>JBANSL010000007.1:9627500-19627500 GCA_037127255.1 Persicaria tinctoria | reverse complement strand
GTCCTAAAGATATAATTTGGATAAAAGAAACATTAATCCAAAAAGGAAAATATCTAAATCTTCATGTAGTTGATAAATCTTCTCTTCCATAGATAGATCTTGATCAATTCGTGATAGATCTGGCCTTCCTTCGTGCCCAAGTAATCCTCACATGCTCGAATTGGCCCAACGGACTCGCGGCCCAAAAATTGCATGGTCGACATCGACCACTTTTGGTCGACGTTGAGGAACTCTCGTTGATCTCGGCTTCTCTTCGTAGTTCTCGAGTGACTTCTCCTTCTCGAGCTCGGGTACTTTTTTTGGTCTTGGTCGACGTCGAGTAGATGTGTCAGCTCTCAACATTCTGCTGTGTTCTTGAAACGTACTTTCCCGAGTCCTCGTTTGTCAGATTGACGTATATGAGTATGCGTTGGAAAACTCTTTTTGAGGGCTACAACTCTCATGAAGACATCAGAGCTTGATTCAGAATGATGGATTTTGAAATATGGCCTTTTCTCCAGCTGCACCATCCTTATTTTCTTCATGAGTTTCCTTTAAGCTCCAAAGTGCGTCCGATTTCTGCGAAATTAAACAGAAACTAGTTTAGACTCCATAATTTGGCAAATAAGCACAAACTACACAAATTGACTATATTCCCAACCCAGAATACATATGACGATAGAATAAGGAGCTGAAATAAGCATAAAAACATGGCACAAATCATAGACATCATCTATCTAGCCCGTCCAACTAGTTATAATCAATTCAATTGCTAGGGTTTTGTAGATTCTTGATTGCGAACCTTAACCCAAGTAGAAAACTTGTCCCTTTAGGGCTGATTGAACTAATTGGACAAGTAGGAAGTTGGATGTGTTGTTAAATCCCTCTTTAGGGAATGCAAATACCTTGATTAATCTTTGAACTTAAAGCTATCAATTGGGTTAAATCCTTCGTTAGGGACTACTAATTGATAAGGGTTTGTAGGACTGATTGGACTAGTAACTATATTAGGTTGGGACAAGGGCATTCATAGGAAATCTAAAAGTACGAGAAGAAGTTACAAGGATCGTTTCAACCAAATAAAGTGGAAAATTGTAGGTAGAACTATTTCTCACAATTGTTTGAATCAAAACAATTTCCTTTTGCTTTCATCAATCCACTTTGAGAATAGGTGGATCTTTTACACTCACAAAACCCCCATTTTGGTTACTTAATTGGCACTGAAATCATACTCGAACAAAAAATTTCCATATGGATCGACCTCTTACTTATTGATGTACTAGTTATAGGTTTGAGTTTTACTTTGACGGGTCAACGACAGGTTTTCCTCCCGTCAAATTTGGCATTGTTGCAGGGGAATCAAGTTTATTTCTTTGTTTTGTGTATTATTGATTTTTGTTTATATATCTAACTTTGTTGTGAACCTATCTTACAGTTCATAATGCCCTTGATACTAAAATTTTCAATATGAAGAGATTAGCGCAGTTTGAAGGTGAGAACTTTCACCAATACTTTACTAGATTGCATAAGTATGCTGACGACCTTGGTTCATGGGGTTATAAGTTCAGCATCCAAGATATGATTGTTTGCATAATTGATGGGATGATTGTTGAGATACGAGTGCTTGCTGAGTACAAGAGTAACGGAGGCCTGAAGCGGTTAGGAGGATTGTCGGGGTTGTGGGAATTTTTTTGTTATATGGATTACCATACTGCACAGGAAGAACTACTCGCCACGTCTTCTCCGCCAATGGAGGACTCTTTCACACACCTTGAGGATCCATTACACATTCTAAAGCAAGTAATGCAGCAGTTGAAGGAAGTAAAAATGAGTCCAATTGGAAAATTAGATGAACAGATGTACCAACTCATTCAAATTTTGAGTGCAAAAGGTGAAAAAGAAGCAAGGTCGGAAGAGGAAATCAAGACAAGTGTCGATGAAGCTGAGAACGAAGCACCTTGTGTAGAGCGGCCGCCGCCGCCACCATGCAGCGACCGCAACACTACTACTGACAAGTATCCGTCGACGTCTTATTCTCTTGATTTTGAGAAACCCATCCCACCACCCCTTGAGGCTTTAAAGGATGCAAGAGTGGAAGATCCTATCAAAGTCATTATGCTTAGTTCGTTCCCTCCTATGTGGTTTCAACACGACAATGACATGCCGAATGAGGAGGAATTGGTTGCAGACAATGATAGTTTCTTCGGTGATGGCGAAAAGGATCTAGTGCTTATTGACTTGGAATCTCATGAGTCGACGCATGAGGTTACATGTGATATGTCTCCTACTCCATCTGCATCACCCATTCTGAGCTCGCCCACTAATGAACCAGGTCTAGAGCCATCTGCTGAGGCTCAAGAGGTAACAAAGGTAAACTTTTGCAATTTGGAAGGTAATGGTGATTATGTTGATCCTTTTGATTGCTATTTTGAGAAGCCACCAGCGGAACTGCAGTGTTGGTGGTATCATATTCCTTCAGGAGAGAGTCATGCTAGACTCTTTGATAGATTGAAAGGGTTTTTGAATTCCATATTTTATGCTTACAATTTATTGTGCTATGATGTTCCTTGTAAGATGTGTGCACAGAAATATGATAGGCTACCGAGGGCCTTGACGATGTCTGATAGATAAGATCTTGAGATTGAGAATAAGTCAGGCCAATGACATTAAAGAAAGACGCTTCTCGGGAGGCAACCCGATGTAAGTTTTCTAATTTATTTATTTCAATTCCTAGTTAGCTAGTTTTCTTTTCAATAAATTAGGTTTCCCATTAGGCATTAGATAGTTGTTTTTGGATAGACTAAGCTTTCAGGAAAGGCCGCACGACACGGGCAGCTACTGCATAGTACGGCGAGCGCTCCCAGGGGTCGTCGCCTCCAACCCGCAACAAAAGAATCATGCAGCGGCGGCCGCAATGTTCAGATCCGACCTATAGAGACCCATCCACCATATTGTGAGTATTTCATTAATCTCTTCCTCTATGTTTTTATTTGTTTTTGTTGTCTTTTATGTTTCATTGAGGACAATGAAAGGTTTAAGTGTGGGGGAGAGATTGCATTGCATATAGATAGAGTTGCATATCATGTTTATTTATGTTATCATATTTATTTATATTCATATATTGCATTTAAAAAAAATCACAAAAATAACTTGCATTGCATATACATAGTTATTCAAATACCCACCTTAGTTAGTGAAACTCTACATTCTTATGGCATGAACGTGTAAATCCTACGATGAATTTGAATTTCTTAGCCTAATCACCTTGAAATGTTTTCTTATGAAGCAGGATTTTGTGATGTAATTGAGCATGTATGATTGAGCTAAAGTATGATTGAAATCCTACAAACATGACCCACGTGAGAATGTTTTAGCCTTATTTGGAATCATTTATAATTACTTTTGCTCAATTGTGTGATTTAGTCTCCTTGTGTTGCTACCTCTTGGCATTGACTTCAGTATCTATTTTTTAAGACTGACTCACATGTTAGTTTCTTGCGGAGTTTATGTTTATATCTTGAGTCTTTGGTTTTAGTTGTGCATATTTAGTGAAATAAGGTGGCACTGACTGATACACTTGGTAATCGGGTCTACGCATGACACCCATGGGTATGATTCGCGCAAAACGGTGTTGAAAACTATCCGCCAAAGAAGGAAGCTTGATCATTGAGTAACAGAGTTCATTCATGACACCCATGTTTGCAATTCATGTCAAAAGATGTTCATGTGGACTTTAATTAAGTAGGTTGAGGTGTTGATAGACCGGGGCCATTCATGACACCCATGTTCAAGGGAAGAAAATAAATAGAAAATAGAAATGAAAAAAAGAAGAAGAAAAGAAACGAAAATGAAATAAAACAGAGTCAAAATTTTGCTTATTTTCTTTATTATTTCCCGCAAGTACTGGCATTTCGGTGGAGATTTGGTGATATTTTGGTCAATGTCTATGAGCTTAGTGCATTTTGGATTGAGTTGAGAGTTGAACCTTAAAGCCTAAACACATAAGAGCATGGGTGAAACACATATTTCTAGTGAGCTTGGATGATCTCTACTTCTAAGCTTTGATCACATAAATACGTGCTATGATGTTTGTTTGATTGGTTTATGTTTACTCTGGCTATGATGTTGTTTTTGATGAGGTTGAGACTTGATGGGATTTCCTGTGGGCTGGATTAATCCATGTTCATTCTATCATTGCTTGAGGACAAGCAAATGTTAAGTGTGGGGTAATTTGATAATGCATATCTTAGATAGGCATTATAGACATTTTTAGGCTAGTTAGGTTGCATTTAGCTAATAATTTGTGGTTAAATTGCATCTTGTGATTATTTTGGAAGAATTCTGATTCTGCGCAAATTTGTGGTTATATTGTAGGGAGGAGTTCAACGATTATTGACTTATTGAGAGATGCAATAGCTTGGAGTGGAAATGTGAGTAACAAGGAGCAAGACTTGAAGAGAGGAAATACAAGAGATAGAAAGCTGTTCTTGGACCCGACAACGAGTAGCATGCTGCGACCGCAACATACATGTCGCGACCGCCGCAAGGGGGAGATGCAGCGAGTTTTGGGACATAACGCGTGCAGGGGCTGCAGCACCCATGCCACGGCCGCCGCATCAGACGCCAGCGAGACGACACGTTTTGATTAATTGAACCCTAGTTTAATTGTTATTTCATTTTTGGCCGACTTGAACCCTTTTAAGGCCGATTATTATTAGTTTTCATTCACTTCTTTATATATAAAGATAGGGTAAGGGTAGTTCACAATGACCAGTTCAATGAAAATTATAACCAACCTGGGTAGAATAGGGGACTAGATCACGTTTAATGAGAGACATATTCCATATGCACATGAAATATAAAGATTCATGATAATGCATATTTTAAATAGGCATTATAGATAGGTTTTATTGCATTCGAGTGTTCATATTGCATGTGTTTTGTCTTATTTACATTGTCTTGCATTTCAGTATTCCAGTTCGAAGTCTACGTTATTCTGTGTTTATTCTGCAGTTTTACAATCTGATATTGAAGGGAGGCTTGAGAGATCCAGAAGAGATGGTTTTGGAGCATAATAGAGGCGAATGAAGGATCATCATGGGAGCTAAGGAGTGCAAAGTCGAAGTTGGAGAGGAACTATAAAAGCGGCGCCCGCCGGTCATGTAGAGTCAACAAACCATCTTTGTCCGAAGATATTATTATTAGTTTATTACTCCCTCCGTTAAGAAAAACATGTCGTTTTAGGAGTAAAATCTTGTTAAGAAAAACATGTCGTTTTAGGTATTTTGGTGTCCACTTTCCAAAATTACCCTTGTCATGATTAGATGTTTGTTAGTTGTAGTTTTCAATAAAGTGAAAAAGTAAAGTAATAATTAGGGGTATAAGTGTATTTTTGTTTGCTTTTATTTGCTTTCTTAATAGATGTGCAAATGTCTAAAACGACATGTTTTAATTAACGGAGGGAGTATTATTTTATTCCCTATGGGTTTTCTTGACACTTTGAGGGGTTATATCTATTTGTTTTAAGCCGTGAGAGAGAGAGAGAGAGAGAGAGAGAGAGAGAGAGAGAGAGAGAGAGAGAGAGAGAGAGAGAGAGAGAGAGAGAGAGAGAGAGAGAGAGGAATGACTAGAGTGAAACAATTGAGATAGATATGTTGATTATTAGTTGCTAAACTCATAGTTTTGCATGTGATTCAAAGATATGGTTGGATGAATTGTGATGATTTGATTTCATATTGTTATTCATGAGTTATTTCATTATCCTTGTTCTTATTGTTGATATTTGCACATGCTCTCTCTCTCTCTCTCTCTCTCTCTCTCTCTCTCTCTCTCTCCCTCTCTCTCTATGACTAATCATTTAGACAGAAATTGCATCTCTGCTAGTGATTCCTTTCGTGAGATTGGAATCCATAGTAGCAAGCAATAAGGAAACTGATCCCGTGAAAACATCAATTATCACTGTAGGATGACGACTATTGGTTTCTATGAGATTAGGGCTAAGAGAATTGCAACCTTTTGATTACTAATAGCATTGAGATTTGATATTACTAATTATCCAAATACTATGGCATTCATGTTGTTCTATGTTGTATTTCATAGAATGAAAGTGATTGTCCCTTTAATGACCAATCTATTTAAGCCGGCCAATTCGGAATAACTTTGATGTCAATTGCTTTGCATTGATTGAGAATAACAATGAAATCATTTCAAGGATTATGGACCCCAACCATTGTTAAGAATTGCAGGTGAATCGTTTTTTTCTTTGTTTATTTCATTCATTTGCTACAACTTTATTGCTACTTGTCGTTGTGGTCTTGCGGTCCTGTTATTACATGATGGTTGGACTATTTGCCCTTTTTATGGTCTCTTGATTTACCAGACACATATCTCAAATTTTTACCTTTATAAAAAAAAGTATTTAGTTTTAAAGAAATTGATTAATTTAATATTTTATATAATTTTAATTCCTTATAATACGAATCAAACATCTTTTTTTTAATCGAATTAAGTATTTTTTTTCCACAAAAAAACTCTTCATCGCCTCACATAAACTAGGGGATGATTTGCGCCGGAGAATGTCTCTTTCTCTTCGTCTCCCTAAATTTCATCCTGAAATATGACCCATAAATGGAAGCCCAAACTTCACTAGTAATACAGTAATTTTTTTTGGGTGTCACTATATACACCGCAAATCCGGATTAAGGATTTGCACGTCCTTAAGGACGTGCAAGTCTGGGACGGTTGTCCGCTAAAAACGTCTTGCACGTCCTTAACAACGTGCAAGCATTGCACGTTCTTAAGGACGTGCAATGCTTGCACGTTGTTAAGGACGTGCAAACCCTAGTTAGGGTTTTGCGTTTAGGGTTTAGGGTTTAGGGTTAGGGTTTAGGTTTTCCGACGGTTTTGTAATGTTAATTGATAAAATTGCGTTTAGCTAGTGGATTTGAAGGATTTAGGGTGAAATTAAACAGAACACAAGAATTGTTAAGGTTTTCATTTGGATAATATGCGAATAACGTTACAAGGAACGGAAAAAAGGTTTACATTCATAATTTTAATAAAGTTGTGGAATACAATCTAGGAAAATAGTAAAGGACGGCCGGACTCGGCATGCAAGGCTCTAAATCTCTCAATCTGAGCTTGAAACGGAGCATCCCATCCTTCGACGCTCGGATGATGATGTTCGACCCATTCTCGTGGAGGCGGCGGAAGAGGAGCGTTAGGACGCAACCAGATCTATGAGAACAAAAATTTAGAGTTAGAGTATTGACATATGTATGAAAAGCATGAATAGGTAATAAAAAAGACGTTTGAAGTCGTACCGCGGCAAAATGGTCTTGGTTTCCGATGCAGGCAACACCAAGAGTTGTTGATTGGGGAGGGTTGTTAGCAAATGTCGGCGAGATCATGGGGAGACATGTGAACAATTGATGCCAAGCTAGGACGACGAGAGGAATCTGATATACCGTCGCAAATACTAAACCCATGATGGGTAGCTCTATCCACCGTCTCCTATCACCATGTGTGGCTCCGGCCCATCTCTGGTAGTCGACGAACTGCCGGAATGGGTACTCTCCCGTATAACAACCGGCGTACAGATCGGCGTGATCCTCCAAGTGATTGCATAGTAACGTTTTGAGTTCCGGGAAAGCAGTCTCGCCGATCGGTGATGTCAAAGCTGCCAAAGCACGGTAGCCACAATGACCATCTCCAATAGTGTCCCTCACCGTCTGAATATGACCGAGCATGAAGGGATCAACGTTGTTTCGACCCCATTTGAACCCGCCGAACACATCATCACGTCCACGTCGAGCTGAGGTCGCTTGTGGACAGGGCCGAGCAGCATTTCGAGCATCACGCGCTTCTTCTCTCTCAAACCTTTCCCTTACCTCCTCGTATGGCAACGGGTTGGTTTTGCAGGCATTCCTCGACCCCCGAGGCATCCCCTTCCTTCGGACGCTTGCTGATGAGGGTGGGTGCAGCTCATCCTCGCATGCATCGTTGGAAGCCGTGTATGAAGATGACAGCTCATACGGCAGTGGGGTGTCGTCGAGGTCAGTCCATGTCAAATCCATCCAGAACGGGTGGATGTCCTCGGCGGGTATCGGAGTACCGGAGTTGACGTATGCCTGAATCTCATGGACACAAGGAATCCCGTAACAAACCCTCCAATGTCGGTCCGTGCATACCGGAGGAACCTTTTGGTTCACGACGTCCTGCCACATCTTGTACAGATAATCAAAGAACTTTTTGGAGATTAAAGTCTTTACTTCATCGAAAAGGTTGACTTTATACGCCGCTGTTGGCCATTTGAAGCGGTCGATCTCCAAAGCAGTTTGCAGCTTATGTAGTTGACAATCGTTGACTCTATGGATTGCATCGATCACGATGCGGAAGTCACCAATCGATGAGTGAAGTGCCTCCTTCAGAACTTTGTGTTGACCCTCAACTCTGTACACATTGAAGTGCATACCACTAAATATTCGATATTATATCATATTGTAATGTGAGATATGAAGTAAGGTTCTACCTGTTTGTTGTACGGGTGCCGAGATGGAAGACATTATCTACGAAGCACCGTACTATGCTCCTGCTGTATGGAAGTCAAACCAACTCCAAATACGCCACCACACCTAGGAATGGGTGCCATGCAGCTCGTAGCGCCCGACGACGTCGGTTGAATGATTCCTCCGACCTCGATTCGAACAGCCCCCAACAGTTGTCCTTAAAGATGCCAGCGTGGTTTAAATTCTTTGTGATCTTCAAAGCTGCTTCCTCGCGATTTGTCCACAAACAAAGTCGCAGCGAGAGCGATGGCCATGTAGGTCCTGTGCAGAAACAGACGCTGTGCAGGGTCATCCTCAGGCTGCCCCCCTCCCACATGCGTGCGCAGCCGAATCTGCTCAGGATCAGCCGCGGCCTCTGGGTCACCGTCGGGGGCGGGGTCGACGAGCGGCCCGTGTCTCTGCTGCCACTGTGTAGTAAACCCAGTCACTGGAGGGCCGCCAGCGTGTCTGTACGACTTCAGAGTCGCAGGGGTGAGCTGGTAGTACTCCGCGATGGCGGGGACCAAAGCGGCTGCGGGCAGATGTGACGTGCAGGACTGGCCATCAATCGGAAGTCCCATCAGACAGGAAACATCGTGGAGCGTGATGGTCATCTCGCCCCATGGAAAGTGGAAGGAGCTGGTCTCCGGGTGCCAATGCTCCAAAAAGGCCGTGCAGGTGAACTCGTCCACACACTGCCAGTGGAGGGACCTGAGCTGGGGGATGCCGGATGGGAGCAGATCCTGCACCCAAGTCCCCGGACCCTCAAATATGTAGGGCTCGAAAGGCAGCAAGTGAGTCGCCTTGAAGAATTGAGTACGTAAAGTAATTAACAGTAAGAGACAAATACTCTAGAAGGGGGGGGGGGTTGAATAGAGTATAGACGCTTTTCGCAAACTTGTAAAGAGCAAGCAACTTCAAGGGCTGAATAATGGGTTTCAAGGCCTTGAACTCAGTCTCAAGATCTTGAACGAACTTTTCGTGACTTACAGTTCTGCAAATTAATCAGGCGTTAAAAACAAACAGAACAGATAAACGTAAGTGCGGAAATTAAATAGATGAACATGAGAATTGTTAACGAGGTTCGGCTCTAAACCAGCCTACGTCCCCGCCTAGGGTTATCCAACCCGTAGGATTCAACAACTTTTATTCCTCTTTCCTTATGGATCCTAATAGCTCACCGAGAAGCCTCTCTCCTATACAATTGCAATCGAGTCACAACTCAAATCCCTTAGAGTCCTAGACCAATCTAGAAGAGCCCCCACCTCTCTCAGCTATCTAGTACAACCAAGATACAGAGAAATAAAAGTCCCCTTCGCCACACCTATGTGTGATACGTTTGAGTATATGATACTCTTAGTATAACAGGGATTGAATATAAACTATGAAGCTCAAGACTTCCTAACTCTCAAAGATAATAAAGCGAATACAGAATAGAGAGAGAAAGGAAGCGAATGAAATCAGCAGCGGCAATGGAAACTTGAGAGCTCTTTGATCCGCAGAGAAGGCTTGGTGAGATGTGTACATGAATTATTTCTTCCTTCTCTTCTTATAGCCGATAACCGAGAGCTCTGAATGTATTGCTGATTTTTATCCCCGAAAATCTGATCGGTAAAACGTCTTTTTGAACTTTGAATTTCCTGGGATATCACCAAGATATTGCTGCCAAAATATATGTAGGATCTTCTTGAAGATATTGCTCCTTTGATCACTTTGAATTATTGTTGCTGAGATTTTATGGTTGCCGAGATATGATTGCCGTTCAAACCTCCTGCAAGGTAAAATCTATCCTAACACATGCAATTTCTTTTTCCAATTAGGAATATATGTAAAATAGATTAATCCAAATCTCACGTAAAAGCTAACTACTTTGACCAAATATATTCAAATTAATTTCAAACCTAAAAACAATTTGAAAAAAAATCTCACGTAAATCACTTTGACCAAAATTAAAAAGCACCTAAAATAAATCTTTCGTGAAAAATCAAATCAACAAGTAAATTAACAACTTTGACCCAAATCTTTAAATCTATAAGAAAGCACGTAAAATATTTCTAACAAAGTACTCCGTAGCACATATAATTTTGTGAGCCAAATAAATATATTCCGAGAATAATAAATCAAATAAAACAACCACAAAATATAATTGATATTTGCATAAAATACTACCTTGTTTGTCTTCCATCATACCTATAAAAAATATATCACATATAATCATCAAGGTGGAGTCAACACGCCCGGTGGTGGAACTTCAGCAGCGGCAGCTCCAACGTAGGATCTCTCCACACCTGATACGCACGGTGATGCCTGTACGACAGAAGCAGCTCTCCCGGCGGCAACAAAGGGCCGACCTGCACTGCCGGTGCGGCAGCCTGCGCAGGGATGGGCTCGAGCTCTACCTGTGGGGCCCCCTGGCCCTAAGCCTGCCCCTCCTGACCGTCGTTAGCCTCCTCAACGACGTCAGGGATCACATCATCTGCAGAGCCCAAGGAGATCGCCGCTAGTGTGGCGGAGGTCGAAGGCTCGGGCTCGTGTGTGCCGGATGTAGAAGCCTCTGGCGGCACGGCTGAAGCAGAAGTCTCCGGAACGGCTGAAGAAGATGCCTCTGGGATGGTGGGTGGAACCCGAGTAGGAGGTCTACCCATGTCGGCACGTCGCCCAGCGACTACGTCGGTGATGCAGCTACTCAAAACCTCAGGGGGCTCTAAAGAAGGTTGCAACCCCATCATCGCATCGCCAGAAGGATCCCAACCTGGCATACCCGACCAGAAGGTGTCGTGCTCGTCGGCCGGGGGGGTCCCCATCGACTGCTGGTACCGCTCTGCAGACGCGAGCAGATCGTCGACTGTGGCTGTCGAACTGTCGGGTACCGTCCTCTCTGTAATCTGGCTGACCGCTGCCCGGTCGGCGAACGTAACAGGCTGGAGGGTACCGTCCCCCCTCATGAGCCTCCCTGCCTGTTATTATGAAATGTATTTTATTATAATTTATTATATTATAATTTAATATAATTTATTATATGTTAATGTTTTTATTTTCTTTAAATTTAAATTTATTTCTATGTATTTTATTATATTTTAATGTTTTTATTTTCTTTCAATTTCAATTTATTTTTATGTATTTTATTATAATTTATTATATTTTAATGTTTTTATTTTCTTTAAATTTAAATTTATTTCTATGTATTTTATTATATTTTAATGTTTTTATTTTCTTTCAATTTCAATTTATTTTTATGTATTTTATTATAATTTATTATATTTTAATGTTTTTATTTTCTGTAAATTTAAATTTATTTCTATGTATTTTATTATATTTTAATGTTTTTATTTTCTTTCAATTTCAATTTATTTTTATGTATTTTATTATAATTTATTATATTTTAATGTTTTGATTTTCTTTAAATTTAAATTTATTTCTATGTATTTTATTATATTTTAATTTTTTTATTGTCTTTCAATTAGAATTTATTTTAATTTATTATAATTTATTTTATTAAATTTTAATATTTTTATTTTAATTTAGTTTAATGTCTTTTAATATATTGTAATAAGTTTTAATATCTTGTAATATATATTAATCATTTTTTTTGTTTTTCCATTAAAACTATCAAAATATATAAACTATATACTATCTTTCAAACTATATACTAAAACTATATAATATATCAAATTATATAGTATCTATCAAACTATATACTAAACTAATTATAATCTTTCAAATTATATTATATATTAAAATCTAAACTATAATATAAAACTATAAAAATAAATCAAACAAAATAAATAAATCAAAAAACATACCGGTGGTGTCGGGACCGGCGAAACCAAAATAGTCCGCCGCTTCCGCGGCGGTTCCGCCTCCGCCACTCCACCGCCATCACCACCACCACCACCACCACCACCAGACGCAGCCATCACCGTCGGCGATGCGTCTCCACCGCCACCACCGTCACCACCACCACCCTCCTCAACCTCCATGGGCGCCGCCCCAAAACCACCCCCGGCCACCTGCTCCACCGCCCCTCCACCAACCTCCTCAGCCACCACCACCTCCTCTCTCTCCGGCTCCATCTCTCTGTCTCGATCTCTTTCTCTTTCTCTCTCTCCGACGACCTCTCTCTCTCCGGCAATCCCTCTCTCGCTCTCGATTTCTCTCCGGCGACCTCTCTTCTCTTTCTCTCTCGCTCTCGCTCTGAACTCTGACGAAGAAGGAACGAAGACGAAGAGGCACGTCCTCTTCGCCTTTTAGAAGACGGGCTTGCACGTCCTTAGGGACGTGCAGCACATGCTTAAGGACGTGCAGTTTTGCCCGTCCTTAAGGACGTGCAAGCACGTTTTTTAAAAAAAAAAAACGTGCTTGCACGTCCTGCTTCGGGTGGTTCTCACCCTACTTGCACGTCTCTAAGGACGTGGGGATTTACGATGTATATAGCCGAAACGTTTTTTTTCTGGGAGCCCTTTCATAGCCCAAACCCATCAAAATCACGTACTTTCATTTCAAATCTTTTTAGGAAGATCATGTTTACAGTCATGCGAAATTGAATACACTATTCTTTAAATATACACATTTATCATAAATTATCTCTTAAATTGATATTTTTTAGACAAATACCATTTAAATAAATTTCATCATCAATCACCACTCTTTTTTTGGTGGGAAACAGGTAGGGCTGTGCATAACCGGGTATCCGACACGACACGACACGACACGACAAAAACACGAAACCGATAAGAGGAAAAGTGCCGATCCGAACACGACACGATAACTACCGGGTATCCGACACGATAACACGCCACGGTTTCGTGTCGGATACCCGTATAACACGACACGACACGATATTATAAAAATTTGCTTTTTGACCAAAAAAAATTTGCTTTTTTTTTTCTTTCCCTGAATGTCTGTATAGTTGAATCAGGAAAGATTGGGATGAAGCCGAGCCCCTCGACGGCAGACCTTCATCGTCAATGGAGTTTGTCGACGTTGGCCTTCATCTTCAGGTGGGAGAGACGAGGGCGCGATTGTGGAAGACTCCGGCACTGGACATTGATTTTGCCGATCTCGGAAATGGGGTTTGAGGGAAACGGGGAGAGGCATCTGAGATTTGGTGGGGAGAGGTCTCCATCTTCAAGCGGGAGAGACGAGGGCGAAATTGTGGAAGATTCCGGTGCTCGACATCGATTTTGCCATGGTTGAGGGAGTAGTGAGGCAGTCATGGGAGGGGTTTCCTGACTTATGGGCGAGCGACCGAGAGAGAGTTCAGATCTGGAGCACTGCGGCGGCGAGTCTGGGAGAGAGGGAAATGAAAGAAGAAGGAACGCCCTACTGCCCTAGACAAAATAAAAAGAAAGACTGGAAATAAAAATGCAGGGCTCGGGATTCGAACTCGAGACTACACATTTACCCACACGCGAGCAGCAAAACACACCACCACCTGGGCTATCTCGGTTATGTGATATATATTGACATTTATTTTATATCTATTATTATTACAGCATACTAATATTAAAAAAAATAAAAATTTATCGTGTCGTGTCGGATACCCGATAAGGAAAATATGCCGATCCGAACACGACACGATTATTATCGTGTTTTACCGTTTCGTGTCATAATCGTGTCGTATCTATATCGTTTCGTGTTTTTTCGTATCGCTTAGTTATGGTTTCGTGTCGTGTCAGTCGTGTCGTATTTTTCTGCACAGCCCTAGAAACAGGAGAGCCAAGCTCTCTAATTAGACATTCAACAGAGAGAAAAGCGGAAAATGGGCTACACAGAAACAACGCGGGGAGTAGCGGAGTTGGATCCTCTCCTAATAAAAGCTTCCTTTCAATTTCCTAATAAGTCATTTTCAACCATAAGATCAAATCAAATGCTATGATTAAATCTCTATAATTAAATAATAATTAAATCAATTAACCTTTATCCAACCCTTTATTCCTCTTTCATTACTTCAAGTCTGATCAATTGATCGAATTACTTAACAGCTAATTTTGCATTCGATCTGAATTTTGACTAGTTAGCATCTTAAGTTAGTTTCCATCTGATAGTAGGTAAGGAAATCCACTTGGGGCTAGAGGCTGGGTGATAAAAGTGATCCTCTTTTCTGATAATATGAGTTTAGTGATATATCTACTGTAATTCCTTCTTAATACACGCAACTACATCTCTTAGCTAGCTTTCTCAGTATAGTTTAATTGGTTATAGGTAAATTCATTGTAGTTTCAATGCACTGCACAATGATGGCCTATTTTTGTCGAACACCTTTTCTCTTGTTTATGAGAATCAGCAAACGATCGAGCAAATCAACCTTTATTTGGTTTATAAGAATCAAATATACGGAAAAACCTCGGTGACGACCTTAGCTATGCATTCTCACCTGACATGCACTATCCCCAGTCGCCCCCTTTTCCGATCTATGTGAATTGAATCAAGCAACCGGAATTAGAGCATCGAAGGGAGGAAGAAGGGTACGTTTAGGATAAGGATTAATTGATTTATTAATTAATTAATTATAGGGATTAATCTTAGCCCCTACTTTGATCTTAGTCCCCGTCCTGCTTCATTTTCCAACTTAACCTGTCTCCATTTCAACTGCGCATAGGTACCCTCCACCCAGTAGGAACGGAGTTCTAGCTTATTGACAGAGTGCCCGTGGGTAGGAGGTTTTGTAGAATGGCCCAGTCCCAGCCGTTACCCTCCACCCAGTAGGACTGGACAACTCTTCATTTCTCCGTATCCCCAATCGCAGCAGCCCTGACGTCCACGAGGAAGCCTTCTCCAATCCATTGGTCCATCCAGAACCTCATAGTGTTTCCAGCATTGATGATCCACCTAGTGCCCCCCAAGATGAACTTGTTGACGCATTTTATCAGCCAATTCCAGATGCTAGAGGCACCAACAACCATGTTTGAATCTTCCCGGATGTACTTGGCTCGGAGGATGTCGCTCCAAACATCTCCTTCCTTGCTGTTGAGGAACCTCTAGGCCAGCTTTCCCATGAGAGCAAGGTTCATGTCTCCAGTAGCCCTTATACCAGCCCCTCCGAGCTCTTTTGGCTTGCATAAATCCCTCCAATTGATCAAGTGGATTTTCCTGCGTCTTTCATTGTCTCCCCAGATGAAGTTCCTACGAATTTGATCAATTTTTTCATAAGTATTAGTCGGAAGTAAAGTAGAACTCATCGCATAGTAGGGGATAGTAAGAAGCACTGATTTTGTAAGAGTTAATCTCCCTGCTAAGCTGAGTTTTTCCCTTTTCAACTCACAAGCCTATTCTTGACTCTGTCAATAAGCGGGCTGAAAGTATCCTTGGTGATCCTTTTGTGCAGCACCGGCATTCCTATTTAACTTCCCAGGTTGTCCGTCACTTCAAACCCGCTTTCACTCTTCAAGTCCCTCACTACATCCTCTCCTACATTCGGAGAGACAAAGTTTAGACTTGTTCACGTTTATCCTTTGTCCAGAAGCTCCGCAAAATCGTTCCAAGATCCCCTTAATTCGCCTGAGCTGCTCCACCAAAGCTTCCGCAACGAAAACAATGTCATCTGCGAATAAAACATGGGAAATATTAGGACCGTACGTTTCTAGTGATTTTGGCCGGGATCCAATCATCAACCTCCACTGCTTTGTGAATGGCCTGACTCAGTCTTTCGATACAGAGGATAAATAAATATGTTGAAATTAGGTCTCCCTGTCTTAGCCCCCTCATTGGTTTGAAGCTCTCCATCATCTCCCCATTCACGAGGATACGAGTAGAGGCTGAAGTGATACAACTTCCGATCCATTTGACCCAGTTATCTGAAAATCCAGCGCCTCTGAGGGTCTCGGTGACAAAATCCCATCTTAGGCGGTCGTAAGCCTTTTCCAGGCCGATTTTAAGAATCATCCACCCCTTTCTCCCTTTATTTTTTCACATTGAGTGGACAAGTTCCTGCATGATAACCACATTATCAGTTATAACTCTCCCTGGAAAGAAGCTACCTTGAAGGGGGCTGATGAGATCGGGGAGAATCGGCCACATTCTGTTCATCAAGACCTTTATACATGTCTTGTACAACACGTTACAAAGGCTGATGGGACGGAATTGCGCCACTAACTCCGGCTTCGCCACTTTAGCAAGCAGAACTATCATAATGCCATTGAGCCCACCCGGAAGTCTCGTAGTGCTCAGAAAATGGTTCATGCATCTCACTACCGAGTTTCCGACAGTACCCCAACATTTCTGAAAAAAGAGGGAATGAAAACCATCATAGCCGGGGGCTTTATTGGCTGCCATCTCAAGCAGAGTATCATTGATCTCTTTCTTCGTAAACGAGGCACACAACGAATCCCAAGACATCGGGAAGAGCTGCGGAAAATCAGCAGGTTCCATGTGTTGTGGGTGCGCCTCCTCTGGTGGTATATTGAATAGATCTCGGAAGTATTCCAAGACTATGTTACTAATGCCATCTTGAGCAGTGTTCTCCATATCAACTTCTTCTTTGAGCATTTCAATCCGGTTCCTCTTACGTCTGACAATGGTGGTTAAATGGAAGAAGGGCCTGTTACGATCGCCTTCTCTGAGCCAAAGCTCTCTAGATTTCTTGAACCATAATAACTCCTCTTGTTCGAGCGCCAGCGCCAACTCCCGTCTAACCTCCGTCTCCCACGACAACAACTCCTCCGAGGCGTGATTAGCGATATCAGACTGAATAGCATCCAATTGTGCCTCGAGCTTATCCTTCCGATCGAATATGTTTCCAAATGTATCTTTGTTCCACTTCAGCATGCATTTCTGGAGCTGGGAAAGGGCCTCCGGGGCATCCTTATCCCGGTCCCAAGCTCCACGAACAACCTCACCAAACTGCGGGTGCGTAATCCAAGCCGACTGGAACCTGAAAGGCCTTTTTTTTTTTATTCACCTTCCTTTTTGGGTTCAACTCAAGAAGTAACGGAGAGTGGTCGGAGCTGCCTCTATCCCAAGTGAAAACCCTATCCAATCTCTTCGCCATATAAGTCTCCATCGTTCTGCCTCTATCCCAAGTGAAGTTTGGGCCCGTGAAACCCATATCGATCAGCTCCGCTCCTTTCACCCATTCCAAGAACTTGTCAGAGTTAAGGGAGAGTCTATCTGAGTGGTCGTTCCTCTCCCAGCTATTGAGGATGCAATTGAAATAGCCCCCGACAAATAACGGGCCACTCAGGTTGTCAGTAACTTCTTTGACTTTCCTCCGAAACTCCCTTCTGTCATTGGCGTTGGGGTGGGCGTAGACGACCAGGAGGTAGAAGTTTTGCCCGTTGATCTTCCCCTCGGCCAGAATAAATCTCTCCCAAGTCTGTATGATTGTCAGGTTGATGTTGCTACTGTTCCATAAGAGCCAAACTTCACCCCGAAAGTCGGAAGCTTCCACGATTTCCTGATTTGTAAAACCGAGTCTATCCCAGGTTTTTCTAGCAGCATTGCCCGAGATCTTGGGCTCCAAAACCACAAAGACGTCGATATTATGTCTCTTACTCACTTACTTGACCACTCGGCGAAACCCGTCGCTGTCGGCTCCACAACTATTCCCGATGATGCAATTCATCTTGACAAAGGAAGGAAGGGACCGACCAAACATCAAAACTCCTTTTCCTTGCTGCACTTTGCACCATCCACTTGCATCTCAGGCGCCAAGGCCCCATCGTTTACCACACTTTCGATCAGATTGACAGCTTGGTCGTCGGCGCTTTCATTGATCAAGCCCTCATCTGTTTTCTTATTTGGTTCCATGCCCATAGAGGTCTCTTCTCTCACTTCATTCTTTCCCTTATTTGCATGGGCCCCTACTGGCGGGCTATTATTTTTCTCCACCCAGACACGAGATGAGCCCACTATTTCTTCACAATTCCACTTCGTGTTAGAGACAAATAGGGAAGCCTCTAACAACCCAGTATTCCTCCCAAATTTCTTCATCCTTTTCTTGTTTTGGCCTAGCAGGGAAATTTCTATTGGTCCGTTGGATTTCGGCCCATCTCTTTGTCTCCCAGGATACTTCATACTTTTCTTAATATCATTTCCTCCCACTATGTTGGCTCCGGTATTGACTCCAAAGGGTTTCTCTTTTTCCTTCATCATAACTTCTTCGGTTATCTCGCTTCCCATTACTTCTACATTCTCTCTAAATTGCATAAGGATCATAGCCACCTCCTTCTACTTAATGTTCGACTCCTTGTTAGCCCCAATTTCCTGACCGTTGCTGTTGTTATTTTTGTTGTCGTCCTTCAATTCTCCCCATTCGCATTGAATGATCTCTTCATTGGTCTCTTTTCCCCTTTCCAAGATACTGAAACTATTCTCCGATCTCCCCTTGTCGTCTCCGTCCACCGTCGCACCTTTAGTCTTCTCTTGCCTATTCTTACCTTTAGAATTTTGGCGTCTACGCGACATATCTATCCATGAGCCATAGTGACCCGATCTCTTATCTGTCTCCTTTGAAGAATCAATGGTGGTTTCTTTCTCAGTGTTTCCTTCTTTTTCTGACCTGTTGGATGACTCTCCTCCGCCGCTTGCATCATTGTCTTTCCCTACTTCACGTGTGTCTTTGGGCTCTTCATTCCTTTGGGATTGTCCTTCCTGATCTTTCCTATTACATTGCATCGCTATATGTCCATAACTGCCGCACTTGAAACACATTTTGTGGAGACTTTCATATTTCAAATAGTAGCATATGTTATTGATTATTACCGTTCCTTTCAATGGTTTCAAGAGATCCACTTCGACGCAGACCTTGCATACCGTCCCCTGCTAGAGAAGAGTGTCCTGTTATCCACTTTGATAGGGACTCCAATCCCAGAGGCGATTTTCATCAGGACATTTTCCTCGTACAGGACAATCGAAAGTTTCGATATCTTGGCCTAGGCCGGCAACGTGGTGATGACGTATGTCTCTGGCTCGAAGTCAGGGTTCCATGTCTTGACGATCAGGTAATTTTCGAACATCATCCATGAACCACCTGCCAAAGCATTGATATAATCAAAATCAGTGTCAAATCAAACAATATAGTAGCCTTTAGGAAGATCAACCAAGAAAATCCTCCTTTTCGGCATCCCTAGTTCTCTCAGTTTCCTTTCCATTGCCACATAAGGAGCGAAGTCCCCCAATGTTTTGATTATCAGGGTTGATTTCCAGTTAGAAGCCAAAGCTTCCATCACTTCGCGTGCTATGTTGAGGACGGGGTCACTTTCCGCGTCATCCGGGAAAGAGACCAAGATTTTGCCTTCCAGGAACCCCGAAGCAAAGTTGGGGCTTCTCTGGTGTGTGTGTCCACCATAAATGTATCCTTCCACGACTTCGTCGTGTCAGGCGGGTCTCCCGACGGTCGAGATTTGTAGTTTTTTCACCTTACTTGTAGTCTAGTGTATGTTCTCTCAATTTAACAATGAAAAATGCAGAGTTTCAATCCCCATTACTTTCCTTAAACACAACGGAATTTATCAATCACCACTCTTTAAATTATGATTTTCAAATCTTGGTTAAATTTGGTAAATCACAATTTTAACCCTTCTTTGATATTATAATCTCACATAATTTTAATAATTAATAAAAAAAAGAAAAAAGTAAATAAGTATGAAATTGAGAGAAAACCATTAACGCTATTTTTTATTTTTAAATAACCGATACAATGATGATGACTTTTACAAAATTGTTCTTTCTACAATTGAGTCACCCTGTTTCCCCTTTCGAATCATTTTCTAATTCTATATTAACTTTTACATACATTTAATTTGGGAGTAAAGCTAACGTCAATTGTACCAGTCCAATTTTATTCGTATATATTTACTTTTTTTAATTGTTAAATTTCTGTTATGGAGTATTATATAATTAAAAAAGAGAGGTAAAATTATAATTAAACAAGTCTAACTAAGATTTGAACGGAATAATTTCGAGAATGGTTTATTGAGGACGAAAGTATTTAAATGACAATTTGTGAGGTATTGGAATAATATTAGGGATTAGAGGGGTAATTAGTAGATAAGTGGGTATTAATTTATAAGTACCCATAAGTGTAGTGAATAGGGGATCATGAAAGGAATTACAGAACTCATTCTATTCTCCTACCTCTTCTTCTTCTCTATCTCCCTTTAATCTCTCTTCCATCTTTTTCTTTTACCTTCCATCTCAATCCTCCATGGAAGAACACCTTAGAGCCTAACAAATTGATATCAGAGCCAGCGGTTCTTACGACCTATTTTGGGAATGGAAGAAGGCGCCAAATGAACACAAGTTATGACGATTCTTGAAGAATTCAATAATCTCAGCCAAGAGGATGGCCTTGAGGAGTACCAAGAGCGGTGTGTGGTAGTTCGATTAGGGTTGTTGTTCTACAATCCGTATTTACCAGAGTCGTATATCATCTCGTGTTACATTAACGGGTTGAAGTAGGAAATCAAATCCCTATTACAATTGGGTAAGCCTAAAGAATTTGTGGTTGCCATGGAATTGGCTAAGCTCAACAACACATCAATTCAAGATATAGATCAGACAATAACGCCGGAAACTGAAGAACAGGCGCCGTAGACGAATCTGAAGCCCTTTTCATCGATTTCTGCTATGACAAAAACGAAAAACCCAAACTCAAAGTCAACGACAATCGATGTTCTTGTAAGGGGCAAATGATTCAAGAGATTATCGATCAGGAATCAGAGGTGCTTGCGAATGGTGTTCTTGGGGATTTGGAGCCTGAACTAGCCGAAGAAGAGGCAACAAAGTTAGCACAGGTCGAAGAAATCACAATTCTAGCCAACGACATGAGCCAAGAATCGACGACGGCTTAGAAGACCCTCATGCCTAACACTTCAAGGTAACTTCTAATCCTACAGAGAAAGTAATCTTTGATGTTGCATCCAAAGAACAAGGGTATCTGTTGACTGATTCGATTGGAGTTAAATCAGATGAATTGGAATTGGAGATAATTTCAGTTGAAATCTTTGAAAATCTGATTCCCCCCAAGGTGTTTGTAGTAATGTCTGCCCAAGTTGAATCATCGTTTGCTTCTGCATCAATAATTAAGGGTGGGGTTCAACATCGGAACTTAGTTTTCGACCCGGGAATTTCGGTAATGTGTACAAGGCTTAGTGATTCCTTGAAGAATTACGTTCATACTGATCCAAATGGGTCAAAGAGATGTCATTTTAGCGTATCAAATGACAGTGTGGGCATGAATTGTGAGATTGATAAGGATAGAGCAATATGCAGGAAAGCTTTGTCTGATCCGTTGGGTTAGAGCATTTCCAAAAGCTTCTCCATTTTGGAGAAAATTAGAGTTTTGAGGAATATTGGGCTTAACTTTAGCCCAACAGTTTAATCCAATCTCTAAAATAGAGATCTGGGAAGGAAATACAAGTGCTTTCCTTATATTTGCAGCAACCCCAATTTTTTTTAGCGGCTCTATTTTTCTAGTTTTCCCACGTTCTTTAGATAAAAAAACTGCCATTTTTCCCATCGGAAATGCCAAGTGCTTGGGCATTTCCCTGTTTTGGAAGATAGTTGGTGCCCTCGCTTCACCTCCGGCCGGCGTTTAGTATTTCCGAGATTCCTCTTGACGCTTCTGTCGCCGCTGTGAGTTCAGGTCAGTGAAACTCGAAACTTTGCAGCTTTTATTTCAATGATTAGGAGGAGCTTTGATTAGTTTTTGTCTCAATCTAATTCGTTTTGGGTACTGCATCCTGGTGCCTCATCTGATTTTGGTGTTATTTCTCTCGATTTCCTCCTAGAGAATCCAATCTGTTTGCTATGCAAGGAAACGAATAAATCATACAAAAACTCTCCATCGTAGGATTCATATTTTTCATGGTGACACATATAAGTAAATCTACAAAATTACACAACACCGCATCAGTGTTAGTCTAAGAAATCCTACTCTGAACCACCTCTCTACGATTAGCAAGTCGTACCCATCATGATATATATAGGAAACATTGGTGCACTCAAAGTGTTCGTTGAAATGCCTATAAACAAAATGTCTTAATTTTTAGTACATTTGAAGCTTAAATATTGATTTACCAAATTGAAATTTGTTTTGGTTACTTTTGCAAGGAATCGGGGTAATGATGAAATTGCTATCTTGTCTCTTTTCAGGTCTTTGGCTATTCGAGCAAGAGCTGCAGGTGCAGATGTCTTCCAGGTGCATAGCTCTTTAAGCTGGGTTTTACCTCGTTCTATGATTTTGAAACAGAAAGTAGAGATCATAAAGTAACTTAGGAATAGGATGCTTCTATCATCTTGTTTAATTTTCTTTCTTTTTAGGAATGCATGAACAAGAGCATAGATGTCAGTAGGCTAAGTGAATTTTAAGCAATTAAACAACTCAGTAGGCTAAGTCCGTAGGCTAAGTGAATTTTAGATTTCAAAATGAGACATTATAAGCAATTAAGCAAGTCAGTAGGCTAAGTGAATTACAGTATCAGTGACTGAATTATATATTCCAAATTGCATGGAGATAATCGACTGCTTTAGTCGGCTCAGACCATAGAATGGATTTTCCCCCCTTTGATTATGGGGTTTTATCTGTTTGTTGTAATGCCACGTTGGGCTTTTTAAGAGTTCTAATTACATTACATTGTTTCGTTGTTCGATTCGGTGTGTAATTTGGATTGAGGTGGTCTTAATTCATTAACTGAGTTGTCCATGGTGTTTGCTTGCTCTATATTGCTTGCTACACTTGAAACATCTTTAGGTAGGTTGCACTATAGCTAACCTCACACTCTTATTTTCTGCGGTCAATGGTCATTTAGTAGATATGTAGCAGTAGATTTATCAGTTCAGGTGATTTAGTAGATATGTAGTAGTGGATTTATCAAATAGGTAAGTTTTGGCATCACTCACCTCACATCCAACCTCTCAAAGATATAATGTGCAGAGAAAGATCCTTGTCCCTTACCATCTTTTGGGTTTTATAAAGATGATCCTGATGCAGCATTGCAATTACTCATTGTAGTACTCAAAATCAATAAATCCATTCTAAATTCAGATTTCAAAATGTCAACAGAGAAAAAGAGCCTAGCTGTCAATTACAGTATCAGTGACTGAATTATGTGTTTGAATTCATGCAATTGATTTTTCATGTTTTAACACTTGATGTTGCACTTGAATGATTGATAGGGTGGGTGACCATCTTTAGCCTCTATTCTATAAATCTTATTCGCGCAGGATACGATTCAAACTGGAAAGAATGCTTATGTCTCGTATTTGGCGTCTGTTAATTAAGGGTTGTTTTCACAATTAGATTGAGATACATGAAATTTCAATTAAAATTTAATTCACCATTAAAAAATTAAATTACAATTCTTCAAAATGGGGAATTTGTTGGAATTGAGTTAAAAAAAATTTAGAGAAGATGGATTGTCATTCTCCATATTTCTTAAAATTTGGGGATGCTCTTACAACACCTTTTTTCAATCTCAAGCTCAACAGAGGGCAACCGAAATTGATGCCTTTTGATAGAGGATGAGTAGACCTCGAGGAAACAATTCGTGACCCAATCATGGTGTCTTTCGATAGGGGAAAATATGGCATTAATCTGCTTTATGTGCAATGAGAATTTGAGAAGTCAACTTGTGATCTAATGATGGTGGTGATTCTTATTTTTGATCGAAGTGGTAGTGATAGAAACTAGGTGCAAGCTGTTTGAAAGGTGCTCCTTGGTGTTCTTGTTTTTTTGTTTGAAAAAAATGGCTCTGAGTAATGTTTGTGTGGGTAATTAGAGTTGTTGTAGAAGTATGAGGATAACTCTTATGAGTTGGCCGCAGATGGGTTTTGTTCTTGTGGGCAATGGTCAACAGGAGAAAATAAGGGTACAAATGGGAGTTGTCATAGGAGGCTACTACAGGGTCATGAACATCATGGTAGAACATCATTATTGATGTCAGCGTAGGGAGGAATTTGATCGAGCTTGTGTAATGTTTGATTGCAAGTACATATGCTCTCTGTCACGGAAAGCTTCTAGGAAACCCAGTTTGATGATGTAATAACCACAAGGTGGAACAATCGATCGGTAGGTGTTGCTAGAATGCTAGTAAAGCACTTGTATTTTTGCGGTTGTTGTGAGTTGCTAAAGTCTGGACACTTTCGCATGGTGTTCTTGCCATTTATTGGGTGGAGAAGTAAGTTTTTTTTTACTAGTGTGGAAAGAGCATACTAAAGTGCAATGTGTGTTGTAGTTAAACAGCAGTTCAAAGACTGCATCCTGCGCACCGAGAAGTATAGCAACAAAGAGGGTTGTAACAAAGTGCAAAAGCATGCCACTGTTGACCACTGTTGGCCACTGTTGGGACTACAATTCAACAGGCAACCTACTTTTTGGATAGGTGTTTCATTGTATTTTTTGTATCTATCAAATTTCAATAAGCTTTGAGTACAAAGCTTTTATTAGGGGTGAATGTTGTTAGGTATTGGAATATTATTAGGGATTAGAAGGGTAAATAGAAGATAAGTAAGTATTAGATTATAAGTACCCATAAGTGTAGTGGACAAGGGATCATAAAATGAATTACAAAACTCATTCTATTCTCCTACCTCCTCTTCTTCTCTATCTCCCATCTCTTTCTCTTACCTTCCATCTCAATCCTCCAAAGAACACTTTGGAGCCTAAC
The DNA here is from genome assembly GCA_037127255.1 of Persicaria tinctoria. Lineage (NCBI taxonomy): Eukaryota > Viridiplantae > Streptophyta > Magnoliopsida > Caryophyllales > Polygonaceae > Persicaria > Persicaria tinctoria. The sequence goes on along the minus strand of JBANSL010000007.1, from coordinate 19,602,368 downwards.
ACAATTCTCTACAAAAATCTACTTAAACGGTTGTTTTTAATAAATGAGTGATTTATTATAATTTGGTTTTACATTTACATGGAGATGACAAGTCAACACAATTTTCAACAGCCTGAAACCCAATATGATCGGGAAGATTTTACAATGATGGGATCAATGCAAATACACATTAACTCACCTGCAATTGCTACACATTGGGGAGACATTTTTACCACTTCGGAAGGGAGAATGTTTATATTTTAGCGGTATTCTTTACGAGTATCTATTTTAAAATTTAAGTCATTTACAATTAAATACACTTTTAAAAATAATAAATATATGTATAATACTTTTTTGAAAGAAAAAAAAATTGTATACATATTATTTATAAGTAAAATTTTAATATTTTATAAAAATCTTAACTTGTCAAAAAATGTACTAAAAATCAGATATTTCAATTTATGAGATGAAGGGAGTGTAATTTTATTTGCAGTTGCACATCCATAGACTAGCCATTTTAAAACAATTATCATTTTAGACTTGAAATTTTGATTAAAAGTACGTTTGATAATACTAAGTATCTTTTCAGGCTTGAAATTTTATTTTAATGTTATGACATTCTAAAAATCATACTTCTATTTTCAGAATAGAAAGCTTTTGTTTGTTACCAATTCATCTTATATATATATATATATATATATATATATATATATATATATATATATATATATATATATATATATATATATATATATATATATATATAGGGGTGGGTGTAAAGGCTCGGAATTTTAAATCCTAATTTTTCAAAAAATAATAATAATTAAAAATGAATTTAAAAGCGGAATTTAACGGAAAACTTGCTAACTCGAATTTTAGAACTCATGAAACGAATTTTCAACCTAAAATCAAAAAATTGAAAACTAATTCTTATCAAATCTCTAAGACTTGTCTCATATTTTACCAATTCCAACTCATCTCACCCCTTCTTGGCAAATCTTATCCTCTTCCCCCTCACTCCCTTCCTTGATTCACCTTTATTTAGAAAACAAACAATTCCTCCTCTGAAATGTCTGAAGACCGCAAGTGTTCCCCCTTTCAAGAAATCAGAGCCTCTCTCCTTCCCCACTTTTAATTTTGGAACAAATCCCTGGTGTTCTCCTCTGTCTTCTTCCGCTGCGTACACAACCCAAACACCACCTCCATACCTCCATCTCTCCTCCTCCCAGCTGCGCCGCCAGCAGCAACACCTCCATTCCGCCACCACCTGGTCACCGTCACCTCCTTCCCACCGCCGCCCAGGCCGAGACGGAGCCAGCCGCGAGCTCCACCTCCCTGTTTTGCCGAGAAGCAACACCAGCAGATCCACCGCCTTCCGCTGCGAATACAAGCTGAAGCTGCCCTCTTTCATCCTCTCCGGCGACCACGAGCGCCCAGGCAGCCCAGGAGGCCGGCACCGAACCCGACGCCGTCTCCGAGCACCCTCTGTGCACCTGTTTTCCCCCGAAACCAAGCGGTAAGCCTCCCTCCTCTTCACTTCTCCGCTCTAAATGCCATAAAACTCCGCCCTTAAGCCTCTCACCGTCGTCCTAGGTCCCGAATCGCTCGGATTCGCCTCCAGCGAGCTCAATTGCGCCACCGACGAGCCCGAATAACCTCGACAGATCTCCGGCGAAGCTCCGAAACCGCGGTGAGCGTCTTCCCTCTTCTTCTCCTTTCCCTTTCCGTGAGTGTGTGTGTGTCGGTGTCGGGATTGGGTGGCCGGAGTCCGGGTGTCGCCGGCAGCCTTTCCCTTCTCCTCCTCCTTCCTGGTTTTTTCGAACGCTGTGGGACGTTTGGGGGAGATGGTGAACAGCTCCAATTTTGGTCCGGTTTTTCTTTTGATTTAAAAAGGATGGGTTCGGTTCGGTTTTCTTTAAATAAAAATGAAACCGGTTCACTAAAGGGAATGGGTTGGGTTGTGGATCCGAAATTTAAAAGATAAAATTTGGGCCTAATTCCAATTGGGCCTGATTTTTATAAGATGAGTCAAATAATATTATGTCTTAAGAGTTAAGATTATAAAAGGGATTTTCGATTTAGTAAAATATATTTAATAAAAATGGTTGGGAAATTTAAGGGATTTGGAAATATTTTATGAAAGTGTTTATAAAATGGTATTTAAAATATTATATAATATAAATTGAGATTTAGAATATAAGATATTATTATTGAGATTTAAAGGTATAATACTATGGTGATTAAAACAGAAATAATCTTATGAGACTTGGATTTTAGAAAAAGGAATTTGATGAACATCTCCCAATGACGGAATTTCTAACTAGTCAACTCAGTTTTCAAAACGGGTTTCGGGACTAACTCGGGAATTTTGCGATCGGTGACTAACTAGCATGATTGATGTGGATGGTTGACTAATATCATGATTGGTGTGTACTAATGGCATGATTGATTGACTAATGGCATGGTGAAGTGTTAGACTTGGGTAGCGTTAATTTATGCTTTCGAAATATGATGAATATGATGGACTTGATATATGTGATATGCGGATTATTTTGCGGATATGTTATGGCAAATACATGAATGTGGCTGAATGGAATGATGAGAATGATATGGTCTTGTGGAATGTGGCAATGTGATGAATGGTTGAACATGATGGAACGATGATTGCGATATGGTTGCTATTCTCGTTGAATGATATGCTTGAGTGCTTGGATGATTAGACGTAGACTTATATATGTGCGTTCTGATATGTATCTAGGTGATCTTTAATCTATTATAATGCTTGCCTTGCTGTTCTGCACCGCCAGGTAAGTCTCTTCGGAGCTTACTCAGATTGAATAGAGCTATTCCCTGCTTTAGGTGCATGATATACTAGGTGTTGCATTCATGATCAGCATGCCATGTAGTACCATGCTAGGTTGCATTGATCGTTGAGCATTCTATTTCTCTATGTGTATGTAAACAGAACGGCCGTTATCTGTGATAGTCCTAGAAGTCTTTGCTAGGGTCATAGGGTAGCCCAGCTTCATCGGGTACCCTGAGTCAATCGAGTACTTCCTTATATTATGATATGCCTGCGGGCTTTATTATGGAGCGGGTTGGGCATGCGTGCCGCCCTATTATGAATGAATGCATTCACGAGCTGGCCAGTCTCCGCCTGTCGGAAGGGGTGGAGGTAGGAGAGGGATATACCACTTGGTATTCTGTGCTAAGGCCTTATTATTATTATTATGCACTTGATCTTAGGAGCATGTTAGTGTGTTAATATTCCGCCATGCATCTAGAAGCATCTTTATTAGGTATAGCGTATATGTGTGCTTATGGTTGGGATGCAGAGTTAAGTGGGCATCGATCTGATCCCGCCCCATATCAATTTTTTTAGGTATTATTTATGTTCATCCTATCGGTGTTGTTTGCTTATTGCGCGGGTCATTTTATCGGCGGAGAGTGAACGCTGGAGTTATAGACTTCACCAGACTCTGATTACATTTTTGGATTTTCACTTTAGACTCCGTTTTGACCCGGCTCTGCCGTGGCACCCTCTTGTATTACACTTATTTCCGCTAGTCGCACTATTTCTGATTTCCACGCTTAGACTTACGACAGGTACAGGGGACTTCCCCGGGGATTCCAACGATCCCTTCGATTTTGGGTACGAAATCCCCCTTTGAAAACATTAAAGTAGGTTTCGAAACCTTCAACCTGTACTCGGGGCGCAAGGTCCTAACGAGGGATTTTATCCCTCGAAACGTAACCTGGGAATCATAATCCTGGGCCGTTACAAAGGGGTATCAGAGCTGAGGTTTTGCAATCCGAGTATGATAGGTTGAAGTGGTTTTGAAAATGGCCCAAGATTTCCAAATGGTTTTCCAAAATGTTTTAGAAAGGGCAAAATGAATTTATTATGGCTAACTCAAATGGACTAAATACGAACTTGACTCTATAAACCCGGTAATCAAACAAGGGAAACGAATGGGTAGTGAAGGCGCTAGACAGTCCCTATTGGATGTAGTTGGGAACGGGTAGACAAAATATAGCTTGTTCTTTTACAGGTGGACTTGAAGGCTCCAAGGAACCCGAAGGTTGGGGTGACATGGGTTAGGAAGCCGTGAGGTATTTGCCCCTCCGGTCGGCCGTCCCTCGAAGGACGGCATAGATCGTCTCTAGGATTATATGCATTATATCCAATCGGGCCCGAGGGCGTTCCTCCTCGAAGGGGATCATATTAATCTCGTTGATTGCTTCCATGCTGAGTGCTATTGTGCTTAGGATAGATAACTAATCAGTATGCCTTGACTTCAATCATGTATTGAATAACTGTGCAAACGGATAGCGGGAGAATACCTTGTTCTTATGTCATTGGAACTCCTGTCTTGTCGGAATATCTCTCCCATAATTCAAACCCCTGATGATTCTGACTCCGTCAACCATCCCACCAACACGTTTAGGCATGTTAGCAAGGGTCGAAGAGCATCCGCTCTCCCCGTTTCGAGTCCTGTTTTGTATCCCACCACCAATGCTTCTGTCGGGTCTTGTACCGGAGGTTGGTGTCTTCCACGGGAAATTTGGGTTGGTTAACCAATTACCTTTGGAAATCGTGTCGGATGTGAGTGTTACTTGAGTATGTTAGTGGTAATGACGACTGAAGTAGTTTCGGGTTAGGAGTGAGTTGTCTCATGGAGTCACCCCTTTGATCCTCGTAATGGTTAGCCATGTCTTCTTTCCATAAGATTCTAAACACGAGTTCTACTCTCACCTCTTGTGAACAGTGTGAATGTCCTTGTGTCATACCGAGTGAGTCATACTAGTTCCCACGAGAAACATGGTAATGAGTCGGTGATTGTCCTTGTAGAATTCTGTCTGGTTATAATAGTAACCCCCCAAATTGCATGACATAATGCATTGATATATTTCAGCATGCTTTGTCTAATATCTTGCATGATTGAAATTGTGAATGGATATATGTACTGTATGTATGAATTTCCATGATTGTTGGTCTCCCTTGAATTAGGTCCATGATAGTGTGGTCAACCCTCGTTGAATGATTAACATATGAAATAAACTCTTAGCATGTTAAGTTAATCAAATTGAACCTCGTTGAATGTGTATATGCTTAATGAGTGTTTCTAGTACCATGTAGGACGTATGCCTTCTAATCATTGGCCCTCGCATGATTGTGTGCCATCTTGTCTTGTTATATGAACATGGTTGTATTTGATGCGATAGTTAATATGCCTATATGACCTTACTATATCCTCTAGCATGATTATTATGGTGCATCTCAACATGCTCGTAATTGACTTCGCATTGTCTCAATCTGCTTATAGGTGTTCCTAAGATGAGTGGTGAATCATACCCGTGACATTCTATAAAGCTCGCTATGTCGTACTTAACTTATGTTGCATATGTCTAATGTCGGTTTGTTCATACATGATATTAATATGTCAAGCATGATTAGTGCATGAGATGATAAGTTTTAGCCTGTCCCGTGTGCATGTAAAGTTGATTATGTGAAATGTTATGGATGCATAGGACGCTATTCCTTTAATAGGTACATGATAGTGTGAAGTGATATGATTGAAATATTTTGTGATTTCCATGTGCACCTGTAACCTTATAGAATACCTTAAGGGGATTGCTGTAACTCTCGAGTCTGTGTCTTGTCTTGAGTCTCGTCATCTCTAGTCCTGGTTTGGGTCTGAATTCTTAAGAAAGTCGTATTGTCCTCCCTTGCCCTTCCCTATCTACGTGACTTCTAACCCCTCGTGATCCCCTTGATGGACGTCGACGTAGAGGAGAAAACGAGCGATCAAGTGGCACCAGAGTGGCGCAACGGAAGTGGGGTGGGCCCATGGCCCATGGACCCTAGGATCGACGTCGCCAGAGGAAGGACGCCTTTCGAAGATGGTGGTTGCAGACGTAATCCTCCTAGATGACTCAAGGAATGACGTTCTTCGTCCGAATTGTGATCTCTCCTATGCGATCTGGAATCGGTGTCGTGCGATAGGCTTGGAACTAACTAAATTGAGGTGTGATGACTGATAAGCTGAACTGGTAGTGAATGATTGTCTGACTAACTTGTGTTTGTGATGATGTGCCTATGTGCTTAAGTGTACTGACCTGCTAGTAAATCGGTTATGGGTTATATATGTGGTGGTGTATTCTTCTTGGGAATGAGTCGAGTATTTTCCTTGGTGAGACGGATCGGGAATCACAGGTAGATTGAGGTCTTCGAGTGGTCATTGGTTATGCGAGATGGAATGCATGAAGGATGTGTTAGCTTGGGTAGAGTCGAGTGAGGTATGGCTTGTCAGAGATAGTGTCCAGTGAGTATATTTGAGCTTCCAGGTAGGTCTTAGGTGAAGAGTGGAGTTAGCATGGTGAGATTTCGAGGAAGAGGTCCTAGCTAGAAGTGTCGGTAGGTAGTGGGTGCAAGTATAGGTGGTTAGTGTAGTTCTAGAGGTGGATGAGTGAGCTAAGAATGGATCGGAGGGTTTCTCAAAGGGAAGTGTTATTAGACGGATTGGTGAGCTAAGGAAGGTGTCTAGATAGTCTAGGAGCGGATCGTGGGCGACATCGAGGATGATTGGTTGAGGAATGTCTAAGGAATTGCAGAATTAGGAACTAGGTTCTATGTGCGGTGATTGGGAACTGTTTATGGTAAAGGATGAGATTGAGGAATCGCTAAGAAAGAGTAGTAGCAGGTTGTACCTGGGATGAGTGCTTGGGGTTGCTTAAATAGGGTTAGTGATGCTTAGAGGATTTCTGAGGGAAGGATTTCTAGATGCTTTGTTGGAGGATTTTAGTATAGGAAAAGAATCGAGGTTGATGTGTGGAGATTGTTTTGGGCTGTTGAGGTATTTGGGGATGTGAGATGATTGTTCGAGAGAAGGCTGGTAGTTAGGCAAGGATGTCGTTGAGATTATAGTAAGACTGTGGGCTTGAGATTGAGATAGGGAGATCTTGAGCATGGATTTGGGTACTACTGTACTAGGCAAGGCATAATGCATTGAGAACGTTAGGGGAATTGGTTTTAGAAGGTTTGGCGAAGTTGCGGTACTTGAGAAATTCGGATGAGGATGATTTAGGGATTTACGGGAATGATGATCGGTAAAAGAGGGCTTTGGGCAGTAATGTCTCATGGTTAAGAAGTATGAGTTTGAGGCAATTTATGAATATGAAGAGATGAGGAACCAGAATAGGACAAATTGTGGATTTCGAATGGTTAAGGTTTAGCAAGATTTGGAATGAGAAAATTCGGGAACATGCTAAGACGGGGATCTAGAATAGGTCGGTCGAGGAATCGTGGATGTTCAGGTTTCATAAGAATTGAAATGAGACAAGTAGGTGGAAGTTGTGATTGGTCATTGAGGATAGGCGCGGGTGATGAGGAATTCGGTGATACGTGGTTATGAGTTAGCACTAGACAATTTTCTGTGTTAGAGCTGTCGAGAGTAGGTGGTTGAGTGGGTTCTAGCAAGGTAGGGTGCTTGTGTTGGTAATGTGGAGAATAAGGATAGGAGTGTGAGGTGTGAGATGGTCGGTATGAGTTGGGTTCTTAGAGGTGGATGGCCAGTGAGAGTGATTAGTGGTACAGGAAGTGTGATCATGTTAACAAGAGTATTCGAGATGTCTCTTTTGGGGATAATGGTGAGGCAGAGTCTTGAGAACCTAGGGAGAGTGAGCGAGATTGTTAAGGAGCACCTAGATCGATCGTGAGAGTGGTTTAGTCGAGAGCTTGAGATTTCTCTTGTAGGCGAGATGGGACTGGTAGAGGACTCCTAGGATGAGGGTGTGCTTTATAGAGAGTCCTGGTTGTTGGTCGAGTTGTTAAGCTTGTCGGAATAAGGGAATTGTGCGATTGGGAACTCCGAGATATGATTTTAGATGGTTGCGTGAAAGGTAAGACTTGAGATTGGTCATTGAAGTATATTTATCCTTAGATGGCTTGATAGCATAAGAGTTTGGGTACTTAGTAATTGGCTTGGGATGTAGACCTTGAATGGCGGATAACTAAGAGGCTAGAAAGGTTGTATGCTAAGCAGAATGCAATGGTAATTAGAACTAGTATCGGATTGAGTTGGTAGACCATGATGAGGTTGATCTTGATGCGAGAGATGATGAAGTAGTTGTTGTGTCTTATTGTGGGTGATAGTTGTAGGCAAATTCTCTTGGGGATGTGATCTAGTGTATTCTTTATTTGGGGTTGAGTGATGTGTGAGTGCGATGCTTTAGACGATGTTGATTCCCTGGTGTATTGTCGTGGGCAATAGCGAGCTTTTAGTACTAACAATAGTTATCCCTTGAACATGATGAATTGCTAATGTGCGGAGGTCCTTGATGCCTCTAAAGGTGATGATGCTTGGTAGTTAGTAAGGGTATTATGTGATTATCTGATTGATACAATGTGCAACCCCTCATATGTTATGATAAATGCTACTATATACGATACTATGCTAGATCTGTTATGATATGTGACTATCCTTGACATGGATATGATTTGTTTATGAATGTATGATACGAGTGCTATGTTATATGATGTCGTGAACTGGAATTGAGAGGATGTTAGGACTTAATTGATGGAATTTGATTTTGACTTGGAATCTAGGGAGAAGATATGGGATTAGCTCTTAGAGGTGGATGATTCCACCTCCTGAAGTTGAAACTTGCTTGACTAACATCGGGTTAAGGGATTTGAATGATGTTTAAAAAGAACTAACTTGGACTTTGGGAAATTTAATGCGATTGAGAATGTCAATGATTTTGAAACAAACCTTTCAAACTGAGATCCCCCTTGAAATTTTCTAGCCGAGCTTGCGTTATGACGTCCCACAAAGTGGATACATGCATTTATAGGGGCCCTTATAGACTGCTTGCTAAGACCTAGTGAAGATGTCATAGTGCTTTTTGAGTTATGATATGACCGAGAAGTCGGGGTAAGGATGTGGTAAGGGCCCATATCACACTCTCACTACGACCTATTAGGGATATTATGATCATAACGACAATACTGTGAGAATCTCATAGGGGCACTTATGAGGCACTTACGGGATCAACGGAATGATCCTTGGACTCACCTATTCCAACTTCATCCCCTGCCTTGTTTTGGTTTTAGTCTCGGGGACGAGACTTGTTTTTAGAGGTGGATGATGTAAAGGCTCGGAATTTTAAATCCTAATTTTTCAAAAAATAATAATAATTAAAAATGAATTTAAAAGCGGAATTTAACGGAAAACTTGCTAACTCGAATTTTAGAACTCATGAAACGAATTTTCAACCTAAAATCAAAAAATTGAAAACTAATTCTTATCAAATCTCTAAGACTTGTCTCATATTTGACCAATTCCAACTCATCTCACCCCTTCTTGGCAAATCTTATCCTCTTCCCCCTCACTCCCTTCCTTGATTCACCTTTATTTAGAAAACAAACAATTCCTCCTCTGAAATGTCTGAAGACCGCAAGTGTTCCCCCTTTCAAGAAATCAGAGCCTCTCTCCTTCCCCACTTTTAATTTTGGAACAAATCCCTGGTGTTCTCCTCTGTCTTCTTCCGCTGCGTACACAACCCAAACACCACCTCCATACCTCCATCTCTCCTCCTCCCAGCTGCGCCGCCAGCAGCAACACCTCCATTCCGCCACCACCTGGTCACCGTCACCTCCTTCCCACCGCCGCCCAGGCCGAGACGGAGCCAGCCGCGAGCTCCACCTCCCTGTTTTGCCGAGAAGCAACACCAGCAGATCCACCGCCTTCCGCTGCGAATACAAGCTGAAGCTGCCCTCTTTCATCCTCTCCGGCGACCACGAGCGCCCAGGCAGCCCAGGAGGCCGGCACCGAACCCGACGCCGTCTCCGAGCACCCTCTGTGCACCTGTTTTCCCCCGAAACCAAGCGGTAAGCCTCCCTCCTCTTCACTTCTCCGCTCTAAATGCCATAAAACTCCGCCCTTAAGCCTCTCACCGTCGTCCTAGGTCCCGAATCGCTCGGATTCGCCTCCAGCGAGCTCAATTGCGCCACCGACGAGCCCGAATAACCTCGACAGATCTCCGGCGAAGCTCCGAAACCGCGGTGAGCGTCTTCCCTCTTCTTCTCCTTTCCCTTTCCGTGAGTGTGTGTGTGTCGGTGTCGGGATTGGGTGGCCGGAGTCCGGGTGTCGCCGGCAGCCTTTCCCTTCTCCTCCTCCTTCCTGGTTTTTTCGAACGCTGTGGGACGTTTGGGGGAGATGGTGAACAGCTCCAATTTTGGTCCGGTTTTTCTTTTGATTTAAAAAGGATGGGTTCGGTTCGGTTTTCTTTAAATAAAAATGAAACCGGTTCACTAAAGGGAATGGGTTGGGTTGTGGATCCGAAATTTAAAAGATAAAATTTGGGCCTAATTCCAATTGGGCCTGATTTTTATAAGATGAGTCAAATAATATTATGTCTTAAGAGTTAAGATTATAAAAGGGATTTTCGATTTAGTAAAATATATTTAATAAAAATGGTTGGGAAATTTAAGGGATTTGGAAATATTTTATGAAAGTGTTTATAAAATGGTATTTAAAATATTATATAATATAAATTGAGATTTAGAATATAAGATATTATTATTGAGATTTAAAGGTATAATACTATGGTGATTAAAACAGAAATAATCTTATGAGACTTGGATTTTAGAAAAAGGAATTTGATGAACATCTCCCAATGACGGAATTTCTAACTAGTCAACTCAGTTTTCAAAACGGGTTTCGGGACTAACTCGGGAATTTTGCGATCGGTGACTAACTAGCATGATTGATGTGGATGGTTGACTAATATCATGATTGGTGTGTACTAATGGCATGATTGATTGACTAATGGCATGGTGAAGTGTTAGACTTGGGTAGCGTTAATTTATGCTTTCGAAATATGATGAATATGATGGACTTGATATATGTGATATGCGGATTATTTTGCGGATATGTTATGGCAAATACATGAATGTGGCTGAATGGAATGATGAGAATGATATGGTCTTGTGGAATGTGGCAATGTGATGAATGGTTGAACATGATGGAACGATGATTGCGATATGGTTGCTATTCTCGTTGAATGATATGCTTGAGTGCTTGGATGATTAGACGTAGACTTATATATGTGCGTTCTGATATGTATCTAGGTGATCTTTAATCTATTATAATGCTTGCCTTGCTGTTCTGCACCGCCAGGTAAGTCTCTTCGGAGCTTACTCAGATTGAATAGAGCTATTCCCTGCTTTAGGTGCATGATATACTAGGTGTTGCATTCATGATCAGCATGCCATGTAGTACCATGCTAGGTTGCATTGATCGTTGAGCATTCTATTTCTCTATGTGTATGTAAACAGAACGGCCGTTATCTGTGATAGTCCTAGAAGTCTTTGCTAGGGTCATAGGGTAGCCCAGCTTCATCGGGTACCCTGAGTCAATCGAGTACTTCCTTATATTATGATATGCCTGCGGGCTTTATTATGGAGCGGGTTGGGCATGCGTGCCGCCCTATTATGAATGAATGCATTCACGAGCTGGCCAGTCTCCGCCTGTCGGAAGGGGTGGAGGTAGGAGAGGGATATACCACTTGGTATTCTGTGCTAAGGCCTTATTATTATTATTATGCACTTGATCTTAGGAGCATGTTAGTGTGTTAATATTCCGCCATGCATCTAGAAGCATCTTTATTAGGTATAGCGTATATGTGTGCTTATGGTTGGGATGCAGAGTTAAGTGGGCATCGATCTGATCCCGCCCCATATCAATTTTTTTAGGTATTATTTATGTTCATCCTATCGGTGTTGTTTGCTTATTGCGCGGGTCATTTTATCGGCGGAGAGTGAACGCTGGAGTTATAGACTTCACCAGACTCTGATTACATTTTTGGATTTTCACTTTAGACTCCGTTTTGACCCGGCTCTGCCGTGGCACCCTCTTGTATTACACTTATTTCCGCTAGTCGCACTATTTCTGATTTCCACGCTTAGACTTACGACAGGTACAGGGGACTTCCCCGGGGATTCCAACGATCCCTTCGATTTTGGGTACGAAATCCCCCTTTGAAAACATTAAAGTAGGTTTCGAAACCTTCAACCTGTACTCGGGGCGCAAGGTCCTAACGAGGGATTTTATCCCTCGAAACGTAACCTGGGAATCATAATCCTGGGCCGTTACAGTGGGCACGGGACGGGACGGGACGAGATTGAGCCGGGACGGGACTCGTCCCGCGAAATTTTTACGGGACAGGATCGGGACGGGATTGACACTTTTTTTTCGGGACGGGATGGTGTCTGGACGGGACGGGATCGGGACGGGACGGGCCTTGTCCCGCATATAAAAATAATAAAATATTATATAAATTTGCAAAGTGAAAAATGCTTTCATAATTCATTAATTTGTATAATATGTTGAATACGGTATTCTTCTCAACTATATTATTCAATATTATTATTATTATTATTATTCATATTAATATTATAATACTATTATTAATTCAAACAATGATTGTATAATTAATTATAATGTTCAACATATTTGGCTACATTATCTTACTAGATCGGGACGGAAAGGGATTGAGATTTGAGACGAGATTCACCAGATACTGTCTCATTATTGATTGATAGTTGGGAAGAATACCGTATTTAGCTATTTGCCTCTTGTAGCTCTAAATGGGTATAATAATAGCTATTTGCCTCTTGTAGCTCTAAATGGGTATAATAATAATAATAATAATAATAATAATAATAATAATAATAATAATAATAATAATAATAATGCTACATTATAATTAAAAATAATATTATTATTATTACTTATTTTTATTTTTATTATTATAAAATAATTATACTTAACAAGAAAAAAATATAATATGAAATAATAATAATAATAATTTTATTATAAAGTAATATTATTATTAAATTATATTATAATATTATATAATAATAATATTATTATTATAAATTATTAATATAAATTGAAAATTATTATTATAATTATATATAATATTTGCTCAAATAATAATAATATTATTATTATAAACAATTATTAGTATTATTATTATAAATGGAAGATTATAATTATAATATTTGCTCAAAATAATAATACTAATAATATATTATTATTATTCTATAATATTATAATATTATTATTATTATAAAAATTATTATTATTAATATTATTATTGTTATATTTATTATGCGGGACGGGACGGGATTTGCGGGATCCCACCGGGATCGGGACGGGATTCGCTATTTTGTCCTAAATCCCACCGGGATCGGGACGGGATCGGGATTTGCGGGATTTGTGCCCACCCCTATATATATATATATATATATATATATATATATATATATATATATATATATATATATATATATATATCCCACCGGGATCGGGACGGGATCGGGATTTGCGGGATTTGTGCCCACCCCTATATATATATATATATATATATATATATATATATATATATATATATATATATATATATATATATATATATATATATATATATAGGGTTGGGTTCGGGTGCAAAGGTCACTAAAAGTGAGAAGGAAAGAAGCAATTTGATTGGTCCACGTGTGCAAAATTGAATTAAAATGAAGAGACACGCGGCTTCCCCAATTAGTTCCCCAATTAATTAGTAACACACACCCAAATTAATTAGTAAGACTCCAACTCTCACCTACACACTAATTAATTGCACGCGCCAAACTTTTTAATCAATTAGAAATTGTACGTACATGTAAAAGTGTTCATTCCAACTTTTAAAAATCATTTTTTGACATTTTCACTTGTTAAAAAAATATAAAAAATATATATTTGGGTGTAATTTAATTTTATCTACACATAGACACCCACTTTGTATATGTTTTGTTGAAAAACAAATTCACAAGAAGTGGTTCAACAATTTTATTCACAGTGGTTCGGCAATTTTATTCGCAGTGGTTCATCAATTTTATTCACAGTGGTTCAGCAATTTTATTCACAGTGGTTCAGCAATTTTAGTCACAGTGGTTCAGCAATTTTATTCACAGTGAACCACACTCTATCGGTCACTGAACCACTCTCTATCGGTCACTGAACCACTCTCTATTCGGTCACTGAACCACTCTCTATTCGGTCACTGAACCACACTCTATTCGGTCACTGAACCACACTCTATTAGGTCACTGAACCACACTCTATTCGGTCACTGAACCACTCTCTCTTTAGTCACTGAACCACTCTCTCTTTAGTCACTGAACCATTCTCTATTTAGTCACTGAACCAACCTCTATTTAGTTACTGAACCAACCTCTATTTAGTTACTAAAGAAGTGGTTCATCAAGCTACAAATAAGTAGTTCATGAAGCTATAAAGAAGTGGTTCGTGGGCCTATAAGAAGTGGTTCATCAAGTTATCAAGAAGTTGTTCATCAAGCTACAAATAAGTGGTTCATGAAGCCATAAAGAAGTGGTTCATCAAGTTATAAAGAAGTTATAAAGAAGTGGTTATTCAAGTTATCAAGATGTGGTTCATCAAGTTATCAAGAAGTGGTTCATGAAACTATAGAGAAGTTATTCATCAAGCTACAAAGAAGAGGTCCATGGGCCTATAAGAAGTGGTTCATCAAGTTATCACGAAATGGTTCATCAAGGTAAAAAGGAGTTATGAAGAAGTGGTTTATTAAGTTATCAAGAAGTGGTTCATCAAGCTATAAAGAAGTGGTTCATGAAGTAATAAAAAAGTGGTTCATCAAGTTATAAAGAAGTGGTTCATCAAGCTATAAAGAAGCGGTTCATGGACCTATAAGAAGTGGTTCATCAAGCTACAATGAAGTTATAAAGAATTAGTTCATCAAGTAATTAAGAAGTGGTTTATCAACCTATAAAGAAGTGGTTCATGCGCCTATAAGAAGTTGTTCATTAAGTTATCAAGAAGTGGTTAATGAAGCTATAAAGAAGTGGTTCATGAAGCTATAAAGAAGTGGTTAATCAAGTTATCAAGAAGTGGTTCATCAAGCTATAAATGAGTGGTTCATGGGCCTATTAGAAGAGGTTCATCAAGTTATCAAGAATTGATTCATCAAGCTATAAAAATGTTGTCAAGAAGTGGTTAATCAAGTTATCAAGAAGTGATTCATCGAGTTATTAAGAAGTTGTTCATCAAGTTATAAAGAAGTGGTTAATCAAGCTACAAAGAAGTGGTTCATCAAGCTATACATAGGTTATCACAAAGTGGTTAATCAAGCTATCAATAAGTGGTTTATCAAGTTATCAAGAAGTGGTTTGTCAAGCTATAAAGAAGTGATTCATTAAGCTATAAAGAAGTGGTTCATCAAGTTATAAAGAAGTGGTTCATTGGCCTATAAGAAGTGGTTCATCAAGTTATCAAGAAGTGGTTCATCAAGCTATAAAGAAGTGGTTCATCAAGTTATTAGGAAGTGGTTTATCAAGCTATAAAGAAGTGGTTCATGGGCCTATAAGAAGAGGTTCATCAAGTTATCAAGAAATGGTTTATCAAGCTTTAAAGAAGTTATGAAGATTTGATTCATCAAGTGATTAATTAAGAAGTGGTTTATCAAGCTATTAAGAAGTGGTTCATGAGCCTATAAGAAGTGGTATAAAAACTATTTATTTGATGAACCACTATAATATATTTATTTGATGAACCAATTGGTATAAAAACTCTAAACCACTTAGTATAAAAAACCCTGAACAACTTGGTATAAAACCTCTCAACCACTTAGTGTAAAAGTATTGAACCACTTGGTATATTAAAATTTGATAATTCTTTAACACACTTTTGCAGATTGAATAACAAAAAATTTACCAGTACATATGAACAAGGAGGATCAAATATTAATAAAATAATAACCCATTATTGTTCATCCCAATTCACCTATTCAAGTACAGCAAACCCAAACCGTCAATGGCATCGGCCGGGATCTCTATTCAAGGTGATGGGATGTCGGTGGCCATGGTTTCTTCCTCCTCGTCGAATTGCCTAGGTTTCCAACTGGAGGAGGCCGATCGATGACGGTACGACTCCTCCGGCTGCGAGGAGTACCTGATCGAGGGGTCGTTCGTGAAGCGGACCTGCAAGGTGTACGACGCAGCCAACCTGGTGCTGGTGACGGAGATACGGCGGAAGATGGAGGCCAGCCAGAACCCCGACACTGTCACCATTGGTAACGCGGTTTTCGGGTCGAAACCGCCGATTTCGGTGGATGTGCTGACCAAGGCGTTCCAGCTTAACAAGGACACCGTCACTTATCTGCGGTCTTCGTTTGGGGCGTAGATTGAATTTCAATCGATAGAGCTAATTGACATCTACGATCGGAAAGGTTGTCAATTGTCATCTCTGTAAACTGAATCGAACATGGCAAACAGAGAAGAGGGAGGGATGAACGGAGGAAGCCATGGGTGAGGGCCGTGAGGCTGAGCGCGAGAAGAAGAAGGAAATCGATGGAGAGGAGGCGCAACCGCACAAGGAATCATATTTAAGCGCGTGAGAGTTTTTTTTTTATAATTAAAAATCAGATCCGTATTGACCAATCAGATTAGTTCTTTCCTTCTCACCGGTATATACTATTCTCACTTGAACCCTACCCTATATATATATATATATATATATATATATATATATATATATATATATATATATATATATATATATATATATATATATATAAACATATCATTTTTTAACGACTATTACGGTGTAATTTGTGAAGAAATCTGGAGCGTAATTTGATTAAAAAGATCAACTAATAAAATTTAAAACAAAATTGAAAGGCCAAAATTATTCACCTGAAACAAGATAATTCGTATATAACTCATATGAATAAATACGAATAATCATATTACAGATAATTTTCATATGAAAAAACTATTCACACATATGAATAATTATTTTATATCAAACGAATAATTATGGTGGTACAATGAATAGTCAATTTGTTTATCGTGTTCACAATGTAAGAGGTGTTTACTACCAAAAAAAATAGTGCAATATTTATAATGTTTTTTTAAAAGTGTATTTATTCATAATTGTAATATTGATTTAAACTAAAACTGAAATACATTACTTATAAATTTCTTTTAAGTAGAATATTACATGATTGATCATTCCATTAGTCGTCGTTCAATAGTCCATAACCTTTTTTTTTCATTAAATGATCCCAACTAATTAATGGAGTGTGTTGCAAAATTGATCATATAATTATTATTTTTTTGTTACTAATTGGTAAATAAGTTTAAAATATCATCATAAAATAAATTGTTAGGCCAAGAGCACATATTAGTGGTGAAGATAAGCCATTGATAAGCAACACCATACTATCACTAATTCACTATGACATTTCCCCTCACATGGTGCCCACTTGGATTCAATCAATTTGGGGCCCTTTAATAAATGTGAATATGGGGCCTTGAATTTCATTTTGATTTAGACTATTAACCAATCAATCTTTGTGATAGATAAAGTCCTAGTCTATAATTATAATCCCATAAATTATCTCTTCCATGGTTGGGTCGTACAATTTTAAAATAGTTATTTACACTTTTTTTCTTTGTTTAATAATACAATTAATTTTTATGATTACCAATAAATTAGACCAAAAGGTCCAAAAATAGTCCTAAAATTTAGATTATATAACGAAAAAGGAGTCATCCAAAATAATGAAAAAAGTAAAAATGAAACCCACCAAACTCTAAAAAAAGAAATGCAGTATATTAAAATATTCGACAATTCATACTTTTTTTCTTATCCGTAAAAGTACAACCATTACAAGTAAAAGGTACCATAGAAAAACGTAAGATTCGTGTATCAATTTCAATAAAAAGTTATCATGACATTGGTTGAAAATGTAGATTGATAGTGTCCATAGGTGTATCATCAATAAAGTTTAATGAAATTGAATCAAAAATAAAGTTTAATGAAATTGACAGACTAGAATCATTGTACATGATTTTACTTTGTTCTTATCTACTCCCTCCGTTTCCAAATAAATGACTTTTTACTATTCATGCACGTATTTTAAGGTGATAAAAATAATATAAAATATTAATTTTTTTTAATTTTTTTTTTGATAATCTCATACTTATTGATTTTAAGTATAATATTATTTAAAAAATTAATTAAAATTTTAATATTTTATATAATTTTTACCCTCTTAGAAGTACGTGTTTGACTTGAAAAAGTCATTTATTTGGAAACGGAGGGAGTAATTCATAACACAAAGGAATATTGCAATCTATAAGTGAATGAAATTGACTAGAACCAGTCTATAAGTGAACAAAAATAAAGTTTAATGAAATTGACCGACAAGAACCATTCTACATTTCACCTCCAACAACCTTCCTGCATTGATTCTTTTACTTCTGCCGTCAATTTTTCCTTTCTAGATTTGTTTTTTTGACAATGGTGAAATTCAGGTTAGAAATGAGAGGATTTCGAGTCCAATATATAAGTGAATGGTTACTCTATCTATTGTCAGTTGGTTTAGATTAATATAACTCTAGCTTGACTTATATGTTGGGTTTTCTGATCCATTCTGACATAGTTTTTCCATTTACAAACTGGTATTAGATTATCGAGATAAACATGTAAAACAACTCAGGGCATTTTAGTCATTTCGTATAGCATTGTAATAGTATAAAAGTTTTTGTTGAACCTTGCTCAGATCACGAAAGGGAAAAACAAAGTTTAGTTGGATTTTTTGTTTCATCTTCTTCCTTGTTCATTATGTGATTTCTTGAATTTGGTAAATAAAGAGCAGTCACCCGGGGTTTAGGTTATAACTCTAGTTTGACTTATATGTTGAGCTTTCTAATCCATTCTAACATAGTTTTTCCCTTTAAAAACTGGTATTAGATTATCGAGATAAAAATGTAAAACAACTCAGGGCATTATAGTCATTTCGTATAGCATTGTAATAGTATAAAAGTTTTTGTTGAACCTTGCTCAGATCAAGAAAGGGAAAAACAGAGTTTAGTTGGATTTTTTTGTTTCATCTTCTTCCTTGTTCATTATGTGATTTCTTGAATTCGGTAAATAAAGAGCAGTCACCCGGGGTTCGAATAAGAGACATTTAGGTACTACCCGCAAGTCCTTTCCGGTCAAACATTTCCGGAATGGTTGTGATTTCACCTCTTATACACAAACATGGTAGTAGATTTTTTCAATCTTCAGTTTTCCACTTCGACTCTAGCTATGATCGTTGATCACATATCTTGGTAATTTGTTCTTTCGATTTTCGATTGTTCTTGGATTTCGTCCTCTATTTTATGTGATCACGCTATGCCGAACCCATAAGTTAAACCATGGTTTTCCTACACTTCTTTTGATCCTTCATATTCCTTCTATATTCATCCCTCGGATTCATTAGGTATGACTCTCATTTCCAAGACATTTGATGGATATGGTCTTTTTTTCTTGGGATCGAGCTGTCTTTATTGTTCTATCTGCTTTTTTCTTGGGATCGAGCTGTCTCTATTGTTCTATCTGCGAAAAATAACATTGGTTTCATTGATGATTCACTTCTGCATTCTCCTGCAGTCTTGATTCTCGTGATCTTTTTTTTGGTCAAGTGATTCTCATGATCTTTGCAAATGGCAACATTGTAACGATATGGTTACTTCTTGGCTTCTCAATACCATGTCCCCAGAACTTGCTGGTAGTTTTCTTCTTTCGAATTTCGCTAAGGATATTTGACCTAGTTTAGTTTCTCGATTTTCTCGATCAAATGGAGCTCTGATAAGAGGGTTTCTCGATCAATTAAATAAATTTGTAATCAAGACTCCGCTTAGTACAGTGAAGCTAGGCTCATCCACAAGAGAGAGTTAGTTCCTAATTTAGTTACTTGTAAGGCAAAGAAATAGTGGGAAAGGGTTGATTTTAGGGGTTGTAAAATCGGTTGATTTGGGGTTTTAATCAATATGTAAAAAACTTCTAAGGTTTACGGATTACCACAACAATAGCTATGCATGAAAACACCAATGAATCACAAACATGCCTTTATCACATAAAATTGTTGACTTTCATAAACCATACAAGCAAATCAATTAAATTTCGTAAACCAATAAACTTTTCTACCTATCTCAACCTTTAATTAGGATTAACAAACTTAAGTCTCAAAACCCTAATTAACTATTCCAATTCACAATTCTCTTTTTCAATCAAATTGCAAAGAAGAAATTACTTAACTTAATTTCATCAAGGATTAACCACAATAGGACAAGTGATGGATAAAAAGCATTCAAATAATAAATTCATAGGCATCACACACACAACTATTATTGAGCTCACCCCAACCCTGGAAAAAGAGGGACTACTCACGTATAGTCATGGTGAGCATTGCAAAACACATAGACTTGGGAGAAAAATAAATTTTGAAATTAAAATTAAATAAACTAGGAAAATTCAGTGTTCACAATCTCTCAACAACGTCACAAAGTTGCCTTGAAAAGCATGCCCAAACCTTTACAAGAACACACACTCAAAGCTTCTCAAAAACTATAAAAGCGTCTTCTCTTGTCTCCAAAAACATACGTACGTAGTTTCTAGATGAATAAAAACTAATCTAGGGTTTATTTTATGCTAAAAAAAAACTAATATTCTATCTTAGGAAATTTTTTATCTAAAAAGATCTATCTAAATCTAAAAAGATTTGGGATAAAACTTGAGTAAATCGGACATCAGAGGCTCATAATGACCCTTAGAAGGGTCGTTAACGACCCCTTCCATATCGTTAGGGTTTTCTGGCACCTTTCTCTTCATCTGACTTTCTGTCCTGACCTCGTTAATTACCCTCTCCATGTTGTTAGGAGGATCGTTAACCTTCATTTCTCTTCGAGCTACCTCTAGCTAAATCCGGGGGTCGTTAACGGGGCTATAAGCTCGTTTATATCCTCGTTAGCAGTGTGATTTGCTTTATTCTTCACTTGTTTCACCTCGTTCCACATCCATTCTTTCCGTGCTTCTCCTTAGCTTTCCTCTTGATACGGGGTAAGCTGTAGGATGGCCCGATCTTCGACAATCAAACAAAAAACTCAAGA
This sequence comes from Persicaria tinctoria, assembly GCA_037127255.1. NCBI lineage: Eukaryota > Viridiplantae > Streptophyta > Magnoliopsida > Caryophyllales > Polygonaceae > Persicaria > Persicaria tinctoria. Next base: position 19,581,364 of record JBANSL010000007.1, on the reverse strand, counting down.
AACAAACAAGAACTTGATGAAAGACTCAAGAAACGCAGCAAGACTATCAAGAATGACGCAAGACTCAACAAGAACACCAAGAATACGATGAACTTGATGTCGACCAAAAGAAAAGAATAGGACTCGACGCAAGAACAAGAGAAAGACTCGAAATTGAATAACAAGAACTCAACAAACAATGAAACACTGATAATTTGGGTGAGTCAATCTATGTAGAATGAGATGAAGACCCCAGGAATCCGTAGAGGGTAGGAACCAAGCACCAACGACTACACAACCCGTCTCTACAACCCTACAAAACCAAACGGACAACTTGGAAGCACAAGGAGGGGGCTCGTGGATACCAGGATGACCAAGCTCTCGTGAGGTTGATGAACACGAGGCAAACCAAGCTGATATCAATACCAATTTTGCAATCGATGAGCAACACTTTGAATCGATTGACTTGCACTCATTGTGTTTCACACAAAACTGAATTTTTCATAAAGAGAGACGTCTGTCCTGTTACAATGGAAGATCAACCGCTTAAATAACCCTAAAGGCTGATTTTAATGAAAATAATAAATAAAATATAAATTAAAATAAATCCCTAAAATTACCTAAAATAACTGAAGTAAAGAAGGTCTCTAAAAGTAGTAACAAAAGAAGTTCCAAGACTTAGGTAATTTCCGTCTAAAACAGTGACAACTTCAGAGATTGTGATTTTCGGCCAAGCTCATGTTGAATCTGGAAAAATCTTCAACAAAAAAGTTGTAGATCTCTCCGTCTTCATTCCAACAAGATATGGAACAGCCCAATCCGATAAATACGAATTCTGAACGACCCATTTTACTAAGATGTCGAAAAGATGTCAAACTGCTGAACGAATCTAAAAACGTCAAGAGGATCAAGCTTGCACCTTTGGACCTTCTCCCATGGTGGAGTATTCTTCTTCCTTTTGAGGACGACATCATTCTCACGAGCTCGAATCATAGGTCCATCTTCAAGTATAGGTGTATCCGGAAGTGTCTTGGATGATCCCACATCACCTCCACTCACCGTAATGCTCCAGTATAGCTACTAAACAGCTTTAAAAACCTAAAAAACACCACCAAAGCTTGTGTAGACTCAATATCTCACACAATATGCAAATCTATGCAATCGACACACATCCCACCCAACATAAAAACTAACAAAAATGACTCAATTTAACTAAAGTAAACACTATAAAGTATTACTAAAAACATGTACATCAAGCTTAGTTGTTCTCTATAGGGAAGACAATTGCAATAATTTCTGAAGATTCTGGTAGTATCTCAAAATATTTTCCTCGGATCAAGAAGCTTTGGGATGAGAAATATTCTTTAAGGAATTTCCTCCTTGTTCTTGTGGTTTGGCACTGTCTATGCATGAGTATGAGCAGAAACATTTTCTTTAATTGCTTATGGGACTCAATGATTCATATGCTGCAGTTCATGGTAAAATTCTCATGATGACCCCATTGCCTAATCTTGATATAACTTATTCCATGTTGATCCAGGAAGAAACTCAGTGAGAAGTTCATGCAGACAATTAGCTTTTGGTTTAATCTTCTTCTTTGAGCGCTATTTCTCATAAAAATGTACATCCTTCTTCTTTCTCTACTTTGTCATCTCATAAGTACAAAAATCTGAATTATATTTGCTTTTATTGCAAGAAACAAGGTCATGTCATTGAGAGGTGTTTCAAGCTCCATGGATTCCTTCCTAAGGATGGTAAGTCCAAAAATAGCAATTAGCAAGCCTCAACTAAGTTTGTTGCTCTGGTTTCTTCTGATCAGTCTTCCTCTAATGCTCTAGTTCAAATTACAATAGATCAGTATGCATAGTTGATGCCTTTGTTATATAAACCAAATATTCACTCCAACTTAATTAGATGACACCGTCGCTTTTAGCAATTTTGCTGGTATTACTCATTCCCCTATCATCATCTATAATTTGTCATCTTTTTCAGCAATAGATAGCAGTTCTCCTCATTTTTGGGTTGATGACTCTAGCTCTAGTGATCACATGTGTTTCGACACTACTAGAAAACTTCAATTAGACATCTGTTGTCAACAGATGTCTTTCAAAAAACATTCCGATCTCTTTGTGCGTGTAGTAAAATATCCAAACTTTTCACATCGGTTATAAGCAGATGTCTTTTCTTAATTAGAACCCCTAAATTTTGTTTATGACATATTCACTTGTTGATGAATATTCATGATTTGTCATTTGAAAACATGTGAAGATGTCCTTCTAAAGCATAAAAGTGACATTTACATCTTTATTTATAAAATAAGTAATGTCTTAAGACAAAATAGACAACAATTTTGGTTTTAGTGATCACGTTTATAATCATGTCCGATATATAATTTCTGATTTTATACTATTTTAATTTAACTAACCATATGAAATATAGACGTAACTGATGTATTTCCATATTATCGACATCACATTCAGAATATTCATTCTCTGTGTATTAATTTCATGTTTATTATATGTGATATTATATCATTCTAAAATAATGCACTATTGTAGTTGTATACACAAAAGATGTCATTTCCCACATTTATATCAGTTTTTTCAAAATAAAATGATGTTGTTGCTGCAATGACACGTTGATTTATTTAGTAGATAACGATGTTATTTTGATAAATATATATCAGTTTATATATCATTTTAATGTTCAAACTGGTATTGCATATTGATTTAAATAAATGAACTGATGTGTATAATCATACTAGCATATGTTTCCACAGACCGATCTGATGTTAAAGGTATGAACACACTACTATTTTCATATATAATCCGATGTCTTTTATTTGGATACACAACACGCTTTTGTCGATAGAACATCACATTTTGTTTGTTCTTCAAAATCATAGGTCGCTTAATGAAAACAAGTACATAAAAACTAGTATCATATTATAACATTTACAAAAAATACGACACCGCTATTCATAGCCACAAAATTGGCTAACCACATCTCAAAAAAAGGTAAGGCTAGCACCATCTTCCCTTGAAGTATGAATTTGGTTATATGTCCAATTGAAGTAGCACCATCTTCACTTGCACGACATGTGGAGGAGTGAAGGACATCTTCACTTGCACGACATGTGGAGGGGTAAAGGACATATAAAACTCCAATTGAATTAGCACCATCTTCACTTGCCTTCCAAATGTTTCAAAATATAGATAAACACAAGTCCATAAATGAGAATGGAATATCTAAGAGACCGGTTTTGCTAAGAACATGCCTCTAATGTTGTAGGAGATGCTTTAAGGAGAGTTCTCAGAGCATTAATAATCAACTTGGGGGGGGGGGGGGGAATGCTAAATAAAGGACAAAGAAATAGATAAGAACTTTTGACATAGCATAAGTGAACTTACTTGATCAAATTTTATGTCCAAATAGTTGACAATGAATGAACCGATCCATACAATGTCTCGTCAGAATACTTCACCTACATTCATCTAAGTGCAATATAATCACATTTACACTACATGAAAATCCTAATCAAAGAAGTGCATTCATACAGAGAAGAATATTTGAACATCAGATAATCTTAACTCTCAAGTTATTCATTTATCCTAATCATTTTCAAATAACAGAAGTGATCAGTGACAATTTGATGCCGAAATAGCTGAAAATAATGACAGATCAATGCACTTTCTCATCAGAATATTCACTGGCATTTATCTTCTTTTTTTTCAACCTTGCTGAAATAAATACAAAATGAAAGATAATCATCTGAGTAATTAAAAAGATAAATGATATCCTCAAACAGTTGAAAGTAGCTAGTCGCATACCCTCGACTTTAATATTAATATGAAGCTATTTAAAAATTAGCATCAATTATAATATTAGCAGAGCACCATCACTCTCCCTCTTTGCATAATTTCACGTTGATATGCTAGCACCAAAGCAAATCAGAAATGAATAAAATTGCATCAACAGCTCCCCCTCATACCCCGGTCTCTACTAGAAAATAGCAGCTGAACAACAGTACAAGAAAATAACAAAAATGATGCAAAGAAAATAACAGCTGCACAGTAAGAGAGCAGTGGCACAGACATGAACAACACAGAATAAGTCAAAACTGATTACCCTAATAATCATGTACTTTATATTCTATAAGAGAGAATAAGTCAAAACTAATTACCCTAATATTTTCCCTGAAGCAATCCTAGCAGCAGTGATGGTGCGACGGTTGGGAACTCCCTTCAATATCAATTTGGATCAGCTCGCATCGGATAATGGATTTTAATGAGCTACAAGAGTATAGCCAACAACAATTGTTTCATTTTTTTCCAGTCATCAATATAATATATATATGAGAAAAATATTGCAAATACACAAAAATAAATAAATGATTTTCAACTCCATTCTCATTAAAGAAAGAATAAATCTAAATTTTGTAAATCTGTTTTTAGAAAAAAGGCAGCTCCCACACTCACCCCTAAACACTCCATCACCTGGTAGTATGCCTGACCTTGGAGCGGAGTATGGCCTTGACGAGATTATAAAAAGTATGCCCGACCTTGGAGCGGAGTATGGCCTAGAACTGTGAATAGGTACTTTCTGTCAGAGAGCTATATGTTAGTGACAACTTGGATTCAATCAACCATCATTGAAACTACGCTACTCATAAAATCAAATATTCTAACGAGGCAAGAGAGTTAGGAAGGATCTCAGCCTCTATTGTCATTTTTGGTACTTGAGATGCATAAGAACTTAGTGGTTGTTTTGTCATTTTTCTTTTAGATTGTTATTCAACATCTCTAATATTCTGATTGTCCTTTATTTAATTGGAATCATATCATAAAAATTAAATGATGGGTGCAATAGGAAACCACAAAATTGAAATTCCATGCATCTCTTTTGATCAATTTATTTCAAATTTATTGAGAATATTAAGCCAAAAAAAAAATAGCACTATATATTGAGCTAAACCTTTTACTTTATGGAGTATACAACATAGATCACCCAATCCCTAGAGGGATCCTGTTTTGAGTGCATGGTCCAAATCCGTGATTAGATCGTTGACATCTTCAATCTCGACTGAGATGCAAACGAGATCTTTAGTCAGGCCTCTGGCCTCGTGGACTGCTGTTGATATGGTCGGATGAGACATGAAGCAGGGCATGCTTATCAGCGACTTCACACTCCCTGACAATTAATAAAGAAGGCATATTTACATATATGCTATGGCGATACTATGTAAGGAATGCGAGGAAAGGTGATGTTGAGCTCATACCAAAACTCACTGTAATGCTAACATATTTGGTGGTCTCCGTTACATGTTTCGAGAGTGCCATGAATACTGTGACAAAGCTAAGCATAGAACCTGCACCTTCGACCTAAAAGGAGGATTATCGCACTTAAAATAGGCTGGAATTTCGTTGTCTGGAAGCCGAAGGTTGGAATCAGATATCAGTACGTGTGAATAGTGCAGGGAACGCCCAGGATGTTCAAGAAGACCGCCATAATTCACCTTCTTTACTCGATGATGCGAAGCAAGGAATTCAGCGATCTACCGAGCATTTTCCTGGAATGAGAAAATGTTCACATCAGGAAACACCCACTTCTCTTTCAATCTTAATTGCAAAGTTCAAACAAGTGAGCTTATATAAATATAAATATGTCAAATACAAAGGTTCTCAACACGGAGTTGATCAACACAAAGGTTATCTGGAATGAACACAAAGGTTCTCTAGAAATATGTCAAATATGTCGGAACCTGTTGCTTCTCAACACGGAGTTGATCAACACAAAGGTTTTTTTTTAAAATATAAATATGTCAAATAGAACACGTGAGCTTATATGGAATGAATATAGAGAATTCCAACAATGATGACAATATGAATAATTTAAAAAATACCTGCCATAGTGTGGCCTCCGCACCTTCTACATATTCAGCCCCTTTCTTAATCTCACGTGCTAAACTGCTAACTTCTCAACATGCCCATACATGGAATAGTACCTTCAAGTAAGTTCCCGTGTTAGCGCGGATGATCACAGGTATGTCCAGTAAGAGGATTCTAATAAGGCAAGATATTAACATGGAGCAATTAATTGGCCCAACAATGTAGTGACAAACAACATCTACAACACAACAGTATGATGTTAGGTCAGTGAATGGAGTACAAGCAGTCAGATTCTGCCCCAACAAATTAGACAAAATCACAAAAATATATCTAGATAGACATGGAAATTTTCAAAAACAAACTGGATTCCCACCTCAAGAGATGCAACACCAAGATGATTTTTCTAATCCAAGTGATACTGTGAATTGTGACAGACCGCTTCAATTATAACAGGAACTAGTCCACCTAAGCTAGCAACTCATCTCAAAAACTCAGTACAACAACAAAGCATCTGTGGATCTACACAGCTAGAATGAATCACTAAAGTGTGGAGAAAAAGGAATTGGAAAAGGGATTGGGGATTGAGGCACAAAAATAAAAAGAGAAAAGCAAAGAGGACGTAGATTGGAAAACAAATAAAGCCACACAAACTCTCAAGTTACATATATAGCAAATGCAAAAAAAATGCCTAAACTATACATGATTGCAGGGCAAATCAAGCAGCTCAAGTCCTCCAATTTAAGGATTCAAATTTGACATATTTGGCTAACAAACCTATTAATCAAATTAACCTCCTAATTCTCTCTCATCGTTTCTGATTCCCCGAAAAGACAAATCCCTAAATCAGCACTGGAATGGGGCAATTGAAACTCAATCTCAATCACCCTGCAACTGAATGCACACCGCTAAACCGAATCTCTCCAGGGAGGAAAGAAAAGCAAGAAAATTCAGCAACTTTGCAAAGATAAGAGCTCAGATCTAGAAACAGGATTCAACAAAAAATGAAATAAGCTAACACTGGTCATCATATCGATATCAATGGTCGAAAGCGAGAGAAATTGGAAATTGGAAAAGAAAGTCGAAGGGGAACTTACAGGAAAGTAAGCGTCAGGAGCTGGGGATGATTCCGCTAGGAAAGACATAAATCTAATGCCTTTCAAAGAAGAAACTGGAGAGAGAGAGAGAGAGAGAGAGAGAGAGAGAGAGAGAGAGAGAGAGAGAGGCCGCAAAGGAGTCGGCGATTTAGGGTTCTTCAACTCCCATCCATTTTCGCAGGCCGGGTCGTACGTCGTCTGGATGGGTTTTATAGAGATGATGGTCGGAGGAGGAAGGGAGCACTGAACCGAGGAGGACGCTCGCCGGAGCTAGCTAGAGGAAGCTCGGATCTAGAGAGAGGTGAAGATCGAGTTGTGGGTTTGGGGGCTCGGATCTGGAGAGAGGTAGACCAGGGGTTAGAGGTGAGAGGAGAGATAAAAGAAGATAGAAAATTTGAAGTGTCAGATTTTTTTGTGTTAAAAACTACAAGTATTTGAAAAAGAAGCTCCAATTTTTTTGTTTGAAGTGTTAACTTTGCCTTCAAATTTGAAAGCCCGAGCTTCAATTTTTTTCAAAGTGTTTTGATCCCGCCTCTTTCCCTAAAGGAGCGCGTTTTTGTTTTTTTCAGAACTAATAATTTCATATTTGTCCATATATTTGACCATTGTGTAAACTATTTTATACATCAGAAATTTTTTTATCGATGTAATAGATCAATTTAACATCTGTTGATTTTTTTACAGACTTAAATGATATGATGTCTAATTACAGTATTTTAGTAGTGCGATTCTTTTAGATTTCATGAAATGGTGTCTTCAGATAAGCATTTTCATGTTAGATTCCTTGCTAGTGATTCTGTTTTTGTGCAGTTTAAAGGAAAGGTCAAGTTTTCTGATGACCTTACTTTGTCTGATGTGCTATTAATTCCCAAGTTTAAGTTTAACTTGCTCTCCATCAAAAAGTTGATTTGTCAGCTCAATTGCATAACTTGCTTCTCAACAACTACTTGCAGGGCCTTTCTCTGAACATGCCTTAGTGCTTGATGAGTTTCGATGTGGTCTTTATGTTGCGATGCCTTGAAGTCATTATTTGCTACAACTCTTGCTTTTTCTTTGAATGATTTTTATTTCTCATAAAGGCTTTATGCCTCTAGTTTATACCAATTATGCTTTTGTTAATAGTGCTTTACTTTGACATTCTCCTAGACTCATTTAATGAAAATGACAAGTTTTTCTTTTTTCATTGATTACTGCATTCATATAGCTTTTCCAAACATAGTTTGATGCTTATATAAAGATCAGTTATAATGATAATGCCTTTGAGATAAGAGCAAACAATCAGAAAATTGAGTTCTTCATTTAAAGGTATTGTTTATCAAACGAGTTGTGCACATACATGACCTTAATAAAATGGTGTTGTTGAGCGTAAGCATCGACACCTATTGGAAGTTTGCATAGCTTTATTATTTTAGTCTCATGACGTTCATCGTTAAGAAAGGACGACTAATATGTCCCATATGGATGTCAACAATGCTTTTCTATATGTAGACATTGACACGAGGTTTACATAAAAACCTCGTGTCAATCTCTACATATAGAAAAGCATTATTGACATCCAGATGGGACATACAAGAAGCTATTTGATGCATTTGATTAGTCAGGGATACACTAACTCCTTAAATGAAATTTTTTTTCCACAAATTTACTTCAATAGTGTTGCTTGCCATTTATATCGATGATATACTACTCACATAAAAAGACTCTCATGAGATTGCGGCTCTTAAATCATTTTCAATTCAAAACCAAAGAACTTGGTAAATTGAGTTATACTTTTTAGGAATGAAGTTCATCAATTGATAATGGAGTGGCTCTTTCTCGGCGCAAATTTGTTAAAGAGCTTCTTGAAGATTATGATTTTCCATCTTGCAAGCCTGCTTCATCTCCTTTGGATCCTACTAACAAGTTAAAACCTAATTCGTGGTCTATCTTGCATGATCCTACAATTTATCGAAGCCTCATTAGAAAGCTCAATTATTATTTTTGTCAAATACTAAGTCTAAATTCTCCAATTGTATATAGTCATTTTAATAAGTTCCATCAAACTTTTATGTAGTCATTTTAATAAACTCGATGTCTCCAATTGTATATAGTCATTCACAATTCAAATCTTACTACAACTTATGTAGTCTCCAACTATGTATGGTCATTTTAATAAGTTCCAACCCACGATGTTCCAATAGTAGACTATCCTTTTTCATCAGTAAGTTCCTTTCCTTACAATCGTATTTATTATTGCTCTATTGGTGATTATGTACTTGAATTTCTAGCAAACCATCTTTAACTTCTTGTCGTTGACAAAAAATATTCCCAGATATTTTTTGTTGGATTCTTTTGCTTTATGTTTTAAAATCTTTGTTTTATACACTAATTGAAACATAACCGATCTTGCGCACTAAGCAAGCCAAGATTGTTTCACTATATTTCAGAAGTCCTTTCTTTGCATTCAAATATTTTCAAACTTTTAGGGAGGTGCCTTGTATGAAGTGTTCTTGTCTAAGTCAATTATATAATGGGGCAATAATCCGAAGAGGAGAACACATTGTTCTTTGTTATAAGGAATGGTAGGTATTGGAAAATTTGATGTTGGACTAATACACATTCTTGTTTTTCTTTTGTATCTCTAGGGCTCTTCGGTTTCTTTCTCCATGTAAATGTGTTCCCAAAAGTCGAAATTTCGACCAGTGAGCAGTCATTCCTAAAATCAGCGAGTCTTCTAAACTAGGAAATATTGTGATGCGTGACATATCCCGATCCTTTGCTTATGGCTTAGATTAAGAGCCCTACGTTGAGTGTGTGTCTCGATCTTGGATCAGCTCTTGTATTTTTAATGTCAAAGATCTCTCCTTGAAGTCGACCTAAGGTTTGGATGGCGGAAGAGAGTTGACAACTTCGACAGGGGTCAAGTTCCGACCTGAAACAAGGCACTTCTGACTCGTACCATGGGTTCTTGCTCAAAAGACGTGGCCTAACGTTGGGCTATGTGATTCTGACTCAAAATTTAAGGATTCTGACCCGGAATGTAACAATTCCTACCCGAAATTAGGTCTCTGCGAACACATTGCAAATGATGAAGCCTTATAGGGTTTGTGCTAGGAACTTGTTTGGTGGATGAATCTTGTTTGTGTGAATATGTAAATATTGAAGCTAGGGTTTGGAGCTAGGTTGGAATCGAATAACATTTATCCAAGTGCTTTCCAATTAAATTCAACCTATTTTGCAATGTAATACACAAGTGTTTAAATAGACAAAGGTAATTCCTAGAACTCCATGTATGGCTATTGCCCTATCCACTTGCATAAGATAGAGTTTGCCTTATTTAATATAACGGAATATTGATTATATCCTAATCTATATGGAAAGATAACAACTTGGTGGTTATAGAAAAACCCTACAAGATAGAGTTCTTTTTCCCACCTTATTTATCCTAAATAATAATGTCATAAAAATAAATAAGATAAGCAAAAATTCAATAAATGTCTCCAACCCACTTATGTAGATGAATTGGGCCATATGGTGGGTCATACCTTATCTTTATGAGCTTTGTTTATGGTCTTAAGCTCAATTTTTGGGCTGGAGGTATTGTCTTGCACACCAAACAATGTCCCGGAGACCACAAAACCCAGAAAAATCGTAGAGTCCAAAGCAAAAGAACATTTCTTCAAATGAGCATATAAATTCTCTTTCCTAAGGCAATTCAATCAAATACATGCTTCAAGTGGATTACATCTTAATCTAGGTTTTTACTATAGATTAAGATATCGTCAAAGTATACAACAACAAATTTCCCTAAGTATCTCCTAAGCACATGGTTCATAAGCCTCATAAAACTAGAATGAATCAATTAATCCAAAAGGTATTATTAACCATTCATAAAGTATACTCAGTCTTTGTGTTGTTTTCCATTCATCCCTTTATTTCATCCTAATTTGGTAATAACCACTCGTAAGGTTACGTTTAATAAATAAACAAGCACCATAAAGTTCATCCAGCATATCATCCAAACGAGGAATAGGGTGACTATACTTAACTATTATTTGGTTGATTGCCTTGCAATCAACACACATATGCCAAGAACCATTTCTTATGGGCCAATATGACAGGCACTCCACAAAGACTTAGGCTCTCGTGAACAAAAACTTTATCTATGAGCTCTTGCACTTGACGTTGAAATTCGTTGGTCTCTTTAGGGCTAGCTCTATGTTGTGAGCCTAAATTGTCATGTTTTACGCTAACGTACTTTTATATCGATTTCTGCATACATTTCATATCATTGGGTTAGAATTATACAGAATCTATATAGTTTATGTTTATTTGCCTAAATTTGGAATCTACACTAGTTTCTGTTTAACTTCGTAGAAATCAAGGCATTTTACAACAATTCGGAGAAGGAAGAAAATCATGAGAAAGCTCGAGGTCAACTACAGGGAATCCAAGGTCAAACAGAAGCTGAGCCAGGCCACATCGAGCAGAAGAGAAGAGAAAGAGCGCTCGACAAGGACAAGTCGATATCGACTACTCTGGTCGATTTCGAGTAACATGGTTGAAATTCACCAAGTCGAGCACGAGACAAGCAACAACCCACTCGAGAGCACAGAATTACTCGACGTCGAGTAGTGTACTCGACATCGAGTACCTGTCAAGTCCACAATCATAGCCGAGCTCGAGCACATCACGAGGAGAAGAAGAAACCTACTCGATGTCGAGTAACTTGGTCGACGTCGAGTACTTCCCAGAATCAATCCAAGTCGAAATCGAGTGGAGATCCGAGTGTTGGGCTTACTTATACACCAAGTCACGTGGGATTCTATCAAGTCAAGAGAAGATCTATCAAGAGTTGAAGAGATTTATCCACTTCAGTTTTACTTACCTTAGAGATTTATTTGTTTTATTTCCAAATTTTATCATAAGTCTTTAGATAGATGGTTTTAGATATAGATAGGATATTCTTTCTTTGGATAACGTGGATTGAATATTATAAATAATGCCCTAGGGGCTGGTTTATATTAATTCCGATTTACACACACAGTTTACATTCGAAAGGTCAGATTAGAGAGCTTAGGCCGAGAGAGGGGGTGGTTTGCGAGAGCATATTTGGCTTCGATCGGTTGTATATTTTTATTTGATTTAATGCAATTTAGTTTCTTGAAATTATTAATTTGTGTTTTGATGATGAAGAGCGAGTAGTCACCCAACTTCTAAGAGGTCGGGGTATGCATGACGTTAGCCATGTAAGGTAATGCGACAAATGTACATCTTTTAATGCAATTTCGTCTTCTATCCCTATGATCATGATTCTTTTGCGACAACCGAAGGTGATCCTTGTTGTGAGGAGGAAATCAAGTATGGAATATAACAAAATAAATCAAACCAGATTTAGGCCCACGCAAATAAATAGAAGACTCCTCCAATGCAGTAAGAGAAAGTCAGGATCGAATCCACGAGGAAGCGTGTCAGCGGATCCTAGGTAGCTGTCAATCTCACAAAAAAGCAACAGAAACGTAGAAACAAAGAAAGACATAAATAAAACAGAAAAGAACAAACAAACGCAGAAACAAAAGCGGGGACACAGAAGTTACTCGATATCGAGCAACAGTCCTCGATATCGACTACAGACAAGTCGACAACAGAAAACTCAGCAAACAGACAGATAACTCAACCTCGGCAAGCCAACTCGATCTCGACAAGCCAACTCGATGTCGATAAGACTCTACTCGATGTCGACTAAAAATGCAGAAAACGTAAATTGCAATTTCTCGAACCCAAAACTCAGAATTCCGACGAAATAAATCAATATAACAAGAACTTCCAAAGCCAGGGTATCAACACCACAACAATAACCATGCAAAGTAACACACAAAGGCACAAAAGATCATGCTTTTCATCAAACAACTTTCGTTACTAACAAATAGGCATATAGAGGCTTTCGCATAAACCCTAATTGTTACTAACCCTTTTTCACATAATTAATCCAAGTTGCATTAAGATTACTTTCGTTTCAATAACGCAAACAAGAATCACCTTCAACTCTCGCAAAAGAATCATGCTCATAGGGATAGAAGACGAATTGCATAACAAGATCTGACCTTTTCCGCATCACTTTACATGACCACCGTCGGGCTCACCCCAGCCCTAGAAGTGGGTGGACTACTCGCTCTTCATCATCAAGAAAGACATCAAATAACAAAAGAAACTAACTTGCATTAAATTAAATAAAGAAATCTTACAACCAAAAAGACAAATCCGCTTTCGCCTTTCTACCTTGCTTGCTACAAACTCTCTCCTCTACTCCTACTTACTTGAATAGAATTGATTCTGTTTCTGAATGAATGAAAAAACCAGCCCCTATGGCTTTATTTATAGCCTTCTATTCCTTGCTAATCAAGGATAGAATCTTCTATCTATATCTATTTAAAAGCTTAAAGATAAATAAATTGCTTAAGGGAAATAAATCTTTAAAAGAAACTATATCTAAAGTTTGCAAAATATCTCCAATGTAGGTAGAACTTCTCTTCCATAGATAGACTTGATCAAATTGGATAGAATCTCGGCCAAATCGACTTCCTTAGTGCCCAAGTAACTCCAACTCGACTCGGACTGCTCATGTCGACGCGTTTCCAGGAACTGGGCTACTCGATATCGACAAGAGTACTCGATATCGAGTACCATGGTTTGTCGACTATGGTGGCCTGGCTTCTCGGGTAGATCTACTCGACAAGGCTCGGACTTGTGGGCTCCTTGGCTCCTCGATATCGACTAGGCAACTCGAGATCGAGTAAGGTGTAATCGAGGATGCCTGGACTGGTGATGTCGAGTAGGTGATGCTCGTCACGGACTCGGGTTGGCGCCATGGGTTACTCGATCTCGACAAGATGTACTCGAGATCGAGTAGGCTTCCGGAGTCGGGTTGATCTGGTTCTCGACACTGCTCTTGGTCGACAAGGCTTGTGCTCGGACAGCTTTGTCGAGGTCGAGTAGCAGTCCTCTAGATCGAGTACACTCAGGCTCCAAGCTTGATTTGACTGGTTCCACTGCTTCTTGACCTTGGACTTCTGTAGTTGATTTCTGAGCTTTTCTGACCTTTCTTAGAACTGCTGTAATTTGCCTCGAATTCTGCGAATTTAAACAGAAACTGGTGTAGATTCCATAATTTGGCAAATAAACATAAACTATATAGATTTTGTACTATCTTAGCCCAAATGAATGAAATATATGCAGAAATCGATATAAAAGTGACTATAAAACATAGCGGATTCAGCTCACAACAATCCTTGTTTGTGTTATTGAAGCAAAAGTGATCTTAATACAACTTGGATTAATTAAGTGAAAAGGGTTAGTAACAATTAGGGTTTATGAGAAAGCCTCTATCTTCCTATTTGTTAATGACGATAGTTATTTGATGAAAGGCATGATCTTCTATACCTTTATCATGATTCTTATATGTTTATCGTTGTGGCGTTGAAACCTTGATTCTAGGAGATTTTTATATTATTGAATTCCCATCAATTTTGTTGTTGTTTCTGTCTTTCTTTTTTATCAAAAAGTTACGGTTTTTTTTACTCTACAGTACACTCGATCTCGACTAGACTAGTGACGTCGAGGACTCTGGTTGATGTCGAGTACTGTTTTACTCTTCTGGTTGATTTTGAGAGGATTCTGGAACTAAAAAGGTGAGCGCTGACACGCTTCCTCGTGGATACGATCCTGATTCCCTTCCACTACAAAGGGAGGAAGTCTTCTAATTTTTATTTGCGTGGTTTAGGGAGTTGATTTGAGATTTAGATTTTATATTTATTTCCTCCTAACACTCTATAAGCGGCTCTATTTGGAAATGTGCATGGAAAAAAATCAATTTTGTGTTCCACGCCCTATTAGGCGGCATGCCTTGAGGAAGATCGTCGGGAAGCACATCTAAATAATCCTACAAAGGTGTGAGATAGATGTAGGAATAGAAATAAAATCAACCACATTCAACAAAACTTCCTTTATAAGTAATAACATATATGTGCAATGTGTATCGCGAGCAATCTTTAGATATTGGGGCTTAGTCACAAGAGCCCACTTCTCAACGAACCCTTAAAAAGACTCCTTAGGGTTTCCAGCAAGGGGAGTAACAATAGGAGGAGGGGAAGACTTCACAAAAAGGGTGGTGTCGATGGGAGGCTTAAGCCGATCCTAGGCCTTAGGTAAATGGGTCTGTCGAGAGGCCTCTCTCTTTACAGACTTAGGCTTTAGTTGAGCCTTCTAGTGCCGCCTCTTTCGAACTTGTTCTTACAAGATAGCATGGGGTGAAAGAGGGTGAAGGGTTACCTGGTTCCCTTCAAAAAGAAAAGAATATGTGTTAAGGAATCCATCATGAATAACTCTCATATCTAACAACCAATTCAAGGACATCTGAGCAAAACATGCCTTCAAACTATATAAACAAAATCACATAAAACTTGGTCATAGTAGGACTCTTAAAAAAAAAAGTAAACATTTTTGGGTAACTATGACGGCGGATATATCATTCAAAATTCCATAAAGTCCATAGTGAGTTACTCTGGGTGTAGCAGGTAGGTGGAGGTACTTGACCACTTTCTCATTGATCAAGTTGCAACAATTCTCTCTCCATTCATAATGACGCTCATTGTCGCCATGCACACCACGCAATATGTTGGTATGTGGAGACTCTTAAACCTTGTGATTGACCAAGCATAGTGTATCTTGTAACTCTGTGGGATCAATATCAATGTGCTCCTTAGGTGGTAGATCAATGGACTTCTCCACCTGAATTGCACCTCCTGGTGTATCCAAGACATCCTTCTCATAGCAGGAATCACTCATGTCATTGAGTAAGACCCCCTCTTATGTGGGAAATCTCCCTAGCAATGTGGTCAAGACCATTGCAAGTGAAGCAACAAACCTCTCTAGTGTGTTCCCTAGGAGGGGAAGCAGTCACTCCATAATATATTTTAGGTGAGATGGAAACCCCCTTATGCTGCATGACATGGTTGGGTATATTTACTAGTAGTAGAAGTGGAGGAAGAAAACGAAGTACGAGTGGGGACAAACCTGTGAGCAAACGACGGTTGTTGAACTCTCCTTCTCTGTTGTTGTTCACACAATAGTTTCTTCTTATGGGCTAAGATATTGATGTCTCTAATGTTCAAAGTAGAAAAAGGATCACGAAAAGGGGGCATTCAAACTAGCCAAAAATTGAGTACATAAAGAGCATTCAGTAAGGAAAATATTAGCCTGATAAGACATGCGTTCAAGCTTATCCATGTACTTCATTGAGGGATCGATTGCCTTGGTGCAAATTAGCCACACACAGTCGCATGTGCTCAACGTACTCCTTAGAGATATGTTTCTTCTTTATTAGATAGAAAAACTAAGTCCAAGTCTCAACAACTTGTTTACCTTGATGCCTGCGAAGGTCACGAGTGCGGAACCACTAAGAGAGGGCTAGACCTGTCAAGTGCAAAGTAATCACATCCAATCTCTCTATCTCATTAGCAGAGATGATCAAGTATATAATCAGCATGAGTCTCCAAGCCAAGTATGCTTCAGGATCCTGAGCGCCATAAAAAAATTCCAATTTGTTCTTAACATCCCTGTGCAATATCCTTGGTGTTAACCTATAGATTACCATTAGGTCCACCAAAAATTGGATTAGGGATATCATCCATATTAGGCTCCTCCTCTTTAAAAGCATCTTCGAGAGGGGACATATCCCTCTAATCATCATTATCACGCACATCCTTCAAATCATTCTTTGTAAACAAAGGGTTAGTGCGAGTGGGAGTTGCGCATGTCTGTTTATGGGGGGATGTTCTCCTTTGATGGTGACCTGTAAAAGAAGCTAAATGATAATCTATATTGTCTTCAAGAAAAGGGTTAGCTAGAACACCCGTAGGATTTAAATGCAAAGTACCGGGTTGAGAAACCTCACCAGGGCAATGTGGAGAAATAAAAGAAGCTGGTGAAGAATGGTGAGAGTCTCTCTCCGCCAACTTATGCTCGATAATATGTTCAATCATCTTAGTCAATA
Source organism: Persicaria tinctoria (assembly GCA_037127255.1). Classification (NCBI taxonomy): domain Eukaryota; kingdom Viridiplantae; phylum Streptophyta; class Magnoliopsida; order Caryophyllales; family Polygonaceae; genus Persicaria; species Persicaria tinctoria. The sequence goes on along the minus strand of JBANSL010000007.1, from coordinate 19,564,373 downwards.
GAGCATTGTTCACAACAATCTTAGTATCAAGTAACATAGACACTTCATCGGCACCAACATAAACAATGGCTTTCATCTAATCATCCGAAATAGTACTAGAGTGTGGGGGCGAGCCATTAGTAGATGGTGAAGCCATGTTCCTGACAACATAGAGAGCAAGACCAATAAGTTCGAACAAAAAGAGGAAAACACAATTAAGCCTTGCAAGTCCTTATTGATTATAAGAGTGATGCACAGATAGAAAACAATTATGATAAACAAGGCACAATGCTCAAGTAATCACCTTGGACACATAATTTGCTATGAAATATTGAACTAAGCAAGTAGAAGACATAAGCTGGAAAGATAAATAGCCACATTTCATAATCAAGGATAAACACTTCTCAAACAAGAAACTAAATAAGAGAAAAATAAGTACAATGTTATGCTCAAAATCACAGCAAAAATGTAGCAATAGCAAGCAATCACAAGGGTAAGCAAGTGCACACACTCCGTCAACTGTAATCTGATGGTTGCAACACGGTTCAGAAGAAGATGGGTGTGATAAAGGCTCTAGTTTTGGCACAACACAAAATCACACAAGTAGGGATCTTTATGGATGCTTACATGTAAATAGATCAATCAAGCGAAAAGAAGCAATCAAATAAGCAAGTTGAGTTACTAACTCAAATGCAAGAGGCTACTAGCACTCAATAGGTGCAATTTTTTTTAATGATTCTTTTTACTAAAGAATAACTTAAGTGTATAAGTTGTGAAAAATAAAACTAACTAGCAATGATGATCAATTTAAGCAAAATAAAAATATAAAGGAAGGGAAATATGACTGTGAAACTAGAAAAAGATGGGTTCTTTGTGGTGCAAGTTCAAGAAAGATGCTCAATGTATCCAAGAGACATAGACATAGGCATGATATACCAACAAATCAAACATGCAAATAAGGACTCAATATCAGCCAAATTGAAGGTCCAACAAGCAATTCCCAAAAAAGTTCCCAATTTTTAAAGAAAACAATGAAAAATAGAAATCACTCAATGTATAGAATCGAGAAAAGACAAGAACTTGCAATAACCTGAGAATCTGATACCAATTGAGCCACAAATCCTGTGGTTCAGATCAAGATTCTTACATCATGTCTCGATGTTGCATCAACTCTTGTATTCCTGATGTTGAAGATCCCTCCTTGAAGTTGACCTTATGTTTGGATGACAGAAGCAAGTAGACAACTTTGACAAGGATCAAGTTTCGACCCGGAACGAGGCACTTTCTACCCAGAATAGGAGGGTTCATTCTCAAAAGGGTTGGCCTAATGTTGTTGCTTGATTCCAATATAGAATGTAAGGATTCTGACCCGGAATGTAAGAGTTCCGACTTGGAATCAGTTCTCTGCGAACGTATTGCGAATGATGGAGCCTTATAGGGTTTGTGTTAGGAATTTGTTTGGTGGATGAATCTTGTTTGTGTGAATAAGTAAATATAAAAGCTAGGGTTTGGGGGTTGTAATCGAATAATACTTAGCCAAGTGCCCTCCAATTAAATTCAACCTATTTTGCAATGTATTACATTAGTGTTTAAATAGATATATAAAGGTAACCCTTAGAGCTCCATGTATGGCCAGATCTATCCACTTGCATAAGATAGAGTTTGTCATATTTGATAATGAAATATTAATTTATATCTTAATCTATATGGAAAGATGACAACTTGATGATTAAGGAAAACTCTACAAGATTTATAGAGTATGTTCCATTTTTCACCTCATTTATCCTAAGTAATAATGTCATAGAAATAAATAAGATAAGCTAAAATTCAATAAATGATGCCAACCCTTTTGTGTAGATGAATTGGTCGGCCCTGTGGTGGGTTTTAAGGTTAATTATTGGGATGGAGGTCTTGTCTTGAGCAAAGTGACCCAATGTAGCCCGAGTCCTATAATAGCTTTGGATCGAACAAGGAGTGTCTTAGTTGTATGTTGACCATCTTGGCCCTTGCACGAGTGATCAGACCATCAAATGACACTTTCTTCTTGTCCTCAATGTCTTGCGAAGTCATCGCATTTTTTACAACATCATGTTGGTAGCTACACCACAACTTATTTCATTAAGATTACCCATGATGAGACATGGAAGAGTTGCTTCAAGAATAATGGTTATGAGAGTTTTCTAAAAGATTTTTTGTTTTTCACTCAGGTCCGAGAGAGCAAATACAAAGAAAATTAAAAAGGTGAAACTCTCATTTGGATTAGTGTATATGATGACAATTATGATTCTTGGGAGTTGAATTTCGAGTGAAATTGTTTCTTGTATCCGGTGATGTGCTTTTCATAACACTCCAATTCCTCATGATCGATCTTCGATCTGTTCGCAGGTGACCAAATAAGGATATCGGTCAAAACCAGTATTTTTCCAGATTCTTTCAACCGAAATCGTCTCCATTTATGTTTTCACTAACACTAACATTTGAATGTTGTTATTTTTACCCCATGCATTGACGATATTGGTCAAAAAAATTTATTTAACAATGCCTCTACAGTTCCAAAAGTACACTGTACGTCATGTTACTTCGCTTGGGATTTGGGGGATAACAGTTATTCCTCCAAACCTCTGTTTCTGTCTCTCATAGTTATCTTGAGTTCATTATATTTTCGAAGTCCTGTTCCTCTTCATATTCGTGCATTATGAATAACATCAAAATGAAGAGCGTTGGATGATATTAATAGTGGGTTTTCAAGTGTATCCTAAGTAAAATATCTTTTATGAAATATATGTATGATCTTGTTATTGTAGGACCTCATTTCATATTCGTTTACTCTCATTTATTTTTTTCTAAACGGATTATTCCATCGAAATGTATTCTTTGAAGTGTCGATTGTAATAAGTTTTCATTTTCCTTCTTTTTTTCCTTATTACTCCATCCGTTCAGAAATAAACGGTGGTTGAATTTTATGCACGTAGTTTTAGAAGTTAAAAACTATATAAAATCTTATTTATTTTAATTAATTTTCAACTATTAAATTATGAAAAAAAATTAAATAGAAAAAATAAGATTTTATATAGTTTTTAGTTCCAAAACTACATGCATAAAAAAATAAAATATAATTTATTTCCAAACGGAGGGAGGTAGTATTAATTAGAGACTACATAAGCCTCTCGTGGATGCATAAGAGCAGAATTAGTGTTAATTGTGATCTTATGAGTTATAATGATATCTACAAGTTGATGAAATCTCTGATAAACCAGGCTTTATGGATCTGATGATGGTAAGGTGCTTCAATATGACTCTTCACCATATGTTGTATAACTCTCTGCCTAAACAGTATCTTAACAAGCATTTCTGCAAAACTCTCTGATTTTAAACTCTCCCATGCTGCTATTATTCCTTATTCCCTCTGGATTTCTTTTATGTCTAAGCTTAATAGCTGCTCTAATGGTTATTTAAGTTGCCCTCCTATATTTTCAGCCTATGATGGAGGCAATTGTAAAATTTCTAAGCACTTTCCCTGTTACTATATTTATATCTATCACTACTCTATTCCTTGTTGTTTTGCATCCTGCAAGTCTTTTAAAAGGATGATCAAGGTAAGAAGAAATAACAAGAATCTAGTTATCATTTACTATATTATTATCTCTTGCTATGTTGTTAGTTGTGGTTGCTTGTTTGTTGATCTTTGGTTACATACTCGGGCTTGGCTTGACATTCTTGTTGGATTGCTAGTTCCTGGTGTATGCCTCCCCCTCTGTTCCTCTTATGATGGAGTCAAATCCAGGAATATCTCTATCTCTAAAATTATGCATAACCACTACAATTATTACTTTTTCATCTATCCTTTTACTACTGTCTGCCTTACTACGGATTCTGATCTTGAGTGCTGGAAATGTGGCTTATCTGGAGCATTATGTAGTAAAGATCGACACCACATCAGCTGCTACATAATGCAAATTAAAGGTATGCCTTCTCTCACAACTCCAAAACTTTGGTTGCGCCCCACTGCCTTACCCATGGGTCAAGTGGTGGCAAACCACCCCAACCTTTCTCATCAACATTCAAACCAAACAATTGAACTTAAACTTTTATCTAGGAACCATTTAGCTATATGGCTAGGTCGAACAAGAGTACAAGGAAACTATCAACTCAAGTGCTTCAAAATTATACCAAAATATTCTACACTGACAAATATTGCTCTCCCTTATTCTGGATGGAAGCTTGCTTCTATGCATCCAATGGAAATCAAATCAAAATGCCAAAACTATAACAACCTAATAGGCAAAAGAAAAGATTACAATTATTATTAAGATAGGCTATTGGAATGTTAGGGGGACTAAACACCCCATCCGTCTCCAAGAAATCAACCAACTCAGATGTAACAATAGTTTAGACATATTAGCAATTTATGAGACTAAAACATAAGCTGCACCTACTGAAAATCAAATAAAAAAGCACTGGTTTTAATCAAGCGTTATCAATAAGCTCAGTTGGCCACAAGGGTGGCATCTGGATCTTATACAAGAAGAGCCTTATACTTAACAATATGCAATGCCTTGAATCTGGTAACAGATTTTACATGATCCAAATAACAATCAACAGTTTTACATTAGTACTACTCTTCATCTATGCACCATCAGTAGAACGTGAAAAGAAGAATTCTGGGAAGAAATCTTCACAGCTGTGAACAAACACAAACTACCAGTTATAATCATTGGAGACCTAAATGATATAGAAAAAGACACAAAAAAGATGGGAGGTAATACTCCATCTTTACCAAGATTCAGAAGAATACTTAATATCAAACAAGAACTTAACCTACACACTCTACCTTATATTGGATCCATATTCACATGGAGAAAGAACAACTCGTCCACAAACAATACTTATGAAAGATTAGATAGGGCTCTGGCCCATCAAGATATTGTAACTAAATTCAACAATCTAAGAGTTCAACACCATTCCTTCTCCTCCTCTGATCATTGTCCAATCACTTTAGCAATTGGCTCAAAAGACCAGAAAAAAGGTTCACCATTTAGATTCGAGATGGCTTGGTCTTTACTGCCAAAAATGAAAGATATAATAACAAGAGTATGGCATAATAAATTTCATGGATCTCAAGCTTATAATTTTATGAAGAAGCAACAATTACTAAAAACAAATATCAGGAAATGGTCCAAAAATCAAAACAATAATATACAAAAACAACTTCAAAAAATAGAACCTGAAATAATGCAATTACAGAAACTACTCCCCTGGGGTTCCCTAACTACAAACCAAGAAATAAAACTATCTAATTTAGAAAATAAAAGGAAAAAAAATGCTAGAATTTAATTACAAATTCTGGAAACAGAGAGCAAGAATTAAAAACACAAAATACTTTCAAATAAATACAAAAATAAGAAATTTTAAGAGAAGAATGAACTCCTTCACAACCAAACAAGGTCAAATTATAACTGACCAGCAACAGATAACAGATCAAATTACTGAGGAAATGGCCGAAAGATTCATTGGGAGGCAACAAGGAAAAATTACTATAGAAACAATCAGAAATATCCAACCACAAATCATTGTAGAGGAAAACCAACAACTCATAAAACACCCAACAAATTTAGAAATTAAAAACACACTACTTAGCGTGGCAGAGGATAAATCACCGGACCTTGATGGTTTCCTGCCAGAATTTTACCTAAATTACTGGAATATTGTGGGTAATTCCTTCTGCAAAACAATTAAATCCTTTTTCCACTCTGGTAGCATCCTAAAACAAATAAATCAAACCTTTATCGCCTTAATTCCTAAAGTTGAAGATCCACAAAATATCAATAACTACAGACCAATAAGCCTATGTAATACAATTTACAAAGTTATAGCTAAAATTATAGCTAAAATTCTAGCAAATAGAATTAAAAAAAAATTCTCCCGAAAATTATATATCCCTTCCAAGGTGCCTTTGTAGAAGGAAGATCAATACAAGATAACACTTTAATCGCTCGTGAAGTATTCCATACTTTTAATAAACAAAAAGGCAAGAAAGGATGAATGACATTAAAACTAGACATGGAAAAAGCATATGATAAGATCAACTGGTCATATATAGAAGCGGTTCTAAAAAAGATGGGTTTCCACCCAATATGGATTAACTGGACAATGAAATGCATTACTACCACTACCTTTTCAGTTTTGGTCAACAATACGGTGGGTAACCAATTCAAACCAAATAGAGGAATTAGACAAGGTGATCCTTTAGCCCCTTACATATTTGTAATAGTAATGGAAGGCCTTGCAAGAGAATTACACCATGAGGCAATAAAAGAAGATGCCTTAATAGGCATCAAAATAACTAAGCAAGGAACGCCGATACCCTTTCTTACGTTTGCAGATGACACCATAATTTTCTCCAAAGCATCTCACATGAGCTTGCATACTATTCAAAACTCCCTAAATAACTTTGCCAACATCTCTGGATTAACCATAAACTACAACAAAAGCTCTATCCAATTCTCAAAAAATGTTAGCCCACCACTAGCTACATCCCTAGCATCTCAAATGGGAATTCCCATTTCAAAAACAATTGAGAAATATCTCGGAATACCCCTAGTCAATGGAAGGGTTAAAAATTGCGTATTCGAAGATGCATTACAAAATCTAAAAAAACAACTATCTAAATGGAAATCCTCCTCCAAATCTGAAGCGGGTAGAACCATATTAATCTAATCTAACCTCGGTTCAAAGACAAACTATCTTATGTAGAACTTTTTACTCCCAAAAGGAATACTTAACCAAATAGATCAAATTAACAAGAATTTCTTTTGGAACAAATTACAGTCTGAAAGATATACACCATTAATAAGCTGGGATTCAATATGTAAAAATAAAAATGAAGGCGGACTCGGAATCAGAAAAGCAGAATCTTTAAATGAAGGTTTACAAATGAAGCTTATTTGGAAGATTTATTCAGACGATTCTAGTATGTGGGTAAAAATAATAAGAGAAAAATACTTACATACAAGGGATATAAATGAAAGGGATAATAAAAATACATCTTGGCAATTTGGGAGACTATTACCCTTAAGGGAAAACTTCAAACTTGGAATCAAATGGCTAATCGGCAATGGAAATCAAATAAATGTTTGGAGGGACCCATGGCTGGAAGGAATCAACCTGAGTCAATACCAAAGTTTGGAAGATACAAATCTCAAAGTCTCCCAGTTAATAAACAACCAGAAGCAATGGAATCTAACAATCCTACAACGATTGTTCCCAAGTCATATTATTAATCAGATTATACAAATTCAAATACCCACTTGGGATACCAGCGACAAATTAGTTTGGAAACTTGAAAAAGATGGTAGGTTTTCAACCAAATCAACTTCACTAATCAACAATAATAATAATAATAATAATAATAATAATAATAATAATAATAATAATAATAATAATAATAATAATAATAATAATAATAATAATAATAATAATAATAATAATAATAATAATAATAATAATAATAATAATAATAATAATAATAATAATAATAATAATAATAATAATAATAATAATAATAATAATAATAATAATAATAATAATAATAATAATAATAATAATAATAATAATAATAATAATAATAATAATAATAATAATAATAATAATAATAATAATAATAATAATAATAATAATAATAATAATAATAATAATAATAATAATAATAATAATAATAATAATAATAATAATAATAATAATAATAATAATAATAATAATAACAACAATAATAACAATAATAGAAATATGGAAGATTGCAAATGGATATGGACACTTGATATACCACCAATTGATATACCACCAAGGATCAAAAATCTTATATGGAAGATAATGATAGATGGATTACCAACCACCCAGAGATTAAACAAACATTATAACAGAGTCCCAGCACAATGCTCACTCTGTAATAGTGAAGATGAGAATGCAACCCACTTATTCATCAATTGCAGTTTTGCTAGACAAGTCATCCAAAACTATGAAAATGCAAGTGGGAAAAAACTAATTCTTAGAGAAGATTACTATGAAGATATTAAGGATATCCTTCAATACAAAAAAAAAATAGCAATAAATCAGCGATAAAAGAGTTAGGATTTATATGGAAAGCAATTTGGGACTCCAGAAACAATTACATATTTAAAGATAAAAATCTCAGCTCAACAATCAATATAGCCTTTGAGATTATCTCAAACATAAAGTTACGGAACTCGCAAATAGAAGCGGAAAACAAGTCTACCACTCGAAGCACTAATAGGAATAAGATTAGGTGGACTAAACCACCGAGCAGTATCTATAAAATTAATATAGATGGCTCGGTTAAGCCCACTGGCTCTTGCCAAGTGGGAGGAGTCATTCGTGACTCGGAGAGCGGTTTACTAGATGTATTCTTTCAAAATATATCAAGAGGTACTATTTTACAGACAGAGGCATAAGCTATCATTGTAGGTATTCAACATGCAAGAAGTAAATGGATCCGGAAGGCTATCATTGAAAGCGATAACGAGACTATCATCAAAGCAATAAGCAAGGAGATCATTACTCCATGAGAAGTCATCCATCAAGTTGAAAAGATCATCATTATGGCTCAAGAGTTCGACTTTATACAATTTAAACACTGTTTTAGAGAAGTCAACCATGTAGCTGACTTCGTAGCTAGAATATGTTTTAGTATGTAAAATGAGGAGTTATTCCTTTTATTGTCAATTAGTTTTATGACTGAACATTCCTTTTATTGTCAATAATAATAATAATAATAATAATAATAATAATAATAATAATAATAATAATAATAATAATAATAATAATAATAATAATAATAATAATAATAATAATAATAATAATAATGATAATAATAATAATAATAATAATAATAATAATAATAATAATAATAATAATAATAATAATAATAATAATAATAATAATAATAATAATAATAATAATAATAATAATATTCCTTTTATTGTCAATAAGCAAGGAGATCATTACTCCATGAGAAGTCATCCATCAAGTTGAAAAGATCATCATTATGGCTCAAGAGTTCGACTTTATACAATTTAAACACTGTTTTAGAGAAGTCAACCATGTAGCTGACTTCGTAGCTAGAATATGTTTTAGTATGTAAAATGAGGAGTTATTCCTTTTATTGTCAATTAGTTATATAATAATAATAATAATAATAATAATAATAATAATAATAATAATAATAATAATAATAATAATAATAATAATAATAACAATAATAATAATAATAATAATAATAATAATAATAATAATAATAATAATAATAATAATAATAATAATAATAATAATAAAAATAATAATAATAATAATAATAATAATAATAATAATAATAATAATAATAATAATAATAATAATAATAATAATAATAATAATAATAATAATAATAATAATAATAATAATAATAATAATAATAATAATAATAATAATAATAATAATAATAATAATAATAATAATAATAATAATAATAATAATAATAATAATAATAATAATAATAATAATAATAACAACAATAATAACAATAATAGAAATATGGAAGATTGCAAATGGATATGGACACTTGATATACCACCAAGGATCAAAAACCTTATATGGAAGATAATGATAGATGGATTACCAACCACCCAGAGATTAAACAAACATTATAACAGAGTCCCAGCACAATGCTCACTCTGTAATAGTGAAGATGAGAATGCAACCCACTTATTCATCAATTGCAGTTTTGCTAGACAAGTCATCCAAAACTATGAAAATGCAAGTGGGAAAAAACTAATTCTTAGAGAAGATTACTATGAAGATATTAAGGATATCCTTCAATACAAAAAAAAAATAGCAATAAATCAGCGATAAAAGAGTTAGGATTTATATGGAAAGCAATTTGGGACTCCAGAAACAATTACATATTTAAAGATAAAAATCTCAGCTCAACAATCAATATAGCCTTTGAGATTATCTCAAACATAAAGTTACGGAACTCGCAAATAGAAGCGGAAAACAAGTCTACCACTCGAAGCACTAATAGGAATAAGATTAGGTGGACTAAACCACCGAGCAGTATCTATAAAATTAATATAGATGGCTCGGTTAAGCCCACTGGCTCTTGCCAAGTGGGAGGAGTCATTCGTGACTCGGAGAGCGGTTTACTAGATGTATTCTTTCAAAATATATCAAGAGGTACTATTTTACAGACAGAGGCATAAGCTATCATTGTAGGTATTCAACATGCAAGAAGTAAATGGATCCGGAAGGCTATCATTGAAAGCGATAACGAGACTATCATCAAAGCAATAAGCAAGGAGATCATTACTCCATGAGAAGTCATCCATCAAGTTGAAAAGATCATCATTATGGCTCAAGAGTTCGACTTTATACAATTTAAACACTGTTTTAGAGAAGTCAACCATGTAGCCGACTTCGTAGCTAGAATATGTTTTAGTATGTAAAATGAGGAGTTATTCCTTTTATTGTCAATTAGTTTTATGACTGAACATTCCTTTTATTGTCAATAATAATAATAATAATAATAATAATAATAATAATAATAATAATAATAATAATAATAATAATAATAATAATAATAATAATAATAATAATAATAATAATAATAATAATAATAATAATAATAATAATAATAATAATAATAATAATAATAATAATGATAATAATAATAATAATAATAATAATAATAATAATAATAATAATAATAATAATAATAATAATAATAATAATAATAATAATAATAATAATAATATTCCTTTTATTGTCAATAAGCAAGGAGATCATTACTCCATGAGAAGTCATCCATCAAGTTGAAAAGATCATCATTATGGCTCAAGAGTTCGACTTTATACAATTTAAACACTGTTTTAGAGAAGTCAACCATGTAGCTGACTTCGTAGCTAGAATATGTTTTAGTATGTAAAATGAGGAGTTATTCCTTTTATTGTCAATTAGTTTTATAATAATAATAATAATAATAATAATAATAATAATAATAATAATAATAATAATAATAATAATAATAATAATAATAATAATAACAATAATAATAATAATAATAATAATAATAATAATAATAATAATAATAATAATAATAATAATAATAATAATAATAATAATAATAATAATAATAATAATAATAATAATAATAATAATAATAATAATAATAATAATAATAATAATAATAATAATAATAATAATAATAATAATAATAATAATAATAATAATAATAATAATAATAATAATAATAATAATAATAATAATAATAATAATAATAATAATAATAATAATAATAATAATAATAATAATAATAATAATAATAATAATAATAATAATAATAATAATAATAATAATAATAATAATAATAATAATAATAATAATAATAATAATAATAATAATAATAATAATAATAATAATAATAATAATAATAATAATAATAATAATAACAATAATAGAAATATGGAAGATTGCAAATGGATATGGACACTTGATATACCACCAAGGATCAAAAACCTTATATGGAAGATAATGATAGATGGATTACCAACCACCCAGAGATTAAACAAACATTATAACAGAGTCCCAGCACAATGCTCACTCTGTAATAGTGAAGATGAGAATGCAACCCACTTATTCATCAATTGCAGTTTTGCTAGACAAGTCATCCAAAACTATGAAAATGCAAGTGGGAAAAAACTAATTCTTAGAGAAGATTACTATGAAGATATTAAGGATATCCTTCAATACAAAAAAAAAATAGCAATAAATCAGCGATAAAAGAGTTAGGATTTATATGGAAAGCAATTTGGGACTCCAGAAACAATTACATATTTAAAGATAAAAATCTCAGCTCAACAATCAATATAGCCTTTGAGATTATCTCAAACATAAAGTTACGGAACTCGCAAATAGAAGCGGAAAACAAGTCTACCACTCGAAGCACTAATAGGAATAAGATTAGGTGGACTAAACCACCGAGCAGTATCTATAAAATTAATATAGATGGCTCGGTTAAGCCCACTGGCTCTTGCCAAGTGGGAGGAGTCATTCGTGACTCGGAGAGCGGTTTACTAGATGTATTCTTTCAAAATATATCAAGAGGTACTATTTTACAGACAGAGGCATAAGCTATCATTGTAGGTATTCAACATGCAAGAAGTAAATGGATCCGGAAGGCTATCATTGAAAGCGATAACGAGACTATCATCAAAGCAATAAGCAAGGAGATCATTACTCCATGAGAAGTCATCCATCAAGTTGAAAAGATCATCATTATGGCTCAAGAGTTCGACTTTATACAATTTAAACACTGTTTTAGAGAAGTCAACCATGTAGCTGACTTCGTAGCTAGAAAATGTATCGATTGTATTAGATCTACAAACTCCAATTGTTTGCATACTATAAAAAAAAAAAAAAAAACTTCACAACTTAGCTAGAGTAAATAATTAATCAGTTATACATTAAAATTTCCATTTATAGTGGTTAGTTACGTAATTATGGTGGGTAGGTATTCAAATATAATGGGTATATTTATTCACGTGCAATATGTGTATTCACTACAACTGATCGAATAACTACTAACTAAATACTGTACTAACTTGCATATGCTAAGGAATTTGGGTAATAGAGACATATTCCGGTGCACATAATTTAGTCATCGTGTGTACAGGTACAGATACGCTAAAGACCCAGTAGATAAGTCAAGTAATGTTCAGTCATAAAACTAATTGACAATAAAAGGAATAACTCCTCATTTTACATACTAAAACATATTCGATTCATATTTTCAGTGTGAGATTCGATGTGTTTGATCCCTTCACATTTCCCAACACTAGTTCCATAGTATTGAGAAAGCATAGAGGGAGGAAATGAGGAGGAAGGGGATGGAATATGTACGCAGGTGGACACGTATTCCTCTGGGGAGATGGATGGATAGGCGGGTGAGAGGTGAGGACCATCTCCATTCTCAACTCTCAAAGAGACACACTTTTATGTGAAAGCTACCATCCCACATGATTTTGCCTGGGGATATGATATCATATTTCATATTTCATTCTCAATCATCCCAATTACAAATCCCCCCCCCCCCTCCCTTAAAAGCATAACACCACCTAAATCTCATTATTCTTCTTGCACTATCCCCCACCTTCCATCTCTCTCTCTCTCTCTCTTTCCCTTTCTCCATAACTAATCTATGTTTATAAGTCTAGCTAATAACAGCCTAAAATATTATATATACTTATCCCTAGTTTTTTTTTAGTAAGGAAATTAAAGATAATGCTTGACCTTTCAAATATAATTCATTTTTAAGTTAAAATTTATTGATCAATATTCTAACAATTACTCTCCTTATCTCATTTTCCGTGCAAAATTTATTTCTTTTCCTCCATTTGATTACTTAATTTGAGTCTGGGGTAACCATATATATACCATTGTGTTTTCTAACCATTTCTCTCTCCCCTTCTCCAGACTCGAAAAAATGATAATCATACAGGTTTCACACATAAAATCTGATTCATTTCCCTTCTATTCTCTCATACTCAAACAAATTAATAAGACCTAAAATTATAGTTGATAATTCTTCGATGGTGATTCATTTTGTGATATAGTTATTCATCTCCTCTGGTTTGTTGGGTTTTTTTTTAAATTTTATTTTTTTATAACGAGGATAACAATCGTTGGTAGTAAATTCTGAACACTTAACTTAGTCAGCAAGAGCAACATATTAGGTAAACTAACTTGCGCCAATTACCTTGACTTCAAGATAAAAAAATAAAGTAAAACCTGAATTATTATTTTTTTAAACAAGAAAAAGAGCAGTCTTCACTGGATCAAATCCAGAACCTCCTATTAACCCTCTCTCGTACCTTATATAAGGTGGTGCCCTATTTTATACTCAACAAAAAAGGGTAGGACATGTTTTTACAAGTGCTATGTTCTCTAGTTTGACCTATATAGTGTATATATAGTCTTTAATTCCTAGCTAGTATATGGAGTAATTAAGAGAGATGATGAATGATATAAACACCTAACCACATGCCTCCAAACCCCCTTTTTTTTAAAAAAAAAAAACAATCTTTTTAAAATTGGAGAAATTGATCAGCCACACCATCAAATTATTGGAGATTGTCAAGGGTCATGGCCGGAGATGAAAAGGGCCCCTGAATCATGCATCCTAAACAAAGTGCCATTATTTATTCATATGCCATTCTATTTCTTTCCCCTTAGCAAATGAGAAACGATTTGGCCAATTCCCTGTACATAAAGCATACGACAAACTCATATCATATACTACTTTACCTATTACTATATAATAGCATGTTCAAATTAATAACATGTTCAAATTAACCAAACAGTACTTCAGGAAAAATATAAACACAAAACTAGCACTATACTTATATAATGTTAAAGTCGGCTAGGTCTGGTGCTAATTAAGGGTGCGTTTGGCAAAATAGTAGATGTTGGAGTAGCTGAAGTTGTTGGATTATTTGTGTTAAATATAGGTTAATAAACTAGAATAGTGTTTGAAAACCTATTTGTTAGAGTAGCTGATGAAAACATGTGAATAAAAAATCAAAATCTTCAAAAAGCTTAGTAGCTGTTGAAATGCTTAGATTTCAAAAGCTAATTTTAACTAAAATCTTATATTCATTTCATTTAATACTATATAATATCAAAATCATAAGCTCCGAAAAGCTGCTTGTTTTTGCCAAACGGAGCCTAAGAGTCGTGTGTGAGTTAAATTAAAATTAGATAGATCTACGCTTGATAACAACGATAGCTCGATTGGCTACACGATTCGAGAGTAGGAGGGTAGAACGATCCACATTTGCTACGACATAATTGACAACCATCCTACCGAAAGTTGAGGCTTTGGCATCAAAACATTGTTTATCGAGAGTGAATGAAGTCTCCTTCTCTCACGTACTCCGAAATGCATGACAATAGAGCCGCTGATAAGGTTGCACACATTTGCCCCTCTGCCAAAAGTTTCGACAATTACACTGATATAGATCTTTAAGACCTCATCCACAAGAATGTTATCGGATAGTTTATTCCAAAGAGTCGTATCTATGTAATAAACTCAATATATAGGTAAAATTTATATATTATTCAATATCTTTCATTATTTTCATGTGGAAACAAGCCGTATCAAATAAACCCTTTATTCCAAAATTTCGATTCTCAATGGTATTAATATAAAGGAATAATTATATTTATAGAAAACTAGTACTTTAGGGTACTTTTCTAAATATATTTTTATTATTCGGGTGGAGGGTTTATATAATTTAGAAATTGGAGGTACATAGAAATTGCTTTGGAGTGGGAGACGAGTTGCAATAAAAACTATAAACAGTTGCCTCGCCTTATCTTACCTTATTTCTCTCTTAAGCTTCTCCTCCACCATTGATTAAAAACCCACCACTAAATTCAACTTAAGGCATCGGCCTTGCCGGAGGTGGGATCGGCTACGGATGAGGAACACCATAAGGTGCTGCATCTCGTGCATCCTCCCGTGCGGGGCGCTGGACGTGATCCGGATCGTCCACTCCGACGGCCGCGTGGAGGAGATCGGCGGCGGCAGCCCCGTCAGCGCGGCCGAGATCATGAAGGCCTACCCGAAGCACGTCCTCAAGAAGCCCTCCTCCCGCTGCCCCATCGACGAATTCGCCCCCGTCCCGAGGATCGTCGTTGTGCCCCCCGACGCCCTCCTTAAGCGCGGCCGCATCTACTTCCTCATCCCCGTCTCCTCCCCCGAGAAGACGCCCCGTGCCAAGAAATCGCCCGCCAACACTGCCCCTGCCGCCACCCGGAGGAAACGGTCTTCCTCCTCGGTGGCATCAAGTAGTGTCCAGAATAATAATAACAGTAACGGTAGTAGTAGGAGTAGTAGTAATAATAATAATGATGATGATAACGAGGTGAGTTTGAAGACGATGATGAAGTCGGAGAGGTACTTGAGGGAGATAATGAGGGAGAAGGTGTCGACTAGGGAGAGGCGGCGGGGGAGGGTCGGAGTGTGGAGGCCGAATCTAGAGAGCATATCGGAGTCGTCGGCGACCACCACCGGTGATCAGTAATATATACTATTACTTTTGATTTGTGTTACTTAATTATTTTTGTAATGTTGGGGTGGGTGATGAATTAAAGGGGGTATAATGTAAGGGTATACTTTTTGGATACGTTCGTGATTTATGATCATCATATATGATCAGAGAGGGATGAAGATGAGTACACACGGTTGGGTTTAATTAATTTGCTTCTTGGATTTGTTCTTCAGCTCTCTTGAGTTGAGTACATTAATGGCGATTGATCTGATCCACTTTGTGTCCGTGTCTCATTTGGATTTTGATTAATTATACCGTTCCAGAACCACCCCACAAAAAAATTAAAAACATTGAAAAGGTGGATTCCCGTTTTCAAATAAATTAGTTATTTGATCCACATTTTCCCAGGAGGCATCCTTTCCGCTATTGGGTTTCTGCATCTGTCTCCCCGGCGTCGAGACGTCGTGTCTGTCCTTCGGCTTTCCCATGCTCTCGGTATTCGCTGCCTCCATCCGGTGTCCTACGCCTGTCTCTCTGCTGGTCTTCTTCACTTTTATCTTTTGTATTCGGGTTTTTTTGTTGTTCTTTGTTACTTTGGTTGTATCATGACGGTTAGTCCGTCTGCCGTTTTTCGGCCTCTCGTTGTCCCAGACTTCAGTTGAAGTTTGGGACTTCGAATTATTTCCTGTTCAAAAAAAAAAAATTAGTTATTGGAATTTTATAAAAGTAGGGGATTTGTTAGTTATTTATCCTACTGGAAAAACAATAAAGAATATATATAAAACTCAATGATATATACTCATTTTATAAATCTGCACATTTTTTAAGGACGCAAACCAAAATACACATATACCCCTAATTATTACTATTCTATTTTTTTCACTTTCTCGAAAACTACAACTAACATCTCGATAATTATGATAATGGCAAATTTGTAATGTGAATATCGGAATACCTAAAATGACATGTTTTTCTTAACAAGATTTCATCTCTAAAACGACAGGTTTTTTAGTATAATTTTGATAACTCAACCTTAAATAAAAAAAATGACATAATTATTTACAATTTTATAAAATTAGGGGATTTGTTAATTATTTATCCTACTAGCTGGAAAAACAAAAAAAGAATAAAACTCAATGATATATAATTTTGATAACTCAACATTAATTAATCTCTAAAAAAATTGACATAATTAAGTAAATATATTCATCTTTTAAAATAAATAAGTAAATATTCATAGCTGACATTTTAACCATTTCTTCAATTTTCTCTACTTTTTCCCCTCTCCCCTCATTATTTAACTATTTATAATTTTGACCTGATCCGGTCAACATTAATCATTTCAGTCAATATCCACTTTTGATTACAGTTATTGGCGAAAATTGATTTTTTCTTGTGATAGTTGTAGATGGCAGGTTGTTCTAGTGACAATTGGTGATGGCATCATAGTAATGAAAAAAATATCATTAAAGAAATGACATTGTTACAGGAAAAATTCGATACATTAATTGATGATAATCCGAGATCTCGAGCTATCTTCCATGTTCGTAGTCCTGCGTAAAAGAAAGAGGGAAGAAGAAGAGGTAGGGATGCTTCCGGGGGAAGCCTCTGACGCTCAAGCCAGTGCCTTTTCATACAACAAAAAAAGGGCCCCAAAACCCTAGCATATATTAAACTTATATAATGAGAAATCAGGGTTTGAATGAGATTTTACCACATAAAAGATGATAGTGCCGCTAGAACTTGATGTACTTACTTTTGGCATTTCAATTGCCCCCTCGGGTTTCCTCTTCAAGAAAGAGTGGTGCTTTCCCATACACTATTGTGGTGTCATGTGTGCAGTGTGCTATCAATCAAACATATTATAGTGCAATATAAGAACATCAATAGATAACTGGTTAGTCGATATATACTATAGCTTCTATACAAGTGGGTGGCGAGTGATGGGCAAAATAGTAGACACAATGCAATGCTTTTTCCACAATTGGTGATGTCTTGGTCGTAATCGATCTTTTGGCTATAAATGGCGATAATGTGGGCTTGAGTGCACGATAGTTGGCTATAAATGGCGATCCATTGGGCATAAGTGGCGATAGTTGGCCTTAAGTGGCGATAGTTCGTTGTAAGTGGCGATAGTTCGATGTAAGTGGTGATTCTTTGGCCATAAGTGGCGATAGTTGGCCATAAGTGGCGATTCATTGGTCATAAGTGGCGATAGTTGGCTATAAGTGGCAATAGTTACCCATAAGTGGCGATTCATTGGTTGTAATTGACAATAGTTGGTCATAATTAAGTAGCAATTCTTTGGTCGTAGGTGATGATCTTTTGGTCGTAACTGGCGGTCTTTTTGCCAGGGTTGGCAATTACTCGTCCGTAAGTGGCGATTCATCTAGGTGGACGTTGTTGCAAGGGTTGTGCCCTCGTTTTTACTTGCAGAGTTGATACATGCAAGGGCATATAGTACGATGCCGCATAACACCCTTTTTTGTGAGTTGGGCGTCAAGGTTATGTCGTTCTTGACACTTTTGTTGGTTTATACCTGCCAAGTCAAAGTAAACTAGTAGCACAATAACAAGTAATGCCATCAATTATAATGTAGAAATTGTGCTTGTGCCCCTAGTGAGGGCAGATAATGGGAGCTCATTCTCTGTTTCATTTGTCGATCATCCTGATCAACTTTGTAGGAGCATGACATAGTAAGGGGATAGTGCCTCCATCAAAAGCCCTCTATCATAAAAATGGTTACCTGATTCATGTTCTTGAAAGTCATTTGGGTTGTCCTTGAAATACTCAAAATTTGGGGACCCCAAGTGTCCCTTTTCTGAGCGCGACACTGCCCCGGTGCACCTGGTAGCATCAGACCGTACCCCTATGTTATCCGTAGGACCTAAACTCATGCCTTTCTCTAAATTAAACTCAATATATCCGCTCATCCTATAAAGACCGAAAATATTTAATCAGTACTTAATTACATATATATATTACC
Source organism: Persicaria tinctoria (assembly GCA_037127255.1). Classification (NCBI taxonomy): domain Eukaryota; kingdom Viridiplantae; phylum Streptophyta; class Magnoliopsida; order Caryophyllales; family Polygonaceae; genus Persicaria; species Persicaria tinctoria. The sequence continues at coordinate 19,545,308 of JBANSL010000007.1, read as the reverse complement.
CGATTTGAAATGTTTTTGACAACTTATCCTCAAGCAACTTACTATTTTAAGAATCCTTTGAAAAATAAATTCCAACATCATTTGAAATTAGAGATTTTGACAGATTTCATTCCGCTTTCGAGCTTCGAATTTGAAGTCTAGTTCGATCATTTTGAAATGATTTGAAATTCGATTTGAATTTTTTCGAGAGCCGAAATTAGGATTAGCGAGCGGGTTTCGGGTTTGAATTGACGGGATTCGAAAGTCGGGTTTTAGGACAACATCTCTCTCTCTCTCTCTCTCTCTCTCTCTCCCCCCTCCTCTTCTTCATAAACACATCAAACCCACATTTGCTCTCCTATGTAAGGAAGTGCATCAATCCCTAAACCCTAATCATCCTCCATAAAAATTCTGAGAAACCCTAAACCCCTCCTTCCCCTCTCTTATTTTCAAACCGCCACAAAAAATTCAACCCTTCTTCCTCCATTTCTCCTTCAAGCTTCAAACCACCTTCAATATCCTCTTGTTCTTGGGTTTAACCAAGAACGAGGTAAGTCTAATGTTTTAGTCTTGTCTTGATGTTTTAGGTCGGTGAAAGGTGTCATAAAGAATAAGAGGGGTTGGGGAAAGAAACCATCAAGTTTGGATAAAAAAAAAACGAGCTGACAATATATTGATTGTTTCGCCACGGCGAACAAGAACTGACTCAGAGGACAGAAGTGGTAGCTTCCGTCGCGGTGAAAGGGGTCTTTTGCGGGGGTGATGGCTACCACCCTCGAGGAACCAAGGAAGGGCTTTCGCCGCGGCGAAACCCTGTCCTGGAGCTTTTGGTCGAGTCGGTTTCTTCCCCTCCTTTGGGTTCGGCTTGGTTTGGTTAAACCCGGTTTGGTTGGGGATTGTTTGATGATTTTAAAATATGGATTTAAATATATTTTTGTGTATTTATTACACTTATTATAATGTATGGTTTGGGGGAAAATAAAATGTTGATGATTTTTTATTTAGATATTGTTTGATGGCTTTAATTGAAAAGGTTTTAAGTCTCTTAAATATTTCAAAAAGATGATTGAAACCTTAGTCATTGTTATTTCTATAATGGTTTTCAAACTTGTATTTTGGAAATATTCTTTCAAGGGATTTGATGTTTTAAAACCGAGATGTAGAGATTCCTTTAACGATACAACTTTGACTAATTAACTAGACTTAACGATTGAAAATGGCTTTGAGATAACTGTATTTCACGAACTTTACTCTAATGGATCAACTTGACCTATCCGAGCTTATTTTAACGGACTGTTTTGACTCATTGAACTTTGGACATATTTAACCAGACCTTCTTGGACTGTTTAACTGGACCTGGACCTTGTATGGTGATTGGACTGTGACTATGAACTGATTGAGACCTTGGATTGAGATGAGACATTGGACGGATTAACAATAATGAATGGCTTGAATTATATGAAATGGTTAACCTTTCGGGTATCTGGGCTTTCGGATGTTTTCTCGCATTTTGAACGATTTTGGCTTATCGGAGGATTTCGGGATATGCTTTTCGTGTGTGTACATATATCTTCTATGTGTTTAGTTAGCTAGAACATTAGACTTACCTTGTTTATTATTCATATATGCTAGGTGCTTAGCGACTTGCCTGGATTTCTATCTCTGCTGTTTCTTTGATGTTCTGCTTTTCAGGTAAGTTCCTTAAGGAGCTTACTCATATTGGACTCTCAGGCATGTACTCATATGGTATACTAGGTGTTTGCATATGCATAAAAGTATGATCATGTAGCATCCCGCTTAGGTTGTACAAATTGATTTAGCATATGTTTACTCTATGCGTTTGGAATAAGACGGCCGTTATTTGTGAGTCTTTAGAGTCTTTGCTAGTGTCATAGGACAACCCAACCCCATCGGGTTTGTCCTGATAGAGTCAGATGAGAGCATGAGCATGACTTCATATATTTATGGTTCGGCGGCGATCGAGCATCATACCTCGGTGTGGGTATATATTGACATGTGACCCCGGTGTGGGTATGTATATTAACCCCGATGTGGGTATTAATTGAGAGGCATATCTGACCCTAGCGTGGGTATGATTTGATAGATTGGGACGTGCAACTTGGCATTCTATGTGGATCCATTTAATCACTTTCTGCATTATATATAAATTGACAATATGTTTGCATGATTTAAATTCTAGTCCTGCACTAGATCATCTTTATTAGGTAAAGCATATACTATGTGATCTCAGTAGGGACTCCGGTCCCATATGCGAGGCTCAATGTGATTCCTTTTCTCCATTATCTTGTTAAGGTATACTTGCTGATTTCTGATTGCTCTTTGCTCTATGACGGGGTTATTCTTATGGGACGAGATTCACTTTTTTTTTTAATCCCACACGGGCCTTATCCCACACGCGAAGGGACGGGACGTGCCTTGTCCCTCAAATAAAAATAATAAAATATTATAAAAACATGAAAAAAAAAATGCTTTCATAGTTCCAAATTACAATACAGAAATTTTGAGAAGTATATAATCCAAGTCTGTGCAACAAGAAAAAAACTATAGAGGTTGTACCCAATGCAACAGGTATTAATGCACCCAACAGTAATTAAGGTCAAGAGAGATTTTTTTTTAGCAAAGAGAGAAAATACTTAACTAGTTTAATCATCGAGAATCAATTTCAAAAATTGGAATTGAAATACCCATAAATTGGATCTCAAACTCATAAAGAAAGCAGTATATATCATACACAAAATGACAGGTAGAAAAGTGCATAGCAGATTAGCATTTAGCCTTACGGTATGAATTGTACATAGCTTGTGTTTAAAATAACTAAATATATAATTATAAATCACTAAATTACTACTACTAAAATAAATATAATTATAATTATAATTATAAATTATATTTATATTTATATTTATATATGCGGGACGAGACCGGGATTTGCGGGATCCCGTAGTCATGTCCCGCTTCCCGTCCCGCATAATTTTTGCGGGACGGGATTCACTTTTTTTTCCTCAAATCCCACCGGGACCGGGACGGGTCCGGAATTTGCGAGATTTGTGTCCATCCCTATTCGCTAGGAACTTCGATCACATACCCTTTTATTGATTTTCTACAGACGGCGCCAAATGTTACACGGAAAATCAAATACATTAGTTGATGATAATCCGGGATCTCGATCCGTCTTTCATGGTCGTACTCCTGTGTGAAAGAAAGAGGGAAGAAAAAGAGGCAGGGCTGCTTCAGGGGGAAGCCTCCGATGCTCAAGTCAGAGTCTTTTCATCTAGCAAAAAAAAGGCCCCCAAAACCCTAGCATATATTAGGCTTATATAGTGAGAAATTAGGGTCTGAATGAGATTTTATCACATTTCAGATATTAAAACACTATTTTGAAAAAATAGTATCATAATATAAAAAAATGTCATAAAAAAAGTGGCATAAAAAATTGCATCCATAGTGAACGTTTAACAGTACTGGTCAACGGTCAAATATTGACCATTGACTTGAATTAGAAATGAGGTATACAGTCCGACACGTGACCATGTCTAGTATACACCACTTTTTTATTTGAGGTATAATTAGTTAATTAGCTTTTTTTTTTTATAAAGGTATATAATGGGGATTGATAAATATACACCGCTAATTTTTACTAGAATCACCGCTAATCTTCGCAACTCCTTGCGGAGTTAATTCCGCACCATGTTGCCGAATACTTTTGTCGTTGTGCCAAACAGCCTTTACGCCGACTTAACTCTGTGTCCGATTCTCCTTCCAATGAGCAAATCCAAGGAGCAAAAAAAAAAAAAAAATTATGCAGGGAGCTGTGGAACTAGGGGTGGGCACAAATCCCGTCTTGTCCCGCATCCCGTCCCGATCCCGGTGGGATTTAGGAAAAAAATAAATAAATCCCGTCCCGCAAAAATTACGCGGGACGGGACGCGGGACGGAGAGTTCGAATCCCGCAAATCCCGTCCTGTCCCGCATATATATATATAGAGAGAATGGGTAACTTGTGCACAAGGCTTAGGATGTGCATTGTGCATAAAATATTATTCGGTGAAATGTGAAACATTATTCAGTGAAATTTGAAGCATTATTCGGTGAAATGTGAGTATTGTTTAGAGGAATGTGAAACATTATTTCGTGAAATTTGAGGCATTCCATATAAATTGTAACTATTGTTTAGAGAATTGAGGTTTCTTTTATTTGAAATGGATAAATAAAAAAACTAAACATTATTCGGTAGAATGTTATAAATTATTCAGTGGAATTGGGACGTTTTCATCTGAACTGACCGAAAAAAAAACATAACAATGTTCGGTAGAATGTTTCACATTTCACCGAATAATGCTTAAAATTTCACCGAATAATGTTTCACATTTCACCGAATAATATTTGTGCACAATGCACACCCTAAGGGGTGTGCACTCTGGAACCACTCCCTATAGATATATATATATAAATTTATATATATTTTATATATTTAATTAAAATATATAAGAAAATATTTATATTATAGCTTAACATTTATTTAAATCCAAAATTAAAATTTTAAAACAATAATAAAAACATTAAAAAATAAAAATATATAAGAAACCAGTGGTTTGGTCTGTTTGGTTTGGCCTACTGTATTTTCGCCTTCAATTTGTAATGGGCTGTCTAATGCCTTTGCCTTCAATTTGTAATGGTATTTCAGAGATTTGTAGTGCTTTATTTTATACAAGTTGCCTACTGTTTTATGACTATCTTTGCCTACTGTTTTTTTTCCTATTGTATTTCAGATTTGTTAATGCTTTATTACTTGTTATTTTTAGACTGTATTTTAATATTTTTTTATGAGGGATAAATCCCGTCCCGTCCCGATCTCGTCCAGTCCCGGGAGGGATAAGACCCGGTGAGATTTGAAAAAAACAAATTCAATTCCGTCCCGCAAAAAGTATGCGGGACGGGACGTGGGATTAACCTAATCCCGTCCCGTCCCATCCCATGCCCACCCCTATGTGGAACATCTTTGAGAATTTTTTTTTTTAACATATAGGTTAAGGAACTCTGCATCCTAATGCGGACCTCTCTCCGCAACGTCTTGCGGACCTTTTGTCGATGGATTTTTAGGGCATGTTTGGCACGATGTCTGGGGAGATCCGCAAGGGGTTGCGGAGCTTGGTCCGCAGGGGGCTGTGGAGATTAGCGGTGGTTCCAATAAAAATTAGCGGTGTATTTAGAAAACCAGTATATAATCACTAAAATCACCCAAAAATATGTGACATACTATTTGGATTGTATTAAGAATATTCATAAGAGGAATAGTTCACTGTACATATTCAACTCGTGAAGTATATAATATGTTTTGTGCGGAGTTGGGATGGTGTTTGATAGAGACCCTAATTTGGACTGTCCACCTTACATTTCCATTTGAATCGATTCTAATTTCTATCTCAACTAGCTTTGCATTTAAATTAATCAGTTTCCTTGGTTTTAATTAATTGTAGATAAATTTTGCTAGCTGATTCTTTTACCTGATTTCATTAACATTAACATTGGTCATTATTGAAACATATACCTCTTTTATATTATATGCTTTTACCATATTGCATTTTTTGTTTTCCCTTTATGCCCCTGCGAGGGTTTTCCTTCGTTTCTGCTCTCTCACAGCTGGACTATATAAGCCTTTATTTTCGGTTATCTTGGAACAAGAGAGAGGAATGAATTGACAAGCAAGTAACCCTAGCTCAGCCGTTTTTGTCTTCTTCTTCATCTCACATTTATGACCATGTGTTGATCATTTACTGTTCAATTGTTTTGTTGACCTAATTGAGATGCTGAATCTAGCTGGGTGCTAGATTGTTACATGGTATCAGAGCACAGGGGTTGCTGAACCTGGGAGAGGCAATGTTTCCACCTGAGTTTTGAAGGATTGGTGATGAACGAGCAAAGGCAGAATCAAGTCAACATGGAGATGCAAGGTAATTTTGGTGACCCTTTTTTTTTGGCTAATTCCGATCACCATGAAGCACAGCTCGTTACGACTGTGTTCGATGGGTTGAATTTTTTGCCTTGGATGAGAGGGTTTATGATGGCTTTGGGGGCCAAGAACAAATTGGGGTTCATAGATGGCTCTTGTGTGAAGCCACCACCGACGAATGCTCTTGATTCACAAAAATGGATGAGAGCGGATTTCATAGTGAGATGTTTTTTTGGTGAACTCGATGGCTAATTCAATCAAGGAAAGTTTCATTTATGCTGATTCTACTAAGCAATTATGAGATGAAACTGCAAAGAGGTATCGACAATCTAATGGTCCTTTGATTTATCAGTTGAAAAAAGAAATTGAGCATTGTTATGCAGGAAGGGATGTCTATTGTAGATTACTTCAACAAGTTGATGCAAATTTGGGACCAGTTGTAGATACTTGAGAGCATATCGATTTGTTTGTGTAGGGGAATTTCACACTGCACTTGTGATATACAGAAGAGGATCAGTGACATTGAGACGAGGAACAGATTGATGCAGTTCCCGATGGGGTTGAATGACTATTATGAGGGAGTCAGAAGCTAGATTTTGTCAACAAATTCTATTCCAAATCTTAATCGGGCTTACTACCTAGTGTCACAGGTGGAGAGTCAGAGAGGAGGAAATGGAAATGGGAGATCTTAGAGTACTCAGGATCCAGTGCTTTGGTTGCTACTAAGCAGGGAAACAAGAGCTATCAGAGAAGCAACTCATATCAAGGAACGATCAGTTTCAAGGGAGAGACATTAAGAAAGAATTTGGTGCTATGACTGCCAGACCAAGAAGACAAACAAGAAGTGTTATCATTGCCACCAAAGAGGACACTGCATGGATCAATGTTTTGATCTTCATGGATATCCTGAGTGGTATCAAGGTCCAAGGAAGCCCACAAAAGGATCTGCTAATGCATTTGCAGGATATGAGCAAGAAACTCCACATGATGATGAGAAATCACATAAAGATGGAGGAGAACGAGGATATGATAAGGCCTTGGTGAATGTTGTATGCCAATAAGTTTTCAAGATGATGAAGGGGAAAGGAGACTCAGAGTGCTCATCCACATCAAATTTTGCAAGTAAATTTTGTTTCTCTACTCTTAGAGCAGGGAACTCAAGGCAATGTGGTGTTGAATGGATAGTGGACATGGGAGCCAGTGACCACATGATTAATGATGATGCTTATCTACATCATAAGACCAGATTGAGACATCCAATTTATATTGGTTTGCCTGATGGTCACATAATCACAGTAACTGGGTTAGGGAGAATCTACTTATTTGATCAGATCATCTTGTATGATGTTTTATTCGTGCCTGGCTTCCAATTCAATCTACTCTCAGTTGGGAGACTTGTGGAGAGGTTAGGCCTTAGAGCCATTTCTGACATGCAAGGTTGTGTATTTCGGGCCCTTGGATGTGAACTAGTGTTGCTCACTGGGACAAGAAGAGAAAGGCTATATAGAGTGATACAAATCATGAAGCCTAACCAGAAGAATGAAGTGGAGAAGACAAGCATGAGAGCTTTTTCCACAATTTTTGCTAGTTCTAAGTTAGATTTAAACCTTTATCATGCCATGCTTGGCCACACTTCAATGTCTAAGTTGAGACATTTGGATTTTTTGAACAATTATGTGTTAGAAGATATATTTTGTGATGCTTGCCATTTTTTTGAACAAGTTACCTTTTCAATTGAGTGATTCCATTGCTGAAAATGTGTTAGTATCACAAGTGCAAGGTACTTTCTCACAATGGTTGATGATTGTAGCAGATCTATATGGACTTTTCTATTCAAAGTAACGACTGAGGTTGTTAGAACTGTGAAGAACTTTATTGCTTATGCTAAGACACAGTTTTAGAAGCAGGTGAAGTGTGTAAGGAGTGACAATGGGACAGAAATCGTCAATAGAGATTGCAATGAATTTTTCACCTCTGAAAGGATTGTGCATCAGAGGAGTGCACCTTACACTCCCCAGCAGAATGAGAGGGTGGAGAGGAATCACATGCACCTCATCAATATAGACAAGGCCATGAGAATTCATGCAAGACTACCATCAAAATTTTGGAGTGAATCTGTTTTAGCAGCAACACGTGTCATAAATAAGCTTCCTAGTGTTGTGCTAAAGTGGAAGACTTCTTATGAGATTCTCTTCAATAAGAGACCTGTTTATGATGATTTGAAAGTTATAGGATGCTTATGTTATGTTCCTGTGAGTCATGCTGACAAAGATAAGTTGCTTGATGGGAAGAAAATGTATTTTCTTCCCATCTGCACATCCTATTACGAATGAAGAGATAGTGCCATGTTCAATATCTTCTTCAAATGATCGGCAGTTGGAGCAAGGGAGTAGCTCTGGGTCTCCATGGAGGATGAGTCCTTCTCCAATCAATATTGAGAACTATGTGCCAAATCCAGTTGATTTTCCACCTCTTAGAAGATCAACGAGGCAGTCAACAAAGCCTAGCAGATTGAATGATTATGTCTGTCCTACCATGGCATCATCATCAAATTCGGTATCTTTCCTTGCCCAAGTGCTTGGAGATTTATCATAGTATAGCAAAGAGTATGTGAGTTCTTTTGCCAAAATGATTGTAGTGGCAGAACCCAGCAACTATAGACAAGCTTCTAAGGATTTTTTATGGCAAGAAGCCATGAATAAGGAGCTTGCAGGTCTTGATTAGAATCAGACTTGGTCTTTAACTGATATGCCTACAGGACATAAAGTTGTTGGTTGTAGATGGGTGCATAAAGTTAAGTATAAACCATATGGGTCAGTGGAGAGGTATACAGCTAGGCTTGTGGTTAAGGGATATACTTAGATAGAAGGGAAAGACTATAAGCACACTTTCTCTCCTATGGCTAAGCTTGCAACAGTGAGAATTTTGTTTTCAGTTGCTACCAAGACGAGTTAGCCTGTGTACCAACTAGACGTCAATAATACTTTTCTGCATGGAAAATTGGAGGAAGATGTATATATGGAGCCTCCTGAGGGGCTTGCAACTAGACCGGGTCGTGTTTGTAAGTTGAACAGATCATTATAGTGGCTTAAGTAGGCGTCAAGATAGTGGAATACAGAGCTCACACAGTTTATGATAACTCTTGGATTCAAACAATACAAGCATGATTATTCACTCTTCATCAAGCAAGTTCCAAAGGGGCAGGTTGTGGCACTTGTGTACGTTGATGATTTACTAATTACATGAGATGATGTGGATGTCATCAACTTAGTGAAGAAGCCCTTGAATTAGGCTTACACCATCAAAGATCTTGGCTTGGAAATATATTTTTTTGGGATTGGAAGTGATCAAGAATTCAGAAGCAACTTCCTTGCATCAAAGGAAGTACATCCATGATATCATAGAGGATTGTGGTATAAAGGGATGTAAGCCTAGTGGCTTTCCTATACCAAGATGCTTAAAACTGTCTCTAGATGAAGGAGTTCCTTTGAAAGAGCTAGAGAGATACAGAAGGTTGATAGGGAGGTTGTTGTTACTCAATCTGACAAGGCCTGACTTGTCTTATGCAATACAACACTTGAGCTAGTTTATGAGCTCTCCTTGAGATCCTCAAATGTCAGTAGCATTGCACGTTGTAAGGTATCTGGTAGGTACCTTGAGTCTTGGTTTGACATTCAAGAAAGAAGAATCCTATGATCTCACAGGGTACTGTGATGCAGATTGGGTTGCGTGTGTTTATAGTGCAAGATCACTCACTGGTTATTGTGTTTTTTCTGGGGAATCTTTAGTCTCTTGGAAGACAAAGAAGCAACCAACCGTGTCCAAATAATCTGCGGAGGCAGAATACAGAAGTATGTCGAAATCTGCTAGTGAACTTGTATGGATTGTTGGAATACTTGGTGATTTGAAGATTAAAATCAGTTTGCCTATTCCTCTAAATCGTGACAACAAGTCAGCAATACACATAGCTGCAAATCATGTTTTTCATGAATGAACAAAGCACATCATGGTGGATTGACACTTCATTCGTGAGAAGGTGCTTGAAGGGTTCATTTCAACACCACATGTGAGAACCAAGATGCAGATTGCTGACATATTGACTAAGCCACTCGGAGAAGAACAATTCAAGACTTTCGTATCCATGTTGGGTCTTTTTTATTGCTCAACGGATCCAACTTGAGGGGGTGGGGGATTATTGAAACATATACCTCTTTTATATTATATGCTTTTATCGTATTGCATTTTATGTTTTCCCTTTATGACCCTGGGAAGGTGTTTCTTTGTTTCTGCTCGATCTCTCACAGCTGGACTATATAAGCCTTTATTATCGGTTATCTTGGAACAAGAGAGAGGAAAGAATTGACAAGCAAGTAACCCTAGCTCAGTCGTTTTCTTCTTCTTCATCATCTCACATTTATGATCATGTGTTGATCATTTACTGTTTGATTTTTTTGTTGAGCTAATTGAGTTGCTGAATCTAGGTGGGTGCTAGATTCTTACAGTCATTGTACTGAAATTGAGTTATGTGAATTTCCCCCCTTTTAAAGGTATGTTTGGATGATCACATCTAATATAACTTCTAATGCATAATATACGAAATTTAATATTATAATATAATATATTTATCAATGTATGTAGTAATTCAAAATCCTAAAACAAAACACCGAAGGAAACGACTGATGCAAGACTAATCATCTTGAAATAACCAAGCATATTTAAAAAATTCAACCCTAACCTACCTTTCTTCAAAAGCCGCCAACATCACCATGTGAGGAGCTGCTGACCTTTGGTTGGCTTCCCGGCCGGCCTCGAGCCCCCCCCTCCTCCCAATCCTCCATCATAGCCACCTCTCAACACAACCCAAGCTATTCCAAACCCTTTATTTTTCTGCAGATGGCTGCCTCCACCGTCGACCTCATCTCACTCAAACAAACCCTAGCCGCAATATAAATACTCAAATTGTCAACCTTTGTGGTCCACCGCCCTCCTGCAGGCGTCTCCGGCGGCCAACCCCAATGGATCTCCTGGCGGCCTCGATCCTCAATCCCAACGGCGGGTCCTGGTCTGGCCACCCTTCTCGGGTCGTGGCTGTGGTGGGTTCAAGCAGTGTCGGAGTGCTATCCTCCATCGCTCTCTTGGGCGTCGGTAACTCTTCGCCGATTTCCGCCGATTTCCTGCAGTCTTGGCGAATCCCGGCGGCTCCTCCTCTGCCACTGCGTTGTGGATATTGTCTGATAACGCCCCCTCCCCTCGCGGGCTTTCCCTCTATCCCTGCTCTCCATCTGCGCAGATCCCTCCCCTCTCCTCCAGGGATGTTGCATGCCGGCTCCGGCATGGTCTCCGACCTCGCAAGATTCCACTTCCTCCTCCTTCTCTACCCATCGATTTGACCTATTACTCCAAATCAAAAAATCTCCCAAAAAAAAGGGGAAAAAACCAAAACCACCGCCGGTCACCACCTCCCACCACCCACCACCAGTCTAATTTCTTTCGCCACCTCCAACCCACATGCAGCAACCCCGGGGCTCCTGTTGTTTCTTTTGGGCGCCGGTGCTACTGTTTCTACTCAACCTCAACCTTTGGGCTATCATTTGTGAAGGTTCGATAATGTAAAAACAATGTAATAAGAAGTACTCTAGAAGAGGGGTTGAATAGAGTATGCCCATTTTTCGCAGAAAGTCTCAAGACTTTTGGAGCTTGTACCAAAACCTTTGAGATAAACCTGAATCACAAAGTTAAATAATTCGAACCAAGTGCGGAAATAAGGTAAAGCAATAAGTAAAGGACACGAGTAATTATTTACGAGGTTCAGCACAACTTGGCCTACGTCCCCGCCTAGGGTTCTTCCACAACCCTAGGATTCAAAAGGCTTTATTGATTCGCTTAGCTTAGGATCCTAATAGCTCACCGAGAAGCCTCTCCCCTATACAATTGCAATCTAGTCAACTCACGTTCACTTGGAGTCCTAGACCAATCTAGAAGAGCCCCACCTCTCTCAGCTATCTAGTACAATCGTCTTACTCTCACAAATCAATAGCCTAGTGCAACTTCCCGAGTTATAAACTCTCGAGTAACACTTTAAATGAATATATCATATAAGCTCACAGTGACTCTCAAAGGCTTTGAAATAAACAACAAACTCTTTGAGCGCTTAGCAGAGAGACACTTTGGAAGACAAAAACGCTTGATGATTGAAAACTCGTGTAGCACTTGTTGTCTCTGTCTTCTCCTTCCTTTCCTTTATATAGGAGCATGGAGCGTGAGGATCTTCAACGCCAGATCTCCAACGGCTCCTTCGAATCAGGCATGATCTTTGAATCTTCTATTTATGGATACTCCAACGCCATAATCCATTTTGAACTAGATCTCCTCAATATGTATTTAAAGGAAGGATATAATCTTCGAATATACTGCCTGAAAAGGTTAGTCCAACATATATATATATAATATAACGGAAGTATATAATAAGATAAAATAATATACGGACAAATAAGATAGGTTTTGTATTTTATCAACTGTTAACGCTCCAAGGCCTTTGACACAGAACATCCTGTCAAAGCCTTTGAAACATATATTCCAATTTTCATCAAGGGAGGGATTTATCAATTTGAATCCCAAATTAAACTCTCTTTTCTAACATCATCTTTTAAAATCCTCAAAACAACCTTTAAACATCCTCAAACAAACTTTTACCCCATACTTTATACTCAGTTTTTTATTCAAAATTCCTACAATTTTTTTTCTTCAAATTTATCTTTTTGGCGGCCTCAATTTGGTGATTAGATACCGTAGTTAGGGCTCGAAGCTCAAAACCACAAGATTATGCAGGAATGCTTGCACACCCTTGCACCAGGAACAAAATCCGCAACTGTCACTGCTTCCTAAGTCAAATATGTCAAGGTCATCAACCTCATCGACTTGCATGCAAGTCGTCTAAGCCATCAGGTCAGATATCAAGAACCAAGACTCGAATCTTTAGATGTTTTTAGAATAATTTTATCCCTGTACAAGGTAATGTTAGTTTTAAATGTAATATTAGTTTTAAGCTTCTAATATATATATATATATATATATATATATATATATATATATATATATATATATATATATATATATATATATATATATATATATATATATATATATATATTGACGGGTGACCCTCTGCGTAGGGTCTTTCAAGTCATCTTTTGATTGCTTTAAGATCGCTTTGTCGATCTACTTATTGCCTATTGTCAAAAAAAATATTATAATATAATATTATATGGAGTATGAATTATATGTCTGGTTATTCAAACATACCCTAAACTTTAAAAAATAACCATTAGAAAAGAATTTAAGGCTTTAGATTTCATAGTAATATATATATATATATATATATATATATATATATATATAGAGAGAGAGAGAGAGAGAGAGAGAGAGAGAGAGAGAGAGAGAGAGAGAGAGAGAGAGAGAGAGAGAGAGAGAGAGAGAGAGAGAGAGAGAGAACTAACATACAGAACCCGAGGATAAAGAATGGAAACCGAAAATCCCTCTTTGGCCAAAAGGAAAGCGCCAGCGCGTGTCACTCTACCTCCCCCAAATCCCCAAACCAGAAACCCTAAATCAAATAATCGCGAAGAAAACTCGAGTGCTCTCTCTGCAAATCTCCCTGCGATTCAGACTTTCAAGCCTCCAAACAATGAAAACAACCATAGTTTATTCAAATCAAAGGCTCTAGCCTTCTGGATCTGGCACAAAATCTGGAAACTCGGATGGGTTGGAGGGTGGTGTGGATTTCGGGCTTCCGCTGGCGCTATTCTCTTCCTCTTTCATCCATGGGTAGCTTCTGCAACAATCATTGCTCCCTCAAGCAATCATCTCTCTCATGGCTCTCTCTCAAGAAATCGGATGCGATTGGACGCGTCCTCTGACCGGCGTGGACTTCTCTGGTCTCGCAAGTATGGCACCTCAACTCTTGCCTTCAGAATTTGCCTTCGTCATCATCACCTGCTGTGTCTGATGGCTCCCTAGGGCTTCGATTTTGCCCTTGGCAGGTATGGCTCTAATACCCCCTTTCATTTGGAAATCCAGTTGCCTTCTGGATGTGTGAACTCACGCAACCTGTTACCTTCTTGCATCCTCTATTTAAGCTTCTGTGTTCTAACATTAAATGCTCACACAACTGCTTCTCTACTTCTGCCCTTCTCTGCGCTTAACTTGTCTCTCCTTGATTTCTCTGAATTCTGCTACTTGCATTTACACTTACTCTGCCTTGCTCCAATGGAGTCAAACAAAATCGATAAAGGGAAGGGGATTCTCTTAGAGGATCCACCGACACCCAAAAAAAACAAAACCAAAGGGAAGGGGATCCTCCCTGAGGAACCACCGACACCCAAAAAAACCCACAAGAAACCAAAAGCTCCTAAGCCACTGAAAAGTGACAAAGGAAAAGAAAAGCTAGACCTAAGCTCCTTCTTTACCCAACTCCAACAGTTCCAACCACAATACCGTTTTCCAACCAAGTTCAAGCTCTATGGGATAACCTTTGGTGCTCCCATAGACTTCAAAAAGCTCGAGTCTAAGCTCAACTTCGACTTGAAGGGATTATATGGTGATCTCCAAATTGTAGAGCTCCCAAACCATTGGTTTGAGGTGAGATTTACTGACCCAACTGATTTACTTATTATCTGAGAGGCTAGACCATTCCATGTCTATGGCCAACTCATTATCTTGTGGCACTGGTCAGATGACTTTGATCCTATCACTGAAAGCTCCTCTGCCATTGATATGTGGGTGAGAATTACTTCAATCCCCGATGCATACAAGAAGCCTGGTGCCCTAGCCCTTATCATTCAAAAAAACAAGTTTGGTACCCTTATCAAAACCGACCAAACTGTGGATCCCAGTGGTAGATATGCTAGGATCTGTGTTAACCTGGATCTTGCCCTCCCAGTGTCTAACACCATTCTCATCCCTGTCAATCAACTTGAGGTGTCTGCCCACATCATATGGTTTGAAGAATTCCCCGAGGGTTGTGGCAATTGTGGGGGTCAAGACCACATCTTCAACCACTGCCCTAATTTTATCCCCAAGCCAAAAAAATTCCAAGTGACTATCAAAAAGCCAAACAATATGATTCCTAAACCTGCTATGGGTGATGGTTGGGCTACCATTGGAAAAAAAGGAAAGGTTCTAAAGCTTCCTAACCCTATCCATGCCTTTGGCAACAAACCTTACCTTTCTGGTAGGGGGGGGTGGGGGGGTGTGGCCATTGCTTTTGAAACAATCTCAAACTCTTCAAACTCATCTATTGGATCTAAGTCTCCAACTGTTACAAGCACTCTCCCTAACACCCCTGCCCACACTCCATCTGTTGTCTTACCTCCCTCTGCTGAGTTGGTTGGTCCAGGTTTCCCTCCCTCCTTGGCTGGCCTCACTGGTAGCCCTGCAGGTTGGATACCTGCAGCTGGTTTCAGTGTCGGCCCAGTGGGAGTTGGCATGCGTGGTTCCTCTGCCTCTGGTATACACACTACTAAGCATCCTCCCATCTCTGAACCAATTGAGATTTCTGACTATGAGAACACTAAACCCTCTGATGATGATCCAATGGAAGCTGCCTTCCCTCTCCCTAACCCACATCACTACAATGAGATTGGAGCTGAAGTAAACTCGGAAATCCTTCCTTGTATCCTCTATGACTATGATGAGGATGACCTGCTAGGTGGAGAGTATGATGAGGGACACTACTTGTTGGATGAACCCATGACTGATCACCATGCTGATCTGATCTCATAACCTTCTTTTCACTACCTCCAATCCAACACTTCCCTGATGAAGATGCTCACTACCTCTAATGCTCCACCAAAGGATCCCTCTACTTCTGGCTCTCTCAAAAGGAAGGATGTGGGTGGGGATGATGACACGGCTAGCTCCATCCTGAAGAGAGGCAAAAACATTGAGTAACCTATGAATTACAAGCTTTTGTCAAACAATGGGGTACCAAGACCTGACCCAGGGGTCTGTTGTAATGATTTATGTCCATCTCCATCACCTTTTAAGAATAAACCACTAACTTTTGCAAAAAACTCAAGCCCTATTTTTTGGCAAAAACTTGATTTGTACTTTGGCAAACATAAAGCCACCTTGTATTTGTTTGTTTTCAATTCCCCTATCCATGTAAGCTGTTGGTTCTGGTTCTCTAGAGCCTTCATGTACCTTACTCTTGTTATTTCCAATGCATGTAATCTGTTACGGATCATGAATCAAAATCTATATTATGAACTTCTCGACTACCTAAACATGTCTTTATGGTTATTTGCTAACCAGATTTCAACTTCATTACTCATAAAAATACCACAAACACTTCACCACTGTCTTGACCTTCATGAACTATTACAAAAACTCTATGCTAACCTTCTAAACTCACACTACAGCTGCACAAAATCCAACTGTCATACTAAGCATAATAAGTTAATGTTAAAACTAATCTTAGGCTTGCTACCAAATATATTACAACTTTACAAATGCCCAATTCATAAAATAACCAATCTAGAATTTATATCTAAAACAAAGCAAAAACGTTATATAAAGCATCAACTATATCTTGACTTGTATAATAAAACAAATACTATATCTTGGCATCTGGCTAGTTATCTTTACTTGTGCTTTTTTAGGTGCTGGTTAAGGGCTCCTAGTGGTTTCCCCTTTCCAACTCTCTTTGCTGCTACACCTGCTTGCATCTCATCACTAATCATAAACCAAAACCCTTGTCAAGATGATTGGCCTTACCAGAGTATGGGTTCAATGTTTCTTACTATCAGGATCTCTAATTTACTTCTATCAAGACTGTCACAAAACCACAACAACCTCACCACTGGCTTCATTCAAAACTGTAGTGCTGCATCTGATTTTGACATCATTTACTCCTTGAATTTATGTTTTGATATTCACCATGATGATCTATTACTAAAGTACTTTGTTGATAGTTCTCTAGATCCCTCTTACTGCTATTCTAGAACACTATCTCAGTGTAGGGATACATTTTCTCTGCTTAAAACTTGGTTTGCCGTACTAACACATTACCCCAACCTGCATCACTACCCTATATTTGTTATCACAATTCATTCATATTTGTATTCCTATAAATATGAATGTATTATTTATCACCTCACTCTATACTTATGTATGAATCAAAATATATATTATGAACTTCTCTACTATATAAATTGGTTTTTATGGTTCTTTCCAACTATCTTTCCTGCTACATTTGCTTGCATCTCATCACTAATCATAAACCAAAACCCTTGTCATGAAGATTGGCTTTACCAGAGCATGGGTTCTATGTTTCTTACTGTTAGGATCTTTAATTTACTTCTATCAAGACTATCACAAAACCACAACAAACTAACCACTGGCTTCAATCAAAACTGTAGTGTTGCATCTAATCTTGACATCATTTACTCCCTGAATTTGTGTTTTGATATTCACCTTGTAGATCTATTACTAAAGCACTTTGTTGATAGTTCTCTGGATCCCTCTTACTGCTTTTCTAGAACACTATCTCAGTATAGGGATACATTTTCTCTGCTTAAAACTTGCTTTGCCGTGCTAACACATTACCCTAACCTGCATCACTACCCTATATCTGTTATCACAATTCATTCATATTTGTATTCCTATAAATATAAATGTATTAGTTATCACCTCACTCTATACTTATTGATGAATCAAAATATATATTATGAACTTCTCTACTATCTAAATTGGTGTTTATGTTTCTTTCCAACTCTCTTTACTGCTACATCTGCTTGCATCTCATCACTGATCATAAACCAAAACCCTTGTCATGAAGATTGGCTTTACCAGAGCATGGGTTCAATGTTTCTAACTATTAGGACCTCTAATTTACTTATACCAAGACTGTCACAAAACCATAACAACCTCAGCACTGGCTGCAATCAAAACTGTAATGATGCATCTGATTTTGACATCATTTAGTCCTTGAACTTGTGTTTTGATATTCACCATGAAAATCTATTACTAAAGTACTTTGTTGATAGCTCTCTGGATCCCTCTTACTGCTATTCTGGAACCCTATCTCAGTGTAGGGATACACTTTCTCTGCTTAAAACTTGCTTTGCCTTGCTAACACATTACCCTAACCTGCATCACTACCCTATATATGTTATCACAATACATTCATATTTGTATTCCTATAAATATGAATGTATTATTTATCATTTCACTCTATACTTATTTATGAATCAACATATATATTATGAACTTCTCTACTATCTAAATTGGTTTTTATGGTGCTTTGCTAATCAGATTTAAAATTTATTACTTAGAAGAATGCCACAAACTCTTTATTACTCGACTTCTGTACACCAGCATCACTACACCATCATTGCACAACCACTCTTACTGAAGCTATATGTTGATTTAAGCACCCACTATACCTGCTCTAAATCCATATGCCATACTATCCAAAATACTTTAATGTTACAGCTAACATTAACCCTGCTGTCAACTGAATTACTACTTCACAATGGTCTGATTTGTATTTTTACCAGTCGGGATCCTCTATCTAATCCAAAACAAAAACACTATATAAAACACTCCACTACTAAGGTAGCCATGGCAAAAAACCCCTCCACTCTTTCCTGGCTTATTTTTTACTTTTATAACAAAACACACACTATATCTTGGCATTTGGTTTGCTACCTATACTTGTGCATTAGTTATTGGTTGAAGGCTACTGGGGTTTTCCTCTTCTCATCTCTTAATGCCTTTACATCTGCTTGCACCATATATTTAATCACAAAACAAAACCTATGTTATATGCACTGGTATTGCCAGAGCTTGGGGTCACTGCTTCTTACTTATGAGATCTCTAATTCACTCCTATCAAGAATGTCTCAAAAACACAACTGAATCACCACTAATTCTAAGCATAACACTAGTGCTGCCTCAATCTATGATTTTATTTACTGCTTGAATATGTGCTTTGACATTCACCATGGAAACCCCTTTCTAAATGACTTTGTTGTCAACTCTCTGACATCTTACTACTGTTCAAGAACTCTGTCTCTGTGCATGGAGGCCTATTCTCTTATCAAAGCTTACTTTGCCATGCTACCACATTATCCTATACTACACCAGTGCACCATTTCAGTTATCAGCAATCAAACAAATTTGTATAACTATATATGTGGCTATATTTCATACCAATTTACTAATCCTGCTCAAGGGAGTTATTCCCTTGAGCAAAATACTTACTTGCATGTTGTGCAGCTACTGCCTCATCTTGACTGGTTCCTTGGTTCATGCCTTGTCGGCTTTTGGCTTCCAGTCCAGGGTATGCACACCCAAAGGCACCCAACACCAATGACATGGATTCAAGCGATCCAATTTGACGACAGCAGCACCAAGCCACATCTCAGCTTAAGTGAGCTTACTTGTGCCACCTTAAAAGTTTTAGATTTTAGCTGCTCTTGGGGTGGCTCAATCACTTTGCCCTTTAAACCATTGTTTAAAAATAGTAGCAACATACAATACTTTCCATGTTTCTTAAACACGACATGCTTTTTGGTGAATACTCGTTTACTACACTTCTGTCGCTTTTTCAGTGTAAATCATGACCATTATTATCTATTCAAAAGGTTCTATAGATTGATAATTGTAGTCCTTTACTTATAGTCTAATTCGAATACAAGGGTTTCGAGCACTTGATGTTTGTTCATAAACCTCTATTGGGGCCTTTGGCCACATCACCTTCCACCATACCCAGGCATCACAAGCCATAAGCATCATATTAATCACTATATAAAAGATGCAACATCGCTCAAAAAGAAATTGAAACACAATCAAAACAAAAATTCTTTAAGCATAGGGACCCTAAAACAACTACATACACATATAACCGATACCCCCATCAATTGGAATCTCTTTACTCCCATGAACAAGGTTCTCAACCAGAAAACTATCTTCTCCCCCTCAAAAGGTTTTAATGAAGTTTAGCTTTTGGAATATTAGAGGCCTTAGTAGAAAGAATGTTTGGACCCACATTGAAGCTACAACTAAAGCAGAGCACATAAAAATCCTAATGCTAGCGGAAACAAAACTAAAAAAACCTCCGCCAGACAATTGCTGGAGAAAACCAGGATTTGACAGAATGCACTTCATTCCTTCCAATGGTCTAGCTGGGGGACTTTGCCTTCTTTGGAAAGAATCCCAATTCCATAATGAAACCTTCACAATTAGAAACTCGACGGACCGCATCATTGAGGCAGACTACATAAACACGACCCTTAACATTGATGTCGAAATCTTATTCGTTTATGCAACCCCTTACGCAACGGAAAAAAATAACTTATGCCTCTCTCTCAGAATATATTCGCAATGCTAAGGACTCGCTTATTATTCTTGGAGACCTTAACGAAATTTTAGAGCCTACTGACAAATTAGGAGGCAGAATCCCATCTGTAAATAGATTTGCAAGACTTCAAGACACTATTAGAACTTTCAATCTGATAGACTCCCCAACCCGCGGAAACGTTTGCACTTGGAGAAAATGTGAACATGGCACCGATAACATTTTTGAAAAGCTAGACCGAGATATGGTTAGCCACCCTATCCTTAAACAATTCCCGAACCTTAGTACGAAAAACCATGCTTTTCTTAAGCCAGACCACGCCCAGATCACTTTGGACCTTATGGATAACCGCAAACCAAAATTGCAACCCTTTAAATTCGAAATGGCATGGACAACAAAACCATCCTATGAATCAGTTGTGCGCTCGGCATGGAGGATAGACACCCCTGGCTCGAAGATGTTCAAACTAACGAAAAAACTACAAGAAATCAAAAGAAAAAGCAAGCTGTGGAGCAAAGTAACCTTTGGAAATGTTTTCCGCCAAATTAAACAAGTAGAAACAAATCTACTAGAATCACAAAAGAATCTTTGCAATGCTTACAACCAAAACCTGGATAACAAAATCAAAAGGCTCACTGCAAAGCACACCTCCCTTCTTTCCTTCCAGTAGAAATATTGGGGGCAAAGGGCGAAAAGGATGCACATAAAATCCATAGACGCCAACACTAAATACTTTCATAAAATAGCAACAGGAAGGCAAAACATAAACATAATAAAACACCTCCAAACAATTGCGGGTATAACAATTAACAAAGAAGAAGAGATTAGAAACCTAATCAAACACGATTTTAGCCAGAGATTTACGCAACAGGCTAGGCAACAAACACAAAACAACCTACTACGTTCATAGTATTAATACCAAAAATAGACAACCCAACCACAACATCTCACTATAGGCCTATTAGTCTCTGCTCAACAACATATAAAATTATATCCAAAATTCTTGCCTCAAGACTAAAAAGGGTAATCCCTAAAATAACCAATCCACTACAAAGCGCCTTCTCTTCAGGTAAATCAATACAAGATAACATCTTAATTGCGAACGAAATCTTCCACTCATTCTCAAAGAAAAATGGAACATCAGGTTGGATGGATGTGAAGCTTGATATGGAAAAAGCATTCGATATGGTCGACTGGAATTTCTTACTCACCATTATGTCTAAATTTGGGTTTTCACCCAAAATCACCCTTTGGATCAAAGAATGCATTACCACAGTAACCTACTCGGTACTAGTAAACAATGAACCCACTGAAATCTTCTTTCCCGAAAGGGGAATACGACAAGGATGCCCACTTTCACCTTATCTATTCCTAATAATATCGGAAATTCTGGCCCGTGGGCTACAACATGAATCGGAAAAACCAAAAAGCCATCTAGGAGTAAAACTGACGCGAGGAGGAACAAAAATTCTTTTCTTAGCCTTCGCGGATGATATCGTCATATTTGCATCTGCAACCAAAACCGGCTGCGACCAAATTAACAAAATTTTGACTGAATACTCAGCTATTTCAGGACAAAAGGTAAATAGGCACAAATCCCAATTCCAAACATCTAAAAACGTCACAACCAACCAGAAAAATTTAATTAGAAACGAGCTAGAAATAGCGCACACCCCTAAGATGGGCACCTACTTGGGTTGCCCCCTAATAGAAGGAAGAATGACAAAAGAAGGATTCACAGAACTTCTAACAAACACCAAATCACAACTTCACAAATGGAAGGCGAATTGCCTCTTACAAGCTGGCCGTTGCACTCTAATTAAAACAACGCTAGCAGCCAAACCTCTACACATAATGCAATGCTTTATGCTACCAAAATCAGTCCATACGGAACTTGATAAGATCAACCGGAACTTCCTCTGGAACAAAGGGCCCAACCATAAGCCCCTCATCGGCTCGTATGAGGTTTGCAAAACCAAGGAAAATGGCGGCCTAGGGCTGCGTAGCTCGGAGGATATGAATACGGCGCTTCAGATGAAATTACTCTGGAAAATATTAGCGGAACCAACTAGCCCATGGGTTAAACTAATTAAAGAAAAATACCTCAAAAACCAAAATATACTCACATATCAGAAACAGTGTACCTCTTCCTAGCAATGGACCCAGTTAATAAAACAAATCGCGCTGTTTAAACAAGGCCTTAATTGGTCTATTGGCGACGGCGCCTCGATCAAATTTTGGCAAGACCAGTGGTTAGGCCAAACACCCATAAATTCTTCTATCTTAGGAACTCAACAAATAGATGATACAATCAATGTAAAACATTTTCTCAAAGACAACAAAACGTGGAACAAAGATAAACTACACGCAGAGTTACAAAGTATAATTCCAAACAGCCTAATTGAAACTATCAAGACAATACCTTGAATTGGTAAATAAAGAGCGACCATTCTGGGGTTCGAACCGGGGACCTATGACTATTATCCACAAGTCCTTTTCGGTGAGCCATTTCGGAATGGTTAATCAAGACAATACCAATACCACAGCACATCCAAGTTGACAGACTTTATTGGAAATGGAGCAAAAATGGCTGGTTCAGCACTAAATCCGCTATTGATATGATATACAACCACAAGAAACATGAAACATCAGACGCAAATTGGATCTGGGGACTGGATATCCCCCCGAAAATAAAATCTTTCCTATGGAAAATCCTTAAGAACAGAGTGCCCACTTCTGTCAAACTAGCTTCTCGACACGTTGGGATTCCGACAAACTGCCCCCACTGCGACTCTTGTTATGAAGACCTAAACCATTTATTATGGAATTGTCCTATTACGAGTGAGACCCTAATTGCAATTAACCCGGGAACATTTCGGAAAATGAATGGTTGTTTCAGAAAGATGATCACTTGAACACCACAATATGGGAAATAAAAAATACAATAGGAACAAAATGCTTTGAAGAACTCGCCTTTGCTTGGTGGGGTATCTGGTACTCCAGAAACAAAACACTCTTTGAAAACTTAAACCCGGACATAAGACGCAATTTATCCTTTATAAAGGACCAAATATATGTCTGGAAAACATCAAATTTGAATTGCCGGGACTACTGCGAAAACAACAAAAACACACCCACAAATGGGAACAAGCAAAGAGCTATATCAAAGAGAAAGAGAACAAAATGGGAACCTCCACCAATTGGAACTTATAAGCTAAATTTTTATGGTTCGTTCTCCGCGGTTGGTCTGGGCTCTTATGGATTCATCATTCGTGATTCTGTAGGATCCCCGATTTTCTCTCGTAATGGACCATCACCAATCAGTTCTGTCTGTGGCTGTGAAAGTTTGGGTCTCTGGATGGGTCATCAGGCTGCGACAGAACTGAAAATAACAAACCTTATTATTGAAGGTGACAACTCAAAAATAATAAAAAGTATGAAAGGTATGGGTAAACCTACTGGAGACTCTGAAATGATTATCTCGGATAGTCTAGTCTCGCTGGGCTTTTTTGGTTCTGTTGATGATAACTCCACTCCCTTAATGAAAGTCGGAATAAGTCTCAAAGGCCTTGACAGTCTGTTTGTGTCAAAGGTCTTGAAGCTTTAACAGTGTTGATGAAACACAAAACCTATACTTTATTATATTATGTCCGAATATTATTATATATTATTATATGCTTCCAGATATTCATACTAACATTTCAGGAAGTTTTTCAAATATTATCTCCTTCCAAAGTCGAAAAGTGAAGAAGGACACAATAGGAGATCATGGGTTCAAAAGTTTCCAAGTATAGAAGATCTCGAAGATAGCCATGTTCAGCCAAGCGTTGGAGAAGATTCCTTCCTTAAGTGGCGCCGATGATCTTCACTATATAAAGGAGATGAAGAAGAGAGAGAGGAAGGACGTACATTCACGAATATCATTGCACAATCAGCCCTCAAGTTTACGATCTCTCTTCAGCGTGTTCTCTCTGCTTGTTCTTAAGAGTCTTATATTTTGTTTCAAAGCATTGGAGAGATACACAGTGAGCTTATAGGATATATTTTGAGAGAGTGTTATACTCGAGAGTTTGTAACTCAGGAAGTGAACACTAGGCGATTGATTCACTAAGTGTAAGAGGATTGTAGTAGATAGCTGAGAGAGGTGGGGCTCTTCTAGATTGGTCTAGGACTCCAAGGGAACGTGAGTTGACTAGATTGCAATTGTATAGGAGAGAGGCTTCTCGGTGAGCTATTAGGATCCTAAGTCTTGTGAATCAATAAAAGCCGGTTGAATCCTAGGGTTGTGGAAGAACCCTAGGCGGGGGACGTAGGCCAAGTTCGTACCGAACCTCGTTAACAATTGGTTGCGTCTTTTACTTACTACTTTACCTTATTTCCGCACTTGGTTCGATTGTTTAACTTTGTAATTCAGGTTTTCAGAGAAAAGACTAAGTCTAATCTCAAAGGGTTTTGCACGAGCTTCAAAAGTCTTGAGACTATCTGCAAAAAACCAGCATACTCTATTCAACCCCCCTTCTAGAGTATTTCTATATTACTTTGTTTTAAATTATCGAACCTTCAATTGGTATCAGAGCTTTACCCACTGCTTTTTGATCTAACAATCTTTTGAGTTTTCGATCATGTCTGGTGAAGCAAGCGAAGGATTTGCACAGGGAAGGTCCACGAGCAGACCACCTTTCTTTGTAGGAAACAACTTTGTCCACTGGAGATCCTTGATGAAGATGTTCATTATAGATCAAGATCTGGAACATTGGAACATTATAGAGAATGGTCCGAAAATTCCAGAGAAAGACGGACCAAATGGAACCAAAGTCGCCAAAAAGGAGTCTGAATACATCCAAGCGGATCTTGAACTCCTCTCCAAAAACTACAGGGCTATCAACTTACTTTATTGTGGTCTTAGCACTGATGAGTTTAACCATATTTGATCTTGTAGGTCAGCTAAAGAGATTTGGGAAAAGCTGGTCATCACCTATGAAGGAACTAGCCAAGTAAAGGACACCAAGATCAGTATCTTCCTTCGAAAGTATGAGCTTTTCAAAATGAAGCCTAATGAGTCTATTAAGGCTATGTTCACACGGTTCACGGAAATCACAAACAACCTTGACTCTCTCGACAAGACCTTTGAGAATGTTGAGAAAGTGAGGAAGATATTGAGGTGCCTCCCAAAAGACAAATGGGGTCCGAAAGTAACAGCCATAGAAGAAGCCCAGAATCTCACCACTCTACCCCTTGATGACTTGCTTGGGAAGCTGATCACACATGAGATGATTCTCAATGAAGACGATGGAGAACTCCCAGCAAGCACTATGAACTTGGCGCTCAAGTCTAAGAAGGATGAGCCCAAAGATGTGTCTGATTCTGAAGATGAGGATGATGATGAGGATGATCCCTTTGATCTCATTACAAGGGGTCTTTCTCGACTCCTCAAGATGAAGAAGCAATTCAACAACAAAGATGGATCAGAGTCTTCTAAATTTCGAGGTAAGTCTCAATACAACAAATATGACAAGAAGACTAAAACTTTGTCTTGTTTTGAATGGGGTGAAACAGATCATCTTGTGAAAGACTGCCCTAAAAAGACGAAGAGCCAGTCCAAGAAGAGTGATAGATGGAAAACGAAAGCCATTGTGGCAACTTGGAGTGATTCTGACTCGGACTCCGATGATAAAAAGGCCAACCTTTGTCTCATGGCCACAGGAGATGAATCCCATGATGAGCAACTCGAGGTAACTGTAAGAGAGCTCATGGCAATTCCAAAAGAGGTACTATCGGAATTCATTTCTAATATGATTGCCAATGAAGAGAAACTTATTGCCCAAACTAACACTCTTATCAAGAAAACTATGGACCAGGAAAGAACTATTGAGGAACTGTCTATTCGGGTCAAAAGTCTTGAAACTTCTTATTCAGGTCTTGACATTAAAGTCAAGACTCTTGACTCAGAGAAATCTGAACTCAAGCAAGATCTCTCGTCTCTAAGAAGTGAACATCATGACTTAGAGAACGAGAAGATCTCCCTGAATAATAAGATTCAAGACCAACAGACAGCCCTCATAAGCATTACCAAGTCCAAGGGCACTCTTGATAGGATGTTGGGTGAGCAACAAAGTTCTCTAAATAGAAGTGGTATTGGTTACAACCCGAGGTTTTTAAAGAAGCAACACATTACCACTTTTGTGAAGGAAAAAGGAAGCAAAACCTCTCCTATATGTCACCACTGTGCGAGAAAGGGACATGTAAGAGAGACCTGCCCCTATAGAAGAAATGATCCATATATTATTCACAATACATTTCCTATTCACTTGAGAAAAGAACGGATAACGCAACTTTGGGTCCCCAAAGGCACTATTTTACCAAATATGGTTTATCCCAATAAAGGATCTAAATTTGCTCACTGGTCTAGCGACAAAGGTTGATGTTTGTTTTGCAGGAGATCACCAAGGTGAAGGAGAAAAAATGGATTATTAATAGTGGATTCTCGAGACATATGAGTGGGAAGAGTTCTCTCTTTCATGATCTAAAGGAGCAATCCACAAGAACAATTACTCTTGGTGACAAAGGAAAATGTGACATCGTTGGTATCGGTAGTGTTGGGAGTGATCCTAACCACTGTATTAAAAATGTTTATCTTGTTGATGGTTTGAAGTATAATTTTCTTAGTATTTCTCAACTATGTGATTATGGTAATGATGTTGGATTTAACAAGAAAAGATGTTTAGTGCGCAGAGAAGATACATGTGAAATAGTTCTAATTTCCTATCGTTATAACAACATCTATGCCGTGAATGCTGAGCAAGTGGCACAAGGAAGCATAACTTGTCTAAAGGCTTTGACGGACGATCCAAAGATCTGGCACAGGAGACTCGGTCATGTGAGTCCACATACACTACAGAAGCTTATGTCCAAAGGGCTTGTAAGAGGGCTACCTGAGATGGACTTCAAAGGTATTGAGATGTGTAAAGCATGCACACGAGGTAAACAAACACGTAGCTCTTTCAAACCCAAAAAGGTTATAAGTACTTCTAGACCCCTTGAACTTTTACATATGGATTTATGTGGTCTTATGCGTGTCAAATCTCCCAATGATATAAAGTACAAGCTTGTTTTCATATTTGATTAATGCAATGACGGTTCTTTGAGTGAAAGTGTTGCAGATTTAGATCTTAACATACATACAGAGAACGAGGATGGTGATGATGCTGCTATCAAGAACACAGAGAAGAGGAACATGCAGAATCAGATTCTCAACACTGAAGAATTGGCCCAAGGTGTTGAAGATTCGTCCAAAGCCCTTGGTGTCCAATCCAACAGTGTTGAAACGTCAGAAACTGCTATAACTGAACCTAACAGATCCATCAAGTCAGATGTATCACAAATCAATCCTGCTGGTGTGACGAATCAAGGAGATGAGACTAGCAAAAGAAAATTCAAATACTCCTCATCACACTCATTAAAGGATATCATTTCTGACCCTACCTCTTGTGTTCAAACTCGTTCTAAACTTAAAGATCTTTGTGCCTTTCACGCGTTTGTTTCTCTTATTGAACCAAAGAAGGTAGATGAGGCCCTTTAAGAGCCAGATTGGATCATTGCTATGCAAAGTGAGCTTAACGAATTTGAAAGAAACAAAGTCTGAACCTTGAAGCCTAGGGCAAAGCATCAATCAGTCATTGGCACACGATGGGTATTTCGAAACAAGCTAGATGAGAATGGTAAAATTATGAGGAACAAGGCAAGGCTTGTTGCTCAAGGCTACAATCAAGAGGAAGGCATTGACTACGAGGAGACCTTTGCTCCCGTAGCCAGGCTTGAAGCCATTCGCATTTTATTAGCATTTGCATCTTTTATGAGCATAAAGTTATATCAAATGGATGTCAAGTGTGCTTTTCTTAATGGTTTCTTAGAGGAAGAAGTATATGTGGCTCAACCCCCAGGATTCAAAAGTTTGGAATTTCCCAATCATGTTTATAAACTTGACAAAACGCTTTATGGTTTGAAACAAGCCCCAAGAGCTTGGTATGAGCGCTTGTCAAAATATCTTTTAGAAAATGATTTTAAAAGGGGGTTGATCGACAAGACTCTTTTTATCAAAACCAAAGGAAAGGACATTTTGGTTATTCAAATTTATGTTGATGATATATTATTTGGTGCTACTAACACATCTTTGTGCAAAGAATTTTCTGACATTATGTGCAGTGAATTTGAGATGAGCTTGATGAGTGAACTCAACTTCTTTTTGGGATTACAAGTTCATCAATCCAAGAAAGGGATCTTTGTCAACCAAAGCAAGTACACTAAGGATCTCTTGAAGAAGTTCAAGATGGATCAATCCAAAGCAGCCAAGACTCCCATGAGCTCAACATTGTCTCTAGATCAAGACAAGACTAGAATGAGTGTCAATCAAAAGGAGTATCGAGGAATGATTGGATCTTTATTATATCTCACGGCTAGTATACCTGACATCATGTTTAGTGTTCGCATGTGTGCTAGGTTTCAAGCTGATCCTAAAGAATCTCACCTCGTGGCTGTGAAGAGGATCTTTCGATATCTCAATGGCACTAAGGAGCTTGGACTATGGTACCCAAAGCAAAAGGATTTCACATTAATTGGATATTCTAATGCAGATTTTGCAGGCTATAAGGTGGATAGGAAGAGCACATCAGGATGTTGCCAATTCTTATGAGCATCCTTGATCATTTGACACTCAAAGAAACAAAACTCAGTTGCTCTATCTACTGCAGAAGCCGAATACATAGTCGCTTGAGCCTGTTGCTCCCAAATCCTTTGGATAGCTCAACAAATGCGAGATCTTGGCATCAACCTCAAAGGCATTCCCATTAGGTGTGACAATACAAGTGCCATATCAATCACGAAGAACCCTGTTCAGCATTAAAGGACCAAACATATTGATATAAGGCATCATTTATGTCGAAAAAGGTGATGTGTCCATATCCTTTACTTCAACTGATTATCAATGGGCTGAAATTTTTACTAAGCCTTTGGCAGAGGACATGTTCACCTTCATTAGACGTGAGATCGGAATGCTTAACAGGGATGCACTTTCGCAGGGGGAGCTTTCCCTTTACGAAAGATAACTTCTACTCAATGACAAGATCCTTGAACCTCATTTCAAAGGTTCTGAACGTAACAGTAGAGCACATATAACAGATCAGATATTTGGTTGATATCTTATTAGATATTTGATCAAATATGGTTTTAATGGATTTTAACCTTCTTTATATGTTACATATTTTATTTTCCGAAAAATCTTTTTATCCGAGTACATTTTATTTGTGGAAATTATTTTAATATCGGATAAATCTTTTCTTGCCTTTAAGATTTGAAAGGATCTTTTTGAATTTTGAATTGTTTTGGAAAGTCTGATTTTGGTGACAATTTTCACGCTCCTCCCTTATTTGAAAGACAAAAAGGGGGAGATGGTTTGATGGTTTAGACTTTAAAACTGCTGTGAACCAAGGGTCTTGGAAGACCTTGTTTTGTTTTACCTTGTTGGATGTTTCTCGTTGACTTTGAAAACTTATGATCCAACATTTATCTAACCCATGCAGGTACTTAGTCCGATTTTGCTTATGATATTATTACTTGACTAAGTTGCAGGGATGCACATGTTTTGTCTTTCATCAAGGGGGAGATTGATAACTCCACTCCCTTGATGAAAATCAGAATAAGTCTCAAAGGCCTTGACAGTCTGTTTGTGTCAAAGGTCTTGAAGCTTTAACAGTGTTGATGAAACAAAAAACCTATACTTTATTATATTATGTCCGAATATTATTATATATTATTATATGCTTCCAGATATTCATACTAACATTTCAGGAAGTTTTTCAAATATTATCTCCTTCCAAAGTCGAAAAGTGAAGAAGGACACAATAGGAGATCATGGGTTCAAAAGTTTCCAAGTATAGAAGATCTCGAAGATAGCCATGTTCAGCCAAGCGTTGGAGAAGATTCCTTCCTTAAGTGGCGCCGATGATCTTCACTATATAAAGGAGATGAAGAAGAGAGAGAGGAAGGACGTACATTCACGAATATCATTGCACAATCAGCCCTCAAGTTTACGATCTCTCTTCAGCGTGTTCTCTCTGCTTGTTCTTAAGAGTCTTATATTTTGTTTCAAAGCATTGGAGAGATACACAGTGAGCTTATATGATATATTTGGAGAGAGTGTTATACTCGAGAGTTTATAACTCAGGAAGTGAACACTAGGCGATTGATTCACTAAGTGTAAGAGGATTGTACTAGATAGCTGAGAGAGGTGGGGCTCTTCTAGATTGGTCTAGGACTCCAAGGGAACGTGAGTTGACTAGATTGCAATTGTATAGAAGAGAGGCTTCTCGATGAGCAATTAAGATCCTAAGTCTTGTGAATCAATAAAAGCCGGTTGAATCCTAGGGTTGTGGAAGAACCCTAGGCGGGGACGTAGGCCAAGTTCGTGCCGAACCTCGTTAACAATTCGTTGCGCCCTTTACTTACTGCTTTACCTTATTTCCGTACTTGGTTCGATTGTTTAACTTTGTGATTCAGGTTTTCAGAGAAAAGACTAAGTCTAATCTCAAAGGGTTTTGCACGAGCTTCAAAAGTCTTGAGACTATCTGCGAAAAACCGGCAAACTCTATTCAACTCCCCTTCTAGAGTATTTCTATATTACTTTGTTTTAAATTATCGAACCTTCAGTTGAGATTCGTCATGTCTTCCGCGAGGAAAATTTGGTAGCTAATCGCTTGTCCCGTATCACTTCAGCCTTCAACGGTATCTGGACTCCTAATGACTCACTTTTGCATAGTCTCATCCGCAAGGATGCTCTTGGCTGATAGAGTCCATCTCTATGGTCAAATTTTTTCTGTTTAAAAAAAACAAAATATATATATATATATATATATATATATATATATATATATATATATATAGAGAGAGAGAGAGAGAGAGAGAGAGAGAGAGAGAGAGAGAGAGAGAGAGAGAGAGAGAGAGAGAGAGAGAGGGGTTAGTTCCGGTTGTTGTTGCAGGAGGATGGTCAAGTATGAAATAAATGTAGAATAAAGTTCCGACTGACTTCCCTGTCTCAGCAAATAAATACAAGACTTCCTCCCGTTGTAGTAAGAGAAAAGTCAGGATCGAATCCACGAGGAAGCACGTCAGCAGTTCTCAGGTAGCTATCAGATTCTCACAACAGCAGCAGAAAAGCACAAAAACACAGAAAGGAAAGAAACAAATAAACCCGGCAAGGGCAATAAAAACAAAAAGCAAAGAACAAGTAAACTAAAGACAGAAAGTAACTCGAGGACACAGAAGCTACTCGATCTCGAGTAGCTGTCCTCTAGATCGACTAAGGTAAGTCGACTGCAACAACTCAGAAACAGAAAACAAAGCAACTCGACAAAACAAGCCAACTCGACCTCGACAAGAGGTCCTCGATCTCGACGAAGAAAAGTAAAAGACAGAAACTTGAAATCGATGAAAACAGAAAATAACCAACTCGACCTAGACTAACTCTCCTCGACCTCGACAAAGGTGTACTCGAGATCGACAAAGGC
Organism: Persicaria tinctoria; assembly: GCA_037127255.1. Taxonomy (NCBI): domain Eukaryota; kingdom Viridiplantae; phylum Streptophyta; class Magnoliopsida; order Caryophyllales; family Polygonaceae; genus Persicaria; species Persicaria tinctoria. The sequence continues at coordinate 19,513,441 of JBANSL010000007.1, read as the reverse complement.
TGGTCTATGTCGACAAGAACAGAAAACACAAAATCGTAGATTTTCGACAGAATTCAGAAATTTGACAGAAATTAACTTCAATATATTAAAAGACCTCCAAGGCCAGGGTTTTAATACCACAACGATAACCATGCAAAACAACACATAAAGGCATAAAAGATCATGCTTTCCATCAAATAACTTTCGTCATTAACAAATAGGCATATAGAGGCTATCGCATAAACCCTAATTGTTACTAACCCTTTTTCACATAATTAATCCAAGTTGCATTAAGATCACTTTCGCTTCAATAACACAAACAAGGATCACCTTTAACTCTCGCAAAAGAATCATGCTCATAGGAATAGAAGATGAATTGCACAAAAAGATCTGACCTTTATCGCATCGCCTCACATGGCCACCGTCGGGCTCACCCCAGCCCCAGAAGTGGGTGGACTACTCACGCCTCATTGCAGTAACAAACATGGATGTATAAAAAGAAACTTGCATAAACTAAATCCAAAGCCTTTACAATCCTGGCAATCAACTTTCGCTGTAAGCCAAAACCCTAAAAACCTTAAACTCCTAAACTTCTCTGAATGGAACTAACTAATTGTCTCTGAAATTGAATCTGAACTGGAATCCATGAAAAAACCAGCCCCATGGGCTTTATTTATAGCCTTCATTCCCTAGCTAATCTAGGAAAGAAGATATCTATCTATATCTAAATTGCTTAAAAGATAAATAAATGTTTAATGGAAATAAATCCATAGGAAAAGATAAAACTAAATAAGGTAGGTCTTCATGATGTGATAGATCTTGTCTCCTTTGGATAGAACTTGATAGTTTCGGATAGATTTCAGCAACTTCGCGCCCAAGGAACTCCAATTCTACTCGGACAAGGCTTCGTCGAGCAGCTTCTGGAAGCTGGGTCTACTCGACCTCGACAAGGTCTCGTCGACCTCGAGTAGGGTGGCTCGGACTGGGCTCCTCGGGTGGATCTCCTCGGGTTGCTCGGATATGGCTCAGGGCGGCTTGTCGATCTCGACAAAGGTTAGTCGAGATCGAGTAGAGGTGACTCGGCTTCTCGAGCTGGCTCTTCCGCTGGCAGCGAGTGGCTTGGTCCGCGGCAGCGACTGGTCCTTTCTGCAGCAGCGAGTGGTGTCGCTGGCAGCGAGTCTCGCCCGGTCGTCCTCGGCTTCTACTCGTCGACTCCAGACGTGGGCGTCTGGGCTTCGTCGACCTCGACGAGGGCTTGTCGAGGTCGAGTAGGGTCCGGAGCTCGGTTTGGCTGGCTCTCTCGACCAAGGTCTGCTCGACAAGTTGGTGCCCGAACATGCTCGTCTAGGTCGAGTAGACCTACTCGATGTCGGGTAGACTTGACTCTCCGACTTGTTCCGCTGCTTTGACCTTGGACTTCTGTAGTGATTTTCCGAGCTTTTCCGACCTTCTGTAGAATTGCTGTAAATGCCTCGATTTATGCAATTTAAACAGAAACTGGTGTAGATTCCATAATTTGACAAATAAGCATAAACTACATAGATTCTGTATTATTTAAACCCAAATGAATGCAATGTATACAGAAATCGATATAAAAGTTACTGTAAAACATGGCAGATTCAGCTCACAACAAACACCCCATACTTAAACTTGCTTGTCCTCAAGCAATACTTTTATTTGTCATTCAGGGGAAGAATTCAAACTCTCAACATCTTAGATTCATTCTTATATGTCCCTGCAATCAATTACCATCCTCGAAAAGGTACTAGTGTCTCAAATCCATGCATGTGCAAACATATCAAAGCAACATCTACTCACAAAAGGAGGGTTATGCACAAATAATTTTTATGTGACAAAGCATTGATAATCAAGAAGACTTTAATTTAAGCTCATGAAGGAGTAGATTGGTAAAAGGCTAAAAGGTGGGCAATTTCTGGCAATGTGGTGCGTTTGATCCGGGGAAATGGATCACTTTCGAATTTTGAGTTTCATTCCACATTCTTTCTTTCTTTGATTCATCACCTTTCATATTGCTTTTTTCAATAATAATGCTTTTACCTCTCTGACCTTAGCACTGCCTTCTCGCGAGTCGCAAACATGGGTGTCATGAATGGCCCCGGATACTTAGTGCTTTGGACTCCTCACCGTGTGTCCCATCTCTCCAAACTATTATCTCAGAGAGCAGGGTCAATCTACCTTTATCTCCTGAGGTGATTGGATTTTCTTTCACTCATTAAATTTTCCATATATTTCAAACAATTTCCTTCCAAAATCCAAATATGATAACAACACAACAACCATATAACATCTCCATAATGTAACATCATTCTCAACATAATCCCCGGATAAGGTAAAGAATGGGCAATATTTTGATCATGCGGAGCAATATTTGAAATAAGGCATATTATGGCTTTTGTGATGCATAAGCATAGGTAAGGCTAGGATTATAAACAATGAGCATTATATGGAAATATAAAGTCCTCCATCATCTTATCATGCAATATGTCAAAAGCAACTTCAAATTTTACCTCCTTTCATTGTTTTCAATAAATAATGCACTTCATTGTGACTTCCCTTTACTAGGCAATTTCATGCTATATCTCTAATGAATCCAATTTTGCATCGTCGAGTTCAATATAAGCTTCCATGACATTATTCAAAATTTTCAATGGGGGTCATTTTTCAAAACTTTTTGGAAAACATGCATATAAGCACCTAAAGCAATAATGAATTCCAAAATAGCCATGTAGCAATTCTAAGCAATAATGCACAAATAATGTCAAATAAATCAAAATATGCACAAAGTAAGCCCTTCCCTCACCCCATACTTAAACATTACAGTGTCCTCACTGTATAAAAAAACAATGTAAAGGGTAAAGAAAGAAACTCACAAGACATGAGTGCAGAGCCGCAAAATTTTGAATGGAGCACCTCCTAGTCCGAGTATTAATGTAGCTTGCTTCTATCCATTGACCTGAAAAAGTAGAAGACCTATACCCATAATAGAAACAATAAAAGTGTTCAAAACCAAAAACAAAAAACAAAGTCTCAAATGTCCTAAAAAGTCTATGTACATGCTCTAGATTTTATAGTCGCTAGGCCGACTTTCCATTAATGCTCAAGGTGGCATCTGCAGGGCCCATGTAGCTTGGGCCTCAAATAGGACTCCATTCTTGTCCATCAGCTGTAATCCTCCAGAATGGATCTTGTTCACCACAAACGGTCCCATCCGCTTCTTGTTGAATTTGTTAGGAAACCAATGATCCTTTGATTTAGAGACATAGAGCTTGTCTCCAACTTCATACTCCTTAGGCTCATCATTGGAAATCCTGCACAATCGCACATACCAAGGCAAACCTCTCCCATGTATAGATAAATCTTTAATGGAAATAGGAGAAGAAAGATCCATACCTTGGCTCACCTTCGCATAAACGGAATCGGGGACCATGGTGTTTGGTCGATCTCGACTAGGGCTAGTCGAGATCGACGAGGCTGCTGGCTCTGGTGGTGGTCTGGTCGAAGAGGCAGAAGTCGATGAAGAAGGCGGCTCGTCGACCTCGAGTAGGCTACTCGACATCGACAAGGACTCTGCTCCTGGTGGCTTGCTCCTCGAGAAAACAGGGTTTGGTGGTGCCGACTGGTGGTCGATCTCGACTAGGGTGGTCGAGGTCGACGAGGGTTTCCCTCCTGGTTGCTGCGGCGTCGAGGAAGCAGGGACTGGTGGCTCCGAGTTGTGGTCGACCTCGACAAGCCTTGTCGAGATCGACGAGGCTGGTCCTGGCTCTGCTGGTGTGCTCGAGGAAAGCCGAGTCGACTTAGGGTTCTGGTGGTCGATCTCGACGAGCCTCCTCGAGGTCGAGTAGGGCTGTTCCTTTGGTTTGCTGCCCGACGAAGCCGGCTCTGGTGGAGTCTCCTTGGTCTGGTCGAGATCGACTAGGTTTCTACTTGATGTCGAGGAGCCCTGGTCGATCTTGACCCCATACTTAGCTCCTGTCAAGGCATCCGAAAAATAATGAATCCACAAGGACTTACCTTGGTCTGTGTCAATGGGATGCTCCGTGTTTTCCTTGAGGATTGCCATGATCTCCTCCACCTGGGCCTCCATGTCCCTTTTTTCTATCTCCTCAGGGGTCATATTTCTGACCTTGGGTTCCCCGCAGGTGATGTAGCCAGCTGAGATAGATTTGACCTCTTCCATTGGACCTGTATGCCTTTCAGTTTTATTAAAGGAATACTCAATGACCTCATCGCTGATGTTGAAGGTGAGCACTCCTTTTCTTACGCTTATGTTGGCATCCATCGTCGCCAAGAATGGTCTTCCTAAAATAATGGGACAAGCAGGATCTTCTTGCATATCAATAATTAAGAAATCAGCAGGGACGAAGAATTTACCTACTTGTACCGGGACATTTTCCACCATGCTTGTTGGAATGACCACCGTATTGTTGGCCATATAAAGTCTAGCATCCACAGGCTCTAGGACACCTATCTTAATCTTGGACCAAATTGTTAAAGGCATAATACTAACACTGGCTCCAAGATCACATAGGGCATTAATTTTGTATGGACCAAATCCAATAGTTATAGCAAACTTACCTGGATCCGGCCTCTTCTCCAATATGTCCAAATGGCTGCACTCCTCTGTGATTTCCGCCATCGATCGCTTTTTGCTCAGAATCTCCTTCAGGAACTTGACGTAGGACGGCATTTCATTGAGAGCTTCTTTGAAGGGGATGGTGACGTTCAGCTTCTGAAGCATCTTGATGAAGCGCTGAAACTTTTTCTCCGCTGGATCCTTTAGAGATTTGGTGGGGAAATGCAGCTTCTTTTTCTGATTCGGAGCCAGAACAGACGTCGGAGTTGCTGCAGATTTCTCGACCAAGGGCTCCTCGACATCGACGAGACCTTTGTCGACATCGACCAGATTGGGCCCAGTCGAGTTGCTGTGTGGTGCTGACGAAGATTCTGGAATTTTCTCCTCGAGATCGACTAGGGTCTTGTCGAGGTCGACTAGATGTTTGTCGAGATCGACTACTGTTTTGTCGAGATCGACTTGCTGTTCCTCGTCATTCTGCTGTTTCCCGACCTCTGGCTCCTGTAATTGATGGCCGCTCCTGAGTTTCACAGCGGCGATGTGTCCAGTCTTTCCCTTAGGATTTGGTTCTGAAGATCCAGGGAGTGCGCCTGACTGTCTGGGGATTCCTGCGGCTAGCTGACCAATCTGTGTATCAACTGTTTTCCGCCATATATCCATTTCCCCAAGCCTAGAGTTGACACCTTGCATCTGAGTATAGACGGAGTTGAAGGACTGCCTAGTTTCTGAGTGGTTCCTCCGTATTTACTCCAGGACCAGCTGTATATCATCCTTCTTCTGGTCCCTTTCTGGATGTGCTGGAGCTCTGTAGGGCGGGGGATTCCTAGGGACACCTTGGTTCCACTGTGGTTGCTGAAACCTTTGGTCCCCCATGTAGCGATTTGGACCCCCTGCGTAAGCTGCATCCTCATGGTGCTCTGCCATCCTGACTTGTTCTGTGTGTGGGCACTCAGGAGTGGTGTGCCTTTGCGATCCGCATTCAATACAAGGCTGGTTGACAGAGAGATATTTGACTTGCTTGATGAGCTTCCTATTCTGATCTCTGTAGTATTGCTCCCTGACATCTGGATCAATCTCCTTTGATGGCTCATAGAGTGGCATGGATGGTGCTGGCCTAACGTATGGGTTCTCTTCATAAGTTGCAGTAGACCCATACTTGTTATCGTAAGTAGTGAGCTTCTCCAGCACTCCCCATGCGTCACTTGGCGGCATTGTCAGATACTCGTAGCGAGTATAATTGTTGATTCTGTCCTTAGTGACTTGATCAAGAGAGTTGAAGAAGATCTCCTGTATGATGTAGGATGGCTGTCCATGAGTAGGGCAAGATCGCAGAAGTTCCTTGTACCGTTCCCATGCCTTTGCCAGCGGTTCCCCTTTCTGCTGTTTAAAGGCGGTGATTTTCTGGCGCAGATGTGCTGTTTTGGCAGGTGGGAAGAATTTGTTCAGAAACTCTTGCTCTGCTTGGGCCCAAGTTGTGAGTGATTTTACTTTCAGCCCTTCCATCCATTTCAGTGCAGGTCAAGCGAGCGACCAACGGAAAGCTTTCATCTTGACATATTCAAGAGTTGTACCTTCTGCAAGAGTACGACACATATCATGAAAGTTAGTAATATGTTCAAGAGGACACACATTAAATCTGCCGTAAAAGGCATTATTTTTAAGCTCTATAAGAAATTGAGTGCGAATTTAAAAAGAGTTTTCAGGGATTAGAATCGCTGATTCAGGCACGACGAGAGTTGGGTGCATGTAGTCCTCTGCCGTGGTTGGATACTGGGCAAGCTCAGCTTGTGCTTGTTCCCTTGCTGCTCTCTCAGCGGCGATAGCAGCATCTTTAGCGTTGATAGCGGCATCCCATGCGGCTAGTTCCCTGGTAAGCCTAGCGATCAGCTGTTCCTGTGTTTTAGCGGCCGCCATGATCCTTTTGAGTTTGGAGTGGATGTGTAGGTAGCGCTCCGGTTCATCTAAGCTGTCAAACTCAGGTGTTTGACCAGAACGACGCATACACCAGTAATCTAACTCAAAGAAACAGTGAGAACTGACTACCTAAGGCGCGATTGATTGCTTCCCCGGCAACGGCGCCAATTTGTTGTTGCAGGAGGATGGTCAAGTATGAAATAAATATAGAATAAAGTTCAGACTGACTTCCCTGTCTCAGCAAATAAATACAAGACTTCCTCCCGTTGTAGTAAGAGAAAAGTCAGGATCGAATCCACGAGGAAGCACGTCAGCAGTTCTCAGGTAGCTATCAGATTCTCACAACAGCAGCAGAAAAGTACAAAAACACAGAAAGGAAAGAAACAAATAAACCCGGCAAGGGCAATAAAAACAAAAAGCAAAGAACAAGTAAACTAAAGACAGAAAGTAACTCGAGGACACAGAAGCTACTCCATCTCGAGTAGTTGTCCTCTAGATCGACTAAGGTAAGTCGACTGCAACAACTCAGAAACAGAAAACAAAGGAACTCGACAAAACAAGCCAACTCGACCTCGACAAGAGGTCCTCGATCTCGACGAAGAAAAGTAAAAGACAGAAACTTGAAATCGATGAAAACAGAAAATAACCAACTCGACCTAGACTAACTCTCCTCGACCTCGACAAAGGTGTACTTGAGATCGACAAAGGCTGGTCTATGTCGACAAGAACAGAAAACACAAAATCGCAGATTTTCGATAGAATTCAGAAATTTGACAGAAATTAACTTCAATATATTAAAAGACCTCCAAGGCCAGGGTTTTAATACCACAACGATAACCATGCAAAACAACACATAAAGGCATAAAAGATCATGCTTTCCATCAAATAACTTTCGTCATTAACAAATAGACATATAGAGGCTCTCGCATAAACCCTAATTGTTACTAACCCTTTTTCACATAATTAATCCAAGTTGCATTAAGATCACTTTCGCTTCAATAACACAAACAAGGATCACCTTCAACTCTCGCAAAAGAATCATGCTCATAGGAATAGAAGATGAATTGCACAAAAAGATCTGACCTTTATCGCATCGCCTCACATGGCCACCGCCGGGCTCACCCCAGCCCCAGAAGTGGGTGGACTACTCACGCCTCATTGCAGTAACAGACATGGATGTATAAAAAGAAACTTGCATAAACTAAATCCAAAGCCTTTACAATCCTGGCAATCAACTTTCGCTGTAAGCCAAAACCCTAAAAACCTTAAACTCCTAAATTTCTCTGAATGGAACTAACTAATTGTCTCTAAAATTGAATCTGAACTGGAATCCATGAAAAAACCAGCCCCATGGGCTTTATTTATAGCCTTCATTCCCTAGCTAATCTAGGAAAGAAGATATCTATCTATATCTAAATTGCTTAAAAGATAAATAAATGTTTAATGGAAATAAATCCATAGGAAAAGATAAAACTAAATAAGGTAGGTCTTCATGATGTGATAGATCTTGTCTCCTTTGGATAGAACTTGATAGTTTCGGATAGATTTCAGCAACTTCGCGCCCAAGGAACTCCAATTCTACTCGGACAAGGCTTCGTCGAGCAGCTTCTGGAAGCTGGGTCTACTCGACCTCAACAAGGTCTCGTCGACCTCGAGTAGGGTGGCTCGGACTGGGCTCCTCGGGTGGATCTCCTCGGGTTGCTCGGACATGGCTCAGGGCGGCTCGTCGATCTCGAAAAAGGTTAGTCGAGATCGAGTAGAGGTGACTCGGCTTCTCGAGCTGGCTCTTCCGCTGGCAGCGAATGGCTTGGTCCGCGGCAGCGACTGGTCCTTTCCGCGGCAGCGAGTGGTGTCGCTGGCAGCGAGTCTCGCCTGGTCGTCGTCGGCTATGTCCTCGGCTTCTACTCGTTGACTCCGGACATGGGCGTCTGGGCTTCGTCGACCTCGACGAGGGCTTGTCGAGGTCGAGTAGGGTCCGGAGCTCGGTTTGGCTGGCTCTCTCGACCAAGGTCTGCTCGACAAGTTGGTGCCCGGACAGGCTCGTCTAGGTCGAGTAGACCTACTCGATGTTGGGTAGACTTGACTCTCCGACTTGTTCCGCTGCTTTGACCTTGGACTTCTGTAGTGATTTTCCGAGCTTTTCCGACCTTCTGTAGAATTGCTGTAAACGCCTCGATTTCTGCGATTTAAACAGAAACTGGTGTAGATTCCATAATTTGACAAATAAGCATAAACTACATAGATTCTGTATTATTTAAACCCAAATGAATGCAATGTATACAGAAATCGATATAAAAGTTACTGTAAAACATGGCAGATTCGGCTCACATCACGGTGTACTCAGACCTTAACGTGTATCATGTGAACATATCAGGGCCATTAATTTGATGAAATGGAGGGTTGAGATTAAAAGACAATTTTAGCTTTTTTCTTTAATTAAAAATCATTGGGACCCATACAATTTTCTTCCCACTTGCTGAACGAGGGAGAGTCTACAACACTTGCGGGGTTCGATTTTTTTTCCTTTAAATTATTCGATGGTATTACTTGATTATTCGATCGTATCAATGGATTATGCGATGGTATCCGTGGCTATTTGGTCGTGGTTATTTCCTGGCTTTTTGGAAGTGCTTGATGACTAGCTGTGGAGGTGGGCCGCTTTGACATACGTTGTCGCTCATGACTAACGTTGTGGCTCTGTTGTTGGGGATCAAGTAGGCAAAGGCAAACGAAATAGGTCTTCCCAGAATCCAAGTTTAAAGGGACAATCTGATTATGATAAATGTCGTCAAGGGATGTTGGATCTTTCCATGGAAAGTGGAGATCCTCACTACGGAGATCCTCCTGTGGCTGCAGTCTTTCGAGTTTGTTAGTCTCTCACACTGCTTCCAGGAGACTAACAATTGTGCGGACCAAATATCACGCCTCTTCCACTCAAATGCTTCACCAGATGTTCTGTCAAATAGGAAGCTCTACACCCTTATCCGTAAGGATACTCTTGGATGGTACGTGGTCTAGTAGGGACTCACCCCACTCGAAATCTTACTGGTTTTAAAAAAAAGGTACGACACAACTCGGTCTAATAGATACAACCATTGAACGACCCGTTTTAGTAAGACGTTGCCAAGCTAAAAATCCTACTTGAAGTACATTTTTCGTGAATAATGTGCATCTCCGCTCTTGCTCATTCTCTTCATATGACTCATTAAGGACCAATTTTAATGTCATCGTGGGTACCCTTGCATCAACCACAACAACCCTAGTAGCCTTCACCACGTGCCTTTACCTATCTGTAAGATAGCGGAATTGATGTAAAGTCCTCCTTGAGGGTTTCCATTCATTGATATAACATATATATAGGTTACAAGGTATTGGGCCTTAACGGGCTTTCAGCCCACTATACAATAGGAGACCTATGTAATCTATCAAACCCCCGCAGTCGAAACGGGAGGGGTCCGTACAGTGAGACTGGAACGAAAATCAATGAATAACTGTCTAGGTAAACCCTTGGTGAATATATCAGCGTACTGATAAGAGGACGGGACATGTAGAACGTGGACATGTCCAATGGCAACCTTGTCCCTGACGAAGTGGAGATCAAGCTCAATGTGCTTCGTGCGTTGATGTTGGACTGGGTTGCTAGCCAGGTAGACGGCGGAGACGTTGTCAGTGTAGACCAGAGTGGCCTTCTGTAAGGGGCATCGTAGCTCAAGCAGGAGATTGCGGAGCCAAGAGCACTCAGAGACAACGTTGGCAACACCCCTGTATTCGGCTTCAGCGCTGGAGCGAGACACGACGGACTGACGCTTGGCTGACCAAGACACAAGAGTGTCATTGAGGAAGACACAGTAACCAGACGTGGAGCGACGTGTGTCAGGACAACCACCCCAATCCGCATCAGTGTACGCCACAAGATCAAGCTTAGAGGAAGGAGTGATGGTGGTGCCGAGCTCGAGGGTGCCGCTGATGTACCGAATGATCCGCTTCAAAGCCTGAAAATGAGGTTCCCTAGGGGCATGCATGAACAAGCAGATCTGCTGGACGGCGTAACTGATATCAGGCCTGGTGAAAGTGAGATACTGAAGAGCACCAGCGAGGCTCCTGTACAGTGTTGGATCATCAACCAAAGGACCAGAATGAGCACTGAGCTTGTTGGATGTATCGACTGGGGTTGCGACGGGATTGCAGTTGACCATCTTAGCACGAGCAACAATCTCAGCAGCATACTTACTCTGTGAGAGAAACAGACCAGACGCATGCCGCTGAACGGCAACTCCCAAGAAGTAAGACAGCGGACCCAGATCAGACATGGCGAATTCCGCACTCAACCTCGAGATGATGGACGTTCGAAGAGCATCAGAAGAGGCTGTGAGAATGATGTCGTCTACATAGAGCAGCAGGAAAGCCAAGTCCGAGCCTCTGCGATAGATAACCAGAGACGTATCCGATCGGCTGCCAGTGAAACCCAGGCGGAGCAGATGAGACGCAAACCGCTGAAACCATGCCCGTGGAGCCTGTTTCAGACCATACAGAGAGCGCTTGAGGAGACAGACATGCTGTGGACGCTCAGCATCAGCAAACCCCGGAGGCTGAAACATGTAAACCGTCTCATTCAGATGACCATGCAAAAAGGCGTTCTTGACATCCAGCTGATGGATGCCCCAGTTGCGTGACAGAGCCAGACTCAGGACCACTCGGATAGTGGCAGGCTTGACCACAGGGCTGAAGGTCTCATCACAATCAATACCGGCCTGTTGAGATCTACCGTTAACCACCAGACGGGCCTTGTAGCGCTCCAATGTCCCATCAGAGCGGAACTTGTGACGGAAGAGCCACATACAGCGAATGACGTTCGCCTCAGGAGGGCGAGGCACAAGAACCCAAGTGCCATTCTTCGTAAGGGCCCTGTATTCGTCGAGCATAGCCGCCTGCCAATTCGGGTCTAGGAGGGCTGTTTTGTGGGAGGTGGGAACGGGAAAGAGGGAGGTCTGGGTGGAGGCAGAGGGTGAAAGGGAGTCGGGAAAGATGGGGGCAGGAGAGGCTAAGGACGCGGGCACGCCAGCGGAGGACGTGGGAGCGCCAGGTTGGGGCGCGGGCGCGCCAGCTTGGGACGCGGGCGCGCGTAGGGGAGGCTTGGATGTAGGTGGAGGGAGGGGCGAGGTTCTTGCGGGGGCGCCGCAAAGTGGGATGCGGCGGGCGCAGCAAGCCATGCAGCGGGCGCCGCGCGTAGGGGAGGCGCTGATGTTGGTGGAGGGGATGTGGGGTGTATAGCGGGGTGATGGTCGGCGGTCATGGAGACGATCTGTCGGGGTCTAAAGACACCGGAGACGCTGCGGGTGTGTGGTCTGGTGATGGATGGTGGCGGGGGAGGTGGGGGAGGGGGAGACGCATGAGCACCGGGAGAGCTCTGGGGAAGAATGAAGTGAGGGAAAGGCGACTCAGACTCTGTGGACGACACAGGGGGTGTGGGAGACGCGAAGGGAAATCGCGACTCATCAAAGGTGACATGACGAGAGAGAATGATCTTGTGAGTCTTGATATCGAGGCAAATGTAACCGCGATGATCAGACGGGTAGCCAAGAAAGACACAAGGGGTGGAATGAGGGTGAAGCTTGTGGGGGCAGTGGATGACTGATTAGGGAAGCATAAGCAACCAAAGGTACGAAGGTGATCATACCTAGGCTCGGCGTAATAAAGAGTCTGAGCTGGCGAGCGATGTTGTAGGGTAGTGGAAGGGAGAATGTTTAGGAGATAACATGTGGTGGATAAGGCGTGAGGCCAATAGGGAAGGGGAATAGATGCGTGGAAGAGGAGAGAGTGCATCATGTTGGTAATGATTCTGATGATTCTTTCTGCCTTGCCATTCTGCTGAGAAGTATAGGGGCAAGACAAGCGATATGAGATCCCATTTGCAGCAAAGAAGGAGTGAAAGTCTCTGTTGTCAAATTCACGACCATTGTCACATTGGAAACTTTTGATGGACATGTGGAATTGTGTTTTGATGTAGGTATGGAATCTGGCAAAAATAGGAAACACTTGGGACTTGAAATGCAACGGGAAGACCCATAAGTAATGAGTGTAATCATCCAGAAACAAGAGGTAGTACTTGTGACCCTCCTTGCTAGGCACGGGAGAGGTCCAAATGTCGTTGTGAATGATATCAAATGGAGCAAGGGTAGAGGTCAAAGACCGTTGAAACGGCAGTCTGGCATGTTTGCCTAGTTGGCAGGAAGAGCATAAACCAGAGCGTGGGTCTTTAGTACATGTGACAAGGTTCTGGGAACGGAGGACATCTAGAACGGCAGCGCTGGGATGGCCCAGACGTGCATGCCAGAGGCTGGATGACGATGCCGAGAGGGCGACCGGACACGATTGACGGGACGCATGAGGTGGTGTGACAGGGTAGAGCTCCCCGGTGCTGTTACATCTCATGCGAGTAACCCCCGTAGTAAGATCGTTCACAGAGAAACCATAGGGATCAAACGTAAGGGAAACGTTGTTGTCAGTAGTGAACCGACGGACAGAGATAAGGTTTTTGACAATCTTTGGGGCAATAAGGACATTGTTGAGATGTAGTGAGTGGGTTGGGGTCTGTAAATTGGCGTGGCCAATACCCGAAGTAGCAAGACGACCACCATTTCCGACGATAATAGAGGGGGCAGGGCCCGTAAAAGAAATAGAGGAGAGGTTACCTGAGGAGTTCGTCATGTGAGAGGTGGCACCAGTGTCCATGTACCAAGAAGAATATGAAGATGTCTGCTGCGTAGAGGAGAAGGCGTGATGCAGAGCTGGCGGAACATAGCCTGGATCAGGCGATGTCAGACAGGCGTGAGGCCCGGCATGTCGAGAGGTAGAGTATGGGTGCATGGGGACGATGCGGGAGGGTGGCCTGACGCGGGCGCGCTGAGGACGACGCGGGCGCGCTGAGGATGACGCGGGCGCGCTGAGAATGACGCGGGCGCGCCTGGGGACGACGCGGGCCGAGAGAGAGAGGGGGAGGGGAAGGGTGGCGGTGCAGGGGAACCGAGGATGGCGGTTCCGGCGACGGTGGCCTTGGAGAGGGAGAAGGCGGCGGTGTCGCTGTGCGCGGAGTAGTCGAGAGCAGGGGCCGGAGAGGCGGCGGTGAGGAGGAAGGTCGGAGGAAGAGGGAGGATCAATTTAGGGTTCCGTTAGGAAGAAAAGGCTGTGATACCATGTAAGATAGCGGAATTGATGTAAAGTCCTCCTTGAGGGTTTCCATTCATTGATATAACATATATATAGGTTACAAGGTATTGGGCCTTAACGGGCTTTCAGCCCACTATACAATAGGAGACCTATGTAATCTATCACTATCAAATCAAGCCCTAGGACTACGCAGTCAAGCCCAAGATCAGTAGTCCCACAAGCCAATCTTGCATTCGGAGATCCATATCAGCCAATGGATACTGCAAGTAATTCATTCTCCCTAATGAGCTTCAACCCCTCTAGTGGCCTGTTGTTTGCTTAATGAACCCACAAGTCTAAGGTTCAAGGCATCACATTTTTGGAGAACTTTAATGTGGTTAATCCTACATCAGAAACAAGAATAAAGTGGGTAATCCTATATCATAAAATAATAAAGAAAATTGAACAACGTGTATATAAAACAGATGAATTGCTGCTTTTATCATCCCCAACACCCTCGCTGATGAATAAAGTGAGCAATCTGATATTTATTTCAAGAGCAGGAAATAAAATTACAAAGATATTACAGACAAGTGAATAAAGTGATGATCGAGGAAGTGAGGAGCATGGATGGACATATTGGCCGGGTTGTCTACGAAAGTGTTAGCTTGAGGAGTTGAGGATTACAATATATTATAATGTTATACTCTCCTAATTAAGACAGTTGAGTGGATTAGGTTATGATATTGTTTTTGTAGACTTAAATTAATCAAAGATGTGCTACCTACGGGCACGAGTTGATTATTCAGCAAATTGCACACTTTCTTTGCAACCTCTTCAACTACTGGTGGAGAAATTTCGTGGAGGCCATAAATTAACAAAGGGGTAGTTTAGGTTAAATAATTTTTTTTTTTTAAATTAGGTAAGGTTTTTTAAAATACCAAACAATATCCGTCCTTATGATACAACAACAACAACTGAGTTAATCCCGCGATTAAGCGGGGTCTGGGGTCACAATGTACGCACTCTTACCTTGAACAAGTAGAGAGAGTGTTTCCGAAAGACCCAGAACAATATAGGACCCAAGAACCACAAAGTAAAAGAAGGTAAAACAGGTAGTAAAGAAGCAGAAAAAAAGCAAAGACAATGGCCACAACTCCAAAGCCTAAAACTCTAAACATCGACAACCCAAACATTCTCCGCAGTTTTTCCACAATACTTGTAACTCAAACCATCGTTATCATACAAAAACTAAAAAAAAAAGGGTACTGCAAACAAGGCACCTATATCATGATGACTCGTGTGAAAGTCAGGTACAATGTAGGGATAGAAGGGGGATATCAAGAATGCAGTTAAGTCTAGAGACTAACATTGTGCTTCTCGACGCCGAAGAGACAGGAGAAGAAGAATGGATCAATGACGTTCTCCTCATCGAGATGAAGGACCTTTAAAAGTCACGAACACTTTCATGATCACCTCAATTAATAGGGTGTTCTAGACCGCAACATCATCCGAAACTAAGCACATCTAAACAAACGAACAATGTCACCCAGACGACAAGTCAGGGCTATGAACATGAGTGACGGAAATTCAATGATCACATAATATCATATCAATAGGGTAAAATTAAAATCCATCATTTTGTTAATCCTTTTTAACATCCTTCCAGCACAAGGATTAGAAATGGTCTCATCGATCTTTAGAACATTCTCCCACATTAAAATGAAGTGGATGATAGGAAACGATACGAAGATGTATAATCTTCTAATGTTTTTCTCCAACATCTAAATGAAGTGGTTGAATAAAGTGATTTAAAGATATATAATATTCTCGTATAATTTTTTTTTATTAAATACTAGTTAAATTCTTTTTTAAATAAGCCAATCCACCGAGGCCCTGAGTCAACCCGTGACTTGTCGGGTCATATCAACCCGCCAACCCATGGCTTTGTCGAGTTAGGGTTCGGGTTGGGATATCCCAACCCGTGAATCAATGGGTAAAACCCCTCAACCTGACAATTCGACATGTGGTCATGTACGCCGTTAATTTTATTATTAAATTATTATTATTTTTTATTATAACTCGAAATAGTATAGAAAACAAACAATCAAATGTTTACAAGAAGTTAGCCGACAACCGAGAAACAAGCTGCGCACCAACCCCTTTAGCAATGGAAAAACAAACTCTGGTAAAAATATGAGCAGCTAGACGAGAACTAGAATCTAAGGCTAAAGAAAAAGAGTGGATCCGTCCCAACAGCGCAACAGCATCCACATCCAGCTCACCAAAAGAAGAGAAAGAAAAAGGCAAAAACTCATAACCAATAGTAGAGCACACATCCCGATATTTGGTGAACTTAAGCCGCGCAGCGTCAAGTACACACCGTCCAGGAGCGAAGGAAGCCACACAAGTTTGAGTGAGGGGGGAGGAACCAGTGATATCCACACACATATCCCGGCCCTGATCCCAAGAGTAAAGAAGAATATCAGCGGGCCTAAGGGGTCCGCCAAGACCATCAACAACACCAATATCCACCTCCTTACCAGAGGGGATCCCAACACGGAAGCAAATGTCGAAGAGGGTGTCACGCACAAGATTATGCCGATGTTTGAGCCCAACGGAACTCGAGCACGACACGGCATGATCCCCAAAAATATCACCCTAAAAAACCCGACCACATGCAGAGCAGGGAAGACCATCCCGAAATAAAGGGATACCCAAATGATAACAGAGCACAGACCTGTAAGTTCTACCATTCATGGTCTGACCGAGCCCCGAAATAGGAACAGCTCTGAGCCAATCAGACGAATGGGGCCCATGTTGAGACCTCCACAACACCACATATCGCGGGGTCAATGAAAAAACCGACTCAGAAGAATCCACAACTCGAGCGAAGTACACACCTGCCAATTTCTTCATAAGTTTGGGGGCAGGGAACTCGCAAGAATCACGACTAAAATCAGAACCGGTAAGACCATTAAAGTCACACAGTGCAGCATCGAAAGAGGGCCCCTCACCCACGGGCAGCCCAGCAAAGCGGAGGAGCGAGGACTGCAAGCGAGAGGCCAGAAAAGAATAATGCATGACGTCACCAACAGCATAAACACCAAGCCCACCGTACTGAAAAGGAAGAGTAGCCAATCTCCAGTGCCAATCACCAAACCCGGGTCCAGAAGCAGCCACAATACTCTCTAAACATACACGGAGGGCACTGTCAAAAGTAGACTGAGCTAGGACAACGGCCTCCGGCGGACAAGTACGCAAGGTGAAGTAGAGTTTAGAGATACCCGAACAAGCCCGAATCAAAAGCAGCTCACTCTACGGATCCTCAAGTTTGGCAACAAGACCCATAAGCTCAACAGTCTTGGCCACCCGAGTCGCAACAATCTCAGCGCTGTAAACAGAGCAAGTACTGACAGGACCACCCAAAACCGTAACGCCAGAAACAGGTCGAGCAATGAGGGTAGGAAAAACATCAGGCACCAGACCCCTAGGATCTACAATTGGCCAGAAGACCTCAGTTTTATCCATGTTAAGGTGCAACCCAAGCGCTGGACCATCAGACATAATCATATCAAGAACCTGGCCAACCACAAGAGTGTCCCCTACAATAGTACCGTCATCCAGATACCAAGCCTGCAAGCATAAATCAAACGAATCCCGGATCTTGCTTAACAGATGATGCAACACCAATGCAAAGAGCAGCGGACCAAGGAGGTCACCCTGCTGAACCCCATGGCAAGACAAAAGGCAGTGTTCCCCATAGTAGAGCCGAGCAGGGCTAGAATAACAGAACTTGACCCACCGCGAGAGGTCAGGGCACTGACGGCGGACCTTCAAAAGCAGAGTAGTGCGATCAACCAACAGCATAGAAAGACCCATCTCAGAACCACGAGACTCTACAAGCCTATTTAAGGCATGCAGAATGGCCTCACCACCTCCAGAAACACCAACTCCAAACTGTATGTCCCTAAAATACCCAGATAACTGAGGCCCAACCAAGAAAGCACCCACCTTAGACACAAGGCGTCTCCAGATCGTGCTGACAGCAATAGGGCGGATACCACCCCCTGGTTTGACCAAAGGAGTAAGAGGGGCACTAGCAACATACTCCCCGAGAGCAGACGGACACCAGCCCTCCAAGAAGATGTTCACCACCCCCGTAATGGAAACAAGAAGCTCATCAGAAACAGCAACTGCCGCACCACTCAAACAATCCAACAAATGTTGGGCCCTGAGCCCATCCCTACCACAAGAAGTACCCCGCAGGAAACTCCTAATTGAATCCAAAATAATGGGCGTGAAAGCAATAATAGAAGGCTGAGGGGTGAAACCACAAGGCAAAACATGGAGGGGAGCATCAGGGTGCTTGTCCCGAAGTGCAATCAAAGTAGAAGTAGAGTAAGGAGCAACATCGGAAGAAGAGAGAACTCGCATAGCAGCAGTGAAATGCCCATCAGAAATCTTCTTACGGCATTGACGGAGGTTGAGCTCCGGTGTGTGAGGCTCATTATCATCCCCAACACCCTCGCTGAAGGAAACAGGCGTTGCCATCAAGACAGCCTCAAGCACCCCAATGTCACCCCTCGGAGTGCTCTAATCAATAAGAGCAATGGCAATCGACTCCTCCTGGCAAGTACGTCGAACACCCGATCGACGATCGCTACTACTCCGTGGTACAAAAACATGCAAAACACAGATGGGCATAGCCAGAAACCGAACCCAACCAGCAATGTCATCAGGGGCGGCAATAGCACGGCCAAGCACCCCTTTAAGATCCCGAGCAAAACCAAGACGACAATGTGGCGGTACGGACTTAACTGTACGTAGCCCCCTGACCAAAAGACGATCAAAAGTACCCAAATCCCATCCAAAATCAACCCCCGCGGCCCCACCATCAGAAGAATCCAGACGTGCAACATTTAAACGTGGAGCACCCCTATTTAGCAAAACAGGGGATAACAATACAGAACCTGGCGGAGGCAAAGTAGGCGGCAAACCAGGGCAATCAATATTGAAAATGAAAAACAGGGTATTACCATCACCATCGTCCGACGGGGAAACAACAACTTCATCGGGATGACAACATGGAGAACGTAACGTGTGAAGGGAACAACAAATACCACATAACCACAATTTCAACCTTCGGAAAGTAGCCTCAGCAACGGCATAGACGGCCGGAGAAGACGACATAAGTGAACAAGTGTCAACGACGGCGATGACGGAACCATGCCTATCCTTGAAATGACGCAAGAAAGCAGTTCTGAAAAGTCCACGGCCACCACCGTTGGGGCAATTATGGAGGCTAACAAAATGGCAAAGAAAACGTTCTTTAGGAACCGGCATGGCAGCAAATCAAGCCCAACGAGCCCAAATTCTACCGAGAAAAAAACACACCAGTGCAATCAGAGGCTAGGGTTCTTATTTTTGAAACTCATTAGTTGGGGCAAATTGATGGTGCAGGGGGATGCGGCCTGGCGCGCTGGTTCTTCTGTCGGCAGCGGCAAGGCCAGTGGTGGCCGGAGGTGGCGGAGAAGCGCCGGAAGGAGGAGGGAGGTGGAGAGCGGGTTTATATAAGGAGCGAGAGGGGGGGTTGGAGGGGCTCGGGAGGTGCGCCGGAGGGAGGTGAGTACGCCGGTGGTGGTGGTGTCGCCAGCGCCGGCCTACGGCGGCCGCAATTCGGTCGGAGAGAGGAAGGCCGCCCTGTGTCGCCCTGTTCGTCGATCGCTGTTGCTATGCGGGAGAGGGAAATTTTATTATTATTATTATTATTATTATTATTATTATTATTATTATTATTATTATTATTATAGAATAATAATAATAATAATTACATATTGCACGAAATTTTTGTGGGAAACCGAGATACTATTTGGGGTCTCACTCCTTTAGCGATAACAAAGCTAAGTCTAGTAAAAATATATGTTGTAGCACGAGCCCCGACATCATGAGATACTGAAAATTTCTGAATCTGCTTCAGCAAGGCAACAACATTCATATCCATCTCCCCCAACGAAGAGAATGAAAAGAGTAGCTAGGAAACCATAACCAATTGTCGTACACAAATCATGGTACTTGACACGCTTACGTTGAGCAACATTAACAACAACACGAACGGGGACAAAGTCGGACACCCTTGACTAGGTGAAAGGAGAGGATTCTATCAGATCAACACAAATATCTCGCCTCCTGCCCAATGAATAAAGAAGCAAATCTGCCGGATGAAGAGATTTATCGTGCCCATCCACCAAACTGATATCAACCTCCTTACCGTCAAAAATCGAAGGTGGAAAGTCGACAAACTGTAAACGGGACGCCAAAAAAAGCATAATATAGGACATCCTCAGCAGCATACACTCCGAGCCCACCAAACTGAAAAGCGAAGGTGGAAAGTCGCTACGACCAATCTCCAAACCCAGACCCAGATGCATTGATAATACGTTCTAAGCTACAACGGAGTGCCACATCGAATGAGAGTTGGGTTGGCCCAAAGACACGCGGAGAACAAGTACACAAAGCAAAGTAAAGTTTAGAAAAACCCGTACAAGCCCGAAGCAGAAGCAACTCACATTGTGGGTCATCAATCCTAGCTTGCGACAGAATCCATAAGCTCAATGGTTCTACTCACTCTCTTCGCCACAAGATCGCTGCTGAAAATAGGACACGCGCTGACAAGCCCACCCAAAACTTTGACACTGCGAGAAGGTCGAGCAATAGAGGGGGGAAACACTAGGAAGCAACTCATGGGGTCTTCTGTAGGCCAAAAAACCTTGGTCTTATCCACATTAAGATGAAGACCAAAGCAGGGACCATCCTCCAAAAAACCTCGATTTTATCCACGTCATCATCGTCGTCATCATCATCATCATCACCATCATCGTCCTTATCATCATCATCATCATCATCACCATCATCATCGTTATTATTATTATTATTATTATTATTATTATTATTATTATTATTATTATTATTATTATTATTATTATATAAAAATATATTTATAAGAAATTAGTGGGCAACCGAGATACTATCTAGGCGTCACTCCCTTAGCGATAAAAAAACTAAGTCTAGTAAAAATATAAGTTACAACATGAGCCCTAGCATCCTAAGATACCGAGAATTTCTAAATCCGCTTCAGCAAGGCAACAACATCCCTAGATAACTCCCCCAATGAAGAGAAGGAGAAGGGTAAGAAGCCATAACCATCCGCCATTCAAAAATCCCGGTACTTGGCACACTTACGCTGAGCATCATCAATAACAACAAGGTCGGGTGCAAAGTCAGACATCCCAAACTGAGTCAAAGGGGAGGATCCCCACGGATCGACACACACATCTCACCCTCTGTCCCACGAATAATAGATCAAATTCGCCCGATGAATGGGCTTATCACGCCCATCAACCAAATTTATATCAACCTATTTATCGGCAAAAATCCCAGATCTGTAGCAAGTATCAAATAAGGTATCACGAACGATCTTGTGTCGATTTTTAATGCCCACGACACCAGCACATGACATAACATGGTCACCATAGACATCGCTATCAAAGACTCTATAACAAGCCGGACAGGGCCTGGACACCGTAAACAACGGAACACGCAATCGATAGCTAAGCACACTACGATAGGTCCTTCCATTCATGGTCTGCCCCAACCCAAAAATAGGTATTGCACACAACAAATTAGAAGAGTGAACACCCTGTTGAGACTTCCATAACGCCACCTGACACGAAGTCAAAGAGAAAATATATTCTGATGTAGCAGTAACCTTTACATAATATATATATATATATGCCAATATCTTCTAATGTTTAGGGGCATCGATTTCACTAGGATCGCGTAGAAGATCAAAACACGTGGTCTCCTTAAAAACATGACAAGAATCATCAAAAGCAGGGACAACAACAATGATACTAGAAGGACGTAAAAGCTTAGCCTACAACTCAGCATACTGCAAACGGGATGCCAAAAAAGCATAATGTATGATATCCCAAGCAGCATACACTTCGAGCCCCCTAAAATGAAAGGGGGAGGTGGTAAGTCGACATTGCCAATCTCCAAACTCAGGCCTAGACCAAGTGACAATACGTTCCAAGCTAGAACGGAGAGCCACATCAAAGGAAAGATGGGTCGGCCGAAAGACATGCGGAGAACAAGTATGCAAGGTAAAGTAGGGTTTAGAAATACTCGTACAAGCCTAACTAAACCAATATTAGAAACATCTGTAAGAATATAAAAATAATAAAGTAAAGAACACCAACCGATTAGCAAAAAGAGAAATCACATTATCCTAAATACCGTCCGCGGACAAATATCCAAAAGGCTGACTCATGCACAGTCATCCGCGGATGGGAAAGAATGGGCACGTTGCGGCCATGCCCACCCCCCACGAGTAGAACACGTGTCGACTGGCGAACACCACGTGTCACGATATACGAGACCACCCGGGACCTATAAAAGCGAGAAACTACACTAAAGAAAGGGACTTTTTTGGGAGAGAGGAAGGAAAAGGAGAAAGAAGGAGCGGATCAGGGCCAAGTGAACTTTGAGAAGAAATTGGAAGCAAGGAGATTTGGGAGAAGAAGTTGTACGCGTCAGAAAGAATCTATTTCGTAGTAAAATAAAAAATGTTCACTGGACTTACTCCGCAGATATAGACCTTGTTAATCCTTAGTAAAACTTTTCATTAGAATTAAAAGTCTGTTGTTATCGATCCTCAAGATAATCGACGACGACAGGTAAGCGAACCAATTTCCCGAACTGTCCAGAAAAAACTTGATAAGGGAATAACATCTCGGACTCATAGTCAGATTTCTTCCCGCGGCACAGGTTGGGCCGCGTCGATTATTTCGATGCGGGTCAGGTAAGCCCGTTGGGAATATTGATCACCTCACCAGGTAGATTCCCCGGTCCCACTAAAAATGGAGGACTTGTTGGATCAAGCTTTTTCACTGGCGCCGTCTGTGGGAACCCCCTCACACTAAGAGGTTCTCTTTAAAAAAGTTCTTTTTTGATAAATTCAGACAAAGACCTTCAGACCTTTGAAAAAAGTTAGGGTCCGCGTATGAACTTAGAAATATAAATTTTTTATGTGTAAAATTAAACCTTTGATTAACGACAGATTCACGACACTAAGAAGATGAGTGATAGCCAGAACAATCCAACCCAGGATATGAGTCAAGGGATTCACCAGGATCAGGAGGCCTCAAGCATGTATATCCCATTGACACCACCACCAAATCTAGATGACGAAATGGGAGATCCGTGCCTCAGTACCCCTTCGCATCATCATAGCAATCAGCACGGACTGGAAGGAGTATACATACCACATAACTTCTGGTACTATGAAGCACGTCGCGAGCAACCCAACCCCTTTCAGCAAGAGCAGTCTCAATACTTTTATTATGATCAGTGGGGGCAGAATCCGCATCAATAGGGGAATTATCGACAGGAAGAGCAGTATGGAAATTTTGATAGATATAACACTGGGTACGATAATCCCGGCAACTGGAACTATGGTTTTCAGAATCAGGAAATACCGCACCAGACATGGCAGAATGATCAGTGGCACCGAGAGAATAAACATCAACGTGGAGAAAGGTCAACAGATGTTTCCACCTCTACAAAATCCGACTCAGCGGAAAAGAGAAACGAAAACGCACCAGCGGTTTTTCCATCGGTGTTTACCCAGGATATTTGTTCCGCGACAGTACCAAAACGATGGAGAGATGTGAACCTCATGAAATATGATGGGACGACTGATCCTGAAGATCATCTTTGCCACTTTACGACCGCAATGGGAATAAACGAATATAATGATGTCATGTTGTGTAGAACGTTCCCTTCAACCTTAACAAAGATCGCGCTCACCTAGTTCACAAACCTTCCAAAAGGTTCTGTAACCAATTTTACCCAGATGTCCCACATTTTCACGTCCCATTTCGGAAGTGCGCGATCGAGAAAGAAGACCATGCTCGACCTGAATTCCATTAGGCAAGGAGTTGGGGAATCCTTGGGACACTTCTTTACTCGTTTTACCAGCATGGTAGTACAAATCCCTAACTTTAATCATGAATCGGCAATCATCATACTCATGGGTAATTTAGCAGAAGGAGACTTCAAGACATACCTGTTTCGGAAGAAGCCAACTAGTTACGATGATTTAAGAGAGCGAGTGTCAAGGCAGATTGAGGCAGAAGAAGCAGCCGCGTCCAGCTCTAAGGCAAATACAGGGAATCCAGGTCTCTTTGGGAAGCTTACTGGAAAATTCAGAAAAGAGAAACCAAAGCCGCCCAAACATCATTCAGAAGCAGTAGATTTTCATCCCCGCCGCGAAGAAGTGCATATGAATTCAGAAAGAGGGCAAGGATCTCGTCACAGGGAAGATCACCCGCGTTCCTATCATCCGAGAGATAACCGATATGAAAATTGTGATATGAGATCTCCACCAAGAAGGGAGAATCGACCTAACCAGATGCCACATTGGGAGGACCGAAACCCCGGGTTTGACGACTCTCATAATCAGATGGACCGATATTTCAGGCAACAGGATCAGCATAGAGATCCCCCTTTCCATAACCGGGGAAGGGGGAGGGGAAGAAGAGGACGCGGAGGAAGACACAACTATACGCCTGCAGTCCAGAGATCTGTCAATCAGAGAGAAGCTCGAAATCCAGAAGCAGGCCAAATATCAGAACCTGAGGGTTTCATCAATACCCTCGCAGGAGGCTTCTCCATGGCGGGGTCCAGTAGACAGGAAAAGAGAAACTATGAAAGAGAAGGAAGGAAGCCTCCGTCCGCGTCAAGTAGAAGAAATTCTTTTGCACAACATGAAAACATTTCCTTGTCCCCAAAAGACGCTGAGGAAGTAAGGATGCCGCACTCAGACCCTCTAGTCATTCATGCTCAAATAGCCGCCAAGACAGTCAAAAGAGTGTCTATTGATACTGGATCGTCAGTTGATATCCTGTCGTGGGAGGCTTTTTCACAAATGGGGATATCCGCAGCATCGTTGAAACCTTATTCAGGAACGCTAATCACATTCTTAGAAGGAGAGGTACAAGTAGCAGGCACGATCGAGCTTACAGTTGTTTTGGGGACAGCCCCAAAAAGACGCGTGGAAAATATTGTATTCACATTAGTAAAGATTCCTACTGTATACAATGCCTTGCTGGGTCGCGTCTCGCTCTATAAATTCCAGATGGTAGTTTCAATCTACCACTTTGTGGGAAAGTTCCGTTTACCCGGAGGAGGAATCGGCGAGGTTCGCGGTCAGCAACCAGAAAGTAGAAGTTGTTACCTAACTTCTATCAAGAAGAGTAGAGAAGTGATGTGTATTAGTGAAAATTGTGAATCCGTGGTCGGGGACAACGATTCGACAGAACTTTCGGAGGCTGAACTAGAGGTGAGGCCGACAGAAGCAAAAATATCAACCACGGATGAAAGCGTTACATACACACCTTTCCCAAACCCTGAGGAGAAAGTCTATTTGGAACAAGCACTGGAGACAGTAGAAAGAGTACGAGTCCTAGAAATCATAACGAAGTCAAGAGACATTTTTGCATGGACTCCGCAAGATCTTCTAGGAGTCCCACCCGCGATAGCTTTGCATACCTTGAGAATTCGTCCAGGAACAAAACCTATTGTACAGAAGAAGAGAAAGATGGCTCCTGAGAAGGCTCAGATTGGCTCTCAAATGTGGTTTTAGTGAAGAAATCTAACGGGAAATGGAGGATGATCATCGACTTCACTCACCTTAACAAATCCTGTCCCAAGGATAGTTACATACCGTCCATAGATGAACTCGTCGATGGGACCGCAGGTAATAAGGTCCTTAGTTTTCTTGATGCTTACTCTGGATACAATCAGATAAACTTGAACCCTTCAGATAAGAAAGCTACTACCTTCATCACCAACCAGGGGATATTTTGCTACTGCATCATGCCTTTCAGACTTAGCAATGCAGGAGCTACATTTCAAAGGGCGGTTGATAGGATCTTCCGTGATCAGATTGGTAGGAATGTATCCATTTATGTGGATGATATCATGGTCAAGAGCGAGAGGGCAGAGGATCATGCGGCAGATTTGCAGGAAACTTTTGATTTCCTTCGCAGAGGAGGTTTGAACTTGAACGCAGAAAAGTGTGTCTTTGGGGTTGATTCCGGGAAATTCCTTGGTTTCATGGTTAGCCATCGAGGAATTGATGTGAATCCCGAAAAAATCACGGCAATTCAAAACCTTCAACCACCGCGGACGATCAAAGAATTGCAGTCTTTAAACGGAGCAGTAAACTACTTAAGCCATTTTTGCTTCTGCCTGGCGGACAAGTCATTACCTTTCTTTGCATTACTCAAGAAAAAGGGACCGATACAGTGGACTCCCGAGTTACAGAAAGCATTCAGAAGTTTGAAAGTGTTCTTATCAACACTCCCCACTCTCTATCAACCCGAGAAACAAGAAGCTCTACATCTATACCTGTCAGTTAAGAACGTCACCATCAGTGCAGTTTTGACGCGAGAAGAAAAGTATCCAGTTTATTACATCAGTCGTGTGCTACAAGATGCTGAAACGCGGTATGAGCCAGTGGAGAAAATGATTTTATGTTTGATATACGCGGCAAGAAGGTTGAGGCCATATTTCCAGGACCACCTTATCCGGGTAATGACTGACTTGCTAATGCGTCAAATCCTCCACTCCCCATGCTTATCGGAGAGAATGATGAAGTGGGCAGTCGAACTGACTGAATTTGAAATCGAATATACCCTGTGGAAGGCAGCTCTGGCACAGGTTTTAGCCGATTTTATAGGCAAAACCAGTTTTGAATTGAATGCTCAAACAGAAAAAAGTGAATGGATGCTCAGGGTAGATGGTGCAGCCAATAAAGATGGATGTGGAGCTAGGGTTACCCTCACAGCACCCGATGAACGACAATACAATTTCGCCTACAAATTAGACTTCCAAGCTACAAATAATGAGGCAGAATACGAAGCCCTGCTCGCAGGACTAGAAGTAGCTTTAGTGAAAGGCGCCAGGCAAGTATCAGTTTACACCGATTCGGAAGTAGTGACGCGACAGATAACAAAAGAATATGAGGCAAAAACTGGCTTAATGCCTGATTATCAAAGAAAGCCACGGGCGTTGTCAAAAGCTTTCTTGAGTTTTTGCCTAACAGCTGTTCCCAGAAGTGACAATCAGCGGGCAGACGCACTGGCTCGGTTGGGAGCTGTTATGCCTGAGGAAGTAGGTAAGGAAGTGATCCTTGAAAGGATGAATAGTCGAAGACTTATCCAAGAAGTCTACCAAGTGCAGGGAATTGAAGCGGAAGATTGGAGAACGCCGATCGCGAACTATCTGGGAAAGGGCGTCTTACCAGATGGAAGAGATGCTGCTAAGAAAGTAATTGCAAAATCTTCTCGATTCACCATCGGAGAGGGGAGGCTGTACAAGAGAGGCTACTGTCTCCCAGATCTATTGTGCATATCAACAAAGGAGGGTAGCCTCGTTGTAGAAGAATTACATGATGGAGTTTGTGCGCACCATCAAGGGTGGAGAGTTGTTGTGGCCAAAGCAACCAGGCTAGGGTACTATTGGCCAACTCTGAAGCAAGATGTTCAAGCTTATATCCAGAAATGTGACGCGTGTCAACGATTTGGAAACTTGATCCATCGCCCTTCCGAGGTACTAAAGAGTATAACTGGTGCTTGCCCTTTTTCTGTTTGGGGAATGGACATCTTAGGCCCATTTCCTACTGCCCCTGGCCAGTTGAAGTATGTGTTAGTCTTGGTTGATTATTTCACAAAGTGGGTAGAGGCTGAACCAATGGGATTAATAACCGCGGAAAAGGTGAGGAGACTCTTGTGGAAGAATATTGTCTGCTGCTTCGGAGTACCCGACTCGACAATCACAGATCATGGACCTCAATTCAATTGTGAAACGATCTGAGATTTCTGCGCCGGTTTAGGCATAAACCTCAAAATTTCATCTGTGGCCCATCCGCAGACGAACGGGCAGGCGGAAACAACCAATCGACAATTGTTGTATGGGATACGAAAGACACTCGGGAACACAGCAAAGAGGCGGTGGGCAGAACTACTAACTTTAGTACTCTGGTCCTACCGCACGTCAACAAAGACTCCTGCTGGAGAAACCCCGTTTTCTTTAGTCTTTGGTATGGACGCAATCATCCTTATTGAAAGATTGGTTCCTTCAGCGCGAATAACAGCATACAACCAAGAAACCAACGATGAAGCATTAGAACTCGAACTCCATCTCATAGAAGAACGCAGAATGACAGCAGCTTTGAAAGAGCAAGAATACAAGAGGAGGCTATCTAAATATCGGGATAGGCGAATTCACCCACGACATCTCAAGGAGGGAGATTTGGTGCTCCGCCAAGCTACCTTTTGAGGGAAACTGGATCCCAACTGGGAAGGACCTTATGTGATCGTGAAGGAAGTTCAAGAAGGAGCATACAAGCTCAGCACCCCTGAAGGTATCGTTCTGAACAAGACTTGGAATGCTGATAATCTAAAAAAGTACTATGTGTAATTACCAAATAGTTGTATGAAACAAAAAGCTTAGTCGTCCCCGCAAAAATTAAATAAAGCGGTTAGAGGGCGCTTTTTACTATGATTAGCACCCAAAGAATTTCTTGCAATAAGTCCTGGGACGCTGGAGCTTGGCTCCACGTCAGGCCTCTGATCGAATATGCATTCTCAGAGACGATATTTCATATAAAGTCCTGGGACGCTGGAGCTTGGCTCCGCGTCAAGCCTCTGATCGAATCTGCATTCTCAGAGACGATATTTCATATAAAGTCCTGGGACGCTGGAGCTTGGCTCCGCGTCAGACCTCTGATCGAATCTGCATTCTCAGAGACGATATTTCATATAAAGTCCTAGGACGCTAGAGCTTGGTTTCGCGTCGGACCTCCGAACAAAACCACAGTCGCAGGAAAAAAGTTTCACTTAAACCCTAGAGACGTTAAAATTTAGCTCCGAATTGGGATTTTCATCGGAGCTCTATTCTCAAAGATCAAATCCAACACTCTAAGATCCAAACCCCGCGTCGGATCCCTGTTTAGGACAATCTAGAAATGTAAGATATTGTTTTCATTAACCTTCCTGGAACACCCAAAGCTTTCTAATTTTCGAAGGAAATTGTGGCTATAAATCCACCATTAAACATAAAATAAAAACAACCAAGGATGAAATATGATAGCACATTCAAAAGAGTTGACAATTTAAAATGAAAAAACAAGCGCCCATCAGCTCATGTCCGCGGAGCCCAAGCCGGGATGAGACGAGTTCTGCCTTGACTCAGGCGAATTCCGTTAGAAGGAGGACCTTCTGACTCCGGAGAAGCCCACTCTGCATCTACCTCATCCCCCACAGCATCTAAGATCTGGACATCGAAGCGATTTCCCCCTTTGTGGATAAAGGTTAAAGAAGAACCAATATTGATGATGTGTGACTCGGCGAAATCATTCCAACCTCCCCTTAAAAAAGGAACCCTATAATCTCCGCGTATGACTTCCACCGGGAAGTCTCGAAGAATCCTGGTTGACAAAAGAACGCTCCTGGGAAGATTTGGCCCAAGTCTATCTTCAAAACATATTGGTAGAGACTAACAAGGGAAAGATTTTAAAGAGCGTTAAAGGAAAAACCAACCTGATAAAAGAAAAATTCAGCAATTTAGGAACTAACCAAGAGGAGAAGTTGCTCAGGAAAACTGATTCTCTCAAAAAAGGACCAAGGTGAACTAACAGGGGAAGGCATGACAAAAGAGCGCAACGAGTCTAGGTGTCATTTCCCCCATACTCTCTTTTATATAGAGCACATAAACAATACTGGACACGTGTCGTAAATAGAAATACGGGGCAAATAAGTTCGAAAGGTCTAATCGTTGAACCAAAAAACCACAGGTGCCATGCATGAAATAAACAGTAAACGCTATTTCTGAACCTCTCAGAGATCCCGTGAGAAACGCGTCATGATGAATTAACCTCGAAAGATTAAAACCAGTCATACCAGTGGCATGCATGCACTTTGAACTCTCCAGAAATAATTATTAAAGGCCTCGTGAACAACAAAATTACAACCAATCTAATAAAGAAGCTTAAGGCTTTATTTCATTATGAAAGTACAGTTTAAAATCCATTTGAAGCTACGTCGCGGAGAGAAGAATCATCATGTTGGACTTCATGATTACCCCCGCGTGAATCCACCACCCGAACCTCAAAACAAGCCTTACCCATGTGAGTAAAAATCATGGAAACCCCCCGTTCAAAACCATGCGATTCCAAAAAATCTTTCCATCCGCGGCCAAGGTAGAGAAGACCACCGTTACGTCGCTATATACAAACCGGGAAATTGCGCAGCAGAAAAGAGGAAAGTAAAACCTGGCTAGGAACAGCATCCGTGTACGCCTCCTCAAAACTAAGTGGTAGCAGCTAAAAAATAGAAGAGAAATATAAGCCAAAGGGAAATTTTCTAAAGAAATTGAAATTTAGTATAATTAGCTCACCAACTACAAGAACTGTTTGGGATAATCAATTGCTTGGAAAAAGGCCCATCGTGGTTCTGGCCCAAAAACCCCGTCTGCCCTAAATGATAGAGGAGGAATTATGATGGATCCCCGCATCTCGATGAAATTAGAGGGAAACAGTAAAGACCCTCTTATTTGTACACGAGGGAACAGTTGAACAAGAAAAAGAAGAATTGCATGCATAACACGCAACAAGTGACACAACCACCGAGGGAACGCGTCTCCCTTTCTCTAAAAACAAAGTTAACCAGAGAAGAGTCTTTTCTCAAAACCAGTAAAAGTGAATTACAAAAAGAAAAATTAAAATTACTTTTCGATAAAAAGTGATAAAACCAAGGGCAGGAAAGCCTCACGCGGTGAGTATAAAACACGCTTGGGTATCCATAAATGGTGAACATCCTAAAACAAGATGGATTCAAATCTACCGCATAAGGCTTTTTATAGAGTCATTATGAGGGAGGAACAACTTCAAACACTTCGACTACCCCTCATGTATGTTCTAATCGACGAGGATGCTCACACTCAAGCCAGACTCTGGTCCCGCTCCAACCAAGAACACGAAGTGAAAGTGGATAGGGATGAAGATGGCCTATTCTGGCTGACTTAGGGATGGAGCGACTTTACACAAGCAAATCGAGTCAATGTAGGATCGGCTTTGATTTTCACCTACATGGGCGATTCCATCTTTGAAGTCGACGTTGTTGTTGTGAGCCTAATTATCCATGTTTTACATTATCTTTTATATCGATTTCTGCATGCATTTCATGCATTTGGGCTTGAATGATACAAAATATGTGTAGTTTATGCTTAGTTGTTATATATGGAGGTCTACACAAGTTTTTGTCATATTTCACAGAAATCGGACGCATTTTGGAGCTTAAAGGAAAGTCATGGAGAAGCCAAGAATGGTGCAGCTGGAGAAAAGGCCAATTTCCGGTTTACATCGTTCTGAATCAGGCTGTGATGTCTTCATGAGAGTTGTAGCCCTATGAAAGAGCTTTCCAACGCATGGTCATATGCGTCAATCCGACAAACGAGGCATCGGGAAAGTGCGTTTTACGAACAGAGCTGGAAGCTGAGAAAAGAACTCGGCGTCGACAAGAGTTGTCGACATCGACAAGTATCCAAAACTCGACATGAGCACTGGAAGACGAGGTCGAGTTGATGAACTCAAGACGAAGACATCGACAACTTTTGTCGATGTCGAGGAGGCATGTCGAGAAGACATGTCGAGCACTCCAGAAGCCGAGATCGAGGAGAAGTCCGAAGAGAAAGAAGATTACTTGCAAGCCAAGATTCGACGAATTCTATCCGAATCTATCAAGATCTATCCAAGAAGATGTCCACACATTAGATATAATCCTAGTCTATCTATTTTATTTAATTACACTATGTTATTTATTTATCATTAAGTTTTAGATATAGTTTTAGATAAAGATAGATATCTTCTTTCCTTGATTAGCAAGGATTAGAAGCCTATAAATAAGGCCCTAGGGGGCTCAGTTTTGATTCATTCAATTTCAGTTACATTCAATTTCAGTTAGATTCAATTTCAGAGAGAAGTAAGTAGGAGAAGTAGAGAGAGAGAGAGAGTGAGCAGCCGGTTGGAGTTGTGAAGCGAGAGCGGAGTTGGCTTCGAGCGGTTGTAAACTTTGGTTTATTTTTATGCAAGTTTCTTCTTTTACATCAATGTCTGTTATTGCAATGAAGAGTGAGTAGTCCACCCACTTCTGGGGCTGGGGTGAGCCCGACGGTGGCCATGTGAGGCGATGCGATAAAGGTTAGATCTTTTGTGCAATTTGTCTTCTATCCCTATGAGCATGATTCTTTTGCGAGAGTTGAAGGTGATCCTTGTTTGTGTTATTGAAGCGAAAGTGATCTTAATGCAACTTGGATTAATTATGTGAAAAAGGGTTATTAACAATTAGGGTTTATGCGAGAGCCTCTATATTCCTATTTGTTAATAACGAAAGTTATTTGGATGGAAAGCATGATCTTTTATGCCTTTATGTGTTACTTTGCATGGTTACTGTTGTGGTGTTGAAACCCTAGCTTTGGAAGTCTTTTAGTTTATTGATTTTATTCCATCAAAATTCGTGTTCCGTGTTCGAAAAGCATTTGCATTTAATTTTCTGCTCTTATCGACCTCGAGAAACTTGTCGACATCGAGTTATCTACTCGACGTCGAGGAGATTGTTGGAGTCGAGTTCCTTTCCTTTTGCTGTTGTCGACTTCTGCTGTTGTGTCGAGAACATCTTGTCGATTTGCCTTCTGTGTCGAGTACTTCTCGATATCGAGGACTTCTGTGTCGACAAAACTCGGTCGAGTACTTTGGTCGAGTTACTTACTATTGTCGACTTGCTTTGTTCTTTATTTGCTTTGCTTTTATTTCTGTCTTTTATTTGTTATTTGCTTTTGTCTTAATTGCCCTTGCCGGGATTATTTGTTTCTATTTTATTTCTGCTTCTGCTGGTGTTTCTGTCTTTTCTGCTGTGTCTGTGAGAATCTGATAGCTACCTGAGAACTGCTGACGTGCTTCCTCGTGGATTCGATCCTGACTTTCTCTTACTACAACGGGAGGAAGTCTTGTATTATTTGCTGAGACAGGGGAGTCGTTCTAAACCATATTCTATTCTATACTTGACTTACTCCTACAACAACAGTTGTCAGCCTAGAAAGCGAGGAAAATGGAGAGGTAGGACGTCCACACCCCATACTTAAGCTTGCTTGTCCTCAAGCAATACCTTTATTTGTCATTCAGGGGAAGAAATCAAAACTCTCAACAAATTAGAGATAGACTTCAAAGAGCCATGGAGGACGCTGAAACACAGGAGCAGCTGATCGCTAGGCTTACCAGGGATCTAGCCGCCAGGGATGCTGCTCTCGCCGCTGAGAGAGCAGAAAAGGAACAAGCACAAGCTGAGCTTGCCCAATATCCAACCACTGCTGAGGATTATATGCATCCCACGCTCGTCGTGCCTGAATCGGCGATTCTAATCCCTGAAAACTCTTTTGAAATTCGCACTCACTTTCTTATAGAGTTTAAAAATAATGCCTTTTACGGCAGATTTAATGAGTGCCCTCTTGAACATATTACTAATTTTCATGATATGTGTCGTACTCTTGTAGAAGGCACAACCTTGGAATATGTCAAGATGAAATCTTTTCGCTGGTCTCTCGCTGGGCCTGCACTGAAATGGCTGGAAGGGCTGAAAGCAAGATCACTCACAACCTGGGCCCAAGTAGAGCAAGAATTTCTGAACAAATTCTTCCCACCTGCCAAAACAGCATATCTCCGCCAGAAAATCACCGCCTTTAAGCAGCAGAAAGGGGAACCGCTGGCAAAGACATGGGAGCGCTACAAGGAACTTCTGCGATCTTGCCCTACTCATGGACAGCCACCCTACATCATTCAGGAGATCTTCTTCAACTCTCTTGACCAAGTCACTAAGGACAGAATCAACAATTATACTCACTACGAGTATCTGACGATGCCGCCAAGTGACGCATGGGGTGTGCTAGAGAAGCTCACCAACTACGACAACAAATATGGGTCTACTGCAACTTTTGAAGAGAACCCATACGCCAGGCCAGCACCATCCATGCCCCTCTATGAGCCATCAAAGGAGATTGATCCAGATGTCAGGGAGCAATACTACAGAGACCAGAATAAGAAGCTCCTCAAACAACTGAAGTATCTCTCTGTCAATCAGCCTTGCATAGAATGCGGATCGCAAAGGCACACCACTACTGAGTGTCCACACACAGAGCAAGTCAGGATGGCAGAACATCATGAGGATGCAGCTTACGCATGAGGGCCTAATCGCTATATGGGGGATCAAAGGCCTTATCAACAGCAATGGAACCAAGGTCCCCCTAGGAATCCTCCACCCTACAGAGCTCCAAGACATCCAGAAAGGGACCAAAGGAAGGATGATCTGCACCTGATCCTTGAGGAGATGCGACGAAATCAGGGTACCATCAACAACCAGTTCCAGAACATCACCACCAAATTTGGAGAACTGGACATCTGGAAAAGGGGAATTGAGACACAGATAGGACAGATTTCTGCACAGATCCCACGACAGTCCAGCAAGCTCCCTGGGCAAACAGAACCAAATCCTAAGGGAAAGACTGGACACATAGCTACTGTAAAACTCAGGAGCGGGCATCAACTGCAAGAGCCAGAGGTCGGAGAGCAGTAGGACAGCGCCGAACAGCAACTCGATGTCGACGAACGTCTTGTCGATGTCGAGAACCCTCTTGTCGATGTCGACAACTCCTCTGATCGACCAACCTCTGCACTGAACAACAACTCGACATCGAGGAAAGTTGTCGATGTCGAGGAGCTTGTCGATGTCGAGAAGTCCCATGACGATGTCGATAAGACTGCAACACCTCCGACGTCTGTTCTGGCTCCAAATCAGAAAAAGAAGCTACCTTTCCCCACAAAATCTCTAAAGGACCCAGCGGAGAAAAAGTTTCAGCGCTTCATCAAGATGCTTCAGAAGCTCAATGTCACCATACCCTTCACAGAAGCTCTCAATGAAATGCCATCCTATGTCAAGTTCCTAAAGGAGATTCTGAGCAAAAAGCGATCGATGGCAGAAATCACAGAGGAGTGCAGCCATCTGGACATATTGGAGAAGAGGCCGGATCCAGGTAAGTTTGCTATAACTATTGGATTTGGTCCATACAAAATTAATGCCCTATGTGATCTTGGAGCCAGTGTTAGTATTATGCCTCTAACGATTTGGTCCAAGATTAAGATAGGTGCCCTGGAACCTGTGGATGCTAGACTATACATGGCCAACAACACAGTGGTCATTCCAACAGGCATGGTGGAAAATGTACCAGTACAAGTAGGTAAATTCTTCGTTCCTGCTGATTTCTTAATTGTTGATATGCAAGAAGATCCTGCTTGTCCAATTATTCTAGGGAGACCATTCTTGGCGACGGTAGATGCCAATATAAGTGTAAGGAAAGGAGTGCTCACCTTCAACATCAGTGATGAGGTCATTGAGTATTCCTTTAACAAAACTGAAAAGCATACGGGTCCAATGGAAGAGGTCAAATCTATCTCAGCTGGCTACATCACTTGCGGGGAACCCAAGGTTAGAAATATGACCCCTAAGGAGATAGAAAAGAGGGACATGGAGGCCCAGGTGGAGGAGATCATGGCAATCCTCAAAGAGAACACAGGAACTAAGTATGGGGTCATAGTCGACAAAAACTCCTCGAGATCGAGTAGTTTAGTCGACATCGACAAAGATCAGAAACCTCCACCAGCATCGTCGAGTAGGCCACTGAAACCAGAGAACAACTCGACATCGACAACACTTGTCGATATCGACAAGATTGAGGTTTCCTCGACACCACCTCCCTCGACGAGAAACCCAACTGAAGACAGTAGCTCCTCGACATCGACAACTCTTGTCGAAGTCGACAAGATCTGGGTTTCCTCGACACCTCCTTCCTCGACTCCACCTTCATCGACGAGAAATCTACAGGAAATCGAGAACAACTCGATGTCGACAAATCTTGTCGATGTCGACAAGATCTTGGTCTCCTCGACTTGCAGTCCACCAGATGAGCCAACTTCATCGATGTCGAGTAACACTGCTCGATGTCGACAAAATCCAGTGGTTCCTGAATCCGAATCCACAAAGGTAAGCCAAGGTATGAATCTTTCTTCTCCTATTTCAATTAAAGATTTATCTATACATGGGAGAGGTTTGCCTTGGTATGTACGCTTATGCAGGATTTCCGATGACGATCCAAAGGAATACGAAGTAGGAGACATGGTCTATGTCTCTAAATCAAAGGATCATTGGTTTCCTAACAAATTCAATAAGAAGAAGATGGGACCATTCACGGTGAACAAGATCCATTCAGGAGGGATCCAGCTAAAGGACAAGAATGGAGTCTTATTTGAGGCCCAAGCTACATGGGCCCTGCAGATGCCACCTTGAGCATTAATGAAAGTCGACCTAGCGACTATAAAATCTAGAGCATGTACATAGACTTTTTAGGACATTTGAGACTTTGTTTTTTGTTTTTACTATTATGGGTATATGTCTTCTACTTTTTCAGGTCAATGGATAGAACCAAAGCTTACTCGGACTAAGAGGTGCTCCATTCGAAATTTTGCAGCTCTGCATACATGTCTTGTGAGTTTCTTTCTTTACCCTTTTACATTGTTCTTTTTACAGTGAGGACACTGTAATGTTTAAGTATGGGGTGGGGGAAGGGCTTACTTTATGCATATTTTCCATACTTGACATTATGTGTGCATTATTTCTTGGAATTGCTATATGGCTATTTTGGAATGCATTATTTATTTATGTGCTTATATGCATGTTTTCCAAAGTTTGAAAAAATGACCCCCATTGAAATTTTTGAATAATGTCATGGAAGCTTATATTGGACTCAACGATGCAAAATTAGATTCATTAGAGATATAGCATGAAATTGCCTAGTAAAGGGAAGTCACAATGAAATGCATTATTTCTTGAAAACCATGAAAGGAGGAAAAATTTGAAATTGCTTTTGACATGTTGCATAATAAGATGATGGAGGACTTTATATTTCCATATAATGCTCATATTGTTTATATCCTAGCCTTACCTATGCTTACGCATCACAAAAGCCATATTATGCCTTATTTCAAATTATTGCTCCACATGATCTAAATATTTGTCATTCTTTACCCTATCCGGGGATTATGTTGAGAATGATGTTACATTATGGAGATGTTATATGGTTGTTGTGATTATTATCATATTTGGAGTTTGGCAAGGAAATTGTTTGAATATATGGAAAATTTAATGAGTGAAAAAAAAATCCAATCACCTCAGGAGATAAAGGTAGATTGACCCTGCTCTCTGAGATAATAGTTTGGAGAGATGGGACACATTGTGAGGAGTCCAAAGCACTAAGTATCCGGGGCCATTCATGACACCCATGTTTGCGACTCGCGAGAAGGCAGTGCTAAGGTCAGAGAGGTAAAAGCATTATTATTGAAAAAAACATTATGAAAGGTGATGAATCAAATGGAAGAAGGAATATGGAATGAAATTCAAAAGTTTGAAAGTGATCCATTTCCCCGGATCAAAAGCACCACATTGCCAGAAATTGCCCACCTTTTTGCCTTTTACCAATCTACTCCTTCATGAGCTTAAATTAAAGTCTTCTTGATTATCAATGCTTTGTCACGTATAGATTGTTTGTGCATAACCCTCCTTTTGTGAGTAGATGTTGCTTTTACATATTTGCACATGCATGAATCTGTGACACTAGTACCTTTTCGAGGATGGTAATTGATTGCAGGGACATATGAGAATGAATCTAAGATGTTGAGAGTTTTGATTTCTTCCCCTGAATGACAATTAAAAGTATTGCTTGAGGACAAGCAAGCTTAAGTATGGGGTGTTTGTTGTGAGCCTAATTAGCCATGTTTTACATTATCTTTTATATCGATTTCTGCATGCATTTCATGCATTTGGGCTTGAATGATACAGAATATGTGTAGTTTATGCTTAGTTGTTATATATGGAGGTCTACACAAGTTTTTGTCATATTTCACAGAAATCGGACGCATTTTGGAGCTTAAAGGAAAGTCATGGAGAAGCCAAGAATGGTGCAGCTGGAGAGAAGGCCAATTTCCGGTTTACATCGTTCTGAATCAGGCTGTGATGTCTTCATGAGAGTTGTAGCCCTATGAAAGAGCTTTCCAACGCATGGTCATATGCGTCAATCCGACAAACGAGGCATCGGGAAAGTGCGTTTTACGAACAGAGCTGGAAGCTGAGAAAAGAACTCGGCGTCGACAAGAGTTGTCGACATCGACAAGTATCCAAAACTCGACATGAGCACTGGAAGACGAGGTCGAGTTGATGAACTCAAGACGAAGACATCGACAACTTTTGTCGATGTCGAGGAGGCATGTCGAGAAGACATGTCGAGCACTCCAGAAGCCGAGATCGAGGAGAAGTCCGAAGAGAAAGAAGATTACTTGCAAGCCAAGATTCGACGAATTCTATCCGAATCTATCAAGATCTATCCAAGAAGATGTCCACACATTAGATATAATCCTAGTCTATCTATTTTATTTAATTACACTATGTTATTTATTTATCATTAAGTTTTAGATATAGTTTTAGATAAAGATAGATATCTTCTTTCCTTGATTAGCAAGGATTAGAAGCCTATAAATAAGGCCCTAGGGGGCTCAGTTTTGATTCATTCAATTTCAGTTACATTCAATTTCAGTTAGATTCAATTTCAGAGAGAAGTAAGTAGGAGAAGTAGAGAGAGAGAGAGAGTGAGCAGCCGGTTGGAGTTGTGAAGCGAGAGCGGAGTTGGCTTCGAGCGGTTGTAAACTTTGGTTTATTTTTATGCAAGTTTCTTCTTTTACATCAATGTCTGTTATTGCAATGAAGAGTGAGTAGTCCACCCACTTCTGGGGCTGGGGTGAGCCCGACGGTGGCCATGTGAGGCGATGCGATAAAGGTTAGATCTTTTGTGCAATTTGTCTTCTATCCCTATGAGCATGATTCTTTTGCGAGAGTTGAAGGTGATCCTTGTTTGTGTTATTGAAGCGAAAGTGATCTTAATGCAACTTGGATTAATTATGTGAAAAAGGGTTATTAACAATTAGGGTTTATGCGAGAGCCTCTATATTCCTATTTGTTAATAACGAAAGTTATTTGGATGGAAAGCATGATCTTTTATGCCTTTATGTGTTACTTTGCATGGTTACTGTTGTGGTGTTGAAACCCTAGCTTTGGAAGTCTTTTAGTTTATTGATTTTATTCCATCAAAATTCGTGTTCCGTGTTCGAAAAGCATTTGCATTTAATTTTCTGCTCTTATCGACCTCGAGAAACTTGTCGACATCG
This sequence comes from Persicaria tinctoria, assembly GCA_037127255.1. Taxonomy (NCBI): domain Eukaryota; kingdom Viridiplantae; phylum Streptophyta; class Magnoliopsida; order Caryophyllales; family Polygonaceae; genus Persicaria; species Persicaria tinctoria. The sequence continues at coordinate 19,474,364 of JBANSL010000007.1, read as the reverse complement.
AGTTATCTACTCGACGTCGAGGAGATTGTTGGAGTCGAGTTCCTTCCCTTTTGCTGTTGTCGACTTCTGCTGTTGTGTCGAGAACATCTTGTCGATTTGCCTTCTGTGTCGAGTACTTCTCGATATCGAGGACTTCTGTGTCGACAAAACTCGGTCGAGTACTTTGGTCGAGTTACTTACTATTGTCGACTTGCTTTGTTCTTTATTTGCTTTGCTTTTATTTCTGTCTTTTATTTGTTATTTGCTTTTGTCTTAATTGCCCTTGCCGGGATTATTTGTTTCTATTTTATTTCTGCTTCTGCTGGTGTTTCTGTCTTTTCTGCTGTGTCTGTGAGAATCTGATAGCTACCTGAGAACTGCTGACGTGCTTCCTCGTGGATTCGATCCTGACTTTCTCTTACTACAACGGGAGGAAGTCTTGTATTATTTGCTGAGACAGGGGAGTCGTTCTAAACCATATTCTATTCTATACTTGACTTACTCCTGCAACAACAGTTGTCAGCCTAGAAAGCGAGGAAAATGGAGAGGTAGGACGTCCACACCCCATACTTAAGCTTGCTTGTCCTCAAGCAATACCTTTATTTGTCATTCAGGGGAAGAAATCAAAACTCTCAACATATTAGATTCATTCTCATATAACCCTGCAGTCAATTACCATCCTTGGAAAGGTACTAATGTCACAAATTCATGCATGTGCAAATATATAAAAGCAACATCTACTCACAAAAGGAGGGTTATGCAAAAATATTCATAAGTGACAAAGCATTAATAATCAAGAGGACTTTAATTTAAGCTCAAATAAGAAGTAGATTGGTAAAAGGCTAAAGGTGGGCAATTTTTGGCAATGTGGTGCTAATGATCCGGGGAAATGGAGTATTTCCAAATTGAATTTCATACCACATTCCTTCTCCATAAGATTCATCACCATTCATAATGCTTTTATCAACAATAATGTTTTTACCTCTCTAACCTCAGCACTACCTTCTCGTGAGTCGCAAACATGGGTGTCATGAATGGCCCCGGATACTTAGTGCTTTGGACTCCTCACAATGTGTCCCATCTCTCCAAACTATTATCTTAGAGAGCAGGGTCAATCTACCTTTATCTCCTGAGGTGATTGGATTTTTTTTTCACTCATTAAATTTTCCATATATTTCAAACAATTTCCTTCCAAACTCCATATAACACAACAACCATATAACATCTCCATAATGTAACATCATTCTCAACATAATCCCCGGATAAGGTAAAGAATGACAAATATTTAGATCATGTGGAGCAATATTTGAAATAAGGCATATTATGACTTTTGTGATGCATAAGCATAGGTAAGGCTAGGATTATAAACATATGAGCATTATATGGAAATATAAAGTCCTCCATCCTCTTATCATGCAACATGTCAAAAGCAACTTCAAATTTTACCTCCTTTCATGGTTTTCAAGAAATAATGCACTTCATTGTGACTTCCCTTTACTAGGCAATTTCATGCTATATCCCTAATGAATCCAATTTTGCATCGTCGAGTTCAATAAAGCTTCCATGACATTTATCAAAAATTTCAAATGGGGGTCATTTTTTCAAACTTTGGAAAACATACATATAAGCACATAAATCAATAATGCAGTCCAAAATAGCCATGTAGCAATTCAAAGAAATAATGCACATATATGTCAAATATGATCAAATATGCACAAAGTAAGCCCTTCCCCCACCCCATACTTAAAATTTACAGTGTTCCCACCGTATAAAATCAAATAAAAACAAGAGTAAAGGAAGGAACTCACAGGATAATGCATCGAGGAGGACAAAACTGGGCAGGTCGAGTAGGTTGCTCGTCGATCTCGAGTACAGGCTACTCGATCTCGAGTAGCTTTTCTGCGTCCAGTGGTTTCTGAAGTCGAAGAGCTTCTGATGGCTTGTCGACATCGAGTTAGCCTACTCGATATCGAGTAGTATCTGGGCTGCTCCTCCTTGTCGTCGTCGACTTGGCCTTCGTCGATTCTGACTGTTTTCAGGGACTCCATTATTCCACTTTTCGCGATCCTTATATGCTTGCCGACCAAAAAGTGTTAGATTGCACAAGAAAACAAGACTATCCATATGAAGTATTCTAAAAGACATAAACCCAAAAACAAAAACAAAAACCAAAAAAGTTCAAAAAGTCCCAAAAATTCATAAAGTCTTATATACATGCTCTAGATTTTAGAGGCGCTAGGTCGACTTCTCCGTTTGCGCTCCAGGACCCTTATTGTGGGGCCTGCTCATGCTTGGCCCTTCTCTAGGATCATCTAGGTCCTGATGGTAGTATGCAAGCTCAGCTGACAGGTGGTTGCTTGCATCATCTCCTTTCTCTTTCTTCTTCTTCCTTCCAGCTCTCAGTTTTCGCAGATTCTCTTGCCACAGTGTCTTATCTCCCCTTAAATCATTGATAATTTTCTTTATGGACCGAGAGGGAGTAGGATTCATACCTGAACTTACTTTTTCGGACCCAAAACAGAAATCTTTGGGCTTGGGGCTAGTCGAGATCGAGTATAGCTGGTCGACCTCGAGTACAGGGACCCCATACTTAGGCTCTTGGCAAGTCAGTGGCTCAGCAGAGGTAGTCGACATCGACAAGGGTTTGTCAAGATCGAGTAGAATGCTCGTCAAGATCGAGGAGGGCTTGTCGACCTCGAGTACAGTTCTGGTGCTTTCCTCTGCCGTTTACTTGGTCCCGTGGTTGCTGATGCTTTTCACCTCCAGCCAGGAAATTTCCTATTTTGCAGGGCCAAAAGAGAAATCCAACACGTCATCGCCTATGGTGAAGGTGAGCGAGCGATTCTTAACACTTATTCTGGCATCTGTAGTTGCTAAGAATGGTCTACCAAGAATAATAGGGCTAGTAGGACCTTCATCACAATAAATAATAAGAAAATCTGTTGGAACAAAGAATTTACCAACCTGGACGGGGACATTCTCAACTATACCTGTAGGGATGACCACTGTATTGTTTGCCATGTATAATTTGGCATCCACAGGTTCTATGCATCCTATTTTGACCTTCCGCCAGATTGATAAAGGCATGATGCTCACACTTGCTCCTAAATCGCATAGAGAATCATATTTATATTGTCCAAAACCCACAGTAACAGAAAACTTACCAGGGTCCGGTCTCTTTTCAGGGAAGTGGAGTACTTTGCATTCGCCTGCGATCTCTGAGATAGATAGCTTTTTGCTCAGGATTTCCTTTAGAAATTTGACATATCCAGGCATCTCTTGCAGGGCTTTTGGAAAAGGAATAGAAACATTCAGTTCTTGCAGCATATTAACAAATCTGGTAAACCTACCTGCAGTGGGATCTTTTTGTGCTTTTGAAGGGAAAGACAGTGGCTTTTTCAGTTTCGGAGCCAGATCAGCTGTCGGAGGTGCTGCAGAGTCGTCGACGTCGGCCAGGTTCTCCTCGATCTCGACCAGGGGCTCATCGATCTCGACTTGGGTTGTCGACCTCGAGTTGCTGGGCTTCGCAGTGGAGTCCGAGCTCAGATTCTGGTCTGTGTCGAGTAAGGTCTTGCCGATGTCGAGTACAGCCTCCTCGAGATCGAGTTGGCTCTACTCTATCTCGAGTTGTTGTTCTGCTTGGCTTTGCTGTTTTCCGACCTTTGGCTCATTTAATTGATGCCCACTTCTGAGTTTGATAGCTGCGACATGTCCGGTTTTCCCCTTAGGATTTGGTTCTGTTTGCCCAGGTAGATGTCCGGATGGTCTTGGGATCTGTGCAGCGATTTGACCCATCTGTGTCTCTATTCCCTTTTTCCAGATGTCCAGTTCTCCAAATTTTGTAGTGATGTTCTGGAACTGGTTGTTGATGGTGCCCTGATTCCGACGCATCTCCTCAAGGATCAGATGTAGATCATCCTTCTTTTGATCCCTTTTTGGATGTCCTGGAGCTCTGTAAGGCGGGGGATTCCTAGGAGGACCTTGGTTCCACTGTGGTTGATAAAACCTTTGATCTCCCATGTAGCGATTGGGACCCCCTGCGTAAGCTGCCTCCTCATGTGTTTCTGCCATTCTGACTTACTCTGTGTTTGGGCACTCAGTAGTGGTGTGCCTCTGTGATCCGCATTCGATGCAAGGCTGATTGACGGATAGGTATTTGACTTGCTTGAGGAGCTTGCGATTCTGGTCTCTGTAGAACTTCTCCCTGGCATCTGGGTCAATCTCCTTTGCTGGCTCGTAGAGTGTCATAGATGGTGCTGGCCTGGCGTAGGAGTTCTCCCCATAGATTGTAGGAGCCCCATATTTGTTGTCGTAGTTAGTGAGCTCTTCTAGCACACCCCATGCGTCACTTGGTGGCATCGTTAGATACTCATAGCGAGTATAATGGTTGATTCTGTCCTTAGTGACTTGATCAAGAGAGTTGAAGAAGATCTCCTGAATGACGTAGGGTGGCTGTCCATGAGTAGGGCAAGATCGCAACAGCTCTTTGTAGCATTCCCATGCCTTTGCCAGTGGTTCCCCTTGTTTTTGTTTGAAGGCGGTGATTTTCTGGCGGAGAAGTGCTGTCTTGGCGGGTGGGAAGTATTTGTTCAGAAACTCTTGCTCTACTTGGGCCCATGTGGTGAGAGATCTTGGTTTCAGCCCTTCAAGCCACTTCAGTGCAGGTCCAGCGAGAGACCAGCGAAAAGCTTTCATCTTGACATATTCCAGAGTTGTACCTTCAGCAAGAGTACGGCACATGTCATGAAAATTGGTAATATGTTCAAGAGGGCACTCATTAAATTTTCCATGAAAATCATTGTTTTTAAGCTATATAAGAAATTGAGTGCGAATTTCAAAAGAGTTTTCAGGGATTAGAATCGCCGATTCCGGCACGACGAGAGTTGGATGCATATAATCCTCAGCAGTGGTTGGATATTGGGCAAGCTCAGCTTCTGCTTGCCTTGCACGCTCAGCTTCTTGTTCCCTCACTGCCCTTTCATTGGCGATAGTGGTATCCTTTGCGGCTAGTTCCCTTGTAAGCCTCGCAATTAGTTGTTCTTGTGTTTCAGCGGCTGCCATGGCTCTTTGTAGTTTAGCTCTGATGTGTAGTAGGCGCTCTGGTTCGTCTAAGCCGTCAAAATCAGGTGGTTGACCAGAACGGCGCATACACCTGTAAAGTAACTCAAAGCAGACGTGAGATTTAACTACCTAAGGTGCGAATGATAGCTTCCCCGGCAACGGCGCCAATTTGTTGTAGGAGGAAATCGAGAATGCAAATATAAAATATAACTAAAGTACAGCAAACCAGATTCCGTCCCTTGCAAATAATTACAAGACCTCCTCCTGATGTAGCAGCGGAAAGTCAGGATCGATCCACGAGGAAACGTGTCAGCGGATCCTAGGTAGCGGAGAAATCTCACGAACAGAAGTCGACAACAGGGTCCTTGATCTCGACTAGGGTAGTCGACAGAAGATCGGACAGTCGAACACAGCGTAACAGCAAGCACAGGCACTGGTGGTCGATATCGACCAGGGCTGCTCGATATCGAGTAGGGTCTTGTCGACTTCGGCTTGTCTTGGTCGAGTTCCTGCACAAGTAAGCTACAACGATCTGGGATCAGGAATCAGTAACTCGAGATCGACCAGGCTTGGTCGAGATCGAGTAGACAGAGAATAAAAACGAACGAAAATAAATAACAAATGCTTTTTGGGAATTCGAACTAAACTTAATGTAAAAGACTTCCAAGATTGGGGTTTGCAACAACGATAACCAAACATGCATAAGGCAGAATCAAACAGATGATCATGTAAATCGCATCAAAGGACTAAGCTTTCGCCTTTTCCAACAATTAGACAACTCTTTCAAGAAAACCCTAATTGTCTCTACCGATTTTATGTTTATAATCCAAGTTGTTATCATGGATCTCCATTAGATGGGTAATAAACACATAAACAAGTAGGAAAATGCTCAAAACATGATAAAGGTCGGATCTTTACCTCAAGCACGCATGGCTATCGTTGGGCTCGCCCCAACCCTAGAAGTGGGTGGACTATTCAAGCCTCATCGCAAACTCAGACATCATCGATTGAAAGGAAACAACTTGCATTAAACTATATTCCAAGACTTTACAATCCCGGCAATCCAACTCTCGCTGAATGCCAAAACCCTAAAACCTTCGAACTCCTAAGCTGTCTCTGTGGAACTACTTGTCTTGCTCTGAAATTGAATGATTAAAACTCAGCCCCATGGGCTTTATTTATAGGCTTCTAATCCTTGCTATTCAAGGATAGAATATCTATATCTAAATCTAAAACTATATCTAAAATTTTAAAGATAAATAAAAGCAATAACATAATTAAATCTAATTAAGGGAAATATATCTAAAGTCTTCAAGTGGATAGATCTCTCTCTTCATGATGGATCTTGATAGCTCTTGATAGATCCGGATGGAATTTGATCTCGAAAATATCACCATCGGATTCGGGATAGAACCTTAACAAGATTCGGATTACTCGACGTCGGTCACTAGGGTCTCCTCGACATCGAGTAGCTTCCTCGATGTCAACCAAATCCTCCTCGACGTAGACCAGCTTCCTCGACGTAGAGTAAATCTCCTCGATGTAGACCAACATTTGTCTTCATCTCGTGCTCGATCTCGTCCTCTGGATCAAATGTCGAGTAAGCCTTTGTCGATGTCGACCAATTTGGTCGATTTCGAGTAACGTTGTTGCTTTCAGCATTCTGCTCCGTTCTTAAAACGCACTTTCCCGAGTCCTCGTTCGTCGGATTGACGCATATGACCATGCGTTGGAAAGCTCTTTCCGAGGGCTACAACTCTCATGAAAACATTAAAGCTTGATTCAGAACGAAGAATGGTGAAACATGGCCGTTTCTCCAGCTGCACCATTCTTAGCCTCTCCATGAGTTTCCTTTAAGCTTCAAAGTGCGTCCGATTTCTGCGAAATATAACCAAAACTTGTGTAGACCTCCATATATTGCAAATAAACATATATTACACAGATTCTGTATTATTTTAACCCAATATGCATGAAATGCATGCAGAAATCGATATAAAAGTAACTGTAAAATATGGCAAATTAGGCTCACAACAGACGTCCTTAAGTTCCTATCTGGTCCTTTGCGTCGATATCTCTAAAATGATGTAACAAGTTTAAAGGGATCTAACCTCTAAGAAAGGTTTCTATACGCTATTTCGTATTATGAATAATAAAAGATCCCTCTTTCTATTTCATTTCTAAAAACACAAGAACACAATAAAGAGAATCATAGATTCCCTTTTTTCTTTATTTTACAAAAGCTTATATCTAAAGATCAGTTTACAAACTCCCAAAGCATAACGCGGAAACAAGTCAATTAGAACTGCATGATGAAGAAACCGAGTCCAAAGTGACCTCGTGATCATCCTCAATTTCACGACGCGGACAGACTTGGAAGGAAACATTACCCTTATGGAAAAACATCATGGCACTTCCTATTCCTAGGTGGTGAAGCATAAGAAACTCGTCCCAACCGTTGTCAATCTGAAAAAGACCATTCTCACTCCAGGATACAGCCACTGGAAAATCACGGACAAGATACGTTGAAAGAAAATCCCACCGAGGCGGAAGAAGCCCATATTCAGCCTCAAACTGAGGAGGCATGACCTGCATACCAATAAAATCAACACCTAATATAGGTAACCCAAGCTCTGGTGAAGTAAAAATAAAGGAAACTCACTAGCCGAGAAAGCTGCTCCACGCTCTCAATCTTTTGAAAAAAGGCCCAAGGATTAAAATTTCCTGAAGACATAATACTTACAATGGCACGTTCGGTTGCCAAAACATGAGAGGTGCAAAAGGGATAAAAATCAAGGCTTTAAAAAGGAAAAATCTACCCTGAAGAATAAAGACAAGTGGTAAAAGACTTCAAACATTCGGACCGACCCTTTCAACACTTGGAGAGGTCGGAACATAAATATATGGATATTTACTGCAAGCAAAATATACAATCGATACCAGTATTTTGTCCAAAGAGATCTTCAACCCATATTCTCAAAACAAAGGAAGTATCTCAATGAAATACCAAAAAACAGGAAACCACATATAGATTCCCTTGTCCTCAAAAGTTTCATCACAAAAACTGAAAAATTAAAGATTAAGGGGCATCAGTCGCCTTCTCCATTTCTTCTTCCGCGTCTTCAGCATCTTCGTCCTCAGAGTATGAATCCTCCGCAGCCATCTCCTCCTTCGAAAGCCCCCAGTCAGCGCTAACCATACTAGGCTCGAACTTCTCCGGGGGAACACCAGGGTTCAAAGCTTAACGCACCACACTCTGGTTGATCCCCGCGGACATTCCCTTCCGAAAGTAGCTGAAACACCTGTCCTTTAAGATACTGGAACCTTTCGGAGTCTAGAGACAAGCTTTGGCAATAGAAGACATGAAAGATGTGCCAGCCTTAGTCTTTATCCACTTCAGAGGACAGATGGGCCAAACCCTCCGGACTCTGAAGCCATTGGAGAGCCACTTCTTGACCTGAAAGCGCCTTAAGAAGATCAAGTTCTTGTCTAGTCATAGATGCTTCTTCGCGAAGGATAGATAATTCCTCCTCCAGCTTGTCAATGCTGACTTGCCTAGCCAATAGAAGTTCCTGAGAACTCTTATCCATTGTTTCAAGCTCTCTGACGCGTGAGGTGGCAGCATCAAAAGAAACTTTCAAATCATCATGTTTTTTCTGTAAAACTGCCATAGCTTCCTTCTGTTACTGCACCTCCTCATGGAGATCCACAGACCTCTTTCGGAACTTCTCCATCGAGGCTGGGTCGCCAACAGTATTCCCCATAATCCGCAGCTGATGGGACAACTTCTTAATCTCCTCATCTTTCTTTTTGAGACTCTCTTCGCCATACACTATGCGCCTTTCAACATCCGGTTGGATCACCCTCAGCTTAGTCAAGAACAATAAAATCAGAAATTGTACCGCGTCAAAGTACTACAAAAGGAAAAGCAAAAGGCAGCTTACAAAATGAACTTACCCACTGAATAATACGATCAAAGTTGGTCGAAAGGGTAACAGGATCCAGGCGACTAATATACCCCTGCTCCGGAAGACAACGTTTTTTAGCCGGAAAGGCAAGACCTTGCAGATCAATAAAGTTGAAACTAGGAATGGGAAATTCACGGAGAGTCGCTTCACCCTCTAAAAAGAGTCTCCTTTCATCCGCGTTTGAAGGCCCAACAACGACACAAATTTTCCTTTTCTTCGATTTGGAGGCTTTAGGGGCAGGGGAACGGATGCGCTTTTCCTTGGACGCAGGAACCTGCGAAGAGGACCCTACCAAAACACCTGTCTCCTCCGCGACACTCATCTTAACGCATGGTGCCACTTCCAGGGATGAAGGAGGAGCAGAAGGGTCATAAACCGCCAAGCTTGTCTTTTTCTTCTTTTCGGACCTGGCTTTGTGTCGCTTCAAAAGTGAGTCCAAATCCATTTTATCTAAAACACAAAAACGGTTCACGATAAGTCATCCTTCAAAGAAAGACAAAACATGAAAACACAAATTTATACACCAAGAAGAACAATAAAACAGAAGAGCATTCTCAAGCCGGCCATCTCAAGACGAGCATTCTAAAACAGAAGAGCATTCTCATCCTTCAAAGAAAGACAAAACATGAAAACACAAATTTATACACCTAGTCGCGGATGAGGCAAACTCAAGCCGGCCATCTCAAGACGAAACGCGGATAGCATTCTATCCCACGGAAATCTAGGAATATGAGAAAATGATAGCTTGAACTGAGAAAGATTGGAAATTTTTGGTTTCATCACAGAGCACAAAAGCCCCGGAACAGTTCGACAATTAAAGCCTTGCTCAGATCTATCGCGGACCAAAAACCACTTGTACTTCCAATTCGGTTTGCTAGACAACCTTTCCATATACCCATAACTTGAGTTGCACTGGTAAAACCTTGAATCCTGAGTTTCCTTTTTCAAGGAAAAGATGCTGAACATTAACTTCAAAGAAGGAGCGACACCAATTTCCTTACACCTCATAATAAAACTGGTAAAAAACATCCAACCGTTAGGAACGATCTGAGCAGGACTCAAATTATACTCGTCCAAGAACTTCGAGAAAAAAGGATGTAAGGGAAGTCGAAAGCCTTGAGACAAGCTAGCTGCATATACAACCAAACAATCTTCATAAGCATCTAGGCAACCACCCCCTTCCTCAGGAAGACAGAATTCTACACCTGCTGGCCAGGGAAAGACTTGCGAAAGAGCATCAAAATCTTCCAAATTCAACAGAGTAGTGCAACCCCTCAACTTACTCACGGGAGACCTCCACGGATGAATCCTATCGGTCAGAACTGGTGGACGACTGGATGGAGGCGGAAGAGGTTTAAAATCCCCCAGAAAAAGGCAAGTATTTAGATCCTTTAAATCATACACGGGGGTGTCTAAATCGGTCAAATTCTCTTTAGAACGGATCTTCTTCGGATTTTCTGCGAAACCAATTGGGGGAAGCTCATAAGGAATCCAAACGTCCTCCGCCTCTTGATCCGCGGACTGAGAGATAGATGAAGGTCCCGCGTCCACGAAGAACTAGCACCTGACTCACTCACGTCTCTTGGCTTTTCATCTCCCGCGCATCCCTTCGAAGAAGAAGAAACTTTGTAAGGAGAAGAATAGTAATCAGGGTCAGAATGCTTTCAGCGTCTTCCCACCTTAATAGGACTACCAGTAGGACCAACTTGATCTGGAGTAGACGCGGATGTGGAAAAAGATAACTCCGACGAAGAATCATCAGAGCTGGAAGAAGAACTCCCAAAAGAGGAAGAAAGAGTCTTTGGAGCCGGACGCGCCTGAGAGGATGAAGCAACACCGCTTCTCCACCCTTCACCTCTCTCAAAATCTTCTAACAAATCACGCTCCTCGCTGAGACTAGCCATTTTTAAAGAAACTAGAAGAAAATCGTATGAAGTCTTACTTACACAAAGCAGAATCTCATCCAAAAACACATCCAGAGATAAATTCGCACCCAAGTTTACGATCTAAACGTCAAGAAATTAAAGGACTTAAATAAAGGAAAATCAAGAACAGCTTAGAACAAGAAAAATACCTTGAAGAATTGAAGAAAACCGCCGGAAACTTCGAGCGAACAACCAGAACCCTAGAAAACCGCCGCCGGAAAACCAAGAGGTGGATAAGGATTAAATCTCTGGAAAAGCAGAAGAAGACAAGTGTAGAGTAAAAAAAAAAAAGGGACGGGGTAACTTATAGAAAATTACTGACATTTAGACTTCCGAGCATAAATGGGCCTGATGGGCCCAAATTGGGCCAAAACTCGAAAAGAAAAGGCCCACCGCCTCTAAGTCAGAACTATAGTAGTAACGAAACTACAGATGTTTGCTTAAGGAATCTTTATCGATCCGCGTCAATCCCAGGTTGGAATCAACTCGGCCCAAGGAGCTGTGACTAAACCAATATTAGAAACATCTGTAAGAATATAAAAATAATAAAGTAAAGAACACCAACCGATTACCAAAAAGGGAAATCACATTATCCTAAATACCGTCCGCGGAAAAATATCCAAAAGGCTGACGCATGCACAGTCATCCGCGGATGGGAAAGAATGGGCACGTGGCGGCCATGCCCACCCCCCACGAGTAGAACACGTGCCGAGTGGCGAACACCACGTGGCACGACATACGAGACCACCCGGGACCTATAAAAGCGAGAGACTACACTAAAGAAAGGGACTTTTTCGGGAGAGAGGAAGGAAAAGAAGAAAGAAGGAGCGGATCAAGGCCAAGTGAACTTTGGGAAGAAATTGGAAGCAAGGAGAATTGGGAGAAGAAGTTGTACGCGTCACAAAGAATCTATTTCGTAGTAAAATCAAAACTGTTCACTGGACTTACTCCGCGGATATAGACCTTGTTCATCCTTAGTAAAACTTTCCATTAGAATTAAAAGTCTGTTGTTATCGATCCTCAAGATAATCGACGACGATAGGTAAGCGAACCAATTTCCCGAACTCTCCAGAAAAAACTTGATAAGGGAATAACATCTCGGACTCATAGTCAGATTTCTTCCCGCGGCACAAGTTGGGCCGCGTCGATTATTTCGATGCGGGTCAGGTAAGCCCGTTGGGAATATTGATCACCTCACCAGGTAGATTCCCGGGTCCCACTAAAAATGGAGGCCTTGTTGGATCAAGCTTTTTCAAAGCCCGAAGCAGAAGCAACTCGCACAGGGTGGTCATCAATCCTCGTGACAGAATCCATAAGGTCTATGGTCCTAGTCACTCTCTTTGCCACAAGGTCGTTGCTGAAAACAGGTCATACGCTGACAGGCCCACTCGGAACGTTGACATTGCATGATGGTTGAGCAATACGGGGGGGGGACACCAAGAAGCCAACTCCTAGGGTCTTCTGTAGGCCAAAAGACTTCGGTCTTATCCACATTAAGATGAAAGTCAAAGGAGGGACCATCCTCCATAATCAGATCTAAAACCTTCCCCGCAACTAAAGTGTCCCTAACAACAGTTTCATCATCTAAGTACCAAGCCTGCAGACTCAGGTGAAAAGAATATCTGATCTTACATACCAAAGGATGCAACATCAAGGCAAAAAGAAGAGGACCTAAAGGATCTCCTTGTTGAACCCCTCGACAAGACTATAAACTATGCTCCCCATAATACAGTCGGGCAGGACTAGAGTAACAAAACTCCACCCATCGGGATAGAACCGGGCAACGACGGCGAACTTCATGTAACATGGTCACACGATCAATTAAGTTGAAAGCATTCTGATAGCCGACCAACAACATGGAAAGACCCTCCTCACCACCACGAGCCTCAACAAACCGATTCAAGGCATGCAGAATAACCTCTCCTCCATTAGATACCCTGACCCCAAACTGAAGTCCTACAAAATAACCAGAGAAAGAAGGATCGGCAAAACAAACACCAACCTTAGAGACAAGGCGTCTCCAAATAGTTCCAACAACAATAGGACGTACACCACCACCCGGTTTAACAAGCGGCGTGAGAGGAGAACTAGTAATGTACTCACCTAGCTAGATCTAGCAGACAACGACCCTCAAGGAAAATATTAACTACTCGGGCAATAGAGGCGATAAAATCATCTGAAATAGCAATAGCATCTCCGCCAAAACAATCCAGCAGATGCTGAGCACGTAACCTATCTCTCCCACATGACGTGTCACGCGAAAAACTCCAAATCATATCCAAAAAAACAGCCGAAGATGCTAGAAGATGATGGTTGATAGAGCATAATTAATATTTCATAATAGATTGCATTTAGCATAGTTTAGTTGTGAATATTGCATATATTTAGCCGCATTTAGATAATCACTTGTTGAGTTGGAAGAGGCGGATTCCACATGATTTTTTGGTCTATTTCATGTAGAGTAGATTGGAAGTGAAATGAATTGGAGAAGAGCAAGAACAAGCGAAAGAGATGCATCAGAAGCTGCTGAAGTCAAGGAAGAAGAAGCTCGGAAGAATCACCAGCCGCCCCGCAACATGCCTGGCCGCCCCGCGGTTCGAAGGCAAAACCGAAGGATTTCGCTAATTGTCGGCCGCCCTGCAGCCTGGCCTGGCCGCCCCGCGGTCCTCGCAGAAACGCATCGTTCACTGTCGGGCTTTAATTAGGGTTTTTGTTTATTCATTGGCCGACTTGTTAGAAGTTTTATAAGACTTTTCTAATTTATTCTTCCATTCACCTTATGTACTTTATTCAATTGTTTAGAGCGCCGTTGAGCATGAGCAACTAAACTCTCAAGGTTTCGCATACAATTTGGATCTTTGATTGTTGAATTGTGAGTTTCTTAATCTAGTTCTTATTCCTATTCCAATATTTTGACTTCTTTGCGCTTAATTGCTTGAATGTGTTTTATTCCTTCTGGCCTGATCAACTAGTTAGAGTAGATTCATTCAATTTCTAGGGTTTTGTAGATTCCTCGTAGCGAACCTTAACCCAAGTGGCAATCATATCCCTTTCCGTAGGACTAATTTGATGTGTAGGAAGTTGAATATATGTTAAATATCGACTCGTAGCTTGATATTGCATGTACCTTGGTTAATTCATATTCTTAATGCTATCTCTAGGTTAAATCTTAACCGTGTTAGGGTTATTTAGAGATAAGGGTTGCTAGGACTCGTAGGACTAGTAATTTACCTAAGATCTGGATAAGGACATTGATAGGAAAAGACAAGAACTAGAGGCTGAAACAAGGATCGAATTCATCAATCGAAGTGATAAATTGTAGGTGAAACTATTTCTCTCCACTGCATTCTACAATCAATTTACTTTGTTTGCTTGCTTCCGCTTTGATAAAAGGCGGATCTTTTTCACACCAAAAACCCCCCATATTCTCTATTAGCGATTAGATTTATACTTGAATTGAATAGATTTTCCTGTGGATCGACCTCTTTCTTACACACTATACTAGTTGTGAGTTTGAGTATTCTTTGGCAAGAACAACAACAGGTTTTCCTCTTGTCAAATTTGGCGTCGTTGTCGGGGATAGGGAAACACATCTTGCGAAAGGACCTCAAAGTTGGGGAAAAGGTCCTTCTATTTCAATCGCGCCTACAACTCTTCCCATATAAGCTTCGTTCTAGATGGACAGGGCCATATGTGATCACTAATGTCTTTTCTCATGGTGCAGTAGAGCTACTCAATAAGAGAAATGGAGACATACTCAAGGTAAATGGTCATAGAGTGAAACTACAGATGTTTGCTTAAGGAATCTTTATCGATCCGCGTCAATCCCAGGTTGGAATCAACTCGGCCCAAGGAGCTGTGACTAAACCAATATTAGAAACATCTGTAAGAATATAAAAATAATAAAGTAAAGAACACCAACCGATTACCAAAAAGGGAAATCACATTATCCTAAATACCGTCCGCGGAAAAATATCCAAAAGGCTGACGCATGCACAGTCATCCGCGGATGGGAAAGAATGGGCACGTGGCGGCCATGCCCACCCCCCACGAGTAGAACACGTGCCGAGTGGCGAACACCACGTGGCACGACATACGAGACCACCCGGGACCTATAAAAGCGAGAGACTACACTAAAGAAAGGGACTTTTTCGGGAGAGAGGAAGGAAAAGAAGAAAGAAGGAGCGGATCAAGGCCAAGTGAACTTTGGGAAGAAATTGGAAGCAAGGAGAATTGGGAGAAGAAGTTGTACGCGTCACAAAGAATCTATTTCGTAGTAAAATCAAAACTGTTCACTGGACTTACTCCGCGGATATAGACCTTGTTCATCCTTAGTAAAACTTTCCATTAGAATTAAAAGTCTGTTGTTATCGATCCTCAAGATAATCGACGACGATAGGTAAGCGAACCAATTTCCCGAACTCTCCAGAAAAAACTTGATAAGGGAATAACATCTCGGACTCATAGTCAGATTTCTTCCCGCGGCACAAGTTGGGCCGCGTCGATTATTTCGATGCGGGTCAGGTAAGCCCGTTGGGAATATTGATCACCTCACCAGGTAGATTCCCGGGTCCCACTAAAAATGGAGGCCTTGTTGGATCAAGCTTTTTCAAAGCCCGAAGCAGAAGCAACTCGCACAGGGTGGTCATCAATCCTCGTGACAGAATCCATAAGGTCTATGGTCCTAGTCACTCTCTTTGCCACAAGGTCGTTGCTGAAAACAGGTCATACGCTGACAGGCCCACTCGGAACGTTGACATTGCATGATGGTTGAGCAATACGGGGGGGGACACCAAGAAGCCAACTCCTAGGGTCTTCTGTAGGCCAAAAGACTTCGGTCTTATCCACATTAAGATGAAAGTCAAAGGAGGGACCATCCTCCATAATCAGATCTAAAACCTTCCCCGCAACTAAAGTGTCCCTAACAACAGTTTCATCATCTAAGTACCAAGCCTGCAGACTCAGGTGAAAAGAATATCTGATCTTACATACCAAAGGATGCAACATCAAGGCAAAAAGAAGAGGACCTAAAGGATCTCCTTGTTGAACCCCTCGACAAGACTATAAACTATGCTCCCCATAATACAGTCGGGCAGGACTAGAGTAACAAAACTCCACCCATCGGGATAGAACCGGGCAACGACGGCGAACTTCATGTAACATGGTCACACGATCAATTAAGTTGAAAGCATTCTGATAGCCGACCAACAACATGGAAAGACCCTCCTCACCACCACGAGCCTCAACAAACCGATTCAAGGCATGCAGAATAACCTCTCCTCCATTAGATACCCTGACCCCAAACTGAAGTCCTACAAAATAACCAGAGAAAGAAGGATCGGCAAAACAAACACCAACCTTAGAGACAAGGCGTCTCCAAATAGTTCCAACAACAATAGGACGTACACCACCACCCGGTTTAACAAGCGGCGTGAGAGGAGAACTAGTAATGTACTCACCTAGCTAGATCTAGCAGACAACGACCCTCAAGGAAAATATTAACTACTCGGGCAATAGAGGCGATAAAATCATCTGAAATAGCAATAGCATCTCCGCCAAAACAATCCAGCAGATGCTGAGCACGTAACCTATCTCTCCCACATGACGTGTCACGCGAAAAACTCCAAATCATATCCAAAAAAACAGCCGAAGATGCTAGAAGATGATGGTTGATAGAGCATAATTAATATTTCATAATAGATTGCATTTAGCATAGTTTAGTTGTGAATATTGCATATATTTAGCCGCATTTAGATAATCACTTGTTGAGTTGGAAGAGGCGGATTCCACATGATTTTTTGGTCTATTTCATGTAGAGTAGATTGGAAGTGAAATGAATTGGAGAAGAGCAAAAACAAGCGAAAGAGATGCATCAGAAGCTGCTGAAGTCAAGGAAGAAGAAGCTCGGAAGAATCACCAGCCGCCCCGCAACATGCCTGGCCGCCCCGCGGTTCGAAGGCAAAACCGAAGGATTTCGCTAATTGTCGGCCGCCCTGCAGCCTGGCCTGGCCGCCCCGCGGTCCTCGCAGAAACGCATCGTTCACTGTCGGGCTTTAATTAGGGTTTTTGTTTATTCATTGGCCGACTTGTTAGAAGTTTTATAAGACTTTTCTAATTTATTCTTCCATTCACCTTATGTACTTTATTCAATTGTTTAGAGCGCCGTTGAGCATGAGCAACTAAACTCTCAAGGTTTCGCATACAATTTGGATCTTTGATTGTTGAATTGTGAGTTTCTTAATCTAGTTCTTATTCCTATTCCAATATTTTGACTTCTTTGCGCTTAATTGCTTGAATGTGTTTTATTCCTTCTGGCCTGATCAACTAGTTAGAGTAGATTCATTCAATTTCTAGGGTTTTGTAGATTCCTCGTAGCGAACCTTAACCCAAGTGGCAATCATATCCCTTTCCGTAGGACTAATTTGATGTGTAGGAAGTTGAATATATGTTAAATATCGACTCGTAGCTTGATATTGCATGTACCTTGGTTAATTCATATTCTTAATGCTATCTCTAGGTTAAATCTTAACCGTGTTAGGGTTATTTAGAGATAAGGGTTGCTAGGACTCGTAGGACTAGTAATTTACCTAAGATCTGGATAAGGACATTGATAGGAAAAGACAAGAACTAGAGGCTGAAACAAGGATCGAATTCATCAATCGAAGTGATAAATTGTAGGTGAAACTATTTCTCTCCACTGCATTCTACAATCAATTTACTTTGTTTGCTTGCTTCCGCTTTGATAAAAGGCGGATCTTTTTCACACCAAAAACCCCCCATATTCTCTATTAGCGATTAGATTTATACTTGAATTGAATAGATTTTCCTGTGGATCGACCTCTTTCTTACACACTATACTAGTTGTGAGTTTGAGTATTCTTTGGCAAGAACAACAACAGGTTTTCCTCTTGTCAAATTTGGCGTCGTTGTCGGGGATAGGGAAACACATCTTGCGAAAGGACCTCAAAGTTGGGGAAAAGGTCCTTCTATTTCAATCGCGCCTACAACTCTTCCCATATAAGCTTCGTTCTAGATGGACAGGGCCATATGTGATCACTAATGTCTTTTCTCATGGTGCAGTAGAGCTACTCAATAAGAGAAATGGAGACATACTCAAGGTAAATGGTCATAGAGTGAAACCATAATTTGAAAGCTTTGTCAAACAGGACGGTGATGAGTTGGTTCTCACTGAACCAAGTGCTGAGGATCATTAGGGAGTCATAACGTCGAGCCAACGACGGTAACCAAAGGCGCTGCTTGGAAGGCAACCCAAGGTAATAGTTTAGGTCTTATTTCCTTTTTGCATTATGTTTTTTTAGGTTAGTTTTGGTTTGGTTCGACATGCTAACACTGCAGGGAGAAAGAACAAAGGAAATGGGCGAAGGAGGAGCGGGTCGCCCCGTGGCTAGGAAAGGGGCGAAGGAGGAGTGGGCCGCCCCGCGGCCTCTTCCGGATAGAAAATTTTTTAGGGGCCCGAGTGGGCCCCCACATGCTACACCCCTTTTACCCTAACCACTTCTTTTTCTTTCCCCTCTATCACCTGGCCGCCCCCACACCAAAGAACTCTCCTTCTTCCTCCTTCTTCAAGCTCCCAAAAACCCTCCATTGAAACTCTTTCTCCAAGCTTTCTTCTTTCACCCAAATCTCCACATAAATCATCTTCTCTCATATTCTTTCTTCACATCATCCACCATATCGCCTCTCTCTCCTCAATTTACACAAATATCGTCCTTCTCCTAAGCAACCTCAAAGTTTTTCTTTAAAGCCACTTCGGAGAGAGGAAGTTAGGGACGTTGGAGAGTAGATCCGACGTCGGCGTTCACAGATCCGACAAATCTCCGACCGCCCCATCTCCTGACCGGCTTCCCCGTGGCCAAGCTCGTCGCCAGCCGCCCCGTCGCCACCCTCGGCTACCCCGCGGCCTCTGTGGTAACTCGACATCTGTGAGTTTTCTTCACTTTCATTATTGTTGGGTGATTTTCTTACTTTGAATTAGCAATCTCTAGACCCCATGGAATGAGTAGAAGTCAGAAGAAGAAGTGGAATGCTCTAAACACTCGAAATTTCTTTGTAACCAAATATTTTCATGAGCCTACACTTCGATTATTAGAGATGGATGTATGTACCAGGCAATTGTTAGAGCATGGGGGCTTAGGAAATTTTATAGGGAAGAATGCTCCTACATATTCGAGCTTATGTAAGGAATTTCTAGCGGCTTTGAGTGTGGGGCATACGTCTATAGAGTTTCGATTGCTTGGGAGGGATTTCACAATGTCGAAGGAGAGATTGAGACAGATTTTTGGGATTACTGCTGCGCCTACTGCTGGTTGGATTGATGTGTGTAAGGGAGAGGGTCCTTTGGGTTTTTGGATGGAGTCTACTAGGGTGCCTTTTGAGGCCAAGAAGGGCCAGTACAACTCGAGTATTCGTCATCCTGCATTACGGCTGATCCACAAGGTTCTGGCGAACACATTTTTTGCACAGGCTGAGGTAAACAAGATCTCACTTAGGGATATGTCATTTTTTTGGTGTCTGGCGCCAGAGAGCCTAGTGATTCCAAGTTGGGTGGATATGTTTCTGATTAACTGCAAGGACATCCTCGACAAGCGCAACAAGGCGACGATTAGCTTTGGGGGTCTTATCACCCTCATAGCTCGAGAGTGCATCAATCTAAGCACTGTCCCCGATGTTCTGCATGGCTCATTTCTATATGATGAAGCCCAGTTGAGGAAAGTTGGCCACTTGGAGGGGAAGTTGCCGATGTGGGTCTGGAGGATAGGCCATCTTGGGAAGATTCATTTGAGATTGTCCTGACACCTACCTTTTGGCCCTACTGCAGCTAATTTCTACATGGGTGATGAGATGGAGGAGGATGATGATGAGGAGGGTGCTGATGTTGCTGAGTAGGATGATGTTGATGATGTTCATGGAGTTCAGACGGATATAGGAGGTAGTGGTGCTGGACTTTCTGACACAGCTGGAGGTACTGGTCCGAACTACTATGCGCTGGAGCAGAGGATGTCAGAGATGTATATCCGTCAGGACACCATTTGGGAGCATCAGCAGATGATGTCTCGTCGTTAGGACGCCATGTGGGAGCACCAGCAGCAGATGTCCCAGCGCCAGGATGTGATGTGGGATCAGCAGCAGCTGTATGTAGATGTTGGTGACATTCGTCGAGATGTCCGTGGCTTGACTTCTCACCCGGAGGATGTCTCTGAGAGCCAGGCAGCGATCCGATGGATGCATGAGCAGATTTGGAAGAGGCAGGGGAACTTTTATCGATTTGCCTATCCCTAGTTTCCATCTTACCCGCCGCCGCCACCACCTCATCAATGAGCATATTAGTTGTTTCTTTTCTTTTCCCTTTTCTTTTTATTTTGATGTTTTTGTTCTCTTTTCTGCATTGAGGACAATGTCAGAACTTAGTGTGGGGGAGAAGACTTGCATGTCACATTTGTATTTTGGTTTTAAGTTTGCACTGCATTATGACTATTAATTTGCATGGTTGTTTTTAGTGGTTGTATGCATGTTAGTTTCTATTATTGTTATTGTCTATATATAAAAAAAATGAAAAAAAAAACAAAAGAAAAAAAAGAGTTTAGTTCTTGCATTACGAGGATTAGGTCTTATTTCCCCATATGGATGTCGTTTGTCCTCTAATCTATCAATTGAGATTTATGCCCCATGATGTGCTTGGATTGTTGAAGCCTTCGATATATGTTTTCTATACTATTTGGCGAGCATGATTGATTAATGATTGAGCACATAAAATCTTGGAATTTTGGGTGATCTTGAAGTTCTAGACATGACCTTGTGAGCTTATTTTAGCCTATTCAGGACTGCACTTTATTTAGTCCTCTTGCTTGTTGAGTGTACTCTCTTCATTTGCTTCCTCTTTGGCTTGCATTGAGATATCTTTTTCAAGGCTGCATATTATGATTTCTACACATGACTTAAACATGATTGAGGAACCTTTATTAGCCCTATTTGACTCTATTCCCACCTTACATACTATCCATTGCTTGAATCCAATTTGAGCCTATTGCCTATTCTTTTGTAGCTCCACAAAATTTTTCCATAGCCAATGATAGTCTGACCCCATCCGGGAATTAGGAATGGTTGGTGAATATTTATATTGTGGATGATTGGTTTTATTGGTAGATTGTATGTTTGAGGTGCATTTATGAGATGTTTGATTCTTGCTAGTATATTCATTACTTGAGACCTAAAGAGGATAAAATTCACTTAGGGGGGAAAGTCACGGAAAATCATTTGTTATAGCATGAATGAAAAAAAAAGAAAAAAAAAAGAAAAAGAAAAAAAAAAGAAAAAGAAAAAAAAAAGAATAAAGGAATGAGTTCAGTATGGTTTGTAAAGTTTTATGCTTGAGATTGGTGTTGTATGAAATTGTAGAGTTATGGTATGATCAGTTTATGAGTGGTTTTATGATTTGGTTGCTTCCTTAGTTCCCGGATTATGAGCATCACATGACCTAAATTGTTCCATACCTTATATGTTCTACCTTGGCCCTATTACAACCCAATTGTAAGACCTCGTGATTTTTGTTGTGTGTAGAGTCACCAGCGGTGGAGAACTAGAACACTGGTGCAAGACTATTGTAGCTAAGCTTTTGAAGGTTGAGTTTTGAGCGTAAACATTTAACCTTAAACACTTGAGCGAGAGTGAAACACATATTCCCTGTGAGGTCTAGAATGGATATGGTTGCCTGATTTCATTGATTATTGCAATTATGTGCTATGATGTTGTTAATCTATTGTGTTTGCTAGTTTTTCATGCACTTAAAGATTATTGAGGTGTGGATACATGAATTGCTATTATGTGGGGCTGCAGAGTTGAGTTTTCTATTGCTTGAGGACAAGTAAAGGTTCAAGTGTGGGAGACTTTGATAGAGCATAATTAGTATTGCATAATAGATTGCATTTAGCATAGTTTAGTTGTGAATATTGCATATATTTAGCCGCATTTACATAATCACTTGTTGAGTTGGAAGAGGCGGAATCTACATGATTTTTTGGTCTATTTCATATAGAGTAGATTGGAAGTGAAATGAATTGGATAAGAGCAAGAACAAGCTAAAGGGATGCATGAGAAGCTGCTGAAGTCAAGGAAGAAGAAGCTCGGAAGAATCGCCAGCCGCCCCGCATCATGCCTGGCCGCCCCGCGGTTCGAAGGCAAAACCGAAGGATTTCGCTAATTGTCGGCCGCCCTGCAGCCTGGCCTGGCCGCCCCGCCGTCCTCGCAGAAACGCATCGTTCACTGTCGGGCTTTAATTAGGGTTTTTGTTTATTCATTGGCCGACTTGTTAGAAGTTTTATAAGACTTTTCTAATTTATTCTTCCATTCACCTTATGCACTTTATTCAATTGTTTAGAGCGCCGTTGAGCATGAGCAACTAAACTCTCAAGGTTTTGCCTACAATTTGGATCTTTGATTGTTGAATTGTGAGTTTCTTAATCTAGTTCTTATTCCTATTCCAATGTTTTGACTTCTTTGCGCTTAATTGTTTGAATGTGTTTTATTCTCTCTGGCCTGATCAACTAGTTAGAGTAGATTCATTCAATTGCTAGGGTTTTGTAGACTCCTCGTAGCGAACCTTAACCCAAGTGGTAATCATATCCATTTCCGTAGGACTAATTTGATGTGTAGGAAGTTGAGAATATATGTTAAATATCGACTCGTAGCTTGATATTGCATGTACCTTGGTTAATTCATATTCTTGATGCTATCTCTAGGTTAAATCTTAACCGTGTTAGGGTTATTTAGAGATAAGGGTTGCTAGGACTCGTAGGACTAGTAATTTACCTAAGATCTGGACAAGGACATTGATAGGAAAAGACAAGAACTAAAGGCTGAAAAAGGATCGAATTCATCAATCGAAGTGATAAATTGTAGGTGAAACTATTTCTCTCCACTGCATTCTACAATCAATTTACTTTGTTTGCTTGCTTCCGCTTTGATAAAAGGCGGATCTTTTTCACACCAAAAACCCCCCATATTCTCTATTAGCGATTAGATTTATACTTGAATTGAATAGATTTCCCTGTGGATCGACCTCTTTCTTACACACTATACTAGTTGTGAGTTTGAGTATTCTTTGGCAAGAATAACGACATGTTTTCCTTTTGTCAATGGTGATCTACAAGCAAAGGCGACAAGTTAGGAGATGGGGCAGTTGGATGCTTACCCTGCAAAGCTGCAAGAGTGGCCTCAGAATAAGGAGCAATACCTGATGAAGAAAGCACCCGAACAGTGGCAGTGTAGTGACCATCACAAATCTTCCTCCGAGATTGTCGGAGGTTAAGCTCTCACAAATCAAGGTCCTCCTCGACATCAAAAGATGGGGGAACCTTAGCTAAGGTCTCCTGTATAAGCTGCAAACTACAGTCAGGCACGCCCCAGGCATGAATAGAACTAGCAATACTCTCCTCTTGACGTTGACGTTTGACAGTAGTCCTACACTCAAGATTACTTCGCGGAGAAAAGGTCGTAAGAATACAAAGAGGCATCATAAGCAAGTGAATCCAGCAGAAGAGGTCTCTAGGAAAGTCTGCCACACCATCTAATGCCTCTTTTAAAACCTGTGAAAAAACTTAAGCGACACTTAGGAGGGATGGACCTCACGGTGCGTAACCCCATAGAGAACAAATGGTCAAGCAAAGATATAAACAAACCAACAGGCACAACCTACACATCAGACAAGGGAACTGACGGAGACGGAGCTAGGGGTCTGGAAATATCGTAAATAATAAAACGAACAAGGTCGTCACCACAGACCGGAGGTGCCAAAGAATCATGTTGGCTATGTTGACAACGGACACGAAAGGTATGAGTTTTAAGGCATACCCAACATAACCAAACTCCCATAAACTTTAAAGTTATCCCAACCTCAAAATAAATAGTCAAACTATCACAAAGAATTTGACAAGTAAGCACCTGAACATCACCACTACAATGTTGGTCACTAAGGTGCCTTAGCATGGAGGTTTTAACAATCAAGGCACCCACAAAGACCCACAAAAGGGAAATGGTAATGAACAAGGTCGGGCATAACGGAATGAAAATTGGAACAAATGTGTTTCTATCACAACTCTATGAAATATGAAATCTTCAATATCAGATCCCGCCCCATGACTTTTTGTAATCAATTGAACTCGCTTTATAAAATCAATAACATCATCACCCCAGTTCCCCAAAAGTAGAGAACGCAAACGCCATGAAGCATATATCCCTTAATAGCTTAAATATCTGTATACTTCTTCTCCTTCCTTTCAGTGGGTTAGGAAACCACTTTGCTAGGTACAAAGTAATCATGGGCTCTAGATGTGAACGACGAAGCCCCAACCACATCAACACGAGTGTGTCTCTACCATTGTCCCACCCATAAGCCAACACATTACCTATTCTTAGCTCAACACCATCATCACTCCTCATACCAATACGCGATTCCTTCTGAACTATGATGCTTGCTTTATAACAAATGTATGCCAAAACATCTCAGACCATGTTGTGTCAGTGCTTAGTCCCGATGCCCCGACTGCAATGCAGAGTGTGGTCTCCAAATGGGTCCATCCTAGCCAGCTCACAACTGGGACAGATCGGATAGCCAGTAAACATAGGGATTGACAGATGGTATTGGAGGACATAACGAAACCGCCGAGACGGTATTGTCTGAGCAAGACCTTAAACGGGAGTAGTTAGCAAAAAAAATCATGTGTTTTTTTCTCCTCTCACCGTTTGCAAAACGTGCAATTGCCTTGGAGTCTTATTGAATGTGGATAATAAGTTTTCATCAATGAACCTGAAATTTCGATCCGACAATACTGACATGAATTTTTTGGGGGGAGAGGGATACAAAAAAGTTATCAATATCCGAACCAACACAAGCGACGTACCTCGAGATAGATTAGGTGAGAACACTGTTAAGGCTAAAGTTAAGACCTCCAGAAGGTGATGACACTGACTTACTCAAAATGGATGTTTGGAGTTCAGCTGTTTGGAGATGAGATGCAATGAAAGCAAAGTGACTAACATCCCCCGCCGTGAGCACACCAAACCCACCAAGTTTAAAAGGAAGTGTGGTCAAACGCCCCTACCATGGATCAAACCCCATGCCCCATATAGTAATAACATGCTCAAGAGAGGCATGAAGCTCATTATCAAAACATAGCAGTGGGGATGGCATGAAAGGGGCATGTTCGAAGAGAAAACATCAATCTAGAGACCCCGATACAATTCCATAGAAGGATAAATTTGCATTGGGGATTTTCTAGCCTCCTTACAGCCTTAAGAACCTCTATCGACTTGTCCACCCTTTTCATATAATCAAGATATTACATAATGTAGCACCGTTTCTAGCTGGTTTGCCTAACGATTTCACTCCCAACTTGGGTTTAGAAATTACAGATGCGAACAAACCAGCTTCATAGCTCCTCGAATCTTCGGTCGGCAAGAATAATTCAGTTCTTTGAATGTTAATGAATATCCCCAACTTCGATCCCTCTCTAACCACGATATTAAGAGCCTTGGCAGCCTCCCTAGCGTTGCTTGATATGGTACCATAATCTAAGTACCAAGCGTTGATATTAAGAGCACACGAGGTATTAATTTTTTGTGGCAAGCAATTGTAACACTAGAGGAAACAAAAGCGGACCTAGCGGATCACCCTGTTGCACACCTTGAAGAGAGCGCAAAGGAATATCCTACCAGTAAAGACGAGCAAGTTGGACATAACAGAATTCAACCCATGGAGCAATGGAGGGGTAACAGGTCCGCACTTGTTGAATCAAATCACTTCTATCGATGAGACTAAAAGCATTGTAAAAGTCCACGAGAAGCACAGACATACCATATTATCCATACCTTTATCTAGTAGAAGCCTATTCACCGAGTGCAGAATAGCTTCGCCATCCCCCGACACACCTAGACTAAACTAGTGTGTGCCTAAATAACTGCTAAGCTCCTTGGTGATGATAGAAGTAGCCGATTTGGAAACCAGCCTCTCCAAATCGAACCTACTGCAATAGGGAAAACACCCCCATCTGGTTTCAATAACGGCGTTAGGGGAGCACTCACCACAAATTCTGCAAGTACCTGAAGGCAAGCCCTCAACAAAAAAAAAGGTTAACAACACTTGTGATGGCTCCAAGAAGCTCACTAGCAATGTCGTCACAGACCCTACTCAGAATCTCAATGAGATGTTGTGCTCGAAGCCCATCTTTCCCGCAAGAAGTGCCTTTGGGAAGTAACTGATATGATTGAGGACTATCTCTATAATAACTGTCAATGCAGGGACCAAGAGAGGATCTCATGAAACAACCGATAGGGGAGAAATAGGATGCTTAGCAAGAAGCTCGAAAACTATTTGATCATTGAAGGCAGCAATTAATCCCAGAGGACGTGAGGACCTTAATGGCAGGAAGATAGTGACCATCCCCAATTTATCGTTTGCACTAGACCACATTCAACTGAATCTGAGACAAGTCTTCTTCTTCTTTACCAAGCCAGAGTCGTAAGAGGCAGATGGAGTGACTATATTCCAAACTAAAGCTTGCATCCCTCCTGACTCTCTCCACAAAGCCAAGGCAGTATCCATAGATGAAACCTGATCCCTCTTCCTTCCAGCAGTCATGCCTTTAGGACGGTTCAATCTGCAAAGCAGTCGTATTAAGAGCACAAGCCGGAAGAACAAACAGTTGAGAAAATTATAGTGATTACGTTGATGAGTCGGGTCTAGGAGGGGTTGGGTATACACCACAACCTTGCACGTACCTCTTAAGACGCAAACATTAAAAAAAACCCAGGCGTAGGGTCAAAGGACTAATTAGGGATAATGATTGTTGGGTAAATGGTATTTTTCAGCACAAGACTCCAAAGGGTTCAGTGTTGCAGACAGAAGCAATTACTTTCTACATCGGAATAAAAATTGCAATAAGGAAAAGGATCAAAAACCTCATTGGCGACATCCTTGGTGTGATATCCACCGTAAACAAAACCACGACTGTTCCGTGGGAGATCCTCATAACTGTTGAAGAAATCCAAGAGTTTAAAAGAAGCTTCAGCTATATTAGTTTTAAGCACTGCTACACAGAAGCAAATTGTACTACTGATTTCATAGCTAAAGCTAATGTCACTTGTAATATGGAGACACGCCCATTATGTATGGAACTTTGTAACATCATCCTTCGAGATGATCAAGATTGAACTTTGCCTTGTCAAAGCCAACTAATGTTTTTGTACTATTAAAAAAAAGGTAAATTTTCCAAGTCGCGGTGGCCTAGTAGTAAGGAGGTCCCGAACGGGCCGAGCCCAAACCGAACCAAACCGATCCAAACTGGTCGGGCCGAAACCGACGACCCGATTTGTTGGGAGGTGTGGCCCGAAGCCCGAACATTCGGTTACGATTTTTGGCCAGAAAAAACCGAAAAAACCGAATTGCCCTTTAGTGTATATTTTGCCAAAAAAACATACCCTGTAATGTTGGAACAAAATCAAAGTGCCCAACCACATATATCTCTTATCTCCCTCACAACAAAATCAGCCCTGCACATAAATCTCTTCTCTCTCTCACAACAACACATAAACCCTAAATTTATCACAAGTCTCACAACAATCCACAATCAAAAATTTCTTAACAAATTTGAAATTACAACACAATAAAACAAATTAATCAAGAGATATGTGAAAGTTTGGGAAAATTTTGGGGTTTTCGCCTCTGTTCACCCACCTTCAAGGCTTCAAACACCACCACAGGCTACAACAGATGCGAGCGACTGCGAGTCTGCGAGGGGAGAGTGGCCCAACTGATCGGAAAGCAAAAGAACCGAGACAGGTAGAGAGATCTCAATAAATCTAGAAATAAATCCAAAAAAATCACCACCATTCCTTCCAAGTTCTTCTACACGGACACAAGTGAGCAAATTAATTGAAGAAGGGGAAATTGACGAGGCCCGCTTTTCGTCGATCGTCTTCAAACCACCGCGAACGCACCACCAATTCACTGCTTCACCGACTCTTCATCCATCGTCGTTGTGTATAGATCGTTTGCATTTTGCAAGATAAACACGGGTAGAGAGATCTCAAATTGGGAAGCGGAGGAGAGAGAATCAAGGGCTGGCGGCCTGCGACGAGAGATGGCGGCAGGGAGTGCGGCCGGCTGGGCAGCACGAGTCGGGAGGGTTGGAGTGTGGGTGGCTCAGCGGCTATCCTCAGTTAGTTGAAAAATGAAAAAGACACGGGACACGGGCAATTCAAGCAGCAGCAAAGGAAAGTAGGAAACTAGGGTTTTGTTTTTTTTTTAAGAGAAAACGGTTTTTTCGGGCCGATATATACCGGGCTGGCCCAAAACCGCGAATTTCGGTTCGATTATGAGTCGGTTTTCGGGTCGGGCCACATTCTGAGCAACCCTACCTCTGGTCCCGAGTTCGATCCCTGCCTCAGCCAAAGAAAATCCAAAGTTTACCTTGCTCCCTACCAGTGGGTCAAACCAGTCGGCTTGCGCCGAGTTACCTAGCCACGTACTAGGGGTTTTGCCACCGAAGGTGGGTTTCTCGCCATAAAAAAATGTATTTTTTTTTGTAATTTACTCCTTATAAGTACTCGCTCCATTCAGAAAAAAACATGTCATTTACAATTTAGGCACCTGTTTTAAAATGATAAAAATTATATAAAATATTCATTTTTTTTTTATAAATTTTGTTAACAATGTCATAATTATTAGGAAAAATGGACAAAAATAATACCAAGTATTAACTTTTGGCCAAAAATAATACGAACTTTGAAATTGACTGTTTCATATATGAACTATCGTCCTATTAACCGAAAATAATACATATGTGTATTCCGGTGAACTTTCTGACCAAATACGCCACGTGGACGCCGGAAAATACACATTGCATAAATTTTTGCGACGTCACCAAACTTGTAAGTTATGCCATGTCATAAATTTATTTTTCATTTAAAAAAAATTAAACAAATAGGCAAATAGCTACAGTACCTTTCGAAACAATGGAGGAGAGAACGAGCACATAACATTGAGAAGAAAGTGAAGACGCCCACCCTCGATTCCATTGTTTCGAAAGGTACGGTAGCTACTTACAAGTTTGGTGACGTGGCAAAAATTTATGTCATGTGTATTTTCCGGCGTCCACGTGGCGTATTTAGTAAGAAAGTTCACCGGAATATACATATGTATTATTTTCGGTTAATAGGGCGATAGTTCATATATGAAACGGTCAATTTCAAAGTTCGTATTATTTTTGGCAAAAAGTTGATACTTTTTATTATTTTTTGTCCATTTTCCCTAATTATTAATAATATCTACGAAATTATTTTAAAAAAAATCATAAAAATATGGATATTTTTTGAAGGTCCACACGCATAGCACGTGTGACCTTGACTCCTCTACGGCTCTACCCGCCGGCCGCCTATAGCTGTTCCGTGTTTACCTAGATAAACCTAAACCCGTGCAGCCGGTCACCTTCTCTACCACCGTCCAACGCAACCTTCCCAGGAGGGCCCATTCCTCTAACGTCGCCGTTACCGGAACGGCGGTAAACCATTTTTAATTTCCCTATCTTACAACTTCAATTCAATTATGCATTACTGAACGTCTGAAATTAATTTATTTCTTATGAAAATTTTGTCCCCTTCACGAAAACGGTACAACGACGTTACCAAACTGAAACCCACCGAACTCTCTTTCTCTCTCTAACTTTCCGAGCCGACCCGCGTGAACGTCGGTCTCACGCGCCTCTATCTCTCTCCCCGGCGACCTCACCCTAAAAATCATGCGGCTCACGCTTTTCTCCTCCAGCCGGCGCATTCTCATCGCCGCTCATTCTCTCTCCTCTTCTCGCTCTCTCTCCCTTTCCTCCGATCCCATCGCCATCACACCTCTCGCCGCACCTCACGAACAGGTCTCGCCATGGGAGATCTCATCGATTCGCAAGCCACTCCTTCGCCGACTCCGCCGACGTCGACGGCCGCTCGCAATCCCCGGCCGATGCCGGTGAGGGAGGATTGCTGGAGCGAGGACGCCACCTTCACGCTGATCGAAGCCTGGGGGAAGCACTACGTGGATCTGAATAGGGGGAATCTCCGGCAGAAGCACTGGCAGGAGGTTTCCGACGCCGTTAATGCGTTTCATGTTGGAGTCGATGAGAAGGTTCGTCGATCTGATGTCCAGTGCAAGAACCGGATCGATACGTTGAAGAAGAAGTACAAGGTCGAGAAGGCTAGGGTTTTGGAATCCCGTGGATCCTACCAGAGCAGCTGGCCGTTCTTCGCTCCTCTCGATTCTCTGATCGGATCCGCTCCCTCCGTTCCAAAGAGGCCCTCTCTAGCCGCTGTCTCGCACTCTTCTTTGTTTCTTCCCGCCGCCTCCGTCGCTATGTCTGCGCATCAGGCTGCAGGAGGTCGGACGGGGCCGCCTATGGCGGTTCCGCTCTTGCCTCACAGGAGGACGCCGCCGCCGCCGGGATTGGCGACTGTTGTTCCGCAGAAGCGCCCTTCGCCAGCTTTCACGGCGCTGGATGCCTCGTACCCCGACATCAGGAAGAATTACTCTTCGATGGCTGCCGCTGCAGCTGCTGCAGTGTCGGATGATGAAGAAGTTGAAGAGGAGGAGGAGGAGGAAGACGACGACTTGTACGACTCTATACCGAACAGGGAGCGCGGAGAGGCAGAGGGGATGAGGAAGTTGGCTGGGGCGATTGAGAGATTTGCGGAGGTCTATGAGCGAGTGGAAGCGGACAAGCAGAGACAGATTGTGGAGTTGGAGAAACAGAGGATGCAATTTGCCAAGGAATTGGAGTGCCAAAGGATGCAGATGCTTGTGGAGATGCAGGTTGAGCTTGAGAAGGTTAAGAGGGTAAAGAGGTGATACCAGAAAGGTACTATATTATTGGTCATATTGGGTTATCATATATCCCTTTATGTAAACTGTTCTTGTTTTCCCAGAGTTCTATAGAGCTCTTGATTTCACTTGGGATGAAAACTGTCAATTATTCAATTTCTCTTTCCATAGTGTACCCACTTGTTTAGTTAAAATAATCTCTCTGGATATAGAATATACAGGAATTTCGTTTGTTGCTACGCTATGGTGATAATTTAAGATCCTTCGGAATCACTTAGGATTGGTCATAGATGAATAGTTTATTGCTTTATTTATAATCATGGCTTAGTGAAATTATACCTTCTTTCTTTATACCAAGGACACTATCTATTCTGTTTTACGTAGATGCAGGAATTGGGTTTTCTTGTCAAGAGAATTGCTACTGTGTTTAGCTACAATGCTTAGTCTGTCATGAATGGACAAGGGAAGGTCGAATTGGAGGGTGGTGTGGAAAATGTAAATATCATTGCTTCAACAGGAGGGTGAAGTAGAATAATGTAATATCATTCCTTTAGTAACTAAAGCATCTGAATGGCTAATAGTTATTACATATATGGGGATCTTTGATTTGGAGTTTCATTTTCTTTTTATTGGGGTGTCATATTACCATAGCTTGGACAAGTTCTTGGCAAAATCATTCTCTCTTTTTATTGCAACTTGGTACATCTTATGCTTGTTAGAAGGGGTGATATTTATCATATTTGATGTAGTCTAAGATATAGCTGACTTGAGAGTGCAAGTTATTCAAAACTGAAGTCTACAACATTGCTTGTTTCTTTGGTATCTCTGACTAGTTAAATTTTTCTGTATGGTGATTCACTGAAACTCATTTTCAAAGAGCAATATCAATGCTATATTTGACAGTTCTTCTGGATAGCTGACTTTATAGAGAATGTGGTGCAAAATAAAGTTTATATGGTTAATTGGTTTTTTTTTTTTTTGCCGATAATTTTCTGATAGAATTTGCCACAGGCAGTTTCAGTTATTGACATTGTTGGCTAATTGATTCGTTTGCCGTGTTGGTTTTGTTTTATGGTGTAGGATAGCTAGCACGTTTTTTTATTTTCGCATTTTCATTTATGTCATTTGCTTCGTGTTATTTCCTTTCTGTCATTTGCTTCTGTTATTTGATTTGATGTACATGATGGTTAGTCCATCTACCGGCTTGTCCGGTCTCGGTTTATCTAGGCTTGTCTAGAGAACTGAATTATTATCTTGCTTAAAAAAAAAAATGTTATTGACATTGTATGTTCTGAAAAGAAGTGTATCTCAGCATGACTAGCTTGGGTAAACAAAATCTGATTATCATACCTACAATTTGATGGAAGGATTAGCATTTCTAGCAATCATATGGGGATAACAAACTCATTTACTGTTTGACACTTTGAGAAATCATATGGTCACAAAATTCTGATTGTGATTCTTAAGCTTCCTTGATGCTTTTCTGATTCTAGAACTTCATCATAGTTGCTCCAACAGTTCTCTTCCACTCACATTGGAGACATTGCAATTGCATTTCTTATTTTAGGTGCAAACAAGTGGCCACTCCCTTACAAGCTTAAAGATCGATTAGATTTTCTAGATCTAGTAAGAAAACCATCATTGATTTGTTTCATTCACCTGTTGAGTCTCAGTTGATGCATATTTAATCAGTGTGGGTAAGTTACATTTAGATTCATTGCCTGTTTCTCTCTGACATTTCCAATCGCTAGCTGTTAATCCATGATTTGTAGTCTCCAAACCTGCCCATAATATACTCATTTGGTCGTTGCTCAAGATATGCAAGATTAAACAGCTTGTTAGGCTGTTTATATGATTAAAAAAATGTTGTTAGGATTATCAGGGAGAGTAAATCAATCTCCTCATCTTAGTAGCTTTGGTCTCGTTTCCCCTGCCGCTCTTCCTAATTCCTGTATTTTTTGTCGTCTTTGTTTTCTGTTGGCTGACTTATTGACACAAGTGCCATTTTCCATTCTTGTAGATATGTACACATACTTGCTTCTGCGACCTTTGTGTAAGTGGCTGCATTGGGGAATACACTAAAATCTCACTTTATGGAGTAATTGACTGGATTCATATGTTTTCACGTCTGCCATTGGAAGCCTAACAACAGCTATTAAGGTGAAGCTGCTGATGTCGGGAAAAAGGAAACTAAAACCAGTAAGAGTTCCGCAAGGTAAAATGTAATTGTCTACATTACTTTCTCTTGTCATCTGGGTATTGTTATGTCAATTTTTTGGGTTACACGTAACCTAGTCATAGAAGATGCAGAAAAACACAGCAAAAATCTTAGAAGACTTGTAGTATCTTCAAACTTTCGAGATATTAGATTTCTGCCAGTTGAATGTTAATTGTCAAATATGCTAGTGTGAGTTTGTTTGACCGTTGTGATATTGCTTCATAGTCCTAAATTTAATGCTTACTGTACAAACCATCCATGTGAATGCGGCGATGTTTGGTTTGGGACTTTGGGTCTCTGTTTTCGCGTTTGTGCCATTTAGCATTTGAGTCCGGCTCGTTTGCAGGAAGTTTTGGATGATAGGTTTGTTGCTGGTGTTCAATTATAACCTCTTTTAGACAATGGTAAGTAGGTTATGAGTGAGCCAAACGAGTTGATAATTGCTTATTCATATGCAACTTATTTAGAAACAAGTCAAGCTTGAGCTGAGCCTAAATTTAGAATTGAGCTTTAAAATATGTTCATACTTGGGTTATTTAGTAATTAAATGAGTTGAAGTTGAGCTTTTTTTTTCGAAAAAAGCTTACCAGTATTTTGTAAATTTGAGCTCAAATTTGGACTTGAGCTTAAAAATATGTTCAAAGCTTATTTAGTAAAGGAATGAGTAAGTTCAAATCAAGTCGAGTTGAGTTTTGAATTGAATTTAATAATGTGCTCATCCTCGACTTGTTTACTAAAGGAACAAGCTCGAGCGGAGCTTTTATCGAGTTGTGCATGAGATACTCGTCTCATATAACAACCTTACAATTAGGGGTGTTACTTGAGCCAAACGAGATGAGCTTGACATGTTCAAGCTTGGTTCATTTGTTAAACGAGCCGAGGTGAATCCAATTTTTAAATGAACTTTCTTTATTGTTCAAGTTTGGCTTGTTTTAGTAAATGAACAGCCTAGTTGGGGTGGCCTAGTGGTAAGGAGCAAGGGGGTGGGAAGGAGGTTCCGGGTTCGATCTCTGCTTCCACCCCTTTCCTTGGGATTTCCATCCAAGGTTTGTCTTGCTACTTACCAGTGGGTCGAGTTGGTCGGCGCAAGCCGGTTTACCTGGCACGTGGCTCTTGCCGCCTGGCTCACGTGCTCGGGGTTTATCGCCAGAGGTGGGTTCCTTGTCATCAAAAATAAAAAATGAACAACATCGAGCCGAGCTTTAAGCTGTTTTATTTGGTCATAACATATTAACTTAAAAGAAATTTCATAAAATTCGAGCTATTCAAACTTAAATCGAACGAACCGAGCTTTCAACCGAGCTTAAAATCATATTCAAGTTTGGCTTATTCGAGGTGTTTTTTTTTTCAATCAATCTTTTTCCTGGTTGCATTATTTCAAGTTCACAATTGATAAAATCCAACATTGTTGGATCTTGGTGGGTGCCATGAGATTTTAGGATTTGATTAAATTTTGTCGTAGTCATGTTTTGAGTAGTGGCGGATTACAAAATTGTTATTTGAGGGGCAGAAAACTAAATCCTTTTTACTTAAATATCGGATTTGAGCTTATAATATATCAAATCGAAACTATCGACGAAAGAACCATATATATTAAATTTGATATTTGATTGGAGTATGACTGTCACCTCTAACCCCAAAGAGGATCTGACTCTGTTTTGAGGGCATTGTAAATTAAAACACAGCCATTAATAATATGGACTCGTTTCAAAGTTCACAATGTATCCTAATTCATAACATCAATCTACAATCCAACTATATGTACGCCCATGTGAGGATGGAGATCAACTGAGCCCTTCAAACTTGTATATATAGAACACTCCTTGAGCTTATGACTGCAAATGACGCACTTTTAATCTTAAAATGGTGCACGTTTAGGATAAAACTTGCCAATTAGTGTGCGCGCTCTTTTAGTGCAGTCGGGATCACCCGTCCTAAAAAAACTCTATCCTCTAAATGTCGCTTCTCACCAACAGAATTAAGGGGAAAAAAGTAAAATTAATTAAAAATTAAGAAAAAAGAGAAAGGATGGAGAATTGGAGAGTTTGTGAGAGGGTATCCGGAGGAGATAGGGACAAATGGAACAGCTGATCCCTTATGCTTTTAGTGCACCACTTTGTTCATAAAAGTCACTGTGGATTTGCTGTCTCATAATCCCCCTATCCCTTCTCCCAAAAATACACCCTTTAATATTTTCATTTTTTTTCTTCTTCAAATTTCAATTCTTTTTCTTTCTTTTTCTTTTTCTTATTTTTTTCATATTGGAGTGGGGAGGCACCGCACGGGGCTGTCCCTTTTGGGACAGATGATCCCGGCCACATAAAAGTACACCAACTAGTTGAACCCAAAAGTACACCGACTTTGATAAGTATTTTTTTAAGAAGTAAGATAGTAAGAATTAGGTTGGTCACCTCAGGTCCGGTAATCTTTTTAGAGCGTCACATTACGGAGCAGTTTGCAGTTTTTAGCGAGCATCTTTTTTTTTAACAAAATTAATTTCCTAATATATACGTGCGCGTGTTTGAAGTGTTCATAATTTAACTAGAGAAAATTGGGATCAAGTTTGCAAGGGAAATAACTCGATCTATCTACCACTTTGAAGTCTATCTTTCGTGTTAAGGGTAAGATCAAGGATGGGCATAAGGTTGGGTTGGTGTTATAGTCCACCCCATTTTAGCAATAATGTATATAATATAAGTCACTTATAATCATGTTGCTTGATTGACACAATTAGTAGAGAGTGTTGAGGGGGTTCAAATCACCTGTACTCTAAAATGTCCCCCCCTCCTATCCCCCAACCCCCAACCCCCTCCCTCCTCACAAACTCTAATTGAAAAAAAAAATTAAATTAAAAAAACAGATTAAAAGAATAAAAAAATTAACCTTTTTGTCAGAGGGGACAGGCCAAGGGGACGGGATTGGGGACACACGATTTAAACCCGTGTTGAGGAGGGCAAAAGAGGCGTGGGTTCGCAACCCACCACTTCTAACTCTACCAATTCAATTTGAGACAGGAAAATAATAAAAATTATTTCTAAATCTAGTCTATCTAAGATTGTAATTTTGGTTATGTGACAAGATATGCGAGATTAAGATTATCTCTATGTGAAATGCTGAAATTCAATATTAGTTTATCCAAATTTAACCCCTCGAAAAAGAAATGTCAATGGCGGGGAATTTACTGCATAAGAACTAGGGTAAACTGCATAAAACCACCCTTAAAATGCCCTACATTGCTTAAAACCACCCCTTAGATAACTAATTACCGAAAACCACCCTTTACAATACAACTGACGAGCCACCCATATGAGCTTTCCGTCAACGAGTTCCGTTAAATCTGAGAAACTAAAATTTCCCCCATATTTCCTATTTCCTAAGGGCATCTCCCATGATAAGCCAAAAAATGGGTTTTGACCTATTTGACATATTTGAATTATTATTAGACAATGACATATTTGAATTATTATTCCATAAATAATATTTTTAGACAATGACATTAATCTTTTTTTTTTTATTATAGATTCATCAAAATTATAATAAAAAATAAATATTAAGTTGCTTAAAGTACTAAAGAAGAAAAAACAAATATAAAATGAAACAACCAACTATTGAATCATGAATCAAAGATTGAATTAGAAATCTCAATAGTTTCATTTGAAGAGTGAGATAATGATGATATTTGAGAAGAATTCATTGTTGATTCAAATCGAAATGATAACGATAGAATCAAGTGACGGAAATGAGATGTGAAAGTTCTAAATTATATGAGTATTTATAGAAAATTAGCCTGCCGAAATTGACCTACGATGAAAACAATAAAACCGTACAATAAGCCAAAAGAGAATATTCCATAGAATATTCTCTTTTGGTAGTCTATTTCCCCTCGTCATTATGGCCTATGGGGGGAGATGCTCTAATAGCTTTCATTCAGATGAGAAGTATAAACAATTTTTTTTAAAGGAACAACATCATAGAGATTCATGGCCCAATTTGTCCCAAAAATCTTGAATCACTTGCTTCACAAAGTCGAGAACCAGTAGATTCGACTCGTTGAATTTGGTGTGCCGCACACCTCAACACTCGAGTACTCGACTGTCTCCTCGGCCCGATATCTCGGTGTGTCGTAGTAACTCCGGCTTTGTTCTCCGTCGCCGTGACGAACGCTGCTTCCCCCTCAATGACCGCCTCGATTGTGAATGTGCCACACCAGCCCCCATTCGGAAATCAAAACCCATATCCCCTCCTCTCTCACAATACTAAAAATCACTTGCTACAAAACACAATGACAAATTGACATTTTAAACCTAAAATCCATATCCTCTCCTCAGTCTTCATAAATTATAACTCTTGAATTTAAACCCTAAAATCATATCCTATCTTAAGAAATTGTAACCGCAAAATCTTAAAATCAAGCAGAATTGAAACGATTTAGGTGTTAGATCGAGTGGTTATGATGGATTGTTGTTGAATTTTGAAGGGTGAGAGGCAAGACGTACTGGACATGAACCCCCACTGTTGTGGGTTTGCTCTCCTTCAAAGATTACAATTTTCAATTTCATTAAAACCTAAATTATGGGGTAAAACAGTAATTTTACAGATTTAATAGGTTGCGGACGGAATTCTCACAGGGGTGGCTTATTGCTAACAGTTCTATTATAAAGGATGGTTTTTGGTAATTAGTCATTTAAGGGGTGGTTGTGAGCAGTGTAGCACATTTTAAGGGTGGTTTTCCTCAGTTTACCCTAAGAATTAAGAGTCCACCGACGTAATCAAACTAATTCCACGGACGGCCAACTTCGCTAGCCCATTTATTTTCACATCTCATTTGATTAAGGAGTACTATGAACTTTGTAATTTTCGAGATAGACACTTTTTTTTTAATAGGTAATAATTCGGTTGGCAAGAGGCCTGACCGATTGAATCCCGACGGATGAGATCAATGAGATCATTGTGTAATGACAAGGCCGCCCCATTAACAAGACGGCCAAGGTGTGCAACCTTGTCAGCCGACCTGTTACCCTCACGGGGCACATGTGAAAAAATCACATTCTCAAATTCTGTAATTTGTCTCTTAATGTCTCCCATAATTAATTCAATTTCCCAAGGACAGGTCTGGTTATTATTATTCAGTCTATCAATAACGGTTTTAGAATCACCTTCTATAATTACATTTGTTCGTTGTATTTGTTTAATTGCGTGGAGACCCAATTGCAATGCCATGGTTTCTGCCATTAGGGGGGATTGTTCTCCTAGTTTCTTTGCACCTACCGATATCATTTGTCCTTCATGGTCCCTGATAATAAACCCTGCTGTAGATTGTCCCAATCTATCAATTTCACCATCAAAATTCATTTT
Source organism: Persicaria tinctoria (assembly GCA_037127255.1). Classification (NCBI taxonomy): domain Eukaryota; kingdom Viridiplantae; phylum Streptophyta; class Magnoliopsida; order Caryophyllales; family Polygonaceae; genus Persicaria; species Persicaria tinctoria. Next base: position 19,435,985 of record JBANSL010000007.1, on the reverse strand, counting down.
CAGAAATCCATATTCCGGTTTTCGCCATTTTACATTTTTTCTACTTATTTTCCTCTGCCGATGTGACCCAGTGTTAGTGTTTGCAGTAGTTGGGTCATCCTCATCTGACCATCCGTTTCTCCATTGTTCTTTTATATTGCGGACAAAATGCTGCATCTCCCGAAAGTCTGTTTTTTTGCCCCTTTCAAAAGCTAATTGATTTCTATAAAACCATAACGTCCACCATCTCACTGCTATCTCTTCCTTTTGTTCTTTGGATGTGTGTGACCCCAAGAAAGTCATTATTGATTTTCCACTCCACCTGGTCACACTACCCTGAATGAGGATATGGACTTGTTGTGGTAATGCTAGCCCATTAATACGAGCAAACTGGCATTCTATAAACAAGTGTTGTTCATCCTCCTCCCCAGCATCACATAATACACATTGGTTTGGTATTGGGGTTCCTCGTTTGATCAGTCTATCTTTAGTTGGTAAACCATTCCGGGCTACTTTCCACAGGAATTTTTTTATTTTTGGAAGCGTATTCACCTTCCAAATCCAATAGTTTGGATCGTCCGCAAAGGATTACGCGTTCGATATCAAATTGACTGCACTAGACGTTGTAAACCATCCCTTTTTATCAGGCCACCAGTATAGTCTATCTGGCATTGGTTTTGTCGGTAGTGGGGATTCCATTATTTTTTGGGCTAATTTGTGGTCTACTGTATCCGCAAGTTTACTTCTATCACATTGCCCATTAGAAATGAATTCACTAACAGTTAATTTCTCACTCAGAGGATATTGCCTGCCAGTGATTTTCTCCAAGGTCATGTTGTTTATCCACCTATCCTTCCAGAAGTTAACAGATGCGCCATCTCTTATTGACCATATCAAACCAGTTTTGAATTTAGGAATTAGCAATGCGGCATTTCTCCATTGCCATGACGCATTTTTAGTTTGCTCGTAGTTTAATATGTCAGAATTTTTTAGATACTTATGCTTTATAATTTGTACCCATATGTTATGTGGTTCTGCAAGTGTTTTCCATAGTAATTTCATCTGTAATGCTTCATTCATAGTTTGAGACTTTCTTATACCCAAGCCTCCTTTAGACTTTGGCTTGCATATTCTATCCCAACTAATTAGGGGTCTATGCTGAAGATCCTTATTCCAGAAGAAAGATCGATTTACTTGGTCTAGAGTTTTATGAATCGATGTAGGCAACATGAAGCTTTGCATTGCAAAGAGAGGTTTGGACGCTAAATTTGCGTTAATTAGGATGGCTCTTCCCTGTTGCGAGATAGAATTGGCTTTCCACTTAGATAGTTGGTTCTTTGTCTTTAAAACTATTTCCTCAAAGGTGGTTTTGTTTACTTTCCCACATATAATTGGACAGCCAAGGTATTTCTCCATTGCCCTTGTATGGGGTACTTGAAGAGAATTCTGTAATAGTTGTATTCTGTTTCCAGGAACTCCTTTAGTGGTTTGGAAGGATGATTTATGGAAGTTAACTTTCTGACCCGAAAGGTGGCAATACTCCTCTATGATTTCTTTGATCTTTAGGCTCGCTTCTAAAGAGGCTTTTGAGAATATAATTATGTCGTCCGCAAATGCTAAGAAAGGTACCGATGGGCCTCCACGCCCAAATCTAAATCCAATTTTACTCGCTGGCTGAAGCGATTCCTAGTGTAATCGTCTACTCAGTAATTCTGCGCCTAGAATAAATAGGTACGGGGATATAGGATCTCCTTGCCGAATTCCTCTAGAAGGACAGAACACCTACGTCGGAGAGTTGTTCACAAGGATAGAGAAGGAGGCCGTAGTAACACATTCTTTGATCCATTTGATGAATGTCTGGTGGAAACCAAATCTTTTCATTATTTCCCAGGAAAAATCCCAATTTACCCTGTCATATGCTTTTTCCATATCCAACTTTATTGTCATCCATCCCTCCGACCCTAACTTGGTCTTGAAGGAATGGAAAATTTCATGGGCAATCAGAACATTGTCCTCAATTGCTCTATCAGCTACAAAGGCTCTTTGCAACGGGTGGATGAGTTTTCCCATTACACCCTTCAACTGTTTTGTTAAAATTTTGGAAATAATTTTGTACATTGTTGAACATAAACTAACCGGCCTATAATTATTTGTTGTAGTTGAGTTGTCTATTTATGGTAGTAGAGTAATGAAAGTATGATTCACTTGGCGCAACATCTTACCTGATATGAAAAAAAATTTGACAGCTCTTGTTACAGACGGTCCAACAATATCCCAATATGTTTTATAGAATTCTGTTGTGAACCCATCCGGGTCAGGCGATTTATTCTTCCCTAGACTAAATACCGCCATTTTCACCTCGCTATTCCCTATTGGTTTTTATTAATTCTGCATTTTCGCTATCTGTAATGCTCGGGGATATTAGATTCATTGTTTCACTCCATATTGATTGATTTAGCCTATCCTTTTTAAACCGCTTTTCAAACTCCCTTTGTATTTCACATTTAATGTTTTCCTCTACCATGACTTGTGTCCCTTTTGCTGTATTTATTGATCTGATTATTTTCCTATTTCGCCTCCCCGATGCGATCTTATGGAAATATGATGAATTTGTATCTGCTAATTTAACATGTTTAGACTTCGCTCGTTGACTCCAATATGTTTTATGGAAATTGATTAACGCCTCCTTTTTTTTAACAATCTTGTTTGTTTTATCTCTAATGTGTTATCCGTTCTTGCACATTATAGGTTCTGAACTTCGATTAGATCGGTTTCCACTTCCTTGAGTTGCTTGAAAATATTTTCAAATGTTTTTTGGTTCCATTCCTTTATTTTTACTTTTAAAATCTTTGTCTTAAACGTCAGCTGGAACATAGCCGAGCCTCCACAACTAGCCCTCCATGCTTGTTTTACAATGTTTCTCAAGTCTTTTCTTTTCAGCCACATATTCTCAAATTTAAAAGGCGCAGGTTTTGGTTGGTTTCCTAACTGGAGATTTACAGATATCGGACAGTGATCCGAAGTAGAGAACGCATGGTGCATTATTCTTAAGGATGGACACTTATCGATAATCCCTGTTTGAACAAGCACTCTATCCAATCTTTCTAGAGTGATGTCTTCTCCTGACTTTTTTTTCCTCCACGTAAACCTGTTTCCAGCAAAAGGAATGTCAATAAGCTCCCCCTTCTCTTTAATATCTGCTAACCTTCTAAAACGTCCCAACGAGGGTTCTACCCCCCCCCCCCCCCCCTTGTTTATCTGTGCTTTCCGCTATTTCATTGAGATCCCCCATTAGAATGCATGGGTTTGTGGAATCAGCGATCATTTGACCTATTTCTTCCCAAAATTGAGGCTTTTCCCTTTCTTGAGCTGGACCATAGGCCATGAAGATGTTGCATTTGAAATTTACCTTGTAGTTATTGTATTCTAAGCATATAAATCTTTTCCTTGTCGTTATTACTGCAATCGATTCTTGGGTTAGGTGGTGGGCTTTCCACATAACTCCTATTCCCCCGGATTTACCACGGGCTAGGACCCAGCACGGTGAGTCAAAACCCGCATTTCGCCAAAGTTTTTCGTCAGGAATATTTTCTGATTTTGTCTCCATAATGGCCATTAGTTGAATATTTTGAATTTTACAGAAGGTGCTTAGTTCGGCCCAGAAATTCGGGTGGCCAAATCCCCTAACATTCCATGCCCCTATTTTCATGGCCAACCTGATACATTACATCCCCTAGTAATGTTATGCCTCTCTTGAGAAGAAGAGAAGAAAACAATTGGTAGGCAACGTTTTCTAGCTTGCAAGGGTCTATGGGTTTGAGATGAGCACACAGTTGTACTTGTAATAGATGTTTGTACATCGCAGATGAGAATTGAGTTCTTAGCATTATTAATATCGCTAGACCTTAAACCCTTACACATAATCTTCTTTGCCCAGTAAACAGGTAGTCTAGTAATTCTTCGCCTTGTATTTTGTTTCCTCTTAGTTAGGCTAGTTTGAAGACCATCATAGATTTGTGTCCTATTTTTAATTAGTGAACATCTTTTAACAAATGTGTGCATCTGCGTTAAGCTACTGCGTCCTATCTAGCTCCTCACAACGCCAGGTTTGTACTCAATACAACTATGTGCACTGTTTGCCTTGTGATCTCTATGGCCAGAATTATATGAACAAAGAAGATATTTAAACAACTTAAAGACCAGATCAGATTTACCAAATAATTTACATAAACATTCAACCCCTTCGTCCATTAATCCATTACTCCTACGAATCAAACAAAGAGACTTTCCTTGACAAGCTGCATTCAAACTAAGAACTGTAATTACAATTGATGGGCATTGCATAGGCGTGAAGACATCGGCCAGCTCAAGTTTCACACCATCGGCGATGGTGCTTGCAAAAAGTTTTATTTCTTCAAACCTGGAAGAGACACTTCTCATCTAGATTGCATATCTGACAGCTTCTAGCACTTGCACAAAAGAGGTGGTGATCCTTCTTTCCTGGTTCTTGATATCGCACCACCATAGGATACCAAGAAACAAACGCCATGTCTTCTTACTCATCATTCTTTCCCCTTTTACCACCTCCACCCATCAGCTTGGAGCAGGCAGTTTCATCGTCCTCAATCCCGAGTTTCCGCTTGCCCGACTCGGACTTGACAGGCCCTTCACTGCCCTGCTGCTCAGACCTCAAGGCCGGAGAAACAGCCGAGGGAGCAGCAAGAGCAGCACATGAGCTTGGTAGGAGACAATCAGGGTTGTAGAGATTTGGTAAAATGAATTCAGAGGAGGCAGGAATGTTACCCAAAAGCCGCTCGAAATCTTCCTGAGTGAAGTCGGCAGGGATACCACAGGGTACCATACCTCCCTCATAATCTCCTTCCATGTCAAGCATCTCTTCATCGTCGACTTCGTAGTACTCGGGATCTTCGAACTCAGCCGCAATTGCAGTTGGATTAGCATCATTTGGGTGTTCAGCAGCAGGGGTTTCCTCTTCATCTTCTTGATATTCATCAACAGCTTCGTACTCTTCAATCTCAGGGACAGGTGGGAGTGGTTCCACCACAACAGATTCAGTAATAGAGATATTGGAATTCTCACCAGAAGTAGGGGAGGAATCATCCGAAGATGAATCAGAGCTTAAATCAACATTTTTGCCGAATGATTTCCACAGCTCTTCCTTTGAGTGCCCGAAGGAGGGAGGAGGGACTGGCTTTGACTTCCTAGCAACATTTACCCATTCGCCACCATCACTGGATTGCCCAGCACTACCGTCGGCCATGGAGACATCCTCAGGTCCAGCCCCCAATACTCCACTTCCTCCTGGGTTACACACCCTTCTCCCTGGGCAATTTTCAAACAAATGTTCAGTGCTACCACAACTCCCGCATCCTTCCGGAAAATCTTCGAACCAGATTGGATAGGACTCCAGTTCCCCCATTTCATTAGCCACCAACACCCTTTTGTTGGGGATTTTTGTCAGATCTACACTAACGCACACTCTCGGGTATCGAAGTCTTGCACCATTAGGGTTGAAGGCAGCAACCCTGATCACAATGCCGATCTTGTTCCTCTCAACTATGGCCTTGAGAAGGGAGTCACTAACATACTTGGTTGGCAGCCCAGGGAAGCGAACCCACATGTCCAGAATCGTCACCGACTCAGTGACAGGATTGAAAGACTCGCTCCATGGTCTGAACAGCAGGAGCTGTCCAAACACATGAAAAGGCCTCCCCTCCCACACCTTGTCCCTATCCTTCTTGAGATCGAATTTCAACTCGAACCAATTGTTGGCTAGAGGAAATAACTGGAATCCCGCAGACAGGAACTTCCAATCGACTTTGATCTTTCTTCTAATCTCCTTAGCCTCAATGGATTTCCCTATGACAGTGGCGAACAGGGAGGTGTTGTTGAGCGTGGATATGTTTGCCTGAACATCCGCCTGGATGTCCCTTAACATCTGCACATCAATCCGTGCCTTCCTCAACTGCTTTTCCAGATTCTTTTGTTTGCCCTTTCGGGTGTTTGTCTGTGAAGAACCGAAATGATCGGCCTCCATAGGTTTTTTCCCTTTGTCCGACGAGGATGCCGCCATGAAGACAAGAGAAACAAAGCAAGTATTAGTGTAAGAGAAAAGAAGGAGATTTTGCAATGAGAATAGATTAGAGAGGGTGTGAAGAGATCCCACACACCCTTGTTTTTTTATAGAGATTGGGGGGGGGGGGGGGGGGGGGGGGGGAGGGGCGAAGCAAGTCGCTGACCTTCCAAGCGCCGTACGGAGCCATCAGAGACTTGCACCAGAGGTGCACTCGAGCTTTCACCTCTCCGACCGTACGACAGAGACAATCAATCTTGGGTTGCAAGGAAATCCGTACACCTCCTTCCATGAGGTGTGGCCATGGAGGAGGTCGTCTTATCAGAACCCTACCTCCCCTATCGCTATAGACCATCCCCAGCACGGCACATCGCCATAGATCTGCCACACGACCATACTTCTGCACCTCCAATCGATCCCTCTTTCTCATTTGCTTTTTTTCCAAGAAATTTCTCTCCTTACGGCAACGAATTGCCTCTTTCCGCTCCTCAAATTGCTTGAATGAGGGATTGGATTATCATCATTATTTTGGGGAACATACTGGGTTTGGGAGTAGATTTGACAAGAGGAAGGATTTAGGGGAGGCCGACTACTAGATCTAGGGTTTGTTCGATCGCTTTTGGGGCAAACTGGAAAGTTCTCGAGAGCAGGAGAGAGGAAGCGCGTCAAGGCGCGTACTCTATTCATCTTTTCTATATTATCACTTGCTTTTTTGGTGTGTATTTTCGAGATAGACACTATTCACGCTAAACAAAAAGGATCAATTGGGGGAGGTGTTAAAAGTGTGGACATGTGAACTCTCCAAGAGGTGACATGTGAAAATAAAATAAATTAGTAAATTATTCGCGGTCTTTTTAATCTTTATCCTATGAGCATCTCCAATAGAATCTCTAATTTAGAAAAATGTGGAAAATTAGAGCTTTTTTAGACTATAACAAACCGCTTATCTATCCAATTCTCTAAAATAGTGAAATGAGGAGATAGATGAAAAAATTCTCTATGTTTGCAGAAATGGTAAAAATTATCTAAACATTTTATATTAAATGTTAGTACAAGAATCGATGGAATTCAACAATAGAGAATGGAGGAGTGAAAATAAAATAAAATGTTACTCTATCCGTTAATTAAAACTTGACGTTTTACTAATCACGCACGCTTTTTTAGGTGTTAAAAACTATATAAAATATTAACCTTTTAAATAATTTTTTAAAATAATATCATATTTATTACTATTAAGTATGAATTTATAAAAATAAATGTAAAAAATGTTAATATTTTATATAGTTTTTATGATTCTAAAGAAGCGTGCATGAATAGTAAACGACATGTTTTAATTGACAGAGGGAGTATATATTTGTTTTAAATAGATACAAAGTAGTAAGATTTAAAAATCTATTAAATGTAAAAATATGCAAAATAGTGAATCTGTACGAGTTTGAACTCAATTATTTTAATTTTTACAATTTAATACTTAATACTCCATCCGTTAATCAAAGCATGTTGTTTTATACATTTGCATATTTTTTTAAGAAAGCAAATAATAAAAGCAAATAAAAATATACTTATACCCCTAATTATTACTTTACCTACAAACTAACAAATCTCTAATCATTATAAGCGTAATTTTGAAAAGTGAATACCAAAATACCTAAAATGACATGTTTTTTTAACAAGATTTCACTCCTAAAATGACATTTTTTTCTGAACAGAGGGAGTATATAGTAATTCCAATTGTAAAAAAAAAAAAGAACAAATTTGATATGATATATTATTTGGAGCAAATGGAGTATATACTTGATATACTTAAGAAAGATATTATATATTCGATATTTCTAATAAATAAAATATTCATTTTGGAACATGTGGGTTGAATGCGAAGAGACAAAACTCCCTCATCGATCGAAATTTTAAACAATACAATAGATTTAGCAATAATAGATTCAGTATTGCTAGTTGATTTTAGGATAAAAGTTGATTTTTTTAGAACAGGATAAAAGTTGATTGAACTTATGAGGTAGGCTGCTAGGCTTCTAGTTCGTTTATCATTTTCAACCGATTTTAAGGGTGTGTTTGGATTCTAAAGTGTTTTTTAATATGTATTTTAAATAATATGAATTTAAAATAAAATATTGCATAGATTGTATAAATCAAATACTCAATGTTGTGTTAAGTTTGTAATTACCTTATAAACTTACTATAACTAATTTACTTAATTTATAAAGTATTTTATTTTAAAATTACATCATTTTTAAATATCTTACAATTTTTTTAACCAAACACTTTGCAAGTGAATTATGCTTATAAGCATAATGTATTGGGAATCAAACACATCCTAATTATAATACAACTATTTTACCTCAGTTAATTTGAGTGTTGGGTTACCTTTTAACAAAAAAGTTGGTACTCCGTAACAAAAGATTACACAAAGGATTGATTGTAATATCTGTCCATCTCCCCAACAAGAGATACATTATATTTATAATAGACTTTACAAGTATAAGATAAGATGAGATCATATACACAAGGATATGGAAAGAAAAGATAGATACAAATCTTTTACAACTAATATTCTAATACCCCCGCAAGCTCATGGAGGGGCAACGACATGAAGCTTGGAGCGTAACAACTCAAATCGACGATTGCTGAGGGCCTTGGTAAAGATGTTGCAGTTTGGTCATGAGACCCAATATGCCGGACCCAAAGTTCTCTAGTATCCACCTTTTCCCGCACAAAGTGGAAATTACAGGAATATGTTTGGAACGACTAGAGAGAACCGGATTCCTAGCCATGAACGTAGCACTCAAACTGTCACATAGAACGATGGGAATGGCTAGCAAGCGCTGCCGAAGATCCAAGAAGAGCTGATGGATCCCACTAAGTTCAGCAACCGTTTCAGCAATAGCCCGATACTCCGCCTCTATGCTGGAACGGGCAACTACACGTTGCTTTCTGGACGTCCAACTGATAAGAGAATTGCCAAGATGAACAACAAATCCGTAATGAGATCGACAATCATCAGAGTCTAACACCCAACCGGCATCAGTGAAGGTTGTGATGATGAACCGAGGGCACGGACCGATCTGAAAGGTGTAAGCCAGGATACCTTTTAGGTAGCGAAGTATTCATTTGACAACTGACCAATGATCCTCTGTCGGCCTCTGCATGTACTAGCAAACTCGGTTGACCGCATAAGTGATCTTAGGACGTGTAATAACCACATACTAAAGAGAACCAACGATGCCCCTGTAGAGTGACGGATCAACCATATGATCTCCTGCGTTTTGAAGGCGCAAGTGAGGTTTAGCCGGACTATTGATCGGCTTAGCCTCATCCATCTTGGACCGAATAAGCAACGAGCGAATGTACTGCTATTGCAACAGAAGCAACCGATCTGAGGTACGGGTGACCTTAACTCCCAATAAGTAACGGAGGGGACCCATATCTTTGAGGGAAAACACCTTATTGAGTTTGGTGATGAATCGGCTGATAGCAGGCAAGGAGCTTTCGATGATGATAATGTCGTCCACATAGACAGGATATAAATCACATCGGAGGGCGAGGAGAATACAAACAACGAGCAATCCGACTGACAAGCCCGAAAACCGGAATGAAGCAAGAAAGACTTGAGTTTTCCAATCCAAGCCCTGGGAGCCTGCTTGAGACCATATGAGGGCCTTACGGAGATGATAAACAAATGCAGGGCATGAAGGATTGACAAAACTTGGTGGTTGATCCATTTAAATAACCTTAGACAGATCTCCATTGAAAAAGGCATTGTTGATATCAAGTTGTCGCATAGGCCACCCTTTTGTCAAAGCAATGCAGAGAACAAGACGGACAATGGTTGGACGCACGACAGGGCTGAAGGTGTCAAAATAGTCAACCCCTTTCTCCTGGTTGTATCCCTTTGCAACTACTCTCGCTTTATAACGATCAACAAAACCATTGGCTTTGCGTTTGATCCAAAAAACCCATTTGCAGTGGACAACGTTCATAGATGACTGACGAGGAACAAGAGTCCATGTACCTGATCTGAAGAGAGCATCAAACTCAGATTTGCATGGCCGAGACCCATTGAGGGTGTTTCTCGGCTTGACGATAGGTTTTGGGTTCAGTTTCAGGGAGAGAGGATATGGGTAAGGGATGTCTGGATGTAGTTAGGGCTCTGGGTTTGAGATGACCTTTTTTAGCACGAGTGGTCATGGGATGGATGGATATGTCGGAGGGCCGGAAGTGAGGTAAATGAGACGGGGGAGAGGGTAGTGGAGTGGTCATAGGGTTGTTAGGCGCAACATGAAGGGTAGTGGACGATGAATTGTCAGAAAGGGATGGGGAGATGGGTGAGGGGGACGGTTGTCGTGAGGAAGATGAGGAGGATGCGGACTCAGCTGGTGAAGAGGCTGCTATAGAGGTTGGTGAAAGGGAGACCGCCACTGGGAAGATGTCAACAACATGCTCAGAGGGCTCAGACTGTGCCACGAGGGAAGAGGAGGCCCTGACGAGAAGGTCTGCTGAAAGGGAGGACTGGGAGGGAGCAGAAGACGGGGAAGAAGTGAGATCTAAGTGGAAGGAAAGACAGACTCGTGGAAGACAACATGAAGACTGACATAGACTCGTTTGGATAGGGAGTCATAACATAGGTATCCCTTGTGATTGGAGCTGTAACCAATAAAGATGCCTGCTTTGGTTTTGAACTCAAGTTTGTTAGTACAATAAGGATCAATAAAGGGAAAGCATAATCACCCAAACGATCAGAGAACGGAGTAGTCGGGATGCCGATCATATAGGCAGTGGTAGGGAGAGCGATTGGGGAGAATCGGTGTCGGGGTGCGATTGTGGAGATAGATTGTCGTGTGGAAGGCATGTTCCCAGAACTCAGGTTGTAATTTGGAATGGGCTAACAACGTAAGACCCTTTTCTTGGATAGTATGGTTGCGACGCTCAACCATACCATTTTGACTAGGTGTATGGGGACATGAAACTCGATGAATAATTCCATTTGTTTGAAGAAACGAGGAGACATTACGATATTCGCCACCCCAATATGTTTGTAATGCCTTAATTTATTTCCCAAATTGAGTTTGTACCATTGAATGAAAGAGTTTGAAATAATGAAATACCTTAGACTTATGAGACATAAAATAGATCCATGTGAATCGAATGCAATCATCCACAAGGAGAACAAAATAGCGGCGACCATTTATTGATAAAGAAGGGGCGCGCAGGCCCCCAGACATCTGAATAAACAAGTTCAAATGGAATGGTTTTGGACACATGCGTAGAAATAATAGGTAAACAACGACTCTTTCCTAGAGAACAAGATTGACACTAAAGCAATGAAGTGTTGCCAAGAACTGGAAGGTGAAATTAACTGTAAAGAAGACGAAATATCAGATGACTTGGATGACCTAGGCGATGATGCTAGAGACTCGGACTAGTGCGTTCACTGACAAACGCACGAGGATGGACAGATAGCGGCAGACGATAGAACCCATTGTCAACGATTCCTTTGAGCAGCACCCTTCCCTGCAAGTTCTTCAAAAGACAATGTGAGGGGTGTAGTTCAAGATAGCCATTAATGTCTTTTGTTAAACGGGATATGCTAATAATATTTTTCTACATAGATGGGACAACTAATACATGGTTGAGCTTAACTGGATTGGGTGATTGGTTTAAGACAGTATGACCAATGTGAGAGATAGAAAGGGTATTACCATTGCCGAGAGACAGTTTTTCACCTCCGCCATAAGGTGAGTCTAGGGACACCATGCTGAGATCTCCGGTGATATGGTCTGTAGCGCCAGAATCAAAATATCAATCCTGATCAGTGATGTTCGAAGAAGAGACCATGTAAGAGGAAGGATTAGAGGATGGAGGACGTTGCAGCCGCTCAGGAGGATGTCGTGACGAAAAGGCCTGAGTGTCAACCCGGTGAAAGCAATCCTTTGCGGCATGATCAGTGCGGTCAAAAATCTGACAGGGAACCTTCGAGCGAGAGCGAGGACCTTGATTGGAAGTGTCCGAGCGATCAGAGGAGTGCTCAAAAGGGGGACCGGACTGCCTGGGATGGGAAGACCGACCAGAAGATCGATCGGAGGAGGGACGTTGCTGAGAAGACGTCGGAGGACACGAGTGACCATAGTTGGCCTAGGGCTAATCGACGCCTGAACCACCACTCTCATTAGCGAGTCGTTGCTCCTCACGGAGAAGACGACCGAGCAGAGTAGTCAGTTTGACAGGTTCGGAGCGCATGTTGAGAGCAGCTCGAAAAGGGCCATAGGATGCATCAAGCCCCTGAAGCATACAAGTAGTAAAATCGCCGTCTGAAATCGGTTGAAGACAATCGGCGAGGGCAATCAGCCATGGCTGGCTTCTTCTCGAAGTATTCGAGCATAGAGGAGCCGACCTTGGTGACGCTATGAAGTTGTTTCTTGAGGAACATGACTCGAGCACGAGTCTGATGCTGAAACATATCGTTGAGAGCGACCCAAGCCTGACGAGCAGTGGTCGTCTTGACAAGATAGCAGGCGAGGGTTGCAGAGTCAGTGGTGCGGAGCCAAATGAGGATGAACTTTTTAAAACCGACAAAAATAGAAAGAAGAATAACTAAATTTTAGCAAATAAATAATGTGAAAAAATTGACCAATTAAAAAAAATAGTATGAAAAGTTAGAGTATTAACACAATACATATAGGTGGCACATTTCCAAGTTAACTAAAGTGGATTGGCACCGAATCCACACTCTCCCTGAGAATTGGTAAATAAAGAGCGGTCATTTCGGGGTTCGAACCGAGGACCTATAGATACTATCCACAAGTCTTTTTCGGTGAGCCATTCCGAAATGGTTAATCCACGCTCTCCCGGTAAAATGCTACCTCCCATATTTATGATTTATGAATTACTATGAATTATGAATGCTTCATTATGAGCGGTTGGAGGGAGGCCATTTAACTCGTACTTGCCTGCCAGCTTGATCGATCACCTCACCTCACCTGTCTCTAGATCTACGGACACTCGTTTATTTTTTTTCATGTAATTAAATAAATTTCAATTTGTCCCAGTAAATTGTACACTTCCTCCGGGGATGAATTCACGAAGGTTCTTGGAACCCAGACGTTATAAATTACAAGTTCCGAGTTGCCATCCCCTTGACAGCTGCCACTCTCTCAATTCCAGAAGGTTCCCCTCTCCACCCACCTATAAAATCCGACGCATTTTCATTCCCCTCTCAATCCATCCATCCATCCATCCATCTATCCTGTCGTGGATCAACCTCTTATTAATCAAAATGGCCTCTTCTAGGGTTTTGCTTGTTTTCATTGTCATCTCTTTCGCCCTCCTCAATCTCCTCCAATCTCACCCGACGGTATAATACCTTTCTTTCTCTTTCTTTTCGATATTCCGCATACATAATGTACATTTAATGTTATATGTAATGTGCAGATGGCCGGCAGCAGTACTTCAGGCAATCCTAACGCCATTTCTGCCGCATCCATAAGTATGTCATAATGTATCATAATTCGTAGCTAGTAACATTTATCTAAACATATATACTTTGATTGTAATTTTTGAGCGATGAATGCAGATTGCGAGGGAGCGTGCAAGTACAGGTGCAGCAAATCATGGAGGCCGAAGATGTGCAACAAGATGTGTCTGGCCTGCTGCCACAAGTGCGCCTGTGTACCGCCAGGCCCCACCGCCAGCCGCGACGTTTGCAGCTGCTACGCCCAGCTCAAGAACCCCAAGGGCTTCAACAAGTGCCCTTGATATCATCCTTCCATATATTCCATGTTTTCCCGTTGAGAGATTAAGTGAGATATATGTAGTAGATGAATATATGTATTCAGAAACATTCAAGTACCTATTCCAGCTCCTCCTTAATGTATTAGTGTAGCAGCTCATCGCGGCATCCATTAATAAAACAACGGAAATTTCGTGAGGTAACCTTGAGGTATTGCAATTTTTGCGAGATATACAACTCTTTTGCATATTTCACGTGGTGTCCCTGTGGTTTTCAATTTTTTCGCCTCGACTCGTGCCCTTCGTCGTTAAATTTAACAGACCTCCGTTAGTTTTCAATAAAAGAAAAAGAAAAAGAAAAAGAAAGAACAGAGAACAAGAGAGCGAAGCGAAGAGAGACCGAAACCGCGCCGGCCAGGACTTGCCGCCAGTGGCGGAGCCAGGATATCCGTCAGGGGGGTGCTAAAAAATTTTCGTCAATTTTTTTTTTGGTGTATACTTATTAAGAAGATTTTTTTTAAAATAATATTGAAAAAACACTAAAATTGTAATTTTTTAATGATTTTTTGTATTTAAATAGTTGAGAGTGACCAAAAAAATATAAGAGAAACAAAAAATATAGAAAAAAAATCATGAAGAATTACTTTTCAAACAATATTGAAATAAAAGGTTAAATGTATAATGTAAACATAAATATGATATTTTTTTAATGAAATAATTGATATAAACAAAAAAAATATAGAGAGAAATCAAGAAGAATTAATGCTATAAACCAAATAAAAAGTGAAAAACTTGAGAATTGAATCCAAGACCTCTTGATTCTCCTTTCTTCCTTATTTCTTTTACCACTTGGGCTAGATAGCATTCTTGCTTCAAATATCATTTAAATAGGTTATATTACCTAAAAAATACTAAATATATATATAAATTTTTTTTTTTTTTTTATAATTTTTTCCGGCTAGGGGGTTCTCGAGCACCCCCCTAGCTCCGCCACTGCTTGCCGCCATGTATTTCCAGCCCTTGGTGATGACGTAGCTCTGGCTGCAGCTCTAGTAGGAGTAGCGGAACCGCCAAGACTTGCCGGAGCTCCGGAACTCCTCGAAGTTGAGGAAGAGGCCTTTCTCGCCAGCGGCCGCATCCAACGGAAAGTACTTTTCTCGGCGTTTTGCTTCGGAATCTCCAACCGGTTCAGGCGTTCAGCTTACCGACATTGGCGGCCTTCTTCAAGCAGCAGGTTCTTCGATCTCCTTGGCTCTCTCTTATTCTCCGTAGATTGAAAACCACAGGGGTACCACGCGAAATATGCAAAAGAGTTGTATATCTCGCTAAAATTGCAATACCTCAAAGTACCTCGCGAAATTTCCGATAAAACAATTCTTCGATTTGTATTTCGTAGACTAGCTAATCTCGCTTCGAATTAATTTGCTCCCGTTGATAAACTTGACGGTCATAAAAACAAAAAAATATTTAATTTTGTGAATTTTGTTATAATATTATTATATTAGGGATGAATAAACACTAGTAAACCCTAACTCTCTATGTAAACTCCTATATAAAGGGTCCTGAAGACCCCAATAATACATCAGTTCTCCTCTCTTCTTTGCACATCTCTTCTCTTTTATCTATTATCACACGTTATCAGCACGGTATTGTCAATACTCAATAGAGATTGAAAATCATCAACGACATCAATAAGGGAAGTATTAGTTATTCATACAGTAAATTATTGATCAAATTAATTTGCTAATTCGTTGTTTTGTCGATTTGATTCCTCCATCGCCTGCAAGTTCGGTCAGAAGCTTTCCATGCTCTTCGGCGGCATTTTCTTCTTATCCGGCGCCATCATCAACGCCGCTGCCAAGGACGTCGCCGACCGGAACCGCAGAGCTCCATCTCCGGTTTATCCCGTCGAGGAGAAGCGGAGACGGAGTCCTACTTCTCTGATTGAATCGTCGGCCCTCCTCCCGTTTATCCCGTCGAACAGAAGCGGAGGCGAAGTCCTTCTTTTCTGATTGAATTGCCGACCACAATCTCCCAGGGCTACAAGCCCGCATCGTGAAAGCGCCGGAGGCGGTGAAAGCGTTGTGTCGTTGCCACCAACGAGATCGTCATCGCCGACTCGCATCCGATCCGTCGCGATTGTCATCGCCGGCCGCATCCATGGCCGCA
This sequence comes from Persicaria tinctoria, assembly GCA_037127255.1. Classification (NCBI taxonomy): domain Eukaryota; kingdom Viridiplantae; phylum Streptophyta; class Magnoliopsida; order Caryophyllales; family Polygonaceae; genus Persicaria; species Persicaria tinctoria. The sequence continues at coordinate 19,420,003 of JBANSL010000007.1, read as the reverse complement.
TCCGTCGTCGGCCCGCATCCATGGCTGCATCCATGGCTGCATCCATCGCCGGCGCATCCATTGACGAAGTATGGCTTCAACCTCCGCCGCCGATCTATAGATCTGGAGGAAGATAGGTTTGCATTTTGCAGGTTTTTAATTAATTACGAAACCAACCCGCATTTTCTTAAATATCGCAGCCCGTAAGTTTTACACAATTACATAAAAAGGCCTAAAACTTTCAGGGATTCATATTTTGCCCCTGTAAAGTATTCATACATCCCCGAAGATGATGTGTAACCCCCGAAGTGGTTAATCAATCGATTTCGTAGTATCCCCTGAAGCGGATAAAGTTATCTCAATCCCTGAAGTGATTGAATCAATCAAAGTTGTATCCCCTGAAGCGGATAAAGTAATTTAAACTCAATCCCGGAAGCGATTGGATCAGTCGGTCGTATCCCCTGAAGCGGATGTTATTTTATTATATCCCTGAAGTGATAAACGATCGAATTTCATCCCTGTAGTGATGATAAACGATCGAATTTCATCCCTGTAGTGATGAATTATTTATTTATTTATTCTATTTTATTTATCTTATTTTTATGTTTATTTTAATTATTTTTCATCTCCCGAAGTAGATGAATTATCTCCTGAAGTAGATAAAATTGTTAAATTTATATATCATCTCCATAAGTGGATGAACGAAATCATTTCCCGAAGTAGATGAACGAGCGCATCTCCTGAAGTAGATGAATGATAAATTGATCTCATCCTCGAAGCGATGAAACGATAAATCTCATTCCGCATAGATGATCAAGCCGATAAATCTCATCCCCGCAGAGATGATCAAGCCGATAAATCTCATCCCCGCAGAGATGATCAAGCCGATAAATCTCATCCTTGTAGTGATGAAATTATATCTATTATTTATGTTTATTTATTTTATATGTTATTTAATTTTATTTATTTAAATTATATTTGTTTAATCCTCATCTCCTGAAGTAGATGAACGGAACATCTCCTGAAGTAGATGTGAACGATTGAAAATCATCCCCGTAGTGATGATTTTTTTTATTTTCAGTTTTATTATTCATTTCAATTTGTATTTTATTTTCTTGTCTCCAGAAGTAGACAAACATTATCTCCCGAAGTAGATATAAATTGTTAAATTTGCATATCATCCCAAACGTGGTAGTTTATCTCCTGAAGTAGATAAAGTAAACACAATTTATGTATCACATCTCTTGAAGAAAATGAAATTCTTATTTATCTCCTGAAGAAGATAAAATATTTTCGGCTATATATCATGATAAAATTTATCTCCCGTAGTTGATAAAATTTTAAAATTCATAATCATCCTTGTACCGATGATTTTTATAGCTAAACAAGCAAATTATGATTTATCCACCAGTCTCCAGAAGTAGACGAACATGTATTTGCAGATGTTCATTTTCTTGTCACCAGAAGTTGACAATATGCCAATTTTATTTTATTTATTTATTTATGATTTTATAGTTTTACTATGTATATGAACTATTTATTTATTTATTTATCATTATCTCTCGAAATAAATAAAATCATCCCCTGAAGAGGATGAACACATTATGCTCATAAATCGTTCCTGCAGTAACGATAATAATCTCCTGAAGAGATATATGAAAAGGAAATTCATAAAATGTCTCTCTCTCATCAATACAAATTTGTCCCTGAAGTGACAATATTCATTTCCTGAAGTAAATGAATGATAAGAGATATATTGTATATCCTCATAAAGATTATTTAAAATCATACCCAGAAGTGTATGAGTTTTATTTTAAAGTTGCACAAATATCCAAAAGTGTAGAAATTAAAGTGAATGTATACAAGTTGTCTTCTCCCTGAAGTGAGTAATAATCGATCATACCATTTCTTGAAGAATATGGACAATGTTTATATGACAACTTACTATATTTTTTTAATTGCAACTTATCATCTTTTGGAGTATATGATCGAAATATACATAATAGAGACTAATTATCACTCGAAGTTGACAAATGAATCATTTTATGAATTAAATAATTTCTTGAAGCAAATGATAAATATATTGACAAGTTTTTTTCTCATGGCTCCACCTGAAGTGGACAAATACAATTTTATTTTATTTATTTATTTGTTGTTTTTATTATTCATTTCTTTATATTGAATAAAATTATTATGATTTTACTTATTGTAATTCAAAGCTCAAAGTGTTTCCCGAAGAAACTACTTATAATGAGTGTCTAATGCGGAGTTTTGTTTGGCAAATGAACATTTGGGAGAAATGTTTACCACAATCCTGTAGATTGTGAAGTTTTTCAACACCAACCTAAGAGCCTGAAGACTCTACTAGTAGATTTTTATTAACTCCTGAAGAGTAAAGAATATTTTATGAACTCTAGAAGAGTAAGGATTCTTATAAACTCCAGAAGAGTATATGATTCTAATCTTACCATTTGTACTCTTGAAGAAGTACATGGAATGTGGGTTTTTATCAAGTTCAGAACGATTATAGAAGTAACTACATAACATGATCCGGTTAAAAAGGCCACTTCCTGACTATCCTCTAAGCATTGCCTGAAGCATGCCCCCCCCCCCCGGTAGAGGGTGTGAAAGAGGTTATGGTTAAGCACTTGACCAAAGTTATTGTTGTGGCTTATAGCTAGGTCTGTTATACGGTTAATTCTAAATGTCTTGAAGAACATTATAAATGACTCATACCTGAAGTATGACACCAACGAAAGTTCTGACAATACCCATTCAATGGCATCTAAATTAAATAGATCACCATATACAAGGTTCAATGGTTGAATATTATGGTTTTATAAGTGTCAAACAACTTTGAAAACCCGAAGTATTCTCAAACAATCTTGAATGGAAATCAGGATAAATACCATATAGCTCCAAAAGAGCATTGATCTTGTTACCTGAAGTAACAATGACACATATGTATGAATTGATATGGTTTATTTGACACTGATTTATCCCATTGAAACTTATCACTAACCAGAAGTTAGTTAATGATAAAATGTTTTTCTTTGTGGCATTCGGTCATTCATGTGAAACGATGATGGGCGGGATCATTGCCATTCACATTATCACATACACACCCACTAAAAGGGACCAGAAGATCCTAGGCCCCGAAGATCCACTATAAGGGGGACCGAACATATATGGTCTGTCATCTTGGCAAATCAACAACAAGACCATCTAAATTCAAAGTAAATGCAAAGTCTTCAATGTCTCTTGAATGGATTCAATGAGACATCTACGGAACACTATTATATGGACCAGTGTAATTCCAAGATTATAGATGCCTCAATACTTTGGTCATATGAATCATAAGGTAGAGAATGTTATCAAAAACATTGTTGAGCATAAGGTAGCTCACGATGACCTAGAAGAGTCGTTGGTCAAATGGGCCCATGCAAGTTTGCATTTCGAATTTGACACAATAACATCTCCCTAATTATCTCTAGAAGAGAGCTTGTCTTTCAAAGGTTTTGAATAAGAAACATATGTTCCGAGACGTACCTCTTCCAAATGAACTACAATGAGACCACAAAGAAGTTGGATGATACATGGGGTTTGAGTCCCTATTGATATCAAATACCTAGAGCTTTATAATGGTGATCAAATGCTCGGTATTTAGGGGGAGAGGAAATGAGACAATTAAGAAAGAGATTGCACGGAAGCAAATTCTCTATCATTTCATATCCGTGGATAAATACAAGTGAACCAGAAGTTCAATAAATGAAATGAATATAAGGTTTAACAAATATATCATTGAAAGCATTTACTAAATGCCAAGAAAGTGACAAAGTCACAGATACTAGCTCATTTGGAAGTTCCAGAAGTAACTCCAACTCAATGAATATCAAGCTAGTGGTTCTCAAGTCCACCAGAAGTGTTGGAGATCACTAGGCTCTTGGTATATGATTCCCCAGAAGTGGAAAAAGCCTATGAGAATATGATGATCATCAAATAAATAATGGATGTCGACATCGAAATCATAGTAAAAGAGCTAGAAAGAAGCAATTCATGCAAAGATGGATTCATTAAACATGATGAGATTGGACCAGTAGTTCCAACACTACAAAGTGCAACATCAATTGGTTTTAAGTGGGTGTTCATACAAAATAAAACATAAAGCCAACTTGATTGCACAAAATCCGACCTATCAAAGGTTATATGGAGAATATATTAACCAGAAGTGAATATAATTTTGGATCTAAATAATGATGGACGCGTTACTTGCATACGCATATAAATGAAAAAGATCGATTGAAAATGCATGAAGCATTAATATCAAAGTCCCGCTACATACAATTGATTAAAGATCCTTGCAAGAGTACCAGAAGTACCTATAATTGTGAAAATGGTGACATTGCATTAGGTCCCGAAGTACCATACAATGTTGTACTCTTTTCCTTGGTCTTGGTTTTTATCCCATTGGGTTTTTCCAAGTTAAGGTTTTTAACGAGGCAACTTATGCACCATTTAATACAGTAGATCCTCATGATCAAATGGCACACTAGGTCCTGAAGTACCTTATGCTAGTGCATTCAAAGCATCTCAACACCAATACATGGAAGTCAAGCGCATCAAGTCAATCATGAAGAAATTCCAGGTCAAAGACAATGTTGAGATTCCACAATAAGCTCATGAAGACAGCGCCATCAAGAAGAATGAGAAGACTTCGAGAATTATGTTGACTTCAGGGGGAGTATACACGCACTGCACTCTTTTTTCCTTCGATCAGGTTTTGTCCCACTGGGTTTTCCTGACAAGGTTTTTAACGAGGCAGATCACCAAAGCGTATCAAATGTCAGATGTATTTGTTCTCTGGATCCTAGTTTTGTCCCATTGGGTTTTCTAGGCGAGATTTGTAATGAGGTTGTATCTAAGGATGTTTATCCAAGGGGGAGTGTTATAATATTATTATATTAGGGATGAATAAACACTAGTAAACCCTAGCTCTCTATGTAAAATCCTATATAAAGGGTCCTGAAGACCCCAATAATACATCAGTTCTCCTCTCTTCTTTGCATCTCTCTTCTCTTTTATCTATTATCACAAATTTCCCCTTTTCAAAATTATTCAAGTAAATTATCCTATTTTTTATTTTTTTTCACAATAATAATACACGGATTTTGTTTAGGGGAAGATTTTTTGTTTTTGTTTTTGTTTTAGTAACCAAGGGTGAAATACATATACAACTATCCCATTCAAAAGTGGCTGAGACTTATGTGCATAAAATTGGGCCTGGTGATGGTCTGATGCTTCAGAAACACTAGGCTATGGGCCTTGTACTGCTATTCCTCCTCGGTCCAAACTCACAACAACGTCAACAAGTTTGGACTTTGGAGTGCAACATACTCCGTAAGTCCGTAGTAATTAAGGGGCTTGGTGAGCACATCATCAATGTAGTCCTGAGTAGAAATGAATGCAAATTGGAGAGTTTTTCAAGATATGTAGCCTCTTGTAGACAAAGTGGTAATCGAGAGGGATATCTTTTGTCTGTTGGTGGAAGACGGGATTAGCTGCGAGGTAGGTCGCACCGAAGTTGTCGCAAGTCGTGAGAGGATCTTGAAGGAAGAAGCCCAGCTCAGCTAGGAGGGAGTGAAGCCATACATCTCCAAGCCTCCTTTGAAAACCTCAATTACATCTCAAGTGACCACCCACACATCTCCAAAAAATATTAGAACGTTCGATGTATTGGGCGGAGAAAGCAGACAGATATTCCTTGTGCAAAAAAGCATCATAAATCATTTTGTAAGTCGAATTCCACTTGGTGCAAACATCTCGGGGGGAATTATTTGGTTGATCGTTGTTTTCTTGGCAAAATTGTTTCCATCGTTGGCGAAGTTGTTTGATTCGCCAAAGTTCCCGCAAAACATGTCAAATTGGTTCAACTACGATATGTAAATATTCTAAATCGTCTTGAACACATAAGTTTAAAATATGAGGTGCGCAATGGATGCGAAAAAAATTCTTACGATTTGAGGCCGACAATATTGGATAAATACTAGAATAGAGGTGGTGTTGGCGGAGGCATTGTCAAAACCAATTAAAAAAAAACTCTTTGAATCAATATGTACTCTTGTAAAACGGTTAAAGTCACGTGTCGTGTGAGCTTCGTCAAAAACACAAAAGTCAAAACTCATTTGTGCAAACCAAACTTTTCATCAACCCAATGCCAAGTAACACTCATATATGAGTGGTGTTGCCAATGGACAGTCCAAATATCACTACAAATCGAAACATGTAAATCGCTATGTTTTTGAAAATTCTCCATTAATTCTTGTTTACGGAGGTTATACATTTTTCGTTACTTTTGTCTAAACCATGTTTGGACTAATAGATTTCCAGGAGGGTTGAACACTTTCCGTCATAAAATCGTTAAAAAGTAACCATTATGAAAAAAATGTAAGTTAAACCTTCATCCGCTAGCGTTGCAAAAAAGTTAGCGTAATCATAACTCAAAGGATAAGAGGAAGAAGTTGCGTACACGAAAAGTCGAGTCTGGCCTTTGGCCATGCCGACCTTCTCAAGTTGCTTCGTTCGAATGTGGTGTCTAGGGTTCCCGTATCCGCCTCCCTTCGAGTGTTATGTAACACATTGGGTAGAAGTTGCATTTGCCAACGTAACTCTCATCCTCGAGCCTCGGACCCTTCGTGAACTAGCATTTCAATGTAGGTCCCTACAGTGCTCTGCATTCGGTTTCATCTAGTTGTCTTGTGGCTGAGCCTCACCACCGGCCAAACCGGACATTTGGGTCCAGATGGTGGAGGAAATTCTCTTAATGTCAACTTCTTCCTTAACCTCCGGCTGCTCTTTCAGTAGCGCGACTTCCTGATGACATTGGGATCCGCTTTCGAAACAGAAACGTTACGTCGAAGTCAGGGCTCCTTTTAATGACTCGGTTCACTCCCCTTGCTTGAGGAGGGGGCTCTACTAACGCTCATTCGACCTCAGAAAACATTTTCAATAAAATTTAATTAAATATTAACACAAATACAAAATGTAATTGTGAGAAAAGACGAAATAATTAAGAATTTAAGATTAGGAAGAAGAGTTAGATGAGATTGGGAGAGATGAGATTTCGTGCGACTAATGAGCGATTAATGAGTTATTAGAGAGTTAGATGAGATTAGGAGAGACGAGATGTGTGGAAAATAGGGGGAAAAGCTCGGGCATTCGGAAAGTAGTCGTTGGCCAACGTTTGAATTTTCGACCGTTGGACCCATCGGGTTGGTCAGATGACCATTTGTCCTTTGTTTTCATTTGTTATTTTTGTTTTGTTTCTTTTAAATAGCCTATCGAATTATTGAATTTGTTTTTTTTTTTGTTACTTTGAAATATAGCACACACAACTCAAAAAATAAATAACCTATTTACAATAATGGATAATGATAGATTACAAATTTACATATTGTATAGTGTATGGGCCTATTGGCTCAGGCCCAGTCTTACTCACTTGTAATCTATATATATTGACATCATGAGGAATGAAACGCTAAGGAGAATTTTATATCAATAATACAACTCTACATGGTATTAGGCTTTCTCTTCCTAGCTGAAACCTAATTCGATCCGCCGCCTCTACCACCCCTACCGCCGCCCCCACCCCCCTTCCACCTCTCTCTCTCTCTCTCTCTCTCTCTCACAGCCCTCCCCGTCGCCACCCTCGACAACTCCCTCTTCCTTTCGGCACTAAGACTGACAACCCCAAGCCTCCATTCCACTCCTCCCTTACAATCTCCAATATCAAAAATTGCATCTCAATCGTCCTTGATCAAGAATCTAGTTCCTACACCACTTGGTCTCACCACTTCAAGATTCATGTGAAAGCTCATAAGATCCTCCATCATATCGATTCCACAGTCAATCGTCCCACCACTGAAGACGATGATCTCTTCGCTCAACCCAACACCATTGTTCTCCAATGGATCTTCAACACCATCTCCAAAGATCTATTGACCACCATCCTCGACACTGGCGACAACGCCATGGGTGCCTGGAATAAGCTTCGGAACCTCTTTCAGGACAACAAGTCAACCCGTACCGTCTACTTAGGGCACGAGTTCTCAAGTTGCAAGCTTGCTTCTTTCCCGTCAATTACCGCCTACTGTCAGCAACTTAAAACCCTGTCTGATCAATTGGCCGTCGTCGACTCTAAACCGAGTGCCACCCTCCTCGTCCTCCAACTACTTTCGGGTCTCCCTTCTGAATACAATGCTGATGCCACCCATATTCAGCAAACCGAACCATTGCCCTCATACGAGATAACCCGCTCTTAGTCGATCCTGAAGGAGACTCGTCTCCACCGTCAGACCGCCGACGCCGCCAAGGAGAAAACCACCCTGGTGTCCTCAGGCGATCTGGCCAACGCCCACTACCCGCCTCTTGCCTCAAGGCGCGGCCAGGAGCCTTCCCCATAGCGAGGCCGCGACCGCAGCTCTGGGCGGCGGCCGCAACACGGGTGGGAGACTGGCCCTCTCCTGAGCTGGTCTCCGGTCTTCGGCTTCAACCCGTAGTGGATGCCCTACGGCTATCCGCCCCTGACGTAACGCCCCCAATGCCCGGATCTCAACAACCAGCAAGGAGCGGCCTTGCTGGGTCCGGCTCCTCGGCATGCCGGTCATCAGGCCTATCCGTCTTCGTTTGATCAGGGCTACACTGCAACTGATGTGCATCACGCCTTCTCATCTATGCAACTGACACCTCCCGACTCTTCCTGGTACATGAACACTGGTGCGACCTCCCATATGACGAACTCATTAGGTACTCTCTCTTCTATTTCATTTAAGGGTCCTACACACTATATTATCGTCGGCAATAGTGGTCACTTTGCTACTTTGGGGATTGGCCATGCCACATTACAGACCCCAACCCACCCTCTATACCTTAATAATGTCCTCATTGCCCCAAAGCTTGTCAAAAACCTTATCTCTGTCCGTCGATTCACTACTGACAATAACGTTTCTCTTGTGTTTGATCTGTTTGGTTTCTCTATGAAGCATCTTACTACGGAGGTTACTCGCCTAAGATGTAATAGCACCGGGGAGCTCTATCCTGTCACATTGCCATCTCCATCCCGTCAGTTGTAACGGCCCAGAATTATTATTCCCGGGTTATGTTTCAAGGGATGAAACCCCTTGGTTGGATCTTGCAATCCAGGTACGGGTCGAGGTTTCAAACTCTTTTTTCAATATCAGTAATAAAGAGGGATTTCGAACCCTAAAAGTATCGGAGGGCCGTTGAATACCCTTAACCTGTCCCAGGGACCAATTCGTGAAATACGCTTCAAACGGAAGTAAGACGGAAGCAATATTAAGATACAAAGCGCCACGGCAGAGCCGGGTCAAAACCAAAACATAGTGGGTGATTACCATTTTATCAAGTTAGAATATTAGTCGGATTATTCGGTTCACCAAGAGATTCCCCGTCACAGAAGCAAGGAGCAAACAAGATCGGTACCTAACATTATCCACGAAGTCAGATCCGGTAATCACCTACGGGTCCTCTGACCGCGCTGAGGCCACATAGCATGCCTATATCTAAATAAAGGATGACTAATGCAGTACAAGATTTAAATCACATAAGCATGCTTTGATAGTTATAATATGCGGAAAAAATGTAAAGGGACAAAGACAATGCCAAGTGGCATATCCCTCTCCTACCTCTGCACCCCTTCCCGTTAGTGCAGAGATTGGCCATTTTGGTGCTATAGCATAGCAATTTCCTCGTGGTGGTGCACAAACCACGACATCATCATATCATATCATCTCATCGCTTGCCCGTGGGTGCTGGGCTATCATATCATGCTCATATCGACTCGATTGACTCAGGGCAAACCCGATGGGGCTGGGCTACCCTATGACCTTAGCACAGACTTTAGGACTACAACTGATAACGGTCGTTCTGTATTCAAACACACATAGTAAGCAAATGATCAGTTCAATGCAATCCTAGCATGATACTACACGGTATGCTTTAATATGCAACACCTACACATCATATGACGCATTAGGCTGGAGGTCCAGGTTACTGAGTAAGTCCCGTAGGATACTTACCTGAAGATGCAGAACATCAAGATAACACAAGCAGGGCCCAAATGCAAGTCCAGAGCAAATCAAAAGCAATACACACCTATCATGAAGCCATTGTTGAAAGTATCCCTGACGTAACGCCCCCAATGCCCGGATCTCAACAACCAGCAAGGAGCGGGCTTGCTGGGTCCGGCTCCTCGGCATGCCGGTCATCAGGCCTATCCGTCTTCGTTTGATCAGGGCTACGCTCCAACTGATGTGCATCACGCCTTCTCATCTATGCAATTGACACCTCCCGACTCTTCCTGGTACATGAACACTCGTGCGACCTCCCATATGACGAACTCATTAGGTACTCTCTCTTCTATTTCATTTAAGGGTCCTACACACTATATTATCGTCGGCAATAGTGGTCACTTTGCTACTTTGGGGATTGGCCATGCCACATTACAGACCCCAACCCACCCTCTATACCTTAATAATGTCCACATTGCCCCAAAGTTTGTCAAAAACCTTATCTCTGTCCGTCGGTTCACTAGTGACAATAACGTTTCTCTTGTGTTTGATCTGTTTGGTTTCTCTATGAAGCATCTTACTACGGAGGTTACTCGCCTAAGATGTAATAGCACCGGGGAGCTCTATCCTGTCACATTGCCATCTCCATCCCGTCAGTTGTAACGGCCCAGAATTATGATTCCCGGGTTATGTTTCAAGGGATGAAACCCCTTGGTTGGATCTTGCAATCCAGGTACGGGTCGAGGTTTCAAACTCTTTTTTCAATATCAGTAATAAAGAGGGATTTCGAACCCTAAAAGTATCGGAGGGCCGTTGAATACCCTTAAACTGTCCTAGGGACTAATTCGTGAAATACGCTTCAAACGGAAGTAAAACGGAAGCAAAATTAAGATACAAAGCGCCACGACAGAGCCGGGTCAAAACCAAAACATAGTGGGTGATTACCATTTTATCAAGTTAGAATATTAGCCGGATTATTCGGTTCACCTAGAGATTCCCCGTCACAGAAGCAAGGAGCAAACAAGAGCGGTACCTAATATTATCCACGAAGTCAGACCCGGTAATCGCCTACGGGTCCTCTTACTGCGCTGAGGCCACATAGCATGCCTATACCTAAATAAAGGATGACTAATGCAGTACAAGATTTAAATCACATAAGCATGCTTTGATAGTTATAATATGCGGAAAAACTGTAAAGGGACAAAGACAATGCAAAGTGGCATATCCCTCTCCTACCTCTGCACCCCTTCCCGTTAGTGCAGAGATTGGCCATTTTGGTGCTATAGCATAGCAATTTCCTCGTGGTGGTGCACAAACCACGACATCATCATATCATATCATCTCATCGCTTGCTCGATGGTGCTGGGCTATCATATCATGCTCATATCGACTCGATTAACTCAGGGCAAACCCGATGGGGCTGGGCTACCCTATGCCCCTAGCAAAGACTTTAGGACTATTACAGATAATGGTCGTTCTGTATTCAAACACACAGAGTAAGCAAATGCTCAGTTCAATGCAAGCCTAGCATGATACTACACGGTATGCTTTAATATGCAACACCTACACATCATATGACACATTAGGCAGGAGGTCCAGGTTACTGAGTAAGTCCCGTAGGATACTTACCTGAAGATGCAGAACATCAAGATAACACAAGCAGGGCCCAAATGCAAGTCTAGAGCAATCCAAAAGCAATACACACCTATCATGAAGCCATTGCTGAAAGTATCCCTGACGTAACGCCCCCAATGCCTGGATCTCAACAACCAGCAAGGAGCGGGCTTGCTGGGTCCGTCTCCTCGGCATGCCGGTCATCAGGCCTATCCGTCTTCGTTTGATCAGGGCTACGCTCCAACTGATGTGCATCACGCCTTCTCATCTATGCAACTAACACCTCCCGACTCTTCCTGGTACATGAACACTCGTGCGACCTCCCATATGACGAACTCATTAGGTACTCTCTCTTCTCTTTCATTTAAGGGTCATACACACTATATTATCGTCGACAATAGTGGTCACTTTGCTACTTTGGGGATTGGCCATGCCACATTACAGACCCCAACCCACCCTTTATACCTTAATAATGTCCTCATTTCCCCAAGGCTTGCAAAAACCTTATCTCTGTCCGTCGGTTCACTAGTGACAATAACGTTTCTCTTGTGTTTGATCTGTTTGGTTTCTCTATGAAGCATCTTACTACGGAGGTTACTCGCCTAAGATGTAATAGTACCGGGGAGCTCTATCCTGTCACATTGCCATCTCCATCCCGTCAGTTGTAACGGCCCAGAATTATGATTCCCGGGTTATGTTTCAAGGGATGAAACCCCTTGGTTGGATCTTGCAATCCAGGTACGGGTCGAGGTTTCAAACTCTTTTTTCAATATCAGTAATAAAGAGGGATTTTAAACCCTAAAAGTATCGGAGGGCCGTTGAATACCCTTAACCTGTCCTAGGGACTAATTCGTGAAATACGCTTCAAACGGAAGTAAAACGGAAGAAAAATTAAGATACAAAGCGCCACGACAGAGCCGGGTCAAAACCAAAACATAGTGGGTGATTACCATTTTATCAAGTTAGAATATTAGCCGGATTATTCGGTTCACCAAGAGATTCCCCGTCACAGAAGCAAAGAGCAAACAAGAGCGGTACCTAATATTATCCACGAAGTCAGACCCGGTAATCGCCTACGGGTCCTCTTACTGCGCTGAGGCCACATAGCATGCCTATACCTAAATAAAGGAAGACTAATGCAGTACAAGATTTAAATCACATAAGCATGCTTTGATAGTTATAATATGCGGAAAAACTGTAAAGGGACAAAGACAATGCAAAGTGGCATATCCCTCTCCTACCTCTGCACCCCTTCCCGTTAGTGCAGAGATTGGCCATTTTGGTGCTATAGCATAGCAATTTCCTCGTGGTGGTGCACAAACCACGACATCATCATATCATATCATCTCATCGTTTGCTCGATGGTGCTGGGCTATCATATCATGCTCATATCGACTCGATTAACTCAGGGCAAACCCGATGGGGCTGGGCTACCCTATGACCATAGCAAAGACTTTAGGACTGTTACAGATAAAGCTCGTTCTGTATTCAAACACACATAGTAAGCAAATGCTCAGTTCAATGCAATCCTAGCATGATACTACACGGTATGCTTTAATATGCAACACCTACACATCATATGACACATTAGGCTGGAGGTCCAGGTTACTGAGTAAGTCCCGTAGGATACTTACCTGAAGATGCAGAACATCAAGATAACACAAGCAGGGCCCAAATGCAAGTCCAGAGCAATCCAAAAGCAATACACACCTATCATGAAGCCATTGCTGAAAGTATCCCTGACGTAACGCCCCCAATGCCCGGATCTCAACAACCAGCAAGGAGCGGGCTTGTTGGGTCCGGCTCCTCGGCATGCCGGTCATCAGGCCTATCCGTCTTCGTTTGATCAGGGCTACGCTCCAACTGATGTGCATCACGCCTTCTCATCTATGCAATTGACACCTCCCGACTCTTCCTGGTACATGAACACTCGTGCGACCTCCCATATGACGAACTCATTAGGTACTCTCTCTTCTATTTCATTTAAGGGTCCTACACACTATATTATCGTCGGCAATAGTGGTCACTTTGCTACTTTGGGGATTGGCCATGCCACATTACAGACCCCAACCCACCCTCTATACCTTAATAATGTCCTCATTGCCCCAAAGTTTGTCAAAAACCTTATCTCTGTCCGTCGGTTCACTAGTGACAATAACGTTTCTCTTGTGTTTGATCTGTTTGGTTTCTCTATGAAGCATCTTACTACGGAGGTTACTCGCCTAAGATGTAATAGCACCGGGGAGCTCTATCCTGTCACATTGCCATCTCCATCCCGTCAGTTGTAACGGCCCAGAATTATGATTCCCGGGTTATGTTTCAAGGGATGAAACCCCTTGGTTGGATCTTGCAATCCAGGTACGGGTCGAGGTTTCAAACTCTTTTTTCAATATCAGTAATAAAGAGGGATTTCGAACCCTAAAAGTATCGGAGGGCCGTTGAATACCCTTAACCTGTCCTAGGGACTAATTCGTGAAATACGCTTCAAACGGAAGTAAAACGGAAGCAAAATTAAGATACAAAGCGCCACGACAGAGCCGGGTCAAAACCAAAACATAGTGGGTGATTACCATTTTATCAAGTTAGAATATTAGCCGGATTATTCGGTTCACCAAGAGATTCCCCGTCACAGAAGCAAGGAGCAAACAAGAGCGGTACCTAATATTATCCACGAAGTCAGACCCGGTAATCGCCTACGGGTCCTCTTACTGCGCTGAGGCCACATAGCATGCCTATACCTAAATAAAGGATGACTAATGCAGTACAAGATTTAAATCACATAAGCATGCTTTGATAGTTATAATATGCGGAAAAACTGTAAAGGGACAAAGACAATGCAAAGTGGCATATCCCTCTCCTACCTCTGCACCCCTTCCCGTTAGTGCAGAGATTGGCCATTTTGGTGCTATAGCATAGCAATTTCCTCGTGGTGGTGCACAAACCACGACATCATCATATCATATCATCTCATCGCTTGCTCGATGGTGCTGGGCTATCATATCATGCTCATATCGACTCGATTAACTCAGGGCAAACCCGATGGGGCTGGGCTACCCTATGCCCCTAGCAAAGACTTTAGGACTATTACAGATAATGGTCGTTCTGTATTCAAACACACAGAGTAAGCAAATGCTCAGTTCAATGCAATCCTAGCATGATACTACACGGTATGCTTTAATATGCAACACCTACACATCATATGACACATTAGGCAGGAGGTCCAGGTTACTGAGTAAGTCCCGTAGAATACTTACCTGAAGATGCAGAACATCAAGATAACACAAGCAGGGCCCAAATGCAAGTCTAGAGCAATCCAAAAGCAATACACACCTATCATGAAGCCATTGCTGAAAGTATCCCTGACGTAACGCCCCCAATGCCTGGATCTCAACAACCAGCAAGGAGCGGGCTTGCTGGGTCCGTCTCCTCGGCATGCCGGTCATCAGGCCTATCCGTCTTCGTTTGATCAGGGCTACGCTCCAACTGATGTGCATCACGCCTTCTCATCTATGCAACTAACACCTCCCGACTCTTCCTGGTACATGAACACTCGTGCGACCTCCCATATGACGAACTCATTAGGTACTATCTCTTCTCTTTCATTTAAGGGTCATACACACTATATTATCGTCGACAATAGTGGTCACTTTGCTACTTTGGGGATTGGCCATGCCACATTACAGACCCCAACCCACCCTTTATACCTTAATAATGTCCTCATTGCCCCAAGGCTTGCAAAAACCTTATCTCTGTCCGTCGGTTCACTACTGACAATAACGTTTCTCTTGTGTTTGATCTGTTTGGTTTCTCTATGAAGCATCTTACTACGGAGGTTACTCGCCTAAGATGTAATAGCACCGGGGAGCTCTATCCTGTCACATTGCCATCTCCATCCCGTCAGTTGTAACGGCCCAGAATTATGATTCCCGGGTTATGTTTCAAGGGATGAAACCCCTTGGTTGGATCTTGCAATCCAGGTACGGGTCGAGGTTTCAAACTCTTTTTTCAATATCAGTAATAAAGAGGGATTTTGAACCCTAAAAGTATCGGAGGGCCGTTGAATACCCTTAACCTGTCCTAGGGACTAATTCGTGAAATACGCTTCAATTGGAAGTAAAACGGAAGCAAAATTAAGATACAAAGCGCCACGACAGAGCCGGGTCAAAACCAAAACATAGTGGGTGATTACCATTTTATCAAGTTAGAATATTAGCCGGATTATTCGGTTCACCAAGAGATTCCGCGTCACAGAAGCTAGGAGCAAACAAGAGCGGTACCTAATATTATCCACGAAGTCAGACCCGGTAATCGCCTACGGGTCCTCTTACTGCGCTGAGGCCACATAGCATGCTTATACCTAAATAAAGGAAGACTAATGCAGTACAAGATTTAAATCACATAAGCATGCTTTGATAGTTATAATATGCGGAAAAACTGTAAAGGGACAAAGACAATGCAAAGTGGCATATCCCTCTCCTACCTCTGCACCCCTTCCCGTTAGTGCAGAGATTGGCCATTTTGGTGCTATAGCATAGCAATTTCCTCGTGGTGGTGCACAAACCACGACATCATCATATCATATCATCTCATCGTTTGCTCGATGGTGCTGGGCTATCATATCATGCTCATATCGACTCGATTAACTCAGGGCAAACCCGATGGGGCTGGGCTACCCTATGACCATAGCAAAGACTTTAGGACTATTACAGATAAAGCTCGTTCTGTATTCAAACACACATAGTAAGCAAATGCTCAGTTCAATGCAATCCTAGCATGATACTACACGGTATGCTTTAATATGCAACACCTACACATCATATGACACATTAGGCAGGAGGTCCAGGTTACTGAGTAAGTCCCGTAGGATACTTACCTGAAGATGCAGAACATCAAGATAACACAAGCAGGGCCCAAATGCAAGTCTAGAGCAATCCAAAAGCAATACACATCTATCATGAAGCCATTGCTGAAAGTATCCCTGACGTAACGCCCCCAATTCCTGGATCTCAACAACCAGCAAGGAGCGGGCTTGCTGGGTCCGGCTCCTCGGCATGCCGGTCATCAGGCCTATCCGTCTTCGTTTGATCAGGGCTACGCTCAAACTGATGTGCATCACGCCTTCTCATCTATGCAACTGACACTTCCCGACTCTTCCTGGTACATGAACACTAGTGCGACCTCCCATATGACGAACTCATTAGGTACTCTCTCTTCTATTTCATTTAAGGGTCCTACACACTATATTATCGTCGGCAATAGTGGTCACTTTGCTACTTTGGGGATTGGCCATGCCACATTACAGACCCCAACCCACCCTCTATACCTTAATAATGTCCTCATTGCCCCAAAGCTTGTCAAAAACCTTATCTTTGTCCGTCGGTTCACTACTGACAATAACGTTTCTCTTGTGTTTGATCTGTTTGGTTTCTCTGTGAAGCATCTTACTACGGAGGTTACTCGCCTAAGATGTAATAACACCGGGGAGCTCTATCCTGTCACATTGCCATCTCCATCCCGTCAGTTGTAACGGCCCAGAATTATGATTCCCGGGTTATGTTTCAAGGGATGAAACCCCTTGGTTGGATCTTGCAATCCAGGTACGGGTCGAGGTTTCAAACTCTTTTTTCAATATCAGTAATAAAGAGGGATTTCGAACCCTAAAAGTATCGGAGGGCCGTTGAATACCCTTAACCTGTCCTAGGGACTAATTCGTGAAATACGCTTCAAACGGAAGTAAAACGGAAGCAAAATTAAGATACAAAGCGCCACGACAGAGCCGGGTCAAAACCAAAACATAGTGGGTGATTACCACTTTATCAAGTTAGAATATTAGCCGGATTATTCGGTTCACCAAAAGATTCCCCGTCACAGAAGCAAGGAGCAAACAAGAGCGGTACCTAATATTATCCACGAAGTCAGACCCGGTAATCGCCTACGGGTCCTCTTACTGCGCTGAGGCCACATAGCATGCCTATACCTAAATAAAGGATGACTAATGCAGTACAAGATTTAAATCACATAAGCATGCTTTGATAGTTATAATATGCGGAAAAACTGTAAAGGGACAAAGACAATGCAAAGTGGCATATCCCTCTCCTACCTCTGCACCCCTTCCCGTTAGTGCAGAGATTGGCCATTTTGGTGCTATAGCATAGCAATTTCCTCGTGGTGGTGCACAAACCACGACATCATCATATCATATCATCTCATCGCTTGTCCGTGGGTGCTGGGCTATCATATCATGCTCATATCGACTCGGTTGACTCAGGGCAAACCCGATGGGGCTGGGCTACCCTATGACCCTAGCAAAGACTTTAGGACTACCACAGATAACGGTCGTTCTGTATTCAAACACACATAGTAAGAAAATGATCAGTTCAATGCAATCCTAGCATGATACTACACGATATGCTTTAATATGCAACACCTACACATCATATGACACATTAGGCAGGAGGTCCAGGTTACTGAGTAAGTCCCGTAGGATACTTACCTGAAGATGCAGAACATCAAGATAACACAAGCAGGGCCCAAATGCAAGTCCAGAGCAATCCAAAAGCAATACACACCTATAATGAAGCCATTGCCTAAGCCATCAGGCTAATATTCATCCACACGAAACCCAAGTTCTCAACATCCTCAAAAACCGATCGATGGTAAAACCATTTCCAAAACCTTTCTGATTGGATCAACATCAACCAAAATCATTTACTTCCAATCACACCCATTGATAAAATCGTACCAATCATATTTCCAAACTTTCTTCTCAAAACCAAACTCAACAAATCAAGGCAAAGAATTCCGACATTAAACATTTAAACCTTAAAATCAATCTTTCTAAATCATATTATAGAATTAATTCCGGCATTTTATTTCAAAACATTGACTTTAATATTTCAAGTAACTGATATACATTTTCACAATAAATCCATCTTTAAAAACCCCATTTATAACTCAAAACCGACAAATCACTTTAAAATCTCATTTATAAACAACATTACTTTAAATAATATTTAAAATATAAGAAATCACCAAAACAAATCCATCTTACTATCCCACATTTATAAAACAACAATGCCCATTTACTCTACCATTTCCAAAATCATATTAAAACAACACATAATGTCATAATAATATATATAATAATTTCTAGAATATATATATATATATATATATATATATATATATATAGAGAGAGAGAGAGAGAGAGAGAGAGAGAGAGAGAGAGAGAGAGAGAGAGAGAGAGAGAGAGAGAGAGAGAGAGAGAGAGAGAGAGAGAGAGAGAGAGAGAGAGAGAGAGAGAGAGAGAGGACGGATCAAATGTTTACAAATCTTAACATGTTAAATGTTAACAAATAATGACCGTTGATTGAATGAAAATGGATGGATGTGATTAACTGATCAATCCATGTGGAGTGGGAGGCGTTATTTTTTTTCCAATTTAAAAAAATTTCCTTTTTGAAAATATTTTTTTGGAAGATCATGTTCAATTATTATGGTATGCGAAATCTTTGAAAATCTGTGGAGTTTTCATACAAGCGGACGATGAAGAAGAATTAAGAAGATTCATCAAAGTTTTTTAAAGTCATAATTTTCCCAGTAATAATCAATATTCGGCAAATTTCATCAAATATTCATCACATGCACTCAATTATTCATCAAAAATTTTGTTAACATTTATCAAATATTAATCACATTCACTCAATTATTCATCACATTCACTCAAATATTCATCACAGTCACTCAATTATTTATCTGACGACGCTCTATTCCCCAGACGAATATGAGAAAACTTCATAATTCTCGAAGTAGTAATCATTATTCGGCATAATTTATCAAATATTCATCACAGTCACTCAATGATTCATCAAAGTTTTTATTAAAATTTATCCAATATTCATCACATGCACTCAAATATTATCACAATCACTCAATTATTCATCATAATTTTTGTTAAAATTTATCAAATATTCATCACAGTCACTCAATTATTCACAATTTCCCAAATATTCATTAATATTCGGCAATATTTAAGAAATATTCGTCACAGTAACACAATTATTAAACAGAGTCAAGAATCCTTTCACCAATATTAATAGCACACCTCCGAGTATGAAACAGGACCTATTTTCTACCAGTGACTCAATTTTCTACAATATTCATATCAAGACAACAAATATTCATCAAAATCCCCTTTCAACTCCCCTCTAACGAAAATTCGCGTTCATCCCTAACACGGGCCGAATTCGATGGTGCACTACAGTTGCTTCACCGTGGTGTTTCTTCAAGCCGCCTACAGACTCCGCCGACTAGGTTCACTTACAACCACAGGTGCGACTCTCGAATGAGCGCTATTTTTCGGAATCACCCTAGTATGAGACGCGATGATGAGGGTGAGAGACGGTTATTTTCTAATCGTCCAAAAAACGGGATCTGGGTTGGGATATCACGCACGCGTGATGGGAGAAAATGGTAGTTTTTATATTTTTCATATTAAAATTAATTAATTTTGGGAATTAATCCTGTCCTTCCATTTGCAATCAATCAACCACCTATATATTTGTTAACATAAAACACATTAAGGGATGATTAAACATGACCTAACCTCTCTCTCTCTCTCTCTCTCTCTCTCTCTCTCTCTCTATATATATATATATATATATATATATATATATATATATATATATATATATATATATATATATATATATATATATGTACAGGGATGCGCTCCAGTGAAAACCAAAATTGCGGTAGAACCCCGTGAGGACCGACTTTTTAGCTCGATTCACTTGCTTTATAGCCCGGTTATGAATAGAACAGATCTATAAAGGCATAAATTTTAGCCCGGTTTTGAACGAAACCGAGATATAAAGTCACTATGTAATTTTAAAACATGAGTTTTTTAGCACGATTTTTAGGCTTGACCGAGTTATAAAGTCATGTGTTATTTTAAAATTGGAGTTTTTAGCACGGTTTTTAGGTTGAACCGAGTTGTAAAGTCACCGTGTGATTGAGGTTTTTAGCACGGGTTTCAAATAAACCAAGATATAAAGTAGCCCTCACGGGTTTTTTACCACAATTTGAGGTTTTTACCGGAGTCAATCCCTATATATATATATATATTCAGCCCAAAACTATATTATATATTAATAATGATAAACTCACAATCATAAATATAAATCATAACACATGATATAACAATTGTCAAAAACAATTTAAAACCACAACCAGCAGGCCCACAACCCGGAAGAAGATCGGATCCAGCCCAGATCCAAGAGCCCAACCCAATTCTGAAAAGAAGATAAACCCAAAATCCAGAAAACCCGTCTCCCAAATCTGAACAGAGGAAGAAGGAAGGAAACCCAGGCCGGCCGGCGACTACCTTTCCGGCTCGAACCTCCCACCCTGACTGACACCACAATCCGACCTCAACCGACTCTCAAGGACAGAAATCAGAATGAAGGGGAAGGAGGAAGAAGAAATCTCACCGAGAGGGCTTTGAGACTCGTCGGGGCTGCTTGGAGTAGCTTCCTCGAGCTCGCCGGAAGAGGTATGGTCCTAGAACGAGCACAAAGTCCATAAAAGAGGGACTTTACTGGATTTCAGAGCGAAAGAAAGGTGGGGAGAGCCTACCGCCGGTGAATCGAAAACAGGGAAGCGAGGTGCGAGGGCGGTGTCGCGGCTCCGAGGACTCCTAGGCTCAGCTTCCGGCGGCTCGAAGGGGGATCGAACTCGGAGGGAGGAGAAGTTGGAAGAGCTTGGGCTGGCCTTCGTCTTCGGTGGAAACAGGGGAAAACGGCTTCGATGGTGTCCCTTCAACGACAGCGGCGTCGATCTGGCGGCTGCTGGACGACGATCAACGAGGAGAAGGGTGGAGGCGGTACACAGAAACCGGGAAGGTACGGTGGATAGGGGGTGAATCGGCGATGGTGATGGAGGAAATCAGTAAGGGTGGTTCTGGGTTTTTGCAGAGAGCAATGGGGAGAGAGGGGAAGTATTGAAGTCTGTTGGGACTCGGGATAGGGGGTCGTGTGCACGTGTGCTCCCTAGAGCTAATAGCCTAGCACATGAGCGGGGTTCCATCCTAAAAACAATTGGCTATAGAAAGAGTAATCCACTAGCTTATATACTAAAATTTCTTTGTTCATATTGTCGATGTGTGAATCTTTTGTTCTCTTTACGTCATTCATTCTCTCAACAGTAAGGATTCTTACAGATTTGTGGGTTTGCAGTTGTGGGAGGGATTGAGAAAGCTGTGGGTATCTTAACAAAATGAAAGGAAGGGGGAAATGATTGGTGTGAGGCATAAGAGGACAATGGGGAGTTGTAATTGCAAGGGCAGAAGGAAATCTGCTCAACTGAAATCAGAGAGAGAGGGGGGAAGAAAATAAGGAAGATAGTGGGCCCCAAAACGACAATTTTAAATCCCGACCTCCGAAATTCAAAACCTGCTAATCCCGATTTTAACGAAATAATTTAATATTCCAATAAAATTTGACAACTTATTTACAATTGATCAAAATCAAATTAAATTCTCAATTTCGAAGCTTAAATGCGAAATTAGAATCCGCCAAAATCCGAATATTAAAATGATGCTGGAGTGACTTTAAAATCGAAACTTGTGCTCGAGGACGAGTTTTCTCCCATTTTTACAGATCGAATAAAATAATAATTTATTTAATTAAAATAATATTAAAATATATGCGGCCTTTACATCAGTCGTGTCCGGTCGCCCTCTCGACATCATCGTCAAGTTTGTGACATGTACGCCCTGCCATCCCAATGCTGCCATTTTAGATTTCCTTCATTCTCAGAGTCTTGTCAAATGTAATAAAGAGATTCGCTCTGGTTTATGTTCTTCCTGTCAGTTAGGGAAACATGCAAGACTACCGTTTCAGCGGTCTTTGAACTCAACCTTTGCACCTTTTGATATTATTCACAATGACATTTGGACCTCTCATGTGCCTACCAAGGATGGTCACAAGTACTACCTTTTATTTCTTGATGATTACACTCATTTTTTATGGGTTTTTCCTTTGCAATTCAAGTCTCAAGTGTTTCCTATTTTTGTCAAGTTTCATGCCTACATTAAAATACAGTTTCACACATCCATCAAATGCTTCCAATGTGACAATGGTCGTGAATTTGATAACAAGGACTTTCACTCTTTCTTCACCACAAATGGAATCTCATATCGGCTGTCATGCACCTATACATCTCAACAAAATGGCAAGGCCGAAAGAATCATTCGAACAATAACCAACATGATGCGTTCTCTCCTTTTTCACGCATCCATTTCCCTTGCCTATTGGCCTCACGCCTTATCAACGACATGTTATCTCCTCAACATCCTCCCTTCTACTACCCTCCAGCATCGCTCACCCACTCAGGCATTATATTGCACCATGCCTAGGTCTGATCACCTTCGTACCTTCGGGTGCTTGTGCTTCCCAAACCAGTCCCCCACCGCCCCACACAAACTTCACACGCGCTCCACTCCATGCGTGTTCATCGGGTATCCGTCTGATCATCGCGACTACCTTTTTCTCGATCTTTAAAGCCATAGGCTTATACTGTCGTGTTGATAATGCATATTTTAGATAGGCATTATAGATATATTTAGTTTAGTTAGGTTGCATTTCTTGCTTGCTTTGTTGTTAAATTGCATCTTGTGTTTATTGTAGAAGAGTTCGGATTCTGCGCAATTTTGTGTTTATCTCGCAGATTGAATCGGAACACATTTGGGAGATGCAATATCTCGAAGAGGAACACGGGATACATGGGAAGGAGCAAGGAAGAAAAGAAGCAAGACAAGAGGAGAAGCCAGCAATGGGAGCTAGAAGGCCACGGCAGAACAACGTGCCGCGGGCGCCGCAACCTTGCGGCGGCCGCCGCAGCTACCGTTAGCGCGTAAGCGCCGTTTTGGGAAAAACCCTAGTTTGTCTAGTTTTGTTTTGAGGCCGACTTGGATGTTTTATTAGGTCACTTTTATGTTATTTTTCATTACTTTTCATTCTTTCTTTCAACCATTAGACACTTTAGAGATTTCGAGCCATGTCTTCCATGAGGAACTAAACTCATCTATTCTGCCTGCAATTTGAAGCTTTATTCGGATTGACTGTGAGTTTCTAATTCTCGCTCCTGGTTTCCTATTCGTGAATGCTTCAACTTCTTTGTGCTTGATTGTTCATTGTTTTATTCTATCTCGACTGATCAACTTGGTAGAATCGATTCAATCGCTAAGGTTTTGTAGATTCCTGATTGTGAACCTAAACCTAAGTGGCAAACTTGTACCTTTAGGGCTGATTGAACTAATTGAATGAGTAGGAAGTTGAATGTGTTGTTAAATCCTTCTTTAGGGACTGCAAATACCTTGGCTAATCTCTGAACTTAAAGCTATCAATTGGGTTAAATCCTTCTTTAGGGACTGTTCGTTTGATAAGGGTTTCTAGGACTGATTGGACTAGTAACTATATTAGGTCGGGACAAGGGCATTCATAGGAGACATAATAGGACGAGAAGAAGTTACAAGGATCGCTTCAATCCAATAAAGTGGAAAATTGTAGGTGGAATTGCTTCTCTCATCTGTCTAAATCAAATTCACTTGCTTTGCGTTCGTTACTTTACATCAAAACTTTCACACTAAAACCCCCATTTGGTTACTTAATCGGCATTAAAATCACACTTGAGTTATAATTTTCCCTGTGGATCGACCTCTTGCTTATTGCTATACTTGCTATAGGTTTGAGTTTTCTTTGGCGGAATCAACGACAGGCTTTCCCTCCGTCACGTGTCATGTCACATTTTATGAGTCCCGCTTTCCCTTCTCGTCAACTCATCTCCCCTCTCCCAAACCTATTGTCTCCCCGTATGAGTCGGAGTCTCTCTTCCCGCACTTTCTCCTTGATCAGGGCTCCCTCGGTGCTACTGTCTCTCCCCCTACGCCGCACAATCCCTCTCCGCCACCACTACCGCCTCCCTTACCTCCCACCAGACCTCACACCCGCAACATCTCCGGTGTGTTCAGGCCGAGACAAATTGTCTCCATGCATGCCTCACATCACCCCGCCTCAACCTCCCTAGGCCGCCCCCACCCCACCACATTTGTCACGACCGCCGCTCAAGGCTGCGCCAGCAACACCTCTCCCCGTGTCCTTGCCGCAGCCCCACGCCCCCTCCTTGCCCGCTGCACCTCTCGCCTCGTCCATGACCTCGCTCTCCCCCCTCCCCAGCTCCCACAAAACAACCCTCCTCGACCCGAATTGGCAGGCGGCTGTGCTCGATGAATTCAGGGCCCTTACTAGGAATGGTACTCGGGTTCTTGTTCCCCGCCCTCCTGCGGCGAACGTCATTCGCTGCATCTAGCTCTTCATACACAAGTTCCGCTCTGATGGAACATTGGAACGTTACAAAGCTTGTCTTGTGGTCAATGGTCGGGCTCAAGAGGCCGGCATTGATTGTGATGAGACATTCAGCCCCGTGGTCAAGCCTGCCACTATCCGTGTGGTGCTGATCTTAGCTTTATCGCGACAATGGTTTATTCATCAGCTGGATGTCAAGAATGTCTTCTTGTATGTCCATCTAAATGAGACTGTTAATATGTTTCAGCCGCCAGGGTTCGTTGATTCTGTTCGTCCTAATCACGTCTGTCTCATGAAGCGCTCTCTATATGGTCTAAAACAGCCCCCTCGGGCTTGGTTCCAACGCTTTGAATCTCATCTGCTCCGCTTGGGTTTCGTTGGCAGCCGCTCTGATTCGTCTCTCTTTATTTATCGTAGAGGCACAAACATGGCTTTTCTGTTACTTTATGTCGACGACATCATTCTCACCGCCTCCTCTGATGCACTCCGGACATCCATCATTTCCAAGTTGATCTCTGAGTTCGCCATGTATGATCTTGGGCCGTTGACTTATTTCTTGGGGGTTGTTTCTCTCTCAAAGTAATTATGCTGCGAAAATTGTTGCTCGGGCCAATATGAGCAACTGCAAGCTTGTCACAACCCCTGTTGATTCCTCCAACAAGCTCAGTGCTAACTCTGGTCCTCTGTTTGATGATCCCACACTGTATCGGAGTCTTGCCGGGGCATTACAATATCTTACATTTACTCGACCATACATCAGCTATGTTGTTTAACAGTTCTGTCTGTTTATGCATGCGCCTAGGGAGCCGCACATTCAGGCCTTGAAGCGGATCACTCGGTATATCAGCGAAACGCTGGATATGGGCACCACGATCTCCCCTTCCTCTTGGCACGACCTCATCGCCTACACGGATGCCGATTGGGGTGGGTGTCCTGACACACGCCGCTCTACGTCTAGTTACTGTGTCTTCCTCAATGACACTCTTGTGGCCTGTTCGACGAAGCGTCAGTCTGTGGTGTCTCGATCCAGTGCTGAGGCTAAGTACAAGGGTGTCGCCAACGTTGTCTCCGAGTGATCCTGGTTGCGCTGCGCAATCCCCTGCTTGAGCTATACTGCCCTCTTCAGAAGGCCACCCTTGTATACACAGAAAACGTTTATGCCGTCTATCTCGCGAGCAACCTGGTCCAACATCAACGCACCAAGCACATTGAGCTCGATCTCCACTTTGTTCGGGACAAGGTGCTCTTGGACACATTCGTGTTCTTCATATCCCATCCTCCTATCAGTACACTAACATCTTCACCAAGGGTTTACCTCGTTAATTGTTCCTCGATTTTGAGTCTAGTCTCACTGTTCGGGACCCTCCACTTTCGACTACGGGGGTTTGATAGATTACACATTTACATATTGTATAGTGTATGAGCCTATTGGCTCGGGCCCAGTCTTAATCACTTGTAATCTATATATATATTGACATCATGAGGAATGAAAACCTAAGGAGGATTTTATATCAATCATACAACTCTACAGATAAAAAACAAAAATAAATTTTGGCAACCATGTGGCCAAGAATTTGGACGATAAGAAACAAAATAGTCTTTAATAACCCGATTGTGATATAGGAACAAGGTTGGGAATATATATTCGCCAACAATTAACAAGAAGGGAAGACACAAAATTCAATTCAGAATAGGATTAAGCACCCCAAAAACCTATAACAAAGCACAACAGATCAAAGGAGAAACATAAAATGGGAAACCCCAAATAGATGAACCTATAAAATAAATTTTGATAGATCTAAAAATGCCATAGGTGAAGTCAAAACTGACTATGTTATTAGAAACCTTAATGGGTTAGTAGTGGTTATTCATGTTTTTCCATGCAAGAATGTTTCAACCATCAGTGTCGAGACACATGGCCATCATGCGTGAGTTATGTGAAATACCCGATTGCATTTTTTCCTTCTATGACATCACTTTGTAGGGGATTGTGTAAATTAATAAAACATCAGGGATGAAGTTTTAAGGTAAAATTTTTACGAAGTCTTATCAAGTTTGGAAGTGAGTAGGGGTGTGCAAAAAAACCCGACACGACACAAAAACACGACAACACGACACGAAAAAAACACGAAATCGAAATGATACGACACTAAAATGACACGAACCGAGAAAACACGGTTATAAACGGTTCGTGTTCGGATCGGGAAAATTGTTTTGTCGGGAAATTTTTTTTTTTTTAATTTTTAGATAGTTCAGTATAATATTAGTACATTTAGAATCCCCCGAGTAACAAGAAGCCTCGCTTGCTCAGTTGGTTGAACCGAAGGCTGATTATTGGGTAACTGTGAACGGCCCCAGGTTCGAATCCTGTGCAATCCTCATTTCCGATTTTTTTTCCTCTCTCTATGAAAAACATACTGACTCACGTTTTTTTTTCCCCATTTCAGACTTTCATTATTCACAGTACACACGCCATGGCGCTGCAGATCGACAGTTCGACACTGGTTTCATTCAGGCAATCAAATTCGAGCTTCCCTCTCTCTCTGTCTCCCCCTTTCACATTTCACACACCATAGCCCGAGCGTTAAATCGCAGCAGGTTCAATTTCCCGGTTGAGTTCCCAAATCTGATTTGGAATGTCGATGGGCGAACGAGCGATGATTTTAGATTGAGATTTGAGAGACTTAGGGACCTTAGGGTTAGGGTTTGTCGGCGTCGCTTCTTTCGAAATCAGATTCGCACCTCCCTGCCCTCTCTCTCCCCCTCGCCCTCCCTCTCGACTCTTTGTTCTCTCTCAAATCGGATCTGCAGCCCAAATTTATCAGTTCTTCCTATAAACTCCATACTTCTCCACCTAACCCTAATTCGATTCCAGTACTTTTTCTCCTACCACCATCGAGGCTCGCGGAAGTTTCAGTTCCGGCGGCGGAGGTGAACTGGAAGAGGAAGCGTGGTCGGGCGCTCTCTTACCGGGGAGAGAACAAATCTAAACGGTTTCGGGTACCCGGGTATCCAACACGGAACCAAATAGCTTAACCGTGTCGGGTACCCGGGTTAAGATGGTTCGTATATGGTTCGGGAATTTTGAGCTAAACGGTTTCGGGTACCCGACACGATTACCCGGTTCGTGTCGGGTACCCGGATACGCACACCCCTTGAAGTGAGATCTAGGGAAGATCCACTAGCATGTCAAGGATTAAGTAAAGAGGCTACAAAATTTATTGGATATTTAAGACATGCCTAAAAATAAGGTGGTAAAATATTCCAAAGTGGAAGAGTAAAAGATTGTTGAAATATATATATATATATATATATATATATATATATATATATATATATATATATATATATATATATATATATATATATATATTTAAGATTTAAAAAGGATAAAATATGTAAATTTAAAAAACTTTGGTCTATTTCTCGTAATTATCACATAAAGTTGGCCAAAATGGAATTGGAAACTATCGTCCTTCAACTTTTCCACCTTCGCCTTCAGAGTGGCAACTATCGTCCTTAACTCCCTCACCTTGTCGTCATAATTTGTCAAACGTCCAGCCATTTCAGACCATTACAGATTATCCTACGACGACACATGGAATAATAAACACATAAGTAAAGTAGGGAAAGAAGGAAAGAGTAAAAGCATGAATCGCGAAGGAGGTTACCCAGCCTCTGCTTATATGCCCATGCTCCACCAATTCTTCATCCGTCAAATGATGAAGGTAATCCCTTTCAGCTGGACAACTCTTATTGGGAATCTCCATATTCTTGATATCGATAGGGTCGAACCCAGGTAACCGATAAGCCGTCATTGAAATCCCCGCTTGAGTAATCGGCTTGGAGCTTAAAAGCATGGGGCCCCTTGTCCCCCCCTTGGTCGTTTTCGCCCGCGGTGGGCCAGTGGCTGGTCATCTGATGATATACTCTCCCGTTCGTCAACTGGCTCTTTCCCTTTCGAACTCCTATTCGTAGGAGGAGACCCACGGGGAACGTTTTGTCGACCACCACCCGACCGCGGTGTAACAGTAAGGGCAGGCCTGGATCCACCTCTTGCGACACTTTTCTTATTCGCGAGCGCAAAAAATTTTGACTTGTCAACTATCATATCAGCGAAAGAATTAAAACAAGTCAAAACAGAAGAAAATCGCGATCAAAATACCAAAAGACTTAAGAAAAAACTCCTAGACACCGACCCGGTCGATGTGGGAGGCTAAGCCCGACCATCTCCAGACGGACCAGAGTCACAACTTGCCTATAGCCTCGTACCGACGCAACCCCTTCCCCGAACGCATCTCTCCATCCCTCCGTCGCGACGTGCTTGTCTTTAGGCGCGACGTACTTGCCGGGTTTGGTCACAAAGTTCAAAATAGTCTTGTTGTGATCGCGAATGAGGAACCATTTTCTTCTTCATCCTGGACTACTGGACAACCTCTTAATAATCTTTCCAGCCAAAGAGGCGGACACCAGTCCCTCACTACGCCTCAAAGAAAGAACAGAGAAAAGATGGTCCAATGATGGCGTTTGTTTGATGGTAGTGCAACGCATGACGTATACCGCCAGGTAAATCCATACATTAAAGGCAAGCTGGGTCAGCCATTGGTTAATGCATGCCAAAAAATCTGAATAATGTGGGGGGAGAGGAAGGCGGAACCCCTGGAGCAAATTGCCCAGGTGAACGACAATGTGGTCTTTATATTCGTTCAAACATCCCCCATTCTCGGTAGCCAGACCTATCTCTACCTCAGCCGACCATGGGTAAAGCTTCGCCACCTCTTATAGGTGCTTGACATTTAGAACCGACTCCTCACCCAACGTCCTTGCTACGGTGGGAGCTACGTGTTCCATAAATATTGTTGGGATGGGAGGAGGCTCCACAAAAGCATAACTTTTACAAAAGCTGCAGTTATCTACCTTTGTCCAGTTGTAAGGAGGCAGGGCGAAGTCACCCGGGAGCACTGGGATAGGTTTTTTAGCTTCCTTGGTATGCGAGACAACTCGCCCTTTCCCGAATCGTTTATAGGCTCCGAGGTGTGGCATTACTCAGGGTTGTCCCTCTTCAAAGGACGCTTGATGGTTCCTGCCATCTTCCGTTTTTTTCACACTTGGACTGGCCCCAGGGTTCGCTCTTTTTCCTTTTTCCTCGCGAGGTTTTATACTCGGTGTGGGAGGAGCTGGACTCGCTGTAGAATTCGAGTCGGCATCTGCCCGGGATCTGGTTCGCGAAGAACTAACCTCTTCATACTCGTAGCTCACGCTACGGTTCTGGCTATGACTCTCTTGCGACATCTTAGTTCTAAAAATAAGAAGAAAACCCCCTGGAAAAGACGCAGCAAAAGGAAAAATCAGCAAGGGGAAACTACCTTTTCAACGTCGCGACTAAGCAAATTTGGCGCCAAAAAGCCCTCTTGGGGGCCCAAGTTGGCGCCTTACGCGCCCCCCGAAGGGATGTTGAAAAGACATCTCCCCCCCCCCCTCGCAGGATGACGGTTAAAAGACGCTTTTTCGTGTCCTCCATAAAGGTTTCTCGATTCTCGAGAAATCGCCTCTAAGAAAGGCAAAAAGGGGATACGAAAGGTTTCTTCCGTCCTTTGTCATCGGTGATTTTCCACAAAATTCGAAAAAACCGCCGGAAGTTCTCTGAAGAACTCAAAAACAACACTGCCCCATCTCGGCACCACCCCCATATTCCTAGGTGTCCGTCTACCACTCCATAAAAATCAGCTATGACTAAGGGAACAAAGGAGGAGGTAGGGGGTAAAACGATAGAGCAGCGGAGGAGGCGGGGGTTGAGGCACCAGGGCATACCCCGGTCCCCACCCCATAACCGCCGTACACCTCACCAGAAGAGGGTAATTCCACCACAAGGTTTGGTTTTCTGGCTGCCCTAAAAATCTCAAGAGGAAAATGCAAACCTAGTAATTAAAAAGGCCAAGAGAAAGATCGGAGAAAACTCACTTGAGAAATGTGAAAAAGAAGCGCCGATAAGCTTAGAAAACTGGGAATGGACCACCACTAACTCCGATATCGTTTCTTCAAAGAGCACAGGAAACCCTTGAACTTCCTCTCTCTTTCTTCTTCTCTTTGAGTGTTCAGAGACGTGGAATAAAGAGGAGTGAGGGAAAAAACCCCACTTATAGGTCTCTGTGGAACCACTCCACCCAGTGGGCCGAAGTGCACGTTAGGCCCAACTAAGGCCCATCTAATAAACTGGTCTTTTGGCGGGAAGCATCATATTTGTTGAAACCCAATCGCGAACGACGTATCACTCGCGATCCAGTTACGAGGAGATATGACGATGCCATGGAAAATAGACCCATAAAATAACACAAGTATGACATCATAAATGGGTCACCCAACGCAAAACGATATCTGGTCCCACCATTAGATTCATTGGGAGCAAGGTACCTCGTCAAAATCAAATGACTAGACCCAACACCCCCAAGAACCTTGACCCCTGTTTCCCTCGCGACCTGAACCCCATGCAAGAACCAGAGTAAATCCTCCAAATATCTCGTAACTCTCCGGGATCCTAACAAGCAACTCATTGTCTCAAGCACCTCACCTCTAAATAGCTCCACGTGTATTGCCTATGCCCCTAAGCGTGTGGGCATGCGTTACACGTGTCCTATGTAGAACCACGATGTTGCCAGCCAGCTGCTCGCTTGGTTTCCCTGTAAATACCCCCCCCCCCCTCCGACCTCAAAGGAGAGGATCTGATTTCAAGATAAGAAAGGTAGAAGAGCTTTGACCGTCTCCCGTACCTAGAACCCCCGGAGTTGAGTTCTCGAGATATGTGATCGGAGAAGAACGTTCTTTGGATAAGAACATCACCTGACTCCCACCCAAATCCCGACAGAACGACTCAAATCCTCGCGAGCCAAACATAACATCCCCATCGCTTGGACCAGTAAAATATATAATCTAATCATAACCCCTCTTGGTCAAAGCTTGCAGGTATTTCTAGTCATTCTTGTCATTACAATGAGGTAATAAGTATAGGTGAAATTTCACGCACGCTTCAATTATGATGCTCACTATTATTAAGAAATTTGGGTATTTCTTAAGACGATATATAGCATTGGATAAAACGGGTATTTCTTATAAATCGAGATAATGCCAATTATTTTGGATTATATGGCAGTCTTAAGCCGTTATAATGCCCAATTAAATTTAGGAAAGGAAATCCTAAATTAAGTTTGCAAGTCCTAATACTACCTGAGCATTTTAAAAATGGTGTTGGACAAGTGATTATCAGGAAGTAAAGAATATAAGTTTTATTGATTAATTAAGGATTCTTTTATAGGGAGACTCTATCAAAGTTTAAGGGTGAAATTATGGGGTATGAGCTACTTAAATTATTATTTATCTCCTATGTATAATGACGTGATTGGTTGCACCTGGATATATGATGGTGTTGATGACATACGTTTGAAATAGGTGTAGGATCTCCTAAAGAATCGTAATTGTTAATCCTCTTCGGATCTCACAAGTACTCGTACGCAAGGCAAGTGACTTTGTCTCATTTGCCCTTCTTAAAAGACTCAATTTCTTTTTTTTTTATAACATGTGTAAGTTGTTAATTATCAAGTATATCTATCCGTTGAAAATAAATTGCAAAGTCTATTTATTCTTGCAATCTTTGTTCATTCATTCTCTATTCAAGCTAGTGAGTTTTAATATATTATATTATTGCAATCTCTATTTGTTCCTTCTCTATTCAAGCCAGTAATATACTTTCCAGGTGTAGACTTTGATTGATTTTTACACTTAATTCTTATCAATATGTAAGCTTAACATACGTATAAATTAGTGCCTTGGCAGCTAACGAGATAAATTGATATGGTGGGAAGGTACACGGGTTCATCTAATGAATCCTTATCATGTGACACACGGGTGTTACTAATCTAGTAACAAAAGGAGTGTTAAGTGTGTGTGCGTGTGTGAATGTACGTGATCATAATAGGTCAAGACTCGTTACGTCTTGCTCTATAAGCTTTTCATGAAAAGTTTATTTTGAATATTATCAAAATGATACATTTTACCCAGATGAGTGGTAAACAGGCATGTGCCAGTATGACGTTGCTACTGTTACGTCAAGTACAAAGTGGTTCAATAAAGATATAACTGAGTGATAAATAAATATTTCATAAAATAAGCATGAATGCATTGGAGTGAGAATTAAGTAATCATTATTTGATATCATTCTTCGAATGTTATGTGTTAACTAAATATTTTATCCTTAGGAATTATCTAAGTCGTGCATGTGAGACCAAATGTTGTGGAATCAATATGTAAACTAATGGAAAGTCGTGCATTTTAAATATTCTATAAATTATATATTTTCTTAAACCCATACCATATTACGAACATTGGGTTTTTAGTTATCATTTATTCCGTTCCGTCATTTGCTAGTTCTTCACCGAACTAACCGACCATGTTGTGAAATGGTTGGCTGGTGTGCCTCATCTGGATATACGATCTACATTAGTCAAATTTTGTAGGTTAGGTAAGGAGGCCTTGAAGAGTTGACATTGTACAAGTAAAGATTTTAAACGTTTTGTTATATAACAAAGTCTTTCAAATTTCTATGCTTTATGTATGAAATTTCACTTCATCTTTGCACCATGTTTAATGATAAAAAAGAGTACTTTAAGTCTTTTGCTATAATATATTATTTATCGTCTTGTTTATGGAAGCATGGTTGCATGTCCCTATAAGCCTAAGGTAATTATGAAGACATTCAAGTCTGAATAATTACTGGCGTTGCAACATTTCTTATGAATTATAAAAGAGGGTGTTATATTATCACTACTAGAACCTTGGGGCTTCGCCATGTCATGATGGAGGGTGATAACCTAAATATCATAAACACTATTAAGGGGATCTATAAATGCCCCTTTAGATAAAAAAAAAAAAAAATTGACATCATTCTCCAACTCCAGACTTTTGAGATAGTGGACCACATTATCATTTTCTAAGAGATCAATGACGGAGGCAAAAGTCGGATCTGTTCAGCTCACCCAAAATCATTCTCAAATTTGCTCACCCAAAATCATTCTCAAATTTCCCCAGTCGGGGTGGCCTGGTGGTAAGGTGCAAGGGAAGGAGTATGGAGGTCCCTAGTTCGATCTCTGCCCCACCTCTTTCTTTGGATGGAAATACAAGGTTTGTCTTGCTCCTTATCAGTGGGTAGAGCCGGTCAGCACAAGTCGATTTACCTGTTACGTGACTCTTGCCGGCTGGGTCACGTGTTTGGGGTTTACCACCGAAGGTGGGTTCCTCGTCATAAAAAAAAATCTCAAACAAACAAACTAGTATAATATATAAGTAAGGGGTCAATCACATAGAGAATCAAGTATAATTTCAATTGTAATGTGTATTAATTATCAATATAAAAGGCAAGATTTTGATGGAAATAAAATAAAAGAATATTAACAAAAGTAAATAAATGATAGAAGGAGAGCGTTTTTCGACTTTGGTTGGTTTTATTGGTCACTGAATCTTTTTCAAGTTGTTTTATTTCCTATGAATTCCTCTCATCTTGGTTTAAACAGATTAAAAGCACAACTACTTCAATTAATTAATCCCTTATGCCTATATGGAATCCTAATAAGATTAAGATTTAACCAAGAGAGCATATAATCTCAAGAATTTGAGCATATAAATAACACCAACTAAATCACTGTTTAAAATATATGTCAACTTTCTGCATAATTATGCTTCAACGAAGACATCCACAATCCTATGCATGTAACTACACGAATAACAAAAATTAAATAGCATTAAATCCTAGCAAGATGTCAACGATATCAAGGTCGGGAATCAAGATAACATCAACAAGCTTTGTTGCTTTTTGCTGGGAAGGGCCTTACATTCGCCGTCTAGAGTTTTAGTCGTTCACCTTACGATACACTATTGAGTGGCGCACAAACCGAAATGATGCTACCTGAATCTTTGCTTTATATAAAAACGTTTCGGCTATATACACCGCAAATCCACACGTTGTTAAGGATGTGCAGGTGGGTTTGCAGCCACCCGAGCCCGGACGTGCATGCACATTTTTATTTATTTTTTAAAAACGTGCAATAGTGCACACTACTGGATTAATAGAAAATCCCTAGGGTGATAAAGGTTGGAATTTTCAATGTTTTTAGCTAAAGCCTTGGAAATTACAACGTCTATTCCCCTTGGAAATCTTTCCAAAGGTTTTTTAACGTGGTAATCTCCAATGATTTGAAGTGTTGGAAAGAACCCACCGTTGAAAATTATAAAAATCGATATTAATTTTCCAAGGGTACACAATTGTTGGAAAAAAATTAAGAATAATACTGCATCTGTTTCAAAATAAATGTCACTTTACTATTTGACACACATTTTAATGAGGTAAAAACTCTATAAAATATTATTTTTTTAATAATTTCATACTTGTTAGTAAGAAATATAAAATTATGGGGAAAAATTAATTAAAAAAATAATATTTTATAGAGTTTTTACCTCCTTAAAAATCGAGCACTAAAGTTTAAACGACTTTTATTTTGAAACGGAGGGAGTATATATTTTATATATTTTTTTTAACTCTTTAAAAATAGTATATATAAAAAATAAAGCGACATCTTTTTTAAACCGAGTATGGTAAAAGATAGCAATCGATATAACTTTTCTCATTTTAAATGTGAATTATTTAGTTATGAACCCAGTGCACTTTTTTCCCTTACGTGAAAGGGAAAAGCGCAAGCTCTGCGTTATCTACTTTGTATGTTGCAAAAAGTTATTGGAAATCTGACTACTTTTTTGTTGTTCACTCAATTGGAAAGTTTCAACAAAACAGGTTCCTTTGGTAAAGCTAAAATAAAAAGGAAAACCAATCACTAATTCACCAACCTTTTGGCACTTGGAAGTGGTCAATCATTTAATTTGGTAAATAAAGAGTGATTATTCACGATTCGGAATGAGAGATCTTTGAGTACTATTCGTAAGTATTTTCAATTAAACTATTTCGAAATGGTTCTCATCAATCCACATACAAGTCTATAACAAAATTAAGGGCGTTTCTAACATGCTGATCTAACTGAAATATTTAGCTAATCTCTTTCATTTAAAAAAAATCATAAGAATGTAGCGAAGGGTATATTGATCATACCAGTCTTGCTAATCGATATGGCATAAAATAATTAATAATAAAAATGTAAAACGACTGAATCCAATTGAACTGAAATAGGACAAAAAAAATATAACTCTAATTATCAAAATCATCATCGTCAAGTCAATCATCAATCAAATAATCTATCATTATATATTTATATGATTATGTGTATAATAAAAATATGTATGACATATAAATAGAAAAAGATAATACATATCTTTCTATTTAAAGATTTTATAATCCATCTATCTATGTATATTATATCATATGTATCATATTTTCCTTATATATCTTTACACAACCAAACCAATTAGCTCTGCCCTTCAATATATATACTGTAGAACCCTTTCATTTTAATTTTCTGTCTACTCGATTAATTAGTTCTTCATCTTCTTTAGAAACCATATAACTAGTTCTACATCATCTTGAGAATTCTTATAGTACATGTTGTACTTCATGAAGTTGTATTTTTAAAAAGATTATATTTTCAATTTGTCTAATTATTCAACCAACGTAAAATAATGTACCCTCTTAATATAAATATATATATATATATATATATATATATATATATATATATAAAAGGTGACTTTCTTTTTCTTTTGGTAAACAAAGATGACTTTATTTCTTCCCCATTGTGTATTTGCTGGAATGACCAATTCAAAAGTGGCAATGTCCCACTTAATTACTAAATTTTAAAGTAACTAGAAGTTGGTATTTGAGTGGAATAGCGGAATACCTCAAATTACGAAAGGGGTAACGAGATTGATATTCATTCATTCGAATTGATTTGATGGCATAACATTATATCTTTGATCCATGACCATGGAGAATATACAATTCAATATCCACTCCTTTTTTTATGAATACGGAAAAAAAAAATTTGGCTAATTAAGTGAGCGAAACCGCTTTAACTAAGGTCATCCTTAAAGACGAGATCAGCAAGCTCATAGTCGTCAGGGATAGACGGACATGAGAAGGCATGACTAAGGCGCATCAAACGGCCAGTCATTCGGTTGACTTTCCTATAAATGTGATGAATCTGAACCAAATTAAGTCAAATAACACTAAGAGATAGATATATCAGAAATGATCATTTCAACTATCCCATGGGAAGATCCTTATCCACTCCATTTTATATGTAAATGAAAGGGGTCTAAAGATAGAATTTGGATTAAATGTTTTCTTAAACCCCCTATAAAGGCCTTTTTTTATAACATATAAAAAATTGGAGATGTTTGTGAAAATAGGAAAGAAATTAAGTAACCTCAGGTATTCGAGCTTCGAGCTTTCCTGCAGTGAAGTTTGAAAGTAAGTTTTTTTGCAAATTGAGATGATCATCTCGAATACTCAAAACTTTTCGAACGGTTAATATGATAGTGGATAAGGTGGTTAAGTTGCAGCATCAGTATGATCTAGACGCTATATCATCCAAATTTTATTTGACTCGTATCCATATATAAAAGAGCGATTAAGTGATAGATTAGTAGAGTCTGATTCAGTCTAATTTTTTTTTATTATAAATAGTACCGAGTATAAATTTTGGTCAATAAAATATGATCACCCATCTAGTAGGTGGGTTTAATTTTGTCTTTGATTAGTTGTGTTGATTTGTATTTGGTTAATTTATAGTAGTATATATCTTTGATGTTATTTCTGACTAGTGATCCATCTACCGATCAATTTGCCAAACAAATTCTTACTTTCATCCAAAATAAAAATAAAAAATGAGGTGGAGTAATGATGTGGACAAAAACGCTCATCCATATCTCCTGTTTCTACGCCTCTACTACCACTTGTTCCTCCTCTTCATAACTCCATTGCCGGTGGCAGCTTCCTCCTTTTTAACCTTTTGCCCCTTTTTCCAAGTCTTGCTTTGCTTTTCCCCTTTACTTCTTTTTAAGGTCATTGTTTTTCTTTTCAATAAAAGCCTTTACTTTGTTGCCCTCTTTCCCTTTGTTCCACCTTTAGTCAATATCTTATATTCTCCTTTTTCCCCATCCCTTGGGCCTTTCTTATATCCATACTATATCCCATATGAGGCCATGACCTTTCTTCTTCAAGCACACCTCCCTTAATTCTCCCAATCTCCCCCCATTCTCATCTCTCCATCACTACATAGATCCTTCAATTCGCTTGCACGTGTGCTCATGGAAGAAGTCGAAAAGGGGCACGAGGGTCAAGGGATCAAGCTATTTGGGAAGACGATAGTCTTGCGAGCTAAAGAAGAGGTATCTGAACCTGAAAGCCCTACCCATGCCAACAAGAGCTCCGGTCTAGAAAAGAGGCCGGATAAGATCATACCATGCCCGAGGTGCAAGAGCATGGAGACCAAGTTTTGTTACTTCAATAACTATAATGTCAACCAACCGCGGCACTTCTGCAGGGGCTGCCAGAGGTACTGGACTGCCGGGGGCGCCCTTCGCAACGTGCCCGTTGGTGCAGGCCGACGCAAGGCCAAGCTGCCCGGTGCCTCTGGTCAGCTGCCCGGCGTCTTCTCCGAGAATTGTGTGTTTGAAGCCGGGGGAGGAGGATACCACCTTGATCAATTCGTCGATGGGTTGGTGTTGGAGGAGTATTGGGCCCACCAGCAGCATCAACAGCTTGTCGCTGCCGCAAGAGGTGGCGGGGCTGGCGGTGTTTGTGGTGGTTTCAACCCTGATTTTCCGGCAAAGAGGAGGAGGACTATGTCATATGGTCAAACTAATTGTTGATTACGAAGATGGAGTAATGATTAAATCTTGTTAATGAATTGTCTATTATCTTGTTTTAATGTGGTTTAGAAAAGTCAAATGATTGTAATAGAATTACTAGTATAGTTAATTGTATTGTATAATTTTAACATTTAAATAATAAATGAGTATATTATATTAATATAAAATATTATTAATTTAATTTAGTATACTTTTTATCTCATAAAATTAATCAAATTTATTATTCGAATTCACAAAGTGGACAGCAAATCCTAACAAGGAAGATAAGTTTTTAGGGTGTATTTGAGTGAGGAGGAAATTTTGGGGATGTATATTATTTTGTGGATAAAGTGGATAGAGATTATTTTTAGGGGAGTTTTCTATACTATGCCCTAAGTCATAGGGTAGCAAATTCAATCGGAAAAGATTTATCAACTTTAAATTATTTTTAGGTTTTTTTTAATATTGTTTTTCTAGGGTCGCTTATTTATTTGGTATGTAATCTTTTTCGATTAAGGCTCTTTTTTTTTTAGTTCAATTAAGGTTCTTACTTATTCCCTTGGGACATACTACATCCGATTTAAAAAGTACGTCGTTTGACTTTTTAACACGTATTTTAAGGAGCTAAAAACTATATAATATATTAACTTTTTTTTTTATAATCTAATATTTATTACCAACAAATATTAAGTTTTAAATTATTTTTTTTTAAAGTTGATATTTTATATAGTTTTTAGCCCTTAAAATACGTGTTAAACAGTCAAACGACAGTCTTTTTGGATCGTAAGGAGTATTATATAAATACATTTTTTTAAGATGAAAGAAGTAGAGGAGATGAAATTTTTTTTTTTAAATAATCACGTAGATATTTGGGTGATAAATGATTAATTTTTTATTGTATTTGAGAAAATGATTATTTTACCCCAATTAAAGTGAAAAGGG
The DNA here is from genome assembly GCA_037127255.1 of Persicaria tinctoria. NCBI lineage: Eukaryota > Viridiplantae > Streptophyta > Magnoliopsida > Caryophyllales > Polygonaceae > Persicaria > Persicaria tinctoria. The sequence goes on along the minus strand of JBANSL010000007.1, from coordinate 19,380,177 downwards.
GTAAAATGAGTATTTGTGATTAAGAATAATTTTGACATTAATTTCCACCCTCACCCCCTTCATCTCCCTCTCACCTCTTCATCTCTTCTCAAACACCTCGGCTTGGGTTCAAAAACAAAAAATCACCTTGTCGATCTGTCCAACCCTCCCACCCCATGCGAAACACACCCGAAAAATCGAACTTAGCAACAAATCGTAACTATGTTATATATGCAGAGTTTTATGTTATTACTAGATATCCATAATGATTTAGACAATTTTTTTTTTTTTAAAATCATTCTTTTTTAACAAAGACAAAGACTATAAACATTTTATCGCTTGGAAAAAAAATTTGCAAACCAATACAATGTAATGGGTTAGGACTAGACCAGTCAATCGAGTCATTCGGATCAAATTCGGAGCGGGTCATTTCGGGTTTTGGGTAAAATAAACCTTGGGTAGATCCGGGTAACCGGGTTAAGTCGAACCTTGAGTTGACTTGATTTCGGGTCAAATCGTATCAATATATTTCGGGTTTGTCAATTTTGTTTTATTTGAATATATATCCTTCTATTTATAGATTTTATTATTATTATTATTATTATTATTTTTATTTTATTTTTTTTTCCAAATAGTATAGAAATCAAACAACCGAATGTTTACAAGAAGTTAGCGGGCAGCCGAGAAACAAGCTGCGCGCCAACCCCCTTAGCAATGGAAAAACAAACTCTGGTAAAAATATGAGCAGCTAGACGAGAACTAGAATCTAAGGCTAAAGAGAAGGAGCGGATCCGTCCCAGAAGCGCAATCGCATCCCCATCTAGCTCACCAAAGGAGGAGAAAGAAAAAGACAAAAACCCATAACCAGCAGCAGAGCACACATCCCGATACTTGGTGCACTTACGCCGCGCTGCGTCGAGAACGCACCGTCCAGGAGCGAAGGAGGCCAAGCAAGTCTGAGTAAGGGGAGAGGATCCCGTGATATCAACACACACATCTCGACCCCGATCCCAAGAGTAAAGAAGAATGTCAGCGGGCCTAAGAGGTCTGCCAAGACCGTCAACAACATCGATGTCCACTTCCTTCCCCGAGGAGATCCCAGCACGGAAGCAAATGTCGAAGAGGGTATCACGGACAAGATTATGCCGATATTTGAGCCCAATGGAACTCGAACACGACACAGCATGATCCCCAAAAGTGTCATCCTCAAAAACCCGACCACATGCAGAGCAAGGAAGACTAGCACAAAAAAGAGGGATACCCAAACGATAGCAGAGGACAGACCTGTAAGTCCTACCATTCATGGTCTGACCAGTCCAGAAATAGGAATTGCTCTGAGCCAATCAGATGAATGAGACCCATGCTTAGACCTCCACAACACCACCTGTCGCGGGGTCAATGAGAAAACCGACTCCGAAGAAGCCACAATCCGGGCGAAGTACACATTTGCCAATTTCTTCATAAGTTTGGGGGCAGCGAACTCGCAAGAATCACGACTAAAATCGAAACCGGTAAGACCATTGAAGTCACACAGCGCAGCATCGAAAGAGGATCCCTCACCCATGGGCAACCCAGCAAAGCGGAGGAGCGAAGACTGCAACCCAGAAGACTGCAGGCGAGAGGCTAGAAAAGAATAATGCATGACGTCACCAACAGCATAAACACCAAGCCCACCGTACTGAAACGGAAGAGTAGCCAATCTCCACTGCCAATCACCAAACCCGGGTCCAGAAGCAGCCACAATACGCTCTAAACAGACACGGAGAGCATTATCAAAGGTAGACTGAGCTGGGACAACGGCATCCGGCGGACAAGTACGCAAGGTGAAGTAGAGTCTAGAGATACCGGAACAAGCTCGAATCAAAAGCAGCTCACTCTGCGGATCCTCAAGTTTGGCAACAAGACTCATAAGCTCAATGGTCTTGGCCACCCGAGTCGCAACAATCTCGGCGCTGTAAACAGGGCAAGTACTGACAGGACCCCCCACAACCGTAACGCCAGAAACAGGCCGAGCAATAAGGGCAGGGAAAACACCAGGCACCAAGCCCCTAGGATCCACAACCGGCCAGAAGACCTCAGTTTTATCCACGTTAAGGTGCAACCCAAGCGCTGGACCATCAGACATAATCATATCAAGAACCTGGCCAACCACAAGAGTGTCTCCAACAATAGTACCGTCATCCAAATACCAAGCCTGCAAGCATAAATCAAACGAATCCCGGATCTTGCATAACAGAGGATGCAAGACCAAAGCAAAGAGCAGCGGACCAAGGGGATCACCCTGCTGAACCCCTTGGCAAGACCAAAGACAGTGCTCCCCATAGTAGAGCCGAGCAGGGCTAGAATAACAGAACTCGACCAACCGCGAGAGGCCAGGGCACTAACGACGGACCTCCAAAAGCAGAGTAGTGCGATCAACCAAGTTGAAAGCATTTTGCAAGTCCACCAACAGCATAGAAAGACCCATCTCAGAGCCACGAGACTCCACAAGCCTATCTAAGGCATGCAGAATGGCCTCACCACCTCCAGAAACACCAACTCCGAACTGCAGGTCCCTAAAATACCCAGATAACTGAGGCCCAACCAAGAAAGCACCCACCTTAGACACAAGGCGCCTCCAGATCGTGCCGACGGAAATAGGGCGGATACCACCCCTTGGTTTGACCAGGGGAGTCAGAGGGGCACTAGCAACATACTCCCCGAGAGCAGACGGACACCGACCCTCCAAGAAGATGTTCACCACCCCCGTAATGGAAACAAGAAGCTCATCAGAAACAGCAACCGCCGCACCACTCAAACAATCCAAAAGATGTTGGGCCCTGAGCCCATCCCTACCGCAAGAAGTACCACGCGAGAAACTCCTTATGGAATCCAAAACAATGGGCGGGCGAGCAATAATAGAAGGCTGAGGGGCGAAACCACAAGGCAAAACAGGGAGAGGGGCATCAGGGTGCTTGTCCCGAAGCGCAATCAAAGTAGAAGTAGAGTAAGGAGCAACACCGGAAGAAGAGAGAACCCGCATAGCAGCAGTGAAATGCCCATCAGAAATCTTCTTACGGCATTGACGGAGGTTGAGCTCCGGTGTGTGAGACTCATCATCATCCCCAACACCCTCGCTGAAGGACACAGGGGATGCCCTCAAGGCAGCCCTAAGCAACCCAATGTCACCCCCGGAGTACTCCAATCAACAAGAGCACTCACAATCGACTCCTCCTGACGAGTACGTCGAACACCCGATCGACGATCGCTACTACTCCGTGGTACAAAAGCACACAAAACACAGATGGGCATAGCCAGAAACCGAACCCAACCAGCAGTGTCATCAGGGGCGGCAATAACATGGTCAAGCACCCCTTTAAGAGCCCGAGCAAAACCAAGACGACAACGTGGCGGTACGGACTTAACTGTACGTAGTCCCTTGACCAAAAGACGATCAAAAGTACTCAAATCCCACCCAAAATCAACCCGCGAGGTCCCACTATCAGAAGAATCCACACGTGGAACATTTAAACGTGGAGCACTCCCATTTAGCGAAACAGGGGACAACAAAACAGAACATGGCGCAGGCATAGAAGGCGGCAAAACAGAACAATCAATATTGAAAATGAAAAACAGAGCATTACCATCACCATCGTCCGGCGGGGAAACAACAACTCCATCGGGATGACGGCATGGAGAACGTAACGTGTGAAGGGAACAACAAACACCACATAACCACACGTTCAACCTTCGGAAAGTAGCCTCAGCAGCGGCATAGACGGCCGGAGAAGACGACAAAAGTGAACAAGTGTCAACGGCGGCGATGACGGAACCATGCCTATCCTTGAAATGACGTAAGAAGGCAGTTCTGACAAGTCCACGACCACCACCGTTGGGTAACTGAGATACTATCTGGACACCCACTCCCTTAGCGATAACCGAGATATTATGCATGGATCCGGATCAAGCTCCTAAGTAGGATAATAAGATTCTAAAAATCCGGACCGAGATTCTAATAACACTGGTAGCGCAGGATGAAAATCAGCACCTTTAGCACTAGTTAACGACCATTAACCACCAATAAAACACTAAGTAAATCTACCAAAACACAAACCATAGTGAACACATGCAAACCAATCGAACAAAGAAACATAAACCACACAATCGCCATCGTCCTGGTTTCTTAAAACATGCCTATGTCTGAAGAGGTAAATATATAGCTGGGGTGGTATAAAACCACAAAAATACAAAAGATGTAAGATCAAACAACGGGTCTTACGTAAGAGGGAGTAACACAATACCAAAAGCCCCCCTATGCCTACCAACATCCAAGAACCTACCAACAACACATTCACTCCTTAACCAGACCCCCAATTACACCGATAAAACATGTCTCTGTGATGACCCTATGCGGCGATCCTTTATGATTATGCAACACTTCTTATTCTTTTAACACTCTCGGTCTTCTCTTCTCTCCCCTCTCTAAGCTAAGAATCCTCTAATTTTTCAAACAAATAGCACCTTTTTTCCTTTGGCCGATTTGCATAACTAGACCGAAAAAAAATCTTTGTATAACTAGACCATGACATGGGAAATTGGCTAAAGGTAGAACATTGTCTAGTTATGCAAAAATTTTTGGTAACCGAAAGGGAAAGTTGCAGGCGAAGGGGGAATGGCCTGCACTGTAGCATGGCTGTGGGGGAGAGAGATATATGGAGGGGGGAATCACAATACATGACAGGTTGAAATGGCACCAAAAAAGGGTTCTCAAGAGGGAAAATAGGATTGGGGGGGGGGGGGGGGAGCATTTATGAGGGGAAAATGAAATGATTGGAGTTAAGAGTGTCAATCAACACATATATAAGCTTGATTGATGGGTGTCAATCCCTATTAAATGCTCTGCAAAAAGCGAGGCAACACAGGAAACGAGTGGAAAAGTGAGAGCAAAAGCATCCCGTTCATTTCAGAAAACTTGACACTTCTCGTCTTACCAATAGGCTAAACCCGTCCTTCCATACTTAGAGAAATTTTGGAGAGAATTTGGAGGGGATTCACTGTAGCTAGTTTGGCGGGTTGTCAGTGCAATTTCGGCGCCAAAACGGGGTTTCTCATTAGGGGGAAGGGGGAGCATTTATGAGGGAAAAATGCAATCATTTCATTGATGGATGTCCCCCAAGCACATATATAAGCTTGAGAGAAGGATCCGAAACACCATAACATGCCCTGCAAAAAGTGAGACATAGTAGGAGAGAAGCGGAAATGACGGGGGAAAAGTCACACGTGCATCCGAGGAAACGATACAGTAAACATCCTACCAATAGTACATTTATGTCATGTCAATAGTGTTCAACTGTCTTTCCATACCAGGAAAAGTGCAAGAAGTTTGTTGGTGGCAGTGGCAGCGATGGGTGAGTCATCTTGTACGTTTCCTTTGTAGTTGTTCCTTTTTCTTATAACAGAACTACCCCCAGGCTGATCCTCTGTTCATGTGACGTACTTCAGGTGATAGGGTTTGTCTGAATGTCGTGTTCGGGGGTTGGTGGGCTCTCGTTGGTGGAAGCTTGGTGTTCAAGGGAGAGGTACACACTGCAGCTATGGTGGTGCCACAGAATATTTGCTATGACCAACTGAAGGAGAAGATTGTTTCTAAATTCGACATAGACATGGTCTTATACGACATTGAGCTCACCTACATCCCTCCTTCGATGGGGCGGGCCACTCCGATTTGGGTCCGGGATGACGATGACCTTGAAGCCTACAAGTTCTACAACACTGAATCTGGTGCACGAGCTTGGCCAATCACACTACACATCATCTTGCGGTGGAAAATGAAAAGCCCAACCACTCCCTTCAATGGACATCAGACCGAAGACTCTGAAGAGGCTAATGACCTCTCATCTCCCACCCAAGAGGAAATACTCCTAAGCGGGCCTCTCACCACACAGGAAGACTTAGATGATGGTCTTGATGGAGGGGGAGGGGCGGATGAGAAGGTGCGAGGATCGATCAAGGAGAAAAGGATATTGGTTGACCTTAGTAGTGACACTAGAGGGCCCTGCCTATGTGATGAATGTGTAGCGGGAGAGGAAGACTGTTGTAGGATTGCAAATGAGAGCGTGAGTGGGAGGCAGGGGGCTTGCTAGGAGTGGTACACAATCTAGTATTGGTAGGATGAATTACAACGTAATGGTAGAACAGACTAAATCAGTTGGTAGGATGGATTACAACGTAATGGTAGGACAGACTGAAGCAGTTGGAAAACTTGACAATCTGGATGCCCTAGATGATGGTGGCGAAGTAATCATGTCTGATGCCATCCGACGTGGAAAGCAAGTTGTGATAATCGAAAGAGACGATGACGTGGACATCCTACCCTCCACGAATTGGAGGACATAATAGACGTAGGAAGCTCCAACGATGACTTGATCACGGGTGGTTTCCCCGTGAAAGTGGAGGAGAGAGGAAGGCCGAACGAGCCGTCAGACTCGTGGGATGAGGAGGTTGAGGCAGCACTGAGAGCTATAGAGCGATCATACCAAGGAAATAAACAGCCTTTGTCGACGTTGGAGCAAGTGGAAGAGAATGTGGCTCGGTTCATTCCTCGACTTGGAGACCCTCAGAAAAGTGTGAAGGAATTTCGTGAGGGGGAGATGTTCGATACAAAGGCTGACATTCAGGACAGAGTAAGGTTGGAAGCTTTGCGGGGCTGCTACGCGACCCAAGTGAAGCGATCGGCAACAACAACGTACGTGGTTGTATGCCTCGAACCGAACTGCTCATGGTATTGTCGGACTTCAACGTATCGGCGAACTAAGAAGTGGTTGATTTGTAAGCTCGTGGACGAACACACTTGCAAGGTAAGTGCCCTGAGCAACTACTAGTGGAACGCCAATTACAAGCTGATGGGGGAGAGTTTAGTGTATAAGTAAGTTCCTTAACCGCCGGCTTGTTCTCTGTCTATGTACTAAGTGCCGGTGGATACACAAGTAACCCGTTTATCGCATCTTCGCAGTTTCAGTGGATCAAGAAAAGAGCTCATTCCGTGTCAGATCATGACGTTGATGAACTCCCAATTGGGCGTGGACTGCAGCTACTGGAAGGCACGCAGGGCGAAGGGATTCGCAAGGGACAACTTGTATGTGACCTACGAAGAGAGCTACGATCGTATGACCTCATACATTTACATGCTTGAGCAAGCGAACCTAGGGACCATAACCACATTAGTACGTGATGATAACCAGCAATTCAAGTATGCGTTCGTTAGCTTGGGAGTTTGAAGGACAACCATCCCACACCTGAGACAGGTACGCCCTCGCCACTTGACTATCCTACCAAATCGCCTATTTTCTCGTACCAATTAGTGGAATATGTCCTTCCATTCCACATATTACCAATTGTGTGCGCTGATCCTACCAATAGTAAAACACTATCCTTCCTATTTTGAGTGCTTTACATTGGCAGGTATTCTCGGTGGATGGAAGTTTCTTAAATGGGAAGTATCGTCGATGCTTCATGTTTGCGATGACCCAAGACCCAAATCACAACACATATTCCGTTGCATTTGCCATTGTGGACGAGGAGATTGATGCCTCTTGGGGTATTTTTTTCCGTCAAATGAGAGGCGTCGTCTCGGATGAGACCCATGTTGTGTGGGTCAGCGACATGCACATGAGCATCACCAAGGGCATTCGAGGGATTTACGGCTTTGCAAAGCATGGCCGATGCACTTTCCATCTCTTTTAGAATGTGAAGGCTTATCATGAGGCAGGGGGGCTGCAATCCATCTTCTTCCAAATGGCAAGGGTGTATATCGTTGCGGAGTTCAATGGGCACTACAACGCCTTCAAGGCTAAGTCGCCCACTGGTGCTGAATACATTAAGCTGGTGGGTTTCTCCAACTAGGCCCGGGCTTTCTATCCCGCCAATCGGCTTAACATCACCACCACAAACCATGCCGAGTGCTTGAACTCGGTATTCCTTGAACCTCGTGACCTACCCATAACCGCCCTGATAGACAGCATACTCGAAACCGTGGCAAGGTGGTTCGTCGAGCGACGAGAGCTAAGATCAAATCCTGACAAGGTTGTGACTAACAACGTGGATGCCGTTATCAAGGAAAACGCCATGCAATCTATATGTCTTTAGGTGAAGACTTTGAGCGAACACGACTTTTACGTCTGCAAAGGGCTCTCCTCATGGCTGGTCAACCTGTCCGCTCGGAGTTCCACATGTAAGCACTTCGATATTGACCAGATCTCATGTGCACATGCCATTACACTACTAGAATTCTGTTAATAGACATCACATTATTTACATCAGTCAGATATACGCATAATGTTAAATAAATTTATCACATCAGTTTAAAATTTTTCGATGTCATTGACATAATATAAATCAGTTTAACTTTTCGGACAATGTTAAAAATTATTTTTAAAAAATACACACAAGGCGCGGAATACACTTAGTTGAAATTCTACCAAAATAAAAGCGGTAAAGATACCGCCACATCCCAACACTTAGCCAAAATTTCAAAAATTTTGATTTTCAACCTAAAAAAACAACCAAACCCCACTTCAAAAAAATGGGAATTTTAGATAATCTTTTCCAACTCAATACGTTTGTAGGGGAAAGTGAGCAAGTCTTAGCCCTCTTGGCGATTCCGGCGATTTCGGTCACTGGGCGATTCCGGCGATTCTAGGGCTGCTCACCTACTAGCTTAGCCCTCTCAGCTGCTGCCCTGGTGGCTCCTCAGTCCTCCACCGTGGGTCGCAGGGGTTCGTCTTCCTCCAGCCCTTCCTTTCTCTCCAGATCTATTGATTCCAGATCTGAACCCTGATTCAAATCACGAGAGCGTATGATTGATTCCTCCAGCCCTTCCTTCCTCTAGCCCTCCCTTTCTCTCTAAACCCTGATTCCAGATCTGTTTCTCAGATCGTATGTACACATGAGAGCGGAGCGCCTATTTCAAACCACGAGAGCGGAGAGCCTCTAATTCTAGGGTTTTTTGTCCAATATAAAGATCGAGAAGGGCAAAGATTGAAGACGACGCATCCATCGTTTGATTTTGCAGCTGTTGACCGCAATTTGGTAATGATTCATAGTGGTGTTTATTGTTGAAGGTTTTATGTTTTCAATTTCTTTGGAGCGATATCTCTATCCTCTAGACTCCACACTTTTGGTTGTTTATTCCGTACAGTTATCTTGGAATCGAAAATTAGAAGCAGGGATTTGTATGAAAACCTTGATTAAATAGAATCTGATAGATTTTGCTAGTTGCATTGCTTGTAGCTCCAATCAGATTCATGGCCAATATAGTCTCTGGTTAACTTGAATTGACTTAGATGAAATGTTTGTGGATAAGATGACTTCTCTGGTTAACTTGAATCGACATATGGTTCTTGCATTTGCTTCATTTCGTTGTGGATAAGATGACTTCTCTTATGAGTAAGGATATTCATAATATGATTGTTTTATCAATAATCAGTGAAGCACAAAGTGATTGCTCTGTTTAATGTGGTATAATTTGTCTCTTCCTTGCGGATCTTCTTGAGCAACCTTGATGATTCAGCATATTGTTTTTGGTTTCTCTTTTCTCTAGTTCTAAAAAAATGTTGTGTTGTCTTAGCAGAATCCAGTATTGAGGCATCTGAAAGAAGGAAGAAAGGGACGCTGTTGTTCAGCAAATACAACAACTCCGACAGGAACTTGTAAGTATATGTAGCCTATACCCTTTTCATCTTTGAATTTTATGCACTTTATCAAGCCTTGAATGTAAAACATCATCCAGATTTCGAATAAAAGCTTTTTGATGAGCAATAACCATGGATAGTAAACCTTGTTAGAGTTAGGTCAAGGATTTTCAGTGAGAAAGAATGAGAGGAAGGTAGGCAGATAGAGACCACTTTTAGATTCTTTTGGTAGCTTGGTTTGTATCCCCAAGAAGCAACTGAGACCAGCAGTCAGTGATAACATTATACTCCGTATATATATAATCCTGTTGCATTGCCATTTTCCAATTCGAAGGTGTTGCCATTTTGAGGCACTCCCCAATTTAGAAACATGAAACCAAACCAAAATAAGGTGACAATGCTTTCCTAGGATGACATACCCTATTCTACTTAAATTACTTGAGATCAAGGATCTAGCCTTGTCCTATGGCTATACTGCTATACCACTCTTCCTGTGCTAAAATATATTTCACTGCATTCTTCATGTGTCATATTAAAATTGCAAAAGTATATTTAAGTTCCTAGCATGCACCCATATATATATAAAAAAATTCATGCAACCATTCGAAAAAATGTTCCTAGCATGACAAAAGTTGAAGTAGAGCAGCAGTAACTGTAACCACACTAACACTGACACAGGTGCAGGATCACTGCGCGCTTTCTTCTTATTCTTATGCATAGCTACCCGTCTCATGCCCTCTTTTGAGCTTTGAACAAATATTGTTCACCTCTAGCCACCTCATTATCTTTTCCAGAACACTATCGATTTTCAGGGAATAAAAAAGATATTGCTACACCTTTTATGCTTACATAATAACATTAGAAATCATTTAAGCTTTTGAACTCCAACATATTGAGTATTCGAACTGACTAAACGCTTTTCTGCAACTGATTTGACTTATTTATGCTATAAATCAAGACATAGCCATCAGCCCATTACTAGAGCCTCGAGGGATCTGAATTGTGCAACTTAAGTTAAGACTTTGTTTTCTTAGCATTGCTTACAGAAATGTTTGTTGTTGCAGGTACCTATTTTGATCAGTGACAATGTATAGAACGGGTCTAGCTGGCTGGTTTAATTGGCGACATTAAAATACTAAGATCAGTGACAATGTAAAGCTCATTTTATTTAGTTGTTTATTTACATGGTTTTTGTTTTCTGCAGCCATCTTTCTTGGATACCAAAGACTTTGCTTCCATTAATTTGTGGATGAACAATACTCACTCCAGATCGAGCACTCACTATGATCCACATCACAACCTACTGAAATGAAGGAGCTTCGGACCACATTCAGGGTAAATCTATTTTTTAGAGGAATTTGGCACTTTGTTTTTCAGTTTAAGTTCACTTGATTTCCTGTATGAACCTTTGTTTTGATGCTAAACAGGGTAGTTCAATAGAAGTTTTAGTCCTGGTTTAACAACTAAATTCATGAAAAAGACTACTTGGTATGAGATTTCGGTTGTATATCTAGGGAAATTTCTTTGTTGCTATAAAGCTTGATTTTTAGGAAATTATATTCGACTAGCTCTATTATCCTGAAGTAACAAGCCTCAAAATCATCATGTCGTCCTCATTCTTGAGCAAGGTGTGTGATGACTAGAGATGGCATACAGAAATCTTCATGGGCCACTTGTTTTCAATATGTAGCTTATTGACGATCGAATAAAAAACGTCATTGTGGAGATGAGTTCCATGCTCACCACCATGAGTATCAGAATGCCCTTTGCTCATCTAAAAGCCTATTACTCAGTGGCTAAATTATATTGGTTTAATAACATATCCTGTTTAGTAGTTCTTCACATTGCCAATTTCTTGTTAGAGAGCCTCCGAAGAGAAGATTCCTATGCATTAAAAAAATAGCTTGTCCGATGATGAAAGAAGGCATAAAATTTGTTATAGTTATGCTTTTCACATTCTTACAAGTGAAAAATCATCTAGGAGGACCTTCTAATTGTGGATGACTATTAGGAGCACAGTTTAATTTTTGAATACATATATTTATTGAAGTGAGGGTGAATGCTTTAGGAGATGACTATTAGGAGCACGGTCTGCTTTAACTTGCTTGTGTTTATGGTTTATCACTAATGTGATTATCAATGGATGATTTGGACGCCTATTTACCAAGGGTTGCTTATCCCTTTGATGGCATTACGAAGATGCTTGCTTAACTCCTTTTAGGTCTTCTCTCTTCCATTGATGGGCTATGTACTTCTTTGTGTTGATACTGAAGTAGAAACCCAAGATGAAGATCAGGTGAGCAGAACTCTGTTTCCCTGTGTCATTTGAGTTGGTCGATATATATATATATATATATATATACCAAATTTGCTTGATCTTAATTTTCTGACTACATGAAATGTCTGCATGAGCTTCCTGTTTTCCTCCTTGAAGCTGGAGGGGTTTAGTGGACAAATATGAGAGGGATGATTATGCATTAGAGTTAGCTATGGGTGATGAATATTGTGCTCTCAATCCATAATCTCGGATGGTGTCTTCTATAAGTTGGAACATTAGCCATGATTTGGAGCTGCACCTTTGTGATTTTCTTGGAGAAGACTTTGTTGAAAACTTAATAATGCATCATGGAAATTGTAATAAGCATTGGATTTGAATCTATTTGATAATGCATCATGGATTTGATCCTATTTTGATTATTTGAGTATATTAATGGATACAAACAGGAAATGGGACGTCATATAATAGAATAAAAAGCGATTTAAAAATGTATTGAAGCACAATAGAACAACTAATAAAACCGATGTCTTTTGAGAAATTATACATTGTTATACATAAAAAAAAATGATGTTGTAATTTTTTAGACATCGTTTGTTTAAAATATACCGATTTAAATATATACATATAACATTGTCTTTATAAATATTGAATGTTGTATACTATTTTTAAAAAGAAATAACAAGACAAAATACAAAGGGAAAATTAATAAACATGAAATGAATTAGATATAACTGATGTAAATAAATTAATACAACATTGCTTTTAGAAAAAATATCGATGTTAATCTGAACTTTTGTATTGCTCTACCCACCTTCAGATAACTAGAAATGCAAAATAATATTGGTTTAATATTAGGTGAATCAATCCAAATGTAAGTATATTCATGCATTTAAGTCGATATTTTAAAGAAAAACGACGTTATAAATCATTATAGACATCGGCTATAAACCGATGTGGTAAAGTTGGGATTTTTAACACCACCCACTAACACGTCGAATTTTTTTTTTTATTAACATCGGTTTATATCCGATGTCTATGGACAGAATTCTAGTAGTGTTACGGAGGCCAAGGTCCATCGGATCGACCCATACTCCCTCGTACATACTCTATACAGGGCTGAGGCTTGGCGTACGTGCTACGAAAATGTCATCTACCCAATTCCAGCTCATGACACCTGGGCGGTGCCTCAAGAAATTGCTGCAAAACGTTGCTTGCCCCTGATTGTGAAGCGTGCGCCGGGAAGGCCGAAGACCAAGCGCTATCCGTCCAGGGGCGAGGCGAGGGGGTCAAACCGCCGTTAATAGTAGTGTGATTTGGTGGACATTCTTGTCACCTGACGGAGTTATTTAGGAGAGTCATCGGTATGTGCTATAACGTTTTGGGGAAACTTTTAATTGTGACAATATGTTGTGTCATGTGGCGGATATGTGATGGGGAAACTTGTAATTGCGACAATATTTTCTGTCATGTGGTAGATATGTGATGGGGAAACTTGTAATGGCTAGCCTAAAAACTATGCGTTAATAGTAAATTGATATGCAATTCTATATTTGTCCTACCAATGTAGTTGTTTTATCTAATAATTAGTTTCTACATATTCTACTAATATCGTACGTTCATCCTACCAATAACGTACCTTGGGGATTTGGCTAATTACATTATAATCCTTCCAATAGGGTAAATTTTTTTGGCCATTAGGTTACAAATATCTTACCAATATCGTTCATTAATCCTATCAATATTATGCCATCAATTGTCATAAGCTTGTAAAATTCGGTGATTAAATAGTCATCCTACTAATAATAGGGTTTCTATATCTTACCATTGGTTTCATTATACCTAACCATTATCATCCTATGATCCTACCATTTCTATGATTGAAGAAAAGAATAACTAACCACCATTCTACAAATAGGGTTTGTATATCTTACCGTTAGTTTCATTGCAGCTTATCATTATCATCCTATAATCCTACCATTTCAATGATTTAAGAAAACAATAGCTAACCACCGCAAACATTGAAGTCTAACATAAATACCAGTTCAAACCATTACAAGTACAACACCTTCAAACCGTTCACATATGAAATTCCAATCAAGAACATAACAAAACAACAACAACATAAGGTTCAAAACAACAAGTCAGTTCACGAAATAACAAAACAACAACAACTGCAGTTCATAATGTCACTTCAATGGATGCATAAATGACTAAATCAGGTTGGCTAGAGGCCTACAAACTGTTGCGCTGTATGGGGAGTCCTATGAATTGGTGGTAGGGCGTAATAAAAATGTCGTTGACGTTGTCGAATATCTCCACGCCCTCCGCCACTAGCTGCAACATCCTTATAACATATGCTCCACACTCACCCCTGCACAAGAAAACGTGTGTCAATGGGGAATTTATGTTGTCCCGGATGCGACACACAAATGACGATAGAAGAGGCGGCGAAAGACACTTACGATTTTTCTTTCCGGGGAATCTTCATAATGCCAAAAATGGTGAAAGGATTCGGGACATTGACGGTATGCCTAGCACGGAGCTCCACGTTGACCTGCATGGCCACTGGGATGACCTTGGCAATGGGCTCGAGGTAGGCCTAAAGCTCATTGTCCTTGATCTGGTACCAGTCACAATCCATCACTTCGACTGTCCACTTGACGAGGTCGATTAGGAGCCCGATCCAGTGCTTGGCCTTGTAAAGGTACGGTGCCAGGATTTTGGGGTTTTGCACAGACCAGCTCCACCCGTGTTGCTCCGATAGAGTCCCAGAAAAATACTTCAACAACGCCCTCGACATGGTGCGGTTGGTGATGCGCCCCACATCCCCGTCACACCCAGACCACTATGTGCCCACTTGTTCATGTCAACAGGGGTCCAAAACGACCACCCCCGACCTCTTGTCACCCTCCCTGGTGTCCCAGGCCTTGCAAACGAGAACTAGGGCTTGCTGGATGTGCTGCTTTATGCAATAAGTTCAGAATTTCCATTAGTGTTATTCCATTGACATAATTGAATAAGGAAACCCATCCTTCGGTTGAGATCCCTTACCTCGGTTGATGTCCACACGCCGGGTGATATGAGGTTGGTGAAGAACTCATTCCCTAATTGGGTCCCATCAGGGCTCTTCACGTGCCCGGGTCCCTTCTCCAGCCATACCAAGAACTTGTCTCTCTCTGCATTGGTGACCAGCCCCACCTCTGCCACGTCAGTGCCTGGCAGGGTGGCCTTCACAGCCTTACTCCCTCGAGCCCGCTTCGAGGGCTGAGTCACAACGCAATCTCCAAAGGCCATGGACTACTTCCTATCTCGCTTCCCTCTCCTAATTTTCCAACACATACAACATTTACATCATACCAAATGATTGGATATTATTGTCGAACAGAGTTATTCGATGTCGAATAGAAAGCAGTCGATGTCGAGAGTCAGTGCAGAAAAACCGTAACTTTTGCAATGAAAATAAATACAGAAATAAACACGAATTTGATGGATTTAATTCAATAAACTAAAAGCTCCTAAAGTCGGGGTATCAATGCCACAACTTTTGTCATTAACAGATCATGCCTTTTTACCAAATAACTTTTGTCATTAACAATTAAGAAGATAGAGGCTTTCGCCTAAACCCTAATTGTTACTACCCTTTTTCACATAGTTAGTCCAAGTTTGCATTAAGATCACTTTCACTTCAATAACACAAATAAGGATCACCCGCTACTTTCATAGAAGAATCATGCAATTAGGGATAGAAGATGAAATGGCAATAAAAGTTGTACATTTGATGCATTACCTTACATGGCTACCGTCGGGCTCACCTCGACCTTAGAACTTAGGTGACTACTCGCTCTTCATCATAACAAACATCAATAATATCATAAAAATAACTACTTGCATAAAATTGAAAATAGAGAGCTTACAACCAAATAACGCCAAAACGTCTCGTCCTTCGCTCTAACCTTACTCGGCCTCCACTCTCTCTCTAACTTTATGGAAACACAATGGCATGTGGCTTGAATGATCCTAAAACTCAGCCCCTAGGGCTTTATTTATAGTGTTCAACCCTAGCCAATCTAGGAAAGAATAATCTATCTCTATCTAAATTTATCTATCTATTTCCTAACAGAAAACTTTGATAACAACTAAAATAAAACAATTAAATTCCCCCTTAGGTAAAATAGGGAATTACTAATGTGGATAGAATCCTCCTTCATGATAGATCCTTTGTGCCTTGGCGTGTAAGCAATCTCACATCCGGACTCCTACTCGATCTCGAATCGGATTTGGCTCTTTGGTGTACTCGACATCAACCAAAGTGGTCAACGTCGACCAGGTCTTGTGCTCTTGGTTCAGCTTGTGCTCGATCTCGATCTCTGGGATGGAAGTTGACGGGAGAAAGTCGCTGTGTCTCCTATGAAAAGTAAGACTCAAACTTACAAACTAGTATAGCAAGCAAGTAATAGGTCGATTCCATAGAGAAACAAGTATTCCTTTGTAATGTATACTTATCAATTAGTGAAAAGGGGGTTTGGGTTGATTGAAAATAGAAAGAAAATAAAATAAACTATAAACAAATTCATGCAAAACAATTTAGAGAAGATCGCTCTACCTACAACTATCCACTTTATTTGGTTAAGTAGATATTGTAATTTCCTCTTGTCCTTTTATGATTCCTATGAATGTCCTTGTCCTGACCTAATATAGTTACTAGTTCAACCAATCCTAGAAACCCTTATCTCATGAGCAGTCCCTCAGAAAAGGATTTAACCCAATCGATAACTTTAAGTTCAGAGATTAACCAAAGTATTTGTAGTCCTTCAGAAAGGAATTTCACAACACATCCAACTTCTTACCTATCTAATTAGTTCAACCAGCCCTAAAGGGATAAGTTTGCTACTCGGGTTAAGGTTCGCAACCAGGAATCTACAAAATCCTAGCAATTGAATTGATTCTACCAAGTTGATCGGGCAAGATAGAATAAAACAATCAACAATCAAGCACAAAGAAGTTGAAACATTCAATATAGGAAATAAGGAACAAGATTAAGAAACTCACAACTCAATCCAAACAAAGCATCAAACCATAGATAGAATGAAGAGAGTTTAGTCGCCCATGGCGAACATCGCTCTAATCTCTAATTGTCTGATGAAAAGTAGAATAGAATACAAGTAATAGAAAGTAGGGAAAAATCGGTCTTAATACTCCCCAATCGACCAAAGAAAAACCCTACAATAAATAGATAGAGTTTCCACAAAGATAAAGTTGGGCCACTTGCACAAATCTGGATCTGAAGGGACAGTGGGTGCCGCCTAAACCACGGCGGGAGCCGCTTATGTAGTGTTGACATCTTCGACAAACTGAACTTGTAATGCACTTTCTGGAGTTGTCATTCGTCCGATTGAAGCATATGAATATGTGTTGGAAAGCTCTATTCAAGGACTACAACTCTCATGAAAAACTCAAAAGTGGAATCCAACTTCTGAAATCCTTAAAAAGACGATTTCTCCATGTGCTCCATTTCCGCTCATGTTATTGTGCTCCTTAGCTTCCCAAATCGTCTTCTAATCCTTCCTTGAATTGTTCCTTGTTCTTTGGACATTCTCTTCGGTCTTTCCCAAGATCCTCACCATGTCGGCACTACGAAACTACATAAATCCAATAAAATAGCGTAGTTTCCGAACTTTACCACTAAAAGAGCATAATATGCAATTAACTCTAAAACATATGCAAACACCGATGAAACGTAACTAAAACTACTCTATAATGCCTATCAAAATATGTCTTGTTAGAAGTCGACTAGGTCTTTACTCGACATCGACCAAGTGTAGTCGACGTCGAGTACTTCTGTCAGCTTTTAGCATTCTTCTCCGTCTTGAAACGCACTTTCCCGAGTGCTCGTTTGTCCGATTGATGCATATGAATATGCATTAGAAAGCTCTTTTCGAGGGATACAACTCTCATGCAGATATCAGAACTTGATTCAAAATGATGAACGGTGAAAAGTGGGCTCCATCTTGTGCTCTTTCCTTAGCTTCTCCAATGTCTTTATAACTTTCCTTTAAGCTCCAAAGTGCTTCCGATTTCTGCGAAATTAAATAGAAACTTTTGTAGTCCTCCATAATTTGCAAATAAACATAAACTACACAAATCTCATGCTTTCCCAATATAAAAGTATAAAATATAGACATAAATCGAATTAGATGTAAGTGAAAAACATGACAAATTGAGTGCACATCAGATATATCCTACCAATTAAATGATGTTTGGGTTAAGGGACCATGCCATACCAATAGCACAAACCTATCCTACCAACAACGACGGGTTACCTTGTCATGCTCGGGGTGTGCATTAGAGTCAGCATCCATTGTCTCCCCCCTATCCTGCTTCTCTCCCTCCCTGGTGTCCACATGGTCATCCTCCGTTAGCTCTTCCTTTTCCTTTTGAGCTTCCCTCTCCTCCACCTTATCGATCACCCTCCACATTTTCAGCGTCCATCTCGTCCACCTTGTCCTTTTGAGCATCCATCTCCTCCACCTTATCACCCTCATTTTGCCCGTCCTTGTCATCCACCTTGTCCTTTGCGGTGTCCTTGCCCTCCCCATTGTGATCGTCATGTAGCTCTTCTTTCTCCTCCGTCTTGTCCTTTCAATCGTCCTTGACTTCCCCATTGTCATCGTCGTTAAGATCTTCCACCTCCTCCATCTCGCCCTTTGCAGCGTCCTTGTCCTCCCCTTTGTCATCTTCTTTTAGGTCCTCCACCTTGTCATCCTCCTTGTCCGCATCCCTGTCATCCATCTTTCCCTCTCGTCAGACTACTTGATGTCCACCATTTCCACATCATCCCACATGATCCTTACCATCGACCTCAACGTCATCGTCCCCCAAAGAAACGTACTCATGAAAGGGAGGTTCGGTCATTCGGTCACATATTCTGGAATACCAACTCTTCAAAATTATCCTACCAATTGCATATTTATGTCTTACCATTTTTGCTTTCCAAGACAACATATAGCCAAAGAAACAAATACCTTTCCCTTGTCTCTCTTCTGCGAGAAAGCCTTCTTACAAGCGTCACTGACCTCACTTATCCTGTCCTCAAGCACTGCGAACTAGCTCCCCATTTCCACCATCATGCTCCTAGAGATGGCCTCCACCTTCGCCATGATCCGGGCCTCCAGACAGGACGCTAGACGTCTCTGACCTTGACTGGGTCCAGTCGTTGCATCCTCTTTGCGTCGCTTGTCTTTGCGAGCCATGTGGTGCTCAACCACAATCTGGTCAAAGAACACGTCCGGAGACTCTCTCTTGTACGAGGCATTCGGGTGGGCTTCTTTCTCTTTATGGCTGGGGTGCATGATGGGATCTGGCTTCACGAGCTGGGCGTGTTCGTTTATGTCATCGTCGGCGGCGACATCCGGGTTGAGGAAGGATTTCACGTTCTCATATCTGATGTGGCTATTTGGGGTTTCCCATTTGAGACACCTCGGGGTGATGGTGTCGTCAATGTTACTGCTGAAATGATTGCCAATCTCAAGAAATGTCTCATACACTCATAATTGCATACACATTTTGGTAAGATAGTAACACACAGTTGGCATGACAACTTCAAAGAGTTGGTAAGATATTATTTTCCATTTGGAAGGTCAGCATTCTAACTAAATTTGCCAGGATAGAAATACCCTATTGATAGGATATAATTAGCCATTTGACATGCCACACCAACACAAATATTGACAATTGGCAACTAGCAGACACGTTTTTGGGAAATATTTTTAACATATTGTAAATTTTTACTAACTTGGAAGGTCATCGGGAAATCGTAGAGCGCGTAGGTTGGCCTATCTTTTTAGTGATTCTTTGCATCCACAATGGTCTTTAACGTTCCAACGAGGCTTTCGTGTAGCTTCTCATACACCAGCCTACCCCAAGGGAAGTCCAGAAAACGGCCGGTGTCCTCAAGCAGAAGTTTAAAAACCCACCCCCTGATTTGAGTCTTCTTCTCCAACCCAAACAGAATGTCCTCCACTATGACTATGAGGGCAAGCTTGTACTTTTCCATGAGGGAGGCCAAGTTCGTATCCTTTTTGTGCGCCCACGCTCTCTCCACATCCTTCAAACACGCCTTCTCCTTCTTAAACAATTGATAAATGACGGCCTTGTGGTCTCCCTTCATCACACCCCTCAAGGGTGGTGAGAAGTTTAGCCCCGTTATGAGCGCGAACTCGTGAAGAAAGAATCGCACGTGATGCCCCTGGATGGAGTACCACGTCTCATGTTGCTTCATAGTCTTTAGCTGCCAAAGAAGGCAATAGTGTACCAACTGTGCGGCGAATTTGTTTATGGAGCCCATCATCACGGTCAATGCATAAGTCCAGGCCTTCGAGCAGGTGAAAATTGGAATGTGACAACATCCTCTGATAGAAGAGATGTTTCTCTGCAACATCCAACACAGGCTACAATACATGTAACAATCTTAGGTTCCAAATTATTTTTCCAACCACTACAACCAAAACCATGTAACTATCTCAGTTTCCTTACCCCCTTGTTGCTTGGTCATGCCCTTGCTTTCTTCTTTCATGTCTTTGTCCTTTTTTATGCTGCTTGAACAAAGGGTACTTGCAACACAATCACCACACACATATATATTTAGACATTCAGGTCACATAATCTATCATACCAACAATTAAAATATATCCTACCAATTTCATTTTACTATCTTACCAATTCTATTATCCTCTTTTGTCCTGCCAATTTCGCATTTCAGAGAAGTTTGGTTGATTTTACCTCTTTCCCAACACAACAGATAACCAAAATAATTCACCAAAACCAATTAACCAACAATCCATCAAACATATAGGCATTTCATCAAACGTATACTTTCAGACATATACTTTCAAACACATAGACACAACCACCACACACATATACATTCAGACATTCAAGTCACCTAATTTGTCATACCAATAGTTCCAATATATCCTACCAACTTCATTATACTGTCCTACCAATTCTGATATCCTAGTCTGTCTGTTGTTGCAGAAGGATGGTTAAGTATGAAAATAAATATAAAATCTAAAAGCAAACTGACTCCCTGTCTCAGCAAATAAATAAAAGACTTCCTCCCGTTGTAGTAGAAGGCAACCAGGATTGATTCACGAGGAAGCGTGTCAGCGCCCGCCTTTTCAGTTCCATAAACAATTCGAATTCGACCAGAAAAGTCCTCGACTTTGAGTAAAGTACTCGACTTCGACTACCTTGTCAAGTTAAACAGAAAGCAGAAAACGAAAACAAAAGCAAACTGGTCGATCTCGACCAAACAACTCGACATCGACCCAACATTCCTCGACGTCGACCAAGCTTGCCGATTTCGAGTAAAAACAGAACCTAAAAATCTCACCTTTTCAAAAGACAGAACACAAAATTGATGAAATAAAATCAATATACTAAAGACTTCCAAGGTCAGGGTATCAACACCACAACGATAACCATGTAAAATAACACATAAAGGCATAAAAAATCATGATTTTCATCAAATAACTTTCGTTATTAACAAATAGGAATATAGAGGCTTTCGCATAAACCTTAATTTTTACTAACTCTTTTTCACATAATTAACTCAAGTTGTATTAAGATCACTTTTGCTTCAATAACACAAACAAGGATCACCTTTGACTTTCGCAAAAGAATCATGCTCATAGGGACAAAAGACGAAATCGCATCAAAAAATTGAACCTTTACCGCATCACCTTACATGGCTACCGTCGGGCTCACACCGACCCTAGAAGTTGGGTGACTACTTGCTATTCATCATGAATAAACACATCAAAGATTTCAAAAAAAATTGCATTAATAAACTAAAAGAAAGCTTACAACCGAACAAAACCAACTCCGCTCTCGCTTCACAACTCCACTCGGCCTCCACCTCCTCTCTCTACTCGCTATTCTCTCTTTCTATGTGCTCTCTTGTGGCTTGGGTTGGATTGATTGAATGAATAAAATCCAGCCCCTAATGCCTTATTTATAATATTCATTCCCTAGCTAATCTAGGAAAGAATAATCTATCTATATCTAAACTTCATATCTAAAACATTAAGATAAATATATGGAAATAAAAGAAATAAATCCATAAATGAAACTATATCTAAAGTGGATAGATCTTCATTCTCTTGATAGAACTTGATGTGGATGGATAGAATTCCACATATCTTCTCTTGCAAGTAACCACAAATGCTCGGATTTCTCCTCGATATCGGACTCGGGACGCTTCTGGAATGTCTTCGATGTCGACCAAGTTTCTCGACGTCGAGTAGAATTCTTCTCCCGAGTGGTCCTATGCTCATCTCGTGCTCGATCTCGTTCTCTGGAGCAAATGTCGAGTAAAAGTTGGTCGACGTCGAGTAAATTGGTCGACGCCGAGTACTTCTGTCGGCTTTCAGCATTCTGCTCCATTCTTGAAACACACTTTCCCAAGTCCTTGTTCATCCGATTGACGCATATGAGCAGGCGTTGGAAAGCTCTTTTCGAGGGCTACAACTTTCATGAAGACATTAAAGCTTGATTCAGAATGATGAATGGAGAAAAGTGGGATTTTTTCCAGCTGCACCATCTTTGACTTCTTCATGACTTTCCTTTAAGCTCCAAAGTGCGTTCGATTTCTGCGAAATATAACAAAAACTTGTGTAGGCTCCATAATTTGGCAAATAAGTGTAAACTACATAGAATATGTACTATTCTAGCCCAAATGTATGAAATGCATGCATAAATCAATATAAAAGTAAGTATAAAACAATGCAAATTAGGCTCACAACATTGTCCTACCAATTTCGCATGTCAGACATGTTTGGTTGATTTTACCTCTTTCACAACACAACAGATAGCCAAAGTAATTCACCAAAACCAATTCACTAAAAATCCATCAAACATATATGCATTTCATCAAACACTTGGTGGGCACTAAGGGTTTCAACACTACAAAACCAATTCACCAAAAATTCCTACACCGTCGTCGGGATACCAGTTGTTCAATTATATCCTACCAATTTCCTTATCCAGTCCTACGAAATCTGCTACCAAAATTTCAGGCGCAATCTTCTATATTCCGTCCTACCACATGTGTAGTCTTCCCCTGCCGATTATCCTCAATCTTCTGGATTGCTTAGTATCCCTCTACATCTCAGAACCCCTCCTTGCTCATTTGTCCTCAATTTCTTACCCGACATCCCCTAACCCTTATCACATCCGATTCCCGACACCCACAAACCCTAATCGCACCCCAAGTCTCCAAATCACAACTGCAAAGGCACCCTCTAACCCATCCTATTCCATTCCTCTACTGCTAGGCAACTGCAATGGCACCCCCATGTCTGCATGTCTTCCAAAATCGTCACTAACCGCACCCCCATGTCCCCAATTTCGAACAGAAAATCACACATCAAGAGTTGCTTACCTTTCTTCAATCGGTTTGTGTTCCTTCTTAGAAGAGTTGAGGGTGTTAGAGGTCCTCTTTCGTGTCTGTCGATCCTCCCTTCTCTCCTCTGATTTTTCGTCTCTCTCCCGCTTCAAACACTCTGTGTCCCATCTCTCTCCCTCCTCCTTTTGATTTTATAAACCGCTCACCATGAACAACTACACCATTCCCCCTCCTCACCTGTTACAACCGGTCACCAAAGTGCCCAAAAACAGGCAATTTTTTTTTTCCCCAAAATGTGGACTGGTCTAGTTATGCAAAATTTGGGCCTTATATTACACTTTTGCAACAAGGCCCGATTTTTGGTCCATTTACTACCATTTTCTGCTTTCCTTTCCAATTTTGTTCATTTAATTTCTAATATCCTTAATTGTGAAAAGACTCAGCATACACAGTCTTCCTAGAAAGGAAGGAAGATAATAACATTTCGATCATATGGAAATCAGTCACATATCAAATGAAAACTTTTCACCAACATTGAGATCTTTATTATTATTATTATTATTATTATTATTATTATTATTATTATTATTATTATTATTATTATTATTATTATATTATAATAAAAGTGTCTACATAAAATTGGATCGGAGCCGGCTAACAAGCTGAGCTCCGCATCCCTTTTGAATACTAAATGCAATTCTAGTCAGTGTGTGACAAAAATCCCTACTATATCCAGGTACCCCCTTAGCGACCCCACACACCCGCTTGAGAACTCCCATAGCATCATCCTCCAAGTCGCCAATAGTGGAAAAAAGAAAATGGTAGAAAGTGATAACCTTTGGCCTTGCAAATATCCTCGTACTTCTTCCTTTTGCTATCAGCAGCCACTCTAGCCGCCTTACCATGAACGAAACTTGAAAGACCAGCCGAACTGAAGATAGATGTTCCGGTAATGTCCACACAGGTATCTTTGCCATGGAACCAGTTGTAGAACAGAATATCAGCTGGTCAAAGCTCCCCTCCTTTATCATCCACCATACTAGTAGATGCCTCTTTACGTACAGAGATTTCGGCCTTCAAGCACTCATCATACAAAGCATCACGCACCACATTATGACGATGTTTAACACCAATATCAGCAGCACAAGCAAGTGCGTGATCACCCCATGCATCTAAAATGCCTTGCTCACAAGTCGGGCATTTGGACCACGCACTAAACAGCTCAATTCCCAAACGATATTTAATAAGTGAGCAAAAGGTAATGGGATTCATAACCTGACCAAGACCGGAGATAAGAGCAGCCTTTAGCCACTGTTGGGCCATAGGGAGCTTCAGATTCGCAATAAGAGCCCCTTCCCTCCCAGTAGGAGCAAAGTCTACCTTGAGGTGCTTGTCCACATTTTGGTAGTAGCAGCTAGCCATTTTCTTCATTAGGTAGGGGGCTGGATGTAATACACACATGTCCAAGACATCCCAATCGATAGCATTAACCCAACTGGAGACCGCTAAATCAAAAGAGGGCCCATCACCAGTCACTCCAGTGCTCCTCAAAATACGATCCTGCAAACGACGGGACTGGATCCTCGAAGCGAGAAAGGCATAATGCAGCGTGTCTGCAGCGGTGTAGACCCCAAGTCCACCATAATCTAGGGGCATAGTAGACATACGCCACTGTAAAGGGCCGAAGCCTGATCCTTCAAGCGTAACTATCTGTTCCACTAAAGACCTCAAAGAATAGTCAAAAATACGTTGGGCATCTATAAAACATGGGGGCGGTGTTGTTCGCATCGCAAAGTACAAACGAGAAACACCCGAGCAGGCTCGCATGAGCAATAACTCACATTGAGGATCTTCTAACTTCTTGATGGCTTCCATTAGGGCATTAGTCTTCTGACTTCTAACTTCTTGCAGAAGGAAAGATCCAAGCTAGCAGCTCCACCAAGAAGCTTATTATCTTGATGGCTTCCATTATTATTTTCATTATCTTTATTATTTTTATTTATTTATTATTATTATTATACTATCTTATTATTATCAACAAATCATTTTTACAAGAAATTAGTGGGTAGCCGAGATACTATATGGGCACCCACTCCCTTAGAGATAACGAAGCTAAGTCTAGTAAAAATATAAGATGCAGCACGAGCTCCGGCATCCTGAGATACCGAGAATTTCTGAATCCGCTTCAGCAAGGCAACAACATCCATGTCCAGCTCACCCAACGAAGAGAAAGAGAATGGTAGGAAACCATAACCCGTTGTCGTGCACAAATCACGATACTTGACACGCATACGTTGAGCAGCATCAACAACAACACGACCAGGGATAAAGTCAGACACCCTCGACTGAGTCAAATGGGAGGATCCTGTCAGATCAACACAAACATCACGTCCTCTGTCCCATGAATAAAGAAGCAAATATGTCGGACCCACTCCACAAGACTTTATACATAACGTGAATATCTTGTGGAACCCACCAAAGATTTTGTCAATCTCGTCATTCGACAATGATTTTCGTCAACAAGGGTCCTCAAGACCCACTCCACAATAACTTCGTTATGGATCTTGAATTCTTCGAACATCCTGGCCTGATCCTCGCGATACTGCTGAGAATCTGCCATGAACTTCAATGTGGAAGCCATGAATGTCTTCGTATCCTCCTTGAATTCATGGAATTGAACTTCCAAGGTCTTCGATCTTGTACCTTCTGGCATGGCGCGCGATCTGTTGTCCCAATCTGAATCTGATACCAATCTGTTATGACCCAATCAGTTGGATCAATGAGTAGAGCTAAGCTCGGGTGAAATGTAAGAAGAAGCTGAGATTTGGAGGTGAGAAGAGAAGAACAGACGAGGTGAGGAGAGAATGGAGGTGAGGTGAGGAAGAAGAGTTTGAGAGGGAAAATATGTCTTTATCATTGCATACCCATCCTCAATGGTCTAATGGTCCTATTTATAGACCAATTACACAGGCCTAACCATATTCATTTGGCCTAGATGTTCACTTGAGCTCTTAACAATCCTATGACTAAGATCATTACACACTATAACAACTTTAATTGTACAAATTAAGCTACACACAACACAAGTTGTAGCACATGTTCCCCCGCAACAAACGATCTCACTCAGTTCAGTAACTCCCGCCATGGTCAGAGGACCTTTTCAGCTTGCTCGTGCAGCTGCGTACAATTATCTCCACTTCTCAACTTGTTCATTAAGTCCTTCTAGAATGCAATAAATTCAAGTCCACACATTGACAATGTAAGATCACGAGATTGATTGTAATGTCTTCTTTTTCATTCATTGATTAAACATATATATATATATATATAGGTTACAATGGATATGAGCATTTTGGCCCTCTATACAATATAAAACTCATGTAATCTATCAGACAAAAACATTTAAATAGTCATTTTTTGTTGAAAAAAAATAAATTATCGAAAAAAATGGGAATTTTTTATATGTATATATTAAAAAGAATGTTTTTGTTTAAGTATATGAAAGAAAATCTTAAATTTGTTATGTAATTAAGCATTGTTATTAGAAGGAAAATAAGAGGGAAAAAAATTATAAAAAAGTGAGGTTAAAAAGGGTAGTGAACCCATGACTTCAAGACAATAAACATCCCTCTTTCCGAACTAACCTAACCTATTTTTATAATCTTTTACTCATTTTAAAATCTTTTATCCCTAAAATTAGTAAACAAAAAATTGTTTAAAAAACGTAAAAAAAAAAATCCCAGTTTTTCTTTCGAACAGTAGTTACTCATGAATAAGGGTAGCAAGAATTTGAATAATTCATGTCATGGTTTCATTTTTACATAATAAAATAGCTCATAATAAATATTTTATAATTAGTTTTTTTAATTACACTACTTTATGGTTTGTTGCTAAGCCCTCTAATATACTACAAAACATATTTTGATGTTTTTTTTTGTCTAAAACAATAGTTAGATTTTGTGTTCGATATTGGTGGATAAAGAATTGTTGTTTTACGAAAATAGGAAACTGTATGTTATAAGTCAAGGTAGTGCAGTTTGTTTTTATTTATTTAATCATATATTTATTTTATATCGGCCAAATGAAGTGAGTAATCGAGTAAATGCTTTTTGTGAAAAAGCATTTTAAAATCTCTTTATAAAAGTGTATTAAAGTAGTAAGCACGCATGATCGAGTTGGATATAAGGTAGTTTAGCATATCTTTTAATGAATATAAATGTGACTTTTGCTTTATAAATGATGGTTTGCTTTGTAATAAAAGTGGCTGCATGATGACTAATTAGCATATCAAAAGAGTAGGCTATTTTTTTTTCTTTTTTTTCCGTTTCTTTTTCTTTTTGATTTCATGCTGATAAATTCACTACTTTTTGATGCAATCAAAGTTATACCATTATATTTATATTATAATTTATAAATTTTTGTCTTGATAAATCATGTATAAAAAGTTTACAAATTATAAAGACATTTTTTGGTAAAATATAATTTTAAAATTTTAAAACTTAATTTTAAAAAATAAATAAGATTACTAATATAAATATATTTGCTTAAAATATGAATATGATTTTTTTTTTTTAAGACAGACGATGTTTTGGATGGATTAGTTTGGTCTAGATGCAAGGTAACATACATTATCACTTGGGCAAAGTGCATAAAATTACATGAAATTTAGGTATAGTTGCACTTAGTGGTACGAACTTACAAAAATAATCACCAAGTTTGGGGTTTAGTTGCGGTCGGTGGCACGTACCCCTATCTCGCTAATGTGAACTAGTGGAGGTGCTTACATGGAATTTTTATTATTAAAAAGGCATATAGTGAGATATGGATTAGTGAGAATGCTCACATGATTTTTTTTTAAATTAAAAGACATAAAAGATGTGTCCAAATTATGAAACTAGCTAGGTTCCAATTTTATTTTTTATTTCATGTAATTCTAAATCAAATATAATTGTGACAAATATAACATTTGGAAAGTAAAATTTGGCACTGGTTATTTTTAATTTATATTTGTTACAATTATCTTTGATTTGGAAGTACATGAAATAAAAAAATAAAAATGGAACCTAGCTAGTTTCATAATTTGGGCACATCTTTTATGTCTTATAATTAAAAAAAACATGTAAGCATTCTCACTAATTCATATCTCGCTATATGCCTTTTTAATTGAAAAAATTCCATGTAAACACTCCCACTAGTTCACATTAGCGAGATATGGGGTATGTGCCACTGACCGCAACTAAAACCAAAAGTTGGTGATTATTTTTGCATTTTTTTTAAGTTTGTGCCAATGAGTGCAACCACCCCTAAATTTCGTGCTATTTTATGCAATTTACCCCGTTTTTAATTAGGTAAAAATTTAAGACCAGACATATCTGGATCCCGATGGCCGACAAGTCGGCAGACGAAAAACCATCAAAAACATTATCATTTTTGTGATACTTCACAAAGGTGGCTGATGCAAAAAATAAAAAAGGTTTATACTAAAAAGGAAATAAAAAGAAAGGAGCATCACTATTCATAAGATAACGAAAAGAATACTGATAAGAAATCTTTTAAATTGTATAACAAGTTTTTTATATTTTAGAAAATATATTTATGAATTAGATCGAAAGTAAAAAAAAATAAACGAGTGGTTTATTCAAATATTCAACCTGTTTAATCAACTGTTAGGACATTATCCAGTCCTAAAAAAAATAAACTTGTCGAAATAAATCAAAGAAACGAATTAATAGGTTCATTTCGTTGACGTACACAATATATTTCGCTATCCAACACATAATATTGACCTCGATCATTTCAATTAAGGTTTGTGATTTTGATAATAAATTTTGAGAAATTCGATTAGTGTTTGTGATTTTGATAATAAATCTCAAAGAATTGTGATTATGTTATAACACCACCTAGTTATTATCATGTGATGTTTCACCATCTATAACCCCCACATGGTAGAAAACCAAATGTCCTAATTGTAAGTGTTTGGAGAACTGAGTCCTTAACGGATCTCAAAGGTCTACTCATGTATATATATCAATGGGTGAAAACCCGAGGGTACAATGGTAACTGTACATGTATAAATAATATAATGCTAACATCCTCCCTCAGTCGCAGCTAGAGGTGAGCGAATAGCAAGACTGGAACGAAAAGAAGTAAAAAGAGGAGTAGGTAATTAAGCCTTTTGTGAAAATGTCCGCATATTGATGTGCAGAAGGGACATGGAGAACTCGGACCTGACTTAGGGCGACCTTCTCTCTGACGAAATGGATGTCAATCTCGATATTCTTCGTCCGTTGGTGCTGAACTGGGTTCGACGACAGGTAAACAGCGGAGACATTGTCGCAGTAGACCAGTGTAGCCGATCGAAGGGGAACCCGGAGTTCGCAGAGAAGGTTGCGGAGCCAGGAGGTCTCAGCGACGGCGTTGGCAACACCACGATACTCAGCCTCGGCACTCGAGCGGGAGATGGTAGCCTGACGCTTGGAGGACCACGAGACCAGATTGTCGCCCAGGTACACCGCGAAACCAGATGTAGATCGTCGAGTTTCAGGACAACCCGCCCAGTCAGCGTCAGAATAGGCGGTGAGGGAATCAAACCCGCTGCGAGCGAGATGTAAACCCATGGCAGAGGTGCCTTTGATGTACCTGATTATCCTCTTGAGCGCCTGAAGATGGTGCTCGCGGGGATCATGCATGTATAAGCAGATCTGCTGTACGGCGAAAGCAATGTCCGGTCTGGTGAATGTCAAATACTGGAGAGCACCGGCCAGACTGCCGTATGCTGTGGGATCCTCAACCTTAGGACTAGAGGCGGCGTCGAGCTTGGACTTGAAGTCGATAGGGGTGGTGGCGGGTTTGCAAGATGTCATGCCGGCTTTGTCGATGATCTCAAGAGCGTACTTCTGCTGATGAAGGAACAGGGTAGTAGGAGTGCGTGACACAGAGATCCCAAGGAAGTAGCTCAGGGAACCGAGATCAGTCATGGCGAACTCTGAACGCAGCAGGGCCATCAGCCTTGACAGGAGCGATGTGGATGAAGCGGTGAGCACGATGTCATCAACGTACAGGAGGAGATAGGCAGTGTCAGACCCTGAGTGGAACACAAAAAGGGAGTGATCAGACTGACTGCCCTGAAATCCAATGCTGGTGAGGTATGTGGCGAACCGCTGATACCAGGCGCGAGGCGCCTGTTTCAACCCATAGAGAGATTTCCGAAGAAGGCAGACGTGAGATGGGCGGGTGCGATCATAGAAGCCTGGCGGCTGATGCATATACACAGTCTCCTGAAGGTTGTCGTGAAGGAAGGCATTCTTGACGTCAAGCTGATGGATAGGCCAATCCTTAGTAAGGGCGATGCTCAAAACTGTGCGGATGGTAGCCGGTTTGATGACCGGGCTGAAAGTCTCATCACAGTCAACCCCAACCTCCTGTGACTTGCCGTTGACCACTAGCCGAGCATTGTGTCGCTCGAGAGTTCCGTCTGACCTGTACTTATGCTTGAACAACCACATGCAGTTAATGATATTAGTGTCCCGAGGCCTTGGAACGAGGTCCCACGTGCCATTTTTAATAAGAGCACTAAACTCATCAATCATGGCGGCTTGCCAGTTCGGGTCCTGTAAGGCCTTGTGTGGTGATTTGGGGAGAGGAGATATGTTGGGAGACGGAGTGAGAAGGTTGTATTTGGGGTTAGGTTTGAAGATGCCGGACTGCGACCGGGTCTTCATGGACTGGGCGGGGGTTGCAGGCGGAGGTTGGTGGTGAGGAGGGGTTGCCTGCTGAGGGGGGAAACGGGGGGCGGTGGGGTGCGGCGGGGGTGCGGCGGGCGCTGCCAAGGGGGTATAGGCTGCGGCGGAGGTGCGGCGGCCGCTGCCAGGGGGGGTGTGCCCGCCGCATGTGTTGCGGCGCCCGCCGCCAGTCGAAGGGGAAGGAGGGGTTTTGGGCGGGGGTTTTGGGCGGGGGGTTGGTTCCGGACGATCCTTGGTGGAATAGGTGGCGTAGGAGGGGTGGGAATTCGTCGGAATTGGTTGGTGTGGGTGGGTTGG
Source organism: Persicaria tinctoria (assembly GCA_037127255.1). Taxonomy (NCBI): domain Eukaryota; kingdom Viridiplantae; phylum Streptophyta; class Magnoliopsida; order Caryophyllales; family Polygonaceae; genus Persicaria; species Persicaria tinctoria. The sequence goes on along the minus strand of JBANSL010000007.1, from coordinate 19,348,809 downwards.
GGACAGCAGGGGTGGGTGGTGTGGCAAAGGGGAAGGTCTGTTCGTCGAAAATCACATGGCGTGAAGTGACAACCCGATTTGTATCCAAGCGAAGACAACGGTAGCCTCGATGCTGTGGGGAGATGCCCAAGAAGACACATTTAGTGGATCGTGGGGATAGCTTGTGAGGGGCGGTGGCACTCATGTTGGGAAAACAGAGACATCCAAACACTCTAATGTGATCGTAAGAGGGATAGCGCTTGTAGAGTGCCAAGGTTGGGATGGAGTTGCCAATGGCTTTGGATGGAAGTATATTGTGGAGATAGGTGGCCATGTGAAGCGCCTCAACCCAAAAGGGGAGTGGGGGAGAGGCGTGATGTAGGAGGGTTCTGGTTTTGTCATTGAGGGTGCGGAGAATGCGTTCCGCTTTGCCATTTTGTGGAGAGGTTTGGGGGCATGAGAAGCGGAGTGATATCCCATTTTGTTGACAAAAGGAGCGAACAAAATTGTTGTCGAAATCTCCTCCCATGTCGCACTGAATAGCCTTGATGGGCAAAGTGAATTGAGTGCGGACAAATGTGTGAAAATTGACAATGTGACTCTGTGTTTCCGATTTGTGACGTAGGGGGAAAACCCAAACAAAATTGGTGAAATCATCAAGGACAACCAAATAGTATCGAAAACAACTAGCACTTGAAATAGGAGATGTCCACAAATCACACTGCAAAAGATCAAAAGGTGCAAAAGTACTGGAATGAGAGATGCGAAAAGGGAGACGCTTGCTCTTGGCGATTTCACAGGAATTGCAAATGCCAGAAGCTTTATTACAAGAAATTAAATGACTAGTGCGGAGACATTGGAGCACGTGGTCGCCGGGATGGCCAAGACGGGCGTGCCACAAGTCAGAACGATGGGCGACGAAGGCGGTGGGGGCGGTGGGAGACTGTGGGCGAGCTTTGGTGATGGGGTAGAGGTCGCCAGAACTATTGCAGCGTATGATTGGGGTCCCCGTACGAAGATCCTTCACAAGAAAACCAAACGGGTCAAATTGGACAGCCACGTGATTATCGACGGTAAATTGACGAACAGAAATGAGGTTTTTAACAAGGTCAGGGGCAAGCAGGACTTTGTTGAGGCGTAGGGGTGGGGCATTGGGAAGGGTTGTGTGACCCGAACCGACAATTTTAAGAGACTCGCCGTTTCCGACATAAACAGACGGTAAAGTGCTCGAATTAAAAACAGTTTGTAGGTTACCTGGTGCGTTCGTCATGTGAGAGGAGGCCCCGGTATCCATGTACCAATTGTCATGCGGCTGCTGAAGTCCCATGGTGAAGAAAGCGGCGGAGAGATTGGTGTGCATGGGGTGCGCTGGAGGTTGTGGTGAAGCGTACATCGCCGGGGATGGGGTCCGCTGCTGTGAAGGACGCTGCGTGTAGGCCAACTCTGGCGGGGGGTATCCCGCCCACGTCGGATAAGGGCAGGGCGGCGGAGCGGGGGACCACTGCTGCTGCGGGTACCACTGCCCTGGCGGCGGCCGCGACCGCGGCCGCGACGACCGTTGCTGTTGCCGCCTCTGTCGCGTCCTCCGCGCTGTTGGGGTTGTCTGGGTTGGGTGTTGGGAAGGGGGTTCGGGGCTATGAAATCCTTGGAGGAAACAAGAACATGGGAAGGGCCCTGCGGGCGTCCCTGACGGCTCTCCTCCCTGGAGAGCATGCTACGAGCCACCATGAAGGTCGGAAGTGGCGATGTGTTGCTAATCATGCCACCGACGACATCAAATTTGGTGGAAAGGCCGTTGATAAGTTGAAGAACAAGGCGTTCTTCGCTAACTTTGTGCCCAACATCGCCTAGTTGATCAACGATGGCTTTGATGGCGAGGCAGTAGTCAGAGACGGTGGAGAAGCTTTCCTGACGGGTGTTGATGAACTTGCCCTCAAGATCCGCTGCCCTAGCGGATTGATTGTCATGGAAGAGGCCCTTTATGCGGAGCCAGACATCACGGGCGGTAGAGTTTGGTTGGAGGACGGTAATCAGGACGTCCTCAGAGATGGTGGCATAGATCCATCCAAGAACGATGGAGTCAAGGCGGTTCCAGAGGGGCTCGGGGACATCAGTCGGACGATCAGAGCCATCGATGTGGGTGATGACGTCGTGAGCCTTACAAGCGGTTTGGAAGAGCTCCGCCCATGTGTGGTATTGGACCTTTTTAAGATCTAGGGTTAGGGGAATTTGATTTTTGATGTTGGTGACGGATTGAGCGGAGTGAAAGGGGTTTTGTGGTGGTGGTGGAGGGTTAGGGTTGGGTGGAATAGGGTTAGGGTTGATTGGGTGCGGCGGCGTGGAACGTTAGGTGTGAAACAAACAATTAGGGTTTCACACAAAAGCTTGATACCATGTAAGTGTTTGGAGAACTGAGTCCTTAACGGATCTCAGAGGCCTACTCCTGTATATATATCAATGGGTGAATACCCGAGGGTACAATGGTAATTGTACATGTATAAATAATATAATGCTAACACTAATTTTATTGTTTATCCTTTGTAACCCTCTCCATCTATGCCTATATAAGGCCTTGTAGGTATTTATGCTTTGCTGAAACGATACTTCTCCTTTGAGAGACAAACAAATGCAATAGAATCCACTCTTTTTACTTGTTTCTTATCTTGTTTTATCACGTTATCAGCACAATTTGCTCAGACTCGAAATGGCTAACCTTTCACGGTTGGAGTTCGCCGCCCTCGAAGTTTTCGGAAGAAACTATCTCACATGGGCGTCCGATGTGGAACTCCACTTGATTAGCCAGAATTTAGAAGAAACTATCATGTCAGGCAATAGCGCATCCCAGCAAGATTGTGCTAACCGATGATCATGTTGCGTCATCATCTTCACGAGAGCCTGAAAGCTCAATACGTGACAGTGAAGAGTCCCTTAGAGCTTTAGACAAGTCTCAAAGATCGCTTTGAGCACCAAAAGACCGTCATTCTCCCTTGGCAAGGTATGAGTTGATACATATAAGGTTGCAAGATTTCAAGAAGGTCTTACACTACAACTCTGAAATACATCACATTGCATCAAAGCTAAAACTATGTGGAGAAAACGTATGTACAACATGTGGATATGTTGGAGAAAACTTTCTCAACTATCCATGCATCAACTCTTGTGCTCTAACAGCAGTACAGGGGACGCGGGTTCAAAATATTTTCTGAACTCATGCAAAGCTTGGTTTTATTGGAAGAGAACAATCAGTTGCTTATAAACAACCATGAGAAACAACCTACAGATTCGATAGCACTTCGCGAGACAACAATCCAGGCACGCCTGAAGCTAATGCTACATCCTCCCGAAGAGGACGTGGACGTGGTGGTCGTGGATGCGATAACGGTCGTGGATATGACCAAGGTAGTAACCCCACATGAGTAAACCCCGATATCTAGAAGAATTGTAGGAACAAGTCCAAGAAATAGCATGACAAACCAACACCGAAGGTGGAAAGCCTTTGTCATAGATGCGGAGCACCTGGCCATTGGTCCCATACATGTCGTACAATATCCCACATCGAGATTTTATTAAATTCAAGGGTAAAGGTGTTGTCACTAATTTTGTTGAAGAAGAGAACCCCGATGACTCTTTTTTTGATGGACTTGAGGGTACATATCTTGCGGCAGCTGATTTCCTTCAACAAGATGGAAATGACAAGATCTTGCCTAAGCTTGAGAAAAATGTTTCCAATCTCTTAGATGATGTCATCGATCTCCCAAATGATCATATGCGCCACTCTCTTTGATTAAATCTTTAACTATTTGGCCATTTTAATACTTTCAATTTTGCATTCTATCGTTGTCTAAGTTTGCTTGTTTGCTATTTCCCCTTTTCAATGTAGTGGACTTAATTATTTCCATTTTAAATAAAGTTTTGGGCAATCTCGGTTTTATTTATACATGTTTTATTTATTTGTATAGAATGGATCACTAATGTGCGCCTCTTTTACCATGTTTTGCGCTTACTTTTATTTCGATTCTTCTTTATATTTTATACTTTTGGGTTGGGAAAGTATGGAATTTGTGTAGTTTGTGTTTATTTGCAAGATATAGAGGTATACACAAGTTTTGATTTAATTTCACAGGAATTGGAAACATTTCGTAGCGATTTGGAGAAGAAGGAACCGAGCTAAAGAAGCACTCGATATCTAGTGAACTGCACTCGATATCGACTAAAGAATAGCTTGAATTTGGCTAAGATTTGAATAAGAAAGCTACTAAAATTCCACTCGACATCTACTAGAGGTCACTCGATGTCTAGTGAAGATTTTTCAACACTTAGCAGATGAAGAGAAGAGAGCCACTCGAGATCTACTCAATTACCCGAGATCGAGTGAAGCTGACTTGATATCGAATGGACCTTGTCGATATCGAGTGAAACCTAATGGGTCAAGACACGTTTTGGAGAATCCGAATTGAAGGATGGTTTCTTAACCACGAAAAGAAGGTCTTTTATTTTCCTTATGAACTTTTATCCTTATGGGTTATTCTCTTTTTTCCCTAGAGATTTTCCTATTTATATAATATTTTATTATTTCAAGTTTTAGTAGGATTAGAATTACTTTCCTTGGCTATCAAGGATTAGTAACTATAAATAAAGTCATAGGGGCTACGTTTTAACCATTCGATCCCGCACTTGATCAATCAAGTTATAGTTTAGAGAAAGAGGACGCCGAGAGAGTGGAGAGAGAGAAACAGTTTTGGGGCTTTTTGTTGTACTCTTTTGCAATTTCAATTCATATTTATGCTTATTTTTATGATGATGTCTATGATGATGAGGCGTGAGTAGTCATCCCACTTCTAGGTTCGGGGTGAGCCCGGCAATAGTCATGTAAGTATCCATGGGTTTATGATTCTTATATGATTTTCATCTTCTATCTCATGCTTAATCCTTTGCGAAAGTCTAGGACAATTCCTTATTTATGATTTTGAAGCGAAAGTAGATGTATTATGAATTCAGATAACAATTAGGTTTTGCTTGCGAAAGTTGGTTAACTCTAATTATGAAAAGGATAGAAACAAATAGGTTTTTATGCGAGAGCCTATATATTCCTATTTGATGATTGCGAAAGTTATATAATTTTCATCAAACAATCATCCAAGTGGAAAGTTCAATGGTAGGAAGCTTTGTCTCATAGTTTGTTCCACGACTCCTATTTTGAAATACCCAAAGCTTTTCATGAACCTGCACATGGAAAAAACTAGTGTCAATACCATATCTGAAACAAGTAATTTCATAGAAGGTTCCGTAAGAGCCTCCATCTTGTTACCCGAAGGAACAATAATTTATGTCAAAGATGTTTTGTATTCAAGTAACTCACAACGGAATTTGTTGAGTTTCAAAGATATAAGATTAAATGGTTATCACATGGAAACCATAAATGAGAATGATATTGAATATCTATTTCTCACATCTTTTAAGACATGCCAGAAGCAAGTCTTAGAAAAGATGAGAACATTAACATCTTGTTTATATGGCACGGTTATATACCCCATTGAGAGTGACAATATCAAAAACTAGAAGTCAGTTGACAATGCAAAATTTTCTTTGTAGCATGGTAGACTCGGTCACCCAGGTGATACAATGATGCGCCGGATCATTGAAAGTTCACACGAACACCCGATAAAGGACCTAAAGTTCCTATCAAGGGGTGACTTGACATGTGCAACTTATTTCTCTTAGCAAATTAATGACAAGGACATCAATAACAAAGGTCAACGTAGAATCCCCTATGCTCCTTAACCGAATTCAAGGTGAAATATGCGGACAAATTACACTGCCACATATGGACCATTTAGATATTTTATGGTGTTCATAAAGGCTTCAACAAGATGGTCACACGTAAGCCTGCTATCAACACGGAATGTTGCATTTGCAAGGCTATATTAGCCCAAATTATTAAATTAAGGACTTACTTTCCTGATAATTCAATTAAAAGAATCAGGTTAGACAACGCGGTAGAATTTACATCAAAGTCTTTTAATAATTATTGTCAATTAATTGGTATTATGGTTGAACACCCAGTGACTCATGTCCATACCTAAAACGACCTTGCAGAGTCGTTAATCAAGCGGTTATAGATAATAGCTAGACCGATGCTAATGAGGGCTAGATCGGCTTAGGGCCATGTAATTTTGCATGCTGCAACTTTGATTCATCTTAGAGGGACAACCTATGTTACACGGAAACAGAAATGGAAACCGGAAGGAAAATGAAAACGAAAACAGGAAAACGACAATCCAAATATTGTAGGAAATGGAAACGTCGAGGAAAGGGCAACATGAATTATATATTCATTTAAAGGTCTAAATATATAAGAGAAATAAAAATATCACCAAATCATACACATAGAATGCAACATTGGGCTACAAATTGAAATGTTCAATACCGTGATAAACACTGTCCTTACTCTTTAACAGAAATCAATACAAACATGTCAAACATGTTAAATATCCTTCTCCTTTTTTACTCCATCAGCTACAGAGTCGGTTTGCTGGCTTTGTTCAACACTATGACTTTCGCTAGAACAGCTACTCGCATTTGAGGATGACATAGTGAGAGCCGAGAGGGAGAGCGCAATGAGCAAGTGAGAGGTTACCAGGAGAGCACACCGAGCAGAGAGAGAGAGAGAGAGAGAGAGAGAGAGAGAGAGAGAGGGTCGCCGAAAGGGATGAGAGGAGGGAAGACCAAAAATGGAGGAAAGGAGGTCGTACGACTAAAGGGAAACGGGAGTTTCAAACCGAATGAAGGGAAAGCATGATTTAGAGTTTTATTTTTTTTAGTTATAAAATTAGTGGAAACACTACTTGGCAAGGCAAAAAAACGTTTATAACCAAGCGAAAAGGGTCAAGGTTTCTTACCTCTGATAAACGTTTCTGAGGCATTTCTCCGGAGTTTTGGAGATTCTTCATATCCAAAAACGTGAAACCGCTATGAAATGTAGTTTCGGGGTATCGTGGTCGACCGCTAATAATAAGTTCTCCCCATTACAACTTGTCTCCGGAAGAGAACCCGATATTTCTTATTTGAAATTTTTTGGATGCGCGGTGTATTTCCCTATTCCTCCCCGTTAACGAATTAAAATGGGACCACAAAGAAGGTTGAGAATATACATGGGGTTAGAGTCCACATCACTTTGGTGAAACAAAATTTCCAACTCTAGAAGAAGAAGATAAAGTAAAAATTAAGAAAGAGATTATGTGAAATTCCACTTCTCTATCATTTCTAAATCCAATAACAAATGAAACTGAACTTGAAGTTTAAAGGATCATACATCTCTAGAAGAAGAAGATAAGGCAATTAAAAGTCATGGATGAAGATGACAATGATCCTCAAACAATGGATGAATGTCAAATTGAAAATGATTGGGAGAGTTGGAAAGGTGCTATTAAAGTAGAGCTGGATTCTTTAAACAAACGCGGTGATTTTGGACCAGTAGCTCTAACACCAAAAGATGTTAAACCAGTCGGCTTTAAGTGGGTGTTTGTACAAAAGCGCAATGAGCGTAATGAAATAGCAAGATATAAAGCCTGACTCGTTGCACAGGAGTGGATTATATGGAAATATATCCACATGCAATGGATGCAACAATACTTATATTCCTAGTTGGTTTGACAGTTGTTGAACAACTCCAAATGCAACTTATGGATGTAGTAACTACTTATCTTTATGGATCATTAGATACAGATATATAGATGAAAAAATTGGTGTGCATAATTACTACCTCACACCGTTTAGCTTACAAGTTGTTATGCATAATTTGTGAAATGAAGTGCACACCAATTAGAAATGGATGCAACTTATGATGCCAACAATTTGTGAAATGAAGTGCACACCAAATTAGAGGGATATATATGTAATCATTCAAAGGGCAAAAGATGTCTTAAATAGGCTAATCAGTCATGTACAGATTATAATGTTGCAGTGAACTTGGTTGTAGTATTGAACCTTTTTTTATTATATCTTGAACTTATGTCTAGTATTAAACATGTTTTTAGTATTGAATATACTTGTATTTTGTAGCATTATACCCACAAGATGAATCATATTATTGTTCTTTGTAGTTTTCAGCCACCCCATGGACAAAAATCTTGGATCTGCCAATGTCGATCGGTCGATCCTGTATGCAAGCTACGTAATCAACTGCCTCAAATATTTTGATCGATTTAAGTATTTAACCTCTAATATTAAGTCAAGCTAAATAAAAGGTAATGCTATATACACCACAAAAATGTACTATATACACCACCTCTTGAGAGGTTGAGATCACATAGTTCACACTCTATTGTCCATAATATAGTCCGTATCAATTGATTGGATGTGCCGAATTATTTAATCAGTTTTCTTAATAAATGGGGTAGTTTTATAATTGCTTTTCAATCAATAAAAAAAAGGCGGGCTATAGAATGGACTATAAAAGCGGACTATAGGATCCTCGTCACCTATTGAGACATAGGGTGTTGTGGTGTACTTAGTAAATTTTCATGGAACAAGATTTCAAGTTCCTTGATCAAGCTTTCTTGTCCCTCCCTTATCCTAAACTGCCTGGGTCTACTTAGACTTTAGAAAAAAGATCAATTTTATATAGCTCCCTTGTTTTGTTGGAAACAAGATTAGATCTGAGATTTGAGCTTTGTATCGTAGATGGGAGGCGAGAAATGAGATAACTCTATCTCTGAATTTTGGGATATTTTGAATTGTATTTTCTAATTACAAAATATGAAATGAATATCTTTATTTATACTCCAGCCCATACAAGCTTACTGAATCGGCCCATACAATGATATAACCCAATCTATCACACTCGAATACAAACCTAACACCCCCTCTGAAGATGCAGACCGTGAATCAACGACTCCAATCTTTCGTAACAATGGCCGTAGGTGAGTACCAGGAATGTTCTTCGTCAAGAAATAAGCAAGCTGAGCATGAGACGGAACATGATCGAGATAAACCTTCAAGCAATTTCTCTCTAGCATAGCGACAATCGAGCTCGATATGTTTTGTTCACTCATGGAACACATGGTTCCGAGCGATATAAATTGTGATCATGCACATTTAGGTAGTGTTAATATAGGCATTTAGATGAGTTTAGGTAGGGTAAAATGCATGAGTTTAGAGTAGTTTTCGTGTTTTCATTATGTTTAAATTAGAGTCGGAATCTACAAGTTTTGTGCATGATTTCAGGTGATTGTAGAAAGGTGGAGCTGAGCTCGTATAAATGATAGAAGATGAGACGGAAATCGGAGCCTGGAGCAAGAGAGCTGAAGAGTCGAAGAGAGGAGCTGAACATATGTGCAAAGGAATGGAACTGTAAGGAACTCGGGCCAAGATTTCATGAAACTCGGCCGAGTCCATTGAAGAGAACCGAGTTGGTGATTCTGGGAAGAACTCGGGTGGGAAAGGAACAAACTCGGCCGAGTTTCTTGTGTTGCACCCGAGTTTTGTGCCAGGAACAACTGTTACGCTGTATTACTTTATTTTTATTCTAAATTTCAATTAAGTAGAGCATCAAACGTTAAGAGACCTGTACTGGTGTTTTTTGGTTTTTGGCTTGGAATCGAACGGAGGGATCGAACATGCTTGGGAAGTAAGTAGATTTCATTTCTTGCTTTTGTTAATTTATCGATTATGAACCACTAAACCTCTTTGCTCGGGGAATTTAATCAAAGCTTCAGGTTTTCTATTTCATTGTGAGATTTTCGTTCTTAATACTCTTCTTTGAATATTATCAATTCTTTGCTTAGATTGTTTAGGGTTCTCGTGAATTTCCGTTAGTCTGATCAACTGATGCCTTTTCATGATAATCTATAGCTAGATATAGGTAATTTCTGGTTGAGTTATCTATGTTCTTGAGTAGCAAAGTATAAATCTCTGAAACTGGTTGATTTAGGGATTTGTATAGAGAATTGATTTGCAATTGATGCAATAACTGGTTGTGCGTATCGATTGTCTTTGTTGATTTCCTTTAAGCTTAATCAATTATTGAATTGAATCTTGATAGTTTCAAGATTGTTTGATAATTAGGGTTTTCAGGGTCTGGTTGTCCTGTTAACTAGATTCGATAAGGAATTGGATTCAAAAGACCTAGTCTTTCCACAGCAAAGTATTCGAGAGGAAGTTATCTATTTGATTTCGATGATCAATGAACAAACCTGATTGCTGAGATTGATTGACCTGAGCTATTCTCTCATATTCATTCACTTAATCTGTTTTACTTATTGTTTTGCTTACTATTGTTGCTTAGTTAGTTCAAACCATCAAAACCCCCCCTTTATTTCTTGTTCTTGTTGACGCACTCTGATTTGCATACGAATCATAGACTCTCTGTGGGATCGACCCGTGCTTGCCAAACTACATTAGTTAGGTTAGTCGGATTTATTTGATAGGATTTAAGGCGACTGAAAATCTTCTGTCAAATTGCCATCTGATTATCACATTTCACAAGCACATGGATAATTTCAGGAACATCAAACTCATCAAGCAACCTGGTTAACCAAGCAATCTCTGTGCAGATACAAAGAATTGATCGGTACTCCGCTTCTGCAGATGACAGAGAGATACTCGCTTGTTTCTTTTATTTCCATGAAAGCAAACATGATCCCAGGAAAATCAGATAACCGCTTATTGATTTTCGAGAAAGGGGGCAACTTGCCCAATCCGCATCACAATATGCTCGAAGGGTGAAAGAAGAACTGCGTGACAACAACAACAACAACAACATGCCTTTAGAAGCAGTGCCCTTGAGATAGCATAAATCATGGAGTGTAGCGTCCATGTGGGGAACACGAGGGGTGTGAAGAAATCGGCTCAAAAATTGCATTGTAATCACAAGGCCAGGCCTGGTGTGAACTAATAAATTCAATTTACCGATTAGTCGGCGGTAAGGAGTAGGATCATCAAGCAGTAACCCAACATCAGGAGATAACTGAAGATGAGGATCCAAAGGGCAACCCACAGTAGGACCTGAGCAAGGAAAGTCAAGGAAGATGTCATGGCTGAATCTTTGTTTAATGAGTAGTAGCCCATTATCCACCCGAACAAACTCAATCCCTAGAAAGAAACTTAATAGACCCAAATCCTTGATTCGAAACTCTGAATCCAGAAAAGCTTTGAGGCATATCATCTATGTGGTATCGCTCCCATTGATAAGGATATCATCAATGTAAACGGCGATGAAAGTGACCAAACCCTTTCTCTTGTAATAGAATAAAGAATGATCATTGGGAGACATAATGTAACCTCTGTTGATCAAAGCAGAGGACAAGGGAGCGTACCATTGTCGAGAAGCTTGTTTGAGTCCTTATAAAGACTTCTTGAGACGACAAGCTTGATTACGACCATGAACAACTAAAACAAGAGGGATTTTCATATAAACTTCCTCCTCAACATGCCCGTGCAAAAATACATTATTGACATCAAGTTGTAACACCGACCAATCTCATTGTAGAGCCACTGTAACCAAAACTCGCACCGTTGTTATTTTGACAACTGGAGAAAATGTCTCGGTGTAATCCACCTCCTCTTTCAGAGTAAACCCCTTCGCAACTACATGAGCCTTGTATCGCTTTATACTTCCATCAGCCTTCCTCTTTACCTTGTAAACCCATTTACAGCCGATGGCTCTTTTTTCTTTGGGCAAGGTTACAATATCCCAAGTAGCATTGTTTGCTAATTCTTTGAACTCATCTTTCATAGCTGACTGCCAGATAGAATATTCACTTGCCTCTTGAAATGTTAATAGTTCATGATTTGGAAGAAGAGTAGTGGAAGTAGATGCTGAAGGAAAATCGAATGTTGTTGTAATGGTGTGAAAGCAAACACCAATATATTAGTGTAGTGAGAACAAACATAATCTTGCAGATACAAGGGAGGATGATGCTCACAGATAGGACGACGAGAGATAACTGGCTGAATCACTTTAGGTGAGATAGATTCAGGAACATCAGGGTCAAGTTCATCAACATGAACTGATGGTGAAGGTGGAACCAAAGAAAAGGAAGGAGAATCACCAGAAACATAAAACGAAGAGGATTTATAAGGAACTACCTCTTCATGAAAAAGGACATCTCGAGACACAAAAAACTCTTGGTCTCCAGATTGAATAACTTGTATCCCTTCTTCCCACCTGGATAACTAAGAATGACACAAGGAGAAGCTCGATCTCCAAATTTATCACACTCTGGTGATGATGTGTAAAGGCAAATCAGAGGCACCAAAAGAAGCGCAAGTAATCATAACTAGGTGGCGTCTGATGAAGCATTACAAACAGAGTCTTCATTCTCAATAACTTGCTAGGAAGCTTGTTGATGATGTGCACAACAGTAAGGACACTATCGCCCCAAAATTAGATCTGGAAAAAAGACCAATTTTATATAGCTCGCTAGTTTTGTTGGAAACAAGATTAGATCTGGAATTTAAGCTTTGTATCTCTAAATTTTGAATTGTATTTTCTGATTACAAAATATGAAAGGAATAGCCTTATTTATACTCCAGCTCATACAAGCTTACTGCACCGGCCCATACAATAATATAACCCAATCTATCACACCCGAATACAAACCTAACAAGTTTTTTTGCCAAATTTAATTATCAGAGGTAATTATTTAGGTCGCTAAAAATATTACATTGTTGTGATGGACACTCTCCTTCCTCTTGTAGATTACAAGATAAGGTATACCCGTCGAGCTCTCTTGTACATGATTCTGAGGGCAACACTGTCAACCCAACGCTGATAGAGATTCGGGATTTGGTGTTTGACTACGCCACTTTTGTGGGGGTCATGTCTACTGAGACGTGTCCACCACTAGGCCCAGATTCGGGGCATATGGCGATGGTTGGTTTGACGAGTCCATCTACCGGGGGTGTTAGGATCTCTGTTTTAGGCAAAGTAAACCTTGAATTTTCATCAAATTAGAAAGGCGGAGGCAGGGATCGAACCCGGACCTCCTAACCACCTCTTACTCCACACTACTCGGCCACCCCGACTGTTCCTATTCAATACTTCGAAAAGCGAATGTATATATAGATGGAAGTCATGGAAGTTAACCCAATCGACAGACCTAACTGAATTAACGAATACAAGGGTTTAAGAGCAAGGATAAGCGGAAATCATACACATTAAATAAACTTGAATGGTATAACTAAATTGAACAACCAAATGAATTACTCAAATCAATTTCTTTTCTCTTGTTTTTGTTGTGTGTGTTTGATATAACAAAGTGTAGGTTTATGAATCACATTATATATGAATTAAGGCATAGCATCAAATGAATAGATTTAAGGGTATTGGGGTCAATTGAAGACACCAAGCTCCTTGAGGATTTGAGGACACTCAGGGAGAGGCTCCTTCTTCAAGAACCCTAGAGGGTTGGCATGACGGACGTGGTCGACCACCCCATTGTTCGACGTCAAGCTAACCCTGGCTGACTGCTTCGCGTACGCATCCTTTGGGACCTCCGAGCAGTCGGGCCTCGGGCTCTTCAGCAGCACCACCTCGCACTCGTCGTCCTCGTAGTCATCGTCCACCTCGAGGCTGTACTTGCCGTCTTTGTCCGTCACGCCGTCCACGCTGAAGCTTAGCTTTTCATCCCCTGTTCGGTTCCTGCACTGCAACCTCACTTGAGCTCCTGAAATTTATGCTTTCAAATGTAAGCATGTTTTTGTTTACAACCCAGTTAAGCACTTAAAGAGCTGGCGAAACCTAACCCGAACCCAACAACGCAACCCAACTTTTCCAAAATCAATAACCCTACCCGACACGTTTTGATCCAGCATCCGAATAACCCAATAACTGAAATTGACTCAAACCCGAATGAACTGAATCGATTCAACCAAGATCCTATCAAACCCATCCGGTTACAATCGAATCTCAAATTTAAGATACATTATACTAAAATTTTAAAAATGAATGTTAAAATAACATAAACCTAAAATAACTAAAACCAGAGAAAACCGAAATTCAAAATAATTGAAACTAAAAAATGAGTATAAATCTGATTCAGCCTAACCCAACCCAATCCATCCTGAATCGAATGCCCAAATCATCTAATATTACCCGAAACCCGAATGTCCAAACCTTACCCTACCCATCCGATTGCCACCTCTATGCATTTACCTCCAAGAAACTCGGTGACTTTGGTGATGAATTGGGTGCGACAAGTGTCGCAGTACACTTGTCCATCGACTCGGAATTTTTCGTCACCAGTGGGGGGAGCTATAGCTGAACTAACCAGAGAGAGAAGGCAGAGGGCGGTTGCGACGAAGAGGATTGCTTGAGAATTTGCCATGGCTGTGTGTTTTGAGAACACGAAGTTTATTCGGAATGGTTTTTGTATGCTTGAAGAGAAAGAGAGGCGAATCGAAGAGTTTATAAATCATTGGATTTGCCATTTTTAGGAGTTGGCTAAAAATGTCTTATGGTCTTCATTTCGTTTGCAAGGTTGTAACATGATCCTTGTTCATTGTTTGCAGGTGTGAATAAGACCATAAATCCTTCCTTTTTTTCCTCATCATCCAGATGTACAACTCCAATTTCGGGTAGTTTGAATGACTTCCCCTTTCTTCGTTTTCCATTATGTTCAGTGGCCCTCAATCTCTGCGTTAGACCTAAATCGGAGGAGGTAAATCATAGCATATGTGGCAACTAATGCAAGAAAGCGAATCCGCTAACCCTAACCTGATTCGAACTACTTGAACCCGAATCAACTGATAATGACTCAACCTGAACCCGATTCCACCCGAAGAAGATCAGACTAGATAATGACCTGAACGTGAATAGATCCGATTGCCAGTTTGCCACCTCCTTGAGACTGACACTTCCGTATTTGAATGATAGATATGTGAAGGCATTTTAAAAGTTGTTCAAATGTAGTGTGTAATGAAAATGTGGAGTAATAAATTGAGAGAAAATGTTAAGAGAACATACAAATTCAATCTGAATCCCTGAGCTGCTCAACAAGCTTTACCAAGCTATAGGTCTCAGCATCTGGCCTAGCTCCTCCGAGAATCATTCGCCTCAGGAGATTAGGGCAATGCACTTTGGCTTTAACATAAGCCTTAATCAAGGTGTTGTAAACAAATGTATACCTTGTATAGTTGGCTTGCTTCAGTTCTATAAACAGCCTCTCGGCGTTCTCCACATCTCCTGTCTCGGCAAACCCCTCAACTATACCAAGAGTTGTTTCCAACCAAGGTGCCGACTTCTTCACGCTGTTGCTTGTTGTCTGCTTCGCTCCCATCTCTAGGGTTTTCAACGCCTCCTTTGCCAGCCCTGCTCTCAAACATCCTAGAGCAAGATGTCTGTAGGTGATAGAATTCGGTTTGCAACCATTTGTCTTCATTTCCTTGAACAAACTAGACGCCTTGCCGACAGACCCATGTCTGCAGTAAACAGAGATCAGTGAATTGAACTGCTCAGTTAGAGTTATGCCCTTTTTTTCCTTCAATTCCAACCAAATCTCTTCAGCTCTGCTTACTCTTCCGGCTCTACCAAATGCTTCTATTGCCAGTAAGAAACTCTTCGTCCTCACATGAGGAAAAGATCGAACAACGCCCCAAGTTTCTTCAAGTAGTTGTACTTTACCTAAATATCCATACAAGATCATCAACACATCGTATGTGGACCAGTTATTACCAGTTATCACCTTCTTGATACACTCAACATACTCCTCACATACAGTATACAATCTCGCAACAGCATAAGAAGTGGCCACGATACAGTAGGTTATTTCATTGGGTTCGACATTTATCTTCTTCATATCACCAAAGACTCTCATTAACCCGTCAACGTTATGGTCATCAGCTTCAACTTTCAAGAGAATGTTGTATGTTGAAACATGGGGAGACACCTTATCAGCCCTCATCTGTGCGAGGATCTTCGGGATGATCTTCCTACGGCTTGGGGATGAGTGAAGGATAATAAGGCGGTTAAAGACCAAATGTGAGATTGGATAGCCCAATGTCCTCATCTTCTTCATGTAGTCCATTGAAAGCCTGATCACACCCTTGTCCAAGCAAGCAATTACCAGATTGTTGTAGAGCAAATCATTTCGGCACTCATCTGGAACATTTGCAAACAGTTTCTCACCTAGTGATATCCCATGTAGCTTCACGGTGAACTCCAAGAGGTAGGAGTAATCAAGCTCCTTTGGTCTGTAAGGTTTCTCCCTTATTACCCACTCCATCACCTGCCATTTCAAGCATCATAACAAGCATTGATCATAAATGTTGAACATTTGATGTCAAAAAAGAAAGAGAATCTGAGCTCTGAAGAAACCCAATTTCTTTCACGCATTTTAACAAACACTTTGTGAGCATAGAGCTAAAAAGGAGACAACATCAGAGAGAATCACCTCAAGTGCACGCTTGTTCAGCTTGAGCTTCCGCAAACGGTTAATGGCATGAAAGATGTCACCTTTGTGAATGGGAGATCCCTCCCCCATCCATTTCTGAAACACGAGCCCCACGGGCTCTCCTCGGGGTAGACGCTCAATCCTCAGAGACAAGCAGCTGGGTCCTTCCTCTGCTGCCGATACCGTATCTTCCAGGTCCAAATCATCAGGAGTTGTTTGGGAGCAAAATGCCGAGGAGTTAGAGCCGAATCTTAATTTCAGCTGCCAAGGCACACCAACTGTTCGATGAATTGCCGCAACGAGAGCTCTGCAGCGAAATGAAATTTCTGCTATCTGCATTGCTCAGACTCTCTCATCCCATGGAGCGATGAATTGACAGAACTAACAGAGATTTACCGCTTTTGGGTGAGTGATTCAAGCTTTTGGTTTGAGGATTCTCGACTGTAAAGACTTGAGCAGTTTGAACTTCGAAAGTGGAAGGGAGCACCCCGAGGCCCGAGGGAAATGTTTGTTGGTTGAATTGTCTAATGATTTGAATAGAGCTGAAAGTATCCGAGCCGACAAACAAAATTGATCTATGGATTTGATTCAAAACTGACCGACTCTATCTTATTTATAAGTTTGCAGATGAAAGCAATTCGAATTCGATTCCGGATTATATCTGAATAGCCCGATCTAAAATCAACCTAAAATCTCTTAATTTAGACGAGATTATAATGATTTGTCAAACTCATTTTTAGTGTCTATAGACAAATGATCTTAATGGATTTGACATCGAATCTCACCTACACCCAACTAAATAAATCGACTCTATCCTACTTATAAGCTTGTAGATGAACGCAATTTGAATTCGATAACGACCCGGATTATATCTAAATAGACCAATGTAAAATCAAACCGAAATCATTAACTCGTATTTCCTCCAGTAACAAAATATAGATAAATTTTGGTGAAATATCACCTTTTTTTTACACTTTTAATTAGTTAATTAACACCTTTAAATTTTTTATTAGCCGCATTAGCACCCTTTGAAAATTAATTAGATCGTTCCACTGAATCCACTCTGCCGTCATCTCCCTTCGCTTCTCCGTTCTTCCTTCCGTGGTGTTCGATCCTTAGCCTCGATTCCTTCTTCGCTTCTCGGATTCGCAATTGCCCTCCATCTTCTCCCTTCCTTCTCCGTTGCTTCTCCTCCAATTCTGCTTCCAATTCCGGCTTCCTCAACCTCGATTCCTTTCCTTCTTCGCTTCCTGGGATTCGCAGCCACCCTTCTCTCGCCCTCGCTCTCCAAGCTAGGTAGCGGTGGCGCCGCCTCCTTCCA
The DNA here is from genome assembly GCA_037127255.1 of Persicaria tinctoria. Taxonomy (NCBI): domain Eukaryota; kingdom Viridiplantae; phylum Streptophyta; class Magnoliopsida; order Caryophyllales; family Polygonaceae; genus Persicaria; species Persicaria tinctoria. Next base: position 19,331,118 of record JBANSL010000007.1, on the reverse strand, counting down.
GAATGAGGCCATCGGCCAGCAGGTTTGTCTCCGCCCCCAAATTGTCATTTTTTTCTACTCAATTTGATTTTTCGATTGCTAACTTAGGGCTTGCGTTCATCTTTTTCTTTGGTTTGGTTCATGTAGCTAATCGACCGGTTATCCTCCTCCCGTCTGCTATAGAAGGCGATTTCGTTTATGTGTGATTAAATTTCTGTGATTTTTTGGTCTGATTGTGGTTGGCATCTTAATGGTTCTGGCATCGTTGTTCACTTATATTAGGTTGTAAATGAAATGCACATAAGGTGTTTGATAATATTCCTCCCAAAAATCGCTTGGTTGCGATGTCGCGACCACTGCAGTGGTCTTAGGTGAGTCCAATCCCGTCTCACAAACTCAATAACCTTCTTCATATCTGTATAAGAACTATGAATTTTGGAACTCCCTTCTTTCTAATTGCAGTCTGTACAGATTCATATCCCTATAAGGACTATGAAGATCATTGCCCCAAATTATCAGTGGGCTTCCAGTGGGACTGAATATGATTTTCAATGCTGCACTACTTCAATCGACTAGGTGTTACATAAGTCTGTTATGCTAAATACCTTATGTTATCCAACTTCGCAAGTCTACAATGTTATGATATTCTGATAATGGTATAATGATTACTTTCAAGTTTCGTATAAGGCTATAAGCGCAAGCAAGCAAGAAAATTACCAGCTTCATTTTACAAATATCACGCCTAAATCACTTCACGCAACTAGTTTTGACTGGTATTATTTTCTATTTTGTTTTTTTTAGGTTTGGTTTTGATTTAGACTGGCTCCTCTTTGGATTGAATTGAAGTGTCAATAGGGAAGGTTACATTATGTTTCCTCCATGGACTACCTTCCAGTGTTCCAATAATTTATTTCCTTTGTGCAATTTCTCTCTTTTAAACCTGTTTTAGAAGATAGAGATATCTACATATTAGTATAGCATAACATGATACATTGCAATTTGGATATATGGAGTTGAACTATTATCATGATAGAAATTACTAAATTCTACAATAATTAAATTAAAAGCTATATGGATTTAAAATCTCAAGTGTTAAGTTTGCCAAGTCCACCGGAATCAAAGTTGTTGTATTAAATATTATGAATTCATTTCTCCGGGTGAAGATTAAAGTTTATGTGGAGCTACATGTCCTTCGTTTTGGCCTGTGAGCTATTTCCCTTTGTTTATATTCAATGCCATTTCCTTTGACTGCATTCTATTCCTTTGACTGATTCAATGAGTTTATTTTTGTTCTTATGGAACACTGAACTCTTATGACAAGTTTTGAACATAATCTTCCATTCTGAATAATTGCCTTTTTTATGTAAAAAAGAATTCATTTTCAGATCAACTCGGTTGTATATATTGCAAGGACCAGCAGTTACTGATGATCTGGGTGCTTGTAATTTCACCAGATTTGAGGAAGCAACTTTCGTGTTTACGGCTAAGACAATTCAAAGAATGGAGCTTCTGGTGCTACGTACACTCAAATGATTGTTATGCTCAGTTTTGTGCTGTATTGAATGACAATGTAGGAATTGACTTCTTGGGTGGGCTGGGCTAGTGAGTTGGGTTTAATTTTTTTTTTTTTTTTTTTTTTATATCCAGGTATCCCAAGCTTACACTTAGACTAGTCCTGGACCCCAAGTCTCCGGCCCCTCATCGACTTGGGGAGGTAAACCGCGGGATGTGCCTCACCAATGGTCCAACCACCCCCTTTTATACCCTTTGGCTCCAGGAGGCCCACTCCACAAGAGAAACAAATAATGCTCCTCATGGGAATCGAACCTCCCACCCGAAGCTTCCAGGCCCAGCGTAGGGTGACCTTTCAACCAGTGAGTTATGCCCCGGGGGGCATAGCTCACTAGTTGAAAGGTCATGTGGATAAACTGTTGATAGTCATTCACCCATCTTTTCTTTCAATTGATAGTAATAGTTTTTTTTATAGTTTTGTTATTTTTTTCCGAGCTTTGATCACAAAACTTTCATAAGGGGTGAGTATTGTTATGTACCCATGTATAGATTAGTGGAATCAATGAAAACGTAGCATTAATTTAGTATTATCATTGTACAAATATGCTCATAATTTATCAATTGTATAAAAATGTTATCAATAAAAATGTCATCAACAAACAATGTCATCACAAATTATTGAGATTAATGAGGTGTAATCACGAATGTCATCAATGAATAAAAGTAACCAGTAAAAAATGTCACCAATCAAGTTTTATCACATTTTATTCTCTTGTGTCATCAATGAAAAAAAATGTAATAAATATGTCACCACAAGTGATTGCATCAATAAACTGGAATCACAAACGTGTTATCAGTGAATCAAAGTAGAATCGATGAAAATATATCGATATACAATTAATTAAAAAAAAGTGGCATCAAACGATTTGATTCAAAAAGTGGCATTAAATAATTACATTAGAAAAATGGCATCAAAACACTATTTTGAAAAAGTTGCATCACACATTAAATAAAAAAATGTCATCAAAACACTACTTTGAAAAAATATGGCATCACTATAAAAAAATATCATAAAAAATTTGACATAAAAATGTGTCATTAGTAGTCAACAGTAAAAAAAATAGCATCAATGGTCAACGTGGCATCATATTAAACAAAAAATTTCATCAAGGTTTGAAAAAAGTGGCATTAAAAAAGTGTCATCAAACCATTTCTTTAAAAAGGTGACATCTAAGCAAAAATAAATGTAATAAAAAAATAGCATCATATAATTACATTATAACAATGACATCAAAGCACTGCTTTAAAAAGTGGCATCACATTAAAGAAAAAAATGTCATTAAAAATCTGGCATCAAAACACTATTTTGAAAATTGGCATCAAAACATTTCAGAACATAATGGCATCACGAAAAAAAATGACATTGGAAAAATGGCATCACGATAAAAAAATGAAATAAAAAAGTAGCATTAGTTGGAAAAAAAAAACCGAAAGAGCTGATCAACGTTGACCGGTCAACAGTTGACTGTTGACCGACTGACGGTCAAACAGGTTGATCGTTGACCCTTCATACCCTATTAGGGAAGGTGCTAGCTTACCTAATTAAATTAGTTTGGGTGCTAGTCTCCTAATTAAATGTTCAAAATATGTTAGTTAGAAAATAACCCTAAAATATAAGTTTTTTTTTAGACATTTGCACACAAATTAAAAAAAAATCATAAACTTATTATCTTTATACCCCTTAATTTATTAATTATCCACACATCTTATCGGTGAATAAAATTTGAGAAAAAAAATCAAAAAGCAATAATTTTCGTATCCCGATGTCTAGAAAACTTGAAAGAATTTGTATTTTCAAACAAAGATTAAAGTCTAAAAAAAACTTATATTTTTTAACGGAGAAAGTATATAACTAATACCCAAAACCAATATGCTAGCTAGGTAGGCCCGTATTTATGGGTTGAAAATGACGATCCTCTAACCTAAAAATTGGCCCAAAATACAAGCAAATGGGCATGGAAAAGAAACAAAACAAGTATTGTGAAAATAGGCTGCCATGGGATTGCTTTTGGGAGCACTTAGTCGGCCAACACAAGGCTGATTTTATCCTTATTTTCTTTGTATAATATACTAGAAAAATAAGCCCAAACTAGGCTGAAACTGGATCGAGTCGAAAGTCACTTGTAGCAAGTTATTCATGTGTGGTGACCACTCGCCAAAGGTAAGAACCGATTGACAAAATAGGCGAGCTCCAGCCTTTGTTGCTTGAGGTAAAAGTGGCCCCTCTTCAATACAAGATTTTCGAATAAGCAAGCTCCCCCCCCCCCCCCCCCCCCCGAATCCATCAACCGATCAAGTAACCCATTCCCTGCAAGAAAATGAGCTAAATAAACATCATGATAAATAGATCGATTCAATAGTCGTTCTCGTTAATCTTCTCTGGCATCATGAAAGGATCATCTGCTCTAGACCGCAACTTAAATTGTCGAAAAGCATGGAATCAATCCTTCTGAAGATTAACCCAAACTAAGTCCCTAATTACAACCTCCAATAGTAACTCATTGTGATCCTTGTTAGCCTGATTCACATACTACTCAATTCGGTGCTCTAGCTTAACCGAACTCTCTCATGCAATGACTTCATCAACTCAACTCGAGACTTACTGACGGGAGTAAATGTTGTGGTTCACCTCGTCAAAAGTAAATCTCAAACCTACAAACTTGTATAGCGTGCAAGTATGAGGTCGATTCCACAAAGAAACAAGTACTACCAAAAATCGTGCTATTATCGATTAGAAAGCAAAAGATGATATTTTGATAGATAAAAGAAAGAGAAAAAGATATATACAGAAGCAATATAAAGATAGAAGAGTGGTTTCACTCACAAATTCGCAACAATGTCAGTTTCCTCGATCATTGAATTTCTTTCTAGTTATCTAAATTCTGTTGATTATATATTCCCATACTGGTTTATATAGACTAATTCAAACACTCATTATAAGTCCCTTACACTCTTAGACAGTCTTACGAACCGACCGATGTTCACTAGCTAATAATAGCACAAATTCCCAATATACTTGACATAAAGGCAGTACCTTGTCCTTTTATCGATGTCGTGTTATCTGGTTGTCAACTCAGTTGACACCTCTACACACGAGTGATATTTAGTCTAGATGTCAACTTTTTACACATTAAAGTATTCACAACCACTCCTACAAGAACGTGTTTGCTACTATAGACTAAGTCATGCAACCACATAATTCTAACCCTAGCAATGCATAAATCAAGGTAGCTCATCTCAATGGACGCAAGAACTAAGCACGAAGAAGTTGAAATAACCAATTAGAAATAACTAAAATTCAAGTCTCACAACTCAACCAATCATGTCTTGAATTTCAGGCAAAATCAAAGAGTCTAGAAATTCATGACTTACCGGAACTATAAAATTCATTGCTTTACCATTGGTTCATTACCCATCACAAACCTCAAAACAAGCCTAACTATAAACTTTCAAACGCAAAATTTTCCCAAATTTTCTATAAAACCTTTTCATGTGCTCACATGAAAAATCTCTAGCCGTTAATCCAGTTTCATCAATTCGCTTAAATCTGAACCCCTCTTGAATCCCAAAATTAAAATCACTTTTTTTCATCAACTACTAATAATCCTCATACAACCTTATGCCCCATACGTACTTCAAACATCAAATCTTCTACAAAACTATTTCTTAATTATTTCTCAAAATTTTCTTTCTAGCATCCTCATCTTGGGGATTAGCACCCTAGGTTGGGGCTAATCAATGGGAGTCGGCCTTTCTCTCAACACCACAAGAATTCATAGGCAAGCTTTCCAGTCACTGAAGGATGGAGCTTACCAAGAAAACAAGTCAAGAACTCAAGATCCCTTAAGGAACATTTTCTGCAGCCTCAAAGATGCACGTTTTTGGCTGGGCAAACGAGCTTGGATTCTTGTGTTTGAGATACGTATGGCAAGCTGGGTTCAAGAAGGATCCATGGCCACCGAGTTTGCTCAATGTGGGTGAGTATGGAAGGAGTTATGCTATTTCTTGTGAAGGTTGTCCAAAATGGACCTAAAATGGAGCAAGGCTCTCATTCTCTCTCTTTCCTCTCAAGTGATGGTGGGGCTTATGTGAATGAGTGTGGCAGAACCCTTGGGTCAGTTATAAAGAGAAGGGGGGTGGTTTGTTTTGAGTCAAAGCATGGGAGTGAGGGGATGGGAGTGTGGTTTGTCTTGAGTCAAAGCATGGGAGTGAGGGGATGGGAGTGGGTGAGTTGAATAGGAGCCTAGCTTAGCTTCGTTTTGATATTTTTTCTATCATGCCTTTGTATGTAACATTATCCTTTTTCCGTGTAGCGATAGCCTATTGATCTGAACGAGTATGCGTATAAGAGCCTAAAGATTAACCATCCAGAAACACAGATAGCAAAAAGGGATTTTCATTATGCATTTTAAGCCTATCATATATGAACATGATATTTAACAATTCAATGCTAAAAAAAGGTGAGAAATGAATCAGTGGAAGACTTCTTGGCACTCTTGATTCTTGAAGGAGTGGGAGAAGCTCTTTGATACCAGCGAATGGAACATGCTGTATGAAGCTTTGAAAAATTTGCAAAATGAAAAAGAGGAAGAGGACGAAGGAGACGATCCCAAGGGAATAGCATTATGTGGTAAACAGAGGTGTTATTCATGTAGCATTTGATGTACGGACATAATTTTTTATACACTTAATGTCATTTAAATTTTTTGACTGTTTGTAAAAATCCCGTTATTACAAATTTATGCAGAAAATTGTGGTAGAGGAGGGGCATGCAACGGATTTGAACGAAAAGCTTTTTCTCATGGTGCAGTCCTTTATGGAACACTCGATATTTGGAAGAGGAGAGAGTGGTAGAAGGGTTGGCAGAAGACATTGTTCTCAACTCATTCGTAGGCTGTATGCTCATGTAGTGTATATACCTCTGTTAGCAAGCTAGCTGTTTGAATTCATAAATCGTTTACCAAATTGTATCCAAAGGGGGTAAGTAATGATATCCAATCTATTAAAGACTATTTTTTGGTAGCCCTCAAACTCTCTTTCAATTTGGCAATCACGAGGCAGTCCCTCTCCAACGCAAACTCATCGGTCATACCGGCAACGGCAAAGCGCCACCGACAACACAATCGTTTAAAGAGCCGTTTTCCAATCCGGCCGAAGCTTCTCTAGTGTCACTTCCACCGATGAATTTTATACAACCGACTAGTCCCTTTTAACCCCAATGCACATATCCTCACCCTAAATTCAGCCAACATGTTTTTGTTATATATGTTCACTACCATATTGCACATTTATGAATGCACCCTCTGGTTCATAAAATTTACTCTCTCTGTTCTTGTTCATCTAGCAACAATAGATTATTAGAATGGCGGGATTGAAATAGAATTGTCATGTATTTATGCAATCACTTTAAAATGTTTGGGATGACAATGATGTCAGTTGTGGAAACCAGTCTACCATTTCCATTGATCTTGATTGCGAAGTTGGTTCTGAAGCAAATATTAAATCTAATGGAAAATATATTTCCAGTGAAATGAACTAGAAATGAGATTGTTGGATCTCTATGCTGGATGTGGGACAATGTCCATTGGACTTTGTCTTGGTGCAAAAGCTTATGGAGTCAATCCCACCACAATAAGTGCACTAATTTTATATATTCAAAGGTACTGGTTGATCATGTTGGGTCAAGTGGGTTGGGATAGCTGATGGGGAGGCATTCATATATTAGCACAACGTAAAACCCAAGCTCGTGACGCGTTAAAATCCGCTAAGTTCGTGAAATATGAGAAAAGATGGCTCGGGTATATTTTTCCATCATTAAACCCATGTAAAGCTAGGCATAAAAAAATTTAAATTTTCCGGGTTTTCATAATCATAAGGGAGGATAATATTCGGATTATCCTACGGATATTTTATAAATACTAATTAAATTCCGGTCTTTACAAAGGTTTTGACTCTCCTACTGCGAAATGTTTTTATACTCTATTTATCCCCCCTTCTAGAGTATTTCTATTCTATCTATATCACCTATAATGACTCTTCAAATGTTTTTCCATATACCGCAGGCAAGTCAGAAATTGCATCCCTGAGAAAACGCTTTCTCTTCAAATCCGCCGCCTGCCCCTCCTCAAAACCTACCACAATTTTTTGCACATATTTGAAACAACATGATTTTTAAGGTTACAAACAGTCAAAAAATCTGAATGACATTAACATATGGCAAGTATCTTTTCAGCTTCAAATATTTTTGCATCTCCATCAGCTGCTTCATTTTCATTATCATCGTCTCCTTCGTCCTCTTCCTCTTCTTCAATTTGCAGATCTTTCAAAGCTTCATATGTTCCATTCCCTGGTACCAAAAACAACTTCTCCCACTCCTTCATGAGTGCCAAAAACTCTTCCACTGATTAATTTCTCACATGTTTTTAGCATTGAATAGTTAAATATATATCATGTTCACATATGATAGGCATAATATGCATAATGAATATCCTTTTTTTCTACAGGTGGTTCAGGATGGTTAATCTTTAGGCTCTCACTGCCTCACACGCATACTCGTTTATATCAATAGCCCATCGCTACACTGAAAAAGGATAATGTTACATACAAAGGCATGGCAGAAAAAATATCAAAATGCGGATCAAGAAAGATTGCAATAATAATTAGTGCACTTACTGCGGTGAGATTGACTCCATAAACTTTTGCACCAAGACAAAGTCCAGTAGACATTGCCCCACATCCAGCATAGAGATCCAACAATCTCATCTCTAAACTTTGCATCTCATTTGATTGGGAAATATTATTTCCATTAGAATTAATATTTTCCCCAGAACCAAACTTCGCAATCAAGATCAATGGAAATAGTAGACTGGTCCCCACCGCTGACACCATTGTCATCTGAAACATTTTAAAGTGATTGCATAAATACATTACAATTCTATTTCAGTCCAACCATTCTAATAACCTATTGTTACCAGATGAACAAGACCGGAGAGAGCAAATTTTATTTACCATAGGGTGCATTCATAAATGTGCAATATGACAGTGAATATAACGATAACATGTTGGCTTAATTTAGGGTGAGGATATACGCATTGGGGTTAAAAGTAGGGAGTCGGTTGTATGAAATTTAGCGGTGCAAGTGGTGTCAGAGAAGCTTCGGCCGGATTTGAACGCGGCTCTTTAAATGATTGTGTTGTTGGTGGCGCTTTTGTCGTTGCCGATACGACCGATGAGGATCAAAGTATAGGAAGGATCTTTCAACTGCATACCTCCGCCTATCTTCTCCCTGTAAAACAATTAATTTAGTTTAAAATTCAAACACAAATCAATCAACGGAAACCTAATAAAAGATGGAAACTTTGGGAAGTATGGGATCTGTGACGAACTTAAGGCGTATAATTTGATAAATGAATATTTTCCAGATGTCTTGTTTGTGTATAGCGGGGAAGGGACATCCAAGGGCATGTCATATAGGTTTTTAAGAGTCACATTTGTATGCTCATGTAGTGTGCATACCTCTATTTACACTAGAGATTCGCACTATCAGTTCACTGTCATGTACCCATGTAGGGTGTCCTATATATGTTCATATATTGTGCAAGTTCAATGCGTTTTTTTTTTGTGTTGTGCACCAGCAGTTTCTGAACTCTCTACGACATTGTTCTCAACTCATTCGTAGGTTGTATGCTCATGTAGAGTGCATACCTCTGTTAGCAAGCTAGTTATTTGAATTCATAAATCATTTACCAAATTGTATCAGAAGGGGGTAAGTAATGATATCCGCTCTATTGAAGTCTATTTTTTGGTAGCGCTAAAACTCTCTTTCAATTTGGCGATCACGAGGAAGCCCCCTTCCAACGCAAACTCATCGGTCATACTGGCAACAGTAGATTATTAGAATGGCGGGACTGAAATAGAACTGTAATGTATTTACGCAATCACTTTAAAATGTTTCAGATAAAAATGGTGTCAGTAGTGGGAACCAGTCTACCATTTCCATTGATCTTGATTGCGAAGTTTGTTCTGAGGCAAATATTAGATGTAATGGAAATGATATTTCCCAGTGAAATGAGAAGCAAAGTTCAAAGATGAGATCGTTGGATCTTTATGCTGGATGTGCGGCAATGTCCACTGGACTTTGTCTTGGTGCAAAAGCTTATGGAGTCAATCCCACCACAATAAAGTGCACTGATTATTATTGCAATCTTTCCTAATCCACATTTTGATATTTTTTATGTCATGCCTTTGTATGTAACATTATCCTTTTTCCGTGTAGTGATAGCCGATAGGCTATTGATCTGAACAAGTATGCGTATGAGAGTCTAAAGATTAACCATCCAGAAACACAGATAGCAAAAAGGGATTTTCATTATGCATTTTATGCCTATCATATATGAACATGATATTTAACTATTCAATGCTAAAAACAGGTGAGAAATGAATTAGTGGAAGACTTCTTGGCACTCCTGATTCCTCATGAAGGAGTGGGAGAAGCTCTTTGATACCAAGGAATGGAACATATTGTATGAAGCTTTGAAAGATTTGCAAAATAGAAAAGAGGAAGAGGACGAAAGTGACGATCCCAAGGGAATAGCAATATGTGGTAAACAGAGGAGTTATTCCTGTCGCATTTGATGTACGGACACAATTTTTTAAACACTTAATGTCATTTAAATTTTTTGACTGTTTGTAAAAATCCCGCTATTTCAAAAGTAAGGGTTTCTAGGACTGTTTGGACCTAGGGAGGATAAAATTCACCTAGGGAAAAAAGTAAGCCTAAAAGAAAAAAAAAGTCATCATCCAAATGGAAAAATGCATGAGTTGTATGGCTATTGAAATCGAAAGAGCTTATTGCTATGTTGTGGAGTTTATGTTATTGGAATGGTTTGCGAAGTATGGAAGTTTTGGTGTTATTCTGGTTAGTTATTGTTCCTTTTCCCCGGATTTATAGCACTACAAGCCTAAATATTTCCCATGCCTTATGTTCCTACCAAAGCCCCATTGCAACCCTATAAAAGTCCTCATGATGTTGTTTGCAAGTAATGACTTTCACGGTGTATAAAATATTTTGGATTGAGTTGGGAGTTTTACTTTAAAGCCTAAACACATGAGAGCTTGAGTGAAACACATTATCCCGGTGAGGTTGGATTAAATTTGCCTTAACTTTTGGATCGCTCATATATTTGCTAGGATATTTGTTCTTTTATTCATGACTCATATTGCTTGATATTGCTTTTCTAAAACTATAGCATGGAAATCTTATTTGTGGGATGATTACTTCTATATTTGTTTTTCATTGTTTGAGGACAAGCAAAAGTCTAAGCATGGGGTAGTTTGATAGGGTCTATTTTAGTCATGTTTTAAGTATATTTATATGTTTTATAGCTTAATTTATATTGTTTGGTTTTCGGAGTCTACACTAGTGTTTTATATATTTCAGGTATTTCTAAGCTGGATCGTATGAATTTGGAAGATTGCTCGGGATTATTATACAAATTGGAAGCAAGATGGGTCGGCTAAGTATTTGGGCCGATGAAGTACATACCGACATACCATCAAATTGGGAGGAGATGAGGCTTCGACGTTAGTCTCACAAGTGCCGCCGCATTACGTTATATTAAGTTAGATATGAATTAGATATATTTACATTATTATATATTCATATTAGGATACGTAGTTAGGATACATAGAACTAGTTAGATTAGTTTATCACTATATCTATTCACATTCATACGGCCGAGTCTAAGGAGGCCGAAGAGCCGTGTATACGGCCGAGACATTATTCCAAAAAACCTAATTGTCTTTTGTTTTGTTTTATGGAGACTTAAACTCTCTCGTTTCGTCTACAATTTGAAGCTTTGTTTGGTTTAATTGTGAGTTTCTAAGTCTTGTTCCTTATTTCCTATATTGAATGTTTCGACTTCTTTGTGCTTGAATGTTTGATTGTTTTATTCTATCTCGACTGATCAACTTGGTAGAATTAATTTAATTGCTAGGGTTCTGTAGATTCCTGATTGTGAACCTTAACCCAAGTGACAAACTTATCCCTTTAGGGCTGATTGAACTAATTGGATGGGTAGGAAGTTGGAAGTGTTGTTAAATCCTTCTTCAGGGGCTGCAAATACCTTGGCTAATCTCTGAACTTAAAACTATCAATTGAGTTAAATCCTTATTTAGGGACTGTTCGATTGATAAGGGTTTATAGGACTGATTGGACTAGTAACTATATTAGGTCGGGACAAGGGCATTCATAGGAATCATAAAAGAACAAGAGGGAGTTACAATATCAATTCAACCAAATAAAGTGGGTAGTTGTAGGTAGAACGATTTTCTCTAAATTGCTTTGCATTAATTTGTTTATAGTTTATTTTATTTTCTTTCTTATTTTCACCACTTAAAACCCCCCGTTTCATATTAATTGGTAAATAAACTTAACTTAGGAATAAGTTGGTTCTCTGTGGGATCGACTCGTGCTTACCACACTACATTAGTTAGGTAGGTTTGAAATTATTTTGATACGGTTAACGCGACTAAAAACCGTCCATCACTACATTTTGATTTTTTTCTGTCATGCCTTTGTATGTAACATTATCCTTTTTCCGTGTAGCGATAGGCTATTGATCTAAACGAGTATACGTATGAGAGCCTAAATATTAACCATCTAGAAACCCATATAGCAAAAATAGATTTTCATTATGCATTTTATGTCTATCATATATGAACATGATATTTAACTATTCAATGCTAAAAACAGGTGAGAAACGAATCAATGGAAGACTTCTTGGCACTCCTGATTCCTGAAAGAGTGGGAGAAGCTCTTTGATACCAAGGAAGGGAACATACTATATGAAGCTTTGAAAGATTTGCAAAATGAAAAAGAGGAAGAGGACGAAGGAGACGATCCCAAGGGAATAGCATAATGTGGTACACAGAGGTGTTATTCCTGTAGCATTTGATGTACGAACACAATTTTTTAAACACTTAATGTCATTTCAATTTTTTGATTGTTTGTAAAAATCCCGTTATTTCAAATTTTTGCAGAAAATTGTGGTAAAGGAGGGGCATGCAACGGATTTGAACGAAAAGCTTTTTCTCATGGTGTAGTCCTTCATGGAACACTCGATATTTGGAAGAGGAGAGAGTGGCAGAAGGGTTGTTCGAACAGTCAAAAAATCTGAATGACATTAACATATGTCAAGTATCTTTTCAGCTTCAAATATTTCTGCATCTCCATCAGCTGCTTCATTTTCATTATCATCGTCTCTGGTGTCACTTCCACCGCTGAATTTTATACAACCGACTAGTCCCTTTTAACCCCAATGCACATATCCTCACCCTAAATTCAGCCAACATGTTTTTGTTATATATGTTCACTACCATATTTCACATTTATGAATGCACCATCAGGTTCATAAAATTTGCTCTCTCTCTGTTCTTGTTCATCTAGCAACAATAGATTATTAGAATGGCGGGATGGAAATAGAATTGTCGTGTATTTATGCAATCACTTTAAAATGTTTAGGATGACAATGGTGTCAGTTGTGGGAACCAGTCTACCATTGCCATTGATCTTGATTGCGAAGTTGGTTCTGAAGCAAATATTATATCTAATAGAAATTATATTACCCAGTGAAATGAGAAGCAAAGTTCAGAGATGAGATTATTGGATCTCTATGCTGGATGTGGGGCAATGTCCACTGGACTTTGTCTTGGTGCAAAAGCTTTTGGAGTAAATCCCCCCACATTAAGTGCACTAATTATTATTGCAATTTTTCCTAATCCACATTTTGATATTTTTTCTTTCATGCCTTTGTATGTAACATTTTTCCGTGTAGCGATAGCTATTGATCTGAACGAGTATACGTATGAGAGCCTAATGATTAACCATCCAGAAACACAGATAACAAAAAGGGATTTTCATTATGCATTTTATGCCTATCATATATGAACATGATATTTAACAATTCAATGATAAAAACATGTGAGAAATGAATTAGTGGAAGAATTCTTGGCACTCCTGATTCTTGAAGGAGTGGGAGAAGCTCTTTGATAGCAGCGAATAGAACATACTGTATGAAGATTTGAAAAATTTGCAAAATGAAAAAGAGGAAGGGGACGAAGGAGACGATCCCAAGGGAATAGCATAATGTGGTAAATAGAGGTGTTATTCATGTAGCATTTGATGTACGGACACAATTTTTTAAACACTTAAAGTCATTTAAAATTTTTGACTATTTGTAAAAATCCCATTATTTCAAATTTGTGCAGAAAATTGTGGTAGAAGAGGGGCATGCAACGGATTTGAACGAAAAGCTTTTTCTCATGGTGCAGTCCTTTATGGAACACTCGATATTTGGAAGAGGAGAAAGTGGCAGAAGGGTTGGCAGAAGTGTTGTTCGAACAGTCAAAAAATCTGAATGACATTAACATATGGCAAGTATCTTTTCAGCTTCAAATATTTCTGCATCTCCATCAACTGCTTCATTTTCATTATCATTGTCTCCATCAACTGCTTCATTTTCATTATCATCTTTCAAAGCTTCATATCTTTCATTCCCTAGTATCAAAGAGAAGTGCATGCACAACTTCTCCCACTCCTTCATGAGTGCCAAAAACTCTTCCAGTGATTAATTTCTCACATGTTTTTAGCATTGAATAGTTAAATATATATCATGTTCACATATGATAGGCATAAAATGCATAATGAATATCCCTTTTTTCTACACGTGTTTTTGGATGGTTAATCTTTAGGCTCTCACACGCATACTCGTTTAGATCAATAGCCCATCGCTACACTGAAAAAGGATAATGTTACATACAGAGGAATGGCAGAAAAAATATCAAAATGTGGATCAGGAAAGATTGCAATAATAATTAGTGCACTTACTGTGGTGAGATTGACTCCATAAGCTTTTGCACCAAGACAAAGTGCAGTGGACATTGCCCCACATCCAGCATAGAGATCCAACAATCTCATCTCTAAACTTTGCTTCTCATTTGATTCGGAAATATCATTTCCATTAGAATTAATATTTTCCTCAAAACGAAACTTCGCAATCAAGATCAACGAAAATGGTAGACTGGTCCCCATTGCTAACACCATTGTCATCTGAAATATTTTAAAGTGATTGCATAAATACATTACAATTCTATTTCAGTCCAACCATTCTAATAACCTATTGTTGCCAGATGTACAAGACCGGAGAGAGCAAATTTTATTTACCAGATGGTGCGTTCATAAATGTGCAATATGACAGTGAATATAACGATAACATGTTGGCTCCATTTAGGGTGAGGATATGTGCATTGGGGTTAAAAGTAGCTAGTCGGTTGTATGAAACTTAGCGGTGCAAGTGGTGTCAGAGAAGCTTCAACCGGATTTGAACGCGGCTCTTTAAATGATTGTGTTCTCGGTGGCACTTTTGTCGTTGCTGATACGACCGATGAGGATCAAAGTATGGGAAGGATCTTTCGACTGCATACATCCGCCTATTTTCTCCCTATAAAACACTGAATTTAGTTCAAAATTCAAACGCAGATCCATCAACGATAACCTCATAAAAGATGGAAACTTTTGGAAGTATGGGATCTGTGACGAACCTAAGGCGTGTAATTTGATAAATGAATATTCTACAAATGTCTTGTTTGAGTATAGCGGGGAAGGGACATCAAAGGGCATGTCAGATAGGTTTTTAAGAGTCACATTTGTATACTCATGTAGTGTCCTATGTGTAGCATGTCAGATAGGTTTTTTAGTTGTTGTGCACCAGCAGTGTCTGAACTCTCTACGACATTGTTATCAACTCATTCGTAGGTTTTATGCTCATGCAGTGTGCATACCTTTGTTAGCAAGCAAGCTTTTTGAATTGATAAATCGTTTACCAAATTGTATCCAAAGGGGGTAAGTAATGATATCCAATCTATTAAAGTCTATTTTTTGCCAGCGCTCAAACTCTCTTTCAATTTTGCGATCCAAGGCAGTCCCCCTCCAAAGCAAACTCATCGGTCATACCGGCAACGACAAAAGCACCACCGACAACACAATCGTTTAAAGAGCCGTGTTCAAATCCGGCCGAAGCTTCTCTGCATCACTTCCACCGCTGAATTTTATACAACCGACTAGTCCCTTTTAACCCCAATGCACATATCCTTACCCTAAATTCAGCAAACATGTTTTTGTTATATATGTTCACTACCATATTGCACATTTATGAATGCACCTTATGTTAATAAAAATTTCTCTCTCTGTTCTTGTTCATCTAGCAACAATAGATTATTAGAATAGCGACACTGAAATAGAATTGTAATGTATTTATGCAATCACTTTAAAATGTTTCAGATGACAATGGTGTCAGTTGTGGGAACCAGACTACCATTTCCATTGATCGTGATTGCGAAGTTGGTTCTGAGGTAAATATTAAATCTAATGGAAATGATATTTCCCAGTGAAATGAGAAGCAAAGTTCAGAGATGAGATTGTTGGATCTCTAAGCTGGATGTGGGGAAATGTCCGCTAGACTTTGTCTTGGCGCAAAAGCTTATGGAGTCAATCCCACAACAGTAAGTGCACTAATTATTATTGCAATTTTTCCTATTCCACATTTTGATAGTTTTTCTGCCATGCCTTTATATGTAACATTATCCTTTTTCCGTGTAGCGATAGGCTATTGATCTGAACGAGTATGCGTATGAGAGCCTAAAGATTAACCATCCAGAAACACAGATAGCAAAAAGGGATTTTTATTATGCATTTTATGCCTACCATATATGAACATGTTATTTAACTATTAAATGCTAAAAACAGCTGAGAAATGAATCAGTTGAAGAATTCTTGGCACTCCTGATTGTTGAAGGAGTGAGAGAAGCTCTTTGATACCAGGGAATGGAACATATTGTATGAAGCTTTGAAAGATTTGGAAAATGAAAAAGAGGAAGAGGGCGAAGGAGACGATCCCAAGGGAATAGCATTATGTGGTAAACAGAGGTGTTATTTCTATAGCATTTGATGTACGGACACAATTTTTTAAACACTTAATGTCATTTAAATTTTTTGACTTTTTGTCAAAATCCCGTTATTTCAAATTTGTGCAGAAAATTGTGGTAGAGAAGGGGCATGCAACGGATTTGAAGAAAATTTTTTTCTCATGGTGCAGTCCTTCATGGAACACTCGATATTTGGAAGAGGAGACAGTGGCAAAAGGGTTGTTCGAACAGTCAAAAAAATCTGAATTACATTAACATATGGCAAGTATCTTTTCGGTTTCAAATATTTCTGCATCTCCATCAGCTGCTTCATTTTCATTATCATCGTCTCCTTCGTCCTCTTCCTCTTCTTCATTTTGCAAATCTTTCAAAGCTTCATATGTTCCATTCCCTGGTACCAAAGTGAAGTGCATGCACAACTTCTCCCACTCCGTCATGAGTGCCAAAAACTCTTCCACTTATTAATTTCTCACATGTTTTTAGAATTGAATAGTTAAAAAATATATATATCATGTTCACATATGATAGGCATAAAATGCATAATGAATATCCTTTTTTCTACACGTGTTTCTGGATGGTTAATCATTAGGCTCTCATACGCATACTCGTTTAGATCAATAGCCCATTGCTACACTGAAAAAGGATAATGTTACATACAAAGGCATGGCAGAAAAAATATCAAAACGTGGATCTGGAAAGATTGCAATAATAATTAGTGCACTTACTGTGGTGAGATTGACTCCATAAACTTTTGCACCAAGACAAAGTCCAGTGGACGTTGCCCCACATCCGGCATAGAGATCCAACAATCTTATCTCTAAACTTTGCTTCTCATTTGATTGGGAAATATCATTTCTATTAGAATTAATATTTTCCCCAGAACAAAACTTCGCAATCAAGATCAACGGAAATGGTAGACTGGTCCCTACTGCTGACACCATTGTCATCTGAAACATTTTAAAGTGATTGCATAAATACATTACAATTCTATTTCAATCCAACCATTCTAATAACCTATTGTTTCCAGATGAACAAGACTGGAGAGAGAAAATTTTATTTACTAGAGGGTGCATTCATAAATCTGCAATATGACAGTGAATATAACGATAACATGTTGACTAAATTTAGGGGGAGGATATGTGCATTGGGGTTAAAATTAGCTAGTCAGTTGTCTGAAATTTGGCGGTGCAAGTGGTGTCAGAGAAGTATTAGCCGGATTTGAATGCGGCTCTTTAAATGATTGTGTTGTCGGTGGTGCTTTTGCCGTTGCCGATACGACCGATGAGGATCAAAGTATGGGAAGGATCTTTCAACTGCATACCTCCGCCTATTTTTTCCCTGTAAAACAATGAATGGAGTTCAAAATTCAAACACAAATCCATCAACGGAAACCTAATAAAAGATGGAAACATTGGGAAGTATATGATCTGTGACGAACCTAAGGCGTATAATTTGATGATTGAATATTCTACAGTTGTCTTGTTTGTGTATAACGGGGAAGGGACATCCATGGGCATGTCAGATAGGTTTTTAAGAGTCACATTTGTATGCTCATGTAGTGTGCATAGCTCGATTTACACTAGAGATTCACACTATCAGTACACTGTCATGTACCCATGTAGGACGTCCTATGTTCATATATTGTGCTAGTTCAATGCCTTTTTTTTTTGTGTTGTGCACCAGCAATTTCTAAACTCATTAACATATGGCAAGTATCTTTTCAGCTTCAAATATTTCTGCATCTCCATCAACTACTTCATTTTCATTATCATCGTCTCCATCAACTACTTCATTTTCATTATCATCTTTCAAAGCTTCATATGTTTCATTCCCTGGTACCAAAGAGAAGTGCATGCACTACTTCTCCCACTCCTTCATGAGTGCCAAAAACTCTTCTAGTGATTAATTTCTCACATGTTTTTAGCATTAAATAGTTAAATATATATCATGTTCACATATGATATGCATAAAATGCATAATGAATATCCCTTTTTTCTACACGTGTTTTTGGATGGTTAATCTTTAGGCTCTCACACGCATGCTCGTTTAGATCAATAGCCCATCGCTACAATGAAAAAGGATAATGTTACATACAAAGGAATGGAAGAAAAGTTATCAAAATGTGGATCAGGAAAGATTGCAATAATATCTAGTGCACTTACTGTGGTGAGATTGACTCCATAAGCTTTTGCACCAAGACAAAGTCCAGTGGACATTGCCCCACATCTAGCATAGAGATCCAACAATCTCATCTTTAAACTTTGCATCTCATTTGATTGGGAAATATCATTTCCATTAGAATTAATATTTTCCCCATAACCAAATTTCGCAATCAAGATCAATGGAAATGGTAGACTTGTCCCCATTGCTGACACCATTGTCATCTGAAATATTTTAAAGTGATCGCATAAATACATTACAATTCTATTTCACTCCAACCATTATAATAACCTATTGTTGCCAGATGAACAAGACCGGAGAGAGCAAATTTTATTTACCAGAGGGTGCATTCATAAATGTGCAATGTGACAGTGAATATAATGATAACATGTTGGCTCAATTTAGGGTGAGGATATGTGCATTGGGGTTAAAAGTAGCTAGTCGGTTGTATGAAACTTAGCGGTGCAAGTGGTGTCAGAGAAGCTTCATCCGGATTTGAACGCGGCTCTTTAAATGATTGTCTTCTTGGTGGCGCTTTTGTCGTTTCCGATACGACCGATGAGGATCAAAGTATGGGAAGGATCTTTCGACTGTATACCTCCGCCTATTTTCTCCCTGTAAAACAATGAATTTAGTTCAAAATTCAAACGTAGATCCATCAACGGAAACCTCATAAAAGATGGAAACTTTTGGAAGTATGGGATCTATGACAAACCTAAGGCATATAATTTGATAAATGAATATTCTGCAAATGTCTTGTTTGTGTATAGCGGGGAAGGGACATCGAAAGGCATGTCGGATAGGTTTTTAAGAGTCACATTTGTATGCTCCTGTAGTGTCCTATGTAGCATGTCAGATAGGTTTTTTAGTTGTTGTGCACCAACAGTTTCTGAACCCTCTACGACATTGTGCATACCTCTGTTAGCAAGCAAGCTGTTTGAATTTATAAATCGTTTACCAAATTGTATCCAAAAGGGGTAAGTAATGATTTCCAATCTATTAAAGTCTATTTTTTGGTAGCGCTCAAACTCTCTTTCAATTTGGCGATCACGAGGCAATCCCCCTCCAACGCAAAATCATCTGTCATACTGGCAACGGCAAAAGCGCCACCGACAACACAATCGTTTAAAGAGCTGTGTTCAAATCCGGCCGAAGCTTCTCTGGCGTCACTTCCACCGCTGAATTTTATACAACCGACTAGTCCCTTTTAATCCCAATGCACATATCCTCACCCTAAATTCAGCCAACATGTTTTTGTTATATATGTTAACTACCATATTGCACATTTATGAATGCACCATCTGGTTAATAAAATTTTCTCTCTCTGTTCTTGTTCATCTAGCAACAATAGATAATTAGAATGGTGGCACTGAAATAGAATTGTAATGTATTTATGCAATCACTTTAAAATGTTTCAGATGACAATGGTGTCAGTTGTGGGAACCAGAATACCATTTCCATTGATCTTGATTGCGAAGTTGGTTCTGAGCTAAATATTAATTCTAATGGAAATCATATTTCCCAGTGAAATGAGAAGCAAAGTTCAGAGATGAGATTGTTGGATCTCTAAGCTGGATGTAGGGTAATGTCCATTGGACTTTGTTTTGGTTCAAAAGCTTATGGAGTCAATCCCACAACATTAAGTGCACTAATTATTATTACAATTTTTCCTAATCCACATTTTGATATTTTTTCTGCCGTTCCTTTATATGTAACATTATCTTTTTTCCGTGTAGCGATAGGTTATTGATCTGAACGAGTATGCGTATGAGAGCCTAAAGATTAAACATCCAGAAACACAGATAGCAAAAAGGGATTTTCATTATGCATTTTATGCCTATCATATATGAACATGATATTTAACTATTCAATGCTAAAAACATGTGAGAAATGAATCAGTGGAAGACTTCTTGGCAAATCTGATTCTTGAAGGAGTGGGAGAAGCTCTTTGATACCATCGAATGGAACATATTGTATGAAGCTTTGAAAGATTTGCAAAATGAAAAAGAGGACGAGGACGAAGGAGACGATCCCAAGGGAATAGCATTATGTGGTAAACAGAGGTGTTATTCCTGTAGCATTTGATGTACAGACACAATTTTTTAAACACTTAATGTCATTTAAATTTTTTGACTTTTTTGAAAAAATCCCGTTATTTCAAATTTGTGCAGAAAATTGTGGTAGAGAAGGGGCATGCAACGGATTTGAAGGAAAAGCTTTTTCTCATGGTGCAGTCCTTCATGGAACACTCGATATTTGGAAGAGGAGAGAGTGGCATAAGGGTTGGCAGAAGTGTTGTTCGAACAGACGAGTTGTTGCATTTATGGGCATTGGTGCATAGCCAAAATTTGAATACTGGAAAGTTCCTTGCCCGACACCTCCAGTTCGTGGCCAAGGCGAGCTTAGGCGACATAGTGGTTGATGGGCTAATAACTAGCATTGCCCGCTACTTCGACATCAACACAGAAGGTCTTGATCAAGCCACAGGGAACAAAAGGATCGACCTTGACACATGCCAAACTAAGAAGATGATCGTATGCCACAACGGCCGTTACAGCCTCCGGTTCGATAAGATTGACCATTTATGGCCTCTTCCTAACCCTGCAAGCAGAACGATCCAAATCCGATGGAATTGGAAGCCACCTTCCAGGGCGGGATGCCATACGCTCGTTGAGATGCACCTGATGTATCTTCATCACAAGAACTCGGATTCGAAGTGAGTTTGGATGTGATGGGGATGTCCCTACATAGTACAAAATTGGAGGCTCAGAGAGATGCAACCTTTAGTTTATTGCTAACTAATGTACAAGGGCTATATGCTAACAAGGCAACCAAACCATTGCATTGTTTTGAAGGCTTTATGGATTTTGAAGATGTACTACGTATTCAGGGAAGAGCTTGAGAGCTCGGATGCATAAAGAAGGACGAACGATCAGTAAAGAACATCAACAAAAATGAGGAAAGGATATAGTTTAGCTAGGAAACACACCCGAGTCAAATGCAAGAAGATACTGAGCTTCGCCCTCTGTGGATTATAGTTTTCGGCTCCTTTACTCCAGTCATAGCACGCCTACGATTCAACAACGAAACCAAATTCAATACTTATATGATATCATAGTGAAGGTGTTTGCCAATGCCAACATTTCATAACTTGAATTGGTAAATAAAGAGCGGCCATTAGGGGCTCTCCACCAATCCTACCCAAGCCTCTCCCACATCTCTCGCCATACTGAACGGTCCCTCAACTGGTTGGAGGAAAAGGCGAGAAAAGAGTAATGCCTCCCACATAAATAGAAACTCTCATGCATATTAGACTTGATCCTTTTGTAAGGGGTTGTCCATTGAGTAGAGAAAATTTTCATGATATCCTTCACAATGGGCGGGACGTAGAAGTTATGTATTGGAACCAAAACTGCAACAGTTACCGCTTTCTAAGCCTACTATGCCAATGTTAACAACTTCCTCGACTTTCATGCAAGCCGTCTAAGCCACCCATCCAGATATCAAGAAACAAGGCTCAAAGTTTAGATGTCTTTAATATAAATTTATTGTAACCGTAATCTTAGTTTTAATCTTGTGTTTTTTTTTTCTTTTTTTATTTTGATTGGCGACCCTCTGTATAAGGTTTATCAAGCCATTGTTTTAATGGCTTCAAGATCGCTTTGTCGATCTACTACACAACTCTTATGTTGTATCATTTTAACAATTCTGAACCATTGAATAAAGAAGATCAAGAGATGAGATTAAATTCGATCTAATTATCTGATGATACTGGATGATTATTCGATAAAATAAAATTATTTAATAGTATTTGACGATTATTCGTTAGAATGAAATTCACATTGTTTACACTTTTTTTTATAAACATTACATTGTTATAAAAGAATAATTATGGAAAAAAAAATTGCGTACACGATAACGGGTTGTATCGAGTGTTTAACAACCGAACCTACCTACCTCTATACATACATACCTATACTATACACATACATATCATGTTAAAGATTACCACGTAACAAACAATTATCAATATTATATTCTTGAGTTCTAGTGGAACACAAACACACACATTATGTTATCAATAGTATTGAGTCCCAGTAGAAGATATTTGTTTCCCTTATATGATTCTCGACTCAATCGATCAAAACTCAATTCAATTATCTACACCTATTTTTTGCTACGATCGTACACGTACCATTTTTCAAATTCAATTCCCTCCACGCACTTCGAGTTTCAACACACTACCAAGTACCAAAAATAATTATATAAAAAAATTTCTATGGAAAATTAGTCAAAATAATCTACCCACTAAAGCTAGAATAGCCCAACAGGAAACGACATTATATCCATGGGTTCTGTGTACGTTGCGACTGCCCAACAGAAGATGATTTCCACCTCTTTACAAAATGTAGATTTAGTCAATGATCCGCTGCAAGTTTGAGCAGCCTGGGATGCCATTCGAAGTGAATAATAGGGTATTTGAAACATTGGGTGCTTAAATAAGCAAGGAAGATAAGGAAAGATTAGCTCTTAGTTGGTGGACAATATGGTATGTATTTTCGAAATAGAGTAGTGTTCCACGGTGAGGGGATTTCCTCTGAAGATGACATTCGATAATTTATAATAGAAAAACATAATATTTGGACTATAACTCGGGCTGTAGATGGAGATCATAATAAAACTCATCCAACCCCTTTTGTCGGGAGAATAAAAAGCATGACAAGAGGACAAGGAAAATGGACTAGACCCCATCAGGTGTCCTAAAAGTGAATTTCAACTGCTCGACTTTTTCGACACGTGATAGCACAACCGGTTTCGTAATGGGAGGCATACCCAATTCACATTGGGTGGGAGAAGGTTCGTATTCAATCACCCTTAAATGCGGAAGCTTTGGTTCTCCTATAGAGTGTCCGAACAATTAAGCAAACGAAGATTCAATTATTATTGAGAGGGGCTCATTGATCATAATCAATGTTTTAAAATGTACACTACTAGAAATTTGTTATTTAACATCGGGTAATAACCGATGTCTTTCAAAAAAAACAATCGATGTCTATGTGGGGGATGTAAAAAGTCAAAAGTTTTTCACATCGGCCAGAACCCGATGTCTTTGAATGTTATAACATCGTTTATATTTTTAAATCCGATGTCTTTGTTGTCCTATAACATCAATTATAAAATATAACCGATGTTATAACATACAAAGACGTCGGCCATTACTCGATGTTAAAACGTTTTGACTTTTTACATCCCCCACATAGACATCGATTTTTTTTTTTGAAAGACATCGGCTATTACCCGATGTGAAATGATATATTTGCATTTTTTTTTTTTAATTATCATAGCCTATGCGGGATTTGAACCCGCATCTTTGTGTTTAAACACAACGCTCTACAATTTGAGCTAATAGGCTTTAAAAACAAAAAACTGATATCATACAATGATATGGAGAGAAAGATCGAATGAAACATGGCCTTTATGTGCAAAATACTATGGGACACACTTAGGAAAAATGACACCCTTTAAATTAGATGGATCCACCATCAATACTTAGCTAGAGTAACCGTGTGGGAATGAGATGTACATAAGGGTTAATGATTAACCATACCATTTATAAAAAGGATTATCAATGCTCGTGACCTATTACACCAAATTGCAGGAAGTCAAGAAGAAGTTGAAAATCTATTGGCAAAATGGAGCTCTAGTGAAAAACTCAGCATGACTCAAACTTGTGATGTAATCAGAATAAGAGGAACAACCAAACCTTGGTGTAACATCATCTGGGATAGCAGAGTCACCCCGAAGCACTCAATTATAGCCAAGCTAGCAACAAAAGGGACGCTAGCCACAAAGGCTCATATTACCTATAGGGAGATTGACCAAACTTGCTCTATATGCAACCTTGTGTCTCAAACTAGCTCTCACCTAATTTTTTCGTGCACTCACACCTCTACAGTTTGGCTGCAGATGAGGACATGGATGGATATTAAAAGAGAAATGAAAACACAGATTTTAAACAAGTGCAAAAAAGGTGTTACCATGTCGTCGTCAGCTTGGTAAAATGTCCATCACCTGATAGGACCAACATAAATCTCAAGTTCCCTTACTACTCATGATGCAGCTACTGCTCCTTTGATATTGCATAAAACATTGACCACCCTTCAAGCCAAAAAAAAAAGATGAATGAAAAGGATGAAGAGAATGAAATATGAGTAGTGAGCATAACATACACATTCTTCAAGCAAAAAAAAAAGGTGAATGAATAGGAAGAGACTGAAACATGAGGAGTGAGCATAACATACACACATCAGCAACGGATCATGATCATCATCACACTTGAGGACTTTGTAATGCAACAGGGGCAAGAAGCAGGGTCATCGGGCGCCTTCAGGCTTCAGCTTGTAGTTAGTTAATAATGGGCCTGGAAAGATAAAGAATGTAAGCATGTCATTTAAAAATGAGAAAGCAAGAAGTAAAAACTAAATACATACCAATAGTAAGAAGATGAAATAAAACCAGGAAAAGGGTCCATTTTATAATGCATCGAGCTGAAAACACATAGAATGAAGGAGACAACAGAAAGGATACAGAAGCAGCACAATTGTCTCAGTATATTCAGGAAGAGAGGCAACCCGCAATAATGAAACCCTAGGCAATCTAAAAAATAGCATGAGCGAAAACAAATTCCATCATGGGTCAACTACCATGAAAGACAGAATAAAAGGTATCCTTAATAAGCACTAATAAAATATGAAAATAAATGAGTAAAGGCTATTTATGACAGGACAAAATGAATGCCAAAAATCCCATCCTAGAAACCAGCAGGTTGCACCATTCGAAGGGTGAATCGACAGCAAACACAGCAAGCAACTCAACCTCTATGCCAGTAGTACCCGGCAGACAACAACTAGCACACAAAGGACAACAACAGCTCAGTTTTTAATTTTTACAGCAACCAAGTTCAGAGAACTCATGTTTATCAATCCGATTACCTTTAGGGCGAGTGGCACGCTTAGGAGCTAAACCAAGAGCTTCCCTCATCATCTGTTCCTCTTCTTCTTTTACCCTCTGAATTTCGGCCTTAAGTGCATCCTGATCACCACCTTGAGAATTCTTATCCATAATCTTCCAGTGCAAATCTTTTCCTGTGCAAGAGAATGATAGTAAGAAATAATTATGTAATCCTAAACTACCATATAAGTAATCAAATAAATTAGCACATTTTCGTCATTTTAATTATGTAATCCTGCAACATAAGCATGTTTACCATATTCTTAAAGCTTGACACATTAAATAAGCAGTGTACAACATCAAAATAAGACAAGACTCTGGGTAAAGAAAAAGCCCTTAGATTATGTCTCAAAAGAGTCATTGAAATTAGGGTTTTCATCCATGTTTAAAGAGTCATTGAAATGTTTAGACTCACTAACCTGCAACGTTCTGATCGAGAAGCTTCCATACACGAGCAACCACCTCCTTCAACAATGAATCAAAGGTTTGTCTTGCAGCCGAGCGATGCGCTTCAAGAGTGTTCTCATCACAGTTTCAAGAGAGTTTTTTCTAGTTCTAGTCGATCAAAAACCTGCAAAGTCAGGGATTAATTACTGATGAGTACATCCTGGATGCAAGAGAAAATGTGACGAGAAAAGCTACTCTGCTAACTAGCTAGATACTTTAGGTTCTAAAGAGAATCTAAAAATTGCCCCATTTCACTTAAATAAAAGGAAATCTCTATCTTTGAGATAATATAAACAGTAAGAGAATTAAGTTTCCATACCTGCACAATTGACAAGGGATTCAATTTTTGCATAGTCCATACCCTGTCAGAAAAATGAGCAAGATGAGACCCTGAATCAATGCCACCTAAGATACCCTATCTCAGCTTATCACATCTTGTATATCAAGTTTAAACCTTCATTTAATAGAAAAATTCACCAGTCAAATCTGCACAGCCAGCTGCAGCAACTTCTGATAGATTATGACCCTTTAAACCAACCAATAATGATCCACCAACAACTGTAATAGGTGCAACACTACAAAAAAAAAACAATTTAGCATCGGCAAATTTCCGTGGCAAAAAGCCATTCTGGGTGGCAAAACCCATTTAGCCACGGGAGTAGCCACGGCAAACAAGGGGTGGCCAAGTCTGGGGTGGCAAAATGATAGTAGCTACGGCAGTTAGCCGTAGCTACTAATCTAGCGACGGTTAAGCGACGGCGAAGCAACTCCGGATGAAAGGCACGGCACATTTGCCACGGTAAGTTGCCGTAGCTAAGTTGTTCATGGAAAATAAAATAAAAACTGCTTTTTAGCCCGGATTCTTCAGACCCGGGCTAAAAAGTCCCATATTTTTTTAAAAAAAAAAAACAGTACCCGTGCAATTTACCTATTAATAAATTTGTATTAATTTATACAAATTTAAATATACATAATAATACAACTTTACATTAATTATATAAAAATTTACCTAATCGAGCCTACAAACAAGAAGTGAATATCCATAGAGAAGCCAAATCAAGCCTTACACTTATAATTACATAAATTTACTCTTTCCGCCCAGGTTATCTCTGAGATCATTTTCTTCTCCAGGAAAGGCAAATCAAGCCTTAACTTATGATATTATGCAACATCAACCTACAACAATAGAAGCAAATTATACCTCTCCTGAGGCATCAAGGCTCAAGCAACACAACTTCCTCTTCAAGCTTCTGAATTTTTCTCCACATAGTTCGTTTCTTCCCCCTCCAACCTTGACAGCCTCTGCAGTGAATTGTTAATCTTATGAGTAAGCTTGAACCTATTAAAAACAACAAAAGCAATTAACTAGTTTGCACAATCCAAGTCATTATTAACTTAAGTGGAAGCATAAGATCTTTCTTTCAATCGGTGGAGCACCATAATAATATTCACAAGTTTGGTACCCGAATTCAACAACTAATCAACCAAAAAAAATGAGCCAGATAAACTCAAGCAGACTCATTCAATTCAATTTTCGGCTACTATGATGAGGATTCAAAAAAAGGGAAAACATTTAGCAAATAAACAACTTGGCAATGAAAGAAGAAATGTAGTATAAGAAATCAGCAAATAAAGAACCAGCCAGCAGCTCTAAAAGACAGCAGTAATTCTAACTCCAAACTCACTGAAAGGATTAGATAAAAGACAGCAGTAATTCTAACTCCAAACTCACTAAAAGGATTAGAGGAGAATATCAGCTTTCATTAGCAGAAAAGAAGAAAAAAAAGGATCAAGTGGTATCAACTTCCATTAGCAAAAAAGAAACAAAAAGGATCAAAGTAAACCACCAAGCTAACTGCAACATCAACTTCCATTTTCAAGAGAATCCACAATGTCGTGAGAGTAATCATAGCTGGGATAAATACACCATTTATCTCCTGCTTTAGGATGAGGAGTAAACTGTATATAGAAAAGAGTGAAAAGAGTGATTAGCCTATCCCTCTAGGGACTGTTCATCTTTTTCTCCCTATACTCTTTTATCTCATCAAGAGTTTGAAGTTCAGAACAAATCGAAGTGAACATATTCATCAATCTAATGAAACTCAGTCAAAAGATAAAAATTTCAAGTATCTTCAAGGGAAAATTGCTGAGAACATTTTCCCAACATTTTATAATGTATCTAAACTACTAACCCGGTGCTCAACATATGCATGACCCCTCTTTATAAGCTCAACCGCAAGCTCATATAGCTGCTGGAAATAGTCACTGGTATAGGTGAACTGAAAAAGACAAGAGAAAAATTGGATGTTTTTTAGGCAAACATCATATACAGCGGGATGAAAAATAGAAGTACGGATTTTATTTTATTTAAAAAAAGGGGGCATACCTTAAATGGCTCCCCTCCCATCAATTCAATTTTCGGCTACTATGATGAGGATTTAAAAACAAGGAAAATATTCAGCAAACAACTTGGCAATGAAAGAAGAAATGTCTTCTGAAGAAATTCAGCAAATAAAGAAGCAGCCAGCAGCTCTAAAAAACAGCAGTAATTCTAACTCTAAACTTTCTAATAGCATAATTCTAACTCCAAACTGACTGAAAGGATTAGAGAAGGAGAATATCAGCTTCCATTAGCAGAAAAAGAAAGTGGAAGACATCATGCAAGCAAGCCTTCAGTTGGATGAAGTTAAGAAAAACACGCAAAGTCACATATATAATATATAAAGGTACAACCTCCATAAAAAAAAGTATACTAAGTTGTCGAGGCAATTCTTATTCTTAATAAAAATTAATCACTACAAGAAAGTAGTCTTAGAAGTATAAACTTTCCAAGAAAGACAGAAAAATTTAGATAAGAGACAAGGCAAAAAAGAGGGCTGGAAAATTCAAATCTAAAACCAAAAATGAAATTCAGAAGGCGCCTACTTTCTTCATTAACATAAAGTGGAGATAGATTTCTTAAAGTGTAAGATAGTCTGCCGAGAATTTCAAGTTTAAAACTAATATTTCATTAAGATGATATGTAACCTTAGTTGGCACGCGATAACAAAACTATATCAAGAATTTAAAAACAACACAATGAGCATATGGAAACTTGAAAAGGGTAGAAGCTACTGAAGTTTGTTGAGACTTTAAAATTCATAGCATAAGAGCTAGTTTAGCTTCTCAAGTATGAAAAAGTACAAGGTGATCACTGCAATTCTGTGAAACAAACTGACCGCAAAGTGAGTTCACAAAGTGACACCATTGTGAGTGTATGAGAAGGCCTTTTCCTACTGCGGCTGTACCTAAAGAAGAAAGAAAGAATTATGTTAGATCCAGAAACACATAAACAAAGAACAACTAAAAAACATGGAATAAATTTTCCAAATAATTTCTTCTCCTTGAAATACTAAGCTAATTTGAAATTTTTATCATAAGCAAGCGTCGTTAGTTGTATTCAAAAACACACAAGAGCGTTTAGGCTTCCAGGAAAAAACTCCAATAGAAAGAGTACTGGATTTCTTGAGCTAAAGTCCTTCTGTTGAAATCTTATTGTTGAGTTAAAGTCTTTCTATACTGAATAATGGGTAAGTGTATTAAAAACACACTGGAGTTTGACAGTTTGAAGTTGGAAAGCAGACTTTCTCTATATATACTTGTATAAAAATCTGTGTCTACAGCATATTGAAATAGAAAACTACATGCTAGTATATTTTTGGGCTTATTGAATTGATAAACTATAGGCAAAACTACCGGCCATCATACATATAAATACATCCTATTGATTTAATTAAAAAAAAACGCATGCTATATTGCTATTATAAAATATATTGTTTTAAGCCTCTTGAATTGAAAAATTGCAGGAGCCTATATTGAATTAAAAAACAGCATGCTATGGCAAAGGTGAGTGAAAGATTGGGCTTGTTTTTTCTCAAATGTGCTGAGCTTATGTACATCTTATGGCAAAGGAGCAAAAAGTATCATGGATAAAACGTTTGAAGATTTCCCTTGGGAAGTTAGAGTAGAGGTGGATGGCAAAGAGATTGAAGTGCCTGAGGTGTGTTTTTACTAATAATTTCAGTTTACACTACAAAGTGATAGAAGGTATATAGCTTCATGTACGACAGTTGATGCTTAAGTTTAAGCTAGAGGTGATATTTCAGCATCACATGAAGAGAACTAGAGGAGCAGTAATGGAGACACCAAGTTTAGCAGCTGATTCCATTACCTAGCAGCAATAATTAAGTGAAATCTATGGGACCAAGATATTAAATCTGATAAAGATTGGTTGATTCACAATCCATTTTCTCTCAATTAAAGCTCACATGAATAACAACACAAGGCAACAAAACCAGATAAATAAATTTTTCATTTGAAAACAAATATGCATTTCTAAGTTAACTCAGACTATAATTCACAACCAAACCAATTTCAACTACCCCAATCAAAATGAATAACTATTGGAATCAGAAACAACTAGATCCAGTAAGGTCCAAAGAGATATACGTACCCATCTCAATGTCGATCGAAGGGGAGGTCTAGATTCAAGGTTCGAGCTCCGCAGGATCGAGAGAGGACTCCGGACAAAGGCTGCGGGGAGCGCAGGGGCATCGTCGCGGCCTCTGTGGATGGCTCTTGACCTCCTGGTTCAGCAGGGATTCACGGACAGAGAAAGGAGTACAGGCCGTCGGCGTCGACCTTGGGTCCCCGGCAACGAGGCGAAGGAGCGCGAGGAGGAGCGGCGTGCGTGAGCGCGAGGACTCGGGGGCGTTCAAGGAGGGAGCTGAGGAGCGGGGTTGTTCGAATCGGAGAGTGAGAGAGAGGTGGCCTCAGATCTGGCGTTGAGGGGTCGATTCAACAAACAGGGCGGCTTTAGCCTCCTACAATCCGGTGGCGGGCTGAAGGCAGAGCCATGGGAGGAAGACGGGTGCTATGGGTGCTTGGAGGGAGATCGAGAGAGCCATCAATGGCTGCGACCAATGAGAGAGGCGAGAGGGTGAGGGTTTGGAGACAGACCGGTGAAGGAAGGGTCGCGGGAGGAAGAACCCCGAATGAGGAAAGTGAAGGATGCATAGTGAGGGAGACGGAATGAGGGGAGGGGAGGAGGCGGAAGCCATTGAAGAGGGGTTTGAGAGCTCGAGGGAGCGACGACGGTAGGTGAGGAGAGAAGAAAGAGATGAGAGGGAGGGTTTGTCTGAGTGAACAAAAGGGGAGTATTTATTAGGGTTCGGGTTAGGTCTTTACACATGCGGCAAAGTTAGCTTCGGTGCACTGTTACCGTGGCTAAGTCATGAAAAACCCAATTTAATGGCCACGGTAAGCCTAACTGGGGTGGCAAAATCGACCCAATAGCCACGGCAAACTCACCCCGTTGCTAATATCTTGGCTTTTTTTCAGATACAATGCTTGCCGTGGCTACTGCCGTGGCAAAAGGGTATAAATTGCCACGGCAAACGCTTGCCGATGCTAGCTGGGGTGGCAAAATTAATTTTTTTTTGTAGTGCAAGTCTGTAGAAATATCTTAATTCACCTATTATACAAGAGAGTGCTTACATTATGACCCTTTAAACCAGGAAATGCTACGCTACTAAAAAGAAGCACTTCTATATCGATTAATGGAGAAGAAAAGTTTTAAAACATAAACAAAACCAGATTCATCAATCGAGTTATACCACGAGTGGCCAGAATCACTTCATGTACAAAGCAACAGCGAGAGAAAGAGCAATCTGCATGGACAAAAAAGATACAAAGATCAATGTACAAGCGGGGTGTTAAGAAAAAGACCAAGGAAGCAACTAGGATCATTAGCAGGAAATGTAGCCCCTCGAAGATATAGTATGCGTATATCAGCAGCTATAGAAAATGGGTAGATTAGACCCTAGAAATTGATTTCACAAATGAAAACCTATAAATCAAATTCACAATCCCTAAAAATCTAATTCACAAACAAATAGACATCACAAATAATCAAATCCCTAAATTGAAACCCTAAACCACTGACTTCTAAATAATCAAAATCTCTTACCTCCAAAAAATCAAAACCTTAAGCCCTAAATCCCTAATCTTGAATTGAAAAGCAATTTCAAATAGATCAAGCAAAGTGGAAATCGAAACCTAATCTAAAAAGGAACAAATGAATCGAATGCATCAATCTTTCTTCTCGAAAGATTTCAGTGGCTACCAATCTTTCTTTCTCGAAATTTATGCATAGATTTCATCAAAAGAAGCCAGCAAAGTGGAAATAGACACTAGATAGAAAAGAGGCAGAAAGAAATTGCGTAACCTGCAACCTCTGACTGAGAGGGACGAGAGTGCGAAAACTGCGATGTGCGAGAGCGAGCGATGGCTGAAAGGGTGAGAGACTTGAGGCGAGCACAACTTGGTGAGTGGAAGAGAATCGGAGAAGGAGGCCGACCAGAGCAAGAGAGAGGGAACAAGAGAATGAGTGAAGATGATAAAGCCAGTGGGAGAAGGAGGTCGGATTTGGAGGGGAATTGGAGCAGAGAGAAGGAGACGATGATGAGAGAAGGATTTCCTTCCGCGCCGGTATGGTTGGAGGAAGGAGGCCGGCCAGATTTCGCTCCAGCGAAAGCGAGAGATGAGAGAGACTCTAGAAGGAACGTGGAACCTTGGGCTGAAATGGAGTCAGTGTTGGATATAGTCGGGAATCTCATGGGCGGGCATTCAAATTAATTCATTATTTGATTCCGCGCTTTTTAAAAAAAATTCAAAACAAATATTTAACATCTGTCTAAAATATAATGTGATGTCGATTTTATTTTTAACATCACACATTTAAAAAGCGATGTTAAAAAATTGTTTAACATGGCAGGTTTTTCTGACCGATGTTAATGAACCGATGTTAAATAACAGAATTCTAGTAGTGGTAAAACCTAGATTCGACTAGAAATCGGTTTTGGATAGCGGAAGCGTAATAGATCTAGAGCGATAACGAAAGATCAAACGAAGAATCACAAGCAATCGAACACTCAAGCAGTTTTATAGCTAGGTCAAGAGCCAACACCAAAATGCAGCGCTCCACATGAAGAGAGGTAGGTCAGGCTCCGCGTCCATGGGTTGGGCTACCAGCTCATCCAAGCTTCAAGGTCTTTGGGCCAGTAATGGGCTAAGAGCCCAATACCGGTTTATATCTTGTTCTTCCACCATACCTTATACAAAATATATTATATAGTATAGTTTATATATACATATGTTAACTCCGCTATAGTATGGTCTCGTTAGAGGATCAAGTCTAAATAGACTCAATACGACTCAGTCGAGACGCATACCTATAGTGCAACATATATACATAATATATACTATAATATACCTGTATAATGCATCATACACACATACATGTCCAAACAAACATATAAAACAATATTACATGCCAAAAGGAAAACTTAGGAAAGTAAACACATATCATTACATAAAAGGTAAATGACAATACCCAAGAGAAATCCAGGTGATTATGACAGATACTCTAACACACCTCATCAACTTTAGACAATTTCATAACCATGTAAGAAAGACTATTCCTTTGTCACATCAACGCCGCCTTCAACATACGAAAAATTTTGTTGTTTGAATTTATACAAATATATATTATACAATTACAAATATAACAATCCCTTTTGTCAAGAGAAGAACAAACATGACAAGGCGACACGAAAAAAATGAATTGGACCCCATGCATCAGGGGTCCTGAAAAGTGAATTTCGACGGCTCGACTTTATAATCGACAAGGGACAGCATAACTGATTTGTAATCAGCGATTGAGAGCACGCCCAATTCACACGGAGTAGTGGGAGAAGATTGGTAATCACCCTAAAAAGCGGAAGCTTTGGCTCTCTTACAGAGTGTCCGAGCAACTAAGAAAATAGTGATTCAAAATGTGGTTATATATTGAAGTGGACTCGCGGATCATAATCAATGTTTTAAATGGTAAATGGCAATTCCCATCAGAAATCGAATTGATGATTATGGCATACACTCTATCAAGTACATCTCGTCAATAAGTTCATTTTAACCATGTAAGTAGGACGGTTAATGGCGTGAGTCATGTGACTGATAAAGTTTCACATCTTTGTAATATCAACGCCGCCTTTTAACTTATGAACAATTTGAGTCTTCATACTCTCATATATATGTAAGGGTGCTCTCGGTGTGACATATGGCCGGCTGCTGACTGAATTTTTCCAATCATGAAAAAAGAATTAAAGGGGAAAAAAAAAAGTAAACATGATGACTATTATGTAGAATTCTACAATTTTGTTGTTTGAAATTTATACACGTATATAATATACAAATACAACACATTCGTGCGGGGCGCACCGTACGTAACTACTACCATTCTTTGTACATTATATAGTTTCCTTAAGTGAATATATGATTTAATTGTTCATAGTATTTACATATAAAATAGTTACATTCCTGATTCACGGCACCCTGAAATTCAGTGTACCTTAAATATTTCCCATTCTACATTATAAGTAACTAATTAACAAATATATATATCTCCTCTCTTGATATTTTCGTTACATGCATCCTCAATTTTGATTTTTCTTAATTATTACTATTAGTTATAAATAGTTTCCAGACCAAAAATATATATAAATAGACTACATTACTTGTCTACACCCAAATTTATTTATTATAAATATCTTCTTTTCCCACAAAATATATTTAAAAACAAAAAAAAAACAAAAAACCCTAATTAACCTCTACGTGGAAATGGCGGTAAACAACGGAAACTCATCGCCACGCGCCACCGAGAAACCCGCCCACGTCATCATCCTTCCGATCCCGATCCTCGGCCGGACGAACCCGATGCTCCAATTCGCCAAGCGCCTCTCCTCCAAAGGCTTAAAAGTCACCGTGGCCACCACCTCCGTCTTCGCCGGCAAGCTCCTCGCCGCCGCCGAGCTCTCGCAGACCTCCCCCTCGGTCGCCGTCGCCGCCATCTTGGACGACTCCGACAATCCCTCGAGCAGCCTAAACGAGATAGTGGAGAGGTTCGAGTCGGCGGCGGAGCAGGGGCTGGCGGGGCTGATCGAGGAGCAGGCGGCGAGTGGGGCTCCGGTGGCGTGCCTCGTCTACGACTCGTCGTTCCCGTGGGCGTTGGAGCTGGCGAGGAAGCTCGGGATCTACGGGGCGCCGTTCTTCCCGCAGAGCTGCGCGGTTTCGGTCATTTTCTGCCATGTGTATAGGGGGGTGTTGGAGTCGCCGGCGCCGGCGGAGGGAGTGTCGCCGCCGGGGCTGCCGGATATGGAGTTTAGGGATCTGCCGACGCTGATGAGGGAGGTGGGGAAGAATCCGCTGGTGGAGAAGATCGCTTTGAATCAGTTTAGGAATTTTTTTGAGGCTGACTGGCAATTCTTCAACACCCTGGAGGCTCTTGAAATTGAGGTAATTAAGGGTTTGTTTAGCTGTAATTAATTAATTAATCTTTTTTAATCTTCCCATCACGTAAAACGGGTATGTTTGGATTCATTATATTTATAATGCAAAATGATAAGACAGTGTTTCATTAACATAATTTTTAGCGTGTTTAAATTATAGTAATGTTTTAGGATTCTGTGATTTATTAATTATAAATTTATAATGCATTATTTTAACTCGATTTATGTAACTGTTTCATTAAATTAAGATTTTACCTCGTTTTTTTATGAGATTTTCATTTTTATAACCAAACACTCAAATAATTGCATTATAACTAAAATGAAATGGAATCTAAACACACTAAACATATCTTAATTTCCTATTTTTCAAGTTTTTTTCTATTTAATTTTTTTGCCAATTATTTTTTCTCAACACTTTCTATAAATTATTATTTTTTTGAGAAAAGATATGGCGCTAATAATATTTTTTTAAATCTTTAATTAAATCACACAACATGTCGGAAGGTTATTTGAAAAAAAATGATTTTATGTTGTTTTGCATAATTTTTTAATTGTACAGATAACTTTAATGTGTAGAGTTCCTCTATGTTTAAGGAGGGTGATTTTATGTAATTTATATTAATATATTTGAGGATTTATAACTAAAAAAATATATTGGGGGTTAGTTAATAAAAATATAAATACAATAATTATTCTTTTAAAATAATTTTTTTTCAAAATATTCATTAAAAACTAATTATTTAACAAAATATTCAGACTTTAAAAATATTTACAAAAATATTCATTTTTTACAGGTTTGGCAGAAAAACGCGGTTTGGGGCTGCGTTTTATTCACAGGGTAAAAATTTTGAAATCGAAAGAAAAAGAGTCAAAAAATTAACAATAGAAACGCGGTCTGAAACGCGGCCCCAAGCCGAGTTTTAAAATTTTAAAATTAAAAAGAGAATTTTAAAAATAAAAAACAATGAAACGCGGCCCCAAGCCGAGTTTCATTTGTAACCCTGGATTTCCCCCAATTGCCTCTCAGATCTCGCCCTCTCGCCTCTCAGATCCGAGAGCCCTTCCCGCCTGCTCGTCTCCTACGTACCTCCGACCACCATGGCTGATCCTCCATCTCTCCTTACCGAAGTCTCGACCTCGGTCTCCTCCCTCCGTCTAGTGTCGAAGGTCGCCGGCAGTCGAAGGGGAAGGGATCTGAAATTGAAAGGAGAGGGGCGGGATTTGGCAAGAACGAGGGTCGAAGGAGAAGCGGAGGAGGCCGACGGGGTAGGCAGATCCAGAGTTGCAGAGGAGGCCGAAGCTGATGGGCGCACAGCGGCGTGGTCGTCGGCGGTGGGTTACGGCCCGACATCTCCGAGGTTGAGATTCACCGTCGTTGGCGCCTGAACACCTGGACTCGGTTGCAATTGGTGGCGGGGCGCTCCTCCGGTCTTCAAGTGCGGTTGATAGAGGAGAAGAATGTTGGGTTGGGGTCCCCGACGACGACAGTAGACGGAGGGAGGAGACCGGCCATGGGAGCTCAGAGACCTGCAATTGGGGAAATCACATTTAGAAATGAAACGCGGCCTGGAGCCGCGTTTCATTGTTTTTTGTTTTTTTTTTTAAATTCTTTTTTAATTTTAAAATAGTAATTGATAGAAACGCGGTCTCAGACCGCGTTTTTATTGTTAATTTTTTGACTCTCTTTCTTTCGATTTCAAAATTTTTACCCTGTGAATAAAACGCGGTCCCAGGCTGCGTTTTTCTGCCAAACCTGCAAAAAATGAATATTTTTGTAAATATTTTTAAAGTCTGAATATTTTGTTAAATAATTAGTTTTTTATGAATATTTTGAAAAAAAATTCCTTTTAAAAAGGTTTAAGGGAAATTCCGCGTGGTGCTCACGAACTTTTACAAATTCCGCGTGGTATACAAAGTTTTGAAAAATTCTGCGTGGTGTCCACGAAGTTTTGTAAAAGTCCACATGGTGCCCACAAGGTTTTTCAAAAGTTTATGTGATAGCAATAATGGGTTTTAATATTGAAAAATTGAGATTAAAAATTATATTATTGTATATTATTTGGAAAATATTTAACAAGATTGTGTATTAGTTTGAATCTTTTTAAAAAATAATTTTTTATATACATTTTCTTACCTACAAATTAGCCAATTTTTTTTCTCAAAAATCTTACTTATTTAATTTTTATTTGTTCTTAATATTTAGATTTTATTTATAAGGAAATGAGGAAAAAATAATAAGAACTATGTAGTAATATTATCTATTTACAATTAACCGATATTATAGAAAATTTGAAGATTACAAGAAGATATACATGTACCCTTTTCCATATTAAACCAATTTTCAATACACAATTAAAAGTTTCACATTTTAATTGAGTGTTAAAAATAGGAAAATAGTATGGCATCACGTTCTTAAATGCCCAATTTTAATTTTTATAAAATTTGATAAGTAAATAATTAGCTCTAAAATACGAATAAATTATAAAATTATATTGGTTAATTTTTATAAAAAAAATAATTGAATTTTGGGAATTTATGATGTCACTCCACGTTATTAAATTCTTCAACCCCGGTTACCACGTCAAAAAATTCACCGAAAATATGTTTCATATGAAAGTTGGTTTAACGGGGAAAAGTGTCTATATCTTCTTGTAATTTTAAAATTTTGTATTAATTTTTTTCAATGGTGAAGGGGTAAAACTCCATAGTTCTCCCCCCCCCCCCCCTCATTTCCTAATAATAAAAACAAAATATTGAGAACAAATAAAAATTAAAGACGCAAGATTTTTGAGTAAAAAAGTGGTTAGTTTATCTCTAAGAAAATTTATATAAAAAAAATAGTTTTAAAAAAGTTCAAACCAATACCTAATCTTATAGAGTGTTTTGTAAAATTATAATGTACAATAATATATTTTTAATCTCAATTTTTCAATATTAAAACCCATTATTGTTATCACATAAACTTTTGAAAAACCTTGTGGGCACTATGTGGACTTTTATAAAATATCGTGGGTACCACGCGGAATTTTTAAAAACTTTGTATACCACGCGGAATTCGTAAAAGTTCATGGGCACCACGCGGAATTTCCCAAGGTTTAATTATAATTTTTTGAGCATATAATAATAATTTATAAACATATAAAATTGATTGGTTATGCAATTTATTCTTAGAAAAGAGTATTAATCAATGGGTTATCAATAACGTGTTGTGGAGAATCATGTTAAATATTTTGGGTCAACTTTTAAAAATCTAGGTATATATGTAATCAACTTAACTAAGCCTAATTGCCTTGACTAGATTCACTAGATGACTAGAGTCGTTAAAATGGAAAATCCTCATACCTTATAAGGATTATTTTATACCCTTATTTTGTCTATCTATTGAAAATGCGTCATTGATCAATTTTAAATAAAAAATAAAGTATAACGTGTATATATAATAACATATTCAATTTTAAAGTCATCCCACAATGATAATATAAAATAATTCAAACATGGCATATGAACAGATGGACTACTCATTCTAATACCAATTATTGTAGGATTGAACCTCATCGGTTTTTGTGCTCGACACAGTTAGCACATGGTGCATTTGGACATGTTTTTTTAGATTTTAATAATGAAAAAATGTAATTAGTATAAAAAATACAATGGACCCGTGAATAAAATTAATTAACATGCCCACAAAATCATTGTGAATTGTAGGTGCTAAACTGGATGTCAAAGGAGTGGCCAAGAATAAGAATAATAGGTCCAACCATACCCTCAATGTACTTGGACAAGCGCATCACGGACGACAAAGAATACGGCATCAGCCCCGTCATCCCGGAGACGATCGCTTGCATTCAGTGGCTCGACAACCAGGAGCCGTCGTCTACAATCTACGTCTCTTTCGGGAGCCTAGCAGCTCTTGGAGGAGCCCAAATGGAGGAGATGGCAATGGCCCTCAAGAACACCGGGAAGCCCTTCCTCTGGGTGGTGAAGGCCGCGGAGGAGGACAAGCTGCCTCCCGGCTTCAAGGAGGAGGTTTCGGATCAAGGCTTGATCGTTGGCTGGGGGCCTCAATTGGCCGTGCTAGAGCACAGAGCCATTGGGTGTTTCTTCACGCACTGTGGGTGGAACTCGACGCTGGAGGCAATATCCATAGGAGTGCCATTGGTGGCGATGCCACTTTGGGCAGACCAACCGACCAATGCCAAGTTCGTCCAAGATGTTTGGAGGGTCGGAATCCGAGTCAGGGAAGACGCGGAGGGATTTGTGAAGAGGGAGGAGATCGAACAGTGCATTAGAGAGGTCATGGAAGGGGAGAAAGGGGAGGAGATGAGATCGAATGCTACCAAGTGGAAGATACTTGCTATAGAAGCAATGCAGGAAGACGGCAGCGCTGATAGGAACATTGATGAGTTCGTCTCAAAGATATCTCAACCATTGATTTAGTTTAAATCGTGAAATACAACATTTGTTTTTTTTTAGAACTGTTTGTTGCAATTTTCAAATGTTATTTTTTTTTTTTCTGGTCAGGTAATAATTCGGGTGGAGTAATTTTCAAATGTTATGAAAGGCCATAATGTATTCCTCAGCCTAACAAATGCACTTCTCACCTTTTTTTTTTTTTTTTTTTATTTGGTAAGAATTCGAGCAGTATCATCTTACCCGAAAAATGCAGGAGGGCCAAATTTTCAGTTGTCTCGCGCACATAACTCCATGGGATCTCATTCCCTATTATAATTTTTGGTTGATTGTCCTGGGATATCTCGTTTTTCGGTTTCAGATGGGGTCATTCTATCTAGGGTACAAGCCAGTTTGCGAATTCAGGCTGATTTTGGATTTAGGATATAAACCTATTATGGTTTGGGTTGGATCAATTTCAACAACACAAGTGGTTGAGTCAGGTGAGTGGATCGGTTTTCGGGTTCGGGTCAAGTCTTGCAAGGTCGTATGGAGAAATGGCTTGAAAGCCTGATGCATCAGTTCAGACAACATTTGGTTGAGAATTTGAGATTATGTCCATCGGATCAGGTCAGGTCTTGCAAGGACTTTACCCTTGAAGTGACACTGTGTGTTTCATTCGTCTTTTCCATCAATCCGATTCATTGATTCAGAAAATTTGACCGAATATGAACATGTTTTGCCTTGGGAAGAAATGCAGAAAAAGAATCAGATCGAACACCAATCTTGGGGAGGTGAGATCATTAAAAAAAATGCAGTATTGGAAGAAGACAACACTCTCTGTCTATCACCTTGATAAACAACAGAAGGATGATGAACTAAGAGTCCGACGGAGTATGCATCAACCAAAAGACAGACCATTGCAAATCATATTTGCCGGTAGGAAAGATTAAAGAACAGTGAAAGTAATACATGGACAACAGTTTACCTACAAGAAGCTCTCATCAGCGGATCAACACTCTTTTCCCGTCGTTGGGGCTGGATTTGGTGCAGAGAATCTTCCGTCCCTTGTCACGTCTGCGCTTAAGCAAAGCCCTCCCGCTGGTGGTTCTCATCCGCCTACGAAATCCATGGGTGCGAGCAAGCGACGTCCTTGATCTGTTCCTCTTTGTTTGGCAAAGCTGATACTTTTTGGCTCTCACAACAAGCCGGCGGCATCTATCATTCCCAACTCCAATGCTAGAGCTCAGGTTTAACCCCAATGACAATCCTGCAACATCCAAGGACACTCTAATCATTGTTAACTACCTCCCAAACATCGGCACAAATCAAAGCAAACTAACTGATTGGTTGGTGTTGCTAAAAGTAAAACTATGTTGATGACTTCTACAGGAACTGATTTAGCAAGTAAGCATGTATCAAAAAGTCAAAAACTTCAGAGACACAACACATTTCTAAGTTAATCTGCGACGAAGGATAAACTTGAGGAACTGGAAAACGATCTGATGAAAGAAATTCAGTGAAATAACGAGAATTTAATGGCCTTGACAATTTCATGTATTGATTATTAGGGTTAAGGAATTCGCGAATTTCCACACAGAAATGGAAAAAGGCATAAACATGTCAATTCCGCAACATCTCAATGTAAAAATCCCCCAAATTTTCATCCTAATATACAACATTCACCGGAAGCGCAAGAAATTTTGCCCTAAATCACCGAGCTTCAGGCATTCACTTCTTATACCGAATGTTAATAAATTGGACCATTTCATTGACGAGAAATGCAGCTCTGAAATAAGAAAGAAGTAAGCGAAAGACAGGGAACCGGAAAAACCTGCGAAGGAGCCGGAGAGCGAAGACGAAGAAGGCATGAATGAGGAGGTGAGGAGCGCGGGGCGAGAAGTAGAAGAAGAGCGGAGGGAGATGCCACTGGTCCTCACAGAAGAGCCAGCGAGAAGTGCCATTGGAGGTGATGACCTGAGATTTCTCATGCCTGATAGACATGGCGCCATTGATAGCGTTAGCGTCGCCATTTTTGCCCTCTCTCTACTCTGTTTCCTCCCAGTGATGTTATCTTCTTCATGAGTGGAGAGTAAGGAACTTATCGTTTCGACTTTCGACATTGATGATGATGGGCCACTGAATAATGGGCCGTCTGGCCCATTTACAAACAATAATAACTGATATTGGGCTAATTAGTTGGGTGTGCTGTGAAATCACTGCCCTGGGACCCTCATCTCCCGACCCGACGGGGATGGTAAGAGGAGGTAAATTTGCTCGTTCATTTACTAAAATAAGCAAAGCTTGGGTGTTCCTTGGAAAACAAACCATCTAACCCATGAAATTTGCTCGTTAGATTTTCAAGATGAGAGAGTGATATTTTTTAGATATTCTAATTCCAACACTCTCTTCCCATGCAAATTGTTATTTGTATATGGTCCCCCGGATGAACACGGAAAAAATTACTTTTGGAGTTTGATTGCAGACTTGATCGATTCATCGACCATGCTGTGTCTAGTTATCGGAGACCTAAATGAAATCGCGTCGACAAGTGATAAACATGGTGGAGCTCAGACCAGTCCAGCTCGCTTCCGCCGTCTCATGGAGATCAAAGATATATGTGCTCTTGACGATATACCCTTTTTTGGGAATCAATTCACCTGGAGGAAGAATCCTTCGAGTCCTGATAATATTTTTGAACGGCTTGACAAAGTTTTGGTCTAACTCCCAATTTTGGAAAAATATGCTAACCTAGCTATAACACATCACACCTTCTCCTCGTCGGACCATTGTCCAATATCAATTAACCTGGATGATGGTTTGCCGAGAAAAGGCTCCACCATTTCACTTCGAAAACATGTGGACGCAACGGAAGGACTTCCGTAACATAGTTAAACAAGCGTGGAGAGCTTCATGCAATGGCTCTTTTATGTTCCAACTCATGTTTAAAACTAAGATTCTTAAGACAAAAGCTAAAGAATGGAATAAAGTCACGTTTGGAAATATCTTCCGACAGCTAAAACTTGTCGAAGACGAGCTATTGAATATACAAGCCTCTGATATAAATCAGTCTAGTCAAAACATGGTTATGAAGCAAAACTATCTTATTAAAAAGAAGGAGTCTCTTCTTTATTTTCACAAAAAATATTGGCTTCAAATATCTAAAGCAAAGCATATAAAACTAGCCGACACTAATTCAGAGTATTTTCATAGAGTAGCTACTGGAAGAAGAAATCGAAAGGTTATTTGTCAAATTATTTCGTCTAACGGGGAGGTGCTTTGTAAAGAGAATGATATTATGGAGGAAATAAAAGCAGATTTTGAAAAAAAAGATTCACAAGTCCAGAAAATCAAGTTTCAAACTTTGAAGAATATCTATGTTGCATAGAGCCCTCAATATCGGTTGATGAAAATGAGGAATTGATTAAACCTGTCACAAATTCAGAGATTAAAAGCACGGTGTTCAGTTTGGCAAGAAATAAGTCCCCAGGCCCCGACGAGATGACTATGGAATTTTACAAGAAATATTGGGATATTGTTGGTACCTCTGTCATTAAAGCTGTCAAAAGCTTCTTCTCATTAGGAAGAATGCTTAAACAAATAAATCATACATTTATCTCACTCCTTCCAAAATGTGAAAACCTTGAATCAACAAATAATTATAGACCAATCAGTTTCGGTTCAACAATATACAAAATTATCTCCAAAATAATCACTGAAAGGATTAAAAAGGCAATTGCAAAATTGATACATCCTCTTCAAGGAGCGTTTGTGTCTGATAGGGCGATTCAGGATAATGTCCTAACAGCTCATGAGATCTTCCACACTTTCAAAACCAGAAGAGGGAAAGAAGGGTATATGGCTATCAAACTGGACATGGAAAAGGCCTACGATAGAGTAAGCTGGGATTTCTCATTTGAAATTCTAAAAAATTCGGTTTCATCCTCTTTTGGGTAACTGGATTAAAGAATGTGTAACAACTGTCTCTTTTTCGGTACTGATCAATAACGGTACTACAGACCTCTTCTACCCTTCGAGGGGGCTAAGACAAGGGGATTCTTTATCTCCCTTTCTTTTTATCCTTGGCGCAGAAACCTTAGCGAGAAAGCTAAAAAGTGAATCATCAGTAGGTTCAAGTGGGATTGGTTTCAGATCCGGAAGAAATGGCCCCAACATACCCTTTCTGGCTTTTCCGGATGATATATTGATATTTTCTAAAGCCTCTACGACAGCATGTAAAAAGGTTAAGGATATAATAGATGAGTACTGTAAATTTTCTAGCCAAAAAGTCAATTTCACCAAATCTTCCTTCCAAACTACTTCTGGAGTCAATTATTTTCGGATCCATGAATTGCAAACGAGTCTACAAATCCCAAATACTAGATTAATGGAGAAATACTTGGGGTGT
Organism: Persicaria tinctoria; assembly: GCA_037127255.1. Lineage (NCBI taxonomy): Eukaryota > Viridiplantae > Streptophyta > Magnoliopsida > Caryophyllales > Polygonaceae > Persicaria > Persicaria tinctoria. Next base: position 19,286,787 of record JBANSL010000007.1, on the reverse strand, counting down.
CCAATTATTAACATGAGAGTGGACAACCTTACCTTTGAAAATATTGTCTGCAAATCTAAAGAACAATTATCTAAGTGGAGAGCCCATTCGTTGACCCAGGCAGGTCGTGCAGTCCTGATAAAATCTCATTTAACATCAAAACCCCTTTATACCATGCAAAGTTTCATGTTGCCCACCAAAATACACAAAGACCTCGATCAAATTAACAGGACGTTCTTATGGAACAAAGACCTTCAACATAAACCATTAATAAGTTGAGACAGAATATGTAAACCAAAAAATAAAGGAGGTCTTGGCATTAGGAAAACAAAATATATGAACGAAGCACTTCAACTTAAACTTTTGTGGAAAATTTTAGCGGAACCCTTCAACATGTGGGTCAAAGTATATTAAACAAAAGTATTTGAAAGAAGAACTTTTGATATACAGAAAGAGAGGAAATGTCTCTTGGCAATGAAGGCATCTATGTCAACTTATCCCTAAGTTTAAATCAGGATTGATCTGGTCGGTTGGTGATTGTCAATCCATTAAGTTTTGGACCGATAATTGGATAGATACGAAACCTTTATGTGAAAAATTGCGCCTCCTGCATTCCATAAATTTAACGGACAAAGTTAGCGACTACATTCTAGGGGGTCAATGGTTGGTGGAGAAACTCAGCCTTGTTTGTGATCAGGACCTGGCTAAGGATATTTTAGAGACTCCGTTGCCGATGTTGAATATGCCGGATAGACTATACTGGTGGCCGGATAAGAATGGTTGGTTCACCACAGCTAATGCGATGAGATTAATCGATCACAAACCTAGAAGAGGTACAGACATATCCAAACGAGTGGATTTGGCGAGTTGAATGTACTCCAAAAATTAAAATTTTATGTGGAAAGTTAGCCAAAATGGATTGTCTACAACTGTAGACAGGGGCGGAGGCAGGTGGCATGCGGTGGCTCGAGCCCCCCTGGAATTTTTTTTTTTAAAAATTTGTTTTATAGATATAAGTAAAAGAGGGTATTTAATATACACAATAACATTGTAGCACAAGTGGTTGGATCGTGAATGGGGTAAAAGAAGGTCTTGAGTTCGATTTCACCCTTGCACCAAATTTTTTTTTTCCAACCCTTTCTAACCCTTTTGTGAGTGAGCCCCCCTGTGAATCCAAAGGTTCATCGTATAAAAGTTGTTGATTCTAATCTTTTGTAGTATAATAATGTTTGGTTATTGGAATTGGTATTCAATTAGGCCTTTGAATATTAGTAGACCGATCTAGCAGGTGAAATGATACATTTAGCTCAATGGTGGTGGCCACAATGGCGTTGCTATGAATAAAGTTGGAAATTTAACTTTAGCAACGGCAAAATTACCGTCGCAAAAAGGAAACAAAATTAGCCAAAAAATGGGTTTTATTTTGTGACGGTCTCTGCCGTCGCAAAAGAGTATTTGCTACCCTAGAGCTAGCGACCGTTGATTTGCCGTCGCACAACCGTCACAAATATTTTATTGCGACGGCAATCCTACTATTTGCGACGGAATTAAACCGTTACTAAAGCAATTTTTTTTTGTAGTGATCCTATGTAGCAAGGAAAATTGGAGCAAGGCGAAGGCCTTTGAAGAAGATGACGAAGAGTTTAAAATGGATAGAGCTAGGGAAAAAAGTAGCAAAGTAAATAAATTTAAGTGAAAAAAACATTTCATTGATAAAATGAAATTAAACTTTGATGGTTCGGACATTCCGACCCTTTCTAACCCTTTTGTGAGTGAGCCCCCCTGGAGAACCCAAAGGTTCATCCTATGTAACAAGGAAAATTGGAGCAAGGCGAAGGCCTTTGAAGAAGATGACGAAGAGTTTAAAACGGATAGAGCTAGGGAAAAAAGTAGCAAAGTAAATAAATTTAAGTGAAAAAAACATTTCATTGATAAAATGAAATTAAACTTGGATGGTTCGGACATTCTGAGGGAGAATAGCCATGTTGGCTTCATCATCGGAGATTAGTTGGGTGTTCCTATCTCAATAGGTTACAACTCATAAGCTGTAAAAACAGCTATTATCTCTGAAGCTCTTGCTCTTCGAGATGGCATAGTAAAAGCCTTGGAACTTCGAATCAAGAAATTGGAAGTGGAATGCGATTCACAAATTATCATAAACGTTCTCAACAAAAGAGGAAAATGTCAATGGGAGATTGAACTCTTAATATGGGATATTCTCAAACTATGCCAACAATTTTCTGAAGTAAATTTTGCGCATGTGCCTCGCATTGGAAACAGAGTGACACATAAGGTTGCACATCTTAGCCGCTATTTGCGAGGTAATGCGTTTATCACTCATCCAGATATTCTTGATCTCATCCGTCAGGATGCAATCGACTAGTACTTGGTCATCCGAAATCTTTCCCAATCAAAACAAAAAAAAAACCCAAGCTTTAACAAAAAAAAAAACTCGTTTAAAAATTGGGCACGACTCGACTCGTTTAACAAATTAATCAAGTTTGAACATGCTAAGTTCGGCTCATTCGGCTCGAATAACACCTCTAGCGTGGGGTCAAAAGTTTTTGCATTTTCTAGGTGATAACTCTCCACTGTCGCTATTTCCCACATGGTAGTTGGCCATGAGTTTTAATTAAATTTTGGGTTGTTCTGGGTTTGAGTTGGTCAAGTTGGTTTGAGTTTTCTGGTTTATGATGAGTTTGGAAAATGAGAGCTAACAAGGTTTTCTAATTTAATTTCCCAGTTCACCAATGTTCAAATATGAGGATCTGGTAAGCATACAACACAAATTACACAATCTTTCCTTTACAGAATAGGATTAATTTGGCAGCTGAGCTAACTGCGGAGCTTCCTAATAAGTTCCTAGCATGGCGTGGGCCGGCACAGGAGCCTCTTGTGCTGGCCGTGGTAGTGCCACGTGGCACGTTCTCGCTTGATCTCTAAGCTCCTCGAACGCCCTCATTGTCTCCATGTCGAACCCCCCCGCAAACTGGCAAAGAACAACAAGCAAACAGCGTGTTTAGGCAAAATCTTTGTTAACATGTGAAGACAGATCAGTTGATGTAAACTGTGAGTGGTAGCAGGAGCTCACCTGATGAACTCGAAAAGCAAACCTAACGCCTTGAATAATCAGCTCTTCTTCCTCGGGGCCACCAACGAGTACTGTCCCGAGCCCAGCTGATACTCTCTTCATGTACTTCATTGCCAATTTTACCGAGGCCAGCTTGATCTGTCAAAGCATAAACAACGAGCATCCAACTTTAGATAGACATTATTTATACTCGACGCAAAGCAGTAAACACAGCTGAACTTTCGCCAGTGGCAAAAATAATAAGATAACATTCACGTGTGAGATCCTGGTAAAGATGCCGCTAAAAGACAGTAACTTAGGCCAGATTACTAGAAATATAAAACACAATAACTGCAGGATCCAATGTAATTAGGCAGCATCTGCCTAGCAGATTTTCGTCGTCTCCTACATCCAATTGCCCTTTATTTATATTTGATAGAAGGATCCACGAACACACGGATGAAATACAGCACTTGTTTGAAGAAGCATGTAATAATCCTTCCAAGTGTAAATATATAAATTCATAGGGATTCATAAAAGACGTCAAACCCGCCAAAGAATCGGATACTCCCAAGCTTTTTCTTTATCTGGGAACTGGTGTGTTTCACATGTGCAAGCGCATGCGCGGGTGTGGTTTCCTACTCAAAGCAATATTTTTGTACCACCCTTTTGCCATCTAGCATTCATAGTTTAGTTTAAGGCTCTTTAAATAATCAACCTAACAAGATTGTGTACAGTTGAGAAAAGCGAAAAAAACAGCTACAAACAAAGGGCCCATGGCAATCAAGGAAGCAGAAGCTGTCTTTAAAGGTTCCCTAGTAATTATAAACAAGACAAATGAAGTGGGAGATTGGTGAATCTATGAATGATCACTGATTAAGAACATGATGATATTTCTTTGCTGAATCTTAAAGACTTGAAAACATGATTTGAGCCGTAATACCTGACTAATTGGTCCGGTTTCGAGCATCCAATCTACGGGGATGTGAAACGACTTGAATCGAACAGTGGCGGATTCTCTAAGCCGAGTGAGGTTGTAGACCCCATGCTCCAACCTATTTGCATAATAGCATACTGATTAGCTTTAATGCCTTTTACAAGATGAAAGCAACAATGAATACCATAAACAAAGTCAAATTATGCATACTTCTCAAGCAAAGTCTGCATTTTCTTGAGAGCCAGAGAACAGGGCTGCCTAACATTGTCAATGAGTCCGGATGCCTCGGATTCGAGCTTCTTGAGATCGCAGTATGCGAAAGCGGCTTCACGGAGTGCATCTGCCTTCTGCTCGGGCCAGTTGAAGTGTTTCAGAACAGCCCTTTCATCCACCTGAACAGTTCAAATTCGATCAAATACTCCCTGACAGAACAGTATTGCAACTTGAAAGATCTTATGGACTTGTTTAATAGATTGAATACCAAATAGGAGAGCTCATCATCTAGCCACTTCACAAATGAAACCACGTCTTCTATAGCGCTAAATGCAGCATCTTCAACTTCTTTGATCAAAAACCTTATGAGATCTCCTTGAGTTTCGACATCGGTTTTGATCTGTAATGTGAAACAAATCAAATTACGCCAAAATTGAGAATGGAAGACCTGTGATTTGAAGGGAGCAAAAGTAAAAACTCACAGCGAGCAAGTAGGAAGACCGGTTCTCGAATTCTCCGACCAAATCTTTTGCGCTCGCAGAAGAGGCCTCCGCCGTTCCGGCACCGGCGTCTCGACGGGAGTCCCGCCGCATCACTGAGTGGTAGAACTCCACCACCTCCGGCACTCGCCTCACCTTCGCCGGGAAAGCCTTTGACGTCTTGGCAGGCAACGGCGGTGGAGGAGGCGGAGGTGCCGGTTTAGCTCGGATAGGAGGCGGTGGTGGAGGAAGAATGGCGATAGTCTCTGGCGATTTAGGATTATCTATCAAGGAATCGGATGACGTGGAGTTTGTCGCAGGGGAGGAAGACGACGAAATCCTTATTGGCGGGGGTTTCGGAACCCTAGGAACACGAGGACGAACAGCCGCCAATGCCGAAACCGAAGTTTCAAGCAGCTCATCGGAGTTCGACGGAGAATGCCTGCGCGTATCGCTCTCTAATTCCTCCTTCGTCGTCTCCGGTGCCTTGAGACTCTCGCCGTTGTTGCTCGCACAACTTCCATCGGTGGATCTGGTGACAATTTTGGCGCTCAAGCTCTTAATCAGATTCGACTTGGAAGAAACCTCGATTAATCCCTGGAACCTCTGAGACGCCGATAACTCATCGGATTCAACCCTAACCCTATCAGCCAGTTTCCGCTTCATTTCCGCAAGCTGAAATTCCAATTCGGCAACCTTCCTGTCCTTGTCTCTCGTCTCTCCTTCCACTCTCTCCATCAAAATCTCCCCTTCGCGAACAAGCCTCTGGTTCTCGGACTCCAAAGCCTCGATTCGCTTGGCGAATATCTCAAGATCGTTGGTCTTGTTGGCAATCTCGTCCTCCAGCGCGGGAACAATAGCGACGGCCTCCTTGAGAAGCTTCTGCTCGAGCAACTCGGTCCGGAGGCGGTGCTCCCTCTCGCGGAGCTGCTCGACGAGGCGGAGGAGGTCAGAGACGTCAGGCGGGCGGGGCTGGACCTGCGCGGAGGAGCGCGGGAAGTAGGAGCCGATAGAGCGGCCGAAGACGGAGCCGCCGCGGGAAGCTGTGGCCGTGGCCGGAGGAGGAGGAGGAGGGGCATTGATAGAAGAGGAAGAGGAGGAGGAGAGCTTGGAGCGGGGAGGGTGGGAGGGAGGTTTGTGTAGCCCCATTGCTTGCTTGACCTTGCCTGACACCATTGGTGTAGGGTTTGAGGAGGATCTGGAGAGAAAGGGATGCGTGGTCCAACTCCAGCAAGGTGGATTCAATACAGTGATTTTCAGTCAGTAGTCAGTGACAGAAGAACAGAGAGGGGGAGGGAAGGAGGGAGGGAGAAAGGGAGGGCACGGAGAACAGGAGGGAGACTATTAGGACTGTTACGCGCTACTCCCTCCCATCATCAATTCATTATCATCTATCTAATCTTCCTTGCAATCTGCCTTCAATTCAATAATCAATCAAACATTAAATTAAACACGCACATTTTTTTTTTAAGGGGTGAATTAAATGAATCAAATACACATATAAACGTACTCTTCTACAAGTACAATAAAACACGAACCTATGTTACACTGGCCAAACAAAATGACATTTGAAGAGAACAGAAAATTAACTAAAAATAATACTACAAACAATCACTTGATTAAAAATAATACAGATATCGATTTCTATATAAACTACTACCTCCGTCCAAAAATACATGGACTTTTTTTATTAATTTTTTTTAATAATTACAAACTTATTAATACTCCCTCCGTCCAAAAATAGATGGACTTTTACTATTCATGCACGTTTATTTAGTAGGTAAAAACTATATAAAATATTAACTTTTTTATTAATTACAAACTTATTATCAATAAGTTTGCAATTATTAAAAAAAATTAATAAAAATGTTAATATTTTATATAGTTTTTACCTCCTTAAAAAAGCGTGCGTGAATAGTAAAGCCCATGTATTTTTGGACGGAGGTAGTAATAAGATTGTAATTATTAAAAAAAATTAATAAAAAAGTTAATATTTTATATAGTTTTTAACTCCTAAAAAAACGTGCATGAATAGTAAAAGTTCATGTATTTTTGGATGGATGGAGTATTACATAATAAACCAATTTTGATAGGACCAAAATTCTAGTAAATGCGTTGATTTAGCAACTAGTGATAAACTTTGAGTTTAAAATATAATTGGTACGGAGTATAAAGTTTAGGGAGAAAATGTTAAAGAAAATTTCAATTCTCATTTTCATATGCTTCTCAGTTGCTTATGTGTTCATGTTCTCGGTTTCAATTTTGCATTTCATAATTTCAGGGTTCTTGAGCCCGAAAGTTCAAATCTGGAAAATCGAATCTATTTGTTTGAAATTGAGGTTGTTAATTATGTTTCTAATTACGCATAATATGATTTAGATGAATAATATCCCAATGAAAATGTGATGCTTTGTGTTCGAATGAATGTTTCATTCATGTGATTTTGATGTTTTGTCCATGACTTTTGCAACTTTCGTTGAGTTTCATGACTAGTTATGTTGTGTTTGGAACAAATCCCACAAGCATCAATTGTGGAATAAGTGCCTACCAAACACGAACTTCATCCTATGACAACTGCTTCATTTTATCTAGCCTGGTATCTCAAAGCCAGAGAAATGGCTTGTTCGGTTCTGATATGTTTTTTTGTGAAGCTACTATGGTTGTGGATTTTCTCGCCTCATGGGCATTTTCTTATTTAGTTGATTTTTATGTTTTGTATGACCCGCTTGAAGAGGTAATTTATTATGATCGATAAAGATAATATAGGTGGCCTGCGGTGCTGTTTCTGGGTAGTGCTTGACTTCGTCCGTCGTCTATGTTCTCATCTCATTTGGTTTAGTTTCGCTTTTGTAGAGTGTTATTGTCTGTATTTTGCACCATCTTTGTTTTTGTGTTTGTTTAGACGGTTTTCTGTCCATCGACTCGTTGACCTTCGATTTTCAGACATGTTTGACCTTGAATTTTTACCTATTCAAACAAAAAAAATGATAATGGAGTTTTGGAGAGTGTCGTCTCTCCTTACCCGCCAAAAATAAATATATAAAATTATATAAAAATAAATTAAGTAAAATATTAATATTTTATATAACGTGTACAAAGTGTAGGTTGAGCATCTTTGGGAAAGTCAAAGTTACCTCTATATATAGAGAGTATAGACATGCTTTTTAGGTGGTCGTGGAGTTTAAAAAAGTCGAGCTTTTAGAGAGATGTGAATTATATAAAAAATTCCATACTTTCAGGCTTTCAGCTATTCTCTCTATTTTCACGAAACGCAATCACTATTTTCCGGATATATACATTGGTTAATGCTTCCAAACCTTGGAAACTAGAGAGGTGCATTGTTTTTTATTAATAATTATTATTATTACTCCCTCCGTTCAACAAAACTTGTCGTTTACTATTCACGTACGCTTTTTTAGAATGATAAAAACTATATAAAATATTCATTTTTTTAAAAAAATTTTTTAACAAGTTTGTACTTATTAATAATAACTACGAAATTGTTAAAAAATATTATTTAAAAAGTCGATATTTTATATAGTTTTTAGCTCCTAAAAAAGCGTGCATGAATAGTAAAACGTCAAGTTTTGTTGAACGGAGGGAGTATTATTTAGTTGATCCTATTGAACTATCACTATTCACTTAGTATTCTTTTCGACATTAAGCTCTGAATGATAATGAAGAGACAAGCATTTGTAGAGGAGTTAATTTATCCACAGCCCACAGCTGAGTTAACCACCTAAAGAATGAGAAAATGCGTAATTGCATCAAATGAATGGAAGTGGAACAGAAGCAGAGTGTCCAAAATTGTCATTTCAATAAATGTCATGCACATTTTCTGATACATTAACTAAGCTTGTCTTGTGACTTGTGAGTTTATAAATGTAAACTCTTGATTGACGTGGATGCGCCTAATCACTAGCGTCTTTAATTTGTCACCTTAAGCCTAAGAAGAAGACCTAAAATTTCCACCTCTAAAATTAAAATGAAACCACACTAAGCTGAATTGCAATCCACTATGGAATTTGTATGTTAAACCTCTTCTAAAGCGAGTCAAAATGAAACCACCCTTAAATAGGACCTTTAATATATATATAAATATAGAGAGTGGTTCCAGAGTGCACACCCCTTATAGTTTACATTTTGTACAATTATGGACCGTTGATGGAGAGGGGGAAGGCCAAGATTAAAAGAAATTTTTATTTTTTACTTTTTAATACAGTGGGACCCACCAAGCAAAAAAAAACCAATCTCTTCCACTTCCACTACTTAGTGCGTGTTTACAGGAAAAGGCTACACATACACTTGGTGTATGTATACACCATTTTTTTTTTCTTGAAAATTTATTTTTTTAGGGTTCACCATTTAAAATTTAGGGTATCATTAGTGGTTATTGAAATTTTTAGGATTTATTCTTTATAATATGAGTATAATAGAGTTTTAAAGAAAAATTTCAGGGTTAATTTTTACAATTTTAAAAATAGTGGATAAATTTTACAAATTTTTACACATGGAAAAAAGATACACCAACATACACCAAGTGTATGTGTATCATCCTCCGTGTTTACACCCTCCACCTTGCTTTTTTTTCCTTGTTTTTTTTAAATGTATAAAATATTTGTGAAAAAAAAATGTTTTTGTTTTTCCGGTGGGAAATAAATGTTTTTTTAAACCCACCTGATTTAGTTCGTTTAACCGATTTGACAATTCCACCGAATAATGTTTCACTTGCTACCGAATAATTTTATATTATTTTTTTCATTTACAATAAAAAATTACCAATTCCATTGAATAATTTGTCACATACTACCGAATATTGTTTTTTTTGTTAATCAATTTCAGATAAAGAAAACCTCAAATCCCTAAACAATACTTACAATGAATACGAATAATGCTTCATATTTCACCGAATAATGTCTCACGTTTTACCGAATAATGTTTTGTTTTATGCAGTTTAATTACCAAACCGAAGACTCCATATTCCGACGAATAATGAATCAGATTTCACCGAATAATTTACTAACTCATTACCAGTAGTAACCAAAATTCGACACATACGTCTGAACAATTGACAAATAATTAATCAAATTATATGCATCTCGAAAACCAAAAATATATATTTGAATTGACTAAAAATCAAAATTTTATAAATTCTATCGAATAAAAAAAAATGTTTTCCATGATTTGAAGCTCTGCTCCTTCTAAGAATTCCAAGCAAGGATTCATTCTAAAATAAAAAATACAGAAGCTGCAAGTTAAATGGCATTTGAATTCTGAAACAATTAGGGTGCTCACGGCTCACCAATCTCTTCTAGCGTGGTCGGCCTTAATTAATCGAAGGTGATGAAGATTGAAGCGTCTAGCATGGTCGACCTTCATTTTGCTTTCGACATCGGACCTCGTGATGAATCGCCGCCGCTTCGACCGCCTTCAACTCAGCCCTTGGGGGACGCCTCGCCTCACCGTCGGAATCTGGAATTGCTCCAACAACAGCACAGGTCTGATGGTGTGCTCACCAATCTCCTCTTCTTCGCCGCACCTCCATGGCTTTGCCTTCGTCGGTTGTCCGCTCCGCCTTCGACTCCACAATTGTCGTCTGCTAAATTGCCTCCGATTGAGATCTCTCCACAATTGTCGTGCTCGGATTCGAATTGAAGGCAGGATTAAGAGGGGGTCAGAGCCAGCGTCGCCTCCATCGCGACCACCGACGAGATCTGCCACCACCGACGGATAGATTGACTGAGCTCGATTCCGGGTAGACTGGGCTCGCCTCCGCCTCCACCAAGCCTCGATTCCGGGTAGACAGGGCTCGCCTCCGCCTTGCCTCCTCGCCGAGTCGAGATCCCCTTCCTCGCTCCACAAGATGACAGTGCTTGAATTCTCAAACCCTCCACGCGCCAGTTACATGGATTAAGGATTGTTTACATGCGGGGCCCACTTGATTTGTATTTAAAAAAAAAAATCCTTTTTAATCTGGACCATTGATTACAACATGATCAATGATTTATAATTTTGCACAAGATACACCCTAAGAGGTATGCACAATTTACCTATTCCCTATATATATATATATATATATATATATATACAACACTTATTGAAAAATCCAGAAAATGAGCTTTCAGGCTTATACAATTAATTGATCCTAGAAATCATCTATCTAGTATCTTTAGTGATAATTTATGCAACAGATGGGTTTCTTAACAATATTGGCGACATGCATGCATGTGGGTTTTTTTTGTTATATATTCGAATGGGTGAGGTTTTATAAACAATAAGTGAATAATTGGTTATAAAAAAGTGAGTCTTTTGCACAAAAATTAAAATTCTTACAAAAATCCATGTAAAAACGATCACACATGAGTGATGAGTACATGATACATCGATCTTGTCCGAATTCACTATATTTTATTTTCTGGTAAACATGGACATGCTTTATATTCACTACGACGCTTTCATATGATTAATATGTTTCAATGCTAGATTATTAGTTGTGCAATGAATTCAACTAATATAACTATCTGACTTAATTCAAATTTATTTCCAAATTATTGGGTTTAATTCAAAACATTGAATACAACTATTGGTTATGATATATCACATTATACCAAAGTTAAAATGATATTATTATTATTATTATTATTATTATTATTATTATTATTATTATTATTATTATTACTGAGTGATTTAAAATATCTATATTTATTTATTATACTTTAGATGAGATTTAAAAAAAAAAGTTTTCTGAGAGAATTATAAGATATATTTATGGTAAAGATTTTATGATTTTGATCTTAACTTTTAATAATATTTTATAATATGTTATTTTTTATATTATTAAGATTATATATATATATATATATATATATATATATATATATATATACGTTTCGGCTATATACACCGCAAATCCCCACGTCCTTAAAGACGTGCAAGTTGGGTGCACTTTTTTTTTTTTTCAAACCTGGACGTGCTTGCACGTCCTTGGAGACGAGCTTGCACGTCCTTAAGGACGTGCAAGCCCGTCACTTAAGGACGAAGAGGACGTGCCTCTTCGTCTCCCACCATTGTGTCACAGCGATAGAGAGAGAGCAGAGAGAAGACGGAGAGAGAGAAACCGAGAGCGCCGGAGAGAGAGAGCCACCGAGACCGAGAGACCGGAGAGAGAGAGACCGGAGAGATGGAGCCTGAAAGAGAGGTAGACCTCGAGGCGACGGTGGCGGCCTTGGAGGCGGAGGCGACGGCGAGGGAGGCCAAGGCTGTGGCGCCGGTGGCGGCCTTGGAGGTGGAGGTGGTGGCGACGGTGATGGAGGTGGAGGCGGTGGCGGAGGCGACGGTGATGGAGGTGGAGGCGGTGGCGTCGGTGGAGGGGAGTGGTGGAGGTGGGGCATCGTCCGGCGGCGATGACGGTGGTGGTGGGGCGGCGGCTGGCGGTGTTGATGGTGGTGGTGTGGCGGACGACGGTGGATTGCCGCCGCGGAAGCGTCGGACCATTGAGGTGTCCCCGGTTCCGACTCCACCGGTATGTATTTGAATTATTATTTTTTTGATTTATTTTTAGAGTTTTAAAATATAATTAGATAGATAGTTTTATAATAGAATATAATTGAAAATAGATTTTATGAAAATATAGTTTGATAGATAATATATATTGTTTAATAGAATATAGTTTGATAGAATATGATTGAAAATATAGTTTGATAGATAATATATATTGTTTAATAGAATATAATTTAAAATAGATTTATTTATTTATTTATATATTAAAATGTTTTTTTATAGTATATAGTTTCATAGAAAAGAATATAATTGTAATTTGATAGAATATAATACATAGAAATAAATTACAATTGAAATACAATAAAAATATTAAAATATATTATAATACTTCAAAAGTATTTAATTAACAATAAAATATATACTTGAATATATTAAAATAGATTCAAATAAATATAAATCAATTTAATTAACATTAAAATAAATATACTTGAATATAGATTTAATTTAATAAAATAAAATAGATATAATATATAATATATTTGAATATATTAAAATACTTCAAATATAATATATTTGAATATATTAAAATATAAAAATATATTGAAAGATAATAAAAAATATATTCAAATATAATATATTTGAATATATTAAAATACTTAAAAATTATTTAATTAATATTTGAATATATTTAGATATATTAAAATATATTTAAATACTTCAAATATAATATATTTGAATAAATTGAAATATATTCAAATATAAAAATATATTGAAAGATAATAAAAAACATTAAAAAAATATTAAAATACTTAAAAATATATTGAATACAGTAAAAAACATTAAAATATAATTGTAATCATTAATTAACATTAAAATATAATAAACGACAATAAAACATATGAAATTATATTAAAATACATCAAAAGACATTAAAATACATTACAATATATTAAAATATACTGAAAAGACATTAATATTCAACTGGATCATAATAGCAGGCAGGGAGGCTCATGAGGGATGATGGTACCCTCCGGCCTATTAGGTTCGGCGATCGGGCAGCGGTCAGCCAGGTACCTGGGTCTACGGCACCCCCCGAGCAGACTGTCGACGATCTGCTCGCGTCTGCAGAGCGATTACAACCGTCGATGGGGACGCCATCGACCGACGAGACCGACACCTTCTGGTCGGGTATGCCACCTTGGGAGTCGTCCGGCGATGCGACGATGGGGTTGCAGCCTTCCTTAGAACCCCCCGAGGTTTTGAGTAGCTGCATCACAGAGGTGGTCGGTGGGCGACGGGCCGACATGGGTAGACCGCCTATTCGGGTTCCACCGACCGTCCCGGAGGCTTCTACATCCGGCACACAGGAGCCCGAGCCTTCGACCTCCGCCACACCAACGGTTGTCTCATTGGGGTCTGCAGATGATGTGATCCCTGGCGTCGTTGAGGAGGATCACGACGGTCAGGAGGGGCAGGCTCAGGGCCAGGGGGGCCCACAGGTAGAGCCCCAGCCCATCCCTGCGCAGGCTGCCGCACCGGCTGCGCAGGTCGACCCTTTGTTGCCGCCGGGAGATCTGCTGCTGTCTTACCGGCATCACCGGGCATACGAGGTGTGGAGAGATCCTACGGTGGAGCTACCGCTGCTGAAGTTCCACCACCGGGCGACTCACTTGGTGCCTTTCGATCCCTACATATTTGAGGGACCGGGGACCTGGGTCCAGGATCTGCTCCCATCCGGCGTCCCCCAGCTCAGGTCCCTCCATTGGCAGTGTGTGGACGAGTTCACCTGCACGGCCTTCTTGGAGCATTGGCATCCGGAGACCAGCTCCTTCCACTTTCCATGGGGCGAGATGACCATCACGCTGCATGATGTTGCTTGTTTGATGGGACTTCGGATTGATGGCGAGCCTTGCACGTCACATCTGCCCGCGGGAGCTCTGGTCCCGGCCATCGCGGAGTACTACCAGCTCACCCCTGCGACTCTGAAGTCGTACAGGCACGCTGGCGGCCCTCCAATGACTGGGTTTACTGCCCGGTGGCAGCAGAGACACGGGCCGCTCGTCGACCCCGCCCCCGCCGATGACCCAGCGGCCGCAGCTGATCCTGAGCAGATTCGGCTGCGCACGCATGTTGGAGGTGGGCAGCCCGAGGACGACCCTGCACAGCGGCTGTTTCAACACAGGACCTACATGGGCATTGCTCTCGCCGCGACTTTGTTTGTGGACAAGTCGCAGAGCCGGATCCCATGGACCTACATGGGCATTGCTCTCGCCGCGACCCTGCACAGCTTGGTTCCGCACTCCAAAACAAAGTCCGACTTCTTACAATTAAAGCGAAGGAGGATATCTGGAATCCTTATGGCCGAACCACAAAGGAATCCTCGTCTCCAAGTATCTCAGGTACGTATAGGTTTCGTAGAGTGAATATATTTCGTATTCGTTCCGTTTTGTTCATATTTTCAATTATGTGAATACAGTTTCGAGACTTTACGTCTGAGTTCTCGGACCCAAGGGTTTGGAATGACCGTGACGAAATGGTTACGCATTTCAAGGACTTGGGTCGGAGACACTGCATGATTTTGGTAATCAAGCGGTCTTGGACGGGGGCGTCGAATCGTCCAGGCGGGGTTCTCCTTGCATGCGAGCAGTTTGGGGAGTACCGACCACGCGGGAGGAAACTCCGGAGTACACAGTCGAAGATAAGTGGTTGTCCATTCTCTCTACACGGACACGAAGCTCCGCCGGGTCAGTGGCGCATGACGGTAACCCATGGTGTTCATAACCACGGGCTTTCCACGAGCTTGAAGGGTCACGCCATCGCCGGTCAGATGACAGAGGAGGAAAAGAAGATGGCGAGGTGGATGAAGGAAGTTGGCACTCCTCCAAAAACCATTGGGTACGGATTGAGGCAGTTGGATGAGACCAGCGTCACGTCAAGGAAGAGCCTTACCAACACCCTCGCCATGATGGTCGCCGAAGAAAGAGGTAGTCGGACGATGACCCAGGATACCTTGCACCATCTGCGGGAAAGAAGGTACTACTACGACTTCAGACGACAACGTCTTGGCGGCGCTGAATGTTGTCTTCCCCGACGTCCAGCATCTTCTTTGTTGGTTACACGTGACGAGAAGATGCGAAGAAGCTGCTCTGAAGATCACGAAGAATTTACACCACGCCGGCATCTTTAAGGGCAACTGTTGGGGGCTGTTCGAATCGAGGTCGGAGGAATCATTCAACCGACGTCGTCGGGCGCTACGAGCTTATTGGCACCCATTCCCAGGTGTGGTGGCGTATTTGGAGTCGGTTTGGCTTCCATACAGCAGGAGCATAGTTCGGTGCTATGTAGATAAAGTCTTCCATCTCGGCACCCGTACGACAAACAGGTACAACCTTACTTCATATCTCCCATTACAATATGATATAATATCGAATATTCATCGCCTATGCACTTCAATGTGTACAGAGTTGAGGGTCAACACAAGGTTCTGAAGGAGGCACTTCACTCATCGACTGGTGACTTCCGCATCGTGATCGATGCAATCCATAGAGTCAATGATTGTCAACTGCATGAGCTGCAAACTGCTTTGGAGATAGACCGATTCAAATGGCCAACAACGGCGTATAAAGTCAACCTTCTCGATGAGGTAAAGACTTTAATCTCCAAAAAGTGCTTCGATTATCTGTACAAGATGTGGCAGGACGTCGTGAACCAAAAGGTTCCTCCGGTATGCACGGACCGACATTGGAGGGTTTGTTACGGGATCCCTTGTGTCCATGAGATTCAGGCATACGTCAACTCCGACACTCCAATACCCGTCGAGGACATCCACCCGTTCTGGATGGATTTGACATGGACTGACCTCGACGACACCCCACTGCCGTATGAGCTGTCATCTTCATATACGGCTTCCAACGATGTATGCGAGGATGAGCTGCACCCACCCTCATCAGCAAGCGTCCGACGGAAGGGGAGGCCTCGGGGGTCGAGAAATGCCTGCAGAACCAACCCGTTGCCATACGAGGAGGTAAGGGAAAGGTTTGCGAGAGAAGAAGCGCGTGCTGCTCGAAATGCTGCTCGGCCTCGTCCACAAGCGACCTCAGCTCGACATGGACGTGATGATGTGTTCGGAGGGTTCAACTGGGGTCGAAACAACATTGATCCCTTCATGTTTGGTCATATTGAGATGGTGAGGGACACTGTTGGAGATGGTCATTGTGGCTACCGTGCTTTGGCGGCTTTGACATCACCGATCGGCGAGACTGCTTTCCCGGAACTGAAGACGTTACTATGCAATCACTTGGAGGATCACGCCGATCTGTACGCCGGTTGTTATACGGGAGAGTACCCATTCCAGCAGTTCGTCGACTACCAGAGATGTGCCGGAGCCACACATGGTGATAGGAGACGGTGGATAGAGCTTCCCATCATGGGTTTAGTATTTGCGACGGTATATCAGATTCCTCTCGTCGTCCTAGCTTGGCATCATCCGTTCACATGTCTCCCCATGATCTCACCGGCATCTGCTAACAACCCTCCCCAATCAGCAACTCTTGGTGTAGCCTGCATCGGAAACCAAGACCATTTTGCCGCGGTACGACTTCAAACGTCTTTGTTATTACCTATTCATGATTTTCATACATATGTCAATACTCTAACTCTAAATTTTTGTTCTCATAGATCTGGTTGCGTCCTAACGCTCCTCTTCCGCCGCCTCCACTAGAATGGGTCGAACATCATCATCCGAGCGTCGAAGGATGGGATGCCCCGTTTCAAGCTCAGATTGAGAGATTTAGAGCCTTGCGTGCCGATGCCGGCCGTCCTTTACTGTTTTCCTAGATTGTATTCCACAACTTTATTAAACTTATGAATGAAAACCTTTTTTTCCGTTCCTTGTAACTTTATTCGCATATTATCCGAATGAAAACCTTAACAATTCTTGTGTTCTGTTTAATTTGACCCTAAATCCTTCAAATCCACCTTCAATTTTATCAATTAACATCCCTAAACCTAAACCCTAACCCTAAACCCTAAACCCTAAACGCAAAACCCTAACTAGGGATTGCACGTCCTTAACAACGTGCAATGTGTAAATAGTGGACGTGCAAGCCTGAGGACTTGCACGTCCTTAAGAACATGCAAGCACGTCCTTAAGGACGTGCAAATCCTTAATCCGGATTTGCGGTGTATATAGTGGCACCCTATATATAACACTTGTTGAAAAATCCAGAAAATGAGCTTTCAGGCTTTTACATTAATTGATCCTAGAAATCGTCTATCTACATCAATAAAGGAACAATTTATGCAACAGATGGGTTTCTTAACAATGTTTGCGACATGCATGTGGGTTTTTTTGTTGTGAGGGAATTGAAGTAAATAACCTTTGTCCCGGTTTGATTTGCACGTCTAATTCACTATCTGAATATATTTGCAGAGGTTAACTCGTCATCTACAAAAAATTGCAGGTCAGACGGTAATCTTTTACTGGGAGCAACCGGTCCTTTGCCTCTCTCTTGCCCCAAATCATGGAAAAAATATCAAAGAGAGAGAGAT
Organism: Persicaria tinctoria; assembly: GCA_037127255.1. Lineage (NCBI taxonomy): Eukaryota > Viridiplantae > Streptophyta > Magnoliopsida > Caryophyllales > Polygonaceae > Persicaria > Persicaria tinctoria. The sequence continues at coordinate 19,269,059 of JBANSL010000007.1, read as the reverse complement.
CGAGAGTGGAGGGGATCGAGTCCACAAGAAGGACAAGGAGGAAGGGGGTAGCGGAATCAACGCGAGAAATTGAAGGAGGGCGGGCGAGAAAGGAGGGAGAAGGAAGGGGATCGAGCGAAATTGAAGTCATCAGCGCCTCCGGCGAGATTTGAATGGAAGACACGAGACTGATGATGTCGCCGGAGGGGCCGCGCCGCGCTCGGAGATCCATGGGAGGTGATGTCGGCGTTGCGGGTTGCGAGCAAAAAGAGGACGTAGGAGGAGGCGAAACTCTGCAGCCGCGCTCGGAGGTCCGTCGGTTCCCTAATTTTTCCTTCCCCTCTCTCAATTTCACTTCCCCTTTCGATTTACTGGCTTTGATTTTTAACAAAGTATTTTTAGGGTTTGAAAATTGGAATATGATGAATTTACAAGTTCTAATTAATTGTTCGATTGCTGTGCGGATGCAGAGTTGTGATTGACAATGATGCTTGTGAGGATGCAACTCTTATCCAGGTATCATCACCTTCTTCCTCTAATTCGTTTGTTTGTTCTTTGTGTTTTGGTGTTTTAGGTTAAATTAACCATTGATTGATGTCTTGATGGGGAAATTAACTCGATTTGTCTGATGTAACCTTTTCTTTGTCAAGCTTGTTTTTGAATATGGATGTTTCTTGTAAGAAGTATGGGAATGCATCTGGCTGCTTCAATTCATTAGATTTTACCTGCTGCCTATTCCGTTTTACATGACACTTATTCAGTTTAACATGACACTTATTCAATTTTCCATGACACTAAAGACTTAAAGCCCTATCTCCACCTACACAACGTTTTACATGACACTTATTCAGCTTTACATGTCATTTATTCAGTTTTATATGACACTGAAGACCGTAAGCACTATCTCCAAATGCACACTGATTTCCTGCCAAAGTTTGTTGTCATACATTCTCCTTGAGCTGCTGACACCTATTCGATCAGTTAATCTAAATTGAGTTGATTTATACTCTGATTCTTTCTCACTCACTATGCACATATGTCCATTTTGTATGAGCTGAATCTAGACCTGTGAAAACACAATCCGACCCGATTGACCGAAATTTTTTGGGTCAAGACCCGAAAATTTTGACCCGGAAATTTTTTTCGACCCGAACCCGAAAACCTGGAAATTTTCCGGGTAATCTGAGTTTCGACCCGATTGACCTGGTGACCCGATTGACCCGGTTGATTTATAATTAAATTTTTTTATATTTAATTAAAATTTATCGCAAAATTATCAAATTATGATTTTTTAATTTAAAAAAGAAAAAATTGACAAACCCGGAACCCGTTTTACCCGAGACCCGGAGTGACCCGACCCGAACCCGACCGGAATGACCCGTTTCACAGGTTTAGCTGAATCTCCTTAATGAGAGACAGAAAGAGTATAAAACACAACCTGGAGGGATATTGCTTTGCTTGTGCAAGTACAAATCACTTAGAACCCGATCTCTTTATAATCTGAGCAACTCACTTAGAACATGAGCTAGTTTATTTTTACATTTAAAGTTAGTGGGAACTTGCTGAATTTTGATTCCCAAACTTCAGTAGTTAAGCTGATTACACTAGCTGATAGGTAGGTAAAGTGATTTCTCTCAATCGCCTCTAGTTGCAATGTGGCCGCTGAGTAATTTCTTTGAAGATAAGATTGATATGCTGATTTATTTGGAACAATGTCTAGTGCTTCTAAAAGAAAAAGTAGAGCTCTAGCATCCAAGCTCACCTTAAGCAGATACCAGCTAACCCACTCTTTGTGCATACCAGCCAATAGGGTTTTCATGAAAAATGTTTCCAGCCTGCAGAGATGATTCCAGCTAACCCACTCAGCTATATGAATCAGAATCACTAATGTGAGATTGAATCACACCCTCCTGCTAACCCACCCTGATATTAATGGTCAGTTTCTATGTCCCATTCATCGTAGATGAGTAAGGTAGTGTTTTTTTGTGGTAGAGTTTTCTGTAATTTGTTGCATATGTTACCTTGTGCACAGGTGAAGCATTTTCTATTTTCTTTGAAGGTGCAAGCTAGTGGAGATGTCGCCTTAACCGCAGCTGGAGGTGTGAGAGATCGAGCTACCTCGAGGAATCTACGAAAATGCAGCATTGGTATGCTACATCCAGTATATTTTTCTGTTGTACATATCCCTCTTACTGCCGTATTTTGATCACATTATGAAAACAAACTTTTTCTCATATCCAAACCATGTCTTACTTTTAGCAGGTTTAGTATTTATTTTTCTAAGTTTGGGGTGCGGTAATGCTCTTACATTCATGAAAATTGTGGCTACGAAGGTTTCTTTTCTCAATACATTTTTCAAAAGGGAGCACCATATTGTACACAATTTAGTTGTCTAGGTAACCTATAGAAATCTAACAGGGATAGAAAACTGAAGGCAAGTCCAGGAAAAGAGTAAAGTAAGAACCCGTAATTTCATTCAAATAAATATAAACGAATACAAGCTGCAGCCAGAAGCCTTGAAAGTTGAAACTAGGAAGCAGGGATATGGGTTATTGATGGAAATAACTAGAAATTGCAGAAAAGATGAAGATGGTGATTTAACTTCTAAAAGTTTTAACTCGCTTGTTTCAAAACCACTGAAATACATTAGAGAAAGCGATATAGCTGGGTGGTGTTCATATTGTTTTCTGTTTTTATTGATATCTGAACATTAAATTTATTTCAGAACTTTCATCAAAATAGCAAATACATTGAGCCTTTGCCCTATGGCAATTTTTATTTATTTTTAATCTTCGTACCCCTTATGAAACTTTTCTGCTCTCGAACCTTTGACAATTTTGAAAATTAGATGAGAAAACTAATATGGATCCATTTAATTAAAAAAATTAAACTAAATCATGAGAATTAATTTGCTCTTCTTCTGTTATGATTCCCCATCATCATTATTGGTCAAGTTTTCAAGAAAATACCATCGATCAGTATCATTCATCTTATGATTTTCTCATCTTTATCGGTCAATTAATCAAAAAGTGAAGGAAAAAATTATCATCTGTCAGAGGTTGGGTTCTCCAGAGTCGATGCTTATCTATTCTTATCATGGCTTTATATAATGATAACTGTTTTTCCCCTATATTTGTGGAAATTTGGCATTTTCTTTGGTGGTTGTTCTAAAGTTAGCATGGATTGATTTTTTTTGATTAATCAAGATTCGATTTTGATTAAGTAAAGATTCGAACAGTACTTGATCTAAAGTTAGCATGGATTGATTGCCTCAAGCACCTGATGCCACTTCAAGTGAACACAACAGTGAAGATGATGTTGCGGAGTCTGAAAAAGTCCCACTGAAGTGGCCAAAGAAATCAGACATCTCAAGTACGGAAAATTGCAAGGTGTTATGAAAACATGTTGTATCATTGCTGTAAATTCCTGTACTTGTTTTATTTGCTTTGTACCAAAAAATTGTAGGGTGGTATGAAAACATGTTGTATCATTGCTGTAAATTCATGTACTTGTTTTATTTGTTTTGTGCCAGAAAAATGCAGGGTGGTATGAAAACATGTTGTATCTGTTGGGTTTACTATTGACTAACACATGACTTGAATGTCTGCAATCAGTTCTTTGAGTTCATTCTGTAATTGATTGTAAAAAAATCCTCAATGCAAATCTTCATTATGATTATGAATACTATCTTAGATTAACCGAATAAGTGTAAGCAATTCATGGAGAATGTATGACAACAAAATTTGGTAGGAAATCAATGTGCAGGTGGAGATAGTGCTTAAGGTCTTCGGTGTCATGTAAAACTGAATAAGTGTCATGTAAAACGTTGGCAGGAAGTGCAAGTGGAGATAGTGCTTTAAGTCTTTAGTGTCATGTAAAACTGAATAAGTGTCATGTAAAACTGAATAAATGTCATGTAAAACTGAACAAGTGACATCAGATTCACATTATCGAATAAGCTTATTTTCTTTCCTTAAGAAGAAGAGGATCGATTCACATTACCTGTCATGTTCAAGTTTATAACCTGTCATGTTAAAGGGTATAACTGTCATGTTAAGAGCATTACCTGTCATGTTATGTTCTTTCATTAAGGAGAAGAGGATCGATTCGCATTAGCTGTCATGTTAAAAAGTATAACCTATCATGTTAATATCATTACCTGTCATGTTATTTTCTTTTATTAAGGCATTCAATATCTTTTTTTAAATGAAGATTATATATATAAGGCAAATAAATAAAGCTATAGGATAAAGAAGTATCTATGAAAACAAGATAAAAAAACAATCAATCATGGCTCAACAGCTACCCAAAGGATAGGTATTGAACAGTCTGAACATAGATTCAGAATTCCTTCTGCTAGACTCCTTCTGAATTTACATGTCACCCATACCGGACACTTTTTCCTCTGTTTTCTATTACAGCAGCACCAAAAATAACCGATAACCCATACTTAATATACATGTCACCCATACTGGATTTTACTTGACACATGAATTTTTTTACTTGACACCTGAATTTTAGACATATTATATTCCTTTTTGATGATTCAGAATTCCTTCTGCTACACTCCTTCTGAATTTCAGACACATGAATCGATAGTTTGAATGGTCATTGTTGATTAGTGATCGAAACATTATCAAGTGTCAAATACAAGTCCGTCTGATTACCATATCACTTGTACATTTTTAAACATAACCTTGTTAGGTGTTTGCTTGGTGGAGGTTTTGTTTTTATAATTTGAATGTAAAAGGTCTAAAATGCCCTTGCATATAAAGAAGAATGTAAGGTTGTCAAAAATAGTCTAGAGTTGAGCAAAGTACGTCTTATGGAAAACACTTTCCTGTCACAAAAAAATCTCACACATGAACACACAAAGACTCAAAGTGTGCACACACAAAGAGAGGAGGAAGCGTGTACTCCGTGCAAGGCTGCAAGTTAGATATCAAAATCCTTTCTCTTTTCCCTTCGGATTGAGCTGATGGGCTCTCTTGAGAATGTATCCTGCCCACTTTTCAAATACCATAACTTATAGCCCTTGATATCGTCAATTCGTTGGGTTGGAATTTCTATTAGAACTATGACTATAGAAGATGGTTTTACTTCTTCAAAAATAAACCTGCAAGCAGACGGGGGTGAATCCACTGCCAACTAAGAGTAAAAATCAAATTATCAAAAATCATATTATCGTCAATTCATTGGTGATGTAGCAAGTTTGAGTTGTTCTAAACATAAGTTGATAGTCGGCGTTGATTCATGAATAATAAGCCTGTGTGGGAATTGAACTCACATCTTTGTGTATGACCACAATGCTCTCCCATTGAGCTAATAGGCTATATGAGCATTTTTTAACAAGGAAAAATTTTACATTAATATTAAAAGGTTCCTAATAGGTACCAAAAGATGACACTTGAAACAAATGGTTCGATAGTATAAGTGTCCACTCTTAACTTGCTCCATTACATCTCCTATAATAAGTGTCCATCAAATCTCCATCACCATGACTTGTTTCTTCCATAATCTGCTTCAAAAAGATGCCCTGAAAATAAGAGGAAAGATTAGCAAAGGGGCAACATTTTGTGTCCAAACTTCTTCAATGACAGTCACAACCAGCAAGAAAAATAAAATAAAAAGATGAACCTATTTCATTGGCACATTAAAGAGGATTTCAGCCAGTGCCTAATCAGCAAAACCCCATCTCTCCACTCGAGGTCTCCAAACAGAAATCCTTGCTTAAGTTCTCATAACTTTAATCAAACAATAACTTATCGTTTTTATTTATTGTACAGACTAAAGAGCATTTGAAGCCATATTCTCCCACTGCTTTTTACTGAAATGTAATAATCACAACTCATATATACAGTACAACCTTGCTCACAAGTGAGAACCACTTCCTGGTATTCTTTTATTCAGAAAAACAAACCATAGAACAAGCCATGTAGGTTGCGAGTTCGAAACTCTGGACAGCCATGACCATACACCAGATTACCGGCTAATATAGATACCAATGATAATCCTAAAGAGAGTTCATGACAGTGAGCGACGACAATTCAGCAGTTGAAGGAATTGATAATTTACACTGAAGAAAGAACCTAACAACAATCCAGCTATCACACAGATTCAAAGAAGAATAGAGCTCAAACAGCTATGTAAAAGCAACAGAGTGGGAAAAAAACGCAAGCAACAGCCAGCAAGGAAAAAAAAGATGAAGAAAAGACCATGAAAATTCTAAGAGCAATCCCAAGTACAAAATTCAGACAGCAAGCACCAGAAAATCCATGATAGAAAACTCACCAGGAAATCACCAGGAAATCTTAAAAAGGCAGGTATTATTACCTTCAGCAGAACCATTTTGAATTCCAGAGATTACTAGAGATCACTGTAACAAGAAATTGAAGAAAAGATCATGAAAATTCTATGGAGATTACCAATGAAAAGCAAGCACAAAATTCTATTAGTTACCTCATGGCCCTGAATAGACAGACCTGGTAGACCCCTTGTCTTGCTGACCTGGTAGACCCCTTGTTTTTCACTTATTTGCTTTTAGTAGAAACTAAAAGCAAATAAGTGAAAAACTTTTGCGAAAAGTGTAAGCCAACCTCAAATTGTTTGAGGGTGGAATAAGCGCCCTCTTCAACTTTCTTCCTTATGGTACTGAAATCCACAGGGTTCTCAATGATTTCATGGTAATTAGGGCGCTGCACCAAATACAGAAAATGACAATTACTTTAGTTTTACATGACACTTACTTTAGTTTTACATGACACCCAAATCTCCTTTGATATGCCCAAATCTTAGAAGAAAACAATAAAGGATGAACAGTGAAACTAAAGTGAGGTTCTAGCAATCAAGTACAAATGCTATTTAGACAATTAGGGGTCTAAACAAGCTAGTTAACCAACTCGATACTAGAAACTCGATACTATCATGTCAAACGTATTACTTGTCATGTTAAGAGCATTACATCTCATGTACATTGTCTTGGCATATTTGTTAAATATAAAACAACAAATGTGGCTAAAGCTTCAACAAGACATGATTGACACAAACATATCATGTATAAAGCTTCAACAAGACAAAAAGATGTAAGATCAACTAGTTTTATGGTCTCCATAATCTTTGTAATCTGCAAGTTAAAGACAGGTTCAAATTGTATAAATATTAATGTCGATTGTAAGATCAACTTGTGCATCAAATCAAACAGATTTGCATGATTTCTTCATAATCTATTCAGATTACATATACTGCTAACAGGGTGCAGTGATGCTAAATCACAAATTCAGGAAATACTTTTAACAACAATTAGGGTTCTTGATTGAAAATTGGAGTTACAAAGAAAGGAATTCACCTAGCAAGTGGGGTCTACGGGAGGAGCGTCTCCTATAGGAGCTTGAACTCCTAGACTTGCTTGAAGTTCTCCCATGGCTTCACTCAAACTTTGATTTCGTAAACCTTCTTCTGGCCGCCATCGGGGGCCTCCAGAGTGGTGTAGTACATGGTACCAACAACCACTTGTTGTTTCGTGTTCACAACCTTCACGAATCTGAGCAACGCATTCTATACAACCAGCAGACACAAAAAGCACAAATCACATCAGATTCTCGCCCATCAAAATCAAATGACTTGATGTTTCAACAGAGATGTTCAAGAAAACACGATTGGTGTTGTTGCAGGAGGATGGTCAAGTATGAAATAAATATAAAATAAAGTTCAGACTGACTTCCCTGTCTCAGCAAATAAATACAAGACTTCCTCCCGTTGTAGTAAGAGAAAATCAGGATCGAATCCACGAGGAAGCACGTCAGCAGTTCTTAGGTAGCAACAGATCTCACAGACAGAATAGCAGAAAGACAGAAACAAAGGAACAAAGGAAAGAAACAGAAACAAAAGCAGAAAATAAAGCAAAGCAACAAAGCAAAACAGGAAATAAAGCAAAGACAGAAAATAACGCAAAGCAAAGGGCTCGTCGATCTCGACCAACAGCTACTCGAGATCGACCACAGGTAAGTTGACAGAAACTTGAAATCGACGACGACAGAAGAAAACACAACTCGACTAAGACAAGTCCTACTCGAGATCGACAAAGGTTGTACTCGATCTCGACAAAGCTCTCCTCTATGTCGACAAGAATGCAGAAAATATAAATTGCAAATTCGAACCCAAAACTTAGATTTTTGACGAAATAAATCAATATAATAAAAGACTCCCAAAGCCAGGGTATCAACACCACAACGATAACCATGCAAAGTAACACATAAATGCACAAAAGATCATGCTTTCCATCAAATAACTTTCGTCATTAACAAATAGGCATATAGAGGCTTTCGCATAAACCCTAATTGTTACTAACCCTTTTTCACATAATTAATCCAAGTTGCATTAAGATCACTTTCGCTTCAATAACACAAACAAGGATCACCTTCAACTCTCGCAAAAGAATCATGCTTATAGGGATAGAAGATGAATTGCACAAAAAGATCTGACCTTTATCGCATCGCCTCACATGGCCACCGTCGGGCTCACCCCAGCCCCAGAAGTGGGTGGACTACTCACGCCTCATTGCAATAACAGAAATTGAATGGAAAGAAATAACTTGCATTAAAACTAAATTCAAAAGCCTTTACAATCCCGGCAATCAACTTTCGCAGAAAGCCAAAACCCTAAAAACCTTAGAACTCCTAAATTTCTCTACTGGAATTGAATTGTGTATCTGAATTGGAATTGATGAAAAACCAGCCCCAAGGGCCTTATTTATAGTGATCAAACCTCGCTAATCAAGGAAATAATCATCTATCTCTATATCTAAATCTATATCTAATTTGTTAAAAGATAAATAAAATGCTTAATGGAAATAAATCAATAAGGAAAAGATAGTTCTAAAGTAGGTAAGTCTTCATGTCTTGATAGATCTCCTTCCATGATGATAGAATTGATCAAGTTTGGATAGAATCTTCCTCCTTCGGCCCCAAGGAATCCCAGCTCGACTAGGACAGCTCTCGACGACACGTTTCTGGAAACTGGGTCTACTCGACCTCGACAAAGCCTTGTCGACCTCGAGTAGGACTCGTCGTCTTGGCCAACTGGTGCTCGATGTGGCTCGGTATTGGCTCCTGACGCTCGTCGACCTCGGGTAGCCTTCGTCGACCTCGAGTAGGAAAATCTTGCCGACTAGGTCTCCTCGGGTAGGTGTACTCGACAAGCTTGGACCTGGGCTCTGGGCTTCGTCGATCTCGACAAGGGTTCATCGAGATCGAGTAGGGTGTGGCCTTCTCTGGTCGAGCAGCTTCTCCTCGGCACGGACTCGGACTGGCATTGTGGGGCTTGTCGATCTCGACAAGGGTTTGTCGAGATCGAGTAGGGTTGCTCGGCATCCTCGTCCTCGGCTTCTCGGTCAGCTTCTCTCCTTGTCGACTCCGGGTGTGGTGTCTGGGCTTCGTCGATCTCGACTAGGGCTTGTCGAGATCGAGTAGACTTCCGGAAGTCGGGTTGGTCTGGCTTTCTCGATCAGGCACTGTCGACCAAGGCTGCCCGGACAAGCTCGTCGAGATCGAGTTGGGTCAACTCGAGATCGAGTAACCTTGACTCTCAGATTGATTCGACTGGTTCCGCTGCTTTCTTGAACTTGGACTTCTGTAGCCGTTTTCCGAGTTTTTCCGACCTTCTGTAGAATTGCTGTAAAACGCCTCGAATTCTGCGAATTAAACAGAAACTGGTGTAGATTCCATAATTTGGCAAATAAACATAAACTACATAGATTTTGTACTATCTTAGCCCAAATGAATGAAATGTATGCAAAAATCGACATAAAAGGTAATGTAAAACATGGCAGATTCAGCTCACAACAATTGGCGATATAAAACTGAGCAATTTTATAGAGACGAAAAAAAATTAACCTCCTTCTTGTTGTGCTCTTCAACGACGAATTTCGCCAGGCTCTCGACCTCGAAACTGTTGGCAGATCCATCCACTTCTGAGATTCCTCACGCCAATGCCAATTTCTCACTTGATCGATCTTCTTATCTTCTTCTGCAATGGTTATGAAAATCACCAAACCCTTGCTCAAATTTTGTGGAATGTGCTCGAGCCCTCCCGCTGAGACCGGATGCCTGTCGCCTAGAGTGGTGCATCTCGAGACTGAATCCAGGCGAGTCCGAGTCGCCAGCCTGCAGCTCCACCACCAGCGCCTGGATCCCCTTTCCCCCCTTCGCTCCATTCGCTCCCTTCACGCCTGGATCCCCTTTTTTTTTTTTTTTCTTTTCTCTCTTTCCTGGCTACCTGCTGCGCCAGTTGCCATGGGAGTGGACCCCGATCCGGTTTTGTGCAAATTTTTTTCGGATGGGGTTAGACGTGCAAAGTTTGCAACCAAAAGGGTCATAAGGGAGGGAGAGGGGAAGGGTGGTCGTAGATCAGCTGAACGGAGATCGATATATATATTTTTCATCGAAAACGAAGAAGACCGAGAATGGCCTACAATGCTTGTTATCTGAAGGGAACACACTTTTTCTACCGCAGTGGTATGATTGTCGGGCCTTCTCCTCGTTCCGCTCGCTGGCCTATTGGGATAGCAGCCTTTGGGCCTAAATGTTGAAAGATGAAGGGCCAAAAAGTAAAAATAGGAGGTTCAAAATTCCCCATCTCATTGAGGGCGGAAAACGAATCGACATCTCGATGTGATACAGCCTTTTTTTTTTTAGTTGGGAAAGAACGGCGAAGTCCATCCAAACCGTCCAATGAAGAATAAGAAGAGAGCAAAGCGCATGCGGAACGGACGCAGATAAAAAGAAGTGTGAAGGAGACCGAGCTCATTCCCTTCGCTTCCTGGGCCCAAAGCAGTGCAGTCTTTCCTGGCCAAATCAAGGATTTGGGGCTTCTTGCTACGCTACTCAAACATTTTTTGCTATATGAATAGAAAGATAGATCTATCCATCTATCCTATCCGATTTCCATTTATATATAAAAGAATCGATTTCATTCAACGTTTGATTCAAAGAACTACTGCGCTTAGCCCCCCCGCTCATGAAACGGCTTTGCTGCAATGGATGGCAGAGGGTCCGTAGTACCCGAAGCACTGGAGTGATCTAGTAGACGGGAAGGGGCCTAGAAGTGCCTACTACTACACCACACTACACTTGGCTCTACACATTTACAGAGCTAACCCCTGTCCAGTGCCTGGCAGAGCTAAGGTAGCTTGCTTCTACTCCTTATCCCTATCTTCGCCCAGGCTAACGGGGCCTTACTTATTCAGGGGGGAGAGTGGAGCCTCGAGAAGCACTGTTGAGAGGAAGATCCTTGGCCCTTCTTCGTAGCATGCATCGTCATTGATGCATAAATAAAGAGACCAATTAGTAGTGATTGAATTCCTTCTATGGTTCCACATGAGAAACCAGTACGAATATAACCTACATGTCCAATTGAACTATGAGCTAGAAGTCTTTTTACTTTCGTTTGGGCCATGGCGGCCAGTGCTCCTAAGATCATAGAAGCAATGCTGCAGAAAAAGAAGATTTGTTGCAATGTAGCTCCATAGGAACCATAAATAAAAACACGTAAAATATTAGCAGAAATAGAGATTTTAGGCGCAATAGAAAAGAATGCTATAACCGGGGTGGGTGAACCCTCATAGATATCAGGTGCCCACATATATAGAGTCAAAAGAGATATGGAGTCCGAAGGGGAGCGGGGTTTTCTTCGGGGCTCGAGAGATGGAATAGATAGGGCCCCACAAGTTTCGAATTCGCCGCTAGGGAATTCACACGAAAGGGAACGAAGAATTCTCAACGAAAAAAGTGCTCTCTGAACCGAGCGTGAAAGTAGTTTTCCATCAGACGGCTGTTCCCGTAACTCTACTCTCGACTTGGATTATATATCCAAAAAGGTCCGCCCTCGCCCATTCCACACGCTGCCTAGCAGAGGCGTGGTTATCTGAAGTGGATTCTCTCTTTTGTAGTAGATGCCGAACCTGCTGCTCTATTGACTAAGAAGGGAGCGAGCGCAGCAGGTACATGGACCCCTTCCTTTCTGTTGTTGCCAGCGCTTTCCCGGGCCGGAATTCTTTATTATAAAGAGCAGGCAAAGCCCAAAGGCTGCTATCCCAATAGGCCAGCGAGCGGAACGAGGAGAAGGCCCGGCAATCATTCCCCTTGCTTAGAAAAAGTGTGTTCCCTTCAGATAACAAGCACTGTAGGCCATTCTCGGTCTTCTTCGTTTTCGATGAAAAATATATATATCGATCTCCGTTCAGCTGATCTACGACCACCCTTCCCCTCTCCCTCCCTTCGTCGAGCCTTTCCTTTAATGGTATAAGAATTCTCTTATCTGAACTTGGCGGGCATTCTTTCCAGCCTGACTCAAATAGGGAGTGGGTTTGAACATAGGCTCAAACATGATTTGAAGGGTCCTAGCTATGCCATGCGTTCAATTAACAATCTGGAAACCTGCGGGGATGACAAAAAGAGGGCGCTTTCTTGTGTTGCACTGAAAAAAAAAAGGCGCTAAAATAAGAGCGTCTTCTCTTATCTTAGCAAAAGAGCCTTTTTTGTTGTTATATATTCGAATGGGTGAGGTCTTGCATAAAAAATATAATTAAAAAAATCGCACAATAAGTGAATAAACGGTTATAAAAAATCCATGTAATTAAAAACGATCACACATGACACATCTTGCCCGTATTACCCATCATTTATTTTCTGGTAAACATGGACATATGCATGCTTTATATTAACTATATATGATGGTGAGAAGCTAATTAGGAGTTTTATTTTATGCTAAAACTTAAAAGTGTACATTGCGCAATAAATCTTAATTCAAAAGCAATGAATTTGGTCCCGAAGCAGAGGTGGTTTGGCGGTATATAAAGAGTATGTGATGTAAAAGAGTTGGGTTGGAACCAAAACATCTAAGGACCATAGAAGGACGAGTGAGTGGACTCGGAAGTGACTCGGTTACTAGCAAAGCATTAGCAGGGTAGTTCTAGCTTATTAATTTTGTAATTGCCAAAACAAGTCAAACTCAGCTGAGCTGCAGACATGTGAGAATCTTCAATATGCAAAGTGGTCCTTATACAGTAAGTAATTAGCTTCTCATTATCTCATAGAGTATATATGAATATGATCCACCAGCTATATATGTAGCTAGCTGCACCCTTTGTTCCATCTCATTCATCACCACCATCCACATTCCCCAATGTTTTCGAGGCTATGGTTGAAGCTACATTCAAGGCTATGGTTGAAGCTACATTCAAGGTTAGTTTCGAGAGTATAGACGCGTTTTTTAGTAGTGTGATAAAGAGATGTAGTATATTAAAAGACCTCTCTTGAGATACATTGGTATATTAAAAGATATAAAGAACAAAGAGGTATATTAAAACTTTTCTTATAAATAAATTGGTATATTGAAAGATTTTTTTGGGACAAATAACCCATTTTACCTCCTCCGACTTCCTTTCATTTTAATATATTCTTCGTACAATTATTAATTGGTCCTGTACTCATACAATATTTTTCATTTGGGTATTTAATCATTAAAAAAAATCAATTTTGAACATATTTCTATCAAATTATATATATAACATTAGTTATTTATAAGAAAAAACAATGAAAAATTTATGTATTAATATTTTATACAACATTATTAGTTACAAACATATGATAAATAAAATTATAATTTTATGGAAATTAATATGTCCAATTTTTTTCAAGATTTACTTTGTTACGGAATATAATAAAATTAATATAATTATTTGTCCCTTACGTATTTTAATAATATGTCTTATGGACCAGGGTCATTTAATATATACTCCCTCCGTTCGGCAAAACTTGTCGTTTACTATTCACGCACGCTTTTTTAAAACGATAAAAACTATATAAAATATTCATTTTTTTATAAATTTTTTTTAACAAGTTTGTACTTATTAATAATAACTACGATATTGTTAAAAAAATTATTAAAAAAACTAGATATTTTATATAGTTTTTATCTCCTAAAAAAGCGTGCGTAAATAGTAAAGTGACAAGTTTTTCCGAACGGAGGTAGTACATATTAATTTTTCTTTTCGGCTAGTCAAATATGTTGTTATAAAAAAAAAAACCTGCAGAAAATTTGAATTGAACTGAATAAATAGGGCTTTTGATTGAAATAAAATCAGTTTATTAAAATAGATTTTGTTTACATATTTGATTTCATTATATACCTGTTGTTTTTGCATAATATAATTCTTTTTAGAGAAATATGCGTCTACATGAAATTAAAAAAAAACAAAAAAAAAAAAAAACTACCAACTGGTTAATTTCTGTTCCAGGAAGATGGATGAACAATGGAGAATTATATAGAGATAGGAAAAGTTAATTTATAATGGAATGTTTGCAATAAATGGTAGTTAGTGGTTGTGAAATAATGCTATCAGTCAATTAGGACAAAAAGAAGACAATATTTAACGAGCAATTAAGTTGTCATTGTTACTCAAAATAATCATAAAAATGTCATTGCTACAATGCTACTAGCTAGTAATGTGTGTCCATGGAAGGCTAAAAAAAATATAATGGTTGTTGATGAACACACATTGATTAAAAGGACTTGTTTCATATACAGTAAAAAATTATGGTTTTCAACTGTTTCCCTTATTGCATAATTTGCATTTCTAAAAAATATATATATTTTTTAAAAGGAATCTCATCACCAATGCAAGAGCTTATAAAATATAAAAATGTACTTATGAAATGGCTTGTGTAGTTGTGTAGATGGTGATTAGGAGTTGGTAAAGTTTCTTGGTGGGCATAGGAGGCCTTTTTGGGTATACGGATCCCTTTTTATGTTCAATGAGACTCTTTGTTTGGTCTCATCTTTTGTAAGCCGGTGTTATCACCACATCTATATGTTTACCTTTTCAAGCAATATTTTGCGAGTATGTCGGCTTGAGTAACACACTACAAGAAAACTAGGTCATTTTCGACGCTTTTAATGGTCATTCTCGACGTTATAAACCGTCGAAAAAATCATTTTCGACGTTTTTAAAAAGCGTCGGTATTTTTTGTGTCATGAATGACATCTAGTCATTTTCGACGTTAAATTGTGTCGGAACCCATTTCGACGCCTAAAAGCGTCGAGATTGGCATGCCATTTTCGACACCCTAACGCGTCAAATTGGCCTATTATTTTTCAAAAAAAAAAAAACGTATTTTTCTCCATTCATCATCTTTCATTAGACATCAATTAAAACGTATTTTTCTCCATTCCAGCGGCTTATGAACGACAGTCATGAGGAATGGAAGAACAGTAATCAAATCTGATATGTAAAAAGACTAATATTCCAAGAGTCTTCCAAGAGATCATTGCAAGAGATTTTGTAGCAGTAGGCAATATTGCTAATGACAAAGCATTGCTCTGCTCTATCGCTGATGCATCTGGTGATGTATTGTTCAATCCCTGAAATGACCAAAAAATAAGAATTGAGGGGATAGCAAAACAACCTCAAAAGCCTAAAGATTGCTATGCTACTTGTCCTTCTCATCTAGCAAATGATCATCAATTAAGGAAATTTCTCATTTTCTTCTTATCTTTCCACTTTTCTTTTGGAGGCCATTATTTGTCTTTGAGGGTGGAAATGGAAGGTGGGTGGGAGGCTAGAAATTACTTTGTTCGTCATACAAATATATAAGCATTTGTAAGGGACAAAACAATTACCAAAAGAGCTCTAGTGTCCAGATTGTTTGCAGGGGTGGTAGAAGGAGAAGCACCATCAATTTCAAAAGTTTCTATATTTTCTGACGCCCCGGGATGGGGTTCTTCACATGAAGATTTATTGTCTTCATCAGGTACAGATTCTTCTGGATGGTATGTCAGCATAAGTCTCTCCCTGAATTTGGTAAATAAAGAGCTTATTTTGTCAGCAATTGGCATAAGTCTCTCCCACAAGTGCTGAAATTTAAAGCATGAATGAGTAAGGATGGGATACCTTTGTTTCCGTCAGTAAATTCTACACCAGAAAATCTGCTTATGAGAAACCAACAACATAACTGCTATCAGCTAAATCAAGACAACTACCGTTGGTATAGATAGATTCGACCAGACTTAGTTCTTTGGCTTACTTCATTCCCACAAATTCCAAGATTTGTTGATCTTGGTCATATTCAATATAGCAGGCGCATCCACCAGCCCCGGTCTAATTAAACACGTAAATTACAAAACACTATCATATCACTGATCAAAATCTTGCTTCTATGTTCTCATATATGAGAATCAAACATTCAGATGTGAAAATATAAATGAAAGTAAATAAACAGAACACCTAATGCCAGCAAAATGAAATATAGAATAACAACTTCTCAAATGTAATCAACCAAAGGATGAAGGATTACAGAAATGAAGAAGAACCTTGTTTGCAGCAGATGATTTCCAGCAGAGTGCCAATGCCAACAAAGAGTTATCTTGCAGGCAAAAACTATATATAAAAAATGTTCACCGCAGTTATAACCTAGCCTACTGAAGAGGAATCACAGAATGATAATCAGGCGATGCAGATTTGATTCGGATGAGATCAGCCAAGCTGCGGATATAAGGGTAAACGATCAAGATAGCCGAATAACGGTTGAATGTATCAACGGGCACCTCCAGCAACAATTACCTGATTTGGATTAAGTCCACAAGAACAACTCTTCAAGGAGGAACTCCAATAGTTTCTTGGCTTTCGTCGTCACTTCCTATCTTGGATGATTGTGACATCAACAGGCTGTGAACCTTCGCTTTCAGCTGAGGACAGACATGCGTGTTGACAGAGTCAGAAGAAGTTCAGATAAATAGAATAGAGAGCTTTCACAAGAGGTCAAATGAAATCATCCATTCAGAAGAAGTACTTCCATTAGAATACGGTTTTGAAGAAGTCAAATGTTGAGCAACATTAGGATAAGGTTTTGAAGAAGTCAAATGTTGAGCAATTTAAAAGGATTAATCCCTGTGAATGAGTCAGTCTTATGCAATATTCTATATAAGAGGCAAGGTTGAAGACAACTCAAGCTTTTGAATATGCTTTATAATAAGAGTGATGGAGAGATGAATTAACTTAACTTTCCACAACTGAAATATGTGATACAGATACCCGTCTAGCAATTTTAAAAAGCGTAGCATGAAGAAGGGGAAAAAAAGAAGGAATTCAAGACTTACCTCATCGAGTCCTTTGCCACTCTTAACAGATACATGAATGGCTCCTTCAGGACCCGTCTTTATATAACTCATTAGATCAGAATCAGTTTCATCAATTCCTTCAGGTGTGGAGACCGTTGAAGACTCTTCCAAAAGGTCACATCTAGAAACTACATCAAGCCAAAGATGATTGCTAAACCTCTCTTTTAGTTTGTTGTAAGTTATGAACTGCATATTGTAAGCACTTCAAGTAAGATTTGTACCACGGAATATGAAAAGGACAAACTGAGTTTATCTTATACTAACCATTTCAAAGCATATTATAGCAATCGAAAAGTTTGCAATTATTAACCAACATCAAGAGGTGAGAGCTAACATTACATAAGTACGGAGTTCTAAATCTAATCCCTTAAATAACCTTAATTCGCATAGGAGCTTCGTTAAATCCACAACATCCTCAAAGATCAGAGTCAAATGTACAACACAATCAAAAGGGAAATCTCACAAGATGCATTGGAGCCAAGTGAGCGACCACTTTTCCGCATAAAAAGAGCAAAAAAAAAACCAACAAACCTTGGCAAATTAGAAGGGAATATAAAATACCTGATCAGAAGGTGATGTACCACATTCTCCTGTCAAATCATGGTTAAAAAGAACAGCAGTTGGAAGATGTGAAAGGGCCGCAAGTGTAAGCCTTTCCAAATTATTCCTGTCATCTTCAAGGTAAATAAGAGGTAAAAATTAGTAAATACTCCAAGAATATATAGAAGGCAAAACATATACAACTTTCAACTCCAGTTCTATATCCAAAAAAAATGTACTAATTATGCACATTACTTGAACATTTTACCCTGCCAAAAAATTCTTGTAAGTGAAACATGTAAATACCTTGGTAATGTCCAACAAATCATCAACAACCTTTCTTTCATAATCATGTCTCTCATGACCGGTGTACGATGCACTGCCACCACCCTCCGAACAGCCGTAGCCACTGTCGCAACATCAGTTGCCTCCATGGCTTTGCACTGATGCAAATTAAGCACACCATTTAATCAATCATCCTCCAAGCAACCATAAAACTAAAGCAAAAAATTGAAAATGTTCATGTTGAATAGGTAGGTTACCCTGTGATGCCTTCTTTCACGCAAATACAATATGGATCTGGCAGTAGACCAGGAATCTAGAACAAAAACTAGTAGAATGTTTTTGTCATTCATCTATATAATATCTTCTCAAACTACACTGAATTTATCCACTTCAAAGAATAGACTAGGAAATCGATTTTCAAAACATCAGGTACCAAAAAAAACTCATAGGAGGCAAAATGAAGACAAAAAGAGATGGGAACAGAGAACTGGTTACCTCTAATAGCCAAAAAGCCAGGGATCTACAAATGAACCGCCACCATAGAGGCGAACTGGAAACCTTGCCCTTTGAAGACTCTCGAATCGATGAACTGGGACACGAGTATCGAATCCGCAAACTAGAAAACCTAATCGATAGAAAACTCAAATTAGCGTGAAATTGGAAACTCTTTCCGCTAGAAGATTAATCTTGAATCGATACCTACGAACACGAAAACGACTCTATAATCCGAGAACTGGATAAGTTAGTCAATCGAAGAATCTCGCATCAACATCAAACTGGAAACCCTCGCTATTAGAAAATTAATCTAAAATTGAATTCGAATTGGAAGATCTATGAACTAGAACACATAGAAAACCTACTCATCAGAAGACAGCCGCCAAAAGATGAACCTCGAATCGAAGCCTGAAGTCGAAGCCTTCATATCGCCTGTAATTTTTTCCGATCTCCTTTTCTTCACCGGAACACCGTACCTAGCCTTCGTATCTCTCTTCCTCAACGACAAAACCGAAGGCATAATCGCATTTCTTCAGAGCTTGAGGAGGAAGAGAGGGAGAGGAGAGAGATGGATCTAGCTATTGAGGAGAAAGACAGGGCGGCCGACGTCTATCGGAGAGATCTGGCATTTGAGAGAGACGGTGGTGACTACCTAGGGTTTTTAATATTTTATTAAATAAACTATTTCCATTCTCGACACATAAACATGTCGATAAGGGTTAGGATTTTTTTTCAACACTTTCAAACGTCGGTAATTTCCGACGCATATCAATAACGTCGAGAATAAAGCGTCGGAATTTACACAGATTTCCTGTAGTGATAATAATGTACATTGACGAAAATCTAACTCATTTAGTCACGTTAAGCAAGCTATGTATCCATCATTGATATTGAAGTAGTGTATGTCCGTCCATGGACTGATAATACGTTAATATAATATCATAAATAATCTAAATATCTTTTATTTCAACATATTATATATAATTTAAATATATTTTATTTAATTAAATTCTCTTAAAATATGAATAAAATTTACATTTATAAGGTAATTTTTTTAATAATCTATTACTACCTCCGATCCAAAATATATGTCGTTTGATTTTTTAACACGTATTTTAAGGAGCTAAAAACACGTATTTTTTAACACGTTTGATTTACAGTTTAATACTTATTACCAACAAATATTAAGTTGTAAAAAAATAATTTTAAAAAAGTTGATATTTTATATAGTTTTTAGCTTCTTAAAATACGTAGTGAAAAGTCAAACAACATATATTTTGGATCGGAGGGAGTATTACTTAAATCTCATGTAATTTAATACTGTAGATAGCTTATTTTTAAAAATATTTTAAAAATAATTTTTTTTATTAAATATGTTTTATATCTTTATTACGTTAGTTTACTTAAATATCGATGTACAGATAGATTGTGGCTACATATTATAGTTATATAATATTTTAATAATTTATTTTGGCTTTAAAAATAATATAGAGATAAATAAAATAACAATTATTAAATAATTAATTTTGATATAAATAATTATTTTCACTAAAAAATAATCTAGATATAAATAAAATAGCACATATAAAATATTATATATTTATCTATTAATATTAATTAACTTAAAAATATATATAGATAGATTGTGGCTTTTTTTTTAACGTGAGGGTTCTGAGTACCCACTAATTACACAAATTGTGTAAGAAGTGAGATTTGAATCCATGACTTCTTGCAAATGCTACCTTTCCCTTACTACTAGGGCAAGAAGTCATTGGTGTATGTAGATAGATTGTGGCTTGATAATTTTTTATAAACTATGAAATTAAATTATTTTAATAATTTCTTTTCCTAGATTCAATCACAATTACATAGGACGTTGTTCATCAATTCTAATATATGTATGTATACATAGATTGATTGATAAGGAAGAACGAGATCAGTATATATGAGTTGTTACATAGTACGGAGTAGTATAGTATACAAGTCATATGAGTATATGATTGAGGGAGTCGCACGGCCTAATTCATTGTAGGACCTTTTTGTGATGGGATGTTTGTTTGTTAGTTAACCCAAATAAGCATCAACGCATGGCTCCTTCCGTCACGGGTTAGACATAGAGAGCTGGTGTTGGCATTTGTCAAATTATTTCATTTACATATAAGATCAACGTTTTTTTTTTTTTTTTCAGTCGGCAAACATTAGGAGCTTTAGCCTAACTCCAGGATCATACAAGATCAACTTGTTTTATATCTCTCTGAACACAAATATATAAAAATTAAAACGGTCTTTTCCAATTTTGTTGGTTAAGATTATTAGAGCACCCACATCCCTCGAATCCTCTTGGGTTCCTTAACTCCACTTTTTATCTTTCTCTCTTCTCTTTATCATTTGGTAAAAATGTATAAAACCACAATTTATTCATTGTTGTTTGCAAATAACCACCCTTTATTAAAAAATTGTCAAATAATCACTCATTAAATATATAGGTTGCAACTAACCACTCATATCATTTTCTCGTTAAACCTCACTTAATTTAATATGAAAAGACAATTATACCTATATTCTCTAATGTTTCATTTTTAGTAAAAAGATAGTTATACTTATCTTTGTTGCTTGATTTTTCAAGTATTACAATTAGACATGTCAAACGGGTCATTCGGATCGGGTTCGGGTCGGGTCACTTCGGGTATCGGGTAAAACAGGTTTTGGGCATATCCAGGTTGACTCGAATCCGAGTTTGATCCGTTTTTGGGTCATTTTGGGTTTGTCAATTTTTTCCTTTTTAAATTAAAAAAATCACGATTTGATAATTTTGGATAATTTTAAAATTCTAAAATTAAAGGCGTTATTCATAAATTCTAGTGCTTGTAATTATATACTATATCTGATCTAAAATATTTCTTTTTTATTATTTCTCGTAATTTTTAATAAAATGTAATAATATATAAATATCAAAATTTTAAATAATTTTTTAAAAAAGTTGATATTTTATATATTATTGCATCTTCTTAAAAACATTTGATTTTTATTATTTTACATAATTTTCAATAAAAATGTAATAATATATAAAATATCAAATTTTTAAATATTTTTTAAAAATAATTTCATGTAATTAGTAATAAGCATAGAATTATTTTAATATTTTTTAGAATTTTTATCTTCTTAAAAAAATGTGTTGACAAATAAAAAATCAAATACTATCAATCGGACGGAGTATTACACAATACAAATAGATATAAAAGTTGACTTCAAAATGAAAGATCAAGTAATTGTAATTATAAAATATAATAAATTGGAATCTCCATATAAAAAAAGTTAATCATATATAATTATAAAAGAACCGGGTCAATCGAGTCACTAGGTCAATCGGGTAAATCGGGTCAAAATTACCAGGTCAATCGGGTCACCGGGTTGAAACCTATATTTAATTAAGTGAAATTTAACAAGAAAAGAGGTATGGGTGGTTAGTTGCAAACAACCTTATATTTAATGGGTGGTTATTTGACAATTTTGGAATAAGGGGTGATTATTTGCAAATAACAATGAATAATGGGTGGTTTTATGCATTTTCGCCTTATCATTTTAACAACCCATTATACTTTTCCACTTACATCCCTTGAACCCAAGAGGGTACGTTTCTTAATGTTTTTTTTTTATTAATTTTCCA
This sequence comes from Persicaria tinctoria, assembly GCA_037127255.1. Taxonomy (NCBI): domain Eukaryota; kingdom Viridiplantae; phylum Streptophyta; class Magnoliopsida; order Caryophyllales; family Polygonaceae; genus Persicaria; species Persicaria tinctoria. The sequence continues at coordinate 19,246,921 of JBANSL010000007.1, read as the reverse complement.
ACATGATATAATAATAATATTTGTAATGTATACTAATAATATTTATATAATGCATTTATTTATTATTTTATTTTATGTTTGTCATAAAATAAATAATTATATATATGCTATAAATGTGTATAATTTTAATAAATAAATAAAATTATATGAATTTTGTTCCACAATTTTAGCACAATTAAGATACTTGATACTTTATTAAAATTAGAAAATACCAAAATACATAGCAATTACATTAAAAATATCGATATACAAAATCAAATAAGAGGTGAGCTTGAAATACAACATGAAATCGGAATACCGAATGAAATTATTAAAGTTCTAAACATAAGCATTCCTGAAATTTTGCCATTTGTGTTCAACCAAATCTTCTTTGAGTCGGTAGTGTGTGCTTCTATTTCGAAGTCGCATTCGGTTTTCCAAGTACTTCTCCATTGGAGTTGGTCGGGCAGTAGAGTATGATGGATCGTTATCCTCCGCATGATCAAAATGAGAGAAATCAAAATTGAGACTATATGTCTCTCGCTCATCTTCTACTATCATATTGTGCAATATTATACATGCTCTCATTATCTTCCCAACAAAAGTGATGTCCTAAGCAAGAGTTGAGTTCTTAATTATGGCAAATAGAGCTTGTAGTACTCCAAAAGCGCGCTCTACATCTTTGCGAGTTGCTTCTTGGAGTCGAACAAACAACTTTGCTTTATCTTCTTGTGAGAGTGTGATTGATGGTATGAAGGTCGCCCAAGGTGGGTAAATCCCATCAGTAAGATAGTAACTCATGTTATACTCATAACCATTCACAACAAAACTGACTGGTGGTGATAAACCTTGCAACACATCATCAAAAACTGGAGAACGATCAAGAACATTGATATCATTACACATACCTGGTGTTCCAAAAAAGGCATGCCAAATCCATAGATCGTATGATGCAACTGCTTCAAGCACGATAGTTGGTTTTCCTTCTTTCCCTGAGAAATGGCATGTCCATGCAATTGGACAATTTTTCCATTCCCAATGCATACAATCAGTGCTACCAATCATACCAGGAAATCCTCGTACCTTGCCTACATGGAGCAATCGTTGCATATCTGCTTCGGTTGGCCTTCGAAGGTATGTCTCACCGAACGCGTTAATGACCCCCTCTACAAAGTTGGTCAAACACTTTATGGATGTAGATTCCCCTAGTCGAAGGTATTCATCAACGGCATCTGCAACCACCCCGTAGGCCCACATGCGTATAGCCGCAGTGCATTTATGCAATGCAGAGAGGCTCATCCTTCCATTTGCATCCCGCTTTTGCTTAAAGTATTCGGCATCATTTGATAATTGGTTTACAATACATAGGAAAATAGGTCTTCGCATTCTGAAACGCCTTCTAAAAATTGTATCGAGATACACCGGTGGTGGATCTTCGGAGAAATAGTCATCGTATAGGTGTTGATGACCCTTTTCCCGATATCGTTCGATGTAAGCACGCCGACGTGGTCTAGAACTTCCACCTTCATCTCTTGCAAGTTGTTGTTTAGCAAGATACATCCACGTCAAAAGAGTTTGATCATTTTGGTCATTTAGCTCATCAGAGGATGACCCAGAAGAAGGAATCAGAAAATCAAATGAGGGTTTTGATGGCTCCATAAAGGATAGAAGAGTGTTTGCTTGTGAAGTTGGTGGAGATTGATTGTGGAATGGTAGAAAATTGTAAGTGAAAATGAAGAAAGCATGACCACTATATCTAATAGAGGGTTTTGAATCTTTTGATGCATCCCTTGGCTTTTTGTAAAGGTGTGTCACATCTTCTTGGCTTTTGCAGATTTGCATTGGAACTCAAATGGAGACTAGATCTTTGCAAGCTCTTGTCACATATTCTTGGCTTTTGCAGATTTGCATTGGAACTCAAATGGAGACTAGATCTGTGCAAGCTCTTGTCACATCTTCTTGGCTTTTGCAGATTTGTATTGGAACTCATCAACGAACAAACTTTTGAAATGTTTGATGCATGTTAGATTAACAAATTAAGAACTGATTTCATTAACATAAGTCACTCAAACATTAGAACTCATACAAACATAAAACATTAACGAAACACATTACTTGTAAAAACATGTGAAGCTAATCTTCACTTAGGAAACGTAGATGATGAACAAGAGATAAAACATTAGAGAGCATAAAGATCACTGCTTGTTAGGAAATAGCTCAGCTACAAGCATTTTCTTAATCATCTCATCCTCTGCGTAAGCTCCAATTTCGCCAGCAGTTATGTTAACGCACTCATATTGGTTGCTCGCAGATAGTCATATGCAATCTTTTGTTGTCTCTTGATATCCTCACTCTTTTTAATAGCTGGTGCATCCCTCTTTTCCATTAGCTTATTGTATGCTTCTTCGACTTCCTACATTGCACCAGTTTCTTTTAACAACCTTCTTCCCTTTCTTTGCTCCATCATTTGCAGCCTTCCAATAGGCTTAGCTGGAGCACTTGTAGGGGTAATTGATCCACCACTTATAGAATAATCTCCATCTTCATTTAACTTTGATCGTTTTGAGCTCCCTCCTGTACTTGTAGAGGAAGGGTTGTACAAAATTCACCACTTCGTCTCATTCCTTAGAACAGGCCATGCATGCTCGAACACAAAGTCACATTTCATATCCCGAACAAAAACTTCATGTGCCCTTTTTAATACATCAACCTGACTTTGCCCATTGGATTGCAAATTTGAGGCTTGCTCATAAGCTTCAACAAATTTTGATACATTTGGTGACATTTTATGCCACCTTGATATGTGGATGTAATCCTCTCAACAACATCCCTTCTATGCATGTTGAAGTACTCTACAACTCGATCCCCAAATCCCGTGAGTGTAGAATTTGTGGTTACTATAGGATCTGTGCTAATGTTAACCCATGCACTAACCAATAATAAATCTTCACTCTGGCTCCACTTGCATCGTTCACCTTTGGAAGAGCCACCTCTACCACGGATGGCTCTACCGCGTCTTCCACAGGCTCTTCCTTGAGTGGATCGTTTCCAAGTAAGAGAGTCATCTTCAGTAGCGATTGTATTTCATCTATGCTTGACACCTCTTTGTGTGTGCCCCCTTGATTCATTTGAGAGGTGATACTAATACTTCCCGGAGTATTAGAATCATGAGATGTGAAACTCTGAAGACAGGAATGATTTGGGGATTATGTGGATCTTGTGTGTAAATCAAAGGTTGATGGATTAACAAAACCTTGATATTGATGAAAATATGAAGCACCCCTATTTCCTTCAAATGTTGGTGGGGCGTTCAGATTGGGTTGGAAATTTTGAGAGAATGGTGAATCTTCTAAATCAAGAAAGTTTGAAGGAAAAGTTGATGGAATTCTGATAATTTCGTGGGTGATTTGGATCCATCTAAAAAAATTGAAATGAAATGTTCCAAAAGAACTCACTATATGTGATGCAAAGTACAACGGGAGATGAGAATGCGAGGAAGTGGTTTGGTGGAGGGAAAGGTTTGGTGGTTCCCCTTTTATAGAAAAAAATTATAATATAAATTTTATCTTTAATATGCATGCACATTTTTTAAATAATTTAACTATAAATATATTGAGTGTATTTCATTTTAAAATTTCTTGCCTTCTTTAATATAATATAATATTGGTATCTAATGATATATTTAAAAAAATTATGAATGAAATAAATATTAAAAGTTTTTTTTATTTATGTGCCCGAAATTAGGCTCTGTTTAAAAAATAAAAAGGATGGGATATTTCATCACAAAAAAAAAGAAAAGAAAGAAGTACATAGAAAAGAACTCTTGAATTGGGAAGAAGACCACCCGTTTCTTCACAAAAGGCAGCCTTTTTCTTCAAAAGAAAAAACAAAAAGAGGTACAAATTTTTTACCCATTTCTTCCCCACTTTACCCTTGCTTTTTCTGAAAATTCAGAAGTCGGTCCCACTTGCATAGAAAACACCCTGTGTTTAAGGGTTTCTACCAAGTGAACCTTTCAAATCGTTCTTTACTATTAAATGTGGCAGGTGGAATATTTTAACATTTTTTTTTCTTAATTTCACATTTAAGATACCCCTATGCAGGTGCTCTTAAAGACATAGGATAGAAAAACTAAGTCTCATTATATATCACATAAGATTTAACAATTAACACAAATTCTAGAGAGAGGGGCTCTAGAACCCACAAACCTCCATGTAAACCCTAGGCTACGGCCCCCCAATCTCTTATCTAATCCTTGTTCAGGTGGAAATTTTTGTTGAAATTGGGTTGGGGCTTCTTTGCTGCGCTCAATACTTAATCAGTTCATTTCGTTGCACTCAATCCTTTTTGTTGAAATTGATTTGGGGCCTTGCCCAATCCATCACCCACACCCTCTAGGTTCGACTACCCCTCTCCTTCCTCGGTTAGGTGCCTCTCTCCGCCAGTGCCCCTTAAAACCTCCAACCTGGGTTCGCATGCCCTGGGCTCCGGTGTCTTCGTTCTGGTGACTGGGTTTGGTTTCGCCTCCTTTCTCCCTCTTCCATCCATGCCTACGCCGTTGTGTCGCCTGGCTTGGTCATCTGGTGTCCTTCCTCCCGTCTCCGACTCGTTCTGGCGTTCCTTTTCCATGGTCGTGCTTTTCGCCGTTGTTGTGGGGGGTTGCGTGGGTTCTAAGCATTGGGATTGGGATCTGGTAGATCTGCTCGTGCCTGCTGAAGGGCTGATTTGGGCTCTTCGGGTCTTCCTTGTGCCGGGTTTGACCCGTTGCCTCTGGATTTTGGCCCCCTTTTGTTGTGCTTCGGGCCCAAGGTTTTGCCTTGGGTCCGAGGCTGCCCCAGATAGGAAAATAATCCTATATATATTTTTATATATAAATAGATATAAAAATAGAATTTATAAAATAAAACCGTTTGGTTTTTATCAAATACCCGTGATTAAATCCCGCAAGGGCTTAAACTAAATCCCGAAGGGGCTCGACTAATTCTCAAAAGGGCTCGACTAAATCCCGAAAGGGCTCGACAAATTCCCGAAAGGGCTCAAAAAATTCCCGAAAGGGCTTGACTAAATCCCGCAAGGGCTTGACTAAATTCCGGTTGGCTATTTCTTTTGGCGTTTCTAGGAGGTCTTCTGCTTGGCCGGGGACGTGAAGTTTGGAGTCGGGACTAGCTAGGGTCGAGGTGGTGCATTCAGGCCCAGGGCGACTCCGTATCCGGGAATGAGCTTCATTGGAGTTTTGTTTGCACTTCCCACATGAGATAGATTCCTAATGTACCGCTAGCCTGCGATGGTCCTGTTTTTTAGGAGACTTTTTAGGAGTGGAGAAGACAAAGATACTTTTTTTAGTAGAGAGGATGGTGAAAAACGTTTTAGAGGGTAAAAGCTTGGTTCTTTTCATTGATTCACTTGAGAATATATAATAGAGTTACATGGAAAATTCTATCTAACAACTAAGATATTCTATCTAACAAATAAGGTATGTATAGATCTTGTAACTAACAACTAAGATATGATATCTCTTAAAACTCCTCCTCAAGTTGGAGCATCGGTTTGATGAATGTATGCCCAACTTGTCCAAAAGGAAGTGAAACTGTTGTTGCTCGAGCATTAATGTTTCAAGCTAAATTGCCTATCAAATTTTAGGGGGTGTGTTCTCACTGCTTGTTTCCTCATCAATCACACGCCCTCCTCTGTTCTTAAAGGTAAAACCCCTATGAATGTCTCTTCCACAAACCTCCTGACTATGAAAAACGTTTTAGAGGGTAAAAGCTTAGTTCTTTTTGTTGATTCACTCGAGTACACCAATTCTAACCCCCTCGTCTCTCTCTCTCTCTCTCTCTCTCTCTCTCTCTCTCTATATATATATATATATATATATATATATATATTCAATTTTTCGTATATTTTTATTTTCTCTTTGTTTTTTTAATTAAAAAAATGGATCCATTAAAAAAAATTTCCATAAAACTTTGTGGCTAGCCTATTCGAAAAAAGTTGGGAGGATTCGCCAATGGTTCCGGTGTACTTATTGTGTCCTCTGGGTTTATAATCGCCAGTCGTGTCTGATGAAGATCTGATTTGATATTAGTTGGCATATGTGATTTTAATGGTTTTAGCCTTATGAAATAATTAGCTAAAAAACAAAAAATTTAAAACTATTTAGGGTAGTAGTCAAATTTTGAACTATTTAGGGAAATAACCAAAATGTTGACTTTTTGACCTTTTAATTATAGAAAAATATCTCTATTTATGCTAAATTACGAATATTATCCGAAATTTCTTAGACTTTAAAATATTACTACAGACTTAATACTGATTGCTTATAAATGACTTTTGGTGGTACTAACTACCATAATCTACTAACTATATATTATGAATAATAAGTTTTTTGTGGTTTTAAGCCCACCACGCTCTACAACTAAAACTTTAAGCTAAAGAGGTTTGACCTATACCTAAACGTAGTTACTCTGGGCCGTCGGCGGTCCTGTAGCTTCAGACTTTCTAGAGGTGGCTAACCTTCAACCATGCCTCCCTTAGTCCAGACTAAGAACAGATTTGTTTCGTTTCCTACCTCAGACCATAGTCTCTAGCTTTTGGTTTTGATTTTGAGAGAGTGAAGGGATTAGAATCAAGAAAATAGAATATTCAGAACATAGTGTTCAATTAAGTAGCTTTCTTTTTCTTAAAAACAAACTTTATTGAATCTGGAAAATATTACAACACACAACTCCTAATTTAGAACTTACAAACACACAAACATACTAGATTCTCACACCAGAAAGATCCATCTAAGGATTCTTGAGTTTTTGAGTGATGGGAAACCAGTCTACTCAGAACTCAACAATGCTTCTCTTTTTGCATTACAAGATTTTTTCTCTCTTAGCATATATTTTTCCTCTCTGGAATTCAGTGCCTTTGAACTCCGAAGGAACGCTCTATTTATAGAGCTAGTTGAAGGGCATTGGATGCCTTTCCAACGTTTAAAAGCAAGTGGCCGACAGGGTGGCCTAAACGCACACACATTATTGCATGAGTTCACATGCCAAATAGTAACATAAAGAAAAGAAAAAGAAAAAGACAAAAGCAAAGCATGTATAGGCTGACTAGATTCTTCAGTGCTTTAGTTGCATTCGTCCAGGTTCCAGACTCCTTCTTGACCCATATTAGCTTCCAAGTCACCATCATCATAATCTTGTACTAAATCTAGAGTATTATCAATCTCTAGATCTTGATCATTATCTAAATCGAGATCAAGCATTGATCCTTCAGTATATTCTCGATCCCATGCAATTAGCATATCAATCATTTTCTCGTGGCCTTCTTTAGCTAAAAAGTGACCGGCTTCTATTTCTGATAGATAGAGCTCAATGGACTCGGACCTGTCTATAGCCTATTGCATCAATGGTTTGAGTTGTGGGGTTACGATGAAGGTTGTATTTCCAACTTTGAATATCCCACAGTTAGTGTGTCGATACTTGATGATGTAGTAGTAGATGCAAAATAGCCCTTTTGGTCTGGCCACCCATGGATGCCTTACTGGCTCCAAACTTTCTTCTACTGGATCCTTCACGAACCAGTAATCTTCTGAGGATAAAATGAGAATTAAATAATGTGGTAACCGGGTTTTTCCCTGGTTAACATCCATACATGCACAATGAACTTGACATCCTGTTATCTTCTCTATGTCACTACAAAAAATAATTAAATTCGCCACGCTAGCTAGCTTCGGCAGGCGTTTGCCGTGGCAATTGATACCCTTTTGCTACGGCAATAGCCACGGCAGGCGTTGCATCCGAAAAAAGAAACAAATTAGCCACGCTTGATGGCTTCGGCAAATATTTACCGTGGCTATTGGGTAAAAAAAAACACTCTATTAGCCATCCGCCTCTCTCTTCCCGTTCCCCCACTTCCGCCTCCCAAAGAACACAGATCTCCTTCTCCCAGATCTCGTTCTCCCTTCCTTTGCTCTCTCAAAGTCTCAACCTCCCTCTCCCAGATCTCGTTCTCCCTTCTTTATCCTCATGTCTCTCCTCCTCATCTCGAGATATCTCTCTTAATCTCCTCTTCATCTCGGAATTAGGGTTTTACTACTCCTTCAATCGAATCGGAGAAGATGGTGTCGAAGACCACCACCGTCGTCCCCTGTCGCCAGACCCAGCCAGATGCCAAACCCGCCTTGAGAAAGCATGTTTTCATCATCGTCGATCAAATGAAGCCTGGCTCCCATGCTCATTCCACACTCTCCTTCGTTCGTCAGGCGATTTCAAGCCTCATTGCAAAATCATTTGGCTTCGATTCAGCAATTCCAGGTACAATCCTTCGCTCTTTCTCTTCTCTGATCTATTTTCCAAGCCTGTATTCAATTTGTTGATTGTAACAGGAAATCATGTGTTAGCTTCATATCTCTAGTGTTTAGTTTATATTTCTGAATTTGCAGTATTATAGGGCTTAGCCTTCGGTATTTTAGTATTGGGCCGAGTGTTGGGCCGTAGTCTGTATTTGGCTTTAGGCCTAGTTTTGGGTAGTCTTCAGCTTCATCTTCTTCATATAAGTTGTAGTTCTATCATCAGTCGAGAACCAATCAAAATACAAACCAATTTTCCAATCTCTCAAACTCTCTGAATCAATCTATCCCTTGTTCTAGCATCCTTCGAATCGACCCTTCTCCCTTTCGTGGTTGGTTTCTAGGCCTAGAATACTCAGTTTCGAGATCGATCTTCGATCTTCTATCTGAGATCTATCAGTTACTTGTCACTTTTGAGCTTCCGCTGTTTCAATGGCGTCGATGATCGGAAATCCCGTCGCAATGGTATCAGAGCAGAACGATATCTCGGAGGCCAAGCAAAGTATGCAGAGAATCGAGGAGATTCTCCTCAAGTTCCTAGCGGAGAAGAAATCACAGATCAGTCGTCCTTCCCAGGAAGGAAAGGAAGATCATCACCACCGCCAACGCCGGATCCTCCCGATTCGTTCAGAACGAGACAGATCAGTGCACATCATCTCTAGCCGATCAATCATGAAGGTCAGATCTACCCATGAAACCAAGCGCCGAGGTACGAGTTCCCGAAATTCAACGGAACTCTCATACGTGATTGGATCTGGCGATGTGAGCAGTTGTTCTTTTTTAATAGAACGCCTCCAGAGTTGATGGTTCGTCAGGCCTCTTTGCACTTTGAGGGCAAGGCACTCCAATGGCACCACGAGTACATTCGAAACAGGTACGGTCGATACCCTTCTTGGCCAGAGTATATAATCGATATTTCAGCCCATTATGATAGAAATTGGGATGCAGACATAGTCGATTGTAATGGATGGGTAGGATCGAGTACTCTGAGTGATGAAACTGATTGGAATGTGCAAAGGATTGATGATTTGAAGGAGTATGGGGTAGTTTATACTCCCATGGTGATTGATGATAATCAAATGGTTACAAAGGCAACTCCAGGCCGGGTTGCACACCAAGTGCTCGATGAAATGTCTGCACAAAATAACAGTAATGATATTGAGGTTAATGCTTATTTAAATGAAGTGCTTAATCCTGCTGTTTTTTCAGTCGAATAGGGATGTGAAGCGAGATGAGCTGGGTGAGTTCTCGAATCCAGATGAATCTTATAGCACTATACATGAGTATTCATCTATGATTGTTGAAATCTTGAAGCAAACTGATGAGATAGATGAGAAACAAGATGTTGATGAATCCAGGGTATCGGGTGAACTCAGTGAGGGTGAAGAAGAACCTCAAACTGAGGTAGAGGAGGAGCCAATGGCTGCTGCGAAGAGCATCCAGCTGTCTATGATCGACAAAACGCCAGAGTTGATGGGGAATGGAACTAAGTTGTCAGCTGCGTTTCCTACTGAAATTGTGTTGTTTAAAACTGTTGTGAGCCAAGATGGGGAACAAGGTGCCTTGAGTTTTGATCCCGGAGGGCCATTGAAGCTTGTGGGCAACTCTCCTAACCTGATAGATGATGGAGCGCAGCAGAAAATTGAGCTGAAATATTGTAATAAGGGGTTGACAGCTATAAGCAACTCGTTAGGGACTTGCTTGGTGGTTGATAGCCACGTTTTGCTGGAAGTGTTGTCTAAGTCTAGAGGCGATGGCCTTATTTTTGCAAAGGAACCCAGCAGTTCGGGCGCTCACCAACTGCTCGACGAAACGTCTGCACCAATGGAGATCACGAATAAGGAAGAAGCACACTATCAGCCTGTTTTTGATCCGGGAATTATTGCTAAGAAAGTTGATGAGTTCAATCCTCGCATCGAGCAAGTGAGTATTTCATTTACACGCTCAGCTAGTTATGCTGGAGATTTATGTTTTGTTCCAGGGAGAGATTACTGGACTGTTGCTGCGCATGGCTTGCTCAAGAAAGTACCTAAGCCATGGGTTGATAAACTGATTATTACAAACAGACTCATTCGTTTGCTTGCTCACCAAGTGCTCGATAAATTGCCATCGTTAATGGACATCAATCGAATTAAGGTATTGGTTGATCTTCATGAAGAAACTGACGGGAGCATCAAATTGAAAAGTCTCCGGGCAGGTAAATGCTCAATTGATCCAATCATGTTATTTACTCATGATTTAGGAAATATTTATGTCATGATGAATAATTATGATGAATTGGTGCCTTTCGATCTGGGAGGAGAACTGATTATACTTGTGGTTAGTGTGTATGGCTGCCTTTTGCAATCGGATGAGTTGCACGAGGTTACTACGTGCTTAAATCTTGAAACCAACACCTATATGCAGCTTTTATCATCTCTTGAAAGATATTTTGTGCCTAAATGGATACACGTGAGAGCAGCTTTTGGTTTCCCTGCTATGGTTGCTACCAATCGAGATCGAGTTTTATCACGTTTCACTCTATTAGCTTGCAATAATTTTCAGCAAAATAGGGTGACAGTAGCTGCATTCAGGACAGTAGCTTGCAATACTTTTGCTCTTGAGATATGGATTGAGGTATGGGATGAGTCCCGTTCATATGAGCAAATATATGTGCTGAATTTTGACCCTGGAGATAAAGGGTTTATGCTTGGCGATCAGGAGATGCTCATGTCAAACCAGATTAGAGAGATCTTTAATGCTTATATATGTGAGACCGCTTCTTCATTTAGATTACTTGATAGCAGTATAATGACATTTGATTATATTGAGCTGCTATCGTTTGATCCGGGAGGGAATCCACATGTGAGTAAGGCCCTCCCATTACCTACTGTTGCTGCTGGTTTTATGTTCTCAAGTTTGGTTGCAAATTTGAAGGGGGAATTATTTGACATGGAACCCATGTTTGCAACTTGGTACTTGAGACTAGTCTGTTTATTTCTCCTGTTGCTCAGCTTGGAGAGTGCACATCATTACACTGAAGTAGCAATTACTGAACTTATATCATTGAATCAAAATGGAGGGAGAGATCAACAAGATATCAAGTATTTGAGGCTGGAGAATGCTTGGCTATTGCTAATATTAAATCCAACTCAGGAAATGAGGAAGAAGGTTGCTGTTTTTAGTGTTCGAACCTGGGCTATCAAGGCTTCCTTTGTTTTCGACCCCGGAGGACAAGGTTCCATGCCCACAAATGAAACTCCTCATATAGGTTGCTGGTGACGAGAGGCTATACTGAATGTGATCATTGAGGACAATGATCTTTCGAAGAGGGAAGTATTGTAACAGGAAATCATGTGTTAGCTTCATATCTCTAGTGTTTAGTTTATATTTCTGAATTTGCAGTATTATAGGGCTTAGCCTTCGGTATTTTAGTATTGGGCCGAGTGTTGGGCCGTAGTCTGTCTTTGGCTTTAGGCCTAGTTTTGGGTAGTCTTCAGCTTCATCTTCTTCATATAAGTTGTAGTTCTGTCATCAGTCGAGAACCAATCAAAATACAAACCAATTTTCCAATCTCTCAAACTCTCTGAATCAATCTATCCCTTGTTCTAGCATCCTTCGAATCGACCCTTCTCCCTTTCGTGGTTGGTTTCTAGGCCTAGAATACTCAGTTTCGAGATCGATCTTCGATCTTCTACCTGAGATCTATCAGTTACTTGTCACTTTTGAGCTTCTGCTGTTTCAATGGCGTCGATGATCGGAAATCCCGTCGCATTGATTCTAATGGCTCCTGGTGGTGAGATTTTAGACTTTTTCAAAATCTACAGTTAGGGTTTTAGGTTGGGGCCGGAATTTCGATTGAATTTGCTTACTATGCTTGTTGATATGTAAGTATGATCTCAGAGGTGTTTGGTCCATAGCTTATTCAGTTTGATGACAGCGTGATGATTAAGTGTTTGTCTGATGCTTATGAGAATCTCTTTTTTCGCCCTTTCAGCGAGACTGAACATTAAAGCTGTCGCTGATTACTCTTATCTTAACCACAATAATTGTCTCACCATTGGTGGAGTTGACGATGCTCAGAAATATCATAAACTCATGGTAACTTATGCATTAGCAGATATCATGTTGTCATACTTTTGCCTAGCTACTGAATTCCCTTGATATTTGTTTCTCAAATGACTATCAGGGAGCCATAGATATTATCCAAATCAACACAGAAGACCAGGAGCATAGGTTGTCAATTCTTGCTCCTATATTGTGGTTGAAAATCACGTTGAAGTAGTGATGGATGAAGGTACTCAATTGCTGTCTATTCTAGTAACATTTTGATGGGCTGCTTTTACTTAGCTATATTACATTCTGTATTTTAGGGAACAAATCAATCATTCTAGGGTTGAGCATTACATTGAACATTGTGCTATTCAATCATCTAGGGTTGATCCTTAATTACATGATGGTTTATGACAAATTCATCCATCTCATGTTATTGATCTTTTTGAATTCTGAATTCCATAATATGCATCTACGTTGTCACTATTTGTTTGACAATTTTTCAACTGCAAGAAGTTATAATGTTTTCTGGTTTGATCTTGGTAGCTATCACTTATTCAGCCAAATTGATGGGATGTAGTGTGCAAGACCTTGTGCAAGTTGTATCAACTCGCACGATAAAAGCTGGCAGGGATAGTATTGTCAAGAAGCTGACTGTGGAGCAGGTTATTTCTCACATTTATAGATACAAGGGTAAGTCAAATACATGCTTATACCTTGATTGCTTTAATTTTTGGGTTTGCAGGCTACTGATTCATGAGATGCATTGGCAAAATACATTTATGCTAGTCTATTTGATTGGCTTGTAGATCAAATATATAGGTCACTTGTAGTTGGTAAATAGCATACGGGGAGAGCAATCGGCATACTTGATATTTATGGATTTGTATCATTTCAGGTATACTTTTTCAGCTTTTCAAAAGGCTCAAGGAATTCCTGTGTTTTTTTATATATATATTCCTCATTGCTACTGATCATTTTCATTTTCAGAAAAACAGTTTTGAGCAATTGTGTATAAACCATGCAAATGAGAGGCTGCAACAACATTTCAATCGCCATCTTTTTAAACTTGAACAGGAGGTCAGATCTCACTTTCTAGTCTCCTAAAATCGTTGTTTTTGTTTTTTTCCTCTGTCCAAATTTCTTACTACTTGTGATAACTTTTTTACTGCATCAAATTGTTATATATATATTTTTTCCCTGTTATTCCATAAATTGGTAGGGATGATTTTACATGAATAGCTCTTAATTATTTTGTATATAGAACAAACATGTTGAGCATTTTGCATGGATTGAGTTTTCTAACAAATTACACCTTTTTCGGCTTCTTGAATCAATCTTCAAAATTTTCTTGATAGGTTGTGCTATGTTTGTACTTTGTAGACCTTGATTTTCTTTTTCTTCAGAGTGTTTATAGTACACTAAATTTTTTATGCCTTCATTTATATTCATGTTAGCTACAGGGATTCTTAGTTTATTTTCATAGTATTTATCGGTGAGTTTGGTTTTTAGTGAACGGGGAGACCATTTCAGCATGTTGCTACTAGTTATGGGTTATAAGAACAAGATTCACTTTTTGTTTTTGGTCATTTAAAAAAAAAAAACTGAACTTCATTAATCATTGCAAAACCATTAGAGTGTAACTACTGAATTCCCTTGATATTTGTTTTTGGTTTTTGGTCTTTTGTTTTTTACCACCTCGAAAACATACATGGTTGAACTTTTGTTCTGCTGTCTAAATGTGTAAGGTTATGCTACAAGTGGAATGGGCCGATTTGATTAATTAGAGAATCTATAGCCTAGTCAATGGGAAAGAACTTGATGTTCAACCTCTTACAACCACAGATTAGTTCAGGTTGCTATTTAAGTCCAACATCGTCCATCTGCATGCTTTTTTCAGTAATTTTTACCTTTTGCTTCTTTAGTTTGAATATATATATGCTTGCATTATTTTCAGGTTGTTATTTAAGTCCAACATCGTCCATCTGCATGCATTTTTCTGTATTTTTTTTTACCTTTTGCTTGTATTATTTTAAGTCGAACAACGATTCTATGATCTGGTGCTTATTTTGCTTACTTCTTTCTATTGAGTTTGAAGTGAACATGTGCTGCGTGTAGAATTGAAGTGATCTGGTGCTTATTTTGCTTACCTCACCTCCCCCCCTTTTTTTCTTCTTTACAGATATTGGATATTGAGAATTTGGCAATGTCCATATGTCTAAGGCGTTTGCAAAGTGTTACAACTTGCAAGGGATACTTTATTTGCGAACTTATGTATGAAAGCCTGCAAAATGGTAAATGGATTATGGATGTTTCTTAATAGAAAAATATGAAGACAACATTTTCTGATCTAGCTGTAGTAATTGATGTTATTGGTGAATTAGAACCATTTTCATTATAGATGTCAGACTTTCTTTGGGGTTATATTGTTGTATGTTCAGACCATGCATTTTGTAATTAAAATTGTATATTTTTTTTTGAGAAAGAATCAAATTGGAGTTTTTTTAGCTTGGTTATGAATAATATAGTGCACAGATAATCATTTGTGTATTATATTTTTTTTAAATATATGGGACTTTTTAGCTCGGGTCTGGAAAATCCGGGCTAAAAAGCAGGTTTTTTTTTTTAATTTTTCAAAAATAATTTAGCAACGGCACCTTGCCATGGCAAACATGTAGGGGTAGCTTTGCCATCGCTTAGCCACGGCTCTTTGCCGAAGCTACCAAAATTTGCCACCCCACAATTCGCCGTTGCATGGCCGAAGCTAGCATGTTTTTGCCACCCTAAATTGGCCTTTTGCCACGGGAAATTGCCGAAGCAAATTAATTTTTTTTGTAGTGTGTGTTCGAACTTTGCTGCTCTGAGGAAGACCTCCTTTTGGAACTTGGTGAAGTATTTGAGCATGATGCTCCGTTCTTCGTCCTTTGTCCACCAACGATTCCTTTTATAGATTCCACTACACATTCCATATTTCCATGACTTCAAGTAATCTGCATCTTCATCTGGCATGATGGGTAATGATAATCCTCCCAATCCTTCATGGTTGTTTCTTACAAAGTGTGTAAACCATTCGTCTATCACTCATCCTGGCAGTCTTCTGACCCTTTCCGATACCTCCTAGTAGAAGTGTCTGAAATCTCTCATCCTCCGTCTCCTATAGATTTCTTCCTGAAGTTCAACAGGTAGCTGAAGAACTTTTATTATCATTTCCATAGTTAGGAATCTTTCAACCGTTCTGTGTCTTGTTTGTAAGAGTCCACGACGGTATTTGGTTTGAGTAAAATTTCCAAAATCGACAGAAATGTAAAAACTTGGAGGGGAAACCCATCTCTGGTATTCTCTTATTTCGCCTAAGAGATCAACATCCCAAGGGTTGGTTACCCATCGGGGATTTTCCCATCGATTCTGATTTCTTTGGTCCATCAGCTAATTATCCAGTTAAGCTGTCTGCTAGAGAATTCTTATATCTCTGCACATGTTCAATAGTAAAGGTGAATTGGTTAAGGGCTAGTTGCCAACGCATGAGTCTCACATGTGCTTTCATATTATCAAGATTGTTATTTATAAAACCCAATATTCCTTTACAATCTGTTCTGACTGTAAATGGTTTAGGGGCTAAGAAGATTTTGAACATCTGGATTCCGCTATAAATCGCAAGAATTTCTTTTTCCATGATAGTGTAATTATATTCGGAATTGTTGAAACTGCCACTGCTGTACCTGCAAAGCTTATTATCTTTCTTTAGTTTCAAAACAGCTCCCCAATGATAATCGCAAGCATCTGTTTTAAGAACTAACTCATCATCTTCATTAAGTAAAGTCAATATTGGAAGTTTTTCACATCTTTTTAGCTCTTGGACAATTTTAGTATCTAAATGAGTCCAAATCCAAACTTGATCTTTCATTAATTTCTTCACCTTCTATAGACTCATTTTCAGAATTATATCTTCTTCAAGCTTTTCTTCTATTATTTCTACTATCCCTTTGTTATTTCTTAGGGCTAGATTTACTGTTTCATCTTCAGATAGCTCGATGTAATCCAAACTACTTAGGGCTTCTATTAATCTATTGTTCTTCTTGTTTTTGCATTCATTAGCATAATGACCGGATTCTTCGCATGCCCAACATTTGCAGTTTTTCTTTTTCTCATGATAGAACGAGGCTTTCTGGAAAAATATTCTATTTTTTGAAAATGGGTTTTTATAATACTTTTTATAGTATTTTCACCTCTTTGTTTATTGAAACTTTTTCTCTTATAGTTTCTTCTTCCTTGATAATCTCTGTTGTTACATCCTCACTCTGCCGGCGTCTCCCAACAAGTTAATAATTTTTTTTTCATTCTTTGGGTGCTTCTCACGTCTCGACATTTTTTCTCGACCCATTTCCTAACATAAGAAATTATGTTACCAAGAGAATCTTTACTTCCGTTTTTAATTAGCTCTCGATATTCTTAACATATTTGTTCATTAATTGGGGCAGGAAGTTTATCAAAGAACATTTGCAAATTAGTGTTGTTTTCTCCTATCTTGTAAAATACGGAGTACTTCTCAAACTCTGTTATGTAGTTATCAACGTATTTCATATTACAGATTTTGAGATTATTTAATGTCCTTTGCCATTTTAAAGCTTCCTTATCTTCATCTTCTTTTTCTCCAATGAATTCGTCTTCTATAATTCACATATTAATGTGAACATATTCACTGGACTAATTGCAAAATTCCTAAGCTCTTGTTTTACTTCATCACCAATAGCTCCATACTAGTCGCCAACACATCCATAGAAGCTATGTTCTATATAATTAAAGAATTGAGAAGAGTTCCATCATACATTCATGTTTAATACACTCATCATTCTTTTCTTCCAAAACTCTATGATTTTGCGCATATTCCTTACGCCATCTAGGTTTAATTTATAACCTGTTTCACTTATGGGTTCTAGATTAATTTTTCTTTGATTTGACCTATGGTTTGGCATAATGCTTACTCCAAATCTCTCTTTCTTTTCTAAACTCATTTGGCTTTAGTCTAGGTCCGTAATTACTGGTGGAACCATGTTCATAACGTGTGTAATTTCTTCTAGCTTCGTTATATTCTACTGGTTCATTCTCCCTCAGCCTTCTTTGTCTTAATATTTCATTTAAACTTTGTTGGACTTTAGATATGAGAATGTTTTCCATGTCTTTTAGGTTAATTAATCCCATTTGCTGATACACAACTTCTTCATATGAGTTCTTTTTAGACTCATCGTCGCTCATAACTTCTTGGTTCATAAAGTTGGTTTCAATTGTTTTTCATTTCTGTAATTTCAGCTTCCATTACAGGTCATCCAACTTAGTGCTAAATCTCTTTATTTGTCGAAATGGATGTTGATTCATTTTTAAGGATTTGATTTTCGTCTTGATTTTCTTCTTCTACAATCTCTTTTTTCTTTATAGTGTTATCTAATTTAATAGAAAACTTCTTTTTGGATTTTTTAAATGGATAACTATATTTAAAATGATCTTTTTTTTTATTTCACCACGTGATGTTAGGCTTATCTGATAGCTTATTTCGTTAATGACTTTTAGATTGGTTGAGTGATGCACTTCGCATGTTTCTTTTACAATTAATCTTAAATATTTTACTGCTAATATCAATATATAATTGTTCTAATTTTCTAACTTCAAGTTTTAGATCTATAAGTTGGTCTAAAATGACATTTAAAATTGCTCCAAAATGCTTATCACTTGTATCTAAATGTAAAGCATGAGGATAAGTCTTATGAGAGCAATTAGCATACACCTCTAGATTTCTTTATAGATAAATACCGATTATTTTTTATTAACTTGGCTCTGATACCAAATTGCAGGATCATAATAAAATATAAAAGTACTGAATAATATTAAAGCGGAAATTAGAAAGACAATAACACAAACTAAGGATATAACTTAAACTTATTAAAAGATAGGGTTTATTTTTAGAATTTTTTGGTCTTTATGGGGCAAAGTTTACAATTGCAGAAAAGTAAATAGTGACTTTTGGCTATTCTCTAAAATACTTTGCAGATTTGTCTATTGTCCTAATAACTTTGGAATTTTTGACTATATTCCAAGTTTACTCTAGCCTTCTTGGCCATTTTGAATACGTGATCTCTCATCTGGTGGCTTGGTGGATTCATATCCCTAAAACTCTGCTATCTTTGGCTATGAATCCACGAGGACTTGGGTTTGATCTCCATAGGAGAAACTGAAACCAACCTTATTTAAGCAAAACACACTAACAAATTACAAGAGGCATTGGGTAGAATCCCAGAAAATGGACCCAAACTCGAAAACAGACACAAGACTAGTGCATTTAACATGACTTATTCCATAGAAAGATGGAAGTAGGAAATCTTTCAGCATATATGAGTCGAAGATGAGACTCAATCATCTCCATCCCACAGCTCTTCAGTTGTTCTAAAAGGTCCAAACTCTGAGGTATAATCCAATCCATCATTAGCTCTAGCCTGCGGTATTGTTCCGATCTTTTCATGGTCTTCCGGAGTTAACTCCCAGCCAAATATCCCGAGGTTTTCTGTCATCCTTTTTCTGTTGAAGCTCTTGGGCACCACCGTGACTCCTTGCTCAATCACCCATCTCAGAGCAACCTGAGCCACAGTCTTCCCTTTAGCCTTTGCAATCTCCTTGAGCAATTCAGACTCTACAATCTTGTTGTTTCCATAGAAGGTCCCAACCGCCCCTAACGGCGAGTAAGCAGTCACCACAATACCCTTCTCCTTGCAGAAATCAATGAGTTTTTTCTGCTGCCAACCCGGACTCAACTCAACCTGTTACAATTAATTAACCCAAAATCACCCTAACAAGAACCAAGCACAACATTTATATATTCAAATGTAATTAAAAGATCGAGTAAATGGTGTTTAATTACTTGGTTGACTGCAGGAGGAATTGTAGCAAAGGATAGGGTTTCAGATAGCTTCTTGGAGGTGTAATTGCTTACTCCAATGGCCTTTGTAAGACCAGCTCTCTGGCACTCCTCCATGGCCTCCCACACCCCCTTGAAGTCCATAGCGTAAAACTCGTCTGCCTTTATCGGATACTCCCATTTTCCTGGCTTCGAGCTCACTGGCCAGTGTATAAGGTAAAGATCAAGGTAATCCAGCTTCAGGTTCCTTGATTAATTAATTGTTCAATTCAAACACAGTCAGTCTCAGATCAACTATATTTGCAAGTCTTGGAATTGGAAATATATTACTTACGAGAGAGTTGTTTTGAGGGCGGGGAGGACTCTATCAGGATAGCAATCGCTGCACCAGAGTTTGGAGGTGATGAAGAGCTCTTCGCGGGAGGAGATGATGCCGTCGGAGAGCGCTTCGAAAATGGCTTCCCCAAGAGGCTCCTCCGTCCCGTAGAGGCAAGCGGTGTCGAAGTGCCTGTAACCGAGCTCCATCGCTTCAAGAGCCGCGCCCTTTGTGACTTCGGGGGCAACTGGCGGGTTCACCGACATGCCCAGGCCGAGCACGGGCATCTTTCCACCTCCATGACTGAGCTCAACTTGAGGAATGTGGGGAGCTGCCATCTATTCTTTTACAGAGTACTCCTCACTTCTCACTCTCAGTGTGTTGATTTGATTTTGCCTCGGAGTTTAAATAATACTTGATCCATTTGTTTTCGAGTGTCACCCTTATTATCATTTAAAAAAAAAAAAAAAAGTGTCACCTTTATTTGAAGGCCAAATTAATGGAATCCAATAAAAGGAGTATTTGATTTCTTCATAGTCATGGAAATCTCTTCCTTTCTGTCAATTTCCATTTTCCAGATATCAATACGAAAAAGACACATTGAAAATTCGTCATCGCCTCCGTCAACGAAAAACCACTCGTTGAATTTGGACATAAAATAAATGTTAAAATATTACTATATATTAACTTGTATTATTACTATAAAAATCCATATATTTATTTTTACACTTATGTATTTAATTATTTTATTTATCTATGTCATTATTTTATCGATTTATTTTATGAAATGGTAATTAATATTTATTTATTGTATTTGTATGAACTAAAAATAAATATTTTTTAAACTAATAAATAGTTTCTTTATTGTAACTTAATATTTATTTTTAGTAAATGTATTATTATTTATGTATCTTATTTTTTTAAAATAGCAAAATATAGGAAATAAACTATTATATATTTATTTTATTAGTAATTATTTATTCTAACAAATAAAATTACATTGACTTAATAAATTAATAAAATAAAATTCAATTACTCAAATAAAATTATCAATTTTATTAATTATTTATATATATATATATATTTTATATTATATCTATGTATTAATTATATTATTTATTTATTTATATTTATATATTTATTTAGGAAAAATAACCAAAAATAATATTTAAGAAAGAATGAGGTGAGAAACAGAAGAGATAGTTGGGATGAGAAGAGAATAGAGAATGTAGGAGATAGAAAAGAGAATTGGAATTGGGAGGGAAAATATGTAATTTCTTCACACCCATCTCCATGGTATACAAGTCTATTTATAGACTAAGCCTTTAGCTAGGCCATAACAATGCCCAACCCTTATAAAGCCTTGTCTCAAGGCTTATAAAACTACAATGAACATAAGGTTGCACCCATCCTAAGGCCATGACAATGGCCAACCCTAATAAAGCCTTTTCTCAAGGCTTATAAAACTACAATGAACATAAGGTTGCACCCATCCTACATACATCTTATAGAGTGAAGTTGGGGAATTGTCGAATGATGTGTGCTGCTGCCTCCCATGTGTCCTCCTCAGCAGGCAAATTGGTCCATTTGACCAACCATTCAGTGACTAGCTCCCCATTGCGAAGGTGGTGAAGTCTCGTGTCCAAGATTGCCTCAGGCATGACCAACACATGATCCTCATCGTCTGTCACGGGAGGTTGAGCACTGGCAATCACTGTCGTTGGGTGGCCTTTCTTCAGCTTGAGTTGAGAAATATGAAAGACAGGATGAATACGAGAAGTGGCAGCCAATTGCAATCAGTAGACCACTGCACCAATCTTAGCCAACACCTTGTAAGGGCCATAGAATTTGGCACTGAGCTTGACATTCCTTTGAATAGCAGTTGTGGATTGACGATAAGGTTGGAGCTTGACATACACCCAGTCTCTAATCTCCAAGGATCGATCAGTCCTGTGACTGTCTGCAAAAGTCTTCATTCTTCCTTGTGCTTTATGGAGGTGATCTTTAAGATGCAAAATCATGTATTGACGAGAGCGTAGCCACTCCTCAGTAGGTGAACCAGATGCAAACAAGGTAGGTAACCACAATTGAGAAGGAGGATTGCCATACAATGCTTCAAAAAGGGTCATCTTGATTGCAGATTGGAAAGTGGTATTATACCACCATTCTGCCAAGAACAACCAATCTCTCCATTTCCCGGGATTGCTTGTAGTCATGCAACGCAAATAGGTCTCTAGGCAACGGTTACCTCTCTCAGTTTGACCATCAGACTGGGTTTTTTTACGAAGTGGTTCGGGCTTTTAATACCAAGTGGTTTGGGTTTTTTATTCCAAGTGGTTCAGCGTTTTTGTACCTAGTGGTTCAGGATTTAAACCAAGTGGTTTAGGGTTTTAATACAATGTGGTTCAGGGTTTAATACTATGTGGTTCAGAGGTTTTATACCAAGTGGTTCAAGGTTTTAATAACAAGTGGTTCAGGGTTTTAATACTAAGTGGTTCAGGGATTTTATACAAAGTGGTTCAGGATTTTTAATACCAAGTGGTTCATGAAGTAAATAGTATTGGTTCATGAATCATTTTATTTTAAAAAAATTAACAAAGTAATAATTAAAAATTAAGCATTAAGCATTAAGAGAAAATAAAAGAAGAATGAAAACTTAATAAACCACTTCCTTATAATTTAATGAACCACTTATTGATAACTTCAAAAACAACTTCTTGATAACTTCATGAACCATTTCTTGATAGCTTTATTAACCACTTCTTTATAACATCATTTCTTAAAGCTTCATGAACCATTTCTTTATAGCTTCCTGAATCACTTCTTTATAGCTTAATGAACCACTTCTTTATAGGTTCATAAAACACTTCTTTATAGGTTCATTAATTATTTCTTTATATGTTCGTGAACCACTTCTTTATAACTTCATGAACCACTTCTTTATAACTCGTGAACCTTGTGAATCACTACAAATAAAATGGCTGAACCACTGTGAAAAAAAATGGCTGAACCATTGTGAATAAAATTGTTGAACCCCTGTGAATAAAATTGCTAAACCACTTTGAATAAAATTGTTGAACCACTTCTTGTCAATTTTTTTTTCAACAAAGCATATACAAAGTGGATGTCTATGTGTAAATAAAATTAAATTACACCCAAATATATATTTTTTATATTTTTTAACAAGTGAAAATACCAAAAAATGATTTTTAAAAGTTCATCTAAACACTTTTACATGTACGTAAAATTTCTAATTAATTAGAAGGTGGTGTTGATTGACGCGTGTGTTTGATTTGGCGCGTGTACAGTGAGAGTGAGGATGTTACTAATTAATTTGGGTGAGTGTCACTAATTAATTGTGAGAATCCGACGTGTTTCCTATTTTTAATTTACTTTTAGACATGTGGACCAATGAAGTCGCTTCTTACCTTCCCACTTTTGGGTTTGTGTGTACCTTAACCCGACCATATATATATATATATATAGAGAGAGAGAGAGAGAGAGAGAGAGAGAGAGAGAGAGAGAGAGAGAGAGAGAGAGAGAGAGATATTGGGTAACTTGTGCACACCCATTAGGGTGTAGTTTGTGCACAATTGTGGATCGTTGATCTATATGAAATTGATGGTTGGGATGATGCCACGTCATTGGGTTGATTTAAAAAAAAAACTGAAAAACAAGCCCAAGCCCACCCCTTAGAATGTGAAGCGCGTGACAATAATTGTTTAAAACCCTACAAAGGTGACGGCAAAGAGAAGAGAGGCGAAGAAGAGGTTGAAGATGAGAGGTGATCGACGGGGGTGCGGGCTTGGCGGCGGCTAGGGGTGCAAAGGCGGCGGCGGATTCAGGAGACGAGGCTGCGGGTGTTGGGGTGTGGGTGGCGGTGGGGTGCGAAGGCGGCGACGGCTAGGGTAGATTCATCCCCTCTCGCACAGGTCCGTGACTCCTCTCCTCTCGCTCAGATCTGGGGGGTTCCGGGCTATGCAGGTGGTCGGGCTCAGATCTGGGCGGTTGTGGAGGGGTTTGGGGGGCGAGGGTGGTCTGGGCTGGGTGGTTGTGTGGATGGTGAGGGGTGGTGGGTGGTGGCGGCGGCGCAGTTGGGTGAGGAGGAGATCGACGGGGGTGCGGGCTTGGCGGCGGCTGAACGCCAAGGAGATGGCGGCGGCGCAGATGGCTCCTCCTCTTCTATGGCTCAAATCCGGCGGTGCTAGGGGCGGCTCCTCCTCTTTTATGGCTCAGATCCGGCGGTGCTAGGGGCGGCTCCTCCTCTTCTATGGCCGGTGGTAGGGGGTGTCGAGGGGTGGGTGGTTTAGGGGTGGAGGGGGTGGTGGGCGTGATTTAATTTAGACCTCTGCATCAACATTATTCGTTAATTATTCAGAAAAATGAGTTGAATTTGGTTGTTAGTGTTAATGAGTTGTTAATTATTCGGTGAAATTTGGATTATTATTCGTCGGTATAGGGAGCTTTCGGTTTGACAAACAACATCAAAACCTCCTGTATACGGCCGAATAATCATTCCTAATGTTGTTTCTATTTCCCCAAAATATATAAATATTCTACCGAATAATATTTCAAAACTGAATGCGTAAAAATTAACTCAGGAGTTAAAACTAAAATTGATTGACAAAAAACAAACATTAATCGGTAGTATGTGACATATTATTCAGTATAATTGGTAAAATTTGATTTGAAATGGATGGAAAAACGAAATATAACATTATTCGGTAGTATATGAAATATTATTCGGTGGAATGGGCAAATTTTTCAAAACAGCGAAATCAGATCCGAAAAAAAAAGAAGCGCGTCAGACTTTTTAGGTGGGCTCCACCATTTTTTCTATTTAAAAAAAAATGAAACACTCATTTAATCATGGCCTTCCATTTATTTCAATCAAAGGCCAAGATTCGTGCACAAGGTACACCCTAAGGGGTGTGCACTCTGGAACCACTCCCTATATATATATATATATATATATATATATATATATATATATATATATATTAACCGCTTGCTTTTCAATGTTCAATAACCCTCGTTTTTCGAGTGATGAAATTCGTGTATTTATTGGCCGGTTTTCGGGTGTTTTTTTCCTTCACGTTGTGTGTGGTTTTGTGTTTGGTGGCCCTGAGCGTTCTACAACTTGGTTGGGTGTGCAACAGCCGGAGTCGGGATAGGTTGGGATCGATGTGGTGCTTGGTTTCGTTCTTCGTTGGCATCCTCAACATTTCGGGTTTTAGTTATGCTTATGTTCATTCTTTTCAGAGTATGTTCGTGTCCAGTGCAACCTTTTTTTCTTTATTTTCGTTTTATACTGCATGTTCTATGGTTCATCTGTCTACCTACTTATCGGCCTCTAAAGTTTCATGCATGTATGAGGTCGAATTATTACATAATAATAATAATAATAATAATAATAATAATAATAATAATAATAATAATAATAATAATAATAATAACAACAACAACAACAATAACAATAATGATAATAATTGAATTATTGAGTAAATAAAATAATAATAAAAAGTAACTTAAGCGCTCAACAACTGGGGTCACGAATGAGGGTACAAATAAAAAAAAAAGTGGAATAAGACTCTTAAGCTGATGTGACAGAGAAAAAAGTAAGTTAAGGCCTCGGGTCAGGACTCATTGATGTTCATGCTTACAATATGTTTGATTAACTATTTATTTAACAGAAATTTCATGAGGTACCCCCGAGGTAAGACTTAATTCACACGACGTACAATTGTTTTGCATATTTCACATGGTACCCAAAGCCAGACTTGATATTTTTAATGCCTGATGCGAGATTTCAGAAAGAGGCCTCTACTATTTTCGATAATTACAAAGCGGACATCAAACTAGAAACAAATAAAGTCCCTAAATCTTAATGTTAGAACGTGAGACCATCAGCAACGGAGCTTCATGCGGATCAAAACCGATGGCCAGCTCAGCAAAATTGGAAAGAGGGAGGAGAGAGAGTATATGATCTGGGGGAGGTGAATCAATTGAAAGGGTCGGTTCATCTGATTAAAATTTTTTTGTTTTTGTTTTTGCTAGCCAATGGGAACATGCCACATGGCGGGAGTTTTAATTAAATTAAAACCAAATTAAAACCCCTATTTATTTGTTAAATAATTTTTATTTTAAAAAAAAAAAATTATTTTTGAATATGATTTATTTTTCTCTATCCAATGACACCAATTTTGCATATGTTTGGAAGAAAAAAAAAATTCGCTAAGTTTACCATATGTTACAGATTTATAGTCACATAAACAACATTAACTTAAATCAACGTAAACTTACACCATAAAAATACATAAATTTGAACATTAAAATTAGTATTGGGTTACACATAGTTAGCCTTTTTTTTGTTTCCGTGTTTTTTCAGTGTATCAAGTTAATAAAATATTTATAAATTTAATCGTATGCCTTTTTATTTTAATCATACGTATTAATATTAATATTAATAATATCATTAACAAAAAAAAATTAAGTAAAATAAATCAATAGTTAGCTTAATAAATATAAAAAAGTGTAAAATGACTTTTGATTCGCGCGACTCTCTGTTGTGAGTGAAAAATGTAGAAAGCTGAAAAGTTAGTGAAAAACCGACGTGACAGGAATAATTGCTGATGTGGCTGAAATGAGTTTTGATTCGTGTGAATCTCTGTTGAACATGGCCTGACCAGCAAGGGGAGCAAGCAAAAACTAACAAGGGGAGCAATAACACTCAACCAGGCCCGGTTGGTGGGCGGTGCAACTGGTGTGTTTGCACATGGCCCGAATATTATGGAGGGCCCAATATAATTTGTGTTGGTATATCTATAAAGGGTAATTTGCAGAAAACCACCACTTAAATATGGTCTTTTGAACAAAACCACCCCTTAAAATAAAAATTGCAGAAAACCACCTTTTAAATAGTATCCGTTACCAAATCGCCACCCCAAACCAATTTTCTGTCAAAAGATCTGTTAGAACTCAAGGTGAGTTTAGTCAGTGAGTCCACTCGCCCAACTCGGCCGAGTCAACTCATTGTCTTCCTCCTTCAAATTGGGTGGTAGGGGCTTTAATGGGGGTTGATTAATTTCCCTTGTTTCACCTTCAAAATACCTCCATTAAGTTCTAACCACTCTCCTCATCTAAAAAATGTGTTCAATTTAGAATTTAATCGAATGATTCAACCTCGATTTCGTTCAAGTTCGATTTTGCCCCAAATTGAAATTGATGTTGTTTTGGATGATTTTGAAGCCGTTTCTTATAATTGAATATACAAAATCAACCAACAGATAAAATGAAAGAGATTGGTGTATTCAATTGTGGATTTTATGGACTCCATTCACTCTCCCTACAAAAGGGGATTTCATCCTCTTTAGGACCCTATTCTACCATTGTTGGCTTTAGCCGAGCTCTTAATCTACTCTATCGCGTTCCTTATACCTCAAGCGTCGTTTTAGTCTAAAAATCCCTCTAAAAAATATGCTAAATAATCGGATTCCATTTCCAACATAAGCTAGTCGAAGGTTGCAGCCGGCCACCTTGCCGTCGTTTTCGCCGCCTCCTTGCACCACCAGAAGATCTGAAGCACCACCAGAAGTTCGTAGCCTCCGACCTCATGCCTTTCCGTGCCTCCAAACTCCACCGGGAGCCTACCGAAGCCTCGCCGAAGTCTATTGTCGTCGATGTCCGGGTCTGATGGTGTCGATTTGGGGAGAAAGATGAATTAATTGCATTCTTCCTCCCATACTTTTTATTTTTATAAAATATGTCCTTATTTCAATGACGAAAAAATAGAGGTAAAATAGTAATTTCAAATATCTAACGGGACTTTGACAGAACAGTGGTGTGAGATGGCGATTTGGTAATAGATGCTATTTAAATGGTGATTTTCTACAATTTAGATTTTAATGGGTGGTTTTGTGCAAAAAGCCCCATTTAAGGGGTGGTTTCCTCCATATTACGCATCTATAAAAAGGTTCCATACAAATGCAAAAGAAAAAGAGGAAATGGTAGTGTTTAGACCAAAAAATGGGCCTATTTGCTAACCTAGACATGTAACTTAGAATTTGGCTAGGGGTAGAAAGTGGTCTAATTTTGCAAATGCAAAAAGCCAACCGGCATATGAGGTAGCAGGTGAAGGGGAGAGGTGCACTGTAGCTCCATCATTTCCTCAAACAAAATCAGGAGGGAGAGGTGGTGGACATGGTGTGTGGCTCAAATAAAAGAGGAAAATGTGTGGGGGGGGGGGGGCATTTATGAGGGGAAATTTCAATGATTGAATTAAGGGTGTCAATCAACCCTTAAGAAATCTTGATAGATGGGTGTCATTCCTTAATAAATGATCTGCAAAAAAGGTAGCCAACATAGGAGACGAGTGGAAAGTTGATGGCAAAGCATCACCTTCATTTCTGGGAACTGGAAACGGTTGGCTTACCAAAAGGGGACAAATATCTTACCAATAGAATACATGTGTCTTACCGAGAGGACAAACGTATCCTACCATACATTGAAATTTTGGTGATAATATGGAGGGGGATCTCCATAGCGATTTGGGCGGGATGTCCGTGTAATTTTGGCGCCAAAAAAGGCATCTTCACTGGGGGGGAGAGGGAGAGCATCTGTCTGACCAATATGGTACAGTTATCTAACCAATGGCATATAGTTATCCTACCAATAGGCTTATAATGTCTTACCGTACCTGAAAATTTGGAGAAATTTGGAATGGAATGACCGAACCTGTTTTGGCGGTCTGTCAGTGTAATTTTGGCGCCAAAACGGGGTTCTTCATTTTGGGGGAGGGGGGAGCATTTATGAGGGGAAAATGCAATCATTGCATTGATAGGTGTTCCCAAAGCACATATATAAGCTTGAGAGGATGATCTCAAACACCCCAACATGACCTGCAAAAACTGAGGCAGAGCAGGAGAGAGTTGGTAAGGACGGGGGAAAAGGCACACGTGGATCCGAGGAAACGATACAGTTGTCATCCTACCAAAAGTACAGGTCTGGCATACCAACAGTGTTCAACTGTCTTTCCATTCCAAGAAAAGTGCAACAATATTGTGAGTGGTAGTGGCAACGATGGGTAAGTCATCTTGTACCTTTCCTTTGTACTTGTTCCTCTTTCCTATATCAGAACTACCCCCTAGGCTTATCCTCTATTCCCGTGGCGTACCCCAGGTGATAGGGTATGTATGAACGTCGTGTGCGGCGGTTGGTGGGCTCCCGTGGGTGGGAGCTTGGTCTTCAAGGGAGAGGCACGTACTGCAGCAATGGTGGTGCCAAATAATATTTCCTACGACCAACTGAAGGAGAAGATAGTCTCGAAATTCGACGTGGACATGGTGTTGTACGACATTGAGCTCACCTATCTCCCTTCTTCGATGGGGCGGGCCACTCCGATTCGGGTCAAGGACGACGATGGCCTAGAAGCGTACAAGTTCTACAACACCAAATCCGGTGCACGAGCCTGGCCAATCGCACTGCACGCCACCTTAAGGATGAAACCGACAACCCCTTCCTCAACATCCAAAGAACAAGAGTCGGAGAACTCCGACTCATGGGCTGAGGACCTCTCGTCTCCCATCCCAGGGGAAATACTCCTAACCGGGCCTCCCACCACGCAGGAAGACTTCGAGGATGGTCTTGATGGAGGCGGAGGGGTGGATGAGAAGGTTAGAGGCTCCATCGAGGAGAAAGGGAAGTTGGACGACCTTAGCAGCGAAACTGGAGGGACCTGCCTGTGTGATGAGTGTGTAGCGGGGGAGGGAGAGTGTTGTCCGACTGCAAAGGACAGTGTGAGTGGGATGCAGGATGAGCTTGCTGGGAGCGGTATACATTCAGACGGAGTTGGTAGGATGGATGAAAACAAAATGGTTGGACAGGAGGATGGTGTTGGTAGGATGGATGACAACATAATGGTAGGACAGGGCGATGATGTGGGACAGCTTCACGAAATGGATGAACTAGAGAAGGGTGGTGCCGTGAGCAGGTCCGATGCCATTCGACGCGGAAAGCAAGTGGTGATCGTGGAATCCGACGATGATGTGGAAGACCTACCCCCCCCCCACGGAATGGAGGACATAATAGACGTAGGAAGCTCCGACGATGAAATGATCGGTTGTGGTTTCCCTGTGAAAGTGGAGGGTGGATGGTCGAACGAGAAATCTGATTCATGGGATGAGGAGGTTGAGGCAGTGGTGAGAGAGATAGAGCGAGCGTACAAAGGACACAAACAACCTTTGCCGACGTTGGAGAAAGTGGAAGAGGACGTGGCTCGGTTCATTCCTCTAGTCGGAGACCTTCGGGAGAGTGTGAAGGAGTTACGTGAGGGGCAGATGTTCGATACGAAGGCTGTCATTCAGTCTATAGTGAAGTGGGAAGCTTTGCGCGGGTGCTTCGCGGTCCAAGTGAAGCGATCGACAACAAAGACATACGTGGCTGTTTGTCCCGAACCGAACTGCTCATGGTACTGTCGGGCGTCAACGTATCGGGATACTAAGAAGTGGGCGGTTCGTAAGTTCGTCGCCACACACACTTGCAAGGTTAAGGTCGCCAGCAACTACGACCGCAATCCAATTACAAGCTGATGGGGCAGAGTTTGGTGTCCGAGTAAGTTTCTAAACCGGCGTCTTGTTCCCCGTCTATGTACTGTGTTGGTGGAAATTTTTTGGTTGAACTCTTATCTTCGCGTCTTTGTAGTTTTGCTGGGTCAGGGAAGGAGCTGGTTCCCCGTCAGATCAGTACGATGATGAAGTCTCGGTTGGGCGTGGACTGCAGCTATTGGAAGGCACGCAGGGCGCAGGGAGCCGCAAGGGAGGGCTTGCACGGGACCTACGAAGCGAGCTACGATCGGATGGCCTCATACCTTTACATGCTTGAGCAAGCAAACCCCGGGACCATAACCACATTAGTCCGTGATGATAACCAGCAATTCAAGTATGCGTTCGTTAGCTTGGGTGTTTGGCGGACAGCCATCCCACACCTCAGACAGGTACGCCCGCGCAACTTTATCATCCTACCAAATGGCATATATCATCTTACCAACTGTGTATATTTGACATTCCAATTCATGTATTACCAATAGGCATAGACCATCCCACCCTTTACGATCATACCAAATGTTTCCATGTATCCTACCAACTGTCTGCATATGTCATACCAATAGTGTTATGTTATCCGACTGTTTAAACTGTGAAATTGACAAGTATTCTCGGTGGATGGAAGTTTCTTGAAGGGGAAGTATCGGGGTTGCTTGATGTTTGCGACTGCCCAAGACCCAAACCACAACATATACCCCATTGCATTTTCCATTGTGGACGGGGAGAATGACGCATCCTGGGGTTTCTTTTTCCGTCAAATGAAACGCGTGGTCCCGGATGAGCCTAATGTGGTGTGGGTAAGCGACAGACACATGAGCATCGCCAAGGGGATTCGAGCGAGTTACGACTTTGCAAAGCATGGCCGCTGCACTTACCATCTATTTCAGAATGTTAAGGCATATCACAAGGCGGGTGGGCTACAAAAATTGTTCTTCCTAATGGCAAACGCGTACACCGTTGCGGAGTTCAATGGCCACTTCGCAGCTTTCAGAGATAAGTCTCCCACTGGTGCTGAGTACATTAAGATGGCCGGGTTCTCCAATTGGGCTCGGGCTTTCTATCCCGCCAATCGGTTCAACGTCACCACCACAAACAATGCCGAGTGCTTGAACTCCGTATTTGTTGAACCTCGTGACCTGCCCGTCACCTCCCTGA
This sequence comes from Persicaria tinctoria, assembly GCA_037127255.1. NCBI lineage: Eukaryota > Viridiplantae > Streptophyta > Magnoliopsida > Caryophyllales > Polygonaceae > Persicaria > Persicaria tinctoria. Next base: position 19,215,596 of record JBANSL010000007.1, on the reverse strand, counting down.
TGGACAGCATACTCAACAAAGTGGGTGAGTGGTTCTTGAAGCGCCGGGAGCAAAGTTCTAATCCCGAGAAGGTTGTCACCGACCATGTGGATGCCGTTTTGAGGCAGAACGCCATGCAGGCTATATGTCTTCAGGTGAGGCCTTTGAGCGAAGACGAGTATGACGTACGTAAGGGGCTGTCCGCCTGGCTTGTCAACCTTTCCGCTCGGAGTTGCACATGTAAGCACTTTCAAATTGACCAGATTCCATGTCCACATGCCCTCGCCGCGACCAAGGTACGTCGGATCGACCCATACTCCCTCGTCCATCCTCTATACAGGGCTGAGGCTTGGCGCGCCTGCTATGTCAATGTCGTGTACCCAGTGCCACCTCGTGAGACATGGGTGGTGCCTGCTGAAGTAGATGCCAGGATTTGCTTGCCCCCGGTGGTGAAGCGTGCGCCGGGAAGGCCGAAGACGAAGCGCTATCCGTCGAATGGCGAATACTGGGGTCCAAAGCGCCGTCGACAGTAGTGAACTTAGATAAGAACAGAGTGTGGATGGGGCAGTGTGTTTGGTGGACGCTCAAGTCAGCTGACGGGTTTATTTTGGGCATGTGATCGCCGTCGACCAGAGTGTGGATTATGCTAGTATGTTTTTTACACGTGTCTCGTGGTTTCGTGTTCGTAGGGGGGTAATTGTGATGCAAACTTTGGGATTTTGCATGTATTGGGCACACTCACATGAATTATCGGATCTGTGAAGTATTTCTCATGTTGTCCTACCACCATCATCTATTTATCTACCCAGTAGTTATAACATATCCGACCAACACATTTGCTTTATCTAACCAATTCAATCTCAACTTAACTGCAATTGACATCCTCAACAAAGTTTAGTTATATCATGCCAAATGTGTCGTAAAATCTTGCCAATAGTTTCGTATAATCTTACCACTTTTAACAGTTTAGTTAACGTGCAACCATAAACACCAGTTTCAAAGAAGGGTGTAAGCAGGAACTAATTAACGTGCAACCATTAACACCAGTTTCAACCATTACAATCACAAAACATTGCGTACCAACCGGGAACAACATAAGTTTTTAAACTACAAACAACATAAGTCTTGAAACTAACACAACTGTCCAAACAGCCTAAAGTGTAGTTAGAACAGAACAACAGTTTCCAAACCATTAGAGAATGTCTTCAGAAACAGGATAGACCTACAAATCGTGGCGCTGGATGGAGAGCCCCAAGTACTGGCGGTAGGGGGCAATGTAATTGTCGTTCACGGTCTCGAATGTGTCCACGCCCTCTGCCACCAGCTGGATAGTCCTGATAACGTAGGCCCCACAGTCACCTCTGCACGTCAAGGAATTCACAACCAGCATCAGTTGTTTACGTCTTACCACTAATGTCATTATATCCTACCAATTGATTTCATATATCCTACCAAACGGCCTATTGTATCCTACCAATATTAGTAGACGTACATAACCGAATAGTAAAGAGAAACTTACGAAGTTTCGTTTCTAGGGATCTTGGCGGTTCGAGTTATGGTGAATGGGTTGGGGACATCCACTGTGTGCCTGACCCGGAGCTCGGCAGAAAATTGCATCGCCACCGGTATCAACTTCGCTACAGGCTCGAGGTGGGCTTGAAGATCCTTCTCCTTTATCTGGTACCAGTCAGAGTCGAGCACTTCTATGTTCCACTTTACGAGGTCGATCATGAGGCCAATCCAGTGCTTCGCCTTGTACAACCATGGAGCTAATATCTTTGCGTTGGCCACCGACCATGTCCTCCCGTGGGGGTCCGGAAGTGTCCCTGAGAAGTACCTCAGAAGCACCATCGACACATTGCGCTGGTTAATGTGGCTGACATCGCCGGAAACAGCGTCTAACTGCTTCATCACGGCTTCCTGCCAGTATGGGTCCACCACGACAACACCGGACTTGTTGTCGCCCTCCCGGGCGTCCAGTGCTTTCCGGACTAAGACCAGTGACTGGTGGAGGTGCTGCGTTGAGAGGTACGTTCCAATTTCCCGTGAGGGCTTGTCCCATGACGTAAGTGAATAAGGAAACATGCGTTACAGGACAGAAGTTTGCGTACCTCGGTGGAAAGCCATACGCCGGGTGATATTAAGTTGTTGAAAAACTCCTTGTTCAACTGGTTTCCGTCTGGGCCCTTAACCTGCGCGGGGAACTTGAGGAGCCAGGCCAAGAAATCGTCTCTCTGTTTATCAGTGACCATCCCCTCAGCGGCTGCGTCGGTGGTTGGACACGATGACTTTGCCCCCTTCTTGGCCCGCTTCGCGGGCTGAGTAACCACGCAGTCCCCTAGCTTTGATGTGGTCCTCCTGTCACGCTTGCCTCTCCTAGGCTCCAGCTTTGTCTCCTAACAGTCAAACACACCCCAGTTATGTTCAAACAGCTCTCATTATCCTACCAAAACAGATTCAATATTATACCAAAAGGGTAAATATATCATACCAACTGGGTTATTATATCATACAAAAACCCACCTTTTGTCTTACCAACAGGGTCAGACTATCATACCAATAAGTAAGGTTTACCTTTTCCTCCGCATCGTCCGCATCAGACTCACCCTTGGAACCCTCCCCTGCAACTTCTTTGACATGCTCCTTGCCCTTCTTAATCTGTTCCTGAGCCTGCACCACCTTCTCTCCATCGCCATTGCCCTCGTCACCCTCCTTTGCCTCCTCTACAACTGCCTTTTCCTCAACGTCCTCACCAGTGCACATGCCCTGCCCCTTCAGATCAGAGTTCAGCTCTTCTTTCTCCGCCGTGTTATCTTCAACGTTCTGTCCCTGCTTGACCGACCCCTGGTCATCAGCAGTCATCTCTTCCTTATCCTTCGCCCTTTCCTCAACCTTCTCATCCTTGTCAACCACTTCGTGCACAACCTTGTCCAAATCTCTGTCACCAACCTTCTGAACCTTCGTCATCAAATACATCAACAGGATCCTACCAATTATACATTTATGTCATACCATAAGGCTTAGAATGGTTTACCAACACACAATTATTATCCTACCAATTTCACATATGATGTACAATGAAGCACATACCTTTCCCTTGCCGGTCCTCTCTGATAACACATGCTTGCATTCTCTCGAAACTTCAGTGACCTTCTCCTCAAGCTCCCTGAACCTGGTCCCCATCTCTACCATCATGCCCTTCAATAGAGCCTCAACCTTAGCCACAATCCGGGCCTCCAAACCGACGCTCGACGTGTCTGACCCGGACTGGCTGGTGCCCTGACTGGGTCCAGCAGTGGCATCCTCACCTCTCCGCTTATCTCTGCGTGCCCTCATGTGGTCGCCCACAATCTGATCAAATAAGACGTCTGGAACGTCTTTCTTGTACGATGACTGGGGGTACGCATCTTTTTCCTTATGGGTGGGGTGCAGGATGGGCTCTGCGTCGCCAGCAGAACATGTTCATCAATTGGGTCGTTGGCGGGGGCGTCCAGGCTGAGGAACGACTTCACATTCTCGTATCGTATGTGCGAGTTTGGCGTTTCCCATCGCAGACACCTGGGGATGATGGTCTCGTCGATGTTGCGGCCAAAATGATTACCAATCTCAGGGAAGGTCTCGTACACCCACAACTGCAAATACAATATGATAAATGTGGGTAAGCTATTATTGCACAGTTTGCATGACAACTTCGTAGATTTGGTAAGATAGAAATACACAGTTTCCATGTCAACTTCATATCTCTGGTAAGATAGACATATATTATTGGCATGATATAATTGTCTTATTGGCATTCCAAACATTCACACATAATCTGAAATGGCAAGGGGTTGAGGCTTTTATCAGAACTTGACTAACCTGGAATGCCATGGGGAACCCGTAGAGCGCGTACGTTGGCCTATCTTTCAGGTGAGCTTTTGCAGCCACCAAGTCCTTCAACGTCCCGGCAAGGCTCTCGTGTAGCCTCTCGTACACAAGGCGTCCCCAAGGAAATTCCAGAAACCGCGTCGTGTCCTCCAACAGCAGCTTAACCACCCACGCTCTAATTTGGGTCTTCTTCTCCAATCCGAAAAGAATGCCCTCCACAATGACTAGGAGGGAAAGCTTGTACTTCTTCATTAGGGAGCCCGATTCCGTCTGTTTTTCGTGCTCCCAAGCTCTCTCCAAATCCTTCAGACTTACCTTCTCTTTCTTGAACAGCTGGTATACGGCGTCTTTGTGATCCCCCTCCATCACATCCCTAGGGGGTGGTGCGCAGTTTAGCCCCGTTATCAACGCGAACTCTTGAAGCGAGAATCGCACGTGATGCCCCTGGATGGAGTACCACGTCTCGTGTTGCTTCCGGGTCTTCAGCTGCCACAGGAGGCAAAAGTGCACCAGTTGTGCGGAGAACTTGTTCCTCGACCCCATCCTCACTATGCCTCCGAATTGGCTCTTCGTCAGGGCCTTCACATCATCACGGTCGATGGCTAAGTCAAGACCGTCCAGGAGGTCTAAACTGCCATGGGATAGCGCCCTACCACTGAAGTGGTCCTTCTCCGCCACAGGTAAGACAGCCTGCAACACATGTAACACTCTTATGTTGTTGAATTTTTTTCCCAAGCATAACTACCAAAACAAGGGAACTTTCTCAGTGTCCTTACCCCCTGGCTGCTTGGTCCTGCCTTTACTTTCCTCTTCCCGGCCTTTGTCATTTTTTATGGTTGTTGCACAAAGGTTACCTGCAACACAATCACCACACACATGCATTCAGACATTCAGATCACCAACTTTTATCTTACCAACAGTGTATTTATTTCCTACCAATAGATTATTATTTTCCTACCACCTCTGCTATATTTTTCTGTCCTACCATTTTCGATTTCCATACAAGTTTGGTTCATTTTACCTCTTTCCCAACCCAAGAGATAGCCAAAGCAATTCACCAACAGCAACAGCAAATGACCAACAATTCATCATACATCTAGGCATTTAACCAACAAGTAATTCACACATTAAGTGTCAAACGTATAAGCAAACACCTACTCTGTCATACCAACATGTCTTACTTGTTTTCTTCAATTTACGTCTTTAACAACACATCATATAGGCAATGAGATTAACCAAAACCAAATCACCATTTATTCATCTTATTTTTAGGCATTTCATCAAACACTTGGTGGGCGCTTACGATTTCAACATTAAAAACCAATCAACCAAAAATTCCTTCATCCCACTCGGCATACCAGATGTTCAATTTTATCGTGCCAATTTCGTTACCCGGTCCTACGAAATCTGCTACCCCAATCCCTTTCCCGACACCCTCAAACCCTAATCGAACCCGCCTCCCCAAAATCGACTCACAATGGCACCCCTAACCCCTCCTACTTCATTCATCCTCTACTGCTATGCATCTACCCCAAATTCGTCTCAAATCCTTCAGAAAACCGCACCCCCATTACCCCAATTTCGCAACTTCAAGAATAAACTCCACAGTTGCTTACCTTTGTCAAGGTCTTCAACCTTCTCCTCCCTGGCTGTGACTGGTGGCCTTCTTCTTCAACGGGTTCTCCGTCTCTCTTTTTGTCGCCTCCTCTCTCTCGGTTGCCTCCTCCTTTCGCCTCCTCTGTATCTCTCTTCGTCGCCTCCGAGTTTCGGTTTTGAGGAAAGTAACCGTCTCTCTCCCTCCCTCCTTCTTTTAATTTCCCAACCCCCTACAACCGGTTATGAACAGTAAAAAAACCGGCTATTTAATTTGCATGGGGATAGAAAGTGTATTTTGGGCCAATTTTTGGGCTGCTAGTCTGGTTTAGCAAATAGGCCCGTTTTTTGGTTTAGTTTAGCAAATCGCCCAAAGAAAAATGGTAGCCCAGTGGTAATGGAAATCTGTTGGGCGGGGGGCCTCGACGTTGGGCAAAGAGAATGAGTTCGATTCCCATTGTCCTCACTGTCATTTTTATTCTTCCAAGTTTCCAACTGCTTTTTCCTTTTTCTTTTTTTTGACGCAAGATAAGAATTAGGTCGGGTCGGCCGCAGCAGAGGCCCTTCCTAGCGCATCCTTCCGGACGAGAACAAGAAGTTCTGGATCATCCTCACAGCAAACGTCGGCAGGGGATACATGGGCACTACGAGCAAGGTAGTCAGCCACAGCATTCGATTCCCTGAAAATATGACGAATAGCAACATAAGTAAAGGACGAGATATCAGACAAAATATCAGCTTGTAGCATCTCTATTGACCAGGGGCATTTCCAATCCCCCAGAAGAGTTTTTATCACTAGTAAGTTATCTCCTTCGATCAGAAGTGTAGATAGTTGCAACTCCTTTGCTCGTAACAAACCCATTCTGAGTCCGAGATTTTCAGCATAAATCACCGAGATATTTGTGCAAACAGATCTGCCAGCAGAGACAACTAAACCAACAGAGTCACGGATGACAAAACCATAAGACGAGTTGCCACTCGGGAGTACCGAACCATCAAAATTGAGCTTATAGCAATTTGTGGGGGGTTTATCCCACTTCCCGTCCCGATTCTGAGGCCTGGCAGTCGTAGCACGACCCCTAATAGCCTGGTTGTGTTTGCTGCTATGAATACGACGATTGGGGATCAACGGTCCAGTCGGATCGTCGTCTAAAAGCTTTGATTGTTTCCAACAATGTGTAGTTGTGCTGTGGAACAACAATATTTCATTGATAGTTACCTTGTTAGTATGATCAAAAACGAGTTGGTTCCTAAAGAACAACATGGCCCACCAAGCTGAGGCTAGAACGGCAAATTTGTTGGTCCCAATCGCACATTTTATCGCAGTAAGTGGAATCACATTGCCCATGCCGACAGAAGCAGTGATATACCCCGGAATGTGGATACGTAAAACTTTAAGCAAATCAGTAGCCATGGGGCAACGCAGAAGAAGGTGATCACCCGATTCATTTGTATTGCCACAGAAAACACAACCAGTAGGTACAGCCACGTGCGACTTCTGTAATCTGATTTTAGTCGGAAGACCATCACGGGAGATTTTCCAGAGGAAGTGTTGAACCTTAGGGGGCACATCGAGACACCAGATCCAATCGCAATCGAAATCTGGCAACCCGGTGTTTTCTGATAAGAAGGAGTTGGCAGAGGCGGTTGAGAACCAGCCATTTTTGCTAGGGCCCCAATATAAACGATCCGTGATTGGGTTACTTGGCAAAGTTAAACCCATGATGTGGTCGATATCATCTTGTTTCAGAACATTTGTTAATGAGTCATTTATAAATGTTTTGTTCCACTGTCGGTTGGTGATGAAGTGAGCCACCGAAACGCCCTTGAGATTATCTGGGATGGGTCTTAGTGTTTTGGAACTCAACGGCTTCTGGAAGGCCCAGTTATGGGACCAGAAATCAATGCTTTCCCCGTTTCCGACCCTCCACTGAAGAGCTGGGAGGAATTGAGGTCTGATGGACATAAGGCGGGACCATTGCCACGAGGTGTTACCTTTTTTGTTATAACTGGAAAGATCTTGGCCTTTAAGGTATTTTTGTGAGATGAAACGAACCCAGATGTTGTTTGGTTCAGAAATTATTTTCCAAAGAAGCTTCATCTGAAGAGCAATATTCATAGACTCCGCCTTATGAATCCCCAAACCACCTTTCATTGTCTCCGAACAGATTTTGTCCCAACTAATCAGCGGTGGTGCTTTAGAGGTTTTGTTCCAAAAAAATTGTCTATACACCTTGTCAAGTTCATGAAGAACATGAGAAGGTAGCAGGAAAGCTTGCATAAGAAAAATCGGTTTGGCACTAAGATTTGCTTTGATAAGCACCCGTCGCCCTTCGACAGAGAGATTCGAGGCTTTCCATTTTGTGAGTTGGTTTTTAGTTTTGAGAACCACATCAGCGAATGTGTCCCTATTGGTCTTACCGTTAACGACAGGGCAACCCAAATATTTGTCGAAATTGTTTGCCTGGGGAATGCCAAGCACTGCAATAGTAGACGCTATGGCGGTAGCAGTCGTGTTAGGAGATGCTTGGAAGCTAGATTTATGCAGATTCACCTTTTGTCCCGAAATTAAACAGTATCTGTCTAAAATGGACAGTACAGATGTGCATGCCGAATGGGAAGCTTTGCAGAAAATAAGAATATCATCAGCAAACGCTAGAAAAGGAACCTTGATACCCGGACGACCGAAAGAGATACCCAGGTCCTTACTTACTAGCCCTTGGTTATGCAGTGTACGTGCTAATACCTCAGAGGCTAAAATAAAGAGAAAAGGGGAGAGGGGGTCTCCTTGTCTTAAACCTCTAGTGGGCTGAAATACTGTGGTTGGTTCATCATTAACGAGGACCGAGTAGGATACAGTTGAAACACATTCCTTTATTTTGTTAATAAAGAGGTCATTGAAACTAAACTTAGATAAAACTTGGAACAGAAAAGGCCATTCGATGCGATCGTATGCCTTTTCCATATCTAACTTAAGAGCAACCATGCCCATTTTGCCTTTCTTCAGCCGAAACGAATGCTAAGCTTCATGAGCAATCAGAATATTGTCCTGGATAGATCTCCCTTTCGTGAAAGCTCTCTGGAGGGGGTGTATTAGTTTGTCGAAAATTTTGGTTAACCGTGCTGAAATCACTTTAGCTATGATTTTATAAATTGTAGAGCATAAACTGATTGGTCTGTAGTGGTTTAGGGGTCACTTTATTTATTTTTTCTTAATTTTGGAGAAATCATAAAATGTTGAATTATCGATCACCTTATTTTTATATGTCAAGTTTATTTTTATATAAAAATGTGAAAAAATTATAAGGCCTAATTTTAATCTCGCACCGGGCCTCCGAAATTATCGGGACAGCCGGCCTGCACTCAACCGCTGGCGAGCAACAACCAATATGCAGTAGCTAGTAGCCAGCAAGGCCGAGGCTTATAGGAAAATCAAAATTATAAATTAGAACTCTATCCTATTGCAAAAAAAAATAAAAAAATTCAGTGGCTATTTTCGAATTTTGACAATCAAAATTAAGTAATGATTTTTGCAATTGAAATCAAACAGCAACTACAACTGAACGACAGTGAATTCAATTGAAATCAAACGATTCAAACCGAACCAACGACAACAAACAAAATTGAATTCAAAATTCGACAAACCCACAGACAGCAACGCTTTAGTGATGTTTTGTTGTAAATTGTAATTACCCTAGCCTATTGTAGAAAAGTGAGATCGAATCATCGAAAACCCTAACCTGTTGAATTGAAATCAAAGTTCAAACGACAAACACACCGTTAGGCGTTAGCGACCTCGGACTCTCGGAGAATCGGTGCGGATGGCAACCTCAGCAGTCGGCAATAGAATCAACGTGCAGAAACCAGAGGATTAGACTTAGAGGTCGATTAATTGAGTTTGTGCGTGAATTTGTTTTTTTAGGGATTACAATCAACGTCTTTAGTTGCTCCAAAAATGATTATGTGAATTATGATCGATTATAGGATTCATTCAACGTTGAATAGTATCGCATTTGCTTAAAAGGGTTAAATGGTTTATTTCCCCTATGGTTTCATAATGACAGCATTATCATGATCGAGTCACCACCAGGAGATGAGGTGCATTCATCCTAATTGCACATACATTTTTCTATTATTTTTCTTTCCCTTTTATATCCTGATAATTAAATGGGTAACATACTATATATGTTACTGAACACATACAATGCCTAAAGCAAGTGGTTCTATTGATTGACTTTAAGCAGACATGAAGGGGAGGTTCTATTGACAGTTAGACCTTTAGCAGTTTGCTTGATGTGAATCTATAAATGGGCAAGTACCCTCTACCTCTGTTTTTTTTTTTTTTAAAGCATTCACAGCAAGGAAAAGGAATCTACATTGAATTGATTCAGAAAATGGAAATCATTTCTTAAGACAAATGCATCATTCATGTGAAACGGTATGTTTTATCACAAATCTTGCTTCATGTTGTGCCATTCAATTCACATACGCATATTCTAAACAAAGCCTATAGAGAGGAAGCTGTAGGTGTTACAAGATCAAAAGCTGGGATGCTGCAGCCTGGACAAATCCAAGGATGATCACTGTGATAAAGCTCACGCTTTCGGATGGAATGGAAGGAAATGGCCCTGGTGTTAAATAAGAAACTCCCCCGGTGATAATGATCTCTTTGTTGTTGCAGGGTTTAAACAGTAACTCGGTAAGTGTTCATTGAATCTGATATGTGCCTGCTTTCATGCAGTAGCCGTGAAACAGACGATAGATTGTGCTTGAAGCTTAAACCACCGTGTACACAGAGAACACACATTGATCCTTAAACGCGAAACTGGAAGAATTATTGACTGTACCATCTGGTAATCCAGTAAAATAGGCTCATGAACAAGTTTCAGGGTAGAGAGTAGCATCAATTTGGCTACCACAAATTTAACCCTCCATCTTGTTTTAATGTTAATATCTAATTTCCTCTCTTACACATTTGTACCAATCTGTTTATTCAATTAAATAAAACAAATTGTTATTTTTCATATACATAATTGACTGTGCTTGTATTCCTTTTGCTTGATGTTTTTGTATTCAATCAACTGTGTCAGTCTAACTTGTCTCAGTTTGATTAGAGAAATTTACGATAACAATCACAAGTTGGTATAGTGTTTACGATAACAATCACAGTTGGATATGGAAGCGTCGAAATCTTACAATGGACCCCAAAGAAGCTTTATGACATTGATGAATAACATAGGACGGATTATTCAAATGATATTCCCCTACTTGCTCTAACTTGTGCTCGAATCGCCTGCAACAACAAAAATGTTGGGGATTGTAATGACAATGTTACCAATCAATGTGACACAAAAATCATACTATAGGATAAGGAGTTAACTTGTTTATTCCAGTTTGTACAACATATCGTCAAAGAGAGTGCAATCAACTGCAAAAACTCGCCGACAAGCATCCCTCCCCACAAGCCCTTGCCTTTGAGGTTGAACTTGAAACAAAGCAGCACCGATGTTGGAATCCCGACAACGTAGTAAGCTACGATGTTTATCACCGTTACAAACTTCTGCAATCCACACCCTCTCGAAACTCCTGGGAGATGTCAGCAACAATGTGTTATCTACGAATAAAGATTAGTGTCCTTAAACCTCGATCTTCAAGGGGAAAAACCCTACCTGTTAGGGTACAAAGGAAGCCATCCATTATAACCGAGCAACAAACGAGAGGAGCAATGGCCGCTGAATAGTCTACCACTTGCTTGTCCTTGCTGAACACATACCCGAAAATGTGTCGAGTTGCAAATAGAGTAGAACCCACTGCTATCGCCTCAATGCCAGACAATACTAAGATTGTACATATTACTATGTTTACCCTTTCCGCGTTTCCTGCCCCTAATTCATTCGAAACCCTCGTACTTGACCAATAACATCCGAAGATAAGAACAAGAACTAGCATAATACCACCTCTAAGGAACAAGGAAAGTAAGATACTGATGTTCGTTTTCGCTTACCATGCGCCGCACCCAAGTCCGTAAGGAATGGTATATAACACCATCGTGATTGAGAGGCTGTGTATAAGAAATGGTAACCAAATCAAATGATCAATATGAACTGCATATATGTAAGCACCCTTTCTCCAACTATGTCGAGAGGGTGTTATTTTGAAAAATTCAATCAAAATGTGTACCACAACGCAAGCACCGAGGTTTCGAGCTCTGGATCCTTAAGGAGCCCCGCGAGTAGGACTATGATATCTAATGCCCAATACTCCAAGCTATGATCACATGTCAAGATTAAGCCAATGTTTAGTGTTAACTAAATGGTTAGTTTAGTGCAAATTGATTATTAACACATTAACCATTGAATAAGTACTTACCAAACCATTAGGGCAGAGAACAGGGCTAACCAAAGGAAGGGACCGATCTCTGAAAACATGGCGGTAAACATCTCGGGAGAGAATGGGGCGCGTGTCTTGGCACACCTTGACGAAAACAGCATGAACAAGGCAAGGAAGACGACGAAAAGCCAGCTAGATATGTCATACGCGACAGCAGCACCATCACTAGCGAGGGCGGTCTTGTAAACCAATACCCAACAAAGCGGAATGTGGATGGCGAAGCCAGCGACCATGAGGACGAGCAAGGGCCAGATGAGGCATTGCATCTGGAAGTACCGAGCCAAGGGTTGGAAGAGGGCGTTGGCGAACAAGGATGGGATGAGGAGCCTGGTGAACTTGCCTGCCTCGCGGGCTATGTTGGGGTCTTGGCCGAGTAGGAGGAGAACTTTTTCCATGAACACCCATACCAATGCCAAAGGAAAGGAGGCTAAGAGCTGAGTAAACATTGCAGTGTAAGTCAAGATCCCGAGTTTTCGATACTGTTGAGCTCCGTAGGCTTGGCCCCCTAGCGTTTCTAGCCCACCTGACATCCCTACCTGAATATTGATGCCGGAGAGGTTAGCCAAGGAGAAGCCGAGGGTGGCGGCGGAGAGGGAGAGCTTGGTGCCGGTGTGGCCTACCATCATGACGCTTATAGTCTGCAACAAGTACTCCATCAGTGTCACTCCCATCATTGGCCCCGCTATCACTGCAACCTTGATCAACTCTTCCACCACCGCTCTCCGCCTTTCGCTCCCTCCGCCCGACGGCCGAGTCGCCGGGCTAACCATTTCCATGTTCGTTCAATATTAAGTATATATATCCTTCCAAAACTAAAAGGATTCAAATAGATATATGCATATGGTAACCAAATCAATGGCAGAAGCAGGCGGTTGTGGTGAGGGAAGATCGCCGGAGGCTCGGTTGTGGATTGAGCGGCGCCGACAGGGGTGGTTGCGCAGCAGGATGCGATTCCGGTGAGGGGCTGAGCGAAGAAGGGCGAGGAAGAAGGTCGGGGAAACGGACTGAAGGAGGAGGTTTTGGCGGTGCCCCGTGCGGTGGGCGGCAGAAGGTGTGGAGGGAATGGTGGTGCGGCGCCGATGAGGGTTAGGAGGGTGAGAGAGAAGGTCGGGAGTGGGGAGACGCCTTCAGTTTTTTTCTTTTTTTAATTTTAAGGGACGCTGGTAGTTCAGGGCCAGGCCGGATTCTAATTTCTAAGCCGCTCCCTCCTACTGTACTTTACATACTCTACTATTTTTTTAATATTTATTTAATTTAAAATAAAATAAATTTTAAAATTTATAGAGGAAATTTGTTGAAATGGACCTTTAAACATATTTAGTTAGCTAGATAGGCCCATTAATTGTTTTATTAAGTTGCTTAGACCTTCTTAATTGTTAATTCACATTCCCGACCTTTCCTCGGTTCTTCCACCCTCTCTCTCAGCTCATGCGTTCCCAGCTGCTCTCTCCTTCTTCCTCTTCGTTCTCCCATCTCGATTCTTCGATCTCTCCATCAATCACGGCCGTTTTGTGTTTCCATTCTCCGGTTACCGTCGGCGGTGGCGTTGTCCATCTGATCATCCGCCCGGTTTTTTGAGCTTTCCCCCAAATTTGCGTTCGATGGCGTCATCTCCATGTATGTGATTCTTTTGCCCAACTTGTTCTCATCCTTTTTTCTGGCTAGATTTGGTGATTTGATGGTGTTGTGCATTCGAATCCTTGTTTAATTTTGTTTATTTCGAACATTTGTGTTGTTTTACTGTAGCTAGGATTTATATGATTTTGATCCCCCGTTGTGTTTTATGTGTGGTTGATGCCATTAATTTAGTGTGATTCCACTTGTTGCTTATAGGCTATGGGTGTTTTATGTGTAGTTCTCTGTTATTTTTGTTTGTTCCACATTTTTTGTTCATATATGTTTATATTTTGGCAGTTTTTTCTGTTCAGTTGGGCTGTAACGATTTGTGTGGTGTGAATTTTGTTCCATGCTAGTGTTGATTTGGTATTAATATTGGTGATTGTTTAGGTTGTGAACTATGGGGTCCCTTTATTGTATGGATATTGTGTTAGATTCCAGGTTTAAGTTATGTGAACTGTGTGCTACCTTCCTTTATTGGTGTAGTCTTCTGTGGGGTGCAGTTGTTGTCATCTTTTGGATGTTGATGCCAGTTGTGTTTATTTGGTTCATTTTTTTGACATTCTTTGCCCTTTTGTACTTTGTTATTGTCTTGATTCCAGTTACAAGTTAGGTGAACCATGTGTTACATTATTGCTTTCTTAAGTGTTATGTGTTTGTAGTTGTTGTCATCTTCTGGACTTTGATTCCTGTTTGTGGTTATTTAGCTCCTCATGGTGACAATATTTGTCCCTTTTGTGTCTTTTTTTTTCTTTGTTTGTTTTTTTGGTGGTTGATTCCAGTTATATGTGAGGGGAAATATGTGTCACATTCTTTGTTTTGGAAGGGGTTTGTCTCTTGTTTCCAGTTTGTTGTTGGAAGTGGTTGTCAATATTTCTCATTCCATGTATTGTTCTTGTTTTGGTGACATATTTATATTGATTCCATGTCTTATGTCTACAACATTCCTTCTTACCCCAACTGATGTCAAGGACGACTTACCTTGCCCGGTTAGTTGTTTCTTTGTTCCCTTTAATTTTTTCTTTTTGTTTTTTTTCCTTGTTCTATAGCTTGTATCATATGGTGTTTTTGTTCTTATGTTTTCATTTTTTTCATTGTATTTTGTGTGTGTTTGTTGGTTTTATGTAGGTGTTTGAATATATCCGTGATGACATGGATACATTTGTTGGGAAATACAACAGATACTATCGTGCTAATATAGTTTCTGTCATCAAAAGGGAATTGAGTGCTGCTGATTGGTCTTCCCAGCCTTCCTTGTCCTCTTCGTTTCTCTTCCGCATCATTTGGTTTGCTGACAAGTTGGCATTTGCCCAACAACTTGTCAATTATTTCATAGTTCATAAGTTAAAAACATCTAAAACTAGGGAAATGTGGTTCAAACTTAAATCTTCTCATCCTGTTCGTTTTTCCATGTCTGAATTTGTTGCTGTAACTAGTCTTAAATGTGCATCTGACCATATTGTTGTTGTCCCTGCTACAAGTACTAGGTATGTGTTAGGGGTGGATAATATAATGTATGATGATTTGATTGATATGTTCTGTAGAACACCCAAGAATTCACCTAAGAAACTGCTTATTGCATATGTTTTAATCATTGATGGCATCTTGTTGCCTCATCGTACTGGGTTTGTTAGGAACCAGATTGTGGCTCTTGCATCTGACATGTCTAAGTTCAATGATTATGCTTGGGGTAGGTTAGTTTATGTGGAGACCATCTCCTCATTGATAAAGGTTAATCGTGCATCTCGAACTAAATCCTTCAAGCCTGAGAAGAAAAGGGTTAAGAAGAGTGGTGACAAGGGTGCTAAGAAGACTGAGAAGGCAATGAGTGAGTTTAATCTGCTTGGCTTTCCACTAGCTCTTCAGGTTCCGTTCCTTTTCTAATTTTTGTGTGATTTTGTGTGGGTGTGTGTGTTTTAGTGCGTGTGTTTATGTTTTTTTTTTTCATCACGGGTTTGGATCTTGGAAGCTTTCCCCAAGATTCCACCTATGGTCCATTGCAGTGTTGTTATTGATGACATAGATCGTTCCTTTGTGAAATGGAGTTTAGCCTCTACTAAGGTTGTCACTGCTCGACACATTCAGCTTGAGTTTTTTAAGACTCCCATGGTAATTTCTCTATGTTTTTTTTTGTTAGTGTATATTCCTTAATCAATTTTATCTTATGTATATACGTTACAATTGTGTTTTTAATCGTAGGACACGATATATCCTACCTATGGTGAATACTTGGATTCTCCATCGATGGCTTTCCATAATGAGGTTCATGATGCAGCTGTTGCTGCCTACCAAGCTTGGTTGTCCCATCTAGCGTCTTCGAGGTTAACTGTTGTGACCAATGCAGCCACCAATGATGCTAATCTACAGATTGTGTCATCTCTCGGGCTCAATGATCAAGTTGTCCCATCTACCAATACGGTAGTTGTTGCGTTGTCGCCTTCATCGGTTTCTGCAAGGACTCGGTCTAAAGCTGTGTCGCCTCATTTGTCTCTTCCGTTGGCGGGTCCTTCTAAGAAGCGGAAGTCTGGTGCGTCTCCTTCTATTGCTTCTGACCCCTCACACAAGAAGCGTGTTATTGGTGACAACTCTTCGATGCTGATTTCTGGACCTGTGATTCCTGTTCGCCCGTTGTCTCCCCAGAAAGTCTCTAGTCTCAGTGGGAAATTTAGCCTCAAGAATGCTATTGCTGCCAATAAGGGGAAGGGGAAGGTTAGTGAACCTGAGTGTCCGCCCTTGGCTGATAACCACCCTGAATCTCTGCATGTGAATGAGAAACAAGGTGAAGGTTTTTCTGATGCAGGTGATGGTAAGGGTCCGGCTGGTGACAATGATGGCATCAACTTAGGTGGTTCTGATTGTCTCACAAGTATTGAAAAACATTTGGCGTTGATTGCTGATGTTATCTTACGTATTGAAGCTAGATGCATGAACATTAACTCAGTTGTCAGCCGGTTGTACTCCAAGGTTGCTTACATCCAATCCGATGTTGATTCTCTCAAAAGCAAGTGTGAGTCCTTCAAAACTAAAGCTTATGCAGATTCAAAGAATGAAACTTCGTTAGATGGGGCTTTACCAGTGTTGCCTGCTGCTGTCAAGTCACCCACTGTGTACTCCGACCTTCACTTGGATGAACTTATTGGGATTAGAGATCTTTGTTCGCAGTTATCCGAATACAAACCCTTATTTGATAAACTCATCCCTACTCCTACTCCACAGATGACACCTTCGGCCGTCCCCCTGAGCCAGCCTTTGCCCACTATACCTTCCGATGCACCGATGACTTTTCCTTCCGATGTTCTAGTGACTCCACCTTCTCCTTTGATTAAGAAACCTTCCAAGGTTCTGGTTGTAGGTGTCCCACTTCGGAAGTCAACCCGTGTGGGGAAGGTTGTTGCTGTGTTGGAAACTCCTTTCACTCGAGGTGGTAAGAAGAAGCGCTCAATGCCTAGGAGGCCGAAATATTCATATTATGAATATGATGATCGGAAATGCTTTTATGATATGATATATTCTGACGAGTAAGTTCTACAATTGTTGTGTGTTGTTACATACGTTATCTTTGTCTTAATCTTCCATTCATTGTGTTTACTGTTTTTTGCTTTACTGCAGGGATATTTGTCCTCAAATTGCGGGCAATGAGGGTATGCTGGACAAGAAGTTTTTCTGTGAGCTTGTTGCTAAGCAACATTGGTTGCGTCATGACGTAAGTGCTCTCAACTATTCTGTTTATCATTCATATTTTGCTGTTTTAGGGTTAGTTTAAGTTTAGCTTCCATGTGTGTGTGTTGTAGCATATAGGAGAGGCCATGTCTCATCTTAGGCATCACATCTACTGCAATGAGGAGAAATACAACGAAATTGTTATATTGGATTGCTTTTGGTCTGCAAGGTTCAGTGTAAAGTTCTATGAGAAGTTTAAGGAAGGTAAGGTTTCGTTTGGTAATACGGTTTTCAAGTATCTTGATGGGTTGTTGCCAAAGTGTTGTGGGAAATCATGGCGTGGTGCAAAGATTATATACATTCCTTTCAACATTAGAAATGAACACTGGGTTGCATTACAGATTGACTTGGCTGAAGGAACAGTGAAAGTATATGATTGCAATATCCCATTCACTTGTGATGCCGAGCTGCATACTCTATTGGAGCCTGTCTGTAATCTGTTACCAGCACTGTTTAGAGAGTCCGGTCATTTTGCACACTTGGGTGGGGTCATTGAATCTGCTTTTAAGGTGGATAGAGTCCGTGGCATTCCTCAGGATAGTGATGGGTAAGTATATGTTTTTATTTGACAAGATTTATACATTTATATATATTGTTAACTGTTATAGCATGTTCTAATTTCATTTTCATTTGGAATTTCAATTTCAGCGGTAGCTCTGGTGTTTATACTATCAAGGCTATTGAGGAATTAGCTTTCGGTGGAGATGTATACGAGTTTACTGATGACCAAGTCCAAGCGTATCGCGAGAAGATGGCAATTGATTTTTCTCAGAAGTTGTGGAATGTTTCGCTTTTGGGTTGATGCGTATTTTGTATGAATGCTTATAATAGAACTACATTAGAGCTTGCATGCTCACATTTTGTAACCACGGAAGTTTGTCCTTCGTACATTTGGTAGTAAGTATGGGATGTCTAACTGATTCGCACTTGATCCTTCGAGCTTGCATGCTCTCATTTTGTAACCACGAATGCTTATGTGCTCCGTACATTTGGTAGGAACTATGTGTAGTTTAACTGGTGTCCAGTTGATTTATAGAGCTTTCATGCTCTCTTTTGTGTTCTAATGTTGACATCTAGTTATATATAACTTGAAATATATGTCTTTGTCCTAGCTTAATTGAGCTATTATTTTGATTGTGTCCATCTCATTTATGTTATGGCTTGTGTTTTTTTTTATTTTTTTATGGTTGTTTACCCCCTTTCTTGTCGATCTCAAACAATACAGGCCATCCCGTGAGGACAACTTTTATTCAATTGATGACAGATCACACTTTGTGTGTTCTTAAGCGTATACTGAATATATATTCAATATATATAGATCAGTTAAAACATGTATCCAATGTAGTATCTCAAATGCATAAACTTGTGTCTATATATAAAGAACAAAATATGAAATAATCGATTTTGTGGTATGTAAAGCTATCACATCTCCGCTTGAGTGCTGCTTGATGCCCTGTGTGGACATGTTAGCTTGTTATGCCCTATCCCCCTGCAAATGCCACACTTGTATGTATCGTTTCTTTTCTTCTTTTGCCCTTCAAGAATGGATGGAATCCGGACTTTCCTTGGTCTTCCACTCTTCTTCCGCACTACTGGTGGATGGCATTCGACACATCTGATGTCGTCTGGAACATACCAATCTTCCTTTGAAGGCACTGGGTATATGGTTTCTTGGTAGGCGATTCTCCAAGCCTGGATTTTGTAGTACTCACTCACAAAATCAGTGATGTTGAGCTTCATTCTTTGAATTGCAGCTATAGCATGGACACACGACATATGATCTACATCAAACACCCTGCAGCTGCATGCCTTTCATGCTAAGTCAACCACACCAGCAAATTTCCCACCGTTTACTTGGTATTGTGTGTCATTCAGCACTTGCACTTCTTATCTTCCTGACCGCTCATACCTTGCTTGTAGAATCTCCTTGACTTTAGGAGGCAAATCAGTGATATTGATTGATGCACTCCTACGATCATTGAACCATTCTGCCATTTTGTTCCTAATATGATCAAATAGTGCAACAACTGGGTAGCCTCGAGCTTCTTTCAATACTGAATTTATACACTCTGCATTATTCGTTGTCATAAGGTTGTACCTGTCACCTTTGAAGTGGGCTCGTGACTATTTTTGGAAATCTGGATATTTGAGGTATTTCCCAAGCTTGTCGTTGATGTCACATATGGTTTTGAAGCAGCTTTCAAATACGCTTATAGTGTAGAATTCAGATGCTTTGCTGACATAATGGATGACCCCTCTGTTTTTTAATCTTGCCTTTATGTTCTACTTCAAATGTCGTGTGCAGATGACATGTTTTGCAGAAATATATACCTCTTCCACAGCCTTGTTGATGCTTTGGTGCCTATTCGATGCAAAAACGAGCTCAGTTGAATCCGGAATCACAAGAGATAATCTTTGGAGGAACCACTTCCATGCGTTATCATTTTCTGAGTCAGCCACTCCAAATGCAAGAGGATACACATGTTTGTTAGCATCCTGCGCTGTCGCTGTAAGGAGGATTCCTCTATATTTCCCATGTAAGAATCCAACATCTACCATTATAACCTATAGAATGCAATTTATAGTTGTTAACCTATTTTAAGTATACACATTTATTAGACAACAATTTTTTTTTGTGTTTACCTTTGTCATCACATTAAACCCTCTAATTGATGCTCCAAACGATAGGAATGCATATTTGAATTGGTTCTTGGTTGCATCAATCTCCAAACATGCATATGTGCCTGGGTTCACTTGTTGTGTCATGTGGAAGTATGATGGCAGCATCTCATAATTTTCCTCCGCTGTTCCTCTTATCAAATCTTGCGCCAATCCCTTTGCTTTCCATGCTTTCCAGTAGCTCACAGGCTGCATAAACTCCTTCTGCATTGTATTCTGAATCTGTATAGGATCTGGACCTTTTTTTACACCTTCATACCTTCATCAATTACATGGAACAATTAAGCAAGCTTATTCATGCGTCACATTGTGTCAAAGTTGATCAATATTTATTTAATGTAAACATATTATTCATCACACAACCCTACTGTATCTTCATATATATATATATATATATATATATATATATATATATATATATATATATATATATATATATATATATATATATATATATATATATATATATATATATATATATACACACAACTGATATACTGTAATTCACATAAATATCATCATGCATACCTTATCTTCATCTTGGCTGCAATAGATTGATATGATGGTTTCCGATGCTCCTTGCATCTAAGTGAAAATGAACAAGTGTGCTCCCCATTCAGCTTCCTAACCTCAAAGTTTCTCGAATTCTTCACACGTGTAGCCACTACTGACCACTTGCAGCTGGCATCAATGCAGATGACTTTGTATTTTGTTTGATTTGATTTCTTCATTCGGAATTGGAAGTTCTCATTAACTGCTTGATTAGCAACTGCAGCCTTTAGATGATTTTTTGAGTTGAACATCTGTCCTACATAGATGAAATCAATCTCATCTATTTCATTCTCAATCTGCCATGCACTTTGATCTTCATCGTTGCAGCTCTGTGTATCTTCTGATGCAACATTAGTCGGAACAATAGCTAAAGTGTCATCTACACTAGTAGACTGCAAGTACTCCGAAGACACTGTGATTCCACTTGTTTGCTGAACAGCTTTAGCTATTTCACTCACATTCATCCTTTTCTTTGTTTCAACATGTAATGGCAAATACCAAGCAACTTGAGGCACTTCATTTATGGACAATAATGCTTTGAGATCGTCATCTTTGCTGATTGTGAATGGAGCTCTCAGTTTTTGTACTGGATGCAGGTGACTTAACCTCAACTCATAAGTTTCTAGGCAAATGTCAAACCTATCACTGATCATTGTCATCAATGCTTCCAAATCAATATTGCTTTCAATCATGAACGCCTTTGACACAAGATCACCAACATACTCACAATAACCATTTGTAACCTTAAATTCGCCTCCAACACACACAGTCAAAATTTTCAGATCCATATTCTGATAGAGATTCCGCATTCACGAAACAGATCGACACTTCATCATTCTGTTTTTCATCACATTCAGATTCAATTACAAAACGCACAATCGCTTGGTTAACTGGTAATTCGTATTCGAAGCCCTAGATATTGAAATTAAGGACTGGAAATGGGAAATTGAGATGTAAAAATTACAGTTTTGTCGAAAGGTCATGATACATACCTTGGTTTTATATGAAATTGTGGATATCAAGTCGTGTCTGAGTCTATATTGCCTCGTTGATTGCCATTGGTGACAAATCTCGAGCTATCTGGACTATTGCTTTGACAGGAGTCATCAATTGATTCGGATTCGTAGTTGAGTTGGAATCCCGGTGCGTTTTTGCTTTGTTTTTTAGTCACCTCGATCGATTCCGGATGCTACAGGCTAATGACAGGTTGATCTAAGCTTGATTCCAGATGATCGCCATTGGAGATTTGGAGGTTTCTCTCAACGAATTTGATGGAGGCGACGGGGGTGATGACAGATACGCGCCTGGGTTGAATGTCGTGTGGTGTCCTATTTTTGCTGGAAGTGAACGCACGTTTGGATGGGCCTAACCCAAGCTAATTAAATTAGCTTGGGGGCTACCTACTTAATTAAACCTTCTAAAGGGACCTCCTACCAAAATCACCCAAAATTATTTTTATATTTCTAACATATATTTTTATATATTTATAAAATTTTATTTTGAAAAATCATGTGTTAAAATTTTTAATAATTGTATTTTGTAAAATATTACCTTTTTAATTTTTAAAAATTATAAAATATAGGTTTTTAAAATTAAATTTTATAAATATATAAAAATAAATATTAGTAATGAAAATGCAATTTTTAATTTTTTTTTAAGATTAAATCAGTATTAAAATATTTTTGTGTTGCATTGGTGATAGGGAGCAGGAGATCTCCACTGGTTCATGGCACCCGGAGCGACAATAGTGGACCTAGTTTCTTTTCTTTTTTCTTTTAAAGAGATGGAGTTCGATGTAACCCTTTTTTGGGTCATCACCACCGACTAGATCCACCTCCTCCAAGTCACCCTCGACTCCGACTGCCTAGCACCGATCCTTGGCCTCTCTATCCCGGCTTTGGCCGTCTCAACCCGCTTTGGCTACCTCTTCGCCTCCTCACCCGTGGTCATATTCCGTTGGGTTCGACTCAGCCCTAAATTCCTTCTGCTCTTTTCGATTTAGATAGAGACCAATTTGAGATAGGGCTTTTGTTGCTTTCGGGTTTCTTTCCCCATGTCTTCAACCTCCCCGGCAAACTCTTTCTATAAAACCTCCAATTGCAAAAATTGGCTTCGTTTGCATGTGTTGTTTTCGAGCCTTTCGATCATCTTCGTCTTCAATCCTTTAATGGAGATTTCCTTCCAACCGTTGGGGTCGTGGTAGTGTGTATCGTAGTGTCTCTGCTATCCGGGTTGACTGCTTTCCTGGAGTTTCGTCCTCATTGCCCAAGGAATGATCGGGTCCTGATGTATCGTTAACTTACGGGTTTGCTTCAGAGTGGGGCTTCACTTCGTCCGTCGTCTTCGTCCATATCCAGTTTGGTTGGGTGTGCTTGGTTTTGTTTCTTGTAAAGTGTGTTTGCTTGAGTTTGCACCGTTATGTCTTATTATATGTTTTGGTTTTTAGACGGTTCTTCCGCCTGCCGGCTTGATCGGCCTTCGAGTTTCAGATATGTCTGAGCTCGAATTCTTACCTAATAAAAAAATAGTGCACGGAAATAAAAAATAATCTATTTAAAAATAAAAGGAATAAAAAAAATAGTGCATTTCAAGAAGCGCTTTAGCTTGACCTTTCTCTCTTTCAAGTAGGGGTATTCTTCGAGTTGAGCGAGTCAAGTTTGACATGTTCAAGCTTTGTTCGCTTGTTAAACGAGCTCGAGTCGAAACCCAATTTTTAAATGTTTTTTTTATCAAGCTCGACTTGTTTAGGAAATGAACGAGCTCGAGTTGAGTTTATTTTTTTCGAATTTTAAGCAGTTCTACATGATCATAACATACTAACTTAAAAGAAATTTTAGAAATTCCATAAAATTTGAGCTATTCGAGCTTAAACCGAACGAGTTGGGCTTTCAACCGAGCTTAAAATTATGTTCAGGCTCGGCTTGTTTAGGTAAATGAGCAAGCTCGAGTCGAGCTTTTTTCAAGCAAATCCCGAGACATATGAGACCAAGGATTGAAGAGCATCATTTAATCCCCTTGCTTTAAGTTCTTGATTTTCAATGAGCTTTCTTTTTTTGCGTTGCCATTCTCCACCCCTTGAAATGTCGCATCCATGATATCCAATGCAATATCAATTTGTTGAACCACTATGGCCTTGGACTCCTTTATTGAAATTGGAGCTGAGACTGGCTTCTGGAACATCTAGGACTTATCTTTCATATGGTCATTGGACATGTGTGAGATAGGATCACACCTCATTAATTGTACTACCTCGCATTCTTCATTAGTGTTTCACGTCTCGATTGATATGGCTTTGAGTTTCCTCGTAAAATTATTTTGGACGGATTCCATCATATAAGACAAATGATACTACGCTCCTTCAGTGTAGAGTTACTATTTGTCTATTTCCTCACGTGTATGTCCAGATTCTCAATCCGTGTACCCAAAGTCTTGATGATCTTTTTCAATTCTTCAAATTTTTTGTTTTGATCTTTCGGAAAGGTCTTCATTAAGCTCTCTAATTCCGCAAATTCAGAAGGTTTCACTTCTTGGTGCTTTTGTGGGGGGGGGGGGGGGGAAGAATCATACGAATAATACGATGCTTCCAATTAAAGTAATTGTACCATGACCACCAAACAAGCTATTAGTTTCTTGACGAAAGATATTTGCTCCATCTCAAACTAAACGGTCATACAAAATTTTAATTTTACATTTTTTTATATAAATATATAAAAAAGAAAAAAGATAATTACTAGTTTAACTAAAAGAAATAATTAATATTGATTAAATCAAGGTCATATGCAACGACGCCAAAAACTTGATAGGCTAAAAACCTACCTACAAGTATACGGGATCAATTGTAGTATCAAGTAATAAAATTATCGTTCTTTCCAGAGGACCTAAAGCTCAATATAAATTAATCTAATATATAACAAAAACTAACCAATGACACAAACAAATATGATATATATATATATATATATATATATATATATATATATATATATATATATATATATATATTTATTTATTTATCCATGACTCCTTTTAATTCTCTTGCTTTCGTTATCTAGTTCTATAATTAAGTTGATCTCTCTCTCTATATATTTTTTTATCTTTTGCAGAATTAAGTTGATCACTCTCTAACAGTTGAGAGGGCGAGTAGTTGCAGAAAATAATTTCTTTTTATTTCTGGTAATGCCCGATGGTTCCCTTGATTCTATCACTTTATGATGCTAGAAAAACAATGATTGGTTTAGACTTGAGTGATTTCATGTCTTAGATGTTCTTATCATTCTCCCAAGATTCTGTATTTGTCTGTCCACTTTGTAGTGAAGCTAACAGTGAGAGCTACTAGCCATTTTATGGTGAAACTCAGCATGAAATTGGTTTATGTTAGATGCTTTTCGGTTACTTGTTGTGATCCTAGGGTGTATGCAATCATTGGTTCAAGTTCATGCCAGAGTTCGAGCCCATCAAGTCAGGATGTCCCTGGAAGGTGAGGCTGTGCAGCAGATGCTCGTCGACGAAAGACGCCAGGAGGCTGATATCTTAGAGCATGCTGAGTTATAATGGGCAGAACAAGACTTCAGCCTTGAATTTTCGTGAGTATTAGGATCCACCTAGTTTAGCTACTGGTTTGATGTATTTGACAGTCTCGGGAGGGGTGGTGTGACAGTAAAGGAACAATAGTTGACATTTAATATTATATTTTTGTTGTTGTATTATACTTGTGTTTGTATTAGTTGATATCAAATGCAAAACAGGTCATTTATTACTGTATGTTTTTTTAATAAAATATGGGATTTTTTAGCCCGGTCCGGTAGAATTCCGGGCTAAAAAACAGTTTTTTTTTTTAATTTCCCTTAAATAAGTTAGCAACGGCAGCTTGTCGTGGCTAGCATTTTAGCCACGGCTATAGCCGTCGCTACTCTCTTTTGCCACCCCATGTTTCCCCACGGCTTGTTTCCCGTGGCTACAGTCGTGGCTACCACCCTTTAGCCACAGAAAATGGACTTTTAGCCACGGCAAATAGTCGTTGCTAATATTATTTTTTTTTGTAGTGTCAAGCATAATCAAATACATCATAAAAGTAATTAAAGCAATCGCAACAATCATGAATTAAATTAAAAGAGAAATAATAAAAAGATTTCTCCTCAATCTTGCAAATAATCCAAAAGTTAGAATTCGATTAAACTCAAATCTCTGATCACGTCGGGCTATCATCAAATACATGATGAAATTGATTAAATCAATCACAACAATCATGAATTAAATTGGAAGATAAAGAATAACAAGACATATCCTTAATCTTGCAAATAATCGAAAAGTTGAAATTCGATCAGAGCTCAAATATCTGATCACGTCAGGCTAAGACTCTGTTGTATGTGAAACAATAGAAAATAGACTAAAATCTAATCCTAATCTAAAACTCTAAACCTCTAAACCTTTAAACCTAAACCTAAACTAAAACTAAACAGTCGGTCGGAGAACTTCTACGACAAAAGTCCAAGATATGGTAAACGGGCAACAAATTGCGTCGTCAACCCCTTCTGAATAGCAAATTGGCGAGTTCTATCCGATTCTATCAACATCTATCATGAAGGAGAAGATCTATCCACTTGAAGACTTTTAGATATAATTCCCTTTATTAGATTTAATTATGTTGTTGCATTTATTTATCTTTAATGTTTTAGATATAGATTTAGATATAGATAGATGTTTCTATCCTTGAATAGCAAGGTTTAGAAGCCTATAAATAAAGCCCATAGGGCTGATTTCTATTCATTCAATTTCAGTAGGAGAAGTAGTAGAGAGAGAGAGTGAGTGGCCAAGAGGAGTTGGTGAAGCGAGAGCGGAATTGGCTTCCTTTGGTTGTAAGCTCTGTTTGATTTAATGCAATTAGTTTCTTTTCAATCAATGATGTCTGAGGTTGCGATGAAGCACGAGTAGTCCACCCACTTCTAGGGTTGGGGCGAGCCCGGCGATAGCCATGCGTGTTTGAGGTAAAGATCCGACTTTTATCATGTTTTGAGCATCTACTACTTGTTATGTGTTTATTACCCATCTAATGGAGGTCCATGCTAACAACTTGGATTGTAAACATAAAATCAGTAGAGACAATTAGGGTTTCTTGAAAGAGTTGTCTAATTGTTGGAAAAGGCGAAAGCTTGATCCTTTGATGCGATTTATATGATTATCTGTTTTATTTCTACCTTATGCATGCTTAGTTATCGTTGTTGCAAACCCCAATCTTGGAAGTCTTTTACATACAGTTTAGTTCGAAATCCCTAAGCACTTGTCTTTACTTTATTTTCGTTTTAGTTTTCTGTCTTCCTCGAGATCGACTAGCACTCCTCGATCTCGAGTTACTGATTCTCGATCCACCATCGTCGTAGCTTCTGTGTGCAGGTGCTCGACAACCAGACAACTCGACTTCGACAAGCTTCCTCGATCTCGAGTAGAGCTTTTTCGAGATCGACTAACTCCTGTGCTTGCTGCTGCGCTGTGCTCGACTGGTCCGATCTTCTGTCGACTAACGTACCCAAGTCGAGATCGAGGACTCCTGTTGTCGACTTCTGTGAGATTTCTCCGCTGCCTAGGATCCGCCGACACACTTCCTCGTGGATCGATCCTGACTTCCCTCTGCTACATCAGGAGGAGGTCTTGTAATTATTTGCGTGGGCAGAATCCGGTTTGATTTATATTTTATATTTTAAACTCGATTTCCTCCTACAACAAATTGGCTCCATTGCCGGGGAAGCTATCATTCGCGCCTTAGGTAGTTAAAATCTCACGTTCTCTTTGAGTTACTTTACAGGTGTATGCGCCGTTCTGGTCAACCACCTGAGTTTGACGGCTTGGACCGGAACGCCTTCTCCACATCAGAGCTAAACTGCAAAGAGCCATGGCGGCCGCAGAAACACAAGAACAGCTTATACAGAGACTTACAAGGGAACTGGCCACTAAAGATGCTGCTATCGCCACTGAGAAAGCAGCAAGGGAACAAGCAGAAGCTGAGCTTGCCCAATACCTAACCACTGCAGAGGATTATATGCATCCAACTCTCGTCGTGCCTGAATCGGCGATTCTAATCCCTGAAAACTCTTTTGAAATTCGCACTCAATTTCTTATAGAGCTTAAAAACAATGCTTTTTATGGCAAATTTAATTAGTGTCCTCTTGAACATATTACCAATTTTTCTGACATGTGTCGTACTCTTGCTGAAGGTACAACTCTGGAATATGTCAAGATGAAAGCTTTTCGTTGGTCTCTCACTGGACCTGCACTGAAGTGGCTTGAAGGGCTGAAACCAAGATCGCTCACAACATGGGCCCAAGTAGAGCAAGAGTTCCTGAACAAATTCTTCCCTCCTGCCAAAACAGCACTCCTCCGCCAGAAAATCATAGAATTCAAACAGAAGCCTGGGGAGCCGCTAGCAAAGGCATGGGAACACTACAAAGAACTGTTGCGATCTTGCCCTACTCATGGACAACCACCATACGTCATTCAGGAGATCTTCTTCAACTCTCTTGATCAAGTCACTAAGGACAGAATGAACCAGTATACTCGCTATGAGTATCTGACGATGCCACCAATTGACGCCTGGGGTGTGCTAGATAAGCTCACCAATTATGACAACAAATATGGGTCTACTGCAAACTATGAGGAGAACTCCTATGCCAGGCCAGCACCATCTATGCCACTCTATGAGCCAGCAAAGGAGATTGACCCAGATGTTAGGGAGCAATTCTACAGAGACCAGAATCGCAAGCTCCTCAAGCAAGTCAAATATCTGTCTGTTAATCAGCCTTGCATCGAATGCGGATCACAGAGGCACACCACTACTGAGTGCCCATACACTAGTAAGTCAGAATGGCAGAGACACATGAAGAGGCAGCCTACGCTGGGGTCCAAATCGCTACATGGGAGATCAAAGGTTCTATCAACCACAGTGGAACCAAGGTCCCCCTAGGAACCCCCCCACCCTACAGAGATCCAGGACATCCAGAAAGGGATCAAAAGAAGGACGATCTACAGCTAATCCTTGAGGAGATGCGTCGGAATCAAGGCATCATCAACAACCAGTTCCAGAACATCACTACAAAATTTGGAGAACTGGACATTTGGCAAAGGGGGATAGAGAATCAGATGGGTCAAATCGCTGCACATATCCCACGACCATCCGGACAGCTCCCTGGGCAAACAGAACCAATCCTAAGGGGAAGACCGGACACGTCGCAGCTATCAAACTCAGAAGTGGGCATCAATTACAGGAGCCAGAGGTCGGGAAACATCAAGACAAGGCAGAGCAACAACTCGACACAGAGCAGAATCAACTCGATCTCGAGAAGCCACTACTCGATCTCGACAAGAACCTGCTCGACATAGACCAGAAGCTGAGCTCGGACTCCACTGCGCAGCCCAGCAATTTGAAGTCGACAACCCAAGTCGATCTCGAGGACCCTCTGGTCGAGATCGAGGAGAAAAATATGGCCGACGTCGACGACTCTGCACCACCTCCGACATCTGATCTGGCTCTAAAGCAGAAAAAGCCACTGCCTTTCCCTTCTGAAGTACAGAAAGATCCCACTGCGGGTAGGTTTAACCGTTTTGTTAATATGCTGCAAGAACTGAACGTCTCTATTCCTTTTACAGAAGCCCTGCAAGAGATGCCTGGATATGTCAAATTTCTGAAGGAAATCCTGAGCAAGAAGCGGTCCATCTCAGAGATCGCAAGCGAATGCAAACTACTCCACTTCCCTGAAAAGAGACCTGACCTTGGTAAGTTTTCTGTTATTGTGGGTTTTTAGACAATATAAATATGAGTCTCTGTGTGATTTAGAAGAAAGTGTGAGCATCATGCCTTTATCAATCTGGCGGAAGGTAAAGATAGGATGCATAGAGCATGTGGATGCCAAACTATACATGGCAAACAATACAGTGGTCATCCCTACAAGTATAGTTGAGAATGTCCCCGTCCAGGTTGGTAAATTCTTTGTTCCAGTAGATTTCCTTATTATAGACTGCGCTGAAGATCCTACTAGCCCTATTATTCTTGGTAGACCATTCTTAGCTACTGCAGATGCCAAGATTAGTGTTAAGAATCGATCACTCACCTTCACCATAGGCGATGAGGTTTTAGATTTCTCTTTTGGCCCTGCAAAGGAGGAAATTTCATGGCTGGAGGTAAAGAGCATCAGCAACCATGGGACCAAGCAAACAACGGAGGAAGACACCAGAAGACAACTCGAGATCGACAAGGGTAACTCGATCTCGACAAAGATGCTCCCCGATCTCGACCAAGACTCGTCGACATCGACTTCCTCTGCTGAGCCACAGACTTGCCAAGAGCCTAAGTATGGGGTCCCTGTACTCGATGTCGACCAGCCGTACTCGACATCGACAAACCCCAAGCCCAAAGATTTCTGTTTTGGGTCCTAAAAGGTAAGTTCAGGTATGAATTCAACTCCCCCTCACTCCATTAAGAAACTTATCAATAATTTAAGGGAAGGTAAGGCCCCGTGGCGAGAGAATCTGCGGAAATTAAGAGCTGGAACGAAGAAGAAGAAAGAGAAGGGAGACGATGCAAGCAACCACCTGTGAGCTGAGCTTGCATACTACAATCAGGACCTAGATGATCCAGGAGAAGGGCCAAGCATGAGCGGGCCCAACACTAATGGTCCTTGAGCGCAAACGGAGAAGTCGGCCTAGCGACTCTAAAATCTAGAGCATGTATATAAGACTTTATGAATTTTGGGACTTTTGAACTTTTTGGTTTTTGTTTTTGGTTTTGTTTTTTTTTTGGTTTAGAATACTTCACGTGGATAGTCTTGTTTTCGTGTGCAATCTAACACTTTTAGGTCGGCGAGCATGTAAGGATCACGAAACTGGAATAAGAAGTCCCTGAAAAACAGTCAGAATCGACGAAGGCCAAATCGACGACGACAAGGAGGAGCAGCCCAGAAACTCCTCGATATCGAGTAGGCCAACTCGATATCGACAAAGCCCAGAAGCTCCTTGACTTCAGAAATCCACTGGACGCAGACAAGCCAACTCGACATCGAGTTCCCTATACTCGAGATCGAGAAAGATTCTACTCGACCTACACTGTTTTCCTCCTCGATGTGTTATTCTGTGAGTTCCTTCCTTTACTCTTATTTTTATTTGATTTTATACAGTGGGGACACTATATATTTTAAAGTATGGGGTGGGGGAAAGGCTCATTATCATTATTATATGTTTTAGTCTTGCTTTTGGTTTTACATGGTGAAATTTTAATTTTTATGTTATGCATTCATGTTTAAATTTTATGCATTTTAGTCTTTTGTCATACTTTAGTCTTGTTTTTAGTTGCATAGAAAAAAAAATAAAAAAATAAAAAAAATAGAAAATGTCGAAAAAAGAAAAGAAATATGCATGTTTAAAATTCGGCATTGTTTTAGTTTTTACACTCTAACTTAGATGTCCTATGATGATGAATAATGATTGACTTGATCATGTAAAATCATATGGCGTGTTTGGAAGGTTTAGCCTAAGTCCTCAAAATTGTTTTTATGTGGATTGTGAACTTGTGATGAAATTGAGCACATATGATCCTACGCTAAAGGTTAAAATCCAACAAAAATTGTCCCAGCGAGAATTTTGGCCTTATAGGGAGAACATAAAAAATTCCCTCCGCTTTCTTGAGTGTATTTACTCTTCCTATGCATCTCTAAATGTTGTGATAGTTATTCAAAGTCAATGCATTTATATCCTCTCTTTACCTACCCTGCATTATCCCTTCTTGAAGCCAGACCATTAGCCTGAGACTTTTATTGGGAACTCCACAAAATTATCCTTAGCCAAATTGAGCCTGACCCTCATTTGAGAATTAAGACTTAGAGTTGGTTGGAATGATGATTTGGGGAAGGAATGAGCTTGTGTTTCAATTCAAGCAAGAAGGATTTTTGAAGTTTATTGAGATATGGGTTGGTTTTATATTTTTATCTTGCTATACATACTATGTAAAAGGATTTTTGGCTCACCTTATAAATGCACCATTAGTTTTATTTTATTTTCGTTCAAAAAAAAATCGAAAAAAAAAGAGAAAAGCAAAAGAAAAAAAAATATAGTTTGCAATTGAGAATAAAGTGCATGAGTCAAATTTACCTTATTTCTTTCATTATTCGCAAGATACATACTTTGGAGAGGTTGAGGAAGTTTGAAAGGTTACATACTTCATTAAGATAAATTGTAGAGTTTAGTTGATGCATATTATTGAGAGTTATGGTTTGGTTGAGTTGTGTTGGAAATTTAGGAGTCTTGATTCCCGAATTTTATTAAGCACCACATGGCCAAATAATTCTATTTCCTTATATTTCTTACCAAGCCCCATTACAACCCCGCCGAATGGAATCTTCTTTGAAGACTTCTATTGAGCGAAGTCCTCCTGATAATTCTTGTTGCATTTTCATAATTGGTTGCGAAGTGGATTTATATTTAAATTGCAATGCTTATGAGATTTTATATGGAATCGAGTTGAGAGTTGATCTTCATAGCCTAAACACATTGAGAGTTGAGTGTAAACACATTATCCCTGTGAGGTTGGATTTATATTGCCTATGCCTATGGATCGCTCATATATGTGTGATGACGTTAAATTCACTTGTCTTACATTGCTACTACTTAAGATGTTGCTTTTAACAAGGGCGAAGACTTGAAGGATGTGTTGTAGGTCTTGGTTATTGTTTGGTTATTGCTTCAGGACAAGCAAGTCTAAGTATGGGGTGATTTGATGTCTCTAAAGTAGCCATGTCTTTATGCATATTTTAGTTCCATATTCTATACACTTTGCATATTTCGTGTTAGGAATATGTCGAATTTATGTAGTTTATGTTAATTTGTCAGAAATGGAGATCTACATAAGTTTCTGTTTAATATTGCAGAATATGGAGCCATTTCGGGAGAAAACCAAGAAGCATGGACGGAGGCCCAAATCTACTCGATATCGACAAAGTAAGTCAATCTCGACAACCCATGCTTAGGCACCTGCACTGATCGAGGAGCCTATGTCGAGAAGCTGAAGACGAAGTAACCCGACTCCAGCTACTTACTCGAGATCGAGTAATCAACTCGATATCGACAAAGCACCAAGGACCATGCCCAGGAGTCGAGGAGAGTCCACCCGAGGGGACCGAGGAGAAGTTACCCGAGCATGTCGAGAAGGGTTGCTCGACAACACCAGAAGACCTAGTCGATGAGCCACCATTACTCGAGATCGAGGAGAATTCCTCGAGATCGAGGACGCCCAGGAGCCCATGTCCGAGCACATCGAGCAAGAGCAACCCGAGACGCCGAGCCACTGAAGTCGACGTCACTTTTACTCGAGATCGAGGAAATTTCTTCGAGATTGAGGAACCTTCCAGAAGATGCGTAACGCGGTTTGATCAATTCTACTCGGATTGGGAATCCTTGGAGCCGAAGATTGCCGAGTTCTATCTGATTCTATCAACATCTATCATGAAGGAGAAGATCTATCCACTTGAAGACTTTTAGATATAATTCCCTTTATTAGATTTAATTATATTGTTGCATTTATTTATCTCTAATGTTTTAGATATAGATAGATGTTTCTATCCTTGAATAGCAAGGTTTAGAAGCCTATAAATAAAGCCAATAGGGCTGATTTCTATTCATTCAATTTCAGTAGAAGAAGTAGTAGAGAGAGAGAGAGAGTGAGTGGCCAAGAGGAGTTGGTGAAGCGAGAGCGGAATTGGCTTCCTTTGGTTGTAAGCTCTGTTTGATTTAGTGCAATTAGTTTCTTTTCAATCAATGATGTCTGAGGTTGCGATGAAGCACGAGTAGTCCACCCACTTCTAGGGTTGGGGCGAGCCCGGCGATAGCCATGCGTGTTTGAGGTAAAGATCCGACTTTTATCATGTTTTGAGCATATACTACTTGTTATGTGTTTACTACCCATCTAATGGAGGTCCATGCTAACAACTTGGATTGTAAACATAAAATCAGTAGAGACAATTAGGGTTTCTTGAAAGAGTTGTCTAATTGTTGGAAAAGGCGAAAGCTTGATCCTTTGATGCGATTTATATGATTATCTGTTTTATTTCTACCTTATGCATGCTTAGTTATCGTTGTTGCAAACCCCAATCTTGGAAGTCTTTTACATACAGTTTAGTTCGAAATCCCCAAGCACTCGTCTTTACTTTATTTTCGTTTTAGTTTTCTGTCTTCCTCGAGATCGACTAGCACTCCTCGATCTCGAGTTACTGATTCTCGATCCACCATCGTCGTAGCTTCTATGTGCAGGTGCTCGACAACCAGACAACTCGACTTCGACAAGCTTCCTCGATCTCGAGTAGAGCTTTTTCGAGATCGACTAACCCCTGTGCTTGCTGCTGCGCTGTGCTCGACTGGTCCGATCTTCTGTTGACTAACCCAAGTCGAGATCGAGGACTCCTGTTGTCGACTTCTGTGAGATTTCTCCGCTGCCTAGGATCCGCTAACACGCTTCCTCGTGGATCGATCCTGACTTTCCGCTGCTACATCAGGAGGAGGTCTTGTAATTCTTTGCGTGGGCAGAAACCAAAAGTTAGAATTCGATTAAACTCCAATCTCTGATCACATCGGGATATCATCAAATACATGATGAAATTGATTAAATCAATCACAACAACAATCATGAATTAAATTGGAAGATAAAGAATAAGAAGACATATCCTTAATCTTGCAAATAATCGAAAAGTTGAAATTCGATTATAGCTCAAATATCTGATCACGTCAGGCTAAGACTCTGTTGTATGTGAAACGATAGAAAATAGACGAAAATCTAATCCTAATCTAAAACTCTAAACCTCTAAACCTTTAAACATAAACCTAAACTAAAACTAAACAGTCGGTCGGAGAACTTCTACGACAAAAGTCCAAGAGATGGTAAACGAGCAACAAATTGCGTCGTCAACCCCTTCTGAATAGCAAAACCAATTCTTTTTAATACGATATCCATAGAACTAGGGGACATAAAATTAAATTACAATGCATAACATTTTGGACTCTCTTGAGAAGCTCGACAACATTAGTTGTCAAGAAACCAAAGGTATCAAACACAAACGGAACGGATACGTGTTGAATGTTAATACATGTCTTCTCGTGTTTGACCACTTTAGCTAAAGCTGATTTGAGAGTTACATGTCCCACCATGAATGTCCCATTCCTCAAACTAACCAAAGGAGAAACTCTTGTAAAATTAATCAACACAAGCATGCTTTCCACCTATCCACCCAAAAACCAAAATGTTAGCTGGCCTCACCGTCGATCTCCCCTCCTGCGGATTAGTCAAGAAGCTAAGTTCACATGTGTCTCTTTCTTAGCAGAAACCCCCGCCCGTCTAAATATATCAAAGAGAACATACGTATCGAATAAGATCATGGCCCGGAATTTCTTTACACTGAACTGCATGCCCCCCAAAAGTATCCAAAACCCTCTGACAATTGGGAATAGGACAAATCTCAACCGGGAATGTTGATATCATAAGGTGATACGTGAGAATTGTACGGTACTCCATCGATGCCATATGTTGTCCAAGCCCATCAATAGGAACAACAAAAAGAAAATCCTGGGCATGTGCTACATGTAGACACCCAAAAACCGTCGTCTGTCTAACCGTCATGTTAAACTTCACCTCCATCTCCTTAATAATTTTACCGAAAAGAACATGCGTAACCCTAAAATTAGCCTAAAATAGATGTTATCAATACATGATAATTTTAACCAAAATAAAAAGTAGAAAACAAGGGCAAGGAGTATCCATTTTTTTAAAATAGCTATAATTGATTGAAAAAAAAATATAGATTTATATATAGAATTTTTTTAGATAGAGATTAAAATAAACAATGTCGCAGATAGCTAGATCTTTATTTGTATGTTTACACCAAACATTATAGTTTGTTCATCTGTATTTTAATTTTAAAATAAAATGGAATTGATTATACTCAAATTATTGAAGACATTACAAAAGGAGCATAAAATAAGTAAAAAAATATTTCAATGCTAATATTGATATTTAATTCGTAAAAAGCTAAAATCATATGAGATTTTAAAGTTTCTTATAAATTTAATGAGCCATATTTTCAAATAAATAACTAAATGTGCAAATCAAATTACAAAATCAGATAAAAGGAAAAACAAAAATTATTGAAGTGTTCTTTGGTGGAAGAGTCATTAAGATATCAGTTATAGATTAAAGTTGTATTAAATAGTTAAAAGATGTCAAGTTTTACTAGAATAATGATGACATGTTGTGATCAATAAATGATAAATTCTAATATCTTCTCTCTTATTATAATGATGATTTAAGTGTTTACCTAATAACGAAGAAAAAAAGATAAAAAAATACATTTACAAAACTTAAAACACTATGACTGGATTGTTGTTAATAAGAGTCTTGTATTAATCGTGTATGACAACATTTCAATTTGAGTCTAAGGTGTTCTTTCTGTAAGAAGTAGGGATGGACGATATGTGAGAAATGGAGAGGTCAAAAATCTGTTTGGGGTGAAAGATGCCACTCTTGCCCCGAGTTTGGATATGGTACGTTGTCCGATTGGGGAGGGTCAAGCAGTAGGTTAAGGGTTGCAACCTGCAGGTGACGAGGCGACAACTTGATGCAAAGTATGAGGCTATAGGGGGCTGGATGGATGCTTCAGGTGTGGGTGCTTCAAGTGACAAGATATGAGCAGCCTATGACAGGACGAGGGTCGTAGGTTTTGGTACAAGATGGTTGGGTGCTCAGACAGAAGAGGTAGTAGCATTAGGAGGGGAAGGGGACATTTTTGGTGAAGGAGGTGTAGTGTAGGGTAGTCATCAGAAGAGGATGAAGTAGTTGTGGGTGGAGGGAGACTAAAGAAGGGGAAAATGGTCATTGAAGTAGTTGTGGGTGGAGGGAGACTAAAGAAG
This sequence comes from Persicaria tinctoria, assembly GCA_037127255.1. Taxonomy (NCBI): domain Eukaryota; kingdom Viridiplantae; phylum Streptophyta; class Magnoliopsida; order Caryophyllales; family Polygonaceae; genus Persicaria; species Persicaria tinctoria. Next base: position 19,179,269 of record JBANSL010000007.1, on the reverse strand, counting down.
GGGAAAATGGTCATTGAACGTGATATGAAAAAGAGAAGATGACAAATTTGATTATGGGGTCAAAACATCTATACCTCCTATGGTTTGAGGGGTAGCCTAGGAAGTCATAAGGTAGTGATCGAGGTGCAAGTTTATGAGACACGACAGACGCTTGATTGAAATAGCATAAGCATCCAAACACACAAAGGGTGTCGTATTTAGGAGTGACTTGATATAGAATTTCAACAGGGGATCAATTTTGGATGGTTGTGGAAGAAGTACGTGATGTTAATATGGTACCATGCTATTTCAACAAAATAAGGCCAATACTCCAAGGGGACATGCTCATAGATAAGGAGAGTTCTCATAAAATTGGTGAGGGTACAGATGCTTCGTTCGGATTTCCCATTCTGAGAGGAGGTGTGGGGACATGATAAGCGAAACTGAATGACATGAGTAGAGAAAAAGGATTTGAGGACATTGTTGTTACACTCGCCACCCATGTCACATTGGAAATATTTAATGGAGAGGTTGAAGTGGGTGCGAATAAAGCGAAGAAAGGCAATAATGTGAGTAACAACTTCAGACTTGTACTTGAGGGGAAAACCTAAAAGCTAATGAGAGAATGCATCAATCAACGCAAGCACATAGTAGAAACCATCACGGTTTAAAATGGGAGAAGTCTATAAATCACCATGAACAGCGTCAAATAGAGCATGCATAGTTCCTTTGTGATTGCAGTGGCAATAAACTCTTTGTCCTCGATAACGAGCCAATTTTTGTTCTGGAATCTAATGGTCCTATTCTTGAAGTTTCTAATTTTAGTTATGGAGATGGAGTTGAAGGTGTTTGACTCTTGCTCATTGCTTCCAAAATTTGTGGTTATAATCTAGCATTTTATCGCGTTTATTTTCTAGCCTTTGTAGTTTTGTTTCTTGGTAACTATTCATCGTTCCTCATATTTGTGCATGCAGTAGTTCATTTATTGTTTTGTCGATCACAAAGAGTTGTTTGAAAATACTACTTGTGTTGGTTTTGAATCAGACTTTCGTATTTTTTTTAACAGTTTTCGTTTATGAACTAGTTTAAACATAAAAGATCCATTTAATTTATTTTTTCAAACATTAATTAAAATATGTTCATAATTTGGTTTTGTAGTCCCGACCATTTCAAATCGGAAGGGGAACCAACCTTAGGCTTTTGGTGACCAATTTGCATGGTTATGACTTATGACTTACGACTTACGAGGCAGTGGTTCGATGAAGTGAAGGGGTGATGTTGTACGTACATGTTATGAAACATATTTATAATATCCAGATGTGCTTTTACGCGATATAAACGTTCCTAATACCATCCACAATAGTTTTGTGCAAAATGTATACATTTGCACATGATGTGTAAAAATACACATCACTTTTTAGCAATTTGCTCCTTTAGTGAAATGTGTATTTTTACACACCCTTGAAATAAAATTCATTTAAAACAAAAAGGAAAATAAAATAAAAAATAAACAAATGAAATTATCTTGTTTTTTGTAAAAAAAATTACACATGGGGACATGATGTACTCACATTTGTACATCACATGCTCAAATGTGCACATTTATACACACCCAAAACAACCAATAGAGCTACAAAAATTTCTAAAAAATAAACATTTGCACTTCACAGTTTGTGGATGTTCTAATTATAATAATAATAATAATTATTATTATTATTATTATTAATGGTTTTCTTTTTCCAAGTGAAGTATGCAAGTTGAGTTACTCTTTCTGTCTTTCACAGGCTTTTAACCTTCGAAAGTTCCACCAATCTTCTCAATCATCGAATCTTCTCAATGTGGTAGGTGGAAGAATTAACCTTCCAATGTGACTCCCCACCTTCCCATATCTTCTCAATCTCCCAATCTAAACAAAGATGATCGATCGATAGTTCCTACCAAAATAAACGAAAAAGAAAAAGACGATCGATCGTTCGAAACACCGTCAACCACGAATGGATTCAGCACCCACCGTTACCGTTAGTGTAACGGAAACCGTCACCGTCCGCCCCTCACGCCCGCCCTTCAACGCCGACCACATCCTCCCACTCTCCCACCTCGACAACGACCTCAACCTCCGCACCACCGTCCGCTACCTCCGCGTGTACCGCTCCTCCTCCTCCCCCAACATCGATGACCCCTTCCACGTCATCGCCGATTCCCTCTCCAAGTCCCTCGTCGCCTTCTACCCGCTAGCCGGCACCCTCCGTCGCCTCCCCAACGGCCGCCTCGAGCTGCTCTGCACCTCAGGCGGTGGAGTTCCCGTGGTCCGCGCTTCAGCTGATTGCTCCCTTGACTCGGTCAATTACCTCGACGACCCGACCGCCCCGTTCGTGGAGGGTCTCGTGCCCGATCCGGGCCCGGACGAGGCCCTCTCCAGCCCGTTTATGCTGCAGGTCACCGTGTTCGCTTGCGGCGGGTTCTCTCTGGGTGTCGCCGCCTACAACGCGATGTGCGACGGCCAGGGCGCCGGGCTGGCTTTCGGCGCGATGGTTGGGTTCGCTCATGGATCGGACCGGGTTCCGGTTGAACCGGTCTGGGAGCGGGCGGGGCTGCTGGGCCCCAGGGATCAGCCACGTGTCGAGTTCCCGCTGGGGGATGTTTATGTTTTGGATAAGGAGCTTTTGCCGTACGAGAACGTTTCGGGTTCGGGCCCGGGTCGGAAGGTGTGCTTTGACGTGAAGAATGAGTGGGTGGAGCGGTTCAGGAAGCTGATGTTGGACCGGTCCGGCTCAAGCTTTACCACGTTTGAGGCTTTGGGTGCTTTCATATGGCGTGCTATGTGAGTACTTTGATTTCATTATTTGTTAAATACTTATACAAAAGAAATAAAAAAATTTATGCAATAAATGGAAAATCAAATGACATAGGTACGAAGTTTTATAAATAAAGGTATCGCTAATAATCTTATACTATTGAAGATTCCATACGAAATCTATATACATATACTAAAACCGATGCATTGAAGTCTGCGTGGCGGCACGTGAGTGAATTTGTCTACGTGGCGGCGCGTGAGTGCGTCTCGCAAAGCTTTCTCCTTTCAAAAAGGAAATCTAATAAAAATAATTATTTTATTTTACCATTAACACATATAATTGGATAAATGGAATATCTTATAAAAGAGTAAATACTCCCTCCGTTTCCTTTTAAGTGACTTTTTCAAGTCAAGCACGTAGTTTTAGAACGGTAAAAACTATATTAAATATTAATATTTTTATGAATTTTTTTTAATAATATTGTACTTATCGCCAATAACTATGAGATTGTTGAAAAAAATTATGAAAAAAATTATTATTTTATATAGTTTTTCACCCCTTAAAAAACGTGCATAAATAGTAAAAAGTCAATTAAAAGGAAACGGAGGGAGTATTATATAAGGAAAAAACTATATCAATATAATTAAACGTAGTAGTAATAGTAATAAAAATAATTAATAAAACTAATTTTTATAGTCATACTTACCAAAAATATTAATAGATAAATATTTAATATTTGATATGTGCTATTTTATTTATATTTATATTATTTTTTGTGGAAAGAATTATTTATATCAAAATCAATCATTTAATAATTGTTATTTTATATCCATCTATATTATTTTTGGAGGCCAAAATAAATAATTAAAATATTATATAGCCATATATGTAGTCACAATCCATCCGTATATAGATATTTTAGTAAACTAATGTAATAAATAAATACTAAATATTTAATAAAAAATAATATTAAAATATTTTTTAAAATCAACTATTTAATTAAATTACATGAGATTTAATTAACCATAGATTAGAAAAAAAAAACTTTTACGTACTACCTTATAAATGTGAATTTTATTTATATTTTGAGAGAATCTAATTAAAAGATATTAAGATTATATATAACCTGCCGAACTAATTTTATTTATATTATTTTTTGAAATAAAAAATAATTTATATTTAGATTAACGCATTATCCGTACACGGGACGGGGCCTACTAGTTAAAGGATAAAATCGATCTCTGTCCAAAACTTTTGAAAAAGTTAGTATTGGATCCATGAATTCTTCCCCACTAAAAAGCCATTCACCTTCGAAAACATCTAAAACCATTCTTTCATACAAGTAAAATTTAAAGACAAAATGTTATAATCCGGTTAAAACAACGGATTACAGACCATTAGTCTCTACACTACAATCTACAAGGTAATCTCAAAACTATTAACCTAAAGATTGAAGAAAGCAATGGTCAAGCTAATTCACCTTCTAGAGTAGGAAAGGTGTTAATTGCACACGAGATTTTTCACTCCTTCAAGAGTAGGAAAGGTGTTAATGGGTGGTTAACAGTAAAATTAGACATGGAAAAGGCCTACGACAGTCTACTCTAGTTTCACTGAGCTAGTCCTTAAGCAATTTGGTTTTCACCAAAAGTTTACAGAGTTAGTGATGGAATGTGTAAATACGGTCTCAATTTCTATCCTAGTTAACAATAGTCCTACGGAGGTCTTTACACCGTCTCGTGGGCTGCGCCAAGGTGATCCCTTATCTCCATTTCTATTTTTGCTGGGGCCAGAAGTCTTGGTTAGAAAATTAGTCTTTGAGGCAAGTCAAACGGGTAATGCTCTTGGCTTTTCGTTTGGTAGAAACTGCCCAAGAATCCCCTTCTTGGCATTTGCAGATGACATAATCATTTTTTCGAAAGGAAATCTTACGGCATGTGCTCATGCCAAAAAGATTATTGATGAATACTGTCAAATATCAGGCCAGAAAATCAACTATCATAAATCGGCATTTCAAGTCACAAGCGGCACTCCAAGGTCACACATCCCGGAAATTGAATGATACTTAGGCATATCCAAACAGACAAAATTGGATAAGTACCTGGGATGTCCGATTGTAAATGAGAGGGTAAACAAAACAACATTTGAAGAAATAATAACCAACACATCAAATCAGCTCTCAAAGTGGCAAGCTAATTCTCTGTCACAACAAGGAAGAGCAACACTGATCAATTCAAATCTGTCATCTAAACCACTATATGTTATACAAAGCTTTATGTTACCGCCGCAAATAAATAAACAATTAGACCAAATCAATAGGTCTTTCTTCTGGAACAAAGACAGACTGCATAAGCCGCTTATTAGCTGGGACAGAGTATGTAGACCACAAGTGGCAGGAGAAATGGGTATCCGAAAAACTCATGACATGAATGAGGCGTTACAATTAAAAATGTTATGGAAAATCATGGCGAAACCTGACAACATTTGGGTCAGAATCATACAACACAAATATCTGAAAACAGATCACATCCTAAATTATGAGGAAAGAGGGAATGTCTCGTGGCAATGGTCCCAGTTGTGAAAGTTGCTCCCGATATTTAAGTCGGGACTTATGTGGACAATAGGCAACGGGAAAACCATTAAGTTCTGGCAAGACAGGTGGAATAATCTTCATCCTCTATTACAATATTTTACTCTTCCAAACAATATAGACATAAATGAAACAGTGGATAAGTATACAAATAATGGAAACTAGAATATCCAAAAGCTAGGAAATGTTCTCCCGAGTAATGTGGTGGAGTAAATAGCACATTCATGTGCCATCAGTACCATTGGAAGACCGTCTATATTGGTGGTCGGACAAGGAAGGGTGGTTCTTGACTACCAGTGCGTATAAGCTAGTCACGAACAACACTGAACTGCAACCGGATGACAGTAATTGGATTTGGAAAACTGACGTCTTCCCGAAAGTAAATAATTTCTTATGGAAAGTTGCTCAAGAAGGACTACCAACTGCGGCACTACTATCTAAACAAGGAGTCGCCATACCCCCTTATTGTCCAATCTGTAATCACCATGAAGAAGACGCAGCCCATATCTTCTTGGAATGTAAATACAGTACGTTCTTGGAATGTAAATATCCAAAAGCTAGTGATAGACACATTACATACATCAAGAAAGATTAAACCTATTATAAATATAATAGCCGAAAACTTGAATGGGAAACAGAAACAAGAAATGACCTTTAGTTGGTGGGTGGCCTGGCTCACTAGGAACCAATTGGTTTTCAGACAACAGAAACAACTATCAATCGACAATTATGACCAAACTATGAAAACGCATATGATCAACTGGCTTAGAGCCAATAGAGACTCTACTGACGAAAAGGACAAAGAGTATGATAGGGAGATACGAACAAAGAATATAAAACGAAAAAAGACAAATCAGAAATGGAAAAAAAACCCACCGAGATTCCTGAAACTAAATTTTGATGGCTCAAAACCGGACAAATGCAACAGCGCAGTTGGTTTTGTTATCCGATATTGGGAAGGTGCCCCAATTACAGCAGGGGTGGAGACGATTGGAATACAGTCGGCCCTGTCTTCGGAGGCCCGCGTATTACATTTAGGTATAAAGAAGGCAATTGAGTTGCGTTCCGATAGACTCGTAATTGCAGGGGATTCCTTAATAATTATAAATTATCTTAAGCATGGGATGAAGTGCCCGTGAGAAATCGAAATGATAATGTCAGAAATATCTTGCCTACTCCATGGGTTTCGCGAAGTGAGATTCTTTCACATATTTCGCAAAGGTAATCAGGTGGCCGATTTTATTACACATATGACCCGTTCTACCAGAAACCCGGAACTGCTTATTGATCCAGGTATTCTTGACCTCATCCGAAAGGATGCTATCGAATAGCACCTCGGCAAATCCGAATTCTTACCTAATCAAAAAAAAATTCTAAAACTATACTCCATCCATTTAGAAAAATATATTATTATTATTTTTCATTTTTTTTATCAAGTAAAAATTCGACCACCGGACAGGCCCGGTTGGTCGAGTAGCCGTAGCAACGGCGACGGAAAACCCGTCATACAAGCAGATACAAACAAAGTAAAGTAATCCCACAAAATCGAGAAACAAAGGTGCAACAAAGGCAAACACTAGCACTAACGAAACGAGCAGTCAGTGAAACCACTTCAGCACCAGAAAGTATAGGCAACGCAGGGACTCCTGGGGAACTTGTGGAAACCTCAGATTTGGACCCGAACGACGGCGAGCCATCAGGTTTCGATCACGTCCATGACCTCTCGCATACGGCAAAGGAGTGGAACACCACACAAAAGTCGCTAGTCACCAAGCCCACCAAAACGCACCGCAAGAGACTCGATCAAGGGGGTTATTGCCGACAAAATAATTTACACAATATAGATGAGTTACACAGTTTGGTTTTTCCACTTCGGGCTCCTTAGAGCCCAAGAATTTGGATTGGGCCCGAAGGACAATATATCACAGCCTTGGGCCCAAAGAGACAACTTCCGGGCCCAAACTTCGGGCCAACCAGGCCCAAAGAAGGGAGCATCAGGAGAACGCCAACTTTACCTAATCGAGGAGAGGGACGAGCCGCCAAAGACGCCGGACAACCAGAGAGCGCCCAGGAAGAAGCCGGCGCCGAAAGTGGACAAGAGGAAAGAACTCAGGCGTCGGAAAGCGGAAGGGGCCGAACAGGAAGAGCGACACCAACCCAGACGAACCACACCGCGCAACCCGACCAGAATAAGCCCATCCAAACGTAGCACCGCCCCGAAATCGAGCCACGCTGGGAACAGGAAGGGAAATTGCAGACACAATGTTGAAGAGGAAGAGGAGAAGGGACCAGAAACTCAAAAGCCCCAAAAACAAATCCCCATCACTATGATTACCGAAAAGGTTTAGAAACCCCCAATAAGAAGAGGGATTTGGGGAGGTAGGCAAAGATTTTCCACTAGACCAAGCCCAAGGAGGTCGATGACTAGGAGATTGGAGGAGTAGATATCAAATTAGGGTTAGGGAAGAAGAGGATTCGGGGGTTTTCTAGAGAGAAGGAGGACCTCCTCTAATATATTATTTATTATTCGCATACGCTTTTATAGATGATAAAAAATTATTAAAAATACATATTTTAAATAATTTATCATTCTAAAAAAGTGTGTAAATAGTAAACGACGTCTTTTTTAACCGAAGAGATAGAGTATATATGAAACAAGTTCTAAATCTGATTTAAAATATTTGACTTTTCCTATTATGTACTGTATATTTTATAAGAAAGTTTAAAACCTTATTTTTTTAATTAATTTTTTTATATAGTTTCATAATTATTGCAGATAAATATACAATTATGTCAATAAATAATAAAAATTTAATATTTTATAGAGTTTTATATCGGATCCCTGTTTGTAAGTTACAACATTTCAAAGTTTATGGACAATAGTTATAATACTTAAATAGTGTTCAGGTGTATATGTTTTCCTATTATGTGTGTTTGTTTCAATTTTATTGTTAATTCCATTTTCTTAACTAAATTGCAGTTAACCTCTAATTAAATTAAGAATATCCAAAGGTTAATTAATCAAAATCAGCCATGGCTACCGGCACCGCCCACGAATCCGCGCCGCCAACCTTCCTCTAGCGCCGCACTCCATCCTCAGACTCATAGACATAGTATTAGTCTATTAGATACCACAAAGAATGAACACCAAGAATCAAATTCCCAACATAGGTTTAATTAATTAGTTAATCAATTAATGAGCAATTGAGCATTGCTAATGTTTATATATACACTGTATGTCTGTATTCCTTTAATAACTTTTCTATAGCTTGCAAATGATATATATGTAGATCTTAATTCACTCGTTATCAGTTTAATTAATGTTGTTTCAAGTTTAATTCATTCATTTGTTATCAGATCGAATAAAGTGACTATATTAATTTTAAGCAGAGTTGAGAATTAAGAAAGAAATTTCTCCTAATTACAAATACACAACCTTTCCCCCGACGAGGCCATGATAACTCCAACATTGATAAGGAACATAAATAGCATGTCTACGAGTAACATGTACCGATGTACACTCTTCTCATCGATTTGTTGATCTAGAGCGACGATGGTGTGCGGGGATAGAGGCAACTCGATTGTGAGCCGGCGGGGGTTTGTGAATCTTCCATGGTCGTCGGATTGAGTTTTGATTAACTAGGGATTATACCCTTTGAATATTCTTAACTTAATTAAAGATTAATTGTAATTAAGGTAAGAAAATACAATTTGGGTTTATAAATAATTATTTTATTATTTAAGGGATAAATAACTTATTTTAAAGATTTGAGGGATATATAACTAATTGAGAAAGTTTGGAAGGATATATAACCAATTGTCCCTTATAATTATAATTACATAAATAGTGTTCAGGTGTATATTTTTAATTGCAAATAAAGTTTCTTCTTACCATTTTTGTAGTAACATACAAACTTAAAACTGATACATGCAGTGTGAAATCATCCGGAGTTGATGGGAATGAGACAGTAAAATTTGCATACTTGATGAGCATCCGCAAGGTAGTAAACCCGCCGTTGCCGAGAGGCTATTGGGGCAACGGCTGCGTCACAATGTATGTTCCCTTGGCCGCCAAGGAGTTGGTGGAGCAGCCCTTATGGAAGACAGCGGAGAGTATAAAGGCGAGCAAGGCGAACGCGACAGACGAGTACGTGCGTTCTTTTATCGACTTCCAGGAGCTCAACTACGAGAAAGGGATCACAGCAGGGAAGGGGGTGACCGGCTTCACGGATTGGAGGCACTTGGGTCACTCCGATGTCGACTTTGGGTGGGGCGGTCCTGTGACGGTGTTGCCTTTGTCTAGGCACTTGATGGGGAGTTGTCAGCCCTGTTTCTTTTTGCCAGCGAAAGGAGGCACGAAAGACGGGTTTCGGGTAGTGGTTTCGTTGGACGAGAAGGCCGTTGGTGGCTTCTTGGAAGAGATGGAGAGGTTCGGAAGTGCGGAATTTGGGTCGTGTTCGTTGTAGTTCAATCCTAGCTTTAAGAGAAGCTGCAACAAAATTTATGATAATCACACAATAAGCCTCTTCAAGTCCAATGTATTTCACAACACGGGTTTCATCGGACTAAAAACTCGAGGCAAGATAGCATCTTTATAAATGTTGCTAAGGCAAGTCATCGGGGATTCTGCGACAGAAATGCCGGTGATCTTTGGTAAACAACTGACGCAGCTCTGATCAAGATCGCCGCTGTCAAACCCCAAATAACGTATTTCTTGTTATCTGTTTTGTAATCAAAGAAATGAATCAGATACTTGCGCCCCATCCACTCTCGTTCCTCAACTCTTCGGTTTTCATCCTGCACGCGTGTTTCGATTAGAATTAACCCCAGAATGAAAGAATTGAGTGAGAATCAAACACACGTCAAAACAAAGGGGATTGATAAAGGAAAAAGAACCTTTATAAACATCTCCAAGGGTGCGTCGAAAATGGAATCTACCTCCTCCTCATTTGGGTGTGGCTTGAATGCTTCCTTATTGGATAAGATGCCGATAACAGGGATCACCCTGAGAGAATGCTGCAGAGATAATGAGATGTCGGACAGAGACGCCATTTCAACTCATAGTTACTCTTATGTTGTATATGGAATCAGTAAATAGGAATACAGACAGATTTGTGCAGCCATAAGCCCTTAACCATTAACATTTGCAATAGAGCAGATACATTGTATTGCAGCGAGCATGACTAAGGGCTAAAATTTCAACATGATGTCTTAAGAAATAGGATCACTATATTTCTTGAATTTGGTAAATAAAGAGCGGTCATCCGGATAAACACAGACTATAGCCTCCAGTGAGCATGTCTCAAATATTGCAGGCTAAAATTTCTTATCCACGTAGCATCATCAGGTGAATATGATGTCTTAAGAAATACTTAAAACCACCTAAAAGGTATGGATAAGACTAAATCTTAAACCTTATCAGTCAACTCTCCTGTAATTACTCTTCAGTTATATTCTTCTCTACTACTATGATAAATGATTTCACCTCCCTGAACCAAAAAACTAGTTTGCAAGCAACTAACACAAACTGTATTGTTGAAGAACAAGAAACTGATGGATACAAAGCATAAAATTCAACTAATTTTTTTTAGTTTAAAAAATCAACTAAATCTAGTGTCGGTTAATGTAGCAGCCTACCCCCTCAATAAGATTGAGGCAATTCCTTCCCCCCCCCCCCCCCCCCCCCAATAATCAAAATTGTCTTTAAGTTTCCTACTGTAAAATAACCCAACCCAAAAAGCACAAAGGGAATCACTATCCTGTCGTTTTTTCATGAAATTTTTGGAGAATTAAAATCACGAAACCGTGACTAAGATAAGAAACTAAAACAGTTCCTAATGGTGGGATGAAAATCCCTTTTCTGTTCTAAAACTGAAAAGCATACACTAATACATAGCTGAACTTCTATGTTATACAAACTATAGATGAGTGTAAAAGGATAACTATGATTTCTTATGACAAACTTGTTTTTCAAGCTAACTTACTAATTCCGTCTAACTAACTCGAGCTGGTGTGTATAATCACTAGTACTCACAAAATTAATAGAGAAGTCATCAAGCATCATGATTCGGTCATTACTGACACCAATTTGGAACATGTATTTTCCTGATAGAAACTGCTATTTTGTAGTATAAGCATGAGCTGCAGGTTGTTCCACATCTATATATTTAAATGGATTCCTAGTAACATTCTATTATACTGTTAGTTAACTGAACAATATGACAACCAATCAATTGCGACTTGCAACCATAAGCATTTCAATCTGCATAAATTCTGCTAAGCACCCTACACAAATTTCACATCAACATTTGTACATAGCCAAGAGTAATCACTTCAAAATCTGTCATGGGAGATATTCCTTGCCTCCACTGAGACACAACCTGCGATTTACACTCCCACCTTCTTTTCCCGGCCATGTACCATCACAAAATTCACACCGATTTTACAGCAGAAAATCTATAAAAGGATAGATTGAGTTGATACCTTAGACAGGAAAGGGTCAAGAAAAGTGACAACATTCACAAGAGCTGGATCCAACCCAATCTCCTCATGAGCTTCCCTTGTAGCCGTCTCGGCTTCATCTTTATCCCCTTCATCCATCTTCCCACCTGGCAATGCCACTTCCCCTGCAAACCCCCTCAACAACCAACAAATCCCATTACAAAAAAATCAAAGTGAAAACAAAAATCAGCATATGATCAATCAATTGAAGAAACCCCAGGTAGATTCAGACCAGACCCGAGTGAGTGTTGAGACTGGAAGATCGTTTGGTGAGGATGACCCGAAGATCGCCATTGTCCCCTTCAAAGAGGCAGACGAGAACAGCAGCTTTCTTAGGGTTGAACTGGCCTCCGGTCTTGTTCTCTGCCTGATTGAGGGTTTGCCCAATTAGGGTTGAAGATTCGGGGAAACCCACCTGGGATACCACCTTGTTAGATCGATCTTCGATTTCTTTGGAAACATCGCCGTCGTCACCGGGGCTGTAGAGGCGGAGCTGCTGGGCCAAAGCTGCCATGGGAATTGGGAAGATTTGAAGAAGGTGGAGACCGAGACGGCGGGACTTTGAGGAAATTGGACTTAAAGGGAGTTTTTTCATAGAATCAAATTGAAATCTGGGGCGTTTGGAATCCAAAATGTATCGAACTGGTATTGATTTCAGATGAAACGACCGATACTTGGTGGAGCAACCCATATGGAAGATGGCGGTGATGATGCAAGGGGTGAGTAGGTCCGTTCGTTCATCGATTCGCAGGAGCTCAACTACGAGAAGATCATGGCCTTCAAAGATTGGCGGCACTCCTACATTGACTTTGTGTGGGGCGGTCCGGTGATGGTGTTCCCGTCGTTGAGTCCAACATGATTCTTCAACTCTATCTATATTCTATAAGAGTCACAGGACTATAACTCTAGAAGAGTTTTTCTTCATGGATGATTCTTAGCTGGGATATTCCGTTTAATGTCCCTTGGGTTTAGTCATTGAGTGACGCTACGGACAAAAAGATGAAAGGGCTAATGACAAACGGTCTTGCGGTTTGCACGGCAGAATTTCGAAGAAATCATTCCGGAATGGCTCACCGCCTCACCGGAAATGACTTGTGGGTAGTATTCATAGGTCACCAGTTCGAACCCCGGAATGACCGCTCTTTATTTACCTATTCTGCCTACTTAGGAAGTCTGCATCGGCAGAGGAACCGACTTGAATCAACAGTGATCTCTCATTCAGTGAAGGGTTGTCGACCGATGCAAGACTGACGACTTGGGAACTCGGCATCGACACCGTGCGAATGGCGAAAAAATGGTCATGTGAATAACAGGACCCATGACAAAACAATGTTTATCTATACATCAATCTATATCTATATAATTACTTATATCTATATAATTACTTAATTCAGAATACGTTAAGCTTACGTGACAGACTCTCCACGTTTCACTCTTTTTCACCCAATCACGTTTTTTCTTTTACTTTTCTTTTTTTTCCTCACATTTTGAAAACAAGGCTTAGGGCTCCTTCAACGCCCTTTGTTCATGCCTCTCCCGATTTACGTCTCTAACTACTCATCCTCTAGAGGCTTCCTTCATCTCCCATACTTTCTCCCTCCTCCTCTCTAATTACTGTTTTTAGCGATTTCAGCCCATGTACTATCCTCCCCTAGCAGACCTTGTGCCGTCATCCTCCCACAACAACCCTGCAACTCCCACTCGGGCTTCAATATCGTCAGGCCCGAACCTGAGGGGAGGCCCAATAGCCATAGAGGGCCCATACTGCCCATGGAAAAAATAATACCGAGAATGTAAAGGGGTTTGAAGACCATCCACTAATGAAGAACGTAGAAACAACGAGCAAAAGAAACAGAAGAATGGAAGAATGGCATCTGCAAAATCGAATAGGCTCTAAGCAGAGCGAGGTATTTTTACTACTCTTGATTTCTTCCATGTTCTTCAATTTTCAAACCCAATTTGCAAAATAAGGAAAAAATTGCAAGTGGTTGACTGGTTTCTTATCTTGGGGTTTTGGAATTAAAATTTAGGAATTAGTGTTTATGAATTAGGTTTTAGGAATCGGGATTTACTGGTTGAGGAATTAGGATTTTAATTAATTTGCAATCCTAAATCTGTACACTTCGATTAAGCCCTAGAACATAATCTGCAAAATTTAGTGGTACAAATCTGTGAAATTTGAACAACTTGTTGTTTAGGAATCAGGAGCATAGGTTGCCTATATGATTTGTTCTTGGTGAATAATTTGTAGTTGAGGCGAATTTTAGTTGTTCTTCATAAAGAATTTGCACGTTACGAGCAAAAGATTGCTTATATTGACCATTGTGTATGTAATATACACTTAACTACTTTTTTTGAAACAAATTGATGATTATGTGAGTTAGGGCCCTATCTTCATAGTTTGCCTCAAGCCATTCAAAACTCAGGTCCGGCCCTGAATATCGTCACCCTCGATGGCCAAGCCGACGATTGGAGGTCGATTGATGGCCTCGAATTCCCTGCCCTTCTTGATCTTAACCCTCGGCGATTGTAAACTACATAACTTTCTTTTGATTTTCATCCTTTTTGGTATGTTTTTTTTTTTCCGATCAAATACCCATTTTTTCTAGGGTTTCTTAAAGTTTACATATTGGGATTTTACCGATTCAGTTCATCCAATTTTCGAATATGATTCCAAATTTCCAATCTTTGTGACTCATTCTAGGGTTTCTTCTGTTTCTTCTTCAATCCGTTTATGCAAAATCTTTGTGACTTCTTTGTAATTTGATTAATGTTTTAGGTAATTGATGTGGGGAATTGAGCATTTCACCCCGAAAATTTTCTTGATTCATTGTTTTTAGGAGGATTACAGAGGGCTAATTGGGGTTGTTTCATCTTTTATGGCGGAATTGGCTAATGAGCTCCGATTTTCCCACCTTTCGAAGCAGCAAAAGTAGAGTATCATTAACCCCTTCCGGAAGCCTAGCAATGTTGAAAAAAAATCCTTGATAAACATAGTAGTTGATTCACCAACAATCTTCCAACTAGGCCTGATACATGAGTCGAGTAGCTCGGGATCGACTCGGGCTCGGCTCGGTAAAAACTCGACTCGAGATCGCTCGAATGTATATATGAGCCGAGTTTGAGCCTATTCCTGAGCTCGAATCGAGTAGCTCGCGAGCTCGAAGACCCCTAAATCCCTAGGTATAAAACCTAATTACCATAAACTCAACCCCGCCGCTCTCATCCTCCTTTTTATTTTAGGAACGCTCCCACCCCTAATCTCTCTTACTCTCTCATCGTCTCTTGCTCGCTGCGGCTGCCTACCGAACAAACGTGCTTAAATCGAGCTAAAATCGGGTATTATTGGCTTTGTTGGACTGTGTTGTGTGTTATTGATTGTGAAATTGGGTATTATTAGCTAAGATTGAATCAAAACCGAGCTTAAATCGAGCAAAAATAACTAAAAAATTGTAACCAAACAAACGAGCTCGAGCTCGGCTCGAGTATAAACGAGCTCACGAGCTCGAGCTCGAGCTCGACTCGAGTATAAACGAGCTCACGAGCTCGAGCTCGACTCGAGTATAAACGAGCTGACGAGCTCGAGCTCGAGTACTCTTCCCAGCTCGCGAGCCGAGTACGAGCACCTATTTAGGCTCGTTTTCATATGGAGCTCGAGCTCGAGCTCGGCTCGTTTATAAACGAGCCGAGCTTGAACACAAGGTACTCGAGCTCGTGAGCTCGTATATCACCCCTACTTCCAACATTTCTGGTAGAAGATAAGTTGAAATCCGCCAATACCGGGCGATTTGTAAGCGCTCATGCTGCAGAAGGCCTTGTGGATCTCCTCCTCAATAACTGTAACGCAAACGGGCGCCCAATTCTCCGAGGGAATCTGCGGAAAGAGGTTGGGGATGTCCAACAACCGCTCCTTACACGACTCACATGAGAACAACTTTTTGAAGTAACTAATTGCAGCAGCTTCCATCTCAAATTTATCCTCAATCCAACAATCATCTTTAGCTCTCAACCCCTCGATTCTCTTGTGTTTTCGACGGATAATAGTAGAGGCATTAAAAATCATAGCATTACGATCACTACACGCAAGCCACTTATCCCGGTATTTTCGAAACCAAAGAATCTCCTCCTACTCAAGGGTGACGTCCAACCTAGAGTGAATATAGGCTTCCCAATCAACCGCCGTGGGCATCGAACAGTATGCTAGTTTCCTTTGGGCAACATCGAGCATTTTCATTAACTCCTCCTTATGAGCCTGAATCCTTTCGAACTCTTCCTTGTTCCATTTGGTGAGACCCACACTGAGTTTCTCAAGGGCCACTAGGGCATCCTTCTAGTCCACCAGGGCCGCTCGACGATTGTGTCGAATCATTTTGCATTTCATCATTGTCGATCACATTTTCCGGCACACATGAAACGCTTTCTTGTGAACTCTCCACATGCCATTTACTTGCTACTTGTGATGTGAAAATATTAGTGTATCATCTCAAACATTGCCACAATTTCTATCCCCACATAAAAAATGCGGTGGATAAATGAAGTGGAAAGAGGATATATGCATGCATTACCTACATGAGATAGATTCCCGCAGTACCACTGGCCCGCGGTGCTATTGTTCGGTGGTGCTTTGCTTCATTCTTCGTCGGCGTCCTCAAAATTTTGGGAGTAGTTCTACTTAGGTCGTCTTTTCGTAGAGCTTGTTTCTTCTTGTTGCGTTGTGTCCGTATTTTATTTGTATTGTATGTTTAGGTAGTCTTCGCCTGCCGATTCGTCGGCCTCTTGAGAATCAGGCTTGCCTGATATCGAATCTTTACTTAATAAAAAAAATATATAGTATTGAGGATCAAGACCCTATATTTTTTTATTTGTATTGTATGCTTAGGTCGTCTTTTCGTAGAGCTTGTTTCTTCTTGTTGCGCTGTGTCCGTATTTTATTTGTATTGTATGTTTAGGTAGTCTCCGCTTGCCGATTCGTCAGCCTCTTGAGAATCAGGCTTGCCTGATATCGAATCTTTACTTAATAAAAAAAAAATATAGTATTGAGGATCAAGACCCTAGTTTGCATTTGAACTAGGATGCAAGAGTGATTGAAGCTGATTTTATTATTATTATTATTATTATTATTATTATTTTTATTATTATTATTATTATTATTATTATTATTATTATTATTATATTAACCAAATACTATTTACAAGAAATTAGTGGGTAGCCGAGATCAAACAATCGAATGTTTACAAGAAGTTAGCGGACAGCCGAGAAACAACCTGCGCGCCAACCCTCCTAGCAATGGAAAAACAAACTCTGGTAAAAATATGAGCAGCTAGACGAGAACTAGAATTTAAGGCTAAAGAGAAGGAGCAGATCCGTCCCAGAAGCGCAACCGCATCCCCATCTAGCTCACCAAAGGAGGAGAAAGAAAAAGACAAAAACCCATAACCAGCAGTAGAGCACACATCCCGATACTTGGTGCACTTACGCCGCGCAGCGTCGAGAACACATCGTCCAGGAGCGAAGGAAGCCAAGCAAGTCTGAGTGATGGGGGAGGAACCAGTGATATCAACACACAAATCTCGACCCCGATCCCAAGAGTAAAGAAGAATATCAGCGGGCCTAAGAGGTCCGCCAAGACTGTCAACAACACCAATGTCCACCTCCTTCCTAGAGGAGATCCCAGCACGGAAGCAAATGTCGAAAAGGGTATCACGAACAAATAGGAACAGCTCTGAGCCAATTAGATGAATGGGGCCCATGCTGATACCTCCACAACACCACCTGCCGCGGGGTCAATGAAAAAACCGACTCAGAAGAAGCCACAATCCGGGCGAAGTACACATCTGCCAATTTCTTCATAAGTTTGGGGGCTGCGAACTCGCAAGAATCACGACTAAAGTCAGAACCAGTAAGACCATTGAAATCACACAGTGCAGCGTCGAAAGAGGCCCCCTCACCCAGGGGCAGCCCAGCAAGGCGGAGGAGCGAGGACTGCAACCCAGAAGACTGCAGGCGCGAGGCCAGAAAAGAATAATGCATGACGTCACCAACAACATAAACCCCAAGCCCACCGTACTGAAACAGAAGAGTAGCCAACCTCCACTGCCAATCACCAAATCCGGGTCCAGAAGCAGCCACAATACGCTCTAAACAGACACAGAGGGCTGTGTCAAAAGTAGACTGAAATGGAACAATGGCACCCGACGGACAAGTACGCAAGGTGAAGTAGAGTCTAGATCGAGATAACTGAACAAGCCCAAATCAAAAGCAACTCACTCTGCGGATCCTCAAGTTGGCGACAAGACCTATAAGCTCGACAGTCTTGGCCACCCGAGTTGCAACAATCTCAGCACTATAAACAGAGCAAGTACTGACAGAACCACCCAAAACCGTAACGCCAGAAACAGGCCGAGCAATATGCAGGCAGGGAAAACCCCAGGCACCAAGCCCCTAGGATCCACGACTGGCCAAAAGACCTCAGTCTTATCCACGTTAAGGTGCAACCCCAACGCAGGACCCTCAGACACAATCAAGTCAAGAACCTAGCTAACCACAAGAGTGTCCCCTACAATAGAGCCGTCATCCAAATACCAAGCCTGGAAGCATAAATCGAACGTATCCCGGATCTTGCATATCAGAGGATGCAAGACCAAAGCAAAGAGCAACGTACCAAGGGGCTCACCCTGTTGAACCCTCTGGCAAGACCAAAGGCAGTGCTCCCCATAGTAGAGTCGAGCAGGGCTAGAGTAACAGAACTCGACCCAACGCGAGAGGCCAGGGCACTGACGACGGACCTCCAAAAGCAGAGTAGTGCGATCAACCAAGTTGAAAGCATTTTGGAAGTCCACCAACAGCATAGAAAGACCCATCTCAAAACCACGAGACTCTACAAGCCTATTCAAGGCATGCAGAATGGCCTCACCACCTCCAGAAACACCAACTCCGAACTGCGGGTCCCTAAAATACCCAGATAACTGAGGCCCAACCAAGAAAGCACCCACCTTAGACACAAGGTGTCTCCAGATCGTACCGACAGCAATAGGGCGGATACCACCCCCCGGTTTGACCAAGGGAGTAAGAGAGGCACTAGCAACATATTATCCAAGAGCAGACGGACACCGGCCCTCCAAAAAGATGTTCACCACACCCGTAATGGAAACAAGAAGCTCATCAGAAATAGCAATGGTCGCACCACTCAAACAGTCTAACAAATGTTGGGCCCTGAGCCCATCCCTACCACAAGAAGTACCACGCGGGAAACTCCTAATGGAATCCAAAACAACGGGCGGGAAAGCAATAATAGAAGGCTGAGGGGCAAAACCACAAGGCAAAGCAGGGAGAGGGGCAACAGAGTGCTTGTCACGAAGCGCAATCAAAGTAGAATTAGAGTAAGGAGCAATACCGGAAGAAGAGAGAACCCGCATAGCAGCGGTGAAATGCCTATCAGAAATCTTCTTACAACATTGACGGAGGTTAAGCTCCGGTGTGTGAGGCTCATCATCATCCCCAACACCCTCGCTGAAAGACACAGGTGCTGCCTTCAAGGCGGCCCCAAGCAACACAGTGTCACCCCCCGGAGCGCTCCAATCAACAAGAACTGGCAATTGACTCCTCCTGGCGTGTACGTCGAACACCCGATCGACGATCACTACTACTCTTTGGTACAAAAGCATGCAAAACACAGATGAGCATAGCCAATAGCCAAATCCAAGCAGCAATGTCAGCAGGGGCGACAATAACACGGTCAAGCACCCCCTTAAGGGCCCGAGCAAAACCAAGACGACAACGTGGCGGTATGGACTTAACCGTACGTAGTCCCTTGCCCAAAAGACAATCAAAAGTACCCAAAGTGTGACAAGCTGAGCTCCACAACACTTCTGAATACTAAAAGCAAATCTAATCAAAGTGTGAGAAGTATCCCTACTATATCCGGGTATCCCCTTAGCGACCCCACACACCCGCTTGAGAAGTCCCATGGCATCATCCTCTAAGTCACCAATAGTAGAAAAGGAAACCGGTAGAAAATGATATCCTTTTTCTCTGCAAACATCCTTATATTTTTTCCTTTTGTTTTCAGAAGCTACCCTAGCCGCCCTACCTGGAATGAAACCTGAAAGACCAGAAGAGCTAAAGATAGAAGTACCCGTAATGTCAACACAAGTGTCCTTGCCCTGGAACCATTTATAGAACAGAATATCGGCTGGACGTAGCTCACCTCTCTTGCCATCAACCATACCGGTAGATGCCTCTTTACGAACCGAAATGCCAGCCTTCAAGCACTCATCATATAAAACATCACGCACCATATTATGTCGATGCTTACCACCAATATCAGCAACACAAGCAAGGGCGTGCTCTCCCCACGGATCCAAAATGCCTTTCTCACAAGCAGGACATTTGGATCCCGCCTGAAACAACTCCATCCCAAGACGATACTTTATAATGGACTGAAAAGTAGCAGAGTTCATAACCTGACTAAGACCAGGTATAGGTGCAGCTTTTAGCCATTGTTAGGCCATAGAGAGCTTCATGTTTGCAATTAGAGCTTCTTGCCCACTAGTAAGAGCAAACTCCATCTTGAGATGCTTATCAACATGATTGTAATAACAGCTAGCGAATTTCTTCATTAGACAGGGGGCCGATTGTAACGTACTCATGTCCAATTCATCCTTACCAATGACATTACTCCAACTAGAAGTTGCTGATCCAAAAGAAGCCCCATCACCAACTACTCCAAATCCCCTCAAAATACCATCCTGCAAACCACGAGTCTAAAGCCTCGAAGTGAGGAAAGCGTAATGAAGTGTGTCGGCTGCGGTGTAAACTCCCAGCCCACCACAATCGATAGGCATAGTAGAAAGGTGCCATTGCATAGGGTCAAAGTCCGAACCTCCAAGCGTAACTATATGTTCAAGTGAAAGTCTAAAAGAATAATAAAAAACTCCCTGAGCATCAACAAAACATGAAGGTGGGGTTGTTCGCATTGTGAAGTAGAGGCGAGAGACTCCCGAGCAGGCTCGCAGAAGCAATAACTCACACTAGGGATCTTCCAACCTCTTGATATCCTCTATTAGATTATTGGTTTTCAAAACCCTTCTCAACATCACCTTATTGCTAAAAGATGGATCCAAGCTAAGAGCCCCACCGAGGAGCTTAACTCCCCCCACGGGGCGTGAAATATGCTCAGGAAAAACCCCAACCTTCCTACAACGTGGGTCCTCACTTGGCCAGAATATTTCTGTTTTTATCAATATTTAAATGAAGTCCTAAGGCCGGACCATCCTCTTGGATAATGGAAAGTGCTCCGCTAACCACCAAAGTGTCCCCAATTAGCGTCCTATCATCAAGATACCAAGTATTAAGCTTCAGCTTACAGTTATCCATAACCTTACGAATCAACGAATGCAGTGTAAGTGAGAAAAGTAAAGGGCAAAGAGGGTCACCTTGTTGAACTCCTTGACATGAATAGAGGACCTCAGCACCGTAATATAAACGAGCAGGACGCGCATAGCAAAACTCAACCCAATGAGCAATGGAAGGGCACATACCACGAACCTCTTTAATCAAAGCACTGCGGTCAACTAGATTAAAGCATTCTCAAAATCCACTAGAAGCATAATCAGGCTATTATCATAGCCCTGAGATTCTACTAATATGTTAACCGCATGTAACACTACTGCTCCGCCACCCGAAACACCCACCCTAAACTGTGCATCCTCTAGATAATGCCTAAGGGTTTTACCAGCCGAAGATGCCGCCACTTTAGACACTAAACGTCTCCAAATCGAACCAACAACAATGGGTCGAATCCCCCCACATGGCTTAATGAGAGGCGTGAGAGGGCCACTTGCAACAAATTCACTCAAGGCAGCCGGACACCGACCCTTGAGAAATAAATTAACCATACTCGTAATAGAATCAGACACCTCCTCAGGAATGGCTACAGCCGCACCACTAAGAGCATCCAACAAATGTTGAGCACGGAGCCCGTCTTTCCCACACGACGTGCCCTTCGGAAAGCTTCTAATCCTGTCAAAAATCAAACTCCTGGAAACCTACAAGGAGTCACCTACAATAGGCTCAGGAGGTATGTAGGGAGCCAGAGAGATAGGATGTTTGTCAGTAAGATCTTTAAGAGTATCCCCCGTATGCGGAGCGACACCTGAAGACGTGAGAATACGAATTGCTGTAGAAAAATGCCCATCACCAACCTTCCTCTTGCATTGTCTAATGGCCTGCTCCTCATGACACATCTCCCTACCACTAGAAGGGACATCAAAATTACCAGACAAAAGATCAGATACCAACCGATGTAAACCCCTAGGCTTCCTCCACACCCGAATAGCCTTTGAAATACTATCAATCTGCACGCGTCTCTTTAACCCCGAACGACTTTCCGCGCTAGTTTTTTGCTTGTACCAATGAAGGATACAAAGAGGCATAATAAAGAGAGACACCCATGCCGACACACTAGACGAGTAAGATATCATTCGATCAAGGGCGCCCTTAAGAACTCTAGCAAAACCCAATCTACACTTCCAAGGGACATTCTTAACTGTATGAACATTAACATTAAACACCCTCTCCAACAAAGCGACATCAACAACCACAATTGGCTCAAGATGATCATCCTCGACAATCACAAGAACTAAATCAATCGAAGAACTAACAACATCATTAACAGGACGAGGTAATTCGTGAACAAAAAAAGCAATTGTTCCGTCATCAGAAAAAGGAACTTCAACAACATCTCCGTCATGGAAGCAATTCTTGGACACAGTATTGGTAACACAACAATGTCCGCAAAACCAAAGACCAAGCTGCTTAAGAACCGCCTCAAACTGACCATAAATATCAACATTGGACCCAAGAACTGTTTTGAAACCCGTCAACACATCGCCACTCAAATGGATATCCCGCAAGTGCCTAATAAAATAGGCAAGAGTGAGGCCCTTACCACTTCCATCCCTACATCCATCACACCCAACAAAGGGACAATGCACCCTCGCAAGCGGAACACACACCCCACCTCTCATCCAAAACGCAAAACTAAATTATTGAACAACAACTAGTAAAAACAAACGACAATCAACACAACCACCATAACCCACAATGCCAACAACACAATACAGCACAACAACCCACACAGCTCAACCGCAAGCAACAGCGCAAACAACAAATATGCAAGTCTCGACACAGCGGCAAAAATCAAGCAACGTACAAGCCTCGACACCAAACAGCAAATAGAAGCAAACAACAAGTAGACGCAAACAACAAACAACCTCGGCCCCAAGACGCTTGAACAACAGCCAGAACAGCACACAAAAAACCAGAAAACAGACGCAGCACCGACCCGACAAATACTGAGATGAATAGAACAAACCTAAAGAGGATGCAACCTTGGAAAGACTAGTATCGGGCGCTGAGATGAGGGAAAACTGCCTGAATAAGGAGGCTTCGGGCACCGAGATGAGCCGGAGAAGACACCATCGTTGAACGCCCCTTGCGCCACCACCGGACTGCACATAAACGGAGAGGAAGAAGTGCATGTGCCCTATTCAGCGATTCAAGAAGATGAAACACGATGAATCAGGACTGCCGACTCCGGGCGCCACAAACCACCAAGGAGGCTGCCATCGCCGACTGTAGGGGCCGCCGAACGCCGGGGATGGCCAATTGTTGAACACTGATCATCGGGAACGCCCGTAGCCTAGCAGAGGAATTAGTGGGCAACCAAGATACTATACGAGCACCCACTCCCTTAGCGATAAAAAAGCTATGTCTAGTAAAAATATAAGCGGGGTAACACGAGCCTCCGCATCCTAAGATACCGAGGATTTCTGAATCCGCTTCAGCAAGGTGTATCTTTATTTAGCTCCACCAACAAAGAGAATGAGAAGGGTAGGGAACCATAACCAGCCACCATGCATAAATCCCGATACCACACTTACGTTGAGTCAAGGGGGAGGATCCTGTTGTTGCAGAAGGATGGTCAAGTATGAAATAAATATAAAATAAAGATCAGACTGACTTCCCTGTCTCAGCAAATAAATACAAGACTTCCTCCCGTTGTAGTAGAAGGTTGTCAGGATCAAATCCACGAGAAAGCACGTCAGCAGTTCTCAGGTAGCTATAAATTCTCACAGAAAAGCAGAAAAGACAGAAACAAAGGAACAAAGGAAAACAAAGACATAAAAGGCAGAAATAAAAGCAGAAAAGACAAAGCAAAGACAGAAAATAGCAAACGAAAGTAAAGAACAAAGCAAAACAGAAGCTTACTCGATCTTGACAAGTGGGCACTCGAGATCGACAACAGCAGTAAACAACAGAAACTCAGAAAACGAAATAGGCAACTCGACGTAGACAAGCCAACTCGATATCGAGTAGAGGCTACTCGAGATCGACAAAGCTCCTCTGTATCGACTAGAAAGACAGAAAGTGTAAATTGTAAATTTCGAACCAAAAACTCAGATCTTCGACGAAATAAATCAATATAATAAAAGACTTCCAAGACCAGGGTATCAACACCACAACGATAACCATGCAAAGTAACACATAAAGGCATAAAAGATCATGCTTTCCATCAAACAACTTTCGCTATTAACAAATAGGCATATAGAGGCTTTCGCATAAACCCTAATTGTTACTAACCCTTTTCACATAATTAACCCAAGTTGCATTAAGATCACTTTCGCTTCAATAACACAAACAAGGATCACCTTCAACTCTCGCAAAAGAATCATGCTCATAGGGATAGAAGATGAATTGCATAACAAGATCTGACCTTTACCGCATCTCCTCACATGGCCACCGTCGGGCTCACCCCAGCCCCAGAAGTGGGTGGACTACTCACGCCTCATCGCAATACCAGACATTGATGTATAAAAAGAAACTTGCATTAACTAAATTCAAAGCCTTTACCATCCCGGCAATCAACTTTCGCTGAACGCCAAAACCCTAAAAACCTTAGAATTCCTACTTACTTGAATGAAATTGATTGTGTTTCTGAATTGGAATGAGATGCCTAATGCTCAGCCCCTAGGGCTTTATTTATAGTCTTCTAATCTTTGCTAATCAAGGATAGAATCTCCTATCTATATCTAAAATTATATCTAAAATGCTTAAGGATAAATAAATGCAATAAGGGAGTTAAATCTTTAATGGAAAAGATAAATCTAAACTAGGTAATATGTCTTCATGTTGATAGATCTCCCTTCCATGAATAAAACTTGATAGATGTAGGATAGATCTCAGCCATCTCGACTTCCTTCGTGCCCAAGGAATCCCAACTCTACTCGGACTGCTCACGTCGACGCGTTTCAGGAATCTGGTCTACTCGATCTCGACTAGGATTCATCGTCGACTGGACTTCTCGGGTGACTCTGCTCGACAGGCTCGGATCTGGGCTCCTGGGCGTCGTCGATCTCGACTAGGGCTCCTCGAGATCGACTAGAGTTGTGGTCGAAGATGGCTCTCTAGTGATGTCGAGGACTCCTCCTTGACATATACTCGGACTGGCGTAGGATGGCTCGTCGATCTCGACAAGGTCTCATCGAGATCAAGTAGGGTTGCTCAACGTCTTCGTCCTCGGCTTCTCGATCAACTCCTCTTCTCAACTCCAGGTGTGGCGTCTAGGCTTCATCGATCTCGACTAGGTCTTTGTCGAGATCGAGTTGGCTTCCGGAGCTGGGTTGGTCTGGCTCTCGACTTTGCTCTTAGTCGACAAGGCCTGTGCTCGGACATGTTCGTCGAGATCGAGTAAGGTCCACTCGAGATCGAGTAGACTTGGCTCTCAGCTTGATTCGACTGGTTCTGCTGCTGCTTTGACCTTGGACTTCTGTAGTGGTTTTCTGAGCTTTTCCGACCTTCCTTAGAATTGCTGTAAAATACCTTGAATTCTGTGAATTTAAACAGAAACTGGTGTAGATTCCATAATTTGGCAAATAAACATAAACTACATAGATTATGTACTATCTTAGCCCAAATGCATGAAATGTATGCAGAAATCGATATTAATGTAAGTGTAAAACATGTCACAACAGATCCCGTCAGATCGACACACACATCCCGCCTCTTGTCCCAAGAATAAAGAAGAAAATTTGCCGGAAAAAGGGGCTTATCATGCCCATC
Source organism: Persicaria tinctoria (assembly GCA_037127255.1). NCBI lineage: Eukaryota > Viridiplantae > Streptophyta > Magnoliopsida > Caryophyllales > Polygonaceae > Persicaria > Persicaria tinctoria. Next base: position 19,153,286 of record JBANSL010000007.1, on the reverse strand, counting down.
AACCAAACTATTATCAAACTCCCAAGAATAAAGAAGAAAATTCGTCGGAGAAGAACATCTCTACCTCCCACAAACATCTCTGGATTCCCTTGAAAGTATTGATGATCGACAAACGGTCTGCCTCAACCTCCAAGCAAGTGATCCCTTTCTTCTGAGCTTCCAAGAGCCTGTTGTGCAAGCTGAGAGCTCCGGATTTTCAAGCTGGCGCATTCCCACATTTGTTTGAGCCACACCCAACCACGCGACCATAGGAATCTTGATAACAAAAAATGTAATAATAAACTGCTAATGCATTCATTACATCAAATAGGTAACAAGTTTCATAACGCACAAGTTGTAAAAAGCATCACGTTTGTCACTTTCTCATTTACCTTGACATAAGCAAACAAAAATCTATCGATTGATCACTATGTTATTGTATCTGTGAGACCAATCTCTTCAAATAGAAAAGCTAGTTGCTAGTGTGTAAACATTGTAGAACTCATATGTCCATCTTCAATTGCAAATTTCATACCAACTTTGGAACAATATCCTTATGTATAGAGTTCCATCATTTCATTGTCTACACAAAACTTTGTGGGCTCTTCTTGTTGCTTAAATTCTAATTGACAACTTGGCCGGTTATACTTCATGTCTAGTAAGTAGTGTACATAATCTACTAAGAAATCATCACTTCAAATCTTTCAGCGGGATAACTAGGCATGGTGGTAATTGTTTGGCTAGAAACCACTTTCCCACTGCACCCGGAACCGAATTCGGGTAATAAGAGAATCAACAACAATCAGCCAGCAAACTAAATGATTAACCGATAATATCCAATTCAAAAACCAAATAACCAAGCAATCACATACACAAATAAAAACACAAATATCGACACAAGATTTACGTGGGAAAAACCATCTCAAACCAGAGGATAAAAAAACCCACCTTCCGCCCACCAGAGCAACCAATCCACTAATAAACAAACAAGTACAAGTGTTTAACAACCCAGTCTCAACCCGAGACAAATAAACATGGAGATCTCAAACACCAATCTAAATACAACCTGAATCTAGAATGGATTCATCTCCAAAAACTTAGCTATAAACACTTGTAATAAGATTAGATTTCCAGGAGGAGAAAATACCTATCAACAAACACCCGTTGTTGACTTGCCGAAGGAAGAAGATGGATCACCAGATCAATAGACGAAACACCTGCTCAAATCTCCTATCTTTCCTCTCCTTTCCCCCCCCCCCTCTCTCTCTCTCTCTCTCTCTCTCTCTCTCTCTCTCTCTCTCTCTCCTTTCTTCCTTGTTGTTGCGGAAGATCTCCTTGGATACAACATTTGCTTCCAAAATTCCACTTATATATTGCTAAAAACCCAGAAATATATAATTTCTTTAGGTTGGACCCAAAATGGGACATAGGCCCAACAATCTCCCCCTTCAGCCCAAGGGGAAGACGTTCCTGCTCGTCCTGGCCTCACCTGTATCCCAGTCCCGTCTCACTCCTGAGATGTGGAGCGGATGCTCGCCAGATGTCATCATCACCCTCTAGCTTCCCCTCCTCCATTACTTTCTAGTACTCCGAGGTAGAACTCCTAGTGAATACATGACCTTCTCTCTCTGACCCTCTGACAGTTTCTTCTATCCGTGCTGGCTCGACGTGCTCAGATCTGCCACAGGTCATAACACCTAGTGAACTTCCCTCTGACACGACTATCCCATCAGCACAATCCTCTGAAGCAAACTCCACACTTGTGCCATCATCTTCTGACGTCTCAGAAGTTCCGCCAAATCTCGTGTGCAATCCAAACAAATCACAAGTACTTAAGGTCTCCTTATCAGCAAAAGAAATGAGAGACTTTCTCTTCTGATTCTGCAACCCCTTTCCACTCAAGCATCATGTAAGCCTTTACACCAAATCAAGCGAAGCATCACCATGAACCTCTGTCACAGCATCATCATTGACCCTTTACTGAGTTTCCACTTCCTACTTCCAAAGAAGTTATCATAGCCCTTTTTATCCTAGACTTGAAGAAATATCAGATTCTTCTGCAAATCCGGTATGTGTCACACATCTATCAATGTCATCCTGCAACTTGTGTTTGTCAGCACACAAACATCTCCCATACCAACTATATCAGACAAGCTTCCATTCCACATCTTTGCTTTGCCAAAGCGTCCCACTCGGTACAAAGTGAACGCTTTCTTCCTTGATGTAGCATGGAAGGATGCAGCTCCATTAACAATCTACTCTACACAAGAATCAGGCTCTTCCAAGCATGTGAGAACAACCTGTTCATCATCACTGTCCTACAGAACTTACGATGTACCCTTCTGATTTCCACTTCATCCATTTTCTTCTTATACACATTACGATTCCTCTTCATGTGCCCTTCCTTGCCACAATGATAGCAAACAAAGCTCCCCCTATTATGAGATCTCCCTCTAGACCTGCTCCCTGAAACTGTCATGAGAGCATGTGACAAACTCGTGCCCATATCCTTCCTCCTAGTCTCCTCGTTGTACAAACTATCCTTCACTGCAGATAAGAACACAAGCCCAACCACGACAGAGTTGTTAATTGACACCACTAGAGTCTCCCAACTATCGGACAAAGAGCTCAAGAGCAACAATGCTTGCAACTCATCATCAAGGACTAACTTCATGGTGTTCAACTGATGCATAAATTTCCGAAACTCACTCAAATTCATCTCTACTCCTATTACCCAAAAACAACACATCCAAAGATCAACCAAAGGCTCTGATGCCACTTGTTGGGCTAGAAATTGATGTCATCCTCAAGCGGAAGAAGAAGGATCCATCTTGCGAGTCGTTGAAGAAACGGCATTAATTAGTTAATTATTTATATTTCTTATTTTTTTATTCTATTTTTAGTAACTTCTATTTTAGTTGGAGTCTAATTATGGAATTAACTATTTTTAGTATTACTTAGTTAGGTTAAATACGATGGTTAGAGGCTTTCTTAATTATCATATTTTATTATTGTCTATCATAGGATTTTAGATTACATTTAATTATTTAGGATAAGTTTTATTTAGTTAGGATAAAGTTTGACAAAGCAATCCTTAGCCTCTAAGGAAGCCAACCAAACCCTAGTCATTTACCTATTTAAAGGCTTTTATACATTTAATAAAAATCAGATTGGATATAGAATTGAGGAAACCTTTTGGCTAAAAAGTTCCTCGACTATCAATCCCAAAAGCTTCATATTTTCATACTCGTGTTCTTTACCTTACTCGGCATCATCACACAATCACAATCCAAATCAATCGATTAAACCCTAAACCAAACACAACCTTGAAACTGGAATTCGTCGGAAGAAGAGGGAAGTCGTCGCTGGAGAGAACCCCGGACGCAGACTCCGCGCTCCTCGTGCACAGGCGCTCGGCCTCAGCGCCTAGGCTTCGCTGTTCCGCGCACCCGTCTCCACGCTCTGAGGCGCCTCGCTCCCGCACCTCGCTTCGCTCCCAGGGAGCACCATCCCTGGCTCTCGCGCACTCGGTGCCTCGCTCATCGGTGCTCGCTCTCTCGCTGTCCCTCGCTCCTCGGCGCTCGCTCTCTCGTTGATTTGTCACTATTTCAGTTTAATTAATTGGTTGATTAATTTGTTCCTAATCAGGAGATATCGAAGAACATTGCAAGATCGGGCAAATATACGGCGTGGTTCTTGATCTTGAGCCCACAATTGAAGGATCGGGAATCCCAAACCACTTTCCAGCCGCACCCGGAACTGAATTTAGGTAATAAAAGAATCAACAATAATCAGCTAGCAAACCAAATGATCAACCCATAATATTCAATTCGGAAACCAAACAACCAAGCAACCACAAAAACAGATAAAAACACAAATATCGACACAAGATTTACGTGGGAAAAACCCTCTCAAACCAGAGAATAAAAAAACCCACCTTTCGCTCACCAGAGCAACCAATCTACTAATCAACAAACCAGTACAAGTGTTTAACAATCCAGTCTCAGTCCGAGACAAATAAATATGGAGATCTCAAACACCAATCTAAATAGTAAATACAACCTGGACCTAGAATGGATCCCTCTCCAAAAACTTAGATATAAACACTTGTAATCAGATTAGATTTCCAAGAGGAGAAAATACCTATCAACAAACAACCGTTGTTGACTTGCCGAATGAAGAAGATGGATCACCAGATCAAGAGACGAAACACCCGCTCAAATCTCCTATCTTTCCTCTCATTTCTTCCTCCTCTCTCTCTTTTCTTTCTCTCTCCTTTCTTCCTTGTTGTCGCGGCAGATCTCCTTGAATGCAACATTTGCTTCCAAAATTCCACTTATATATTGCTAAAAAAGCAGCAATATATAATTTCTTTGGGCTGGATCCAAAATGGGCCATAGACCCAACAATAATTTGGGCCGAGCTCATGTAACTTTTTTTTTTGGTAACGCGGAGGTCTTGAGGTTGTCGACTAATTTCTCATGGGTCCGAGTCCTAACCCGCAAAGGACGCGAATCAGTAAGCCACTAAGCAGGTTCATCCAAACCAATGCAGGTTTGAGCGCACCCCCATTAATTATACAGATGTGTAAAGAATGAGATTTGAACCGTTATCCTCCTGCAACACTTATCTCTCTCATACCATTAGGGAAATGGATTATTGGTTAAACGAGCTCATGTAACTTATTACTTAATATCACGTTTTTTAGTTGTCATAACCTTCCTTATCTTTGTGAATATAGCTTAATCTAAAAACAAGACAACAAATATATCAATTTAAAGTTGTTTTTATTGAAACAAATTAAAGAAATAATTAACATATAATCGAACAAGTGCTCCATCATTATCTAATTTTATTATTGAAAGCAAAATCCCAACGATCATTTAAATAATTGGTAAAAGGGTGGTCGCTCACCGTCGGCAGGTTCAACAAACGTATATTTATTTTTCCCATTTTTTTAATACCCGTCAAACTAATTTTTTTTTAATGACGAGAAACCCACCTTTAATGATAAACTTCGAGCACGTAATTCAACTTGCGTCCATTAAACAATTGAAAAGTACATCATTTATCTTTCTCAATTTCATTGCTAAGTACTTCGTATTTTATTTTACGGATATTTGAACTGATACTCTTAAAATTCAGAAGTTTTGGCTTTCATTTTTTAATTAAGTGGAATATAAATTAATATGGTTTTTCAATTCTTTTAAAATAAAATTATACCAAAAATAATATAGTGACACGTATGCTTTTAGGATATAGATTAAAAATGTTAATTGATAAATATTTATATTATCTAAAAGTGAGTGAACCACATGAAATTAATTTTTTCTAAAACATAGCTAAAATATTTAAAATTAATTTGAGACATATTTTTTTTCGGTTTCTTTATCCTATACCCTTAGATATATGATAAGATGTCCGTTTTAGAAAAATATACATCATTAATTAAAATATATTAGCCAAATTTTAAATTAGATTCATAGGGGTTTGTTTTGATAGAAAGACCCCTTTTTTAGTTATACCTCTTAATTTATATATTGAGGTATATGTTCGAAAAGTTATTATCTTTAAAATCAAATCGATCATATCTAGCTAATTGGCATGCATTTTTCGTGATTCTCTTAATAAAGTAAAGATCTAAAGCTTTCGTCTTGTGTTGTGAATTGTGATGTGCCACCGTAACATGATTTTCATTAGGGTAAATTGCATATTAAACATTCCTTTAATATGAAACAATGAACTATTGTTGGGACCATTTTTAATTTTATAGACCGAAAATGAAACTGCAGTAGGTAGGTGAGAGAACTCGATCATTGGATCGAGAAGAGAAAGATCGAACACTCGATCGATTTGTAACATATTCGGCACATTGTGGCAGTTTCGGTTTCAATAATTCGCATCCATCATTTGATGACAAGGATTACTCACCTAGCAAATATACACATACATACATAATATTATCTAACTATTATATTTATAATATTACTCATTCTTTTAGTATTTTGTTGACAACTCATACTAAGAATTAAATTTGTATTTTTATTCAAATATTCTTTTTTTATTGGCAGATATTATTAATGAAAGTTTTAAAATTTTGTTTCTTATACAAAATATCACACTTGTGTTTAAAGAAACTTGATACATTTTCTATCTTATATCAAAGAATTTACTGGGACCAACGTGCGAAGAGATTACACCTTAAATCGATTGATACTAACTCTAAATATTTGCATCGCATCGCTACGGGAAGAAAAAACAGAAACATCATCAATACCCTTCACACAAGCGATGGATTTTTCCTATTTACATACCTCGAAATCCGACAAGAACTTACCAAAGATTTCGCTAAGCGCTTTCCCAAATCAAGAAATTTACAAACACAATAGCTACTTTCTGGACCATATCACTCCTGACATCACATCCAAAGACAATGAAATACTCACAAAACCGGTCTCAACCAACGAAATAAAGGCTGCGATTTTTAGCCTGGCAAATGAGAAATCTCCTAGCATGATGGCTTCTCTACTGACTTCTTTAAAGCTTATTGGCACATCGTTGGTCACTATTTCACTAAGGCAGTTAAAAGCTTCTTACTTAGAGGGAAGATCCTTACACAAATCAATTATACTTTCATTGCGATTATTCCTACAACTGATAACCCAATGACAACAAATAACTACAGGCCTTCAGTCTCTGCTCCACTATATATAAGATCATCTAAAAAATAATCTCCATAAGACTGGAATCTATCCTTCCAAAACATCCTCCTTAAAGCACCTTTACTTCTGATAGACCTATCCAAGACAATATTCTAATTGCTAACGAAATATTTCACTCATTTAGCACTAAGAAGGGCTTCTCTGGCTGGATGGCTGTTAAAATTGGATATGGAAAAAGCATTCTACTTGGTTGACTTGGATTTTCTCCTTAACCTCCTCCACAAATTCGGTTTTCGTAACCACTTCACTTCTTGGATTAGATAGTGCATCACCACTGTTTCTTACTCAATCCTCGTCAACAACAAACCTTCGGACACATTTAAACTTGCCAGAGACCTCTGCCAAGGCGACCCACTATCTCCCTACCTCTTCCTCATGGTTTCTAAAGTCCTGGTGCGTGGGCTTCATTTCACCTCTACCCACCCTCAAAGCCACATCGGATTCTCGATCTGGTTTGAAGATCCCCTTCCTTGCCATCGCTGACGATATTATTATCTTTGCAAAAGCTTCCAAAGCCGGTTGCGACCAAATAAAGAAACTCATGAATGATTACTACTTCATGTCGGGACAAAAAATAAACCTTCATAAATCACTCTCCCAAACTACCTCTAACATAACAAACCAAATGAAACAAACTATCAAAAGTGAACTACACATCCCCTTCACTACCAACATTGGCAAGTACTTAGGTTATCCCATCATTTGTGGAAATGTCACCACATTAACCTTTGATGGCATCCTTAACTCACCAAAAAATCAACTATCTAAATGGACCTATAACTTTCTCTCCTAAGTGGGACATTTCACTTATTAAAACCAATCTAGCTGCCAAACTTCTCCACATTATGCAATGTTTTATGCTCCATTATTCACAAAGAACGTCCTAGATAGGATTAATAAAAACTTTCTTCGTAATAAAGGCTCAAGGCACCGTCTTATTATCTGTTGAGTCAAGGTTTGCAAATCAAGAACCAATGGCGGATTGGGTCTTCGTTGCTTTGAGGACATGAATAAAGCCTTGCAATTGAAACTATTGTGGAAAATCCTAGCTGAACCATACAACCCATGGGTCCATATTATTATGGACAAATACCTAAAAAACCAAAATATGTTAAACTATAAAAAACGAGGTCGCTCCTCCTAGCAGTGGAGCAAGATTTATGCCAATTACCTCCCCTCTTCAAGACGGGCCTGCGATTGTCCATCTCTAATATGGTTGTTCGGTGAACTTCTGAAAGACTCTTGGTGTGGTGACCACCCTCTCATCGACTCACTATAACACGCTCCCCTCTTCAAGACGGGCCTGCGATTGTCCATCTCTAATATAGCGATGAACTTCTGAAAGACTCTTGGTGTGGTGACCACCCTCTCATCGACTCACTATAACACGCTTCTGATATCGATACAAGTTTGAAGGTCGATTTCTTTCTTAATAACGATAGATCCTGGAACACACCCCCCCCCCCCCACACCCACCCACCCACCCACCCACACACACCCACCCACACCCCCCCCCCCACCCACCCACACACCCACCAACACCCACACACCCACACCCACCCACACACCCCCACACACACACCCACCCACCCACCCACCCCTAGGGGACTGCTTAGATGAAGACACGATAAGTAACATCTCTAGCACCCCTATTCCCAAGCTTGTCCCCCAAGATAAGTTGTATTAAAAATGGAGCAAAAATGGTTGATTCTCCACTAAATCAACCATTAACATATGATTCACCATCATAAAAGACACTCCCCCTCAGATCTTTATTGGATATGGAACCTAGATCTCCAACCAAAAACTAATGACTTCCTATGGAGGACCTTGACCATATCCTTTTCTCTTGCCCGGTCTCCGCTGCTGTCCTCCAAACCTTATCACCTAATCTTCATCACAAAGTTAACACCTGCTTAGTAGAATCCCCAACCATCGTTGAATCGATTAATCTCCTCAAGTCCAAACTAAGCAACACTGAGTTCTCAAAGCTCGCCACCTCTTGGTGGGCGTTGTGGTACTTTCGAAACAAAATTATTTTTGAAAACTCACATATCCAAAATTCGAATTATCTCCTCCTTCATCAAGGACAATATCTTCCAATGGGATATGGCCAAACGCATAGAGCGGGCCGGATTCTATCTCTGCAATCAAAATCTGCTCAATTAGAAATCTTCATAGTTCAAACAATATGATCGAGCAGACAAAATAAGCAGTTGAAACCACAAGAACATTGGTTCAAACTCATTTTCGACGGAGCTCTTTCGTCGTCTAACAAAGGCTCTTATGGGTACATTATCCGAAACCACTTGGGCTCAGTTGTCCATATCGAGGCCGACGACTCCCCATTCAAATCCGCTATTGGTAAAGAATGTTTTGCCCTTTGGATTGACCTTTCTCTGGCCTTCGATCTCAATATCCGCCAACTTATAGGCGAAGGCGACAATCTAAATATTATTTCTAGCATGATCAAAAGGATTCCGAGTCACGGGGAGGTTGATATGTTGCATTCTGACTCCTTTCTTGATTCTCTCAATTTTGACTCTATCATTTTCCTCCACATCTACAGAGAACCAAATGGAGTTGCTGATCGTCTATCTCACTTAGACTTGGAATTGTCTAGCATTGTTCCCCCGTCTGATGCCGCTTTGTCGGCTCTCATCCTCTAGGATGCTCTTGGCTAATCGCCAATCAGCCAAATTCTTTCATTTTCGAAAAAAGAGAATATAGGTACATTGAACCTAATTAATTAATGTAAGTTTATTGTTATTTTATATGCATGTAAAGAATCAAATTCCTCAATCTTTTTTTTTTTCTTAATCTAAATAATTAAATTATCACCGATTTTTTCTTCCCATTTTATCCAAAGAAGAGCATAACCAGGCCTCCATTCTCCACAGATCTTCCAATTTTATCACCAGGACAGAGACCATCCCTATGGGAAGCACCTTGTTTGTTGGCAACACGCATCAGGGCCATCACTTTCTTGAATTCCTCCCCGCCAATCTCTCTAAAAGAAGAGACAATGATAGCTGATCAGAAAGACACGTTTACCAGAACATTTCGCACATCAAAATAACAAAACAAAGTATGCCGAGATCTTAAGCTAAGCCAGAGCCCTGGAAATACTAACCCGTTGTCATTAGTGTCAAAAACCTTAAAAGCCACAGAGAAGAGCCTCAACCACCTAATAATTCATATGGAGAAAGCGAAGCTTCTTCAACTGACGATCACTATCATTTACTATAACCGTTATCAAAGACAATAATAGATCAAGGTAACAAATACAGAATTTTACTGACGAGGTCTTTGCCCTCAAACTTTTGTCTTCAACTTTCAAAATAATGGATCTTAACTGCTTGCCCTACTTATCCCTATCTCTTTTGAGATCTGTACACTCTTGTTCCTGAATATATGACCATGAAAGAGCCAGAATACTTCAAGTTTAACCTCATAAAACAAAGTCACCACGTGGTCAAAGAAATGCTGAATTTGCTAATAATATTTTGCTCTAGCTATAACCAAATCATATCACGTTTCCACTACTCGGTGACAAAAATATAATCACAAATGAAATGATCAAAGAACATAAGCAAGCTTGGACATCTCCATCCAAATTAAAAAATGGCATGATAGCAATAACCAAGTAGATTGACAGTATGTAAGCATAAAAAGTTTCTCACTTCTAAATATGTTTGAATCCACTTAAATTAGCTTAGTCCAACAGAAGTTTCTCCAGTTAGCCAATCCTAAATGTTTACCCAAAACCAATAAATATTAAAAAATCATTGTGCTCTCGTATGCATACACACCAGAATTTCTCAAGAGTTGTCAGGTGGAGGGAGGTATTAAGAAGTTACTCACCAGAATTGCATTATCAGAAATATCAGTTGCATATAAAAAACTAGCACCAGAACTTGCAAGATTCAATATCATCAAGATCAAATTGTGCCATCTGAAGAGCATTTTTTGCAGCCTCCACTGTCAAAATAAAACAATCCTTTGTTATTTTTCAATTGCAGATACTCATTCTTCTACATTTGCACTTCTACCTAAATAATAATGGCACTGAATCCCCTATTTGATAACACAGATAAGGCATATGACAGACGATACATTCAAACTAGCAGTAGCAGCAACAATCCTTTGAAATCGTCTCAAACCATCAAGGGCATTCATCCAATTGAAAACCAGAGATAGGGCGGAAAACGCAAGAAAGGCAGAGAATAAAGGAGGAAATGCACAAGTTCAAGCAATCTAACTACAAACCCTAGAAATTGCGATTACCATTGGTGACTTCAAATTCGCTCCGGCGAATCCTCAATCGGCCTCTTACAAGTCACCACGTTCCAAATCCCCAAGCTTCCGGCCACAAAAGATACCTCAGAAGCAACAAATTCCAGCCGATTGAAAGCTTTCAACGTCAACGTACCTCTCATCGTCGGAGCCGCCATGGAGCCTCGAGGGGGAGAGGAAGAATAGGGAGTTGAGGAGTCAAAGGTAAAGGAGGAAGTGTGGTCGTCGGGCTGGTGTGGCTTGGTGGGCGAGGCAGGGGCGGCCTTCTGCGGGACTCTTGGTGAGCGGGAGGAGGTAGTTGGTGCGGGAGCTGCTGCAGGCCGGAGCTTCTGACGGTGGCGAACGCCGGCAAGGAGAGGCGGCAGTGGCGAGTACGAGAGAAAGAAGACAATGGTGGTTGGGCCATTAACAAATGAACACAGGCGGATACAGGACACCGATTAAAGCCTCAATTGGATTTTCATTTTAAGCCCCATTTTCATTTTAAGCCCCATTTTCATTTAAACCTTTAATTTCAGTTCAATATTTTATATTCAATTAGGTATAACAATAATAATTAAAAATGTCAAATCACTACTATGATCACACTGTTTTCTAGTGGAAATTTAAATACAAGTATTGCTAGCTTCTACAGTCTTTATTATGTAGGAAAAATTAAGAATAATATTTGTATATATATAATGGTCACCGGCCTCTTCCAGCTATAGTTGAGCAAACTAGCTATCACTAACACTGTAGGATCTACACTACAGCCACACATATATATTTATATATATAAATATATTTTCCGATCGATCGCGCGCGACAATCAATTAAGAAAGCAGCGATGAGGCTGGTGGGGATATTGGCGGCGGCGGTGGTGGTGATGGTGGTAACAGCGCAGTGGGGGCGGACGGAGGGATACAACATAACGAAGATACTAGCTTCGCACCCAAGCCTGTCGAGCTTCAACCACTACCTGAGCCTGACGCACTTGGCGGAGGAGATCAACAGGAGGAGGACGATCACGGTGTGCGCACTCGACAACGCGGCGATGTCGGATATCGTCTCAAAGGGTTACTCCATCTACACCATAAGGAACATACTCTCCCTGCACGTGCTGGTGGACTACTATGGCGCCAAGAAGCTTCACCAGATATTCAATCGAACTACCATTACCGCCACCATGTTCCAGGTACATACATGTATACATTACAGTACGCTTTAATTATCCAATATTAAAATGTCTATTGCTGAAATGATTACCTTTTCGAATTCGATTTATTAGTTGGTGATTCAGAGTGGTTGGGTCGGGTTTGAGTTGGGATATTTGAGTTTATATCATTTGGATTTTAGGTAAATTTAAAAGATTTTGAATTTCGGTTTCGGTTCGAATTAGTTTTACTGGTTCATGTCGAGTTTCGGTTATTTTGATTCTCATTTAAAATTTTACTACGTATTTTGTATCTTTTTGAATTTTATTCGAGTTTAGTTCATTTAAGAGTTTGGATTAGTCTGGTTAAAATAGTTGGGCTTAATTTGGGAATTTAGGGGTGTTTTCTCCCCCAGCTCTTCCACCTTTATTTAAAGGGTGAAAGGGGTAGAAATCTTCTTCATCTCCCCTACGTCTTCTCACAAGGGACCTGTTTTCTATCCTATTTTTTAAGGGGTGGAGATAAGGGAACCTGTCTTGGGGAGGGGAAGTAGGGGGTGGGAGGGAGATCCACCCCATTAATGAGGGTGGAGGTAGAGTTGGAGAGGGAGGATGAAAACACAGCCAATGTACCAAATTTGCACCCTATCCCCACCTCCTAAAATTTTGGTGAGAAAACACAACCTTAGATTAATAAGTTTTGGGTGGGGGTTGTTTTGTGTTTTGAAAGATACCCATGTTAATTAGATATTTGTGCGTAATACTATCTGTCTGAAAATGTCTTTTTATTTTTTAATATATTTTTTTAAGAGATAAAAACTACTCCCTCCGTTCAACAAAACTTGTCGTTTACTATTCACGCACGCTTTTTTAAAATGATAAAAACTATATAAATTATTCATTTTTTTTAAAATTTTTTTTAACAAGTTTGTACTTATTAATAATAACTACGAAATTGTTAAAAAAAATTATTTAAAAAGTCGATATTTTATATAGTTTTTAGCTCCTAAAAAAGCGTGCATGAATAGTAAAACGTCAAGTTTTGTTGAACGGAGGGAGTATATAATTTTTTTTATACTTATTAATAAGAAGTTTCAAGTTTGTATATAATTATTAAAATAAATAAAAAGTTAAAATTTTATAATGTTTTTTTTTTATGGAGGGACTAGCTTATCATCATTGAAATTACATTTTGTAGCAACTTTAAACCTTATAGTTGAAAACAACGTGTCACCAGACCAAGACTAATAGACATGCCATATGAACAACGAAGTGATAATGTTTTGAGGGACATATATGGGCCATGAATTAGTTAAGTGGCATGACATATTCTTCAATTATCATCCAATTGAAGTCCAACCCAGCTATAATCATATTGACAATTTAGCGAATGGCTTTATTTTAAATGGAAAAAGATTCCCCATGATAGACCAATAATTTTCCACCATGTGTCTAGTTTATTTTGTTTTTGTTTATTTGTTAAAAAATAGGCCGAAACTTCAAATTTTAATGGACCCGAAGAAATTAAAAATAAACCTTCAAATTTTTTTATAAAATAATAATTCAAATGTCAGACATATCTAACTAATCGGGAGACCGACAAAGTCCGCAGACGGCGAACCACCAAACATACAAACCTTCATGCTTGTGAATCTATAGCACTAATATCCCATTGAATTGTCTATTTCCATTTTTTAGAAGCATTGCTTTTTTTCATTTTTCATATATAAGTTTATGGTTTAAAAGTATTATTTTCATGATTATATATTATGGATTATATATGTATATAGATATATAATTCCGTCTCGATCAAGTCCGTTACTAATGAATTTTAATTAGGAACTTATGTTAGTTAGATTATTTATATATATACTTTTATTTTTAGTTGTATGAAGGGTAATTAAGAAAATATATAAACTAGTTATCTAAAAAATTAGAGTGAAATATGAATGAAAATTAAATATAATGTTTAGCTCTAAAATAATACTGCTTATGTATTATTAATAAAATTATATAAGCTAAAAGACATGACGACTTTTAATATATTATATAGGCGACGGGAATGGCGCCCGGAAACTCGGGCTACGTGAACATCACCGACCTTCACGGCGGGAAGGTTGGGTTCAACATGGCGGAAAATGGCGGCGACTTCACCTCCTTCTTCGTGAAGTCGATCGCGGAGAAGCCGTACAACCTCTCCATCGTGCAGATAAGCGCGGCTCTCTCATCACCAGAGGCAGACGCGCCGATGCCCGCGCCGAGCTCCCTGAACCTCCCCTCCGTACTGGCCTCCAAGGGGTGTAAGGCATTCGCCTCCCTCCTAACCGCCGCCAAGGTCACCAAGACCCTGAACGAGAGCATCAACGGCGCCGGCCTGACGCTTTTCTGCGCCAGCGACGCGGTGGTGAACGCCTTCATGCCCAAGTACAAGGCCCTGACAGCGAAGGCCAAGCTGGCCGTGCTGCTGTACCACGCCGTCCCGGAGTACAACTCGATGGGGATGCTCCAGTCCACCAACGCCGTGATGAGCACGCTGGCCACCAGCAGCCCCAGCAAGTACGACTTCACCGTGCAGACCGACGGTAACGACGTCACCCTCGACACGGAGGTCGACACTGGCAAGATTACGGGGACGTTGATCGACGAGGAGCCCTTGTCTGTCTTCAAGCTGGACAAGGTGTTGTTACCTAAGGAGTTGTTCAAGGCGGAGAAAGCACAGTCGTCGGACTCGTCGGACGGAGATGAGTCCACGGTGGAGGACCAGAAGGACGGATCCCTCAGGATCAACGCGTACGGATGGGCCACGTTGGTGCCCACTGTGATCTATGCACTTGGCTTCCTTTGATTCATTATGAATTGAGCTTTCAATTATATTGCCGTTCTTTTTGTTTCAATTTATTTTTTAATGGCAGAAACATAAATTGGGTTCTCTTTGGAGTGTTTGCATACTCGATCTGCAAGTATATATTGGTCGATTACGCATAACTTTATTTCATTTTTTTTGGGTGAAATGTACGTTGTCTGTCTTTTTTAATGGAGCTTTTTTGGATTTTTGAGTTACAATGTGTTATGCCTAATGTAATCTAGATACATATGTACTAGGGGTTTTGGATGCTTGGATGATTAGGCTTAGCTAACTAGGATCCGGATCTAAGGTGGCTCAGGCTGGGTTCAAGTGGAAGAGGCTCGACCAAGCCTATGGGTTCCATGGTGCTAAGCTAACCTGAAGTGGTTCTATGTCCAAAAGGCTGAAGTCAATGACGTCGGCCCATCTCTGCAGCTTTGGCCCAACTCTCTGCACTCTCTCAGCCCACCTGTTTCAGAAGACTCCCAACGGCTATTTTAAGCCCATGACCTCGCTTGATGAAACGCTGCGTTTCCTTTAGTAAGGGCTCGGGTATATAGCCTCGCCTTCTGGAAACCCTAAAGGGTTAAGAGTTCATTCCATCGCTTCCGCTTCCGAAAGAAGAGAGAGAGAGAGAGAGAGAGAGAGAGAGAGAGAGAGAAACCCTAGCGGCTATCTTGGCGATCCGCGGCGACGCTTGCTGCTCCACACTCCGACGAGCTTGATTCCTAAGCTCCTGACGTGATCCAAGGATTCTGAGCTCATCATAGGAAGAAGAAGTTGCTTGGTGTTCAACCTCGGCCTCTTCACCAACTTCAGTTCGTCTTCGTCTTCTCAGATGGAGTGAAAGGGAGTATCTGTTCCTATACTTCGAGTTTCTCCTTGATTACCTGCTTGCCTGAGCCGCTAGATCTAGGGTTACTTTCTAGTTTGTCTATCATCTCCGTCCATGTCTTGTATTCAATCATACTTAGTGGATTCATGGGTTTGAGTCCCTCCCTCTTGAGGTTCCGCAGAGTAGGGTAACCGAACTGCGTCATCAATCCTTGTGTCCTCTCTCGCTTTCATTTATCTGTGCTTATCTCTTCACTATCTCTATTCTAGGGTTTAGATCCGAAATCTGTGTTTTAACACAATGTTATGATGTATATCAAAGATTCAAAGGTGATTCTTTTTAATTTCAAGCTTTTTTCAACTAATATACCAACCTATTTTTTCTATTTGCAAAAGTAACCATGGGTTGGAACAATTGCAACTATTCATTAATTGGTATAGTTGTAAATTGGCAAGTGTCTTTCTAAACTCCGGGTCAAGTGAATAGAGCAAATGAAGGATGACAAAATAGGAGATTTAAATTCCCATCCAATTTTGGTTTGACATCCTGGCAGGGAGATGGTAGAGAAAGATTGGAGATTGTGTTGATAATGGAGGTATTAACTCATGCAACAAAGAGTTGCAATCGTGGGGGAATCTAAAGACCACCACTGAAGAGAGAAGTTTGTTGTTGCTTGTTAGTCGAAAGAAATATAATGATATCCCTACAAACTTGCGTGTTAAAAGAAGACTTACATACCCATGTCATTGAAGTTTATGGAAACCACATCCTTGCCAATGAGTAAGTTTAGGTATTGTTGTTGTTGTGTAATTTTAACATAATCATCCTCTTCGTACCCTATCTAAAAGGATTGGTTTTTGTGTCCTCTTAGAATCGATGGAAGTTGGAAACATGAATGAAATTGATGTTCCCTCATTATAAAATCATTGAAGTAGGACATTGTAGATAATGATATGTTTATTCTCTCATTATAAAAGTATTGAAATGGGTGTGAGTATATTAAATCTTGCAACAAAGAGAGTTGCAATCATGTGGCTTCTCAGTTGCTCCCCTCACAAATTAATTCGATCTTGTTCTTCGTCAAGAGTTCAGTTTAAACTAATCACGGACCACTCATCAAAGTTACTACCATCGAATAGAGGTGTCACAAGCACAAGACCGGGATGATCGCTAGGATGATGTTGTGAATTTCCACGAGTGAATACCGTGAAAGAGAAAGAGATTGAACAATAGGACATAAAGGATTTCCGTGATCTAACAATCTCCACCTAAACAAATAATCTATATCTATAGCAACGAACGGAAACATCTCCAGGATCTTGTCTGCCCCATGTCTTCCTATGCTCCGTTCCCCGGGGCTTCTCACTCGACTATCATTGAGTAATATGAACCAAATTCAAGCAATGCTTAACAAAGCCGTAGTAGGACAATTACCAATTTGAACTTGACTAAAATTGAACTTGTCTGTGGTGACCGGTTTGGTTAACATATCAAAAACATTTTGAGAGGTGTGAAGTTTCTCTAAGATGATCTCCATAGACGTTACAAGCTCCCTGATCTTGTGAAATCTCACATCAATGTGCTTCGTCCGAGCATGATATACTTAGTTCTTAGCCAGATATATAGGACTCTGACTATCACAGTATATCTCAACTCCACCTTACTCAATACTTAGTTTCTTCACAATTCATTTGAGCCATAGTGCCTCTGCTAAAACCATGTATTCTGCCTCAGTAGTAGAAAGGGCTACCACAGGCTGCAAAACAGATCTCCAACAAATAGGTTCCCTAGCAAGAGTAAAGACATACTCAGTAGTGGACCTTCGATGGTCAAGATCACCCACACAGTTTGAATCAACATACTCTTTGACTGAAAGACCGCCCTTTTCGCCACCAAACATGATCCCATGGTCAACAATACCCATCAAATACCTAAAAATCCATTTGCATGCATCCCAGTGTTCCCTCCTAAGATTAGACATGTACTTGCTGACTTGGCTAACAGCTTGGGCCAGATCAGGTCTTGTGCACACCATAGATTACATCAAACAACCAACTACACTAGTATAAGGAACTTTGGACATATCTTTGATTTCTTCATCAGACTTCGGACACTGAGTGAAAGAGAGTTTGAAGTGGTTCGCCAAAATAGTGCTAACAAGTTTTCATTTTTCCATGCCGAATCCGTCAAGCACTTTCTCAATATAATTCTGTTGAGATAACCACAATCTCCCAGGATTTCTATCTCTACGAATTTCCATACCAAAGATCTTCTTTGCTGCACCAAGATCCTTCATATCAAACTCCTTTCCCAGTAAGGCATTCAGCTCAACAATATCATCAATGTTCTTCCCAGCAATGAACACATCATCAACATATGGCAGCAAAAGCAAAGAGGAGCCATCATCAAGATATTTTACATAAACAAAGCAATCATACTCACATCTTTAGTAGCCAATTCGAAGCATAAAAGAGTCAAACTTCTTGTACCATTGCCTAGGAGCTTGCTTCAACCCATACAATGACTTTCTCAAACTGCATACAAGCTGCTCCTTTTCAGGTTCAACAAAACCCTCTGGTCGCTCCATGTAAATTTCTTCCTCCAAATCACCATGAAGGAAAGCCGTCTTCACATCTATTTTCTCAAGATGTAAATCCCAACTAGCTACCAGCGCCAACACCAACCTGATAGACGTGTGTCGGACCACAAGGGGGAAATATTTCATCATAACCAGTCCCTTTCTTTTATGAGTAGCCCTTTCCTACTAAGCGTGCCTTAAACCTCACATTTTCTCTGCGTGAGTCACCTTGTTTCTTCTTGAACACTCATTTGCACCCTATAGCCTTCTTCCCTGCCGGAAGACTAACTAACTTCTGTTGTGCCGAGAAGCAGGGGATGTCAGACAAACCCCTTTAACACACAGGAATCGGGATGGACAAGAACTGTAAACCAGAGAGCCAAACTCAAGCAACCCAAACCAACAATCAGACACAAACAAAAGATAAAATAATCAAGCACAAAGAACACCAGATTTACGCGGAAAACCCCAAAACGGGGAAAAAACCACGGGAGCAAGAAACTTCCACTACCAACAATAACAAGTGGGTACAATCTTCCCTAGACAAAGCTAGAGGCATACAACATCATCAAGCATCAAGAAGCTTGGACAAATCTCCAATTTCATCACCCAATTGGTGGAAATGAACAAAACCCAAGAGAGGACACTAGCAAAGGGGATATGAGATTAGAGGTTCAAAATGACGATCCAACCGTAAAAAAATGAAGCCTATGATGAGGTGAACAACATACCAGAAAATCGTCCCAATCGAAGGTCGTTTGGTCATCGATCGGGGCACTTCAAAATGGGCTGAACAATGACATACGAAATTCCTCTCCAAGCTCTCTCTTTTCTCCCTTTCTCACTATTTTTTTTCTCTCTCTTACTTTCCCAAATGGAAAGGCATCCCCTTTTATAAAGAAGGAAGGTAAAACATCACATGGTAAATAGTTCATTGGACTCTTCCCCCATATAGGAGGGAAACCCAACATAGCTCCCCCTCAATCCTATATGGGGGGCTCGAGCAAGCCCGCCTTTGAGCGACACTTGATGAGCTTCTCATTTGACAAAGTCTTCGTCAGCATATCTGATCCGTTGTCATTTGTATGGATCTTCATGAGCTCAAAATCTTCATCTTCTACTCTTTCTCGAAGCCAATGATACCTTCTTTGGATGTGCTTGGTTCGAGAATGGTAGGCATCATTCTTGGCAAGGTGGATGGCACTCTGATTGTCACAATAGAGTGGGTAGCTAGCTTGCTCCACTCCCAACTCCTCTAGGAAGTCTCTCATCCATATCAACTCCTTAACAGCTTCAACTGCAGCCATTTACTCTGCTTTTGTTGTTGACAAAGAAACACACTTCTGCAGTCTCGATTGCCATGAGACTGCTCCCCCTACGAATGTAATCAGATATCCAGATGTGGATCGGCTCGTGTCAATATCACCTGACATGTCTGCATCTGTAAAACCATCAAGCATAGGTTTTCCAGGACCAAAGCACAAACACACCCTCGAAGTGCCTCTGAGATACTTGAGAATCCATTTCACAGTTGCCCAATGCTTCTTTCTAGGATTACTCATGAACCTGCTGATAACCCCAACTCCATAGGCGATGTCTGGACTAGTGCAAACCATGGCATACATCAAACTACCAACGGTTGAAGCATAAGGCACCTTCTTCATCTCCTGTTTCTCTTTCTCACTTATAGGACACTAATCAGAACTCAGCTTCATGTTCACTGCAAGTGGAGAACTCACGGGTTTAGCCTTGTCCACGTTGAATCTTTGCAACACCTTCTCAATGTATTTTTCTTGTGATATCCACAAGAAAAATGACTTCTTCAATGTAGTCTTCAAACTAGCAATCTTGTTGGTATCCCGACCAATAATAAGCATATCATCCACATAAAGCAAGAGAATCAGAAAGTCACCTTCGGCGTAATTCTTCACAAACACGCAGTGGTCGGCATGTGTCTTGTGGAATTTTTGGTCGATCATAAAAGACTCGAACTTCTTGTACCATTGCCGAGGCGCTTGTTTCAAACCATACAAGCTCTTTCTGAGACGACAAACCATCTTCTCTTTTCCCTTGACTTCAAAACCTTCAGGTTGCTCCATGTAGATTTCTTCTTCCAAATCACCATGAAGGAAGGCGGTTTTCACATCAAGCTGCTCAACCTCTAGGTCCATGCTAGCAGCCATGCCTAGAACAACCCGGATGGATGACATCTTCACAACTGGAGAGAAAATCTCATCGAAATCTACACCCTTTTTCTGCTCAAAACCCTTCACCACAACTCTGGCTTTGAACCTGGGAGGTGTACCATCTTCTCTAGACTTCAAACGAAAAACCCATTTGTTCTTGAGAGCTTTCTTGCCATTAGGCAATTTCACCAAGTCATAGGTGTGGTTCTCATGCAAGGAACTCATCTCATCTTGCATGGCATTGTACCACTCCTTCTGATGCACATCTGACATAGCTTCCTCATAGCATTCAGGCTCTCCTGAATCAGTCCACAACACATAATCCCTAGTTGAGTATCGTGAGGAAGTCTGTCTCTCTCTGGTGGATCTTCTTAACTCAACTTCAGGTTGGATAGGGGGCTTCTCTTGTTGAGGTTGTAGAACTTCTGGTGGATCAACATCACCATCATCATGCTCATCTTCCTGCTGATTCTGAACTGAACTTCTCTGCACAACTTGAGGAAAAACGGGATCAAAGGCCACTGGAGCAGGAGAGGAAGACGACGGTCATTGGAGCTTCCAGTCATCAATAGTCTTGTCTTCCATGAACACAACATATCTGCTTCTGACCACTTACTTGTCTGTAAGATCCCAAAATCTGTACCCAAATTCATCCTCTGAGTACCCTATGAAGATGCATGACTTTGTCTTGCTATCAAGCTTGGATCTCTGATCTCTAGCAACATGAACATATGTTAGGCATCTAAAGACTCTCAAATGCTGGAAGGAAACATCTCTCCCAGTCCAAACCCTTTGTGGAACATCACCATCAAGAGGAACCGAAGGTGAGCGATTGATGAGATACACAACAGTCAACATTGCCTCCGCCCAATAGGACTTTGACAGCTTTGCAATCGACAACATACTTCTAACTCTTTCTGCTATGGTTCTATTCATCCTCTCTTTGAGCCCATTCAGTTGTGGTGTCTTCGGAACTGTTTTCTCAAGCCTGATGCCCTGAATCTTGCAATACTGCTCAAACGGACCCCTGTACTCTCCACCATTATCTGATCTGACACACTTCAACTTCAAACCAGTCTCTCGTTCAACTCTGGCTTGGAACTCCTTGAAAACTGTCAGAACCTGATCTTTTCTTTTCAACACAAAAGCCCACAATTTTCTAGAATAGTCATCAATAAAAGTGACAAAATATTTTGCACCACCATGTGACTTGCAATCCATAGAGCGCACATCAGTATGAACAAGATCTTATGCATGCTTTCTTCTAGATGGAGGTCGAGTATGAAATGCTACTCGATGTCGCTTTCTAGCTAGGCAATCAACACAAGGTTTGAGAGAAATACCCTGCATATCTGAGAGAATGCCCTTCTTGGCAAGCATTTGCAAACCCCGCTCGCTCATGTGTCCAAGCCGCTTGTGCCATAGCTCTACGGCACCATCATCAACCACATTTGCTTCTTCTCTGCAAATATTGGCTTGCCTCACATACATGGTATTCTGCTTCTTTGCCCGGGCTACAATCAAGTTTCCCTTGGAGCACTTTCAAACAACGCTATTTTGAGAATAACCATCATAATCAAGTATCCCATAAGATATCAAATTCAATCTGATATCAGGAACATGGCAACATTTCTTAAAACCAAACTGCAACCAGTAGATGTCAACAAACAAATTGTGCCCATGCCAACAACATTGGACACGCCATCATTTCTCATCCTCACACGGCCAAAATCTCCACAAGTGTAAGACGAGCAGTACTCCTTGTTTGGAGTAATGTGATATGAAGCAGCTGAATCAAGAATCCAAGTGCACTCATCACTTGCAAGATTCAAGGAACCTTCATCAGCTACCACAAATAACTCCATAATTTCATCATTGATTGTAAGAGCAGCAATGTCTTTATCTTCTTGATTTCTCGACGTCTCCGACTTCTCAGGTTCTTTGCCTTTGTCCCTCTTGAACTTTCGGCAATACTTTTGAATGTGACCCGACTTCTCACAATAATAGCAAATGTACTTGCTTCTAGACTTCGATCTCCCTTTGGACTTGTCTCAGTTCTGCTGCTGTCGTTTCTTACTCCTTCCTCTATTGTTACCAGACCCCTGCGTCACATTAGTCTCTGACTGCGAGGAGACACCCATCTCCTTCCTTCTAGTCTCTTCGTTCAAAAGACTAGCCTTCACACATTCCATAGTCAGCTTGCCTTCCGGAGCGGAATTACTAAGTGACACGACAAGTGTATCCCAACTATCCGGCAATGAGGAGAGTAGTAGTAGAGCCTGCAACTCATCATCTAACCACATCTTCGCAGAAGCCAACTGATTCACAATGCCCTGAAATGTGCTCAAATGCACAACAATGCTCTCACCATCTTTGTACTTCAATTTCACAAGCTTTCTCATCAATGACGCCTTGTTGAGAGCGTTCTTCCTCTCATACATCCCCTCAAGCTTATACCATAACTCATAAGCATTCGTGTCATTGGCAATATGCCGGAGCACACTCACATCAACAAATTGTCTGATCGTAGCTACCGCTTTTCGATTCAGAATCTTCCATTCAACGTCAACGGCACCCGTTGGAATCTCTTTGTGCACAATCGGATCATACAAATCTTTCACATACAAAAGATCTTCCATCTTTATCTTCCAATCTGAGTAGTTGCCTGAATTCAACACAATCATTCCCTGAAAACTGTTCTTTTCCTCCATCCTAAACCAATAGCTCTGATACCAGTCTGTTGTGCCGGGAAGCAGGGGATGTCAGACAAACCCCTTTAACACACACAAATCGGGATGGACAAGAACTGTAAACCAGAGAGCCAAACTCAAGCAACTCAAACCAATAATCAGACACAAACAGAAGATAAAATAACCAAGCACAAAGAACACTAGATTTACGTGGAAAAAACCACGGGAGCCAGAAAATTCCACTACCAACAATAACAAGTGGGTACAATCTTCCCTAGACAAAGCTAGAGGCATACAACATCATCAAGCATCAACAAGCTTGGACAAATATCCAATTTCATCACCCAATTGGTGGAAATCAACAAAACCCAAGAGAGGATACTAGCAAAGGGGATATGAGATTGGAGGCTCAAAATGACGATCCAACCGTACAAAATGAAGCCTATGATGAGGTGAACAAGATACCAGAAAAATCGTCCCAATCGGAAGTTGTTTGGTCGTCGATCGGGGCACTTTAAAATGGGCTAAACAATGGCATACGAAAGTCCTCTCCAAGCTCTTTCTTTTCTCCCTTTCTCACTCTTTGTTTTGTCTCTCTTACTTTCCCAAATGGAAAGGCATCCCCTTTTATAAAGAAGGAGAGTAAAACATCACATGGTAAAAACCACATGGTAAATAGTCCATTGGACTATTCCCCCATATAGGAGGGAAACCCAACAACTTCCATGTCTGATTCTTATTTAGAGACTCCATCTCTTCTGTTATAGCACCTACCCATCATTCTTTCTCCTAACTTTAAATAGCCTCTTGAAAGTTAGATGGATCATCTTCGCCAACAACAAGAGCGTAGTTAACCATCTCATCAAATCCAACTATGACTGGAAGTCGTGTCACGCGCTTAGGTCTCCCAGAAACAAAACTCTCCACCTGTCATTGTTGTTGCTCACTTCCTGTTGATATAGGAGCACCACCGTCAATCTCTTCACCAAGCTCCACGTCCACTGTCTTAGGATCAATCTCTGTAACCACATACCTCTCAACTTCTTTGGCCCATTGAAGCATATACTGCTCATCAAATACAACATCTTGACTGATCACTCGTTTCTTAGCAACAAGGTCCCAAAACTTCAAACCCTTTACACCTTTCTCATAGCCCAAGAAGATGCACTTCTTAGACTTTGCATCCAGTTTCGTTCTCTCATCACTTGGAATCAACACATATGCAATAGTACCAAAGATCTTTAGATTTGAAAAATCTTAATCTGAACTAGTCCATACCTCCTCAAAGACCTTTCCGTCTAGAGAAACCCGCGGTGATCTATTGATCAGATACACCTCCAAGCTCACTGCTTCTGCCCAAAAGTTCTTTGCAAGTCCTTCTTGCAACTTTATGCAACGAACCTTCTTTGTAATTGAACGGTTCATCCTCTCTGAAACAACATTCTGTTGTGGTGTCTTTCGAACTGTAAAGTGCCTCTGAATGCCATGATCTTCACAAAACTACTGAAACTTTGTGTTAGTGTATTATGTGCCATTATTTGATCTCAAATACTTCACCTTCCTCCCTGTCTGGTCCTCTACCTCCGCCTTCCACGACTTGAGCTTGCTAAAGACCTTAGATTTGTGTTGCATGAAAAACACCTAGACTTTTCTCGAATAGTCATCAATAAAGGTGAAAAAAATACCTGGATCCTCCTAATGACTCTACTTGAGTTGGCCCCCACACATCATAATGTACGTATTCAAGCAGGCTACTTGTATTGTGTTTGCCTCTCTTGAACGATACTTTGGACTATTTTCCCATCACGCAGAATGTGCAGAAATCCATCTTACAACTCTTTAGCCAGAAGACCTCGCTTGTGAAGCCCAGTCATGTCGTGCTCATCGATGTGGCCAAGGCGCATGTGCCACAAAGTTGTACTATCATATTCAGACTCTACAATTCCAACTCCACCTACAATTGTAGTCCCTAATAAGAGATAGATATTTCCAGAGGTACGTCTTACCCTCATTACTATTAGGGATCCTTTGCTCACTTTTAGACCGTCATCGACTGTCTTGTAACGGAACACATTTGCATGTAATGTACTCAAGGAAATTCGATTCTTCTTGAGATATGAAACATAACGTGCATCAGTTAATGTCCGGACTACACCATCATGCATCCTGAGTTTGATCTGCCCGATTTCTACGACATTACATGGCTTGTAGTCTCCCAATAGAACAGAACTAAAACTTCCTGACTTGTACATCTCGAACGAGCCTTTCTTCGAAGTCATGTGAAATGAACAACTAGAATCTAAGATCTATAAATCTGAACATTTCCAAGACGTTACTGAAAGCATATCTGAGTCTGTACTGTCTGAATCTTCTTTATGCACTACGTTTCCTGATTTTGAAGATGAATCATCTGTCTTTCCATCATACTTCTTCTTCCTTACTAAATCACGCTTAAAGTGACCTTCTTCCTTGTAGTAGTAACAAGTAACTGCCCTTTTCCCTCTGGACTTCGATTTGGACGGTTTGTCATCCCCATCTTGCTTCTCTTTCTTCCTCCCTCTTTCCTGGTTGCCTTTGACATACAACCATTCGCTTTGGGAACCTTCGCCGATAAAATTCTAACGTCGCTCACTCGCTCATGATGAGCAAGCAACGTCATATTCACCGTATCCAGGGATATCGTCTATTCCTAGCTGTTAGTGCCATCACCAAATTCTCAAACGAAGAGGGTAGAGAACATAGCAAGATCATGGCTTTGTCTTCATCCTCAAGCTTTAAATCTAGTTGTGCCAAATCTCTGATAACTTGGTTAAAAGTGTTGATGTGCTTTACCAAGTCGGAGCCTTCGGTCATCTTTCACCCATACAGTCTTTGCTTTAGATACAACTTGCTAGATAAAGATTTTTATATATACTTGTTCTCCAATTTCACCCAAATCTTCTGTGAGGATTTGAGATCAATTACATGGTATATCACCTTGTCAGCCAGATAGAGTCGAATGATCGACGCCGCCTTTTCCTACATCTCCTCCCAATCTTCATCTTTCACCGCCTTAGGCCTTATCTCCTTCAAAGCCTTTAACATTCCCTGCTAAGTCAGCAGATCCTTTACTCGTCGTTGCCAAAGACCGAAATTTCCAGTGCCGTCGAAATGCGGAACCTCGAATTTCGCACAGGATGTCATCGTTTAACATGCCTATAATACCAATTATTGTGAATTTCCACGAGTGATTATCGTGAAAGAAAAATAGATTGAACAATAGGACGCAAAGGATTTCCGTGATCTGGCAAGAACCGCGCAGAACAACCTATAGAGAATAACCTCTCTGCATGTAGGGTTTCTTATTATTGTAATGATTTGATAAATACATAATTCCAACCCTACATGCCTCTATTTATAATAGAGAAACTCATATAGATAAACCTAGATATAGATAAACCTATCTTATCTAGATAAACCTAGATATAAATAAACTATCTTATCTAAAACCTATTGTAGATAAATCATCCACAATAATCCTTCTATAGAAAAATACCTTCTATAGATAGACTTTCTAAAGATAGATCTAGATAATCAATTGTCTCAAATAATGGATGAAGATAATATGGATCGTTCGGATCGATCTTAAGATCTGTTCCAACCATTTTCTCTAATCTAAAAACTAGTGAATCAAAATTTGTTTTTCAAAAGCAAAAGGAGGATAAAACATATAAAACAAGCTAGATCTACTCTTCTGGGCTCTAGTACCATGTGGAAATCCAAAATTGAAAGTCAAGACCGAACTGTAAAGGGCATGAGAGGATGATGAAGAACATAGTGGGAAACATATATTTGTGTTGTTATGCTTAATTGCTTATTGAAAAAGAAACATATGGGCCTTATTTATACTAGCGGCTCAACAATTCATACTCTAGGTTAAGCCCAATACTACTACTACTACTACTACTACTACTACTACTACTACTACTATTAAGCCTGGTTCACGTACACCTACTCCGGATATATTTCCACACCCCCTTTAAGGCGTTAATAGTCGTTAATTGAAACTCAAGGCTTAGGTTTTGGAATTTAGATTCAAGTGGATGAATTAGGGTTCTTGTGTGGCTTAGAGACAAAGGCTTTGAATGATCAAAATTAGAAAATTGGGATATATGGTTAATTGAAAAGCAAAAGAATCATCTATCAAAAAGAAAAGAAAAATATTAGGAAAAGATAAAAATAATAAATGAAAATAAAATAAATGAAAGGATAAAATCTAGTCCTAAGATAAATAGAAACAAATCCTAAAATAGAACAATCTAACCTCAGATAGATAGAATAGATGGAAGATAAATAAAACTAACCTAAAATAAAAAGAAATCTAATCCTTAAGATAGAAAGAATAAAATCTACTCCTAAAATAGATAAATAGAAAATATCTAATCCTAAATAAGATAGAAAATATAAACTAACCTAAAAATAAAAAATAATAAAGGATAGAATTACTCCCTTCCAACGTTACCGAAATCTGAAAGTGTGTCACTGACAACCACGGCGGGCACCGTGTCATGCAGAACGCCAACTCCATCATTTAATCAAGCAAATCACATGGTTAACTCAATAATCCCCCAAAAACACATATCTATATGGAACTTTATCATTTTATTGAATTTGAAAGACTAAATACCTAGCTATGAATTGAAAAACTTGCAAACTATAAAACAAATCTTGGGTTGCCTCCCAAGAAGTGTCCTTGGTTAACGTCATAGACTAGAAGATATATTATATCCTTCCCTTAAGACTCATTCAGACATTGTTAAAGCCCTTTAAAGCAAATCAAATTCTTGTGCCCAACCAAAATTTGAATGAACACTAAACATGAGAAAACAAGCAATTAAGGATACCTTGTAGTGAAGCTTTGAGACTTCTCTACTTAATTACTTGAGGTTGATCTTTTTCAGAGGGAATGTAAGACCACCAACACAGTTCCGCTGGTTTCTTGTAGAAGTAATGCTCCTAGGGATCCAAATATTCATCATAATCCACAAAAGTGTTAGAATTTTCATTACCTTGCTCAAGAGCCATAGAAATTAGCTATGGAATTTGTTCCTCAATAGGTGTGATTGAGATGAGGTCTTCAGATGAATCAGTAACCGAAACATATAGATCCTCATGCGTGCACTCATGAGATTCCATTTCAATAAGCATTGGGCTTTCCTTTTCACCCACGGATACTTCCTCGTCACTCAAAAGGGGGTTGTCAATCAATGATAGGACCTCGGTTCTTGGACCAAATTCTTCTTCATAAATGTCTTCCGTAGTCATCGCGTCATTAGCCACATCGCCTATTAGGTCCCAAAATCTTGATGGTCCTAGTTCACACAATCCTTTCTCATATGCACATGTCAAATACTTCACTATCCTCAAATGTGCACCCCCTAGGACGCAATGTATCATCTCAATAATGGCATCTTCGATGCTTTTTGATGGCCTATTTTCCATATAGGCTAACACCTTTGAAACATATCGGAAGAAACTCTCATCGGGTAGCTGGGATAACTTTAGTGGCACTAAGATATATGGATCCTCAAAACACAATGGTGCATCAGATGTAGGAGGAGGCAAAGCGGCATCACCGTCGATAGACTCTTCCACTTCTTCTTCACATGTGTATGAGATGTTTGCAGGGACGGCGGGCGTTGGTTTTGGAGCAGCAGGCGCCGCTTCTACAAAATCATCATCATTCTTATTTTGCTCGGCCACTTCCTTGCGTTCTTCCTTCAATGCTTCGTCTGCCGGGTCGTAGAAAAGTTCCCACAATCCCGACAGTCCGGGGTTGCACAAACCATCGTCACCCATATCATCAATAAGTTCTCTCATTTAAGGACTCACGCCTTCATAAACGCAAAGAACCATATCTCGCTTACTATCATCGATACCTTGTGATTTACGCTCGCTCACTAATACTTGCAGTCTTTTCAAGTAATGGTGAAAATATTCTCCCTGATTTTGATATAACCTCGACATTTTTTTTCTAATTTTTCGAAAGAAACAAATAAACAAAATAAAGAGCTATAAGCACAAAACAATGAAAATATAAATAAAAATCAATAAACACACAAAACAAAGAAATAAACTTGCTTCCCCGGCAACGTCGCCAATTTTAACAGAAGGGAAATACCGTTAGATTTCACCTCGCCAAATAAATAACTCAAACTAACAAACTAACTAGCAACCTAGTATAGCGAATAAGTAAGGGTTCGAACCCACAGAGAAACATATACTTCAATGCAATGTGTATTTATCAATTATCCAAATAAGGATGAGATATGAATGTAAATAGGCAATGAAAATAAACTAAGATAAAGATAGGAAGGAGAACATAGAGAAGATAAAAGATAAGAGTGTGGTTTGCCTACAATTCGCAACATTGGTTAGGTCATTGATCCTTGACTCTATCCTACCTTTTCTTATTTGATTCATCCAAAATTGGATCACTCCAAAGATTTAGCAATTAAACAATATCAATAACATGAGCAACCAAAGATAGATGCGCAACTCCTTAACCCTAATCAATGCAATTGATATAGCGTAATTGTCAATATACCCTACACACCCAATCGATGCTTTCACGTGATCGATTGATTATGTTTTCTACTTATTCAGTTAAATCGCAAGAAGTAATCAAACTTAGCAAGAGAGCAAATTGCATCAAGGTAGCTAATCAAGAGGGAATATATGCAGTCAATCAATTAAAGAACATAGATATTGAATCAATCAAACATAGAATAGATAAAAAAAAAAAAGTCTCACAATCAACCAACCAAGTCTTGAATCATAGAAAAACCACAAGAACTCTAGGCAAGCATAACGTGCCTCAAATCCCTAAACTTAAATCCTCTTATCTCTTTTTGAGTTAATGAACAATTGAATATATTGTTAGTTGATTGAATGAATGCTGGAAATATGACTAATATAGGGCTCAAAGGCGTCGGCCACAACCCTAGGAAAGATAGATAAAGTTCCCACAAAGATAGACTTGGGCCGCATATCTTAAATCCGAATCTGACGAGGACGGCGGGCGCCGTGGATTTGGCGGCGGGCGCCGCTCTTACAGTGCTGACAACTTCGGCAGACTAAACTTGTAATGCACTTTCTTGAGTCATCCTTTATCCGATTGACGCATATAAATATGATTTGGAAAGCTCTTTCCAAGCACTACGATTCTCATGAAGACCTCAGAAGCTAATTCCAACTTCTCAGAACCTTAAAGATGGGATTTCTCCATGTTCTCCATTTCCGCTCTTGTTCCTTATCTCTTCTTTGTCCATTTGCTCCATTCTTTCTCCACCTTTCGAGGCTAGATCTTATAACCTACAAATAAACATTGAAAACCATAGATTCCGCACTTCAAATATCAAATTACAAAGAATGCAAATAAGCTAAATACACATGTAAAATGAATACTTAATGCACCTAAGACCTACCTATAATGCCTATATAAAATATGCATTATCACAAACCCTAGGACAAAACGCATCGTACCAATAATAAGGTTGCATGCGTGCCTTACGTGTGCTTTTTTATACGAGTGGACTGAGCTAAGATGTGGGTTTGTTAGGCTTGTGGCCCAACCTTTCTTGGCAGCCAAATTGGCTAACACCCAAGGAGTAAGACCAAGTGAGACTTTAGAACGATAAAAATACAACCATACACACATATGCATTACATATTTTTGTAGCCTGTTTCTCCATCCAAACATGGGTAAAACTCTCAACACTTGTCATCGAACTTGCTGATTGATCTCATGAGTTGCATAACAAAGGGACGAACTCTATGGAAATTTGGCACCCTGTCTCCGGGGCTGATCGCATTCTTCAGCCTAACTTACCCAACGCACAGGAGGTGGCATGACACTCTTGGGGCTCCTTCACTTGGCTACAATGGCAACTACAATCCATGGTTGGATTTTGCATAGCTAAATACAAGGGCTTGGAAAACCTAACGGGCTCTGGTTTTAACAACTGCTTCATATTTTAGATCAATCGTTCGATTTGTGAATAAATTTTGGTTTCCTTTCAATCAAAGCAACCGACTTCTTCTCTTTGTTCTCTTGGATATTTTTTCGAAAAATTTAACATTATTTTTGCAAATATGATTTATCTAATGCAGTCCAAAATTCAAATATGATTTAACTTTAAGCACTGCAAATAAGTTCATCTTCAAACATAGGTTACATATACCTGCAGATAGACCTGAGCATGGGCGGGCTTGGGTCGGGCCTCTTACCTTTTCACAGCCCATTGTACCGGGCCGGGCTTGGGCTAGGCCCGGTTGTTGGGCCTATTACCTTGCCCAAGCCCGCCCTTGTTGGCGGGCCGGGCTACCCACCGGGCCAAGCGGGCTTTTCATTTAAAAGATATAAATTAAATTAATGAAGACTTAAGGGTGTCAAACACATAAATACAGTAGGAGTATAATATATTATATACTGTATATAGTATATTATTAAGGTAAAACACATACGGAGTATAAATTTACATACATATACGGAGTATAAATTTACATACATACATACAGTATATAATATATTATTAAATACAATATATAATATTGCATACATTTTCAAAAGGTAAGGGTGTCAAACACATATGGAGTATAAATTTACATACATACATACATTATATGAGAATGGGTAACTTGTGCACAAGGCCTAGGATGTGCATTGTGCACAAAATATTATTCGGTGAAATGTGAAACATTATTCAGTGAAATTTGAAGCAATATTCGGTGAAATGTGAGTATTGTTTAGGGGAATGTGAAACATTATTTGGTGAAATTTGAGGCATTCCATATAAATTATAACTATTGTTTAGGGAATTCAGGTTTGTTTTATTTGAAATGGATAAATAAAAAAAACTAAACATTATTCGGTAGAATGTTATAAATTATTCAGTGGAATTGGGATGTTTTCATCTGAACTGAACGGAAAAAAAAACATAACAGTGTTCAGTAGAATGTTTCACATTTCACCGAATAATGCTTAAAATTTCACCGAATATTGTTTCACATTTCACCGAATAATATTTGTGCACAATGCACACCCTAAGGGGTGTGCACTCTAGAACCACTCCCTACATTATATTATATATTATTAAATAATATTATATACCGGGCGGGCCTACCGGCCCGCTTGGGCTTTATACTCCGCCCAAGCCCAGCCCGGTGGGCCTACCGGACCGGGCCCGTCGGCCCGCTTGGGCCAATTGCTCTGCCCAAGCCCGCCTTTTTTACCGGGCGGGTTAGCCCACGTTTTCTCAGGTCTACCTGCAGATGGCTAATTTTCGAACAAGGACCAAGATTAACATATTCTACAATACAAGTTTTAGCATCTAAAGGCTATGGTTAAAGGATATGCTAAAACACCGAGTTGATCTCCTACTTGGAACATATGTTACATAGATATGCCTTATTTGGCGTATTATAACTTCAATCGAGATAGCACAATCAAAAGCTTTCCTGCAATAACCACTACAAAAAAAAAAACATATTGGCAACGGCTATATACAGTGGCCAAAAGTTGATTTGCTGTGGCGAAAACCAGCTAGCAACGGCCTAGCGACGGGAAATGGGGTATCAGCAAACCTTCGGTGGCAAATAGAACCTAGCGACGACTAATTGCCGTCGCTAAAATCATAGCGATGGCAGTAGATGTCATGCCAATTGTGACAAGCTGCCCTAATTTAGCGATGGAGTTTTGCCGTCGCTACTCTGTTTAGGGCGCCGATTGTCAACCTTCAATTATTTGCGACGGAAAACCCAGTTGCTAACATTTTTCACACGCCAAATGTTCCCACCAAATTTTGGCGGCTAATTTCGCCTATTTGTGACGGTTATATGCAGTAGCTACAACTTCTATTCATTGCAATATTTTTCTTATTTCAAGCCAAACATGTGAAAGAATTCAGCATACAACACATTGGGACCACAATCAATCCTTCTACATAGCATAAATTTATACAACCCAAAACTACATTCAACTTCCTAATCGAACACATATATTACATTGATCTAAATAAGCTTTGACAGTAATAAGTTGGTGCAAAGCAAAGAAAAATTTCACCCTATTGACATGGTGAAAACCTTTCGTAGTTTCGGACTAGTGAAAACCTACAAGAAGCCTAGCAAAAGCAAAATCCTTGATTTTTCGTCCTTTCAGACTAGTGAAAACCTTCAAGATGCCAAGCAAAGCAAAATTCTTATCCATGTACCTAATTTCACCCTATTAACATGGTAAAGCATTGTCATGCAGCAGCTCATGCAGATTCAGTTGCTTTAGCATTTCCTTTTGAGACGATCAAGTCCTCGTCGGTTGATAAGATGAGAGCTTCATCTCCTATGGACTCTGCCGGAAGACCACTTGTTGTCTATAATAGAAAATTACATAAAAATAATCAAATAGGAAGCAAGGCTTCAAATGTTATTAATATATAAACAACTACTTGGCAAATAACTTAACAACTGACAAAACATATATCATCGAACAATATCAATATCTCCCGCTCTATTGTGAAAAATAAAATTTCATAAGAAAAATAAAGTTAATGAGTAAAGTTAAGAAAATGACCAATATCACTCAGTTATAAATAAAATTTCATATCAAATGGCAAAACATATAACATCAAGCAATATCACTCAGCTGTAAAATAAAATCCACAAGAAAACGAGAAAAGTTAAGTCATCCATAAAAAACACCAAGTAATTAGTGAAATTTAGACTAACCTGCGCTTGTGAATACACACTTATCCTATCAGGGTGCTCCAATCTCTTAATAAATTCAGCTCTCATGTCCTCGTATTTCTTTTCAAATTGCTTTTCAAACCTCTCAAATACTTGTTGGGTGACCTCCTCGATGTTGACTACATTGCCAGTGGGTGTACTTGAAGATCCAGGTTGCACCAAGCAAGGAGGAATATCTTATCTTTCACAGCTCCAATAATTAGATGGAATATCTTATCTTTCACAACGGTAAGTTGTTGTTGATCTTCAGATTCCATACTCAAAAGGTCATTGTAGTCCTTCTACATTATGACATTGCAAAATAACACCACACTTAAAACATAAGCTGAAATTTATCTAGACATTACATTAACAAGGTCCTACGAACTTACAATGGCCAACATAATGTCAGGGTCATTTGTGTTGCGAGACTTGATCCACACACTCATCTTATCAGTCGGTTGCCCACTTTTTTGCAGCTGTGCAGGCCATTTCAGTAGTAAATAGCATGCGCAACAGTAGTAAAGAAAAGGGCAAAAAATAAGGTGCAAACACACATACATACTTCATGCTTTATTTTGGCAAATGACTTTCGACCAGTGACATGAGATGGTCCATGCTTATCTCTATTCTTGGAGTTTTGCACAGATTATTGCTACATATCAAGGCATCACACTATTAGTAAGGATCAATAAATATATGGACCATCTTAGAAAAGGGAAATAAAAAAGATAAAGGACTAGCGGTAATGAAAGTACTCGACCAACCTAAACTGAAAATGAAAAGGGACAATTTTTCTTAAACAAAAGAAAACCTCAATAACTTCACTTCACCAATATGCAATAAGCTCGAGCCACTGCTTTGGTAGAACATGAGAAGGGCACTTTGAGGCGAGGTTTGGATCATTTTTTTGCTTCTTGTAATGTTTTGACTTGATTTTCCCTTTGAAATTCTTCCACATGCTATTACACATTCTCAAGCAAATCGGTTTGAAACCTTCGGGAACATTCAAAACATTTCTCTACAAAACGTAAAAAACATATACAACTCATTAAAAAAAGTAATTGAACCACCATATGAAAAATAAATCACATATATACTCAAGACTTCATTAGACTTGCTCAAGACTTCATTAGACTCCTTTATAGTAATGCTATAAACTCATAGATTGGTATTATAACTTTGAAAAAGAGCTAACATATTTCAAATTAAACATGAAAATTTCTCACCTAAACTTCTACCCATATTCTTTCTTTGCTAGAATCCTCAACCGCGTTCCAACTTAGCTTAGTCAGCGGAATCTTATGTCCATCACGCACCATTGTCCCCAATTGAGATCTTAGAAGCTTTGCATTATTTCCTACTGGCTGGAATAATTCATTGAATTCCACTTCAATTTTACCCCCGGAGTTCCAACTCGGCACACCTTTATTGTGACCTCTAATGGTCATCTCTTGATGTTCACCTACAAGCAATGTAACACCATATAAAGAGGCTTTATAAATTAGTAAATGGCATTATAAATTATGGCTTTTTAACTCAATTAGAAACTTGATGTTATAAATGTAAGATACATTCAGAAGAACTCAAAGGTGGAGCCGCAAGTGGTGGTGGTGGTGGAGCAACTAGCGGAACTAATGCTGGTGGAGCAACAAGCGGAACTGATCCTGCAGCTGGTGGAGCAATAAATGGAACTGATTCAGCTGAAACGAGAAGAGTCACACTAGGTAATGCAGCCAGTGATGTATGTGAGGAGGAACCACTAAGGCCAGTAGTTGAGCCACAAGAACTTAGGAATGCTGACATGGTTTGTGGTCGCCCCGGTCCACCCTTTCTTTTCTTCATGGTCATCTTTAAGAGTAGCTAGGCAAGTAGTTAACATCAAAACTAAAATCAGACAATTTATAGAGCATGCATATACTAAACTCAATTTAATTCATATACATTCCAAGCTATAAGGTAATGATCAAGTAGCACATCCAAATCTGTAAGTTTGGCTGAGCCACTAAACCATAATTATTCCTAGGCCTTTTCATTTCGTAGTCAACAAAATGTCATTACACTTACTCTTTCAATTGGACAAAATACATGTCATCAAACAAAGTACTAAAATGACATGAGGTCCCCAATGGAGCTGGGATTGAGAATTTTTTTCACATAAAAAAACAGAAGCTAAATACTACAAGTGATGAAACTTATTGGAAATTAATCCAAGGAAAGACAAGTGATGGACGACAACTCACCAAACTTGTAGTGAATCAACGACTGTCAGAGAGCAAGGTATCGATCGTGAGAGTGTATTGTTGTTAAGAAGCCTATACAAATGGATATTATCATTATTATTTTCAGGAAATTTCCATAAATAGACAACAGTAAGTTATACAAGGAAAAGAAAAACAAGGAAAATGCTGGTGAACAAAATAAATGGTGTGCTACTACTAGCATAATGTAGAAGGAAGATGCTCCCACTTAATGATATGTCTATAGGCCTCTTAAGAGGGCAAAATATAAGGTACAAACCCAGGATGCTCAATAGCTAGTCGCTTTTGCTTCCTCTTTTTTTTTTTTTTTTTTTTTGGTGCATGAGATTGAATGTGCAAGTGAGCAAAGATAAGTAGAGGGTTAATTCTGCATGCATAGATCAGATATGTATTTTATGATATACACTGTCAAACTGTTTATTACTTCCTCCTCTTTACTAATAAAAGGATCCATGAGTTAAGTTAAAGGATCATACTTTACGATTATTTAGCTTAAGGGCCATGAACATCTATTTCTCTCAGAGACCTTTAATGTCCGAGCTTATGGAACTGATCTTCACCTACAAGTGAAATTATAAAATATTAAAGATCCATAAGGCCTCATACCCAAAAGAAAAGGATCTAAGTGATATAAAAACTCAATAGGATAAAAGAAAGCATGAAACAGGAAAATATCAAGATAAAAATTATAAAACTCAGTAGGAATTTTGAGCACAGCCACGTTTAGAAGGCGCTGAACGACCTCGTGTCTGCTGCTGGGATCAATGTCCAGTGCAGGATCAGCGAGGAAGCTGAGAACGAGAATCACCAGCCGCTTTCTGATGAACACTTTGGTCGGGCTGGTTTCATTGATCTTGAGAAAAGCCAGCGAGGGGAGAGATTCGGCTTTAATAATAGAACTTGAGATGGTCCGTACACCAATGCTTCTGTAGATTTCAAGAAGCTTTGAGCGAGGAATGTCTGGATGGTTTCACTGAGGAGTCCAAACGAACACTGGTGAATTAGACGGATTCCAGAAAAGGTCTTTCAATAGCAGATCGTCCGGAAGAAACACATCAAATTTGTCAATCAACTGGATTCCAACCACTGAAGAAAAAGCTGGGACTTTCCATAGGCCATCAGAGGGGATCTTCTCAGTCTTCATATTCCAATGCTTAAAAACATGCAACCAAAATGAGAAACATTTGGTATGTGAAGGATGGTAACCTAAAAACTCCCAGTCCTTCTAGAGCTGGCAATACTCACCCATGGAAGGATGCTGACTCACATCGAAAGCCCTTCCAAAAAAGCTAAGCAGTTTCGACTCGTAGTACTTCTCCAGCACTATCAGTTTCAAACTGAACAGATTGCCCTTGTTGTAAAGAACACATTCCCCGGAACAGATTGTCCCAATTATGTTGCTTTAAGCAGGTATAAATTATCTTGATTGACTCAAAATCAGAGAGAACCGTTGAAGAATCGAGTACTTAAAGTAAATAACAATAATAAATAAATACTCTAGAAGGGGGTTGAATAGAGTATGAGCGCTTTTCGCAAAGTCTTAAGAGCCAGCAAGGTCAAGGGCTTGATATCGATTCTCAAGGCCTTGAACTGGATCTCAAGTTCTTGAACTGAACTTTTTGTGTCTTGAATTTTCTGCAGCAATAAAAACGTTAAAGAACTTAATAGAGAAATGAATAACACTTGACTTGTTAACGAGGTTCGGCTCTTAACCAGCCTACGTCCCTGCCTAGGGTTAACCAACCCGTAGGATATGATTCAACAACTTTTATTCCTCTTTCCTTATGAGTCCTAGATACAACCTAGAAGAACTTCATCTCTTCTATAACCCAAAGCCTACCTCGGTTCTATCTAGTCAACCCAAGATACAGAGAAATAAAAGTCCCCGTTTCCGCACCGATCGAAGTGTGATACGTTTGAGTATATGATACTCTTAGTATAACAGGGATTAACTTATACTATGAAGCTCAAAACTTCCTAACTCTCGAAAACAATATATCGAATACAAAATAGAGAGTAAGAAAGAAAAGTAAATCAGCAATGGCGATGGAAGATTTGAGAGCTCTTGTGATTCGTAGAGAAGGCTTGGTGAAGGTGTGGATGAATTGTTTCTACCTTCTCTTCTTATAGCCGAGAGCTCTAAATGTTCTGCTGATTTTAATCCGCAAATCTCGACCATTTAAACCATCTATCACCAAGATATCGCTGGAGAGATATGTGTGGGATTTTGAATTAAGGTTGCTGTGATCTTCTAGCCGAGCTCTTGTTGCTGAGATATGGTTGTCAAGAGATCTTGTTGCCGAGATCTTTGGATTGCCTAATTGAATTATCTCCAATTTAAATTCAAACCACCTGCAAGGTTAATTCTATCCTAACACAAATTCTTTTTCCAATTTATCCTTAATCGAAAATTCTATGCTAAAAGGATATTGTGTTAGTAAGACATATAGAATAGATTTAACAAAAATTCACTTAACCTTTAATTATTAGTCAGAAAAGAAATAATCTGCAAAAATAATATATCCAATTTGTATAAGCAACAATAACTTATACTTTTGTCTTTTATCAATCCTGCAAAGATTAGTACTATAGCAAATCTGTTTCATCAAGGGAAAGTAAGGGAGCTATCAATCTCCCCCTTGATGAAAGACAAAACAAATTGGATTTTAAGTTCCTGCAGATTAGCCATAACATAACCATCAAAGTCGGACAAATATGATCTATTGGGCAAATATGAAGTTCTAACTATGTTGGATCCCATAGTTTTTAAAATCTGAAACACACATTAGCAATAGTTTTAAAACCTAAAACACACACCAACAAAATCTAAACAGAAGAACTAATCTCCCCATTTTAGTCTTTCGACAAGGGAGGATCACAAACAGGTCAAAGACCAAGTTTTCAAGTTCAAACGCCAACAGAACGAACAGAAAATCCAGAAAATCAAGTTCAAAAACTACCAGAAATCATGGCCCAGGTTAGCAACACTACTCGTCCTGCCACTTGCCATAACTAGCATCTCCTCCATTCTTCTCTCGCTTCCTAGCCTCCATGTCTTCTTCAGCCTTCCGTTTGCATCGCCTTTGCGCTTGATTGACCTTCTGGTCCTTCTTCATCTCATCGACCTGGCGCTTCTGGGCATCCTCTCGGCGCTTCTGGTTCTTCTTCCATTTTTTTTAAAGATACAAATCTTTACTTGTTGAAGATCAAATAAAAAAAAATCTCAATTTTTTTTAAAAAATTTGAAAACCAAAAAAAAAAAAATCTCTGGCCAATATTGATAAGATAAAAACCAGAAGATATGATCCAATTGTTTTCTTTTTACGATATGAACGGTCAAGGTCTTGAAATTGATTTCCGAGACCTTGAGAGTCCATTCGTTTATGCTCCCCCTAAACTAATGCATCCTTATTTAACATACCAAGCTCCAATCTGATAAAGTTATATCTATCTTCAGGTAATGGTTTAGTAAAAATATCAGCAAGTTGTAAATCAGTGGAGATAAAGGATATAGATACATCACCTTTTTCGACATGAACCCGAATAAAATGATGTTTCACATCAATGTGTTTTGTTCGAGAATGTTGCACAAGATTTTCAGTGATAGATATAGCACTTGTATTATCACATTTACTTGGGATACCTTTCAAGTCGAAACCAAGATCTCGTCACCGTTGAGCTATCCATAAGACTTGAGAAAAACATGCTCCAGCAGCTATGTATTCGGCCTCAGCAGTTAAGAGAGCAAGATAATTTTGTTTCTTTGAGTGCTGGCCAACTAATTAGGGAAGATCCCAATACTTGACAACATCCTAGAGTACTTTTCCTATCAACCTTATAACCTGCAAAATCTGCATCTGAATAACCAATTAGATGAAAATTTCCTCGCTTTGGATACCAAAGACCAAGGTATTGAGTTCCATTTAAATAGTGAAAGATCCTTTTAACCGCAAGAGATGCGATTCCTTAGGGTCAGCCTGAAATCTTGCACACATACATATATACACTAAACAT
This sequence comes from Persicaria tinctoria, assembly GCA_037127255.1. Lineage (NCBI taxonomy): Eukaryota > Viridiplantae > Streptophyta > Magnoliopsida > Caryophyllales > Polygonaceae > Persicaria > Persicaria tinctoria. The sequence goes on along the minus strand of JBANSL010000007.1, from coordinate 19,112,990 downwards.
GATGTCAGGCCTACTTGCCGTGAGATAGAGAAGTGAACCGATCATACCTTGATATTCCTTTTGGTTCACACTCTTAATGTTTTTTTTTGTCTTGATCCAAGGACAATGTCGAGCTCATGGGAGTCTTAGTGACCTTTGATTGATCCATTTTGTATTTTATGAGTTGATCCCTTGTGTACTTACCTTGATTCAAGAAGATTCATTTCTTTGATTGATTAACTTGTAATCCGAGAAAGAATGTCAATTCTCCCATAAGGCTCATCTCAAATTCTCTACACATAATATTAGAAAATTCCTTACAAAGAGAATCATTAGTAGCGACGAATAAAATATCATCAACATATATTTGCATAACTAACAAATCATTACCTCGTGTTTTGATAAAGAAGGGTTTTATCGATCAATCCATGTTTAAAATCGTTTTCAAGAAGATATTTTGATAATCTCTCATACCATGCCCTAGGGGCTTGTTTGAGACCATAAAGTGCCTTATCTAACTTATAAACATTTTCAAAACCAAGAGGTTGTGCAACATACACTTCCTCTTCTAAAATGCCATTTAGAAAAGCACATTTTACGTCCATTTGAAAAAGTTTAATACCCATGTATGATGCAAATGCAAGTAAGATACGAATAGCTTCTAACCTTACTACGGGGGCAAATGTCTCCTCGTAGTCAATACCTTCTCCTTGATTGTACCCTTGAGCCACGAGTCTAGCTTTATTACGAGTAATCTTTCCATTCTCATCCAACTTGTTTCGAAAGACCCATCTTGTACCAATGACAGATTGATGCTTGGGTCTTAGGACGAGTGTCCACACTTTGTTCCTTTCAAATTCATTTAGCTCGCTTTGCATGGCTACAATCCAATCTGGATCTTGAAGTGCTTCGGCATGCGATCGATTTTGGTTCTACAAGAGACACAAACGCATAAAAAGCACACAAATTTCTTAATTTAGAACGAGTTTGAATACCAGATTTCGGATCTGCGATTATATTATTGATTGGATGAGATGACGCTTATTTAATTTTTCTTCTCTTAGGCTCTTGTGATATTGAGGTTTCTCCAAGGTTTTGAGATACAGGTTCAACATTATGTTCCGGTTTCGCATTCCATAAGTCAAGGTCTTGAAACCTCTGTTCAAGATCATGAACCTGTATGTCAAGATCTTGGGTTTGCTCGGATGTATCTAGTATTGGTTCCTGAATGTTCCAACGTTGTGATTTCTCCCTTTCTTCCTCAATGCCGGATCCCTATTCCTCATGCTGGTTCAAATTTAAATCTGCAAAGCTATCACTTAACGCACCGTTATTGCTCTCATCAAATATTACATGAATGCTTTCCTCCACAATTCGTGTACGTTTATTAAAGATTCTATATGCTTTGCTATTTAATGAATAACCAAGAAAGATAACTTCATCGCTACGAGCATCAAATTTCCCTAGATTTTCTTTGCCATTGTTGTGAAGAAAGCACTTGCATCCAAAATGTTTGAAATAAGAAACATTAGGCTTTCTTCCATAAAAGAGTTCATAAGGAGTTTTCTTTAAAATAGGACGAATTAAGCACCGGTTTAAATTTAGCGTTTCTTACGATGATTCATGTTTGATGTTCCTGCATCATTTTGATTGCAATTTCCACTCTCAATTGAACTATACTGTGTTTGGATTTCGTTTTCTTTTTGGCAGAGGGTTTCTTGGGCCGATCGAGTTGATGTTGGGAAAATTCGGAATTGGAGTTAGTAGAGGCAAATTAGAAGAGGCTTCTAACTTATGGGGTTGGAATATTGATTGAGCTACCTGAGTGTTCGTTTGTTTGTTATTATGAGTAATGTTTGCTACAAATAATGGAATTGCATCACTGAAGGAATTGTTTCAGTATGTGTATATGAAGTTGACCAAGGAATTGAACAAAAAAACGTACTTTTCCTTCTATTGATAAATGAAGTGCACCCATTGACAAAAAAATTAAGCTAATTTTTTTGTTTCATTATATTAATATATGTATATAAGTGCACCCATTGATAAACGTTGTGTTATGTTTACATCGGGTTGGGAGTCGGGTCGGGTCTGGGTCGAGTCGAGTTTGTCTATGTTGAGGTCTACTTTGAGTCAGGTTGGGTTCGGTCTCGGGTTTGGGTTGATGACGCTAGATTTTTCGGTCGAGTTTGGATTCGGGTATTTCGGTTCGGGTTGTGGATGACGCTACTTTGAGGTCTACTTTCTTATTTTATACTAACTAGTAACTTCTATTAATATTTTATTTTATTTTATACTCCATCCGTCCCAAAGTAATTGTGTTTTACTATTCATGCACGCTTTCTTAAGAAGCTAAAAACTATATAAAATATCAACATTTTATTTAATATTTTGACACGTCAATTAATGATGATCCAATATATTTTAGCCACATCAATTAATGGTTTCATCTTTTAGCCACACCATTACAACATGTGTACACCTTAAATAAATTTTTTTTATTAATTTAATTAATAAATTATGGTGGGTAGTTTCGTTTAATAATGTTTTCATTAATAAATATTATACCAAACTATATTATACTACCTCCGTTGCAAAATATAAGGGTGTTTACTTTTTGACACGTTTTTTAATAATGTTTTCATTAATAAATATTATACCACGTTTTTAGCTCATTAAAAAACGTGACGAATAGTAAAAGCCCATATATTTTACAACGGGGGTAGTATTTAGAGAATGAAGTAGTACTTTGGGCCAAATTAGTAAATGCCTCAAGGATTGAGCATTGCTAGTAAATGTCCATTATATTTTCATAATACCAACACTACCCCTGCCTTATACTCCCCTCTCCCACAAGTATCGTTTCTTTTTTTTTTCCGCGAGCAGTTGTGCGGTTTCTCCTTCCAACGTCTCTCTTTCTCTGGCGATTCATTTCCGAAGTTTCTTCGGTGATCTCCGTGTACATTTCTGTTCTTCGCCTTCCTTTCTGACTTGCTATCGGCCTTGCCGTTCGACTGTCTATCCTCATCGTTTCTGCACTTTTCTGCTCAACATTTGGTTCTCTGATCATCTTCTGCCAATAGCTTCATCAAGTAATTTCTTCGACTCTTCTGCTTCAATGTTCTCGACAGCAACCTATCATATTGTTTCCTTTGAGATGTGGAGATCTAGTTTCCTTCATGTCTTGCAATTTCTGCTGTTCGTTTCTTTAGTTTAGCCCTTTCCTCCCGTTTTAGGGTTTGTTTGTTGGTTCAGTTGTTTTCTACTGGCTATCAGTTTGTGCTATGGTTAATGTCCCTTCTTCTAATTTCGTTTCCATTATTGCATTTGTGGCATTTGTTGTTTCTCTTTGTTTTCTGATGATTGGTTAAAGTCTGGTGTTAGGGTTACAATTTATGGATTATTTTTTAACAGGGTTGCATTTTATTACTTGTTTTAATGGTTGGTTATAGTGTTGTGACAGGGTTACAATTTTTTAATTATTTTGGTTACATGCATACAGTTCATTACTTGTTTTTATGGTTGGTTACAGTCTAGTGATAGGGTTACAGTTTATGACTTGTTTGGTGACAGGGTTTTAATGGTTGGTTACAGTCTTGTGACAGGGTTACAGTATATGAATTGTTTGGTGATAGGGTTATAGTTCATTACTTGTTTTATGGTTACAATCTGGTGACAGGGTTACAATTGATTTATGGTTACTGTTTGTTACTTGTGTTGGTGACAGGGTTCCATATGACATTCTGCTTGTTGTGTGTTTGCAGTTTTTGGTGTGGTGACAGTATTAGTTTATGTGGTTGTTCAATTTGTTGTTTGCTGGTTTAGGTTCAATTGTACGGGCTAGTGATTGTCTATATTTTTATCAGAAACTTGTGCATCAGATGCTCCTACATGAAGTTGAAACTTCTAAAGTTAATGAGATGTGGTTTCAAGTTGGGAAACATTTGTTTAGGTTTTCTCTAGCTGAATTCTGTTGTGTAACTGGTTTGAGTTGGAAAGAACCTACTGATGACATGTATCCTTCTCCTCATGTGGATATGGAGGAGTTTTTGGGTGTATCTGAATGTACATTTATGGGTCTTCTTCAAGTTTTCCTGAAGGAGCCAACTCAGTCTCCCAAGAAGCTTTCCATTGCATACTTGTTACTGATTGAGGGTGTGTTGCTTCCTCAGCGTTCTAAAGCTCTTGTTCGTCAATGTTATGTGGACCTTGTCTGTGATTTGGATCGTTTAATACTTTATCCCTTTGGTTGGTTTGTGTTTCTTGAAACACTTGGTTATTTGAAGAAATGTATGAGGTCTAAGCCAAAAAAAAAAGGGTTCAAGGTTTGGTTATAATCTGCTCGGATATCCCATAGCATTCTTGGTATTTCCCTTTCCTTTTTTTTTATGTTCCCATGATTTTTCCTTTTTTTTTTATTATTATTCTTTACTTCTATTTCTATTCTTACTGTTGCTTTCTTCTCAGGTTTGGATTTTAGAGGCAATCCCTAAGATTGCTGGCATCTGTAATTGTCACTTTGTTTTTTGTGATGGATTACTTGATGATTTTAGAGGCAATCCCTAACATTATATATGATAGGTGTCATGATATTTTCTCCAATGATTTGGTAGGCATACTTTCTTGTCTCATCTTTTATTATTCTGATCTCAGTTTCCCTCTTCCATTTTTTATATTTGTTGTCGTTTAATTGTATTTTTTGTTTTCTTGATAGGGGACTGTCTACTTTTTGTATGCTTCGTTTATGGATTGCCATGGCCTCTCCTTTTCTGATGAAGTTGTTGATGATAGTGTCGATTCTTACGTTTCTTATTTTGTTGGTATGGATCCTGATGCCAGTGATGAAGTTTCTCCAAGGAATTTACGCATCCAAGCGTATCTGCTCAGGCAATCAGGTGGCTATCTTCTTGATGGTGGTGTGGAACCTGTTATCCCTTCTACTAATATTCCTACTAGGAAGAAGGACATAGTTAGAGCCCCAACTTTGAAGAAAAAGGTGGTGGTGAGACCACGATTTATCACAGAGGGTAGTTCTGACTTTGAGAGTCCTGTATATCCCAGGAAGAGGTTGGTTACAAGGTCAATGGGAAGTGATGACAGTCCCCTTCATGTGAAGAAGGGTAAGGTGGTGACACGCACTCCTGTTGCTGATGAGTCTGTCAAGAAGAAGAGGGTTTTGAGAAGTTATGCTACTCTAGAGCATCCTATTAAGAAGAAGGCAAATGTGGTGTCATCCCAGAAATCGTCAAGGACTAAGTCTCCTGCCAAGGGTGAAGTAGAAGCACTGTGTGGTGACAAAGGTGTAGATCATGGTGACAAGCCCAGTAGGTCCAAGTTTAAGCTCCTTAGATCTATCCCTCCCAAAGGTGATGAGTTTTCTATGAGTGATGATCTTCCTGGGTTGGCAAAAGAGTTTGTTACTAAGGCTGATTTTGAAGAAGTTGTTAATTCATTAAAAAATTCATTTGAGTCTTATGAAGCTCAATTGCAAGACTGTGTTTCTAGGATTCTTTCCCTTGAGGAGTGATAAATCCACTCCCTTGATGAAAATCGGAAATGGTTTCAATGGCTTTGACACAAAGCTTGTGTCAAAGGTCTTGAAGCTACAACTATGTTGATGAAATTCAAAACCTATATTTTATTTTATTATTATCTTATATTATTTATGTATGGTTTCCGAATATTATTATACACATTTTATACTAACCATACAGCTAGGATTTCGAGATATCTCCTTCCTTAAAGCTGAAGAATATGAAGAATCAAATCGGCTGGATTGGGGCTTCACAATTTCCATCTTTAGAAGATTGCAAAGATAATCTTTGGCCATGATCTCTTATAGCCATTGGGTGAAGATTCTTCCTTCAATTGGCACCGATCTGATCAAGTATAAAAGGAGATGAAGAAGGGAGAGAGGACTGACGGACACTTGCGAATATCATTGCACAATCAGCCCTCAAGTTTACGATCTCTCTTCAACATGTTCTCTCTGCTTGTTCTTAACCGTCTTATATTTTGTTTCAAAGCATTTGAGAGTTATACAGTGACCTTATAGGATATATTTCGAGAGAGTGTTATACTCGAGAGTTTGTAACTCAGGAAGTGGACACTAGGCGATTGATTCACTAAGTGTAAGAGGATTGTACTAGATAGATGAGAGAGGTGGGGCTCTTCTAGATTGGTCTAGGACTCCAAGGGGACCTGAGTTGACTAGATTGCAATTGTATAGGAGAGAGACTTCTCGGTGAGCTATTAGGATCCTAAGTCTTGTGAATCAATAAAGCCGGTCGAATCCTAGGGTTGTGGAAGAAGCCTAGGCGGGGACGTAGGCCAAGTTCGTGCCGAACCTCGTTAACAATTCGTTGCGTCCTTTACTTATTGCCTTACCTTATTTCCGCACTTGTTTCGAATTGTATAACTCCTTTGTGATTCAGGTTTTCTAGAGGAAAGAATTAAATCTAATCTCAAAGGGTTTTGCAAGCGTTTCAAAAGTCTTGAGATTATCAGCGAAAAGTTGGCATACTCTATTCAACCCCCCTTCTAGAGTATTTTTTATATTACTTTGTTATACATTATCGAACCTTCAAGGAGAAAGTGCATTACCTTGAAGAACGTGTCTTCAACCCCAGTGATGACAGTGAGGCTGCTCTGAAAATGGAATGTAAGGCATGTAATTGGATATGAAGGATGTGTTGGATATGATTATTGAATCCTGCTCTCAGAAGTCTGAACATGGGCATGTAATTGAGGGGTTGGTTTGAGGTGATGACAATGAGGGTGATGACGTTGATTCTTCCAATAATTCCCCAACTCCTCCGGAGTGTATTGTTGTTAAGTCAACTAAGGAGTCAACTTTAGTAGATGTTGATGTTGTTTGAACTGATGATGACACTGGTCTTTTGGGTTCAAAGGAAGCATTTGATGACAATGTTGTCCCTTCTCCTAGCAGTGCATTTCCTTCTCTCAAGATTGATGACAGTGCTATTGCGCTTACTGAAGTCCTCGTATCACATGATGTACCTGCTAACAATTCTATCCCTCTTACTGAAGTTGTTCCATCATATGAAGGAATCCTCAATTCTAGTGCATCCATTACTAAAAAAGTTTTTGATTCTTGTTCTCCTGCTTCTACTGAAATCCTTCATTCGGTCGATGAAACTGTTGATTTGAGTGTTGCTCCAACTGAAGTAATTGGGTCAGTTGAGATTGTTTCTGCTAGCTTAGTTCCTCCTACTCAAGATCTTGATTCACATCCAATCAATGAGGACAGGGTTGCTTCAAAAGAGGTTCCTGGTGACAGTGTTGTTTCCACTCTTGTTCTCCCTTGCTCTACTGATTCTCGTGATGACAGTTGTGTTGTTGTAACTCTTGTGCTTCATTGCTCCACTGATGCACCTGATGACAGTGGTGATGTTGGTCCCAAAGTTGTGTTTACATCTAATTTGAATGATGCTAGTAGTTGCCTTGCTCCTGAAGTTGTTGGTTGAACAGTTGATCATGGTATTGGCATCATACTTGGATACAATTCTGATGTCCTAGAGGATGTGCATGTTGACAATGGTGATGCAACTGGTGTTATTGATGATAAATGCAGTCTATTTCATAACATCACTGATGTTGCCTACCCTATTCCTTCAGATTAGGAGGATGATCTTGAAGTTCCGCTAAGGCGTTCTTATAGGGCGTTGAAATCTGCTTCTGCAGCCCATACTCCTTACACCAATTCTTGTAAATCAAAGAAACCTCGCCTTCCTAAAGTACCTAAACATTCCATTCTCAGCTCTAAGGAGCATGTTGAATTTTATACCACTTTTTGAGATCTTGAGTAATTATACTTTTGATATGTATTTTCTTCTTTGTACTGCCACTTCTTATAATAAGTTTATTTAACTTGTTATCTTACTTTGTAGGCATGATGGAAAAGTCAGTGGCCGTGAAGTTGATATGAACAAGGTGTTTTTCACTGAATTATCGGGGAGGACAAAATGGCTTCGTGATATTGTAAGTTCATATTTATATGTCTTGTTGTTGTTTCTTATATTTTGGTGACGTCTGTTTGGTGACATTTAGTGTTTATTCTGTTTTCTTTTACAGCACATAGACGAAGCACTTCATCATTTTAGAAAGCGTCTTCAAGATTCTCATGATCTAAATCCCACTAGTGTTGTATTGGACACCATTTTTTCCCCTAAGATTGTGAACTGTGATGTTAATGTTTTTAAAAATGGTGATGCAATTCCGAACGAATTCTTCCATTATTTCCTTGGTCTTTATCCTGGCAATTATGGGAAGACTTGGGAAGGTGCTGAGAAGGTTTACGCTCCTTTCAATCTTGACAGCATGCACTGGGTAGCCGTTGAAATTGTGTTGCACTCCAAGATGATTCTTATTTATGATTCCTAGTGTTGTTTCACTAAAAATGAAGAGATGCTTTCGAAGTTTTTTAAAACGTGTGAAGTGTTTGATCTTATGTTGAGTAAGAGTGGTCTTTTTTCTAAGATGGATGACACTGCCTTTGAAGTGGACAGAGTAGATGACTTGCCTCAAAATGAAGACAGGTACCTTCTGTTTTCCATCTTGTTGTATTTTGTTATGTGACATTTTATCTGTCCACCTTTTGTCTCTTATTGTTTATTTTTTGCTTCTTATGTAGGGGTAGCTGTGGTGTCTACATCATCAAGCACATTGAGTCTCTGGTTTTTGGTGGTGACATTCAGCAGTGGACATTTGTTTAGTTATGAAATTTAAGTTTGTGTTAGTTGAACTATGTGGTGACAGTTGATTTGTTGATAATTTAGATTATATTTTGTTGTTGTAGCAGTCGTGGTGATAGCCCATGGTGACACTTAGTTTGTGTTGGTTAGACAATTATTCTGGTGACACTTGAATTTGTGACAGGTTATTGTATATTGTGTTGATGTAAATCTCGTGGTGATAACCCATGGTGACACTTAGATTGTGTATTTATAGGCTAATGCTCTAGTAATTTATATGTTTCTTTGAATCTTTTACTGTTTTATCCCTATTATATGTTACAACAGTCTATAACTCCACTTCAATGTCAAGGTTTTATTATTTTTGGTGACATCTTTAAAGTTTTCACGTTGGTTACAGTGTCCATGGCCATCTTTTTGAAGTGGTGACAGTATATGTGACCCCATTTTTAGGTTGGTTACATTGTCTATAGGGTTTGCTTTGATTACAATGTCCTCGTCCTATTTTTCATTGTAGTTACAATATATATGACCCTGTTTTAACGGTTGTTACAATGTCTATGACTCTCTTACCCATTAATATGATGAAGAACTATGCAGTGCATGTCTTTTGGCTTCTCATTAGCCCCTTTAGGGTTTTTGCTTATAGTGGTGACAGTGCATATGTCATGGTCTATGTCCCTGTTTTAATAGTTGTGAAAATATCTATAAGTTTTACCTTTGATTACATTGTCTTTTCCCCTTTTTTCATAGTGGTGACAGTGTCTATGTCCCTGTTTTAACGGTGGTTACAACGTCTATGTCTATTTTAACCATTCATATGATGAAGGAGAACTGTCCATCACATGTCTTTTGGCTTCTCATTAGCCCCTTTAGGGTTTTTCCTTACCTTGTCCTAGGGTTTTCCATTTAATTACAGCTATCATCTCTTAACGATGTACTGTACTTAACATTTTAGGGTTTATGGTTTAGGGCCTTGGCCCTAAACCCCTATAGACTTAACCCTAAACCCTAAACCATACTGTGTATCACATGTTCTGTTGGCTTCTCATTAGCCCTTTTGGGGTTTGTGCTTCCCAAATCATAGGATTTTCCTTTTGCTTATAGTGTATATGGCCATGTTTTCACAGTGGTACAATGCATATGTCATGGTTTATGTCTGTGTTTTAACAGTTGTGAAAACATCTATATGTTTTACCTTTGATTACAGTGCATATTCCCCCCTTTTTCATAGTGGTGACAGTGTCTATGTCCCTGTTTTAACGGTGGTTACATCGTCTATGTCTATTTTAACAATTCACATGATGAAAGAGAACTGTCCATCACATGTCTTTTGGCTTCTCATTAGCCCCTTTAGGGTTTTTGCTTACCTTGTCCTAGGGTTTTCCATTTGATTACATCAATCATCTCTTAACGGTGTACTATACTTAACATTTTAGGGTTTAAGGTTTAGGATTTAGGGCCTTGGCCCTAAACCCTAAAGAGTTAACCCTAAACCCTAAACCATACTGTACATGACATGTTCTTTTGGTTTCTCATTAGCCACTTTGGGGTTTGTTCTTCCATAATCATAGGGTCTTCCTTTTGGTTACAATGTCCATGTCCATCTTTTCATAGTGGTGACAATATATGTGACCCCATTTTTAGGATGGTTACAACGTCTATAGTGTTTCTTTTGATTAAAGTGTCTACGTCAGACTTTTCATGGTGGTTACAGTATATATGACCCTGTTTTAACGGTGATACAGTGTCTATGATTCTCTTACCCATTAATATGATAAAGGAGAACTATGCAGTGCATCTCTTTTGGCTTCTCATTAGCCCCTTTAGGGTTTTTGCTTACCTTGTCGTAGGGTTTTCCATTTGATTACAACAATCATCTCTTAACGATGTACTATACTTAACATTTTAGGGTTTAGGGTTTAGGATTTAGCGCCTTGTCCCTAAACCCTAAACACTTAACCCTAAACCCTAAACCATACTGTACATGACATGTTCTTTTGGCTTCTCATTAGCCACTTTGGGGTTTGTTCTTCCATAATCATATGGTCCTTTTGGTTACAGTGTCCATGTCCATCTTTTCATAGTGGTGACAATATATGTGACCCCGATTTTAGGATGGTTACAACGTCTATAGGGTTTCTTTTGATTATAGTGTCTACGCCCTACTTTTCATGGTGGTTACAGTATATATGACCCTGTTTTAACGGTGGTTACAATGTCTATGATTCTCTTACCCATTAATATGATGAAGCAGAACTATGCAGTGCCTCTCTTTAGGCTTCTCATTAGCACCTTTAGGGTTTTTGCTTACCTTGTCCTAGGGTTTTCCATTTCATTACAACAATCATCTCTTAACGACGTACTGTATGTAACATTTTAAGGTTTAGGGTTTAGGATTAAGGGTTTAGGGTCTCGGCCCTAAACCCTAAACCATACTGTACATCACATGTTCTTTTGACTTCTCATTAGCCTCTTTGGGGTTTGTGCTTCCCAAATCATAGGATTTTCCTTTTTCTTACAGTGTCTATGGCCATGTTTTCACAGTGGTACAATACATATGTCATGGTTTATGTCCCTGTTTTAACAGTTGTGAAACCATCTATAAATTTTACCTTTGATTACAATGTCTATTTCCTTTTTTCATAGTGTGTACAGTGTCTATGTCCCTGTTTTAACGGTGGTTGCAACGTCTATGTCTATTTTAACCATTCATGTGATGAAGGAGAGCTGAAATATTTGCAAAATTGTAATGATAGAAGAAGAAAAAACTGAAATATGGTGATCGTTTACATTTTGTCTAGTGTAATGACCTGTTTACAGTGACCAATTTATTCAATATAAGAAAACGATAAAGTAAATCTTCTTGTCTTCTTTGATGCTTTGCCTCTGATTTGCCTCTGATCTCTAGCTCTTGTGACTCCTCTTTGATGTTTTCCCTCATATTTCTCCAGCGGAAGGCTTTCTTTTCTTTTGAGGGCGACCACATCTTTTACGTATCATTGGTGGGTGAAATTTCTGTCTTTTGATGTCCTCTGGTACAACCCACTGTTCTTCATTTAGAGTAGGATATATTGTCTCATGATAAACCAATTTCCAAGCTTCAGTTTTGTAGTAGCTGCTAATATACCTCAAAACACTCAGTTTTTTTTTCCCTGATGACAACCAAAGCATGTACACAAGGTATCTTTTCATAATCAAATACCTTGCATGTACAAGAGTTCTCCTTTAAATCAACCATAACCGTTTTCATCCCACCGACAACCTCAAACTGGAATTTATTGAGGTGCTTGACAGTATACATTCCTGCATCACTGCATCTTATGTACATCATATCACTTATATTAGTTGGAAGCTCAACGCGATTGTTTTCATATTCATTTCTGCACTTATTGAAGCATTTTGTTTTCATATTCATCTTATGTACATCTATCTGATTGCATTCAGTATCCCTATAATTGGGAATGATCTATCCAAACCAAAGGCATTATTTAATGATTCTGCATTGTTTGAAGTCCTTATATTGTACATGTCACCTTTTGCATAAGCTCTTGCCCATTTCTCAAACTATAATTCTTGAATATATTTCTCCATCTTGCTGTTTGTATTACTGATGCAACCAAAGTAGATGTTGAAATCTTCTTCTGTGTAACTGTTTGTTGCGCTTTTAAACCACTGACATAATATTTTCTTCTTAAATTTTGCCATTATATTTTGCTTTAAGTGTCATCTACAGTAATAATGCTTTGCATTTTGGGTAAATCAACTCTATAGCTCTTGCAATGTTTTGATGACGGTCAGAAACAAAAACCAACTCTTCACTTGATGGGATGACTGTTGCTAGCTTGTTGAAGAACCACTCCCAAGAATCGTTGTTTTCTGAGTCAACCACTGTAAAGGCAATATGGTATATTTGATGATTTTCATCTTGTGTAGACGTTGTGAGAAGAGTCTCTCTGTATTTTCCTTATAGAAATGTACCATCTACTACAAGCACCTGTACAATTGAATTCTATTCAGTAATTATTTGGTGACAGTAATTTTTTCTTATGAAATGAATATGTACCTTTCATAGGATTGGAAATGATCGGATACATGGTCCGAAGGCAATGAACACATACTTGAACTTTGAGTTTCTATCAACTTCAATTAAGGTAACAGTTCCAGGATATGCTTGCTTCAGGACCCAACAATATGATGGCACTAATTCATAGCTGTATTCTGTTGTCCCCATTGTCATCTCTATTGCTAAATCACGCGCCATCCAAGATTTCTAGTAGGTAACATTCTCTTTGAAATCATTCCTCATCGTGTTTCTAATTTGTCTTGGAGTTGGACCTTGTTTCTCATCATCAAAATTGTATATATTATGTAAAACAATGAATAAAATATGAAATAAAGCATGACTACAGTGAATAATAATATAAAATATGTAATGAAGAACTGATTGTAGTCTATGACTCTATAATTTAGAGGGCGTTGCTTTCCTATTCGTACTTCCACGTTACATGTATGCTCCTTAAAGTATTTCTTAATTATAAATACAGTTGAACCACCAATTATGGCACCATAAATTTTCCAGGTTCAGCTGTTATCCACACACACTGTTCTGTAATAACATGGTGTTGTTTTCTTCACTTTGTAAGAAAACACCTCATGTGCAACCCACAATTCAACAATATGTTTGAGATCTTCATTTGTTCAGAATAGTTATCCCAAAAATATAAGAATTTCTCCCTTTCTTTCACTTATAAGTGGTGCTGTATATTTTATGGACATTGTACTGCCACTGATGCGACTTTCAATCCCTGTGTCATCTCCATTACTATCCATATCACAACCATCATTTACGCATTCTACATCTTCATCATGCACATCAAAGTCCTCTTCCATAACATTTGTACCCTCGGTAGAGCTGTAAGCATGTAAGGCCAATTGATTTTCATCATGTATAGATTCTGTAACCTGTTCTTCAGTGATTTCCTTCACAGCTGTAACATATAAAGGAAATGTCCTATTGACATTCTTCAATTCATTAATTTGCAAAAAACTCCTGAAATCAATCTCATTCTCTATTGAAAATGGCTCAGTAGTTTTCTTGAATGGATGCAAGTGGCTAAATTGAAGAGTAGGAGACGAATTGTCACTCATTTTGAATCTGTTCAGTATCTCAGACTTCATCTCATACAAAGTTACATCATTCTTCATCACAATTACCTTTGATGACACATCCCCAGCAAAAACTAAATCACCATCTTCCAACTTCCATTTTCCTCCAAATTTTACTGTTAACAGAATGGCCTCCATTGTACCTGATCATTGGTGACACATATTAAATTTCATAAATACAGTGATTACAGGTACACAGATACACTCAAACTCAGATATCCACATATAGGTTACAGTTAGAGCTGACAAAATCTGACCCGACCCGAAAACCCGACCCGACTCAGCCGAACTTGAACCCGACCGAAACCCAAAAATCTGGAGTCATTCATAACCCGAACACGAGACCAAACCCGACCCAAACCTGACCCGACTCGAAACAGCCACAAACACAGATAAACCCGACCCAACCCAAACCTGACCCGACTCTGAACCCGACCCGACTCTCGACCCGACCCACCCAAATTGAAATGGTTATTTAACATCAACATTTTCATACTTGAATGTTAAATGTTTTATTTTTATTTTAACACAAGTTTATAATTATACTTTAACATATAAAACACCAATTATTTTGGTTAATTGTTATCATATGAATAAGAACCCAAGTAAAATCAATAAATAAGCAGATGAGTCAATGAGTCAAGTAAGTCGACCGTCATACATCAAAACATCGATACATACTACGAGTAAGAAATGCTAAAAGTTTATTAATCGTTGCAGATGATATAGAGTGCAACCCAACATCATATCCTTCCAACAACTACTTATTCTCAATCTCAATCTCAAATTTCAAATCTCAAGACTTTAAATACATCGAATATTCGAATCCATCGAAGATGAAGTATTTATAAGTTTTATTTATAATTTCGGTTTTTTTTAAACGTGTTTCTTTTTATAGGTATAACTTATAAGTATAATACTTCTATTGGTTTTCATAACTAAGTGTTAATAATTCTATTAATTTTCATAAAGCTAACTCTTAAGGGGTTTTTTCACATAAAAAATTATATTAGACTATTAGTGTTAATAATTCTATTAATTCTAGTAGTTTTCGGTTTTTATAAATGGACTTCTTTTTATAAATATAAGTATAATAATTCTATTAAATTTCATAACTATGGGTATGAATAATTCTTTTTATAAATATAAGTATAATAATTCTATTTTTTTGCGGAAAGAATTATTTATATCGAAATCAATAATTTTGTAGTTGTTATTTTATTTTTATCGATTATTATATTTTGATCGAATTAATTATTTATATCTAGATTTGTTAAAAACTAATAATAATGGAAAAAAACTAATGGGCCAAAAGCTAAAAATGAAATGGGTATTGGAAATGATATGGGTCAATGATATAGTCAAACCACTAATAAGCTCATTTGCAACTTGCTAGTTAAAATAAGGTTAAAACCTAAATGTACAATTAATTTGATTTAATTATAGCACCGATCAATTGGTTTAAACGTTTAAAAAGGACGATGTTGCCGAATATCGAATTTCCGATTATGACTTTTTTGAAAATCAGTGGACAACCGATGAGTCAATAACAATGAGTGTATTCACCGAGTCAAAATTACATATTCAAGTATTCAACCAAGTCAAAATCATTTATTTTAAGTAAATTACATGTTTAAATATTCAACCGAGTCAAAATCAATCTAATTATCCAAACGGGTCGAATATGATTCGACCGAAAACTCAAATCAACTATACAGCTATACCCACTTTGATTCGAAACTCAAATGAGACCGACCCGCCTCCTGACCCGAAACCCGAACGAGACCGACCCGCTTTGACCCGAACCCGAATGGGCATGACCCGACTTAACTTGAAACCCGACCAATCTAAAATTCATTATGACCGAACCCGAACCGAACCCGATTCAACCAATACCCGACCCGACCAATACCCAACCATAAATTTTACCCGAACTGACCCGACCCGAGCAAGCCTGACTCGAACCCGACCCAAACGACCAACATGCCAGCTCTAATTACAGTGTAATTTTGTTTACAGGTACACATATGCACTCAAACTCAGATATCCACATATAGGTTACAGAGTAATTTTGGTTACAGTGTAATTTTAGTTACAGGTACACAGATGCACTCAAACTCAGATATCTACATAATCTTAGATAAGTGATGCGGGACCATCCAAGACACCTCCGAACACGCCTATACTTGGGGATGGACCTATGATTCGAGATCGTGAGAATGATGTCATTCTCAAGAGAAAGAAGAAGGCTCCCCCATGGGAGAAGGTCCAAAGGTGCAAGCTTGATGGTCGTTCGTTTTTAGATTCGTTCAGCCGTTTGACAGCTTTTCGACGTCTCAGTAAAATGAGTCGTTCGGATTCAATATTAATCGGATTGGATCGTGTCATACCTTGTCGAAACGAGGACGAAGAGACCTACAACTTTTCTGTTGAAGGTTTTTCCAGATTCGACCTAGAGCTTGGCCGAAAATCACATTCTTTGGGCTGTCACTGTTTTAGACGGGATTTTTTTAAGTGTTGGAACTTTCTTTTATTGCTATTTTTAGAGACCTTATTTACTTAAGTTATTTTAGGTAATTTAGGGGTTATTTTTAATTACTCTTTTAATTATTATTTTCCATCTAAATCAGCCCTAGGGTTATAAGTAACGGCTGATTCCATTGTAAAACATCAGACGTCTCTTTTATGAAAATTTCAGTTTGTGTGAAACACAATTGAGAGAAAGTCAATCGACTCGAAGCGTGGCTCGTCGATTGCAACAATTGGTTATAGATCTAACTTGGTTTGCTTTGAGTTCGTCAGCCTTTGGATCACCAAGCTCTCGCGAGGTTGACGAACTCAAAGCAAACCAAGTTAGATCTATAATCAATTGTTGCAATCGACGAGTCACGCTTCGAGTCGATTGACTTTCTCTCAATTGTATTTCACACAAACTGAAATTTTCATAAAAGAGACGTTTGATGTTTTACAATGGAATCAGCCGTTACTTATAACCCTAGGGCTGATTTAGATGGAAAATAATAATTAAAAGAATAATTAAAAATAACCCCTAAATTACCTAAAATAACTTAAGTAAATAAGGTCTCTAAAAATAGCAATAAAAGAAAGTTCCAATACTTAAAAAAATCTTGTCTAAAACAGTGACATCCCAAAGAATGTGATTTTCGGCCAAGCTCTAGGTCGAATCTGGAAAAACCTTCAATAGCAAAGTTGTAGGTCTCTTCGTCCTCGTTCCGACAAGGTATGGCACGATCCAATCCAATTAATATTGAATCCGAACGACTCATTTTACTGAGACGTCGAAAAGCTGTCAAACGGCTGAACGAATCTAAAAACGAACGACCATCAAGCTTGCACCTTTGGACCTTCTCCCATGGGGGAGCCTTCTTCTTTCTCTTGAGAATGACATCATTCTCACGATCTCGAATCATAGGTCCATCCCCAAGTATAGGCGTGTTCGGAGGTGTCTTGGATGGTCCCGCATCATTCCCCCTTTCTTGAAAAGGATTCGACCTCGAATCCAAGGTTGCATAAGATCCCGCAAATGCACCAACACGAGCTCCTGGATCGAATACCTCATGTCCATGAAAACTCCTCTCAAGGCCCTTGGAGGTCACTACAACACCAAGAAAAGAAGCATTATTAGTGCACAAGTCATATTTCCTATCATCTTCATTATATACTAACTTAATATGCATTTTAGCTTGTTCAGTGCTCTCTAAGTTTTCATCCAATGCTAGCAAGTTTTCATCCTTTTTCAAGGCTGGATTTTCAATCATTACAGGGCTAGCAATATTACAACTATTTTCAACATCAATGATTATATTACAAATATCGCCTTTTTCCAAACATTTAGTATGACACAATTCCTCACTTTGATTATCATCATAAGGTGTAGGCTGAACATTTAAAACTTTACTAACAATCAAAGAATCATCATGCACATATTCAATGCAACTATTATCATCACAGACAAGTAAATTAACATCTTGATCATTAATAACATGCTCTTCATGTTTATCACTTGAATTTTCAGATTCATTTTGCCTAGGTGATTACTCATGAAAGTCTTCTTATTTGAGCAATCCTTCATAACATGTCCTCTACCTTGGCATATAAAGCAAGGAATGTACATAAGAGTAGAAGGGATATGATTACTCCCTTTAGGGCCATTAGATGCCCGAGACGAATCTCGCCCGTTCCAAAGCGCTTTACCCTTGTCGAGGGGTTGTTGGGGTGCTCGATATTCACCTCTTCCCTGGGGCTGACTTGGTCGATCCCTAAAGCCCATTTCCGACCTACCTTGGGGCTGTTGGGGACGTCGACTTTGACACCAACCCTAATGCTGGCCACTCGACATTCTCCCTTGGCTCCTATATCGTGCTCCTCTTTCTACCTTTATCGCTATATGTAAAAGCTCAGTAGGCGTAGAATAAGGAAAATAATTAATTTCATGAGCTAAGGCGGGATGCAATATTCTAAGAAACCTAGCAGTAGTATCTTCATATGGTTCAACTACATTAGCTCTAGCCATGGTTTCTTGCATAAGATTAAAAGTTTCCTCAACAATTTTGCTACCTTGCTTAAGATTTTCTAATCGTTGTCTAAGTGCTCTAGCATAGTGTTGGGGAACAAAACTACTTCACATAAGTGCTTTTAATTGAGTCCAAGAAGCGACATGCGGATCAAGGGCTCTTCTTCGTTCTTTAGCTAGATTATCCCACCAAATTAAAGCAAATCCGGTGAATTCTAAAGAAGCTAATTGCACCTTTTTATATTCAGAGAAGTTGTGACGATTCCAGATTTGATCCATTTTAGTTTCCCATTCAATAATATGCATCTGGATCGGTGTTACCATCAAATTGAGGGATCTTTACCTTTACCTTACCTATGCCATCTTGCTCAGGCTCTCTAGGTGCTCGATAGTGGTATCGACCTCCCCTGTTGTTCCGCCTCGGGCATTGCTCCCAATACTCCTCTTCTTGGAAGTCGTCGTCACGCTCCGAATAGTAGAACTCCTCTTGGAAGTCTCGGCCTCTCCCCCTTCCTTGTCCTTGTCCCTGCATATTAACAAACCCATTATTCCTATCATTTCTCCCACCTCGTGGAGAGTTGTTGTCATTAAATAAAGGGTTATTTAAATTAAGATTAGGATTAGGATTATTGACTTCCCTTGCATCGCGAGGCGGCTCGCCACACCTCTGATTTCCTTCATTTATCTTAGCAATGTTTGCATTTATCTTAGCCATGTTCTCCATGAAGGTAGTGTACCAGTCATTGCCCTGGTTATTAGACATTGCAAATAAAGACAAACAAAGAACTATGTGAAAGTTAGGAAATATAAACAGCTCACAAGTGTTTCGCTCTCACTCTTCTCTCTAATTGGTATGACAAGCTTGTTGGGGCAATCCGCTTTGGGAAAATCAACACTCAAGCAAAGACTTAACAATCAAAGGAAAGTAATCAAGAGAAAGGACAAAGAAACAAACAACCGACAAGACACAACACAAAAGTATCGAGTAGAAAGAAAGGAGTATCGACTCGATATCGACCCGGAAAGCTCGAAATCGACCAAAACCGAACTCAGCAGACACTGTACCGAGGCTGCACCGAGGCTGGTGTTGTTTGCAGAAGGATGGTCAAGTATGAAATAAATATAAAATAAAGTTCAGACTGACTTCCCTGTCTCAGCAAATAAATACAAGACTTCCTCCCGTTGTAGTAAGAGAATAGTCATGATCGAATCCACGAGGAAGCACGTCAGCAGTTCTTAGGTCGCAACAGATCTCACAGATAGAATAGCAGAAAAACAGAAACACAGAAACAAGGAAATAAATAGAAATAAAACAGAAAAGAACAAACAAAAGCAATGAACTAAACGAAGACAGAAAAGACAAAGCAAAGCATAAACAAAAGCGAGGACACAGAAGCTACTCGATCTCCAGTAGTTGTCCTCTATATCGACAAAGGTAAGTCGACAGCCGCCCGTCGACAACAGAAAACAGGAAAACAAGCAACAAGGCAACTCGATCTCGACCACAGTCAACTCGAGATCGACAAAGGCAGGTCAAGACAAGTTCAGAATCGACGACAGCAAAAGAAAACTCAACTCGACCTAGACCAATTCCTACTCGAGATCGACAAAGGCAGTACTCGATCTCGACAAGCTCTACTCTATGTCGACCAAGAAACTTTAAATTGCAAATTCAAATGCAGAATTCAGATTTTCGACAGAAATAAACTCAATATAATAAAAGACTTCCAAGACCAGGGTATCAACACCACAACGATAACCATGCAAAGTAACAGATAAAGGCACAAAAGATCATGCTTTCCATCAAATAACTTTCGTCATTAACAAATAGGCAAATAGAGGCTTTCGCATAAACCCTAATTGTTACTAACCCTTTTTCACATAATTAACCCAAGTTGCATTAAGATCACTTTCGCTTCAATAACACAAACAAGGATCACCTTCAACTCTCGCAAAAGAATCATGCTCATAGGGATAGAAGATGAATTGCACAAAAAGATCTGACCTTTATCGCATCGCCTCACATGGCCGCCGTTGGGCTCACCCCAGCCCCAGAAGTGGGTAAACTACTCACGCCTCATCGCAATAATAGACATTGATGTATAAAAAGAAACTTGCATTAACTAAATTCAAAGCCTTTACAATCCTGGCAATCAACTTTCGCAGAAAGCCAAAACCTTAAAAACCTTAGAACTCCTAAACTCTATGTGTAATTGTGTCTCTGAATTGGAATGAATGAAAAACCAGCCCCAAGGGCCTTATTTATAGTGATCAAACCTCGCTAATCAAGGAAATAATCATCTATCTCTATATCTAAATCTATATCTAATTTGCTAAAAGATAAATAAAATGCTTAATGGAAATAAATCAATAAGGAAAAGATAAATCTAATTTAGTAGGTCTTCATGTGTTGATAGATCTTGTCTCCCATGGATAGATTTGATAGAATTTTGATAGAATCTTCCTCCTTCGGCCCCAAGGAATCCCAACTCGACTAGGACAGCCCTCGACGACGCGTTTCTGGAGACTGGTCTACTCGACATCGACAAGGGCTCGTCGACCTCGACAAGGATTGTTCGTAGACTGGACTTCTCGGCTAGATCTGCTCGACAGGCTCGGATCTGGGTTCCTGGCGCTCATCGACCTCGAGTAGCCCTAGTCGACCTCGAGTAGGATTGATCCGTCGACTAGGTCTTCTCGGGTAGGTGTGCTTGACAAGCCTGGATCTGGACTCTGGCTCGTCGATCTCGACAAGGGTTCGTCGAGATCGAGTAGGGTGTGGCCTTCTCTGGTCGAGCAGCTTCTCCTCGGCACGGGCTCGGACTGGCGTCGTGGGTCTTGTCGATCTCGACAAGGGTTCGTCGAGGTCGAGTAGAGCTGTGCTCGGCTTCTCGTCCAGTTCTCTCCTCGACTCCGGGTGTGGCACTGGGCTTCGTCGATCTCGACTAGGGTCTTGTCGAGATCGAGTTGGGTCCGGAAGTCGGGTTGGTCTGGTTCTCGACGTTGCTCCTGGTCGACAAGGCTGTGCTCGGACATGCTCGTCGAGATCGAGTAAGGTCTACTCGAGATCGAGTAGCTTGGGTTCTCAGCTCGATTCGACTGGTTCCACTGCTTCTTTGACCTTGGACTTCTGTAGTGGATTTCCGAGCTTTTCCGACCTTCCTTAGAATTGCTGTAAAACGCCTCGAATTCTGCGATTCAAACAGAAACTGGTGTAGATTCCATAATTTGGCAAATAAACATAAACTACACAGGTTCTGTACTATCTTAGCCCAAATGAATGAAATGTATGCAAAAATCGACATAAAAGGTAATGTAAAACATGGCAAATTCAGCTCACAATAAACACCTCATACTTAAGCTTGCTTGTCCTCAAGCAATACTTTTAATTGTCATTCAGGGGAAGGAATCAAAACTCTCAACATCTTAGATTCATTCTTATATGACCCTGCAATCAATTACCATCCTCGAAAAGGTACTAGTGTCACAGATCCATGCATGTGCAAATGTATAAAAGCAACATCTACTCACAAAAGGAGGGTTATGCAAAAACATTCATAAGTGACAAAGCATTGATAATCAAGAAGACTTTAATTTAAGCTCAAATAAGGAGTAGATTGGTAAAAGGCTAAAGGTTGGCAATATTTGTCAATGTGGTGCTTATGATCCGGGGAAATGGAGTATTTCCAAACTTGAGTTTCCACATTCCTTTTCATAAGATTCATCACCTTTCATAATGCTCTTATCCATAATAATGCTTTTACCTCTCTAACCTCAGCACTGCCTTCTCGCGAGTCACAAACATGGGTGTCATGAATGGCCTCGGATACTTAGTGCTTTGGACTCCTAACAATGTTTCCCATCTCTCCAAACTATTATCTGAGAGAGCAGGGTCAATCTACCTTTATCTCCTAAGGTGATTGGATTTTTTTTCACTCATTAAATTTTCCATATATTTCAAACAATTTCCAACCTACCTCCAATAATGATAAACACCAACACAAACACCATATGATAATCTCCATAATGTAACATCATTCTCAACATAATCCCCGGATAAGGTAAAGAATGGAAATATTTAGATCATGTGGAGCAATATTTGAAATAAGGCATATTATGGCTTTTGTGTAATGCATAAGCATAGGTAAGGCTTGGATATAAACAATGAGCATTATATGGAAATATAAAGTCCTCCATCATTTTATCATGCAACATGTCAAAAGCAACTTCAAATTTTACCTCCTTTTATGGTTTTCAAGAAAATATGCACTTTATTGTGACTTCCCTTTACTAGGCAATTTCATGCTATATCTCTAATGAATCCAATTTTGCATCGTTGAGTTCAATAAAGCTTCCATGACATTATTCAAAATTTTCAATGGGGGTCATTTTTCTCAAATTTTGGAAAACATGCATATAAGCACATAAATAAATAATGCATTCCAAAATAGCCATGTAGCAATTCTAAGAAATAATGCACAAGTAATGTCAAATATGATCAATATGCATGAAGTAAGCCCTTCCCCCACCCCATACTTAAACATTACAGTGTCCTCACTTTATAAAAACAAGGGTAAAGAAAGAAACTCACAAGACAGGTGTGCAGGGCCTCAAAATGTCGAATGGAAGCACCTCCTGGGTCGAGTATGAATGTAGCTTGGTTCTATCCATGGACCTGAAAAGTGTAGAAGACATATACCCACAAAAGAAAAAACAAAAACCAAAAAATGTTCAAAACCAAAAGCAAAACAATGTCCAAAAAAAGTCCTAAAAAGTCTATGTACAAGCTCTAGATTTTATAGTCGCTAGGCCGACTTTCCATTTATGCTCAAGGTGGCATCTGCAGGGCCCATGTAGCTTGGGCCTCAAATAGTACTCCATTTTTGTCCATCAGCTGTAATCCTCCAGAATGGATCTTGTTCACCGCGAAAGGCCCCATCCGCTTCTTGTTGAATTTATTGGGGAACCAATGATCCTTTGATTTAGAGACATAAAGCTTGTCTCCAACTTCATATTCCTTAGGCTCATCATTGGAAATACTGCACAATCGCACATACCAAGGCAAACCTCTCCCATGTATAGATAAATCTTTAATGGAAATAGGAGAAGAAAGATCCATACCTTGGCTTACCTTCGCAGAGACGGAATCGGGAACCACCGTGTTTGGTCGATCTCGACTAGGGTTAGTCGATCTCGACGAGTCTGCAGGTTCTGGTGGTGGTCTGCTCGAGGATGCGGAAGTCGACGAAGGACAGGTCTTATCGATCTCGACAAGGCTGGTCGACCTCGAGTAGCCTTCTGCTCCTGGTGTCTGCAGCGTCGAGGAGGAAGGATCTGGTGGAGTCGAGTGGTGGTCGATCTCGATAAGGCTGGCCGAGATCGAGGAGGATGGTCCGTCTGGTGGAGTTTGTGTCGAGGAAGACGGTGCCCGAGGATGCTGAAGTTGGTCGACATCGAGTAGCCTACTCGAGGTCGACAAGGGCTCTGGTGCTGGAGTCGTCAGCGTCGAGGAAGGCGAAGTCGGGTTGGCCGAGTGGTGGTCGACCTCGACAAGTCTAGTCGAGATCGAGGAGCCTGGTTTGACTGGCTCGCTGCTCGATGATGCTGGTGCTGGTGGAGGCTCCTTGGTCTGGTCGAGATCGACTAGGGTCCTCGATGTCGAGGAGTCTTGGTCGATCTTGACCCCATACTTAGTCCCTGTCAAGGCATCCGAAAAATAATTAATCCACAACGACTTACCTTGGTCTGTGTCGATTGGATTCTCTGTGTTCTCCTTGAGGATTTCCATGATCTCCTCTACCTGGGCCTCCATGTCCCTCTTTTCCAGCTCCTCAGGGGTCATATTTCTGACCTTGGGTTCCCCGCAGGTGATGTAGCCGGCTGAGATAGATTTGACCTCTTCCATTGGACATGTATGCCTTTTAGTTTTATTAAAGGAATACTCAATTACCTCATCGCTGATGTTGAAGGTGAGCACTCCTTTCCTTACGCTTATGTTGGCGTCCACCGTTGCCAAGAATGGTCTTCCTAAAATAATTGGACAAGCAGGATCTTCTTACATATCAACAACTAGAAAATCAGCAGGGACAAAGAATTTACCTACTTGTACTGGCACATTATCCACCATGCCTGTTGGAATGACCACCGTGTTGTTGGCCATGTAAAGTCTAGCATCCACATGCTCTAGGGTACCTATCTTAATCTTGGACCAAATTGTTAGAGGCATTATATATACTCACACTAGCTCCAAGATCACATAAGGCATTAATTTTGTATGGATCAAATCCAATAGTTATAGCAAACTTACCTGGATCCGGCCTCTTCTCCAGTATGTCCAAATGGCTGCACTCCTCTGTGATTTCAGCCATTGATCGCTTTTTGCTCAGAATCTCCTTCAGGAACTTGACATAGGATGGCATTTCATTGAGAGCTTCTGTGAAGGGGATGGTGACGTTGAGTTTCTGAAGCATCTTGATGAAGCGCTGAAATTTCTTTTCTGCTGGGTCCTTGGGAGATTTTGTGGGGAAAGGCAACTCTTTTTTCTGATTTGGAGCCAGAACAAACGTCGGAGATGCTGCAGGCTGCTCTATGTCGACAAAGGGACAGAAACTTTAAATTGCAAATTCGAATGCAAAATTCAGATTTTCGACAGAAATAAACTCAATATAATAAAAGACTTCCAAGACCAGGGTATCAACACCACAACGATAACCATGCAAAGTAACACATAAAGGCACAAAAGATCATGCTTTCCATCAAATAACTTTCGTCATTAACAAATAGGCAAATAGAGGCTTTCGCATAAACCCTAATTGTTACTAACCCTTTTTCACATAATTAACCCAAGTTGCATTAAGATCACTTTCGCTTCAATAATACAAACAAGGATCACCTTCAACTCTCCCAAAAGAATCATGCTCATAGGGATAGAAGATGAATTGCACAAAAAGATCTGACCTTTATCGCATCGCCTCACATGGCCGTCGTTGGGCTCACCCCAGCCCCAGAAGTGGGTGGACTACTCACGGCTCATCGCAATAACAGACATTGATGTATAAAAAGAAACTTGCATTAACTAAATTCAAAGCCTTTACAATCCTGGCAATCAACTTTCGCAGAAAGCCAAAACCTTAAAAACCTTAGAACTTCTAAACTCTATGTGTAATTGTGTCTCTGAATTGGAATGAATGAAAAACCAGCCCCAAGGGCCTTATTTTTAGTGATCAAACCTCGCTAATCAAGGAAATAATCATCTATCTCTATATCTAAATCTATATCTAATTTGCTAAAAGATAAATAAAATGCTTAATGGAAATAAATCAATAAGGAAAAGATAAATCTAATTTATGTAGGTCTTCATGTGTTGATAGATCTTGTCTCCCATGGATAGATTTGATAGAATTTGGATAGAATCTTCCTCATTCGGCCCCAAGGAATCCCAACTCGACTAGGACAACCCTCGACGACGCGTTTCTGGAGACTGGTCTACTCGACATCGACAAGGGCTCGTCGACCTCGACAAGGATTGTTCGTCGATTGGACTTCTCGGCTAGATCTGCTCGACAGGCTCGGATCTGGGTTCCTGGCGCTCGTCGACCTCGAGTAGCCCTAGTCGACCTTGAGTAGGATTGATCCGTCGACTAGGTCTTCTCGGGTAGGTGTGCTCGACAAGCCTGGATCTGGACTCTGGCTCGTCGATCTCGACAAGGGTTCGTCGAGATCGAGTAGGGTGTGGCCTTCTCTCCTCGACTCCGGGTGTGGCACTAGGCTTCGTCGATCTCGAATAGGGTCTTGTCGAGATCGAGTTGGGTCCGGAAGTCGGGTTGGTCTGGTTCTCGACGTTGCTCCTGGTCGACAAGGCTGTGCTCGGACATGCTCGTCGAGATCGAGTAAGGTCTACTCGAGATCGAGTAGCTTGGGTTCTCAGCTCGATTCGACTGGTTCCGCTACTTCTTTGACCTTGGATTTCTGTAGTGGATTTCCGAGCTTTTCCGAGCTTCCTTAGAATTGCTGTAAAACGCCTCGAATTCTGCGATTTAAACAGAAGCTGGTGTAGATTGCATAATTTGGCAAATAAACATAAACTACATAGGTTCTGTACTATCTTAGCCCAAATGAATGAAATGTATGCAAAAATCGACATAAAAGGTAATGTAAAACATGGCAAATTCAGCTCACAACAGCTGGGGGGGTCGGTATGGGCACTGCAGTACACGACACACAAAAATAGGAAAAGAAAATGAAAGAAAAACTTGGATTTTTACCTCTTTTTGATTTAAACCCTTAGTATGGATGTTGTAGTTGCAAGGTAGGGCTTAAAAAAAATTATGGTTTGGGAGGTATGTGTTTGAGACTTTCAACTAGGGCTATAGGATTTCACCAAAATTGGTCCTTGAAAGTTCTTGCACTAGATCTCAATAATTCTTTTTTTTTTTTTTCCGAAAGCTTACTTTTGCCCCTAGTGAATTTTATCCTCCTAGGACTAAGCTTTGAATGTAATTTTTTTTTTGGACTAATGCAAGAAACTATTTATGAAATAAAGGACTCTAAAAAAATTATATGCTATGGTTAAAGAAAATAATATTTATGTAGCCCTAATGAAATATATATAGATGATGGTTTGGCTAAATATGGAAGGTATATCTATCTAAAGCCTTTTTATAATTTATGATAGATAAAAGAGATTTAATCTACCAAAAATCAAAATTTAAATAAGGTAATAAAATAGATAAACAAGTAGGTTAAGATAGAAAGCAACTAGGGCTAGGAATACCCCTTGAATTTGGCTTGTAGGCTGCCGAAACTAAGAATTTCAATTCTTCTACCACGTTGTCGGCTGAGCAAAAAAAAAGGCAATCAATTCAAGCAAGAATTCAACCACATACTACTGTTGCCGAATAGAATTTTCAATGGTAGCTATGGTCTCGGCTTGGAATACGTTTAGGACTAAAGGCAACCACAACAATCACAAACAAAGGATGAGTAATAACCAAAATAAAAAATTCAAGAAGTAAAAACCAATAACAAAGAAAGACTCTATTTTTGTATTTTTGTGTTTAGGGAAATAAAAGACACAACTTTTGATGTCGGAAACCAAAGCTCTGATGCCAATTTGATACGGGGCCACCCTACGGCTAACCCCGTATCAATAAGCAACTACATCAACAATACAATCTAGATTACAGTTCTATAATCACAACACCAGTCACACAGATCAAAATCACCATCTGATGTTAATGTAATCAATTGTTCTCCAAATTGTTATCCAAATCCGCAACTCATACAATAATTGTGATCCAAATTACAGTACTATAATCAAAGCAGATTGCAGATTATAAGAAATTTATCTGTTGAAACTCGAATTTTGGCTGATAGTGCTGTTTTCCACCAAATCTCTCTTCAGATCTGATTGAAGAGCTCGAAATCGTCAACAATTGGGGCTGAAATCAACTGTTGTGCTCGAGATTGAAAGCCAGATCGAAATCGCACCTTGCTCGTGCTGTGCTTCGTTCCGTGAAAATGAAGAAAGAAACGGGAATAATAAGGCAGAGGCAAAGTTGGAAATTGTGGACACTCTCCTAATTTTTCCCCATTTTTGTCATAGGGCTAAAATTTTTTGCCAAAAAATGGACACTTATAAAATTCACCCTTAGAGAATCTAGAGAAGATAATAGGTAATTTATTTTTAAAGGTATCTATAAATGTTGTGTCACCTTAATTGAAAATTTTAATTAATTTAATTAATATATTGTTATTGGTAGTTACATTTTGACAATATTTTCAATTAAGAAATCTTCATGCCTTGGTGTTGGTGGCCGGTCTCCTCGGTTTCTCCGGGCGTGTGCGGTGTGTGTCAGGTTGCGTCGTCCCTGTTTCGTCCTCATCTTCCACCCGCCTCGGTGCCCTGCGATCGCGCACCCCCATCTGTCCGGGCTGGGTTCTCCGATTGTGGGTTGCCATCAGTCTATGACTACCCTCTCTTGAGAAATTGGATTGGAGCTCTTGTAGATCGCTTGTCTTGGCTCCGATCATGCGTGCTCGATTCCGCTGTGTCACCGGTTGTTGGTATGTGCCTGTCTCGCCGGCGATTGCCTCTACTCTTCCTGTGCGTTGCCGATCATGTCTGGAGTGATGTTCTCGCATGCCTTGGGCCATAATTTGGCTTCGAGTCCAAGGCTTTTCCTTGGGCCCGAGGCAGCCCGAGGCTTGTTGCCGAGGTGCTTGCTGGTGTGGTGTTTGGTTTCGTGGTCTAGCAGGTCTTGTTGCTGTGTTTCTTCTTATTTTTCGACATGCGAGAGGTTGTGGACGTGATCGAAACCTGAAGGCTCGTTGACAAAGTCCAAATATGAGGTTTCCACAAGTTCCCCAGGGGTTCCTTGCGTTGCCTTTACCAACTGACGGATGAGTTGTCGCTCACTGCACCGGTTCTTTCATCATTTTTCCTAGT
This sequence comes from Persicaria tinctoria, assembly GCA_037127255.1. NCBI lineage: Eukaryota > Viridiplantae > Streptophyta > Magnoliopsida > Caryophyllales > Polygonaceae > Persicaria > Persicaria tinctoria. The sequence continues at coordinate 19,084,147 of JBANSL010000007.1, read as the reverse complement.
CTGCGCCTTTTATTACACCCTTGTGCTTTGGTGATTTTGTCTCGTTGTAGTTTTTTGTCTTACCTTGTTTGACGGTTCACCATCGCCGATTTATTCGGCCTATCAACCCACCGGACATGTCCGGTGCGTCGAATTCTTACCTGATAAAAAAAAAACAATATTTTCATTAATAAATACAATACAAAACTATAGCTAGAAATTGCGCCAAAGGCACAAATTTTCGACCAAATTAGCCAAATATACACGTTTGTGTAAAAATTGTAAAAGTATACATTTTATATCTTTTAAGTTTTAACCCTAAACTCTCTCGATCTCTCTCATTGCTCCCTTTCCAGACTTCCCTTCCTTTCAGATCTTAGATATCGATCTCTCTCTCCCATGGTCGCTCGACCATTGCTACCTCATATCTGATCGAGTCCGAGCGAGGAGGTGACGGGGGTGACAGATCGAGCGGAAGAGGTAGAAAGGTACGCTCCTTCTCCGATCGAAAGCGTTGGAGATCGGATCGAAGCCGTGTAGCGCCCTGCTCCTGGTAAATCCGGATTCCGCCTTGGATCTCACCGACCGAAGAACCGCCTTGGATCTCGTCTCCATTTGGATGATTCGGAACTGTTGCTCCTTGCACCGATTCAGTTTTCCTCGTTCTTTGACTCAATTGGGGGAAATCGAAATCGCCGATGTTGTCTCTGATGTAATTAAGCCAGATTTAGTTGTAATCAGTTGCCGGCAGCAACATCATCAACTGATGACGCTGATCTCCTGCTTGGCGTTCGCTCGCCGATCTCTGGCTCCTCAGCGCCTCCGCTCTTCTCTCTCCCGTGGCCGGTTATGATTAGGACGGCTGGATGATCCTCTAGATCTGGTCTCAGCGACAAGTCAGCAGGATGATCCTCCCAATCTCACCTTCCAATAAGAATGGCATGTGCTAACATGGTCGGTTTCTGTTCATCTTCGGTCAACAGCGTTCTGGAGGTGAACAGGAGGGATACAACCACTGCATCGAGTTAAGGTTCATCGATTGAGGTGTTGTCGATTTCGCTGCAATTCGATTGAGGACGAAGAGCTATCGATCTCCCTTGATCCTCCGCCTTCATCCTCGCCGTGGCGTCTGGATCGAGATTGAATGCTGACAAGGAGGTCTGGATCTTTCTCTGAGGAAGAAGAAGCAGATCAAGATCCTTGCAATGGCTGAGCATGCTTGAGTGAAGACTACAATGAAGGTCTGGATCTTTCTCTTAGTGCAGCAAATATACATTAGTTTGCTTCTGAATTCTGATATGCTTCATCTTTTCTTTTTCTTTTTAATAAAAAAAATCCAATTTCATTTTTATGGTTTCTTTGTGATGTCTGTGCGAATTTGTTTTGATTGTAGAATTGGGGTTTTAGGTTTAGAAGAGAGATGCGTTGGTTAATAGTTCAGGGGTTGTGATCTTTTGTCTGGAATATCTTTGCAAGTTGGACAAATCTCAAAATTAGATTAGTATGAAATAAACTATTTGTGCATTTGCTGCTTGTTTTTTGAAGTCATAAATGAGTAATTGAGTATAGTCTACAAATAATTTACATACTTTGAAAACAATTTATTTTGGGTTTGTGTGTGGTGCTATTTTTTTGGGTTGAGATTGTGTGTAGATATACATTTATGGTTGGGTACTTAAAAATTAGTTTGTTTTTTAGTGCTGATATCGTTTTTAGTTGGATAGATATATAGATGTAGATATATATGTATGCTTGAATCCTTACATATTGGTTTATTTTTTAGTGCTGACATCGTTTTCATGCGTATTTTTTAGCGCTGACATTGTTTTTATACGTATTCGTTAGCGCTGACATCATTTTTATACGTATTGTTTAGTGCTGACATCGTTTTTATACGTATTTTTTAGTGATGACATCGTTTTTATACGTATTTTTTAGTGCTGACATCGTTTTTATACGTATTTTTTAGTGCTGACATCGTTTTAATACGTATTTTTATGTATGTTTGGTGTGTTTGTCCTTAATTTAATTTGTGCACCTGATTGATTGTGTTATCACTTACCAACCAATATACTCCGTATATTGTGTTATATGATCATGAAGTCTATATATAGGAGTTCGTTTGAAAAATTAGGCTTTGTGGTGTTTGGATAGTTTACATGTGTATGAAAGCATAAGTTATGTTTTTAAGTTAATGATCTTTAGCTACTGATTTTTTTAGGTTATTGATGTTTTTTTTTGTGAGTAATGCAATTTGTCTCCAATTTATTTTAGTGCTGACATCGTTTTTATGCGTATTTTTTAGTGCTGACATCGTTTTTAATTTGATATTGTATATGTAAGTATATATGTATGCTTGAGTCCTTAAAATTGGTTTATTTCTTAGTGCTGACATCGTTTTTATGCGTATTTTTTAGTGCTGACATCGTTTTCATGCATATTTTTGTGTAGGTATATATTTGCTGACATCGTTTTTGCAATATAAGAGATGGATGAGGAAAGAGGTCAGCATTGTTGGCGTAGAAAAATTCTTTGTTTTAATTGTTTACCGTTATTCTTTGTTTCTCACTACCAAAAATAAAATAAAATATTCGTTTCTTTTTTTTTGGTAGAACACTCCTTTTGTCTCTTTGTTCTCCCCCTTTTATATTTTTAATGACTTAATATGTCAAATATATTGATCTTCGATGTCATCACTGTCGGCGTCACCATCCTCGTAGAGGGTGTGAGCAATGTTGACGTCAGCATTCCCGACGTCATTGCCGTCGACGTCAGCATTCTCGACGTCATCACCATCGGCGTCAGCATTCCCGACGTCATCGTCGGTTGCGTAGCATCCTCGTAGGCGGCGTCAGCATTCCCGACGTCGGTGTCAACATCCCTTAAACGGTGTCAGCATCGTCGACATCCCCGGTGTTAGCATCGTCGACGTCCTCCGCGTCAGCGTTGTCGGAGTCTGCGGTGTCAGCAATGCGGACGTCAACATTCTCGACGTTGGCGTCAGCACCGACACGTGGGAAAAAAAGAAAAAAAAATGGTGCATCATCCTTGTAAACGGTGTGAGCATTGCTGACGTCAGCATTCCCGACGATGACGTCAGCACTGACGCGCGCGAAAAAAAAAAATGCTGACGTGGAAGGGGGGCATGGGGGGCACGCTGGAGGGGGGCGTGGGGGGGCGCGCTGGAGGGGGAGGGGCACATAGGAGGGGCACAAGGGTTTGTGGTAGTGTGTGTATAGTTTTGCAAATTTTCCAAAATCTTGTATACACATTTTAGCCAAATATACAAATATGAAGGTCATATTAGCCAAATATACACATTTTCAAAAAAATTAGCAAAGTATACATGGTGTGTGCTACTGCGCAGTGCGCGCTTCCCACTGGGCCCCACCCTCCCTCCCTCCTTGCCGTGTACAGGTATGTACGTGGCTCACTCCCTCTCTTTTCTTTTTTTTTTTTTTCCTTTTTTTTTAAATTTACGGAAAACATAATTTTAAACTTTTTATTTTATTTTTCTTTATTTCTCTTTTCCTTTGTTTTTTCATTTCTTTCATTTTCTCCCTTTAATTATCACATAAATTAAATTTAAAACTAATTTTTTTAACTAATATATATTTTTTAATTAACATATATTTATTTATTTATTTTTTCACGTACGCACTTTGTTTTTTCGCGTCAATGCTGACGCCGACGTCGGAAATGTTGACGTCAGCAGTGCTGACACCGTTTACAAGGAAGGTTTTTTTTTTCGCGCGTCAATGATGACGCCGACGTCGGGAATGTTGACGTCAGCAATGCTGACACCGTTTACAAGGAAGGGTGTTTTTTTTTATCCGCGCGCCAATGCTGACTCCGACGTCGGGAATGTTGACGTCAGCAATGCTGACACCGTTTACAAGGAAGGGTGTTTTTTTTATCAACGCGCCAATGCTGACGCCGACGTCGAGAATGTTGACGTCAACAAGGCTGACACCGTTTACAAGGAAGGTTTTTTTGTTTTTTTTTTCGTGCGTCAATGCTGACGCCGACGTCGGGAATGTTGACGTTAGCAATGCTGACACCGTTTACAAGAAAGTTTTTTTTCCACGCGTCAATGCTGACGCCGACGACGGGAATGTTGACGTTAGCAATGCTGACACCGTTTACAAGGAAGGTTTTTTTGTTTTTTTTTTCGCGCGTCAATGCTGACGCCGACGTCGGGAATGTTGACGTCAGCAATGCTGACACCGTTTACAAGGAAGTTTTTTATATAAAATATGAAGGGAGGAGAACAAAGAGACAAAAGAATGTTCTACAAAAAAAAACGAATATTTTATTTTATTTTTGGTAGTGAGAAACAAAGAATAACGGTAACAATTAAAACAAAGCTAGAATTTTTCGACGCCGACGATGCTGACCTCTTTCCTCATCCATCTCTTATATTGTAAAAACGATGTCAGCAAATATATACCTACATAAAAATATGCATAAAAACGATGTCAGCACTAAAAAATACATATAAATACGATGTCAGCGCTAAGAAATAAACCAATTTTTAAGGACTCAAGCATACATATATACTTACATATATAATATCAAATTAAAAACGATGTCAGCACTAAAAAATAGGCATTAAAACGATATCAGTACTAAAAAATAAACCAATTTTTAAGGAGTCAAGCATACATACATTGTTATTAGAATCCCGATCCGGATCTTTAGAATCTTAAGATCCTACGATCCTATCTATGGCTCCGATTCGGATCTATGTATATGATCTTTTTTGTGTAGGATCTACAATGGGATCTTTAGAATCTTAATGGATCGATAGGATCTTACGATCCTACACGATCCTAAAGATCCTATTTTTATTAACAATATGTATTTTTTAAACATTTGTTTTGTTTCCTTGGTTGATTTTAGGGTGTTTAAAAGTACACATTCATGTAAGGAACATGAAAAATAGCTTAGAGACAATTGTTTTCGAGTCTTTTAACCAATATGGCAAGTTCTAAGGTCGTAAATGTAGATTTTTATGTCTTAAAATAAAAATATATTGTGTAACTAACATTTTCCCCCTCATTCTAGAACTTTAAATTAAGCAACTTTGTTATATATATTTTTATTTTATTATTTAATTATATTTTGAGGATCTTACAATCCCCTAATGGGATCTTACGATCCGATCCACAGACCTTATTGTGATTCGATCCTAGAATCTCGATCCTAATAACCTTGCATACATATATACCTACATATATAATAGCCAACTAAAAACGATGTCATCACTAAAAAATACGCATAAAAACGATGTCAGCACTAAAAAATAACTCAATTTTTAAGGACCCAAGCATACATATATATCTACATATATAATATCCATCTAAAAACGATGTCAACGCATATAAAAATACGCAACAGTAGAAACCATTTCAAGAGAAACAACAGAACGCTGAAACGCACTTAATTGCATAATCTCAAACCAAAAGAACAGTATATAATGTATATTTTACATAAATTGCAAGGTAAAACCATTTCAAGCTGAATTCCAAGTATAAACAAACTTTAGATCACTAACACAGTGTGCGGCAAGGTCTATTCCATCTCAACAATGAACTTGCTAGATGAACTTCAAGAGGCCAATGTTGACAGAGACGTCATCGCCATCGGAGGGTAGCAAAACCTTCTTCCAAGGGATCACCATTTACTGTGAAACGAGAAATCAAACCCAATTTAGTATTGTTAAACAAACAGGCTGATACCAGTATTGTTAAAGCCTCCTTGACAGCAACAGAAATCCATTTTACATATACAATTCAATTTCAGAAGCTGACTCAAGTTGGACAATTCGATCTGATTGAATTGATCCCTTTTTCCAAACAGACAAAACCCTAGGTCGCGATTGAGAGTAAGATATCTCGCAACGATTGAAAGGTCAAAATCCCTAATTGAAAGGTTGTTCATTTCTATTACAGCAAACAAGGAGACGAGAACAATAACACACCACATATGTAAAGGAGACAAGGAATTGGGGGAATATGTTTCAAGATTGCTGCATTAAGATCCAAATATGAGATCAAAATCCCTCCTATTTTTTCCTATTGCCGAACGGCAATTTCTTCTGATTCACGGAACGACGAGGAGGAACGCGAGTTTCTTCACCAGGCCTCCCCGATTTCGAAGATTTCGATCTCGATCTGAAGCAGGAACGCCAATTTCTTCATCAGGCATCGTCGATTTCGCCATCAGTCATCAAACCTGAACGAATTTGTGCTCAGCTATAGCACTGTAATCCCGAATTCAAATTTCAAAAGAGGTAAATATTGAATTTGTGCTCGTTTGTTGTTTGATACGTGAATATTGTCATTGATTTTGATCTTAGTTGATGATTTTCATCTCAGTAGCAAATTTGGTGATTTTTGTACTGTAATCCCAAATTCTGTTTTTGATACATGTGTTTGAATAACACTGGATGCCTGTCATCCCAGTATCTAATTGCAATTTGATTATGATAGATGTGTTTGAGTGAAATTGGATGCCTGTCCTCACAGCATCTCAGTTTGATTTTGGTCTTATTTTGAATAACACTGGATGACTGTCATCCCAGTAGCTAATTGCAATTTGATTATGATAGATGTGTTTGAGTGAAATTGGACGCCTGTCATCACAACATCTTAGTTTGATTTTGGTCTCAGTTTGAATAACACTGGATGCCTGTCATCCCAGTAGCTAATTGCAATTTGATTATGATAGTTGTGTTTGAGTGAAATTGGATGCCTGTCATCACACCATCTCAGTTTGATTTTGGTCTTAGTTTGAATAACACTGGATGCCTGTCATCCCAGTAGCTAATTGCTATTTGATTATGATAGCTGTGTTTAAGTGAAATTGGATGTCAGTCATCACAGCATCTCAGTTTGGTTTTGGTCTTAGTTTGAATAACACTGGATGCCTGTCATCCTAGTATCTAATTGCTATTTGATTATGATAGCTGTGTTTGAGTGAAATTGGATGCCTGTCATCACACCATCTCAGTTTGGTTTTGGTCTCAGTTTGAACAACACTGGATGCCTGTCATCCCAGTATCTAATTGCAATTTGATTTTGATAGTTGTGTATTAAGCTTAAGAGATGTCACCAGGGAACAGGTATAATGGATGTCAATCTCCTAACTGTAAAATTTGGAGGAGAATGGAAGATGGAAGAAGATGATTTAGTGTTTGTTGGGGATGTGTCATCAAAAGTGATTGTCATCAATCAACCTATGAGTATGTATGAGATGAAGACTGAGATAATCAACAGATTCATCAACAGTGACAATTTGGCTCCTAATCTTCAATTCAGCCATTTGCATCCTTTCAAGAAAACTATGGAGCCTTTTTTGATTGAGAATGACAGTGATTTGAGGAGTTTCTTTCAAATGAGTGAAGTGAAGGAAGTGAATTGGACATTGCCTTTATATGCTACTGTTGTAAAGGAAATCATTGAAGATCGGGTTACACACTCCATGAATGATGAAAATCAGTTGGTTTTACATGCTGACAGCTATTTCGAGAATACATATGTGATGGAAGACAGCTTCTGTGTGCAGAATGATGATGTAGATGCATAAATAATGCCAATGATACATATGATAATGGAGATGATACCGAGATTGAGAGTGGTATCAGTAGCACTACAATGTCCACAAATTATTCAGAATCTATAAGTTCAAGAAAAGGGGTCATTATTATAGCCGTGGGACAACTGTTCAAAATAAAAGAACATCTGAAAGATGCTATTGCATTGTTGGATGCACAAGAAACGTTTGCTTACAGGGTGAAAAAGACAACACCAAGTTATTACAGAACAATTTGTGTTGATAAGAGCTGCGATTGGAAAATTCACGGTGCCATCTTAACTGGGTCAACTATATTTCAAATTTTGAAATACAATCAAGAACATAGTTGCAGTTTGGAAGTAAGGATTGGAAAACGTCGCGCTCCTAACTACAAACTTGTTGCTGAAAAGATCAAACCAAGGTGAAATATACTGTAATTCCTTCCTGTAATCACTCCTCTGATATTTTATTGACTCTTTTACATCATATGAACAGATATGAAGACATAAAAAATGGGCCAACTCCAAGTCAGATTAGAAACATCATAAGAACTGACTTGAAAATAAATGTGAGCTACTAGAAATCATGGAAAGGTCGTGATGCGGCAATAACGTTGGTAAAGGGGTCATCAGAAGGAAGCTATGAATTATTACCAGCATATTGTTGTGTCCTAAAGCAACATAATGCTGGAACTGTCACCTTCATTCAAGTTGACTCTCAATCAAGGTTCAAGTATTTGTTCATTGCATTTGGACAATGTATCCGTGCATTCCCAATTCTGCGAAAGGTACAAATTCTTACATTATGATAGCTGGGTTTGATTAATTTGTATGCCTGTCATCAATGGATTTAATCATAACTGCTACATGCCTATTATGTAATCTCGAGTACAATTGTTGTATGAGATGGGAATACTGTCATCAATTTTGATATCAGTATCTATATTACATGCATGTCATCAATCTCGAGTACAATTCTTGAATTTAGATAAGTTTGATACCTGCAAAACTGTAATCAGACTCAATATGACAGGTACTAGTGGTAGATGGTACATTTCTAAAAGGAAAATACAGAGGGACTCTTCTCACAGCTTCTGCACAAGATGCAAATCATCAAATATACCTCATTGCCTTTGCAGTGGTTGACTCAGAAAACAACACCTCTTATGAGTGGTTCTTCAACAAGCTAGCAACAGTCATCCCATCAAGTGAAGAGCTGGTTTTTGTGTCTGACCGTCATCAAAGCATTGCAAGAGAATTAGAGTTGGTTTACCCAAATGCTAAGCACTATTACTGCAGATGGCACTTGAAGCAGAATATAATGTCAAAATTCAAGAAGAAGAGTCTATGTGAGTGGTTTGAACAAGCTGCAAACAGTTACACAGTATCAGGATTCAACACCTATTTTGAATGCATTACTAATGCCAACAGCGATATGAAGAAATTTCTTGAAGATCTGAAGTTTGAGAAATGGGCAAGAGCTTATTCAAAAGCTGACAGGTACAATATGACGACTTCAAACAATGCAGAGACAATCAATAGTGTATTCGGTGAAGATAGATCATTCCCAGTTGTAGAACTACTGAATGCAATCAGAGAGAAACTAACAAAATGGTTCAATGACCGCATAAAAGAATCTGAGGATAACAGCTTTGATCTTCCAAAAAAAATTAGTGATACAGTGTACATAAGATGCAGTGAATCAGGAATGTACACTGTCAAACAACTTAATGACTTCCAGTTTGAAGTTGTTGGTGGAATGAATAGGGTTCTTGTTGATCTGAATCATAAATCTTGTACATGTAAGGTATTTGATTACGACAAGATACCTTGTGTACACGCGCTTGCTGTCATCAGAGAGAAAAAACTGGCTGTTTTGAGGTATATTAGCACTTATTACACAAATGAAGCTTGGACCTTGGCTTATCAAGAGACAATATATCCAGTGTTACAAGAAGCAGAGTGGATTATGCCAGATGACATCAAACATCAGAGATGTCACCCACCATTGGTGCGTAAAAGATGCGGTCGACCTAAAAAAAAAAGGAAGCCTTCAGCTGGAGAATATAGATGAAAAGGATCAAAGAGTCATCAGACCAGCTAGACAGTTTATGCTACATTGAGTTTTAGTACAATTTATGTTTTTGTTCTTCTTATATTGAATACAATGTTAGTTGTAACCAGTTTCTTACACTGTCACCAGCTTTTATATAAACTATCACCAACTTTTAGTTTCTGTTCAAAATGAAACAAATTGATTCAAGTGTTTTTCAATACATATAATATGCCAACAAAGCACTTGAGGTGTAACCACAAGCTCTGTCACCACAATTGAAAAAAGTGTAAAGGAGGCTGTCACCAGAAGCACATGTGGTATGTCACCAAATAAATGGTGTCACCAAAAGAACAACCCTATGACAAAGGAAGAAAATACCCAAAGGGGGATAATGCTAAACAAAGATACATGTGGTTTACAATAAAAAAAATTAAAAAAAAAGTGGGGAAAATGGTGTCACCAAACTGAAAACAGTTTCAAAAATTTTCTCATCAGAATGGAAGGTGTCACCACAAGTAATGGTGTCACCAAAAGAACAAGGGAAGCAAATACCATAGAGGGCATAATGCTAAGCAAAGCAACATGTGGTTTAAAACATAAAAAATAAAAATAAAAAAAGTGGGGAAAATGATGTAACCACACTGAAAACAGTGTCAGCAATTCTATCATCAGAATGGTTAGTGTCACCAAACACTGTCACCAGGGTAAAAACAGTGAGCCTGTCACCATAAATCATCAAACTTTGAAAGTAAATTATGGAGACTTAACAAATATAAAAGGCATAATACATAAAATGATTAAAAGGAACATAGATATTAATATGAAAACATTCATTCCAAAATACAACAAACTTGGTTCAAGTATTTCAAAGTGTCACCATGCAACTTACATCAACTAAATATCCCATAATTAGATAAGTAAATGTATTTAGGAATTTCAAAGCTACACTGTCCCAACTACAGAAACTTATGTGATAAACTAAACAAATGTCCATTGCTTGGCGAAGAGATCAGATGCAATCCTCTCACGATAGGCCTGAACATAGTCGTCATTGATAAGATCCATATCACCATCAAATACAAGGTGCTCAATGTGCTTTATGGTGTAAACCCCACAGCTACCCCTACATAATAAACACACAAAGAAAAAGTGACCAGATGTAATCTAATGAAACAGAAAATAAATAAATAAAGAGAATAAAAAGATGGCAAACAGAAGGTACCCTTCTTCATTTTGCTTCAAACCCGATACTCTCTCAACAACAAAGGGAGTGTCATCAACATCAGGAAACACACCACTCTTCATCATTAGAATAGGAAGCATATGGCAAGTCTGAGCAAGCTTCTGAGCTATAACTTCCTCTTTGTAGTAATTACACTGGGAGTCATACACAATAATGTGCTTCGAATCCAACTGAATCTCAAGTGCAACCCAATGCTTGTTATCAATATTAAAAGGGGTGTAGACCTTCTTGACACCTTCCCAAGACTTCCCACAAGGAGAAGAGAGACCAATGAAATACTTGTAGAAAGACTCATCAATTTTAGGGTGCTTTCTAATTAAATCAGGATCGTACGCCCCAATCTTGGTAATAAAAATGGTGTCTAATATAAGACTGCTTGAATGTTGATCAGGAAAGTCGTGAAGGCGCTTTCTCAAATGATAAAGTGATTCATCAATATGATGTGAAAAGAAAAAGAATAATTCCTAACTGTCACCACACTACTGTCACCAACTGTAATCAACAAGAAAAACACATGTACATAGGACCAAATAACACAATTATGAACTTACAATATCAAGAAGCCAGCTGCCCTTCCCCACCAGCTCAGTGAAAAACGACTTGTTCATGTCAACAGTAAACCCATAAATCATTCCATCACGCCTACAAAAACACAAAAAATATAAAAATAAAACCAAAGATAAATAAAATTATAATAGGAATTAGAAATATAAAAAAGAGAAGATAGATAATAAAAAAAAAACAGATAATTACCCAAGAGATCTAAAGCCAGTATAAAAATTGGTACGAGCCTCTTTGGTTAGAAAAGAGTTAGTCGGTTCTTTTGGAAGGCGAGGCTTCTTTGGTTTACATGGATTTGTATAAGGAGTTTGGACTGCAGGGGTAGTTTTCCCAACCCTATGAGAACGTCGTAACAGAACCTCTTCTTCTTCATCTGACGGTACGAGCTGCATAAAATCAGTGATGTTATGAAGTATACTCTCTGTAGCAGAAACATTAACATCAGCAGCAACACTTTCATCATTCACATCAGATGAATAACCAAGAATGACACCAACACCAGACCTGTCATCAACTCCATCATTTGAAGCACCAACAACAGTATCATCACCAACAATGTCACCAGCCACCTCTTTTGCCACACTACTGTCTTTATTGATCTCAAGTGAAGAAAGAACAACAGTAGGAGCAACAATGTCACCAGAACCAAAACTGTCATTAATTTCATCAGTCGAAACAATAACAACAGTATCACCTCCAACACTGTCACCATGCACATCTTTTGGCACATTAATGTCAGCAATGCACTCCTGGAAGTATCGTTGTCATCCGTTTCTTTTAAACAGCTAAAAGGATACCCATGCTGAGAAATCTGAGAGCAGTTCTCCCTAATCGCATCCATTTCAGGCTTGAGAGATGCATCCAATTCTTCACGAAACGTTTTTAGAGCGGCTTCACTGTCATCATTAGAATGATGAGATTCTAGTGAAGCAATTCTCTGTTCAAGTCCAATGATCTTAGAAACACACTCCTTCAATTGTGATTCAATCTTCTCAAAGGATGCCCTAAAAGATTTGATAATTCCTTCAATAAATTCAGCTTTTCCAAACAAATCTTTAGCCCAACCAGGAAGATCATCACTTGCGGGAATAGAAGAGGAAGGCAAATCAGGTGCAGACTCTGACTTAGGGGCTCTAAACTTATCACCTATAGGAGGAACAGGTCTAGGTAGCTTAAACTTGGATTTCTTTGGCTTGTCTGCATGAGTTGGAACTTTGTCAACCTTCTTTGCTTCTTCTTTACTCTTAGAGGGAGATTGGCTCTTTGAAGATTGCCGAGATGGCATCACTCGTTGCTTCTTCTTCATAGGCTGATCAACAGCAACAGAGCTTCTCAACTCTCTCTTCTTCACCACAGGAGAATCACTGCGCTTGGACCGTGTAACCACTGCTTGCTTGAGAGGAACAGGACTGGCAGCAGTGCGCGTGGACCGTGTCACACCTGTCTTCTTGAGAGGGACAGGACTCTCAAAATCAGACGTAGCATCAGTGGCAATTAACTTCTTTTTCCCCAATGGTGACTTTCTGACTAAGTCCTTCTTTCGAGTAGGAAGTTTGAGAGAAGGGAGAGTAGCTTCAACTCCGCCATGAAATATGGGACCACCTGATTGCCTAACAACATGAGCTTCAAGACGTAACTTTCTAGCAGATACTACATCACTGTCATCAGTACCCAACCCAACAAAGGAATCAATGGCATCATCAGAGACTTCATCAGAAAACGAGAGTTGAGGGCCATTCATAAACTCAGCATAAATAGGATACACAGCAACACCCTAGCAAGAGAACAAGAAACAACATTATACAATGACAGTTAGGAAATGGAACAATGAACTGATATAAAAATAATAAAACACAAGAAGAAAAAGGATGCTTACCAAATCTTTTGAAAACAATTCAGCACACTTGTCATAATTAATGCAGAAATTAACATTTGCACTATACCAAACAATAGAGGCAGGTAATCCTTCACAAAATGCAAAGTTACAACATGTCATCGAAGCAATTTTAGGAATTGCTTCTAAAATCCAAACCTGAGATCAATACAACAATAAGGACAAAAATTAGAATAAAAGAACAATAATATAAAAATAATAGGCAAACACAATAAAAATTGGAACTTAAAAGTAAGTAGAAGGGAACTACCTGAAATGCCAAGGGATAACCGAAAACATTGTAGCCAAACCTCTCACCTCTGTTGGCTTGTTCTGATCGCATGCCTTTCTTCAAAAAAGACAATGTTTCCAAATAGACAAGACGTCCAAAAGGATACACCGATAATCTGACCAAATCAGAAACAAGATCAACATACTGTTGACGGACATAATAGTTTTTCCTCTGGGGGAGCAAAACACCCTCAATCAGTAATAGGTATGCCAAGGATAGTTTCTTCGGAGACACCTTTGGTTCCTTTTTAAAAATTGCAATAAGACCATCCAAACTACACTCAGAAACACCCAAAAACTCCTCCATATCAACTTGAGGAGAGGTAGACTTATCTGAACCATTATCTTCACAAACCAACCCAGTTACACAGCAAAACTTAGCAAGCGAGAACCTTAACAAATGTCGTCCAACTTTAAACCACATTTCATTCTTTTTCTTAGTCTCCACTTCATGTAGCAGCATCTGATGGACAAGTTGAGAATAGAAATACATGCGATCACCAGCACGCACAATTGCCCCAAAATAGCCATCAATGAGGGCAGCCCAATCAGATGAAGACCCATCCCGAATGATATCAATAACAGCAGGCTTTGAGTATACATTAAGATGTGCATGGAAACGCTTCTTCTCAGGGACAATGAACTTAAATCTAGCAGAATCAAGAGGAAATGATGTCTCCAAAGGAGAAGGTTCACTAAATAGCACAATATCTTTACCTGAAAAACATATCAAATTCAAACATAAATAAATAAAAATGAAATGTCACCATATGGAAGATAATGTCATCATAACAGAAACAAACCAGACTGTAACCAAAGAGATAAACTACTACCACCAAACATGAGACTTATCAAATACATAAATACACAAAAGAGAAAGAACAAGGGCATATAACAGACTGTAATCAAATAGATAAACTACTGTCATCAATCATAAGAAATATATCAAATACATAAATACACCAAAGATAAAGAACAAGGGCACACTAAACCCTAAACAGTGTAAAGAATACTGTCACCACAAGGACATGTGGTGTACAGTATGGTTTAGGGTTTAGGGCCAAGGCCTTAAACCCTAAATCCTCAACCCTAAACCCTAAAATGTTATGTACAGTAATTCATTAAGAAATTAGGGGTTTCACCACACGAAAAGGTGTCACCAAAAGGACAACCCTATGACAAGAGAATCAAATACCCTAAAGGGGCTAATGCTAAGCAAATACTCTGTCAGCAGGAGTAATGAATGTTATGTACAATACTTCATTGAGAGATGAGGGGTGTCAGTAGGAGTAATGGTGTCACCAACAGGACAACCCTATGACAAGGGAATCAAATACCCTAAAGGGGCTAATGCTAAGCAAATACTCTGTCAGCAGGAGCAATGGTGTCATCAAAATTAACTGTGTCACCAACTGGATACCCCTAGGACGAGGGAAGCAACAACCCTAAGGGGCTAATGCTAAGCAAAGATACATGTGTGGTGGAAAAGAATCCTGTCATCACAAGGACATGTGGTGTATGATAATGCATATTTTAGATAGGCATTATAGACATATTTAGTTTAGTTAGGTTGCATTTCTTGCTTGCTTTGTTGTTAAATTGCATCTTGTGTTTATTTTAGAAGAGTTCGGATTCTGCGCAATTTTGTGTTTATCTCGCAGATTGAATCGGAACACATTTGGGAGATGCATTATCTCGAGGAGGAACACATGATACATGGGAAGGAACAAGGAAGAAAGAAGCAAGACAAGAGAGAAGCCCGCAACGGAAACCAAAGGCTACGGCAAAGACTGAGCTGCGGGCGCAGTAGAGATGCCGCGGCCGCAGCTGCACCCGCCGCAGCGGGAAGTGAAGAAACAGTTTGCGGCGGGCGCAGCAAACTTGCGGCGCCCGCCGCACGGACCGTCAGCGCACACGCCGTTTTGGAAAACCCTAGTTTTTTATGTGTTTTTTTTTGGAGGCCGACTTTGAGCTTTTTATTTAGGCACTTTTATGTTATTTTAACTTACCTTTCATTCTATTGATTGAACCATTAGACTTTTTAGAGATTTTGAGCTATGTCTTCCATGAGGAACTAAACTCATCTATTCTGCCTGCAATTTGAAGCTTTATTCGGATTGATTGTGAGTTTCTAATTCTTGCTCCTTGTTTCCTATATTTGAATGCTTCAACTTCTTTGTGCTTGATTGATTATTGATTTGTTCTATCTTGTCTGGCCAACTCGTTAGATCAATTCAATCGCTAAGGTTTTGTAGATTCCTGATTGTGAACCTTAACCTAAGTGGCAAACTTGTTCCTTTAGGGCTGATTGAACTAATTGAATGAGTAGGAAGTTGAATGTGTTGTTAAATCCTTCTTTAGGGACTGCAAATACCTTGGCTAATCCCTGAACTTAAAGCTATCAATTAGGTTAAATCCTTCTTTAGGGACTGTTCGATTAATAAGGGTTTCTAGGACTGATTGGACTAGTAACTATATTAGGTCGGGACAAGGGCATTCATAGGAAACATAATAGGACGAGAAGAAGCAACAAGGATCGCTTCAATCCAATAAAGTGGAAAATTGTAGGTAGAATTCCTTCTCCAAATTGTCTAAAACCAATTCCTTTATTTTGCTTTATTTACTTCGCTTTGATAAAAGGCGAATCTTTCACACACAAAAACCCCCCCAAACTGGTTACTTTGATTGACACTTGAAGCATACTTGAGTTACAAATTTCCCTGTGGATCGACCTCTTGCTTATTGCTATACTTGCTTTAGGTTTGAGTTTTCTTTGGCGGTATTCAACGACAGGTTTTTCCTCCGTCAGTGTACAATATGGTTTAGGGTTTAGGGTTGAGTCTTTAGGGTTTAGGGCCAAGGCCCTAAACCTTAAATCCTCAACCCTAAACCCTAAACCCTAAAATGTTATGTACAGTACTTCATTGAGAGATGAGGGGTGTCAGCAGGAGTAATGGTGTCACCAACAGGACAACCCTATGACAAGGGAATCAAATACCCTAAAGGGGCTAATGCTAAGCAAATACTCTGTCAGCAGGAGTAATGGTGTCATCAAAATTAACTGTGTCACCAACTGGATACCCCTAGGACAAGGGAAGCAACAACCCTAAGGGGCTAATGCTAAGCAAAGATACATGTGTGGTGGAAAAGAATCCTGTCATCACAAGGACATGTGGTGTACAGTATGGTTTAGGGTTTAGGGTTGAGTCTTTAGGGTTTAGGTCCAAGGCCCTAAACCCTAAAATGTTATGTACAGTACTTCATTGAGAGATGAGGGGTGTCAGCAGGAGTAATGGTGTCACCAACATGACAACCCTATGACAAGGGAATCAAATACCCTAAAGGGGCTAATGCTAAGCAAATACTCTATCAGCAGGAGTAATGGTGTCATCAAAATTAACTGTGTCACCAACTGGATACCCCTAGGACAAGGGAAGCAACAACCCGAAAGGAGCTAATGCTAAGCAAAGCTTAATGTGGTGTAAAACATTAAAACAGTGGGAATATATGGTGTCACTAAAAGGATAATTCTAAGCAATGAATGGTCTCCCACCATGAACGGACATAGAACATACTGTAACCAAACATATAAACTACTGTCACCACACTTGAGGAATAGATGAAATACATAAATACTAAATTCAAAACAAAATCAGTCCAAGGAAGAAATAAAGCATCATATCACAAACTCAGAAACCTTATAGAAAACAGAAGAATCACAAAAACAGACAGAACAATGGCTTACAACATCCTGGAACCAAAAAGGGAAACTACTGTCACCATGCATATCAAATTGATCAAACAACTGTGCATAAATGCTAAATTTGAAACGAAATTAGTTCAATAAACAAACAATGCATCATATCACAAACTCATAACCCTTACATACAAATAAAAGCAAAACACAAACCCTAACCGGTGATTAACAGGATAAAATCACAAAAACAAACCCAAATTAACCAACAAACTGACGACAACCAGAGAAAAACAAGCAGGAAATGGAAGGAGATGTCCAAATGCAAACAAAAATTGCAAAAACCCTAAACAGAAACCGAGTTCATTTGAAACGACAGTGAGCAGTAGTCCAGTACCCGATGACGACGCCATTAGAAGCACGAAGATCGACACGAAATCGAACTGGGAGAAGACAGCAGCAGGGGAACCGGCGAAAACCAGATAAACGGTGGAAGGAAAACCGCCTGGAACCGGAAATGGCGTGGAATCGTCGCGGAGAAGAAGTTGCGCCTGGAGCAGGAGAGAGAAGACGGGAATGATGATGGAACCGCCTGCAACTGACAATTGGAGAATTATAAAGGTAAGGGTATTATGGGGTTTTCGAAAATATTTTGGACATTTAGCAAAACCGCTTTTTAATTGGACATTTTGCAAAAGGATGTGGATAAAATGGACATTTGGCTAAATAATTTCTATTTACTTTCGATTCATACTACAACAAATTAGTGGGTAGCCGAGATACTATCTAGCCTCCCACTCCCTTACCAATAGCAAGAGGCAAATAGCTAAATGCGGTATTCTTCACAACTATTAATCGATAATGAGACAGTTTCTGGTGAATCTCGTCTCAATCTCTTTCCGTCCTGATCTAGTAAGATAATGTAGCCAAATATGTTGAACATTATAATTAATTATACAATCATTGTATGAATTCATAATAGTATTATAATATTTATAATAATAGTAATAATAATATTATTATTATTGAATAATATAGTTGAGAAGAACACCGTATTCAACATATTATACAAATTAATGAATTATGAAAGCATTTTTCACTTTGCAAATTTATATAATATTTTATTATTTTTATTTGCGGGACAAGGTCCGTCCCTTCTCGATCCCGTCCCGTCCAAACACCATCTCATCCCAAAAAAAAAGTGTCAATCCCGTCCCGGCTCAATCCCGTCCCGTGCCCACCCCTATATATAATGTTATGTTGTGCAAATATAGCATTATGGTGTGCATATATAATTGGCTTTTAAATTAAAGTGTATAAATAAGATTAAAATCTGCAAATATAATGTTATGTTGTGCAAATATAACATTATGGTGTGCATATATAATAGGTTTTTAAATTAAAATGCATAAATAAGATTAAAATGTGCAAATATAATGTTATGTTGTGCAAATATAACATTATGATGTGCATATATAATAGGCTTTTAAATTACAGTGCATAAATAAGATTAAAATTTGCAAATATAATGTTCTGTTGTGCAAATATAACATTATGGTGTACAGACATAATAAGCTTTTAAAATTAAAGTGCATAAATAAGATTAAAATGTTCATAATTAAGGTTAAAAAGTGCATAACTAAGATTATGATGTGCATGATTAGCAATTTGCGATTGTTGTGCTCTTGTCTATTATGTAACCTATATGAGATTTGAACTCACATCTTTGTGCAATCGCACATTGCTCTACCAATTGAGCTAATAGGCTAAATTATGATTTTCATGCTAAATTAGAAGAATCTAATCGACCTAAAGTATATCGCAATAAAATTCTAAAATCCCATTAGCTCATGATTCACAAACAATTGCTCAGTTGATTAAACTCTAGCAACGTTCACCTGTCCCATTGCTCTTAAAGGCTTTGTATTCACTATTGCTCTGTGTAACGGCCCGAGATTATGATTCTCGGGTTATGTTTCGAGGGATGAAACCCCTCGTTAGGATCTTGCGCCCCGAGTACAGGTTGAAGGTTTGAAATTCTAAACTAACATTTTCAAAGTGGGATTTCATACTCAAGTTCGAAGGGATCGTTGGAATCCCGGGGAAGTCCCCTGTACATGTCGTAGGCCTAAACGTGGAAAACCAATGGTCACACAAATAACGGAAGTAAAGCATTATACAAGGTGGTGCCACGACAGAGCCGGGTCAAAACATGATCAACCATTCAAATCCAAACCGTAATTAAATTGGTGAAGTTGGAATCTCAGCTCTCTCTCTTTCCGCCATGTTAGACCCCGCGGTCATGGAGCCAAACCAGCATCAATAGTAGTAAGCATAACGAATACCTAAAAAAAATTGTAGTGGGCGGGATCAGATCGATGGCCACTTTAGCTCTGCATCCCGACCCTAAGCACACATATACGCTATACCTAATAAAGATGATTCTAGATGCAAGGCGAAACATTAACACACTAACATACTCTTAATATCAAGTGCATAAGAATAATAAGGCCTTAACACAAAATACCAAGTGGTATATCCATCACTACAAGAAAAACGGGCTATCGCAACAACATTTTGCAACGACAAATTTAGTGTCGTTGCAAAAGGTATTTTTTCGCAACGTCTCAAATATTTTGTTGCAAAAGGTCGTTGCCTTTGTTGTAAATTCATTTTGCCGCCCCTTCTACTTTGGCGGGGCGCCTAAAAAATTTTGACTTAATTTTTGGCAACAACATTGTTGTTGCAATAGAGTTTTCACTGGTAACGCAACGCCG
The DNA here is from genome assembly GCA_037127255.1 of Persicaria tinctoria. Taxonomy (NCBI): domain Eukaryota; kingdom Viridiplantae; phylum Streptophyta; class Magnoliopsida; order Caryophyllales; family Polygonaceae; genus Persicaria; species Persicaria tinctoria. The sequence continues at coordinate 19,064,096 of JBANSL010000007.1, read as the reverse complement.
TCTTTGATCGTTGTTGTACACTAGCTTATTTTTAGCAACGACAATTTTTCTTGTTAAAAGTGATAGAGAAATATGAAAAGAAAAAAAATCGTTACTATATATATAAACATAATTTAATAAGGAAAAAAAAATCATTGGAATTGAAAAAAAAAATAAAACAAATAAATCCCTAAATCGTAACCCTATTCTCCCAGTCCCCGATTGTTTTCCATCTTCTTCAAAAGAAAGGGTGATTGATAGTGAACCTATCCCAAATCCAAAATCGGTGCTCTTCAAATCTTCGAATCCGTGAGGCGATTAGCCCGTGTGCTCTTCAAATCTTCCCGTCCGTGCCCTTCAAATCCGAAATCGCTGGGTTTAGGGCTCACTGGTGAAGGCTTTAGGGCTCGTGTCGATATCGGTGCTCGCTGATTTCGGAGTTGGTTCTCGCTGGTGAAGGTGATGGCTTGAGAGCATGAAGGCTTGAGGGCTCGGTGGTGCTTGTCGGTGTCGAAGTTGGTGCTCGCTGGTGAAGGTGTCTTGAGGGTTTTAGGGCGTGAGGGCTCGTGGTGCTCGCTGGTGTCGGAGTGGAGGGCTCGGTGGTGCGCTCACTGGTGTCGAGAGGTGGTCGCTGGCGAAGGCTCAAGGGGGGTGCTTGCTGGTGTCGGAAGAGGAGCCGCTGGTGAAGGATTGCTAGCTACAAGGTATGGTTTTATACTCTAACACTCTGTTTGGAAGGTGGGATTTGGTGGGATTTTTAGGAAGGGGAGTGATGGGAAAATAAAATTGGTGTTTGGGTGGATAATCAAGGGGAAGGGAAGGGATTACAAAATTTGATAACCGCTCAATTTGGTGGGATTTCACACTCCATCAAATCGGTGGAATTTGATGGGAAAGTGAAATTCCTCCCCTTCCCTCCCCTTCCTTTCTCTTTTCCAATTTCTCACCCTTCCCTCCCCTAAAAAACCCAGATGCCAAACACACTGTAAGTCTCTTTCAATTTCAGATTGGACACTTGAGATTTCTTATAACAAGAGGCAAAGATTTGTTTAGGCAAAGTTACATATTTCTAAACCTTAACACGTCAATCATCTATACAATTTGAGATTCAAGAAATAAATCCAAAAAATAGTGTTGTATGAATTCTAACTCACAAAGATTTAATAATAATTTCTTTTAACTTGCAATCTCTATTCTTGTAAACTGGTGTACACAAATAGGCCAATTCTAGACCACTTACTTGAACTCATCTACGTACTTTCAACCAATTATCTTCTCATTGATAATGGACAGGAGTAGATTATTTTGTTAGGTTGATGTTGTAGGAGGGAGTGAAAATGCAAATCCCATATATGCTCTACCAAATTAATTTCATGGGCACACTGTTTTTCTTCTCCTTTCACTTTCAGTTTTGTTTTTATTCAGAATCTTCAGCAATTTGTGTGATATTTCACTTTTCAACACTTAAAGGGTTGTGTGAATCAATATCTTGGCTGGTCATATCCTCCCAAAACATCCTCATCTCATTAATGCTCATCCCATTTGAAGTGTCAATATTTCATATCCTTGTTAATGTATCAAACAATAGCCCAGTCTCATCTTTCACTCACCATTAACTCAAAATCCAGAAAAGAACTAAACAAACTCAATAGAGTTTAGTTTTCTATAAGTTTAGTAATATATATAGCTTGGAATCGGCCATTCCTATTGTTATCGAAGGGTTTGTAAAATGGTGATAACCCTATGAAACCGACTAATTCTTGGTTGAGTTTTTGCCCTATTTGGATAATTTTTCTAGAACTTTAGTAATTTCATTGATTGTTTTGGCATATGTTTACCTATTTGATTATTATAATGTGAACATTGAATTTGATTGATATGGTTTGGAATGACGTGTATCCTCGTGAGTCATTTTTTATTTTGGTCAAATATTTGTTGCTTGAATATTTAAATTTTTTTGCTTTCCTAATATTTTGTGATATTTATTATTATTATTATTATTATTATTATTATTATTATTATTATTATTATTATTATTATTATTATTATAGTTATTATTCTTAAAATAGGACATGGCTTTAAATAAGACTTGGGTTAAAATAAAGAATCGCTCATCCCCTGATTATATAAAAGGTGTTGATAGCTTTTTGGATTTCGCCCTTTCTAATGTGCCGGAAGAGGATAAGGAAACTACTATGATTAGGTGTCCTTGTGAGTTTTGTCGCAATGTGGTTTTGAAGAGAAAACGTGATATTAGATATGATCTTCTGAAATTTGGAATGTATGAGGCGTACACTTTTTGGGATTTTCATGGTGAAATACAAAATGAGATAATTAGTGAGGAAAATGATGAGGATGTTGTTGATGATGGTGATGCTGAATTTGTGATGTTACAGGATGCTTTTGTAGTGACCGATATGAATGATGATGGACAAGGCATCCCTGAAGAGGCTAATGCTGATGCGAAGAACAGCCTACCTTACTCTTTGAATGTGTGTTGTTTTCATCATAGATCTTAAAATGAACACGTGACAATCCCATTATGTATGTGGCTATAACAGAAGAACTATTCTGACAGTGACATGGCTTTCAAGAAGGTTAGTTGGCTTAGCTTTGATCCTGAATTCCACATTGAAAGGGAACAAATGTGCTGCTATTTGACTCGTACCATAAAGAGTACTCATGAAATGATTAGAAAATTTGCATGAAACTCCAACTTATGGAGGATCGGTGGAGGCCAAGGGTCCCAGATATTACCCTTCTATTGAAGATAAGGTATATTTATCAGTTAACATAGTAGTTACTGCTACTATCTTTAAAAGAGCTTCATCCGAAACTGAACTGATTTCACTTCTCAATTTGTCATTGAGTGGATTCTTTTGACCTCTGAAATATGTGAAATAGACTTTCATATTTGATTTGGTATAATGTAGCTTGCTCGTATAATTATCTATAGTGTCTGTGATGCTAAATTTTTTATTTTATTTTTAATCTCAGATTGTTAGATTTCAAGACAAGGAATCCCATCAGATTTTCCTTGAGCCAGAGGGTCGAACTGTGCTTGAGCTTTTTGTCTAGGTATTCTAACTGTAGATTTGAGATGATGCTTTATGAACTACATCCCCTTTTGTTTGAAAGTCTTCTCTTTTTCTTCATTGTTTTATGCTTGGTTTAAATTACTGAATTCAATTTGTTCTTAAAAGGTTGTTAGGGTTAAGTTGTGATTTCGTTAATTGGGATTTTAGGGATAACAGATTGATGCCTGAACTCAATTTGTTTTTAAAAGGCTATTAGGGTTAAGTTGTGATTTGGTCAATTACTCAACTGGGATTTTTGGAATGACAGATTGATGCCTGATTTTTGGTTTTTGAAATCTGCGAGCTTGATCTCTAGAAACTTCTGTCAGTAGAAATTCGTCATTGCAATTGTTTAAAGCTTTGATATTGATTGAATCAAAATAGTTCAGCGATGTGTTCTGTAATTATTAAATTGAAGCTGCACGAATTAGGTAACTTAGGTCGAGAAGTTCTGTGTATACGGTTGCTTGTGAGTTGTGACAGTGAAGTTCCTCTGCTTAAAAAATCTATAGGGACTTAAAGTTATTTCTATGGTCTCTCTTACAAGGAGTGGGCAATAGAAATAAGCAGAGGTTAGGTTCAAGGCAAAGTCAAGAATAATATATATTCCATTCTCATCAAGCATATCTTTAAATAAAATTATTAATGACATATCTAGAAAATTTTGCAAAATAAAATTATTAATGACATATCTAGAAAATTTTGCATTTTTTCTATATTTATGAACTAAGTACCTTCCCTATTAGCGTTACATTTTGTTATAATATTATGCCTGAGTGATGAACTGTTTGGTTGCGGAGTAGATGTTACAATTTTTTTGTATTGAGTATAAAAAAAATCCAGGGCTTATTTCAAGCCAAGTTTCATGAAGAAAAAGGTAGATAAACTTTTTATAAAGTTGTGGGATTTGAAACCACTCAAATTGGTGCTCTATGGAAGAAGTTATGGATTTTTTTTATCTGAATCGAACACTTTTTCCTCCTCTTTTTATGACAGCGGTAGCAAGAAAAAAATTCATGATTCATTTCAAACTAAATTTTACGAAGGAAAATGTAGTTCACCTTTTTACTAAACCATGAGACTTGAAACCACTCAAATTGGTGCTATATGAAAAAGGTTGATGGATTTTTTTTTTATCGAAATCGAACACTTTTTCCTCCCCTTCTTATTAATTGGGAATCATTCTCATATATAAGTAAATGGCATATACATATATATACTCCTTTATACATTGCATATGTTAAAAAGATCTGTTTTGTTTATTTATTTATTTATTTGCTGTCATAGATTTTGCCCTTTAACTGTTTATATAAAGTGAAATTCAGTGAAAAAGAATAGTGCATTTGAAGCATAGCTAAAATGTTTAATAAAATGTAGAAGAAAAAAAACAAGATTTCTAAAAGAAGACTATATAAGAATAGGCACTTAATGTGAGCAGCGTTAGTCCCGCTTCTAGGCCTTGAACCTAAGTGATGAAATATACACTTCATGTACTACAACAGTCTACAAGCATGCTTTATGAAGAGTGCCATCTCACAAGAGATCACCTTATTGCTTTTTTTTTTTGCGCTTTACACTATTCATTTCTTTAAACCCTAAAACCTAAATCCCAAACACCAAAAACCTTTTGTATCCACATTGTTGAACCTCTCAATACTTTTGTTATATCTGCTTAGCATTTTTATGTCAGCTGTCTACAACCTTACACGTTCTACTTCCTATTCAACTAACCAAGTGACTATTTCTTCATGCTTCTCTTCAAAGAAAATATTCTGCTCATCTCAAATCAAGTTCTTTGATCTTTTGCTTTTGATGACCTAAGATTCTTCTGTTTGAGACAAAATAGCACACCAAATGTTTAGTTGGATATTTTGAGGCAATTATTCACAAAAGAAGGGAAACTTTGTTTAGCTTGTTACAATGGATGATGCTACTGATTTAACCTGTGTTATTTCTCAAAGTCATTTTCTATAATTTGCATCTTTCATCTATATAAATTGGAATATAAACCTTTAGTACCAATTTGCTCATTTATTTGTTATAAAATTAACCTGCTATGAACTTGCAGGTAACTATGTGGAAGCTGTGAACGTTCAACTGTCAGTCGATAGAAGTGTAAGTTTGTATGTTTAACTTAGGTCATATCAAAGGGGGGGTTTTCACTATTTTCCATGGTTTGACCTCGTGCTTATCTTATGTTGAGTTTAAGTTGAGGGCTGATGCTGAAAAGGCTCTTTTATATATGGATGGAGTATGCTATCTTGGGCTTGTTCACCAAAGAATATTCTGTCTAATTTTTTTTTTAATCAAAAAGCAACTTCTTAAAGCTTATTGCTTAGTTTCAAGCTGGGGAATTTTAATGAGGTTGTCTAGGAATTCAGAAAGCTAAGTGAACCTATAACTGAAAGTATAATTACATAATATTTATCATCACCTGTGTTACTATGAAACCACAGTATATGATAACATTATCATAATTTGGTTGGTGCTTTCTTGGGTACCCATATTTGTTTTACTATATATAACTATAATGAAATTTGTTAAAATTGGAATTATTTTTTTAGTTTGAAGTTTGACTTTTGGATGGAGATTTATTGTTGCCGGATAAAAATCAACTTCAAAAACTTACAAGATGAAATTAAAAGGGAATAAATTGCAGAATTTAAGTAGCAACTACTTTAAAATTTAAAAGCAACTACTTTACGAAATTGGAGAAAGCTTTACTTACACCCCAGACTTACATTTTAATTGCACCATCAATGTTGCTATCAACAAATAGGATATTTCTAAAGTATGTGAAAATAGAATAAACCACTCATATCAAACTCATCTCCTATAATTTTGGGATTTTAAGTGTTGATCATATTTTGATACAAATATAAGATAAGGTTGCTTTTGAAACATTTCGTGGGTGTAATAAAAGTTTTTTATTTATTAGGTTTTTCATGTATTAGTTTAGCAATGTTTATATTTTGTGTGATGTTTTTGTAACAACTTTTGCTAGTGTTTGGTTTTGTTTTATATTAGGTTTTCGTGAAAAGGGGACTGCTTTGCGTGGTTATACTAAGGGAATAAAGAAGCTGACCCAACAACAACTTGTAGAGCAACAACAAGGCCAATGACAAGAACAACAATAAAAGATCCAAGATTTGGAGAAAATGATGGAAGAAACCAAGCAAATGCAGCAAAGAGAATTGAAAGAGTATAAAGCATAACAACAATGGGCAATGGAAGCTTTCAAGCAAGACATGCTCCAAACACTCACTAATCGAAATCGTCTAGTAACATGAAAATCAGGTAATTGTTCCCATATGCTATTTATGCGATGCTTCTATTGGTCACATTGTGCTTATAGTTCTCTATTTGTTAAAATTGGTTTAGTTTGAAGTTTGATTTTTGGATGGAGATTTATTGTTGCTGGATAAAAATCAACTTCAAAAACTTACAAGATGAAATTAAAAGGGAATAAATTGCAGAATTTAAGTAGCAACTACTTCAAAATTTAAAAGCAACTACTTTACGAAATTGGAGAAAGCTTTACTTACACCCCAGACTTACATTTTAATTGCACCATCAATGTTGCTATCAACAAATAGGATATTTCTAAAGTATGTGAAAATAGAATAAACCACTCATATCAAACTCATCTCCTATAATTTTGGGATTTTAAGTGTTGATCATATTTTGATACAAATATAAGATAAGGTTGCTTTTGAAACATTTCGTGGGTGTAATAAAAGTTTTTTATTTATTAGGTTTTTCATGTATTAGTTTAGCAATGTTTATATTTTGTGTGATGTTTTTATAACAACTTTTGCTAGTGTTTGGTTTTGTTTTATATTAGGTTTTCGTGAAAAGGGGACTGCTTTGCGTGGTTATACTAAGGGAATAAAGAAGCTGACCCAATAACAACTTGTAGAGCAACAACAAGGCCAATGACAAGAACAACAAAAAAAGATCCAAGATTTGGAGAAAATGATGGAAGAAACCAAGCAAATGCAACAAAGAGAATTGAAAGAGTATAAAGCAGAACAACAATGGGCAATGGAAGCTTTCAAGCAAGACATGCTCCAAACACTCGCTAATCGAAATCGTCTAGTAACATGAAAATCAGGTAATTGTTCCCATATGCTATTTATGCGATGCTTCTATTGGTCACATTGTGCTTATAGTTCTCTATGCGTACACCATTTAGGTTTGATGTGTGTATTTAGTGACCAATGAGTTCTTCATCCATGGTAGTTTTCTTCTCTTTTTGAACTTGAAGAATGAGGTTCTAACTTTGGTTATAAAGTATATTTTTGTCCCCTTTGCAGGATTTGGAAAAATGAACACGGATGATGGATGCAAGTTTTTGCGAATTAGTTTGAATATGGAAGAATACATTTTGCCTTAGATAAGAACTAATATATGTAGTTTATTTGGGAGAATGAACTAGTTATAATGCATATAGAAGCATAGATTATGGATCGGGGTAGTTATTTGGATTAGAAGGGAAGATATGACTAGTATAATGATGAAGTTACATGTTTGAAACATGTAAATTTTGTATGGTTTTGTGGGGAACTCGATTAAAAGGAAGTCAAGTCTATGTATTTGCGTACAATGGTACACATGAATGTATTGGTACAAATGAATGTGTTGTAAGGAACCTACATGAGCTATGTGTATTGAAATAGGGGATGGCAAAAAAAAAATCAGTTACGACAAGAAGAAAAATTGTTGCTAAAGGCTATTTCGCAACGATTTTTTCGTATATAGTCTATTGCAACAACATTTTTCATTGCAAAATTATCTACCTTATCATAGTAGATCATTTTGCAACGAGAAAGTTGTTGCAAAAGATATATTTTTTGCAACAACATTAGTCATTGCAATATTTGCCAAGAAATTGTAAACGCCTTTAGCAACACCATTGTCGTTGCGAATTTTATATCTCTTTTACAACGTCGTCGTTGTTGCAAAACAGTTATGGCAATTGCAACGACATTTTTTGTTGTAAAAACTTACCATTATTTTACAAGATAAACGCATTTAGCAACGACAAATGTATTGTAACGAACTTTGTCGTTGCAAAAAGTTATATTTTTCGCAACGGCAAATGTCGTTGCAATAGCCTTTAGCTACGCCTTGACCCGCAACGACATCGCAACGACAATTGTCGTTGCGAAATGTGGCTATTGCAACGATAACCTATGTATCGCAACGACAAAAGTCATTGCGAAAGCCCATTTTTCTTGTAGTGCCTCTCCTACCTCCACCCCCTTCCGATAGGGCAGAGACGGCACGCATGCCATAATAATCGGGCGGCACGCATGCCCAACCCTAAAGCCCGCAGGTAGCTCATAAGTGACGGCACGCATGCCATAATAACCGGGTGGCACGCATGCCCAACCCTAAAGCCCGTAGGTAGCTCATAATATAAGTAAACGAAATTTCCATGACTCGATTGACTTAGGACGGGACCCGATGGGACTGGATCGTCCTATAGCCCTAGCAAAGACTCTAGTTACTTCACATATAACGGTCGTTCTCTTGCATACGCATAAAGAAGTAGAATGCTCAACGGTCGATGCAACCTAGCATGGTACTACATGGCATGCTGATCACGAATGCAAGCACCTAGTATATCATTCACCTAAAGCAGGGAATAGCTCTATTTCAATCTTAGTAAGCTCCGAAGAGACTTACCCGGAGAAGCGCGAAATCCAAACAATGATCAGCAATGGCAAGCAATCTAACATATCAGAGATCACCTAATAATCCCATAAATAACATAATAAGTCTAAGTCTTATTTACACAAAACACACAAGTCACCTATGAAACATATAAGATACACACACATATGATAACTCAACCATCTTGTCATTATTAACATTATCATCTCATCTTCAATTCTCATCTTGTCTCAATTCGATCATAACATCATCCTCATCAGCTCATGACAATCTCCATATCATACTTAACCAATTTCACATATTACCGTTTCATACTCACACTGGGCACACAGATATATATCATCAACATCATAATATCTAACATTTAATCTCTTATAGTAATCACCAGAAGTCATGTTATTAGTCATAGATATCATGTCGTTAGTCAAACGATCATATTATCATGCTAGTTAGTCATCGAACAAGTTTTATTCCCAAGTTAGTTTCAAAACCATTTCAAAACCCAAGTTAAATGGTTAAGTATTCCGACCCCTGAAACTACTCGCAAAATCCCTTTTTCAATTTATTTAGTAAAGTACTTTGTGATCCTTGAAATTCTTTTCCGAATTTCTTTTAAATCTTCATGTCCAAAATATATTTTTAAAATCCCCAATAATATTATATTATATTTTAAATACCATTAAATAATTGATTAAGCAGATAAACCCAAACCGAACCAAACCTATTTAAATCGATGAACTTAGTCAACTCTTCCATTTTGACAAATCCATGAACACAACTTGACAGCAACTTAATTTAAAATCCATGAACACACAGCAACTTCCAGTTTGACAAATCCATGAACACAAAACAACTTAGTTTAAAATCAACCATGTACACAAAGCAACTTAAAATGAAAACAATTTAATTTAAAATCCATGAACACACAACAACTTCATATTCAGCTTGAATAGGCTCAAAAGACATCAACTTAAAATGACAGCAACTTAATTTAAACTCTTTTTGTCAAGATTTCCCTTTGGAGACTCAAGAAGTACTCGCACTACTACATAATAAGCATATTGCAACAATAGCAATAATAAAAATTACAATAGCAATAATAAAAATGACTTGAAAGTTATAAAATGACAAATACATTAATATTATTATAAATTATGTCATGTATATTGATAGTACATTAATGATCGGTCTCTCATCAAGTCTCTAAAATAAATGTAAATATACATAAGAAAGATCGTGCTATGGTTTATGAGTTGCACCACCTAGTCTTTGTTGGCTAAAACTCAATCTAACCCAAAGACTTCAATGCCTTCATGATCCTGCAAATATGTAACGCACAAACTTTCAACTTACCAACAAATTTCAACTTCTAGCAATCAATCTTTATATAAACTTAAATGTCAGCCTTATGTTAGATTATTCATGTAGCAATTATTATGTAGATTCAATAGATGATTATTTTTCACATAAACAAATCACATGTATCCATATAACAATTTATGCGCCAATACAACATCTAGATGTCATTGACATAACTAAATAATAAGAAATAAAAGATATATATCTACATATATACCATTCTTAAAGAAAGACAAGAATGGAAGATAATTTATCATATCAACAAATGCATATCAAGGTATAGATCCTTTATGATGAGCATTAATATAAAAAAAAATAAGTAAAAATTTATCATAGTTCAAGATAATTTATCATCTCAACAAATGCAAATATAGATTTTCTTCTCAAGGTATAGATCCTTTATAATGAGCATCAATAATAAAAAATAGTAAAAATTTATCATAGTTCAAGAGTCACTAGTACACTAACAAGATAAATAGGCCAACATTATTGTCCAAACAAAAATAAGAGTTGTAAAGCTAACCTTTTTTAGCGAAGATTAGTTTCTTTAACTTTCTTCAAACCTGAAATTAAAAAAAGTAGATAATGTGGGAAGAATAGACTAGTAATAATATTGACTAACACACTAACATATAGAAGTGCTAAATTCAAACACTTGTATTTCAAATTGAATTAGTCTAGTGGCCTTCAAGTAAATTTAATTCGGAGCCTTCAACTAAAGTTTATTAAGAAGGCAACAACATTTCCAATTTCCCTAATTACCCAAGCACAAGTGATAAACTTCAACTTGAGAATGATTCATAAATGTAATAGGGTATCCAATCAAGCAATCAAGCAATAGGTTCATAAGTGAGAATGAAATAAAAGTAGTGGGAAGCAATCAAGCAAAGCTAACTCAAAACTAACAGCTTCACTTAATCAATTCAAATAGAGAAGCAATAATAAGAATGAGAAACCAACATAGCTAGTTACCCAAAACACATATGTTTTCCAGAAACAATAAGTTAGTTAGAACAATTAAAACAATAGTAGTAATGATACAACCAACTCAAACCAATTCATCCTATGGAATTAACAAAAATATGCAAATAACTCATAGAAAACCTAATCCAAAACAACTTAATCTCATTTCAAGTTTCAACCCAACACACACAATCAGCATCAATTTCAACCAAACAAAAGGCAAGACAATCCTAATGTCCCAATAGATCAACTAATTAACTCAAATTAAGGAGCAAAGTACTGCATTTACCCCATCGAATTGGTAGGCGGAGCGGTGGCCGGGGTCGGGCAACAGTGGTGGAGACGAGGAGCAGTTGGGCTCGACCTCGGTGGTTCGGAGACGAGGAGCGACCATTTTCGGCTAGCGGTGGCCGGCGCCGGGAAAAAGTGGTGGAGACGAGGGGCAGCTGGGCTCGGCCTCGATGGTGTTCGGAGACGTGGAGCGGCCATTATCGGCTAGCGGTGGCCGGCGTCGGGCAACAATGGTGGAGACGAGGAGCAGCTGGGCTTGGCCTCGATGGTGCCGCTAGTGTCGACAAGACCACAAGGCGCTGCCGTTGTCGCTGGCATCGATCTCGATCTGAGGGCGACGAGACGAGAGGGAAGAGAACCAGAGATGGAGATCGAGGACCCAAACTTGAGATTGAGCGACAGAGACCGACAAGGGAGAGGTCTTAAGGTCAGATCTACTCTTCAATGGAGGGAGGGGTTAGAGATCTAGCCGAAAGGCAAGATCTGGGAACAAGAGGGTGAACGAGGAAGGAACAGGCGAGAGAGATTGAGGATTTGAGGAGATAGGGTTAGGCAGATTGCAAATACGGTGAGGGGCGGCGCGGCTGGGTTTAATTGGGTTTTGATAAACAGACCTAAGGATTTACATAATTATTTTGTGATTTTATTTTGTAAATATATCCATTCAAATTAATTTACAAAATACAATTCAATTATTTTATTTAAATTGAAAATGCCCTGCTAAAAAAAGCTCTGTTTTAATATGAGTTAGTTTTTAGGAAATTAGAAAATTAGGCTGCTATTTTTTAAATTATAAAATTTCAAATCAATTAAATTACGAATTACCACACAATAAATATTATTTAAATTTGATAATGCTATAAAAACTCTCCAAACTATTTTAATATGCTTAAAAAAATTTAAATCAAACTACCTAAATGACAAAACCAATCAATTTAACTAAATTAAAACTTTTTAAAATAAACTTGAAAATTTTAATTAAATTTAAATTTTGATAAAAATGAATATATAAACAAAGTCTCTTGAATATTTTTTTATTAAGATCTAAAAATTTAGACCATGATAATAAAGAGATTTGGAAAAAAAAAAAAGTGAGCGGACAAGAGCACTTGATGAAAATTAGAAATTTATAATCACTTGGCTTATTTTTTTTCTTTTTTCTTTTGTTCATTTTAAATGTAGCTTATCGAAAATGTTACCATAGCTTAAAAAAAGTATTGCATTCATATCAACTGTTGCACTAAGTGTTATCTTAGAAAAAAATGTTACAAACACCTGTTACAATAGATAAACATGTTGCATAACTATTGCAGTAAGTGTTACCTTAGGAAAAAACTGTTACAAGCACCTGTTACAATAGATAAGTATGTTTCACTTGACTATGACATAGCACAACTGTTGCATTAATTGTTGCAATAACTCAAATGCTACAATCAAATGTTGCCATAAGTCATTTTTGTAGTAGTGTCGGCTTGAATAGGCAATTGACATCACAAAAGCCAGAACACATCACAATAACCCTATTTGATAGCCACATAAAAGATCGATACACCAAACAACAATAAAAAAAAAGAAACATCACAACATCCCTATTCGATGTGCTATTTCCCTTGCAAATATTACTCAGAAAAGAAAAGTAACAAATTTCAAGTGCAATTAACTTCAACCATAGAGACATGATTAAGCATTGGAGAAGAGATCCAGTAAACTAAAACTTAGCAAGTCCAATAAATAACCACCAAACCATGTAACAGACCAAATCATGAAGGTAAAAAATACAAATTTACAAAATCATAACCGAATTGAAGTAGGTAAAGGGAAAATCGCGGGGGAAGAAACGAATCGAGATCAGAAGCTTACACACTGAAGGGGCTAGAGACAGTCTCGTTGGCAGATTTGTAAGCAGATTCAAGATCGAATCCAAGGCGAAGTCTGCGGAGTCTTTAGAAGGTCTGGAGGCGGCGTAGAAGTTCCAGTCAGCCAGCAACGACGAAGAAGAATTCGGCTGCGAGGTAGAGGGCGTACGCAGCGACGGAGGTAGAGGGCGGGCGACAGGAGGCTTCAGCCGAGAAGAGCTCATCTTGACTGGCGAAGAGGGAGCGCAGAGGAAACGGAGATGGCGATTGAGGTTCGTCATTGGAGGTTTAGGAGGTTTACAGAAGCCAGGCGAGCACAGCCGCATAGGCCGGCTGTTAGAGTAATAAAACGACGCCTTAGGTTATATTAATAAGGCATTACATACTCACGCTATATAAAGTCTCTAGCTGTAACAAACTGGCAGTTGTTCAAGTAACAGATTTTACACAAATTGAATCCATTGATTCCCTCTCTCTCTTTCTCTCTCGTTTATCTGTCTCTCAAGCTGTTCTACAACTTGAATCCAAGATCTGATCAATTCAATATGGTATCAGAGCACTGACGAATTCAGATCGAAATCACAATGCAAAATCGCACTGAAGTTGGAAACACACCACTTGGAGATCGTGAGCGAGAGCGCGAGCGAAGAAGAGACCAGATCACAGCGATGGATTTGCATAATCCATTCTTCATCCATCCTGCCCACAATTCAGGTCTAATTCTCACGAGCTTGCAGCTAACTGGCGACAACTATCGACGCCGGAGCCGAGCAATGACGAAAGTTCTCTCAGTAAAAAACAAAGTCGACTTCGTCGATGGATCCCTTGTGGAAACTCCAGAAAATTCGCTGTCATGGCAGTGATGCAACGATGTTGTGTGTTCATGGATCCTCAACACCATGTCGAAGGAGATTTAGGTGACTATTGATGAATTTGATCTCGCCAAGGAGATGTGGGATGATCTTCAAGAAAGCATTGGCCAGAAAAATGGACCACTGATTTTCCAGATCAAGCGCGAAATCACCGAGTGCGATCAAGGTTCATCATCAGTCATGGAGTACTTCACCAAGATCAAAGGTATATGGCAACATCTGACAGGAATTGTGACTCCAATCAGGTGCACATGTGGAAACTGTGAGTGTCACATTGCAGAGAGACTCGAAGCAGCTGATCAAGAAGACAAGTTGATGAGATTCTTGATGGGGCTAAGCGAGAAATATGATGCTGCAAGGAGACAATTCTTGATGTCAAACCCATTGCCAACTACAAGTGAAGCTCACTCATTGCTTGTTCAAGATGAAGTGAGCCTGAAGATCACTCGAGGAGATACTCCAACCACTGAATCTACTACTCTAATGGGAAAGCATCAAGGTGAAAAGACTGACTCTCGATCAGATACTCGCACAGATACTCGTGGTGACAAGCCTAGGAAGGAGAAATGCACTCACTACCATGGCTATCACAAGTCCGACAGATGCTGGGAAGTGTATGGCTACCCAAGCTTGCACTCTAAAGCCAAGCAAAAGCCTCAACAATCCAGATCTGATGGACAGGAAGAAAGGGGGAGGCAATTCAAAGCAGGAAATGCAGCTGGTGCTACTGACAGGAATGGAGGCGATGGTGAATCATCCTTCAAGAATTTATCCTATGAAAACCAAAAGCTGATGATGTCTCTACTGCAACTAATGGAGCAAAGAAGTAAGCCAACTTATGAGGTGAACCTTGCAGGTAAGTTTTTATGTTGTAATGTCACTAACAATGCAAGAGTATGGATCTTAGACACAGGAGCTACAGATCATATGAATTGTGACATTACCTTTCTAAAACAACCAAAACCTGTAGACAAACCAATAAAAGTTCATCTTCCTGATGGTACTTCATACCTCATTATCATGCTAGGTACAACCCCTGTACTGAGCTCCCTTACTCTTCTTGACACCCTCTACATTCCCAAATTCAAATTCAATCTAATCTCTATAAGCAAGCTAGTCCATGACTTTGGTTTTGACCTTCACTTGGTATCTAACATCATGTTCATACAGGACCCTGCAAAGAAGAGAGTGATTGCAGTTTGTGAGGAATTTGAAGGCCTGTACTACTTGGTCTCTGAATCCAGAATGAGTGATGTCATCTCCAAATCTGCCTGGTGCAATTCAATTTATCTACCTATGTTTTTACCGAAAATTGATAGTGTTCAAAATAAAAGTGCCTTGTGGCATCTACGTCTTGGTCATGCACCTATTGAGAAAATCAAAGGTGTTCCTAGCATACATTCAATTGTAAACACAACATCTGATTTTGTATGCACTATATGCCCTTTGGCAAAGCAAGTAAAACCATCTTTTGATTCTAGTATGTCTCATGGTGATAATGTGTTTGAGTTGTTACACTGTGATCTATGGGGACCATATGAAACCCCTACATACACTGGCCACAAATACTTCCTAACTATTGTGGATGATATGAGCAGGGGAGTGTGGGCTTACCTTATGAAATCCAAGACTGAAATATTCTCTCATATTTAGTCATTCATTACTATGGTTGAAAACCAATTCAAAACTAGAGTGAAAACTGTGAGGAGTGACCAAGGCACTGAGTTCTTTAACTCTAATGTCAACTCTTTCTTCACATCTAAAGGCATTGTCCATCAAAGCTCTTGCACTGCTACCCCTCAACAAAATGGGTGTGTGGAGAGAAAACACAGATACATTTTGGAAACTGCAAGAGCACTTAGATTTCATGCCTCCCTCCCTATGAGATTTTGGGGTGATTGTGTCCTCACAACCACTTTTATAATCAACAGGTTGCCAAACTCAATCCTAAAAAATAAATCCCCATATGAGTGTCTGTTTGGTGAGGTGCCTGACTATGAGAAGCTCAGAGTATTTGGATGCCTGTGTTTTGTCTCAAATCTGAGCTCCAACAGAAAGAAACTTGACCCCAAAACTGATGCATGTGTTTTCTTAGGCTATTCCTTTGGGTTCAAAGGTTACAAAGTGTATCATTTGCACACTCATAAAACACATATCAGTAGAGACATCAAATTCCATGAGCATGTGTTTTCTTTTAGTCCAGAATTTAATCCAAAACAAAGTCTGTCTACTCTTGACTTGCCAAACAACAGTGTTGATTCCTCTCTTCCAAACACTGATCATGACTTCATCCCTATTGAAGTATATGAATCTCCTCAAAACTGTTCTCTTAATCCTCAAATTCAAGATGAGTCTCATGGAGATTACTCTCCATCTCCTGTACCTTCCATGTTTGATGACATCCATGTCACAACTACTGTGTCACCCCCACCCATAAGACACTCTACAAAAACTCCTAAACCCTCATTCTGGATGAAGGACTATGTGTGCAAGGTCTGAAAGGGAATCATCCATTGCTGCACTCTTTAGTAAGTCTACCTCTCCCTATCCAATTCATTCTTTTCTATCCTATACAACTTGTTCCTCTAACTATCACAAGTTCATATGCAATGCAACTTCTGTGTCTGAACCTACTTTTGTACTTGAGGCATTACAACAACCTGCTTGGTGTGAAGCAATGCTTACAGAATTAGGTGCTCTTGAGAGGAACAACACCTGGGTGCTAACTCCTCTACCACTTGGGAAGTCATTGGTCAGCTGCAAATGGCTTTATAAAGTCAAGTACAAAGTTGATGGCTCCTTAGATAGATACAAGGCAAGGCTTGTGGCTAGAGGATTCTCTCAAATGTATGGCATTGACTATAGTGAAACATTTGCTCCAGTGGCCAAGATGATCTCTGTAAGAACTCTTATGGCTATAGCTGCTGCAAAGAACTGGAGTATTCACCAGTTAGATGTCACAAATGCCTTCCTACATGGAGATTTGGAAGAAGAAGTGTATATGGAGCTACCTCCTGCATATCATAAGCTCAAACTTATCCACTCTCACTCTCAGGGGGAGACATCACACTCGGGGGAGAGTGTGAGATGGATAAGAAACTTGTGTGCAAGCTGGAAAAATCCTTATATGGATTAAAGCAAGCACCTAGACAGTGGTTTGCTAAGTTCTCTCAAGTTGTAAAAGGTGCAGGATACAAGCAGTCCAAGGCAGACTACTCCTTGCTTGTCAAGAAAACTGAGAAATATATCACAGCTCTACTAGTATATGTAGATGACATGGTGATCACAGGAAATTGTGAAGAAGAAATAGCAAAGCTAAAAGCACATCTGAACCAGCAATTTCAGATGAAGGATCTAAGAGGAATGAGATACTTCTTGGGCATAAAAGTTGAGAGGAATAATGATGGCATATATCTGAATCAGATGAAGTATGTACTGGAACTTCTGAAAGGTGCAGGAATGAAAGATGCCAAACCTATGTATATTCATCTAGATCCTAAAGTCAAGCTAGATGATGAAGGCACCTATGAGATTGTGAATGCAGAAGCATATAGGAGAATTGTGGGTAAGTTAATCTACCTAACAGTTACACGACCTGATATATGCTATGGAGTGCAGATCTTGAGCCAGTTCATGCACAGTCCAACTGATCAGCCCTGGCAGGCCATGAAACATGTTTTGAGATACTTGAAAGAGGCTCCAGGACAAGGCTTACTGCTCTCATCTAAGTCAAACCTGAAGCTGAGTGGATACTGTGATGCAGACTGGCAGAGCTGTCCTATGTAGACTGGGTTCTGTGTATTTCTTGGTGGCTCTTTAATATCATGGGGAACTAAAAAGCAGACATATGTAGCTATGTCATTTGCTGAATCAGAGTATAGAGCCATGGCTACAACCTCTTGTGAGATTACTTGGCTTGTGAAACTGTTGAGAGATTTGGGAATTGAGCAACCAAATCTTGTGAGGTTGCACTGTGACAATCAGTCTGCAATGTACATTGCAAAGAACCCTGTATTTCATGAAAGAACGAAACACATAGAAGGTAATTGTCATCTAGTAAGAGATAAAGTCTTAAGTAAAGAAATTGAGCTTGGTTACATCAACACCAGAGATCAGCCTGCAGATGTGTTCACGAAGGCTATCTCCTATGATCAATACATGAGGAACTTAAGCAAGTTAGGAGTTGTAAATTTGTTTGAAGTTACTTAGAACTCCTACCTTGAGGGGGAGTGTTAGAGTAATAAAATGATGCCTTAGGTTACGTTAATAAGGCATTACATACTCAGGCTATATAAAGCCTTTAGCTGTAACAAACTGGCAGTTGTTCAAGTAACAAATTTTACACAAATTGAATCCATTGATTCCCTCTCTCTCTCTTTCTCTCTCGTTTCTCTGTCTCTTAAGCTGTTCTACAGCTTGAATCCAAGATCTGATCAAGTCAAGACTGGCGGTTCAGTGGAGGAGGAGGTGAGGAGCAGAGGCGAGAGGGAGAGTGAGGGGGAGGCGAAGGTCTGGAACTGTGAAAGATCGAAGACGCTTTCTCAGATCGAAGGAGGAGGGCCAAATTTGGGCTTTTTTTTTTAAATCAAGGCCCGTGTGCATATTTCAAGAAAAATAAAAATAAAATTACACTTTAAAGATACTACACCCTAAGGCACTTTTAGATTTTAACTCTTCCATATATATATATATATATATATATATATATATATATATATATATATATATATATATTCACCAATATATAAATAAAATAATATATATTGGTTAAAAAATAAATGAGTGGCAAATCTTATTTATGCAATAATAAAGGAGAAAATGGAACGCCGAATTATTTCATTTCCAAAAAAAAATGAAAGAAAAGAAAAGAAATGGAAAAAACAAAGGAAAAAGGAAATAAAGGAAAAAAAATAAAAAGAAAAGAGAAAAGAAAAGAGAGGTGTCGTATGGCTCATTAGGAATGTTAGAAGAAAGAAACCTTCTAGTTCCAAAAACCCTAAACACAAAACGCTCTCTTTTAAGAGCGTTTTGCCTTGCCGCCGTCAGTCTGTGCCACAACACCTTTGCCCACAAGCAACCGCCACCACCTACTTGGCCCTCCGTCACCCTCCCTTCACCCTCACCCGCCTTTCTCTTCCTTCGGTCGTTGGTTTTGGCCTTCACAGTCGCTGCCTCGCTTCAGGCCCTGCCTCCGAAGCCTGTCGCCCTGCCTCCGTCGCCAACTGCACCTCCTCCCCTTGTTGTTGGATCACCGGTAGTCCAGCTTCTCCTCCGCCATTGGTTTCCAGCCCCGGTCTTCCGTCGTTCTTTTCGTCTCCGCCTCCGCTCGGTTTCGGCCTTTTCACAACTAGCCTCTTTCCTTCGATCTGCCTTGCCTAGCGACTGCACTGTTTGCTTGGGTCGGTGGTCGACTGCCTCATTGGGGTTTTATTTTCCATTTTGTGCTTCTTTCCCATGCCTTTGTATTGTTGGTCAATTTATTTGCTCTGTCTCGTCTTTGTCGCCTCTATTTTGACTACTTGATAGTCTTTACGATCTCGTTATCGTCCTTTGAGGGTTTGAGACGGGTTGGGGGTTTTATTGGGCAATCGTTTGGTTTGTGGTTGGTTTGGCGGTCTGGTGTGTTGTGTTGTTCTTGTTGTGATGCAAGCCTTCTGTGAACGGTGTTTGATTTCTTGTATCCAAAGACGTCATGGATTTGCGATCGATATTTGATTGCTCTTCAGAGTCCATAATCTGAGATGTCCGTTAGTGTCCCTAGAGCTCTTTGTGTGCGTCCTCCGTTGGTGGCTTCATTCGTTTTTCGTGTTGTTTTGTTTTACGATGTAGGATAGCTTGCACTTTTATTTTATTTCCGCATTTTCTTTTCTATCATTTGCTTTGTGTTATTTCCTTTCTATCATTTGCTTATGTTGTCTGATTTGATTGTACATCATGGTTAGTCCATCCACCGGCTTGTCTGGTCTCTTAGTTTCTCTAAGCTTGTCTAGAGAACTGAATTCTTATCTTGCTTTTAAAAAAAAGAAAAAAAAGGGAGGTTCTTCCACTTTTTCGTAAAAAAAAAAAGAAAAGGGAGAGTTGCGTGTAGGGGAGGAGGGACCGGTTCGAACCCCAGATGACCTCTCTTTATTTATCAATTCAAGGGGAGGAGGGAGTGGTGGGGCCAGGTGAATAGGGAGTACATGGAACCACACGAGACGGGAGGGAGTATGTAAAATGAATGGACAAAATGAAAAATATCGATCGCTAGAGTCAGTACAACTTTACCTATGCCGACTTCCGAGACCGGCAAATCCGGACTGAGATCTACAAGCCTACGACGTCCCATCGACTGACTCACGTCACATCGCCTGAGCCGTTGCCGGTTTCCCAAGTCGGCATGCAGAAATCCATAAGATTTCTGGCTAAGACGTCACCTCGACTAAGCGTTGCAGGCCTACGATGTCACATCGGTTGAGCCGATGCCGGTTCCCCAAGTCGGCACGTCCAATCCCGGTTCAGACGGGGAATCTTGCAGGAATCTGACCACTTTATGTCACGTCTCTGAGCTGATGTCGGTTGCCCAAGTATGCATTTTTGTGTGCCGATCCGCTATAAATACCCACACCAACCCTTGCATAAGACACGCGAAGTACAAACCTTACCTTTCATTACCGCCTCAAGAGAGCGTCGTCGGGAGCCCGGAGTTCGTTGTTGTGAAAGAGCATCGTCGTAGACATGGTGAAATGGCGTCACTTGCTTGGTGGATCGAGGGACCATGAAGAGCGGTGCGAGCCTCGTGCAAGCGACCATCGAGCTCAAGCCGAGCCAAACAATCCTCAACCTCAAGCCGCGCCTCGAGCTCAAGCCCCAGCGGCGGTATGTCGAATTTCCATGTAGTCGTCGCTTTTTTGTAATGGTTAATTATATGTTACTATAGGTTTAGAATTTAATGTTATGAAATTAAGATTATATGATATTATGTTGAAAAATATGATTTAATAGGGTTAGAAATTTCATACTTTATGATAATAGGTGTAGCGAACAATGTGATGAAATTTAGGTTATGTTATGTGAAATTTTGAAATAGAATTTTTGAATGCCATTTGACGGATGTTGAAATGGAATTTAGGATATTATTGTAATGGAATTAGGAAAAAGTTAATTATTTTGTGTTAAAACATAGATTTAGTTCGGATAAAATGAAGTATGAAATTATGTAGTAGTTGATGGCTACGTTTATGATAATATAGGGGTACAGAACAATGTGATGAAATTAAGGTTATGTAATATTATTAAAGGAAAAAAGTTAATTATTTTGTGTGAAAATTATAGATTATGTTCAATTTCAATGTTAAGTATTTAATATTAATTGAAAAGATGATTTCGGGAAGAATTGAAGTATTTTATATTGATGTGGAAATTGTTATTGTAGGCAATGAGGCGTGCCCTTTTGCAGCGTCAACGGGTAAGACCAACCGTGTCGCGTAGGAGAGGTGATAGGCCTTTAGAGCCCGCGAGGGCGAGCACGTCAGCAATCAGACAACCAGAGTATCAACCATGTTTGCCGGAACCCTCGCGGGCTAGCACATCTATGCTAGGCCACGAAGACGAGGATTTCCTCGGTAATTACGAAGTCGGGGAAGTCGATATCTCACATTTGGAGGTGCCCAAGACCCTGGATATCCCCAAAGTTAGGATCCCCAACATCAACAATCAGACGACCTCGTCGGGAGACCAATGGCAGCAGACCCCCGGGCATACTCCCATACTGAACCCTAGAGATTGGCCGTTCTGGCAGGGCATGGAGACCCAGCCTATCCTTGACGTTAGGATACCTCACGTTAGGATCCTGACCATTGGTACGTCATCTTTCAACCCAATTGCTGGAACCTCTTTCCAATCGACCGCGGGGCCCTCGATATTGGCCTTCAACACTTATGGTTCAGGTGACCGACAACGGGGTGTCTCCATTACTGATCCCTTGCATAACCCCAATGCCCAATCAGGTTATCTAGATGAGCTAAACGTTCAGGATGTAGACGAGTCGACGGACGCCCCAAGTTCGTTGAGCCACTTCGACACTATAGGACGCACCGGGGTCGCACACTATGGATAACTGAGGTGGATATCCTTCAATTCGGGTTTAATTTAAGGTTACGTTTATTACATGCACAATTGTTATGCTTATCATCGCATAATGTGGTTATTAGGGGGTGGACATGCATGTCAAGAGCATCAGGTGTACTGACCGGTTTATTGCATTGCAAAGATGGCCCCGTGACACCACCCAGTGAAACTGGTGGTATTTGGTTAGGAACAGTAGGTTGCATGTTTTATAAGATATTAGTTTTGGGACCGGCGATCACTGTCTCATTCAAGCCTTCATGTATCGATGGCACCCGGAGACCAACAACTTCCATCTCCCGTGGGGGGAGATAACAATTACCTTGCACAATGTGCACAAGCTACTAGGTTTGCCAATCGACGGTGTCTCACTAAATCCTACCAACTCAAACGCTTTACGACAGCAGTGGATGGCAGCCAACTTCGTACCAACTTCTCCCATTCAAACTTCGTACCAAGTGGAAATGCATTTTACCACAACAGCCTGGATATGCACCTTGTGGACCTGTTGCTCAAGCCCGACACTCCTCATCGTGTAATCGCATCAGGTTATCTGCTAGAGGTTCTAGGCAGCGTCCTGCTCAACGATAGAACCACAACCTCCATATCTACAATTGCGGTGGACTTCGTCACCGATCATGCCTGAACCGTAGAGTACGCTTGGGGAGCGGGCGTCCTTGCATATCTATATCTCCAGCTGGGGATCTTGTCTAGGAACGGGATTAATGCCATTGGTGGGTGTACTGCTTTGTTGTAGGTACTGAATGCTAGAAATCCCCTAACTATGATGTGTTTTGTTATTGAATATTATTCAATGTCTGATGTTATTTAAGGTATTTCAGTATTGAATATTTGCTCATTTCCCAATGTTCTCACCCAACATTTCTGAGGACCCAAAGGAACATGAAGATCCTCGCTGGGCAAAGCGGTACACAACCCGACCCATGCCAAGGGTAACCACGGAGAGGATCCTCCAGTTCATGAAACAACTAGAAACAGTGCGTGCGGAGGACGTCAAGTTCATGCCCTACGGTCAGCTGGATTTCAATGGGTTTTACCGAGTCTGTCGATATAGAGGAATCATCCAATTTTCCATGACCAAGGAAGCCTACATGTCGGATCGAGTTATGCGGCAGTTTGGCTATGTGTAGACCGTTTCGATGAAGAGAATCCTCCCGCTTAGAGAAGAAAGACCACAACAGGTCAAGGGCCTCAAGCTGACGTGGCACCCCATGGATGAATGGTGGGATGACCACTTAATTGTCTCAGATGTGTACATATCATTCACCGACCATTCACACTCGCTTGAGCCTCACGCCGTTTTCGCAGACTACATGTAGTGGTTTGCTGAGCATGGCCACCCATATGTTTTCAAAGGCTCACAGCAACAGCTACCGGAAACATATGCTCCTCCTGTTGCCGTATACGATCAGTGGGTACGTATGCAGATTACCAATTACCTTTCAATTTAGTTGCTTTGTTTCAAACCTTAATTTCATCCCCATCATTTTGTATTCGTTGTAGCGTTTTGGTGTGGTGTTGTATCGACTGGAATCTATGTTGAATCGGGGTGATGAGGTGTTTTATTCCTCTGAGATTCGGGACTACATCCGGGAAGCTCATAGATTAGAGTTGCATGTAGTGCCAACGCAGGTTCGTGCATCGCAGTTTTACCAGTGGCAGCCAAACAACTGAGTATAATGGGACTTGACACGCGGACTTGTGAATGGACCCTCCCAGCTCTTAGTCTATCTATGTTGATAGTACTTGTTGTATTTCTGTTTGCAGTAGTTGTTTGTATGGCGGACTTGTACTTCGACCCTCCCATATGTTTCTGTTTGGCCTTGCTGTTTTCAATTAGGTCTTGTAGTAGGTGTTTTCTAAGTAAGTTTTCAATTAAAGTCATATAATGACAGTGGAACTTGTATTGCAGATTGCTAACACTTCGTTGAACAAATATCTTATTTCGCATTTCTAATTTTGCATAATAGTTGGCATATAGGTCCATCAGTTCAAATCCATTTCTTACGCTATGCGAACAGAAAATCATGACTACACGGCCCCTGTTCTCTCCACTTGCCGGTAGTTGATGTATTGTTGAATGCACTCATTGTATAAGGTATCCAATCCATTAACACTTGGGTGGTGGAAATGCTACCATTCCGGTACTGTAGGAGGAAGTGGCGACCCTTCTAATAGCCACAAGGGGCTCCAATGGACTCTTCCAATCCAGGCTAATGTAATAACCTCCGTAGGTGGAGTTTGGTTCCCCTCATTTGCGACAATAGGAAAGCAGTTGTGAGGATTGTCGATACTTAGGACCACTACGACCTTGTGGTAGAAGGTTGCTACATCGAGTGGGATCATTGGTGCCTCCATCCATCTTTCATGAAGATGTAAACATGGAGCTGGGTCTTGCACATCAATATTCTCGATGAGATCGTCAATCGAGTGTAATAGTGATACGGGATAGTACAACCACATATTCGCTCGAAGCTCGGTAGTGATCTCTCTTCGGACTTGCATGTACTGGTGTTCACCATACCCAGGAACCAACGCTAGGGCACAATAACCGCAATGCCCATCTCCAGCGATCGGGCGACATTTATCAACAAAATGAAGCATGAACCTATGGATGTACTCAGTCAACATAACCGAAGGGTTTGTCTGTTGCGCCGAACCATCATTTCCTGTCGCCCTCTGACCTCTCCCTCATGATCATCCTCTGCCACGCACCCTTGCAGCGTCATCCTCTCTCCTCTGCTCAATTCTAGAAAGGTCCCGCTGCAGTGACCGTCGCCCTATAGGACAACCCTTTCGATGGATCCCGGTTGGCTCTCACATGGTTGCCATTCCAAGGTTGTTCATGTTGAAGTATGCCTCGCCCATCAAATCCTGATGATCATGCGTGAGGTTGTTTGAAACAATCTCTCTTCGAAGGGTGGCGTATTCTTGATTATTTGAAGTTGAGTCATCGAGTCTGCCACTAGAGCCCTCGGGTGGAATAATCGGATCCCACATTACTTGTTTCCAGAATGGATGAATCTGGGAGGGATGAATAGGTTGCCGATTGGAGATCGCGTCTAAGAATTCATGTACACATGGAACACCATAAGCATCCCTCCAGTAGCAATCCCTGCAAACACCATCATGGCTTGCCGGAAGAGACTTTGCCTTGTTGTAGTTGGCCAGAAGAAGGTCGTAGCACTCATCGGTCACCAGCATCAAGAGCGGTGCGAAAATTGGTTCACTCATGACACACCGTTTGATTGTCAAGAGTGGCTTCTCCAGAAACCCTATGAGTTGGTCTACCTGTTCGTTGACCATGTTGTCAATACAGTCTGTAACGTCAACAAACCCACCTATAGTCGTGCCTAGCATTCGCTTTAATTTCGAATGTGCTGACTTGACACTATAACATAAAAAAACCATGAGTGTCACGTATGTAGGATAAATAAATATAATACTTATGAAATTGGACAATTAAATGTCACTTACTTATTCGTGGTTCGTATCCCGAGATATAGGAAGTTATCAACCCATGCACGAACAAATTGCTTGTGCATGGGTTGATAACTTCCTCAAGCTCTTCATATTGATAGTAGAACTCGAGCTCATCGATTGTTGGATCCTTGTAGAAGTTTGGTGGCTCAGCCCGCAACCAATCACTAGTGCAAAGCAAGGCCTCCACCATCCTTGTAGACAAACATGCTCTGAATGGGTCAACAATCCTTGACCCCAAACTGAAAGCATTTTCTGAAGGAACCGTTGAGCTAGGAATGGCCAAAACATCTCTAGCCAACTTGGATAAAATTAGATAGGCAACTTCATTAGCTTTCCACCACTTAACAACTTCGAAGCCCTTGCATAAGATGCTCACATGTTTATCTGACAATGTACTGATCAACCTCATTCTTAATAAATTGTGATTGCTCGACCATCTCCTGTCTTGCAAGCTCTCTGCTCACTTCATCAAGGGCATCAATGTCCACACCTTCTATGTCAACACCTTCAATGGCATAAAAAATCAAAAATTAATTCAATTAAATATTAATATATGTACAGCACATCCCTACACAATAATACAATTTTTTTTAAAAAAATAAATATATAATCGGTAACCACCGGTACCACGGTATTTGGGTTGTCCATACCGTTACCGTACCGACTACCCTTGGTACCGAGACTTTCGTTACTGATTCAGTCGGTTACCGACTTTTTGGTACCAACAACCTGTTGGTACGGTTGGTAATCGGTTGGTACGGTAATTTCCGTACCATTTGCCAGCCCTACAAACAATCACCGCCTTGAATTCTGTGAGCCAAGTGTCTTCAAGGTACTTCATAAGACCCCATCGTGCCTCCCATTTTGCCTTCATCAATTGCAGTCGTACCTCATAACTTTCTTCAATCTTCGACTCAAATAAGGCATAGCATTCATTATAAAACGTGGTTCGCTTCTCGCTAGATTGTGTTATCCTACCCTTCAGTTCGATGTTGCACATAATATGAAAGGAGCACAACATATGCTTTACCATGGGAAACTCCTCCCAAAGAGCCTTAATAAGACCCAACTCTCTGTCTGTAATAATTACATATGGCAGTCATTGTCCGCATAAATGACGTAGTCGCCTTAGTGTCCCACTATACTGATTCGTGGTCTCCCTTGCCATAAATACGAACGCAATTGTAAATGTGTTCCTTGTGCTTGTAATCCCAACCATCTCTAGCAACGGCATTTGGTACCTACAACATTAACATTAATTAGTACAAAGGAAAAACTAACACGAATGACAAATATATAATTATCGGCGAATTGTGACAATTCTTACTCGTTCGTCTTGTAGGTCATGTCCATCACGATAACATATGGAAACAACATCAGAAGATGGAGCGAGTGCGGTTGTGCCAAAAGTACGTCAGTAACCTTGTCTACTCCGTCATTTGAGGACTTCCTGGTAGCGATATAGTATCCTTTTTGGTGGAGTTGGTGTAGCGCTTGCGACAGGTCCCTCTGTCCCTCTGCAGCGCTTCTCCACAACTGGCCTCGTGCATTGTACACTTGACAAAAGTAAGTCACGCAGTCATGATCATCATACTTCATCCCGCGTAGGACATCTCCAGGTCTTAACCCAATCAATGTATCACGACGGACCTGCCGATGTTGATATGGTTTTAATCGACCAGCATAGGGATGTCCTAACATCTTATCCGAGAGTTTGTGGTTATGCACATCGCATATAACCTTGATGATCCAATTGTCAACATCATTTTGACGACCCTCCAGCTCAAACTCGCATGCGAGCTTTGTCGTTTTTCTTCGCCTATTCGATGTAGGAAGAAAATCTAAGTCGAGATCTCGACTATCCCGAGCCCCTCCATACTTATCACACACTAAATGAAAGGTACCAAATCCACTCATTTTGTTCTTCCATGACCGAGTGATCACAAATACCATGTTTTTTTTATCTTTCCTATGTATCCAGCCCATGCCTTTATGTTCACTTGATCAGCCCAAAATCCAAATACCATCAAGGGTAAATATCGAACTATAATCTGTACCCATATCAAGAGGTTGGTTTTGTTCCTGAATAATGTAACTTATGCACTAAGAACATTTTCGTGCAAAATCTCACTCTATGCAATTTTACAAAATATGCTACAATAACGCTATATTATACTCCCTCCGGTCGGAAATATTTGATGTTTGACTTTTGTGCACGTAGTTTTAGGAGCTAAAAACTATATAAAATCCTATTTATTTTGATTAATTTTTTTTTCAGAGTTTAATATTTATTATTAATAATTATTAAACTATGAAAAAATTAATTAATTAATAAACTAATATTTTTTTATAGTTTTTAGCTCCTTAAAATACATGCAGAAAGTGAAAACATCAAATATTTCCGATCGGAGGTAGTATCATGGTTTCGTATTACACAACTATGCTATATTATGATTCTATTCAAACAAC
This sequence comes from Persicaria tinctoria, assembly GCA_037127255.1. Classification (NCBI taxonomy): domain Eukaryota; kingdom Viridiplantae; phylum Streptophyta; class Magnoliopsida; order Caryophyllales; family Polygonaceae; genus Persicaria; species Persicaria tinctoria. Next base: position 19,035,941 of record JBANSL010000007.1, on the reverse strand, counting down.
AAATCCATAACTATAAAAACGTTCGCTCTATATAAACAACTTTGTTTGATCTTCGTCGCAATCCCGCTATATATATAGTTCTACAAACTTTCACAATGTATGAATAGTTTACCTCGAGATTCTTCACAAGCACCTCCGGATCACTATAGCTGAAAATGTCGAATGGTAGCTCACCTTCGTCGTCTTCTTCCGGTGGCACCATTTTTTCAGTTGATGGAGAGAATGTGATAATAGAGATCAATCGTCAAAACAACCCAACCAAGTTCCTATTTATAGACCTTCGTGTGGTTATGCATAGGACAAGGATGCCGACTTCGGCACTCGGCATGGGCAACGTGTTTGCCAACTTCGGCACTCGGCATTGGCAAAAGCTTTGTCAGCTCTGGCAATTGGCATCGGCACCGTGCCGATGGCGATATTTTTCCATGCGGATACCATAACAGTTAATTATGGATAGTTACCTAACTGTCCCTTTTTTTTAAGCTTCCTACATATGCCCATTATGGAGTAAATACTTAACATAGTTAATTATATACAGAGTATATTGAAACCAACTTCCCATAGATATCACTCTTGGTTAATATGAGAGAAAATTTTTTAATCTTAACCCTTCGTGAGGGTGGTTGTGGCGAAGAACCCGATCAGGTCGTATGGCGGTGTTGCTAAGAGTTCTCAACTTTTACGACACTTAGCTTTGGAAGACATATCTTGAATAATTAGATATTTTGTATTTTTAGAAAATAAATCTCACCACGTATAACTATTATTTGTTTAGTTTGTGGGTATTTGTATAGACAAATTTCTATCGCCAGATATTTTTATATTAGTAGCTAAAAATATGTTGTTGTAATTGTGTTCAAATGGATATGAGAGGAAACAAGAATCAGTAAGAAAATTTTCTCTTATTTTACTAATTATTATTAATGTTAATGTTTCTATGAGAATGCATATTCCATCTCCAATATATTGTATCGGAGCCAATATAAAAAAAAAATGAGTGTAAATATAGCATCGAAGAGCACAATGCAACTGCAAGTCTACAACTAGCCAAGTTAAATGGGAATAATTATGATAGTTGGTCTATCTAACTAATGGTATATTTTCGCTCACATGAATTATGGACTTCTGTTGAAACTGACTTTCAAGATGTTATATGAGTCACCTAGTTGCGAAGACAAAAAAAAATCATTAATTGAAAAGATGAAGAATTATCAAAATGTCATAGATTTAAATTTTCAAATAGTGAAGGAATCGTTATTTTAAAAAAGATCGATAGCAGAAGTATCAACAAAAGTGTGGGAGATCCTGCAAAAATCCTACAGAGCTATGATCGTCTCAAGCAATTACCATTGCAAACCCTTCAAGCAGATTTTGAGTCTTTATATATGAATGACTCTGAATTAGTTTCAACGTATTTTGATCGAGTTCAAGCTACCGTTAACCAAAGACATATTAATGGTAAATCGACGATAAAAGGGTCATAGAAATAATTAATTGATCCTTATATGCAAATTTTGATTATGTGGTAGCTACTATTGAGGAAGTGAAAGATCTTTCAAAGTTACCCTTTGAGAGATTTTCGGTTCATTGTCTTCGCATGAACAAAGAATTAAAAGCAAAAAAAATACTTCTATCTCATAGCACGTTTTGCAGAGTAGAGCAAGCATGACCAATCATGACATTCATCAAGGTGGTCATGGACATGATCATGGACGAGCAAGAGAAGGAAATGTTCATTCCTATTGTAAAGATGAAAACAGAGAAAATAGTTCTATAAAAGGTGTTAGAAGAGTAAATTATGCACGTGCAAATCGACAATGCAATGTTAAAAATGTGTCGGTTTGAGCATTATGCATTTGAATGTCCAACAAGGTTGCAAGTAAAACAAGGAGATCGTGCTAACGTAGCCGAAGCGAGAGAAATTTTGCTTCTGGCTTGCAAAGGACTATATACTCAAAGTTCTAATGTTTGGTATCTTGGTACATGCTATAGCAATCACAAGACTACTAGAAACGAGAAATGTTCTAAATTGTCCATGCAAGAATTTTGGGAATAAATCTAAAATTTCGGTAACATTGGTCCCATTCACTTGAAGAACAGGACAATTGTTACTTTGGGGATCTTCCTTGTACTCCATAATTTTAAGGGCAGCAATTACCCACCACGCCTTATTGTTGTGGGTGTTGATTTTAAATATTTAATGAATGTCGATGATAATCTACCGCAACTAGTTATGGCAGACGGTAATTAAATTTAATTAAGTCACCGCATGATCCTGCGATGGTTAGTGGTGAAAATAATAAAAATTAGCGGTGTATATATCAACTCCCACTGAATATTTATAAGATCGGTCATGTAATGAGGGAGTAGAACCATGTGAGTAGACATGATGGAAGGAAAGAAAACCAACACCAAAGGCCATAATTTATCAATGAAGGCTATAAGAAGAAAAAGGTGCAGCAATGTATAGCTTGGAAGGCGACAATGGAGTAAAAAGGAATTTCGTGATGAGATAGAGCCATAAAGCTCTTATGCTATATGAGTAACCAAGAGGAAGATAGATACATTTAGTTGTATTACAAAGGGAGAAAATCTAATAGCTATCATAGAAGAGCGTACGAAATATACAACAACAACTAGAAAATTAATTCAAACTAAAGCAACAACGCCTCACGCAATAAATACAACACCCAACTATCTAGTGACGGAATATTAAAACCAATTTATCTAACAAAAATAAGCGTCGATTTAAGTTTTCTAGGCAATTAAATAAGAATGTGGTTTATGAGAATTGTTATTGAAAATTATTTTTATTACTAATTTTCGTTTAAATACTTCACTCGTTGGTTCACAAGGTTAGTAAACATCACTTAATTTGGATTGGACGGAGTATTTGACTAACTTGTAGAAACTATTAAAATATAAATGGACTTCATAGAATGATAGAAGTAAATCCTAATACTTACAAAAAAAAAAGTAAATCCTAATATTGACACAAGTACCGGGGAACTCTTTATCGCATCATCGGATAATGATCTTCATCAAGAGAGTCTTTCCGAACCCAAGTAGAGAGATCTCTAGCACTCACAGAACTAACCCGAATAGCATCAGAAGGGCCACTATGTCACAACGATGTCAATATCCTGCATTGAATATGAATAGAATGAGCACTACCAGTAGCGGACCCAGAAACTTTTGAAGGGGGGATAACCACAGTAGTACACAAGAAGATCGAGAAAAAAGGCGTAAAACACATAACATGTTCGATAGTACAAACTGGTGCCAAACAGTGGCGGATCCAGAATTCATACGTATTTAGGATTATATTTATCCAAATTGAATTATTTTATAATAGAAAATTAATTTTTTATATCAAAATTTACCCGAATTTTTTGGTCATTCAAATTCATTGACATTGAATTATGAATTATTTTGGGAAATAAAATTGATTAAGTTTTATACATATATAAGAATACATGTTATTGAAGAAGGGAATGATGTACAAAATAAACTAAAAAAAAAGACGGGTCACATTGCTGAAAACAGTACAGGTTTGCATATTCAACAACAACAACTTCACCAAAATCCCTATGAACTAAGTAAGTCATTATAACTAATACTACCTCCGATCCAAAATATAAGTCGTTTGACTTTTTAACACGTATTTTAAGGAGCTAAAAACTATATGATATATTAACCTTTTTATTTTTATTTTTTTTACAATTTAATACTTATTACCAACAAATATTAAGTTGTAAAAAAATAATTAAAAAAAGTTGATATTTTATATAGTTTTTAGCTTCTTAAAATACGTGTTGAAAAGCCAAACGACTTATATTTTGGATCGGAGGGAGTATAATTTCCCAAATCCAACAAATCATTCCAACTAAACTCTATCAATATATGAAATTCAACTTAGAACTCTATACTTCCAATCCATAAATTGATTCTCAAATCCCCAAATTTACCCCAAATTAATTCTCAATCCACAAATTTATTAACAAAATCACAAACCATAATCGAAATTTAACCCAAAATGATTCACAAATCCACAAATTCGAATCCACATATGAACAAAACTAACCTTGAAGGTAGAGTTTGACAAGATTTGAAGAAGAAACAGCTGAAGGCGTGCAACCTGCGGGTGTTCGCCGAGCCCTAGGGAGGTCAGAACTATCGAATTCAAGGGTGGGTGCGGTGCGCCGGTGCCACCGTGCTAGGGTGGGTGCGGCGGCAGGTTGCTGTGTGGGTCGAAGGCTCGACTCGGACTTGACTCTCTCTCATAGTCGGTAGCTACTGTAAATGTAAATGGGGAAAGGGGCGGCTACTGTAAATGTAAATCAGAGCTTTTGAATTTTAACCTATAAAAAGATTTAAAAAAAAATAGAGGTAAAAATTTAAAATTTATCGAGTCGAACCCGCGTCTCCTAACTCCGAAAGAGCTCACCCACGTCCTTTGCCATTTGAGCCAACGTTGTTTAGTGATTCCTTACTCTCTTTACTTAATTATATTCAAAACGAGTTTTTTTAAATACATATTTCTCGGGCTGAGGGGCAGGACCCCCCCTGGTTCCGCCACTGAGCACTACCATATCAATACATAAGATGCAATTGAACTGTCACAGACTACCTTGTCTTTTAAATGATTGCCAAATCATTTAGTGGTAGTTATCCGGTCAATTTGACCCTGTTCAGATTTAAGCAATACATATGAAAATATATTAGCTAGGTTTATATAGCAAATTGTACTAACAACACAAAAGAAAGGAAACAACATTATTCTCAAGAGCAAGGGTTATCATCCTGTTCTATAATTGCCTAGATGGATAAATTTTTGTGAATAAAGTAGGAAGAGCCTACTCTATAATTGCCTAGATGGATACTTTTTTGCAAATACAGTAGGAAGAGAGATGAGATTCCATGTACTTCCTACCTACCTTATCCTAAAAAAATTTCCATTCAGGCATTATTAATATTAGGTTTAACTTTTAGTTGGGAGATAAAATGGACACTTGATCAATGACATGTTATATCAAATTTGAGCAACACTCAAAGATTCAGAAAACAGACTCTGGAATTATACCAAATTTCCATCAATGCCATAGAAAGGCGCAAGGAAAGCTAATAGAGGAAAGTAAAAGACAGCTCATAAGTGTCCATTTTATAGACAGCTCAGCTCATAAGACCTTACAATGTAATATCTATAGACAGCTCATAAGACCTTACATTTTTTGCAGAGTGGACAGCTCAGCTCTTGTGAAAGTAATAGACACCCAGTTTTCCAGGTTAGACAGATTACAGTAGCTCATTTGTTTGACTAAATGTGTCAGCAACTAGAAACCTTAATGAATTTGACTTCAGTGCAAATCAGACAGCTCAAACCACACTTATCACTATGCCTATTCAATTCCCCCTTGCTTCGGGGGAGCCTGAATACCTCAAACCACACTTATCACAATAGTAGTGGTATATTTCCTTGGTGCTTCTGAGGCTGAAACCCTCAAGAGTGGCTGCGAGGGCTGAACATTTCCTACAATGATACAATGCCAGATCTTCAGCTTGTTTTGCCATTGCCACTGCCGGTGCCTTCTTTTGTCTTTTAGCAAAGACGGGGAAATCAGCTGTCTTCTGTATACATTGTTCTGCAGTGATTTCTCCGTTCTTGTATAACTCCCTATCTTTCACTAGGTCACTTTCGAAACTTGATAGAAGGTTGTCATAATCTCTCATATTATTCCTACAGTGCTGAAAAATAAGCTTCTCCGCCTCCACTGCGAATCCATCAGGAAAACCACTGCAATGTTCCTCCAACTTTTGAATGCAAGCTGCCCTCATATCATCAGTTATCTCCTCATTACTGTCAGACATCTGCAACACAATCATAAGGAAATCCTCATCTCCATCATCATAGACAAATTGATTATTATTTTCTCTAAACAAAACAAAGTACCAAAACCCATGACTATTCTACTAGTTTTGTGTTTGATACTCCAAATTCCTGTGTTTGATACCATGAATTCCTCTCAACCCATGACTAATCAAGTTATGTCTTTGACACTTCAAATTGAACAAGCAAGAATTTCTTTCATTACTTCAATAATGAAAAGGAACAATTCATCACTGTCAGACATCTGCAACACAATCATAAGGAAATCCTCATCTCCATCATCATAGACAAATTGATTATTATTTTCTCTAAACAAAACAAAGTAACAAAACTCATGACTATTCTACTAGTTTTGTGTTTGATACTCCAAATTCCCGTGTTTGATACCATGAATTCCTTTCAACCCATGACTAATCAAGTTATGTCTTTGACACTTCAAATTGAACAAGCAAGAATTTCTTTCATTACTTCAATAATGAAAAGGAACAATTCATCACTGTCAGACATCTGCAACACAATCATAAGGAAATCCTCATCTCCATCATCATAGACAAATTGATTATTATTTTCTCTAAACAAAACAAAGTAACAAAACTCATGACTATTCTACTAGTTTTGTGTTTGATACTCCAAATTCCCGTGTTTGATACCATGAATTCCTTTCAACCCATGACTAATAAAGTTATGTCTTTGACACTTCAAATTGAACAAGCAAGAATTTCTTTCATTACTTCAATAATGAAAAGGAACAATTCATCACTGTCAGACATCTGCAACACAATCATAAGGAAATCCTCATCTCCATCATCATAGACAAATTGATTATTATTTTCTCTAAACAAAACAAAGTAACAAAACCCATGACTATTCTACTAGTTTTGTGTTTGATACTCCAAATTCCCGTGTTTGATACCATGAATTCCTCTCAACCCATGACTAATCAAGTTATGTCTTTGACACTTCAAATTGAACAAGCAAGAATTTCTTTCATTACTTCAATAATGAAAAGGAACAATTCATCACTGTCAGACATCTGCAACACAATCATAAGGAAATCCTCATCTCCATCATCATAGACAAATTGATTATTATTTTCTCTAAACAAAACAAAGTAACAAAACCCATGACTATTCTACTAGTTTTGTGTTTGATACTCCAAATTCCCGTGTTTGATACCATGAATTCCTTTCAACCCATGACTAATCAAGTTATGTCTTTGACACTTCAAATTGAACAAGCAAGAATTTCTTTCATTACTTCAATAATGAAAAGGAACAATTCATCACTGTCAGACATCTGCAACACAATCATAAGGAAATCCTCATCTCCATCATCATAGACAAATTGATTATTATTTTCTCTAAACAAAACAAAGTAACAAAACCCATGACTATTCTACTAGTTTTGTGTTTGATACTCCAAATTCCTGTGTTTGATACCATGAATTCCTCTCAACCCATGACTAATCAAGTTATGTCTTTGACACTTCAAATTGAACAAGCAAGAATTTCTTTCATTACTTCAATAATGAAAAGGAACAATTCATCACTGTCAGACATCTGCAACACAATCATAAGGAAATCCTCATCTCCATCATCATAGACAAATTGATTATTATTTTTTCTAAACAAAACAAAGTAAAGTGTTTGATACTCCGAATTCCTGTGTTTGATACCATGAATTCCTCTCAACCGTGACACTCCAAATTGAACAAGCAAGAATTTCTTTCTTTACGGAACAAGGAACAAATGATCAACAAATAAGATAATAGAACAAGACGACCTGAGCACAACCGCTAAACCGAATAGACAAGATAGTAGAATAACATCAACAAAGTCGCAACAGAAGCTCTACCGAATAAGATAATAGAAAAAGTTCAACCCAATCGCAAACAATCGACCGAAAAAACAACGCACCTTGAGTGATCAAAATCAAAACTGGACAACGGAAACCGGAGTTGTCACCGGCGGCTTGGCAGCAAGGTTGGGAAGTAAGAACCAGAGAGAGGGTTGGATGGAAAAACCCGAGAGCCCATTGGAAAAAGAAGCTCCACCGAATAAGATAATAGAAAAGATCCTCTAATTCGCAAGACCGACAAAACAACGCACCTTGAGCGATCAAAATCAAAACTGGACAACGGCAACCGGAGTTGTCACCGGCGGCTTGGCAGCAAGGTGGGGAAGTAAAGTAAGAACCAGAGAGAGAGTTGGATGGAAAAACCCGAGAGCCCACTAGAAAAGTAAAACCCTTGGATCCTCTGCTCGATTAAACCCTTAAAAGTGGGAATTACAAAAAAATTACAAAAATAACAAATAAAAATTAAAAAATCCACACCCATTTTTCAAACATGTAAAATGACACGTATATTTCTATATGTCTCTCTAATAAATATAGGGTAAAATCCATCTATAGTCCTTGAACTTTGACCAAATGTTCAAACGGGTCCCTGAACTTTACTTTTGTTCATTGAAGTCCCTGAACTTTGATACTTTGTACACATTTGGTCCCTCTGTTAGTAAATTTGTTAAATATGTGTTAAATAATGATATAGAATCAATGTATTTTGGTATATTAATGGAATAAGTTAGGTTATACACATGTAATTGCTTGGTATTTGTTTTACTAAAGTAAAAAATATATTATATTAAAAATATATATGTTTTTAAAAAATATTTTTTATAATAAAAAAACTTTCTATTTTCCAACTAAATGGTATAATTTTTCGATGATATTTTATTTTAAAGTATTTTGATGACCGGAAACTTCTTATTTGATTAAAAAAATTAAAATGTGTTTTGTTAAAAAAAAAACTCTACTTTTGCTATAAAAAAAATAAATTCTATTTGTGTTAACAAAATAAACTATATTTTTAATTAAATAAGGAAATTTTAGTCATTAAAATACTTTAAAACAAACTATTATTGGAAAATTATAACATTTGTTAAAAAAAAATAGAAAGTGTATTTGATAAAAATATATTTTAAAATATGCTTTGTTATAAGAAAACTCTATTATGTATGATGACTTTTGAGAAGAAAAAAGCTTAATTTTTTACTTTAGTAAAACAAATACCGGGCAATTACAATTGTATAACCTAACTCATGTAATTAATACAAAAATACATTGATTCCCTATCATTACTTAACACATATTTAACAAATTTACTAACAGAGGGACCAAATGTGTAAAAAATATCAAAGTTCAGGGACTTAAATGAACAAAATTAAAGTTCAGGGACCCGTTTGAACATTTGATCAAAGTTCAGGGACCATAGGTGGATTTTACCCAATAAATATATTCAAAAATCCACACCCATTTTGATTATAAATATATTCAAATTTTGAATTTAATGGATAAATTATATTTTAGTGACCATTTTATTTATTTTTAAAAAATAATAATAACTAGTTAATAATTTTCAATTTAAAATATGAGTTTGATCCATTTTATTTGTCATGTATAACTTTTTTTTTAAATTTACCTAAATTTTAAAAAATTAAGTAATCAATTAATCATATAACTTAAAGAGGGAATTAAAGGGAATAACTCTCGCCCCGATTTGGTTTGCACGCCTAACCCCATACCCGGTTCAATTTACAAGGGTTAACCCTCCCCTTAAAAAAATTACACTCAGCCGGTAATTTTTTACACTCAGTAACCGGTCTCCTTCCTTTGCCTCTCTCCTGACCATCGATGGCAGAAAAATCGGAGAGAGAGATTGAGGGATCGAAAGGCGGAATCAGAGAGAAAGAGCCGGAGGCGGCAAATGAGGGGAGCGAGAGAACCAGAGGGTTCCCAATTCCCACGCCGCTGTTCAATTTCAATTTCTGACGCCGCTGTTCAATTTCTTCGCCCGTCGCCACAGCTACCGGCAGCAATAACTCGTCCGTTTTCCGGCAATCGGCGTTTCCGTCAGCTCTCAGAGCGCTTAGGGTTACCGAATCCTAGCGCCTGCTTCTCCTTCACCCCATCGGAGAAGCACAATGTGGCATCCTTCTCCAACCTCCATCGCTAGGTCACTTTCTCCATCCTACCCTAGCTCCCGTCGCTTGTTTTCCCGATATTCCGATATCTGTTTACAACAGGTAATACATTTCACTCATACCTGCATTTGTGTTTCAATCCTAAATTGATCATCTGTTGTGGAATTTAATCTGTGATGATCTTTGGTTGTAACCTGATCATGTTGGGATTCTGAATTATATTCACATTGACCTAATTGCTCGCAATAGTCGACCAGCCTTAAGAAATCTCGAGAGAAACATTTTTTTGGGTTTGGATGACAACAGGCTTTGCCAATGGGATATGCGTGATCGTGGTGGCATGGTACAGAACATAGCAAATTCTTCCCCTGTCTTGCACTGGACGCAGGGCCATCAATTCTCTCGCGGTACCAACTTCCAGTGTTTTGCCACAACTGGGGATAGGTCAATTGTGGTTGGATCCGTCGATGGGAAGATAAGATTGTATTCTAAGACGTCAATGAGGCAAGCAAAGACTGCATTTCCTGGCCTTGGTTCCCCTATCACTCATGTGGATGTTACTTATGATGGGAAGTGGGTTATAGGAACAACCGAGTCGTATTTGGTCCTCATCTACACCATGTTCACTGGCAAGGATGGTAAGACAAAGACTGGGTTTAGCGGACGTATGGGAAGCAAAATCGCAGCTCCAAGGCTGTTGAAGCTAACTCTTGTTGATTCACATATGGCTGGGGCAAACAATAAGCTTCACGGTGGTCAATTTTCATGGGTAAGACAATTTTCTTTTTCCATTGTTCATTTTAATTGCGATTCTTGGATATGTGTTCTCTGAAGATGCTTTGAATATGGTTTATTTCTTTTAAGTTTGTTGGATTATTCCCAGCTTTTACTGGATTAAGTAAGAATGATGAAAATTAGGTTTTTTTAGGGGATTTAACTAAAATTAGACAGATTCATTGTAAGGTAGATGGACATGATATGAATATGAAAAAGGTAGAAAGAACTACTTTTAGATGCCATTCTATGTTTAAAAGATGATAATATAAAAAAGGGGCAGCATAAGTGGATACAGTATATGTTAGAAAAACCAAAATCTGCCTGCGTGTATTCAGGAATGAATTATGAGGAGGCACAAAGTAGTTTGGTTGGTAAATTTCTCAGGAGCTGACAGTTGCACAATTCTTACATGTTCATCATGGTAGATATTTCGACTAATTTGGATGTGTTCTATCAAGGATGCAAGAGATGTTAAAGAATTGCAGTCTGTGGAAGCATTTAGACAGAGACTGCTTTTGAGGATTTATTACCTGCAAGACACGATGATTACCACACATTGTTGAGGTGAATACTTCCTCCTCCTTGCTAAGATTCTGTAAATATTTTGAGGAAATAGCTAGATGCCATTCTTGATATGGTGTCCATCAAACATTGTGCCAATCTTTCAATGTTATACCAATGTGAATGTAGAGTGGGTAATGTTGTTTATACCAGTGCTGACATGATCTCTCCAAATAACCGAGTAACTGTCCATGGTAGGATCAATAATTTACAAGTTCCTTGATGTTCTTTTAGATCATTCAATACCCAAGCTATTGCTTATCCTGTGTTTTCACTTTCCTGAAAAATTCAGTACTATTCTCGTTTTTTTGTTTTTGACAGATTCTTAAAAGCTAGGAAGTTTTTTCCTGATTGTTGTAGGTTTTAGATGCAATCCAAGCTGCTGAGAAACTCGAAAAACCACATCTCTTGGAGCTTTTCACTGATGTGTATGATGTTCCACCATTGAATCTCATCATGCAGGAGAAATCACTAAGAAGGGACATACAAAAGTCCTACATGTTCTAATGAGAGAGTCATGATTGAGATTTGAGATGCTATAAATCTCTTTTGTAACATAATGTACGACCTTCCACTGAAACGATTCAGTTGAATAGGTTTATTGACTGTGTAATTGGTTGATTTTACTATATTTAAAATTTTCTTGCTTCCAAGTTTAATTTGTATAAAATTGTGAATTATTGTAAGAAAGTTTCTCTTTTGCCGAATGAGACTTGCTTTCCATCTTAGTCATTGCCTACTTTAAATCGAACAATGTCTCTCTTTTACCGAATAAGCTTATAGATTGCAGATCAGCAAATAACCTGTCATGTCAACGGGTATAACCTGTCATGTTAATAGCATTACCTGTCATGTTAAAGTTTATACCATGTCATGTTAAAAGGTATAACCGTCATGTTAAAGCAATTCCCGTGTCTACAAAGAGTTTCGTTTACGAAAAAGCAAACAAAGAAACATACTAATCCAAGCACTTATGCCACTACATTATGTGATAGCAGCACCAAAAATAAACCATAACCCATACTGAATTTACATATCACCCATATCGGATTTACATGACATATAATATATTTTACTTGACATATGAATTTTTTTTACCTGACACCTGAATTTGAGACATTCTATTCCTTTTTTATTATTCATAATTTCTTTTGCTAGACTTTTTTTTTTGAACTTGGTTTCAAATTCAGTCTTGGATGATTTCTGGGGTAAGTCCACTCACTCTGACTGTCATGTGAAGTGACGTAGGTGACATGTCAAACATATCTCCTGTCATGTTAAAGGTTATAACCTGTCATGTTAAAGGGTATAAACTGTCATGTTAATAGCATTACATTTCATGTTATTTTCTTTCATTAAGGAGAAAAGGATCGATTCGCATTACCTGTCATGTTAAAGGGTATGAACTGTCATGTTAATAGCATTACATGTCATGTTATGTTCTTTTATTAAGGAGAAGAGGATCAATTCGCGTTACCTGTCATGTTAAAGGTTATAACCTGTCATGTTAAAGGGTATGAATTGTCATGTTAATAGCATTACATGTCATGTTATGTTCTTTCATTAAGGAGAAGAGGATCAATTCGCATTACTTGTCATGTTAAAGGTTATAACCTGTCATGTTAAATGGTATAACCTGTCATGTTAATAGCATTGGATGTCATGTTATTTTATTTCATTAAGGAGAAGAGGATCGATTCGCATTACCTGTCATGTTAAAGGGTATAACCTGTCATGTTAATAGCATTATCTGTCATGTTATTTTCTTGCATTAATAACATCACACACAAAGAAAAAGGAGTTTAGCAGAAGGAATTCTGAAGCCTACCAGAGTCCATTTCTGGTTTGTCTGAGCTCAGAGCGCTCTTGCTGAATGGGTTTTATTGTTTAAGAGCTTAGAATATTGCAATCGCCCTTGCTGAATGGGTTTTACATGTCACCCATACCGGATTTACATGACATATAATGTATTTTACTTGACATGTGAATTTTTTTACTTGACACCTGAATTTGAGACATATTTTATTCTTTTTTTATGATTCAGAATTCCTTCTGCTAAACTTCTTTTTTTGAACTTGGTTTCAAATTCAGCCTTGGATTATTTCTGGGGTAAGTCCGCTCACTCTGACTGTCATGTTAAGTGACGTAGGTGACATGTCAAACCTATTATCTATCATGTTAAAAACCCATCTTATGATGAATTCAACAGGAAGATGAAGTGTCTTGACTTTTGATTTATTATGATATGAAACTGCCTATAATTTGTTGATGTAGCAAGCTCGACTTGTTCTAAACATAAGTTGATAGTCGTCATTGATTAATGAATAATAAGCCTACGTGAGAATTGAACCCACATCTTTGTGTATGACCACAATGCTCTCCCATTGAGCTAATAGGCTACATGTGAATTGCATAGCAATACAAATCTAGTCATACTTATGCAGCAACCTTACCGGATCGCCATGGAAACCTAAATCTTTGATCTAGTTAACCAATAATTACAACCAGCAATATTTACCAACCTAACTTATGGTTAACCTTAAAAAGTGCTAGGAGCTTGCCTTTGGGCAATATTTCAGAAATCAACGCAAGTTATCGGTTAGATTATTAGCTAAATCTTAATATTTACAGTGTACAATGTTGGCCGGTCAACCATCGAATTGTCACCAAAGGTTTTAGTTCGGGAAGAGTCAAGGCCTTGGAATAAATACATACATTACAGTAGGAGATATGGAAACTATAGTCCATACCTCTGAATGGAGCTGGCCGGGAGTTCAAACCTCACCTTAAGTGGTTCCGTTGCTTGCAGTTGTAGGCGCCCTTGTCCATCAAAACAAGACTTCACCTGTCAGTAATGAGTACCCGACGAAATCATAAAGGTGGGGCGTTTTTCATGGAGGAATCCTCAGATGAAGTAAGCTGGAACTAGCAAAGAATCAATTAGAAATCCAACGTGTATAAAAGAACAAAAACTCATCATCCACAACTTCTCGAATTGATAACACTAAAAGATTCACTTTTCCTCCGATACTTGTATGAAACTGACCATATATAAGCAAGTCCACATAACGAGTTCCATATATATATATATATATATATATATATATATATATATATATATATATATATATTCCACAAGAAAGTATCATTTCATGTTCTCAAGACCGGAAATCCACCATCTGTTGGCATGGTGGGGCAATTTTTTTTTCTTCGAAAAAAATCCCATCTTTGTAACAGGGAAGAATCCATAGAATGTCCCATTATAGGACTTCCACTAAAGGTAGCCCCTCCTTTAAGTTGAGTAGTTCACCTGAAAACAATAGTAGATTCCATTATGTGCAAAAAAAGAAGATGAAAGTAGGGCATTTGCGCTGCTTCACGTGGCTGAGCATCAGTGACTTTGCATTCTCTAATATTTCTTCCTTCATAAGCTTTGAAAAGAAGGAAATTGAAGGAAGCATGTAAAGCCCATTTTGTTTCTTGAAAGAAAGCAAAAGAATCTTATGAAACTAAAGGTTTAAGCTGCAACCCCAAGTGGTGCAACAGATTCAGATCATTACTCGTTGTCGGGGCAGCAACGTACTCCCTCACACAAAGTATGCAAAACACGGTCAGGAGAAGCCTGCCAAGCCTCTCAATCAATATATTTCCCAAGTATGATCATACTTGACCATCTACATGGAGGAACAAACAAGCACATCACACATGACCATCTACATGAATGAATTACAAATTTAAAAGCTGCTTACAAAACGAATGCAGGACCAAACTACTCAAAAGTAAAACTAGTGAAGCCACCACACTAATAATTTGTTTGATTTTCATTCACATCATATAAAAAAAACAAATCCATGTTTGCAGATAGATATTCAAGTCCAAAAAAAATGCACAAACAAATATAAACTGCACCAAGACGAATCCCGTCATCAATAAGAATTAGGCAGCAAAACACAGCAAGCACATATGCCTGTTTTTTTAAGAATCACAAAAGGAAAGATAACCTGAATAGCATCCATCCTTGAGAATCCTATAAGGGTCACATATCATATATAGTAAAGACCAATTAAAGACATGCAAGGGTAAAATAATTCCTGTACTCACTCAAACCCATTCAAATATTCAATCATATCGATCCCAAATAACAAATGCACAAATCATACCACATATTGGTGATGGAAATGCAATTACTAAATTCAGAAACATTGCTGAGTCATTGATTTCACGCCTTACAGATCGCCATGGAAAAAATCAGGAACCGCAACAAGGAATCCATGGCAACACAATGAAGGCATGCATATTAAATTATTAGAATTATACAAGAATAATATATTAAGAGATAGAGTCTTCCTCCTGCTTCCAATTTCCTATTCTTTCACACAACTATCAAAAATATTTTATATTAAGATTATTCACGTGTCAAGTAAAAAAAATCATGTGCCAAGTTTCATGTTTTATGTGTCATGTAAATCCAAGTACACAATATACACACCATCATCTCTAAATATTGAGCCAACCATACACTTAGCCATAGCAAATGCAATGTTCAACAAAGCTACCCCCGTTAAAAGACCAGTTTAAAGCCATTGAGGAACCCTAAGCAAACTGTCAATTCAATTCCCAACAGTAGGTGTCACAAAGACAAAATTGAACAATTTCAGCGGGCAATAGATATAGCATATGGGTAATGAATTAATAGATTCACAAATGAGATACATAATGGATGGATACCTATCAATCTATCTTTTTCTAGCTACATACCTATCCTTGAATTGTATACAAAGTTTGAAACCCAAACCCAAAGGCCAAAGCCATGTGTATTGCCCTGCAGATTCACATGTAAATGCCCATCTCTCTCGTGTCTTTGTGTTTGATAGCTCTCTCTCATCTCCATAATGTCTATTTGAATGCTTCTTCCTTGGCCAACTAGCTCATAAACTACGGAGTATTACTTAGTTACCACACATTTTTTATGCTTGTTGAAATAGACTTTGGGTCAAACAACGTTTCACCTAACTTTGGCGTTGATCATGTATATTACTAGTGTATTTTGTTTCCATAGATAAGCATAAGGATTTTATGCCTCTAGTCACATACCTAACTACGGAGTATTACTTAATTACCACACATTTTATAAGCATAAGGTTTGGTAATAGATATAGCAATTCAGTAGGCATTATAGATATAGCAATTCAGCCATTTATAAGCACAATGTAGTTTTATAAAAGGACTAAGTTCAATCAACCAGAGCAGTACAATTTAAACACACAAAATGAAGAAGAACAAGCACTTCACTGCATCAATTTCTAGCTCTATGAACAAAGCAACAACAAGCACCGACTGTCAATTTCTAGCTCTATGAAAAAGAACAAGCACTTCACTGCATCAATTTAAAGATACCTAAATTGGCCATTACAAAATTGAAAGGAAGAAATTCTACAACTTTATGAGACCATATAATGATAGCAGCAGAGGAGGAAGGTGCGGGGGAGATGGACAAAGCAACAACAAGCAAAGGCAATTTCAAATTCAATCCAAATAAAACGAAAAGAAGAGGAAAACAAACAGCAATAAGACAAAGGGGGAACTGGATTGATGATTTACCGTGAATTAGGGAAGGCTCATGCTATGTCATATGATGGTGATCAGCTGTTGTGTTTCGATCCGGGAGGAGAGTGTGTGTTGGTTGTTGGAGAAGGTTTGCTGAGGGAAGGAGTAGTGAGTGATTCAGTTCAATCGGTTTTAGAAAGGCTTCGATTTGACAGAATATTTTTCATAAAGTTTGTGCCTATAGAGTGCTCAGGTGCATCACTAATCTCCTTAAACCACATTAAGCCAAGTCCAGTTGATTGTACTGATTTTCCTAGATTCAATCTAGATCATTCTCTTAATATGAGAAGAGATGCCTTAAAGGAGATGGGTGATTGTATTGATATTTCAATTTTTGATCCTGGAGAAGAGTGTTTGATGGCTGCTAGGTATGGCTTGCTGGAGGAATCACCTAAGCCGGTAAGTGACAAGCTGATTCCTACGAAGGAAACCTTCAGTTCGATCGCCCACAAGGCACTCGATGAAATGTCTGCACCAATGTATGGCACGAATAGGAAGGAAGAACACCCTTGGGTTGAGAATAGGATTGAGCTGATTATTGTAAGGGTTGGGTTAATTAGTTCGTTTCAATCGCAACCTGTTTTTGATCCCGGAGGTGCAAGCATGATATTTGAGGTTAGTATTTCCTCGGGATGTTTGCCAATATCCAATGCTGCAGGGCTGCTAGAGAACTCTCAAAAGACGGTGGAGTGTAGTGAATTACTGGCGTTCAACTTGGGAAGACGTTTAGCTGTGAGTAAAGCCCTTTGCTCATCCATTAATATTGTTACTTTTGCTCCTCCACATCTGGTTGAATACTTGGTGGGTGATAGGCACCAAATTAGCGCTCAATGCCTTGTTGAATTGCTTTTATATGATTCAACTTTGGTGTCTATAAATGTTTATGGTGTTCCGAGAGGGGATTTATTAATGTGTGTTGAGCCCAATTTGTTAATCCTTATTGGGGTTGATTCTGCTATCTACTCATTGAGAATGAGTTTAAGTGATCTCAACGGTTTTGGCAGCCTTCATGATTTCGGTAGTTCTCTACCTATTGTTATTCTGGACAACTTCATCTCAATAAAAATCGGCAATTCTGTTCGACATGTGTTTGATCTCGGAGGAAAAGAGGAAACTTCTCATGAGTTGACCTTATCTATACTCAAGCTGTACATGTCGCTTAAATTACAACAGAGTGCACAAAACTGTGATGGAGGGGTAGTCGATAAGATTGCAATGCTAAAGCAAATTGCAAAGGGAGATCAGGAAGACACCAATCATGTGACCTCAGATTTGAAGCCAAAGAGAACATGGGTGCTGCTATTGTTAGATCCACCTAAGGAAATGATGAAGGAAAGTACTGATTTTGATGTTCGAGTTTGGGCAATCAGTGCCACTTATTTGGTTTTTGATCCCGGCGGCAACCATTCAAGGGATCATTTGGCGACTGCAGCTGCGAGTATTCAGCTATTGCTGGGATTTTTATGGATTAGACCGACAGATGCCACTCCCCTCATCTTCGATCCCGGTGGCTAGTGGTTAGCTAATGCTTGCTGAATGAAGCTTATATGGGTATTGCTGTCATATTGCATTGATCATTGAGGACAATGATCTTTGAAGAGCGGAGTACTGATGCAGGGCTTAGTTAATGGGTTATGTTTTTATTTTAGTAATGAACCCGATTCCCTTTATGTTTTATATGTTAATTGTCAAACCCGGTTAAGGCTTATATATGCTTGTATTTTCTAATCTCAGAGGTAACTAATGAAAAATCAATCTCTTCTTCAACCTCTATTTCTCTCTTCTCTCAATTTCTGGCTGGGTTTTCTTCCTAAACACACCCACCATTGCTATCCAGTGCTGATTTCGGACCTTCCGTCCCTAATCGGTTCCACAAACCTATCACACTGCATCATAGGCGTAACAAATTGAATTGATGGAGCCTGAGATGAAGAAGGTTGGACTTCAAAGCGACAAAGACGACGGGTCGATGCCTTCAATTCCGCCCTCAGACGACGGGCCGACATCGGAACCCTAGCCGCCGCCCCCGACCCTCTTCCTTCTCCCTTCTTGTGGTTGCCTCAACCATGGCACCCGAGCTCGCCGGAGCGCCCCCTCCACTTTGTCTCGATCTCTCTCTCAGTCTCCCCCTCAGTTACCTGCGTCCGCCATTGGAGAGGAATGAGACCCTTCTTCCTCCTTTCCTCTCTTTTTTTTTTCTCTTTCCTAGCTTCCCTCAATTACCGGCTACCAGTTGTACCTTGAACCCGGATATCCGGTTTTTTGCAAAAAATTTTCGGATTGGGTTAGACATGCAAAGATTTCCCCAAAAAGGGTTATTTTTGCAAATTTGCCTAACTTAAATATAATTATTAAGATAATAATTGTAGGTTATATTTATTATTGTTTTTTAAAAATAAATAAAATTATTCCTAAAATATAATCGAGCCCTTAAATTAAAATTTTGAATATATTTATAATCAAATTTAAGTTTAAAAATATTAAAATATAATATATTTAATGATAAATTAATGAAAATAGATGAAGAGGGAAATGCACAAACTAACCCAAAAAGCCGAAAATATTGCAAGGTTAACCCAACCCGGTTTATAATTAGGTGAAATTGGTTATCTGGGAAACCTGGGCAGGAGATAACATGTAGGGAAATTGGGGGCGAGTTGGGCATTGTGTGAGGGCCCGCTGTGACACCTCAGAGAGAGAGAGAGAGAGAGAGAGAGAGAGATAGGGGTGTGCAGAAAAACCCGAAACCAAAAACACAACAACACGACACGAAAAAACCCGAAACCGAAAAAACATGACACGATAATGACACGAACCGAGAAAACACGGCTGTAAATGGTTCGTGTTCGGGTCGGGCAAATCGCCTTGTCGGATACCCGACACGAACCGTTTAAATTTTTTTTTTAATTTTAAATCTTAAGGTAATAATACTTGTATGAAAAAAATCCCATAGATGACAAAGCGTTCATCTGGCTCAATTGGTTTAAGGGGACGGAGGGACGGTTTAACAATTAAACAGATATGGGTTCGAATCTCATCCTAGACCTGTTTTTTAGTTTTTTATTTCCCTGTCCACCTCTTATTCTCTTAAATCCCTAATTCTCTCGTTTAGCCGCCAGACGCCAGTGTTCTCCTTCAGTCCTTCCTCCTCGGTCAGATCTTCCATCCTCATCACTCAGATCCGAAGCCCCTGCCGCCGACACCGTGCTCAGTCTTCCACCCGGACCTCCGTTTACCTTGTCACTGTCGAGGCCGCTCCTCGCTCCTCATCACGCCTACGCTTATCGGAGCCGAAGCCAATCAGAGACGCTTCTTCCCTCCGCCTCTCTCTCTCTCTCTCTCTCTCTCTCTCTCTCTCTCTCTCAGATCTCGCTTCCTCGCACCTCGATCACCAGCGCCGCCTCCTTTCGCACGCCGGCGGTGTCCCAGCTCCTCCCTCCTCTCACCAGCACCAGTTGGTGCAGCAACAACCACCAATTGATTTTGTATGATATTTGTGAGTCTGCTCTGCATTTGTGCAATTGGGTCTTCGAAATTTCGATTAGGGTTAAGTTGCTTTATTTCGGTTTGAAATTTCGATTAGGGTTCTGTTGGATTGAATCTTTGAATGTTCTGCTCGAAACAGGCTTTTCAATTTCATTGTTTTGTGTTTTGATATGAATACTTTGAAATTCATTATAGCCTAAGATGGAGGAATACTTTGAAATTCAGTATTACAGTAGCCATTCATAGGGATCATTCCAAAGGGCTCGACTTAATTTCTTGCTTCCTTCCCATTCATTCCACTGGTTAATTTAGAATCGATGGTTTTGTAAATTCTGCTATTCATTCCACTGTAACAGCACACACGAACAACCATAGAAAAAAAAGAAATGGTTCGTGTCGGGTACCCGGGTATCCGACACGGAATCGAATACCTTAACCGTGTCGGGTACCCGGGTTAAGACGGTTCGGATACGGTTCGGCCATTTCCACCTTAACGGTTCCGGGTACCCGACACGATTAACCGGTTCGTGTCGGGTACCCGGTTATACACACCCCTAGAGAGAGAGAGAGAGGGCATATTCGGACGTCCATCAGAGGAGAGATGCAAGAGAGGGAGCTCTTTGAGTTTGATTAGACAAAGAGAGAGAGAGCTCTTTGAGTTTGACAGAGACTTTGTGAACAGTCCGGGGAATGAGTGAAGGAGGAGGGTTGGTGGCCAATGATATGAGGATCTATATAAGGATATGGAAGGGAATGATGGGGGTGGCATTTAATGGGCACCAGGTGAAAAAAAATCTGAAGATTCAGATAACAGCCATTGTAGAAGAAGCAAGTGGGTCGGGGTTTATCTTAAAGTTGAAGCGTTCCGAGTTAATATTAACCGGACAACCGATAGAAACCAACGTGACAATCGACAGCAAACAACATGACAGCTAGTGGAATACACTGGACAGAGTTGCGACCACTTGCAGATAGAAAATGGGTAAGTAATCTCTCTATGAAGTTGACGAGAAGAAAAATTTTGCTACATCTTACTGTAAACTTATTGTATCCCCCCGTTATGTAAATGAACAGGGGACAAGATAATCGTATGTCTGATTGTGGTGTTCGGAGGATGGTGAGCTTACAAAGCAGGCGGTTGGGTCTTCAAGGGGTCACGGAGCCAGAAGGCTGTGCTGGTGGACGAACGTATCGACTACGTCGCACTAAAGAAACTCGTGATGGAAAAGTTTAATGTCGATGGGAGAAGGCATGAGATGGAGCTCACATATGGGAAGCTGAAGAATGGCGGGTGCAGGCCATATGCAATAGGAGATGACGAAGACCTGCAGGCCTTCAATGCAAGTTTGTAAACGGTCTAACCAGAGAACGATCGTGGCCTGTCGATCTCCATGTCTCCCTGCGAACCAAGCTTTGTGGGGATGTGGCACCTACACAAGGATCGTCAACGGGTGGCTCAGTCGGGGTGGGTATCTCTGTGGCGGAAGGTGAGGAATTTATACTGCCATTAACTGGGCCGCCGGTGACCCAAGAAGATCACGCACATACGGGCCTCCAATTGGCTGGTGGTGATGAAGACGAAGTCCTGATAGCCGGAGGTGTCCAGGCAAAACAAACTGGCATCCAGTTAGATAACCAATGCGTCCAGTTAGATAATAGTACCGACGAGTTAGGGCTAAATGAGGAGTTGGAGTTCGAGTTGGCGCAGAAGGAAAAGAAAGCCGAGGAAATAAGACGTGGGGAGCAAGTCATTTATGTCAGTAGTGATCCGGAAGATGAAGTTATTCCACCTGGTGGAGATGGACGGGTGCCCACTGACATCGGCAGCTCCTCCTCCGACGATGAGGTACTCCCAAATGCGGTGAAGATGGAGCTCGGGTGCGCAGTTCCGACGAAGTCGTGGTCATGGGATATTGAGCCCGAGCAAACTGTGAGGGAAATAGAGGAAGCATACGCACGCGGAAAAGAGAAGTTAGGACCTAATCCGGAGGGTGTGGAAAGTGAACCAATGGTTGCGGTGAGCCCATTGGGTCCCCGTCAGCACACCGTTGAGCCGCGGGAGGGAAAATTGTTTCGGTCGAAGGAGGAGGTCCAAAAGACAATCAAATGGGCGGCCCTAGCTAGGTGTTTCACGACTAAGGTGAACAAGTCGACGAAGAGCTTGTATGTTGTGCGCTGCGGTGGTCCCAATTGCAAGTGGGTATATCGGGTTTCCACATACAAGAAAAGGCGGATTTGGATTATCTCGAAGTTTGTGAACGAGCACATGTGCGACCTGACCGACATGATGACACAAAAGCGTCGTGCGACATATACCCAGATGGGGCAACACATAGTGGACAGGTATGTCATTCGCTCTAACCACAATACGTAACAATAACTGTGCACCCTAACCGACCGAACTGGACACTATGATGTATCAAACTGGACACGGGTTAAATATCACTGGACATGCACTGGTTTGAACCTGGACATACGGAGAAAAATAGTCACCCAATGCGCTTGTCCATATGCAGTTTCCTTGGTTCAAATAAGGCCCTTGTGCCGGAGCAAGTGCAGGCTCTCACGAAGTCCCATATGGGGGTGCCGTCCAGCTACTGGAAGGCGCGGCGAGCCACCATGAAGGCGAGGGACACCACCTACGGGACGGACGAGGAAGACTACCAGAGGATGTACTCATACATGCACATGCTGGAGAACTCTAACCCTGGTACGTACACCCGGATAGAACGCGACACAGATGTACGATTCAAGTATGCGTTCGTCAACCTTGGAGTGTGGCCAGGCCGCTCATCCCCACGAGTTCGAGGTACGCAATGATCAGTCCACATGGCTTGTCAATCTCACGGGACATTTATGCAGCTGCAGATGCTTCAACGTCGACCAATACCCCTGTGCGCACGCACTTGCTGCTGCATAATTGCGCGGGGTGGACGTTGCCCCCGAAAATTTCCAAAGAGACCTGCCTCCCCCCCCCCCCCCCCGCGCGTGAAGGCCTATTCGGGTAGACCCAAGACTAGACGATGGAAGGGACAAGACATGACGATGAGGTAGGATTGACATGACGATCAGGTAGGATTAACATGACGTGAATGCATCAGTGGGTTTTGGGTTTTAGTCAACTGGACATGAATGCATCTGTGGGTTTTGGGTTTTAGTTAGATGGACATGAATGCATCTGGGGGTACTACTATGTCTACGTATGTAAGTGTGTTGATGTGTGTATCGCTGCCGCATTTTGGTAGTAACTGTTATGTCAACGGCTTCAAACTTGACGGGTAATGGTTAAGACATGGCGGGTAATGTTTATGACATGACGGGTAATATTTTTGACATGACACCGTCTACGTATTGTTTGATAAGTTTTTATGAAGCGTGTCTGTAATGAACGTTATGGTAACACGTAAAACATCCATATAAAATGACAAAGGAAATGAAAGAAGTTCAAAAGTAACGATATCAATAATCCATCTAAAACGTCCATCTAAAACATCCATCCCAAACAGTGCAAAAGTAGGTAGAAATGTCAACCAAAAGCGGAATCCAAAGACAGTATTAATGTTAATGAAAACTACAACCATGTCAACCAACATTGTTCAACCCTTAACATAAGGACGAAGGGACTACTAAGGATCGTTGCTGACACCAAAGCCAATGTGGAAGATAGAGACGCATAGTAGCTCCCAGTATGCAGCGATGAAGTCGTTGTCCAAGTCATCGAAGACGCGGTCCCCCATTGCTGTCCTTCTTCCCCGTCTTGGCCTTCTTGCCCTTCTTCCCCACCTTGCCCTTCTTCACCTCCTCGTCCTTCTTCCCCCCTTGTCCCCAGAAACTGTGTCAGCATCCCCTTTGTCCTGCTCCTTGTTCTCATCCCCTTGGTCCTTCTTCTCCCCCTTGTCCCCAGGTACCTCAGAGGTTATCTCCTGATCCTTGGTCATCTCCCCTTTGTCATGCTCCTTGTCCCCAGCTATTGTGTTTATCTCGTGGTCCTTGTGTGCATCCCCTTGGTCCTGTTTCTCACTATCTTTTGGTTGTGCTTCTTCATCCCCTTGGTCCTGCTCGTCACTCTCATTTCTCTGTACTTCTTCATCAACTTGCGAACGTCGTACGAAGTACAGTAATGGGTAACCAACAAAATGACTTTGAGAAAAATTTTGCTATCCAATGCTGAGGAAACTCTTACCTCCTTCGCCGCCGAGGGTGCGTCATTTCCCAGCGAGACTGCGTGGTCGGACTCACCAAGCACCTCCCTCCCCGTCCTCTGCAGCTGGTGGATGGCATCCTCAAGGGACTTGATCCTCGCAGCAAAGTCATCCCGTAATTCCCTTGCCAGGTCATTTATCTTCGACAAAATCAGTGAGAAATCACCAGCCGATGGGCCATGTCTCTCTTCCTGTGTGGGGGATGCATGGGTCGGTTCCTGGGTGCCGGTCTCCGCTGGCGCCTCTCCCTGCGTAGTCTTCTTGTACTCGCGGCGGAGGTTATCGAAGAACATGTCGGTCTTCTCTCTAGGGTAGACAACACCCCGGATCACCCGGGTTTTCACCTCAACGTCATCGGGGATTAACACTGTCTGCACACTGTCAGCAAGGTCGAAGCTTTTCAGCTCGTCCCTCTCCTCCACCATGAGGTTCACGATGAACTCGTACTTGATGTTGTGCTGTTTTGATGCGTACCGCAGGCACCGAGGGTGGGCATTCGCGTCAATGACGGCAGCAAATTGGCATCAGATTGGATAGAAAGCTTCGTACGCCCACAACTACAAAAAACAGAGGGCATGGATGTCAATATCTGTCCAGTGTAAATATAAGCGTGTCTAGTTGACATACTTAGTCTGTCCAATACCATAAACGCCAATACCTGAAAGGCGAGGGGGAAGCAAGCTAAAAAGTATGACGGCCGAGGGTCCTTCGCCCCATGCTGGAGCTTGCGCTCAACAGCATTCTTTAGGAACTCGTGGGTTCTCTCGTAGCAGTGCTTGCCCCACGGGAAACGCAGGAAAGCGTTGATGTTGGCCACCATATTCATAACCCATCCATGAATGTAGTTGTGGGGATCCTTCCCAAATAGCACCCCCTCCACCAGCATCAGCAACGCATACTTAAATTTCAAAGCGGGCGAATGCTCTCTGCCCTTCATCACGACTAGGAAATCCACCTCGAACTCTTCCATCCTCAGCTTCTCCACCCTAAATAAGTCCTTCACAACCGACCTGTCCCCATCATTCTCCTCGGGCAGCAACATGAATGAGCACTTTAGCTCGGTAACCAGCGCGAACTCTTGGATGGAGAACCGAGCTATTTTGTCGTGTATCATGTACCAGCTCTCATTCTCCTTTCTAGTCCGCAGCTGGCGTTGCAGGACGTAGTGCACCAGTTGGGCTAAGAACTGGACACGCGAACCAAGCCTCGCAATGGCGGCCAACGGGCTTGCCATCAACCGCTTCCAGTCCCCCTCGCTTAGGTAGTTATCCAGGTTTGCAAGTATTGACGTCCATTCGTACTAGTTTACACGGCCCATGTAGTGCTGGTCCTCGGGGACAATATAGATAGCCTGGAAAATTAGGTGCAAATGTCAGTCGCACATCGACACTACTGTATTCCGTTGATCAACACTACACACACCATACCTCGACTACTACAAAACTAGGAAAATAACCCATACAATATAACTCAGACGTGTCCTATACGGTGTATAAAGTGGTGTAACCGAAAATAATATATTCGGATTACCTTTATATATCAGATATTGTATAGTCTGGTGTATAAAAGTACAAATTTTAGTCAAATAATCCTATGCAAGCACGCCCGGGTTGTATTCCTAAAAAAATCTTTCCATGTCTCCCGGTTATTTGACCTAATCTTTCAATTTGAAGATAGAAAAAACCTAAACCCGGTCAGCTATAGCGCCGCCTCCCTCTTTCACGTACTCTGCTCTCGTCGGCGTAGGGTTCGCGAACGCCCTTTCTCTCGCCGGCTTCGTTCGTCCCTGTTGGTCGCCCTTGCTCCCTATTGTTCGCGATCACCCTTTCGGTCTGTCGCTATCTAGTTCGTCCTGCTGTTCGGTGTCCTCGGCGTCAAGTTCTCCCACTTTCGCAACTGCTGTTTGGCGTCGGGTTCTCAATCTCCCTCTTCTCTCCTCGGCGTCTGGTTCCGTACTGTTGTTCGGTCTCCTCCATTCTTAGTCCTTTCAGTGTTGTTGCTCAGTGTCGTGTATCCTATTCCCTAACAGACCCGCTCTCTCTCTTTGTTGCAGCCAGCACGAACGACTCGCTCTTTCTTTCGGTGTTGTTTCTTTTTGCTGCCTCAATTGAAGCATTGAGAATACAAAAGGTATGGTTTTTATGTTTTTTCTTACTTTTTTTTGGATTTAGTTAAAATTAGGGTTGATTCGGGTTGAATATGTGTAGATATTAGTATATTTGTGCCAAACTGGTGTTCATGTAAGGGTATTTTTGCTGAAATTAGGGTTAATTTGGGATGAATGTATATAGATATTTCCATTTTGTGTTGTTAAGTGGCTAACCATATCCATTCTGATGTCCGCATATTTAGTCTTATTTTACATCATGTTTTAATTTCATTCAAGTCCTTTTATTAGTTTTTTTGTTGGGAAAGTAAGGAAAATGTGTAGTTATGCTTAATATTACAAGATATGGAGTCTACACAAGCTTTGGTGTGATTTTATAGGTTTTGGAGGTGATTTGGAGTAGTTTTGACGCACTTTAGAGCTTAATGAAAAATCATGAAAGCAATGGAGAAGCAAAGCAAAAAGGAAAAGGTGAAGCAGTTGGAGAAAAGCCTTATTTTCGCCATCCATCACTTTGATTCAAGATCTGGAGCCTTCATGAGAGTTGTAGTCCTTGAAAAGAACTTTCCAACGCATATTTGTATGCGTCAATCAGATGAACGAGGACTCGGAAAAGTGCGATTGAAGACAGAGTCAAAAAGCTGGAGAAAAACAGAGGTCATTGCGTTCGAGCAGAGCCTCGGCGCCGACACCCAGACCGTCGGCGCTGACACCCAGCGAATTCCAGTAGCACTGTAAGCGAACAGACCCTCGGCGCCGACACCCAGACCCTCTGCACCGATACCCTGCGCACCAGGAGAAGTTTTTGCGGGCTGATTTTATTACTTAATGGGCTTTTTAATTAGGGTTTTCATCTAAATCTCTTTTAGGATCTTTTAGTTAGATAGACTTGGAATATTTTATCCTTCCATAGATAGATTATATTATTTTCCTAAGATAAAATCTCTTTCCTTGGAGATTAAGTTTTAATTTCTATCTTTAAATAAAGCCAATTAGAGGCTAATTAGACATCACACATCACATGCTGAATTCACAACAACTTATAACGTGAGTTTTGGAGTTTTTGGTTGAAGGTTTTGACATTGGTTTTGAGGTTTGATTTTATGCAATTTCAGATTATCTTTTATTCAATTTTCAGCATGTTTTCTATAGCTATGTGTGAGTAGTTCCCCATCTTCTAGGGTTGGGGTGAGCCCAACAATAGCCATGTATGAAAGCTTGAATCTATAATGTTTTTATGAGTTTATCATCATCTATCTTGTGTTTAATCCTTTGCGAAAGTTGAGGACAATTCCATGTTTATGATTATGAAGCGAAAGTAGATTTAATTATGAATTTGGATAGTAATGAGAAATCTTTGACGAAATTAAAAGAGGTCTAATTAAGAAAAGGTAGAACGAATAAGTTTTATGTGAAAGCCTCTATTGTCTATTTGTGAAGTATGCGAAATCTATCTTTTGATGATAAAAACATGATCTTTTTTCTATGATTCTTGTGTGGTTTATGCATGGTTGTTGTTGTGGTTATCTCTTGACCTTGGAAGTTATTTTTATATTGTTTACATCCCTAAAATACCTTGCTTTTTGTTCTATTTTGCTGCTGGAAAACAAACAACCACTCGACATTCATCACTTCTCTCGACCATCCCCTTGATATCGACCTCTCTAGTCGATATCGACCACCTTTGCTACTGATTTTTGTGTGTTGTTAGATCACATGAACTACTCTAGAAAGTATTGTCCTCTCTCTAGTGGAACGATCCCGACTTCCGCTATCTACATAATGGGTATTGAGGTATTTTATTTGTCGTTGATCTCCCATCGCAACACATTCCTACCCTCCTTGCACAAACAGGGCATATCTGCAAGCATGGCCAAAATAAATTAGAGCCATACCACCACATTACTGGCCAAGGTCTTACTGCGCCATTAGGTCACTGTCAATACAAAGTCAAATGCAAAACACATGAAGCCCAAAACTGCCAGTCCAGAGAGAACATCTTGGAGGTGATAAAGAAAGAAAATTTAGGGGAATCTCATTCATATGGAAATAAGAGCTACCAATCATGAATTTCAAATGGATACACTTCTAAGTTCTAACTAGGTTTAATATAACTGCTTAATTTGCTAACTCAGATTTATCACATTCCATATGCCAATTATAAAAAGACCTGCAAAGTGGAATCATAAATTTCAAATGGATACACTAGTAATTAGGTACAATATAACTCCTTAATTTGCTAAATCAGATTTATCACATTCAATGTGCTAAATAAAAAGACCTGCAAAGTAGAAGAAGATGATGGTTAGTGGTAGGTGGGAATTTAAAGATCATTTGTTGGATATAGCTTGCTCTGCGTGGCTGGCTGGACTGACAATTTGTAAGGGTGATATTGAGTGTAATTTATGACTTAGAATGTAGTTTCTTTTGAGATGGTAATTTTTAAGGGTGATATTGAGTGTAATTTATGACTTGGCTCTAATTTTTTGGGTTGTTGTTGTGATTTGCAATTTCTGGGCTGTTGTGTTTTTTTTATGATATTAATCTCTGTATATTATAGTAATTAGTAATTAGTAAGTAGGTTTGTGTTGAATTGGGGTGGGTGATCCAAATTTTCTATCTCTTTCTCTATTGTTGTTGTCATCCCGCTCTCTAATGTTTATCCAACTCTCTCGGTCATCAGATCTGTTGCTGCCCGGACGAATTGCACCCCCATTTTTGTTGAATCGAGAATACAAAAGTCACAAGGTATGTTTATTAATACTTTTCTTACTCTATTGTGTTCATATTGAGTTGAAATTTTGGTTAATTTGGGGAATTGCACCCCCTAATAGGCTTTATTTAAAGATAGAAATTTAAGACTTAATCTCCAAGGAAAGAGATTTTATTTTAGGAAAATAAAATATCCTATCTATGTCTATCTAACTAAAAGATCCTAAAAAACTTTAGAAGAAAACCCTAATTAAAAAGCCCATTAAGTAAATAAATCAACCCGCATAAAATTTCTCCTGGTGCGCAGGGTATCGGCGCCGAGGTCTGGGGTGTCGGCGCCGAGGTATCTGTTCGAATGCAGTAACTTTTGTTTTTCTCCAGCTTTTCGACTATGTCTTCAATCGCACTTTCCCGAGTCCTCGTTCATCTTATTGACGCATATGAATATGCGTTGGAAAGCCCTTTTCAAGCACTAAAAATCTCATGAAGTCTCCAGAACTTGAATCAAAGTGATGGACGGTGAAAGTAAGGCTTTTCTCCAGCTGCATCACTTTTTTCCTTTTAGTTTGCTTCTCCATTGCCTTCATGATTTTTCATTAAGCTCTAAAGTGCGTCGAAACTCTTCCAAATCAGCTCCAAAACCTACAAAAATACCACCAAAGCTTGTTTAGACATCCATATCTTGCAATATTAAGCATAACTACACATTTTCCTTACTTTCCCAACACAAAAGCTAATAAAATGACTCAAATGGAACGAAAACATGATGAAAAATAAGAATAAATATGCGGACATCAAAACACCCCATACTTAGACTTTCTTGTCCTCGAGCAATAACCAAACTATAATCAAGACCTTTAACATATCTTCAAGTCTTCGCCTTAGTCAAAAGCAACATCAATTTAGCACAAGTGCAAATAAGAACAAGCATTGAACCATCATCACATATATTTCGGTAACCTTAGGCAAAGCAACTAGAATCCAACCACTCAAGGGAAAGGATGTGTTTTCACTCCCTCTCAAATGTGTTTAGGCTTTGAATAACATCTCTCAACTCCATCCTTAATGCAAAAAGCTACATAGACATTGTTATTTATATCACCAATCTCTCCATCGGAGATGTCAAAGCAATCAAAATCATCAAGAGGACTTTGGCTCAATGGCCTACAAAGAAGGACTCATTCGGCCGGGTTGTAATGTGGCTTGGTAAGAACACAAAGGTAGGAATCATTTAGGCTATGTGGTGCTAGAAATCCGGGAACCAAAGACTCCTAAATTTCTAACTCGACTCAACCAAACAACTCCATCATATATAAACACTTCCAAACTCATCTAATTTAGCACAACTCTTCAAATACCCCAAAATATCCAATATGCCTTGCATAAAATAAATAAGGATAAATTTGGCTCATGCACAACTTCTCATATATTCTATTTTTCTTTTTTTCTTTTTTTTTTCTCTGTTTTTCTTTTCATAATTCATGTGCATTTATTTATTTTAGGAGCCAAAAATTCCTTTTACAATAAAAGTGGCGAGATAAATAAAATACCCACCAAAGCATGTATCCCTCACTTTAACCGAATCGTATGTCTCAAACTCCTCAAACATCAACCTTTACCAACACTAAGTCCTAATTCCCGGATAAGGAGGTAAGGCTAAACATTGGCTAAGAAAATTTTGTGGAGCTACAAAAATAGGCTATAAGGCTCAAAGTGGTTGCAAGCAAAGGAAACATGTATAAGGTAGGTAAAAAAGGATAAAATATGGCTAATAAAGAGTGCCTCTATCATTTGATCAAATTACAATGACTAGTTATCTCATATTGGGTTCAAGACTTAGATATACACCGCAATATCAAGAGGTAATGCATAAGGAGAGTAATACACACATCAAAAAAGAAGGGAAAATATAAATAACAATTCCCCATAGGCCAAGTAACTCACTAGGACATGTTGGATTCCAATCACATAAATCCCAAAGTTATATATGCTCAATTTCATTTGCAAGTCAAATTTCAAATAAAAACATTTTGTGTGACTTAGGCTAAACCATCCAAAGTATGCCTTAGGATATTACATGGTCAAGCTCAATTATTAGATTTCGTCATTGGACATCTAAGTTAGGTGTTATCCATCCTAAAAAACTATGCAAAATAACGAACAAGTAAGCAAATGAACATATATTTTTGTGATTTTTTGACATTTTCTATTTTTTTGGATTTTTTCAGAATTTTATGACTCTAAATAAAAGAAAAAATTAAGAAAAACAAATGAAAGACAACTTTACAAAAATAACGACAAGACACAAATATGCAAAACTAGGTCATGCGAATTTCGAATCTCCCCCACCCCATACTTAAAATTTCAGTGTCCTCACCGAATAAAATAAAACAAAGAAAAGGAAAAAAAGAAACTCACATGGACAATGATGAAAAAATGGAGCAATTTGGAGAAGTTCAAAAATCTGCACAGGGGTCGACGCCGACAGGGACTGCATCGACGCCGATACTTCTCAGCACGTCGATTTCCTTCATGGCATGTTTTTGCTCTTTCCTATGCACCATGGCTGATCTGTAGGACCTGTTCTCTCAACAAAAACAGTAAGTCTTGGGCTATCTAATTCCTAACAAAAAATCAAAAGCAAAAAACAAGAAAAGAAAGCAAGAAAGCGGGCTGCCTCCCGTAAGCGCTATATTTAAAGTCTCTAGCTCGACCTACATCCCTTTTTTTCTTCAATCTGGTTCTGGAGGAGGTGGTGGATCCGGTGGTTCAGCTGGTGGAGGTGGTGGTGGAACATCCTTCGGTGGTACATCGGGATAGATTTTCAAGTAATATGGCTCTTGCTCCTTGTACCTTTTTATGCATCTCTTCCTTTCCTTATGGATGAGCTTGAACCTTCCCGAGTGGACGCTCCAACATTCAACCCACTCATCCCTCTTGGATCTAGCTAGCCAACGCCTTCGAAAGCACTCCGCGAATGTGCTTTCCTCATATACGCCTCTCTTCCTCTTCTTGGTATGGCTTTGATTTGTTGCCCCACCATCGTGCACAAATAAATGTGCTTCGTTGTGGAGTTTGGTGTACAATGGTGGAGGGGGAAGAGAGTCATCCACTTCTTCTTCTTCTAGTGCCTCATCTTCAACGTGTCACTTTGCGAGGACCCCATACTTGAATGCGAACGATGGTTGTTTGAGATCGTCGGGAATTGCCTTCGCCGTGAATGGCAAAGGTAGCGGTGTAATGCATCAAACAATGACTTCTATATCTTTTTCTTCTTCTTGGGGTTTCTCACATGACTTCTCTAAAAACAAGGGTAGTGGCGGCGTCGAGATCGGAGTAGAAATGGCCCTGAAAATAGGCTTGTCCACCTCAACAAGTTGCTCTTCAATTCGCTCTTCAGGAGGGGGTATCGGCGCCGAGGTGCAGGGTGTCGGCGCCGAGGCATCTGTAGCCTTCTCAAGTTTCTGCAGTAACATTTCTTTGTCCAGGGGTGTCGACGCCGAGGTAGGGGGTGTCGACGCCGAGACTTCTGTAGCTTTGTTCCACATAGATGTCCAGTGCTCATAGGAAGGATATGGTTCTTGATAAAAGCTAGGGAAAGGAAGGCCAAGATGAGACCTTGTTCCACATAGATGACAAGGCGCGTTCGCCTCAAGAAAGCGTATCTCTTCCCTTAGCTTGGCATTTTCTCGTTCTATCTCAAGCATCCGTATTTGTTTCCTTAGCTTGTCTCTTTCCCTTGATAGTTCTTCTTCCCGAGCAAGCTTTCGTTGTGAGACATTCCCTGGATGATAGGGCTCATATGTTTCCCTATAGTCGTGTTGAGCATAGTACCCCTCCTTCGGTTGATAGGACCCATATGACTCATGGCCTTTGGTTGAATCCTCGGATGATTGTTTTGCTTTCCAACTATCAAAGTCAAAGTAATCTTCATCATCCTCATCAACCTCAGTAAAAAATTTAGCATACTCCTTCATCCTTGCTTTCCGTCTTTCATCCGCTCTAGCCCTTTCGGCCCTTGCTTCTAGATACTCATAATACTCTTGTGCATCCTCCATATTGTATCAAATCCTGAAAACTCAAACAGACGCACAAATCAAATAACAAAGGCTCGGCACCAAGTCAGTACCGATGAGGCGGGTGGATGGGAGGTGTGTTGTTCAAGAAAATAAAAACTACTAAAATAAAAGAAAAGAAGAATAAAAACTAACTAAAATAAAAACAGAAAATAAAAGAAAATAATATATACAAAAGAAAAGGGATGGGCTATTCCAAAACCCTAAAAACAACTAAACAAGGCGCGATTGAACTCTCCCTGGCAACGGCGCCAATTTGACGAGAGGGTAAGTATTCCCGCCTGTCACGCGGGTGACCCGGGTTCGTTCCCCGGCAACGGCGCCAATTTGATGAGAGGGTTTCTCGACCAAATAAATTTATAGTCAAGACCCCGCTATAGCATAGGGAGTCAGGATCGTCCACAGGAGAGAGTCAGCGCTTCTTATTTAGTTGCTTTGTCCGGTTAAAAGTAACAAAAGCGATGGAAGAGAGATTGGCGATGATAAGAGCATAAAATCTGAATTTTAATTAATAAAAGGAAAAACTTCTAAGGTAAAGGATCACCACAACAATAAATACATGTGCAAATCAATGAATCATATGAGAAATCATGCTTTTATCTTAAAGAGATAGCTTTCGCATACTCAACAAATAGATAGTAGAGGTGATCACATAAAACCTATTTGTTTCTACCTTTCTTAATTAGATCCCTTTTACTTTCGTCAAAGATCTCTAATTACTATCAATGTAACAATTTCCTCTTTCAAGTTCAATTGCAACAATGAATTCCTTTAGACTTTCATCAAAGGTTAAGCACCTAGGTAGAATACAATAAAAACATCACACAATCATAGATCCATCAATTCAACACACATCTCTATTGTTGGGATCACCACAACCCTAGAAGAGCAAAGAACTACTCAAACATGGCAATGAAAAACATGAATTTAAGAGAAGAAAACATAAACTGAAATTGAATTTAACAAAACCTGGAAATTCAGCGTCTCAATCGCAACATTAAACACCCTAAAACCGTCCTACAGCTGCTGCGCGCAGCCCTTGCGCTGAACGTGCCTTCTCTTCTCCTGTCCTCCTCTCAAAAATCAGCCCCTAATAGGCTTTATTTAAAGATAGAAATTGAAGACTTAATCTCCAAGGAAAGAGATTTTATTTTAGGAAAATAATATATCCTATCTATGTCTATCTAACTAAATGATCCTAAAAAACTTTAGAAGAAAACCCTAATTAAAAAGCCCATTAAGTAAATAAATCAACCCGCATAAAATTTCTCCTGGTGCGCAGGGTATCGGCGCCGAGGTCTGGGGTATCGGCGCCGAGGTATCTGTTCGAATGCAGTAACTTTTGTTTTTCTCCAGCTTTTTGACTCTGTCTTCAATCGCACTTTCCCGAGTCCTCGTTCATCCGATTGACGCATATGAATATGCGTTGGAAAACCCTTTTCAAGGACTACAAATCTCATGAAGTCTCCAGAACTTGAATCAAAGTGATGGATGGCGAAAATAAGGCTTTTCTCCAGCTGCATCATTTTTTTCCTTTTAGTTTGCTTCTCCATTGCCTTCATGATTTTTCATTAAGCTCTAAAGTGCGTCGAAAATCTTCCAAATCAGCTCCAAAACCTACAAAAATACCACCAAAGCTTGTGTAGACATCCATATCTTGCAATATTAAGCATAACTACACATTTTCCTTACTTTCCCAACACAAAAGCTAATAAAATGACTCAAATGGAACGAAAACATGATGCAAAATAAGAATAAATATGCAGACATCAACTTGTGTGATATTATATGCTTTAAGTAACATTAGAAGTAGACTTATTTATATTACTTATATATGTGTTAGGTGATCATCTGTGACATGTTGGCTTTCTGTATACCTAGTTGTTGTCTTTTGCTGTTCTGCACTTCCAGGTGAGTTCCTATATGAGCTCACTCAGATTCGAAAAAGAGATCTCCCTGCTTGTAGCCATGTGCATACTAGGTGTTTGCATTCATAATAAAGCATGCCATGTAGTATCCTGCTAGGATTGCACTCATGATTGACCATTCGTTTACTCATTGCTTTTGTAAACAGAACGGCCGTTATCTGTGAAGTAACTAGAGTCATTGCTAGGGTTATAGGACGACCTAGTCTCATCGGGTCCCGTCCTGAGTCAATCGAGTCATGAACTTCCTTATATTATGAGATGCATGCGGGCTTTATTGTGGATACGGGTTGGGCATGCGTGCCACCCGATGATAATGGAATGCATTCACGAGCTGGCCAGTCTCTGCCCTATCGGAAGGGGGTGGAGGTAGGAGAGGGATATACCACTTGGTATTCGGTGCTAAGGCCTTATTATATTTACGCACTTGATCTTAGGGGCATGTTAGTGTGTTAACATTCCGCCTTGCATCTAGAGCATCTTTATCAGGACTAGCGTGTGTATGTGTCTGCTTGTTTGAGACTATATTGCGTAGGGCTTCGATCTGACAACGCCCCGCATACATTTTTTTTTTTAGGTTTGTTTTGCAGCATTATTGTTCCTTGCTTCTGTGACGTGGGAACTCTCTTGGGCGATTGCAAGGAAATGGTCTAACCTTAGATTTCGATAAATACACTTATTATTTTGTTTTGACCCGGCTCAGCCGTGGCACCCTCTTGTATTGCACTCTGATTCCACTATCTGCACGACTGTTGGTTTTCTACGCTTAGGCTTATGACAGGTACATGGGACTTCCCTGGGGATTCCAACGATCCCTTCGAATTTTGGGTATGAAATCCCACTTTAAAATGTCAGGATAGAATTTCAAACCTTCAACCTGTACTCGGGGCGCAAGATCCTAACGAGGGGTTTCATCCCTCGAAACGTAACCCGAGAATCATAATCCCGGGCCGTTACAAACACATGGTTCGAATCCCATATAGGTTTTCTATAAACCTCAATCGCACTAATCAACTTGTTAGTTTTCCACATGATCCTTGTTTTTGTTTCAGATTGCTTTGATTTCATATCATTTCAGATTTTGGAGTATTAATTGGTTTTATTTCAGATTGCTCTTGTTTATCATCTTCTTCATTATGAGATTGAAAATAAACAGATTGAGAAAAATCAAGTGCCACACAACATAGGAGGAATATTATATATGAATATATGACCAGCCAGAATAAATAGTTACACCATCTTCCTCCTAACTTGACATATGGTTTGATCTGAATACACGGATTAAAAAATGGCCGCTGTCAAAATCGGTTCCAAAATACATACAATAACCCTAAAGCTAGCAATACCCGACCCGAACCCAAAAACCAGACCCGATTGTCCTATGCACCGACCCATCCCGACCCATTCTGGACCCGAAATTCGAATAACCGATAACCGAAACTCAACCAAATCCGAATGAACCGAACCTGATTCAACCGAAACCCATTAAGACTCGAACCCTTTATAACCGAAACCTGATATAACCCGAATTTTAAGATAGATTCTAGTAAAAAATTTAAAATGAATATTGAAATAATGAAGACTTGAGACAATCCAAACCTGAAAGAACTAATACCCGAGACAATCAAAATATGATACAACCGAAACCCGAACACGACCCAACCAAATGATCAAATTATTAGACATTACCCATTACTCGAATGACCCAAAACCCGACTAACCGAATCCGACCCGACTCGCCCAATTGCCACCTCAGTCTTTCCTTTAAAAAATAAGTTTGAATTAGGGGTATTTTAGTCTTTTCAAACAAAACAAATAGAGGTTTAATTGATGGGTGGTCTTTTGAATAGAAATGTAATTTATGGGTGGTTTTCTGTAATTTATAATTTTATGGGTGGTTATGTGAAAACTAACCTAATTTAAGGGTGGTTATGTGCAATTTACTCAAATAAATATATCAGATGTATAAAGAGGTGTAGATTTAGTTTCATTTCTATCATTTGCCATTACTTATTTTAGAACAATCCAAATGAATAAAGCATTATTTATTTCAATTACCAGAAAATAGGTAATACAAATTTATTTCAATTACCAGCAAAACATATATAGTGGAGTGCAAATCATAGACAAATATGATCAACACCAAATTCCATTCATATTATAAATATGCTTATACCAAGTCCTCACAACAGGGACTACAAATTTCCTTACACCAAGACCCCAAAAGTGTGAAAATACATTGTCTTTTGCTAGCATGCCAATCATACACAAAAAGGGCTAACATGTCGATACTACACAAAAACTGAGTGATGATTGCGTCGACTATGCAATCGACCTAACATGACCATCATACACAAAAACTAACATCTAATTGCGTCGACTATTCAATACACCTAAGTCTAGACCCCGTGCGCTAGAGCTGGCAAAATCTGACCCGACCCGAAAACCCGACCCGACTAACCCGAACCCTACTGAAACCCTAAAATCTGGAGTCATTCATAACCGGAACCCGATACCGAACCCGACCCGAACCTGACCCGACTCGAAACATACCCGAACACAGATAAACCCGACCCAACCCAAACCCGACCCGACTCTGAACCCGACCCGACTTTGAACCCGACCCGAACCGAATTGAAATGGTTATTTAACATCAACATTTTAATACTTGAATGTTAAATGTTTTTTTATTTTAACACAAGTTTATGATTATACTTTAACATATAAAACACCAATTATTTTGGTTAATTGTTATCATATGAATAAGAACCCAAGTAAAATCAATATATAAGCCGATGAGTCAATGAGTCAAGTAAGTCAACTGCCATACATCAAAACATCGATACATACGACGAGTCAGAAATGCTATAAGTTCATTAATCGTTGCAGATGATATAGAGTGCAGCCCAACATCATATCCTTCCAACAACTACTAAATCTCAATCTCAATCTCAAATTTCAAATCTCAAGACTTTAAATACATCGAATATTCGAATCCATCGAAGATGAAGTATTTATAAGTTTTATTTATAATTTTGGTTTTTTTAAACGTGTTTCTTTTTATAGGTATAACTTATAAGTATAATACTTCTGTTGGTTTTCATAACTAAGTGTTAATAATTCTATTAATTTTCATAAAGCTAACTCTTAAGAGGTTTTTTCATCTAAAAAAATTATATTAGACTATTAGTGTTAATAATTCTATTAATCCTAGTAGTTTTTGGTTTTTATAAGTGGACTTCTTTTTATAAATATAAGTATAATAATTCTATTAAATTTCATAACTATGGGTATGAATAATTCTTTTTATAAATATAAGTATAATAATTCTATTTTTTGCGGAAAGAATTATTTATATCCAAATCAATAATTTTGTAGTTGTTATTTTATTTTTATCTATATTATAATTATTTATATCTAGATTTGTTAAAAACTAATAATAATAATGAAAAAAAAACTAATGGGCCAAAAGCTAAAAATGAAATGGGTATTGAAAATGATATGGGACAATGATATAGTCAAACCACTAATAAGCTCATTTGCAACTTGCTAGTTAAAATAAGGTTAAAACCCAAATTTACAATAATTTGATTTAATTATAGCACCGATCAATTGATTTAAATCTTTAAAAAAGGACGATGTTGCCGAATATCGAATTTTCGATTATGACTTTTTTGAAAATCAGTCGACAACCGATGAGTCAATAACAATGAGTGTATTCACCGAGTCAAAATTACATATTCAATTATTCAACCGAGTCAAAATCATTTATTTTAAGTAAATTACATATTTAAGTATTCAACCGAGTCAAAATCAACCTAATTATCCAAACGGGTCGAATATGATTCGACCGAAAACTCAAACCAACTATACCGCTATACCCACCTTGATTCGAAACTCAAATGAGACCGACCCGCCTCTTGACCCGAAACCCGAACGAGACTGGCCCGCTTTGACCCGAACCCGAATGGGCATGACCCGACTTAACCTGAAACCCGACTAATCTAAAATTCATTATGACCGAACCCGACCCGAACCCGATTCGACCAATACCCGACCCGACCAATACCCAACCATAAATTTTACCTGAACTGACCCGACCCGAGCAAGCCTGACTCGAACCCGACCCAAATGACCGACTTGCCAGCTCTAGTTACAATGTAATTTTGGTTACAGGTTCACATATGCACTCAAACTCAGATATCCACATATATGTTACAGTGTAATTTTGGTTACAGGTACATAGATGCACTCAAACTCAGATATCCACATATAGGTTACAGTGTAATTTTGGTTACAGCAAGATAATCAAAACACAAGCATCTTAGATAAGCAACTACATCAACAATACAATCTAGATTACAGTTCTATAATCACAACACCAGTCACGTAGATCAAAATCACCATCTGATGTTAATGTAATCAATTGTTCTCCAAATTGTTATCCAAATCCGCAACTCGGAAAATAATTGTGATCCAAATTACAGTACTATAATCAAAGCAGATTACAGATTACAGATTATAAGAAATTTATCTATTGAAACTCGAATTTTGGCTGACAATGCTGTTTTCGACCAGATCTTTCTTCATATCTGATTGAAGAGCTCGAAATCTTCAACAATATATTAGGGCTGAAATCAACTGTTGTGCTCGATATTGAAAGCCAGATCGAAATCGCACCTTGCTCGTGCTGTGCTTCGTTCCGTGAAAATGAAGAAAGAAACGGGAATAATAAGGCAAGGGCAAAGTTGGATATTGTGGACACTATCCTAATTTTTCCCCATTTTTGTCCTAGGGCTTAAAATTTTGCCAAAAAATGGGCACTTATCAATTTCACCCTTAGAGAATCTAGAGAAGATAATAGGTAATTTATTGTTAAAGCTATCTATAAATGTTGTGTCACCTTAATTGAAAATTTTAACTAATTTAATTAATATATTGTTATGGGTAGTTACATTTTAACAATATTTTCAATTAAGAAATCTTCATGTCTTGGTGTTGGTGGCCGGTCTCCTCGGTTTCTACGGGCGTGTGCGGTGTGTGTCAGGTTGCGTCGTCCCTATTTCATCCTCATCTTCTACCCGCCTCGGCGCTCTGCGATCGCGATCCCCCATCTGTCCGGGCTGGGTTCTCCGATCGTGGGTTGCCATGAGTCTATGACTACCATCTCTTGAGAAATTGGATTGGAGCTCTTGTAGATCGGTTGTCTCGGCTCCGATCCTACGTGCTCAATTCCGCTGTGTCACCGGTTGTTGGTATGTGCCTGTGTCGCCGACGATTGCGTCTGCTCTTCCTGTGCGTTGCCGATCATGTCTGGAGTGATGTTCTCGCGTGACTTGGGCCCCAAGTTCATCTCTTGGGCCAAAATTTGGCCCGGGCTGGTGCTCTTGGCCCATTATTTGGCTTCAAGTCCAAGGCTTTTCGTTGGGCCCGAGGCAGCCCGAGGCTTATTACCGAGGTGCTTGCTGGTGTGGTGTTTGGTTTCGTGGTCTAGCAAATCTTGTTGCAGTGTTTCTTCTTATTTGTTGAAGCGCGAGTGGTTATGGACGTGATTGAAACCTGAAGGCTCGTTGACAAAGTCCAAATACGAGGTTTCC
Source organism: Persicaria tinctoria (assembly GCA_037127255.1). Classification (NCBI taxonomy): domain Eukaryota; kingdom Viridiplantae; phylum Streptophyta; class Magnoliopsida; order Caryophyllales; family Polygonaceae; genus Persicaria; species Persicaria tinctoria. The sequence continues at coordinate 18,995,021 of JBANSL010000007.1, read as the reverse complement.
ACAAGTTCCCTAGGGGTTCCTTGCGTTGCCTTTACCAACTGACGGATGAGTTGTCGCTCACTGCACCGGTACTTTCATCATTTTTGCTAGTATGCGCCTTTTATTACACCCTTGTACTTTGGTGATTTTGTCTCGTTGTAGTTTTATGTCTTACCTTGTTTGACGGTTCTCCATCGCCGATTTATTCGGCCTATCGATCCACCGGGCATGTCCGGTGCGTCGAATTCTTACCTGATAAAAAAAAACAATATTTTCATTAATAAATACAATGCAAAACTATAGCTAGAAAAGATAATAGGTATTTTTTAAAATTTTTGACCAAACTAGGGAAGTATCCATGTTTCCGTAAAATTTAGGAAAGTGTCCACCCCTAATTTAAATCAGATTTGTCTATTGACGAGAGGAAGCAGTGCATTTGTCCTTCAGATCAGTCTTTCATGATTCATCTCCGGCGAGAGGAAGGGCCCCCGATCTGTCTATGCTTCATCTCCGGCATGAGAAAGCGGCGACCTTCCTCCGGCCTCAATCCGCCAGCGATAGCGACCTTCCCCCCTCCCTATCCATTGGATCTGCTCTTGCTCGATTTGCTCGATCGATTGATGCCGGCGCCTCCTCCGGTGGCGATATGTCCTCGTCAGAAATTTGTCTCGGCTCAGATCGATTTAGGGAACTGTCCTCCTCTGGCGATATGCATTCAATGGAGTCCGCCTCTGATTGATTTCGATTTCGATTTCGACTCTCGGAGCATATCGCCTCCTCCGGTGGCGATATGCATTCAATGGGGTCCGCCTTTGATCAATTTCGATTGGTGAGCTCGTTGATCGATGAGGAGAACTCGAATTCGGATTCTGCAAAAGAGAATGACAATGAAGTCGGAGATGAGGATGATAAGAAAGATTCAGCTTCTTAATCGACCTTAAGCACTCGGCTGATTGAAAGTCGAGGGACTTGAGTTTAGCCTCGCCGAGCTTCCTAGGCTCTACATGATGTCAGCGTTTGCGGCCATGGAACCTCTTGACTGCTTGATCTGCTGGGCAAAGCAAGTTCTATTCTTGTATTTTTAATTGTGTTAATTCAACCTTAATTCATTTGTCTCGGGTTTTCATTGATTTGGATTTGCATCGAAGAGAATACACTGAAGGAGCAATTACAGAGGAAATACTAAGATTCATCTGGGAGCATTGCGTTCTTAATTTTATATGATGCATCTGGGAGCATTTGTCTCGGCTTTATGGAAGATAATAAAGTTGCAGGTAGCAAATGTGGTTTGATGCATCATCTATCACATCTTCCAAATTGCATATTGTTTTTTTGATGACGAGGAACCCACTTTCGGTGGCAAATCCCGAGCACGTGACCCAACCGGCAAGAGCCACGCACTAGGTAAACTGGCTTGCGCCGACCGGCTCGACCCAGTAGTAGGGAGCAAGGTAAACCTTGGATTTTCATCCAATGAAATAGGCGGAAGCAGGGATCGAACCCGGGATTTTCACTTGCATATTTTAATTTTATATGATGTACGTATGTGGATCTCAGTGGACAAACCCCATTGAATTTAGTATATAGATCAATTTATGCATATATTAATTTTATGTTTGTCCTTCAAAATTGATTTATCCTTAAAAATTTGGTCTTTTTATATGTGCTGACATCGTTTTTAGTTGGATATTGTATGTAGGTATATATGTATGTTTGGATCCTCAAAAATTGTTTTGTTTTTTTAGTGCTGACATCGTTTTTATGCGTATTTTTATATGCGCTGACATCGTTTTTAGTTGGATATGATATATGTAGGTATATTTGTATGCTTGAGTCCTTAAAAATTGATTTGTTTTTAGTGCAGACATCGCTTTTTTATGCATATTTTTGTATCTGCTGACATCGTTTTTAGTTGGATATTATATATGTAAGTATATATGTATGCTTGGGTCTTTAAAAATTGGTTTGTTTTTCAGTACTGACATCGTTTTTATGTGAAATTTATATGTGCTGACATCGTTTTTACTTAGATATTATATATGAAGGTATATATGCATGCTTGGGGCTTTCAAAATTGGCTTGTTTTTTAGTGCTGGCATCGTTTTTATGCGTACTTTTATATGCGTGTCAGCATGTTTTTATTTAAAGAAAGAGCATACATTCTCTTTGATTGTTTGAACTGTTTCATTTGCTTTTGACATAATACATATGAATTTAATTGGAGACCTTAACTGATGCAAGTGATTTTCTAAGGAAACATAAATTGGATTGACTATATTATACACTTACTAGGTCATCAAGATGTTGATTTTGGTACTGACATCGTTTTTATGCATATTTTTGTATGTGCTGACATCGTTTTCAATGTTCCCGTAGGTTAATGTCACCACCATCGTCATCAAGAAATTCAGTCTCAACCATCGCTATAAAAATAATTCAACAATATTAGATATTCGCGTAGGTTAACCCTTGGCTACTTTGTAATGTAAAAAACATTACACACTTGTCTATATCCTTATAAATTTTTTATGTCCGTTATTTTTTTTATCTATATATATTTGTAATCTATACTATGTCTCGTCAAAAATTGAATCTTCTTGTGACAAGGTAGTCTTCGTGTCAACAATTGAATCTTCTCAACGTCAGCACATCGGCATCCTCGACACAGGCATCAACATCCCCTAGTCGGCATCACCAATGATATGAAAAAAAGTGCTAACACAAAAAAAAATTAACATTTATATATAGAAGCGGTTTGGGTTAATATGTGTGTGGGTGTATATATATTTGTAGTCTAATATGTCTTGTCAGCCACTATTAAAAAAAATTAACGTTTATAGACATTACGAAAGACTATAAAAAAAGTTTCAACTTCAGTGGCATTTGTGTCAGCAAGGTCAGCATCTCTGGCGTCAGCAACGTCAGCATCCTCGACATTAGCATCATCGGAGTCCTCGTTGTCAACATTAACATCGTCGGCGTCAGCAACTTTGACATCAGAAACGTAGAGTTAAAAAAAAACAAATTTTGGGTTAAAAAAATATAATTGGAAGCTAGAAGGAAATTGAGAGAAAGAAAAAGAATTGAAGAGTCGATAAATAAAAAATGGGATGAATTTGTTTTTTTTTTTCAAGAAAATCAAGAAAATTTTAGTTAAAAAAAAATCATTATAAAATGAGTGTCGACGGCAACTAGTGTTAGTAGGTGTCGTTGTCAGCATTTTCGGTGACGCGGAAAAAGTGCTGACGTGAAAATATATGTGTGTATATATATAGGCAAAGGTTCAAATGTAAAATTACCTTAGGCTGTAAAATTCTTAAGGTGGAAAATTCTCTTAATGAGCCTAATTTTTGTAAGTAAATTGCTAATGAGCCTAATTTATTTACTAATGAGCATAATTTAATTAGTAAAATGTCAACCTCTTGTACCCCCTTGCCCCCTGCCCCTATGCCCCCCCCCACCCATCGGGCAAGATTTTTTTTTTCCTTTGTCCCATGATTTTTTTTTTCGTGATAACACTTTCTGTTGTGCAAGTATAACTTGATGTTGTGCACATATAACATCATGTTGTTCAAATTTAATTTTATGTTGTGCAGACATAATAATTCATTATGGGGTAAATAGGTAAATGTGCCTATTTCAATTATAAAAATTTATAATTGAAATATTCTTAATTTATGGGTAAATGAGCCTAATTTATGGGTAAATAGGTAAATATGTCTAATATTTATGGGTAAATGCACTTTTTTCCTGTTTTCGACACTTTTTGTTGTGCAAATATAAAGTATATAAATAAAATGATAAAGTGCAAAAATAAAATGACGATGTGTGTGAGTAATAATATGAAGTGCACAATTAAGATTATTGTTAATGTGTCTTGAATCATTTTTCACCAGTGTCGCATCGGGAGATCCGGGGAGTGGAGCTCCCCGGTGGGGAGTTGGGGGGGGGGGGGGGGCAGCGCCACCCTGCCTTTACGGTATGCAATGTTTATTTTAAACGAACTTATCATCTATTTGATTTCAAGCATTTAACGATTTCAAATCAAAGTGCATAAATAATATTAAAATGTGCAAATATAATATTATGTTGTGCAAATATAACATTATGGTGTGCATATATAATAGGCTTGTAAATTAAAGTGCATAAATAAGATTAAAATGTGCAAATATAATTAGGGGTAGGCACAAATCCCGCAAATTCCGATCCCATCCCGGTCCCGTCCCGATTCCGTCCTGATCCCGGTGGGATTTAGGACAAAATAGCGAATCCCGTCCCGATCCTGTACCGCAAAAATTATGCGGGACGAAACGCGGGACGATCCCGGTGGGATCCCGCAAATCCCGTCCTGTCCCGCAAATAATAATAATAATAATAATAATAATAATAATAATAATGATAATGATAATAATAATAATAATAACTTTTATAATAATAATTATAATATTATAATATTATAGAATAATAATAATATTATAATTATAATTATAATCATAATCTTCCATTTATAATAATAATAATATTTTTTTATAATAATAATATTATTATTATTTGAGGAAATATTATTTATAATTATAATAATAATTTTCAATTAATAATAATATTTGATTATAATATTATTATTATTATTATATAATTTTATAATATAATTTTATAATAATATTACTTTATAATAAAATTATTATTATTATTACATTATTTTATTATATTATTATTATATCATGTTATAGTTTTTTCTTGTAAAGTATAATTATTTTATAATAATAAAAATAAAAATAAGTAGTAATAATAATAATAATATTATTATTATTATTATTATATTTTTTTATTTTTTATTATTATTATAATTTACTTTCGATTCATACTACAAGAAATTAGTGGGTAGCCGAGATACTATCTGGGCTCCCACTCCCTTAGCAATAGCAAGAGAAAAATAGCTAAATACGGTATTCTTCACAACTATCAATCGATAACGAGACAATATCTGGTGAATCTCGTCTCAATCTCTTTCCGTCCTGATCTAGTAAGATAATGTAGCCAAATATGTTGAACATTATAATTAATTATACAATCACTGTATCAATTAATAATATTATTATAATAATAAGAATAATAATAATAATAATATTATTATTATTATTATTAGTATTGAATAATATAGTTGAGAAGAATTCCGTATTCAACATATTATCCAAATTAATGAATTATGAAAGCATTTTTCACTTTGAAAATTTATATAATATTTTATTATTTTTATTTGCGGGACAAGGTCCGTCCCGTCCTGATCCCGTCCCGTCCAAACACCATCTCGTCCCGAAAAAAAAGTGTCAATCCCGTCCCAATCTCGTCCCGGCTCAATCCCGTCCCGTGCCCACCCCTAAATATAATGTTATGTTGTGCAAATATAGCATTATGGTGTGCATATATAATAGGCTTTTAAATTAAAGTGTATAAATAAGATTAAAATGTGCAAATATAATGTTATGTTGTGCAAATATAACATTATGGTGTGCATATATAATAGGTTTTTAAATTAAAATGCATAAATAAGATTAAAATGTGCAAATATAATGTTATGTTGTGCAAATATAACATTATGATGTGCATATATAATAGGCTTTTAAATTACAGTGCATAAATAAGATTAAAATGTGCAAATATAATGTTATGTTGTGCAAATATAACATTATGGTGTGCAGACATAATAAGCTTTTAAAATTAAAGTGCATAAATAAGATGAAAATGTGCATAATTAAGGTTAAAAAGTGCATAACTAAGATTATGATGTGCATGATTAGCAATTTGCGATTGTTGCGCTCTTGTGTATTATGTAACCTATGTGGGGTTTGAACTCACATCTTTGTGCAATCGCACATTGCTCTACCAATTGAGCTAATAGGCTAAATTATGATTTTCATGCTAAAATAGAATAATCTAATCGACCTAAAGTATATCGCAATAAAATTCTAAAATCCAATTAGCTCATTATTCACAAACAATTGCTCAGTTGATGAAACTCTAGCTGTAAAGACCGACATTTATTATTATTATTTAATTAATTTCCAATGAATAATCCGAGCATATATCCTCCTTTTACGATTTTAAAAACCCGGGAAAATTTAAAATTTTTGGATGGCATATTTTATATGGAAAGAGGATTACAATTCCGATCTAATGGAATTCATATGATAATTTTCTGAGAAATATTGGTGAGGCAAAGGCGTTGTCATCCATTTATTTCGGTAACTTTCAAAACTTGTCGCGACTTTTTGAGACGTCTTTTAACCTCAAAATGCCGCCTCCCCTATGACCCATTTCAGCCCCATTTTGATGATCTTCATTAGCCATCATTTTGTTGATTAAAGAATAAACCCCCCCCCCCCCCCCCGAATTGACACCTTTGAATGACCAACTCCTATTCCATTCACTATGCTACCTAATACACACCAACTCGGGCCTTGACCACCCTTGCCCACCCTTTTGGCTCCATAAAGAACCCCAATTGCCTGCCATTCTCAGCCACCTACACCTAGGCCTGTCCACGGGTCACGGGTCAACTCGTGACCCGACGGGTTTGTCGGGTCGACGACCCGGCGGGTCCGGGTCAAGCGGGTCGCGGGTCTTGGCGGGTTACAGGTCTGGGTTAGGGTCGAGCAGATCTGAACCCAGCAACCCGGCGGGTCATGACCTGGCGGGTCGACCCGTGACCCGTGAACATTTAAATACGCTCCCACTTGTTCAAGTTTCCAACGGCTAGTTTTTCGACCGTTGTGGTTTCGGACCGTTGTGGACTTGGTGACCTGTATTTGTTGCCTATAAATACGTATCTCACTAGCACATAATTACACCTTTATCATTTTAAACATTCAATACCAAATATTTCAAGTTCAATGGCAAATCGAAATGAAGGTGGATCTGGGACAAACCTTGGTGAAATCTTGTACAACACTCACTTCCGACGAGAAGAACAAATCCCAGGTAAAGATTATTATATGGTGGTTTGTAACTATTGTTCAAAGGGTTTTAAAGTGAAGAGAGGATGGGGATATGGAACTTTGAAAATGCACATTACAAAGAATCATCCGGAAAAGTGGTCGACAGAATAAGGCGAAGCAAGCAAGGTTAGCATTTAGCAAGCCCTCATGAAATTGAGACGATGAACATGAACGTTTGTAAGTGGGTCTAATTATCGTTGTCAATCTATTATCTATCCATTATAAGATTATGAAGTGTGTAATGTGTAGTTTTATTTTGTGAAGTTGTTGATTATGTTAGTTGTTTTATTTATAAGTTAAAACTTTGAAAGTAATGTTTCGATTAATAAAGAAAGATCAAAAAGTTAATTTATTTTTATCACTTTTTTTGTATTTTATTGTTTATACAATTGATGAGTTATGGCTTTTTCATATAAAATAAAACATCATTAACAATAGAAACATAACAAATAGATTAGAATAAAATTAGAAAGGAAAGACAAGAAGGAAAAAAAATAGCCGTTGGACCCGCCGAGTCGGACTCGGCCGGGTCCAACGGCTACAAAATTCAAATCAGGCCGTTGATCTGACGATCCAACGGTCAAGATTTCGACTCGGCGGGTCGGCAACGTTTTAAAAAAAAACGGCTAGTTTTTAAATGTGTCCTTTGTGAATTCAACCGTTGTGGTCCCTTATTAACACTATATAAAGACCTACACAATCACTCATACAATCACACATCTCTTCCAACTTTCCGAAACAAACATTAGTAGTGTTGAAGATCAATGGCAACGAACAAGGGTGATTTCAACTACGACGCCCATTTCCGCCGTGAAGAAAAACTCCCTGGTAATAATTATTATATGATGGTTTGTCGATATTGCTCCGATGCCTATAAGATTAGTAACAATTTAGGACTTGGCAATGTCAAGAGGCACATTGAGAACAAGCATACGGATAAGTTCAAGGAAGGTGATGCCGAATCAAGCCACGCTTGAAGCCTTGAAGTGGATAAGCGTGAGCGTCTGTAATTGGATCTTACTTGTTATCGTTTAATGGTTATCTACCATCTATGTTTATTAGTTTATGTGTAATGACGTGTCTATGTTTATCAATATATGAAGTTTATTAGTTTAATGTGTGTAATGTGTAGTTAAGAGATGTTAGTATGTTTTAAGTTCTTGTGACGATTAATAATAAAAGACCCATGTGCTTGTGTTCGTTTAATCGTCATTCATTGTCACTTGATTTTGAAGAAAACCAAATTTTAAATTTAGAAAAAAAAAATGGTTTTTATTTTATTCGATGATTTATAATTTTGAAATAAAATAACTATATAATTATAAATTACAAATATAAATTGAGTTTGTAAAAAAACTACCAAACCATACCCATTGATGTTAAAATAAGGTTAGAAAAGGATTTAAAACAAGTTAGTAAAGTATTAAAAAAAAAATTTAAACCGATATAGCCGTTGGATCCGCCGGGTCGGACCCGGCCGGGTCCAACGGTCACAAATCGGACCATTTTCACACAGCCGCGTGGCCATCTAACGGTCAGAAATCCGACCCGGCGGGTCGGACCCGCCGGGTCGGCAACGTTCATATTTTTTTTTAACGTTGTGAGTCTTGTGACCGTTGTATCACCCGGGCTAGCCGTTAGACACATTTTAAACCCGGCTTGGACCCTCCATTCACCTATAAATACCCCACACGCCCCACCACTTCACCCCACACCAACCAACTTATCTCATCTCTCAATCTCATCATCCATTCTCTAATCTCTCGCTAATCAAGCTCGCAAATCTCGTCTCGATCATTTCTCGCTAATCTCTCCATTCATCTCTCAATCTCTCTTCTCTCAATCTCTCTTCTCTCAATCTCTCTTCTGTCATCCTACATTTTCCAATTTCATCATGTCGATGTTTCGAAGGGGAGCTAGTGGGCGGAAGAGTGTGAGCGGTCCGAGCCGAAGCGGGGCCATGGCACCCGAGCCCCAACCACCAAGGCGGAGCGTTGGTGTTCCAAGCGGGTCTCGGAGGCCTCGAATCGAGGAGGAGGATGACGAGATCACCATCTCGGATCATCTTCCCGTCACCCCCGGTGGAGTCGACATCGAGCACCCCACGCCGACTACTCAGCCTACTCCTTCTACACATCTGACGGCCGAATCCGGAGCAGCTCGGCGAGCTCGTCAAGCCCGTCAAGGTGATGCACCGGTGCCGGCGGCCGAAGATGTCGCCCCGGAAGCTGATGAGGACGATGCCACCAAGCAAGAAGATCTCCGGGCGGCGGTCTTCAAATATTGGTTCACGAAAGGTCCGATCCAACAGGATGAAAGTTGTAGGGCTCAGTGCAACTTTTGCACTCAGTCATACAAGCATCCCAAAGGAGGCGGCTATGGCAACTTGAGGAGGCATGTCAAGAACAAGCATCCCGACAAGTACGGGATGTCGTTCGGCCAGACGCAATTAACCGAGTACGCAACTTCTTCCTCCCAACCTCTTGGCCTATTTAGTTATGATTATACATATAGTAGTAACGAATTTGCGGAAATGGTAGCCGCGGAAGGTTTAGCTTACAACTTTGCACATCGTTTACATTTTAACAACTGGGTGAGTAGGACGATTAACCCCGCCTACCGGCCCATTTCCCGCCAAACTGTTACGAGGAAAATTGAAAAACGTTTTGCTTGTCGAAAAGCACAAATTGTTGTGTATTTTCAAAAACATTCTGATTTGAAAGTTTCAATTTGTAGCGATATTTGGACCGATCACTGGCTTGAGCACTCTTACATGGGTATCACTTGCCATTGGGTCGACAACGAATATTTTTTACACAAGAGAGTTTTGGCCTTCCGCCTTTTTGATGAGTCACACACAGCACGCAACATAGCCAAGGTCATTATAACTGTTTTACAAGAATACCAGTTGACTCAAAGAGTTTTTTCAATCGGTTTTGACAACGCCTCCGCAAACACGGCTTCTATTGAACAATTAATTCAATATTGTAGCCTCCAGTGCGGAGGTACATTTTTCCACATCCGGTGCGCACCACATATTTTAAACTTATGTGTTCAAACCTCCTTATCCTATCTAAAAGATGTGGTCGCACCTATTCGTTTTGTTCTGAAGAACCTCTGGAAGAGCAAAACGCTCCGTGATCAGTGGAAGGTCTTCTGTAAGCAAAACAAGGTGAGACCGAAGAAATTTCCTAGGGATGTTTCTACTTGGTGGAACTCCACATATTTAATGATTCACGAATCATATGCTTACAGAGAGCTCCTTTCCGTTTTCGCTACCCAATACATCGAAGGCTCCGAAGTTTTTAGTGATGTTTGGGTAGCGGCCAGAGACGTGATGGAAGTTTTTAAAGTTTTTTACGATGCCACAAGAACTTTTAGTCAAGTTTACACCCCTACCTCTCATTTATTTTGTTTTACCGCAATGAACGTTGCAATAGCCCTTAACGACGGGTTGCAGATATCGACAATCTGCCAAGCCGTGATGGAAATGAGGGCTAAATGGTTACAGTATTACACAAACTTTCATGATATTTTCCTCGTAGCAACGGTTTTCGACCCTCGAATTAAGCTCACTGGTCTTCAAAGTTTTTTGGACAACTATTATCCTATGCTACAGGTTCAAGAACCTCCAAATGTGCTTGTTACAATTACTAAGGTTAGAACATTACTTCAAAGCTTATATGATATTTATTCTACTAGCGGTACTCAATCCTCCCAAGTACCGCCCCCTTCGTCTTCAACCTCGTCACGCACTAGCATTACTGCGCGAACGAAGGCTCTTGCCAGAGATATTTTTGGCACAAAGAGATCGAGGACCTCGTCGACCTCCCCTTCGGAGATCGACGAGTATTTGGCTACTAACTTTGATTTTCTTGATATCGAATCGGATGACTTCGACGTCCTGGCTTGGTGGAGTAGGCCAGAGAGATTACGATTTCCGACTCTACAGGTAATTGCTCGTTAGATTCTAGGAGCACCATGCTCGACGGTTGCGATTGAGCAACTATTTAGTCGGAGCGGGCAGATCTTAACGGTCCAAAGATCTACTATGCTACCGGAGAACCTCGAGATGCAAGTCCTGCTCAGCGATTGGAAGCGGGCAGATGAAAGAAGCCAAAGGAACCACCTCTCCACCGAATCAGACCCGGACGAAGGAGTAGAAGACGAGACATCCATCGGGAGTTGAGACGATGATGGCGCCGGAAGGTAAGCGGGGATTAAAACAGGTAAAAGAACTACGTGGGCTTTGATTCCTTTTCCCCGAAAGGATACGTAGGCAACTGGAAACGGTGCAAGCCCTTCTTCCCCCCCCCCCCTTTTTTTTCCAACCGAAAGTACACATTTTATGCGCTGTTTTTTTTAAAAATAATTTATATCTCAACCCGGCAACCCGGCGGGTCGACACGTGACCCGCCGGGTCATCTGACCCGCCGACCCGGCTATTCCCCGGGTCCGGGTGCGGGTCATGCCTTTGCCGACCCGTGACCCGGGGACAGGCCTACCTACACCACCAAAATCGAAGAGAGAAGAGAGAAAGAAAGAAAAAGAAAGAGAAAGAAAAGAGGGAAGCCATTGTTGGCCTAGCAACATCTCAACTTCAAACCACCATAACTCCCTCCTCACTCAAGCTTTTTGGCTGATTCTTGAAGCCAAATATCCACAAAAGAGAGGCCTTTCCAACCATAGTTCTTGAACAAAAATCCAGACCAGTCAATCTAGCCGTTGAGCCCAATTTCCGAGCCAGCAGTGCCGAGCCCTTTGTGTTCTTGAGGTTTTCAAGTGTGTTTTGGTGAGTCTCGGTTTTTTATGTCTCCAAAGTAGCCATGTCTTTATGCATATTTTAGTTCCATATTCTTTACACTTTGCATATTTCAGGTTGGAAATATGTCGAATTTATGTAGTATATGCTTATTTGTCAGAAATGGAGATCTACATAAGTTTCGGTTTAATATTGCAGAATATGGAACCATTTCGGGAGAAAACCAACAAGCAGGGACGGAGGCCCAAGTCTACTCGATGTCAACTAGCCCTAGTCGATCTCGACAACCCTTGTCCGGACACTGCACTGATCGAGAAGCCCATGCCCAGAGTTGAGGAAAGCATGTCCGAGGATGCCGAGGAGAGACGACCCGACTTGGCGCCCAGACACATCAACTCGATGTCGAGGACCATACTCGATGTCGACAAGGCCAAGAGACCACACCCGAGCATGTCGAGAAGGGTTGCTCGACAACCCCAGAAGCCAAAGACGATGAGCCACCAACTCGAGATCGAGGACCCCTCCTCGAGATCGACCAAGCCTATGAGCCATGTCCAAGCCCTATCAAAGACCAGCAACCCGAGACGCCGAGCCAGCCAAGTCGACGTCACTTCTACTCGAGATCGAGTAGGTTTACTCGAGATCGAGGAAGCCTCCAGAAGCCACGTAATGCGTTGTGAGCTGTCCTACTCGGATTTGGATTCCTTGGGGCCGAAGATTGCCGAGTTCTATCCGATTATATCAAGTTACATCATGAAGAGAGATCTATCCACTTGAAGACCTTTTTGATATAATTTCCCTTTATTAAATTTAATTATGTTGTTGCTTTTATTTATCATTAAGCTTTTTAGATATAGTTTTAGATATAGATAGATGTTTTTATCCTTGAATAGCAAGGTTTAGAAGCCTATAAATAAAACCCATGGGGCCGATTTCTAGTCATTCAATTTCCGAGACACAGTTACACATAGGGGTTTTAGGAGTTCAAAGGTTTTAGGGTTTTGGCATTCTACGAAAGTTGAGTGCCGGGATTGTAAAGACTTTGAATATAGTTTATTGCAAGTTATTTCTTTTCAAATCAATGACTGCGATTGCGATGAGGCGCGAGTAGTCCACCCACTTCTGGGGTTGGGGTGAGCCCAACGAGGGCCATGTCGGTGGATTAGCGATTGTAAAAGGAGGTATTTTGTCGTTATCTTAATCTATTCCCTATGTGCTTCATCTTTGATTGAGAAATTGAAGAACTCATGTTGTGAAACTTGGGTAGTAATTATGATTTCTATTCGAAATATTATAAATGCTAATTATGAAAAGGAATAGATGCAATTAGGGTTATTTATCGCGAGATTAATATTCCTACTTGTCGGATTAGGTGAAAGCCTTTTCCTTTATCGATAAAGTCACCGCCTTTTGTGATTTATATTCCACTTGCATTGTAATCGTTGTCGCAAACCCTAATCTTGGAAGTTCTCTTTAATTCATAAAGTTACAGAAGCCGAAATTGCTTTGTTTTTACTTTTCTGCCCTCGTCGATCTCGACCAACACTGGTCGATCTCGACTACTAATTCCCGATCCCAGATCTTCGTAGCTTCTTTGTGCAGGAACTCGACAAGACCAACTCGAAGTCGATGAGCTAACTCGATCTCGAGTAGGGCCTACTCGATCTCGAGTAAAAATTGCCTGTGACTGCTACGCTGTTCAACTAGCCTGATCTCCTATCGACTAACCCTAGTCGAGATCTAGCACCTGTTGTCGACTTCTGTCCGTGAGATTCCACCGCTGCCTAGGATCTGCTGACCAGCTTCCTCGTGGATTCGAACCTGACTTTCTCTTACTACATTGGAGGGAGTGTTGAACATTATTTACTGGGATTCGATCGGTTTGCTTTACTTTATTTACTTACTGTTTTGCATTCTCGATTTCCTCTTACAACAGTTTTCTCCCCTTCAAATCTGATTTCATACTTGTTGTACAACTAATTTTGAAGGTTTTTGTCTAAGACTTCCTTTTACCAATACCAATAATATTGCACTTCCCTTTATCACCAAGAGTAATTGTTCCAGTGGTTTGTTCCTTAAGATCTTGGGATAGAGATTTCTTTCCACTCATGTGTCGTGAGCATCCACTGTCCATTATCCATTTTGGCTCTTTGCTCTTGATGATACTCACTTGTTCAAGGTCTTGAGTCTGTGATCCTTCGTGTTCAGTCATAAGACAGAGATTTGCCTGCTCTTTTTCAGTGTCTGAGTCACATGATGAATCTGAATCACTCCAGGTTGCAAGCATAGCCTTTTTCTTTTGTTCATATTTCTTGAACTTTTTTTGGCTTCTTTGACATGTTGGGAGAAAAGGGATCATCTTCGTCGTCGGATTCATCACTCTCAGATTGAAAGTGATCTTTCTTAGCTTTGACAGCAAGGTTCTTTGCTGTTGAGGGTACTTCTCCATCTTCCTCGTTTAGTATCATCTCATGAGTAATAAGTTTTCCGAGAAGATCATCTAATGGTAGTGTAGAGAGATCTTGAGCTTCCTCAATTGCAGCAACATTGGGACCCCACTTGATTTTTGGGGGGCTCCTTAGAACCTTCCGAACCTTTTCTGGGTTGGATAAGGTTTTTCCAAGTGAGTGGAGGTTGTTTACAATTTGAGTGAATCGCGTTAACATCTCCTTTACTGTCTCATCAGGATTCATCTTGAAAAGCTCGTATTGCCTGAGAAAGATATTAATCTTACTCTCTTTGACTTGACTGGTGCCCTCATAAATAACTATAAGCTTATCCCAAATTTCCTTGGCACTTTTGCAAGCTGAGACACGGTTAAACTCATTAGCATCGAGAGCGCAATACAGTAGGTTCATAGCTTTGTAGTTCTTAGCAATGTTTTCAAGATCAGTCTGTTCGTAATCATATTTAGTTTTATCAACTTGGTTTCCATCGATAGTCTTTTTTGGAACGTGTGGTCCATTCTTGACCAGGCCCCATAGCTCAAGGTCTTGTTCAATGATGAACATTTGCATCAGTGATCTCCAGTGGATAAAGTTATTGCCACAGAAAAGTGGAGGTCTATTGGTTGACCTTCCTTGAGCAAAACCTCCATCACCTATGGTAGACATGCTGAAAACTCACAAGATTGTTAAATCAAAATAGTGAGCCAAGCTCTAATACCAATTGAAGAGTCTATAAGGCGATGGATAATACTCTAGAAGGGGGGGGGGGGGGGTGAATAGAGTATGGACGATTTTCGCAACAATAGAAATTTAGTGCAACTTGTCAAGACATTGATACAGGCTATCAGGACTTGACGAAGTAAAATTAAATATGATAATGTAAATGCGGAAAATAAAAGATGAACACACGAATTGTTAACGAGGTTCGGCACCAACTTGGCCTACGTCCCCGCCTAGGGTCATCCAACCTGTAGGATTCAAACACTTCTTATTTCACTTAACTTGAGCTTAGAACTTCCTAGAGAAACTACCCTTTCTCTATACAAAGCCTCACCGATTCTATTCTAGCTCTCAACCTTAGAAGTGAAATAAAAGTTCACACCACACACCAAGTGTGCTTTGATCGAGTATGAAATACTCTAAGTTTAAAATGAAGGACTTGTACAATAAGTGCTAGTGTTTCTCTCAACTCTTAAACAATGATCAACACTTAGGCTTTTGGAGAATGTAAGAGAAACTTGAGATGACGAATGCTTTAGGATGCTATGATTGCTTGAGTGCTTGCTTAGTCCCCTTTTCATCCTTCTTGGCCTTCGTCTTTATATAGTCGGAACACTTGTAGAGCTTCTTGGAGGGAAAACCGTTTGAATTTAAAATTCTTTCCAAAACATTTGAATTCTTTCCAAAAGTGATCCTTTGTGTGCCTTCCAAGATTGTTCCTTCAACTTTCTTCATGATCATGTATGATCAAATATGGATCGGTTCTTTCCTTGTATGAAAAATGAAATCCTAAAAGAACATACATAATGTATCTAGCATATAAAATGTGTTAGATGAGAAACGCATGTGTAAATCGATTATGATCAAATCACATCTCATAGCCCAATAAAAAGCCCATGATAATTTAGGCCCAACAAGGTTGGCCTCGGATTCTTTCCTCTGAGAGAACAATTCAAATATAGAAATGTATAAGTGATATTCCCAAACATTTTAGTCTAGGTTTCAAGACCTTGAAACCCAGCCTTTTGTCTTTCATCATCCTTTAGATTACCTGCAAGTTAGGTCTCAAGATCTTACAATCAAGGTGGAGTCTTCAATCTCCCCTTTGATGGAAGACAAAACCTGTTTCAATATTCATAATATAGTTCCAGCAATCATTATAAGGATATAAGCATATTATATAATATGAGCATAAAATGTTTGGATCATCTAAGTTTTGAAACATCAAGCACTTAACCAACCAGTGCCAAAACGCAGCAAAAGAGGGTGGGAGATCAAGGCCTTGAGTCAGAATCCCCATCCGTAGCATTCTTCTTCTTGCTCCTTAGAGGCTTCTTGCCTTTCTTAGCAGAGGATGGCCCATGTTGTGAGCTGAATCTGCCGTGTTTTACAGTAACTTTTATATCAATTTCTGCATACATTTCATTCATTTGGACTAAGATAGTGCAGAATCTATGTAGCTTATGTTTATTTGCCAAATTATGGAATCTACACCAGTTTCTGTTTAAAATCTCAGAATTCGAGGCATTCTACAACAATTCTAAGGAAGGTCAAAAAAGCTCGGAAAACAACTACAGAAGTCCAGAATCCGAGAGTACAGAACCAGGACAAACCGAGCTGAAGCCAGAGCTACTCTATGTCGAGTACACCTTACTCGATCTCGAGTAGAGAGTCCGAGCAGACATGGTCGACAAAGCCTGGTCGAGGAAACCAAGTCCGAGGCAACCTGATTCCGGAAGCCAACTCGAGTCTAATAAAAGTGCTTACTCCCCCTAAGAAAGTGCTTCCCTATTAAGCATACCCAACTCCAGTCTAATAAAATTGAAACGATCTTCAGGGAGTGGTTTAGTAAAAATATCAGCTAACTGAAAATTAGTAGATATGAAGGATATTGATACATCACCTTTCTCCAGATGATCTCTTATGAAGTAATGTCTCACATCAATGTGTTTGGTTCTCAAGTGTTGCACTGGATTTTTAGTGATGGAAATAGCACTAGTATTATCACACAATATAGGAATACCTTTAAGATCTATCCCAAGGTCTCTGAGCTGTTGTGCTATCCAAAAAATCTGAGAGCAACATGCGCTAGCAGCAATGTACTCGGCTTCTACAGTTGATAAGGCTACTGAATTTTGTTTCTTAGAATGCCAACTTATCAAGGAAGATCCTAGGAGTTGACAGCAGCCAGAAGTGCTTTTTCTGTCGACCTTGTAGCCTGCAAAATCTGCATCTAAGTAGCCTGTTAAATGAAAGTTACTCTATTTTGGGATACCATAGCCCAAGGTCTTGAGATCCATTTAGGTATCTGAAGATTCTTTTCACAGCAATAAGGTGGGACTCTTTGGGGTCACTTTGGAATCGAGCATACATGTAGACGTTGAACATTATATTAGGTCTACTAGCAGTAAGGTATAGGAGTGAACCAATCATACCTCTGTACTCCTTTTGGTTCACATTCTTACCATTCTTATCTTGATCAAGGGAGAGAGTGGAGCTCAAAGGGGTCTTTGCTACCTTTGATTGTTCCATTTTGTATTTCTTTAGTAGATCCCTAGTGTATTTCCCTTGATTCAGAAAGATCCCCTTACTTGTTTGAAGAACTTGTAAACCGAGGAAGAAGTTCAATTCTCCCATGAGACTCATTTCAAATTCTCTGCACATAATTTCAGAAAACTCCTTGCAGAGGGAATTGTTAGTAGCACCAAATAATATATCATCTACATATATTGGAACAATCAAAAGATCATTTCCACGAGTCTTGATGAAGAGAATTTTATCAATCAATCCTCTTTGAAAACCATTTTCAAGAAGGTATTTGGACAATCTTTCATACCAAGCTCTTGGGGCTTGTTTGAGACCATAGAGAGCTTTGTCCAATTTATACACATGATCAGGAAATTCTTCACTTTCAAATCCTGGTGGTTGAGCAACATAAACCACTTCTTCTAAGAACCCATTTAGAAATGCACATTTGACATCCATTTGAAATAGCTTGATGCCCATGAAAGATGCGAAAGCAAGTAATATACGTATGGCTTCTAACCTTGCGACGGGAGAAAATGTCTCCTCGTAGTCTATACCTTCTTCTTGATTGTATCCTTGAGCAACAAGCCTTTCTTTGTTTCGAATGATCTTGCCTGCTTCATCCAGTTTATTCCGAAACACCCATCTAGTTCCTATGACTGATTGGTGCTTTGGTCTGGGTTGAAGAGTCCATACCTTGTTCCTTTCAAACTCATTTAGCTTATTTTGCATGGAAGTGATCCAGTCCGAGTCCTTGAGTGCTTCAGCTGGGGTTTTTGGTTCTACAAGAGAAACAAAAGCATAGAAGGCACAAAGATTTTTTAATCTAGATCGAGTTTGTACCCCAGATGATGGATCTGATATGATATCTTGAGCTGAGTGTGAAGATGCATGTTTGAACTTTCGTAGCTTTGGACCCTAATTGTTTGAAATAGTAGCAGGTCTTTCTTCAAGATCTTGAGAGACAATTTGAGTGTTGGATTCTTCAATGACTGAATCCTGATTCTGTAGTCCCTTCTCAAGGTCTTGAGATAGCTCGTTGGTATCTTGGATTTGTTCTTGCATGTTTCTTTCTTGGCCATGCTTATTTCCAGCCTTGTCCTCTTCTTCTCCATCCGAATCATGATGATTCAAGGTCTTGAGATAGCTCGTTGATACCTTCATCACTACGTGCATCAAATTTCCCAAGGTTATCTTTGCCATTGTTATGAACAAAGCAAGTGCATCCAAAAGGTTTGAAGTAGGAAATGCTAGGCTTTCTTCCTTTGAAAAGTTCATAAGGAGTCTTTTTCAAAATATGGCGAATTAAGCATTGATTCAAAATGTAGTTGGCTGTATTAACAGCCTCAGCCCAGTAGAATTTTGGCAAACCATTTTCCAAAAGCATTGTCCTAGACATGTCCTCCAAAGTGTGGTTCTTTCGTTCCACAACTCCGTTTTGTTGAGGAGTTCTAGGTGCTGAAAAGTTGTGTGAAATTCCATATTTAGCACAGAACAAATCAAATTTAAGTTGATCAAATTCTCTACCATGATCACTCCTAATGGAGACAATAGGTATGTTTTCCAAGGTCTGCAACTCTTTGCAAATTTTAGAAAACTCGAGCAAAGCCTCTGATTTTTCTCTTAGAAAGGAGATCCATGTAAAACGAGAGAAATCATCAATAATAACCAGGATGTATTGTTTACCCTTTGGAGATTTGACACGCATAGGTCCACACAAGTCCATATGTAGCAATTCAAGAGGGCGAGTGGAACTTACAACCTTTTTAGGTTTAAAGGAACTGCGTGTTTACCTCTTGTGCATGCATTGCATAGATCTTCTTTCTTGAAGTTCAGATCAGGCAATCCTCTAACAAGATCTCTTGTTTTAAGTTTATTAAGGGTGTGCATGCTTACATGACCTAGTCTTATATTCCATAAGTTGGGGTCTTCTGTCAAGACCATGAGACACTTGAGTTTTGTACCTGTAATATGGTTAGCATTTACGGCATAAGTGTTGTTGTGCCTATGAGCGGTGAGGATTAGATCGTCAGTCTCTTCATTCCTGACTTCACATTTGTGTCTGTCCAAGCCAACTTTGTTTCCTTTGTCACACAACTGAGAAACACTTAAAAGGTTATACTTTAATCCATCAACAAGATAAACATCCTTAATGCAACTTTCTGAATTACCAATATTACCAATATCAATAATGTTGCACTTCCCTTTATTACCAAGAGTAATTGTTCCGGTGGTTTGTTCCTTAAGATCTTGGAATAGAGATTTCTTTCCACTCATGTGTCGTGAGCATCCATTGTCCATTATCCATTTTGGCTCTTTGCTCTTGATGATATCCACTTGTTCAAGGTCTTGAGTCTGTGATCCTTCGTGTTCAGCCATAAGACAGAGATTTGCCTGCTCTTTTTCAGTGTCTGAGTCACATGATGAATCAGAATCACTCTAGGTTGCAAGCATAGCCTTTTTCTTTTGTTCATATTTCTTGAACTTATTTCTTTTCATCATAGGACACTCCTTTACGAGATGATCTGTCTCGCCAAACTTAAAACATGTTAGCACTTTTGGCTTCTTTGACATGTTGGGAGACTTGCTTTTGAATCTAGATGAATCAGTATTTTCACGGTTGGAAAATTGTTTTTTCATCTTCAGAATTCAAGCTAATCCCCGTGTGATGAGAGCAAATGGATCATCTTCATCGTCGGATTCATCACTCTCAAATTGTGAGTGGTCTTTCCTAGCTTTGAGAGAAAGGTTCTTTGCGGTTGAGGGTACTTCTCCATCTTCCTCGTTTAGTATCATCTCATGAGTAATAAGTTTTCCGAGAAGATCATCCAATGGTAGTGTAGAGAGATCTTGAGCTTCCTCAATTGCAGTAACCTTGGGACCCCACTTGATTTTTGGGAGGCTCCTTAGAACCCTCCGAACCTTTTCTGGGTTGGAGAAGGTTTTTCCAAGTGAGTCGAGGTTGTTTACAATTTGAGTGAATCGCGTAAACATCTCCTTTACTGTCTCATCAGGATTCATCTTGAAAAGCTCGTATTGCCTGAGAAAGATATTAATCTTACTCTCTTTGACTTGACTGGTGCCCTCATAAGTAACTATAAGCTTGTCCCAAATTTTCTTGGCACTTTTGCAATCTGAGACACGGTTAAACTCAATAGCTTCGAGAGCGCAATACAGTAGGTTCATAGCTTTGTAGTTCTTAGCAATGTATTCAAGATCAATCTGTTCGTAATCAGATTCAGTTTTATCAACTTGCTTTCCATCGACAGTCTTTTTTGGAACGTGTGGTCCATTCTTGACCAGGCCCCATAGCTCAAGGTCTTGATCAATGATGAACATTTGCATCAGTGATCTCCAGTGGATAAAGTTATTGCCACAGAAAAGTTTCTTCGTGATCACGTATGATCAAATATGATAATGTAAATGCGGAATATAAAAGATGAACACACGAATTGTTAACAAGGTTCGGCACCAACTTGGCCTACATCCCCGCCTAGGGTCATTCAATCCGTAGGATTCAAACACTTCTTATTTCACTTAACTTGAGCATAGAACTCCCTAGAGAAACTACCCTTTCTGTATACAAAGCCTCACCACTTCTATTCTAGCTCTCAACCTTACAAGTGAAATTAAAGCTCACACCACACACCAAATGTGCTTTGATCGAGTATGAAATACTCTATGTTTAAAATGAAGGACTTGTACAATAAGTGCTAGTGTTTCTCTCAACTCTTAAACAATGATCAACACTTAGGCTTTTGGAGAATGTAAGAGAAACTTGAGATGACGAATGCTTTAGGATGCTATGATTGCTTGAGTGCTTGCTTAGTCCCCTTTTCATCCTTCTTGGCCTTCGTCTTTATATAGTCGGGACACTTGTAGAGCTTCTTGGAGGGAGAACCGTTTGAATTTCAAATTCTTTCCAAGTCATTTGAATTCTTTCCAAAAGTGATTCTTTGTGTGCCTTCCAAGATTGTTCCTTCAACTTTCTTCGTGATCACGTATGATCAAATATGGATCGGTTCTTTCCTTGTATGAAAAATGAAATCCTAAAAGAACATACATAATGTATCTAGCATATAAAATGTGTTAGACGAGAAACACATGTGTAAATCGATTAAGATCAAATCACATCTCATAGCCCAATAAAAAGCCCATGATAATTTAGGCCCAACAAGGTTGGCCTCAGATTCTTTCCTGTGAGAGAACAATTCAAATATAGAAATATATAAGTGATATTCCAAAACATTTTAGTCTAGGTTTCAAGACCTTGAAACCCAGCCTTTTGTCTTTCATCATCCTTTAGATTACCTGCACGTTAGGTCTCAAGATCTTACAATCAAGGTGGAGTCTTCAATCTCCCCCTTGATGGAAGACAAAACCTGTTTCAATATTCATAATATAGTTCGAGCAATCATTATAAGGATATAAGTATATTATATAATATGAGCATAAAATGTTTGGATCATCTAAGTTTTGAAACATCAAGCACTTAACCAACCAGTGCCAAAGCGCAGCAACCGAAACATTCTACCCCTTTTTGTCTTCCAACAAAAGGGTAGAGAGGTGAAAATGTCTGAAAACATCAACCAAAAGCCAGAAGTTTTAAGAGACGAGCAGCAAAATAAGAGTTTTTAAAAAGTAGAGCAAAGAGGGTGGGAGATCAAGGCCTTGAGTCAGAATCCCCATCTGCAGTCTTCTTCTTCTTGCTCCTTAGAGCCTTCTTGCCTTTCTTAGCAGAGGATGGCCCATCAGCAGAGGATGTGCGCGGGGCGCCAGGGGCAGTGGGGTCTTCAGGAGGGGCGATGCCAACGCCTTCCTCAACCAATTCGCCAAAGGTGGGGTACTGCTTGTTGGGTGGAAGGTACTTCCTTCTGACCTCATCTCTGCACCTCTTCCTCCACCTATCCAGGGCATCCTTGGTGACCTTGTCTCTCTCCATTTCTGCAAGTTGTGTCTGACGCTCCATATCTCTGTACTTCTTGACCACATCATATTGCTCGACTGTGAGGATGGTGGGTTCATGGTGAGTGGGGCGCAGAATGGGACGTTTCTTCACTTGCTTTTCACAGTTGAGGATGACATTCCCTGTCTTCTCACGCACATGATCGAAAGTTTCTTGCTCCATTGGCATGATAGAGCCTGTAGCAGTGTAGGTTAGAGCGTTGAGAAGCATCATCTAATCAAGCTTGAAGTTGACCATAGAGAGTAGCTCACGAGTCTGGTCCTAGCGAATCACCACATCCGACCACATTCTGCTCAGATCAAACCTAAGGTCTTGAATCTCAGTTTCCACAGCAGCCAATCTGTCCTCATTCATATTACTGTCAGCAACCTGTTTTCCTTTCGAATCTTTCTTCAGAAACCATTGCTCCCTCAGGTTTTTGACAATACCCAATCTCTCAAGACATCCTTCATCAATGATCCCGCTATAGGTTTGCTTTTCTTCTCCTGATGTTTCGATGTCAAAGGCTTCAAAGATTTTGGGCAAGAGGTTTGCATAGGGTAAAGGCATAGGCCGAGAGGAGGTAAGAACATGGGTCATGTAGTTGAGAATGAGTTTGGGCAAACCAGGCTCACATCTGTTCATGATTAGGAAAAGGATATCGAGAAGATTCTCGGTCACCAATTCCCTGGAATGGATGCGTGGGAAGATACAGTGAGCCAGAATAGTGAAGATGAGCTTGGCTTGAAGGTTTAGGGCAATGTGAGTGGGTTTGAGGGACGACGAAGATCCATGGCCTTGAGATTTTAGGAAGAATTCATCTCTTGCTCGTGAGAGTCACTCGAATCGGCTTGGGAATTCTTTTGTGGGGAATTCAGTTGGAAGATCAAGGATGAGAGCAAGGCTTTCAGGAGAGAGGCGGATTCGGGTGTTCTTGATCTTGGATCCTAGGGTTAGGGTTCCATTTACCCGATGAACAGTGAGATTAGCATAAAACAGTCGAGTAAGCTGGGGATAGGCAAAATTGCCAGGGTTGTGCAACGTCCAGAAATAGGTAGATTTGAGGAGGGAAATGCAAGGCAAGGGCATGGATTGAAGGAGGTTGAAATCGACAGCATCACAGAAGCATAATCTTCGGTTGCAAAAGTCCTATTTCCAGGACTCTTCAACCTCTTTAGAGCAAAACCAATTGGGGGAAATGCCAGAAGATACCTGGGGAGGATGAGAAGGAGAAGAAGTGGCTGGAGCTTTGCCTTTGGATTTCCTGATCAGAGGTGGTGGTGATGGTGAGTTCTCGCTGGAATCCTTGGAATGTTCTTCAGATTCCTCCATGATTTGCTTGCCCTTGTTGGCCGGCATCTTGTACCTCTTAGCAGAAGGAGCTGAAGACGGAGAGGCTGAAGAGCGCTTTGATCCCACCATTTTTGGTTTCAGAAATAGGGAGGGTTTTTGGAACTCGGAGAGAGAGAAAGAGAGAGAATGAGCACAGAGAGAGTGAGAGTGGAGTGGATTAGACCGAGAGGAGGGAGGGATTAAAAAGAAAAAACTCTGGAAACTGAATCGTTTCTATTTTTCAAATTGGCAAATACAGATTCATTAACTCACTTGAATAGTAAGTAATGGTGATCTGATTTTTCTAAACCCAAATTGTCAAATCCACTTGCAAAAATTAAAGAGATTTGAAATAATTTTAAATTGGGAACTAAAATATGTGAAAACCAATATTTGAAAGGGATAAATAAAATCAAAAGACACTCTTGTTGAATATCCATAAGATACGACTAACAGAGTTTGATCCAATATAATTTTATTCGGATGATCATCTCGGATCCTTATGAAGTCAAGGCCTTGAGATGTCATTTGAATTCTGAACTTTCATATAGGGAGTAGTTACTCCCCCTAAGAAAGTTGATGCGGATCAAGATGACCTTCTGTGGGTCCAACAATGATCTTGATCCAGGCGAGCTCTCAAGACCGATTCGAGGGCCACTGATGGCAAAGAGTCTCATCCTCAAGAGGAAGAAGAAGGCGCCACCATGGAAGAAGATTCAAGATGTATATCGAGTGGGCCTTGGCCCATGTCGAGTGCTCTTGAGGCCCATGTCGAGTAGCTTGAATGTGTGGGCCGATTCTAGTCTTCAAATTAGTTTATTATTTTATTAATTATTATTTTATGCAATTTAGATAAATAAGGTGGAAATTAATTATATCTCTTTTAGATATAATCCTTGGCCACCAAGTTATGAAAACATTTATCTTATTAGGATTTTAATTATCTTAGATTTATTTTATTTATCTCTAGATATAATAGATCTATCCAAACCCCTTTACTTTGCAAGGAAGGATTGGTAAGATCTTCCATAGCTTTACTATATACTCATGTTTATGCACTTTGAATTAATCAGATTGAATATAGAATTGAAGAAACCCTTAACGGAATTAGGGTTCTTCGATTATCAATCCAAAAGCTATCCGGTTCGTTTGTTCTAATATCGTCGGCACTACTCCAATCATCATCTTCATCCTTCACAATCACCATCACCGTCACTCACCTTGATCAAAATCAAATAAACACAGCCTGCAATATTAGATCCATCGCCAAGAAGACTCGGCAACCCTTGGAGACACCGGCGTCCCGGCTCGCGTCCCTGCGAGCGCGGCAACATCATCGACGCGCGCCAGCCAGCCCCTGCGCTCGCTAGGCTTCGCTCCCGCATCCCCAGCACCTTGCTCAGCGGCTTCGCGCTCTCGATCGTGCTCGCATCCGCCCTCGCCACCAGCGATCGTCGCCGAGGCTTGGCGTCCGCACACCCTGAGGAGACCTGCTCCTGTGTGCCCGGCTCGGCTTCTGCGCACCCAGTCCGCGCATCCAGTTCCGCGAACCCCGGCCCCCGCTCGCGCGCGCTCGCACCAGCATCCTCGTCCCTCGCGAGATATCGAAAGAGCATTGCAAGATCTTAGCAAATATACGGCGTGGTTCTTGATCTGAAGCCCACAGGCGAAGGATCGGGTATCCCAAACGTATCAAGTGGTATCGGATTTCAGGTGTATATATGCAAGTTCTTTACTCTCTTGATTTCTATTTGAGTGATTTATTTTTTGTGCCTTATTTTTCACCATAGCCGCTGCATAAAAGTTGAATGTTTATTATTCACCCATAAAAATTGGCACTTTATTTTTGTTATTCTTTGTTTGGATCTATAATTTGGAATATATTGAGTTCTTGATTGCAAGTTGTGATCTTTTATTCCTAGTTGCTACATATCATGCCTATGACTGTGATTCTTGGATTAAAGCATTATATAAACTTGCACCACTAAAGAACCCTACTTTTTCCAGTTTCTAGCCAATTTTCCCTATTTTCTTTATTTTTGCTTACTTTTAGATCATCGTAGCTTTTATTTTTATTTTTGCTCTATAAATTTCGGTTGCTTCCCATATATTACAGCAACTTTTCCCTTCAAAAAAAAAACAGAAAAAGCCAAATTCAAAAAAAAAAATAAAAAAATTATATACTATATAGAGCATTATTTCATTACATCATTGAGTTAGTAACTCTGAGTTCTTTTCTTGCTACATGTTAGATGATCTAAACGGTTTAAAGCATTACAAAAGAACCCTATTTGTGTGATTTTGTGCTGTGCCGACACTGGAGCCTTGGTCACACCCCTCTTTTTCTGAACCGTGTTGCAACCGTCAGATAATAGTTGACGGAGTGTGTGCACTTGATTGCCCTTGCGATTGCTATTGTCGATTATTACACATTCATATTATTTAAGCATCACATTGTAGTTCTTTTTCTATACACATTCAGCCGCTTGTTTATACTTGCTATCCTTGATATCCGACCTTGTGGCTGATTTAATTTGCAATTTGGATTATTACTTGTTGTCTTCAATATTGCAAAATTCTGTGTCCAGGGGAATTGCTTAAATATTGTGCCTTGTTTTCTCGCTCTTTGATTTCTAAAAACGTGAATCACTCTTAGGAATCACTAGAGCTTGCATTACTTGGTTTCTGGTCTTTGCTTCGTTTACTTGTTGCTCTTCTGATATTGTAGGAACATGTCAAACGACAATAACCCCAACCCTTCCCCTACCCCACCTCCTGGCATTGCTGCTTCTGATATGCAGTATATTATTAACTCTGTCGCCCAAGCCTCTACCCTGGCTATGCGCAAGGAGCTGGCATATGCTGAAAATCGTCGAGCCATCGTAATGGCGCAAGAATGTGCTGATTTCACAGTCCTGTTCAACAAAACCAACCGACGTGTACTTCCATTTCAGGAAGCGCTGACAGCTGATCAAATGGAGCACACCTTTTACACCAAGTGTGTGGTTCAGACATCCACACTCTCGGTCATCGTCGATGAACAGAGCTCTTGTAACTTGATCAACGAAAAGGTGGTCGAGTACCTCCATCTAGCAACTGCCCCTCCGCTGCAACACGATAGTTATACCGGTATCATGGACGGTAACTCTGACCCTCTTGTTCCTAGACAATGCTTGGTTTCGTTTCAAATGGGTAATTATTGTGATCAAGTGTTGTGTGATGTCGTTAAAATGGATTGTTGTCATATTCTTTTAGGCCAACCTTGGGTAAATGATCGGCAAGTTATTTATAATGGTCGCTTAAATACCTTTGCTTTTAAGTTTGCTGGGAGGAGATTCACTCTCCTACCCTTATCTCCTCAAGTTGTTTTGAAGGACCAGGTACGACAACGCCAATACAAAGCCCAGAAGGAGGCTGCTGCAAGACGGGAAGTGCACTACGGCACAGACACCAATCAGGCCCCACCCGCGGCCATCCCATCTATCCCTCCTGATTCAGTCGCGCCCTCCGCCCATGATGAGATCACATTCGTGGGCCTAGATTCAGCACAACGCGCCGAACTTGTTTCGCAGATTCCCGTTGACTCCGACATCGGAATTGAGTCACCTCAGTCTTGTTGCGAAGCTTACTCAACGAACTTTCCAACGGTGTCTCACGCGTTAAAGAAATCTTCCATTAAGGCACCCGAAACTGCTCTGCAAGTGGACTGCAGTGCTGCGCATGATGTGTTGGGTGCTTCTGACAACAACGATGATGACGTTGGGGACACTTCTCTTCAGTTAGCTATTGTACCTCTTGAGAATGTTCCTAATGTTGATAATTCTGGAGTTCATAGGGTTATTGGGCCTTTTGATTTTGTTCCTTTTGATTGCTCGATGATCCCTATGACAAGTGTTGTTTTTGAGGTTCCTGTCCCTCAAATTCTGCTGGCACCACCTCAAATCGATTGTCACGGAAGTTACTTTTTGGTGGTTGCTCCTTCCCTACTGCTCTTCAATGACTCGATTCGAGGACGAATCGAAGATAAGAAGGGGAGAATGATGCGGATCAAGATGACCTTCTGTGGGTCCAACAATGATCTTGATCCAGGCGAGCTCTCAAGACCGATTCGAGGGCCACTGATGGCAAAGAGTCTCATCCTCAAGAGGAAGAAGAAGGCGCCACCATGGAAGAAGATTCAAGATGTATATCGAGTGGGCCTTGGCCCATGTCGAGTGCTCTTGAGGCCCATGTCGAGTAGCTTGAATGTGTGGGCCGATTCTAGTCTTCAAATTAGTTTATTATTTTATTAATTATTATTTTATGCAATTTAGATAAATAAGGTGGAAATTAATTATATCTCTTTTAGATATAATCCTTGGCCACCAAGTTATGAAAACATTTATCTTATTAGGATTTTAATTATCTTAGATTTATTTTATTTATCTCTAGATATAATAGATCTATCCAAACCCCTTTACTTTGCAAGGAAGGATTGGTAAGATCTTCCATAGCTTTACTATATACTCATGTTTATGCACTTTGAATTAATCAGATTGAATATAGAATTGAAGAAACCCTTAACGGAATTAGGGTTCTTCGATTATCAATCCAAAACCACATCCCGGTTCGTATACTTTCATGGTTATTTAGTTAATTGGTGTCAATTCACGGAATACGAAGAGCATAAGCAAGATCGACGTTTTTAGTTTAGCAATTGGCCAGTCTAGCCAATTGCTATACATCAAAAGTGCTTCCTTATTAAGCATACCCAACTCCAGTCTAATAAAATTGAAACGATTTTTAGATAGTGGTTTAGTAAAAATATCACCTAACTGAAAATCAGTAGATATGAAGGATATTGATACATCACCTTTCTCCACATGATCTCTTATGAAGTGATGTCTCACATCAATGTGCTAGGTTCTCGAGTGCTGCACTGGATTTTTAGTGATGGAAATAGCACTAGTATTATCACACAATATAGGAATACCTTAGCAAGTTCAATAAATAACCACCAAACCAAGTAACTAACCAAATCATGAAGGTAAAAAAATACAAATTTACAAAATCAAAACCGAATTGAAGTAGGTAAAGGGAAAATCGCGGGGAAAGAAACGAATCGAGATCAGAAGCTTACACAGTGAAGGTGTCAGAGACAGTCTTGTTGGCAGATCTGTAAGCAGATTCAAGATCGAATCAAGGGCGGAGTCTTCAGAAGGTCTGGAGGTGGCGTAGGAGTTCCAGTTAGCCAGCAATGACGAAGAAGAATCCGGCTGCGAGGTAGAGGGCGTACACGCCGGCAGAGGTAGAGGGCGGGCGACGGGAGGCTTCAGGGGAGAAGCGCTCATCTTGACTGGCAAAGAGGGAGCGCAAAGGAAACGGAGATGGCGATTGAGGTTCGTCAATGGAGGTTTAGGAGGTTTACAGAAGCCAGGCGAGCACAGCTGCATAGGCCGGCGGTTCAGTGGAGGAGGAGGCAAGGAGCGGATGTGAGAGGGAGAGTGAGGGGGAGGCGAAGGTCTGGAACTGTTAAAGATCGAAGACGCTTTCTCAGATCAAAGGAGGAGGGCCAAATTTGGGCTT
This sequence comes from Persicaria tinctoria, assembly GCA_037127255.1. Taxonomy (NCBI): domain Eukaryota; kingdom Viridiplantae; phylum Streptophyta; class Magnoliopsida; order Caryophyllales; family Polygonaceae; genus Persicaria; species Persicaria tinctoria. The sequence continues at coordinate 18,965,750 of JBANSL010000007.1, read as the reverse complement.
TTTTTAAAAAAAATCAAGGCCCGTGTGCATATTTAAATAAAAAAAAACTTTAAAGATTTTACACCCTAAGGCAATTTTAGATTTTAACTCTTCCATATATATATATATTCACCAATATATAAATAAAATAATATATATTGGTTAAAAAATAAATCCGTGGCAAATCTTATTTATGCAATAATAAAGGAGAAAATGGAACGTCGAATTATTTCATTTTCAAAAAAAAAAAATGAAAGAAAAGAAAAGAAATGGAAAAAACAAAGGAAAAAGGAAATAAAGGAAAAAAAATAAAAAGAAAAAAGAAAAGAAAAGAGAGGTGTCGTATGGCCCATTAGGAATGTTAGAAGAAACAAACCTTCTAGTTCCAAAAACCCTAAACGGAAAACGCTCTCTTTTAATAACGTTTTTCCTTGCCGCCGCCAGTCTATGCCACAACACCTTTGCCCACAAGAAACCGCCGCCACCTACTTGGCCCTCCGTCACCCTCCCTCATCTGCCTCTGGTACACGCCCACCAACTTCACCCTCACCCGTCTTTCTCTTCCTTCGGTCGTTGGTTTTGGCCTTCACAGTCGCTACCTCACTTCGGGCCCTGCCTCCGAAGCCTGTCGCCCTGCCTCCATCACCAACTGCACCTCCTCCCCTTGCTTTTGGATCACCGGTAGTCCAGCTTCTCCTCCGCCATTGGTTTCCAGCCCCGGTCTTCCGTCGTTCTTTTCGTCTCCACCTCCGCTCGGTTCCGGCCTTTTCACATCCGGCCTCTTTCCTTCGATCTGCCTTGCCTAGCGGCTGCACTGTTTGCTTGGGTCGGTGGTCGACTGCCTCGTTGGGGTTTTATTTTCCATTTCATGCTTCTTTCCCATGCCTTTGTATTGTTGTTCAATTTATTTGCTTTGTCTCGTCTTTGTCGCCTCTATTTTGACTACTTGATAGTCTTTACGATCTTGTTATCGTCCTTTGAGGGTTTGAGACGGGTTGGGGGTTTTATTGGGCAATCGTTTGGTTTGTGGTTGGTTTGGCGATCTGGTGTGTTGTGTTGTTCTTGTTGTGATGCAAGCCTTTTGTGAACGGTGTTTGATTTGCTGTATCCGAGACGTCGTGGATTTGCGATCGATATCTGATGGCTCTTCAGAGTCCATAATCTGAGATGTCCGCTAGTGTCCCTAGAGATCTTTGTGTGCGTCCTCCTTTTGCGGCTTGATTCGTTTTTCGTGTTGTTTTTTTTTACGATAAAGGATAACTTGCACTTTTATTTTATTTCCGCATTTTCTTTTCTGTCATCTGCATTGTGTTATTTCCTTTCTATCATTTGCTTATGTTGTTTGAATTGATTGTACATGATGGTTAGTACATCCACCGGCTTGTCCGGTTTCTCAGTTTCTCTAAGCCTGTCTAGAGAACTGAATTCTTAACTTGCTTTAATAAAAAGAAAAAAAAAAGAAAAGGGAGGTTCTTCCACTTTTCCGTAAAAAAAAAAGAAAACAAAAAAAAGGGGGAGAGTTGCGTGTAGGGGAGGAGGGACCGGTTCGAAGCCCAGATGACCTCTCTTTATTTATAAATTCAAGGGGAGGAGGGAGTGGTGGGGCCAGGTGAATAGGAAGTACAAGGAAGCACACAAGACGGGAGGGAGTATGTAAAATGAATGGACAGAATGCAAAATATCGATTGCCAGAGTCGGTACAACTTTACCTATGCCGACTTCCGAGACCGGAAAATCCGGACTGAGCTCTGCAAGCCTACGACATCCCATCGAATGACTCGCGTCACATCGCCTGAGCCGTTGCCGGTTTCCCAAGTCGGCATGCAGAAATCTGTAAGATTCCTAGCTATGACGTCACGTCGACTGAGCGTTGCAGGCCTACCACGTCACATCGGCTGAGCCGATGCCGGTTCCCCAAGTTGGCATATCCAATCCCGGTTCAGACGGGGAATCTTGCAGGAATCTTACCACTTTATGTCACGTCTCTTAGTCGATGCCGATTGCCCAAGTCTGCATTTTTGTGTGTCGATCCGCTATAAACACCCATACCAACCCTTGCATAAGACACGCGAAGTAGAAAACTTACCTTTCATTACCGCCTCAGGAGAGCATCGTCGGGAGCCCGGAGTTCGTTGTTGTCAAGAGAGCATCGTCGTAGACATGGTGAAATGGCGTCACTTGCTTGGTGGATCGAGGGACCATGAAGAGCGGTGCGAGCCTCGTGCAAGCGACCATCGAGCTCAAGCCAAGCCAAAAGATCCTCAACCTCAAGCCGCGCCTCGAGCTCAAGCCCGAACGGCGGTATTTCGAATTTCCATGTAGTCGTCGCTTTTGTATAACGGTTAATTATATGTTATTATAGGTTTAGAATTTAATGTTATGAAAATAAGATTATATGATATTATGTTGAAAAATATGATTTAATAGGGTTAGAAATTTCATACTTTATGATAATAGGTGTAGCGAACAATGTGATGAAATTTAGGTTATGTTATGTGAAATTTTGAAATGGAATTTTTGAATGCCATTTGACGGATGTTGAAATGGAATTTAGGATATTATTGTAATGGAATTTTGGAAAAAGTTAATTATTTTGTGTTAAAACATAAATTTAGTTCGGATAAAATGAAGTATGAAATTATGTTGTAGTTGATGTCTACGTTTATGATAATATAGGGGTATAGAACAATGCGATGAAATTAAGGTTATGTAATATTATTAGAGGAAAAAAGTTATTTATTTTGTGTGAAAATTATAGATTATGTTCAATTTCAAGGTTAAGTATTTAATATTGATTGAAAAGATGATTTCAGGAAGAAGTGAAGTATTTCATATTAATGTGGAAATTGTTATTATAGGCAATGAGGCGTGCCCTTTTGCAGCGCGAACGGGTAAGGTCAACCGCGTCGTGCAGGAGAGGTGATAGGCCTTTAGAGCCCGCGAGGGCGAGCACGTCAGCAATCAGACAACCAGAGTATCAATCAAGTTTGCCGGAACCCTCGCGGGCTAGCACATATATGCTAGGCCACGACGACGAGGATTTCCTCGGCGATTATGAAGTCGGGGAAGTCGATATCTCACATTTGGAGGTGCCCAAGACCCAGGATATCCCCAAAGTTAGGATCCCCGACATCAGCAATCAGATGACCTCGTCGGGAGACCAATGGCAGCAGACCCCCGGGCATACTCCCATACTGAACCCTAGAGATTGGTCGTTCTGGCAGGGCATGGAGACCCAGCCTATCCTTGACGTTAGGATACCTCAGGTTAGGATCCCGACCGTTGGTACGTCATCTTTCAACCCAGTTGCTGGAACCTCTTTCCAATCGGTCGCGGGGCCCTCGATATTGGCCTTCAACACTTACGGTTCAGGTGACCGACAACGGGGTGTCTCCAGTACCGACCCCTTGCATAACCCAAATGCCCAACAAGGTTATCTAGACAAGCTAAACGTTCAGGATGTAGACGAGTCGACGGACGCCCCATGTTCGTTGAGCCACTTCGACACTACAGGACGCACCGGGGTCGCACGCTGTGGATAACTGAGGTGGGTGTCCTTCAATTCGGGTTTAATATAAGGTTATGTTTATTCCATGCACAATTGTTATGCTTATCATCGCATAATGTGGTTATTAGGGGGTGGACATGCATGTCAAGAGCATCAGACATACAGACCGGTTTATTGCATTGCAAAGATGGCCCCGTGACACCACCCAGTGAAACTGGTGGTATTTGGTCAGGAACAGTGGGTTGCATGTTTTAGAAGATATTACTTTTGGGACCGTCGATCACTGTCTCAATCAAGCCTTCATGTATCGATGGCACCCGGAGACCAACAACTTCCATCTCCCATGGGGGGAGATGACAATTACCTTGGACGATGTGCACAAGCTACTAGGTTTGCCAATCGAAGGTGTCGCACTAAATCCTACCAACTCAAACGCTTTACCAAAGCAATGGATGGCGGTTAACTTCAACTTCTCCCATTCTAACTTCGTACCAACTGGAAATGCATTTCACCACAACAGCTTGGATATGCACCTTGTGGACCTGTTGCTCAAGCCAGACACTCCTCATCGAGTAATCGCATCAGGTTATCTACTAGAGGTTCTAGGCAGCGTCCTGCTCAACGATAGAACCACAACCTCCATATCCACAGTTGCTGTGGATTTCATCACCGATCATGCACGAACCACAGAGTACGCTTAGGGAGCGGGCGTCTTTGCATATCTATATCGCCAGCTGGGGATCTTGTCTAGGAACGGGATGAATGCCATTGGTGGGTGTACTGCTCTGTTGCAGGTACTGATGTTATTTAAGGTATTTCAGTATTGGATATTTGCTCATTTCCCAATGTTCTCACCCGGCGTTTCTGAGGACCCAAAGGAACATGGAGACCCTCACTGGGCAAAGCGGTACACAACCCGACCCACGCCAAGGGTGACCACGGAGAGGATCCTTGAGTTCATGAAACAACTAGAAACAGTGCGTGCGGAGGACGTCAAGTTCATGCTACGGTCATCTGGATTTTAATAGGTTTTACCGAGTCTCTCGATATAGAGGAATCGTCCAATTTTCCATGACCAAGGAAGCCTACATGCCAGACAGAGTCTCTCAATGGCTATGTGTAGACCGTTTTGATGAAGAGAATTCTCCCGCTTAGAGAAGAAAGACCACAACAGGTCAAGGGCCTCAAGCTGACATGGCACCTCGTGGATGAATGGTGGGATGGCCATTTAATTGTCTCATATGTGTACATATCATTCACCGGCCATTCACACTCGCTTGAGCCTCACGCCGTTTTCGCAGAATACATGCAGTGGTTTGCTGAGCATGGCCACCCATATGTTTTCAAAGGCTCACAGCAACAGCTACCGCAAACATATGCTCCACCTGTTGCCGTATAGGACCAGTGGGCACGTATGCAGATTACCAATTACCTTTCAGTTTAGTTGCTTTGTTTCAAACCTTAATTTCATCCCCATCATTTTGTATTCATTGTAGCATTTTGGTGTGTTGTATCGACTGGAATCTATGTTGAATCGGGGTGATGAGGTGTTTTATGCCTCTGAGATTCGGGACTACATCCGAGAAGCTCATGGATCATAGTTGCCTGTAGTGCCAACGCAGGTTCGTGCATCGCAGTTTTACCAGTGGCAGCCAAACAACTGACTATAATGGGACTTGACACGCGGACTTGTAAATGGACCCTCCCAGCTCTTAGTCTATCTATGTTGATAGTACTTGTTGTATTTCTATTTGCAGCAGTTGTTTGTATGGCGGACTGGTACTTCGACCCTCCCATATGTTTCTGTTTGGCCTTGCAGTTTTCAATTAGGTCTTGTAGTAGGTGTTTTCTAAGTAAGTTTTCAATTGACGTCATATAATGACAGTGGAACTTGTATTGGAGATTGCTAACACTTCGTTGAACAAATATCTTATTTCGCATTTCTAATTTTGCATAATAGTTGGGTATATAGGTGCATTAGTTCAAATCCATTTCTTACGCTATGCGAACAAAAAATCATGACTACACGGCCTCTGCTCTCTCCACTTGCCGGTAATTGATGTATTGTTGAATGCACTCGTTGTATGGGGTATCCCATCCATTAACACTTGGGTGGTTGAAATGCTACTATTCCGGTACTGTAGGAGGAAGTGGCGACCCTTCTAATAGTCGCACGGGGCTCCAATGGACTCTTCCAATCCAGGCTAATGTAATAACCTCCGTAGGTGGAGTTTGGTTCCCCTCATTTGCGACAATAGGAAAGCATGTGTGAGGATTGTCGATACTTAGGACCACTACGACCTTGTGGTAGAAGGTTGCTACATCGAGTGGGATCATTGGTGCCTCCATCCATCTTTCATGAAGATGTAAACATGGAGATGGGTCTTGCACATCAATATTCTCGATGAGATCGTCAATCGAGTGTAATAGTGATGCGGGTTGGTACAACCACATATTCGCTCGAAGCTCGGCAGCGATCTCTCTTCGGACTTGCATGTACTGGTGTTCACCATACCCAAGAACCAACGCTAGGGCACCATAACCGCAATGCCCATCTCCAGCGATCGGGCGACATCTATCAACAAAATGAAGCATGAACCTATGGATGTGCTCAGTCAACATAACCGAAGGGTCTGTCTGTTGCGCCGAACAATCATTTCCTGTCGCCCCCCGACCTCTCCCTCATGATTGTCCTCTGTCACGCACCCTTGCAGCGCCATCCCGTCTCCCGTACTCAATTCCAGAAAGGTCCCGCTGCAGTGATCGTCGCCCTATAGGACAACCCTTTCGATGGATCCCGATTGGCTCTCACATGGTTGCCATTCTAGGGTTGTTCATGTTGAAGTATGCCTTGCCCATAAAATCCTGCTGATCAGGCGTGAGGTTGTTTGAATCAATCTCTCTTTGAAGGGTGGCGTATTCTTGATTATTTGAAGTTGAGTCACCGAGTCTACCACTGGAGCCATCGGGTGGAATAACCGGATCCCACATTACTTGTTTCCAGAATGGATGAATCTGGGAGGGATGAATAGGTTGCTGATTGGAGATCGCGTCTAAGAATTCATGTACACATGGAACACCATAAGCATCCCTCCAGTAGCGATCCTTGCAAACACCATCATGGCTTGCCGGAAGAGACTTCGCCTTGTTGTAGTTGGCCAGAAGAAGGTCGTAGCACTCATAAGTCACCAACGTCAAGAGCGGTGCGAAAATTGGTTCACTCATGACACACCGTTTGATTGTCAAGCGTGGCTTCTCCAGAAACCCTCTGAGTTGGTCTACCTGCTCGTTGACCATGTTGTCAATACAGTCTGTAACGTCAACAAACCCACCTACAGTCGTGCCTAGCATTCGCTTTAATTTCGAATGTGCTGACTCGACACTATAACATAAAAAAACCATGAGTGTCACGTATGTAGGATAAATAAATATAATACTTACGAAATTGGACAATTAAATGTCACTTACTTATTCGTGATTCGCATCCCGAGATCTAGGAAGTTATCAACCCATGCACGAACAATCACCTCCTTGAATTATGTGAGCCAAGTGTCTTTAAGGTACTTCATAAGACCCCATCGTTCCTCCAATTTTGCCTTCATCAATTGTAGTCGTACCTCATAACTTTCTTCAGTCTTCGACTCAAATAAAGCATTCATTATAAAACGTGGTTCGCTTCTCTCTAGATTGTGTAATCGTACCCTTCAGTTCGATGTTGAACATAATATGAAAGGAGCACAACATATGCTTTACCGTGGGAAACTCCTCCCGAAGAGCCTTAATAAGACCCAACTCTCTCTCTGTAATAATTACATCTGGCAGTCATTGTCCGCACAAATGACGTAGTCACCTTAGTGTCCAACTATAGTGATTCGTGGTCTCCCTTGCCATAAATACGAACGCAATTGCAAATGTGTTCTTGCTTGTAATCCCAACCATCTCTAGCAACGACATTTGGTACCTAAAACATTAACATTAATTAGTACAAAGGAAAAACTAACACGAATGACAAATATATAATTATCGGCGAATTGTGACAATTCTTACTCGTTCGTCTTGTAGGTCGTGCCCATCACGATAACATATGGAAACAACATCAGAAGATGAAGCGAGTGCGGATGTGCCAAAAGTACGTCAGTAACCTCGTCTACTCCGTCATTTGAGGAGTTGGTGTAGCGCTTGCGGCAGGTCCCTCCGTCCCTCTGCAGCGCTTCTCCACAACTGGCCGCGTGCATTGTACACTTGACAAATGGAAGTCACGGAGTCATGATCATCATACTTCATCCCGTGTAGGACATCTCAAGGTCTTAACCCAATCAATGTATCACGACGGACCTGCCGATGTTGATCTATGGTGTTAATCGACCAGCATAGGGATGTCCTAACATCTTATCCGAGAGTTTGTAGTTATGCACATCGCATATAACCTTGATGGTCCAATTGTCAACATCATTTTGACGACCCTCCAGCTCAAACTCGCATGCGAGCTTCGTCGTTTTTCTTCGCCTATTCGATGTAGGAGGAAAATCTAAGTCGAGATCTCGACTATCCCGAGCCCCTCCGTACTTATCACACGCTAAATGAAAGGAACCAAATCCACTCATTTTGTTCTTCCATGACCAAGTGATCACAAATACCATATTTTTTTTATCTTTCCTATGTATCTAGCTCATTCCTTCATGTTCACTTGATCAGCCCAAAATCCAAATACCATCAAGGGTAAACATCGAACTATAATATGTACCCATATCAAGAGGTTGATTTTGTTCTTGAATAATGTAACTTATGTACTAAGAACATTTTCGCGCAAAATCTCACTCTATGCAATTTTACAAAATATGCTACAATAACGCTACATTATACTCCCTCCGGTCGGAAATATTTGATGTTTGACTTTTGTGCACATAGTTATAGGATCTAAAAAACTATATAAAATCTTATTTATTTTGATTAATTTTTTTCATAGTTTAATATTTATTAGTAATAAGTATTAAACTGTGAAAAAAAATTAATTAATAAACTAATATTTTATATAGTTTTTAGCTCCTTAAAATACGTGCAGAAAGTCAAAACATCAAATATTTCCGATCGGAGGTAGTATGATGGTTTCGTATTACACAACTATGTTATATTATGATTTTATTCAAACAACAAATCCATAACTATAAAAACGTTCGCTCTATATAAACAACTTTGTTTGATCGTCGTCGCAATCCCGCTATATATGTAGTTCTACAAACTTTAACAATATATGAATAGTTTATCTCGAGATTCTTCACAAGCAACTCTGGATCACTAGTCGGCCGGTTCCTGTGTATACGGCTCTCTTCGCTTTGCCGTCAGAATGTATGTATATATAGTAGGTTTTATAGTAGCTCTATCTATGGTAAAATAAATATATTATATTAATCTAATTCTATCTAAATATAGTATAATCTAAAGTAACGTGGGCTCCTTCCGCATCTCTTCGTCCGAACGCCAATTGCATTAAGTTGTGATCAATCCTTCAATTTGTATAAGAATTCCCATATTGATACGATACAGCCGAAAATACCTAAAAATATAAAAATACTAGTGTAGACTTCGAAAATTAAATAATACAAATTAATTATAAAATATGTAAAATATGTATTAAAAAGATCTAAAATAATATATAAATATATGACTAAAATAGACCCTATCAAACTACCTCATGCTTAGACTTTTGCTTGTCCCCAAGCAAACTAACTCAAAACAAAGACAGAGTCAAAATGAAAGATAAGAGACTCAAAGAAATTTATATGAATCTCATCAGTATGGTTCTCATGGCTTCAGAGATATTTATTACATTTTAACTCAAAATATTTATGACACTATGAGACCCATATCAAATCCTTTATACCCATTGCTTTAAACTCAAATTAGGTTCAGGGGATGCTTGCATTCAGAATGTAATGAGCAATCAAAATCATTAAGCACATAAAAATCGTCATAAACACTCATAGATTACTAAGCCTTTTCTACTTCGGAACTTCAATAAAGCTCTTATTTTTTTCTTTTTGATTCCAAGTATTTCTAATTACTTTTCTTCCTCCTTGCGTGAATTTTATTCTCCACAAATAGGATCGGTTGCTAACCGTATTTTTTTTCTTCCAATTCTTATGATTATCGAGTGAACTTTATCCTCCTCGAATCTTGGTTTATTGATGATTCTTTTCACTCGAGTGAATTTTATCCTCCTCGAGCGGTGTAAGTGAATTTTATTTTCCTTACACTCATCAACCCAACATATATCAACACACATCAAAAATCACATCAAATAGATAACCGAATTTACTAGTGCTTTTCATCAGGGGTTTAGACATATACAATAGAAATCATATAGAATTTTTGAAAATTGCTCTAAACTTAACATCTAACCAATAATCAAGTTATAACTAAAGCTCATAATCCAGATTATCTATGGGAATCCCACAAGTGTCTTTATTCAATTAAAATTCAAATTTATTAACTCCTAAGCCATGAAAAACCATATATCATCATCAAGGTCATACCAATCATAGAAACTTCTTATAACAAATAAAAAAACTAAGACTCGATAACTTATACGAGACCATGAGATAATTAACAAACACTTATAATACAACCTATAATGCAATGCATAACAAAAATTGAAAAATCAAAAAACAAAAAAACTAACACATAAATACAGGGTTACCCTTGAGTTCCCCACCCCGTGCTTAAAATAAATTCGAACCTACCTAACTAATGTAGTGTAGTAAGTACGAGTCGATCCCACAGAGAATCAAGTTATTCCTATGTTAAGTTTATTTACCAATTAAGACAAAACGAGGTTTTTATTTTTTTATTATTACAAAATAGGCTTTTTTAGGGTTATATTAGCCGACCTCTCTTATAGAACGATTCACGTCTTCCATTATTGAAATTTACAGTTCTTGTGTGAAACACATCTATGAGAAAGTCAATCGACTACCTTTGCTTTCTGTCGAGCACTTCTTTCCTGAATTCGAGTGACGACTGGCAGTAGAACTTCCGAGAGGGGCTGGTGCAGGGCAATTTTGGCTGGGCGAGAATTGCCCTGCACCAGCCCCTCTCGAAAGTTCTACTGCCAGTCGTCATTGCTGCCTCAAATTGCATCATCCATGTATATGACAGAGTCCTCCATTGGTGGAGATATCGAAGTGAAGGATTCTTCCTGCGCAATATGGTAATCCATATAACAAAAAAAATCCCACAACCCTGACAAACCTAACCGTGCTAGGCCTCCGTTAATTATGTACTCAGCAAGCGCTTGTGTCTCAGCAGTCATCCCGTCAATTATGCAAAGAATCATATCTCGGATGCTGTCTTGATAACCCCGTGAATTACGAATATCAACATATCTCTACAATCTGCTAAGATGTTGGTAAGATGTTGATAGCATGCATTTATGTATGCATATTAGGTTGCATTTAGCATGATTTAGATGTGCATAATGTATAGTTTAAGCTAGATTTGCATTTATACTTGTTTTGTTGTTAGAGTCGGAATCTACACGCTTTTATAGATTATTTCAGGTATATGTAGATCTGACGAGGAATTAGGAAGCTCATGGATGAAGGAAGAATGAAGAAGAGGAGGAAAAGTGAAGAGCCCGGGAGCGGAATCGAAGTTAGAGAGCCTAAGTGAAGAACAAGTCAGCAGAAGTTGTCGCCAGACATGCTGAACATGTTTCGCACATTCTGGAGGCCTCGGTGGTCCGATTGACTATTATAAGCATGCGTTGGAAAGCTCTTTCCGAGATCTACAACTTTCGTGTTGACATCGGGATCAAATTAGAAGACAAAAAATCTTTGTGAACAGTAAAATCCGTCCCGCGACCAAGCTAGCCGTCCCGCATCCCGAACCTCTGACGAGCGACTTCGCAATAGCCTGGCCGCCCCGCGGCCTATGGTGGCTGCCCCACAGCCTCTCCAGAAACGCCGAATCTGCTGAATGGGCTTTTTTTTTCCATCAAACCAGAGCTTCAATTCATAAAAATAAAACAAAACACAATTAGGGTTTTAGACTAAAACTTAGTCGGCCGGTTCCTCTGTATACGGCTATGTTTTGTTTTTTTTTTTTTTTTTTGATTAGGTAAGAATTCGGATGGGAATACCCTATCCGAAGGCATCCTGGCGGATGAGGTCGATAAGACCTGTATCTAGGTATAGCTCTGACCCCCTGGTAGAGTAGCTAAGGTGTGCAACCTTATCCGCTACCCGGTTACCAATGCGGGGAATATGAGATACCTCAACATTATTTATTTTTTGGAGAAGGACTTGGATATCTGACATGACCATTTCTATTTCCCAAGGACACCCCACTTGTGTTTTTAGGTAGTCCGTGATAATTTTTGAGTCTCCTTCTATTATGAGATCGGTTATCTTTAATTCTCTAGCTTTTTCTATCCCAATACGTAGGGCAAGAGCTTCCGCCATGAGAGGTGATTGTGCTCCAATAGGTTTACCGCCAAAGTTGATAGGGTCGCCATACCAATCACGGATGATGTACCCAATGGAACTGTTTGAGGTTGATTTAAATGATCCGTCAAAGTTTAACTTGTATTTGCCAGCTGGAGGTTTCTTCCAGCGATTGGTTTTCCTATTGTTCTTAGTGAGACTTTTCCCCTGATTTTGTTTCTGTAGGCCGTCATTCTCCATCTCATCCCATCTGCTTGCTTTTCTCCAATTTTCAATATTGTCCTTGATCATTTTCTTAATGCCCTCTGCAGAGGGAATGCTTTCATTTCTAAAGATTGTTTGATTTCTTATAAACCAAATGGTCCACCATCTGATTGTCATCTGTTGTTTTTTCTCCATAGGGAGAGTGGAACCTAAAGTTTGTAGAATTTGGTCCATATCTCTATTTTCCGAAATAAGGGTGTTAATACTTTGAGATATTTGTCCATGGAATTGTTGTTGGAAATTGTTGATAGGACACTCTATGAATAGGTGGATATCATCTTCTGTGAACTGATTGCAAAGGTTACACGTGTTTGGTACCGATACCCCTTTTTGTGCTAAGTGGGTAGCCGTGGCAAGACCTTTTTGTTTTATTTTCCATATGAAGTTCTTAACTTTTGGAGGGGCGTCAAGTTTCCAGATCCATGAGAATTCATCTGACGGTCTTTGTGATGTGGATGAGATTAGGTTGTAAGCACTTGTCGTTGTGAACCAGCCCTTTTTGGCGGGCCACCAATACAGTCTGTCTGCAAAGGGGGTGATTGGTAAGGGTATTTTCATAATATCCTCTATTATGGGCTCAGAAAGCACCGACTCAAATTTCTCCTTCCACCATTGTCCTCCTATAATGAAGTCGCTCACGGAATCATGTGGATTAATGTTGTGTTGGGAATCTATTTTGTTTTTTAGAGGTGTCGTTGCAGCCCAATTGTCTTCCCAAAACTTAATTGATTTCCCATCCCCCACCTGCCAGATGAGTCCCGTTTTAAATTTTGGGATTAGAGCACTCAATTTCGACCATTGCCAGGAGGCATTGCCTTTTCTAGAGTAGGTAAGGATGTGGCTGTCTTTTAAATACTTATATTGAATGATTTTGACCCAGTTATTCTCCGGTTCAGCCAAAATTTTCCAAAGAAGCTTTAGTTGGAGAGCTTCATTCATATCTTTGGTTTTTCTAATTCCCAATCCTCCACCCGCTTTTGATTTACATATTTTGTCCCAGCTGATTAATGGGCTATGTTGAGCGTCTTTGTTCCAGAAAAAAGTTCTGTTGATTTGATCTAATTGTTTATGGACCGCTACCGGAAGCATAAAGCTCTGCATCGAGTATAGGGGTTTTGATGATAGATTAGACGCTATTAATGTTGCTCTGCCTTGTTGTGATAGGGTATTAGCACGCCATTTGCTCAATTGATCTTTTGATTTACATATCAGTTCGCCAAAAGTTTCCTTGGTAACCCGCCCATTAATGATGGGACAACCTAGGTATTTTTCCAGATTTCGTTCTAGGGGTATGTTCAGTATTCCCTCTAGGTCTCGGGCTCTTGATCTAGGAATACCTGGGGTGGTTTGAAAGGACGACTTGTGATAGTTTACTTTTTGCCCTTAGAATTTACAATAGTCTTCAATTATCTCTTTAACTTTTATACATGCGGAATTACTTCCTTTTGAAAATATTATTATGTCGTCTGCGAAGGCTAGGAACGGAATGCAGGGGCCCGAATGGCCAAATTTAAATCCGATGTTGTTGTGATTCGATTCTGCCTCCCTTGAGAGTTTACGAGCAAGGACTTCTGCCCCAAGAAGGAAGAGAAACGGGGAGAGGGGGTCCCCTTGCCTCAAACCCCTAGAAGGTTTGAAGAGGTCTGTAGGACCATTGTTTACTAGAACAGAGAAGGAGACTGTAGTCACACATTCCATAATTATATCCACAATTCTTTGGTTGAATCCAAATTTCTGGAGCACTATTTTTGTGAATTGCCAATCTACTCTGTCGTACGCTTTTTCCATGTCGAGTTTTATTGCAGTCCATCCCTTGGAACCTTTTCTAGTGCGAAATGAGTGGAATATCTCGTGTGCTATTAAGATATTGTCTTGAATTGCTCTGTCGGAGACAAAGGCGCCTTGTAGTGGGTGTATAAGTTTTCCTATTACCATTTTTAGTCGTTCTGTTATTATTTTTGAGATGATTTTATATAAGGTAGAGCATAAGCTAATCGGTCGGTAGTGTGTAGTCATGGAGGGGTTATCATTTTTTGGTATGAGGGAGATAAATGTGTGATTTATTTGTTTTAACAGTTTGCCAGAATGGAAGAAAGCTTTTGTAGCCCGGATGATATCAGTGCCAACAATGTCCCAATATTTTTTGTAGAACTCAGTCGTCATTCCATCATGCCCGGGGGATTTGTTGTTCCCTAGAGAGAAGACTGCTTTTTTTATTTCACTATTTGTTGGTTGTTGAATAAGTGATTTGTTTTCCTCTTCTGTAATGACTGGGTTGATTTCTGAGAGGTATTCTTCCAATTGGGGGGTATTATACATTTGTTCCCGGCTAAATCTTGTTTCAAAGTCTCTTTGAATTTCCTTTTTAATATTTTCGTCGCCTATTATGTTAGTTCCTTCTGCTGAGGTGATTGTTCTGATTATCTTCCGATTTCTTCTCCCTGTGGCTATTCTATGGAAATAGGAGGAGTTGGTATCTGCTAGCTTTAAGTGTTTAGATTTAGCTCTTTGGTTCCAGTACGTTTTATGGAAAATGAGAAGTTTTTCTCTTTTAGATAATAGAGTTTGTTCTTTTTTGTGTGATTCAGGGTTTTGATTAATTTGTTGATTTGATTGTATTTCGATTAGGGCCTCATCAACGTCTTGTAGTTGCCGGAATATGTTTCCAAATGTTTTCTTATTCCATTTTTTTGCCTTTTGTTTGAGGACCTTTGATTTGTGTATAATTCGGAACATAGCAGAGCCTGCACATGAAGTTCACCATGCTTGTTTGACAATATTTCGGAAATCTCTTCTTTGCAACCAAATGTTTTCAAATTTAAACGGGGGTGGTTTAAAAGTAGTGCTTTTGGAGATGTTAATTGAAATAGGACAATGGTCCGAGTTAGAGAATGCTCCATTTTTAGTTGCTAAAGCGGGGAACATGTCGATTATTTCGTGATGGACTAACACCCTGTCAAGTTTTTCCAATATATTATCTGGACCGAATTGTTTTTTCCTCCAAGTAAATGGGTTACCGTACGAGGGGATCTCCAGCAAGGAACACGCATCTTTAAATTCCATTATTCTCAAGAATCTATTCGGTAAAGTTTCTGCCCCCCCCCCCCGCTCTTATCCGATGTTTGGCTTATTTCGTTTAAGTCTCCCATAACTAGGCATGGAATGTCGCTTTGGGTAATCAAATCGTATAGGTTTCTCCAAAAGTCCTCTTTTTCTGATGGGTTTGGGGGGGCGTATACAAACAACATTAAGCACTCAAAGTTCTCTTTTATATTCTCATATTTGACGCCAATGATCCTTGGGAGGTGAATAGTTACCGAGATGGTTTCGTCTATGAAGGAGTTTTCATTCCAGAATAAAGCAATACCCCCGGCACGTCCACAAGCCGGGGACCAGCACATGTTTGTGAATCCCGCATTTTTCCATAAAGATTCCTTTGGTTCTGTTTCGGTCTTTGTTTCTACTAAGATTAGGATTTGTATATGATCTAGGGTGCGCCATTCATTCATGTTAGTCCAGAAGGTTGTTTTTCCAATTCCCCTACAGTTCCAATATCGTATAATCATGACCACTTTGTTTTTGCATAGGCGAGCAATAGGTGAGCCCTCCCATACATGTATCTTACTCTTTTTGAGATGTTCCTCATTTTCTTTGTGTTAATCAATATTTTGCCGTACCTAAAAATGATGTCTTTATTAGAGGGATGGTTAGTCGTATGGTGGTTTGTCTTTATAAGTCTCCAAAGGGAATAACCAGTAATAATTAAGGATCTGTTGCTGGATGATTTTGTGTTACGGGGGATATACTCCCGTAGATGAACCCATTTAAGTTGATTATAAGTCGATAGCATCTTGCCAAATTGTTTCATAGTGTTATGTGAAAGAATTTTGTTATATAGCTTAGATAGGTGCCAAAGATGATTTTGTAAGGACATAAACAATATCCATCTAACTCGAATTTTCCTGGAGCGTATTAAGCCATCTTGATTAGGCAGATAGCAGCAAATCCGCCTATTCTTTACATCTATACTCTGATTAATGGTTAAAGGAATAGGCCTCCATACATATATATACTTTATATTCCCACCATTTTCTTTCACCATTATCATGTAGGTCCATAAAGGTTTAAGCCTTAAACCGTTATAAGATAAAGTGAGTTTGGCAATTACCAAGACCTTACGATAGAGATCAATTTGGAAGACTTTTACATATATAGAAACTACACCACCTGTTTTTGGCATCAAGGGGTAGACGATTGGGGTTAAATAAAAGGTTAGCATTTTGCAGAAAAACCTTCGGAATTTGCCCGAATTAATTTTGGTACAAGGATGGTACGCTGACCATAAAACCCAATTAACTTGATGACTTTGAGAGAGATAAATTATTTCCCAGGTATATAGAACTCTCCTAATTATGCATAAGCCGATATCTAGTTTAAACACTCCGCACATGTTCCCCCTATCCTTTACTAATGCAGATTTGCATTTATCTAAATTCCCAAAAATATCAAGTACCCAGAGAGATAAATATAACTTGTTCCAACTAGACCATTTGAGATCATCATTATGAAAAAACCAACAGAGTAAGCAAATAGGATTGTACTGAGAATAGTCGTCACTCAAAAGGGCTTTACACCAATTGTTTAGCGGGGAAGCTTGTTGATGACCAGTAGCCAGAAATTTCCAAATAGGTAGAGGGTGGTAAATCCATTCATGAGGGGTTGGGGGACTCACGTTTTTTGCCATATCAGAAGTCCAGATGCAACATTTAAATAAAAGGCTGAATATCGGCGTCAGCCATAGCCAATGGCAGATAGGATTACAAACCATTCGATACATATTGAGGCATATGCCAAACGATAAGGCAACAACCTGGCCAGAAGGTCGGTCGACTGACAAATAAACGAGGCCAAGGAACATAGTCCAACCATGGATACAAACTAAAGCATAACATAAAACACAACCAACTACCATAAGTTCACCACCATATTCAGGACACAAAAGGAATATGGATAAGTTCATGCAAGAACTACCTCTAGGGAGGCACCCCAAAGAGAGGGCAAACCAATCATGAGTAATATGCCCAAGCCAGCAGATTAAAGGTAGTGCCAACATCAACCTCGAATCGCTTGAGAGCCCACTACCTAAGGGCCAAGCGAGAGGATCTCGACAGGACCTACTTACCATATTTTCCCCGCTTACTGCCTCCGCCCATCAGATCGGAGCTGGCAGTATCGCCTTCTTCTTCCCCGGGTTTGCGCTTTCCTGATTCAGACTTGGAGTGTTCTTCAATCATCTGCTGCTCAGCCAGCTGCCCTACGCCTGGCAGGACAGTAGGGGCAAGAGATGGGAGGATCTTGACAGCATCGATCCGAGATGGGTTGCTTTGTATAGAAAGATCAACTTCCACCGAGGCCGGGATTTCTCTGAGCATCGTGTCAAAATCGGCTTGAGTCATATCCGCGGGGATCCCACCGAAGCCATCCACATACCCGGGTTCCTCCTCAAACTCCATCAAAACATCATCATCAGAGCCATAATACTCGGAGTCGAGAAAGTTTACCTCATCAAGGGAAAGAGATGCATCAATTGGGGGTGCAGTAGCCGGGGATTGGGCTGGAGTCTGCACTGCCAGAGGGGTGGAGAACTCCTCAACAGAAGGAGCAGGGTGCATAGTTGGAGGCACTGTATCCTCAGCAGAGTCAGAAGATGAGCTAGAAGAGGATGAGTCAGAAGATATTACCACATTCTTGCCGAAACACTTCCACAGTTCCGCTTTGGAGTGGCCAAAAGAAGGAGGGCCTGAAGCCGGAGCCTTCCTAGCAGCCACCCGCACCCAAGCTTCCCCATCATCGGGCAGAGACTCGCCTTCGCCATTCATTTGATCTCCCGGCTCATGTCCTAAGATGCCTTCACCGGTGGAGTTGCACATTCTGCGCCGGGGACAGTCTTCGAAAAGGTGATCGAGAGCCCCACAGCAACCGCAACCTTCGGGGAAATCCTCAAACCACACTGGGTAGTTTTCGATTTCCTCGCACTCGTTGAGAAGGGTTATCTTCCTTTCCCTAATGAGGGTCAGCTCCGTGGTAATACAGATCCGAGGATAGCGGAGCCGAGCTCCTTTGGAATTGAAAGCAACTACACGCAGAACAGAGCCAATCTGGTTTTCTTCAATGAGGGACTTAAGGATGGTGTCACTTACATATTTTGTGGGCAGGCCCGGGATCCGCACCCACAGGTCCAGACGGGAGACAGACTCCGTCCAAGGATCGAAAGAAATACTCCATGGGCGAATGAGGAGCAGTTGGGCCGCAACGTGGAATGGACGACGATCCCACACTTTGTCACGATCAGCAGCAAGGTCAAAGCGGAGCTCAAACCATTTGTTTGCCGTCGGTATGAGTTGGAAGCCACCAGAGAGAAATTTCCATTCCGATCTGATGCGCTTGCGGACTTCCTTTGCCTCGACAGGATCGCCGATGATGGTGGCATAGAGGGAAGAGGTGTTCAGAGCTTGAATGTTCTGTTGGATGCTACTCTGAATCTCCTTCAGCTTTTCCAAGCACACCTTGGGCGCCTTAGGCTTTTTTCCTTTCCTGGACTTGCTTCCACTAGCACCAGCATCAGTGTGGGTGCACTCCACAGGAGGGAAGGCACCCTGGTTTTCCTTTGGAAGGCCCTTTAGGGGGGCATTTGGTTGGGGAATGACAGAATCATCCCCCAAAGGTTTTTTTTCTTTGTCTTTTGATGAGGAAGCCATGCTCGCAGCAAAAACAGATGAGAGATTAGAGACAGAGTAGTAAGAAAGGTAAGAAGGGAGAAAGAAAGGAGAGGTAGTGGTGTGAGAAATGGAAGAAGACCAACCATTGCTCTTATAGATATGATGATGTGAGGGGCGAGGACAGTAGCAGAGGAGCCAATCCAGCAAGAGCCGACCAGAAAAGAAATCCCATCGGCGGAGGGGCAGAGCCGACCAAAACAGTTCATGAAGAGAATATGCGTTTCTGAGAAGAACAGCGCACCAGAGCCTCGTTCCACACAACCGTGGCCAAGGAGGGGGCCTCATTCTCATTCCAAAGCGTTGACTCCATGGAGAGAGTACATTCCACAGAGCTTCATCCCGACAGAAAAGGGGTGGAGAGACATAAAGGAGATACAAATTCTTCCCCTCCATGCGTCTGGGCAAAAGGGGATCTCGCCGTAGAGAATAAACAGGGATTTGAAGGGTATATTCTTCACAATTGGAACAAGGATCGGTAAGATTGAAGCTTTTTGGCAAAGAGAAGGCATTTTCAGGATTGATTTGACCCAAAGGGGGAGCATTGGAGGCGAGATTTTCATTTTTAGGGTTCTTCAGAAGGGGGATTAGATGACAGCTTTGGAAAGAGATTTGCTTTGGGGAGGCGAAGGTGCACAGCGCGTAAGGCGCGTTCATTCTCAAAGAAAAGGGTTTCCGGTTTCCTTCTTCCGGAAGATCTCTCCTGTATACGGCTATGTATGTATATATAGTAGGTTTTATAGTAGCTCTATCCTTGGTAAAATAAATATATTATATTAATCTAATTCTATCTAAATACAGTATAATCTAAACCAACGTGGGCTCCTTCCGCATCTTTTCGTCTGAACGCCAATTGCATTAAGTTGTTTTTTTTTTTTTTTTTTTTTTTGATACAAGGTAAGGATTCGGGAGAAAGCTACGTACGTCTAGCTCCCCGCCCGACGGCGTTCCCACGAACGAGCTCAAAGATCTCAGCGGGAACGCAGTTCGCTACAAAGTGAGAAGAGAGGCCAAGATGCGCAAGACGATCCGCCACCTGGTTGCCCTCCCTAAAGATATGACCAAAAGTGACACTCTGGAAGGCGCGACAGAGACCCAGGGCATCCGAAATCGACATCTCGATCTCCCACGGAAAGTGTCAAACACCCTTAAGGGCGTTTATGATCGTAAGGCAATCACCTTCGATCTCGAGATGGGTGAAGCCCCGCTTGGAGGCTTCAAGAAGACCCGCGATAAGACCGGAGCACTCCGCCTGCACGGCCGAAATCGAACCATGACCACGGGCGCCACAGGCAAGCACCATACCCTCACAATCACGGATAACGAACCCAGACGCCGCTCTGTTCGACTCCGTTCGAGCACCATCGAAGTTTAGTTTGACAAAATCCGTAGCCGGTTTTTTCCATCTGACAATTTTTGCTTTTGGCGTTTTCTTTTTGGGGTTAGAGATTTTTTGTTCGGTAATTTGATTAGGTTGATCGTCTGTTTCTACCCTTTTCCACGTTTTTCTAAATTGCTTTATCTTTTGTATCCAATCAGCCATAGAATTGATGTTGCTGTTATCAAAAGTTATTTTGTTCCTCATCGACCATATACCCCATAATCCAAAAGCGAGGATTGATTTTTTTTCGGGGGTTAGTTTTTGGAACACTTCTGTTATAATGTCCTTGTATGGTTTGTTCTCTTTGTCCGTGTGTCGAATCGTTTGTTCAATCCTCATGTCGAGGCCTCCTATAAGCGATAATGAGATCTGACAGTCAGTGAAAAGGTGGATGTTGTCTTCCTCTGGGTGGGAACATAGGGGGCATTGTAGTGGCAAATGGATTCCTTTATTCTGTAGTCTAACATTTGTTGGTGTTCCATTTAATAGATTTTTCCATAGGAAGTTTTTTACTTTTGGGGGGGCAATCAATTTTCCATATCCAATCCATTTGGTCTACGTTGACTCTTCTAGTCCTAGTCACATAATCCAAAGCACTTGCCGTAGAAAACCATCCATTTTTGCTTGTTTTCCAGTATAATCTGTCTTCAATTTCGTTGGAAGGTACGTATACCTGTAGAATTTTGTCAACAATTTCCGGCGGGAGATAGATATTCAGTTTGTCTCTATCCCAGGTCTTATCTGGTCTTATGAAGTTATCAACCGATTCGTTTTCATCTATTTGGTCAATAAGGCTCTTTTGTTTCAGGCTTCCTTCATTTTGGATCCACAGATCCTTCCAAAATCTAATGGTCTTGCCGTTTCCCACTTGCCATATTAGCCCTTCACAGAATTCGTCTTTAATTTCCATTAGCTTTGTCCATTGCCAGGATGAATTTCTTTTTCTTTTGTAATTCCAGATTTTCTCACTTTTGAGGTACTTATGTTGGATTGTTTTGACCCACTCATTTTCTGGTTCTGCTAATATTTTCCACAGCAACTTCATTTGTAACGCTTTGTTCATGTCTTTTGTCTTGTGGATTCCAATTCCACCATCCTTCTTCGGTCTACATACTTTATCCCATCCTATCATTGGCTTATGTTGTGGTCCTTTGTTCCAAAAGAAATTTCTATTAATTCGATCCAGATCATTTTGGATGGTCGTGGGAAGCATAAAGTTTTGCATTATGTAACTTGGTTTGGCCGCTAGGTTTGCTTGTACTAATATCGCTCGCCCTTGCTGTGTGAGTTCATTTGCTCTCCATTTTGACAGTTGGTTCTCTGTTTTTCCTATGACTTCCTGGAACGTATCTTTGTTTACTCTGCCATTGATTATGGGGCATCCCAGATATTTTTCTAGTACGGTTTGGTTGGTTATTTGTAGACAGGTCTGTAGTCGTTGTATTTTGTCGTTTATTATTCCCCTTGTGGCTTGGAATGCTGATTTTTGAAAATTTACTTTTTGGCCTGATATGTCGCAATATTCGTCTATGATGGTTTTTACCGTTCTGCAGGCTTCTGTTGTTGCTTTAGAAAATATCATAATGTCGTCAGCAAAGGAGAGGAAAGGAATCGTTGGCCCACTTTGCGATGTTTTGACACCGATATCATTGTTTTGGAGATCGCTTTGTCGTTGTAGTCTTCGTGCCAGGATTTCTGCCCCTAGGATAAAAAGGTAGGGGGAAAGTGGGTCTCCTTGTCTTAGTCCCCGTTTTGGTTGAAAGGTTGCAGTAGGTTCGTCGTTTACCAACACGGAGAAAGATACGGTCTGAATACATTCTTTAATCCAGTTCGTGAATTTCTGACAGAATCCAAATTTAGTCATTACATCAAATAAGAATTCCCAATTTACTCTGTCGTATGCTTTTTCCATGTCAAGTTTGATCGCTATCCATCCGTCACGACCCTTCTTGGTACGAAAAGAATGAAAGATTTCGTGTGCAATTAGCACGTTGTCTTGGATTGCTCTGTCTTTGATAAAAGCTCCTTGCAACGGATGGATCAGTTTCTGTAATACCATTTTCAGTCTCTCCGCGAGAATTTTTGCGATTGCCTTATATAGCGTTGTACAGAGGCTAATAGGCCTATAGTTGTTTGTTGTCTTCGGATTTTCGCATTTGGGGATTAGAGATATAAAAGTTTGTAGTCCCCGTTTTGGTTGAAAAGTTGTTTGTTGAAGCCTTTGATTGCTTTTGTAATTGAGGGTCCAACGATATCCCAGTATTGTTGGTATAATTCTGTTGTCATTCCGTCAGGTCCGGGAGACTTGTCTTTCCCCATGGAAAAGAAAGCTTTTTTAATTTCTTGATTTGTTATTGGTTTTGTGAGGAGATCATTGTCTTGTTGCGTTATTTCTATGTTTATTAGTTCTAAATATTTATTTAAAAGATTTTTGTTAATCCTTTCTTCTTTGAATC
Organism: Persicaria tinctoria; assembly: GCA_037127255.1. Classification (NCBI taxonomy): domain Eukaryota; kingdom Viridiplantae; phylum Streptophyta; class Magnoliopsida; order Caryophyllales; family Polygonaceae; genus Persicaria; species Persicaria tinctoria. Next base: position 18,942,945 of record JBANSL010000007.1, on the reverse strand, counting down.
GTTTTTCAAAATCATTCTGAATCTCTCTTCTGATATTTTCATCGCCTATAATAGTCGTTCCTTCCGTTGATACAATTTCTCGGATAATTTTTCTATTCCGACGTCCCGTACCGACTTTATGATGATATCTTGAGTTCGTATCGGAAAGCTTTAGGTGTTTAGTTTTCGCCCTTTGTCGCCAATATTGACTATGAAATTGGAGGATTTTGCTTTTTTTGTTTAATAGGCGCATTTGTCTACTATTGTTGTCACCTAGTTGTGATGAACTGTTTGTACTTTGTAGGTTTGTCAATTTCTCTTCTATGTCCTTGAGTTGTCGGAAGATGTTCCCAAAAGTTGTTTTATTCCACTCTTTTAAGAGTTTTTTAGGTATTGAGTTTTCTTTGTTACTTGGAACATATGAGAACCCGAGCAGGGAAGGTTCCAAGCCTGAATGACTATGTTGCGGTAATCCTTTCGTTGAAGCCACATTTTCTCAAACTTGAAGGGTCTCGCTTTTATTGTTCTGTTTTGCTTTAGTTCAATTGAGATCGGGCAGTGGTCAGACAATGAGAACGCGTAGTTTCTGGTAGCTACATTCGGGTACCACTAAAGTATTTGATGTTGGACCAGCGCCCGATCCAGTTTTTCATAAATATTATTTTGATCAGTTTTGTTCTTTCTCCAGGTAAACTCATTTCCAATTGTTGGGATATCAAGTAAATTACATGCATCCTTGAATGAAAGGATTCTAGAAAATCTGGTTTGGTTTGGACTCGCTCCACCCAGCTTTTCAGTCGGACTTTGGATTTTATTTAGGTCACCCATGACTATAGTTGGGCACTCGAGTCGAAGGATATGGTCAGTAAGTTTTTGCCAGAATTCGTTTTTGCCATGGTCTTGGGCCGGTGCATAAACAATGCAGCAAGCAACTTTGGTTCTGGCATTGTAGTCCTCGAAGATAAGGGTTGTGTATCGCTCATCTTTGTCAAGTACCATTAACTTTCCTCCTATAAGCTGGTATTCTTTCCAAAGAATACAAATACCCCCGGACCGACCACGGGCAGGCGTCCAGCAAATGGAATCAAAGCCCGCCTTTTTCCACGTGGAATTGGAAGGTTGGTTTTCCGTTTTTGTTTCCAAAAGTGCTAAGACTTGTATATTTTCGATTTTGCAGAATGTCTCAACTTCAGTCCAAAGGTTTCGTTTTCCTAGACCGCAACAATTCCATGTACAGATTTTCATTCTGGATACTTTCTTAAATTGATTGTCATATTACGGGGTTCGTTGCCCGATGTTCTCTCACTCGCTTTAGTTATCAATTTACTTGTTCTTTTTTCCATATTTATGTTGGTAGTAATGTTTCTTCTTAGGGTGCTTGCCTCTATTTCTCTATAGTCTCTTGTAGACATGGCCACGGGTCACGGGTCGGGCGGGTCGACCCGTGAGCCGCCGGGTTGGTGACCCGCCGGGTCCATGACCCGTCGGGTCAGGGTCCACGGGTCCAAGGGTCAGCTCAGGTTGAGGGTCAGGGTTAGGGTCGGGAAAAAGATAACCCGTGACCCGGCGGGTCCGACCCGGTTCAACCCGCCGGGTCAACCCGCCATTTAAAATTATTTTTTTTTGAAAAAATTTATTTTTAATAAAATAAATTTATAATTATTATGTAAATTATATAAATTATTATTAAAATAATTCATAATATTACATAATGTAATATGAAATGGCAATATGAGACTTAACACCCCATGCTTCTCCTTTTATAGACTTAGCACCCCCATTTTCCTCTAGTTTTCAATGTGGGACAAGAACAAGGGTAAAAACTAGAAACTACACCATGTCTTCAATCTCTACCATTCGGTTTTTAATGTCAATCCATACTTATAAATCATTCTATATCATTCTATATGATACTAAATTAGGAGTCTTTATGATATAATTTCAAATAATACAAATCTTGTTATTGATAAAGCCGTTACACTTGTATAGTATCCTTAATGTCGAGTTTTCGTTTATTTTCAAAATGATATAGAACTTCGGATTTTCAAACACAAGAATGAAATATAATATTGACAATACTTTTTCAATGTGTCTTTTCAAGTACATCATAACAAGCAACCCAAGTATGTAATTCTAATAACATCATCATTAAGTGTATACACAACATGTGGCTAATTCAACTTTAAACGAGAAAGTTTAACATATCTATATGAAGAAGATCCTAGATTTGAAATCATTGATCAAGAAATTAACATAATAATGCAAGTAAAATAAAATACTTATGATTGATTAATGGATCAACACAACTATCAATTAAGTTAAATAGAAAGATTAATCCAACATAACTTGATATATTGTATCATGATGTTTCATCACCATGTGTTATTCATTTCATTAAATCTTAAGAGGTAAACACTTTAATTATATTATTATATGTTACATCATATAATCCAAATACTTAAATTAAATTATATTCCACCATATAATCCAAAGACTTTAATTACATTACATTTTACATCATATACTTAAATATCAATTTTCTCACATTTTCTTTCATATCTCATATTTCTGTCCCACATCGAAAGTGGGCTAATTACCTCTATTTTCTCTATATATAGATCCTCATACCCTACTTGTCATTCCAACAATCCAACCTTTTCTTTCCCACATTTAAAGTGTGATGAAATAATGGGAGTGGAATGAAGATATCTATATATATCTTCCCACACACCATGTTTTGTCAACCTTAAATCTTTCCATTTCAAAAGTGTGGTGAAAGACTAGTTGAGTTTTATTTTGGGTTTAAAACATTTTTTTTTTTTTAAAAAATGGTTGATCCGACGGGTCGACCCACAAAACTCGTTGGGTACCCGATTTGGTGCCACGTGGCCGACCCGGCAGTCCGACCCGCCGACCCGTCGACTCGCCGGGTCAATCAACCCGCCGACCCGTCCCAATCCCGGGTCAGGGTTAGGGTCGACCACCCCGGGTTGTTGACCCGGCGGGTCCGACCCGTCGACCCGGCGGGTCGGACCCGTGGCCGTGTCTAGTCTCTTGTTCTATTACTTGAGTTTGTGTTATCATCATTTAGTTTTCGCTTGCGTTCCTGGTTTGTGATTTCTGTTTGCTTCATCCATTTGTCGATATTTAGGTCATAGACCTTTTTCCTCCCTCCTAGTTTCTTCTTCTTATGATCCATTGGTTCCTTATGATGTTTTCTTAGCGAGCAGAGAGTATGTTTTATTGAGTTCTTTTCTTTCTCCAAACTGAGAGAAGGATTGTAGAGTGCAAAGTATGAAGGGTTCAAAGAGTTTCTATGTTTGGTCATGTGCTCAAAAGCACTGTTTGGTTCGGTCATGTACTCAGAGGCACAGTTTAGTTCTTTTATCGAGTTCAGAATGCATATAAGCAACCAGGGAAAGATCGGCAGCAAGGATAAGGAACTAGAGGCGAAAACAAGAAAGATTAAGGCACACCTGTGGTCAAGGGGAACGTTATGCCAGTCATCTATCTTTCCTTTCATCTTTCCAATTTCTCTTTGTATCTTTGACGTGGTTTCATCCATCCTTTTTCCATCAATCAAGATTTGATCCATTTGGTAGGATAGTTGTTCAAGTTTCTTTGACTTCTGATAGCTCAAGTCTTGTTCAGGATTTGCCCATCTGCAACTCATCAGTGTCCTTAACAACCGCGAAAGCCACCTAGTGATAAGGGCATTAACAGCAGAACTTGAGACAAACACATGGCAGATCAAGACAGATCGAGAATAATGGGTCCACACAACAATGTACCACAGGGCAACAAACTTCCATATTTTAGAAGCCAAGTTGTTCAAACTGGGTAAATACGCCCTACTTTGCATACTATTTACGTGGTCTATACAATAAAATTTCTCAAAATAAAACGCTAGGTCCAAGAGTACAATACCTTTAACTTTGTGCATAGGTTCATGGTTCTTCCACATCAACTGAGTCGAGAGGCAGAGCATAAGTCTAGAGTGATCAGCTGGATGGTTTAGTATATATGGGTCGTTTTTCTTCAACTCCACTCGCTGCGATTCCTTTGCCCAATCTTCTGATCCTTGTCTGATATCTTTTCTCTTGTTTTGTCTGCCAATGGATTTTTCAGTTTCTTGTTCGATTTTCATTTGTTCGTTTGTGATCTCCATGCTTCGTATTTCATTCCTTTGAGGGATCACCATGGGGTTCTCTTGGATCCACGGGATTCTTTTTGTTCTACTTGATTCAAAGTTCCAATGTTCATTTGTGTTTTGTGGTAATTCAAACCACAAGCAGGGCATACAAAAATTCTGTAAGAGTGCACAAGCAGCATTCAAGAATTTGATATTTTGTTCAACGCAATTATATTTAGAAGGGTTTTTTTTCCATGGTTCAAGAGTGGTCATCTTTGACCCGAGAGCCACTATTTGAAGCTTCTCATTTTGGTCCGAATTTTGAATTTGGTCAATATGGATTGTTTTTTCAAAGCACAAAACATGCTTGGGGTTCAAAGATAGAAAGCTCGGATTCAGAGATACATGACTGTTTTCAAATAACCAAAACATAGCCATATTGCATAATATCCCGCAGTCGGTTTGTTTTCCTAATTTCTCAATTTTTTTCTTTGGTTCACAGACAGTAGGCAGCACACAGAGAGTAGACAGCTCCGACAGTAAGCAACACATCCAACATAGGGTAATAAAAGCATAAACTTCAAATTTATTCTCAGATTCACTGATTTTTTCATGGGTATGTAAGAGGTTATGCTCAGATTTCTCATTTGGCAAAATGCAAAACAGACATTTATAATTGTTAAGGTTGAAGGGGAGAGAAAACCTGACCCAGGCATTTCGGACTTCCAAAATCGGTTCCGTCCGTGAGGCCAGCAGAAGGGAACCAAGGACGCGCCCTTCAGCCCCACGCCACCAGGACCGCGAGAGAGGAAGGGGAAGCCCACCACCAGCCCCCCGAACCCGCCGCCAGCGAACATCGCTCTTCAAATAGTCCTGAGATCTCGCCATCGAGCGTCGATTTTCGACAGAATCTTCAATTTTTTGGCTCCAGATCCGCTTAATTGATGATGAGGGAGCATCGAACAGGCTTTTGCCGATTTTTCCACTGAAGTTTCCTTTGCCTTCATCGGTCTTTTTGCCCTCTAAGGAGCGCCGATCCAGGTTCATTTCTTCTGGCGGGTGTCGAGATAGCCGCCATCTTGGAGTTGTGGCTCTTCTTTTGGGCGGATCTCCGGTTAGCAGCAGCCGTCGACAGCGGAGTCGAAGGGGGCATGGGTTAGGGTTTTCGCTTTCTCTCTCTTCATTTTCCGGTGCCACTTGCATTAAGTTGTGACTTGTGATCAATCCTTCAATTTGTATAAGAATTCCCATATTGATACGATCCAGCCGAAAATACCTGAAAAATATAAAAATACTAGTGTAGACTCCGAAAATCAAATAATACAAATTAATTAGAAAATATGTAAAATATGCATTAAAATGATCTAAAATAATATATAAACATATGACTAAAATAGACCCTATCAATCACTATAGCTGAAAATGTCGAAGGGTAGCTCGCCTTCGTCGTCTTCTTCCGGTGGCGCCATTTTTTCAGATGATGGAGAGAATGTGATAATAGAGAGCAATCGTCAAAATGACCCAACCAAGTTCCTATTTATAGACCTTCGTGTGGTTATGCGTAGGACAAGGATGCCGACTTCGGCACTCGGCATGGGCAACGTGGTTGCCGACTTTGGCACTTGGCATTGGCAAAAGCTTTGTCGGCTCTAGCAAGCCGATGCCGATATTTTACCGTGCGGATAACTTAACAGTTAATTATGGATAGTTACCTAACTGTCCCTTTTTTTTAAGCTTCCTAGATATGCCTATTATGGAGTAAATACTCAGCATAGTTAATTCACTCTTGGTTAGATATATTGAAACCAACTTCCCATAGATATCACTCTTGGTTAATATGAGAGATAAAAAAATTTAATCTTAACCCTTCGTGAAAGTGGTTGTGGCGAAGAACCCGATCAGGTCGTACGGCGGTGTTGCTAAGAGTTCTCAACTTTTACTACACTTAGCTTTGGAAGAAATATCTTGAATAATTAGATATTTTGTATTTTTAGAAAACAAATCTCACCACGTATAACTATTATTTGTTTAGTTTGTGGTTATTTGTATAGACAAATTTCTATCAACAGATATTTTTATATTAGTAGCTAAAAATATGTTGTTGTAATTGTGTTCAAATGGATATGAGAGGAAACAAGAATCAATAAGAAAATTTTCTTTTATTTTACTAATTATTATTAATGTTAATGTTTCTATGAGAATGCATATTCCATCTCCAATATATGGTATCGGAACCAATATAAAAAAATATTGAGTGTAAATACAGCATTGAAGAGCACAATGCAACTGCAAGTCTACAACTAGCCAAGTTAAATGGGAATAATTATGATAGTTGGTCTATCTAACTAATGGTATATTTTCGATCACATGAATTATGGACTTCTGTTGAAACTGACTTTCAAGATGTTATACGAGTCACCTAGTTACGAAGACAAAAAAAATTATTAATTGAAAAGAGGAAGAATTATCAAAATGTCATAGATTTAAATTTTCAAATAGTGAAGGAATCGTTATTTTAAAAAATATCGATAGCAGAAGTATCAACAGAAGTGTGGAAGATCCTGCAAAAATCCTACAAAGCGATGATCGTCTCAAGCAATTACCATTGCAAACCCTTCAAGCAGATTTTGAGTCTTTATGTATGAATGACTCTGAATTAGTTTCAACGTATTTTGATCGAGTTGAAGCTACCGTTAACCAAAGACATATTAATGGTAAATCGACGATAAAAGGGTCATAGAAATAATTAATTGATCCTTATATGCAAATTTTGATTATGTGGTAGCTACTATTGAGGAAGTGAAAGATCTTTCAAAGTTACCCTTTGAGAGATTTTCGGTTCATTGTCTTCGCATGAACAAAGAATTAAAAGCGAAAAAAATACTTCTATCTCATAGCAAGTTTTGCAAAGTAGAGCAAGCATGACCAATCATGACAGTCATCAAGGTGGTCATGGACATGATCATGGACGAGCAAGAGAAGGAAATGTTCATTCCTCTTGTAAAGATGAAAACAGAGAAAATAGTTCTATAAAAGGTGTTAGAAGAGTAAATTATGCACGTGCAAATCGACAATGCAATGTTACAAATGTGTCGGTTTGAGCATTATGCATTTGAATGTCAAACAAGGTTGCAAGTAAAACAAGAAGATCATGCTAACGTAGCCGAAGCGAGAGAAAATTTGCTTCTGGCTTGCAAAGGACTATATACTCAAAGTTCTAATGTTTGGTATCTTGATACATGCTATAGCAATCACAGGACTACTAGAAACGAGAAATGTTCTAAATTATCCATGCAAGAATTTTGGGATTAAATCTAAAATTTCGGTAACATTGGTCCCATTCACTTGAAGAATAGGACAATTGTTACTTTGGGGATCTTCCTTGTACTCCATAATTTTAAGGGCAGCAATTACCCACCACGCCTTATTGTTGTGGGTGTTGATTTTAAATATTTAATGAATGTCAATGATAATCTACCGCAACTAGTTATGGCGGACGGTAATTAAACTTAATTAAGTCACCGCATGATCCTGCGATGGTTAGTGGTGAAAATAATAAAAATTAGCGGTGTATATATCAACTCCCAGTGAATATTTATAAGATCGGTCATGTAAGGACGGAGTAGAACCATGTGAGTAGACATGATGGGAGGAAAGAAAAACAACACCAAAGGCCATAATTTATCAATGAAGGCTACAAGAAGAAAAAGGTGCAGCAATGTATAGCTTGGAAGGCGACAATGGAGTAAAAAGGAATTTCGTGATGAGATAGAACCATAAAGCTCTAATGCTATATGAGTAACCAAGAGGAAGATAGATACGTTTAGTTGTATTCCAAAGGGCGAAAATCTAATAGCTATCATAGAAGAGCCTACGAAATATACAACAACAACTAGAAAATTAATTCAAACTAAAGCAACAACGCCTCACGCAATAAATACAACACCCAACTATCTAGTGACGGAATATTAAAACCAATTTATCTAACAAAAATAAGCGTCGATTTAAGTTTTTTGGGCAATTAAATAAGAATGTGGTTTATGAGAATTGTTATTGAAAATTATTTTTATTACTAATTTTCGTTTAAATACTTCACTCGTTGGTTCACAAGGTTAGTAAACATCACTTAATTTGGATTGGAGGGAGTATTTGACTAACTTGTAGAAACTATTAAAATATAAATGGACTTCATAGAATGATAGAAGTAAATCCTAATACTTACAAAAAAAAAGTAAATCCTAATATTGACACAAGTACCCGGGAACTCTTTATCGCCTCATCGGATAATGATCTTCATCAAGAGAGTCTTTCCGAACCCAAGTAGAGAGATCTCTAGCACTCAAAGAACTAACCCGAATAGCATCAGAAGGGCCACTATCTCACAACGATGCCAATATCCTGCATTGAATATGAATAGAATGAGCACTACCAGTGGCGGACTCAGAAACTTTTGACGGGGGAGGGGGTCACCACAATAGTACACAAGAAGATCGAGAAAAAAGAAGTAAAACACATAACATGTTTGATAGTACAAACTGGTGCCAAACAGTGGTGGATCCATAATTCATAGGTATTTAGGATTAGATTTACCCAAATTGAATTATTTTATAATAGAAAATTAATTTTTTAAATCAAAATTTACTCGAATTTTTTGGTCATCCAAATTCATTGACATTGAATTATGAATTATTTTGGGAAATAAAATTGATTAAGTTTTATACATATATAAGAATATATGTTATTGAAGAAGGGAATGATATACAAAATAAACTAAAAAAAAAAAAAGACCCAAGGCCACATTGCTGAAAACAGGACATGTTTGCATATTCAACAACAGCAACTTCACCAAAATCCATATGAACTAAGTAAGTCATTATAACTAATATAATTTCCCAAATCCAACAAATCATTCCAACTAAACTCTATCAATATATGAAATTCAACTTAAAACTCCATACTTCCAATCCAAAAATTGATTCTCAAATCCCCAAATTTACCCCAAATTAATTATCAATCCACAAATTTATTAACAAAATCACAAACCCTAATCGAAATTTAACCCAAAATGATTCACAAATCCACAAATTCGAATCCACATATCAACAAAACTAACCTTGAAGGTAGAGTTTGACAAGATTTGAAGAAGAAACAGCTGAAGGCGTGCAACCTGCGGGTGTTCGCCGAGCCCTAGGGAGGTCAGAACGATCGAATTCAAGGGTGGGTGCGGTGCGCCGGTGCCACCGTGCTAGGGTGGGTGCGGCGGCAGGTTGCTGTGTGGGTCGAAGGCTCGACTCGGACTTGACTCTCTCTCATAGTCGGCGGCTACTGTACATGTAAATGGGGGAAGGGGCGGCTACTGTAAATGTAAATGAGAGCTTTTGAATTTTAACCTATAAAAAGATTTAAAAAAAAATAGAGGTAAAAATTTAAAATTTATCGAGTCGAACCCGCGTCTCCTAACTCCGAAAGAGCTCACCCACGTCCTTTGCCATTTGAGCCAACGTTGTTTAGTGATTCCCTACTCTCTTTACTTAATTATATTCAAAACGAGTTTTTTTAAGTACATATTTCTCGGGCTGAGGGGCAGGACCCCCCCTGGTTCCGCCACTGAGCACTACCATATCAATACATAAGATGCAATTGAACTGTCACAGACTACCTTGTCTTTTAAATGATTGCCAAATCATTCAGTGGTAGTTATCCGGTCAATTTGACCATGTTCAGATTTAAGCAATACATATGAAAATATATTAGCTAGGTTTATATAGCAAATTGTACTAACAACACAAAAGAAAGGAAACAACATTATTCTCAAGAGCAAGGGTTATCATCCTGTTCTATAATTGCCTAGATGGATAAATTTTTGTGAATAAAGTAGGAAGAGCCTACTCTATAATTGCCTAGATGGATACTTTTTTGCAAATACAGTAGGAAGAGAGATGAGATTCCATGTACTTCCTACCTACCTTATCCTAAAAAAATTTCCATTCAGGCATTATTAATATTAGGTTTAACTTTTAGTTGGGAGATAAAATGGACACTTGATCAATGACATGTTATATCAAATTTGAGCAACACTCAAAGATTCAGAAAACAGACTCTGGAATTATACCAAATTTCCATCAATGCCATAGAAAGGCGCAACGAAAGCTAATAGAGGAAAGTAAAAGACAGCTCATAAGTGTCCATTTTATAGACAGCTCAGCTCATAAGACCTTACAATGTAATATCTATAGACAGCTCATAAGACCTTACATTTTTTGCAGAGTGGACAGCTCAGCTCTTGTGAAAGTAATAGACACCCAGTTTTCCAGGTTAGACAGATTACAGTAGCTCATTTGTTTGACTAAATGTGTCAGCAACTAGAAACCTTAATGAATTTGACTTCAGTGCAAATCAGACAGCTCAAACCACACTTATCACTATGCCAATTCAATTCCCCCTTGCTTCGGGGGAGCCTGAATACCTCAAACCACACTTATCACAATAGTAGTGGTATATTTCCTTGGTGCTTCTGAGGCTGAAACCCTCAAGAGTGGCTGCGAGGGCTGAACATTTCCTACAATGATACAATGCCAGATCTTCAGCTTGTTTTGCCATTGCCACTGCCGGTGCCTTCTTTTGTCTTTTAGCAAAGACGGGGAAATCAGCTGTCTTCTGTATACATTGTTCTGCAGTGATTTCTCCGTTCTTGTATAACTCCCTATCTTTCACTAGGTCACTTTCGAAACTTGATAGAAGGTTGTCATAATCTCTCATATTATTCCTACAGTGCTGAAAAATAAGCTTCTCCGCCTCCACTGCGAATCCATCAGGAAAACCACTGCAATGTTCCTCCAACTTTTGAATGCAAGCTGCCCTCATATCATCAGTTATCTCCTCATTACTGTCAGACATCTGCAACACAATCATAAGGAAATCCTCATCTCCATCATCATAGACAAATTGATTATTATTTTCTCTAAACAAAACAAAGTACCAAAACCCATGACTATTCTACTAGTTTTGTGTTTGATACTCCAAATTCCTGTGTTTGATACTATGAATTCCTCTCAACCCATGACTAATCAAGTTATGTCTTTGACACTTCAAATTGAACAAGCAAGAATTTCTTTCATTACTTCAATAATGAAAAGGAACAATTCGTCACTGTCAGACATCTGCAACACAATCATAAGGAAATCCTCATCTCCATCATCATAGACAAATTGATTATTATTTTCTCTAAACAAAACAAAGTAACAAAACTCATGACTATTCTACTAGTTTTGTGTTTGATACTCCAAATTCCCGTGTTTGATACCATGAATTCCTCTCAACCCATGACTAATCAAGTTATGTCTTTGACACTTCAAATTGAACAAGCAAGAATTTCTTTCATTACTTCAATAATGAAAAGGAACAATTCATCACTGTCAGACATCTGCAACACAATCATAAGGAAATCCTCATCTCCATCATCATAGACAAATTGATTATTATTTTTTCTAAACAAAACAAAGTAAAGTGTTTGATACTCCGAATTCCTGTGTTTGATACCATGAATTCCTCTCAACCGTGACACTCCAAATTGAACAAGCAAGAATTTCTTTCTTTACGGAACAAGGAACAAATGATCAACAAATAAGATAATAGAACAAGACGACCTGAGCACAACCGCTAAACCGAATAGACAAGATAGTAGAATAACATCAACAAAGTCGCAACAGAAGCTCTACCGAATAAGATAATAGAAAAAGTTCAACCCAATCGCAAACAATCGACCGAAAAAACAACGCACCTTGAGTGATCAAAATCAAAACTGGACAACGGAAACCGGAGTTGTCACCGGCGGCTTGGCAGCAAGGTTGGGAAGTAAGAACCAGAGAGAGGGTTGGATGGAAAAACCCGAGAGCCCACTGGAAAAAGAAGCTCCACCGAATAAGATAATACTCCCTCTGTTAATTAAAACTTGTCGTTTACTATTCATGCACGCTTTTTTAGAACGATAAAAACTATATAAAATATTAACTTTTTTAAATTTGTTTTTATAAATTCATACTTAATAGTAATAAGTATGATATTATTTAAAAAAATTATTAAAAAAGTTAATATTTTATATAGTTTTTAACACCTAAAAATGCGTGCGTGAATAGTAAAACGTCAAGTTTTAATTAACGGAGGGAGTAGAAAAGATCCTCTAATTCGCAAGACCGACAAAACAACGCACCTTGAGCGATCAAAATCAAAACTGGACAACGGCAACCGGAGTTGTCACCGGCGGCTTGGCAGCAAGGTGGGGAAGTAAAGTAAGAACCAGAGAGAGAGTTGGATGGAAAAACCCGAGAGCCCACTAGAAAAGTAAAACCCTTGGATCCTCTGCTCGATTAAACCCTTAAAAGTGGGAATTACAAAAAAATTACAAAAATAACAAATAAAAATTAAAAAATCCACACCCATTTTTCAAACATGTAAAATGACACGTATATTTCTATCTGTCTCTCTAATAAATAATAGTCAATAATTATTAATTTATTTCATAAAAAAATAACTATTAGTTTAATTTTTCACATCTTATATGATAAAATTTTAATCTAATAACATTTTACTATCCCCGAGAAATAAATTTGTGATATTTTATTACGATTTATATACTTTTATATTTTCAAATAAAGATTTTTTTATTTTATTAGGTACATTTTATTGGATAAATAAGCGATAAAATAATAAATAGTGTGTAAATAAGAGTAATTATTGTTATGGGATATAATAAATATATAATTTATTAAAAAATGCATAAAAGTGAGAGTAACAAATAAACATATCAATTCATTGGTATTAGATAAACTCTAAGAAACTCTAGTTCTCTTGTGAATTCTTATGTAAATGGTCTTTTGGAATTCCAATAAATATATCAAGCAAGGAATAACACTAACTAGACCAAAAAAACGACCCACTTGCAAAACTAGACCATGAGGTACAAAATTTGCAAAACTAGACCACAGGCCCAAAATTCTACAAATTTGTATAGGTCAACAGTGGGGATGGGAAGGGGTGTAACCGGTCACCACTGCTATCCCTCTTCTCTCGTTGTTTGCCTCTCGCCTCATCTTGCAACTCACTTCTTCTTGCCTTATGAATCTCAATACGAGGAAGACATCCAATGAAGGTTGAAGGCAAAAAACAAAGGCGATAGAGGGAGACGAAGACAAAGGGTGAAGGTTGGAGACGGAGATGAATGGCGAAGGTGCTTTGGCGACTAGACGAGGACGATCGGAGATAAGGCTGATAATGCATATTTTATATATTAATTCATTGGTATTAGATAAACTCTAAGAAACTCTAGTTCTCTTGTGAATTCTTGTGTAAATGGACTTTTGAAATCCCAATAAATATATCAATCAGGGAATAGCACTAACTAGACAAAAAAAAAATGGCCTACTTGCAAAACTAGACCATGAGGCCTAAATTTTCAAAACTAGACCACGGGCCCAAAATTCTGCAAAACTGTACAGGTCAATAGGGGGATGGGAAGGAGTGTAATCGGTCACCACTGCTATCCCTCTTCTCTTATTGTTTGCCTCTCACATCATCTTGCAACTCGCTTCTTCTTGCCCTATGAATCTCAATGCGAGGAAGACATCCAATGAAGGTTGAAGGCCAAAGACAAAGGCGATAGAGGGAGACGAAGACAAGGGGTGAAGGTTAGAGATGAAGGATACAAAAACTAGAGAGAGACAGAGATGAAGGGCGAAGACAATTTGGCGACTAGACGAGGAGGACCGAAGAGGCGGCTCACAAGTATATGTACCAATTTTGTATATAATTTGGGTTTTCTTTTCAATTCCGAAAATTAAGGTTTTTCAAACCCTAATTTGCTCAAATTTGTGCTGACTTGGGGCTAGTTTTATTCCTAAGCCCTAATTTGTGTTTCAAGCTGGATTGATTAGTTGCTTAATTGATTGTGAAGATTTATCTTTCATATTGTTTACGGGTGCTGCGTCCTTTGAAGTTTGTGTTTGGGATCTCCTATTGAGCATATGGATGTTGTTTTTTAAACCATTCTTGTTAGGCCATGGCATGGGTCTTGTGAGATATCCGTTGTTGGATGTAGGAGCTCTAAGAACTCCACATGTCACATAAGTACAAATGATACGGGGTTAGCCGTAGGATGGCCCGATCTTCGACAATCAAGACTCAAAGACAAGAACGGAAGCCAAGACTCAAGAACAAAACAAACGCATCAATAAAAAGGACTCGATAGATTGGTGATTTGAACTAAGGTAGAACGAGATAAAGACCTCATGCCTCCTAAGAGGGTAGGAACCAAGTATCAACGACTACAAAGCCCGCCTCTACAACCTTACACAACCAAGCGGACAACATGGAGGCACAAGAAGGGGACTTGTGATTACCAGGATCACCAAGCTCTCGCAAGGTTGATGAATTCAAGGCAAACCAAGTAAGATCTAAAACCAATTTGCAATCAATGAGCAACGCTACGAATCGATTGACTTTTCTGATAGTTGTGTTTCACACAAAGAACTGTATTCTATATTCAAAGAGGCGTGAAACGTTCTTCAAGATGGAAGCCAACTATTTAACCTAATCAAAGGCTATTTTCTAATAAAAATAAATAAAAATAATTACTTAAAATATCACTCAAAATAGCATAATTAAATAAAGGCTCTAAAATAACACATAAAGAATCCCAATGTTTTGGCATAGGAGGAATCGGCTCCCGCGTCCAACAGCATGGGGCTGCACGCCCGCGCACCTACTTGCGCGCCCGCGCACTTGGACTGCACGCCCGTCAAAACAGGGACATCTTGCAAAGATGGTGATTTTCGGTCAAGCTATAGGTCGAGTCTGGAAATACCTTCAACAGAAAAGTTGTATATCTCTTCGTCCTCGTTCCCAAAAGGTATGGCACGACCCAATCCAATAAATAGGGACTCCGAATGGCACATTTTACTGAGACGTCAAAAAGCTGTCAAATGCCGAACGAATCTAAAAAACTTCAAGCTTCCACATTTGGTCCTTCTCCCATGGTGGAGCCTTCTTCTTCCTCTTGAGGATGATAACATTCTCACGAGCTCGAATCATAGGCCCGTCCCCAAGTATAGGTGTGTCCGAAGGTGTCTTGGATGGTCCCGCATCATTCCTCCTTTCTTGAAAAGGATTCGAGCAGCACTCGAGCAGAACTCGATTAGTACAAAAACACACTCGACCAGACCTGGAAAGGCACTCGACACAGCACTCGACACTTGCAAAAAGGGCACTCGAGCAGTACAGAAACACACTCGACACAACAAAATAACAAAAGAAAAGAGAGGAAAGAAAAGAAACTTGGACTTTTACCTCTTTTTGATTCAAACCCTTAGCAAGGACGCTGTAGTTGCAAGGTAGGGCTTAATTTTTATTTATTTTTTTGTGATTTGGGAGGTATGTGTTTGAGATTTCCAACTAAGGCTATAGGATTTCACCAAAATTGGTCCTTGAAGGTTCTTGCACTAGATCTCAACAATCCTTTTTTTTAAAGCTAATTTTGCCCCTAGTGAATTTTATCCTCCTAGGTCAAAGCTTTGAATGTAATTTTTTTTTTTAATTTTTCGGACTTTTTTTTTACTAATGCAAGAAGAACGATTAACAATCAAATAAAATGACTCCTGAAAATTTAAACTATAGTGAAGGAAAAAAAAAAATTTATGTACCCCTAATGAAATATATATAGATGGACTTTGGCTAAATATGGTAAATAAATCTATCTATGGCCTTTATAATCTATGATAGAAAATATGAAATATATCTACCACAAATTTCAACAAATTAAATAAGGAAACAAAGTAGATGGACCTAGGATAACAAAAGATAGAAGCAACAACAACTAGGGTTAGGGAAAAATAAATAAAAATAAATACTCAAAATATCCCTCAAAATAGCATAATTAAATAAAGGCTTAAACCGTATACTTAGATCCTATAACCACAAGTTCTTTTCCTGCATAGCAGAGTAATCTCAAAGTTATAATGTGTACGTAGAAACATTGGGACAGTAAAATATGAGAACTTATTCTACAACTTCCTGATAATGCATATTTCATATAGGCATTATAGGTGTTTCTTATTATAATTAGGTAGTAGTTTTCCTATTATTTAAGTCTAGTTCCGTATATTGCTTGTGAAGTATTCGAGTTCGGAATCTACGCGTTTTTAGTGTTTATTCTGTAGAATTACATTCCTACCTTGGATGGACTTTAGGAAGAGCTTAAGAAGCATGTTTTGGAGCTTATGGAGGCTAAGGAGGAGCTAGAGAGGAGTAAGGAAGCACGACATTGGAATTTATTGAAGACAATTGAGAAACGTCGGACACTGCAGAGGCGGCGCCCGCTGCCATTTGCACGACGCCAGTCGTGGGCCTGTTTTCCGGATACGCGGTTTTGGATCCGAAGACATTATTTCCTATTAGTTTATTCTATTTTCTACTCGAGTTTTTTTTTCCGAGTCTTTAGAGTCTTTATTAGGTTATTTTCAGTTCTATTGAGAGAGAGGAGAGTTGTTATGAGACTATGAACACAATTAGAGAGAATTGGCCTACGAGTTGCTAAACTCGTAGTTTCACCTGTAATTCGAAGACATGGTTGTTTGTATTGTGAGGATTTGATTCTATTTGGTTATTCATATTCTTAGGTATCACTTTGTGCTTAATTATTATATTTGTGTTTCTTTCTATGCCTGATCAACATGTTGGGAGTTGCATCTTAGCTATGAATTCGTAGTTGTTTTCTCGATAGCAAACAAAGGTATTGATGATAGTGATGTCTCTTTGTCTTTGTAGTTGATGGTTTCAATTGATCTATATTGAGGATATTCGATTAGGGCTGAGTTCGGTATGCGCCTATTAGTCTTAATTGCGTTGAGTCAAAGTGTCAATTGGTCTTGATTACTTGAGTCATTAATGCTATTCTTTTGTGATATTGAATAAGATGAGTGAATCTCTTCGGATCTCCCAACTTTAGTCAAGTAGACCTAGGAATATAAATAATTAATAGATCAATCCGAGGACCATGAATTCCAACCATTGTCAGAGAATTGCATGTGAAATATTCTTTCTACTTTGATATCAATCTATTTTCGATCATAAATTTGGTTACTTTTACATCTTTGTTACTTGTTACAAATCATTGCTTTGCTATAAGAGTCTTTGGTTAGAGTTATTGAATACGAAATCGCTTCTCCCTGTGGGTTCGACACCGGACTTCATCGCTATACTAGTAGTTATTTGGTCTATCAAGTGATTGATTGCCTAATCTATTAATTTTATTTTCATGTTTGGATATTATTACAAATTTGGGAAGGGCGAAAGTGCTAACGACATTCGTCCCGCACCAAGTTTCTTGGCGCCGTTGCCGGGGAGAAGAAAGGAGTCTGCTTTTCTTTATCTCTTTCAATTACTCTTTACTTTGAGTCTTTTGTGTCCTTGTATGGTTCAAACTAGATGTTCTAATTAATTTCTTTTGTCTTTTGATCCCGAGGTTGAAAGATCTCTTTGGTTGAAGAGAAAGCTTGTGTTTGAGACAAACGAGGAGATGGCAGAAGATGGTGTTGTTGATCCGCCAAGAAGGACCTTGAGAAACCTAAAGGAAACTAATTTGAGTGCTCAACCACTTGCAATTAATCTTTCTCCTCTCCCTGAAGGTTCAAGATTTGAGTATAAGTCGAATTGGTCTTCTATTTTTCCTTACTTTCATGGATTGCCTGGAGAGGAACCAAACACGCACATTGCTACCTTTGTGAGCGTGTGTGATAGACTTAGACCCCAAAGCCTGAACGATGACCAATTGATGTTGAGAGTATTCCCCTTTCCCTTGAAAGATTCTGCAAGAGATTGACTCTATTACCTACCCGTAGAAAGCATTACTACTTGGGTGCAATGGAAGAAAGCTTTCATGCAAAAGTACTTTCATGCGACTCGCCTCAACAAACTTAAGAAGGAGCTATCCAATATTGAGCAATCACCTACGTAGAGTCTTTATGAGTATGTTGAGCGGTTTAAGAAGCTTAAGGGTAGTTGTCGGCAACATGGTATACCCGAGGATGATCTAGTCCTGTATCTTTATGAAGGCTTGCTTGACACCGATATGAGTTTCATCAATGCTACTAGCGGAGGAGATATTTTGGATAAAACACCTCAGGAAGCAATGTAGATTTTCGAAGGGTTGGCTAATGTATCGCAGCAATATGGGAGATACCAAGGAGTTAGAGGAGTTAATAAGTTGGATAGTTCGAGAGATGGACACAAGGATGATATCGATAGGCTTATGGAGATCGTGAACATGATGGCTATGCAAATGAATCAACCTCAACAGTCTAGACCTTGTGGTGTTTGTGGAGATCCAACTCATCCGAATGATAAGCGTCCCTTGATTCAGGAGGACACAGCTGAAGTGAATGCTATGGATTATAGACCTCGCCGCAACTTTGGGGTGTGTTTGGATTCAAAATGCATTATGTTTATAATGCAAAATGATAAGGTGGTGTTTGGTTAACACAATTTTGAATGTGTTTAAATTAGGGTGTTTTTGGATTCTACGATGTATTAATTATAATGCAATTATTTTAGCTATTTTCATGTGATTATTTGGTTAAATTACGGTTTTACCTCGATTTTTATTTTTAAAAACAAACGCTCACATAAAACGAGGTAAAATAATTGCATTATAATTATAATGCAATGGAATCCAAACACACCCTTGGTAACAACTACAATCAGGGCTACAATTCAAACTACCAAAGTGGATTCAACGGTAGAGGTCAGTAGCAACAAGTTCCTTTTCAGAAAGGACAATTCAAGAATCGTCCTAGAAACACTCAACAAGAAGATAGAGATGAGACATTAAGGCTGTTATTGGACAAGATGAGTGTTCAAGAAAAGTTGTTGAGTCAGGTGGCTAAGGAGATTGGTTAATTGAAAGCGAAAGATTCGGGGAAGTTACCATCGTAGGTGGTAGTGAATCTGAAGGAGAATGCTAGCGCCATGATCCTTAGAGAGATAATAAACAAGTGAATGTGCCCACTAGGAATGTTGAAGAGAGGCCTAGGGAAGAAGTTGATTTGGGAAATAAGGAGGAAGAGATGGAATTGGAGAGACACTGCATAGACGGCGTCCGCCGCCTCCTCCAGTGACGGATCCGACTTCTAACGTTGTTCAATCCCCGAAGAATTCTTCTAAAGAGTGGTCTTTAGAGGTTTCAAGACCTGCACCACCCTTTACTCATGCTTTAAGATCTGATCGTAAGTGGGAAGATGGAAAAATTCTTTATGACACCTTTGCTCATTGTGAGGTAAATATTCCACTTTTCAATTTGATTAAAAATGTGCCTCGCTATGCGAAATTCTTGAAATAACTATGCACGATGAAGCGCAAACAAAGGACGCGAAAGAAAGAAAAGGTAAGTTTAAGTGAGAATGTTTATGCTTTACTTTAGAAACGATTGCCTGAAAAGTGCGGATCGAGATCCAGGTATGTTTACTATCCCATGTGCAATAGGTAATGCTAGCTTCACCAAAGCTATGTTAGACCTAGGTGCTTCAATTAATGTTATGTCTTATAACTTATACATGTTTTTGGGCCTCAATTCATTGTCTGAGACTGGTATTACTATACAACTCGCTAATCGTTCTAGTATTAAGCCTAGAGGAGTTGTTGAGGATGTTTTTGGTTAAGGTGAATGATTTGATATTTCCGGCCGATTTCTTCATTCTAGACATGGAACAAAGTACTCCTGAAACCCCGATTATCTTGGGAAGACCATTCTTCCGAACGACTAAGACTAATATTGATTGTTTTGAAGGTTCATTAACTATGGAGTTTGATGGTAGAAAGATTGAGTTTTCTATATTTGAGCCTATTGTTTCTTCTGCCAATGATTTTGTAGAGGTGCTTGACTATAATGAAAGTAATAACAGGAATGAATCAAATGGTTTGTTAGACGCTTCTGTTGAAACTGAATATAAGAATCTTGAGTTTTCTAACAAATATGAAATTGAATTAGGGAAAGATGACATTGAGACGAAAATTGAGAATTTTTTTAAGTCACATGAAAATGTCTCTAATTTAAATGATTATATTGATATTCCCTATGAGAAATTGATTCCTAACAATCTCAAGTTTTTTCCAATTGAAGGACAACCTCCAGGAGTAACTCATTTCAAGAAGGAATCAATGGATGCAATTGATGGATATGTTGGAGAAGTTCCTAAAGTTCCCCTTCTTGTCTTGAAAAGGACGAGTATGGAGGATCTTGGTGGAATAACTTGATCAAGAAATGCATCACGTCGAGCTAAAGACGGGAAACAAAGGCACTTCTTGGGAGGCAACCCAAGGTAGTTGGGTAATATTATTTCTATTTTGCAATTAGTTTTCAATTCAAAAAAGTAGGATCAATCTTGTCGCTGGATTTCGGAAGCTATGGTAAGTGAAACCTGCGTTGGACCGAGTTTTGATTGATTTGGAGTGCGGAGTCCCATTCTGTGGACACAGCGCCTGTCGCCAGTCACACGGCGCCCCCCGCCCCCTGTCCGCCTGACGAATCCGAATTTTGGTAAACTTGGAAGGGAAGTTTCTATCTTTCTTATTTTTGGTTATTTTTTCGTTTTAAGTTAGATTTATTTATTTTATATCTTTATAGGATTAGATTTATTTCCTATTTATCTTGTTTTATGGTTAGATTATTTCTATCTATCTTAGGTTAGTATCTTTTATTTATTTTCCATCTATCTTAGGATTATATTTTACTTTTTAGGGTTAGTTTCTTTATTTCCTAGGATTAGAGGTTCTATATTTTCTATTTATATTCTATCTAGTTCTAATATTTTTTCTTTTTTTTTTTGATAGATATTCCATCCAACTCACCATATATTGCTACTCCCTATTTTGAATCAACCAAGCTTGCTCAAGAAATCTAGAAAAACCCAAAAGCCTACCTTGAATCCATTTCAAAACCTAAAGCCTTGCGTTTCAATCAATTCTATCCACCAAAACACTTTCCACCATTACCCTACATCCACAAAATTCAACTTTCCCATACCAATCCCCTACTTACCACCAAAGAACCCTTTGAAACCAAGTTGTTCGTGAAATTTTTAAGTTTGGAGGAGTGTTGACAAAGGATTTTCAGTCGCCTTAAATCCTATCAAATAAATCCGACTAACCTAACTAATGTAGTTTGCCAAGTACGGGTCGATCCCACAGAGAGTCAACGATTTATATGCAAGTAAAGTGTGCTAATAAGAACTAAAGAAACAAAGAGGGGGGATTATGATGATTCAGACTAACTAAGTAAAAAGCAAAAGGAAGCAAACTAAACAAATTGATTGAACAAATATGAGATAAATAAGTTAGGTCAATCAATCTCAGCAATCAGGTTTGTTCATTGATCATCGAAATCGAATAGATAACTTCCTCTTGAACACTTTGTTGTGGAAAGACTAGGTCTTTTGAATCCAATTCCTTATCGAATCTAGTTAACAGGACAACCAGACCCTGAAAACCCTAATTATCAAACAATCTTGAAACTATCAAGATTCAATTCAATAATTGATTAAGCTTAAAGGAAATCAACAAAGACAATCGATACGCACAACCAGTTATTGCATCAATTGCAAATCAATTCTCTATACAAATCCCTAAATCAACCAGTTTTAGAGATTTATACTTTGCTACTCAAGGATATAGATAACTCAACCAGAAATTATAAAACAATCTAGCTATAGATTATCATGAAAAAGCATCAGTTGATCAGGCTAATGGAAATTCACGAAAACCTTAAACATTCAGCGCAGAGAATCAATAATATTCAAAGAGGAGTATTACGAACAGAAATCTCACAATGAAATAGAAAACCTGAAGCTTCGATTAGTCTCCCTAAGCAAAGGAGTTAGTTGTTCATCCTTGAGAAATCACAAGAGGTCTCCAACTTTTTATGTACAAAACCTCTTCCATCGAATAAAAATCCCAGAACTCCCCTTTCAAAAGAAACAAAAACCCCTCCTACTTGTTCCACCTCCCACCGTTTCCTGTTCTTTTCCTTTAATTTCATAATAAAACTTAAAAAAACACATTTCCAAATTAAATCCAAGTAACAGCTGGCCACATCTTGCAAGCCGGTACATAATTCGGTCTGAAATCAAACAACTCGGTCGAGTTCCTTCGTGACACACCCGAGTTCTTTCCAGCAGCCACCTTGACGTCCAGATTTCACTGTTTTTAAGGCCGAATTTGGAAAAGTGGTAAACATGAAAGTTGAAGGTCTTCGAATCCTCTTTCCAACAAGTATAAGTACGCTCTGATCCGATAAATACAGCCTTCAAACGTCTCGTTTTAGTGCAGCTTCGCCAACCTGGACAGCTCCAATCCTTTACATGCTTTAGCTCATCTCCTCGGCTCTTGTGTTCTTCTATTCTTGTCCAATCTTCCAACATTGGCTCGAGCTTAGCTTCACCTCTTTACAATCACCTGAAATCATGCACAAATCTCGTAGATTCCGACTAATTGAAACATACGGAGTAATTAAAACATGAAAACTACTCTAACTCATGCATATTACCCTACCTAAACACCTCTAAATGGTTATATTAACACTACCTAAATGTGTCTTATCAAGTGTAGACGTTGGTCTTCCAACGTTTTCACTCGGATTCGTGGTTCTGACTACACGGCCCCCACCGCCCTAAACAATGCGCCCGCCGTCTCTACAACGAGCCCGTCTTTTGGTCGTTTTCGGAGATTTTCTTCGATTTTTCCTCGAGTTGCTACATGTCTTCTGCTTCTATCAAGAAAGATGTGTCAGCTTATTTCGATGATACTGATGTTCTATGCTGGAATGCACTTGGAAAGAGCACCTACACGCCCACGATGTTCTTTGACAAAATCACATTGAGACGGTTGGGCCTGTTTGATTCGGTGATCGCTTTGATGGCACATGGAGGGCTGCGTGATTTTATTGGCAGAAGGGCTCCTACCTACCTTTGCTTTGTTAAGGAGTTTCTTTCTACTTTGGAGGTCATATCGCCCAAGGATGTTTGATTTCGATTACGAGGAAGAGCCTATAATTCCTTATATGCTGCGATTGGAGTTGCTTTTGGTGTTACGAAGAGATGCTCTAGGAATGTAATAATGGCATGTGTGTTCTTGATTCAGCAGAGATTTGGAGGAACCTGATAGGGATGTCTGAGACCTTCAAGGACTTCAGACTTGATGATATGATTACTCATCCCGCTCTTCGTCGCTGTCTGCGGATTTTAGGCTCTACTTTCTATGATTCTGATAGCACTACTGTTGTTGATCCTGGTGTGATTGACTTCATATATTGCCTGACTCTTGAGTCTACTATAATACCAAACTGGGTACTCTTATTTTTTAGGATGTGTGAGAGGGTTTGTGGCCAACGCAACGAGAATCCTCTTGTCACCCCTTTTGGATGCATGATCACACTTCTAGCAATGTTTTATGGTGTTGACGTGCACTCAATTAACCATGTTATTCGCTTACATCCATATCAATTTCTGTCTGCATTTCATATTTCTGGATTTCATTTATACAAAATATGTGTAGTTTGTAACGGCCAAGAATTATGATTTTCGGGTTACGTTTCAAGGGATGAAACTCCTTTTTTGGATCTTGCAATCCAGGTACGGGTCGAGGTTTCAAATTCAATTTTAAAGGTCAATAATAAAGGGGGATTTCAAATCCTAAAAGCATCGTAGGGATGTTGGGTACCCTTAGCATGTCCTATAGACTAAGTCGTGGAAGTTCATTTAAGAGTAACTGCGAAAACAAAAAGAAGATACAACTTGCCACGGTGAAGTCGGGTCAAAACCAAAAACATGGTGAATACGAGTATCCAAATTACCCAAGTTTAAGTTTAGAAGTCAGTATTTCAGTTGAATAATTTCCAAAAAGGAACCCCGTCAAATAGACACCGAGTAGTCAAAATCTGCAGAAAATATCTTTAAAAGAAGAACGGGGAAATGAGTCAGATCGAGCCACTCATGTGGGACCGGCAGTCCTCGCTGAGGCCACATAGTATGTGTTATACCTAATAAAGATGCTCTAATGCAGTACGAAAGTTAAACACACTAGGATGCTCCTAGTTCGTATATATATATATATATATATATATATATATACACGGAAAGACAATTAAAGGTGCCCACGGAATGCCAACTGGCATATCCCTCTCCTACCTCTGCACCCCTTCCCGTTAGTGCAAAGACTGGCCAGTTCGGGCTATAACATAGCAATTTTCTCGTGGTAGTGCACAAACCATGGCATCATCATATCATATCATCTCATCTCATCGATTGCCCAATGGTGTTGGGCTATCATATCATGCTCATATCGACTCGATTGACTTAGGGCAAACCCGATGGGACTGGGCTACCCCATGACCCTAGCAAAGACTCTAGGACTTCACAGATAACGGCCGTTCTCCTTTCAAATGCATAAATTAAGCAGATGCTCATTCAATTAGTGCAACCTAAACAGGATACTACATGTTCATGCTTTTATGCATATGCAACACCTAACATAAAATGCAACAACATACATGAATGTGCAACTTGAGTAAGCCCCCTATGGAACTCACCTGAAATGCCGAACTTCAAAAGATAACGCAAGCGGAGTCCAACAAGCAACAATCACCTAACAAATATACAGATGTGCATAAGTCTATCTAAATCACACAAGGCGCCCCTAACTATCACACATAACTTCACATATCTCATTTCCGATCATTCCATCTTATTTCATCATATATCATCTTATGCTCATCTCATCTCGTCATATAATATCTCATCCATCATCTCATTCATAAAGTAAACCAATTTGCACAATGCCATAACCAAGTTCTCAAACAGAAGGGCTACACTTCCTAAGCCCTTTTTCCACACAAACAACCATAAACAAAGCCACACTTCCCAGACCTTTTCCACACACAACCATGCTCATACAATCAAGAACAAGTTAGGATACATACTCAAATGGTGGAAGGTGGAGAAGGGATGAATCCCATGTCTCACTCTCACGAATTTTCCCGAACACACCTTGAACACATGAAACCGAAAATAGTGTAAGTGTTTGCATCCAACTCCAAACCTTACCAAAACTTGTAAAACTGAACTTAAGACACTTATAAACATAAAAATGAGCAAAGAAGAGTGTAAAGCCTTAGCTTTATACCTCAAGTGTTCAAAATAAACAAGAATCAAGCTGGAAAAGCCATGTTTAAGATTCCCGACTTTGAGATCTTGTATCTCCTTAATCACTATGATTTTGAGGAACACCAAAGGTGCTCAAAACAGTGCATAGAACAGATCCAAAACAAGAGAAAAGGCCGAAATGCAGGAATGAAGGAGATAAACACCCTCAAGTTCGGGATAAAAGACAAAAACCCTTACCATGTCTCAACTTGGTGGATCCATATCTTCCTCTCTAGGACGAGTTTGAAGATGATTCCAAGTCCAAAGTTGCTCACTTTGGTGCAAGGTTTTGATCTAAAGCAAGCATGAAGAGTGAAAATGAGTTGTGAAAGAAACAAACATGCTCAAAGGAGAGAGCATAAGTGAAAACACAACTTTTAAGATATGAGTCTGTCATGGTTGATTCCAAAAGCAAAAATGTAGCCTATCTACCCAACAACTTAGAGAAAGAGGTATTCCTCATAGATAAGCCATTGTTATGGCCATTTTTTATGAAAGAAGAAGCTTGAAATTCAAAAATGGTAAGTTCTTTATTTCTCGACCAAAATCAACAATTCCACTCGCACAAGCTTATTTTCCATGCTCTAAAGCTCAGGGGAGAACTTGTTTCCTAGCCCTCCAATTATAGTGTGGGTTTCGAAGCTTGAGAAGGGCCATTAATGGTGAAAAGTCGAAAATGAAATAAAGCTTAAACTTGATGGGATCTAAGGCCTGGGTTAGCTTATTTGAGCTCGTATGAACCTATTTCAAGCATAACATAGCCTCATCACCTCCCGAAATAAAAAGAACGAAGGTTGGAAAATTACGGAAAATTGGAGTGGAAGTTTGGGAAAGGAATCACAAAGTTGCCCCTTAAAATATGTTGAAAAACACTATTATAACCTCAAGGAAACTAAAGGAATCGAAAAGGAGAAGGAAAGCATAGATTTTTTAGGGAAACCGATTTTCGCCTCACCCTTGCGAGACCCCTGCTGTAACTGCGGATTTAGGCTCCAAAATGAGCTCGATCTCGCTGTTTTATGGCTCGGGTGTGTAGAGGGGAGTCAGGAGAAGAAGAGGGAAGAAGAACAAAGCCAAACGGCTTAAAATTGAGAGAGAAATCAGGGTTGGAAGTAGGGCGGTTGCATTGCTTTTTATAGGTCGAAATCTGAAATTTTTGTACCGAGAGAGGAAGAAGAAATGTGAATAGGGTCCAAAATCGGTATTTATGTTAGAAAAATTGAATTAAAAATATTTCCACAACATAAATAAACAATATGAGATATAAACTTTATAAAAAGTATTTTAAAATTTTCCGCAAAAATTCAATTGAAGGCATATAAAGGTTAAAATAGAAGGTAATGTCTCGTATTACCCTTCAAATAATACTAAAATATTATTTAAAATCCGAGCCTTTACATAGTTTATGTTTATTTGCAAATTATGGAGGTCTACATAAGTTTCTGTTACCCTTAATTTCGCATAAATCGGACGCACTTTGGAGCTTAAAGGAAAGTCATGAAGACATTGGAGAAGCTAAGGAAGAGCATAGGATGGTGCGGCTGGAGAAAACGCCACTTTTCACCATTCATAATTTTGAATCAAGTTCTAATGTCTTCATGAGAGTTGTAGCCCTCGAAAAGAGCTTTCCAACGCATACTCATATGCGTCAATCGAATGAACGAGGACTCGGGAAAGTGCGTTTCAAGACGGATTAGAATGCTGAAAGCTGACAGAAGTACTCAACGTCGACTAGTCATACTCGACGTCGACCACTTTTCACCTGAAACCCATGCTTCAATATTTTCTTGATAGGCATTCGCCTTTTTGTGTTTTGAATCACTCAAGAATTGCACATTTCATTTTGACTTGAATAAAGAATTCAAAAAAAAGGAGCATAATATTAAGTCGACATCGACTACACTTAGTCGATGTTGAGCGTTGAACAAAAACGTGCGAATAATTGTAAAATATATTTTATTTAATTTTTTTAGAATTTGAGTTCGACCCCTTTTGGTTATCCTCTTGATTCGAAGTCATATTGACACCAAGACTTGAATGGTTTTGGTGATTTGGGCTGCACCCGAATTTTTAACGGGCTGCCTACGTATATCTTTGAAGAGAATTAAGCCTTACGTGGTTCAGAGTGTTTTTGAATTTGTATTTGGTTTGGTTTGGATTTGGTTTTGTTTGGATAAATTTGGATTTGTTTTTTGTTTTCTTGTATGCTTCAGAGGATGAAGTTCAAACCCACCTTCTAGGAAGGGTAGCTCGAACAACACTCCACCCGAGTAACCTGAGCCCACCTTCTCGGAAGGGTAAATCCGGTAACTCGCCTATCATTTGTATAGAAAACGGTTTGACTTTGAAGTAGAGTTGAATTTGAAATTTGACTTGTTTTGACTTGAGCTTTGACTTAGAGGTCAATTTGAGGATTGTGGAATTGGTTTTTGATTTTGGATATGGCTAAACTCGATGAGCGAAAGCTTTGTATCGAGTTAGAGTAGAGACTTTGCCTTTGATGAAAATTTGGTATTTGGGACGACCAGAGTCAACAAATGAATTTGAAGAGATTTGATTGAAAGTTTGGGTATGACTGGACTCAGTGAGAATTTGATTTACACTTATTTTCCTACGTATCTGCTTATCTAGCGGAATCAAGTCATCGTAGTTCGGGACAAAAATGAATTTTGTATTTGAGTTTGATCATGAGATCACTTGAAGGTGGTGATTGAACTCGACGGGCTCTGGCTTGGCACCGAGTGTCCTACTTGTCTCTTAGAAGAGAAATAAATCACTAATAGTTCTAAACGAATCAATTTATTCTGAATTTGGCGAATGAACCTGACGAGCTTTATCTTTGTGTCGGGAATCGAATCTTATGTAGTTCTTATGAGAGCAAATTTAATTTGATTTGAGATGGGCGACTGGATCCAATGTATATTTGACTCTCGATATCAGATTTCCTACGTAACTCTGATAGCATGCATTTAGAGAGTTATAATAGGTTGCATTTAGCTTAGTTATGATGCATATCATGCATGGTTTAAGTATAATTTGCATATTTGTTCTCTGTGTGGTTGGAGTCGGAATCTACATGCTTTTATTGATTATTTCAGGTAATCGTGGATCCGAGGAGGAGACATGGGTTGATAACGCATTGGATGAGAATGTCTAGTTGATCGAAGAAGCTTACATGAAGATCTCAAGAGGTCCTGAGAAGAAGAAGCGAACCTAAACGAAGAACAAGTCTGCAGAAGTTGTCGCCAGACATGCTGAACTTGTTTTGCACCTTCTGGAGGCCTCGGTTGTCCGATCGACTATTATGACCATGCGTTGGAAAGCTCTTTCAGAGAGCTACAACTTTCATGTTGACGTCGAGAGCTAATTCGAGACGGAATTTTCGGGAAAACCCAATGCAGCGCCCGCCGCATGGTTTGCTGCGCCCGCCGCAACTTTGCGGCGCCCGCCGCACGGACAGTCAGCGCGCCGTTTTGGAAAAAACCCTAGTTTTCTATTATGTTGTTTTGAGGCCGACTTGGATGTTTTATTAGGCCACTTTTATGTTATTTTTCATTACCTTTCATTCTATTCTTTGAACCATCAGACAATGAGAGAGAGAGCGATGTTCGCCATGAGCGACTAAACTCTCTTCGTTCTACTTGCAATTTGAAGCTTTATTTGGATTGATTGTGAGTTTCTGAATCTTGTTCCTTATTTCCTCTATTTGAATGCTTCAACTTCTTTGTGCTTGATTGTTTATTGATTTGTTCTATCTTGTCTGGCCAACTAGTTAGATCAATTCAATTGCCAGGGTTTTGTAGATTCCTGGTTGCGAACCTTAACCCAAGTAGCAAACTTGTTCCTTTAGGGCTGGTTGAACTATTTGAATGAGTAGGAAGTTGAATTTGTTGTTAAATCCCTCTTTAGGGACTGCAAATACCTTGGCTAATCTCTGAACTTAAAGCTATCAATTGGGTTAAATCCTTCTTTAGGGACTGTTCGATTGATAAGGGTTGCTAGGACTGGTTGGACTAGTAACTATATTAGGTCGGGACAAGGGCATTCATAGGAAGACTAAAAGGACAAGAGGAAGTTACAATATCAATTCAAACAAATAAAGTGGATAGTTGTAGGTAGAGCGATCTTCTCTAATTTGTTTTGCATTATTTGTTTTTATTTTATTTTGTTTTCTTTTCAATCTCAATCAACCAAAACCCCCCTTTCTACTAATTGGTAAATACACATTGCTGAGAAATACTTGATTCTCTGTGGGATCGACCTCTTACTTGCTTGCTATACTAGTTTGTAGGTTTGAGTTTTATTTTGATACGGTTTATGCGACTAAAAACCGCTCATCAAATTGGCGCCGTTGCCGGGGAATCAAGTTTATTTCTTTGTTGTGTGTATTTATTAATTTTTGTTTACATATCTAACTTTGTTGTGAACCTATCTTACGGTTCACAACACCCTTGCTACTAACTTTTTCAAGATGTTGAGATTGTTGCAGTTTGAAGGTGAGAACTTTCACCAATATTTCACTAGATTGCATGAGTATGTTAATGACCTTGAGGACAATGATTTTTGGAGCATGATTTGAGAATATAATTGAGCAAGTATGATTCATAGTTGAGGTTTAATTGAAATATAAAAAAAAACATAACCCTTGTGAGTTTGTTTTGGCCTTATAGGGACTTTATATCTTATTCCCTTTTGCTTTTATTGTGTGATTATACTCTCCATATGCTTCTTATTTCAATATCGTATTGCACATGTTTGTTGCTTGTGAATTTCAAATGATTGAGGCATGTTTTCTTTAGCCATATTATACCTTATCTACCCTTTGCATTATCCTCTGCTTGAAGCCATCTGAGCCTTAAAGCCTATTCTTTTTGATAGCTCCACAAAAATATATCATAGTCAATGATTAGCCTGACCCTATCCGGGAATTAGGAGGAGAATTGGTGAAAAATCTTTATGTTGGAGTTGCTTTGAGTGGAGATGATGTATGTATGGTTGTGCATTGCGAGAGGCATAGCCAAAATAAGGTAACCCTTCTTGCATAATAGAGATGACTTATTACTAGGGGCCTAAGGAGGATAAAATTCACTTAGGAGTAAAAGTCTAGTAAGCTTGGATCTAGGGAGGATAAAATTCATCTAGGGGCAAAAGTAAGCATAAAAGAAAAGAAAAGAAAGTCATCATTCAAATGGAAAAATTGCATAAGTTGTATGGCTATTGAAATCGAAGAGTGCTTATTGATTTGTATTGGAGTTTATGTTATTGGAATGGTTTGTGAAGTATGGAAGTTTTGGTGTTGTTCTAGTTGGTTGTTGTTCCTTTATCCCGGATTTTTAGCACCACAAGCCTAAATATTTCTCATGCCTTATGTTCCTACCAAAGCCCCATTACAACCCTATAAAAGTCCTCATGATGTTGTTTGCAAGTGATAACTTTCACGGTGTATAGAGCATTTTGGATTGAGTTGAGAGTTGAACTTTAAAGCCTAAGCACATGAGAGCTTGAGTGAAACACATCATCCCGGTGAGGTTGGACTAAATTTGCTTTTACTATTGGATCGCTCATATATTTGCTAGGATATTTGTTCTCTTATTCATGGCTCCTATTGCTTGATGTTGCTTTTCTAAAACTATAACATGAAGATCTTATTTGTGGGATGATCAATTCTATATTTGTTTTTTATTGCTTGAGGACAAGCAAAAGCTTAAGTGTGGGGGAGTTTGATAGCATGCATTTAGAGAGTTATAATAGGTTGCATTTAGCTTAGTTATGATGCATATCATGCATGGTTTAAGTATAATTTGCATATTTGTTCTCTGTGTGGTTGGAGTCGGAATCTACATGCTTTTATTGATTATTTCAGGTAATCGTGGATCCGAGGAGGAGACATGGGTTGATAACGCATTGGATGAGAATGTCTAGTTGATCGAAGAAGCTTACA
Organism: Persicaria tinctoria; assembly: GCA_037127255.1. NCBI lineage: Eukaryota > Viridiplantae > Streptophyta > Magnoliopsida > Caryophyllales > Polygonaceae > Persicaria > Persicaria tinctoria. Next base: position 18,911,654 of record JBANSL010000007.1, on the reverse strand, counting down.
TGAAGATCTCAAGAGGTCCTGAGAAGAAGAAGCGAACCTAAACGAAGAACAAGTCTGCAGAAGTTGTCGCCAGACATGTTGAACTTCTTTTGCACTTTCTGGAGGCCTCGGTTGTCCGATCGACTATTATGACCATGCGTTGGAAAGCTCTTTCAGAGAGCTACAACTTTCATGTTGACGCCGAGAGCTAATTCGAGACGGAATTTTCGGGAAAACCCAATGCAGCGCCCGCCGCATGGTTTGCTGCGCCCGCCGCAACTTTGCGGCGCCCGCCGCACGGACAGTCAGCGCGCCGTTTTGGAAAAAACCCTAGTTTTCTATTATGTTGTTTTGAGGCCGACTCGGATGTTTTATTAGGCCACTTTTATGTTATTTTTCATTACCTTTCATTCTATTCTTTGAACCATCAGACAATGAGAGAGAGAGCGATGTTCGCCATGAGCGACTAAACTCTCTTCGTTCTACTTGCAATTTGAAGCTTTATTTGGATTGATTGTGAGTTTCTGAATCTTGTTCCTTATTTCCTCTATTTGAATGCTTCAACTTCTTTGTGCTTGATTGTTTATTGATTTGTTCTATCTTGTCTGGCCAACTAGTTAGATCAATTCAATTGCTAGGGTTTTGTAGATTCCTGGTTGCGAACCTTAACCCAAGTAGCAAACTTGTTCCTTTAGGGCTGGTTGAACTATTTGAATGAGTAGGAAGTTGAATGTGTTGTTAAATCCCTCTTTAGGGACTGCAAATACCTTGGCTAATCTCTGAACTTAAAGCTATCAATTGGGTTAAATCCTTCTTTAGGGACTGTTCGATTGATAAGGGTTGCTAGGACTGCTTGGACTAGTAACTATATTAGGTCGGGACAAGGGCATTCATAGGAAGACTAAAAGGACAAGAGGAAGTTACAATATCAATTCAAACAAATAAAGTGGATAGTTGTAGGTAGAGCGATCTTCTCTAATTTGTTTTGCATTATTTGTTTTTATTTTATTTTGTTTTCTTTTCAATCTCAATCAACCAAAACCCCCCTTTCTACTAATTGGTAAATACACATTGCTGAGAAATACTTGATTCTCTGTGGGATCGACCTCTTACTTGCTTGCTATACTAGTTTGTAGGTTTGAGTTTTATTTTGATACGGTTTATGCGACTAAAAACCGCTCATCAAATTGGCGCCGTTGCCGGGGAATCAAGTTTATTTCTTTGTTGTGTGTATTTATTAATTTTTGTTTACATATCTAATTTTTGTTTACATGGTTTGCTGCGCCCGCCGCAACTTTGCGGCGCCCGCCGCACGGACAGTCAGCGCGCCCTTTTGGAAAAAACCCTAGTTTTCTATTATGTTGTTTTGAGGCCGACTTGGATGTTTTATTAGGCCAGTTTTATGTTATTTTTCATTACCTTTCATTCTATTCTTTGAACCATCAGACAATGAGAGAGAGAGCGATGTTGGCCATGAGCGACTAAACTCTCTTCGTTCTACTTGCAATTTGAAGATTTATTTGGATTGATTGTGAGTTTCTGAATCTTGTTCCTTATTTCCTATATTTGAATGCTTCAACTTCTTTGTGCTTGATTGTTTATTGATTTGTTCTATCTTGTCTGGCCAACTAGTTAGATCAATTCAATTGCTAGGGTTTTGTAGATTCCTGGTTGCGAACCTTAACCCAAGTAGCAAACTTGTTCCTTTAGGGCTGGTTGAACTATTTGAATGAGTAGGAAGTTGAATGTGTTGTTAAATCCCTCTTTAGGGACTGCAAATACCTTGGCTAATCTCTGATTTTAAAGCTATCAATTGGGTTAAATCCTTCTTTAGGGACTGTTCGATTGATAAGGGTTGCTAGGACTGGTTGGACTAGTAACTATATTAGGTCGGGACAAGGGCATTCATAGGAAGACTAAAAGGACAAGAGGAAGTTACAATATCAATTCAAACAGATAAAGTGGATTGTTGTAGGTAGAGCGATCTTCTCTAATTTGTTTTGCATTATTTGTTTTTATTTTATTTTGTTTTCTTTTCAATATCAATCAACCAAAACCCCCCTTTCTACTAATTGGTAAATACACATTGCTGAGAAATACTTGATTCTCTGTGGGATCGACCTCTTATTTGCTTGCTATACTAGTTTGTAGGTTTGAGTTTTATTTTGATACGGTTTATGCGACTAAAAACCGCTCATCAAACTCATAAAAGAGTATCAAGTCTTCACGTAGTTCTTTTTAAAACTAATTTGATTTTTGTTTGCCGATTGGACCAGACGAGCTTTAGCTTTATGTCCGGTGGCCTACGTATCCGATTACTCGGAATCAAATCAGGCGTAGTTCTTTTGAGAACAAATGATTTAATTTGGTTGGACTTTGACTTCCTATTCATCTGAAAGTGAATTTAGAGGTTGACGATTGTACCCGATATAGATTTAGGATTTAATATCGGGTTACCTACATAGTCAATAAGAGTTACGTAGTTCTTTTCAAGAACAATTTGAATTAGGGAAAATTTGCCTTAATTAAGGTCTTGACTCCGTTTTCTTTTTCCTCGTTTAGAAGTCAATTTTGAGATCGACCCACTAGAATAAATTGGCAACGAAATTTTATGAGTTTAACTTTATGATTTTGTTAAACTCAATTTCTAATTTGTGCCAATTATAATTTTTATATTTCTAGTAGGTAAACTTTGTAATTAAACAAATTCCCAAGCTTACACGTGCCGATAACATATGTATATATGGCGTAGGATTTTCTTCGGCTTTCTTTTTCAGTTGTGGGCTTATTGATTCTTTTTTTTGCAGCGAGGCTAGAGACAGGATATCCGAATGACTATTGACAAGATAAGTTCACCTAAATTACCACATGTTCTTTTTCATTTTTTCCGAACACGTTGCAAAAAGACCCAAAACTCTCTTTTCCCGAATCCAAACTTAAATATGTCGAACAAATTGTTTTGATCGAAAACAACCTAAAATCGATGAAATTAATCAAAATATCAATTGATCGACATACGAATTGGTATATCACTCGCTTTACATGATTATCGAATGGCGATTTTTGATCTTCGTTCGAAAAAACCGTCTCATTGACTTAAGTAACCTCGACACCTTTGAGGTACGTGAAGGAGCTCGACAGGTTTAGACGAGGTGAATAAGTAACCTCGACACCTTTGAGTGAGGTTAATGAGGGGGCTTGGGGGATATTGGCGAGGTTATGAAATAGTCTCATTGACTTAAGCCGAGCTTCATAAATTTTCTCGACTTCTGTTGTTGAGGGTTTGTGATTTAGAAATTTGTTTTCACACGTACGTATTGCATAAATTTATTATATTATGTAGAGGTATATGTGATGGGTCTTGTTATAATGCAAACTCATATGCTTATAAGAATGAGACATGCTAATTTACTAAATTAGTTTAGAAAGTGTTGTTTCCGCCACTTCTGATTGTAACTTTCAATAACTAAATCAATATCATAACTTTATCTAAAGAGCAAATTAGTTGTTCTTAAGCAGACATGAAACAGATTAATGCATATTTTAATGTTTTATCTTCCAGTAATTGTTTCAATTAGCCACTTCCCACCTATCCTCCAAATTAGATTTGACATGTTCAGCTAATTAATGAAGTTAAAAATAACATAATTACAAAAATTGAGAGAAAAGAACGGAGAACAAAATTACACTATTAAGCAATGATCTGTGAAGAACTCAAGGAGAAGTTGAGAATGTCCACACTGGGGAGTGATGAAGAATTCGCTCCATTGTATGTAAATTATTTCCACTGTAGCTTTAAACTCATTCTTGAATACATGTTGCAGTTACACAGAATACCTTATATGTAAATAAGAAAAATGCAATTACTTAGAGCTACATTACTTGTATTGATCTAAATAACAAGGCATTGGTAGTGACTGTTTTTATGCTATGGATATCTAATGTATTAGCAACAGAAAAAGAACTTCATAGTTAAGGAGTTTTCTTGCATATCGTGTCTTAGAGAATCTGAGCAGAAGTGAGTAGAATGGAAATAGAATAGAAAATATGAACAATACAACATCAATAGTTGGCTTGACTGGTCCTTTTGAAATACACAAGAGATCCATGAATGAGAATCGTTCGGTTAAGGTACAAGCAATGGAATGACACACTCACACTCACACTCACACTCTCATGTCGAGCCTCGCTCATAATGATAATGTGCTGAACTGCTATCAAGCTACATAAGATGTATCTCTATAATTTAAATACAATGGAACCAACCATGGTAGGGATGGAATTGGTATAATACCAATTAGTTTTTGTCGTTACCATGTACCAACCAATTATAATTGGCAATCCTACAATCCAAACCATTACCAACCACCGAAGGGGTTGTACCAACTTAATTGGTTACCAATTAAGTTGGTTGGTACGTGTTGGTAATGATATTTTACCATGTTTTGGGTGTTGATGATAAAAGCATACAAATAATAAAAAACAATACAACTTAAACAAAAGTTAAAATTTATAAGTAGCAACAACATAAATACTTAAATTGTTCATACATTTAAGCACAAAAGCAATATAAAGACTTAAATAGTCCCGATAATATTCAAAATAACATGTCCACTAGCTTCCGCATAAAATTTAGATTTTAGTCTGAACCGAAGCCGAGCTAGTATCCCTCCCTTGATTAAAAACAATTTATAAAAATAACAAATATAAAAAGAAATCAAGTTAACAGGTAATACTAGTACAAAAAAACAAAGTTAAGCCTTACTAGCTTAGCTGGTAAGGATGACATGTAGTGACCAATAGGTTACGAGTTCGAATCCCCCCTCCCCCAATATTGTAATGGTCTAAGTGTCTACCTTTGAACCAAAAAAAAAGTAACAAAAACAAAATAACAAATAAAAAAGAAATTGGTAATACGGAGTACTTATTAACTTGAATAACAAACAACACGTCTTAGAACCCAACTTAATGTAATCTTAAAACAATCAAAATATAATTAAAAAAACCCTAAATATATATTGGTAGTAGTTGGTTGGTAATTACCAAACCAACCAATTGCAAATCGGTTGGTAATGGTAATCCCAACTTTTCCGTTTCGATTACCATTACAGTACCGACTTCTGACAATTGGTTCGGTATACTGAACCAATTAAATTGATTACCAATATAATTGGTTCCCAATTTAATTGGTTCGGTTGGCATGTGATGGTATGGTTTTCGTGGAAAATTTTACCCAACCCTAAACAATGGCATGGATACAACAAAAACAGCAACCATGGTATGGATACAAGAAAGACGGTGAGAAAATGTTCTGAGCTCAACAAAATTTGATGAGCTTAACACGTCACCTCATGATAATGTTGAATTTACCACAACAATGCCTACAAAAGCCCGAGATGGTTTTGGAGGGAAAAATAAATGGATTGGGAGAAAAAATTTAGGGTTTGGTCGCCAATAAATTCTATATAAGACCTCCATAGTGGTGCAAAGTAGTCACAACTCAAAAAGATGGCGGAAAAACACAAACAACATGTTCGTGACCTTGTTGAAGTTCGAACTTTCATGCGGAATTTGATAGAGGAATTCGTCCCATCACTTGTCGCATCGAACATTCGCAAAGGAACGGAACATTCGCAAAGAAATTTGGCTCCAAGTAATTGCATTTTTCTTATTTACATATAAGGTATTCTGTGTAACTGCAACCTGTATTCAAGAATGAGTTTAAAGCTACATTGGAAATAATTTACATACAATGGAACGAATTCTTCATCATTCCCAGTGTGGAGATTCTCAACTTCTCTTTGAGTTCTTCGCAGATCATTGATTAATAGTGTTATTTTTTTCTCCGTTCTTTTCTCTCTATTTTTGTAATTATGTTAATTTTAATTTCATTAATTAGGTGAACCTGTCAAATCTAATTTTGAGGATTGGTGGGAAGTGGACACTTGAAACAGTTACTGGAAGATAAAACATTAAAATATGCATTAATCCGTTTCATATATGCTTAAGAGCAACTAATTTTCTCTTTAGATAAAGTTATGATATTGATTTAGTCATTGAGAGTTACAATCAGAAGTAGGGGAAACAACATTTTCTAAACTAATTTAGTCATTTAGTCTATCTCATTCTTATAAGCATATGAGTTTTCATTATAACAAGACCCATCACATATACCTCTACATAATTTAATGAATTTATGCAATATGTGTGAAAACAAATTTCTAAATCACAAACCCTCAACAACAGAATTAATCCATTTCATATCTGCTTAAGAACAACTAATTTGCTCTGTAGATAAAGTTATGATATTGATTTAGTCATTGAGAGTTACAATCAGAAGTGGGGGAAACAACATTTTCTAAACTAATTTAGTCATTTAGTCTGTCTCATTCTTATAAGCATATGAGTTTACATTGTAACAAGACCCATCACATATACCTCTACATAATTTAATGAATATATGCAATATGTGTGAAAACAAATTTCTAAATCACAAAACCTCAACAACAAAAGCTGAGGAAATTTATGAAGCTCGGCTTAAGTCAATGAGGCTATTTCATAACCTCGCCACCGAGCTCCCTCATTAACCTCACCTAAAGGAGCCGAGGTTACTTATTCACCTCGTCTAAACCTGTCGAGCTCCTTCATGTACCTCGTTCCTACCTACCGAGCTTCTTCCTTCGACGATTTTTTGAACGAAGACCAAAAATCATCATTCGATAATCACGTAAAGCGAGCGATATACCACTTCGTGTGTCGATCAATTGATATTTTGATTATTTCATCGATTTTAGGCTGTTTTCGATCAAAACAATTCGTTCGACAGATTTAGGATTCGATTCGGGAAAAGAGAGTTTTGGGCTTTTTTGCAATGTGTTCGGAAAAAATGAAAATGACATGTGGTAATTTAGGTGAACTTATCTTGACAATATCCCTTTCTCCATCTTGTCTAAAGCTCTTATGTTTTTTTTAGGATGAACTGCAGAAAACCACCCTCTAAATACATCACATTGCTAAAAACCACCCCTTATATACCTAATTACCAGAAACCACCCCTTATAACCATTCCATTAGCAATCGACCACCCATCCACTTATTCCGTTCAAACATCCGTTAAGTATGTATTTTTTTAAAATACAATTTACTTTAATGTAACTTGTTTTAATAAATTAAATTAATTAAAGAAGGAAAAAAATCCCCAAATTGAAGATCATACTTCTTCCAAGGCAAGAATGAAGAAGAAATCAAACCTTTCCAATTGAAATCGAAATTTCAGTCATGGATACTTAAACCTCCTCCAACTCAAATTTCTTTTGCCCAAATTTGGATCCTTATGAGATAAACTGTTCAAAATCCTTAAATTCTTTCAAAAGATGTCTAAGATACATATTCAGAAATCTGGAGTTCGATTATGGCGAATCCTCTCATTTTTTGCCTTTGGAGGTGAAGAACTCAGGCCTCTCGACATGAAGACACCTTTTGACCTCGTCGCCGCCGCGTACGAAGGAAGAAGAAAGGATTGAACAAACAAGGTGAGATTTGGAGCTGGAGGAGATGAGAAGCGGTAAGAATGAGAAGGCAATCGAAAAATTTGGGGCTTTTCAATTCTAATCGGTTAAAACCCTAGATCTACAATTTGGATTTTCGATTCTTATTTTCGTGGTCTACTTCAAACAGATGAATCTAACATACCCAAGGAGTCCTTTTACGGAGTCGACTTGGCCAGGGTTCTGGTGGAGTCTATTGCTGGAGTCGACCTAGCTGAGGTTCTAGCGGAGCCCGTTACAGGAGGAAGGCAAATATGAGCCGCCAGATAGCACGAGATGAACGAGACCGTTGCCGGAGTCGACTTGGTCAGGGTTCTGGTGGAGTCTATTGCTGGAGTTAACCTATTTGAGGTCCTAGCGGAGTCCGTTGGGGCAGAAGACGGATTCGACGAGCTCCGATTCGGAGGAACAAAAGGGGCTGGAGGAGGGAGGGTAGGAGGATCTGTTTTTTATGGTGAATGTAACGACCCAAAATTTAAGTACCCTAATTAACCTCCATAAACCTACTTAGAAGGTAAATAAGGTTCGAAATACCAGGTTATCGGGGAACGTTATAGGAGAAGTCTGATCTTCTCCCGTGAGCTTTGGATCTTACAACCGAGTATGAGTTATTATTAGGTTCATTTTTGCGGAAGATTTAGTTGTCAAAAGATGGGGATTGCGAACCCCGAAAAGATCGTAAGCCCGTTGGAGGCTTTACTTGTCCTAGACTATTGCGAAAACGTTTCGAACAGATATAAAAGCGAAAATCATAAATACAACAAAACGTCATGGCCGCGCCGGGTCAAAACGATAAAACGTATGAGCAAAAGAGTACGAATGTCAAGCACCTCCCTCACTCTAATCGTCCAAAAGGTTTGTCCCGACAACAATCCACATAAGTAAGTCATATCGGGTAAGGGGTACCTGAATCTAAAAACAAGAAGTAAATCGGGGTCCATCATCGAAAATATGCACACTCAATGCCATATAAAGAGGCATACTTAAACTACATGAATGTTAAAATGTAACACATAAGCAAGTGTAAAGATATATATAAATGCGAAGTAAACACACAAGGGCCCTTATCATCATCATCATCATCATCATCATCATCATCATCATCATCATCATCACCATCATATCATAATATTTTCACAAACGTACTCATCCTTCTCAAACATACTCATTCTTTCTCATCATAAGTCTTTCATCATTTCATTCGTGTTCCATCGAGTATAAGTCATTTATTCAGATTTTGACGGCCGTCCTACCATAGACACATAGCATACATATGAATTATTGGATTTACTAAGTTCATCCTACGTCATATTACCAGTTTATATTCCTAAACATGTTACTAGGTCGCGTGATGCATGAAGACTCTTGATAAGACAAAAAGTATCACATAAATCCATCATGAGTAAGTCCAAGGGACTTACTTGAAGTCCGGAGAATAAGCAAGCAATAAAGTGCACAACCAAGGATCCAATCAACAAGAGCCTATTAATTTCATTAAGCTTTCATTAGGTGGTATTCTAATGCATGGTACCCAACCTAATAATCAACATACATCCACATGAGGTTCACGATTCTATAGATTACGCACTTTGGTTAAGTGATCCGGACTTAATCAGTTATAATCTATATCGTATTATCACATAATCGATTTTCTTCTTATCGGATCATAAGCCAAGTTATTGGTATACTTCATTTCTTTATTTTATATGCTCTAAATTTCGGTTATGTCATCATATATTTAACCATATTCTTAGCATTCCCTTAACCATGTTTTTTAATCGAGTCATTACAAACACTGGTTACTAAAATTATAATAAATCTTGATCCAACCGTTGGATTGCTGTAATTGTTTAAGGGAAGTTAGATAACATTTCCATAAACATCATATTAAGATTTCATCCGAATCAGACCATTGGATTGGAATTAAAGTCCAAATTACAGAAGCACGTATATCCATTTTGTTTGTTGTGACATTTTCTACAAAACGCAACCAAAAACACATAGAGGCTCCACTTACTAAGCCCTAATTTACACATAAGGCTCCTAACCTATATAGGGAAAGGTGGATGGGAGATTACCCTCGAAGCCTCTCTCGAAAAAGACCAAATTACCCCTCCATGCTTCCCGGGACCTTGCGCCAAACACCTAGCATTTTTGACAAATCCAAACCAAAACATAAAAGGAAGTCTTAGACAAAAACCTTCAAAATTAGTTGTACAACAAGTATAAAATCAGATTTGAAGGGGAGGAAACCAAGACTCACCCAAACACACTTGAAAACCTCAAGAACACAAAGGGCTCGGCACTGTTGGCTCGGAAATGGGGCTCAACCGCTGGCTTGACTATTTTTGTGCAAGAACTATGGTTGGAAAGGCCTCTCTTTTATGGATATTCGGCTTCAAGAATCAGCCAAAAAGCTTGAGTGAGGAGGGAGTTATGGTGGTTTGAAGTTGAGGTGTTGCTAGGCCAACAATGGCTTCCCTCTTTTCTTTCTCTTTCTTTTTCTTTCTTTCTCTCTTCTCTCTCCCATTTTGGTGGTGTAGATGGCTGAGAATAGCAGACAATTGGGGTTCTTTATGGAGCCAAAAGGGTGGGAAAGGGTGGTCAAGGAGTTGGTGTGTATTAGGTAGCATAGTGAATGGAATAGGACTTGGTCATTCAAAGGTGTCAATCCATTGGGGGTTTTATTCTTTAATCAACAAAATGATGGCTCATGATGATCATCAAAATGGGGCTGAAATGGGTCATAGGGGAGGTGGCATTTTGAGGTTAAAAGACGTCTCGAAAAGTCGCGACAAGTTATGAAAGTTACCAAAATAAATGGATGACAATGCCTTTGTCTCACCAATATTTCTCAGAAAAATATCATACGAATTCCATTAGATCGGAATTGTAATCCTCTTTCCATATAAAATATGCCATCCAAAAATTTTAATTTTTCCCGGGTTTTTAAAATCGTAAAAGGAGGATAATTTCTCGGATTATCCCTCGGAAATTAATTAAATAATAATTAAATTTTTCGGTCATTACAGTGAAGAGGTTTGACAATGGCATCTTAGGTAAATTTGATAAAAAGAAAGGGGTATCTTAGTCTTTTTAAAGCAAATTTTAATAGAACCCTAACGGAGGCCATATGTAGGTGGTGTTTTGCTAAGATATGTCATCTAAGGGGTGGTTTTTTGTAATTTCGCATCTAAGGGGTGGTTTTGAGAAAATGACCCTATTTAAGGGGTGGTTTTGTGCAGTTTACCCTCTTTTTTTTAATAAATAGCCCAATGAACCAGCCCATGCTCATTTTTTTTATCTTTTCATTTGTTAATATTTTTTTTAACAAAATAGAAAGGTCGTCGTCGGACTTTTCCAAGGCTTCCATCCTATTTGTTCTTGTTTCTCTGAGAAGCGAGACAAGTAGCTCGACATCCCTCGCTCACTCGTCAATGGTTGCCCAAAAATTTGGGGCTCGGGCAACCGAACAGAGGACGATAGAGCAAGAGCGGACCGAGGGCGGAGCCCGGAAACAAAATTAGGGATGAGTTTATTGATTTGTAATTTGGGGGTTTCTGTTTAGAGGCTTTTGGATTCAGGACAGGTGAAACTGGGAGGCTGGCTGTTCTTTAAAGAAGGTGAAGAAGATCCAACTCAAGAAAATTTCCCGAGTCCTAATATTCTTAGGTTCTGGTTCGTTCTTCCTTTTTTGTTCCCATGAATTAATCCGCTTCCTCATGAGCATTGCACTTGCTGAGATAAGGAATTTGAGTTCCTTGGTTTATAGATTCTCCTTGCTTCTTTTCTCTATTTCTGTTTTTACAGCTCCTCGGTAATTTTATTGCTTGAATTTGCTATGCTTTATGTAAGATTTGTGACTTATGAGTCTCCTGCAGTGCTATTTCTCGGGCATTTGATCCAAGCAACTTGTCCTATATTTGAGTGGTTGGCTATGTTTTGCCATTACCTTCCTATCCTCCTTTTTTTTTAATCTGATTTGGAGCGTTTTTTGGAGACCGATTTGCACAAATTTAGTTTGAACAGAATATGCGGACTGAGTTTTTGGTGAATTTGGTTTGTTGTGTTTTGTTCTTGAAACTTGTAGACTTAGCCATGGAACAAGACTTAGGCTTTGTGTCTTTCCAGTTTATGTCTTGCAAATCGTTTAGGGTAGACCCTTGACTCCAAGGCTAGGGTTTTAGAAAAACTATGGCTGCATTGAGGTTGTTTCCTTTAGCCTTGTTTGCAATTGCTTGCGATCTGTGTGTGAATATGTGGTTTGGGTTGTTTGGTTTAAAACTTTACAACCACGGGGGCTGGATGACTGCATTCTCCTTTTTTCCTTGATCGGTTTGGGATGAGGTTATTGAGGCTTTCGATTTTGTGTTTTGCTTGAAACAAACACTTCAATTGCCATGGATTATTTAGCACCCTCTTCCAGCAGATTTTTCATTTTTCAGCAGTTCTTTGCTTGAGTAGTTGAGTTCAGGCTCCTCTAGGTATACTTTGTTGCCTTCAATTTGGGTAGAAAGCGAGGTATTCTTAAGGGCCTGGTTTGATTAGTGTAAGACACCAGTTTATTTGATTTGCTTGGGATAGAGGTTGATTCCAGTTTGTTGACTTTGCTTTGTGTACAATTGAGTTAGTGCGATTTACAGCAAATCTGTTTGTGGCTGTAGTAGAGTTTTTTCTCCTTTGCCTTGCTTGAATGTCTTGCAATTTGTCTGCTTAAATTAGTCGCTTAGTTTACGGAAAAATGCGGCAACATTTCGCCCTCTTTTAGGGATATTTGTGGATTCCGAAACCCAAGCCACAAGTGAAAGCTCGCAAGGTTTGCAAGGGCGGGGTTTCGAGAATCGATTTTGACAGCACCTCGACTTGTTTTGGGGCAATTTGATGACTCCGAAACCCAAGCCACAAGTGAAAGCTCGCAAGGTTTGCCAGGGCAGGGTTTCGAGAGTCGATTGCGATGGTCCTTCGACTTGATTTGGGAGGGATTTGATGATTCCGAAACCCAAGCCACAAGCGAAAGCTCGCAAGGTTTGCTAGGGCGGGATTTCGAGAATCAACAAGAACCCAATGCCGAGAGAATTGTCTTCTCCTTCTATCTTTTTGATGTTGGTGTAATTGGGGGCTTTTGAGGGTGCCTTTTTTCTTTCCCTGTGCCTTTTTTCTTTCTGCAGTCGTCCCCCTTTTTCCTGCCCTAGGCTATCTTTTTCCTGCCTTTTGATTTGGAAATAATATATTCATGTGCACAGATAATTCCCTGTAGAACCTTAGCTGGCCCTTTTCTGAATGATTCTTTCCCGTTTAGAAGCCACACTTTGAGCTGATATTATATTTATTTTACAGTCGTAACATTCTTATTTTTGACAAACCTTAGGCTTCAATTTTTGTGAATGGGTTGGGCCTTGCATGGATATGCTTGGGAGCCTTCTAATTTAAATGACCCAATATCCTTTGCATTCATCTTATTTAAGTTTGGTTTCCTTTTTGCAGCAAAACTGAACGGGCTGTCTCAAGCTAGGATTGTACTCCGAGAAGCCCGCCACCCAAGTGACCAGATTTGCGATCTCGGTGAATATAACTGTTATTTTTTTTTATTATATGCTCGACTATTGTATTAAGTTTATATACTTTAGTGTATGAGCTTGTGGTGCGCTTAAAATGATGTATCAGATACATAACTCATTTCACGCGCTTTTTTACTTGTAATTATTGTCAACCAGTTTGTACTCGCGTTTGATATATGTCACCATCAGATGAAAGCTTTCACGAAAATAATCCCACGAGCGTATATGGTGACTTTTAACAAAAGATGAATTTTTACACCCAAACAGATGCCCCCGAACTTTGAATTTGTGAGAAGCTTTTCGAACAGACTCAAAGTTTGCCTTTGACCTCATTTGATCTGGCCCTTGATTTTGATTTGTTTTCTCCTCTCTTATTTTTATCAGAATGAATGTTTATGGAGACAATCATCGTAAGAGGCTTAGGGACAACATGAAGATCACATATGAGTTCAACCTCGAATAGGCGTACTTGAATAACTTCACAAGATGATCGACATAAATTTGGTCAAACATTGGCCAACCCTGAGAAGTACACATATATCCTCATTCAAAGGAGGAGATTGGTGTTGTTTTTGTTTTTGGGACTGCATCCAACATTCTTGACTGGCTAGATTGCCTACGTACCCTCTTTGTGAGGGATCAAGCCGTTTGTAGTTCACTTGGACACCCTTAAAGAAGAGAGGGGGTTTGAGCACCCTTTTCTTCACATATACTACAAGGTGCTTCAGTTTCGGACTAAATTCAAGTCCATGTTTCTTTTTTCGTTGGCTTGGGATCTTTTTTTTTTACCGCATTATCCAGATCACTCAGGCCCACCTTCTAGGAGGGTTTCCCGAATAACCTGACTATCATTTGTGAACCCATTTTATTTTATTTTTTGCGACTGAATTTGACGTATTTTGGTTGTCAGACGTCCTACGTACTCCTTATTGGAGATCAAGTCATGACGTAGTTCTGGGCAGTACTCTTTGTTTTCCTGCCTGGATGGTACTTGATCATTTTGACACCGTTACCTATTTTTAGGTGTCCATGACTTGCTTGAGCTTGTGGATGAGGACTTTTGGCTGCCTTTTCACTTGCTTTTAGTCATTTTCACTTGGACTTTTTTGTTTCTAGACTCATCAACTTTTCCAAGCCTTTCAAATATTAGAGTTTTAGGTCCTCCATTAGTTGAGGCTATATTACGCATTTGAAACACCAAAGTTTTAGATTCTTCATTTGACAAGGCCATGTGAAGCTTTTGAAACAATGAAGATTTAGATTCTTCATTTGTTGAGGCTAGCTCGAGTCTTTTGAGTGCCGAAGATTTTGGTGCTTCACATGTAGAGGCTAGATCAAGCCTTTTGAACACTGAAGATTTAGGAGTTCCACCTGACGCCCTCTCGCTCCTTTTGAGTGTTGAAGATTTTGGTGCTTCACATGGAATTCTGGAATGATTTGTGTTGAACAAAAATGCGCAAATAATCGTACAACACATTTTATTTGATTTTTAATATTTGAGTTCGACCCCTTTTGGTTATCCTCTTGATTCGAAGTCGTATCGATACCAAGATTTGAATGGTTTTGGTGATTTGGGCTGCACCCGAATTTTAGCGGGTTGCCTACGTATCTCTTGGAAGAGAATCAAGCCTCACGTAGTTCCGAATGTTTGAGTTTGTGTGTTTTAGTATCTTTAAGATTTTCATGCATCATTGGATCGTATTAGGACCCACCTTCTCGGAAGGGTAGTCCTAACATAAATCACACTATCATATGCATGAGATTTTCTCATGTATCACCCGAATAAATTGAGCACACCTTCTCGGAAGGGTTTCCCAACTAAACGGCTATCACTTACACGGAAAGTCATGTGTATTTAATTTGACGTTACTTTTAACCTCGTTTTCATTTTTAAAGTGAATTTAGAGGTTAGCGACTGTACCCGACATATTTTGAGATTTAATCTCGGGTTACCCCCGTAGCCGTTTTACGGCGTCAAGTCTTTACGTAGTTCTATCGAAGGACAAATTTGATTTAATTTGATCGGGCGACTGGATCCGATATATATGAATTTTTAATATCGAATTTCCTACGTAACTCGTAAACGAGTATCAAGTCTTTACGTAGTTCTTTCGGGTGAAACTTGATTTGAGGTTTTGACTCCGTTTTTGTTATTTAGGAGCCGATTTGAGACTCGATCCACTAGAATAAAATGACATTGAAATTTTACGAGTTTAAATTTATGATTTTTGTTAAACCCAATTTCTAATTTATGTCAAATTATAATTTGTATACTTTAGTGGGTGATTTTTGTAATTAATCACATTTTCTATCAAGATATGCCAACGGCATATGTATGACCACGTTCTTTACATTTCACTTCAAATATGGATCATAATCCATATCAATTTACTTCTTTCTTTGCATATGAAATGGACCGGTCAACTTTCATTAGGTCCACCTTCAACCCATTTTTTAGATGAGCCCAACTCATTAATCAACCAAACCAAAGTCAGTTTGTTTTCTTTTTCCAACGGAGATATTTCTTCTTTTGTTCATCTTCTTCCTGGCAACAAAAGGGAGCTTCAATGGCTGTCGGAAGCAGCTGCGCGCCACCACAGCTGGCGTTGCTGGCTTTGGGTGTTGCCGGGCTGGAATAGAGAGGTGGCGAAGCAAGGTGGAGCCGGCTGAACTCGGGCAAAGCGAGGGCGGAGCTGATCGAGCTAGGGTGAAACGAGAGGGGCGTGGGTCAAGCCCCGACAACCCAGAACGAGTCACTGTTGGGGTGAGGATGTCGAAAATTTGTGAGAAGAAAAGGTGCAACATGTTTGTCCCCCACCTTTCCCCTTTCAATTTGTCCTCTATTTGAACCAATTTAGGTAATTTGATTTTTTGAGAAAATTGGGGCTGAACTTAATTTTTTATTTGGGGACTACTACTTTAACAGAATAACAAAGGGGTTTGATGAGCAAAGTCTTTTGAGATAGAACTCCAAGACCAGCTAGATCAGAAGGGGAGGATGCAGATGAGTTCCGACATCGACAGCCGTCAGAGGTTCTCGAGGGCTTGCGAGCTTAGGTGCGGCTCTCTAGTCATCAATGGACACGAGCAAATGCACCACAGGGCAACAAAGGGGAGCTACGACTTGGGCAACTCAGGTTGGTTTCAATTTTTGTTGATTTCTCCCAACCCCTGATTCTAGGACGTGAGGGCTATTGGCTTGTCTTTTTGTCTTGCCTGAGATTGTATGAGATAACTCATTATTTACAGCCCTCAATTTCATTTTGAGACACACCCTTCTTTAAGGTTGAATTTAATATGAAATCGGAACCCAACTGTCTCTTTTTTTTCCTCTAAAAATTACAGTTTGATGTTGCTCAATTTAAATTAACATATTTATGGATTTGCTGGTCTTGAGAAGGGAAAACTGATTGCCCTTGTTAAAATTTAGTTCAGACTTGATTGAGATTTGAAGCACAATTTCCATTTTGTATGGATTTTGTATTTGATTTAACTCAACCTCTCTTAAGATGAATCAATCTGAGGTGAAAGTAGGCTTCAATTTACTGTCTTCCTGAAATTTTGATGAAGATGATGAGCTTAAATTCAATCTCAGCCCTGCAATTGCTTGTGTTTAGCCTAAGAGCCGTTTTGTGCAGTTTTAGTTTGCATAGGCTGAATATAGGTCATGATGATATCATAGCTTATTTTCTCCATGCTGTTCAAGTTGCAGATTAGTAGGGAGGATACTTTGCTTTGCACTTGATGTGTTTTATGCTGAATTTGACATTAATTAGGAGTCTAACTGTAGAGTCATCTAGTTAGAATATCCAGTCATGTATATTTGTTTTAAACATTGATGCAAGCTGAAATTTGGGCAGGGCTTCACCTCTTTGAACCGATCCTTGCCGGAATCGAATGCTCTCAACCTATTACGTGATGGTCTCTAGGCGAAAGCCTATTACGAGCCCAAACACTAGGTGAGAACATGTGAACCCAACCCTGACTAGGAGAGTGGATGCTTTCAACCTATTACGTACGTGATGGTCTCTAGGCAAAAGCCTATTACGATCCCAAACACTAGGTAAGAGCACCTAAACCCAAGCCCGGATTGGTCTTCTCCATTGTTTGTACCTGCAAGAAACGAGAAAAACTAAAAGAGTTGGCCACGGGGTCTACCTACTGCACAAAACTTTCACCAAAGTGATTGCAGAAACTGATTTCTTTCTCTCTTTGTTAAATCAACCTTCTTCTCTCTTACTTTTTTACTCTCTCAGCACTTGCTCTGTAACCACCCCGTAGGCCTTTCAGGACCTCTATTTATAGGGGGCTAATTGGGAGCAGTTACTTTCTTGCAGTTATCCAGCAGTTACCCCACCTTTTTATTTCTTTCTCTATTTTTTTCTCTTGGATGAAAAGGTTGAGAACCCCCACGTTCAATAGGAGTAAGGGTGGTTACAAGTCACCCATAACCTCCATATTTAACAGTTTCTTTCTTTCTCTGCCAAATTGATCGATGGACCCCACATGTAATTGGGTCATCTTGGGCTGATATGTTAATGAGCCTTTGTTTTCTTTTACTATTTAATTTCACTTCAGCCCATTATGAACTTTAATGTAGAGCACATCAATGCTACAATCCCAAATACGAATTTATGAAATCCATAGAATTTTGACCCCAAACAGTTGCCCCCCGAACTTTTTATGTGTGAACTTTTCGATGAACACATTTAAAGTTCGGAATACTCCTCAGCTTGATGTGTGAAACACTAGGTCTAATCTAATTATCTTAGCCCTCATTGGCGTATGATAATTTCGAATTTTGACTCTAATTCATACACATAAGCTCCAGACTTTTGAGAGTAATTACGCTCTCTTCTCCTAGTCTCATTTACCTTAAAAAATAAATTCAAATCAGGATAATAGATGAGATTGTATCTGTAACAACCTCACCATCTGATTGAAAATTTGAATTCACTTTATTTCATTTATTAATTTTTTTTTTGAGAAGAGATTTTGTTTTTGATATTCTCTTCTAATTTATATCTGGATACGCCTTTTTTGCAGAACACACTCTGCTATTTCTAAAGAAACCTTTCGTCAGAGGAACTTGAATAACAATGGCTGGGACAACGACTAAGGTATGTATCTCCCATCCTCTGGTTGTGGCCAATCTTCTTTGTCCCCTTTTTTTTTTTAATCCTTTTGCATCTCTTGAAATAATGACTCTCCGTGTATTTGTCAGAAATTCACTATGAAAGCTTATGGTGAAGTTGGCTCTCAAAGAGCACCAAGGAGCAACGGCAAAGAACTCATTCACCGTCCTTCCTACAACAGGACTCTTTCTTTTACCGAACTTAAGGTTAATTCACCCAGCACGGAGTTGCATTTTTTGTTCAAGAAAGAAGAGGTCCCAGAAGGTGATCTGATTTGTTCTTTGCATAAAGATGGAGACTGTATATGGCCTCGAAAGGATTTTGGTCCAAGATTTAAGGCCACTCTTCTTCAGAGAGTATGTCTCGAGGATGATCTGCGCATACCAGAAAGCGACTTTTATCCAACTTTGAAGAGGCTTATGGAGGAACGTAGAAAATGGGGCTTGGAATTCAATTTTAAGGGCTTGTCTTCCTTCGTTCCATATCTGATGGAATGGACTGAACATGTTCTCGACATCTACAAGGGACCGTTGAAGCAGGCTGGCGTCCACGGGCTTGTCGGAGTCTCGCAATTCCCATACAACTATGTCAAGGATGTTTGGAAAGCTTTTTGTGAACATTGGGGACCCTTGACCAACACGTTCCATTATGGCGGTGGAGAATTAGGGATTTCTTTGAATGACTTAAAGGTAATCGGTGGTTTGCCCATTTTAGGCGAACCTTATGAGGAATACTTGCCACCGAATGAGCTACTCTTGGATAATGCTCATTATCCACCGACAGTAGCAGAACTTTTACGAATCCACGCCGATCTTTGTCGACACCACAATACTTCCGAGGTAATTAACCCCGTTCGCAGCACTGTTCATTTATTCACTTCTTTTTCCTCTCTCTTTTTGATAGGAAATCAGCTAACCCGTAGACTTAAACCCTTTTGATAGGTAACTTGGGATCAATGGATTCGATACTTTTTCAGGGGTAAGCTAAGGTTTATAGCTTATGGGGAAGACCATCCCAGTTCTCGTAAAAAAATTAATCCCTCCAATTTTAAGAAGAAATCAAGGGCACCACCAAATCTGCGTGTTTCCAGCCAGGGAGAGTTAGCGGCCTACTTGGCTCTTTTATTGAGCAGATTTGTTCTACCATTTGGGTCGAAATCTGTTAGACCTGAAACATTTGTGATGGCCGCACTTATGGCTCAAGGACGTAGAGTCTCTCTTGCTCCTACTGTGTTAGGACATATATATCACGAATTAGGAAAAGTGGCCACCTTTCCAGGTAATCCGGCAGTGCCAAACCTAACTTTGGTATTCATTTTATAGTCGGCTGGCTAGCAGAGTATTTCCCTTGTTTATATCCATGTCGTCCTCATGATGAGTTTGATGAGGATTTCCCTGCGTTAGCAAAATATGCTGGGGTACTTGGTCATGAAATGAGTCTCTATCAGGCTAGACTTATTTTTAGAGATATAGAACGTGCATCATATCGAGCTGTAAGTTTTGGACTAGGAGTGGGTGGTCAAGATTACATCGATTATGATGATTTGTCTGATGAGTGTTTTGAACATCTATTAACCATCCGCACTGCACTGCTGCCTGTCCGTTTTGAAGCCACCATGATATTGGAGCCCTATTACTCGAATAGGTTTGCCCGACAATTTGGGTTTGATCAAGGTATTCCTGCTGAGCCTCTCTCATTTTCTTTGCGTAAGCGCAACAAGAGATCTTTGGAAACTATCGCCATTGCCTATGCGCAACTGATGCAGAAGGGCACCGGGATTGTCTTTCATATTCCACATTGTTATTACTTAGGTACTTATACTTATACCTATTGTGGTTGGTGGGCTAGGGTCTCTGCACCGTATCTGACACAATCCTGCAGCCAAATAAAATCTGTTTTGACCAATATACCTTGCCTCGAACGAGAGCCTGTTTTTCAGATTGTCGACACAAGGGTCATTAAGGATGGGATGAAGGGAAGAGTTACACTTGAGGAGTTTGAACAATCTAGTTTTGGACCACGCAGTCTGGAACAACACAGTTTCGACCAGCACAGTCCCGAAGAGTGCGAATCTGAACTGCGCAGGCCTGAACAACACAAGCCTAAACAGCGCAAGCGGAGAAGCAGGTCAGCTCACTCAACCAGTCCTTCACCTTCTACTTGTGGCGATTCAAATGTTAATGTGCAAGGGCTTACTCTCCCGGCTGAGCTGATTGTAAGAGGACTCCCTGGTGACGACCGCTACTTCAAACAACAACGACGTGGCAATAGATCAGAAAGCTCTTCCTCTATGGGGCGTTATGATTTACTCCTTCGAGCCAATTTTTATTGGACAAAAAATATGTTGGACAAAAATGCGCAATAATCGTACAACACATTTTATTTGATTTTTAATATTTGAGTTCGACCCCTTTTGGTTATCCTCTTGATTCGAAGTCGTATCGATACTAAGATTTGAGTAGTTTTGGTGATTTGGGCTGCACCCGAATTTTAACGGGTTGCCTACGTATCTCTTGGAAGAGAATCAAGCCTCACGTAGTTCCGAGTGGTATTTGAGAGCTCATATGCCCCTTTGGGAAAAACTTTGGTCACCACATAAGGACCTTCCCATTTCGATTCAAACTTTCCTTGCGCTTTTCGATTAATGACAATTGGTCGACAAATGGTAAGAACCAAGTCACCAATAGTGAATGAGCGAAACTTGACCCGCTTGTTGAATGCCCCAGCTACTTGAGCCTGGTAGATTTCAAGCTTTTGTTGCGTTGCTAGCCTAACCTCGTCTAATGCTTCAAGCTCGACCAAACGGATTTTGACATTCTCCTCGGGGTCGGTAAGTTGAACTGCTACTCTAAGAGATGGCAATTGTATCTCTAGTGGTAAAACAGCTTCGGACCCAAAGACCAAGTTGTATGGTGTACAACCTGTCGATGTTCGGGTTGTAGTCCGGTAAGCCCATAGTGCCTCCGGCAGCCGCTCATGCCAATCTCTCTTTGATTTTGAGACCATCTTTTTAAGAATTTTGCATAGCACTTTATTAAATGCTTCAGCTTGTCCATTTGACGACAGGTTATAGCTAGATGAAAAGCTATGCTTAAACCCGAATTTCTCGCTCAACTTCACCATCATTTGATTCTTGAAGTAAAGAGCGTTATCGGAGATGATCTTCGAAGGCACTCCATATCGATAAATCAAATGAGTCCTTATGAAATTGGCGACTTCTTTAGCTCCCACCTCCTTCAAAGGTATAGCTTCGGCCCATTTGGAGAAATAATCCGTAGCCGCCAAAATATATTGGTGACCTCGGGAAGAAGATGGCTTTATGCTCCCTACCACGTCAAGACCCCATGCATTGAAAGGCCATGATAAAGTAGTAGGATATAGCATTTGAGGAGGTTGATGTATGAAGTCGCTGTGAATTTGGCAAGCGTGACAAGCTTTGGGGAAGTCCATAGCATCTTTCACCATAGTAGTCCAATAGTAGCCTAACCGTTTGATTTGATTAGCCAATTTAGGACCTGCTTGATGCGCTCCGCACACTCCAGCGTGAGTTTCGGCTAGAATGTATTTAGCTTATTCTTTAGACAAACACCTTAGCAAGATTCCGTCAAATGTTCTTCGATACAAAGTGTCATTCTTAAGTAAGAATCTTGACACTCGTCTTTTAACGTCCACCCTCCTTTTCGCATCATCGGGGAGGACTCCATGACGAAGATATTCAACAAGTGGTTGTCGCCAATCCATTTCTTCCTCAATTTCATAAACGGAAGCGACTTCCACTTCTTCTTTTGGCTCATCTCGCTCCAAGGATGGCATAAGCAAATGGCGTTCACCGATGGTAACCTGAATTTCCCTTTCATTTGGTAACATCAACGATGAAGCTAATTTCGCCAAAGCGTCTGCCTTGTCATTCTCACACCTCGATATATGCACCACTTCAATTTGGCGGAATTGATGTGTGAGATATTTAGCTCTTTGATGTAAAAGGATCAAGTTTGCGTTTTTGACCTCGTATTGCCCATTTAATTGTCTAATGATTAATTGATAGTCACCAAACACCTTCAATGGATCAACACGCATCTCAAGAGCTATCTCCAAGCCGATAATGAGTGCCTCATATTCTGCCACATTATTTGTGCAATTCTCCAAAAGAGAAAATGAGTAAGGCACTATTCCATCACTTGGGGTAATGAACACGATACCCACGCCAGCCCCTCTTTTTGTTGCAGCGCCATCGAAATATAATTGCCAAGATTTTTCTTCCGTCATAAAGACTTCTTCATCCGGCAAATCATCCGACAACTCCTCATTATCCGGAGTAGGATGGGCTGCTAGGAAATCAGCTATAATTTTCCCCTTTACTGCCTTTTGAGGCACATATTTGATGTCAAAAGGAGCTAGAAGCATAGCCCATTTGGCCAATCGTCCCGACAACACAGTTTTTGATAAAATGTATCGTAGAGGATCAGCTTTGGATATTAATGTAATTTGGTGGGATAAAAGGTAATGCCGTAGCTTTTGGATGGCAAAGATCAACGCTAGACATATCTTCTCCATAGCGGAATAATTTTGTTCTGCCCCTACCATTGTTCGGCTGATGTAATACAAGGCATTTTCCTTTCCGTCATCATTATTTTGAGCCAACATGGCCCCTAATGATCGCTCAAGACTTGCGATGTACAAAATCAAGGGCCTTCCTTGAACTGGCGCCATAAGAACTGGCGGATCGATCAAATATTTCTTGATGCTCTCAAGGGCATTTCGGCAAGCTTGATCCCAAACGAAGGGAACATCTTTCTTCATCAACCTTAGAAAGGGTTGACATCTCCCCGTTAGGTTCGAAATGAACCGTCGGATATAAGCAAGCCTGCCTTGCAAGCCTCGCAGTTCACGGAGATTCCTCGGAGCTGGCATTTCCATGATCGCCTTAATTTTATCGGGATCAATTTCTATTCCTCGACCTCGAACAACGAAACCAAGAAACTTTCCCGATGTTACACCAAAGGCGCATTTAAGAGGATTCATTTTCAACTGGTGCTTGCGCAATCTTTCAAAGATTATTTTAAGATCATTTATATGATCCTCCCTCTTCTTTGTTTTCACCACAAGATCATCCACATAACACTCAATGGTGTTGTGAAGAAGATCATGAAATATGACCGTCATGGCTCTTTGATAGGTTGCCCTGGCATTCTTTAACCAAAAAGGCATCACAGTATAGCAATATGTGCCTAATGATGTACGGAAAGCTGTTAACTCCTCATCTTCGGGATGCATTTTGATTTGATTGTAGCCCGAAAATCCATCCATAAAGGACAAGGCTTGGAACCCCGTAGTGGAATCAACCAAGAGCTCTGTTATGGGAAGAGGGAACTCATCTTTGGGACATGCTTCATTTAGGTCCCTGAAATCAACACAGATGCGCAGTTGACCATTTTTCTTCTTTACAGGAACAATGTTAGCCAACCATATCGGGTATTGGACCTCCCGAATGAATCCGGACTCGATGAGCTTATTGACTTCAACTTTGATTTGTACCGTCAACTCGGGCCGAAAACGGCGTTGCGCTTGCTTTACCGGCTTCTCTTTTTTCGAAATGGACAACTTATGCACTGCCACCTTTGGATCTAATCCAGGCATGTCTTGGTACCCCCAAGGAAACACATCTCGATATTCATGGAGAAGCTCCTCATATAATCCTTTTTCCTTGTCTGTTAGAAAAGCACTAACAAAAACAGGTTTAGGATTTTCGATGCTCCCAAGATTGATCTCTTGAAGTTTATCGACCGTGGCTTGACCACCATCCTCCATTTCTGGTGGAGCTGGCTGGATCATGTTAACAAAATCATGTGAGTCTTCGACCGATTCACTCTCGCTAGAGGCCAACACCATGTTCACCTCCTCCATTTGAGTATCCATTGGATCCTCCGGCTTGCAAGTAAGAGCTTTTGACTTCTTTTTCTTAAGCTTCCACTTTTTATTTTTCTTGCCATTGCTCTTCTTGTTCTTGGACACACTGGCTTCTCCAAGTCTCTCAAACACAGAAACTTTCGGAGAACTCACTCCTAGTCTTCTAAAAACCGAGACTCGCGGAGTGTTTGTTGTCTCTTACAAGAACATACTTTGCTCATGGCTTGTAAGAGTCATAGGCTCTAAGACTTTGGCCGACAACAATTCGCCTTCTTGTGAAAGTTGCAAATCATCCATCGAGATCTTGCTAGGGGGGTTTTGTTGGCTTTTGCATTTCCACGAGGGTTTCGTTACTTTAATTTTGGCTTTCTTATCAAGCTTTGAAGAGACCTGTTCATCGGGCAACTTAGACGACTCGCCCTTGAACACTACCCTCGTGTCTTCATTTCTTTTCTCTCTGAAATGCCGATGAATGACCAACTTCTTCTTAGGCACGGATTGGTCAATCTTGCGAAGAGGACAAGTGTAACTTGTCATTAATGAATGCATGGCTTTCTCCGTTGCACTTAATGGCTTTTGGCCGGGTAGACGCTTGTCTTTAGGTGTGTATTTGAACAAAACCTTCGGACGAGTCACCTACACCTCTTTCTTGCAAATAAGAGAGATTTTAGGTGGTGAAGACTCTTTTCGGCCAATCCCTTCTTTTTGGGGGCTTCCACTTCTACTGTCCTTTTTCACTTCCAAACGAGTGCTAGGATTACAATGCACTGCCTTGTAAAATTTGGTGTCCACGTAGTTAACGCTTTCACCTTGAAAAGGATCACTATCACCTCGGATAGTCCTCTCATTCCCGTTCTCATCGGTGTATTTTAAGCACTGGTGAAGTGTAGAAGCGATTGATTTGCTAGCATGAAGCCAAGGTCTTCCAAGCAACGCATTATAAGAGGTTCCGGCATCGATCACATGGAAGAGTGCATCTTTGTAAAGATCATCCAGAACCACTTTTAAGGCGATAGCACCTAGCGCTTTTTGCCCCACTTGGTTGAATCCCTGAATCGTGAGTAATGTTGGCGATAGATGCTCAACGGACAACCCCATCGCTTTCAAAGCCCGCAAAGGCAATAAGTTTACTGCGGACCCACAATCCAATAGGATTCTATTCAATTTGGTATCCCCGACCATACTCGTTACATATAACGGCCTGTTATGGTCATTGCTCCCCAATTGGAGATCTTCATCGGAGAAGGTTATACATGCCATGCAGGAAGCGCAATGAACCGGAGGAGCTAATGTGACTTCATCGACCTCTACGTGATCAACTTGGTCTTTATAATCTTCCGGATCCATGAGAGCTTGAATTAAAGCCTTCCTTAGGTCGGTCGACATTTGTAGAGCATCATACACACTTAGACGTGCTGGAATGCGCTTTAAGTGACCGATAACATCATACTTCACCTTCTCTTTATAAGAAGTTTTTCGAAGTGACATCGGCACTCGTGGTGCAACATCTTTTGGATTAGATGCCCCAACCTCGTCACTTTGGCTTGGTATGGAAGCTTCTTTGTCAACCGCCCCTTCAAAATTTGTCGTCTTTGAGGTATCACCAATGGGTGACTCTTTACCCTTTTCTTTTTCATTGGGTTTAGAAGAAGATAACTTTTTTCCCGACCGAAGAGAAATTTCATCGACCTCTTCTTCCTCGACCATGTCGGCCCATGAGGTCATGCAACATTGGACGACTTTACCTTCCCAAAATAATTCTTCATCGGAAGAATCATCGACAACTTCACCTTCCCAAAACAATTCTTCATCGGAAGGATCATCGATAACTTCACCTTCCCGAAGTAATTCTTCATCGGGAGAGTCATCCTCCAAGAACTCTTTTGGAATGTAATCCATAAGAGTGAACATTTTACGTCCGGGTTGAGTATACTCTTCGTCGGACTTACTTTCGAGCTTCTTATTCTTCTTACCCTTCTTCTTGCTTTTCTTCTTCTTATTTTTCTTTTCGGGCTTTCTACCAATCATCTTAAAGCCCGTAGGTCCTGCTCGTCGGGTGGTCTTTGAGGGAGACTTTTTCCGACCTACACAAACCTTCCACTTGTAAGCATTCTCGCCCTCACCATCCGGCGGAAACGATTCTTCGACGTTTGTTTGCCTCAATACGTCATATAAAGACATGTCATATGGCCCGTCTCTCGGCATATCGGGATAGGCCCATACAGTACGCACCTCATTGCGCATTTGAAACTGTACGGGGACGGCCTTCGGAGGCAATGATACTGTAGGAATGGCGTCCTCTTTGACAACCTCCGACGAAGGGTTGCTCTCTACCTCTTCCGCTATCGATATAGGATTCGACGAAGCGGTTTGGTTTTTAGAGCTTACTCCCTCAATTTCAATCTCACCCTTGTTGATCATTCTCTCGACAATGTCTTTGAAAACATAGCAGTCTTCAATTGGATGACTAACAATACGGTGATAAAGGCAATACCTCGGATCACCCGTTTTGTTGACTTCATTGGGCCTCTTTGACTCCGGGAGAGATATCATTTTCTCTTTCATCAATTCGCTGAATATACCCCTTACATCTTCATCATCAAAGGGGTATTTCTTTTGCTTTCTCTCCTCGAGAGATAGCCTTTTAACAGTCTCTTTGGCCTGACCCTTCTCATTGGCCCTAGAAGCACTCCCGGAGGGTTTTTCTTGGGGCTTAATGAAGGTGGCCATCGATTCTCCTTTTTTCACGGGTTTTCTACCCTCATCTTTCCTTACTTCGTTAACTTGAGGCCGACTTGCCCCGATTTTACGCCGAGCCAATTGGCGCTCAACATTGCAGGCTTTTGACACTAAAGCATCGAAAGCTTTCGGTTCCGCACTGCCTACGTGCACCGCTAGCTCGGGAATCAAGTTGTTAGTGCACATTTGTACACATGCTTCTTCACTCAATTTTTCTGGGCATTGAAGCCTCGAGCTTCTCCATCTTGCAATGAAATCATTTGCGGATTCATTTGGCCTTTGGTGAGCATTTGCAAGGTCCATTATGGAAACTTTGGCCTTTGAGCTCATAAATTGGGCCAAAAACTCCTTTTGTAGGTCATCCCAAGTATGGATCGACTCTGGCTGAAGCTGCGTATACCATGTAAACGCGGATCCTCTTAATGATTAGACGAACTGCCTTATCAACAATTGATCGCTTAAAGCAGTTTCTCCTCACGCGGAGTAAAAATGAGCTAGATGCTCATGAGGCGAACCATGAATGCCGTCAAATTTATCAAAAGTCGGCCTTTGATAGTGCGGAGGGAAAGGAATTGCATCATAATCCGCTGGGTATGGCTTTCTATAGCCAATCACTGGCGGACTTTGGGAGATCTTAAATTCCCGAATCCCTTGAGCTATTAAATCCTTTATCTCTTGAGGAGAGATAAAGGAGCTACTTTCCTCTCGCCTTTGCTCTTGCCTATTTTCGGAATTTTGCTGTTGCATTTGATCCATGAGGAGCTGTATTTGAGCATCTCTTTCCTCCAACTTTTTCTGCAAATCCTGAAGTTGTTCTTCAACGGTTGAGGCTCCAGTAACCAGCACTGACATGCTTTCAACTTCCTCCTCGGACCCATCATTTGATCCGATACCGCTGACAACTGCCGTTGGAAACTCATCCTCATGAAACAACGAATCCGAATCTCCATATAAGGGAGAGCTTTGTTTCTTCTTTGTTATAGCTGGCGGACTTGGTGAACGAATAATTGCGCTGGCATATGACGTGGTCTTATATCTTGACCTTGTCATTGGCCCTTCGTACCCCTCCATATAAATAGGGAGTGAGGTAGCTTTTCTTGGCACCACTATGCTCTTCCCTTTGTCCTGAGCTTGAAAAGATGCTTGGACATCCTTCTGAGGCTCCGTCGGCTTCAACACTTTGACCTTCGGAGCTTTGGCTTTCTGATCTCTCTTTTTTAAAGATCCTTCTTCGACCTCCTCCTCCGAATAGGAGGTAACCATGACTTGCTCCACATGGTTCATATCGCAAGGAATTGAACCGAAGAAAATATGGCTTGAGCTCGCAGTTTGAGGTGCGATGATGGTCTTGTTTGTCTCGAGGAGGTCTTTGGCAGCTCTCCACAAAATGGCGTTGGCTTGCTCCAACGCGGGAGACCGGGCTAGCTTACGAAGGGCCCCGGTTTTCCCACGCTGAGAGCCGCATTTTCGCCCCCTCCTTCTCTTGGGCTTGCTTGCCCTCTTGGCCATGGGTACAGATTGCACGGCCGGAATCACATTCGCCCCAACATTCTTTCTTATGACTTGAATGATGGGTCCTCGAACAACTCCTTCTACGGGCTTTGTACCGCTCGGACCGGCACCATTGCTCGCACCCTTACGGAGTACAAGTCTGTTGCTGGTTGATAGGTTCTCAACTTTCTTTTCATCGAGCTTCACAGGCTTATCTTTCTTGCCCCCGTGACTCGCGAACCCTTTAAGCTTCATGCATTCTTTGCTTGAGGTCGGTAGTGGAAACCTAATCACCGGGTTGGTGATTTTCTCATCCTCCGGAGCTGGCAGAGCTCCGAAAACATTCTTGACTAGGATCTCCGCAGTGATGGAATCCCTACTAACCTCAAAGCGAACTTCGAACGACCGTCTCTTGATCCAGCGACCTCCCTTCACCACGAAAGTAGCAGGTAGCTCATCAAAGTTCACAGTCGCGATTGGTGCCATTTTTCCTTGCAACCCAAAATAAATAGATAAATATTAGTATCTAATAAAACTAAGAGATGAAAAGGCAAAAAGGGTACCACTGGGCGTGCCAAAAATATGTTGGACAAAAATGCGCAATAATCGTACAACACATTTTATTTGATTTTTAATATTTGAGTTCGACCCCTTTTCGTTATCCTCTTGATTCGAAATCGTATCGATACCAAGATTTGAATGGTTTTGGTGATTTGGGCTGCACCCGAATTTTGGCGGGTTGCCTACGTATCTCTTGGAAGAGAATCAAGCCTCACGTAGTTCAGAGTGGTTGGGTTTTGTGTGTTTTATCACCTTTAAGGTTTTCATGCATCATTGGATCGTATTAGGACCCACCTTCTCGGAAGGGTAGCCCTAACATAAATCACACTATCATATGCATGAGATTTTCTCGTGTATCACCCGAATAAATTGAGCACACCTTCTCGGAAGGGTTTCCCAACTCAACGGCTATCACTTACACGGAAAATCATGTGTATTTAATTTAGATTTAATTTTAACCCCATTTTCATTTTAAAAGTGAATTTAGGGATTAGCGACTGTACCCGACATATTTAATATCGGGTTACCTACGTAGCCGTTTTTACGGCATCAAGTCTTTACGTAGTTCTTTTCTTTTGAAACCGTTTGATTTAATTTGTAACCGGTGACTGAATTCGGCATATTTAAAATTTTATACCGAATTTCCTACGTAACTCGTAAAAGAGTATCAAGTCTATACGTAGTTCTTTACGAACCGATTTGATTTTTATTTTGGTTTGGCGATTGAACTCGGCGAGCTTTTAGCTTTATGTCGAGCTTCCTACGTACCCGTTCGAACGGGATCAAATCACCCGTAGTTCTTTTGAGAACCATTTTAATTTAATTGGGTTTGACCTCATATTCATTTAGAAGTGAATTTAGAGGCAGACGACTGTACCCGATAGATTTTTGAGATTTAATATCGGGCTACCTACGTAACCGATTTTACGGTGTCAAGTCTTTACGTAGTTCTATAGGAACAACAAATTTGATTTTGTGGATTTACCCTTTTGGTCGTTTGTGGACCGTGTGATTGAACCCGATGAGCTATTGCAAAGGGAGGAAGGAACAGGTTTGTCTTCCTAATTTCCCTTGCAATTTACCCCTAATTTGGATGATTTGGGTTTTGAGAAATCATCTAGGGTTGATTTTTGATACCTTGTAATTTGGGGCTTTTTTTTGTTTTGAGGCTTTTGGATTTAGGATAGCCATAAGAAGGACAAATTCAGTGTTCAGGGGGGCTGAGAAGAGGCTCACCAAGTCCTGACTTTGAGCAAGATGGTGCGGCAACTCAGGGGCGATCAGGCAGCGTTAGAAACGACTGTTCTTTTGGTTTTCCAGCTTGGGTATGTCAATCTAACCTGCCCTTTTTCCTTTGTTTCCACTGAATTGCAGCATGCCTGATTTTGATCCGGGTATATTAAATTTGTAGCTTCTGATTTTTATCATACCTCAATTCATGCTTGCGTTGCTTCCAATGGAATTCAATTTTATATTTTTGCCTCTGTTCCCTTGCTCAGAATTTTGATGAAAATTAATGAGGCCCTTGATTCAAGTAGTAAGTTTGCAGTCAGTTGCAATTTGATAGCAACCAAGGAGGATTTGTGTCCCAAGTTTGTTTTAGTCTTTAGGAATCTTTTAGGGGTCCAATTAGTTGCAATTTGGTAGCAACGTCTTTGGGGTCTTTTGTGTTTTTTTTTTCTCTGGATTTGAGAACCACCAGGGCAGGCTTAATGAATTTGCTAATTAAGTCTGTCGGAATTTCGGCAGTACTTCGACCCTATGAACTGATGCTCTCAACCTATTACGTGATGGTCTCTAGGCAAGAGCCTATTACGAGCCCAAACACTAGGTGAGAGCATGCTGAAAACTGGGCAGGGCTTCGCCTCTCTAAACCGATCCTCGCCGGGCTCGATTGTAGTGGCGAAATTATTTACTTTCGAGCCAACTACGGGAGTGTATACTCTCGACCTACTACGTGGTACACTCCAGGTAAGAAAGTTAAACCTTTCAAACCCTTAAGGAATGCAACACTAGGCGAGAGCATGTATGTTTGGGCTGTCATCATCCTTCTTCCATTTTCTTTTACCTGCGAATAAAGATAAAACAACAAGGAGAAATAGATCCTTCACCTTTTGTAGTAGACGATTCTCTTTTTTTTTTCTTTTTTTTTTAACTGCTTGTGTTTTCTCTTTTCTGTGTATATTTGCAGGTGAACGACTTGGGAAAAGGAAGCCTGTGTTTACTGATTTGCTGATGTTCGGCAGAAGAGGGAGCTCCAATGGTTGTCGGAAGCAGGCTGGAGTCGCTGGCTTTGGGCGTTTGAAGGCTGAAACAGAGAGGTGGCGGAACCAAGGTGGAGCCGCCCGAACATGGGCAAAGCGAGGGCGGAGGCGCGGAGCTGATCGAGATAGGGTGAAACGAGGGCGGCGCGGATCAAACCTCGACAACCCAGAATGAGTCACTGTTGGGGCGAGGACGTCGAAAATTTGTGCGAAGAAAAGGGTGCAACAGGTTTGTCTTCCACCTTTCCCCTTTCAATTTGTCCTCAATTTGAACCAATTTAGGTAATTTGATTTTTGAGAAAATTAGGGCTGAACTTAATTTTTTATTTGGGGATTTTTGATTTGGACAATCGGAAACGAAAGGGAGGGCAAGGAAGCAACGCGATGACTGTAGCCGGTAGGTGGTGGCCATGAAAGGCAATCCGGGACCGCAATTTGAGCGCGGTTGATTTCAACCCGAGGACACTAGATTTAGGTACGTTCTAGTATTTTTTCCCTTTGAGAATATCATCCCGAATTTCTGTTTGGCTTGACGTCAAATTTTGAGTTTGCTTTCCTTCCACTGCTAATTGGGTATTTGATTTTTTTTTCTTGACCGTATTTGAAACCTCTGAAGCATTTAGGAGTGAGCCAGAGAAGAAAGCTTCCAACTCAATATGTTAACTTCCTTAACCACTGTAAACTCAAACTTCAAATTAGGTTCAGCAACTTAATTGCTTTTGCCCCAATTTAGTTTTGATCAATTCTTTTCCTTGAAAACTTGATGCCTCTCTACTGAAGTTTCTGTCAGAGAGATGAGATTTCAATTAGGATGATTTTGTGTTGTTGCCCTAGACATTTGTCCCATGTTCAGTGTCTTTCAACTGCCTAGTTTTGGTTTTGTGCTGATGTCCCATAGTGACTTTCATTTGTGACAGTCAATAGGATTCGGCATTTCATTGCTTGTGAACCCTGGGAAAAATCCGGCAGCACTTCGACCCGATAGTGTATACTCTCGACCTATTACGTGGTACACCCCAGGTAAGAAAGTTAAATCTTTCAAACCCTTGAGGAGTGCAACACTAGGCGGGAGTATGTAAACCCAAGCCGGGGTAGATGCTCTCAACCTATTACGTGATGGTCTCTAGGCGAAAGAAGATACTTTCAAGCCTATTACGAATCCAAACACTAGGTGAGAGCATGTGAACCCAAGCTTGGATCCTCTCCATTTTCTTAAGTCTTTTTACCTGCAAGCAAAGATGAAACAACAAGGTTTAGGAGGGATAGACTTTCTACCTCTGGCAGTAGACGGCTCTCCCTATTTTTTAACTGTTTGTGTGTTTTTTCTTTGTCTGGGTATATTTGCAGGTTTGAGCCCCTTTCAAGAAGAAAGAAGAAAGCTCTTTTTGGAGGAAGAAGAAAGCCAACGAAAGGGGGAAGGAAGATGGAAACTGATTTGTCACTCTTCTTCCTTTTGCAAATGGACAGCTCATGAACCGAAAGGGAAGATGGGTTTACAGCTTTTTTGATGGTGGGAAACAGAGAAAGGCCCAGTAGCTTTGAGGAGCATAGCTTTTTATAGTAAGGAAGAGATAAGAGGAGTTACCTAGATAACTTCCCTTACCACGTTCTGACCCACCTCCTTTTTGCAGTTTTTTTTCTTTTCATTTTGTTAACTGCAGAGACAGTTGTACATTACTGATTCACGTTCCTCCTATTGGATTTGGGCTTGTTGAGCCTTTTTGACATGTATTGGCCTTTTTTTTTACTGCAAGCTTTATGCAAACCCATCACACACATTTTTTTTATATGGTGTAACAATGTTTATATAATCACGATTCATGAATAATAATAATAAAAAATATTCATGAAAATTTACCCCCAAACAATTTGATCTTATCCTGAAAATTGGTTTTTATGTGAAATATGATTAAGCATATGTAATTGAGCATGTATGATCTAAGTTTGGGAGTATGTTTGAGATTCAACAAAAATTTGTCACAGTGAGATATTTTTGGCCTTATAAGGGATACATCTTTATTCCTTTTGCTTTTCTTATGTGATTTACTCTTCCTGTGCATTTATAATTGAGTATTGCCATGGTTATGTACTTTCAAGGCCGATTATATACATGTTCGTTGCTTGATAAGTTCAAATGATAGAGGCAACCTTTTAGCCACATATTTATTCATGTCTACCTTATGTTATATCTTGTTTTGAAGCTAATTTGAGCCTTTAGCATTTTTATTGATAGCTCCACAAAATTATTATTCCTAGCCTATGATGAGCCTTACCCTTATTCCGGGGGCATTGAGATTTTGAGTGGGTTATGGAATCTATTTTGGAGATTGAGGACAATGAAGCTAAAGTGTGATGTTATGGATTATGATTTTGAGGAGATGTAATGTTATTTGCTTATTTAGTCCCCCATTCTTATGCATTTGATTTTCTTGTATTGTGGCTCAAGAAAAAAAAATGGACCTAGGGAGGATAAAATTCACCTAAGAGTAAGAGTATGTATAAAAAAAATCTGAAAAAACAAAGAATAAGAGCCATTTATTTTATTTTTTGCATAATGAGGAAGAATTGGATTTATGTTGGTTATTAGTTATGTTAGTTGGTTGTTGAGATTGCATGATATGTGAGATGATGAGATATGATTTGATTTGAGATGATTTTTGGAGATATTTTGATGATATTGAGATATGTTGTGCATATGTGAGCTTGATGTTATTGAGTTGGATTGTTGTATGTTGGGAGTTTTGGAATCTTCTTTTCCCGGAATTTATTGCCCTTGTGTTTCTACCAAGCCTCATTACAAACTCGCCGAATGGGATCTTCTATGAAGGTTTCCATTGAGCAAAAGTCTTCTTGATGCCCTTATTTTTTCATTGACGTATCCGGTGGAGATTTTGTGATATAAATGTCAATATTTGAGTTAATACTTGTATATGGAATTGAGGTGAGTGTGTGCTTAAAGCCTAAACACATGAGAGTGAGAGATACACATTTTATCCTTGGTAAGTTTTATTTTTGAGCTTGCAAGCAACTTGGTCCCATATATACATGTTATGACGTTTATATGTTTGATTATATTTGCACTATTGATGATGTTACTTTTTATGAGTAAAGTTATGAAAGATTTCATGTGGGATGCATAGATGATGTTTTGCTTTATGGTTGCTTGAGGACAAGCGAGCGTTAAGTGTGGGGGATTTGATAATGCATATTTCATATAGGCATTATAGGAGTTTCTTATTGTAATTAGGTAGTGGTTTTGCTATTATTTGATTCTAGTTCTATATATTGCTTGTGAAGTATTCGAGTTTGAAATCTACACGTTTTTAGTGTTTATTCTGCAGAATTACATTCTGACTTTGATGCGGGAACATCCAAGACACCTTCGGACACATATATAATTGAGGATGGACCTATGATTCAAGCTCGTGAGAATGATGTCATCCTCAAGAGGAAGAAAAAGGCTCCCCCATGGAAGAAGATCCAAATTGCAAGCTTGATGGTCGTTCGTTTTTAGATTCGTTCAGCCGTTTGACAGCTTTTCGACGTCTCAGTAAAATGAGTCGTACGGAGTCAATATTAATTGGATTTGATCGTGTCATACCTTGTCGGAACGAGGACGAAGAGATCTACAACTTTGCTGTTGAAGGTTTATCCAGATTCGACCTAGAGATTGTCCGAAAATTACATTCTTTCAGTTGTCACTGTTTTAGACGGGAATTTGTTAATTGTTGAAACTTTCTTTGTTGCTATTTTTAGAGACCTTATTTACTTAAGTTATTTTAGGTAATTTAGGAGTTATTTTTAATTATTCTTTTAATTATTATTTTCTATCTAAATCAGCCATAGGTTATATATTGACGGCAGATCTCCTTGTAAACGGTAGACGTCTCTTTTATAAAAATTTCAGTTTGTGTGAAACACAATTGAGAGAAAGTCAATCGACTCGAAGCGTGGCTCGTCGATTGCAACTATTGGTATAGATCTAGCTTGGTTTGCTTTGAGTTCGTCAACCTCGCGAGAGCTTGATGATCCTGGTAATCACAAATGCCCTCCTTGTGCCTCCAAGTTGTCCGCTTGGTTGTGTAATGTTGTAGAGGCGGGCTTTATAGTCTTTGGTATTTGGTTCCTATCCTCTTAGGAGGCTTGGGGTCTTTATCCCGTTCTTTTTTAGTTCGAATCACCCATCTATCGGTCTTTAATTCATTATTTCGTTGAGTCTAAGTTGATGCGTTTGTTTGTCTTTGTGTCGATATCGAGTCTTAGTTTGGAGTTCTTGAGTCTTTTTCTTCTGTTATTGTCTTTGAGTCTTGATTGTCGAAGATCGGGCCATCCTACGGCTAACCCCGTATCAAATTGGCATCAGAGCATTGGTTTCCGACATCAAAAGTTGTGTCTTTTGTTTCCCTAAACACTACAAAAAAAAAAAGTCTTTCTTGTTCTTGGGTTTTACTTCTTAAATTCGTGATTTGATTGCTACTAATCCTTGTTTGTGATTGTTGTGGTTGCCTTAGCCTAAACACACTATCATAGTCGTGACCTACAACAAACATTGGGTGCTAATTAGTACCTTAGTGCAGCCGTATCAAATTGGGTGTCAATTAGCACATTAGTGTAGCCGCATGGCCATATTGAAGCCGAGACCACATGGCCATATTGAAGCCTTCAGGCCTTGTCCACAGTAGCCGTGTCTACATTAGCATTTTGAAGCCGAATAGTGATGATCAGCCGAGTACAATTGGTTGAAAGAAATTGATAGTTTCGGCAGCTTTCAATCCAAAACACAAGAGGTTTTTTTTAACCCTAATAGCTTTCTATCTTTGGCTACCTTAGTCCATCTTTGTTTATCTATTTTATTGCCTTATCAATTTTGATTTTTGATAGATTAAATCACTTTTATCTATCATAGATTATAAAAAGACCTTAGATAGATATACTTACCATATTAGCCAAACATCAACTATATATATTTCATTAGGGCTACATAAATTTTATTTTTCTTTCACCATAGTTTAAATTTTCAAGAGTTCTTTTTATTTCATAGATAGTTTCTTGCATTAGTAAAAAAAAACAGTCCGAAATTGTTTAAAAAAAATACATTCAAAAGCTTAGTCCTAGGAGGATAAAATTCACTAGGGGCAAAAGTAAGCTTTCAAAAAAAAAAAAGAGAAGGATTGTCGAGTCTAGTGCAAGAACTTCAAGGATCAATTTTGGTGAAAATCCAATAGCCCTAGTCGAAAAAGCCTTAAACACATACCTCCCAAAACACAATTTTTTTTAAGCCCTACCTTGCAACTACAACGTCCTTGCTAAGGGTTTGAATAAAAAAGGGGTAAAAATCCAAGTTCTTCTTTTCTTTTCTTTATTTTCTTTTGTTCTTTTTGTGTCCAGTTCTGGTCGAGTGTCATTTGTGCTGGTTGAGTGCCACTCAAGTGCTGCTCGAGTGTCGGCTGCTGTCGAGTAAAATACAGCCCCTGTCAAGTCCCTTCTTTGGTCATTCTTTGTTCTTTCTCTTGATTACTTTCTTTGATTGTTAAGTCCTTGCTTGAGTGTTCATTTTCCCAAAGCGGATTGCCCCAACAAGCTTGTTATACCAATTAGATAGGGAGTGTGAGCGAAACCCTTGCGAACTTGTTTCTATTTTCTACTAACCTTTACGTACTTCTTTGTTTGTTATTTGTGATGTCTAACCAGGGCAACAACAAGGTTATTGACGTTGAGGTGATGAAACTTTTGAACGCCATAAGGGAGAACATGGCTAAGTTGAATGAAAGATTGACGGTACAAGAGCTTCGGTACGGCTTACCGGTACAAAGTGTTGATTGTTCTTACCCCGTGTTTGGTTCTTGTGTTGGCTCTAAAACGGTGCCCAGACAAGGAGTATCACCTAAAGATGACGTGCCACCACCAAAGGAAAGGGAAGGAGTTCATCTTATTTCTAATCAACTTAATGTTTCTCCTAGCTTATATAATCAACTTGTTGATAAAGTTATAAAGCATGTTAATAATGATCAAGGTCTTAATTTACTTGTTTGTGTTGATAATATTTGCATTGAATATGAGCATGATGATTCTTTGGTTGTTAGTAAAGTTTTAAATTTTCAGCCTACACCTTGTGATGATAATCAAAGAGAAGATTTGTGTCATACTAAATGCTTAGAAAAAAGCGAAATTTGTAATATGATCATTGATTGTGAAAATTGTTCTAATATTGCTAGTATTTAAATGATCTAAAATCCAGCATTGAAAAAGGAAGAAAACTTGCTAGCCTTTGAAGGAAACATAAAGATAAATGAACAACCTATAGTGCATATTGAGTTAGAACATTTTGATATTGATATGAACTATGAATTGTGCACTAATCAAGTTTCAATTCTTGGTTTTGAAGTAAGCTCTAATGGTCTACAAGTTGACGTAGCCAAGATAAAGGTCTTCGATCCAGGAGCTCGTGTGGATGCATTTGCGGAATCTTATGCGACCTTGGATTCGAGGTCGAATCCTTTTCAAGAAAGGGAGAATGATGCGGGACCATCCAAGACACCTTCGGACACATATATAATTGGGGATGGACCTATGATTCAAGCTCGTGAGAATGATGTCATCCTCAAGAGGAAGAAGAAGGCTCCCCCATGGGAGAAGATCCAAAGGTGCAAGCTTGATGGTCGTTCGTTTTTAGATTCGTTCAGCCGTATGACAGCTTTTCGACGTCTCAGTAAAATGAGTCATACGGAGTCAATATTAATCGGATTTGAACGTGCCATACCTTGTCGGAACGAGGACGAAGAGATCTACAACTTTGTTGTTGAAGGTTTTTCCAGATTCGACCTAGAGCTTGGCCGTAAATTACATTATTTAAGCTGTCACTGATTTAGACGGGAATTTGTTAAGTGTTGAAATTTCCTTGTTGCTATTTTTAGAGACCCTATTTACTTAAGTTATTTTAGGTAATGTAGGGGTTATTTTTAATTATTCTTTTAATTATTATTTTCCATCTAAATCAGCCCTAGGTTATATATTGATGGTTGTTCTCCTTGTAAACGGTAGACATCTCTTTTATGAAAATTTTAGTTTGTGTGAAACACAATTGAGAGAAAGTCAATCGACTCGAAGCGTGGCTCTTCGATTACAACTATTGGTATAGATCTTGCTTGGTTCGCTTTGAGTTCGTCAACCTCGCGAGAGCTTGGTGATCCTGGTAATCACAAGTGCCCTTCTTGTGCCTCCAAGTTGTCCGCTTGGTTGTGTAAGGTTGTAGATGCGGGTTTTTTAGTCGTTGGTATTTGGTTCCTACCCTCTTAGGAGGTCTGGGGTCTTTATCTCATTCTATTTTAGTTCGAATCACCCATCTATCGGTCTTTAATTCATTATTTCGTTGAGTCTAAGTTGCTGCGTTTGTTTGTATTTGTGTCGATATCGAGTCTTGGTTTGGAGTTCTTGAGTCAAAGACAAAAACTCGATATCGTTGAAAAGTTGTCAAGCGGCTGAACGAATCTAAAAACGAACGACCATCAAGCTTGCACCTTTGGATCTTCTCCCATGGGGGAGCCTTCTTCTTCCTCTTGAGGATGAGATCATTCTCACGAGATTTAATCATAGGTCCATCCCCAATTATATATGTGTCCGAAGGTGTCTTGGATGGTCCCGCATCAGACCTTGGATGAACATTGGGAAGAGCTTAAGAAGCATGTTCTGGAGCTTATGGAGGCTAAGAAAGAGCTAGAGAGGAGCAAGGAAGCATGACATTGGAATTTATTGAAGACAATTGAGGAACGTCGGACACTGCATAGGCGGCGCCCGCTGCCATTTGCACGGCGCCCGTCATGGGCCTGTTTTCCGGATACGCGGTTTTGGATCCGAAGACATTATTTCCTATTAGTTTATTCTATTTTCTACTAGGGTTTTTGCCGACTCTTTAGAGTCTTTATTAGGTTATTTTCATTTCTATTGAGAGAAGAAGGAGAGTTGTTGTGAGACTATGAACACAATTAGAGAGAATTAGCCTATGAGTTGCTAAACTCATAGATTTGCATGTGATTCAAAGACATGGTTGTTTGGATTGTGAGGATTTGATTCTATTTGGTTATTCATATTCTTAGTTATCATCTTGTGCTTAATTATAATATTTTTGTTTCTTTCTATGCCTGATCAACATGTTAGGAATTGCATCTTAGCTATGAATTCGTTGTTGTTTTCTCGATAGCAAACAAAGGTATTAATGATAGTTATGTCTCTTTGTCTTTGTAGTGGATGATTTCAATTGATCTATGTTGAGGATATTCGATTAGGGCTAAGTTCGGTATGCGCCTAATAGTCTTAATTGCGTTGAGTCAATGTGTCAATTGGTCTTGATTGCTTGAGTCCTTAATGCTAATCTTTAGTGATATTGAATAAGATGAGCGAATCTCTGCGGATCTCTCAACTTTAGTCAAGAAGACCTACGAATATGAATAATTAATAGATCAATCCGAGGATCTCTCAACTTTAGTCAAGTAGAAGCGAGTTGCAAGATGAGGCGAGAGGCAAACAACGAGAGAAGAGGGATAGCAGTGGTGACCGGTTACACCCCTTCCCATCCCCACTGTTAACCTATACAATTTTGTAGAATTTTGGGCCCGTGGTCTAGTTTTGCAAATTTTTTACCTCATGGTCTAGTTTTGCAAGTGGGCCATTTTTTTGGTCTAGTTAGTGTTATTCCTTGATTGATATATTTATTGGGATTCCAAAAGACCATTTACATAAGAATTCACAAGAGAACTAGAGTTTCTTAGAGTTTATCTAATACCAATGAATTGATATTTTTTTTTTTGATTAGGTAAAAATTCGAAGGTCAGACAGGCCTGACTCATCGAGAGGCCGACCGAAGTCGGCAGACGGCGAACCGTCTAACAGAGCAACCTAAAAACAGAAATACAAATAACAAGCGTAGTGAACCAAACAGTAATAAACTCTACTACAAACATTCCAAGAAGACCAAACACCCGAAAAGTTGAGGAAGCCACCGAAGAACGCAGCCAAGCACCACCGAACAGTAGCACCGCGGGCCAGTAGTACAGCAGGACTCTAACTCCTGTGGGCAGTGCAGACGAACTCCCAGGAAACTCTATCCCGAATACGGAGTCGCCTTGAGCGCACCACCTCGACTCCAGCCAGACCCAACTACAGACTCCACGCCCCCCAACCAAGCTGAAGATCTCCTAGAAACATCGGAAGCAGAGCCGCAAACTATTCGAACAAAACGCCATCAAGCTTTCACCTACAAAAGTATCGACAAGCCCTTGCAGGATTTTCTCAAACCCTTTCGGGACAATATCAAGAACCCGAATCGGATTCTTGATAAAACTCAAAGGTTGTTTTTTAAGTAATTGCACAGAGAGTGGCGTGCAAGGTTAGACAACTTCTTCTTTTTTTTTTTTTTGGAATGAACTTGGCGTGCAAGCACAGCCAAAGCTCAAGCACATCAACAGTTCAGATGTGACAGGTGCCCATCCAACCACGGCAAGGACCAGCAGACAGCCCGGGCAGGCGGAGGAAGGAAAGTTGGGGGCGACAAGGCGATGACTGATAGCCCCGGAAAGAAGCGAAGCCTCAAAAAGGCGGAGAAGGAGACACCATTGGAGACATTGGGAGGAAGAAGCGAAGCCTCAAAAAGCAGAGGAAACCACGTCTCCCAAAGGCTGCGAAAGAGGAGATTTGGTGGCCGATTGAAACAATCAGAAACATTTACACCGATCGGGGAAGACTCTACGGGCAAGAAGGCCCGATTATTGTCCAAGGAGCGGTGAAAAGAGATGATTAGGGGCACCGAACGAGAAATTCATCCCGTCGGACTAAGATTTGACGATGAGATTTGAGACCCGAAGGGATTTTCACGACTCTCTCTCTCTAGAAAACTAGAGAGAGGAGAGAGTTTTTTTTTTAATACCAATGAATTGATATGTTTATTTGTTACTCGCACTTTTATGCATTTTTTAATAAATTATATATTTATTATATCCCATAACAATAATTACTCTTATTTACACACTATTTATTATTTTATCGCTTATTTATCTAATAAAATGTACCTAATAAAATAAAAAATCTTTATTTGAAAATATAAAAGTATATAAATCGTAATAAAATATCACAAATTTATTTCTCGGGGATAGTAAAATGTTATTAGATTAAAATTTTATCATATAAGATGTGAAAAATTAAACTAATAGTTATTTTTTTATGAAATAAATTAATAATTATTGACTATTATTTATTAGAGAGACAGATAGAAATATACGTGTCATTTTACATGTTTGAAAAATGGGTGTGGATTTTTTAATTTTTATTTGTTATTTTTGTAATTTTTTTGTAATTCCCACTTTTAAGGGTTTAATCGAGCAGAGGATCCAAGGGTTTTACTTTTCTAGTGGGCTCTCGGGTTTTTCCATCCAACTCTCTCTCTGGTTCTTACTTTACTTCCCCACCTTGCTGCCAAGCCGCCGGTGACAACTCCGGTTGCCGTTGTCCAGTTTTGATTTTGATCGCTCAAGGTGCGTTGTTTTGTCGGTCTTGCGAATTAGAGGATCTTTTCTACTCCCTCCGTTAATTAAAACTTGACGTTTTACTATTCACGCACGCATTTTTAGGTGTTAAAAACTATATAAAATATTAACTTTTTTAATAATTTTTTTAAATAATATCATACTTATTACTATTAAGTATGAATTTATAAAAACAAATTTAAAAAAAGTTAATATTTTATATAGTTTTTATCGTTCTAAAAAAGCGTGCATGAATAGTAAACGACAAGTTTTAATTAACAGAGGGAGTATTATCTTATTCGGTGGAGCTTCTTTTTCCAGTGGGCTCTCGGGTTTTTCCATCCAACCCTCTCTCTGGTTCTTACTTCCCAACCTTGCTGCCAAGCCGCCGGTGACAACTCCGGTTTCCGTTGTCCAGTTTTGATTTTGATCACTCAAGGTGCGTTGTTTTTTCGGTCGATTGTTTGCGATTGGGTTGAACTTTTTCTATTATCTTATTCGGTAGAGCTTCTGTTGCGACTTTGTTGATGTTATTCTACTATCTTGTCTATTCGGTTTAGCGGTTGTGCTCAGGTCGTCTTGTTCTATTATCTTATTTGTTGATCATTTGTTCCTTGTTCCGTAAAGAAAGAAATTCTTGCTTGTTCAATTTGGAGTGTCACGGTTGAGAGGAATTCATGGTATCAAACACAGGAATTCGGAGTATCAAACACTTTACTTTGTTTTGTTTAGAAAAAATAATAATCAATTTGTCTATGATGATGGAGATGAGGATTTCCTTATGATTGTGTTGCAGATGTCTGACAGTGATGAATTGTTCCTTTTCATTATTGAAGTAATGAAAGAAATTCTTGCTTGTTCAATTTGAAGTGTCAAAGACATAACTTGATTAGTCATGGGTTGAGAGGAATTCATGGTATCAAACACGGGAATTTGGAGTATCAAACACAAAACTAGTAGAATAGTCATGGGTTTTGTTACTTTGTTTTGTTTAGAGAAAATAATAATCAATTTGTCTATGATGATGGAGATGAGGATTTCCTTATGATTGTGTTGCAGATGTCTGACAGTGATGAATTGTTCCTTTTCATTATTGAAGTAATGAAAGAAATTCTTGCTTGTTCAATTTGAAGTGTCAAAGACATAACTTGATTAGTCATGGGTTGAAAGGAATTCATGGTATCAAACACGGGAATTTGGAGTATCAAACACAAAACTAGTAGAATAGTCATGAGTTTTGTTACTTTGTTTTGTTTAGAGAAAATAATAATCAATTTGTCTATGATGATGGAGATGAGGATTTCCTTATGATTGTGTTGCAGATGTCTGACAGTGATGAATTGTTCCTTTTCATTATTGAAGTAATGAAAGAAATTCTTGCTTGTTCAATTTGA
This sequence comes from Persicaria tinctoria, assembly GCA_037127255.1. NCBI lineage: Eukaryota > Viridiplantae > Streptophyta > Magnoliopsida > Caryophyllales > Polygonaceae > Persicaria > Persicaria tinctoria. Next base: position 18,868,565 of record JBANSL010000007.1, on the reverse strand, counting down.
AGTGTCAAAGACATAACTTGATTAGTCATGGGTTGAGAGGAATTCATGGTATCAAACACAGGAATTTGGAGTATCAAACACAAAACTAGTAGAATAGTCATGGGTTTTGGTACTTTGTTTTGTTTAGAGAAAATAATAATCAATTTGTCTATGATGATGGAGATGAGGATTTCCTTATGATTGTGTTGCAGATGTCTGACAGTAATGAGGAGATAACTGATGATATGAGGGCAGCTTGCATTCAAAAGTTGGAGGAACATTGCAGTGGTTTTCCTGATGGATTCGCAGTGGAGGCGGAGAAGCTTATTTTTCAGCACTGTAGGAATAATATGAGAGATTATGACAACCTTCTATCAAGTTTCGAAAGTGACCTAGTGAAAGATAGGGAGTTATACAAGAACGGAGAAATCACTGCAGAACAATGTATACAGAAGACAGCTGATTTCCCCGTCTTTGCTAAAAGACAAAAGAAGGCACCGGCAGTGGCAATGGCAAAACAAGCTGAAGATCTGGCATTGTATCATTGTAGGAAATGTTCAGCCCTCGCAGCCACTCTTGAGGGTTTCAGCCTCAGAAGCACCAAGGAAATATACCACTACTATTGTGATAAGTGTGGTTTGAGGTATTCAGGCTCCCCCGAAGCAAGGGGGAATTGAATAGGCATAGTGATAAGTGTGGTTTGAGCTGTCTGATTTGCACTGAAGTCAAATTCATTAAGGTTTCTAGTTGCTGACACATTTAGTCAAACAAATGAGCTACTGTAATCTGTCTAACCTGGAAAACTGGGTGTCTATTACTTTCACAAGAGCTGAGCTGTCCACTCTGCAAAAAATGTAAGGTCTTATGAGCTGTCTATAGATATTACATTGTAAGGTCTTATGAGCTGAGCTGTCTATAAAATGGACACTTATGAGCTGTCTTTTACTTTCCTCTATTAGCTTTCCTTGCGCCTTTCTATGGCATTGATGGAAATTTGGTATAATTCCAGAGTCTGTTTTCTGAATCTTTGAGTGTTGCTCAAATTTGATATAACATGTCATTGATCAAGTGTCCATTTTATCTCCCAACTAAAAGTTAAACCTAATATTAATAATGCCTGAATGGAAATTTTTTTAGGATAAGGTAGGTAGGAAGTACATGGAATCTCATCTCTCTTCCTACTGTATTTGCAAAAAAGTATCCATCTAGGCAATTATAGAGTAGGCTCTTCCTACTTTATTCACAAAAATTTATCCATCTAGGCAATTATAGAACAGGATGATAACCCTTGCTCTTGAGAATAATGTTGTTTCCTTTCTTTTGTGTTGTTAGTACAATTTGCTATATAAACCTAGCTAATATATTTTCATATGTATTGCTTAAATCTGAACAGGGTCAAATTGATCGGATAACTACCACTGAATGATTTGGCAATCATTTAAAAGACAAGGTAGTCTGTGACAGTTCAATTGCATCTTATGTATTGATATGGTAGTGCTCAGTGGCGGAACCAGGGGGGGTCCTGCCCCTCAGCCCGAGAAATATGTACTTAAAAAAACTCGTTTTGAATATAATTAAGTAAAGAGAGTAGGGAATCACTAAACAATGTTGGCTCAAATGGCAAAGGACGTGGGTGAGCTCTTTCGGAGTTAGGAGACGCGGGTTCGACTCGATAAATTTTAAATTTTTACCTCTATTTTTTTTTAAATCTTTTTATAGGTTAAAATTCAAAAGCTCTCATTTACATTTACAGTAGCCGCCCCTTCCCCCATTTACATGTACAGTAGCCGCCGACTATGAGAGAGAGTCAAGTCCGAGTCGAGCCTTCGACCCACACAGCAACCTGCCGCCGCACCCACCCTAGCACGGTGGCACCGGCGCACCGCACCCACCCTTGAATTCGATCGTTCTGACCTCCCTAGGGCTCGGCGAACACCCGCAGGTTGCACGCCTTCAGCTGTTTCTTCTTCAAATCTTGTCAAACTCTACCTTCAAGGTTAGTTTTGTTGATATGTGGATTCGAATTTGTGGATTTGTGAATCATTTTGGGTTAAATTTCGATTAGGGTTTGTGATTTTGTTAATAAATTTGTGGATTGATAATTAATTTGGGGTAAATTTGGGGATTTGAGAATCAATTTTTGGATTGGAAGTATGGAGTTTTAAGTTGAATTTCATATATTGATAGAGTTTAGTTGGAATGATTTGTTGGATTTGGGAAATTATATGAGTTATAATGACTTACTTAGTTCATATGGATTTTGGTGAAGTTGCTGTTGTTGAATATGCAAACATGTCCTGTTTTCAGCAATGTGGCCTTGGGTCTTTTTTTTTTTTTAGTTTATTTTGTATATCATTCCCTTCTTCAATAACATATATTCTTATATATGTATAAAACTTAATCAATTTTATTTCCCAAAATAATTCATAATTCAATGTCAATGAATTTGGATGACCAAAAAATTCGAGTAAATTTTGATTTAAAAAATTAATTTTCTATTATAAAATAATTCAATTTGGGTAAATCTAATCCTAAATACCTATGAATTCTAGATCCGCCGCTGTTTGGTGTACCATCGAACATGTTATGTGTTTTACGCCTTTTTTCTCGATCTTCTTGTGTACTACTGATCGGTCTAAAACCAACACCCCGCAAGCGTACAGTGTCAATTGTAGTAATTGAGTGTCGAATCTCAGGGACTGTGTGAATATCAATCGCAGAACCTCGACCAGTTTACTAAGCCAAATAAGAGAAGTGATTTTTGATGGAATGAGAAAATAAGAAGAAGAAAAATGACAAATTGCAAGTGTTTGAGAATATATGATGCGAAACATTCCAGAGTCAAGGTTCACCACAACAATGCATCTTCGATAGACTATGTAATTTTCATGCCTGAACAAATTGAAAAGAGATATTTGAAGGTAAACTATCTAAATTCATTATTGCTCAGCCTACGCATCTCGCAATAACTATGTCCATTTCATTCAATTACCACTCACCTTGCGCATGTTGCAGATTAATCAATCAAATTGGACTCATTAAGCATTTAGACCCTAGTGACCAAATCGACCAAACAATCGCAGGCGCGATCCGCATAATCAATTCAAACCAAGGTTGTCTACGATAGTTTATTATCCTCAAGAGAATTAAATAGATTGCTCATACACAATTCTCAAGTTTAATCCATGTTTTCCAACAACTTTGTCTATGTATCCAATCTCAATTCGCAGCTGGCGCTTATTGACTATCAAAAGGATTCCAATCAATCGTATGATTAATTGGACTAAGCACTCATGGATTGAATCAAACAAACAATATAATTTATTCAGGCAATCATCACGCACATGTCTATCTCAACATCGTTGGGATCACCCCAACCCCAGAACAAGGAAATTAGCCAGACATGAATTCAGACACAATCAAAGAATTCATGATGAAAGAATATAAAACTAGATTAAAAGAACTTATTCTTGAATCCAGCAAAACAAACCTTTCAGAAGAAATCTCTGAAAAAGCCTAAAGCTCTTAATATCTGCAACTATCGTTCCTGACGTCAATAATTGGATCCCCTCTAATCTAACCCTAATTCTCTATCTATATTCCTCAAAGAGATCTGAAAATAGTCCTAAAATAATAATAAAATATAATAAAAAAGTCGTTCAACAAAATATAAAACCGAACAAATAATCCTGACGAACTGGCGCCGAGGAAAAGTATCGACTCGATACTTCTGAAAATCGACTCGATACTTCACTACTGTAAGGCAATCTTTCACTCGAAAGGTTAAGGTACCGAGTCGGTAGTTGAAAGTATCGACTCGGTATGTCGTAACTTTCTTCTCTGCTCGGCATACCGACTCGGAATGCTTGGATACCGACTCGATACTACATGGTTCCGGGTCGATACTTTGACTCAGCATCAACTTCTTGGCTCTATTTCTCCATATTGTAGGCCGAATTTGCAAAAGTGCTCAACATGAAAGTTGTAGGTTTTTGAATCATCTTTCCAACAAGCTATAGAAGTCTCGATCCGAATTTTGTGGAGCTCAAACGACTCATTTTACTGAGATGTTGCTAAACAGGATTACTCCAAAAAATGTCCATTCAGCAATAGGCTATTCTTAGCTTGATTTCTAGCATTTGAGACCTCTATGCAAGGATCATTTGGCGTCCATGAACATGTCAAACTTGGCTTCAATAAATCTTATTCCATCGTGATCCCAAATTGACATCGAACAAGCTCCAAATCACCTGAAAACAAATAAAAATACGAGTGTAGACATCTATTCTAAAAACTAAACCAAAACCTATATAAAACATGCAAAACATATAAAAATGACTTCAAAATGACTATAAACTATTTCCTATACCATGTAGAATATGATGATATCAACTATTGTGGCGATCCCCCCCCCCCCCTCCAAAGTTTCTGGGTCCGCCATTGGTAGTGCTCATTCTATTCATATTCAATGCAGGATATTGACATCGTTGTGAGATAGTGGCCCTTCTGATGCTATTCGGGTTAGTTCTCTGAGTGCAAGAGATCTCTCTAATTGGGTTCGGAAAGACTCTTGATGAAGATCATTATCCGATGAGGCGATAAAGAGTTCCCGGGTACTTGTGTCAATATTAGGATTTACTTTCTTTTTTTGTAAGTATTAGGATTTACTTCTATCATTCTATGAAGTCCATTTATATTTTAATAGTTTCTACAAGTTAGTCAAATACTCCCTCCAATCTAAATTAAGTGATGTTTACTAACCTTGTGAACCAACAAGTGAAGTATTTAAACGAAAATTAGTAATAAAAATAATTTTCAATAACAATTCTCATAAACCAGAAAACTTAAATCGACGTTTATTTTTGTTAGATAAATTGGTTTTAATATTCCGTCACTAGATAGTTGGGTGTTGTATTTATTGCATGAGGCGTTGTTGCTTTAGTTTGAATTAATTTTCTAGTTGTTGTTGTATATTTCGTAAGCTCTTCTATGATAGCTATTAGATTTTCTCCCTTTGGAATACAACTAAAAGTATCTATCTTCCTCTTGGTTACTCGTATAGCATTAGAGCTTTATGGTTCTATCTCATCGCAAAATTCCTTTTTACTCCATTGTCGCCTTCCAAGCTATACATTGCTGCACCTTTTTCTTCTTGTAGCCTTCATTGATAAATTATGGCATTTGGTGTTGGTTTTCTTTCCTCCCATCATGTCTACTCACATGGTTCTACTCCCTCCTTACATGACCGATCTTATAAATATTCAGTGGGAGTTGATATATACACCGCTAATTTTTATTATTTTCACCACTAACTATCGCAGGATCATGCGGTGCCTTAATTAAGTTTAATTACCGTCCACCGTAACTAGTTGCGGTAGATTATCATCGACATTCATTAAATATTTAAAATCAACACCCGCAACAATAAGGTGTGGTGGGTAATCGCTGCCCTAAAAATTATGGAGTACAAGGAAGATCCCCAAAGTAACAATTGTCCCGTTCTTCAAGTGAATGGGACCAATGTTACCGAAATTTTAGATTTATTCCCAAAATTCTTGCATGGAAAATTTAGAACATTTATCGTTTCTAGTAGTCATGTGATTGCTATAGCATGTATCAAGATACCAAACATTAGAACTTTGAGTATACAGTCCTTTGCAAGCCAGAAGCAAATTTTCTCCCGCTTCAGCTACGTTGGCATGATCTCCTTGTTTTACTTGCAACCTTGTTTGACATTCAAATGCATAATGCTCAAACCGACACATTTGTAACATTGCATTGTCGATTTTCACGTGCATAATTTACTCTTCAAACACCTTTTATAGAACTATTTTCTCTGTTTTTCATCTTTACAAGAGGAGTGAACATTTCCTTCTCTTACTCGTCCATGATCATGTCCATGACATTGACCACCTTTATGACTGTCATGATTGGTCATGCTTGCTCTACTTTGCAAAACTTGCTATGAGGTAGAAGTATTTTTTTCGTTTTTAATTCTTTGTTCATTCGAAGACAATGAACCGAAAATCTCTCAAAGGGTAACTTTGAAAGATCTTTCACTTCCTCGATAGTAGATACCACATAATCAAAATTTGCATATAAGGATCGATTAATTATTTTTATGAGCCTTTTATAGTCGATTTACCAATAATACGTAATTGGTTAACGGTAGCTTGAACTCGATCAAAATACGTTGAAACTAATTCAGAGTCATTCATACATAAAGACTCAAAATCTACTTGAAGGGTTTGCAATGGTAATTGCTTGAGATGATCATCGCTTTGTAGGATTTTTGCAAAATCTCCCACACTTCTGTTGATATTTCTGCTATCGGTCTTTTTTGAAATAACGATTCCTTCACTATTTAAAAATTTAAATATATTTTGATAATTCTTCCTCTTTTCATTTAATGAGTTTTTTGTCTTCGCAACTAGGTGACTCGTATAACATCTTCGAAATCAGTTTCAACAGAAGTCCATAATTCATGTGAGTGAAAATATACCATTAGTTAGATAGACCAACTATCATAATTATTCCCATTTAACTTGGCTAGTTGTAGACTTGCAGTTGCATTGTGCTCTTCGATGCTATATTTACACTCAATTTTTTTTATATTGGCTTCGATACCATATATTGGAGATGGAATATTCATTCTCATAGAAACATTAACATTAATAATAATTAGTAAAATAAGAGAAAATTTTCTTATTGATTCTTGTTTCCTCTCATATCCATTTGAACACAATTACAACAACATATTTTTAGCTACTAATATAAAAACATCTGTTGATAGAAATTTGTCTATACAAATAACCACAAACTAAACCAAGAATAGTTATAGGTGGTGAGATTTGTTTTCTAAAAATACAAAATATCTAATTATTCAAGATATTTCTTCCAAAGCTAAGTGTAGTAAAAGTTGAGAACTCTTAGCAACACCGCCATACGACCTGATCGGGTTCTTCGCCATAACCACCCTCGCGAAGGGTTAAGATTAAAAAATTTCATCTCTCATACTAACCAAGAGTGATATCTATGGAAAGTTGGTTTCAATATATCTAACCAAGAGTGAATTGAAATATACTCTGTATATAATTAACTATGTTGACTATTTACTCCATAATAGGCATATGTAGGAAGCTTAAAAAAAAGGGACAGTCAGGTAACTATCCATAATTAACAGTTATGCTACCCGCACGGCAAAATATCATCATTGGAACGATGTCGATGCCGATTGCCAGAGCCGGCAAAGCTTTTGCCAATGCCGAGTGCCGAAGTCGGCAAACACGTTGCCAATGTCGAGTGTCGAAGTCGGCATCCTTGTCCTATGCATAACCACACGAAGGTCTCTAAATAGGAACTTGGTTGGGTTGTTTTGACGATTGCTCTCTATTATCACATTCTCTCCATCATCTAAAAAAATGGCGTCGCCGGAAGAAGATGGCGAACGCGAGCCACCATTCGACATTTCAGCTATAGTGATCCGGAGGAGCTTGTGAAGAATCTCGAGGTAAACTATTCATACATTGTTAAAGTTTGTAGAACTATATATATAGCAGAATGGAGACGACGATCAAACAAAGTTGTTTAAATAGAGCGAACGTTTTTATAGTTATGGATTTGTTGTTTGAATAGAATCATAATATAGCATAGTTGTGTAATACGAAACCATCCTATAATATAGCGTTATTGTAGCATATTTTGTAAAATTGCATATAGTGAGATTTTGCGCGAAAATGTTCTTAGTACATAAGTTACATTATGTAGGAACAAAACCAACCTCTTGATATGGGTACAGATTATAGTTCGATGTTTACTCTTGATGGTATTTGGGCTGATCAAGTGAACATGAAGGCATGGGCTAGATACATAGGAAAGATTAAAAAAAACATGGTATTGGACCATCAAGGTTATATGCGGTGTGCATACCCACAAACTCTCGGATAAGATGTTAGGACATCCCTATGTTGGTCGATTAACACCATATCAACATCGACAGGTCTGTCGTGATACATTGATTGGGTTAAAACCTCGAGATGTCCTACGCGGGATGAAGTATGATGATCATGACTGTGTGACTGACATTCGTCAAGTGTACAATGCACGAGGCCAGTTGTGGAGAAGTGCCGCAGAGGGACGGAGGGACCTGCCGCAAGCGCTACACCAACTCCACCAAAAAGGATACTATATCGCCACCAGGAAGTCCTCAAATGACTGAGTAGACGAGGTTACTGACGTACTTTTGGCACATCCGCACTCGCTCCATCTTTTGATGTTGTTTCCATATGTTATCATGATGGACACGACCTACAAGACAAACGAGTAAGAATTGTCACAATTCGCCGATAATTATATATTTGTCATTCATGTTAGTTTTTCCTTTGAACTAATTAATGTTAATGTTGTAGGTACCAAATGTCGTTGCTAGAGATTGTTGGGATTACAAGCACAAAGAACACATTTGCAATTGTGTTCGTATTTATGGCAAGGGAGACAACAGATCACTATAGTTGGACACAAAGGCGACTACATCATTTGTGCGGACAACGACTGACAGATGTAATTGTTACAGACAAAGAGTTGGGTCTTATTAAGGCTCTTCGGGAGGAGTTTCCCACGGTAAAGCATATGTTGTACTCCTTTCATATTATGTGCAACATCGAACTGAAGGGTAGGATTACACAATCTAGCGAGAAGCGAACTGTGTTTTATAATGACTGTTATGCCTTATTTGAGTCGAAGACTGAAGAAAGTTATGTGGTGCGACTACAATCGATGAAGGCAAAATGGGAGGCACGATGGGTTCTTACGAAGTACCTTGAAGACACTTGGCTCACATAATTCAAGGAGGTGATTGTTCGTGCATGGGTTGATAACTTCCTACATCTCGGGATGCGAATCACGAATAAGTAAGTGACATTTAATTGTCCAATTTTGTAAGTATTATATTTATTTATCCTACAAATGTGAAACTCATGGTTTTTTTATGTTATAGTGCCGAGTCAGCACATTCAAAATATCTAATTATTCAAGATATTTCTTCCAAAGCTAAGTGTAGTAAAAGTTGAGAACTCTTAGCAACACCGCCGTACGACCTGATCAGGTTCTTCGCCACAACCACCCTCACGAACGTCGCCTAAATTCAACACTGAGCTGGCAAAATCTGAACCGACCCGAAAACCCGACCCGACTCACCCGAACCCGACCGAGACCCGAAAATCTAGAGTCATTCATAACCCGAACACGACCCGACTCGAAATAGACCCTACACAGATAAACCCGACCCGACCCAACCCCGACCCGACTCTAAACCTGACACGACTTTGAACCCGACCCGACTCTCAACCCGACCCGACCCAACCCGACACAAATTGAAATGGTTATTTAACATCAACATTTAAAACTTGAATGTTAAATGTTTTTATTTTATTTTAACACAAGTTTATGATTATACTTTAACATATAAAATACCAATTATTTTTGTTAATTGTTATCATATAAATAAGAACCCAAGTAAAATCAATAAATAAGCAGATAAGTCAATGAGTCAATCTCAAACCCTAATGTTAATCTCAAATCATGATCTCAATCTCGATTTCAAATCTCAATATTTGTCTTAATCTGAAATCTAAATCTTAAATCTCAAATCATTATCTCAATAACAATCTCAAGTTCTCAACCTTTAACTCAATCTCAAATCTCAATCTTAATCTTAATCTCAGTATTAAATATCGATCTTGAACGCAATCTCAAACCTTAGTCTTAACTCAAATCTCAAATCTTTATATATCTTAACCTCAAATCTCAAATATCAAATGTCCATATTTGTCCCAATCTTAAATCTCAATCTTGATCTAAATCTCAATCTCAAATTTCAAATCTCAAGACTTTAAATACATCGAATATTCGAATCCATCAAAGATGAAGTATTTATAAGTTTAATTTATAATTTCGGTTTTTTTAAACGTGTTTCTTTTTATAGGTATAACTTATAACTTATAAGTATAATACTTCTATTGGTTTTCATAACTAAGTGTTAATAATTCTATTAATTTTCATAAAGCTAACTCTTAAGGGTTTTTTTCACCTAAAAATCATATTAGATTATTAGTGTTAATAATTCAATTAATTCTAGTAGTTTTCGTTTTTTATAAATGGACTTTTTTGATAAATATAAGTATAATAATTCTATTTTTTTGCGGAAATAATTATTTATATCCAAAAAAATATATAATTTTGTAGTTGTTATTTTATTTTTATCTATATTATTATATTTTGATAGAATTAATTTTCTATATCTAGATTTGTTAAAAACTAATAATAATAAAAAAAAAAAACTAATGGGTCAAAAGCTAAAAATAAAATGGGCATTGAAAATGATATGGGCCAATGATATAGTCAAACCACAAATAAGTCCATTTGCAACTTGCTAGTTAAAATAAGGTTAAAACCTAAATGTACAATTAATTTGATTTAATTATAGCACTGATCAATTGGTTTAAATGTTTAAAAAAGGAGGATTGCCTAATATCGAATTTCCGATTATGACTTTTTTTAAAATTGGTCGACAACCGATGAGTCAATAACAATGAGTGTATTCAACCGAGTCAAAATTATATATTCAAGTATTCAACCGAGTCATAATCATTTAATTGAAGTAAATTACATATTTAAGTATTCAACCGAGTTAAAATCATTTATTTTAAGTAAATTACATATTTAAGTATTCAACTGAGTCAAAATCAACTTTAATATCCAAATTCCAAACGGGTCGAATATGATTCGACCGAAAACTCAAACCAACTATACCGCTATACCCACTTTGATTCGAAAATCAAATGAGACCGACCCGCCTCTTGACCCAAAACCCGAACGAGACCGACCCGCTTTGACCCGAACCCGGATGGGCATGATTCGACTTAACCCGAAACCCGACCAATCTAAAATTCATTATGACCGAACTCGACCCGAACCCGACCATAAATTTTACCCGAATTGACCCAACCCGAGCAAACTTGACCCGAACCCAACCCGAACGACCGACTTGCCACTCTAATCACACTCGAAAACGCCAGCCAAACTCAATCTCATCCTCATCGTCTTTGGTTGAATCTCACCTCCTGACCCCCCTATATATATATATATATATATATATATATAGGGTCGCGCTCCGGTGAAAACCAAAATTGCGGTAGAAACCCGTGAGGACCGGTTTTTTAGCTCGGTTCACTTGCTTTATAGCCCGGTTATGAATAGAACTGACCTATAAAGTCACAAATTTTAGCCCGGTTCTGAATAAAATCGAGCTATAAAATCACTATATAATTTTAAAACATTAGCTTTTTAGCACGATTTTTCGGTTTGACCGAACTATAAAGTCATGTGTTATTTTAAAATTGGAGTTTTTAGCACGGTTTTTAGGTTGAACCGAGCTGTAAAGTCACCGTGTGATTGAGGTTTTTAGCATGGGTTTCAAAAAAACCGAGATATAAAGTAGTCCTCACGGGTTTTTACCACAATTTGAGGTTTTCACCGGAGTCAATCCCTATATATATATATATATAAATTGCAGTAGAAACCCGTGAGGACCGGCTTTTTAGCTCGGTTCACTTGCTTTATAGCCCGGTTATGAATAGAACCGACCTATAAAGTCACAAATTTTAGCCCGGTTCTGAATAAAATCGAGCTATAAAATCACTATATAATTTTAAAACATTAGCTTTTTAGCACGATTTTTCGGTTTGACCGAACTATAAAGTCATGTGTTATTTTAAAATTGGAGTTTTTAGCACGGTTTTTAGGTTGAACCAAGTTGTAAAGTCACCGTGTGATTGAGGTTTTTAGCACGGGTTTCAAAAAAACCGAGATATAAAGTAGTCCTCGCGGTTTTTTACCACAATTTGAGGTTTTCACCGGAGTCAATCCCTATATATATATATATATATATATATATATATATATATATATATATATTGTAGATAAAGCTTACTTGTCGATTTGGCTTCTCTACTGCGGCCTCCACTACTTGATGTGATTCATTTGCCAAGACGTGGGTATGACTAGAGCTGGCAAAACCCGACCCGAACCCGAAAACCCGATCCGGTCGACCCGGAACCAATTGTTTTGAACACCGATCGACCCGACCCATTTTGGACCCGAAATCCGAATAACCGATAACCGAAACTCACCCAAATCCGAATGAACCGAACCCGATTCAACCGAAACCCATTAAGACCCGAACCCGTTACAACTGAAACCCGATATAACCCGAACTTTAAGATACATTCTAGTAAATTTTTCAAAATGAATATTGAAATAACTGAAACCCGAGAAAACCGAAACCCGAATGAACCGAAACCCGATACAACCGAAACCCGAACCCGACCCAACCAAATGACCAAATTATTAGACATTACCCGAAACCGAATGACCCGAAACCCAATTTACCCGAAACCCGAATATCCCGAAACCCGACTAACCGAAAAAGCGTGCCGAAAACTAAAAACCCATGTATTTTGGAACGGAGGGAGTAAATCATATTCGGGTTGCTATTTCCCGCTTTGAGTCTCTGCTGCATTTCGATTCAAGCGATGTGGGGCTCTGCGAGAGGCGTGATCGGTCTTTCTTTTCGTGTGAAGGGGTTCTGGCAGTCGGAGTCAGAACAGGCTGCGACCGTGGCAGTGTGTATCGAGGCGTCTCCTTTTCCTGGAAGTATGTTTCCTTGGAGGTTCATCTTCACTGCTCACAGGTGTATCCTGACGTGCCGTTGGCCTGCGGTGCTGCTTCCGGGGAGTATTTGGTTTCGTCCTTCATCTACGTCCTCTTCCCGTCCGGTCTGGTTGTATTGTGTTTCGCCTTTGTAGATTGTTGTTGCTTGTATCTGCACCTTCTTTGTATTTTCTGTTTGTTTAGACGGTTTTCCGTCTGCCAACTTGTCAGCCTTCGAGGTTCAGATTTGTCTGACCTCGAATTTTTACCAAATAAAAAATGATATGAGAGGAAACAAGAATCAATAAGAAAATTTCCTCTCATTTTCCTAATTATTATTGATGTTAACATGTGAGAATGAATTAGTAAATTTCATCTCCAACATTTAGTATCAGAGCCAATATAAAAAGAACATTCGAGTGTAAATAGAGTATGGAAGAATACAATGCAACTGCAATTAAACAATTTCCCAAGTTAAATAGGAATAATTATAAGAGAAAATTAGAGGATTAAGACCCCTTTCAATAATTTTATTAGTTTATAGACCCCTTTGTTAATCTTTTAGGTAAGTAGACCTTTTTAGATGTGTTATTACCTAGTTACCCTTAACCAATTTTGTTTTAAAAAATTATAATTAAACAATAAATATATAACTGTTTTATTTTTATTTTTGGTAAAAATATATAATTTTTTTATAGATAAGATTCTAATTAATCAAATTTGGCCTATATATTTTCCATTCCCTAATTAACTACCGGTTTCAAGGATTTTTTTTCTATACCTATATACTACTCCGTAATATACATCAAAATTATAACAATATATATGTATACACATCAAAATTATCACAATACAGTATATAATAAGTGGCTAGAAAGATAATTATTATACGTTACCTATAAATTAGAACAACATACAAAAATTTTATATGTGAATTAACATCTATCTATTAATATTACTAATTCTGCTAGCATTTTGCTGACGTGTCACACCCACAATTAAAGTTGAATTTTTTATTCAAATGAGCTTTTCTTATTGGTCAATATTATTATGGAAACTTTAAATTGTTTGTTTCCTATTTTAAATATGATTTGAATCCATTCCTTTTTTTTATTTTCGGTTATATTACCGTAAATATTGAGATATGTTTCCATTTTTTTTTTCCGTTTGCAATATATCTATCTATTATCTATTATTTATCTATCTATTATCTATTAATATTACTAATTCTGCTTGCATTTTGGTGACGTGTCACGCTCACAATTAAAGTTATATTTTTTTATTCAAATGAGCTTTTCTTATTGATCAATATTATTATAGAAACTTTAAAGTGTTTGTTTCCTATTTTAAATATGATTTGATTCCATTCCCTCTTTTTTTCCGATTATATTGTCGTAAATATTGAGACATGTTTCCATTTTTTCCAATTGCAATATATATATATATATATATATATATATATATATATATATATATATATATATATATATATATATATATATATCTAATATCTAATATAATACTAAAACAGTTGCAAAATGGGACACGTGGCGGCCACACATTTAAAGTTACAAATTTAAAATATATCCCCATTTTTTCTTCAAATGTTTAAAAATCTTTCTCTTATAAATAATGTTTACAATTTTGTTTTGTTTTTTTAGTATTTGTTTCTTATATTCTTTTCCTACTTTTCTTTAATTATTTTTTCAATTTTCCATTTATTATTTTCTATGCCGCCGGATATTAGTATTTGTTTCTTTTTTTTCACTACTTTTCTTTAATTTTGAAATTTGATTCGGATATCTTCCGCCGGTTGATGCGCTCAATCCAAAATTTTTTCATATTTCCTCTTCACTCTCCGATATTTTCATATATTGATTTAGTTTTTGTTTGATTTTTTTTCTACTTATCTTGAATTGAATTTGATTTTTGATTTTTGAAAAACTAAATGTTCAAATTTCAAATCAATTTCGCACGTATATATACATTTAAGCAACTTATCTTGAATTGAATTTGATTTTTGATTTTTGAAAAACTAAATGTTCAAATTTCAAATCAATTTCCATAATTATTTTTTAATTTCCATTTTTTATTTTCTATGCCGCCAGATTTTAGTATCTGTTTCTGTTTTTTTTTTCACTACTTTTTTTTTTAATTTTCAAATTTGATTCGGATATCTTCCGTCGGTTGGTGCGCTCAATCCGAATTTTTTTCATATTTTCAAATTTTTATACGGATTTAATTTTTGTTTGCTTTTTTTCTACTTATCTTGAATTGAATTTGATTTTTGAAAAACTAAATGTTCAATTTTCAAATCAATTTCGCATGTATAGATAAATTTAAGCAACTTATCTTGAATTGAATTTGATTTTTGAAAAACTAAATGTTCAAATTTCAAATCAATTTCCATAATTATTTTTTAATTTCCATTTTTTATTTTCTATGCCGCCAGATTTTAGTATTTATTTCTTTTTTTTTTCACTACTTTTCTTTAATTTTCAAATTTGATTCGAATATCTTCCGCCGGTTGGTGCGCTTAATCCAAAAGTTTTTCAAATTTGTTACTTAAAATATTGAATTTGTTGACCAAATTCTCCATATTTGCATATTGTTTTTTATCCAAGATTTTTTGAAGTCAGAAAATAATAAATCGATATATTTATTAATAAATTTATATTAATTTATCCAAGACTTTTTAACCAATGATTTGAAAACACATAACAACGGTATTTGTTTGAATTAATAAATTAATAATATTTAAACAATTTGTTTATTGATTCCTTTGGTCAAGATATTTGAGGATTCCATGATATTCGGATATTTAAAAATTGAAACTAACTAACATAAGTTGGAATGATATTGTATTTAATAAAATAAAAATACTTGAAGATTTTATTATTGTATTTAATTTATCTATTTATTTTGATTTTTTAGTTAAAGTTGTCTAATGATATTTAATTTATATTTTTATATCAATAATCAATATATCGACTATTAAAAAATCATTTGGATTACTGGATATGAAAAATCATGCATGATCCTAACCTCTTTATCTTAATCAATATATTTGTTTAATCAATAAATTGATGATAAGATCGAGTTGATCTTCTTGAGATGATCTGTGATCTCGGTATATATGTGATCCATTAGTGTAGGAAACTTTAAAGGGTTAATTCGGGTTGATTTTTTTTCAAAATTGAAGTGGTACGTATAATTTGAGCCAAAATATTATTATTTTTCATTTTAAACGAAAAAATTGTTTTTCTACTTATCCGGATTTCTCTTTGGCCTAATATGTAATAATAAAGCTTCTATTTAGACATTGCAAATCATATAACATGCTCAAATAAAACTAATAAAAAGATAATATTTAATAGAGTTTTTAGCTTTTTTAAAAACATGTCAAAAAAATAAAATGACATATATTTGAGAGGAAAGGATTTTTTTTACTTTTATGTTTATTAATATAGTATATCTTTTTTTATGTTCTCTTCATCCCAAAGTTCTGAAAATTCCATTCACCAACGTTTGTTGAATGTGTAGTCCAACTACCAAATTATTTGGTTCTACCTTCCAACCCATACCCATTACCACATCAAATGTGTGTTTAATGCTCAAAGTACTCAATCAACTTACTAAAAAACTTAGAAGGCTAAAAAAAACTCATTATCAAACAACAGTGGTGACTCTAAATTTTATACTACCTTTGTATCAAAATATCGATCGTTTTACTTTTTAGCACGTTTTTAAGGAGCTAAAAACTTTATAAAATATTATTTTTTTAAAAATTAATACTATACTTATTATTAATAAGCATGATATTATTTTTAAAATCCAATAAAAATATAATATTTTGTAGAGTTTTTAGCTTCTTAAAAATCATGCCAAAAAAATAAAACGACCTATATTTTGAGACAGATGAAGCATTTTTTTTACTTTTATGTTTATGACAATAATATTTCTTCTCCGACATTTTTATGTGTTCTCCATCCAAAAGTTCTTAAAGCTCCAGTCACTTGGAGTTTGTGTAATATGTAGTCGAACTACCAAATTATTTGGTCTTACCTTCCAATCAATTAACACAACAAAAAATAATAGTAAAGGGCCACATTTTTATATCCTGCCCCGAGCATTTAAAATCTCAAACCCAACCCTGCTAGAAAGGTGAAGCATTGACGTTTTGCCACATATTATATATATATATAGGTTGGGTCATGTGTTAACTGTAACGGCCCGGGATTATGATTCCCGAGTTACGTTTCGTGGGATGAAACCCCTCGTTAGGATCTTGCGCCCCGAGTACAGGCTAAAGGTTTGAAATCGAAGATGTGCAGTTTAAGGTGGGATTTCGCACCCAAATCCGGAAGGTCCGTTGGGGACCCCGGGGTAAACCCCTGTACCTGTCCTAAGTCTACAACGCAGGAAATCCGTTATCATGCAAAGGGCATACGTTCTGAAAATGATACAACCAGTGCCACGGCAGAGCCGGATCAAAACATAGTACAATTAGGGAGAAATCCCAAAAGCATGAATCTGGTGAAGTCAGGTTTCAAACACTCACTCTCCGCCATAAGAATAGACCCCGTCATAACAGCACAAAATCAAGCAGTGTATCGGGTACCTGAAACTATACCACCAAGTCAGGCCAAGAGTCCGCCCGCGGGTCCTCTGACCGCGCTGAGGACATATAATACGCCTATACCTAGAATAAAGGATGCCTTCATGCAGTACTGAAATCTTAACCACACTATCATGCTCCTAATTCATATATGTAGAATATTAAGTAAGGCCTTAACAAAGAATACCAAGTGGTATATCCCTTTTCTACCACCACCCCTCTTCCAGATAGGGTGGAGACTGGCCAGTTCGATACTATAGCATATCAAATCTCATCATCATATTGCATCTCATGCTCATCTCGTATCTCATGCTCATCTCGTATCTCGTGATATATATATATATATATTATATAACTCAAGGAGGACAACACCCGATGAAACTGGGCTGCCCTATGACCCTAGCAAGGATTCTAGGACTCACAGATAACGGCCGTTCTGTATTCAAACGCATACAGAATAAGAATGCTCATTCGTAAGTGCAATTCCTAAGCATGATACTACATGGCATGCTCTTATGCATATGAAACACCTACATACTATATGACACATCAGGCAGGAGGTACTGGTTACTGAGTAAGCCCCGGAGGTACTTACCTGGAGAAGCACGGGATCCAAACAATGATCAGCAATTGCAAGCAATCCAACAGATCAGAGATCACCTAGTAATCCCATAAATAACATAATAAGTCTAAGTCTAAGTCTAATTTACACAAAGCACACAAGTCACTTATGAAACATATAAGATACACACATATGATAATTCAACCATCTCATCATTATTAACATTATCATCTCATCTTCAATTCTCATCTTGTCTCATCATATCTCATAAATTAACATATTTCTCATTTCGATCATAACATCATCCTCATCAGCTCATAACAACCTCCATCCCATACTTAGCCAATTTCACATATTACCGTTTCATACTCACACATGGTATACAGATGTATCTATCATCAACATCATAATATCTAACATTTAATCTCTTTTAGTAATTCACCGCAAGTCATGCTATTAGTCACACATATCATGTCGTTAGTCAACCGCTCAGATTATCATGCTAGTTAGTCATCGAATAAGTCTTATTCCCGAGTTAGTTTCAAAACTGTTTCAAATTCAAATTAAACAGCTATGAATTCCGACCCTTGAAAATACTCGCTAAATTCCTCTTTTAATTTATTATTATAGATATAATATTTTAAAACGCCATTTAACAAAACACCCTTAGAGAGTATTTCTAAATCCTTTATGAAATAATTCCAAGCCATTTGTATTCGATTAAACCAACCCTTTATAAAATTTCCGAAATAATATTTTATCTTTTAAATCCTCAAAATATAATATATTTTAATTGTCGTTAAATAGTTAAATAAATTAACAGATAAACCCGACCCGACCCGAACCGAACCGAACCCGCTAAAACAAATCTCAACCGGTTCAAATGTTAAACAATTAATATAATAAGGCTAAGGGCCCACAAGACATCATCTTCCTCCGGATTCAAATTGGAGTCCCGCCATGGCACCTTAGCTCGTTCGGAAGGAGACCCGCCGATGACTGGAGCTCCCCTCCTTGTCTCCTCCGAGTTGGTCTCACCCTTAGCTCCCATTCCTTGCTCTCGCACCCCTCGCACGCCACTGCTCGACGCCCACCCGCGCTCTCGTCTCACTGCTCTGCCTTGACTCGCTCGACGACCATTCAAGTTCGCCGGATCTCTCACCGGAGCTCACGAGCCCACCCGACGTCCCGCACTCAGCTCACACACACTCACACTCGCCCACAACCCGACCCAAAATAGAATCGAATTAAAACAGAGGAGGGAAAGGCGGAAGCTCACCGAGGGGGGTTCGCGACTTCGGAGCTCTCGATTGGAGTTCTGGGCATCATCGGAGGCTCTCGATGGCTCGTCGGACCTACGTTGGACAGGGGTGAGTGTGACGGTGAAGTCCGAGGGCGATTCCGATCGAAAACGAGTGAGGACGGCTTACCGGAATATTGGTTCGCGATCAAACAGGGGACATGGTGCCTCGGTGGCTTGTCGGCCCCGCTGGTGGCTCTTGGGCGGCTCCTGGGTGGTGTTGGGTGGCTCCAGATGTTGCTGGTGACTCCGAGAAGGTGTCGAGGGCTGCCGATGGTCCTTGGGTGGAAGGAGAACGAAGGAGAAAGAGGCGGGCTGGTGGTGAGCTGGAGGCGACGATGGAGGTGACTAAGATGGTGGTGACGGTGACCTGGTGGTGGAGCCGAGGAAGAGAGCAGGTGGTGGTGAGGGAGGAGGGAAGCAAAGGTGTGTGATGGTGGTGACGATGGACGGTGAAGGAGGATGGGAGCGACCGAGCGGGAATGGTGATGGCATGGGGATGGATTCCGATGGGAGTGGGACTGCGGGAGTGATGGTGATGAATGAGTGAATGCCAGGGTATGGTGATTTGAAGGAGGTGAGGTGAGGTGAGGTGAGGTGAGGGAGTTAGTAAGGGTAGTGTGTTGAATTGGGTAACCAATACTCGGAATAAATTCCGAATACGTGAATTTTGAATCCCGTAATTAGTTTTCAAATGTTAGTTTTTCCGACTCTCGCTTTCTCGATCAATTAGATTTATAAAATAAAAAAAAAGGATATCGTCATCTGATAATTATTTTCCATTTTCGAGGTAAAAGGACGGAAATCGTTCGTCAAATTTTATATTACGGTCGGAATCCGCTAAACGAGCTTTTAATTCGATTTAAATTCATTTTTAATTTACTTTTTTCCGAAAAATTAGGATTTTAAAATCCGAGCCTTTACATTAACAACTCTTACGGTGTTAAATGTTAACAAATCAATATTCGGCAAAATTTATCAAATATTCATCACAATCACTCAATTATTCGTCAAAGCTTTTGTTAAAATTAATCAAATATTCATCACAATCACTTAATTATACACAATTTCCCAAATATTCATCAATATTCGGCAACATTTAAAAAATATTCATCACAGTAACACAATTACGGGATTGGGGGTGGATACACGCGCAAGGGTTTGAGTTTTTTTGGTGATAATTTTTTTTAATTAGCAATAATTATTAATTGAAATGAATCTCTTAAATGTTGTCGAAAAGCTTTGATAAATAATTGAGTGACTGTGATGAATATTTGATAAATTTTGTCGAATATTGATTTATTAACATTTAACACCGTAAGAGTTGTTAACATTTGATCCGTATTCTATATATATATATATATATATATATATATATATATATATATATATATATATATATATATATATATATATATATATATATATATACATACACATATATATTGGTATAATATAAGCATTATATTTTTTTTATCCAAATTTATATTATTTTTCTATATCGTTTTCATATTATTATAATAGTATAATATATCTAATATATAATGTATATAAATTATGGTAATATCTTCTATAAAATATAATATAATGTATTTTATAAATCCCGTGCGTTATGCACGGGTACTACACTAGTATATTACTAATTCTGCTAGCATTTTGGTGATGTGTCGCTCTGTAAATTAAAGTTGAATTTTTTAATCAAACGTTTCATTTCTTATTAATTGATGTTATTAAGGGAAGTTTAAATATTTGTTTCCTATATTATATTCATCACAATCGTATTAAAAATATCTAGAAAATTAATTCAAATGTCAAAATAAAAATCTATTAATTAATAATAATCTATTAATATTACTAATTCTGCTAGCATTTTGCTGACGTGTCACGCTCACAATTAAAGTTGAATTTTTTATTCAAATGAGCTTTTCTTGCTGGTCAAAATTATTATGGAAACTTTAAAATATTTGTTTCCTATTTTAAATATGATTTGAATCCGTTCCTTTTTATTTTATTTTCGGTTATATTGTCGTAAATATTGAGACATGTTTTCATTTTTTTTTTCTATTGCATATATCTATCTATCTATCTATCTATCTATCTATTAATATTACTAATTCTGCTAGCATTTTGTTGACGTGTCGCTCTGTAAATTAAAGTTGAATTTTTTAATCAAAAGTTTCATTTCTTATTAATCGATGTTATTAAGGGAAGTTTAAATATTTGTTTCCTATATTATATTCGTCACAATCGTATTAAAAATATCTAGACAATTAATTCAAATGTCAAAATAAAAATCTATTAATTAATAATAATAATCTATTAATATTACTAATTTTGCTAGCATTTTGCTGACGTGTCACGCCCACAATTAAAGTTGAATTTTTTATTCAAATGAGATTTTCTTATTGGTCAATATTATTATGGAAACTTTAAAATATTTGTTTCCTATTTTAAATATTATTTGAATCCATTCCTTTGTTTTCCGGTTATATTGCCGTAAATATTGGGACATGTTTCCATTTTTTTTTCCGATTGCAATATATCTATCTATCTATCTATTATTAATATTACTAATTCTGCTAGCATTTTGCTGACGTGTCACGCCCACAATTAAAGTTGAATTTTTTATTCAAAAGATATTTTCTTATTGGTCAATATTATTATGGACACTTTAAAATATTTGTTTCCTATTTTAAATATGATTTGAATCCATTCCTTTTTTTTCGGTTATATTGCCGTAAATATTGAGACATGTTTCCATTTTTTTTTTCCGATTGCAATAGATCTATCTATTATCTATTATCTATATATCTATCTATCTATTATCTATTATCTATTAATATTACTAATTCTGCTTGCATTTTGGTGACGTGTCACGCTCACAATTAAAGTTATATTTTTTATTCAAATGAGCTTTTCTTATTGGTCAATATTATTATGGAAACTTTAAAGTGTTTGTTTCCTATTTTAAATATGATTTTATTCCATTCCCTTTTTTTTTTATTTTCTTTTATATTGTCGTAAATATTGAGACATGTTTTCTTTTTTTTTTTCTGATTGCAATATATATATATATATCTATTAATATTACTAATTCTGTTAGCATTTTGGTGACGTGTCGCTCTGTAAATTAAAGTTGATTTTTTTAATCAAAAGTTTCATTTCTTATTAATCGATGTTATTAAGGGAAGTTTAAATATTTGTTTCCTATATTATATTGATCACAATCGTATTAAAAATATCTAGACAGTTAATTCAAATGTCAAAATAAAAATCTATTAATTAATAATAATAATACTAATTCTGCTAGCATTTTGCTGACATGTTACGCCCACAATTAAACTTAATTTTTTTTATTCAAATGGTATTTTCTTATTGGTCAATATTAGTTCTGAAATTTTAAAATACACGTTTCATATTTTGAACATATTTGTATCCTATTTTTATACTAATAAAAAGTTTCTTTTCTTATTAATCGATATTAATAAGGGATGTTTTTTTTTCTTACAATTTACTTATTTTACTTATGTTTGAAAAGTTTTTTTCTTACAATTTACTTATTTTAGACATCTTAAATGACTATCGAAAAATAAATTATATTTTAAGACTTACAAGCATTACTAATGATTATTTTACATCTTAGATGAGGCTTCTTAGATCACTTTTCTACCTTTTAGGAATTTTTTTATTTTTACCATCTTACCTTTATTTTCACAATTAATTTACCTCTCTTTCTAGCCATCTTTCTAATGAGAATAATGAATAAGTTATGTATATCTTCATAACTTCAAAAGTATTCGCACAATCATGTGCTTATGACAATAACTATATACGGATTATTTATTTCAATTATATTAGGTGGTGTGTTTGAGTATTATTACTACTTTACCTTATTAAATCATTTTAAAATTTTGTATTGTATCTTTTCCATCTAATTTATAAATTACAAAAAAAAAACTTTATACGTACATATTTTTGTTATAAACAAGTATATATATTAATATAGTACTATTATAGATATAGATATATAAAATGATGTTCAAATTAAAATGGATCAA
The DNA here is from genome assembly GCA_037127255.1 of Persicaria tinctoria. Lineage (NCBI taxonomy): Eukaryota > Viridiplantae > Streptophyta > Magnoliopsida > Caryophyllales > Polygonaceae > Persicaria > Persicaria tinctoria. The sequence continues at coordinate 18,845,340 of JBANSL010000007.1, read as the reverse complement.
ACTCCCGTGCCTTCAAGGCACGGGTATTGCACTAGTCTTTAACTAATGTAGCTTACAATAAATATTAGAGTACTTTTACCATCCTTATTCTTGATTGTAATACATACATTACATTTACAATAAATTAATAAAACATAGAATCACAATATATTCTATATTGTAACACATTAAGAATGACAATAACTTCAACATTGTGCTAGTATTACAATAAAATATTTCTTGTAACACAATACGCACTTACACTACCAAGTTCCCATATCACTTTCTTTCTCATAACACTAAATTTCACACTTATTGTAACTACCTATATATCATCACCCCAACGTACACTCTCTTAACTTCCCTCTCAAATAACTCCTCCATCGCTTTCTTCAACCAAATTTCAATACACTGTTACAATATCAATCCAAGAATTCGGCCCGATCGAATATCGAATGGCCCAATTCAATATCGACCATTAATATTGGTTATACCCATACGTCATCGGAATGCTAAACTCTATATGGTATGTCATCGGAATGCTCAATTCAATACCATAATACGGTTAATTGAGGGTTGATTTTGTACTGTCACCACAAAAAAAAATTGCATTTGCCACGCATGGTAGCAACGGCAAAGGATTTGCCGTGGCCAATGCTTAAAAAAAAACAAATTAGTCACGAATGGTAGCAACGGCAAGGTTTGCCGTGGCCATTAGACAACAAAACATAAAGTAGCCACACATAGTAGCAACGGCACGGATTTGCCGTGGCAATTGAGTTGGTTTTTATGATGTCATAGCCACGGCAGTGGAGTCCCGTGGCTAAATCGAGTAATTTTTTTAAAAAAAAAAAAGTAAAAGAGAATTATAGAAAGAGAATATATAAAAAATTTGATTTTTTCTATGAAAACTTAAAAATAATTTGATTGTTGTTTGGGCGGGTATAGTTCCCGGTTGTGAAATTTAGGGGTTTCATTCTAACCCTAAAACCACTCTCATCTCTCCTCTCTGGCCGCTCTCATCTCTCATTCTCTCTGGTTGCTCTCAGCCAACAGTCACTCTGCTCTGTCGTCGTCGCTCTCTCTTGCGGCCTTTCGCTCACATCTCTCTGCTCTCCCTCGCCCTGCTCCATTGTTGATCTTCTCTCTCTCTCGCGCTCTTCTCTCCGCTCTCATCTCTCTTCACTCTCTAGGCTCGACAGTCAGATCTGGTCCCCTCGCCCTCGTCATCGTCTCCACTCTTCCGTCAGTTCGACTGGTGAGGGACTTTCCCCTTTTATGTTGCAAAATCAGATGGGGTCTCTTGAAGCTCCAACAATGGTGATCTATCTTATTTATTTCATTCCATGCTCCTTGATTTTTAGTTCTGTTTCTCCTTCTCTGCTTGCGTTGTTAGATTTATTAGACATATACTAGGTGAGACTTTGTCCATTCCTTTTTCCTTATGAAGTAACGATTAGGTGTTTTGGCTCCCTATTTCTATAAATTTGCTTGCTTTTGTAGTTGGTTTGATTTTCAATTGATGTTAACTTGTCAAGTATCGTGCTTTGTGTTCGCTCTATCTTGTGGTGTTCGGTAAAAATTTGCGTTTTCGGTTACATATTTGTACTCCTTGATTCCATAGGGTTTTCTTTTCTCTTCGATTGACTTTAATTGATTCCCTAGGGTTGTAATTTTTTTTCTACTTGTTCGATTGCAGACTTCAAGTGGTAATTGAATGTGCAAACCTCCATTGAGAGCTCTGTAACGGCCCGGAATTATGATTTCCGGGTTACGTTTCAAGGGATAAAACCCGTTGTTCGGATCTTGCAATCCAGGTACGGGTCGAGGTTTCAAATTCATTTTAAGGTTTATAGAAAGAGGGATTTCAAACCCTAAAACCTCGAAGGGCCGTTGGGTACCCTTAACCTGTCCTAAGACTATGTCGCGGAAACCATTTCAAACGGAAGTAAAGTACAGATACAAGTGTCACGGCGGAGCCGGGTCAAAACAGAGTCAAAAGTATAAATCTAAAACAATATAATCAGAGTCTGGCGAAGTCTATAACTCCAGCGCTCACTCTCCGCCGACAAAATTACCCGCGCAATAAGCAAACAGCACCGATAGGATGAACATAAACAATTCCTAAAAAAATTGATTTGGGGCGGGATCAGATCGATGCCCACTTAACTCTGCATCCCAACCATAAGCACACATATACGCTATACCTAATAAAGATGCTCTAATGCAGTACGAAATTCAAACACACTAGCATGCTCCTAGTTCATAATAATGTGCAGAAATACTGTAAAGGGCCCAAGACAATGCCAAGTGGCATATCCCTCTCCTACCTCCACCCCTTCCGACAGGCGGAGACTGGCCAGCTCGTGAATGCATTCATTCATAATAGGGCGGCACGCATGCCTAACCCGCTCCACAATAAAGCCCGCAGGCATATCATAATATAAGGAAGTACTCGATTGACTCAGGGTACCCAATGAGGCTGGGCTACCCTATGACCCTAGCAAAGACTTCTAGGACTATCACAGATAACGGCCGTTCTGTTTACATACGCACAAAGAAATAGAATGCTCAACGATCGATGCAACCTAGCATGGTACTACATGGCATGCTGATCATGAATGCAAGCACCTAGTATATCATGCACCTAAAGCAGGGAATAGCTCTATTCAATCTGAGTAAGCTCCGAAGAGACTTACCTGGAAGTGCAGAACAGCAAAAGGCAACAACTAGGTATACAGAAAGCCAATCATGTCACAGATGATCACCTAACACATATATAAGTAATACAAATAAGTCTACTTCTAATGTTACTTAAGCATATAATATCACACACAAGTCATTAAATTTATTCCTCATCTTCCCAAGATTTTCCAAAACTCTTCTAAAATCTCAAATTATATCAAATCATCAATTAAACACTTTCCCAAATCATACTTTACCCAAAAATCCATTTACAAGGTGTTACTCTTTAAATTAACTTATTTTATTACTTTATCAAAACAATCCGACGAGGTTAGTATATTTCCAAATCCTCTTTTTAATTTTATTAAATCAAATTCCAACCTTTAAAACCTTTTCTAAATTCATTTTTATTTATTTTTATATATCCAAGCCCAATAATATTATATTTTAAATCTCAATGATAATATAACTAAATATATTATATTCCATTTACTTAATATATTTTATATCAAAATATACATAAGTCTTAAAAATCCATTTTCCTTGAAACACATTTTACCCAAAGAATTAGGCCCAATCCTCTTTAAAATTTCGGATCCAATAGCCCAACCCATCTCTCATTGTCTGCCAAACCCGAACTCACAAGGAAAGAAAGGAAAGGAAGTGGGCCAGGGGCTGACATGGCAAGTGGCAGTGGGGTCCGCCAGGTCTCCTTCTTCCTCCAACTTCTGCATCTGTTCGAAGCGCGCCACCGGCTCCAATCTTCTCTACTTCGAAACAGATCGTCGGCGCTCCTCCTGGGCCTCCTCCACCATCGTCCCTCCTCGTCCTTCATCGGACCCTCGACTCGCTGACCGCCCTCGCCCTCGGCTCTCACTCTCTCTCTCTCTCTCTCTCTCTCTCTCTCTCTCTCTCTCTCTCTCTCTCTCTCTCTCTCTCTCTATCACGCTCGAGCCTCACTCGCTCTCGTCTTCGCCGAACCCGCTCGCTCGCTCGCTTGCACTCGCTCTCGCCTCTTACCGACAACCAAAGACAGAAAATAAAGGAACACAATGAACTCACGGAGAAGGAAAGGAGATTGAGTGCTCACCGAGGGTTGAGGTTTCGATGTTTGTCGGACCCGTTCGGAGGTCGCCGGAGGCTTGGGTGGTGCGTCGGAGGCGGAATCGTTGCTCTGTTGGCCTAGGGCGGAGGAAAGAGTGATAAAGGTGCAACCTTGTGAGGTTTTTGAGCGAAAGGAGGAGGAAGACGCCTTACCGGGAGTGTTGAACGGAAAACTGGGGGAAGAGAAAGGAGGAGGTGCGACTCGGGGATGGCCGTCAGCAGCTCCTGGGTGAAGGCTTGAGCTCCTGGGCGGACTTCGGAGAGGAGAGTCAGACTAGTTGCTCGCTCTCGCTGGTCGAAACGGGGGTTGCTGGTGCTCGGAATAACGCTCGGAGTATTCAAGAGGAGACAAGGAGGAAGAGAACCGATGGGGTTTTGTGTGTTTGGGCTTGAGGTTGTTTTGAAACTAATGAAAATGACTAGGGGAGGAGATGTGGCCTGCTGTTACTGAAATCTGAAGGAGGGAAGGGCTGCCTGCAGGAGTTGGCGTGGGGAGCTAGACATTGCCCGAAATGGATGTGGGAAAGAGAAAGGAGTTGTGTTGTTGAGCTTAATAGGGGAAGGTACAACTAGATGTGGCTGATCTTTATCAATTTCGGAAAAGAGGGGAAAGGAGCATAAGATCCCAATCTTAATTTCAAATACCCGAAAATACATCTCGAAATCCGTTCACTCGACCTTATCCTGACTCGGTCAAACTAAATTTTAAAATTTTTGATTCGAATTATTAAATTGAGGACGAGTGTTTCATGAAATATCCGATTTAAATTCATATTTTGGAAAATTAAGATTTGAAAATCCGGGCCTTTACATCATCCACCTCTAAAAACAAGTCTCGTCCCCGAGACTAAAACCACTTTAAGGTGAGAGGAAGAAGTTTTAAAATGCGAGTCCAAGGATCGTGTCCAATGATCTTGCAATCATCTCAGTTGCATCTTCCGAGATTCTCGCAACATCCTAGCCACGGTCGTGACATCTCCAATTAGTCTTGACAAGTATGCAACAAGCGCCCCTATCACATCCTCGCTTCGACTTTTCGGAAGTATCACAACTCTAAAAGTTCTACAATATCATCACTAGGTCTTAGCAAGCACTCTACAAGCGCCCTCATAAAATGCTTGTATCCACTTCGTGAGGTATCATAGAGTTGCCCGGGTTTGAAAAGTTTCAAAGGGGATTCCGCAATTGAAAAAGATTAGCCTCAAAATCATGGAAATTTTCGATCGCGTTCGGTCTCTCAAAATCAAGTTAGTCTTTTTCGAAATCGTCCAAAATCCTTCAAATCAAGCAACCTCTCAACTTCAAAACCATTCCAAAGCTTTTCAAAATCCGAGTTAGTTGTTTCCAAACTCTTTCAAAACCCTTTAATCTCAATTTGGTCGAGCAAATTCAGAACTCAAGAGGTGGAATCATCCACCTCGAAAGGCTAATCCCATATTCTCTTCCTAGGTTCCAATCTCAAAAGCAATTCCAATCTACGAATCTCTAGCCATTATTAGAATCGATATAACCAAGACATGCCACATCATAACCAACCAACCACCGAAATTGGACACGCCAAAACCATAACATGAATAGCAATCCGTCAACATGGCCGCATACTAGTATATTGGAACGTCACACTCAACCTTAGCGTTTCATGTTTTAGGTGTCAACAAATAAGAATGCATCCAGCAAGAATATCATTTTTGAAAAGGCAACACACAAACACATCAAGTCTCAACCTTAGTAGATCACATCAGCATGGTTTCCTACTTACCACTACCAACACAACATCATTTTGTCATGATAGGGGTGTCGGTCTATTAGAAAGACAATAAGTCAACACAACAAAATCCATCTCAACAAGATTCAGCAAGCCAAGATATTCACCATTTTCCTAGCCAATAATCTAGATGAAAGTCACATTTTTTTTTGAATTATCAATGTACAGAGATATCAACACAATCGCCTTTCAACAATTTATGTTCAAGTGTCAACATAGAATCGGTCACGCTCTCATGGTTTAGCAATAGCAAAGTCTAGCAACATAGCGGCACAAGATATTATTGTCACGTCAACATTTAACTTAACAGGATATCGTATACCAATATATCAAGATAACATGCATCCTTATACTATGGACTCTTCATTCTACTATATATCATCTAATTCCCAAATATTTCATATCAGCATATAAGATGATTTCACGCTAGGTTTATATATCATTATCTCTCATTGCCTCAAACAATCACATGTCATAAGTCTCAAGATATTGTCATGCTCAGCAGGTATTGCAGAATATCAAGTATCGACATATCAAGACAAGTTATCACATTACATCATGCTATTAATAATTTGAGCAAAGGTAATATCAGGCCAGAATCACAATAACATATTGTCACATATTAACGGGGCACATAATAAACACAAGGTCAGGATCTCAGCAGGTATAGTTCACGTTCCACAAGTAAAATAAACAAGCAAGGCTTACAAACACAGAACACCAATCATATCACAAAATCAAGAAAATTCCTCACACCATACCAGTCAAAATAAAACACTAGGGGTGTGCATATCCGGGTACCCGACACGAACCGGTTAATCGTGTCGGGTACCCGAAACCGTTTAGCCCAAAATACCCGAACCGTATACGAACCATCTTAACCCGGGTACCCGACACGGTTAAGTATTCGGTTCCGTGTCGGATACTCGGGTTATCCGACACAAACCGTATGTTCTTTCTTTCTGTTTTTTTTTTTTTTTTTTTTTTTTTTTTTTTTTTTGCTGTTTGTGCGAGATTGCCATGGCGGTGAAGAAAATTGAAACCTAAAAACGATTGAATGAGAGGCCCTAACTGGGGAGGAAAAACAACACCAACAACGCTCCAAATTCGCACAAATTTGAGATTTAGGGTTTGTTTATTTTGACAAATTCGCACAAATTGGAGGAGAGAAGAATAGATTGAGACTTGAGAGGCTCACTGGAGAAGAAGGGCCGACGAAGAGAAGAATTGTTTCAGAGGCTCACTGACTCGAAACTGGAGAAGAAGGGTCGTCGGCTCGGCTCGGAACTGGAGAAGAAGGGCCGAAGAAATGAAGCGATTGAGAGGCTTGGAATTGGGGAAGAAGAAGCGATTGAGAAGTGCGGCCATGGAACTGGGCAACCGGCGGCCATGGAACTGGGCAACAAGAAGAAGAAGGGCGGCCATGGAACTGGGCAACCGGCGGCCATGGAACTGGGCAACAAGAAGAGGCGATTGAGAGGCTTGGAACTGGAGTAGAAGAGGCGGCCATGCCGCCATGGAACTGGGCAACAAGAAGAGGCGATTGAGAGGCTTGGAACTGGAGTAGAAGAGGCGGCCAGATCTGTTTAGGTTTTAGGGTTTGTTCAACTTAAAACATAAAAATATAATATTGTAATAAAAAAAAAAAAGGGGGCGAGACTGGAGGGCAAAAAACACCTCTTCAGGAGTCGAACCCGGGCCTGTTCGCAAGAACCAGAAGGAATGGAGGACACGCTTACCAGTTGAGCAAGCGGAGTTTACTGATACTTTTGGAATTCTATTTATACTTGTATTAATTATACTACCCAACCTAAAATTAAAAAAAAAAATTTAAACGGTTCGTGTCGGGTACCCGACAAGGCGATTTGCCCGACCCGAACACGAACCGTTTAAAACCGTGTTTTCTCGGTTCGTGTCATTTTCGTGTCGTGTTTTTTCGGTTTCGGGTTTTTTCGTGTCGTGTTTTCGTGTCGTGTTTTCGGTTTCGGGTTTTTTCTGCACACCCCTATAAAACACAATCCCCACTCACCCATCTCCACTCTCACCCCTCATTCCATCAAGCACTCTCACACACCATCCACCTCTAAGAACCCAACTCCTATCTCTAACTTCACACCCGAGAACCCCCTCATACCACATCCTCAATACTCTCAAGAGTCATTCCCCACACTTCATATACTACTCAAGACATCACAAGCATCATACCCTGCTAACCCCATGGATCCCTCTCTCGCGTCTTACCTCGTAATACCATCGATCATCCTAACCGCCTAGAATTCTTTTACCACTCATCACCCATGCTACCAAATTACCTCACCCACGGGTTTAAGGAAGAACAATCATAAAAATCATCGAGCATAAGGTCTACATCATATCAACTAGCATTCATAAACATAATATCATGGGTTCAACAAGTCTCAGTTTACCATCATGCTCGATAATCATTGCAAACATCATATATGAACGTAATCAAGTCAAGCTAGCATGTTGCATTATACCTTATTAGATACAATTCAGGTCTCTTAGCATATGTAGTTCACATTTTACAGGCAAAGGAATTCAAATCATGCTTAACAACTTAGAGTAGCGACACTTCAAGGCATCATGGTACGTGAGATCTATAAGGCATCGAATCATATCATCATAGACAACAGACAATCAGACAACAATCATCACCAAGTCAGCACATCAACGCATAAATCTCATCGTCAGGTCAGTGCAATATTGTCATCAACAATTTCAGAAGGATTATCAATTCGAACGAAAGACACTCTCGCTTGCAAGCCATATCGCACTTAGTAATCGCAATCCTCGACACGTGTTTGTTCCGCCGACATCATTGATCCTGAGGCTTGTGGGTTATGGGCCCACACTTCCTTTGCTCTGCTCCATCGCTAACTAACTTCTTGTTTCCTTTTTCACGCGGTCGCTCGTCCAAGTATCACAGAGGAGTCTAAGTTAGCAGAGATAGGGGAGTGACAGGAACGGAAACCCCAATGTTCACTTCGGAAATATAGACCAAGGCTAAAAGGATGACAAGACTGGAGACAAGACTCTGACCCGAGAATAGCAACGATGCCCTTATGGAAGTCGGTGAGGTTATAATTGCGACAACTAACATAAATTCATCATGGAGCATATCAATTACAATAACCCACACTAACATATACATATCTCAAGGAGAATAACATGCATATTCATTCCAAAAGGCACAATCAAGCCCTACACTGATGCAAGTGAGAGCTAACAGTTTATTATCCCATAAAAGCAGAGATGCCTACTAATTCCAAGCAAATTATGCGGAGCCAGTAAGGGTCATGCGGGGTTTAACGAGGATGGCAAGTATCATGTATATGAAAAGAGAACTAGCATGGTATACTCATCAACAATTGAGTTCAAACATAACATAACGAGGTATATCATGGCAATCAGCCGAAGCATCATACGAGAACACATAAAAGCAGCATAGTAACTATCACATCCGACAACAATGATCATATAGTAGGTTAAGAACGACATGTAATCATACGACGAGATACATTTAGAAAGCATAGGTCCTGAACAATACTAGCGATACATGACAGGGCAGAGGCATACTCAAGAGCCATTTAATGAGTTCAACCTAGTGTTCATGAAAGCAAGAGAGATCACCATAGAGCAACAAGGAGAACACCACGGACGATAGATCATAATCATGTTAGGAATGAGCAGTCATAGGGCACAGAAAACGGTACAATAACTATCACATTATAGAACAAGTACGACAGGTAATCATTTATCGAGTCATATTGGAAATCATAAGGCCTACATGATACTAGTAACACACATCGAGCATGAATACAGTCAAGGTAATTCGACTAGATTCATTCTAACTTTCATGCGTTCTACGTAGGTGAAAACATGATATAGTGTGGTGTGTGGTCATGCGAGGTGTCAAGTCATACATCTATGCAAGCACGAGAGGATATCATAGAGTAATAAGGAACACCACCGAGCGATAACATGTAAGCATGCTAGAACTAACCATCACGGAAAACAAGTAGATCATCGAATTCAACATCAATTTAGTCATGCGTAAAACATTTTAAGAGGAGAGGAGGAAGGGGGAACCACACTATCAGGGACCTAGCTCAAGAGAAAATCAACAATAATGCAGGCAATATACAATACAAACGAGTCACCACCAAGGATCCTACAAGGTACTAAAGGTTCAACATACCATACGATACATGCGTGCAACAAATCACGACGTCACGTAAGAAATCAATTCAATCACATTTCAACAATATAGAAGCATGAGGAAGGTTTTACGATGTATACTATGAGTTTAAGCAACAGGGCAATATAGTTGGAACACGGGAACATAAGTTCAAACCAACTCATACTGGGATAAAACATACATTTATCAAGACTCATTTACACCAACATAATCCCAATTAAGTGCAAGTATCACACAACCGTATAAATTGCAGAGTAAGCAACAATAATTAACCTGATGTATACATAGCAAATGGGCATGCTATTGATTCTTGTCACAAAAGGGATAATAGGCATTGACACGTCATCATCCAACAAGCTAAAATGATCATCTATCAACATTCATACAAAGAGGAATTGATCACACTATCATGAACCTAATTCAAGAGGAGATAACGATTATGTAGGTTCATATCATGTGGTTCATGCTTCCAATCGATCATACTGTCAACAAGCCAGGTGAACATGCTATAACATCAAACAGTCATGATATAATTAAGGCAAGACACAACACAAGACTTGAGCAAGGTAACTAACCACAACATGAACTTAAACAATAAAACCATGACAGAAGGCAAGACATAACATGAGAAGCTTCTTACTAATGATCAAACAGGCGGGGGATTATAAAATCATGTCATGCAATTCAGAAAGAGTCACCATTACAACCGGACAGAGATCCCTAAGAGAAACCATTGACTTTTCCCGACTGACTTATCACCCAGTTCCCGTATGACTCTGGTATGACTCTTTGTGGCAAGAAGACAATGGTTGACCGTCATAAGAATAGAGAAGGACAACCCCATAAACACCTTACTCTTAACTCAAAATGTCATCAAGAACCACCTCCCAATACTCACTCAGACAACATTCATACTCATACATGATTACGCCACAATGTGTTTACCAACCCATTTCCCTATGGAAGACACTGACATCCGGGAGAAAGACTCAATATGAGCGTCAAAGGGTCAACAGACATAGAGGAAGGGGCTGTTTCACACAAGCTGAGTTTGACCACACAGAAACAAGGGTACTCCCACTATCCCGTTTGCATAGATTAGTCAATAAATAACTCATTGTTAGGCATACCAAATCAGATCTCTAACATAGCAAGCACTCAGCACAGAATCAGTTAATAACACTCATAATGACCTCGTTAGAAACTTCCAGACCCATCTGTAAAGAGCAAGCTGGTATTTTGCCTACCGTTCCCAACTACACCCAATAGGGGTGGTCTAGCGCCTTTACTATCCACTCGTGTCCCCGTTGGTCAGTTTTCCTCTTTTATTACAAGTTGAGTTAATTACTTAATCCAATTCCAGTTAGGCATCTTAAGTTCATTTTGCCCTTTTAAAACACTTCCAAATCCTTTGAAATTCATGGACGATTTTCCAAAACATACACTCGACCCTTGTGTACCCGAATTGCACAACCTCAGCTCTGATACCATCTTTGTAACGGCCCGGAATTATGATTTCCGGGTTACGTTTCAAGGGATAAAACCCCTTGTTCGGATCTTGCAATCCAGGTACGGGTCGAGGTTTCAAATTCATTTTAAGGTTTATAGAAAGAGGGATTTCAAACCCTAAAACCTCGAAGGGCCGTTGGGTACCCTTAACCTGTCCTAAGACTATGTCGCGGAAACCATTTCAAACGGAAGTAAAGTACAGATACAAGTGCCACGGCGGAGCCGGGTCAAAACAGAGTCAAAAGTATAAATCCAAAACAATATAATTAGAGTCTGGCGAAGTCTATAACTCCAGCACTCACTCTCCGCCGACAAAATGACCCGCGCAATAAGCAAACAGCACCGATAGGATGAACATAAACAATTCCTAAAAAAATTGATTTGGGGCGGGATCAGATCGATGCCCACTTAACTCTGCATCCCAACCATAAGCACACATATACGCTATACCTAATAAAGATGCTCTAATGCAGTACGAAATTCAAACACACTAGCATGCTCCTAGTTCATAATAATGTGCAGAAATACTGTAAAGGGCCCAAGACAATGCCAAGTGGCATATCCCTCTCCTACCTCCACCCCTTCCGACAGGCGGAGACTGGCCAGCTCGTGAATGCATTCATTCATAATAGGGCGGCACGCATGCCTAACCCGCTCCACAATAAAGCCCGCATGCATATCATAATATAAGGAAGTACTCGATTGACTCAGGGTACCCAATGAGGCTGGGCTACCCTATGACCCTAGCAAAGACTTCTAGGACTATCACAGATAACGGCCGTTCTGTTTACATACGCACAAAGAAATAGAATGCTCAACGATCGATGCAACCTAGCATGGTACTACATGGCATGCTGATCATGAATGCAAGCACCTAGTATATCATGCACCTAAAGCAGGGAATAGCTCTATTCAATCTGAGTAAGCTCCGAAGAGACTTACCTGGAAGTGCAGAACAGCAAAAGGCAACAACTAGGTATACAGAAAGCCAATCATGTCACAGATGATCACCTAACACATATATAAGTAATACAAATAAGTCTACTTCTAATGTTACTTAAGCATATAATATCACACACAAGTCATTAAATTTATTCCTCATCTTCCCAAGATTTTCCAAAACTCTTCTAAAATCTCAAATTATATCAAATCATCAATTAAACACTTTCCCAAATCATACTTTACCCAAAAATCCATTTACAAGGTGTTACTCTTTAAATCAACTTATTTTATTACTTTATCAAAACAATCCGACGAGGTTAGTATATTTCCAAATCCTCTTTTTAATTTTATTAAATCAAATTCCAACCTTTAAAACCTTTTCTAAATTCATTTTTATTTATTTTTATATATCCAAGCCCAATAATATTATATTTTAAATCTCAATGATAATATAACTAAATATATTATATTCCATTTACTTAATATATTTTATATCAAAATATACATAAGTCTTAAAAATCCATTTTCCTTGAAACACATTTTACCCAAAGAATTAGGCCCAATCCTCTTTAAAATTTCGGATCCAATAGCCCAACCCATCTCTCATTGTCTGCCAAACCCGAACTCACAAGGAAAGAAAGGAAAGGAAGTGGGCCAGGGGCTGACATGGCAAGTGGCAGTGGGGTCCGCCGGGTCTCCTTCTTCCTCCAACTTCTGCATCTGTTCGAAGCGCGCCGTCGGCTCCAATCTTCTCTACTTCGAAACAGATCGGCGGCGCTCCTCCTGGGCCTCCTCCACCATCGTCCCTCCTCGTCCTTCATCGGACCCTTGACTCGCTGACCGCCCTCGCCCTCGGCTCTCTCTCTCTCTCTCTCTCTCTCTCTCTCTCTCTCTCTCTCTCTCTCTCTCTCTCTCTCTCTCTCTCACGCTCGAGCCTCACTCGCTCTCGTCTTCGCCGAACCCGCTCGCTCGCTTGTTTGCACTCGCTCTCGCCTCTTACCGACAACCAAGGACAGAAAATAAAGGAACACAATGAACTCACGGAGAAGGAAAGGAGATTGAGTGCTCACCGAGGGTCGAGGTTTCGATGTTTGTCGGACCCGTTCGGAGGTCGCTGGAGGCTTGGGTGGTGCGTCGGAGGCGGAATCGTTGCTCTATTGGCCTAGGGCGGAGGAAAGAGTCATAAAGGTGCAACCTTGTGAGGTTTTTGAGCGAAAGGAGGAGGAAGACGCCTTACCGGGAGTGTTGAACGGAAAACTAGGGGAAGAGAAAGGAGGTGGTGCGACTCGAGGATGGCCGTCAGCAGCTCCTGGGTGAAGGCTTGAGCTCCTGGGCGGACTTCGGAGAGGAGAGTCAGACTAGTTGCTCGCTCTCGCTGCTCGAAACGGGGGCTGCTGGTGCTCGGAACAACGCTCGGAGTATTCAAGAGGAGACAAGGAGGAAGAGAACCGATGGGGTTTTCTGTGTTTGGGCTTGAGGTTGTTTTGAAACTAATGAAAATGACTAGGGGAGGAGATGTGGCCTGCTGTTACTGAAATCTGAAGGAGGGAAGGGCTGCCTGCAGGAGTTGGCGTGGGGAGCTAGACATTTCCCGAAATGGATGTGGGAAAGAGAAAGGAGTTGTGATGTTGAGCTTAATAGGGGAAGGTACAACTAGATGTGGCTGATCTTTATCAATTTCGGAAAAGAGGGGAAAGGAGCATAAGATCCCAATCTTAATTTCAAATACCCGAAAATACATCTCGAAATCCGTTCACTCGACCTTATCCTGACTCGGTCAAACTAAATTTTAAAATTTTTGATTCGAATTATTAAATTGAGGACGAGTGTTTCATGAAATATCCGATTTAAATTCATATTTTGGAAAATTAAGATTTGAAACTCCGGGCCTTTACAAGCTCCATTTGTTACAGAGTTCCAGTTATGATCTCCATATCATGCCAGTAGATCTCTCTGAAGTATTTAGAGAAGGCTCTTCTGATGCTCTTGAGGGTCATTTGTAGGTCATGCCAAACCTTTATGGAAATCTTGTTGCAAATATAGCTGCAGGTATAGCTGGTGGTACTGGAGTCATGCTTGGAGGTAAGATCCTTCATTTTAAATATTATTGCAAGTGTTTAGCACATTAAATAATATGTGCAGAGAATACAATCAAACCATATTTTTTAGTTGTACATGATTACACTTATTTATGGTCACATTTTAAGGTCGATTTTGTCATCCTCCCAAGTGTCAAAGAGGATATTTTGCTTCTCTGCTAATCTTTGTCTCAGTGTGGCTGGAGCTTTTGAAATGAACCAGAGGATCTTCTTAGTCAGTTTCAAAGGGGTCATTGATAATATTGTTGATGTTGTAGAATTTGAGAACCCGTTCATTTAGTCTAATAATGGAGCTGATATAGTTGCTAATATGAATAATAGTAGTTTATTAACCCTTTTTTAGTCTTACCACTTTGAATTTAAAGAATTTGGGCTATTAAGACTATTTCATTCTAATTAATCAGGCTAGCTTAGATGTGTATATTATTAAACTAAGCAACTTCTTTTACTAGCTTATTTGTGTTTTTTTAAACCCTTTCTCTTGCAGTTCTCTGCTGCACCAGGAGGTCGGCGGAGTAGATTCGAAACTCACTCTCCCATAGAAAGGACATTGGAAATCTGGGGCTCCGTTCTAACATTTTTCTTTAAAGCATGGCTGGATAATTAGAAGTTTTCTTATCTTGGTTAGTCATCTCTTGAGATAGGAGATACTTCAGTATATTGTTGTGTGACTTCACATTCTAATATCTACTATTTTGTTTTGGGTTGTTTAAAAGGTTGGGACGGCAGTTGTCACTAGGGATAATGGAAGGTTGGCTCTTGGAAGATTTGGTTCCCTTTGTGAACAAGTAATTGAGTCTTTCTTTAATTTGTCCTTTTTCTTTATCCTTCTTGAGTCTAGCACTGAAACCTTGCTAATTTTACAACTGCAGATAAAAGAGCTAAATTATCAAGGATATGAAGTGATTTTAGTTTCTTCGGGTGTTGTTAGCATGGGTCGCCAGAGGCTCAAACACAGGAAATTAATGAGCAGCAGGTTTTAAGTTGTTTTGCCTTTCAATTATTTATCATGGGATATTTTGAACTTGTTTGTTTTTAGAATTTTTTTATTTCTCACTTAAATATTGGAACTCCATGCTTAGGGGGAAACAAATTTGCGAGATTAAGGACCAAGCTTGGTTACACAAACATGTTTGTTATTCGTAGCATGTTCCTGCACATCGATGCTGACTTAAATATATCAAACATTGATGTCAAATTTAGATTAAACTGCATTTATTGATCTGGTTTGGTCCTTTGAGATATAAGACTGAATTTGGACTGAAATTGTTTTGAAGAAAACACACTATTGTATGAGATACTTACTCAATCTTTTAGACTGATTGTAGAAACCAAAAGAGCATTGCAATAGCCCATGCCTGAGATTTACAATTCTTCCATTATTTTCTTTTTAGTTTTGCTGACCTTCAGAAGCTGCAATTTGAACTTGATGGCAAGGCATGCGCAGCTGTTGGACAAATTGGTCTTATGGCATTGTATGATTCATTGTTTAGCCATGTAAGTGGGATCAGCTAATACTGATGTATCTGTTTGTGTGTTTTGGTGTACATATTGCGGTTTGTTTTCACTTTTCTGATCGTTTACTTTATACAGCTGGATGTAACATCTGTTCAGCTTCTTGTGAGGGATAATGATTTTATTGACCCCAACTTGAGGTCACAGTTGTCTGAAACGGTGAACCCATTGCTATCTCTTAAGGTCGTTCCCATATTTAATGAGAATGATGCTATAAGTACCCGAAGAGCTCCTGATGAGGTATGTTTCAATTTCTGTGTTCATATCATATGAGAAGAAGCACATTATGTTGCCAAACTTTCGGAATTTGATCTCTCTTTTAAAGCGATTTCTTGTATCACTGAAATAAAATGATTTCCCCCTTCCAAATATAGAAGTAGAAAGAAGATGATTTGCTTCCGAAAACTTTCAAGGCTTTTCCTTATGATTTCCCCCTTTATAATTGATATTGCAGGACTCTTCTGGTATATTCTAGGATAATGACAGTTTAGCTGCTCTATTGGCTTTGGAGTTGAAAGCTGATCTCCTTCTATTGATGAGTGATGTGGAGGGTCTTTTCAGCGGCCGACTTAGTGATCCAAATTCAAAGCTAATTCACACTTACATTAGGGAGAAGCATCAAGCAAAGATTACCTTCGGAGACAAGTCGAGGTTGGGCGGGCGGGGGGGGGGGGGGGGGTATGACTGCAAAAATAAAAGCAGTTGTTTATGCAGCATATGATGGTTGAATTCCTGTGGTCATTACAAGGTATATTTCAATGATTATTTTGATATATGTCCAATTTGCATCTTTGGTATCCATGCTGATTTGTTCAACTGCTTTTTTTCTTTTAAGGCTATGAATCTTTTAATCCACTGATATCCCTATTTTATGTGTATGGTCACTGATTAAGGGTCTCATAGAAACATAAGACCCTTTATGTAGTGATATAGTGATATTACCTGTTTCAATTCTAGCATTGGTCTTTTATATGAAATAGCATGTGATGTTGCATCCTGTACTTTTAGTTTAACGTCCATCTGTCATTAGTGCATAATCAAGTCATTTAGAATTTGGAAACATAAGACTCTTGTGTTGAGGTAAACTGGTAGTTCTATTAAAAATCCTTGGGTTATTATTACTCTTGTCCTTTATTTTAATATTACCTTGAAGAGTTCTTTGGTTCTCCCCTCTCTTCATGTATATACTGCCCAAGTGACTAAGGCATGTGCTCTCCTACAAGTTACTTCTGTTGCCTGCATACTTGGTTCATCTTGGGCAGACTGGCAACAATTATTTGCAGCTACCATGCAAGTATTCGTATATGTATGACTACCTTCTTGCACTTTTTGCAACTTATTTTGCTGAAATGCTTTTAGACGTGATAAGCTTGTTATTTGGAGTATGTTTGAATTTCCTGCTTTCCTTTTCATGTATACACGTGGCCAAGCCCTTGTTAATCATGAGAGGCTTAGGAGAAGCTTTACATGCGTAGTCATGATTCAAGCTTCTTGAAAACTTACTAGTAACTTTTAGGAGTGTATAATTATCATGCATCTTGATTAATAATATGGTTTATAAATCCTGTTCGCATAATTTTACCAACAAAAAAAAACTGAATACATCTCACAAATCCTTATTGGCTTGAAATCTGAATACTTCTACTAAAGAGCTAGACTCTCCTATCAAATTCATGAAAAAAGATAATAATTTAGTAAGATTTAAAGAGGAAATTTGTGCATGAAAAAAGATAATAATTTTAACCAATTGTTGTTCATAACTATAATGAATAACGTAATCAGTGCATGAAATTTGTGCATGAAAAAAGATAATAATTTTAACCAATTGTTGTTCATACTTGAAAAGCAATCCTTCTGTATGTATGTTCAATGTCCATGATTAGTAGACAATTAAGTGGAAAAAAGAATGTGAGTGGTGCTTTTTTTTTTTTTGGTGCAAGTGATGCTTCTTTTTAATGTGGTTATATAATTGGGCTAATTTTTTTTTTGAGTCATATATTGGATAGCATCGTCTTTCCATGTTTGGCTATATTTTTTGATGTTTTAGTTTCATGTTTTCTTGTATCTTAAAATTCATTTTCTTAGTTCAAATTTTATATTTGTCTGTGATCTTCAAGGGAATCCATTAGGCGTAATGTGATGGGTGCATGGAGCTGTTGTGCTAGGTGTACCTCGAAAAGCTACAATAAAGGAGGTATGCAATTTCCACTGCCAAGTTCATTTCAAATTGTACATGTTACTGCTATTGCTCTGCTTGTATCGTGAAACTATAATCCTGCTCATCCTGGATAATGTTTTCCTTTGAAAGAAAAAAATGTATCATTTGATTAGAGTGTTGTCAATTGGAGCTCTGTCCTTACCTGACCTATCTACCTTCTTCTCTTCTTTCATCCTGCTCTAATATTGGATGGATTGTATTGTGCAATTGTCAATGCATCACACTTCTTTCATCTTTCCTTGATGACATTGGATTGATTTTTTTTTGGCCTTTTGATTTTTTTTTTAGCTGAAATGAAATTTCTCTAGTTCAGCTTGGGAACTTGTTATGTTGTTTTTACTATTGCTTGGTTTATTTTTATTTTATTTTTTTGGCCTTTTGACTTACTCTTGATTGTTTTTTCTTTATGCATTAGCATAATTTATTGCTCTTTATAACAAGATATGCAATTTTTAAAACAGGAATATGAAAGCTTTTATCTCGAAAGAAGATTTTTGAGAATTGTCGTCTAAGCTAGAAGCCAGATGAGCTGGAACAGAGCATTCAGGACCCTTGCAATATGAGGTAGTAAAGAAGAGCCAATTTAGCACCAATATAATATACTTTTGTTTGGCTCCATGTGTATGTATGTATACAAGCATTTTGTCAGAGTGAATTTTGGACTTGGAAACATATTTTTGTTATATACTTTCAAACCGATGTATGTGATTAGAATTTTAAATTTATGTTATATGGAAGATTTATTATGGTTGTAACCTATTTGTGAAGTCATCATTGATTACATTTTATTAGAATGAAAACAGGGAAGAAATTTGTGAAATACAAAAAAAGGGAAAATGTCTTACCATTGGCCACGGCTTCTTACCGTCGCAAACTGAAAAAAGAAGACTAGAATGCTAGCCACGGCAAGAATTTCGTAGCCACGGCAACCAACCGTCGCAAATATTTTGGCCAAATTCGCTTCGCAAGCTTTCTTGTCGTGCTTGGCCGTGGCTATTGAGCTAGCGACGGAAAATCCCGTAGCTAGACTCTTTTGCCACCCAAGGTTTCCCCACGGCTTGTTTGCCGTGGCTATAGCCGTGGCTACTACTCTTTCGCCACGGCAAATGGCCCTTCAGCCACGGTAAACAGCCGTTGTTAAAATGTTTTTTTTTTGTAGTGTGTACAATATACCGTATCTCCGTCTGGAGCTGGCGATTGGCGTCCTTGAGCTTCCGAAGATCCTCTTGCATTTTCTGTTCATCGGATCCACACGCTTCAAAATGTTAGGGTTTCGATCGAGTTTTTAAATCCGTTAAACTTGTCACCTGAAATTTCAGTACAAGGAGAGAGAAAGAGAGAGAGAGAGAGAGAGAGAACCGTGTAATGAGAGCTCCATAGATCGATCCCCAAGGTCTGCTGGTAAGCATCGTAGATCTTCTTGGTGCTGGTCGATCAAAACATCAAATTTCAGTTTTGGAAAAGGCCGAAATTAAGGAAATGAAAGAAGGGAAACGTACTCGGAATTAGGGCTGATGAACTCCTGGAGCCTGTTAGTGGCGGAGAACATGATGATGGAAACCTTACCGTCGCACCGTACTACCTAATTAGGAGACGGAATTGATTTCTACATATCGCCGTTTAGCCCTTCTCCCCGTGATACCTAACTGGTTAGAAAAGAAATAGGAGGGATTTGATTTGATTTTGTAGATTACCCAAATAAAAGGGGTGGTTAAGATTTTTTATTTTTTTTAATCTTTTCCATAATTAATTTAGTCATCCTCCGTTTGTACGACAGTTGGTTTGAAGGACTTTTTTGGAATAAAAAAGGTAAAAGGTCTAAATTACAATAAAATTATTAGAGGGGTCTATTTACCTCTACAATTTATGAAAAAAGCCTATATACCTCATTCTCTCTAATTATAATAGTTGATCTATGCAACTAATGTTATATTTTTGTTCACATGAATTATGAAGTTTTGTTGAAATTGACTTTGAAGATATTACCGACTCGGATGCATATGAGTCACCTAATCGGGAAGGCAAAAAATCAATAAATGAAAAGAGGAAGAAGGATCAAAATGTCATATATATTTATTCAATGTGGGAATTGTCTGACAATCCCCTTGATCCATGTTAAATACTCACTACTAGAAATTTATGATTTAACATCGGGTAATAGCCGATGTCCTTAAAAAAAATCGATGTCTATGTGGGTGATGTCAAAAGTCAAAAGTTTTTCACATCGGCCAAAGTCCAATGTCTATATAATTTATAACCGATGTTATTACGTATATAATTTGTAATGTTATTTTTCACCACAAAATTTGGCTATATGGAATAAATACAAAATCGATGTTATTACGTATATTGAAATCATTTTTTGGTTTTAGAACCGTTGTTTATATATAGTAAAAACATCCTAAATTATTAGTGAATCAGATATGTTTAGTTTGTAAAACTTGTGTGTTTAGGTCGTAAAAATGATGTGTTTAGTTCATAAAAATGATGTATTTAGTTCGTAAAACTGATGTTTTTTTTACGTAAAGCTAATGTGTTTAGTTTGTAAAACTGATGTTTTTAGTACATAACATTGATGTTTTGAGTTTGTAAAACTGATGTCTTTTGTTACAATAAACCGTTGTCTATTGCTCGTAAATCTGATGTGCTAGCTTATGAACCGAAGAAATTTGGTTCATAAACCCAATATTCTGTCTATATGTATACACAAACACAAGACCACAATACCAACCAAAGAGAACATGTTCCTATCTATATATACACATACACCAGACGACAATACCAACCAAAGAGAACATGTTTTCAGAACATGTTTTCAAAACCAATATATATACACAAACATCATTACAAGAAACGATATGTTTAATAACTTTGTCTTGAGCAACAAACTGATCAACCGAAGTAGAAGCTCCAAGATATTAGCATAGTTTTTCACAACTTTGTCTTGAGCAACAAACTGATCAAATTGGACCTATTTATGCATAAAAGCAGTTAGCTTGCGCCTTTATTCGTCATCTTATTTCACTAACCAATGATGTTCTATAATTGGTCAGCCAATGCAGAGGCAGTGATTTACTCACTTTTGATATCTTGAAAAGTGATGTGTATAAGTCCTTTTCAGCTTCAGATTGTTCACACACAACGAGCCTAACATCAGTAGGAGGTAATGAAAGTATAAGCCTGCACAAAAATGAAATGTCAGAGCTTGCTTCGAGTTCAATTGAGAAGCCAAGACAATTAACAGCAGGGATGCACAGTGATCACCTTCCATCCTTGCCTTTGGTCTCCTTTGTTCTTCTTAGCATTAACGGCTTCAAAAGTTCCTTAACCCATGCATATTGTGCTACTCTGCGACAACGCACCGGAGACACGTCGTCGTACAAAACGATCAGTATATCTTTTATATGCTCAATCATCCTTGTATAGTACGACGCAGGGTCGTCGTCACACTCATGACACCCGAACTGCAACTGTGTTGACATGTCCAGGATGCAGCAAACCTACACAGAAAATATATTGCATCGAAATAAATGCTTATAGTTCATGTGCTTGCAGTTGCAAGCATCCTCCTTAGGCGGACGGATGTGTCTCCCCACTTCAACAATGAAACGGGTCCCATCATTAAACTTGCCATATTTAACAACACAATTTGGGCTTGATGCCATTATGTGTGTTTCGTGTATGCCACCAATGAAACGCAAATGTTGTTGTATTTATAGATAGCCTAATTAGCAACGTCCAATTAAATGTTGTTATGGGAGTTCTTATATCACAACGTCCGATTTAACGTTTCTACGGACCAGGCCCACATTACAACGTCGAATTGAATGTTCCTTCAACGTCTAATCCAATGTTGTAACAACGTTATATCCGACATTGTATGATACACTAAAAACGAGAAAGGATTTCCCACTATAAATTAGGCCATGAGAGGGTCGAAATTAGAACATCTCGTTTGAGGGAAGAAGAGATGGCGGCCGGAAACACACCAAGACCTTTCTTCTCGGTCACAAGGAGCGACCCTAGGGATTTTTTCTAGTGGGTTGAAGATGCCTCGCTCACACAGACACTAGTAAGCCCCTTTCATACTCACATCCGATTTACAATGGTCCCAACTCACAAATAGATCTTAATATCTGCAGCCTCTGCCATCCAACTTTTGGAAGAATACGGGCTGGCGGGCGTCGAAAGAATAACGCTGACTAATGGGCCTGGGAGGAGAGGCACCAGCATCCGGGTAGAGCGCAACCGCTCCGCAGCACTCTGGCTCGCACAAGGATGAAATACATTCGCGAGATCGCGTGGCGTGCAGGTAGGCGCGGGTTTGGTTTTTAGCTACTTAGGCAACGCTCGATTCCAGGTCGTCGTAGTGCCGCCAGAGAATGTTTCACCATCAGGGGAAGAGAACAATGATGATTCCCTCTGAGGTAGGACACGACAGCGACCCGGAAAAACCTGTTAACTAAGTTATTTGATGTAATCTTCTAACAGTAATATGAGAACTGAGGCAATCTAAACGTTTTCAAGAAAAGGGTAGACCAGCCACCCGGAATAACTTTTCTTGGGTTGAATATTTTCACAAGTAACGTGTTTTTCCCGGAAATAACCACAAATCATATTTGAAAGCCCTCCACGAGGGGCAAAACGCCCCAACAAAATAAAAGGCGCAGACATCACGCCATTTTTTCACCAGCATACTACCCAACAAAAACAAAGATAATAGAACTTCAAAGTTGATCCAAGAATGAGAAGTGTTGATGTTAACAACGTCCGATTTAACGTTGTTATGAGAGTTTTTTCATATTACAACGTCGAATTTAACGTTGCTATGTGGCCCGACGAGGCCCACTTTACAACGTCGGATTTGACGTTGTCAAGTGTCCGACCCGCCCAACCGTCTTCCAATTCACAACGTTGTGTATGACAAATGAAAACGTCGGATTGAACGTTCCTAAAACGTTTAATCTAACGTTGCTAAAACGTTACATTCGACGTTGCATTAGCAGCGCTAAACGCGGATTTGCGGTGTATATAGGGAGACCCGTTCTTTTTTCTTCATTAATCGATCAACGATAAGTTTTACTCAACCAATCGATTAAATACGTATTTTTTCGTATAATGATACTCCCTCCGTTCAAAATTATAAGTCCTTTTAGGTTTTTGGACACATATTAAGAAAAGCATAAAAATGTTACTTTTATACCTCTCATTAATTATCCACAACCACTATCAACCAATAGCCTTTCATAAAACAAGTCAAAAAGTTATTTTTCTTTTAACCCAATGTCTAGAAAACCTAAAAAGACTTATATTTCTAAACAAAATTTGAAGTCTAAAGACTTGTATTTTTTAACGGAGTGAGTATTATATTTTAGCAACTCCATATAATATTAACTTGTCGATGCAATATGATTTCGTTGAATAATATGAGAATGTTGTAAAGCATTTTTTTCATGATTAGGAGAAAAAAAAATCCATGGAAAAGTAAATAGAAACATACAGTAAAAAAAAGAGTAATCTATAATATATGGGAGTGGTTCCCTTGTGCACACCCCTTAGGGTGTACTTTGTTCACAAATCTTGGCCTTTGATTGAAAGAAATGAAAGGCCAGGATTAAAGGAGTGTTTCTTTTTTTTTTAAATAGAAAAACTTGTGGGACCCACCTAAAAAAGTCTGACGCGCTATTTTTTTTTTTCGGATCTGATTTCGATGTTTTAAAAAATCTGTCCATTCCACCGAATAATGTTTCATAATTTACCGAATAATATTATATTTCATTTTTCCATCCATTTCAGATCAAATTTTACCAATTCAACTGAATAATTTGCCATACACTACCGAATAATGTTTAATTTTTTGTCAATCAATTTTCATTTTGACTCCGAGTTAATTTTTATGCATTCAGTTTTGAAATATTATTCGGTAAAATAGTTATATTTTTTGGGAAATTATTCAATAGAATGTATGAGTATTCGGTGGTATAGGAATGATTATTTGGTCGTATATTTGTCAATCCGAAAACTCCATACGCAGACGAATAATGATCCCAATTTCACTGAATAATTAACAACTTCTTAACACTAAGGATCAAAATTTCAACCTATTCATCCGAATAATTAACGTCGCACCGAATGCATTCGAACCACAATGCCTTCGAACGGACCACCCCCAACCACCCACCACCCTCACCACCAACACAGCCACCCAGCCCAAACCACCCCGCCACCCACACCCCCGCCGCAAAAAAAAAAAGAAAAAGAAAAAGACCCCCTGCATTCGAACGGAGGCGGTTGAATGAGTCCGACCACCGAAACCGCTCGGAACCGCCCGGAACCGCTCGGAACCGCCCGGATCTGAGCGAGAGGGGAGGAGGAGGCCCGGATCTGAGTGGGAGGGGAGGAGTCGACCCTGGTGCCGTCGAATTCGGTCAGTCTCGCGGCCGTCGGCATCGATCCAAGCGAGAGGGGAGTCGAAAGAGCGAGAGGCTTCCACCCGTCGATCTCCCGCCACCCACGACGCCTCCCACACCCTCGTCTCCGAGATTCGAGACCAGGTTCGGGTCCATAGCAACAACACCGCTGAGATGCTCTGGAGACGTGCAGAGGAAGAGGTTTCCGGCAGCAAGCGGCTTCCATGGTAGTCGTCGGCCTTAAGGAGGAAGAGGATTGTCGATCTGGAGAGGAGGAGGGTCGGGGAAGCGGGCGGAGGAAGGAGCTCGCCACCACCGTCCAGATCTACCGACGTCCCCACCATCCCGCCTCACCCATCTTCCTCGTCCCCGGTCTGGCGAGAGTCGACGACGGTGATAGACGTGCAGAGGAAGAGGACCGCCGACGGTGAGAGACTACCATGGTGGTCGCCGGTATTAAGGAGGAAGAGGATTGTAAGATCGGGGAAGCGGATTGCCACTCTGGAGAATTGAAGGAGGTAGAGGATTGCGCTTCACAAAGAACAGGGCAGCTAGGGTTTTATTAGTTTACATTAGACGCGCTTGTTATATCTTACCAGTGCAATTGGGCCTCATTTAACACAATTTTTTTAAAAAAAACCCCATTGACGTGACATAATCCTGGGCGCCCATTCCATATAGATCAATGGTCGGAATTTGTGCACAAAGTACACCCTAAGAGGTGTGCACAAGTTACCCATTCTCTATAATATATATCTATAATATCTATAATATATATATATAACAAGAAAAGTTGTGTGCAAGCCTCATAAATGCGTACCTAATAAATAACTATCCGATTATACAAAATCGGTTATCCGATTGTAGTTTTAGAAAATTGATGATAGGCGTTTTCTTTTCTTATCAAAAAAAAAAGTTGAAGCGTTTAGTGTTCTCAGCCGTTTCACCAAAAAAAATTGAGGCGTTTTGTTCACTCAATCTCCTCCATTCTTTAGTTTCTCTCTTTTTTCAGTTTCTGTAACTCTAAATTTGAAGTAATGGCGATCAGGATTCCTGAAGTGAAGATCAGTTGCAGCGGTGAACCTGATTGCAAAGCGAGCATGCCGTTGATCGGCTTGAGAACCGCGGGAGGCGGCGTGGTCGCAACCAAGGCGACGATCCTCAACGCCATCAAGGTCGGCTATTAGCAGGAGGCTTGTGAGATATTTCCCTTACTTCTTCCTCTGTCTTCTTCCCCTTTTTTTTTTTGATTGTTTAGGGCTAATCAACTCTGCCTGATTTGGACTCGAATTCAGGGTTTTTTCAATTTGGACTCGAATTTAGGGCTAATCAACGCCGCCGATCTTTGCTTAGTTCCGATTGGGATTGGAATCTCTACCTGCCGCCGCCAGTAGCAATGCTTGTTTCCGACTGGGACTGGAATCGGAAGCCGTCGCTGCCGCCGGTAGCAAATCTTGGTGCTCAATTGGCATCTGTCAAAGCGGGTTTTCAATTTCTCCCACTTCATACCCACGTTCGTTCTGAATTCTGCTGGTAAGTTCCTTAATTCAAATTGCATAGAGGAAGAGATCGATTTAAGGAAAAGGAAAAGTAGGTTTAATGTGTTCCTTTTGCTTCCATTGACAACAGAAATGGAGACATGTGAAGTGCTTCACAAGGAAACCAAAGGCTGATCCCACACCCTTAGTAACCAGGGAGTCTGAATCGCGGAATTCGCTTTGCACATCCGTGAATTGCTTCTCTGATCAACTGAGCATTAGATATTCTGAATTAAAATCTTAATCAACCATTTCCACTTCTTCTCCGATCAATTCGGGTCTTAGATCCAAAGCCATTGGCAAGCAAACTGGAAACGAATCTGATGGAATTGAAAGTTGCCAACTGAGCTAATCATCACCAAGTGGAGTCCGTCACATGAGCGCTCTCATGTATATGTCAAACTGCGGCAGGGAGCAACCCAAGGACATGCATGTCAGGCCAGATTGGCTTAACATCAATTGTTCTTTTTTGTTTCTAAATTCATGTTGTAGATTGTTGAGTGTGTGGTTTGGTTTTATTCCCATGAAAGTTGAAAATTTTGTTTTCTTGATTGACCTCTATGCTTGGAATAGAAGTTGGAAACCATGCAACCCCATTTCATTATAAAACTTTCCCTGACCAGTGTCCATTATGTTGAATATAAACAAGTAATGAAGTAGAGTCGAACTTCAGATGAAAATAATGGCCACAGAAGTTCTCATTTAGTTCTCTCTAACTCCATTCTCTCTAACTCCACTCACTTGTTGGCTTCTTTTAAACAATCACATTTTTTTTATCATTAAAAAGTGGGGCAGCAAACTTAAGCATATGATGTGGAGCCTTGCTCAATTTTGTTTCAATGATCTGCCAGGAAGGATGGAGTCTTGCTGAACTATTTCAGATCCGTTGTGTAGTTGCTGCTCCTTATGTTGTTCCTTATAGGTACTTTGTTGGATGACTTAGATCCTTAAATGAGATGAATTGTTTCCTTCTCATGATTTTTATTCACCTTTCTTGACTGATTTTTCATGCAGTGCTCCTTCCTCCTTTCAGCGACAGTTCAGGCAGCAACTTCCGCTTCTATATGAGTACCTTCAAGAGGCTCAATTGGATAAGGTAACACTATCTCGACTCTGAGGATAACTTATAATTGTATGCCTTATAAAGTCACATTTTAGTTTTAAAGACACATTTTAGTTTGATTATTACCCTTATGAAGGCAATTCACCACAATTGTAGGTTTTAAGAAACACTTGTTGTTGCGTCACTAGAGTAGACTTTTGGACAGCAGAGTCAATAATAAACTGCATAGCCTCATCAGTAATGCCAGCAGGTGGGGTAGGGGAAGGGTTGGGGTCGCTATCGTTTGCCATGTTCCTACAATATCAGAAGAGCAACAAGTAAACGAAGCAAAGACCAGAAACCAAGTAATGCAAGCTCTAGTGATTCCTAAGAGTGATTCAAGTTTTAGAAATCAAAGAGCGAGAAAAACAAGGCACAATATTCAAGCAATTCCCCTGGACACAGAATTTTGCAATATTGAAGACAGCAAGTAATAATCCAAATTGCAAATTAAATCAGCCACAAAGTCGGATATCAAGGATAGCAAGTATAAACAAGCGGCTTAATGTGGAGAAATAAGAGCTACAATGTGATGCTTGTATAATAGGCGAAAATAGCAATCACAAGGGCAATCAAGTGCACACACTCCGTCAACTATTATCTGACGGTTGCAACACGGTTCAGAGAAAGACGGGTGTGACCAAGGCTCCAGTGTCGGCACAACACAAAATCACACAAGTAGGGTTCTTTTGTAATGCTTAAAACCGTTTAGATCATCTAACATGTAGCAATAAAAGAACTCAGAGTTACTAACTCAATAATGTAATGAAAGAATGCTCTATATAATATATATATATATATATATATATATATATATATATATATATATATATATATATATATATATATTTGAATTCGGCTTTTTCTGTTTTTTTTTTATATATAAGGGACAAGTTGCTGTAATATGGAGAGAGCAACCGAAATTTGAAGAGCAAAATAAAATAAAAAGCTACGATGATCTAAAAGTAAGCAAAAATAAAGAAAATAGGGAAATTATGCTAGAAACTGGAAAAAAAATAGGGTTCTTTAGTGGTGCAAGTTTATATAATGCTTTTAATCCAAGAATCACGGTCATAGACATGATATGTAGCAACTAGGAATAAAAGATCACAACTTGCAATCAAGAACTCAATATCTTCCAAATTATAGATCCAAACAAAGAATAACAAAAATAAAGTGCCAATTTTTATGGGTAAATAATAAAGCTTCAATTTTTATGCAGCGGCTATGGTGAAAAAAATAAGGCACGAAAAAGAAATCACTCAAAGAGAAATCAAGAGAGTAAAGAACTTGCATTAACCTAAAATCCGATACCACTTGATACGTTTGGGATACCCGATCCTTCGCCTGTGGGCTGCAGATCAAGAACCACGTCGTATATTTGCTCCGATCTTGCAATGCTCTTTGATATCTCCTGATTTGGAACAATTTCAACAAGTGATTAGAATTCTGATTTAGCGACAGAATTAACACTTGGAAAATTCAGCAACTTTAGAACACAGAAATAGCGACAGAGTAGAGAAAGCGAGGGACTGAGCGCTGGGCTTCGCTGGGCACACAGGCTTTCAAGCCTCAGAGTGTGTGCGGACTCCGGATGCGCGAGGACGGGAGCTCTTGCTGGCAGCGAGGGAGACGGCGAGCGAAGACGCGGACGCTGGCGCCTGGAAGCACGGACGCACGCGAGAGCGAGGGCGAGGCGCCTGGGTTGGCCTCGCTCGCTGGGAGCGCTTCTGCCCGCGGTGTCGCCAAGCGCTGGAGTCTTGGAGCGCTGTTGTCGACCTCAATGAAGGCAGCGATGGACTTCCTCGATCTCGACGTGAACAAGGTGAGGGATGTGTTGGGTTATGGGGTTGCCAAATGGAACCAAGTGATGGGGATGTTGGTGATTGCCGAAAATAAGAACACAAGACACAATAGCTTTGGGATTGATAATCGAAGAACCCTTAATCCATAAAGGGTTTCTTCAATTCTATTTCAATCTGATTAATTCAAAGTGCGGAACATAAATTTATAGTAAACTATGAGATATCTAACCAATCCTTCCTTGCAAAGGAAAGGGGTTTGGATAGATTAATTCTATCTAATGATAAGTGAAATAACTTGAAGATAAATAAAACCTAAGAAGATAGATATTTAATAACTTGGTGGGTAAGTAATATATCTAGAAGAGATATAATTAATTTCCACCTTATTTATCTAATTGCATAAAATAACAAAGTAATTAATTAACTAATGTAACTTGGCCCACAAATGGACAACTCGGCCAAGGCCCAAACTTCCACTCGACATTCCCTTGCTCCACTCGGCCGAGTGGCTCCATGGAGATGCCGAGTCATGGTCAGTCACGGGGGATGCTGACGAGTCTTCATGAGCTTTGATTGTGGACGCAAGCTCACTTCCGGCGCTGATGGTGTCACCTTGAGCCAAGTGATCCAGGGTGGCCTGAACCCTTGCTCTAAAGTTCCATGGTGACGGACAAGAAAGGCCTTGGTTGCATTTTGAATCTTCTTGGCCCTTGCACGAGTGACAGGGCCATCAAATGGAACCTTCATGTTGTCCTCAATGTCACCAGGAGTCATCGATATTTGAACGGCATCATTCTCCTCCACTTGACTTCGATTTGTCCTCAAATCGTCGTCAGAGTCATCGTCGGGCACGAACAAGGATAGATCGGCGACGTTGAATGTAGAATGGATGCTGTACTTATCGGCAGGGAGATCCAGCTTGTAGGCATTAGGACCCATCTTCTGAACCACTCTGAATGGTCCGTCTCCCCTGGGGTCCAGCTTAGATTTCCGTTGATGCGGAAACCTTTCCTTCCTGAGATTCAACAAGACCAGATCACCAACGTTGAACTGCACATCCTTGCGATGCTTGTCCTTCGCGGCCTTGTATTGCGCAGTCTTCCTTTCCAGCTACGCCTTGGTACGCTCATGCAAGCTTTTGATGAAGTCCACTTGCTTAGCTGCATCCACGCTCTCCTTGTCCTTATATGGCCGAGGCATCATATCCACTGGAGTCAATGGATTTCGGCCATATACTACCTCGAAGGGGGTCATCTTTGTTGTAGAGTGCCTAGACCTGTTATATGCAAACTCTACAAATGGTAGACAGTCTTCCCATCTCCGGAGGTTAGTTCGCAGCATGACTCTAAGGAGAGCCCCAAGAGTTCTATTTGTGACCTCAGTTTGGCCATCAGTTTGTGGGTGACAAGAAGTAGAAAATAGCAATTTTGTACCCAATTTAGACCATAAAGTTTTCCAAAAAGAGGTTAAGAATTTAGGATCACGGTCAGAAACTATAGACAATGGCAATCCATGTAAGCGCACAACATCTTTGAAGAATAAATGAGCAACATGAATAGCATCATCAGTTTTATGACAAGGTATAAAGTGAGCCATTTTGGAAAATCTGTCTACAACAACAAATATGGAATCATGACCCTTAGAAGTTCTAGGTAATCCTACAATAAAATCCATAGAAACATCTTCCCAGGGTGCATTAGCAATTGGCAAAGGTTGGTATAGACCATTAGCATTGGATTTCGATTTGGCTTTAGCACATGTAACACAACTTTTGACAAATCTCAGCACATAATTAGACATTTTAGGCCAAAAGTAATGTTCCTTTAGTCCAGCTAGTGTTTTTTCGAAACCCCCATGTCCCCTAGATTCATGTATTTCTTGGGTTAACAATCGGCGAATAGAAGAAGATGGGATACAAAGCTTGCCCATCTTGAACAAATACCCATTATCAACAAAAAATGAATCTACTTCACCTTTGGACACACATTGAGCATATATAGTTTTAAAGAAACTATCAGAAGCATACAGTTCCTTTATTAATGCAAAACCTAAAACATGTGCATCCATATGGTTTAAGAGGACATACCTTCGTGATAGCGCGTCAGCTACCACATTATCGATCCTTTCCCTTTTTGTGGTGAACCACATAGGAAAAGGTCTCTATGAACTCCACCCATCGAGCAAGTCGCCTGCTGAGCACTGCTTGTCCTTTGAGGTACTTAAGAGCTTCATGATCCGAATGAATCACAAACTCCTTAGGCCAGAGATAATGTTGCCAAGTCTGTAAGCAGCGAACCAATGCAAATAGCTCCTTGTCATAGGTAGAATAGTTGAGCTCAGCGGTGCCCAACTTTTCGCTGAAGTAGGCGATGGGACGCTTGTTCTGTAGCAGGACCCCTCCAATGCCAGTGCCAGAAGCGTCACACTCTAGCTCAAAAGGTTGAGCAAAGTCAGGTAACTGCAGCACTGGGGCGTGTGTCAGGCGATCCTTGAGAGCGTCGAAAGCCTTTTGATGTGAGTCAGACCAGCGAAATGTCACATCCTTCTTTGTCAGCTCATGCAGGGTGGCGGCAATCAGGCTGAAATCCTTGACAAAACGTCGATAGAAGCCAGCAAGGCCCAAGAATGAGCAGACATGGGTGGGTGTAGTCGGCCTAGCCCACTCCTGAATAGCACGAATCTTCTCCTCATCCACCTTTAATCCAGATGCAGTCACTACAAAACCAAGAAAAATGGTAGACTCGGATGCAAAAGAACACTTCTTTAAATTGGCATATAATTTCTCTTTTCTTAGACAATCAAAAACCAATTTTAAGTGACTTAAATGATCATGCATATTCTTACTGTAGATTAAGATATTGTCAAAATAGACAGCGACAAATTTTCCTAAGTGTCTTCGAAGCACATGGTTCATAAGCCTCATAAATGTAGAAGGTGCATTTGTCAAACCAAAAGGCATTACTAACCATTCATATAAGCCATACTTAGTTTTAAAAGCCGTTTTCCATTCATCACCCTGTTTCATCCTAATTTGATGATATCCACTTCTAAGGTCAATTTTAGAAAAAATAGCAGCACCATGAAGTTCATCAAGCATATCATCTAAACGAGGAATAAGGTGGCGATACTTAACCGTTATTTGGTTGATTGCGCGACAATCAACACACATGCGCCAGGAGCCATCCTTCTTTGGAACCAATATGACTGGTACGGCACAGGGAGACAAGCTTTCACGAACAAAGCCTTTATCCATCAACTCTGTGACTTGGCGTTGCAGCTCCTTTGTCTCCTCAGGACTAGCTCTATAAGCGGCGCGATTAGGCAAGGCTGCTCCAGGCACAAAGTCAATCTGGTGCTCAATACCTCTAATAGGAGGCAAGCCTTGGGGAAGTTCAGCTGGAAGCACATCCAAGTAATCCTGCAGAAGAGCAGCAATAGGTGCAGGAATATGACTCAATTCAATATTAAGTAATACTTGTTTCATTACCAGAAGAATATGAGGTCGATGAGCAATCCATGTGATGGTCCCTTGCTGAGGTTTAGAGACCAGAGAACGACGTTCCACAGAGCCCTGATGTGATGCAGAAGAGGGCTTAGATGGCGTCGAATGGGGAGGAGAAGTCGGCAAGGGGGCTGCAGGGGTGGCGACGGGCGCTGCTGCTGGGGCCGCGGGCGCGGCGTCTGGGGCCGCGGGTGCGGCTGGTGCAGCCGAGCTCCCTTTGAGCTTCTCCACTCTTTCAGCTTCTCTTTCGGCGTTCCTTTGTTGTTGCTTGCGCACCTGGTCCTTCAGAATAATTTGTGGCGATAAGGGTAGGAGAGTAACTCTCCTCCCGTCATAGGTGAAAGCATATGTATTTGCACGACCATCATGAAGGACATTACGATCATATAACCAAGGACGCCCTAACAATATATGACTACAATCCATGCGAGCAACATCACATAAAACTTTATCATGATATGTTCCAATTGACAGGGAAACTAAACATTTTTTGGTGACCAATATATCAGAACCATCATCAGTAATGCCATTTAAACCATAATGAGTAGCTCTAGGAGTTGTAGGTAAATGGAGGAAATTTACTACCTTTTCACTGATGAGATTGCAGCAACTCCCACCGTCGATGATAAGGGTTAAGGTAGCTTCACGAACCAAGCATCTGGTGTGGAATATGTTCTCCCTTTGATCAGCCATGGGAGATTCCTGAATGTGCAGGACCCGTCGATTGATAATGTAAAGCACGTTGTCGTACTGGGAAGTATCGATCTCCTCAATAGGCTCAGTCGACTGGTCCTCCTCCACTTCACTCGAAACTACCAGGTCCTCAGCAGTCTCCTCCTCATAGTAATGGTCTCCCAAATCGTTGAGAAGAACCTCCACAAGGCTTAGATGGACCAGAAGGGTTAACGGGAACAAACCTCCACAAGGCTTTCTGGGGGCAATTGCGAGAGGCATGCCCAGAACCTCCACAAGTGAAGCAGCGGATATCTTTGTTGCGATCTGTAGAAGGGGTAGCAACTCTTCTAGTTTCAACCTGATAACCCTGTTGAGGTGAGTTGGAAACTCACTTTTGCTGCATAAAAGGGTTAGAAGTAGAAGGCTTAGATGGACCTGAAGGGTTAACGGGAACAAACCTGCGACCTTGGGAGGTCTGATCGAATCTGCTCCGTTGTTGCCGAAGTTGCTGCTGTTGTTGCTCATACAGAAGCTGTGCTTTATGAGTCAAAGTGTTAATATCTCTAATGGAATGGATAGCTAAAGGATTTTTGTTGTAAGCTGAATCTTCCATGTTTTACAGTAACTTTTATATCGATTTCTGTATACATTGCATTCATTTGGGTTTAGATAGTACAGAATCTATGTAGTTTATGTTTATTTGCCAAATTATGGAATCTACACCAGTTTCTGTTTAATTCGCAGAAATTGAGGCATTTTTACAGCAATTCTACAGAAGGTCGGAAAATCTCGGAAAACCACTACAGAAGTCCAAGGTCAAAACAGCGGAACCAGACTGAGAGTCGAGGCTACTCGATCTCGAGTAGGCTTACTCGACATAGACGAGCATGTCCGAGCACAACTTGGTCAAGCAGAGCCTGGTCGAGAGCCAGACCAACCCGAGCTCCGGGCCCTACTCGATCTCGAGGACCACTAGTCGAGATCGACGAAACCTCAGCGCCATGCCCGGAGTCGACAAGGAGAGGAGCCGAGGACGACCTGGCGAGACTCGCTGCCAGCGACTCCACTCGCTGCAGCGGAAGAGGCCACTCGCTCCCAGCGGATGAAGCAACTCGCGGGAGCGGAAGCGGAAGGGAAGAGCCCTACTCGATCTCGACGAACCCTTGTCGAGATCGACGAGACCTTGAGCCATGTCCGAGCTTGCCGAGGAGAGCCATTCGAGGAGACCTAGTCGACGATCATCCCTACTCGAGGTCGACTAAGGTTACTCGAGGTCGACAAGCGCCTGAGTCCAGATCCGAGCTTGTCGAGCACGCCAACCCGAGGAAGCCCAGTCGACGGAGCCGTCCTGGTCGAGATCGACAAGAGCTACTCGAGGTCGACGAGCACCAGTGAGCCAAGTCCGAGCCACTTCGAGCACCAGCTAGCCGAGACGACGAACTCTACTCGAGGTCGACTAGACCCTTGTCGATGTCGAGTAGACCAGTGTCCAGGAGCTTCTCGACGAGACCTGTCCGAGTAGAATTGAGATTCCTTGGGCGCAAAGGAGTCGATTTGGCCGAAGTTCTATCCGATTCCATCAAGTTCTATCATCAAGGAGACAAGATCTATCAAGACATGAAGACTTACCTATTTAGTTTTATCTTTTCCTTTTAGATTTATTTCCATAAAACAATTTATTTATCTTTTAGCAATTTAGATATAATTTTAGATATAGATAGATATCTTCTTTCCTAGAATAGCTAGGGAATGAAGGCTATAAATAAGGACCTAGGGGCTCAGTTTTAATCATTCAAGACACACAATTAGTTAGTTCCAGTAGAGAAGTTTAGGAGTTCTAAGGTTTTTAGGGTTTTGGCTTTCTACGAAAGTTGATTGCCGGAATTGTAAAGGCTTTTGAATATAGTTAATGCAAGTTATTTCTTTCAATTCAATGTCTGTTATTGCGATGAGGCGTGAGTAGTCCACCCACTTCTGGGGCTGGGGTGAGCCCGACGGTGGCCATGTGAGGCGATGCGATAAAGGTCAGATTTTTTGTGCGATTCATCTTCTATCCCTATGAGCATGATTCTTTTGCGAGAGTTGAAGGTGATCCTTGTTTGTGTTATTGAAGCGAAAGTGATCTTAATGCAACTTGGATTAATTATGTGAAAAAGGGTTAGTAACAATTAGGATTTATGCGAAAGCCTCTATATGCATATTTGTTAATAACGAAAGTTATTTGATGGAAAGCATGATCTTTTATGCCTTTATGTGTTACTTTACATGGTTATCGTTGTGGTATTGAAACCCTGGCTTTGGAAGTCTTTTAATATATTGAGTTTATTTCTGTCGAATTTCTGAATTCTGTCGAAAATCTGCAATCTTGTGTTTACTGTTCTTGTCGATCTCGAGGAGAGCTTAGTCAAGGTCGAGTTGTGATTCTTCTGTCTTCGTCGATTTCAATTTCCTGTCTTTACTTTCTTTGTCGAGATCGAGTACCTCTTGTCGAGGTCGAGTACGCTTTGTTCATCGAGTTGACTGCTTTCGTTTTCTGTTTTCTGTTTTTATTTCCGTTCTTGTCGAGATAGAGGACAGCTACTCGAGGTCGAGTAGCTTCTGTGTCCTTGCTTTTAGTTTCTGCTTTGCTTCTGTTTTGCTTTGTTCTTTACTTCTTTTGCTTTACTTTCTGTCTTTAGTTTGTTCTTTGCTTTTGTTTTTGCCCTTGCCGGGTTTATTTGTTATTTCTGTTTCTGTGTTTCTGTTCTTTTATGCTTCTGTTGTGAGAATTTACAGCTACCTAAGAACTGCTGACGTGCTTCCTCGTGGATTCGATCCTGACTATTCTCTTACTACAACGGGAGGAAGTCTTGTAATCATTTGCTGAGACATGGAAGTCAGTCTAAACTATATTTCATATTTATTTCAATACTCGACCCTCCTGCAACAAACAAATTGGCGCCGTTGCCGGGGAAGCAATCAATCGCGCCTTAGGTAGTCAGTTCTCACTGTTTCTTTGAGTTAGTTTGCAGGTGTATGCGTCGTTCTAGTCAAACACCTGAGTTTGACAGCTTAGACGAACCGGAGCGCTACCTACACATCCACTCCAAACTCAAAAGGATCATGGCGGCCGCTGAAACTCAGGAACAGCTGATCGCTGGGCTTAATACGGAATTGGCCGCAAAGGATGCTGTTATCGCCGCTGAGAGAGCAGCAAGGGAACAAGCACAGGATGAGCTTGCCCAGTATTCAACCACGGCAGAGGACTACATGCACCTAACTCTCGTCGTGCCTGAATCGGCGATTCTTATCCCTGAAAACTCTTTTGAAATTCGCACTCAGTTTCTTATAGAGCTTAAAAATAATGCCTTTTATGGTAGATTTAATGAGTGTCCTCATGAACATATTACTAATTTTCATGATATGTGCCGTACTCTTGCAGAAGGTACAACCTTGGAATATGTCAAGATGAAATCTTTTCGCTGGTCTCTCGCTGGACCTGCACTGAAATGGCTGGAAGGGCTGAAAGCAAAATCACTCACAACCTGGGCCCAAGTAAAGCAAGAGTTTCTCAACAAATTCTTCCCACCTGCCAAAAAAGCACATCTCCGCCAGAAAATCACCGCCTTTAAACAGCAGAAAGGGGAACCGCTGGCAAGGGCATGGGAACGCTACAAGGAACTGCTACGATCTTGCCCTACTCATGGCCAGCCACCCTACATCATTCAGGAGATCTTCTTCAACTCTCTTGATCAAGTCACTAAGGACAGAATCAACAATTATACTCGCTACGAGTATCTGATGATGCCACCAAGTGACGCATGGGGTGTACTAGAGAAGCTCACCAACTACGACAACAAGTATGGGTCTACTGCAACCTATGAAGAGAACCCAAACGCCAGGCCAGCACCATCTATGCCTCTCTATGAGCCAGCAAAGGAAATTGATCCTGATGTTATAGAGCAATACTACAGAGATCAGAATAAGAAGCTCATCAAGCAAGTCAAGTATCTCTCTGTCAACCAGCCTTGCATAGAATGCGGATCGCAAAGGCACACCACTACTGAGTGCCCACACACATAGCAAGTCAGGCTGGCAGAGCACCATGAGGATGTAGCTTACGCAGGGGGACCAAATCGCTACATAGGGGACCAAAGGTTTCAGCAACCACAATGGAACCAAGGTGTCCCTAGGAATCGCCCGCCCTACAGAGCTCCAGGACATCCAGAAAGGGATCAAAAGAAGGATGATATACAAACAGTCCTGGAGGAGATACGGAGAAACCACTCAGAAACTAGGCAATCCTTCAACTCCGTCTATACTCAGATGCAAGGTGTCAACTCTAGGCTTGGGGAAATTGATATTTGGCGGAAAACAGTTGATACACAGATTGGTCAGCTAGCAGCAGGAATCCCTAGACAGTCAGGGACACTTCCAGGATCTTCAGAACCAAATCCTAAGGGAAAGACTGGACACATCGCTGCTATAAAACTCAGAAGCGGCCATCAACTGCAAGAGCCAGAGGTCGGAAAGCAGCAGAACGACGAGGAACAGCAAGTCGATCTCGACAAGGTCGTGGTCGATCTCGATAAGACCTTCGTCGACATCGAGGAGCCTCTGGTCGACAAAGAGCAGCCTGCAGCAATTCCGACGTCTGTTCTGGCTCCGACGCAGAAAAAGAAGCTGTCTTTCCCCACAAAATCTCTAAAGGACCCAGCGGAGAAAAAGTTTCAGCGCTTCATCAAGATGCTTCAGAAGCTCAACGTCACCATCCCCTTCACAGAAGCTCTCAATGAAATGCCGTCCTACGTCAAGTTCCTAAAGGAGATTCTAAGCAAAAAGCGATCGATGGCTGAAATCACAGAGGAGTGCAGCCATCTGGACATATTGGAAAAGAGGCAGGATCCAGGTAAGTTTGCTATAACTATTGGATTTGGTCCATACAAAATTAATGCCCTATGTGATCTTGGAGCTAGTGTGAGTATAATGCCTTTAACAATTTGGTCCAAGATTAAGATAGGTGCCTTGGAGCCTGTGGATGCTAGACTATACATGGCCAACAACACGGTGGTCATTCCAACAGGCATGGTGGAAAACGTCCTAGTACAAGTAGGTAAATTCTTCGTCCCTGCTGATTTCTTAATAATTGATATGCAGGAAGATCCTGCTTGTCCAATTATTTTAGGAAGACCATTCTTGGCGACGGTGGATGCCAACATAAGCGTAAGGAAAGGAGTGCTCACCTTCAACATCAGCGATGAGGTAATTGAGTATTCCTTTAATAAAACTGAAAGGCATACAGGTCCAATGGAAGAGGTCAAATCTATCTCAGCTGGCTACATCACCTGCGGGGAACCTAAGGTCAGAAATATGACCCCTGAGGAGATAGAAAAGAGGGACATGGAGGCCCAGGTGGAGGAGATCATGGCAATCCTCAAGGAGAACACAGAGAATCCAATCGACACGGACCAAGGTAAGTCGTTGTGGATTAATTATTTTTCGGATGCCTTGACAGGAGCTAAGTATGGGGTCAAGATCGACCAAACCCTAGTCGATCTCGACCAAACCAAGGAGCCTCCACCAACACCGGCATCGTCGAGCAGCAAACCAGTCGACGAGCCACCCTACTCGATCTCGAGTACGCTAGTCGAGATCGACCACCAGATGAGGAGCCCAGATCCACCCTCCTCGACGACGGCGACTCCAGGACCACAACCCTACTCGATCTCGAGTAGGCTTGTCGATGTCGACCACAACCAGGCTTCCCCAGATCCCTCTTCCTCGACGCTGAAGTCGCCTGACGATCCAGCCTCGTCGATCTCGACTAAGCTTGTCGAGATCGACCACCACCCAGCGCCACCAGAGCCCACTTCATCGATGCTGCAGCAACCAGAAGGAGAGCCCTTGTCGATCTCGACAAGCCTTGTCGAGGTCGACCACCACTCGGCTCCACCAGATCCGCCTTCGTCGATAAGCAAACCACCAGGAGCGGAACCCTTGTCGAGATCGACCAGGCTTGTCGATGTCGACCAGCCCCTGCCTTCGTCGACTTCTGAATCTTCGACCAGATCACCACCAGAGCCTGCAGTCTTGTCGAGATCGACTAGCCCTAGTCGAGATCGACCAAATACAGCGGTCCCCGATTCCGTCTCTGCGAAGGTAAGTCAAGGTATGGATCTTTCTTCGCCTATTTCCATTAAAGATTTATCTATACATGGGAGAGGTCTGCCTTGGTATGTGCGATTGTGCAGGATATCCAATGATGAGCCTAAGGAATATGAAGTTGGAGACAAGCTCTATGTCTCTAAATCAAAGGATCATTGGTTTCCCAACAAATTCAACAAGAAGCGGATGGGACCATTCGTGGTGAACAAGATCCATTCTGGAGGATTACAGCTGATGGACAAGAATGGAGTCTTATTTGAGGCCCAAGCTACATGGGCCCTGCAGATGCCACCTTGAGCATAAATGGAAAGTCGGTCTAGCGACTATAAAATCTAGAGCATGTACATAGACTTTTTAGGACATTTGACACTTTGTTTTTTGTTTTTGGTTTTGAACACTTTTAGTTTTGCTATTGTGGGTATATGTCTTCTACTTTTCAGGTCAATGGATAGAACCAAGTCTTAATCGGCCCAGGAGGTGCTCCATTCGATATTTTGAGGCTCTGCACACATGTCTTGTGAGTTTCTTTCTTTACCCTTACCTTATGTTTTTATACAGTGAGGACACTGTAATGTTTAAGTATGGGGTGGGGGAATGGCTTACTTTATGCATATTTGCCATATTTAACATTATGTGTGCATTATTCTTGAAATTGCTACATGGCTATTTTGGAATGCATTATTTATTTATGTGCTTATATGCATGTTTTCCAAAATTTTGAGAAACATGACCCCCATTGAAAATTTGGAATAATGTCATGGAAGCTTATATTGAACTCAACGATGCAAAATTGGATTCATTAGAGACATAGCATGAAATTGCCTAGTAAAGAGAAGTCACAATGAAGTGCATTATTTCTTGAAAACCATGAAAGGAGGTAAAATTTGAAATTGCTTTTGACATGTTGCATGATAAGATGATGGAGGACTTTATATTTCCATATAATGCTCATTGTTTATTCCTAGCCTTACCTATGCTTATGCATCACAAAAGCCATATTATGCCTTATTTCAATTATTGCTCCACGTGATCTAAATATTTTCATTCTTTACCTTATCCGGGGATTATGTTGAGAATGATGTTACATTATGGAGATGTTATATGGTTGTTGTGTTGTTAAATATCGTTATATGGAGTTTGGAAGGAAATTATTTGAAATATATGGAAAATTTAATGAGTGAAAGAAAATCCAATCACCTCAGGAGATAAAGGTAGATTGACCCTGCTCTCTGAGATAATAGTTTGGAGAGATGGGACACATTGTGAGCTTAAATTAAGTATCCGGGGCACTAAGTATCCGGGGCCATTCATGACACCCATGTTTGCGACTCGCGAGAAGGCAGTGCTGAGTTTAGAGAGGTAAAAGCATTATTTATTGAGAAAAGCATTATGAAAGGTGATGAATCAAATGGAGAAAGAATGTGGAATGAAACTCAAGTTTGGAAATGATCCATTTCCCCGGATCAAAAGCACCATATTGCCAAAAATTGCCCACCTTTTAGCCTTTTACCTATCTACTCCTTCATGAGCTTAAATTAAAGTCTTCTTGATTATCAATGCTTTGTCATATGAATTG
Source organism: Persicaria tinctoria (assembly GCA_037127255.1). Classification (NCBI taxonomy): domain Eukaryota; kingdom Viridiplantae; phylum Streptophyta; class Magnoliopsida; order Caryophyllales; family Polygonaceae; genus Persicaria; species Persicaria tinctoria. The sequence continues at coordinate 18,804,553 of JBANSL010000007.1, read as the reverse complement.
TATTTGCATAAACCTCCTTTGATGAGTAGATGTTGCTTTTACATATTTGCACATGCATGAATCTGTGACACTAGTACCATTTCGAGGATGGTAATTGATTGCAGGGTTATATAAGAATGAATCTGAGATGTTGAGAGTTTGAATTTTTCCCCTGAATGACAAAATAAAAATATTGCTTGAGGACAAGCAAGCTTAAGTATGAGGTGTTTGTTGTAAGCTGAATCTGCCATGTTTTACAGTAACTTTTATATCGATTTCTGTATACATTGCATTCATTTGGGTTTAGATAGTACAGAATCTATGTAGTTTATGTTTATTTGCCAAATTATGGAATCTACACCAGTTTCTGTTTAATTCGCAGAAATCGAGGCATTTTTACAGCAATTCTACAGAAGGTCGGAAAAGCTCGGAAAACCACTACAGAAGTCCAAGGTCAAAACAGCGGAACCAGACTGAGAGTCGAGGCTACTCGATCTCGAGTAGGCTTACTCGACATAGACGAGCATGTCCGAGCACAACTTGGTCAAGCAGAGCCTAATCGAGAGCCAGACCAACCCGAGCTCCGGGCCCTACTCGATCTCGAGGACCACTAGTCGAGATCGACGAAGCTTCAGCGCCATGCCCGGAGTCGACAAGGAGAGGAGCCGAGGACGTCCAGGCGAGACTCGCTGCCAGCGACTCCACTCGCTGCAGCGGATCACTCGCTGTCGCGGAAGAGGCCACTCGCTGCCAGCGGATGAAGCAACTCGCGGGAGCGGAAGCGGAAGGGAAGAGCCCTACTCGATCTCAACGAACCCTTGTCGAGATCGACGAGACCTTGAGCCATGTCCGAGCTTGCCGAGGAGAGCCATTCGAGGAGACCTAGTCAACGATCATCCCTACTCGAGGTCGACTAAGGTTACTCGAGGTCGACAAGCGCCTGAGTCCAGATCCGAGCTTGTCGAGCACGCCAACCCGAGGAAGCCCAGTCGACGGAGCCGTCCTGGTCGAGATCGACAAGAGCTACTCGAGGTCGACGAGCACCAGTGAGCCAAGTCCGAGCCACATCGAGCACCAGCTAGCCGAGACGACGAACTCTACTCGAGGTCGACTAGACCCTTGTCGATGTCGAGTAGACCAGTGTCCAGGAGCTTCTCGACGAGACCTGTCCGAGTAGAATTGAGATTCCTTGGGCGCAAAGGAGTCGATTTGGCCGAAGTTCTATCCGATTCCATCAAGTTCTATCATCAAGGAGACAAGATCTATCAAGACCTGAAGACTTACCTATTTAGTTTTATCTTTTCCTTTTAGATTTATTTCCATAAAACAATTTATTTATCTTTTAGCAATTTAGATATAATTTTAGATATAGATAGATATCTTCTTTCCTAGAATAGCTAGGGAATGAAGGCTATAAATAAGGCCCTAAGGGCTCAGTTTTAATCATTCAAGACACACAATTAGTTAGTTCCAGTAGAGAAGTTTAGGAGTTCTAAGGTTTTTAGGGTTTTGGCTTTCTACGAAAGTTGATTGCCGGAATTGTAAAGGCTTTTGAATATAGTTAATGCAAGTTATTTCTTTCAATTCAATGTCTGTTATTGCGATGAGGCGTGAGTAGTCCACCCACTTCTGGGGCTGGGGTGAGCCCGACGGTGGCCATGTGAGGCGATGCGATAAAGGTCAGATTTTTTGTGCGATTCATCTTCTATCCCTATGAGCATGATTCTTTTGCGAGAGTTGAAGGTGATCCTTGTTTGTGTTATTGAAGCGAAAGTGATCTTAATGCAACTTGGATTAATTATGTGAAAAAGGGTTAGTAACAATTAGGGTTTATGCGAAAGCCTCTATATGCCTATTTGTTAATAACGAAAGTTATTTGATGGAAAGCATGATCTTTTATGCCTTTATGTGTTACTTTACATGGTTATCGTTGTGGTATTGAAACCCTGGCTTTGGAAGTCTTTTAATATATTGAGTTTATTTCTGTCGAATTTCTGAATTCTGTCGAAAAATCTGCAATCTTGTGTTTACTGTTCTCGTCGATCTCGAGGAGAGCTTAGTCTAGGTCGAGTTGTGATTCTTCTGTCTTCGTCGATTTCAAGTTCCTGTCTTTACTTTCTTTGTCGAGATCGAGTACCTCTTGTCGAGGTCGAGTACGCTTTGTTCATCGAGTTGATTGCTTTCGTTTTCTGTTTTCTGTTTTTATTTCCGTTCTTGTCGAGATAGCGGACAGCTACTCGAGGTCGAGTAGCTTCTGTGTCCTTGATTTTAGTTTCTGCTTTGCTTCTGTTTTGCTTTGTTCTTTACTTCCTTTGCTTTACTTTCTGTCTTTAGTTTGTTCTTTGCTTTTGTTTTTGCCCTTGCCGGGTTTATTTGTTATTTCTGTTTCTGTGTTTCTGTTCTTTTCTGCTTCTGTTGTGAGAATTTACAGCTACCTAAGAACTGCTGACGTGCTTCCTCGTGGATTCGATCCTGACTATTCTCTTACTACAACGGGAGGAAGTCTTGTAATCATTTGCTGAGACAGGGAAGTCAGTCTGAACTATATTTCATATTTATTTCAATACTCGACCCTCCTGCAACAAACAATTTTTAATAGAAATATTAAGACCAGCAAGAAATTGAGTACACAAAGCACGTTCAGTAAGATAAACATTAGCCTGATGGGAGAGTCGTTCAAGTTCATCCCTGAAGTCATTCGGCGAGCGAGTTCCTTGTCGGCAGGAAGCGAGTTGAATCCTCATGGACTCCGTTTAGTCCTCAGGCACATGTCTCTTCTTTAGGAGAAAGCGAAGTTGTGGCCAAGTTTCAACAGGTTGCTTGTCCTGACGGCGGCGCATCTCACGAGTGCGGAACCACCAGTTGCGAGCTTTACCTACTAAATGCAATATAACAACTTCCAATTTCTCCGTTTCCTCATAGCGTAAATGTTCAAGCAGATAGTCAGTATGATTTTCCCAGATACAATAAGCTTCAGGATCAGTATTACCATCAAAAGTTTCTAATTTAAGCTTAACATCTCGTCTCTGAATAGCTTGAGCATTATCAAATCGAGGATGACCAAAATTAGGAGGGGGTAAATCATCAAAGTTAGGATTTACCTCATGGTAAGCATCCTCCAAATGCGGTGTCTCTTTCAGATCAGCATTGCTACGGCTATCATCCCCGTTAGCACGAGTATAGAACAGCTGATGTGGACGCTGATGGGGTCGGCCCTGCTGCTGCCGTGGGTGATGGTGCTCAGGGCGATCCTGGTGACCATTGAAGCCCCCTAAAGGATCGTTGTCATGCTCTCCAGGGAAAGGATTAGTAGTAGCAGATCGCAGCTGATAATGTAATTGACCAGAAGGAAGAGGGTGAGCTGAATAAAAGGTGTTACCTGCAGGTTGCTGATTACCTGTAGGGGGCACAGTACCCGAAGGTGGTGTAGTATCTGGGGGTGGTGGAGGCGGTTTTCCTCCAGAAGGAGGTGTAGATCCAGAAGCCTCCGCCTGTTTGGACTCCTCCTATTGCCGAGCAACTGCCTGTTTGATGATGTCAGATAACCGTAGGTAGTCCTCTTTGCGTTCGATTGCTCGACGATTTTCAGCCTCTGCCAGTGCTTGTTGCGTCACCAGAGTAGACTTTTGGACAGCAGAGTCAATAATAAACTCATAGCCTCAGCAGTAATGCCAGCAGGTGGGGTAGGGGAAGGGTTGGGGTCGCTATCGTTTGCCATGTTCCTACAATATCAGAAGAGCAACAAGTAAACGAAGCAAAGACCAGAAACCAAGTAATGCAAGCTCTAGTGATTCCTAAGAGTGATGCAAGTTTTAGAAATCAAAGAGTGAGAAAAACAAGGCACAATATTCAAGCAATTCCCCTGGACACAGAATTTTGCAATATTGAAGACAGCAAGTAATAATCCAAATTGCAAATTAAATCAGCCACAAAGTCGGATATCAAGGATAGCAAGTATAAACAAGCGGCTTAATGTGGAGAAATAAGAGCTACAATGTGATGCTTGTATAATAGGCGAAAATAGCAATCACAAGGGCAATCAAGTGCACACACTCCGTCAACTATTATCTGACGGTTGCAACACGGTTCAGAGAAAGAGGGGTGTGACCAAGGCTCCAGTGTCGGCACAACACAAAATCACACAAGTAGGGTTCTTTTGTAATGCTTAAAACCGTTTAGATCATCTAACATGTAGCAATCAAAGAACTCAGAGTTACTAACTCAATGATGTAATGAAAGAATGCTCTATATAATATATATATATATATATATATATATATATATATATATTTTGAATTCGGCTTTTTCTGGTTTTTTTTATATATATAAGAGACAAGTTGCTGTAATATGGAGAGAGCAACCGAAATTTGAAGAGCAAAATAAAATAAAAAGCTACGATGATCTAAAAGTAAGCAAAAATAAAGAAAATAGGGAAATTAGGCTAGAAACTGGAAAAAAATAGGGTTCTTTAGTGGTGCAAGTTTATATAATGCTTTTAATCCAAGAATCACGGTCATAGGCATGATATGTAGCAACTAGGAATAAAAGATCACAACTTGCAATCAAGAACTCAATATCTTCCAAATTATAGATCCAAACAAAGAATAACAAAAATAAAGTGCCAATTTTTATGGGTAAATAATAAAGATTCAATTTTTATGCAGCGGCTATGGTAAAAAAAATAAGGCACGAAAAAGAAATCACTCAAAGAGAAATCAAGAGAGTAAAGAACTTGCATTAATCTGAAATCCGATACCACTTGATACGTTTGGGATACCCGATCCTTCGCCTGTGGGCTGCAGATCAAGAACCACGCCGTATATTTGCTCCGATTTTGCAATGCTCTTTGATATCTCCTGATTTGGAACAATTTCAACAAGTGATTAGAATTCTGATTTAGTGACAGAATTAACACTTAGAAAATTCAGCAACTTTAGGAACACAGAAATAGCGACAGAGTAGAGAAAGCGAGGGACTGAGCGTTGGGCTTCGCTGGGCACACAGGCTTTCAAGCCTCAGAGTGTGCGCGGACTCCGGATGCGCGAGGACGGGAGCTCTTGCTGGCAGCGAGGGAGACGGCGAGCGAAGACGCGGACGCTGGCGCCTGGAAGCACGGACGCGCGCGAGAGCGAGGGCGAGGCGCCTGGGTTGGCCTCGCTCGTTGGGAGCGCTTCTGCCCGCGGTGTCGCCAAGCGCTGGAGTCTTGGAGCGCTGTTGTCGACCTCAATGAAGGCAGCGATGGACTTCCTCGATCTCGACGTGAACAAGGTGAGGGATGTGTTGGGTTATGGGGTTGTCGAATGGAACCAAGTGACGGGGATGTTGGTGATTGCCGAAAATAAGAAGAACACAAGACACAATAGCTTTGGGATTGATAATCGAAGAACCCTTAATCCATAAAGGGTTTCTTCAATTCTATTTCAATCTGATTAATTCAAAGTGCGGAACATAAATTTATAGTAAACTATGAGATATCTAACCAATCCTTCCTTGCAAAGGAAAGGGGTTTGGATAGATTAATTCTATCTAATGATAAGTGAAATAACTTGAAGATAAATAAAACCTAAGAAGATAGATATTTAATAACTTGGTGGGTAAGTAATATATCTAGAAGAGATATAATTAATTTCCACCTTATTTATCTAATTGCATAAAATAACAAAGTAATTAATTAACTAATGTAACTTGGCCCACAAATGGACAACTCGGCCAAGGCCCAAACTTCCACTCGACATTCCCTTGCTCCACTCGGCCGAGTGGCTCCATGGAGATGCCGAGTCATGGTGAGTCACGGGGGATGCTGACGAGTCTTCATGAGCTTTGATTGTGGATGCAAGCTCACTTCCAGTGCTGATGGTGTCACCTTGAGCCAAGTGATCCAGGGTGGCCTGAACCCTTGCTCTAAAGTTCCATGGTGACGGACAAGAAAGGCCTTGGTTGCATTTTGAATCTTCTTGGCCCTTGCACGAGTGACAGGGCCATCAAATGGAACCTTCATGTTGTCCTCAATGTCACCAGGAGTCATCGATATTTGAACGGCATCACTATTGGTATGGATTCAGCAGAGAAGTGGTTGAGTGCCCCAATAAGCTAATTTGCTTGATAAACATGACATGTCAAATGCCTATATGTGTTATTAATTTATAACCAATCTTAATTGCAAAAAACAACCTTTGATCTGTTTCTTGAGAGAATTAGAAGATTTAAAGCTTGAAAAGAAAGTGAAACAAAACAAGTTAGCCTAAAATTATTCAGAACATGATGACCAAAACAATAGAAGGCAATAACAAGAAGACCACGAGTTCACCAACATACATTCCCTATATTCAATATATCATGCAACCACCAACAAACATTACCATATTCAACACACATTCACCACAATACTTATTATAATAATATGGGGAAATACATCAATATTCAAATTCTAAGTTTCTAGTCTTTTACATAATACTACAAAACATATAGAGATGTTCTCATGATGCCCCAATACATCAAAGGTGCTATAATTAGACGCATCTTCGACCTGTAAAATAAATCAAAGGTCTACTTAAACTAGAATAAGAAGAATAAAGCATACATATTGATACATATTATGAAAATCATACCTTTCACCAGATCCACCTCTAATAGCCCACCCTTTGTTATGGGAAGAACCATCTTGTTGCTTCAAGTCTGACAGAAATGGCTAGGATGTCCCACTTGTTCAGATTTATTCAGTTATGACAATTAAGAATCACCTTTCCAAGAAGAAAACAAAAGAGAGGTGTGAACATATACCAATAGTACTATAAATCAAAAGAAATATGGAGGGAAGTAAAGGAGCAGTAGAGCTTCAGAAGAAGACCAAAACAATAGAAGGCAATAACAAGAAGACCACGAGTTCATCTTGGAAGTTGAGCACCGATGTTCCTAGTAACCTACACAAATGTAAGAAGACCAAAACAATAGAAGGCAATAGCAGCTGCTCAAAGCCATGAAAATAATAGTGGCAGTAAATTTTCAAAAAGTCACAACAAAAAAAGAGAAACTAGAAGGCAATAAAAAGAATGGAGTCATAAATGTTTGGGTTTCAAAAGGCAGAAAGGTGAATCATGTACCTTATAGAACTCTTGGTCAAAGATGTTGCTGGAGAGTCATTAGAAGCCTCTGTAGGATTAGGATCTGGTTTCAGCAGATGGATGAAGCTTATAGCTTATTGTTCAACCTTATTATTCAATAGATTAAATCATGCAATATGTATGAGAAAAGGCTCTAAATAGGTTAATTTAAACAGATTATCGAATCCCTAGGCGATCTAAGTGTGTGAACAACCTATATATTTTTTACAAATTATATTTAAAAGTGGCCAGGTTCTGCAAATGGTCCATCAGATACACAAATTGTAGATATATCAAATGTACGAACAACTGTATTTATTTATAGTTAACATCATTTATGAATAATCACTAAGTATCAATTACAGTAACTTAATTATACACAAGTTACTTCAAAAGCATCAGGAGTTGAGTACGTGTAACAAAGAAAATCCTAACTCCATCAGAAAACCTCAATGCAGAGATGTAAAGGGGGAAAATAAGTGGCAAGATCAACATTCAAACGTACAAGAAAAGTAAATGGTCAGTTAATAGGAGTGAACGGGACATGTTCGAAGAGCTTAGAAATCAGAAAACATTAATTACTTCCACCTTCACTCACATCCACATGCAGAGTCATTGTAGAATTAAAATTCAAACACTTGGTCTTACCAAGAACAAGGTTTGTAATCCGCACTGTCTTGATCAATTAATATTACAGAAAGTCAAGATAATATGCCTTATATATGTTGAAACTTGAAAAAACTCTTTTTATCTAAAGAGGTGAAGTTTGGAGTTCAAAGGTCTCTTGCAAAAATAGGAAATCACTAAAAGAAAAAGCAATTGTTTGACAATCTGAATTCCAAAAAGACAGTTTCACATAAGAATTATCCATTCATTCAGATAAGTGTCCCTACATCAATAAATACACCTTATCTACCAAACTCGTATATAAAAAAAGGTGAGTTCAACAATCAATAGAGCAATAAGGAACCTTCCATTGTTTATGGCAAAGAATTTTGGGATCAGGCAATGAAACAACACAAATCAGAACTAATACCAAGCTAACACAAAGATTAAGATATTATACCTATAAATAAGCAATCATGTCTCAAAACCCACAAACAACTAAGAAAAGGCAAAATTAGTATAAAATTCAACATAAAGACAGATCCTATCATCCAATAATTAAAACTAAGAAACAATCCCCCAATCATCTCAGATCCCAACAAAGGAATGCAATTCATAAACCAAAGCTAATATTACATGGCATCATCACAAACTAAACCTTAATTCCATTCTAGGAATGGTATGCAGTTTTAAAGGTTGAAATGCAATACCAAATAAACCAAGCCTGATAGAGTTGAATATGAAAACAAGGTATAGCTAAAAGAGGAATTATCTTTAATTGTTTCATTATGAGACAAACTCTTAGATGTAAAACTCGAATTTATCCATGAGTACCTTAATATCATGCAGTGCACTAATCTAGAACATGGAAGAGCGTAGGTGATAATGCACATTTCTAATGGGCATTATATGATAATTTAGTTGCATTTACATTGTAGAATATGCATGTTTTAGTGTTAATTTAGATAAAACTCTTTTTGTGGAAAAGTTCGGAATCTACGCTATTTCGGTTGAATTGTGCAGAATCGTAGATCCGACATGGTGGAAAGCAAGGGAAAGCTGTTAAACATGGCCAAGTGAAGTCAACAAATCAAGCTAAGAAGAGAAAGAAAGGAGAAGAGAAAGAAAGCGGGAAGAACAATGAAGAATCGAGCTTCTGGGCATCAGTCGCTGCCAGCGAATGATACAGTCGCTGCCAGCGAGTAGAACCAGAATCCTGGAGCCCGGCAAGCCAGCAAGAGGAGGAGCCCGCGGGAAGAGAGAGCCAGCGAGAGGAGGAGCCAGCGACAAAGGAAGGGCCAACACCGTTCGCTGCCAGCGGCATGACTCGCTGCAGCGAGACGTCCGCTGCCGCGGAAATATCCGCTGCCAGCGAAAATCACCAGGACGACGAATCTTCGGCCACTCGCGGCTGCGGAAGGGAGAACTCGCCCCAGCGAGTTTGAGCTCTCGCGGCAGCGGAAGCCCCAGCTCGCGGCAGCGGAATCAGGTACTCGCGGAAGCGGAAGGAAGGGACCATGGAGAAGCTCGAGAAATTCTAAGGCATGAAAGTCGCTGCCAGCGAGTGTGCCAGCGAGTTGGTAGCGGAAATCCAACAGAAGCTCAATCAAGGCCATTCGCTGCCAGCGGAATTTTCTCGCTGCCAGCGGAATCCGACGCTGAATTAATTTAGGAAAGTTCTATCTTTGATCAAGTTTGTTTAGGAAATTTCTATCTTTTATCTATCTTTTATCTACCTTTTATGGAAGACATTAGGCTTATAAATAGGATGTTCTAGGCTTAGTTTAATTAAGTTTTCAATTAGAGAAATCACCATTGAAGAGAAGAAAGTTTAGGAAAGCTATGTTTGGCTAATTTTGTAGTTTCCGCCTACACTTTCGAGACTTGGTTGGTGGTTTTGTGAGTTTCTAATTTAAGTTATTTTTCCTCTATAATTCTTTCAACTTCTTTGTGTGATATTGATTATGTTATTGATGTTATCTTGATTAGCTACCTTGATAATATTGATTTCATGCTAGGATTTAATACTTTCGTATTTGTGTTATTTCCGTAGTAGCACGCATAAGATTGTGGATTCCGTGTTTGAAGCATGACTATGTAGGGAGTTGACATATATCTTAAACATTGATTTACCGTGTTTAATTGGTGTTATTTATATGCTCAAGTTCTTGGGACTATTTGCTATCTCTTTGTTAAATCTTGACCGTGTTAAGGTTGCATTGAGGTGTTAGGGATTAATTGGACTCGTAGGACTTTTAATCTATTTAAACCAAGACGGGAGGAATTCGTAGGAAAAGATAATAACTTGAAAAGGATTCGATGATCAATAAAACCAACCAAAGTCGAGAACTTGTAGGTGGAAACGCTTTTCTTCTATCCTTTATTTGCTTTTGTCAATATTATTTTCTTTTATTTTCATTCATAAAAATCGTTTCTTTTATATTGATAAATACACAATATTTAGAAATACTTGATTCTCTAGGGTTCGACCCCTTACTTGCATACTATACTAGTTTGTTTGTTTGGGAATAATTTTTGGCGAGGGAAATCAACGACTTTTCCGTCCGTCAAATTGGCGCTGTTGCCGGGGAATCAAGTTTATTTCTTTGTTTTGTGTATTTATTAATATTTGTATATATATCTATCCCCGTCGTGGACCTATCTTACGGTTCACGACACCTCGGTTCTAATTGTTTGCAATGAAGTTGGAGTTATGGCAATACCAAGGAGAATACTTTCACCATTACCTCACAAGAGTGCAAGATTTAGTGGACGACCGTGCTTCGCGGGGTATCCAAGATGATTTGAAGGAACAAGTACTTTGCGTTCAAGATGGCATGCTTCCCGAGATACGAGAATTCGCCCAATCTTTGAAAAACGAAGGCTTTTATGGTTTGGATTGGCCGGAATTGTGGGATATTTTCCTTTGTGTGGGTGACATGGCAAAGGTGGAAGAAGAATACATGTTGGCATCCACACCCTTACCTTTCAAACCAATGGCGGGCGTGATACATGAGGAAAGCCAAGACGCGAGTACCCATGGTTCATTCGAAGATGGAGAAGAGAGCCCGATGCCCCTTGACATGGAGTCTCATGAGTGCACGCTTGAGGAACCATGTATTTTGGCACCTGCTCCACCTATGGAAATCATCCCCAACGCATCTATTGAGGAACCAAGTCCGGAGCCGATTTCTTTGGCTTTCGATCAAGGTAATGATATTTCTTACACTTTTGTGGATTTTGGTGAATATGTAGATCCTTGGGAGCATTACTTCGACAAACCACCAACGGAACTGTGTTGGTGGTACTACATACCCTCGGCGGGAAGTCACGCTCGAGCATATGAAGAGTTGGAGACCTTCTTCAACATCACATCTTTTGACTTCGGCTTCTTCATATGTGGTGCTCGCCTACCTAGATGGTGTGCATCGGAGTTTGATTTGCTAAAGAGAGCTTTGGCGATGTCCGAGTGAGTCTTGAACACATGGATGAATAAACCGTCGAGTCTATGACGATAAACAAGGACGCTTCTCGGGAGGCAACCCGAGGTAAGTTTTCCTAAATTAGTTATTTCAATTCCTAGTTAGTTAATTAGTTTTGTCATTTAATAAATGAGACTTCCTTATCACATTAGATAGATTTTTTTCGGAGTAGTTTGGAGCTAACCTCGTAGGGACAAGAGAGAAGTCGGAAAAAGGATGTACTGGGCTGTTTTCGCTGACAGCGAAATTGTCGCTGCCAGCGAGAGAAACCAACACCAACCATGGAGCTTCCGAGCACAGCGGCCCCATTCGCTGCCAGCGAACCCAGACCCGCTGGCAGCGAGCTATGCCATATCCCGAAGCCACCCAGATTTCCAAAAAAAAAAATATTGGAGATTCCTTTTTACCCCTTTTTACCCACTTACCCTTTTTACCACTTTCCTTTTTACCCATTTTTTATATTCATCATCCCCCACTTTCCATTTTTACCATCTTCTCCCTCCTTCCAAAAACCCCCTACACCTCCATTGGAGCACCTCCAAGCTTTTCACCTCCATAGCCACCTCATCATCTCCGCCACCCCGAAATCAAATTCCGGCACCGGATTCCGACTTTCGACGAGCCGATCTACACAACCACACCCCATTCACCACATTCCGACCACCCATCAACCACCACATAACCACACAATCACCCAAATCCCTTTTATTCTTCCGCCACTGCATAGATCGGGTCGAGTTGGGAAACTTTCGTGAAGGAATTTTTGGGAATCCGACGTCCGGACAACGACGCCGGAATTTCGGAAGCTCCGACTCGCTCCCGCGGAATAGGAGCCGCCACCAGCGACACAGCAGAACCTCCGAGCCCAACAGGTGGGTCCATTCGCTGCCGCGAAAACCAGTCGCTTCCAGCGAGTCTCACCACTTACGCAGCAGTTCCGGAGCCCGTCGGTGTCACCCTGTTCGCTGCCAGCGATTAGCCTTCGCTGCCAGCGAATCGCACCCATAACTCTGCTCCTCCGGCCTGACTCAATTCGCTGCCAGCGGGACACCACTCGCTGCCAGCGAAAATCCTCCAGTGAGTCGCCTTATTTGTGAGTCTTCGGTCTTCATCTTTTGATTAATTATTATGGCTTCTCCACCAATGGTTCGGCCTAGAGGATTGACTAGATCTCAAAGGACTAGGTGGGATGATCTTGATGCTCGTTGGTATATTTCGACGAAATTTTTTGATATCCCCACATTGAGATTATTGGGACTTGAGGAGAGTGTGCGGACATTTATGGGGATTGGGGATATTGATGGCTTGGTAGACAAGTGTGTCCGTACTTATCCGGATTTGGTTAGAGAGTTTTTGGCTACCTTTGCAATGGCTAGTGAGGATAGTTTTACTTTTCAATTGGGTGGGGCAAATCAAACTATGACTTTTGAAGAATTGAAGAATGTGTTTGGGATCACGGGCAATCCCTCCGCCCATTGGTCTGAATTGCCTCGTCGCTCCACCCCTCAACAACGATGGTTTGAAGTCACACAAAAGGTCATGACCTCCGGCAATGACTACAATTATAGCATCGTCCACCCTTCCCTTAGACTTTGCCACAAGGTCTTGAACAACACTTTTTTCGGGCATGCCGAGATCAACAAGGTTTCCAAGGGAAGTTGGGCTTGGATGACTTGCTTATTGTCCGAAGCACATGAGACGCCGGATTGGGTAGAGCTTTTCTTTACCGCTTGTGCCGAGGCTACTAAAAAGCATTCAAGGAAGGAAGAGGTGAAGATTGGCTTTGGAGGCTTAATTACTTTGCTTGCTTTGGAGCTCGACATTGATTTGAATGCCTATGTCCCTTGTTCGGACAACTATAGGCTCAATTTGGCTTCGCTAAAGAAGGCTAACATCGTGAGGGAAAGTGATTATGCGGGGAGCTTCATTTGGTATGCCGGGGTCAACAAGTCCCACACTTTGGTACTTCCTCGCCCACTTCCCACCGGTCCGTCCCCCGCCGATTTATATATTCCATCCGACGCTCCACCATTGGGCCCACCTCCGAACGCCAACGAAGGAGATGCTAATGAGGAGCCTTATGAAGAACCGACGGAGATGGAGTATGAGCCGGTAATGCAAGTGGAGACATTCCATCCACAAATGTCTTATGGCGGGGGAGCTAGTTCTTCGCATGGCGGATACCATGGCGAGTCTTATGATGGATTTCCCTCTCATGGCTATTTTGAAAGTGCCTTCCGTCAAATCACCGAGCGTCAAGATGCCACGGACCGACAAATTGTGGAGAACCATAACATTCTCATGGAGCAACAACGAAAGAATCATGAGGAGATCATGGCCCAATTCAACGTTTGGGCACCCTTTGGGTGGCAAACCCAATTTCCACCACCACATTGAGCTCGTGAGTTTCCTTCTCCCTCACCTATTTCAATTATTTAATTTTTGTTGTCTTTATTTCATTAGGGACAATGAAATATTCAAGTGTGGGGGAGGGGTTTAGTGTACATATTGCATTAGTTAGGTCATATTTAAAATTTTCACATGCATATCATGTTTATTTCTAGCATTTTTTTTGCATTAAAAAAAAAACCCCAAAAATATCATGCATTGCATTCATGTATTATTCAAATACCCATCTTGCCTTAATTGTCCTCTATTTTATTTGAGTTTTTGAGCTTGACCTATAAATCCCATGATATGTTTGAATTGGCTAATCTTGTCACCTACTTGTGTTGATTTTCATTGGAGCATGACTTGTTAGTTTAATTGAGCAAGTATGATTCTTATTGGCATCATTGAAATCCAACAAAACTTGTCCTAGTGAGAAATTTTGGCCTTATAAGGGATTTTCATCATATTTATTCCCTTTTGCTTTCTTGTGTGACATTAGACTCTCCAAGCACTTACCTCTTGAGATTGACATTGTTATCTATATTTGAGGCCAAATTTATATGTCTATTGCTTATGAGTTTCAAGTGATAGAGGCATGATTTTCTTAGCCATATTATTATCCATATCCACCCTACATATGTGTCCTTTGCTTGTAGCAAATTTGAGCCTTAGCCTATTCTTTGAAGCTCCACAAAAATTTATCCTAGCCGATGATAAGCCTTACCCTATCCGGGAATTAGGATTAGAGTTGGTGAATGATTGATCTAGTTGAGTGGAAAAAAGATTATTGTTGAAAAAGTTACAAGTTTGGATGAGTATGTAATTCTAGTTTTACTCCTCACATTGTGCATTATTGTTTTGGCTCTAAAGAAAAAAAAATGAATGAATGAAAAAAAAAAAAAAAAAAAAAAAAAAAAGAGCATGAGTTTGAGCCTTTATTTTCATTATGAGTGTGAGAGTTGGAAATAATCTTTGGTTGAGAAATGAATGTTGTTTGTAATTAATTAAAGATGTTGTGAGAGCTTGAGTTTAAGATGATGTTTTTGAGAGAGTGCATGGTTGATGTTTGATTATCTAGGATCTTGATTCCCGGAATTTGAGCACCACATGACCATAAATTCTCCTTGCCCTTGATTCCTTACCAAGCCCCATTACAACCTTGATAAAAGACCTCTTGATGTTGCTTGTGAGTAATGGCATCCGCGGTGGAGAATATGTGATATATGTGTCAATTTCTATGTAGCTCTTTGCATTTTGGATTGAGTCGAGAGATATATTATTAAGCCTAAACACAATGAGAGTGAGAGCAAACACATAATCCCGGTGAGGTTGGATGATATGTGCCTTATTTTGAATCATTCATATACTTGCTAGGATGTTAGCTTTCATGTTCATGGCTCCTCCACTTTGATGTTGCTTTTGACAAGGTTAGTGCTTGAGGATTATATGTGTGGGATGATGGTTTTGTTCTTCTTTATTTTGCATTGCTTGAGGACAAGCAAAAGGTTAAGTGTGGGGGAGTTTGATAATGCACATTTCTAATGGGCATTATATGATAATTTAGTTGCATTTACATTGTAGAATATGCATGTTTTAGTGTTAATTTAGATAAAACTCTTTTTGTGGAAAAGTTCGGAATCTACGCTATTTCGGTTGAATTGTGCAGAATCGTAGATCCGACATGGTGGAAAGCAAGGGAAAGTTGTTAAACATGGCCAAGTGAAGTCAACAAATCAAGCTAAGAAGAGAAAGAAAGGAGAAGAGAAAGAAAGAGGGAAGAACAATGAAGAATCGAGCTTTTGGGCATCAGTCGCTGCCAGCGAATGATACAGTCGCTGCCAGCGAGTAGAACCAGAATCCTGGAGCCCGGCAAGCCAGCGAGAGGAGGAGCCCGCGGGAAGAGAGAGCCAGCGAGAGGAGGAGTCAGCGACAAAGGAAGGGCCAACACCGTTCGCTGCCAGCGGCATGACTTGCTGCAGCGAGACGTCCGCTGCCGCGGAAATATCCGCTGCCAGCGAAAATCACCAGGACGACGAATCTTCGGCCACTCGCGGCTGCGGAAGGGAGAACTCGCCCCAACGAGTTTGAGCTCTCGCGGCAGTGGAAGCCCCAGCTCGCGGCAGCGGAATCAGGTACTCGCGGAAGCGGAAGGAAGGGACCATGGAGAAGCTCGAGAAATTCTAAGGCATGAAAGTCGCTGTCAGCGAGTGTGCCAGCGAGTTGGTAGCGGAAATCCAACAGAAGCTCAATCAAGGCCATTCGCTGCCAGCGGAATTTTCTCGCTGCCAGCGGAATCCGACGCTGAATTAATTTAGGAAAGTTCTATCTTTGATCAAGTTTGTTTAGGAAATTTCTATCTTTTATCTATCTTTTATCTACCTTTTATGGAAGACATTAGGCTTATAAATAGGATGTTCTAGGCTTAGTTTAATTAAGTTTTCAATTAGAGAAATCACCATTGAAGAGAAGAAAGTTTAGGAAAGCTATGTTTGGCTAATTTTGTAGTTTCCGCCTACACTTTCGAGACTTGGTTGGTGGTTTTGTGAGTTTCTAATTTAAGTTATTTTTCCTCTATAATTCTTTCAACTTCTTTGTGTGATATTGATTATGTTATTGATGTTATCTTGATTAGCTACCTTGATAATATTGATTTCATGCTAGGATTTAATACTTTCGTATTTGTGTTATTTCCGTAGTAGCACGCATAAGATTGTGGATTCCGTGTTTGAAGCATGACTATGTAGGGAGTTGACATATATCTTAAACATTGATTTACCGTGTTTAATTGGTGTTATTTATATGCTCAAGTTCTTGGGACTATTTGCTATCTCTTTGTTAAATCTTGACCGTGTTAAGGTTGCATTGAGGTGTAAGGGATTAATTGGACTCGTAGGACTTTTAATCTATTTAAACCAAGACGGGAGGAATTCGTAGGAAAAGATAATAACTTGAAAAGGATTCGATGATCAATAAAACCAACCAAAGTCGAGAACTTGTAGGTGGAAACGCTTTTCTTCTATCCTTTATTTGCTTTTGTCAATATTATTTTCTTTTATTTTCATTCATAAAAATCGTTTCTTTTATATTGATAAATACACAATATTTAGAAATACTTGATTCTCTAGGGTTCGACCCCTTACTTGCATACTATACTAGTTTGTTTGTTTGGGAATAATTTTTGGCGAGGGAAATCAACGACTTTTCCGTCCGTCAGTAGGGAATTTCGATAATCATACCATCATAAATGCATAGATTAAAGTCGAACCCAACTCGAGCCATGGATGTCAAATATGATGTTTGGCAATAGAAACTGTAGGAAGAACTCCTAGCTTCAGTTCATCCCTTGGAAACAAATGAAAGTTGTATCTGTACATGCCAAAAGAAGCAAATTAGTCACATCTTCCATTTTGGCAATTTGATGGAAGGTGAAAAATATAAGATGATTTCAGCCATCAACTTCATTAATCTTCCCTAGGAGCACATAAGAAATGGTCACGCTCTCATAAATCCATCAGTAGACATGCAACATCATTAAGATACCAAAATTCCAACATACATGCTGCACTAAAGCTTCTAGATCAAACCAATTCAAGGAAAGAAAGGAAAAAATGTTCCATACAAAATCAAATTTGAACTGACATTCCTCAATTAGGCATTGCATTTACATAGAGAGAGGGGGAGGGAGACTGACGGATAAGCGATGAGCAGATGACCGCATAGGGCAAAATGAAGGATTTGACGGCTGTTGGTCTTGCACAATTGCCGAGCCTGGTCAAATGAGCACAAACCCTAAAAATCAGCATAAAACCAAAAAACCCTTAAACCTAGATCTAGCCCATTCTAGAGTTTTTTTATGTGAAAACCAAAATTTGAGTAGAAATTGCAGACCAAGGGAGAGATGGGGAATATGAAATCTTACCAGAGATGGAGGATGTGAAGTGAAGCACGCAAGTCGGTGCATCGACGAACGACAACAAGTAGAGGGAGAGAAATGCTAGTAGTTGAGTCAAGCTTGAAATTCATCGCAGATTCGCAGGTGGAGAGGAGAACAAAGAGCGGTCTCCACCAGAGCATAACAACATAGAACCGCCAATGAAGGAGTGAGAACTCTTAGATTCGGGGCCTGTTTGAGGCATCGACGGCAGATGTGTAGTATTCGATACAGACGAATAGGGTTAGGGTTCTTCAATCGCCTATCGCCATAGAAGAGAGAGAGAGAGAGAGAGAGAGAGAGAGAGAGAGAGAGAGAGAGAGAGAGAGAGATGTGTGTGTGTGTGTCGGTGGATCTGAATATGAGCAAGGGAATATAGAGTTATTTGGGGATATAGACTTCGTGTGCTTTTTTTCTAAGGCGAAAATTCAAATTTCAAAATAGCAGTACATTTTCCGCTTTTAACTTAATAAAATTTCAACAAGTGCTGGGCTTGGGTCCTGTTTTTGAAAAAAATCGGAATGTGTTTGGGATGTGAGTTATTTTGCCGGTTAAAATTTCATCAAGTGTATTCCGCGCGCTTTTGATTTTTTTTAAAACAAATTTTTAACATCATCCAAAAGGTTAAACCGATATATATAATCTCAATAACATCAATAATTTTTAAACTGATGTTATAAATACTTTTAACATCATGCGTTTTCCTGACCGATATAAAAGATCCGATGTCTATTGACATAATTCTAGTAGTGACATACTCAGAAAGAACTCATCACCTTGAAATGATGATATTGTTTATGACAGATTATTGGCCTTCAAATGCTCATACATAGAACAAGTAGTTTTTTTCCTTATCTTCAAACTTTCTCTTACTAGAATTTATTTCTTAATTATTTTTTTGTTACTATTAACATGTGCGCTTCACCAAAATTGAATTTGATTGAATTTGAGATCCCAATACCCCATTCGATCAGCTTATGTATTCATATGGTAACCATATACATTTTAAATCCCTCCCCGTGCGTATACACAGACTACAGAAACGCTACCTCTGTCCCGTGCGTAAGCACGGGAATGCTACCTATATATATATCTAATAAAAGTTGTGTTCAGCCCCCACCATAAATGCTATAGTTATGTTCTTGATTATCCAATTTATAATATTCTCGGTTATCCGTTTAACCGGTTAATATCTTCTTATTTATACAAAATCAGTTATCCGATCACAATTTTAGAAAATTGATCACAATTTAAGCCATTAGTCACTCAAAAGTTGAGGTATTTATTAGTGCATCTAGCCGTTTCAACCTTTCTTAGCCGTTTCAACCTTTCTTAGAATTGGCATTTATTAGTGCACCAAGCCGTTTCAACCTTTCTGAGAATTAATTAATAAATCTCATATTCCTCTCCATCATCCTCACCTGCTTGTCGGATGATTTATTGTTTTTGCTCTCTCAATCTCCTCCATAGATGAAGATTCTATCCCTGCGATGATTCTTTGAAGCCTCCGGACCTGCGATTTCCAGAAGTCTATCAATATTTGGAAGTTTGAGTCACATCTCTCGCAGTCTATCTGAATTAATTTCGACTTCTCTCTCCTCCGATGGCCTCCGTTCGACCGTTCCCAGGACGCCTTGCTCGCCCTCACCCTTCGCCAATCCCTTCGACGCTCCTCCTAGGGTTTGTCCTCTCTCACTCTCTCCTCTCCTGTTCTTCTTCTCTCAGGCTCACGCTTGCCTTCGATTTGAGTTTCTGATAACGCACATTTAGGGGTTTCCCCCCCCCCCCCCTGATTTGGATCTTTGAGAGACTTGATCTTCCGATTACGTTTGTTAGATAGATTTTGGCGGTGCAATAGTGGTGATTCCTCTTGAATTGCTGATTTTTATGAGAATTTTCCTTCTGTGCTTGAAATATGTTGTTGTTGTATTAATCCGATGTGATCTTCTCTTGTCAGATGGATTCTGGTGGTGCAGTAGCAGTGATTCTGGTGGTGCAGACTGTGCAGTAGCGGTGCAGTAGCGATGGATGCTGCGCACTCTAGAGGTTGTCTTCGACCACCTATTGTCGTGAGAGGTACATTGATTTTAGGTTTTTGAAACTCTCTTTTCTTCTATCGCTCTATTTTCTGTTACTTTGTCCGATTCACTTGGATTAGAAAGGATTTTGATCGCGAGATCGAGTAAGCCTCCATGAGAATCTAAATCGAACACTAATTTTGGAATTTCTTGTGATTCTAGACCTAATTCTGTCACTGAGGAAGTATTTTCAAGTTTCTGTTTGATCCTGTTGTGTTTTGTAGTACATTAATTGATTATTGGTTGAATCTATTCCATCGTTTATTAGATTCTTCAAAAGCTCCGACTATATCAATAGATTCGTCATAGGATACGAATAAATCAATTGCCTTTTTTTGGATTGGTGAAATGATTTACATTTGCCACAGATTAGAACAACCATGTGAAAAACCAATACCTTTTTAGATCTGATCCAATCTATAACTATCTTTTTGCAATCTGAAATCTGAATGCCTTTTCTTTTCTTCTTTTTTGAAGAAAAATCATCTTCATCTGTTTGGTTCACTGACTAACATTGCTCTACTGTATCTCTACATGTATCATAAGTAATTTCTTTGATATGTATGGAAGGTAAGCGTAAAAAAACTGAGTATTCGTCGGTAATTGAATAGGGTCGTGCCTCAACGTGTATTTTGATCAATCTATAGATTAAGTGGTACAAGATATGTGGCTCAAGGTTAGTAGTATTTTTACTATTTTCCATTGTAGAGTTTTAATTTTTGTGAGATTAAATCTCAGATTTCTATGAATTTTTTTTTATAGGTTCACTCGGAATATCCGGAGGCAGGGGTAGCCATTATCGTCACTTCATCTTACCAGGTTTTTGTCTGCATCTCTTTCTCTCTTATCTGCCTTAGCAAATATACAATAGTAGATCTACCTGTGGTACAGAAAGAGGGAAATTACTGTTTCTGGTGCTTTGATTTGTATGCATCTGTTTCAAACTGAAATCAAGAACAAGAATGTTCACTGAGTGTGATTTGTGTGCATCAGTTTATGCATATTTATATAAATTGAGTCAGATGACAAACTGCATTTGTGAAACCAATTTCTGCATTTGTAAAACTAATTTTTGCATTTGTTTTGGACTATCTCTGTAAGTATGTTTCTGGCTGGAATTTACCTTCTGCACATCCTTTTTTACTCTGTTGAAATATTCAAACCTATACGTATTTGATAGGCACTGTATCTCTCCAAATCTCCATATAGTCTTTTTCTTCATTAATGGTGTATTATGGAGTAATTAGATATGAAAACAGATGTTGGACTTTTGACATACTTTAGTAGACCAACATGGAAGTCTTGGTCAACAATCACACCACCATTAAAATATTGCAAGTCTGGTGGGAGAGAGTTACATTTCTCAACATCATCCTTGATTTGTTTTCATCACATCTTATTATTAATTTTGATGGCTCATGTTTTGCTTTTCAGATGGCCTCACTCGCTACTTACTTTGGTCTTGGCGAGCAGATACACATGTTCTTTGCTACTTTAAACATCATTTTGGACTCCATTACATGGAATTCAGAGTCTCTCTATAAATATAAATCTACTAATCATTGTTCTCTCTTGCCTTGTCCTGTTTGTTCATCCGCTGCTTCCTTTGAAAAGTTCAAAATTCCACATTGGTCCAAACTCTGAAAGTGAATTATTAAATCCATCACCTTTGTATGCAATCTATTGTCTTTATTTTGTGAACTCAAAATTCCTTTGCTGGTAATCAGCTGCTGCAAATTGCAATACAGATTTCTTCGAAGCGAAGAATCAACAAGGGATTGATGGGAAAAAGCCATGGAATAAGTTAGAAGCACAGCAAACAAAATACTCAAATTAAATGGACCTTATATCTGTTGAAATTATATGAACATTCAAACTGTGATACACAAAAGATATTTTGTATGGTTGCTTAAGTTTGAATTAAAATATTTTGCTAATGTTTGGTTACTTTCAAAAAGCTCTAAAACGTTTATAGTGGATATAAATTGTTTTTATATGGTAATCCTATGATAAAATATTTGTATTTATTAAAGATTAAATATTTGAAAAAAATATCACTCTCTATCTCTCTCGATCTTGCAGAAATATTGTAAATGGTTGCTTTAGGTTCTGTGCAATAAGGCAAAACTTGGAGTTGAAATAGGTGATTTAAATACTCTCTCTCTCTCTCTCTCTTTCGATTTCAAATTCCATATCTGAAAGAGGTTGGTCGCTCTCTCTAAACATTGTGGAGGTCAGAGGTTGCTCTCCTCTTTTTCAATACTCAACACCTCTCGCTCTCTCTAATCTATAGTAAGATTTTGATTAACTTTCAATTTAGATTAAATTTCGTTAGCAGGTTTGTTTGTCTTTGCACTTGCAGGGTTTGTTTACTTTGTGTTTTCATGAGTGTATTGTCTTTTGTACTTTTGTACTTTCTCAATTTGGCTAGCGGCCTAGGTTTATTTGGTTATGTTTTAACTCGACAAGACGTCGCTGCCATGGGAAGAAGGGAAGTTTGTGTTGCCGCCATGGATGAACCGGAGAAAATGAAAAGAAGAATTCGAGTAACAAGGAAGACAAGGAGAATCCCACGGATACAGTGGTGGATGTCAAGGGGAAGAAGGAGAAGATGAGAGAACGCAGGGTGAAGAGGTCGTAACGTGATGCCAGAGAACTTATTCATCAATCAGTAAGCGGAGTCCTGCTGTTGCATTGCTTCTGTGGTTTATTTTGTGTATGCAGTATGCCAGGTTTGTAGTTTTGTTCAACACTAAAAAATGTCCCTTTTTTTTGGGACGTTACAGGAGGATTCGGATGAAGATCGAAATCAAATTAGGCAAGCAAAATAGAGCGGAGCTGAATCCTCTGAAGCTGAGGTACATGGTAACTCCTGTTCCCACCAAATTTCTCATTATCGCTTAAACTTGCAATATGTTTAATAGGAAGTTACTTAGTAGATGCCCAAAATATGTTATTTTATTTTTATTATATTTCATCATTATCTTAACAAATGAAACCATTTTTTTTTTAGCAAATCAAATGAAACCATTTTAGAGTGTGTGAGGAAGCAATTTTGCATATTGTTGAAATGCTTTGTAAGCAGATGCATTTGTCAGTATCAATGATGCTGGAAATGCAAGTGACGAGGGACCTCAAGCTGTTGATGAGAGTGATTCTTCTGAAGATGAGATGAATATCTTGATAGCTATGTGTTTGTTTGATGACACTGGATTCTTTTCCCCGGGTTACTATTGAATTTAGTTCAAATACTTACTTTGATTAAATTTACAAAGGTTCCCCCCCCCCCCCCCCCCCCCCCCGCGCAATACAATTGGTGAAGATGTTGTTATGTGCTGGTAATTTCGATCCTTCCTTATCTGGATAGCTATGTGCTGGTGTTGTTGCTGTTACGGAGAAATTTTCATCTGAAAGGGATTTTCCATCACTTGGTCTTGAAGAGAGACCTATAACGCCGGATATAGGTAGAATCCCATCTCCTGGGTTGCCCAGAAGCATGCAAGGCCTGTCCATTGGTAATTCATCCTTGATTGGTGGTGAATCCCATCACAATAAGATGTATGAATTCCAAGCTCAAAGAGCATATAGGGATTCATAGCAAAACGGCTCTGTTGGTATCCAAATTCATTGGATTCAGTCTAGGCAAAATGAAATAAAATAATGTATTATATAAAAATTATTCAGATATTAAAGTTATTTTGCTCTTTGTATTTTGGTGTCTTTTATCATTTATTTATTTGTGAATTTTTTACATGAATTTTGATTATCTTTAATACAATATTAATTAAAAAATAACTAACATGTAAATCAAATTACATTTGACGAGTTAGTTATACCTACTAAAACATTTGCTGGTTGTAGCCCTTGCGCTCCACTCCGACCTAATTACTGTCAGAGACTTGAGCTACCAACGGGTTACTTTTGAAGGTGATAGCCTTACAGTGATTAACTCTCTGTCCGGTGTGTGGCACTAACCCTGAGAGTGGACAAACAACTTAACTAAAACATGTCCCGTGCATCGCACAGGCATGCTTACTAGTAAAATTATAAAAGAGAGTACAATTAAAGCATAGATTAATAAAAATATATTCAAGCATTTAGGGATCAAGCGCATTAGGACCGAGGGTCTAAATATCGCTTATCGGGGTCGTATCAGTCGGGGGTAAAAATGATATATCGGGGATATATCGGGGATAAATTGAGATATATCGGATTTATTGATTTTCCTAGTTTTTAGTTATAAATATTATATTGGATGTTTGGCATGAATATACCAATTCATGGACCACTTTGCAAAAATGACCAAGACCCAAAAATTTGACAAAGGAATGACATAATATCATTTTTGCAATTAAATTGGGCACCTTCACAGCCGGTGGAAGGTAAAGGCTATAGGGGGAGGGAGAGAGGGTGGGAGAGAAAGAGACCCATTTAATTGTTTTAAACTAAATTTCAGCCATTTTTATTTGTTAAAATTAAAAAATAAATTTATTTTTTAACTTAATTTAATTTTATCTATCTATAGACACCTACTTTGTATATATTTATGGAAAAAAATATTTCGAAGTAAAGTTTGGTCTATATCGCATCTTGATCTCAATTTGGAGTATGGCATGGATAACCATTTGGATGGCAAATACAACAATTCAGCTGGCAAAGAAATTCACACAACTGGCAAGATAAACCAGAAAACATGGGCATAACCGAAAATCGTTGCTCCAGAGATGAAAGGTAAAGCTCCCGACGTGGAAGCGATTAAATAATTAAGACCTAAACCAAAAACTACAATGTACTAAAGTTCCTAACCAATACATAACAAGTTAAGTACAAAACAACATAATGGGTAGAACCGACAATCGTTGCTCCGGAGATGAAAGGTAAAGCTCCCGACGTGGATATGGAGAAGGGGGGAATGCTCATAGAGGAGAGCATGCCGTTTGGGTCCGTCAGGAGCAAGATAATGGAGACAATCAGGTACCCGTCTTGGGGAGAGTTCCTTCGCCGGAAGCGTCGGAGGACATAAGCAAGCGTGGCGTGGCAAGGTGAAGAAATTGATGTCTAGTTGGGTAACTCTTCTTTTGCGTAGTTGAATGTAATATTTTGTTAGTTTGCTTGTAACTCAATGACACTTTGGGGTTTTGGTGGTTTTGAATGTACATAACTGGCTGTTTAGTTTGTCGACGATGCAAAAGACAAATGTATGCGATTTTTTGTTTACTAGCCAGTATATGATTTTCCATAGCCAATAAAATCAAAGTCTATGCCAATAAGATAATAACCCCTGACATATCTTATTTATCTCATAAACTTCTCATCCTAAGTATATCGACCATTAAAATCAAACGAAATGCGTCATAACGCAGAATTCACAATAACCATCCATAACACATATAAACAAGTGACCACAACATACCTTATCAGTAATCAAACACAAGTCATCCAAAAGGTGGAAACGATTAAAAAATTAAAACCTAAGATGCAAAACCCGAATATTTTGCATGAACTCAAGGTAAACACTACTAGAATTCTATCATTTAACATCGGTTCATTAACATCTCTCAGAAAAACCTGCCATGTAAAACAATTTTTTAACATCGGTTGATAAATTTGTGATGTTGAAAATAAAATAGACACCACACTATTTTTTTTACTGATGTTAAAAATAAGTTTGTTCCTTTGATGTAATTTGCATGATTATTTCTCTTTATCTTGCCTTATATGTTTGGTTATCGTTGTTGCAAACCCCGGTCTTGGATGTTTTCTTTTACATTGTTATTTTCGAAATCTGAGAACTTTGGTTTTCGTTTCGTTACAGCGCACCTACTCGACTTCGACTAATCTAGTCGACGTCGACCACTAATACTCGATCAAGCAAGATCGCTCTCGTTTTTTGTCTCATCATGTATTCGACCAAGCTACTCGACTACGACTTCTACTTGACGTCGAGGAGGACTAGTCGACATCGACTACATCAGTGACCCTTGCTTGCTCAAATTTGACTGTGCCGACCCCTTTCGACTACACCTAGTCGAGGTCGAGTACTTTTGTGGTCGATCACCGTTCGTGAGATTCGCCTGCTACCTGAGATCCGCTGACACGCTTCCTTGATGATCGATCCTGGCTTTCTTTTGCTACATCGGGAGGAAGTCTTGTAATTATTTGTGTGGGCACGAATCTGGTTTGATTTATATTATTATTTATTGAACTCGATTTCCTCCTACAACAAATTGGCGTTGTTGCCGGGGAAGCAATCATTCGCGCCTTAGGTAGTTAGATATCACATTTTTCTTGAGTTTTGTTTAGAGGTGTATGCGCCGTTCTGGTCAACCACCTGAGTTTGACGCCTTAGACGACCCGTGACGCCTTATACACATCCACTCTAGATTGAAAAGGATCATAGCGACCGCAGAAACACAAGTTGAGATGACTGAGAGGCTTCAGAGGGAACTCGCAGCCAACAAAGCTGCTCTCGCCGCTGAGAGATCACGCACCGAGCGGGAAATAGAACAAAGGAGGCAGGCGGAGGCTGAGCTTGCCCTATATCCAACTACTGCAAAGGATTACATGCATCCGACTCTGATAGTGCCTGAATCGGCTATTCTAGTCCCTCCTAATGACTTTGAAATTCACACTGCCTTCTTTACTGAAATTAAAAATAATGCTTTTGAAGGGAGATTTAATGAATGCCCTTTAGCTCATATTACTACTTTTGCTGATATGTGTCAAACTATTGTTGAAGGTGCTAGTCTTGAATATGTAAGAATGAAAGGTTTTCGTTGGTCTCTTGCATGTCCAGCACTAAAGTGGCTTGAAGGACTTCCTGCGCAATCCCTCGCAACATGGACTGAGGTTAGGAATGCGTTGCTCAAAAAGTTCTTTCCTCCTGCAAAGACAACACTCCTCCGACAAAAGATCACAACTTTCAAACAAAAGCTTGGGGAGCCACTAGCACGAGCATGGGGTCGATAGAAGGACCTGCTTCAATCTTGCCCTACTATGAGCTACAGTAATCAACAGTCATGATTAAATTCTTCTATGAGCTACAGTAACTTCAAAGCACCAAAGTTATATTAGCCGTGGATAACTATAACAATGAACGGCCAAGATCGAACCTTACCTCAAACTGCCCATGCTTTTAAAGGAGTAATATATATATATATACATATATAGGGTTTACTTCAAATGTAAAAAGTCCTTAAAGTTTAAAATATGCTTATTGTGTAAAATTTGCTAATGGGCCTAATTTAATTACTAATGGGCCTAATTTAATTACTAATGGGCCTAATTTTAATAGTAGAATATCTGCCCCCCTTGCCATGCGTGTGCCCCCCCTTCTCGGCCCCGATTTTTTTTTTTTTTAATTTTTTTTTTTAATATTTTTTTTTTTTGGCCAGAATTTTTTTTTTCGTGGTAACACTTTCTGCTGTGCAAGTATAAGTTGCTTTTGTGCACATATAACATCTTATTGTGCAAATATAAGTTTATTTTGTGCAGATAAATAATTCATTATGGGGTAAATAGGTAAATGTGTCTATTTCAATTATAAAAATTTATAATTGAAATATGTTTAATTTATGGGTAAATTGGTAAATATGTCTAATTTTATGGGTACATGCACTTTTTCCCGTTTTCGATACCTTTTGTGCAACTGTGAAGTGCATTTGTGGAACTGTGGAGTGCATTTGTGCAACTGTGAAGTGCATTTGTGCAACTGTAAAGTGCATTTGTGCAACTGTAATTGTGCAAATTTAAAGTAGGATACAATTGTGCAAATTTAAACTACAATTGTGCAAAAGTAAGATACAATTGTGCAGATTAAGAATACAATTGTGCAAATGTAAGATCATAATGTGCATTAATAAGACAAAAGATGTGTTTTTGAAATCGATGTTTTAATTTTGTTTTTTTTTTATTTTTGAGAGTTTGGGTTCACCTCTCGAATAATTTAGGTTGATAGATGTAAGTTTGAAATCGATTTTTTTTACGTATACGCTTTTAAAATTCAAGTGCATAAATAAGATTAAAATGTGCATAATTAAGGTTAAAAAGTGCATAAGTTAGATTATAATGTGCATGATTAACAATTTGCGATTGTTGCGCTCTTGTCTATTATGTAACCTATGTGAGATTTGAACCCACATCTTTTGTGCAAACGCACATTGCTCTACCAATTGAGCTAATAGGCTAAATTATGATTTTTATGCTAAAATAGAAGAAACTAATCGACCTAAAACATATTGCAATAAAATCCTAAAATTCAATTAGCTCATGATTCACAAACAATTTGACAATGCTATGAACATGAAATTAGCTCAAAATCAACCCACCAACACAACCATATCATCAATTTCAATCAATTTGGCTTTTGGAAAAAAAAGCCTCAAATTCCAAAGCATATCGCATTATAAAATTCTAAAATCCAATTAGCTAATGATCTATAAACAATTTGACAATGATATGAACATGAAATTAGCTCAAAATCAACCCAACAACACAACCATATAATCAATTTCAATCAATTTGGCTTTTGGAAAAAAACCCCAAATTCTAAAACATATCGCAACCTAAAATTCTAAAATTCAATTAGCTCATGATCCATAAATAATTTGACAATGATATGAACATGAAATTAGCTCAAAATCAACCCAACAACACAACCATATCATCAATTTCAATCAATTTGACTTTTATCAAAAAGCCCCAAATTCCGCTCCTAAATCAAACCCTAGGTTTTCAATCTCAACCTAAAGCATTCAAACAATCCAAATAACTGTAATAAACAAGTTTAGAGTTAGAAATCATACCAAATTCGAGTGGAAACAAGGAGAAAAATCGGGATTTCGAAGGTATTCCGAGCCAAAAGATCCGATTAGCGTTGTGGGGGAAGATGGCTCGGTGTGGGCTCGGCTGGGCACGAACCAAGGCGGTTCCAGGCTCGGGGGGTGCGCCTGAGGGAGGGGGTTCGAACTGGTCGGGGCTGGTGGCCGGAGGTGGCTCGTGGGTGGCGTGGGAGGCCGGAAACCGAACTGCTGGTGGCTCGACGCTGCTGCGATGAAGGGGCGCGTCTGGGCTCGAACCAAGCCAGTCCATGGCTCGGGGGTTGCGCACCGGGGGTGGGCTCGAGGGCGGCTGGTCGCTGGTGGCCGGAGGTGGCTCGAGGTGGGTGCGGGTGCGGGAGTCCGAGGGCTCGGGGTTGCGCGCGTATGTGTTGTGTTGATTTGAAAATTTTACACGTTAAGCAAATTTTACACGTTAAGGATATTTTACATTTTAAAGCTTCCCTATATATATATATATATATATATATATATATATATATATATATATATATATATATATATATATATATATATATATATAGGGTTTACTTCAAATGTAAAAACTCCTTATTGTGTAAAATGAGCTTAACGTGTAAAATCTCCTTAATTAACTTAATTGGGCGCGGATTAGTATTAACCCCACACGCGGGCCTGTTTTGCTTTGGGCCTTTTATTTTTTAAACCCGTTTCATCTCTTTCCCGTTGCGTTAGGTCATCTCACCTGCTCCGTTCGTCCTCTCTCTCTCTCTCGCTCGCTTTGTCGTTCGTCTGTCTCCTTGCTCTCCGGGGAGTGTTTTTCTGTGTCTTTGGAATCGTCGTTTCACCATGTCAAGTTCATCAGTCGGTACGTGCAAGGTTTCGTTGTTATTTGCTCAAATTTAAGTTCTCCTGTGTGCTAGGGTTTCTATTTACTTCGAAATTGTGCGTTTTTTTATGTATTGACCTTATCTTTAGCGATTTTTCGCCTTATTGCTGTAATTTGTGTCATTGTTCTGTTCCTTTTCTTATTCAAGCTGTTTCGTTTTGTGATTCCTGTCCTTTATGTGTTTATTGTTATCATACTTTATGTTTTATCCTCGGTTATGATCATAAGTGTTTGCTATTCTTAGTATTCATTGTGTATTTGTGTCTATACTTTATTTGTTGTTCGGTTTATGTCTGTTTTTGGTGTTCATTTATTCATCTTTTTAGATTGTATATATTTATTGCTATTTAGGCTCAATTTAGTTGTCGTTAGTATTTGTTTTCTGTTTATATTTTTCTTTTTTTTGTTCCTTATAGGGAAAAGAACAAGGTCTAATGCCGGTGGTGAACCTCTAGCTGTTGTTCCTTATCGTTCAAAACGTGTTAAGAAATCTCGGCCCCCTCGCCCTCTTCCCAAAGCTATTGATCTGGCACGTGATTCTCCTGGGTTTTCTGTTTCCGATGGGGAAGGCATGTCACCTGAGGTTGAATCACAAGATAATGTTCCCCTAATACGTAAATCAAGGGTTGTTGATAATAGTGAAGGGTGTGTACCCAAAGTTGATTCTGTAGGCCCGAGCACTGAATTTTTGTCTACTAATCTCCAGCATAATGTACCTGATGCTGTCCCTGTAGCAGCTGATGTTTCTGTTGAGAATGAAGGCCAACCACCTGTTGTTGAAAATTTGCAATCTGAAGGGATTAATGTTCAATCAGTAGCCTCTGATGTGCCCCTCCAAACCACAAATGCCCCCCAAGATGCTGGTGCTGTTTTCGTTAAGAAGCCCCGAGTTAGAAGGGCTAATCAATATCCATCATTGAAAACAAGATCAAATCCTCGTGCGTTTGTCTGTGCATTGGGTAGATTTATTGATAAACAAAAGGAGTGTATTAAGCGGATTGGTTTTGGTTCTTTGTTGGATTTGGAAATTCAGTATCTCCCCTTGTGTCTTTGTCATTGGTTGGTCGAGCAGTTTGATGCTGATCGATGTTGCTTGGTATTGGCTGATGGTAGTAGGTTAGATATAACTGAGCTTGATGTGCATATTACATTAGGCCTGCCTATGGGCAAGAATTTGATATGTAGGAAAACTTCTAAAGAGAAGTCAGATGTTCTTACGAAGTGGAAGAGTTCGTTTTCTGCTGGTGATTCCATTAATCATTCTGTTCTTATTGATCATATGGTTGCCGATGCTGATGCCGGTGATAAATTTGTCATCAACTTTGTTGTGTTATTTGATTCATTGCTTGTGGACAGTATCCAAAATGGCAATGTTAATCACAATTTGGTTAAAGTCTTATCTGGGACGGAGGAGTTCAAAGAATTGAATTGGTGTGCTTTTGTTCTTGAAAGCTTAGTTGATTCCAAAAAAATTTGGGAGAAGAACAAAACCAGTCAGTTTAGAGGTCCTATTCTCTTCCTCATTGTGAGTATTTGTTATTCCTTTTTTCACCTTCTCATTTTCATTCAATACTTTTATGACTTGTTATTATATCATCCTCTCTTGTGTTTATTATAATTTGGTTTCTTATGTGTGTTGTTGTTGTTGTTTGGTTGTGTTTGTTAGCTGTTGTATATTGATAGGGTGAAGTTATTCTCAAGTACTTCGTCGAGGAGAGTAACTCGGTCTTTTCCTGTTTTTATGGGATTGACATCACCTATGCTTCGTCAGCGTGAAGACGATGATCTTTCCAGTGGAGGCTTTGGACGTGGCAGAATTGAGGAATGTCAATCTGTTCCTGTATATAACCCAAAATCTCCATGTGATGCCCCTTCAGATGCTCCTACTGTCAATCCACAAATTTCTGGAAAAAAATCCTCTCCTATTGAGGTTCCTGCTATTCTTTATTTATAGTTTATTTTTTTATAATATTCATGGTGTTTTGTTTGATTTTGCTTATCTTTGTTTGTGTGTGTGTGTGTGTTTTCTTCCCCTTGTAGAATTTTATTCAATCCTTTGCTCAAAAAACTGCTGCTCTTGCTACTTCCATATCTGAGTTTGTTGATTTAGCTGATAAAATTCCTCATGAATTTAGAGAGAATGACATGGTAAAAACCCTTAGTAATGCTGCAAAGAAGCTGATGGGTTTGGAGGTTGAGGGTGTTAAGGCTGCTTCTCCTGTTGTCGACAATTCTAATATTGGCAACCCCCCTGATTTTGAGTGGATTTCATCCCAAGATCCTTTGTGGTCAGATCCTGTGTTTTTGGATGCTCTTAACCAAATTGAGTTAGCTTACATTAATAAATGTAAGATGCAATCGTCTGGTCAGCCTAATCAACCTTTTTGTTCAGCGGGCACTGTATCCGGGGGTGGGCTTGGTGGTGGTTGTTCTGAGAGTGAGTTTGATGTGGGAAAGAAAGGTGATTCTGTAGTCTCTAAGGGTAAGGGGACTATGCCTATGAATCTTCCCGCTGAGCCATCTTTTGATTTATTTGGTTCTGATCCTGCTTTTCAATCTCAAAAAAAATCTTTTGAAGAAGCAATTGCTAAAGATCTTAACAAGTCTGATAAGTCTGCACAAAAGGGTTCTGTAGCTGCACAAAAGTCCAATGCTGATGCACAAAAAGATATTAGGGATGCATCGCCTGTTCCCGTGGGTGTCCCTGGTGTTCCTTCCTGTGTTGTCAATATTGCCAAAGAATATTCTGGTGTAGATGCTCCTTCTACTTTAGGCATATCAACATCAAGCGACATTCAGTGTGCAACCCCTAAAGTGTATAAAAAGAAGCAAAAATCTCATGTTGTCATGCCTTTACGTAGGTCTACTCGTGGTTGTCCTGCTGATCAGAATGAGAAAGATGTTGGAGGCAAGAGGGTTTCAAAACCTGCTGATTCCTTGAAGAGTCCTTACTATTCCAGGGTGGTTGATGTGAATGAGCGTGTATCTGACATTGAGCGTTGCATTTGTGCTTATTTGTCTAGGAAATCAGCTTCTGATGTGTAAGCCTTTTTTCCCCCTTTTTTTTTTGGTTTTTCTTTTTTTTTTTACTTTAGTTATTTTAATATATTTAAGTTTATTAGATTTATATTTATTTTGTATAATTTGTTCGTTGCCTATTTCAGTGAAGTTCTTTTTAAGAATTCCTCTGTTGAAGTTATTAGAGCTGATTTTAAATCACTTGAAGAAGATTTTGAAGTTGCTTTCCCTGTTGTGAGGGCATGGGCTTCTGTGCTTAATTACAAAGAACAATTCATAAGTGTTGTTTCTCCATCAAGGCTTTTTATATCTATTGAGGCGTCTGTAAGTTGTATTTGCTCTTCCTTACTTTTGTTCTCATTCTACATGTGTTTATTTCCTTGTTCTTTATTTTGTAATTTTTTCCCAGAAATTTGCCCCAAACCCTCCTCCGAGTGATTTTGATGAACGTTTCACAAAACTTGGTATCCATGTCGATTCTGAACTGGCTGCTACTCCTCACATTCGGTTGAAAGATGTTGATATGGTATTTGTTCTTTTTAATACTTTTTTTGTTTTATCTCTCCTGCTCTCTTTCTTACTTTATTTGTTTTTTATTGACTTGTTTTCTTTATATTTGTGTTAGTTTGTGTTTGGTGTGTATTATGAGTCAATCTATTGCATGGCCGTCTTTAATCTGAAAACGCACGAACTTCAATTCCTGGATGTGTCAAGTGATACTCGTCCTTCTACCTGTATCTTCCAATATATAGTTGGCAATTTGGTTAGTTTTCATACTTATATGTCACTTTTTTACTCTTTGCGCGTTTTTTTCCTTATATTTTTCAGTTTATCATTTATAGTATTTTCCTCTTCTTTTTTTTTACTTTTTTTTTTATTTCTGCAGCATAATTTCTTGATTCAATATTTGAAGTCTAATGGATTTTCAAAGAAGGCAGAAGTAGTTTCTATGCTTCAGCAATTACCCATTTGCCTTCCTTGGTCTGGTGAAGAAAAGCGCCCCCATTCTGGTGTTTGCATGATGCGCCATATGGAAGCATTCGTGGGATTGGAGAAGGGATTCAAGTGTGGTTTTGAACACGGGACTGACAAGAACATCTCCAAGCTGCGTGTGAAGTACATGACTGACATATATTGTTCCGATGTCAACAAACTTCGATCTGAAATTTCAGCTCAAGCTAAGGCACATGCATCCTTGACCTTAAAAGGTGTTCAAGCTTTAAAACTGCGGTTGGATTGATTCGGTAGGAAATTGTAGTTAACAAATATTAGTATTTTGCTGGGCCTTCTGTACCTTTGAGGGTATACAAATTTTGTGTTCTACATGTCATGTAATGTATAACCCTTTATGATTCCCTTTTTGGGTTACTTTTGTCTATCTTAGTCTATGTTTGTATGCTTGGTGATGTTGACATTATTAATATTGTTGTGTTTTCATTATGTTGTGACATTACTATATGGCCATGTGCTGGCTTAATATTAATATGTGCAATTATATGATACTTATGTGCACCCTGAATAGCTTATTGTGCATATGCAATATGATGATCTATTTTTAATAACCGAAGTGCTTATCTATTCAATCTTTTAGGGTGATGTCTGTTTTTCTGTTTTGTGGCTTATATTGGTCTGTATTCTTATTTTTTATTTTATTTTAATGTAATTTTTTATTTTCCATTTCTGTGAATATACTTTACTTTGTGTGCGTTTTATATTACTTTTTCCTGCAATAGTGCAAATGCATCTCTTTTTTGTGCAATTATATTTGTATTATGTGCAGTTATAAATGTGCCCACTATAATATGGGCACTCATATTGTTGTTTTGTCCAATTACACAGCGTTATTGTGCACTGCTAACACCTGTTTTTTATGTATGTAACATTGTGTTTTTACTTGCCCAATTTTCATTAACTCTATTTTTTTTTTGTAGTCATTTTATTTTAATTTATTTTTAATTTATAGAATTAAGAATTCACACTTTAATATAATTTTTTTTCACTTGCCCTTTAGTGCACTTGTAATATCTTTTTGTGCAATTACAAATCTATTATGTGATGTGTTAAATTGCATTTTAGAAAATGTGCGCCCACACTATCGTTTTGTGCAACTCTAAAACTTTAGTGTGCATATTTTAAATATAATGTTATTTTAATATTTACTTGCCTTTAAATCTATTATTATTTATATTTTTTGTTGTTTTTTCAATTCATTGTTCTCCGTGTTATTTTCATATAGTTTAAATATCACATTTAAGTCCAAATATTATTCTGATATTGTGCACTTGTAACCTTGTATTGTGCATTTGTAATATTGTTATGTGCAATCCTAACAACTTATTGTGTAGAGAAATCAATATATTGTGTAAACAAATCCTAGATTATATTTATAATATTAACTGAGATTACATTTATCTTTAGACAGTTACATGTCAACTAGACTGAAATCTACAAGTAAAATATGATATCTTATGGATCTCCTCCCTCCTCCTTGCTCTTGGTTGCCTGTCTTCTAAAACGCCTGCTGTTATCCTGCTCCTCTTTTCTTCATCCTCAGATTCCCACCTGTTTCATTCAATCACATAGGCAAATATACTGCAATACATATGTTATAAAATACGGAAATAGTTGTTCATAATTACATCAGCATACTTGTTTTTCCAAACCCAAATACCATTGTTTTAAACTTAAACACTTCAAATTAAGAAGAAATACAGACATTTCATATAAAATATATAATTAATAATTCAAAAGTAGAGTCTGTATTCTTCATCTTCTTCATCTTCCTGCACTTGACTGCTTATCTTCCAAGGAAGGTTGCAATCTTCCTCCTCCTCTTGTCTTCTTCCTCAAAGACCTCCCGGATGCACTCAGTCACGTATCCCCTGTACTCAGCCAGTTCTCCCTCCACTTGGACTTGTTTCTTTTGGTACTACAGAAATATTTATACTTAACAAGTTAAATAATCTTCTGATCTTATTTTAAATTAAACTATTTAAAGTTTTGATAACTTACCTTCTCCAGGGTCTCTTCCTCTCCTTTTTCAGTTGCCTCCAATATCTTGTAGGCATTTTCATTCCTCTCCTGGTTGAGGGCACTCAGGAACATCTAATGCTTCTCGGCGGCCTCCAGGAGGTTCTTCCTGGTTTCCTCAGTGTGTGTCTCTGCAGCCTCATCCAGCAGATTCATGTGGTACCCTGGGTACAAGTACTTGTCTATCTCATTGTTGATCTTGTAGAACTCTTCAAGAAACACGAACGGGTTGAATCCTTCCATCTTTTCTTTTTGGATCTTTGGTTTCTTTCTTTTTTGATGTGTAAGAGAAGAAGGCTTCTTTTTTTTCAGGCGGTTTGTGTGATGTGTTGTGATGGAGGATCTCTGTTTATATAGGCGGTTTTGGCTCTTCATCTCCCTTCATTTGATTGGCCTTATCCAATTGGCGGTTTTCCAACGTCATTTACCCGCACCCAACTCCCTATAACTG
Organism: Persicaria tinctoria; assembly: GCA_037127255.1. Classification (NCBI taxonomy): domain Eukaryota; kingdom Viridiplantae; phylum Streptophyta; class Magnoliopsida; order Caryophyllales; family Polygonaceae; genus Persicaria; species Persicaria tinctoria. Next base: position 18,768,803 of record JBANSL010000007.1, on the reverse strand, counting down.
TAATGATTACCCCTTTTAAATGTTTAAATTTCTCAACTTCCCATATTTTCATACAACATTTTATTTGTGGACTTCATTATTTTAATTTATAGTTCTCCTTAAATCTCTACGTTTTTAAAATTAAAAGACATTTATTTAAGTTGTTCTTGTTATATTTAATTTTTTTTTTATAAATTTTTTAAACTAAATATTCCTATAGTAACTGGTTTTATTATACGGTTGTTTTTGAAACAATCCCATTTCATACTGGTGGTTTTCTTCCTTTTGTGATGTTTTTTGATTGCACATTTATTGAGAAGTACTTAATTGTTGATTAGATGTTTGTAGTTGAGTCTATGTAAATGTATATTCCATCATTACCTGAATCTCACCTTGTCCAATTTTTTCTACAATCTTTTAAAGCAAGTCATAATTAATAGTAGGTTCTACCCTGTACTTATTAATTTGCAACTTGGGATTTCTCTCTTATTTCCTTTAAAAATAGATTGTACTGCACAATTAAATATTATCTTAACACAAACCTGAGATAGTAATGAACATAATATAAAAGTTGGTTCATAACATATGTGAATAAGAAAACTTAAAGTATACCATTTTTCCAATACTAAAGTGCATTAATAAATTTCCATTACAAATTGTGCTTATTATTCCTCTTATGTTTCCCTCAATGGACATGTCCTGCTGTTGTGAGGTGCATATTCAAGGCAGATTGAGCATATTCTCTTCTCTTTTTTCTGTGATTGAATTGTTGTTTCCTTCCCGCCTTTAAGCCTCTTCCCACTGCCTTTTGTCTTTGCTTGTTTTGGGTCTCTTATTACCACATTCTTCAGGAGGCTTACTCCATCAAACTCTTCAAACATAGCTTCAAGTTAAAAAACTTATTAAAATTAGTATACTTTGAGTATATAATTCTGGCCTATTATATTTCATTTTATTTTGTATAAAAGGGTTCAAATAAGGAATCAGTAATCTTGTGTTTCTGCATCAAACCTATCATACATACCAGACTTTGAAGCTGTTGAAGATGTTGCTGTTTGTGCACTTTGTTGGAGCTCCCTTTTTGCATTTGTTAATGCAGATGTCAAGTGCTTAATCTGATCACTATTGTCCTTAACTAAATCCACACAAGCATGAAATTCAGGTAACATATTTGTCAACAGGAGTTTTTGTTCTTGTTTTGCACTTGACTGTCTGACCACAACATCATCCAAAGTGAAAACACTACTCAAATTTGCTGCTTTAGTCCAACGAGTAAGCAGTAGTGTTTCTGGCAACTTCTCGAGTTGTATATCCTTCAAAACAGTTAATATATGCCTGCATGGATATCCTAACCTGTTGAACAAGTTACAAGAGCAGGAGCAATCATGATCTTCAAGTTTGTGCTCAACATTGTATATCTTGTTGTTTTCCTTTAAAGTATATATCTCCAACTCATCAATCTCTGTCACATTTGTCACTCTGCAGTTGTACAATGCCCCTTTCAATTCGTCCTGAAATTTCCCCCACATTTTTATTGTGTATAATCTGGATGCATGCTTTTCTAGAGGAAGGGGCGAAATCAGAATTGGTTCCAGTATTTCAGAGTCATAGTTCTTCTTCCCCTGAATATGCCTTTGATTTTCAATTCCACTTTCATAATACAACATAAACTCAATTAAATTTGCAGTGCAGTTGGAGAACTTACGGAAGAAGCTGTTCATGCTCTCTGAAATGGATGTTGTTTTAATCAATCCACTAAGTTTGACATTCTGAAAATATGCAGGGATCCACTTGTCTGTCATTCTAACCAGTTCACTTAACCACGAGTGACTTGTCATTCCATACTCTTCCATTAAGTCATTCCAGTCCTTTTCAAATTCTTCTGGCGTACTCTCCCTGTTCCACACAATACTCCTCAACCTGTCACTGAATTTGATGTATCCATTCATGGAATTGTCTATTTTCTGAGATAGCTTGTCCATGATATGCCACATGCATAATCTGTGCCTACTCTCTGGAAATACAGTTTGAACAGCAATCTTCATCGAAGGATCCTGGTCCGTTGTGAAAATTCTAGGACACCCACCCATTGCCTTTTTGAAGTGCTCAAACAACCACACATATGACTCTACATTCTCCTTCCTCAAAAGCCCTGATGCTAGCAGCACCAATGATTTATGGTGGTCATATGCTGTGAAGGGACTGAACACCATTTTGTACCTTTAATATAAGACACTTGTGGAAATTAGAATAATTTCAACAGAAACATGTATAAAGTTGGTATTACAGATGTATATAAATAAAAGATCACTAGGCTGTGTAGGTGTGCACTTATTCGATCTTGCAGTCCATGATATACATGATTTTGTGCATCTATACATTCTATCTGTGCAGTCTTGTTACCATATTTGTGAATAAATCAAGCAATCTGTCTTTTGTCTGTGTTATAAAAAAAATCTATGACAGTGCGTACACATATGCTGTATCTAAATATTCAATATGAGTAATTTCTAATACCTGTTTGTGTTGTACGTTGAATCAAATGAAATAACATCTCCAAATAATGAGAAGTTTTTTCTGCGTACTGCATCACACCAGAACAATCTGCTCAACTGATTGTCTTCATCAACATCAAAAGCAAAGTAGAATGCACTGCATATTTCTTGCTTATGGAAGAATCTGTCAATAACAACTTGTGCATCAGACCCTTTGAAATACGCCAATAGATCTCTTCTGTGATTTGTGAAATCAATCACTGATGGACCCACATTGCTATATCCTCCCACCATTTCTTTATATAATCTGTATGCTTTTGCTGGCCCAACTCTTTGTTTTGCACAGTCCAGCACAAATTTTTGGTGGTAACTTTGCATCTTCCTATTACTCTTCATGTATACCCTGCAGATCTCATCAACGAAAGGGTGTGCCCCATTTTTGGTGGTAATTTTGTCACCACATATCCTTGTTCAGGTACATATTTATATATTATCTTAGCAGTACAACCAACTCGTATAGATAATCTTTTTCTTACCTTCTTTGTCTGTTTACCTTTCGAGTATCCTTCTCTATTGCAGTATAAGTATTTCAGATGCTGTACCCCATTAGCATTAACTGTGGTCCCATGTCTTACATCAAATCCCGCTTTATATGCATAATCTTTATATGCTTTCACAGCTTCATTCAATGTCTGGAACACTTTCCCTTCCTTTGGCTCTAACTCTTCACTGCAAATCGGTATCCAATATCTCGTGTTGTTTGGTGTCACAAACACCCTATATGGGAGCTGATGTTGCACTATCATATTATTGATATTCACTTCAGGCCCTGCATTAATGCTGATTGGTGTTGCACAAACGATTGCAGTAGTTGAAGCAGCTGATGATTCTAAGTTTTCAGTATGTGACTCTGGCACAGACTCCATATTGTCTGTTAAACCAACATTGAAAAATTTATTAGATAAATTGTATTTTTGTAACCAGTGTCACCAATATATCAACAGTGCAATTTACAAGTACATAAGTGATAACTCAACATACTATACTGAATATTAAGATCAGACAGCAAACTTTCAGACATGAGTTGTTTGATGTTTTATGAATATAAATTTCATGCAACTGAGGATGGGATTGTATATTAACATTGTTTTCTCTTCAATTTCTGTCTTATCTAAGTGCAATTGTGTGTTAATTGACGGCCATTTTCTGTTTTGCAAACTTCAAACCCTAGGTTCGTTTTAGCCTATTATTTTATTTTTACTACAAATTTTGGTTTTGTTTACACAAATTACACTGATATTCTGCATCTTTTTCAGATCGAATCCGAAATTAAGACAAATTATATGAACTTTGGACAAATTAATTCAGTAATGAATGCGAATTTGAATCTAATAAGATCGAACAATTTGTGCACCTTTTTCTCAAAATTTCTTCCTCTGCCTCTGTTGTCGGTGCTTCGATTAGGATATTCCGCTGATCTTCGATGAATCCTTTTGCTGGTTACAAGTTTCTGCAACTCAACTTGTTTGATTGTAATCCCCGGCGAGAAGGTGAAGGTTTTCGACAATCGAATCTGTTTCCATGGGAACGCGATATCGGTTTTTGGAAGGACCGGTTTTCTTATGTTTTTTTTTTATTTTTTCCGGTTGAACCCGGTTTTTTTAAAGGAAATTCGGCGCGCGCCCCTTGAACCCAAATTTTACACGTTAAGCGGATTTTACACATGAAGGAGTTTTTACATTTTAAAGCTTCCCTATATATATATATATATATATAATTTGTATCAAAATTTACATAATTAAACGTTCAAAACTACCATTGAAATGCAATTTATTTTACCCTTGAAATAATATAAATTTCGATGAGTGCCCACAAAATTTTATTTGAATGGAAAGTATTTCCAAAATTTTAGGTAACCCTATGCAAAACAATATTACTAACTTTTTTTTATACCTTTTTAATGAAAAAAAATCCATTTGGGTCTATAAATATGTTGTTATGAATGGGTTTCTAAACCCTTTTTAATTATCAATTAAAACTTCCAAACTCTGAGATATGATGCAAATTTTTATTCCATCTGTGTTAGATGGATAAAGCTTTATCCGGTGCTTTTATAGACATTGTCTTAAATGGTGTCCAATGAGGTAAGTTGGGATGATGCAACAGTTTGAATCGAACTTATAACTATTTAGTCATGTGCCATAAACCTTGCCACCACACTATTTTCCCGAATTTTCACGATAACAGAAAGTAACAAACCATTCGTAGAATACAGGAGGCATACAAGTGTATACGACTTACACTTATATTATAATCTAATTTTAGAGTAAAATATTTAAATTTACAAAATAACAATAAAGTCACTCTTTATATAATGTATGATCATCATATAAATTTATGAACTCCCTGATAGATTACATAGGTCTCCTATTGTATAGTGGGCTGAAAGCCCGTTAAGGCCCAATACCTTTGTAACCTATATATATGTTATATCAATGAATGGAAACCCTCAAGGGGGATTTACATCAAATCTATCATTCTACACTCCCAACCGCATCCGATCGAAGAATTCCCTCTTACTATCATTAATCTACACTCAAGCTTATCTTCCTGTTTTAATCTTTACGATTATACCTGCAGTAGTTTAAACTGGTCTAAGAATAGACTCTCTTTCATCTACTTTACTCACCATCATTATCAGAACTTTAGGCAAAAACAGTTGTTTTTGGGGACTACTGCAATCAAGTACTCTACTAGTATTATCAATCTTATAAGCAAGTACTCTATTGGTTTCATGTGTTTAAGCTACTGTATTAACTGCATTCAACCCTCGCTACACAACACCAATTTTAAACTACTTCACCACAAGACCTATGCATTGTTAATCTTTGATATAACCTTTTGCTGGGTGACTTGCTTTGTCAGGACTATATTACAAGTACAGGTTCACATGACAGATTGCACCTTATCATCTCAGTGGACTTCCTTGCTCGCTTGCTTTGCCGGGCTGAAGTTCTTATTGGGAAATAACCTACTGAGTTTGTGTATCTCCTTGCTGAAATACATATACACCTTACACAAATGCTTTTCTCATAATATCTTAGACTCTTGGCAACTGATAACAACTTGCCGTGTAATTTCTGTCTTAATCACCTTTGTAGTTCCCTACCATTTCTACATCATTTTAAGCTCTATACATAATTTTATACAAAAACCTTTGATTACATTACCCTCAACTACTAAAAACAGTCGATTGTTATACATAGAAAAAAAATTCAAAAGCTCATGTTTAACTAACAAACTAACCATGGAAGGGGTTTACCCCGAGCACCTCCTTGAATGGGATTTCCTAATAATTGCGGTCCACACACACAAACAATTAAGGAAAACTAAGCGATTAGTAACATGCTCGTGTTCTCCTAAGGTAGAAAGCAATCAATCAATTCAATTGAACAAACATATGGCAAGGCTTCTCATATGCTTTAATAGGATCCGGATCCAAGCCACAGGGTTAACTCTTTTGCGAAAGCAATACCTCCTAGCTACCCATATTCAAAATAAGATAATTATATGAAAGTCAGCTATTGGAATATACGGGGCCTAGCCCGGAAAAATGTATGGACCGAGATAGACTCAACATGTAAAGCCGAACACATTCAAATCCTAGCTTTAGCCAAAACTAAGCTCCAAACCCCCCCCCCCCAAAAGATTCTAACTGGCGAAGTATTGGCTTCGACAACCTTCGTTTTTGTCCGTCTCAAGGCCTCTCGGGTGGCCTCTACCTACTCTGGAAATCATCTCATCTAAATAAAGATACATTTACAATCATATCATCAGGCGACAGATATATCCACTACAAAAAAAAAAACATATTTGCCACCCTTGGTAGCAACGGCTGAGATTTGCCGTGGCCACTAGGTGGCAAAAAAACAAATTTACCACCCTTAATAGCAATGGGAGAGATTTGCCGTGGCCATTGGGTGGAAAAAAAACAAATTAGCTACCATGGGTAGCAACGGCAAAGTTTCCGTGGCAAAAAAGCGTATATTAAAAAAAAAAAACCTAACCTGTGTATAACAAAGCATGCCCGCCCTAGTTCAGCTCTGAAAACTCTCGCCCTGCTCACTTTCAGATCTCAGATCTGAAAACTCCCATCCCTCTCCATCTCGAGTCTCGACTTTCATATTCGTCCATGGCCGCCCTTCCTCCTTCCTCCTTCTTGTTCATCGTCGTCCACCATGGCCACCACCACCGCTAGGCGCTAGGTAACCTCGGAAAAAATAGGGCTGGGCGGGACTCTAGTCGGAGCAGCTGGCTAGGCGGAATTTTGGACCGCCTAGGCGGATGCCTAGTCGGAATTGGGGGCTTAGGCGACCGATTAATCGGGATTCAGCGCCCAGGAGGGTAATTACTAGTCGGGTTAGGGTTTCCTTTATTCAAAAATCGGGATTTCATTTTCAATCAAACGGCTCCCACAAGCCAAATCCAAACCCAATGGCGATTTGCTGAAGCGTGAAACCCCTCGTGCTAAAACTCCAACGCCAACGCCGACCACCACCCACCGCGCCTGTGCCGGACCGCCGGTAACCAGCCAAACTAACTCGTGCTGCTCTACTCGCCAAGCCAGGTATCTCCATCCCTCTCCCTCTCGGTTTGTAACTGTAATTACTTCCTCTCGAGTCTGTCGAGTGCTCGAGCGCCTGTAATCTGTTGACCTGAACACCATATCCCCACCGTGTCCTCTACTCCTCTCATCCTCTGTCACTTGAAACTTGTAATTCTGAATGTTGCATTCTTTCTACTGTCATACCCACCTCTAGTGTTGTTTTTGCTACTGTTGACATGAAATTGTTGTTTCCTTGCCTTCCTGTTGTTGTTTCTTGCTGTTGTTATTGGGTATTTGTAGTGTTGAATTTCATTTACAGACTTTACATTAGCTTGTTTGGTTTATGGACTTTACAATAGCTTTACAGAAGCTTGCTTGTTTTCTCCCAAATTCTGAAATTCTGAAATTGTTTGGTTAATGTTCAATTATATATGTTTGGTTTATGGACTTTACAGTAGCTTGTTTGGTTTATGGAATTTATACAGTATTATATATATATTTGCTTAAGTGTTGAACCTACTTTGGGTTTTAGGTGCGTTTTAGGTGCTTTAATCACCCCTGTATGTGTATTTGCTTCACTATTAGTTAAGGACCACTAATTTGACTTTATAAGTAATATTATGGACCAATATTAGATTATAAGAATTCATGATATGTGCTAAAAAAATAAAATATAGGGAAATAAGAGGGTATTTTTTTAAGTCCGCCTAGGCGCTAGGCAGGGGGTCTCCGCGACCGCCTAGCGCCGTTTAGAACATTGCTTGCCACAAATTTAAGGCTCATATTTCCTCACACTTTTTTGCCTATTGAAATTCATAGAAAGATAAAGCTTGGGCAGTGCAGTTACTTGCTGTAGCATATTTATCAATTGCAGTAAAAATGGAGGAGACTGGTTTCCCTAATCCAATAGAATTACAGATGAGAGATGATGACCTTGTCTTCTGTCCTTAACAATTCATTTTCTTGGTTTTTTAATTTCTGTTGTCTATTGTTTGCTGACTTAATTTTGTGGGTTAGGTGACAGGCCCAAAGTTTGTGTTTGAAGCAAAGACAATCCAGAGAATGGAGCTTCTGGTATTGACTACATTGAGTGGCAAAGGAATGCCATCACAGTCCTTGCTCCTTTTTAGACTACTTCCTTGGCAAAATCATTTAGGATTTTGTGATAATCAGTGTAGGAAATTTTGTGATAATCATTTAGGATGACTCATCAAAACTAGTATTGACTAATGAAAGTGGCTACCATATGACCTTGTGCTCTGTCTTTTATAAAGAAAAAACCCCATTAAAGAACCTTTTGTTGTTACTAATGATTTAATTTTTACATTCAAGCTGAGAAGGCTTTCAATTTGAAAAAGATTTGGAATCTAAAAATAACTAGGCTTTAATTAATTCAAATGACTCACTAACATATGCTTTTTTTTTTCAGGTAGGAGATCTGAGCAAGTTTCTGATCAGCTGTTTGAAGAAATTATGAGTTGGATGTTTCTGAGTTTTGGAAAAAGGCATTGGGCTACAAATTCGAATCACCCCTGGTTTGATCAATCTCCTCAGCTGTTTATTGTTTCCATAATGCTGATTTTCTTTTGCTTAACAACAAATTATAATTGCTCGTTTGTGGTTCACATGAAACTAAGACTTGATGCATTCATTCTATAGTTGGAAATTCTTTTTATGTTTTAGCATACCAGAATTTGGCCCTTCAATGTTTAACTAAGGTATTTTTCTCTCATATAAGAATACAGGATTGATTTTTTTCCCAGAATTGCCAAATTGCAATGTTGACTTTTGATTTCTCTCAACAGGTTGCAACTTTTACTTTTGGAGATTTCTACAATGTGTGCAGTATGTGAAGATGTATACCATATTCATGGTTCAGTTGCAGGTAGCTATATATATACTAATAGTTTTGGAGGGCCTTTAGATCACCTCCATCCTTATTTCCCTTTTTTTTTGTAATCTTTAACTATACTATTGGTTTCTCTGCCATGCAGACAATCCTACCCTCAAATACAAACATACCTGAAGCTTATGTACATGGATCAACAGATGAGCGGGTTTCTGCTAAAAATTTGTATTCAGTAGGTTCACTTCTAGTTGTATTCCAGAGCTCACAATTGGATTGTATTTATTGACATTATAGGTTCTTGACAACCTTTCAGTTGTTGTGTTGAGACAAAGAAGGGACGGAAGTCGGGTGAAGGTTTATGCGCATGGATACTAACTTGGCTTGCTAGATTTAGGCATTGCTTAGTGTTGTATGTTTATGTTGCTTGTTGGATTTAGGCTCAAGTAGGGGTTACTGTATAACAACTGCCTGCTAGGGTAATCTATATACAATAGAATTTGTGGTCTACTGTATTTTTTTTTAATAAAAATATGGGAGTTTTTAGCCCGGACCTGAAGAATCCGGGCTAAAAAGTATCTTTTTTTTATATTTACAGGAAATAATTTAGCAACGGCGACTTTGTCGTGGCTAGCCAATAGCCACGGCTGTGGCCGTTGCTAAACTCTTTTGCCACCCAAGGTTTCCCCACGGCTGGTTTCCCGTGGCTATAGCCGTGGCTACTACCCTTTGGCCACCGCAAATGAACTTTTAGCCACGGTAAACAGCTGTTGCCAAAATGTTTTTTTTTGTAGTGATCCTATCTGAATACCATAGTGCTAACCAAAACATAACATTTGCAATTCTATTTATCTATGCACCACCGCACCAACACCAAAAACCAGCTTTTTGGAATGAAATATCTACTCTAATTCAAGCCATCTCCCATCCATGCATTATAGCTGGTGATCTAAACGATATCCTATGCCCTTCTGACAAATCTGGAGGGGCAACCCCCACAATGTCTAGATGCTCTAGACTCACCGACTTCATACTAAAGCATGATTTAATAGATCTCCCAACAACTGGGAACCAATTCACTTGGCGCAAAAGTTCACTTGCTAAAAACAACACTTATGAAAAATTGGACCGATTCTTGGTTCATAAAAACATTTATGCAATCCTCCCGCACTTAACCACCAAAAATCATGCGTTCACAACATCAGATCACTCTCAAATAACCCTTGAGCTATTGCCTAATGAACTCCCAATAATGCAGCCCTTCAAGTTCGAATTAGCCTGGACAAAACATAAAGAATATGAGAAGATAGTACAGCAAGCTTGGCGGTTAAATCCTCCGGGCTCACATCTCTTCAAACTAATTAAACGACTCCAAGAACTTAAAAAGAAAAGTAAAGTCTGGAGTAAGAAAACCTTTGGAAACGTATTCGCCCAAATTGCAACCACGGAATCAGAAATGCTAAGACTACAAACACAGCTACTCACAAAGTATGATGAAAATATAGAGAGGAGGCATCAACGTCTTCTAAACAAATACAATAACTTGATAAACTTCCAAAAGACATATTGGGGACAAAGAGCGAAAAGATTCCACATTAAAAATCTGGACACTAATTCCAAATATTTCCATCGTGTTGCAACGGGACGAAGAAACAGAAACATAATAAAAAATCTTATCACCAAGGATGGCACTGCCTTAGACTCAGTTTCGTTAATTCGAGATGAAATCAAGAAAGACTTTGAAGGACGATACTCGGCTACCTCCCAGCCCCAGGGTTCTTGTAGCCTCTTGGCCAACATATCACCCGTATTATCCACAACTGACAATGACTGGCTAACACAACCAATCTCGAATTCAGAAGTCAAGAGTGCCGTTTTCTCTCTTGCTAGAGACAAATCACCAGGCCCGGATGGCTACCCTGTAGGCTTTTTTCGCACCTACTGGCACATAGTTGGTCCTTCTGTCATAAAGGCCACTAAAGGTTTCTTTACGAGTGGGAGAATTCTCAAACAAATCAACCACACCTTTATCACACTAATTCCTAAATGTGATAACCCACAAACTACAAACAACTTCAGGCCCATAAGCCTCTGTTCAACCATATACAAAATAATATCCAAGATTCTAGCGAACAGGCTAAAACAAATCCTACCAAAACTCATTCACCCACTACAAAGTGCATTCATCGCTAAGCGATCAATCCAAGATAACATCCCGATTGCCAATGAAATATTTCACTCATTTCAACACAAAAAAGGGAAATTCGGTTGGATGGCTGTTAAACTAGACATGGAAAAGGCCTTTGACATGGTTCGTTGGGAATTCTTGCTCACCATTTTGGAGAAATTCGGTTTCTGCAACAAATTCTGTTGTTGGATTAAGGAATGCATTACAACCGTATCCTACTCGGTTCTGGTCAACAATGAACCAACCAACCTATTCAACCCATCAAAGGGCCTTCGTCAAGGAGATCCTTTGTCACCGTATCTATTTCTGCTAGTCTCTGAAGTTTTGGCGCGAGGACTACAATCTGGAATGAACCAGCAACGTAGTCATCTCGGAATCTCAATCAAACGATCATGCTTTAAAGTACCTTTTCTGGCTTTTGCCGATGACATAATCATCTTTGCATCTGCCACCAAAACTGCCTGTGACCAAATCAATGCCATCACCCAAAACTTCTGCCACCATTCGGGACAACGTATAAACTACCATAAGTCTGCATTCTACACTACACAAAATGTGGAGAATGTAATAAAAAACACAATAAAGAATGAACTTCAGATTCCTTACACAACTAATTTGGGACTCTACCTTGGATGTCCGGTCATCACTGGCAAGGTCACCAATTCAACCTTTGAAGACATCACAAAATCTAGCAGAGCCCAACTAACAAAATGGACAGCAAACAATCTCTCACAAGCTGGAAGATGTACACTTATCAAATCAAATCTTGCTGCTAAACCCTTACATATCATGCAATGCTTCCTTCTCCCATCATATATACATAAAGAACTAGATAAGATCAATAGGAATTTCCTATGGAACAAAGGCCCTAAACACAGGCCCCTTATTAACTGGTTCGAGATCTGCAAGGCTCGATCTAATGGGGGCCTAGGTCTCCGCCTATCAGAAGACATGAACAAAGCACTTCAACTCAAACTCCTCTGGAAATTACTAGCGGATCCAGATAACCCATGGGTTAGACTGGTAACCCAGAAATATTTACAAGATACACAAATTCTCAATTATGAGAAAAAAGGAAATGTATCTTGGCAATGGTCAAAACTGACATCTCTAATCCCTCTCTTTAAATCAGGACTACGATGGGGAATAGCTAATGGAAAATCCATAAATTTCTGGAAAGATCAATGGACCGGAGACTCCCCCCTACTGGCGCAAGCTACAACTACAGATTCAATTGACACGAATCTTTTAGTTGGAAACTTTATTCTGAAGAATCAAACCTGGGACATAAGTAAACTACATGCCACCTTAAATAACCAAATCAGTAGAGAAATGTTGACAAACATAACACAAACACCAATCCCAAAACACATCCAGCAAGATCGGCTATACTGGGCCCCCAGTAAAAACGGATGGTTCTCAACGGCCTCTGCCATGGAACTAATCAACAAAACAAAAAATCATACAGTTTCGGAGATCCTTTGGATATGGAAGTTGGATGTGTCTGAAATACCCCAAAGTATTTTTGGGGATTTCGTTTTAAGAAAATATATATTTAAATAAAAGTTCTTTATTTTGAACTTAATAATGATTTTTGAAAATTAAATGTATATAAAGTTCGTAACTATGTTGACCCGGTTCATTTTTATTCGTTTAAGTGAAATTTAATAAGTAAGTTATTTATTTTAAGTCATGTTATTTTAAAACAAGTTTGCATATTTTTATTCAAATAAAGAGAGATTTATCGTTATAACTTATTTTAATTTCCGTAAAATATATATATGTAATATAAGGTGATAATAAACCATTGTTGCATAAAATAAAATGTATTCAAATTAAATATTTTATTATTTAAGCTGTGTAGAATTTTAATAAATAAACTTTTCGGATAAATATAGGTATATGTATATATTATAAATAAGTAAAGGCTAAACCGGTTTTCTTTTGGGTTTATTTGAACCGAACCGGACCATTAGAAAATAAAAACAAAATGGATGAACCGAACCGGTTGAACCCTTCCCCTACCTCCAGCTCTCCTGCGTTTCACTGTTGAAAAGGGTGAAATTTTACCTCCCTCAAATCTCGCCCGAAGCTCAACGATTTTGTTTCTAGAAGGTTCCCTACTCGGTGAAGATTAGATTTATGTAACCAATTTGGAGATTCGGAGTCCAAACTCAACCGAACGAGCTTATCCCCAATTTCGAAAATCACCCGAATCCGCTCCGGTCAGGCCGAATCTCACCAAATTGAGGATCGGGATAGTGTTAAGAGTGATTATCTAAGCAATTTGTGGATTTATTTTCATCAAATCCGTTCCCAAATCATCCTCCTATAAATACCCCTTTCGGGATCACTTTTGAAGCACACCATAACCACTCCTCTCCATCTCCGAGCTCTCAACCTATTCCATGGCATTCTAAACGCCTCTAGCAACGTTTCCCTTCACAAAGTTTTCAGAAAATCATCCCGAATCCAAAACCCCCAATTTCGAGTCTCCTCGTCGGAGCCACTCGGTAGGCCTCGTCCGCCGCTGCCGGAGCCACCAGCCGCCACCCGGAGGAGCGCCCAGTCACCTCGAGTCCGTTTCCGCCAGCCTCGTACGCCGCCGTGAGCCGTGCCGCCGCCAGTGTCTCGCCGAAGTCGTGCCAGAACCTCGTCGGAAAACACCTGCTTGAAGACGTATCGGATTGAAGGTTGAAGGAGGGTAATTACAGAAAACCTTCCTAAGTTTTGGTTTTGTCAAAATATGCCCTTTCCCAGTTTTCTAAAATTTCAGATTCTAACCCGTATTTTATGTGGGCATAAATTGCTTCCAATCTAGGCTACCCTTACGCCGCTACCGAAGAATTCGAATCCGACCAACCGTTAACGCTTGCAACTCCAAATCGAGGCAAGTGACCTTCCGAGCCTTTCTGCTCACTTGTGCCTTTCGTGTCTATAGTTGTTTCTTTCTGTTGGAATGCTTGCCAATTTAATTAAAATAAATTGCAATCCATCTGCTTTGTGTGATTTATTCAACCGTCAATTTGAATTTGGCAAGTATAAATGGGTAATGTTATTATTCGACGTCTCTATATAATAATGACATAGATACCCACATTTTTATTAAAGCATGATTATTTTGTTCTTTCATGCTAATTGGTTAAGAAAGGGATATGTTTCCTTTATGTATCCATTCTATTTATTTCGTTGTGATCAATGTTGTAAATAATTAGTAATAATGTGAGGATCGGTGGTTGCGAGTGAAACTAAATTGAATCCAAACCAATCAAAAGCAATGTGAATCCTACAGTTAAAGTAATGTGAAGAATTGTATAATCAATCAAACGAAAAGCAATGTGAAATGAAAGTGATGTTGTAAAGTGTAGGTCGGGGCCGTTACTCCTCGGTCTTAAGGTTTCATGAAACTACACTTCCATGCGAGGTGTTACACAACCAATGGTTGTAGGTCGCTATCCACTATAGACAGAGTGGGACCGATAGTAGTCGATAAAAAGATAAAAGATGTAAAATGCATATATGTGAGTAAGTGAGTGAAGAATAATGTATGGTTTGAACTAGGTATTGGGGGACACAAGATCAACCCTTAATCGACTGTCTCAGCCCGCGGTTTAAAACTCTCCGGAAGAGTCCTGCCCTCTGGGTCGATTTTGGGCCACATCAAGTACCTTTTGAACCAATACTTAGTTTAGATCGTATAATAAATAATGTATTAATAAAGTAATGGGTAGTAATCATGACTTGTTTCAAGCTATGTCATATTTCATCCGTAATCGGAATATGATTCCTAATACATCTTTTGTAACTCAATCCTTTTGGATTATCCGTGTCATAGGAGGGTCGGGTCACAAATAAGCCAATTCACTTCAAATATTCAAATCTCATTTGGATTTAATTCTTACCGTTTCATGGTCACTTGAATCCAAAGTTGTCTCTGCTTTCGTGCCGTCACTTGCTAGTTCTCGCGAACTAACCGTCCTTTGTTTGGATGGCTGGTTTCCACAGGTTTAGATAAAGCACTACAAGGTCGAAGGTTGGAAATGTGAGTCGGAATCGTCTTCAAATATTTCTAGTATTTTACCATCGTTTTGATTCAAGAGTCTCTTTTATCGTTAAAGTATAAATGTTATCTTGTTTTCTTTTGTTACTCAATCCTTTTGGATTATCCGTGTCATAGGAGGGTCGGCTTACAAATAAGCCAATTCACTTCAAATATTCCAATCTCATTTGGATTTAATTCTTACCGTTTCATGGTCACTTGAATCCAAAGTTGTCTCTGCTTTCGTGTCGTCACTTGCTAGTTCTCGCGAACTAACCGTCCTTTGTTTCGATGGCTGGTTTCCACAGGTTTAAATAAAGCACTACAAGGTCGAAGGTTGGAAATGTGAGTCGGAATCGTCTTCAAATATTTCTAGTATTTTACCATCGTTTTGATTCAAGAGTCTCTTTCATCGTTAAAGTATAAATGTTATCTTGTTTTTGCTATCGAAATATTGTAACGGCATTGTTGTACATTTAATTATTTGTTCCACTTAAAGTCTTCCGCGATTTAATTGTACTTTATTTATGTATTTAATATTATCATCTTGTTTATGGGAGCATGGTTGCATGTCCCTTTAAGCCTAAGGTAGTTATGAAGACGTTAAAGTCCGAGTAACCACTGGCGCTGTGGCATTCCCTTGGGTTATAAAAGGGGGTGTTACAGAAGGTGGTATCAGAGCTAAAGTTTTTTCTACAATGGTTTTCATGTCAGAACTGTTTTTCTAAAATGGGTTTCATGTCAAAATTATTTTCTAAAATTTTTTTTTCCCGTGTCAGAGTTTCCTGTCCAATGGTTTTCAATTCTTCAAAATTATTTCTATGTCCAAACTAAACTTTCAATGTTGAATTTGAATTTTGACCGAGATAAGAAAATAATTAAAAAAAAAAATCCCAGTCTCTATGTTTTAATCTTCCTTTCAAACTTCAAGTAAATTTGAAACTTTGTTGTTCTCAAAACTTACAATACGGTTGTGCAAATGTCTTTATAAAATATGGTTTGATTCCGACGTCCAATTAGACTCTCATGTGCTTAGTGCTAACATTTTCCTTTCCATGACACTCGTGTCTTTCTTCTCTGGTTCTAGTTCACTTTCTTAGTCCTCGAATCTTAGCGTAGTTGGTCTCCAAATGTGTAGATTATGAGGACTCGTGGAGCTCAACGTCAAGCTGCATCCACTCCCGTCGCAAACAGGGATCATCAGGGAATTAACAAAAGCAAGCCCCTTCTTTCCAATAATATTAGGGAGGAGGAAGATGAGATCTCCGTGCACCAAGGGGAAAGTGCACCCAGACAACCAAACGGGCAACATCAAGCATCATCCCGGGGCCAGGATAATGCAAATAGTCAAGCACCAAGTCAAAAAGCACCATCACAGATTCTTGCAGACAACCTAGATGAGAAGATCATACAAGCGTTAGACCAGATTGTGAAGGATGCTGTTACTCGCGCGATAGCCGCAAATATTCCTCAGACTCAAGATGCACCCTCAGTGGACGCACACCCATCAAGGAAAAAAGAGAAAGTGGAGGTGTATGGGGACACCTACACTCGGGCACTGAAGGCGGTGAATTCTAGCAAGCCGGATGGATTTGATGGTACCGGGGAGACATACCGGGTGGTGCAGTGGTTAACCCATATGGAGAAGATATTCAGGGGAGTTAGTTGTACGGATGCGGATAAGGTGCACATAACCGCACTCTATCTGAAAGGAGAGGCAGGACAATGGTGGGAAGCTGCAAGACATGCTTGGGAAGCTAATCCAACTTGGGAAACATTCAAGGACAGTGTCACCAACCACTATTTTGCTCCCTCACTCAGATTGGAGAAAAGACGAGAATTTTTGTACCCTAGCACTCGGGGTATGAAGATGGCGCAGTTGGTTACTAGGTTTTATGAATTGCTTCCGTATGCTGGGGATTTGGTACGCTTGGAGGCGGACAAGATATTGTATTTCCATGAATCTGTGTATTATGAACTGAAGATACATATGCTGCACCGTGAATATGATAGTCTGGATGACTACATCAACGCCGCGTATCGCGTGGAGGCGACTCTGGAGGAAGGAAAGAAGAACCGCGAGCTCTTGGAAAGGAAGAAGGGTACACAGATGAATGTTGGGGTAAAGAGGGCAGCAACACCTACCCCTACAGGAGGAATGGGTGCTAGCAACCAGTAGAGAAGCATGACCACCACTAGAGATGGGCAGTCCATCGTCTGTCATAACTGCGGAAGGCCAGGACACACCAAGCTTGTTTGTACTGAACCACCTCGAACGTGTCGCGGTTGCCACCGAGCTGGGCATATGGTCAGGTTCTGCAGAACCACCAACGGGAATCCATCTCGCTCTTACCAGGCATCAGCTGCTGGTCCCCATAATGAGACGCATGGACCGAGAGATTCTACAGTACCACCACGATTTCAGCAGAGAAGTCAAACCCCAACTGGTTCGCAACCAACCGTTAACAAGGGCAAAGCTCCAATGCATGGCATAAATCAGGGACCCAAGTTGTACACCTTAGATGCTATTAACGAGGGCGGTGCACCAGAGTGATCAAGAAGGAGACTTTACCGTATTTCTGGTCGATTCAATGTCTAAATTTCCCTTTTCAGCTATTTCTTTCAATAAGTTAGCCAGTGTCGTATGTTTTTGAACTCAGTGTCTTAGTATTGCGGTCTTTGTTGGGGATATTATTTCAAGTTATAAGTCATGGTTTCCTTAAATATCTATGTGGAATGTCTTAAGTGGGGAGGTGCCCCAACATTTTGAGAAATTGTGTGTGTGTGGTGTGTGAGAATCAACCAACTAAAGCACGCAAGTGCAGAGTGTGTGAGAAGATCAAAAGACTAAACCATAATTAGTAGTTGTGTGTATTCTGAGTCACGACATAGAGTATATCTTGCATATAGCTCTATTGTCGAGCAACCGAACTCTCAATGTGAAATTTGAATAAACAAATGATAAATTAAGAAAGATACTCGCGCATATAACTCTTGTTAATCTACAAACAATGTGGTTCGAGGACAAAGAGGAAAGTTCACCGATGGACCAAAAGATGCGAAGGACTGGAAAACGAAATCTACCACTCCTTGTAGACGAGCAGGGCATACTAGCTTGCCACAATGGTTGCCATCGATGCCACCCGGGCCATTTGGTAACCTGGAAAAGGGAACCAGATGGGGCGGAGACGAAAGCCAAAGGTAAACTAGATAGCCCCGGTTGATGCAAGACAGTAGTGGTCTAACCGCGATCAAATCATGCTAACCTAATTCAAAAAAAAAAAAAAAATAAATAAAAAAAAATCTCTAAAGCTTTAACATTGAGGAGTTCGGAAGGCAATGAGTTGATCATGTATGCAACTCATCGCTTCACGTCGTTCAAAGAGTAATCAGAACTAAGTTAGGTATCTCAGTCCGCTTTTGAAAACTCCGTTATATACCCTCTCATCCCTATTCCAGCTCTGTTCTTTCTTTTCTTTAAGTTTCGGGACGAAACTTATTTTAAGTGGGGAGGAATGAAATACCCCAAAGTATTTTTGGGGATTTCGTTTTAAGAAAATATATATTTAAATAAAAGTTCTTTATTTTGAACTTAATAATGATTTTTGAAAATTAAATGTATATAAAGTTCGTAACTATTTTGACCCGGTTCATTTTTATTCGTTTAAGTGAAATTTAATAAGTAAGTTATTTATTTTAAGTCATGTTATTTTAAAACAAGTTTGCATATTTTTATTCAAATAAAGAGATATTTATCGTTATAACTTATTTTAATTTCCGTAAAATATATATATGTAATATAAGGTGATAATAAACCATTGTTGCATAAAATAAAATGTATTCAAATTAAATATTTTATTATTTAAGCTGTGTAGAATTTTAATAAATAAACTTTTCGGATAAATATAGGTATATGTATATATTATAAATAAGTAAAGGCTAAACCGGTTTTCTTTTGGGTTTATTTGAACCGAACCGGACCATTAGAAAATAAAAACAAAATGGATGAACCGAACCGGTTGAACCATTCCCCTACCTCCAGCTCTCCTGCGTTTCACTGTTGAAAAGGGTGAAATTTTACCTCCCTCAAATCTCGCCCGAAGCTCAACGATTTTGTTTCTAGAAGGTTCCCTACTCGGTGAAGATTAGATTTATGTAACCAATTTGGAGATTCGGAGTCCAAACTCAACCGAACGAGCTTATCCCCAATTTCGAAAATCACCCGAATCCGCTCCGGTCAGGCCGAATCTCACCAAATTGAGGATCGGGATAGTGTTAAGAGTGATTATCTAAGCAATTTGTGGATTTATTTTCATCAAATCCGTTCCCAAATCATCCTCCTATAAATACCCCTTTCGGGATCACTTTTGAAGCACACCATAACCACTCCTCTCCATCTCCGAGCTCTCAACCTATTCCATGGCATTCTAAACGCCTCTAGCAACGTTTCCCTTCACAAAGTTTTCAGAAAATCATCCCGAATCCAAAACCCCCAATTTCGAGTCTCCTCGTCGGAGCCACTCGGTAGGCCTCGTCCGCCGCTGCCGGAGCCACCAGCCGCCACCCGGAGGAGCGCCCAGTCACCTCGAGTCCGTTTCCGCCAGCCTCGTACGCCGCCGTGAGCCGTGCCGCCGCCAGTGTCTCGCCGAAGTCGTGCCAGAACCTCGTCGGAAAACACCTGCTTGAAGACGTATCGGATTGAAGGTTGAAGGAGGGTAATTACAGAAAACCTTCCTAAGTTTTGGTTTTGTCAAAATATGCCCTTTCCCAGTTTTCTAAAATTTCAGATTCTAACCCGTATTTTATGTGGGCATAAATTGCTTCCAATCTAGGCTACCCTTACGCCGCTACCGAAGAATTCGAATCCGACCAACCGTTAACGCTTGCAACTCCAAATCGAGGCAAGTGACCTTCCGAGCCTTTCTGCTCACTTGTGCCTTTCGTGTCTATAGTTGTTTCTTTCTGTTGGAATGCTTGCCAATTTAATTAAAATAAATTACAATCCATCTGCTTTGTGTGATTTATTCAACCGTCAATTTGAATTTGGCAAGTATAAATGGGTAATGTTATTATTTGACGTCTCTATATAATAATGACATAGATACCCACATTTTTATTAAAGCATGATTATTTTGTTCTTTCATGCTAATTGGTTAAGAAAGGGATATGTTTCCTTTATGTATCCATTCTATTTATTTCGTTGTGATCAATGTTGTAAATAATTAGTAATAATGTGAGGATCGGTGGTTGCGACTGAAACTAAATTGAATCCAAACCAATCAAAAGCAATGTGAATCATAAATTTAAAATTATAAAATAATGTGAAGAATTGTAAAGTAAAGTAGTCAATCAATCAACGAAAAGCAATGTGAAATGGTAAAGTGAAGTGTGAGTAAAGTGTAGGTCGGGGCCGTTACTCCTCGGTCTTAAGGTTTCATGAAACTACACTTCCATGCGAGGTGTTACACAACCAATGGTTGTAGGTCGCTATCCACTATAGACAGAGTGGAACCGGTAATAGTCGATAAAAAGATAAAAGACGTAAAATGCATATCATGTGAGTAAGTGAGTGAAGAATCATGTACAAGTAACAAACATGGTTTGAACTAGGTATTGGGGGACACAAGATCAACCCTTAATCGACTGTCTCAGCCCGCGGTTTAAAACTCTCCGGAAGAGTCCTGCCCTCTGGGTCGATTTTGGGCCACATCGAGTACCTTTTGAACCAATACTTAGTTTAGACATTATAATAAAAACGTATTAATAATGTAATGGGTAGTAATCATGAATCGTTTCAAGCTATGTCATATTCCATCCTTAATCGGAATATGATTCCTAATACATCTTTTGTTACTCAATCCTTTTGGATTATCCGTGTCATAGGAGGGTCGGGTTACAAATAAGCCAATTCACTTCAAATATTCCAATCTCGTTTGGATTTAATTCTTACCGTTTCATGGTCACTTGAATCCAAAGTTGTCTCTACTTTCGTGCCGTCACTTGCTAGTTCTCGCGAACTAACCGTCCTTTGTTTGGATGGCTGGTTTCCACAGGTTTAGATAAAGCACTACAAGGTCGAAGGTTGGAAATGTGAGTCGGAATCGTCTTCAAATATTTCTAGTATTTTACCATCGTTTTGATTCAAGAGTCTCTTTTATCGTTAAAGTATAAATGTTATCTTGTTTTTGCTATCGAAATATTGTAACGGCATTGTTGTACATTTAATTATTTGTTCCACTTAAAGTCTTCCGCGATTTAATTGTACTTTATTTATGTATTTAATATTATCATCTTGTTTATGGGAGCATGGTTGCATGTCCCTTTAAGCCTAAGGTGGTTATGAAGACATTAAAGTCCGAGTAACCACTGGCGCTGTGGCATTCCCTTGGGTTATAAAAGGGGGTGTTACAGTGTCCCCAAAAATCAAAGATTTTTTATGGCGCATCTCCAAAAATGGCCTACTAACATCCGCTAAACTAGCCTGTCGTGGTGTGGGTAAACCCACTCACTGTCCTTCGTGTGGAATGAATTTCGAAGATATCGACCATTTATTATTCCATTGCCCAACAACATGAATTACACTACAACATCTATTTCCTAAAATCTACAACACCCTCCAAAGAGTTTACGACACCACTTACGACATAACCGAAATACTGTGTGCCCTACATGCTTCTTTAAGTAAACTAGAATTCTCATTCCTTGCCACTGCCTGGTGGTGCTTATGGTATTTCAGAAACAAGGCGCTTTTTGACAAAATCAAACCCAACCCAAAAACAATAGCTGCATTCATAAAAGAGCAATTAACTAACTGGGAAAAAGCAAAAATGGATGACCTAAGCATGGAAAAGGAAACAAGAAACAAAATGCTGAAACCAGCAAAAACCAGGAAAAGAGTCACAAAATGGAAAAAACCAAGAAAAAATTGGTGCAAACTAAATTTTGATGGAGCCTTTTCTTCTGACAATCTAGGAACTTATGGATACATTATCAGGGATTGCCAGGGTAGTACAAAGTATGTTGAATCCGGCTCCTCCCCACTCGCATCAGCAATTGGATCTGAATGCTTTGGCTTGTGGAGAGGTGTTCTCAAAGCCGTTGAATTAAATGTCCCGCGTATCTGCATTGAAGGTGATAATCTTAGTATTATCAAAAGCCTCAAGACAGGTATGTCTTGCAGTGGCGAAATAGAGATGCTTTTATCCGATTCTCTATGTGCACTGAATATGATTTCAGAATTTGAGGTCTCACGTGTATTTAGGGAAGGCAATCAAGCTGCTGATCGACTATCTCATCTAGATTTTGGTTTCTCTGGCTTGACCATTCCCCCTGACACTGTCATGTGCAGTATCATCCGTAAGGATGCCCTTGGCTAGTTGGCTCAATCAACAGTCAAATTTTTTCCGGTTCAAAAAAAAGAAAATATATATATATATATATATATATATATATATATATATATATATATATATATATATATATATATATATATATATATATATATATATATATATATATTTATGAACACTTCATGAATATCCATCGAATTTGGCTCCACGAATTTAAACCCTGAATTATTTTCGAGTTTATTTATATTCAAATACAATTATAATAAATTTTAAAACTTTAAATATACAAACTACCATAATTTTAATTTTAAATTTTAAAATTAGAAATTAGAGCGGTTATTCGAGTTGAACAAGCCGAGTATTACTTGTTCATATTCAGCTCGTTTAAAAATGAGACGAAATCAAGTCGAGCCTAAATTTATATTCGAGCTTAAAAATATGCTCATACATGACTTGTTTGGGAGACTAACGAGCTGAAACCTAGCTTTTTTCGACCATTAAACAACCTTATTTGCTAATAACATAGTGAATTAAAAGAAAATTTTAATTCAAGCTATCTAAGCTTAAATCGAGCAAGTCAAACTTTAAACCGATCTTACAAATACGCTTATACTTAACTTGCTTAGAATTGAACAAGTTCGAAATGAGTTTTTATCGAATCGAGTTCGACCCAAACTCTAGCTACTCAGCTCATACCTGTCTACCCTTTGAGTATACCAATTATTAAAAAAAATACTTCATCCGTTAATTAAAACATGTCGTGTTAGACATTTGCACATTTTATAAGAAAGCAAACAAAAATACACTTATACCCCTAATTATTACTTTATTTTTCCACTTTATTAAAAACTACAACTAACAAATCCCTAATTATTACAAGGGTAATTTTGAAAAGTGAACATCAAAATATCTAATTATTACAAGGGTCAATATTTTTTTAAACTCCTTATGTTCGCCTCTTCTCTCTTTTTTTTTTTAAAAAAAAAATCATTTCCGCATTCCTTCTAAACCCTGTTTGTTTGAATCTGGATTTTTGCTCTAATATGGTATGACCTTTGATATATGAATTAAATTTGTGCTTTGTGGTCTTTTATTTTTAGGATTATGGATAACTTTATTACACAATCTAAGAAGTCATCTATTGCAAATTTTTTATGAATTAGCAATTTTTTTTAGCCCCCCCCCCCTCGACATATTCTTGGCTCTGCCCCTGGGTATTAGAGCATGTCCAACAACTTCTCTAAACAATTCTTCAAAATAGGGAATT
This sequence comes from Persicaria tinctoria, assembly GCA_037127255.1. NCBI lineage: Eukaryota > Viridiplantae > Streptophyta > Magnoliopsida > Caryophyllales > Polygonaceae > Persicaria > Persicaria tinctoria. The sequence goes on along the minus strand of JBANSL010000007.1, from coordinate 18,745,034 downwards.
ATAAATCACATATTCTGGATTTTTTTGGACTAAATTCCAACAGATTATTCCATAAATTTGGAGAAAACTCTATATATTTTGGGGTAATTTCCATAATGGATAATCTCCATTTTTTTCTCCTCATTCTCTATTTTGAAGAATGTAATGGGAAAGCTGTTGGACTAAAATCAACCTTGATATTCTCCAAAAATCCGTTATGGAGAACCTGTTGGGGTTGCTCTTATAAATAGGAGAGTTTTTGTTAAATTTGAGAATTTAAATTTCAAATACAAAAAATTCCTGTTGGGGATTTCCCGAAATTTAATAAATTATATCCATTTCAAATTATAAGCCTTTTTTTTAAAAAAAATTAATAGGTTTTTTTAAAGATTAAAAAAATATTATTTTTTATTAATTTTTGTTATTAATAAGTATAAAACTATTCAAAAATATTTTTTTAAAAAGTTGATATTTTATATATTTTAAACTTCATAAAAATGTATCAAGAAGTCAAAAGATTTATATTTTTAATAAAAGGAGTATATAAAATCCGAGACAAAAGTTTTAAGAAGTGAAATCTATAAAATACTAAAATTTAATATTTAAAATATCAAATAGAATGTCATAAACTAGGCATTATTAACACACACACATATAGAGTATGGATTAATTGTGCACAAGGCTTGGGGTGTACCTTCTGCACAGATCTGAGCCTTTGATCGAAATGGAATAGATAGATAGAATCTCGCCATGTGTCCCGTAAGTTTTAAAAAAAATGAAAACCAATCCACGATTATAGACTTGAGTGCGTAAGCGCGTGTATTGTGGTGTTGAATTAAAATCTAAATCTCTAATTTTTTCTTCTTCATCCGAGTGGACGCGTTGAAACCAAATATCCCGATTTGTCTTCTTCTTCGTTCCAGTGCACCCGTGGAGCCGGATCCAGACATGTGCTGTTTGATATCGGTAGCGAAGGGTCTTTGTTCGTTGATGAACGGTTTTTAGTCGCATAAACCGTATCAAAATAAAACTCAAACCTACAAACTAGTATAGCAAGCAAGTAAGAGGTCGATCCCACAGAGAATCAAGTATTTCTCAACAATGTGTATTTACCAATTAGTAGAAAGGGGGGTTTTTGGGTGGTGAAAATAGGAAAGAACACAAAATAAACTATAAACAAAATTGATGCAAAACAATTTAGAGAGATCGCTCTACCTACAACTATCCACTTTATTTGGTTGAATTGATATTGTAACTTCCTCTTGTCCTTTAGTTTTCCTATGAATGCCCTTGTCCCGACCTAATATAGTTACTAGTCCAATCGGTCCTAGAAACCCTTATCAATCGAACAGTCCCTAAAGAAGGATTTAACCCAATTGATAGCTTTAAGTCCAGAGATTAGCCAAGGTATTTGCAGTCCCTAAAGAGGGATTTAACAACACATCCAACTTCCTACCCATCCAATTAGTTCAATCAGCCCTAAAGGGATAAGTTTGCCACTTGGGTTAAGGTTCGCAATCAGGAATCTACAAAACCCTAGCAATTGAATTGATTCAACAAGTTGGCCAGACAATATAGAACAAATCAATAATCAATCAAGCATAAAGAAGTTGAAGCATTCAATATAGGAAATAAGGAACAAGATTCAGAAACTCACAATCAATCCAAATAAAGCTTCAATTTGCAAGTAGAACGAAGAGAGTTTAGTCGCCCATGGCGAACATCGCTCTCTCTCCAATTGTATGATAGAACGTAAGAATGGAATAGAAGTGCTGAAAAATAACATAAAAGTGGCCTAATAAAACATCCAAGTCGGCCCTCCAAACAAAATAGAACAACTAGGGTTTTTCTCAAAACGGCGCGGCGGGCGCAGCAAACCATGCGGCGGGCGCAGCATGAATACCGCCCCTGGCGGCGGGCGCAGCAAACCATGCGGCGGGCGCAACAAACCATGCGGCGGGCGCTGCATTGGTCTTTCACGGAAATTCCGTCTTGAATCAGCTCTCGACGTCAACATGAAAGTTGTAGCCCTCTGAAAGAGCTTTCCAACGCATGGTCATAATAGCCCTCCAGAAAGTGCAAAACAAGTTCAGCATGTCTGGCGACAACTTCTGCAGACTTGTTCTTCGTTTAGGTTCGCTTCTTCTTCTCAGGACCTCTTGAGATCTTCATGTAAGCTTCTTCGATCAACTAGACATTCTCATCCAATGCGTTATCAACTCATGTCTCCTCCTCGGATCCACGATTACTTGGAATAATCAATAAAAACATGTAGATTCCGACTCCAACCACACAGAGAACAAATATGCAAATTATACTTAAACCATGCATGATATGTATCATAACTAAGCTAAATGCAACCTATTATAACTCTCTAAATGCATGCTATCAAACTCCCCCACACTTAAGCTTTTGCTTGTCCTCAAGCAATCAAAAACAAATATAGAATTGATCATCCCACAAATAAGATCTTCATGCTATAGTTTTAGAAAAGCAACATCGAACAATAGGAGCCATGAATAAGAAAACAAATATCCTAGCAAATATATGAGCGATCCAATAGTAAAAGCAAATTTAATCCAACCTCACCGGGATAATGTGTTTCACTCAAGCTCTCATGTGTTTAGGCTTTAAAGTTCAACTCTCAACTCAATCCAAAATGCTCTATACACCGTGAAAGTTATCACTTGCAAACAACATCATGAGGACTTTTATAGGGTTGTAATGGGGCTTTGGTAGGAACATAAGGCATGAGAAATATTTAGGCTTGTGGTGCTAAAAATCCGGGAAAAAGGAACAACAACCAACTAGAACAACACCAAAACTTCCATACTTCACAAACCATTCCAATAACATAAACTCCAATACACATCAATAAGCACTCTTCGATTTCAATAGCCATACAACTTATGCAATTTTTCCATTTGAATGATGACTTTCTTTTCTTTTCTTTTATGCTTACTTTTGCCCCTACGTGAATTTTATCCTCCCTAGATCCAAGCTTACTAGACTTTTACTCCTAAGTGAATTTTATCCTCCTTAGGCCCCTAGTAATAAGTCATCTCTATTATGCAAGAAGGGTTACCTTATTTTGGCTATGCCTCTCGCAATGCACAACCATACATACATCATCTCCACTCAAAACAACTCCAACATAAAGATTTTTCACCAATTCTCCTCCTAATTCCCGGATAGGGTCAGGCTAATCATTGGCTATGATATATTTTTGTGGAGCTATCAAAAAGAATAGGCTTTAAGGCTCAGATGGCTTCAAGCAGAGGATAATGCAAAGGGTAGATAAGGTATAATATGGCTAAAGAAAACATGCCTCAATCATTTGAAATTCACAAGCAACAAACATGTGCAATATGATATTGAAATAAGAAGCATATGGAGAGTATAATCACACAATAAAAGCAAAAGGGAATAAGATATAAAGTCCCTATAAGGCCAAAACAAACTCTCAAGGGTTATGTTTTTTTTAGATTTCAATTAAACCTCAACTATGAATCATACTTGCTCAATTATATTCTCAAATCATGCTCCAAAAATCATTTTCAAGCAATTCAATCAAATCATGGGATTTATGCAATAAAATCATAAAAATGAATTAGAGAACAAACTAAACCAAGATGGGTATCGTTAATAACACTTAAATGCAATGCATGATATTTTTGTGATTTTTTTTCAAATGTGATATATGAATAAAAATAAATATGACAACATAAATAAACATGATATGCAAACTCTATCTATATGCAATGCAATCCCTCCCCCACACTTAAACCTTTCATTGTCCTCAATGAAACATAAAAGACAACAAAAAATAAAAACATAGAGAAAGAGATGAATGAAATACTCACAATGTGGTGGATGGGTCTCTATAGGTCGGATCTGAGGATTGCGGCGGGTTAAAGAAAACTAGCTAACTAGGAATTGAAATAACTAAAACTTACCTCGGGTTGCCTCCCGAGAAGCGCCTTTCTTTAATGTCATTGGCTTGACTTATTCTCAATCTCAAGACCTTATCTCTCAGACATCGTCAAGGCCCTCAGTAACCTATCATATTCCTGTGCACACATCTTGCAAAGCACATCATAGCACAATAAATTGAAAGCATAAAATGTGGAACTCAAGAACCCTTTCAATCTATCAAATAGTCTAGTATGACTCTCTGCAAAAGGAATATGATACCACCAACACAGTTCCGCTGGTGGCTTCTCAAAATAGAAATCAAAAGGATCAACATAATCACCATTACCTTCAAGATTGCAAAAGTTTACCTTTATTATCTCTTGAGCCTCAGTTGATGGCTCTAGACTTGGTTCATCAACGGGCGAGCTCAGAATGGATGGTGCAGATGGAGTAGGAGACACATCACATGTAACCTCATGCGTCGACTCATGAGATTCCAAGTCACAAAGCACTAGACCCTCTCCTCCATTGTCGAAGACACTATCGTTGTCTGCAACCAATTCCTCATCTTCTTCTTCGAAGCTCCTTTCTTTCTCACCTTTTGCACTTAGAATTTGAATGAGGTGGTTCATTTGTTCCTCCAATTTTCCGATTCGGCTCATGTTTCTTTCCTCTAACTGCTGCAACACTTGTGTGAGAGTTCGGATTGATACTTCCTGCTCAACCTGTCGACTCATGTTGTAGAAAAAATCCCAAATCTCAAAGAGTCCCATATCCAATAGGCCTCCATTACTCATGGACTCAGCAAGATTTCGTGTTTCAGCATTCATCCCATCAAATATGCAAACACACATCTCCCGCACACCATATTGATGACCCCATGAACCAAGGTCATTAACATACTCATGCAATCTAGTGAAATATTGGTGAAAGTTCTCACCTTCAAACTGCAACAATCTCAACATCTTAAAAAGTTAGTAGCAAGGGTGTTGTGAACCGTAAGATAGGTTCACAACGAAGTTTGATATATAAACAAAAATTAATAAATACACAAAACAAAGAAATAAACTTGATTCCCCGGCAACGGCGCCAATTTGATGAACGGTTTTTAGTCGCATAAACCGTATCAAAATAAAACTCAAACCTACAAACTAGTATAGCAAGCAAGTAAGAGGTCGATCCCACAGAGAATCAAGTATTTCTCAACAATGTGTATTTACCAATTAGTAGAAAGGGGGGTTTTTGGGTGGTGAAAATAGGAAAGAACACAAAATAAACTATAAACAAAATTGATGCAAAACAATTTAGAGAAGATCGCTCTACCTACAACTATCCACTTTATTTGGTTGAATTGATATTGTAACTTCCTCTTGTCCTTTAGTTTTCCTATGAATGCCCTTGTCCCGACCTAATATAGTTACTAGTCCAATCAGTCCTAGAAACCCTTATCAATCGAACAGTCCCTAAAGAAGGATTTAACCCAATTGATAGCTTTAAGTCCAGAGATTAGCCAAGGTATTTGTAGTCCCTAAAGAGGGATTTAACAACACGTCCAACTTCCTACCCATCCAATTAGTTCAATCAACCCTAAAGGGATAAGTTTGCCACTTGGGTTAAGGTTCGCAATCAGGAATCTACAAAACCCTAGCAATTGAATTGATTCAACAAGTTGGCCAGACAAGATAGAACAAATCAATAATCAATCAAGCACAAAGAAGTTGAAGCATTCAATATAGGAAATAAGGAACAAGATTCAGAAACTCACAATCAATCCAAATAAAGCTTCAATTTGCAAGTAGAACGAAGAGAGTTTAGTCGCCCATGGCGAACATCGCTCTCTCTCCAATTGTATGATAGAACGTAAGAATGGAATAGAAATTCTGAAAAATAACATAAAAGTGGCCTAATAAAACATCCAAGTCGGCCCTCCAAACAAAATAGAACAACTAGGGTTTTTCTAAAAACGGCGCTGCGCTGATGACCCGGGCGGCGGGCGCCGCAAAGTTGCGGCGGGCGCAGCAAACCATGCGGCGGGCGCAACAAACCATGCGGCGGGCGCTGCATTGGTCTTTCACGGAAATTCCGTCTTGAATCAGCTCTCGACGTCAACATGAAAGTTGTAGCCCTCTGAAAGAGCTTTCCAACGCATGGTCATAATAGTCGATCGGACAACCGAGGCCTCCAGAAAGTGCAAAACAAGTTCAGCATGTCTGGCGACAACTTCTGCAGACTTGTTCTTCGTTTAGGTTCGCTTCTTCTTCTCAGGACCTCTTGAGATCTTCATGTAAGCTTCTTCGATCAACTAGACATTCTCATCCAATGCGTTATCAACTCATGTCTCCTCCTCGGATCCACGATTACCTGGAATAATCAATAAAAACATGTAGATTCCGACTCCAACCACACAGAGAACAAATATGCAAATTATACTTAAACCATGCATGATATGTATCATAACTAAGCTAAATGCAACCTATTACAACTCTCTAAATGCATGCTATCATTCGTGTCGAGGAATCGAGGCAAAGGCGAGGCGATGAGGCGAGGAGGAGGCGAGCCGAGTTGGATCGGAGAAGAGACGAGGTGAGGCTAGGCGTGGCGAGGCGGTGCGAGGGTCTTTGTTCCAGGCGATTCGAGGCCAACTGACTGCGAGGAGGCTACTACGAGGAGGATGCGCGGATCCATTAATGGGTAAGCAACAATTTTTTTTCACTGTTGAAATTCGTTTGATATTTGGACTAATTTATGAGATTTATTCATTCTTTGGAACTTAACTAATGTTTAGTCGGTTGATTTGGAGTTTTTTTTTTTGTTATTTCTTTGTGATTTTTATTAGATTGTGTTTCGGATTGAACTAGGTTTCAGATTGGTATGGACAACGGTGGACGAAGTTCGACGGTAGTGAAGGCTATTTCCGAGTCCATCGGTAAGGCGAGTCGACCGGCGGTGGTGGGTGGTGCTGTTTCGATCGGCATCCTTCATCCTCATCTTTTCTATCAAAGGGGTCGATTCGAAGGTGACGAACCCAAGTCGGCATCACCGATTGCAGGATGGTTGAAACCGGTGTCGATTTGATCGACGGTGAAGGTAGGAGGAAGAGGGGGTGGGGGGTAAGGGTGGTTTGGCGGTATGGGACTATGGGCGGTGGGGGTGGATGTGGTGGGGAACGAAGAATAGTTTCGGGAATTACAGGCGATCAACGACAACATTGGGGGGGTGAGGGTGGGTCGTTGTGGTTGTGTTAGGGTTAGTTGGCGAAATCGGGGTAGGACTAAAATTTAGTGCTTGATTTCTCTCTTTATTTAAGGAAAGGAGAGAAATCATAATTTAATTCATTCTTTGGTAATTATTCGGACGTATGTCTCAAACTTTGGTTACTTGTGTTTATGCGTTGGTCAAGTATTCGGTGAAATCTACTTTATTATTCATTAGCATATGGAGTCTTCGGTTGACAAACAATATAAAAAAATCCTTATCACACGAGTATTATATAACTAAACAGACATATACGAGTGAATAATTACTCGTATATGACTGAATAATCATTCATGTACCACCGAATACTCACCTATTATTTTGAATAATGTTGTTTTTGTTTTTCGAAAAAATATAAATATTTCACCGAATATATTGTCAAAACTAGTGAATAAAAATTAACCAGAGTGGGTATACACGTCCATTACAATATGATTATAACTTATAATTAAACAGACATATACGAGTGAATAATCACTCATATACGACCGAATAATCATTTATATACCACCGAATACTCAAATATTTTACCGTGTTTCTATTTCCTGAAAAATATACTACCTCCGTCTAAAAATACATTGCCTTTACTATTCACGCACACTTTTTTAAGAAGGTAAAAACTATATAAAATATTAACTTTTTTATTATTTTTTTTTAATAATTACAAACTTATTGATAATAACTTTGTAATTATTAAAAAAAAATTAATAAAAAGATAATATTTTATATAGTTTTTTAACTCTTAAAATAGCGTGCCTGAATAGTAAAAGTCCATGTATTTTTGGACGGAGGGAGTACTATTTTACTGAATAATATTTCAAAAGTGACTGAATATTCGATCTTCATCCCAATCGATTTGGGGAATCCCCACTATTTTTTTAAAAAAAAAATATGTAGAAAAAGGTATTGGATATTGCCCTTTTAAAAAAATCAAAATATGTGGAAGAAGGATGATTGGATGGAATTATATAACGGGTCCCACTATCATTTTGGGAAAAAAAAACTAAATTAGTAAAAATATTTGCAAAGTCTACGAATCACCAATTCTCCCCATTAAAAGAGAAGGAAAAAATGACTACCCCTTTCTTGAGAAGAGAACGCGCTTCACGCGCTTGGCAAAGTCCCCTTTCTCTCCTGTTGTTGTGATTTTTCTTCTAAGAAACCCTTGATCCCGAATTCTCTACAACCTAAATCTGTTCTATCCGAACAATACAATCCGGATTTTGATTCAGAAAATCGATGTTGGCCCCTTTTGCCGTCGAGTGTTCACAACCAGGTACTATGTGTTTCCTTGTGCTATCGTTTTCTCGATGGTCTGGAGTGGGGTCTCGAATAAGAAGTTAGCGTGGTGGATGACTCTTATGGAGAATTTGGATGGTTCTCACACCCATAGGTGTGGATTGAAGGTGACGATGATGCTATCTGCTGAGGATTGGTCCAATCGGCCTCCGCCTTGGCCGATTCCGAGTTGTACGAAGGCAAATTGGGTGTGTTGTCGCCTGATTTTGGATGGCTCTCTTCTCTGGCGGCTTGCTATGGCCGGATTATCTCACTGTTTCATGAAAGTGCTCGTAGGGGTCTGGTTTCTGTGCTATGGGGTGCGTTCTCTCTTCCTCTTCTGCTATTTTCTTCTGCGTTGTCTAATTCCCCCTATTGATTTGGGGCCTCGGTGGAATTCTCTTCACTCCCCTCCTTCTTCCGACTATCTGCTGTTATTCAGAAGAACAGTCCTCCTTTCTAACAGTTTTCTTTTGGTTTCCTCAATGGCTCATTCTAGAGCGGTTAAAGACAAAAAACCCTTGGAAGCAGAAGATCCTGTTTTCCAGATGAGTAACCCCCGAAAGGGAAAAAGCATGCCGGAGGGCTCTAAACTCACTAAGGAACACCTGCGTTCTGATGATGATATCTTGGATAGGCTGAGATCAAATGCCGAGAAATCGTTCATGAGTCGCACTATCATCAGGGAGAACCGTCTTGTTTTGCAAGGTCGTGTTCAGGAGAGCATCTTTGTTCTCAATCAATCCCTACTTTGTGAAACAATCATTGGAGAACCTATGGATGCCAAGGAACTCAGAAAGCGTACAAGGTATGTTTGGAAATTTCTTGCTGATGGTTTCAGTCGTTTTCGTGCGGTAAATTATTGGTCTAAATGGAAGCTTGATTTAGTTGAGGATTGCATGTTGGTTGTTGATCTGTCGAAATGGATTAGTTTTTGGAGGTGTAATGGTATCTTATTTGCTTACAAATATAATGTGATGATTTATTATAATTATATACTAAGAGTAATATGTTTAGCAATTTCCCAGAGGTATTGTGAGCAGGTATACGAGTGTCCTCGGATCACAATCATGTCGCATATCATTTCATGTGTGTTTCTTTTGGTAATTGCTACTGTGTGTTGTATGCCTTGGATTACAGCTTGGTGTTGGCTCTTCTGCAGAAGATCGATTAGAATCTATATCCATGATGTAGGGATTGCTACTAATGGGAAAATAACAGAGTTTATGTATGTGAATGTGTGTTTAGGCCTAAACGCCCCTTACACCTTATTGCTATGGTCTCTAATGGACTCTAGGGTCAGTTTGAAAATTTGGTTTAACAAAATATGGAATGAGAAGTATATTTATAAGTATGTAACCAAGCCTAGTACTAACACTTTCCGGCAAACGTTTAAATGTGTACAAGTTGTGTGTATGAAGAGGCCACCCTATCTCTTCCTACGACTAACGGGTGACAAATGAAGATGTGCTTTTGGAACATTCGGGGTTTAGGTACCCCGAACCTTTGGACTGATATTAGAGCAATGAGAGCAAACGAACATATAGGTTTGATGGCAATTGCAGAATTTAGGACAGATAAGATTCCAGAGGACAAAACATGGTCTGGGAGTGGTTTCAACAACGCTGTATGGTCAGCCGGTAGTGGTAGATCTGGTGGTCTAGGACTAATGTGGAGTGATAATTATCTTATAAATGAGACAATATCCGTCGAAATTATACTGCCAAGAATCATTGGTATCAAATACTCCAACCTTAGCAACAATTTTGTTGGCTTGATCTTCTTTGTTTATGGCCCCCCGCAATCGATAGACAAAGATGCTTTTTGGGAACAACTTACAAATATTATTCTTAACGAACCACTACCATGTATGGTCATTGGTGACCAATGAAATTTGTAATAATAATGAGAAATTAGGAGGTGTAACACACAATCACAACAGATTTCAAAGACTAAATAACTTTAAAAACCAGTGTGCTCTAGTTGACATTCCATGCTCGGGAAATACCTTCACATGGAGGAAAAAGTTAGAAGGAAGTGACAATATCATGGAGAAACTAGATAGAGTGCTCGTTCAACACCAATTCCTGGACTCCTACCCGGACTTAATGACTAACAATGGTGCTTTCACTACATCTGATCATTGCCCCATAACAACGACTCTGCACAATCAAACTGAATTTAAACCACCGCCTTTCAAATTTGAGAATATGTGGATCAAACGTAATGACTTCAGAAATATTGTCAAACAAGCATGGCGGAATAACTGTCATGGATCACCTATGTTTAGATTAATGACTAAAACAAAATTAGTAAAGCAGAACGCCAAAGAATGGAATAAATACACTTTAGGAAATATTTTCAGGCAAATACAGAATGTGGAAAAAGAATTAATCAATATCCAATCATCAAACTTATGCAATCAATCCAGTGTAACAGAAAGGGCACTTATTCGGAAAAAAGAAATGTTACTAAAATTCCAGAAAGAATACTGGGGACAAAGAGCCAAAGCAAAACATGTTAAAATGACAGATTGTAATACTGCGTATTTCCACAAGATAGCATCAGGAAGAAGAAATAGGAAAATTATAAGGCAAATAACTACATCAGAAGGAACCCTGATCATTGGCGAAGAGAATATTCGAAATGAAATTAGAGATGACTACATGGCTCGGTTTTCAAAAGAACCCATCAATAAGACCCTGCTCAAAAAATATCTGGAGCTGATTCCTACATCCATTTCAGATGTGGACAATGCACGCCTTTTTGAGCAACCATCCAATGGGGAAATTAAAAATGCAGTGTTTACTTTAGGACAAAATAAATCTCCTGGACCGGACGGAATGACTGCTGAATTCTACAAAGCTTATTGGGATATAGTAGGAGTAGATGTAATCCGTGCAGTCAAAGCGTTTTTCCATTCGGGCAAGCTCCTCCGACAAATCAATCATGCATTTATAACATTGTTACCTAAATGTGATCAGCCTACAAAAACCGGGGACTATAGGCCCATTAGTTTATGTTCCACCATTTACAAAGTCATTTCTAAAATTCTGACAGAACGTTTGAAATCGGTGATCCATAAGCTTATCCACCCACTGCAAGGTGCGTTTGTTTCAGATAAGGCAATACAGGATAATGTACTAATTGCGCATGAGATCTTCCATTCTTTTAAATCCCAGAAAGGCGCTGATGGTTGGCTAGCTATCAAACTAGATATGGAAAAGGCATACGACATGGTGGATTGGGAATTTACTACCCTTGTGCTCCAAAGATTTGGGTTTCATGAGAAATATATTAACCTGATAATGGAATGTGTAACAACGGTCTCCTTTTCCGTTCTCGTTAATAATGGTCCAACTGAGGTCATTCCAACCCAGAGAGGACTAAGACAAGGCGATCCTCTTTCCCCATTCTTATTTATTCTTGAGGCTGAGGTGCTTGCAAGAAGACTTGCATATGAGGCAAGCTTAAGTAATTCGGGAATAGGGTTTTCGTTTGGACGAACTGAGATGCGTATCCCCTTTCTGGCATTTGCAGATGACATAATTATTTTTTCTAAAGGTAATCTTGAGTCGTGTGAGAAGGTCAAGACAATTATGACAGAATATAGCCAGATCTCTGGTCAAAAAATCAATTATGCAAAATTGATCTTCCAATGTTCTCCGGGGATTGCTAGAAATCGTATCCCGAGCATTGAAGGATGTCTGAGTATCTCTAACCAGGTGAAGCTGGATAAATACTTAGGATGCCCTATTGTGAATGGACGAGTCAATAAAACCACCTTTGAGGAAATTATCATTAAGACTACGACGCAACTATCTAAATGGAAAGCCAACACCTTATCCCAACAGGGACGAGCAGTACTAATCAATTCAAACCTAGCAGCCAAGCCATTGTATGCAATGCAAAGTTTTATGTTGCCAGTCTCAGTACATTCAAGTCTTGATAAAATTAATAGGAGTTTTTTCTGGAATAAGGATCTACAATATAAGCCACTAATTAGTTGGGACAGGATCTGCAAGCCAAAGGGGTCAAGAGGCATGGGTCTAAGAAAAACTAAAGAAATGAATATCGCTCTTCAAATGAAATTATTGTGGAAAATTCTTGCAGAACCAGACAATATTTGGGTAAAAATTATCACCCAGAAATACCTCAAGGACACCCATATACTTAATTATCAAAATCTAGGGAATGCGTCCTGGCAGTGGACACAACTCAGGAAGATAATCCCCTCCTTCAAAGAAGGTCTGATTTGGTCGGTAGGTAATGGTAAAAATATTAAATTTTAGGAAGACAGATGGGGGCCACCCCATCCGCTATGGAAGCATAGTCTTATTAACAATAGTGCTAACATAGATACAAAAGTCAATGAGTACATTGCCAATGGCTCTTGGTGTAGAGAAAAACTAAGTCAGGTCCTCCCCCACGATATCGTTGAGCACATATGTCATATTCCGCTCCCTACCAGTAACATTGAGGATAGATTATATTGGTGGCCAGACTCTAAAGGGTGGTTTACAACGTCAAGTGCATATAAACTGAGTACCAATTCCACTAAACCCACGACTAACGATAATGCGTGGATTTGGAAACTCGATTCTCCACCAAAAATTAAGAATTTTTTATGGAAAGTTTGCCAGAATGGGCTACCCACTGCAGGTCGTCTTGCGGGTAAAGGACTATCTGTTCCCCCGTACTGCGCCTTGTGTAACCACCATCAGGAAGATTCAGTGCACCTCTTTTTTGAATGTAAATACAACTCGTTTTTTGTAGGTCTCAAAAAGGAATTAAAAGAGGAAATAGAATCAGAAATCAACTCTTCTAGAAATATTAAAGTAATAATGTCCATACTTGGTAATAAACTCACCGCTGAAGAAAAACAAAGAATGGCATTTTATTGGTGGACAATTTGGTTAGCAAGAAATCTCCTTGTCTTTCAACATGAAAAACACCCTACCTTGGTGGGACTCACACAGAGTGCTGAAATGCATAGGCAAAATTGGAATAGGGCAAAAACGCTTCATGAAGAGAAAGACCGACTAGGACTGAATAAAAATAACAAGGTAAGTGGAATATGCAGGAATAATAAAAAGGCGAAGTGGAAAAACCCTCCGGTAGGATGGGTGAAACTCAATTTTGATGGGTCTGCAAGCCCAGGACGGCAAAGCTCATCAGGGTATGTATTGCGAGATGACAAAGGAATGCCATTAGCAATAGATGGGAAAATTATTGGTGATCAGAGTCCGCTCTTAGCTGAAGCGATTGCTCTCAAATTAGGTGTGCTTAAAGCAAAACTACTAAAGGTGAAAAAACTCATCATAGAAGGGGATTCTCTTATTATCATCAACTATTTCAGCAAAGGAATCAGATGCCCGTGGGAAATTGAACTCCTTTTATCTGACATCTGTACACTTATCTCTGGGATTGGCGAAGTCTCGTTCTCACACATTCTTCGTTCCGGTAATTGCGTGGATGATCGGGTTGCACACCTTGCCCATGCTACTGTTAATCCCAATATAGAAAGTGATTCTGGTTTTTCCGACCTCATCCGCAAGGATGCCATCGGATAGTGATTCTGTCACATCCGAATTCTTACTCAATCAAAAAAAAAAAAACAATTCTCCCCATTAAAAGTTGAGGCCTTTTAACACGAATACGACGAGTTAAAACCCTTCCTGTGAAAAAGAACGCGCCCCACGCGCGAGAAACGCCCCCATCTATTCCTCCTTTGTGTTGTCCCTCCAGTTATCCCAATTTGTGATGAAGAAGCCATGGTCGCATACCTCTCTTGCCAAAATTCTGATCGTTCTTCTAAATCTTGTCGATTGGCCTATAAACCCCCAATTTTGTATCATCAAAAGCCTTTGTAGGTCTTGTGCTGGTAAAATCCCTTTGGTTGCTGGTGTAATCCCTAATCTCTGGATAGCGTTTGAGATCAAGCTCAAGCCTAATCTTCATAATCTAGGTCACCGATGGTGTAGTGTGGGTGTGCTGATGGCAACGTTTTCTGGGGGTTGGCCATGTCGCCCCCCTCCTTGGCCAAATCCAGTGTGTACGGAAATCAGAAACTTTGAGTCCTGGGCGTTTTCGGTTCGCCCTTCATTCTGCTTGTTTGCGATGGCCGGGGTAGGTTTCTGCAACAAGTTGGTCTGTTGGGGCACGTCTTTCTACTCTGGAAGGGTTTGTAATCTCGCTAATCTCTCTTCTCCCCCCTCTTCTAATAATTCTCTCTATTTAAGGCTGGGGTGGTGGTGCTGGTCTTCTTGCACTTCTCCCCCCTCTAATCTCAATCCCTCTTACTCCAAATTCTCTCTCTTTGTTTGTGTATTGTTCATGGCATCATTGGGAGTGGATAAGGGGAAAAAACCTTTGGATGCAGAAGATCCTGCTCCTCAAATGACTAATACCCGAAAGGGGAAGCCGGAGGGCTCTAAACTCACCAAGGAAACCCATGTACTGCCGGGGGGCATTAAACTCAATATGGTGCCTTCGGGTGCCGAGGAAGAAAAGACATCAAGACGGAAATCTTTGGCTGAAAAACGCTTCAAAAGACGAATCATTAAAGGTGAGAGGTTGTTCGCTCTGCAATGGAGCGTGCAACACTACGAATCTGGCTTGAGTCAGTCCTCTCACTTTGCTACCATCTCTAGGGGCACTGTGGATGCTAAAGAAGTTAAGAAACGAATAAGGTACGTTTGGAAACTTTTCTCTGGTCGATTTCAGATTATTCCAGTTTTGGTTGTTTGATTGTTTTATTCTATCTCGACTGATCAGCTTGGTAGAATCAATTCAATTGCTAGGGTTTTGTAGATTCCTGATTGTGAACCTTAATGGCAAACTTATCTCTTTAGAGCTGATTGAACTAATTGGATGGGTAGGAAGTTGGATGTGTTGTTAAATCCTTCTTTAGGGACTGCAAATACCTTGGTTAATCTCTGAACTTAAAGCTATCAATTGGGTTAAATCCTTCTTTAGGGACTGTTCGATTGATAAGGGTTTCTAGGACTGATTGGACTAGTAACTATATTAGGTCGGGACAAGGGCATTCATAGGAAACCTAAAAGGACAAGAGGAAGTTACAATATCAATTCAACCAAATAAAGTGGATAGTTGTAGGTAGAACGATTTTCTCTAAATTGCTTTACATTAATTTGTTTATAGTTTATTTTATTTTCTTTCTTATTTTCACCAACCAAAAACCCCCCGTTTCATACTAATTGGTAAATAAACTTAACTTAGGAATAACTTGGTTCTCTGTGGGATCGACTCGTGCTTACCACGCTACATTAGTTAGGTAGGTTCGAATATATTTTGATACGGTTTAGGCGACTAAAAACCGTCCGTCAGTTGTGTGTCTGGATGGTGATTCTGTCATAAGAAGCATGGTTCATCAACCATCTTGGTTTATCAATAATCTGATGGGCCTAAGTCTAGTAGGATTATCAATGTCAAAATGTTGTTTTATGGTGTCATGCTTGTGTCTGTTACTTGATATTGCTCTTGTGCCATGCTTGTGTCTGTTACTATGGTTATGTTGGTCTCAAACTGCAATTGCCCATGTTAATTGGGTACTAATGGGAGCCTTGGACTGTAATTTTGTGATTCACCATCACTTGCAATGGATTAATTTGCTCTTATTTGTTCGCTTGTGTGAATAGCTCTGCCGTAAGAACTAGTATGTGTAATGATCTCTTTGGTTTGGGTTTTTCTGTGCATTTCCTTCCAAGTCAATGTCTCAAATTGAATAAGGTTAGTGGGAGGAATAGCTAGGTGATTAGTGGGAGGACTAGCACTGTGAGGAGAATTGATGTGCTTCACTTCTTCTTTACTTACATTGCCCTTTATATAACCCTTTGTGAAAAGATCTTTCTTGCCACCAGAACTATAGAACTACAACTGAACCTTCACAATTCCAATATATTACAAGCACGGGTTAGATTAAATAGACATAAGTGGAATTTCTCTAATCATAGACACATGATCTATCTACCTCTAATTGCTAGTTTGGTTTGTATCAAGCAAATATCCATAATAATCCTCATGCTAACCATGTTCAGATTATATTTTTTAGTGGAAACATGGCTGCTGCATGGAATGGTATACCAATTGGTCCATACAGGCGTGCAGATTAAAAATAATCCAAGACAACATCACATTAGCATTTTTGGGGGTAATTGTTGGGAGAGGAAAAATGTGAAACAAGATTTGCTTGACAAAACGTGTAATGAGAAAAGTTGGGTAACCTTTGATTGTAGTATATTGGTTATCACTTGTTGGAAGCAATTGTATGTTAAATCTATAACAACCGTTAGTTGGAATGACGTAATTAGTGTGAATCCCTTAAGGTGTAAGCTACTATTAGGCATGAATGGGAATTATGATTTCTCACTAAATGTGTTTTGGAGTACTATATTGCCGAGAAAGGGTGTGTGGTGTAATAGCATTAATATGCATGGGTGTCATTATCTAGTAAATTATTATCCTAAATGGTATCTTTATGTGTTGATGAAAAATATCCTTGGCTTTAAAGATCTAAATACCATTGCTATGTGTGTACCTTCTTACCAAGCTATAGTTGTTACTGGGTTGGTGATTTTCGTGGTTGCGGTTGGAGTCGACAATGTGAACAAGCCCTTGGGAGCAGAAGATCCTACTTCTCAAATCTCTAAACCCCGTAAGGGATCCATACTGCTGGAGCACTCTAAACTCGCGGAGGGGAACCCTAGCTCGCTCCGATGATGTTCTTGTGGCGAATCAGACATCCAAGACTGAGAAAAAATTCAAGAGGCAACCTATCAACAGGGAAAATCTCCTTCATCTACAAGGTCGGGTCCAGGAAAATTATTCTGTACTGAAGCAATCATTTCTTCTTGCCACAACAATCGATGATCTCATGGTATCCAAGAAAGTCCATAGGTGTATCAGGTATGTTTACAAGTCTTTAGTTGGGGGTTTCCTGCTCATTCCTGATGCTATTTATTGGCCTGAGTTGCGTTTTGATCTCGGTACGGTTCGAGCTTTGGTGATCAGTAGTACTTGTGTTTGTCTACTGGTCTGTTCTAGAATTTCTACATTTCGATTATGGCTGTGTTTTGACTATATCTCTTGTTATCTTGGTAATTGGGTGATAGAGTGGAATTTAGTGGCAATTCATCCTGTGAAACAATGGATTAAAGGATTTTATGTTTGTCTAGGCTTAACTGTGCAACTAGTCTCAACCAGTGGTATTCGGATGAGTACTATTTCTTGCCTTTTGATCCAATTTTATGATCTAGAAGGTAGTTTTAAAAACTTGCTCAGTGCAATCCACCTAGCTTTCCCTAAGTGCTATCGAAAGACATTTTTTATTCTTTTTGGGAAGGCTTATTTACATCTAATATGGAGGAGGGATGGTTTGATGATAGGCAGTAGCTCCAATTTGACTAGTATGTATGGGCTAATAAGATTGTTTGAGAGAAAATTACTTGCTATCAAGATTTTAAGTTTTTAAGTGTACATAAAAGAGGAACATTTGGTAAGGCCATAGCACTCATGATCAATTCGAACACAACACAAACTCATGATATATGTAATCAAATGAGAGTTAGGCGAATGCAAAATAAAAGTCTAATAAACTTCAAAAATGGGTACAATCCTTTTCTGTTAGAAGCTCTGCACCCCTGGCTTCTGATGGACCATGTAGTCAAAAAATGAAAGTCTGCTATTGGAATGTTAGAGGTTTAGGAAAGTCGAATATTTGGACAGACCTTAAAGCCATGAGAATCAATGAGCATATTTCGCTAATGGCAGTTGCAGAGATGCGAACAAATAAATTTCCTCTTGAGAACACCTGGAGATCGAGTGGATACAATAATGCGATTTGGTCTGTAGGGAATGATAGAACTGGAGGAATCGGTCTCTTTTGGAATGAGAACGTTCTTCAAAATGAATCAGTAGAGGTGGATATGGTGCTACCAAGAGCAATTCATGTCAAATATTCATGCTTAGATAAAAACTTCATAGGAGTATTATTTTTTGTTTATGCCCCACCCCACGAATCTGACAAAGATATCTTCTGGAATGAATTGTCAAATATCATTATGAATGAACCCCTACCATGCCTAGTAATAGGAGATATGAATGAGATTAGTAGCAGCAGTGAAAAGCTTGGGGGAATAGAGAATAGTCAAACGAGATACATTAGAATAAACCAATTCAAAAATCGATGCTCTATGCTTGAAATCCCATCATGGGGCAATAAATTCACTTGGAGGAAAAAAAAGGAAAGGGAGGACAATATTTGGGAAAAATTAGACCGAGTATTGGTTCAACATGAGTTTCTGGTGACCTTCCCTGAGCTAGCAACATTTAACGGAGCCTTTACAGGATCTGATCATTGCCCCATCTCTATCAGCCTATCGTCTGGGAAAGAATTTACGCCCCCGCCTTTTAAATTTGAAAACATGTGGCTACAAAGAAAAGACTTCAGAAACATAGTGAAACAGGCATGGAGAATTAGGTGTACGGGATCAGCGATGTCCAGATTAATATATAAAACTAAACTTCTAAAAGGAAAGATCAAAGTATGGAATAAAAACTCCTTAGGCAATATCTTCCGTCAAATACAAACTGTAGAAAAAGATCTGGTTAGTATCCAATCTAATACTATAGCCAGGAGGTGTAAAGATTACTTAATCGAAAAATAATTGATCAGGAAAAAAGAACAATTACTAAAATTCTAAAAAGAGTATTGGGGACAGAGAGCAAAATCAAAGCACCTCAAGCTCACTGATTCGAATACAACATACTTTCATAGAGTAGCTTCTGGAAGGCGAAATAGGAAGATCATAAGAAATATCACGACTAGTGAGGGGGCACAGATTATGGGGGAAGAGAATATTAAAGAGGAAATTAAAAATGATTTTAGGAGGCGATTCTCCAAAGAACAAATCAACATGACATTACTTAATGAATACCTTGAGCTAATTCCGCACACGATAACGGAAGATGACAATAGGACCCTAAGCCAAAATCCATCTAATAGTGAAATAAAAAATGCGGTATGGTCTTTGGGCCTCAACAAATCCCCGGGACCAGATGGAATGACTGCAGAGTTTTATAAGTCCTACTGGGACATTGTCGGGAATGATGTGATTAAAGCAGTTAAAGCCTTTTTTCATTCAGGCAGAATTCTTCGACAGATAAAACATACATTTATCACTCTGCTACCGAAGTGTGACAATCCATCGAAGACGTCAGACTATAGACCTATTAGTCTGTGTTCAACAATATATAAAATAATATCGAGAATTTTAACCGAAAGACTCAAGAAGGTGATTGGGAAATTAATCCACCCCTTTCAAGGAGCATTTGTATCCAATAGAGCAATTCAAGATAACATACTGATAGCACATGAGATATTCCATTCATTTAAGTCAAGGAAAGGATCAGAAGGATGGCTAGCTATTAAACTAGATATGGAAAAAGCTTACTATAGAGTTGATTGGACCTTCACTGAGGCAGTATTAAGAAAATTTGGTTTCAGCGAATCTGTCATAAGTTTAATAATGGAATGTGTAACAACAGTCTCCTTCTCGGTTTTAGTGAATAATGGGCCTTCAGAGGTCTTTAAACCATCTAGGGGATTAAGACAAGGCGACCACATGTCTCCATTCTTGTTCATCCTTGGAGAAGAGGTGCTCGCGAGGAAACTAACAGATGAATCAAATCTCAATCAATCTGGCATAGGCTTTAGGTTTGGTCCTTCCGGACCAAGAATCCCTTTCCTAGCATTCGCTGACGATATCATCATTTTCACGAAAGGCAACATGACAGCATGTGAAAAAGTAAGGAAAATTGTCGATGATTATTGTTTATTGTCTGGGCAGAAAGCTAACTATAACAAGTCGGCCTTTCAAGGTTCCCCAGGGATTCCTGCATCGCGAATATTAACTATTGAGGGATGTCTAAGTATATCAAAGCATGTTAAACTTGTCAAGTACCTAGGGTGTCCGATAGTTGACGTAGAGTAAATAAAAGCACCTTTGAAGAAAACATCGGAAAAACGACTAACCAATTGGCAAAATGGAGAGCTGACTCACTATCTCAACACGGGAGGTCGGTGTTAATAAACTCAAATTTAGCTTCTAAACCACTGTTTGCTATGCAAAGCTTTATGTTCCCGGTGACAATTCACACCGCGCTACATAAAATCCATAGGACTTTCTTCTGGAACAAAGACCTCCAATACAAACCACTAATTGGATGGGATAGAGTTTGTAAACCGAAAGCGAAAGGAGGAATGGGATTAAGGAAAACCAAAGAAATGAACGAGGCACTACAAATGAAACTCATTTGGAAAATCATGGCGGAACCAGATAACTGTTGGGTCCAAATTATCAAACACAAGTACCTAAAGTCAATACCACTACTTAATTTTGACAAGAAAGGAAATGCATCGTGGCAATGGACGCAACTAAGAAAACTCATTCAGCCATTTAATGAAGGTCGAGCATGGTCAGTCGACGATAGAAAAACAATCAAGTTCTGGATTGATAATTGGGCCCCCGTGAAGGATATTCAAAATGCTTGTCTCGACCCAACAAAGATCAACTGGGAAGAAACGGTTGATCAGTACATATTTAATGGAGCATGAAATTTGGATAAATTACGAACGGTAGTACCAAATGGTATAGCGCAACAAATCACACATATTCCACTCCCTATAAATCGAATTCAAGACAGAATGTACTGGTGGCCAGACAGAAAAGGATGGTTTACGACGTCTAGTGCATACAAACTCAACACGAAAACAACAGAATTAAATAACGACAATAATGCGTGGATCTGGAACTTGAACGTTCTGCCTAAAATCAAGAATTTTATGTGGAAAGTCTGTCAGAATGGACTCCCAACAACGTCCTGTCTTGCAAAAAGAGGAATTGCAATACCCCCTTATTGTACCTTGTGCAATCATCACGAGGAAGACACTACCCACCTATTATTCGAATGCAGATTCTCTTTCTGTTGTTCATATTTACCACCAAAAGTGAAATCCGAAATCAAAGACAATATCAGGATAACAAGGAATATAGAGGAACTAATGACCAAATTAGGTAGATTACTTGACACACAGCAAAAAATGAAATTGGTATTCCATTGGTGGACCATATGGATGGTTTGTAATAAGCTAATCTTCCAACAACAAAAAGTGCCAAATGAAAGAGGATTTGTGAAACTTGTGGAATCATACATTAATGAATGGAATAAAGCAGGGAAGCAAAGTAAAGAGGACGACAACATAACACTAAGACAAGCAAATCCCCCTAGGAAAAGTGGGATTAGAAGGAAGAAGGAAAAATGGAAAAGGCCGCCAATTGGGAAATTAAAACTAAATTTTGATGGTTCTGCATTAGGCCAACGGCAAAGTTCGATAGGTTACATCATTCGTGACAGGACAGGGAATTCAGTAGCAATGGGTAGTGACATGGTCGGATACCAAACCCCTCTAATGACCGAAGCTTTGGCATTAAGAAGGGGTGTTCTCAGAGCCCTCGATTTGAGAATCCCTAAAATAATAATAGAAGGAGATTCACTCACCATTATCAATCATTTACAGTCTAAAACAAGATGTCCATGGGAAATTGAGCTAATCATGTCTGATATTAGCACCCTTCTTACGGGGTTTTACGAAGTATCGTTTTCACACATCCTTCGTAACGACAATAGTGTGGCAGATAAGGTTGCACACCTTGCTCATATTGCCTCCACCCCATCTATATATAATGATCCAGGTCTCATCGACCTCATCCGAAAGGATGCTATCGAATAGCGGTTTCGCATCCGAATTTTTACTTAATCAAAAAAAATAATTCTCCCCATTAAAATTGTTGTGGCACACGCGCCCAGGAAGGAGGGTTGATGGTTTTGTGCAGTAGGTCCCATCATTTTCATTAAAAAAAAAGAAGAAAAAACCTCATTTAATATAGGCCATCCATTCACTTTAAATCAAAGGCTCATATTTGTGCACAAGATATACCCTATATATATATGTAATGGTTCAAATGAAAAAGGTTCTTAAAATGAAAAAACCTGTTATAATGAAAATGGGCCAAGGTGTGATTTTAGGGCGCGGAGTGATTAAAAAAGAAAAAAAAGAAGCACAATCTCTCTTCTAAAGGAAGAGACAGCCTCCGTCATCCGTCTTCCTCCCGTTCACTCCCTCCCTCTCGACTCTGAAACCTTGCAACTAGAGCTGGCGAAATCTAACCCGACCGACTCACCCGAACCCGAACCCAACCGGGAGCCGAAAATCTGGAGTCATTCATAACCCAAACCTGAGACCGAACCCGACCCGAACCTGACCAGACCCGAAACAGACCCGAACACAGATAAACCCGACCCGACCCAAACCCGACCCGATCTGAACCCGACCCGACTTTGAACCCAACCCGACTCTCAACCCGACCCGAATTGAAATGGTTATTTAACATTAACATTTTAATACTTGAATGTTAAATGTTTTTTACTTTATTTTAACACAAGTTTATGATTATACTTTAACATATAAAACACTAATTATTTTTGTTAATTGTTATCATATGAATAAGAATCCAAGTAAAATCAATAGATAAGCAGATAAGTCAATGAGCCAAGTAAGTCAGCCGCTATACATCAAATCAAAACTTCGATACATATTACGAGTCAAAAATGCTAAAAGTTCATTAATCTTTGCAGATGATATAGCGTGCAACCCAACAGCATATCCCTCATAGGTTAAATAAAATTTCATTTCCCTCCCTCATAGGTTAAATAAAACTTCATTTCCATCCCTTATATGTTAAATAAAATTTCATTTTCCTCCCTTATATGTTAAATAAAATTTCATTTCCCTCCCATATAATTATAATCATAATGCCATATGTTGATCATTATTGTATATTTGTACAATATAAGTTAAATCAATAGAGGTGGTAGTAGTACAATATCACTACTAGAAATGTCTTCATACACGTCGGTTAAAAACCGATGTCAAACAGAAAAAAATTTAACGTGTTAGTGGGAGGCGTTACAGATCCAAACTTTACCACATCGGTTTTTAACCGATGTCTATATTGATTTATAACATCGTTTCTCTTTGTAATTTCGACTTAAATGCATGAATATAGTTACATTTTGATTGGTTCACCTAGTGTTAAACCATTATTATTTTTCATTTCTAGCTACCTGAATGTATGAAGAAAAATACAAAAGTTCACATTAACATCGATATTTTCTCCAAAAACAATGTTGTAATAACTTATTTGCATCAGTTATATACAAGTCAACAGTCCATCTGCCATTTACCATTTTATAAAGGGACAGGTTGACGAGTGCTCTCCCTCTAGCGGCGACCCCTAAAGGGAGAGCACTCGTCAACCTATCCATCTGCCATTTACCATTTTCTATATACAAGTCAACAGTTTCCTCCATATCAATTTTTGTTGTGTCCTTATAGTAATGTATTAAGTTCTTTATTGGTCCCCATCTGTCTTTCCAAAACTTAATCGTTCTACCATTTCCCACTACCCATATCAACCCATTTTTAAACGTAGGAATTAACTTTCTCAGTTGCGTCCATTGCCATGAAGCATTTCCTCTCGTATCATAATTAAGTAAGTGGTTTGTCTTAAGGTATTTGTGTTGGACGATCCTTACCCAGAAATTATTTGGTTCTTCTACTATTTTCCACAACAATTTTAATTGTAGTGCTTCATTCATTTGTTTTGATTTTCTCAAGCCAATTCCCCCCGCAGATTTAGGCTTGCATATTCTATCCCAACCAATAAGCGGCTTAAATGTAGAAAATCTTTATTCCAGAAAAAAGACCTATTGATCTTGTCTAGATTCTGATGCATTTTCGGTGGGAGCATGAAATTTTGCATCATATATAAGGGTTTCGATGCTAAGTTCGCATTGATTAGCGTTGTCCGTCCCTGTTGTGAAAGGGAATATGCCCTCCATTTTGATAGTTGGTTCCTGGTATTGGAGATTATATCCTCAAATGTTTTCTCATTTACTTTGCCATTAGTGATTGGACATCCTAAGTATTTGTCAAGTTTTACTTGGCTTGAAATGTTAAGACAGTTCTCTATGTCCGGGATCCGGGATCTGGGGATACCGGAGGTGCACTGGAAAGCTGATTTATGGTAATTAACTTTCTGTCCCGATATTTGACAGTAGCGGTCTACGATATATTTAACTTTCTCGCAAGCTGACATGTTCCCTTTTGAGAAGATAATAATGTCATCAGCAAATGCCAGAAAAGGTATACGAGGGCCATTACGACCAAAGGTAAAACCGATACCATTGCTAGGCAGAAGGGATTCACTAGTTAATTTTCTCGCAAGCACCTCCGCTCCTAGAATAAACAGGAATGGGGATAAGGGATCCCCTTGTCTAAGCCCACGGGAGGGCACAAACACCTCAGTGGGCCCATTATTGACTAGTACCGAGAAGGAAACGGTAGTTACACACTCCATAATCAACTTGATAAATTTGTCATGAAAACCAAACTTTCTTAGAACCAGTTCAGTAAAGGCCCAATCTACCCGGTCATAAGCTTTTTCCATATCTAGTTTGATGGCAAGCCAGCCGTCAACACCTTTCCTAGTTTTAAACGAATGAAAGATTTCATGAGCGATAAGGACATTGTCTTGAATTGCCCTGTTGGATACAAATGCACCTTGTAATGGGTGGATCAATTTTCCCATTACCGATTTTAATCTATATGTTAAAATTTTCGATATTATTTTGTATATAGTTGAACATAAACTTATAGGTCTATAATCGGTTGTTTTGGATGGGTTATCCTTCTTTGGAAGAAGGGAGATAAACGTATGATTAATTTGCTTTAAAATTTTCCCAGAATGAAAAAATGCCTTGACAGCACACGTAACATCACCTCCAACAATATCCCAATACTCTTTGTAAAACTCTGTTGTAATTCCGTCCGGTCCAGGAGACTTATTTAGGCCAAGGTTGAAAACAGCCCTTTTGACCTCACAATTTGTTGGTTGAGCAATTAACCTAAGATTTTCCTCTTCGGTAATAGAGCACGGGATCTCTTGCATATACTCATTTATGGGATTTCCATCAATTGATGCTTTAGTAAAACGGTTCACAAATTCCTTTATAATTTCCGTATGAACATTCTCGTCTCCCACAATAAGAGTACCCTCCGTAGTGGTAATGTTTCTAATAATTTTTCGATTTCTTCGGCCCGAAGCCACCCTATGGAAGTATGCTGTGTTAGAGTCTGCTAGTTTTAAGTGTTTTGACTTTGCACGTTGGCTCCAATATTCTTTCTGGAATAACAGCAACCGATCCTTTTTCTGAATAAGCCTCTTTTGTTTACTGGTTTTTGTGGTGCCTTGTTCCTCTGTCTGAATCTCCAGAAGATCATTCTCTATAGACGCTAGTTGTCTAAAAATGTTTCCAAACATTTGTTTCTTCCATAGTTAGCTTTTTGTTTAATTAATCTTGTTCTAAACATTATTTTATACATAATAGAACCAGGACAAGGAGCTCGCCAAGCCTGCTTGACTAAATTCCTAAAATCTGGTCTATGAAACCAAATGTTTTCCATTTTGAATGGGGGAGGTTTGATGATTGTTGTTGTTTTTAATTCAGTCGTTATCGGGCAGTGATCTGACGACGAAAAGGCACCATTGAATGTACTTAGATCGGGAAACGAGTCAAGAAATTGTCCTTGAACATGTACTCTATCCAACTTTTCTAAAATATTGTCATCACCATCCTCTTTTTTCCTCCATGTAAATTGATTACTAGAATAAGGAATATCCGTCAATGCACATAAATTCATGAATTGGTTTAGTCTATATCCTCGGGAAGGATGAAAGGAAGCCCCCCCCCCCCTATTTCTCAGTACTATGGGCAATTTCATTAAGATCACCCATCACCATACACGGTAGTGTTTGTTCAAGTATCACAGACGTTAGTGTTTCCCAAAACTTATCCTTGTCTTTCACCCGAGGGGGTCCATAAACAAAAAGAATAATACCCCTAAAATTGTTTTCCGAGTTAGAATACTATAATCCTATAATTCTTGATAGATGGATCTTGACAGAAATTGTTTCATTAATGAGAGAGTTTTCGTTCCACAAAAGTCCAAGACCCCCCGCCCTGCCATCCCCCGGAGACCAAATAGCGCTCGGAAACCTACTCCCTCTCCATACATCCTCTGAAGGGATTAATTCTGTCTTTGTTTCAGCAATAGCTAGAATCTTGATATGGTCATTTATTCGCATTTCATTTAGACCTGCCCAAAAAGTTCTCTTTCCAATCCCGCGAGCATTCCAAAATCGAATTTTCATATTAAACCGTCGTCGTTTATATGGAGACAAAGGTATCCGACTCCATATAATAAATTTTTGCTCTTTATGCAAGTAGTTAACCCATCACAAGACACTAAGAATCGATTCCAGAGGATCCCCCCGTCTGCCAAGAAATGAGGGTTGGATTAAGGCCTAGATTTTTATTGATGATTGATGTATCAAAGCACTTTGAGCAAGAAGAAATTGATACTGATCTAAATAGCCAAACATGAACTCGGATTATATGAAATAGATCATCTCGTCTTAGGGGATTTACACGCATCAAGGTAGATGATATTGTTACCTTGATGAGCCAAGACATCACCTTCCCAACCATATTATTCACCATACAAGGTATATGTAACAAATTATGATTATCTAAACTCAAAGACCTTAATCTATCAAACCCCCAAGGAATGAGAGTGTGTTCCGCAAACCAACCATGTAGAGAATCTAAGCAAAACATGCTGGAAGGAGAAGAGACAAGGAGGAATGTAAGGGGGTCATATTCCAATATAATT
Organism: Persicaria tinctoria; assembly: GCA_037127255.1. Classification (NCBI taxonomy): domain Eukaryota; kingdom Viridiplantae; phylum Streptophyta; class Magnoliopsida; order Caryophyllales; family Polygonaceae; genus Persicaria; species Persicaria tinctoria. Next base: position 18,717,730 of record JBANSL010000007.1, on the reverse strand, counting down.
GCTGCATATAACTTTAGCCAGAAAGAAAGGTATCCATAATAGGTATAATTTTGCATAGGAAATTTCATAATATCATACTTGATTATACATCTTGCTTCCCAATGCCAAGTCCTTACGTTGAGGTCCATACACCATTTTTTACATGCTAAGAAGCCCATCCACAAACCCAATAGATGACTAGCAAAGTGCAGACAATGCCATAGCCGCATAATGCTCACTAACCAGGACACACCAAGCATCAAAACAAAGACAAACTTGTATTCCATGTGATGCTTGCAACTTCCAGTAAATGGAAGATGTATTCCACTAAACCCTTGAGCAAGACAATTAACAATTAAGGTTATTCCTCTTTCATTGACCCAAAGACTAATCAAGAGTGTAGAACAGGCACACCGACCCTTAATGAAACCGCACCCATTTGAAAAACTCATTTTATTCAATGGATTAAAGGTAATCCCAATAAGAGTCCACAAAGACATAATCAAAGACAAAGAGGTAGATGAATAGAAATGGATTAAACTTAGAGACCATGAACCTCTAAAACCCACTCCATTCACCCAATTAAATCGGCTACAGCAGTACCCCCACTTAAGCTGCCAACAGTAATCACTCAATAGCAAACACCAATACAATTTCAGACTATCACCATAACTACTTGCATAGAAAATTAATCTCCACATAAAGTTTTGGATAAGTATACAGTTAGATAAATTATTCATAACACTATCTCTTTCATTCATACAGGCTAACTGCCAGTAGCTAACAGTCACTGAAGTGGAAATACCTTGCAAGGCGATGAGCTTTTCCTTGTGAATTATTCTTCCGTTGAACTTCTTTTCCCCCACAGCCTTTCGGTTTTCCCCCTGGGCATCCTTTGCCACCTGGGTTTCCCTTGTGAGTTTAGAGCCCTCTGGCTTCCCCTTTCGGGTATTGTTCTTTTGAGGAGCGGGATCATCCGCCCCCATAGGTGTTTCCCTTGTGAGTTTAGAGCCCTCCGGCTTCCCCTTTCGGGTATTGGTCTTCTAAGGAGCGGGATTATCCGCCCCCAAAGGTCGATTCCCCTTATGCATTGACGAGGTTTCCATGGCCACAACACATAAAGAGAGAGGCAGTTTAGAGTAGAAGTTGTTCAGATTACAAAAGGAAAAGGTGTGAAGAAACAAGCACCAACACCCCGGCTTTAAATAGAAAAAAAAAATTGGAGAAAGAGGAGAAGAGAGAATGAAGAGAGAACCAACCCATCCAGTGAACTGAAGCTTTCCCCATCGGAACAGGAACACGCAGAAGCCCTCTCCGAAAATCACAGACGAGCAGGTTGGAAAACCGATTGAGATCGCCCAAACCACACATCTTCTGGAATCCATACACCCTGGATTCGGCCACGGGGGGGGGGGGGGGGGGGGATGATAAGACCAAACTCGAGAAATCATCCCCAATTGCACACCCAATACGTCCCATCGAAGAACTAGAGTAGCGAGATTAAGCTGAAGCTTAACCCTAAACACAATCCCAAAATTAGGGATTTCAACAACTACCAAAAGGATTTTGCCAACACAAGGCTTACGATGGCTTAGGATGATCGAAAGGATGGGGTTTGTGGGCCAAACATCAAGATTTAGAAGTCGGATTACAATTTTGGCAATAATTTTGGCTATAGGGGTGTACGACCATAGTTTCTTCATCACGAAAATAGGCAATTTTGAGGAGAGAAGGAGACAGAACAGGAGAGGCAAACGGAGAGGTGCTCAAGCGCGTGTAAGCGCGTTCTTTTTCACTTGAAGGGTTTTTCCGGGTTTGTTAGATTCTTTTAAATCGTTTTTTATGTTATTAAATGACATCTCATTTCCCCTTTATCCATTAATATGATATTTCTCAAATTATCAAAATTGGATGAAATCCATAATGCATTATCCAAAATAGTCATACTCATGCATAATGAAATACCGAAAGTAGATTCAAATCTAATGCTTATTATAATAAGGTGAAATACATCAATAATCAAATTCTAAGTTTCTAGCCTTTTACATAATACTACAAAACATATAAAACATATAGACGTTCGCATGATGAGGAAAGACAAGCATCACACAAACACCAGTAGTACACAATTCCACCAACTGACCAACACAATCCCCACTACACTCTCCACAGCTGCTACAACACAAACAAATCCTAAATAGCAGCCGGGTACACCAGCAGCAGCCCGAAACAAAGGCAGCTCCCACCTTCGACCAACACACACGAAACTCTGCAGTGAGTTCAGCACAAAGGAAATGAGAGCGAGAGGGAGACACCACCCAAGAAACAGCCAAACATCCACCCGCAACACCTTTACACAATCGCTGGTAGTACAAACGTATCACCAACACCAAATTCGACCCAACTCGAACCAAGCAGCCACAACCAACACCTCAAGGAACCCAAAACCTCATAGCAATCTAGTGAAGAAGCACACATTCAGCTCTCATTCAAATAAAAAACTAAGCTCCTTACAACATACAAATGATGCTCCAAGGCCCTAGGAAGAGGAGGGAGAGACCAAACAGAACGAGAAGAGAAATTACCTCGAGACCCAGGAATAGGATGAGATGGGCCCACCACCACACTAGAAGACGTCGCACAAGCTGCACAAGCCCTGAACAAGCACATAGCAAACGGGAAAATGACAGCAGCCCTGAACAAGCCGGATTATCTTCAATTTGGTCTAAAAAATATATAATAGACAAGTTGAAAGACAAACAATGGAGTGAGAAGGAAACCTTGCCGAAGAACAACCAAGTAGACATGCCAGCTGAAGAGGATATTTAAAAAAAACAGTGCTCGAGTAGAAGAACAAAACTTTATCAGACGCTTGAAGACCTTGGCAAAACCTATAATAAATAAATAAATAAATAAAGTCGGATAAAACAATCACTTTAGGGAAACCTTAATATTGTAGTACATGCTATTAAACTAAAGACAAATTACTCAAGCCCACAGAAATTACATTCACTGCAAGCAAGAAAGATAAAAATCACTGGCTTATATAGAAAATAATTATTCGTTAGCTAGATAACATATATTAGGACCAACTAAGGACAAGTAACTACTTGCACAATGTACTTTTAAGCTAGCAGACAACTTCACCTCCCAATATCACATAACACAGATGCAATTGACAAGTAACACAAACATAACAATCCTATTTATAATATAAACATCTCAAACCCTGATCCTAGGATTGTGCTAATCGCTAATAATGTCTTTGATGCAGACGAGAAAAGATAAGATCATTAACAAATAAGCCTTTATTGAGAAGAGAGCTTCGGATTCCAACCCATCAGACCACCTAAAAATAACTTGGAAAATCTCATGCTTCTTCCAACTAGGACCCTACAAGCCTCATACAGTCCCTAACCTCATCACTCTTTTTTATGCACTTGTACAAGGCATTTCAGCCTCATGCTTCTTCAAAACATGACCCTGCAGTAATATTTGAGAAAGGCCTCAATGAGCTTAGAACCAAAACAAACCACATATTCATGTTCAATGTTCTCTAGCTAGCTATAAATATTTTTCTCAAGGCAAAGAATATGGGAATTAAATGATGAGGAAAGGATATGTTCCGATAGTTTCAGATGAGATTGCAAGCCTTATATAGTCCTTAAACTCATCAGTCATTGCTTCCATGCAAGGTGTCAATGTGTCATTGGCTACATAACTTTCTTATATTACACGAGCGCTTTTTTTAGAGCATTTAGAAATAAATTTCAGCAAAAATATAGAGAAATATATCCTAAAGATGACGATTATAATCCTAGAATATTTCTCTAAGAGCAGATGATTCTATTCATGCCATTTTCAATGTTTTAAAGCATCGATAGTATTACAAGAAATACTTTATTAGCAACAGGATAATACTACAACAGGATGCTCTATGCATAGGTTAGAAAAGGAAAAGCAATGGAGAGGAGAATATCTTTGAAATAGCAGCTCCATTTAGGTCATACGTAAAGTTATAACATACCAGAAGACAATACAACAACACAACAGAAAAGATTATAGACTCTAGTCTAGTCTCCATAGGTAGTTTATCATAATTGTGAGAGACATCCTACAAAACACAAAAAGAACACTATGAGCCATCAGCCATGCTTCCTTTTTCTTCTCATTTTCTTTGAGAAGTCATTGTCAATGATGTTAAGCCTGAGGGAGGAATCATTAGCCTTATTTCCTTGAATCATAAACATGCAAATTTGTCTAGGAATGTGAACAAATACCATATTGAACATGTGAGACTCGTTGCCATTTAGCTCCAGAGACTTAAACAGGATTCGACCAGCCAAAACCATATCAGAAGGTAACACTAAGGGCCAGTGAAACCCATGGCACTCATCTCTATGTTCAGCAAAATAGTTGATGTTCGATCCAGAATCCTCTGGTAAAAAGGAACAACATTAGCAATTATGCTTGTATTTGACAGTAAAGTGGAAGTGAGCATGATGTATAGGGGACAACATCTGTTTGAAGTTCATTCAATAAAAAATGGCAATGAGTCTCACAACAACTCTTCAATATATGTGATTCAATTTTGCCTTATATCTCAGTTCAGATAAGCATAGAATAACAAATGAACATGCATACAAAAGCACAAATAAAAATACAAATATTGTAGGAACAAGAATTGAACCCAAATTCCAAATTTCAACCGGTACATTTCAGCTTTGCGTAGAGATGCAAGAATAAATTAGGGGTTTTTTTTTACCAAAAAAAGTGTATCAATTGGGTTTCGGTTGTGTTAGGAAGTTAGATAAGCTACCCAAACAATAATAAAGAACAAATCAAAAAGCTAAGAAAACAAGAAACTGCTGAAATCAACCTCTTCCTCAAACCCCAAATTTCCAATTAGATTAGAAATGGAATCGGCACAGATTATATAACTTGCCATTGTTGCATTCAAACTCGAAAACCCTATCAGCCCTAGCCTACACCCCAAATTTTATAGTTTTCTCTAAAAGTAAATTCACTTACCAAGAGAGAGAAAGGGAACTTGCGAGAGAGAAGATGGGAGCTATCACGATGGACGTGACATCAGTGGCTGGAGATTGCAAGTGAAGGCTACCATCGCCGCTCCTCTTCAGATTCATCTTGAGTAGTTCCTTGTTCTCCCCCGCTAACTGGAAAGACCTTGGAACCCTAGATTCGAAAAGGAAATGTGTCCGAGAATGGAGGTAGACTTGGTGCGACGGGAAGGGTGTGTACGGAGATCAAGGATGTTGGGGGAGAGTTTAGATCTAAAAGATCAAAGATGATAGTGAAAACGAGAGTAAAAATAGATCTAGATATGAAAATGGGGGAAAGGGAGTTTTAGATACGGGCCTGCTATTTGCACGGCGGCCGTATCGCCATTTGCACGGTGGCGGAGCCGGAGTCCAAGACCGGCAGGTGAGTTTGGCGGTGTCGGAGTCCAACATCGACAGGTGCCGGACGCCGGAACCGGCATAGGGCCTGGAACGAATATCCCACTTCCGCCAGCTTTTGTCACATCAGTCGCATCGACTGACAAAGCTGGCGCGTGCCTGCCGCCGGTGCCGGGTTCCGAGTCCGACATAGGGGCTGGCGCCGGAATCTTCAGCCTTCTGTCCCGTCAGTCGAATCGGCGTCAGTGTTCGTCAGCGTAGGTGCAGCCGGTGCCGGATTCCGAGTCCGACATAGGGCCTTGCGCCGGAATCTTCAGCTTTCCGTCCCATCAGTCAAGTCGGTGTCCTCTTTGCGTCAGCAATGGCCCCGCCGGTATCGGTTTCCGATTCCGTCGTAGTATAAATGGGATGGTTTCCGGCTTCACTCTTGCACCACACACACATTTCACTCTACCCCATAGCTTACTCTCTTTCGTCGGATTTGAGCTCCAAAATGCCGAAGTACAACAATTTGTTAGATCGGTTTTTTGGCAGAACCCGATCCGGCTCTTCATCAGGGATGCGGAATCCGCGTCCCGAGTCTCCCGATGAGCGTTCGGCTTCACAACCCCCCCCCCCCCCCCCCCCCCCCCCCGCCGAATGATCCAAGAGCGCAAGCTGCCGCCGAGGTAATTAATGATTTTATGTGAAGTTTATGTTATTTGGTATGTTAAGTTTATGTTATTATTAGATAAAATTAGATTATAATATTTGGTATGTTAAGTTTATGTTATTGTTAGATAAAATTAGATTTGAATATTGATATAATTACATAAAATTAGATTTTATGTAGATTTGGAAATTGAGAAAATTAGACAAAATTAGATAACATTAAAATTAGATAAAATTTGAATATTGATAAAATTAGATAAAATTATATTTTATGTTAAGTTTATGTTAAGTTAATGTTATTAGATATGGAATATTGATAAAATTAGATTTGAATTTTTGAATGCATGAAAATGAGATATAAAATTTGTAATGCATGAAACATAGAATGGGATTAATAATGAATGACAAATAGATATAGATATAATTATGTTAAACGCCTGATGGATATGGAATTTTATAATTATGTGCACCTAATGGATATGAAATTTTATAATGTAGATGATGAGGCAGGTTGTAAACCAGCGGGAACGGGTAAGGCCCACGGCCTCCCTGAGGCGAGGTGATAGGCCGATAGAGCCGGCGAGAGCCAACACATCGGCCATTAGACAGCCATCACTAGAGCGACCGATTCAAGAGCCCGCAAGGGCAAGTACGTCGTTTCTTGGGCGGGACGACGATGATTTCTTGGCAGATTACACAGTCGACGATGTCGACACTACACAATTGCCGGAGACACCGTACGTCCCAGCCAGCCTCCAAAGCCCCATGTATACGCCCGTCGACGAGTGCGACACCGGTTCCACGCACCATTCGAGTGCGTGGGAACGATTAGTCAACCCGACCACCCCCATTTATTCAACCGTGGGTGGCTCTGGACTTTGGCCGAACTGGGAGGGCATGACTCAGCAGCCCTTCCGCGACGAGGGGGCATCCTCCTCAAACCCAGCTGGTGGTACAGCGGCAGGAGCGTCTAACCCCTTCGGGCTCGGTGACACGTTTGGGGGTATTTCCAGTACAGCTCCCGAGCATAACCCCAACTGTCGTCCTGGGATGAATGACGAGTTGAACATTAGGGATGTGGACGACGGCCGCCCCATGTATGTGGAGCCACTACGACACTATAGGACTCACAGGTGTCAGTATCTGTGGTTGAGTGAGGTGTGTGTTAATGTATGAACGATTTGTTCATAATTAATGTTATGTTATGTGCAAATGTTGTATCCGCCCAGCTCATACTCTTATTACTGGTCTTGCAGGAGGTCGAGATGACAGTCAAGAGCATAAGGCGTGCAGAGCGGTGGAATGCAGTGCGCAGCTGGCCTCGTCTACCTGGGCAGTGGGAATGGTGGCATGTGGCGAAGCAGAGTGGGTTACATTTGATGGATGACATCAGGATGGACTGTGTGGATCACTGTCTCATCCAAGCATTTTTATACCGGTGGCATCCAGAGACCAACAGCTTCCATCTCCCGTGGGGGGAGATGACAATTACCTTGCACGATGTGCACAAGCTGTTTGGTCTTCCCATCGACGGAAGCGCCTTGAGACCTAACAACACAAACCAGCTGCGCTCGTCGTGGTTGATGGAAAAATTAGGCTGCGCTCCTCAAGACTTTGTACGAAGTGGGAATGCTTTGTACCAATCAAGCCTAGATTTCCATATGGGCCAACTACTTCACAACCCGCAGACACCCCCAACTACCATAGCAACCGGATATCTGTTGGAGGTTCTTGGTTGCTTGGTTTTAAATGACCGGACCACGACAACCATACCGATCAATGCTTTGGATTTCGTGACTGATCACCGCATCACAGGAGAGTATGCATGGGGTGCGGGAGTCCTGGCATATCTGTATCGGCAGCTGGGGATCTCGTCGAGACAGGGGATGGCAAACTTGGGGGGCTGTACTGCTCTTGTTCAGGTATGTCTCGACCCCCGTACACATGGTGTGTGTTATTATTGATGATAACTCAATGTCCAACTGACGTATGGAATTTTCAGTTTTGGATATTCGCTCACTTTCCAATGTTCGCGCCCGGCGTCTGTGAGGACCCCGCGGACCATGGAGACGCACGCTGGGCAAAGAGGTACGCTTGTCGACCAACGCCACTGATCACCCACGAGAGGACGTTGAAGTTTATCAAGCAATTAGAAACGATGCGGGCAGAGGACATCAAATTCATGCCCTACGGTCCCCTTGACTTTGATGGGTTTTACAGAGTTTCGCGTTACAGAGGGTTAATCCAGTTCTCCTCTGTTATGGAAGCCTACATGCCAGACAGGGTCATGCGACAGTTTGGTCATGTTCAGGCAATCCCCATGCTGCGAATCCTCCCCATGCAAGAAGAGAGACCACCTCAAGTCAAGGGTCTGAAGCTGACATGGCACCCTGTGGACGACCGTTGGGATGACCATTTGATTGTTCCCAATGTATACATATCCTTCAGTGAACATAGGGTTGCGCTGGAACCGCACGCTGTATCCGATGAGTACATGGGGTGGTTTGGTCAGCACGGCCACCCTTTTCTATTCAAGAGCTCAAGCCACCGGGTACCAGCAAACATAGCTCCGCCAGTGGCCGTTTACGATCACCGGGTACGTGTGAATAATGCCAATGTCCTTTCGTTATTGGTGTGGTGTTTAATAAAGTGGTTGTTTCACCATCATATTGTTTGAAATGCAGCGGATTGGTATGTTGCTTCATCGTCTGGATCTTCTGATCGCTCGGGGCGACGCGTATGTTTCCGTAGATGAGATTCGGCAGTATGTCGAAGAAGCGCGGGGGGGAGGTGTGCCATTGGCGCCAACTCGGGTTCGGGCATCACAGTTTTTTCATTTTATGCTAAACGCCTGATGAAAGGGATCGAACTGGTAGCTGGTTTTATCTTATGTCTTGTCTATGTGTTGAATTTGATGGTAGTTGTATTTGCGAATCATGTACTGTGTTTTGGTATTGATTGATGAAAGTTGAAAACACATTGTGGGTCTTCAAGACTGTTAACATATGATATTGAATGAGATTACATTTTGTGACCCTAGATCATTTAAAATAAAGTAAGTTCGGGCATCACAGTTTCTGACTCGCATGTACTGGTCTTCTCCATACCCCAGCACAACCGCTAAGGCCCGATAACCGCAATGACCATCAGCAGAAACCTGGGTACTTCTATCAACAAAGGTGAGCATGAAGTTATGGATGTGAGTTGTCAACAATACCGAAGGATCAACATCCCGATCTGTCTCCCGACCTCTACCTCTTGATCGACCTCTACCACGCGCCCGAGAGGCAGCCTCTCGTCTCCCGTGTTCAAAACCAAATGGGTCACGCTGCATTGATCGTCTCCCCGTGGGACGACCCTTTCGATGGATCCCTGTTGGCTCTCTCATGGTAGACAACCTAGTGTTGTTCATGTTGAAGTATGCCTCGCCCATCAAATCCTGCTGATCGGGCGTGAGGTTGTTGCCATCAATATCCCTCCGAAGGCTGACATATTCCTGACTGTTAGGAGTTGCGCCATCGCTGCCGGCACTTGAATCTTCGGGAGGAATTGTAGGATCCCACATTACTTGCTTCCAGAAGGGATGAATTTGCGAGGGCCTAATAGGTTGCCTGTTTGCGATCGCCTCTAAGAACTCATGTACACATGGTACCCCGTACGCGTCCCTCCAATAGCGATCCCTACAGACACCGTCATGACTAGCCGGGAGTTCCTTCGCCTTGTTGTAGTTGACCAGCAAAAGTTCGAAGCACTCATCAGTCACCGACATCAATAGCGGGGCAAATATTGGTTCACTCATGACACACCGTTTGATTGTCAGCCGTGACTTCTCAAGGAACCCTCTGAGTTGGTCTACCTGTTCGTTGACCAAGTTGTCAATGCAATCTGTTACGTCAACGAACCCACCAACAGCCGTCCCTAGCATGGACTTCAATTTTGCATGTGCGGACTCGGCACTGTATCATAACCAATATTTTACCTCGGTTATGTAGGATTCTTATATATTCAAACCTAATTACGAATTTATACAATTCAATGTTACTTACTTATTCGTAGTTCGCAGCCCGAGATGTAGGAACTTATCAACCCATGCACGAACTATCGCCTCCTTGAATTCTGTGAGCCATGTGTCTTCAAGGTACTTCATAAGACCCCATCGTTCCTCCCATTTCGCCTTCATCACTTGTAGACGACCTTCATAACTCTCTTCTGTCTTTGACTCAAATAAGGCCTTGCATTCATTGTAGAAGGCGTTTCGCTTCTCGGTAGATTTCGTTATCCTACCCTTCATTTCAATGTTGCACATAATATGATAAGTGCACAACATATGCTTTACCGTGGGTAACTCCTCCCGAAGAGCCTTGATAAGACCAAACTCTCTGTCTGTATAAATTACTTCTGGGAGTCGTTGACCGCACAAATAGCGTAGTCGCCTTAGTGCCCAACTATAGTGTTCTACGCTCTCGCCTGCCATGAATACGAACGCAATTGCAAATGTGTTCTTCGTGCTAGTAATCCCTACGATCTCCAGCAACGGCATTTCGTACCTAACATTTTAATGAATTAGTCAAACAATTTACTACAACGTATGACATATATAAAAGTAGTCGACAGTAATGTGATTCCTCTTACTCGTTCGTCTTGTAGGTCGAGTCCATCACGATAACATACGGAAACAACATCAGTAGATGTCGGGAGTTCGGATGGGACAAAAACACATCAGTAACCTCGTCTACTCCTGCTTTAGAGGAATTCCGTGTGGCGATAAAGTATCCCTTTTGTTTGAGTTTGTGAAGCGCTTGAGGCAGGTCCCTCCGTCCTTCTGCAGCGGTTCTCCGCAACTGGGCTCGTGCATTGTAGACTTGACGAATGTCAGTCACGCAGTCATGATCATCATACTTCATCCCGCGCAACATATCCCCCGGTTTTATCCCAATCACTGTATCACGTCGAACCTGCCGATGTTGATCTGGAGTTAATCTACCGGCATAGGGATGTCCTAACATCACATCGTTTAGCTTGTGGTTATGCACACCACATATAACCTTCATGGTCCAATTGTCAGCATCATTTTGACGACCCTCCAGCTGAAACATGCATCCGATCTTTGTCGATTTCCCGCGCCTACTCACTGCAGGCGGAAAATCCTTGTCGACATCTGGAATATCTCTACCCCCTCCGTACTTATCACACACTAGACGAAAGGTACCCAAACCACTCATTTGGTTCTTCCATGACCGAGTGATCACAAGTACCATGTTCTTAATCTTCCCTACGTATCTAGCCCATGCCTTCATGTTTTCTTGATCAGCCCAATAACCATCGACTGTAAACATCGAACCATATTTTGTACCCACATCTAGAGGTTGGTTTTGTTCCTGCATAATGTCACTTATGTACTAAGAACTTTTTTGGATTATATTATCAAAAATGCTATATTATATGATGCTTTCGTTTTACAAAACTATGCTATCTTATGTTTCGAGATAAACCATCATATACATTCTAACTTAATGAGATAAAGGTTACCTCTATATACACGTTCCGCTATAATATGATTAAATTCAAACCTAATTGTATAAAGGTTCCGCTATATGCTATAATATAATCATTCAAACGTTATTATATAAAGGTTCCGCTATATGCTATAATATGATTCTATTCAAACCTAATTACATAAAGGTTCCGCTATATGCTATATGATTCTATTCAAACATAATTATATAAAGGTTCCGCTATATATAAACGATACGCTGTAACAATATTAACTTACCCCGATCTTCTTTACGAGCTCCTCCGGATCGCTATAGCTAAAAATGTCGAACGGTAAAACGCCTCCGCCATCTTCTTCCGGTAACGCCATTTCCTCTGATGTTAGAATTTGGATTTTCAATCGAAAACTTTATGGTTTAACTCGGGCATCGCTTTGTTATATATAGGCTTCGAACTTACCTCGGGCATTGGTGCAGGTTTGGGAGTCCGACACCGCCATAGCCGTATGTCGGTCTGGGAGTCCGACACCTCCACAATGTATGCCGGTCTCGGAGTCCGACACCTCCACATTTTATGTCGGTCTCGGAGTCCGACACCTCCACCGTGCGTATGGCGATATGGCGCCGTGCATATAACAAACCGGTTTAGATACGAGGGAAAGAGAAGAATAGAGAGGAAAGAGAGGATGGCAATGAGTGGGTTGAGGATAAAAAAAGAGAGATGCACTTATTTTTTGGGAGAGAGCGGGTTTTGAAAATTTTCTTAAGTGCCAAAATTTCAGTTTCGCGCTTTAAAAAAAATTTAAAATGGTGTTTTTAACAACGGTTAACAAAAAAGACAGATGTCTTTATATTTATTGACATCGCAAATTTTTATATTGATGTTATATAGTTATTTAACATCATTCGTTTTTCTGACTAATGTAAAATGTGTGATGTCTGATGATAAAATTCTAGTAGTGAATATTATACTCTAAAGTCTAAATTGTAATAATAGAAATAGTTCATTTAGACATGGAAAATAAGTAGATAATAATTTAATAAGTGTATAAGACTATAACTCTTTTTTTTTTTGAAAAGGAAAAAATTTGGCTTAGGGAATCAACCCTAGTAGCCAAGAGCATCGTTACGGATGAGACTACAAAGCAGGGAATCGTTAGGAGCGATTGTGTTGTGGAAAGAATAGGTCAGATGCGATAAGCGGTCCGCAACCTGATCGATTAGCCTCTCGATAGACATGAAAAATCTCGATGGAAACAAAGAAACCCAGTGAGACTAGACTGTCCGAGACAATCATTTCAGAGTCTCCAGTAGGTTTCCCAATACCTTTTAGACTATTTATTATGGGGAGGTTGTCACCTTCAATTTCAATGTTTGTTAGGTTCAGTTCTCGGGCTGCTGAAATCCCTTTCCATAGTCCAAGGCATTCGGAACAAGCAACCGAAGAAGCAAGGCAAGACCCCGAACCATAGAAAACTAGATATCCCCGATAATCGTGGATGATGAAGCCATAGGATCTAGAGTTACTAGTTGAGAGAGCGCCATAAAAATTAAGCTTATAAGCTCCCGGCTTTGGTGGTTTCCATCTTGCTTGTTTTCTTTTATTTATTGTCGTTGCTTTATACCTCGGTTTTGACATTTCAAGCCCATCGTGATCCTCACTGGTTTTAGTGAAATTCCACATGATCATTTGTTCTTTGGTGAATGCGACAATACTTCTGTAATCCGGTTTATGTTCTCAAATAGTACTTTGTTTTTGAAGTACCAGATGCCCCACCAAATGAAGGCTAGTTTGGCAAAGCGATGGAGGCCTAGTGTTTCTTTTGCCTTGCCGATGATTTGGTTTAGGTCTGTTCCGTCCATGAAGTAGTTGTTTAACTTGATGAAAATTGTTGGGTCTATTGATAGTATGGTTTCACGAGTAACTGAGCAGCTCCAAAGTAGGTGTTGTAAATCTTCATAAGCACTGTCACAGTGTGGGCAGTTTGTTGGTATACCCATACGACGAGAAGCAAGCTTAACTGTGATGGGTACCCCGTTTCTAGTGACTTTCCAAAGAAAAGCTTTTACTTTTGGCGATGCGTCAAGATACCAAATCCAACTGACATCGGAACGCTGGTGGTGTTTCTTATAGTTTATCATATCAATGGCTGACTTGGTGGAGAACCAACCATTCTTACTCCATTTCCAATATAATCTGTCAAGGTGAATATTTTTAGGTATAGGGGTTAGTCCTATGGAATCTTTTACTTCATCAGGTAGTATATCATGTGTAGTGTCATATATTTTTTCCTGATCCCAGGTTTTGTCTGGTTTCAGGAGTTCTGATACCTTGATGTTTATGTTTATCGACTGGATTGAAAAGGCCCTGTCGATAAGAGGGCCATTCCCAAACCAGTGGTCAGTCCAATAATTTATGTTATTCCCATTACCAATCGACCAGCATATACCGTCTTTAAGTAATGGTATTAGTTTAGTAAGTTGTGTCCATTGCCAGGACAAGTCCCCTCTCCTGACGTAGTGCAGGATGTCTTGTTGCTTTAGGTATTTTTCTTTAATTATTGTTACCCATGGGTTGTTTGGTTCTGCAAGGATTTTCCATATTAATTTTAGTTGTAGCGCCTTGTTCATGTCCTCTGATTTGCGGAGACCAAGTCATCCATCCTCTTTAGCCTTACAGATATCAAACCAACTTATGAGTGGTTTATGCTTTGGACCCTTATTCCATAGGAATTTTCGGTTTATTTTATCAAGTTCTGTGTGGATAGCCTTAGGCAACATGAAGCACTGCATTATGTGAAGCGGCTTTGCTGATAGTGTAGATTTAATGAGTGTTCATCTTCCCACTTGGGATAAACCATTAGCTTTCCATCGATTTAGTTGTGCTTTCGTGTTGATAATGAGTTCTTTGAAATCCTCTTTAGTTGTTCGTCCATTTATTATAGGACATCCAAGATAGTTCCCTAGACTGCTGTGTAGGCAATTTGTAATTCATTGTGGATAAAGTTCTTTTGACTGGTGTCAATGTTGCCTGATGTTTGGAAATGCGATTTATGTCTGTTCACTCGTTGTCCCGAAATTGCTGAGTACTCTGTTAGAATGTTGTTTATTTGGTTACAGGTTGTGCTTGTAGCGGAGGCAAAGATGACTATATCATCTGCAAAAGCTAGGAAGGGGACTTTAGTTCCATCACGCGAGATTTTGATTCCTAGGTGACTTTGGGGTTTGGCCGATTCCTGTTGTAGTCATCTAGCGAGGATCTCATATATGAGGAGAAACAGGAAAGGGGATAGAGGGTCCCCTTGGCGAAGACCTTGTTGTGGGGTAAATAGATCAGTTGGTTCGTTGTTAACCAAGATCGAGTAAATTACTTTTGTTATGCACTCCTTTATCCATCCAGAGAATCGATGGGAGAAGCCAAATTTATCTAGGACTGAAAGAAGGAAATCCCAGTCCACATGGTCAAAGGCTTTTTCCATGTCTAGTTTTACTGCCATCCATCCGGACTTTCCTTTTTTCTTTGAGAATGAGTGAAAGATTTCATTTGCTATTAGTATATTATCTTGTATTGACCTTCCTGTAATGAATGCACTTTGGAGTGGGTTAATTATTTTAGGGATGATTTTCTTCAATCTAATGGCTAGAATTTTGGAGATGATCTTGTACGTTGTTGAGCATAGACTTATAGGTCTATAGTGGGATGTTGTAGTTGGGTTATCACATTTTGGTATTAAAGCTATAAAGGTGTGGTTTGTCTGTTTGAGAATTCTTCCGCTTAGGAAAAAACTTTTAGCAGCCTTAATGACAGAAGGCTCCACTATAGGCCAGTATTTTTTTTAAAAAAAAACGGCAGGGAAACCGTCAGGGCCAGGCGATTTATCATTTACCATGCTGAAGACGGCGCTTTTAATTTCTGAGTTTGAGACTGGTCTCGTTAACCAATTGTTATCCTCATTTGTGATCTCCCTGTCAATATTATTGAGTAGATTACTAGAAATGTGTGGCCTGGGTTGTTTGGAGTATCGCTTTGCAAAGTCATTTTTAATTATCTCCCGAATTTCCTTTCCATTTGTTATGGATACACCCGTTGTTGTTTGGAATGATTTTATTATGTTTTTGTTCCGTCGCCCCGTTGCTATTTTAAGAAAATATTTTGTGTTGGTATCGATTGATTTTATATGGTTTCTTTTAGCTCTTTGCCCCCAGTATTTATGCTGGAACCTCATAAGTGAAGAATGTTTGATGGATAACCTTCTTATCTTGGTGTCTAAGGTAGCATCATAATTATTTCATATTTTAGTTTGTAGTTCTTGTAATTCGGTTTCGAGTTGGTTTATTTGACGGAATATATTACCGAATGTAACCTTACTCCAAAGTTTGCTCTTTTTTTTTTACTTCTTGCAGTTTCTTCGTGAGTTTATACATATGCGACCCTGGAATATCCATTCTCCAGGCATTTCTTACAACATTTTCATAGTCAGCTCTTGTGGTCCAAGCCATTTCAAATTTGAAGGGTTGTAGTTTCGGTTTTTGATTATCCATTAGGTCCAATGTGATTTGTGCATGATCAGATTTTATGAAGGCATGATTTTTTTTTTGTAGATCCGGGAAAATCCGGAGGAGGTTATGACTTACCATAGCTCTGTCCAATTTTTCATAAATGTTGTTCGTCCCATGAGAGCGTTTTCTCCAAGTAAATCTGTTCCCAGTTATGGGGGCGTCAAACAAGTTGTGTGTAGTTAAGAACTTATTAAGACGACTTAACCTCTGAGTGCTTGGTATATTACCTCCTAATTTGTCACTAAATTCTAGTATGTCGTTTAGGTCTCCCATTATTATTATAGGGTTCTGTATATTTACTATAATAGATGTGAGGTGTAGCCAAAATGCATCTTTATCCCCTTTGTGGGGTGGTGCATAAATAAAGAAAATTTCAATTACTATATTGTGAGTGATGCTTTTATAAATTGCTTGTATTATTCGGTTATCTGAGTATGTCACAGTGAAAGTTTCATTTTGTAACTGAGCTTCCTTCCAAAGGAGGCATAGCCCTCCCGAGAAGCCGGAGGAAGGGCAGAAGTGCATTCTGTCGAAGCCCGGTTTTCGCCAGCAGTTATCGGGAGGAGGAAGTTGTGCCTTTGTTTCTGCTATCATTAGTATTTTGATGTGGTGTGTTTTGGTAGTTGATTCTATATGAGTCCATAGATTTCGCCTTTTAATTCCCCTAACATTCCAATAGATAAATTTCATTATAACCTATTTTATCTGGAGGGGTAAAGCACGGGTTAAGAACATTTGGAGGATCCCAATTATAGGAGCTCTTACTTTGCCTTTGTGTTAGATCCGTGTTAAGGTTATAGGGAGGTGTAATTTGGAGCCTGGTTGATGCCCATAGCATGGAGTGCATGGCGGTTAATTGAAGCATTCTTTGACCATTAATAGATTCCAACCAATATAGTTTTATATAGTACTCGGTATTGGATTGGAAGCTAATTGATATACTTGGATTGTTAAACAAAAGATTGTAGGCATTCAAAGACGCATATAAATGCCACAAACAAACCAGTAGTGAGTATTCATGGTCTAGGAGAGAGGAAGATTTATAGTGTCCATTTATTACAGAGCTTTGGTCCTGTGTCTGAAGTGGTGAATCAGTTCTTAGTTTATACAGAGGATCGAGTGTCTCAAGTTGATTACAGCTAGAAAATCGAGCCAGAGTTATGGATAGATAAGGACAACCTTGTAAAACAAACAACTTAAGGCAAGACTGAGTAGCCAGGTTAGTGATTAAGGAGGATAGATACACGGCCAGCAGAAGCAGCCCATGAATAAACCAATACCTTTGTGAAGGCAGCCGAGTTGAGTGCAGCTGATCAGATGCAGGTTCTTCAAAGCAAGGTGGAGGTTGTTGCAGTACTTTCCCACCTGAATACACAAGGGGCCCATGCTGAGTCAATGTGTCCTGCATTTTACATGAGTATATAATTTGCTCGAGAGAGAGACTCCCTCGAGCAGGATTAGCTTGAATTCCTTCAAGTATTATAGTTAAGTAATGTGTAATTTTAAAATGCCAATACAAGTGTTGTAAGTGATAGTTGTATTCTCTGTTAAACTGTTGGGATGTTTGGATTTTGTTTATGCTAGAATTAAAATAATATAAGCTCAATGGAGCAAAGATGATGATGTATAAGAATGGCAGCATGCCAAGACAGCAGGTCATGATAAGATAAACAAGCCATAATACAGACCATAAGGTTAAGCAAACATAGCAATGATGATAATGACTAGCGATAAAGTAAATGGGATAGTGATGCCATCGCTTAAGATAAGACAACAACAGCCAGGTATTGAAGGAGACCATGAGCAAACATCAATCATTATATAACTTAATAATGCAGATTATTGTGAAGTGCAAAGTGTAGATGGGCATAGTTATTGAGCAGTAAGGTAAAGATAATGTCTTCAATAGGGTGCTCTGTAATACAGGTGCCTATAAGGCATGATAAAATTATAGATCAAGTTGGTAAACATAAGATGTATATGGCAGATCCTAGTAGTAACCATCAAATGCACAGGTTTTCGCATAAAATTTAGTACATCAGAGTGGGTAGAAAGAGTAGATATGATCTAACATGAAATTTAGACCAGTGATTAAGCATATGTGGCAGGTAAAATTTAGGGTGAAGTAGACTTCGGATGTGGTCTCTGTTACAGTAGTTTATGCCAAGGTAAATGAAGCTGTTTAAACCTTTACTCATAAAATATTTGCTTTTAATATGAATAAAGAATGAAAACAGATTCTCAGTTAAGCATGTTTGACAAATATACGGTGATGAAATTCTGTAGCAAATGATGTAGCTGGAGTTTACGTCAATATAGGAGTACACTTTATATTGTTCATAGGGGCATTTATATAAACTACAAGGTTTGAAATCCAAATATGATTTCACATTTCGATCATGGTCACAGCAGAAGCAGTTTTTTTTGGAGATCAGGGGTTCATAATTAGTAAGGTCAGATTTGGGATGCAATGACCAAAACAGTAAGAACAGATTCTGAATGCAATGATCATACTGATGTTTGTATTTTTTAATGACAATGGAAGGTAAAAGGACAAATAGCTTAATTGAGAGATCAAGACTTACATTTATACCATCTAGAGTCCAGGTTATGCTTTTTCCTTTGCTTTTCTGTGTCTGATAGATCTGTAATTGAATTTCAGATGAGCATTTCAATTGATAGGAGTATTGTTGCAGTTGATCAAAGAAAGAGGAAAGAGCAAGCTTTCCTTTTCCTTTGTCACTTTTTTGTGATTTGGGTGGGATTGGTGGTTTTTGGGTGTTGCCCGAGGGTTTCCCTTTTGGTTGGGTAATTGTGGGTGTCGGTGGATCCCCATTGGGGCTCCCCTTCCCTTTGTTGTGTTGTTTGTTTGCCATTAAAGCAAACCAGTGAGTGTTGAAGTCGTACAACCCAGAAAATTCAGAAAACTTATGGTTGAAAGAGGCAAAAGCAGAAGAGTTAAGAGAGGAGGTTGCATTTAATTTGAGTCTAAGAGTGTTTTTATAGTAGGATATAACAATAAAAGCTGCATAAGTCCACCAGAAACCAGAAAGTATCTGGATTTTGGGTTTGAAATTTGAGTGTAAGGATACATACCTGTCGGAGCCAAGAAGAACGCCCAGCAAACATCAGGAATGAAGAAGTTGCAGACCACTGAATGTAGAGCCCGTTGAAACCTCCATGAGATGGAGGGCATGTCCAATCGGCCAGATCGGCCAGGGAAGAGAGGGGAGGAGAGTCTTCCATTGATCGTGGTAATGATTGACCCTAGTTCTCTCCATTGAAGAGATTGGATCGAACGAGGAAAGCGGAGCCCTAGAAAGAATATGACGCCCTAGAAAGAACGAGGAAAGAAGAGATTGGATTGATCGTGGTAATGATTGACCCTAGTTCTCTCCATTTGGATCGATGCATCCAAATGGCTTCCATCGCATAAACCCAGATTTGAGTTTCCACCTCGTCTCCTTTGTCAACCGTCCTCTGAAAGACATCCAGAATAGCTTCCTCTCGCTTCCACTTCTTCCCGACCTCGGGAAGCAAGTTCCATACCTGTTTTGCCGCCTTACACTAGAAGAAAACGTGCATCTCATCCTCCGGGAGACCGCAAATATCACAAGCTTCGCTTACTACAACTCGCCTCCGTTTGAGATTCTTCAAACACGGTAGAACTCCTCTACAAGCTCTCTAGAGCATGTGTCTTACCCTCGGCGCTGCTTTTACCTTCCAAACTTTCTTCCACGTCGACTGGATTATCGATGGCTCCGAAGGTGAGGCTTCCACAGCGGCTACCTGCGTCTCCATTAACATATGATATGCTGATTTTACCGTGAATCCCCCATCCCTTGTGAAATGCCAAATCAGCTTATCCTGCGAGTGCTCCGAATTCACTCTCATCTTTAGCACCATCTCTGCATCAATTGGAAGGAAGACCCCTCTCACCAAGTCCTCATTCCATGTCCCTGTAGACCAATCGATCAGGTCGGACACTCTTAGCTCTGCATCGAAGCCCCACTGATTTGCAATCGGCCGAAAACTGTTCATCCTCGGTTTAAATGTTTAAAAAAGGACGATGTTGCCGAATATCGAATTTCCGATTATGACTTTTTTGAAAATCGGTCGACAACCGATGAGTCAATAACAATGAGTGTATTCAATCGAGTCAAAATTACATATTCAAGTATTCAACCGAGTCAAAATCATTTATTTTAAGTAAATTACATATTTAAGTATTCAACTGAGTTAAAATCATTTATTTTAACTAAATTACATATTTAAGTATTCAACCGAGTCAAAATCACCCTAATTATCCAAATTCCAAATGGGTCGAATATGATTCGACCGAAAACTCAAATGAGACCGACCCGCCTCTTGACCCAAAACCCGAACGAGACCGACCCGCTTTGTCCCGAACCCGAATGGGCATGACCCGACTTAACCCGAAACCCGACCAATCTAAAATTCATTATGACCAAACCCGATCCGACCAGTGTCCCGCCCGACTAATACCCGACCATAAATTTTACCCGAATTGATCCGACCCGAGCAAGCCTGACCCGAACCCGACCCGAACGGCCGACTTGCCAGCTCTACTTGCCGTTATGGCAGTGGACGACGACGTCTCCCTCCATCGCCTCTCGCCTTCGTTCGTCATCCTCCCTCACTCGTCGTCATCCTTCCGTCGCCCCTCATCGTCCTCTGATTTGGTCTCACCCTTTCTCGCGCTTCCTCTCTCGCCCTAATTCGCACTCTATTGCACCTTGTCGTCCTCTCTCTCTACTACGATCTTCGAGCTTTCCTGAATGGAGAACGATAATGGAGGAGGAGATAGCATGTGGTCGAATTCAACCCCGGTTTTGCCTCAGGTAAGTGCAGTGCATCCAGTGCAGGTTCTTATCTCCAATGCTTTGATTTTTAACGTTGAATTAAACGTCTAATAATGCTGAATTTGCGGCTTTCTTGTGTCTCGGATGATCGGTGATGATTCCATTTGGTAGTGCTAGGCTGAATTTGTGCTTTATTTATTGAATCATTGATTGCTTTGCTTGCCTGATTATTGCAGTTTGTGTTGTTGTTTTTTCCGATCGATGTTGCTTCATGAATACTGATTTGGCTTGATTGAAATGGATTGGAAAGGTTGTAGCTTGAAATTTCTTTGATTGTCTTTCATTAGCGGATAAATTATATTTTCTGAAAATTTTTAAAGTGGATTTAGAATTGCACTCTCTGCTGAAAATGATATAAACTATTGTGAAGATTTTATAAGTGGATTTAGAATTGCACTCTATACAGCATTCAATCTTTATTTCTTAGGTTAGCTTACTCTCACTCTCTTGTTTCCTTGTTGATGTTATGACAACTTCAAGTATGTAAATGAATTTTCACTTATATTTGTCCTTTATGTTGTCTGCTGAATTCTTTTTGCACTTATATTTGGCAGCTACATATCCTATCTTCCTTTGGCACACATCTATGAACTAGCAAACCAGATTGCATGTGCACAATATGGTGTTGATGTTGGTTTCTACCGGGGGTATGTAATTTCATCCGTCATCTTACATTCTGTACTTCTCTATTTGACTTTTCAACATTCTTCAAACTGGATGGTTTGCTTGTAGGAACTAAACTGTGCAAATTAAATACCAAAGATTTACTGTGAAATGATAATCTCGTACATGAATCTGTTTGCTTGCCATCCTATAAAAGAGTTAGAAGCGTGATAGAATAGATGATAGATTGTCGAACTGATAATTTATAATCATTTGGCTATATGTCCACTTCCTTTTAAGGTTAAATAAGGTTACTGTTTGGCTTCTACTACTTATTAAGTTCATATTGCACAATTGGTATCTAAAATTACACTAATATGTCTTATTTCTTGCACTTAATATAGTTCAGATTGCACAATTGTGTTCTATAATCGCATCAATATGCGAGATGTGCCATTAAAAGCCTATTAGCTCAAAATTGTAAAGCGATGTGCCACGCACAAAGATGCGGGTTCAAATCCTGCATAAGCTATTTATGATTGTCTTCTTTTTTGTCCTTGTTCATGAATAAGATCATAAAGTGCAATAACAAAATGATGAAGTGCATAAATAAGATGATAAAGTGCAAGAATAAAATGATGAAGTGTATGAATAAGATTCTGAAATGCACGATTAAGATTTTAAAGTTCATAAATAAAATGATAAAGTGAAAGAATAATAATAATAATAATAATAATAATAATAATAATAAAGTTCATAAATAAAATGATAAAGTGCAATAACAATAACAATAACAATAATAAAGTTCATAAATAAGAAGTGCATATACTTTTATAGGTAATGCAATGCACATTTATAGGTAATGAAATCCAATTTTCAACCTACAAATACTCCGCCTGCAAATGATCCAATGTCGAAGCTATACAACTCGAACCCAACCCAATCTAATGCGATTGATAATTATCTATACTTTTATAGGTAATGCAATGCACATTTGCAAGTGTGAAAGGCTTAAATTCTAGCCAAGGATCTCAGTATGACATAAGGTTTATCCATTACCTTGCCGCAGGTCAAAGTCATCTATCTAACCACATCAATTTTTTTAGCAGAAATCAGGCAATGCAGTTTCCAGTATCAGTTGGAAGTGGTCAAAGCAGCTATTTTGTTGAAGACCTTACAAAGTGAATTTTGATCTGACAAAGCCCTTCCGTCAAAGTATCGAACTGATCTTATCCAGGTAGGCATAATTCATTCAACATAGAGATGAAAACAATACTCAAATTTGAACTATTGTAGCCAACCAAAGCATTCCTCCTCTAAAAGGAACCTAATAAGAAATCTGTCGTCCGATGCAGCATGACTTACATATTACTGCATCGCAGTGCTCCAAACAGTTATACAAGCAGCAATGAAACCCTTGCCATTGACACTGACATCGGTGACAGTACAGACTCCGACACCTAGCAGGACTACCAATATGTTGAGTATCCTGTCTAGGACAACTTCCAAAAGACAAGATACAGGAATCATGCTCAGCTTTGCAATCTGAACCACATATCAGAAGAACAATAATGTTAATTAGTGAGTTTGGATCATCACCAAGGGCTTTCAAAAGACGTATATGCCAGCATTAACCTGATAGAATAGAACCTCACAGAGTTCCACATCAGACTGACATTCATGCCAACGATGGAAAAGTTGGCAAATAGAACAAACTTTACAACTTTTGCTGCTGTTAGATGAGTTACCTGAATGTAACTTCGCCACTTCAAGAGAGATGTCATTGACATAGTAGCCAAAAAGTACAGACCAGTCAATGTTGTAGCTGCAGACGGAATGTCAACAGACTTTAGGGATTGGTCTCATGGAAGGAAGGTGCAATTATGATTATGAAGTGCACAATTAAGATGATAAAATGCAAGAATAAGATTATGAAGTGCACAATTAAGATTATAAAATGCACTTTTATCAAAAAATAATACAAACTATTAAAGTTATCAGAAAATAACACCATTTTCAATATGTCCGCCAGGATTTTGGCTATTGCCTTATATATAGTCGAACAAAGACTGGTCTATAGTTATTGGTTGTCCTTGGGTTATCACATTTTGAGATCAGAGTGATGAATGTTTCATTAATCTGCTTGAGCATTTTTCCAGAATGGAAGAATCCCTTAATAGCTTTAGTGACCGAAGGTCCCACAATGTCCCAATATTGTTGGTAGAACTCTGCCATCATACCATCTGGGCCAGAAGATTTGTCTTTACCGATCGGGAAGAAAGTCTTTTTCACTTCCTAGTTCGTTATTGGTTTGGTAAGATACTCGTTTTCCTCATGTGAGATTTATGTATTTATTGTGGCAACTTTATGGTGGTAAGCCGAATTTGCACAGACGATTTTAGATGTTTAGTTTTCGCTCTTTGTCGCCAATACACATTATGGTATTGTAAAATTTTATTCTTCTTGTTTATGTCGTAGTTGTCTTGAGTTTGTTGTTTTGTTGAGATTGGCTATTGTTCTTTTGGAAGGCAGTGAGTTTTTCTTCTATATCCTTTATTTGTCTAAATATGTTTTCAAATGTTGTTTTATTCCATTCTTTTGTTAATCGTTTGAGCAATTGGGTCTTTTTTGTAACTTGGAACATATGGAATCCAGGGCATCGCAACCTCCACGCATTGAATAATGATGTTTCGATAGTCTTTCATTTGTATCCACGCACATTTACTTCATAAATTTGTCATTAAAAAAAAAAAAGAATTCAATGCATTTTACATACCCAATGGATCAAGCTAAATGCCCAAAAGGTTGGCAACAGAAAAACAATTATGAATACAAGCATAAAATGAGAAAAAAGAAATCAGCAACATGGAAGAAACTAGCAAGAAACCTAGTAGCGAAAAAGCCTTTAGGGCTTCTCCTCGTCTTGGACTTGGTGTTGGCAGGTAAGCCCCTGTTCATTCACATTGTCCGAGGAAGGGGGGTGAAACAAGTCTGAATAGCCTTTTAACTTGGTAATCTTTTGTAGTCGGTTCTGATCTCCTCCAAGCTGAAGCAGACAATGTTGCCCTCGACACGATGGAGGGCAACCACATCGACAGCAAGGTAAGGTGTTCCTTGAATAAACAATACAATTTCCTTTCCATGGATGACACAGATCTCGGGCAGAAATCGAAAACGAGAATGTCAAGCCAAGGACAAACACCCTATCGCCGATATCAAAAACAGGCTCCATCAACACCTCACCATTGTCACCAACCTCATCCACTAACAGCCTATAGATCTTACATCCCTTCCACCACCGTACCACATATAAATCTCCCTCCGATACCACTAAATAGTTTTCAACCAACAAATCATCCTCTTCCAAAGAGGCTATTTGAACCAACCTCAACTCCTCGGCATCGACCACAAAAATATGGCCGTATCCATTAACAGCATACACTCGTCCCTTGAAATTCACATGGTCGATACAAGTGGTCAGGTCATAATCCATTTGAGCAGCTGGACTAGTCATAATGTCGCCGCCGCCGCTTAAGCTCAAGTCGAGCCTAAACACATACTGACGGATGATAGGAGGGACAAGTTTATCGTTGCATAAGCCAACCAATTGGTTTGAGGATGATTCAGTGACAAAAGACAGCTTCTCTAGAATTCTGACTCCATTGCAAAGGGGACAAAATCGGTTGTGAGAGTACGATCGGGCGACGATTTGAGTGGTGAACGACTGGAGATAAGTGTTAGGATCTGCGATGTTAGTGAACTCTTTATAGGTGAGTGCGTGGCGGAGGATCAGGTTTCCGGGGGAGGGTTCTTGGGCGGCGATGAGCCAGGCTTTGGTGGGATCGGAGTGGGGGCGGATGAGGTATATTGCGGTGGCGTTGATCATGTAATCATAGACACCGCGACTGGGGAGTTCACCCATGAACGAGCCTTTGAGAGGGAAGTAAGGGGAGAGCTTTTGAGGGAAGAGAGCGGTGGAGTATCGCCACGATCGGCAGACGGACCGGAATCGGACGATTTCGCCGTGCTTTTGCAGGCTGCCAAAGATGTTAGCTAACAATTCCGGTGGAAGATCCGCCCAATCAATCGCCGCTCGTAACCGCCCGGAATCCATAGCAGGCCTGGATAAGGTTTTTTCATTGATACGTGCTTAACAAAAACCGAATAATAGGAGTAGCAACAACAAATCACATCCAGAACAAACAATAAAACCCTCCAATAATCATACCAGATCCAGATTCGACCATGTATAAAGAAAACAGCCCCTAGATTGACAAACAACGAACAAATCAAATAAAAACAAAATTGAATAATAAGACTGTTGAAATAGAAAACTAACTCTTATCGAGGAGAAGATCGAATTTGCAAGAGGTGGGAGACGGGTGAGCAGTAGCAGCCGGGATCTGCGCGGAGGAGAGCGGCCGTGGGTTAAATTGGGAGCGGAGCGGCGGTGAGTTTTTTTTTGGGGGGGGGGGGGGGGGGGGTGTTTAGAAATCAGGGCAGAAGTGCAGCGCTGGAGGTTTCTTTTGCTTCCTTTTATAGGAGTATTAATTACAAGTACAACTGGATTATCTTCGGAACCCAACGAAAAAGTCAAGGAGTTACAGTCTCTGTAATACTCCCTCCGTCCATAGTAAAAGTGGTTTGAGCAAGGAAGATCAAATTGCTCAATCATAGTATTTGTTTTTTCCCTTATTACCCATGAAGTCAAGGAGTACAATGTAAACTATTATTACCGAGTATTTGTTATTCGCGCTTTTGTTTATAAATTATGTTATACTCCCTCCGTCCTAAAATACATTGCATTTTATCATTTTGTACAAATTTTAATAAAACATCTCACTTTTAAAAAAACATCATCATTTCACTAACTTTTTCATAAATTTTATTATTTTTTAACACCAACTAGACATTTTAACCAATCAAATTATTTTAAAAAGTCAACAACACACAAACCAATACAAATCATTACAACTTTTTACCTAGAAAAACCTAAAAGCCCATCTATTGTTGGACAAAAATTTACATCTAAAATCTCATGTATTGTTGGACGGAGGGAGTATTATATTATATTATAAATATATAATTTTTTCTTATTAAATTTTATATAAATATCAAAATGTTTTATTTGAAATTTTATTAAACAATCATAAAAATAATATGTTTAGAATTAATAAAAATATTTTAATGATAAAAGATATTCTTCAATAGATAATTAATTAATAATGAAATCTTATCATTATATCAAAAATAATTGATCTTATCATTAAACAAATTTTACCAGAGGAGGCTTCGGGTCTCTAGTTGTATTACCCACGTTCTTCGCGGTTTTTTAATAAATTATATTTTATTGTATAAGTAACATTTTATTTTATTTTATTATTAAATTATGAATTTTTAAATATATCTTGATTTATATAGGTCATAAATACCCTTTATATTAAATAAATAAATATACTTAGTTGTTAAGATATTATAAAATAATTTAATTTAAAAATGTAAGATAAGAATATTATTTAATTCAATTTTATATCTCAACTAGTCTTATTATCCGCTTCGTACGCGGTTTTTTATCTAAATTTTATGGGTGATTTTGCTAATTAGCCTTTTGGAAAAACCTAATTAGCTGAATGTAACCCAAAAAAAAAAAAAAATAGGTGGGTAACCGCTCCCCTTCCCTTCTCTTCCTTCCTCCCACTTTCCCCCTTGATGTCACTTTTTTGTGATGCCGTTTTTTAAAATTGACTATTGATGCCACTTTTTTATGTCATTTTTTTATATCATTTTTTTTATCGTGACCAGTGTTCTAAAAGGCGCTAAGCGGTCATTAGGCGGTGGGTGGCCGCCTAGCGCCAAGGTGGTGAGGCGAGTGACTAGGCGATGCCTAAGCAGGCTTAGAACAAACTTGATTATTTTCTTATATTTTAACGCATACGAAATGTCAATAACTTATTAAATGTAATAATAATTCATAATATCACTCATAAATTCAAATTTGCAGTGCTTAACTAACACTAAAGCAAATAAACGTAAAAAATATGCATCTGACTAGTGACTCTAATCCTCCAAAAATCTAAAACAATAGGTTCGACTCAATGGCAAATACATCCTAACTTAGGAGATAAAAAAAATCATAGGTCGACTCAAGGGCGGAGGGAGGGGGGCATCCGGGCATGCGGTGGCTCGAGCCTCCTCCCCCCCCCCCCGGCTCGAAAGATATATTAAAAAAAAAATATACTCCCTCCGTTCGGCAAAACTCGTCGTTTTAGAGTTTTTTTTTTGTTCGAAAAAACTTGTCATTTTAGGTATTTTTTATTCTACTTTACTAAAATGCCCTTGATTTGATTGATGTGTTGTGAGTTGTAGTTTTTGATAAAGTAAAAAGTAGAGTAATAAATGAGGGTAAATTAGTAAAAAATGAGTGTAATTATTAGCTTTATTAAAAGTTGTGTAGAGAGTTAAAATGACAAGTTTTGCCGAACGGAGGGAGTATATATGTATGTACTCCATATCCTCACTACTATAAAATCCTTACTACTTTGATCAAAAAAATAAAATCCTTACTACTATAAATCCTTACGGCTATAAAATCCTTACTACTCTTTCCGTTCAACAAAACTTGACGTTTTACTATTCATACACGCTTTTTTAGGAGCTAAAAACTATATAAAATATCGACTTTTTAAATGATTTTTTTTAACAATTTCGTAGTTATTATTATTAAGTACAAACTTGTTAAAAAAAAATTTTAAAAAAATGAATATTTTATATAATTCTTATCATTCTAAAAAAACGTGCGTGAATAGTAAACGACAAGTTTTGTTGAACGGAGGGAGTACTATAAAACCATGCAAGATAACTTGCAATCCGGACCGTTGATTGCTAAAACTTAAAATTTACCTAGGGTCAGCATTTGCCCTTCTCTTCACTACTTTCGGAAAATTTACTGTTCATTCAATCCTAACCATTGGTTCTTAGTTTGCTGATCTCATCGACGGCTCAGAGCTCTCCTCTGGTGTAAAGTCTAAATTGCCCATCAGAGTTTGAATTTAAAAATATTTATTTTTTTGTTTAAGGGTCTGTTTAGGTAATTTCATCTAATTAACCCAATCCTCACCATCTCTTTGCGTCGTTCCCATATCTGTCTCTCTCTCTGCAGGTCGTCTCCGAAGACCATCTCTCGTCGGAGCCTTCGCCGCCACTGCCACCTTTTCCAGGTCGATCTCTCGCCCTTTCTTCCTCCAGTAGAATCTCCGCTTCGAGAATCAGCATTTTCGTGCCCAAGCATCTGATCTACTTCCTCTCTTTCTTCTGTTCTCCCCTCCCTCGTGGTCTCGCGTCTTGCCTTCTTTGTCGGTTTGTGACACCAGGTAAACGAACTATGCCTCTTGACGTTGAGCCCCGATTCAGAACCAACTAATTAAATTCCTTCGATTTCTCTCCATCCGCTCTCGCCAGTATTAAGCTCTTCGTCCCAAGAGCTCCGATTGGAAAGCTCTTGGTAATTAGGTCAAATATTTGTCTTTGTTATTGCTCAATTTCGAAAATTACAGACATTTTGATTCAATTCTAATTATTGGCAGTCGTCTCTTGCAGGGGGTTCAGATTTGGTTCCTCTTGTCGTCTCTTGCAGGGGGTTCAGATTTGGTTCCTCTTGTCGTCTCTGGGTCCATTGGCCGCCATCGGTTTCCTTTGTGTACCGAACCTTTCTCAGGCAATTTAATTTCTCAATTGTTTGATAGAGTTATGAAATCTCACTATTTGCCTTCACTTACTCTGTAGCTCCCATCCTTGTTTACGAATTCGAGTTTTTCGGTGAAGTCGTACCTTACGTTAGATCTGATTACAACATATGTTGTTAAATGAAATGCCAGTTGAGTCGCCGGGTCTGGATTTTGCCGCCATTGCCAACTTCTCTCTTCCTTTTTTTTCCCCGGGTGTTTAAGGGTTGTTGTCTTTGTATTCTTAACTTTTGTCTCTTCCTTCATTCATTTTATCTGTTGGCTATTTGATGATCTCGAAATTTTAGGATATTGCTTTGGCAAATTGAATTGGGATTACTCGCATCTGCGGGCTTGAGAGTCATAGGTGATTATACTTGTTTTATATTTAGTTAATCCATGAGATTTCCTTTCCATGTTTGGCATGATTTTTGATGCTTTAATGCATTTAATCCAACCGTATTTCATGAATGGGTTAAACTTTGCAATATTTTGTTCTGATTGAATAGATTTTGCTTCCTTGTGAGTTATATACTTGTTCTTATAAATTAGATGGATTGGCAATAAGTTTAGCAATAAGAATATTCAAATCAAACACTAAGAATGTTTCTGCCTCATAACAAACTACTCAAACATATATAAATAAATATAGTTACCAAGAAAATTTTGTTGTTGGTTTATGATTTGGTGGTATACATTCATGAGAGATTATAGAGTTGATCTTTTTTTTTTTTTTTGATAAAGTACCATTCTTGAATCACTCAACTTCATCATCTTCCTACACCATTTGTTAGGGCTTCCAAACGCCACCCAAATCAGCACTAGAAGAGTTCAATATGTGAATCACTTGACTTGAATATCTTTTTACACAAACCTACATGTTTTCTGCTTGCATTTCTGTATCAATCTCTCTCCTCTAAAAAAGTTGATCATTTTGTAAGCTCACTCTTAAAACTAATCCCATTTATCCAACAAAATCTTGGGGAAAATATTGAGGCCAGGTTACTTTCTGCAATTTCTAGGAATTCCATAGGCTGAATAGTTGCTGATAGCTTAGATTTCTAGAAACTAGCTTCGATTTAGAGCATTTTGAGCCATGATGATTTAAGCTTTCAACAACAAATCTGAAAGACTGTATATGACTATATGTCACATTACTGTTTTCATCACCATTTGCAAATAAATGATAAGAATGGATCGATTATTTTTGCATCATCCTCTTAACTGGTTGTAGTTGGTGGCCTATGAAGGACTTGGACAAATTCTTTGTCATTAGAGAGCTATCTTAGTTAGAAGTGGCTTACCGCGAATGTTGAAAAGTCAAATAGAGAAGTACAGAATGTAAGATGACGGATGAAATTACATACCCCCGGTAGAAACCAACAGCAACACCATAGTGTGCACATGCAATCTGGTTTGCTAGCTCATAGATGTGTGCCAAAGGAAGATAGGATATGTAGCTGCCAAATATAAGTGCAAAAAGAATTCAGCAGACAACAGAAAGGACAAATATAAGTGAAAATTGATTTATATACTTGAAGTTGTCATAACATCAACAAGGAAATAAGAGAGTGAGAGTAAGCTAACCTAAGTAATAAAGATTGAATGATGTATAGAGTGCAATTCTAAATCCACTTATAAAATCTTCACAGTAGTTTATATCATTTTCAGCAGAGAGTGCAATTCTAAATCCACTTATAAAATCTTCAGAAAACATAATTTATCCGCTAAAGAAAGACAATCAAAAAAATTTCAAGCTACAACCTTTCCAATCCATTTCAATCAAGCCAAATCAGTATTCATGAAGCAACATCGATCGGAAAAAACAACAACACAAGCTGCAATAATCAGGCAAGCAAAACAATCAATGATTCAATCAATAAAGCACAAATTCAGCCTAGCACTACAAAATGGAATCATCACCGATCATCTGAGACACAAGAAAGCCGCAAATTCAGCATTATTAGACGTTTAATTCAACATTAAAAATCAAAGCATTGGAGATAAGAACTTGCACTGGATGCACTGCACTTACCTGAGGCAAAACCGGGGTTGAATTCGAGCACCTGCTATCTCCTCCTCCATTATCGTTCTCCATTCAGGAAAGCTCGAAGATCGTAGTAGAGAGAGATGACGACAAGGTGCGATAGAGGGCGAATTAGGGCGAGAGAGGAAGCGCAAGAAAGGGCGAGACCAAATCAGAGGACGATGAGGGGCGACAGAAGGATGACGAGGAGTGAGGGAGGATGACGAGCGAAGGCGAGAGGCGATGGAGGAAGACGTCGTCGTCCACTACCATAGCGGCAAGTAGAGCTGGCAAGTCGGCCGTTCGGGTCGGGTTCGGGTCAGGCTTGCTCGGGTCGGGTCAATTCGGGTAAAATTTATGGTCGGGTATTAGTCGGGTGGGACATTGGTCGGATCGGGTTTGGTCATAATGAATTTTAGATTGATCGGGTTTCGGGTTAAGTCGAGTCATGCCCATTCAGGTTCGGGTCAAAGCGGGTCGGTCGCGTTCGGGTTTTGGGTCAAGGGGCGGGTCGGTCTCATTTGAGTGTTGAATCAAAGTGGGTATAGCGGTATAGTTGGTTTGAGTTTTCGTTCGAATCATATTCGACCCGTTTGGAATTTGGATAATTAGGGTGATTTTGACTCGGTTGAATACTTAAATATGTAATTTACTTAAAATAAATGATTTTAACTCAGTTGAATACTTAAATATGTAATTTACTTAAAATAAATTATTTTGACTCGGTTGAATACTTGAATATGTAATTTTGACTCGATTGAATACAATCATTGTTATTGACTCATTGGTTGTCGACCGATTTTCAAAAAAGTCATAATCGGAAATTCGATATTCGACAACATCGTCCTTTTTTAAACATTTAAACCGAGGATGAACAGTTTTCGGCCGATTGCAAATCAGTGGGGCTTCGATGCAGAGCTAAGAGTGTCCGACCTGATCGATTGGTCTACAGGGACATGGAATGAGGACTTGGTGAGAGGGGTCTTCCTTCCAATTGATGCAGAGGTGGTGCTAAATATGAGAGTGAATTCGGAGCACTCGCAGGATAAGCTGATTTGGCATTTCACAAGGGATGGGGGATTCACGGTAAAATCAGCATATCATATGTTAATGGAGACGCAGGTAGCCGCTGTGGAAGCCTCACCTTCGGAGCCATCGATAATCCAGTCGACGTGGAAGAAAGTTTGGAAGGTAAAAGCAGCGCCGAGGGTAAGACACATGCTCTAGAGAGCTTGTAGAGGAGTTCTACCGTGTTTGAAGAATCTCAAACGGAGGCGAGTTGTAGTAAGCGAAGCTTGTGATATTTGCGGTCTCCCGGAGGATGAGATGCACGTTTTCTTCTAGTGTAAGGCGGCAAAACAGGTATGGAACTTGCTTCCCGAGGTCGGGAAGAAGTGGAAGCGAGAGGAAGCTATTCTGGATGTCTTTCAGAGGACGGTTGACAAAGGAGACGAGGTGGAAACTCAAATCTGGGTTTATGCGATGGAAGCCATTTGGATGCATCGAAATCGGCGGATTTTCAACGCCGAATCAATGGAGGTGAGGGAGATAGTGGCTAACATCAAACGGGTTGTTGAGGATTTCAATAAGGCGACAGAGATTGCCCGAACCGAACCCATCCAATGGCAGGAACTAAGCGGTAGTAGGATTCCTCCTGATCCGGGGTGGGTTAAGGTCAATAGTGATGTAGCAGTGGGGCGGGATAGAGTGTGTGTCGTCGGATGTGTGGCTAGGGACGAGATGGGGACAACCATCTTCGCAGCAACTCGGTCGGTGCAACAGTCGGAGAAGGTGGATCTTGTGGAAGCCGAGGGGATCACTTAGGCCCTCGAGCTACGCAAAATGCAAGATTTGTCTCGTATTTGCATTGAG
Organism: Persicaria tinctoria; assembly: GCA_037127255.1. Taxonomy (NCBI): domain Eukaryota; kingdom Viridiplantae; phylum Streptophyta; class Magnoliopsida; order Caryophyllales; family Polygonaceae; genus Persicaria; species Persicaria tinctoria. Next base: position 18,684,523 of record JBANSL010000007.1, on the reverse strand, counting down.
TCGAATAGTCTTAGAGTCATTACGATGATTAAAAAAGGGGATAAGATAGAGGGAGAGCTGGGTGATCATTGCGGAAGATCGACAAGCTTGCAAGGGAGTTCGAGGCATGCCAGTGGAGTCACACGTCGAGACACGCCAATAGAGTGGCTGATTATTTAGCTAGTTTGAAACCGAGTGGGCAGATTTTTATGTCTAGTATTTCATATTTCTCTTTGGTTCTCAAGACTCTATTATTGGATGATTTTAAGTAATTAAAAGTTTTTGTTGATCCTAAAAAAACAAAAAGTTATGAAAACCAATAGAAGTATTATATTTATACTTAGAACTTATAAGTTATACCTATAAAAAGAAATAAGCAAAAATGCATAAAACCACCCACTATTCATGGTTGTTTGCAAATAACCACCCCTTATTCAAAAATTGTCAAATAACCACCCACTATTCATTGTTGTTTGCAAATAACCACCCCTTATTCAAAAATTGTCAAATAACCACCCATTAAATATAGGTTGTTTGCAACTAACCACCCATACCCCTTTTCTTGTTAAACCTCACTTAATTTAATATGAAAAGACAATTATACCCCTATTCTTTAATGTTTCATTTTTAGTAAAAATACATACTTCTCTTTGTTGCTTGATTTTTCACGTATTACAATTAGACCTGTCAAACGGGTCATTCGGGTCGGGACACTTCGGGTCCCGAGTAAAACGGGTTCCGGGTACATCCATGTTATCTCGAACTCGAGTTTGACCGAGTTTCGGGTCAATTTTGGGTTTGTCAATTTTTTCTTTTTAAAATTAAAAAAATCATGATTTGATAATTTTTGATAATTTTAAAATTCTACAACTAAAGACGTTGTTTATAAATTCTAGTGCTTGTAATTATATACTATATCTGATCTAAAATATTTTATTTTTATTATTTCTCATATTTTTTAATAAAATGTAATAATATATAAAATATCAAATTTTTAAAAAAATTATTTAAAATTTTTATATTTATGTATTATTACATTTTATTAAAAATTACTTTGTTACATCAAATTTATTATATTTACTTGAAGAAAACACCTGATGTTAAGTTACTTTGTTACATCAATTATTATATTTGTGATGTTGAAAAATATTTATAAATCTGTCAAATTTTTTGACAGATTTGAAATCGCTCGTTCATAAAAAAAATTGAACGCGCGCCTTTAAATTTTCCAAATTAAAATGAGCGGGGTTGAAACACTTAGAAAAAATAGGCGGGTTTTCAAATTTTAGGGAAAAATTATAACACTTCACAGATTTCGTGGGTGTCACATTCACTTGGAAGAATCCCAAATTCCCGACCCTGCTCTCTCTCTCTCTCTCTCCAGTTTTTCAGATCTGAATCACCAGCCTCCCCGTTCCTCCATCTCCGGCGACCCTTCCTCCATCTCCGGCGACCCTTCCTCCTAGGGTTGCTCAAAATGCGGACCGGCCCGAAAACCGAATCAAAACCGACCCAAAAATCCGGTTTCGGTTCAGCCCGAATACTAATCGGATCGGGCTACGGTTCACATTTTTCTAAATTTCGGTTTCGGGCCAAAAACCGGAACCGAACCGATTTTTTCGGTTTTGGCCCGGATAAACCGAATTTTAGTAGGTTTTTAAATATAAATTAGAATAACCCTAATTTCATTTCCTAGCCCCCTTCTCTCCAGTGAGTCCAGTTTTCCTCGCCCCTCTGCGCCGCCTCTCCGCTCGTCGCCACTCGACCTCCACCTCTCCGCCCCCCTTCTCGTCACCACCCCATTTTCGTTGGTCGCCTCTCGACCTCCACTGCCTCCATCTCTTCGGTTCACCTCTCCGCCTCCCTTTCCGCTGATGAACCTGCACAAATTGAGGTTGCCTCTTCAACTCCGTAGTTCCCCCCCTCTCGTTGTCTGTCCGAGCTTAGAGATGGACGCCATCATTCACCAATATTGGGGAATTTTATCAATTTGTATTCATGGAGTTGGCATGCTGTGTGTTTGGATCTGTTGCTTGCTATTGGGGGAATTTTTTCCTTGTCGCAGGTTATAAGACTCAACAATTTTGAAGACTTTTGGCTTGAATTTGTACCAATTGAGGCTTGATTGGTGCGCACTTGCTTGGATGTATTCAAGATTATTGATCCTTCAATTTGTTCTTCATTTACCTTATTACCTTAAGAAGACATTTCAAGATTATTTATGTTTTCAATCTATTTCTCTTTTATTAGAAAAAATAATCTATCACCCATTAATCGATTCCCTCTCCTCTCGCACCTCTCCTGTCAGTTTGATATGTAAGAAATTTTCAGATGAAAATCAAGGAAAGTAGGATTCTGTTTTTTCGGTTCATTCGGCCCGAGGCCCGAAAAAAAACCGACAACCGATTAATCGGTTTCGGGCCGGGCTACGGTCCTACCTGTCCAAAAATTCGGGCCGCCGGTTTTGGCCCGAACCGTTTAACTCGGTTCGGTTCGGGCCGGTTCGACCCGTTTGAGCAACCCTACTTCCTGGCGACCTTCCTCCACCTCTTCCTCTCCTCTCTCCTCCAGGCTCCTCCCCCGGTCACCGCCGCCATCCTCTTGCCGTCTTCTTCAACCCTATCCCGACCCCGACCTCGCTCTTCCTCTCTATGGATCTCAAATCCAAGCCTTCCCCCTTACCCGCCCCCTATATCCGTCCCCCTCCCTCCAGATCTGAGATGGCTTCTCCCTCGATCTGAGGTTGTTCATCTCTTCATCATCCCCTCACCGCCTCCTCATCGCTGCTTGTTGATTCGCTAACCCATGACACCCTCGTACCATCACTTTACCTACTCTTCTATCAACGGGGGTTCATCTTTCTCTATCTTCTTTCTCCAACACAAGATCTCCTCTTTCGTACCCTTCAAACCCTAACAAGAGACCGCCAAGCTTACAAATCCAATTTCTCCGTTTTTCGCAGAGCTCAGACAAGTCCTCCGTGCTCGAGAAGTCGAGAGTATAGTTGGACGCGATTACTTCCCCTGAGGATCTGGTTAGGCTTTATTTTCAATTTAGTATTTTGTTTAGGAGTTGCATTTGGAGTCTAAGAGTAGTTTTTGAGTTGATTGTTTATGGATATGATCATTGTGTTCGCAGGGATTGTGACGAGGAGGCCACTGGTGTTGCAATTGCACAAAACTGTACTAGGAACGCTCAAGTTTGTTGAGTTTCTTCACTTGCTGAAGCGTTGACTTACTGATTTGGTGAGTTATTTGCACAAACCTCACTTTTGATATTGTTTAAGCAAATGCCTAGCTTTTGATACTGTTTAAGCATTAAGCAAATGCATTACCTTTTTCTATAGTTTTGTTAGTTTTAGGGGCTGTTTTGATTGCATTAAAATCTGATCACTGCTTCTGCGTTTGAGATTGTTTTAGATTTTATTAATTCAATCTGTTGCTACTGTGTTTGAGGCATTATATTCCTGGGTTGTATAAGCTTGTATGCACGGTTGGGAAGACATTTTTGTGGTGTTATAGGGCTGATTTGTAGTTGCTTGCGATGCCGAATTTGGGGATATTTAGAGCTACTGTTAAATGATCATTTAGTTCTTTAATTAATATATGAATATCCTGTTTCATTTGCTGGGGTTTTTCCTTTCTCAAGTAGACAGAATTCTGTCTAGGGTTCTTAGCTTGGCCCATCTGTTACGTTGATTATCTGGTCCTACGGGCTCAGTCATATTTTGCTTTCTATTTGATCATATTCATGGCAGCATGGCCTACCCACTACCCCTATTATATATGGGTTCAGTTTCAATGGCAATAGTTGGTGTAGTTTCATTTATTTTACTGAGCATTTTTTTGCAATAAGAGGGATTGTTGAGGAGTTTGGTATCCATCAATATTTGGTCGTTGCTCCTTTTAAGTTTTCTCGAGATTTTAAACTAAATCATAAATGACATGCTCCTGGGATATGTGCTTGATGCAAATGTAGCTGGTGTAATTTGAGCTAATGTGAGCTAGCTTATCTCATTAGTCTAATGTTACACCTTCAGTTTTCTATGTCTGAATATCTTTGTCTATAGGTCCTTTCTCTAGTGGATCAGTTGGGTTTCCAATTTGGTTTAGTCAACACCTTGGCAATGGTTTGCCCAGTCTTTGGTGTTTTAACTGTGAAATTTTAGGCAGCCCTTTGCCTTTTGGCAGGTGATTTTTTTACCCTTGATATATATATATATATATATATATATATATATATATATATATATATATATATATGACATTTTTAAACTAAATCATAAATGACATGATTTTTTTACCCTTGATATATATTTTTTTACCCTTGATATATATATATATATATATATATATATATATATATATATGCATTCAGCAAAGTAGCCAGAGCTTTATCATGTGTTTTGCCGCACAACTAGTGTTGTTGCCATTGTAACCAACCTGATGCTTGTGTATTATAAGTGTTTCCATGTGTATATCTGCTTTCTTTTTTCCTTCCTAATACCTCTCTCAGTTCAAATATCTATTTTGGATTACAGTTGAAGCTCAGCCAACCAAACCCTGATGACCTTGGATATGTTCATTATGTTTCAGTTGAGGAAATTTGTGGCACTAGGATACAACTTGAAGGCCTTGGTTCTTCGTTCTTTTTAAATATTATATTTATATTTATCGTTTGTATATGCATTAGATCATTGTTTTTAGGCGAACTATAGATATGCTCTATTGATATTCTGCATCTCTCTTATTTTGACTTTTGACTTTTGCTGGTCTGCTGTAGGTTACAATTGTGAAGAATGAAGAGGGTGGGAACTCTGTATCTGGAGTGGTTTTAAGAGGCAGTACTGATAGTATATTGGATGACCTAGAAAGAGCTGTGGATGATGTTGTCAATGCCTATAAGGTAATAATTGTTGGTTCTGACTAGTTGATACGAGCTGTTTTGAAGAGTTCAACCTTGTCTTTGTGCAAAGTACAAGATGCTAGTCGATGTTTTTGCTGTTAAAAATGTTTTTTTTTTATGTTGTCGATGTGTAGTCACAGTTGATTGAATCAAGTATAAGATGGTTATTATTTCTAGCTTTTCAAACAAAAAAGAAAGCTAATATGCATTCACTGTCAATAATATAGCTATTTTTCTGTAATTAATGTGCAGGGATAGTCAAATAGTACCTGGTGCTGCAGCTACAGAAATTGAGTTAGCTAGAAAAGTGAAAGAATTTTCTTTCAATGAAACTGGATAAGTGGTGGGGATATTTACTCTTTATTGTAGTTGCCTCTCTTCATTCGTTTCATAATCATTGCGAAAGCAATTTTCATGTGAGCTTTGTCATTTACAATAGCCATAAACAGTTCATAGATTTACTTAAAAGATAGACACTGTATTTCTTTGTCTCCATAATCCTTTATTTATTTACTGCTGTTTACGTTGATCCTACGGATCATCATGGCTAAACGAGAATGAGTCTGAAGCTAAAATCTCTTTCCATCATCAAGGAACAAGTAAGGCTTAATGCTCAATCATGCACTTGACTATTGTTGTGTTTTACTTCTTATTTCCCCTCCAATTTGTTGCCATGTTCTTTTTGCACTGTAATATGAATTTTTTAGCCGTATAAGCTGAATTTTCAGCACATCAAACCTTCAAGATATCTTTTTTCTTAACTTGTTATTGTTACTCTCATAAAAAGACTCATAAATTGCCATTTAAAACATGAATTTATCATAAGTAGTGCAATGAAGAGTGCTCCCTGAATTTTGCTTGTTATGAAAAGTTCTATTTAGAATTTCAGTTGAACAGTTTATATAAAACATGTGTATTTGCTTTTAAGTTCTTACATGAGCCCATGGGAAGTGTTTCATTGCTGCAAAGGCAATTGTGACAGATGGATTCAGATGAGCCCCAGAGATGTGGCTAGTGGAGAGGATGACAATCATGACAGCAAGCCGGGTCGAGGCAACAAGGCCATAAAGAGTTTCAGAGCCTTATGTCTTCTGATTGACAATTGTTGTCGCTGTTCCAGCAAAGATCAGTATGAAAGTGCCTATGAACTTAACTACCACCTGATTCGACGTCAATCCATGAACAAAAGAAGCCATGAGAGAATTTTTTTAGTACCCTTTTTACAAATTTCTAAGGTCAGAACTCTTCTATTCTACTCAATTCTCAGAACTTTATAAACAGACTCGATATCGAAGGACTTCACAGTGAAATAGTCTGCATGATCTGAATTTTGACAAAAAGTTTAATGATTTGAGGATCAAACTCGATAAGCTTTAGATATTTCTTTTTGATTATGATGTGTAGCGTAGGTAGGTACCTTCTTTGTGAGCAACACTTGAGGAGGGGGCATCATCATGGTGCAAGTTACGACAGGTAAACCTCCTTCCTCAATGGACCTAGTTTCAACTCTAAAGCTGCTAGTTCGGCTTAGTAAAGATTTCTTAGGAGTTGTAGTCCTTTCATCCTTGACTCTCCAAACAACGGAGCCCCAAGTGTGCTGGGGATCATCGGAGTTGAAGGGGCTGATGCATGTTCCCTATCTAATGCTAATTTTGATAATTTGTATGCTAGCTGTCCTACCTTCTTACTATAATAAGTTTTAGATTTGTAAAAAATTGTCTTTACTTGATGAATTAAATTTGGAAACACCATATGTTGTTTACTAGTGCAATGTTGTTGCAAGTAGTGCAATGATCCACCAACCAAGTGACTGTGACTGTGTCTGTTTCTAATTATTTTTGTGTTGTTAAATGCATATGTAGAGGCAGCAATGAAAATAAGGTTGTTAGGTTTGTTTTGTCAATGAAAATAAGTTGTTAGGTTCTAATTAGTTTTGTGTTGTTAAATGCATATGTATCTTCTTCAACTTCATGAATATGCAGAGTTGTAACCATTGCTAGTTGATGGATATCTTGTGTCTTATTCTGTTTTATATCCTTAAAATCACAACTTGTAGGGCTTTTTGGCTATGCTCCCATCGCTGACAATATTCAAACTTTTTTCTTTCTAATTTTTTTGCCTTTGACAATATTCTCTTTCAGATATATTAAAGTTTTGCCGGTTGCTCATGGTGATGGGCATTATCAACAAGTGATTTTACGTTTTTTGTGGTGTTGTGGCTAGCTAGGTAATGTTTGTCGTAGATATGTAGGCTAGCCTTGCCTTTTTTTTTTTAGATGTTGTGGCTAGCTAATTTAGTGGCTATGAATATCGGCGGTGTATTTTGTAAATGTTACAATACGATGCTAGTATTTATGTACATGTTTTCATTAAACAGCCTATTATTTCGAATAACAAACAAAATGCGAAGTTTTATTGACAAAAGCGTGTTTTGTATCCAAATAAAAAACATCGGATTATATATGAAAATAGTAGTGTGTTCATATCTTTAACATTGTATCAGTCTATCTAAACAGATGCCAGTATAATTATACACACCGGTTAATTCATTTAAATCAATGTGCAACACCAGTTTGAACATTAAAATGATATATGAACTGATATATATTTATCAAAGTAACATCATTATCTACCAAATAAATCGATGTGTCATTACAGCAACAACATCATTTTATTTTGAAAAAACTAATATAAATGTGGGAAACGACATCTTCTATGTAGACAACCACAATAGTGCATTATTTTAGAACAATATAATATCACATATAATGAACATAAAATTAATTGACAGAGAATGAATACTCTGAATGCGATGTCAATAATATTGAAATACATCAGTTATTCCTATATTTCACATGGTCGGTTAAATTAAAACAATATAAAATCATAAATTATATATCGGACATGATTATAAACGTGATCACTAAAACAAAAATTATTGTCTATTTTGTCTTAAGACATTACTTATTTTATAAATAAAGATGTAAATGTCACTTTTTTGCTTTAGGAGGACATCTTCACATGTTTCTAAATGACAAATCTTGGATATTTATCAACAAGTGAATATGTCATAACAAAAATTGAGTGGTTCTAATTAAGAAAAGACATCTGTTTAAAACCGATGTGAAAAGTTTGATCTTTTACTACACGCACAAAGAGATCGGAAATTTTTTTGAAAGACATCTGTTGACAACAGATGTCTAACTGCATTTTTCTAGTAGTGTGCCTTCATAAAATCTGATCATGCACAAATCACATTGGACCTAATGGATAATAAAAAACTGAAACTACAACCCTTCAAATTTGAAATGGCTTGGACCACAAGAGCTGACAATGAAAATGTTGTAAGACATGCCTGGAGAATGGATATTCCAGGGTCGCATATGTATAAACTCACGAAGAAACTGCAAGAAGTAAAAAAAAAAGAGCAAACTTTGGAGTAAGGTTACATTCGGTAATATATTCCGTCAAATAAACCAACTAGAAACCGAATTACAAGAACTATAAACTAAAATATGCAATAATTATGATGCTACCTTAGACACCAAGATAAGAAGGTTATCTGATGCGGGACCATCCAAGACACCTCCGGACACACCTATGATTCGAGCTCGTGAGAAGGAAGTCATCCTCAAGAGGAAGAAGAAGGCTCCACCATGGGAGATGCTCCAAAGGTGCAAGCTTGGATTAATCACGTTTTAGACTCTCGTTCAGAAGTTTGACAGCTTTTTGACGTCTCTGTAAAATGGGTCGTACGGATTCAATATTGATCGGATTGAGGCGTGCCATACCTTGTTGGAACGAGGACGAAGAGATCTACAACTTTGCTGTTAAAGGTTTTTCCAGATTCGTCCTATAGCTTGGCCGAAATCCACATTCTTTGAGCTGCTGCTGGTTTTGACGGGATTTTGTTAAGTTTTGGAACATTATATTTATTTCCTATTTTTAGTATTTCTTTTACTTAAGTTATTTTAGGAAACTTTAAGGTTATTTTTATTATTTCCATTAGATGTTAGTTTTATCTTATTCTATCATCTAACTCGGCCCAACAGCCCTGCGTGGCCTATATATTCCGAGTTCTCCTATTGTAATTCAATTAAGAACATTATGAATAGAATTTAGATCTCTCAAATTGTGTGAAACACATGGAGTGTCTTGTTGATCCAACTAGAGCTGTGCTCGTTGATCATCGAATTGGTTTGATCTAGCTTGGTTTGCTTTGCCGTTCATCAACTTCGCAAGACTTGGTGAATCTAGTATCCACAAGCCCCCTTCTGGTGCTTCAAGTTGTCCGCTTGATTGTGTCGGATTGTAGAGGCGGGTTGTGTAGGCATTGGTATTGGTTCCTACCCTCTGAGGAGGCCTGAGGTCTTTATCTTGTGCTACATAGATCGACTCAGTCCTTATCAGGTCGTGTCTTTCCATTCTTGCATTCAATTTCGAGTCTTTATCTATCTTTATCGAGTCTTTGTCATTCTTGTTTAGTGTCGACATCAAGAATCATTGTTCTTGATCGTTCTTGCTGCGTCTTTATTGTTTCTTGGCTGTTCTTGATTGATCTTGATCGAGTTCTTGCTTTTCTTGTTCAGTTCTTGCTTGTTGTCGAAGATCGGACCATCTCACGGCTAACCCCGTATCATTATCCATCAAACATTCTTCACTTCTGAGGTTCCAGCATAAATACTGGGGGCAAAGAGCTAAAAGAAACGAGAGTGGATGGGATACAAGTACCTGATTCATTTCTTTGATTACGAAACAGATAACAAGAAAAACATTGTTTGGGGATTGACAGCTGCGATCTTGACCAGAGCTGCATCTGTTGTTTACAAAAGATCACTGCCTTTTTTTATGCTGAATCCAGAAGTGTCTCTCCTTAGGATCATTAATAAAGATTCTATCATGCCTTGAGTTTTTGAATTTGATGAAAACCATGCTATCTTGCCTTGATTCCTCTTAATGTTTATTTGCATAATTTAATTGTAATACATTGGACTTGGAAGGGTCCTCACTATTAGCCAAGAATTAGTATTAGTTAGGAAAAGTATATCTACTCCTAATATTTAGGTAACTAAATGTAAATATCGTATCTTTGTGATCTTGTTAGTTGGGATGTGATTCTCTCATCAAGTGTATATATTGTAACTCTTATTCATCAATGGAGATATACAGAGATCAGTTATCTAAGCTTTCATGGTATCCAGAGCCTAGGTTTTCCTGCCATTCCCAATCAACGACAAACATTCCAAATTTTTTTTCCTGTCATTCACACCTCTCTTGTCCAGATGACCACCAATAATAATCTTCTCCTGACTACCGGGAATGCTTCCCAGATCCAATTTCCAAACCTGTCAATCAAATTGGATCGTAACAATTACTACTCATGGCGTAGCATTGTTTTATCCACTCTCGAAGCATTCAATCTCGATACGTATGTTACCACAACACCCCCAAAAGCCCCTGCCTCTGGTGCCGAAGTCCCCGCCACCTACACTGCCTGGCGCAAAGCTGATCGCTTTGTCCTCGTTTGGCTTCGATCTACTCTGTCAGACAAGCTACTTTGCTATGTTGCTCGAGCAACAACTTCCTTTGATGCTTGGAAGATGATTACCTCCATGTTCCAATCGCAAACTCGCGCTCGGCTGATGCAACTCAAAGGTCAGTTACAAACTGTCACGAAGGGATCCATGTCCATGATGGACTATATTGAGAAGAAGAGGTCCATTGCAGATGCTCTTGCTGAATGTCAGTATACTGTACAAGATGATGATTTGGTGGCTTGTATTCTTCAAGGACTAGACTCCACTTACGGTCCTTGCAAGTCTGCTATCAACATCAGGGTCGAGCCGATCTCTCCTGACGAACTCACAGGAATCCTCCTTCAAGAGGAGGACAATCTCGAAGCTGCATCAAATCCAGCAACTCAAACCATTGTTCCACCACCTCCTCCAACTGATGGCGCAACTCCACCGACGGCCAACAATGTCTCTTCTGGCATGGGGCGCTCTGCTCCATCCAACAGAGGTCGCGGACGAGGTGATAGGGGGAGAGGCCGTGGAAGAGGGCGCAACCAGGACCACACCACCAACAACTATACCTCTTCTTCCAACCCAAATCGCCCCGTCTGTCAAATATGTGATCGAGTTGGTCACCCTGCAAAGAATTGTTTCAACCGGTTTGATGATTCCACCTATCCGCCTACCTATCCACCAAAATCAGCAAATCATGTGTCTCCTTCGGCCCTCACTGATCCAAGCTGGTATGTCGATTCCGGTGCCTCCCATCATGTCACTGCCAACATGAAGAATCTCTCGGTTAAATCCGAATATGATGGTACTGATCACTTAGCTCTCGGGGATGGTAAACCTGTTCCTATTACTCATGTTGGTTCTACTGTTATTGGTGCTTCAAATTTATGTCTGAAAAATGTGCTAGTTGTGCCTACAATTGCAAAAAGCTTATTGAGTGCTGCGTCTTTTACAAAAGACAATAATGTTCTAATTGAGTTGCGTCCCACTTGTTGTTTTGTGAAGGATTTGCAGGGTCGGATCATCATGAAGGGAATCGTTGAGGATGGACTGTATCGCTTACTTACTTCCACATCGATCTCATCATCCTCAAAACCGTCTGTCAACCATGTCTCTCGCACCTCTCTTCAAGTTTGGCATCGTCGACTTGGGCATCCACACCCTATTGTTCTAAAGAGTCTGGTTTCTAAGTTCCAACTGTCCATTTCAAATAAACAGTTAGATAGTGTTTGTGAGTCATGCCAACTTGGCAAAAGTCACCGTCTTCCATTTCGGTCTAGTCATGAACCTAGTTCGGGTTGTTTTACTCTAATTTATGCTGATGTTTGGGGTCCTGCATCAATTCCCTCTCTTTATGGCAATAAATACTTCGTTCAATTTGTGGATGATCATTCAAAATTTTGTTGGATTTATTTTCTATCTCACAAATCTCAAGTCTTGCCAACATTTATCAAATTCCACAAAATGATTCAAAATCAGTTCCATGCCTCAATTAAAAAGCTTCAGACTGATGGAGGAGGGGAATTCATTTCTCTTTCTTCTTATCTCCAAGAAAATGGTATTCTACATCGTATGTCCTGTCCTTATACTCCGTCTCAAAATGGAGCAGTCGAGAGACGACATCGAATCGTTCAAGAAAAAGGGCTCTCTTTGTTAGCCCATGCTTCTTTACCATTTCAATATTGGGAGAATGCCTTTCAAACTGCAGTGTATCTTTCTAACAGAACCATTACCCCACTTCTTCAAAATTCATCTCCATACCAAATTCTTTACAAGAAACAGCCCGATTACAACCTACTCAAAACGTTTGGGTGTGTTTGCTATCCATATCTAAAACCTTACAACACCACAAAACTAGCCTATCGTTCTTTACCCTGTCTATTTATTGGCTACAATTCTAAATATAAGGGATATGTGTGTCTTCATCTACCCACTGGGAAAACTTACATTTCTCCCCATGTAGTCTTTAATGAAGAAGTATTTCCATACAAGGTTCCTACCTCCCCTACTATTCAGCCATCTCCCACACCACCGGCTCATCACAATATCTCCACTCGGCTTCTTCAAACAGCTGCTACTTGTCCGCCGAACCCATCGGCCTCATCACCGACATCTCCTTCATCATCGTCGGCCTCCACTAATCCCCCAATCTCTCCCACCTCACCAAACCAGTCATCATCCTCCTCCTTGTTCACTACAAGCCCTGACACCCAGTCCTCCACCGAATCCATCCCTAGTCCATCTCAATCGACGTCCTCAATGGCTGACTCGACTCCTGCAGATCCACCACTTAACCCGGTGTTGTCGCACTTGCGACCTGCTGACGCCTCAACTCACTCGATGACTACCCGAGCAGCAACAGGAGATTTAAAGCCTCGCAGTTTCAATACGACTCGACATCCTCTCCCTGTATGTAACTTGGGGGAGAAAGAGCCTGTCACATTTGCTTCTGCTGTCAAACAGGTTAAATGGCAAGAGGCCATGAAGTCAGAAATTCAAGCTCTTGCTCAAAATTCAACGTGGTCTCTTGTTCCATGTCCACTGAATGCTAATGTCGTGGGCAACAAATGGGTATATAGAATAAAGAAGAAGGCTGACGGTAGTGTTGAGCGCTACAAAGCTCGTTTGGTAGCAAAAGGATTTCACCAGGAAGAAGGTATTGATTTCTTCGACACGTTTAGCCCAGTGGTAAAGCCAACTACTATTCGTCTTATTTTATCCATTGCTATTTCTAAGGGTTGGGCTTTACGCCAACTTGATATTAACAACGCCTTTCTGAATGGCGACTTGCGGGAAACTGTTTACATGGAACAACCGAAGGGCTTTGTTGATCCTAAATTCCCTTCGTATGTGTGCAAGTTAAGGAAAGCCTTATATGGATTGAAACAGGCACCACGGGCTTGGTTCAATAAGCTGAAAGAGTACCTACAACGTATTGGCTTCTATGCTTGTTTCTCAGACACGTCCATGTTTGTGCTTAAAACTGCTTCCGCTATCACCTATATTCTTGTGTACGTTGATGATATCATTGTCACCGGTTCTGATTCTGCCTTTATCGCCACTTTTGTTGCCCAGTTACACCGGACCTTCGCACTTAAAGACTTGGGTCGCCTTACATACTTTCTTGGTATTGAGGTATCCTATCTCAATTCCTCTATACATTTGTCTCAGTACAAATATGTTAGGGATCTTCTGGAAAGGTGCAATATGCTGGATGCAAAACCCATTTCATCACCTGCTGATGCTTCTATTACCAAAGTGGTTGCTGGTACTGATCTCCCATTTGAAGATCCACAACAGTACCGACATGTCGTTGGTACACTTCAATATGCCACCATCACACGACCGGAAATCAGTTTTGCTGTCAACCGAGCTTGTCAACACATGCATAATCCGCTTGTCTCTCATTGGCGCCATGTCAAGCGAATATTAAGGTACTTAAAAGGTACGTTAGATCATGGGCTTCGCTTGTCTGCTTCATCTCGACAGGATCTTGTGGTTTATTCGGATGCTGGTTGGGCTACCGATCCTATTGATCTTCGGTCCCAACATGGTTTCGCGGTCTTCTACGGTGGCAATCTCATAAGTTGGGCAAGTCGCAAGCAAAAAGTTCTAGCTCGATCCAGCACAGAAGCAGAGTATAGAGCTCTTGCCTTTGCAACTGTTGAAATTGTATGGCTGCGTCAATTTCTCCAAGAGCTTCGTCAACCTCTGCACAAATCTCCGGTTCTATTATGTGACAATATTTCAGCAACATTCTTGGCAAATAATCCGGTAATCACAACACGATCGAAGCACATACAAATCGATTATTACTTTGTTCGTCAGAAAGTAGAATCGGGTGAGCTTCTTGTTCAACATGTTCCTGCTAGTGCTCAAATTGCAGATATTTTCACAAAGGCTCTCACAGGTCGTCTATTCACTAGCTTCTGTCCCAAGCTCTCGGTCGCTGCCCGTCCATCGACTTGCCGGGGGGTATTAGCCAAGAATTAGTATTAGTTAGGAAAAGTATATCTACTCCTAATATTTAGGTAACTAAATGTAAATATCGTATCTTTGTGATCTTGTTAGTTGGGATGTGATTCTCTCATCAAGTGTATATATTGTAACTCTTATTCATCAATGGAGATATACAGAGATCAGTTATCTAAGCTTTCACTCACTCCTCACTGTGTGATTATCAGAAATTTTGTTACATTTCCTTATTTGGTTCCTTCGGTACCATGTGAAATCCTATACTAATAATACTAGTGCTTTGTAATTGCTAAGTTCGTCGCCTGAATGATCTAGGGAAGGTGATGCTCCAACGCAAGCGATGACAAGTTCGTTGCTTGAATTCTCAAGCGGCCATTTGCCTATTCAGACGAGGATATACTCCATGGCCTGAGTGTGTTTATGGCGTAGTGTTACCTATATCATTCATAGACTAATTTACAAGTGAATGTATTCCATCTATTGTCAATTTATTATAATCTAAATCAATTGGGCTTATATGTTAATCCTTTAATAGCTTCAAGATATATTTGATTTCTCCTACAATATCAAACTCCATGAGCTCGAACCGAGGAGATATTTAATTATTTATTTGGGCTTCTTTCATTTAGTTTTCAATAACATTCAATTGAATTTAACATATGCCAAATTGATACCAAGCTGAACGGTTAAAGGCTATCATCCAAATCTGCAAAATTATGAAAGTGAAAAAACAATAATGTAGTAATAATAATTCAACCATTTTTTTAAAAAAAAATAAATATTTCCCCTAGTACAACAATGTGGAAAATAACTAAATACTTAGAGCAAGCACTCAAATTTGGATGACTTGGTCATCTCAGTAGTATCCATTTTCTTCAATTTGATCAACTCACTAGTTAAAAATACAAATCATCAAGACGTTAATATATGGTTTGCAATTAACAAAACAAAAAGAAAGGGAAACGGAGGAAAGAGGATTCATCTCAAGTACTTGCGAAGATCGAAACGATGTATCTCCTTAGTTCCAAGTTCAATAATGCAGCTGCAAAAGAGAAACTGCATTATTGAACAAATTTATTCACCGAAAACACGGGAATTCAAGTAGAATATACAATACTCCACTTCCCAGTAGGAATAGAAGCAAACATGTATATATAGAAATGAAAGAAAGCCAAAATAAATAAATAAATTAGACCCAACTAAAATATACTGACTAACTGAAAGTCATATGCTTCTGACCTGTGCCTCACTGCTCTCTACATCTTCAAGAAGACATGCAGCAACTAAGTGCAAATTGTCTCTCAATATGGAAAAGAAATCTACATATACTTGTATATCCTGCATATACTTGTATATCTTACATTCAAATGGTTTTCAACTTTATCCCAGGCTTCAAACATCAAGGCCTCAACCCCAAGATCATCAGTTATGCCTCTCTTGCGAAAGACAGATTATCCATCCAAATAAAAAATGAAGTTGATGCATGAAGGTGCTACTGCCGCATCTGCAGCTGCAATTATGCGAGTTCCCATGCCTTCTCGTCAAAGAGACGAGGAAACATATTTAAAAAAAAAACAGAATCTCAAAGACACATATCCAAAGGCAGAAACCCATATATTGAGACCTCATTCAATAGTGCAACATAAACTCAAAGGCGGTAGTAATCTTATTAACACAAATGGAAGACAGAATTAGAAGAATGTATAAAGGATGATTTAGAAATCTGAAACTGAGAATAGATAGCACTAGTAATCTTACCAAAGGCACAAACCCATATATTGAGACCTCAATTTTCTTTTCTGCAATTTCCCCTTTGAAGCTGCCAACGATTGAAAAATTGTGGGAAAGATATCAGTATGGGTGAATTATATCAACATAATCATGAGATAATGATATAAAATCCAATAGTGCATATCGAAGATGCAACATACACTTCAATTTCATCAACAACCTGTGCTTAGAGAGGACATTACCATCAATCAGGGAATCTCTAAACAGAATAAGAAGAATCTATGAAGGATGAAGGCGGATTTACAAATCTCAAATTAAGAACAGATTTGAAGATCCTGAATTTTAGAAATAGAATCTCAAAGACCACATTCAGTAGTGCAACGTAAACTGAAAGACAGTAGTAATCTTATATTGCATCACACAAATGGAAAACAGAATGAGAAGAATATATAAAGGATGAAAACTGATTTAGAAATCTGAAATTGAGAATAGATACCAGTAGTAATCTTACCAAATGCACAAACCCATATATTGAGACCTCGATTTTCTTTCCTGCAATTTTCCCATTTTAACACAAAATCCGAAGTTAATATTTTTCTAGAAAAGTATGAATAAAAAAAACGGTAATGTGATAAGAACAAA
Source organism: Persicaria tinctoria (assembly GCA_037127255.1). Taxonomy (NCBI): domain Eukaryota; kingdom Viridiplantae; phylum Streptophyta; class Magnoliopsida; order Caryophyllales; family Polygonaceae; genus Persicaria; species Persicaria tinctoria. The sequence continues at coordinate 18,667,766 of JBANSL010000007.1, read as the reverse complement.
TCATTAACAGATAAGATACTTTTAAGAGAATAATTTTCAAATATTAGAGTTGAGAAGATTTTGACAAAATCGACAGAATGAGTTTCAAATGTTAGATTAAATTAAATAAAACTAGTACGATCCCTGCGCCATGGCGCGATTTTTTTTATAAATAATATTTAGATATAGATAAATCATAGACATTAGATTTAATTCAATATTTTTAATTAAACCCATTGATTAGTAATTGTGTTAAAAATAATAGAAAAACATACACTTGGGTTAAAGAGATAAAGAGAAAAATAAATAATAAATAGTGAAAGATAAAAGTTTTGAATTAATCCCATCGGTTAAAAAATGTAACATCAAATAATATTGGGTAATTAATATTAGAATATTTTTAAAAAATAATAATAATAGAAAATATAGTTACCATAATAAAATGATATTATGTAAATAATATTTTCACAACTAACTTTGAACATGGAGAGGACATGTGACATAAATTAATATACTATATAGATATAGATAGTTAGTAAATGAAAATTAAAGAAAAAGAAGAAAAAAGGAGAATTAAAAAAAAAAGGATTAAAGAGAAAAAAGAAAATTATAATTGGTCAAAACCCCTAAAATCTCTCTAATGTTGACACCTCAGCATCAACTCTTCTAAATTAAGAGTTTATATAGATATATAGATAAAATTAAAATCCAATTACTCGTAGATGTCAAGATTTTGACAGAAAATAGGAACAATTTAAAAATTAACAAACCTATATCAGTCATTCAGTCATCCATTCTAAATACAAAATCAATTCGTATCTACAAAATCTTATGCATTGCAACTCATAAGAACTTACATAAAGAACTTACAGAAATGGTGAGAAACTCATAAGTAGGCTAAGATAAGAATATTGCATTGCATAGGAACTTACAGAAGGACAAATTAACTGGAAAAGGAGGGAAAACCTAGTTTTTCTTCAATTTGCAAAAGCCATGGATCTCCACTCTTCAAAAGCCCTTCGATTTAGGCCTAATCCTCCCAAGATCGTCCGAACCCAAGCCCTGACTTTGGGAATTGGCTTCTCATCCGAATCGATCTCTTTGTGGCTGCAACAATGTGTTTTTTTTTTCTGGCGGCCTACTCTTCCCAAGAGTGTCTGAACCCAAGCCTAACTTTGGGAATTGGCTTCTCCTCCGAATTGAGCTCTATGTTGTCGCGACATTGTGTTTTTTCTCGTGGAAGTTGAACCAGCCAATGCGACTCGTGGTGGTGTTACTGCAACTGACTTGGTTTGAGAGAGGGAGAAAGTGATCATGTAGACATCGCCGGGCTCTTGAAGGAGAAATTAAAATCAAGTGAAGAGGGATGAGAGATTTGGAAAGGAATGAAAGGGGTAAGGAGAGGGCGTACAGATTGAGCGTTGTGCCAGGAAAGGCCACCGTAGACGTTGACGAAGAAGGTGGCGGCGAGATAAACGGTGGTAACGCCGAGGGTGGCGGTGAAGCCTTTGAAGGCCGCCAAATATCCGACCTTACTCGCAACTCTCATCTCTTTCAAATCCTGATTCCTTTTGGTGGTCTCTCCACTTCACTCTCGGCTTGCTGGGGAGCTCTTGTTTTCTTTAAGTGCTACGAAGTGGAAGTTGAAAACAAAGGATATGGAAAAGGGAACGAATTAGGAGAAGAAGATGGGCATCGGAAGGAGGAGGAGGCAAAGAAGGAGATGGAGTCATGGAGATGGACAGACGGAGGAGGAAGAATGAGATGGCCAGGCGGAGAAGAGTCGGAGAAGGAGACGACCAAACGGAGAACCCTAATTTCCCCGTAGAAAAAACTAAAGAAAAATAAAGAGAATTAAAATAAAAAGAAGATACAAAAGGAGAATTAAAAGAAAATTAAAAGGAGAAAAAATTATGATCGGTTAAAATGACTAAAATCACTCTAAGGTTGACACGTCAGTTTGAACTCTTCTAAATTAAGAGTTTACTAGTGTAGTACCCGTGCGTAACGCACGGGATTGATAAAATACATTATATTTTATAGAATATATTATCATAATTTATTTACATTATATATTAGATATATTATTATACTATTATAATAATATGAAAACGATATAGCAAAATAATATAAATTTGGATAAAAAAATATTGCTTATATTATATCAATATATAATATATAATATATGTGGCAAAACATCGATGTCTCACCTTCCTAACAGGGTCGGAGTTGAGATTTGAAATGCCCGGGACATGATATAAAAATGTGGCTCTCTACTATTATTTTTTGTTGTGTAAATGGATTGGAAGGTAAGACCAAATAATTTGGTAGTTCGACTACATATTACACAAACTCTAGGTGAATAGAGTTTTAAGAACTTTTGGATGGAGAGCACATAAAAATACTTCATCTGTCTTAAAATATAGGTCGTTTTATTTTATTGGCATGTTTTTTAAGAAGCTAAAAACTCTGTAAAATATTATATTTTTATATGTTTTTAAAAATAATACTACGCTTATTAATAATAAGTATAGTATTATTTTTAAAATCTAATAAAAAAAGTTAATATTTTATAAAGTTTATAGCTCCTTAAAAGATGTGCTAAAAAGTAAAATGAAGATAGGCTAAAAAGTAAAATGACCGATATTTTGATACAGAGGTAGTACAAAGTTTAGAGTTATCATTCCTATTTGAGAAAGAGTTTTTTGTAGCCTTCTAAGTTTTTTAGTAAGCTGATTGATTACTTTGAGCATTAAACACACATTAGTTGTGGTAATGGGTTGGAAGGTTAAACCAAATAATATGATAGTTTGGACTACACATTCCACCAGTGCTGGTGAATGAATATTTTGGAACTTCGGGATGAAGAGCACATAAAAAAGATATATTATATTAAAAAAAAATAAAAGTAAAAAAAATCCTTTCATCTCAAAATATAGGCCATTTTTTTGACATATTTTTTAAGAAGTTAAGAATTCTATCAAATATTATCTTTTTATTAGTTTTATTTGAGCATGTTATATGATTTGCAATGTCTAAATAAAAGCTTTATTATTATTATTATTATTATTATTATTATTATTATTATTATTATTATTATTATTATTATATTAGGCCAAAGCATGGATAGTTAGCTTAGTGTCATAAAACATATGACAAATAAAAAAATGAATGAAAATCTTTTGGATCTCAAGCTTGTACTTTTAATTCATTTGTAAAAAAAAGAAGAAGAAGTGGAGGACACACCATTAATTGAATCTCATGTAATTTAATACATAATTCCAATAAATAAAAATAAAAATAATCCAAATATAAATCATTTCTCTGCGAAAAAATAATATAGATATAAATAAAATTAGTTCGACGGATTATAAAAATCTAAATATCTTTTATTAAGATTCTCTCAAAATATTAATAATATTTACATTTACTACGTATAAGGTAAATTTTTTTCTAATATATCATTAATTGAATCTCATGTAATTTAATAGATAACCGTTTTTAAAATATTTTAATATTGTTTTTTATTAAATATATAGTATATATTTACTACGTTAGTTTACTAAAATATCTATCCACGGATGGATTGTGGCTAGATAATATTTTGATAAATTATTTTGTCTCAAAAAATAATATAGATATAAATAAAATAACAATGATTAAATAATTAATTTTGATATAAATAATTTTTTTACCAAAAAATAATCTAGATATAAATAAAATAGCACTTATCAAATACCACATATTTATCTATTACTACCTCTGATCTAAAAAGGATGTCGTTTGACTTTTTAACACGTATTTTAAGGAGCTAAAAAATATATAATATATTAACTTTTTTATTATTATTTTTTTATAATCTAATACTTATTACCAACAAATATTCAGTTGTAAAAAAATAATTAATTTTTTTTTGATATTTTATATAGTTTTTAGCTATTTAAAATACGTGTTAAAAAGTCAAACGACAATCTTTTTGGATCGGATGGAGTAGTATTTTTGGTAAGTATGACTATGAAATATTTTTTTATTTACATTTATGGCAATTAACTAAAATATAAATATATATATAGATAGATTGTGTCTTATATAACTTTTTATAAACTATGATAACATATTATATTTTGGGGGGATTTGCAAAATAGCCACCAAAATGGGCTTAATTTGCGAAATGCCCGCGTTTTGGGACAATTTTGTAAAATGCCCCAAATATAAACCCCTTCCCTTTGTTTCACCGGTCTTTCTCTCTCCTCCGCGCTCTCCCTCACCGCGCTCTCTCTATGCTGCCCTTCGCCGATCATAGCGATTCAATCCCGATCAACTCTCCAATCGCTCCAAAACCGCGGATTTCAACGTTTCTTCAATAGAATCATGGAAAATTTGCGCCTAAGGCGCAAATTTTCTTCGATTTTTGACGTTTCTCAGATCTTCGTTCTCCCCTCCTCAGATCTAGGACTTCAGATCGGCGCTTCTTGATTGTTGAGAATAATTCCGATTTCGATGATTTTGTGTTCAATCGGTGCCATGGCGGATCTGTAACTCCCTCTCCGGCGAGTTCGAGCGAGCGACGGGAACGAGCAGGTCAAGGGCGTGTGTGTGCGAGGACAAGTGTGGAGGAGATTGAGCGAGCGACGGGAGCAAGCAGGTCGAATCTCTTTTTCTTTCTTGATTGGGCGGATCTTCTGCCCCAATAGGCCGAGCGACTGTATTTTTACGAGCCGAGGTTTCCTTATCAATCGATCGAAGATCGATTGATAAGGAACTCGAATTTTGATTCCGACTGTTTTACTTATCAATCGATCTTTGCTTCCAATTGTTTTTCTTATCAATCGATCGAAGATCGATTGATAAGAAAAAACATTTTGGCAATAAATAGCATGGCAGCGCAGTGCCCGAATTTTCAGTAGTTTCCTGAGCTCCTTTATGGAGGGTAACTACACAGAAGAAAGGATGAGTAGATTGGTTGGGAAATAAAGCACCCCTGATTGTAAAATGATTTCATGGCACTTGAAGAAAAATGCAACCAATTTAGCATATTCATGACTGATAGTGTATACTGTATATATGTTAATTTTCTTTTTAGATCATTGTGGTTATGTAAATTAATCATTCATTGTCATCACCTATTACTTGGTAGCTTATAAATAACGCTGTTTATTTACCTATTCATGGTAGCTTATAAATAAATTATTAAAAAAAATATTATAAATAAATTAATTAGATTTATTATTTTAAAAATACATAAGATACAATTACTTTAATTTAATAAATAATTAAGGCAAAATAATTATTTCAAGTGGAGAATCTATAAAAAAAAAATCAAAGCATCTTAATTTTAGTGGGGCTCAAGGACAAGTTTTTCCAAACCTCCCAAATCTTAGATATCGGGATGATTATAATTCATTATTTTAATAATTTAATATTCTAAAGTTTCCCGGTCTTTACACGGCCCGCTTGGGCCAACTACTCTGTCCAAGCCCGCATATTTTCCCGGGCGGGTTGGCCCATGTTTGCTCAGGTCTACCTATTGATAATGAAAATCTTGAACTTGGATTCAAATTTTATATTTCAAAATAGTATTTTATTTGCCTAAAATCAACAATAACGTTAACCATTTAATATTTCATTTAAATATAAAATTTTAAATTATGTTAGGTTAAAGGAAACGTGCCTACTCTAATCATACTAATAATCTTCAATTTTCATTTTTGAAGCATACATACTATAATCTTATAGAGTATACTGTATATATGTTAATTTTCTTTTTAGATCATTGTGGTTATGTAAATTAATCATTCATTGTCATCACCTATTACTTGGTAGCTTATAAATAACGCTCTTGATTTACCTATTCAAGGTAGCTTATAAATAAATTATTAAAAAAAATATTATAAATAAATAAATTAGATTTATTATTTTAAAAATACATAAGATACAATTACTTTAATTTAATAAATAATTAAGGAAAAATAATTATTTCAAGTAGAGAATGTATAAAAAAAAAAAAATCAAAGCATCTTAATTTTAGTAGTAATTTTTTTTTTTTTTGGTTGGCAATTTTAGTAGTAATTAATTGTAACTAAATCACCTATTTTTAATAAAAGATTAATTAGATATAGATATAGATAGAGATAGATATAGATATAGATATAGATATAGATATAAATATAGATATAGATATCGACTATCCAATTTTTTTTTTTATGAACAATTAGAATTATTTGATTCTTTTAGGGAGTATTATTTATAGTGGTTCACATTATCCGATTTCAGTGCTTTTTTTTTACTAAAAAATTAAATATATAGATCATAGAAGTTCCCTATCTCTAGGGCTTGCAATGGATTCCAAGCGGTTACGAGCGGCGATTGATTGGGCGGATCTTCTGCCGGAATTACTAGCAACCATCGCCGGCCATCTCCAGAAACACGGAGACATCGTCCGATTCCGATCCGTCTGCCGATCGTGGCGATACTCCACCGCTCTCTTCCCTCAAAAGCTCTCCCCTTACTTCCCTCTCAAAGGCTCGTTCATGGGTGAACTCCCCAGTCGCGGTGTCTATGATTACATGATCAACGCCACCGCAATATACCTCATCCGCCCCCACTCCGATCCCACCAAAGCCTGGCTCATCGCCGCCCAAGAACCCTCCCCCGGAAACCTGATCCTCCGCCACGCACTCACCTATAAAGAGTTCACTAACATCGCAGATCCTAACACTTATCTCCAGTCGTTCACCACTCAAATCGTCGCCCGATCGTACTCTCACAACCGATTTTGTCCCCTTTGCAATGGAGTCAGAATTCTAGAGAAGCTGTCTTTTGTCACTGAATCATCCTCAAACCAATTGGTTGGCTTATGCAACGATAAACTTGTCCCTCCTATCATCCGTCAGTATGTGTTTAGGCTCGACTTGAGCTTAAGCGGCGGCGGCGACATTATGACTAGTCCAGCTGCTCAAATGGATTATGACCTGACCACTTGTATCGACCATGTGAATTTCAAGGGACGAGTGTATGCTGTTAATGGATACGGCCATATTTTTGTGGTCGATGCCGAGGAGTTGAGGTTGGTTCAAATAGCCTCTTTGGAAGAGGATGATTTGTTGGTTGAAAACTATTTAGTGGTATCGGAGGGAGATTTATATGTGGTACGGTGGTGGAAGGGATGTAAGATCTATAGGCTGTTAGTGGATGAGGTTGGTGACAATGGTGAGGTGTTGATGGAGCCTGTTTTTGATATCGGCGATAGGGTGTTTGTCCTTGGCTTGACATTCTCGTTTTCGATTTCTGCCCGAGATCTGTGTCATCCATGGAAAGGAAATTGTATTGTTTATTCAAGGAACACCTTACCTTGCTGTCGATGTGGTTGCCCTCCATCGTGTCGAGGGCAACATTGTCTGCTTCAGCTTGGAGGAGATCAGAACCGACTACAAAAGATTACCAAGTTAAAAGGCTATTCAGACTTGTTTCACCCCCCTTCCTCGGACAATGTGAATGAACAGGGGCTTACCTGCCAACACCAAGTCCAAGACGAGGAGAAGCCCTAAAGGCTTTTAGGATTTTAACGATGTCGAATTACCCATTTTCGCTACTAGGTTTTCTCGCTTATATATATTTTCTTCTATGTTGCCTATTTTTTTTTTCTCTATTGTCAACCTTTTCGACCTCTAGCTTGATTCATTGGGTTGGGTATGTCGAATGGATTGCATTCCCCCTTTTTTTTTTAAATGACAAATTTTCGAAGTAAATGTCGAAAAGTCTATTGATTATATGACACTGAATATAATGATTAATATTGTTTGCTTTTGAAAATTCCCCTTTAGTTAATCGAATATGGAGGTTATTTAGAACTAGTATAGAATTTGTAGATTAACTAAATGTTGTATTATTCTTTCTTTGGAACCTTGATACTACTACATATATAAGATTTTAAAATTGTGGTGTAAGACAATGAATTTAGTTGAGGATCATGATCAAAACATGATGACAGAATCTTTAATATATTCAAAGGAAAACATAGGCCAGCTTGACCTTGTAAGAATACGTTTGGTCTGAGAACTCGATCTAAAGCCGCTGATTTGGTTTTCCATATATTTCGGATTGTAATTTGTCATCTCCTAAACATGGCTAAAACAAAGTTAGTTCATGACTGAAGGAATTAAGGATCAATGAGTTTAGAGTTAATTGCTAGTATAGAGCAATAACCCTGAAGAGTAATTTCCGGAAAATTGACTGTCAGAGGTTTAGACTTGAGTCTGATTCATCCAATTTAGTTGGGTTTTAAGTATCTCATAAGACAACATTACAAAATTATTGCATTCCTCTAATATCACATCCATTTGATAATGCTAGAGATTTGTGTTTGTGTTGCTTTTGCAATGCTAACGGCTATGCATGGGCTTATGGCTGCACATATATGTTTGTACTAGTATTCGGTACCCGCCCGTTGTGCGGTTTGTTAATAAACAAAATAATATTTAATTTATATCTTCTTTTTGAAAGCTAAAGGTTATAATAGTTTGGTTGAAATCTTTGGAGTAGCTCAATAAAAAAAATCTTTAGATATTTTAATACATCGTAGTATAAAAAGATTATACAAAATAACCTAAGATAAATTATTCTATCGATAATATGTTTTATAACAATTTAAGATATGAGATTTCATATTTATATTAAATTTTAATATAACATTTTAATCAAGATAAACTAACACCAACAACTTCATCATGATATTAAAAAAAAGAATGATTGGAATAGTCTATCTTAAAACTCATAATCACTTATCTATTGTGTGTGTATATAAACACACATGCACAAACATTATGCCCTGAAATTGAAAAGTTATACTATATCCAATTCAAAAGATATGTTGTATTGTTCTATCGAGTTTTATAAAAATGTATTTTTACTTAAACCAATTTTTTTAAATTAAGACGTAGATAAAATTATAAAAATCTAATTTATTATATTGGAAATATTATTTCTTATATATTAAAGTATAAAAAGATAAGTTTTTTTAATTAATTAAAATATAAGGCTGCATATTTATAATTTGTAGTCAAAATTAAATCCGAATATGACACGTATTAAATAAATCAAAAGTCGTTTCGGGTATTTATTTTAGTGTGTGTGTATAGCATGTATAAAATAAAGTTGTGGCTTCCATCGGTAGTATTTTCTAATGATATCCCAATAACAATAACATAGGTTTAAGTACGTGTTTAACTTCATTTCAAAAAAAAATCATGAATTGCGAAGAATGAAAAAAATTTAAAATATACTGTATTTGATTAGTTAGATTGGATATGTTTTCAACCTATTTTTTGATCTTAATCCAGTTCGATCGACTCAGTCGCTTTACATCTGGATCGGGTACTGTATGACCCATTTAATATCAAGGTTTTATAACTAATAAAAAAAATGTTGTGAGCCCAAAAATATAATACCACTTTAATTCAGAAAATGTCACGTAAGTAAAAATATATATAGATTATTAATTATATAAATTTTTGTATTAACTACTTATTTAAACCAAAATCTTATCTGGTAAAAATAAAACTATTTTATCTTATGTATTTTGTGTAATCTTTTTATTCCCACCGAATTGTAATTTGGGTAAAACAAAATAAAAACGCCTCGCTCTCAAATTTGAATTTGCTAATGATGATATTGAAGGGAATTATTTGATCTAAAAAGATAATATGGAATTAAGATAAGTTTTAAAATGAAAACATTTTAAAATTGTTTGGAAAAAAATACGTTTTAAAATATTTATTTCATTCAATTTATTTCATGCAATAAAAATACTTAGTATATTTATATACTACGTAGTAACATGTAAGGTGCCGTCTTGCAATAAATATATTACGTAGTATATTTAATACCCTAATTTTAAATTTTTATTTAGTTTAATGAAGTGTATTGTCACATTGATAAGTATTTTTTCCCCTTCGATTTCCATATCACCACTCACCATATTGCGGGAAATTTAATGAAGAGATTGAATCCAATCAAATTTGCATTTTAATTAGTAGAATATAGTCATTGAAATAAGTTATTTTCTAAGTTTGGATTGATAAAAAAGAAAAGATATAAATTGTGTATTCAATCAAGATATGGGCCGGATGAAAAAATTAGCTTCATGTATTCAATCAAGATTATGTCAACTAAATGATAGATTTTATAGTTTTATATATAGCCACTTGATATATTAGTCTAAAAAGATAAGTCTGTAGCTAACTATATTCATTTATTAATTGATGTGGCCCAGGAATATAATACCACTTTAATTTAGAAAATGCCACGCAGGCAAAAATAATCCCGTTTAATCCAGAAAATTCCGTGCCCGCGAGGTCGCGCCAGCGGTCTCTGCTTTAGTATTTTACTAGTATTCGGTACCCGCGCGTTTGCGCGTTTTGTAAATAAAATTATATTTTATTATGTTAATTTGTTTGAAATGTTTTTTTATTAAATTTTATGCTTGAAATATTTTAATAAAATATTCAATCAATTGTAAAATAAATTAAAGTAAAATCTTGTTAGATGAAATTGAATATACAACTAAAAGGTTAATTTCAATGTGTCACTTACTCGTATAGTCTAAACCTTTTTAATCATATCTAAAACGGGATAAATGATAATCCATGGAATGTATGTCACATATACATTGGATTTAGTTAAAGCGGTTGAATATTTATAAAAATCCTAATTAAAATATAAGGTTATATTGGATAGTTTATTTGATCTAAATTTTTTTTTTTCATAAACAACAGTCCAACCTTCCTCAACCCCAAAAAAAAAAAAAAAAACAGTCCAAGCATTTTCAGGACCGAATAATATCAAAGAAAAACTTGATCGAGTGCTTGTACAACATCCAATCATTCAGAAATTCCCTGCCCTGTGTACATTTAATGGGGCATTCTCTTCATCGGATCATTGTCCTATCACCATTGAGCTCTCGACGTCTAACTCTTCAAAAGCGCCGCCTTTCAAGTTTGAAAATTCTTGGATGTACAGAGCAGAGTTCACAAGTGTAGTTAAACAAGCATGGCGAGCCTCCTGCCCAGGATCGGCTATGTTCCAATTAACCTACAAAACCAAAATTCTTAAAAAAAGAGCTAAAATATGGAATAAATCAACTTTTGGGAATATCTTTAGACAACTAGAGAAGGTAGAAGCTCAACTCCTATCCATACAAACTAATCAAAACATTGACCCAAACCAACCAGAAAGGGAGGCACAGAGAGAGAGGAACTTAATTCGTAAAAAAGAAGCTCTTCTTCTTTACCATAAGAGTTTCTGGAACCAAAGATCCAAAACAAAACATATCAAGCTGTCTGACTCAAACTCTTCCTACTTTCACAAAGTTGCTTCGGGAAGACGTAATAGGAAAATTATTCGTGGAATCACTTCATCAGAAGGAACACAGATTATAGGAGAAGAGAATATAAAAACGGAAATCCGCTTGGACTTTGATAGGAGATTCCGTTCGGAATATAACCACTCTGCTGACCATGTAAACACACTCCGACTGGTAACCCCCTCCATCTCCGATGAAGATAACCAATCTCTGATTGTAATACCATCTAACGGGGAAATTAAAGCGGCAGTTTTTAGCCTAGGATCTAATAAATCTCCGGGACCCGACGGTATGACTGCTGAATTTTACAAAAATTATTGGGGAATTGTTGGGAAAGACATTATCCGTGCAGTCAAAGGGTTCTTTTACTCTGGAAAACTTCTCAAGCAAATTAACCATACTTTTATTACTCTATTACCTAAAATAGATAACCCGTCAACGACTGCACATTATAGACCGATCAGTCTATGCAATACCATCTATAAAATCATCTCGAAGATACTGACCGAAAGACTTAAGAAGGTTATTGGAAAACTCATCCACCCTCTTCAAGGGGCGTTTGTATCTGATAGAGCAATACAGGATAATGTGCTTATCGCACATGAAATATTCCACTCTTTCAAAACTAGAAAAGGCTCTGAAGGATGGATTGCGACCAAACTTGACATGGAAAAGGCCTATGATAGATTAGAGTGGCCCTTCATCGAACAAGTCCTGTATAAATTTGGCTTCCACGATAAATTTATCCAGCTTGTCATGGAATGCATATCGACAGTCACTTTCTCGGTGCTGGTAAATAATGGTCCTACTGAACCATTCAAACCAACTAGAGGCATCCGGCAAGGAGACCCTCTTTCACCATTCCTATTTATCCTGGGCGCCGAGGTTTTAGCCAGGAACTTAGCTCAGGCTTCATCCATGGGGAAAATGGTGGGTTTCAGATTCGGAAGGGGAGGACCATGTATTCCGTTCCTCTCCTTTGCAGATGATATTATCATCTTCTCCAAAGGCAGCATTTCAGCGTGTCAAGAAGTTAAGGAGGTGATCTCCTCCTATTGTAAAATCTCAGGACAAAAAGTAAATCTCCATAAATCTGCATTCCAGGTGACTAAAGGAATTCCCAGCTCTCGGAAAGCAGAAATTGAAAGTTGTCTAGGAATCTTGAATGAAAGAAATCTTGAGAAATACCTCGGTTGTCCTATTATCAATGGAAGGGTCAATAAGGATACGTTCCAAGAACTAATTTGCAAATCCAAAGATCAGTTGTCAAAATGGCGAGCTAACTCCCTATCCCAACAAGCTCGAGCAGTCCTTATTAAGTCAAACCTGGCGGCAAAACCATTGTTTACAATGCAGAGCTTTATGCTCCCTGCATCCATTCATAAAGAGCTAGATCAAATCAACAGGACGTTCTTTTGGAACAAGGATCTCCAATATCGCCCGCTCATAGGGTGGGATAAGATCTGTAGACCATACAGTAAAGGAGGTATTGGCATTAGAAAAGCGTGTGAAATGAACGAAGCGTTGCAACTAAAATTGCTATGGAAAACTCTTGCTGAGCCTAATAATGTTTGGGTGCAAGTGGTTAAACACAAATACCTAAAGAATCAAGATATACTAGATTACACAAAAACTGGCAACAGCTCGTGGCAATGGGCTAAACTCTGCCCTCTAATCCCCAAATTCAAATCCGGCCTGATCTGGTCGGTCGGAAATGGACGAACAATTAAATTCTGGCATGACAATTGGGCGTGGCCACAGCCCATCACGTCTCACCCAGATTGCCCTTCACAATTTTCGCCGAACGAGCGAGTATGTGATTATATTATAAATGGCCAATGGTGGGTGGAAAAACTAGAAAAGATTCTACCTCAAACAATTATCAAGGAAATTACTGCAATCCATATCCCAACCATCCCATTCGAGGATAGACTTTATTGGTGGCCAGACCGCCATGGATGGTTCACCACCCAGAGTGCCTATAACCTCCTCACACGCAACAGGGACACAGGAAATGATAATTTCGATTGGATATGGAAATTAGACACTATGCCCAAAGTTAAAAATTTCATGTGGAAATTATGCCATAAGGGTTTACCAACTAAAGCGAGACTAACGCAGCGTGGAGTAGCAATCCCCGACAAGTGTTCCATCTGTGGAGACGCAGTAGAAGACGACACTCACCTTTTCATCGAATGCTGCTCTTACATAACAATGGATATGCTACCCAGCCCAGTGAAGAGGGCTATTACAGAAAGTATTGAAACAACTAGGGAATTCAATCCGATAATAAAACTCATAGGGGAAAACGTAGATAAGAACACCAGGAACACCATCGCTAATAGATGGTGGTCACTATGGTTCTACCGTAACCAGTTATCCTTCGACACCAACAGGAACAAACCTATCAGGGATGTCATTTCAATGGCAAACACGGTCTCAGAAAACTGGAAAAAAGCGTGTTCATTCAACGAACAAATTATAACTCACAATACAAATTCTAAACATAAGCGACAACTTACAAAAACCCAGAGAAGCAAGTGTAAATGGAAAAAACCTCCTATGGGATCGTTTAAACTAAATTTTGATGGCTCTTCAATCGCGAATCAGGCCAGCACTGGGGGATACATTCTTCGTGACTGGCAAGGAAAACCAATAGAGATCGGGTATAAACATCTAGGAAAACAATCTCCACTAATGGCCGAAGCCCACGCTTTACGGTTAGGGGTACAAAAAGCTGTAGAACTTAGAATTGCCAATCTTTACATCGAAGGTGATTCGCTGATTATTATTAAACACTTCCAGGATTCATCTAGCTGTCCGTGGGAGATTGAGCTCATTTTGTCGGAAATTAAACTACTCCTTCAGGGAGTACACTATGTTGCGTTCTCTCATGTTCCCCGCGAGGGCAATGTCGTGGCTGATAGGGTTGCACACCTTTGCCACGGTGCCCGGGGGATTGAGAACTTACAGGATCCTGCCTTGCAGGATCTCATCCGCAAGGATGCTCTCGGATAGGAGGCAATCTCCCGTCCGAATTCTTACCTGATCAAAAAAAAAAAAAAAAAAAAAAAACGATGGATCAAAATTCTACAATTCTGCACTTTACTAATCCATCGCATGCTCCATGAAGGAGGATGATACACATACACTTGGTGTATGTTGGTGTATCTTTTTTTCATGTGTAAAAATTTGTAAAATTTATCCACTACTTTTAAAATTGTAAAAATTAACCCTGAATTTTTTCTTTAAAACTCTATTATACTCCTATTATAAAGAATAAACACTAAAAAATTTAATAACCACTAATGATACCCTAAATTTTAAATGGTGAACCCTAGAAAAATAAATTTTCAATAAAAAAAAATTGGTGTATACATACACCAAGTGTATGTGTAGCCTTTTCCCTCCGGGAATGAAAACAAAAATTGGGCTCTTTGACTTATTTCCCTCCACTTTATTTTATTGCAAAATGGGGTAGCAAAAGGTGGGAACTAACCGCTGAACATGTACATACATACATTACTTTTAACAAAATTATATTTATAATTATATTTAATTGACTAAATCATGCAAATCATTATCCAAATAGATTTATAGGTTTACACGTTACTTTTTAAAAAAAAATTATCTACATGATATTTTTTAAGTTGGTTAAACCTTATCAAATAGATTTATCTAAAATAATTGCCGGTATGAAGCACATATATATATTAGATAGATTTATCAAAAACGATAATTTTTTTTACCTAATTAAGACATAAGGCTGAATATTTATAAAAAAAAACATAATTAAGATATAAGGTTATATTGGACAGATTATTGATCTAAAAAGATAAGTTTTTTGTCTAACTATATTGACTTATTAATTGATGTGGACCAAAAAGATAATATCATTTTAATTCAAAATATGACACGCATGAAAAAATAATCCCGTTTTAATCCAAAAAATTCCATGGATGTAGACCTGTCAAAACACAACCCGACCCGGTGACCCGACCCGACCGACCGAAATTTTTTGGGTCATCTGGGTAATTTTGACCCGATTTTCCGAGTAATCTGGGTTTCGACCCGATTGACCCGGTAATTTTGACCCGATTTACCCGATTGACTCGGTGACCCGGTTGACCTGGTTGATTTATAATTAAATATAATTAATTTTTTTTATATTTAATTAAAATTTATTGCAAAATTATCAAATTATGATTTTTTTAATTTAAAAAAAAAAAATTGACAAACCCGAAATCGACCCGAACCCGTCCGAAACCCGGTCAAACCCGGGTTCTAGTCAACCCGAAACACCCGGAACCCGTTTTACCCGGGACCCGTTTTACCCGAGACCCGGAGTGACCCGACCCGAACCCGACCGGAATGACCCGTTTGACAGGTCTACATGGATGTGAATCGCACCAGAGCCCGTAAAAAAATTATCTTTTTAAATCAATGAAATTAATCATTTGTGTAGACAAATTAAATAATGCAATTTATTTTGTGAAATATCACTATCATTTACGTAGACCAATTATAAATTACTTATCTTTGTGCTTGTGCAGTTGTGCATGTACTTGAAATCGAAAATAGGTACTTGTACTTGAAATTGAAAACGCATTATAAATTATATTTGTACGTGCTTATTTTTTTTTTCCTAAATTCTTATCATCGAGTTGAAAAAGTAAAATAAATTTACATATTAAAAATAATTTTTATACGTTTTAAATCAAATTATTCTAGTTTTAAATCAAATTGAATATACAGTAATAAAAAATTGACCTTTTTTCCGCTCATAGAATTGGTCAATATTCCAATATGTATTTATACATTGTCGTTATGAGTTTAAATTTTAAGAAATATAAAGTATGTTATCAAATCCTTGATTCATTCAATTCTTTTATTTTTCACATGAATAAATTAACATTTAGACTATACACACCCTAAAACAGAAGATATTGGAGTTAATATCGCATACATGTCATTACTGATGATATTGAAGGTTGCAACAACTTTGCTAATGATCGATGATATTGAAAGTTGCGGCAAGTCTTGATTTGAAGCGGCTAACGATGATAATGAAGGTTTGGTGTTTGAGGATGAGTCGTAGACTCGTAGATAACCTCTCTCTATATATAGGAACTACAATAGTCTATCTTAACCATTTAATTAATTATCTATTCAACATAAAATCTTATGAACATAAAAACTAAAACTAATTAAGATATGAGGTTATATTGGATAGATTATTTGATCTAGAAAGATTAGTTTTTCACCTAACTATATTGGTTTATTAATTGATGTGATCCAGAAATATAATACCACTTTAATCCAGAAAATGCCACGTAAGCGAAAATAATCTCGTTTAATCCAGAAAATTCCGTGGCAGCGAGGTCGCGCCAGCGGTCTCTGTTTTAGTATTTTATATAGATATAGATTCTTATTTCCTGATCGATGTCATACGCAATATTTAATGCCATTCTCAAACGGCGAACATCATTTGTTTGTTCGTCGCATGAATAAGTGCCAAAGGTGGTCACATCTTTGGTAGTTGAACTGCTTGGTTAATTACCATTTTGTGCATGAAAGTAGCGAAGGGATCGCACTACTAGAAAATTGCAATTAGACATCTGTTGACAACAGATGTCTTTCAATAAAAAATCTGATCTCTATGTGCGTGTAGTAAAAGATCAAAACTTTCCACATCGGTTTTAAGCAGATGTATTTTCTTGGTTAAAACATCTATTTTTTATTATATTGATTGTGTTTATTTAATTTCATATATATAAATTTTGATTTTATATGGTTTTAAAATAATCTACGACATGAAATATATACATAACCGATGTATTAATATGGTAAAGACATCGTTCTTAGATTATTCATTTGGTGTATATTAATTTTATATTTATAATACGAGATATTATATTGTTTTAATGTAATGCACAGTATAGTTTGTGTATATAAACAATGTTGTTAATACTATTAACATTAATTTATTGATGAAAAAACAGATGTTTTTTGTATTATTCAACATCATTTTATATTTTTATAATGATGTTATTGTTATCAACATACATCAGTTTATATTATCATTTTAATACAAAAACATGTGTTAAACATTGATTTAGGTTAATTAAACGGTATCTATAATAATAGTAGCATCCGTTTTTATATAATTGTTTGATTTCAAGCTGTGAAAGAACTACCTTTTCCTTTTATAATCAGATTCAGGATCTAGCTCTACTATTGATCCCCACTGAATTCCAGCATCAAATTACAATGTTGCATCCAGGCACGGAACCAGGATTGAAAATCCGGGTGGGCTGAATTTTCATATAATTTTTTTTTACATAGGATAGTCATTATTTTAAGAAGATAAGTTAATGAACTAATCAATTTTAAGTAATTAGTAATAATCATGAAATTCAAACAAAAAAAAGTAATAAACATAAAATATATAAAGATAATAACTTGTTTTAAATTAATAAAAGAAAGGAAAATTGAAAAGATCGAAAAGAAAACTAGGCCAACTACCGTAGACACTTGTGAAAAAAGAAGGAAAGAAAGGTGGAAAAAAAATTGAGAAATGAAGGAAAGGAAATGGAATTTTATGAGAATCGAACCTGGGCCTATTAGCACTTCTTATCCTTGCCCAAAACCTACAACCAACTGTGCTAATATATCTACGTGTTCACTACTACTCACCCTTTATTTTCAAAATGGGGTAGGCTGCAGCATAGCTTAGCCTACCCCTAATTCCGTGCCTTGGTTGCATCTCTTAAAACCTTGTACACATATTATGAAGAATTTACATTTCTCGCTCATGTCATTTCCTAGGATGCAAACTAAGAAAAAACAGATGAAACCATCAAATATTGTGACGGGAGGTGCTGCTCTCCACTAAATTCTAGCTTCATGTGCAGCCCTTACAACAACTCTTTGCTATCTACCAGCAACCTCCAATTGTTGTTGTATAGTAGCCCTAACAACCCCTTTTTCCTTCTCAGGACATGAGGATAGATGAGCTTGCCGCAATAAATAGATTACTTTCCACAACAAAAAATAAAAGAACTGAAAAGATATTGTATCCACATGCCAATAGAACCAACTGGGAATAACATGCCCTTGGAGGTTATGGTGGACAGCAGCAGCAGTGTTTGTTGTGAGCGGAATTTGCCATGTTTTACAGTAACTTTTATATCGATTTCTGTATACATTTCATGCATTTGGGTCAAGATAGTACAGAATCTATGTAGTTTATGCTTATTTGCCAAAATTATGGAATCTACACCAGTTTCTGTTTAAATCGCAGAAATCGAGGCATTTACAGCAATTCTACAGAAGGTCGAAAAAGCTCGGAAAACCACTACAGAAGTCCAAGGTCAAAACAGCGGAACAAATCGGAGAGCCAAGTCTAGTCGACATCGAGTAACCCTACTCGACCTAGACGAGCCATGGCCGAGTAGCCTTGGTCGAGCACACCCTGATCGAGCAAGCCAGACACCCGAGCTCCGGAACCCAACTCGACCTAGACAAGCACTAGTCTAGGTCGACGAAGCCCATACGCCCAGATCCGGAGTCGACGAGAAGAAGCTGTCCGAGGACGACTAGGAGCGTTCGCTGCAGCGGAAAAGGAAACTCGCTGCCGCGGAAGAAGTCACCCGCTGCCAGCGGAAGAGCCAGCTCGCGGGAGCGGAAGCGAAGACCCAACTCGATCTCGACTAACTTTTGTCGAGATCGACGAAGACCTTGAGACATGTCCGAGCATGTCTGAGCCAGTCGAACACACCAACCCGAGGAGACCATGTCGATGACCAGCCTTACTCGAGATCGACGAGGCCAACTCGAGATCGACGAGCACCAGTGAGCCCACTCCGAGCCACATCGAGCAGAGTCAAGCCGAGCCGAGCCACCCTTGTCGAGGTCGACTAGACCCAGTGTCCAGAATCTTCTCGACGTAGCCCTGTCCGAGTAGAGTTGACGTTGCTTGGTCGCGAAGTTGCTGAAATCTATCCGAAACTATCAAGTTCTATCCAAAGGAGACAAGATCTATCACATCATGAAGACCTACCTTATTTAGTTTTATCTTTTCCTTATGGATTTATTTCCATTAAACATTTATTTATCTTTTAGCAATTTAGATATAATTATAGATAGAGATAGATATCTTCTTTCCTAGATTAGCTAGGGAATGAAGGCTATAAATAAGGCCCTAGGGGCTCAGTTTTATTAATTCCATCACAATTCAATTTTAGAGAGAAGTAAGTAGTAGAGTAGAGAGAGAGAGTGAGCAGCCGGTTGGAGTTGTGAAGCGAGAGCGGAGTTGGCTTCGAGCGGTTGTAAACTTTGGTTTGTTTTAATGCAAGTTTCTTTTCATCAATCAATGTCTGCAATTGCGATGAGGCGTGAGTAGTCCACCCACTTCTGGGGCTGGGGTGAGCCCGACGGTGGCCATGTGAGGCGATGCGATAAAGGTCAGATTTTTGTGTGATTCATCTTCTATCCCTATAAGCATGATTCTTTTGCGAGAGTTGAAGGTGATCCTTGTTTGTGTTATTGAAGCGAAAGTGATCTTAATGCAACTTGGATTAATTATGTGGAAAAGGGTTAGTAACAATTAGGGTTTATGCGAGAGCCTCTATATGCCTATTTGTTAATGACGAAAGTTATTTGATGGAAAGCATGATCTTTTATGCCTTTATGTGTTGTTTTGCATGGTTATCGTTGTGGTGTTGAAACCCTAGCCTTGGAGGTCTTTTAGTTTATTGATTTATTTCACCGAAATTCTGAGTTCTGTGTTTGAATTTGCAAGCTTTAAAGTTTCTGTCTTTTTTCTGTTTCTGGTCGACCTAGACGAAGCTTCGTCGAGATCGAGTACCTCTTGTCGATCTCGAGTTGGGTTTGTCTTAGTCGAGTTGGCTTTCTGTTTTCTCTTGTCGATTTTTCACTTTCTGTTCTCTGTGTCGAGTTGCTCTTGTCGATCTCGACAAGCTTGTGGTCGAGATCGAGTACGACTTTTTGCTTTGTTTTTTTTCGTTTGTTGCTTTGCTTTTATTTCTGTCTTTATTTGTTCTTGCTTTTATTTCAGTTGCCCTTGCCGGGTTATTTGTCTTTTCTGCTTCTGTGTTTGTTTCTGCTTTTCTGCTACTGTTGTGAGAATCTGATAGCTACCTGAGAACTGCTGACGTGCTTCCTCGTGGATTCGATCCTGACTTTTCTCTTACTACAACGGGAGGAAGTCTTGTAATTATTTGTTGAGACAGGGGAGTCGTTCTGAACTATATCTGATTTTATACTTGACTTACTCCTGCAACAACAGTGTTCACATCCTGCATAATCGGTAAAACAAATTGCAATCAAGGAATGATCACTCTTGCAGCCTCTTTTAATACTAAAGTCACATTTAACTACAATGGCTGACTTCAAACTGAATAAAGGAGACCGTAACGTAAATGTAAAAAAAAAGGAAGTTTCTATAACAAAACAATTGCATGACTATATGACATGAAACCGTGTTTTTTATTGGCTCAACATTGTCACAGAGTCACAAAGGCCAACAAACCTCAACTAAATACAGTTTCTCCAGTACATGAGTAAACTGAGCATAAATTTAACAAGACTACAAAGAAACCACGGACAAATTTGGTGATAATTTACAACTTTTAATCGAAAGAAGAGGAAGGAACAAAAGTGAGCACCACCGTTTAAAATCTAGGAATATGATAAGAATTTACAATTCTATAAATGGCATAAATTCTTACCAGGCCAAAAATTGGAACCATATCACATTCATGTGGAACAAATTACAGAGAAATCACGAGATATCTTTGTAATGCAGGTTAAAGATCATTCAAAACCTAGTAGACTTTATTACCTTGAACTAACTTTATTTACACTACCCATAAACAGATCAACAACTGTTTCTCCTCGAGTCTGCAATAAATGAGATAAAATAAGTCACAATGGAAAGAAACAACGGAAATAATGCAATAAATTTCAATCATCCAGAACGAGAAACACCAAACTGTAACAAGAATGTGATCCATCGGCCATGTTTAGCCCTCCAACTTGCTGATATGCAAAAACAATTTTAACGACAGTTAAAAACATACAAAATCGAATGTTGAAAACAAGCTAAAGTCCACCAATCCTCACACATTCTAAGAGAAGATCAGTTTCAGTACTAATTGAAGATTAATTGACAATCAAATTGAGCTACTTAACCTGGTAACTTTTTTACCATCAAACCTTCACAATAGAATTTCCAAATAACATACCCGACAAGAAAGTCTAAAATCAGAAATATAAATATAATGGATGAGACTAAACGGAAAATCTAAGCAATAACAATCACAATTCACAACCATTAAAAATCTAGCAGCCGTCAAAATAGTCAACCAAGCCAGTAATCTGATTATTTAGTGGTAAAGCAGGTGAATAGCTCATAAAAGATACATAAGGAGAAATTGCAGAGCTAAGCAATTGCAGAGCTAATATAAATTTCTATCATATTAGAATTAGAAAAAACACCATTATAGTTGATCGCAAATTAATACAATCTCATAACACGACAAAAGGTGCCATCTTAGGAGAAAAAATTAGACCACCTAACACAGTAACAAAAGAGATAACTATATTTGGAAGAAAACATCAATAGCTCAACATCACAACATCACAACAAATTCAAATATTTCAGCACTGAGATGATCTTAATTCACCAATGGGCATTAATGCCCATTGATGAATTCTATAGACACCTATGTAAAAGTCCATCACCTAATGCACCTTCCTCAAGCTTGGAAGGTTTGCTAAAATAGAAAATCTGACTCTAATGCTTTTTATGAGCCACCCATATGAGCTCCCAGATTGGGGAATTATATCGAACACCTGGAATGCGTCATGGAAATTTTTCTCATATTAAATAAGCCCTCACTCATACACATTATGAAAATTCAGTAAAGGAATCAGAATAGTCACATAAAATGGGCAATTCACCTAAAACAAAACTGACCTAAATCACAACTCACCTAAATCCCCTAAACAATGGGAAATTCACCTAAAACAAAACTGACCTAAACAAGATGTCCAAAAGGCAAAAATATTATATGCACTGGCCATATTAAATCACCAAGCAGATAATTTCTCTTCATTTTGGCAGATGAATAGTCACATAAAATTTAAACTGTTGGATAAGATTTGCTGCACTTCCCACTCATTTAGAATTGATTCAATTATGAACCAATCGATCCTTCTGATGAATAATCATGGTGATAAAACATTGGATATGTTATTTGTGCAAGAATGTTTGGATTAAACCACAAAGCTTTAATTTACTACCCACACAAACACAATTGTCATCTCTAAAAGAAGCTCAGACAACTCATACATGATGTAGGGAAGACACAGCAGGGACGAGTGTATGCTGTTAATGGATACGGCCATATTTTCATGGTTGATGCCGAGGAGTTGAGGTTGGTTGAAATAGCCTCTTTGGAAGAGGATGATTTGTTGGTTGAAAACTATTTAGTGGTATCGGAGGGAGATTTATATGTGGTACGGTGGTGGAAGGGATGTAAGATCTATAGGCTGTTAGTGGATGAGGTTGGTGACAATGGTGAGGTGTTGATGGAGCCTGTTTTTGATATCGGCGATAGGGTGTTTGTCCTTGGCTTGACATTCTCGTTTTCGATTTCTGCCCGAGATCTTTGTCATCCATGGAAAGGAAATTGTATTGTTTATTCAAGGAACACCTTATCTTGCTGTCGATGTGGTTGCCCTCCATCGTGTCAAGGGCAACATTGTTTGCTTGTTTCACCCCCTTCCTCGGACAATATGAATGAACAGGGGCTTACCTGCCAACACCAAGTCCAAGACGAGGAGAAGCCCTAAAGGCTTTTAGGATTTTAACGATGTCGAATTACCCGTTTTCGCTACTAGGTTTTCTCGCTTATATATAATTTCTTCTATGTTGCCTATTTTTTTTTCTCTATTGTCAATATTTTCGGCCTCTAGCTTGATTCATTGGGTTGGGTATGTCGAATGGATTGCATTTCCCTTTTTTTTAAATGACAAATTTTTGAAGTAAATGTCGAAAAGTCTATCGATTATGACACTGAATATAATGATGGTTTGATTTTGAAAATTCCCCTTTAGTTAATCGAATATGTGTAAAGGCTCGGACTTTCAAATCCTAATTTCAGGAAAAAGGAAATTAAAAATGAACTAAAACTGAATTTAAAACTCATTTAGCGGATTCCGACCGAAATATAAAATTTGACAAACGATTTCCGTCATTTTACCTCGAAAATTCAAAATAATTATCGGATGGCGATGTCATTTTTGATTAAAAATAATATTTAAAAACTAATTTCGGAATTTTAAATTCACGTATTCGAAATTTATTTTCGGGTGTTACTTTAACCAATTCAACACACCGCATTCACCCACTCTCTCACCTTACCCTGCAACTAAACCCATCCCCGACCTATTTCAACCCGTCACCTTCACGGCTTCACCTGCTCCCATCGCATTCATTACCGTCATCCACCATCTCCTACCTCCTTCTTCCTTCTTCATTCTCTTCCTCCTCTCCTCTTGTGGAACCCGACAATCAGCCCCCCAAACTCACACCTTTCTTTCCCTGTTTTTCTAAGACAAGCCGAGCTCTCTCCACTCCTTTCCTCCTTCCTCGTAGAGCTGCCTACAGAGCAACGCCCAGAGCGCTACCCCTTTTTGGCTAGGCAGGAGCCACAACACACCTACGACGTCCACCGCCACACCGGAGCTAGCCAGGAGCCACCCAGCGTCTCCGCAGAGCCACTGTAGCTCCACCTCCTCCGTTGGAGCGCGATTAGCTTCCGGTAAGCCGTTCTCCTCCGTTTTCGATCGGAACCATCCTCGAACTTCACCATCACACCCACCCATGCCCAACGCAGGTCCGACAACCCATTGCGAGCCACCGACGACGCCCAATCCTCCGATCGAATCTCCGACATCCACGAAATCACCTCGGTGAGCTCTTGTAGCTTCGTTCCCTTCCTCGTTTTGAATTTGTGCTTTTTTCGATGCTTAGATTAGTCGCGAGTGAGTGAGAGCTGAGTGCGGGATGGTTGGGTTAGCTCGAGAGCTCCGGCGAGCTCGAGAGAGGCGTGAGCGAGCAACGTTGAGCCGAGAGCGCGAGGCGAGAGTGCGGGCGAGCGAGGAGCAAGGTCGAGCGTGTGCGAGCGTAGATGAGCGAGCAGGCTAGGACGAGCGAGAGCCGAGGGGCTGGCCGCGAGCAAGGTCGAGCTTGGCGGAGCCGAGGCACAGTGAGGAAGCCGGCGTCGAGCAACAGGCGGGAGCAACTTCGTTCAAATGGAATTTGGAAGAAGAGGATGATTGTGGGTCCCTCCACATTTTATTTTATTAATTGTTAAACCGGGTTGGGATTATATAATGGGTTTGGTTTGGTTCGGTTCGGGTTATCCGTTTATTTATTTAACTAATTAAAGGAATTAAAAGTATTATATTTATACAATATTATTTGAGGTCTTAAGAGATAAAATATTATTTCGGGAGATTTATAAAGGATTGGTTTTATCGAATACAAACGGGTTGGAATTATTTCATAAAGGATTTAAAAATACTTTATAAGGGTGTTTTATTTAATGGTGTATTAAAATATAACATAAAATCATTGGGATTTAGAAATAAATTATTAAGACTCGTCGATTTAAAAAGAGAATTTGGAAAAGAATTTCAAGGTCGGAAAATGATTTAATAAATAATAGAAAAAAGGAATTTTGCTAACACTTTCAAGGGTCGGGATTCTAACGCGGATTTGACGCAGATTTGAATCTAAACTTGGGAATAAGACTTATTTAATGATTAACTAGCATGATAATATGAGTGTTTGACTAACGACATGATATGTGTGACTAATAGCATGACTTGCGGTGATTTACTATATGAGATTAAATGTTAGATATTATGATGTTGATATATATCTGTATGCCAAGTGTGAGTGTGAAACGGTAATATGTGAAATTGGCTAAGTATGATATGGAGGTTGTCATGAGCTGATAAGGATGATGTTATGATCGAATTGAGAAAGATGTTAATTTATGAGATATGATGAGACAATATGAGAATTGAAGATGAGATGATAATGTTAATAATGACAAGATGGTTGAGTTATCATATGTATGTATCTTACATGTTTTATATGTGACTTGTGTGCTTTGTGTAAATTAGACTTAGACTTATTATGTTATTTATGGGATTACTAGGTGATCTCTGATATGTTGGGTTGCTTGCCATTGCTGATCATTGTTTGGACTATGCGCTTCTCCAGGTAAGTTCTTTGAACTTACTCATGATGGGCGCTCTATGCACTGGGTGTTATATAGTAGGCTAGTGTCCATGCACCATACGACCTAGAATCACGCTTAGGAGCTAAAATGAAAATCATATGATTGCTATATGTCCTTGCAAGAGAACGGCCGTTATCTGTGAAGTAACTAGAGTCTTTGCTAGGGTCATAGGACGACCCAGTCCCATCGGGTCCCGTCATGAGTCAATCGAGTCATGGAAGTTCCTTTACTTATATTATGTGCATGATTGTGAAAGCTGCATGCGGGCTTTATTATTTCTTATGGGGCGGGTTGGGCATGTGTGCCGCCCAATTATTATGGAATGCATGCTCGAGCTGGCCTGTTTCCGCCCTATCGGAAGGGGGTGGAGGTAGGAGAGGGACATGCCACCTGACATTCGGTGTGGATCCATTTATCGCTTCCTGCATTATATTAAACTGTATATATATGTGATTTAATTTCCACACTGCATTACACATTTCATCTTAGGGATAGGATGCTTATTATATGCCTCTTAGAGTGTGGAATTACACGCGCATGAGTGACCCTGATCCCCCTCTTTTTTTTAGATTCAGGTACCCGTTTCACTCCTTGATTTCGTGTTGTTATGACGAGGTCCATTCATATGGCGGAGAGTGAGTGGTGAACTATGACTTCACCAGATTTACACTATTGTTTTCAGCACTTATGTCCTTTGCATGATAAAATGTTTTCCGCGTTGTAGACTTAGGACAGGTATAGGGGTTTACCCCGGGGTCTCCAACGGACTTTCAACCTTCAACCTGCACTCGGAGCGCAAGATCCTAACGAGGGGTTTTATCCCTCGAAACGTAACTCGGGAATCATAATCCTGGGCCGTTACAAAGGTGGTATCAGAGTTGAGGTTTTGCAATCCGAGTACAATAGGTTGAAGATGGTTTTGAAAGTCGCCCAATGTTTTCAAATGGTTTTGAAAAATGTTTTATAAGGGGAAAATGAATTTAATTGGTATTAAACCTAAAATGTATTAAAGGGAAACAATCTCGTGGGTAGAGACCAAAGCGATAGACATCCCTTATGGATGTAGAACTCGGGATACGGTAGGCAAAATACTAGCTTTTATTTACAGATGAGCCTAGAAGAGTCCAAGGAGCACCACGAAGGTTGGAGTGTGGTATTTGCCCCTCCGGCCAGCCGTCCCTGGAAGGACGACATAGATCGCCTCTGTGATCGTATGCATTATATTCAATTGAGCCCGAGGGCAATTGTTGATAGGAGGAAATCGAGTATGAAATATAACAAAATAAATCAAACCAGATTCTGCCCACGCAAATAATTACAAGACCTCCTCCTGATGTAGCAGCGGGAAGTCAGGATCGATCCACGAGGAAGCGTGTCAGCGGATCCTAGGTAGCGGAGAAATCTCACGGACAGAAGTCGACAACAGTGGTACTCAACCTCGACTAAGGGTTAGTCGACAGGGGTCAGGCACAGTCGAACACAGCGCAGCAGCTCGGCACAGGCTAGTCGATATCGACCATGTTTTACTCGATATCGAGTAGGGTCTTGTCGACTTCGGCTTGTCTTGTCGATCTCCTGCACAAATAAGCTACGGCGACTCTGGGTCGAGGATCAGTAGTCGAGATCGACCAGGCTTGGTCGAGGTCGACGAGGGCAGAAAGTAAAACGAAATAAAATAAATGCAAATGCTTTTGGGTTTTCGAACTAAACTTTAATGTAAAAGGACTTCCAAGATCGGGGTTTGCAACAATGATAACCAAGCATGCATAAGGTAGAATCAAACATATAATCATGTGAATCGCATCAAAGGACTAAGCTTTCGCCTTTTCCAACAATTAGACAACTCTTTCAAGAAACCCTAATTGTCTCTACCGATTTTATGGTTACAATCCAAGTTGTTAGCATGGATCTCCATTAGATGGGTAATAAACACATAAACAAGTAGGAAATGCTCAAAAACATGATAAAGGTCGGATATTTACCTCAAACACGCATGGCTATCGTTGGGCTCGCCCCAACCCTAGAAGTTAGTGGACTACTCGCTCTTCATCGCAAACTCAGACATCATTGATTGAAAAGAAACAACTTGCATTAAACTAAATTCCAAGACTTTACAATCCCGGCAATCCAACTCTCGTCGAATGCCAAAACCCTAAAACCTTCGAACCCCTAAAACTTCTCCTTGGAACTACTTGTCTCTGACTGAAATTGAATGAATAAAACTGAGCCCCATGGGCTTTATTTATAGCCTTCTAATCCTTGCTACTCAAGGATAGAAATCTTTATCTAAAACTAAAACTATATCTAAAACTTTAATGATAAATAAAAGACATAACATTATTAAATCCAAAATAGGAAGATATATCTAAAGTCTTCCATGGATAGATCTTCTTCTCTTCATGATGTGTCTTGATAGATTAGGATAGAATCGGCAATCTTCGAGCCCAAGCAATCCCAAGTCGAGTAGGATTTGTCGAACCGAGTAACGCGGTTTCTGGAAGCGTCGTCGATCTCGACAAGGCTCTTGTCGATCTCGAGTAGGAATCCTGGTCGACCGGTCTTGGCTTGTCGTCTCGGCTAGCTGGTCCTCGACAGACTCGGACATGGCTCCTGGCGCTCGTCGATCTCGAGTAGCCCTAGTCGACCTCGAGTAGAAAAGTTCTGTCGACTAGGTCTTCTCGGGTGAGTGTGCTTGATAAGCTCGGATCTGGACCCGGGGCTCGTCGATCTCGACCAAGTTTTGTCGAGATCGAGTAGAGATGTGCTCGGCGTCTTCGTCCTCGGCTTCTCGATCAGCTCCTCTCCTTGTCGACTCCGGGTGTGGCACTAGGCTTCGTCGATCTCGACCAGGTCTTGTCGAGATCGAGTTGGGTTCCGGAGCTTGGTTGGTCTGGCTCTCGACGTTGCTCCTGGTCGACAAGGCTGTGCTCGGACATACTCGTCGAGATCGAGTAAGGGCTACTCGAGATCGAGTAGCTTGGGTTCTTAGCTCAATTCGACTGGTTCCGCTGCTGTTTTGACCTTGGACTTCTGTAGTGGATTTCTGAGCTTTTCCGACCTTCCTTAGAATTGTTGTAAAACGCCTCGAATTCTGCGAATTTAAATAGAAACTGGTGTAGATTCCATAATTTGGTAAATAAACATAAGCTACATAGATTCTATACCATCTTAGCCCAAATGTATGTAATGTATGCAGAAATCGATATGAAAGTTACTGTAAAACATGGCAGATTCAGCTCACAACAAACACCCCATACTTAAGCTTGCTTGTCCTCAAGCAATACTTTTTATTTGTCATTCAGGGGAAGAAATTAAAAACTCTCAAGAAATTAAAAACTCTCAACATATTAGATTCATTCTCATATAACCCTGCAATCAATTACCATCCTCGAAAAGGTACTAGTGTCACAAATCCATGCATGTGCAAATATACAAAAGCAACATCTACTCACAAAAGAAGGGTTATGCAAAACATTCATTTGTGACAAAGCATTAATAATCAAGAGGACTTTAATTTAAGCTCAAAATAAGGAGTAGATTGGTAAAAGGCTAAAGGTGGGCAATTTTTGGCAATGTGGTGCTAATGATCCGGGGAAATGGAGTATTTCCAAACTTGATTTCCACATTCCTTCTCCATAAGATTCATCACCTTTCATATTGATTCTATTCATAATAATGCTTTTACCTCTCTAACCTCAGCACTGCCTTCTCACTAGTCGCAAACATGGGTGTCATGAATGGCCCCGGATACTTAGTGCTTTGGACTCCTCACAATGTGTCCCATCTCTCCAAACTATTATCTCAGAAAGCAGGGTCAATCTACCTTTATCTCCTGAGGTGATTGAATTTTCTTTCACTCATTAAATTTTCCATATATTTCAAATAATTTCCCGCCAAACTCCAAATATGATAACAACACAAACACCATATGATAATCTCCATAATGTAACATCATTCTCAACATAATCCCCGGATAAGGTAAAGAATGGCAATATTTTTAGAACATGTGGAGCAATATATGAAATAAGGCATAATATGGCTTTTGTGTAATGCATAAGCATGGGTAAGGCTTGGATATAAACATATGAGCATTATATGGAAATATAAAGTCCTCCATCATTTTATCATGCAACATGTCAAAAGCAACTTCAAATTTTACCTCCTTTCATGGTTTTCAATAAAATAATGCACTTCATTGTAACTTCTCTTTACTAGGCAATTTCATGCTATATCTCTAATGAATCCAATTTTGCATCGTTGAGTTCAATTAAAGCTTCCGTGACATTAATCAAAAAATTTCAATGGGGGTCATTTTTTTCAAATTTTGGAAAGCAAGCACATAAATCAATAATGCATTCCAAAATAGCCATGTAGCAATTCAAGGACATAAACCTTAAACATGCAAAATATCAAATATGATCAAGATATGCACAAAGTAAGCCCTTCCCCCTGAGATATGCACAAAGTAAGCCCTTCCCCCACCCCATACTTAAAATTTACAGTGTCCTCACTGTATAAAATCAAATAAAAACAAGAGTAAAGGAAGGAACTCACAGGATAATGCATCGAGGAAATCGAACCAGTGTATGTCGAGTGGAGTTCTTGTCGAGATCGAGTACACTGTACTCGATATCGAGTCGCTTTTCTGCATCCAGTGGATTCTGAAGTCGAGGAGCTTCTGATGGCTTGTCGATGTCGAGTACGTCTACTCAAGATCGAGTAACCTCTGGGCTGCTCCTCCTTGTCGTCGTCGACTTGGCCTTCGTCGATTTTGACTGGTTTTCAGAGACTTCTTCTTTCCACCTTTCGTGATCCTTATATGCTTTGCCGATTTGAAAGTGTTAGATTTCACACAAAAATAAGACTATCCATATGAATTATTTTAAAAGACATAAAACAAAAACCAAAATTAAAAAGCAAAAAGTAAAGAAAACAAAAAACAAAATTCATAAAGTCTTATATACACGCTCTAGATTTTATAGTCGCTAGGCCGTCTTTACCGTTTGCGCTCAAGGACCATTATTGTGGGGCCCACTCATGCTCGGCCCTTCTCCTGGATCATCTAGGTCCTGATGGTAGTATGCAAGCTCAGTTGATAGTTGGTTGCTTGCATTATAACCTTTCTCTTTCTTCCTTTCAGCCCTTAGTTTCCGCAGATTCTCTTGCCATGGGGCCTTACCTCCCCTTAAATTATTGAAAATTTTCTTTATGGACTGAGGGGGAGTAGAATTCATACCTGAACTTACCTTTTCGGACCTAAAATAGAAATCTTTGGGCTTGGGTCTACTCGATGTCGCGTACTGTTGGTCGAGATCGAGTATAGGGACCCCATACTTAGGCTCTTGGCAAGTCAGTGGCTCAGCAGTGGTTGTCGAGATCGACAAAGGCTTGTCGATATCGAGTAGAGCGCTTGTCGAGATCGAGTAAGGTTTATCGATCTCGAGTACTGACAGGCCTAAGGTCGTTATGCCAAATCAAAGTAAATTCCTAAGATGCAAACTATAACAAGTATAGTAGGTAAGTTAGGGTCGAACCCACAGGGAAACAGAATCAATTGTAAAAGCAAGTATTATTACCCAAAAGTGACCGATTCAAGGGGGAGTTTTGTGTGTGAGTAATAGTGACAGAACAAGTTGCAAGTAAAGGTTGCGAATATATGACGGAAAGGTATCACACCAGGTAATTATCCGCACAACAATTGAGATGGTTCATCATCGCATTCTATGAATCTCAAGTTCTAATGTCCAGTAATTGTTCTCAATTCAGATCGTGTAATAGCTTTTAGTCCTACCAGTCCTAAAAGCACTTATCACCAAATTACAAGGGAAAACCTTCACCAAATAATAAAGCAATAGCATTCAAACATGAATTATAATGAGATACAAGCGATTCTAACAACCCGTTAAAATAGCCTGTAATCGAATCTCCCTCACAATCTACCACCAGCAACCGCGTATGGAGATTGTGTTTTCTACAATGAATCTACAACCCCAAACCTGGAATTGGAAACC
The DNA here is from genome assembly GCA_037127255.1 of Persicaria tinctoria. Taxonomy (NCBI): domain Eukaryota; kingdom Viridiplantae; phylum Streptophyta; class Magnoliopsida; order Caryophyllales; family Polygonaceae; genus Persicaria; species Persicaria tinctoria. The sequence goes on along the minus strand of JBANSL010000007.1, from coordinate 18,636,075 downwards.
CTAGCAATATGACTAGTATCGATAAACCTAGGTGATCAATCCAGATAAATCAATAATAAGCAATCAAGCAATAAGCTCAGGAGATCGAAACAATTAACAAAGGACGAACAAGAGTAGAATACTCACAACCAAATCAATCGAAGGCTTCAAAGAACCAAGTGCAACAAAGGAGAGTTAGTTCTCCATAGGGTTTGTGAGATGAACAAAAGGGAAAATACGTCTCTGGAAAATAACCTAATCTTCTCTACTGCCTTCTCGACCTATATAACCTAATAAAATCGGGTTTAACATCCCGTAAAAATATAATATTAAAACTAATAAGATATGCAGAATCGGATAAGAATCCGTCTTCAGGACTGACGCGGGCGCGCCAAGTGCAGCGCGGGCGCGCCAGCTTGGATCTTGCTTCTTCTGTCTGTTCAGCAGCGCGGCCACTTCCTCCTAGCAGAGTGGTCGCGTCGGGTAGCAGCGCGGGCGCGCCAGGTGCAGCGCGGCCGCGTCAAGTTGCAGCGCGGGCACGTCATTGGTTTTTCCCGAAAATTCCGTCTCGAATTAGCTTTCGACGTCAACATGAAAGTTGTAGCTCTCTGAAAGAGCTTTCCAACGCATGGTCATAATAGTCGATCGGACAACCGAGGCCTCCAGAAAGTGCAAAACAAGTTCAGCATGTCTGGCGACAATTTCTGTAGACTTGTTCTTCGTTTAGGTTCGCTTCTTCTTCTCAGGACCTCTTGAGATCTTCATGTAAGCTTCTTCGATCAACTAGACATTCTCATCAAATGCGTTATCAACTCATGTCTTCTCCTCGGATCTACCATTACCTGAAATAATCAATAAAAGCGTGTAGATTCCGACTCCGACAACATAGAGAACTAATATGCAAATCATGCTTAATCCATCCATGAAATGCATCTTAACTAAGCTAAATGCAACCTATTATGCCTACCTAAATGCATGCTATCAAACTCCCCCACACTTAACCTTTGCTTGTCCTCAAGCAATGATAGAATGAACATGAATCAACGCATCCCACAGGAAATCCCTTCAAGTTTCAACCTCATCAAAAAGCAACATTATAGCAGGTGAAAACATAAACCAAGCAAACAAACGTCATAGCATGTATTCCAGTGATCAAAGCTTAGAAGTAGACATTATCCAACCTCACTAGAATTGTGTTTTCCACTCATGTGTTTTGGCTTTAAGATACAACTCTTAACTCAAACCAATCATGCACTAAGCTCATAGACATTGACCACCATATCACCAATTTTCTACCGAAATTTCATTACTTGCGGGACACAATAAAGAAAATAAAATGCAACAATTGTTTTTTTTTTTTTTTCTTTTCTCTTTTTTTTTCTTTTTCTTGTCTTGGTACTTTCCTTACGTGAAGCGCAAACATGGGTGTCATGAATGGCCCCGGTCTATCAACACCTCAACTATTAATATGAAGTCCACTTGAACACCTTTTGACGCAAGTTGCAAACATGGGTGTCATGAATGAACCTGGTTACTCAATGGTCAAGCTTCTTTCCTAGTGGATAGTTTTCAACACCTTTTTGCGCGAATCATACCCATGGGTGTCATGCATAGATCCGGTTACTAAGTGCATTAACCATTGCCACCTTATTCACTAAATATTCACAAATTCAGCAAAAGACTCAAAATATAACATAAACTCCGCAAGCAACAAACATGTGAGTCGGTCTTTAAGAATAGATATTGCAGTCAATGTCAAGAGGTAGCAACACTAAGCGAGTACTTCACACAACTGAGCAAAAAATTCAAATAAGGCCAAACATTCTCACAGGGTCACGTTTTTAGGATTCAATCACACTTTAGCTCAATCATACATGCTCAATTATATTTGCTAGCTTACGTTCCACAAAAATCAAATACAGATAATAATCAAAACATCCAGAACTCCATGGGATTTTTATGAATCATGCTTGAAATTTAAAATAGAGGACAAACTAAGCAAGATGGGTATTTTAATAACACATATGTATGAAATGCATGCTCTATTTTTGGATTTCTGAAATTTTATTTTATTTTATTTTTTTTTTTTAATACGAAAATAAACAAAGATTAATAAAAATGATTACAGAAATTAAACATGATGCATAAATTTAAATATGATCTCCTATATGCATCTATATATAGAATTTCTCTCCCCCACACTTAAAGTTTTCATTGTCCTCAATGAAACAATAAAGACAACAAAAGTAAACCAAATACAATCAGGGTGAAGGAAAAGAAAAAGGGAAAAGAAAGAAAAACTTACCTCGGGTTGCCTCCCGAGAAGCGCCTTTGTTTCAAGTCTTTGGCTCGACATTTTAGTTGTCCATTTAAGACTCATTCAGACATCGTCAGTGCCCTCAGCAGCAAATCAAACTCTTGTGCACACCATCTAGGTAAGCGGGCACTACATACGAATAAGTTGAAGTCAAAGTACGTCATCAACTCCTCATAAGCCCGATCATGACTCCCCGCCGCGGGTATGTAGAACCACCAATTCAGTTCCATTGGCGGTATGTCAAAATAATGAGCCCAAGGATCAACATAATCACCGAACTTCTCACCATTGCAAAAGATATCAATTCTTTGCTCAGGAGCCACAGAAATTAGCTTCGGACTTGGTTCCTTGATAGGCGAGCTCGAGACAATCTCATCGAATGAAGGAGACAATAAATCACATGGGATCTCATGCGTCGACTCATGACACTCCATGTCAGGAAGTAGTGTACTCTCCTCTTCATCGCTGAAGAAACTGTCATCGTCTGCGAACATATCCTCCTCCGCCAAAACATTATCATGCTCATAGCTCAAGGGTATGGGAGGTAGCGGAGTAGACTCAGATGAACTCAATGAGGGAGGAATAGGAAGCACGCAATAACCTTCATCTTCATGACTTTCTGAGCTTCCCTTAGGTGTGACAAACAGGTCCTTGCCACTCCCTAGGGTGTTCGTGGTGAGGCTCTCTATCAGGTTAACCACCGGTTGAGACGGTAGTTCACCTGCTTCACAAGTTGGTATCTCATTCCCCACTTGGACCATTTGGTGCACTCGTTCACCCGATTCCGCGATCTGCTGACACAATTGCTCATTCTCCTCATAAGAGGACATGGATAGATCATCCGAAGGTGCGTAAAAGTAATCCATCGGTTGAGGTTCTTGGGCAAATGACACTTCCTGCAAGGCCTGGTGACCCATGTAGCAGATAAGATCCCAAATTCCCATCAAACCTAACCTTGCTAGACTTCCTCCGCTCATATATATAGCACGTGCCTTTGTCTCAGCAGTCATTCCCTCTACAACGCAGACAACCATATCTCGCAAACTATCATGGAAACCCCGCACATTGCGGATGTCCACACACCTCTGCAACCTATCGAGATATAGGTGAAAATCTTCACCTTCGAACTGCGATAATCTCAACATGTTAAACTGTTAGTAGCATATGTGTTGTGAACCGTAAGATAGGTTCACAACAAAAGTCAGTAGCTAAATTAACACACAAGACAAACACACAGGTAATAAGACAAACAAGAACAAAGATAAACCGTTTCCCCGGCAACGGCGCCAAATTTGACAGGCCTAAGGTCGTTATGCCAAATCAAAGTAAATTTCTAAGATGCAAACTATAACAAGTATAGTAGGTAAGTTAGGGTCGAACCCACAGGGAAACAGAATCAATTGTAAAAGCAAGTATTATTACCCAAAAGTGACCGATTCAAGGGGGAGTTTTGTGTGTGAGTAATAGTGACAGAACAAGTTGCAAGTAAAGGTTGCGAATATATGACGGAAAGGTATCACACCAGGTAATTATCCGCACAACAATTGAGATGGTTCATCATCGCATTCTATGAATCTCAAGTTCTAATGTCCAGTAATTGTTCTCAATTCAGATCGTGTAATAGCTTTTAGTCCTACCAGTCCTAAAAGCACTTATCACCAAATTACAAGGGAAAACCTTCACCAAATAATAAAGCAATAGCATTCAAACATGAATTATAATGAGATACAAGCGATTCTAACAACCCGTTAAAATAGCATGTAATCGAATCTCCCTCACAATCTACCACCAGCAACCGCGTATGGAGATTGTGTTTGCTACAATGAATCTACAACCCCAAACCTGGAATTGGAAACCCTAGCAATATGACTAGTATCGATAAACCTAGGTGATCAATCCAGATAAATCAATAATAAGCAATCAAGCAATAAGCTCAGGAGATCGAAACAATTAACAAAGGACGAACAAGAGTAGAATACTCACAACCAAATCAATCGAAGGCTTCAAAGAACCAAGTGCAACAAAGGAGAGTTAGTTCTCCATAGGGTTTGTGAGATGAACAAAAGGGAAAATACGTCTCTGGAAAATAACCTAATCTTCTCTACTGCCTTCTCGACCTATATAACCTAATAAAATCGGGTTTAACATCCCGTAAAAATATAATATTAAAACTAATAAGATATGCAGAATCGGATAAGAATCCGTCTTCAGGACTGACGCGGGCGCGCCAAGTGCAGCGCGGGCGCGCCAGCTTGGATCTTGCTTCTTCTGTCTGTTCAGCAGCGCGGCCACTTCCTCCTAGCAGAGTGGTCGCGTCGGGTAGCAGCGCGGGCGCGCCAGGTGCAACGCGGCCGCGTCAAGTTGCAGCGCGGGCACGTCATTGGTTTTTCCCGAAAATTCCGTCTCGAATTAGCTTTCGACGTCAACATGAAAGTTGTAGCTCTCTGAAAGAGCTTTCCAACGCATGGTCATAATAGTCGATCGGACAACCGAGGCCTCCAGAAAGTGCAAAACAAGTTCAGCATGTCTGGCGACAATTTCTGTAGACTTGTTCTTCGTTTAGGTTCGCTTCTTCTTCTCAGGACCTCTTGAGATCTTCATGTAAGCTTCTTTGATCAACTAGACATTCTCATCAAATGCGTTATCAACTCATGTCTTCTCCTCGGATCTACCATTACCTGAAATAATCAATAAAAGCGTGTAGATTCCGATTCCGACAACATAGAGAACTAATATGCAAATCATGCTTAATCCATCCATGAAATGCATCTTAACTAAGCTAAATGCAACCTATTATGCCTACCTAAATGCATGCTATCAAGTACAGTTTCGTCGCTTTCCTCCGCTGTTTGCTTGGTCCCGTGGTTGCTGATGCTTTTCACCTCCAACCATGAAATTTCCTCCTTTGTAGGGCCAAAAGAGAAATCCAAAACCTCATCCCCTATGGTGAAGGTGAGCGATCTATTCTTGACACTGATTCTGCCATCTGCGGTAGCTAAGAATGGTCTACCAAGAATAATAGGACTAGTAGGATCTTCAGCACAGTCAATAATAAGAAAATCTGCTGGAACAAAGAACTTACCAACCTGGACGGGGACATTCTCAACTATACCTGTAGGGATGACCACTGCATTGTTCGCCATCTATAGTTTGGCATCCACGGGTTCTATGCATCCTATTTTGACCTTCCGCCAGATTGATAGAGGCATGGCCGCAAATGGAGATGGATTGGAGATCTTCGACGACGGGGTTGAGTTCTTCGTAGCGGATTCGGATCAGGCGGCGAAAATAAACGCCATCCACCGACACCAGGAGACCGAGATGCAGGAGAGAGAAAGGAGAGAAGGAGAAGACGGGAATTGGGGTAGAAATTATGTATTTAAGGTGGACACTCCACTAATTTGTCCCAAACCTAGGACAATTCACTAATTTGTTCAAAAAAAGTGTTTGTTTGGCAATTTTAATTCTTTTTATATACGATGACATATGAGTTTAAAATATGGAATCAAAATAGAGTCACCTTATTGCACATATAAAAACACAAGGTCTTTGAAACTATACAAGCATCTATTATAACATGTCATCAACTTTAAAAAAAATGCATCAATATAAGTAATATAATGTGGAATAAATGAATTAATACAAGGTGGCATCAATATAACCATTCGAGAGTTATATAGAAAATAAGAGCTGCTCGCCTGCTCATACAGTATTCTTCCAATGGACAACTCATTTTCGTATGTTGTCAAATTTCCTTTGTGATTCATTAATCAGAGGTTCCAAGTGAGAAAACACAGGCCCTGCCGCTTAGTGCAAATGGCCCACTTATCACCAATAGCACCAACGAGGTCTTCCTTCATTTTATCCATCGAACTTGTAGTTGATCTGAGGTCATCCGTTGTCGTTAGTAGAGAGCTCCCATTATCGCTCGAGCTTGCTTCCAAACAAACAAATCCTTCATGACACACTAGAAGGAATTGGTATCTTTTAATTGATGTGTAAAATACTAATGATATAATAGGATTAAAATGGAGATTTATAATCTGAATAATTTAGGTAATTGTAGTGCTTTGCTAGAAGCCAACTATAATTTATAAATTAAATTATATTTAATCTATTGCTATTTTATTCAAGTTCTATAAGGTCACACACAAAGAGTGTTAGGAATTGGATAATTGATTAACAATAATAATAAGTTATTATTATTGATATAGTTTGTGGGTAGAAGATAAAAGATAAATGTGACTTATTAGGAATAAGCTGACCTAGTTTCTACAATATATAAGCAGACTTATTAAGAATAAGTCTTGACTGATGATGGGCATTGTAGGTGTCTCCAAAACTTCTCCCACCACAAATCGCTAGCCTCCCTAACCGGTAGGGTGTGAGTTGCAATCCTTCGATCATTCGTTCTAGCAAACAGAGACAAGGAGATCCAATCCCGTGCTCGTGTGGACCAAGTAGAGGAGTCGCGCTTGAGGCTCTTTTCTCCAAAGGTGATTTCGAATCAAGGTTCTGCAAAAGAAAGGTACGACTTTTCCCCTCTATATTGTTCATATCAATTCATGCATGAGATCCCGAATTAGATGTTAGAAAATAGTTTTCTACCCTTCCGCTGCGCATCTAATTTTCCTACAGTGGTATCAGAGCCTCTTGCATAAATTGATATGATCGATTGATTTTCTTGTTAATTTTGATTCAATTTAGCAATATATTTGATATATGGAATAATTCGTATGATTGAAATTATGATTTTGATTGATTGGATAAATTTTGATACGTCAAATTAGTTCAACCTACTGTCTCTTTTGATCGAAAAACTCTGGTGAAATTAGTTCACCGCCGCCGACTCAATTTTAAGTCTTATCGATTTCATACAGTACGTGGTTGTTCACATAAATGATTGGAATTTGTTTCCGATCTAAGCCGGTCAACCTTGTCTAATTGATTGGAATGCATCGATCAATGTATGAAATTGAAAACATACAAGAGATATGATTTCTTATATAATTAATGGAATATTTGATTTCGTAAAATTATAAATTTTATGAAAATTTACCATCTTAATCCTACAATTGTCAAAGTTTGTAATTGTTATAAAATTTGAGTGGGAGTGGGTGGGGCGGAATTAGGGTTATGGAAGACATTCATGATTTTAGTGTAAAATCTTAAATTACCTTAATTAGATATAATAGATATCTTATCCCTAATAAAATATTCTATCCAATTATACAAGCTAAGAGTTACCATAAAATTTATTCCATATATATGATTGCTAAATTTGAATTAAATATAAAGAATATTAAATTAGTTATTTTATTAGATAATTTAATTGATTTGATTTAAATAGTTTATTAATATGATTAATATTCTAATTTCTTGTTTATATTAATTTGATTAATATTTTGATGTTATATTAATTGTGATTAATATTTTTAATATTTGATATTATTGCATGCGGTGACTAGTATGACCCAAGTAGCATATAAATACGATCTGCGTATCGTTATTTATTTTTGTACACGATCTGCGTATCGTTATGTATTTTTGTAATTTAATTTTCGAAAGTAAATTTATTTATACATTGTACAAAAGAAGATGTTACAAGATTCAAGGATGGAGATCCAAAAAGCGATTCTAGGATGGAGATCCAAAAGGAGAATCAAGGATGAGTATCCAAGAAGCTAGAAGAACCTTGAAGATTTATCTTTTTGGTTTTCTTTTCACTAGGGGTCATACTAGGATCACAATTTATTTGTGCATGTGTTTTGGTTTATGCTTCTATGTTTGATTATGTTGTTTGTTCACTTGATAATTAGACTTGCATGACAAACCTAGTTCCCTTAAAAGAAAATTGAGAGTATGCCTTTCCAATTCATAACCTATGAGGCCCTTGGAATTTGATGGATAGGTTTTGCCAAAGCAAGGTGTCCATGCTTTGACCTTGGGATAGTACGGGTAAATCTATATAAGGCATTTATAGCCTTGAATTGGTTCTACTCAACAAAAGGCCAAAAGACAAAGTTTTGGATTTTGAGGCATGGGATATATTTGCATAAGATGTGATCTATCAACCAAGAGTTATAAATGTTATAACTAGTAAAAGTTACTTACCTTGTCACATAAGAGTTAGGGTAGTGCCAAAGCACGCTAATGTCTTATCTGTAATAGGATCTTGGAATCACTTTATTCAAAGGGAAATTTATTTTATGGATAAAATGGCATTAACTTATTTACATTTAAAGCATGTTTAAATTTTAAGCTTTTTGCATGACAAACATGATTCATATTTTGCATGTTCTATGTTGTAGATATCATGAACAGAAACGATAACCCAACCATCATCAATTTGCGTTCAATTCTTGAGAAGAATAAGTTGAACGGCAATAATTTCCTCGATTGGGAAAGAAATCTGAGAATTGTTCTCGGATCTGAAGGAAAAGATAGTGTACTCGACACCCCAATCCCAAAATTGACTGATGCCTCTACTCAAGCTGAGAAGGATCAGGAAAAACAAATCAGAGATAAGTCAGTGATTGTCACATGTCTTATGCTGGCTTCTATGGAGTCGAGCCTTCAAAAGAGGTTCGAAAAGATGGATGCTTGCACCATCATTCGCACCTTGAAAGTTATGTTTCAGGAACAAGCGAGGATGGAGAGGTATGAGACTCATAAGGCAATACTTGATTGCAAACTTGAGAAAGGCAAGCCAGTTGGTCCTTGTTGTTGCAGGAGTAAGTCAAGTATAGAATAAGAATATGGATTAGAACGACTCCCCTGTCTCAGCAAATAATTACAAGACTTCCTCCCGTTGTAGTAAGAGAAAAGTCAGGATCGAATCCACGAGGAAGCACGTCAGCAGTTCTTAGGTAGCTATCAGATTCTCACAACAGCAGCAGAGCAGCACAGACAGAAGCAGAAATAACACAGAAACAGTAATAAAACCAGCAAGGGCAACTAAAATAAAACCAAAGAAAAGACAGAAAGTAAAGACAAAGCAAAGACGAAAGCAAACAGGAACTAAAAGCAAAGCAACAGTCTCGTCGATCTCGACAAACTCCTACTCGAGATAGACCACGGCAATCGACAACAGCAAGTCGACAATCACAGCAGACAAGAAATCCCGGCAATGGCAACTCGACCTCGACAAGAGGTACTCGACTTCGACAAAGGAAATAAAGACAGAAACTTGAAATCGACGAAAACAGAAGAAAGCTAACTCGACACAGACTAAGACAACTCGAGATCGACAAAGGTGGTACTCGATCTCGACGAAGCCTTCCTCTATCTCGACAAGAAACAGTAAAAGAACAGAAATTTAAATTGCAATTGCTCGAAACCCAAACTCAGCTTTCCGACAGAAAATTAACTCAATATAATAAAAGACCTCCAAGGCTAGGGTTTCAACACCACAACGATAACCATGCAAAACAACACATAAAGGCATAAAAGATCATGCTTTCCATCAAATAACTTTCGTCATTAACAAATAGGCATATAGAGGCTTTCGCATAAACCCTAATTGTTACTAACCCTTTTCACATAATTAATCCAAGTTGCATTAAGATCACTTTCGCTTCAATAACATAAACAAGGATCACCTTCAACTTTCGCAAAAGAATCATGCTCATAGGGATAGAAGATGAATCACACAAAAGATCTGACCTTTATCGCATCATCTCACATGGCCACCGTCGGGCTCACCCCAGCCCCAGAAGTGGGTGGACTACTCACGCCTCATCGCAATAACATACATTGAATTGATGAAAGAAACTTGCATTAAAAACTAAATTCAAAGCCTTTACAATCTTGGCAATCAACTTTCGCTGTAAGCCAAAACCTTAAAAACCTCAAACTCCTAACTGTATCTGAATGGAACTAACTACTTCTCTTCGAAATTGAATGCCTAAAACTAAGCCCCATGGGCTGTATTTATAGCTATCCTTCCCTAGCTAATCTAGGAAAGAAGATAAATATCTATATCTAAATTTCTATCTAAATTGCTTTAATGATAGATAAATGTTTAATGGAATTAAATCCATAAGGAAAAAGATAAAACTAACATGGGAAAGTCTTCATGTCTTGATAGATTCCGCCTTCCATAGATAGAACTTGATAGATCGGATAGAATCCTCGCCTTTGCGACCAAGCAACGTCAACTCTACTCGGACAAGACAAGTCGAGAAGGTTCTGGACACAACTCTAGTCGACTTCGACAAGGCCTTGTCGACCTCGAGTTGGGCTTCTCGGCTTGGCTTGACTCTGCTCGATGTGGCTCGGACTTGGGTTCACTGGCCTTCGTCGACCTCGAGTTGGACTAGTCGATGTCGAGTAGACTGGCTCGGCGACTAGGGTTTCTCGAGTGGATCTCCTCGAAGGACTCGGACATGGCTTCTGGGTCTTCGTCGATCTCGAGTAAGACTCGTCGAGATCGAGTTGGGTGCTCGGGTTCTCAGGCTTGTCGAGAACGCCTTCTCGAGTGGCTCCATCCGCTGGCAGCGACTGGCCTGGTCCGCGGCAGCGAGCTTCCCTTTCCGATGCAGCGAGTCTTGTGGTCATCCTCGGGTTCGTCCTCGGCCAATTCTCCTCGTCGACTCCGGGCATGGCTTTGGGGCTTCGTCGACCTAGACCAGTGCTTGTCTAGGTCGAGTGGAGTTCGGGTTGTCTGGCTCCTCGATCATGGTTTTGTCGACCAAGCTGTGCCCGGTCATGCTCGTCTAGCTCGACCAGGGTCACTCGAGATCGAGTAGACCTGGCTTTCAGCCTTGTTCTGATGCTTTGACCTTGGACTTCTGTAATGGTTTTCCGAGCTTTTCCGACCTTCTGTAGAATTGCTGTAAATGCCTCGATTTCTGCGATTTAAACAGAAACTGGTGTAGATTCCATACTTTTGGCAAATAAACATAAACTACACAGATTCTGTACTATCTTAACACAAATGCATGAAATGTATACAGAAATAGATATAAAAGTTGCTGTAAAACATGGCAGATTCCGCTCACAACAGTCCTCATGTCTTTGAAATGATTGGTCATTTTGAAAACATGGAGAGACTTGGCCACCCCTATAGCCAAGAGTTGGCTACAGACACCATACTTCATTCTCTGCACGATGGATTTACTCGGTTCAAGCTAAACTTCAATATGAACGGAGCTGTAAAAACGCTTGAAGAGTTGCATGGGATGCTTAAGACCGCTGAGCAAAATCTAACTATGGGCAATAAGAAGGAGATCTTAATGGTCCAAAAGGGAAAAGGGTTCAAAAAGGGGGGGCATCTAGACAGCAGAAGAACACAAAATGGAAGGGTAATACCCAACCTAAGAACACTTCTGAGAAAGCTAAAGTAGCTACTGACCATGATTGTTTCTACTACCATACCAAGGGTCACTAGATCGAAGAGAAACTGCCTAAAGTATTTGAAAGATAAAAGGATGGAACTATGAGTTCTTTTGGTACAAATGTTAGCTAATGTTGTGAATAGTAATGACTATATCAAACATTTGGTGTTTACAACATAAGTACCAAAAAGCATAAATCAAATACCTATCTATGACATTGTCACTTGGGTCACTCAGACTTAAATTGCATGGAAAAGTCCATAAAGATGGAATTTTTATATCAATTGATTGTGAATCATTGGACACATGCGACTCATGTCTAATAAGAGAAAAATGACAAAGTCCCCTTTTACTAGGGCAAGTGAAAGGGCAACTGAACTCTTGACACTATACATATGGATGTATGTGGGCCTATGAGCACAGAAGCTAGAGGTGGGTATAAATACTTCATGACTTTTACTGATAAAGGAATTCAACCAAGCGCGGGTGCAGCCTCACATCCCCACGTGCCATGCCTGATGCAGCACCAACTTTAGCACCATCACAAGCCATTTCCTGTACACCAGCAGCTGAGACAACCCCTGCCCTCATGAGTGAAATAAATTGAACGAAAATGCAGAACATAGACATAAAATTAATGAAATAGGACAAAAATCCAACAAAATAAAATTGAGTGTTTAAGACAACTAACCTTTGTGATGGGTCTTATAGGAAATGAACTGTTCATGTAATATTCACTCCATCTGATCGACTAGCCTGGAATAAAAATCATATAGAATTTTTACATTAATGGATTGTTATAATAACTAAGAAATACTACATACAACAAATATTGCCTATAAGTAGCAAGGGAAAAAAAATTTGGGAAACGCAACCAGAGTCTATAAGAGAAACAAAACATTTAAGAAACAAAGCATCAATAGCTCACTAGCTCCAAGTAGGCTACCAAATACAAATTATTACAGCTGAGGAATACTAAATGAGGGAACTTGGGATATTCCGCTAAGACCGTAACACATATGTACGTAAACTACATCAAATCAAATGCAACATTTATTTTAAAGCATGCTTTATCCTCCCAAAATATTCGCTCCTCCCAAATTTAGAGTCAAGTTTAGATTATTCAAAGCTTCAAAGTCAAATAGAAATTAGATCTAATTCAAAAGCCTTGAAAAGATGAAGCCTGATGTTACACACTTCCGATATTGAATTAACTTATAATTTGAGGATCTCTTGAAGTAAATACATGGGAAGTAAAAGGAATAATCCAATAGCATTTTTATCCACAAGGTAGCATATACATACTCATCCTACCTAATACTCCTAAATGCCACTCCATTATTCAAATTCTGCAAATCAAAGATTCAAGGAAAACCTAAATCCTGAAACATGAGTCTAATTCAACATTAAAGAAATACCATTTATTAAACCTAAAGTGAAGAGTAAATTCCCGATTTCAAATAGTATTACCTGATATTTTAAATACCATTTATCTAACACTTTTACAAATTATTTCCAAATCCCCTAAAATCCCGATCGATTTTATTTAACAAACCAACCCTAACTTATAATTTTCCGAAAATAATATTTTATCTCTTAAAACCTCCAATAATATTGTATATATATAATAATTTTAATTCCGCTAATTAGTTAAATAAATAAACGGATAACCAAAACCAAATCAAACCCTTTAAATCCAACCGAACCTAACCGAATCGAACCCGCCTAAACCCAACCGGTTCAATAATTAACAAAACAAGGAGGTGGGGCCTACGGGTGCTGACTGGATAGGCCCCACGGCTCATCTCCTTCATTTGAAAGTCGAAGACTCCCCGCTCCCGCCTGCAAGGATCGACGCCGAGATGCACCGACTCCCTGCACTCACGGCTTCACGCTCTGGCTCGCTGCTCCATGAACTCGCCCTCACCTGGACGTCCTCAAAGCTCGCAGCATACTCCCGTTCGGACACTCGCTCACAGCCTCGTACTCGCACACCCTCGTCGGAGCTCGCCAGAGCTCTTGGGCTCGCCCACCTCCCCGCACTCAGCTCTCAAACATCCCCCCGCCTAGCCTAAGCAAACAAGGATTCACGAACCGAACGAGGAAGGAAAGAAAAGATCGGGAGCTCACCGAGGATGTTCGCGACTTCGGAGCTCTCGATCGGAGTTCTGGGCGTCGTCGGTGGCTCGCGATGGCTTGTCGGACCTGCGTCGGGTATGGGTGAGTGTGATGGTGAAGCTCGGGGACGATTCCGATAAAAAACGAAGGAGAACGACTTACCGAAACCTTATTCGCGCTAGAACAGGGGAGGTGGAGCTCCGGTGGCTCACGGTGGCGCTGGAGGGCTCCTGGGCGGCGTCGTGGCGGCGGCGGATGTCGGAGGAGGTGTGGGTGGTTGCTGCTGCTGCTGCACTTCGAGAAAAAGAGGAGGGAGGGGGTGTGTGTGGTGGTTTGAAGATGCGACGTCGGGGGTGGTTGCTGAATTGGAGAACGGTGATGGGAGGTGGAGATGGCGACGTGAGGGTGAGAGGTGATGATGGTGGCGTAAGTAGGAGGGAGGAAAGGGGATGAAGAAGGAAGGAGGGTGGTGATGGTGAATACCCGAGGAGCAGGTGAGGGTGATGACGATGAGTGAATGATATGGTGAGGCGGTGGGTTGAATTTGAAGGGTAAGGTGAGTGATGGGAGTGGGTGAGGGGTTGTGTGTTGAATTGGGGAAAATTAATACCCAGAATTAAATTCCGAATACGCGAATTTTGAATCACGTAATTAGTTTTCAAATGTTCGGTCAATTAGATTTATAAAATAAAAAATGATATCGTCATCTGATAATTATTTTCAATTTTCGTAGTAAAAGGACGGAAATCGTTCGTCAAATTTTATATTACAATCGGAATCCGCTAAAGAGCTTTTAATTTGATTAAAATTCATTTTTAATTTTTTTTTTCCGAAAAATTAGGATTTGAAAATCCGAGCATTTACATCATCCACCTCTGAAAACAAGTCTCGTCCCCGAGACTAAAATCATTTTAAAATAGTGGATGAAGTTTGAAATTGGTTAGTCCAAGGATCATGTCATTGACCCCGTAAGTATCTCATAAGTGCCCCTATGAGATCCTCACAGTACCGTTGCCGGGATCATAATATCCCCAATAGACCGTAGTAAGAATGTGATATGGGCCTCTACCACATCCTTACTCTAACTCCTCGGTCATATCATAACTCAAAACATCACAACGTCCTCTTTAAAACACCGTTCAAAACTTCAAGTTCGGCATTAGTGAAAAGCATTTCTAACCTCTACATTCATCCTACCATCCACTTCTAAAGACTAATCCCATATTCTCTTCCTAGGTTCTAAGACATAATCAAGGTTCAACAGTTCAATTTCTATCATTTCCATCATCAAGCATCATGTATATATATCGAATAACAATAGCACCTCACGTCTAATAGCATAACATAATCACCTCAAGAATAGCCACATAGCAGAGCATATCTAGCATCGTATCATATATGGTAGAATTTATCACATCATCTCACAGAAGTGACACACCATATCAATCATATAAGCACGTTATATCAATCAGATAAGTACATCATACTCATTCTAACTACCAAGCGTCATCGCATTAGAGGCAAACAACTGCTTCCGTACAGTAGCATTCCATCGAGTTCAGGGATAACTGTGTTAGTACTAATAGTTCACGATTGTCAACGACAATACATCATAGAATCAACATCGTCTATAGCATAGAATTCGCACAACATTCGGCCCCAAGTAAAGTATACACTAGATCACTATCTCAGGAGAATCTGCCTACACTACCAATCATGACGAGACACGACCACTACTCACCATCCCTTGCACTAAGATCAACTTCACCGAGGTCTACCAACTCAATCCACTACCAATTCTAGGCACCATTGTATCCTGCTCACATACAACCTTTCTAGCCTCATAACTATTCGCAATCAAGGTCGAATACCCAAACCAACTACAAGGTATCCCAACTCCTATGCCATCAAGCCATCTAAGGGCCAATCCACTTCGACATCCCGATCTCAAATCCTATCTTCCACTCGACTGTCATCTCCTAAAGAGACACCGCGAATCACCTTGCTAACTTAATCATACTCCCCACGCCACTAACCACTCTTACTAACCATCCATCTCTAAGGACCCAACTCATGCTGACCATCTCACACCTGACACTCCCGACCAATTCTAATGCAGAACCCAACTAGTGGTACTCCCAACCACGAATCACCATGACCATCAAGCCGACCCACTCTAGATCCTCTTCCCGGCATACTCTACCTAGACTAGTTTCCTCAACTCTGCATGTTTCTCCAAATTGCCTCAGATCACGCTTCCTTAAACTTCGAAATCTCAACCACTTAAACCCTTATGTACCGATCACCATTTTCACCGAATTCCTATGACATCCTCGTCCGAATTTCCTAAGCACCGCAACTTCACCAACCTTCAAAAATCTCTCTAGCGTCCTCAATACCTTCTGCTTTGCCTAATCCCCAAATCCATGCGCATAATCTCTCTATCTCAACCTTAAGCCCATAGTCTTACTAGGAATCTAAACTACATCATTGCATAGCTACCAACCTTTCCTCGAAGATTCATCTCACATCCTCAATTACCTCAATAGCCACAATGACCTCCACTCATAAATCCCGATTCATTCCCTACGCCAAAATCCTCTAACAACGCATCTAGAGATCCTTCACTCATAAATTCCCCAATCATTACCAATCCTATCTAAACAACCCCCAAATACTCATCACACGAACAACCCTGATATGAACAACCTAATATCCCCGATCGATAATTTCCCAAGCAACCTCATACTACTTTTCCTAGGAAATTCCTCAACCTCATCCCTTACCGAAATCGCCCCCACTCTCAGCACACATCACCTAGTCCCAAATTCTACGATTCCTCATACATTCCTTAATCGATCATCCTCGACACCGCCCACGATCCGCTCATAGACTGTCTAGACACTTTCCTTAGCACACCAATCCTAGCTCGCCCATCCACCTCTAGAACTATCCTAACTACCTATACCCACACCCAATCCCAAGATCACCCTAATGAAACTAGTCCAAACCTCAGTCAACCACTCTCTTATACTACCTGCACACACTACCTGCCTAGACTACCACTTCTCACTAGGACACCCCCCTCAAAATCTCGGCATACTAGCCCCAATGCTCACCTTGTAACACCCCCTTCTGTAAACGAGGGAATGTTCCAGCGCCAGTAGTTACTCGGACTTCAAGGTCTTTGTAACCACCTTAGGCTTATAGGGACATTCTACCATGCTCCCATAAACAAGATGATAACTAAAGAAAATATAAATAGCGGAAGACTTAAATATAATAAATCATGCTTTTATTAAACTCATGATTCAAATTACAATATGTGATACATCAAAACATTAAGCGGAAGACTTTGTAAAAATAAACATTTATCAGTTATACAATATTTTCTTCAAATCTTGAAAACTTAAAATGTCGTCTTGAACTTCTTCAACTTCTCTTCAAAGACTCGATCTAAACCTGCGAACTGGAGGCTAAGGTATTGTCCGGAGACAAGGAACCCCTAGCCGTCCAAACAAAGGACGGTTAGTTCGCGAGAACTAGCAAATGACGGCTAAAAAATTGGGACTACTTTGGACTCAAACTCAATGACCATAATAAGGTATGAATTGAACCCAAATGAGATTGTTACTGGTGAGAATATTTTATGTTGGCTTTATATTTGATGACTCGGCTTCTGTGACACGGATAACCCCGAAGGGTTGAATAAGAAAGTGATGTAGGTGACAAGCACCTTAGGAACCATACCCCGATTACGGATGGGATATGGTATAGCTTTAGAAATTCGTTTGGGATCACCATGAAAACATTTGTCTTATTAAGTTCGGACTCAATATCGGATTATATGAGGTACTCCGTGTGGCCCAAATCCGTCCCGCTAGTAGTTACCCAGACGTTAGGGAGAGCCTACTATTAGGAGTGGGAAGCGAGTTGACTTCGTGTCCCCCGATATCCAATCGATCTAAACAAAACTTTGACCAAATGAATATTATTCACTCACTATCTCACATTACATAGCTTATATATAGATATATTTTAACACATCACATGAATATCATATATGAATTGCTCACTTTAATTTTAACATTAACTATATTATACCGACCGAGTCTGGATAGGACGTCCGGCCTACCTACGATTTCGTAGTCAGATTTCATCTCGAATATTGTATCTCGAGAATGTTAGTTTCATGAAACTGTTGCGGTTTAAGACCCAACATGGTCTTAACCCATTCAATCCAAACTCAACTCAGTAGTTAACCCAAAGTTGAGACACCGCCCAATTCCCATTGGGTTGGACCCCGTATCTTCATTGATACGCAAACTATATTTTATTTTATCATGATTCAATTGAGTTTCACATCTTACACACATCATCACATACTAACTAGTGATTAATAGCAATTTATCAAACTAGGTGATCGTACAAAATAAAATAATCCATCTTAATAAAAGTAAAATGGATGCCAATACCATATAATATGCATGGATGCATCAAAAGGGTAATATCTCCATACCTACTTATTTTGCATGAAACGATGAAGGATAATTCATGCATTTTATAAAGTGGATATCTACATTATTATTTTACAACAAGGTCAAATAATAACATTATCCAATTACATGCCAAGTCCAAAATAACGGGTGAATAAATTACACAAAGCAAATGATTTGTAATTTATTTTAATCGATATGGCATGCATCTCAAGGAAAGAAAACAACAAGACACGAAGGCACGCAGATGAGCATAAAAGGCTCGGAATGTCACTTGCCTTTTTCGCTTTGTTGGATTTCGATACCAACTATGGACTTCAAAGGCTTGATGACGGAGTTGAATAAATTAACAGCAGATCTACACACATGAATTACGATGACGAGAAAGAATTTACTAATTGGTATTTAATACGCATAATTGACTTATTAATTCAAAATAAAAACATGGGAAAACTAATTAAAATACCCCCACCTTTGAGGGTATGGTAAAAATATATCCTGAACTTTCAAATATAATAAAAATATCCCGACCTTTGAGGGTGGTGGTAATATATTACCCTGTGTTTTCTCACGGGTAAAAAATGCTGATAAGGTAGCCTACGTGGATTTTTTTTGACAAGACAACATACGTGGAAGCCTTTTTTACAAATTAGCACGAAAATTGGGTTTTCTTGAATGGTTTCCTTAGGGAAAAAAATAAATAAAATGATAACAAATTAAACCCAAAAACGAAATTATTCAGCCAATCAACTAATCCGATCAAAATTACCTCAAATTAACACAACACGACTATTCCTAACACCAAACCGACAACAAAACTAAATCGACCACAACAACGAAGAGGTGAAAAAATAAAACTTACCCAACCAAGTTCGTGAACGAATTAGAGGTGAAGAAGATGTGAGAGAGACAACTCAAGATAGTCGACCACGAGGGAGAAAGACTGACATTGAAGAGGAACCATGAGCTACCTGGAAGACATGGAAGCCAATTCAAGGGGCGACCACGGAAGAAGACATAAGGGAGGAAAATGTATTGGGTATGAACTCAGTCAAGCTCTTTATTTTTTTCCTACAGACAGTAGAACATTGTTTAAGAAAACCCTTGTAAAAAATTCATGTAGACTGTCTTGTCAGCATTTTTTACTCGTGAAAAAACTTGTGGTAATATATTACCACTACCCTCAAAGGTCGGGATATTTTTATTACATTTGAAAGTTGGGGATATATTTTTACCACACCCCCAAAGGTGGGGGTATTTTAATTAGCTTTCCCTAAAAACATAATTAATTATCGAGTTGGAGATTATACCACTTTGATCTCCTTCGAGTCCTTCACGCAATGGGTGTGTTGGAACCTGAGATTACCGCTGCGAGTTTTTAAGAGTTAACACGAGTTAAAATACGTTCTGAAACTAAGGGCTAATTTTTATAATTTTAGAAACTGAAATAGGGCATAATATATAGGAATAGAAAATATGGGAGGTTTTATGAAATTTACACAACTTCTTCTTCCTCCCGTCATTTGCACAGTGCCCATCACAATGTCAATTCCTCACCTATGGCTATGGTGACTCGGCGGTGGTGGCTCGACACGGAACGGCGGCGGTGGCTCGACACGGCTCGGGGGTGGTTCCGGCGAGGGTGGCGAGGCGAGGCCGACAGTGGTTGCTGGCGGCGAGCGGCGGCGGAGGGGTAGGTGCGAAATTCCAATTTTGAGGGTTTCGAAATCGGGATGATTTCCTAAAAAGAATTTGAAGGGGATTGTAGATTAATGTGTTTAGAACACGATGAACTAGATTGAGAGCTCAGATATGGACTGAAAATGGTGGACGAAGCTAACGAAGGTTGAAAGAGGTTTTTATAGGCCGAGCTTGCTATGTGAACGGAATCACGAATTGAAGGCGTCATTGAATTCCTATTGACGACGGGATTCAATTGGTATAATTAATTTGGTCTTTCAAGCTTATCCACCACGTCAATTGGATGCGTTTTTAGGAGTAGGGTTTGCGAATTTGGACGGAATTGGGGCTTGATTCCTCCTTTAAAACAAAATTGATTGCACAATGATGAATATCATTGAATTTGGGATAAGACTAATGTTTGAAGCGTTTTGAATTAAAGCCAAACACATCAACGCCTCCATGGAAGGTGCACATGAAGATGCACGCAGTGACGCAGAGAGGGAGGAGGAAGAAGCGGTTCAACTGAACCGGCTTTCCTCTTTTTTTTTTTCGGTTTTGCCAAACCGGTTCAGTAAAATAGTTGGGTTTTTCTTTTGTATGTAATAAAAGGCTATTTATTAAATTCGAAAAATAGATAAATAAAATACAAGATAAAATCCCACACACACATATATATCCCTTTTAAATAAATAAATAACTTATGATAAGTGCTTTTATTTAAATAATTATTTCAAATTAAATTACATAACATAATTATTTTACTAGAGATAACTTTTAAAATTTATAATCAATATTATTAAAATCATAAATCCATTCTATCCTTTTAGTTATAAAATATGTTAAATATAATAAGTCGTAAAATAAATCATACCTCTTTATTTAAAAATGAACCGAATAATAATGTTTTATTTATAAAATTACTAATGAACTCACATCACTATTTATAACAGCAATAATAATGTTTTATTTATAAGACACCGTTTTAAAAATAATGAACTCACATCACTATTTATAAAAGTAATAATAATGACAATAATAATGTTTTATTTTAAATAATAATGTCAATCAAATTTTATGTTCTAATTGCTAATAACTGAATAATAAGGTACTCCATCCGTTCGGCAAAACTTGTCATTTTAACTCTCCACACAACTTTTAATAAAACTAATAATTACACTTCTTTTTTACTAATTTACCCTCAATTATTACTCTACTTTTTACTTTATCAAAAACTACAACTCACAACACATCAATCAAATCAAGGGCATTTTGGTAAAGTAAAAGCAAAAATACCTAAAATGACAAGTTTTTCTGAACAAAAACAAAACTCTAAAACGACAAGTTTTGCCGAACGGAGGGAGTATATATTAAATAAAGAATTTTACAAATTCTTTTATTTCGAAAACTTTCACATTTATTATTATTTTTATATTTACAGAAATAACCAAAAATACTTTGGGGTATTTCACAACTAACACCTACCTAGAAGCTCATCTATACTCACATACCACTATCTTCGACACATCCCAACTCACTCGGCTCTACCCAAGCTAACGCATCCTTCCTGCACCCCATCTTACACGACCAATGACCCAATCCGAATACCTTAATCCACCTGCCACTTTCCAATCCGTCTCACTGAAGGTTCTCACAACTCAAGCTCAAGAATAAAGCACTCCCATACATATAACACATAACCTACTCACCCGCAAGTCAGTATACGAAGCACCAAGGCACATCGTCATAGAAACAAGTTAGTCAGGCAATCATTGCTACCAATTCAGCACATCCCTCATCACACATTCAATTATGTCAGTTCTAGGCCTATCACAAAACATCAATTCCGATTAGTATAGAAGAATCCACGATTTGAATTAAGAACGTCCTTCCTTGAGTCATCTAAGAGAATCACATACGTGGCTACCATCTTTCAAATGTGTTCGTCCTTTGCATACTTTTGGCGACATCAGTCCTGTGGTCTATGGGTCATGGACCCATCACACTTCTGTTGTGCTGCTATGGTGCCACTTGGTCGTCGGTCCTTTCTTGCATTTCGGCGCTCATCGAAGGATTGCAAGGGTTATAAGTTACAGAGATAGGGGAGAGACAACGGCGGACGACACAACTTCCTTAAGAGTTTAGACATGGACCAGGACTAGCGACGACGAGACCAAAGAGAAGATCCTAACCCGAGAGTTATAATGATGCCCTTATAATTGTGGCACACAAGCACATAAAAATCAAGAGATATCATCAGATTATTTCACACTAGTATGCACCTATCTCAAGAAATATCGATTTATGTATTCATAACATGTTCATATAATCATCTTTATGTCTGCGCAGAACAAGTTAGCAACCTATCATTTCATTCACCAATCATGCTTGACAAACTAAGAACATGTATGCGCAGACTAACATGGGACATATATGCCATAAGTTATGCAAGACCTAGCAAACATCACAAGATATCCTATGCACGACTTATCACTCAATTTAGATACACACATAAGCAAGTCATAATATTGCGAGATTGAGGCAAGCATGCTAAGATGCACCCTAAAAATCATGGTAAGGGTATAGTCAGTTCATGCAGAGTTGGTATAAAAACTATCTCATCAAATACATCCATATTCACATACTAAGACTAAGATGTCACACAATCATATGAGGGCTTATAACTGGGAGGTATATATCCTACATGATACTAGCAATACTTATTAAACATGTACACAGTCATGAGGTCCAATGAGGTTCATCTGGCATGCTAAGTCATCCAATTCACGTTTTAACATACAACGATAGTTGAGCACACTATCATGGACCTAGTTCATAGGGAGACGGTAATCATGGGGGTTAAATACATACGACACATACATCTACTCATAAGTGCAACCATGCAAGGTACCCGGCAAGTCATGCTGAATTATACCAATATACAATTTCATGAAATCACAAGGAGGCTATCATTATAACTTGACGAAATTCTCTAAGGACAATCATCGACTCACCACCCCGTTTTCCCGTGGGACGCTAGTATGACTCACTTGACACAAGGACATTCACGCCGTTTCCGAGAGATGAGGGTAGAACTCGTGTTTAGACTCTTGTTGCAAGAAGAAATGGTTGGCCATTACAAGGATCAAAAGGGATGACTCCATAAGACAACTCACTTCTATCTCGAAACGATTTAAATCCTCACTCCCACTAACATACTCAGGTAACCCTCACATCTGACACGATGTCCGAAGGTATTTAGTTGACCAACCCAAATTTCCCATGAAAGACCTCAATCACAAGTACGAGACTCGGTAGAAGCATCGATGGTGGGATACGAAACAAGACTCTAAACAGGGGGAGAGGATGCTTCTCGACCCTTGCTAACATGCCTAGATGTTTTGGTGGGGCGGATGACAGAGTCAGAACCATCAGGGGGTTTGAATTATGAAAGGGCTATTTCGACAAAACAGGAATTCCGATTACATAAGAACAAGGTTTTCTCCCACTATCCCGTTTGCATAGTTATTCAACACATGATTCAAGTCAAGGCATACTGATTAGTTCGCTATCCTAAGCACAATAGAGCACTCATCACGGAAGCAATCAACAAGATTAATATGATCCTCTTCGAGGAGGATCGCCCTCGGGCCCAATTGCATATATGTACATATAAATGTAAGCATAGAGACGATCTATGCCGTCCTTCGAGGGACGGCTGACCGGAGGGGAAAAACCTCCCGGCCTCCTAACTCAACACTCCAACCTCCGGGGTGTTCCTTGGAGTCTTCTAGGCCTATCTGTAAATAAAAGCTAGTATTTTGTCTACCGTTCCCCGAGTTCTACATCCATAAGGGATGTCTACCGCTTGGGTCTCTACCCACAAGATTATTTCCCCTTTATTCATTTTAGGTTTTAAGTCCAATTAAATTCATTTTGCTCTTTACAAAATATTTTCCAAACCCATTTTAAAACATTGGGTGATTTTCAAAACCTCTTCAACCTATTGTACTCGGATTGCAAACCCTGGCTCTGACACCACCTTTGTAACGGCCCGGGATTATGATTCCCGAGTTACGTTTCGAGGGATGAAACCCCTCGTTGGGATCTTGCGCTCCGAGTACAAGTTGAAGGTTTGAAATCGAAGATGTGTAGTTTAAAGTGGGATTTCACACCCCAAATCCGGAAGGTCCGTTGGAGACCTCGGGGTAGACCCTTGTACTTGTCCTAAGTCTACAATGCGGAAAATCATTTATCATGCAAAGGGCATAAGTTATGAAAATGATACAACCAGTGCCACGACAGAGCCGGGTTAAAACGGAGTATAAGTAGGGAGAAATCCCAAAACCATGAATCTGGTGAAGTCAGGTTTCAAACACTCACTCTCTGCCATATGAATAGACCCCGTCATAATAGCACAAAATCAAGCAGTATATCGGGTACCTGAAACTATACCACCAAGTTAGGCCAAGAGTCCGCCCGCGGGTCCTCTGACTGCGCTGAGGACATATAATACGTCTATACCTAGAATAAAGGATGCCTTCATGCAGTACTCGAATATTAACCATACTATCATGTTCCTAATTCATATGTGCAGAATATTAAGTAAGGCTTTAACAAAGAATACCAAGTGGTATATCACTCTTCTACCACCACCCCCCTTCCAGGTAGGGTGGAGACTGGCCAGTTCGATTGGATAGCATCTCAAATCTCATCATCATATCATATCTCATCATCATATCGTGGATCTTGCGAAAAGAAAATAATAATGTTGATAATAGTAAAGGTGCTCCAATGACCCGAATGACTCAGGACGAACCCGATGGAGCTGGGCTGTCCTATGACCCTATCAAGGATTCTATGACTAACAGATAACGGCTGTTCTGTATTCAAACGCATACAGAATAGGAATGCTCATTCGTAAGTGCAATTCCTAAGCATGATACTACATGACATGCTTTTATGCATATGCAGCACCTACATACTATATGACACATCAGGCAGGAGGTACTGGTTACTGAGTAAGCCCCGGAGGACTTACCTGGTTAGCAGATCGGCAACAGAAGAATCCAGCACACAGTAGTCACAATCACAGAGTATCACCTAGTACATAATGGAATATACATAAGTCTACATCCAACTATTAAGCACTCAAGCACACCTCAATCAATAGAACAAGTAACATATTATGAAAGTTATTTCATCGCATCATCCGCTCCTCAAGACCACATCGTTCTCCATAAATCATTCAACCAATTCCGCATGTTCATATACATCATTTCATCATATACCTCAACGGTTCATCAAAATCATAAGACAAAATTTGTGTGATATAAAATCCTACTAGATCGTCATAATCACCCAACATTTAATCTCGTATAATAATTCACCACATGTAATGCTATTAGTCATGCATATCATACTGTTAGTCAAACGATCATATTATCATGCTAGTTAGTCATCGAATAAGTCTTATTCCCAAGTTAGTTGCAAAACCGTTTCAAATCCCAGTTAAATAGTTAAGTATTCCGACCCTTGAAAATACTCGCTAAATTCCCTTTTAAATTTATTTATTAGATTACCTTCCAACCTTGAAATTCTTTTCCAAATTCTTTATAAATCTTTAAGTCCCAATAATATACTTTAAATCTCAAATAGTATTACATGATATTTTAAATACCATTTATTTAACACTTTTACAAATTATTTTCAAATCTCCTAAAATCCCGATCGTGTTTATTTAATAAACCTACCCTTATAATTTTCCGAAAATAATATTTTATCTCTTAAAACCTCCAATAATATTGTATATATATATATATATATATATATATATATATATATATAATAATTTTAATTCCGCTAATTAGTTAAATAAATAAACGGATAACCAAAACCAAATCAAACCTATTTAAATCCAACCGAACCTAACCGAATCGAACCCGCCTAAACCCAACCGGTTCAATAATTAACAAAACAAGGAGGTGGGGCCTACGGGTGCTGACTGGATAGGCCCCACGGCTCATCTCCTTCATTTGAAAGTCGAAGACTCCCCGCTCCCGCCTGCAAGGATCGACGCCGAGATGCACCGACTCCCTGCACTCACGGCTTCACGCTCTGGCTCGCTGCTCCATGAACTCGCCCTCGCCTGGACGTCCTCAAAGGTCGCAGCATACACCCGTTCGGACACTCGCTCACAACGAGGGGCGGATCCTGAACCACTTAGTAGGGGATGCTTCAAAGATCACGCCTCCCGGTCGCCGGCGCCTCTTGCCCTCCACAATCACGCCTCCCGTCTCCGCCGCCTCCTTAAGTGGGTCGATGGTCTAGGTTTAATGAAAATTGGAAAACTCAATTGGGATTTGAGAGTTGGAATGACAGAGCGTGTCTTACCCTAGTAAAGATCACCTACAACACTTGGTGCTCCACTTGGTGCATCAAAAACTTATTTGTGGTATAATTTTATTTCTAAAAAAATTTAAAAAATTATATTTAGGTTTCATACCCTTATATCTACAAATCTATAAAAAAAATTATGAAAAAATATATTTTAAAAATATATATAATTAAAAGATTGATTTTATTGGTTTATAATTTTTATATTTTTCTAAAACATAATTTTTCATGATAAAAATTTATAAACATATAAATATAAGTATGTGAAATGCAAATATATTTTTTTAAAATTTTTTTAAAGTAAAATTATTCTCTAACTAATTTTTTGATGTACCGAGTGATGCACTGTGTGATGTAGAAGATCCGCACTATACTTACCCTTACCCTCTAGGCCTCTCTCCCACTTTCTCAAAATCAAGAACGTGAGGCAACATGTAAGTTATTTTCTTTGTTTTTTTTTTCAAAATAATTAGGGGATGCTTTAATATAATAATAATAAATTTAACACTAATACTAAATTTTTTTTTTCTGGGAATTGGGGATGCTTGAGCATCCCAACTCTTCCAATAACATCCACCCCTGCTCAAAACCTCGCCCTCGCACAGCCTCGCCGGAGCTCGCCAGAGCTCTTGGGCTCGCCCACCTCCCCGCACTCAGCTCTCAAACATTCCTCTTACACTTCTTGAACCAATCGCCTAATGTCCACTTCCTGAGTTATAAACTTTCGAGTATAACACTCTCTCGAAATATATCCTATAAGCTCAATGTGTAACTCTCAAATGCTTTGAAACAAAAGATACACCTCTTAACGTCTAGTAGAGAGTACACGAAGAAGACAGATTGACTTGAGGGCTTTGTGTGCGATATAGATCAATGAGGTTTTCGTTCAACACTTGTAATTGTCTTCTCTTCTTCATCTCCCTTTTATATTAGATCAAATCGGCACCTCTTTCAAAGAAGGATCTTCTCTCAACAGCTAGAACAGATCATGACAATCTTCACAATCTTCTATTCTGGGAAACTCCGAAGCCATGATCCACCAGATTTGATCTTCTCGTCTTTAAGCTTAAGGTAGGAGATTTTCTTTCGAAATACTTGCTGCATTGTGAGTACATAATATATATAATAATATCTGGAAATATATATAATTATATCATATAATAACATTCAGAGATAATATGCAAATAATACAGGTTTTGTGTTTCATCAACAAAGTTGTAGCTTCAAGACCTTTGACACAAGCTATGTGTCAAAGCCTTTGAAACCATTTCCGATTTTCATCAAGAGAGTGGAGTTATCATTTTGGTTCCTCCCTAGGCAATCCATGAAAGTAGGGTAAAATAGTAGACCAATTCGACTTGCAAGTGGTTCCTCCCTACTCAAATCTTGAACCCTCGGGGAGATTAGAATGTCTAATTGCAAGTGGTTAAGCACTCAAATTAGGTTCCTTTTGTTTTTTCATGGTCCTTCTTGGCAGATTATCAACTTAGTCTCCCATCTCCTTAATGTGTGTCAAATTCAAGCATCTTTTTCAACCTAGAAAGAGATCTTTCAATATTAGAATCAAAAGACAAAGATGATGAATTAGAAGATCGAGTTTGAACTATACAAGGACACAAAAGACTCAAATAAAAACAAAAATAAAGAGGAATCAATGATAGAAATAAAGAAAAGCAATTTTTTTTCTTCTCCAGCAACGGCGCCAAGAACATGGTGCGGGACGAGCGTCGTTGGCAATTTCGCCCTTTGCCAAATAGTAATAATATCCTAACTCAAAGCTCTAACCAATAGATTAATAAATCAATGAATTGATAAACCAACAACTAGTATAGCGATGAACTCCGGAGTCAAACCCACATAGAAGAACGGTTGCTATGCAATGTTTCTAACAATGATTCTTATGAAAAAAGCAATGATTTGTAGTAAATTGATGAGAATGTAAAGTAAAGAGAACTAATGATTGCAAAGTATTGATAATAAGAAAGGGAAGATATTTCACATATAATTCTCTAACAATGATTGAGGGTTAAGGTCCTAGGATTGATTCAATAGTTATTTCTAAGCATATGTCGACTTGACTAAAGTTGATGGATCCACAAGGATACAATCTTCTTATTCAATATTACTAAAGAATAGCATTAAACACTCAAGTTCTAAGACCAATTGGCTTATCGATTCCATGCAATTAGAAGACAATAGGAACAACCTTAATCCACTACAAAGACATAGAAATATCACTACTTCAATACCTTTGTTCGCTATCAAGAAAATAATAACGAATTCATAGCTTAGATGCAATTCTTAACATGGTGATCAATCATAGAAAGAAACACAAATATAATCAATAGACACAAGATGATAAATATACTCATAAATAATTAATAGAAATCAAATCCTCACAATTCATTCAACCATGTCTTCGAATCACAAGTGAAACTATGAGTTTAGCAACTCATAGGCTATAAACCTCTCTTCTCTCTAATTGTGTCTAATCCTAATGCCAACACACGGCTAATTGTGGAAGAATAAAACCTAAATAGAACGTGCAAACCCTAGAAAATATAATAATAATATAAAATAAGTATCTTCGGATCCAAATCGCTCTCGCTGAACACGGGATAGCGGCGGGCGCCGCCCTATAGAGTGGCCAATTCTCTTCTTCGCTTCCATGTTGTACTTCCTTGCTCCTTTGTAGCTCCTTCCTCAGCCTCCATATGCTCCAAAACATGGCTACCGTCGGGCTCACCCCACCCCAGAAGTGTGGTGACTACTCGCTCTTCATCATAGAAACACACATCAATAGCATAAAAGAAGTAACTTGCATTAAATCGGAAATAGAGAGCTTACAACCAAATATCGCCAAAACGTCTTGTCTCGTTCTAACTCCACTCGGCCTCCACTCTCTCTTCAACTCTATGTAACACAATTTCTTGTGGCTTGGATGATCCTAAAACTCAGCCCCTAGGGCTTTATTTACAGTGCTCAATCCCCACTAATCAAGGAGAGAACAATTCTATCTCTATCTATATCGAACTATCTCTTTCCTTAGATAAAACTTGGATAAATAAAATAAATAAATCTCTTTAAGTAGAAGTAGGAATTCCTAATGTGGATAAATATCTTCAACTTGATAGATCTTCACTCATCTTGATATATTTCACATGTGCCTTCACTTGCAACTAAACATTCTCGGATCTTCACTCGATTTCGACTCGGACTGGCCCAGAGAAGTACTCGACATCGACTAGAAGTAGTCGACATCGAGTAGAGTTGTGTTCTGCTATAGAAGATAACTCGAGTTCGACTAGGATTTGGTGCTAGACGAGTACTCGACATCAAGTAAAGTACTCAACATCGAGTGCCTTCTGTGCTCTCGAGTGGTCCTCTGCTTGATCATGTGCTCTGAAGCCGAAGTCGACCAGCTCGTACTCGATATCGACTACTTCTGGTCGACATCGACTAGTCCTGTCGAGTGCCTTCTTCCTTGTTTTCTGCTCGATGTGCTCTGGTTCAGCTGCTACTCGACCTTTAGTTTGGTGTAGTCGACCTCGAGCTCCCTCATGGTTTTCTTCCTTCTCCGAATTGCTGTGAAATTTCTCGATTTATGCGAATTTAAACAGAAACTAGTGTAGATCTCCATAATTGACAAATAAGTATAAACTACATAGATTCTGTACTATTTTAACCCAATAATATGAAATGCATACAAAAATCATTATAAAAGTCAATATAAATCATGGCAAATTAGGCGCACAACTAAACACCCCATACTTAAGCTTGCTTGTCCTCAAGCAATACTTTTAATGGTCATACAGGGGGGAAAACAAACTCTCAACATCTTGGATTCATTTTCATATAACCTTGCAATCAATTATCATACTCGAAAAGGTACTAATGTCACCAAATCCATGCCTGTGAATAAGAGCAACATCTACACACAAAAGAAGGGTTATGCAAAAAACAATGCATATGTGACAAAGCATTAATAATCAAGAGGACTTTAATTAAGCTCAATAAAGAGTAGATGGGTAAAAGGCTAAAGGTGGGATATTTTTGGCCATGTGGTGCTAATGATCCGGGGAAATGGAGTACTTTCCAAACTTTCATACCACATTCCTTCTTCCTTTGATTTCTCACCTTTCGCTCAGCAATGCCTTCTCGCGAGTCGCAAACATGGGTGTCATGAATGACCCCGGATACTTAGTGCCTCGGACTCCTCACATTGGTGTCCCATGCTACGGAACTATTATCTCGACGCAGGCAGGGTCGATCTACCTTTATCTCCCTAGGTGACCGGATTTTTTTTCACTCGTTAAATTTTTCATAAACTTTGAAATTTCCTGCCAAACTTCAATATGATAATAATAACAACACAAACACCATATAAAAATCTCCATAATGTAACTTCCATTCTCAACATAATCCCCGGATATGAAATAAGGTAGAAAATGGGCAATATTTAGATCATGTCGATAAATAATGATGTAATGCTTTGTAAGGCTCATAATATGGTTTTTGTGATGCATAAGCATAGGTATGGCTAGGAATATCAACAATGAGCATTATATGGAAAATCTAAAGTCCTCCATTCTCTTATCATGCATATGTCAAAAGCAACTTCAAATTTATCCTCTTTCATGGCTTTCAATAAAATAACGCACTTCATAGTGACTTCCCTTTACTAGGCAATTTCATTCTATATCTTTATTGAATCCAATTTTGCATCATCGAGTTCAATAAAACTTCCATGACACTAATAAAAAAAATTCGATGGGGGTGATAAAAATATACTTTTGAAAACACCATGTAAGAATATGAAATCCAAAGTAACCATGCATGAACAATTCGAGAAATAAATATAAGTATGCACAAATAAAATCAAATATGCACAAAGTAAGCCCTTACCCCACCCCATACTTAAACATTACAGTGTCTTAACTATATAAAAACAAGGGTAAAGAAAGAGACTCACTTGTTTTGGGGTTCGAAATCCCCACTTTAATTAATACTCCCTCCGTCCAAAAATACATGGACTTTTACTATTCATGCACGCTTTTAAAGAGGTTTGAAATCTCGACCCGTACCTGGATTGCAAGATCAAAATGAAGGTATCCGACCTTCGAAACCTAACTCGGGTATTTATATCCGGGCCGTTACAATAAGTGTCAATATTTAATGTTGATGCTTGCATATGGAATTGAGTTGAGTGTATGCTAAAGTCTAAACATATGAGAGTGAAAGAAACACATATTTGCCCTTGTGAGATTGGATTGATAAGCATGCGGGCTACTTGATCACTCATATACATATTATGACGTTTTTATGCCTTGTTCATGTTTGCACTATTGATTGATGTTGCTTTTGATGAGGAAAAGTTATGAAGAAACCTCTTGTGGGATGCATTGATTTTGTTTATTGTTCATGGTTGTTTGAGGACAAATAAGAGCTTAAGTGTGGGGAATTTGATAATGCATATTTTAGATAGGCATTATAGATAGGTTTTATTGCATTTAAGTATTCATATTGCACATGTTTTGTTCTATTTCCATTATCTTTCATGTGAAGTATTCGATTTCGTAATCTACACATTTTTAGTGTTTATTCTACAGTTTTATAATCCGAGCATGAAAAGAGACTTGAGAGATCTTAAAGACTGGTCATTTTAGAGCATAAGAAAGGACAAGGAAGAAGCATCAAGGGAGCAAGAGATCAAAATGTCGAAGCAAAGGAAAAATCGCGGAGCCAGAGGTATGGTGCCCGCCGATGTGCCGTGTTCAGCGAATGCCGATTTAAGTCCGAAGACTATTATTATTATTATTATTATTATTATTATTATTATTATTATTATTATTATTATTATTATTATTATTATTATTATTATTATTATTATTATTATTATTATTATTATTATTATTATTATTATTATTATTAATTTTCTTAAATTATTATTATTATAAAAAATAGATTTACAAGAAATTCGTGGGCAACCGAGATACTATCTGGCCGCCCACTCCCTTAGCGATAACAAAGCTAACTCTAGTAAAAATATAAGCTGCAGCATGAGCCCCAGCATCCTGAGATACCGAGAATTTCTGAATCCGCTTCAGCAGGGCAACAACATCCGTATCTAACTCCCCCAATGAAGAGAAGGAGAAGGGTAAGAAACTATAACCAACCGCCATGCACGAATCCTGATACTTGGCACACTTACGCTGAGCAGCATTAGCAACAACACGGTCGGGCGCAAAGTTAGACATCCCAGACTGAGTCAAAGGGGAGGATCTCGTCAGACGACACACACATCCCGTCCTGTGTCCCAAGAATAAAGAAGCAAGTCCGCTGGAAGAATGGGCTTATCACGCCCATCAGCCAAACCGATATCAACCTCCTTACCGGCAGAAATCCAAGACCTGTAGCAGATATCCAATAAGGTGTCACGAACGAGGTTATGTCAATGTTTAATGCCCACGGAACCAGCGCAAGACACAACATGGTCACCGTAGATATCACCCTCAAAGACCCGAGAACAAGGCCTGGACATTGTAAAAAATGGAACTCCCAATCAATAGCTAAGCACACTACGATAGGTCATTCCATTCATAGTCTGACCCAACCCAGAAATAGGAACTGCACGTAGCCAATCAGACGAGTGAGCACCCTGCTGAGACTTCTATAATGCCACTTGTCGAGGAGTCAACGAGAAAACAGTGTCTGATGTAGCAGCAACCTTCGTGAAATATATATCTTCCAGTTTCTTCATAAGTTTAGGGGCAACGATTTCACTAGGATCGCGTAGAAGATCAGAACCTGTGACCTCATTAAAAGAACGACAAGCATCATCAAAAGTAGGACCAACAACAATGATGCTAGAAGGACGTAAGATCTTAGCCTGCAACTCAGCAAACTGCAAGCGGAATGCCATAAAAGCATAATGTATGACATCACCAGCAACATACCCTCCGAGCCCGCCAAAATGGAAAGGGAAGGTGGCAAGTCGCCATTTCCAATCTCCAAACCCAGGCCCAGATGCAGTGACAATACGCTCCAAGCTAGAACGGAGTTCCACATCAAAGGAAAGTTGAGCCGCCCGAAAGACACACGGAGAACAAGTACGCAAGGCAAAGTAGAGTTTAGAAATTCCTGTACAAGCCCGAAGTAGAAGTAACTCGCACTGGGGGTCATCAATCCTTGCGACAGAATCCATAAGCTCTATGGTCCTAGTCACTCTCTTTACCACAAGGTCGCTGCTGAAAATAGGGCATACGCTGACAGGCCCACCCAGAACTTTGACACCGTGCGATGGCCGAGCAATAGAGGGGGGAAAACACCATGAATCCGACTCTTAGGGTCTTCTATAGGCCAAAAAATTTTGGTCTTATCCACATTAAGATGAAGACCAAAGAGGGGACCATCCTCCAAAATCAGATCTAAAACCTTCCCCACAACTAAAGTGTCCCTAACAACAGTACCATCATCTAAGTACCAAGCCTGCAAACTTAGGTCAAAAAGACTCTCTAATCTTGCATGTCAAAGGATGCAACATCAAGGAAAAAAGCAGAGGGCATAAAGGATCTCCTTGCTAAACCCCTCGACAAGACCATAAACTATGCTCCCCATAATACAACCGGGCAAGACTAGGGTAACAAAACTCCACCCACCAGGATAGATCCGGGCAGTGAGGACGAACTTCCTGTAGCATGGTAACACGATCAACTAAGTTGAAAGCATTCTGAAAGTCGACCAACAACATAGAATGACCCTCCTCACCACCACGATCCTCAAAAAACCGATTCAAAGCATGCAAAATGGCCTCTCCTCTACCGGATACCCCGACTCCAAATTGAAGTCCTGCAAAATAACCAGACAAAGAAGGACCGGCCAAACAAGCACCTACCTTAGAGACAAGGAGTCTCCAAATAGTGCCAACATCAATAGGACGTATACCACCACCCGGTTTAACAAGCGGTGTGAGAGGAGCACTAGCAACGTACTCACCCAGATCCTGTGGACATCGATCCTCAAGGAAAATTATTATTATTATTATTATTATTATTATTATTATTATTATTATTATTATTATTATTATTATTATTATATCAAATAAACATTACATAAAATTGGATGGGAGCCGGCTAACAAGCTGAGCTCCACAACCCTTCTGAATACTAAAGGCAACTCTAGTGAAAACATGACATGTATCTCTACTATACCCGGGTAGCCCCCTAGCGACCCCACACACCCGCTTGAGAAGCTCCATGGCATCATCTCCTAAGTCGCCAATAGTAGAAAAGGAAAACGGTAGAAAGTGATATCCTTTATCTCTGCAAACATCCTCATACTTTTTCCTTTTGTTGTCAGCAGCAACTCTCGCCGCCCTACCAGGGATGAAACTTGAAAGTCCAGAATTGCTAAAGATAGATGTACCCGTAATGTCAACACAAGTGTCCTTGTCCTGAAACCAGGTATAGAACAAAATATCGGCAGGACGAAGCTCACCTCCCTTGACATCAACCATGCCAGTAGCCGCCTCTTTACGAACAGAAATGCTAGCCTTCAAGCACTCATCATACAAAACATCACGCACCATGTTATGACGATGCTTAACACCAATATCAGCAGCACAAGCAAGGGCATGATCTCCCCACGATTCCAAAATGCCTCTCTCGCAAGCAGGGCATTTGGTTCCCGCATGGAACAACTCAATACCAAGACGATATTTAATAATGGACCGAAAGGTAGCGGGGTTCATAACCTGACCGAGACTAGGTATAGGTGCATCCTTTAGCCATTGTTGAGCCATAGGGAGCTTCAGGTTTGCAATCAGAGCTTCTTGTCTCCCAATAAGAGCAAACATCATCTTGAGGTGCTTGTCAACATTTTTGTAAT
Organism: Persicaria tinctoria; assembly: GCA_037127255.1. NCBI lineage: Eukaryota > Viridiplantae > Streptophyta > Magnoliopsida > Caryophyllales > Polygonaceae > Persicaria > Persicaria tinctoria. Next base: position 18,600,865 of record JBANSL010000007.1, on the reverse strand, counting down.
AACAGCTAGCCAACTTTTTCATTAAACCGGGGGCTGGATGTACCACACATATATCCAAGTCATCCTTACCAATGACATTACTCCAACTAGAAGAGTTGATCTGAAAGCAAGTCCATCACCATACACTCCAGAAGCCCTCAAAATACAATCCTGCAGTACACGCGACTGGAGCCTTGCAGCGAGAAAAGCATAATGTAGTGTGTCGGCCGCAGTGTAAACTCCAAGCCCCCCGCAATCGATTGGCATAGTAGAAAGGCGCCACTGTAAAGGTCCAAATCCTGACCCCCCAAGCGTCACAATGTGTTCAATTGACCCTCTCAAAGAATCATCGAAAACACCTTGCACATCTGTGAAACATGAAGGCGGGGATGTTCGCATCGCAAAGTAAAGGCGAGAGACGCCCGAGCAGGCACGTAGAAGCAATAACTCACACTGGGGATCTTCCAACCTCCCGATGGCCTCCATTAGGGCGTTGGTTTTCAAAACCCTCTTCAACATCACCTCATTACAAAAGGAAGGATCCAAGCTAACAAGCCCATCGAGGAGTTTAACTCCCCCCACCGGACGTGAAATATGCTCTGGAAAAACCCCAACTTCCCTACAACGTGGGTCCTCACACGGCCACAAAATTTCTGTCTTATCAATATTAAGGTGAAGTCCTAGGGCCGGACCATCCTCCTGTATAATGGCAAGTGCTTTACTAACCATCAAAGTATCCCCAACCAGCGTCCCATCATCAAGATATCAAGCATTGAGCTTCAGCTCACAAACTACTCATAACCTTACGAATCAACGGATGTAACGTAACGGAGAAAAGAATAGGTCCAAGAGGGTCACCTTGTTGAACTCCTTGACAAGAATAAAGGACATGATCACCGTAATACAACGGGCGGGACGAGCATAGCAAAACTCAACCCAATGGGCGATAAAAGGGCACATATGGCGAACCTCCTTGATCATAACACTGCGATCAACCAGATTAAAAGCATTCTTGAAATCAACCAAAAGCATAGTCAAACTATTATCATAACCCTGAGATTCCACTAATCTGTTAACCGCATGCAGCACTGCTTCTCCACCACCCGAAACACCCACCCCATACTGTGCATTTTCTAGATAAGACCCAAGAGTTTTACCGGCCGAAGATGCAGCCACTTTCGATACCAAACGCCGCCAGATTTACCCAACAACAATGGATCGAATCCACCCACCCGGCTTAAGGAGAGGTGTGAGAGGTGCACTTGCAACAAATTCACTCAAAACAACCGGACATTGGCCGTTGAGAAATAAATTAACCACACTCGTGAGAGAGTCAGAGACCTCCTCAGCAATCGCCACAGCTGCACCACTAAGAGCATCCAACAAGTGTTGAGCCCGAAGCCCATCTTTCCCACACGACCCTATTTATTATTATTATTATTATTATTATATCCATAGGGTTTTACACGACCCTATTTAAGTTATTCTTCTATCTTATAAGAGGGAGAGACGACAATTAGAGAGAAGAGTGCCATTTGAGATACATGGAGAGAATAAGAGCGGATTTGACTATGAGTTGCGAAACTTATAGTTTCGTCTATCATTCGAAGACATGATTAGATAGATTCGGAGGATTTGATTTCAATTAGTTACATTATCAGATGGATGTGATAATTGATAAGCCAAGAAAGTCTTATCAAAACAGCAAAGGATAGAGGAATGTTGTAAAACCCAGTTAAAATGGAGTCAATTTTCCAGAAATTACTCTTCAGGGTTAATCCTATATACTACAGGCTACAGAGTAGCAAAATTAACTCTAACTCATTGATCCTTCCTCCAGTCATGAACTAACTTGGTTTTAGCCATGTTTAAGAGATGAAAAATTGCAATCTGAAATGGAAAACCAAATCAGCGGTTTTGGATCGAGTTCTCAATCCAATCGTATTCCTATAAGGTCAATCTGGCCTATATTTTCCTTTTAATCAAAGATTCTGCCATTAGTTTTTATCACAATCCTCAACGAAATTCATTTTCTTGCACCACGATTTCAAAATCTTATACTTCATCCGATCCAAAATAAGTGTCGTTTTATTTTTGACACAATTTTTAAGTAAAGTAGCAATTATCATTGATTTAATACATTTTTTTCTAAATCTTATCTTTTATTAAGTGCTTATCAACTTTTTCAACCAACAATGGAGAATTTGAAAGAAAAAATAGTAAACAAATACAATTTTTAATAATAATTTTTATTAATCAATCTATTAAATTTCCTAGAAAACATAAAACGACCAAATAATTAAGTTTTGTAATCAAAGTAAAAACTTACACAACCAAATAATTAAGTTTTATGATCATAGAAAAACTACAACATTTGGTGTATAGAAAGATTAACTTCTCGGGTCTAAAGGAAATATTTTTCGGGGCATCCTTTATGTAGAACTGAAGCAATTTCTCAAACTAAAGGGGAATTTTTAAAAGCAAACAATCATCATTCAATGTCATGATATATTTTTTTTTATACAATGCAAGGATTTGGGAATGGTCAACCGCGGTTGAACTACCGTCCAATAGTGTCCTGACGGACGACATCATCAATGTCATTGGGCATCAGCTCGGGGAAAAACGATGTGCCAGTCTGTCGGCAACCTGGTTCCCCTCTCTGAATGTGTGTGAGAAGCTAATACTCTCGAATGTGCGGCAGAGGTCGAGGGCATCCGAAACCTCCATTTCAATCTCCTAGGGACACCGCCAGATCCCCTTCAAGACGTTGATCAGCATCAAGCAGTCTCCCTCCAACTCAAGCCGAGAGAGACCCCTCATCGAAGCAATCTGGAGACCGAACAATAGACCACGACATTCAGCTTGTACAAGGGACAAACCACCAAGGTCCCGGGCGCCACAAGAGATAACTGAACCGTGACAATCACGAATAACATATCCCGACGCAGCGAGGCCAGAGCTAGCCATAGCACCATCAAAATTAAGATTGACAAAGCCGTCAGCGGGTTTTTTCCATTTAACAGTTTTCTGTTTTTTTTTGTTCTGGTTTGGCTGGAACCTGTTTTAGCAGTTGTCGTGTGTTCTTCCAGCTCATCTTTTTGTCCTTTTTTCCAACTAATCATGTATTGTTTAATAGTCTTTATCCATTCTTCCGTGTTCTAAATATTGTTGTTGTCAAAGAAGATTTTGTTTCTCATTGACCAGATACCCCAAAGGGAAAAGGCGAGGTTCGATTTCTAATTATGGTTGTTCGATTGACCGGATAATTTGCTAGATTTTTCTGTCTATTCTCCCTATAAAATATAAGGAAGTTTGACATTCGGTAAAGATATGGGTAGCGTCTTCACCATTATGGTTGCAGAACGAGCACTCTAGAGGGACATGGACTCCTTTACTTTGGAATATGACTTTCGTAGGGGTCCCGTCTTGAAGGTTTTTCCATAGAAAGTTTTTGATCTTAGGCGGGCAGTCGATTTTCCAAATCCATTCTAGTGGGTAAACATTGGTTCGCTTATTTCTCGTAATGTGGTCAACCGCACTAGAAGTGGAAAACCATCCATGTTTATTAGGCTTCCAATAAAATCTGTCTTCGAAATCATTTGAATGGATATGAACATTAATGATTTTCTCGACGAAATCTTGGGGAAGAAAATCTTCTATCTTTCTTTATTCTAGGTTTTATCTGGTATAATGAAATTTTCAACCGTATCCTGATGTCCATGTTTTGTGCTATGTTTTATATTGACTTTTATATCGATTTCTGTATGCATTTCATGCATTTGGGTTATAATAGTACATAAGCTATGTAGGTTATGCTTATTTGCCAAATTATGGAGTCTACACTAGTTTCTGTTTAATTTCACAGAAATCGGATGCACTTTGGAGCTTAAAGGAAAGTCATGAAGAAGCAAAGCATGGTGTAACAGGAGAAAAGGCCATTTTTTCGGCATTCATCATTCTGATTCAAGTTTTGATGTCTTCATGAAAGTTGTAGCCCTCAAAAAGAGCTTTCCAACGCATGCTCATATGCATTAGTCCGACGAACGTAGACTCCGGAAAGTGTGTTTCAAGAACAGAGTATAATGTTGAGAACTGAAGGATGGTCGATGTCGACCAAGTCTACTCGATATCAACATGACCTTGGTCGAAAATCTCCAAATAGACTCAAATCGACCAGGAGACAAGAGGACAGCTCGATATCAACCTATAGTGGTCGATATCGACCAACATGCAAGTCGAGATTGCACCAGAAGGCGAAATCAAGTGGCCGGAGTGAAGTTGAACGAAGTGACTCGATATCGACCAGATGTGGTCGATATCGACCAACATCCAGTGACGTGATCAACTCAATTCCGAGCTCTACTCAAAGTTCTATCCAAAATCCAATGGAGATATTCCCAAGAGAAGATTCCTTACACATGAAGACTTGAAGATTTATCTTTTTATTTATCCTAAGGGTGGAACATTTAATTACCCTTTAGGATTTATCTTGTTTTATCTATTTAGATTTATTTTTTACCTAGTAGAATTTTATCTTTAGATATAGGATAGATATTCCTAACCTTGATTAGCAAGGATTAAGGCCTATAAATAAAGCCCATGGGGCTAGTTTTTATTCATTCAATTCTTCAGAGGGGAAGTAGAGAGAGAGAGAGAGAGAGAGAGAGAGAGTGGAGGCCGATTGGGAGTTAAGGAGCGAGAGCAATTTGACTTCGATCGGTTGTAAGCTTTGTTTAGTTTTATTAATGCAAGTTATTTTCCTTTTATTATTGATGTCTTTCCTTGCGATGAAGAGTGAGTAGTCCACCTATTTCTAGGGTTGGGGTGAGCCCGACGGTGGCCAAGCGTGTTTGAGGTAAAGATTCGACCTTTATTGTGTTTTGATCATCCACTACCTTCGATATGTTTGTTACCTATTTAATAGAGATCCATGTTAACAACTTGGATTATAAACATAAAATTGGTAGATACAATTAGGGTTTCTTGAAAGAGTTGTCTAATTGTTGGAAAAGGTGAAAGCTTGATCCTTTGATGAGATTGCATGATTATCGTTATTTATCTTGCCTTATCCATGTTTGGTTATCGTTGTTGCAAACCCCGATCTTGGAAGTTTTGTTTTACCTAAGTTTATTCCGAAATCTCCAAGCTTTGTCTTTTATTTCGTACTGCTCCTACTCGATATTGACCAACCCTTGTTCGATATCGACTTCTTATTTTCGATCCAGAAAGATCGCTGTTTGTTTGTGTTTCTGTAGAGAACAGGTCGATTTTGAGCAACTTGGTCGATATTAACTGCCCTTGGTCGATATCGAGTCACCCTGGTCGATAATAACCTGACTTCTGCAAAATCCCAAAATCAACTGGAACAGGTCGATATCGACTGCCCTAGGTCGATATCAAGTGGCCGGAGTGAAGTTGAACGAAGTGACTCGATATCGACCAGATGTGGTCGATATCGACCAACATCCAGTGACGTGATCAACTCAATTCCGAGCTCTACTCAAAGTTCTATCCAAAATCCAATGGAGATATTCCCAAGAGAAGATTCCTTACACATGAAGACTTGAAGATTTATCTTTTTATTTATCCTAAGGGTGGAACATTTAATTACCCTTTAGGATTTATCTTGTTTTATCTATTTAGATTTATTTTTTTCCTAGTAGAATTTTATCTTTAGATATAGGATAGATATTCCTAACCTTGATTAGCAAGGATTAAGTCCTATAAATAAAGCCCATGGGGCTAGTTTTTATTCATTCAATTCTTCAGAGGGGAAGTAGAGAGAGAGAGAGAGAGAGAGAGAGAGAGAGAGAGAGAGAGTGGAGGCCGATTGGGAGTTAAGGAGCGAGAGCAATTTGACTTCGATCGGTTGTAAGCTTTGTTTAGTTTTATTAATGCAAGTTATTTTCCTTTTATTATTGATGTCTTTCCTTGCGATGAAGAGTGAGTAGTCCACCTACTTCTAGGGTTGGGGTGAGCCCGACAGTGGCCAAGCGTGTTTGAGGTAAAGATTCGACCTTTATTGTGTTTTGATCATCCACTACCTTCGATATGTTTGTTACCTATTTAATAGAGATCCATGTTAACAACTTGGATTATAAACATAAAATTGGTAGATACAATTAGGGTTTCTTGAAAGAGTTGTCTAATTGTTGGAAAAGGTGAAAGCTTGATCCTTTGATGAGATTGCATGATTATCGTTATTTATCTTGCCTTATCCATGTTTGGTTATCGTTGTTGCAAACCCCGATCTTGGAAGTTTTGTTTTACCTAAGTTTATTCCGAAATCTCCAAGCTTTGTCTTTTATTTCGTACTGCTCCTACTCGATATTGACCAACCCTTGTTCGATATCGACTTCTTATTTTCGATCCAGAAAGATCGCTGTTTGTTTGTGTTTCTGTAGAGAACAGGTCGATTTTGAGCAACTTGGTCGATATTAACTGCCCTTGGTCGATATCGAGTTACCCTGGTCGATAATAACCTGACTTCTGCAAAATCCCAAAATCGACTGGAACAGGTCGATATCGACTGCCCTAGGTCGATATCGAGTGGTCCCCTGAGGTCGATTTCGACGTGAGATTTTTCTGCTGCCTGAGATCCGCTGACCAGCTTCCTCGAGGATCGAACCTGACTTCCTTTTGCTACAACGGGAAGAAGTCTTGAACACATTGGCGCCGTTGTCGAGGAACTGAATCGGTTTGCTTTATTTTATTCATATTTTATTTGCAAACTCGATTTCCTCCTACAACACATTGGCGTTGTTTCTAGGGAAGCAATCATTCGCTCCTTAGGTAGTTAGATCTCACGTTTTCCTTTGAGTTTTCTTTTTGCAGCGTATGCGCCGTTCTGGTCAACCACCTGAGTTTGACACCTTAGACGACCCGAAATGTCTTATACACATCCACTCTAGACTTAAAAGGATCATGGTGACCACCGAAACACAAGCCCAGACGATTGAGAGGCTTCAAAGGGAGTTAGAAACCAACAATGCTGCTCTCGCCGCTGAGAGAGCATGCACTGAGCAGGAAGCTGAACGTAGGAGGCAAGCAGAGGTTGAGCTTGCCCAATACCCTACCACTACTGAGGATTACATGCACCCGACTCTTGTCGTGCCTAAATCGGCTATTCTAATCCCTGAAAATAACTTTGAAATTCGCACTGCCTTCCTTATTGAAATTAAAAATAATGCTTTTTACGGAAGATTTAATGAATGCCCTCTCAAACATATTACTACTTTTTCTGATATGTTCCATACTCTTGCTAAAGGTACTACTCTGGAATATGTCAAGATGAAAGCTTTTCGTTGGTCCCTTGCCGGTCCAGCATTAAAGTGGCTTGAAGGTCTCCCTGCGCGATCCCTCACAACATGGACAGAGGTTAGGAATGCATTCCTCAACAAGTTCTTTCCTCCCGCTAAAACAACGCTCCTCCGCCAGAAGATCACATGTTTCAAACAAAAGCTTGGGGAACCACTAGCACGAGCATGGGATCGATATAAGGATCTATTCCGATCCAGCCCTACACATGGGCAGCCACCCTATGTCGTTCAGGAGATCTTCTACAATTCTCTTACTCTGGCCGCTAAGGATAGGATCAACCAATTCACGCAATATGAGTACCTCACACAGACACCAGCAGAGGCATGGGCTACAATCGAAAGGCTGACCAACTTCGACAATACTTATGGGGTTCCTGTGAATTACGATGAAGACATCAATAATTATGCCATGCTAGCCCCATCCATGCCCCTCTACTAGGCTCCTAAGGAAATTGATCCAGATGTCAAGGAGGAGTACTACAGAGATCAGAATCGTAAGCTCCTCAAGCAAGTCAATTTTCTTTCTGTCAACCAACCCTGCATTGAATGTAGCTCACAACGGCACACCACTCTAGAGTGCCCACATACAGAGCAAGTCAGGATGACAGAAACTCACGAGGAGGTAGCTTATGCAGGGGGTCCCAATCACTATATGGGGGACCAAAGTTTCCAACAACCACAGTGGAACCAAGGTGCCCCTAGGAACCCCCCACCATACAGAGCTCTAAGACATCTAGAAAGGGACCAGTGGAAGAATGATCTACAGATGATCCTCGACCAGATGAGGAGAAACCAGACACAACAGCAACAATCTACTAGCGCCATCCAGACTCAACTCCATGGCCTCAATACACGACTTGGGGAGATGGATATCTGGAAGAAGAACATGGAGACCCAAATGGGTCAACTCGCGCAACAAATCCCTAGACCAGCCGGAAAGCTCCTTGGGCACACAGATCCCAATCCTAAGGGGCAAACCGGACACGTCACTTCTGTAAAGCTCAGGAGCGGACGCGAACTGCATGAACCGGAGGTCAGAGAAACAAACATCAGCACTGGAGAGCAGGTCGATATCGACCACCATCAGGTCGATATTGACCCAGATTCTTCAGCAGACCCAAAACCGACCAAAGAAGTCAAAATCGACCAAAATCAAGTCGATATCGACCAACATGTGGTCAATATCAAGGAGCCTCCAGTCAATATTGACTCTTTTGCATCGCCTTCGATAGCTGATTCCGCTCCAAAACCGAAGAAGACACTTCCTTTCCCTTCCAAGGCGCTGAAAGATCCCACTGCATGTAGGTTTAAACGATTTGTTAAGATGCTTCAGGAACTAAACGTTTCAATCCCTTCTACAGAAGCTCTTCAGGAGATGCATGCATACATCAAGTTCCTCAAGGAGATCCTTAGCAACAAGCGATCAATCACTGAAATCGCCGGCGACTGCAAAATGATGCACTTCCCTGAGAAGAGACCTGACCCTGGTAAGTTTTCTATTACTGTGGGATTTGAACAATTTAAATATGAGGCATTGTGTGATCTAGGTGCAAGCATGAGCATCATGCCCTTATCAATCTGGCAAAAGGTAAAGATAGGATCAATAGAGCCTATGGATGCCAAACTATACATGGCAAATAATACAGTGGTCATCCCTACAGGTATGGTTGATAATGTCCCTGTCCAGGTTGGTAAGTTCTATATTCCCACTGATTTCCTTGTTATAGATTGTGCGGAAGATCCTACTTGTCCTATTATTCTTGGTAGACCTTTTCTAGCTACTGCAGATGCCAAGATCAGCGTCAGGAAATGATTGCTCACCTTCACGATAGGCGATGAGGTCTTAGATTTCTCTTTTGGTCCTACAAAGGAGGAAATTCCATGGATGGAGGTGAAGAGCATAGGCGACCACGGGGGTGAGCTGCAGACTTGCCAAGAGCCTAAGTATGGGGTCCCTGTATTCGACGTCGAGCATTTCTACTCGATATTGACTGACCCTAAGCCCAAAGATTTCTGTTTTGGGCACGAAAAGGTAAGCTCAGGTACAATCCCTACATCTCCTCCATCCATCAATAAAAATAAGATTTTTAAAGGAGACAAGGCCCCGTGGAGAGCTAACCTGCGTAGGACTAGGACTAGAAAGAGGAAGAAGGAAGGCAAAGGACTCTATGCAAGCAACCACCTAGCAGCAGAGCTGCCATACTACAAATAGGACCTAGATGATCTAGAAGAAGGGCCAAGCATAAGAGGGCCCCACATCAAGGGTACCTAAGCACAATGGAGAAGTCGACATAGCGACCCTAAAATCTAGAGCATGTACATAAAACTTTTAGAATTTTGGACTTTAAAACTTTTGGTTTTGGTTTTTATTCTTGACTTGAATACTTCATGTGGAGAATCTTGTCTTTATGCATAAACTAACAATTTTACAGGTCGAACAACGGGGATCGTACGGAACTTTTGGAACAACAGCCTGGTCTATATCGACCAGTACTTGTCGATATCGACCCCTAAGGTAGATTTCGATCGGACGCAGAGAAAGGAAGCAGGTCGATATTGACCAAAAGTACTCGATATCGAGTGCTTAGGTCGATATCGACCAAAAGCCCCGATTTCAACCAGCTAAACACTTGGAATCTGACGAATTGCAGTCAAAATCGACCTACACGGAGTCGATATCGACTTCTGGCAACCTACTGCAGCCTAATTTCGACCCTACAGCGCATTATTGAGTGAGTTCCTTCCTTTACCCTTGTTTTTATTTTTATTTATACAGTGGGGACACTGATTATTCTAAGTATGGGGTGGGGGAAGAGCTCATTATCATTATTAAATATTTTATTCTTGTTTTTGCTACTACATGGTAAATTTTGAGTGAATTTTTAATTTTTGTGCTTAATTGCTAAACTCAAAGTTTGTTTTATGAGACATTTCCCAAAGCTTGTGAATTGTTCAAATAAATAGTGTAATGGAAGCTTTAATTGAACTCGACGATGCAAAATTGGATTCATTAGAGATATAGCATGAAATTGCCTAGTAAAGGAAAGTCAAAATGAAGTACATATTTTCTTGAAAACCATGAAATGAGGTAAAATTTGATATTGCTTTTGACATGTTGCATGATATGAGGATGGAGGACTTTATATTTCCATATAATGCTCATTCTCATACTTCTAGCCATACCTTTACCCAATTGCATCACAAAAGCCATATTATAAGTCTTATTTGCCTTTATATCATTATTGCTCCACATATGCCTAATATTACCATTCTTTACCTTATTTCCTATCCTGGGATTATGTTGAGAATGATGTTACATTATGGAGATGTTATATGGTATTTGTGTAGTTATCATTATTGGAGTTTGGTAGGAAATTGTTTGAAATATATGGAAAATTTAATGAGTGAGAAAAAATTCGATCACCTCAGGAGATAAAGGTAGATCGACCCTGCTCTCTGAGATAATAGTTCGGTGAGATGGGACACAAAGGTGAGGAGTCCAAAGCACTAAGTATCTGGGGCCATTCATGACACCCATGCTTGCGACTCGTGAGAAGGCGGTGCTGATGTTAGAGAGGTAAAAGCATATAAGTGAAAAAAAAACAAAGAGCGATTTATGAGAGGATGAGTGATCTGGAATATCATATGAAGGGAGAAAGTGCATCAAAGCAAGAAAGCAAAGTTTGAAGAATCCCCCCCCCCCCGGATTTAACACCACATTGCCCAAATACAGCCCACCACTTTACCTTTTACCTTTTCTTCATCATGAGCTTAATTGACGTCCTCTTGATTATTGTTACCTTGTCACTTATGAATTGTTTTTGCATAACCCTCCTTTTGTGAGTAGATGTTGTTTTTATTGCGCATGTATAGATTTGTGGCATTAGTACCTTTTCAATTATGGTAATTGATTGCAGGGACATATAATAATGAATCTATGATGTTGAGAGTTTTGATTTCTTCTCTTGAATGACCATCCAAGTTATTGCTTGTGGACAAACAAGCTTAAGTATGGGGTGATTTGATGTCCGTGTTTTGTGCCATGTTTTATATTGACTTTTATATTGATTTATGTATGCATTTCATGCATTTGGGTTATAATAGTACATAAGCTATGTAGGTTATGCTTATTTGCCAAATTATGAAGTCTACACTATTTTCTGTTTAATTTCATAGAAACCGGATGCACTTTGGAGCTTAAAGGAAAGTCATGAAGAAGCTAAGGATGGTGCAACTGGAGAAAAGACCATTTTTCGCCATTCATCATTCTGATTCAAGTTCTGATGTCTTCATAAAAGATGTAGCCCTCGAAAAGAGCTTTCCAACGCATGCTCATATGCATCAATCCGACGAACGAGGACTCAGGAAAGTGTGTTTCAAGAACATAGCAGAATGCTGAGAACTGTAGGGTGGTCGATATCGACCAAGTCTACTCGATATCGACCTGACCTTGGTCGAAATCTCCAAATAGACTCAAATCGACCATCAAACAACAGGACATCTCGATATTGACCTATAGTGGTCGATATCGACCAACATGCAAGTCGATATTGCCCTAGAAGCCGAAATCGAGTGGCCAGAGTGAAGCAGAACGAAGTGACTCGATATCGACCAGACGTGGTCGATATCGACCAACATCCAGTGACGTGATCAACTCGATTCCGAGCTCTACTCAAAGTTCTATCCAAAATCCAATGGAGATATTCCCAAGAGAAGATTCCTTACACATGAAGACTTGAAGAATTATCTTTTTATTTATCCTAAGGGTGAAACATTTAATTACCCTTTATGATTTCTCTTGTTTTATCTATTTAGATTTATTTCTTTCCTAGTAGAATTTTATCTTTAGATATAGCCTATAGGATAGATATTCTTTACCTTGATTAGCAAGGATTAAGGCCTATAAATAAAGCCCATGAGGCTAGTTTTTATTCATTCAATTCTAGAGAGGGGAAGTAGAGAGAGAGAGAGAGAGTGGAGGCCGATTGGGAGTTAAGGAACGACAGCAATTTGGCTTCGATCAGTTGTAAGCTTTGTTTAGTTTTATTAATGCAAGTTATTTTCCTTTTATTATTGATGTCTTTCCTTTCGATGAAAAGCGAGTAGTCCACCTACTTCTAGGGTTGGGGTGAGCCCAAAGGTGGCCAAGCGTGTTTGAGGTAAAGATTCGACCTTTATTGTGTTTTGATCATCCACTATCTTTGATATGTTTATTACCTATTTAATAGAGATATATGTTAACAACTTGGATTATAAACATAAAATTGGTAGATACAATTAGGGTTTCTTGAAAGAGTTATCTAATTGTTGGAAAAGGCGAAAGCTTGATCCTTTGATGAGATTACATGATTATCGTTATTTATCTTGCCTTGTGCATGTTTGGTTATCGTTGTTGCAAACCCCGTTCTTGGAAGTTTTCTTTTACATAAGTTTATTCCAAAATCTCCAAGCTTTGTCTTTTATTTCGTACTGCTCCTACTCCATATTGACCAAACCTTGTTCGATATCGACTTCTAATTTTCGATCCAGAAAGATCGTTGTTTGTTTGTGTTTCTGCAGAGAACAGGTCGATTTTGAGCAACTTGGTCAATATCGACTACCCTAGGTCGATATCGAGTTACCCTGGTCGATATTTGCCTGACTTCTGTAGAATCCCAAAATCGATTGGAACAGGTCTGAAGGTTCTATAATCTAAAACAATATAATATAGAAATACTCTAGAAGGGGGGTTGAATAGAGTATGCCCGGCCCGTTTTTCGCAGAAAGTCTCAAGACTTTTGGATCTTGTATAAAACCCTTTGAGATTAAACCTGAATCACAAAGTTAGACAATCGAACCAAGTGCGGAAATATGGTAAAGCAATAAGTAAAGGACACGAGTAATTGTTTACGAGGTTCAGCACGAACTTGGCCTACGTCCCCGCCTAGGGTTCTTCCACAACCCTAGGATTCAAAAGGCTTTATTGATTCGCTTAGCTTAGGATCCTAATAGCTCACCAAGAAGCCTCTCTCCTATACAATTGCAATCTAGTCAACTCACGTTCCCTTGGAGTCCTAGACCAATCTAGAAGAGCCCCACCTCTCTCAGCTATCTAGTACAATCCTCTTACTCTCACAAATCAATAGCCTAGTGCAACTTCCCGAGTTACAAACTCTCTAGTAACACTATAAATGAATATATCTTATAAGCTCACAGTGACTCTCAAAGGCTTTGATTTAAACAACAAACTCTTGAGCGCTTAGCAGAGAGACACTTGGAAGACAGATCTTGCTTGAATGAATGAAAGCTCGTGTAGCACTTGTACTTCTGTCTTCTTCTTCCTTTCCTTTATAGAAGTAATGTGGAGCATGAGGTTCTTCAACACCAGAACTTCAACAACGGCTAGTAAAGATCATGGCGCGCCCGGATCTTCTATGTTAGGACACTTCGAAGACATGATCTTCTTTGAATTGGATCTCCTCAATATGCACCACAAGGAAAGATATAATCTTGAAATACTTCCTGAAAGATTAGTCATACATATATATATAATATAAAGGAAGTATATAATAAGATTAAATAATATACGGACTTTATAAAACAGGTTTTGTATTTCATCAACTGTTAATGCTCCAAGGCCTTTGACACAAACATCCTGTCAAAGCCTTTGAAACATTTATTCCGATTTTAATCAAGGGAGGGAGTTATCAATCTCCCCCTTGATGAAAGACAAAACCTGTGCATCCCTGCAACTTAGTCAAGCATAGATAATAAAATAGAAATTAGACTAAGTACCTGCATGGGTTAAGACAAATGTTGGATCAAAAAATTTTAAAGCATGCAAAAGCCATATGGCTTTTGCATGCTATAAAAAATTTTGTCACGGTTGGATGCATCCAACCGAAAACCAAAAAGAAAAAAACCAAGGTCTTCCAAGACCTTCAAGCAGATAGGTTTTCAAAGTCTAAACACCACAGATCATCTCCCCCTTTTTGTCTTTCAACAAAGGGAGGAGGTAAAACAGTCACCAAAAAAGTCACCAAAACTTTTGAAAACGTTTCCAAAAAACCAGCAATGTATCAAGTGGGAGGGATAGGGTAAGGTAGGGTTTAAGCTTCGTCGTCCGGAGCATCATCAGTGAGCCTCGTCCACAATCCTTGTAGCATCTTGGAAATCCCGCTCATCTCCGTCATAAACTCCTTTTGCAACTCCTTGATATCCAGGCGAACTTCCTCTAAGCCCAACTCTAGGTTGTCCATGCGTTCATCGAAAGCTGGAGCAGTGGGAAAGACTTTTGAACGAGTGGCAAGACTCAAGGTCCCTTGGGGAGACTGAGTGATGCCAATATTTTCAAGGCCCTTAGAGTCGAACTTACCCATATGACGCAATTGTTCTTCATTTTTGACATCAATTCCAGAAGCTTTGAAGAGAGGGGTCGAAAGGGTAGCAAAGGGGAGAGGAGAGCCTTTTCTAGCTTTTCTGGCCTGAGCCATGGTTCCAAGGATAGTGTTGGCCAGATCAAGATCAAGGTCATTTAAGATGCGGTAGAGCAGGACCATGACATTGTCAGTAAGGAGTGACCCAGAGTTAAGACGGGGTACGGTAAGAGGCATCGAACAATGATGTTGAAAATTATTTTTGCCTCAAGGGTTAGGGATGAGTGGGTGAGTTGCTTTGAGGTGTTGTTGGATTCTTCGGGTAGGAGGTACTTGGCTCGGGCAAGGATGATGCAATTCTCTTTTGAGGGGTGTATTTCAGAGGGTGGAACTGGGGTAGGTAATCCAAGGAAATTTGCAAAGTCATTGGAGTTGAGAGAGATTAAGACCAACCATTGGTGTCGTTTTTGGCTTTTAGGTTAATGTAAAACAGACGGGTGAGCTGGGGGTAGTAGACAGTTTCAAGGTTGAGAAGGGTCCAGGCTGGGGATTTTTTGAGAAGATCAATGCAGGGTAACTTCAAAGCTTCGAAGAACTCAAAATCCAAAAAATCAGAACAACAAACCCTACGAGTTCGAAACTCATCTACCCACTTACCAGCAGTCTCAGCATCTTGAAACCAAGAGGAGGGCAAGGATTGATTTACCTGGATATAGGCCGGGGGGTCGGCATTCTTCCTGCGAGCAGTCGTCAGAGCAGCTCTCTTGACAGGCGCTTCAAGAGTCCTAAGGGTGCCCTTCCTGGTGCGCTTTGGAGAGGGAGGCTTGGCAGCAGCTGGGGCTTTCCACTTCTTCGAAGACGGGGGAGGAAGAGAAGGAGAAGGAGATTCTTCCTCCTCTTCCTCAGACCCCGAGTCCTCACCGGACCCCGCTTCATCTCCTTCAGCTTCCTCGTCATCTCCAAATCCCTCTTGCTCTTCTTCTTCTTCCTCGGGCTCCTCTTCGGATGGAACCTCCTCGGCTTCGGCTTCCTTTCGAATCCGCTCAGCTTCCTCCTCGGCCAATTTCCTAGCGAGCTCGGCCTCCTCATCGGCCTTTTTCTTCTTCAAGGCTTCCGCCTCGGCTTCCTTGGCAGCATCTCTCTCTAGGATGGCATCTAGGTCATCTTCCTCCTCTTCTTCGTCCACTTCCTCAGCCAAAATCTTCCTCTTCCCTTTCTGTTTAGCACTGAGCGGCTTCTTAGCAGAGCGCTTTTGAGAGCCCTTGGGAACAATGGTCGTGCTCTCAGCGATGGTGCTCTGGACAACAGTTGGGACAATGGCTTGAGGAGCGGGTTCAGGTGTGGGAGAGGTAGCAGTGGCCTGACGTCCCTTGGGGGTGGCGCCAAGTCTTTTGGGTGTGACAACTTTCTTTGTTTTGGGTGCCATGGAGGGAATCGGCTAGGATTTCTTTAGAAAAGGTTGAGAGGTTGAAGAAGAAGAAAGTGAAAGGGTTTGGATCAGTTTTGAAAGTGTGAAGAATTCGGGTACAGAGGTGGGTATAAGTAGAGAGAAGTGATGGAGTGATGGGACGGGTTTAGAGTTCCAAGGGAGGGTAATGATAACACTGCAAGATTTGAAGAGTTTCCAATTCAAATTCAAATATTCCCATTAAAATCGGACTGAAAATCTGAAGGATTTAGTTCCATATTTAAAAATATCTCAACGGTTAAGAAAATAACATAAATAGGCAATTTTTGAAATCCGATAAAAAATATAATTGATTAAATATCTAAAAAGATATTAACAAAAAATATATGATCCGATAAATGTAATCCACCATTTAGTTCACACACCTTGACATAGTTCTCAAGGGTCTTGACACTAAGTAGAATTTATCTTTCGTAAAGGGAAAGCTCCCCATACGAAAGTGCATCCTTATTAAGCATCCCAATCTCTCGTCTTATGAAGGTGAACCTGTCCTCTGCCAAAGGATTAGTGAAAATGCCAGCCCATTGATAATAAGTTGAAATAAACGAAATGGACACATCACCTTTTTCAACATGATCTCTAATGAAATGATGCCTTACATCAATATGTTTGGTCCTTGAATCACTACTAGAATACTTTAATTAGACATCATACGATTTAAGTCTGCCAAAAAACCAACCGATGTTAAATTCATCTATTACATCATTAATTTTTTTGTTGATGTTTTAAAAAGTTTACACAACAGTCAAATATTTTAACACATGTAAAATTAGTAGTTCTGAAAAAAATGAAAATGAACGCGGGTTTACAATTTCAAAGTTGAAATGAGCCTAATTGAAATACATGGAGGGTGTTTCAAATTTTGGGGAAAATATTACCAACACTTGACATAATTTTCCCCTCCCTCCACATCCATTAGATTTGGTCCAAAACTGAAAACTCTCTCTCCCGACTATCTTTCAAAGCTCTCTTCTCTCACCATTTCTCCACCGCCTCTGTCCCCCGCCACCGCCTCTATCTCTGTCGCCGCCGCCAACGCCTCTGTCCCCTTCGCCGCCGCCACCAACACAGCCGCCTCCTCTCTTTTCTCTCCCTACTTCAATCTTCCATTTCTCCTCCTCCACCGCCTCCCTCCACATCCATCAGATCTGGTCCACTTCTACTCCTCTTCCTCCACCGCCTCTGTCCCCCCGCCACCGCTTCTATCCCCGTTGCCGCCTCCAGCGCCTTTGTCCTCGTCGCCGCCGCCAATGCCTCTGTCCCCGTCGCCGCCGCCACCAACACAGCCGCCTCCTCTCTTCTCTCTCCCTACTTTAATCTTCCACTTCTCCTCCTCCTCCCACAGATCTGAGATCTGAAATCTCCTCAGCCCTCATCGACCTCTCATTCGCGACCATTCCAGTCAGAGCGTCGCGACTTCGTCGGGCTAAAATTACTGCTCGTTTGTGGTTAGATCTTCCGCACCTTCAAAAGTAGATCTCTACCACCTTCAACATAAGCGGATCTCGAGCACCATTCTCATATCTCCGACGTTTCCATTGTCCGGTAATCTCTTCAAATCCTTTTCATTTCAATTCAAAATCTTGATTACTGTTTAGTTAGGGTTTGATTTCGAGGGCCATTGAAGTTTGTTTAGGGTTTGATTTTGTGGATTCCAGTAACTTCTCTCATTTTTTGCTTTACTTTCAATTTTCTTGAGATTATAAAGTTTGGACTCTCGGACCTTATGCTTTTTCTCAGTTCAGTCTGATTTTGAAGAACATACATAATACAGAGAAGGGAGAGGAGATTTTGAAGCCTTCTGGGGTACGTTTAAATGCTCCTCTATTTCAGGTAATAGATGCTTGTTCCAAACGAAATTTGAGTCGATTCTTTTATAGTTCCCCTTTTAGAGATTTCTAGATTTGATTTATTAGGGATTCTAGCTTAGTAGCTCTACCTCTATGGTTTTATGAGTTCAGTGTTTTATTTTCTAGATCTAGAATGGGCTAGATCAAAGCTTTAGGCTAGATCTGATTGTCAGACTTAATGCCTAATTTCAAGCAAAATGTCAAATTGCTTGTTACTGATTCATGCGCTTTGGCTCTTAACTTGAGTTATTACTGCTTGTGGTGTTGATTATGAGTTTAAGATTTTAGGCAAAATGCCTATTTTGTAGCTTGAAAATCAGTCTTGCTTAGTTCCCTTGTGTTATATTTCTACTTGAGCTTTTACATGTTCTTTTCCCTCTCCCTTGTGTCATTCATCCCCATTGTGAA
This sequence comes from Persicaria tinctoria, assembly GCA_037127255.1. NCBI lineage: Eukaryota > Viridiplantae > Streptophyta > Magnoliopsida > Caryophyllales > Polygonaceae > Persicaria > Persicaria tinctoria. Next base: position 18,582,483 of record JBANSL010000007.1, on the reverse strand, counting down.
TTACTTGTTTTCATCCCCATTTTCTAGTTTTGTAAAGCAGCTCAAACAAACAGATGCATCACTTGTCTTTCCCTCTTCGCAGTGCGTTCTTATTTAACCTAATTTGAAATCTTCTTTTAAATCTTTGGTCCAATTCTTCATCTAATGTTTCACTCTCCTGTTACTTCTTTTTTCTGTTGCCTTGGCTGGTTTGTTCTCCGTTTCATCTTATTTCTTTCCTCTTTTTTCTGTTGCATACATTAGGGCTGCTTTTGAAAACGAAATGGAAGGAATCCCTTCTGCACAGACTGGTAAGCCCTTTTCTAGCAACCGGTCCTTGTGTTTTTGAGCTGCATCCAGTGATTGACTATCAATCATGTGTTTACTCCCATATACATATTGGTTGCTTGATTTGAATACTGTGAATCATATAGGTTTTATTACATGGCTATTTCGGATGACCGGCAAAGGGTCATGCCTATGCTTGGGGATCGCGATAAGAGAAAGCCCCTTGCTTATAAGGAAGTTGTCCTATTGACAGATCCGACCAATGTGCATCTCAAAGGAGAGGTATGACAACAATTGGTATAGATTCATTTTGTTTGTTTATGTTACATCAAGTTGTGAAAATTGGATCATCGTAAGACATGTTATTCGTTGGCTAGGTGGATGACAAGTATCAGTATTCAATGAAGGACAAAGACAACAGGATAGAATATATCCTGGTTTTATGTAGGCAAGAAAATTGCATTAAGATCCTTACCGTTTGAGCCTAGACTCACCCTATATCTATATTATAGTGTATGATTTTATGTAGGAAAGAAAATAGGGATCTAGAAGCCTGAGAGTATATCATTTTAAAACTGCATTTAGAACAGGATAGAATAGATCCTGGTTTAACTGAGTCAATCCTTACCATATATGATCCTTTCTAACTTACAATCAGTTCTATTTTTTCCGTTGTTTGAGGTTTGTTATGGGTTACTATGGTTGCATGATGTTGCTTTTTGACACTGTTTCCAAGTGAGGATTTATTTCCATCTTTGTTTAACAGAAAATTATGAGAGAATACAATCTCCAAGATAAGGGGCACTCACAACATCAGACTTATGCTTTAGGGATCAAAGAGGTGATAATATTTCTCATCGTTCTTATCTTCCTTGTTCTAGTAGAAAATTGTGAAAATTATGAGAGAATTCAACCTTCATTGAGAAAAGGCAAACAGAACAGCTATATGTTTCTAGGGAACAAAGTGGTGATATGATTTAGGGTTTAAAGAGTATATTGTAGCATTACAGACCTAACAATTTTGGAATGTGAAAGATGGAGCTGGTTTTCAGTGCATCGAGGTCTCATTTTGACGCATCACAAAAAGACTGATGACAATTTGTCTTCTTATAATTTCATGTGATGTTGCAGATGGAATTTTTGTTTGTTTGGTATTGATTGTAATTGCTAGTGATAATGGAAATCTTAGGATTATAGTTAATGGACTGGTTGGATTGGGTATCCATCGGTTTTGGGTGTGATTACCTGTTCTATTTCCAACTAGTAGCAAAAGCCTAAATTTTTAGCATGAGTTATCTTTTGTTTGCTTTTTGATGACATGTATTCCCCTATCAATTGAGTTTTCTTCGCTGCATGGTGCTTTCAGCTATATGTCTTCCTGTTTGCTCTATCAGTCGTCAATGGCATCAACGGTGAGTACTTTCTATCCGGTCATTGGTGTTTCTTTAAGTTCAAAGACTATTGAATTTTTAGCCCGAATGTTTTTCCACAACGAGTATTTTCGCATATGGGCAAACAAGCAGCAGAAAGATATTCACCATGGGTGTGGAGTTACTCAGTACACTATAGAAGACATCTATGACTATGGTGAGTACTTCCTGTTTGGTATTTAATGTTTTTATTCTTACAGGATTGACCTTAAATCATGCAAGATGCAACTACTTTTTCGGGCTTGAACAATAAACTATTGTCTATTTCACATCCTTGTAGCTCAAAGACAGACGGGGGAGATGGCTCTTAATGAAGAAAGTTCAAGGTCTCACCAAATCCTATGGTTAGTGGTTGAAAGTTCTGTTCAGCAGTATGCCAGAGCTACAAACTCAAGCACTCTTTCATCTACTGTGCTATGTACAAATCATCATTTTAGTAAATTTAGTTGTAGGTGATGTAGGGATCGAAGGATAAACTCTATTATGCATTCTCTATGGCTATTCCTGGCGGTTTTTAGTCCTGGCGTTTCTTTCTATCTTTCTAAGCAGTTTGGTGTTTAGTTTGTCCTAAGATATATTCATCGATATGCTTTATTTGTTTTGAGATGTTGTGGCTAGCCAATTTTGTGGCTATGAATAGCGGCGGCGTATTTTGTAAATGTGACAATATGATGGTAGTATATATGTACATGTTTTTATTAAACGACCTATCATATTGAAGACAATACAAAATGCGATGATCTATCGACAAAAGCGTGTTGCCTATCCCATTATAAAACATCGGATTAAATATGAAAATAGTAGTGCATTCATACATCTAACATCAGATCCGTCTATTAAAACAGATGCCATTGTAGTTATACATATCAGTTATAGCAAAAAATGTGATGTCGGTAATATGGAAATACATCGGTTATGCCTATATTTCATGTGGTCGGTTATATTAAAACAATATAAAATCATAAATTATATATCGAACATGATTATAAATGTGATCACTAAAACAAAAACTGTTGTCTATTTTCTATTAAGACATCACTTATTTTTATAAATAAAGATGTAAATGTCACTTTTTTGCTTTAGGAGGACATCTTCACATGTTTTCAAATGACAAATTATGGATATTCATCAATAAGTGAATATGTCATAACAAAAAATGAGGGGTTCTAATTAAGAAAAGACATCTGGTTAAAACCGATGTGGAAAGTTTGATCTTTTACTACACGCACAAAGAGATCGGATTTTTTTTTGAAAGACATCTGTTGACAACAGATGTATAATTGAAGTTTTCTAGTAGTGAATGCTGAACAGGATTCTTAGTGATGGAGATGGCACTTGTATTGTCACACTTAATTGGAAAACCTTTAAGGTTGACGCCAAGATCTCGCATTTGTTGAGCTATCCAAAGGATTTGGGAGCAACAAGCTTCATCTGCAATGTATTCGGCTTCTGTAGTGGATAGAGCAACTGAGTTTTGCTTCTTTGAGTGCCAACTGATCAAAGATGCTCCTGAGAATTGGCAACATCCTGATGTGCTCTTCCTATCCATGTTATAGCCTGCAAAATCTGCATCAGAATATCCAATTAAAGTGAAATCCTTTTGCTTTGGGTACCATAGTCCAAGCTCCTTAGTGCCATTGAGATATCGAAAGATCCTCTTCACAGCCACGAGGTGAGATTCTTTAGGATCAGCTTGAAACCTAGCACACATGCAAACACTAAACATTATGTCAGGTCTACTAGTCGTGAGATATAATAAAGATCTAATCATTCTTCGATACTCCTTTTGATTGACACTTATTCCAGTCTTGTCTTGATCTAGATACAATGTTGAGCTCATGGGAGTCTTGGCTGCTTTGGATTGATCCATCTTGAACTTCTTCAAGAGATCCTTAGTGTACTTGCTTTGGTTGACAAAGATCCCTTTCTTGGATTGATGAACTTGTAATCCCAAAAAGAAGTTGAGTTCACCGATCAAGCTCATCTCAAATTCACTGCACATGATGTCAGAAAATTCCTTGCACAAAGATGTGTTAGTAGCACCAAATAATATATCATCAATATAGATTTGAATAACCAAAATGTCATTTCCTTTGGTTTTGATAAAAAGAGTCTTGTCGATCAACCCCCTCTTAAAATCATTTTCTAAAAGATATTTTGACAAGCGCTCATACCAAGCTCTTGGGGCTTGTTTCAAACCATAAAGCGCTTTGTCAAGTTTATAAACATGATTGGGAAATTCTGAACTTTCAAAACCTGGGGGTTGAGCCACATATACTTCTTCCTCTAAGAAACCATTGAGAAAAGCACACTTGACATCCATTTGATATAATTTTATGCTCATAAAAGATGCAAATGCTAATAGAATGCGAATAGCTTCAAGCCTGGCTACGGGAGCAAAGGTCTCCTCGTAGTCAATACCTTCCTCTTGATTGTAGCCTTGAGCAACAAGCCTTGCCTTATTCCTCACAATCTTACCATTCTCATCTAGCTTGTTTTGAAATACCCATCGTGTGCCAATGACTGATTGATGCTTTGGCCTAGGCTTCAAGGTCCAAACTTTGTTCCTTTCAAATTCGTTAAGCTCACTTTGCATAGCAATGATCCAGTATGGCTCCTGAAGTGCATCATCTACCTTCTTTGGCTCAATAAGAGAAACAAACGCGTGAAAAGCACAAAGATCTTTAAGTTCAGAAAGAGTTTGAACACTAGAAGTAGGGTCAGAAATGATATCCTTTAAAGAGTGTGATGAAGAGTATTTGAATTTCCTTTTGCTAGTCAACTGACTCCTTGATTCGTCACACCAGTAGAATGGACTTGTAGTACATCTGACTCCGTGGTCCTGTTAGGTTCAGTTACAGCAGTTTCTGACGTCTCAACACTGTTGGATTGGACACCAAGGGCTTTGGATGAATCTTCAACACCTTGGGCCAATTCTTTAGTGTTAAGAATCGGTTCCTGCATGTTCCTCTTCTCTGTGTTCTTGGTAGCAGCATCATCACCTTCCTCGTTCTCTTCATGGATGTTAAGATCTATATCTGCAACACTTTCACTCAAAGCACCGTCATTGCATTTATCAAAAATAACATGTATACTTTCTTCAACTACCTGGCTCCTTTTATTGAAGATTCTATAAGCTTTGCTACTCGTGGAATAGCCAAGAAATATACCTTCATCACTACGCGCATCAAATTTCCCAAGGTTATCTTTTCCATTGTTATGAACAAAACAAGTACAGTCAAAGGGTTTAAAATAAGATATAAGTGGTTTGCCGCCTTTGAAAAGTTCGTAAGGAGTTTTCTTTAAGATGGAACGAATAAGACAACGATTCAAAATATAGTTAGCTGTGTTAACAGCTTCAGCCCAATAGGTTTTAGGTAATGCATTTTCTAAAAGAATAGTCCTGGCCATATCCTCTAAGGTGCGGTTCTTGCGTTCCACAACCCCGTTTTGTTGAGGTGTCCTAGGAGCAGAAAAGTTATGGGAGATGCCATATTTAGCACAAAACAAATCAAATTGAAGTTGATCAAACTCCCTACCATGATCACTCCGAATTGACACTATGGGCTCGTTTCTTAAAGTTTGCAACTCCTTACAAAGTTTTGAAAACTCAAATAAGGCCTCAGATTTTTCTTTTAAAAATGCAACCCAAGTATATCTAGAAAAATCATCAACAACAACTAGCATGTACTTTTTACCATTGGGAAATTTGACTCGCATAGGACCACATAATCCATATGTAAAAGTTCAAGGGGTCTAGAAGAACTTACAACCTTTTTGGGTTTGAAAGCGCTAGGTGTTTGCTTACCTCGTGTGCATGCTTTGCACATCTCAATACCTTTGAAGTCCATCTCAGGTAGTCCTGTTACAAGCCCTTTGGACACAAGCTTCTGTAGCGTGTGTGGGCTCACATGACCGAATCTCCTGTTCCAGAGCTTTGGATCGTCCGTCAAAGCCTTTAGACAGGTTAAGCTTCCTTGTGCCACTTGATCAGCATTTACGGCGTATATGTTGTTGTAACGATATGCAGTCAATATAACTTCACATGTATCATCTCTGCACACTACACATCTTTTCTTGTTAAATCTGACATTGTTGGCACTATCACATAATTGAGAGACACTAAGAAAATTATACTTTATACCATTAACAAGATAGACATTTTTAATACTATGACTGGAATCATTTCCAACACTACCAATACCAACGATGTCACATTTTCCTTCGTCACCAAGAGTGATTGTTCCCGTGGATTGCTCCTTTAGATCATGAAAGAGATAGCTCTTCCCACTCATATGCCTCGAGCATCCACTATCAATAATCCATTTGTGATCTTTCACCTTGGTGATCTCTTGCAAGACAAACATCAACCTTTGTGGCTAGACCAATAAGCAAATTTGGATCCATTGTTGGGGTAAACCATATTTGGTAAAATAGTGCCTTTTGGAACCCAAACTTGTGTTATCCGTTCTTTTCTCAAATGAACATGAAATGTATTGCGAATAATATATGGATCCTTTCTTCTATAGGGGCAAGTCTCTTTTACATGTCCCTTTCTAGCACAATGGTGACATATAGGAGAGGTTCTGCTTCCTTTTGCCTTTACAAAAGTGGTAATGTGTTGCTTCTTTAAAAACTTTGGATTGTAACCAATACCACTTTTGTTTAGAGAGCTTTGTTGCTCACCCAACATCCTATCGAGAGTACCTTTGGATTTGGTAAAACTTATGAGGGTTGTCTGTTGGTCTTGAATCTTATTATTCAGGGAGATCTTCTCGTTCTCTAAGTCATGATGCTCATTTCTTAGAGATGAGAGGTCTTGCTTGAGTTCAGATTTCTCCGAGTCAAGCGTCTTGACTTTAATGTCAAGACCTGAATAAGAAGCTTCAAGACCTTTGACCCTCATAGACAAATCCTCAATAGTTCTTTCCTGGTCCACAGTTCTCTTAATAAGAATGTTAGTTTGGGCAATAACCTTCTCTTCATTGGCAATCATATTGGAAGGAAATTCCGATAATACCTCTTTTGGACTTTCCATAAGTTCTCTTATAGTAGCTTCAAGCTTTTCATCGTGGGATTCATCTTCTGAGGCCATAAGACAAATGTTGGCCTTCTCATCGTCGGAGTCAGAGTCGGAATCACTCCAAGTTGCCACCATGGCTTTCTTCTTCCATTTGTCACCTTTCTTGGGCTGGCTCTTTGTCTTTTGAGGGCAGTCCTTCACAAGATGATCTGTTTCACCACATTCAAAACAAGACAACGGTTTAGTCTTCTTTTCATACTTGTTGTATTGAGGCTTACCTCGAAATTTTGAAGACTCTGATCCATCCTTGTTGTTGAATTGCTTCTTCATTTTGAGAATTCTAGAAAGGCCTCTTGTGATAAGAGCAAAAGGATCATCCTCATCGTCATCCTCATCTTCGGAATCAGATCCATCATTGGGCTCATCCTTCTTAGACTTGAGTGCCAAGTTCTTAGTGCTAGCTGGAAGTTCTCCATCGTCTTCATTAAGGATCATCTCATGCGTGATCAGCTTCCCAAGAAGGTCATCAAGGGGTAGAGTGGTGAGGTCCTGGGCTTCCTCTATAGCTGTTACTTTTGGACCCCATTTCTCCTTTGAAAGGCACCTCAGTATCTTCCTCACTTTCTCGACGTTGGTAAAGCTCTTGCCGGGAGAGTCAAGGTTGTTGGTGATTTCTGTGAATCATGTGACATTGTCTTGATTGAGTCATCAGACTTCATCTTGAAGAGCTCATACTTTCGAAGGAAGATGCTGATCAAATTTGTCCCAAATCTCTTTAGCTGACCTACAAGATGAAATACGGTTAAACTCATCGGTGCTAAGACCACAATAAAGTAAGTTAATATCCCTGTAGTTTTTGGAGATGGTTTCAAGATCTGCTTGGTTGTATTCAGACTCCTTCTTTGCAACTTTGGTATTGTTTGGTCCCTCTTTCTCTGGAATCTTCGAACCATTCTCTATAATGTTCCAAAGCTCTAGATCTTGGTCTATGATGAACATCTTCATCAAAGATCTCCAGTGGACAAAGTTGTTTCCTACAAAGAGTGGCGGTCTGCTTGTGGGCCTTCCCTGTGCAAATCCTCCGCTTGCTTCACCAGACATGATCGAAAACTCACAAGATTGTTAGATCAAAGACAGTGAGTAAAGCTCTGATAGCAATTGAAGGTTCGATAATATAAAACAATGTAATGTAGAAATACTCTAGAAGGGGGGTTGAATAGAGTATGCCCGTTTTTCGCAGAAAGTCTCAAGACTTTTGGAGCTTGTATAAAACCCTTTGAGATTAAACCTGAATCACAAAGTTAGACAATTGAACCAAGTGCGGAAATAAGGTAAAGCAATAAGTAAAGGACACGAGTAATTGTTTACGAGGTTCAGCACGAACTTGGCCTACGTCCCCGCCTAGGGTTCTTCCACAACCCTAGAATTCAAAAGGCTTTTTTGATTCGCTTAGCTTAGGATCCTAATAGCTCATCGAGAAGCCTCTCTCCTATACAATTGCAATCTAGTAAACTCATGTTCCCTTGGAGTCCTAGACCAATCTAGAAGAGCCCCACCTCTCTCAGCTATCTAGTACAATCCTCTTACTCTCACAAATCAATAGCCTAGTGCAACTTCCCGAGTTACAAACTCTCGAGTAACACTATAAATGAATATATCCTATAAGCTCACAGTGACTCTCAAAGGCTTTGAAATAAACAACAAACTCTTGAGTAATGTGGAGCAGAGAGACACTTGGAAGACAAATCTTGCTTGAATGAATGAAAGCTCATGTAGCACTTGTACTTCTGTCTTCTTCTTCCTTTCCTTTATAGAAGTAATGTGGAGCATGAGGTTCTTCAACAACAGATCTTCAACAACGGCTAGTAAAGATCATGGCGCGCCCGGATCTTCTATTTTAGGACACTTCGAAGACATGATCTTCTTTGAATTGGATCTCCTCAATATGCACCACAAGGAGAGATATAATCTCGAAATACTTCCTGAAAGATTAGTCATACATATATATATAATATAAAGGAAGTATATAATAAGATTAAATAATATACGGACTTTATAAAACAGGTTTTGTATTTCATCAACTGTTAATGCTCCAAGGACTTTGACACAAACATCATGTCAAAGCCTTTGAAACATTTATTCCGATTTTCATCAAGGGAGGGAGTTATCAAGGTCGATATCGACTGCCCTAGGTCAATATGGAGTGGTCCCCTGAGGTCGACTTCGACGTGAGATGTTTCTGCTGCCTGAAATCCGTTGACCAACGTCCTCGAGTATCGAACATGACTTCCTTCTGCTACAACGGGAGGAAGTCTTGAACATTATTTTTTGGAAACTGAATAGGTTTGCTTTATTTTATTCATATTTTGTTTGAAATCTCGATTTCCTCCTACAACATATCCAATTCATCAATTTGGCTATGCATGCTTTTTTCTCGGAGGTCGATGTCTGTTTGTAACCACTTGTCTTTCCAAAACCTAATGGTTTTCCCGTTTCCTACTTTCCAGATTAAGGCCGAGCAAAATTCATCCTTAATCTCCGTCATTTTTCTCCACTACCAAAAAGTGTTCTTTTTCATCTTGTATTTCCAGATATTTTCGTCCTTCGTGTATTTTTCCTTCACAATTTTTACCCATTCGTTAGTAGGTTCCACAAGGATTTTCCATATGAGTTTCAGTTGGAGCGCTTTGTTCATGTCTTTGGTCTTTACTAATCCTAAACCACCTTCTTCCTTTGGTCTACAGACTTTATCCTAACCGATGAGCAGTTTAAACTTTGGGTCCTTGTTCCAGAAAAAACACATGTTTAGCTATCGAGATCGTTATGGATACTAGTCGGCATCATGAAGTTTTGCATAATGTAGTTAGGTTTTGCTACTAGGTTTGCTTTAACTAAGATCGCTCTTCCTTTTTGGGTTAATTCATTTGCTCTTCATTTTGTTAGTTTGTTCTTTGATTTACCAAGGACATCTTCAAACGTGTTCTTGTTTACTCTACCATTAATGATCGAACATCCAAGATATTTTTCTAAAGCAGTCTGATTTGTTGTCCAGAGATCTCACAGTACCCATCAAGTATAGCTTTCGTTATTGGTTTGGTAAGATACTCGTTTTCCTCATGTGAGATTTCTGTATTTATTAATTCTAAATACTCTTCTAGAACTCTAGAGTTGATCCTTTCTTCTTGAAATCTTTTTTCAAAGTCTCTCCGGATCTCTTTCCTGGTATTTTCTTCTCTAATAATTGTTGTTCCCTCATGGGTTGTCATTTCTCTAATGATTTTTCTGTTCCTTCGTCATGTGGCAACTTTATGGTGGTAAGCCGAATTTGTGTCAGACGATTTTAGATGTTTAGTTTTCGCTCTTTGTCGCCAATACACATTATGGTATTGTAAAATTTTATTCTTCTTGTTTATCGGTCGTAGTTGTCTTAAGTTGTTGTTGTTTTGTTGGGATTTTTTTTATGAAACGGAAAAAATTTGACCATAGAGCTGAGCTCTATCAGCCAAGAGCATCCTTGCGGATGAGACTATGCAACAGAGAGTCATCAGGAGTCCAGATACCATTGAAGAATGGAGTGATACGGGACAAGCGATCAGCTACCAAATTTGCCTCACGGAAGACATGACGAATCTCAACAGAACCAAAAAAGCCCAGCGAGACTAGACTGTCCGAGACAATCATTTCAGAGTCTCCAGTAGGCTTCCCCATACCTTTCATACTTTTTATTATTGTTAGGTTGTCTCCTTCGATAATGAGATTTGTTATTTTCAGATCTATCGCAACCCGAAGTCCCCTCCAAAGGCCTAAACTTTCACAGCCACAGCCTCAAGCCTTCTCTTCAACCTCAGTAACGTTAAACTGGTCGGGTCTATATCTTCCACGGGGTCGTTGCCCTCCTCTGCCATCCCATTCCACATTACTTGCTTCCAGAAAGGATGTATTTGACTCAAGCTTATCGGGCTACGGGTGGATATGGCGTTTACAAAATCATGCACACATGGCACACCATGCACATCTCGCCAATACTGGTCTCGAAAGACCCCGTCATTATTGCGCATGCCCTTCGCTGTGTTGTAATTAGCCACCAACAGTTTGAAGCACTCATCTGTCACCTTCATAACGAGTTGTGCAAAGATTGGGTTGCTAGAAACGGTCTTACGAACATTCATGCGTGACATCTCAAGAGAACCCTTTATTTGTTTGATCTGTTGGTTGACCATTCTGTCGATGCACTTGATCAGGTCAACAAACCCCCCTATTGATGTGTTCAGCATACCCTTCAACTTTCCATGTTGTGACTCACAACTGCATGAGTTTCAATAGATTGGCGGTTAAAAAAACTATTTATTCAAATTAACATGACATGCGTAATTGACTAGAACAACTATAAAAAAACACTTACCAGTTTGTTGTTCTAGTGCCAAAGTGCGGAAAGTGGTCAACCCATGCTCTAACAAGTGCCTCCTTAAAGTCTGTGAGCCATGTCGTTTGAAGGTACTCCATTAGACCCCAATGTGTACCCCACTTGGCCTTCATCGATTCGAGACGTTCCTCATAGCTTGACACTGACCTCGATTCTAACAAGGCATAACAATCTCTACGAAACTCCTTATCTTTATAAGGACATAGGATCTTCGCCTTCGCTTTGATATTTGACCTTACATGCCATATGCACAACAAATGCTTCACGGTGGGGAACACTTCTTTGATGGCATTGATTACTGCCAACTCTCGATCTGTGACAATCACATCTGGCATTCTATGTCTGCAGAGATCTCGGAGCCTCTTCATCACCCAGGTATAGTGATCCGTAGTCTCCTTAGTCATGAATGCAAACGCTATCGCAAATGTTTTCTCCGTGCTAGTGATCCCAACGATTTCCAACAATGGCATCTTATACCTACATGAATATGGAGGATGATCAATAAATCATCTGTGACAAGATCAACAAATTTGACTCTATTTGTACAACTATAAGAAGATAGAAAAAAGGGATAAACATACTCATTAGTCTTGTAAGTTGCATCCATCACGATGACGTAGGGAAATAACCTCCATAAATGTTGGGAGTCTGGGTGAAAAAACATCAGATCACTCAGCTGATTAGACTCGTGCACTCTACGTACGAATACATCGTACTGTTTTACTTCAAGTGAATGCAATGCTTGTTGTATATCCCGATGACCCTCTGCCTCTTCCCTCTTCATCTTTCCAACAGAGTTGTACACTTGCCGGATACTTGCCACACATTTGGAATCTTCATCTTGAAGGAGCTCTAACAATTGCCGAGGTTTTAACCCAATCATGGCACCTCGGCGTACTTTATGATGTTGCTTATCAGTCAACCTTCCGGCAAAGACATGTCCATACAAGTTATCCGAAAGATTATGGTTGTGAGAACCACATACTACAAAAAATCTCCATTTGTCTGTTTCGTACTCACGACCCTCGAGCTCAAATGCACATCCTCGTTTCTTGGACGTTTTTTCCCTTTTTGATGATGGTGGGAAATCCTTATCCACATCGATTGTGTCTCTAGCATAGCCATAGTACTCACAAACCAAACGAAAGACACCTAACCCGTTTCGCTTGTTCTTCCAAGACCTATGAGTTATTAATACCATATTTCTAATTCCAGCCATAAAACGAGCCCATTCCTTTGCGTTTTTTGAGTCAAAAAAATATCCACCTATCTGAAACATAGCCGAATAATCGGTACCCAAGGCTAGAGGAAGGTCGGGGAGATCCTAGAATTAAAAACATAGATACATAAATACTATACACAGACATTGGAAACAAACACATTCAAAACATATAGATGTAAAATAAATTTTCCTAATATTGTCATATATACTATATAATCAAACATATTTGAAACATGGAAGATAAATACATGAATTTCCCTAATATTGATGGTATTTGCATAAATATTACTATACACACACATTGAAAACAAACATATTCAAAACATATAGATGTAAAATAAATTTCCCTAATGTTATCATATATAAATATATTCAAACATATTTGAAACATGGAAAATAAATACATGAGATTTACTAGAATCGTGATTAAACTTACATCGACGTGAGTTAGAAGTTCTTGTGGATTGCTGTAACTATATGGGTCGAACGGTAGACCATCTTCACCTGACGACGACATAGGGAGCAATTTAGGATGTTGGAAATATTAGCTTCGTAAGAACCCTTAAAGTGTGGAGATACTTGTGCTCTAAATACGGAGAGGGTATATATAGCGATCGTTGACGAATATTCTAGGAAATAAAATATATTTATATCCAAAAATATATCTATCTTCAAATATCTTTGAAACGCGATATCTTCAAATATCATTATCGATCCAAAATTGATATCTACGGGATTTCGTCAAATATCATTATCGATTTCGTCAAAATTGATATCCCGATTTTTTTTTTAAAAAAAAAACATTGGCAATCGCGCAATGCGCGGTTGCGGAAATTAAAAAAAAAATTGGCAATCGCGCATTGCGAGTTTGCGGATTCCGCAAACTCGCAATGCGCGATTGCGGAAATTTAAAAAAAAAAAAATTGCAATCGCGGACTGTGAGTTTGCGGATTTTGCAAACTCCCAATCCGCGATTGCAAACCGTGTAACAGGCGATAAATTGGCCGTGCTAATAGTAACCCCCTTATTTAATGAGGAAATTGCACTAAATAGGCAAAAAAATGGGCTTATTTGCAGAAATAGCCGAGAGGTGAAAAATTGGCTAAAAATAGCCTGGCCATTCCAAGCAAATATAACAACCGATTTTTTGGAACTATTCATTACCGGTTGTAGGAGGTGACATGGGAAGAGAAAAGATGAGAGAGGCTAAAACTCAGATCCGTGTCTGCCTCCTCCGAGCCAAATCCTGGGTGAGCACTGCTGGAGAACACGATTAGGGCCCCACGGATGAACGACAAATCGATCTCGTTCCAGATCGACTCCCGACTCGCGACAGGGAGGTGCGAAAAGCGGACAGAGGAAGAAGAAGGTGCGGATGCCGGCGGCGACGGGGGCGGCGGAAGCTTTGGACGGCGGCGAAGGCTTCGGTCCTGGCGGCGGCGGAGGACGACAACACTTAGAACGACGAATCGATCTCGTTCCAGATCGACTCTCGACAGGGAGGTGCGAAAAGCTTACAGAGGAAGAAGAAGGTGTGGATGCCGGCGGCGACGGGGGCGGCGGAAGCTCTGGACGGCGGCGAAGGCGAGCTCCTCCGCCTCTCTCTCCTCCTCCTTGATGACAAGCTCGGCTCCGAGGAAAAGCCGTTTCTGAGGGCACCAACGCTGTGAGCAAGTTCACAAGCTATTAAATTTGGGGCCTTTAGTTGATTGATTATGGTTGAACTGGATTTCACATTTCTAGTTTTGGGGATGTGAAATTGTGATGGAATTTAATCTCTTCATGGTTCATTACATCGCTACTAAACCTTCTGTCATTTGCTGGATTACGATTAAATGTTGTGATTGTGCAGAGTTGCTTTCTGGTGACGGGGAGGTCATGGTTATTGAGATGAACCCGAGGGTGTCAAGGTCCTCGGCATTGGCTTCCAAAGCCACCGGCTTTCCTATCGCGAAGATGGCTGCTAAGCTTTCGGTTGGGTATTCACTGGATCAGATTCCGAATGACATTGCGAAGAAGACGCCCGCTAGCTTTGAGCCTTCTATAGATTATGTGGTCACAAAGGTTTGTGCTCACCTCTCTTTTGGTTTCGCAATTGTTAGTTGCAATTGACCGAATCTTCTAATAACTTGCCTGTTTATGGACTTGTTTTTTAGGTATTACTAGAGTAGATTGACTTTGCACAGATTAGAGCTTGAAGTACTTGAGGCTTCAAATCAAATACAATGTCTTATACCCTTTTTTTGCATGCTGTGGCAAATGAATAAATGATAGTAGGTTAACTTCGTTTGCTTGTTTGGTTGATTTCTATTTCGATGCGAGGTAATCAGTTAACCTTTAATCCAACCATGATGAATTCCTGTTTTCGTTGAAAGGAAAAGTTCAATGATGGTGAGGATAAAAATATTGAAATTGTACAATAAGCTAAATGGTTCTTACTTCTTAACCACAGTGATACTCTTCCTGTTGTGCTTTAGTTATGTAGCTAAATAGAAACTGTGTTTGGTGTAGATATCAAAATGAAGACATTTTCTTAGGTTTAAAGATATTTGAACTTTATTTGGCCTTTAGTTCCATATATAATTCTCAATTTGTATGTATATTGCAGATTCCTCGGTTTGCCTTTGAGAAATTCCCAGGATCTGAGCCGATTTTAACTACTCAAATGAAATCTGTCGGTGAGGCCATGGCAATGGGTCGTACTTTTCAGGAGTCCTTCCAGAAAGCAGTTAGATCATTGGAACTTGGTTACTTTGGTTGTATTTTTTTTAGGTGAAATGGTATGGTAAATTTTGAATGAAAACCCTTGTTCACTGATATTTAAGTTCTATGGGCTTGGCTTGCAATTCCAACTAATGTTCTGGCACCTTGTTGAATCTTTGATTATAGATGGAAATTCTAGAGGCGCCAACTTTATAATTCTATTTATGAGTGATTTTGATGGGTGCTTGGGACTACTGTGCAAGTTTGGGGTTTTGAGAATAAGAATGGAAACAAATTTAGAGTGGGTTATGATCCACAAGTTTGGGGTTTCTACTTACTGCTTATACTCCTTATGACCCCCTCTGGAAACTACAGCAGTTGAACTCATCTCCGTTGAACTTGCAGATATTGGTTCGGCCTCGTTGACTTCATTCAGAAGGAAGGAAGATTCTTGAGAGTCGCCGTCTAAGCTGGGGGCAAAGCTGAAAAAAAAAGAATAACAAGGATGGAAACTAAATAGCTATTCAGAAGGAATGAAGATTCTATTGCTGGTTGCTGGTTATTTTGACAGCAATGGATTATGCAAGATTAGTAGACGTTAAGGTATTAGCGGAAACTTGGGTGCTTGATAATCCATAAATGGAGGAAGTGCAAATAGGTTCTGAATCTGAACAGTTTTGAAGTGAATGATGTTTATGTTTCAACTGTGCGCATGTTGTATGATTCGTGCGTCTAAAATTGAGCCTTGAAGCGAATCCATGGAGGATTTGCAACGTAAGTTAGACTTGTATAGCTAAAGGGAACTGATTTTGTAGTTTGATACGACGTATCTGTTTTCTTCTTTATGCTCTCTCTATTCAACCAAGATTAATGTCATCTCTGATCGTTTGATACAGAGTATGTGTTCATATCTCTCTAGACTTATACGATTGAACATGGTAGGAAATATATACACTAGTGGTAGGATAAATTTGTGAATCTGATAGGACAAATTTATGAATATCTTTGAACTTATAAAATTATGAACTTGGTAGGAAATATATAGACTAGTGGTAGGACAAATTTGTAAATCTGGTAGGATAAATATACGATATTGGTATGATAAAAATGTAATCACAGAAATTCCTGTGTATAACTTGATACTAATGGTATGATAGATGTACACGAATGGTAAGATATATTTGTACTATTGGCAATGAAGTAGAATTAATATTGATCAATCCACATATCCCAGACTAGTAATCATTGAGGCGTGAATTGACCCTAATCTCAATTGCCAATCCATAAATCCCAATCGCAATCCAATTTCTACCAATCAAAATTCATGAATCCAATCTAATTCAATGCTAGAGCGACTGAATTAGAGCATCTACCCTTGGATATAATGTTACTTAGGTTTCCTTCATCTTCTGTTGTAGGTTGGAAACCCTCTACCCTTGGTTGTTTTTCTGAAAAATGTGGAACATAATTTGTTACGGTTTCTAGCTTGATTTTCCTTGAAAGCTATTTAAATTGGTATGATAGATGCACAAAAATGGTAGGATATATGAAAACTAATGGTAGGATAAAACAACGATATCGATAGGATCAGAATGGTAGGATTGATGGAAACTAATGGTAGGAGAAAACAACGATATTGGTAGGATCATAATAGAAACCCAGTAATTCCTGTATAACTTGATACTAATGGTATGATAGATGCACACTGATGGTACGATATATTTATACTATTGGAAAAATGTAAATGCATAATTGACTTTACGAAAAAAAATTACTTCCACATGAATCTCAGAAAAGCAAAAGGAGAAGGCAGGCTCCACAGGCAGAGACTGAAGTTATATGAACCACAGATGCAAAAGCTATACATGGATATATCATGTGCGATGATGAATATCAAGCTATGGTCCCTATCCTGGATAAAGTTAGTGCTACACTGAAAGACAAGATCCAAGTAGTGAATATTGACACTCAGAAGTACCCAGTCATCGCTGACAAGTTCATGATCATCACAAATTTGTCCTATCACCAATGTATATATTTTCTGTCATGTTTATAATCGTACAAGTTCAGAGAGATTTATGAATTTGTCCTAACATGTTCGTAAATGTGTCATACCATTAGTGTATATATTTTCTGCCAGGTTCATAATTGTATAAGTTTAGAGAGATTCATGAACACACATACTCCGTATTAGCCTATGTTAGAGTCGAACTCGCATCTTTGTGTGCAAACACAACGCTCTACCAATTGAGCTAATAGACTATTTTCAATGGGTCCTTATGATCGTCTAGGCATCAAGAAGTGATAATTTCGCAGGAAGCAAAAATAACGCTTGAATTTGTTATCTTAATTTGCAAGTCATGCAATTGATCAAAAAGAGAGTACAAATTACGAACTCTCTGCAACCGGTCCTATGAAACCGTCACCTTGGGGTAGTTCTGTTATAAGAAAAATGAATAACTACAAAGGATAGGTACAAGATCACTTACACATCGCTGCCACTGTCATCGGACAAACTTCTTGCACTTTTTCAGGTATGAAAGGACAGTTGTACACTATTGGTAGGACGGAAATATTCTATTGGTCGGATGAGGACTGTATCGTTTCCTAGAATGAACGGGTAACTTTTTCCTCGTCCTTTCCGCTTTTTGCAGAGCATGTTATGGTGTTTCAGATCCTCCTCTCAAGCTTATATATGTTTTTGGGGGACACCCATCAATGCAATCATTGCATTTTCCCCTCATAAATGTTCCCCCCTCTTCTCAAAAGAGGAATCCTGTTTTGGCGCCAAAAGTACACTGACAGCCCGCCAAATCAACTACAGTGAATCCCCTCCAGATTATTTCCAAAATATCTCCAGGTATGGAAAGACAGGTTTAGCCTATTGGTAGGACCAATTAATTCTATTGGTAAGATGGGCAGTCTACTGTTTTATGAAATGAACGGATGATGCCTTTTGGTGCCACATGTCACTGACACCTACTGACAGCTACAGTATCCCTCCCCTTCACCTGCAACTTCCTCTCCCGATTACCTTTTTTATTTGCAAAAATAGGCCACTTTCTACCTTATGCAAATAATCAAGGCCATTGGCTATTTGTGCAAAGTTTTTTTTATACGGCTAGTTATGCAAATTGGCCTTATTTAATTTATGAAATTAAATTAAATAATATTCATACCGCTAAAATGGAGAAATATGTCATCTATCTCCGTCTTTATCCGCTTCTTTTATTTATTTTCCTTAAAATTTATCCTTTACTCTTATCCCTATTTTAATTGATTCTTAATCAAGAATAAAAAATCATCCTTTATCTTTTTATCTGACCTAATTAAGCATTATACGTCAAATCTTAGGGTTTTCCACACCCCAAAACCAATTCAACCACAACCACCATCACCGTTATCTTCCGATTCCCCTGTGGACTCCCCCGTTCATCACAACCCGCGACCGTCCCCGACCTCCGCTGAGCCATCACCGGCGATGTGAGCCACCACCCTCGCCGCTGAGACCCACCGCAGCACAGCCTTTCCCGGAGAACAGAAGGTCGAGGCCACCCCGAGTCGTCTCCGATTGTCGCTGCCCTTGTCTCCGATAGTCGCCGCCTCCGATTGCCGCTGCTGTGCCATTGGCCATCGCCGCCCGAGCACAGCCTTCGATCGCTGCCCATCCGCGCCACCGGAGGTAGGAACCATTGTCGTCCTAGCCTTCGCTCACCACCGCCCCGATTTTCGCTCCAATCCTCGCTGCACCCGCCTCCATTTTCCGCCAAGGTCTTGCCGTCGCTGCTGGCCCTTGCCGTCGGAGGAAGAGCTGCCCTCGGCCTCACCGCTTCTTCTCTGTACGTGAAACCGATTGGAACAAATAAGAGGTTTTAATCTCTTTTGGTAAAATTGCAGAAACTCCCCTTATTTAGACTATTCTCGTTTTCGGCCCTAAATTAATTATTTATTAAGTTAGTCGGCTAATATTTCTAAACTATTCAATTCTTGCCCGTTTCAGCGACACCAAAAAAATCTCAAAGCATCCAAGGAATTCATATTTGTATAGATTTTTAACTTTATAAAATTAATTCAATTTCAAATTGAGTTAAAGTAAAGTTAATTGTATGAGATATCAATATTAAATATTCCTTTTTCCGTTGGATTCAATAGGTGCTAAAATATCGTCTGGTTGTCGTCAACCGATCGTCAACGAAGGTTAAGGCAAGTGATTTCGTTCAATGCCTTTTGCATGTTTCGTGATTTTCCTTTGACGTGCCTTTTAAATTCTTCCGTGTCGAATGCGGCCCTGTGACCAATTTCCTTGCCAATTTCGATAAATTGCATACCCGTCTGCTTGATGTAATTTATCATTTTTAATCATAAATTGGCATGAGTTAAATTAATGGGCAATTATTAAATGAATTATAGTGATTAGGGGTGTGCAGAAAAAAACCCGAAACCAAAAACACGACACGAAAAAACCCGAAACCGAAAAAACACGACACGAAAATGACACGAACCGAGAAAACACGGCTGTAAACGGTTCGTGTTCGGGTCGGGCAGATCGTCTTGTCGGGTACCCGACACGAACCGTTTAAATTTTTATTTTTTTTAATTTTTAGGTATGGCAGTATAATAATAGTATAGATAGAATCCTATATGTATCAATAAACTCTACTAGCTAAATTGGTCCAAAGGACTCTACTAGCTCAATTGGTCCAAAGGAAGCGCGTTGTCTGCTTTCAAGCAAACAGACCCGAGGTCGACTCCTTACGCTTCCTTTGTTTTTTTTTCCTTTTTGGCACTCTGGCCTAACCCAGTAACCCTCCTTACGCTTCCTTTTTTTTTCCTCTTTTTTGGCACTCTTGCGGCTGGCCTAACCCTAAAACTCAATCTCTGTCATTTGTTTTTCTTTCTTTCACGTCGATAATCGACCACCTCTCTCAAATCTCTCTCTGAATCGGCGCTCGTCTCGTAATCTCTCAAATCTCACTCTGAATCGTTCGTCCCTCTCGAAATCAGATCTGAAATCCACCCCTCTGAAATCGTCTGAATGCTCCACGGGTACAACAGTCGCCTTCCTGCTTCCCCAGCCTCACCAATTCAAAGCTCTCAATCAATCTGTACCCATCCGTCGCTGCCACTCAGGGTTTCAATTTGGCCAACTCGCTCCTGCAAGATTTCTACGGGTTTCAATTTCGCCATTTCTCTCTATCGAATCAGGGCACTACAACTCGCTTCTCTTCTGCTCTTGTGATGAATCCATGAGGTCTAGGGTGTTAGGCTAATCCATGGCTCCACCATTTCTCTCTCTCAATCCTCTCTAAATCTCCGTCTAAGGACAACTGGTGAATCAACTTATCTCTCTAAATCAAAAGGATAAGGCAACAAACAACTCCACCCTCTCTTTGAGTTTTTGATTTGGTCTGGATCTAGATGGTTGGTTTATTTTTTCAGTTTGGTCTTTTGCTAGAATCTAGATTAGTTCCTCTCAATTTTCGATTTGAAGATTGTTCAAGAGATTGTGGTTTGCAGAATTTAATGTTTGTTTTAGAGCCTTGGTTTGTAAATTCATGGCCGAAGGTATCTGACACTTCCACACAGGGAAGAAGGAAAAAAAAACATATGGTTCGTGTCGGGTACCTGGGTATCCGACACAGATCCGAATAACTTTACCGTGTCGGGTACCCGGTTTAAACGGTTCGTGTACGGTTCGGGGTTTTGGGGTTAAACGGTTTCGGGTACCCGACACGATTACCCGGTTCGTGTCGGGTACCCGGATATGCCCACCCCTAATAGTGATATGTTGATTTAATGTGATTGTTTGTTTATAACACGAGATAAGTAAATGTTGCCCATTTTCTTTTTCCTAAATTGCATGATATCTTGCTTGTTTCTTTCATGCAAATTATTAGCATGCGATATTAAGATCCTTGAAATATCCGTGCTTGTACGTCCTTGTTGGTTTGATGTCATTATTATGATCACCTAGTATAAACTGGTTGTGTATGATAAGTTAAGATAGGCACCATGTGATGCTTAGGTATGATATGTTAAGATGTGCATCTCACGTGGTGCGGATTGACTTAAAGTCAGTTGCGAGGGTTATCTCGCAGGTTGGGAATAGTGTAAAGCCCAATCTAAAAGGTTTCATGGAATATCTAGACTTCAAACAGTCTCAGGTCACAGGCCTAGTTGAGTCTGGACCCGTGTCCCTATTAGACTTCAAAGTCTCAGGTCGCAGTCCTAGTTGAGTCTGGACCCGTGTCACTACATTTATATTGTTTTATTTACATATATACATTATTGTTATTATCAAGATTATTGATAGGTGATCAATTCCGTTATATTATACTTCACTCTTATTTGAGGTATAATTCCTTTTCTTATCTGGTAATCGATCATTATGATCATCCGAGTCATGTGTGAATTTTTACCTTCTTATCCAGTTTCCACTTTAAATATTCATGTCTTTCCCTTAACCTATGACATACCGTTTTATGGTTACTGTAAGGTTAAAGTCTGAACATGTTCCCTATCATTTGTTAGTCGTAAGTGTACTAACCGTCCTATTTATTGGATGGCTGGTGTCCTTCGTTCTCACGAAACACCAGACCATATTCCATAGGTCCAGTGCAAGCGGCGGAGCAGGAGAGAGTTAAAGAGAGGGCTA
The DNA here is from genome assembly GCA_037127255.1 of Persicaria tinctoria. Classification (NCBI taxonomy): domain Eukaryota; kingdom Viridiplantae; phylum Streptophyta; class Magnoliopsida; order Caryophyllales; family Polygonaceae; genus Persicaria; species Persicaria tinctoria. The sequence goes on along the minus strand of JBANSL010000007.1, from coordinate 18,560,760 downwards.
TCATTTATTGAGTCTTTACACTACAAGTTTTGAACCTTTAAAGTTTCCATGTTGCTACTTTAGTTTTAGCTATTTTAGAGTTATTTATACTTTATGGTCCAGAGGATAATTCCTTGGTAATAAGTAGTAAATTTGTGCTCTGGCAATACCATTGTACATAACATGGGTTATGGTTTGTGATTAGAAATATGGTGCAATCAGATGTAGAATCATAGAGAGTTGAGAACAGGTGACCTTGGGAATGGCAAGCTATCTTTACTTGTGCATCTCCTGCTGTTGGCTTAGGGGCCCTAGTGGCTTCCTCTTTTCAACACTCTATGCTTCTACAACTGCTTGCATACTCTCTCTAGTTGCAAATCAAAACCCATATTATGTCTATGAGTTTTACCAGGGCATGTTTTCATTGCTGTTTACTAATAAGATCTCCAATCTATTTCTATCAAGACAGCCTAAAAACCATAATAACTTCACCACTGATACAAATCATAACTTTAGTGCTAGATCTCATTTTAATCTTACTTACTACTTGAAGGTACACTTTGAGATTCACCATGAAACTCTATCATCAAGATTCTTAACTAATAGCTGCTTATTGTTTAAAACATATTTGTACAAATTCATATATGAACTTATTATATATCATCCTACTAATCTTGCTCGGGGGAGTCATTCCCTCGAGCAACACACTTATTTGCATATTCTGCAGCTTCTGCCTCGGCTAGGCTGGTCTCTTGGCCCCTCCTTTGGTGGATTCAGGTTTCAAACTCAAGGAATACTCACACACAAGCTCCCAGTACTTCGGATTTGGATCGAGGGTATCCATAACAAAGACTGTAACACCCCCTTTTAAATCCAAAGGGAGCGTTACAGCGCTAGTGAATCCGCAGACTTTAATGTCTTTGAATTCACCTGAGGCTTATAGGGACATGCAACCATGCTCCCATAAACAAGATGATAATTTAAGCAAATAAAATAAAATAGGTGGAAGTCAAATAAATATCCTAGTTTAAAATATCCAATCAAAATAACATAAAAATACCAAAACCCAAAACAAAAACATTCCATTAAACACCAAACTACTCATACAGATTTGGCAAAAAATTCCCCCTCTCTTTGCTGGCTTATTATGGACCTGAATAATATAGCTCCTATTTTATCTTTGCATTTGAGTAGCTATCCTTACCTGTTCCTTATTTGCTGGCCTAGGGCTCCTAGAGGTCAGAAAGAGAGTCTATATTGGTTATAATATAGATCATGCACTTGTGAAAATTGCTAGACAAAATGCTTAAAAGTTGTTGTAAAAGTAAATTATTTTGTGTAGTTAAACAGTTGGATTTAGAAAAGCTATAGTATGTAATTAGGTGACCAGCATATAACTCTAGTAAGAATTTTCCAAGGTCTAGATACCCACTTCCATGTTTAGAGAATGCAAGGTTTATAGTGGCATTGCTGGTGCTGTGATGATGGTATACAGATGTCGAGTAGTGCAGGTTTTGTGGCATTCTTATAAGTTATGAAAGTGAAAGTTGGTTAGCAAAAAACCATAGAGACATGTCTAGATTGCAGGGAAGTTCATAATCTAAATTTTGATTCATACACAAGGATAGAGTAAATTGATAAATAATACGTTCATATATGCAGTTACACAGATATATGGTTCTTAAACAGTAGTAAGAGGATGCCAGGGGACTAGCAACAGAGAACTTAAGCAGGAGGTCTTCATGGTAGATGTCAATCCAAATATTCAGGTGGTAATTAAAATCATAATTTGATGCAGCACTAGAGTTATGATTTAAAGCAGTGGTGGACCAGTGTTCATAGCATGGGTTTTGGTTTGTGATTAGAGATATGATGCAAGCGTATGTAGAATCATAAAGAGTTGATAAAAGATGACCTATGTGAAAACTAATCCAGCCATAAAAGCACAAGTAAAAATAGCTAAACAAAGGCCAAGATATAGTATGTGTTTTGTGAAGTTGTGATCTAGTTGACGGCAGGGCTGAGAAGGGTTGTGACATTAGATTTTTATGGGTAGTATGACAGTTGGATTTAGAGCAGCTATAGTATGTGTTTAGGTGGTCGGCATTTAGCTTTAGAAGGAGTTCTCCAAGGTCCAGAAACCAGCCTTCTTTTTTAGAAAAATTAAGAGTTATAGTGGGAGTGATAGTACTGTGATGGTGGTAAACAAAGGCTAAGTAGTATAGATTCTTTGGCATTCTTATAAAAGATAGGAGTGAAATTTGAATTGCAAAGAGCCATAAGAACATATTTAGATAGTAATGAAATTCATAACATAAATTTTGATTCATAAACAAAGCTAGAGTAATTTGGTAAATACTACATTTATATATATAGTTATACAGATATGGTTGATTGGTGATAACATATACAGTGTAGTGATTCAGTTTAGGATTATGTGTTAGCATGGCTGAGCACAGAGAAAATGGGTCCTTGTAGTGGGATAGGGTTATTGAACAGTTGTAATGGGAAGCCGGAGAACCAACAAGAAGGTAATTTAGTAAGGGTTCTGTATGATAGATGTCAAAACACTTAATCCAGGCAAGAAAAGGACCAAAATTATATACAACACAGCAATAATGATAGGAATCAATAATGAAGCTGCTATTTTGTGAAAGGCTTGATAGACAGATATTTGAGATCTTATAAGTAAGGATCAGAAACTTCATGCACAAGGATAGAGTAAGTTGATAAATAATACATTCATATATGTAGTTACACATATATATATGATTAGAGATAAGCTGCAATCAGATGTATAAGCATAATCGGGTGAAAAGGGGTATTCACTGGGGTCCCATATACAACAGCTAAATATGTACCGGTAAGGATAGCTAAACAAATGCCTTGATATTGGAGGTATTATATTATGTAAGTCAAGATATAGTTGGTGCCTTATAGAATTTTCTTGTTTTACAGTGGATAGAAAATCAGGGTTGTTTGTTTTATAAATTAAGTGTTTGTGAATTTGTAATCTACTTTGAAGCAGGGCTAAGAACAGTTCTAATATCAGGCTCTTATGGTTATTATGGCAGTTGGATTTAGAGTAGCTAAAGTATGAGTTTAGATGTTCAGTATTTAATTTTTGTAAGAGTTCATAAAGGTCAGGATGCCAAGCTCCATGGGTAGGAGAAATCAGGTTTATGGTAGGGGTGACAGTGCAGTGGTGGTAGCCTACTGAGGTCGAGTAATGAAGAGTTAGTGGCCCTTTTATGAGTAATAATGTTGAAAACTGGTTAGTAAATAGCCATAAAAACATGTTGAGATAATAAAGAGGTTCATAATATAGATTTTGATTCATTAGCAAGGATAGATTACAAGCATTAGGGACAACATGAGCAAGGTACATGAAGGTCCCAGGGAATTATAACCAACAGCTTACATGGATAGAGAATTTGAAAATAAACAAACACAAGGTGGCTCTAGGTTTGCCAAAATACAAATCAAGTTTTTGCCAAAAAATAGGACTTGAAAATTTTGCAAAAGGTAGAGGTTTATTCTCAAAAGGTGATGAATGTAGGCAGTAAGCATCACAGCAGACCCATGGGTAAGGCCTAGTTATCCCATTGCTTGGCAAAAGCTTGTATACCATGGATTACTCTTTGTTTTTTCCCCTCTTCAGGATAGAGCTAGCCGTGTCATCATTTCCACCCACAGCCTTCCTTTTGAGAGAGCCAGTTTTGAGAGAGCCAGAAGTAGAGGGATCCTTTGGTAGAGCATCAGAGGTGGTGAGCATTTTCATCAGGGATGTGTTTGAGTGGAGGGAGTGAAAGAATGGTTCAGATACCAAATCGGCATGATCAGTCATAGGTTCATCCAGCAAGTAGTGGCCCTCATCATAGTCTCCACCAAGCAGGTCATCCTCATCAAATTCACAGAGGAGACAAGGAAGGATCTCTCCCCCCACCCCCCCCCCCGAGCCAACACTGAAGCCAGCTGCAGGAACCCAGCATGCAGGGCTACCAGTGAGGCTAACCAAGGAGGGTGAAGTGCCTGGACCAACCTGCACAGTAGATGGTGGCACAATACCAAAAAAATTGGGGCCATCTGGTGTGTCAGGGAGAGTAGTAGTATCAGTTGGGGATTTGGATCCAATAGATGAGTTTGAGGAATTTGAAATGGTTTCAAATGCAATAGCCACACCACCCCTACCAGATAAGTAAGGTTTGTTGCCAAAAGCATGGATAGGGTTAGGAAGCTTTATAGTTTTCCCTTTTTTCCCAATGGTAGCCCATCCATCACCCATAGCAGGTTTAGGGATCATGTTACTTGGTTTCTTAATAATGACTTGGAATTTCTTTGGTTTGGGAATAAAGTTGGGGCAGTGATTGAAGAAGTGGTCTTGACCCCCACAGTTCCCACAGCCCTCAGGGAACTCTTCAAACCATATGATGTGGGCAGAAACTTCTAGCTGATTGACAGGGATGAGGATAATGTTAGACATAGGGAGGGAAAGATCTAGGTTGATGCAAATTCGAGCATATCTAGCACTAGGATCCACTGTTGGATCAGCTTTAATGAGGGTTCCAAACTTGTTTTTTTCAATGATAAGAGCTATAGCAGCAGGTTTCTTGTATGCATCAGGGATGGAGGTGATTCTAACCCACGTGTCAATGGTAGAGGTGTTCTCAATTATAGGGTCAAAAGCATCAGACCATTGCCTCAAGATAATTAGTTGGCCATAGACATGAAAGGGTCTAGCTTCCCAGATAATAAGTAAATCAGTTGGGTCAGTGAACCTCACCTCAAACCAATGGTTTAGTACCTCAAACCAATGGTTTAGTAGCTCTACAATTTGGAGATCCCCAGATAAGCCTTTCTAGTCGAGATTGAGCTTGGATTCCAGTTTCTTGAAATCTATGGGAGCACCAAAAGCCCAAAGCCCTCCCATAGAGCCTAAAGTTGGTTTCAAATCGGTATTGTGGTTGAAATTGCTGGAGTTGGTTGAAGAAAGAACTGAGATCAAGTTTTTCTTTCCCTTTGTCACTTTTCAGTGGCTTAGGAGCTTTTGGTTTCTTGTGAGATTTTCTGGGTGTCGGTGGTTCCTCAGAGAGGACCCCCTTTCCTTTGGTTTGGTTTTTTTGGGTGTCGGTGGATCCTCAGAGAGGATCCCCTTCCCTTTATTGGTTTTGTTTGACTCCATAGGAGCAAGACAGAGAAGTTGCAAGAGCAAATAGCAGAACTTAGAGAACAGAGAGGGAGAGTAGTAAAGAGCAGTGAAGAACAAGGATAGAGAAGCAGTTGTGTGAGCATTTAATGTAAGAACACAGAGGTTTAAATAGAGGGCGCAAGCAAGAAATAGATTGTGTGAATTCGCACATCCAGAAAGCAACTGGAAAACCAAATTGAGGGGAATAGAGCCATACCTGCCAAGAGGCAAAGAAGAGCTCTAGGGAGCCGTCCCACCCAGCAACCAATGATGGCAAATGGAAGCTCCGAAGTCCAGATTTGGGGTGCTAGGCTTGCGAAGTCGAAGAAGTCCCCGCCGATTAGATGGCTCGTCAAATCCCGTCAGCCGCCAGAGAGGGTCGAGAGAGAGGGGGGCGATTGAATCAGTAATGATTGTAGCAGAGGATTCACATGGATGAAATTGGGAGAGTCAAAAGCCAAGAGAAGGTCGAAACTCACACCACACTCCACCCCCTCTGAATTTCCATTTTTTGTGCCATAACCAGAAAGCAAGGGGCTTGGATTTGGGAGGGCCATGCTTATTTTGATGATTGGAGATCCTAGAGGATAGATTTGCCGGAAGGTTTCCTGCAGATTTTTTTCGTTTGGTTTAGATCTAGGGTTTCTGGTTTGGGAATTTGGGGGAAGAGGGGTGACACGCGCGGGCGCGTTCTTTGTGGCCAAAATATATGTTTCCAAATGTCGTTTTATTCCATTCTTTTGTTAATCGTTTGAGAAATTTGGTCTTTTTTGTAACTTGGAACATATGGGATCCATGGCATCGCAACCTCCACGCATTGAATAACGATGTTTCGATAGTCTTTCCTTTGTATCCACATTTACTTCATAAATTTGTCATTTAAAAAAAAAGGAATTCAATGCATTTGACATACCCAATGGATCAAGCTAAAGGCCCAAAAGGTTGGCAACAGAAAAACAATTATGAATACAAGCATAAAATGAGAAAAAAGAAATCAGCAACATGGACAGTCCTGATGGGTCAATAGGTCGAAAAATCGGCGACGGACAAACCGTCAATACATGCAAAGACAAAGACACAACAAAAAAAAAACAAATTACATGAGTGCAGTTAGAGACGCAGATTGGTACTATCGATGAAAAAACAGAAGCCGTGAGTGACAACTCTTCTACCAGTTGGTAGAGGCGCCCACGGAATTCGAACTAAGTGGAAACTTCATATTTGGACTCGGATATCAACGAGTCTTCAAGTTTTGATCACGTCCACAACCTCTGGTGCATCGACAAAGGAGAAGAACATCGCTCAAATACCGCTAGCCCCAAAGCCACAACCGCACAACTCGCAACTCGGCAAACAAAGCCAATTCACATGCTTTTCGTTTCTCTCTCTTTTTTTCAAAAATTTGTTTTCCCAAAACATAACTTGTACACCAAAACCAAAACACAACCTATTTACGCCAAAACTAAACCATAACTTGTACAAATTGGTACTTCTATTCACCAAAACAATCACAAATCCTCCACAAATTCATACCATATATATTCACCTACTTCCCACTACTAGAAAACTGCAATCAGACATCATATGATTTAAATCTGTCAAAAAAACAATCGATGTTAAATTAATCTAATACATCAAATAATAAATTTGTGATGTTAAAACAACAGTTGAATTTTTTACCATATGTTAAATTGTTAATTTTAAAAAAAATAAAAATGCGCGACCGATGAAATCTTCTAAGGATTTTAACGCCCGCCCATACTTCGAATTTTTTTTAAACCCCCGCCCATACTTAGTAAAAATAGTGTTATCCCGGGTATAATCTAAACCTCTCCTTTCACCCCTTTCTCCCAACTCTCAGTTGTCACACCCTCATCCTTTCTCGCCTCTCCACTAGCTTTCATCCGTTCTCTCCTTCTACCTCTCTTGCCGGCGGTCGTCCTCCACCAAATCGGCGATCTCTTCACATCTCCCTCTCTTGCCAGTGGCCATCCTCCACCAAACCATCCATATATCATCTTCCTTAATTTCTCACCCTCGCTTGGTCTCTTCACATCTGCTCGATGCCTCTTGTTAGCCTCCCTTCTTCCGTCCTTGTTCTTTGTCTCTCTCTCTCTCTCTCTCTCTCTCTCTCTCTCTCTCTCTCTCTCTCTCTCTCTCTCTCTCTCTCTCTCTCTCTCAGATCCCTCAAATCTTGACCCCAAATCGAAGACAGAGGCCGATACTTCTCCTCCCGACTCCAACACTGCCCCGACGCCGCTTCCAGCAACACTCTCTCTCCTCCATCCAACGTCGGCGGCTAAACCCCCAAGCGACAATACTCAGTCTAGTCCGTGAACGCCACCAAAGGCCAACGATGGTTAGTTCTCCTCCATTGATTCTTCAGACCTAGGTTTAGGTTTCTTTGGTTCAGATCTAGGTTTTCAATTTGATAAAGAATTTTCGATCTAAAGTTTCAATTTTGGAAAAATATGCTCTTGCACGGGCCAAAGTGGTTAGGGTTTTCGAATTCGTTTCTCGCATTAATTGTGTTGTTGATCGTGTTTGATTTTTCTTCTGTCAAGATTCAAACTTCGGTGTTGCTGAAAATGGGTATTGCTGGGGAGCTTGTTCGAAGCGTCTTCACAAAAAGGCAGTCTACTAAGATTTATGAAAGCAATGTGAGTAACACTTTAACTGTCCTTGAGTTCCCTAAGGAATCATTTGCTTTATTGTAGTATATTGATAGGGTCTATTTTAGTCATATATTTGCATATTATATTAGGTTATTTTTATGCATATTTTATATATTTTATAGTTAATTCGTATTATTTGATTTTCAGAGTCTACACTAGTGTTTTTATATATTTCAGGTATTCTCGGGATGGATCGTATAAATTTAGAGTCCTAGTGATATTGTGGATGAGTTGCAAATTAGAAGGACGATGAAGATGGTCAAGTTAAGCAATACACGTGATGAGTTGGAGGGGGAAAGCCGCTGCCTTACCTGCCATATATATTTAGATAGCTTAGATTAATTTTAGATAGATTTTATATATTGATATTATATACTTCGTATTGATAAGATTTTAGGATAGATTAGGTGGGATACCACAGTTTCAATATATAAATGTTCATTCATACGGAGAGCCGAAGGTTAGGCCGTAGCCGGAAGTGACCGACTTTAACCCTATACCTCTTTCTCTTTTGTTTTATTTTAGTTTTAGATGGAGATCTAAACTCTCCCGTTTCGTCTATGAATTGAAGTTTTGGGTTGATAAAGTTGTGAGATTTCTATTCTTGTTCTATTCCTATTGATTCAGATTGATTATTTGGCGAATATTGTTGATTTCTTCTAGTCCGCGCAACTAGTTGAGATTATTGATAGGATTTTGTAGATTCCTCGTAGCGAACCTTAATCCATAGTAGCAATCATGCCTTTTTATGACTCGTAGGACTAAACCGGTGTGTAGAGAATCAATTACATGTTGAATGCTGACTCGTAACTTGGTGTTGCATGTATCCTGGTTAATCCTTAATCTTAATGCTACTATTAGATTGAATCTTCACCGTGTTAGGGTTATCTAATTAGTAAGGGTTAATAGGACTCATAGGACTAGTAATTTACACAAGATCAGGACAGGAACAATAATAGGATGAAAAGAGAACTTAAGGAAGAATCAAGGATCAACTAACCAAACTAAAGTGGATATTTGTAGATGAAACTAGTCTTTTAATTGTTATCTCCATTAATTTGTTTATAGTTTATTTTATTTTCTTTCTTATTCTCATCATACAAAAACCCTCTTTTTATTAATTGGTAAATAAACTTAACATAGGAATAACTTGATTCTCTGTGGGATCGACTCGTACTTACCACACTACATTAGTTAGGTAGGTTCGAATTTATTTTGATACGGTTTAGGCGACTAAAAACCGCTTATCATATATGTTCCTTCCAAACCCTTAATTCATGTGGAACATCTTGAACTTTCTGAACTCTCTTATACTGCTTCATGGGGTTTTAAGGGGTACATTTGTGTTGTATCAAACACCAGAGCTCTTTGCTTATTTGAAAATACATTCTGTTAAATAGATTCTCAATTGCGCCTTCTTTCCTAGTTGTTATCATTTTATATAGCAGCAACTGCTTTTCCTGGCTAGTTTATCATTAGTAATGTATGCCACATTGGTTGTATCCCTGCTTTGGGAGGTGCCATGTCATTTCAAGTGCCTACCCTGTTGTGTCTTCCCTACATCATGTACGAGTTGTCTGAGCTTCTTTCAGAGATAACAATTGTGTTTGTGTGGGTAGTAAATTAAAGTTTTGTGGTTTAATCCAAACATTCTTGCACAAATAACATATCCAATGTTTTATCACCATGATTATTCATCAGAAGGATCGATTGGTTCATAATTGAATCAAATTCTAAATGAGTGGGAAGTGAAACAAATCTTATCCAACAATTTAAATTTTATGTGACTATTCATCTACCAAAATGAAGAGAAATTATCTGCTTGGTGATTTAATATGGCCAGTGCATATAATATTTTTTCCTTTTGGACATCTTGTTTAGGTCTGTTTTGTTTTAGGTGAATTGCCCATTGTTTAGGGGATTTAGGTGAGTTGTGATTTTTGGTGTGGTTTAAGTGACTAAGTTTTTTGTTTGTCTGTAATCTCAATTGTGTTATAATTTTGATTAGTGATTCAATTTGATGTAATCTTGACCAAGTAAGAACCATATTCTGATTCCTTTACTGAATTTTCATTATGTGTATGAGTGAGGGCTTATTCAATATGAGAAAAATTTCCATGACGCATTCCAGGTGTTCGATATAATTCCCCAATGTGGGAGCTCATATGGTTGGCTCATAAAAAGCATTAGAGTCAGATTTTCTATTTTAGCAAACCTTCCAAGCTTGAGGAAGGTGCATTAAAAGGTGCATTAGGTGATGGACTTTTACATAGGTGTCTATAGAATTCATCAATGGGCATTAATGCCCATTGGTGAATTAAGATCATCTCATGCAGTGCTGAAATATTTGGATTTGTTGTGATGTTGTGATGTTGAGCTATTGATGTTTTCTTCCAAATATAGTTATCTCTTTTGTTACTGTGTTAGGTGGTCTAATTTTTTCTCCTAAGATGGCTCCTTTTGTCGTGTTATGAGATTGTATTAATTTGGGATCAACTATAATGGTGTTTTTTCTAATTCTAATATGATAGAAATTTATATTAGCTCTGCAAATTCTCATTATGTATCTTTTATGAGCTCTTCACCCGCTTTACCACTAAATAACACTAGTACACAAATAGCATTTTAGCCCAGGCGTTTTTTGGGTTTTATCCCGGATATGGGCTAAATTTGGTCCGGGCATCAGGTCAGTGTGATAATAGGAAAACAACCCGGATATTAAAAAGACACGCCCGGGTTATTAGATCTGCGTTTTCAGCAAAAAAATAAAGTGGGTCAAATAACCCGGATATATATAGATCCGGGATATTAGGTCTATTTGATGTTTAAAAAAAACCTTTTAGCCCGAATATGTCAGATTCGGGCTAAAAGGTCTGCCTTTTTTAAAAAAAATATTTTTTTGGGTTGTACATACCACTGAGCACTCTCCCTCCCACCAATTACAACCCGCAAATAGCATTAATATGCATCAGATGCCTTGTATTTCTACTCCAGTTCACAAGTACATACATATACATAAATCAACCGATAAAACGAACGTATACATAAATCAACTGATAAAACAAGGCCCATACTTGAAATCTAACGTTTATAATTACATTAGATAAACTACATACTTCCAGTTCTTGAGATTTCCTTCAATTTCAAGTCCTAGTATCTTGGATGGCTCTCTCCAAATAATATTGGAACCAAATCTGAAGTTGGTGCTTTCATAACCCCTTTACTAAGTTCAATCAAGGTATCCTTCATATCGTGGTATGTCACCTAATAATAAAGACATTTATAGGAGATTATATTCTTCTGTAAATCATTTGCACAATATGACTCATAACAAAATTGGGGGCAAAGCATTTTACTTGTCTTACATTGCCTCTTCAAGACAAATAAACCTCTTCAAGAGGAAATTAAATTTTCCCATGAATGCATTTACAGCCTACCATTTACCATGGATATCTGATACTCCTAACGATCTCATGATCAAGTTCAATTTTAAGCTAATAAGATATATTAGAGGTAAAAAAAATGCAGATTTAACGAAAGACCACAAAAAATGAATTGAACATACCTCATTTGTTAATTTCTCCAGCCTTAAAGGGTTGTTTAGGCCATCCTTAGGAATATCATCAAAAGCGATAGTGACAGAGGAATACAAAGAATTTCAATTATCAAAAGCTAAACATTTAGTTCTCAAATCTAAACATTGTCACTGAAAAACTAGAGCCAGGAAAATTGTTTGAACTATCAATTTATTACCTTCAAACGTTAAACAACACCTTGTCCAAGGGCCAGAGACCCTGTACAGCTTTTTTTTGTCTCAAAACGACTACATCATGTGTTCCAAACTGCAAGTCAAATTCAGGTAGTGAACAATGATCCCAAAACACAAACACTGCAAACATAGAAGCCATTTATTCTTTGTTTAAATAGACATAGAATTTTGCTTTAGTAAGATCTACTTGACAGCAGTAAGCCAACCAGAAATCTCCAAAGCTTAGAAAGTGAGGCATCAACTTATGAGGAAGAACATCTCCAAAGGGAAGCAAGTTGTTAAACTTGTGCACAAAAACAAACGATAAACTCTATTAATAAACCAAGATAAAACTCTAGTGGCCTAAATAGGTAGTGGTTACCTTGATGCATAATTTATCAATGCACCAGTTTTCTATGAATTTCCACCTTCTGAAGCTGATGCAACAAGTCCAAACTGTGAACAACCAAAAGTTGTGAATCAAAACCATGTCGAGGGGGCAAAAGACCTGGCAAATCATCCCCACCAGCAACACCAAATTTCATACGAGTTAAGCTAAGGATAAAAAATCATACAGTAAGGAGAAGCAAGAGAAAAACCTGAAGAACCGAGGTCCTCCAAATGGGTACCCTAATTCTTCTAATGCAGTTTTACAGTGTGGCATATGATTTCGGTCGGATATGCACTTGTAAGGACAAGGAGCCTCGATAACACCACCCATTGCAAGTACCAAACTACACTAAAAAAGGAAACAGCGGAAACATGATTCATGACTAGAAGCAACAATACAGGGTATGAACCAGGAAATTTAAGCAAAACACAGCTAGCCATTAATTTTGTTTCGCCCATAGTAAGATAACATTTCTCATATCTGCCACTTTAGCAAAGTGGCTGCAATCAAACTTTGGCTCACTTTTAGGAAGATAGACAAAGGGTTTCAGTATCGACCATCTAAACTAAAATGCAATGATAAGATGCATAAGATGAGTATAGTTATAGAGAGAGAACTCACTTATCAGAGGAAGATTCTACATACCGGAGAACCTCATCATATGGGTCCCTACGACCGTGGACATTGCTAATATAAGAATCCCAGGCAAGCTTCGAGGTATGGTGCTCAAACGTCCAGAACCCGTACACAGCCTCAGTGGGAGATCCCACATCTCTTTGGTCTTCTTGCACTTGTCGTGCACAGCGTACACGTGCTCCCTGATCTTCCTATCCTTCTTCTCCGGATCCTCCATGAGACTCTATGTAAAAAAATATTAAAAAAATTAGACAGAGCACTAGATTCCATTTCTTCGCTAAGCCATAATATCCTTTCCTTTAAATTAAAGATTAAAAAAAAAAGAAACCATTCATAATAAACAAAATACGGAGTACTTGCTAATAATGAAGGGAACTACTATTGCAGGACCAAAAGGCAAAGAACTTCAATCTAATAATGAAATCAGATTTTCTAGGGCTGTAAAGTATTGAACAAGATAAAAAATTGGAACAGTTTCATGCCTAGTGCACTTTCACATCAAGTTTAAGAAAAGAAATAACAAAGAAGATTGCAAATAATTCTAGACATAGATTGAAAATAGTCAAGTCAAATACGGAGACAATTTGATTGCCCCAAATTCACATAGTTTAAACCCTAATTCCAATTCCTAATTCATCCGATGTCTAACAAAAAAGAGACAAAAGTCGAAAGGGAAAGGGATCTATATATCAGATACTAGAGCTTATTAGACAAATTTGGCATTCCGATTGGAAGATGAAACGAGATCTATGGATGAGTACAAGTTTACAAGTAGACATATGAAAATAAAGAAATTAAATCCGTTGCCATGGAACTCACGTCGAGGACGATGTAAAAGTTCGTCTCCTTTACCATCGTTTGAACCATCCAGATTTATGTTTTCTTCTTTCCTTCCAGATTTTCCGGCAATGGAAATAACCAAACAAGTTTCATAGTCTCTCTGGGATTTTTCCCGTTTTGGAAACACAATTGAAAAATAAATTGAAACACAAAAATCAATATGAATACGAAGAAGATGATGATCAGAAGAAGGGAAGGGGATGGAAGATTGAATGGGGATAAGAAAACGATGGCTACAATCGCGTTTGATTCTTCGGAGTTCAAGATGTTCGAAATTGAAGATCGATTGGCTTCAGCACCTCCTCCACAATCCCCTCCTCCTCTTGATCGACTGAAACCCTAATTGCTCTCATTCAACCCTTCCTCCTAATCGCGTTTTTTTCTTATTACTCTTTAATATCCCGGGCCATAACCAACCGGGCGATGAAAAACACCTAATATTCCGAAGGCAAGCTGTTACTATACGCCCGGGCTATTTGAAATAAATAATAGCCCGGATTTTCAAGCCCAGGGATATTTGATTTGTGCTATAGTGAAACTCCCAATATATATAGCCCGGGCGTGTCTAATAGGTCCGGGTTATATATTATTTTCAGTTAAAAAAAAAAGAAAATACAAGTTATCATGTTTAAACCATATTAGAAGCCAGATAATTAGCATCCGGGTTATTATGTGGTGGGTTAAAATGTGATTTTTCTACTAGTGTAATCAGATTACTGGCTTGGTTGATTATTTTTACGGCTGCTAGATTTTTAATGGTTGTGAATTGTGATTGTTATTGCTCAGATTTTCCGTTTAGTCTCATCCATTATATTTATATTTCTGATTTTAGACTTTATTGTCGGGTATGTTATTTGGAAATTCTATTGTGAAGGTTTGATGGTCAAAAAGTTACCAGGTTAAGTAGCTCAATTTGATTGTCAATTAATCTTCAATTAGTACTGAAACTGATCATCTCTTAGAATGTGTGAGGGTTGGTGGACTTTAGCTTGTTTTCAACATTCGATTTTGTATGTTTTTAACTGTCGTTAAAATTGTTTTTGCATATCAGCAAGTTGGAGGGCTAAACATGGCCGATGGATCACATTCTTGTTACAGTTTGGTGTTTCTCGTTCTGGATGATTGAAATTTATTGCATTATTTCCGTTGTTTCTTTCCATTGTGACTTATTTTATCTCATTTATTGCAGACTCGAGGAGAAACAGTTGCTGATCTGTTTATGGGTAGTGTAAATAAAGTTAGTTCAAGGTAATAAAGTCTACTAGGTTTGGAATGATCTTTAACCTGCATTACAAAGATATCTCGTGATTTCTCTGTAATTTGTTCCACATGAATGTGATATGGTTCCAATTTTTGGCCTGATAAGAATTTATGTCATTTATAGAATTGTAAATTCTTATCATATTCCTAGATTTTAAACGGTGGTGCTCACTTTTGTTCCTTCCTCTTCTTTCGATTAAAAGTTGTAAATTATCACCAAATTTGTCCCTGGTTTCTTTGTAGTCTTGTTAAATTTATGCTCAGTTTACATGCTCAGTTTACTCATGTACTGGAGAAACTGTATTTAGTTGAGGTTTGTTGCCCTTTGTGACTCCGTGACAATGTTGAGCCAATAAAAAACACGGTTTCATGTCATATAGTCATGCAATTGTTTTGTTATAGAAACTTCCTTTTTTTACATTTACGTTACGGTCTGCTTTATTCAGTTTGAAGTCAGCCATTGTAGTTAAATGTGACTTTAGTATTAAAAGAGGCTGCAAGAGTGATCATTCCTTGATTGCAATTTGTTTTACCGATTATGCAGGATGTGAACACTGCTGCTGCTGTCCACCATAACCTCCAAGGGCATGTTATTCCCAGTTGGTTCTATTGGCATGTGGATACAATATCCTTTCAGTTCTTTTTTTTTGTTGTGGAAAGTAATCTATTTATTGCGGCAAGCTCATCTATACTCATGTCCTGAGAAGGAAAAAGGGGTTGTTGGGGCTACTGTACAACAACAATTGGAGGTTGCTGGTAGATAGCAAAGAGTTGTTGTAAGGGCTGCACATGAAGCTAGAATTTAGTGGAGAGCAGCACCTGCCGTCACAATATTTGATGGTTTGATCTGTTTTTTCTTAGTTTGCATCCTAGGAAATGACATGACCGAGAAATGTAAATTCTTCATAATATGTGGACAAGGTTTTAAGAGATGCAACCAAGGCACGGAATTAGGGGTAGGCTAAGCTATGCTGCAGCCTACCCCATTTTAAAAATAAAGGGTGAGTAGTAGTGAACACGTAGATATATTAGCACAGCTGGTTATAGCACTACGCCAAATAGACACTGAGGCGACGAACAGGTCAATTGTCGTCGCTCCAATGTGTTTCTAGCGACGAACCACTTAATCTCGTTGCTTGAGTGTGGTCAAACCACAAGCCATTGGGAGATAGCTATGGAGCGACGGAGGTGGGATATGTCCGTCGCTTGAAGGATGTTCTGGCGACGAACCATAAAGCTTCCATCGCCTGAGTCATATGTACCGTCGCCTGAGGGGTCTTCATTTATGGGACTGTTGGGGCGATGGGTAAAAGATCTATTTAGGCGCCAACACTTACCGCGTAAATTTTTGTGAAAAATTGAAATATATTCAGGGGACCAATATTTATTTCTATGTCCGTCACTTGAGAACATATAATCTTATTATATTTATAATCTTATTATATTTATAATTTTCTAATATTTATAATATTTTAATACAACCATATTTATTAGGTAATATTCATAATAATTTTATAAAAACAATATTAAACTATTTAACTAGAGATATATTTATAAAGTTTTTATACGAGTTCATGTATTTGTTAATATTATATTCATATATGTTATGAATATAATATTAACAAATAAATTAATATTATATTCATAACTCATAAATATTCATATATTTATGAGTTATTAGTAATAACTCATAAGTTATAAAACATTCAAATATATAATGTTATAATCAATAAATTTGTATTGTAATAATCATATTGTTATAAAATCATAACTTATAATGTCATAAATTATAAATTAATTATGTAATATTTTTTTTAAAGTTAAAACCATAGTATAACATTAATTAGGTAATGTTTTTTTTTTATAAAACCATACTAACTAGCACTATATTTGTAAAAAAAAAAAAGCATATATGTTGTATTTATAAATTATAAATGCTATGAAATCATAATTTATAATATCGTATAGTTATATTTGTGATTTTTTATTTATAAAACCCTATTGCTATATTTGTATAAAACCATATGTTATATTTATATACTTTATATGATTATCCCATTTCTTTTTTAGATCAAGATTGAAATTGATATTGAGATCGAGATTTTGGTTGTTATACACTCCCTCCATTCTCGAAAACATGTCATTTACTGCTCATGCACGCTTCTTTAGGATCATAAAAAAACTATATAAAAAATAATTAACAAGTTCGTACTTAGTAATATACAAATATTGTGATAGTTATTATATATATATGAATTTCCAATTTCCAATTGATCATTTTCATAAAGTCATAAAATAAGAATGGAAGGCCATAAGATTGAGATCTATCATTTTATCATAAATGTTACGTATACATTTTCAATTTATGTTTGAGATTCGGATCAATGTCGAGATTGAGATTGAGATCAATGTTACGCATAAATTTTCAATTTCCATATAAACAATAATTTATATTACTCGTATTAATTTATATAGTTTCAATCTTGTAACTTTAACGGTTTATTTCATCAATAATTCTATATAACATGAGGTACTTGTTATAAGGGTCATGTTTGAAAAACATATTCTATATAACGTGGAGATAATATGTGTAGTCAATAAATTTGTAATGTTATATTCATAATGTTATAAAATCATAACTTATAATGTCATAAATTATAAATTAATTATGTAATAATCTCAATCTTAATCTTGATATTGAAATCGAGATTAAGATTGAGATTGAGATTGAGATTTTGGTTGATAAATATAGATTTTTGTGATAGATATTATATATAAATTTCTAATTTTCATACGAGACTGAGATTGTAGTTATTATATATAGATATTGTGATAGATATTGAAGGCCCTCAAATGAGAATGAGATTGAAGGCCCTCATATGAGATTGAGATTGTAGTTGTTAAATATAGATTGACGTTGTGATTGATATTGAAATCGAGATCAAGATTAAGATTGAGATTGAGATTTTGGTTGATAATATAGATTTTTGTGATAGATGTTATATATAAATTTCTAATTTTCATATGAGAATGAGATTGTAGTTGTTATATTTAAAATAAATATCCTTAAAATCATTTTTTATTAACTAAAATATTGAATTTGTTGACCAAATCATAACTACTTCTCCAAATTTACAGATTATTTTTTTATCTAAGATTTTTTTAAGCCAGAAAATAAAAAATCAATATATTATTAATAAATTTGGATTAATTTATCCTAGACTTTTTAACCAATGATTTGAAACACATTACAACGAGATTTTTCGAATTAATAAATTAATAAGACTTAAACAATTTGTTCATTGCTTTTTTTTTTATCAAGATATTTGAGGATTCCATGATACTCGGATATTTAAAAATTGAAACTAACTAACATAAGTTGGAATGATATTGTATTTAATAAAATAACAATACGTGAAGATTTTTTGTTAAACAAATAGGACATACAATACATGATCCATATGTCGAGTCAACGTGAAGCTCGATTGAACTAGACTAAGATCCAAAAAAACTAATGCTTGAATTGATTTCAATTAATCCGGTTTGATTTAAATAAATAATGAAAATAATAGAAATGTTACAATGTCCAACTATTCATTAAAATTAATCATGTACAATTATTTAAAAATAAATAAATTTAACAAAAGGAGAAATCCTATGTGGCGGGCTTTGATTCAATTTGCTTACGTGTCCTTTTTTGGTGCATTCTGACCGGATATTATTGTATCTTAGTTGATTATATGTTGATAATATTTTTATCCTTATACTTGAATAAATAAAAAATCACGGGCTTCTTTTCCCTTTTAAATGATTTTATCTTGATCTTCCTATGGGTACCCGATGCCAATCATTATTTTTCGGAAGAACGAAAGTTTTGCTTTTTTAATCAGGAGGCAAACAATAACTTTTTAAATTTTATTTAGATAACACAAAAAATGCCATTAAAAATGTAAGTTTTGAAAGTAATATTTTTATAGCATATGTTAATTATTCTGATCTAACGTATGTTATACTCCGTAAGAGATATCGGATTACAAAAAACTTTTATTTTATTTTAAGCCGATTTAAAAAAAATTATCAAGTTTTTTTGAATTTAGGACCCTTTTTTTTACTAATTCTAAAATTACTATTATATTGTGTCGTATTTACAATTGAATAATTAATTCAATGTGGTTAAAAATTGTGTTTTAAATATATAAGAAAAAAGAAAAAAGAAAATAACCACTAGATGAAATTCTGTTAATTTATCTTTATTAAAAAAAAATTATATTAATTTTTAATATAAATATCAAACCTCATATCTTATTTTATCATATCTCAAGTAGTTACATTTTGATCAATTTTTTTAATAAATCTAATAATTCTATAAATTTTTAACCATAAAGATATTTGATAAATAAGTAAATGTAATTTAAATACTCCCACCCACCGTTCTGTTTTTTATTTTATTTTCTAATAAGCTTTTAATAAGTTAAAATTTAAAAAAAAATTATTTTAAGTCCACCTATTATAAAATGGAGGTAATATTAACTATTGAAACGTTGAATTTAGATCGGATGGATAGGATTCTCTAAACTAAACTCAATATGATAATTGAAATTTAACTAATTTTTTAACCAAAATCCGTCACTCTTCATTTAAATTTTTTTTTTTTTTTTACAGTAGGCAAACAGTTGGAGTTTGTTACATAAGATGTAACAAACTGCCATGATCATCCCTTAGGATGATGGAGTACAGCTCCTTCGTAAGGGGAGATGTAGGACTAGTACAAACGATACCCTTTCTAGCTATGAAGTCAGCTACTCTATTTGCTTCTCTATAGCAATGTTTGTACTGGATAATCTGGAATTCCGTAGCCATGGTGTTGATCTTCTCTACTTGGTGAATGACTTCCCATGGAGTAGCGATCTCTTTCCTTATAGCTTTGATTATAGTTTCATTGTCGCTTTCAATGATAGCCTTCTGGATCCCTTTACTACTTGCATGCTTGAGGCCTACAATAATAGCTTCTGCCTCTGTCTATAAAATCGAACCTGTAGATGTATTTTGAAAGAATACATCTATCAACCCGTTGTTAGAGTCACGAATGACCCCACCCACTTGGCAATCGCCCGTGGGTTTAACCGAGCCATCTATATTAATTTTATAGATACCGCTCGGTGGTTTGGTCCACCTAGTCTTTCGCCTAGTATTACGTCGATTTGTATGGTTATTTTCTTCTTCTATTTGCGTGTTCCAAAGCTTAATATTTGACATGATTTCAAAGGCTAGGTTGATCGTTGCATTTGGTTTTATATTTTTGAAGATGTAATTGTTTCTGGTGTCCCAGATGGCTTGCCAAATAAAGGCTAATTCTTTGATTGCTGATTTGCTATAACTCTTTTTATCCTGTAGAATGTACTTTATATCGTCATCATAGTCTTCTTTGAGAAGGAGAGTTTTCCCACTTATACTTTCAAAGTTTTGGATTAGTCTTCTTGTATATTCGCAGTTGATGAACAGATGGTTGGCGTCCTCATCAGCCAAGTTACAAAGTGAGCATTGAGATGGAACCCTATTAAAGTGTTTGTTTAGTCGTTGTGTGGTTGATAATCCGTCTATCATTATCTTCCAAATTAAATTTTTTAACCTTGGTGGTATATCTAGTTTCCATATCCACTTATAATCTGTCGTATTGCTATTATTGATAATGGGTTTTAGTCGAATAGTTGACTTGGTCGAGAAAGTACCATTCTTCTCAAGTTTCCAAATTAATTTATCGTTTGTTTTCCAGTTGGGGATCTGCAGTTGTAGGATATGGTCCACAATGTGGGTTGGGAACAATTCCCGCAGTTTTGTTAATTTCCATTGCTTCTGATCGTCTATAAGCTGGGAGACTTTGAGATTTTGATTTTCTAATCTTTGGTATGGGATTAGGTTCATTCCTTCTAGCCAAGGGTCATTCCAAACATTTACTTGATTACCATTGCCTATTAGCCATATGATGCCCTTATTGAATTTTTCCCTTAAGGATAGAAGTCTTCCAAATTGCCAAGAGGTATTTTGATTATCTCTTTCATTTATAATTTTAACCCACATACTAGAATTATCTGTATGAATTTTCCAAAGGAGTTTCATTTGTAGTCCTTCATTAAGTGATTCTGCTTTCCTGATTCCCAATCCTCCTTCATTTTTACTTTTGCATATAGTGTCCCAACTTAGCAACGGAGTGTATCTTTGGGATTGGAGTTTATTCCAAAAGAAGTTCTTATTGATTTGATCTATATGGTATAAAATCCCCTTCGGTAGTAAGAAGTTCTGCATAAGGTAATTTGTTTTGGAGCTGAGGTTGACTTGGATTAAAATGGTTCTCCCTGCTTGGGATATGGAAGAGGATTTCCATTTTGAAAGCTGTTTTTTAAGGTTTTGTAGTGCCTCTTTAAAGACACAATTTTTCACCCTTCCATTGACCAGGGGTATTCCGAGGTATTTTTCAATTGATTTGGATATGGGAATTCCCATTTGATGTGCCAGGGATGTGGCTAGTGTCGGACTAACATTTTTGGAGAATTGAATTGAGCTTTTACTGTAATTTATTGTTAGACCAGAGATGTTGGCAAATTTGTTCAGAGAGTTTTTGATGGTATGCAAGCTCATATGAGATGCTTTTGAAAAAATTAACGTGTCATTTGCAAATGTTAGAAAGGGTATAGGAGTTCCTTGCTTGGTTAGTTTAATTCCTATTAACGCATCTTCTTGTAGTGCCTCTTTATGGAGTTCTCTGGCTAGGCTTTCCATTACTATCACAAATATATAAGAGGCTAAAGGGTCACCTTGTTTAATTCCTCTGTTTGGTTGGAATTGGTCACTAGCTGTATTGTTTACTAGTACTGAAAAGGAAGTTGTGGTTATGCATTTCATTGTCCAGTTGATCCAGATCGGGTGGAAACACAATTTACTTAGGATTGCTTCTATATACGACCAGTTAATTTTGTCATATGCTTTTTCCATATCAAGCTTTAGTGCCATATACCCTTTTTTTCCTTTTTGTCTTGTGAAGGTGTGAAAGACCTCATGTGCTATTAATGTATTATCTTGTATAGATCGACCTTCTACGAAGGCACCTTGGAAGGGGTTTATGATCTTTGGAAGAATTGATTTAATTCTGTTTGCTAGTATTTTAGCTATAATTTTATAAACCGTATTACAGAGGCTTATTGGTCTATAGTTATTGATGGTTTGAGGATCCTCCACTTTCGGGATTAGTGCAATGAAGGTTTGATTTATTTGTTTTAACATGCTACCAGAGTGGAAGAAAGATTTGATTGTTTTGCAAAGGGAGTTACCCACAATGGTCCAATAGTGTAGGTAAAATTCTGGGGGGAATCCGTCCGGACCCGGAGATTTATCTTCTGCCATACTACTTAGGGTTTCTTTAATTTCAGTATTGGTTGGTTGTTTTATCAGTAGCCGATTATCATCGTCAGTAATCTGTGGTTGAATGTTTGATATTGCATCTTTTGGAATCTTAGCTTGTTGTCTCCCGATAAATCATTCTGCCATTTCTTTTGTTATCTGGTCTGTAATTTCTTGCCGGTCAGTTAAGATCTAACCTTCTTTAGTTGTGAAGGAATTTAATCTTCTCTTAAAATTTCTTATTTTCGCATTTATTTGAAAGTATTTAGTGTTTTTGTCTGTCAAGTGTACATGTTTGACTCTTGCCTTTTGTTTCCAGAACTTGTAATTAAATTCTAACAAATTTCTCCTCTTATTTTCCAAATTGGTGAGTCTAATTTCTTGACTTGGGGTTAAAGTCCCCCAGGGAAGTAATTTCTGTAATTGCATTATTTCTGGTTCTATCTTCTGTAATTGCTTGTGTATATTATTATTTTGTGTTTTGAATCTTTTTTTAATATTTATTTTTAACAATTGTTGTCTTTTCATGAATTTATAAGCTTGTGACCCATGAAATTTATCACACCAGACTTTTTCTATGATTTCTTTAATTTTTGGCTGTAAAGTCCAAGCCATCTCAAATCTAAATGGTGAGCCTTTTTTGTTTTCCTCTGTGCAAATATGTAAGGTAATTGGGCAGTGGTCCGAGGACCGAGGAGGAGAATGAGTGATGATGAGTCCTCAGATTGTTGAATTTGGTTATTATGTCCCGGTGGGCAAAAGCTCTGTCTAATCTTTCATATATATTGTTTGTTGAAGATTTGCTCCGTCTCCATGTAAAAATGGATCCCACGTAAGGTACAGTGTGAAGATTGAGTTCATTTTTGATATTTAGCAACCTTCTGAATCTTGAAAGAGACGGAAAATTTCCCCCCAATTTTTAAGTGTCCCTTTCAATTTCGTTTAGGTCTCCAATAATTAGGACTGGTAGTTTATGCTTGTTCACAACTGTGTATATTTCTTCCCAGAAATCTTGTTTTTCATTATCTATTGAAGGTGCATAGATGAATAATATAACGAATGTAAAATTTTCAATTGTTATTTTAAACATATAAAATCGCTTCCCAGATTCTAGGTATTGGTTGTTATTTATTATACTGCTGTCTTTGTATAAAATCCAAAGACCACCTTTGTGGCCTACTGAGCTTATCACAACTGCTTGGTGGAAACCTGTGGTTTTTAGTTGATGTTCAGTGGGAGCATCTTCCGATTTGGTTTCCGAGAGAGCTAATATGTCAAGGTTATTATTAGATCTAAGTTGATTGATTTCTTGGAGTAGCAGGGGACGTTTAACCCCCCCTAACATTCCAATAGCCAATCTTAATCATAATTGTATATTTTCTCTTTGCCTGTTAGGCGATTGCAATCTTGATTGTTAGATTTGTTCTCCACTATATTTCTCAAAAACAGTGGGCAACTAACAGTTGGGATTAAACGAAAGTTTTGATGCATTTTGGCACCGGTATACCTGAAAAAACTATGTGTTGTAGCTCGTTGTACCAGTCCAATTTGAAAGTTCCAACAAACAAATTTGAGTACAATTTTGTTGTTTGATTGTTGGAGGTAAGGGTTGGTTTGGTTTGCCACCACTAGACCCATAGGGAAGATAGTGGGGCACAACCGAAGTTTTGAGAGAGGAGAAGAGACCTTACCAGAAATATTCGCTTCAAGGCCACTGGAGTCTTCAACCTTATAGAAGGGGGGCGAGAGGCAGGTGGCTAGAACTAGACCATCATCCAAAGAGGAACAAAGATCAGGTCCCCAGCTCAACATGGAGACCCAATCATCTCTACCCATCATCAAAAGAAGCATATGAAGGCCAATCATAGCCATCAGAAGTACCAGAAGGAACCTGAACAACATAACAACAAGACAGGAGAAAAGACACAAAAAGATATGTCTTGCATAAGTTGCAAGAAGGTTTGTAGAAGTTTTTGTTTGTAAAGGGTTAGTGATAAGGTTTGTGCTGCTTGCCTCCACCGAGTCCCTGACGGGATTAGTGTGGCTTAGCTTGAAATTTTTGGAGTTAGAGTAGCAGAATTTCTTACCTTCCCTTCCCTGATGTATGAGTCCAGCCCTCTCTAAGTGCAGATCGGGTATGGTGATTAATTCCATGGCTAACCAATCATTAGTATACTTTAATAGAAAGATCAGGTCATCCTTGCTCTTTTCCCGTGACCAAATACTCCGCAGACAATGCATATTCATATGATAAAATCTAGGCTTATCATTACAAGTAGAGATCTTATGGCCCGGATTCTCAAGGGGATGGGGAAAATTAGAGGAACCCAAAACATAATTAGCATCAAACTGAAATTTAGAAATGGTCTTAGGGAAATAAATCATGGGAGGGTTAATGGGATTAAAACTCCCAATTTTAGTGAGAGCTTTGAACAGCTCACAGTCCCTCTCCATTAGCATCATGGGCTTATAACTATTTC
This sequence comes from Persicaria tinctoria, assembly GCA_037127255.1. Taxonomy (NCBI): domain Eukaryota; kingdom Viridiplantae; phylum Streptophyta; class Magnoliopsida; order Caryophyllales; family Polygonaceae; genus Persicaria; species Persicaria tinctoria. Next base: position 18,536,168 of record JBANSL010000007.1, on the reverse strand, counting down.
TAAGATAATAGTTCATGAGATCAACATACTTAACACTATTAGGACACATAACCATCGCATGCATATTACAGGGGATATCTAAAATTCTAGGAGCATTAATCAAGATTAAAGAGTTCATCATACCTCTTACACCGGGAGCAGTAAAAGGTATTCCGGTTGTATCATCAGTTGCTCTTGGGTAAAGGCACCTCTTTACCGATTGTTTCTTGTGTTTAATCCACCATGGCTTCTTCCTCCCATCTTTACTCTGAGAATCCAAGGCCGAGGAGTAGCGTGAGTAGAGGGTAGAAGATCGCCGCTTGATCCAGCTCGACTGATCACCCCTTGTCTTCGCATGTTCAAGATTGCACCTGCAGCTGCCATTAATGTATTCACAAAAAACTGATCTGTAAGGGTTATCCAAATCTTGTTTGTTGAGAGAATTTTGGGGTTTAGATTTTTGAGATGAATAAAAGAGTAAATGTTTCCCTTTTCTGGCTTTGAAGAAACCGATCGAGGCATGCAAGATAGAACATCTTAGCCTGGGATTTTGCAAATCCACACCCAAGAATTCCATAGGGGGGGAATCATAGTTGCTACTCATTGCAAGAGTGTGCAGATTTGGGTGAAATTTGGTTTGGGGGTTTTTTGTTAGGAGATTTTGATTAAAGTGTTTGGCTTGTAATGTATGAACATCTAAAGTTTGGGTATGATTCAATCTGCGTCTTGTATTGTTGAAGAAGACATGCCCACCCATCATCACAAGGAGTAGGATCCTTCCACTTTTGTTGCTGCCGTAGGTCGAGGTGTAGCCAGATCTGCGCAAATCGGGGCTTGGAAGGCTCAACGAGACAGATAACAGCCTGTTGCGCCCACAAGACCAGATGCATGCAACAAATCTGGTGTGGTGGTTGGCGATTTGGGGGCTAGAAGCCAATGGTTGAGAAAATTTGTGAGGAGATTTAGGCTTTTGAAATTTAGGGCTAAGGAAGGGTTTTTTAGTTAAGGTTTGAAGGTTGGTGAGGATAGGTTGAAGAGTAGTGCTCATATCGGCGGCCGTAGGCAACGGCAGCGCCGCGCCATGGCCAGGGAGCCGGGGAAGGCAGAGGCGCACCAGAGGAACAACGAGGAAAGCGGCGACAGGGAAGGGTTTTTTTCAGAGCGTTTCCACTCCTTGCCTCAACCTTAAATGATTTTTTAATTAATTGAAAAAAAGAAGAAGAAGGGGGCTTTAATACCGGGTTCTTGAAAATTGAAATTTCACAAGGGCGGGCTGAGTCCTTGAAAAATCAAAAGGAGCGGGCTACACCAAAAATAAGGAGCGGGCTTTATTAAAATTTTGCCCAGTCAATGAAATTTCAATTTGATTTAAAAAACCCTAACTCTGTTTCTTCCTTCTCTATCTCTTCAGCGCCGCTCCCACTCCTCTGACTGTGAGAGCATGAGCAACCATGGTTTTAGCAACTTTAAGGTTGCTAAAAGGTAAGCACATGGTTGTGGCCTCTAGGTAAGAGGTGGGAAGGGATTACCTTGGTAGAGAGAGGTAACCTCTTCCCATTTGTAATTTTCTTTTCCTTTTTTTTAATGATAAAGTAGGTTTACATATTTCACATTTGGATTTATTAGTTGTAGTAGGAGTTAAAATGAAATAAAAATATATTTATATTTCATTATTTTTTAAAATAAAATATCACATTGGTTTAAATTTTTTTTTTCTATAATTTGAGCCTAATTTTATCCTATATATAACCCCATCTTGATCTATTGTAGTTGCACCTATTTTCTTAACCATGGATCACAATAATCCAAATACTCCACCCATTATGCCTTTTGATCCAAATCTTCTCAAAAATCCTCAATTTCAAGTGATGTTGCAAATGTTTAACAATTCTTCAACATCCGAATATCCAAATTATAACCCACATAATCATACCAATGTGTACAATCCTCTTCTTCTTCTTTTTCCAAACCAACAACATTTTGAGAATTCTCCGGGTGTTCAAGGGAGTGCCACTCGAAGTCCAACCGAAGATGCAAGGCAAGTCCATCAAGTACAAGAGAACGAAGAAGTTTTATTAGTATTTACGTATTTTATAATGTTTTTAACTTTTTTTATTTTAATCTAGATGTAATAAAATATATTTACATTAACTACTTGCTATTTTTATTTATTTATAAAATTATAAATACAAATAATTCACAATAATATATGATGATACACATATAATAAAGGGAAAGATATGAAGAAAAAGAAAAAGTGAAAATAAATTTGGAAAGAGGTAAAAGGAGTTTCCCATGGTTGTAGAGGTAAACTTTTAGAAAGAGGTAGAAAAAGTAAAAATTATTTTAAAGAAAAAAATAAATGAGTTGTAAAGTTGTGATAAGAAGATGGGGAAAAATGGGGGAAAGAGGTTACCCCATGGTTGCGGATGGTCTGAGAACCTCTTTCTCCATCTCTCTCTTTTCTCCCCCCTCTCAAGCCCTCTGGTTAACTGTTTTCTTGATTTCTCTCATCGCCCTCCAGGCTCTCGTCGTCGCCTTAGTCCTGCGTGCTACCTTTGAGAAGGAGAACGGAAGAAAGGTCGAGCCCCATTTTCGACCACCAGTCATCATCGCCTCCTCAAATCTGGCACCACCATTGTTGAGGAAGCAAGCTTCCCCGCCTCAGATCTAGTGTTCACGATCAATGACAGCACCGCGGTAATTGTTGTCTCCTCCTCCCTCCTTTCAGATCTGAGAATCCGCCCCCACCTCTCTGTCTCCCTCATATGAACCAACGCTCACGTTCATGAATCTATCGAGCACCTCCAAGTCTTCCGAGGCCAACCAAGAGATTCCACAGTCCCTGATGGGGTCCTTTTCTCTAATTGAATGGAGTTTGATTTCAATTAAGTTTTTGTCCTTTAGTTTATTTGATTGGATTGTTAGTATAAATTTTGTGAATGAATTGTGTTGTTATGTTTTTCACTTGTACTTTTGGTTTGTCAAATTGTTGATTTTGACTGAATGTTGATGTTTTGTTAATGAAATTGGATGAGAAAGAGTTGAATATATGTATGATTTGAATTAATGGCAGTTCTACTGGATTCTAGTAGATAAAAGATTATTTTAGTCTAAAATAAATAAATAAAAATTTCGAAAAAAATTAATAAAAATAAATTGTTAATCAAAATATTATAAAAAAAACAAAATATTATAAAATATTATAAAAAACAATTACTTAAATCATAAAAAAAAATGTATTATCTAAGCATTCAGGCGACGAATATAGAGCCTTCCAAAAGGTCAACGTTATGCCCAAGAGACGACAATAGTTCGTCGCTTCGATGTAACTGAAGCGACGAACTTAGTCAATCCTTCAGGCGCCATCTAACTGAAGGGACGGCGCCCATGCGACAACCCTTCAGGCGACGGATGTCCGTCGCTTCAATGTTCTAGCGACGGATTTTGCTCTCAAGCGACAACTTTAGTCCGTCTCTTGAGTGTCTGTTTGGCGTAGTGTAGGTTTTGGGCAAGGATAGGAAGTGCTAATAGGCCCAGGTTCGATTCTCATAAAATTCCATTTCCTTTCCTTCTTTTCTCAATTTTTTTTCCACCTTTCTTTCCTTCTTTTTTCACAAGTGTCTTCGATAGGAAGTGCTAATAGGCCCTGTTTTTTCTTAGTTTGCATCCTAGGAAATGACATGACCGAGAAATGTAAATTCTTCATAATATGTGTACAAGGTTTCAAGAGATGCAACCAAGGCACGAAATTAGGGGTAGGCTAAGCTATGCTACAGCCTACCCCATTTTAAAAATAAAGGGTGAGTAGTAGTGAACACGTAGATATATTAGCACAGTTGGTTGTAGGTTTTGGGCAAGGATAAGAAGTGCTAAATAGGCCCAGGTTCGATTCTCATAAAATTCCATTTCCTTTCCTTCATTTCTCAATTTTTTTTCCACCTTTCTTTCCTTCTTTTTTCACAAGTGTCTACGGTAGTTGGCCTAGTTTTCTTTTCTTTTCAATTTTCCTTTCTTTTATTAATTTAAAACAAGTTATTATCTTTATATATTTTATGTTTATTACTTTTTTTTGTTTGAATTTCATGATTATTACTAATTACTTAAAATTGATTAGTTCATTAACTTATCTTCTTAAAATAATGACTATCCTATGTAAAAAAAAAATTATATGAAAATTCAGCCCACCCGGATTTTCAATCCTGGTTCCGTGCCTGGATGCAACATTGTAATTTGATGCTGGAATTCAGTGGGGATCAATAGTAGAGCTAGAACCTGAATCTGATTATAAAAGGAAAAGGTAGTTCTTTCATAGCTTGAAATCAAACAATTATATAAAAACGGATGCTACTATTATTATAGATACCGTTTAATTAACCTAAATCAATGTTTAACACATGTTTTTATATTAAAATGATAATATAAACTGATGTATGTTGATAACAATAACATCATTATAAAAATATAAAATGATGTTGAATAATACAAAAAACATCTGTTTTTTCATCAATAAATTAATGTTAATAGTATTAACAACATTGTTTATATACACAAACTATACTGTGCATTACATTAAAACAATATAATATCTCGTATTATAAATATAAAATTAATATACACCAAATGAATAATCTAAGAACGATGTCTTTACCATATTAATACATCGGTTATGTATATATTTCATGTCGTAGATTATTTTAAAACCATATAAAATCAAAATTTATATATATGAAATTAAATAAACACAATCAATATAATAAAAAATAGATGTTTTAACCAAGAAAATACATCTGCTTAAAACCGATGTTTTAACCAAAAAAAGCACTGAAATCGGATAATGTGAACCACTATAAATAATACTCCCTAAAAGAATCAAATAATTCTAATTGTTCATAAAAAAAAAAATTGGATAGTCTATATCTATATCTATATTTATATCTATATCTATATCTATATCTATCTCTATCTATATCTATATCTAATTAATCTTTTATTAAAAATAGGTGATTTAGTTACAATTAATTACTACTAAAATTGCCAACCAAAAAAAAAAAAATTACTACTAAAATTAAGATGCTTTGATTTTTTTTTTTTTATAGATTCTCTACTTGAAATAATTATTTTTCCTTAATTATTTATTAAATTAAAGTAATTGTATCTTATGTATTTTTAAAATAATAAATCTAATTTATTTATTTATAATATTTTTTTTAATAATTTATTTATAAGCTACCTTGAATAGGTAAATCAAGAGCGTTATTTATAAGCTACCAAGTAATAGGTGATGACAATGAATGATTAATTTACATAACCACAATGATCTAAAAAGAAAATTAACATATATACAGTATACTCTATAAGATTATAGTATGTATGCTTCAAAAATGAAAATTGAAGATTATTAGTATGATTAGAGTAGGCACGTTTCCTTCATCCGTCATCTTACATTCTGTACTTCTCTATTTGACTTTTCAACATTCTTCAAACTGGATGGTTTGCTTGTAGGAACTAAACTGTGCAAATTAAATACCAAAGATTTACTGTGAAATGATAATCTCGTACATGAATCTGTTTGCTTGCCATCCTATAAAAGAGTTAGAAGCGTGATAGAATAGATGATAGATTGTCGAACTGATAATTTATAATCATTTGGCTATATGTCCACTTCCTTTTAAGGTTAAATAAGGTTACTGTTTGGCTTCTACTACTTATTAAGTTCATATTGCACAATTGGTATCTAAAATTACACTAATATGTCTTATTTTTTGCACTTAATATAGTTCAGATTGCACAATTGTGTTCTATAATCGCATCAATATGCGAGATGTGCCATTAAAAGCCTATTAGCTCAAAATTGTAAAGCGATGTGCCACGCACAAAGATGCGGGTTCAAATCCTGCATAAGCTATTTATGATTGTCTTCTTTTTTGTCCTTGTTCATGAATAAGATCATAAAGTGCAATAACAAAATGATGAAGTGCATAAATAAGATGATAAAGTGCAAGAATAAAATGATGAAGTGTATGAATAAGATTCTGAAATGCACGATTAAGATTTTAAAGTTCATAAATAAAATGATAAAGTGAAAGAATAATAATAATAATAATAATAATAATAATAATAATAAAGTTCATAAATAAAATGATAAAGTGCAATAACAATAACAATAACAATAATAAAGTTCATAAATAAGAAGTGCATATACTTTTATAGGTAATGCAATGCACATTTATAGGTAATGAAATCCAATTTTCAACCTACAAATACTCCGCCTGCAAATGATCCAATGTCGAAGCTATACAACTCGAACCCAACCCAATCTAATGCGATTGATAATTATCTATACTTTTATAGGTAATGCAATGCACATTTGCAAGTGTGAAAGGCTTAAATTCTAGCCAAGGATCTCAGTATGACATAAGGTTTATCCATTACCTTGCCGCAGGTCAAAGTCATCTATCTAACCACATCAATTTTTTTAGCAGAAATCAGGCAATGCAGTTTCCAGTATCAGTTGGAAGTGGTCAAAGCAGCTGTTTTGTTGAAGACCTTACAAAGTGAATTTTGATCTGACAAAGCCCTTCCGTCAAAGTATCGAACTGATCTTATCCAGGTAGGCATAATTCATTCAACATAGAGATGAAAACAATACTCAAATTTGAACTATTGTAGCCAACCAAAGCATTCCTCCTCTAAAAGGAACCTAATAAGAAATCTGTCGTCCGATGCAGCATGACTTACATATTACTGCATCGCAGTGCTCCAAACAGTTATACAAGCAGCAATGAAACCCTTGCCATTGACACTGACATCGGTGACAGTACAGACTCCGACACCTAGCAGGACTACCAATATGTTGAGTATCCTGTCTAGGACAACTTCCAAAAGACAAGATACAGGAATCATGCTCAGCTTTGCAATCTGAACCACATATCAGAAGAACAATAATGTTAATTAGTGAGTTTGGATCATCACCAAGGGCTTTCAAAAGACGTATATGCCAGCATTAACCTGATAGAATAGAACCTCACAGAGTTCCACATCAGACTGACATTCATGCCAACGATGGAAAAGTTGGCAAATAGAACAAACTTTACAACTTTTGCTGCTGTTAGATGAGTTACCTGAATGTAACTTCGCCACTTCAAGAGAGATGTCATTGACATAGTAGCCAAAAAGTACAGACCAGTCAATGTTGTAGCTGCAGACGGAATGTCAACAGACTTTAGGGATTGGTCTCATGGAAGGAAGGTGCAATTATGATTATGAAGTGCACAATTAAGATGATAAAATGCAAGAATAAGATTATGAAGTGCACAATTAAGATTATAAAATGCACTTTTATCAAAAAATAATACAAACTATTAAAGTTATCAGAAAATAACACCATTTTCAATATGTCCGCCAGGATTTTGGCTATTGCCTTATATATAGTCGAACAAAGACTGGTCTATAGTTATTGGTTGTCCTTGGGTTATCACATTTTGAGATCAGAGTGATGAATGTTTCATTAATCTGCTTGAGCATTTTTCCAGAATGGAAGAATCCCTTAATAGCTTTAGTGACCGAAGGTCCCACAATGTCCCAATATTGTTGGTAGAACTCTGCCATCATACCATCTGGGCCAGAAGATTTGTCTTTACCGATCGGGAAGAAAGTCTTTTTCACTTCCTAGTTCGTTATTGGTTTGGTAAGATACTCGTTTTCCTCATGTGAGATTTATGTATTTATTGTGGCAACTTTATGGTGGTAAGCCGAATTTGCACAGACGATTTTAGATGTTTAGTTTTCGCTCTTTGTCGCCAATACACATTATGGTATTGTAAAATTTTATTCTTCTTGTTTATGTCGTAGTTGTCTTGAGTTTGTTGTTTTGTTGAGATTGGCTATTGTTCTTTTGGAAGGCAGTGAGTTTTTCTTCTATATCCTTTATTTGTCTAAATATGTTTTCAAATGTTGTTTTATTCCATTCTTTTGTTAATCGTTTGAGCAATTGGGTCTTTTTTGTAACTTGGAACATATGGAATCCAGGGCATCGCAACCTCCACGCATTGAATAATGATGTTTCGATAGTCTTTCATTTGTATCCACGCACATTTACTTCATAAATTTGTCATTAAAAAAAAAAAGAATTCAATGCATTTTACATACCAATGGATCAAGCTAAATGCCCAAAAGGTTGGCAACAGAAAAACAATTATGAATACAAGCATAAAATGAGAAAAAAGAAATCAGCAACATGGAAGAAACTAGCAAGAAACCTAGTAGCGAAAAAGCCTTTAGGGCTTCTCCTCGTCTTGGACTTGGTGTTGGCAGGTAAGCCCCTGTTCATTCACATTGTCCGAGGAAGGGGGGTGAAACAAGTCTGAATAGCCTTTTAACTTGGTAATCTTTTGTAGTCGGTTCTGATCTCCTCCAAGCTGAAGCAGACAATGTTGCCCTCGACACGATGGAGGGCAACCACATCGACAGCAAGGTAAGGTGTTCCTTGAATAAACAATACAATTTCCTTTCCATGGATGACACAGATCTCGGGCAGAAATCGAAAACGAGAATGTCAAGCCAAGGACAAACACCCTATCGCCGATATCAAAAACAGGCTCCATCAACACCTCACCATTGTCACCAACCTCATCCACTAACAGCCTATAGATCTTACATCCCTTCCACCACCGTACCACATATAAATCTCCCTCCGATACCACTAAATAGTTTTCAACCAACAAATCATCCTCTTCCAAAGAGGCTATTTGAACCAACCTCAACTCCTCGGCATCGACCACAAAAATATGGCCGTATCCATTAACAGCATACACTCGTCCCTTGAAATTCACATGGTCGATACAAGTGGTCAGGTCATAATCCATTTGAGCAGCTGGACTAGTCATAATGTCGCCGCCGCCGCTTAAGCTCAAGTCGAGCCTAAACACATACTGACGGATGATAGGAGGGACAAGTTTATCGTTGCATAAGCCAACCAATTGGTTTGAGGATGATTCAGTGACAAAAGACAGCTTCTCTAGAATTCTGACTCCATTGCAAAGGGGACAAAATCGGTTGTGAGAGTACGATCGGGCGACGATTTGAGTGGTGAACGACTGGAGATAAGTGTTAGGATCTGCGATGTTAGTGAACTCTTTATAGGTGAGTGCGTGGCGGAGGATCAGGTTTCCGGGGGAGGGTTCTTGGGCGGCGATGAGCCAGGCTTTGGTGGGATCGGAGTGGGGGCGGATGAGGTATATTGCGGTGGCGTTGATCATGTAATCATAGACACCGCGACTGGGGAGTTCACCCATGAACGAGCCTTTGAGAGGGAAGTAAGGGGAGAGCTTTTGAGGGAAGAGAGCGGTGGAGTATCGCCACGATCGGCAGACGGATCGGAATCGGACGATGTCTCCGTGTTTCTGGAGATGGCCGGCGATGGTTGCTAGTAATTCCGGCAGAAGATCCGCCCAATCAATCGCCGCTCGTAACCGCTTGGAATCCATTGCAAGCCCTAGAGATAGGGAACTTCTATGATCTATATATTTAATTTTTTAGTAAAAAAAAAGCACTGAAATCGGATAATGTGAACCACTATAAATAATACTCCCTAAAAGAATCAAATAATTCTAATTGTTCATAAAAAAAAAAATTGGATAGTCTATATCTATATCTATATTTATATCTATATCTATATCTATATCTATCTCTATCTATATCTATATCTAATTAATCTTTTATTAAAAATAGGTGATTTAGTTACAATTAATTACTACTAAAATTGCCAACCAAAAAAAAAAAAATTACTACTAAAATTAAGATGCTTTGATTTTTTTTTTTTTTATACATTCTCTACTTGAAATAATTATTTTTCCTTAATTATTTATTAAATTAAAGTAATTGTATCTTATGTATTTTTAAAATAATAAATCTAATTTATTTATTTATAATATTTTTTTTAATAATTTATTTATAAGCTACCTTGAATAGGTAAATCAAGAGCGTTATTTATAAGCTACCAAGTAATAGGTGATGGCAATGAATGATTAATTTACATAACCACAATGATCTAAAAAGAAAATTAACATATATACAGTATACTCTATAAGATTATAGTATGTATGCTTCAAAAATGAAAATTGAAGATTATTAGTATGATTAGAGTAGGCACGTTTCCTTTAACCTAACATAATTTAAAATTTCATATTTAAATGAAATATTAAATGGTTAACGTTATTGTTGATTTTAGGCAAATAAAATACTATTTTGAAATATAAAATTTGAATCCAAGTTCAAGATTTTCATTATCAATAGGTAGACCTGAGCAAACATGGGCCAACCCGCCCGGGAAAATATGCGGGCTTGGACAGAGTAGTTGGCCCAAGCGGGCCGTGTAAAGACCGAGAAACTTTAGAATATTAAATTATTAAAATAATGAATTATAATCATCCCGATATCTAAGATTTGGGAGGTTTGGAAAAACTTGTCCTTGAGCCCCACTAAAATTAAGATGCTTTGATTTTTTTTTTTATAGATTCTCCACTTGAAATAATTATTTTGCCTTAATTATTTATTAAATTAAAGTAATTGTATCTTATGTATTTTTAAAATAATAAATCTAATTAATTTATTTATAATATTTTTTTTAATAATTTATTTATAAGCTACCATGAATAGGTAAATAAACAGCGTTATTTATAAGCTACCAAGTAATAGGTGATGACAATGAATGATTAATTTACATAACCACAATGATCTAAAAAGAAAATTAACATATATACAGTATACACTATCAGTCATGAATATGCTAAATTGGTTGCATTTTTCTTCCAGTGCCATGAAATCATTTTACAATCAGGGGTGCTTTATTTCCCAACCAATCTACTCATCCTTTCTTCTGTGTAGTTACCCTCCATAAAGGAGCTCAGTAAACTACTGAAAATTCGGGCACTGCGCTGCCATGCTATTTATTGCCAAAATGTTTTTTCTTATCAATCGATCTTCGATCGATTGATAAGAAAAACAATTGGAAGCAAAGATCGATTGATAAGTAAAACAGTCGGAATCAAAATTCGAGTTCCTTATCAATCGATCTTTGATCGATTGATAAGGAAACCTCGGCTCGTAAAAATACAGTCGCTCGGCCTATTGGGGCAGAAGATCCGCCCAATCAATCGTCGCTCGTAACCGCTTGGAATCCATTGCAAGCCCTAGAGATAGGGGAACTTCTATGATCTATATATTTAATTTTTTAGTAAAAAAAAGCACTGAAATCGGATAATGTGAACCAATATAAATAATACTCCATAAAAGAATTAAATAATTCTAGTTGTTCATAACTAAAAAAAAATTGGATAATCTATATCTTTTTTTTTTTTTTTTTTTTTTTTTGATTAGGAAAAAATTCGGGTGGGCTGGCCCTACCCGGCAGCATCCTTACGGATGAGGTCAAGGAGACTTGGTTCGTTTTCAATATCGACTCCTCGGGCAGAGCGGCAAAGGTGTGCAACCTTATCCGCCACTCTATTGCCCATACGAGGAACGTGAAAGAACTCTACTTCTGTCACAGTCGATAACATGACTTGGACGTCAGAAAGGATTAACTCGATCTCCCAAGGACATTTAGATTTCCTGTTTAAGTAGTCCATGATTATCTTACAGTCACCTTCAATTTGGATCCTCTCTATATTGAGTTGCAATACTCGTTGGATCCCTATTTTGAGAGCAAGAGCCTCTGCTTTAAGTGGATTCTGTTTACCAAGTAGCTGGTGATGAATGGAAACTGGACGGCCTTCCCAATCCCTAATAACGACACCAGAAGTACTGTCGCCATTAGAAAGAGAAGAACCATCGAAATTAAGTTTGAACGTACCCCTAGGAGGCTTGCGCCAATGAATCTTTTTTTGTTTGTTGCTCTTTGGTCGAGAAACCCCCCGAGTGGTGCGTTCATCTTCCGTCAGTTAAAGGAAGTGGATTCGGATAATCTATATCTATATTTATATCTATATCTATATCTATCTATATCTATATCTATTTAATGTTTTATTAAAAATAGGTGATTTAGTTACAATTAATTACGACTAAAAAATAGAGGTTATGATCAATATTTATATTATAAGTACTAAATATTCGTTCAATAAATATAATATATTCATTTTCAATAGTTGTTATCAACCTGATTAGAGATACTAGATGAATATGTTTATATGTTTCATTTCATTAATGAGAAAATTTGCGCCGAAGGCGCAAATTTTGACCAAATTAGCGAACTATACACGATTTGGTAAAAATTAGCAAACTATACATCAACCCATGCCCTATTTCTTCTTTCCGACCTCTCTTTCGCTCCTTCCTCGCCTCTCTCGCTCCTCCCCAAATCTTGTGAAATCCAAATCGTCCTCCGGTCCCTGCCATCGCCGGATCTTGTCTTCGACGTCGCCATATGGCAGCCGGATCTGGAGGCGAAGATTCGCCAGCCATGGCAGCCGGATCTGGAAGCTTCGACGTCGCCGGCCGCATCTCTCCATGGTTGCTTCTCCATGACTGTCGAGATCCGGTGCCACCTTCGATTCTAGATCTGAGATCTACGACCTTCAGATCTACATCTTCTCCATGGCAGCCGGATCTGGTAGCTTCACACGGAGATGGATCGGATGAAATTCGTGGTTCTGAGCCAAGGAAGCGAGGAGATTGGGCCGCCTGAAAAGAAGGAGGCTCCGCCGACGGCAGAGGCGAGGCCTTGAAACTTGAGGACTCGATCGGCGAGCTATTGGCAAGGCGCCGAGCTGACAGCATATTGAAGCTTCCTCCTCTCATGCTCCTCTTTCGCCTCTGCTTCTCCATTGCTGACAGCATATTGAAGCTTCCATTGATGCCGGAAATGATCGATTCCAGTGAGCTATGGTTGCAGTTAGCCTGTCCGACGCCTCCTCGTATATCCGGCGATGCCAGGGTATGTTTTTCATCGCTCTTAATTCCTTGGCGCTGGTGTTCTAAGGCCCCTACTGCATATTTGATTGATCTGCCTTCATATTCAATTTTCCAGTTCTTCTGCACATGTAATTTAATTTGATTGGCCATGTTGTCTTCCTTCTTTGATCTTGAAGTGTAACCTATCTTACTGCACCGATACTATTCCATGAGTTTCTTGTTGCTTGCTGAATTGATGATCCCCAAAAGCTTCATAGGTAATTGCTCGGTTCCATTTTGATTTGCTTAGGCTACATTTATATTAATTTTTTATTACTTAAGTGTGATTGTAATGGGGTGTTCCATTTTGATTTGCTACTACTGTCATGGAGGGAGATGGTTCCACCACAGAGTATCAGCCATTATATTTTACTATATGGTAATCACAAGATGAATCACCACATGAGTATTTTTATATGCTACTACTGTCATTGAGGTTGATTTGGTCTTCAACGACCCTACTGTTGGTATTGAAGATACAATGGTGGTAATAGTATTTTTATATGCTACTACTGTCATTGATGCTACTGTCATTGAGGTTGATTTGTTTTTAGTTGGATATTATTTATGTAGGTATATTTGTATGCTTGAATCCTTAAAAATTAGTTTATTTCTTAGTGTTGACATCGTTTCTATACGTATTTTTTTAGTGCTGACATCGTTTTTAGTTGGATATTATATATGTAGGTATATATATGTATGCTTGAGTCCTTAGAAATTGGGTTGTTTTTTAGTGCCGACGTCGTTTTTATGAGTATTTTTTAGTGCTGACATCGTTTTTAATTTGATATTATATATGTAAGTATATATGTATGCTTTACTCCTTAAAAATTGGTTTATTTCTTAGTGCTGACATCGTTTTTATACGTATTTTTTAGTGCTGCCATCGTTTTCATGCATATTTTTGTGTAGGTATATATTTGCTGACATCGTTTTTGCAATATAAGAGATGGATGAGAAAAGAGGTCAGCATTGTCGGCGTCGAAAAATTCTTTGTTTTAATTGTTTACCGTTATTCTTTGTTTCTCACTACCAAAAATAAAATAAAATATTCATTTTTTTTTGTAGAACACTCCTTTGTCTCTTTGTTCTCCTCCTTTTGTATTTTTAATGACTTAATACGTCAAATATATTGATCTTCGATGTCATCATTGTCGGCGTCGGCATCCTCGTAGAGGGTGTGAGCAATGCTGACGTCAGCATTCCCGACGTCATTGTCGTCGGCGTTAGCATTCTCGTAGACGGCGTCAGCATTGCTGATGTCAACATTTCCGTCGTCGGCGTCAGCATTGACGCGTGGAACAAAAAAACTTCCTTGTAAACGGTGTCAGCATTGACGCGCGAAAAAAACACAAAAAAACCTTCCTTGTAAACGGTGTCAGCATTGCTGACGTCAACATTCCCGACGTCGGCGTCAGCATTGACGCGCGAAAAAAAAAAAAACAAAACAAAAAAAACAAAAAAACCTTCCTTGTGAACGGTGTCAGCATTGCTGACGTCAACATTCCCGACGTCGGTGTCAGCATTGACACGCGAAAAACAAAAAAACAAAAAAACAAAAAACAAAAAAACCTTCCTTGTAAACGGTGTCAGCATTTCCGACGATGACGTCAGCACTGACGCGCGAAAAAAAAAAAAAAATTGCTGACGTGGAGGGGCACAGGGGGGCACGCCGGAGGGGAGCGCAGGGGCACATAGGAGGGGCAAGGGTTGTGTATAGTTTTGCAAATTTTCAAAAATCTTGTATATTTGGCTAATTTGGCCTTCATATTTGTATATTTGGCAAATCACCCCTTCATTAATTCACAATTTAATCAACAGGTGAATATTATTTTACACAATCAATTTGAATAATGCGAATAGAGTTATTGAATATTTTACAACATATTCTATGAATTAAGTTTTATCGATCGACAATATTAAAACAATATTCATATTCAACACACTAAATATTCATTTAACATACATTATATATTCATCAACCGCGCGCGTATGTTGAATACCCAGTTACATACTACATGAATTTTAATTACATTCCTTCATTCACAATTAAAAAAAGATGTTTTTACTTAATTATATTCATTTAAATGTTTGGCTTGAGACCCAAAAAATAATGAAGGAATATAATTATTCTACTTTGCATAAAAATTTGTAAATAGGTCGACATTTTCATCTTGCTAGAATCCAAACGAAGTTCTAAACATGTCGTTAATTGGAAAAACGGATAAATAAAAAAGTCATTCATATACATATATATGGAAAGTGCTTAATTAGAGTAATTCAGGATTCTACGGTTTATAACATCTATTTCTAGCACAATCTCATCCATTCATTCTCTTTCCATCCAACGTATACTATTACGTTACACGTTACACCGTATTTTCTGTTTCACATGAACCCTCCCCTATATATCTATATCTATATCTATATATATCTATATCTAATATCTAATATCTAAAATCTATGTGGCGCGTTGTAGTTGATTCTATGGACAAAAATCCTATGTGGCGCGTTGTAGTTGATTCTAGGAAAAAAAAAAATATGAAAATTTTTGCCAAATAGGCACTTTCTTTGGACGTATTTGCAAAATAGTCCCGTTTTTGGACAATTTAGCAAAATGGTCACTATATATACTAATTCTCAATTTTTGTATTTTTTTTTCTGATCGATGGCCCCAATCCCATCCTCTCTTCAATCTCTCTCCGCTCCCCATTGAAGGTGATGGCCGATGGAGCTCTCGATCCGGCGTCAGAACCGCCGTCTAGTGGCGAACGAGCGGCGGAGGCCGGAGCGAGCGTCGGATGTGGCCGTCCGAGATCTGGAGAGAGAGGCCGGATCTGGTTGAGCGAGCGCCGGAGCGAGTTCGAGCGAGCGCCGAGATCTGGATTAGGTTCGTTCCCACACCTCCTTTCCAAATCTCCTCCCGAGCTCTGTCCATGGATCCGCCTCTCTCCTTCCGGCACTTCCTTCTCTCCTCTCGAGCTCCATCGGTGATTCTCCCCCAGCCGGCGACTCGCTTCTCCTGTTCGGCTCCTCAACTCGCTCGGCCTTCTCCTCCTCTTCTTCTCTTTCCGCACAACCTGTTCTCCTCTTGCACGACTTGTTCCCGACCAGGTATTCTTCTCTTAAACTCTCCTCTATTTCTTTGTCGCTCTGAACTTTGAAATCGGTACTCTTGAGGGATGTATAGCTGCTGCAGTTGTGTTGTACACTTGCTTAGTGCCGACTGTTGACTGAATATGTCGAATTCTCTGCTTCATTGAATCATTGAGCTTTTGGCTTTCAATTGAGAAATTCTATTGGGCAAGGCAGGGTAGACATTGCTTCTTGGGGATTTTATGTGTAATCATCTGTATTTGATATTCGATTACTTTGTCACATATTTCTTTGATTTCATTCATAGAATGCCTTTGGATTGAAACAAACTTATGCTGCAATGCTTTCTTAAATAGTCCTGCACTTGATGAAATTGATGATCCTGATGATGTTCATAAACTACGGTGACAAAATCATACTGTCGGATTTAACATATCAAAGAAAATGCCTGGTTCTGAGTTCTTCTGAAATTGGACATCTCACTGTGGAAGATTATATGTAGAATCTTTGAATATATTTCACACATGCTGAGAACAAATGAAGGTTCATGGTCCTGGTGTTTCTTTACTTCCTGTTTCCTTCTTGAGAGTTATCCAAACATAAGTGTTGATTCAACAAGAACATATAGTTGTCAAGCGATATCCTAACTCTGACCGCAGCTGTTGCTACATGTATGACCATTTCTGCCTAATTAACAAGCAAAATTCAGTTGATTTTATATTTAATGAGGTTCAGTATGTTAAGCTTTCACTTCGTCATCAGTCTGCATTTTACTACGTATATTTTTTTACTCCAAAATTGATACATGAAGGCCAAAAAAAATAGTCACAAAATAGTGCTTTAGGTTCTTTGTAGTTTGTAGACAGGTGCAACTCTAGAATAGAGTTGTGCAACTCTAGAATAGAGTTGTCCAACTCTAGAATAGAATTGTGCAACTCTAGAATAGAATTGTGCAACTCTAGAAATATATAAATATAGTTGTGCAACATGGAATTGAAGCTAATATGAATTTCCTCTATAAATATATATGCAGATTTTAAAATACAATTAGAAAAACCGATTGATTGATTTGTAAATTTTCCATACATTCAGACTTACTTTCTCCATTGTTTTCTTTGTTGTCCTCTGTGTAACATACTGTTGGCTGCTGCTTGATTTGATATGAGGAAAGTACAGTTGTGCTTACACAATACCAATCAGGAGGATGAAGGATGATGTCTTTGATTCTTATTCCATTGTTGATTTATTTTCTGGTTTCTTTTGCATAAGCAGTCATTTGAAGTTTCATCTTTATATATCCGTTAATTTATCTTTTTTCTTTTTCTTCCTATCAGGCCTTAGGCATTCCGACCGGCCATCATGGTGCTTTTCGTGATTACTAAATTGATGTTGTGACACTGACGATTTCTGAAAAATCTTTACTTTATAGCACTGCCAAGCAAAGTGAATTTCTAGTGCATAGTCGCAGGTCAGCCCTGGTTCAATCTGTTTTTTGGCTCGTGTTACTTTTGGTCCTTTGCTGCTTTTCGCTATCTAGTCATCACATACCTTAGTTACTGTCTCATTCAGATAAGGGGAGACCCACATAGGTTTTGGTGTGTTATCACAACCTTTGCTTTGTTGAAGAAACCCTGGTTTTTTCAGTTATCCTGAAATTTTTCATTGGAGTTTCGGAATTTGTAGTCTAAAGGAGCAGGGGGTTGCTTCAATGCAATATATAACTTAAATAAGAAATTGCCTCTATTTTTTCCCCGATTTCTGTTTTTTGTTAACCTGTGGAAACATGATTCTACTGCCTTTGTGGTCTTTAGAGTTTATGCTTGTTGCATCCTTAAATTTCTTTGATTCGTTCTTTTTTGTCCTCGATTAAGAGGGATGGACGGAAGAAGCACAAGAGTGCTCCTCAGCTCAATTAGTATGCTATTTGATTTATAACTAGTTCTGTGTGTGGTCAAAGTTCGTCTATGCTGCTCTTATAACACTTGATGCCTACTTTCAAGCATCTATTGAGGTTTTGCACCAAAGCCTATTAGCTCAAAGTGGTAGAGCAATGTGCCTACGCACAATGATGCGGGTTCAAATCCCGCATAGGCTATCTATGTGGTTTATCTACTTATGTATCATATATGGATTACAATGCCTCATAGAGTGAATTAGGCTATCTATGTGGTTTATCTACTTCTGTAGCTTTCTGATTCCCTCGTAGAATCCAGCTACCGCATTTGAGACTTGTGAATATAAAATAGTCAATATAAAACAGTACTCAAATCATTGTATTATAGTAGGAACTCACCTGCAAATATAAAATAGTGCTTTGTTCAGCAAGAACCTCTAAAATGTATAATGCTGCCATTTAGGCCATAAACCACTATTTGTATTGGACATTGAGTTTCCTATAAACCCATTCTCAAAACATCTTTTCAATTTTCATACTAATACTCCAACTTAACTATGAATATTCCAACACAACAATTAACCAAACATAAAATTCGGTATAAATTTGGTATACTAACCCATTCCCAATTTCAGAAAATAATGCACAAATATGAGAAAATTTTAAATAATTTAATACACCTAATATACTATAATTACATGCTAACTAACCCTAGCACATGAGAATTCAACATTGTTAAGAGACAAAAAAAGCTGCAAAAGGGCCACATACCTTCTTTAGATTCAGCAAGTAGTCATAAAATGTATCCTCTCCCCAAGTAACACAAATCCTCCACCCACCAGTCCTTTGGAACTGTCTGCTACTGTCGGACCCCATTCCAGAGATGGTCCTGTCCGATCTCTGTATGCAGTTTCTTCCGATTATACGTGTAAGACCACTCCACCTTGGAGGTATCCACCGAAGCCTTGGATGCCATAGCATCAAGGCAGTGGCTAACAAGTTTGAGCTCCTCCGACAACTTCAGGAGAGGCTTGGTGGTCTGGAGGACGATGATTGAATCCTTCCAGCCACAGAAAATGCTGGAGCTCAGGAAGATGTCAATCTTGTAGATCAGGTTGCCCTTTTCCACTGTTTCGAACATCTCCAGGTACTATGCTGCACAGCACGCAGCCATTACATTGTACGCGCTGAGTGTCACTGTCATGCCATAGCAGAACTTTGCGCAAGTCTCAAAGGCAGATGGCCCACCTGGAATATCTTGGATGTATACTTTCTCCTTCCCGTCCTCATTTGCATCCGCGACTAGTTTCTGTAACCGAGCACTCTTGGACAGCAGAAGAAACTGCACATTTTGGTTTAAGATAGGCAGCTCTATAAGCATTGTGAGATAGTAATTTGGTTTGCTTAGTATATCAATTTTACTTTCTTTTTTTTCCATTAGGTAATTTAACCTCAATAGCATTTTTTGTTAATTCAAGGCAATGTCATCAATGTAAAAGAAACAGGATGGAATACATAAGCCCTTCACGAGCTCCATTACTTTGGGAGGAATCTGATTCGTCTTTCTAACATAGCCCATGTTGTTAATTTTCTAACTTTAATTTGAATCCATCACATTACTCATGTATGGATCAATTTGATTCGTCTTTCTAATTTCTAAGTTATCTAAATAGAAAAGATGATGACACAAACCTTAATTTCTGAAATTTGAGTTGTTAATCATTCATTTATGAATCAATTTGGTTTCTTTACAACTCTCTCAACACTTAAATTTTGAACACCGATGAGACTCTTGTTTTCTCTAAGTAACAAAATAGAAAAGATGCTGACAGCCTGACACAACCCTTAATTTCTGAAATTTGAGCTAGTAATCAAATGCAACCCTATATTGTATAGAAAGTTTGCTCAACATTATCTTATTTTCGCTCAACTATAGGTTATTTTTGCACAATAATTGAGACTTGTGAAATTGTGCTAAACATCATCTTATTTTTTCTCAATATTATTTTATAGTTGCTCAATAGATTATTGCACAACATAGTCTTATTTTTGCTTATCAACAGACTATAATTGCACAATATGGGGGATTGGTGAAATTTTGCTCAACATCATCTTATTTTTGCTCAACAATAGGTTATTTTTCCACAACAATCGAGACTTGTGAATTTGTTCTCACCGTGATTTTATTTTCTTTCAATATAATTTCATACTTTCTCAATAAATTATTGCACAACATGTTCTTATTTTTGCTCATCAATACTTTATTTTTGCACAACATTTGTGACTTGTGAAATTGTGTCTCAACATGATCTTACTTTTTGTAAATATAATTTTATACTTTTTTTTATAAATTATTGCACAACATTATTTTATTTTTGCTCATCAATATACAATAATTGCACAACATGGGGAATTGGTGAAATTTTGCTCAACGTCATCTTATTTTTGCTCAACTATAGGTTATTTTTACACAACAATCGAGACTCGTGAATTTGTTCTCAACATGATTTTATTTACTCTCAATATAATTTCATACTTTCTCAATAAATTATTGCACAACATGCTCCTATTTTTGCTCATCAATACTTTATTTTTGCACAACATTTGAGACTTGTGAAATTGTGTCTCAATATGATCTTACTTTTTGTAAATATAATTTTATACTTTTTTAATAGATTATTGCACAACATGATCTTATTTTTGGTCATCAATAGACAATAATTGCACAACATGGGGAATTGGTGAAATTTTGCTCAACGTCATCTTATTTTTGCTCAACTATAGATTATTTTTGCACAACAATCGAGACTTGTGAATTTGTTCTCAACATGATTTTATTTTCTCTCAATATGATTTCATAATTTCTCAATAAATCATTGCACAACATGCACTGATTTTTGCTCATCAATACTTTATTTTTGCACAACATTTGAGACTTGTGAAATCGTGTCTCAACATGATCTTTCTTTTTGTAAATATAATTTTATACTTTTTTACTAGATCATTGCACAACATGATCTTATTTTTGCTCATAAAAAGACAATAATTGCACAACATGGAGGATTGGTGAAATTTTGCTCAACATCATCTT
This sequence comes from Persicaria tinctoria, assembly GCA_037127255.1. Lineage (NCBI taxonomy): Eukaryota > Viridiplantae > Streptophyta > Magnoliopsida > Caryophyllales > Polygonaceae > Persicaria > Persicaria tinctoria. The sequence goes on along the minus strand of JBANSL010000007.1, from coordinate 18,515,157 downwards.
ATTTTTTCTCAATAATAGGTTATTTTTGCACAACAATCGAGACTTGTGAAATTGTGCTCAACATGATTTTATTTTCTCTCAATATAATTTCATACTTTCTCAATAAATTATTGCACAACATCATCTTATTTTTGCTCAACAATAAGTTGTTTTTGCACAACAATCGAGACTTCGAGAATTTGTTCTCAATATGATTTTATTTTCTCTCAATATAATTTCATACTTTCTCAATAAATTATTGCACAACATGCTCTTATTTTTGCTCATCAATACTTTATTTTTGCACAACTAGTGGTGAAAATTAGTGCTGACACTGATATTAGTTACAAACTAGTGGTGAAAATTAGTGATGACACTGATATTAGTTACAATTAGTGTTGACACTGATATTAGTTACAATTAGTGCTGACACTGATTTGCACAACTGTATTTTATTTGTGTCAGCACCTCCAAGAAACACCTTTCATTCTATTTGTCTCCAATTCAAGTGGCTCAATGCTTCAACCAATGTTTACACAACCAACAACACGATAGCCTATACGGGATTTGAACCCGTATCTTTGTGTTTGTACACAACGCTCTACCGATTTGAGCTAATAGGCTTCATAAAATAATAAAATAACAGTCAGATTGTTATGCATTTAAAGTGAATGACCTGACATCGGTAATGACTTTGCCTTGATAGATTCAAATTATCAGTCATGAATATGCTAAATTGGTTGCATTTTTCTTCAAGTGCCATGAAATCATTTTACAATCAGGGGTGCTTTATTTCCCAACCAATCTACTCATCCTTTCTTCTGTGTAGTTACCCTCCATAAAGGAGCTCAGGAAACTACTGAAAATTCGGGCACTGCGCTGCCATGCTATATATTGCCAAAATTTTTTTTCTTATCAATCGATCGAAGATCGATTGATAAGAAAAACAATTGGAAGCAAAGATCGATTGATAAGTAAAACAGTCGGAATCAAAATTCGAGTTCCTTATCAATCAAAACCTCGGCTCGTAAAAATACAGTCGCTCGGCCTATTGGGGCATTTCATCAAACATGTTATGTGCAAAACATAAAACAACCTATCAATCACAAATATAAAACAACAAGGACAAGATTTCAGATTTCGTTCAGCAATTTCAAAGCATTCACAGTGCAATTTGACAAAGAAACATAAACACAAACACCTTGAGACTTCAAAATCGACTCCAACCTAAAGCAAGCAGAGGACATCTTTGTTCAGCATCAATTAAAATCAAATAAAAATGTTGCAGTTACCTTTGAAGATCTGAATAAAGCAAGGGTAAGGCAAATAAGCTGTCTCTGTCCAACAGAAAAGGACATGCCATAATCGCTAATCTGACTGTCTAGTCCTTCTGCTCTTTGTATTTCTTCCTAAACATGCCAGTGAAAGGATAGAGGAATCGAGTAACTTCATTTACTCAGAAAGAGGACAGAAAGCAAGCACAAACTTCTAATTCATGTTGATTCAAAACCACTGTAGAAGGAACCTTAAACAGCAATGAAATGACGGAGGAGTTAAACAGCAATGAATCAACTTCATTCACTCAGAAAGGGATGCAGTTAGCAACAATGTACAAAGATAAAAGCAGTAATGAAATGACAGAGGAGAAGCAAGAAAGAAAAAGAGATTCGACCTGCTTGCTCCCGCCGCTCGCTCAATCTCCTCCACAATCGTCCTCGCACACACACGCCCTTGACCTTCTCGCTCCCGTCGCTCGCTCGATCTCGCCGGAGAGGGAGTTACAGATCCGACATTGCACCGATTAAACACAAAATCATCGAAATCGGAATTATGCTCAACAATCAAGAAGCGCCGATCTGAAGCCCTAGATCCGATGAGGGGAGAATGAAGATCTGAGAAACGTCAAAAATCGAAGAAAATTTGAGCCTTCGGCGCAAATTTTCCATGATTCTATTGAAGAAACGTTGAAATCCGCGGTTTTGGTGCAATTGGAGAGTTGATCAGGATTGAATCGCTATGATCGGCGAAGGGCAACATAGAGAGAGCACGGTGAGGGAGAGCACGGAGGAGAGAGAAAGACCGGTGAAACAAAGGGAAGGGGTTTATATTTGGGGCATTTTACAAAATTGTCCCAAAACGCGGGCATTTCGCAAATTAAGCCCATTTTGGTGGCTATTTTGCAAATCCCCCCAAAAAATAATATGTTATCATAGTTTATAAAAAGTTATATAAGACACAATCCATCTATATATATTTATATTTTAGTTAATTGCCATAAATGTAAATAAAAAAATATTTCATAGTCATACTTACCAAAAATACTACTCCATCCGATCCAAAAAGATTGTCGTTTGACTTTTTAACACGTATTTTAAAGAGCTAAAAACTATATAAAATATCAACTTTTTTTTAATTATTTTTTTACAACTGAATATTTGTTGGTAATAAGTATTAGATTATAAAAAAATAATAATAAAAAAAGTTAATATATTATATAGTTTTTAGCTGTAACGGCCCGAAATTATGATTTCCGGGTTACGTTTCAAGGGATGAAACCCCTTGTTCTGATCTTGCAATCCAGGTACGGGTCGAGGTTTCAAACTCATTTTTATGATCATTAATAAAGAGGGATTTCGAACCCTGAAAATATCGTAGGGCCGTTGGGTACCCTTAACCTGTCCTACGGACTAACTCGCGAAATTCATTTCAATCGGAAGCAAAATTAAGGTACAAAGCGCCACGGCAGAGCCGGGTCAAAACCAAAACATAAGTGGATAATTACCATTTGCAAGGAGTTAGAGATTTAGCCAGGTTATTCGATTCGCAAAAAGGGAACCCCGTCATATAGACATCGAGCAATCAAAATCGACAGAAAATACCTTAAAAAAAACGGGGAAAGGAGTCAGATCGAGCCACTCATGCGGGACCGGCAGTCCTCGCTGAGGCCACATAGTATGTGCTATACCTAATAAAGATGCTCTAATGCAGTACGAAAGTCAAACACACTAGCATGCTGTTGTGAGTGATCTTGCTTTCAGCCCTTCAAGCCATTTCAGTGCAGGCCCAGTGAGAGACCAGCGAAAAACTTTCATCTTGACATATTCCAGGGTTGTACCTTCAGCAAGAGTACGGCACATGTGAGAAAAATTGGTAATATGTTCAAGAGGACACTCATTAAATCTGCCATAGAAAGCATTGTTTTTAAGCTCTATAAGAAATTGAGTGCGAATTTCAAAAGAGTTATCAGGGATTAGAATCGCCGATTCTGGCACGACGAGGGTGGGATGCATATAATCTTCTGCAGTGGTTGGGAACTGGGCAAGCTCAGCTTCTGCTTGCTCCCTTGCTGCTTTCTCAGTGGCGATAGCAGCATCTTTAGCGGCTAGTTCCCTTGTGAGCCTTGCGATCAGCTGTTCCTGTGTTTCAGCGGCTGCCATGGCTCTTTGCAGTCTAGCTCTGATGTGTAGAAGGCGTTCCGGTTCGTCAAAGGCATCAAACTCAGGTGTTTGACCAGAACGGCGCATATACCTGCGAAGTAACTCAAAGAAAAAGTGAGAACTGACTACCTAAGGCGCGAATGATAGCTTCCCCGGCAACGGCGCCAATTTGTTGTTGTAGGAGGATGGTCAAGTATGAAATAAATGTAAAGTATAGATCAGACTGACTTCCCTGTCTCAGCAAATAAATACAAGACTTTCTCCCGTTGTAGTAGAAGGTTGTCAAGATCGAATCCACGAGGAAGCACGTCAGCAGTTCTTAGGTAGCAACAGATCTCACAGACAAGCAACAGAAAGACAGAAATAAAAGCAGAAAGGACAAAGCAAAGCAGAAAATAAAAGCAAAGATAGAAAATAGCAAGCAAAAGTAAAGAACAAAGCAAGACAGAGGCACTCGATCTCGACAAAGCCTACTCGAGATCGACAACAGCAAGTCAACAGAAACTGAAAAATCGACAACAAAAGCAGAAACTCTACTCGACCTAGACAAGACCCTACTCGAGATCGACTAAGGCCTACTCGATCTCGACGAGCTCTTCCTCTGTATCGACTAGAAACTCAGAAAACTGTAAATCGCAGATTTCGAACACAACTCGGAAATTTGACAGAAATAAACTCAATATATGAAAAAAAAACTTTCAAAGCCAGGGTATCAACGCCACACCGATAACCATGCAAAGTAACACATAAAGGCATAAAAGATCATGCTTTCCATCAAAATAACTTTCGTTATTAACAAATAGGCATATAGAGGCTTTCGCATAAACCCTAATTGTTACTAACCCTTTTTCACATAATTAATCCAAGTTGCATTAAGATCACTTTCGCTTCAATAACACAAACAAGGATCACCTTCAACTCTCGCAAAAGAATCATGCTCATAGGGATAGAAGATGAATTGTATAAAAAGATCTGACATTTACCGCATCACCTCACATGGCTACCGTCGGGCTCACCCCAGCCCCAGAAGTGGGTGGACTACTCACGCCTCATCGCAATCGCAGACATTGATGTGTAAAAAGAAACTTGCATTAAACTATATTCAAAGCCTTTACAATCCCGGCAATCAAACTTTCGCAGAATGCCGAAACCCTAAAACCTTTGAACCCCTAAACTGTATCTGTGGAACTACTTCTCTCTGACTGAATTTGAATTAATGAAAACCCAGCCCCTAGGGCTTTATTTATAGCTTTCTATTCCTTGCTAATCAAGGATAGAATCTCCTATCTATATCTAAAATTATATCTAAAAGCTTTAATGATAAATAAACGTGATAAAGGAATTTAATCTAAAAGGTCAAGATAAATCTAAACTAGGTAAGATGTCTTCATGTTGATAGATCTCCCTCCATAGATAGAACTTTATAGATTTCGGCCTTCTCGACTGTTGTTGCAGGAGTAAGTCAAGTATAGAATAAAATATGGTTTAGAACGACTCCCCTGTCTCAGCAAATAATTACAAGACTTCCTCCCGTTGTAGTAAGAGAAAAGTCAGGATCGAATCCACGAGGAAGCACGTCAGCAGTTCTTAGGTAGCTATCAGATTCTCACAAACAGCAGCAGAGCAGAATAGACAGAGTCGCAGAAACAGAAAGAAACCCGGCAAGGGCAACTAAAATAAAAGCAAAGAACAAATAAAGACAGAAAGTAAAGCAGAAAGTAACTCGAGGACACAGAAGCTGGTCGAAGTCGACAAGCTGTCCTCTAGGTCGACAAAAACAGTAATGAAAACAGAAAGTAAAGAACAAATGCAATCAACTCGACAAGATCAGGCAACTCGACCTCGACAAGAGGTACTCGACTTCGACAAAGGTAACTCGATACAGACGACAGAAAGTGAAAATCGACAAGAAAACAGAAGAAAAGACAACTCGACTAAGACAACTCCAACTCGAGATCGACCAGGGGTAACTCGATCTCGACGAAGCTTCGTCTAGGTCGACGAGAAACAGAAAAAGACAGAAACTTTAAAGCTTGCAAATTCAAACACAGAACTCAGAATTTCGGTGAAATAAATCAATATAATAAAAGACCTCCAAGGCTAGGGTTTCAACACCACAACAATAACCATGCAAAACAATACATAAAGGCATAAAAGATCATGCTTTCCATCAAATAACTTTCGTCATTAACAAATGAGCAAATAGAGGCTCTCGCATAAACCCTAATTGTTACTAACCCTTTTTCACATAATTAATCCAAAGTTGCATTAAGATCACTTTCGCTTCAATAATACAAATAAGGATCACCTTCAACTCTCGCAAAAGAATCATGCTTATAGGGATAGAAGATGAATCGCACAAAAGATCTGACCTTTATCGCATTGCCTCACATGGCCACTGTCGGGCTCACCCCAGCCCCAGAAGTGGGTGGACTACTCACGCCTCATTGCAATTGCAGACATTGAATTGATGAAAGAAACTTGCATAAACTAAATTCAAAGCCTTTACAATCTTGGCAATCAACTTTCGCAGAAAGCCAAAACCCTAAAAACCTCAAACTCCTAAACTACTCTGAATGGAACTAACTAATTGTGTGACTTCGAATGATCTCTAACTGAAATTGAATGCATAAAACTGAGCCCCTAGGGCCTTATTTATAGCCTTCATTCCCTAGCTAATCTAGGAAAGAAGATATCTATCTATATCTAAAAAGCTTAAAAGATAAATAAATGATATAATGGAATTAAATCTATAACGGAAAAGATAAAACTAAATAGGAAACATGTCTTCATGATGATAGATCTTGCTCCTTCCATGGATAGACTTGATAGATTGGATAGAATTCAGCAACTTCGGATAGAATTTTCCGCCTTTGGCACCAAGGAATCCAATTCTACTCGGATAAGGCTTCGTCGAGCAGCTCCTGGAATCTGGGTCTAGTCGACCTCGACAAGGTCTCCTCCACCTCGAGTTGGGTGGCTCGGCTTGGCTTGACTCTGCTCGATGTGGCTCGGACTCTGGCTCACTGGTGCTCGTCGACCTCGAGTTGGCCTCGTCGATCTCGACAAGGGTGGGTCATCGACTGGGCTTGCTCGGGTAGATCTCCTCGGGTTGCTCGGACATGCTCGGACAAGGACTCAGGTGCTCGTCGATCTCGACGAGCCCTAGTCGACCTCGAGTAAGGCTGGCTGACTAGGTCTTCTCGAGTGCTCCATCCGCTGACAGCGAGTGGTCTGGTCCGCGGCAACGACTTTCCTTTTCCGCGGCAGCGAGTCGAGTCGCTGGCAGCGAGTTCTCCTGGTCGTCTTCGGCTTCGTCCTCGGCCAGCTCTCCTTGTCGACTCCGGGTGTGGGCGTCTGGGCTTCGTCGACCTAGACTAGTGTTTGTCTAGGTCGAGTAGGGTTCGGAGTCTGGGTGTCTGGCTTGCTCGATCAGGGTGTGCTCGACCAAGGCTCGTCTAGGTCGAGTAGGGCCCACGCGATGTCGACTAGACTTGCTCTCCGATTTGTTCCGCTGCTTTGACCTTGGACTTCTGTAGTGGTTTTCCGAGCTTTTCCGACCTTCTGTAGAATTGCTGTAAATGCCTCGATTTCTGCGATTTAAACAGAAACTGGTGTAGATTCCATAATTTTGGCAAATAAACATAAATTACACAGATTCTGTACTATCTTAACCCGAATGCATGAAATGTATACAGAAATCGATATAAAAGTTGCTGTAAAACATGGCAGATTCCGTTCACAACAAACACCCCATACTTAAGCTTGCTTGTCCTCAAGCAATACTTTTACTTGTCATTCAGGGGAAGAAATCAAAACTCTCAACATATTAGATTCATTCTTTATATGTCCCTGCAATCAATTACCATCCTTGAAAAGGTACTAGTGTCACAAATTCATGCATGTGCAATTATACAAAAGCAACATCTACTCACAAAAGGAGGGTTATGCACAAATAATTCATACGTGACAAAGCATTGATAATCAAGAAGACTTTAATTTAAGCTCATGAAAGAGTAGATTGGTAAAAGGCTAAAAGGTGGGCAATTTTTGGCAATGTGGTGCTTTTGATCCGGGGAAATGGATCACTTTCAAACTTGAGTTTCATTCCACATTCCTTCTCCATTTGATTCATCACCCTTCATAATGTTTTTTTCAATAATAATGCTTTTACCTCTCTAACCTCAGCACTGCCTTCTCGCGAGTCGCAAACATGGGTGTCATGAATGGCCCCGGATACTTAGTGCTTTGGACTCCTCACAAAGTGTCCCATCTTTCCAAACTATTATCTCAGAGAGCAGGGTCAATCTACCTTTATCTCCTGAGGTGATTGGATTTTTTTTCACTCATTAAATTTTCCATATATTTCAAACAAATTCCTTCCATACTCCAAATATGATAACAACATAAACACCATATAATAATCTCCATAATGTAACATCATTCTCAACATAATCCCCGGATAAGGTAAAGAATGGAAATATTTAGATCATGTGGAGCAATATTTGAAATAAGGCATAATATGGCTTTTGTGATGCATAAGCATAGGTAAGGCTGGGAATTTAAACATATGAGCATTTATATGGAATTTAAAGTCCTCCATCATCTTATCATGCAACATGTCAAAAGCAACTTCAAATTTTACCTCCTTTCATGGTTTTCAATAAAATATGCACTTCATTGTGACTTCCCTTTACTAGGCAATTTCATGCTATATCTCTAATGAATCTAATTTTGCATCGTCGAGTTCCATATAAGCTTCCATGACTTTATTCAAAAAATTCAATGGGGGTCATTTTTCTTTAAATTTTGGAAAACATGCATATAAGCACATAAATAAATAATGCATTCCAAAATAGCCATGTAGCAATTCCAAGAAATAATGCACATATAATGTCAAATATGGAAATATGCACCAAGTAAGCCCTTCCCCCACCCCATACTTAAACATTACAGTGTCCTCACTGTATAAGGTAAAGGGTAAAGAAAGAAACTCACAAGACATGTGTGCAGAGCTGCAAAATTTTGAATGGAGCACCTCCTAGTCTGAGTATGACTATAGCTTTGATTCTATCCATTGACCTGAAAAAGTAGAAAACACAAACCCATAATAGCAAAAACAAAGTCTCAAATGTCCTAAAAAGTCTATGTACATGCTCTAGATTTTATAGTCGCTAGGCCGACTTTCATTAAGCTCAAGGTGGCATCTGCAGAGCCCATGTAGCTTGGGCCTCAAATAAGACTCCATTCTTGTCCATTAGCTGTAATCCTCCAGAATGGATCTTGTTCACCACGAACGGTCCCATCCGCTTCTTGTTGAATTTGTTAGGAAACCAATGATCCTTTGATTTAGAGACATAGAGCTTGTCTCCAACTTCATACTCCTTAGGCTCATCATTGGAAATCCTGCACAATCGCACATACCAAGGCAGACCTCTCCCATGTATAGATAAATCTTTAATGGAAATAGGAGAAGAAAGATCCATACCTTGACTCACCTTTGCGGAAACGGAATCGGGGACCACGGTGTTTGGTCGATCTCGACTAGGGCTCCTCGAGATTGACGAGTCTGCAGGCTCTGGTGGTGGTCTGGTCGAAGAGGCAGAAGTCGACGAAGAATAGGTCTTGTCGACCTCGAGTTGGCTGGTCGACCTCGAGTAGGCCTCTGGTCCTGGTGTCTGCAGCGTCGAGGAAGGTGCCGTCGAGGAAGACTTGGTCTTGTCGATCTCAACAAGGCTACTCGAGGTCGAGTAGCCTTCTCCTCCTGGTGGCATGCTCATCGACGAGGGCGACGCTGGGCTCTCCGAGGGGTGGTCGACCTCGACAACGCTTGTCGCGATCGACGAGGGTTGGACTGGCTCTGGTGGAGCGCTCGAGGAAGGCCGAGTCGACTTAGGGTTCTGGTGGTCGACCTCGACGAGCCTACTCGAGGTCGAGTAAGGCTGCTCCTCTGGTTTGCTGCTCGACGAAGTCGGCTCTGGTGGAGTCTCCTTGGTCTGGTCGAGATCGACTAGGGTTCTACTCGACATCGAGGAGTCCTGGTTGATCTTGACCCCATACTTAGCTCCTGTCAAGGCATCCGAAAAGTAATGAATCCACAACGACTTACCTTGGTCTGTGTCGATGGGATTCTCTGTGTTCTCCTTGAGGATTGCCATGATCTCCTCTACCTGTGCCTCCATGTCCCTCTTTTCTATCTCCTCAGGGGTCATATTCCTGACCTTGGGTTCCCCGCAGGTGATGTAGCCAGCTGAGATAGATTTGACCTCTTCCACCGGACCCATATGCCTTTCAGTTTTGTTAAAGGAATATTCAATTACCTCATCGCTGATGTTGAAGGTGAGCACTCCTTTCCGTACGCTTATGTTGGCATCCACAGTCGCCAAGAATGGTCTCCCTAGAATAATTGGACAAGCAGGATCTTCTTGCATATCAACAATTAAGAAATCAGCAGGGACGAAGAATTTACCTACTTGTACTGGGACATTTTCCACCATGCCTGTTGGAATGACCACCGTGTTGTTGGCCATGTAAAGTCTAGCATCCACAGGCTCCAGGGCACCTATCTTAATCTTGGACCAAATCGTTAAAGGCATAATACTAACACTGGCTCCAAGATCACATAGGGCATTAATTTTGTAAGGACCAAATCCAATAGTTATAGCAAACTTACCTGGATCCGGCCTCTTCTCCAATATGTCCAGATGGCTGCACTCCTCTGTGATTTCTGCCATCGATCGCTTTTTGCTCAGAATCTCCTTCAGGAACTTGACATAGGACGGCATTTCATTGAGAGCTTCTGTGAAGGGGATGGTGACATTGAGCTTCTGAAGCATCTTGATGAAGCGCTGAAACTTTTTCTCCGCTGGGTCCTTTAGAGATTTTGTTGGGAAAGGCAGCTTCTTTTTCTGGGTCGGAGCCAGAACAGACGTCGGAGGTGCTGCAGATTTCTCGACCAAGGGCTCCTCGATGTCGACTAGAGTCTTGTCGAGATCGACTGGATTGGGTGCAGTCGAGTTGCTGTTCGGCGCAGACGAAGATTCTGGCAATTTCTCCTCGAGGTCGACGAGAGTCTTGTCGAGGTCGAGTACGGCCTTGTCGAGGTCGACTACGGACTTGTCGAGCTCGACTTGCTGATCTTCGTCGTTCTGCTGCTTTCCAACCTCTGGCTCTTGCAGTTGATGGCCGCTTCTGATTTTTACAGCAGCGACGTGTCCAGTCTTTCCCTTAGGATTTGGTTCTGAAGATCCAGGGAGTGCTCCTGATTGTCTGGGGATTCCCGCTGCTAGCTGACCAATTTGTGTATCAACTGTTTTCCGCCAGATATCAATTTCCCCAAGCCTAGAGTTGACACCTTGCATCTGAGTATAGACGGAGTTGAAGGACTGCCTAGTTTCTGAGTGGTTCCTCCGTATCTCCTCCAGGACCAGCTGTATATCATCCTTTTTCTGTTCCCTTTCTGGATGTCTTGGAGCTCTGTAGGGCGGGAGATTCCTAGGGACACCTTGGTTCCACTGTGGTTGCTGAAACCTTTGGTCCCCCATGTAGCGATTGGGTCCCCCTGCGTAAGCTGCATCCTCGTGGTGCTCTGCCAATCTGACTTGCTCTGTGTGTGGGCACTCAGGAGTGGTGTGCCTTTGCGATCCGCATTCTATGCAAGGTTGGTTGACAGAGAGATATTTGACTTGCTTGATTAGCTTCCTATTCTGGTCTCTGTAGTATTGCTCCCTCACATCTGGATCGATCTCCTTTGATGGCTCATAGAGGGGCATGGATGGTGCTGGCCTGGCGTATGGGTTCTCTTCATAAGTTGTAGTAGACCCATATTTGTTGTCGTAGGTAGTGAGCTTCTCTAGTACTCCCCATGCGTCACTTGGTGGCATTGTCAGATACTCATAGCGAGTATAATTGTTGATTCTGTCTTTTGTGACTTGATCAAGAGAGTTGAAGAAGATCTCCTGAATGATGTAGGGCGGCTGTCCATGAGTAGGGCAAGATCGAAGCAGTTCCTTGTAGCGCTCCCATGCCCTTGCCAGCGGTTCCCCTTTCTGCTGTTTAAAGGCGGTGATTTTCTGGCGGAGATGTGCTGTTTTGGCAGGCGGGAAGAATTTGTTCAGAAACTCTTGCTCTACTTGGGCCCAGGTTGTGAGTGATCTTGCCTTCAGCCCTTCCAGCCATTTTAGTGCAGGTCCAGCGAGCGACCAGCGAAAAGATTTCATCTTGACATATTCCAGAGATGTGCCTTCTGCAAGAGTACGACACATATCATGAAAGTTAGTAATATGTTCAAGAGGACACTCATTAAATCTGCCGTAAAAGGCATTATTTTTAAGCTCTATAAGAAATTGAGTGCGAATTTCAAAAGAGTTTTCAGGGATTAGAATCGCCGATTCAGGCACGACGAGTGTTGGATGCATGTAATCCTCTGCGGTGGTTGGGTACTGGGCAAGCTCAGCTTGTGCTTGTTCCCTTGCTGCTCTCTCAGCGGCGAGAGCAGCATTGTTGGTGGCTAGAGCAGCATCTCTGGCGGCTAGATCCCTGGTAAGCCTAGCGATTAGCTGTTCCTGTGTTTCAGCGGCCGACATGATCCTTTTGAGTTTGGAGTGGATGTGTAGGTAGCGCTCCGGTTCGTCTAAGCTGTCAAGCTCAGGTGTTTGACCAGAACGACGCATACACCTGCAATCTAACTCAAAGAGACAGTGAGAACTGACTACCTAAGGCGCGATTGATTGCCTCCCCGACAACGGCGCCAATTTGTTGTTGCAGGAGTAAGTCAAGTATAGAATAAAATATGGTTTAGAACGACTCCCCTGTCTCAGCAAATAATTACAAGACTTCCTCCCGTTGTAGTAAGAGAAAAGTCAGGATCGAATCCACGAGGAAGCACGTCAGCAGTTCTTAGGTAGCTATCAGATTCTCACAAACAGCAGCAGAGCAGAACAGACAGAGTCGCAGAAACAGAAAGAAACCCGGCAAGGGCAACTAAAATAAAAGCAAAGAACAAATAAAGACAGAAAGTAAAGCAGAAAGTAACTCGAGGACACAGAAGCTGGTCGAAGTCGACAAGCTGTCCTCTAGGTCGACAAAAACAGTAATGAAAACAGAAAGTAAAGAACAAATGCAATCAACTCGACAAGATCAGGCAACTCGACCTCGAACAGAGGGACTCGACTTCGACAAAGGTAACTCGACACAGACGACAGAAAGTGAAAATCGACAAGAAAACAGAAGAAAAGACAACTCGACTAAGACAACTCCAACTCGAGATCGACCAGGGGTAACTCGATCTCGACGAAGCTTCGTCTAGGTCGACCAGAAACAGAAAAAGACAGAAACTTTAAAGCTTGCAAATTCAAACACAGAACTCAGAATTTCGGTGAAATAAATCAATATAATAAAAGACCTCCAAGGCTAGGGTTTCAACACCACAACAATAACCATGCAAAACAATACATAAAGGAATAAAAGATCATGCTTTCCATCAAATAACTTTCGTCATTAACAAATAGGCAAATAGAGGCTCTCGCATAAACCCTAATTGTTACTAACCCTTTTTCACATAATTAATCCAAAGTTGCATTAAGATCACTTTCGCTTCAATAATACAAACAAGGATCACCTTCAACTCTCGCAAAAGAATCATGCTTATAGGGATAGAAGATGAATCGCACAAAAGATCTGACCTTTATCGCATTGCCTCACATGGCCACCGTCGGGCTCACCCCAGCCCCAGAAGTGGGTGGACTACTCACGCCTCATTGCAATTGCAGACATTGAATTGATGAAAGAAACTTGCATAAACTAAATTCAAAGCCTTTACAATCTTGGCAATCAACTTTCGCAGAAAGCCAAAACCCTAAAAACCTCAAACTCCTAAACTACTCTGAATGTAACTAACTAATTGTGTGACTTCGAATGATCTCTAACTGAAATTGAATGCATAAAACTGAGCCCCTAGGGCCTTATTTATAGCCTTCATTCCCTAGCTAATCTAGGAAAGAAGATATCTATCTATATCTAAAAAGCTTAAAAGATAAATAAATGATATAATGGAATTAAATCTATAACGGAAAAGATAAAACTAAATAGGAAACATGTCTTCATGATGATAGATCTTGCTCCTTCCATGGATAGACTTGATAGATCGGATAGAATTCAACAACTTCGGATAGAATTTTCCGCCTTCGGCACCAAGGAATCCAATTCTACTCGGATAAGGCTTCGTCGAGCAGCTCCTGGAATCTGGGTCTAGTCGACCTCGACAAGGTCTCCTCGACCTCGAGTTGGGTGGCTCGGCTTGGCTTGACTCTGCTCGATGTGGCTCGGACTCTGGCTCACTGGTGCTCGTCGACCTCGAGTTGGCCTCGTCGATCTCGACAAGGGTGGGTCATCGACTGGGCTTGCTCGGGTAGATCTCCTCGGGTTGCTCGGACATGCTCGGACAAGGACTCAGGTGCTCGTCGATCTCGATGAGCCCTAGTCGACCTCGAGTAAGGCTGGCTGACTAGGTCTTCTCGAGTGCTCCATCCGCTGGCAGCGAGTGGTCTGGTCCGCGGCAGCGACTTTCCTTTTCCGCGGCAGCGAGTCGAGTCGCTAGCAGCGAGTTCTCCTGGTCGTCTTCGGCTTCGTCCTCGGCCAGCTCTCCTTGTCGACTCCGGGTGTGGGCGTCTGGGCTTCGTCGACCTAGACTAGTGTTTGTCTAGGTCGAGTAGGGTTCGGAGTCTGGGTGTCTGGCTTGCTCGATCAGGGTGTGCTCGACCAAGGCTCGCCTAGGTCGAGTAGGGCCCACTCGATGTCGACTAGACTTGCTCTCCGATTTGTTCCGCTGCTTTGACCTTGGACTTCTGTAGTGGTTTTCCGAGCTTTTCCGACCTTCTGTAGAATTGCTGTAAATGCCTCGATTTCTGCGATATAAACAGAAACTGGTGTAGATTCCATAATTTTGGCAAATAAACATAAATTACACAGATTCTGTACTATCTTAACCCGAATGCATGAAATGTATACAGAAATCGATATAAAAGTTGCTGTAAAACATGGCAGATTCCGTTCACAACATCGACCTCCTTCGTGCCCAAGGAATCCCAGCTCGACTCGGACTACTCACGGCGACGCATTTCCAAAACCTGGTCTACTCGATCTCGACGAGGGCTTGTCGACATCGACTAGGATTCGTCGTCGACTGATCTTCTCGGGTGACTCTGCTCGACAAGCTTGGATCTGGGCTCCAGGGCGTCGTCGATCTCGACTAAGCTTCCTCGAGATCGACTAGAGGTGTGGTTGAAGATGCTAGGCATGGACTCGGACAGGCGCTCTAGGCTACTCGACGGTAAAACCATTTTCTAAACCCTTTCCGATATGATCAACATCAACCAAAATCATTCTTCCGATCAAACCCTTTGATAAAATCATACCAACAACACCTTTCAAACTTCCTTCCCAAAACTAACATTATCAAACCAAAACAAGGAATCCCGACGTTAAACATTTAAACCTTAAAATCAATTTTCTCAAAACCATATAACATAACTAATTCCGGCATTTTTATTTCAAAACCTCGACCCGTTAAATATTTTCTCAAACAATAATTGTCTAATTTAAACGCCAAAATAAATCCGTTTTAACAATCCGCATTTAGAGAGCAACACTACTTAACTACGTTATCATGTAATAAATATCGATTAAAATACCTCATAATATCATAAATATATTTATATCAAATAATATTATTTTTAAACACTTTTATAATATATACCAATTTTTAGAAAATCGATAATCACCAAATCATAATACTAAAATAAGAACCTACCAATAATAATTTCGTAACATATATATGTATAACAAATTAACATATAACTAACAACAATAATCACAACACACTCACCAGCCCAACCGAGAGCCCAGAAAAATAAGACAGAAAGGGGAGACTCGGCTCCAGCAAGGCTAAAGCCCATAAGAAAGAGAAAAAGGCCAGTACCCGGATTCAATTAAAAGAAGCAAAGGAAGGATCTGAACAAAGGAGATTCGGATGGGCCCACGACCCGGATTCATCAAAATGGAGCCCAGAACCCGGCCCACTCACTACTTTCTGGTTAACAATTAGAAAAGGAAGGAAGAAGATAAGACAAATGAAACGCAGCAAGGCTCCGGCACAACCGTCGATGGGAACGGAGTAAGAAGAAGGAGAAGAGGAGCTCTTTGCCGGCGGTTTCTCCACCCAACCACACTCGGAGTTCCCGACGCCTTTACCCGACCCTGAACAACCCCAAAAGGCATAGTGCTAGCAAGAAAGGAGGAGGAAGAGAAAACTCACCGAGGGGAGTGGTTCTCGCCGGAAAACACTCGCCGGCGACATGGTTGCGCTTCGTCAGACGCCTAAGGCTGCAATTCTCGGCCTAGAACGGAGGGAGAGGTCAAAAAAGAGGGACCTTTGCAAGGTTTTCGATTAGGAAGAGGATGGGACACCTTACCGAGTTCTTCGGTCGGAAACAACGGGATGAATGCCCGGGAAGGTGGCGTCGGCGTTGGCTCGCAGTAACAGGGACGACTTGGCGCCCTGGGGCTCGATTGTCTGGCGTTGGAGGATCCTAGCGGTTGCTGTTGCTTCTTGGAAGGAAGAGGCGCTGGTGGTGCGTTGGCCGCGAAAGGAGGAGGCGGAGAGGGGTTACGGTGGTTGCTGCAACTGACGGAGAAGAGGTGGCGAGGAGCTCGGTTCAACGGAATAAAAGGGATGGGAATGGTGAATCGGTGATGGGGGTTACTTTGATTTCCATTTTTCATAACCCAAATACACACAAAAGAAAAGGGGGAATGTGTGTGGGCTTATTCGGATTCAACAAAAGGGTGAGATGAGAGAGATTGTTGTTTGAAATCAAAAGGAATCAGAGGGGAGGCGTGCCTATTGCTGTCTGCTCAGAATCACGAGGGAGGGAGGATTGAAATCAGACAAATGAAAGAGGAGAGGTAGGGGAATTGATTTAGCTTAAAATGGAATAAAGATAGACTGAGGGAGCATCTGTCCAAATCTGAAATGGAGTATGGGAGAAATGGTACTGCTATTAGGCTAAGGGAGGAAAGAGACAAACCTCTCAAATCTTAGAAATCGGGATGATTATAAATCACTATTTTAATAATTTAATATTCTAAAATTCCCGGTCTTTAGATCATCCACCTCTAAAAACAAGTCTCGTCCCCGAGACTAAAATAACTCTAAAACATGGGGATGAAGTTTTAAGTTGGTGAGTCCAAGGATCATGCCATTGATTTGTAAACATCTCATAGGGGCCCATATGAGATCCTCACAGCACCCTTGACGTGATCATAACATTCCCAATTGGTCGTAGTAAGTATGTGATATGGGCCCTTATCACACCCTTACCCCGACCTCTCGGTCACATCATAACTCGAAAAGCAATCATAGCGTCTCTACTAGGTCTTAGCAAGCATTCTATACGCGCCCCTATAAAATGCTTGTATCCACTTCGTGAGGCGTTATAATATAAGCCCGGGTTGAAAAGTTTAAAAAGGGATTCCGCGATTGAAAAAGGTTAACCTCAAAATCGTTGAAATTCTCGGTAACATTTATTCTTTAAAATTTTAAGTAATTCCTTTTCAAACCGCTTGAAATCTTCAAATAAGACGTTTAACCAAGCAACTTTACACCAAAACAAATAAAATCATTTCGATCAAAATCTTCCAACAACTCAATCAGTTTCCCGCATAACAATCAATCAAATTCAGAAGCTCGGAGGTGGAATCGTCCACCTCTAAGGGCTAATCCCATATTCTCTTCCTAGTTTCCAGAATCAAAACAAGCTATCAGTCTCAATTCCAGCAAGCTTCACAAGCCATAAGAAATGCATAACCAAATAACCAACCAATCTCCAATCAGTAAATCATATGACAAGTCTCAAACATATGCATGCCAACACAGTGCCACAAGGTCACATCAAAATCTCTACATCCTACTATGATTCATAATATGCATCTCAACCACATAACAAAATCATAATAAACGTCTCGACATCACATCAGAAGTCATAAAAGTATCACCTCATCATAGAGTCAACGAACCAAAACTCATTGTCAACACATCAACACAACAAAATCATGCCATTAAGATTCAGCAAAAGGGGAGGTCAAGCAGCATATCAATCATCGAATGTCAGCATACTCACCAGACATCATCTTAACTCATGACAACGCCATGTAGCGATCATTTAGTAATCATACATCATTATCTCATATATATAAATCATATTCATTTTGAAAGCCATATTCGTGATGCAACATATCCATAAGCATGCTTACTAAACATATAATACAACATCATGTTTACTACCACATAATATAACATCATGCTTTCACCCCATAACATAACATCACACTTTCACATAATAACACATCATTATCTCGTATATCAGATCACAACACATCCTAACATGCTCCTAAAACAACATAGCAGAGCAGCAATATATCATGATAACATTTGTCACTACCAACTAGATTTCAATATTGCATAACAACACGTAATATCATTCTGTATCAGGTTCATCATGGTTGCTATCTAACATCGTGTCAGTACATTTTAATAAATCACATAATCAAGAAGATATGCACATCATATCAGTAAAAATAAAACACAATCCCCACTCGCCCATCTCCACTCTCAAGCCAAGACCAATCCCCTTCTAGACTCACCAACATCAACTTAGACAAAATTTCCTAAAGAAATCCTAATTCATCCCGATGCTCAAATCTCGCCCCTCCTTCAGCCAAGCACTACCACACCATCCACCTCTAAAAATCCAACTCCTATCTCTAACTTCACGCCCAAGTACCCTCTAATACCATGTCCTCAATATTCACGAGCCCTTCTTTACACTTCTCGTACTACCCGAAGCATTACCAGCCTCGCCTAGAAGCTCATCAGAACCACCAACATTGCCTACCATAAATCCCAAAGCTCACTCAGTCTTACCTAAGCCAACATCCCTCTCTCATGGCTCACCTCCTAATACCATCGATCATCCCAACCGTCCAAAATCCTTTCACCACCCTCCAACCACGGTACCAAATGACCTCACCCACAGGTTTAAGGAAGAAGCAATCACGAAAATCATCAAACATAAGGTCTACAACATATCAACTAGCATTTATAAACTTAACATCATGGGTTCAACAAGTCTCAGTTTACCATCATGCTCAATAATCCTTGCAAAAATCATAGATGAACATAATGAAGTCAAGCTAACATGTTGCATTATAACCTTATCTGATACAATTCATGCTTCTTAACATATGTAATTCACATTTTACAGCGAAGGAATTCAAATCATGCTTAGCAACTTAGAGTAGCAACACGTCAAGACATCATGGTACATGAGATCTATAAGTCATCAAATTATATCATCATGAACAACAAGCAATCAGGCAACGGTCATTATCAAGTCAGCACATCAACACAAAAATCTCATCGCTAGGTCAGTGCAGTATCCTCGCCAACAAATTTAAAAGGGTTAGCAATTCGAATGGAGAACAATTCTGCTTGCAAGTCCTATCGTGCTCAGTAACCGTAATTCTCGATGTGTGCCCGTTCCACCGACATCATTGATCCTAAGGCCTGTGGGTTATGGGCCCACACTTCTGCTGCAATGTTCTATCGTCGTGTAACTTTTTGTTCTCTCTTCCATGTGGTCGCTCACCCAAATGTATCGTGCAAGAGTCCAAGTTAGGGGAGTGACAAGAAAAGACAACCCGAATTCCTTTCGGGGACAAACACGGACCACAACTACAGACGACAATACTAGAGACAAGACTCTGACCCGAGAATAGTAACTGTTGTTTGCAGGAGGATGGTCAAGTATGTAATAAATATAAAATAAAGTTCAGACTGACTTCCCTGTCTCAGCAAATAAATACAAGACTTCCTCCCGTTGTAGTAAGAGAATAGTCAGGATCGAATCCACGAGGAAGCACGTCAGCAGTTCTCAGGTAGCTATAAATTCTCACAGGCAAAGCAGCAGAAAGACAGAAACAACGAAAAGAAACAGAAAAGAACAAACAAAAGCAAAGAACTAAACTAAGACAGAAAAGACAAAGCAAAACAGCAAATAAAAGCGAAGGCAAAGGCTCGTCGATCTCGACAAGAGTCAACTCGAGATCGACCACAGCAGTCGACAACAGAAAACAGAAATCACAGCAGACAGGCAAACCCGGCAAGGGCAACTCGATCTCGACAACCTCTACTCGAGATCGACAAGAAACGGACAAACAGAAACTGAAAATCGACAAGAACAGAAGAAAGCCCAACTCGACCTAGACGAGCCCTACTCGATCTCGACAAAGGTCCACTCGAGATCGACAAAGGCTGTACTCTAGATCGACAACAGTAAAAGATAGAAACTTCAAAAGACAAATTTTCGAACCAAAACTCAGATTTTTGACGAAATAAATCAATATGATAAAAGACTTCCAAAGCCAGGGTTTCAATACCACAACGATAACCATGCAAAGTAACACACAAAGGCATAAAAGATCATGCTTTCCATCAAATAACTTTCGTCATTAACAAATAGGCATATAGAGGCTTTCGCATAAACCCTAATTGTTACTAACCCTTTTTCACATAATTAATCCAAGTTGCATTAAGATCACTTTCGCTTCAATAATACAAACAAGAATCACCTTCAACTCTCGCAAAAGAATCATGCTCATAGGGATAGAAGATGAATTGCACAAAAAGATCTGACCTTTATCGCATCGCCTCACATGGCTACCGTCGGGCTCACCCCAGCCCCAGAAGTGGGTGGACTACTCACGCCTCATTGCAATAACAAACATTGACGTATAAAAAGAAACTTGCATTAAAACTAAATTCAAAAGCCTTTACAATCCCGGCAATCAACTTTCGCAGAAAGCCAAAACCCTAAAAACCTTAGAACTCCTAAACTTCTCTGTGGAACTAACTAATTGTGTGTGAATTTGAATTGTGTGTGACTTAGAATGAATAAAACTGAGCCCTCTAGAGCCTTATTTATAGTGATCAAACCTTGCTAATCAAGGAAATAATCATCTATCTATATCTAAATCTATATCTACTTTGCTAAAAGATAAATAAAATGCTTTAAGGAAATAAATCTAAAAGGAAAAGATAAATCAAAATAGGTAAGTCTTCATGTCTTGATAGATCTTGTCTCCTTGGATAGAATTGACGGATTTGGATAGATCTTCGGCCATTCTCGGATTCCTTCATGCCCAAGTAAAGCTAAACTGAGTAGGACTCGTCACGACGACGCGTTTCTAGAAACTGGGTCTACTCGACCTCGACAAAGGCTTGTCGATCTCGAGTAGAGTTCGTCGTCTCGGCTAACTGGTGCTCGATGTGGCTCGGTCTTGGCTCCTGACGCTCGTCGACCTCGGGTAGCCTTCGCCGACCTCGAGTAGGCTTGATCCGTCGACTAGGTCTCCTCGGGTAGGTGTACTCGACAAGCTCGGACCTGGGCTCTGGGCTTCGTCGATCTCGACAAGGCTTCGTCGAGATCGAGTAGGGTTGCCCGAGGGTGGTTCTCTGATGGTGTCGATTAGAGCTCCTCGGCATGGACTTGGTCAGGTGTGGTGGCGCTTGTCGATCTCGACAAGGGTTCGTCGAGATCGAGTAGACTTCGGAAGTCGGGTTGGTCTGGCTTTCTCGATCAGGCGCTGTTGACCAAGGCTGCTCGGACATGCTCGTCTAGGTCAAGTAAGAGCTACTCGAGATCGAGTAGCCTGGGTTCTCGGCTCGATTCGACTGGTTCCGTTGCTGCTTTGACCTTGGACTTCTGTAGTGGTTTTCCGAGCTTTTCTGACCTTCTGTAGAATTGCTGTAAAATGCCTCGATTTCTGCGAATTAAATAGAAACTGGTGTAGATTCCATAATTTGGCAGATAAACATAAACTACATAGATTATGTACTATCTTAGCCCAAATGCATGAAATGTATGCAGAAATCGATATAAAAGTAACTGTAAAACATGGCGAATTAGGCTCACATCAAACACCCCATACTTAAGCTTGATTGTCCTCAAGCAATACTTTTAATTGTCATTCAGGGGAAGAAATCAAAACTCTCAACATATCAGATTCATTCTCATATAACCCTGCAATCAATTACCATCCTCGAAAAGGTACTAGTGTCACAGATTCATGCATGTGCAAATATGTAAAAGCAACATCTACTCATAAAAGGAGGGTTATGCAAAAACATTCATAAGTGACAAAGCATTGATAATCAAGAAGACTTTAATTTAAGCTCAATAAGGAGTAGATTGGTAAAAGGCTAAAGGTGGGCAATATTTGGCAATGTGGTGCTTTTGATCCGGGGAAATGGAGTACTTTCCAAATTGAATTTCCACATTCCTTCTTCCATTTGATTCATCACCTTTCATAATGCTTTTCTCAATAATAATGCTTTTACCTCTCTAACCTCAGCACTGCCTTCTCGCGAGTCGCAAACATGGGTGTCATGAATGGCCCCGGATACTTAGTGCTTTGGACTCCTCACAATGTGTCCCATCTCTCCAAACTATTATCTCAGAGAGCAGGGTCAATCTACCTTTATCTCCTGAGGTGATTGGATTTTCTTTCACTCATTAAATTTTCCATATATTTCAAACACTTTCCCGCCAAACTCCAATAATGATAATTAACAACACAAACACCATATAACATCTCCATAATGTAACATCATTCTCAACATAATCCCCGGATAAGGTAAAGAATGACAATATTTAGATCATGTGGAGCAATATTTGAAATAAGGCATATTATGGCTTTTGTGATGCATAAGCATAGGTAAGGCTAGGATTTCAAACAGTGAGCATTATATGGAAATATAATGTCTTCCATCATCTTATCATGCAACATGTCAAAAGCAACTTCAAATTTTATCTCCTTTCATGGTTTTCAAGAAATAATGCACTTCATTGTGACTTCCCTTTACTAGGAAATTTCATGCTATATCTCTAATGAATCCAATTTTTCATCGTCGAGTTCAATATTAAACTTCCATGACATTTATCAAAATTTTCAATGGGGGCCATTTTTCTCAAATTTTGGAAAACATGCATATAAGCACATAGATCAATAATGCATTCCAAAATAGCCATGTAGCAATTCAAAAAAATAATGCACAAGTAATGTCAAATAGGATCAATATGCACAAAGTAAGCCCTTCCCCCACCCCGTACTTAAACATTACAGTGTCCTCACTGTATATAAAAAAAAACAAGGTAAGGGTAAAGAAAGCAACTCACAAGACAGATGTGCAGATTTCTCTAAATATCGAATGGAGCACCTCCTATGTCGAGTAAGACTTGGTTCTATCCATTGACCTGAAAAGTAGAAGACATATACCCATAATAGAAACAACAAAAACCAAAGAAATGTTCAAATCCAAAAACAAAAAGCAAAGTCTCAAATGTCCTAAAAAGTCTATGTACATGCTCTAGATTTTATAGTCGCTAGGCCAACTTTCCATTAATGCTCAAGGTGGCATCTGCAGGGCCCATGTAGCTTGGGCCTCAAATAAGACTCCATTCTTGTCCATCAGCTATAATCCTCCAGAATGGATCTTGTTCACCACGAAAGGTCCCATCCGCTTCTTGTTGAATTTGTTGGGAAACCAATGATCCTTTGATTTGGAGACATAGAGCTTGTCTCCAACTTCATACTCCTTAGGCTCATCATTGGAAATCCTGCACAATCGCACATACCAAGGCAGACCTCTCCCATGTATAGATAAATCTTTAATGGAAATAGGAGAAGAAAGATCCATACCTTGACTTACCTTTGCAGAGACGGAATCGGGGACCACTGTGTTTGGTCGATCTCGACTAGAGCTAGTCGATCTCAACGAGACTGCTGTTTCTGGTGGTGGTCTGGTCGAAGATGCGGAAGTCGACGAAGAGGGCTTGTCGATCTCGACAAGACTGGTCGACCTCGAGTAGGGCTCCGCTCCTGGTGGTTTGCTCATCGAGGAAGGCGGATCTGGTGGCGCCGGGTGGTGGTCGATCTCGACAAGCTTAGTCGAGATCGACGAGACTGGTCCGTCTGGTGGTCTCAGCGTCGAGGAAGCAGGGCCTGGGCTTTCCGAGTGGTGGTCGACATCGACAAGGGTGGTCGAGATCGACGAGCTCTGGCCGTCTGGTGGAGTCAGCGTCGAAGGAGATGAAGTCGAGGCCGTCGAGTGGTGGTCGACCTCGACAAGTCTAGTCGAGATCGACGAGCCTAGTTTGTCTGGTTCGCTGCTCGACGATGCTGGTGCCGGTGGAGTCTCCTTGGTCTGGTCGAGGTCGACTAGGGTCCTCGATGTCGAGGAGTCTTGATCGATCTTGACCCCATACTTAGTCCCTGTCAAGGCATCCGAAAAATAATTAATCCATAACGACTTACCTTGGTCCGTGTCGATTGGATTCTCTGTGTTCTCCTTGAGGATTGCCATGATCTCCTCCACCTGCGCCTCCATGTCCCTCTTTTCCAGCTCCTCAGGGGTCATATTTCTGACCTTGGGTTCCCCGCAGGTGATGTAGCCAGCTGAGATAGATTTGACCTCTTCCATTGGACATGTATGTCTTTCAGTTTTATTAAAGGAATACTCGATTACCTCATTGCTAATGTTGAAGGTGAGCACTCCTTTCCTTACGCTTATGTTGGCATCCACCGTCGCCAAGAATGGTCTTCCTAAGATAATTGGACAAGCAGGATCTTCTTGCATATCAACAACTAAGAAATCAGCAGGGACAAAGAATTTACCTACTTGTACTGGGACGTTGTCTACCATGCCTGTTGGAATGACCATCGTGTTGTTGGCCATGTAAAGTCTAGCATCCACAGGCTCCAGGGCACCTATCTTAATCTTGGACCAAATCGTTAAAGGCATTATACTCACACTAGCTCCAAGATCACATAGGGCATTAATTTTGTATGGACCAAATCCAATAGTTATAGCAAACTTACCTTGCTCTGCCAGTTTGACTTGTTCTGTGTGTGGGCACTCAGGAGTGGTGTGCCTTTGCGATCCGCATTCAATACAAGGCTGGTTGACAGAGAGATACTTGACTTGCTTGAGGAGCTTCTTATTCTGGTCTCTTTAGTACTGCTCCCTAACATCAGGATCAATCTCCTTAGGTGGCTCATATAGGGGCATGGATGGTGCTGGCCTGGCGTATGGGTTCTCTTCATAGGTTGCAGTAGACCCATACTTGTTGTCGTAGTTGGTGAGTTTCTCTAGCACACCCCATGCGTCACTTGGCGGCATTGTCAGATACTCATAGCGAGTATAATGGTTGATTCTGTCCTTGGTGACTTGATCAAGAGAGTTGAAGAAGATCTCCTGAATGACGTAGGGTGGCTGTCCATGAGTAGGGAAAGATTGCATAATTCCTTGTAGCGCTCCCATGCCTTTGCCAGCGGTTCCCCTTGCTTCTGTTTGAAGGCGGTGATTCTCTGGCGGAGATGTGCTGTTTTGGCAGGTGGGAAGAATTTGTTCAGAAACTCTTGCTCTACTTGGGCCCAGGTTGTGAGTGATCATGCTTTAAACCCTTCCACCCATTTCAGTGCAGGACCAGCGAGGGACCAGCGAAAAGATTTCATCTTGACATATTCCAGGGTTGTACCTTCAGCAATAGTACGACACATGTCAGAAAAGTTTGTAATATGTTCAAGAGGACACTCATTAAATCTACCATAGAAGGCATTGTTTTTAAGCTCTATAAGAAATTGAGTGTGAATTTCAAAAGAGTTATCAGGGATTAGAATTGCTGATTCAGGCACGACGAGAGTTGGGTGCATGTAGTCCTCTGCCGTGGTTGGATATTGGGCAAGCTCAGCCTGTGCTTGTTCCCTTGCTGCTCTCTCAGCGGCGATAGCAGCATCCTTAGCGGCGATAGCAGTATCCTTTGCGGCCAATTCCCTGGTAAGCCTAGCGACCAACTGTTCCTGTGTCTCCGCAGCTGCCATGGCTCTTTGTAGTTTAGCTCGGATGTGAAATAGGCATTCCGGTTCGTCTAAGGCGTCAAACTCAGGTGTTTGACCAGAACGGCGCATACACCTGAAAAGTAACTCAAAGAAACAGTGAGAACTGACTACCTAAGGCGCGATTGATAGCCTCCCCGGCAACGGCGCCAATTTGTTGTTTGCAGGAGGATGGTCAAGTATGAAATAAATATAAAATAAAGTTCAGACTGACTTCCCTGTCTCAGCAAATAAATACAAGACTTCCTCCCGTTGTAGTAAGAGAATAGTCAGGATCGAATCCACGAGGAAGCACGTCAGCAGTTCTCAGGTAGCTATAAATTCTCACAGGCAAAGCAACAGAAAGACAGAAACAACGAAAAGAAACAGAAAAGAACAAACAAAAGCAAAGAACTAAACTAAGACAGAAAAGACAAAGTGACGGAGGGAAAACCTGTCGTTGATCCGCCAAAGTAACTCAAACCTATAACTAATATAGTAATAAGAAAGAGGTCGATCCCACAGGGAAATTTATGATTCAAGTGTGATTCAAGTGCCAATTAAAGTAACCAAAGAGGGGGGTTTTTGTGTGAAAGTCTTGCCTTTTATCAAAGCAAAGTAACGAATGCAGAATAAGTAATTTTGGTTTAGACAATTTAGGAGAAGCAATTCCACCTACAATTTTCCACTTTATTGGATTGAAGCGATCATTGTAACTTCTTCTCGTCCTATTACGTTTCCTATGAATGCCCTTGTCCCGACCTAATATAGTTACTAGTCCAATCAGTCCTAGAAACCCTTATCAATCGAACAGTCCCTAAAGAAGGATTTAACCCAATTGATAGCTTTAAGTTCAGAGATTAGTCAAGGTATTTGCAGTCCCTAAAGAAGGATTTAACAACACATTCAACTTCCTACTCATTCAATTAGTTCAATCAGCCCTAAAGGAACAAGTTTGCCACTTGGGTTAAGGTTCACAATCAGGAATCTACAAAACCCTAGCAATTGAATTGATTCTACCAAGTTGATCAGTCGAGATAGAATAAAACAATGAACAATCAAGCACAAAGAAGTTGAAGCATTCACAAATAGGAAACCAGGAGCGAGAATTAGAAACTCACAATCAATCCGAATAAAGCTTCAAATTGCAGGCAGAATAGATGAGTTTAGTTCCTCAAGGAAGACATGGCTCAAAATCTCTAAAGTGTCTAATGGTTGAAAGAATAGAATGAAAGGTAATGAAAAATAACATAAAAGTGGCCTAATAAAGCATCCAAATCGGCCTCAAAACAAAACTAGACAAACTAGGGGTTTTTTCCAAAAACGGCGCTGCGCGCTGGCAGTCCGTGCGGCAGCCGCCGCAAAGTTGCGGCGGGCGCAGCATGAATACCGCCCCTGGCGGCGGGCGCAGCAAACCATGCGGCGGGCGCTGCATTGGTCTTTCACGGAAATTCCGTCTTGAATCAGCTCTCGACGTCAACATGAAAGTTGTAGCCCTCTGAAAGAGCTTTCCAACGCATGGTCATAATAGTCGATCGGACAACCGAGGCCTCCAGAAAGTGCAAAACAAGTTCAGCATGTCTGGCGACAACTTCTGCAGACTTGTTCTTCGTTTAGGTTCGCTTCTTCTTCTCAGGACCTCTTGAGATCTTCATGTAAGCTTCTTCGATCAACTAGACATTCTCATCCAATGCGTTATCAACCCATGTCTCCTCCTCGGATCCACGATTACCTGAAATAATCAATAAAAGCGTGTAGATTCCGATTCCGACAACATAGAGAACTAATATGCAAATCGTGCTTAAACCATCTATGAAATGCATCTTAACTAAGCTAAATGCAACCTATTATGCCTACCTAAATGCATGCTATCAAACTCCCCCACACTTAACCTTTGCTTGTCCTCAAGCAATGATAGAATGAACATGAATCAACGCATCCCACAGGAAATCCCTTCAAGTTTCAACCTCATCAAAAAGCAACATCATAGCAGGTGAAAACATAAACCAAGCAAACAAACGTCATAACATGTATTCCAGTGATCAAAGCTTAGAAGTAGACATCATCCAACCTCACCCGAAATATGTGTTTCACTCATGTGTTTAGGCTTTTAAGTACAACTCTCAACTCAAACCAATAATGCACTAAGCTCATAGACATTGACCACCATATCACCAATTAACTACCGAAATGTCATTACTTGCGGGACACAATAAAGAAAATAAAATTCAACACTTTTTTTTTCTTTTTCTTTGTCTTTCTTTCTCTTTTTTTTTTCTTTTTCTTGTCTTGGTGCTTTCCTTACGCGAAGCGCAAACATGGGTGTCATGAATGGCCCCGGTCTATCAACACCTCAACTATTAATATGAAGTCCACTTGAACACCTTTTGACGCAAGTTGCAAACATGGGTGTCATGAATGAACCTGGTTACTCAATGATCAAGCTTTCTTTCCTAGTGGATAGTTTTCAACACCTTTTTGCGCGAATCATACCCATGGGTGTCATGCATAGATCCGGTTACTAAGTGCAACAACCATTGCCACCTTATTCACTAAATACGCAGAAATTCAAATAATAGACTCACAATATAAACATAACTCCGCAAGCAACAAACATGTGAGTCGGTCTTTAAAATAGATACTGCAGTCAATGCCAAGAGGTAACAACACTAGGCGAGTAATTCACACAATTGAGCAAAATAATTCAAATAAGGCCAAACATTCTCACAAGGTTATGTTTTTAGGACTTCAATCATACTTTAGCTCAATCATACATGCTCAATTATATTTGCTAGCTCATGTTCCACAAAAATCAAATAGAAATAATAATAAAAACATCCAGAAATCCATGGGATTTTTATGAATCATGCTTGAAATTTAAAATAGAGGACAAACTAAGCAAGATGGGTATTTGAATAACACATATGTATGCAATGCATGCTTATTTTCTTGGTTTTTCCGATTTTTTTTTTTTTAAATGACGAAAATTAAAATAAATGAAAACTAAACAACAATAAAACTAACCAACAACTTAATTAAACTTAAACATGGTGCAGAAAATTAAATATGATCTAACTATATGCACTATATAGATAAAATTCCTCTCCCCCACACTTGAAGTTGTCATTGTCCTCAATGAAACATTAAAGACAACAAAAGTGAATCACATATACTCAGGGTGAAGGAAAAGAAAAAGGAAAAAGAAAGAAAAACTTACCTCGGGTTGCCTCCCGAGAAGCGCCTTTGTTTCAAGTCGTTGGCTCGGCGTGATGGCCCTTGATTGGCCTATGTTCCTCCGCCAGGGTCACCAACACCTGTTATTTCATTGACAACTGCGGGTACCCCTGAAAGGTGTAGCTTCCTGTTCCAACATTCCTCCATTACCCTTAGCTTCTCTCTTTGAGCTATTCCTGAGGGTTGTCCTGGAATCACAAACGGGTTCAATTTGTTATGAGGTTGAAATTTGCATATACTATGTTCCACAGGTGTTTCTAACAAATCACGCAAATGATTGTTGTGATCAGTATTGTTAGCAATAGGCATATCTAGAGAATTTTCAGGAGAAAGCTTAGCATGATTAAAGAGAGAGAACTCTATCTTTCTTCCATCAAACTCCATAGTCAATAGACCCTCACAACAATCAATTTTCGTTTTCGCAGTTTTCAGGAATGGCCTTCCTAGTATAATGGGTGTTTTAGGGACTCCTTGCTCCATATCTAAAACAAAGAAATCAACAGGGAAGAACAAATCGTCCACCATAACCAAAACATCCTCAACAACGCCTCTTGGCCTGATTTGTGATCGATCAGCAAGTTGCACTGTAACCCCAGTCTCAGTCAAAGCACCCAAACCCAAAGGCATGTACATGTTATAGGAAATAACATTAATTGAAGCTCCTAGATCTAACATGGCTTGTTTGAATCTAGTACTCCCAATTGCACATGGAATCGTAAACATACCTGGGTCTCCACATTTTTCAGGCAATTTCCTTTGCAACATAGCCGAGACATTTTCATTTAAGCTTACCTTTTCCTTCTTTTTCAGTCTTTGCTTCCTCTTGATGGTGCACAATTCCTTCAAAAATTTAGCATATCTAGGAATGCTCTTAATTAATCTGAGTAAAGGAATGTTTACCTCACACTTACCGAATGTCTCGAAGATTTCCTGGTCATTCTCATATCTTCGTGTGTCTTTCAAGGCTTCCGGAAAAGGCGGAATGGGCTTTGGAGTCCCCATAGGTAGGGGGGAAGAAGGAGAAGAAGGAGGAGAAAGAGGGAGAGAAGAAGAAGGAGGTAAGGGAGAAGAAAACGTACCAGGAGAAGCATCGGCGCTGGGCACCGTTGCGGCGGGCGCAGCTGAGGGTGCGGCGGGCGCCGCAACTTGCTGGGTTTCACCTGCGGCGGGCGCCGCGTGAAATCCCTCTCTGGCGGCGGGCACCGCAGGGGGCTGCGGCGGGCGCCGCAAGGGTTGCCGCGGGCGCCGCACTACTGTTCGGCCGTTTTCATCTTCGATTATTTCTATTTCCTCATCCACTATCTCCTCATCGTCCTTTCGATTTGTGGCAATCAGTTCCTTGCCACTCCTAAGCGTTATTGCACTGACATTCTCTTTAGGATTCTCAACCGTTTGCGATGGAAGCTTACCTGAATCGTTTGCCTTCTTCGCACTTAAGATTTGAATGAGCCGACTCATTTGATTCTCAAGATTTGTCATCCGATCTGATTGCTGCTTCTCTAGATTCGCCATTCGCTCTGTCAGTTTCTGCAATGTACCCTCATTATCCCTAATTGACTGCTGCTGACCTCCCTGTCGAGGTTCATATTGTTGTTGAGGCCTTTCCTGTTGCCCCCCTTGCTGATTGAAAGAGGGTTGATAGTTCCCATAGCCTTGCTGATAGCCCCTATTGTAATTATTGTTGTTGAAATACCCAAGATTTCCATAATTGCCTTGCATAGGCCTTTGTTGAGCGAAATTCCCAATGGCATTCAATTCAACATTAGGATCTTGTATGAGCGGGCACATGTCCATAGGATGAGTGAATTGATTGCAAAGACCACATGCCTTCAATTGTTGAGGATTTCTATCAAGGACCAATTGTTTCATCATCTCCTTCACCTCTGCCATATCCGTCTGAAGTGCAGCCACAGGAGCATCAACAACGAGTACACCCTTAGCCCGAGTGCTTTTGTTGAACTGTCTAGAGCCCTCAGATAGCTCCCTAAACACCTCCCAAGCTGCGGTATGTGTCTTATTCAGCATGTTTCCTCCACAAGCAGAATTCACCATCTTGCGCTCTATATCAGTCAACCCATTGAATAAAAAGAGAACCAGATCCTTTTGGGAGTACCCATGGCATGGGCAGCTGGCGCAGAGTTTCTTGAAGCGCTCAAAGTACTCATGTATAGACTCTGTCGCGTACTGCTCAATGCTGCTGATAGACCTTTTTAAAGCATTTAGCTTTGTTGCAGGGAAGTACATCTCTAGGAAGACTCTTTTCATCTCGGCCCAAGTAGCAATAGAATCAGGTGGTAGATAGAAGAACCATTCATTTTCATCATCCTTCAAAGTGAAGGGAAAAGCTCTCAGCTTGATTTGCTCTTCAGTTACATTCGCTGGTTTCATCCCAACCACCACCCTATGGAATTCAGAAAGATGCTTGTGGGGGTCCTCCCCACTCAGCCCATGGAATTTTGGTAGAAGATGAACTACCCCTGACTTCAGCTCAAAGTTTACTCCTTCTCCTAGCGCAGGGTATTGGATTGCCAGGGGTTGCTGTGCCAGATCAGGAGCAAAAAGCTCCTTAAGAGTGCGGTTCGCCATCTCTGCAATGTTTTCTACAGAGAAGAATTAGTAGCAAAAGGTATGGACCCTATAAGACGGTCCACACCAAGATCAACACTAAAAACACACAAGAATTTAACAAAATTTCCCCGGCAACGGCGCCAAATTTGACGGAGGGAAAACCTGTCGTTGATCCGCCAAAGTAACTCAAACCTATAACTAGTATAGTCATAAGCAAGAGGTCGATCCCACAGGGAAATTTATGATTCAAGTGTGATTCAAGTGCCAATTAAAGTAACCAAAGAGGGGGGTTTTTGTGTGAAAGTCTTGCCTTTTATCAAAGCAAAGTAACGAATGCAGAATAAGTAATTTTGGTTTAGACAATTTAGGAGAAGCAATTCCACCTACAATTTTCCACTTTATTGGATTGAAGCGATCATTGTAACTTCTTCTCGTCCTATTACGTTTCCTATGAATGCCCTTGTCCCGACCTAATATAGTTACTAGTCCAATCAGTCCTAGAAACCCTTATCAATCGAACAGTCCCTAAAGAAGGATTTAACCCAATTGATAGCTTTAAGTTCAGAGATTAGCCAAGGTATTTGCAGTCCCTAAAGAAGGATTTAACAACACATTCAACTTCCTACTCATTCAATTAGTTCAATCAGCCCTAAAGGAACAAGTTTGCCACTTGGGTTAAGGTTCAGAATCAGGAATCTACAAAAGCCTAGCAATTGAATTGATTCTACCAAGTTGATCAGTCGAGATAGAATAAAACAATGAACAATCAAGCACAAAGAAGTTGAAGCATTCACAAATAGGAAACCAGGAGCGAGAATTAGAAACTCACAATCAATCCGAATAAAGCTTCAAATTACAGGCAGAATAGATGAGTTTAGTTCCTCAAGGAAGACATGGCTCAAAATCTCTAAAGTGTCTAATGGTTCAAAGAATAGAATGAAGGGTAATGAAAAATAACATAAAAGTGGCCTAATAAAGCATCCAAATCGGCCTCAAAACAAAACTAGACAAACTAGGGGTTTTTTCCAAAAACGGCGCTGCGCGCTGGCAGTCCGTGCGGCAGCCGCCGCAAAGTTGCGGCGGGCGCAGCAAACCATGCGGCGGGCGCAGCATGAATACCGCCCCTGGCGGCGGGCGCAGCAAACCATGCGGCGGGCGCTGCATTGGTTTTTCACGGAAATTCCGTCTTGAATCAGCTCTCGACGTCAACATGAAAGTTGTAGCCCTCTGAAAGAGCTTTCCAACGCATGGTCATAATAGTCGATCGGACAACCGAGGCCTCCAGAAAGTGCAAAACAAGTTCAGCATGTCTAGCGACAACTTCTGCAGACTTGTTCTTCGTTTAGGTTCGCTTCTTCTTCTCAGGACCTCTTGAGATCTTCATGTAAGCTTCTTCGATCAACTAGACATTCTCATCCAATGCGTTATCAACCCATGTCTCCTCCTCGGATCCACGATTACCTGAAATAATCAATAAAAGCGTGTAGATTCCGATTCCGACAACATAGAGAACTAATATGCAAATCGTGCTTAAACCATCTATGAAATGCATCTTAACTAAGCTAAATGCAACCTATTATGCCTACCTAAATGCATGCTATCACAAAGCAAAACAGCAAATAAAAGCGAAGGCAAAGGCTCGTCGATCTCGACAAGAGTCAACTCGAGATCGACCACAGCAGTCGACAACAGAAAACAGAAATCACAGCAGACAGGCAAACCCGGCAAGGGCAACTCGATCTCGACAACCTCTACTCGAGATCGACAAGAAACGGCCAAACAGAAACTGAAAATCGACAAGAACAGAAGAAAGCCCAACTCGACCTAGACGAGCCCTACTCGATCTCGACAAAGGTCCACTCGAGATCGACAAAGGCTGTACTCTAGATCGACAACAGTAAAAGACAGAAACTTTAAAAGACAAATTTTCGAACCAAACTCAGATTTTTGACGAAATAAATCAATATGCTAAAAGACTTCCAAAGCCAGGGTTTCAATACCACAACGATAACCAAGCAAAGTAACACACAAAGGTATAAAAGATCATGCTTTCCATCAAATAACTTTCGTCATTAACAAATAGGCATATAGAGGGTTTCGCATAAACCCTAATTGTTACTAACCCTTTTTCACATAATTAATCCAAGTTGCATTAAGATCACTTTCGCTTCAATAATACAAACAAGGATCACCTTCAACTCTCGCAAAAGAATCATGCTCATAGGGATAGAAGATGAATTGCACAAAAAGATCTGACCTTTATCGCATCGCCTCACATGGCCACCGTCGGGCTCACCCCAGCCCCAGAAGTGGGTGGACTACTCACGCCTCATTGCAATAACAGACATTGATGTATAAAAAGAAACTTGCATTAAAACTAAATTCAAAAGCCTTTACAATCCCGGCAATCAACTTTCGCAGAAAGCCAAAACCCTAAAAACCTTAGAACTCCTAAACTTCTCTGTGGAACTAACTAATTGTGTGTGAATTTGAATTGTGTGTGACTTAGAATGAATAAAACTGAGCCTCTAGGGCCTTATTTATAGTGATCAAACCTTGCTAATCAAGGAAATAATCATCTATCTATATCTAAATCTATATCTACTTTGCTAAAAGATAAATAAAATGCTTTAAGGAAATAAATCTAAAAGGAAAAGATAAATCAAAATAGGTAAGTCTTCATGTCTTGATAGATCCTTGGATAGAATTGATGGATTTGGATAGATCTTCGGCCATTCTCGGATTCCTTCATGCCCAAGTAAAGCTAAACCGAGTAGGACTCGTCATGACGACGTGTTTCTGGAAACTGGGTCTACTCGACCTCGACAAAGGCTTGTCGATCTCGAGTAGAGTTCGTCGTCTCGGCTAACTGGTGCTCGATGTGGCTCGGTCTTGGCTCCTGACGCTCGTCGACCTCGGGGAGCCTTCGTCGACCTCGAGTAGGCTTGATCCGTCGACTAGGCATGGACTTGGTCAAGTGTGGTGGCGCTTGTCGGCATGGACTTGGTCAAGTGTGGTGGCGCTTGTCGATCTCGACAAGGGTTCGTCGAGATCGAGTAGACTTCGGAAGTCGGGTTGGTCTGGCTTTCTCGATCAGGCCCTGTCGACCAAGGCTGCTCGGACATGCTCGTCTAGGTCAAGTAAGAGCTACTCGAGATCGAGTAGCCTGGGTTCTCGGCTCGATTCGACTGGTTCCGTTGCTGCTTTGACCTTGGACTTCTGTAGTGGTTTTCCGAGCTTTTCCGACCTTATGTAGAATTGCTGTAAAATGCCTCGATTTCTGCGAATTAAACAGAAACTGGTGTAGATTCCATAATTTGGCAAATAAACATAAACTACATAGATTCTGTACTATCTTAGCCCAAATGCATGAAATGTATGCAGAAATCGATATAAAAGTAACTGTAAAACATGGCGAATTAGGCTCACATAAGTAACAAAGCCCTTATGGAGGTCTAGTAGGTTGCAATTGTGACAAGCAGAACCAATTTCATTATGAGGCATATCAATCATTTAATCCACACTAACATGTACCTATCATGGGGAGCACAACGTACGTATTCATTCCAGAAAGACATACTCGAATGCTACCTAAATGCATGCGAGACAAGATAGTAGTATATTATCCCATGAAAGCAGATATGCCTAGCAACTAAAGCAAGATATGTGGGATTTAACAGGCATCACAATTATCACCTATGTGAACAATGCACGAGCTTGGGGTATGCATCATACAAGGACATATAAGAGCAACATAGTAACTATCTCATCTGACATAATGATCATATAGCAGGTCAAGTATGGCACGTAATCATGTGACGAGATACATTTAGAAAGCATGGTTCCTACATGGTACTAGCGATACATGATGTGATACAAGCATGGTCAAGAGTCATTAAGAGGAGTTCAACATAATATTCACGAAACATGAGATATCATCAAAAGTAACAAGAAGGGCATTATGGGCGATAGATTATAATCATGTCAAGAACGAACCATCATAGGACACATATAAATGTACAATAGTTATCACATCATAGAACATGTACAACATGTAATCATTTAGCGAGTCATA
The DNA here is from genome assembly GCA_037127255.1 of Persicaria tinctoria. NCBI lineage: Eukaryota > Viridiplantae > Streptophyta > Magnoliopsida > Caryophyllales > Polygonaceae > Persicaria > Persicaria tinctoria. The sequence goes on along the minus strand of JBANSL010000007.1, from coordinate 18,479,874 downwards.
TTGGAAATCATAAGCCCTACAGGATACTACTAGCACATATCGAATCATGACCACAATCAAGGTAACTCGACTAAATTCATTCTAACTTTCATGCGTCATGCATATACGAAATGATATGACGTGGTGTGTGATCATGTGAGGTGCCAAGTCATACATCTATGCGAACACAAGAGGAATTCATAACGTAATAGGGAAACACTACCGAGTGATAACATGTAAGCATGCCATGATAAACCATCACCGAAAGCAATCGATCATCGAATTCAACATCAATCTAATTTGCACGAGTAAGACATTTCAAGATGATAGAAAGAGGGAAGGATCACACTATCAGGGACCTAGCTCAAGAGAGAATCAGCAATAATGCAAGCAAGGTATAAATTCGCACAAGTCACCACCAAGGATCCTACATGATGCTAATGGCATAACATGACATTTGATACAAACATGCACTTGGTTAACTAATACAACGATGTGTAAGAAATCACGTTAACATGGTCCATCGATATAGAAGTATGAGAGGGATCTAGCGATGCATAATACAAGCCTGCGCAACGAAGCAATATGACTTGCATACGGGGCATGTGCTCCAAATCAACAACCACTCGGATAAGGCATGCATTTACCCAGATATCGCTTCAAATAGAAGGATCAAAATAAAAACTACTAATTTAGTCATTCATGCTGAGGAGATCATCTTATGACATTCATACAAAGGCAGTTCATCACACTACCATGGACCTTATCCGGGAGGAAGCAATAATCACATAGTCTCATATCATGGCATTCATGCATCTAATCAATCAGTAGTACAATCATTACAACAGTCCAAATAAAGATGCGAAGACGACACATAATCATGACAAGAAGCGAGATGCAATATGAGACCTAAGCAATGTGACCAACATGGATAAAGAATGACACACAACCACGAATTTTACATTAAAGATCATCATCATTACATGTATTGGGAATTACGTATCATATAGGGCATGCTGACATCAAGTTGTAACACGTATCAAGTAGGGAACTTGCTTCGTCAGGATAACAAAGTTTAACGATCACACTATCATTAACCTATTCACAGGGAGAACATAAATGACACAACTTCCTAACATATGACATATATATTCGTGCCTTAGTATGATAATGCAATATACTAAATAGATCATGTCGGGATGATATGGATATAACAATTGTAGCTCGAATCTATACAATGGTCATCATGAGCATCAAATCACATAAGCACAGGTTCACATTAAGGATCGGTCCGCAAGTCAAGAAGTAGTACATATAGAACCACACAATCATGGACAGAGCAATTAAGACAACTCGACAGAGATTCCTAAGGGCAATCATTGACTTTTCCCAATTGACTCTTCACCCCTCATTCCCGTGGGACTCCGGTATGAATCTTTATGGTAACGAGACACTGGTTGATCATCGTAAGAATCAAGAGGGACGACGCCAGAACACCTTACTTTTGACTCAGAGGGACATCAAGAACTTCCAATACTCACTCAGACAACCTAAATACCCATCCATAATTCCCGACACAATGTGGTTACCAACCCAATTCCCCGTGGAAGACACTGACATCTAGGGAAAGGCTGGTTAGAACCGTCAAGGAGTTAACATAGTGGAAGGGGTTGTTCCACACAAGCTGAATTTGACCACACAGAAACAAGGGTACTCCCACTATCCCGTTTGCACGGATTAGTCAATACACATTTAATTGTTAGGCATACCAATCAGATATCTAGCATAGCAAGTTCTAAGCACATAATTAGTTAATAACACTCATAACGATCTCATTTGAGTCTCCCAACTACACCCAATAGGGGTGGTCTAGCGCCTTTACTACCCACTCGTGTCCCCGTTTGGTAGGTTTTCCTCTTTTAGAACAATCCAAATTCGTTACTTAGTCCGATTTCGGTTAGGCATCTTAAGTTCATTTTGCCCTTCTTAAAATCCTTTCAAATCCTTTGAAATTCATTGGCGGTTTTCCAAAACATACACTCGACCCTTGCGTACCCGAATTGCACAACCTCAGGTCTGATACCATCTTTGTAACGGCCCGAAATTATGATTTCCGGGTTACGTTTCAAGGGATGAAACCCCTTGTTCGGATCTTGCAATCCAGGTACGGGTCGAGGTTTCAAACTCATTTTTATGATCAGTAATAAAGAGGGATTTTGAACCCTGAAAATATCGTAGGGCCGTTGGGTACCCTTAACATGTCCTAGGGACTAACTCACGAAATTCATATCAATCGGAAGAAAAATTAAGATACAAAGCGCCACGGCAGAGCCGGGTCAAAACCAAAACATAAGTGGATAATTACCATTTATAAGGAGTTAGAGATTTAGCCAGGTTCTTCGATTCGCAAAAATGGAACCCCGTCATATAGACATCGAGCAATCAAAATCTGCAGAAAATACCTTAAAAAAAAGAACGGGGAAAGGAGTCAGATCGAGCCACTCATGCGGGACCGGCAGTCCTCGCTGAGGCCATATAGTATGTGCTCTACCTAATAAAGATGCTATAATGCAGTACGAAAGTCAAACACACTAGCATGCTCCTAGTTATAATAATATGTAAAAATACTGTAAGGGCCCAAGACAATTCCAAGTGGCATATCCCTCTTCTACCTCCACCCCCTTCCGATAGGGCGGAGACTGGCCAGCTCGTGAATGCATTCCATCATAATCGGGCGGCACGCATGCCTAACCCGCTCCACAATAAAGCCCGCAGGCATCTCATAATATAAGGAAGTTCATGACTCGATTGACTCAGGATACCCGATGAGGCTGGGCTACCCTATGACCCTAGCAAAGACTCTAGGACTATCACAGCTAACGGTCGTTCTGTTTCAAACGCATAACGTAAGCAGATGCTCATTCAATTAGTGCAACCTAAACAGGATACTACATGGCATGCTTTTATGCATATGCAGCACCTAACATAAAATGCAACAACAGGCATGAATGTCCAGCCTGAGTAAGCCCCTAGGGAACTTACCTGAAGATGCAGAACAGCAGGATAACACAAGCAAGGGCCCAATGCAAGTCCAAATCAATCCAAAAGCAATACACACCTATCATCAAGCCATTTCCATAAGCTACCGGCCCAACATTCATACACACGAAACCCAAGTTCTCAACATCCTTAAAATCAATCGACGGTAAAACCATTTTCTAAAACCTTTCCGATATGATCAACATCAACCAAAATCATTCTTCCGATCAAACCCTTTGATAAAATCATACCAACAACACCTTTCAAACTTCCTTCCCAAAACTAACATTATCAAACCAAAACAAGGAATCCCGACGTTAAACATTTAAACCTTAAAACCAATTTTCTCAAAACCATATAACATAACTAATTCCGGCATTTTTATTTCAAAACCTCGACCCGTTAAATATTTTCTCAAACAATAATTGTCTAATTTAAACGCCAAAATAAATCCGTTTTAACAATCCGCATTTAGAGAGCAACACTACTTAACTACGTTATCATGTAATAAATATCGATTAAAATACCTCATAATATCATAAATATATTTATATCAAATAATACTATTTTTAAACACTTTTATAATATATACCAATTTTTAGAAAATAGATAATCACCAAATCATAATACTAAAACAACAACCTACCAATAATAATTTCGTAACATATATATGTATAACAAATTAACATATAACTAACAACAATAATCACAACACACTCACCAGACCAACTGAGAGCCCAGCAAAATAAGACAGAAAGGGGAGACTCGGCTCCAGCAAGGCTAAAGCCCATAAGAAAGAGAAAAAGGCCAGTACCCGGATTCAATTAAAAGAAGCAAAGGAAGGATCTGAACAAAGGAGATTCGGATGGGCCCACTGATGTGCATGTTTTTAGTCATATTTTTCTATATGTTTTATCAGTAATTTGAGTCATTTTCATAGGATTTTGCATTGGGTTTATTGTCTTTTGCATAAGTTTTCATATTTCATGAGAAATAGATGTCTTCACTAGCTTTTGTGTATTTTACATATTTTTGGAAGCTATTTTTGAAGAAATTTTCAAGAGAGAAAAGATGCGGAAGAGAATTTAGAGCGCATAGGAAAAAGAACGGAAGCAATCGGAGTTATAACGAAGGAGATACGGGCGTTTCTTTAAGTCCGAGATGGACTACCGTCATACCGACCCCACAACGACCCTAAGGGGGGTCGGTACCGAGGTTCAATCTGGAAGTGCGAGACGAATTAAGCTTACAGTGTTCATACCGACCCTAAGGGGGGTCGGTACCGAGGTCTTCCGCCTCGGTATGGGCTCCAGCGGAGCTTATTTACCCGGATTTAATTATTTTTACCCATTTTCCTTAGATAGACTTTAGATAAAATTCATATATTTGTTATTTCCTAATTTAGTTTATGGGATATTAAGTATAAATAGGATTTTTAGGGTTTGGAGGATTTTTTTCTTCCTTCCACGACTTTTTCAGCACACGTTAGAATTTTCAGCACACGTTTAGAGAGCGTTTGTGAGCGGATTTGAGAGCTTTTTGAAGCGATTTCTTCGGCGAAAGTTGGAGAACGTTTTGTGAGGCTTTTGTGACGCTTTGTTGACGTTATTCTCAGGTTTTTATGCAATTTAAATTTCTGATTTTTATTTATTTCATCAATTTCGCAATGTCTACCATGTTTATGCGTGAGTAGTCGCCTTTTCTAGGGTTGGGGTGATCCCAACGATAGTTATGCTTGCAATTGTGTTATGAATTGATTGATTTTATCTATTTTATGTGCTTAAGATCTCAATGAAAATTGGGGGAAATTCCTTTTGCAATTGAATTGAAAGATTGAATTGTGAATTGGATAGTAATTAGGATTTTGAAACGAAAGTTTGATAACCTAATTAAGATTGTTAGTAAGGTTCATTAATTTGTGAAAATAAATTGATAGCTTTGCTTGGGTTGATGCAAGTTGACCTATTTAATAGATAAAAACATGATTTTTTATATGATCCATTGCAATGCTTGTATGATTATCGTTGTGGTGATCCCTATGCCCTAGATCTTTCATAATATTGATTTTATTCCAAAAATTCAGCAACTTTAAAACCCAAAAAATCTCTATATTTTCCATCTCTTCTTGCTATTTCTCGCTCTTTGGTAACTAGAATTGAGTCACTGACTTTCTCCCTGCGGACGAACTTGACCCTACTATACTATAGCGGGGTTTCGATCTTATAAATTTATTTGTTTGAAATAAAACCCTTCATCACCCACGACCCGGATTCATCAAAATGGAGCCCAGAACCCGGCACACTCACTACTTTCTGGTTAACAATTAGAAAAGGAAGGAAGAAGATAAGACAAATGAAACGCAGCAGGGCTCCAGCACAACCGTCGACGGGAACGGAGGAAGAAGGAGGAGAAGAGGAGCTCTTTGCCGGCGGTTTCTCCACCCAACCACACTCGGAGTTCCCGACGCCTTTACCCGACCCTGAACAACCCCAAAAGGCATAGCGCTAGCAAGAAAGGAGGAGGAAGAGAAAACTCACCGAGGGGAGTGGTTCTCGCCGGAAAACACTCGCCGGCGACATGGTTGCGCTTCGTCAGACGCCTAAGGCTGCAATTCTCGGCCTAGAACGGAGGGAGAGGTCAAAAAAGAGGGACCTTTGCAAGGTTTTCGATTAGGAAGAGGATGGGACACCTTACCGAGTTCTTCGGTCGGAAACAACGGGATGAATGCCCGGGAAGGTGGCGTCGGCGTTGGCTCGCAGTAACAGGGACGACTTGGCGCCCTGGGGCTCGATTGTCTGGCGTCGGAGGATCCTAGCGGTTGCTGTTGCTTCTTGGAAGGAAGAGGCGCTGGTGGTGCGTTGGCCGCGAAAGGAGGAGGCGGAGAGGGGTTACGGTGGTTGCTGCAACTGACGGAGAAGAGGTGGCGAGGAGCTCGGTTCAACGGAATAAAAGGGATGGGAATGGTGAATTGGTGATGGGGTTTACTTTGATTTCCCTTTTTCATAACCCAAATACACACAATAGAAAAGGGGGAATGTGTGTGGGCTTGTTCGGATTCAACAAAAGGGTGAGATGAGAGAGATTATTGTTTGAAATCAAAAGGAACCAGAGGGGAGGCGTGCCTGCTGCTGTTTGCTCAGAATCACGAGGGAGGGAGGATTGAAATCAGAAAAATGAAAGAGGAGAGGTAGGGGAATTGATTTAGCTTAAAATGGAATAAAGATAGACTGAGGGAGCATCTGTCCAAATCTAAAATGGAGTGTGGGAGAAATGGTGTTGCTATTAGGCTAAGGGAGGAAAGAGACAAGGGCCTCAAGTGGTGCCACAAATCACAATTTAAAATACCGGAATTAAATCTCAAAACCCGCTCTCTAACCTTATCCGACCCAACTCAAAAACATTTACAAATTTCCAAATCCGAATAATAATAATAAAAAAATGAACTCCAAATATTATCTTCAATTTTCGCATGAACAAGCGGGATAAAACATATTTTAAATTTTCAACTAAATAATGCCGAAACTCGTTTTAAAATATTTAGAATAAAACCAATAGCTAAAGGACGGAAATTCCAAACCTCTCAAATCTTAGAAATCGGGATGATTATAAATCACTATTTTAATAATTTAATATTCTAAAATTCCCGGTCTTTACATTAGCTCCTTAAAATACGTGTTAAAAAGTCAAACGACATCCTTTTTAGATCAGAGGTAGTAATAGATAAATATGTAGTATTTTATAAGTGCTATTTTATTTATATCTAGATTATTTTTTGGTAAAATTTTTTATTTATTTAAGCATTGTTATTTTATTTATATCTATATTATTTTTTGAGACAAAATAATTTATCAAAATATTATCTAGCCACAATCCATCCGTGGATAGATATTTTAGTAAACTAACGTAAAAAATATATACTATATATTTAATAAAAAACAATATTAAAATATTTTAAAAACGGTTATCTATTAAATTACATTAGATTCAATTAATGATATATTAGAAAAAAATTTACCTTATACGTAGTCAATGTAAATATTATTAATATTTTGAGAGAATCTTAATAAAAGATATTTAGATTTTTATAATCCGTCGAACTAATTTTATTTATATCTATATTGATTTTTCGCAGAAAAATGATTTATATTTGGATTATTTTTATTTTTATTTATTGGAATTATGTAATAAATTACATGAGATTCAATTAATGGTGTGTCCTCCACTTCTTCTTCTTCTTTTTTTACAAATGAATTAAAAGTGCAAGCTTGAGATCCAAAAGATTTTCATTCATTTTTTTATTTTTCATATGTTTTATGACACTAAGTTAACTATCCATGCTTTGGCCTAATATATAATAATAATAATAATAATAATAATAATAATAATAATAATAATAATAATAATAATAAGCGTGAGCAAATTTCTGGATCCTCCTTAGTAGGGCTATGGCGTCTGCCTCAAGTTCCCCCAATGCGGAAAAAGAGAAGGGTAAGAATCCATAACCAATAGCCTTACACTTATCTTGATACTTAACTCGCTTACGAAGAGCCGCCTCGGCCACCACATGCCCAGGAACAAAATCAATCATCCCAGATCGCGTCAAGGGGGATGACCCTGTCAAGTCAACATAAACATACAGCCCTTCATCCCATGCATAAAGAAGCATGTCCGCCGGACATGCTTATAAATTATAATTATAAATAATTATAAATAATAATAATAATAATAATAATAATAAAGCTTTTATTTAGACATTGCAAATCATATAACATGCTCAAATAAAACTAATAAAAAGATAATATTTGATAGAATTCTTAACTTCTTAAAAAATATGTCAAAAAAATGGCCTATATTTTGAGACGAAAGGATTTTTTTTACTTTTAATTTTATTAATATCATATATCTTTTTTATGTGCTCTTCATCCCGAAGTTCCAAAATATTCATTCACCAGCACTGGTGGAATGTGTAGTCCAAACTATCAAATTATTTGGTTTAACCTTCCAACCCATTACCACAACTAATGTGTGTTTAATGCTCAAAGTAATCAATCAGCTTACTAAAAAACTTAGAAGGCTACAAAAAACTCTTTCTCAAATAGCAATGATAACTCTAAACTTTGTACTACCTCTGTATCAAAATATCGGTCATTTTACTTTTTAGCACATCTTCATTTTACTTTTTAGCACATCTTTTAAGGAGCTATAAACTTTATAAAATATTAACTTTTTTATTAGCTTTTAAAAATAATACTATACTTATTATTAATAAGCGTAGTATTATTTTTAAAAACCAATAAAAATATAATATTTTACAGAGTTTTTAGCTTCTTAAAAAACATGCCAATAAAATAAAACGACCTATATTTTGAGACAGATGAAGCATTTTTATGTGCTCTCCATCCAAAAGTTCTTAAAACTCAATTCACCTAGAGTTTGTGTAATATGTAGTCGAACTACCAAATTATTTGGTCTTCCCTTCCAATCCATTTACACAACAAAAAATAATAGTAGAGAGATACATTTTTATATCATGTCCCGGGCATTTTAAATCTCAACTCCGACCCTGTTAGTAAGGTGAGACATCGACGTTTTGCCACATATATTATATATTATATATTGATATAATATAAGCAATATTTTTTTATCCAAATTTATATTATTTTGCTATATCGTTTTCATATTATTATAATAGTATAATAATATATCTAATATATAATGTAAATAAATTATGATAATATATTCTATAAAATATAATGTATTTTATCAATCCCGTGCGTTACGCACGGGTACTACACTAGTAAACTCTTAATTTAGAAGAGTTCAAGCTGACGTGTCAACCTTAGAGTGATTTTAGTCATTTTAACCGATCATAATTTTTTCTCCTTTTAATTTTCTTTTAATTCTCCTTGTGTATCTTCTTTTTATTTTAATTCTCTTTATTTTTCTTTAGTTTTTTCTACGGGGAAATTAGGGTTCTCCGTTTGGTCGTCTCCTTCTCCGACTCTTCTCCGCCTGGCCATCTCATTCTTCCTCCTCCGTCTGTCCATCTCCATGACTCCATCTCCTTCTTCGCCTCCTCCTCCTTCCGATGCCCATCTTCTTCTCCTAATTCGTTCCCTTTTCCATATCCTTTGTTTTCAATTTCCACTTCGTAGCCCTTAAAGAAAACAAGAGCTCCCCAGCAAGCCGAGAGTGAAGTGGAGAGACCACCAAAAGGAATCAGGATTCGAAAGAGATGGGAGTTGCGAGTAAGGTCGGATATTTGGCGGCCTTCAAAGGCTTCACCGCCACCCTCGGCGTTACCACCGTTTATCTCGCCGCCACATTCTTCGTCAACGTCTACGGTGGCCTTTCCTGTCACAATGCTCAATCTGTACGCCCTCTCCTTACCCCTTTCATTCCTTTCAAAATCTCTCATCCCTCTTCACTTGATTTTAATTTCTCCTTCAAGAGCCCGATGACGTCTACATGTTCACTTTCTCCCTCTCTCAAACCAAGTCAGTTGCAGTAACACCACCACGAGTTGCATTGAATGGTTCAACTTCCACGAGAAAAAACACAATGTCGCAACAACATAGAGCTCGATTCGGAGGAGAAACCAATTCCCAAAGTTAGGCTTGGGTTCAGACACTCTTGGGAGGAGTAGGCCGCCAGAAAAAAAAAACACATTGTTGCAGCCACAAAGAGATCGATTCGGATGAGAAGCCAATTCCCAAAGTCAGGGCTTGGGTTCGGACGATCTTGGGAGGATTAGGCCTAAATCGAAGGGCTTTTGAAGAGTGGAGATCCATGGCTTTTGCAAATTGAAGAAAAACTAGGTTTGCCCTCCTTCTTTTCCAGTTAATTTGTCCTTCTGTAAGTTCCTATGCAATGCAATATTCTTATCTTAGCCTACTTATGAGTTTCTCACCATTTATGTAAGTTCTTTATGTAAGTTCTTATGAGTTGCAATGCATAAGTTTTTGTAGATACGGATTGATTTTGTATTTAGAATGGATGACTGAATGACTGATATAGGTTTGTTAATTTTTAAATTGTTCCTATTTTCTGTCAAAATCTTGACATCTACGAGTAATTGGATTTTAATTTTATCTATATATCTATATCTATATAAACTCTTAATTTAGAAGAGTTGATGCTGAGGTGTCAACATTAGAGAGATTTTAGGGGTTTTGACCAATTATAATTTTCTTTTTTCTCTTTAATCCTTTTTTTTAATTCTCCTTTTTTTCTTCTTTTTCTTTAATTTTCATTTACTAACTATCTATATCTATATAGTATATTAATTTATGTCACATGTCATCTCTATGTTCAAAGTTAGTTGTGAAAATATTATTTACATAATATCATTTTATTATGGTAACTATATTTTCTATTATTATTTTTTATAAAAAATATTCTAATATTAATTACCCAATATTATTTGATGTTACATTTTTTAACCAATGGGATTAATTCAAAACTTTTATCTTTCACTATTTATTATTTATTTTTCTCTTTATCTCTTTAACCCAAGTGTATTTTTTTCTATTATTTTTAACACAATTACTAATCAATGGGTTTAATTAAAAATATTGAATTAAATCTAATGTCTATGATTTATCTATATCTAAATATTATTTATAAAAAAATAACGCCATGGCGCGGGGATCGTACTAGTTTTATTTAATTTAATCTAACATTTGAAACTCATTATGTCAATTCTGTCAAAATCTTCTCAACTCTAATATTTGAAAATCATTCTGTTAAAAGTATCTTATCTGTTAATGATTTGTTCTTATCACATTACCGTTTTTTTTTATTCATACTTTTCTAGATTACTACTGGTATCTATTCTAAATATTGTTTTTTTTTTTATTCATATTTGGTAAGATTACTACTGGTATCTATTCTCAATTTCAGATTTCTAAATCAGGTTTCATCCTTCATATATTCTTCTCATTCTGTTTTCCATTTGTGTTATGCAATATAAGATTACTACTGTCTTTCAGTTTACGTTGCACTACTGAATGAGGTCTTTGAGATTCTATTTCTAAAATTCAGGATCTTCAAATCTGTTCTTAATTTGAGATTTGTAAATCCGCCTCCATCCTTCATAGATTCTTCTTATTCTGTTTAGAGATTCCCTGATTGATGGTAATGTTCTCTCTAAGCACAGGTTGTTGATGAAATTGAAGTGTATGTTGCATCTTCGATATGCACTATTGGATTTTATGTCATTATCTCATGATTATGTTGATCTAATTCACCCGTACTGATATATTTCCCACAATTTTTCAATCGTTGGCAGCTTCAAAGGGGAAATTGCAGAAAACAAAATTGAGGTCTCAATATATGGGTTTGTGCCTTTGGTAATATTACTAGTGCTATCTATTCTCAGTTTCAGATTTCCAAAACATCCTTGATACATTCTTCTAATTCTGTCTTCCATTTGTGTTAGTAAGATTACTATTGCCTTTGAGTTTATGTTGCACTATTGAATGAGGTCTCAATATATGGGTTTCTGCCTTTGGATATGTGTCTTTGAGATTATGTTTTTTTTAAATATGTTTCCTCATCTCTTTGACGAGAAGGCATGGGAACTCGCATAATTGCAGCTGCAGATGCGGCAGTAGCACCTTCATGTATCAACTTCGTTTTTTTATTTGGATGGATAATATGTCTTGCACAAGAGAGGCATAACTGATGATCTTGGTGCTGAGGCCTTGATGTTTGAAGCCTGGGATAAAGTTGAAAACCATTTGAATGTAAGATATACAAGTATATGCAGGATATACAAGTATATGTAGATTTCTTTGCCATATTGAGAGACAATTTGCACTTAGTTGCTGCATGTCTTCTTGAAGATGTAGAGAGCAGTGAGGCACAGGTCAGAAGCATATGATTTTCAGTTAGTCAGTATATTTTAGTTGGGTCTAATTTATTTATTTATTTTTGGCTTTCTTTCATGTGTTTTCGGTGAATAAATTTGTTCAATAATGCAGTTTCTCTTTTGCAGCTGCATTATTGAACTTGGAACTAAGGAGATACATCGTTTCGATCTTCGCAAGTACTTGAGATGAATCCTCTTTCCTCCGTTTCCCTTTCTTTTTGTTTTGTTAATTGCAAACCATATATTAACGTCTTGATGATTTGTATTTTTAACTACTGAGTTGATCAAATTGAAGAAAATGGATACTACTGAGATGACCAAGTCATCCAAATTTGAGTGCTTGCTCTAAGTATTTAGTTATTTTCCACATTGTTGTACTAGGGGAAATATTATTTTTTTTAAAATGGTTGAATTATTATTACTACATTATTGTTTTTTCACTTTCATAATTTTGCAGATTTGGATGATAGCCTTTAACCGTTCAACTTGGTATCAATTTGGCATATGTTAAATTCAATTGAATGTTATTGAAAACTAAATGAAAGAAGCCCAAATAAATAATTAAATATCTCCTTGGTTCGAGCTCATGGAGTTTGATATTGTAGGAAAAATCAAATATATCTTGAAGCTATTAAAGGATCAACATATAAGCCCAATTGATTTAGATTATAATAAATTCACAATAGATGGAATACATTCACTTGTAAATTAGTCTATGAATGATATAGGTAACACTACGCCAGAAATGTAAAGGTCCGGATTTTCGAATCATAACTTTTGGAATAATGAATTTAAATCGAATATTTTAAGGAAAACTTGTCATCAATTTAATAAATAGAACTCGAAACTCTTAAATCGGATTCCGGCCAAATTTTAAAATTATGCAAAAAGAATTTTATTCCGCTTTCATATATCGGCAAATCGAGAATAATGTTTAGATTTCAATATTTAATTTAAATTTTGAAATATTAATTTTAATTCTTGTTCCGGTTTCGAGGGTTCGGTTGAAAATTCGACTTGAAATTTCGAGTTGGAATGATGTCGAGAGAGAGGTTCCAGGTTTTATATATCGGGTATTTCAAATGTAGGTTTTGGCATCTCCCCCTTTTGGAACAGCAGTAGTAGCAAAGTACCCCTCTCCTTACTGTTTGACCAAGCTGCACACATAACAACTCATCCCCCATTTCTATTTTGTTTTCCAAATCAGTTCCAACACGGCAACACCCACGTCTCCCTTCTTTCATCTTCTGAGTTCTGCTTTGCTCTCCTTCAAACACAGCTCACCTTCTTGTCTTCTTCCCCTTGTTTGACTGATTCCCTTGCTGCAATCTCCCCCTCCCACGCCTTCTGCACATCTCCCCTCTCCATTTGCTTTCAAAAGAAGACCCAAGCCTTCACCTTCTTACTCGCCTCACATCTCCATTTTCCTCTCCGTTCTTTATTCCGCCCCCAACATCACCGGGCCACTACCTCCATTTCACCTCCTCTTCCTCCGTTTCGAGAACCACCGAGGCCCCTTGCCTCTTTATTTTGAGCAGCTCCGAGCAGCAGCCGCTCCCTCCTTTCCTCCTTCGAATTCGAGCAGCGACGGCTTCCTCCGGCGAGGATGGCGTCGACCGCAGCAGACACCAGAGTCGGAGCCGCCGCCGAGCCGCCCGAATGCCGTTTCCCCTGTTCTTAGGTTGAAAACGGTAATGGACTCTATTTCTTCCTCCTTTCTCTTCCTTTCATCCTTAAATTGAGTAAAGGTGGACCTTTAATCCTCTCAAACCCTTCCTAGGCCACTTCCGGCATGATTCCGTCTCCGGCGAGCCTCGATTCGACTCCGACGACCTCGAAACCTTCCGGCGGAGCTCGAGCCCTCGGTGAGCATCTCTTTCTTCTTCCTTCTTGTTGATTCCGTGTCTATGAGTGTTGGGTAGTCGGGATTGGTGGTCGGAGTAGTCGGAGCCGGCCGAGCTCCCTCCTTCTCTTCTGAATTTTCGAACGGAGGGGTAAATGGAAGAGGATGGATGAACAGTGGCATGGGTCCGGTTTGTTTTTCTTTCACCTTGGGTCCGGTTCACTGTTTTATTAAAATAAAAAGAGAAAACCGGTTTGGGTTGGTCAAATTAAAAGGTCAGATTTCAATGGTGTGGAATTGGGCCTATTTTGGTGGGCTTTTCCTTTACAAAAAAAGAGAGAAGTGTTTGGGCCTTTTTTTTTTTTTACCACATAAATCTGATTTTAGGGTAATTTTAACAAAGGCTCGGTTTTGAGGTTTTATAAAATAGGGATCATTTTGATAAATTAAATAAGAGCTGATTTTTATATAATAAGATGGTTGGGATTTTAGAGGATTTTGGAAATATACTAACCTTGTCGGATTTGTCTTGAAATAATAATAAAATAAGTTGATGAAAGGGTAATGTTTTATAAATGGATTTCTTTTGGATGATTTGAGAAAGCGTTTTGAATGGTGATTTGATCTAACTTGAGGTTTTAAAAGAGTTGGGGGGAATCTTGGGAAAATGACTTACCTTGCCTAACTTGGTGAATAAACTTGATGACTTGTGTGTGATATTATATGCTTTAAGTAACATTAGAAGTAGACTTATTTATATTACTTATATATGTGTTAGGTGATCATCTGTGACATGTTGACTTTCAGCATACCTAGTTGTTGCCTTTTGCTGTTATGCACTTCCAGGTGAGTTCCTATATGAGCTCACTCATATTCGAAAAGAGATCTCCCTGCTTGTAGCCATGTGCATACTAGGTGCTTGCATTCATAATAAAGCATGCCATGTAGTATCCTGCTAGGATTGCACTCATGATTGAGCATTCGTTTACTCATTGCTTTTGTAAACAGAACGACCGTTATTTGTGAAGTAACTAGAGTCATTGCTAGGGATATAGGACGACCTAGTCTCATCGGGTCCCGTCCTGAGTCAATCGAGTCATGAACTTCCTTATATTATAAGATGCCTGCGGGCTTTATTGTGGATACGGGTTGGGCATGCGTGCCACCCGATTATATGGAATGCATTCACGAGCTGGCCAGTCTCCGCCCTATCGGAAGGGGGTGGAGGTAGGAGAGGGATATACCACTTGGTATTCGGTGCTAAGGCCTTATTATATTTATGCACTTGATCTTAGGACCATGCTAGTGTGTTAATATTCCGCCTTGCATCTAGAAGCATCTTTATTAGGGCTAGTGTGTGTATATGTCTGCTTGTTTGGGATTATATTGCGTAGGGCTTCGATCTGACACCACCCCGCATACATTTTTTTTTTTAGGTTTGTTTTGCAGCATGATTATTCCTTGTTTCCGTGACGTGGGAACTCTCTTGGGCGATCTCAAAGAAATGGTTTAACTCCACTAACATTGTATATTAAATTTCGATAAATATGCTTATTGATTTGGTTTTGACTCGTCTCTTTCCTGTCACCCTCTTGTATTCCACCTTGATTCTACTATTTACATGACTGTTGGTTTTTTACGCTTAGACTTATGACAGGTACAGGGGACTTCCCCGGAGATTCCAACGATCCCTTCGGATTTTGGGTATGAAATCCCACTTTAAACTGTTAGGATAGAATTTCAAACCTTCAACCTGTACTCGGGGCGCAAGATCCTAACGAGGGGTTTCATCCCTCGAAACGTAACCCGGGAATCATAATCCCGGGCCGTTACAAGAAATACACTCAGGCCATGGAGTATATCCTCGTCTGAATAGGCAAATGGTCGCTTGAGAATTCAAGCAACGAACTTGTCATCGCTTGCGTTGGAGCATCACCTTCCCTAGAACATTCAGGCGACGAACTTAGCAATTGCAAAGCACTAGTATTATTAGTATAGGATTTCACATGGTACCGAAGGAACCAAATAAGGAAATGTAACAAAATTTCTGATAATCACACAGTGAGGAGTGAGGACCCTTCCAAGTCCAATGTATTACAATTAAATTATGCAAATAAACATTCAGAGGAATCAAGGCAAGATAGCATGGTTTTCATCAAATCCAAAAACTCAAGGCATGATAGAATCTTTATTAATCCTAAGGAGAGACATTCCTGGATTCAGCATCAAAAAAGGCGGTGATCTTTTGTAAACAACAGATGCAGCTCTGATCAAGATCGCAGCTGTCAATCCCCAAACAATGTTTTTCTTGTTATCTATTTCGTAATCAAAGAAATGAATCAGGTACTTGTATCCCATCCACTCTCGTTTCTTTTAGCTCTTTGCCCCCAGTATTTATGCTGGAACCTCAGAAGTGAAGAATGTTTGATGGATAACCTTCTTATCTTGGTGTCTAAGGTAGCATCATAATTATTGCATATTTTAGTTTGTAGTTCTTGTAATTCGGTTTCTAGTTGGTTTATTTGACGGAATATATTACCGAATGTAACTTTACTCCAAAGTTTGCTCTTTTTTTTTACTTCTTGCAGTTTCTTTGTGAGTTTATACATATGCGACCCTGGAATATCCATTCTCCAGGCATTTCTTACAACATTTTCATAATCAGCTCTTATGGTCCAAGCCATTTCAAATTTGAAGGGTTGTAGTTTCGGTTTTTTATTATCCATTAGGTCCAATGTGATTTGTGCATGATCAGATTTTATGAAGGCATGATTTTTTTTTTTGTAGATCCGAGAAAATCCGGGGGAGGTTATGACTTACCATAGCTCTGTCCAATTTTTCACAAATGTTGTTCGTCCCATGAGAGCGTTTTCTCCAAGTAAATATGTTCCCAATTGTGGGGGCGTCAAACAAGTTGTGTGTAGTTAGGAAGTTATTAAGACGACTTAACCTCTAAGTGCTTGGTATATTACCTCCTAATTTATCACTAAATTCTAGTATGTCGTTTAGGTCTCCCATTATTATTATAGGGTTATGTATTATTATAGGGGTGGGGCATAAATAAAGAAAATTTCAATTACTATATTGTGAGTGATGTTTTTATAAATTGCTTGTATTATTCGGTTATCTGAGTATGTCACAGTGAAAGTTTCATTTTGTAACTGAGCTTCCTTCCAAATGAGGCATAGCCCTCCCGAGAAGCCGGAGGAAGGGCAGAAGTGCATTCTGTCGAAGCCCGGTTTTCGCCAGCAGTTATCGGGAGGAGGAAGTTGTGCCTTTGTTTCTGCTAGCATTAGTATTTTTATGTGGAGTGTTTTGGTAGTTGATTCTATACGAGTCCATAGATTTCGCCTTTTAATTCCCCTAACATTCCAATAGCTAAATTTCATTATAACCTATTTTATCTGGAGGGGTAAAGCACGGGTTAAGAACATTTGGAGGATCCCAATTATAGGAGCTCTTACTTTGCCTTTGTGTTAGATCAGTGTTAAGGTTATAGGGAGGTGTAATTTAGAGCCTGGTTGATGCCCATAGCATGGAGTGTTTGGCGGTTAATTGAAGCATTCTTTGACCATTAATAGATTCCAACCAATATAGTTTTATATAGTACTCGGTATTGGATTGGAAGCTAATTGATATACTTGGATTGTTAAACAAAAGATTGTAGGCATTCAAATACGCATATAAATGCCAAAAACAAACTAGTAGTGAGTATTCATGGTCTATGAGAGAGGAAGATTTATAGTGTCCATTTATTACAGAGCTTTGGTCCTGTGTCTGAAGTGGTGAATCAGTTCTTAGTTTATACAGCGGATCGAGTGTCTCAAGTTGATTACAGCTACAAAATCGAGCTAGAGTTATGGATAGATAAGGTCAGCCTTGTAAAACAAACAGCTTAAGGCAAGGCTGAGTAGCCAGGTTAGTGATTAGGGAGGATAGATACACGGCCAACAGAAGCATCCCATGAATAAACTAAGGCCCCGTTTGGTATGAATGTAGTAATCGGAATGGGAATGGAAATCGAAATGGGAATCAAAAATGGGAATAAGCCATTACCGAGTCATGTTGTTTGGTATGATTCGAGAATGAGAAATTAACAAATTAACCTTAAAAATACCCAAATTTCACATTTTCAATTCAAAAACTGGAATCCAATCTCTCAAATTTAACATAAAAATACACAAATTAAACCTATGAATTACATAAATTCATCATCAATTTCAACAAATTTGGGTAAATATTGAAGGAGGGAGATTTGGGCAGTGGTGGAAGTCGACTGCAACAAGGAGAGGATTGGGCGGTGGCGGTGGGCGACTGCAATAAAGAGGGAGGCGGATCTAGACGCAGGTGGCGACGGAGGGAAGACGGAGGCAGATCTGGACAGGAGGCGACAGAGGCGGATCTGAACATGGCCGACGGAGGCGATGAGCGCAGATCTGAATGGGAGCTTGGAGATGAACGAAGGTTGCGATGGAGGGAAGGCGGAGGCGGGTGAACGGAGCCTGGAGATGGAGATGAACGATGGAGACGGTGGCGAGAGCCTGGAGGGAAGGCGGAGGCGGGTGAACGGGAGCCTGGAGATGAACAAGAGCCTAGAGGTCGTGGTGGCGGCAATGGCAGTAACCAGTGGTGGTGGAGGCAGAGGCGGTAGCCGATGGTGGTGTGGGAAGAGGCGGTAGCCGGTGGTGGTGGGAGTAGCGGCGGCAGAAGGTCGGAGGAAGGTGGAGCGTTGTAGGGCTTGAGTTGGGGAAGATGGGAAAACGGGAATGGTTTCATCCCCTACCTTTGAGGGAGGAATGAAAAATGCCCAAAAATGGGGATGAGAGGATTACCGGTAATCGATTTGATTCCGGGTTTTGTCGTACCAAACACCAAAACCCGTAATCACTCATTCCGATTACCAATTTCGATTCCCGGTAATCGATACCAAACAAGCCCTAATACCTTTGTGAAGGCAGCCGAGTTGAGTGCAGCTGATCAGATGCAGGTTCTTCAAAGCAAGGTGGAGGTTGTTGCAGTACTTGCCCACCTAAATACACAAGGGGCCCATGCTGAGTCAATGTGTCCTGCAATTTACATGAGTATATAATTTGCTCGAGAGAGAGAGAGAGAGAGAGACTCCCTCGAGCAGGATTAGCTTGAATTCCTTCAAGTATTATAGTTAAGTAATGTGTAATTTTAAAATGCCAATACAAGTGTTGTAAGTGATAGTTGTACTCTCTGTTAAACTGTTGGGATGTTTGGATTTTGTTTATGCTAGAATTAAAATAATATAAGCTCAATGGAGCAAAGATGATGATGTATAAGAATGGTAGCATGCCAAGACATCAGGTCATGATAAGATAAACAAGCCATAATACAGACCATAAGGTTAAGCAAACATTGCAATGATGATAATGACTAGCAATAAAGTAAATGGGATAGTGATGCCATCGCTTAAGATAAGACAACAACAGGCAGGTATTGAAGGTGACCATGAGCAAACCGCAATCATTATATAACTTAATAATGCAGATTATTGTGAAGTGCAAAGTGTAGATGGGCATAGTCATTGAGCAGTAAGGTAAAGATAATGTCTTCATATAGGGTGCTTTGTAATACAGGTGCCTATAAGGCATGATAAAATTATAGATCAAGTTGGTAAACTTAAGATGTATATGGCAGATCCTAGTAGTAACCATCAAATGCACAGGTTTTCGCATAAAATTTAGTACATCAGAGTGGGTAGAAAGAGTAGATATGATACTGAGAGCCAAACCGATTGTGACAAAACATCCAAGGATCAAATTAGTTGATCTAACATGAAATTTAGACCAGTGATTAAGCATATGTGGCAGGTAAAATTTAGGATGAAGTAGACTTCGGATGTGGTCTCTGTTACAGTAGTTTATGCCAAGGTAAATGAAGCTGTTTAAACCTTTACTCATAAAATATTTGCTTTTAATATGAATAAAGAATGAAAACAGATTCTCAATTAAGCATGTTTGACAAATATACAGTGATGAAATTCTGTAGCAAATGATGTAGCTAGAGTTTAAGTCAATATAGGAGTACACTTTATATTGTTCATAGGGGCATTTATATAAACTACAAGGTTTAAAATCCAAATATGATTTCACATTTCGATCATGGTCACAACAGAAGCAGTTTTTTATGGAGATCAGGGGTTCATAATTAGTAAGGTCGGATTTGGGATGCAATGACCAAAACAGTAAGAATAGATTCAGAATGCAATGATCAACCTGATGTTTGTATTTTTTAATGACCATGGAAAGTAAAAGGACAAATAGCTTAATTGAGAGATCAAGACTTGCATTTATACCATCTAGAGTCCAGGTTATGCTTTTTCCTTTGCTTTTTTGTGTCTGATAGATCTGTAATTGAATTTCAGATGAGCATTTCAACTGATAGGAGTATTTTTGCAGTTGATCAAAGAAAGAGAAAAGAGAAGCTTCCCTTTTCCTTTGTCCCTTTTTTGTGATTTGGGTGGGATTGGTGGTTTTTGGGTGTCGCCCGAGGGTTTCCCTTTTGGTTGGGTAATTGTGGGTGTCGATGGATCCCCATTGGGGCTCCCCTTCCTTTTGTTGTGTTGTTTGTTTGCCTTTAAAGCAAACCAGTGAGTGTTGAAGCCGTACAACCCAGAAAATTCAGAAAACTTATGGTTGAAAGAGGCAAAAGCATAGGAGTTAAGAGAGGAGGTTGCATTCAATTTGAGTCTAAGAGTGTTTTTATAGTAGGATATAACAATAAAAGCTGCATAAGTCCACCAGAAACCAGAAAGTATCTGGATTTTTGGCTTGAAATTTGAGTGTAGGGATACATACCTGTCGGAGCCAAGAAGAACGCCCAGCATACATCGGGAATGAAGAAGCTGCAGACCATTGAATGCAGGAGCCCGTTGAAACCTCCATGAGATGGAGGGCTTGTCCAATCGACCAGATCGGCCAGGGAAGAGAGGGGAGGAGAGTCTTCCATTGATCGTGGTAATGATTGACCCTAGATCTCTCCATTGAAGAGATTGGATCGAACGAGGAAAGCGAAGCCCTAGAAAGAATATGACACCCCAAACCCCAAAATCGAACCAGTGTTTATGCCAAATCCAAAACCAGTAACACTTGAGGTTGATTTGATTGAACCCATTGAATATTTTGACAAAGATTGGGACTAGATTTCCATTAGGGTTCTTGTTTTCTTTCAATCGGATTTGGGATTTTTTAGATGGGGGTGAGGGAGTTGGGGTAGATAGGGGTGCATGAGCAAGCGCTTTGATTGGAGAGGATTTGGGTTTTTCCGGTTCCATACAAACACTATAAGTTAATATTTAATAAGACTATAAATAAATGAATATTTAATAAGACTATAACTCTATACACTAGGGTATGCATTTGTATAAGTTAATATTTAATAAGACTATAAATAAATGAATATTCAATCGAATAATTTAAATCTCAAACCCCAATGTTAATCTCAAATCATGATCTCAATCTCGATTTCAAATCTTAATATTTGTCTTAATCTGAAATCTAAATCTCAAATCTCAAATCATTATCTCAATAACAATCTCAAGTTCTCAACCTTTAACTCAATCTCAAATCTCAATCTTAATCTTAATCTCAATATTAAATATCGATCTTGAACTCAATCTCAAACATCAGTCTTAACTTGATCTCAAATCTCAAATCTTTATATATCTTAACCTCAAATCTCAACTATCAAATGTTCATATTTGTCCCAATCTTAAATCTCAATTTTGATCTAAATGTCAATCTCGATCTAATTCTCAATCTCAATCTCAAATTTCAAATCTCAAGACTTTAAATACATCGAATATTCGAATCCATCGAAGATGAAGTATTTATAAGTTTCATTTATAACTTTGGTTTTTTTAAACATATTTCTTTAGCAAAAATGCATAAAACCACCCACTATTCATGGTTGTTTGCAAATAACCACCCCTTATTAAAAAATTGTCAAATAACCACGCACTATTCATTGTTGTTTGCAAATAACCACCCTTTATTAAAAAATTGTCAAATAACCACACGTTAAGTATAGTTTGTTTACAACTAACCACCCATACCCCTTTTCTTGTTAAACCTCACTTAATTTAATATGAAAAGACAATTATACCCCTATTCTTTAATGTTTCATTTTAGTAAAAAGACATACTTCTCTTTGTTGCTTGATTTTTCACGTATTACAATTAGACCTGTCAAACGGGTCATTCGGGTCGGGTCACTTCGGGTCCCGAGTAAAACGGGTTCCGGGTACATCCATGTTAACTCGAACCCGAGTTTGACCGAGTTTCAGGTCAATTTTGTGTTTGTCAATTTTTTCTTTTTTAAATTAAAAAAATCATGATTTGATAAGTTTGGTTAATTTTAAAATTCTACAATTAAAGACGTTGTTTATAAATTCTAGTGCTTGTAATTATATACTATATCTGATCTAAAATATTTTATTTTTATTATTTCTCATAATTTTTAATAAAATGTAATAATACATAAATATAAAAATTTTAAATAATTTTTTAAAAAATTTGATATTTTATATATTATTACATTTTATTAAAAATTATGAGAAATAATAAAAATAAAATATTTTAGATCAGATATAGTATATAATTACAAGCACTAGAATTTATAAACAACGTCTTTAGTTGTAGAATTTTAAAATTATCAAATCATGATTTTTTTAATTTTAAAAAGAAAAAATTGACAAACCCAAAATTGACCCGAAACTCGGTCAAACTCGAGTTCGAGATAACATGGATGTACCCGGAACCCGTTTTACTCGGGACCCGAAGTGTCCCGACCCGAATGACCCGTTTGACAGGTCTAATTGTAATACGTGAAAAATCAAGCAACAAAGAGAAGTATGTATTTTTACTAAAAATGAAACATTAAAGAATAGGGGTATAATTGTCTTTTCATATTAAATTAAGTGAGATTTAACAAGAAAAGGGATATGGGTGGTTAGTTGCAAACAACCTATATTTAATGGGTAGTTATTTGACAATTTTTTAATAAGGGGTGGTTATTTGCAAACAACAATGAATAGTGGGTGGTTATTTGACAATTTTTGAATAAGGGGTGGTTATTTGCAAACAACCATGAATAGTGGGTGGTTTTATGCATTTTTGCTTATTTCTTTTTATAGGTATAACTTATAAGTTATAAGTATAAATATAATACTTCTATTGGTTTTCATAACTTTTTTTTTTTTAGGATCAACAAAAACTTTTAATTACTTAAAATCATCCAATAATAGAGTCTTGAGAACCAAAGAGAAATGTGAAATACTAGACATAAAAATCTGCCCACTCGGTTTCAAACTAGCTAAATAATCAGCCACTCTATTGGCGTGTCTCGACGTGTGACTCCACTAGCATGCCTCGAACTCCCTTGCAAGCTTGTCGATCTTCCACAATTGATCACCCAGCTCTCCCTCTATCTTATCCCCTTTTTTAATCATCGTAATGACTCTAAGACTATCCGACTCAATGCAAATACGAGACAAAGCTTGCATTTTGCGTAGCTCGAGGGCCTAAGTGATCCCCTCGGCTTCCACAAGATCCACCTTCTCTGACTGTTGCACCGACCGAGTTGCTGCGAAGATGGCTGTCCCCATCTCGTCCCTAGCCACACATCCGACGCCACACACTCTATCCCGCCCCACTGCTACATCACTATTGACCTTAACCCACCCCGGATCAGGCGGAATCCTACTACCGCTTAGCTCCTGCCATTGGATGGGTTTGGTTCGGGCAATGTCTATCGCCTTATTGAAATCCTCAACAACCCGTTTGATGTTAGCCACTATCTCCCTCACCTCCATTGATTCGGCGTTGAAAATCCGCCGATTTCGATGCATCCAAATGGCTTCCATCGCATAAACCCAGATTTGAGTTTCCATCTCGTCTCCTTTGTCAACCGTCCTCTGAAAGACATCCAGAATAGCTTCCTCTCGCTTCCACTTCTTCCCGACCTCAGGAAGCAAGTTCCATACCTGTTTTGCCGCCTTACACTGGAAGAAAACGTGCATCTCATCCTCCGGGAGACCGCAAATATCACAAGCTTCGCTTACTACAACTCACCTCCATTTGAGATTCTTCAAACACGGTAGAACTCCTCTACAAGCTCTCCAGAGCATGTGTCTTACCCTCGGCGCTGCTTTTACCTTCCAAACTTTCTTCCACGTCGACTGGATTATCGATGGCTCCGAAGGTGAGGCTTCCACAGCGGCTACCTGCGTCTCCATTAACATATGATATGCTGATTTTACCGTGAATCCCCCATCCCTTGTGAAATGCCAAATCAGCTTATCCTGCGAGTGCTCCGAATTCACTCTCATATTTAGCACCACCTCTGCATCAATTGGAAGGAAGACCCCTCTCACCAAGTCCTCATTCCATGTCCTTGTAGACCAATCGATCAGGTCGGACACTCTTAGCTCTGCATCGAAGCCCCACTGATTTGCAATCGGCCGAAAACCGTTCATCCTCGGTTTAAATGTCTAAAAAAGGACAATGTTGTCGAATATCGAATTTCCGATTATGACTTTTTTGAAAATCGGTCGACAACCGATGAGTCAATAACAATGATTGTATTCAATCGAGTCAAAATTACATATTCAAGTATTCAACCGAGTCAAAATCATTTATTTTAAGTAAATTACATATTTAAGTATTCAACTGAGTTAAAATCATTTAGTTTAAGTAAATTACATATTTAAGTATTCAACCGAATCAAAATCACCCTAATTATCCAAATTCCAAACGGGTCGAATATGATTCGAACGAAAACTCAAACCAACTATACCGCTATACCGACTTTGATTCAAAACTCAAATGAGACCGACCCGCCCCTTGACCCAAAACCCGAACGTGACCGACCCGCTTTGACCCGAACCTGAATGGGCATGACTCGACTTAACCCGAAACCCGATCAATCTAAAATTCATTATGACCAAACCCGATCCGACCAATGTCCCACCCGACTAATACCCGACCATAAATTTTACCCGAATTGACCCGACCCGAGCAAGCCTGACCCGAACCCGACCCGAACGGCCGACTTGCCAGCTCTACTTGCCGCTATGGCAGTGGACGACGACGTCTCCCTCCATCGCCTCTCGCCTTCGCTCGTCATCCTCCCTCACTCCTCGTCATCCTTCTGTCGCCCCTCATCGTCCTCTGATTTGGTCTCGCCCTTTCTTGCGCTTCCTCTCTCGCCCTAATTCGCCCTCTATCGCACCTTGTCGTCATCTCTCTCTACTACGATCTTCGAGCTTTCCTGAATGGAGAACGATAATGGAGGAGGAGATAGCAGGTGGTCGAATTCAACCCCGGTTTTGCCTCAGGTAAGTGCAGTGCATCCAGTGCAGGTTCTTATCTCCAATGCTTTGATTTTTAACGTTGAATTAAACGTCTAATAATGCTGAATTTGCGGCTTTCTTGTGTCTCGGATGATCGGTGATGATTCCATTTTGTAGTGCTAGGCTGAATTTGTGCTTTATTGATTGAATCATTGATTCTTTTGCTTGCCTGATTATTGCAGTTTGTGTTGTTGTTTTTTCCGATCGATGTTGCTTCATGAATACTGATTTGGCTTGATTGAAATGGATTGGAAAGGTTGTAGCTTGAAATTTTTTTGATTGTCTTTCTTTAGCGGATAAATTATGTTTTCTGAAGATTTTATAAGTGGATTTAGAATTGCACTCTCTGCTGAAAATGATATAAACTACTGTGAAGAAATAAGACAAGTCGACAGTTAAACAACTTAACAACCAACGCAATTGACAGGAGGACTAATTTATAATTGAAACATCCTAATTTGATATGTTCTTTCTCCCTGAAATATTAGTGCTGCTACGTGGAAAAAAAACTGAATTTAATTAAAATGCTGCAAAAATTGTTCAAGTGGTCAATCTATGAATCAACCTAAATCATCCCCATTGTCATCAATTAACACAAATAATTTCTTCATTCACTTACCTTTTAAATACTCTTAATCTTCATGTATGAGGAAAATGGCCTACTATCAAGTGCACCAAATCCTTTCAAGTACTCTTCCGTTTCTTTATCAATAAACATGTAAAAAGGGACATATTTTCTTGCATCTTTGCTGGCATTTCTTGGCTATTGAATTACGTCATAATTACCTAAAAACAACACAACTATGAGGAAAATGACATACTAAATAAGCAGATTTTATATAGTCAAAAGACACTAAGCGATTAGGCACTACCAAATATGGCTAAAGCAAAAATGACCTTGTGAAACCTTTCCAGCTCTAGAAGGTCATCTCCCTCAATATCAAAACCACTTCTAGGCCAGGTCTCCTGTATGGTGTGGGTAAATCATGCAAACAGGAAAACAAGAACATCAGCAAAAGCATATTTGGATTACTAATTGAAATTGTTTCTACACAAAAGAAGGAAAAGAAATCATTACACATGTTACATGCCCGTATTATATATGAGATACACACAAGCAGGACTCGGCAATAGAACTAGGCTAAAAGTTGAAGGAGCGGAAAAACCACAGACTAGAAGAAAACCGAAATTAGAACAATAATTTTTTTTAAAATCCTGGTTGAAGCTGTTGCTACCAATCAAGAGCAAAGACCAATCGAACAATTTGACTCAATCCAATCTAGCAATTGATTTCTCACCCAAATTTGAAATCCACAAAAATCACTAACTGTACAAAGAGTAAAGAGGAATGAGAAGGAGATGATACCTGCCCTTACTAGGGTAAAAGTCGACCAGAATTTAGATTGCAGCCCGGTCGAGGGATGCCGACCAAAGAAGAGAAAAACTGAAGAACACCACATCTTCTAATTTATCGTAAGGAGAAATCAAATGTCAATGTCCTTTGCAATACCTCAGATTTGTGAAGAAAACAACAAAGAGAACCAAATGTGGGGCAATGATCGAAATCAAAAAGGGGGAAAGCGTTTTGAAGCAAAGAACGAACCTCAGAAATTGGAATGGATCAAAGCGGCGAGGAAAATCCGAGGTCGAATCCGGCGCGACTCCACCGTCCATCCTCTTTCGGAGCAAATGAATACGGCGAACCACATTTTCGTGCTCGCACTCCGCCACTCTCCTGTTGTTGCTCTTAGGGAGTCGGACACCGCCATTTCAACTCCTCAAGCGGTTCTGGAAGCTTCCAATCGGGGATTCGATAGATGCAGAGGTGAGGAATCGATTAACGATAAGAGAGAGATGTGACTGATTTGTAGAGATTGAGGAGAGGAGGAAGATGAAGAGGAACGGAGAAAGAGGCCTTTCACCTCATGTATCCGTTCATGAATAGTTCCCATTAACCGGCTGTTTTATTTGCACAAATTAGCCCGGCCATTTCGGCCCATTTTCCCCCCCTTGGCTATTTGTGCAAATAGGCCCGTTTTTCAAGCTATTTAGTGTTATTTCCTCTAGGCCGAAATCGAAGGGCTTTTATAGAGTGGAGATCCATGGCTTGTGCAAATTGAAGAAAAACTAGGTTTGCCCTCCTTCTTTTCTAGTTAATTTGTCCTTCTGTAAGTTCCTATGCAATGCAATATTCTTATCTTAGCCTACTTATGAGTTTCTCACCATTTCTGTAAGTTCTTTATGTAAGTTCTTATGAGTTGCAATGCATAAGATTCTGTAGATACGGATTGATTTTGTATTTAGAATGGATGACTGAATGACTGATATAGGTTTGTTAATTTTTAAATTGTTCCTATTTTCTGTCAAAATCTTGACATCTACGAGTAATTGGATTTTAATTTTATCTATATATCTATATCTATATATATATATAAACTCTTAATTTAGAAGAGTTTATGCTGAGGTGTCAATATTAGAGAGATTTTAGGGGTTTTGACCAATTATAATTTTCTTTTTTATCTTTAATCCTTTTTTTTTTTAATTCTCTTTTTTTCTTCTTTTTCTTTAATTTTCATTTACTAACTATCTATATCTATATAGTATATTAATTTATGTCACATGTCCTCTCCATGTTCAAAGTTATTTGTGAAAATATTATTTACATAATATCATTTTATTATGGTAACTATATTTTCTATTATTATTTTTTTTAAAAAAATATTCTAATATTAATTACCCAATATTATTTGATGTTACATTTTTTAACCAATGGTATTAATTCAAAACTTTTATCTTTCACTATTTATTATTTATTTTTCTCTTTATCTCTTTAACCCAAGTGTATTTTTTTCTATTATTTTTAACACAATTACTAATCAATGGGTTTAATTAAAAATATTGAATTAAATCTAATGTCTATGATTTATCTATATCTAAATATTATTTATAAAAAAATCGCGCCATGGCGCGGGGATCGTACTAGTTTTATTTAATTTAATCTAACATTTGAAACTCATTCTGTCAATTCTATCAAAATTTTCTCAAATCTAATATTTGAAAATCATTTTGTTAACAGTATCTTATCTGTTAATGATTTGTTCTTATCACATTACCGTTTTTTTTTTATTCATACTTTTCTAGAAAAATACTCCCTCCGTTAATTAAAACTTGACGTTTTACTATTCACGCACGCATTTTTAGGTGTTAAAAACTATATAAAATATTAACTTTTGAAATAATTTTTTTAAATAATATCATACTTATTACTATTAAGTATGAATTTATAAAAACAAATTTAAAAAAAAGTTAATATTTTATATAGTTTTTATCGTTCTAAAAAAGCGTGCATGAATAGTAAACGACAAGTTTTAATTAACAGAGGGAGTATTAACTTTGGATTTTGTGTTAAAAGGGGAAAATTGTAGGAAAGAAAATCGAGGTCTCAATATATGGGTTTGTGCATTTGGTAAGATTACTACTGTATCTATTCTCAATTATGTTTTCCATTTGTGTTATGCAATATAAGATTACTACTGTCTTTGAGTTTACGTTGCACTACTGAATGAGGTCTTTGAGATTCTATTTCTAAAATTCAGGATCTTCAAATCTGTTCTTAATTTGAGATTTGTAAATCAGCCTCCATCCTTCATAGATTCTTCTTATTTTGTTTAGAGATCCCCTGATTGATGGTAATGTTCTCTCTAAGCACGGGTTGTTGATGAAATTGAAGTGTATGTTGCATCTTCGATATGCACTATTGGATTTTATGTCATTATCTCATGATTATGTTGATCTAATTCACCCATACTGATATCTTTCCCACAATTTTTCAATCGTTGGCAGCTTCACAGGGGAAATTGCAGAAAAGAAAATTGAGGTCTCAATATATGGGTTTGTGCCTTTGGTAAGATTACTAGTGCTATCTATTCTCAGTTTCAGATTTCTAAATCATCCTTTATACATTCTTCTCATTCTGTCTTCCATTTGTGTTAGTAAGATTACTACTACCATTTGAGTTTATGTTGCAATATTGAATGAGGTCTCAATATATGGTTTTCTGCCTTTGGATATGTGTCTTTGAGATTCTATTTTTTTTTTTTAAATATGTTTCCTCATCTCTTTGACGAGAAGGCATGGGAACTCGCATAATTGCAGCTGCAGATGCGGCAGTAGCACCTTCGTGCATCAACTTCGTTTTTTTATTTGGATGGATAATCTGTCTTGCGCAAGAGAGGAATAACTGATGATCTTGGTGCTGAGGCCTTGATGTTTGAAGCCTGGGATAAAGTTGAAAACCATTTGAATGTAAGATATACAAGCATATGCAGGATATACAAGTATATGTTGATTTCTTTGCCATATTGAGAGACAATTTGCACTTAGTTGTTGCATGTCTTCTTGAAGATGTAGAGAGCAGTGAGGCACAGCTAGGTCAGAAGCATATGATTTTCAGTTAGTCAGTATATTTTAGTTGGGTCTAATTTATTTATTTATTTTGGCTTTCTTTCATTTCTATATATACATGTTTGCTTCTATTCCTACTGGGAAGTGGAGTATTGTATATTCTACTTGAATTCATGTGTTTTCGGTGAATAAATTTGTTCAATAATGCAGTTTCTCTTTTGCAGCTGCATTATTGAACTTGGAACTAAGGAGATACATCGTTTCGATCTTCGCAAGTACTTGAGATGAATCCTCTTTCCTCCGTTTCCCTTTCTTTTTGTTTTGTTAATTGCAAACCATATATTAACGTCTTGATGATTTGTATTTTTAACTACTGAGTTGATCAAATTGAAGAAAATGGATACTACTGAGATGACCAAGTCATCCAAATTTGAGTGCTTGCTCTAAGTATTTAGTTATTTTCCACATTGTTGTACTAGGGGAAATATTTTTATTTTTTTTTAAAAATGGTTGAATTATTATTACTACATTATTGTTTTTTCACTTTCATAATTTTGCAGATTTGGATGATAGCCTTTAACCGTTCAGCTTGGTATCAATTTGGCATATGTTAAATTCAATTGAATGTTATTGAAAACTAAATGAAAGAAGCCCAAATAAATAATTAAATATCTCCTTGGTTCGAGCTCATGGAGTTTGATATTGTAGGAAAAATCAAATATATCTTGAAGCTATTAAAGGATCAACATATAAGCCCAACTGATTTAGATTATACTCCCTCCGTCCAACAATACATGAGTTTTTAGAGGTAAAATTTTGTCCAACAATAGATCGTCTTTTATGTTTTCTAGGTATGAAGTTTTAATGATTTGTATTGGTTTGTGTGATGTTGACTTTTTAAAATAATTTGATTGGTTAAAATGTGTAATGGGTGTTAAAAAATAATAAAATTTATGAAAAAGTTAGTATAATGATGATTTTTTTTAAAAGTAAAGTGTTTTATTAAAACTTGTGCAAAATGCCAAAAGGCAATGTATTTTAGGACGGGGGAGTAATGAATTGACAATAGGTGGAATACATTCACTTGTAAATTAGTCTATGAATGATATAGGTAACACTACGCCAGAAATACACTCAGGCCATGGAGTATATCCTCGTCTGAATAGGCAAATGGTCGCCTGAGAATTCAAGCAACGAACTTGTCATCGCTTGCATTGGAGCGTCACCTTCCCTAGAACATTCAGACGACGAACTTAGCAATTACAAAGCACTAGTATTAGTAGTATAGGATTTCACATGGTACCGAAGGAACCAAATAAGGAAATGTAACAAAATTTCTGATAATCACACAGTGAGTGAGGACCCTTCCAAGTCCAATGTATTACAATTAAATTATGCAAATAAACATTCAGAGGAATCAAGGCAAGATAGCATGGTTTTCATCAAATTCAAAAACTCAAGGCATGATAGAATCTTTATTAATGATCCTAAGGAGAGACATTTCTGGATTCAGCATCAAAAAAGGAGGTGATCTTTTGTAAACAACAGATGCAGCTCTGATCAAGATCGCAGCTGTCAATCCCCAAACAATGTATTTCTTGTTATCTGTTTCGTAATCAAAGAAATGAATCAGGTACTTGTATCCCATCCACTCTCGTTCCTCAACATTTCGGTTTTCATCCTGTACAGATGATACAATTAGAATTAATCCCAGGCTGAAAGAAGTGAGATTCAACAATCAAAACATAGGGATTGATTGATAAAGGAAAAGGAACCTTCAGGAACATTTCCAAGGGTGCGTCGAAAATTGAATCTACCTCCTCCTCATTCGGACGTGGCTTGAACGCTTCCTTATTGGACAATATGCCAATAACAGGGATCACCCTGAGAATATGCTGCACAGATAACAACATATTAGAGATGTTGATTCGAACAAAAGCATCAAAAAAGGTTCCCTGGTGAGCAGGTAGGAAGACGGATAAATTTGTTAACCATTAGTATTAACACAGGTTCTTGATAAAATGTCTTTCAACAGTGATAAACACAACTCCAGCGAGCATGACGAAAATATTGCAGGCTAAAATTACTAATTGCTCTACCATTTTCAGATGAATATGATTATCCAAGAAATGCCTTATCAAATGATGAAGGATAATAGGAATGTAACGATTGTGGTAGAGCCGTCTTAGGAAATACTGAAAACTACCTAGTTGGATGAATGCAATAAGTCGTGAGTGAAATTCTTCAGCCAGTTTACTAGTGATACAGAAACTAATTTACAAATTAAAACTTAAATGGATGGTGAAAAAAGTACAGATGCATAGCAGCAAGTAGCAGGATACCAGTTCAATAAGACTAAACAAATCTTTTTCCTACGAATTCACTACAGAGGGTTATTAAGGAACCAACAACATCAACTAAGTATATCCAGCCTAGGTCGGATATGGGGATTGAGGTGTGCAGCTGTATATACATCTAGCGAACAAATTGCAAGGATGTTTTTGACATACTTACGTTTCCGACGATCAATAAACCAAAATGAAGAAAGAATTCAAAAAAGCATCATTATATCGTCATTTCTGACAACAAACTGTTCATAGTCCCGGGCAATCAAAAAGAAGATCGATGCTAGATATACTCAGACACGGAAAAAGAGAAAGGATTAGCGGGAGCCATTCTCGATGAATCAATCTCGTAGCGTTTTGGTTCGCCTTTTTTCTTGCTTCACAAATCTTCCAAGTAGCACCCGCAAGGTTCGTCCACGGAGGGTGAGTCAGCGCGCGCATAAGCATAATAAGCATAAGAATATAGAAAGTACATGAAACACCTTGCCCCTTCAACACGTACTCAAAATGATACAGTCAACAAAAATCTTAGGGCATAAAAGACCCAACCAATTATTCACTCAGGAAAGATTCAGTTTCAGTTGGTGTCCAATTCAAATTCCAATTCCTTTTTTATCAAACGGAACCTCCATCTCATAAGCAAGGGTATCACTCAAGCAAGTCTATCTTCCCTATTCATAGAAAATCTTCCAACTTGGCTGGCCGATCGCTCTCTTTGAATACGTTAAGGGCTCACTCCGTCCAGCTTCAGATCGAAGTCCTGATTCACCAATTTTACCTTAATTCAATTGTATCTCTGTTTCTTTCTACTCCGTATTTTATTTCTAAGCCAATTGTAGAGCACCTAATTCAAAAGCAGCATTCACTGCTTGGAAAGGTGTTCAATTCAATCAATGAAATTCCCATTTCCCACCCTCCTCTTCTCTGAAATTTTCTTCCATTTTGCTCAAACCAGTTCTTGTTATCACAAACCCTAATCGGAACATGCTTTTGCCTGGGAGTGTGAGGCATCTATTCTATTAGTCAATTGACCACTCTGATTGACAACCAATTGCAAATCGCAACAATACGCACTTCAATCTCCACAAATTGTGACATGAACCCTAGACGAATTGTACATCAGCACTTGAAATCACTGCAAAAATGTAAATTTACCTTGGACAAGAAAGGCTCAAGAAAAGTGACAACATTCACAAGAGCTGGATCCAACCCAATTTCCTCATGAGCTTCCCTTGTAGCCGTCTCAGCTTCATCTTTATCCCCTTCCTCCATCTTCCCACCTGGCAATGCCACTTCCCCTGTAAAACCCCCAAAATCAACCAACAAACCCCATCACGAAAAAATTCAAACTGAAGCAGCCAAAATTGAAGCAAACCCAGGTATATTCAGACCAGACCCGAGTGAGTGGATAGCCTGGAAGATCGTTTGGTGAGGATGACCCGAAGCTCGCCATTTTCCCCTTCAAAGAGGCAGACGAGGACGGCGGCTTTTTTGGGTTTGAATCGGCCTCCACTGGTGTTCCCCGCCTGTGTGAGGGCTTTCCCAATTGGGGTTGACGATTCGGGGAATCCCATCTGCGATACGACCTTGTTAAACCGATCTTCGATCTCCTTGGAGTCTTCCTCGTCGTCGTCGTCACCGCGGGGAGCTAGAGAGGGTGGATTGTAGAGACGGAGCTGCTTGGCCAAAGCTGTCAGCCTCTGGGAAGTGATGGAAGAGTCCATTGGGAATTGGGGGAAAAGGTTGAAGATGCTTTGAAGGTGGAGATAACGAAGTTACTAAAACTATAGCTTCCTTGTAATCGAAAAATCGATATTCTACGGGTCAACTGTTGTATTTGCCAAAATAGGTTGGACCGGCGGCCGGAGAGTCGGGTCGGGTCAGTTCACTCATTTCCAGTGGCAGCCCCAGGTTCTGTCGCGGGGGCCGGCACACCCTTTGGCCAAAATATACATAATATAAATCCTATCGTTTCGTATCGATTAGGAAAAATGACCGATAATAATACGAACTATCAACGATGAACCAAAAATAATACGAACTTTGAAAACCACCAATTCATATACAAACTATAACATATTAAACCAAAATCGATACAAGGTCCAAAATTCACAACCTATAAATTATTTTAGACTCAAATTATAATTACTTAAAAAGTTTGGGAAAATTTTATAAAATTAAAGAATGAAATTTAATTTAACTAAAAAAACCCTAATCCCTTCTCCCATCATCCCCATACTCCCAGTTTAGTGAAATTCAATGGCGGAAGGTCTTCTTCAATGGTGGATTCGACCTTTAATTTGGGGGGATTTCTGGCTAATTTTGGGTTCCCGTTATCCGTTCTCACGGATTCGACCTTTAATTTGAGTATCTTGACCTCCCTGTACCCGGTGGTGTTTCGAATCGGGCTCCGACATGGCGGAAGGCCCTCTTCAATGGCGGAATTCAACCAGTCATTCAAACAACCCGTCCATCTTCGCTCATGGTGTTCTGCACCTCCATCGTCGTTTTGGTGCAGCGTCTACTTCCTGTCTGCCCGCCTTCCGTCGTCTCCAGCCTCGCCTGCCGCCGTTCATCGTTGTAGCCGGTGGATCTAGTTCGATTGGCAGTTAGCTGTGGTTGGGTGTTTAGTGTTGTGCGGGATTGTGCCGCATCCGCCATCGCCGTTCCGCCATAGCTGTCTACAACGGTAGAACAAATGGGGAAGATGCTCCTCCATAGCTGCTACTGTAGAACGAATGGGGGAGATGATAAATTTTGAAATTTACAATTTTGACCACAATTTATTATTAATTATATATTGAGTTCAAATGATTTTAGAGTTTGTGAATTTTGCACCTTGTATCAATTTTGGTTTAATGTGTTATAGTTTGTATATGAATTGGTGGTTTTGAAAGTTCGTATTATTTTTGGTTCACCGTTGATAGTTCGTATTATTTTTGGTTATTTTTCCTATCGATTAACATTGTTAAGGTAGCTCAGTTTGTAAGAGTCTTGCAAATTAAGCCTTTCGAGCACAGGCGTCGCGTGTTCCACTCAATGTCGCCTACTACAATTATGTTTTTCAGCTCTCAATACTTGTATAGTTGTTTTGCTTTTTTTATTAAAAAAAAAAATTACAGCAACTATCATTCGATCTCCAAAATCCAAAAAAGCTCTCCTCTCTCTTGTTTGATTTGAGTTTGAATCAAATCAGTTTGAACATAATGGAATACGAGAAGACGTTTCTCTTCTGGATGTTGGATGCTTGAGCAATGGAACATCCTGCGTGCTCGATTGTAGGCCAAGTTTTCTCCTCCTCTTTTGAGGGGAAAACCTACAATCTCTACCAAAATCTTGAGATTTCCTCAAGTAATCCCACAAATTGGGTCTTTGAATCCGTCAATCTTTACCACAATTTCGATTTCATCCCTAACTTGTGGGTTTGAAGTTTCATCAACAAACCTTCAATCCTCAAGAAATTGGTTTGATGGGTCGATGATCTGCTCCTCTATGGGGTGTGTCTTTCGGTCCTTGTTCACCCCTCCGAACCCACTTGCAGCATCCTCTCACCGTCACCCTCCCCTTTGTTTTATCTACAGGAGTTTTGGGGCTCCGTCGTTAACTCCACCGGTTGCGTTCTCCTTCGGCGTCGGTCAGATTGTCATCGACGATCTGCTATGCGGCGTGTCTCAAAAAAAAAAAAAAGTGTTGTTAGATACACCGCAAATCCCCCATCAAAAGTGCACGTCAAAATTAACGTACGGGTCATTCCAATTACTTAGCACTCTAAAAAAATTAATTAACCCACTTTAACCTTGCACGTCAATCCCGACGTGCAGGACGACGGCTTTCTTGGGTTTGAATCGGCCTCCCCTGCTGTTCTCTGCCTGTGTGAGGGCTTTCCCAATTGGGGTTGACGATTCGGGGAATCCCATTTGCGATACGACCTTGTTAGATCGATCTTCCATCTTTTGGGAGTCTTCCTTGTCGTCGTCGTCACCGACGGGAGCTAGAGAGGGTGGACAAAAGATGTCAGCCTCTGGGAAGTGATAGAAGAGTCCATGGGGAATTGGAGAAAAAGGTTGAAGATGCTTTGAAGGTGGAGATAACGAAGTTACTAAAATAGAGCTTTCTTGTAGTCGAGAAATCGATATTCAACGTGTGACACGTTGTATTTGCAAATGGGTTGGTTCACTCATTTTAGTTCGGGTTGACTAATCTATTAGTAGTATCTCTCTATCTATTAATCTATCTATTTTTTGTATTAATATTACTAATTCTGTTATAATTTTTTTGATTTGTCGCGCCCACAATTAAATCTTATTATTTTAATCTATTTATCTTTTCTTATTGGTTGGTTATATTATTGGAAATCTTTGATATATGTTTCCTTTTTATTTTGATTGCAATTGTCATCTTAGTCGTCTACCTGCATTGAACTTGAGTTGAATCTTGACTTATTTATTTTTGAAACTTGAAATGATGTATTTCCCATACTAAATCGATTACAATCTTCCTCACATTGTCTACGTACAATGAATATTTATTACAGAATATAGTAATATTAAAAAAAAATACGCATATTAAAATATTCTCTTACCACATATAATGCATTATTAAAGGAAAGTGTGTGGTCATTATTTGATTTTATTTTTCAAATATATTTATTCTTAATGTGGATATACATATTGGAATCATTTACGCAACTATATAATGTGTGATAATTCATTCTCAAGAACACGCTCTCAATCAATTTACCCAAGTCGAGGTATGCTCTCAGACTAGGGTTGTGCATCGGTCTAAAACCGAATCGGACCGAACCAAATTGAGCCGAACCGAAACCAAAAATCTCAAAATTTCAAACCAAAAGTCGAACCGAAAGCATTAGGTTCGGTTCGGTTATTTGTAGGCTCGGTTTGTGTTCGTTTCGGTTTTAACATAATTGAACCGAATTTCTATAATTCTCCCAAAAAAAACAATAAATAATGAACCGGTTTGGTTATTTATAGGTTTGGTTTGTGTTTGCTTAAAGTTTTTGCCTTTTCGGTTTGAGATTTTTGAAAAGTGAAGGTTGTGTGAAGCTAGAAGAAATATGATTATAATAAGAACTAATTCGATCTATAAGTCCAAATGAAAATTCTTTATATGTATATCATAAAACTTCAAGTAAAGCATGAGTCCTAGTCCCATAAAAACTAGTTCATCCTCATTATAAATAATGAGATATCCATAGTGCGTAACGTAATTATTGTTAGCAGATACAGTAAATGATAAATCATTTGTCCATGATATTTAGTTTGTAACTCACCTATATTTTGTGACTTTTTAAGTAGAACCGGTGACATCCTGTAATTATCACTTCTAATTTGTCTTATGCAAGTTAACCCGGCCCTGGTGCTAGGACAACAAGGGCGATTGCCCAGGGCCCAACATCTGAAGGGGTCCAGCCCATTTTTGTGTGTATATATATGTA
The DNA here is from genome assembly GCA_037127255.1 of Persicaria tinctoria. Classification (NCBI taxonomy): domain Eukaryota; kingdom Viridiplantae; phylum Streptophyta; class Magnoliopsida; order Caryophyllales; family Polygonaceae; genus Persicaria; species Persicaria tinctoria. The sequence continues at coordinate 18,442,561 of JBANSL010000007.1, read as the reverse complement.
TACTAGTGTATGCCCCGTCTTCTATACGGGAATGTGTTAACACAATATTATAAAATTACATTTATTATCTATAAAAAATCATATTATAAATATAAAAATAAATAAATAAATAAATATGAATTACATTATGATAATTAAACTAATAACTAAAAATATAAGATTCTAATTATTCTAGATCTAAATAACTCATTCTCCTAAAAAATAATATAGATATAAATAAAAATAAATATGAAATAACTAATTTTGATATAAATACTTCTTTCCACAAAAAATAATCGATAACACCTATGAAATATTTACTACTATGTATCTATTAATATTTTTGGTAATTATGATAATTGTTCTAAAAAAAACTCTTCAAGGTCCGCCTAGACCCCCACCTAAACCTCTTACCTCACCCCTCCGCCAAGGCCTTCAAGGTCACCAAGATCCGCTAGACCCTAAAGACCCGCCATAAAATTCGTCTACATGGCAATTGGACGAACCTAATTTATTTTTTAGGTCTCGTCCATATGTTGTAATTTATATATAAACCGTCCATTGGATATATTATTTATAATCCAGATGGAGATACACTTATATGACCATTTGTATATCTGTATATGTCAAAGTTGTTAATAAGATAAAACTACGTATTTTAGATTATCATTTCAACAAATAAATAATCCTTCCTATATATCTACGTAAATAATCTAAATTTAGGTATTAATACAATATTTAGATTAAGACAAAGTAGTTATTTAGATTATTATTTTTAGTGGAAATTGACATAGATAGGATATATATGATATATATGATTAGATTAGATAGGATGGAAATTGGGTGAATATAATATAATTTGCATATGATAATTGAGTGACATAATATAATTTATTCTCTATTAGGAAAACGGATGGATGGTTATAATATAGTTTATTATTATTATTATTATTATTGATGATTGTGTTATATTGATATATTTTTTTTCCTTATATAATATTTATTATTTTTATTATTATTATTATTGATATAGTTTTAATTATATAGATTTAATTATTTTTATTAGATTTCCTTTTTTACGGGAGAAAGTTTTGCGAGACGCACTCACACGCCGCCACATAGGCAGATTCACTCACACACCGCAACGCAGGACGCTATGCATCGGTTTTAGTATATGTATATAGATTACATGTGTCTTGTTTTTCAGCCCAAAAGAATTGAAAAAGGCCCATGAGCCCAAAACTATGTTAATATTAAAGCAATGTAAAAAGAAAATAAAAAAAGAAGAAGTCATTCTCTGCATTAGGTCGGCCAAGTTCAAAGAAAGAGGTTGTCCCATCCATTCTTTCCTCAGAGAAGCTCCAGTGCTCCAGGGTTCTAGATGAAGAAATTAGGGAAGGGTTTTCATTTCCTTCTCTTTCTCCTTCTTTTTAATAATTATTTTCTTCTCTACCCCTGTACTCAAAAACTTTACAAGATCAAGAAACCAAAAACACCTCCCAATCTTTCCCAAATCCTCCAAATTCAAGGATTCGTTCAACCGATTATTCTGAAGGCTTACTCTGATGCCCTGATGGTTACATAGGTATGTCGATTTCTTGCTTTCTCTTATCAATTTTGGAAGACAAAGGCACAAAGTAGATTGAGTTGAATTTAAAAGCCTCTAAATTTGCATCTTTTGCCTCGTTTATGTTTCTTGGCGCAGGATTGCAACCAATTTTTACAAGGGATTCATCTTTCGAAATTGGAATGTTGCACACACTTGCAGATTGGAAATTCCATTCATCTATTGAGGTGTTGTTGTCCCTTTTCTAAATCTCTAATTTTATCTATTGCTATTTTGTTTTATAAAATGGCACCCAAAAAGTATTTATCTGGAAGTGAAAAAAGGAAAAAGAGAAGGCTAACTAAACAGTTCATAGAATAACAAAAGGGAGCAATTGATAAGTTTGTTATCAAACAAAGAGGCCAAAGTTCTGATGGATTGGATGTAGGTAGAGATCTTTAACCACCTGAAAATCTGAGCAATGAGGATGTTAATCATGTAAGTGAGGAGGAGGTGGATGTGCCTCCTGTGACTGTGACTCAGACTGAAAATTCCAGGATTAGGAAAGAATTTATTCCCTCTTTAGATGTTTATGATCCTAGACATTGGGATAGTATTGACAACAAAGCAAGAGATATTTTAGTTGAAAAGGGGCCTATAAGGGAATTGAATATTGTATTTCCCCTAGATAATTTATCTAGGCGTTTTTCATATGCTTATTATTCAAGAAAGTTGAGCAATGGAGAGATTAGTGATAGAAAATGGTTGGTGTACTCCAAGCATGTGGACAAAGTATATTGTTTTTGTTGTAAGTTGTTCAAATCTGAAAATAATAAAAGTTTTTTAGCAAATGATGGACTTAAAGATTGGAAGCATCTTAGTGATAGACTTCGACAACATGAAAATAGTGTTGAGCATATGACTAACATGAACACTTGGAATGAATTAAGAGTTCGATTAAACAAAAATCAAACCATTGACAGAGAGTTGCAACAAGAAATTACAAGGGAAAAAGAGCGTTGGAGGCGGGTCTTAAAAAGAATTATTTCTATTGTGAAATGTCTTGCAAAACATAATTTGGCATTTCGAGGATCCAATGAGAAGCTTTATCAAGCTAGTAATGGGAATTTTTTAGGATTGGTTGAGATGATTGCCGAATTTGACATGATAATGCAAGACCATGTTAGACGCATTCAAATCCATGAGATTCATCACCATTATTTAGGTCACAAGATTCAAAATGAATTGATTTCTGTTTTGGCTCACAATGTTAAAAGCTCTATCATTCGAGTAATTAAAGAATCAAAATACTTCTCTGTCATCCTTGATTGTATCCCAGATTTGAGTCACCAGGAACAGATGACATTAATATTCCGATGTGTCAACATGTCAAACTATAAGATACAAATAGAAGAGTACTTTTTAGAGTTTTTGATTGTCCGATGTGTCAATATGCCGTGTGCCTGTCATAGTCTTAATCTTACACTTAGTGATATGGCACATTCTTGTGTTAAAGCTGTTTCATTTTTTGGAGTTGTACAACACATATATATAGGGGTGGGCACGGGACGGGATGGGACGGGATTGAGCCGGGACGGGACTCGTCCCGCGAAATTTTTACGGGACGGGATTGACACTTTTTTTTCGGGACGGGATCGGGACGGGACGGGCCTTGTCCCGCAAATAAAAATAATAAAATATTATATAAATTTGCAAAGTGAAAAATGTTTTCATAATTCATTAATTTGTATAATATGTTGAATACGATATTCTTCTCAACTATATTATTCAATAATAATAATAATAATAATAATAATAATAATATTATTATTATTATTATTATTATTATTATTATTATTATTATAATACTATTATTAATTCATATAATGATTGTATAATTAATTATAATGTTCAACATATTTGGCTACATTATCTTACTAGATCAGGACGGAAAGGGATTTATACGAGATTCACCATATACTGTCTCATTATCGATTGATAGTTGGGAAGAATACCGTATTTAGCTATTCGCCTCTTGTAGCTCTAAATGGGTATTATAATAATAATAATAATAATAATAATAATAATAATAATAATAATAATAATAATAATAATAATAATGCCACGTTATAATTAAAAAAAAATTACTTATTTTTATTGTTATTATTATAAAAATAATTATACTTTACAAGAAAAAAATATAATATGATATAATAATAATAATATAATAATAATAATAATAATTTTATTATAAATTAATATTATTATTAAATTATATTATAATATTGTATAATAATATTATTATTATTATTATAATCAATTATTATTATAAATTGAAAATTATTATTATAATTATAAATAATATTTGCTCAAATAATAATAATATTATTATAAAGAAATATTATTATTATTATAAATGGAAGATTATGATTATAATTATAATTATAATATTTTCTCAAAATAATAATACTAATAATATATTATTATTATTCTATAATGTTATGTTATTATGATTTTTATTATTATAAAAATTATTATTATTATTATAATATGCGGGATCCCACCGGGATCGTCCCGCGTTTCGTCCCGCATAATTTTTGCGGGACGGGATTCACTATTTTGTCCTAAATACCACCGGGATCGGGACGGGACCGGGACGGGATCGGGATTTGCGGGATTTGTGGCCACCCCTAATATATACATTATTCTCAAGTTCTCCTAAAAGATGGAAAATTTTGCTTGATAATGTTCATGGCTTAAGTGTGAAATCTTTATGTAATACTCGTTCGGAGAGTAGAGTAAAAAGTGTTAAAGCTATTAGATTTCAATCTCCTCAAATAATTGTAGCTGTATCTGAATTATGTGAATCTTGTGATGATGCCAAATCAAAAAGTGAAGCTGAAAGTTTACTTAGTGCACTTGAGAATTTTGAGTTTTTACTTGGTATGGTTATTTGGTATGACATTTTACATGCTATTAACATGGTAAGTAAGATGTTGCAATCTAAATCTATGAGCTTTGACACTACAATGAAGCAACTGGATGGTGTAATATCCTATTTTGAGAAGTATAGACAAGAAGGATTTATCTCAAGCATGAATATTGCTAAGGGTCTTGCATCTGACTTGAATATAGAGCCTAATTTCCAAACAAAACGTCGAACATTTAGGAAAAAACACTTTGATGAAAATGATCATGATGAAGAAGTGCAATCACCTAAGGATTCCTTTCGAGTTAACTATTTTTTGGTCATTGTAGATATGGCAATTGGTTCCTTGAAAAATAGATTTGAACAAGTAAAGATGTTTGAAAGTATTTTTGGGTTCTTACTTGATTCAAAGAACTTGAAGCCATTGGATGTTAATCAACTTAGAGAATGTTGCATCAAGTTTCATGCTACTTTTTCTCATAATAATTTGTTTGATGTTGATTTAGAAGATCTTTTCTCATAATTAAAAGTGTTGCAAACAAGCTTACCTGATGACTCAATGTCAACAATTGAAATTCTAGAGTTTGTCAAAGCTGCAGATTGTTATCCTAATGTTTCGATCGCTTGTCGTATCTTATTAACTATGCCCATGACTTTGGCTTCTGCTGAACGAAGTTTCTCCAAGTTGAAATTATTAAAAACTTATTTGAGCTCATCTATGTCACAAGAAAGGTTGAATGGTTTGGCCATATTAAGCATTGAGAGTGATTGATATATTGGATAATTTAGATGTGGATACTATTATTGATGACTTTGCATCAAATATTGCTCGAAGAAATCGTTTTACATGATCGTGTTTGTTGTTTTATAGGCTGAAGATGGTGCAGCTCGGAGATGGTTTGATGCAGTTTCTAGCATTCAGTTATTGGCATAATGACATTTTGCTTGAAGAAATGAAGAACAAGAACTTAAGGCCTATTTTTGAAGTTGTTATTGTTGCAACATGAAGTTGTTAGTGTAAAACCATTTTTTTTGGTAAAACTCAGTGTAAAACTTATTATTGATGATATTCATATATTATAATGTAAATTTATGATTTACCTATTAAGTAATGACATATTTAAGTTTATCTTAGGGACCCTTATTTTATTTTTGCCCAGGGCCTCTAAAATGCTAGGATCAACTCTGGCAAGTTCTGTTACTTTAAAAGGCGTTAATCCATTAAAAGCATCAGAATTATTTTGTATACATCTTCAACTTTGAATGCTAGAAAAGCTAATATAAAATGAAGAAATTTAGCCAAATGTCCATTTTATCAACCTCTTTTTGCAAAATGTCCACTTAAAAAACAGTTTTTGCTAAATGTCCTAATTTTTTTTGAAAACCCCATAATGCTCCTGCCCTTATATTTCAAACAATGTCAGTTGCAGTGCGGTTTTTACTTTTCCATCATCATCCCCGTCCTCTCCGGCTCTCCACTTCGTCCGTTGTCTCTCTTCCTGACGATTCCACGCCGTTTCACTCCTCGTCGGTTTTCCTTCATCCGTTTCTCTGGTTTTCTCCGGTTGCTCTGCTGCTTTCATCTTCCATTCCGATTTCGTGTCGCTCTTCGTGCTTCTAATGGCGTCGTCATCAGGTACTGCTCACTTTCGTTTCAAATGAAATCGGTTTCTGTTTAGGGTTTTCCAATTTCTGTTTGCATTTGGACATCTCCTTCCATTTCCTTCATGTTCTTCTCTTGTTGTCGTCAGTTTGTTGTTTAATTTGGTTTTGTTTTTGTGATTTTATCATGTTAAGCAACGGTTAGGGTTTGTGTTTTGCTTTTATTTGTATGTAAGGGTTATGAGTTTGTGATATGATGCATTGTTTGTTTCTTGAACTGATTTCGTTTCAAATTTAGCATTTATGCACAGTTGTTTGATCAATTTTACATGCATGGTGACAGTAGTTTCCCTTTTTGGTTCCAGGATGTTGTAAGCCATTGTTCTGTCTATTTTGTAATTCTTGTGTTTTCTATAAGGTTTCTGAGTTTGTGATATGATGCATTATTTCTTCCTTGGACTGATTTTGTTTTGAATTTAGTATTTATGTAATTCATCTATTCCTCATGCGTGGTGATAGTAGTTTATCTGTTTGGTTATAGTCTGTTCTATGTCCATTCATGGTGGGAGACCATTCATTGCTTAGAATTATCCTTTTAGTGACACCATATATTCCCACCGTTTTAATGTTTTACACCACATTAAGCTTTGCTTAGCATTAGCCCCTTTAGGGTTGTTGCTTCCCTTGTCCTAGGGGTATCCATTTGGTGACTCCATTCCTTTTGGTTACATGATATGTCCCAACCTCCCTCATTGACCGTACAAGAAGAGGAGGAAGCCATGAGTGTCCGTTCTGACGGACCAATGACTAGAGCGAGAGCCAAGGCGATCGTAAGAGCTACCACGTCCATTATCACTCGAGACTTCGCTTCTAAACCGGAGCAACCACCATCATTGAGCTTATTAGTATCTGTCGCCGACACTCTGTGTGATGCGTCTTAGCCTCCGTCAGATACCTTTCCGACGTCGTTCACATAAACTATTTATTATTAAGACTTATTTCTATTTTTAGCATTATTTATTAATAATGGTGTGGACTTACTTTACATAGTAAGTCCAGCTCGTTAATTAATTAGGTTCATTATTTAATTAATTAAGGTTATTATTATTTTCCTATAAATACTCTTTTAGGGTTAATTGTCATCTTTACGTCAAATTTAGAGGAATTGAAGAGCGTTGAGTTGAAACTCCCCCTTTTCCTCCCTGACGTCACAAACCCTATTGTTCTCTTTGTTACTTGATTGATTGCTGCTGCTGAAATTCAATTGGATCTTCAATCAAAGGTTCTCGCTGGAATTGATTGAAGATCGGAATCTCATCCTCGTTTGGAAGAGATTAACTTTGTTCCATCACCGCTATCGCCGTTGCACCGCCACCATCCCTCACTACCGACAACCACCCCGTCACCACCAACGCTGCACTATCGCCTAACTGCTCCACCGATCCGCTGTCTTTGTGCGTATATTGAGATTACGTGGGTGTGCAGTCCGATCGAACACGTCGTTGCGCACCTGAGTGGGAAAAGGTGGGCACTTGAATATCTTATGTAAGCTAATTAGCCCTTTGCTAATTAGTTTGGCAATTCGCTTCCGCCAGATTCCAAATTGGAATTCGAAGTCGGTGCAAGACTCCGCCGCCACCGCCGTTTGCAATTGCAAATTTAAAAGTCAACGTGGCATTCAAGAATCTAACTAGTGCAAGATATAAATCAATCGGGATTCAAGGTCACGTGAGGAATTCAATGTCGATTCATATTACCAAGCTCGAGTGATCGAGAACGAGTCCTAGTACCGAACACGGGTGATCGATTGACATATACCTTTAACAACCGGATGATTGGGAGCTGTACTCGCTCAACCCGAGTCGAGTATTTATCAACTGGTATCAGAGCACACTCTTCCCTACTGTCGGTGAATATGATCCTGCTGTTTTTCTAGAGTGGTTACAGGCTACAGAGTACACTCTTCGCTACTGTCGGATACCTGACAATGAGAAAGTGCAAGCTGCTACTTTGCACTTTAGAGGAGCAGCGAGAGTATGGTGGCATCGCTTTGTTGATGACCACTTACGGAGGAACAAGCCCCCAGTTACTGCATGGAATCAGCTAGCTTATGTGATGATGCAGAAGTATGTTCCTCAGAACTACAGAGACCAGATGAGATTTCAGATAGCTACGGCTTCTCAAGGTAACCTTACTCCTTTAGAGTTCTTTTCTAAGCTTGAGGATATGTATTACAAAGATAACATTTCAGTGAGTCCTTCTACCTTGAGAACGAGGTTCTTGACTGGGTTAAATGCTAATATTCGTGATCCATTGGAAATCCTTCCAATTCACGACATGAATACCTTAACCCACACAGCCATGCAAATTTACAACCAGGTGAAACGAAAAGCAGCAACTGCTGCCAGGTATGCTTCTAGCTCTGGTCAATTTATTAGTTCTAATGTGCGTCAGCCGAGTGCAGGAATAGGTTCCAACACTAGATCGACTCCTCATAAAGCTAGTGTAGCTGTTCCTCGCCAGCCATTAGCCAAGAACACACCTCCCTTCGCGTCTGATAGGTCTAAAGATGCGGAATGCTTCAGATGTGGAAGCAAGGGACACTGGAAGAGAGATTGCCCTAATGCTAAAAGGGTAATGTTTATAGACCAGGTGGGTTATGCTTCTTTGGATGACGACGAGCAACCTGAGCTCGTTGCGGATGATAGCCAAGATCATGTTGAGGAAGAAGAAGCTTGTTATGCTCCAGCTACTCATGAAGGCACCATGTTGTCATTGGTAAATCGAAAGGTGCTTACAGTGAAAGAGGTCAATCCTAAGTCTCAAAGGGAAAACTTATTCCACACGAGATGCTTGGTTGAGTCTCTTGCGCTGTCCGTGATTATTGATAGTGGTAGCTGTAGCAACCTTGTCAGCAGAAAGGTTGTTGATCACCTAAAGATCCCTACAACGCAACATCCTCAACCTTAAAGTCTTTAATGGTTATCATCTCAACAAAGTACCCCTATTGCTGAACAATGTTCTATTTCTTTTGCTATTGGTCCTTACAAGGACACTGTTGTTTGTGATGTCGCTGTTATGGACGCCACCCATTTGCTGTTAGGATGTCCATGGCAGTTCGACAGACGTGTTCTTCACGATGGTTTTCTGAACACTTATGTGTTTGTTCAATTACCACGGGAAGCGCGTCAAGCTCTTACCACTTTCCCCGAGTGAGATTTTACAGGACCAGGTAGAGCGAGATAGAACTACAGCGGCATCTAGTCATTCCCCTACACCACCGCCGCCTGCAGGACTTCAAGGAAAAGTGGAACCACGCCTGATGCTTGCCAGACCCTCCACTATCACGACACCTTTACGGGGAAAGACGCCGGCTATTGAAATGTCGGGGATACTGCTTTGCCACCGGCTATTGAAAAGCTACTAGAAGACTATGCTGATGTCTTCCCTGATGAGCTCCCTTCTGGACTACCACCACTTCGAGGGATAGAGCATCAAATTAATTTGGTGCCTGGAGCTAGCTTGCCTAATCGCCCTGCTTACAAGGCTGGTCGAGAGGAAACTAAGGAGCTTCAGCGACAGGTTCAGGATTTGCTGGATCGTGGCTATGTGAGGGAATCCCTAAGCCCTTGCGCAGCCCCAGTCATCCTGGTTCCTAAGAATGATGGTTCTTGGCGCATGTGCGTCGACTGTAGAGCCATCAATCAGATTACAGTGAAGTACATGCATCCCATTCCGAGATTAGATGACATGTTGGATGAGCTATATGGTGCATGCGTCTTCACTAAGATAGATCTGCGAAGCGGATACCATCAGATCAGGATGCAGGAAGGTGACAAGTGGAAGACGACATTCAAGACCAAGTATGGGCTCTATGAGTGGCTTGTCATGCCATTTGGTCTCACCAATGCCCCCTCGACCTTTATGAGACTGATGAATCACGTCTTTAGAGACTATTTGGGTAAGTTTCTTGTGGTTTATTTTGATGATATTCTTGTATACTCACCCAATCTTGCAGATCATTCTGAGCATCTCAGGCTGGTGTTAGAGAGACTTCGACAAGAGCAGCTATATAGCAATCTGGCCAAATGTAGCTTCTGTGCTCCGTCCACCATCTTCTTGGGGTTTGTAGTCTCCAAAGAGGGTTTACACATGGACCAGTCGAAGGTTGCTGCTATTCGTGAGTGGCCTCAGCCTACTACGGCCACACAGGTTCGATCTTTCCTTGGGTTGGCTGGTTTTTATAGGCGTTTTGTTAAGGATTTTTCTACTATTGCAGCCCTTTTGCATGCTTTAACAAAACGTAATGTTGTTGTTGAATGGAACCCAAAATTAGATGTTGCTTTTAATAGGTTGAAAGATGCTTTGTGTAATGCACCTTTGCTGCAAACAGTGTTCTAAATATCGGATATATCGGCCGATATATCAGGGATATTTAGAATCCGCTACGATATCGGAATATCGGATTAAAGATATTGGTCAACGCTAAATATCGGGTCAACGCCGATATATCGGGTCAATATCGGGTTGGCCGATATATCCCCTCATTAAAAACGACGCCGTTTGACTGGTTTCATAGGGTTTTTCTTCTTCGCCATTTCACCTTCAGTTGTTCAGTGCCGTACGACATCGCTTTCTTCTCCTTCCGCCGTTCGACACTTCAAAAAGACTGCTTTCCACCGCCTCCGTCCTCCTCTACTTCTACCACCTCTCACAAGTCTCCTTCCGTCGCCTTAGGCCACCTTCTCTCCTTCTTGACTCACCGACTCTGTTGTCTAACTCATTGAATCTGCCTCAGGTCACCTCCTCTTCTTCTCTTCGATTCGCTGCTCGCCGACTCCGCCTCAGGCCGGCCACCTCCTCTCCTTCTCTTCAACTCGCCATCCTCCTCTTCTTCCCCAAGATTGGAGTACACCTCCTTCTTTGTCCTCTGTAAGGCAAGGCCATCTTCTATACTCTTTTGATTGTGTCAGAACTAATTGACTATTGAGACTTGGGTGGAATTGATTTTTGCAAATTGTCGATTGAGAGTCTGCAATTGCCAATTGATATTTTGTAACTAGAATGGATTGATGGAAATTGAGAGTAGAACTGGTTACTGAGTGGAAGTGTAGATTGTTTTTTTATTATATTAAAATTTTTATTATGTTTGATTGTTTTATATAATTTATAGTTTTTTTTAGCAATTTTATTTGGTAAATTTGTAATTGCAATATGATTTTTCCATCTTTATTTTTTAATTTTTATGTATAAATATAATATTTATAAATAAAAACTAGAAAAATCGATAAATCCGATATATCTCAATATATCCCTGATATATCCCCGATATATCATTTTTACCTCCGACCGATACGACCCCGATAAGCGATATTTAGACCCTTGGCTGCAATTGCCTGATTTTTCTAGAACTTTTGAGATAGAGGTTGATGCTTCTACCATAGGCATTGGAGGTGTTTTACACCAAGGTCGACAACCTATTGCATATTTTTCTGAAAAGTTGACAGGTGCACAGCTGAATTACTCCACATATGACAAGGAGTTGTATGCCCTGATCCGAGTGCTGAAAACGTGGCAACACTACCTCTGGCCATGTGAGTTTGTGATCCACAGCGACCATGTCGCCTTACGTTGCCGGAAGAGTCACGCGCTGCTGAGTAAGAGACATGCTCGCTGGGTGGAATTTCTAGAGACCTTTCCTTATGTCGTCCAACACAAGAAAGGTAAAGACAACATTGTTGCTGATGCGTTGTCTAGGAGGTATGTTCTCATTACTTCTGTTCAGTCACGTGTGTTAGGATTTGGCTTAATTCGTGATTTATATGTTTCTGATGAATTTTTTAAGCCCATTCTAGACATTTGCTTGAGTAATAGGGAGCGTGCTAGTTTCTATTTACATGATGGTTTTCTGTTTAAGGCTGGTAAGTTATGCATTCCATCATGTTCTATTCGCTTACTCTTAGTCCGGGAAGCACATGATGGCCGAGGTCATTTTGGTGTTTCCAAGACTCTTGGTGTTCTACGTGAGCACTTCTTTTGCCCCCATATGGCACGACAGGTAACGCGCTACGTTCGAGCTTGCGTCACCTGTCACCGTGCCAAGGCAAGTTCTCAGCCACATGGCCTTTACCAGCCATTGCCTATTCCATCAGGCCTGTGGGAGGACTTGTCTATGGACTTTGTCGTTGGTTTGCCGATGTCTCGCAGGGGACGAGATGCCATATTTGTCATTGTTGATAGGTTTTCAAACATGGCCCACTTTGTGGCTTGTAAGACCACAAATAGTGCCTCTGAGATTGCGACTCTATTCTTTGACAATGTCGTTCGTCTCCATGGGATACCGCATACCATCGTCTCTGATAGAGACTCTAAATTTGTTGGACAATTTTGGAGGACTCTATGGGGAAAGCTTGGTACAAAACTCTTGTTTTCAACCAGCTATCATCCCCAAACGGATGGCCAAACAGAAGTGACCAATAGGACATTGGGAGCATTACTTCGGACCATGCTCAACGCCAACCCCAGGCGTTGGGAGGACTTACTTTCTACCGTGGAGTTTTGTTATAACAGGTGCAGGCATTCAACGACCAATTTGTCTCCTTTTGAGGTCGTCTACGACAGGAATCCTTTGACACCATTGGACTTGACGCCTAAGCCATTGAAGGATGACCACTTGCAAGCTAGAAACCGTGCTCAGATGATCAAGGAACTCCATGAGAGGACACGGCTGCAGCTGGAACACCGTGCTACATAGATTGAGACTCAGCAGAGTAAAGACCGCAGGAAGATGCTATTTAAGCCTGGTGATCTTGTGTGGTTACACTTGAGAAAGGATCGTTTCCCATCGAAGAGGAAGTCGAAGCTGTCCAACAGAGGCGACGACCCCTTTAGAGTTATTCAGGCCATTGGTGACATTGCCTACAAGCTGGAGTTGCCAGATTCTTACGGAGTCCATGCTACCTTCAACGTCTCCGACTTGTCGCCATATGAGGATCCTGAGTACTTGGATGAGGAAGTGGGGACGCTTCCCTCTCAAGGGGGGGGGGGGGGGGGAGGATGATATGTCCCAACCTCCCTCATTGACCGTACAAGAAGAGGAGGAAGCCATGAGTGTCCGTTCTGACGGACCAATGACTAGAGCGAGAGCCAAGACGATCGCAAGAGCTACCGCGTCCATTATCACTCGAGGCTTCGCTTCTAAACCGGAGCAACCACCATCATTGAGCTTATTAGTATTTGTCGCCGACACTCTGTGTGATGCGTCTTAGCCTCCGTCAGATACCTTTCCGACGTCGTTCACATAAACTATTTATTATTAAGACTTATTTCTATTTTTAGCATTATTTATTAATAATGGTGTGGACTTACTTTACATAGTAAGTCCAGCTCGTTAGTTAATTATGTTCATTAGTTAATTAATTAGGGTTATTATTATTTTCCTATAAATACTCTTTTAGGGTTAATTGTCATCTTTACGTCAAATTTAGAGGAATTGAAGAGCGTTGAGTTGAAACTCCCCCTTTTCCTCCCTGACGTCACAAACCCTATTGTTCTCTTTGTTACTTGATTGATTGCTGCTGCTGAAATTCAATTAGATCTTCAATCAAAGGTTCTCGCTGGAATTGATTGAAGATCGGAATCTCATCCTCGTTTGGAAGAGATTAACTTTGTTCCATCACCGCTATCGTACCACCGCTGCACTGCCACCATCCCTCACTACCGACAACCACCCCGTCACCACCAACGCTGCACTATCGCCTAACTGCGCGCTCCACCGATCCGCTGTCTTTGTGCGTATATTGAGATTACGTGGGTGTGCAGTCCGATCGAACACGCCGTTGCGCACCTGAGTGGGAAAAGGTGGGCACTTGAATATCTTATGTAAGCTAAGTAGCCCTTTGCTAATTAGTTTGGCAATTCGCTTCCGCCAGATTCCAAATTGGAATTCGAAGTCGGTGCAAGACTCCGCCGCCACCGCCGTTTGCAATTGCAAATTTAAAAGTCAACGTGGCATTCAAGAATCTAACTAGTGCAAGATATAAATCAATCGGGATTCAAGGTCACGTGAGGAATTCAATGTCGATTCATATTACCAAGCTCGAGTGATCAAGAACGAGTCCTAGTACCGAACACGGGTGATCGATCGACATATACCTTTGACAGCCGGACGATTGGGAGTTGTACTCGCTCAACCCGAGTCGAGTACGTATCATTACATGATTCTTTTCCACCATACATGTATCTTTGCTTAGCATTAGCCCCTTGGGGTTGTTGCTTCCCTTGTCCTAGGGGTATCTATTTGGTGACACCATTACTCATGCTGACAGAATATTTGCTTAGCATTAGCCCCTTTAGGGTATTTGATTCCCTTGTCATAGGGTTGTTTTTTTGGTGACACCTTTACGTGTGGTGACACCCCTCATTTCTTAATGAAGTATTGTACATAACATTTTAGGGTTTAGGGCCAATATAAAGACTCAACCCTAAACCCTAAACCATATTGTACACAACATGTCCTTGTGGTGACAGGATTCTTTACACTGTTTTTTATGAAGCCCTTGTTCTTTGTCTTTTGTGTATTTATGTATTTGATATATTTCTTATGGTTGGTGACAGTAGTTTATCTGTTTGATTACAGTCTGTTATATGCCCTTGTTCTTTCTCTTTTGTGTATTTATGTATTTGATATCTCTCATGCTTGGTGGTAGTAGTTTATCTCTTTGATTACAGTCTGTTATGTTTCTCTTATGATGACATTCTCTTCCATATGGTGACATTTCATTTTTATTTATTTATGTTTGAATTTGATATGTTGTTCAGGTAAAGATATTGTGCTATTTAGTGAACCTTCTCCTTTGGAGACATCATTTCCTCCTGAATCTGCTAGATTTAAGTTCATTGTCCCTGAGAAGAAGCGTTTTCGTGCACATCTTAATGTATACTCAAAGCCTGCTATTATTGATATAATTCGGGAGGGGTTGTCTTCATCTGATTAGGTTGCCCTCATTGATGGCTGTTTTGGGTCAATTGTGCGTGCTGGTGATCGCCTGTATTTCTATTCACAACTTGTCAATCAGATGCTGCTACATGAAGTGGAGACTAAGAAAAAGAATGAAATGTGGTTTAAAGTTGGACGACATTTGGTAAGGTTCTCGCTTGCTGAGTTTTGCTGTGTAATCGGGTTGGTTTGTGAAGATAATGGTTTTGATAAGTCTACCTCTCCTCAAGTTGATATGGAGGAGTTTTTGGGTGTTTCTGAGTACAGTTTGGATGGTCTTATTGCAATTTTTAAAAGGGAACCAAAGCTATCTCAGAAGAAACTATCCTTAGCATACCTATTACTAATTGAGGGTGTTTTGCTCCCCCAGAGGAAAAACTATATTGTCCGTCAACAGTATGTTGATCTATTTTCTGATTTGGTCAGATTATCGCTGTATTCTTTTGGACGTCTTGTCTATTTGGAAACATTGTCTTTTTTGAAGAAAGGCATGCGATCAGAACAAGCCAACAGAGGTGAGAGTTTTGGCTACAATGTTTTCGGTTATCCCTTGGCATTTCAGGTAGTTCCCTTCTACTTACTTTTAAGTTCCAATTTTTATTGTGTATGCCTATTATTTTTATATTATTGTTCTTTTATTCTAATTTTTGTCCTTATTGTTGTTTTGATCTCAGGTTTGGATTTTAGAAGCAATTCCTCAAATTGCTTCGATGACATGTTGTAACTTTGCATTTTGTGAAGGATTACATGCCTCTATTGTTTGGTATAGTGAAAATGTTGATTTCTCCATTAACTATGACAAGTGTGCTGAATTTTTTTTCAAAAGATTTGGTAAACATCTTTTTTCTTCTTGTGTTTTATTAATTTTATATCAGTTCATTGTTCCATTTCCTAACTGTCATTGTGTAATGTTGTTTCTTATTCTCTTGCTAGGGTGTTACTGTCCATCCTATTTATGCCAAGTTTATGAATGGCCCTCAACTCTCGTTTTCTGATGAAGTCTCTGATGACTCCATTGATTCATTTGTTTCTTCTTTTGTAGGGTTGGGTATTGATGACAGTGATGTAGTATCTGCTAGAAAGTTACGTCTTGAAGCTCATTTTGTTAGGCAATCAGGGGGTCCCATATTTCATGGTGGAGTTGAAGCTACTCTCCCTTCTCTTAAACTTCCTACTCGAAAGAAGGACTTAGTCAGAAAGTCACCATTGGGGGAAAAGAAGTTAATTGCCACTGATGCCACGTATGACTTTGAGAGTCATGTCCCTCTCAAGAAGGCAGGTGTGACACGGTCCACGCGCACTGCTGCCAGTCCTGTTCCTTTCAAGCAAGCAGTGGTTACACGGTCCAAGCGCATTGATGCTCCTGTGGTGAAGAAGAGAGAGTTGAGAAGCTCTGTTGATGTTGATCAGCCTAAGAAGAAGAAGCAACGAGTGATGCCATCTCGGCAATCTTCAAAGAGCCAATCTCCATCTAAGAGTAAAGAAGAAGCAAAGAAGGGTGACAAAGTTCCAGCTCATGCAGACAAGCCAAAGAAATCCAAGTTTAAGCTACCTAGACCTGTTCCTCCTACAGGTGGTAAGTTTAGTGCCCCTCCGTCTGAGTCTGCACCTGATTTGCCTTCCTCTTCTATTCCTGCAAGTGATTATCTTCCTGGTTGAGCTAAAGATTTGGTTGGAAAAGTTGAATTTCTTGAAGGAATTATCAAATCTTTTAAGGCATCCTTTGACAAGATTGAACCACAGTTGAAGGAGTGTGTTTTTAATATCCTTGGACTTGAGCAGAGAATTGCTTCACTAGAATCTCATCGTTCTAATGATGACAGTGAAGCCACTCTAAAAAAGTTTCATGAAGAATTGGATGCATCTCTCAAGCCTGAAATGGCTGGGATTAGGGAAAACTGCTCTTAGATTTCTCAGCAAGGGTATCCTTTTAGCTGTTTAAATGAAACGGATGACAACGATACTTCCACCGAGTCTGACCCTGCAGATTATTGTGTTCGTCAATCAAATAATGTGTCAACTTCAATAGAGGGTGATGTTGATTGTACTGCTGATGGGACAGATCTGGAGTCACTGGAGAAAGCTGATGACAGGGTTCTCCCTTTTGCCGATGACATGGTTCTCCCTTCTCCTGATAAGATTGCTGATGACAGTGCTATTGCTACTGCTAAAGTCCTTTCTTCTCTGGCTGAAATTGGGGACATTGTTGTTCCTCTTCTTGATGTGTTTGTCTCAAGTGAAGTGGGTGTTTCATATGATAAGCTTAATCTCAGTGGTGTTCCTGCTGACAGTGGTGTCCCTCCAACTGTTGTGTCACATGGTGGAATTGAAGTTTCTCCTCCTGCTTCTACTGATGAAATTAATGACAGTGGCTTTGTTACTCCTACTTTAGTCATTATCTCAACAGATGGAACTGATGAATCTAGTGTTGCTCCCACTGATGTTATTCTATCAGATTCCACCAATATTGTTCTTTGTGTTGCTCCTAAAGTTGTTCTTTCTTCACAGGAGTGCATTGCTGACATTAATGTGCCAAAAGATGTGCCTGGTGACAGTGTTGGAGCTGATACTGTTGTTGTTGTTTCGATTGATGAAATTAATGACAATTCTACTTATGGTGACATTGTTGCTCTTACTGTTGTTCTTTCTTCACTTGAGTTCAATAAAGACAGTAGTGTGGCAAAAGAGGTGGTTGGTGACATTGTTGGAGATGATACTGTTGTTGGTGCTTCAAATGATGCAGTTGATGACAGTTCCGGTGTTGGTGTCATTCTTGGTTATTCATCTGATGTAAATGATGAAAGTGATGCTGTTGATGTTAATGTTTCTGCTACAGAGAGTCTACTTCATAACATCACTGATTTTATGCAGCTTGTACTGTCAGATGAAGAAGAAGAGGTTCCAGGAGATATTCTGTTACGGCGTTCCCATAGGGTTGGGAAAACTGCCCCTGCAATCCATACTCCTTATACAAATCCTTGTAAACCAAAGAAGCCTCGCCTTCCAAAAGAACCGACTAACTCTTTTCTAACCAAAGAGGCTCGTACTGATTTTTATATTGGCTTTAGATCTCTTGGGTAATTATCTGTTTTTTTATCTATCATCTCTTTTTTATATTTCTACTTCCTATTATAATTTTATTTATCTTTGGTTTTATTTTTATATTTTTTGTGTTTTTTTAGGCGTGATGGGATGATTTATGGGTTTACTGCTGAAATGAACAAGTCGTTTTTCACTGAGTTGGTGGGGAAGGGAAGCTGGCTTCTTGATGTTGTAAGTTCATATTTGTGTTATTTGGTCCTATGTACATGTGTTTTTCTTGTTGACTACACTTGGTGACAGCAGTGTGGTGACAGTTAGGAATTATTCTTTTTCTTTTCACAGCATATTGATGAAGCACTTTATCATTTGAGAAAGCGCCTTCACGACTTTCCTAATCAACATTCAAGCAGTCTTATATTAGACCATTTTTATTACCAAGATTGGGGCGTACGATCCTGATTTAATTACAAAGCACCCTACAATTGATGAGTCTTTCTACAAGTATTTCATTGGTCTCTCTCCTCCTTGTGGGAAGCCTTGGGAAGGTGTCAAGAAGGTCTACACCCCTTTTAATATTGAAAACAAGCATTGCGTTGCACTTGAGATTCAGTTGGATTCGAAGCACATTATTGTGTATGACTCCCAGTGTAATTACTACAAAGAGGAAGTTAAGTTATAGCTCAGAAGCTTGCTCAGACTTGCCAAATGCTTCCTATTCTAATGATGAAGAGTGGTCTGTTTCCTGATGTTGACAACACTCTCTTTGTTGTTGAGTCAACCACTGCAAAGGCAATAGGGTATATTTGATGATTTGCATCTTGTGCAGAGGCTGTGAGAAGAGTCCCTCTGTATTTTCCTTTTAGAAATGTACCATCTACCACTAGTACCTGTCATATTGAGTTTGATTACAGTTTTGCAGATATCAAACTTATCTAAAAAATATTGGAAAATATTTTGTTACAGTAATCAAGCTCACTTTTGATGACATGCATGTAATTTAGATACTGAGATCAAAATTGATGACAGTATTCCCATCTCAAACAACAATTGTACTCGAGATTACATAAAAGGCATGTAGCAGTTATGGTTAAATCTAAGAAATCCATTGGTGACAGGCATACAAATTAATCAAACCCAGCTATCATAATGTAAGAATTTGTACCTTTCGCGGAATTGGGAATGCACGGATACATTGTCCAAATGCAATGAACAAATACTTGAACCTTGATTGGGAGTCAACTTGAATGAAGGTGATAGTTCCAGCATTATGTTGCTTTAGGACACAACAATATGCTGATAATAATTCATAGCTACCTTCTGATGACCCCTTTACCATCGTTATTGCTGCATCACGAGCTTTCCATGATTTCCAGTAGCTCACATTTATTTTGAAGTCAGTTCTTATGATGTTTCTAATCTGAATTGGAGTTGGCCCCTTTTTGATGTCTTCATATCTGTTCATATGATGTAAATGAGTCAATAAAATATCAAAGGAGGAGTGATTACAGGAAGGAATTATAGTATATTTCACCTTGGTTTGATCTTTTCAGCTACAAGTTTGTAGTTAGGAGCACGACGTTTTCCAATCCTTACTTCCAAACTGCAACTATGTTCTTGATTGTATTTCAAAATTTGAAATATAGTTGACCCAGTTAATATGGCACCGTGAATTTTCCAATCGCAACTCTTATCAACACAAATTATTCTGTAATAACTTGGTGTTGTCTTTTTCACCCTGTAAGCAAACGTTTCTTGTGCAGCCAACAATGCAATAGCATCTTTCAGATCTTCTTTTGTTCTGAACAGTTGTCCCACAGCTATAATAATGAACCCCTTTCTTGAACTTATAGATTCTGCATAATTTGTGGACATTGTAGTGCTACTGATGTCACTCTCAATCTCGGTATCATCTTCATTATCATCTGTATCATTGGCATTATTTATGCGGTCTACATCATCAATCTGCACACAAAAGTTGTCTTCCATCACATATGTATCCTTGAAATAGCTGTCAGCATGTAAAACTAACTGATTTTCATCATTCATAGAGTGTGTAACCCGATCTTCAATGATTTCCTTTACAGCAGTAACATATAAAGGCAATGTCCAATTCACTTCCTTCACTTCACTCATTTGGAAGTGTTGTGAGCGGAATCTGCCATGTTTTACAGTAACTTTTATATCGATTTCTGTGTACATTGCATTCATTTGGGCTTAGATAATACAGAATCTGTGTAATTTATGTTTATTTGCCAAAATTATGGAATCTACACCAGTTTCTGTTTAAATCGCAGAAATCGAGGCATTTACAGCAATTCTACAGAAGGTCGGAAAAGCTCGAAAAACCGCTACAGAAGTCCAAGATCAAAGCAGCGGAACAAGTTCAAAAACCCAGGCTACTCGGTCTCGAGTAAGCTTGGTCGACATAGACAAGCCATGGCCGAGCAGACATAGTCGAGCAAGCCTGCTCGAGAAGCCAGACCAAGCCAGGCTCTGGATCCAACTCGACCTCGAGGACCACTAGTCGAGGTCGACGAAGCCTCAACGACCATGTCCGGAGTCAAATCGAGGAGAGTCACTCGAGAAACCCTAGTCGGTGAGCAAAGTTACTCGAGGTCAACTAGGGCTTGTCGAGATCGACAAGACCCTGAGTCCATGTCCGAGCCACTCGACCACACCAACCAGAGCCAGCCCAGTCGACAGAGCCATCTTAGTCGAGATCGACTAGGCATGGTCGAGGTCGACGAGCACCAGTGAGCCAACCCCGAGCCACATCGAGCAGAAGTCACCCGAGGAGCCCAAGCCGAGCCACCCAACTCGAGGTCGAGGAGACCTTGTCGAGGTCGACTAGACCCAGATTCCAGAAGCTGCTCGACGAAGCCTTGTCCGAGTAGAATTGGATTCCTTGGTGCCGAAAGCGGAAAATTCTATCCGAAGTTGCTGAATTCTATCCAATCTATCAAGTCTATCCATGGAAGGAGCAAGATCTATCATCATGAAGACATGTTTCCTATTTAGTTTTATCTTTTCCGTTATAGATTTAATTCCATTATGTCATTTATTTATCTTTTAAGCTTTTTAGATATAGATAGATATCTTCTTTCCTAGATTAGCTAGGGAATGAAGGCTATAAATAAAGCCCATGGGGCTCAGTTTTATAGATCATTCAAGCAAGGAAGTAGTAGTTCCACAGATACAGTTTAGGAGTTCTAAGGTTTTTAGGGTTTTGGCTTTCTGCGAAAGTTGATTGCCGGAATTGTAAAGGCTTTTGAATATAGTTTTATGCAAGTTATTTCTTTTCATTCAATGTCTGTTATTGCGATGAGGCGTGAGTAGTCCACCCACTTCTGGGGCTGGGGTGAGCCCGACGGTGGCCATGTGAGGCGATGCGATAAAGGTCAGATCTTTTGTGCGATTCATCTTCTATCCCTATGAGCATGATTCTTTTGCGAGAGTTGAAGGTGATTCTTGTTTGTGTTATTGAAGCGAAAGTGATCTTAATGCAACTTGGATTAATTATGTGAAAAAGGGTTAGTAACAATTAGGGTTTATGCGAGAGCCTCTATATGCCTATTTGTTAATAACGAAAGTTATTTGATGGAAAGCATGATCTTTTATGCCTTTATGTGTCGTTTTGCATGGTTATCGTTGTGGTGTCGCAACCCTGGCTTTGGAAGTCTTTTAATATCTTGAAGTTTATTTCTGTCGAAAATCTGCGTTTGTCTTTAATTCTGCAATTTTAAGTTTTTCTGCATTCTTGTCGAGATCGACCAGCCTGTGTCCTTGCTTTTAGTTTCTGCTTTGCTTCTGTTTTGCTTTGTTCTTTGCTTTACTTTCTGTCTTTAGTTTACTTGTTCTTTGCTTTTGTTTTAGTTGCCCTTGCCGGGTTATTTGTTTCTTTCTTTCTGTTTCTGCGATTCTGTCTTTCTGCTGCTTCTGTGAGAATTTACAGCTACCTAATAACCGCTGACGTGCTTCCTCGTGGATTCGATCCTGACTTTCTCTTACTACAACGGGAGGAAGTCTTGTATTTATTTGCTGAGACAGGGAAGTCAGTCTGAACTATATTTTACATTTATTTCATACTTGACCATCCTCCTGCAACAACAAATTGGCGCCGTTGCCGGGGAGGCTATCAATCGCGCCTTAGGTAGTCAGTTCTCACTGTTTCTTTGAGTTACTTTTCAGGTGTATGCGCCGTTCTGGTATCCCACCTGAATATTACGGTTTAGACGAACCAGAGCGCCTTCTACACATCAGAAATAGACTTCAAAGAGCCATGGAGGACGCTGAAACACAGGAGCAGCTGATCGCTAGGCTTACCAGGGATCTAGCCGCCAGGGATGCTGCTCTCGCCGCTGAGAGAGCAGAAAAGGAGCAAGCACAAGCTGAGCTTGCCCAATATCCAACCACTGCTGAAGATTATATGCATCCCACGCTCGTCGTGCCTGAATCGGCGATTCTAATCCCTCAAAACTCTTTTGAAATTCGCACTCAATTTCTTATAGAGCTTAAAAATAATGCCTTTTACGGCAGATTTAATGAGTGTCTACTTGAACATATTACTAATTTTCATGATATGTGTCGTACTCTTGCAGAAGGCACAACCTTGGAATATGTCAAGATGAAATCTTTTCGCTGGTCTCTCGCTGGGCCTGCACTGAAATGGCTGGAAGGGCTGAAAGCAAGATCACTCACAACCTGGGCCCAAGTAGAGCAAGAGTTTCTGAACAAATTCTTCCCACCGGCCAAAACAGCACATCTCCGCCAGAAAATCACCGCCTTTAAACAGCAGAAAGGGGAACCGCTGGCAAGGGCATGGGAGCGCTACAAGGAACTTCTGCGATCTTGCCCTACTGATGGACAGCCACCCTACATCATTCAGGAGATCTTCTTCAACTCTCTTGACCAAGTCACTAAGGACATAATCAACAATTATACTCACTACGAGTATTTGACGATGCCGCCAAGTGACGCATGGGGTGTGCTAGAGAAGCTCACCAACTACGACAACAAATATGGGTCTACTGCAACTTATGAAGAGAACCCATACGCCAGGCCAGCACCATCCATGCCCCTCTATGTGCCATCAAGGGAGATTGATCCAGATGTCAGGGAGCAATACTACAGAGACCAGAATAAGAAGCTCCTCAAACAAGTGAAGTATCTCTCTGTCAATCAGCCTTGCATAGAATGCGGATCGCAAAGGCACACCACTACTGAGTGCCCACACACAGAGCAAGTCAGGATGGCAGAACATCATGAGGATGCAGCTTACGCAGGAGGGCCTAATCGCTATATGGGGGATCAAAGGCCTTATCAACAGCAATGGAACCAAGGTCCCCTAGGAATCCTCCACCCTACAGAGCTCCAGAACATCCAGAAAGGGATCAAAGGAAGGATGATCTGCACCTGATCCTTGAGGAGATGCGACGAAATCAGGGTACCATCAACAACCAGTTCCAGAACATCACCACCAAATTTGGAGAACTGGACATCTGGAAAAGAGGAATTGAGACGCAGATAGGACAGATTTCTGCACAGATCCCACGACAGTCCGGCAAGCTCCCTGGGCAAACAGAACCAAATCCTAAGGGAAAGACTGGACACATAGCTGCTGTAAAACTCAGAAGCGGCCATCAACTTCAAGAGCCAGAAGTTGGAAAGCAGCAGAACAGCGAGGAACAGCAAGTCGAGGTCGACAAACCCGTCGTCGATCTCGATCAGAGCCTAGTCGACCTCGACAAAGGTCTACTCGAGGTCGAGGAGAAATCTCCAGAATCGTCGTCTGCGCCGAACAGCAACTCGACTGGGCCCAATCTGGTCGAAGTCGACAAGCCTGTAGTCGACATCGAGGAGCCCCTGGTCGACATAGAGAAATCTGCAGCAACTCCGACGTCTGTTCTGGCTCCGACTCGGAAAAAAGAAGCTGCCTTTCCCAACAAAATCTCTAAAGGACCCGGCGGAGAAAAAGTTTCAGCGCTTCATCAAGATGCTTCAGAAGCTCAATGTCACCATCCCCTTCACAGAAGCTCTCAATGAAATGCCGTCCTATGTCAAATTCCTGAAAGAGATTCTGAGCAAAAAGCGATCGATGGCAGAAATCACAGAGGAGTGCAGCCATCTGGACATACTGGAGAAGAGGCCGGATCCAGGTAAGTTTGCTATAACTATTGGATTTGGTCCATACAAAATTAATGCCCTATGTGATCTTGGAGCCAGTGTTAGTATTATGCCTTTAACGATTTGGTCCAAGATTAAGATAGGTGCCCTGGAGCCTGTGGATGCTAGACTATACATGGCCAACAATACGGTGGTCATTCCAACAGGCATGGTGGAAAATGTCCCAGTACAAGTGGGTAAATTCTTCGTCCCTGCTGATTTCTTAATTGTTGATATGCAAGAAGATCCTGCTTGTCCAATTATTCTAGGGAGACCATTCTTGGCGACTGTGGATGCCAACATAAGCGTACGGAAAGGAGTGCTCACCTTCAACATCAGCGATGAGGTAATAGAGTATTCTTTTAATAAAACTGAAAGGCATACAGGTCCAATGGAAGAGGTCAAATCTATCTCAGCTGGCTACATCACCTGCGGGGAACCCAAGGTCAGAAATATGACCCCGGAGGAGCTGGAAAAGAGGGACATGGAGGCTCAGGTGGAGGAGATCATGGCAATTCTCAAGGAGAACACAAGAGCTAAGTATGGGGTCAAGATCGGCCAGGGCTCCTCGACCTCGAGTAGAACCCTAGTCGATCTCGACCAGACCAAAGCGACTCCACCAGCACCAGCTTCGCCGAGCAGCAAGCCAGAGGAGCCGATCTAATCGACCTCGAGTAGACTTGTCGAGGTCGACAAGAAGTGCCCTGACTCGACTCCATCCTCTTCAACACAGAAGCCGCCCGACGAACCAGCCTCGTCGATCTCGACTAAGCTTGTCGAGGTCGACCACCGCCAGGCGCCACCAGATCCTGTGTTCTCGAGGAGCAACCCACCAGGGGGAAAACCCTCGTCGACCTCGAGTAGCCTTGTCGAGGTCGACCACCGCCTGACTTCCTCGATGCTATCTTCCTCGACGATCCAGCCACCAGGACCAGATCCCTTGTCGAGGTCGACCAGCCAACTCGAGGTCGATAAGACCTGTTCTTCCTCGACTTCTGATTCTTCGACCAGACCACCACCAGGACCAGCGGACTCGTCGATCTCGAGGAGCCCTAGTCGAGATCGACCAAACACAGTGGTGCCCGATTCCGTTTCCGCGAAGGTGAGTCAAGGTATGGATCTGTCTTCTCCTATTTCCATTAAAGATTTATCTATACATGGGAGAGGTCTGCCTTGGTATGTGCGATTGTGTAGGATTTCCAATGATGAGCCTAAGGAGTATGAAGTTGGAGACAAGCTCTATGTCTCTAAATCAAAGGATCATTGGTTTCCTAACAAATTCAACAAGAAGCGGATGGGACCGTTCGTGGTGAACAAGATCCATTCTGGAGGATTACAGCTGATGGACAAGAATGGAGTCTTATTTGAGGCCCAAGCTACATGGGCTCTGCAGATGCCACCTTGAGCTAAATAGAAAGTCGGCCTAGCGACTATAAAATCTAGAGCATGTACATAGACTTTTTAGGACATTTTTGAGACTTTGTTTTTTGGTTTTTTGGTTTTGAACATTGTTTTTGGTTTTTGTTTTTCTTTTGTTTGTATATGTCTTCTGAATTTCAGGTCCATGGATAGAATCAAAGCTACAGTTATACTCGGACTAGGAGGTGCTCCATTCAAAATTTTGCAGCTCTGCACACATGTCTTGTGAGTTTCTTTCTTTACCCTTTACCTTATACAGTGAGGACACTGTAATGTTTAAGTATGGGGTGGGGGAAGGGCTTACTTGGTGCATATTTCCATATTTGACATTATGTGGGCATTATTTCTTGGAATTGCTACATGGCTATTTTGGAATTCATATTTGATTTATATGCTTATATGCATGTTTTCCAAAATTTAAGAAAAATGACCCCCATTGAAAATTTTGAAATAATGTCATGGAAGCTTAAATTGAACTCAACGATGCAAAATTGGATTCATTAGAGATATAGCATGAAATTGCCTAGTAAAGGGAAGTCACAATGAAGTGCATATTTTGATGAAAACCATGAAAGGAGGTAAAATTTGAAATTGCTTTTGACATGTTGCATGATAAGATTATGGAGGACTTTATATTTCCATATAATGCTCATATGTTTATAATCCTAGCCTTACCTATGCTTATGCATCACACAAAAAGCCATAATATGCCTTATTTCATATATTGCTCCACATGATCTAAATATTGCCATTCTTTACCCTATCCGGGGATTATGTTGAGAATGATGTTACATTATGGAGATTGTCATATGGTGTTTGTGTTATTATCATATTTGGAGTTTGGAAGGAAATTGTTTGAAATATATGGAAAATTTAATGAGTGAAAGAAAATCCAATCACCTCAGGAGATAAAGGTAGATTGACCCTGCTCTTTGAGATAATAGTTTGGAGAGATGGGACACATTGTGAGGAGTCCAAAGCACTAAGTATCCGGGGCCATTCATGACACCCATGTTTGCGACTCGCGAGAAGGCAGTGCTAAGGTTAGAGAGGTAAAAGCATCATTATTGAGAAAAGCAATATGAAAGGTGATGAATCAAATGGAAAAGGAATGTGGAATGAAATTCAAATTTGGAAAGTACTCCATTTCCCCGGATCATAAAAGCACCACATTGCCAGAAATTGCCCACCTTCTAGCCTTTTACCAATCTACTCCTTCATGAGCTTAAATTAAAGTCTTCTTGATTATCAAATGCTTTGTCACGTATGAATTGTTTGTGCATAACCCTCCTTTTGTGAGTAGATGTTGCTTTTACATATTTGCACATGCATGAATCTGTGACACTAGTACCTTTTCGAGGATGGTAATTGATTGCAGGGACATATAAAGAATGAATCTAAGATGTTGAGAGTTTGATTTCTTCCCCTGAATGACAAATAAAAGTATTGCTTGAGGACAAGCAAGCTTAAGTATGGGGTGTTTGTTGTGAGCGGAATCTGCCATGTTTTACAGTAACTTTTATATCGATTTCTGTGTACATTGCATTCATTTGGGCTTAGATAATACAGAATCTGTGTAATTTATGTTTATTTGCCAAAATTATGGAATCTACACCAGTTTCTGTTTAAATCGCAGAAATCGAGGCATTTACAGCAATTCTACAGAAGGTCGAAAAAGCCCGAAAAACCGCTACAGAAGTCCAAGATCAAAGCAGCGGAACAAGTTCAAAAACCCAGGCTACTCGGTCTCGAGTAAGCTTGGTCGACATAGACAAGCCATGGCCGAGCAGACATAGTCGAGCAAGCCTGCTCGAGAAGCCAGACCAAGCCAGGCTCTGGATCCAACTCGACCTCGAGGACCACTAGTCGAGGTCGACGAAGCCTCAGCGACCATGTCCGGAGTCAAATCGAGGAGAGTCACTCGAGAAACCCTAGTCGGTGAGCAAAGTTACTCGAGGTCGACTAGGGCTTGTCGAGATCGACAAGACCCTGAGTCCATGTCCGAGCCACTCGACCACACCAACCAGAGCCAGCCCAGTCGACAGAGCCATCTTAGTCGAGATCGACTAGGCATGGTCGAGGTCGACGAGCACCAGTGAGCCAACCCCGAGCCACATCGAGCAGAAGTCACCCGAGGAGCCCAAGCCGAGCCACCCAACTCGAGGTCGAGGAGACCTTGTCGAGGTCGACTAGACCCAGATTCCAGAAGCTGCTCGACGAAGCCTTGTCCGAGTAGAATTGGATTCCTTGGTGCCGAAAGCGGAAAATTCTATCTGAAGTTGCTGAATTCTATCCAATCTATCAAGTCTATCCATGGAAGGAGCAAGATCTATCATCATGAAGACATGTTTCCTATTTAGTTTTATCTTTTCCGTTATAGATTTAATTCCATTATGTCATTTATTTATCTTTTTAGATATAGATAGATATCTTCTTTCCTAGATTAGCTAGGGAATGAAGGCTATATATAAAGCTCATGGGGCTCAGTTTTATAGATCATTCAAGCAAGGAAGTAGTAGTTCCACAGATACAGTTTAGGAGTTCTAAGGTTTTTAGGGTTTTGGCTTTCTGCGAAAGTTGATTGCCGGAATTGTAAAGGCTTTTGAATATAGTTTTATGCAAGTTATTTCTTTTCATTCAATGTCTGTTATTGCGATGAGGCGTGAGTAGTCCACCCACTTCTGGGGCTGGGGTGAGCCCGACGGTGGCCATGTGAGGCGATGCGATAAAGGTCAGATCTTTTGTGCGGTTCATCTTCTATCCCTATGAGCATGATTCTTTTGCGAGAGTTGAAGGTGATTCTTGTTTGTGTTATTGAAGCGAAAGTGATCTTAATGCAACTTGGATTAATTATGTGAAAAAGGGTTAGTAACAATTAGGGTTTATGCGAGAGCCTCTATATGCCTATTTGTTAATAACGAAAGTTATTTGATGGAAAGCATGATCTTTTATGCCTTTATGTGTCGTTTTGCATGGTTATCGTTGTGGTGTCGCAACCCTGGCTTTGGAAGTCTTTTAATATCTTGAAGTTTATTTCTGTCGAAAATCTGCGTTTGTCTTTAATTCTGCAATTTTAAGTTTTTCTGCATTCTTGTCGAGATCGACCAGCCTGTGTCCTTGCTTTTAGTTTCTGCTTTGCTTCTGTTTTGCTTTGTTCTTTGCTTTACTTTCTGTCTTTAGTTTACTTGTTCTTTGCTTTTGTTTTAGTTGCCCTTGCCGGGTTATTTGTTTCTTTCTTTCTGTTTCTGCGATTCTGTCTTTCTGCTGCTTCTGTGAGAATTTACAGCTACCTAATAACCGCTGACGTGCTTCCTCGTGGATTCGATCCTGACTTTCTCTTACTACAACGGGAGGAAGTCTTGTATTTATTTGCTGAGACAGGGAAGTCAGTCTGAACTATATTTTACATTTATTTCATACTTGACCATCCTCCTGCAACAACAGGAAGAAACTCCTCAAATCACTGTCATTCTCAATCAAAAAAGGCTCCATAGTTTTCTTGAAAGGATGCAAATGATTGAATTGAAGATTAGGAGCCAAACTGTCACTGTTGATGAATCTGTTGATTATGTCAGTCTTCATCTCATACATACTCATAGGCTGATTGATGACAATCAATTTTGATGACACATCCCCAACAAACACTAAATCATCTTCTTCCATTTTCCATTCTCCTCCAAATTTTACTATTAGCAGATTGACATCCATTATACTTGTTCCCTGGTGACATCTCTTAAGTTTAATATATATAATCTGATGGAACAATTTGAATCAAACTCAGATACTGTGATGACAGGCATCCAATTTTATTCAAACACATCTATCATAATCAAATTGCAATTAGCTACTGTGATGACAGACATTCAATTTTATTCAAACTGAGATCAAAATCAAATTTAGCTATTGTGATGACAGGCATCAAATTTTATTCAAACACATATATCAAAATCAAATTGCATTTAGCTACTGTGATGACAGGCATCCAATTTTATTCAATTTGAGACCAAAATCAAACTCAGATACTATGATGACAGGCATCCAATTTTATTCAAACTGAGATCAAAATCAAACTCAGCTACTGTGATGACAGACATCCAAATTTATTCAAACACGGCTACCATAATCAAATTGAAATTAGCTACTGTGATGACAGGCGTCCAATTTTATTCAAACTGGGATCAAAATCAAACTCAGATACTATGAAGACAGACACCAAATTTTATTCAAACTGAGATCAAAATCAAACTCAGATACTGTGATGACAGGCATCCAATTTTATTCAAACACAACTATCATAATCAAATTGCAATTAGCTACTGTGATGACAGGCATCCAATTTTATTCAAACTCAGATCAAAATCGAATTTAGCTACTGTGATGACATGCATCCAATTTTATTCAAACACATCTATCATAATCAAATTGGATTTAGCTACTGTGATGACAGGAATCCATTGTTATTCAAACACATGTATCAAAAACAGAATTTGGGATTACAGTACAAAAATCACCAAATTTGCTACTGAGATGAAAATCATCAACTAAGATCAAAATCAATGACAATATTCACGTCTCAAATAACAAACGAGCACAAATTCGATATTTACTTCTTTTGAAATCTGAATTCGGGATTACAGTGCTATAACCGAGCACAAATTCGTTCAGGTTTGATGACTGATGGCGAAATCGACGATGCCTGATGAAGAAATTGGTGTTCCTGCTTGAGATCGAGATCGAAATCTTCGAAATCAGGGAGATCGGGGAGGCCTGGTGAAAAAATTGGCGTTCCTGCTCGTCGTTCCATGAATCAGAAGAAATTGGCGTTCCTGTTGCAATAGGGAAAAAAAAAGGGTATTGAAGCTAGGGTTAAAAATGTCAATTTAGGACATTTTGCAAAAGCCATTATGAAAATGGACATTTTGCAAAACAGTCCCCTTATTTTGGACGGTTACCAAAAAAATCCAAATAAATAATGCTTGTAAGTCTTAATTAATTTTTAAAATAAGTAAATTGTATAAAAAATCTTTTTTTTTGCTATAATTGATGTTTATAATTAAATTTTGAAATCGAATATTCACAAATAAATTATTTTTACTAACTTTATAAAAAAAATCGCATGTCTTAAAATGTAGAAATTATAATAAAGATCATCTAGGGTGTATAAAATAAATATAGAGGTAAATATAAAAGGCATCAATAGTAATTAAATACTTGCTAATTTTAATAACTAACAATAAAATGGTGCAAAAAAATTAAAAATATATATTACATATCATCACTCTAATTCTTATCAACTTGGTAACTTGGTCTTCGTGCAAAAATTGAACGTATATACATCATATACTTACACATCAAACACGAATGGTACAATTAAATAAATTTTTGTAGGCATATCAATTTAAATAATCTTATTATGAAAAATAGGAAACAAAATATAAAATAGGAAACAAAATAGATCACTCTTCTTTAAAAAATGCATATCAGTTTAATGTTCTTATGAAAAATAGGAAACAAATACATTTAAAATAGGAAACAAATATTTTAAAATTTTAGTAATAATATATATTGACCAATAAAAAAAATTTTATACCCACTCATCAGTCTCAGACCCTAATCAACTCTCTCTCTCTCTCTCTCTCTCTTGCAAGCTCCAGTGACCGCGCTTCCGACATGAATCTGATTTCAGCTCTCCTACTTCGACGAATTTGGAGCTTTGTGGTTGAGGCATGGATTGAGTACGCTGGAGCAAAGCAGGAGGCTGCGCGGCCATATCGACCGGGGGAGAAGGCGGAGGCGGGAGCGGAGTGCCAAAGAAGGAGGGATCCGGTGGGATTGGGCGATGTAGGAAAGAGCGGGGAAGATCTGATTGCAGGTACGCCATTGATGAGACCATGAGTCGTGAAGGTCTGGATGAAGGTCTGATTGAAGCCTTGAAGACACTGGCACCGAATTATAAATTTTTGGTTTTTGGGTGTCGGCAACTGCACTGGCATTTGAAGTGAAGAAATCTCACCTGGATTGAGGCACCGACGGCGGGAGCTTGGAGCCATGTCTCGTTTCCCTCTCTCCCGTTCCTCAATCTCCAAAATCTGGCTTGTTTGATGATCGAAGCCGTGAACTTGTTTCCGAACCCCATCTTCAAGGAGTTTGCCAAAATTCAATCTTTCAAGCAGTATCTTATTTGCTCAGCGGGGCCTCTGTTCTTCGCAACCGTCAATCATAAATCGACGTCGATTACGAAGTGGCTTGAGGTCTTATGTGGGATCTTGATGCCATTGTGCGCTTGAAGCACATCTCTTGAAGAAGCTTGGTTGCGGTGAAAATGTGAGCTTGCAGGGTCCTTCCAATTTTACAGTCAAGTTTTGTGTGTGTTTGTAATAGAATTTGAGGCTCGTCGCTTTGCATCTGGTAGATATTATGGTCTGAAAGTAAGCGAGGATTGTGTTGAATCATCCATCCACATATTGTGTTGAATCGGAGGAGGAGGATATATGTGATTTTGCTATTTGTTTTTGTTATTAAAATGAAAATGATGAATTCTAATTTTGCCAACCCGTTGACATGTTCGAATGAAGCAAATGGTGCTTTAGTTACATCATTTTGTGTGATACTTTGTATTTGTGATAATTTTAAGTGGTAATAATATCAGAGTTTTATAGTTGAGAAAAGAATATGATGACAATGATCTATAGTTGGTGACAATAGGTTGGTGACAATGTACTTTAGTTGGTGACAATAGGTTGGTGAGAATGTCATGTCGTTGGTGACAATATATTACTTACAAGAGGTTGATGATAATAGGATGGTGACATTTTGTTTGTCGTTGGTGACAATATATTCGAGAAAATAATATGGTGACATTGTTCTGTAGTTGGTGACAATGTTTTGTTATTGGTGACAATAAGTTTGAGAAAAGAATATGGTGGCAATGTTCTATAGTTGGTGACAATAGGGTGGTGACAATGTAATGTAGTCAGTAGCAATAGGTTAATTGGTGACATTGTTATGTCGTTGGTGACAATATAATACTTACAAGAGGTTGATGACAATAGGGTGATGACATTGTTTTATAGTTGGTGACAAATACGTTTAAGAAAATAATATTGGACATTGTTATGCAGTTGGTGACAATAGGGTGGTGACACTATTTAGTCATTGGTAACAATAGATTACTAATAAGAGTTTGGTGACAATAGGATGGTGATATTATTTTATCGAACTAATGGTGATAGTTTTTGTAGAGAGTCAATGTTCAAAATTTGAAAATATAGATAAATGACAATATGCTGGTGTTAAATAGTGTGGTCATGTTACTTTTTGGAGGATACGATACCATGTTGAAATTTTGTTGTTGAAATAATATCACGGTGACAATTTTCAAATAAAGTTGACGGTCAAATTTTGAAAATATGGGTTGGTGACAATACCTTGGTAATATTTAGCGTAGTGGGGACTATTTTTTTTGTGGTTACATGATCGTGGTCAAAAATATTTGTTGAAATAATAGTTTGATGAAAATTTTAGGAGAGAGAAACTAGTCAAACTTTTAAAATTTTATTTCGTGACAATATTTTCAATGATATATAATGTGGTGGTGACATTTCTTGTGGGGATAGTATCATGATGATATTTTTTTTATGAAATAGCGTTATGATGACCTATTTTTGTGTGTTAATGGTTCAACATTTTAAAAAATATGCTACTGACAATGCCTTGGTGATGTCTAATGTTACGGTGACAATTTTTTAAGGTTACAATATCATGGTGACAATATATTGTCATCAACCTCGTCACTAATAGTTGTCACCAACAATTGTCATCAGGAAAATCATATGTTAACAGAAAAACCCCATTTGTCATCAAGGAAATGTGTTACTGGCAACTGTCACCGGAAGCAATCAACCGTCGCCCAAAAAAATTTGTCACCAGCAATTATCACAAGAAAAAAAAGAAAATCATTTGTCACTGGAAAAGATTTCCCCTAACTGTCACCGGAAAAAATAAAATGTCACAAAAGATCAATTGTCACCAAAATATTTGTCACAATTAACTGTCACCAGAAAAATATACTCAACTATCACAAAAAAAATGTCGTCAAATGCAGGCATTGACCGGAATGGTCAATGTTGACTAGTCAATGTTAAAATTAAAAATGGTCAAAGGGGGAGTGATGAAGGGTTATGGATGGGGAATGATGGGTATTTTTGGAAAAAATTGACATTTACTTAATTATGGAAAAATGGACATTTACTTAATTTTCACATCTAAAATAGATATTCACCAAATTTAACAGAGGGGAAACTAAAGAACGGACAGTAGGTGAAGGGAAGGGATTTAGGGAATTTTTTTTTTTTTGACGCTCGATAAAGATTAGGTCGGGTCTGCCGCATCAGAGGCCCTTCCTAGCGCATCCTTCCGGACGAGAACATGCAGTTCTGGATCATCCTCACAGCTGACGTCGGCAGGGGATGCATGGGCACTACGAGCAAGGTAGTCGGCCACCGCATTAGATTTCCTGAAAATATGACGAATAGCAACATAAGAAAAGGACGAAATATATGACAAAATATCCGCTTGTAGCATCTCGATTGTCCAGGGGCATTTCCAATCCCCCAGAAGAGCCTTTATTACTAGTAAGTTGTCCCCTTCGATCAGAAGGTTTGAAATTTGTAGCGACTTAGCACGCAGAATACCCATTTTGAGGCCAAGGTTTTCAGCATAAACCACTGAGATGTTTGTACAAATGGACCGGTCAAGCGCGACAACCTCGCCAACCAAGTCACGGATGACGTACCCGAATGATGCTGAACCACCTGGGATAACTGACCCATCAAAATTAAGCTTATAGCAATTAGCAGGTGGTTTATCCCACTTCCTAGAGCGACGGAGAGACCTGGTCGGAATAACACCAACCATGTGGTCCGAGTGGGATGTGCTGCCAGTAGCGTGATGAGAGGGAATCGTACAAGAAGGATCGTCCTCCAGAACCTTAGATTGTTTCTAACAATGTGTACTGGTACTGTGGAACAGAAGGATTTCGTTAATAGTTACCTTGTTCGTGTGGTTGAAAACGATTTGGTTCCTAAGGAACCATAATGCCCACCAAGCTGAGGCTAAATCAGCAAACTTAGTGCTGTCGATAGCACGTTTGATCTCATTCAGAGGAAGCACCGAGTCCGTACCTAAGTTTACAACTATATTCCTTGGAAGACGAATTCGTAAAGTTTGTAAAAGATCATTAGCCATGGGACAATGAAGAAAAAGGTGGTGTACCGATTCATTAGTGTTACCACAGTAAGCACAGCCCGAAGGCACTGCCACATGTGACTTTTGAAGTCTTAATTTAAGATTTAGGGAAATTAATTACACTTGAAGAGAGATAAATTACATT
The DNA here is from genome assembly GCA_037127255.1 of Persicaria tinctoria. Classification (NCBI taxonomy): domain Eukaryota; kingdom Viridiplantae; phylum Streptophyta; class Magnoliopsida; order Caryophyllales; family Polygonaceae; genus Persicaria; species Persicaria tinctoria. The sequence continues at coordinate 18,407,493 of JBANSL010000007.1, read as the reverse complement.
TCTTAATTTCCTTTTACTTTTTTTATTTTATTCTTTCCTTTATTATTACAATTATTTTATATTAAAGGAGGAAGGGGCAATTTCATAATTTCATATATTTTACTGAGATTCTAACTGAACCTACAATGGGTGGACTTTCGCTAAAAGAACCTTATAGGGAGTGGTTTTCGGTAATTAAATATAGAATGGGTGGTTTTGAATAATTTATCCTATTTAAAGAACGGTTTTATGCAGTTTAGCCTAAATAAAATAGACCGGTTGGAATTACACATCCAACTCCCAACTCGGCCCACCCAAGACCCACACAGCCCACACCTGGCCTGGCCCCATATCACACTTGTTCTACCCAAATACGGAGTAGCACAAAAGGAGCCCAATAAATAAAAGAACAACAGCAAAACGTCAAAATCCCTAACCCCAATCCCGAAAAATCCGATCGTTTTTACCATCACCATTTCATTTTTATTTTTTTATTTTAAAAAATCATTCGCTCCTACTCCGTATCTTTTTTTTTGGGGAAATTTACATAAAACCACCCGTTAAATATGTGTTCTTACACTTAACCACCCGTTAAATTTAAAATTACAGAAAACCACCCATTAAACGGTGTTTGTTAACAACTAACCACCCATTGTCTATTTTAATTAAGATTTTGTCAAATGTATATGATATTATAATATTTTAAGCTTTATATTTAAATTAGAATATCAAATTGCTTTAAAAATATATTTTACTAAATTTTTTTAAAATATTTTTTAAAAACTTGATGTATATATAAGAAAATTTTCCTATTTTATTCCTAATTAAAAATGGTTATAAATTTTAAAAATATTTTATAAACTACTTTTTAACCAAAATTAAAATAAGTTTATAAGTCATTAGCATTGTTTAAATTTAATAATATTTTAATACTAATAATTATTGACTCATTTTCTTTCATTTGTAAACACATCCACCGTATAATAAAAATGAAAAACAAAATTATCTAAATATTTTTTTAAAAATATATCTTCCGAGCTCAAAAGTTATTTAATTAAAATTATCTTTTAAAATTTTTCTTAATTTTTTAAATAAAATTCAATAATATTACACATATAGAACCTTTGTCCTCCAAATAAATATAGAATTTAAAAATTTTAAACATTTTTTGTCCCTAATATATTAATAATTTTTCATCCCAACCATAAATATAATTTAAATATATTAAAGTTGAAACTAATTTTGAAGTATAAATATTAAAATATAATATATTCAATGGAATTATAATAGAAATAGACAATGGGTGGTTAGTTGTTAACAAACACCATTTAATGGGTGGTTTTCTGTAATTTTAAATTTAATGGGTGGTTAAGTGTAAGAACACATGTTTAACGGGTGGTTTTCCGTAAATTTCTCCTTTTTTTTTACTGAGATTCCGGACACCCTGGGGCGTTTTGATTCCCGAGCTCATCCTAACAGATGAGGTCACGAAAACCTTAATAACGAGCTCCCTTAAAACGAGTGACTAAGGTGTACAACCTTATCTATCATTACGTTTCCTAGACAAGAAGGTTTGCTTGTCCAGATGAGCTATTTCTTTCGTGCAATTTTATTTTCAGATTAGTCAATAAGGATATAAACCAACAGAACAAAAGCAATTTTTATTAGTCACTTTTATCACATATTGGATGTCAATCTTGCCTTGTCGACTTGTTGACATAATTTGGTAAGGTTCGTTGATCACATGAGCAAATTTCCATACTCATCTATATAGTGTAAGGCTCTATTTGACATACCAAAGATAATATAGCTTAAGATTATTTAAAATCTAAATGAAAATTTTGATGAAATTTCATAGATATATCAAAACTTTAGAGTTTGTGAATCGATTAACAACTTGTTTACACAAGCTTATTGGATCTTTTTAAAGTAGCGTGGAAAAGCTTTTCATGATTTGCGAAAAAAAGTTTTACAAAATTTTATATAATTTGTTTTTCCAAACAAAAATTTACTCTTTGAATCTATCCATAAAGTCTAAATTTTGGATAGATCTCTAGAATTTTATCAAACAAAATTATCTAGATTTTAATCTTAAGCTAGAATATAATATTAAGTCTGTTAGATTAATCTTTTACGCGTCAGACAAGCCGTAAAAGAAGAAATTCTTGTTTGATATAACAAATTCTATAGTATTTCTGTAGAGCTGTTTTCTTCTCTTATAATTGCAAAAAGTTTTTGTCACATTACTTTAATCTTGTGTCAAACATACCCTAAGGCCTAAGTCAGTTTCTCCATAGGTTAATGTTTGCGTTGTTGGTGAACCATCGTCTTTGCAATGCCTTTTTTTTTTATTAGGAAGGGATTCGGGTGAGGAGGCTCTACCCGGCAGTATCCTTGCAGATGAGGTATAAAAGACCTGAATCGTTAAGAATATCAACTCTCCTGACAGAGTGGCAAAGATGTGCAACCTTATCAGCCCCTCGAGTATCCAAACGTCGTGAATATCATCTTTGCAATGAGAACATCTTAACAAGCGAAGGTAGACCCGTCAAAACACAACCCGACCCGGCCGACCCGATCCGACCGCCCGGAAAATTTTCGACCCGAACCCGAAAAACTGGAAATTTTCCGGGTCATCAGGGTTTCGACCCGGTGACCCGATTGACCCGGTAATTTTGACCCGATTTTACCCGATTGACCCGGTGACCCGGTTGAACCGGTTGATTTTTAATTAAATATAATTAATTTTTTTTATATATATAATTAAAATTTATTGCAAAATTGTTAAATCATGATTTTTTTAATTTAAAATGGAAAAAATTGACAAACCCGAAATGACCCGAAATCCGGTCAAACCCGAATTCTAGTCAACCCGGAAATACTCGGGACCCATTTTACTCGAGACCCGAAATGACCCGATCCGAATGATCCGTTTGACAGGTCTAAGTGAAGGAACAAATTCCACAGTTGAAGGTTGGAAAACTATCCCACATTAAACATAGGTAGACTTTTGGAACAATACATAAAATCATAAGCCTTGGGTATGTCTCTTACAATAATTGAGTTGCGAGAAACTCACATCAACATCCATCAGCTAGGATCGTGACATATGCCTCAACTCAGATTACTGATAGTACAAACACAATGCATTTTATATTACTCATTTCCTTCGGAATTCACACCCATTTTTTAATACTCCGTATAAAAAATATCCATTTTTATTAGTTTTTAAAATATTTTTATAATTATTAATAGTAACTAAAAATTATTAAAAAAATAAATATATTATATACTCCCTCCGTTAATTAAAACATTTCATTTTAGACATTTGTACATTTTTTAAGAAAGCACATAAAAACAAACAAAAATACACTTATACCCCTAATTATTACTTTACTTTTTCACTTTATTGAAAACTACAACTAACAAACCCTTAATCATTACAAGGGTAATTTTAGAAAGTAAACACCAAAATACCTAAAATGACATGTTTTTCTTAATAAGATTTTACTCATAAAAAAAGGAGTAGTTTTTAACATTTTAAAAATACGTGAGTAAATAATAAACGACATATTTTGTCGAACGGAGAGATAAATGATTTCCACATTTTAAACAATACTCTATAGAAACAAATCTAACAACAATCTTTATTTTTCAAGAAATCCTAAATTTTTTTCCCGGAATTTTGACTGTGTTTCCCGCCATAACCTTATTTTCTTTTGTATTTATAATTTTTCTTGTTTGTTTTTTTATAACAAAAAACAAAGAGCTTTAAATCTTTGGTATGATGAAATACGAGGTGTGGGGCCCAGCGCCGCTTTAGGCCCCACTCCCCCTCCCTTTCTGCATTTTAAGAATCCCTCTGTCCCCCATTATCTAAACCGTTCACAGAAATAATACTCCCACGAAATTACTGTAAAGTACGGTACATAAATATCTAAAATGAAATTATACGGAGTATACTCGGTATTTTTTTTTGACGCAAGATTAAAAAAAGCCAATGTGATTTACCCTAAAATTTTATTATATACACCACATTTTTTATTTTTTATTTTTTAAAAAAAATGGACCCTACCCCTCCTGTGTCACACGTTTGTAACTCAGGAGGGTAGGAAATAGTAAATTTTAAGGAAATTTCGTTTGGTGCTCCTGAGTATTTAACAATTCCGGTTGGTGTTTCGCACTTTTTTTTTGTCCGGATGGTACCACTGAGTTTTGTCAAAAGTTCGACTCATGCCCAAAACTCATAGTTTCTTCTTTTTAATGAATAAAACCGCCCTTTATTTTTATTTTTTTCATAAATATGCCCATTTACTTTTAACATTGAACAAAACTACATATTAATTGACTAAATTCATCACAAAAGTGACAAAACTAACTTTGTTTTAATTATTTTTTACAAAATCACATATTATTTCCAAAACTTTTATCGCAAAATCACTCTTGTTTAAAAAAAATATAGAACCAAATCACTATAATTTTTAAAATTGTACAAAAGATCTATTATTTTTCTATACTTTGCAAAGGCAAAAAACACGCATTATTAATATTTAACACCTATTATTTTTCAAAACAATATTTAACCTATATCTCACTAACTTTAAACATTTGTAAATGTGATTGATCAATTTAACCAAATGCTCGATTATAATTTTTTTGAAAAAGATGTAAATTTTATTTATTTTATTTTCTTCTCTTGTAAAAGAAAAATATAATAAAAGCTTAATCATTCTTATTTTATTATGTTTTATGTATTCCAAACAAAAGAAATGAATAACACATTATTTTATTACACAAGAAGTGGTTTTGTGCATTTTTTTTAAAGCATAAAGGGTTGTTTTACACAAGGTATGGCTTTACGGAGTATTTTTTATAATTTATAGGTTAACTATTTTTGTTCACATAATAAGACAGTTGATTTGTGCAAAATTTTGTAAATAATGGGTGATTGTGTACATGCAATATTTGACAAATAATGAGATTCATTTTTTACAAAATATGAAAATATATAACGGATCTTTTGTGTAATGTAAAAAACAATGGTTGATTTTCTTCAAAAAAAAAATTGGAAAGAAGGGGTTTTTTTTTTTGCTAAAACTTTGGCAATAATGTGCGATTTTGTTAATTTTTAAAAATAACGGGGGTTTTGTCAAATTTGTGTTGAATTTAGTTAAATAATAGGTAGTTTTGTTCAATGTTAAAAGTAAATGGGCATATTTATGAAAAAAAAAATAAAAATAAAGGGTGGTTTTGATCATTAAAAAGAAGAAACTATGAGTTTTGGGTATGAGCCGGACTTTTGACAAAACTCATGGGTACCATCCGGACAAAAAAAAAGTGTGGAACACCAACCGAAATTGTCAAAAACTCATGGGCACCAAACGGAATTTCCCTAAATTTTATGGGTGCAAAAATTATCGATCACCCTAAAAAAACGAATTTCTTTCTAGGGTAAATTGCAACTAATATCCCAACCTTTAGGGATAGTTGCTTTCAATACCCTAACCTTGTAAAATTTCACAAAATATCTTAACCTATACTATTAGTTGCACTTAACACCCTGGATGAGATTCTTAAATTTAAAAAATTACCCACATCATACAAAAATTACAAAAATCGCCCATATTCATAAAATGTTTTCAATAAACTCCTAATAAATTTTAAAATTTGAAATTAAAAAAATCTCTTACAATTTAAGCCAACCCAACCCACTATCCAAAAATAATTATATCAGGTATATAAAATCTACTCCTTCAAAATATAATATAATTACTTTAGCATCTACTCATTTAAAATTTTAATATAATCAAACAAAATAATTAATTATTTATCTAAAAAACATACATTATAATTAAAATCTAAATTTATATAAGTCTGTCTCGATACATGCCGATTTGTACATCTATATATTCCATATATATTATTTGATACAATATATACTGTCTTTTTGGTTAATATTATGTTATATATACTAAAACTAATACATAACATCTTATAATGTATCACACATAAATTCCATGGTATTAAAAAAATGATTCTATAAGAAATGTTTAACATAATAGTTTTACAAAAATAAAATAAAGTAGATTTAAAAAATAAATGGTAAAAGATATGATAACCATTTGCAATCAATAATTATATAATAAATATATACTAAAAATAATATGGTAAAAAATAATAATTTTACCATATTATTTTTAATATATCTTTATCATGTAACTCTTTATATATTACAAACGGTTATCATATCTCATAGCATTTATTTATTAAAATCTACATTATTTTATTTTTGTAAAAGTATTATGTTTAAGATAAATAATTAATTATTTTGAGTAATTATATTAAGATACTACCTCCGTTGCAAAATATAAGGCCTTTTGCTTTTTGACACGTTTTTTAATGAACTAAAAAATGTTTTATAAATATGGGTGATTTTTGTAATTTTTGTATGATGTGGGTAATTTTTTAAAATTTAAGAATCTCATCTAGGGTGTTAAGTGCAACTAATAGTATATGTTAGGATATTTTGTGAAATTTTACAAGGTTAGGGTATTAAAAGCAACTATCCCTAAAGGATGGGATATTAGTTGCAATTTGCCCTTCTTTCTATCGTATCCTTGCAAATGAGAACTAACAGTTCTGGATCATCTTCCAAGCCACCGTCGACAAAGCTACTATAGACAAAACGTGCAATATACATGGTTCGCTGCAACATGTAGATTTCCTGAAAATATGACGAATAACAATATTTGAAAATGAAGAAAGATATAACAGAATATCTTATTGTAAAATATCGGTGTTCCATGGATATTTTAGTCACTTAGGAGAGCATTTACAACCACAAGATTGTCACCTTCGATCAATAAATTCTCAATATGTAACTCTTTGCCCTTAAAATTTCCGTTTTAAGGGCAAGAGTTTATGTATAGATAACTGATGTATTAGTACGTACATAAATCATTACCCAAAGAAATTAAGGTTCTAGAATAATTACGAAATGCAAACCCATAAGCGGCACGACCATCAGGATGAACCGAGCCATCAAAATTGAGCTTGACGCAAGCAGTGGGTGGTTTCACCCAAACACCAGATCTGGTGGTGTGTTTGTTCGACCGATCGACGAGTCTTCTTGTTAAAATCTTATTCAAATTGTAGCTTAGGAGCGAATATTTCTGAAGCAAGAATAAAAAGGAATGGAGACAAAGGATGTCCTTGGCCTAAACCCCTTGTCGGGTGGAAAAGTATGATGGGTTCGTTGTTGACCAACACCGAGTAAGACAGAGTTGATACGCATTCTTTAATTGAACCAATGATTATTTTTTTTTATCAAAACCAAATTTCTCCATGTCCTGGAAAGAGAATGGCCACTCAATCTTATCATATGCTTTCCCCATATCATGTTTAAGCGCAACCATACCAGTCTTGCCCTTTTTTTTATCTAACCGAGTGAAGAACTTCATGGAAAATGAGTACATTATCTTAGATCGATCGTACTTTAGTAAAAGCCAATTGAAGGGGGTGAATTAATTTATCAAAAAATAGAACCTAGTCTGGTCGTAATAATTTTGGCTATAGTTTTGTATATGGTAGAACAGAGGCTGATTAGCCAATAATGATTTATTGTGGAAGGTTCATCATGTTTTGGTAGTAGAGTGATGAAAGTATGGTTAACTTGCATAAGCAAATGACCATTGTTGAAAAAAGGTTTAACTCCCTTAATAATAGGTGATCCCGCCCCATATCAATACTTTTGGTAGAAACCGACTGGAAAGTCATCTATCTTATCCTGGAGCCTTATCAAGAGCCATAAAGAATATAGTACCCCTAACATAAAATTGTATAAAACCATTCGCCAAATATAAAATTTTACAATTAACCATCTGCAGATACCAACTAAATACTCCAAAAAAAAAGAAAGAATTGCGCCATATACAGATGAGCTCGGGTTGAACCAAACCCGATGCATTTTGACGTGTGCTAATAGGGTTGTGCATAAGCAGCTAGTACCCGACTACCCGATACGACACGAATAATCGTATCGAGTATCCGAAATCGATAAAATTAAAACTCATGTCGTGAACACGACACGGTTACTACTGGGTACCTAACATGAAAACACGAAACATTTTCGTATCAGATACATGCATGTATAACACTGGACGACACGACACGATTAAAGGGAAATTCTACTCTTTTTTTTTTGTAAAAAAAAAAGATAAAATAAAGAGATCGAGAGAGTTTAGTTAAAAATTAAATGGAGTGGGAATCGACCCCAAACATGTTGAATAATAAATAGTCGAATGGGAGAAGCATCGTAACCAACTAAGCCAACCTATTTTTATGTTCTTTTATCATACTTATTACATTTATATTAATCTGCCTTGTAAAATATTTATAAAAAAAATTGATCGTGTCATATCGTATATCCGATAAGAAAAAAATATTTGTATCCGATACAATACGGTTATTATCGTGTTTTACGATTTCGCGTCATATTCATGTAGTGCCATTTTTATTTCGTGTTTTTTATATTATTTTGTCGTATTTTCGGGCCCTATCAAGTATCAACATGATAGAGCAAAAGTAATTCCATATGATGTCTAGGGGCATAATCGTCATTTGCAAGGTGAAATAATCAAACCCTAATTCTCATTATAAATATTATTGAACTACTAGGGTTAAGGGGGCTCTCGATCAGCCGACACAATCCTGACTTGAGCGTCGGAGGCTTCCCACGGGGAAGCAGCCCCGCCTCTTCCTCTCCTCCTTCTATGCAGGTGATTGATCGAGGCCGGGGAGGAAGAGGGTGCAGATTTGTGCACTCACATTTGGCGCCGTCTGTGGGAAATCGATCAAAAAGCCATGTGATCGGATCTCCCAATCTGAAAAGCAACAAAAAATCAACTTTTGATGGTGATGGTGAACCAGTGGGCACTCAGCCTTCACCAACAAACCCTAGGAGAGGCGCGGCTCATCAGTTCCGTCTACGGAGCTTTGCCTAGGGCTCAGGGGCATGCCGGACCACCACCGCTCCTAGCCCGGTTCACAAGAGGTATCCCAATCGAATCTGAAAGAGAAGGAAGGGTACAGAATGAAGGAGATCTGGTGATCTCCTAAACGGCGATTCCGACATCGAAAAGTCGTCGATCTTCCACAACTCCCGCCTCTATCTCATCATCGGCGTCGCTCCCGCCCAATTGTCGGCGTCGCAACCACCGTCGCCTACCGCGAGGCGGATCCAGATAACGGGCTAAGCGTCTGAGCCTCACCGCACCACCGCCCTACGCCGGTTGATTGAGCCTTCGTCGCCACCATGGCCGCCGATCGGAGCGACTTCGATTGGACCCGGCTTAGCATTGCGCCATAACCGCCGCCACTAAGCACCCCTTTCACCGAACCACGAGAGCACGCCGACATCGATGGGTATGCCGGGGGCACCCCAATCCGGATCCTCCACCGCCGTCGAAGGCGAGGCCAAAGGCGGGACAATCGATCGACGAGGACGCCGCTTCAAATCCAGCGCTGCCGCCGCTCTCTCCCAACCCTAGGAGGAAGACGTTACTTTGCAAGTTGTGATTAATTACAAAGTAATTAATCGGGGGCATTAATTTGCAAATTTGGCTTAATTTCAAAATCAGCCCAGAGTTTATTGAAATTGCGGTTCAGCCCACACATTTAAGCTATTTGTGGAAAAAAGACCAACTTAGTCGATCAAGGCCAACTTAGCCGCTCAAGGCTACATTAGCCGATCAAGGCCACATTAGCCGCTCAAGGCCAACTTAGCCGATCAAGGCCAATTTAGCCGCTCAAGGCCACATTAGCCGCTCAAGGCCAACTTAGCCGATCAATGCCAACTTAGCTGCTCAAGGCCACATTAGCCGCTCAAGGCCACATTAGCCGCTCAAGGCCAACTTAGCTGATCAAGGCCACATTAGCCGCTCAAGCCCACATTAGCCGATCAAGGCCACATTAGCCGCTCAAGGCCAACTTAGCCGATCAAGGCCAACTTAGCCGCTCAAGGCCACATTAGCCGCTCAAGGCCACATTAGCCGCTCAAGGCCAACTTAGCCGATCAAGGCCATATTAGCCAATTACGGGCACAATAGCCAACTGCGAATCAAGCGACTAACGTTTACGGCAAAATCATCGTTCAATCGACAAACTTCGCCATTTACTTTTTCGGCTTCCTTCATCATCGAGACATGAAGAAGAAACCCGAGGGCCAATTGATAGAGCAAAAGTAATTCCATATGATGTCTAGGGGCATAATCGTCATTTGCAAGGTGAAATAATCAAACCCTAATTCTCATTATAAATATTATTGAACTACTAGGGTTAAGGGGGCTCTCGATCAACCGACACAATCCTGACTTGAGCGTCGGAGGCTTCCCACGGGGAATCAGCCCCGCCTCTTCCTCTTCTCCTTCTATGCAGGTGATCGATCGAGACCGAGGAGGAAGAAGGTGCAGATTTGTGCACTCACAATATCGTATTTTTCAACATGGTCAGTTTGACGACCCACAATATCCAATGGCTCACTAATTTTTTTTTCTTGAAAACCCGATAAGTCACCTCCTAAGCTAAAAATGTAGCTATTGACAAAAGGCTTCAAATGCTCGATCCCCAAATCTATTCCTCTTCTTATTTTTCAAATTTCTCCGTTTTACAAAGGCTAAAATAAAGCAAAAAATTAAAAATAAAACAAAATGAATTGATTAATTTTTTTAAAAAAATATAAAATTTTGTGAGAGGGAATATAGAAAGCATGAGATTTTTATTTGAGGTGATAAGCGTCTCCCATGACTTTCGATAGATCGACCATTGTGCGGATCATATTTCTTATCTCTTCTAGACAAATGGTTCAATTACATTTCCACTCTAGAACATGCAGGGGTATACGCTGCATCTATAAGGATGCAATTGATTAGTGGTCTAACATAGCCTAACCACTATCAAATCATTACTTGTATCGAGAGAGCATGAAATTTGGAGTTGTGGCACCACAAAAAATGTAGGGTCCAAATCATCTGTTATCATTCCTAGCCTCTTTCCATGTCATATTATCACAAATCTCTCATTCTTTTTTTTCATTCATCGTTCTATTTTAAGTTTTAAAAATTAAATAAGAGTTTTTTTTAGAAAGGGGAGGATAAATAGCGGGACAGATAATGATTTCAATCTCCCAAGAACATGATCAACAACTTTTGAGGGCCTAAATCACGATCAAGCTATCACCTTTCACTTGTAACGTGAACAATCCTATGCCCTTAATTTGCCTTCAAGATACCCTTCTTGAGGCACATTGCTTCTGTTATAAATGTGGATCGAAGTCAAAGTTGTGCACCTTCGCAATAAATCATTATTCCCTTGTGGTCACGAATAATATAGTTTGCATAAGAAGTACTCAAAAAGTTATTACTACCGTCAAAATTAATTTTTAAATGCTTCATCTGGTTATGTCATCTCAGGTGTCGTTAATTTCTTCCTAGGTGTCCCCTCAATATGTAATTTGGTTCTGTGTAATTCTATTGCTTTTTGTACACTCTGCCTTAGGGCTTGTACCCTAATTGGAGTTTGTACTCTCAGTCTTTTGTACCCAATGGTAATTGGTCAACCCTCCCATTCCCTAATGATGAAACCATTGGAATTGTCGTTGTTTTATAATGTGAATCCGTCGATATTTAGTTTAAAGGTTTCTGAAGGAGGTTTCTTCCATTTTTTGTTTGTACTAACGTGAGCTTCTCTTCCCTTTGTAGGTGTTGATTTATGTTGTTGTTGGTTATTTGCAATTTCGATGAAATTGCATACTCGAGTCCATGTATCTCCATTTGTACTTGGACCATGTTCTCAAATTCATGTTTGTGGGAATGGATGCATTCTCGAATATGATTTTATTTTTAAAAAACCAAGTTGTCCACCATCTAAATGGCATGAGCTTTTTATTTTATTTTATTTTTTTACAGTACGTATGCAAACATTAGGAGCTGCTACCTATACAATAACCTAACTTCTAGATCATCCTGAAGGATGATTTTACAAAAATCCCTATGGTAGGGGATATACTGCAAATTACAAATAATTCCTTTCCTAGCTATATAACCCGCTAACAAATTTGATTCTCGATAGACATGATGGATTTCTGCCATTTCAAACTCTGATTGCAGCTTGATCATATCTTCTACCTGTCTCATAACTTCTCATCGCGGAGGTTGTTGTTGGTTTATAGATTTTACCAGAACTTGGTTATAACTTTCAATGATGATCTTCATAAGACTTTTGTCTTTTGCTCGTTTCATCCCAATTAGAACAGATGAGGCCTCCGTTTGAACAATCGAACCTTCCATAATTTCATTGTAAAACATATCAACAATCCGACCTTCGGGGTCCCGGATGATTCCTCCAATCTGGCACTTGCCAAATAAGGCAATAGAACCATCTACTTTAGTTTGCCAAATACATACTAGATCTACAAATTTGCTATTAGCTTTAGCAATATAGTCTAAGTTTTCATGGATAAAGCATGGGCGGTTAATTCCAATAAAATGCATACTTGTTTGTTGTTCGTACTGGGCTATTACTTCTCTAGCAAAGGTGCAACTTGTGAAAAGGTGAGTCGCATCTTCATCTTATTGATTACAGAGAGAACACTGAATAGGAACTCTATTCACATACTTGTTTAGGCGTGCAGCTGTCGGAAGGCCATCTATTTTAATCTTCCACATGAAGTTCTTTATTCGAGGCGGTAGTTTTAGCTTCCAAATCCAAGAGAGTATATCCAACTCATGAATTGGCGGCGCTATAATGTTCCTAGGTGATTTAGTGGTGAAGTAACCTTGTGGATCTGGCTTCCAAACCATTTTATCACGGGTCTAGAAAATGGGAATTTTGATAGAGAGAATCTTTTGAATTACCTTGCGAGGAAACATTTGGCTTAGAAGATTTTGATTCCACATCTTCCCGTCAGAGATAAGGTTCTTGACTTTCATAGAAGGGTCATAAGAACCCATGTAGTTTTTTAGGTTGATAAAAGGGACCCATGGATCATGCCACACTTGGATATATGAACTGTGTTCAACCAGCAAGTGAAGTCCTTCTTCAAACTTCTGCCTGAGTGTGAGGAGTCTGCCAAATTGCCAAGAAGTGTTCTTACTGCTAAAGTTTCTTATATTTTCATGTTGGAGATAATTTTCTTTAATGATTTTAACCCAAATACTATCTTCATTATTGTAGATTTTCCAGAAGAGCTTCATCTGTAGGCAAATGTTGAGGTCTTCCGCTTTCCTGATGCCTAAACCTCATTGAGATTTACGTTTGCAAATTTGATCCCAACTTATGAGAGGGGTGTATCTGTCAAACTGGAATTTATTCCAAAAGAAATTTCTATTTACTTGATCAATCTTGTTCAAAATACCTTTTGGAAGCAGAAAAATTTGCATAAGGTAGTTCGTTTTAGAACTAAGGTTTGATTGGATAAGAACGACTCTCCCAGCTTGAGAAAGGTTTGATGCTTTCCATTTAGCTAGTTGTTTCCTTAGGTTGTCCACAACTTCATCAAAAACACAGTTCTTCACACGTTCATTGACTAGAGGTATTCCTAGATACTTTTCAAGGGTTTTGGAGATGGGAATGCCCATATGAGTGGATAAGTCTTTGATCAAGTTTGGGTTCACATTTTTAGACATTAAAGAGAGCTTTTATTGTAGTTAATCGTGAGACCCGAAAGGTTTGAAAAGTTGTTTATTATATTTTGAATTGTGTTTAAGCTGGTGTGGGTCGCTCTTGCAAAAATGATTGTATCATCAACAAATGTTAGGAAGGGAATAGGAGTACCATTCTTTTTTAGTTTTATGCCTACCAACGCATCCTCTAGAAGAGCTTCTTTGTGAAGTTCTCTCTATAATCCTTCCATTACAAGCACAAAGATGTATGTGGCCAGAGGGTCTCCTTGTCTGATGCCTCTGTTAAGTTTAAACTGGGGTCCCGGGGTGTTGTTTACAAGAACAGAGAAGGATGTGGTAGTAATACACTTCATAACCCAACTTATCCAGGTTGAGTGAAATCCAAATTTATCCAGAACCGCCTTAATGTAACTCCAATTGATTTTATCATAGGCTTTTTCCATATCTAATTTTAAAGTCATCCATCCTTTCTTACTTTTTTGTTTGTGGAAGGAATTAAATATTTCATGGGCTATTAGAGTATTGTCCTGGATTGATCTTCTTTCGACAAAAGCTCATTAGAAGAGGTTGATGAGTTTGGGGAGAATTGGTTTTAATCTGTTGGCAACGATTTTAGATATTATTTTATAAATGGCTGGTGTTACAACGACTAATCGGCCTATAGTGATTAATTGTTGTATGATTGTCATTTTTTGGAATAAGAGCTATGAAAGTTTGGTTAATTTCCGATAATAATTGGCCCGAGTGGAAGAAGGATTTGATAGCCTTACAATAGGAGGGGCCAATAATATTTCAATAATGTCTATAAAACTCAGGGGGGTATTCGTCAGGCCCTGGTGTTTTGTCCTCATCCATGCTAAACAATGTTTGTTTTATTTCAGCATTCGTTAGTTGAGCTATTAGGCTATTATTTTCTGTTTAGGATATCTGTGGCTGGATATTCCAAACTTCATTCTGCTTAATTTGCTTTTGGTTATTGCCTATGAATCTCTCAGACATTTCGCTTGTGATGTGATCAAAAATGAGATTTTGATTTGTTAGGATAACGTTTTGTTTCGTAGTGAAGGATCTGGTGGTCCTTCTAAAATTTTTAATTTTAGTCGTGACTTGAAAATACTTGGTGTTCCTGTCGCCTAACTGGATATGTTTAACCTTCGCTCGCTGCTTCCAGAATTTATGATTAAACTCTAGTAATCTAAGCTTTTTGTGCTCAAGCCTTGCTAACTTTAGTTCTTCTTTAGTTGAGATCTTACCCCAAGGTAATTGATCTTGAATAGCTTAAATTTGGAGCTCAACATTGAAAAGTTGTCTAGCGATATTGTTTGGGTGAGATTTGCACCATAATTTAATTTTCCTTTTTAGAAGTGTCTGTTTCTGCAGGAGAGTGTAACCATTAGAACATTTCATTTTGTAGCTCCAAATTTTCCTGACCATGGATTTAACTAAATCATTAGATGTCCAAGCAATTTCAAATCTAAAGAAGAGCCATTCCTTTTATTTTAAGAGCCTATTTCTAGGGAAATCGGGCTATGATATGATTTAGAGAAAGAATGGTGTTTTGTACACAAATTAGGAAACCGGCTTAGAATCTGTTGGTGAGCCAGAATCCTATCCAATAGTTCATAAGTATTATTTTGAGAGGATTTGCTCTTTCTCCAGGTAAAGGGAGATCCACTGTAAGGTAGAGTATGAAGGCCTAGTTCATCTTTAACATTTCTTAATCGTCTAAATCTGTTGATGTTGGGAGAGACACCCCCAACCTTTTCTGTGTCATTCTCTATGTCGATCATTTAGATCCCCAATAATAAGAATTGGAAGATTATACTTGCTTACCGAAAAGTAGAGTTTATGCCAAAACTGATCTTTTTCATTTTCTACAGACGGAGCATAGACAAATACAAGCATCTGTTCATGATTCTCTATATTTATTTTCATTATAATAAATCTTTGATTTACTTCCAAGATTTCACTTACCTCTTTAACGTTTGATTTTTAGAGCTGCCAGATGCCACTTTTCCTTCCATTTGATTTGATGCACACTGATTTGTGAAATCCAGTACTCCTCACTTGTACATCTAAATGAGTTGTCTCTGACTTTGTTTCTGAGAGAACTAGCAAATCAAGATTATTTATGAAGCGAAAATGATTGATTTCTTGCCACATAAGTGGCCTCCTAGTGCCCCTTACATTCCAATATGCGATATAATCATATAACAACTTGATATGTCGAAGATTCTCTCTCGACAATAGACTTTATATTTTACAAGATGTTGATCATACTTTGTAAGATTAAAATGATCAAGATTTTGCCTAGTACAAAAATAACTAGTAGCCTTCCTTACAAAGTCTGCCTTCTTGTTGTTCTCAGTGACGATGCTTTCGTGTCTTCCTTTATCAAAGCTGGTTCAGACACGAGAGGTGTTAGGTTCTCTTGTATTCTCCTTCTAGCCCTTGTTGTGTATTTGAGTTTTGTGGAAACAAGTTTTGCAGTAGCTTTGTTTTGTAAAGGTTTGAGTTAAGGTTGGGGCAGCTTACCACCACTAGATCACTAAGGACTCTAGTGGGGATTAACTTAAGGTTTTTGAATATAACATAAAAGGAGTGACATACCTGCAATTCCTCCTCGGCTCTTGTATTTGCTCTTCGATATATACCTGCGCACTGAGTTAGTGTGATATCTTCCCTGCCAATCGAAGAGAGATGAAAGTACATGCGAAGATAATTGCAAGATAGATAACCATAGAGATAAGCTGCAATAGTAAAGATCATAACTGCATGGGGATCCAAGCAGTGATGGCTTCCAGGAGGAAAACGTGGAAGACCATTACACCGAAGATCATAAATGTTCAAAACATTACATCCAAAGACCATCAAAGAGTTAAACAAAACATAGTTCTTCAGACATCGACACTTGGGATTATTCATACGATAGACTTGAGTTTTCACTTTTCAGATGCTCCTCACAAGTATAAACCGATCGTCCTTAAAAGACTAGGACATTAAGGGATATACTAAAGGACATGAGCTTTTTATTTGCTTTGCTTTTCTACTACCATTAGATTTAAAATCGGTCTAATGTCGTGTGATTGTTTCAATATGTTTATATATATATATATATATAAATATAAATATAAATGATGCCTGGGTTATTTTGATAGTTTTTAATATTAAATTTTAGTATTTTATAGATTTCACTTCTTAAAATTTTAGTCTCGGTTTTAATATACTCCCTTTATTAAAAATATAATTAAAACTATACAGTATAAAATATCAACTTTTAGAAAAATATTTTTGAATAGTTTTATACTTATCAATAACAAATATTAATATAAAAAATAAAAAATACGTATATATTTTTTAACTCTTTAAATAACCTATTAAAAATTATAAAAGAAAGGAAAACTGACCAAAAATAATACCAACTATCAATCTTGAACCAAAAATAATACAAACTTTTGAAATTATCCTCTTATTATTAACCAAAAATAATATGGTTTCCATTTTTTACTGAAATTTTGATCAAATGAACATTTTTCGTGATTAAACAAAATAGAGGGTCAATGTTGTGAATATAATTAAAATTAAAATGGGGGAATGGGTTCTTCATCCGTTCATCTGCAGTAACTTGAGAGCTTCTTCCCATACCTCCCCAAACTAGTTTTCATGGTGATTTGAGAACCATCTATTCTCTTCGAATTTTTGACGTTTTTAACTCTCAATTCATTGACAACATTCAATTTGAATATTTGTCCTAATCTTATAACCCAAGTTGTGAAGTATATATATACATCCCATCAGATTTTCTTACCCTAACTTCTTGGGTTCAATGATGAAACAAATTGATGTTCTTATTATCCCAAATTGGATTAGGGGAAACGTTTACACAATCACTACAAGTATAAATACATAATCAATTGGTGATTTCGATTTTGAATCATCCCCAAATTATAAAATTCCCAATTCCAACCTTCTTCCTCTTCATGAGCATCTATAACACAAATTTGAGTTCTCAAACTCATAAACACAATCAACTGGTGGTTTTCGTCACCGAATTCGTATTTTTTGCCTCGTCGCCATCAACACAGACGTCGCGGACCACCACTACAGAGCCACCAGTGCCGCCCCTTTTCGTCACTCTTTAGTGCTTGTTGTCATGTTGCTCTAGTGGCCAGTATGACACCGCCTTGTCTTGATGATAAGTTTCCTACTTGTAAAGACTACGAAAGATGAATATGTGAATGACGATTCTCAAACTTCCATGGAAATCGGGCAGGGGAGGAAGATGCAAATGCAGGAAGAAGATGAAGGCCCTTTCCAGTTTCCACACAATTAAAAAATTGCCTCTTATTTTTAAACCTTGCTCAAACTATTTCAAAATCACCATGAAAACTAGTTTGGGGGAGCTTTGGGAAGAAGCTTTCAAGCTACTGCAGACAGTGTTCTAAAAAACGGTCTTGGCAGCTGCCAAGACGCTTGGCGGACCCATACCGTCCCAAATTCGCCCTTGGTGGTGTAACTTGGCGGGGGAGGGCCTTGGCGGGAATGGAAAAACACCTTGGCGGCCTTGACGGGTGCAATACGGAGACTTGGCGGGTGCAAATCGGGCTTGGCGGGGAAGAGTTTTGGCGGGCACGGGACGGAGGCTTAGCGGACTTGGCGGTTTTAAATTGAGATTATTTAGTTTTTATGCTTTCAAATTTCTCTATTATCAAATTATGATACTTATTTGAATATATTTATATGATTTTATATTTGATTTAGACAATTTAAAAAAGGGTCATGATGATTTTTTATTTGATATGCTATAAACTTAAAATTAATACATAGTTTATTACATAATATATGTTTTATACATAGTCTATAAGATAAATATAACAAAATAACCAAAAACCGTTTTATCCACAAGAACCGCTAATAAGGCAGCCAAAACGTCTTGGTGCTTAGCAGTACCCTGCCGCCAAGCATCCGCCGAGCGTTTTTTAGAACATTGACTGCAGATGAACAGATGAAGAACACATCCCCCATTTTGATTTTAAATATAGGGAAATTTCGCCAGGTACCCTCGAGGTATAGCGTTTTTCACGAGGTGTACAAATGTTTGACAATTTTCGCGTGGTACCCCTGAGTTTAATACAAATTTCACCTCCTGCCCTTACTCAGTTAAGATTAACGGGTCCTCTCCTCTCCGTTAGTTTTTTTCAATTAAAAAAGAAACAAAAATCAGAAAAAAAACAGAGAGAATAAACACGACTCTCTCAGGCGACTCAAAGGCGGAGGAGGAGACACTGCAAGGGAGGCGACACCGGAGAGAACAAGGCGCGCCGATAGAAGCCTGTGGAGGCGCCGAAATCTGCTAGAAGAGGGTGGTGCCAGGTATGTCATCTTGTAATTTTTCGAATCCCTTAAAAAAATTAGGGTTTCTCTATGTGAAGTTCGAATTTGAGATTGCTAAGTTGAGAAGTTTCAGTGATTAATTTGTAAACGTGTGATGTGAAATACTCATATTGTGAGTGGAGGTTTTGAGTTTGTGATTAGTGTTTTGAGTTTTGATTTTGTTTGACAGGTTATGATTCCAATGGGCACATAGCCAGTATATGCTATGTCCCCAAAGTGAGATGATTCCAATAGAAATTTTTATGGTTCAATCCATTAAGGCTCTTAACAAAGATGAGAGTATGTACAACTTGGTAATTGCAAGCTATTTTATCTGGTTGTGCATAATCTGCATAAAAAAATTTGTCTCTTGTTTAGTTGTTATATATGGATGAATTGTGAATCAGCAAATTGTCATATGACAGAGTGATGACATTAGTAGGTTTCTTTACATCCCTTGTTTACTCTACTCTTATCCAACTTGTTTGTATTGTGCCAATTGTTTGAATTGTAGTATTACAACAAGCTCAGTATGAAGCTTTTGAAAGATGAGATTTCCATAGTAGCATTGAACATAGATCAACAAAGATTATTTTTCTAAAAAAAAATCAGTAGAGATTAATTTCCTATAGTGATTAATAGCTTCAATTCACAGTTGTCATGGCATTTTCATGATTTCATATTTTTATACTCTAATTCTATCCAATTAACAAATTTTAAGCATATTAGCTCAAATAGTAGAGTAATATGGAAAGGTGCTACACTTTCAATCGATGATTTGTCTTTAATAGTAGTAGAGTAGGAAACATAGTTGTAATTCTTAGTGCGCTTTCTTTGCACAAATTTCCTTTCGTAGAAGAGCATGAAACACATAGTATATTAGCTCATTGTTCTGTTACACTATTTTGATTTTTGAGTACTCTTAATGGTTAGGATTTCACTGAAACTGGAACAAGCATCAAATGAATTCAGAATACATGTGCACATCATTTTATAAAGCCTATTAGCTCGGCTGGTCGAGCGATGTGTTTATACACATAAAATGTGGGTTCGACTCCCACATAGGCTAAAGTGGAATAATGATTGAAACCTTAATCCAAATAGCTTGCAATCTATTAGTTTATGTCATAAGCTATTTTACAAGCATCTTATTTGCCGTCATAAATTATTTTTGCTATCATAAGCTATTTTACAATGATATAAGCTATTTTTACAATGCATCTTGGTTCTAGAATTTAATTAGCCTATGTGGGATTCGAACCCACGTCTTTGTGCTTGAGCACAATGCTCTTCCGTTTGAGCTAATAGGCTAAAAGAAACACACACATTGCCATAACTTTGAAATTCAATCATGCAGTTATGCTTCACAGAATTATGCAGCTACGCTTCCAATTACAGATACTCTATAGCATCAGGGAGACAGGCAAAATGACATTTTCAGTTTTTAAGATTTAAAATTTTTATTCTTTCACTTTCTGCATTCAGATTTTAAGATTTTCTATACTCAGATTTTTATTCTTTCACTTTCTGCATTCATTTACATTTTTAGTTTATGTGTTCTGTATTTCATTTTTTCTGTATTTCAGTTTATGTATTAATTTTTCAGATTTTTAGATATTCTGTATGCATATTTTCATATATTCTGTATTCACATTAGAGAAACAGGAAAAATGATAAAGTCCATCCATCCTTGACAAATTTGGAGAGGAATACAACCCCAAGAAAAGTCATTTATCTACCATAAGACTAGTAACTATTGCATTGCATCCTTGACAAATTTGGCTTTCCATTAACTGGGCTGCATGAGGCTTTTGAGAAAAGAATATGATGAGGTTGTGCATCTCTTTGAGGAGGCTCTAAAGGCCGAGCATGTGTATTCAGTTGCAGGTTTGGCTAGGATAAGGCACATTGGAGGTGATAGAAGCTGGTTTTACGATAAAAAAAATTCCATAATTTCGTCTTCCATCACTTCTCATTTGGTTAGTTACAAACTTCCATTTCTAGATATGGTCTCTGTTCGCAAAATTTCCTAGCAGTAGACTGTTGTCAATCGGTGCAGAACTGCAATTAGTTAAGGTAGCAAGTCACTAAGTTCGAGCTAGACTCGATCAAATTCACAAACTCATATTTAAAATCCCAAATTCGAAACCCTAATTTACGAAAAAATTCAATGACGACATACCTTCTCCGCCCACCTTTAATTTAGATTCCAGTCGAACTCTACCTCCGGAATCCAGTCAGCAATGGACTCTCTGTGTCGCCCTCTCGCTCGAGCTTCTCCCTCATCGGTGTCTTCTTCTCCTACTGTGTTGCCTTCTCTGTGTCGACTCTCTTCTCCTCTCAATCGGGGCTTGCACTTCACCTCTCCTCTCTTCCAAACTGGTGTCGTCTTTCAGGCGTTGCTCAATCGGCGTCTCCAGTCTTGCGAGATCTTCTCCTTCGTTGTCTTCCCCTTTATCCCTCAGTTGAGCTTCGCAGTGGATTTCTCTCTATCGCCGAATTCCCTCTCCAATCGCGTATTCCTTCCATCTTTCTTTTTTTTTTTTTTTTTTTTTTTAATTAAAACATAACGGAGAAAGAACAAACCGCTAGTTTTAACTTTTGAAGGGCACGGGGTGAAATATCCTAACACTTCAGGGGTACCACGCGAAAATTGTCAAACATTTGTACACCCCGTGAAAAATGCTATACCTCAAGGGTACCTGGCGAAATTTCCCTTAATTATATTCACAACATTGACCCTTTATTTTGTTTAATCACGGAAAATGTTCATTTGATCAAAATTTCAATAAAAAATGGAAACCATATTATTTTTGGTTAATAAGAACATAGTTTGTATATTTAATTGTCATTTTAAAAGTTCGTATTATTTTTTGTTCAAGATTGATAATTGGTATTATTTTTGGTCATTTTTTCTAAAAGAAACTTATACTTTGAAATGGAGATAATTTATTAAATTCGGGAAATACCCAAAAGGATTTTTTTTGTATTTGAAATTTAAAATCCGTAATTTAACAAAAACTCTCCTATTTATAATACTCCTCACACTTCTCACTCACACCACCCCACCCCTCTCCCCCCACCACCGCTACAATGCTCCACTCCGCCGCTTACTCATCGGTGGTGTTCTCTCTCACCGTCATCCTCTCAGCAACCGCGGTGGCTGGGTGGCGCCCATGGGCCAACACTTCGGCAACCTTCGCCGACGTGGGGTTCACAGCTAGGCCCACCAGCTCCGGCTCCCTGTTGTACGGCACCTCCAAGAAGTACGAAGGGTCGTCGGAGTTCGTGGACCTCAAGTACCACATGGGCCCGGTCCTCACCGGGCCGGAGATCACCGTCCACCGCATTTGGTACGGCCGGTGGCTGCCGCCTCAGAAGCGCATCATCCGGGAATTCATCTCGTCCATCTCCGCCGAGTCGGCGCCCGCACCCTCCGTTTCCGGCTGGTGGCGCACCGTCCGCCTTTACACGGACCAGACCGGGGCCAACATTTCCCGAACCGTCCGGCTCGGGTCGGAAAAATCGGACCGGTTTTACTCGCACGGGAAATCGCTCACCCGATTGTCGATTCAGACGGTGATAAAATCAGCTGTGAGCGCGTCCACCAAACCGCTGCCCATCAGCCCCAAATCGGCGCTTTACCTCCTCCTTACCTCCGATGACGTGTACGTTCAGGATTTCTGCCACCAGGTAAATTTCTATTCCCAGTTGTTTTGCTTTCCGTTTTCGGTCAACATTTAGCACTGTTTTTTGTTGTCTGATTTACCTTTACCTCACAAAAAAAAAAGGGTTTAATTTCCACCAATCGGTGCTTGATTTGGTAGAAAAAGGTTTAATTTAACGACAATGGGTTTGAATAAGGAAGACTACCAAGTACCAAGTAACGAGTGTCAAACATAAAGAAAATACTTCCTCCGTTAATTAAAACATGTCGTTTTACACATTTGCACATTTTTTTAAGAAAGCCAATAAAAGCAAACAAATATACACTTATACCCCTAATTATTACTTTACTTTTCCACTTTATTGAAAACTACAACTAACAAACATCTAATCATGACAAGGGTAATTTTGGAAAGTGAACACCAAAATACCTAAAACGACATGTTTTTTTTAACAAGATTTTACTCCTAAAACGACATGTTTTTCTTAACGGAGGGAGTATTATATTATTTTTATTTTATAATTGGTGTATATTGAAGGGGTAACTATTTTGATAAGACGTTGTTTTATAAGTCGAGGAGTTGGAGTTTGGTTTGGGCTCGATTTTATAAAAGTTCGAACTCGAACGTTTTATAAACAAGTCGAGTATAAACATATTTTCAATTAAGATAATTTATCTTTTAAGTTACTACTACCTCCGTTCGGAAAAACTTGACACTTTACTATTCATGCACGCTTTTTTAGGAGATAAAAACTATATAAAATATCGAGTTTTTTTAATATTTTTTTTAACAATTTCGTAGTTATTATTAATAAGTCCAAACTTGTTAAAAAAAATTTATAAAAAAATGAATATTTTATATAGTTTTTATTGTTGTAAAAAAGCGTGCATGAATAGTAAACGACAAGTTTTGCCGGACGGAGGGAGTATATTATTAGCAAATAGGATTGTTTAATATTTGGTACGGCCGGTGGCTGCCGCCTCAGAAGCGCATCATCCGGGAATTCATCTCGTCCATCTCCGCCGAGTCGGCGCCCGCACCCTCCGTTTCCGGCTGGTGGCGCACCGTCCGCCTTTACACGGACCAGACCGGGGCCAACATTTCCCGAACCGTCCGGCTCGGGTCGGAAAAATCGGACCGGTTTTACTCGCACGGGAAATCGCTCACCCGATTGTCGATTCAGACGGTGATAAAATCAGCTGTGAGCGCGTCCACCAAACCGCTGCCCATCAGCCCCAAATCGGCGCTTTACCTCCTCCTTACCTCCGATGACGTGTACGTTCAGGATTTCTGCCACCAGGTAAATTTCTATTCCCAGTTGTTTTGCTTTCCGTTTTCGGTCAACATTTAGCACTGTTTTTTGTTGTCTGATTTACCTTTACCTCACAAAAAAAAAAGGGTTTAATTTCCACCAATCGGTGCTTGATTTGGTAGAAAAAGGTTTAATTTAACGACAATGGGTTTGAATAAGGAAGACTACCAAGTACCAAGTAACGAGTGTCAAACATAAAGAAAATACTTCCTCCGTTAATTAAAACATGTCGTTTTACACATTTGCACATTTTTTTAAGAAAGCCAATAAAAGCAAACAAATATACACTTATACCCCTAATTATTACTTTACTTTTCCACTTTATTGAAAACTACAACTAACAAACATCTAATCATGACAAGGGTAATTTTGGAAAGTGAACACCAAAATACCTAAAACGACATGTTTTTTTTAACAAGATTTTACTCCTAAAACGACATGTTTTTCTTAACGGAGGGAGTATTATATTATTTTTATTTTATAATTGGTGTATATTGAAGGGGTAACTATTTTGATAAGACGTTGTTTTATAAGTCGAGGAGTTGGAGTTTGGTTTGGGCTCGATTTTATAAAAGTTCGAACTCGAACGTTTTATAAACAAGTCGAGTATAAACATATTTTCAATTAAGATAATTTATCTTTTAAGTTACTACTACCTCCGTTCGGAAAAACTTGACACTTTACTATTCATGCACGCTTTTTTAGGAGATAAAAACTATATAAAATATCGAGTTTTTTTAATATTTTTTTTAACAATTTCGTAGTTATTATTAATAAGTCCAAACTTGTTAAAAAAAATTTATAAAAAAATGAATATTTTATATAGTTTTTATTGTTGTAAAAAAGCGTGCATGAATAGTAAACGACAAGTTTTGCCGGACGGAGGGAGTATATTATTAGCAAATAGGATTGTTTAATATTTGAAAAAATGTTTGGTTCAAGGTCGTTTGTTTCCTAAATGTTTTGTGTATAAGAGTACATTTTTAAGCTCGAATTCAAATTTAGGCTTGACTTGAGTTCGTCTCATTTCTAAATAAGGTGAATATGAACAAGTAATACTCGATTCGTTTAACTCCAATAACAGCTATAATTTATAACTAGTATAGTCCCCGCGCCATGGCGCGTATTTTGGAAACATCTATTTTTTTAAAAATAGAAAAACAAAAAAATTGATAAATAAATCCCATTGGTTAAAAAAATGTTTAATTGTTTTTATCATTTATCACTTGACATTTTATATAGATTAGGCTTGGTGGGTGAAATTCCAAAAATTAAGGTTATAGAATGAATATAGTTAGTATTAACTTTATTTGACATTTTTATAATAAATATAGAATGAAATAATATTATATAGTTAGTATTAACTTTATTTTAAAAAGTTTTGAATTAATCCTATTGGTTTTGAATTAATCCTATTGGTTGAAAAATGTATTAAATATATAAAATAGATGTTTCCAAAAATATCGGCTCGTGAGAATGCGACATGTGGCCAAAAGGCTTTGGTTTTAAGTAATATATAGACTATTGGTTTTGAATTAATCCTATTGGTTGAAAAATGTATTAAATATATAAAATAGATGTTTCCAAAAATATCGGCTCGCGAGAATGCGACACGTGGCCAAAAGGCTTTGGTTTTAAGTAATATATAGATAGATTGGTTGAAAAATGTATTAAATATATAAAATAGATGTTTCCAAAAATATCGGCTCGCGAGAATGCGACACGTGGCCAAAAGGCTTTGGTTTTAAGTAATATATAGATTTATATTTTAAATTAAAGTAGTTTTTATATTTAAAATTTTAAAAGTTATTGTAATTGTATATGAATATAAATAAACTCGAAAATAATTCGGTTTAATTTCCACCAATCACTGCTTGATTTGGTAGAAAAAGGTTTGATTTACGGACAATGGGTTTGAATAAGGAAGACTGCCAGCCAAACATAAAGGAAAAATATATACTTTTTTTTTTATAGTAATCGGTGTATACTAAAAGAGTAGAGGATGTTATATGAGCTCGGCTGAGTAGCTCGAGTTCGGGTCGGAATCGATTAGATAAAAACTCATTTTGAACTTGTTCAATTCTTAACTACCCGTGATTTAAGCTCAGATATCTCGAATTTTTGTAAAAATTTTAAAATTTTCCTTTAATTTACTATGTTGTTAGCAAATAAAGTTGTTTAATGGTCGAAAAAAGCTAGGCTTCATCTCGTTTCCTAAATGAGCCGTGTATGAGCATATTTTACGCTCGAAAATAAATTTAGATTGGACTTGATTTCGTCTCATTTCCAAAACGAGCTGAATAACTGTTCTAATTTCTAATTTTAAATTTTAACTTTATAATTTAAATTAAAGTAGTTTTTATATTTAAAGTTATAAAAGTTATTGTAATTGTATTTGAATATAAATAAAAGTTATTGTAATTGTATTATACAAAGAGTGACTTTATTGTTATTTTGTAAATTTAAATATTTTACTCTAAAATTAGATTATAATATACGTGTAAGAGCAAACCCAACAGTTTCTTTAAAATAGAGAAAAAGAGAGATTTTAGAGAAAATGACCATTTTTTCACCCCAACAGCTTCTCTAAACTCATCTCTAAAATAGAGAAATTGATAGAGAGAGGGAAAAAATCTCTAAATTTGGAGGAAGAGAAATTGATCTCTATAATTTAATGTTCACTTGTCCCTATGTAGAATTTAATGATGCAACCCCACATTTTCACCCATAATAAAGAAAAAAATATAATTTCATACTTAATTACTAGTAATAAAAATATAATTATTTTTAAAAATTAATTAAAAAGTTGATATAATTTGATATAATATATAAATTAATTGTGTTAAATAAATATAGATAGAACAAAACATCATAATTCTATGTTAACTTTTATAAATAAAATAGCATAACTAATTTCATCCAATTTAATGCTACAAAATTTACATTATAAAATTAGTCTATAAAATTTTCACTTCAAAAAATATTCACTTCAACTCATAACTCATATTGGAATGATTTTATTTTTATAAATTATAAATTAAGCCTTATTAGTTAATTAATTTAATTAATTAATCATATATGACTAATAACCAATCTAATTTATAATAAAATATATATCAACTAACTGAAAATAATAAGATTAAGTTGAATTATATTTTATCCAATTTTATGATAACTTTTATAGTAAAAATATAAATTTAACATTAATACCATTTAAAAAATAAATATCAAATTTATCACTAGATTTTGTTTTTAAAAAATATCACATGAGAATATTATAATAATAATAAAAAAATTAAGATATCATGCAAGAAGATGGGTAACATATAATAGTTCACCAACAAATGTGAGGTTAAATGTTAGATTTAAGTTTAAATTAAGTTTTTAGAAATGTAGAATTAAATATCTTTAATAAATACATTTATTGATTATAGTTTTTAATAAATGTAAAAATCTGTAAAATAGAGAAGCTGTTGGAGTTGAAGTGAATTATTTTTAGAGATTTTGACATTTTAATCTCTATTTTAGAGATTTTTTACCAAAGCTGTTGTGCTTGCTCTAAGTTGTTTACACTTATATGCCACTTGTATTCTACGAATGGTTAGCTACTTTCTGTTATCATCAAAATTCGGAAAAATAGTGTGGTGGCAAGGTTTATTGCACATGACTAAATAGTTATGAGTTCGATTCAAACTGTTGCATCATCCCAACTTACCTCATTGGACACCATTTAAGACAATGTCTATAAAAGCACCGGATAAAGCTTTATCCATCAAACACAAAGGGAATAAAATTTTGCATAATATCTCTGAGTTTGCAAGTTTTAATTGATAATTACAAATGGTTTAGAAACCCATTTGTAATGTTTAATTATGTAAATTTTGATAATATGTTAACATTTATACACCCCAAATGGAGTTTTCATTAAAAAGGTATTTAAAATAAAATTTTGTGGGCACTCAACGAAATTTATAATATTTCAATACTTCAATGGTTGTTTTTGAATGTTTAATTATGTAAATTTTGATACACATTATATTTCAATGTTGCTTTTGAATGCTTAAAGACGCACATTTATACACAAGGTATTTAAATATGATCACACACTTCCTCATGTCTAGCACTTTTCAATATGACTCCTTGCTTTAATGGTAATGAAGAGGTATCATATTCTTACAATTTTTTGAAAATATGGATGTTCAAACCTTTAATGGTTTGGAGGAGCCTATCTGGTAGTTTATTGTTTGACTTTTTCAATTTTAGTGTTTTGTAGACTAGTACTCAAGTACGTAGAGAATTAGTCGATAACTTCGGAACCTCATTGTGATAGATAAAAAAGAAAAAATTAAAGATCATTTAGTTGTTGGGTTTTCTTCCCTTGATAATTTAATGTGTTTAGAGTGAGAAAAATACTCAGAAAAAGAAAAACATTAAATAGAAAAAATCTCAAGTTAGACACTTTAAAATTAATTTCGACGGCTCTAAGCTCCAAACCGTTCAAGCAACTGTAGGGCTCGTTATTCGGGATTCCAATGGATCGATCATCTCTTCTGGAAGCATCCGTTGTGACTCTGCCTCCTCCTTACTGCCGAAGCTTTGACCCTTCATTCCGGCCTCATGACAGCAAAAGACCTTAGTCTTCGGCGCATCAACAGTGAATGATATAGCCTTACAATCATCAACTCCATCAACGACAAGTGAAAATGTTTGTGGGGGATAGAGATTATCATTTCAGACATCTTGCAAGTTGCAACTCCTCAACCGATTCGACTTGTCATTTTACATTCACGTGTTTCGCGAAATCAACCAGATAGTTAAATTGGTGACTCAACTGTGCCATGCGATAGACCATGATGCTCTCTTGGCGCACCTGAAGTTCATTTCACTTGTTTGGAAATATGTTATTGGATTGTATAAAACGAATATTAAAAAAGCCCTCACCAAAGAAAATACAAATAAATATGCACATATACTCAAGTATGTTCAATGAATTTTCCTAAAAGCCATATGATTTTAAAAATCACGTAATAATAACCAATAACTTTTTTTTGTATTTTATTTCGATGTGTGATTTTTTTTTATATAGTAATGAATACGGTCCGTATATTATTTAATTATTATTTGTTTTTTTTGAGCAACTTTTTTCTTGCACTGTAGTACTGTACTACAGTAGGGGGGGGGGGTAAAATTTTGGGGGGAAAATAAATTATACTCTTCCGTAAAAGCAAGCAAGTTGAATTTAAAGGATGTGAAAATGCAGGTGTGTGGGTTCCACTACTTCACGTTCCCGTCAATCGTGGGGTACACGCTCCCCTACGCGTGGGTGGGCAACAGCGCCAAGTTCTGCCCGGGGATGTGCGCCTACCCGTTCGCCGTACCCGAATACATCCCGGGTCTCAAGCCGCTAAAGTCACCCAACGGTGACGCCAGCGTCGACGGCATGATCAGCGTGATAGCCCACGAGATCGCGGAGGCCGTCACCAACCCCTTGGTGAACGCCTGGTACGCGGGATCCGACCCCACCGACCCCGTCGAGATCGGTGACCTGTGCGAGGGGATCTACGGCTCTGGGGGCGGTGGGTCCTACACCGGCCAGATGTCCAGCGGCCGAGATGGTGCCACGTATAACATGAATGGGATCCGACGGCGCTTCCTGGTCCAGTGGGTTTGGAACCACCTCCTCAATTACTGCACTGGTCCTAATGCTCTTGATCATCCCTAAGTGCTTGAATATATTTTTATTAATCTATGCTTTAATTGTACTCTCTTTTATTACTCCTTTTTTTTTTTACTGTATCTTTCTAATTACTTTTCTATGGATTTTTTCCCTATATTATTCAACAAAATCATATTGCATCAACAAGATCTTATGAAGTTCCTAAAATATAATATCACCAAAATATAACATTATACGAAAAAATACATAATGTTTGCAAAAATATAAGACAACGAACATTGGAATACAACATTTCATGGGCCGGTCAATTATCCACGATCGGTCGTGTAAAAGTTACTCCCTACTTTAAAATAAATGTCTTTTGTCATTTTGTGCACGTTTTTAAAAGAGATATAAATATTATAAAATATTATTTTTTAATTAATTTTTTAATAATTTTATACTTGTTATTTGTTAGTCATATGAACTTATAAAAATAAATTCATTAAAAAATATTTTATAAAGTTTTTATCTTCTTAAAATACGTGCTGAAAAGAAGAGTGACTTTTATTTTAGAACAAATAGAGTATCATTAATCAGTTAATGAAGAAAAAAGGACGTGAAGAAGGTGGATGTATATTTAAAAAAAAAAAAGATAAATAGTTAATCTATGAGATTTTAAGATAAATATTTAATTCTGACAAAAAAAAAGATAAATATTTAATTTAATTCAATTAGGTTTTTAACTTCTTTTTTTTTCTTTTCGACATTCAACTAGAACCTAGGATATATCTATCTAATGATGGACTAGTTTAAATCATCATTGGAAATAGGCTAATTGAAATCTCTACACCCTCAAACGTAATCATTAATAACCAAACATATATTGTCACCTTTTATAATTAAGTTATTTATTTCTCGGTTAACCATTTCCCAAAAACAAAGCTTTATAATTAAATTATTTATTTCCCGTCGTTGAACCACTTCCTAACTTTGTCTTCGGAATGTGGTTCTTCAAATAGAGATTTACAAAGATCAAATAGAGACCTTAACGCTAAAGTCTCTATTTAAATCTTTGGAATGTGGTTCTTCAAATAGAGATTAAGATTTACAAATTTGAAGAACCCTTGTAAAATTTAAAAAGAAAATGTAGTTGCAACAATATTAATTAATCTGGCTATATATACTAGCTTTTGTATGCAGTTGATCTTAATGGAACGGCCTTTAATTTTGTGTAGGTGTGATGAATTCAATCGGATATTTAAATGCGTTGCTTCCTTTCCAAGATACTTTCTATCTTTATATTGATGGTCTGGATCGACCTGGAGCCTAGAGGTTTAGACGATTAGTTGTCACTTGTCACCTTAACCTCCTTATTTCACAATACTCCCTCCGTTCAACAAAACTTGTAATTTACTATTCACGCACGCTTTTTTAGAATGATAAAAACTATATAAAATATTTATTTTTAAATTTTTTTTTAACAAGTTTGTACTTATTAATAATAACTACGAAATTGTTAAAAAAAATTATTTAAAAAGTCAATATTTTATATAGTTTTTAGCTCCTAAAAAAGCGTGCATGAATAGTAAAACGTCAAGTTTTGTTGAACGGAGGTAGTAATAAATTTACTGAATTTATAGTTGTACGTACTTGTGCATTTTGACAACTAAAAATAAGATGGTCTTTAAAAAATAAAATAATGAAACTACTCACAACTTGAAATGTTACATAAATAAACCGAAAATTATTCAAAACACTTTATGAAGGTAGTAATTTTAGAGCTAATAATTACCTATACATCTAAAAGTCCATGTATTTTCGATAAAGTTTTAAGGCCTAAAAGGCCATGTATTCTTGGACGAAGGGAGTATACCGGTAATTTTGACTAGATATACTGCTAATCTGCTCTATCTCTTGCTGAACAGAGTTCGCATGAGGTTGCGGAATACTTTGGCCGTTGTGCCAAACAACATAATGTTAAAAGAATTCGGGTATATCCGATTTGTAAACCGGGCTATTTAGAAAGTGTAGCTTGAGGAATAAGTTTGCATTTTCATATTTTTCATGTAGTAGTATAAATAGCCCCTTTTCATTTCAGTTTACAAATGAAGCAAATTGTATTCTCTACAGTTTTATATTGCTCAATAGAACAGTATATAGCCGGAACTTGAGTTGTAGCTAGCTCTTCAATTCATCTTCTTCCATATTCAAATCCTTTATTCCTCCTCTGCTCAAATACGTCAATATGGTATCAGAGCAAAACGATTGCATGCTCTAGATCTGTGTTGGATCGTGTCTTCCTCTCTCAGGTGTCATTGCATCTGGAACTTCTCCTCCACACTCACCTGGATCTGGATCTGTTTCAACTGATCGACGTCGAGGAAACCAGATCACAATGAATGATCTCCAGAATCCTCTATTCAGACATTCGTTCGACAATTCTGGTATGAATCTCTGTGCTATTCAGTTGGTTGGAGAAAATTATCGTCGATGGAGCCGTTCATTTACTAAGGCGCTTTCAGTTAAGAATAAATTGTGGCTATTGATGGCTCAATTAAACGAACTGCTGAAAATGCTCTCCAGTGGGATAGATGCAATGATATGGTGTGTTCATGGTTATTGAACACTGTGTCTATAGATATTTACAATTCTATTGATGAGTATGATACTGCGAGGGATATGTGGCTTGACCTGGAAGAGATCTATGGTCAGAAAAATGGACCACTGATTTTTGAAATCAAACGAGAAATTCATGAATGTAGACAGGAGGATTCTGAGTATTTTACTAAGCTCAAAGGTCTTTGGCGTAGGCAATCTGTGATTGTGCCATCTATTAAGTGCAAATGTGGAAAGTGTGAATGTGATCTGCATAAACAAGCTGAGGAAGCAGATCTGGAGAACAAGCTCATGATATTTCTCATGGGGCTTCATGAGAGATATGATGGATCTCGAAGACAGATGCTCGTGACTACTCCACTTCCTTCACCAAGCAATGCACATTCACTTCTCCTTCAAGAAGATCAAGGGAAGAAGTTCTCTGATAAGAGAATTGTCAAGCCAGATCCTACTGCCACTACTGCATTGATGTCTAAGCAAGAGGAAGACAAGCAAAAGCGCCAGGCTATCTCTGTAAGACAAAATGAGAACCGATACAGGAAGGAGAAGTGTGGACACTGTTATAAGAATCACAAGATGGGTGCTGGGAGTTAATTGGATATCCTAGTTGGCACTACAAGAGCAAGACTAAACCTCAAACACCTCGGTCTAACAACAATGAGCAGGGCAAGAGGTTTGGGTATTCTCCATCTCCTAAAGCTAATTCAAGCTCTTTGTCCACTAATCATCAGAAACTGCTTGGATCCCTTATTTCTCTCATTCGACAAGCTGATGACTCGACACATGATTCACATCTTACAGGTAAACTTTGTTTCAATGCTTCTAAAACTAACAAATGGTGGATCATGGATAGTGCAGCAACTGATCACATGACTTCTGATTGGAGCATCCTTGTAGATCTAATTCCTATTCCAAATCCCCCAGTCATCAATTTTGCTGATGCCAGTCATTGTTCTATCACTCACATTGGATCTGTCCAACTACCAAATCTTACACTTATTCAAGTGCTTTATGTCCCTTCTTTGCATTTTAATCTCACATCATTACCAAAATTAGCTAGAGATTTCAAATTTCATATTGAGCCTGACTATGAATTTTGTGTTGTTCAAGACCAAGCAAGGACGAGGATGATTGCATTTGGTAGATACTTTCAAGGCATGTACTACATGGATCCTGCAACATGTGGAATACTGGAATGGCCCCTAGTGATCTCTCTCAATCAAGACCTTCATGCTTTACATATATGTCCTCTTTACCTATGTTTTTACCTAAAGACAAGTCTACTTTGTCAAATAACACTGCCTTGTGGCATTTGCATCTCGGATATGCTCTAATTGTGAAGTTAAAACATGTTTATGCCATTTCCAATGAAATAAAGCTTAATTTTGATCATGATTGTCTTGTTTGCCCTCTGTCTAAACATACAAAATGTTTTTTTCCCACAAGTACATCATCTGCTGACCATGCCTTTGAGTTGCTCCACTGTGATGTGTGGGGACCTTATGATACACCTACCAGGGAAGGTTATAGATTCTTTCTCACCATTGTAGATGATAAAAGTAGGAGTGTTTGGGCATTTCTCATGAAGCATAAGAGTGAGGTCATCTAACATCTGAGAAACTTTATCCCTTTGATCCAAACTCAGTTCAA
Organism: Persicaria tinctoria; assembly: GCA_037127255.1. Classification (NCBI taxonomy): domain Eukaryota; kingdom Viridiplantae; phylum Streptophyta; class Magnoliopsida; order Caryophyllales; family Polygonaceae; genus Persicaria; species Persicaria tinctoria. The sequence continues at coordinate 18,373,557 of JBANSL010000007.1, read as the reverse complement.
TGTTACAGTTAAGAAAATAAGGTCTGATCAAGGCACTGATTCCTAAACTCAGCTGTCACTCGGTTTCTTCAAACACAGGGAATTCTCCATCAAACAACCAGCACCTACACACCTCAACAGAATGGAAGGGTTGAGAGACGCCATAGATACATTCTTGAGGTTGCTAGATCTTTTATGATTCAATATGGCCTACCTATTCAATTTTGGGGAGAAAGTATCCACACTGCAACCTATGTTATCAATCGTCTGCCTAATCCTCTTCTCCAAAATAAGACTCCTTATGACATTCTTTACAACTCAACACCCTCTTATGAACACCTCGGTGTGTTTGGCTGTCTGTGTTTTGTCTCCACTGCCAATGACCCTCACAAAAAGAAATTTCAGGCTAGATCAGACCCGTGTGTCTTTTTGGGGTATCCCTATGGTGTCAAAGGTTATAAAGTCTTCAATTTAAAGACTCACAACTCACAAGTCCATGATCAGCAGGGATGTCAAATTCCTTGAGCATATTTTCCCTTACAAACTGTATTCTAATCACAAAACTGAAACCTCTTATCCCTCCACATTTATAGAGTTTGTGGATCATAATTTTCTCATGGATTATGTCTCCTTTGATCACTCATCAGTTTTTCTAGATCCCTCTCCCACCATTGATCCTCAAGCAGCCTCTAATGCAGACTATATACCCACACTTGTCTCTCATTGTTTTGATGATCACATTACACCTCAACCTCTACCAAGGCATTCCACTAGAGAGCACATGCCTCCATCATGGATAAAGGATTATGTTTACATGACTTCAAAAAGATCTTCTCATACATCATCTTTGTCTACCGGTAAGCCTCTTTATCCTATTACCTCTTGCTTCTCTTATTCTTCTTGCTCTCCTTCCTATCAAGCTTTTGTTACTATTGCTGCTAACTATTCTGAACCATCATCTATTGGGGAAGCTTTGACAAACCCTGCTTGGTGAGAGGCTATGTTGTTGGAGCTTAATGCTCTAGAGAGAAATGATGCATGGACTATACAACAGATGCCTGAAAACCTGTCTCTGGTTGCATGTAAATGGCTTTTCAAACCGAAGTTCAATAGTGATGGATCATTGGAAAGGCACAAAGCTAGGTCGGTAGCTCGTGGGTTCACTCAGATTGAAGGAGTGGATTATGCTGAGACCTTTACTCCAGTGGCTCGCATGATCACTGTCAGAACCTTATTAGCAGTTGCATCTGCTCAGAATTGGCCCCTACTAGAAATGGATGTGACGAATGCCTTCTTACATGGGGACTTGGAGGAGGATGTTTACATGTCTCTACCCCCCGCTCATTTATGAAGCGTCTACATGCATCCAAACCGGGGGAGGAGGTGATTGGAAATTGCCCTCAGGGGGAGATATATGATGAGGCCAACTGCTCACTTCTTGTATGCAAGCCCAGGAAGTCTCTCTATGGGCTAAAGCAAACTTCAAGACAATGGTTTGCAAAATTCTCAAGTGCAGTTCAGGAGGCAGGTTACATTCAATCTAAAACAGATTACTCATTGTTCACTAGAAAGGAAGGTAGATCATTCATTGCTTTGCTAATGTATGTTGATGACATGATCATCACAGGAAATGATCAATCAGAAATCAACAGGCTCAAGAAGCATCTGCAGAGCAGGTTTCAATTGAACGACCTTGGTGAAATGAGGTATTTTCTAGGCATTGAGATTGATAGAACTTCTGAAGGAGTAATTCTCAATCAGAGGAAATACACAATGTAGATGTTAGAAGAGGCTGGAATGAGCAATGCAAAGCCTTTCAACACTCTTTTGGATACTCATGAAAAACTAACCAAAGAGGGGGAGAAAAGGAAGAATCCTCAATTGTACAGGCGTCTAGTTGGAAAGTTGATATACTTGACAGTAACTAGGCCAGGCATCACTTACATTGTTCAAGTGTTAAGCCAGTTTATGCAAGAGTTGTGCATAGAACACTGGAAAGTTGTCAAACACTTGATGAGGTACATTAAAGGTGCTCATGGACAAGGTCTATTACTTGCTCAAAAATCATATTTGAAGCTCAAAGCCTATTGTGATGTTGATTGGCAGTCATGCCCTATGACCAGACGATCTCTCAATGGGTTCTGCATCTTTCTAGGCTCATCTCTTGTCTCATGGAGAAGTAAAAAGCAGTATTTTTTTGCAATGTCTACTGCAGAATCAGAGTACAGGGCAATGGCAGCTACATGTTGTGAAATTACTTGGTTGGTTGCTCTTCTAAAAGATCTCAATGTGATGCAAAAGGGTCCAGTGGATCTTTATTGTGATAATCAAGCAGCCTTGCGCATTGCAAAGAATCCAGTGTTCCATGAGAGAACCAAACATATTGAGGCCGATTGCCATTTGGTAAGACATAAGGTGATGCGTTAGGAAGTGGAAGCTTAGTACATTCATACTAAAGAGCAACCTGCAGATTTGTTTACAAAAATTATCTCTCAAGATCAACACAGAAAACTCTTGATCAAGCTTGGAGTTGTAAATCAGTTTATCAACTCTAAGCTTGAGGGGAGTGTTAAAAGAATTCGGGTATATCCGATTTGTAAACTGGGTTATCTAGAAAGTGTAGCTTGGGGAATAAGTTTGCATTTTCAGATTTTTCATGTAGTAGTATAAATAGTCCCTTTTCATTTCAGTTTACAAATGAAGCAAATTGTATTCTCTACAGTTTTACATTGCTCAATAGAACAATAGCTGGAACTTGAGTTGTAGCTCTTCAATTCATCTTCTTTCATATTCAAATCCCTTCTTCCTCCTCTGCTCAAATCTGTCAATACGTTAGTAGTCCGCATCAGGTTGAAGACTATGTTGGGCGACGTGCCAAACACTTTGTGTGGACTTGATTGGGCATGTGTCAAACAACCTACTTTTGGGAATCTGTCATATATCCGCAACATGTAGCAGATCATCTCTGCTAGGGGTGATGTACAAGTTCACGAGCTCGAGTATTTGGTGTTCAAGTGTTGGAATTAGACAATCTAACCCAACTACATTGAGCTGCAGCTCATCCTCTTGTAACACTTCATTGAGTTAGTTAGAAACAGAATAACAAAACATGAGCTACGTGTATAAATAGCTTGAACTCCTACATGGTTGTGCTCCTTCAAGCGTGAACTCCTACATGGTATCAGAGCGACATCGCTCCAGTTTGTATTCCGCTTAATTTTTCTTTCATTTCTAGTCTTTTTCATGGCGAATCCTCAACAGTACCAGTCCGTTCAACTCAATTCGCCGATGGTGGATTATTTGAATCCTCTTTACCTTCATGCCTCGGATAATCCTGAGATGGTTCTTGTTTCCAAAGTCTTTGAAGGTCCTAGTTTCAACACTTGGAAGCGATCGATGTTTATCGCTCTTTTGGTGAAAAACAAGATCAGATTCGTCACCGGTGATTTGAAAAGGTCGGACATTGCTGATCCAGGTCACTGGAATCGGGATAATTGGTGGTGTCATGGATCCTGAATGCGCTTGGCATAGAAATTGCTGAGAGTGTGATCCATGCTTCTCTTGCGTCTAAGATCTGGGAAGATCTTTGCACAAGATTCGAGCAATCGAATTTGGCTAAAAAAAATTCCGTTCAAAAGGAACTATGTTTGATTTCTCAAGGCAATGAAAGCTTTTCCTCTTTTACACAAAAATCAAGCGACTATGGGAGGAAGAAAGAGCTTTGAAAGGTGTCTTAGTTCGTTCTTGCAATGATGTTTCTACAATTCGCAAACAAGAAAAAGAGCAGAGGCTGATTCAACTTCTTATGAAACTCAATATATGATAGTTATGTAGGAGTTAGAGCAAATATCTTGATGATGAAACAAGTGCCATCTATGACAGATGCTTATGCTATGATCAATCAAGAGAAGAGGCAATGAAAAATGCGATCAACTCCTCAAATTGTTGCAGATTCATCAGCCATTTATACACAGGGTCAGAAATCCAAGAAAGATGGAACAACTCCTACCAAGAGGTCGGCTTACGTTTGCACTCATTATAAGAAGACTGGTCACAAGGTGGATTTCTGCTACAAGCTCATCGACTATCCATCGGGTTCCTCAGGCTCCAAGAAGAAATGAGGGAAAATAGCAGCAAGTGCATCTGGTAATAGTACATCAGGTAGCAGCGATTGCACATCTCTAATTCCTGGCTTCACTGTAGAGCAATGTTCTCATCTCCGATTTTTGCTCAATCAAGTACAACACACATAGTCTTCTTCAAACCCCGTCGCAGGCTGCACCATGATAGGTTTTGATTCCTTTGTTTTGTCTTGCTATTTGAAGTATGGTTTGAATGCAACATGTGATTCGCATTTTGATGGTTTAACTTGAATAGAGAGGAAAATAACTTGAATTAGAAACTAACCAAGTCTCGAAAGTATATAAGAAAACCTAGAAATTATCCAAGCATGACTTACTTAAATTATAAATATTCAGTCTTCAATGCTCTAAGATAAATAAAACTAGTCTAAACATGGGTTTATACATGCCTAAAGTCTGACTAAAAAACCTAAAGAGCGTCCTAATGAGGATAGAGCTAGGATAGAATTAGGGTAGAATTAGACAGAATTTTCCAAAGATAACATGTCATGGATGCTACAAAAATGCAGGCACACCGCGAGTAGGTCATTGGTGTGGCAATTCCAGGAGCTTTTTGTATGTTCCCAAGGTTGTCCACGAGTGCGACGACCTTCCAGATCGAAACTTTAGGGTTCTGGGTCGAAACGTCGTCTTTTCGCCCTCGAACCATTCGAATCTGTGCCCAATGTCTTCACAAAAGTTGTAGTTCTCGAAAATAGTTTGCCAACACATACTTATAATAGTCAATTGAACAATAGAGACCTCTAGAAAGTGCGTTACAAGTTCAATTTTTCGGGCGATAACTTTTATTGACTTGTTCTTTACTCAGGCTCTCGAACTTCAATCTAACGGGTAAATACTCCTTATGTTTTATCCTCTTCTTATGTCTTTTTATAAGAAGGGAATAAAACATAAGGAGTATTGAACTTAGTTGGTAAAAGAAGAGAGAAGGGTAATAAATGCAAATTAATGGTCATTTTTTTTATATAAGGACTAGGTAGGCAGACCTGTGCTACGCCCGAGACATATGATTTTGCTCCAAACATTATAATGAGATCGGACTTGGTAAATAAAGAAAAAAAAAACATGTAGTTTTTACAAACAAAAATTAAATTAAAATATCACTATTCAAACAATAAAATAAAATAATATCTACCACTACATATATATATATATATATATATATATATATATATATATATATATATATATATATATATATATATATATATCAAAAAAATTAATCTAGACCCATGAGTAAAGAGATCAAATTCGAGAAAAATTTAAAGATGAAAAAAATTTCATGTATTTGATAATGTTTTATACTAACCAAATCAAATTAAAAATTGTATGAAAAGAATCAATTAAAAAATATTTTATACTAACCAAATCAAATTATAATATGCACTTTTTTTCATTAGTTTTTTTGCAAGTGGTGACCAATTAAAATTTTCGATTGTAATCTTTTGTAAATCTGTAAATTAAATAAATGGAATATAAATTAGAATAATAAATAAAAATAGTGATAATATAATTAAAAATTATGTAAAAAAATAATATAAAAAGAAGATAAAAATGAATGCATATTATTCACTACTATGCTTGACCGAATGACTTTTTTTTTATATATACAGTAGACAAAAATTGGGAAGATTCTACCGAGGTAGAATACGACCCTGATCATCCTCATGGATGATGTTACAAAAGTCCCTATTAAAAGGGATGTTCGACATATTACAATTATCAGGAGATCTAACAATATAGTATGCAACTCTATTTGCTTCTCTAAAGCAATGTTTGAATTCAATGCTTTCAAATTCGGCTTGGAGTCTTCTGATAAGCTCAACCTACCGCAAGATTTCCCATTTGCTTATCGAATTGTCGTTGATGGCCTTCACCACATCCAAACAATCCCCTTCGATTATAATTCTTCTTAGCCCTCTGGATAAAGCTATCTTTAAACTTGCACATAAAGCTTCAACTTCTACTTGGGTTACAGATCTATTATCAACTATCTGTTGAAAAACATCAATCACACGACCTTCGGAATCCCTAAGGATCCCCCCACTTGGCAGAGGCCAGTGAATTTTACCGAGCCATCTACATTTATTTTTTAGTTAGCCGGAGGTGGTTTCTTCCAAGTAACATTAAGTTTCCTATTCCCACATTTAGTTTTATCTTTTGGGATGGCTGTTGAGGCATTCTGCCAGTCCCTGGCTGACATTAGCGTTTTGGATGCAATTTGAAGCGGAGAATCTAATTTTTTATTCTTGAAAGTTACAATGTTCTTGGCTTCACAAATGGCTTGCCAAATGAAACACAAGTCTTCAAAGTTATCCCTAGTTGGGTTCGTTCGAAAGACATCCTCTATGGTTGTGTTTAGAATTGGGTTTTGAATTAATACTTTGTTCGTGATTTGTTCATAGTTGGAGATAATTCTTCTAGTTACTGTACAATGGAGAAGCAAATGATTGTTATCCTCATCCGCTTCATCACAGAGGCAGCATTGACTTGGGACTCTATGAAAAAAACGATTAAGTCGGGCTTTGGTTGCTAGTCCATCTTAAAATTTTCCAAATCAGATTTTTTTAATCTTGGGGGCAAAGTTAGTCTATCTTGAGCGAACGACTTAAATAAAATAAAAGTTCAAGTGAAAAATTGTATTACCACCACTTAATTACCTTAAGTTTTGCTTCTCAATATGTGCTTCTTCTTTTTCACCAATGTCACTATAGGGGAGACGATAAATAAAAAGAAAATATTAGTATGAAAGTTGTAAAACCAATAAATAACATCTCCTTGACTTAGGAGTTTCAATTTTTAACTTAATATTAGTATGAAAGTTGTATTATCACCACTTACCTTAAGTTTTGCATTTTTTGTATTCAATGTTCATTGAAGTTACTTTTTTGTGTTATTGATTTATTACTCTTTATAAACTATGCATAGTTACATATGAAAATTTGTGCCAGTAATATATGAGAGAAAAGAAATTTGTTTAATAAATTTAAAATAGAATATTTTGTACGATTAAGATCATAATTATTTAAAGAATGTGCACAAAGATAACATTTTGAAATTAGTTGAAAATAAATAGTAACAAAAAGATTATGTCGATGGTATAATAAATTATCTCATTCACACATTTGCATAGCATAAAGAATGTGCACAAAGATAACATTTTGAACTTTAGTGTTCCTGTACAGTTTGGATGGCTTGATTCAGAGGTAAATTTTAAGATTCGACATGGATCCTTTTGTTGTCTTAGAGGATTAGTACGTGTTTGAAATGATGACCTTTAGTTTGCTGAATCAATCTCTTAATGGGGCAAATTAAGCTCAATGCCATGTATGGGGCATAATATATGGATATGATATGCAATTGCAGAGTGTTTTAGGTGGATATAATCTGCAATTACAAGTAAAGTTGATGATTAAATTTTGAAAAAATGGGTTGGTGACAATATCTTAGTGTGAGTTTTTAGCCCTAAATTCGATTGCATTTGCTTATGCTCTAGATGTGAGTTTTTAGTGTGTTTCCCTTGAACCTACATAATTTGTGGATAGAAGAAAAGCAAATCGATTTAATATACTTCACCTACTCGATTGGATTCGGATTTGCGAAAACAAACCCTAGCATGTTTGGTGACAATTTGTTAAACATGCAAAATATGTCAATTTGTTTAATATTGGCGACAATATGTTAAATCTGATCATTTTGAGATGTTAATTTTATGATTGGGGACAACAGGTGCGGATTTTTGTGTGAATACATTGCTCTGATGACAATTTGTTTATGATTTTTTAGGGTTTGTGTGTTTCTATCTACTTCAAATGGATAATCCAGGTTAGTGTTCTTATTTTTGAATCTAATTCGTTCTTACTTTATATGTTGTTCTATTTCACGTGTTTATCATTGCTTGTTTGTTTTGGTGACAATTGTTTGTTTGGTGACAATTAATATTTAGCTTGATTCTATATCATCAATTTAAATGAGACTATCAGGGATTTGCTTCATTGTTTGGTGGCAAATGGAATTTCTGTTGTTATTTTTAGATTGGTGACAATTGGTAGAATTATATATATTCTGTTTTGGTGACAAATGGAATTTATATTGTTATTTTGTTGTTGTTTTTTAGATTGGTGACAATTGGTAGAGTTATATATTCTGTTTCGATGACAAATGGAATTTATGTTTTTATATTTTTTTTTAAGATTTGTGACAATTGGTAGAGTTATATATTCTACTTTGGTGACAAATAGAATTTATATCTCATTTAGCTATAATGTAATTTTCATTATCCTTATGTTCAATTGTAGTGGAAGTTGATGTATGTATACCATCAAATATATCAAGGGTCTTACATTTCATGGTGGTATTGAAGCTATTTCAGACAAGTATATGGATGCGTATAGAGAGAGGATGGCTATGGATTTGTTTAAGAAGTGTTGGACATGTGAGTTGTAGGTAGGGGTGTTATTCGAGCCGAACGAGCCGAGCTTGACGTGTTCAAGTTCGGCTCAAACGGTAGATGAGTCGAGCTGAGCTCGAGCCTAAAATTCATACGAGCTTTTTTTTTTGTGCTCAAGCTCGGCTCGCGAGCCTAACCACATACTCGAGCTCGGGCTCGATAAGCTCGGTCAAAGTTGATCAAACGAGCCTAGGCTCGGTCAATCCACGCGAACAAGCCTAGGCTCGGTCAATCCGCGCGAACAAGCCTAGGCTCGGTCAGGCCACCTCTAATCTTAATACATACAATCGATTTCAATAGGGAAAAAAGAAAGAACATGAATTTTAACAAAGGCAAGGGGCGGTAGGAAACAAATAAACATCACTAACAATTGATTTTAATTGAAAGTTTGAATCCAGACAACTAATACACGAATTTTAATCGAAGCAAAAGGAATTCATCCTAAAAAAAAAGAACATCACTAACACTAACACTTGATTTCTTCCCAAATCTGAAATCTCGGATATCCAGTTGGTGGAATCAAAGGTAGAGTTGAGGAAGCCGACACCGGAGTCGAAGGTAGATATGAGAAGAAGATGCAAGGCGGCTGCAACGAAGGTGTCGCCATGGGAGAGGTGAAGATGACGGCGTTGCGGCTCAATTGGTAGCAGGAAGAGTGACGATAACAGCGTGGAGCGGCGGAGCGTAGAGAGATTTCTAAAGAGGCGGCCGATTGAATTAGAAACTAGGGTAGGAGAGAGTAAAGACTTGGGATAGGTTGGGCTGGGCTTTCTTTCCTCAAGTCATCGGCCCAATTAAAAGTGTTTTGATTTAATTGGGTTATATTTTCTCCATTGGCAAATTAAGGAAACTGTGAAAGTTGATAAGTAGCGAGCTTTTGGGCTCGGCTCGGGTTCGACTCGATCTCGGCTCAGGCTCAGTTCGAGCCTAAAACATTGTTCAAGCTCGGCTTGTTTTACCTCTTCGAACGAGCCGAGCTCGAGCTTTTTCGAGCCTAGCCCGAGCCGTGCTCGAGCTATTCAGTTCACATATCAGGCCTAGTTGTAGGACTATAATCTGCACCTACGTTTTAATTGTCACTGTTTTAGGATATTAAGTAGTAGAATGTTGCATGATGCTTGTATTTTGATACTTATTGCAATCTGACTATCATGGTGAATGTTTCAACCATTCCCCTTTATTTTGGAAGTTAATGCAGTCTGACAATTGGGGATTTATATTAAGTAGTACAAAGTTGCATGGTGCTTGTAGTTTGTAAGCTATTTTGTATGTTAAGTATGAATGTCTCAATTGTTCCCCTTTGTTTTGATATTTTTGCAAGTTAATGTAGTCTAACAATTAAGTATTAGAAAGTTAAACTTTACATCAAATTTCATCTACTTAGGATTATTATTGTAACAAAAATGCGTTAATATTAGATGACAAATATGATGTCATTAGTATTGTACATCAAATTATTCGTTTGCTCAAGTTTAGCCCCTCTAGGGTCTATGCTACCCTGGTTCTAGGGTTTCAGTTTCGTAACAAAAATGCGTTAATTTTATATGAAAAAACTGATAACATTGGTACTGTACACGCATTTTAGGGTTTAGGGTTTAGGATTTAGGGTTTAGGGTCACCCTAAACCCTGAAGACTAAACCCTAAACCCTAAACTATACTGTAAATCAAATTTTCGTTTGCTCAGGTTTAGCCCCTCTTGGGTCTATACTCCCCTTGTTCCAGGGCTTCAGTTTTGTAACAAAAATGTATTAATATTAGATGACAAATATGATAACATTAGCATTGTAAACATTTTAGGTTGATGAAAGTGCTTTGTAGTTGGTGACAATTGGTTGGTGAAACTGTTTTGTCGTTGGTGACAATTAATTTCTAAAAAGAGGTGGTTGACAGTAGATTGGTGATAAAATTTTGTAATTGGTGACAGTAGATTATTGACCAAAGAGTGATGAAAATAGGTTGGTTACACTGTTTTATTGTTGGTGAAAATAGATTACCGAAAAGAGGTTGATGACAATAGGGTGGTGACAATGTTTTTAATAAGTTGGTGACAATACGGTTGATTAAACAATATGAAAACAGTGTTCTGTAGTTGGTGACAATGCCTTGGTGATGTATAATGTTATGGTGACAGTTTTTAAAGATTACAATATCATGGTGACAATATATTGTCATCAACCTCGTCACTAATAATTGTCACCAACAATCATCATCAGGAAAATCATCTATTAGCAGAAAAACCCTATCTGTCACCGAGGAAAAGTGTTACTGACAACTGTCACCCAAATTTTTTTGTCACCAACAATTATCACAAGAAAAAAAGAAAATCAATTGTCACTAGAAGAGATTTTTCCCTAACTGTCATCGGAAAAAATAAAATGTCAAAAAAATCAATTGTCACCAAAATAATTGTCACCAAAATAATTGTCACAAATAAACTGTCACAAAAAAACTGTGACCAAATGCAGGTGTTGACCGGAATGGTCAATGTTGACTGGTCAATGTTAAAATTAAAAATGATCAAAGGGGAAGGAGGAAAGATTATATATGGAGAAGGAGGGATATTTTTGAAAAAAAAATAGACATTTAATTAATTATGGAAAAAAATAGACATTTATTTAATTTTCACATTTAAAATGAATATTTACCAAATTTAACGTAACATAAAAAGCTGCGGAGGGAGTATTAAACTATTTTATCTTTATTCAATTTTTTGAACATACATAAATACAGAAAGAAAATAGCAACAAAAGAGAAAATTTCTAAATAGCACCCGCAATTTTTATTCAGCAACACACAAATACAATTTGAACCACTCACATTTACATATATAGCTTCAAAGGACAAAATTAAATAGCAGCACCCATCAAAGAAACAACTCAAACAGACATCAAAAAATGAAGGATATATATCCTTTGCAAAATCAGGCACACTGTACTTTCGGAGCAACCGGATCCTGATCTCTCGGTTTGGCTTCTGCCGCGGGGAACGAAAGCCTTCGAGCCTTGATGGGCGGCTTCCCATTCGACAAGCTCGATTTAGTAGGAAGCGATTTCTGAGACGAAAGAGGGTTGGTGTTACTACCCTTGTTCGTCATCTGCTGCTTGATTTGTTGTGCTTTCTTTGGTGTGATGGTCTCGGAAGCTCGGTTTTCCCATGGGCGTGCTGCGATCCATCGTTCCTTCCAGCTCCAACCCCAGTTGGCCTTCCCGATTTCGGTGAGATTCACTCCTTGGCTTTGGTTAGTGTTTGCTCTGCACTGCAGGGAATCATGTTCAAAGCCTCTTTAACACTCTTACTATGATATCAGGTTTTTCGGTTTAGTTGTTATTCTATGACCAACCTGGTGAGTGAAGGCGTAAGCCAAAGCTCGCTCCCGCCTGACTGCAGCTTCTTCTCGGTCATGTATTCTCGTGAGAATCTCCTCCATGGTATCGGATCCATTGCACCATTCAACCTGCCAAAACATTCACAAGAAGCGCGATTCACAAGACGAACACTGAAGTTCCTGCACAGATTATGATTTTGACATAAACAATGAAATGAATCTCACCTCTAAATCATGAAGTTTTGCCTCAAGCTTTAGTTGGTTCTCAAGTTTCTTTTGTTTAAGTCTGCCTTCTAACACCATACACAGACGTCGATCTTTGATTTGTGCTTGTACTCTACTCCATGAATGAAGATGCTTCAATGTACTTGTCGACTGATTTTTAACAGACTCGGTTTGGGTCAGCCTCTGTAGTCTTACTATACCCTTGTGCAGATGCAACGATTTTCTCGCCTACAGGAACAGACAGAACATCCTGAGCCTTCAACTTTAGCTATAGAACGATCAATGCATCGATGATTGTAAGAGAGAACGTGTACCAAAAATGTCCTAATTGCGGTCTGAATCTGAACAACCGCCATCTCCTCTTTGGGTGTGGTAATCATGCTGTTAAGTACATTGCTAGCGCCATTCGCAAGTTCAGCCATATCCGTCTCAGTGCTTTTGGATTCGGAACCATTAGAGTTCTCGGATGCAGGAATCCCCTGGTCCATCACAAAAGCTATCCATGGATAAAAATATCGAGAAAGCTAACAAAAATAATTTGAAGAATGTGCCCAATTTGGGGAAATTTTAGGGAAGTTGTTAAAGATGGTCTAAGAAACTCGTCTTCTTAGAAAGACGCCTAGCAGGCCATAAACCTTAACGTTTCTGAAGATGATCAATTTCCTTGAATGTATCAAACAATTAACTCTGAGCTCAAGTCAGAGTGTTATATCAGCAAGATTCACAACACACATATATAAATTGCTGACAAACTATATTGGCATCACAGAAAACTCATTGATTTTACGGAGGTGCGCAAATGATGCAGGATCCTCAAGTGCAGTGCATACCTTTAGTTGTTTCAGTTTGCTATGCTTCCCCTTCTTTCTACCAAGTATCGTCTTGAACCAACCTCCCGAACCCATTTCTGATACCAAAATCGTGTCGCTAGATCAACATGAACCTGTCAAAAGGATCTGAAGCATTAGTAAAGGTTTGTGATTTGAGTGAAATTAAAACATTTGGCAGTGGAATTGAAAATTTTACATAATGCAGATTCATGAAAAGTAACACAGTTTTATAAAAGTGGAATGGGTATGTTCATGATGATTATATATACTAATTCTCAGTTTTAAATATAATATCCAGTTTAATCATTGTTATTAGCAATTTACAGGAATGTATCCATGTGACTTTAAAATATCAATGTAGCAACACATGTCCTAGTGGCATGACTAATCATATATAGGATTAGAAGCAACTACACATTACAAATTTGATAATATATGGATTAAATGGATCCTCACTTGCAGATTTACAATTCAGTCATCTATTCACTAATCACTATTGCAATTTACAAATACTATTTTACCCTAACTGAATCTGGAAAAAAGAAAAAGAAAAAGAAAAAAACTCATCATCAACCGAAGTAACATTAATAAGCAACTTCCTTTTACTGGGCCTACTCAGTTAATACCCCAAAAAAACATCAAATCAAATTACCCAACTAAGGAAAGTAGGAAACCAGCAGTGGCACTGTGGCAGGTCTAAATTGAACCAAAATGGGTAAGACAAGGAATTAGCAGAACCTTAATTTCTGTAATAAGCAACAAATTAAAGAAACAAGACAGATAATCAACAGGAAAACAGAAATCAAAGCAACCTGAGAAGGCAAAAAGAAGAAGAAATCAAGAAAGGGGGAGATCTGGGTATATACCAATTAAGAAATTGAAGGGGAGAAATTAAAAGGTCACCTGGAAATGGAAATTGAGGCTTTTGTGAGGAGTAGTTGAAAACTTGAAGTTGTTGGTGGAGGAGGAAAAACAGGTGTGAAATGAGAGGTGAGGTGTGAGTGTGGATTGTTTGTAAGTAGGAGTGAAAGAGAAGCAAAAAAAAGAAAAACACTTTTAAGGTATACTTAAGCACACTAAAAAGGAGGAAAAGAGAAAGGGTGGGTGTGGATGGGAATGGCCCATCTCCTACTTTGTTGTTTCCTTCTAAGGTGGGGTTCAGTTCAATTGTTCATGCCAAAGACTCGCTTTATTTATTTATTTTATTTTTTAAAAAAAAAACATTAACTCTGATTTACAGATAATTTGATTGGGAGAAATACAATACAATAAATCCAACTATAACAATATAATCTATAAAATGAACTGATTTTTCGGCTATTTTATGTTTTAAAAACTTATGTAGATGTGTTTTGATAAATAAAAAAAAAAAACCAGATCATTTTTCTCAAACTATATTGAAAGAGTATTTTAAGGAGATGCAAAATTAAGTGTCATAATACAAATTGACAATAAACAAATGCTACAAATAAATGAAAGGCAAGGAGTAAAGAAAAAGAAGAAGATGGAGAAGTGCAGTAACCAGTGCTCTTAAATCCTATATATGACTTCATATATAATGTTCTCAACAAGATTATTCAACACACAAGGTCCAAGTTACACTAACTTCAGCTAAATGAATGAAGTACATTTAGAATCTCCACTACCTCAAGCAACCGACAGTGTTAACAATGACATGGTGTCATCACTTAATGAGAATAATTAAAATACAAAATATATAGATATATCAATGTGTTAATTTCATCTAAAATAGAAATAAATCATTCTCTAACCTTATTTATGATTAGGCAATTAGCTCTTAATATCCTCTCATTGTGGTTAAGGTAACGACTTCGAACATGGTCAACTACAATAGTGTGACTGTGTACAAGTTAGACTCTATAGACAAATATTCGATTTATTATCCCGAAATCATATAATCCATGCACGCAAACTCGAGACTTCTGATTAAGGGAAGAGAGTGTCTTGTAGACTCATCCGGTGGGTGAAGAATATGGAATACATTATATATATATTATAAACATGCTTAATTTGCTGCAAAATCAATCTTATCTCTGTAAATCAAATTGGTTGTGCTTGTCTCTCTGGGTCATAGAGGGCTATGGTCAACCTAACGCTTCACTACTTTATATTAATATATTAATGTATTATAGAGTTTGGTATATGTATAATGTATTGTAGCAGCTGAGGTGGATAGTGATAATTCAGCACACCCATTAGTGTTCATGACAGGAGAACAACCAAATGACAAGGGCTGGATTGGATGCACATTACCTGGATTATTTATTAATACATTATATTAGACTAAAATAAAAGTGTATATAATACATTATATTGCAGTTTTGCTTGCCTTGTGAGGATAACTTGGAATTTTACTCTGATTTTATCTTTGATTTGAAGTGGATCTGTACTAATTTAAGCAGAAAATCATGTCATTCATCAGATTTAGGTGTAAATGGACCTTTTCATCAAAATTGATTCCATCCAAGATAGTTAGCAACATTATTGGATGAAATTAACTGCAGTAATAAAGATGAGAAAATGTAAATTTCGTTACTGGCATTAATATTTCAAATTCAATTCAAAAAGGGCACAGGTAGGGTGAGCGATTAAATATTTGAGAAAAAGGTAGTCCCGGCGGGGCTCGAACCCGCGACCTTCGGCTCATAAGACCAACGCTCTAACCAACTGAGCTACGGGACTTTGCTGGTGATTTATGACAATTACAGTATTTAATTAGGGATTGAGCCCAACGCTCTAACCAAAAAAAATAGTCCCGGCGGGGCTCGAACCCGCGACCTTCGGCTCATAAGACCAACGCTCTAACCAACTGAGCTACGGGACTTGTTGACAAAAAATTCATAATTAAAATTTTAAATTAATGTTACAAGCTACGAGTAAATTCTGCAACTCGCTTTAAACTAACGTACAGTTTCTTTAATTTGATACATTAAAATAGAACCCGCAAGATGTAAGTGAATAATTAATTTGTGAATAATTATATACAGTAGTATTTTAATTTAAGACATGGTTTGTCAACAAAGGCATTATTAATAGCACTGCTTTATTGATCGGTCTTTCTAGATCGAGTTTAAGTAGCCCAATATCCCTATAAATGGCTTAACAAAGCCGTCGATAGGGAAGGCTACGGTGTGCGCCATGGAAAACGTGTTTCATATATGATGAATAGGTAGTAGGCGATAGGGGCCGGCTCTTCACGATCTGGAAAACTCTATCTACTAATGATCTGACTCGTGCTTCTGGCTACGCTATTGGCTATGCTGACTCAGATACCCTCACCACCTTTGCCCCAGCGGCTTTGCCTCTCCTGCTCTTTAGTGAACCGGAGAACTATATTAGGACTATGGTGAATTATAGCTCACCAAAAATTTATCGTGCTTGTTGTGTTGTTGCTGTTGTTGTTGTTATAGGGTTTCGATTGTGGATATCATCCATATTATAGTGTAAGTGATGTCGTGATTTATAATTGACACAACAAAAGCTATCATTTGAATTCTGAAAGTGTTCAAAGATGCACTCTACTAAGATTCTTGTAAGCATCTCTTGTCTGCTACGGAGTATTTTATTTCGTCCTTTTGGCCCCTCTTTGTAATTCGGCCTCATATGGCTTCAGATAGATGTAATCGCCACAATTTTTTGTTATTTTATTTTGTCTGTTTGTTTGTATTAGATGTTTTTTTCATCTACGAGCACCATCTTGTTCTTCAGGCCTATCTGGAGACCCGAATCTTTTCCTATTGTAAAAAAAAAGTCAAAACCCAACACATCGTACTTATATCCGACACAAATTAAAGTAGAGTATATATGTTTGGCAAAACAGGTCATTTATTACTCATGCCTACTTTTTCAGGATGATAAAAATTAAATAAAATATTAACTTTTTATAAAATTTTTTACAATTTCATAATTATTAATAGGCAAAATTACAGAAAACCACCCTTTAAATATGGATGTTTTCACTTAACCACCCCTTAAATTCAAAATTATATAAAACCACCCTTTAAATGGTATTTGTTTTACAACTCACCACCCATTCAACTATTTTCGTTACTTTATCATTAAATATATTATATTTTAATATTTTTAAACTCAAATTTGATTGTAAATATATTCAAAATTTGAATTTAAGGGGTTAATCATATTTTAGGGATTATTTTATTTATTTAAAAAAAAATAAAAAAAATATAGCCTAGAATTATTATCTTGATTTATGGTTGAAAATGTTTATATAATTTTAAAATATTATGGAAATTACTCTTATTTATTTATATTTTAAATAAGAGTAATTTACTTAATGTTTTAAACATTTATAAACATTTTCAAACATAAATTAAGATAATAATTCTAGGCTTTATTGATTATTATTTTTAAAAATAAATGCAATGATCCCTAAAATTATAATTGGGCCCTTAAATTCAAAATTTGAATATATTTACAGTCAAATTTGAGTTTAAAAATATTAAAATATAATATATTTAATGATAAAGTAACGAAAATAGTTGAATGGGTGGTTAGTTGTAAACAAATACCATTTAAAGGGTGGTTTTATGTAATTTTGAATTTAAGGGGTGGTTAAGTGAAAACACCCATATTTAAAGGGTGGTTTTCTGTAATTTTGCCTTATTAATAATATATGTGAAATTGTTAAAATTTATAAAAATAAATAAATTAAGTTAATATTTTATTATTTATGTTTTTTTATGGTGCGTTTCGTTTCAAGCGATGTGGGGCTCTGCGTTTGGCGGCACTAGACTCTCATTCCGTATGATGGGGTTCTGGCATTCGGAGTCGGGACAGGTTAGGGTCGTGGTAGTGTGTATCGTGGTGTCTCCTTTTTCCAGAAAACTATTTCCTTGGAGGTTCGTCATCATTGCCCACACGTGTCTTCAGATGTGCCGCTGGCCTGTAGTGCTGCTTCCGAGTAGTGGTTGGCTTCGCCCGTCGTCTACGTCCTCATCTCGAATTTGTAGAGTGGTGCTGCTTCCGGGTAGTGCTTGGCTTCACCCGTCGTCTACGTCCTCATCTCAAATTTGTAGAGTGGTATTGCTTGTATGTTGCACCTTCTTTGTATTTTGTGTTTGTCTAGACGGTTTTTCGTGTGTCGACTTGTTGGGATTCGAGGTTCAGGTATTGCTGACATCGAATTTTTACCTAATAAAAAAAAGTAAAAGCCCCCAAATTACTCTTTTGCCCTTACTTCCCATTTTTATTTTGACTTTGACCATTGACTGATCAAGGTCAATGACATTGTTAACAATGGTGATAACTTTTTTTTGGTGACAACTTTCTTTTTACATTTTTTATGAGGTTAGTGTCATCGCCCTTATCAGTGGTGACATTATATTTTTTTTGATTAAGTAAGAATTCGAGGATCAGACAAGCCTGACACCTCGTGTCGCCGACAAAGTCGGCAGACGACAGACCGTCAAACATAAAACATAAAATAAAAAGGTGCAATACAAAAGGTGGAAAGCTAACAAATCCAAGCGAACAAACAAGGTCAGTGTCACCACCTTTTTTTTGTGACACTATTGGTGACACATGTGGTGACAATATTTTTTTACATTTGTGTAATGAGATCAGTCTCACCACCTTTATTAGTGGTGACACTATTGGTGACACATGTGGTAACAATTTTTTTGTGGCAATATTTTTTTTCTATTTTTTTAATGAGGTTAGTGTCATCACCCTTATCAGTTATGACACATAAGGTAACAACCTTTTCTGTGACAACTTTTTTTTTTACTGTTTTTTAATGAGGTCAATGTCATCACCCTTATCAATGATGACATTGCTGGTGATACATGTGGTGACAACTTTTTTTTTTGGCGACAACGATTTTTTTGTGACACCCTTTTTTTTTTAACGAGGTCAGTGTCTCACCACCCTTATCACGGTGACGGGTGTGCTGAAAACCCTTTTATTGGTGACACCTTCTTTTGTTTTTTACAGTTTTTGTTAACTAGGTCAATATCACCACCCTTATTAGTGGTGACATTATTGGTGACACGTGTGGTGATGACCTTTTTTTGTTACAACTTTTTTTTACAGATTTTTTACGAGGCTAGTGGTGACACTGATGGTGACAACTTTTTTTGGCGACAACTCTTGTTTTTACATGTTTTTTTAACCAGACCAGTGTCACTACCCTTATTAGTGGTGACCCATGTTTGTGAACCGAGCTCGATCCCCCATTGAAAAAATATTCAAAATTTAGACCTATCATCGAAAAGAAATATGATTTGACATTACGCGAAATTTGTATAACAGAAAGGCACCTAATAGCACAATGGCAATTCGAAAGGCACCGGGACCAACATAGAAACCCCCTTTTGGGATGATGGGTGAACTTGTAAGTATGTGTATTTGCTGCAAGTTTGAAGTTGGAAATCCTAATTGTCGCAAATTCCCTCATGTGTTTGACACTATTCTATATCAATTTAGAGCGGATTGTTACCTTGATTCGAAGCATGGTTATGCGTGGGCGATTTTAACTTGCTCACAACTTTGGCAGACAAGCAAGGGGGTCAGGTTCCTCAAGTGAACGAGCTTATTGAATTTAGAGAAACGCTGGAAGCCTGTGAGCTCCGTGATATACCGTTCTCAGGGAGTCGATTTACATGGGACAACAAAATGGACGGTGAAGCTTTTGTCCAAGAACGCTTAGATATGGCTTTCGGGAATGACAGGCGGATATGTATCCGACATTGATGGTTAGACATCTGGAGAGGTACCACTCGGACCATGTTCCGATCAAGATATGTCTACAGGGGCTGGATATGGATAATAACAATAAGGGAGAGCGGCCCTTCCGGTTCGAGGCAATGGGGCCCACTGAGGACGACTGTATGGAAGTAATTAGTAATGGATGGGTGAATCCGGGGAGCTCTTTTGCGGTGACGGGGATCGAAGGGAAAAGCGATAGGTGTACCTCAGATCTGAAAGAGTGGGACAAGGTGTGGTTTGGGAACGTTCGGAAGGAGCTAGGGAAAGTCCGAGGAAGACTATCCGAGCTGAGCAAGGGGGGCATGACCGGTCAGTTGGTCAGTGAGAGAAGGGAGCGGATGTTGATGGATAAGGAGGAGGTTATGTGGTTCAAAAGAGCGAGGGCGAATGCACTCCACAAAAGCTTCGGGTCCGGACGGTATTCCAACTCTTTTCTTTCAAAAGTGTTAGCACATTGTAGGACCCGATGTTACAAAATTTGTCTTGGGATGTTTGAATGAGCAGCCGCTACTCGAGGGATTGAATCACACTTTCATCACTTTAATCCCTAAGGTGACAGACCTATGCAGAATAAAGGATCTGAGACCTTTCAGTCTATACAATGTGCTTTATAAGATTATTTCGAAGGTATTAACCAACAGGTTGAAGAAAGTACTTGGGAAGTTAATAGCACCCAGCCAAAGTGCATTTGTACTAGGGAGGCTTATCACGGACAACGTCATGGTGGCTTTCGAAGTATTCCACTATATGAAGATAATGAGGGGAAGAAAGGGTACATGGCCTTGAAGCTCGACATGGCGAAAGCGTACGATCGGATCGAATGAGGCTTTTTAGAACATTGCATGCGATGGTTCGGGTTCTAGGAGAGATGGATCGGATTGATCATGAGATGCGTATCGACGATGACTTTCTCTGTTTTCATGGATGGAGTTCCGAATCGGCCGTTCACACCAGGTAGAAGCTTGAGACAAGGCGACCCTTTGTCTCCATATTTGTTCCTCCTATGTGTTGAAGGGTTGTCTGGAATGCTTCGGGTGGCGGAGTCCTGTAACCAGCTTGAGGGCATATGAATCTCTCATAGGGAACCCTCTATCTCTAATTTATTTTTTGTTGACGATTGTGTTTTGTTGTTGCGAGTCTCCTGCCAGCAGAGCGAGAAAGGGATGGATATCCTTCATACTTATGGAGCAGCTTCAGGACAGCAGGTGAAATGTCAGTGAGGAACAGAGACGTGCTATCCAGAGGGAAACAAACATCAGGGAAGTGTCTAAGCACGAGCGGTACCTGGGACTTCTAACCATGGTCGGGAGGTCAAATAAGGTGATTTTCCAGTAATTCAACGAGCAGGTGTGGAAGAAGATGGAGGGATGGAAGGAGAAGACCCTCTCGAGAGTGGGAAAAGAGGTACTGATTTAAGGCTGTTGCACAGGTCATTCCAACTTATACGATGTCATGTTTCTTCCTTTCGGACGGGCTATGCAAAGATCTAGAGATGCTCATGATCAACTTTTGGTGGGGAGAGCAAGGCGGTAAGTGAAACACACACTGTATGAGCTGGAAACGGATGTGCAAACCCAAGAGTGATGGTGGAATGGGGTTTAGAGACCTTGAGTGCTTCAACTTGGCACTCCTAGCTCGACAAGCTTGGAGACTGATTCAAGAACCCGAGTCCCTTCTAGCCCGGTTACTAAAGGCAAAATACTATCCTCGAAGGTCTTTTCTAGAGGCGCCAACGGGCCACCAACCGAGCTACACTTGGAGGAGCCTCATAGCGAGGCGAGATGCGTTAAGAGAAGGGCTGATTGGGTGCATTGGTGATGGCTCAAGGGTGAAACTCTGGAGCGACAGATGGCTCCCATGAACACACCAGTGGCCAGGTGATTGGAAATTTTTTCGGAGGAGATCTGAACATGAGGGTTATGGAGTTGATCGACTAGGAGAGGAAGTGCTGGAATGAGGAGGAGGTCCGTTGGATGTTGTTACCGGTTGATGCTGAAGCGGTCCTGGGCTTGAGAATTGGTGGAGCAGGCACGACTGACAGCCTAATATGGAGATTCACGAGGGATGGCCAATTTTCTGTTCGATCAACCTACCATACGATTAGGGAGTCAAAGGTGGAAGGAAGCGGGGGAGTGGGGCAACCAGACCCAACAATGATCAATAGGACATGGAAGGCCCTATGGAAGCTTAAGATGATGCCAAAAGTGACATCATTGGTGCAGAGGGCGGCAGAAGAAATCTTGTCATGTAAGGGGAACTTATATAAGCGAAAGATGGTGAGTGATCCGCTATGTGAGATCTGTGGACGGGTTGAGACGGGCTTTCATGCCTTATTCGAATGTCCACATGTCCGAGCTGTGGAGGCTTCAGCCTGCTTTGGAACGAAGATGGCGAGTGGGGTCCTCGGTCTTCGAAGTCATTTCGGGTTACGGGTCGTGAAATGCTCAACCCAGACCCATATTTAATGGGTTCGGGTCGACCCAACGGGTCAAGAGCGCTATTCATCCATAATTTTTTAAATGTCATTTACTATTTATACACGTTATTTTAAAATGATAAAATTACGTAAAATATCAATAAAAAATTATTACTTGTTATAATTTCATTCTTTTTAGTTTTTGAAGTATGAAATTATATATAATATATAAATTGATAATTTATATAATTATTATCATCCTTAAAACCATACATGAATAGTAAACGACATTTAAAAGTAAATAGATGGAGTATTTTTAATGACTATTTACATAGTTCCTAAATCTAAAATTGTTATATTATCCTAATAATATTTATATTATTGAATTTTTTTAATGTTGCTACAATAGTAATATGTAATTTTATATACATAACAAATTGCAATGTTAAATTATAAAGTAAAGTTGATGATGAAAAATATAATATTCAATCCTAATTATTATTAGTAATAAATTTCAATATTAGGTTAAATTGTAATTTATTTATGTTTTATTATCTTAAAGCTTGACCCAATGGGTAACCCAAAGGTCGACCCAACCCGACCCAGAAATTTGCGGGTTGAACGGGTTTGGGTTGCTTCGGGTTTTGGGTTGAAATATTTGTGCCAAAACCCACGTTTTACGGGTCGGGTCTGGTCGGGTTCTTGGGTCGGGTCACGTTTTGACAGGTCTAATGTTAGTCCATTGCAGAGTAACCTGTCTGGGAAGAACACTTGAGTGGGCCACCTTCCTCCCAAAAAGTGGACGATTTGACTGAGATTGTGATAGACGAGGCAGACGGCAAGACACAACAAAATCCCATGTCTCTAGATGTTGTGTTATATGCTGGGGAAAAGGTGACCACTTCCTTAGGGAAGAGCAAGGAGCTGGTTGCGATGGACATTAATGCCACGGTTAAACAATCAGGTGACACGGGTATATGTTCAGGTGACAAGGTACAAGGTCAGGATGTAATTGAATTGAGTGACACATATACCTCTTCAGGTGACATGGGTGACATGGGTCAGGGGTTGGAGGTGATATCCATTAGTAGCGAGGAGGAGGATGACGATTGGCGAACCCCCATAATCGAGTTTGGGGTCTCGAACGAAGACGAAGGTTTTGACGTGAAGCTCGAAGAAGACTGGGATGATTTGGAGTTGTACGGTGTCAAGGAGGACACGGTGAGTTTTCCTATGTGAAGCGTCGTCGTTCATAGTTGTGTTCCTCTATTGATGGTCCAACGACTTACCTTAGAAGCTGGGGTAAGTACTTGGGAGTAATTTTGGGTCAATGCACATATGACAAACTTTAGGTATGGTGGGTTGTATTTTGCCCTAACAACTTTTTGTGGATGCACGCTTCCTTATTCTGTTATATTTCATGTGTCACTTGTTTAAATCTGATGACTTTGAGTTCTGAGTGTCTGCCATTTCCGTAAGGAATTCACCCATGTCACGTGTTTGTATGTCTGTGTCACCTATTAGATCTCACTTATCATTTGTTTGATTATGATGATTTACAATTTTGAGGGTCAGCCATTTTCGTAAGGAATTCGCCCATATCCCATGTTTGTATACCCGTGTCACCGATTAGATTTCACGTGTCACAATTTAGGGTTTCACTTTAAATTTGTTTTCGAAATGAACCATGTCATCTGTTTGTATGGCCGTATCACTTGAAGGGTTGGCGTGTCTGTTTTTGCACCCAAACATTTCAAATCCAAGTATGTTCGTAAAGAAAACCCTCAAGTGCATAAGATGTTCATAAAAGACAAACATGTACTGACCAACCAATGTCATAAAATACTACACCTACTGACTAACGGAGATCATAACATCCTACGTGTTTTGATCAGAAAAGTGTCGGTGATTTATTACAGTCTACCATGGAAATATGGAAATAGCAAGCAATTGCCTACATGCCTCGATGGCAATGGAGATCATAACTCACTCATAAGCTCCGTGTCGTAGTCTGTCATCCACTTTTCCCCATCCCTGCTACACACCTACGATGACAATGTTAGGTGAATGACGTCATTTGTAGAATAAGTTGGAGACAAAAATACAGATGTCTGGGTCGTAGTCCTCAACCTCCCCGTCTTTGCTCCTTACTAAATCGCAACCTCAACATTCATGTTTGGGTCCTCTCCACCCTCCCCCTATCCTTGACAAGCACCTCCACATCCTCTTCCTTGCTAACATCTTCGACACCATCATTTCGACGGACCACAAGAGCTTACCTTATCACCTTTTTCTTGTAGGGGTTTCTCCCCAGCTTCAGGTGCAATCGTTGTATCCACATCGGCATGAACGACTTGAAAAACAAATTCAAACTTTAAAGTGGATCCCCGATTTCCCGTGTCACTCAACATAAAAAACCACGTCACCCAAAAATAAACTTACCTCATCATCTTTTCATGCCCCCCCTATCCCTTTCATTTTCATCGTAAAGTTTGTCGTCAACTCCATCTTTCCCAACATCACCCTCCTTCTCTGCATCAATGTCAAAAGAAGTGCTACAATCCCTTTCTTTTTCTTCCCCGGCTCTTCACATCCCTTTAGCAACCCGCAATCCATTGATGACCTCCAACATTTTCATCTGCAGGGATTAGGTTTTTAGCATCACTCATACAGACTAAGGTGAATAAAAGCGTTCAGAAAACAACATCAGCTGACCTGAGTATGTCAAAACTAATTTATAATTAAAAAACAAGCCCAATTAAGATAGAAAACGACATTGGTGTCTAGCAACCAATGAAATTGAAATAAAAAAACAAGAGAATGACATCAAAGGGAATATGTGGTATTCGTAGGATTATTCAAATTCATATCAGATTCTAATCGTCGCTTAATTTCAAATCGAAATGATTAGGACAATATCCACAACATTTACGTGTCAGAAGTCCATTTACCCTTGTCACCTAAGTTATGCAGATTCTGCAGAAAACGAATATATGGGAATTAATGACGTACTTTCCCATCCAATTCGAAACCCATGTCACTCCTTTTCTCTTTCAATAAAAAAAATTCTAAATCAAACATGACTCAAACCTCAATCGTTCTTCTTCAACCGCCCACCAAAACATCCCCATATCCCAATTTCAACTCCCACCATTGCCACCCTCTTCGATCTTCCTAAACCCTAACCGCAGATTTCCTCTAAACATACCCGAAACCACCCTCATCCTTCAATCTCATCCACCATTGTCACTCCTCCACAACTCATCACTCACCCCACCATTGCCCTTCAATCTCTAAACCTCATTGCAACTCCTTCACCCACACACCAAAAACCTCATGTTTGCACAAAACGGAGAAGAGAAAGATTGATTTTGAGTTGATGGAGAGGGGGGCGTACATTTATAGTCTAGCGGCGGCATTCTTCGCTTCTCCTCCACACTCCGACAGCGACGGATCTTCTCCGGTCTCTTCCCTTTCGAAATCGCCGTTCATTCCCCTTTCATTTTCTTTTGTTTGAAATGGAGAGAGAGAAAACTGAAATGGAGAGAGAGTATGATTCTGATTTTTTTTTCTTTTTTTTTTGCCACCTTTTCCTTCTTTCCTTTTCTTTGTCTTTTTTATTTTGGCACCAAAACCCCTTATAGCAAGTTGTGCCACCGGGACTTTTTTGCCAAATTTTGAGATTTGGATTACTTTTGCAAATTTTGAAGAAAGGGTGCTATTTGTGCAAAGTTGAGTCAAAAGTGGTCCATCTATTACCATTTTCTCTAAAATCTAAGTTGTTTTTGCTCAAAGACTTTTTCGATTCTGTTCAATATTTTATTAATGAATATTTCCAACAACTTTATGTGAAAAAGAGATATTTATCTATTAACGAGATGGTGTGATTTGATTCTTTTTTACTCCTATTCTTATTATTCTTATAAGAAAAAAGATGATTTTTAATAGATGGTTGAAAAAAGTCTACCCCTTTTTAATATGAAATTTATAAATAGACCAATCCCTTCCATGGGGTATCCTCGATCGATTCATGCATCCTCACATGCTTTACTCTACTAGTTCTACTAGTATTGAGCGAAGGCTCTACTAGTTCTAATATGCAGCACTGGTGAAAAGCACTACGCTATACTCAACTTTGTAACTGCAATTGCAGTTGACTTTTGATAGGTGGATACATCAGTAACACCACATGACAGATGAGGGTAACCCAAGCAATAATAAATCCTCATCAACAGACTCTATTGAGTTGAATTATTGATTCTTTTTTTTTTTTGCTGTGAAAGATGGTTATTGGTTCTGATACAAAACCAGTTTATGATTTTTGCTTGAGCCCACAATCAAGAAACAAGAACCTTGAGATGAATACGACCTGTCAATTACTTCAAAGGCCTTGGATTCTACTGAGCTTACGCGTATTAGAGTTCGCATTTCAATCTCGGCTTCTTCTGACTTCTCCTTGATGCTGTCATACTTCGACCACCATGAATTCTAATGAGTTTAGGGCCTTAGGCCTTTAGGGATATAGAACTTACAAGCCAAAGTTAGTCAAAAGCTTTTTTTTTTTTGGTCAACTAAAGTTAGTCAAAAGCTTATTACTCGGAATCAGGGATTGAACCGTTGACAAAAGAAATTAATTTTTTTAACAAAAAAACATCACAAAAAGCAAAGCTTACCAAGTCAAGGCCAATGCTAAACCGTTCCATTTGCCATGGTTATTTCCTTGAAGAAACTTGAGATGAATTAGTCCTGCAACATACTTCAACAACCATGGATACTAGCAAAAGTTTTTCTGGGATGGAAAATTAAATCTTTGATTATGAGTTTATATTGAAGCATAAACAAAGTCTTTCAGTCTCAGTTGACAATGAATAAATAAATAAACATCACAAGAAGAAAAGCTTACCAAGTCAAGGCTAATGCTAATGTTTTCCATTTTTCATGGTTATTTCCATGAAGAATCTTAGATTATGAGTTCTACTCCTTGATTTAGGCAAGGTAGGGCTGTGAGGGAATGCTTCAATTCCATTTCAATTCCTAAAACACCTAAGCATTTTTTAAAGAAAACCAGAACATGTGTAATAAACTTTTCTACACTTCCTCAAAGTACTGGTTTATGTGCCTAGTGTTGAGCATCTTCTACCTTGCTCTACCCCTTGGATCCGAGGCAGCTGTTCAAGGTTCCGGTAACATCACAATCGCAAGAATTGGAGTGATTGTCGATGAAACCACCCGGGTTGGGAAGGAGCAGAAAACAGCAATGGAAATAGCAACAAAAAGCTTCAACGAGACATCAGATAATCTCAAACTCTCCCTCCTCTTCATTAACTCCTCATACACTGACCCTCTCCAAGCAGCATTTTCGGGTAAGCTCTAGTCATATAGACTATTTTAGCTGTATTTTCTGTTGCCCATTTTCAACAGCTAATGTGTCGCTATTCAAAAACAGCTACACAGCTTTCAAGGAAACAGAAAGTGAAAGCAATCATAGGGATGGAAACATGGCAACAAGCCGCTTTAGTAGCAGAAGTGGGGAGCCAATATGAAGTCCCAGTTGTCTCTCTAGCTCCAGCTCCATCAACTCTGCCATTTGCGCCTCAGAGGTGGCCGTTCATGGTACAAATGGCATCAAGTTACACCCAACAAATAAGCCACATAGCAGCCATGGTGAAGTGCTATGGTTGGAAAAGGGTAGTTGTGGTCTATGAAGAGGATGGCTATGCTGGCACTTCTAAGATGCTAGAACAACTCACTGAAGCCCTTCAAGAGTTTGGTTCAGAGGTTGAGCACCATGTGGCTCTACCACCATTAAGTATTGTTATGTCCACTAGACCCAAGGAGATCATTCTTGACGAATTGATAAAGGTGCTGGGCAAGCAATCTCGAGTTTTCGTGGTGCTTCAGTGTTCATTACCACTTGCTGGTAGCTTTTTCAAAGAGGCCAAGCGAATTGGGCTTTTGGGGAGAGAAACTGCTTGGATAGTCACAGAATCAATTGCTGGGTTGTTGGATTCAGCAACCTTTATTTCTCATATGCAAGGTGTGCTGGGGATCAAGAGCTACTACCAAGACACACATGATTTCTTGGATATTTTCAAGGAGAAGTTCAAAAAAGAGTTCCAAACCAGTTATCAACATGAGGATGGTTACCTGCCCAGCATCCATGCTTTGCAGGCTCATGATGGAATCGCAGCCATTGCAAATGCAATAGAGAAATTGGGAGCCAAAAAAACTAGGCTCTCCTCAGAAGAAGTTCTAGCGGGCATTTTAAAAAACAATTTCAGTGGATTATCCGGGAACATCTCTTTCAACAATAAGAAAGAATTGTCAACTACCCCGCTTCTTCAGGTAGTAAATGTTGTTGGGACAGGGTACAAGGAGGTAAATTCCCTGAACCCGGAAGAATGTAGGTTGCAGAATGTGGATTGGCCAGGGAATGTGAGGGATCATGTCCCAAAAGGATGGGCAATGCCTACAGATGCAAAGCCCTTGAAGATCGGGGTCCCGGGTAGGGCTGCTTTTGAGCAGATGGTGAAGGTGGAATACAGCGAGAAACTAAACAGAACAACTTATACTGGGTTTTGCATTGATGTTTTCAATGAAATAGTGAAGATTTTGGAGCAGAGCTATACCTTGCCCTATGAGTTTCATCCTTTCAACGGAACCTACGATGAGTTGGTTAATCGTGTGCATAATAAGGTAACATTTATAATTTCAAATATCACAGTTTTAGCATTTCTTTTTGGGTGTTACAGGTATTCATATCTCTATTTTCTTCATTTTTCTACTCAAACATGGCCAGTTTCAATTTCATGCTTGGAATTTGCACAATCATTATTGTGCTCTTTAGGACAGAGAGAAACATTAGATGCTCGTGCAAAGTAAGAAAATAATTCAGTTAAATGTATTAAAAGGTAAAAGATGAAGTACCTGCTTGCTCTTCCTTTTCATCATTTTCAAATGGACAGGAATTCGATGCTGTGGTCGGTGATGTGACCATTTTGGCCAACCGATCCAAGAAGGTTGATTTCTCACTACCATACACTCAAGCTGGCCTGTGGATGATTGTCCCTTATAAGTCCAGTGACTACCAAAAAGCTTGGTTATTCATCAAGCCATTCAGCTGGCAAATGTGGGTGGTAACCGGAGCCATCCTGGTCTATACCATGTTTATTCTGTGGTTCCTTGAACACAATTCTAACCCTGAGTTCAGCGGCTCCTGGAAGAATCAGATAGCTACTTCCATTTGGTTCACCCTCTTTACTATCTTCTTTGTACAGCGTAAGCCAAAAAGCACAAAAAGCTTATATGAGAAATTTTAAAAAAAGAAGTGCTTCCAAGGATACCAACTTGTCTTGTTTTACCATTTGCAGGTGAGAAGATCACGGGCTATAGCGCGAGAATTGTGATACTTGTGTGGCTGTCAGTAGTATTAGTCTTGACACAAAGCTACACAGCTAGTCTGACTTCGATGTTGACAGTGCCCATCTTGGAACCAAGAGTTAGAGACATCAATGAGCTGATAAAGACGAAGCTGCCACCCCCAATTGGTAGCAACAAGGACTCCTTTATGAGAAATTACTTGACCCAAACTTATAAACTGTCTAATTTTGTGAATGTCAGTAGCATGTACTCCTATGCGGAGCTGTTGGCAAACCGAAGTATTGCAGTTGCATTTCTTGAGCTCCCATATGGACAGATTATCCTCAGCCGGTACTGCAGGGACTTCACCTATGTTCCTCTGAAGAACAAAGTCGGTGGATTAGGGTTTGTAAGTACTCGCCTAACACTATTTCACAACTTTCATAGGCCATAACTGTTCAATTTCAGAATGATTCCATACTAAGGTGATAATGAATCAAAACCACCTTGCAGAAACCGTAATCGTCACAGTCCGAAGACAAATCATTCATAAATTGTGCAATTCAATATCAAATTCGGTTCAACAATTCCAATATAGCAGGTTCAATTGTGAAATAAATTTGGGAACTGAATACGTACCTTGTAGAAAACTAATCATCACCGCCCAAAGATGAATAAATCACTCTTAAAATTGTCTAATTCAATATCAAATTCGGTTCATCAATTCCAATTTCGCAGGTTCAATTGTGAAATTAGGGTATCGAACAGTACCTGGCAGAAACCCTAGCTGAAACCCCTAAAAAGGCTTAATTGCAGGTTTTTCAGAAGGGTTCACCGATAGCAGCGGACGTTTCTAAGGCGATCCTGCAGCTATTAGAGAACGGCGTGTTGAAGACTCTAAGCGACAAGTGGTTAACGCTGCAGTCGGAGTGTTCCGCCCCTGGAAACGATACGGAGCGGCTGAGTCTCCAGGGGTTCTGGCTGCTATACGTGTTCTCCGGCGTCACCTCCACCGCCTGCTTCCTCCTGTTCCTCCTCCAAGGCTGGCGCAGCCGCAACCGTGATGCCGTGATTGTGCCCGAGACACCGAAGATGGTGGAGGAAGATGGAAGAGACGAATCGGTTGCAGTGACGATGCCACAACGGTCAATTGCAAAGAGGCCGCTCCGGACCTTGTCTTCTCCGGCTAATATCGAATTATGCCCGGTGGATACAAATAGCTTGACTCGAGCTCGGGATCGGTTCGAAAATAGCTTGGCTCGAGCTCGTTCACTTACCTAAACAGTCGAATTTGAACATGATTTTAAGCTCGGTTGAAAGATCGACTCGTTCGATTTAAGCTTAGCTCGAAATCTATGTAATTTCTAATTTTTTTTTTTAAATTAATATATTATGACCAAGTAAAACTACTTAAAGCTCGAAAAAAACTCGGCTCGAGATCGTTCATTTACTAAAAAACAAGCCGAGCTTGAACAAAAAAGAAAGCTCGTTTAACAATTGGGCTCGGCTTGACTCGACCTCGTTTAACAAATGAACAAGTTTGAACATGTCAAGCTCGGCTCGTTCGACTCGAATAACACCCCTACACTTTGTACACTTGGCAGTACAAATTCAACCTTTTTTTAATTGCCGGGAAAATAGGAATGGTCGCTCTTTATTTACCAATTCAAGGGAAAATAGGAATAGTTTGGCATTTTAGTTAAGTTAAAAAGGTAGATTTTTTAAACGATTGATTAAGAAAAAAGGTAGATTAAGAAAATTTTATTTTAAACGATTTTTTTTTCTTTATATATATAATAGCACTAATTTAGAAATATTTTTTAAAATTTTAATTAATTACTTTAGCTTTTTTTAACGGTTTTGTTAGCTACACCGCAAATGATAATTAAAGAGTTGCACGTCGTTATTAACATGCATGCATGTGGTGGGTGAGATCTTAGTGCACGTCGGTCTGCACGTTAAAATCAACGTGCAAGTCTGCACGTGACTAATGACGTGCAAGAATGCACGTAGTCAATGACGTGCAACCTGTCCGATTAGGGTTGAGGGAGTGCTTAGGGTTGGGTTTAGGGTTTAGAGTTTAGGGCTTATGGTTTATGGAATAAAAATGAAGGGTTTAAGGTTTATGGAGATGTTAATGGAATAAAAATCAATAATTGTAAAGGTTTTCATTCAGATAATATGCGAATAATATTACCAGACATGGAAAAAAAAGGTTTACATTGATAATTGTAATAGACTCGTGGAATAAAATCTAGACAAAGTGTAAAGAGCGACCGACATCGACACGTAAGGCTCGAAATCTGTCAAACTGGGCTTGAAAAAGAGCATCCCATCCTTCGACGCTCGGTTGATGATGTGCAACCCATTCTGCCGCATGCAGCGGAATAGGAGCGTTAGGACGCAACCAGACCTATGAGAACGGAAAATTAGAGTTAGAATATTAAAATATAGATGAAAAGTAAGAATATGTAATATAAGACGTTTGAAGTCCTACCATGGCAAAATGGTCTTGGTTTCCGATGCAGGCTAAACCAAGGGTTGCTGATTGAGGGTTGTATAATAACGCTTTCAGTTCTGGGAAAGCAGACTCGTCGATCGGCGATGTCAATGACGTCAAAGCACGGTAGCCACAATGAGCGTCTCCAATAGTGTCATTGACACTTTGAATATGTCCGAGCATGAAGGGAACAACGTTGTTTCGACCCCAGTTAAACCCTCCGAACACATCATCACGTCCACATCGAGCTGTGGTAGCTTGTGGACGATGTCGATAAGCACGTGCTTCTTCTCTCTCAAAATTTGCCCTGAACTCCTCGCATCGCAACGGGTTGGTTCTGCAGGCATTCCTTGATCCCCAATGCCTCCCTTTCGATCGGACGCTTAAAGATGAGGGTAGGTAGAGGTCATCGTCGCATACGTTGTTGGAAGACGTGTATGAAGATGACAGTTCATACGGGAGTGGGGTGTCGTCGATGTCAGTCAATGACAAATCCATCCAGAACGGGTGGATGACCTCAGCGGGTATCGGAGTACCGGAACTGATGTACGCCTAAATCTCATGGACACAAGAATCCCGTAACAAACCCTCCAATGTCGATCCGTGCATTCCGTAGGAATGTTTTGGTTTACGACATCCTCCCACAACTTGTACTGATAGTCGAAGCACTTTTTGGAGATTAAAGTCTTTACCTAATAAAAAAGGTTGACTTTATGCGACCTCATTGGCCATTTGAAGCGGTCGATCTCTAAAGAAGTTTGCAACTCATGCAATTGGCAATCATTGACTATATGGATTGCATCTACCACGATGCAGAAGTCACCAATCGATGGGTGAAGTGTCTCATTTAGAACCTTGTGTTGATCCTCAACTCTGTACACAGTTTCACGTAAACATTGAAGTTCATACCACTAAATGTTTGATGACATATCATATTCTAATGGGCGATAAGAAGGACGGTGTACCTATTTTTTGTACGCATGCCGAAATGTAGAAAATTATCTGTGTAGCATCGTACGAGGTTCCTTCTCGGAATGGGTGTCATCTTTTGTGTAGCGCCCTACGACATTGGTGGAATGATTCCTCCGTCTTCGATTGGAACAATCCCCAACAGTTTCCCTTGCAGATGCCAGTGTGGCTTAAATTCTTTGTGATTTTTAGTGCAGCTTCCTCACATTTTCTCGTGACATGTAACTAGCAAAGGAGATGATGTACGTTGGGGAAGACAACATTTAGCGCTGCAAAGAGACCTAGCTCCCGATCAGTCATAATAGCTTGAGGATAAATAGTCCCAAATAAGATATGAAGTTGACGCAATACCCAAGCGTACGTGTCTTCGTTCTCGTGCGACATGAAATCATAGGCGATGCAGTAATTATGGCCTGAGGGTGTGAACCCAACCACCTCGCACAATGGAATCTCATATCTGCAAGTGTAAATCTGTTACGTGTGCAGTATTTTATAATTGGCTAAATATGTAATAATGTAACCGTAGTTGATTGACTTACGCATTTGTTTTGTACGCGTTGTCCAATATGATGACGTAATGGAACCTTCGGAGTAGCCGTATCCCGTTAGGGTGCGCTAGGAAGAGGTCGCTCAAGACGTCGTTGTTATCTCGATGTCGTCTAAACTCGTAGTAGTAACCTTTTTCCCGTAGACGATGCAGATTATCTTGGGTCATCGTCCGACTCCCTCTTTCTTCGGCCACCATCTTGTTGAACGTGTTGGTAAGGGAACACGAAGACGTGACCTTGTTGCTATCCAACTGCCTCAATCCTTATCCAATGACTTTTGAAGGAGTACCAATGTCCTTCATCTACCTTGCCATCTTCTTCTCTCTATCTGTCATCCGTCCGGCGTACGTGTGACCCTACAACATCGTGGGAAGCTGGTGGGTATGAACATCGTGGGTTACAGTCATAACCCACTGACCCGGCGAGTCTTCGTTCTCGTGTATAGAGAAGGGACAACCGTTTATCTTTGATTGCGTGCTTCAGAGCTTCCTCTCGCTTGGTTGGTACTCCTCGTATTGCTCGCAAGCAAGGAGAACCCCGCCTGGACGGTTTGACGTCCCCGTCCATGACCGCTTTATTATAAAAACCATGCAGTGTTTCAGACCCAAGTCCTTGAAAATGCGTAACCATTTTGTTACGGTCATTCCAAACCCTTGGGTCCGAGAACTCAGGTGTAAAATCTGGAAACTGTGCGGAACCCTTAGGTCATTCCAAACCCTTGGGTCCGAGAACTCAGGTGTAAAATCATGAGAGTCAACATATAAACAAAACGTTCGACATAAGGTATATATAGTGAACTATGCGGAACGTATTTGTACCTGGTTCAGATGCAGATCGATCTGGCAAACTTGGAGACGATGATGTTCTTGCGATTCGTCCATAGCGACACTAACGATCACGAACTACGTCGAAATTTATTTTGGGGGATGCGTATTCTGGCTATCCGGCTTTCCGCTTCAAATAGGAAGTTTTGCGTCAAAAGTACGTTGAGAAGTGCAAAAGTGCACGTATTCAAGGACGTGAAAAAGTGCACGTCGTTGATCACGTGCAATCCTGCACGTCGTTGACCACGTGCAACTCTGCACGTCGTTGACGATGTGCAAACTCTAGCCCTAAGTCCCCAAACCCTAGTCGTAGCCCTATCCTAGACCGAACCCAAACCCACTCCTTCGATGAATTCGTGAGGATTGAGGATTCAAACAAGATCGATAAGAACCTTCAAGAATCACTTACGACCTCACAAGATCCAAACAGTGAATCCATAATATATAAACAGTGAATATAATATAACAGTGAATACAATATAATAACTAGTACAAAAACCATAATAGTGAATATAATACACAAACAAAATCATGGTGATCGGGTGGACTATACAACACCAGCCAATATGTCCATCAACTCCTCGCACAGATTGTGGAACCGAGGAGTAATGCCAAGGCTCATTGATGTTCATGGATCTCATGAATCCGCTCCTCTCGACCAGGAGGGATAACTGCAGGCTGAGGTAGGTCCACCCATGTATCCATGGCGATCGGGTGGATGGGCGCTGGAGGGTTCGGATGGCGTGGCGTGGTGGTCAACACATACGTCCGGCTCTGAGATGCGTACCACGCCATGTAGTCAGCAGTGACACCGGCCTGACAATCCTCACTCGTCCACCGGTGCTCACCTTACTGGTAGAAGCGATCGTCGTCCTGGGTCTACCACCTATTGTGCTGGGCGGCAAACGTGGCGACATACCTCTTCTTCAAGTTGGCATCGCAGGTGACCTGCCTTGGAGGGATGACAGGCTGTGGATC
Organism: Persicaria tinctoria; assembly: GCA_037127255.1. Classification (NCBI taxonomy): domain Eukaryota; kingdom Viridiplantae; phylum Streptophyta; class Magnoliopsida; order Caryophyllales; family Polygonaceae; genus Persicaria; species Persicaria tinctoria. Next base: position 18,338,264 of record JBANSL010000007.1, on the reverse strand, counting down.
CCCTGGATGCGACCAAACTGCTGAAGACACCGATCAGGCATATATGGCTCCTCCTCCCCGCAGAAGGTGATTGTGTCGCGGTAGATGGACGACCGGTACTCGCCGTCAAAGTCCAGATCACGCTCAAATGGCATCCAACAAACCTACAAATAAAATAATAAGATGTAAGTCATATCTATGAAAAATATTAAATATATGTATAGGATCGGTGTTATACATCGTCGACGGTAAGCCGGTCGACTTCCTCTCGCATATGCCGAACCCGCTCGAGCTTGCCCTCATCTTCCTTTCGGGTAGGAGCCTTGGGAGGCTCGAACTTGGCGTTCCAGCATCGATCCGCAGTCCTAACCGGTACTCCCAGATCCAAGCTTTGACACAAAAAACAATTTGGTAAGAATGAGACTAAAATATTAATAAACTATAAAACTAATTTCGTGGACTCGTACCTGTAGTAAAGTCGTGCATCCATCTAAATCTTTTGCCTTTGCTTGGGTAGCCTCTCCTAGGCCCCTGTACAGACAGGAAAGGGCACTTGCACCCCATGCGATGTTTTCCGCTTGGGGATGTCCCAAACAAGGCCGAACATCCGGAATCCGACCCAGCTCTAGGACTTGTCAACAAATAGAGTCGCGGTGAGAGTGATGGATAGGTATGCCAAGGCCAGATATCACCATTGTTCAGGGTCAACTCCTGGCACCCCCCCTCCCACAAACTCGTCGTCGAGTGGCCCGTGTCTCTCGATCCACTAGTCCGTCAACAACCCAAGGGAAAGGGCTGACAAATAAGCATTTCCTTCAATCCGCAGCCCTTGCAAGCAGGCTAAGTCGTGTAGCGTGATGGTCATCTCGCCCCATGGAAAATGAAAGGAGATGGTCTCGGGATGCCAGTGCTCCACGAGCGTTGTGACCAGTTGCGCGTCCACACCCTCCCAATGCAGGGTCCACAGGTGCGGGATGCCTGTGGGAATGAGCTCCTACCACAAGGTCCCCGAGCCCTCGTAGACGTACGGGTCAAAATCCTCCAGATGACTCACCCGATGGTGGATCTTCAGCAACAAAAGATCCACAATCCCATCCCTCCATACCCTATAAGCTCGGTGGTGCATGTAAGACACCAGCAGAGTACCCAGAGGCAAGTCGTCTGCCTCATGCGCAGCCGGTTCAGCAGGCTGCACAGGGACGGGTCCATCACCCGCACCCCTCCCCTCTTCCTGTCGCTCTTGCGCAAGGATGGGTGCGTCACCCGCACTAGGGCTGTACATAACCGGTTATCTGACACGACACGAAACGAAACCGATAATACTTAAAATGCCGATCTGAACACGACACGATAAGTATCGGGTATCCGACACGAAAACACGAAACGGTTTCATATCGGATACCCGTGTAACACGATATGAACCATTTATAAAAACCTTATTTTTTTCTTTTTTTTTTCCCTTCTGAATGCAGTACCCAAAATTCATTGACCAAGCTGATCCCAACCATCAAAGTATAAGATTTCAAGCTCAATCTATCGCTATCTCGCTCCAGAACCCAATCGAAGAGTTTAAACGCAACCTCCGGGTTTGATTTCAGATTCTTCAATGCTTCCCAAATCATGGCTAATAGAAAGATTCTTCAATGTTTCAATCGCTCCAGAACCCAATCTGAGGCTCGTGAGGACTTGAGACCAGTTGGAGACCGCACAAAGCGATTTTGACGGAGATGGGGAGGTGTTGTCGGATCTGAATCGAGACTACAAACGCCGGAGATGGAGAAATCTCGTCGGATTTGAATCGGACAATGGAGATCTGAAAAAAGTGACCCCTTGTACGGTGATGGAGAACGACCAAAGAAACCTTTTCGAAGATGGAGAGATTTTGCTAGATTTAAATTTGAGAGACATCGATGTTGAAGGAGTAGATTGTGTTTGAGAAAGAAGAAAACAAAGAGCCTTGAACTTGAAACTAGAAAGAGAGCGGTAGCAGATTGGGAGCGGCTTTCACCTTGTTGAAGGTTGGGCGTTTAGTATGGGGTTTGTTTGTATATAAAAAAAATGCAGAGCTGGGACGGAAAAAATAAAACGCCACAAGGGGGAATCGAACCTAGGACACCTAACAAAGTTGTTGCCTCCTTTTCACCTGATTACCAATTGAGCCATTGAGTTTTATTGATATTTTATAGATTGTAAATATACTAGTACTAAAATTACCATATCTATAAATTTTAAAAAAAATTAAACGGTTCGTGTCAGGTATTCGACAAGGGGATTTGCCCGAACCGTATCCGAACCATTTAATGTTGTGTTTTAGCGGTTCATGTCATTTTCATGTCGTGTCTTTTCGGTTTTGTGTTTATTCGTGTCATATAGTCGTGTTTTCGTGTCGTATCAGTCGTGTCGGTTTTTTCTGCACACCCCTAACCCGCACCCCTCTGCCCATGCTGCCCCTCCTGCCTCTCCTGTCCATCCTCCACCTCCTCTACCACATCGGGGACGGTGTCATCCACAGAACCCAACGATATTGGCACCAGTGTGCCGGATGTCGAAGCCTCAGGGATGGCGACACATGCCCTTTTACCGCCGCGGAGTATATATTTATAGAATTTCGCTTCTGCGACGGTAAAAGGGCCTGCGTCGCCATCTCTGACACCACCACCTCCGCCGCCGACTGACCATCTCCTCCGGCCGCTGACGCCTCCTGCTCCTCCACCACCGTCAGCGCCTCCACTACCAGAGCCTTCTACTCCTCCACCGCCGCACCACCACCAGCCCCAGCCTCCAACATCGGCGCCTCCTGCTCCACCGCCAAAGCGATACCACCACCTTCACCCCCACTGTCCACCACCACACCCCCACCTCCACCGATCTCTTCCACCCCCACCAAAGACCCACCATCTCCACTGTCGGACCCTCCCACCGCCTCCATCTCTGCCGTCGGCACCACCACCTCCGTCTCCATCTCCGTCTCTCTCTCTCTCTCTCTCTCTCTCTCTCTCTCTCTCTCTCTCCGTCGGAATCCAAACCCTCAGCCTCGCTCCCTCTCTCTCTCTTGCTCGGGATCTCTCTCGCTCTCGTCGTCTGACAGGGTCTTCAGCCTCTCTCTCTCTCTCTCTCTCTCTCTCTCTCTCTCTCTCTCTCTCATCCTCTTGCTCTGAAACTGTGGGAGATGACGGGGAACTTTTTTGGTTTTTTAAAAAACGTTCTTGCACATCGGTTTTGACATGCAGACTAGCTTGCACGTCGGTTTTGACGTGTACTTCTGCACGTCCTTTTTTTCGTGCACTTATGCACGTTGGAATGTACGTGCAGGCACGGTAAACAAGACGTTCATGCATGTACTTGTGTTGTGTCCCCATCCAACATGCAAGTCTCTTTTGACGTGCACCCACGTTTCTTTTAACGTGCTCGCATGTCGTAATTAACGTGGAGATTTGCGGTGTATATAGTTTCCGCATTTTTTAATTAGATTCCTAGGGCTGTTTGCTTTTTTGGGTAGAGAATATTTCCCAATTTAGGATCTTATCGGCATAGGATAGAAAAATCGTATTTTAAATTACAACAAGTTGTTTTGAGTGTATCTTTTTAAGTGGTAAAGATCTCAATATCTCATAGAGTTGAAATACGTGGAGTTTATATGATTTCAGAAATGAAAATAACTTCAAAAATAAGTAGGAGATTATTTGCCCCATACTTAAACATGAATAGACTAATGTTGAGTTTCTTCTTTGTTTTGATAAGAAAATGAAGGAATGACGAGAAACAACCTCAACACAATCAAAAGGAAACAACTAAGTGAGAAAGAATTGATGTTTGTAAGAGCATCTGAACATGTGAAGATTATCAAGGCTTCAATGACCTGTTATTGACTTTATACCCCTATTACCAAAGATTGATAGCTCAATATCAACAAACAATTACAGACCAATTAGTTCGTGTTTAAACATTTACAACATAATCTCGAAAATAATAACAGAAAGATTAAAGTGGGTCATTGGAAAATTGATCCACCCACTTTAAGGAGCGGTTGTGTCATATAGAGCAAATCCAGACAACATCTTGGTTGCACATGAAATCTTCCATACCTTAAAAAGTAAAAAAGGGGTAGAGGGGTGGATGACAATCAAACTTGATATAGAAAAGACTTATGATAAACTAGACTGAGATTTCTCTTTTGAGATCCTTAAGAGACTCGTTTTTCACCCCACATTCATAGCCTGGATAAAAGAATGCATCACAATTGTCTCATTCTCAGTACTCGTCAATAATGGGCCTACAAATATTATCCTTCCATCTAGAGGAATTAGACAAGGATATCCATTGTCTCCATTCATTTTTATCTCAGGTGAAGAATTATTGGCAAGATAACTGCAACTAGAATCAATGTCAAGCACTGTTAAAATCGGCTTCAAATTTGGCAGAATGGGGCCTAGAATTCCTTTTTTTAGCCTTCATGTACGATATTATATTGTTTTTGCAAATGCCACCATAAGCGAGTTAGATAATCAGATTATAGATGAATATTGTGACCTATATTAGGATAAAAATTTAACTTTCATAAATCAACTTTCCAAACTACCTCACGACCCTAGTACGAGGATTCAAGCTTTGTTAGAAAAAATTCAAATTCCACACACTAGATCATTGGAAAACTATCTCGGATGTCCAATAATTAATGAAAACGTAAATAGAGAAACCTTGGAGAGTGTAATATGCAAATCAAGAAAACAATTATCTAAATGGGAGGCAAACGATCTCTCACAAAAACGTTGCACGTACTTATTAATTAACTCAAATCTATCCTCCAAATGATTATACACCATACAAAGCTTTATGTTCTCTACCAATATCCACAAGAAGATGGACCAGTTAAACGGAACCTTCTTTTGGAATAAAGACTTACAACATAGACCACAAATCAGTTAGGATGGAATTTGCAAACTTAAAAAAAAAAGTGGATTGGGTATTAGAAAATTGAAAGACACAAATGAAGCACTTTAGATGAAACTGGTTTCGAAGACTCTAGCAGAACTAGAGAATAACTATGTGTTGCATTATTTAGGACATGTATTTCAAATAGGTTTATGTCATGTATCATGTGTTTATGTGTTTTTAGAGGTTTTTTGTTTAGTTACTAGGATAGAGATCTACTCTCGTTTTGGTTGTGTTTTCAGGAGTTTTCGGAAGCTAAGCGAAGATAGTTAGAGATCGTTTGAGATGGGCACAAAAGCTAATAAAAGCCAAGCAGAAATTATGCATGAGGAACGAGGATAAGAAGTGAAGAAGCAAAGGCACGAGGAACAAGGTGATCTTGCACCTTAACGCACTTACAAAACAGAGATGCACGGGCATGCGCTTGATCCGCATGGGCGTGCACAAGCTCGATCTGAGAACAAACAAATAACACAAAGCGTGCACGAGCGTGCACTTCACAACACGGGCCGACCCGCGATTTTCGACACAGATTCCTTAATTTGACATTATTTTATTATTATTGTTAAGGTTAAAAACTATTATGCTATTAGGATTTGCCCTAGGGTTTTAAACATCTTTTAAAATCTCCCCTCACCCCCGTTTGTCATTCAATTTCTAGAATTTTGCTCAGTTTGATTTTGCAATTTTGTGAAGAATTCATTGGAGGTTTAATTATTTCAATTCAAAATTGGTATTTTCCCTTTAATCTTATCTCTTATACGTGGAAACAAAACGCACCGGAAATCACCACGTTCATAAGAAATGTGGTGGTTTGTGGTGTGCTAATTAATTAAAAATGGTCACCACATTGGAACTGATGTAGTTGTGCGAGGGAGATTTACGATGTATCTAACAACACCATCTCTTATATCAATTTCTATGTTTGTATATCTTGATTTGAGAATGTTTTCCCCATGTCTGACTAGTTTTCTTATTCTAGGGTTAGAGTGAACCCAACAATATGTTGGTAGGATTAGTTTGACGTTCATATGAATTGAAATATGAATTTCTACATTGATTCTATTTTAGGGTGCTTAATCTAATTGATTGATAATTGACTAGACTCATTTTAATTATCTAAGACCGAAAGACAATAACTTTAATTGAGAATTTTAGGAAACTAGAAGGGAACTTGAGATATTATTTGTACAATAGTGATTTAGTTATCTTGAGGCTTTATAGACTATCATGGTGATTGGATTAGTTGAGATCGAAAGAAGATACTTATTCAACTTGACCTTAAAAAAACTGCTATAACCTTTTCATTATGTTGCTAAGGAAAACTTACTATTACCTATATCTCTTATTATCTATCAAATATACTACTACGTCTATGGTGTGCTTTTCTTATCAGAAAGGGTGTGATTTGGCCCCCTCAAGCTCTTATGCTTTCTGGGTCAAGCCTCCTGGTAGAAAACATCCCCCTTTCCTTGAGCGGTTGAATGTACATAACTTCAAAATCAGAGGAAAAGGTATGAACTTCTTACCTATCTCAACAAAACTCGGCTCTACTCCCCATCAGATCCCTTACCTGGATCTATGTGGTGGAAAGCCAAAACAGACCTTCAATCCAAGAAGCTCCTGACAACCTTTTACCAAACCTTCATGCAACAAGAAAAATCTCCAGATTTTAGGCTTGGACTTGGCAAACTAAGGAAAAGATCAGAATACAAACACTGCGGAGGCTCCGAGCTTGCCACCACCTAATCCTTCCACAGGTATCATGAACCTTACTTACTATCATTACCAAGATGAAACTTGCACTCACATTTTGTATAATAGACCAACCAAACGACATAACATTTGCATAATGTACTAACTATATGAAGCCAAAACCAGGACTAGTCATAGTGCCTCAAGTGATAAGCTATGTAGCGTAGCTCATAATCTTTCGTAGGATTAGAGTTGGTTACTGGAACATATATAAGGGGTTCTAAGCGACCCCCTTTGGCAAGAAATTAACCATATCAGAAACTAAGTCGGTCGAACCACCTAAGGAAAATCAGCTTAGAAACTCAGGATTCCACAAGGTTTTCTGCATATCTTCCATTGGTGATAGAGGAGGTATGTGGATCCTCATTCGAAAACACAAAACTCTCGATAACTTAGTGATTCTTGAACAAAAAGAAAGATTCTTCATAATGAAAACTACAATTAATCAATTTAACATGGCAATCCTATTTGTTTATGCCCCCTCGATATACATATGCTTCTCGTCTTAATAATAGGCGATCTCAATGATATAGAAAACGACACCGAAAAAATTAGAGAAAATACTCCAACTCTAGCCAGATTCCACATAATCAAAGAAATCATGGAGGAATTAAACCTTCATACTATCCCTTATATAGGGTCCCCTTCACTTGGAGAAAAACAACAATGATATCTCAAACACTTATGAACGCTTAGATAGGAGTATAGTCCATCAAGATATTATATCTCATTTCAAAAACCTTAGGATTCGACACCATCCCTTCTCCTCTTCAGATCATTGCCCTATCACTACATCAAAGGAAGGAGCTCCCTTTAGATTTGAAATGGCTTGGACTACGAATCCTAACTATGAATCCATAGTCAAACAAGTTTGGAAAAATAAATTCATTGGATCCTTCGGTCATGTTTTCGTGCAAAAATACAAACTCTTAAAAAAGAACACTAAGGAATGGTGCAAAAACATAACAACAATATACTAAGACAACTTGAACTCATGGACAACAATATTCAGAAGTTGCAACAAGACCTGCCTTGGGGATCTTTATCTACCAATGACACTAGAAAGCAAGAAAACGGCTCTCCTAGAATATAATTTTAAATTTTGGAAACAAGAAGCTAAAACAGAACACCTTCAGTTAGGAGACAGAAACACCAGATATTATCAAACAACAGTTAAAATTAAGAATTTTAGAAACTCCACTGCAACCTTCATTACCAAGAATGGTATCCCCTTATCTGAACCCCAAGACATTGCTGATCAAATCACAAAAGAAATGGCTGATAGATTTATAGCTCAACCCAGACCACCCATCTCTTGTGATCAAATTAAACACATCCACCCCTAGATCACAACTAATGAAAATGCCACACTTTTAACACCTCCCTCCAATTTTGAAATCAAAGACACTCTAAGCAGCATGGCGGAAGATAAGACTCCTGGTCCTGATGGATATTCCCCCGAGTTCCATCTTAAGTTCTGGAACATTATTGGACCTTCGTTGTGTAAAAATATTAAAACTTTCTTCCACTCAGGAAGTATACTATCTGAAATCAACCAAACCTTCATAGCTCTTATCCCCAAGATTGAAAACCCTCTAAATATCAACCGTTACAGACCAATCAGTTTGTGTAATACCATTTACAAAATTATAACCAAGACTAGAAAATAGACTCAAATCCATTTTACCTAAGCTAATTAACCCTTTCCAAGGAGCCTTTATAGAAGGAAGGTCCATCCAAGTTAATACTCTCATCGCCCATGAAATAGTTCACAACTTCCACAAATAGAAAGAAAACAAAGGGATGGATGGCTCTAAAACTAGATATGGAAAAGGCTTACGATAGAACCAACTGGGATTATATCAGAGCTACCCTTTCTAAATTTGGTTTTGACCCACAATGGATTAAATGGATTATGAATTGCATAACTACTACACCATTCTCAGTACTTGTTAATAATCGCCCTGATGCATAATTCAAACTCGAAAGAGGGATAAGACAAGGAGAGCCACTTGCCCCATATATCTTCATCCTGGTTATGGAAAATTTAGCTCGAGAAATTTTAGAAGAAGCAGCCTTTGATGATGTGCTGGTAGGGATGAAGCTAACTAAAAATGGAACTCCAATTCCTTTCCTTACTTTTGCAGACGATACGATAATATTTGCAAGAGCGTCTCACAAAAGTCTTCACACGATTAAAAATATTGTTAATAACTTCTCAAACCTCTTTGGTTTAACCATAAATTATAATAAAAGCTCACTTCAAGTCTCGGAAAACATTAGCCCAAACCTGACCAATTCTCTAGCACGTGATATGAACATTCTGATCTCGAAGACTCTTGAAAAATACCTAGGCTTCCCACTCACAAGGGGAAGAGTAAAAAATATTGTTTTTGATGAAGCCATCCAAAGCCTAAAAAAGCAACTCTCAAAATGGAGGGCCTCCTCCCTCTCTCAAGTAGAAAGAGTTACTCTAATTCAAGCAAACCTGAGTTCTAAAACCAACTATCTAATGCAAAATTTTCTATTACGAAAAGGCATTCTAAATCAAATTGATCAAATACAAAAGATTTTTTTTTGGAATAAACTTCACTCGGAGAGACACACCCCTTTAATTAGTTGAGATAAAATTTGTAAGCCTAAAGAACAAGGGGGTTTAGGACTAAAACTCGCAGAATATATGAACATTAGCCTTCAGATGAAACTACTCTGGAAAATCTATTCAGAACCGAACAACATTTAGGTCAAAGTAATCAAAGAGAAATACCTCCAGTAGGAAGATTTAATAGAAAAAACAATACAGGACACTTCTTGGCAATTCGGTAGGCTACTACACTTGCGAGAAAAATTCAATCAAGGGCTACATTGGATTATTGTAAATGGAGAAACAATCAATGGTTGGAAAGATCCTTGGGTCCCAGGTCACCTTCTCACAAGTTACCAAGGGCACTTGGACCCTGATCTTAAAGTGAACCAATTGTTCATGCCAAACAAAGAATGGAATGTTCCCCTCCTCAAGGACATATTCCCAAACAATATCATTCAACATATCACCAAAATACAAATTCCTAAATGGAACACACCGGACAAATTAATCTGGAAATTTAACTCGGATGGCCGGTTCTCCACAAGACCGGTCAGACAAATGATCAACAACAACAACAACTCTAGCAAAGATTACAATTGGATTTGGAAACTGAATCTCCCTCCAAAAATAAAAAAATCTTGTATGGAAAATAGCAATTGATGGGTTAGCTATAAAAGAAAGACTAAACAGATATATAAATAGAGTCCCAGTGCAATGCTGTCTTTGCAATGAAGATAATGAGGATAACAACCACCTCTTTGCTTGATGTCCGTTTACCAGAACTACAATCGCTGCTTATGAACAGATGTTATACAAAATAGCAACTCTTATACCCAATACCTACACCACTTTACACAAAATTATCGCAATGGACTATAATAAGAAGGCCTTTGAAGAACTCTACTTCATATGGCAGGAAATTTGGGAAACTAGAAATGACACAATCTTTAGACAAAAGAAATCGTATACACCTTACCGAGTAGCTATAAGAGCAATAACAGACATCCGTATTGGCACCGTGCCTCCAAAAGTAAAGATAAATCTTCTCCAAATGACAAAAAAAGGAGACATGATTCCAAATGGACCAAATCTCCTAGGGCTATCTACAAAATCAATGTAGATGGCTCAATTAAACCCATTGGATTTTGCCAAGTGGGGGATTCTTAGGGACTGTAATGGATCTGTGATTGATATTTTTCAACTTGAGACGAACTCAAGATCTACTATCCAAACAGAAGCGGTTGCATTTTGTGCAGGTGTAAACTTAGCCATAACCAAAGGATTACGAAGAATCATAGTTGAAAGGGACTGCTTGGAAGTCATCAAGGCAATTAATTATAGCAAGTACGTCAGATGGGAGATTTTACAGGAAGTGGAACTTATAAGGAAACTTAGCTCAAACTTTGAAAGCATCGAGTTCAGACACTGCTTCCGGGAAGCAAACAAGGGAGCTAATTACATAGCTAAAACTAGGAGTATTTGTATGCTTTCAAACCTCCCTACTTTAAGGGATCTTTGTAACATCATTCGTCTGGATGATCATGGTGGACTCGGATCCTCTCCCCATAAATTTTTCCTAATATTTTCCTAATAAACCAATCCTAACCATCCATTTAAATGAATGGCTAAGATTACATCTCACTAATTAAACCCTATTCCATTCCCAACACAACGCTCTCCTCCCAGTTCATCCAGTTCAACCCCTCCCTTCCTCCGAGGTCCGTCCGAAGACGAAGCCAAGCACGAGCTCTCGACTAGGATCCGCCGACGCCGAACTCGAGCCCCAAAGGACTCCGACGAGCTTCAATCCCTCGGTGAGCCCTCTCCTGCGATTTCGTGCCTGTTTAATTACATTCTCATTTCCTTTCTTCTGGGTTCGGGATGGTGAGAGCTCCATTTTGCGAGAGCGAGAACAAAGAGCGGGAGCGGGTCTAGGATGCGAGAGGGATGGCAGCGAGCAGGGATGCCAGCGTGCGTGCGGGCGCCTGTTGCCGTGGCCAAGCACGTTGTCTCGTGCACAGGTATTGTGTTGTTCTTTTGGTTTAATTTCATTCAATCCACCTGATTTCATTGAAGGAAATCTCTTTCAATTCAGTACTTTGAGGGTATTGGTTGAGAATCTTTCGATTTATTGTCTTCAAGTTCATATCGCATACCAAGTGTTCGACGAAATGCCTCATAGGATGTTTACATTCAAATCTTTCGATTTTGTTGTAATTGTCTGCTGCTGCAACATAGGATGTTTACATTCATGACCAATATGCATTTATGTTGTTCTAATATAAGGAGCTCTGCTTCCAGCATTTTTCACCAAAACAAAATGCATTTATGTTGTGATTATGTTCATGTGACCTTTGTTTGAGGAATTAAATTTCTTGAATTATAACTCAAAGCTATCAACTGATCCTTAGATAAATTTAAATGGATGTTGCTGTTATGAGGACATTGTCATCTCCTCTTGAGGAAATGGTTGTTAGAAAATAAGTTAGAACTAGGTGATGCAAATGTCTCAAGTAAATGGTTGTTAGAAAATAAGTTAGAACTAAGTGATGCAAATGTCACAAGTAATCTATCACTTTCCTGAAAAAAATTTCTTGAGATTTTGTCCACCATTGTTAGGGTTGTTTTTGAGGAAGTAAATAGTATATTAACTCAATTGAGATTGACTTTGTCACATTGAACTTGTTTTCTAATTTGTATGTTGACAAATAGTCTATTGGCTCAATTGGTAGAGCAATGTGCTTGCACACAAAGACATGGGTTCGACTCCCATATAGACTAATTTGTTATGGTGTTGTAACTTGGTCTAGACTTTCGTTAATGGTAGTTGTTAATTTTAGACCAATTGAATGAAAAATCAGTTAGGTTGCTTATATTGCTTCACCAACAATAAACATTGGCCATAATTTTATTTTTGATCTTTCACTGCTTTAGACTCTTGTACTTAAAAAATATTAATTGCTTCATTACGAGTGTAGTATATTGGTTCTGAAATTGATAAATCCTTAGGTTTTCAAGGTTTACATGCAAATGTTGTTGCCGTTTTTAACAGTCATTGTGTCTGGGACAGTGTATGTAGTTTTGGTCTTGTTTAAATACTTCCCTTTGAGGCCAATGATGAACATCTTGTATTGAGCGCAGTAGAAGGTGAGTTCGTTTTATTATGACCTCCTTATAGCTATAATTACTGACAGTTAATTCCAATAGATTATGGTCATTTGATCTCCAGGATCTTCCTTTTTCAGCACTAGTTGTTTGTTTATTTTCCAGCTTCCTTTGTTTCTGATGCTCCTGTTTAAAAAACAGTTGAGGTTGCAGCTTCATCATTTGTCTTGCGATAGGCTTCACAAATATGTGAAGCTTTGACAAGAATAATTGATGTGTTGTTTCTCACTTTCTCCTATGATATTTGTTACAAAAGTGGTTCATCAAATTCAAACGAGACCTATTACCCTCCCACCAAATTGAAGAAACATTGCTTGTCCATCTCATAATTTGGACCAACTATAGAAAATAAAGCAACCAAAAAGTACTAGTTGCACATGCTAATAGACCAGTTTTCCTCGCAATTTGAAGCTCTCGTGTCTTGACTTGCAAAATGAGGTGGGTCTTGACTTGCAAAATGAGGTCTTGTGTTATTTGATTGACCAGATGCTTGTGAACTTGGACCAGAGAATTCTTGATGAGGCATCCAAGGGTTCGCCATGTTCAACTCATTTAAATGCATCTGTCAAAATATTAACAATATAAACAAATAGCAAACAACAAAACATAAACATCAATTAGAAAACCCACACTTACGTTATAAGATGAAAGAGCATTGACATATATCCACCATCAGCAGCTTGAGGTTGAAGTGAGGAAGATATAGGAGACCTGTCCAGTGCACCCTTATCTTTGGGAGCTACATTTACCTATCATAATATAGAATTAGAGGATTTGATCCAGTAAATAATAATTGTCCAACCAAAAGTAGATAGTGTTTCATTCGTTACCTGGGCAGGCTTCTTTTTGTTTTTGTTTTTGTTTAACTTTGCTTCAAACTCTCCCTTTGATCTGCGCTTTCCACGATGAGTAGCTTCTTTTTTCTTGAATCTTTTTGCATTTAAAGTTTGAGGATCAATAGAGGAATCAACCAAATCATTTTGATCTAGATCTTCCGCGACTTTATCACCATTTATTTCTAAATGCAACGAATCTTTAACCATCTTTGATAACTTATCAACCTCAATGGTAGCTAGCTCGTATGGCTTCTCACTCTCAGATGCTCTAGATGCTATCCGAACAAGTTTAGAACATAAAATTCGATATCAGGATGTCTGCTTCATTATTGGATTTGTGACAATCTCATGTCCACGCATATCTTCCACAACACTATCAACCCTTGCATTTTTCGTCCACCTCTTCAAGACATATTGCTCAGGTATCTTTTTTATTAGTGTAGTTTCTCTTCCTTCTGACATGACTTTGATACAATGCCTACACAAGACACCTACAGTCTCAAATTTCCTACAACTGCAAGATACGACAAACTCACCTTCTCTTGTTACCACTCGCTCCTTAGTCAATCCATCCCTCACAACAGTGAAGACAAATTTTTCGCCACTGGGCACACACTTCGTAATGGAAGACTTCAAAGAATCTTCAAACTGAGTCTGAAATACTTTAAATATCGCTTTGGTGTAAATTTCTCTTGCGCGTATCAACAAACTTACCTCCATTTTACAGTGAACCGTACAAAAAACTAGATCATACTCAACTTCCAATTCCTTATACCGCTTATCATGCAAAACTCTTTCAAAGTGAGTGAAAAACTCGTGCAACTGCAGATCTGATTTCAAATACCCCTTCAAAGCAGCATTAAAGCTTTCACTGAGTTGTGTAGTTTGCATTCCTGCTGACCATGTCCACTTGACATATGCATGCCCCCATTTTTTCCTTATTGCATATGTTGCATCCAACCAAGGATTGTCATGTACATTATACTCATCAAGCATGGACTGCCAAGCACTCATGAACTCATCCTCTTCTTCAATCTCATAAACAAATTTGCTGAACACATTAGCTTCATGTTCACGGTGGTCTCGAAATAAATAACCAACTTTCTTTAGAGCATTTTGCATCAAATGCCATATACAAAGACGATGGTATGTATCGGGCATCACATGCAACACAGCCTTGGCTATCGCGGCATCTTGATCAGTAAAAATAGTTTGCGGAGGCTTCTGCCTCATTGCTTTCAAAAAGGTTTCAAACAACCATATAAAAGATGCAGCGGTCTCATCATACATTAGAGTAGCTCCAAATATAACCGTCTCCTTGTGATGATTCAGTCCAACAAACACTGCAAATGGTCGATTTGCTTCATTCAGTTTGTATGTAGTATCAAAACTCACCACATCTCCAAATAAGCCATAATCCATAATCATTTTTGCATCTGCCCAAAAAATGTGGGTGATATGCTCCTCGGTGTCCAGCTGCATCTCATAGAAAAACGATGGATTTTCCAACATTTGCTTTGCGAAATATTCCATAAGATAACCAGCCTCTCCAAATTTCAACTTTTGTTGTCGAACACTTCGGAGATAATTCTTATGGTCCTGCTTTGTAAATCCCAATAACTCCCTTCCACCAGCCTGTTGACCCATTAACTCAAACGCATTTTTCAATTGCAATCCAAAGTTTGCAGTCAGGTCTATGAATGCACTATCTGTAGTTCTCAGAATTCGTTGAGAAGGCAACATATGCACAACATCTTCATTGACGAGGGGATGATTATGCTCTTCAGCAAAACGGTAGATATGATACTTACCAGTATGCCTATCCAGCTTAACCCCCATATGTGCTCCACATCCCGTCCTTGTTTGTGCTCTTGGATTTTTGTCAAATCATCTCTCTTATCCTGCTTTCGAAATCCTTCCTTACAACAGACAAAAGTTCTAGAAGTCAATACACCGTCTTTATCCTTTGGACCGGCCTCTCTTCTAATACTAAATCCTTCACGTCGTCCATACGCATTATAAAAATTATATGCAACAAGCTCGGAATCAAACACTATACCAATTCTTGGTTACATACTTCCTTCTTCCATCTATTATAATTTCAAAATTTAGATAGAACAATCAACACACAAAAAAAAAACAAAACAAGTATGATCACATATAACATAGTCTGAATTATGATATAATATATATGTATCATTCTTGATATAATATAGGTAAATTTTCATAGGCATAGACTGTTATTGTTTAGACTGTTAGTCATCGATCCCAAATCAAACCTCTTGATCGATTTTGTGCAATTAGCACTTTGAGATTTCAGATTTGTTTCACTTCTTATATTGATCCCATTAATGGAAGATAAACCCAAATACTAAGACAAAAAAGGGGCAACCAATCAATCAACTCATTTGATCACTACTTCTCAAGAAACAAATAAAATCTTCAAACCCAACCTACACTAAGTTGCCCGGCCAGTTCTTCTTTTTGATTTAATAGATCTAGTTTTCTTCAATTAAACTAGTTTTGGTGAAAAAGTGAAACTCTAACTTAATTAATTAGATTGTCGGCCGGCCGGAACCAACTCACCATCGTCCTTGAGCACAAAAACTAACTCATCTAATTACATTCTCACTTCAACATTAATTGAATTCTAAACCAAGATTAACTCATCTAATTACATTAATTGAATTCTCACATTATGATCTCAATATCTCTTATTTGCCTTACTCTTTCGCTAAATGCAGAACTTTCAAACCAATCCTTACTTTGAAGACACAAAACATACGAAGGCGTTCACCTTCCTTGATGAAGGAACAACAAAGGTTACAGCAACATCAATTAAGCGGAAAGAGGGTTCGGTATGATTCTTTTCAATTATTCATTTTTACTTTTGTTTGGTGTTCAATCCATGAAAGCTATGTTTTGATGGCCGGCCGGCACCAAGTCACCACCGTCCTTGAACACAAAAATTAACTCTTCTAATTCCATTCTCACTTCAACATTAATTGAATTCTAAACCAAGATTAACTTATCCTCTTTAATTAAACATAGTGTTCATTGAATTAACTTAATAAGCTAAACCCTAAATTTCTCTAGAATCCATGAAAAAGAAGATGATTTCAACAGTGATTTAATCGAAAGATTGCCAATGGAAAAAATATAAAGATGCAAAAAGATTAAAAACTTACATTGTATCGGCAAATCAGTAGAACACTAAATAACGATCGATAGTTGAATTGAAGGAGACTGGGAATAACGTGCGTTGAGTTGAAGAATACTAGGGATTTGAGATGTGGTAAATTATTTTAACTAATAATTAATTATGAATTATTAGGATATAATCTCAGCCATTCATTTAAATGGATGGTTAGGATTGGTTTATTAGGACAATATTAGGAAAAATTCATGGGGAGAGGATCCAAATCCGATCATGGTGGCAACTTACATTTGTAAGACCCACCTAATTTTTGCCTACTGTAAAAAAAAGTGATTAATGGGTTTAAATTAATTGACTAAGAATGAAAGAAGATTATTGATTGATTTAACCACAATTGCTATTGTCCAAAAGGAAATAGTATATAGTCTACTTTTATTTTTTTGATTGTTAGATTGATTTTCATGTGAATGTTGAGGTGATTTTATCGATACATTGTTGTGAAGATCTTTAACCTTAGTATTGCTTTCTCGCATATCTTCTCAAAACCATTTGTTTTCTTTGTTTAAGTTAGTTTAAAACTCGAATTCTCTTTTGACATAGTCAATTAGTTCTTATAGAAATTAATACAAAATTAATCTCCGAGATCGATACTAGCTCGTATACTGCAATTGATCTCGATCGTATTCTAGCGAGGTTGGTTCAGGCTACACACATTATTCTTGTGTTAGTTTATTGTTGTTCCAAATCATAAGATATAAATATATAAACGAAACCGACATTCTAAACTACAAGCGAGGAGGAAACGCATCATGACAATGAATAAACATTAGCGCTTTAATATAAAAGTTCAAAATGGGCCTTGTGTGGACCGTGGGTGATGGAAAATCAATAAAGTTTTGGGAAGATAATTGAGTTTTGACTACACCACTAATAAGTAGGATCACCCCAGGTTAGTAGATACACCACAACACGAGAGTTACTGGCTACATTATAGGAGGTAAATGGTGGAGGGAAAGATTAAACCAAGATCTAGACCAAAACCTCGTAAAGGAAATCATGAACATCCCTATACTAGTCAATCCATTTCCCGACAGACTATATTTGTGGCAAAATATGGGAGGATGGTTCACTATGTCTAGTGTAATGAAAATCATAACAAACCCAGATAGAACGTAGACAACCCACACATATAGATATGGAAGCTGAATACCATCCCGATTAAAAAAAAAAAACTTTTAGGAAAATTAGCCAAAGGGAACTGTCCACAAAATAGAGACTAGCTAACAGAAGAGTACCACTCCCCACCATGGAGACGCACTTATTCACTGAATGTGAATTTACGTAAAAAATGATCTTGCTTACGAATTGAAGAAATTCTAGATATAAAAAGACCTATCTTATACTCCCTCCATCCAAAAATACATGGACTTTTACTATTCATGCACGCTTTTTTAGGAGTTAAAAACTATATAAAATATTAACTTTTTTATTACTTTTTTTTAATAATTACAAACTTATTATCAATAAGTTTGTAATTATTAAAAAAAATTAATAAAAAAGTTAATATTTTATATAGTTTTTACCTTCTTAAAAAAGCGTGCGTGAATAGTAAAGGCATTATATTTTTGGACGGAGGTAGTATACAATAAGAGATATTAGAATGATCATGAGCAATCCGAGTGATAAAATAAATAGAGAAGAGAAATTAGTATTAACTATTAAATGGTGGGCTACGTGCACTACTACATATGTAGTCATTAATGACAGTTAAAAGACGACGTTTTTCATAAAATGTCATTAAAAAGATTTTTTATGACGTTTAAATATAAAAACGCCATAATATTTTAGGATATGATTTTTTTATGGCGTTTTACAAACGCCATAAATTTTATGGCGTTTTACAAACGCCATAAATTTTATGGCGTTTACAAAATGCCATGTTTTTTAATTGCAAAATATACAAAGTATTTTATGGCATTTTAAAAACGCCGTAAAATTCGTGGCGTTTATAAAACGCCATGAAATTGGGGGTAATTTTTTCATTATGAAAATTTGGGCAATAAATTGAGCGGCAAACAAAGTAAAGGGAGATAAAACCCTAAATTGGACCCCTTTTCTATCTAGATGTGTTGCGCCGCCCAGACCTCTTCTCCGAAACTCAAGATGCTAGGGAGTAAGGACGGTCGCCACTGTGAGCTTCCATGCTCGCTCGAGCGCCTTCGACAACCACCTTCCTCAACGAAGTGCCCGATGGCGCCTCCTTCCTCGACGCTCATGTCACCGCTAACCGGAACCGAAGGGGAAGAAGATACGGGAGCCACTCAAGGCGATGCCGACGCCGAGCCCAGCCAGGCTGAGTTGGTCCAACACTGAACGGTGCGAGCCCTAATCCAACAACTCCATTGCTTTAGATGCGAACCCCGGACTGCTATCAGCCCCAAATCGTCGGGATCTTTGGTATAAATTCTGGGATCCTTCTTTCACAAAAACTTTGTTCATTTCATTCGACTTAGTTGAACGATTGTGGTGATTATGGTTTTCTTAATTGAGATTATCGATTTCTTTCGTGACTCTTGCGCTATGAGCTTCAATTGGAGATTTATTCCTTATTATTAGGTTTTATCCCATTGATTGAATTTGGCTGCTTAACTGTGAACTAATAGATATAGACTTGGCTATACAAATTGGTTAATTGGGTAATATAGTGAAATCGTTGTTCTCCTCATACATTGGTTGAAATCCACTGGCTAACTATCATATAAACCAAATTGGGTAATTGGAGTTGACATCTAGAGATGAAAACTGAGTAATAAACCAATTAGTAATGACTTGACTAACTATATTTAAAGGATTTGAGCAAGCTAGGTAGAGGAACAAATCAGTAAACTAATAGATTGGCCGGTTGTCGAGAAGCTGCCAAGTTAATTAGCTATACTGAGAATTTTGTATGTCTTGATAATGGTAGATCCTTGGATTGAATAAGTTACTCACTTTGTTATTTTCCTTCAATTTCTCTTAAGGTCTGAGCTTTCGACATGTCTTCTTTTTTACATCATATGTTTTGCAGATGAATTGAAGATCCTGATGCTGGTAATAATTATGTTTTTGGTAGTTCATGGATTTAGTTTTGCCCATCTGTTTGTTTTTGGTCTATTACACTCTTTTAATTGTCCCCGATGAATGAATTTTATAAGTTTCAAATGGCTCCCAGTACACATTGGCAGATTTACAGAGAATATTTTTAAATTGGGATGTGGATTGTATACTCACTTTGGTCTATTACATTCCTCCTTTACTTTATATTGGTTAATGCATGTTGTGTGATCGTTGAGATGAAAAGTATTTAATTCTCATTTCCCAGTGTGTACTTGCAGTTTGTTCTTGTGTTTCAATAATTTCCTTATTATCCTAAATGTAGGTACTGAAGACAAGCCAAATCTTGAATTTGTTTAGTTATAATAGTGGAGGAAAAAAATTAACTTCTCAAAGGGAAAGCTTGACCTTTGTGTGATTTGATATGAGGGCTCCCCTTCAAGAGTTGAACAAGACAGACTCTTCTCATTATGTAATTGGGTGAGTCATTCCATTTTTTTAGTTATAGTAGCAATATGGCAGCTTTTCTAAGCTCATTGGATCTCTAATTACTTGGACATATTGAGCTCTTTGAATATTTGACATCATTTGATATGGGGATGATCAAGCAGTTTGTATCTAATAAAATGGAATAATGATTTTGGTCGAAGTGATTGTTTATTTGTCTACAAACCTGCACTTATAGCCACCTAAGCCTCTAAGTCTGATATTATTTGGTGTCTACGAATGTAGAGCATCTCAACCTATAACAATGGAAGCTGTCAGGCGAAATGCATACTTATCTCTTTACATTAGTGCTTGAATGTCTCCTAGGTTTCGTCAATAGGTACGAAAAATGCACACTTGTCTCTTTACATGCGCAATAACATGTTATTGTTAATTGTAAGTTACATTGCACCTTGTGTTACTTTATCACTCGAAAGTGGCTTATGGCATGGTACTCCAAAACCACTCAACTCAATAAACTGTTTTTAAGTAATTCTTTCATTTTGACTATGTTGCTTATACTGTTTTATTTCTTTCTTGTTTTGTAGGTCTTGACATAATACAAAAGACAACGCCCCTTGCAATACTTTGTTTATAGGTAATCTTGGCAAATCATAAATGAAGATGAGCTACCATGATATTAGGGAGCATTCTAAATTGCATTATTTGAGACTTGATAGGGTTAATGGCTTTACACTTAATAATTTGAATGTGTCTGATCTCTGTTGGTAATCTGACAGTTTATAAATGCAGTTTTTTCATTAATATGTATCAAAAGCTAATAATCAGTGTTCAGTTTATGCCGCTTTTCATTGTTTGTTATGTTACCCTATTGCAAGTGAGACACCTCTTGTCCATGCCGCTCAGCTAGGCAAAACGGCTACTGTTTATACCTTGTTGAGCATGGAGCAGATCCAGATGTTCCAAGCAATTTAGAAGCCACAACCTTGAACGATGCTGCTGGAATAGGCAAGTGTATGCCATTCTTTTGGTAGCCAGCTGCACATCTTGGCTAACACTATTGTCATAGACAAAAGGTTCATGTGTGTCGATGCGTTTGAATATTGTTGTTGTATAACTCTCTTTGTAGCTCTTTTAACATTCAGTATTCATGTAAAATTTTGTGATTGGGTGAAGGCTTTAGATCTTGTACATGTATGCATGTTTAGATTGTAGTTATAATCCTCTAGCAGAATATTATATTGTTTCATTATATAATTTTTTTTAAAATTAATAAACTTCCATGGCGTTTTTCAAACGTCATGGATTGTGCATATTTTTTTTAAAAAAATAGAATACATTCCATGGCGTTTAAAAAGGGCCATGAATTGCATTTTCTATGGAGTTTTTCAAACGCCATAAAAATAAGGTCAAAAGCACGGCGTCGGCTTCAACGGCGTTTGAGCATGGCGTTTAAAAACGCCATGTTAAGGCTTTTATGACGTTTTTCAAACGCCGTAAATGAATGTATTTGTACTAGTGGTGGTTCTATAAAAATCAAAATATCACGTTCCGCGAAAGTCAAATAGCATCTACACATGAAATTGAAATATTCATATTCACAACTCGAGAGAGAATTAGTGAAAAGAAAAAAAAAAGACAAGGAAAGAATCTCGGCGAAAAATAAGCAAGAAAAATATCAAATGGATCTAGGAAACCAAAAACTGGATTCATGAAGCTAAATTTTGATGGTTCATCATCTTCGGAAGGAGAAAACATGGTAGGATACATTATTTGGGATTGGAGAGGAAATCCTATTAACATAGGCCACTAAAATATTGGAAGACAAATCCCCATAGTGGTAGAGGCCTTCGCGCAAGCATGTCACTACAAATTCGAAAATTAGAAATTGAGGGAGACGCGTAAATTATCATAAAACACTTGAAAATGAAAGACGAATGCTCTTGGGAAATTAAACCATTAATTAGCGATAACAAAATGACAGAGCAATCATTTCAGGCAACAAAATTCTCCCATGTGCCCTGTGAGGATAACAAAATAAATAATAAGATTGCACACTTTAACCGCTTTGTTGGCGGGTTTGAATTGGCTACAAACAAAGATCTATCAGCTAAGCAAATTACCAACCGAAGTACAGTATTACTTTATAAAAACAAAACATGTGTACATCTTGTGATGGTCTAAACTCTTGAGTATTCGAGGTAACTATGTAATTTAGTAAAAGGAAGAAAGAAAACTTGAAGGTGGGGACGTTTGAAATTCCTTGGATCGGAAGTTATTCCCTCTTTCCCCATATCACAAAACTTGAAAAGGCACAAGAAATGAGTGAGTTCAGAGTAGTGCATAAGCAAAAACACCCATCAATGGAGGAGAAAGAAATGGAAGCAGTGGTGATGCAATTCGGTTCACATCACCCCCTGCAGCGGCAGCCCAGCACTCTCCTCGACCAGTTCGAGCGTCTCTCTTTCGAGATCCAACTCAACCAGGCCATCCTCCGCCGCAGCCTCTCCGAGCCCGCCGCCCCAAGGCGTACCACCGCTCCTCCTCCTCCTCAGCCGCCTCTTGCTCCCCTACAGGGAAAGCGCCGCTGGAGTACGCCCTTCCGCAAGGCTCTCAGGAAGCTGATCAGGCCCTTCCTCGGGAGGGTTCCGATGTCCACACCCACCGACGGTTACTCTTCCAAGAGGTTTAGCAGATCCGTTCGAGTCTAATATATCTGCCTAGGCAATCTGATTAAATACCAATGTAAAAGTGAGTATTTGAATTAGTTACGTTGATGCTTCATGCCTTCATCTGATATGATTAAATTACAGTTTTATTGCTCAAATTGCCTCTGCATTTGGGAATAAGGAAGCCACTTAGAGGGGTGGCTGGCTGGTGGCAGAGGTCACCGGCCTGCCGGAGAAACAACAAATTAAATTATGGATCATCGATCAGCTCTGCGGAGAGTGCAGTGTACAGAGGGAGGCGTGCTAGAGCATTAAATAATACCCTCCACTTGCAGGAAATTACACATTCTGAGTGTTTCAAAATCCGCCTGTTAATCAACGATTTAAGGATGTTGCTCAAAATAGATAAAGAACGTTGCTTTGAGGGAAACAAAAAAACAAGGAAAATTGACTGAACAGTGAACATCATCCAATGGGTTCAAGTCGGGCTTTACAACATTGCAAAGTTGTATTATGGGTTTGAGGTCCTGAACGGCGATAATTAGCAGTGTAAATAGTCTTCGCTTTGTCGTTTTGAGTCTCAAAGCCAATACTGATAATCCTGCACTCTGCAGGGTAACTGAGGGAAGCTTGCTGTGCTAAGGATTATGGAATATGGAACAATACACAGGCAATTAATAAATGCAGGCAACCAGCTACTGATAGCTACAAGGCTTGCATTTATACTTATGGACCGTTATGGTCAGAGTTGAAGCAATTTGTTAGTTTTCTTTTTAGATGCAAGTTGCAATGGGAGCAAATTCAGCAGAGTCAAACCAGACAAGCTGCAATAGCTTAAATTAGGATAATTGCAGATGACTTTTCTGCGGAGGATACAACACAATAAAACAACCAAACCTTGAGTTGAATGTTATCGTTTGTTTTGTCTTTTTTTCCCCTTCCAAAAACCAGCTTTTGATCTTTTGCTTGAAGTCCACTGTCAAGAAACAAAGAATTAGTCCTATATCCACAGCCATGAATAATGAATTCTAACAACCCTATGCATTGATGCTGACATGTTTTAGCAACCATGAACACTAATGAGTTTGTGCGTGTTGAATTCAAATCGAATGCATTTTATTCGGAATCTGGGATTGAAAGCTCTGACTATTCAATCTTAGGTTCAGAGAATTTGAAAATCTATATACCAAGATAAAGGCTTTGTTCACTGTTAGTTTCAAAATCTATATACCAAGTCAACCCAAAGGCTAAGGCTTTTCACTCAATGGCTATTTCCATGAAAACCTAGCTTGCTTGTTTCCTTCAATGGAATGCTTCATTCTTCATCTTAACAACTATATGTATGTGAAAGGGAACCAGAAAATGAGTACCACACTCTTTTACACTACCCCAAAGTGTTGTTTTATGTTCCAAGTGTTAATCATCTTCTACCTTGCTCACCCGAATGAATCCAAGGCAGTTGTACAAGGTCCCAGTGGCATCACAACAGCAAAAATCGGAGTAATTGTTGATGAAACCACCCGAGTTGGGAAGGAGCAAAAAACAGCCATGGAAATAGCAGCAAAAAGATTAAATGACACATCAGATCATCTCAAACTCTCCCTCCTCTTCATTAACTCCTCATACACTAACCCTCTCCAAGCAGCATTTTCTGGTAAGCTCTAGTCATATTGACTATTTTAGCTGCATTTTCTGTTGCCAATTTTTAACAGCTAATGTGTAGCTATTCAAAAACAGCTACACAGCTTTCAAGGAAACAGAAAGTGAAAGCAATCATAGGGATGGAAACATGGCAACAAGCCGTTTTAGTAGCAGAAGTAGGGAGCCAATATGAAGTCCCAGTTGTCTCTCTAGCTCCAGCTCCATCAAGCCTGCCATTAGCGTCTCAGAGGTGGCCGTTCATGGTACAAATGGCATCAAATTACACCCAACAAATAAGCCACATAGCAGCCATGGTGAAGTGCTATGGTTGGAAAAGGGTAGTTGTGGTCTATGAAGAGGATGGCTATGCTGGCACTTCTAAGATGCTAGAACAACTCACTGAAGCCCTTCAAGAGTTTGGTACAGAGGTTGAGCACCATCTGGCTCTACCACCATTAAGTGTTGTTATGTCCACTAGACCCAAGGAGATCATTCTTGACGAATTGATAAAGGTGCTGGGCAAGCAATCTCGAGTTTTCGTGGTGCTTCAGTGCTCATTACCACTTGCTGGTAGCTTTTTCAAAGAGGCCAAGCGAATTGGGCTTTTGGGGAGAGAAACTGCCTGGATAGTCACAGAATCAATTGCTGGGTTGTTGGATTCGGCAACCTTCATTTCTCATATGCAAGGTGTGCTGGGGATCAAGAGCTACTACCAAGACACACATGATTTCTTGGATATTTTCAAGGAGAAGTTCAAAAAAGAGTTCCAAACCAGTTATCAACATGAGGATGGCTATCTGCCCAGCATCCATGCTTTGCGGGCTCATGATGGAATCACAGCCATTGCAAATGCAATAGAGAAACTGGGAGCCAAAAAAACTAGGCTCTCCTCAGAAGAAATTCTAGCGGGCATTTTAGAAAACAATTTCAGAGGATTATCCGGGAACATCTCTTTCAACAAGAAGAAAGAATTGTCAACTACTCCGCTTCTTCGAGTAGTAAATGTTGTTGGGACGGGGTACAAGGAGGTAAATTCCCTGAACCCGGAAGAATGTAGGTTGCAGAATGTGGATTGGCCAGGGAATGTGAGGGATCATGTCCCAAAAGGATGGGCAATGCCTACAGGTGCAAAGCCCTTGAAGATCGGGGTCCCGGGTATGGCTGCTTTTGAGCAGATGGTGAAGGTTGAATACAGCGAGGAACTAAATAGAACAACTTATACTGGGTTTTGCATTGATGTTTTCAATGAAGTAGTCAAGATTTTGGAGCAGAGCTACACCTTGCCCTATGAGTTTCATCCTTTCAACGGAACCTACGATGAGTTGGTTAATCGAGTACATAATAAGGTAACAACTATAATTTTAAATATCACAGTTTTAGCATTTCTTTTTGGGTGTTACATGTATTCATATCTCTATTTTCTTTATTTTCTACTCAAACATGGTCAGTTTCAATTTCATGCTTGCAATTTGCACAACCATTATTGTGTTCTTTAGAATAAAGAGAAACATTAGATGCTTGTGCAAAATGTAAGGAAATAAATCAATTATTGTATTAAAAGCTAAAAGATGAAGTACCTGCTTGCTCTTCCTTTTCATCATTTTCAAATGGGCAGGAATTCGATGCTGTGATCGGTGATGTGACCATTTTGGCCAACCGATCCAAGAAGGTTGATTTCACACTACCATACACCCAAGCTGGCTTGTGGATGATTGTTCCTTATAAGTCCAGTGACTACCAAAAAGCTTGGTTATTCATCAAGCCATTCAGCTGGCAAATGTGGGTGGTAACTGGAGCCATCCTGGTCTACACCATTTTTATTCTGTGGTTCCTTGAACACAATTCCAACCCTGAGTTCAGCGGCTCCTGGAAGAATCAGATAGCTACTTCCGTTTGGTTCACCCTCTTTACTATCTTCTTTGTACAGCGTAAGCCAAAAAGCACGAAACAGATCATATGAGAAATTTCAAAAAAGAAGTGCTTCCAAGGATACCAACTCGTCTTGTTTTACCATTTGCAGGCGAGAAGATCACGGGCTACAGTACGAGAATTGTGATACTTGTGTGGCTGGCAGTAGTATTAGTCTTGACACAAAGCTACACGGCTAGTCTAACTTCGATGTTGACAGTGCCCATCTTGGAACAAAGAGTTAGAGACATCAATGAGCTGATAAAGACGAATCCGCCGCTCCCAATTGGTAGCAACAAGGACTCCTTTATGAGAAATTACTTGACCCAAACTTATAAACTGTCTAATTTTGTGAATGTCAGTAGCATGTACTCCTATGCGGAGCTTTTGGCAAACCGAAGTATTGCAGTTGCATTTCTTGAGCTCCCATATGGACAGATTATCCTCAGCCGGTACTGCAGGGACTTCACCTATGTTCCTCTAAAGAACAAAATCGGTGGATTAGGGTTTGTAAGTACTCACCTAACACTATTTCACTACTTTCATAGGCCATAACTGTTCAAATTCAGAATGATTCCATACTAATGTGATAATGAATCAAAAGCACCTTGCAGAAACCGTAATCGTCACAGTCCGAAGTCAAATCATTCATTAAATTGTGCAATTCAAGATCAAATTCGGTTCAGCAATTTAATTTAGCAGGTTCAATTGAGAAATTTGGGAATTGAATTGCAGAAACCTAATCATCACAGGCCAAAGATAAATAAATCATTCTTAAAATTGTCTACTTCAAGATCAAATTCGGTTCATCAATTTCAATTTCACAGGTTCAATTGTGAAATTAGGGTATTGAATAATACCTGACAGAAACCCTAGCCGAAACCCCTAAAAACGCTTAATTGCAGGTTTTTCAGAAGGGGTCACCGATAGCGGCGGATGTTTCTAAGGCGATCCTGCAGCTGTTAGAGAACGGCGTGTTGAAGACTCTAAGCGACAAGTGGTTAACGCTGCAGTCGGGGTGCTCCGCCCCAGGAAACGACACAGAGCGGCTGAGCCTCCAGGGGTTCTGGCTGCTATACGTGTTCTCCGGCACCACCTCCACCGCCTGCTTCCTCCTGTTCCTCCTCCAAGGCTGGCGCAGCCGCAACCGTGACGCCGTGATTCTGCCCGAGACAACGACGATGGTGGAGGAAGATGGAAGAGACGAATCGGTTGCAGTGATGATGCCACAACGGTCAATTGCAAAGAGGCCGCTCCGGACCTTGTCTTCTCCAGCTAAAATCGAATTCTCTCCGGTGGATACAAATTGAAAACTTGAGCCTGAGACGTGACCACCTAAATCGTCGGAGGCAGAGGAAGAGACAAATGGGTTGCGGTGGTCAGGGTGGTGATTCAACCGCCGGCGGTTGCGGAGAGGCGGATCGGGGCCTTTTCTTGTCAGACTGAAATCAAACTCACTCCAAAAACAAATTATTGGCGGGTAAGGATCCTTTCAAACTTACCCGTTATTTATCCCTCGCACGATTTAAAAAAAAAAGGCTACATTTTCTAATTAGAAAATCTGTTATAATTAGAGAAAATTATTTCTTCACAACATTTGGATTTGTCCTCTTGATTAAAGTTACATTTTTTCGCCTTGTGTATAACGTTGTTATTCGAGCCAAATGAGCCGAGTATTGTTAGCTCATTTAGAAAAGAGTCAAGTTCGAGCCAGGTTTAAATTTGGAATCGAGTTTTAAAATGTGCTCATATTAGGCCCGTTTAAGAAATGATCGAGCTCGATCCGAGTTTTTTTCGAGCATTAAGAAACCTTATTTGCTAGATCATTTAGAAAGAAGTAGTGATTTAAAGAAAATTTTAGAAATTTTACAAAATTCGAGTTATCCTAGCTTAAATCGAGCAAGCCGAGCTTTAAACCGCGCTTAAAAATGTGATCATACTTAACTTGTTTAGAAAAACGAACGAGTTCGAGCCAATCTTTTATTGAATTGAGGTTTTATCGAGCCGAGCTCGAACTACTCGACTCATATAACAGACCTACTAATGTAGCCCGTGCATAATCAACTGAGATATTACGTTCCCAATATGTTGAAGGATAACAAATGTCCCTCAATCCAGTGAAACTTTAATAATATTGATGATAACAGCCCAAACAATATCAATATAAACCACAATATTAATATTATAAATTTATAATTGTATTTCAAAATATAAATAATGAAAGAAATTACAAATAATACATGCGCGCTCATTCTTTCTCAAGTACTACGTAATACATTTCATGTAAATACGTCTTAGTTTTCTTATATATGGTTAAAATGTCGGAAGCTTGTGGATCCGAGTTTCTTGAGTTTAATAGACTGGAGGAGGAGTATATGTTGGACGTTTGTATACTGGTGTTGGAGTGTAAATAGGAGCTTTGTAAACTGGAGATGGTGTGTAGACTGGTTTT
Source organism: Persicaria tinctoria (assembly GCA_037127255.1). NCBI lineage: Eukaryota > Viridiplantae > Streptophyta > Magnoliopsida > Caryophyllales > Polygonaceae > Persicaria > Persicaria tinctoria. The sequence continues at coordinate 18,309,643 of JBANSL010000007.1, read as the reverse complement.
GGGGTGTATACGGGTTTATAGACGGGTGTAGGATGGTAGGTAGGAACCTCGTAAACTGGCTTTGTAGTATATGCGGGTTTTGGGGTGTACATAGGCTTGTAGATCGGTGTAGGGTGGTATGTAGGGACCTTGTAAACTGGTTTTGGGATATAAACAGGGACCTTGTAAGTCGGTGAAGGATAGTACACAGGAGATGGAGTGTACGCAGGACTCTTGTAAACAGGAGATGAGGTATATATAGGGCTCTTGTAAATCGGGGTTGAGGTGTATACTGGAGATGGAGTGTACACGGGGCTCTTGTAAACTGGAGATGGGGTGTAAGCAGGGCTCTTGTAGACCGGAGACGAGGTGTACATAGGGCTCTTGTATACAGGAGAAGGAGTGTACACAGGCTTATAGATAGGCGTAGGTTTGTATACTGGTTTTGGAACATAAATCGGCGATGGAGTGTAGACAGGGCTTTTGTAAGAAGGAGATGGAGTATAGATCGGGGTAGGGTGGTACATGGGTTTAGGGATGTAAACAGGTATCTTGTATTCAGGAGATGGAGTATACTCAGGAGCCTTATATGCGGGTGAAGGAGTGTACTCGGGCTTCTTGTATCCAGGGGTTGATACGTACACAGATGCCTTGGCTTTGTAGTATGGTGATGGAGAAGGAACATACTCCTCTGGTGATTTATACTCCGGAGATGGAGTGTAAGAGGTATAGTAGTCGGCAGAGGCAATGACTGCCATAGAAAGGACAAGTAGGGAAGAAACAAGAAGTTCCCTCGAAGCCATCTTAGAACTCTTTTTCTGGTTTTTTTTAGCGCTAAAATGGCTAAGCTATGGAAAGTTAAGATCGGAGTTAGTTGAGATGGTGATTGTTTTAAGTTAATGGGTGTGGTTTTTATAGGCTATCCCTGTAGTCACCATGATTAATAGACAACAATGACACTTCATTGGATGCACGATTTCATACACGTCTGTCTCCCAACTAGTATGGATGCCAACGTTCTTTATGAAAAAAATATTATTATTATTATTATTATTGAGGATATTAATTTGATTTGATTTAGATATGATGGACATTGCCTTTGACGTGGTGAAGACTCATCCAGCAACAAGATCTTACTGTAAAAAACAAGAAGACAGAGCTCTAAAATGGCCTCCAAATCTGTTACATTCGCGGTTGAAATGTAAATTTCACGAGACAATACAGAATGACTCAATTCCTTCCTATGAAGATTGCAAAAATACTCCAAAAATGTACAGACCAGAAGCTTTTTAAGGCTCTTTAGCTTTTGAAAACCGAAAGGCATTCCACTGTTGTTAAAAAACCCTTTGAAACAAAGTACAACTGTGTTGGTTTGAATACAACATCTTCAGTTTGCATTGCTTCAGTTTCTTATCAATGTTATTGCCAATGCCAACAGGATAATGTAGCGCAAAGACGTCCTAACAAATGGAATCTAGCTATTCCAGTTAACAGCGTAATGAGTTACAAGGTGGGCATTTCCAGGGCTTGCAAGACATCCTTGAACTCGAAATCACGAGTCTGTTTGTTGAATTGTTCGACAAGCTTGTACCTGACATCATTAAGATAAAATGACTGGGTGATTTCAAGAAGCCAATTTGCTTCAGAGTCACTGAGCTTGCTGGTGAAGACAACATCGCCCCTTATCAGGACCAAGTCCTTGCTGTCGGCAAAGTCTGTGTAGTGGCTAACAGTGAAGTAGGGCGATGCCTGAGTTCCTCTAGCTTTGTAATCTTCCAGCCCTGTGAAAATCATGTATGGTGCCTTCACTGCAAGGAAGGAATCATTGGTAAGTTTGAGTCCCTGACATTAAGAGAACAATGAGATCCCTAAGGTACAGGCATGAGAGAACCAACTACTATATACTGATCAAATCTAGCCTAATATCATAGATCTTGAATCATCACAAGTGCCAAGCAAAAAATAAACTTATAGGCGGCTCATTATGAAAAAAGATACGAACAAAACCTGACCTTAATTATCTTAAGTATATACCGAGTGCAATCCTAACCATGAAGCAAAATCATGAAACAAAGACAGGATCAAACAGGCCCCCAGCTTGATAGTTTTTAGAATGAAGAACCTATATATACTGCAGGGTCAAATTCATTAAGGGCAACACAGACAGGAATCTACCAAGAGAATTAACATTCAAGTGCACCTGCTACATTCTGCTAACAATTCAGGAAATGTAAAATTGTCACCACTAAGAATTTGGGAATTGAGATGATGAAAATAACATGCAGCTATAGTATTCTGAAGGGTTACGCGTATGAGCTTGGGAGTGCAATTCCTAGCTAGTGGGGGCTTGGGACCAGGAATTGGGGTAGTTAATCTGTGAGGCATGGAATGTTAAGGTCGTGTAGTGGGGTTGACTGAGTGAGTATGATGTGCATATTTAAGGTGGGATTATCCCTTGGTTCTGGGCTGGGCATCAAGAGTTTATGTAATCAGGGCATATACCTAGTGTTTTGACAAAAGTTTTCCCTCTGCAGGTATATTTAGTGGACTTGGTTAGGGATTCTTTGGCTTCCCTTGGTTCCTTAAGTTTTGACATGAATCTGGTTCTGTTCTATACGTCTTCCCTTTAATCTCCATTACAAGCATATAACACCGTAACATTGACAAGCAGCATCATGCTATGAAAAAGTATGCACTCTTAGTTACAAACAATATCAAGTGTGAGTGGCATACCATATAAGACAATTCACAATTATATAGTGCATATGTAGTAATCATATATCATTGGGAAGTGTCTAGCCTCAAATATTGAATACACAGCCTCCTAATGTAAGATAATAACTTTAGTAAGCATACAAATGTACAAGCGGAGGATGCTTCATCATTAAGTTCAGTTCTTCCATGTGCAAACTTGAAAATTCCGAACAAGCTCAAGAGTCAAGATATGAAGAAAGGATCTAGCGTGCGGAAATTCACTATACATTTACAAGGTTTCCATAACTAAATCATACTGTGTGAAATCATAGGTATTATACTTGTAGCATGAATTCCATAAAAAGTGATATTTCAACAAATAATTCAATGTAGGGTCTGAGATCAAGAGAATAGACGGGGACGGAAGCAAGGGAAACCACTATAGCCCCTATCTCATCATATGATCTAACTTACACATAGCAGAAAAACAAACCTTGTACGAACATGGTTGTATATCCGCTTCCTCTCCACAATGGAATGACAAAATGCTGACTGGAGAGAGACATACATTATCAATGTCGAGGAATGAAAAACTAATCAGGAATTAACAAATTGAATAGCATAAAAAGTATTACCAGTCAGAGGCTCTTTGCTCCAGAAGACGATACAGCTTAGCTTTCATGGTTGCACCGATATGACCTCTCCCTAGATGGAACTAGAGCAGAATGAACAAGAATTGGAAAGAGAAAATAACATCAGCTGAAGACGGAAATTGTGACAGAATATCATTATCGCTACCATTTGGTGTGTTATTCGAAGTGCCTGATTTGAATTTGGGGGCACTAATCTCTTAATTGCAGACATACTAGATTCTTGGATGATGAATCAACCATCTGAAGTGTAATGCACCATTTCAATCCATTCAAACAAAAAATTATAACAGTAAGAGCCAGAAATTACATCATCCCAAATCGAAACAAGCTCCTCGGGAGACTTGTGCTTGGCTCTTTCGACATCCATGATTGAATCCAGTGGCTTCACTTGCAAGGGAGAGAACCCGCTGGCAAACTTCGATGTTCGATAGAACCCCAACGAACTCCATTTCACGAAATCGCTAGGCGTAGATTCTTTCTGAGATTTCCGGGAGCTCCTGTGCGCAGGGAACGTATGAAACGACCCTCTGGAAGCATGACTCGACACGGCTGTTTCATTAAGAAGGTTTGCGATTGAAGATGGCCGGAGACTCCTACGAGCTCTAGCTAACACACGCTGCATTTTATGTATTCTGCACAGACAAATTAAAACAAACCCTTTCTATTGGATCTCGTTGAGGCATTTCATCGAACATGTACATTGCATTACGAAATACCCTAAAAATTCATTCAACTGATCAAGGGATACATGTACCCGGTTATACCTTCAATTGACGGTGTAACTAGTCGGCCGGCGGCGGGGCGGAGATCGGCGGCGGCGGTAACACAGGCGATCGGGAGAGAAGGAGAAATGGAGTAGTACAAATTGAAGCGGTGAATTCAGTGAGAAGAGAAGACGGAGAAATGAGTTTTTTACTTTTTTTTTTTTTTTTTACATGTAAAGCAAACTAGTTCTTTTCCTGAACCAGGTTCGGGTTTGTTTTTCTTCATTCAAACAAATTGATGGATTGTGAATTTTATCAAAGTTAAAATCAATCGAACGACGCTTACATGTCAAAATAGGATGGGATCCGTCAATCAAATAGAAAAAAGTATATAAATACATACAAATTAATTCATTTGTCATTATGATTTGTTGTATTACTTGCTTGTAGTTTGATTTGGATTTCATGGATGAAGGCGATCAAGTCCGTTCGGGTGGAATCTCAATAGTACTGTTTGTTCATTGTTCAGTTTGAAAATAGATTAATCGGTTGCGTTTGGATAAAGTAGCATTTTGGAGCTCTTCGGATAGCTAAAGTTGTTAGAGTAGCCGTAGCAAATGGGTAAGCTATTTAAAGGAGTGGTGTAAAAAAATCAACTAATTAATAATTAATAAAAAAAAAGGTCTTTCTATCCTATGTCCTAAGAGTATAGGATAGAATTCTAAATTGGTAAAGGTTCCCTGTTAAAAAATAAACGACCCTAGAAATCTAATTACAACAAAAGTTAAACTAATTAAAACTATAAAAATATTTCTGAATTAGTACTCTTATCCTATGCCCCAACGGCATATGATAGAAAAACCAATAAAAAAATTACACAAGAGTTGTCTTCCCAAAACCTTGCTCAATCTTGCTATTGCTGGCCAAATCCATATATGAAGAACACATAAACCCTCCAAATCCAACAAAAAAAATATAGAAATAAAAATCCTCAAATCAAGGTCACCAATCAAACCATAAATAAGTTGAAAATGAAATTATGAGACCAAACTTAAATGCTAAATCATCCAGATCGGTGAAGAACACCAAATACACATTACATATAAAATCCCCCAAATCATGAAAGGTCACACAAATCAGACCATAAATCGATTGGGAATGAAATTCTAAAATCAAACCTTGTTTAATTTGGGTACTTTTCGAAATAGGAATGAGATTTTTATGTTAATGATGTTGTTAAATTCCCGCGTGTTTTGAATTTGCAAAGTGATATTTTTCGTAAATTTCATAAGCTCTCAAGAACTTGTAAAAGAAGTGCTCCAACAAATAAGCAGAGCAAATAAGTAACCTCCCGCTCTTCTTCAACCGCTAGTAATATATATAAACCATTTCACTTGGGAGTTTCAATAGTTCCAATGCATCAAATAACCACGAAAGAGGAGAGTTGAGCAAAATAGTTAATACATGTAGATAATAAGTTAAAACACTAATTACTAAAAAGAACAACAACTCTGCTAGTATACCTAGCACAACACAACAAATCTCGATATCTTCGAATCTAGGATCTCAAGCTGAAACTCGGTGATCGGAACTATGAAATGTTCTTTTGATGGCAACCGGGGCCTACAAACTGTAAAACCACTCGAAGATATATAATTGGAGCTCAATTCATTAACACTAAGTAGTGAAACATCTAGATTTCTTCACGACAGACACATCATCCTTGCCGCCAACATTGATGGTCGTGGTTGGCACCTTGGGCACAGAAGTTGGATCATCCCCTGCTTCAAGAGCCTTCTTGCTGACATCCTAGTATATCTGGGTAAGAATGTCTTCTCCTTCTCAGCAAATGTTGTTTGGTCTTCCAATTCTTTCCTAGTTACTCTTTAAAGATCAATAACATGTCTTATAAGTACAATTCGTTGATAATTCCTTCATGTTCAAGCTTTTAGGGTGTGCAATGTACCCCAAAGAATGTCATCCAAATATGTGAAGATTAAGACATGATCAAATTTCAGAAATTTGCATATAAAATTTAGATAAGAAAATTTATTTCATATAACTAGCTTGCAAGGAAAATGGTTAAAGGTGTTCAGGGTGGTTTTTTTTTTTTTTTTTTTTGATACAAAAGGTGTTCAGGGTTGTGATTTCCAGTAAACCTCATACTATCTTTCAAAGTTTTTTTTAGATTGTGAATATTTCATAATGACCTAGTAAGAGACGTAACTTTTTACAAATTGGAAAAGCACATACATAAAAGAGCAAAAAAGAAGGCAAAGAACAGCAAAATTAAAAGGATTTGGTCAAAACTAAGAAAAACATCAAATTACGAATCAAGCAAAACCTATAATCGAACAAAAAGTGGAATTGATTGTGAGAGAGATATTATCTTCACCTTATTGATAAGGTATCTCAAAGACATTGGAATGCATAGGGATAGTCCTTTCTCAAAGCAATCGTATTCGATTATTTAGTTGAAAACCTCCCAAGCATCCTGACCACAAATGAATCTCTTAATTTCTTTTTCTCATAGGGAAAAATGACAAATTTGAATAGGAGATCTCAAACCGAAGGTTACCATTAAACCCAGTCAACTTAACAATTTACGTGACGATCTCTTCTATTTCTATGTAAAATGTTTACCTGATAAGTTATGCTTTTGATATATCTCAGCAAATTAACTACATTTTCGGATTCTCCCTCCCATGTTAACATGCTCCTTGAAGGCATGAATGACCAAAAAAAAAAAAACTCCATGAGTAACTAAAAGGGGAATGACAACTAAATTAGTGACATCAATATATAATTTTAGTAAAAATGATATAAAAAAAAGTGGGGATAATATGTTCTATTTTATATTCTCTTGGAAATACTTGGTTTATTCATGCAATCTTTGAAATTGAATTGCATTTTAAAAAAAATGGGTAAGACCGGTAGTAGGGCTTGTTACCATTGTCGATGCTAAAATAATAAATATCATGAGAAAATCACACCAAAATAAAATTTCCCCCAAAATAGCAACATTAAAAAACAAAATTACATGGATATATATGATGAATCATTTTAAGGCCACATTTTAGAAGGATAATGGGTGGATATAAATAATACACCCATGTTGTGTTTCACTGGGAGCCTGTGAAATCGACTGATCAACTTAGAAACTTCAAACTTATATTCATATGATATTTGCATATGATCAACTCAGATTGCATATGATACATAATTTCTATTTTCATTCAACTTAGAAACTTGTATAGTTGTATTCATATAATATTTGCATATAAAAAAGTGAAGTCTTCCCAATCATATTGTCACATTGTGCTATGTAAATTGAAATTTTGTGGTAGGTTTAGCATTTGAAGGTTCAAGCTCCTAAATCAAACAAAAAATACCAAGTTATTGATATTACTAAACCTATTCTACCATTCTGTTTCGGCAAAATGAACACAACCAATGACAAAAATAAAGAATCGATCACGTGTCACACTAACTCTGAACAACGAAACCAGCTCAACCAACTCATAAATTAGTTCAATTTATATCAAAAATCAGAACAAAGACATCCCAATAACCTTTTGTCCTAATTTCATAATCAAAGTTGAGATTTTAGAGCACCTCTCATTTGCTAAATGCAAAAATTTCATTTATAAAAGAGGAAATCAAAGTTGAGATTTTAGAACAACTTCACTTCTTTCCCATTTCGGCTATAAAATTGGCATATAACAACCCTTTCTTCTCTTGACAAAACCAATAAGAAACCTATAGAAGGTTACATCTTAGTGAGTGAGGTAACCATCACATAAGTGTAATATTCACAGAGATCGAGCAATGCATCCCTAAAAATCATCACATATTTCTGTATAAACTTAGACTTGGTCATCTTAGTGAGTGCAACAATTTTGACCATAGTTATGATATAAAAGTCATCTCACAATTCTATCTCCTTTTTCTCATCCATAAACTCAAATGAATCAACACAAAATTTAAAACGGGATTATGAAATCACAATCACAAATCACAATCACATTCACATGAGTTACCAGCAATCACAAATAAAAACTTCACCAAATAAGCATTTCATCGAACACCTTGTGTGCAATACATTAACCCAAAATTCTCTAACTTAATCAACCTAGTATACAGATCCGATTGGTAAGCAAAGGGCGAATAGAGAGCGTTTTACCTCGATTTGACGCATCCCGCCTTCAATTGCAATCGATTGCCACCTCCAGCCACCAATTCAGCCGCCCCGACTGATCACCAAATCAAACACAAACCAACAAACAAATCAGATCAAGAGCATTCTAATAATATGCAATTGGTAAAGCTAATCAAGAAAAATTCTGCAATTGAATAAGGGTGGGGGAGAACAATTGAAGAAGGGCAACGCGAGAGCATCATTGCCAACCGCTGGAATGTACCACGCACATCCATATTCGGTTCTTCGCACCACCAAAGTCGGTGTCTGGACTTCGCTTGGCTCCTCCAAATTCGTCGTCGGGAGCAATATTTGAGTAAGAGATTCCATGGGAGAGCTTCATATTTGCCTTCGAGAGAGGTGACTGTTGGAGGGTGAAATTTCATGAATTTAAAAAAAAAATTCATTATTGCATAAATAATACCGCCACCTTTGTGATTTGGCATACAAAAAATGTGTGATCATTTTTCACAAAATGAACACAATTAAGCACAAAGCATAGTGCTCTAAGATTGGGCTTTTAAAAAAAATTCCAAGCCCGTATCCAACCAGCCCAATACATGTGGAAATTGAAAGAAATGGTGCATCGGCAGTTACAAGATGTAAGCTTCCATGACAGTTACAAAAATGAAAGAAATACAAAAAGGGAAAAGTTAAACAAAGGTAGTGGGTCAGTTCGTGATGGGGGGAAGTTATCTAGGTAACTACTCCTATCTCTACCCTACTATAAAAAGCTATGCTCCTAAGGGCTGCTTTTTCTTCCTCTGCTTCCCCACATAAGCAAAAGCAAAAGCATCATACACATCTTCTTCCTCCTATCCGGTTGGCAATTGTAAAAGCAAGCAGTTGTTGCTAGCTCTTGCTTTCCTCTTCCTGCTTCAAACAAAAGCCTACCTGCAGCCACCAAAACAAAGAGAGAGTGCAGAAAGGGAGTGCAAAGAGAGAAAACACAGAGAGAGCGAGAGGGAGAGCAGGGAAAGAAAAATACAGAGAGCAAGAGGGAGTGGAAAGAGAGAGTGCAAAGAGAGAGATACCTCTATTGCAAGAGGTAGAAGATCCATCTCCTAACCTTTGTTGTTTCTTCTTTATCTGCAGGTACAAAAAAAAAGTAATAAGCAACACTGGAAATGAAATGGATCCTAGCGGCTCGAGAGTTTAGTCTCTCGTCGCGACCTTCGATCCAAGCATTAGCGGCTCGAGAGTTTAGTCTCTCGTCGCTACCCCCGATCCCGGCGTGGATCGATTCACAGCGCCGAAAGGCTGCCGGATTTTGCCCGGAATTCACAAGCAAATAAATTACCGAATTCCATCCGCTACAAGTAAAATGAATATATTGGGTCGAGGTGCTGCTGAAATTCCGACAGTCTTAATTAGCAAATTCATTAAGTCTGCCCTGGTGATTCTCAAATCCAGACAAAAAAAATGCAGAGGACCCAAGGACATAAAACTAAATTGAGGCACAAATTCTCCCTAATTGCTACCAAATTGCAATTGCTTCAAAAAGCCCCAAAATTTACTAATTGTAGAAGGAAAAGAAAGTAGACAGTTGAAATTTTGAGGGCAAAAACTAAGTTCTCAATTGAAAGAAGAATCAATTAAGGACTTAAAACTCTGGAGAAGAGGTCGAGACATACCCAATGGAAACAAACGAGATCAGAATTCACTCCTGGGGATGTCACGGCGTGTGCAGGACTATGCTGAGCCTTGCTTCGCTTCTCAACCTTTCACCCGGTCGGAATCATGAATTTATAGCCCCTCTTAGACTTCCCGAGCCTGGAATTGTGATTGCCCTAATTCAAAAGCCCTCAAAAATCAGGATTTTGTCAAAAATACAAAACAAAACACAAAAGAGCAGATCTGAAGCTTGGGAACTCAAACTGAATGGGGTTCGATTGAGAATCCTATGCTTAGGTAAAAAATCACCTAAGGAGCGGATTGAACACCAAATTGGGGGCTGAGATTCGCAAAAGAAAAAAAGACCTAAAACCTACCTGGCCGCGAGCGCTTGGGGTCGGAAAGGTCGGGTTCGTGTCCTGTCGTCAAGCCGGACTCGCCTCGCTCTCCTCCGTTTCAATCGCCCAAGGCCGGCGCTCCAAGGTGGTGACTGGTGGGTAAAAGGCCGGCCGCCGTCGAAGAGTACCATGTCGATTTTCTGTCGAAGAGATGTCATAGGAAAGAGACGAGAGCTAGAACAAACAAAAAATCATGTGGCTGATGTCTGACACTGGACAAAGGCCGGGCTCTCTTTGATGACCAATTGGGCTGGGTTCAGCAAAATATCAAATTGGGCTAAGGTTAAAAAATAAATAAATACAAAATCAAGCTAGCAAGTGATACATGCCTTCAGCCTTCAGCTTGATTTGTTTGGAAAGAAATTTCATTTAATTGCGAAATCGACCCACTAAAATGTACGAATTATAATTGGCATAAATTAAGAATTCGAGTTTAATAAAAAATATATTTATAATTAAACTCGTCAAAAATTCTTTGCCAATTAATTCGAGTGGGTAAATCTCAAATCGGCTCCGACAAACAAACGGAGTCAAAACCTCAAGTCAAGTTTCACTAAATATAAACTTGGTGCGACCAGAACTACGCAAGATTTGATCCCGTCCAAACGGGTACGTAGGTAGCTCGACATAAAGCAAAAAGCTCGTCGGGTTCAATCGTCAAATAAAAATTAAATTTGTTCTCGTTCAGAACTACGTATAGACTTGATACTCTTTTACGAGTTACGTAGGAAATTCGGTATAAAATTTTAAATACGCCGAATTCAGTCACCGGTTACAAATTGAATCAAATTTGTTCTCGTTCAGAACTACGTATAGACTTGATACTCTTTTAGGAGTTACGTAGGAAATTCGGTATAAAATTTTAAATATATATGCCGAATTCAGTCACCGGTTACAAACCAAATCAAATTTGTCTTTTCGGTAGAACTACGTAAAGACTTGACGCCTCCTATCGGCTACGTAGGTAACCCGATATTAAATTCTAAAAATATATCGGGTACAGTTGTCAACCTCTAAATTTCCTTTAAATGAATATGAGGTTAAAATCAAACAAATTCAAATTGTCCATTCCGACTCGATATAAAGCTTCTGCTCATCGAGTTCGGTCACCACTATCAAATGATCCCATGATCAAACCCAAATACAGAATTTCTTTTCGTTTAGAACTACGATGACTTGATTCCACTAAACAAGTGGATACGTAGGAAACTCGGTGTAAATCAAATTCTCACCGAGTCCAGTCACGTCCAAACCTTCAAATAAATCTTTCCAAATTCATTTGTCGACTCTAGTCGTCCCAGATCTTAAATCTTCCATCAAAATCAAAGTGTCCACTCTAACTCGATACAAAGCTCCCGCTCATCGAGTTTGGTCACGACCAACATTCAAAATCAAATTCCACCATCCCCAAATTGAACTTTAAGTCAAACCTCTAAGTCAAATCAAACACCACATTAAATCGCTTTCTATGCAAATGATAGGCGGGTTACTTGAGTTACCCTTCCGAGAAGGTGGGCTCAGGTTACTCGGGTGGAGTGTTGTTCGAGCTACCCTTCGTAGAAGGTGGATTTGAATTTCATCCTATGATGCATATAAGAAAACGAAACCAAATCCAAATCAACCCAAACACAAACTCAAAACACTCTGAACTACGTGAGGCTTGATTCTCTCCCAAGAGATACGTAGGCAACCCGCCAAAATTCGGGTGCAGCCCAAATCACCAAAAACATTAAAATCTTGGTATCGATATGACTTCGAATCAAGAGGGTAACCAAAAGGGGTCGAACTCAAATATTAAAAAATCAAATAAAATGTGTTGTACGATTATTTGCGCATTTTTGTCCAACATATTTTTGGCACACCCAGTGGGACCCTTTTTGCCTTTTCATCTCTTAGTTGTATTTGTACTAATACATGGTTATATCTTTTTCAAAGGTACAAATGGCACCAAAAGTGATTGTCAACTTCAACGAGCTTCCAGCAACCTTCATCATCAAAGGAGGCCGCTGGATCAAGAAAAGATCATTCGAAGCTCACTGTGACATCACTCGGGACTCAATGTCTGTAATGATCCCGATCAGCAACACCTTTGGAACTCTTCAAGATCCGGAGGACAAGGCCATCGCCAAGTGGGGGTCCGGTTCTCCCACAACGCTTTCAGGGGAAAGGGGCATGAAGCCTACAACCCTTTCAAGCCATGGGGACAGGAAGCTCAAGATCACCCGACTCGGCGACGACAAGTTCAATAACCAATCCATCTGCAACAAGCTCAAAATGCAGGAGGGTGGTTACAGCGGCACAAAGCCAACTATTGAGGTCACTCAAAGGCCCATCATTCATGTCATCAAAAAGAATGAGGGGTTGATCGCAACGTCTGCACAAACTGTCTCCATTGCCAAGAAGGCACCCGTATCCATGAAGAGAAGGGGACGCAAGTGTGGATCTCAACGCGACAAGACAAGACCTCGCCTTGTGCTAGCTCGTTCATCAACTTTAGAGCGAGCCAGTGCAACCCTGGCAAAAGATCTTCCTAGATCGCAGGGGGCAAAAGAAATTCCCCTAGTGGTTTCTCCAAGAGCGATCCTCGTTGGGTCTATGCTTATCTATCCAAAAGAGGTTGTACAAGTCAACATGACCTCCTACTCGGAAGATACAAAACCCATAGCCACAAAGGGTAAGCCTTCAAGGTCCAAGAAAGGCGAGAAGGCTCAAGAAACAGGCCATGTCTCCAAAGAGGATGCAGAAGATGAAGACCGCTTGAAGTTAACAAGTTCAAATACTTCAACGGTTGAATCTCAAGCAAACATCTCACAAGATGGAACATATGTGATGCCGGTATTGACTACCAGCACACAAAGTGTCGAAGAGCAGCTTCAAGAGTTGCAAAGGAAACTTGATGAGAAAGATGCTCAAATAGCAGCGCTTCTCGCACAATTAAATGTGCAAGCTCAAGGAAAAAGACAAGAGCAAAGGCCAAATGGTGAAGGGTCAAGCGGTGGCACATCGATCACTCCGCAAGAAATTAAAGAGATGATCGCTCAAGGGATAAAAGAAGCATGTGCATCACAAAATCCGACAGTGCTTGGGTATAGAAAGCCATATCCAGCACAATATGATTCGATGCCATTTCCCCCAAGCTACCAAAGACCGAGCTTTGAGAAGTTTGATGGCCTTCACGGTTCACCCCACGAGCACCTAGCTCATTTTTATTCTGCTTGTGGTGAAACTGCCTTGAACGATGCCTTATTAATTAGGCAATTCGTTCAATCTTTAAAGGGGTCGGCATTCACTTGGTACACTCAACTTCAACCAGGGTCGATTCAAACATGGGACGATCTACAAAGAGAGTTCCTAGCTCAGTTTGTGAGCTCAAAAGCAAGAGTTTCTATTATGGATCTTGCAAACACCTATCAAAGGTCTAACGAGCTCGCCAACAACTTCATCGCCAGGTGGAGGAGCATGAGACTCCAATGCCATGAAAAATTGAGCGAACAAGCTTGTGTTCAAATGTGCACCAACAACCTAATACCGGAATTAGCAGTACATGTTGGAAGTGCCGAGCCTCGTTCATTTGATGAGTTGGTGTCTAAAGCGTGCAATGTTGAAAAACAACTAGCACGAGAATCCAAATGGCCTCAAGACAGTGAGGCTAACAAAAATGATGGCGATCAACTACAAGAAGAAGAAGAGTCTATGGCAACTTTCACCAAACATGATCGAGAGTCCGGTGACGGAAATGGTTCTAAAGCTCAAAGAAAAGAGAAAGCCAAGGAGCCAGCCAATATACTCACCCTTCATGAAAGAAGGCAAAAGAAATATCCTTTTGACGATGATGATGTGCAAGGGATATTCGATGAATTGGTGAGTGCTAAACTTTTAACACTCCCGGAGCCAAAAAGGCCGAAAGAAGTTTGCAAGACGAGTGATCCAAAATATTGCTCGTACCACCAGCTCGTTAGTCATCCAATCAAAGATTGCTATGTCTTCAAAGACATTGTAGAGGAGATGATTAACAAAGGAGAAATTGAAATCGAGGGGGCAACATCCTCGACTCAAGCAGCTTCATCAAATACCATTTCAGCGGTAGATGTGGCAGAGTGCACTCCCTCGCTCCAAGTGTCTTCTCAAACAAAAAAAGCATCTTCTATGGATGCTGAAACTGGGGGCAGCCCCACGGTTTCATTGCCTCTCGAAGTGTTGATGAAAGATGACACTTCAAAAGAAGGGTCCTTGAAAGCCAAAGACATCGCTCAATGTTGTATGGTCTCATGGACCGATGACTTGTGCGAAAATGAAGCAGGAGTTAAAAAGATTACTCTTCGCTCCAAGCATCAAATTCCCTCCTCAAAATCAAGAGAGGAATCAAAGGGAAAGAAATCAAGCTTCGCAAAAACTTCAAAAGCACACAAGAAGCATAAAGTTCAAGTGCAGAAGCTAAAACCCTGTTTCAAGGGTAAAACGCCACAAAAAATCGTCGAGGAGGCTTGTGTCAAAATTTTCCAAATCTCATACGAAGAGGGTGTTCTAACTGCAAGTATGATAGAGCCTAGAGTGTCCGCATTTGAAAGGCTCGAGACGGCTTCAAGTGGAATTCCTAAAACTTCGGTGTTTAAAATGCTTGATCTAGCCCCTACATGTGAGACACCGAAATCTTCCGTATTTGAAAGACTCGAGCTAGCCTCAACAAATGAAGCATCTAAATCTTCAGTGTTTCAAAGGCTTGATATGGCCGTGGCAAGTGAAGAATCCAAATCTTCGGTGTTTCAAAGGCTTAACATAACCTCGATAAGTGGAGAATCTAAAGCTCCAATATTTGAAAGGCTCGAAAAGGTTGATGAGTCTAAAAGCAAGAAGGTCCAAATGAAAGGGACAAAAAGCAAGAGCTCCGGAAGAGACAGTCAAGAGTTCTCATCCATAAGCTCAACCAAATCATGGACACCTAAAGCCAAGTAAGGGTGTTAAAATGATGATCAAGTAGTCTCTAAGGCGGAAAAACAAATAGTTTTGCCTAGAACTACGTAAAGACTTGATCCCCAACAAGGGGTACATAGGAAATTTGGCAAAAAAAATATCTATGTCAAATTCAGTCGCACAAAAAAAAAAAAAAAAAAAAAAGTTTCCGGGTTCGCATATGATAGTCAGGTTATTCGGGAAACCCTTCCTAGAAGGTGGGCCTGGGTAATTTGAATGATGCGGTAAAAAAAAAAAAGTGGAAAATCCCGGTTTGCAAATGATAGTCGAGTTATTTGGGAAACCCTTCCTAGAAGGTGTGCTCAAGTAATTCGAGTGATGCATAAAAAAAGAAGAGAAAAGGACTTGAAATTAGTCCGAAAATCAAACAAACCCGGAAGCATATGAAAAATGGGTTCACAAAGAACTACGAGCGGCTTGATCCCTAACAAAGAGGGTACGTAGGCAGTCTAGCTAGTCAAAGTGCTAGGTGCAGCCACAAAAACAAACAAAACACCTTCTTTTCTCAAACAAAGAAGAAAAAGAGGTCAACTCCTCTATGTATGTAGTCATATGAGCGTTTTCTCGACTATAAGGAGAAAAATCAAATATAGTCTGAAGACTTGCAAGTTTTTTGCCTGTAGTGAAAATGAGGCAAAAGAAAAGAGAGAGGAAGAAAGAAATTGTCTTTCAAAGACATTCTCACAAAGAGAAATAAACAAAAGGCCTCTGCCTAAATTTCCCGACTTTGAGTGTCACGTCCAAATGTGATAGTCAATTCAAGTCTCATAAATCAAATTATCCTCCCAAGGAGTCATAAACTCAAAATGCCTCAAAACTTAACTAATCAAATGGTCAATGTTTTCTTCTCTCTCAAAGCCAAAAAGGCTTAAGCCTCTCAAAACCCTTCGACTCTCTCAAACAAAAATTGGCTTGCAATATTTACATATGTGTGGTCATCCAAGCCCCTCAAAATTCAAAACCCAAAACTCAAAGGTAAAAGGCATCAAATTCCTTGGCTTCAAATGGTACGGGTATAAATTTCAAAATCATCTCATGTGATGTTTTGATCACAAAGCTTCAACCACAAAGGTTACAAAAGCTCAATCCTATGACATCAAGTCATCAAAACCAAATTCTTGTCCCTCACAAGAAAACCCTCAAATCCAAATTCAAGCTTAAAGTCGAAAATCTCCGACCAAAAGTCAAAAACCAAATCGGCCAAAAGCCAAACCATAATTGACTCAAAGCCAAAAATTCAATCAGCTTGAAAGTTCAAAAGCCAAACTGGTTGAAAAGCCACAAAGGCTGAAATCATAATTTGAGAAGGAAAATCTTTCCGACTATCAGATACCCATACCAGATTACCTCTCATTGGTCCTAAGGATATCCTGAGTAGGTTTGCTTTTCATTTGTGATCAACTTTTTATCTAAACAACAACACAAGTTGTAATTTTCGTCGGACTACAAATGGTGCATAAATAGCACAATAACGAACTTTGAACGTGCTCGATATCTCACACGCACAAAGTTCGGGGGGCAACTGTTGGAGGGTGAAATTTCATGAATTTAAAAAAAAATTCATTATTGCATAAATAATACCGCCACCTTTGTGATTTGGCATACAAAAAATGTGTGATCATTTTTCACAAAATGAACACAATTAAGCACAAAGCATAGTGCTCTAAGATTGGGCTTTTAAAAAAAATTCCAAGCCCGTATCCAACCAGCCCAATACATGTGGAAATTGAAAGAAATGGTGCATCGGCAGTTACAAGATGTAAGCTTCCATGACAGTTACAAAAATGAAAGAAATACAAAAAGGGAAAAGTTAAACAAAGGTAGTGGGTCAGTTCGTGATGGGGGGAAGTTATCTAGGTAACTACTCCTATCTCTACCCTACTATAAAAAGCTATGCTCCTAAGGGCTGCTTTTTCTTCCTCTGCTTCCCCACATCAGCAAAAGCAAAAGCATCATACACATCTTCTTCCTCCTATCCGGTTGGCAATTGTAAAAGCAAGCAGTTGTTGCTAGCTCTTGCTTTCCTCTTCCTGCTTCAAACAAAAGCCTACCTGCAGCCACCAAAACAAAGAGAGAGTGCAGAAAGGGAGTGCAAAGAGAGAAAACACAGAGAGAGCGAGAGGGAGAGCAGGGAAAGAAAAATACAGAGAGCAAGAGGGAGTGGAAAGAGAGAGTGCAAAGAGAGAGATACCTCTATTGCAAGAGGTAGAAGATCCATCTCCTAACCTTTGTTGTTTCTTCTTTATCTGCAGGTACAAAAAAAAAGTAATAAGCAACACTGGAAATGAAATGGATCCTGGCGGCTCGAGAGTTTAGTCTCTCGTCGCGACCTTCGATCCAAGCATTAGCGGCTCGAGAGTTTAGTCTCTCGTCGCTACCCCCGATCCCGGTGTAGATCGATTCACAGCGCCGAAAGGCTGCCGGATTTTGCCCGAAATTCACAAGCAAATAAATTGCCGAATTCCATCCGCTACAAGTAAAATGAATATATTGGGTCGAGGTGCTGCTGAAATTCCGACAGTCTTAATTAGCAAATTCATTAAGTCTGCCCTGGTGATTCTCAAATCCAGACAAAAAAAATGCAGAGGACCCAAGGACATAAAACTAAATTGAGGCACAAATTCTCCCTAATTGCTACCAAATTGCAATTGCTTCAAAAAGCCCCAAAATTTACTAATTGCAGAAGGAAAAGAAAGTAGACAGTTGAAATTTTGAGGGCAAAAACTAAGTTCTCAGTTGAAAGAAGAATCAATTAAGGACTTAAAACTCTGGAGAAGAGGTCGAGACATACCCAATGGAAACAAACGAGATCAGAAATCACTCCTGGGGATGTCACGGCGTGTGCAGGACTATGCTGAGCCTTGCTTCGCTTCTCAACCTTTCACCCGGTCGGAATCATGAATTTATAGCCCCTCTTAGACTTCCCGAGCCTGGAATTGTGATTGCCCTAATTCAAAAGCCCTCAAAAATCAGGATTTTGTCAAAAATACAAAACAAAACACAAAAGAGCAGATCTGAAGCTTGGGAACTCAAACTGAAAGGGGTTCGATTGAGAATCCTATGCTTAGGTAAAAAATCACCTAAGGAGCGGATTGAACACCAAATTGGGGGCTGAGATTCGCAAAAGAAAAAAAGACCTAAAACCTACCTGGTCGCGAGCGCTTGGGGTCGGAAAGGTCGGGTTCGTGTCCTGTCGTCAAGCCGGACTCGCCTCGCTCTCCTCCGTTTCAATCGCCCAAGGCCGGCGCTCCAAGGTGGTGACTGGTGGGTAAAAGGCCGACCGCCGTCGAAGAGTACCATGTCGATTTTCTGTCGAAGAGTCATAGGAAAGAGACGAGAGCTAGAACAAACAAAAAATCATGTGGCTGATGTCTGACACTGGACAAAGGCCGGGCTCCCTTTGATGACCAATTGGGCTGGGTTCAGCAAAATATCAAATTGGGCTAAGGTTAAAAAATAAATAAATACAAAATCAAGCTAGCAAGTGATACATGCCTTCCGCCTTCAGCTTGATTTGTTTCGAAAGAAATTTCATTTAATTGCGAAATCGACCCACTAAAATGTACGAATTATAATTGGCATAAATTAAGAATTCGAGTTTAATAAAAAATATATTTATAATTAAACTCGTCAAAAATTCTTTGCCAATTAATTCGAGTGGGTCAATCTCAAATCGGCTCCGACAAACAAACGGAGTCAAAACCTCAAGTCAAGTTTCACTAAATATAAACTTGGTGCGACCAGAACTAAGCAAGATTTGATCCCGTCCAAACGGGTACGTCGGTAGCTCGACATAAAGCAAAAAGCTCGTCGGGTTCAATCGTCAAATAAAAATTAAATTTGTTCTCGTTCAGAACTACGTATAGACTTGATACTCTTTTACGAGTTACGTAGGAAATTCGGTATAAAATTTTAAATACGCCGAATTCAGTCACCGGTTACAAATTAAATCAAATTTGTTCTCGTTCAGAACTACGTATAGACTTGATACTCTTTTAGGAGTTACGTAGGAAATTCGGTATAAAATTTTAAATATATATGCCGAATTCAGTCACCGGTTACAAACCAAATCAAATTTGTCTTTTCGGTAGAACTACGTAAAGACTTGACGCCTCCTATCGGCTACGTAGGTAACCCGATATTAAATTCTAAAAATATATCGGGTACAGTTGTCAACCTCTAAATTTCCTTTAAATGAATATGAGGTTAAAATCAAACAAATTCAAATTGTCCATTCCGACTCGATATAAAGCTTTTGCTCATCGAGTTCGGTCACCACTCTCAAATGATCCCATGATCAAACCCAAATACAGAATTTCTTTTCGTTTAGAACTACGATGACTTGATTCCACTAAACAAGTGGATAGGTAGGAAACTCGGTGTAAATCAAATTCTCACCGAGTCCAGTCACGTCCAAACCTTCAAATAAATCTTTCCAAATTCATTTGTCGACTCTAGTCGTCCCAGATGTTAAATCTTCCATCAAAATCAAAGTGTCCACTCTAACTCGATACAAAGCTCCCGCTCATCGAGTTTGGTCACGACCAACATTCAAAATCAAATTCCACCATCCCCAAATTGACCTTTAAGTCAAACCTCTAAGTCAAATCAAACACCACATTAAATCGCTTTCTATGCAAATGATAGGCGGGTTACTTGAGTTACCCTTCCGAGAAGGTGGGCTCAGGTTACTCGGGTGGAGTGTTGTTCGAGCTACCCTTCGTAGAAGGTGGGTTTGAATTTCATCCTATGATGCATATAAGAAAACGAAACAAAATCCAAATCAACCCAAACACAAACTCAAAACACTCTGAACTACGTGAGGCTTGACTCTCTCCCAAGAGATACGTAGGCAACCCGCCAAAATTCGGGTGCAGCCCAAATCACCAAAAACATTAAAATCTTGGTATCGATATGACTTCGAATCAAGAGGGTAACCAAAAGGGGTCGAACTCAAATATTAAAAAATCAAATAAAATGTGTTGTACGATTATTTGCGCATTTTTGTCCAACAGTGACAACCATGGAAGGATTTTAGAGAGAAACATAGCGTTTATTAAAAGAGTAAAGGCGTTGGCCAAAAAATAGTAATTACTAAGAGAGTAAAGAGGAGACTAAAGAACTTACCTTTGATGAAGAAAATGCATTTGAGGAAGAACGATTTGAGGAATTGAGGAAGAACGATTATAGAATCCATGGTTACTTCAATTTCAAAAAGGGGGTTTGAGCAGTTGAAGAGAACGTGGGTTGAGAAAGTGATTTATTAGGTTGCTCAAAGGATTGACACGTGGCTAAATTTTTGCTGAAGACGTTGCTTCTAAAATAATAAGTATAAGGGGTGGATATTTGGGTGACGTCATGTACGATCCGTCCGCCACTCATATCGCGAAACTGGAGTTTTCGTTTTCTTGCTAACGCGCGCCCTGTAGTTTGATTCGCTTGCTCTACGGTACGAGCCTCATACAGAGCTTAGCCCTTTATTATAGAATCAGAGGGAGGGGCCACCCTCTTTTCCGACTCGTATCTTGTTTGTTCTGGAAACACGTCTTCCTATTCCATCTTTTCTCGAATAGCCTTTAACGGAAGAAATAGAAGCTCGAGAAGGAATACTAAAACCTAGTTCACTCGCTAAGTCTCTTTGCATCCATGGCTGAATGGTCAAAGCGTCCAACTCATAATTGGCGAATTCGTAGGTTCAATTCCTACTTGATGCATGCCAATGGGACCCTCCAATAAGTATACGCCTATTGGAATTGGCTCTGTATCAATGGAATCTCATCATCCATATATAACGAATTAGTATATTCATTTCATAACATAGGAACAGTAAAAAGTTGAGAGTTGAGACTAGAGCTCATAGGGAAGAAAATAGATAGAATCACATATGCAATATTTACAGATAAAAGTCTTCGGTTATTTGGGAAAAAGAAATATACTTCTAATCTCGAATCAGGATCAATTAGGGCAGAAATAAAGCATTGGGTCGAACTCTTCTTTGGTGTCAAGGTAATAGCTATGAATAGTCATCGATGAAAAATTCGATTTGATTGTCATAATCAGTATGGTACTTCGCCGTAAAAAGCGAACTAATTAAAAAAAAATGTATACGGATGAGTACATGAGTAGCCAGCCTATGAGGATCTACCGTCCGACGAAATCGAGCTAAGCAATCCTTTACAACATTGGTCTTTTGGAAGATATGGTAAAATCCACCATCTTGAAAGAATGAAGTTGAAGAAAAATGTCAGAGATCAACATCTCGATTTCCCACTGACACTTCCAATGTCCCATATGACGGTATTGATGATAGTAAAATTATAGTCTTCCACTCTTCCACCTTAACTTGACGCAACCCCCAAAGACTTGACAACAACAACTCCATCATGGAGGGCACGGGCAGTGGCGCGCTACTACAAAATTGGGAAAATAACCCATAGTATATAACCCGGGCATGCCATTTATGGTATATAAAGTGGTGAAATCCGAAAAATTAAATTTAGTTGACCTTTATATACCGGTTAGTGTACCACCCGGTGTATAAAGAAGCATTTTTTAAGAAAATAACTATGAAAATAAACGCCCGGGTTATATTGTAAAAAAGAAAATCCCACTAATCCGGGTTATTTGGCCTTGTACCAAATTGAAGATAGAATCGGAAAACCCCTAACCTCGATACCCTCAAGTCCTTAACCGGTTCTCCGCCTTCCTCCTCTGTTCGCACCCACTGTTGCCTGCCCCTCGCCGGTTGCCGCCTCTTCTACAAGTCGCCGTTGGATTCCCGGCATCGCAGGTGGCTTCCCGTCGCTCGCTATTCAGAACTTGGGGTCCCAGTGCTTCACGAAGTCCCGGCGTTCGCTGTTCAGAACATCGTCCGATTCGTCCCAGTGTTTTACGAAGAAACTTCCCCGACGTTTGCTGCTCGACTGTAATGTTCGTTGCTACTACTTTTTTGATTATCTATTGGTACCGTCATCCCGATCTGTTCATCAAATTTTAAGTTTTGAACAAAATTTATTGCTACTAGACGAACTGCTCACCCCATCTTTGTTGAATTTTTGCCTCAATTGAACAAAAGGAATATTTTTTAATCTTTTCTTACTCTATTGTGTTCAGATATAGTTGTATTTTTGGTTAATTTGAGATGAATTTGTGTGGAATTTGTGCTCCAACATTAGAAATTTTTCTAAGGTTGGAGCTATAGTGGAACTGCCTAGTCCTTCCGATTATCTTTTTCTATGAGGAGTATTATACGGGTTTTTGACAATTGTTTCCATTTCATACACTAGTCATATGTTGGAGCTATAATGGAATTGCCTAGTACTTCCGATTATATTTTTCTTCCCATTAACCTGTATATCAGATTTTGATCATCTATTTCCTTATCCATCTAATTGAAATTAATATTTGATCTTGGTATGTTATGGAACAACTATTTATACATTGTTGTACATATTCTTATAATCTTATGCATGAAGTTTGAGGTTGGGTTAATGATTCATATTTTTGTTTCAATTGATTCACTTCGATTCTGTTCCTCTCATTTGTTTTTTCTACATACCAACTGAAAGTGAGGAATTGGAAAATAGGCTCTTTAGATTTCGGACTGCCTTCTTGCTCATTGCCTTATTCATGGCGCTATGGCTGGATTCACTGGCTTCACAATCGCACAAGTGATTTTCTTATATCTAACTTGAAAATGAACATAAAAACAATGATTTTCCTAGCAAATTTGTGCAGCACATCATAGAGAAACCGAACCAGGTGGCGATAAGGACTGAATGTGGGCTAGGCTCCTGTCTTCGAGCAACCAGCCCAGCTTCTAGTCTAAACCAAAGGACGCCTCTGCAGGCAACTTTTAAGCAGGTGTAGAAATCATCTTCCAGCCCACAAAAGGTGTCAAATTATTTTGTTAAGTTAACGGTTTCAAATGATGTTGTCGAGTTAACGATTTCCTGACTGATCATTGCCTTCTTGGTTAGGTGCTCTATATTGTATTTGCCTTTTTAATGCTGGTAATTCTGATTTTCAAGAAGAGGTCTGTCAAAAGGTAATATGTTTTTCCTTTTGCCTCAAGTGTAAGTTTATATTTTGTCAGTGTCAGTCATCTTAATTTTATTATCTTTAAATAGAGTTAACCTTGGTTATCCAGAAGATGCATATATTAGATCTCAATTTAGTACTGTGCGCTTGGCATTTTGCAGTAAGAAAGTCTTGCCTTAAATGTTCAATTGGCCCATAAGGTTCCGAGCTATTCATTGGAATATTTTGCCAACTGTTGAAGGGTGAAATTTCACGAATTTAATTAGTCGTGACTTTATATTCAAATTACCAAGTTTAATTATTTATTTAATGATTAAATTTGGTGACAAACAATTTGGTGAAATTGTGTTAAATGGGCACAAAAATAAGAAGTAAAGGGACCCAAACCCAATTCAATGAAATTGAACAAAATTAAAATACAGTCCGGCCGGCCCAAGTGAGAAGAGGCCAGTTAATCCTGGAAAATTCAGCAACTGCTCTCTCCTACAGTTAATTAAAAAAACTGTACAGGAAAGAAACTAGGGGAGTGGGCATGCTAGGTAACTACTCCTATTGCTCCCTATAAAAGCCAAAAGAAATAGGGACTGCTGGATTTTTCTTCTTCTGCCTCCCACCATCAACGAAGCAGTTAGCACATCTTCTTCATTCTCCTGGATTTTCCTGCTCCTAGAGAAGTCTGCAAACAACAAACACAAGCAAAAGAAAACTCTTGTTATTATTGCAGAAAGAAAAGAGAGAGAGAGAGAGCACAACATCTCAACAATCGACAAGAAAGAAGAGAAGGTAGTCCTTTGTCTAGGTCTTGTTCATATATGAGATTCTTGAAGCCCCCTCTCATAAAGCATTGAGCTTTAAGAAAGGGTTTGGGTTTCAAAATCATCAAACAACCCTAAATCAAGGCAAAATGTTGCTGATTTTTTGCTCAAAAGAAACCCAATGGCTGCAGGAATTCGATCCTCGGAACCCCCTCTTATTGAGCTTTAAGAAAGGGTTTGGGTTCCGGGATCAGTAAATCGCTCTAAAAGAGGGCGAAAGGCTGCCCAATTTTCTTAAACAGGCCAGCTAGCAATCTCATATAAGCAGAGGAAAAAATCCAGCCAGACATGGGACATTGAAATAAAAACTGTCCTAATCAAGGGCTAAGTTCTGCTAAAATTCCCCTAAGTGAAGTTCTAACAAGTGAACTCAATTCATTCACACAAACTGGAACTAAAATCAGTTGGCAAAACTGATTTTAAGCCCTTGATTAGGACAGTTTTTATTTCAATGTCCCATATCTGGCTGGATTTTTTCCTCTGCTTATATGAGATTGCTAGCTGGCCTGTTTAAGAAAATTGGGCAGCCTTTCGCCCTCTTTTAGAGCGATTTACTGATCCCGGAACCCAAACCCTTTCTTAAAGCTCAATAAGAGGGGGTTCCGAGGATCGAATTCCTGCAGCCATTGGGTTTCTTTTGAGCAAAAAATCAGCAACATTTTGCCTTGATTTAGGGATGTTTGATGATTCTAAAACCCAAACCCTTTCTTAAAGCTCAATGCTTTATGAGAGGGGGCTTCAAGAATCTCATATATGAACAAGACCTAGACAAAGGACTACCTTCTCTTCTTTCTTGTCGATTGCTGAGATGATGTGCTCTCTTTCTCTCTCTCTTTTCTTTCTGCAATAATAACAAGAGTTTTCTTTTGCTTGTGTTTGTTGTTTGCAGACTTCTCTAGGAGCAGGAAAATCCAGGAGAATGAAGAAGATGTGCTAACTGCTTCATTGATGGTGGGAGGCAGAAGAAGAAAAATCCAGCAGTCCCTATTTCTTTTGGCTTTTATAGGGAGCAATAGGAGTAGTTACCTAGCATGCCCACTCCCCTAGTTTCTTTCCTGTACAGTTTTTTTAATTAACTGTAGGAGAGAGCAGTTGCTGAATTTTCCAGGATTAACTGGCCTCTTTTCACTTGGGCCGGCCGGACTGTATTTTAATTTTGTTCAATTTCATTGAATTGGGTTTGGGTCCCTTTACTTCTTATTTTTGTGCCCATTAACACAATTTCACCAAATTGTTTGTCACCAAATTTAATCATTAAATAAATAATTAAACTTGGTAAT
Source organism: Persicaria tinctoria (assembly GCA_037127255.1). Classification (NCBI taxonomy): domain Eukaryota; kingdom Viridiplantae; phylum Streptophyta; class Magnoliopsida; order Caryophyllales; family Polygonaceae; genus Persicaria; species Persicaria tinctoria. Next base: position 18,284,297 of record JBANSL010000007.1, on the reverse strand, counting down.
TTGAATATAAAGTCACGACTAATTAAATTCGTGAAATTTCACCCTTCAACAGGTGTGTTTGGCCAAAGTTTCATAAAGCCTTGATTCTCTATTAATCATTATGCACCAGAGGTTAAGCCTTGATTTTGAGCCTATTCTGATTGGACTTTTTGAAAAATTATGCCCTGATTTTCTTATTCCGATTCCAGGTTTTTATCACCCTCAATTAAGAGCGCAGAAGCCATTGGTATTACCTAACTCCAAGATTTATTCTTGAGCTAAGATGTCATGAAAAATGTTGATAAATTGAGGAATAAAATGGAAAATGCAGGAAGCACTAGAGAGGCCAAAAGGGGATAATCCAAGAGGGATCAAAGAAAGCTTTTAGCTGTGGCATGTAAGTGGAGAGAGATGCCTTCATGGGACTATCCATATCAGAAGAACTACTGAGAAATCCAAGGAGAGTTGTGAGGAGAGATTCAGAAAGCAGTGATCATGAGGTATTTTTGTAATGCAAACATCCCAAAGAGTAATTATGGTTTCACATAAAATATCTGATTAACATTGCATGCCTTTTATTCTCTTGCTATTTTTACTTACTTTTAGAGCCTAGTATTCTATGTTTTGGCAGACACAAATTGAATTATGACTCTTGTTGTTTTGATCTACCTCTGAAGGTTATTTGTATAATTACCTCACAAAAGAATTTTACAACTTGAGTCTTGCTCATGAGCCACCTAAAGGTCTTAAAGGATCTGCTAATCCTGGAGGTGTAGTCTTCATCTATTTTCTTCCATCAAATTGATATACATGCTCAAAGAAGATTTGTTTTGGTTTCATATTTAACGTCTTGGAGTTTTTGAAACATCTACTAAGTCTATAAATCTGGAGCTTATGTTATCCTATTGTGAGAGTATATTGTACGCTGGCAATTGTATGCTACTGATAGTTGTTGTGAGCGGAATCTGCCATGTTTTACAGTAACTTTTATATCGATTTATGTATACATTTTATACATTTGGGCTAAGATAGTACAGAATCTGTGTAGTTTATGTTTATTCGCCAAATTATGGAATCTACACCAGTTTCTGTTTAAATCGCAGAAATCGAGGCATTTACAGCAATTCTACAGAAGGTCGGAAATGCTCGGAAAACCACTACAGAAGTCCAAGGTCAAAGCAGCGGAACAAGTCTGAGAGCCAAGGCTACTCGATCTCGAGTAGGCCTGGTCGACATAGACGAGCCATGGCCGAGCAGCCTTGGTCGAGCACACCCTGATCGAGCAAAGCCAGACACCCAGACTCCGGACCCTACTCGACCTAGACAAGCACTAGTCTAGGTCGACGAAGCCCAGACGCCCATGTCCGGAGTCGACAAGGAGAAGAGCCGAGCTTGCCGAGGAGATCCACCCGAGGACGACCAGGAGACTCGCTGACGCGGAAAGGAGGATCCGCTGCCGCGGACGAAGCCATCCGCTGCCAGCGGAAGAGCCAGCTCGCGGAAGCGGAAGAAGACCCAACTCGATCTCGACGAACTCTTGTCGAGATCGACGAAGACCTTGAGACATGTCCGAGCATGTCCGAGCCAGTCGAACACACCAACCCGAGGAGGCCTAGTCGACGGAGCCACGCTTGTCGAGATCGATGAAGGCTACTCTAGGTCGACGAGCACCAGTGAGCCAGAGTCCGAGCCACATCGAGAAGAGTCAAGCCAAGCCGAGCCACCCTTGTCGAGGTCGAGGAGACCTTGCCGAGGTCGAGTAGAGTCGCTTCCAGAATCTTCTCGACTTGGCTTGTCCGAGTAGGATTGGAGTTGCTTGATGCCGAAGGCGGAAGATTCTATCCGAAGTTGCTGAAATCTATCTGATCTATCAAGTCTATCCATCAAAGAGCCAGATCTATCAAGACATGTTACCTAATTAGTTTTATCTTTTTCCCTTATAGATTTATTTCCATTAAACATTTATTTATCTTTTAGCATTTTAGATATAAATTTAGATATAGATAGATATCTTCTTTCCTAGAATAGCTAGGGAATGAAGGCTATAAATAAGGCCCTAGGGGCTCAGTTTTATTCAATTCAATTCTAGATCCAATTTCAGGGAGGGAAGTAGTTAGTTCCATTCAGAGATACAGTTTAGGAGTTTAAGGTTTTTAGGGTTTTGGCTTTTTGCGAAAGTTGATTGCCAGGATTGTAAAGGCTTTTGAATATAGTTTATGCAAGTTTCTTTTTATACATCAATGTCTGCGATTGCGATGAGGCGTGAGTAGTCCACCCACTTCTGGGGCTGGGGTGAGCCCGACGGTGGCCATGTGAGGCAATGCAATAAAAGGTCAGATCTTTTATGCAATTCATCTTCTATCCCTATGAGCATGATTCTTTTGCGAGAGTTGAAGGTGATCCTTGTTTGTGTTATTGAAGCGAAAGTGATCTTAATACAACTTGGGTTAATTATGTGAAAAAGGGTTAGTAACAATTAGGGTTTATGCGAGAGCCTCTATATGCCTATTTGTTAATGACGAAAGTTATTTGATGGAAAGCATGATCTTTTGTGCCTTTATGTGTTGTTTTGCATGATTATCGTTGTGGTGTTGAAACCCTGGCCTTGGAGGTCTTTTAATATATTGAAGTTTATTTCTGTCAAATTTCTGCATTCTGTCTTCAATTCTGCAAAGTTTTAAGTTTCTGTTCTTAGTCGACATAGAGGAGCCTTGGTCGAGATCGAGTACTGCTTGTCGATCTCGAGTAAGACTGGTCTTAGTCGAGTTGTCTTTTCTTCTGCTTTTGTCGATTTAAAGTTTCTGTCTTTGCTTTCCTTTGTCGAAGTCGAGTAGTAGTGGTCGAGATCGAGTTGGTTTGCCTTTGTCGAGTTGCTTCGTTTTCGATTCTGAGTTACTGTTGTCGACTGTCTTTGTCTATCTCGAGTTGCTGTTGTCGAGATCGACCAGTGTGTTGCCTTGCTTTTATTTGCTGCTTTACTTTCTGTCTTTAGTTTGTTCTTTGCTTTTATTTTAGTTGCCCTTGCCGGGATTATTTGTTTCTATTTTATTTCTACTTCTGCTTGTGTTTCTGTGCTGTTCTGCTGCTGCTGTGAGAATCTGATAGCTACCTGAGAACTGCTGACGTGCTTCCTCGTGGATTCGATCCTGACTATTCTCTTACTACAACGGGAGGAAGTCTTGTAATTATTTGCTGAGACAGGGGAGTCGTTCTAAACCATATTCTATTCTATACTTGACTTACTCCTGCAACAACAAATTGGCGCCGTTGCCGGGGAAGCAATCAATCGCGCCTTAGGTAGTCAGTTCTCACTGTTTCTTTGAGTTAGATTGCAGGTGTATGCGTCGTTCTGGTCAAACACCTGAGTTTGACAGCTTAGACGAACCGGAGCGCTACCTACACATCCACTCCAAACTCAAAAGGATCATGTCGGCTGCAGAAACACAGGAACAGCTGATCGCTAGGCTTACCAGGGAACTAGCCGCAAGGGATGCCGCTATCAACGCTAAAGATGCTGCTATCGCCGCTGAGAGAGCAGCAAGAGAACAAGCACAAGCTGAGCTTGCCCAGTATCCCACCACGGCAGAGGACTACATGCACCCAACTCTCGTCGTGCCTGAATCGGCGATTCTAATCCCTGAAAACTCTTTTGAAATTCGCACTCAATTTCTTATAGAGCTTAAAAATAATGCCTTTTACGGCAGATTTAATGAGTGTCCTCTTGAACATATTACTAACTTTCATGATATGTGCCGTACTCTTGCAGAAGGCACAACTCTGGAATATGTCAAGATGAAATCTTTCCGCTGGTCGCTCGCTGGGCCTGCACTGAAATGGCTGGAAGGGCTGAAAGCAAAATCACTCACAACCTGGGCCTAAGTAGAGCAAGAGTTTCTGAACAAATTCTTCCCACCTGCCAAAACAGCACATCTCCGCCAGAAAATCACCGCCTTTAAACAGCAGAAAGGGGAACCGCTAGCAAGGGCATGGGAACGCTACAAGGAACTTCTGCGATCTTGCCCTACTCATGGACAGCCACCCTACATCATTCAGGAGATCTTCTTCAACTCTCTTGATCAAGTCACTAAGGACAGAATCAACAGTTATACTCGCTACGAGTATCTGACAATGCCGCCAAGTGACGCATGGGGAGTGCTGGAGAAGCTCACTACCTACGACAACAAGTATGGGTCTACTGCAACTTATGAAGAGAACCCATACGCCAGGCCAGCACCATCCATGCCCCTCTATGAGCCATCAAAGGAGATCGATCCAGATGTCAGGGAGCAATACTACAGAGATCAGAATAGGAAGCTCATCAAGCAAGTCAAATATCTCTCTGTCAACTAGCCTTGTATTGAATGCGGATCGCAAAGGCACACCACTCCTGAGTGCCCACACACAGAACAAGTCAGGATGGCAGAGCACCATGAGGATGCAGCTTACGCAGGGGGTCCAAATCGCTACATGGGGGACCAAAGGTTTCAACAACCACAGTGGAACCAAGGTGTCCCTAGGAATCCCCCGCCCTACAGAGCTCCAGGACATCCAGAAAGGGACCAGAAAAAGGATGATATACAGCTAGTCCTGGAGGAGATACGGAGGAACCACTCAGAAACTAGACAATCTTTCAACTCCGTCTATACTCAAATGCAAGGTGTCAACTCTAGGCTTGGGGAAATTGATATCTGGCGGAAAACAGTTGATACACAGATTGGTCAGCTAGCAGCGGGAATCCCCAGACAGTCAGGAGCACTCCCTGGATCTTCAGAACCAAATCCTAAGGGAAAGACTGGACACGTCGCCGCTGTGAAACTCAGGAGCGGCCATCAATTACAAGAGCCAGAGGTTGGAAAGCAGCAGAACGACGAAGAACAGCAAGTCGACCTCGACAAGTCCGTAGTCGATCTCGACAAAACCGTACTCGACCTCGACAAGACTCTCGTCGACCTCGAGGAGAAATTGCCAGAATCTTCGTCTGCGCCGAACAGCAACTCGACTGCACCCAATCCAGTCGATCTCGACAAGACCCTTGTCGATGTCGAGGAGCCCTTGGTCGAGAAATCTGCAGCACCTCCGACATCTGTTCTGGCTCCGACTCAGAAAAGGAAGATGCCTTTCCCCACAAAATCTCTAAAGGACCCAGCGGAGAAAAAGTTTTAGCGCTTCATCAAGATGCTTCAGAAGCTCAACGTCACCATCCCCTTCACAGAAGCTCTTAATGAAATGTCGTCCTACGTCAAGTTCCTGAAGGAGATTCTGAGCAAAAAGCGATCGATGGCAGAAATCACAGAGGAGTGCAGCCATCTGGACATATTGGAGAAGAGGCCGGATCCAGGTAAGTTTGCTATAACTATTGGATTTGGTCCATACAAAATTAATGCCCTATGTGATCTTGGAGCCAGTGTTAGTATTATGCCTTTAACGATTTGGTCCAAGATTAAGATAGGTGCCCTGGAGCCTGTGGATGCTAGACTTTACATGGCCAACAACACGGTGGTCATTCCAACAGGCATGGTGGAAAATGTCCCAGTACAAGTAGGTAAATTCTTCGTTCCTGCTGATTTCTTAATTGTTGATATGCAAGAAGATCCTGCTTGTCCAATTATTCTAGGGAGACCATTCTTGGCAACGGTGGATGCCAACAAAAGCGTAAGGAAAGGAGTGCTCACCTTCAACATCAGCGATGAGGTAATTGAGTATTCCTTTAATAAAACTGAAAGGCATACAGGTCCAATGGAAGAGGTCAAATCTATCTCAGCTGGCTACATCACATGCGGGGAACCCAAAGTCAGAAATATGACCCCTGAGGAGATAGAAAAAAGGGACATGGAGGCCCAGGTGGAGGAGATCATGGCAATCCTCAAGGAAAACACGGAGAATCCCATTGACACAGACCAAGGTAAGTCCTTGTGGATTCATTATTTTTCGGATGCCTTGACAGGAGCTAAGTATGGGGTCAAGATCGACCAGGGCTCCTCGACATCGAGTAGAACCCTAGTCGATCTCGACCAGACCAAGGAGACTCCACCAGAGCCAGTTCCGTCGAGCAGCCAGATGGAAGCCAAACCCTCGTCGATCTCGAGTAGGCTACTCGAGGTCGACAAGAACCCAGCCAACACGACTCCTGCTTCCTCGACACAGAAGCCGCCTGACGCACCATCTCTAGTCGAGATGGACAAGGGTCTTGTCGAGATCGACCACCCTTCGACGGCCTCGGCTTCTTCTTCCTCAACGATGGTGACTCCAGGACCAAAGCCCTACTCGACCTCGAGTAGGCTTATCGAGGTCGACCAGACTTCTTCGTCGACTTCTGCCTCTTCGACCAGGACACCACCAGAGCCTGCAGTCTCGTCGATCTCAAGGAGCCCTAGTCGAGATCGACCAAACACCGTGGTGCCCGATTCCGTTTCCGCAAAGGTAAGTCAAGGTATGGATCTTTCTTCTCCTATTTCCATTAAAGATTTATCTATACATGGGAGAGGTCTGCCTTGGTATGTGCGATTGTGCAGGATTTCCAATGATGAGCCTAAGGAGTATGAAGTTGGAGACAAGCTCTATGTCTCTAAATCAAAGGATCATTGGTTTCCCAACAAATTCAACAAGAAGCGGATGAGACCGTTCGTGGTGAACAAGATCCATTCTGGAGGATTACAGCTGATGGACAAGAATGGAGTCTTATTTGAGGCCCAAGCTACATGGGCCCTGCAGATGCCACCTTGAGCATTAATGAAAGTCGGCCTAGCGACTATAAAATCTAGAGCATGTACATAGACTTTTTAGGACATTTGAGACTTTGTTTTTGTTTTTGCTATTATGGGTATATGTCTTCTACTTTTTCAGGTCAATGGATAGAACCAAGTTACATTAATACTCGGACTAAGAGGTGCTCCATTCGAAATTTTGCAGCTCTGCACACATGTCTTGTGAGTTTCTTTCTTTACCCTTTACATTGTTTTTTTATACAGTGAGGACACTGTAATGTTTAAGTATGGGGTGGGGAAAGGGCTTACATTATGCATATTTTCCATACTTGACATTATGTGTGCATTATTTCTTGGAATTGCTACATGGCTATTTTGGAATGCATTATTTATTTATGTGCTTATATGCATGTTTTCCAAAAATCTTGAAAAATGACCCCCATTGAAATTTTTGAATAATGTCATGGAAGCTTATATTGGACTCGACGATGCAAAATTGGATTCATTAGAGATATGGCATGAAATTGCCTAGTAAAGGGAAGTGACAATGAAGTGCATATTTTATTGAAAACCATGAAAGGAGGTAAAATTTGAAGTTGCTTTTGACATGTTGCATGATAAGATGATGGAGGACTTTATATTTCCATATAAATGCTCATATTGTTTATATCCTAGCCTTACCTATGCTTACGCATCACAAAAGCCATAAAATGCCTTATTTCATATATTGCTCCACATGATCTAAATATTTCCATTCTTTACCTTATCCGGGGATTATGTTGAGAATGATGTTACATTATGGAGATGTTATATGGTTATTATGTTGTTATTATCATTATTGGAGTTTGGAAGGAAATTGTTTAAAATATATGGAAAATTTAACGAGTGAAAGAAAATCCAATCACCTCAGGAGATAAAGGTAGATTGACCCTGCTCTCTGAGATAATAGTTTGGAGAGATGGGACACATTGTGAGGAGTCCAAAGCACTAAGTATCCGGGGCCATTCATGACACCCATGTTTGCGACTCGCGAGAAGGCAGTGCTGAGGTTAGAGAGGTAAAAGCATTATTATTGAAAAAAGCAATATGAAAGGTGATGAATCAAAGAAAGAAAGAATGTGGAATGAAACTCAAAGTTTGGGAAGTACTCCATTTCCCCGGATCAAAAAGCACCACATTGCCAGAAATTGCCCACCTTTTAGCCTTTTACCAATCTACTCCTTCATGAGCTTAAATTAAAGTCTTCTTGATTATCAATGCTTGGTCACATATGAATTATTTGTGCATAACCCTCCTTTTGTGAGTAGATGTTGCTTTTATATAATTGCACATGCATGGATCTGTGACATAGTACCTTTTCGAGGATGGTAATTGATTGCAGGGTCATATAAAAATGAATCTGATATGTTGAGAGTTTTAAATTCTTCCCCTGAATGACAAGTAAAAGTATTGCTTGAGGACAAGCAAGCTTAAGTATGGGGTGTTTGTTGTGAGCGGAATCTGCCATGTTTTACAGTAACTTTTATATCGATTTCTGTATACATTTTATACATTTGGGCTAAGATAGTACAGAATCTGTGTAGTTTATGTTTATTCGCCAAATTATGGAATCTACACCAGTTTCTGTTTAAATCGCAGAAATCGAGGCATTTACAGCAATTCTACAGAAGGTCAGAAATGCTCGGAAAACCACTACAGAAGTCCAAGGTCAAAGCAGCGGAACAAGTCTGAGAGCCAAGGCTACTCGATCTCGAGTAGGCCTGGTCGACATAAACGAGCCATGGCCGAGCAGCCTTGGTCGAGCACACCCTGATCGAGCAAAGCCAGACACCCAGACTCCGGACCCTACTCGACCTAGACAAGCACTAGTCTAGGTCGACGAAGCCCAGACGCCCATGTCCGGAGTCGACAAGGAGAAGAGCCGAGCTTGCCGAGGAGATCCACCCGAGGACGACCAGGAGACTCGCTGCCGCGGAAAGGAGGATCCGCTGCCGCGGACGAAGCCATCCGCTGCCAGCGGAAGAAGACCCAACTCGATCTCGACGAACTCTTGTCGAGATCGACGAAGACCTTGAGACATGTCCGAGCATGTCCGAGCCAGTTGAACACACCAACCCGAGGAGGCCTAGTCGACGGAGCCACGCTTGTCGAGATCGATGAAGGCTACTCTAGGTCGACGAGCACCAGTGAGCCAGAGTCCGAGCCACATCGAGAAGAGTCAAGCCAAGCCGAGCCACCCTTGTCGAGGTCGAGGAGACCTTGTCGAGGTCGAGTAGAGTCGCTTCCAGAATCTTCTCGACTTGGCTTGTCCGAGTAGGATTGGAGTTGCTTGATGCCGAAGGCGGAAGATTCTATCCGAAGTTGCTGAAATCTATCCGATCTATCAAGTCTATCCATCAAAGAGCCAGATCTATCAAGACATGTTACCTAATTAGTTTTATCTTTTTCCCTTATAGATTTATTTCCATTAAACATTTATTTATCTTTTAGCATTTTAGATATAAATTTAGATATAGATAGATATCTTCTTTCCTAGAATAGCTAAGGAATGAAGGCTATAAATAAGGCCCTAGGGGCTCAGTTTTATTCAATTCAATTCTAGATCCAATTTCAGGGAGGGAAGTAGTTAGTTCCATTCAGAGATACAGTTTAGGAGTTTAAGGTTTTTAGGGTTTTGGCTTTTTGCGAAAGTTGATTGCCAGGATTGTAAAGGCTTTTGAATATAGTTTATGCAAGTTTCTTTTTATACATCAATGTCTGCGATTGCGATGAGGCGTGAGTAGTCCACCCACTTCTGGGGCTGGGGTGAGCCCGACGGTGGCCATGTGAGGCAATGCAATAAAGGTCAGATCTTTTATGCAATTCATCTTCTATCCCTATGAGCATGATTCTTTTGCGAGAGTTGAAGGTGATCCTTGTTTGTGTTATTGAAGCGAAAGTGATCTTAATACAACTTGGGTTAATTATGTGAAAAAGGGTTAGTAACAATTAGGGTTTATGCGAGAGCCTCTATATGCCTATTTGTTAATGACGAAAGTTATTTGATGGAAAGCATGATCTTTTGTGCCTTTATGTGTTGTTTTGCATGATTATCGTTGTGGTGTTGAAACCCTGGCCTTGGAGGTCTTTTAATATATTGAAGTTTATTTCTGTCAAATTTCTGCATTCTGTCTTCAATTCTGCAAAGTTTTAAGTTTCTGTTCTTAGTCGACATAGAGGAGCCTTGGTCGAGATCGAGTACTGCTTGTCGATCTCGAGTAAGACTGGTCTTAGTCGAGTTGTCTTTTCTTCTGCTTTTGTCGATTTAAAGTTTCTGTCTTTGCTTTCCTTTGTCGAAGTCGAGTAGTAGTGGTCGAGATCGAGTTGGTTTGCCTTTGTCGAGTTGCTTCGTTTTCGATTCTGAGTTACTGTTGTCGACTGTCTTTGTCTATCTCGAGTTGCTGTTGTCGAGATCGACCAGTGTGTTGCCTTGCTTTTATTTGCTGCTTTACTTTCTGTCTTTAGTTTGTTCTTTGCTTTTATTTTAGTTGCCCTTGCCGGGATTATTTGTTTCTATTTTATTTCTACTTCTGCTTGTGTTTCTGTGCTGTTCTGCTGCTGCTGTGAGAATCTGATAGCTACCTGAGAACTGCTGACGTGCTTCCTCGTGGATTCGATCCTGACTATTCTCTTACTACAACGGGAGGAAGTCTTGTAATTATTTGCTGAGACAGGGGAGTCGTTCTAAACCATATTCTATTCTATACTTGACTTACTCCTGCAACAACAATAATGGCACTTATTTATTCTTTTATGCTAATATAGGTCTCTGGCTTTAGGGGGCCATCAAGTTTGCTTTCTTCTTCTTCTTCTTTTTTTTCCATCATAAGCATCTAATATCTTGTTTGCTTCTTTAATATGCAGATTGACATGTCTTTCTTAAAGCAAATGCCTGAGAAGGACCTGAAAGATATGCAAATACCTATGGCAATTATAACCTCCATACATGTACTTACATATTGTGAAATTTGGTTCCTTGAAACTTGTGTGCTTTAAATAATCTGAGCCTTTTACTAACTCATCATATGTCTAGTTATGAGCATTTAAAAATTTCCACTTCTTTGAGCCTTTTACTAACTCATCATATGTCTAGTTATGAGCATTTCAAAATTTTCACTTCTCTGAGCCTTTTACTAACTCATCATATGTCTAGTTATCACTTATCAGCATTTCAAAATTTCACTTCTCTTGCAATCAAGATTGTAGTTCAATTCACTTTTGCTTTACTGAGAAGCATAGCTAATCAGTGGATAGAGCTATTATGGTGCTTGCTAAGCTAGCTGCCGTTCTTACTTGCAAGTTGAACAGAAAATGGTCTGTTTCACATTTATTTGCTGGATGTGGCACATGTTATCTCCAGATTGATGTTCGACTTTTGTTATGTACATGGAAGTTCTGGTATATGTTACCATTAGAACAGTTTCTAGTTCCATTGAGTGCCTGGAAGTTCTTGCTCTTGTTATTGTTATCTGTATATCAGTTTCAACTTTTGTTGCATAAATTGAAGTTCTTACGCATGTTATCTGTATATATTAGTTGTGCACCTTTTGAGTGGATATGTGGTAGAGTCATTTTACCTTTCATTGTGTATGTGGTTCCATTGCGTGCATGCAAGTTCTTAGTTCTGACACATGTTATGTAGATTAGTTTCACCTTTTATTTCATACATGGAAGTTCTGGCACATGTATATGTAGATTGATTTTAGCTTTCATTGCTTACATGGAAGTTCTCAAAACACCGTGTCAGTGAATTAGTTTAGAATTCAATCGTGTACATGGAAGTCACCCATGCTCACTTTGGGCAACAAATAACATGTCGAAAAATTTAGTGTGTTTTGGTGATTGCATTGAAAACATTCAAATAGATGTCTATGATAATTCTTGGTGATATGGTGGTGAGCCTCATTATGCATAAGCTTACTTTTTTTTTCAATTGCCAGGGGCCAAGAAAAAAGATTATGCAGGTTGTCATGGCGATTTCTAAACAGCCACCAGCACCACAACAACCACAACCACCACCACCACCAATGCTGCCACCGAGACCACTCTATGACAAATTATCTTGTGATGAAATGTGGTGTGCTTATAATGTTAATCTCTTTTACACCGAGAGAGACACAGACTTGAATGCTTAATTAAATTCACAGGTAGCATGTCTTTCTTTTTCAATATTTTATTGTAATTTAAAAGCAAGTATATTTAGTCTTGTAAAGTTATTAATTTTTATTATTATGTTTAGTTTAACCCATTTTCTATTTAGTTCCTTCATTTTCCCATATTCCTACTTCGTAGTTTTTAGGCATTTTCTCCATATGTTCAGTGGTACGGAAAACAGCAAACATTCTCAGAACAAGATATTGATGACGTTCGAAAGGAGTTCCTAGAGTATCTGATCCGTGTCTTATTTTAGGTATGAAGTGCATAATAGGAATTAATGTAGCAAGATTCAATAACTACAATGTCTTGTTCTTGTACATAGAGAAAATTTCATTGTCATCACTAACTTGCTTACAATTGGCTTTTCAGGTTGATTGATTGATTGATAATGAAGTAGTCATGGTCTTCGAACTTATATGTTTTCCTCTTTAGATAATGGTATCATACTCTTTAGGACGGGATTATTATATTTTGGATTTGTTAAAGTACTCTTTATGACGGAATTATTATATTTTGGTAAGTCTATTTCTACTTTTGTAATTGCACTCGTTAATATGTTCTGAGTGGTGTATGTATTTAGCATATGCATGCGCAGATTATGCATTTATACAGGTGGATTAAATGAAATATGAATATATTTTATTAGAACAAGACATATTATATAACCCGAACCTTGAAATCCCTGGGTTATATGTTCTCACTTTCACCGCAAAAAGGATAGAGAATATAACCCTGGTCTACATAAACCGGTGTATATTCTCCGAGCAAATCAATACGGGTTAAAATATGACGATATATAATAACCCGGACTTCAAATATTCGGGTTATTTCATAAGCTTTTTATAACACGGATATTCTAATATCCGGGTTATATTAACACCCCAAATAACCCGGACCGGATGGTGTAAATGCCGTATGGATAACCGGATAATCCGAATAAAATAACCCGGATATAGGTTCCGGGTTATATAGTGTACTGAGAATATAATCCGCTGACCATTAACCCGGACCATATCCGGGTTATATAGGGTCAAATATCCGGGTTATTTTCCCTTTTTTGTAGTAGGCGCGGAGCCAGGATTTCCGTCAGGGGGTGCTAAAAAAATTCCACGGAATTTTTTTTTTGGTGTATACTTATTAAGAAGATTTTTTTTAAAAAATAATATTGAAAAAACACTAAATTTTTTATTTTTTTAATGATTTTTTGTATTTAAATAGTTGAGAGTGACCAAAAAAATAGAATAGAAACAAACAATATAGAAAAAAAATCACAAATAATTACTTTTAAAAAAATATTGAATTAATAAAAGGTTAAATGTACAATGTAAATATGACATTCGGGGTTCGAACCAAGGACCTATGGGTACTACCCACAAGTTCTTATTTCCTTTACTACTTGAGCTAGATAGCATTCTTTTTTCAAATATCATTTAAAAATACTAAATATATGCAAAAAAATTTCAATTTTTTGTTTGTATTTTTTTTCCGGCTAGCACCGCCTACTCCCCTAGCTTCGCCACTGGGCACATGCCTTGACATCAATAGTGAAAACATTCCTGCACAATAAAACATCACAAACAATCATTGTACCACAATGGTTTCAAATATCAAAGGTTGACTTTGATTCTCCATAATCCAGTTTCGATCCGTCAAAATTAATTTTAAAACTTCCTATAGATGGGGCTTCCCATTTTATGTTTCTTTTTTTTTCTTAGTTGTGGTTTTGTTCTAGCTATGCGGGATGTTTGGTCCTCGTCAAGAATCACTTTTGTGTTTTTCCCAACTAGTCAATTGATTGCGTATGTATTTTTCTCAATCTTGTTCCTTAATCGTATTCATGTCATTAAAAACAATTTTGTTTCTTATTGTCCAAATTCCTTACCACGCAGTAGCTAGCATGGCGCTTTGTTTCTTATCAATTGTTTCGAATAAGTCATTTATTTGTTGTGTTGGGCACTCCATAAACAAATGTCTTATGTCTTCATTTGATTAGTTACATAAGATGTAGGGGTGTGGTATTGCTACGCCTTTTTGTGCAAGGCAGTGTTTTGTCGGTAGTCCATGCAAAAGAAGTTTCCAAATAAAGTTTTTAACTTTCGGGAATGAGTCAATGTCCCACACACAAGCTTTGTCACTTTGCTTTTGGTTTTGTGATCATGTGATATGTTCGATGGCACTTGAAGTAGAGAACCAACCGCCTTTACTAGCTTTATAATACAATCTATCATAAATTTCATTTACAGGACTTTGTATTGATTCTATGTGACAGACAATTTCTTCCGGTAATATCTTTCTCAAATCTTGTACTTTCCATGTTTTATCTGTTCATGTATTTATGCAATTTCTCTTGTTCATCAATATTGGAATATGGTATTAGATGGTCTATAAGTTTTGATGTTCCCACACAACAATCTTTTGAAAATCAAATGGTTTTGTTATTCCCAACCCGACATATCAGTCCTTTATAGAATTCATCTTTAATGTCCCTCTACTCTATTGCCAAGAGGCCCCAGATTTTTTCCCCTATAATCTCATAATTGTTGTTCTTTCATGTAAATGCTCTTGACTATTTCCACCCATATGTTCTTTGGTTCAACTATTATTTTCCATAGTAATTTCATTTGCAAGAAGACTTTGCCCATATTTTTTATTTTATTTAATTATAGGCCTTCTTGACTTTTTGGCATACATATTTTCTTCCATCTTATAAGCGGTTTGTAACTTCTATCTTCATTCCACAAAAAGTATTTATTGGTTAGTGAATTTCTTATGGAAGCATAAAACTTTGCATTATGTAGTTTGGTTTTACCGCAAGGTTCGATTTGATAAAAAAAAATAGATCCTCCATGTTGTGATAATGCATTAGCTTTCCAATTAGTTAATTGTTTTCCGTCTTTCCTATAGTTTCTTCAAAAGTCTTTTTGTTAACTCTCTCATTTATGACCGGACAACTTAAGTATGTATCGAGTGTTGTTAGGTTTTGTTGTGATTGTGTAATCTTGTATTTGTAATAAGTTAGGCTCATTTGTGTGGCTATATGGCTATTGAACATGTAACTTATCTAGGTGATGGAACAATATACCTCACATGTGTGATGTAGGACACATTCTTAAGGTTGCAAGGACCCCTTAGACATGTCATACGTCTAAGGTTTGGATTCCTTGATCTTAAGATAGTGACCATATCATATATTATGTTAGTGTATTGTTTTAACACTTAGATATAAACCTCATTTACAGATTTCCTTTAGTGGGCCTTTTCTGTTATGTGTTTGGGCTAGCCCGGTCCATTCCAGATTTGTGGCCCTTTTCCTTGAGACCGTTGGAGGATCTGTAACCCTAGCTCTCAGGTGCTCGGGTATATATATACTCCTTATGTGCTACAGGAACATTAGCTTCATCAGGTAAAACCCTAAAGAAGAGAGAGAGAGAGAGAAAGAGAGAGAGAGAGAGGGGGGGGGGGGGGGGGTCGTCGGGCATCTTGTGTGAAACCCTAACCCTAGAGGAGGAAGAAGAAGAGATCCAGTGGTGTCGCCGGTGGTGTGGCTTGAAGATCTCCTTGAGAAGCTTCTCGATTGCCCATCCAGGGGGCTTCTTCTTCTCCCTTATTTGCATCTCTCTTGGTTTTCTGTATTGGAGGTTCCCGTGTTACTTGTTCATGTGCTCAGCCACCATAGCCAACTTGTAACTCCTTTTTCTGATGCTTAGTGGAAACTGCATGGGACCGGATCTCCCCTCTTGAGATCCCGCAGAGTAGGGCTTGCCCGAACTGCGTTACCAAATCGTGTGTTCTCTTTTGTTGCTTTTGTGTTTTTGAGTATTTTGATTTAGTTTTAGCGAAAAAAGAACATCGGGTTTGTTATATGTAGGACGCTTTGGAAGCTTTTTCTCCGTTGGTTTGAAACTCCAGTTGTCACTTGAAAGGTTGATTTATGAAAATTTACTTTTTGGCTTGATATTTCATAATATTCGTCTATAATCTTCTTTATTTGAGTGCATGAGTCATTTGTCGCTTTGGAAGAGATCATTATTTTATCCACAAAAAGATAGGAATGAGATTTTAGGGCCTTGTTAAGTTATTTCAAACCCTATAATTGTTTTCTTTGAGTCATTGCATATTTTCTATAATTTTTGTGCAAGAACTTCTGCAGCAATAATGAAGAGGTGGAGTGAGATCGAATCTCCCTGTGTAAGCCTCTTTTAGGGAGAGAATGTATCCGTTGGAGCATCATTGACCAAAATTCCAACGTTGAAAACAACACGGTCATGATACATGATACAGGGTAAGCCGTAAGATGGCTCGATCTTCGACAATCAAAACAAGAATGCAAGAATTGACCAAGAACTAAACAAGACTCCAAGAAACTCGACAAGAACAAGCAAGAACGCAACAAGAACACAAGAACTCGACTCGACTAAAACACTAGACTCGATATCGACTAAGGCAAGAAACAAAGACTCAATTGAAATTGAGAACAAAGACTCGACAAAGACAATTAAAAGACCGATAGTGGACTGAGTCGATCTATATAGAACAAGATGAAGACCCCAGACCTCCGTAGAGGGTAGGAACCAACACCAATGACTATATAACCCGCCTCTACAACCATACACAACCAAGCGGACAACTTGGAGGCACAAGGAGGGGGCTCGTGGATACCAGGGATTACCAAACCCTCGTGAGATTGACAAACTCAAGGCAAACCAAGCTAAGATCAATACCAATGGTGTAATCGATGAGCAACGCTTCGAATCGATTGACTTTCGCACTCAATGTGTTTCAACACAAAAGAGAAAGCTTTCTTGAAGATGAATAACGTGAGTTGTTCTACAAGGAGGAATCAGCCTTATAACCTAAAAGGTTGAATTGAATAAAAATAATAAATAAAAGGCTAATTAAAAGAAACACCTAAAATTACCTAAAATAACTTAAGTAAATAAAGTTACTAAAAATAGCAAAGATGTCCAACACTTAAAGAATTCGGCCCAAACATGTGCCTAAGTAGGATCGGCCATTTCATGGATCTCATGGCTTATGTACATGTATGTCTTCAATGACGCCTCTTGAAGTTGTACATCGCTTGAGAATAGGGCATGACTCACGAACATGAAAGAGTCTCGCTGAAGCTTCTTAGCACGAGCTCGACTCATCGGTCCATCCCCAATGATGATAGGTGTGTCTGCAAGTGTAGAAGATGGTCTCGCATTGTTGTGAGCCTAATTTGCCATGTTTTATACTATCTTTTATATCGATTTCTGCATGCATTTCATGCATTTGGGCTTGAATGATACAAAATATGTGCAGTTTATGCTTAGTTGTTATATATGGAGGTCTACACAAGTTTTTGTCATATTTCGCAGAAATCGGACGCATTTTGGAGCTTAATGGAAAGTCATGGAGAAGCCAAGAATGGTGCAGCTGGAGAGAAGGCCAATTTCCGGTTTACATCGTTCTGAATCAGGCTGTGATGTCTTCATGAGAGTTGTAGCCCTCGGAAAGAGCTTTCCAACGCATGGTCATATGCGTCAATCCGACGAGCGAGGACTCGGGAAAGTGCGTTTCAAGAACAGAGCAGAAAGCTGAGAAAACTCTACTCGAGATCGACAAGACTCTACTCGATCTCGACGAGCCATGGTCGAGCAGACCTGGTCGAGCAGAGCTGATCAAGGACACTGAGTCAGAGACAACCCGACTCCCGGAACCCTACTCGATCTCGAGTACCCCTGGTCGAGATAGACGAGCCATGTCCGGAGTCGACGAGCTGTGCCGAGCCGAGAAGCCGAGGACGAAGACGCAGACCACCTCTACTCGATCTCGACGAGCCCTTGTCGAGATCGACGAGCCCAGAGTCCAGATTCGGAGCCCATCGAGGAGATCCGCTCGAGAAACCCTAGTCGGCAAGCCAGTCTACTCGAGGTCGACTAGGTCTACTCGACATCGACGAGCGCCAGGAGCCATGTCCGAGTCCGTCGAGCACCAGCTAGCCGAGACGACAAACCAAGCCAAGTCGACCAGGACCCCTACTCGAAGTCGACTAGACCTACTCGAGGTCGACGAAGCTTCCAGAGCCGAATGACGCGGTTCGACGAATCCTACTCGACTTAGGGTCCCTTGGGCGCGAAGTTGCTGAAATCTATCCGAAACTATCAAGATCTACCATGAAGAGAGAGATTCTATCCATTGAAGACGTTTAGATATAATTCCTATGTTTAGATTTAATTTCCATTATGTCTTTTATTTATCTTTTAAGCTTTTTAGATATAGATATAGTTTTCTTTCCTAGATTAGCTTGGAATGAAGGCTATAAATAAAGCCCTAGGGGGATGATTTTCATTCATTCAAGTCAAGTCGTCTGAGGACGCAAGGAGGAGGGGAGAGAGAGAGAGAGAGAGTGTAGTAGTTTAGGAGTTCTAAGGTTTTTAGGGTTTTGGCAGTTTGCGAAAGTTGATTGCCAAGATTGTAAAAGGCTTTGAATATAGTTTTATGCAAGTTTTTTTTCATCAATTCAATGTCTGCGATTGCGATGAGGAGTGAGTAGTCCACCCACTTCTGGGGCTGGGGTGAGCCCGACGGTGGCCATGTGAGGCGACACGATAAAGGTCAGATCTTTTGTGCGATTCATCTTCTATCCCTATGAGCATGATTCTTTTGCGAGAGTTGAAGGTGATCCTTGTTTGTATTATTGAAGCGAAAGTGATCTTAATGCAACTTGGATTAATTATGTGAAAAAGGGTTAGTAACAATTAGGGTTTATGCGAGAGCCTCTATATGCCTATTTGTTAATGACGAAAGTTATTTGATGGAAAGCATGATCTTTTATGCCTTTATGTGTTGTTTTGCATGGTTATCGTTGTGGTGTTGAAACCCTAGCCTTGGAGGTCCTTTTATATATTGAGTTTATTTTCTGTCAAACAGCTGAGTTTGGGTTTCGAGCAATTGCAATTTAAATTTCTGTTCTTTTACTGTTTCTTGTCGAGATAGAGGAAGGCTTCGTCGAGATCGAGTACCACCTTTGTCGATCTCGAGTTGTCTTAGTCTGTGTCGAGTTAGCTTTCTTCTGTTTTCGTCGATTTCAAGTTTCTGTCTTTATTTCCTTTGTCGAAGTCGAGTACCTCTTGTCGAGGTCGAGTTGCCCTTGCCGGGATTTTTGTTTCTGCTTTTGTGTTTGTTTCTGTGTTTTTCTGCTGCTGTGTCTGTGAGAATCTGATAGCTACCTGAGAACTGCTGACGTGCTTCCTCGTGGATTCGATCCTGACTTTTCTCTTACTACAACGGGAGGAAGTCTTGTAATTATTTGCTGAGACAGGGGAGTCGTTCTAAACCATATTCTATTCTATACTTGACTTACTCCTGCAACAACAAATTGGCGCCGTTGCCGGGGAAGCAATCAATCGCGCCTTAGGTAGTCGGATCTCACTGTTTCTTTGAGTTACTTTTCAGGTGTATACGCCGTTCTGGTCAACCATCTGAGTTTGACACCTTAGATGATCCGGAACATGTCCTACACACCAATTCTAAACTGAAAAGAGCAATGTCGGCCGCTGAAACACAGGAGCAGCTGATACAGAGGCTTACCAGGGATCTAGCCGCCAGAGATGCTGCAATAGCCGCCCAAGATGCTGCTATCGCCGCTGAGAAAGCAGCGAGGGAACAAGTAGAAGCTGAGCTGGTGTTGCGTAGATGGAAACACTACCTGGACTCGACATATACACATTCTGGAGGAACTGATCCAGAAACACCAGTAGAAATCATCTGTACCACAGAAACCCAGGTATGTCCTTCCTCTATTTCACTATCTATCTTTGAAGAATCTTTGGAAGGATCCCAAGAAGAAGAAGAGCCACCAACGCAAAATCCGTACGTCGTTGCCCATGGTGCTTCAAGGCCGCTTTTACCCTATAAGGTGAAGGCCATTCCTGACAATTTTGAGCAATCGATGTTTGTGTTCAAGTATGGGGTCCTCGCAAAGTGGCATGAAGCTCCGCAGGATGAGGTGGAGATATCTCTTCCCACTCCACCGTTTTACTGTGGTGGAGACGTGCAAACAAATCAACCAATGGAACGGAAGAGGTATGATGATGAGGTATGCATGCCAACTGGAGCCCAGGAAGATGGATGGAAGGAGCCATGGAGCATCCACTCGGGGAGGTTCAAGCTTCTTCACATGATGCCACCAGATGACATCCCACGCTTCCCACCACCGAAGGAACCACCAGATCCACCTATACCTCCGGACAAAGATGAGCCAGGCTGATGCTAAATGGAGGAAGTCGGCCTAGCGACTATAAAATCTAGAGCTTGTAAATGGACATTTATTTTAAGACTTTTTGGACATTGTTGTTTTTGTTCGTTTTAGGTTTTGGACATTGTTTTTAGGATTATGCTATTGTGGGTATTTCTTTTCTAACGAATCTTGCAGGTATGAAGAAGCTACAGTCTTGTCGACATAAGGGAAGGAACTCGACATCGACAAACCACATCGAGCAAGCCTGTGGTCGAGAAGATCACCCTGGAGGCAACAGGAAGAACTCGATGTCGAGTAGATGTTGTCAACGTCGACAAGTCCTCGAGATCGACCAAAGTTGTCGAGATCGACGACGATCTGCACACTTGTCTTGTGAGTTTCTTTCTTTACCCTTGTTTTTATACAGTGAGGACACTGTAATATTTAAGTATGGGGTGGGGGAAGGGCTTACTTTGTGCATATTAATCATATTTGACATTATTTGTGCATTATTTCTTTTTGCTACATGGCTATTTTGGAATGCATTATTGACTTATGTGCTTATATACATGTTTTCCAAAATTTAAAGAAAAATGACCCCCATTGAAATTTTTGAATAATGTCATGGAAGCTTATATGGAACTCGACGATGCAAAATTGGATTCATTAGAGATATAGCATGAAATTGCCTAGTAAAGGGAAGTCACAATGAAATGCACATTTTTATGAAAACCATGAAAGGAGGTAAAATTTGAAGTTGCTTTTGACATGTTGCATGATAAGATGATGGAGGACTTTATATTTCCATATAATGCTCATTATTTGAAGTTCCTAGCCTTACCTATGCTTATGCATCACAAAAGCCATAATATGCCTTATTTCAAATATTGCTCCACATGATCTAAATATTGCCATTCTTTACCTTATCCGGGGATTATGTTGAGAATGATGTTACATTATGGAGATGTTATATGGTTGTTGTGATTATTATCATTATTGGAGTTTGGAAGGAAATTGTTTGAAATATATGGAAAATTTAATGAGTGAAAGAAAATCCAATCGCCTCAGGAGATAAAGGTAGATTGACCCTGCTCTCTAAGATAATAGTTTGGAGAGATGGGACACATTGTGAGGAGTCCAAAACACTAAGTATCCGGGGCCATTCATGACACCCATGTTTGCGACTCGCGAGAAGGCAGTGCTGAGGTTAGAGAGGTAAAAGCATTATTATGAATAAAAGCATTATGAAAGGTGATGGATCAAATGGAGAAGGAATGTGGAAATTCAAGTTTGAAAGTGATCCATTTCCCCGGATCAAAAGCACCACATTGCCAGAAATTGCCCACCTTTTTAGCCTTTTACCAATCTACTCCTTCATGAGCTTAAATTAAAGTCTTCTTGATTATTAATACGTTGTCACGTATGAATTGTTTTTACATAACCCTCCTTTTATGAGTAGATGTTGCTTTTGTATATTTGCACATGCATAGATTTGTGACACTAGTACCTTTTCGAGGATGGTAATTGATTGCAGGGTTATATGAGAATGAATCTAATATGTTGAGAGTTTTGATTTCTTCCCCTGAATGACAATTAAAAGTATTGCTTGAGGACAAGCAAGCTTAAGTATGGGGTGTTTGTTGTGAGCCTAATTTGCCATGTTTTATACTATCTTTTATATCGATTTCTGCATGCATTTCATGCATTTGGGCTTGAATGATACAAAATATGTGCAGTTTATGCTTAGTTGTTATATATGGAGGTCTACACAAGTTTTTGTCATATTTCGCAGAAATCGGACGCATTTTGGAGCTTAATGGAAAGTCATGGAGAAGCCAAGAATGGTGCAGCTGGAGAGAAGGCCAATTTCCGGTTTACATCGTTCTGAATCAGGCTGTGATGTCTTCATGAGAGTTGTAGCCCTCGGAAAGAGCTTTCCAACGCATGGTCATATGCGTCAATCCGACGAGCGAGGACTCGGGAAAGTGCGTTTCAAGAACAGAGCAGAAAGCTGAGAAAACTCTACTCGAGATCGACAAGACTCTACTCGATCTCGACGAGCCATGGTCGAGCAGACCTGGTCGAGCAGAGCTGATCAAGGACACTGAGTCAGAGACAACCCGACTCCCGGAACCCTACTCGATCTCGAGTACCCCTGGTCGAGATAGACGAGCCATGTCCGGAGTCGACGAGCTGTGCCGAGCCGAGAAGCCGAGGACGAAGACGCAGACCACCTCTACTCGATCTCGACGAGCCCTTGTCGAGATCGACGAGCCCAGAGTCCAGATTCGGAGCCCATCGAGGAGATCCGCTCGAGAAACCCTAGTCGGCAAGCCAGTCTACTCGAGGTCGACTAGGTCTACTCGACATCGACGAGCGCCAGGAGCCATGTCCGAGTCCGTCGAGCACCAGCTAGCCGAGACGACAAACCAAGCCAATTCGACCAGGACCCCTACTCGAAGTCGACTAGACCTACTCGAGGTCGACGAAGCTTCCAGAGCCGAATGACGCGGTTCGACGAATCCTACTCGACTTAGGGTCCCTTGGGCGCGAAGTTGCTGAAATCTATCCGAAACTATCAAGATCTACCATGAAGAGAGAGATTCTATCCATTGAAGACGTTTAGATATAATTCCTATGTTTAGATTTAATTTCCATTATGTCTTTTATTTATCTTTTAAGCTTTTTAGATATAGATATAGTTTTCTTTCCTAGATTAGCTTGGAATGAAGGCTATAAATAAAGCCCTAGGGGGATGATTTTCATTCATTCAAGTCAAGTCGTCTGAGGACGCAAGGAGGAGGGGAGAGAGAGAGAGAGAGAGTGTAGTAGTTTAGGAGTTCTAAGGTTTTTAGGGTTTTGGCAGTTTGCGAAAGTTGATTGCCAAGATTGTAAAAGGCTTTGAATATAGTTTTATGCAAGTTTTTTTTCATCAATTCAATGTCTGCGATTGCGATGAGGAGTGAGTAGTCCACCCACTTCTGGGGCTGGGGTGAGCCCGACGGTGGCCATGTGAGGCGACGCGATAAAGGTCAGATCTTTTTTGCGATTCATCTTCTATCCCTATGAGCATGATTCTTTTGCGAGAGTTGAAGGTGATCCTTGTTTGTATTATTGAAGCGAAAGTGATCTTAATGCAACTTGGATTAATTATGTGAAAAAGGGTTAGTAACAATTAGGGTTTATGCGAGAGCCTCTATATGCCTATTTGTTAATGACGAAAGTTATTTGATGGAAAGCATGATCTTTTATGCCTTTATGTGTTGTTTTGCATGGTTATCGTTGTGGTGTTGAAACCCTAGCCTTGGAGGTCCTTTTATATATTGAGTTTATTTTCTGTCAAACAGCTGAGTTTGGGTTTCGAGCAATTGCAATTTAAATTTCTGTTCTTTTACTGTTTCTTGTCGAGATAGAGGAAGGCTTCGTCGAGATCGAGTACCACCTTTGTCGATCTCGAGTTGTCTTAGTCTGTGTCGAGTTAGCTTTCTTCTGTTTTCGTCGATTTCAAGTTTCTGTCTTTATTTCCTTTGTCGAAGTCGAGTACCTCTTGTCGAGGTCGAGTTGCCCTTGCCGGGATTTTTGTTTCTGCTTTTGTGTTTGTTTCTGTGTTTTTCTGCTGCTGTGTCTGTGAGAATCTGATAGCTACCTGAGAACTGCTGACGTGCTTCCTCGTGGATTCGATCCTGACTTTTCTCTTACTACAACGGGAGGAAGTCTTGTAATTATTTGCTGAGACAGGGGAGTCGTTCTAAACCATATTCTATTCTATACTTGACTTACTCCTGCAACAACACGCATCAATTCATTAATCAATCCAAGAGATGAATCTCGGACAAAAACTGAAAATTTCAAGGACTTTGAATAGAAACTCCCATTCGACCATATTGTATGCTTTCTCCATTTCGAGTTTAACTGCCACCCATCATTCTTTCCATTTTCTTGTTTTAAACGAGTGAAAAATTTTCATGTGCAATTAAAACATTGTCTTGAATTGCGTAGTAGAATCAAAAAGCACCTTCTAGAGGATGGCTGATTTTTTCTAGGATGTTTTTCAATATGTCGCTATAATTTTCGCAATAACTTTGTAAATTGTAGAGCGTAAATTAATAGGTCAATATTGGGACGAAGAATTCAAACCATAAGAGTTCCATGAGAAATATCAAAGAGCTTAGTTTTACAAACAAAAGCTTCTGTTCCCTGCAGCTATTAAAAGATGAATTCGGAATATCATAATTGAAGGAGACAATCTTGGAATAATAATAATCATTGAAGATAAGATGGAAGTACCATGAGAAATATTCAGAACTATTAAGGGTTTGTTTGGTTCAATGTGAGAATTAAAATTCCCGAGAAGTTACTTCATGGGAATTGAAATCCCGGGAAGTCCAATTGATGAGAATTGTGAAAATGTGTTTGGTTGATTTTTTTTATTTTTTTTAGAGGATTAAAAGGGGAATTGGAAATTTTCAAATACAAAACGAGGGAAGTTGAACTTGCCTCGGGGGGACTAGGTAAGTGAACTTCCTCCATTTTGGAAGAATTCAACTTTTCGGAAAGTTAAATTCTTGCGTTTTTTAATTTCAAAAATGTCAACCAAACACATGAATTTCTCCTACTTCCTGGGAAGTTCTACTTCCTGGGTTATTGAGTTGCCAACCAAACGAGCTCTAAGCTAATTCCCCATCTCAAGAAAAAATTTAACAACACCAACTTTAAACACTGGTTCAGAGAGTCTAATTCATGTGCGGACTATATTGCTAGATCTAGTCAAATTTATAAAATGATTACACCCTTTGAAGTTTGAACAAGGTTTTGTATGGGATGGTGAAGATTAAAAAAAATATCTATTGGGCCTCGGCTAAATAATTAATTAGATTTGCTATATACACGACCAAATTATCGCCAGTTACACGGCCGACCTTCGCGCTTGCGCACAGCGAGAGCGCTGAAGAAATTAGGGATCCGCAGCCGCGCACTACGGAAGCGCAGATATGCGTCTGCGCACGGCGAGAGCGCGGATCAGCGATTGCGCACAACGACTGCGCGGATGTGACGACACCAGCACGCGAGAATCTCTGAACGCCCCGCCCGGATTTGACGCTGCTCGAGGGAATCTGCAGGCAGGCGAGGGAATCTCTGCAAAGCTATAAATCTGACGCCATCTTTGTTGTTCGGCAGTAGTGTTCCATCATTGTGCTTGTGAAATTTTTGCCTATTTAACGCCATTGAAGCATCTTGCTCTTTCATTCAGCTCTTTCATTCGGTTTAAGAGGTAAGAGATTTTCTTCGTTGTTCATTGTCTTCATTTTGGATCTGAAATTTTTTTGGATCTGAAATTTTTTTGGATCATTGTGCTTCTGAAATTTAACGCCATTGAAGCTCCTTTACTCCATCATTGTGGTTCTGAAATTTTTTTGGATCTGAAATGTTTTCTTCTTTTTTCATTAACTTTGGATCTGAAATTTTTTTCATTGTGTTTAGCATCAAGCTGTTCGTTCATCGCATCTCCATTTTGTTGAAAAGGTAAGATTAATTTTCTTCTTTATGCATTATTATGTTTTGTTTATAGCTTACATTAATTAAATTTACGTGTAGATAATCGGGAATCATGACATCCAAAATGAAGAAAGTTGCAAGTAGTGCCATGGGTTGGCTTCGAGGGGATCGATCTTCGCAAGATAAGGATGAGCGTCGGAGAGCGAGACGAGTAAGTTCATTTTAGTTTTGATAAATTTTATGATATTTATAATGTTTAGTGAGAAAATAAAAAAGTTCCATGAAATATTAGAAATTGTAAGATGTAATGACGATGAAAAAAGTTCCATGAAATATTAGAAATTGTAATAATGTTTAGTAAGTTCATTTTAGTTGAAAGAATTTTTTTATACGAATTTGTATGTATCATTTATGTTGAAATAAGCAACCGAAAATATATGATCGAAATTCATTGTGTCATGAGTTAGATAAAATTACATTGACAATAGGTCAGCGAAATAAAGGTTTTTAGGAGTTACAAAGATAGGAAAAATTAATTTCGAAATATATAAGCAACAGTGTAGTTAGCGTCATATTAAATATTTATGAAAGAAATGAAAATGCTAAAAAAAATGTCAGATTTCACCCTAAACTCAAAAATAGGTAAATGAAATACCAATGAAAATAGGTAAACAAAATACCCTTTAAAATAGGTCACTGAAATTAGATAAATGGAAAGAAAGTAATTCGTATTTATCAATTATAACCTTATAGGAATAGATAAACATAATTGATGTGTACGGACAAATTTTTGGATATTTGTACTCATAACAAATTGTAACATTGTTTATTTGATATGCAATATGATAGCAAATTTCTACGGCATTGGATCGGCGACGGCCCACGGCTTCGGCCCGTCGAGGTGAACATGAAAGGGTTGAGGAGGCGCAAGAGAAGGCTCCAGCTACCACCACTACTGTACCCGCTCGGGCGAGTACATCAATCATAAGGGATAGGACACGGTCGCCTGGGCCGAGTCGACCTACTCTGAGACGCTCCTCCTCAAAGCGTACACCGTCTTCTTTCCCGAGCGGGACATTAAGGCTCGAGGATATTCAGTCGGACGACGCAGCTAGGTCAGATGCATCTGATGAAGAGGAATTTGAGGACGCCAACACAGATGATGGCGATAATAAGGAGGCATTCGGTCTCGAAGCGTATGACTACCACAATGTGGCGACGGATGCTGGTTATGACTACGAGCACTATTATGAGCAACAAGAGCATTCACATCAGCAGCCGGTCTATCAGGACCCACCACAACAAGGGGCACAACACATAGACGAGGAACAACTACAACCACCAGTTACCAATGACGGCCGACCACTAGAGAATCAACCATTGACGTGGTATAGGACGGACAGATGTAGACTTATTTGGATGGGTGAGGTATCTATTCATTTATATTTTCTTTTGAAAGTTCTTACTTAAATTAAATATTTAATTATTACCTAAAGAATTATGTGTTTTTCCCCTGTAGGAGGACAATCTAATTCGATGCATTCGACGCAACACCCACATTCAGTTCCTCAGAAACTTGCCTCGTGTTGTTACCCCTATGAGTTGGTTCGGGCTTGCAAGACTAAGTGGCCTTACAGATCTCGAGGACATCGAGTTTGGCACGGTGGATCATTCTTTGGTCCAAGCATTTATCTGCCGATGGCACCCCGAAACGAACACGTTCCACTTTCCCTGGGGTGAGATGACTATCACCCTCCATGATGTAGCCATGATACTTGGCCTACAGATTGACGGAGTTGCCCCACGTACACCTATGACCGATCAGCCCTTCAATATCGTTCAACAGCGATGCTGCTTGATACAAATCCTTGTTCTTACGCAGCTCATCAGCCATCTCTTGTCGGACCCTCATATACTGGTTCTCCCTATATCCAAGCAACACTGCAAGCGTTCGATACCCACAATGCCCATCCGAACTCACATTTTGAACGCGATCAACATAGTGTGGGACAAACCAGTCCACATGGACGGACAAAAATGTCGTGGGGTCAAGTGTCATTGGCTCGCCTCGACCGCTTCGACGACCTCGACCACTTGGACGACCTCGACCGCTCCCTCGACCTCGGGTGGCTGACCGTCGTACTGTATGCTCAAGTGTCGTTGGTTCGCGCATCATTGATCGCCTCCCTGTTGGTCGACCTCTATGATTGCTTATAGGTGGTGTTGTCATGTTAGTTTCTCCGGGATTCTCCATGTCCATGAAAGCTATGGCAAGAAATTTAGCTTGTTGAGGAGTGAGATCATCTGCCTCAAGCTTTCTCTTCAACCTGAGCAACGTTAACCTGGTCTGGTCTATATCTTCCACAGGTTCGCTGCCCTCCTATGCCATAATAGGTCCACTCCACATCACTTGCCTCCAGAAGGGATGAATTTGACTCAAGCTTATCGGCGTACGAGTGGATATGGCTTGTAAAAATTCATGAACACATGGCACGCCATACACATCTCGCCAATACCTGTCCCGGCAGACCCCATCATCAGTGGGTCTACCTATCGCCGTGGTGTAATTGTTGAGCAATAATTTGAAGCACTCAGCTGTCACCTTCATAACGAGGGGAGCCAATAGTGGGTTACTAGAAACACTCCTAAGAACATTCATGCGTGACATCTCAAGGGAACCCTTTATTTGCTTGATCTGCCCGTTGACCATTCTGTCGATGCACTTGACCACGTCTTCATACCCCCTATTGACGTGTTCAACATATCCTTCAGCTTCCCATGCTGCGACTCACAACTGCATGGTTTTCAATAGGTTGGCGGTTAAACATCTATTTATCCAAAATAACATTCATACGTAATTCACTAGTACAAACATCCAAAACACTTACCAGTTATTTGTTCTAGTCCCAAAGTGAGGACAACAATCAACCCAAGCTCTAACAAGTGCCTCCCTAAAGTCCTTGAGCCAAGTGGTTTCAAGGTATTCCATGAGGATCCAACGTCCTTCCCACTTAGTCTGCATTGATTGAAGACGTCGTTTGTAGCTTAATTCTGATGTCGACTCTACCAAGGTATAACAATCACGGACAAACTCATTTTCTTTAGTTTTTGATCGTGTGATCTTTGCCTTCACTTCGATATTTGACATTACATGCCACCTGCACAATAAATGCCTCACGGTTGGGAACACTTCCTTGATGACTTTGATTACTGCCAACTCTCGATCTGTGACAATCACATCTGGCATTCTATGTTTATAGAGATCTCGGAGCGTTTGCATCACCCAACTGTAGTGATCTATGGTCTCCTTCAGTAGTCCTTCGTCATGAATGCAAATGCTATCGCAAATGTCTTTTTTGTGCTAGTGAACCCAACTATTTGCAGCAATGGCATCTTATATCTACATGAAAGGGAGATAGTCAATAAATCATGAGCAACTAATTAGACAAAATTTAAATCTATTTGTACAATAAATAAATAAATAAGGATACACGTACTCATTTGTCTTGTATGTTGCATCCATCATGACGACGTAGGGAAATAACCTCCATAAATGTTGTGAATCTTGGTGAGAAAACATTAAATCACTCAGCTGATTAGACCCGTGGACTCTACGTACGAAGAAATCGTACTGCTTTCCTTCGAGTGAATGCAATGCTTGTTGTGTATCTCCACGACCCTCCGCCTCTACCCTCTTCATCTTCTGAACAGAGTTGTACACTTGACGGATACTCGTCACACATTGGGAATCTTCATCTTCAAGGATACTCAACAACTGTCGAGGTTTTAACCCAATCATTGCACCGCGTCGTACCTTATGATGTTGTTTATTAGTCAACCTTCCGGCAAAGGTATGTCCATACAAGTTGTCCGGAAGATTATGGTTGTGAGAACCACATATAACAAACATTCTCCATTTACCTGTCTTGTACTCACGACCCTCGAGCTCAAATGGACATCCAATTTTCTTCGATGGTTTCTCTCGGTGTGATGATGGTGGAAAATCCTTATCCACATCGGTCGCATCTCTAGGATAGCCATAGTACTCGCAAACCAAACGAAAGACACCTAACCCGTTTCGCTTGTTCTTCCAAGACCTATGAGTTATTAACACCATATTTCTAATTCTACCCATAAAACGAGCCCACTCCTTTGCATTCCTGGAGTCAAAGAAATATCCATCTATCCGAAACATATCTGAATAATCGGTACCCTCTTCTAGAGAAAAGTCGGTGAGATCCTACAATTCGAAACATATTGATGATATAATACACACACATTGGAAACAAAAACATTCAAAACATATAATCCATTCGTTTCATAATACATTGTCACCTCACTTTTTTTAAAAAAACATCATTATTCTACTAACTTTTTCACAAATATTATTATTTTTATGTACCCACTACACATTTTAAACAATTATAATATTTTCAAAAGTAAACAATACACAAAACAATACAAATTATTACAATCACCTACCTATAAAATATCTAACATCATCTAATTTGAAGCAAAAATTACCATCTAAAATACCCAAGTATTGTGAAATCGATAGAGTAGATGTTAAATAAATCTCTCTAATATTGACATATACAACTATATATTCAAAAATATTGGAAACATGGAAGATATATACATGAGATTTTAATACAATCGTATTTAGACTTACATCGACATGAGTTAGAAGTTCTTGCGGATTGCTGTAATCGTATGGGTTGAATGGTAGATCATCTTCAACTGGTGACGACATATGGAGAAATTTAGGATCTTCGAAATATTAGCTTTACTAGAGGTGTCAAAATTTTCATATTTGTGACTTAAACGTGCATGGTATATATAGAGATCATCATCTTTTATTATTGGAAAAAAATATATCTATTGACATTTATCTCCAAATATATCTATATCTAAATATATAGGATATATCTTTCGATTATCTATCTTATTTTATTCCGTGTACATATCATTATCTATCCTATTTCGATTCATATATATATATCTGATTTATTTTCGGTAAAAATAAATATATCGGCGTCCGCGCATCACGCATACGCGAATTTAAAAAAAAAAAAAAAAAAAAGCGCGACCGCGCATTGCGAGTGCGCGGATCGGTCGCTCACCGTGTAAATCGCGAGATATCGACCAATAGAGTCCAGAAGAAGACGAATGTGAAATAATGAACTTGGCCCAACAAAGAAGCCCATGTTGACTGCTGCGGTTTGAGACCACAAAACTGACGCTTCCATTTCAATGGTGGTCGCCGGCGTCGCGCTACTTCCTCCCTTCCGGCTCCGCACAGGCTTCGCCATTCTCCCTCCCGGAGCACAGCGGAACACATCGAGGAAGAAGAGGTTTCAGTCCAAAGCCATGAGAGCTGTAGTCCAACGCGTCTCCTCCGCCAGCGTCGAGGTAATCTCACCTTCTCTCTCTCAAACTTTCTCATATTTGTTCTTTCGTTTTCAATGTCTATCGCATTTGGACTCATGGCGCAAATTTGGAAATGAAGTTATCATGGATCAGTTTAAATTTTGAAATCAGATTGTGTTATGTGTTAGGTGGAGGGGCGTATCGTATCGGAGATAGGGCCAGGTCTTCTCGTCCTGATTGGTATCCACGAATCTGATACTGATTCCGACACCGATTACATGTATTCTCACCTTTGCTTATTCGAATATGTGTTAAATTGGAGAGACGGAAAATCAGAAAATTGAGACAAGTGAAATTTCATACTTGTGCAGATGCCGGAAGGTTCTGAACATGAGACTGTTTCCAAATGAGACCACCGGAAAATCGTGGGATCAAAGCGTAAAATTTCCGTTTCTCTGAGATTGATTTGGATTTAGGGGTTTATTTGTGTAATAAATGTCATATATGATAACCAACTGATTCCTTTTTTTACGTCCATAATCAACGCTAATATGGTTGAGTTGCAGGTTATGCAGAAGAATTATGGTGTTCTATTAGGTGAGATCACATTTTGTTAAGGTGCTTTAGTTAATCTTGTTGCAGCTTCTGTTTTTGATATTTGAGTGTGTTTCTTGCAGTCAGCCAGTTTACTTTGTATGGATTTTTGAAGGGTAATAAACCAGATTTTCATGTGGCAATGCCACCCCAAAGAGCAAAGCCGTTCTATTATGAATCTGTTGTTGAGAAATTCCGCAAGAGTTACACATCAGACCTTGTTAAAGGTAACACCATCTTCCTGAAATGATTTTGACTCTGTTATTTACTATGCCATCTACAATGATATGTGTTTGAACTTAGAAGATGTAGCTATGTTGTGTCTTTCATCTTGTTTTGATCTGTTTGGAAATATACATTCTCACATGGGGGAGTTTATAGGTGCAATCTTAGTGATGTTTTTGCTCAAAACTTGCTACGTATACGACAGTATATTCACAGAGACGGATTATCATTAGTCAATGTTGTGGTTGCTTCTTCCTTTCTGTCCTCTCTTTGGCATGCAAGGATACTTCATCTACAGTATTCTAAGTTTCTAACTATATGATCATTTCGTCGCTGTTAGAAGGCATACAGCTAAATAAATGGTCCTGGAGAAGTTTCATCGTTTAATTCTTTGGGATCATCTACAACAACAACAACATCCCAGTAAATCCCGCGATTAAGCAGGGTCGGGGGGCCCGGATGTACGCATTCTTTGGGATCATATAATGAAGGAAATATTAGTTTTCATTTCACACAGATATGTAATGGTTGAAGACTTGTGATATGAACATAATTACAATATAGTGGAATTTCGAAGAGAAAGCTAGAAGGTTTTGGAATTAGATGGTTAGGGGAGTAAAGGGGAAGTTACTAGTATAAATAATGGCACTCATCATATGATATAGTCATCAACTGATCTGCATATTCCGAGTTGTAGGAGGCATATCTGCCTTTGGTTGGGTGAATCTACCTTGGTGGGAGTATCTTCCCAGTTTTACAATGTTCTTACCTATCTCTTGTTCAATCCAAAGAGGCAACACACTATTGCCTTTGATTTCTATGTGTTTGTGTGAATCTCTCTTTGTTAGCCTAATCCAAGTTTGAGGCTTATCAACTTGCATATCCTGCCGTGTTTTATTTGTCTGTCTTGTTGAAATTATTTTAATCAATGAAGATTGAAGAGGTTATCATCGGTGAGGTGTTTTAGTTGGAATGAAATACGTTCAGCTTGGGTATAATTTGTTGGTTAAAGTCTAAAAATAAGACTAATAAAATATTTAATTTCAGTTAGGGTTGGTTTTGATTTCTGGAAATCAGTGGCCCAGATCTGTCATAGATCAATGGTTGTGATCTGATCTCTTCCTATTAGATGAGATTTACTAACTTCTGTTAACGGTAAAAACTGAATTAACCGCCTGACAGTTTCAGTAGAATTCCTCTATAAAAAGGAATGCTTCTTCACAGGAGAAAAACATGAAGAAATTCAGATTGTTGTATGAGATATCTTATAGGGCTTTGTTGTATAATAGGAGCTGAATTTGTCTTAAACCCTAACAGCAATTAAAGGGGACAAATATCACTTTAAAGTTATTGATCTTTCACACCTCAAAGCAATTCGCAAACCCTAAATTTCCAACATAATTACCTTTGTTTCATGTTGATGGTGTAATTACTCTTGTTTCTGTACTTGATGAATCAAGATCATGGAGCATCAGTTGCTCAATGTATTGTATTTACCAAGTGGATGGCTATATGATTTAATGGTATCTACCTTAATCCATCTCATTCGTTCCTTGTCGTCTTCTTCACAGATGGTATATTTGGAGCTATGATGAAAGTAAGTATGCATAATCCAGATTGCTATGTATCATTCATATTTCTCTTTTTGTAAATAACAATGCACCTCAAAATCTTAACTGAACTTTATAACCTTTGTATCCCAAAGGTCAGCCTGGTAAATGATGGACCCGTCACAATGCAGCTTGACTCCTTGAAGCCATCCAAGTAAAAGCTTTTCCAAAAATGTGTTTGGATGAACATGTTCAAATTCCTTGTTCCTTCCTCTTTGTTGTGATACACTGCATTGCTGATTGGGAAATTACAATTTTATCTCAGGAATGAAAATGATGCAGAAGAGAAATGAAATTTGACAATGCCAGACATCTATTTCTCCATACCATTTGTGGGCATCTGGATTCTGGACGTCCAAACCGGAGTAGAGCTTCCGAATGTAAAATGCCTGTTGATCATAACCTAATTTTTCCGAGATGAAAGAGTCTAGTTCCATATCAGTGGGTCACCGGTCACTTTCAACTGGGAAGGTTTGAAGTCTTAAACCAGTCCAGCAGCCTAAGTTTATGATGTATTCAGTTTACAAATGGTAATTCCATTGACCATTAAATGATGTTCAGATTTTTTACTTGTAGAAAATAGATCAACTTGATTTGATGAATCTCTCTTTTAACCTGGTTTCCGATACAATTACTTGAGCTTATTGTTACAAATCTCGTGGCTAGAGAGTATAGCTTTATAATTTCATTGTTGATTGGATTGATGATCACACCATGGATGTTCTGTTTATGCATGGAAGGACTAGACTCCGGAGAAGTTTCGCGTCAAGGGAGTTGGCGCAAAAACACTGGCGCAGCCCTCGACTTCTTTTTTTTATAGGGCTTCTTGATACTGAAAGTGTTATCAAACATAATACTTGGGATGGATGAAGCTTGATGTTGTCGATCTAGGGTCGAGTCGCTCTTGCATTCAAACAACGAGATAAAGAAAACGATAAACGAAACCAAACACAAGAACACACAACCTTTGTTTACGCGGTTCGGTTACCCTACATCCGCGGAACCTCAGGAGGGGAGGCTCACCCAATTTCACTAAGCAACCAAGTTCAAAACCGATTACAAAGGATTCAGATGCACAAGATCTAAGTTAGCGATTTCTAAAGCGACACAAGAACGAAGATAAGAAGAGAATAGGGTTAGGAATCGTCCGCAAAGGACACCGAGAAATCTCAGACAGATATGAGATTTCTCAACACAGGAACCCTCCTTCCAAGCCTTCATCTTCATCAAGCAAGCAGGAACTCAGGTAGCACCAGACCCAGGTGAGCTCCCTTCTAGAAATCGCCGTCGGCCGATTGCTCTCAAGCTGGAAACCCTAGCTTCTTCTCCCAAACCCTAGCCCCTTGGCTTACCTGAGAGAGAGCGTCGAGATGCTACCGTGGAGCTAGGGTTTCTGAAGAGAGCATATATAGGCGAGCAAGCAATGGTCTCAAGTAGTGAGCTGGGCCAGAGGAATGGGCCAAGAGAATAGGCCCAACAACCAGTGAAGCACAACTCGGACATAAGAAACCAGAAGTAGCCAAATAACCACACTTAGACACACACACCCTTCCAATGGTCACACCAGGTGAGCCAAGCTAGCCATTGGTTCCAAACATGGTTAGACCATGGGACCAATGAGCTTTTCTTGCTCACAGCATGGCCAAGTTGGTGTGTGGTTAAGTGTGGTATATCCTAACTTAGACCTAAGTGCATCTTAATACCAAATAAACCAAAGTTTTGATTACAAACAAAATTACAAGGATTAATAACACAACACTTGAGATTGCAGCTGCCTCAATTTCACCTTTGAGAAGCACCCCCGGAAAGGTAAAAAAAAAAAAAAAAAAAAAATCCTTTTTTAAAACTTAAGCTCATTTATACATAGCCAAAACTTAAGCTCATCTATATCTATATCTAAGTATTAAAACCATGCATTCTACCGCTGCGTGACATCTCCTAACGCTAAGATATCTTATGCAATGTCGTTTTTATTTTTCAATATAATGTACTACAACAACCAACAACAACAACAAGCCCAGAGCAGGGATATACTGTGTATATATATGAAAAAACATGCAAATAGAAGACTTGCCTAGCGAACAAATATTTGTCAAGCTTAGAAAATGTTACTCTAGTCTCCAATCATTGAAATCTTTTATCCGAAAGGAATCTTAGCTCGATTTCACCCTTACAAACTGCAAAATATATAGGAAATTTATTTATTTATTTTTACAATCTTTTTTATTTGAGGGAGAAGGCATGTCCTGTTCCATCCCTTGAGAGACAAGACCCGTACGGGATTAAAGAAAAATAGTAAATCCCGTCCTGGTCCCGTCCCTCAAAAATTATATGGGACGGGACGCGGAATGACCTCCATCCCGTTCCATCACTTGGGGGCACAATTTCAGCAAGTTCGTTTCAGCAGTGTCAGCAACATAGGTGGACATTTAGCTAATACGGAGAGGGTGGTGGACAATTTTCTAATATAGGCAAAAAATTAGGACATCCTATTAATCACCCCATAAATAAATAGAATAATACGAATACTTGATGATTATTTGAACATTTAAAAAAAAAGAGTGATGGAAAATGAGAAGAAGAACACATTAATGAGTCCAACAATTTAATGCAATTATCTATATTCATTACATTAACGAGTCCAACAATTTAATGCAATTATCATATATTCATTAGATGTATTATTTGATGCAAACTGAAATGGAACTAGTTAAACAACACTATATGGGGTAATATATAGACCTGTCAAACAGGTGGTCGGGTTCGGGTCGGGTCACTTCGGATCCTAGGTAAAACGGGTCCCGGATATATTCGGATTGACTCGAACCCGGGTTTGACCGGGTTTCGAGTCACTTCGGGTTTGTCATTTTTTATTTTTTAAATTAAAAAAAATCACGATTTCATAATTTTGCTATAATTTTAAAATTCTAAAATTAAAGACGTTGTTCATAAGTTCTAGTGCTTTTAATTATATACTATCATCTAAAATATTTTATTTTTATTATTTCTCATAATTTTTAATAATTATATATTATTACATTTTATTTAAAAACATTTGATTTTTAGTATTTCTCGTAATTTTTAATAAAATGTAATGATGTAAAATATAAAAATTTTAAATAATTTTTTTAAAATAATTTCATGGAATTATTAATAAGCAAAGAATTGTTTTAATATTTTAATATTTTTAGAATTTTTATATTCTTAAAAAAATGTGTTGAAAAATAAAAAATCAAATACTATCGATCGGACGGAGTATTACACAATACAAATAAATATAAAAGTTGAGTTGAAAATGAAAGATCAAGTGATTGTAATTATAAAATGTAATAAATTGGAATCTGCATAAAAAAATTAATCATATAATTATAAATCAATCTGGTAAATCGGGTCACAATTACCGAGTCAATCGGATCACCGGGTCGAAACCCAGATTACCCGGAAAATTTCTGAGTGTTTGGGTCCGGTCGACCGGGTCGGGTTGTGTTTTGAAAGGTCGACCGGGGCGGGTTGTGTAATAAATTCATTGTAATTATACAATGAATTCAGAAGGTTAGAGGTTCAAATAAAAAAAATTATAATTATATTAATCTAAATATAAAATGGATGTAGTAAAAAAAATAAAAATAGAAGTATTTATATATTAATGATATCTAAAGAGTGAATAATTTTTTCCTTAAATTTTATATTTAAATAATGAATTATTCAGCCAGGGAGATTAAAAAAAAACAAAAACAATCAACAACCATATACTGTATGATGGTTAAGAGTCAAATCAAAGATGATATAAAGGTATCAAGGAATATAGAGGAACTTATAAGCATCCGCATCCATGGAACCCGATTCGGTTCCTTAACTCTCCTTTTTATTTTTCTCTCTCCTTAAGAAATCCAATTTAATTTTGAGGGAATTGCACAAGGTAACCCAAAAACCCAAAAACCTTGCAAGGTTAACCCAACCCGGAAAAAAATGAGGTGAAACCGGATATCCGGCAAACCTGGCCAGCAGGTAACAGGTTGGGAAAGTGGGCCCAAGCGTGACACCTCAGCGAGGGAAAGAAAAAGAAGGCGTGAGAGAGAAAAAGGACGGAGAGAGAGAGACATCCATGACGTCTAGGAAGGAGAGAGAGAGAGAGAGAGACGGCCATTGAGAGGGGAGAGGCAAGAGAGGGAGCTGTTGAGTTTGATTAGACAAAGAGAGAGAAAGGTAATTGAGCTTGACAGGGACTCTCTCAACAGTCCGGGGAAGGAAAATTCCCGCCCAAATTTTGCGCCAAAAAATCCTGAAGAGGAAGAGGAGGGAGGAGGGAAGAGGGGGAGAGTATATAAGCATTGAAGCTCCACCTCAGTCCAATGATTATTCCACATTAATGCACTGCAGTAGGAGAATTAAAAGGAGGGAGGAGAAGCGCCGGCAAAGAGTGAAGGAGGAGGGTTGGTGGCCAATGATATGGGGATCTATATAAGGATATGGGAGGGAATGATGGGGGTGGCATTTAATGGGTATCAGGTGGAAAAAAATCTGAAGATTCACAGAGTAGCCAATGTAGAAGAAGCAAGTGGGCCGAGGTTTATCTTAACTGGACAACAGGGAGAGAACAACGTGACAACCAACAGCAAACAACGTGACAGCTGGTGGAATAGACTGGACCGAGTTTCGATCGCCTGCAGATACAAAATGGGTAAGTAGTCTTATAATTATTATGAGGAGAAAAAAAACTTTGCTACATGATAATGCACATTTCTAATGGGCATTATAGGATAATTTAGTTGCATTTATATTATAGAATATGCATGTTTTAGTGTTAATCTGGATTAAACTCTTTTTGTGGAAAAGTTCGGAATCTACGCTATTTCGGTTGAATTGTGCAGAATCGTAGATCCGACATGGTGGAAAGCAAGGGAAAGCTGTTAAACATGGCCAAGAGAAGTCAAGAAATCAAGCTAAGAGGAGAAAGAAAGGAGGAAAGAAAGAACGAGGGAAGAACAATGAAGAATCGAGCTTCTGGGCATCGGTCGCAGCCAGCGGGATACCACTCGCTGCCAGCGAGTGGAACCAGAATCCGAGGAGGAGCCAGCGAGAGAGGGTCCGCGGGAAGAGAGAGCCAGCGAGAGAAAGAGCCAGCGACAGAGGAAGAGCAAGCAACGTCCGCTGCTAGCGACTAATTCCGCTGCAGCGAGACGTCCGCTGCCGCGAAAATATCCGCTGCCAGCGGGAATCACCAGGAGGACGAAGCTTCGGCTACTCGCTCCAGCGGAAGAGGGCTCTCGCGCCCGCGGATGGAAGAACTCGCTGCAGCGGATGGAAGGACTCGCGGCAGCGGAATCACGAGGACCTGGAGGCTCCAGCAGAAGAAGGAACTCGCCCCAGCGAGTTTGAGCTCTCGTGGCAGCGGAAGTCCCAGCTCGCGGCAGCGGGTTCAGTGTCTCGCGGAAGCGGAAGGAAGGGTCCTAGGAGGATGGAAAAATTCTAAGGCATGGAAAAATCGCTGCCAGCGAGTGTGCCAGCGAGGTGGTAGCGGAAATCCAACAGAAGCTCAATCAAGGCCATTCGCTGCCAGCGGAAATTTCTCGCTGCCAGCGGATTCCGACGCTGAATTAATTTAGGAAAGTTCTATCTTTTATCTAGTTTGTTTAGGAAGTTTCTATCTTTTATCTACCTTTTATGGAAGACATTAGGCTTATAAATAGGATGTTCTAGGCTTAGTTTAATTAAGTTTTCAATTGGAGCAATCACCATAGAAGAGAAGAGAGCTTAGGTAAGCCATGAGCGGCTAATTTTCCTAGTGTTTCACCTACGTTTTCGGAGACTTGGTTGGTGAATTGTGAGTTTTTAATTCAAGTTATCTTTCCTCTATTATAATTCCTTCAACTTCCTTGTGCTTATTGTTATGTTATTGATGTTATCTTGCTTGGCCGACTTGATAATATTGATTTCGTGCTAAGATTTAATGCTTTCGTATTTGCGTTATTTCTATAGTAGCATGCATAAGATTGTGGATTCCGTGTTTGAAGCATGATTATGTAGGAAGTTGACATATATCTTAAACATCGATTTACCGTGTTTAATTGGTGTTAAGTTCTTGGGATGTTGTGCTATCTCTTTGTTAAATCTTAACCGTGTTATGATTGCATTGAGGTGTAAGGGATTGATTGGACTCGTAGGACTTTTAATCCATATAAACCAAGACGAGAGGAATTTGTAGGAAAGTTAATAGCTTGAAAAGGATTCGATGATCGATAAGCCAACCAATGTCAAAGAATTCGTGGGTGGAACCGTTCTCTACTCTTGATTTTACAACAAAATTCCATCTTTACTTTACTTTACTTGTTCTTATTTAAAAGTCGCATCTTTTCCCACTTTTGTTACTTGTTGGTGATCAAATTGCATTGTGAAATCTTAAATCTCCCGAGGATTCGACCCCTTTCTTGCCAATTATACTAATTTGTGAGAGAGGGAACTATTTGATTGGGAATCAACGATTTTCATCCCGTCAAGTTTTTGGCGCCGTTGCCGGGGAGATTTAATTAGATTTCTTTATGTAGTTTAATCATCAACTTTTGTGTGGACCACTCGCATGGTCCACACCCGTTCTACTAATTCCAATCTCTTACCTTTTGATCCAGAAATTGAAAGAACGACTTCTAGGTTGCGAAGAGAGCACTCATCCAACCCGGAAAACGAAGAAGAGATGGGAGACAACAACGGAGACAACAATCAACCACCGCCAAACGACGGCAATGTGCTCGTGGTTCCACAACGACGCACTTTGAAGGAGCTAAAGGAGCCAAATTTACAAACACAACCATTGGCTATTAGGCTCCCACCACTTCCGGAGGGCGCTAAGTTTGAATTCAAGTCACCATGGGTCCATCTTTTGCCAATGTTTCATGGCATGAGTGGTGAGGACCCAAACAAGCACCTTGCGGAATTTCACGGAATATGCGATCGTTTGAGACCTAATGGCATCACGGAGGATCAAATGATGCTAACGGCTTTCCCATTCACCTTAAAGGATGCGGCCAACGATTGACTCTATTATTTACCCACGGAGAGCATTACTACATGGATGGAGATGAAAAAGGCCTTCTTGCGCAAATACTTCCCCGCCACTAGACACAATATTTTGAAGAAGGAGATATCAAGCATTGAGCAATCGGCCACGGAGACTCTCTACGAATATGTGGAGAGATTCAAGAAGCTAAAAGCTAGTTGTCCCTATCATGGCTTTTCGGAGGACGATTTGGTCCTATATCTTTATGAGGGGCTACTCGATCACGATCGTGGAATGGTTAACTCGGCTAGTGGAGGGAACATCCTAAACAAAACACCGGAGGAAGCTATGGAGATATTTGAGGAGCTTGCTAATGCTTCTCAACAATATCGAAGGTCTCATGGAGCTAGAGGAGTCTTGCACTTGGACTCCCCAACATCAAGCATGCAAAACGAGCTTAAGGAGATTAGAGAGGCTCTAAAAAATCTAACTTTGCAAAGAGGTCAACAACAACAACTCAAAGCATGTGAATTGTGTGGAGACCCATCCCATCCTATGGATCAATGTCCCGACGTGCAAGATGGAGCCATGGAGGTCAATGCTATGGGAGACTACGGTCCACGCCGCAACTATGGTAATAATCTCTATAATTCTAATTTTCAACAACAAGGTTATGGTGGCCGGTTCAATCAACAACAACAACCTCCCTATCAACAAGGAGGACCCCAATATAGAGCACCCTATGATAATCGTCAAAGGGGGGCTCCTCAAGCTAATCAACAAGGTGAGGATCCATACAAGCTCATTCTAGAAACCCTCAAAGCTCAAACGGAGAAGATGAATGCACAAGAGAAGATGATGGGCCAAATGGCTCAAGCAATTGGAGAACTACAAGCAAAGGATTCGGGCAAGCTACCACCACAAGTGGTGGTCAACCCAAGAGAAAACGTGAGCGCCATCACCCTAAGGAGCGGTAAGGAACTGTTTGTCGCACCTAGGGGTGAGAAAGAAGCCTTAGAAGAGATCATGGAAGAAGGCTACGAAGAACACAAGGAGGAGACAAGTTCTGTGCAAATTCCGCTGACAGCGAAACCAGACTCGCCGGCAGCGAATGGGGTGAAGGCATCTGCTGAACCAGGTACGATCCCAGTCGCTGCCAGCGGGATCCCACTCGCTGCCAGCGAACCTGACTCGCTACCAGCGAAACACGACTCGCTGCCAGCGGATTCTGCCTAGAAAACTGACGTCCCCACATCCGGACACGCTGTTGCCGATTCCAAACCTCCTCTTGACGATTTTAAGCCGGTGGCACCCTTTCCGGAGGCTTTGAGGAATCCAAGGAGGCCGGAGAGTGACACCGAACTCTTCGAAACATTCGCCAAGTGTGAGGTAAACATTCCCCTACTCAACCTAGTTAAAGCTATTCCTCGTTATGCAAAGTTTTTGAAAGAATTATGCACGGTCAAGAGGAATCAAAAGTTGAAGGGAAAGCAAAAAGTTCAAGTAAGTGAACATGTCTTCGCTATGTTAGAAAGGCGTATGCCCGAAAAGTGTAGCGATCCGGGTATGTTTACTATCCCTTGTACAATTGGAGATGCTAAATTTAATCATGCCTTGTTAGATTTAGGAGCATCCATTAATGTTATCTCATACTCACTCTATAAATCGCTTGGTCTTGGTGCTTTGCAAGAAACAAGAGTTGTGATCCAATTGGCAAATCGTTCTCAAATCTATCCTATGGGGTTTGTAGAAGATGTTTTAGTTATGGTGGACAAGCTAATCTTTCCCGCAGATTTCTTTGTTTTGGACATGGAGCATGGAGTAGCGGAGGCGCCTATCCTCTTGGGTAGACCCTTCCTAAGGACCGCCCGAACA
Source organism: Persicaria tinctoria (assembly GCA_037127255.1). NCBI lineage: Eukaryota > Viridiplantae > Streptophyta > Magnoliopsida > Caryophyllales > Polygonaceae > Persicaria > Persicaria tinctoria. The sequence goes on along the minus strand of JBANSL010000007.1, from coordinate 18,242,030 downwards.
AAGATCGATGTCTATACCGGTTCACTCACTATGGAGTTCGATGGCGAAAAGGTAGAGTATTGCATATTTGATGCAATGAAGTATCCTCCTGATGAACACTCTTTATTTGCTATCGATACTATTGAACCTTGTGTGGAAGATGTTTTTGAGCTTAATGGAAAAGATGAATTGCAAGTAGCTTTAGAAACCCCTCTAGATAAGCTTAAACTTGAATATTCTATTTCACCTTACTTGCATGAAGTTTTGGGAGCATTAGAGGCACAACATACTCACCAAAGAAATGATGCCTTAACACTAACCCTTCCAAGCGAGAGGCTTTTACCTTCTATTGTTCAGGCACCCGTGATAGAGCTTAAACCATTGCCGGACCACCTCAAGTATGCTTTCTTGGGTGATGGAGATACCTTGCCGGTCATCATATCAAATAATCTCACTCTTGAGCAAGAGGAGAGGTTGATAGCGGTGCTTAAGGAACACAAGACGGCCCTTGGATGGACAATTGCGGACATCAAAGGAATAAGCCCAACCATGTGCATGCATCGCATACTTTTGGAGGAAGGAGCCAAACCATCAAGACAACCCCAAAGGAGACTCAACCCACCAATGATGGAGGTGGTCAAGAAGGAAGTTCTAAAGCTACTACAAGCCGGTATGATCTATCCTATCTCCGATAGTAAATGGGTTAGTCCTACACAAGTGGTTCCAAAGAAAGGAGGCATCACGGTCGTAGAGAACAAAGAAGGAGAGCTAGTGCCCACGCGAGTCCAAACCGGATGGAGAGTTTGCATCGACTATCGCAAATTGAACGCGGAGACTCGCAAGGACCACTTCCCTCTCCCATTCATTGACCAAATGGTGGAGCGCCTCACCGGAAGAGCTTACTATTGTTTCTTGGATGGCTACTCGGGCTACTTTCAAATTGCCATCGCACCGGAGGACCAAGAGAAAACAACATTCACATGTCCTTTTGGCACTTTTGGATATCGCCGAATGCCTTTTGGACTATGCAATGCTCCGGGTACATTCCAAAGATGTATGGTAAGTATTTTCTCCGAGTATATTGAAAAGTTCATTGAAGTTTTTATGGATGACTTTACCGTTCATGGCGTTGACTTCAACTCTTGCTTAGACCATTTGACATTGGTTTTAAAAAGATGTGTTGAAACAAATTTGGTTTTGAATTCCGAAAAATGTCACTTTATGGTTGAACAAGGGATTGTTTTAGGTCACATTGTCTCCCAAAAGGGAATTGAGGTTGACAAGGCAAAGATTGACATCATTCAATCTTTGCCTTGCCCTACTAATGTGCGCGAAGTTCGCTCTTTCCTTGGTCATGCAGGATTTTATCGCCGATTCATCAATGATTTCTCCAAGATCACCACACCTCTTTGTGAACTCCTCAAGAAGGACACCATATTTGAGTTTGATGAGAAGTGTAAGGAGGCTTTCCACGAGTTGAGAAGTCGTCTTATCACCGCACCAATTATTCAAGCCCCGGTGTGGACCCTCCCATTCGAGCTAATGTGTGATGCTAGCGACTACGCCGTCGGAGCGGTTCTTGGACAAAGGATTGACAAAGCCTCACACGTCATCTAATATGCTTCAATGATGCTAAATGGAGCCCAACGGAACTATACAACCACGGAGAAGGAGCTATTGGCCGTGGTGTTCGCCTTGGACAAGTTCCGCGCATACTTGTTAGGCGCAAAGGTAATAATTTACTCCGACCATGCAGCCCTTAGGTACCTCATGAAGAAGAAGGACGCCAAACCAAGGCTTATTCGGTGGATCTTGCTTTTGAGCGAGTTCGACATCGAAATCAAAGACAAGAAGGGCGCGGAAAACTATGTGGCCGATCACCTTAGCCGTATTGTGCACCCAAATAGTGTGGGGGAGAAGCTACAAGCACTTGGAGAATTTCCGGACGAAACTCTACACTTCGTTTCAAGTCGTGCTGAAGACTCGCTGACAGCGAACGCTCCTGTAAGCCAGCGGACACCATTCGCTGCCAGCGAACCCAATCCGCTACCAGCGAGTCAAGTCACCAGCGAACCTCTCCAGTCGCCGGCACCAGCTCACATTCTGACTCCATTCGCTGTCAGCGAACCCGACTCGCTGCCAGCGGATTCTGCCCAGAAGGTATTTCCGGACTCCTTTTCTCCTTTATCTTTGATGGCAGCCAACGTTCCTCGGCCATGGTTCGCGGACATAGTCAATTTTCTTGTCACGATGAAGTTTCCACCAAACTTTCCCAAGTACAAGAAAGACAAGATTCGCCACAACGCCCGATTCTATGTTTGGAACGATCCGTTTCTTTGGAAGCATTGTGCGGATCAAATCATTCGGCGATGCCTTCCGGATAATGAGGTAATGTCCGTCCTTAGCTTTTGTCATTCTTATGCATGTGGAGGACACTTTGGACCAAACAAAACGGCTAAGAAGGTACTTGATTCGGGATTCTATTGGCCCACGATTTTTCGTGATGCATATGCTTTTTGTAAATCTTGTGATCGGTGACAACGCATGGGGAATATTGCAACTAGGAATGAGATGCCTCAAACTAGGATGATGTTTTGTGAAATTTTTGATGTTTGGGGGATTGATTTCATGGGACCTTTTCCTAGTTCCTTTGGGAATCTTTATATCTTACTTGCGGTGGACTACGTCTCCAAATGGGTGGAGGCGAAGGCCACCAAAACTGACGATTCTAAAGTGGTTTCAGGATTCCTTAAGGACTTGTTCACTAGATTTGGTATTCCACGTGCATTAATTAGTGATTGAGGTACCCACTTTTGCAACAAGACGGTGGCCGCTCTCTTGAAGAAATATCATGTCACACATAGGGTATCCACCGCCTATCACCCTCAAACCAATGGGCAAGCCGAAGTGTCAAATAGAGAGATCAAGAGAAACTTGGAGAAGATGGTTGCACCAAACCGAAAAGATTGGAGCCAACGGCTAGATGATGCTCTTTGGGCTTATCGCACGGCCTACAAAACACCAATAGGTATGTCTCCTTACCGCTTGGTTTATGGTAAAGCATGTCATCTTCCGGTAGAACTCCAACACAAGGCCTATTGGGGCGTGAAAGAATGCAACATGAGAATAGATGAGGTTGGCGAATTCCGCAAGCTCCAAGTTCAAGAATTAGAGGAGATTCGTTGGGATGCATATGACAATGCCATCACTTACAAAGAAAAGACCAAGGCATGGCATGACAAGCACATCTTGAGAAAGGACTTTAAGGTAGGCGACAAGGTACTTCTCTACCAATCTCGCCTCAATCTTTTTCCGGGAAAAATACGCTCAAAATGGAGAGGTCCCTACACCATCATGCACATATATCCACATGGAGCGGTAGAAATCAAGGATGAGGAGAATGCACACGTGTTCAAAGTAAATGGCCACCGGCTAAAACGCTACTATGATGGCTTCTCTGACAAAATCATGGAGGAGATGAATCTCCAAGAGCCCACAAAGGAGACCCATTGAGGGGTCATACCGTCGAGCCTACGACATAAAACAAGGGCGCTTCTCGGGAGGCAACCCGAGGTAAGTTTTTTTTCGTCTTGCAATTTCATAATTAGTTTATTAGTTTTAGTTTTTTTTATTTATCTAATTAGGCTAGAAATTTCCTTATTTTATTAGGTAGATTTCTTTTTGGAAAGTGTGGAGCTAACCTTGCAGGGTTAAGCGAAGAAATCGGAAAAAGGGGAGCATTGGGCTGTAGTCGCTGCCAGCGAACCGGATCCGCTGCCAGTGAACCTGATCCTCCGGAACCAGACCCTGGAAACCACATCCGGATTTTCAAAAAAAAAATGAAAAAAAAAAGAATAAAATATTTGAGAATCCCTTTTACCCTTTTTACCCACTTACCTTTTAACCACTTTCCTTTTTACCCATTTTTTAATTTTCATCATCCTCCACCTTCCATTTTTACCATCTTCTTCCTCCTCCATCTTCTTCCTCCTCTCTACAAAGCCCCATTCAACCTCCATTAGAGTACCTCCAAGCTTCCCACCTCCATAGCCACTTCATCATCTCCGCCACCCCGAAATCAAATTCCGGCACCGGATTCCGACTCCCGACGAGGCGATCTACGCAACCACACTACATTCATCACATTCCGACCACCCATCAACCAACACATAACCACAAAATCACCCAAATCCCTTTTATTCTTCCGCCATTGCGCAGATCGGGTCGAGTTGGGAAACTTTCGTGAAGGAACTTTTGAATTCCGACATCCGGACAACGACGCCGGAGTCTCGGAAGCTCCGACTCGCTGCCGCGGAATAGTAGCCGCCACCACAGCCGCCACCAGCGAAGCAGCAGCCACCCACCACAGCAGCGAAGCAGCAGCTCTCCCTTGATCCTAGTCGCTGCCAGCGAGCACCAGTCGCTTCCAGCGAGTCGCATCCACTACGAAGCAGCTCCGGAGCTCGTCGGTGTCACCCTGTTTGCTGCCAGCGAGTCTCACCCAAAGCGCAGCTTCCCCGGCTTGATCTGAGTCGCTGCCAGCGGGATTCCATTCGCTGCCAGCGAAAATCCTGCAGTTAGTCGCCTTCTTTGTGAGTTCTCGATCTTCATCCTTTGATTTTAATTATTATGGCTTCTCCTCCGATGGTTAGGCCTAGAGGATTGACTAGAGCTTAAAGGACTAAGTGGGACGATCTTGATGCTCGTCGGTATATTTCGACGAAATTTTTTGATATCCCCACATTGAGATTATTGGGACTCGAGGAGAGTGTGCGGACATTTATGGGGATTGGAGATATTGATGGCTTGGTAGATAAGTGTGTCCGCACTTATCCGGATTTGGTTAGAGAGTTTTTGGCTACCTTTGCAATGACGAGTGAGGATAGTTTTACTTTTCGATTGGGTGGGGCAAATCAAACTATGACTTTTGAAGAATTGAAGAATGTGTTTGGGATCACGGGCAATCCCTCCGCCCATTGGTCTGAATTGCCTCGTCGCTCCACCCCTCAACAACGATGGTTTGATGTCACACAAAAGGTCATGACCTCCGGCAATGACTACAATTATAGCATCGTCCACCCTTCCCTTAGACTTTGCCACAAGGTCTTGAACAACACCTTTTTCGGGCATGCCGAGATCAACAAGGTTTCCAAAGGAAGTTGGGCATGGATGACTTGCTTATTGCCCGAAGCACATGAGACCCCGGATTGGGTAGAGCTCTTCTTTTCCGCTTGTAGCGAGGCTACTAAAAAAAATTCAAGGAAGGAAAAGGTGAAGATTGGCTTTTGAGGCCTCATTACTTTGCTTGCATTGGAGCTCGACATTGATTTGAATGCCTATGTCCCTTGTTCGGACAACTATAGGCTCAATTTGGCTTCGCTAAAGAAGGCTAACATCGTGAGGGAAAGTGATTATGCGGGGAGCTTCATTTGGTATGCCGGGGTAAACAAGTCCCACACTTTGGTACTCCCTCTCCCACTTCCCACCGGTCCGTCCCCCGTCGATTTATATATTCCATCCGACGCTCCACCATTGGGCCCACCTCCGAACGCCAACGAAGAAGATGCTAATGAGGAGCCTTATGAAGAACCGACGGAGATGGAGTATGAGCCGGTAATGCAAGTGGAGACATTCCATCCAGAAATGTCTTATGGCGGGAGAGCTAGTTCTTCACATGGAGGATACCATGGCGAGTCTTATGATGGATTTCCCTCTCATGGCTATTTTGAGAGTGCCTTCCGTCAAATCACCGAGCGTCAAGATGCCACGGACCGACAAATTACGGAGAACCATACCATTCTCATGGAGCAACAACGAAAGAATCATGAGGAGATCATGGCCCAATTCAACGCTTGGGCACCTTTTGGGTGGCAAACCCGATTTCCACCACCACATTGAGCTCGTGAGTTTCCTTCTCCCTCACCTATTTCAATTGTTTAATTTTTGTTGTCTTTATTTCATTAGGGACAATGAAATATTCAAGTGTGGGGGAGGGATTTAGTGTACATATTGCATTAGTTAGGTCATTTTTAAAATTTTCACATGCATGTCATGTTTACTTCTAGCATTTATATTGCATTAGAAAAAGAAAAAAAAAATTGAAAAAATTTGAAAAACCAAAAAATATCATGCATTGCATTCATGTATTATTCAAATACCCATCTTGCCTTAATTGTCCTCTATTTTATTTGAGTTTTTGACCTTGACCTATAAATCCCATGATATGTTTGAATTGGCTAATCTTGTCACCTACTTGTGTTGATTTTCACTGGAGCATGACTTGTTAGTTTAATTGAGCAAGTATGATTCTTATTGGCATCATTGAAATCCAACAAAACTTGTCCTAGTGAGAAACTTTGGCCTTATAAGGGATTTTCATCATATTTATTCCCTTTTGCTTTCTTGTGTGACATTATACTCTCCTTATGCACTTACCTCTTGAGATTGACATTGTTATCTATATTTGAGGCCGAATTTATATGTCTATTGCTTATGAGTTTCAAATGATAGAGGCATGCTTTTCTTAGCCATATTTTTATCCATATCCACCCTACATACGTGTCCTTTGCTTGTAGCAAATTTGAGCCTTAGCCTATTCTTTGAAGCTCCACAAAAATTTATCCTAGCCGATGATAAGCCTTACCCCATCCGGGAATTAGGATTAGAGTTGGTGAATGATTGATCTAGTTGAGTGGAAAAGAGATTATTGTTGAAAAAGTTACAAGTTTGGATGAGTATGTAATTTTAGTTTTATTCCTCACATTGTGCATTATTGTTTTGGTTCTAAAGAAAAAAAAAATGAATGAATGAAGAAAAAAAGAAGAAGAAGAAAAAAAAGAGCATGAGTTTGAGCGTTTTATTTTCATTATGAGTGTGAGAGTTGGAAATAATCTTTGGTTGAGAAATGAATGTTGTTTGTAATTAAAGATGTTGTGAGAGCTTGAGTTTAAGATGATGTTTTTGAGAGAATGGATGGTTGATGTTTGATTATCTAGGATCTTGATTCCCGGATTTTGAGCACCACATGACCATAAATTCTCCTTGCCCTTGATTCCTTACCAAGCCCCATTACAACCTTGATAAAAGACCTCTTGATGTTTCTTGTGAGTGATGGCATCCGCGGTGGAGAATATGTGATATATGTGTCAATTTCTATGTAGCTCTTTGCATTTTGGATTGAGTCGAGAGATATATTATTAAGCCTAAACACAATGAGAGTGAGAGCAAACACATAATCCCGGTGAGGTTGGATGATATGTGCCATATTTTGAATCGTTCATATACTTGCTAGGATGTTAGCTTTCATGTTCATGGCTCCTCCACTTTGATGTTGCTTTTGACAAGGTTAGTGCTTGAAGATTATATGTGTGGGATGATGGTTTTTCTCTTCTTTATTTTGCATTGCTTGAGGACAAGCAAAAGGTTAAGTGTGGGGGAGTTTGATAATGCACATTTCTAATGGGCATTATAGGATAATTTAGTTGCATTTATATTATAGAATATGCATGTTTTAGTGTTAATCTGGATTAAACTCTTTTTGTGGAAAAGTTCGGAATCTACGCTATTTCGGTTGAATTATGCAGAATCGTAGATCCGACATGGTGGAAAGCAAGGGAAAGCTGTTAAACATGGCCAAGAGAAGTCAAGAAATCAAGCTAAGAGGAGAAAGAAAGGAGGAAAGAAAGAACGAGGGAAGAACAATGAAGAATCGAGCTTTTGGGCATCGGTCGCTGCCAGCGGGATACCTCTCTCTGCCAGCGAGTGGAACCAGAATCCGAGGAGGAGCCAGAGAGAGAGGGTCCGCGGGAAGAGAGAGCCAGCGAGAGAGAGAGCCAGCGACAGAGGAAGAGCAAGCAACGTCCGCTGCTAGCGACTAATTCCGCTGCAGCGAGGCGTCCGCTGCCAGCGGGAATCACCAGGAGGACGAAGCTTCGGCTACTCGCTCCAGCGGAAGAGGGCTCTCGCGCCCGCGGATGGAAGAACTCGCTGCAGCGGATGGAAGGACTCGCGGCAGCGGAATCACGAGGACCTGGAGGCTCCAGCGGAAGAAGGAACTCGCCCCAGCGAGTTTGAGCTCTCGTGGCAGCGGAAGTCCCAGCTCGCGGCAGCGGGTTCAGTGTCTCGCGGAAGCGGAAGGAAGGGTCCTAGGAGGATGGAAAAATTCTAAGGCATGGAAAAATCGCTGCCAGCGAGTGTGCCAGCGAGGAGGTAGCGGAAATCCAACAGAAGCTCAATCAAGGCCATTCGCTGCCAGCGGAAATTTCTCGCTGCCAGCGGATTCCGACGCTGAATTAATTTAGGAAAGTTCTATCTTTTATCTAGTTTGTTTAGGAAGTTTCTATCTTTTATCTATCTTTTATCTACCTTTTATGGAAGACATTAGGCTTATAAATAGGATGTTCTAGGCTTAGTTTAATTAAGTTTTCAATTGGAGCAATCACCATAGAAGAGAAGAGAGCTTAGGTAAGCCATGAGCGGCTAATTTTCCTAGTGTTTCACCTACGTTTTCGGAGACTTGGTTGGTGAATTGTGAGTTTTTAATTCAAGTTATCTTTCCTCTATTATAATTCCTTCAACTTCCTTGTGCTTATTGTTATGTTATTGATGTTATCTTGCTTGGCCGACTTGATAATATTGATTTCGTGCTAAGATTTAATGCTTTCGTATTTGCGTTATAGTAGCATGCATAAGATTGTGGATTCCGTGTTTGAAGCATGATTATGTAGGAAGTTGACATATATCTTAAACATCGATTTACCGTGTTTAATTGGTGTTATTTATGTGCTCAAGTTCTTGGGATGTTGTGCTATCTCTTTGTTAAATCTTAACCGTGTTATGATTGCATTGAGGTGTAAGGGATTGATTGGACTCGTAGGACTTTTAATCCATATAAACCAAGACGAGAGGAATTTGTAGGAAAGTTAATAGCTTGAAAAGAATTTGATGATCGATAAGCCAACCAATGTCAAAGAATTCGTGGGTGGAACCGTTCTCTACTCTTGATTTTACAACAAAATTCCATCTTTACTTTACTTTACTTGTTCTTATTTAAAAGTCGCATCTTTTCCCACTTTTGTTACTTGTTGGTGATCAAATTGCATTTTGAAATCTTAAATCTCCCAAGGATTCGACCCCTTTCTTGCCAATTATACTAATTTGTGAGAGTGGGAACTATTTGATTGGGAATCAACGATTTTCATCCCGTCACTACAACTTAATGTAAACTAAATGTATCCCCTCTCTATGTAAATGAACAGAGGAGAAGACAATCGTATGTCTGACTGTGGTGTTCGGAGGATGGTGGGCTTGCGAAGAAGGCGGTTGGGTCTTCAAGGGGTCACGGAGCCAGAAGGCTCTGCTGGTGGATGAACGTATCGACTACGTTGCACTAAAGAAACTCGTGATGGAAAATTTTAACGTCGATGGGAGAAGGCATGAGGTGGAGCTCACATATAGGAAGCTGAAGAAGGGCGGGTGCAGGCCATATGCAATAAGAGATGATGAAGACCTGCAGGCCTTCAAGTTTGTAAACGGATTCAGTGGAGAACGATCGTGGCCTGTCGACCTCAATGTCTCCCTGCGAACCAAGCTATGTGGCAGCACTGTGGCACCTACAGAAGGATCGTCAACGGGTGGCTCCGGAGGGTGGGGTTTCTCAGTGGCGGGAGGTGAGGAATTTATACTGCCACTAACTGGGCCGCCTGTTACCCAAGAAGATCACACACATACGGGCATCCAATTGGCTGGTGGTGAAGAAGAAGCAGTCTTGGTAGCCGGAATTGTCCAGGCAAAACAAACTGGCGTCCAGTTAGATTTACAATGCGTCCAGTTAGAAGACGAATGTGTCCAGTTACATAACAGTACCGATGCGTTCGGGCGACATGAGGAGTTGGAGATCGATTTGCGAAAGAAGGCAAAGAAAGCCGAGGAAATAAGACGTGGGAAGCAAGTCATTTCTGTCAGCAGTGATCCGGAAGATGAAGTTATTCCACCGTGTGGAGATGGAAGGGTGCTCATTGACATCGGGAGCTCCTCCGACGACGATGAGGTACTACCAAATGCGGTGAAGATGGAGCTCGGGTGCGCAGTTCCTACCAGGTCGTGGTCATGGGATAATGAGGCCGAGCAGGCTGTGAGGGAAATAGAGGAAGCATACGCACGCGGAAAACAGAAGTTGGGACCGAATACGGAGGGTGTGGAAAGTGAACCAATGGTTGCGGTGAACCCATTGGGCCCCAGTCAGCACATGGGTGAGCTCCGGGAGGGAAAAGTGTTTCGGTCGAAGGAGGAGGTCCAACAGACAATCAAGTGGGCTGCCCTATCTAGGTGTTTCACGACCAAGGTGAACAAGTCGACGAAGAGCTTGTATGTTGTGCGCTGCGGTGGTCCCAATTGCAAGTGGCTTTGTCGGGTTTCCACATACAAGAACACTCGGATTTGGATTATCTCCAAGCTTGTGGACGAGCACACGTGCGACCTGACCGACATGATGACACAAAAGCGTCGTGCGACATACACCCATGTTGGGCAACACATAGTGGACAGGTATCCCCTTCGCTCTAAACAACCGAAATGGACAGTATAGTGTTTATAACTGGACGCTTGTTAAATATAACTGGACATGAAATGTTATAAAACTGGACAGGTACTTCGACACACACTAACCCAATGCGCCTGTCCATGTGCAGTTTCACTGGTTCAAATAAGGCCCTTGTGCCGGAGCAAGTGCAGGCTCTGATGAAATCCCAGTTGGGGGTGCCGTCCAGTTACTGGAAGGCGCGGCGAGCCGCCATGAAGGCGAGGGACACCACCTACGGGACAGACGAGGAAAGCTACCGGAGGATGTACTCGTACATGCACATGCTGGAGCAGTCCAACCCTGGCACGTACACCAGGATAGAACGCGACACAGAAGGACGATTCAAGTATGCGTTTGTCAGCCTTGGAGTGTGGCGGAGGGCGGTCCCCTATCTAAGAAAGGTCAGTCCCTCCTTCTCCGTACGTTGTGTGACCTTTACTGCAAAGCCGTTAAACTTCTACAACTACTACCATTATAGCGACCACCTACCACGCATGACGTCCTCTTGAAATAACATGACAAATAAGTTATATAACATGACATTAGTCAATAACGACATGACAACGCTAACCAGTGAGGTTGTTGCAATCGCAGGTGGTGTCAGTGGACGGGGGGTTCCTGAAGGGGAAGTTCTGAGGGTGCCTCCTGTTCGCGACTGCACAAGATGCCGACCACTCTGTCTACCCAATTGCATTCGCAATGGTTGACGGAGAAAATGATGGGTCGTGGGGGTTCTTCTTCAGGCATATGCTGCATGTTGTTGAAGACACGACTGATCTCATGTGGGTATCTGACCGCCATGTTAGCATCGAGAAGGGAATACGGGACAGCTACGTCTTCGCCAAGCACGGCATATGCACATGGCACTTATGGCAGAACGTCCGGTTTCAGTTCAAAATCAGCGCTATGAAGGATCAATACTTCTCCATGGTCAAGGCGTACACATACGACGAGTTCTAGTCGTTGTACAATGACTTCTGTGCGGTGTCTCCCACCGCGGGCCAATACCTACGGGAGGCCGGATTCGAAAAGTGGGCAAGGGCGTGCTACCCGGGTAACAGGTACAACATTACCACCACGAATAACTCGGAATGCTTGAACTCGGTCTTCAAGTATCCTTGGGACTTGCCACTCACAGCGCTGATGGACGCCATTCTTGAGACCGTCGGGGACTGGTTTGTGAAGCGGAGAGAGATCACCTTAAAACCAGGGAAAGTTGTAAGCGATTGGGTCGCTAAAGCCATTAAAGCAAACTTCGCTGAGTCTTTGTCGATGTTGGCCAGGCCGCTAAGCCCCCACGAGTTCGAGGTCCGCAATGGTCAGTCCACTTGGCTTGTCAACCTCACGGGACGATTATGCAGCTGCAGACGGTTCAACGTCGACCAATACCCCTGTGCGCACGCACTGGCTGCTGCACAATTGCGCGGGGTGGATGTCCACTCATTGGTCAACGACTTCTACAAGGGAGAGGCGTGGCGAGCTTGCTACGCGGACGTTTTGTACCCAGTTCCGTCTCCAGACACATGGAGGGTGCCACCGGAAATTGCCAAAGAGACCTGCCTCCCGCCGAGTGTGAAGGCCCGTCCGGGTAGACCCAAGACTAGACATTACCCCTCGCAGTGGGAAAGGAGATACAAGCGTCGGACAACCTAGACAATCAATGGGACAACACATGACGATCAGGGCGGAAAAACATGACGACCAACTTGGATTAACGTGACGTTATTGCATCTATGGCTTTTGGGTTTTGGCGGGCTAGACTACAATGCGTCTGTGGGTTTTGGGTTTTATTCAGATGCACCTAATGTCCGTGGTGGGGTGACTACTGCGTATTTGTACGAAAGTGTGTTGATGTGTTGGTCGTCGTACCTTTTTGCTAGGAACTGATATGTCACTTGTTTCGAACTGGACGGTTAATGATTCAGACATGACGGTAAATGTTCTTGACATGACAGTGTCAACGTATTTTATGACAAGTTTTGACCCTATGTGTCTGCGAATGACAATGACAACAAACCTAAATAATCCATATAAAACGACAGAGGTAACGAAAGATGTTCATCATTAGCGATGGCAATAATCCATCTTAAACGACAAGCTAAATTGTCAATCCCAAACACAGCAACGGGAGGTAGAAATGTCATCAACACATCGGAATCCAAAAGAGAGTATTCATTCTAGCGGCAACTACAACCACAATAACCAACAATGTTCACTGGTTCACATAATGACGAGGGGACTACTTAGGATCGTTGCTGAGACCGAATCCAAGGTGGAAGATAGAGACGCATAGGAGCTGACGGTATGCAGCGATGAAGTCGTCGTCCAAGCCATCGAAGACGCGGTCCCCCATAGCGAGCTGCTGCATGTACCGGATCGTGTACGGGCCACAGTCTCCACTGAAAACGGTAATCATTTGCGTCAATGGATATTCGGTAAGATAACAAAAAATGACAGAAGCGGGACAAGGACTTACGATTGTTTGTTTTGCGGGATCCCCTTCACGCGGGTGAGGGTCAGGGGGCGGTCAACATTGGCCTTGTGCTTGGCATGCATCTCCTGGTGGCCGGCGAACATGGTGGGCAGGACGTGCATCACGGGCTTCAGCAATTGGGTGAGCTGGCGCTCTCTTATGAAGTTCGTATCGGAGTCAAACACAAGCACGGTCCAATCGGCGAAGTTGATTTCCAGAGCCACCCATTGCTTGTTCTTCAAATTCCAGAGGAGCAGGACGCGGTCCACGGAGGCCCATGGCTTGGGAAACCGATCTGGCAGTACACCATCCATGTACAGCTTGAGCTCGTCCGCGACCACCAAGCCCGTTTGACGCTCCAACAAAATCCGGAAGAAATTGTCGAGCACGGCGACGGAGGTGAACATCGGGTCAGTGAGTATGGCCCTGCGAAGGATTGCGCATGCCTGCTCGATGTGCTGCGGAACAGAACTCGCATGTGAGAGGCACTCATGGGGAATTGATTAATGATGAGGCAACAAATAAATAGTTTCGCGGGAAGGAGCTTTACCTCAGAGGTTACCCAATTCGTCGGCGCCTCTAAATCCTGGAAGAACTTCTTCTCGAGTAGGGTACCCTCGATAGACCATGTAGGACTTGTGCCCTCTTTCATCCAAGCGCCGTAGGCGTCCAGCTCTGCCCTAGTCAGAAGGCCCAGGTCAACAGCGTCCTTTTTGGTCTTCGACGTGCTCACCCGTGGCTTCTTTACAGGTTGAGTGACCTCGTGCCCAGCAAATGCAGTAGTAGCCTTACGGGTTCGCGTCCCCCTCCGGGTTAGCGGCTGCACCTGAGAGGTGTCCTCCGTGTCCAGGTCACCCTGCACAGACATGACAAGGGGAACACTCCAACATTTCAACATGACAACATGAAACTTTCAACATGACAACAGGAAACTTTGAACATGACAACATGAACATTTCAACTGGACGATATGAACGTTAGTAGGGAGGTGACATACCTCACTTGTTATCTGGGTTGGTGCATCGCCGACGCCCGCTTTCCCCTTCTTATCCAGGCGGCCTCCTTTGACCTTCATCAAACCTTTGGCATCCCGGTCACCATCGTCCTGCACACACGGTTGCAAGGGACATGACAATTGGAACATTTTAACATGACATAAAAGTATCCATAACATGACAGTTGAAGAGAATTGACATGCCTCAGCGCTTGTCTGTTTGACGACGGGGGCAACGTCAGCTTCCCCCTTTTCGGCCTTCTTCCCCTTGGGGGGCTTCTTGCCCTTCTTCCCCACCTTGGCCTTCTGCACCTTCTCGTCCTTGTCCCCCCTCTTGTCGTCAGAAACTCTGTCGGCATCAACTTTGTCCTGCTCCTTGTTCTCATATCCTTTGTCCTGGTTCTTGTTCTCATCCCCTTTGTCCTGCTCCTTGTTCTCATCCACTTGTTCCTTCTCCGCCTTGTCCCCAGCTACCTCATTGGTGATCTCCTGGTCCTTTCTCGAATCCGCTTGGCCCTGTTTCTCACTATCCTTTGCCTTTGGTTCTTCATCCACTTGGTGCTGCTGCTCACTCTCCTTTCTCTGTGATTTTTCATCAACCTGGAAACATTGTATTAAGCACAGTATTGGGTACCCAAAGGTGCTATTCCATGTGAACGAAACTCTTACCTCCTTCGCCGCCGCCGATTCCGCCCTTCCCAGCGAGACTGCGCGGTCGGACTCGTCCAGTCCCTCCCTCCCCGGCCTTTGAAGCTGGCGGATGGCATCCTCAAGGGGTTTGATCCTCGCAGCGAAGTCAGCTCGTAAATCCCTTGCCAGGTCATTCATCTTCGACAAGATCAGTGAGAAATCACCCACCGATGGCCCCTGTGTGTTTTCCTGCGTAGGGGCTGCCTGGGACGGTGCCTTGCCGGCGGTCTCCGCTGTCGCCCTCGTGTGCACACCCTTCCTGTACTCTACGCGGAGGTTGTCGAAGAACAAATCGGGCTTCTCTCTAGGGTAGACTGCCCATTGCGTCACCCGTTTTTTCACCTCAACCTCATCGGGGATTAAAACTGTCTGCACACTGTCATCAAGGTCAAAGCTTTTTAGCTCGTCCTTCTCCTCCACCATTAAGCTGGCGATTAACTCGTACTTGATGTTGTGGTCTTTCGACGCGTACCGTAGGCACCGAGGGTGGGCATTGACGTCAAGGACGGCAGCAAATTGAGATCGGATTGGATAGAAAGCTTCATAAGCCCACAACTACATAAACCACAGGGCATGGATGTCAATATCTGTCCAGTGTAAATATAAGCCTGACCAATTTAAATATATCCGTGTCCAGTTCAAATATAAAGGTGTCCAGTTAATTTCTAAGCGTGTCCAGTTAAATTATAAGCATGTCCAGTTGAGATATAAGCCAATACCTGAAAGGCGAGGGGGAAGTCAGCTAAGAAATATGACGGACGAGGGCCCTGGACCCCATGCTGGAGCTTGCGCTCAACAACGTTTTTGAGGAACTCATGGGTCCTCTCGTAGCAGTGCCTGCCCCACGGGAATCGCAAGAAATCGTCGACGTCGGCCACCATATTGACCACCCATCCATTAATGTAGTTGCGGGGATCCTTCCCAAATAGCACACCCTCAACCAGCATCAGCAACGCATACTTAAACTCCACGGCGGGCGAATGCTCTCTGCCCTTCATCGCCACTTGGAATGCAACGTCGAACTCTTCCATCCGCATCTTCTCCACCCCAAAGAAGTCCTTGATGGCCGACCTGTCCCCATCATTCTCCTCGGGCAGCAACATAAATGAGCACTTAAGCCCGGTGACCAGCGCGAACTCTTGGATAGAGAACCGAGCTATTTTGCCGTGTATCATGTACTAGCTCTCATGCTCCTTTCTCGTCCGCAGCTGGCGTAGCAGGACGTAGTGCACCAGCTGGGCTGAGAACTTGACACGGGAACCCAGCCTCGCAATGGCGGCCAACGGGCTTGCCATCAACTTCTTCCAGTCCCCCTCGCTTAGGTAGTTGTCCAGGTTTGCAAGTACTGCCGGCCGACCGTACTAGTTTACACGGCCCTTGTAGTGCTGGTCCTCGGGGACCGCATAGATGGCCTGCAAAAATAACGCACAACTGTCACTCGCACATCGACACGACTATATTCGTTTGATCAAGACTATGCACACCGTACCTCGCCTGTTGTCTGTGAAAGGGGATCTCTTCTTGCAGACCGGGAAGTCGACATGTTTGCCTGTCCTTGATATCCTGGAAAATTGGGAAGCAAAATCGTAGGACTATCAACAAACATGACAATAAATATTATAAACATGACATTTCACTAGTTAAAACATGACAGTAGGCGTTCTAAACATGACATTTCACTAATAAAAACATGACATAATCGAAACATGAGATGTACTCAAGTCTCCCCTGAACTCAGTCCAATGTTGGAAGGCATCTCAAAAGTAAACATTTCGAACACTCATTGGCCCTATTTTCATAAGACGCAAGCGCCTTTCCCCAATTTCCACAATTCCCCCAAAACCCCCAAATCTCCCAATGTCGATAATTCCCCCAAATCCCCCAATTTCCCCATCCAACTAATTGTTGTTGTCCCCCATTTTATCCATTTAACCCCAGCCACTGTTGAAGACCAATTGTTATTTTCCCCCAATTTCATTTCTATCCCCCTCGTCAATTTCCTTTCGGAAACTTTCCAGCCCCTCATGTGTACATGCCGATGGTTGAAATTGACATGACAGAGGGAACCTCATAGACCTTTGCGCAACTTACTTGATTTCTACATTCCAAACAATGGCAAACACATTTGGATCTGAAACTACAGTTCTCACCCTAATATTGTGTTCAATCGGAGAGAATTCGGGGGCTTTAGGGTTTAGGCTTTACTTACTTGTTGTCGTCGCCTGTGTGCAGGGGTGTTAGGGCCTGAAATCCGCTTCTTCGTCGTCTCCTCTACCGCCTTGCTCTACTTCTTCTTCGAAACCCTTCCGCTTCTTCCTTCGGTTTTCAAAATGAGAGAGATGTATGAGAGAGATGGAGAAACAATGGGGCTCAACTACCCCTTTAATGAACCACTATCCTAGGCGGTTGAGGTGACGGTTTTTTTCAAAAGTGTCAACTCTCTCCCCAACAACACGCCTCCCTCTCTCTCCTCCATCAATGCAAACGGTGCCTATCCTTTGTGTAACCGGTTGGCCCGCCAAATTAAAAAAATTTGGGCTACCCTTTTGCAAATAAAATGGAGAAGGGATAGAGAGAGCAACACAACCGGTTTTTTGGGTTACTTTTGCAAATAGCCCTTTAATTTTTAACCCACATCCATGGAACCCGATTCGGTTCCTTTAAATTAGGCAACCAACTAGACAAGCAACAACAACCAAAGGTAGTTTTTCACTGGTGGACTATCTAGATGGTGCATAACAAACTTATCTTCCAACAACAAAATCCACTGTTATGTCCTTGGATAGATCATAACTAAAACAAGAGAGATTGAAGGTAAGGGAAGAGATTAAGGGAAGGAGATGAGTTTAGGGATAGAGGAGGAAGGGTTTAGGAGGAAGAACAGTAAAGGAAAAGGGAAAGTAAGGAAGAGATTAGGGATAGAGAGAGAGTAAGGTAAAGTAAGGAGAAAAGAGTAATTGGTTTTTCATATGATTCATTGATGCCTTCTATAATACAAGATATAGGTATTTATACTAATCATATCTCTAATACCCACATATATCCCTATACATGACAACACCTACCCCTTATAAAAGCTTTGTCCTCAAAGCTTATTACAAGGAATACACATCACATACCCTATATATGTATTATGTATACATGACAATATAAAAGTAATACCACTAGCTACTGTTTTCAATCTCCACCTGGGGACTAGTTTTACAAGTAATCCTGGGACAGCAAAAATCAATACTCACACTATGCTCAGTCCACCTTCTTCATGGTGCCTCCAATTATGGCATCTAGGAATTGTATTTATATAAATGCTCTCCAATAGCACCAATGCACCATGAAGTGCCAACACTACAATCCAGCAACATGTACTTGGAGCACACCACAAGCAACCAACTAAGCAACTTGTTGTTGCAGGAGGATGGTCAAGTATGAAATAAATATAAAATAAAGTTCAGACTGACTTCCCTGTCCCAGCAAATAAATACAAGACTTCCTCCCGTTGTAGTAAGAGAATAGTCAGGATCGAATCCATGAGGAAGCACGTCAGCAATTCTTAGGTCGCAACAGATCTCACAGGCAAGCAGCAGAAAGACAGAAACAAAGGAACAAAGGAAAGAAACAAAAACAAAAGCAGAAAATAAAGCAAAGCAACAAAGCAAAACAGGAAATAAAGCAAAGTCAGAAAATAACGCAAAGCAAAGGGCTCGTCGATCTCGACCAACAGCTACTCGAGATCGACAAAGGCAGGTCGACAGAAAGTGAAAATCGACGACAACAGAAGAAAACTCAACTCGACTAAGACAAGTCCTACTCGATCTCGACCACGTCTTACTCGAGATCGACGAAGCTCTCCTCTATGTCGACCGGAATGCAGAAAACTTAAATTTGCAGAATTCAACACAGAACTCAGATTTTTGACAAAAATAAATTCAATATGCTAAAAGACTTCCAAGACCAGGGTATCAACACCACAACGATAACCATGCAAAGTAACACACAAAGGCACAAAAGATCATGCTTTCCATCAAATAACTTTCGTCATTAACAAATAGGCATATAGAGGCTTTCGCATAAACCCTAATTGTTACTAACCCTTTTTCACATAATTAATCCAAGTTGCATTAAGATCACTTTCGCTTCAATAACACAAACAAGGATCACCTTCAACTCTCGCAAAAGAATCATGCTCATAGGGATAGAAGATGAATTGCACCAAAAAGATCTGACCTTTATCGCATCGCCTCACATGGCCACCGTCGGGCTCACCCCAGCCCCAGAAATGGGTGGACTACTCACGCCTCATCGCAATTGCAGACATTGAATGAAAAGAAATAACTTGCATTAAAACTAAATTCAAAGCCTTTTACAATCCTGGCAATCAACTTTCGCAGAAAGCCAAAACCCTAAAAACCTTAGAACTCCTAAACTTCTCTACTGGAATTGAATTGTGTGTGAATTGGAATCAATGAAAAACCAGCCCCTAGGGCCTTATTTATAGTGATCAAACCTTGCTAATCAAGGAAATAATCATCTATATCTATATCTAAATCTATATCTAATTTGCTAAAAGATAAATAAAATGCTTAATGGAAATAAATCTAAAAGGAAAAAGATAAATCTAACTAAGGTAAGTCTTCATGTCTTGATAGATCTCCTTCCATAGATAGACTTTGATCAACTTTGGATAGATCTTCGGCCATTCTCGGATTCCTTCATGCCCAAGTAAAGCTAAACCGAGTAGGACTCGTCACGACGACGCGTTTCTGGAAACTGGGTCTACTCGACCTCGACAAAAGCTTGTCGATCTCGAGTAGAGTTCTTCGTCTCGGCTAACTGGTGCTCGATGTGGCTCGGTCTTGGCCCCTGACGCTCGTCGACCTCGAGTAGCCCTAGTCGACCTCGAGTAGGCTTGATCCATCAACTAAGTCTTCTCGGGTAGGTGTACTCGACAAGCTCGGACCTGGGCTCTGGCCTTCGTCGATCTCGACAAGGGTTCGTCGAGATCGAGTAGAGTGGTGGTCTCCCTAGGTCGAGCGTCTTCTCCTCGGCATGGACTCGGACTGGCGCTGGGTGGCTCGTCGATCTCGACTAGGGCTTATCGAGATCGAGTAGGGTTGCGCTCGGCTTCTCGTCCTCGGCTTCTCTCCTCGTCGACTCCGGGTGTGGCACTGGCCTTCGTCGATCTCGACTAGGGTCTTGTCGAGATCGAGTTGGGTCCGGAAGTCGGGTTGGTCTAGCTTTCTCGATCAGGCACTGTCGACCAAGGCTGCTCGGACAAGCTCGTCGAGATCGAGTTCGGTCAACTCGAGATCGAGTAACCTTGACTCTCAGATTGACTCGACTGGTTCCGCTGCTTTCTTGACCTTGGACTTCTGTAGCCATGGCAAATTCAGCTCACAACAAACACCCCATACTTAAGCTTGCTTGTCCTCAAGCAATACTTTTAATTGTCATTCAGGGGAAGAAATCAAAACTCTCAACATCTTAGATTCATTCTCATATATCCCTGCAGTCAATTACCATCCTTGAAAAGGTACTTGTGTCACAGATTCATGCATGTGCAATTATACAAAAGCAACATCTACTCACAAAATGAGGGTTATGCAAAAATAATTCATGTGACAAAGCATTAATAATCAAGAAGACTTTAATTAAGCTTAAATAAGGAGTAGATTGGTAAAAGGCTAAAGGTGGGCAATTTTTGGCCATGTGGTGCTTTTGATCCGGGGAAATGGAGTATTTCCAAACTGAATTTCCACATTCCTTCTCCATAACATTCATCACCTTTCATAATGCTTTTATCAATAATAATGCTTTTACCTCTCTAACCTCAGCACTGCCTTCTCGCGAGTCGCAAACATGGGTGTCATGAATGACCCCGGATACTTAGTGCTTTGGACTCCTCACAATGTGTCCCATCTCTCCAAACTATTATCTCAGAGAGCAGGGTCAATCTACCTTTATCTCCTGAGGTGATTGGATTTTCTTTCACTCATTAAATTTTCCATATATTTCAAACACTTTCCTCCAAACTCCAATAATGATAATCATCACAAACACCATATAACATCTCCATAATGTAACATCATGCTCAACATAATCCCCGGATAGGGTAAAGAATGGCAATATTTAGAATATGTGGAGCAATTATATGAAATAAGGCATATTATGGCTTTTGTGATGCATAAGCATAGGTAAGGCTAGGATATACACAATGAGCATTATATGGAAATATAAAGTCCTCCATCATCTTATCATGCAACATGTCAAAAGCAACTTCAAATTTTACCTCCTTTCATGGTTTTCAAGAAATAATGCACTTCATTGTGACTTCCCTTTACTAGGCAATTTCATGTTATATCTCTAATGAATCTAATTTTGCATCGTCGAGTTCAATATAAGCTTCCAAGACATTAATCAAAAATTTTCAATGGGGGTCATTTTTCTAAATTTTGGAAATCATGCATATAAGCACATAAATCAATAATGCATTCCAAAATAGCCATGAAGCAATTCAAAGAAATAATGCACAAATAATGTCAAATATGGAAAATAATGCATAAAGTAAGCCCTTCCCCGACCCCATACTTAAACATTACAATGTCCTCACTGTATAAAAACAAGGGTAAAGAAAGAAACTCACAAGACAGGTGTGCAGGGCCATAAAATTTCGATTGGAGCACCTCCTGGCTGAGTTTGAATATAGCTTGGCTCTATCCATGGACCTGAAAAGTGTAGAAGACATATACCCATAATAGCAAAACTAAAAAGTGTTTCAAAATCAAAACAAAAACAACAAAGTCTCAAAAGGTCCTAAAAACTCTATGTACATGCTCTAGATATAGTCGCTAGGCCGACTTTTCCATTTAGCTCAAGGTGGCATCTGCAGGGCCCATGTAGCTTGGGCCTCAAATAAGACTCCATTCTTGTCCATCAGCTGTAATTCTCCAGAATGGATTTTGTTCACCACGAAAGGCCCCATCCGCTTCTTGTTGAATTTGTTGGGAAACCAATGATCCTTTGATTTAGAGACATAGAGCTTGTCTCCAACTTCATACTCCTTAGGCTCATCATTGGATATCCTGCACAATCGCACATACCAAGGCAGACCTCTCCCATGTATAGATAGATCTTTAATGGAAATAGGAGAAGAAAGATCCATACCTCGGCTTACCTTCGCAGAGACGGAATCGGGGACAACTGTGTTTGGTCGATCTCGACTAGGGCTAGTTGATCTCGACGAGTCTACAGGTTCTGGTGGTGGTCGGCTCACAGATGCAGAAGTCGACGAAGGACAGGTCTTGTCGACCACGAGTAGCCTACTCGACATCGAGTAGGGCTCCGCTCCTGGTGGCTTCAGCGTCGAGGAAGGAGAAACTGATGGAGTCGGGTGGTGGTCGATCTCGACAAGGCTCTTCGAGATCGAGGACGATCCTGGCTCTGGTGGTCTCAGCGTCGAGGAAGCAGGGTCTGGGCTCCCCGAGTGGTGGTCGACATCGACAAGGGTGGTCGAGATCGACGAGCTCTGGCCGTCTGGTGGAGTCAGCGTCGAGGAAGGCGAAGTCGAGTCGGCCGAGGGGTGGTCGACCTCGACAAGTCTAGTCGAGATCGAGGGGCCTGGTTTGTCCGGTTTGTTTCTCGACGATGCTGGTGCTGGTGGAGTCTCCTTGGTCTGGTCGAGATTGACTAGGGTCCTTGATGTCGAGGAGTCTTGGTCGATCTTGACCCCATACTTAGCTCCTGTCAAGGCATCTGAAAAATAATTAATCCACAACGACTTACCTTGGTCCGTGTCGATTGGATTCTCTGTGTTCTCCTTGAGGATTGCCATGATCTCCTCCACCTGGGCCTCCATGTCCCTCTTTTCTATCTCCTCAGGGGTCATATTTCTGACCTTGGGTTCCCCGCAAGTGATGTAGCCAGCTGAGATAGATTTGACCTCTTCCATTGGACCTGTATGCCTTTCAGTTTTATTAAAGGAATACTCAATTACCTCATCACTGATGTTGAAGGTGAGCACTCCTTTCCTTACGCTTATGTTGGCATCCACCGTCGCCAAGAATGGTCTCCCTAGAATAATTGGACAAGCAGGATCTTCTTGCATATCAACAACTAGAAAATCAGCAGGGACAAAGAATTTACCTACTTGGACTGGCACATTATCCACCATGCTTGTTGGAATGACTACCGTGTTGTTGGCCATGTAAAGTCTAGCATCCACATGCTCCAGGGCACCTATCTTAATCTTGGACCAAATCGTTAAAGTCATTATACTCACACTAGCTCCAAGATCACATAGGGCATTAATTTTGCATGGACCAAATCCAATAGTTATAGCAAACTTACCTGGATCTGGCCTCTTCTCCAGTATGTCCAAATGGCTGCACTCCTCTGTGATTTCAGCCATCGATCGCTTTTTGCTCAGAATCTCTTTCAGGAACTTGACATAGGATGGCATTTCATTGAGAGCTTCTGTGAAGGGGATGGTGACGTTGAGTTTCTGAAGCATCTTGATGAAGCGCTGAAATTTCTTTTCTGCCGGGTCCTTTAGAGATTTTGTGGGGAAAGGCAGCTTCTTTTTCTGATTTGAAGCCAGAACAGACGTCGGAGATGCTGCAGGTTGCTCTACGTCGACCACGGGCTCCTCGACATCGACTAGGGTCTTGTCGACATCGACCAGGTTAGGCGTAGTCGAGTTGCTGTTCGGCGCAGACGAGGATTCTGGAAGTTTCTCCTCGAGATCGACGAGGCCCTCCTCGAGATCGACTACAGGTTTGTCGAGATCGACTTGCTGTTCCTCATCGTTCTGCTGCTTTCCGACCTCTGGCTCTTACAATTGATGGCCGCTTCTGAGTTTTACAACAGCGATATCTCCGGTCTTTCCCTTAGGATTTGGTTCTGAAGATCCAGGGAGCGAACCTGACTGTCTGGGGATTCCTGCTGCTAGCTGACCAATCTGTGTATCAACTAATTTTCGCCAGATATCAATTTCCCCAAGCCTAGAGTTGACACCTTGCATCTGAGTATAGACGGAGTTGAAGGATTGCCTAGTTTCTGAGTGATTCCTCCTTATTTCCTCCAGGACTGTCTGTATATCATCCTTTTTCTGGTCCCTTTCCAGATGTCCTGGAGCTCTATAGGTAGACTTGGGCAAACGCGGGCCGGCCCGCCCGGCCCGTCTCGCCCGCCCGCCTTGTTGGACAGGCTTGGGTAGAGGGAAAAGCCCAAGAGGGCCGCTAAGCCCGGCCCGCGCCCGCAGCGGGTACGGGATTGGGTAGGCCAATCTACCCGTTACGGGCCTAGCGGTCCATAACGGTTACCCGCCCTTTTATTATTAAAATTAATATATGTATATATATATATATAGATGTAATAAATAATACTATATTAATTATTCATTTAAAAAATAAAAAACAGTAACTACATATAATAACTATATATATGTAGGTAAGTAATTTATATATGTATGTAAATAAAAAATAAATAAATAACAGTAGGTTTAGTAGTATATTTTTTTGATTAAAAACAGTAAGTTTAGGAGTAGTATATAAATAATATATGTAATAAAAAAATAGTAGGTATATAAATAATATATGTAATATATATATATATATATATATATATATATATATATATATATATATATATTAAAATTGATTATAATAAACTTAGTATAACTTTAATAAATAAAAAGTGATTAGGTTTGCGGGTACCCGCGGGCTACCCGCACCCGCATTTGCGGACAGGCTTGGACACGACTTTCAACCCGTTAAGCGGGCTTAGCCCGGCCCGCGCCCGCAACAACGGGACAAAATGTCGAGCAAAGCCCGTCCCAAGCCCGGCCCGCGCCCGCGTTTGCCCAGGTCTATCTGTAGGGCGGGGGATTCCTAGGGACACCTTGGTTCCATTGTGGTTGCTGAAACCTTTGGTCCCCCATGTAGCGACTGGGAACCCCTGCGTAAGCTGCATCCTCATGGTGCTCTGCCAGCTTGACTTGTTCTGTGTGTGGGCACTCAGGAGTGGTGTGCCTTTGCGATCCGCATTCAATACAACGCTGGTTGACATAGAGATACTTTACTTGCTTGATGAGCTTCTTATTCTGGTCTCTGTAGTACTGCTCCCTAACGTCAGGATCAATCTCCTTAGGTGGCTCATAGAGGGGCATGGATGGTGCTGACCTGGCGTATGGGTTCTCTTCATAGGTTGCAGTAGACCCATACTTGTTGTCGTAGTTAGTGAGCTTCTCTAGCACACCCCATGCGTCACTTGGCGGCATTGTCAGATACTCACAGCAAGTATAATGGTTGATTCTGTCCTTTGTGACTTGATCAAGAGAGTTGAAGAAGATCTCCTGAATGACGTAGGGTGGCTGTCCATGAGTAGGGCAAGATCGCAGAAGTTCCTTGTAGCGCTCCCATGCCTTTGCCAGCGGTTCCCCTTGCTTCTGTTTGAAGGCGGTGATTCTCTGGCGGAGATGTGCTGTTTTGGCGGGTGGGAAGAATTTGTTCAGGAACTCTTGCTCTACTTGGGCCCAGGTTGTGAGTGATCTTGCTTTCAGCCCTTCAAGCCATTTCAGTGTAGGCCCAGTGAGAGACCAGCGAAAAGATTTCATCTTGACATATTCCAGGGTTGTACCATCAGCAAGAGTACGACACATGTCAGAAAAGTTTGTAATATGTTCAAGAGGACACTCATTAAATCTACCATAGAAGGCATTATTTTTCAACTCTATAAGAAATTGAGTGCGAATTACAAAAGAGTTATCAGGGATTAGAATCGTCGATTCAGGCACGACGAGAGTTGGGTGCATGTAGTCCTCTGCCGTGGTTGGATATTGGGCAAGCTCAGCCTGTGCTTGTTCCCTTGCTGCTTCCTCAGCGGCGATAGCAGCATCCTTAGCGGCTAATTCCCTTGTAAGCCTAGCGATCAGCTGTTCCTGTGTTTCCGCAGCTGTCATGGCTCTTTGTAGTTTAGCTCTGATGTGAAATAGGCGTTCCGGCTCGTCTAAGGCGTCAAACTCAGGTGTTTGACCAGAACGGCGCATACACCTGAAAAGTAACTCAAAGAAACAGTGAGAACTGACCACCTAAGGCGCGATTGATAGCCTCCCCGGCAACGGCGCCAATTTGTTGTTGCAGGAGGATGGTCAAGTATGAAATAAATATAAAATAAAGTTCAGACTGACTTCCCTGTCTCAGCAAATAAATACAAGACTTCCTCCCGTTGTAGTAAGAGAATAGTCAGGATCGAATCCACGAGGAAGCACGTCAGCAATTCTTAGGTCGCAACAGATCTCACAGGCAAGCAGCAGAAAGACAGAAACAAAGGAACAAAGGAAAGAAACAAAAACAAAAGCAGAAAATAAAGCAAAGCAACAAAGCAAAACAGGAAATAAAGCAAAGTCAGAAAATAACGCAAAGCAAAGGGCTCGTCGATCTCGACCAACAGCTACTCGAGATCGACAAAGGCAGGTCGACAGAAAGTGAAAATCGACGACAACAGAAGAAAACTCAACTCGACTAAGACAAGTCCTACTCGATCTCGACCACGTCTTACTCGAGATCGACGAAGCTCTCCTCTATGTCGACCGGAATGCAGAAAACTTAAATTTGCATAATTAAACACAGAACTCAGATTTTTGACAGAAATAAATTCAATATGCTAAAAGACTTCCAAGACCAGGGTATCAACACCACAACGATAACCATGCAAAGTAACACACAAAGGCACAAAAGATCATGCTTTCCATCAAATAACTTTCGTCATTAACAAATAGACATATAGAGACTTTCGCATAAACCCTAATTGTTACTAACCCTTTTTCACATAATTAATCCAAGTTGCATTAAGATCACTTTCGCTTCAATAACACAAACAAGGATCACCTTCAACTCTCGCAAAAGAATCATGCTCATAGGGATAGAAGATGAATTGCACCAAAAAGATCTGACCTTTATCGCATCGCCTCACATGGCCACCGTCGGGCTCACCCCAGCCCCAGAAGTGGGTGGACTACTCACGCCTCATCGCAATTGCAGACATTGAATGAAAAGAAATAACTTGCATTAAAACTAAATTCAAAGCCTTTTACAATCCTGGCAATCAACTTTCGCAGAAAGCCAAAACCCTAAAAACCTTAGAACTCCTAAACTTCTCTACTGGAATTGAATTGTGTGTGAATTGGAATCAATGAAAAACCAGCCCCTAGGGCCTTATTTATAGTGATCAAACCTTGCTAATCAAGGAAATAATCATCTATATCTATATCTAAATCTATATCTAATTTGCTAAAAGATAAATAAAATGCTTAATGGAAATAAATCTAAAAGGAAAAAGATAAATCTAACTAAGGTAAGTCTTCATGTCTTGATAGATCTCCTTCCATAGATAGACTTTGATCAACTTTGGATAGATCTTCGGCCATTCTCGGATTCCTTCATGCCCAAGTAAAGCTAAACCGAGTAGGACTCGTCACGACGACGCGTTTCTGGAAACTGGGTCTACTCGACCCCGACAAAGGCTTGTCGATCTCGAGTAGAGTTCGTCGTCTCGGCTAACTGGTGCTCGATGTGGCTCGGTCTTGGCCCCTGACGCTCGTCGACCTCGAGTAGCCCTAGTCGATCTCAAGTAGGCTTGATCTGTCGACTAAGTCTTCTCGGGTAGGTGTACTCGACAAGCTCGGACCTGGGCTCTGGCCTTCGTCGATCTCGACAAGGGTTCGTCGAGATCGAGTAGAGTGGTGGTCTCCCTAGGTCGAGCGTCTTCTCCTCGGCATGGACTCGGACTGGCGCTGGGTGGCTCGTCGATCTCGACTAGGGCTTGTCGAGATCGAGTAGGGTTGCGCTCGGCTTCTCGTCCTCGGCTTCTCTCCTCGTCGACTCCGGGTGTGGCACTGGGCTTCGTCGATCTCGACTAGGGTCATGTCAAGATCGAGTTGGGTCCGGAAGTCGGGTTGGTCTGGCTTTCTCGATCAGGCATTGTCGACCAAGGCTGCTCGGACAAGCTCGTCGAGATCGAGTTCGGTCAACTCGAGATCGAGTAACCTTGACTCTCAGATTGACTCGACTGGTTCCACTGCTTTCTTGACCTTGGACTTCTGTAGCCGTTTTCCGAGCTTTTCTGACCTTCTGTAGAATTGCTGTAAAACGCCTCTAATTATGCGAATTAAACAGAAATTGGTGTAGATTCCATAATTTGGCAAATAAACATAAACTACATAGATTCTGTACTATCTTAGCCCAAATGAATGCAATGTATGCATAAATCGATATAAAAGTTACTATAAAACATGGCAGATTCAGCTCACAACACAACTCCAGAATTTACTTGCCAACAACAATCCAGAACTAAGCCCACATGTCTCAACTGATGCAACATTTCAATCCATTAGCCATTGACTTGCTAACATTGATACCCATTAGACTTGCCAACAGCAGCATATATTGCATCTTGACTTGCTTCCCATCATCACATCCCACCTGGAAGCAACAACCCAAATCAACACTAAAATGCTGGACAAGCCTTGTTTCACTTTTTGAACAACACCAAGTCTCCCCCTGTCATATGGGAATGAGGCATCCCTACTAACAAAGATCCACTGTGAACCCCCCAAGGAGTTAGCAATAGCTTTTCCTCTATCAATTGATATCAGAAACAGCCTATCCTTGACACATTTGATGCTGAACAGGGGATTAATAGGCGAGTTGTAATCCACAAGACCAGTCGAAACCATACCGATCACTTGAGCTTCACAAATCTCATAATCCAGGACATCAAAATCTCCACCCAGATCATAAACTAAAACCATGCCCCTCGCTAGATCAAGATAACAACATTGTTCACCCAAGGCAAGATTTCGATCCGACTTTAACTGCCCAAGACACTTTTTGGACTCAAACAACACAACTGTATAATCTGTCATTTTAGCAAACACCTTGTGGGCACTAATTAGGTTTCTCAGACTAACAGTTGAATCCATTCTCAACCAATCCTCCCAGGTTTGCAGAAATGTAATCAACAGAAGGTGTCTCAGAAGAACCCGATTTTACCTTTGCCAACTCGAGGACTTGCAGACTCGGTTTTGCGATTCCTTCTTGATGCCATTGCATTCCAGCCACATCTCCAATATCTGACTTCTGCCTTTCTTGTTCCTCTGTATCATCTATGACTAGATGTTGTGGAACTTCCATTGCCTTTGAAATGGCGCTTTCTTCAAGCTTCCAATAGATAGAGGACAATGAATAATCGAAGCTGATTTCTTGCTCTGTAAAACCTCCGCCTATTTGAGGGAGCGTGGCTGATTCTTGAATTGGGTCGTTGGGGCTCCGATCAATGTAATCTTCGATTCTTGACTCTGATTTGTTATCCGAACCAGAACCAATTTTTCTTGACCCCCCGTTTTCTTGCGAGTCGACCGACTTTGGCCCTTCTCGTGATTCCTCTCGCACTGGCGCACCAACGCCGACGACACCACTATCTGCGCTTGTGCTCGCGGCCGAATTTCTGTTCATGCTTCGAAGTAGCTCTATCAACTCTTCGAACCTGCTATCGATCTTCTGACTGATCTCCTCCATCATCTCGTCCCACGAAACGATCCATTGCTCTGTCGCTTGTTTCTGCTCCATCAATCCGCCATTGTTGTTCATCAGAAAAGAGAGAGAAAAAAGAAAAAAAATCTGGAAATTTTGAACGCGGAAGTGAATCAAACTTGCTCAGATACCAATTTGTTATGTCCTTGGATAGATCATAACTAAAACAAGAGAGATTGAAGGTAAGGGAAGAGATTAAGGGAAGGAGATGAGTTTAGGGATAGAGGAGGAATGGTTTAGGAGGAAGAACAGTAAAGGAAAAGGGAAAGTAAGGAAGAGATTAGGGATAGAGAGAGAGAGTAAGGTAAAGTAAGGAGAAAAGAGTAATTGGTTTTTTATATAATTCATTGATGTCTTCTCTAATACAAGATCGATATAGGTATTTATACTAATCATATCTCTAATACCCACATATGTCCCTATACATGACATCCACCAACTGAGCGGGGGTTTGTAAAACTTGTGGAATCATACTTTAACGAATGGATGAAAGCGGAGGAACACAAAGGGGAAACTGATAGGAGAACACCGAAGGATGCACATTACGACCAAACCAGGAGAAATAACAGGAAGAATGCCAAATGAAAGAAACCGCCTGACGGAAAAATGAAACTCAACTTCGACGGATCCGCATCAGGTAATAGGCAATGCTCGATAGGATACATCATCTGCGACAGCTCCGGAAGGATAATAGCAATGGGCAACGACAAGGTTGGGCAACAAACACCCCTAATGACAGAAGCACTGACTCTCAGAAAAGGTGTTGTCAAAGCCCTGGAACTAAAAATACATAAAATAATCATCGAAGAAGATTCATTAATTATCATTAAACATTTACAGTCCACAACTACTTGCCCATGGGAAATTGAGCTAATTATGGCGGACATAAGCACACTCTTGACGGGATTTCACGAAGTTTCGTTCTCTCACGTAATCACGTTCTTCGTACCAGCAATTGCGCGACAGATAAAGGTTGCACACCTTGTCCATATTGCCTTACATCCCGAGTTACACAATGACCCAGATCTTCTTGACCTCATCCGAAATGATGCTGTCGGATAGCATTTCTGCATCCGAATTTTTACTCCATCAAAAAAAAAAAACTGTATGATGGGAGAAAAAAAATGAATGATAAAAAGTACCAACGGCATGACAAGCTGTCAAGCACACATATATGGATCGGAAATGCATCCATTTATGAGGATGGTTGGTGTGATGCTCTGCGGGTGCAGTATGCGTAATAACTAATTGATTTCTCATCCAACACTTTGCTTCCTTGTTGGTTGTTCTAATTAATACACCATGCATGACACATCCATATATATTCAAAGATACATACATATTTCACTTGCATGTTTTTGATGTTTTTAGACCTTACAAATGTGGGCATCTCTATACTTTCATGCTAATTTTATATTTCTCATCAAGGGCTTTCGCTACAACAATTGCATGGATTTATGATACACATTAAATTTGCCAACTCCAGTCTTTAAAAATATATAAATAAAGATGATTATTTGTGAAAAGGAGACAACAATATATGGTTATAGTTTTTTTTTTTTTTTAATATTTATAACCAATTCTTCTGAGTTGGAGTTTTCTCATAAAATTATCTCCCGCCAAAAAGTTATTCTATTTGATTTAATTTAACCTAAATTGTAACTATTTAATTATTTATTAATATGACTTTTTGGCAGGAGATAATTTTATGAGAAATATATCTAGATACAAATACAATAACACATACTAAATATTTATCTATTGAGTTTTTAGTAAGTATGACTATAAAATAGTTTTAATTTATATTTTTTTATTAATAAACCAAAATGTATATGGGTAGATTGTGGTTTATAATAACTTTATATCAATTACGACAACATGTTAATTATTTTACTAAAAAATTTAGTGAGAATTTTTTTCTAGAACCAACCACAAAATATTACGTAAGATATTATACATCGATTTTATTATATGTGGATATCTAGATATAAATGTATATAGATATATCCCAAAGATTTTAAGATTGATTTGAATCCTATTCGCTTATTTTCTTTTCTTTTCAAACGAAAGAGAAACTATTATTTCTGACCTAATACTTTTTCCAATCTAAAATACAAGAGACTTTACTATTCAACACGTATTTTATGGAGTTAAAACTATATAAAGTATTGTATTAATTTTCATATATTTTTAATAATTCGATACTTAATACTAATAAGTATTAAATTGAAAAAAAAAATTAACAAAAAAGTTATATTGTATATAGGTTTTTTAACTCTTTAAAATAAATGTAGAATAGTAAAATCTCGTATACGGAGTATTGTTTATCGGAGTGAGTATTTCCAATGCAGTTGCGGGATTTTGATTATTAAAACACTTTTGGCTCCGTCTGACAACACAAGTGGTTTTTTGGAGATTTCAGTTTTAATATTATAAAGTTTTTAATGATGTAAATATAAAATTTTAGTCTAATTAGTATTTAAAATTAGATTTACAATAACTAATTACCTCAAGCTTTTCAGAGATTTTCTTTTTCTATTCACAAATCTATTTATTTTATTCTTTCTAATCAACTAGTTTGCATCAGCTACTCTATCGGCTAGGGTTCTAAACACCCTATTAGTTTATAAACAATTGAATTTAACATCTATCTATATCTAACTATAAGCAATTGAATTTAACATCAGATTTGTCGCACCTACGCACAAGTGTGCACTTGGATCTCTCCTCTGCACATGCCATCGGAGTCTTCGCAACTTACCTGATTACTGGTGACCTCTTCTCTTTCCCGTATAACCTCATTTTTTATTCTATCATGTCGCGTAAAGAAAGCCCACACATCCACCAGATCATCTTTATCTCTTCTACCATAAGTCTCTGTTCTTATGCACTAAAGGGAACTGATAAGGCTAGATAGAATGGTGTTTGTTCACACGTGTACATATATATTTACATATATTATATGGTTAATTTGATATTTGGATGGTAAATTTTTCTCTAAATTCACGGTTTTAAGACCGGTTTTCGAAGCTAGCAAGTGTTTTGGTCTGAAAATAGTTTGTTGACACTAGTTTTCTTTGTCGACAAAATGCCTGTTAGTTAACTCAAGAAGCTAGTGTCAGTGAGTTGTTTTTAGTTTTTAAGCCAAAATATATACCGACTTAAAAAAGAAAAGAAAAAAAAACTAGTTTCGAAACTGTTTATTTGACAAAACATTTACTATACGTACAGTAGCTCTAGAGTAGCAGCCAAACATTAAGGCAACTGGTGAAGGCCAGCCCTGGATGATATGAAGCAAACAAATTTAGATATCAATCATTTTCACTCCACATCTCCATTCATTTAAAGGCAATGTTTCACTCCCCTTTCCCCATATCCAATCAAACTCCACTTCCCTTTTACTGTAGATTTAGTCATAAATTTTTGTGTCAAAATTGTGATGCCCAATAAAATTTATTGGGTATGGCCTATGGGGATCCATTGTCTCCACTGATCCTGATTTCTAAAGCCAACAAAGTTTAAAGTCTCCTATAATGTATGTTAATTTGGAAGACTAGTGTCAACACATTTATCTCAACTAAAAACATCTATTGGCTGGAAAAGCCGTACCTATAACCATTAGTTGATGGTCAAAGTTAAAGGGTAATATATAACTTTCAAAGAATGGTTATATGGAAAAAAAAAAAGGGGGGGGGGGGGAAAAGAATGGTAATATTTACAAATCTCAAAATATTAAAGAGTGAGTCTATTGACAAAATGAAAAAACGATTATTAACAAGATCATTTTCCACAATGTTAGATTTATAATTATTTTGAGAGAAGAAACTGAATTGTCTCAATCGGATGCAACAAAAAACGCGATTATGTTATTGCAAAAAAAAAAATAAAAATTGTTCAACCTTAAATAATGATGATAATCCATCATCAAATTTGGAAAAGAACCTTACCCTTCAAGAATGAATAATGAAACATTCAATAATTAAAAAAAAGTTTCGGTTAAAAAAATTAAGAACCCTAATCATTCACCATTTCGGCATTTCCCATTGCAAATGCAAAAGTTTTACAACCCTAATTAGGGCAATATCAAGGATTTTTTTTTTCAAAATATTCATTAAAAAATAAATAATTACATATTTATTCACGACTTTAAATTATTTACGGAAATATTCATTTTTTGCAGACATGACAGAAAAACGCGGTTTAAAACCGCGTTTTTTTAACAAAGATAAAATTCTAAAATTGGAGTAATGGGTGAATAAAATTAACAAAAAGAAACGCGGTTTCAACTCGCGTTTCTTTGTTAATTTATTTCAAAATTAATTATACAATTGTTTTTATTCATTTTTAATTTTTTTACCAAAAAGACGCGGCTTTAAGCCGCGTCTCTTCTTCTGCCTTTTTTTTTTTTTTTTTTTGGCGGTTGATGTTATTCAGGGAAACTGAAAAGGGGCGCCGGGGTCGCTGGTGGGAGAGGAGGTCGGAGGTCACTGGTGGGAGAGGAGGTCGGAGGTCGCTGGTGGAAGGAGGAGAGAGGAGGTCGGAGTCCCGATTTGGGGCAGGCATCGACTGATTTCGATCAGGGAGGAGGTCGGAGGTCGCTGGTGGAAGAAGGAGGTTTGGGCAATCGATGGCCGGTGTTCGATTTCGATCAGGGAGGAGGTCGGGCAGGAGGGACAGGGAGCCGGGGTGATGGCGGTGGCGTTGCAGGCGAGGCGGCGGGGCGATGGCGGTGGAGTTGCAGGCGGAGCGTCGGGCCATTGGCGGTGGAATTGCAGGCGGGAGGAAGGTGTGGCGGGGGGAGGAAGATGGAGTTGCAGCCTGCAGGTGTCGAAGTGCCGTGACCTCTCTCCGGCCTCCGGCCTCGTGACTCGTCCCGCCCCACCAGCGCGTCCGGCCTCCTGACTCGTCCCTCTTTCCTCCACCAGCGCGACCCCCGACGTCCTTTTCAATTTCCCTGAAAAAAAAAAAAGAGGAAGAAGAGACGCGGCTTGAAGCCGCGTCTATTTGGTAAAAAAAAATGAATAAAAACAAGGGATGTTTACAAAAATATCCAAAAAACTTACCTAAATTAAAGGAGTATCCACATGTTTGAATATATTACAAAACTATCCATTCCTTTCATCCATTGTTTCCATTGTACAAAACTATCTCATTCACCGTTCTTCCAATCGCTTTCCTCCCCCCGTCGTACTTTCGTCTTCGTTCCTCCGTCTTCGTTCCTCCGTCTTCGTTCCTCGGCAGCGTTCCTCCGGCATCGTTCACCCGTGCAGATCCCTGTGTCCATCTGCAATTGATCTCGAAGAAAGAAGACAGCAGATCAACAGTCCTCGTCGCATATTAAAGGTATGAAATCTCACAATATTACAGTATTAATTTCCGAAAACGCATCTAGATCGACAGAAAACCTACCTCTGCTGACATATAATCTGGTATCTGCTTTCGAAAAACAATAGTACAATGGAGTTGACAAAAAACCTACCTCTGTTGACATACAATCTGATACCTAAATGTGTGCCTTCGGCACACCTTTGGATTAAAGTTGACAAATTAGCTATTGTTTTAATAGTTATGATTTTACTGTGTACAAGTAATGTAATAAACTGATGCTGCTGATAGATAATTCGACAGAAAACATAACTCTGCTGACATATAATCTGGTATCTGCTTCCTAACAACAGTAGTACCATGGAGTTGAAAGAAAACCTACATCTGCTGACATATAATCGGATATCTACTTTCGGAAAAAAAGTAGTACCATGGAGTTGACGGAAAACCTACCTCTGCTGACACATAATCTGATATCTAAATGTGTGCCGAAGGCACACATTTAGATTGAAGTTGATAAATTACCTGTTGTTTTAATGGTTATGCTTTTACTGTGTGCAAGTAATGTAATAAACTGATGCTGCTGACAAGTAATTCCACATAAAACCTACCTCCGTTGACATATGGTCTGATATGTGCTTTCGGGAAAAAAGTAGTACCATGGAGTTGACAGAAAACCTACCTCTGCTGACATATAATCTGATATCTAAATGTGTGCCGAAGGCACACATTTAGATTGAAGTTGGTAAATTACCTGTTGTTTTAATGGTTATGCTTTTACTGTGTGCAAGTAGTGTAATAAACTGATGTTGCTGACAAGTAATTCCACAGAAAACCTACCTCTGTTGACATATAATCTGATATCTACTTTCGGAAAAAAGGTAGTACCATAGAGTTGACAGAAAACCTACCTCTAAATGTGTGCCGAAGGCACACATTTAGATTGAAGTTGATAAATTACCTGTTGTTTTAATGGTTATGCTTTTACTGTATGCAAGTAATGTAATAAACTGATGCTGCTGACAAGTAATTCCACATAAAACCTACCTCTGTTGACATATGGTCTGATAATGTTGACAAAATAATGGATGAACTCAATCTAACGTTTGACTGACTTATTTCTAATGAAAAATGCAGTTACTTGTTGTGTAAATAGTTTGTAATGATTATGCACCCGCTAACCGTGATTTTTGATTACCTAATGAACTAATTTATTGTCAAAATATGCTACACTGCTGACATCTTACGTAATGAAGTAAAATTTGTCCACAGAGGACACAAATTCTATTTGAAATTTATGAAGTTATTACTCTTTGTATTAAAACTAAAAAGAAATTAGTAGTTATTATTCTAAACTAAATAATTGTTATGCAACTTCTAAAAAATAATTATGCAAAAAATATGATTATAATGTATTGAATTTTTGCCAAAATCTGTTACACTGCTGACATATAATATAACAGATTTAAATTTAAATTTAGGGAGTTACACTCTTCTTGTAATTGGGTTAAAAATTGTAATAATTTACTAAAAAGTAAACAATAATTGTGCAAATACTAATTAATACTTATGCAAACCTATTCTAATGCTGACATGTAAGAGTTAAACTCAATCTGGTGTATTAGTTTAGTGAATTGGGGAATCCTGATGCTAAGACATACTGGGATGTTGTGTTTGCTGGTTGGTAATAAAAATGCACCTCTGCAATTATATTTAGTTTAACCAGTAGTTTTGTTAATATATCAATTTGTTATTGTGTTGACATGAGATGTAATTAGAGGGCATAATTTTATCTGTATTGTAATAGTACTGAAATAAATTGAGTTGATGTGTTTGCTAGTAGTATTGATGTGTCTTGTTTTCTGTTATCATAGGTAAGGAAATATATATGGCTCCATATATGATTACAGTAGTATATGGTGGAGAATGGAAGTTTTCTGCGACTGGGCTTTCGTTTGTTGGAGAAACAACTTCAAAGGTTTTTATATTAAATAATCCAATCACTATTCAGCAGCTGGAAGAAAAAGTACGTAGTAGGTTCAATATTGATGTTGCAGTTGGTTTAGATTTCAATCACCTACACCCTTTAAAGTTGCTGAGATCGCCGCTGAAAGTTGACTGTGATGCTGATTTTGACGAATTTTTGGCTTTGACAACACTTGCCAATGTAAAATATGTTGTTGAACTGTGTGTTACCAAAAAGTTTTTGCCTCTGCCAATAGCTAATGAAGATGACAGGGAAAGCTGGAGATCTTTTACATCTGAACAGTTGCAGCTGGATTTGGTTCCAAATATTGTTGAAAAGGATAGCACATCAGTGATGTCTGACTTGAAGATGAAGGGTGTAAAAGTGGAAAACATGGAAGAGGATGATTGGTCTCAAGGTTCTGAAAGTGAAACAGAATCAGATGCTGAGGTCTGGAGGAATCTATACTCTTCAATGCAGGGAAGAAACACATTAAAGGAAGAGTGGGATGATTCTGCATCAAGTCAACTTGTTTTGCCAAACGACTCAAGCGAAATTCTGTATGTTGGAAAAACTTTTGTGTCAAGACAAGCAGCAAAGGATGCTTTGACAATTATGTCCGTAACTCAGACATTTGGTTTTAGAGTAACAAAATCAGAGCCGAGGTATTTTAGAGTGCATTGCATGGATGATAAATGCGACTGGAAAATGCATCTAAAGACTGTTTCTCAGACTTGTTATGTAGTCACACTGTATAATGACAACCACACTTGCACTTGGGATGCCAGAACAAAATATTGCAAAAAAGCTCCGTCCTCAGTAGTTGCAAGACTCATTGAACATAGGTGTGCATTATGTACAAAATAAAATTTTAATTAATTGCATCCATATTTATTTTTTATTTGTTCTAACAAATCAATTTTTTTATAGTGTGGACAGTGGATTCAAACCAAAGCAGATAATCGATACGATGAGAAATGAAAAAAAAATACCAGTTAACTACATGACAGCTTGGAGAGCATCAAGAATAGCAAAGGAAAAGGTTCGGGGGACACCAGAATCTAACTATGCTGATATGCCATCATTTTGCCATATGCTGAGGGAGAGGAATGAAGGAACTATTGCATTAATCTCAACTGATAATGAAGACATATTTAAGTACTCATTCTTATCATTTGGAGCTAGCATACGTGCTTTCCCTCTTTTAAAAAAGGTATGGCCTGTTGTGTGTAAGCATATAGTCTTGTTCTTTTTTATTTAGAAGATTAATTACAATCAAATGTAAATTTGAATTCTTTTAAGCAGGTAGTTGTTGTCGATGGCACGTTCTTAACTGGGAAATATAAAGGGACTTTGCTTGGTGCCACTGCCCAAGATGCAAACAGGCAAATTTTCCCTCTTGCGGTTGGAATTGCTGACACTGAAAATAACGACTCTTGGGAGTGGTTTTTTAGGCAACTGCTGAAGGTTTTGCCACAACAAAATGATTTAGTCTTTGTGTCTGATAGGCATGCGAGTATTGCAAGAGCTGTGGGCCTGATTTATCCTACTGCTACACATTGCTTTTGTAATTGGCACTTAAAGCAAAACATCAAAGCTACCTTCAAGAAAAAGTATCTGTCTGGCTGGTTTCAGAACGCAGCAGATTGTTACACTATTGGGGAGTTCAACACCAAATTCAGGCACATACAAGAGAATGCCCCCAAGCTAGCAAAATATTTAGAGGACGCAGGTTTTGATAAGTGGGCTAGAGTACATGCAAGATCAAACAGATACAACATGATGACTTCAAACAATGCTGAGACTCTAAACTCTGTAATAACAGGGAAGAACAATTACCCAGTTGTAGCCCTGTTAAAGTTTGTGCGAGAAAAGCTCACTTCTTGGTTTCAAGACAGGAGAGAAAAGGCACTTAAAAACAAGGACAAAATAACCCCAGAGATACTGAAGTTGATCAGCAGTTTACAGGAGAATGTTGGAGCATACAAGGTGGTGACAATTAATAAATTTGAGTTTGAAGTCACAGGAGAGGGAGCAGGCGTAATAGTTGATCTGTCAAGAAGGAGTTGTACGTGTAGGGTGTTTGATGTTGAGCAAATACCTTGTGTGCATGCTTTAGCAGCAATTAAGCACATAAAAGCAAATATATCAGATTTTGTAGCAGATTTTTATACAAATGAAGCTTGGGCATTGACCTACCAGGAAACAATATATCCAGTTACGTGTGAAGATGAAGAAATTCTCCCTGAAGCTATAAAACTTATCAAATGTTACCCCCCTATTGTCAAGAAAAGGGCAGGCAGACCACCATCTAAAAGAAACCTTTTTGCTTCAGAGTTCAAGAGAAGGATAAAGTATAAGAAGTAAATGTCTCAGCACCACAACTTCTGGCCCCATTTTTTAGCAGATTAATAAATTCTGTAAACAGCACTGCATATGCACTTTTTAGGGTTGGAAGTTTGATACATTACCATTTAAAATCTTCTACTCTATAAATTGAATGACTTTTATATTTTAAATTCGAACAATTTTAATTTTTTACTGTCATAGCAGAGTTTCTTTTCATTTTTCATTGGTTTTTCTTGCATGTTATAATATGCAAAACTTAAGAGAAGATTTGCAAATATATGGAAATACTAGTTGATGATATGCAAACACTAGGTGATGATATGCAAGTACTAGTTGATGATATGCAAATATAAGTGGGTGATATGCAAATATAAGTTGATGGTATGCAAGTATAAAATCGTCCAAAATATAAATACTGTGGTGGCCAAAATAGAGACAACAATGTTATCCAACATGTGCAATTATGATATGAGATCCAAATATAAAATCA
Source organism: Persicaria tinctoria (assembly GCA_037127255.1). Classification (NCBI taxonomy): domain Eukaryota; kingdom Viridiplantae; phylum Streptophyta; class Magnoliopsida; order Caryophyllales; family Polygonaceae; genus Persicaria; species Persicaria tinctoria. Next base: position 18,202,600 of record JBANSL010000007.1, on the reverse strand, counting down.
TGATATGCAACTATAAGTTAATGATATTCAAATATAGTTTGGTGATATGCAAATATAGGACTGTGATATGCAACTGTAAATTGATCATGTGTAAATATAAGCTCATTTAGGGCATAAATAAAATATTAAAAAATTAAATATTAAATGTGGTAGTATAAATAGAGCCAACACCGACCTTCTATTTTTGTTGGTTCTTCCCTTTACCAGTTTCACTTTTTACAACACAGCTTCTTCAATAACCTTCGTCCAGGAGTGACCGTTTTTAGTGTCGATCAACGATTCCTTCGTTCGAGTGATCGTTGTCGATTAATATTGAGCTTCGCTGTTGCCATGTCTCCAAATTCATCTGGTAAATCTGTGCTATCTCCAAATTTCCTTTGTTTTTTAGGTTAGGGTTTAATGTTATGCAAGTTTTTACCGAAATTTTCACGCGAGTTTTTTCTTGTATTGTCTTAGCTAAACGATTACGAACTAGAGGTGATTTCTGTTCAAATGCTGTTCCTACCTCCAGTAAGAAACGTGTTAAAAGATCTGCAGGCCGTCGTCCTGCACAGAAGGCAGTTGATCTGTCGAGGGACTCTCCCGCTTTTCTAGATCTATCCCAGCTTAGTGGGGAAGTAGAAGCTGAAGAACAGCAACAAATTATTTGCAAAGATGGAAGGAGTCTTGATAGTAACACATCAATTGATCCCAGCTCGCAATCTCGCGTTATTTGTCCTCAAATTTTATCCACTAGATACCCAGATCCGGTTAATTCTACTGATTGTACTCCTAGTAAGACTCCTGAAGCTTTTGTTTCCGTTGAGTCCACGGTTAATCTGAGTTCTGATTCTCAATACGCAACTTGTGCAGTAGCAGATGAGACTCCAGGGTTTTCAGATCCTGTTAATGCTGCTGATTATACTCTTAATAGGAAACCTTGTCCTTTTGTGTCTGTTGAGTGCACGGTCAATCTGGATTCTGAATCTCAAAAAGCAACTTGTTCAGCAGCAAATGAGACTCCAAGGGTTACAGATCCTGTTAATAATGCTGATTATACTGTTCATGAGAATCCTCATTCTGCTGATTCTGATGAGTGTACCGTTGATCTGAATTCCGATTCTCAAAATGCAACTGGTGCAGCATGTCAAGTTCTCTCTGGTTCTTTTCTTGGTGTTAATTTACCTCAAAATATATCTTCTGATTCATTCCCTTCTGTGCATGGTGCTACTATATTAGATTCTGAAAAGGAAAATGCGAATCATCAAGTTCATGGGGTGCCACCTCCATCTAATTTTGAGCCTGCTGCTGCTGAAAAACAATATCATGCTATAGATGATGTGCATGGTACAAAACAGACTGCTGTTCCAGTATCTTCTGCTAGATGTCAGGAGGCTGACAAAGAGGAATCTAATGAGGTCCACCCTATTGCTGATTTGAGGGCTGATGCTAATGAAGAACAACAACATCAGAAGCAACAAAGTGGCAAAGCCATGGATATTGATGTCAATCTGGATACTGATTCATCTGCTATTCCAACACATACATCCAATGTTGAACCTGGTCCTTCTCATAGAGTTGGGGTGTTGAGGAAACAAAGAATTCCAAAAGGTAAAAGGTTCCTTACCCTAAAAACAAGATCCAACCCAAAAATGTTTGTTTCTGCAATTGAGAGGCTAAGTGATAAGCAGAAAGAGTGCATTAAAGGGATTGGGTTTGGACATCTTCTAGAACTGAAAATACAGAATCTCCCGTTATCGCTTTCCTACTGGTTGGTTGATAACTTTGATGCAAACAAATGCTCTTTGATTCTGCCAAGTGGAGATAGATTAGTGATAACTGATTTAGATGTGCACATTTCATTGGGCCTGCCAATGGGAAGGGAGCTGATAAGCAAGAAAAGCTGCAAGGAAAACTTTGATGTTATAAAAGAGTGGAGGGCTTCTCTTTCAGCTGGGGAAATGATTCAACCATCTATTTTTATAGAAAAGATAATAAATGATGTTGATGCTGGTGATCAGTTCAAGCAGAACTTTGCAGTTTTGTTACATTCATTGCTGCTGGACACACATCAGAGTGGGCACATAAACCAGAGTTTAGTTAGAATTTTTACTGGCAAAGAAGATTTCAAGGAGTTTAACTGGTGTGCATTCTTATTAGAATGTTTGGTTGACTCAAAAAAAAGTTAGGAAAAAACAAAAAAAGGGCAGTTCAGAGGTCCTGTGTTGTTTTTAAACGTAAGTATCTGTTTTTAAATTATTATATCTAATTCTACGAATTAATATCATATTGGCTATAACATTTAAATAACATCGTGTTTTCCCTGTTGCAGTTGTTCTATGTTGACAGAGTGAAGTTGTTTTCGAGCATTATGTTTAGAAGATTTGCTAGATCACTCCCAGTTTTCGTTGGGTTGACGTCAGCAATGCTTCGTCAGCGGGAAAAGGATGATATTGAAGCAGGAGCTTTTGGTTCTGGGTTAATTCAACCTCGTCAAAGCGTCCCTAGCTCTGACACTGGAAATACAGAAACTGCTCCGACATCACCTCCCCCTGTGGAACAACCTATCCCAAATAATGAGCCAACTCCTATTGAGGTAGCTTTTTTATTATTTGATGTTGACATATAGACCCTACGTTAAATCTAAGGTGTTGGGTTTGTGAAATTTGATGCTAAAATGGACTGAAATTTTTTGCTAGTAGATTCATATGAGTATGTACATCCAAAATATGCCTAGGGTGATGGGAAACTAAGTGAAATTAATTTTATACAAGTGTAAAATTATGACATGGAACTACATTTTACTGATATGCAACCGCATATGACTCATATGCAAAATTAAGAGTATTATATGCATAAGTTGGTGCTTATGACATATAGAGGTTGTACTGCTGACTTGATGAATGTATGCACATCCAAAATATGCCTAGGGTGATGTGCAACTAAGTGAAGTTATTTTGAACAAGTCTAGAATTGTGATATGCAACTACATGTTACTGATATGCAACCCCCATTGATTGATATGGAAAATTCAGATTATTGTGTGCATAGGTTGATACTGATGACATATAAAGACTTAGCTAAATCTATGATAATAATTTACTGATTTTTAATGCTTAAATGCAAGGTGATGTCCTAAAAAGATTGTAATGATGATACAAATCAAAAGTTTGCTTTCCGTCCTGTAAATGGATTGAATTAATATAACAATTTGCTGCTCTGATGACATGTGATATATATACACAGCTCCATCCCCCATTTAGGGGTATTATATATGTCAATTCTAATGCTAAAATATGCTGAGATGGTGTGGGTATTTTGTGATAAATTTAACTAATATAACAATCTGTCACACTGATGACATTTTGGCTTAAAAAAAAACATTGTTTGTGCACCAAGCAAGAATGTGAATTCAATATAATAAAGTTATTTCTCTTAGAAAACAATCTTCAAAGGGGGTTAAAAGAGATAAATTAGATATAAAACACAGATATGCTATGAAACCCTATATAACTAAATAAAAACTTTAATGCTGCTGACATATTATTTCTCTTGTTTTGTTGCATCCCTTCGTTTTGGTATATTATTTTAAATGTTTTACTTTGATTTATGTTTAGTTGTTCATTCAAGCTTTGGCTGAGAAGACTACTGCACTAGCATCTGCAATCTCGGAATTTGCTAGTATGTCTACAAAGGTTCCATCTGAGTTTAAAGATAATGAGAAGGTAAAAGCTCTCATTGATGCGGCTAATAATCTTCTAGGGTTGGTAAATGAACCGAGTCAAGCTGCATCTGCACCTGAAGATCATCTTCCAAGTTATATGAATGACTCTCCCAACACAGACTTCAACAATTCTCAACATGCTTGGTGGACAGATCCAACATTTTTAGATGTCCTAACTCAGATTGAATTGGCTGCACAGAACAAGGAACGAATGAAAGATACCCTACCTGAAGAAGAACATGTTCATGACTTTACTTTTGTGGCTTGTGCAACAACAACAAATGAACCTCCAGCAAAACAAGCTGCGGGTGACAAAGAAGTGCATCTAGCAGATTCCCAGAAAAAGGATCTTTTAAGTGAGAAAAGAATGAGAAAAAGAAAAGCCCCTTTCTCTGAAGGGCCAACCTTTGATTTGTTTGGATCTGATCCTGCTTTCTTATCACCTAGTGCAGAGAAGGTTGATAATGATGCAAATATTCCGCCATCACAGTCAAATGGAGAAAATGGAGAACCTGCACAGAAAGAAGCTAGTCTTAATGACAAAGGAAAGGACAAGATGAATGTCAGATTTACAGAAGAGTCAGATTCGTATATGTATGACACTTACTCAACGCCTCCAAGACCTCCCTCAAAACATTGTGCAGATGAAGGGGAGAAGGCTGATGGAGATGCAATGAAGGATGTTAGTGATGTGTCAAAAGTTGTTCATGCAACAGTTCACATTGGATCAGCTGCAGAAAATGTTCACAGTGTGCATCCAGAGAATATTCATGCAGGCCAGACACATGATTCTAAAAACCAACATGCTTCGCAGAAACCTATTGAAGAGGAAGGCCTTGCCACAAAAGAAAATGATGTTGTTGAAGACCTGCCTGCTAAAAAAGTCGACAATGTTCAATCTGTTAAAACAGTGTTTGCAAGGAAAGCCAAGCCAGCTGTTGCTATGCCAACACGTAGATCTACTCGCATTTGTGCTAACATTTTGGGTGATAAAAAGGAAGTTCTTGTAGACAATGAAGATGGAGATGGAAAAAGGGAACATAAACCAGCAGCCACCTTGAGAAGCCCTTATTATTCTCGCTTTGTTGACATTGGAGATAATATGTCTGAGCTTGAGAAGGTTCTACATGCAAGTGTTAGTAGGAGATCAGCATCTGCCACGTATGTTTATTCTCATTCATTTATTTACTTTAGAGTTTATTCTATATTCTAGTTACTTGTTTTTATTAACATTTGTGTTCTGTTCTTCATGCATCTAATTGCAGTGAGCCCTTATTTAGAGCAAATACTCTAAGCTTAGTTAGGGCTGACTTGAGAAGTCTGGAGGAGAATTGTATGGTATCTCCCATTATTCTTGATGCTTGGGCATCAATACTAAATCACAAAGAACAGTACAGGAGTGATTTGTCTCCTTCAAGGCTTTTCTTGTGTATTGCCTCGTCTGTAAGATTGCAACTTTTATGCTATTTTCGATTTCATGTGTATTTTTTATAAATTTATCCAAGTTAAAATAAAACATTTTACTGCAATTCTTCTAATATTTTTTTCAATCCAGAAATACCAAACGGATGATGTATCGTTGTCTCAAACTAAGAATCAGCTTGAAAAGTTTTGTCTTCAAGTTGACAAGGCATTGTACTTTGCTCCTCACATTAAATTGAAAACACTGGACATGGTAATTTACATAGAAATTCTCCTTTCTTTTCTTTTGTTTTTAATTTAGTTTCCCATTTGTTTCAGCTGTAATGAAACACATGTGTTGACTTCCGGTAAAAAAATGTGCTGCTGACATGTTTACTGTTGACATGTAGAAAGTTGAATAATGCATATATGTGATTATATGATATGAATATGCATACATTAATAATAAGTATTTTTTTTCATATGATATGTTAATATAATTTTTTAAGTATATAAGTGATAACAAAGACCCACTTCAGATGTCAACACTGATACAGATGTCAACGGGGTTAATAAAAAATCGATTCTGATAGCCAACTTTTTATATGTTTAAACATATGGCAGGTATTTGTTAAATCCTAGTTGTTTTTTAAAGCCTAAAACTTTTACCTACAACCCTGATTGTTTTCTTTGTAACTACATATACAAAATAGTTGGCCTGTCACTCTGAAATTTATACTGATGACATTTAAGTTGCTGATGTAGTTTTGAATTTGGTGTATAGATTGTATTTGGCATTTGCGCTAACAACTACATGTACATGGTGGTGTTCAACTTGAAGACCAAGACCAACCAGATATTGGATGTGAGACCCTGCTGTGATGAACCAAATTGCAAGTGCACCATACCAACTATGGTTTTAAGTTTGATTGCCAATTTGGTTAGTCATATTATTTCCAATTTCGAAATTCAAAGTTACTTTTTCTTTTAAGATTTTATAGATTATTAATTTGGTATTATATTTAATTTCCCTTTCCTTGGCTTCTGCAGGCAGACCTAGTGAATGAGTATTTTCCCAAAAAAGGGATAAGAGCAAAGGCAAATGTAATCATACATTCCAGGACAGAAATGCTGAAACTTCCATGGGCTGGTGAAAGAAAGGTTTTGCATTCAGGAATATGCACTATGCGCCAAATGGAAACTTTTATGGGGACTACAAAAGGGTATAAGTGCGGGTTTGAGCCAAATAGTGAGAAAAACATTTCAAAGCTGCGGTTGAAGTATTTGGCTGAAATCATTTGCTCAGATGTGAAGGAAAAAAGGAGAGAAGTAGTAAATGCAGCAAGAGCACATGCAAAATTGACAATGAAGGGTATCAAACCAGAAAGGTTAAACTTGGGTTAGAATGGAATGAAAAAACTGGGCTGTCCCTTGATCATCTACTTTAAACCATAGTTGTTGATAACTTTTAAGACATTCTGTCTCTTTAGGTTCGACTTATGTAATAACTACTAATACTTACCTATGATGAGTATTCTGAACTTATGTGGTATCTTGACTGACTTACCTACGTTACGTTCCTTCATTTGGTGTTTTTTAAACTCATAGTTAGAATTTCGATTTGCAAATATATTATGCATATATGCAACCAAATTGCAGTGGTATTTGATTCAACAACTATGTTATGCAAAAGTACTGATAGTAATATCTTATATTTATTTCATTAATATAACAGTTAAAGAATTCCTGTTTTCCTTTTTCAACAAGTACACATATTTAGACATCCCCATATGCAGTAAAAATCGCCTGATATGCAAGCATCCAGTTGGTTTCTGTAAGTTCCCAACCAACAGAACACAAAACAAAAATCCAACTTGATATAAATGAGGAGAGGCGATGTTTGTTTCGGAAGAACAGAAACTGATTGAAAAGCTGAAAAGAGAGAATATGCAACTAGTTTGGCAAGGGTATGTTTTTATATCTTGTAATGATTCAATTTTAAACCTTCACCTCCCAACTGCCCTTTCTTGTCCCACGGTCTATAATGCCCTTTTAATTGGTGCTTTTCTAGTTAAAAACTACAATTTCAATTATAAAAGTTAATAATACTCCCTCCTATCGTTATAATGTTTGAAGGGGATGGATCTGATAAGAAATCATAGATTTGGGTATGTGTCAATTTGCAAATGGATTTATTATATTAAATATGCATATATTATGTATTAATATGCAAATTCAAATACTACTTATGCAAGGAAACTGATTGAGTGTGATAAAAGTAGATGTCCCATCCTTCTTGAAAAAACCAACACTACATTGCATAGGTATTGAAGAAAAGTACTGTAGTAAGATTTTCAAATCTACATTAATCATTGCATTTTTTTTAAAATGCAAGATATTTAATAAGAGATTTAAAGGATAAATAAGAAAGCTTCCTTGGCAAGTTTGAAAGGCATTTTGATAAGTCTGACAGGATATTTAACATGAGATTTAAGAGAAAGTAAAAAAAACGATTATATATGCAATGAAATTTAAATAACTTTCTTTAAAACACCTTTTTAAGATGATCAGATGGAGTTATAAATTAGCAGAAACATAAATTAGACCAGTTAAAATATAAAACATTAGGTAATACATTCACCAGCAACCATGATGTTTGATATGCAGCAAAAGTATATACATCTAAGCCCAAAACATAGCACAAAATATTGTTTGATAACCGTAAAATAACACAAACAGGTAGATAATCATCTAGTTGGCAAGGAAGGCTGCGATTTTCTCCTTCCTCTTCTTCTCTTCTGCATAAACCTCGTCGATTGTCTCAAAGATGTTAATCCTGAACTCCTTCATCTGTTCCTCCACCTCTTCAAGTTTCTCTTGATTCTACAACCATTTTTTAATGAAAAAGTTAAATATTTAACAACTCATTAAATAATATTATGTAAAACAGAATAGACTTACCTCCTCATCAGCGTTCTGGTCGTCTTCCTCAAGGGCCCTCCTGATCAGATAAGAGATATGACCTTTCTCCTTGAAGAGTTCAAAGTAGAAACCCTGGAAAACAACGATCGTTTCCAACAGCTCCTGTCTCTTGGTTGTCGTGTTAGTCTGGGCCGCCTCTTCAAGCTGTGGCATCAGATACCCTGGGTATCTTTCTCTATCCAAATCATCGCACATCTTATAGTAGTCCTCTATCATTGTGGTCGGATAGAAAAAGTAATCCATTTTTTGGAGTTGAAATGGAAGGGATGAGGTTTCAAAGATGGTTAGAGTGAATGAAAAGGATCAGGCAAATGGATGATGGATGATAACAAATGGGTGAGAGACCCTTAATATAGGCAGAAGCTACAGAGCTAGTTATACAACTTCCCCCCCCCCCCCCCCCCCCCCCCCCCATCAACAAGTTGTCACTAGTCTTAGAGGCGCGGTTCCCCAATGTAATTTATCTCTACTGTAGTAATAAAGACTAAATGTAATGTAATAATTACTTCTATTAAGTAGTACAGTAGTACTAATTTGTACAGTAGTATTTTCAGAGCACCCCCACCCCCCCCCCCCCACCGCCCTTTTAATGATAGTCTTTTTTTAATGTATTTTCTTTGGTTTTTCATTTACAATCACATTTATCTCTGGGTGTTTTTGTCAATTTGCAAATGGATCTTGCATAGTATCATGGTTGCCAGTCTAAGATGTGTGGGAAAGGGGTGTCAGTACATAATCTATTAAATATGCACATATTATGTGTTGATATGCAAACCCAAATAATACTGTATTTAGACTCTCGAATCTACCATAATCATTACCATTTGTTTAAAATGATGCATTATTAACTTAAATATGGTGAATAATTTCTGGTTTGGCAAAAAGACATTTTAGATGTTATAAAAGATAATATATACTAAAAGTTAAACTTATTGATAATACATGCAAAAGTAAAAAAACAGAAATGTAAAATAACAGAAACATAAAACAAAAGAAGGGAAGTATAAAACATTACAGTAATAGAGGCAATGAAATTTATATTGTTTGAAAACCAACAGAACTTACAATAAAACATAAAAATAACATAAAGATTGTTTAATAATACTAAAATAACATGAACAGAAATCTAATAATCTAGTTCCCAAGGAAGGCAGCGATCTTCTCGTGCCTCTTCTTCTCCTGTTCATATATCTGCTCAATCGTCGCAAACACATTGACCCTGAACATTTGCATCTGCTCCTCACGGTCCGGTAATTTTGCTTGATTCTACAAGCATTTTTAAAGGCAAAAGTTAAATATTTATCTACTTATTAACTAATATTATGTAAAAAAGAATACACTTACAGCCTGAGCAGTCGTCTGATCATCAACTGCAAGGGCCCGCCTGATCAGAGAGGATATGTGATCTTTCTCCTGGTATAGGCTGTAGTAGAAAACTTGAAATTGCTCAATCGCATTGAGCAGATCCTTCCTCTTGGCGGCAGTGTTGGTCTCCGCAGCTCCAAGAATCCTGCTGACATATAAAGACTGCACACTATCTAGGGTATTAGATTTGTGGAATTTCATAATAGAATGCACTTAGATGTTGTGCTGATAGCTTTTAATGATTATAATCATGAAATCCTTGCTTTATCTCCAAGAATGACTTCAAAATTTATAAAAATATGTAACTCTGCTGACATCTTAACTTAAAAATAATAATTACTGCCAGGGTTACGAATTTAGACCCAATCTAATAAATGTTTCTGCTCTTTAAACGCAAAATTAAAATATGCCTAGGGTGATGTGCAAATAACGCAAATTAATTTCGTACAAGTGTAAAATTATGATATGCAACTATATTTTACTGGTATGCAACAACATGTGACTGATATGCAAAATTAAGATTATTATGTGCGTAGGTTGATGCTGATGACATATAGACAGTTAGCTAAATCTATCATAATAGGTAATTGATTCTTAATGCTTACATGCAAGGTGATATCCTACAAGATTGTAATGATGATACACATCAAAACTTTGCTTTCCCACCTTTAAATGGGTGGAATTAATATAACAATCAGATACTCTGCTGACATGTGATATATATAGCAACTCCGCCCCATCTAGGGTATTAGATATATGAATTCTAATGCTAAAATGCACTGAGATGGTGGGTGTCTTTTGTGATGAATTGAAATAATGCAACAATTTGTCAGATTGCTGACGTTTGACTTAAAAAAAAAACGGAATTTGTGCCAAAAAGCAAGAATGTAGATTCAATATAGTAGAGTTATTTCTATTGGAAACCAATCTTCAAAAGAGGGATTAAAAGAGATAAATCAATAATAAACCAAATATATGCTACGAAACCCTGTAAAACTAAGTAAAAACTTTAATGCTGCTGACATATAAAGACTGCACACCATCTAAGGTATTAGATTTGTGGATATTCATACTAGAATGCACTTAGATGTTGGGCTGATAGCTTATAATGGTTATGATCATGAAATACTTGCTTTATCTCCAAGAATGACTTCAAAATTTATAAAAATATGTTACTCTGCTGACATCTTACCTTAAAAATAATAATTACTGCCAGGGGTGCGAATTTAGACCCAATCTAATAAAGTTTCTGCCCTTTAAACCCAAAATAAAAATATGCCTAGGGTGATGTGCAACTAACGCAAATTAATTTCTTACAAGTGTAAAATTATGATATGCAACTATATTTTACTGATATGCAACCACACCTGACTGATATGCAAAATTAAGATTATTATGTGCATAAGTTGATGCTGATGACATATAGAGACTTAGCTAAATCTATCAGCATAAGTTACTGATTTTTAATGCTTACATGCACAGTGATATCTTACAAGATTGTAATGACGGATTAAAGGAGATAAATCAATAATGAACCAAATATATGCTCCGAAACCCTGTAAAACTAAGTAAAAACTTTAATGCTGCTAACATATAAAGACTGCACACCATCTAAGGTATTAGATTTGTGGATTTTCATACTAGAATGCACTTAGATGTTGTGCTGATAGCTTATAATGGTTATGATCATAAATCCTTGATTTATCTCCAAGAATAACTTCAAAATTTATAAAAAAAATTTCCTCTGCTGACATCTTACCTTAAAAATAATAATTATTGCCAGGGGTATGAATTTAGACCCAATCTAATAAAGTTTCTGCTATTTAAACCCAAAATTTAAAGAATATAAAAGTGATCAACAGAAGATAAATAAAAGTAAATATGCTACTTACACCTGTAGAGCTTATGCAAAACACAGATGCTGATGACATATATAGACTGCACTACACTTAAGGTATTATATATCTGAGTTTTGATGTGTATCATTATTACTGATATGCAACTCACATTACTGATATGCAAAAAATAAGATTATTACTTGCATAAGTTGGTGCTGATGACATATACAGGGTTGGCTACTGCTTGTGATTTGAGTATGCACATCCAAATTATGCATAGGGTGGTGGAGGACTAACTGAAATTAATTTTAGACAGGTGTAAATTTATGATATGCAAGTATATTTTACTGATATGCAAAACATATGACTGATATGTAAACATCTATCCTGTTATACAAACCAATGAGAAACTAATGAAATAGGGCAAATAATGGAGAAACCGTTCTGAATCTCCTAAACTGTAATTTCAAAATCCCATTACCATCAACACATATATAGTGGATTGCGAATCTTAGACAAAAATGAAAAACAGAGAATTCCATTCATTTCATAATATATGTTTACCACCAAGTCCTAACAACAGCTACTATATCTTCCCTTACACAACTACCACAAAAAGTGTTAAGATACATAGTCTTCTGCTACCATGCCGATCTTATACAAAAAGGGCTACAATGCGATACTAGAGCAACACACGAGTTAAAAGCTAACTTCTAATTACGTCGACTATTCGTTACAACTACATTTACATTGCAAATCGACATAAGGGACAAAAGTTTTGAACATTCAGCCATTCTCTAATGCAGCCTGGGTGAAAGGAATGTGAGCATGGCAGGACTATTACAGTCATTGACTGTGACATCACCTGCCGACAGATGCAACAATTGTCACCATCCCGCTCTAGATCATAAACCTCTCGAAGGCCTGCGACAACGTCTGCTGGGGTTGGATGATGTACATACTCATACTCAAACTCCACAGGGACATCCATAGGAATCTTGATATCGGAGTTAGAGTTCAGGCTGGAATCCGACTCAGCCTCTTCCGTGTAATACAAATTAAAGTGGATGTTAGGGCACAGCCCATACTCCACCAAATCAGCATCTGGGTTGAACCATGACCTCGTGAAATCACTTAGCATCTCGTTTCCTAACTGATGTCGAACCACCGCTGGGATTCCCGTATGATCCAACCTTACATCGCACTCCTGTAGAGTCCATGGTATCCCATTCCAGAGGTAATATTCCTCAAGGGTCTCGGGATGGTGCTCTGAGTGGATGGACAACCGAACTTCACTGAATCCATAACCTTGAGACGGCAAGGGAAAGATCATTATAGAAAAATGCCCAACACTTGGGTGAAACCCTTGGTCCATAACCGCGTAAGCGTGCCCTGCCATTGACTAAGAAAACCCTACAAAACAAACAAGCAAAAGACAATAACTTTATAATCAGATCAATTTTACTCGAAAAAATAAAATATGAAACGATAACAGAAACAACAACTACAATCTAACACCTTTTTGAAGAAGAAGACTAACTAAAACGCCGGTGAATGAAGGTTACTCGGCCGGAACAGCAAATGCCTGTGGAGTGTGGATGAAGAACAATCTCTGACAACCGTAATAAAGGGCAAATTGGAGGGAGATGAAACGCCATGGGGTGAATTAGTACAGATCATGAATGTGGGCCAGACCGGGCTTTCGTTTTACAAATTAGGATGAAGCCCACTAACATTACTAAGAATTGTACCCAATGACCTACTATTAGATCTATCAAAACATAACCCGACCGGAAACCCAGACCCAACCGAACAAAAGTTTTTCGGCTTTGAAGGGAAAATTGGGACCCGGAAATTTCTTTCGACCGGAACCAAAAAAACACAGGGATCTGCCGGGTAATGTAGGTTTTGACCCCGCACCCAGATTAAACGTAAAATTAAAAGAAGATTAAAATATGCAACCCCATATGACTGATATGCAAAATTAAGATTAAAATATGCGTAAGTTGATGCTGATGACATATACAGACTTTGCTACATCGAATATAGCAAGTTACTGATTTTTGATGCTTAAATGCATGGGTTATGGCCTAAAAAGATTCTAATGATGATACACATCAAAAGTTTGGTTTCCCATCTTTAAATAGATTGAAAAAGCATAAAAATCTAATTCACTGCTGACATTTGATATGTATAACAACTACAACAAATATAATGTATTAGATAGGTGAGTTTTGATTCTAAAATGCACTGAGATGGTATGGTCTTAACTTGTAATGATTATGGATGTCAAGCCCTTGCTTTGTCTATAGCAACGAACTAAAATAGTATAGCAACAGGTTGATCTGCTGACATTGTACTAGATATGCAACATTATTTCACTGATATGCAACTACATTTGACTAATATGCAGATATAATATTAAAATATGGATAAGGTGACACTGATGACATAGAGACAGTTAGCTAAATCTAATATACTAAGATACAAATCTCCAATGAGTAATTGCAATGTGATGTCTTTAATAATTATATCAAATTGTTGGTCTGATGACAAGTTACTGCTGTTTTAAAATAAACTCCCCAAAATACAGAATCTTCCATGAAAATACAAAAGTGTACAACACAGCTAACTTGTGTCTAATGAAAGTACATGTTTACATTATAAAGCTCCGTCGCTCCTTTATCAAATCTACGCACATAAGTTCCCTATATCGAAAGAGATCTTCATTGGTGATTGCCTTCACATCTCCTCCAAAAATAAGCGCTTGAATTGCTTTTATAACAAACACCCCACAAGCAGCCCTACAATTCAAACACAATAAGGGGGGCGGGGGGGGAACCAGGTGAAAAAGTGTAATATATGATAAAAATAAAAAATAAAAAATATGTCAAGACAGGAAGAACACGTACGAAGAACGATCGTGGAGTAAGCCAGACACCTTGATTAACTTGAAGGGGGATGAGGTGAAATTTTCGTACACACCAGCTTTCACCAAATGGATTGGAAGCCACTTAGTAATAGGTTGCAGGTATTGGTCAAGTAACCCAGGAGCAATTCCAGTCACGTTGCAATCATACACATTTATAACCTTTTCATCGATTAGTATCTCCAAGGCTACCCAATGCAAGTTGTGAATATTGAAAGGTGTATAAATTTTCTTTGCTGCCGCCCAAGCTTTAGGATACTTGTCAGGACAATCACCGGTGAAGTAAGCCTCAATCGATTTGTCAACATCATCATCTTCCACATAATCTGAAGCACACGAAGGCCAGTACTTAACAGCAAAAAGCCAATCAACCACAACACAATCTTTATACTTGTCCGCTTCTTCAGAAATTCGCTTCCTTATATAATAGAACGCTGCTTCAAGATTCTGTAAAAACAAACTACTATCAAGCCATATTAAAAGGGAAAGCATCCCCATATTTCATTGATGCCAGCAGTCCTTACCTCTGAATCCAACCACCTGCCCCTGCTTATAATATTATGGAAAAATGATTTCCCAACCCGTCCAGAAGTAGTACAAACAGAAAAATCCCTGAGAAGGAATATACAATAAGCATAAAACTTTACAACAATGATAGAAAGAGTAATAAATAATAAAAGCATAATAATATAGAGGTAATTGAATAATATAGCAATAACAAAATACCGTTTGCTCTTCATAATGGAATACATAAACTTGTGATCCTCACGGCTGATGAGTGACTTCTTGGCATTGTACTGTGCCAATTTCTTTTCGGTTTCTTGTACACGGGGGCTGAATAAAAGGCTACTATCCATAGGAATGCTGTTGGCTTGCTTTAATTTATCAATCTCACTTAATATAGTAGGATCCTTTGCATATGAATCCCAATCAACAGCTCTTGTTGGAACATAATTTTCTGGAACTATAACAAGACTGTCTGATACACACGGGATAGAAGAAGCAGAACCCTTTACGGAAGCATCGCCAGCTTCCGTGGAAGAGATGTCAGAAGGCTTACCAATACGATCTGCCTCGCCACCAACCGTATCCTTCACATCACACAGACCACCTTCAACAGCATCTTTTAATGACAAAAGAACCTCACTGATGACAATGGATGGAGAGAATGACATATCACAAGCATTTACGCTGCATTTTACATCTTTACAAACTGCATTTACATCACCACCCATTAAATTGTGCACATCAACAGCAGACGTTGATTCCTTTTGATGTGAATATACAGCATCAGAACCCATGTCATCAACATTCTCAACATCAACTTCAACATTTTTTGATGGAGGGTCCATTCCAAGAGCAACAACTTTACAGGGAGGGCGCAGAGCATCAGAATCATCTGATTGCAGCTTTGAATTAACACATTCAAATCCCATTAGTGTGATATCGTCATCCTTTTCATCACATCCAGTACACACATTAATTGAATCCTGCATATCAGAGCCTCCCATTTCATGTTCAGTCTCAATATATTCAGTTCGGTCCTTCACATCAGGAATTTTGACATCAAACTCACTCTCAGTAGCATTCAACTCAACAACTTCATCACTGCACTTGCTATGGATGTCAGCCTCAGGCAACACATTAACATCTGATGACATCTGGGGGTCAACGCACACAATTGTTAAGCACTGTGCATTCCCTTGAGGGCGCTGAGAATCAATAATTCCACTTTCAATTGACCTCACATCAACCGTAGTGCCGCAGACATCCTCAATACCTCCCTTTGTATCCTTGACATCAGACTCTTCGTGCTGAGGTTCATTCTGCGCATCCCCTTGAGAGCGATGTGAATCAATAAGTCCACCTTCATTTGGCTTAACATCAACATTCATGCCCCCAGCATCCTCACTGACTCGCTTCAATTCATTTACATCAGAATCTTCATTCTGAGCATCATTCTGTGCATCACCTTGATGACGATGAGCATCAATAAATCCACCTTTCAGTTGCATCCGATCAACATCCATCCCACCTGCATCCTCAACAACTACCTTCACATTATTCACAGCAACATCTTCTTTATGAGCTTCATTCAAATCCCCAGCTTCACCAAATGAAATGTCAGCATCATTATGGATGTCAGCGGAAGGAACACTATTTGCATCTCCCACACCCACCCCCAGTAGAGGGATGTCACAGTTGTTTTTCTCTACATCGCCAGCAAAATTGATTGAAAAGGGTACCAACTTTACATCAACAATCGTAGATGGAGGGCATAGAGCATCAGATTCATGCAAGGAAGGATTCATATCAAAACGTACCCCATCATATTCAGCGGCAGGACATGCAACTTGTAACCACTGTGGATCACTGTTAGTACAATGCGACCAACCAAAGTCACGTTCTGTTGGAATGACATCAACATCCATCAGACCTGCATCCCCACTAACTACTTTCAGTTCTTTCACATCAGAATTTTTCCCATCAACTTCAGGGTGAACATCGTTCAAATCATCAACATCAATGTGACACTTGCCTTCAATGTCAGCTTCGGGTATAATACCAAACTCAGATGACATTTCGTTAGAGGGTAAATTTAGATCAATAGTTGGAATACCTGCTTCATCTGCTCTATTGAAATCGGGAACAATTCCAGGAGCAACAGGCAAATCAGCCAGTATATCAGAGAAAACTTCGTCATTACTTGTTGTACCAGCATCATTATTAGGTATGGAATGCACTGGCTGGGAGACATCAACTGTACATGCATGCGTTGTAACCTTATTCTCAAGGGAAGTGAACTTCTCCACAATAACAGAAAACATTTTAGTAATCCCATCTAGCTTCTCCCCCACACTGGCAGCAACCTCATTTAAACATTCTGGCAACTGTTCTAGCTTATCAAGACGCTTAAAAATTTCTTGCACCACCTGAGATGAACTATCAATAACGGGGGCAGGGGGGCATTAGCATCAAATCTAAAAGGAACATCACCCATTTCATCCCGGATTTCACCCTTTTTGGGGGACGACAGTCCCACACCGCAGCCATTTCCAGGGACATAGCAATAGGTATCAGCTTCAGGAATTGAAGCATCAACTGGATCATCCACACAAACACCAGGTGTTTTTGTCCCATGATCAACTCCCAAAGGTATGTCTTGAATCTCTGGACCAGATGAATTGAAATGGGCATGAGGAGAACCAATAGGAGACACAGTTGACCCAGTGGAGTCAGCAGAATAGGCTCCCCCAAAGTCATCATCAAGAGCACCCCCAGTTCCAGAGTCAACAGCATCGTCACGTACCCCACCAGTATCACGATCAGAACAAAACACATCACCCTTCTGGTTAGATAGTCCATCAGGGGCCAACATATCTGCAGTTGAAGCAACTTGCAAAGATACAGACTTCTCAGCACATTCTGAATAGAATACATTCCTAGACTCTTTATTACCTGTCTGACTCTTCTTCACACGGTGATACACAATCTTCGCAGGTTCAAGCTTCTGCCACTCAATCACTGGTTCAGCCTTGTCCCCAGCAACAACAGGTGTAACAGACTCTTTGACTAGCAAATGTGTCTCAGCGTCTAGAAGTCGAACCTTCTTGCCTGAATCTTTCTTCTTCCGCATATTAGTGGCTTTCCTCTTATTTGATTTTTTATCCTCTAAAGCCAAAAGAGGGGAGGAATGAAAGGTGCCTGCAGACCGACCCCTTCTCAAGGATGTCATCTTATTTCCTTTATGAACAACATCAAGTTTTGCCTCCGAATTGACTCCATCATTCCGACCAACAGCATCTAAAGCATAATCATTTACAACATCCTCTTTGTTGACCAAATTGATGGTGTCATTCCCAACGACAACAGCTAAGGCATCATTATGTGTGAACCTGTCATTGTATGCATTTGTACGCAATCGATAACTTTCATACAGAGCACCATCCAGCCTGGGGAAGACAGGTTGAGCAATGTCATCAAATCTTTCATCAGCAACTTCTTCACTATAAACCATCCCCGGTGTTCTTGCAAATTCACCATAAATAGGGAAAAATGGTGCCTACACAAAAACAGAGGAAATATATGATTAAAAGCACGGATATTTACAACAAAAAAAAAAAAACAAATATGCTAATAACCTTTAATATTTATGCAAAACTTTGGGCCTGCTGACATAAAATGACTAAGCCAAAATAAAAGATATGCAGCTACTAGCTTTTAAGGATAAAGTGGAATTATATGATATGCAATAATATTTAAATGACTATGCAAATCCAAACCTTCCGTATGAAATTATATTTAAATGACAATCTATTACTCTGCTGACATGTGATCTAAATCAAAATATATTGACACTTTTGTAGTAATTTGATTCATACTTGTTATTGTGTAGAGAAAAAAAATAAAAAACAAAAAACAAACAAGATCAGGGTCAAAGAAAAATCATTCCTGATACAAAAAATTAAAAATCTAACAAACAATGTAATTCTGGTGACAAGTCTGGTGTTTTTGCAAGTTTCTGCTGACGTATCTGATATTTTTGCAACTTTACCAAAAGTATTGAACAATGGAGCCTAAAAACAGATATTAAGTTAATTCACTAACAACTATAAAACTTAATAAACTTACCAGGTCAACATAAAAAAGTGCAGAAGCACTATCATATACATGGTTAGCCTTACATTCCCAGTGCAAAGAGTATGGATCTCCAACAATCATTTTGAAATTACAGTGAAATTTTGCAGCTATTGACGGGAAGGCTTCTAAAATCCATGACTGTTGCAAAAAAACATAAAGTATGTGAAATATGCAGCCAGAAGAGTCAGATATGGTAACAAGCAATAAAAATGATGACAAACTTCAAAATGGATAACAAGCAATAAATATGCAACATTAAAGACTACCTGGAAAGCAAGATTATACCCATATATATCATAACAACGTCTGCCATGTTGACGATAAGCAAGATCTATATTCTTTAATGACACAACCAACTTCGTGTATGAATCTCTACCCCAGGGGTAAATTTCAAACTCATTCTCAGCACAAGAAAGGGATAAGTTTTCATCACTGACAAACTCTGATCTCCTGAATAATAGGACCTTTTCAATAATAAGCAGCTTAGCCATAATCAACTTCTTCTCTGAGGATTTACTCTCAGATTCAAAACGCTGTACTAACTCCTCATGAGAGCATTTCTTCTCCCCAAAAAATTCAAGGGAAGATACATGTTTGGGTGGTTTGCAATCATTGGCTTCACAAGGAAGACCAGTAATAACACGGAACTCAGCAAGAGAAAACCGAGCCAAAAATCCATTAACCTTAAACCACAACTCCATCTTCTTTTTGGTTGGAACTCGACGCAGCATAATCTGATGCATGAGCTGAAAGTTAGAAACCATATTGGTTCCCTGTGTCAGCACCCACCCAACACAACTATTGCGCAATATCTCATAGTGTTTATCCGACAGATTACTTTTGATGAGTTCACAAACAGCAGGATAAGAATATCTGTTTGATCTAGAATGGAACCACTCATCCTCAGGAATACAATAAGATATGTTCTGTTCAAAAACAATCAAAAAACGTCAACAATAAATGCATATCAACATAAGTAAACAACAATATATAAACAAACAGGATAAAAAGATCAATATCACAAAACTCACATCAAATTGCCTTCTGTAACTCACTAAATCAGTAAGTGAACCTGACAAACACGAAAACATAGATGTCAAAAGAGGAAAAACGATAGCAGCACGCAGAATTGTTCAGTAGAAATCGCATATTTGATACTAAAAACAATAACAACACTCCAGCATTTGCTATCACGACACCAACAAACAATAGACCACACCCAAAATCCATCAAAAGTCGAACAAAAAGCTACATAATCCGCAGAAAAACAAACCCTAACCAACAGGGAAACGTTCAACCAGACTCACCACCTGAACTACCAGAGATTTCCGCCATTTACGATAACAAAGTGCAATAATCGACCGCAATAAACACTCTTTTGAAGGAGATTCGGTCAAAATTTGACGGGGAGCACACAGGGGACGATCGCCGGGCAGTTTCCGCTGGTTGAAGACGATGAACCGTAAAAGACGATGGAGGGGTAAAAACGTCAAATATCCAACGGAAAGTATTAAAGTGGACACTTTTAAACCGCGTTTTTCTGTCATGCCTGCAAAAAATGAATATTTTCGTAAATAATTTAAAGTCGTGAATAAATATATAATTATTTAATTTTTAATGAATATTTTGAAAAAAAAATCAATATCAAGCGCTTGCAACAATTTGGGATTTTCAACCCCTCCACCATGGCACCAAATTCAGAATTTGTGTCAAACTAAAACAGTCTTGCTATTCACACTGCAAAATATCGTCAACCGCACGGTGCCGCTATCGACTTCCAGCTGTGTCAGTGAGCTCGGTGCCGTCCTTAACAATCGGTATCGGTTGAATCATGGTTATTAGGATCCCGATTCGGATCTTATGATCCTACGATTCTAGGCAAGATTTTGATCCGGATCGGGCATATAGACTCCTTCGTGCTAGGATCTACCTAGGATCATATGGGATCAGTATGATCTACCTAGGATCTACCGATCCTAGAAAAAATATCTAATCCTAGCAAAAATTATATTTGTGTAATTGTGTTTGTTTTGTTTGATATTGTGCCTTCTGGATACGATAGACCTTTTTACTTTTTTTTAAAAAAAAAAATTTGGCAGCCTTCTCCTTAGAAATTGAAGGCAGAAGAGTGAAGAGGTTGAATTGAAACCCTAAGCCATTTGTTTCGTTACTCAACTCAACAAATCCACGTGCGAGCGCTTGAAATTGTTCATGATGTGTTAATTGCGATGATAACATTTGAAAGTAGAGATGTCATTGGATATTTGGATGTGCAATTTATCTCTTGTATGTTTGTCATATTTTAAAACATTATCCTTGTCTGTTTGTCACCTTTTGAGACATTATTCTTGACAAATTATGAATGTTAAGTGCTTATTATTGGACTATTTTAGTTACTTAATTTGTTTAATGGAGGAAAAACTTAGTTTTATTTTAAAATTAAGTTATTTGTTTAGGATGGTTTGTTTTTATTTTATTATTAATTTTTGTCTAGGATCTTACGATCTTCCGATTCGATCCTACACCCTTATCTCGATCCCACACTATGATCCCGATCCTAAAAACCATGGGTGGAATGACATGCCCGATGCAGTCCTAGCCAATTGACCCAGTCCGATACCGACTTTGGAAGTCGGTACTGATAATACCTATCTAGATATATTTTATTTAACTGATAATGTTTTATTTTTCAAGGACAATATCTAAAGGTCATGGTCACACTCACGTACTCAACATTTTCAATAAGATTCAAATTTAAATCTCTTTTAACATACCATACACAAATTCACAATAGAGCATCAACTAATACTCCGAGTCCAATTTATTATGACTGACCAAATTTTAGTGGAAAACCGGGGCAGTTCAGCTTTTCATCTTGGGTGCAGATAGAGATCCAGCCTACACATTTATTATTTATAAAACGTGGCTTCATACCCGACCATATGCGATAATGCATGTCCCTATATAAAAAGATAAATAAAGAAACTGTGGCATCAATTTTTTTTTTTTTTTAAAGTCGAATAAAATGTGGCATTATTTAGCTTGTACTAGCTGTATGTAATGAACGCAATCACTGAACCATAAAATGATTGGAAACGACTGTTTATTTTATTCATACATAAAATCTATTCTATCTATCTATATATATATATATTTGGGTTAAAGCCCATTAATTGCACCTAATTAAATACATACAAATAAATCTAATATATATATTTAATATTTACTTAAGAAATCTAATATATATTTAATATTTACTTAAGAAATCAAAACATTGCAGGTTTAGAGATTTGATCTCTTTACCTGCAATGTTTTTCAAGTACACATGCAATATTTCTAAAGCAATTATCACTTTTTTTGCTTATATAGTTGAATTGCATGTAGAAGTGAGTAAGAAGATAAATAGAGTCACGTTAATTTGTTTATCAAATTTCAATGATATATAAACATATTAAAACTTTAGAGATAAAAATTATTAGTAATAAAATTACAATGATAATATATTAATTAAAAATATATATTTAAAATAAGTCCTCTATAACTACAACATGCATTTCCAATGCAATTGTATCATTTTTTTTACTTATATAGTTGAATCGCATATGAGTAAGAAGATAAATAGATTCAAGCTAACATATTTGTCGAATTTCAAAGATAACTAAACATATTAAAACTTTTAGAGATAAAAATTATTATTAATAAAATTACAATGATAATATATTAATCAAAAATATATATTAAAATAAGTCTCGTACGTAGCACGGGCATGCTCACTAGTTATTTCTAAAATCTTGACAGATAGAATTAAAACAATTATTGGTAAACTTATTCAGCTTCTGCAGAGTGTATTTGTGTTAGACATAGCTATTCAAGATAATGTTCTAATAGCTCATGAAATCTTTCACTCTTTCCGATCTCGTAAGAGTCGTGAGGGTTGGATGACAATAAAATTAGATATGGAGAAAGCATATGATAGAGTTGATTGGAATTTCACAAAAAAGGTATTACAAAAATTTCGGTTCCACGATACTTTCATTTCTTGGGTTATGGAATGTGTAACGACGGTTTCTTTCTTGGTGTTAGTAAACAACGGCACTACAGACTTGTTCCTTCCATCCAGAGGTCTCCGACAAGGGGACCCGATATCTCCTTTCCTATTTATTCTAGGGGTCGAAATCCTAGCACGGAAACTCTCAGCTGAAGCAAACTTGGATAGAACCTCCATTGGCTTCCCTTTTGGTAGAGATGGCCCTAGAATTCCGTTCCTCTCCTTTGGTGACGACATCATTATTTTCAAAAAAGGTAGCATGGATGCCGGGCTGAAAGTGAGATCAATAATTGATTCATACTTTAAAATTTCTGGACAAAAAGTTAATTATCATAAATCAAGCTTCCAAGCCACAAATGGCATCTCGAACCATAGGATTCTAGAGCTACATAACTGCTTAAATATTACAAATGAAAATTCTTTGGAAAAATATCTGGGGTGTCCGATTATCAATGGAAGAGTAAACAAATGCACATTCGAAGATATCATCTGTAAATCTAAAGAACAATTAAGTAAATGGCGTGCAAACGCTCTATCACAACAGGGGCGAGCAATCTTAATCAACTCGAATCTATCAGCCAAACCGCTGTATATTATGCAAAATTTCATGCTTCCCTCAGCAACGCATAAAGAACTTGATCAGATTAATCGTACTTTCTTCTGGAATAAGGATCTTCAACATCAGCCGCTTATAAGTTGGGATAGGATTTGTAGACCAAAGTAGTGTGGGGGACTAGGGATTCGAAAATCAAAAGAGATGAATAAAGCCCTTCAAATGAAACTCTTATGGAAGATCCTGGCTGAACTGAATAATGTCTGGGTTTCATTGATTAGACACAAATATCTTTGCTCTGCCAACATTTTCGAATACACGAAAAGTGGGGCCGTCTCCTGAAAGTGGGTAAGGCTGACAACTCTAATCAACAAATTTAAGACGGGGCTTATTTGGTCAGTTGGAAATGGAAAATCAATCAAGTTCTGGACCTATAATTGGATAACAACCTCCTCTCTGCTATCTAGAGATAATTGCCCCCAAATCAATAACATGGAGGATACTGTTAGTAACTACATTATGGGGGGGGGGGGGTAGATGGTGGACGAAGAAGTTACCTATTTGCATAGTAAATGAAACTCTAGATATTCCGCTACCCGCTTCTCATTTTGAGGATCGGCTACAAGCGCATACAAATTATTAACAACTACAAGCGCATGCAAATTATTAACAACCCATTCATCCTTACACTTAGACAACAACACCTGGATATGGAAAGTGAACATTTCGCCAAAGGTCAAAAAATTTCTTTGGAAGGTTTCTCAGGATGGTCTCCCAACTGCGTCTAGGCTTTCCTGTAGGGGACCTTCTATCCCTTCCACGTGTAGTTTGTGCAACGGTGGGGTTGAAGATGACGTCCACCTCCTGTTGGAATGTCCCTTCGTACGCTCTATCCATCAATTCTCTTTTCGTGTACAATCAACTATTACAAGCATGATAGTTCATTCTCGCGACATTAAACCTATCCTATCGCCAGCAGAAATAATGCTAGATGGGAAGTTACACGTCACATTGAGAGAATCAATCAACTAGAAGCTAGATTTGACCTTATCCAATACATGCACTGTTATCATGAAGCAAATCGAGTTGATGACTTTATAGAGGGGGACAACCTACGTACAACTCATCAAAGCCATCGCCAGCAGAAATAATGTTAGATGGGAAGTTACACGTCACATTGATAGCGTCTATTCTAGCATTGTTCTTTGGGCACTCTTGTGTAAAGTTTAGGGCGTTTTACTAGAGTATTCTACCTATTTGTTAACCCTTAGTGTCCCGTTTCAAGGAATCGGTGTCTACCACTAGCTTGTTGTGATTTCAAGTACTTTTGAGCGGTTTTGGAGACAATTCATGAGCTAAAGGATAAGGAGTGATTAGGGGTGCTTCCATGTGGAAATAAGTCATCAAAGACGAGCTAAAGGGGTCGAGAGATGAGCGAAAATATGAGACAAGAAGCAAGCATATCATGTGAATCACTCATAAGAGCTCAAGACGATGTAGCACGACTCGCGGGCAAGGGAGTTTGTGCAATTTTCGGCTACAGCAAGATGTCACGACTCGTGGGAGACCTTCACGAGTCGTGACGAGTGAACCCGTGTGTTTTGTGACTTCTGCAGGCTGTCACGACCCGTGACAGACTCTTCATGAGTCGTGACAGTGCCGGATCTGGCCAGACCTTTCGGATTTCCGATTGTTTCTTTCATTTGTTTTGGATTAATTAAAAGGGAGGTAATTTCCAGATTCTAGAGGGGGGTTACGTTTTTGGAAAAGGGCTGGAACCACTCAGATTTTGGGGGAAAAACTTGGGAGGACCCTAGATTAGTTGAAGGATAAAGGATTGCAAATTGGATGCTTTTGAGACGATTTCCGCTATAGAAGATCAAGTATTTCTCTTACTCTTCTGAGCTATGTCATCTTATTTTGCTTTTGATTTGTTCTCTTTCATCATATTTGGCTAATTCGGTTGTTCTAGGGTTGGAGTGATTCCGCTATGTTGAGATAGACCATACTTACTATTGCTTGAATGTAGTTTGATTTTTGCTTGATTTAATCCTATTGAGCGTATAGCCTGATTGATAATCGATTAGATCCAATTAGGGGTTGAGACCGAGAGGAGATAGCCTTAATAGGAAAATAGATGATTGCATGAGACCGAGAGGTGATTGTTGTCATTGGAGCTATAGGATTGAACCTGAGATATTGATGTTTGCTTATGAGTGACATAATAGCATGATTCAAGATCTCCTGATCGAGGATCAATAAGTTGTCATAGATATTCTAGGTTTGTTTGTTCTAATGGAGATCGAGAGGAGATATTTGAATGAACTAGCTTAGATTCTAAGAGCGTAATGGACCTAACTCTAGTTTAACCTTGCACGAGCGTGATTGTTAACCGGTTAGGTACAATTTTCTATGAGACCGAGAGAAGATTAGTAATGAACTTAGACAATCTACCTTCATACAGACTCAAATTCATTCAAGTGAGAAAAATCTCTTAAGTCTATCGACGACACATGGCGGTTAATCCCCAATTCTAGAATTTTTTCTCCATATTTGCCCAAAACTTCCATTGGCTTATTTTAATTTGTTTTTATTAGTTATATCACAAAACCTAAATTTCTCTACTATTTTGGTTTAGTCAACTGGTTGCGAAGGTTCGATTAATACTCCTATAGTCCTTGAGTTCGACACCTTGATATACTACAACCGATCTCATACACTTGTGGGAGTAGGTTTCAAGCCTATCACACATTGAGAGAATCAAGCAACTAGAAGCTGGATTTGACCTTATCCAATACAGGCACTGTTATCGTGAAGCAAATCGATTTGCTGACTTTATAGCTCGGAAAGGTATTAGTTGTAATAACTCCACTATCCCATACAATGGGGAGCCTTGTACTATCATCTTTAAGGATGCTCAAAGAGCCAGATTACAACTTGTGTAATCTCTCATATTTCTTGGCTACTGTAAAAAATAAAAGAAATAAAAAGAGGTGCCTATATTATTGTGAATGCCCGTTGTTTGGAATTATAGCTAGCCTCTACATTTCAAAGAAATCATCAATGAGATCAAAGAAATCCCTAGTTGTTCCTTTGTCAGATTGTTGCATCTTTCTAGTTTCCACTTGATTAAAAATTGAACTTCTTTGCAAGAAGAGCGAGAAAAGTGACATCTACTCACTTATAGAAGAACTAAATTGTTACAATTTTTTTTCGAAAGAAATACCCCAGAGGTTGACAATGTTCATGCCGTGAATTAACTCCTTAGTTAAGTGGCATATAAGCTTAATTGTTACATGTAAGTGATTACATAGTCCAAAACTACAACACTAGTTTATCAATGCAAAATTAGGCACTCATAATAAGCATGTTGTAAAACCAGATTTGTGTGTACTTGTTAGCCAAGGAATTGATCAGGATCTATCTGTCAAAGAAATGAGGAAGATGAGTAACAAATCAGTCTTCTGTCTTTATTCTTCTGTCCCCCCCCCCCCCCCCTCCTCTTAAGCTATTGATTCATTTCTAACTAAGACCCGCAATTGTTACCCAAAAAAATGTTACATTAAACATTTGATTCTAACGGCTAATTAGATAATATTCTCTTCCTCTAAATGTCTGATCTTCTCTTTTATCCCATTTGGCCCTTTATCCCATTTGGCCTATATAGCTTAGCCGTGTATGAGACATTGACAGTGCACTTCTTAGTGCGTCAAAATCCTTCGCCACCATCGGCGGTCTTCAAGGACCGTGAGTAGCGATTTCCAGTGGCCTTAAGTGGCGATTTTTTGGGGGATATAAGTGGCGATTTCCGGTGGCCTTAAGCGGCGATTTTCCAGGGGCCTTAAGTGGCGATTTCTGGTGGTCTTAAGTGGCAATTTCCGGTGGCCTTAAGTGGCGATTTACCGGGGGACGTAAGTGGCGATTTCCGGTGGACAGAAGCAAGCAATTTCTGAACAAATTTCTAGTTTACCAATGTTATAAAGTGAAATAACCGGGGCCTCGTTAAAACCTCTCCATGAAAAAACCTCGTGGGACAAAACCACACGGAGAGAAAAAAGAGTACCCCTTTGTTTTGTCTTCGGCTAAAATCTTAACAATAAACTAACAAAACTAAATGTAGAAAAGATTCAAGTGCAGAGCATCGTTTTCTGCATACATTTCATGCATTTGGTCTAGGATAATACAGAATCTATGTAGTTTATGTTTATTTGCCAAAGTATGGAATCTACACCAGTTTCTGTTTAATCTCGCAGAATTCGAGGCAAATTACAACAGTTCTGAGAAAGGCCGAAAAAGCTCGGAAATCAACTACAGAAGTCCAGGTTCAAGAAGCAGCGGAACCATTCAAATCAAGCTAGGAGCCCAGTTTTACTCGATCTAGAGTACTTTTACTCGATCTCGACGAAGGTGTCTGAGCACAAGCCTTGTCGACTAAGCACTGATCGAGAAACTGAGTCAGAGACAACCCGACTCCGGAAGCCAACTCGATCTCGAGTACACTTTGTCGAGATCGACAAAACCTTGACGCCATGTCCGGAGTCGACGAGCTGTGCCAAGTCGAGAAGCCGAAGACGGAGAAGTCGAGCACCACCGTACTCGATCTCGAGTAAACAACTCGATCTCGAGGACCACCATGGCGCTAGTCCGAGTCCGTGCCGAGGAGAATCTGCTCGACATGCCTTGGCCACCAAGTCGATGAAGCCATGTTACTCGATCTCGAGGAATCTCCTCGATCTCGAGGACCCAGCACCGCACCTGTCCGAGCATGTCGGGGAAGAGCAACCCGAGACGTCCAGCACACGAAGTCGAGGCCCAATTCTACTCGATCTCGAGGAAGGTTGTCGAGATCGAGGAAAACGCGTCCGAAGCCGCGTTACGCGGTTTTGCTGTCCTACGCGCTTTGGGAGTCCTTGGACCCGATTCTATCCAATTTTGCCCGAGATCTATCAACAACTATCAAGTTCTATCTATGGAGAAGACCTATCAACACATGGAAGATATTCTACCTATTTTAGATTTATTTCCCTTTTAGATTTAATTCCTTAATTGCATTTATTTATCTTAAAGCCTCTAGATATAGATTTAGATAAAGATAGATATATTCTATCCTTGAATAGCAAGGAATAGGAGGCTATAAATAAAGCCTTAGGGGCTGGTTTCTCATCATTCAATTTCAGAGAGAACAAGTAAGTAGTAGTAGTAGTAGAGAGAGAGAGAGAGTTTGTGACAAGCAAGGTAGAAAGGCGAAAGCGGATTTGGCTTGTTCGGTTGTAAGCTCTCTTTGGTTTATTTCAATGCAAGTTAGTTTCTTTTGTTATTTAATGTCTTTCTTGATAATGAAGAGCGAGTAGTCCACCCACTTCGGGGCCGGGGGTGAGCCCGACGGTGGCCATGTAAGGTGATGCGGTAAAGGTACAATCTTTTTATGCAATTCGTCTTCTATCCCTATGAGCATGATTCTTTTGCGAAAGTTGAAGGTGATCCTTGTTTGTGTTATTGAAGCGAAAGTGATCTTAATGCAACTTGGATTAATTATGTGAAAAGGGTTAGTAACAATTAGGGTTTATGCGAAAGCCTCTATATGCCTATTTGTTAATAATGAAAGTTATTTTGATGGAAAGCATGATCTTTTATGCCTTTATGTGTTACTTTGCATGGTTATCGTTGTGGCGTTGATACCCTAGTTTTGGAAGTTCTTTATATATTGAGTTTATTTCTGTCGAAATCTGCAATTCTGTGTCCAGAGTTTGCTTTTACAGTTTCTGTTTTTTTGTCGATATAGAGTAATTGTCATTGATCTCAAGTTGGATTTGGTCGATCTAGAGTTGGATTTGGTCGATCTAGAGTAAGCTTTGTCGAGATCGAGTTAGGTTGTCTAGATCGAGTTGCTTCTGTTGCCGATTCTGAAATTTTTGTTTCTGCTGTTTTTACTCTAGATCGAGTTACTGTTGGTCTAGATCGAGTTGTGTTTATGAGAATCTGAGTTTTCTGTCGTCGCTGTTTTTAGTCTATCTCGAGTTGCTGTTAATCGAGATCAAAAAGTCTGTGTCTTTGCTTTTATTTCTTGCTTTCGTTTGTGTTTCTTTCTTTGTTTCTTTGTTTTTGTCTTCTGTTTGCTTTTCTGTGAGATTTACAGCTACCTACGATCCGCTGACACGCTTCCTCGTGGATCGATCCTGACTTTCTCTTACTACATTGGAGGGAGTCTTGTAATCATTTGCAAGAGACAAAATCTGGTTTGCTGTGATTTATTCGTATTTTATTGCAAGTCTCAATTTCCTCCGTACAACAAGCATTCCATGTCCTTAGGATTGTTTTCCCAGTAGCATCAGATAGTTTGTAAGCCCCGTTACCAAGTGCCTCCACTACCCGGTACGGTCCTTCCTAATTTGGTCCCAGCTTCCCGTCAACTGGGTCGCGAGTGTTTGCAAGCACACGCCGCAGCACATAGTCTCCAACCTTGAAGCTACGAGGGCAGACATGTTGTCCGTGAGCTCGCACCAACCCACGCTGATAGGCTTCTATTGTGAGCTGAATCTGCCATGTTTTACACTTACTTTTATATCGTTTTCTGCACACATTTCATGCATTTGGGCTAGAATAATACAAAATCTATGTAGTTTATGTTTATTTGCCAAATTATGGAATCTACACCAGTTTCTGTTTAAATTCGCAGAAATCGAGGCAATTTACAACAGTTCTGAGAAAGGACGAAAAGCTCAGAAGTCAACTACAGAAGTCCAAGGTCGAAGAGCAGCGGAACCAAGACAAATTAAGCTGAGGTCAAGTGTTACTCGATATCGAGAACCTTTACTCGATATCGACAAGCTTTGTGCACCCAAGCCTGGTCGAGTATGAGCTTGATCGAGAAGTTGAGAGACGAAACCAACCCGACTCCAGGACCTTACTCGATATCGAGTAATGTACTCGATATCGACAACACTCCACCTGCCATGCCTAGAGTCAAGGAAGCCACACCTAGTCGAGAAGACGAAGACACGGACATACCGAGCACCATGTACTCGATATCAAGGAGTTTACTCGATATCGACAAACCCAGCACCACATGACCGAGCTAGTGTCGGGGAGAGGTTGCTCGGCAACACCAGGCCAGCAAGTCGATGACACCCTTCCTCGATATCGAGTAGCTTACTCGATATCGACAAGACCCGAGACACCTGTCCGAGCTAGATTGAGAACCAGTTACTCGACCAAGACCAGTGAAGAAGTCGACGACACAGCTACTCGATACCGAGTAGTTTACTCGATATCGAGGACAGGGGCGGATCCTGGACCGTCAATCCGAGGATACTTGAAGGTAAAAATTTTATCATTCCGAGAATGTTTAAGGGTAAAAAAAAAATTTCTTTTGTAATTTTTTTTCCCGGATTGGGGATGCTTGACAGAAAAAATGAAGAAATTAACACTAAAAAAAATATTTTTTTTTTAGGGATGCTTGAGCATCCCCCATCATACACTTAGGTCCGCCCCTGATCGAGGAGATCTTTTCTTGGCCGCGTTACGCGGTGAGCTGCCCGACGCGGTTTAGGCTTGCTTGGATCCGAAGTTGCCCGATTATATCCACATCTATCAAGTCTTATCAAGATCTATCAACTCCATGGAGATTTACCTACTCTTTTATTCCATTTATTTATATTTAAGTAAGTAGATATTTAGATATAGATATAGATAGATATTTCCTTCCATGATTAGCAAGGGTTGGAAGCCTATAAATAAAGCCCTAGGGGCTGGATTTTAGTAATTCAATTTCAGTTACAATTAGTTACATAGAGAGAGTAAAGGAGAGAGCTTGTGGTGAGAGAAGTTAGAAAGGCAAAAGCGGATTTGGCTTCGATTGGTTGTAAGCTTTCTTTAGTTTATTTAATGCAAGTTATTCCCTTTTGTTTATTGATGAGTTTCTTGATAATGAAGAGCGAGTAGTCCACCCACTTCCAGGGTCGGGGTGAGCCCGACGGTAGCCATGTGAGGTGATGCGGTAAAGGTACAAGCTTTTTTATGCAATTCGTCTTCTATCCCTATGAGCATGATTCTTTTGCGAGAGTTGAAGGTGATCCTTGTTTGTATTATTGAAGCGAAAGTGATCTTAATGCAACTTGGGTTAATTATGTGAAAAGGGTTAGTAACAATTAGGGTTTATGCGAAAGCCTCTATATTCCTATTTGTTAATAACGAAAGTTATTTGATGGAAAGCATGATCTTTTATGCCTTTATGTGTCACTTTGCATGGTTATTGTTGTGGTGTTGATACCCTGGCCTTGGAAGTCTTTTAGTCTATTGAATTTATTTCGTTGAAAATCTGCGTTTTGTGTTCTGCGGTTGCGATTCTAAGTTTCTGTTTTTACTCGATCCCGAGGAATTTTAGTCGATATCGAGGACTGCTTGGTCGATATTGAGTAAGGGTTTATCGAAATCGAGTTTTTGTGTTTGGTTTTCGTTTATGTTGTCGATCAGTTTAGTCGATATCGAGGACTACTTAGTCGATATCGAGTAGTTCTGTGCTTTGCTTTCGTTTTTGCTTTTGTTTGTTATTTCTTCCTTTTTGTTTGCTTTTCTTTCTGTGAGATTTACAGCTAACTGAGATCCGCTGACGTGCTTCCTCGTGGATCGATCTTGACTTCCAACTACTGCATCAGGAGGAGGTCTTGTAATTATTTGCGTGGGCATGAATCTGATTTGATTTATATTTATATATTTTGAACTCGATTTCCTCCTACAACAAATTGGCGCCGTTGCCGGGAAAGCAATCATTCGCACCTTAGGTAGTCAGATCTCACTTTTCTTTTGAGTTACTTCGCAGGTGTATACGCCGTTCTGGTCAACCACCTGAGTTTGACGGCTTAGACGAACCAGAACGCCTTATACATATCCAAGCTAAACTAAAAAGAGTCATGGCGGCTGCAGAGACACAAGAACAGCTAATTTAGAGGCTTCGGAGAGAACTATTCGCTAAGGATGCTGCTCTCGCCACTGAGAGAGCAGGAAGGGAACAGGAAGCTGAGCGTGCGAGGCAAGCAGAAGATGAGCTCGCCCAATATCCTACCACTGCAGAGGATTACATGCACCCGACTCTTGTCGTGCCTAAATCGGCTATTCTAATCCCTCAGAATAACTATAAAATTCGCACTCCTTTCTTAATAGAAATTAAACATAATGCTTTTCATGGTAGATTTAATGATAGCCCTCTTCAACATATTACAAACTTTACCGATATGTGTCGTACTCTTGTTGAAGGTACCACCTTGGAGTACATCTTGATGAAGGCTTTCCTTTGGTCTCTCGCTGGTCCCGCATTAAAGTGGATGAAAGGATTGAAACCACGATCCCTCACGACATGGGCTCAAGTAAAGCAGGAATTTCTCAATAAATTCTTTCCTCCTGCCAAGACAGCGCTCCTTCGCCAAAAGATTACATCTTTCAAACAACAGCCTAGAGAGTCGCTAGCAAAGGCATGGGAACGCTATAAGGATCTACTGCGATCCTGCCCTGCACATGGACAACAACCTTGCATCGTTCCGGAGATCTTCTTCAATTCTCTTGACCTGGATGCTAAAGATAGGATCAACACCTACACCCATTATGAGTATCTGACAATGTTGCCAGCTGACGCATGGGCTGCCCTCGACAAGCTGACCAACTATGATAACAAGTATGGGACTTCAATCAACTATGATGAGAATGCCTATGCCAGGCCAGCCCCATCCATGCTCCTCTATGAACCTTCTAAAGAAATTGACCCAGATGTCAATGAGCAATATTACAGAGATCAGAATAGAAAACTCCTCAAGCAACTAAATTATCTTTCTGTCAACCGGCCCTACATCGAATGCGGATCACATAGGCACACCACTACTGAGTACCCACACACAGAACAAGTCAGGTTGGCAGAATACCACGAAGAGGCAGCTTACGCAGGGGGTCCCAATCGCTACATGGAGGACCAAAGGTTTCAGCAACCACAATGGAACCAAGGTGCTCCTAGGAACCCCCCCGCCATACAGAGCTCCAGGACATTCGGAAAGGGACCAGAAGAGGGATGATCTACATACCATCCTAGAGGAAATGCGAAGGAACCATTCAGACACCAAGCAGTTCTTCAACTCAGTCTACACTTAGATACAAGGTGTCAACTCTAGGCTTGGGAAGATTGATATATGGCGGAAATCAATGGAAACACAGATTGGCCAGCTAGCAGCAGGTGTCCCCAGACAGTCAGGTTTGCTCCCTGGATCTTCAGAACCAAATCCTAAGGGGAAGACCGGACACATCGCTGCTGTGAAACGCAGGAGCGGGCACCAACTACGTGAGCCAAAGGTCGGAA
Organism: Persicaria tinctoria; assembly: GCA_037127255.1. Taxonomy (NCBI): domain Eukaryota; kingdom Viridiplantae; phylum Streptophyta; class Magnoliopsida; order Caryophyllales; family Polygonaceae; genus Persicaria; species Persicaria tinctoria. The sequence goes on along the minus strand of JBANSL010000007.1, from coordinate 18,168,801 downwards.
AGCAGCAGGACGGAGGAGCTGAACAGCAAGTCGATATCGACCAGACCTTGGTCAATGTCGAGGAAAGGCAACTCGATATCGAGGAAGGACTACTCGATATCGACGACAAACTGGACCACCCTTCGCTTGCACAGCACAACAACTCGACATCGAGGAAACTCGTCGATATCGAGGAGAATCTGGTCGATGTCGAGGAGAACCAAGTCGACGTCGAGAAAACTGCAACACATCCGACATCTGTTCTGACTCCAAACCAGAAAAAGAAGCTGCCATTTCCCAACAAAATCTCCCGAGGATCCAGCAGAGAAGAAGTTTCAGCGCTTCATCAAGATGCTTCAGAAGCTCAATGTCACCATACCCTTCACAGAAGCTCTCAATGAAATGCCATCCTATGTCAAATTCCTCAAGGAGATTCTAAGCAAGAAGCGGTCAATGGCTGAGATTACAGAGGAGTGCAGTCATATGGACATACTTGAGAAAAGGACAGATCTAGGTAAGTTTGATGTAACCATTGGATTTGGTAAATACAAATTTAATTCTTTATGTGATCTTGGAGCTAGTGTGAGTATAATGCCTTTAACGATATGGTCCAAGATTAAGATAGGTGCCCTAGAGCCTGTGGATGCTAAGCTTTATATGGCCAACAACATAGTGGTCATTCCAACAGGCATGGTGGACAATGTGCTAGTGCAAGTAGGAAAGTTCTTTGTCCCTATTGATTTTCTAGTTATTGATATGGCAGAGGACCCTACTTGTCCAATTATTCTAGGAAGGTCGTTCTTGGCGACAGTGGATGCCAACATAAGCATAAGGAAGGGAGTACTCACTTTCAAAATCAGTCATGAGGTAATTGAGTATTCTTTTAATAAAACTGAATGGCATACAGGTCCAATGGAAGAGGTAAAATCTATATCAGTTGGTTACATTACTTGCGGGGAGCCTAAGGTAAGAAATATGACTCCCGAAGAGCTGGAAAAGAGGGATATGGAAGCCCAGGTGGAGAAGATCATGGCCATCCTAAACAAAGACACAAAGGATCTGCTCGACATCGACCAAGGTAAGTCGACGTCGACTATCTATTTTTCGGATGCCTTGACGGGATGCAAGTATGGGGTCGAAGTCAACCAGAATTCCTCGATATCGAGGAATTTGGTCGATATCGACCAAACTCAGAATCCTCCACCAGCAGCTCCCTCGTCGATCAGCCAACTAGAAGCGAAGGACTCCTCGATATCGACCAACGTGGTCGATATCGACCAAGTACTGCCTCCCTCGACTTTGTCTTCCTCGACCAGCAACCCACTAGTAGCCGACGACTACTCGATATCGACAACTTTAGTCGATATCGACCAAGCACCACCTTCCTCAACTCCAGCATCCTCGAGCAGCAGGCCACCAGAAGCAGAAAACAACCCGATGTCGAGTAATTTTACTCGAGATCCACCAAACACAGTGGTCCCCGAATCCGTTTCTGCGAAGGTAAGCCAAGGTATGAATCTTTCTTCTCCTATTTCCATTAAAGATTTATCTATACATGGGAGAGGTTTGCCTTGGTATGTGCGATTATGTAGGATTTCCAATGATGAGCCTAAGGAGTATGAAGTTGGAGACAAACTCTATGTTTCCAAATTAAAAGATCATTGGTTTCCCAACAAATTCAACAAGAAGAGGATGGGGCCCTTCGTGGTGAACAAGATCCATTCAGGAGGACTGCAGCTGATGGACAAGAATGGAGTCCTATTTGAAGCTCAAGCTACATGGGCCCTGCAAATGCCACCTTGAACTTAAAGGAAAAGTCGGCCTAGTGACTATAAAATCTAGAGCTTGTAAATAAACATTTATTTTTGGAACTTTTGGACATTGTTTTTGTTTGTTGTTTTAAACTTTTAGTTTTTCTATTGTGGGTATTTCTCTTCTACATTTTTCAGGTCCATGGGGATAGAATTAAGCTAAATTCAGACTCGGCCCAGCAACATAGCACTCGATTCTGACATCCTGCACACCTGTCTAGTGAGTTTCTTTCTTTACCCTTGTTTTTATACAGTGAGGACACTATAATGTTTAAGTATAGGGTGGGGGAAGGGCTTACTTCATGCATATTTGGTTTTATTTAACATTATGTGTGCGTTTTTAAGGTTTATTTCTTGAATTGCTTATACATGGCTATTTTGGAATTCATTATTGATTTATATGCTTATATGCATGTTTTCGAAAAGTTTGAAAAATGACCCCCATTGAAAATTTGAAATTTTGAATTAATTTCATGGAAGTTTTATTTAACTCGGCGATGCAAAATTGGATTCATTAGAGATATAGCATGAAATTGCCTAGTAAAGGGAAGTCACAATGAAGTGCATATTTTCTTGAAAACCATGAAAGGAGGTAAAATTTGATGTTTCTTTTGACATGTTGCATGATAAGATGATGGAGGACTTTATATTTCCATATAATGCTCATATTGTTTATATCCTAGCCTTACCTATGCTTATGCATCACAAAAAGCCATATTATGCCCTATTTCATATATTGCTCCACATGATCTAAATATTGTCATTCTTTACCTTATTACCTCATCCGGGGATTATGTTGAGAATGATGTTACATTATGGAGATTATCATATAGTGTTTGTGTTGTTGTGTCATTATTGGAGTTTGGAAGGAAATTGTTTGAAAAATATGGAAAATTTAATGAGTGAGAAAAAATTCGGTCACCTCGGGAGATAAAGGTAGATCGACCCTGCTTACTGAGATAATAGTTCGGTGAGATGGGACACACAGGTGAGGAGTCCAAAGCACTAAGTATCCGGGGTCATTCATGACACCCATGTTTGCGACGCACGAGAATGCAGTGCTGAGGTTAGAGAGGTAAAAGCTTAATATTGAAAAAGGCAATGAGCAATAAGAGAAAGGTGATGAATCAAAGGAAGAAGGAATGTGGTATAAAAGTTTGGAAATACTCCATTTCCCCGGATCATTGGCACCACATTGCCAAAAATTGCCCACCTTTAGCCTTTTACCAATCTACTTCTTATTTGAGCTTAAATTAAAGTCCTCTTGATTATTAATGCTTTGTCACATAAATTGTTTTTTGCATAACCCTCCTTTTGTGAGTAGATGTTGCTTTTTAAATTTGCACATGCAGGGATTTGTTACACAAGTACCTTTTCGAGGATGGTAATTAACTGCAGGGCCATATGAGAATAAATCTAATATGTTGAGAGTTTTGATTCCTTCCCCTGAATGAAAATTGAAAGTATTTCTTGAGGACAAGCAAGCTTAATTATGGGGTGTTTGTTGTGAGCTGAATCTGCCATGTTTTACACTTACTTTTATATCGTTTTCAACATACATTTCATGCATTTGGGCTAGAATAATACAAAATCTATGTAGTTTATGTTTATTTGTCAAATTATGGAATCTACACCAGTTTCTGTTTAAATTCGCAGAAATCGAGGCAATTTACAATAGTTCTGAGAAAGGACGAAAAGCTCGGAAGTCAACTACAGAAGTCCAAGGTCGAAGGGCAGCGGAACCAAGACAAATCAAGCTGAGGTCAAGTGTTACTCGATATCGAGAACCTTTACTCGATATCGACAAGATTTGTGCACCCGAGCCTGGTCGAGTATGAGCTTGATCGAGAAGCTGAGAGATGAAACCAACCCGATTCCAGGACCTTACTAGATATCGAGTAATGTACTCGATATCGACAACACTCCACCTGCCATGCCCGGAGTCGAGGAAGCCACACCTAGTCGAGAAGACGAAGACACAGACATACCGAGCACCATGTACTCGATATCGAGGAGTTTACTCGATATCGACAAACCCAGCACCACATGACTGAGCCAGTGTCGGGGAGAGGTTGCTCGACAACACTAGGCCAGCAAGTCGATGACACCCTTCCTCGATATCGAGTAGCTTACTCGATATCGACAAGACCCTAGACACCCGTCCGAGCTAGATCGAGAACCAGTTACTCGACCAAGACCAGTGAAGAAGTCGACGATACAGCTACTCGATATCGAGTAGTTTACTCGATATCGAGGAGATCTTTTCTTGGCCGCGTTACGTGGTGAGCTGTCCGACGCGGTTTGGGCTTGCTTGGATCCCAAGTTGCCCGATTCTATCCACATTTATCAAGTCTTATCAAGATCTATCAACTCCATGGAGATTTACCTACTTTAGATATATTTCATTTATGGATTTAGTTCTTTTATTCCATTTATTTATCTTTAAGTAAGTAGATATTTAGATATAGATATAGATAGATATTTCTTTCCTTGATTAGCAAGGGTTGGAAGCCTATAAATAAAGCCCTAGGGGCTGGATTTTAGTAATTCAATTTCAGTTACAATTAGTTACATAGAGAGAGTAGAGGAGAGAGCTTGTGGCAAGAGAAGTTAGAAAGGCGAAAGCGGATTTGGCTTCGATTGGTTGTAAGCTTTCTTTAGTTTATTTAATGCAAGTTATTCCTTTTTCTTTATTGATGAGTTTCTTGATAATGAAGAGCGAGTAGTCCACCCACTTCTAGGGTCGGGGTGAGCCCGACGGTAGCCATGTGAGGTGATACGGTAAAGGTACAAGCTTTTTTATGCAATTCGTCTTCTATCCCTATGAGCATGATTCTTTTGCGAGAGTTGAAGGTGATCCTTGTTTGTATTATTGAAGCGAAAGTGATCTTAATGCAACTTGGGTTAATTATGTGAAAAGGGTTACTAATAACTAGGGTTTATGCGAAAGCCTCTATATTCCTATTTGTTAATAACGAAAGTTATTTGATGGAAAGCATGATATTTTATGCCTTTATGTGTCACTTTGCATGGTTATTGTTGTGGTGTTGATACCCTGGCCTTGGAAGTCTTTTAGTCTATTGAATTTATTTCGTTGAAAATCTGTGTTCTGTGTTCTGCGGTTGCGATTCTAAGTTTCTGTCTTTAGTCGATATCGAGGACTGCTTGGTCGATATCGAGGAAGGGTTTGTCGAGATCGAGTTTCTGTGTTTGGTTTTCATTTCTGTTGTCGATCAGTTTAGTTGATATTGAGGACTGCTTAGTCGATATCGACTAGTTCTGTGCTTTGCTTTCGTTTTTGCTTTTGTTTGTTATTTCTGCCTTTTTGTTTGCTTTTCTTTCTGTGAGATTTATAGCTACCTGAGATCCGCTGAAGTGCTTCCTCGTGGATCGATCCTGACTTCCCACTACTACATCAGGAGGAGGTCTTGTAATTATTTGCGTGGGCACGAATCTGGTTTGATTTATATTTTTATATTTTGAACTCGATTTCCTCCTACAACAGCTTCAAACTTTATCATAGACTGCTCCTTTTTCTCCTGCACAAAATCTAAATTGCTTTGAAGAGCTATATCATTACCTCCCTACTCAAAGGCTTCGGTGCGGATCGTAGGCAGGCCGACCTCCAACGGGATGACCGCTTCGGTCCCGTAGGTGAGGGCGAAGGGCGACTCTCCAGTAGAGGCGCGAGGGGTGGTCAAGTAGGCCCATAAAACAGCGGGCAACTCATCTGCCCATCCTCCTTCAGCTTTCTCCAACCGCTTTTTAAGCCCATCAAAGATGATCTTGTTGGTCGCTTCGGCTTGTCCGTTAGCCTGCGGGTAAGCCACGGATGAATAAAAGTTCTTGATTCCATATCCTGCGCAAAAAGATTTAAAAGATGAACAATTGAATTGGGTTCCATTGTCCGATATCAACGCATATGGGATCCCATAGCTGGTAATTATGTGCTCCGACACAAACTTTTTTGTATCGACGTCTCCTATCCCGGATAGAGCCTTGGCCTCAACCCACTTGGTAAAATAATCAGTAGCCGTAATCATGTAGCGTCGATTCCCCGACGCCCACGGGAAAGGTCCGACTAAACCCAACCCCCATTGAGCGAATGGCCATGGATTGGTGATGGGATGAAGATCTCCCGCAGGTTGTCGGATCAGTTTACCAAAACGTTGACACTTTTCGCACTTCCGAACATAGCACTCCGCATCTTTTTGCATATAGGGACACCAATAGCCTTGCGTGATTGCACTCAAAGACAGAGACCTTACCGCAATATGAACTCTGCAGAAGCCCTCGTGAATTTCAAATAAGACATTCTCCACCTTACTTGGGGGCACACACAACAAATAAGGCCCTGAAAATGACTTTCTGTACAAAATCTTATTTGGTGACAACCAATATCGAGCCGCTTGCAGCCTGAATTTTCTTGCTTCTTTCTTATCGTCAGGTAGCTGGTCGCAATCAAGGTAAGCTGTAATCGAAACCATCCAACTGGGCTCTTGATCAGCCACGCTAATATCTGCCAACAGAATACTAGGCTTCTCGAGGACGTCGACTCGCACTGTGTATCTTTCATTTTCCTTACTCGACGAGGCCAAAGTTGCTAAGGCGTCGGCCACCTCATTGTGCTTCCTAGGGACCTTCTACATCATGTATTCCTGGAAGTGAGACAATAGATCCCTGACCTTCTCCATGTACGCCAACATACAAGGGGTTTTAGCCCCGAAATCCCCATTAATCTGGCTCACGATCAGCTGCGAATCCGAATATACGGTCAACTTGCTAGCCCCTTGATCCAACGCAGCCTTTAGACCCAAAATCATTGCCTCATACTCGACCTCATTGTTCGTAGCTGCGAAGTCGAGCTTTACAGCTGTTCGGATGACGTCTCCGTTAGGTGAAATCAATATCAGCCCTGCTCCGGATCTTTTCTGTGTTTTGGATCCATCCACTTGCAATTCCTAGAAGCCTTGCTCACCTAACCTAGAAATCCACATCTCTTCCTTGACGTTCAAAGATTCACTTGCAAATTCAGCCACAAAGTCTGCCAAAACCTACGCCTTTATGGCTGTCCTCGGAACGAAACAAACCTCGTACTGTCCTAGTTCCACTGCCCACCGAGCCACACGTCCCGAAAGATCTGAACTGGTTAACAAAGACTTTAGAGGATGGGCTGTAACGACATCGATCGAATGCGCTTGAAAGTAATGGGTCAATTTTCGCGCAGCCACCATTAGCGACAACAGGAGCTTCTCGAGGGGTGTGTATCTCGTCTCTGCATCCAAAAGGGTCTTACTGATGTAGTAGATGGGGCGCTGCACTTTGCTCTCCTCTCTGATTAGAACCACACTAACAGCTAGCATGCTCGGAGACAGCCAAGTACAAACTAAGTCGCTCCCCTAGGCTCGGTGTTGTAAAAATCGGAGGCGATTGCAAATATTTCTTCAGACCCTCCAACGCTCGCTCACACTCCTGGTCCCATTGGAACAAGCAATCTCCTTTCAACAACTTAAAGAAAGGGTTGCACTTGTCGGACGACCGACTAATAAATCGATTCAACGCCGGTTACGCCGCGGCCATCCCGGCAAGTTTTTGCACATCCTTCACGATGTTGGGGCTCTTCGGGTGTTGCACCACTCTTATGTGATCTGGGCTTGCTTCAATCCCTCGTCTAGTCACCAAGTGGCCTAAAAATTTTCCTGAACTAACGCCAAACACACACTTAGAGGCATTTAAACGCAGATTAACTACTCTCATTCTGTCGAATACGTCCTGCAGATCCGACAGATGTGAACTCTCCTCTTTACTCTTGACAACCATGTCATCTATGTAAACCTCTACCTTATCTCCAATCATGCTTCGAAACAGGTTCACAATCATCCATTGATTGGTCGCTCCAGCGTTTTTCAAACTGAACGGCATCACCTTATAACAAAAAATACCTCTAGGGGTCATAATGACAGTCTTCTCTTGATTGAGCTCCGACAAAGGGATATGGTGGTACCCTCAATAGGCATCCAAGAAACTCATACGAGCGTGGTCGGCGGTTGCGTCCACAAGTTGATCTATCGTCGGAAGTGGGAACATATCCTCCGGGCAAGCCTTGTATAAATCTGTAAAGTCGACACCTACTCTCCATTCTCCATTTTTCTTTTTGACCACAACTCTGTTTTCCACCCATGTAGGGTAATGAACTTCTCATACAGCATCGGCTTCTAAAAGCTTGTCGAGCTCGGCCAAGACAGCCTCGGTGTGCTGCAGTGACGACCGCCTTGCTCACTGAACTACCAGCTTGGCCTTTAGATGGACATTGAGTTGATGGCTGGCCACACTCGGGTGCAATCCCGACATTTCGTAGGGACTCCAGAAGAATAAATCCTATTTCACCTCAAGAGACCCAACAACGACTCCCTTTCATCACCCGCAATATGTGCACCAATTAAAAAAAATACTTTGAAGGGTCAGAATCACTTACAGCGACCTTTTGCAGCTCCTCAACCGATTTCTCATTAGGAGAGAGTCCCACTTCGTCCAGGACTTGCGGGATTGCTCGGACCTTGTACGCCCCTAATGTGCAACCATCAATCTTCAAGCACTACTGGGCTGCCATTTGATCTCCATGAACTCGAACAAGCCTTCCCTCATGAGAAAACTTGATCATCTGATGTAGGGTCGAGTGCACCGCACCCATGCTATGCACCCATGGGCGCCCAACAATCACATATATTGTAGGAAGACGGTACATCCACAACAAAGAAATCTGTCCTCACCGTCTTTCCCCCTATCTGAACGGTCTCTCTCAGCACACCATTGGGCCAGACGGGGAACGCCCCCAACCCGACCAACTGTTTCGCAACCGGCATCAGGTCTTGCTGCGATTTCCCCAACTTCACAAATTTCTCATAAAACATGATGTCGACCGAGCTCCCGGAATCCACCAACACCCGTCGAACCTCAAAGTCGCTGATCAAAAGGGTCAGAATCAATGGGTCGTTGTGCGGAAGCTGAATCCCTGCAAGATTGTCGTCTGTAAAGCTCAAACCACCACTCGGAAGCTCCTTTTGTCGCTTTGCGGTCCTGCCTTCGGCCTTGAGTATTTCGAGAGCATGCCAACTCTTCATGTATAGGTGCCGACTCTCAACCCCCTTCTTTGCCTTCACCTCAATCATGTAAATAACTATCTTTGGATCTAGTTCCTCTCGTCCTACGCCCATACTATCATCATCGACCTTGTCTTTCTCTTGCTCTACTATCGACTTTTCTTCCATGAAATCTTTCAAGTAGCCCTTATCATCCATGTACTCGAGGTAATGCTTCAACGTCCTGCATTCCTCTGTCATATGCCCCTTCTCGCGATGGAATCAACAAAGCTTGCTCATATCACGCTCAGTAGGGTCTCCCCGCATCGTACCCAACCACCTGAAGAATGGCTTGTCTTTAATTTGAGCCAAAAATCTGTAAATAGGAACCTTAAAGACAGTATTGACCGCAATGTTGGATGCCTTTGGAAGTAGACCCTTGTCACGGAATGAGCCCCGCTCTGCGTAGCCCTTGTATCTACTTGAATCTGATCCGAGATACCTCCGTCCAGGAGATGTAGGCCAACCGTCGAGCACACCCTTCTTGTCTTCCTCTAACTTAGAATATTGTCGGATGCGCTCCTGCAATTCAGCAATGCTCCTGGGTGTTCTTAATATTAAGCTTTCTCTCAACCGGCACTCACTTGGAAGTGCTAGTTTGAACGCAGCCACGATGATAGTCTCATCACAAGACTCCATATCTGAAAGGCACTCAAAGAAGCGTGACGAGAACTGTCTTAATGACTCGACATTTCGCTGTCGAAGAGCGAACAACGTGTCGACTGAAACTGGATCCCTGTTGTTCGCTATGTACCTTGCAACGAAACTCTGAGCCAACTGACTCCAGGATTCAATCGAATTGGGTGGAAGAGCATGAAACCATTTCGAGGCCCTCTTTCCTAGACTAGCAGGAAACATTTTACACATGATACTGTTATTCTCAATCCACAGGGCCATTTTGTGAGTGTATAGAACCACATGGTTTATAGGATCAGATTTTCCATCATATAATTCAAAAGTGGGAGCCGAAAACTTATCTGGAGGATGTTGATCTCTTATACGCTTGGTGAACGGGGTCGATGTCATCTGAAACAGCTTTGCTTCAGCTTGTTCTTGAACCGAAATCAAGGATTCACCCTGGTTAGCGAACAACTTGAACAACCTTTCCTCCGCCCGGTTAATCTGCTCCGATCGTTTGTAATGCCCACGAAGCTCCTCTCTGGGCTCTCTCCGACGATCCCCGCTCCTCTTCTTGTCCAGGTCATGCCGTGTCCCTCTCTTATCATGCTCTGCCCCTCCATGATCGTGAGTTTCCTCCTCATCCGCATCGGTGTAGAATGTGTCATCACGTCCATTGTCGTCTAGTTCACGTCGATGGGGCTGTGAGTGATCGGAAGGGTCCCGCCATCTCTCTCCATCACGATTAGCCTCACCTCTCCGATGTCGATCGTACCACATCTCGCTATTCTCGTCGCGGTATCGACTCATCCTCTCTGCTTGTTTTTCCGGAGCCCCTTCCACAACACTGGCCAATCGATGACTGCTAGCTCTGTTTGCTTCTCTGGGACGATTTCCATAGGCCTTCTCAAGATGTGCATTCTGGCGGCGTAAAGCCAGAATCTCTTCTTGCAAGGCCTTCAACTGGCGTTCCTTCTCCATTAGCTCTTGCCCGAGCTCTGCCTCCCGACCTACTTCATCGCCAATCCCATTAGCCGGATTTGTAAAGCCAGAATCTCTTCTTGCAAGGCCTTCAACTGGCGTTCCTTCTCCATTAGCTCTTGCGCAAGCTCTGCCTCCCGACCTACTTCATCGCCAATCCCATTAGCCGGATTTGAAGCATCGGCCATTCTTTCTCTTCCCACAAACGGCGCCAATTGTAAAACCAGATTTGTGTGTACTTGTTATCCAAGGAATTGATCAGGATATATCTGTCAAGAAATGAGGAAGATGGGTACCAAATCAGTCTTCTATCTCTATTCTTCTGCCCCCCCCCCCCCCCCCCCTCTTAAGCTATTGATTCATTTCTAATTAAGACCCAGAATTGCTGCCCAAATAAATGCTACATTAAACATTTGATTCTAACGGCTAATTAGATAATATTCTCTTCCTCTAACTGTCGGATTTGAATTATAGCATGTAACATGAGCCTTGATTATTATGATGGTAAAATTGGGCATATCACATGTCAACACTAACATTTCTTTAGAAAATCATAAATAGACAATGCGCACAGAAAATTATATAAACTAATACACAGGAGCAAGATTAGTTAACCGACAAAAAATGAAACAAAGGTTAGCGATTTCAATGCAAAAGTATATAACTTCCAAAATTTATTGGTTATATCATTAGTTGATATGTGAAACATTGAATTATTAGCTAATTGACACCATATGTTCTTATTGATTTTCTAAATAGAAACTCTTGAGATCAGTATTGTGTTATAAACTAAGAATATATATAGATAATATGAGAAAGTAAAATAAAAATTTACCCATAAATTTTAACAAGAACTCTATAAAGGACTGTAATCGAGATCAATATTGTGTTTAGATTGTTTTTTCTTGTAATGATTTGTCTCAATATAAATAAGTCACACTCTATTCATGAAATAAATGTTAGCGTTCATATACGGAGTCACAATTAAAAAAATCCATTATCTTTGTTAGTAGAGCAAATTGTTACTAATATTGTTTTTTTTAAAAAAAGGCTACCAATATTTATTATTTGTTGAAAAAGAACATACAACACCTCGCAAAAGTCACAATAGGCTTTTTGCAATATCATAATAAGGAAACAATTTCCAACTCATGCCATCTCGCTAAAATCTCTCATTTCTCATCATTTATTGTTCTTGTAATATCATTAACAATATCTTGTGCATCCTTTGCTATTCCAAACAAACCCATCTTGGAAAATCCAGCACAATACGATCTATTATCCCCCTTCCAATGCTTCAAGAACACATTTTTTGGCACCCCATCTTTGTTGAAAATAAACTCATAATCCTGAAATAAAAAAATATATAATATAAGCATCCAAGATGATTTTGCCAATGTACATTATATGAATGATAGATACTCAATACAAAATACAAATACATTCAAATGGCTAACGAGGTTCAATTAATTTGTCTCAATTTGGACGATGCTTGCTAATATATTGTTTAGTGTATTTACCTTGAACCATCGACAATTCATAACTTTGTATCCAGTTGCAAATACTATGGCATCGAATTTTTGCTCCAATCCATTATCAAATACTACTTTGTTATCCTTGATCTCTGATATACCCGGAACAACCTAAAACATTATGAAACAACCATTTTTATACAAATTCTAACAAAATACAACACTTGAATCAATAAAATCGTGAAAGTAAGAACAAACATATTGAATGGAGAACTCAAAAATATGGAAACTATTTTCACCTTGATTATATCATTTCGAATTCTGTCAATAGTTCCAACATCAATGACAGGGCTTCGCCCAAAAGCCGATTTGCTATAGAACATGCCTGATTTTGGTGTGCGAATACCATACTTGGACAACTCACCATACCACATGCTCGAAGCCAATTGCACTATAGGATCCACAGTTGAAATCGGTAAATATTGTAAAAGTGTCATTCCAAGACGTATAATGCTTCTTGTAGCCACATGAAACTGCAAAAATACCAAAATCAAAATTTATTTTTATAATTATTGTCTTACTTGACATAATATAATGATTAGTAGGAGTATACAAAGTATGAATTGGTACGCCATACACGCTGTAAAAAAATCCAGACAAAGCCGGATCAAAATGCACCAAATCCTTTTCAAAGTTAAGGTGACCGAGTGAGTGATGAATCCCACATTATAAGAGAGGTGAGTGGTTAATATGAAAGTGCTTAAAATGAATAGTATATCGATCAAATGAAAAAAATACTTTCAATTATATTCTCACCGGATTTCTAATGACAATTGAAGTGTTGGCGCCATAATTTGATAGATCATAAGCAATCTCCATGCCTGAGTTTCCACATACAACCACTAATACGTCTTGATTGTGATACCTTAACCCAGACTTATATGCATTAGAGTGAACAACCTCTCCATTGAATTTATCAAGCCCTTGAATACTCGGTATGTAGCATGCATCGTTATCTCCAGAAGCAATAACCAAGAATCTGGATAGGTAAACTTCAATCTTGTTTGAGGTCAGATTCTTCACTTCCGCTCTCCATTTCTTTTCCTCTTTATCATATGACACTAACTCGACAGATCGGTTGTATTGAGGTTTTATGTTGAATTCCATGACATAATCATCAAGGTACTTGATGAAGTCATTTTTGGGAATGTAGGTTGGAGAACTAGGGTCATGTGGCTTGAAAGGCAACCCACAAAATTCTTTTGCTAGGTGAAGATGAAGCCGATCATATGCTCTTTTTCGCCACAAGGAAGAATGACAATCTTCTCGCTCAAGGATGATGTATGGAATTGAAACACGAGACAAGCATGCAGCGATTGCAAGTCCAGATGGACCGGCTCCAACTATCATAACCGAAGATTCGTATTGATTCATATTGATTCGATCTTTTTTCTTTGCTAGCCTGCAAAATAATCGTTCATATGTGGAAAAAAAATCAAGAACTAAAAGCATGAACAATAATAATGGATTAGCAATTAACATATATCACAAATATTTGAAATGCTAAAATTTTAAATACACTTTAAAACTTACAAGAGAGTAGGCAATGAGCAAGTGTGCAGTAAAACATCTGATAAGAACAGATTTATATAAAATTATCCATGAGATCCAATTAAAAGAAAAGTAAAAGTTGAATGTATCTATAATTAATTCATTCAATAGAGATTATGTATGCATTTCTATCCATAGAGTAAAAATATCTCACTGTCTAAAAATATATGTAAAATATCTCATATTTTACATTTTCTAGGACTAAAAGACTATGAATCAATGAAGAATTCAATGTATATACTGAATTTAGCTAAAGGGATATGCATGTATATGAATTCTGCATTAGGTTCTTCGTATATTTAAGTACAAATTGATATACATTAGGAGAAAACCCAAAATTTGTTCAAAATTAAACTAATCCAATTTTGAATTCGTAACCGAAACCCGCTAAAATTGGACACGAGTCACTCGTTGCCAGCATTTATATACGTGGCCTAATATCCAATAAAAATCTGTAATTAGTAATTTCATCTAACTAAGTAGATACATAAAAAAAAATATCTTGTGAATGTGAAGGTGAATGGGGTCAATGGATTGAGTTAAAAATTGAAGAAGTGGATGAATTGATCACTAATATTAAGTAATTGATGTATATCAACACGTATGCGAAATTACAAGTTTAGTTTGAAACAGTGAACCAATTAAATTCCATTTCTACGGTTCTGGTTCTTCTCACTAAGAAACTTGAAATCAGAGGTTCTTTAGAAAGATTCTGGTTAATTTAGAGCAGATCAAGTGCACGTAGATTAGCAATGGAATGATAATTTATGAAGAAAAATTATAGAAGTAGAAGAAAGTCATATTTTTTACCTTTAAGTTATTAAGTATGAAGTGTCAAATATTCATATCAAATGAATCGATATTAGAAATCTCAAAATTTTATTAGAATGTACCTATTTTTCGAATCAAAAAAAAAAAAGAATGTACCTATTTTAATTATATGGTTCTATCTTGTGATAAATCGCTAAAATATTAGTACAGCTCCGGTACCATGGGCATGGCACGTTTATTTTAAAATTCAAAAATTGATAATATAACCCATTATTATAACTATTATAAGAAATTTGACTTTTAAAAGTTAACATAAAATTAATTACTTTTTTGAAAATAATCCCTATATTTTTTTGGGATTTTTTATTTCTTAGTTGAAACTATATAACTTTTGTCACTTTATTTAAAAAATTATATTTTGAATTAATCTCCGGACGGAGCGAGGTCGAGCGGCCGGAGATCCGGCAAGGGACTGGCGGTTTCCGACGAGGACAGTTTCTGGCAGAGCAAGGTCGAGTGACCAGAAGGAAGAAGAATGACTTTTTATGAAATTACAAAAATCACCCTACGAATATGAGAAGTTAAAAAAAAATCTATATTTTATTATGCGATCCATAATCTATATTTTTATTTTTATTTTTGCACAGCAAAATGTTACATTTGCACCACTTACTCTTATATTTGCACGACAAAATGTTAATTTTTTTTTAAAAAAAAACAAAAAAAAATAGACTTGGGTCATATTTGCACAGCTTACGGTTATAATTGCACAATGTACTCTTATATTTGCACAACATACTCTTATATTTGCACGACAAAATGTTAAAAAAAAAACTAGACTTGGGTCATATTTGCTCAGCATACGGTTATATTTGCACATCATACTCTTATATTTGCACGACAAAATAAAAATAAAAAAACTAGACTTGGGTCATATTTGCACAACTTATGGTTATATTTGCACAACGTACTGTTATATTTGCACGACAAAATGTTAAAAAAATTTAAAGAAAAAAAACCTAGATTTGGGTCATATTTGCACAACTTACGGTTATATTTGCACAACGTACTTTTATATTTGTAGGAAAAAATGTTAAAATAAAATAAAAAAAAACAAAAAAAAAACTAGACTTGGGTCATATTTGCACAACTTACGGTTATATTTGCACATCGTACTCTTATATTTGCACGAAAAAATGTTTAAAAAAACTAGGCTTGGGTCATATTTACGCAACTTACGATTATATTTGCACAACGCACTCTTATATTTGCATGACAAAATATTATAAAAATTAAAAAAACCTAGACTTGGGTAATATTTGCACAACTTACGGTTATATTTGCACAACGTACTCTTATATTTGCACGAAAAAATGTTTTAAAAAAAAACTAGACTTGGGTTATATTTGCACAACTTACGGTTATATTTGCACATCGTACTCTTATATTTGCAAGACAAAATATATATATATAAAACTAGATTTGGGTCATATTTGCTCAACATACGGTTATATTTGCATATGCACAACATACTATTATTTTTGCATGAAAAAATGTATAAAAAAAACTAAAAAAAAAACTAGGCTTGGGTCTTATTTGCTCAACATACGGTTATTTTTGCACATGCACAACATACCCTTATTTTTGCATGACAAAATGTAAAAAAAAAAAAAAAAAAAAAAAGAGTGAGGCTATAGGGAAGATGATAAAATTGTTATTAGCAAGATGAACACTCCACCAATTTGTATAAAAATGTGGACATTTCACCAATTAAAACAACTTTTTTGGACATTTCATAAATTCCCCCTATTTTTAAATTGGACAACCCAACCACTAGAGTATCCAAATCAAACCGGCCTCATGAGTCCAAATTACCCGAATCGGACTTTAGCTAACGACTATAGATGTTAATTAAAAGGAAAATTTACGGAAAACCATCCCTTATATATAGGTATTTTTACTTAACCAACCCTTAAATTCAAAATTACAGAAAACCACCCTTTAAAGGGTCTTTACTTACAAGTCACCACCCTTTCATCTATTTTCATTAATTTATCATTAAATATATTATATTTTAATATTTTTTTAAACTTAAATTTGATTATAAATATATTTAAAAATTTTAATTTAAAGGTTCGATTATATTTTAGGGATAATTTTATTTATTTTTCAAAAAACAATAATAAATATAGGCTACAATTATTATCTTAATAATTATATTTAAGTTATGTGATTAATCGATAACCTAATTTTTTAAACTTTAGGGAAATTTAAAGAAAAAAGTTATATACAACAAATAAAATGGATCAAGCAAATCAGATCTATGGAATTGAAATGGAGAAAACCTCCATTACTGAGTTTACAGAAGCAATTGGAAGAAATTGGAAAGTTTGTTACAACCACTCTAACAATACTCCTGCCTAACTATATACAAATTGAACAACATGTGAAATGACGAAATTGCCCTCCTGACCAGTCCGAGTGTTAGCCGAGTGCGTGTCGAGTGATGTGGTTCATAACACTGTATATATTCACATACCCCCCTCAAGCTGGACCGAGGCAAGGAAGGACGAGTCCCAGCTTGGAACAAAGAAATTCATGCTATTTGGCACCCAATGCCTTGGTGAGAATGTCGGCTAATTGAAGAGCAGAGGGAACATGTGTGGTAGAGATGAAGCCCTGCTGCACCACTTCTCGGATAAAATGAGCATCTATTCGCACATGTTTGGTACGCTCATGGAAGAGATGGTTGATGGCTAGTTGTTATGCAGACTTGTTATCACAAAGTAATGGAATAGGAGTGGGAATGGTAAACCCCAGATCAAGAAGAATACCTTGAACCCACACCAATTCACTGGCAACTGCAGACATGGCTCGGTATTCACTCTCAGTGGAAGATTTTGAGACCACCTGTTGCTTCTTAGTCTTCCATTATATTAAGACAGATCCAAGGAATACACAATAGCCAGAGAGAGTGTCCTGTATCAATGCAATTAACCCAATCTGCATCACTGAAAGCTTTAACAGTGAGAGATGAGCTTGTTGGATATGATAGAGCCAGATTAAAGCTTCCCTTTAGGTATTTGAGGAGATACATGAGTGCATCCCAATAGAGGTGGCAATCGGGCGAGTCGAGTCGGGTTCGGGTCGGGTTATTCGGTTTCGGGTCATATCGGACTCGGGTTGATATCGGGTGTGATGACAATTCGGGTCTGATCGAGTTCGGGTCGGGTTTATTCGGGCATTAGTTTATCGGATACAATCGGGTTTTCGGGTCCTATTCGGTTCGGGCGAATCAGGTTTCGGTCTAAACGAGTTTGGGTGAATCGGGTGTGTCGGTCTAAACGGGTTCGGGTGAATCGGGTTTCGGTCTAAGCGGGTTCGGGTGAATCGGGTTTTGGTCACAACGGTTTTCGTTGAATTCAGTTCAGTCAAATCAAACCCGCAAGAATCATATTGGATAAAACAAATCATTTTTTTTTACCTATGAGATATTTATCCTTCTATAGAGATTAAGCTAATGTTTATCAATTCTTAATCAATACTACATTCGTTAAAAAATGTAAGTCTTCTCACTTTTTATAATATTTTTTTAAAAAGTGAAAATCATATAAAATATTATTTTTTTAATATTAATTTCATACTTATTGCTCATAACTACGAAATTATAAAAATAACAAAAAAATTGATATTTATATAATTTGAGCGTCTTAAAAAATGCTAAAAAGTTACTTTTTTAATGGAGAGAGTACAAAATTATACTCCCTCCGATCCAAAATATAAGTCGTTTGACTTTTCAACACGTATTTCAAGAAGTCCAAAACTATATAAAATATCAACTTTTTTAAAATTATTTTTTTACAACTTAATATTTGTTGGTAATAAGTATTGAATTGTAAAAAAATAATAATAAAAAGTTAATATATTATATAGTTTTTAGCTCCTTAAAATACGTGTTAAAAAGTCAAACGACTTACATTTTGGATCGGAGGTAGTATTTAATTATACTATATGCAAGATAATATTACCATCCATTATTAAGTAATCAAATACTTAGGTTGTTTTGAGTATTTTAGGGAAAATACTAAGATTTTTGTTGATTTCGGATATAATCGGGTTCGGGTAATTTCGGGTTTCGAGTTGATTTCGGGTCGGTCCATTCGGATATAATCGGGTTCGGGTTCTTACTGGGTTCGGGTTGCTTTCGGGTTCGGGCTTAACTCGAATCGGGTCGGTCGGTCTCGGATCCAAACTTTTTTTTCAATTATTCGGGTATCGGACGGGTTCGGGTCGGATCAATCGGATCGGTTTTCTCGGGTCGGGTCGGATATTGCCAGCTCTACATCCCAATGAGGCTTCAATGGTTTTTGTAAGTACTGGCTCTGCTGCTGCACTGTATATGAGATATCCGGGTGAGTTAGAGTGAGGTAGAGAAGTTTGCCTACTAGACGTTTGTAGTCTTCAGGATTGGTGATGAGATCTCCTAAATTGGCTAACAATTTAATGACATGCTGCATTGGGAACTCTGTTTGTCGACAGCCTTCCATGTGTGCATCAGTGAGGATGTCAAGAATATACTTGAGTTGATTGAGTAGAATGCAGTGGATGATCTAGCAATTTCCATTCCTAGGAAATATCTTGCCACACCTAGGTCCTTTATAGTGAATTCTCTGTGCAAGGAATCCTTAGTGACCTGAATATCAGTGCTACAATTGCCCATGATCAGCATGTCATCCACATAAACTAAAGCAATAGTGGTTGATGTTTCTGTGATTTTAGTGAAGAGGGAGTAATCATGACCAGATTGGCTAAAACTCAATGTGATCATGAACCTGGTGAGTTCATGGTTCCACTGGCGACTAGCTTGCTTTAGACCATACACGGATCTTTTTAGCCTGGATACATGAGCAGAAGGAACCTGAAAACCAGGTGGAGGGTTCATATACACTTCCTCCTCGAGATAACCATGCAAGAATGCATTATTTACATCCAATTGGTGGAGAACCCAGCCTTTATATGCAGCTAGAGCCAGAATAATCCTCATTGTGGACAGCTTTGCAACTGGGGAGAATGTTTGCTTGTAATCTCTGTCCTTAACCTGATTGTAACCCTTAGCAACTAGTCGAGCTTTATATCTCTCTATTGAACCATCTGGTTTATGCTTAATTTTGAATATCCATTTACACCTAATTGCTTTCTTTCCTGGAGGAAGAGGAGTAATGCACCAAGTGTGATTGCTTGTGAGTGCCTCAATCTCCAGTTTCATTGCATGTTCCTACTCAGGGATCCCTTTAGCTTGACTGTAAGAATGAGTTTCAAAGACTGAGCAAACATTCACTAAGGACTGAATATAGGGAGCAGATATATTAGACATGTTGTGAACTGAGAAAACTGTAAAAGAGTCTGAAGAAGATGATGGGTCTTGACTATGTTCCTTCCGAGGTTTAAGTGCTGAGGGGAAGGAGAAGATAAGATGCCAGTATGATCGATGTCATTGTAATCACTCAAGCTATTGGATCATGTGGAAATACTGGTAGGTGACTGATGGATAGGGCCCGGTGTACCCTGAGATGTGGAGCTAGAGTGAGATGGTAACTGAGAAATACGAGGTGAAGCACTAGCAAGCCAATCAACCTCATCTGTTTCTACATAATCATTCAACTTTTTCTGAAGATTTGTAGGATCCACATATTTCTTAAAAGGAAACTGATGTTCCACAAATTTAACATGTTTGCTAACAATGATGGTCTGTCTTTCCAAATCTAATAACTTGTAAGCCTTTTGGCCTGGAGGGTACCCCAGAAAAGGGTTTGGCTCCGGTCCAGTTGAAACAAAACTGCATTATACAGTTCACCAAATATACACCATTGATTTTAGCCAATGGTTGAGATTAATCCAAATTAGTCTTAATTTTTTTTAAATACAAAAAAAAAGATATGCAAATCTGCTCATTTTCCATACTTTCCAAATTATTCTACTGAAGGTAACTAAATTGATTCATTCGTAAGTTCATAACCGTCTTAGCCATCAAGATCAGATTTTAGGTCTTCATACTATTGTTGAAGGTAACCAATCACTATGGAGGCATCTGCGATTTGGATCCCTCAAATTGGTATGGAGTTTGATTCCATAGAAGATAGTTGGTTGTTTTGGCTAGCATATGGAGGTAAGATGGGTTTCAATGTACGAAGGCAATATGAAAATAGGAATAAGGAGGGAGTGGTAAGTTCAAGAAGATATGTATGTGCAAAGGAAGGACAACGTGTGATAGGTAAGGCAGACAATCTACATCAGCGCTTTCGGGCCGAAACTAGAACAGGCTGCAAAGTTCGCATTGGGATCAGTTGAACAAGGAAACCGGAAAATATCAAATACATGATTTTGTATCTGAGCATAATCATCCCTTGCATTTACCGGAGACTGGTCACTTATTGTCATCACAGAGGAAAATTTCGGAAGCCCATGCACTTGAAATTGAGTTAGCTGATGACTCTGGGATCAAGCCTAAAGCATCACATGAGTTTATAGGCGCGCATGTTGGTGGATCAATCAATCTTGGCTACACACACAGAGATCACAAAAACTACCTACAAAGAAAGCGACAACGGAACTTTATGTACGGGGAAGCTGGAAGTCTATTGAGGTATTTTCATACTCAAACTATAGAGAATCCTTCATTTCAATATTCAATTCAATTGGATAATGAAGAGCAAATAACAAACATCTTTTAGGCGGATGCAAAAATGATTATAGACTATGCTTCATTTGGTGAGGTAGTTGCTTTTGACACTACATTTGGTACAAATAAGGAGCACATACCTCTTGGTGTTTTTGTTGGTTTTAACCATTTTAGAGAGGTTGTTGTTTTTGGCGCTGCGCTTCTTTACGATGAAACTATGGAGTCATTTAGGTGGTTGTTTGAAACATTTCTAGCAACACATGATGATAAACAACCAAAAACTATCTTTACAGATCAAGACATAGCCATGGGAAAGGCTATAGAGGAGATTATGCCAGAAGCTTCTCACGGATTATGTACATGGCACATAATGCAAAACGCAACCAAGCATTTAATTCATGATGGGTCTAATGCTCTTCGAGACTTTAAAGCTTGTATGTATGACTATGATACAGAGGCTAAGTTTGAAGAAGCTTTCAATGCATTGCGTGAGAAAGTAACAAAAGGTTCTTGGTTGGATAGTATTTATGCCTTGAAGAAAAAATGGGCAGAATGTTATATGGGAGATGTTTTTTCATTAGGGATGCGGAGCATACAGTTAATTGAGAGCCTGAATCATGATCTGAAAGATTATTTGCATTGCAACATGGATATAATGCAGTTTTTTAAACACTTTGAGCGAGTTGTTAGGCAGAAGCGGCAAAATGAGATCAACTCTGAATTCGATTCCCGAGAAAAGTTGCCTAGAATGAAGATGAAAAGGACTCCTTTACTTAGACAAGTTGGCCAGTTGTACACTCCTAAAAATTTTGAAGCCTTTCAAGATGAATATGATTGGTCTACAGCTGCGTATATTAAGCCATCAGTTGAAGATCAACCGAGTAATGAGTATAAAGTTGCAATTTCTGGTTTTGATGATAGCAAAGTTTCTGATGTAGAATATACAGTTCTCGGAAATCCTTTGACCCAAACAGTTTCATGTAGTTGCAAGATGTTTGATAGATTGGGAATACTATGTTCTCATGCTTTAAAGGTCCTCGATGCAATGAACATTAAATTGGTTCCTGAGAAATATATTCTAAAACGATGGAGCAAAGAAGCACGGAGTGGAACTGTGCAAGATATCAGCGGGCGGACTATTGTTGAGGATCCTCAGTTGGACACAACACGGAGATATAGAGCTTTGTGTCACAAATTTGTGAATATAGCTTCTCGAGCTTCCAATTTTGAAGAATCATCCTTATTTTTGGATAGCGAGTTGAGTGATGTTATTAATGAGGTTGATAAGATGTTATCAAACATGCAGTTACATGGGCATGGAGATACTTTGTTAATCCCTTATCTGAATGCTAGTGCTCAGCAGCAAAGTTGTGCGATAATTCCTCCCAATGTTGTCTTGAAGAAAAAAGATGGGAGAAAAGGAGGAAGACGGTTAAAAGGTTGGAATGAAAAACTACATAAAATGAAAAAGAAGAATTCAGCTCAAGCTTCAGAAGGTCAATCAGCTATAGATCAAAGAAAGAGGAAACCAGCTTAGAAAAATCAACCATCAAAGGTACATCTCATGTATACATACAAATGAAAATGAAAATAAAATCATAGTGTTGATTATCAAATTTATTTTCTTTATATGTCACTGATTTGTATGGTATTAAACCGGAAGTTGGAGATTTGCATAGTTTACCCTACCCACAAAATGATTCAGTTGGATTTATATATCAACAGCTGTGAGACATCTATAACAATACATGCTAAATGATGTATCATGACAATTTTCCAGAGCAGCCTTTGAGAAATTCTAATAATAGTTCTGTTCAATTATTCCAGGTAAAGTTCTACAATTTTATGTTATTTCATTTCATTTTTCAAAGGTACTTATGTCTTTTTATTAGGGACTATCCAATGGAAGTGGAAGTAATCAAATGATGTCTTCTTTTCATCACTTGCAAGAATCCCTTTTAGTTAGTCAGGTAAAATCATCACATTTGCAAATTTTATATAAACTAAATTTTCTTATTATTCTCGTAATGAATAAGATTTTCTTATTGTAGGATATGACTGCGGAGTTTATGAATCAGAATCCTCAAGGATTTTTACAGAATACTTCGACACATAATCACCTAGGTATATAGGTGAAATAAATATTTTCTTATTTTATTGATGTAATGTAGAATAGTTAAGATTTAACTTGTTACAATTTAATGCAGGGTTATGACGGTTGATTAGAAATTTCAAGCTCTTCAGAAATCAGCACATTCTTGAGCAGAAGGACATGTTTATAATCTGTTTTCAATAACCAGCAATCATGACAGCTTGGCTTATTTTTTAGAGAGTTGATTGGCACTTGCATTCTTTGTTTTTATTAGTGTTGTTTATTTATGAACTAAAGATTTTAGTTAAAGATGAATTGTCAAAGCTTTGTTGTTTAGTCATGAAGATCAGCTGTTTCATTTTAGATCCTCTTAATTATGATTGATGTCATAGTTTCTTTCACATTGAATATGGATTCATGACAATTGAAAACACTGTTTTATGACAGCAAAAAGCACCAGAAAATGGGCTGTTTTTTATGTTGATTAGCAAAGATAGTTGAAAAGTGAAAACACCATGGGTGAACATAAAGGTTAAGCAAGAGGAGTGCATCTCCTTGGTGAATGACAACTCTGTTAACAGATAGACCATAGCAATATCATCATTTGCAAAGCTTCCCACACATTTCAAAAGTAATTAATATTGAATGAATTTGTACAAGAAATTGAAGTCTGGAATTTGAACATTTTTTAAATGTCATGTTTCTATTAGGATTTAGACTTACAAAAGTAAACTAAAGTCTTGCTGATGCTCAAGATGTGATAAACCAAACTCAATTTGCAGCATATATATTTGGTATATCTATGTCTCAATCAACAACTTTTACAACATTAGCCTATGCGGGACTTGAACCCGCATCTTTGTGTCAATGCACATCGCTCTACCATTTGAGATAATAGGCTAAAAAATATACATGAATACTTTAAGTTTGACAGTACTTTACCAAATACCATGACAGATTTTATGCACTTCTAATCTAATTGAAATATCAAAAAAGCTTGACAGCCTAAGACAGTGGTGGATTGTTTGATTGCTGATCATGAATAGAATTTCTGTTGCTTGAGCTCAAAAAAAAAAAAAAAGCTTGACAGCTGATTTTTATCACCTTCACTAGAAATTCGATGAACTCCTAATCTGCATATTTTTATCACCATGATAGCAAATTGTAATAAAAAACCTTCTCATTCCACAAATTCAATTCAATTCAATTCCTATACCAAATTCAATTGAATTCCAATTCATATCTCATTCCACAAATTCAATTCAATTCAATTCCTATACCAAATTCAATTGAATTCCAATTCACAGTAGAACCCCAATGCCAAATTTCAACCCATGAAATAAAAAAATCCCTAAATTTGACATAGGGAATCCATTCAAGGCCATAAATGCATCCACAAATCACAAATTTCCAAACCAAAATTTTCTCAAATCCCTATATTGATACACATACCTCATCGGCACTCGCGCAACAAACGCACGCCGATATTGCCTTGCCGCCTTCGATCGTCCTTCAACGAATTGCAGTCGCACCGCCTCCTTGCCGCCTTCGATCGTCCTTCAAAGAATTGCAGTCGCACCGCCTCCTTGCCGCCTTCGATCGTCCTTCAACGTATTGCAGTTGCACCGCCTCCTTGCCGCCTTCGATCATCCTTCAAAGAATTGCAGTCGCACCGCCTCCTTGCTGCCTTCGATCGTCCTTCAACGAATTATAGTCGCATCGCCTCCTTGCCGCCTTCGATCGTCGGCATCGTCCTCCAACAAATCTTCATTGATAAGCATTAGTTTGAGAATTCTGACAGGTTATCGAGAGAAGAATTAGGTTAGGGAAAGAAGAGGTTCCATCGGGGATGCTGTTTTGTTGAATTTTTCTTTATTTTCCCTGCTAACATTCTTTCTTATAAAAAAAAGACTAATCTCAACCGTTAATTAAATCCAATGGTGTATATTTGGTGAACTGTATAATGCAGTTTTGTTTCAACTGGACCGGAGCCAAACCCCCCAGAAAAACACACCTCCTCGCCTCCAAGACTAGATCCTTGAGTGTTAGCCCTCCTAACCAGTCCGAGTGTTAGTCGAGTGTGTGTCGAGTGATGTGGTTCATAACCTTGTATATATTCACAAAACAGATATTTTAAGTTGAAAATTATTAACTATTTATTTTTTAAAAATAAAATAAAATAATCACTAAAATATAATCGAGCCCTTAAATTCAAAAATTGAAAGTATTTATAATCAAATTTGAGTTTAAAAATATTAAAATATCATACATTTAATGATAAATTAAAGAAAATAGATGAATGGGGGTGGTTATAAATAAAGACAATTTAAAAGGTAATTTTAGGTAATTTTGAATTTAAGGGGTGGTTAAGTGAAAATATACATATTTATAGGGCGGTTTTCTGTAAATTTCCCTAATTAAAAAGAGGGTTTACCCCAATTGTACCTGGATAAAATAAAACTGAACCAGGAAATATTTTGTATTTTATATATATATGAAGATTCTACTGTACAATAGCACGTACTAACACAATGAAATAATGAAAACTGACTATATCCTGTTGGCCTAGTATGTGCTTATTATTCATATCCATTAAACACAAATCATAACACAGATTAACGAAAAAAAATCATCCGTCGGATCACGGGAACAGAAGCACTTGGAGATCCAACGGCAGAGAAGCAGGGCACCTACCATGGACTCGCCCGCACCGAATAATTCCCAGCCTCAGTATTTAATATTTATAACCCTCGCTAGCTAGAAGCTCTATAATCCATATAAAGGTTCTGCACACTTGGCAAATGTACTAGATTGCTACACACAATAAAGACTCAAAAGATTACTCCACGCCGGGGACCAATGTTGGGGCGAGTAGTGGTGGCGTTGTGGGTGGTGGCAGCAATGGCGGTGGTGGCAGTGGAGGCAATTAAGATGGAGGAGGTGAGGCAGCTGGTGGCGAACGATAAAACCAGCTGCCTGTTGGTGTTTGGAGACTCGAGCGTCGACCCCGGTAACAACAACCGGCTTTCGACCACGACGAAGAGCAACTTCCCGCCTTATGGGAAGGACTTCATCGACGGCAAGCCCACCGGCCGCTTCTCCAATGGACGACTTGCCACCGATTTTATTGGTAATTATTCCTTACAAAAAAGAATTTCATTTTGCCATATATCTTGTAGCAGTTCTTAATAAAATATTAAAAACTAACAAACATTATTATTCTGAATTATCAACTACTTTCCCTCCTTTAATGTCTAAAACAGAGTTTTCTTTATTTTATAAATTTATCTATCTAATTAGTGTTAATACAATGAAAAATCGAAACTCATATATTGTGGACGGGTGATCCTATTTGTTGATATATATAACTAACTATTATTCTATAAACAAAAAAAAATTATTAGAGAAGTTAAAAAGATAAAGTCTTTCATTTCATAAAATTTCATATATACATTTTTTTAATTATATATATATTTAAAAATTTCAACCGATTTAAGTATTTCAATTCCTAAATTATGTTTTATTATAATATAAATCGGTATATTAAACTCAAAGTGGGGTCGTTCTTGCCTTTTATATCAATTACTTGGTGAGATGATGTTGACTTTCTTATTATAAAGCTTCATTTACTATTTTCAACCTTTATTGCATTCAATAAGACAATACATTCTATCTAAAATTTATCATTTAGGTTCTTAATATAAATTTATTGACACACATATAATACTCAAAGTGGGGTCATACCTTAGGAGTAAGATATAGACAATTAGCTTGTATAGTTCTCTCGCCATTGCACGCTTATTTTAAAATTAATAAAATAATAATGATATAACACATTACTATAAGAAATATATTGATAAAAGTTAACATTTAGTTACTTTCAAATTAAGGTATATTTACATTTTATAGGATGATTTTCTTTCTTATTTGAAACATTATTATTTTAAAAAATGGAATATAATATAACTAATTTTGTAGAGATTGTTTCAACTTTAATACAATTAGAATGAATTACTTAAATAAAAATGTAATTGAAGTCCATTGCTTTGTAATAATCTATTTAGTTGCTAAAGACAGTTAATTAATATCTTTATAACATTAAAAAAAATATTTTGAAGAAATCTTATTGATCGCTAAAAAAATAAATATCTCTATAACTTTTGTTAAAAAATTATGTCTTGAACTAATCTAATTTCTTTACATTATTTAAAAAATGATATTTTGAATTAATCTCATTGGTTGGTTACAAAAAAATGTTTTGAATTCTATGTGAAATTATTCTCATTGGCTAATGGTTAATTAAATAATAAAAGAAATTAGTAGAAAAATGAAAAATAAAATTAATGATTGGTTGAAATACCTAAAATAAGTTAAGAATGACACATAAGCAAAAATTATTTTATTTTAATAGTTTATATAGATAGATTATCGATCTACTAATAACACATTATGACAATTTTAAAAAACAAAATATAATACATTATTGTCCTTCCAAATCCAACGCATTAAAATTTAAATACTTTAACCGTCCTGGAATGGCTAACTGAAAATGACTCGTGGGTAGTACCCAAATGTGGAAACGGATGTTCTCCTAATATCCCCTCTCCTAATATCTTCCTAATGAAATCTTAACCGTTCAATAAAATTAATGGCTAAGATTAAATCCCTAGTTTCAACCCCTAAATGGCCAAATTGCTCACAGAGCCTCTTTCCCCAACTTTGGTTTCCTCACGATTTGAAGAATGGTTCGCTCGATCAATTCGGAGAACCCAAAGGGCCGAGTTCGACAAGCAAGGGAGAGAGAAGAGAAGATGATCGAGTACGACGTCGAAGATCATCGCCAATTCGCCGTCATCCATAGACGCCAATTAGGAGGACGGTCGATTTGGACGTCCAAATAAATCAAGGGTTAAGGTCTTATATATAACCCACTTTGTTTCTCCGGTAGCCCTCTTTCTGCCTCCGTCATCTAGCCCCTCATGTTCTCTTTGTAGAACTAGTTAGGTTCTCTTTGTTGAAGCATTAAATTCACAATTCAAAAAGCAAGGACTCGAGCCCGAACCCAAGTAGAAGAAGCCATGGCGATTAAACTCGAACATGGCCACTGCCCCGTCGTTATAGGTTTCGGCCTTATTCCCCATTGGAGGAGTCCAGCCCCTCTCGCCGGAAACCTCGAATTGCCCAGAGACCGAAACGACAATGAAGGAGACGAAGAGAAGGGGATTAGAAATCAAAAGTGCAAGAACCCATTTTTGATATGTTGCTTTTGGATTCGGAAGAGACATTGCATATGTGATTAGAAGCAAGAAGATGCAAATAAAAGAAAGAGATGAGAGGAGCAATCAACAGTTTGAAGTTTTCCAAAAATTAAGAGAAGAATTTTCGTTTAAGAGTGTGAGAGCAATCGGTTGAAAAGAGAGAGAAAATTAATTAATTAATTAAATTAGATTAATTAAAATGAATATATAATCTTGACCGTTGATTTATTTGGACGGGTGAGATTAGTTAATTAGGCAAATATTAGGAAGGAAAGATAAGGAGAGGATCTGGATCTCCCAAGTATCCCAAGTATCCCCAGTTCGAACCCCGGATATGGCCGTTTTTTATTTATAAATTCAGGGCGCAGAAAATGGACAAGTATATTTTTACCAGTTTTTCTATTCTATGCCCAAGACAAGCGACCATAAAAATATAATTTTAAGAAAAAAGCTAAACTAATTAAAAGTTTAATTTATTTTTTTTCAAATTTAGTGTCTTGGACATAGGAAATAAAAATCGTATTTTTATAACTATTTTATTTTTTCAGTCGAAGTTATGAGCCAGATAAAGTAGGCTAGGCATGTGGGCCCGTGAGATTTTAAGAATAACGCTGTCACATACAGATACTACTGTACTATACAACTACTATTGTCCTTCTCTTTCTCTGAGACCATGATTTTGAATTTATGGGAAAATGAAATGATATACTCCAGTATGCATTTAATTATTTATTGCTAAAATGTGTAAATTTTGTGGTTTGGAAAATAAAAAATGAAATGAAAAGCGGAGGCGATAGGGAGAGCAAAGGCATTGCCAGCGTTCCTGGACCCAACGCTGAAGAAGGAAGAGCTTGTTAATGGAGTTAGTTTCGCTTCAGCTGGTTCTGGCTACGATGATCTCACTGCCAACCTCTCTGTATGTCTCCCTTTAATTTATTATTAATTCATCCTTCTAATTCGAATCTCTCTTTAATTTTATTTATAATTACCCATTACTTTTAATCTCACTGGTACAATTCATTCAAACTTCCCTATCCTTCTTCAATTCTATGAGTTTTAGGAATTTGTACTTCTAAATTGAGAATATATATATATATATATATATATTTGATTAAATTCTACTCTATCCAATCTGAAATAATTGATGTTTGGATTTTTTAATAAATTAATAACTCTATCAAATATCAATATTTTTATTAATTTTTTTAAATAGTTTTATTTTATCCATATGTATAAAATTACAATTTTTTTATGTATATATAAAGCAATTGGTATAATTTTTAATTTAGATTGGAGTGAGAAGTTTTAAAAATAAAATAAAATGGAGGAAAACTTTGTAAATACTCATTCCGTTAAGAAAAACATGTCGTTTTAGGGGGGAAATCTTGTTAAAAATATGTCGTCTTAGGTATTTTGGTGTTCACTTTTCAAAATTACCATTGCAATAATTATGAATTTGTTGTGGTTTTCGATAACGGAAAAAAATAAAGTAATAATTATGGGTATAAGTGTATTTTTGTTTTTTTGTTTTGATTTTTTTTCTTAAAAAATGTACAAATGTCTAAAACGACGTGTTTTAATTAACGGAAGAAGTATTAATCTTTATTTATTATTTTAAAAAAATAGTTTTTCACCTATTACCAATAAATACTCTCTCTATTAATTAAAACTTGTCGTTTATTATTCATTCACACTTTTTTAGAATGATAAAAACTATATATAATATTAACTTTTTTAAAAAAATTTATTTTTATAAATCCATACTTAATAGTAACAAGTATTAAATTATTTAAAAAATATATTTAAAAAGTTAATATTTTATATAGTTTTTAACACATCGAAAAATGTGCGTGAATAGTAAAACGTCAAGTTTTAATTAACGGATGGAGTATTCTATATAGTTTTTAATTTAGATTGCAGTAAGTAGTTTTTTTAAATAAAATAAAATGGAGAACAACTAATAAGTATTCTTGTAAATTAATTATTTTAGTTTTTATATATCGATTTTTCAATCCTAATATCTATAATTTGGAATTTTTTTTAAAAAAAAATTAATTACATTAGTTTTTTTAATTATATTTTTATAGTCGTTTATTTTTTAGTAGTAAATCTTTTCTAATTTAGGATTTTATCTTATGCTATTAGGACATAGTATAGAAAAACCGTTTATATATACACACATGTGTTTATTTATTCTTATTAAATTGAGGAGGAGAGTGCGTAGTAGTTTTGGAAATTGACTGTCCGTATGTCATGTATAGGGTTTAGGAGAAAAGAGATATTGTTTTCCATTTGATTCATTGGTGATTATTCTAATACAACATATAGGTATTTATACTAATCCCTAATAACCCTATACATGACATCGTACATGTGGTGGGGCGTGGGGAATTGAATGAAACGCGCAGGGGGTGCTAACGATAACAAAGGAGCTGGAGTACCTGAGCCACTACAAGCTGCACCTGAGCTCGTTACTGGGGCAAGCCGAGGCGGAGGAGCACGTGAGGAAGGCGGTGTTCGTGTTGAGCTTGGGCTCCAACGACTTCCTCCAAAACTACTTCATCGAACCCACCCGCCCCAAGCAGTTCACCCTCCCCGGCTACCAAGACTTTCTGCTCTCGTCCATGCACGCTTACCTTCAGGAGATGCGCAGGCTGGGGGCCAGACGTGTAGTCATCGTCGGGGTCCCCAACCTCGGCTGCATGCCCCTTTCCAGGACGATAGCTGGCTCTGACACCCAATGCGTTAAGCCACTTAACGATGCCGCCTCCTCTCTCAATGCGAAGGTCCAACGAGCCCTTGTGACGCTACAACCTAACCTTGACTTGAAGGTCGTCTTTGTCGATTGCTACAAAACTATCGAGAGGGCCATAAACAACCCTAAAGACTACGGTATGTAGGTTTTATATACCGACGATTTTCGTTACATTTCGTCGCTTTAATTTTGGTTCAACGTCGCCGAACGTACTCGTACGTGTGGTATTGCAGGGTTTACAGAGGTAGCAAAAGGATGCTGCGGGACGGGAGCTTACGAGTATGGTGACACGTGTCGAGGGCTAAGCACGTGTGAGGATCCGAGCAAGTATGTGTTTTGGGACGCGGTCCATCCTTCGCAGAGGACGTACGAGATTCTGTCCATGGAGATTTTAGAGGCTCTTACTTATGACTTCTTCCTCTAAAATTTGAAAATAGTGGTCTTCTCACAATCTTGAAACCTAGCTATATCTTTTCTCTTCATATATAAATAAACTAAGTATGAACCTATTGAAATATTTCCACTTGTCATCATTGTTTTAAACATTAATAATAGCTTCGTTTTGATATATTATAAACTTCAATCGAATATCTGAGTAAAAAGTTATAAATATTTGAAAAACTAAATACAAATTAATTAATTATGTGAATTGTGTTTAAATAAACCACGATACTTTTGTATTTTATTTAATTAACTTGATATTATAATTCAGTCAATGAGCTTCTAACCAAGATAATATATTACTAAATTCAACAATTAGATAAGAAATTGTGCAAATATTAAAAAACAATTATCAAAATGGAAAGCTTCAACCTTGTCTCAAACAGGAAGGACTATTCTTATATAACCGTGCAAATCTTAGTTCAAAAATAAACTAACTCATGCTAAACTTTTTACTTCCAAAGGGGATCCTCCAACAGATTGACCAAATAAACAATAACGTTTTTTTGGAAACAAACTTAGTTATGAACTCTACATTCCGTCAATTAGCACGGAAAAGATTTGTTATTCTAAGAAAGATGGAGGGCTAGTCATAGGGTAGCGGAAGATGTGAATGTTAGCCCTCAACTAAAACTTCTTTGGAGGATCTATGTGAATCTTGAAAATATATGGGTTGAAGAAATAAAGGAAAAATGTTTACAAAATAGAACACTTCTAGAATGTGCGAAGCAGAACACCTCCTGGCAATTTGGAAGGCCCCTCCATCTCAGAGAAACCTTTGAAAAAGGGTTCTCTGAATCCTTGGCAACAGAAACTCTATTAATGGTTGGTTGGATCACTAGGTACACAACATTCCACTGCATCGTGTCATGGGAAATGAAGACCCTAATATGAGGGTTGCATAACTTTTAACTCCTAAAACACAATGGAACATATTGCTCCTAAACCAAATCTCCCCATCTCAAATAGCCTCGATCATTTCTGCTATTCCAATCTTGTATTGGGATACACCGGATAAATTAGTTTGGAAACGTACTAAATACAAATGGAGAATTTACCACAAAGTCAACTTAATTACAAAATAAGGAGTAATAATGACCCCGATAGTATAGACCACAAATGGATTTGGAAGCTTCGACTTCCTTCCAAAACTCAGAACTTCCTCTGGAATGTTCTAATTGATGGACTGCTAACCGATGAGCGGTTTTTAGTCGCGTTAACCGTATCAAAATAATTTCGAACCTACCTACTAATGTAGCGTGGTAAGCACGAGTCGATCCCACAGAGAATCAAGTTATTCCTAAGTTAAGTTTATTTACCAATTAGTATGAAACGGGGGTTTTTGGGTGATGAAAATAAGAAATAAAATAAAATAAACTATAAACAAATTAATGCAAATCAATTTATAGAAGATCGCTCTACCTACAACTATCCACTTTATTTGGTTGAATTGATATTGTAACTTCCTCTTGCCCTTTTAGTCTTCCTATGAATGCCCTTGTCCCGACCTAATATAGTTATTAGTCCAATCAGTCCTAGAAACCCTTATCAATCGAACAGTCCCTAAAGAAGGATTTAACCCAATTGATAGCTTTAAGACCAGAGATTAACCAAGGTATTTGCAGTCCCTAAAGAAGGATTTAACAACACATCCAACTTCCTACCCATCCAATTAGTTCAATCAGTCCTAAAGGGATAAGTTTGCCACTTGGGTTAAGGTTCACAATCAGGAATCTACAAAACCCTAGCAATTGAATTAATTCTACCAAGTTGATCAGTCGAGATGGAATAAAACAATCAAACATTCAAGCACAAAGAAGTCGAAACATTCAATATAGGAAATAAGGAACAAGAATTAGAAACTCACAATTCAATCAAACAAAGCTTCAAATTATAGATAGAACGGGAGAGTTTAGATCTCCATAACAATAAAACAAAAGACAGTTAGGGTTTTAGAAAGGTAAACTAACTAGTCGGCCGTATATACGTGTGTTCGGCCTCCTCCGTTTTTGCCGTATGAATCACTATATATATAAACTATAAAAAAACCTAATCTATCTAAATTTATATAAATATCATACGGAGTATATGATTCTATCTAAACTAATTCTAAATATATAATAATAATAATAATACTAGCCTAGCAGCAGCTTCATCACTTGGAAACGTGGGCTCTTTTCCTCCTTGGACCGTCTGGATTCCAATTTATTAAGTAACTTCAGCGCACCAATGATCAACCCATCCTTTAACTTGTAAAATAATTCCGATCGATCTCCGAATTCACACGATCCAACCCGAAAATACCTGAAATATATAAATATGCTAGTGTAGACTCCGAAACTCAAATAATACAAATTAAACTATAAAATATGTAAATATCTTCTAAATTAATGTGCAAATCTATACTAAAAATATGACTAAAATAGACTCTATCAAACTACCCCATGCTTAGACTTTTGCTTGTCCTCAAGCAATGAAAAACGAATATAGAATTAATCATCTCACAAATAAGATCTTCATGCTGTAATTTTAGAAAAGCAACATCAAACAATAGGAGCCATGAATAAGAGAACAAATATCCTAGCAAATATATGAGTGATCCAATAGTAAAGGCAAATTGAATCCAACCTCACCGGGATAATGTGTTTCACTCAAGCTCTCGTGTGTTTAGGCTTTAAAGTCAATCTCTCAACTCAATCCAGAATGCTTTATACACCGTGAAAGTCATTACTTGCAAACAACATCATGTGGACTTTTTATAGGGATGTAATGGGGCTTTGGTAGGAACATAGGGCATGAGAAATATTTAGGCATGTGGTGCTAAAAATCCGGGAAAAAGGAACAACAATCAACCAGAACAACACCAAAACTTCCTTACTTCGCAAACCATTCCAATAACATAAACTCCATTCCATAGCAATAAGCACTATTCGATTTCAATAACCATACAACTCATGCAATTTTTCCATTTGATGATGACTTTTTTTTTTCTTTTCTTTTATGCTTACTTTTGCCCCTAGGTGAATTTTATCCTCCCTAGGTCCAAGCTTACTAGACTTTTACTCCTAAGTGAATTTTATCCTCCTTAGGCCCCTAGTAACAAGTCATTTCTATTATGCAAGAAGGGTTACCTTATTTTGGCTATGCCTCTCGCAATGCAAAACCATACATACATATCTCTACTCAAAGAGACTCCAACATAAAGATTTTTCACCAATTATCCTCCTAATTCCCGGATAGGGTCAGGCTAATCATTGGCTATGATATATTTTTGTGGAGCTATAAAAAAGAATAGGCTTTAAGGCTCAGATGGGCTTCAAGCAAAGGATAATATGTAAGGTAGACATGGTATAATATGGCTAAAGAAAACATGCCTCAATCATTTGAAATTCACAAGCAACAAACATGTGCAATACGGTATTGAAATACAAACATATGGAGAGTATAATCACACAATAAAAGCAAAAGGGAAATAATTATGAATAGTCCCTATAAGGCCAAAACAAACTCACAAGGGTTATGTTTTTGCTAGAATTCAATTAAACCTCAACTATGAATCATACTTGCTCAATTATATTCTCAAATCATGCTCCAAAATCATTTTCAAGCAATTCAATCAAATCATGGGATTTATGCAATACGATCATAAAAATGAATTAGAGGACAAACTAAACCAAGATGGGTCACCTAAATGCAATGAAATGCATAACAAAAATTGAAAAAACAAAAAAAAACAGAAAACTAACATATATATATAACGACGGAGCTACACATGAATTCCCCACCCCATGCTTAAAATCTTACTTTGTCCTCAAAGTAAAGAAAAAGAAAGAAAGAAAGGTAGAGGAAACTCACAATGAAATCAGGCATTCGGAAAACCATGTAGCTCAAACGGAGGTAGTGGTGTCGCCTCTGAACAGACCCTAAAATTCAGCAACTTCTCATATTCATAGGACCTGTCCAACACCACAAACAAGAACAAAAACAAGCCAAACTTGCATAGAAATCAGCCACCAATCCAGTCAAGTAACAAAGGAATACCAAAGCATAAAATTCAGCAAGATAGATGACTATTCCTAAGTACTGACACCCTTAAAATATGATAAAAGACTAGAAATTACATCCTTGGGTGGTTGAGCAGAAGCTTTCAGCAACAACTTGGATGCAACTGATATTGTGAACCGTCTTGGAGTCAACATATAGGCAATCTCCTTTGCAATTTGTCCTGGCCAAAACAAAAGACGAAGAAAACACACCACAACCAAACACACTCCAACATCCAAGGAAACTATATCATCCAAGATTAAGAACAACAAAGACCCGTACAAAAATCAGTCCCTATAAATAGATGCTCAATCACTTATGACAATTTTAAAAACATGGAATTCAAGTGATTTTAGGGAGCAAAAAGTGAAACATGGGCGCCATCTCAAAGTACTAGGCTTGTCCAAATAATAACGATTAGAACTCAAAGCAAGAAGCCATATTCAACAAGAATTCCTTAAAATCAAGTAAGTCATCCGCCAATTCAAGCAACAATTCAGCAATCAAAGCAAAATTAGCCCTATAGATCATGCTCATCCATACTATGCAACTAAATTCATGGGAAAAAAAAAAATTATATGAACACAGGGAGCATTAGACATTCCAGTAGACATTCCAGTAAACATCATCAATCACTCATCCAAGACTCAACCACTCACAAAACATCATCAATCACTCATCCAAGACTCAACCACTCACAAATTCAGCATTATTAGACTTTAAATTCAACACTCCATATCAAAACAGAGAGAAAGCGGGAGTATGGTGGATAGATGTGAACTGCAAGGAGAGGAAGGCACCGGTGGGACTGGGGGCGGCTGGAGGTAGATGCAAGTCGGCCAGATACAAAGGCGGCGCCTTGATGATGAATGCCGGCGAGAGAAAGGTTGGGTGTGGAGTGACGGCTTCTCAAAATATGGGGAAATCCGGCGATTAGGAGGGAAGGCGGTGGTGATTGCTGGCGGGGGTGGCTGCTGGTGGCGAGAGGCTAGGGTTCCGACTGAGACGCGGGAACACCGGCAGTGGAGGAGAATGGCGGCGTCGGCTGTTGGCGGCAGGAGAAGGGAGATGCGGGAGTCCAGTGATCAAAGGCGGCCGGAAAAGGAAGGAGAGGAAGTGGGGTCTGAAGGCGTGTCGGCGATGGTGAGTGAAAACAGGCGAGGAAAACGCCGGCTGGGACGAAAGGGAGAAAGAGGAAAGCTTGCCCTTTTCTGATTTTTTTATTTTTTTATTTTTATTAATGAACAAAATTAAATTTATAACAAAAAAAAAACCCTAAAAAAAAACCGGAAAATAAAAATTAAAGGAAAGTAAACAGTTTAAAAAAATATATACCTTGGGTTCTTCCAAATCTCCCTAAGATCGGACATTGTTAACGCCCTCAGTAATTTGTCAAACTCTTGTGCACACATATCAATTAAGAATATATAATATAATGATAAACCGAAATTATATACTATAGAAGTTAAAATCCTTTTCAATTTATCATGACTCTCTACCGAGGGAATGTGATACCACCAACACAGTTCCGTTGGTGGCTTCTCAAAGTAATGCTCCCAAGGGTCTGTATATTCACCAAAATTCACAAAAATGTAAGAAATATCAATACCTTTCTCAGGAGCCACAGAAATCGACTCTGGACATGGTTTGTTGATAGGCAAGTCAAGGAAGATTTCTTCGGATGAACTAGGAGCCAAAACACATGGATCCTCACGCGTGCACTCATGAGACTCCATGTAAGGGGGCATCGGGCTCTCATCGATCAAACCATCATTATTTGTGTCTTGACTTTCATCAACTTGAGGAATAAAGCATTGCTCTACTACCAACTCACTCACCGGTTGATTAAGTTGGTTCAATTGTTCCTCAATTCGCTCCATCCTTTTAAGCACCTCCTCCAACCTAACCTGTCGTGTGAAAGCTTCTTCCTGCTCCACCTGGTGACCCATGTAGCAGAAAAAATCCCACATCTCTGATAAATTAAAACTCGCAAAACCTCCGTTACTCATAGACTCGGCAAGTTCTTTGGTCTCAGGAGCCATGCCCTCAAGTACACAAACAACCATATCTTGCAAACTATCCTGGTAACCCCGTGCATAACGGACGTCCAATACATTATTCACTCTTGTGAAATAATGGTGAAAATTTTCGCCTTGATGCTGCATTAATCTCATCTTAAAATGTTAGTAGTAAGAGTGTCGTGAACCGTAAGATAGGTTCACAACAAAGTTAAGTTATATACAATAATTGGCAAACACACAAAACAAATAAATAAACTTTGATTCCCCGGCAACGGCGCCAATTTGATGGACGGTTTTTAGTCGCGTTAACCGTATCAAAATAATTTCGAACCTACCTACTAATGTAGCGTGGTAAGCACGAGTCGATCCCACAGAGAATCAAGTTATTCCTAAGTTAAGTTTATTTACCAATTAGTATGAAACGGGGTTTTTGGGTGATGAAAATAAGAAATAAAATAAAATAAACTATAAACAAATTAATGCAAATCAATTTAGAGAAGATCGCTCTACCTACAACTATCCACTTTATTTGGTTGAATTGATATTGTAACTTCCTCTTGCCCTTTTAGTCTTCCTATGAATGCCCTTGTCCCGACCTAATATAGTTATTAGTCCAATCAGTCCTAGAAACCCTTATCAATCGAACAGTCCCTAAAGAAGGATTTAACCCAATTGATAGCTTTAAGACAAGAGATTAACCAAGGTATTTGCAGTCCCTAAAGAAGGATTTAACAACACATCCAACTTCCTACCCATCCAATTAGTTCAATCAGTCCTAAAGGGATAAGTTTGCCACTTGGGTTAAGGTTCACAATCAGGAATCTACAAAACCCTAGCAATTGAATTAATTCTACCAAGTTGATCAGTCGAGATGGAATAAAACAATCAAACATTCAAGCACAAAGAAGTCGAAACATTCAATATAGGAAATAAGGAACAAGAATTAGAAACTCACAATTCAATCAAACAAAGCTTCAAATTATAGATAGAACGGGAGAGTTTAGATCTCCATAACAATAAAACAAAAGACAGTTAGGGTTTTAGAAAGGTAAACTAACTAGTCGGCCGTATATACGTGTGTTCGGCCTCCTCCGTTTTTGCCGTATGAATCACTATATATATAAACTATAAAAAAACCTAATCTATCTAAATTTATATAAATATCATACGGAGTATATGATTCTATCTAAACTAATTCTAAATATATAATAATAATAATAATAATACTAGCCTAGCAGCAGCTTCATCACTTGGAAACGTGGGCTCTTTTCCTCCTTGGACCGTCTGGATTCCAATTTATTAAGTAACTTCAGCGCACCAATGATCAACCCATCCTTTAACTTGTAAAATAATTCCGATCGATCTCCGAATTCACACGATCCAACCCGAAAATACCTGAAATATATAAATATGCTAGTGTAGACTCCGAAACTCAAATAATACAAATTAAACTATAAAATATGTAAATATGTTCTAAATTAATGTGCAAATCTATACTAAAAATATGACTAAAATAG
Organism: Persicaria tinctoria; assembly: GCA_037127255.1. Taxonomy (NCBI): domain Eukaryota; kingdom Viridiplantae; phylum Streptophyta; class Magnoliopsida; order Caryophyllales; family Polygonaceae; genus Persicaria; species Persicaria tinctoria. The sequence goes on along the minus strand of JBANSL010000007.1, from coordinate 18,129,612 downwards.
ACTCTATCACTAACCAAACAGCGTCTAAAGAGATACTTTAATAGAATACCCACACAATGCACTTTGTAATAACGCTGATGAAGATACGCATCACCTGCTCTTGGAAAGTCCAGTGTTCATGGAAATAATAACAAGCTATGAATAGGTGGTTGGCAACTCCTTTATTGGATTGGTGATTTGGTGGCTAGACATTCTGTACAGGAAGATATATACTATATCAGTTAAACATAACAATTCCCAATTTAAGGACCTCTGCTTTATATAGAAGACCATTTTAAAACAGGAATAATATAATTTTCAACAATATTAAATTAGAATCAATGACAACTAGCTATTACACAACAGATAGTCTACAACATCAGATCGAAATGGGAATCAATCTCATCGTGAAGGAAAAACAATATTAGTAAAAAGGGAAGAAGAGACATAAGGTGGCATAAGCCATCGACAACTGTCTATAAAATTAACGTAGATGGCTTGGTTAGGGCCTCTAATGATTGTCAAACAGGGTTATCATTAGGGACAATGTTGATAAGGTGATAGACATTTTTCAGCAAATGAGACAACCCGGATATGTTCTCCCAATTGAAGCTACAACTTTTTGTAGGGGCGTCAAACTGATCTTCAATAGAGTGACGCGGAAAGTCTTCATTGAAGGTGATAGTATTAAAGTTGTCAAAGATATTAATGACGTACAATGTCAGAGTAGATGGGGAAATCTACAGATTAATCGAAAAGGTTAAGCCGATGGCGATAAACTTCGATAGAATTAATGAATTCCGAGATTGCTTCAGAGAGTCAAACACAGCAGCAAACTACATAGCAAAGTATATAGGTTATAATATGTTGAATATCTCCTTGCACGGGGATTTATATAACATTATCCTATGAGATGATCAAGGGTAAACCTTGTTTAGGCAAGACACCCGACCCTATTATTTGCCCACTGAAAAAAAAAAACAAAAGAAATTGTGCAAGTTAAAAAAAATTTAAATTTTGTAACACGCTATTGCATGTTAAGAGAACATAAGGTTATAACATAATGAATCATTATGTTTCAAACAATGTCTTTTTAGACGAAAACAATGCCACTATATACAAAAACGACATCATTTTGTTTGTTTACAAAAAAAAAATATACTACAACTAATGACACAAGTTTAAACTAAAATGTTATCGTTTTGAACTAAAATACTATCATTTTAAATAAAATTTCCATGCATTGAGCTAAAACATCGTCATTTAAACTAAAATATTATAGTTTTAGTCCAATAAAAAAATCATGGAAAAGATCGAAACTAAACACCTTATACGAATTTCGCCCCCAACCCCTTTGATATGTACGTTTCTGGCTCCATCGCTAGTTGTCATATTCTATATATAAATTCTTTATTAAATACTCCGTAATTAAGAGGGCTTAGAATTGAAATCAGGGGGATAAGAAGCTAGGCTAAAGACCATTTATTGATAGACGAATAGACATGCTAGCAAGATAGCCATTACTACATGCATTTAATTATAACAATTTCCCATCTGTGATGTTATTCTCTGCAAGTTATGTTAAAACATAGTTTCGTTTAATGTTATTTCAGAAAAATAAAATGTCGTGGGCAATTAATATATATTGTACAGAAACTGTTTAATTTTAACGTATACCAGTGGATTATGAAAATTAGGATTTATGTAAGAACTATTATTAATTTGTTAATATTATATATATTTTGAATACAACTGTAATTTTGCTTACTATATGAAATTAAATCTTTATTAAAGTTACTAAAATGAACTTTTAGTACATTGTACAATCTGTTACATATATACTAGATCACTTTTGTGATCTAAAGATTGTTTTCCAAAATTGAAGTTGATTCATGCTGGACTTGATAGATTCGTGTTCAAATTTTGTTTTTTGGGTAATCTAAAGAGAGGCAAGCCTCTCACAAAACAAATATCCGGACTACATATCTTTGCGCTTGGGGCAATGACGCAGCTAATGAGTGAGGAGAATATGAAAACCCTAGCTGTACGCTCCTACACGCGCGTCTCTTCCCCTTTCGTGCTCACCAGCCGCCGCCCCGGAATTCCGGCAATCGCCTCTGTGGCTTACCCGTTCCCCCCCACCACTACCCCTATTATGCCTGGCCTAAACCCCTATTATGCCTGGCCTAGACCTCCACCTACCCATGGTTAGCTACTTCCGACCCGCCGATCTCTGTCCATCCACCTCTGGTGGATCTGGCCATGACCTGGCTGCTTTGGAAGAGGTGGCGCCGTCCGATTCGTCCGTCTGTGGGCGGCTTCTTTCCACCTGGAAGGTCATCATACACACTGGCTTTGCATTTATGAGGGGTGGGAGGGTTCAGCGGTGCCCGGGGCGCAGACGTCGCTTCCGACGATGGCGTGACTGGCTGTTCTCATCCGTACTCGAGTGGGCGGTCTTGTCTCAGAATTTCGGCTCCTCTTCCACTGTAAGTCTCCTGCCCTCCTTTGCTCACCAGCATCACCACTATAAATATCATACTACAGTATGCATGTGGGAATACGCTTCCCCTTTTATCCACACCGATCTCCTGTCAAAATCCCAATTTCTCTTGTTTCTGCTTCGCCTCTGTGTGTATGCTCAAATGGCCTCCAAATCCTTCATGGATGCTCTCAAAGAAACCCAATCGCCGCCTGTGGCGCCTGCTGAACCTACTCCTAACGACCCACCTGCTGCTCCGGCGCCGGCCTCCGACGGCCGCCCTCCGGTGCCGAGATTCTCGGCTTTGGAAAAGGGCAAGGCTGTGCAGTCAGATGCTGCTCATGAAGGTTCTCAGGAGCCTGATGATGGCTCGGACTATCTCAACAAGCTTGTTGAATTGCGTAAGGCTGTCCTCCTTGCTAATCAAAAGATTTTATATGGTACTATCTATGGGGGTTTTTATGACCTTAATGATCTCAAGATGAAGATCCGTAGTGAGTGGAGAAACTGTGTTGGTCCGATCGAAATTGTCGATTGCACTTTTGGGTGGTTTGAACCCCGCTTTGTTCACCTATCTGACCTCAAAAGGGTGTGGGATGATCGCCCCTACCACTACAATGGGCAGTTGTTTGTGCTACTGAAATGGTTTCCTGACTTTGATCCATCTACTGCTGGTGTTACACATGTCGATTTATGGGATAGGATTCCCAAATTACCTGTGGAATTCATCTCTAAAGAAGCGATGAATGTGATTCTAAATCGGTTCAAAGTTGGCTCTTTTATCCGGTTTGACAAGCTTTCCTATCTGAAAATTCATGTTGATTTCACAAGATTCTGCCTCAATGTGGCTCTTGATAAGATAATCGGGGAGATCGCCATCCCAGATGAAGATGACAAACTGATGCCTCTGAGGGTGTACTACGAGGATTTTCCGAAAGGCTGCGGCTTTTGTGGAATGTTTAGCCACGTCTATGATGACTGCCCTGATCGTGTCCCTAAGCCGAAACCTACCGTCAATCGGGTTTGCATCTCGGGTCCAGAGGAGGGAATGGGGTCTTCGGAGGATCTTGATTGGACAAAGGTTGGCCCTAAGAAGGGCAAGGGATCGGCGAAGCCTAGTATTAAGTCGTATATGGCAGGCATTAAGGGTATTGTAGTCGAATTTGTTTCTTCCGCTCCTCCCTCGTCGGCTCCGATGGTCAGCCCGAAGACAATTGATGCGGTCGTTCAGACCGACGAAAAGGCTCCGAAATCTGATGGGATGCTCCCCGATTCTAATGATGAGGCCCTGGGTTGGTGTGAGTCGACTCCGGGGGCCTGCCTCTCGCCTGGTGCAACCACTACACTGCCTGTGCAGGCCATGGAGGTTGATCCCAAGGAGCCGGTGGTGTCTGCCATTGCCGAGCTTGGCCAGATCAATGCTTCTTCGGATGAGTCGACCTCGTCAACTCGTTCTGTCAGCCGCCGCCTTGGCAGGCTTGGGATCAGTTCTCCATCGGCCTCGGTGGAAGTCGGCAAGCGCCGCGAAGACAAGCCGCCGGAAGACTCGGCCTCCTCGCTTCTGAAGAAGTCTAAAAACTAGTTTCCTTATGTTTTACAACCCCAATGTTTTATCGTTTGGTTGCTCGTTCTCTTGCGTTTTCGGCCAGGTGGTCTTGGTTTGGGTTTGGTGTGGTCTATGGGGTTGGAATGGGATTGTGTTTGCCCACTTCCTGTTTTTGATCTCCCTTGGTGGGAGTTTATTTCTCTACTATGTTGTGTGTTGCCAGCTAGGCTCGATCTATGCTATTGGGGTTGTTTTTGTTGTTTATTGTCTTTCTAATCCAATCTGTTGGCTATGTGGCTCCCTGGCCTTTGCACTTTTTCTAGCTCCTATGCTTTGCTTGCTTTTTATTGGTTTTGTTCGGACTACTAGCTTCGTGTTGTTTTCTGTTAGGCTCTCCGAGTGTGATGGCTACTTAAACATTGGTTTGCCTTCGGCATGTCTACTCGTCTGCTCTACCAAAGGATCATATCGACTTGGCGCTTGTGGCATGGTGTGTCTCCTACTCTCTCTCAACTCCTTTATTTCAGGTTTATTCAGCCTTGAACGACTTTATTATGTTACCTCAACAGGCTTGGGGGATCTGCTATCCCACCTTCCTTTTCAAGTTTGGTTGTTTCCATGTTTTGATGAATTACTCACTAATTTGCTTATTTCGATCAGCCCCTCGCTCTTTAGATCTTTACTACGCTGTGAGTATGGTGTGGTCTGTCCCTTGTTGTCTCTTGTTTCCAGGTTATGTCTTGCGCTTGGCAGCTGGTCTAAAAGGGGTTGTCTCGGCTGTGAGGCTGGCGTCTGCAGCAGGTTCCGGGCTCTTACCTGGGATTGGCTAACAGTTCTTTGCTGCGTGCTCTTGGCCTTGAGGTCATTCCAGCAGCGAGTCCTTTGCTGGACCTTTTTATTTCCTCTTGGTTTGCTTGTGCACCGGCTGTTAGCTGCTAGGGGTTTGGTTTCCTTGCGTTGCCCTTGGTGTAGCTTGCCTCTTTTGGTTTTATATATCGTTTTCATCATTTTTTGTATCCACTGGTGGGTTCTTATGGCTCTTAATGTAATCCATTATCATCATAACATTATGTACTTCACCCGTTTTGGGATGGCTAATTTTCTTATGCTCACCTTCTCTCTTATAATCCAAACGTTATGTGGCTTTCAGTTGCTCAGTGAATCGCCCGGACCGGGCTATCTAATCTTGTTGTCCTTACAAGACCTTTTAAAGTTACAAAAGCTACCAATCAGTCAGCAATCTCGGTTCATGGATACACCATTACTTATAAAAGCATTACATAGCCACACGATATTCATTATCATAACTACAAGTAACATGGTTACCACTCAAACTACGGAGAAACAAACCCTCACCTTACAAAACACATCGACTTGGATCATTAGGGACCATCTGGTTCCCTTTCCGAGCCAAGGCCTAACACGGATCGGTAATCCATTACCCAACGGTAAGTCTAATATCAAATTTGTTATCGCCAGATATGAGGCTTTTGACCGAGTTATTACTTACACGGTTTCTTCTTACTCAAGTTTTATTACCACAAATGGACTTGAACACCAAGGCTACTGTAACATAACCATCTCCCTTATGGTTTCTTGCTTAGAAACCGAGCCAGGCACTCACAGATTAGTACAAACTGTTCGCCCTATAAGGTTTTTATGAATATATGCACATGGAATTCATGCGGCATCCGGAGCCGCAATTTCTGGACAAATGTGGATATTTTCTGTCAAAATAATAGCATAAACGTTCTAGCTCTTTTAGAAACTAAGACCGATAAGGTTCCTTCTGAAAGCACACTGCGCAAGTGTGGTTTCACGAATGTAGCTTTTGATCCAGCGATTGGCTTTTCCGGGGGAATCTGTCTTTTATGGAAAGATTCCCCTGCTTCACAAGGATCCATTGATCTTATTTCGGTTCAGCACCGACTCATTCATTTCAACTACTCAGATTATGCTACGAAGCGCTCTTTCGCTTTTCTGGTAGTTTATGCCCCACCAGACGAGCGGCGTAAAGCCGCCTTTTGGGATACGATTACCCCTTATATTCAGTCACTTGTAATTCCTTTCTGTATTATGGGTGACCTTAATGAAATAGCCCTCCCAGCTGATAAACTTGGAGGTGCCTGCCCTTCTAACGCACGGTTCACACGTTTACTAAACCTAAAAAACAGGCTATCTCTAATCGAAGTTCCTTCTTGCGGGGGCCAGTTTACCTGGCAACGGAAAACGAATGGGGTGGTCAGTTGCTTAGAGAAACTGGACCGCCTACTAATCCACACGCACATGCCGACCATTTTCGACTCTCTGCGTACCCAGATCCATCCGTTTACACGATCGGACCATGCTCCAATCTCCACGGACTTTCGCCACAACATTCAGCCGAAAAACAGGCCCTTTAAATTCGATCTGGCTTGGGCTTCTAGGGCTGATTACAGAAATTTAGTCTCGCGGGCTTGGAGGACGAACCCAAAAGGCTCCTTAATGTTCAAATTGCTTCAAAAGGGGAAAGTTCTTAAAAAACTTTCCAAAACTTGGCATAAGATGACGGTTCGCAATATTCACAACCAAATCCTCTTAACGGATCAAAAGCTTCTTAGTTTACAGACTCCTCTTCTATCAAATTACAACTGCAAGGATGTCCAAATCCTTAAACAACTACTAAAAAAGGAGAACGCATGCTCGATTTTCACCGGCGCTACTGGAGCCAGCGGGCTAAAGTTAAACATACAAAACTAAATGACTCCAACTCTGGATATTTTCATAAGATCGCCACTGCAAAAAGGGGCAGGAAAATGATCAAGTATATCCTTCTGCCCGGTGGTCAGTCCACAACTGACTTCCACACAATCCAACAAGAATTTGTTTGCAACTTCAAGGCTCGTTTCAGAGCATCTTCGCATTCGACTATGGATTTATCTCCGGATTTAGCAGTTATCCCAACGTTGGTTACTCAGACGGACAATGATATGCTATCTGCCCCTGTTACAAACAATGAGATAAAATCGGTTGTATTTGCTATGAGCCCAGACAAGGCTCCGGGCTCGGACGGCTTCCCAGCCGGATTCTACCAAAAGTTCTGGCCCACTGTGGGCCCTTCTGTAACAAAGGCCGTGAAGGCTTTCTTCACTAGTGGCAGGTTACTACGTCAGACAAACCATACCTTTATCACGCTCTTACCAAAATGTGATGTGCCGACTGGAGTTAACCACTACAGACCAATTAGCTTATGCTCTACTATCTATAAAATCATAGCCAAAGTAATTTCTGCAAGATTAACGAAAATCTTTGACAAACTGATACATCCCCTACAAGGAGCTTTCACCAAAGAGAGAGCTATTCAGGACAATATTTTGATTGCTCATGAAGCATTGCATTCGTTCCGTCTGAAGAAAGGCAAGACAGGCATGGTTGCCCTAAAGCTTGATATGGAAAAAGCATACGACCGTATTGAATGGCCGTTTCTGTTCCAGGTTCTTTCAAAGTTCGGTTTCAATGATCAATTCATTAATATAATAAAAGAATGTGTCTCAACTGTATCCTACTTGGTCCTGGTTAATGATGAACCTACCACGGTGTTCCAACCCACTAGAGGCTTAAGACAAGGAGACCCGCTCTCCCTATTTCTCTTTATCCTAGCATCTGAGGTACTAGCACGTACGTTGCACAACCAAGGTCTTGCCAGTAAGGACCTCGGCATTTCTTTTGGCCAGCAAGGATTCAAGATCCCTTTTCTTGCCTTTGCGGATGATATTCTCATTTTTTGCAAGGCCTCCCAATCGGCATGCACTTCTGTACTGTCTATCCTAGACAGATACTGTCTAATCTCAGGACAAAAGGTTAATCTGCTAAAATCTAGCTTCCAAGCATCTCCAAACACAACTGTTGCCGCAGTAGCTTCAACAATTGCCGTACTTGGTATTCCACAGGCAAACAATTTCGACAAATATTTGGGCTGCCCTGTAGTCAACGGTAGGACCAATAAGGATACCTTCGCTGATGTGGTCCTCAAGACCAAAAATCAGCTCACTAAATGGAAAGCTTCCAATCTTTCAGCCGAAGGTCGTCGGGGCTTATCAAAGCAAATTTGAGTGCCAAACCAATCTTTCTAATGCAAGCTTTCCTCCTACCATCCAACGTTCTTCATGAACTTGACAAAGTATATAGACAATTCTTTTGGAACAAAACTGTCAAAGCCACGCCACTCATTAGTTGGGAAAAATCTGTTCCGACACGATGAAGGGCGGTTTGGGGATTCATAAGGCAGAATCTATGAATATTGCGCTACAAACGAAGCTTCTTTGGAAGATCTTGGCAGAACCAGACAACATCTGGGTTCGAGTCATCTCATAGAAATACCTGAAAGGGAACGATCTGTATAGTTATAACAAAAAGGGTAATACCTCTTGGCAATGGTCCCGTGTTATGTCCATCAGGCACCAGTTCCTCCCAGGTCTCCAATGGCGTGTTGGAAATGGGGAATCTGTTGATTTCTGGTCCCATAATTGGGCTTTTGAGAAGCCTTTGAGTTCCAAAACACTGATACCTATACCGGCCGAGCTGGTAGGCGTTTCGGTGGCTCATTTCATCACAAATAGGCAATGGAACAAACCCTTCATGTTGGACGCACTACATAGTGTGCTGTCCAAAGATGATATTAACCACATCATGGGTATCACCTTACCAAGTAACACGATCACAAACCGTCTATATTGGGGACCAAGCAAAAATGGCTGGTTCTCAACCACCTCCGCCAACTCTTTCATATCTGCCCACACCGGGTCGTCAGATTTCGATTGTGCGTGGATATGGAATCTTGATGTTCCACCTAAGGTGTGACACTTTCTATGGAAAATATCTAGGGACGGTCTACCGACTAAGATGAGATTACAGAGGTCGCATGTCGCTGTACCTGCTGGATGTGCTTTCTGTGACAATACAAATGAATCCAGGTATCACATCCTCCTCTACTGCCCTATGGCTACTGCCTTACGTAAAGCTTTACATATCCATATTCCAAGACATATTTCTGCCAGTGGCATGGGCGATGCGTTTCCTCTTACTGCGATCAAAGTTGCGATTGGGCCTTCCTCCTTTTCTAATCTAGCCTCAGCTTGGTGGGCCATGTGGTTCTTTAGAAATCAGCTGGTTTTCGACCACACTAAAAAAGTAACAGTTAATGATATTCTACTGTTACACACCACTACTACTCACGTTTGGATACAATCCAAGTTTCTAAACAATGACCCTGCGGCACCGTTGACCCCACTTCCCAGCTGTCGTAGTGGCAATCTGGACCGGCCTTTTAGAATGAGTGGGTCGAAAGCAAGTCGACCGGATCGGTCCGGGAAGTGGGACAAATCACCACCAAATAGCTGCAAGCTAAATTTCGATGGTTCGGTGACACTGAATGGGAACTCGTCTTATGGATTTGTCATCCGCGATTCGGACGGTGTAGTTGTCTCGGCTGACAGATCTGTTTGTACGAATATATCGGTTATTTATGCCGAGAACCTCGGTCTCAGGATGGGTCTGTTACGGGCTAAGGAACTGAACCTGTCGACTCTTCTGATTGAAGGAGACAATCTGTTGGTGATAAATGTACTACTTGGGGATTGGAAATGTCCCTGGTCGATCGAGATGCTACAAGCGGATATTTTGGCTGATATTTCGTTCTTTACTCATATAGCTATTCGTCATATTTTCAGGGAATCGAATGCTGTGGCCGACTACCTTGCGCGTAGTGCCCATGCCTCCCCTGCCGACGCTTGCTGTGAGGATGATCCAGAACTGCGAGTTCTCGTCCGGAAGGATGCACTAGGAAGGGCCTCTGCCTTGGCGGACCCAACCTAATTTTTATCTTGCTTCAAAAAAAAAAAAAATATCCGCACTACATAACAAGAAGCTGGGAGTAACCCTCCCCTTACAATCGCCGCCCATCATATTTCATCGGGCGTTTCTGATAACTCGTGGGCCCCTCTCGGAAACGAAAGGGCAAGCTTAGCGAGAGAGTTGGCGACGTGGTTCGCTTGCCTGAAGACATGTTGGAGTTGAATCCCAACGCCTATTAATGAAGCCTTGACATTGACGCATGGACACTCGTAGATGCTGGATAACGGGTTACACTCTGCAACACTCTTACGAATCATCGAAACAACAACTTTAGAATCCATCACCACCACTCTTCCATGACCCCTGTCCCAAGCTATCTGAAGCCATCCAACTACCATCGCAGCCATGCATCACATTGCTCGCAGCAACCTCCCCTTGCTGATTAACCACCCCTTCCGCATTCACCTTCACCCATCCATGGGCCAACCTTTCCCAACTAAGCTTTTCATGATCAGCTTTGTCCGGTCGAATGTCATCGACCAGATTCTTCCTTCACGCATCGCTATACTCCCGAGTCCAGTCTATTATAAATCGCGCCTTGTCCATGCCCTGACTTCTGTTATTGAACACGCGGTGTCGTTCCGTGTTCGATTAATTTGACCTAGAAAACCTTTTTTTAATAGGTACGCACTTAGGCGCGCGTATTGTAATAGGGAGGGAGGATTTGAACTTGTGACATACTGTTGATTACTATATACAGAGCTTACAAGATCTGACACGACCTTTACCATAACCTGAATAGCTAGTGTCATGTGTAACCCGAGCTCTAACCCGAGCCCAACCCATTTAACCCGATGCGCGAGTGGACACGAAAATAGACAAATCTGAACCGATTCGTTCTTGACCCGACCCAAACAAAAGCCGAATCATCCATATAATTACTTTAATTTTCTCATTTTTAAACACTCCAATAATGTGAATTACATATATATGAGATCTAACCTAAATAAATAAATGAAGTTTAATAGTCAATAATTAAGATGAACAAAAAATCATCATTTTATAATAAAACTAAATGTGACCCGATCTGAACTCGAAATCTATTTGACCAAAACTTATTCGACCTAACCCGAACCTGACCGAACACATAATATATCATGTATGACCGAACCTATGGGCCAGGGACGGAACTAGGGGTGGGGTGTTGTATGCTCCAACCCACCCCATTTTACTAGTAATATATATAATATAGGTATATTTATATCACATTGTTTTAGTGGTCCTGTTGGATGAGAGTGAAGGGTGGGAGCATTGAGCCCCAAGTTCGAATCCTCCCATTCTCATCCCTTTAAATTTTTTTTTCCTGTGTGCACTGTCCGTGCCTGAATAAACCGAGAGGGCCCATTGTCACCTTCTCAAATTAGTTTTTTTTTCCTTTGTGCCTTCTGAAGCCCACTGCAACGTTCCCACTGTTCGTGACTTTTCCTATGTGCACTGTCCGTGCCTGAATGAAACGAGAGGGCCCACTGCCACCTTCTCAAATTATGAAGAATGAAACAAGAGGGCCTACTGCCAGATGAATTGCACTTCTATACGACTCTTGTTAAAGAAATGACCATTAATTTTTTATCACTAATTTTTAAAAAAAATATCTCTAATTTTTTTGAAAAAATTAAAATTTAATAGATATAGTGATAGACGGGGGGGGGATTTAAATTACATGTAAATTCAGCCTATCCAGAATTGTTAGGGGTGCTAAAAAAATTTCGAGAAATTTTTTTTTATATACTTATTAAGAAGATTTTTTAAAAAATAATATTGAAAAAACGCTAAAATTTTGATTTTTTAATGATTTTTTTGTATTTAAATAGTTGAGAGTAACCAAAAAAATAGAAGAGAAACAAAAAAATATAGAAAAAAATCACGAATAATTACTTTTAAAACAATATTGAATTAATAAAAGGTTAAAGATATAATGTAAACATAAATATGACATTTTTTGATGAAATAGTAGATAGAAACAAAAAATATAGAGAGAAATGTAGAAGAATTAATGTTATAAGCAAATAGAAAAGTGAAGAACTTGAGAATTGAACACAAGATCTTATATTTCTCCTTCCTTCCTTATTTGCTTTACCACTTGAGTTAGTCATCATTCTTGTTTCAAATATCATTTAAAAATATTATATTACCTTAAAAATACTAAATATATGTAAAAGAAAATCCGAGTAGGGGTGTTCGAGCACCCCCAACAATCCCCTAGCTCCGCCACTGCTGTTTGAGTACACAATGATAAATTGGAACCAACTGTTGGCAACTGACTCAAATTAGGTGAATTCAAGGTCCACACATTTTAAACCCACTTTAATTAATACCATGTGAAAAAATAGTTTCGGATGCGAAGCATTAAGAGTTGCGGACGAAAGCGTCGATAAGGGGTCGAGCGGCAACAAAGGAAAGGTAGTAAGCTCGCTGAGAGGGGTGTATTGCATCCCAAAACATGTACTTCGATCGATCCTTGCATATCGGCGTCACCGGAGTGCATAGTATCCCTTCCTCGAACAACCCCGTCCCACAACAACCTCGATCCACCACTTCATACCCTATCCAATCCGTTCATTTTATTTGAGTTACCCATAAAAATGGAATCGTAAAATAATCAATCTTTTAATTATATATAAAATGAAATTTACCGTAAATAGAAGGACGGTGGACCTGGTCAAAAACGGTGGAGTACAAGTCAAAGTAGAGGATTTGGGGGAGTCCAGAACGGGTGGGGCGCATGCTAGTGAGTAGTCCCTGGAGCATACGATTGTAGCCCACCGCAAGAGAGGAAGGAGAGGCAACGCAACCACGTGGTCCAGGGTCGAGGTGGCCCACCAGCCCAGAGTTCATTGTGATGACTGGAGGCAGGCCCGCTATTAAAATCTTTTGGGCCCCATGCCCCAATAACTCCTGCATTTAACCAATTCCACCACCATCTCCTTCATTATTGGAAAACTTTGGTGAGTTGAATTTTAAATTAGATAAATGTTCATTTTTATTTAGTAATTAAGGAAGTGTTCATAATATTTTCATAATACTTAAAACACTAGCCGAATGGGTGATTCAGATGGAGACCAAGCAGAAATCGCCAGAAAAACAAAAATTGTCGACGACCATGTTCAATCCGAGTTTAAAGATGAAGAAATCGCTAGAACTGGGCGACGCGGATGGAGACCGTATTATGAGATAGTATATCCTAGTTGTTAGTTGCAACATCCATATATATCTTGTTTTTTAGATAAAATATCTTGGTAGTTAGATAGAATTTCCTTTGTATTTTCTACTATAAATTCTCAGCAAATCAATGAAAAGAATCAAGCTTTTACCCTCTAAACCGTTCTTCAGACCGAGCATATTAAGAAGGTATCTTTACTATTACTGTGAATTGTTCTTGCATTCAGGCAATGACGAGACCTCCTTCATGATTCTTGCCAATTGGACAACGATTTTACCGCCATAATCGTAAATTGGACTCATTTTCTGTCTCTAGTTCCGAAATTTGGGGTTTAGAGGTTGCCAGACGATCGACAATCAGAGGAGAAATCATCGGGGGAAAGGGGCAAAAAAACCAAGTGGGTCAAAGTCGTCCGTTGACTAAACCGACGTGTTCAAAATTCAGAAATCATGGAGGAAGGGAATGAGATGGAGAAGGAAAACAGTTGAATGGGTAATTGTTAGAGACGATGGTCAACAATCAACATCAACAAGAGGAATCGTGTACGAGTCAATACACGGAGAAAATGTCCGAGTCCAATGTCATTTGATTGTTTCTAATGTTATATTTGCCTTATTTGGTGATGTATATGGTTTTCTATGGAACTGAATGGGCTTTTGAGTATTTGTGAATAAGTAGGAGATGTGGAATTGACTTTCTTGGTTGAGCTTCGGAGCACTCAACACAGAGTGGCGAACGAGGCGGCGATCGAGCCGATACTCGCTACCTGATGGAGAGGTTAGTCTAGGAGTGTTGACCTCCATGGAGGAGGCGAATGGTGTCTATGTGTGTTTCCGCCTTGCAACTCGAGTGATGCACTCGTTAAGATTGATTAGCAGGATCAAGATCGATGATGGAGAGCTGCAAATGCTCATGAATTGATCATTGCAGTGTTTTGCTGCCTAGTTCTTATTGATGGTGAGATTTGTCTTGGTGCATTTTATATTTGTTTGTGCACTTGATTTGGACTTGAATATCTATATGAAACTTAGATTTTTTTTAATACTTTGTGAATGAAAATCTAACAAATTACTTGATGTGTTTGTTGTGGGAGTGGTGTGCATTATCTTGCGTGGCTTGCTTGAGTTGTACCTTTTGTGCTCCGGACTCTTGATTTGGCCGAGGGATATTTTCTTTTTAATCTTCGTCGCTAGACGGTCGATGAACCTGGATAGATCCCAACCGCGCGCAACACGGTAAAAGCTCCCATCTTTCAACGGACGGACATTCTTGATGGTGGTTCCCCCAGTTCTGAACTTCTCTTTCCACTCGGGGATCTTCCCCGACCATAGGTTGGTGACACTATCATGTCGTTGGTGACAATACACTCGAGAAAATAATATGGTGACAGTGTTCCGTAGTTGGTGACAATTTTAATTATATAGTCAGGGAAAATAGGTGGTGACAAGTTTTTAATAGTTAGTGACAAAAAAAAAATTGGCGACAATGCTCTTTAGTTGGTGATAATAGGTATATTTCATTGTTTACTAGCTAGTTGGTGAAAATAATTTTGTACCAATGTTTGGTAATTGATAACAATAGGTGATTATAGTTGATGGACATTTACTTAATTATGTAAAAAAATGAATATTTACTTAATTTTCACATCTAAAATGGATATTCATCAAATTTAATCTTCATTATTCCCGTAGGGTAAATTACACAACAGTTGCACCATTTTTTAATAAATTCATATAGGGGAAATTTAATTAATAAATTCATAGAGGGGAAATCTAAACTAGCTATTTCAATAAAAAAAATATCATATTTAAATTTAATGTTTCTTTCAATACAATTTTAGTATTTTTTGAAAAAAATATTCTTTTTTTAGATCCTTTCTAGTTCAACTGGGCTTAGCCCACTCTACATCTGGATCGAGTTACTGTAGGTCCATTTAAGGGGTTGACACTCCCACTCACAAGTGTCTCCATGTTTTCCACGAGGATTCGAACTTCGAACCTCAAGGCATGAGATGTAGCCCCATAACTACTACACCAACTTGTGATTAGTTGAAAAATTACAATTTTTTTTAACACCTCTTTGACAAAATCCTGACTCCGCCACTATTCATTTCTATCACAATACTTGTCTTTCTAACCAATCTCCCATTTTACAGAAAATACCAACCACACAATTATGCCATTGATCATCACCTACATTTTATCCCATTAAAAATCAGCACTAACCATCTTATACTATAATTATACTTCATCCGTCTCATAATTCATATGGTTGGACTATTTGACATGCTTTTTAATAAGTTAAAATCTATATAAAAATATTATTTTTAATAATTTTATATTTATTATTAATAAATATAAAATTATATAAAAAATTAATATAAAATATTATAATAAATTAAAACTATTTCATACCCATACTTATAAAAAAAGTATTAATAGATCGATGATGTTATTTTATTTATATTGGTGAAAAGAATTATTATATTGAAATTAATTATTTAACAATTGTTATTTTATTTGTATCTTTATTATTTTTGATAGAATATACTATTTATATTTAGATTAATTTTTATCTTATATTTTCTGAATATTTTGATAGTTATTGATTTAATTCTCACATTATAATTCAAATTTTGTTTTTGACATGTTTTTAATAATATTATTTAAAAAAATATAATTATGTTAACATATTAGGAACGGTACGGTTTATTGATATTATAACAATTATGAAAAAAAATGGTATGAAGTAGTAATTACCTGGATGAAAGCATTGGAGAATTTGAGAATATAGAGTTGATAATCATAGTCAGATATAGAAAAAGGGCGAGATTGGGCGAAGTCATTGGTGCCGCAACTGATAATGTAGATTCCCCTCTTAATTATCCGCATCGCTCTCGTAATCCCTATCGACCCTCTTAATCTCGCTTTGTACTCTCCAAACTGCTTCAACTGCTTTGACATGCTAATTACATTCTGCACCAAATATTTAATCAATCACGGACAATTAATTATTAATTTAAGTATATACTAGCACATCCTTTTCATTAATTAATTACTGAGTGTATCTCAATTAAGTTTATTGACGAGGGACATGGTGGATGCAACAGAAACACATTATTTATCATGCTTCAATTAGAGGCTTAAATACCCACCATAGTAACGTTTCATTATAAAACTAATTGATAATATGATTGTTGGATTTAGTAAGAAGTGCAACAATTATATTATCAACGAGAGAGAGAGATTTCAATAAGGATTTTGTCTTCCTTATTTGGTAAGTCAATGACAGTGTTATTGACAGATGTATGTAGAATGGTGTTTTAGATTGTCGCTTACTTTGATCTAATAATTAAGTTGGGTCAAGATAACCAGGGGCGGAGCTGGGAGTGGTCGGGGGTGCTAGAGCACCCCTGGCCGGAAAAAATATATAATTTTTTTATATATATATTTAGTATTTTTAAGTAATATTTGTAATAGGAGTGCTATCTAGCTTAATTGGTAAAGGGAATGAAGGGAATTAAATGGTCTTGGGATCAAATTTCAATCTTCTCACTTTTTATTTGTTTTATTCTATCATTATTCAACATAATTATTTAGAGATTTCTTTCTATATTCTTAGTTTCTCTAAACTATTTTAATTAAAAAATGTCATGTCACATGTAAATTTAATGTTTTCCTTCAATATTGTTTTAAAAGTAATTCTTCCTGATTTCTTTCCTATATTTTTTTGTTTCTCTCAACTATTTAACTAAAAATATCATAAATAAATCACAATTTAGTATTTTTTTTCAATATTTTTGCAAAATTCTTCTCAATAGGTATAAAATAATATTTTACAAAAAAATTTTAGCACCCTGAATTTGATCCTGGCTCCGCCAATGAAGATAACTAGTAAAATCTTTAGAGATTTGAGTGACAAAAAGAATCTGTATTAGGAACCATCAGAACATGAGTGAATGATAGGAGTTTATTATCCGATTAGCAATGTGACAGATGCATAGGTGGAAAGGGAAAAAAAAAAACAAAAGGAGAAGAGTAAAGGAAGCCATGGATGATGGATGTGAAGAAAAAGTGAACTTGAGTGAATCTCAAATGTATAGATTGGAATCCTATCGCGAAGTAAATTAGGGAAGGCTTTTAACGAGAGTTCAAGCGGATACTTCTTTTGAAGTGTTCTTCAAATTGGAGATTGTGTTGATGGGATACTCGTGTCAAAGAAGTAATCGTCAAGAGATAAGACTGATAACGAATCCGAGAAGAAGCCAACATGGATTAAAGAAGTTGTCGGAAGGTTAGAATGAGATGATGAGAAAATCAACTGAGAGTAACAAAGAGTTAAGGCGGAGGGGCACACTGGCACAGGGAGGATCGGTTTCATGTCTTCATAATAGGGTGAGATTCATATACAATGGATGTCGACATGAGAAAAACGTTTTCGGGCCAATTGGGTTGGAGGGGTGATTGTTGGGCTATTGGGCCCATTAATAAATCCAGCCAAATGATTCTTTTGCTAGGGTATTTGGCAAATTGATGAATTTATTGCAGGAGAGGTAGATTCAACATTGTCACCCGCACAGACTCGAATTTGAATCACCCGACTAAAAAAACAGTTGATAACTCAAAAAAAAAAAAAAACTAACGGGTGAAAAGTAGATAATGGGTATGTGGGTGTGTTAAGCTTGTCGGTTAGAGCTTAACAACCTGGAGAGAGTGTAAGTAATAGATGAACATGATATATATTGAATGAATCATATGATGTCTTCTACAAGATATTTATATCCTTGGACTCATATAATGTCCTAACATCACTTCTTGAATTTGGTAAATATAAAGCGGCCATTCGGGGTTCGAACCGGGGACTTTTGGGTACGTACTACCCACAAGTCCTTTCCGGTTGAACCATTCCGAAATGGTTCATAACATCACTTCCCTTCCTATGAAAAGACCTTGTCCACAAGGTTTAAGGTAAAGAAAATTATGGAAATTGATGTAGAACATGCCCGACTGGTTCCCAAGTAGCTTCTTCAACTGGCAGGTTAGCCCATTTTACTAGCCATTCCACCACTAGTTCACCATTGGCTAAATGGTGCACTTTGGTGTCTATCACAGATTCTGGTTCCACAATTACCAATCCAGCTTCATCAGTGCTTGGAAGCTATGGTTGCACTGTGATGGCAGGTCCAACCCTCCTCTTTAGTTGGGAGACATGAAACACCGGATGTATCCTTGATGAACCAGGCAGTGCTAGCTTGTAAGCTGTTTCTCCGATTCTTTGAATCACTTCAAATGGACCATAAAACTCGGCACTTAGGTTCAAACACTTCCTCAAAGTCAGTGAAGTCTGTCTATATGGTTGAAGCTTTATGTAAACCATGTCTCCAACTTGCAGTGTCCTTTCTGATCTCTTAGCATCAGCAAACAACTTCATACGGTCTTGAGCTTCCTTCAACCTTGATTTCAACACTTGTAATGCCCTCTTCCTTTCCAGCATCCAATCCTCCACAAAAGCTGTTGTGACACTACCTGTTCTTATCCCCAGTTGGGGAGGTGAGTACCCATACAACGCCTGAAAGGGAGACATCTTAAGTGTTGTATGATAACATGTGTTGTACCACCACTCTGCTAGAGCAATCCACTGTTCCCATTTCGTTGGCAAGGCTGAGGTCATACATCTCAGATAATTCTCCAGGCATTGGTTTACTCTTTCAGTTTTCCCTTCCATTTGAGGGTGATAAGCAGTCGATATTTTGAGAGAAGTTCCTAATTTGGTGAAGAATTCCCTCCATAGGTGGCTAGTAAACACCTTGTCCCTGTCTGAGACAATGTCTTAGGGTAGGCCGTGCAATTTATAGATGTTATCCATGAACAACTGGGCAACCTGACTTGCTGAGAATGGGGGACTCAATAACAAAAAAATGGGCATACTTTGTGAACCTATCTACTACCACCAATATCACATCATGCCCTTTAGACTTTGGTAATCCTTCAACAAAGTCCATTCCCACTGAGTGCCAAGGAACCTCAAGAATCAGCAATGGTTGTAATAAGCCAGGATATGCAGAGGTCTCATGTTTATGCCTTTGGCATACATCACATTCCCTGGCAATTTTTTATACAAAAGCCTTCAGCTTAGGCCAAAAGAATAAAGATTTTATTCTCTGATATGTTGCTCTTACCCCTGAATGGCCTCCCATTGTTTTAGTATGAAATGCCAAGGCTATCTTTGCTCTCAACTCCTGTCCTTGTCCCACTACAATCCTGCCCTTGTACCTCAAAATTTCTCCCTGTCACCTGAATGGAGAATTCGGATCAATGGCTGTTGTAGACCCAACTTCTGATATCTCTGTATCCGCTAAGTATCTTTCTACCACCTCTTGCATCCAGGTTGGCTTGATCACTACCAATGCTTTACAAAATCCAACTTCTGCTATTTGCACTTCAGTATCCTGTACTGACAGTCCCCGTCTGGATAAAGCATCTGCAACATAAATGTTCTTACCCAACATGTATTGAATTGAGTAACTCAAGCCAAGCAATTTCCTGATGGCTTTCTTCTGTAGGTGAGTGGTGACTTGATGATCTAGCAAATGCCTCAAGCTCTGGTGATCTGTGATGATGGTGAAATGGCATGGTTCCAGGTAGTGTCGCCATTTGTCTATTGCATACAGTATAACAAGCAGTTCTTTCTCATAAGTGGACAACAAGAGATGCTGGCCATGGAGAGCTTTACTTATGAAGGCTAGGGGTCTCCCTTGTTGCATCAACACTGCACCTATTCCCACCTCACAAGCATCAGTCTCCACCTGAAATGGGATAGAGAAATCAGGAAGAGCCAACACTGGTGGTGAAGCTAATGATTCTCTAATCCTCTGAAAGGAATCATCACTATCCGGACTCCAACTGAAAGCCTCCTTGTTCAATAGATTAGTCAGTGGTCTGCATATCACCCCAAAATTCCTGATGAATCTTCTGTA
Organism: Persicaria tinctoria; assembly: GCA_037127255.1. NCBI lineage: Eukaryota > Viridiplantae > Streptophyta > Magnoliopsida > Caryophyllales > Polygonaceae > Persicaria > Persicaria tinctoria. Next base: position 18,109,577 of record JBANSL010000007.1, on the reverse strand, counting down.
ATAGCCTGCTAACCCCAAGAAGCTTCTCAATTCTTTTTCATTTTTAGGGACTGGCCATTTCAAAATGGTTTCAATATTTGATTGATCAGTTGCCACACCCTCTGCAGAGATCACATGTCCCAAATATTCTACCTTAGAAACAACAAAGCTACATTTGGACATCTTTGCATATAGTTGATGCTTTCTCATGTTGAGCAAAAATGATTTCAAATGATCAATGTGCTCACTGATGCAGGAGCTGTAGATCAAAATATCATCAAAGAATACCACACATACTTCCTAAAAAATTAAGCAAAAAACACATTCATTAAGGACTGAAATGTAGCTGGAGCATTTGTCAAGCCAAAGGGCATTACAATGAATTCATAGTGGCCATTATGAGTTCTAAATGCAGTCTTAGGGATATCATTTTCAAGTACTCTCACTTGATGATATCCAACTCTCAAATCGAGCTTTGAGAAAGCCGCAACTCCATGTAGCTCATCCAACAACTCCTCAATGTTGGGGGAAATTTATCTTTTACCGTGGCTTCATTCAGTCTTCTATAATCCACACAAAACCTCTAGGTACCATCTTTCTTCTTTACCAATAGGGCGGGAGAGGCAAATGGGCTTTGGCTAGGTCTAATCAACCATGTGGACAACATCGCCTTGAACTGCTTCTCAATCTCATCTTTTTGAGTGTGAGGATATCGGTATGGTTTAAAGCATATGGCCTATGCTTACATCCTCTTTCTAGAGGTAGGCTAGAGGGTTCTTCAAAAACTTCTTTGAACTGGTCCAATACCTCCTGCACTCCCACAGGTACAAACTCTTCTTTTACACACAATTGAAAGAATTGGATCACCTCTGAGGCATACTCTAGCGGTTGATCCCTCACTAATACCTTCAATTCCTTTCCTGTAAGATGCATCACTGTTGGTCCTTTGTTGTGGTCCACAATTCCCTGCAACTCTACCCTCTTTCTCTCTTTAGAAAAAAGAAATAGTAATTTTGTTGTAATCAAATTGCACTGGGCTGTAATTCTTCTTCCAATTCACCCCAAAAAACAGCTCGAATTCCCCCACTTTGAGAACTCTTATGTCAAATGAGTAACTCTCACCTTGCATAGCCCATTTGAAGCCTTTACATTCTTGGCTTACAATATAATTTGCCCTTGTTCGGGCCCTCTACAACCGTCACGTTAGCAGATGACAACTTAAACCCGACCTCTTTGGCAATTAAGGGGTCTACAAAACTGTGCGTGGATCCACTGTCAATCAAAACATTGATCAATCTCTTCCCCACATATCCTTTAACCAAAATAGATGTGTCAGGTCCTTCATTCCCAGTGAGGGCTCTCACAAAACCTCCATCCTCCTCATCAGGCATTGCATATTCCTCTCCAAGGTTATCCCCATACTCATCTTCCTCCACTGAATCTGCCCCTTGACCAGTCATGAACTTCACAGTTGAAGGCTTGCAACGATGCCCCACAAAGTATTTGTCTCTGCATCTAAAACAAAGGCCTGGAGTTTTTTTTGGAATCATCCCCAATCTTGGAGCTACTGCGACCCTGATCTTGACTCCAACTTCCACTAGGCCTCCAAGAAGATTTGCTTAATTTGACTAAGGCTTGGACTGCATCATTGTGCAATCTAGCAAGTTCCAAGCTCTCGGCTAGATCACGTGGTCATCCCAGCTTGACCAAAGGCTTAAGCTCGGCCTTCAATCCACTGATATAACTCATCACAAAATAGCTCTCTAGTAAGTGAGGATTGTAGGATAACATCCCTGCGCGTAATTCCTCAAATCGCTCATTGTAATCCTCCAACTCATCTTGCTGACTGAGCTTATTGAATTCCTCCACGATCTCAACACCCTGTTTCTCACCAAATTGAAGACACAAAGCTTCACTCATTTTCTTCCATCGAACCCCCCTTTTCTACATCAAATAGCTTTGGATCCAAGTGTCGGGCCTATCTTGCATATACATCGCAGCAAGTTCTACTTTCTGTTGCTCTTGGATTCCAAACAAGGAGAAGTACTTTTCGCACTTCCTTACCCAGCTTCTTGGCTTCTTCCCATCAAATTGAGGGAAATCAACCTTCGGAAATTGATTCTGATTAACTAGAGTTCCAGCGAGGTTACCTTTGTTCCTCATCGGAGGTGGTGTGTAGGCATTAGCATTTGCCCTCTCCTGGAATTCCCGATTGCCGATCGGTGGAGTTTTGTCATGTTGATCCGTTGTCAGTCCACCAAGATTACCTTGATTCGCTGATCGCTGAGCCAGAACCTTCATCCAATCCGTAACTTGTGCCACTGAGTGATCCAATCTGGATGGAAGCTCTGGAATTCCTCCCTTGATTTCTTGTGGTCCAGGATTGCTTGCTGATGATCATCTTGCTTCCGAATAGCCTCCAACAATCTCTCATTCGTCGAAGCCGTGAACTGCTGGAGGTGGAGAATCTGAGAATCCATCTTTTCACTGGTTTTGAGCCGCGTCCCGTTCGCCATAGCCAAGAATCCACAAGCTGCTGATACCACTTGTTAAGCTTGTCGGTTAGAGCTTAGCAACCTTGAGAGAGAGTGTGAGTAAGAGATGAACATGATATATATTGAATGAATCATATGATGCCTTCTACAAGGTATTTATATCCTTGGACTCATATAATGTCCTAATAGGGTGATGGCTTAGATTGGATGTGGGTGATGATTTTTTCCACCTGCACCTGACCCACTACCAGACCTCATCTGACACCCTCTACCACCCACCACCCATTTACAATATAATATAATATTTATTTATTTTGTTATTGTGATTTATGAATAAAAACATATATTTTTTCTTCTTCTTTTCTAACCCTTGAATAGGTAAATAAAGAGCGACCATTCCGGGGTTCGAACCGGGGACCTATGGGTACTACCCACAAGTCCTTTTCGGTGAGCCATTCCGGAATGGTTAAAAATATTTAATATAATGTTTTTTAACCCTAAATCTCTAAGTTTACGTACAATTAGGCATCGAAACTCAACTGAAATAATAATTATAATATAATGTTTTTAGATTCTTTCTGTTTATAATATTAAAGATACATATGTTGTAGACATAATGTTATTTAAGACACACACATATTACACTTTATCTTTCAGATTAGACGGAAATAGACAAATACAATGGGGAAAAATCATCCATGTTTCACCCATCTCACCCGCTCACCCGATGAGTGATGGGTGAAATGGATATGGATGGTGGATCGGGTGGGGTGATGGTCCACACATGATAGATCAGGTGAAATGAGGGTTCATCCATCCATCGCCCAACTCATTACCATCCCCAATGCAAGGGGAAGCAAGTTGTTTTGCTTCAGGAGAGCCACCAGGAGCATCTAGGAGAAAGAGAGAGAGAGAGAAGGGATACGAGGGAGAGGAAAAAAAGAGAGAGATTTGAAGGTGTTTTTTTTTCTTGGTGATTTCATCATTTGTTTTACTATTAACTATAATGTTTATTGCCTTATTGGAATGTATTCTCTATTTAGAAATATAATATCATGAGTAAGTATGTGGATCACTTTGAAGAGAAATCATCTCTAGATTTTGGGATATTTAAATTGATGTTTAAAATCTTTGATTTTTAAACACTGGTATTAATTTTGTGCTTAATGGATTTCATTCTTTTAGGAGATGGATGATCTTAGTCTTAATTACTAAAATAAATATCAGGATATAAAAAATGTGGATTGGCAAAACAAGCAAGGAGAAGAAAGATGGACATTGGCTGTGGAGGTGAGAGGGTCATAACCCGACCCGGCCGATGCGAAGCTAACTCCGGTCATCAACTCCTTTATGCTCAGATTCGGATCCAAATAAGGAGGGATTTTGGATTTGATCCCCAAATACGAAGCTGCATTATTCACCAAAATTAAATCAGATTCCGAATTAATCTAAACTAATTAGTAAAAAAAACCCATAAACGTACGTACCAATGAAGTCGGTGGTAAGCTTTCCATTACTGAACCGCCCGGTGGGTTCGGAGTTGTCGAAATCGATACCGTAAGGCGGGAAGTTACTTTTAAAGATGGTGTTGATGAAGTTGTTATTTCCGGGATCCACCGTGGAGTCTCCGAACACAATGACGGCCGGGATGGAGGAGCGGTTACGGCTCCTTTCGATGCCGCCGTCATAGCGGTGGCTCTCCCCTTCCGTAGAAGACACGGCCATGACAAGGGGAATGAAAGACAGGAAGAGAATAAGGCTATGGTTATAATGCATTTTTGGATGAAGCAGCAAAGCGAAGCTTCTTCCTTATTTGAGCGAGCTAGCAACTGTATTAAAGCTTGCTAGGTAGGAAGAGTAACATATATATGTACGTATGAGGGCAATTAAATTGCAGTAAATAGTAGTAGTTTTGTAGTTTGCAAAGAGATAGCCTGGCCCGCCTTTTAAATAAGTTGTTTTTCGCAATGAATAGTCGGTTTCACTTTACAGGAGGTGGACGTGGTGCCAAGTGCGAACCATAGTGCCGAACTACACCCCAGAATGATATTATAATTTTGATAGATGAGATGAAAGCAAGTACAAATTAAAGAAAGTTATTTATGGTAGAAATTCCTACTCACCAATATAGGTCGTATTGACTTTATCTGTAAGGATGCTATCAGATAGAGTTTTTCGGATCCAAACCTTTACCGAATCAAAAAGAAAAAAAAATTATTGTAGAAATTCTTAAAGTTTACGTTAACAATGTGGGATGAAAATCACCAACTTTTTTGTTTTTGGGTACTCACTAACTTATGACCGATATCCGATGATAAAATCTTAAGTAAACATATTACATGACCTATGACAACTAGCCTCACCAGTCACCACACGTGTTTGATTTCTTAGGAGGATATCAACAAATATAAATTCTAATATATGCGCCTAGAATTATATCACAAAAGGAAACTCAATGTTTGATTTCGTATGGGAAATCATTTTCCTCCGATATACCCAATCTTTAGCCAACCAACAAAATCTTCTATTCCCTTTTCTTCCTTGATCTCGGTGTGTATCACGACATCGTGATTCGGATCCGGATCTTAAGATCTTACGATCATACTATCCTAGGCTAGCTTCTGATCCGATCCGGATCATGTATAAATACTTGTTGTTAGAATCAGGTTAGGATCGGCTAGAATCGTAAGATCTTAGCAATACTTTATAAAGTGATGTTATGTGTTATTTTTGTTTGGAATTTGGGATTGTATGCCTACAATAAAGAATATGGGTCCTTAAATTGTATTTTTTAAACCCATCTCCCAGAGTCCCAGGTGAACGGTCCAATTTTCTCCTCCATACTTTTAAGGGTTCGTTTGGTATAAAAATTTGATAGGGTAAATGAAAACGAGGTGAATGTAGTTTATATGTAATTCAAAATATATTGGTAGAGATAGTATTAATTATTACTTGGCCCAATTAGAAAAAATTGAAACCCCAAGCCTCATTCTAATTCATTCATTGTCGATCCTTTTAAGCTCCACTACTTGAAAATAAAGAAGAAATTGGGGCAGCAGTGGCATGCAATTGGGTCAGGAGTGCTATTTTTGGAGTTCTTGGTGGCGGCGAGCCGTTATTTTTATACCTTTTAAGACGTTGTCTTTGAAAAATTATGAATGTTAAAGTGGTTATTATTGGACTATGTTTTTGTTGATTACTTAGTTTGTTTAATGGAGAAGACGATTAGTTTAATGGAGACGATTAGTTTTGTTCATGCATGAGTATTTGAAACACATCAAATACAAATACCATATGTCGTTGACAACCAAATGATGTGAAGGTCACAAGGATCTTAAAAAATCCCTCCTTTATCAAGGGAAATATCTTTTAAACCAAAGAAGAAAAAATAGAGAACCTCCCCCTCAAAATGGCACTACCCTCATTTCTTTGAAAGGAACAACCTATCACAAGGTGCTCAAGACCTTCATAACCAATCAACCCAACTTACCAGCCTTAGTCCACTCTAAAGTACTTGCAAGGGGTTAGCTTTATCATAACATCGTAGATCAACACACAAGTAGTGAAAATGCATATGGAAAAACAGTCAAACATATATCAAGGGTCCTCAGGACACTTGCAAGTCTTAAACGACTATGCTCAAAATCGCAATAGTCAATCATAGGGTGGAAAAATAAAATGTTCACACACAACATACTCGGATCAAAATCAGAGACATTTATCAAAATAAAAAGGTTAGACTGGGGGAGGGAGAGCAGATATGGTTAGGATGAAAGATAAAAGGGTTGTAGGACCCGCCTGACATTGAGGGCCAAATGATCTTGGACAAAAAAGGAAAGTTGATATGTGAGTGGATAAATATTATACACGCAAGGAAGATCTTGGAAGATTGGAGTGTGAAGATCTTGACGCCATTGGCGAGATCCGATGGAGAATTTTAGAATTGTCTTGGATAAAATATATGTGCATATTTTATCCAAGGAAGAGAGATATCTTGTTTCTTTTTTCAATTTTATTAATTTGGATTATATAGTTGATCTAGGAGAAGAAGAAAGAAGAAGTCAGAAAGACTTCGTGTGTAGAAAGTAAGGTTAGTATTGTCAAAGTGGGATAGGTATACTTGTACCATTTCGGAATGGCTCACCGGAAAGGACTTGTGGATAATAGTCATAGGTCCCCGGTTCGAACCCCGGAATGACCGCTCTTTATTTACCAATTCAAGGGATAGGTATACTTGTGACTTTTGTTATTATACGTTAACAGTCAACTACTAGTACTATGAGTTGTACGTATTAGTGAAGTTTTCTGTTATGCCTAATATAATCTAGATGCATGTGTATTAGGGTCAATGGATACTAAAGATGGATAGGCTAGGATCAGGGTTTAAGGTAATAGGTGGCTCAAGACATGATCAAGTTGGAAAAAGCTTGGCTCATAGGTTCCATGGCGCCAAGACTATTTTGAATGAGTTGAAGACAAAAGCCTGAGCTTAAGTCTTCGACCCATTTATGTAGTTTGGCCCAACTCTCTGCTCCCTTGGCCCACACTCACCTGAAGAAGCTCCAACGACTCTTGTCCTTGTTGATTGAAACGCAGCGTTTCCTTTAGTGATGGCTCGAGTATAAAGCGCCCCCTTTACAGAGAGAGAGAGAGAGAGAGAGAGAGAGAGAGTTGGAAACCCTAGAGGCGATTTGATGACGATCTCAGTTCTTCACTTCCACGAGCTTGAATCTCAAGTTCCCGATGTGATTCAAGGAGTCCTTGCTCGACTTAGGAAAGAGACGCTGCTTCGGTGCTCAACCTCATCTCTTCATCAACTTCTATTCATCTTCGTCTTCAGATGGTGTGAAGGGAGTATATGTTCCTATTTCGTGTTTCTCCTTGATTAACTGGCTTGAGTCGCTAGATCTAGGATCGTTTCTAGTTTATCTGTCAATCTGTATCCATGACTTGTATTCGATCATACTTAGTGGATTCTTGAGTTTGAGTCTCTCCATCTCGAAGACGGTCATACTTATCCGTCAATCTGTATCCGAACTGCGTCACCAATCCTTGTGTTCTCTCTTGCTTTTTTCGTATATGTGCTTAGCTCTCCATTTAAATCTGTTATAGGGTTTAGATTCGAAATCGTTTTTTACAAAGTGGTATCAGAGCTTGAGTGTCCCATTTCTTCCTTTCTTTCGTCTCTGTAGACGCGGGAAATAGATCTGGGGGCGTGGACATTGGGTGGTCCATATAAAGTATCCACGGTCAAGCGTTGTTCCTCTCCCATCCGACGTACCACACCTTTTTTTTCAAAAACCAAATCCGTTTTTTTCAAACGTTTTCACTGTGCTTTACTGTTAGTGCTTTTGTGTGATAGCTTGCTTTGGTTGTCAGGCTTTCATTTGAGCCATACTAACCCTTATTTTCCTCTACTGCAGGTACCATGGCAGATTCTTATGTCAAAATCAAACCATTCGATGGCAAGATATATTTTTCTATGTGGTATGTTAAGATGAAAGCCATCTTGATTAAGGAAAAATGTTGGAGAGCAGTTGCTCCAATCTCTCGACCCTCAACACCTCAGGGAGACCCTTTAGCCCAACCACCACCCCCTCTACCACCAGTCCCTCCTGAAGTATCAGAACAAGAACACGTTGAGACAATGCTTAGGCTCACAGATGATGTGGCTAGACATGTAGTCAAGGTAGATGACCCCAAGGCTATGTGGTTAGCCTAGGAGGACTTATTTCTTGTTAAATCTCTGCCTAGTCACATATCTATGCTTTGTAGGCTCTTCACTTTTAAAATGGACACATCTATTGCATTAAATGATAATCTGGATAAGTTTTTAAAAATGACACAAGAGCTAGAGAGATGTGATGATAGCATTAAGGATTCTTACCAAGCCATTTTGTTGTTAAACTCTTTGGCCTCACAATCTGACCATTTTAAGCATGTCATTCAGTTCTTAAGAGAGCCTCTCACTAAGGAACGCATAGTGGAGACTATCTATGAGAAGAATGAGATGCTTAAAGTGTTGAAATCCAAACATGGTGCTAAATCTGACACCTTTGAGAAATATGAGGTTTTGTTTGCTAAAACAAACAAACCTAAGGGCAATAATTCTAAGAACAAAAAGAAAAAGGAAGATGAGAGTCATAATGCATCCTCTCCCGAGTCTAGTACCAAGTTAAGGCACCCAAGGATTCCAAGTGCGATTATTGTGGACATGGTCACTGGATTAAGGATTGCAGGAAGAAAAAGAGAGCCGATGAAAACAAACTCAAGAGTTTTATGTCTGTTTCTTTGCTTGAGTATGATGTTGGTAATTATCCTAATGAACTTTTCATGTGTATTTCATTAGACAGTGATCCTTCATCTTGGATTCTTGACTCTGGTTGCACTATACATGCCACACCAATCAAAGCTTGCTTTGACACTCTTGATCAGAGTAGGAGAGGGGTAGTCAAACTTGGTGATCACCACTCTCTTGCCACCAAGGGGATGAGGGATGTATCACTGAAAATGTTTGATGGGAATATTCTCACCCTTAAGGATGTGAAATGGGTCCCTGAGTTAAGGATGGGCCTTATTTTTGAGTCTGTTTTTTATTGCATGAATTATGATATCACAACTAGTAATGGCATTAAGAGAGTTTTCTGCAATGGTAAATGCATTGTCAAAACCATTAGAAAGAAAGGCTTATATCATGTCATTACCCCTGAAAATGAATGCAATCTCCTTGCCAACTCTGCATACACGACTTTCTAGTTAACCAAGTTGTGGTATCTTAGGCTAGGTCATATTGGCAACAAAGGTCTTTACTATCTGCATAAACATGGTTTATTATCTGAAAAACCTACTGACTTGTCTTTCTGTGAGAACTGTGTCTTTGGGAAAGCTACAAAACATGCATTCCCCAAGTCATTGTACACTGACTCCAAGCCCCTTGAGTATGTTCACTCAGACTTATGGGGTCTTGCACAGGTGGACACAATTGGTGGAAAGAGATATTTCATTTCATTTATTGATCACTTCTCCAGGAAAGTTTGGCTAACTCTTCTGAAAACAAAGGATGAGGCCTTTCAGGCCTTCAAAACCTGGAAAACTAAAGTGGTGCTCCAAACTGGTAATAAACTTCTATGCTTCAAAACTAGATAATGGCCTTGAGTTTTGCAATATTGTCTTTGATGATTTTTGCAGGGAGAATGGCATAAGAAGGCAACTCACAATATCTGGCACCCTTAGCAGAATGGTACTTCTGAGAGGATGAACAAGACACTGTTAGAGAAGGCCAGATGTCTTCTCTTCACAGCAGGCATGAAGCACATTCTTTGGGGAGAAGCTGTTGTCACTACAACTTATTTGATAAACATATCTCATTCTTCTGTCATTGGCTTCCAAACTCCACAAGAGCCGTGGATTGGTAAAAAAACCCAGTCCGTCATACTTAAAGCCTTTTGGTTGCACAACTTATGCACAAGTTTCATAAGGTAAGTTGCAACCTAGGGCCATTAAAGGTGGCATGCTTGGTTATCCTAAAGAAGTTAAGGGCTACAAGATCTTCCTCATTCAACCTTGAGGATATAAAGTGATTGTCTCACGAAATGTTATCTTCAATGAATCTGAATTTCATTTTAAATGTTTGCTAACACCTAGAAATGAGAACACAGGTAAATCTGATCAGCCCTCAAAATTCTTTGCAACTGATAACCATTTGTTGTCACCTACCACCTCTAAGGAAGGGGATTATGAGTTTGACATAGGCTATGTCCCTACTCATTATAGATCTTCCCCAGCAAACCCTACAATCACAGTTGATGCTCCATTACAACAACCACAACAATTAGGAGGACGAAATGATGAAGGACAACAAAATGAAGAAAATGAAGAAAACACAACTCAGGGAGTACCCCTAAACCCTTAACCTTCTCCTTCTACTTCTGAGTCTCCCAATTCTTCTTCTAGTTCTTCAAATACTCTTGTTGTGCCTTCGATGTCTGAACATGCTTCATCTGCGCCTATTATTGATAACTCTGTGTTGAATGATTATCAACTTGTTAGAGATAGGAGTCCTAGAGTTAGAATTCCTATACAGATAATATTAATATTGTTGAGTTTTCTTATGTTGCATATGAGATTGTTAAAAATAATCCCCCTGAGACTTTTGAATCTGCTATGAGATCCTCTGATTCTGTGAAATGGTTTAAAGCTATGCTTGAAGAGCTTGAGTCTATGAAAATCAACAAAACTTGGATTCTTGTTCCTAAACTTGAGCAAGCTAAAACTATTGACTGCAAGTGGGTTTTTAAAGTCAAAGAAGGGATAACATATGATGAACCACCTAAGTATAAAGCTAGCCTTGTAGCAAAAGGGTTTAATCAAAGAGAAGGATTGGATTATAATGATATATTTGCTCCAATTGTTAAATATAAAACTCCGAGATTGCTTCTTGCTATTACTACTGTCTTTGATTGGGAGCTTGAACAAATGGATGTTAAGGCTACATAATCTTTCTTTATGGTGATCTGGATGAAACCATTTTATGAAACAACCTAAGGGATTCACTGATAAAAACAAACCAAATCATGTTTGTCTATTAAAAAAGTGTATTTATGGTCTAAAACAGTCTCCAAGACAATGGAACATAAAATTTGACTCTTGCATGAGATCTCTTGGATTTATTAGACGTGAATATGATTCCTGCTTATACATCAAGGGTGTTACCGCCAAATTTCCTTTGTTTATTCTGCTTTATGCAGATGATATTCTCCTTGTTTGTGCTTCTATGAGAATTATTTATGACACTAAGAGAAATTTGATGAAACATTTTGAAATGAAGGACCTTGTCCATGCCAAACGAACTCTGAGGGTCATGATCTTTAGAGATAGACCCAAGAAGAAGCTCATGCTTTCCCATGTTGATTACATTGAAAAAGTTCTTAAAAAATTTAGCATGCTTGATTCTAAATCTTCACCCATACCCTTATGAGGGCACCTTGTTCTGAGCAAGGCTCAATGCCCTAAAACTGACCATGAAAAGAAATATATGGTTGATGTTCCCTATGATGTTGTTGTTGGTTCAATCATGTATGTTATGCTTTGCACTAGGCCTGATTTAGCTTTTGCCATAAGTTTTCTTAGTAGATATATGTCCAATCCTGAGATGCCTCACTAAAATGCAATGAAGTATTTGCTTAAACACTTGAATGGCACTAATCAGCTTGGCCTTGTGTACTCAGATTATGCACCTGCTAGTGATCTCCAAGGGTATGTGGATTCAGATTACGCCAGCAACAAGGATACAAGAAAATCCACTACTGCCTACTACTTAACTTGGGTAGACAACTGCATCTCCTGGAAGTCTCAACAACAATATGTGGTGGCCTTATCCTCAACCGAAGCTGAATACATGGCAGCTACTAAAGCTGCAAAGGAAGCTATCCGGTTGAAAGGCATACTTGGAGAGATTTTTAGAAAAAATTTATACCTGTGATCAACATATGGATAGTCAAAGTGCTCTGTATTTGTGTAAGGACCCCATGTATCACGAGAGAACCAAACATATAGATTTTAGGTTTCACTTCATTAGGCATAGGGTCGAAGACAAGGTACTGGGCGTCAAGAAGATCAAAGGAGAGCTCAACCCATCAGACTTTGGCACGAAGATAGTTCATTCCAGTAAGTTCTACTATTGCAGGCACTTTCTTCATATACTTGATGTTCACTAACCATGCAGGTACACGAGCCGAGGATGGACGGATCGAAAACACAAACCCTTATGTCCCTATTTAAATGATCGAATACTGCACATGGTGGATAGATTAGGAGGACAAATTGTTATGCCTAATATAATCTAGATGCATGTGTATTAGGGTCAATGGATACTAAAGGTGGATAGGCTAGGATCAAGGTCTAAGGTCATAGGTGGCTCAAGACACGATCAAGTTGGTTGAAGCTTGGCTCATAGGTTCCATGGCGCCAAGAATATTTTGAATGAGTTGGAGACAAAAGCCCGAGCTTAAGTCTTCGGCCCATTTTTGTAGTTTGGCCCAACTCTCTGCTCCCTCGGCCCACACTCACCTGAAGACGCTCCAACAACTCTTGTCCTTGCTGATTGAAACGCAACATTTCCTTTATTGATGGCTCGAGTATAAAGCACCCCCTTCAGAAACCCTAAAGGGTTGAGAGCTTCATTTTTCGCTTCTGCTTCCACCAAAGAAAGAGAGAGAGAGAGAGTTGAAAACCCTAGAGGCGATTTGATGACAATCTCAGTTCTTCACTTCGACGAGCTTGAATCTCAAGTTCCCGATGTGATTCAAGGAGTCCTTGCTCGACTTAGGAAGGAGACGCTGCTTTGGTGCTCAACCTCGGCTCTTCATCAGCTTCTGTTCATCTTCGTCTTCAGATGAAGTGAAGGGAGTATCTGTTCCTATTTCGTGTTTCTCCTTGATTACTTGTTGCTTGAGTCGCTAGATCTAGGATCGTTTCTAGTTTATCCGTCAATCTGTATCCATGACTTGTATTTGATCATACTTAGTGGATTATTGGGTTTGAGTCTCTCCCTCTTGAGGCTCCGCAGAGTAGGGTAACTAAACTGCGTCACCAATCATTGTGTTCTCACTTGCTTTATCTTATCTGTGCTTAACTCTCCATTTAAATTTATTCTAGGGTTTAGATTCGAAATTGGTTTTTACATTTTCATTAATAAAAGAAGTAAATCTATTGAAAATCCTTCCCAAACAAAGAGAGATGGTGATTTTTATCCCACACTACTTGCATATACGTAGTTTGATTTCAACCATAGATCCATAATCAACCTATCATTTTGAGCCTTTATTCAACCTAGCTTTGCTAGAAACACTAATGCACTCTAAACTCTAAAGGGTCCTAGTACAGTTCGTTTGAGTTTTTCGTTGATATGACGATTGAATTTCGTTTCTGCTCTATACACTCCAAATCCTGCACGTCAATTTTGACGTGCAAAATTAATGTGGGTTAATTAATTTTTTTAAAGTGTTAATTAATCAGAAAGACTTGAACGTCAATTCCGACATGCATTTTTTATGGTGGATTTGAGGTGTTTCTAAAAACACCCTTGAATTTTTAGAGTTATATTAGAGAGGAGAGTTAACGACAATACGACATCGCTGCTTAGGGTTTGCATAATGCTTTTTGTCTTGGTCCAATTTGTTCATTCACACGTTTCAACGAATAATGTGTTTTTGAAATTAGAGGATTTCAATAAACTCTAATTGAGTATTTAAAGAAACAAAATACACACACACATCCATGCTTATCTCCACTATCCATGCTACACCATTCCATGCTTTATCATCAAGATTATAAACAACGACAATGCAATTGAGGTATCTCCACAATTTTTATTTAATGGCAATGGACAACTCACCTACTAAATTGATTCACCAGAACAGGACCTTGTGGAGGATCATGTGTATTTAATTATTTATTAATGGCCGAAATGGGTCTTGGTATTAAACATAAATTCGGTCTTATATCATAGATATTTCAAAATAAAAATTGATCATCTTGATATATTCTTTTTTTTTTTTTTCCATATAAGAAGAGGAATCCTTGTATGACCGCCAACTCATTAATAATCTATACTTTGTATTTAGGGAAAATTAGAGAGAGGGTCTCTTAGTACCCAAAAAAAAAAGGAGAGAGACGGTCTCTCCTCTCTAAAAAAACCCAACAAATCATGGAACCTTGGGCAATTGAATCTCATAAAATCCCAAATCAATCATGATGTTTAAAAAATTGAGAGGTGAATTTTCAAATTCCCATTCTTAAACATGAAAAGTGGCATGAAATTGGGGGTTTTGGGTCTTTCCTTGTGGAGATCTCATACCTAGAGCTGACAATTCGGATCATCCAGTCGGGTTCGGGTCGATCACATTCGGGTCGGGTCCGGATGAGTCGAGTCAACTCGTTCAAAATTTTTGTGTGGGGCTTGATCGGGTCGGATTCGGTCAAAATGAAATTCAGATTGGTCGGGTTTAAGTCAAAATCGGGTCGGACCCATTCGGGTTTTCGGTCAAAATCGGGTCGATCTCGTTCGGGTTTTTGGTCGGTACTTGGGTCGGTCTCATTCAAGTTTCAAGTAGAAGCGGGTCTATGTTTGTTTCAAACTTTTAATTTTTCGGGTGGAATTTGTTGAATCATGTTCATTCGGGACTTTCGGGTAATCAATTTTTTTAAATTAAATATGTAATTCATGTTATTTATGTATTTCAAAAAATATTTTTAGTAAAATTAAATATGATTCAATATATATTATCTACTCATTGACTCGTAAGCTGACTAAACTCATTCTATTCATGATTAATTTCATTGAAATTTTGCAATATATTGTTATCAAAATCATACCCGATTCCCTTTCTAAAAGATAATTCACGTTATTTGTGTTATTGTTATCAAAATCATACTTGGGTAATCTAATCAACCGACTCTTTTGTGAGTTAATCTTAAATACTGATAAAGTAAACAAATTATTGCATATATGAAAATAACTAAACAAGATTACTTTAACCCTCATATATAAATTCATATCCGATTATTCGATGAATTAGAATATTCGATAGATTCGAATATTCGATGCATTTAAAGTATTCTCTTCATCCCTCATAAAATTTTGGAAAACAAGGACATATAAAATTGTGAATACAACTTATAAAACTATCATATATTCATAATTCATAATTTCATATTTTATTCATTACAAATCATTATCTTTGACGTCTAAATAAAGTTATGATTTTATATTTTATTCATTACAAATGATTTGATCAATCACTTTATTTTTGTTCAATAAATTTTTTCATAAGTAAAATTTTATTTTTGTATCGTCGAATTTTATTTTAGTTAATTAGATTATTTATTACAAAAGAAATTTCATAAACTATGAGAAAATGAAAATAAGAGGGAATGAAATTTGAGCAGAGAAGTAATGAAATTTATAAATTTGATCAAATTTATAGGAGCGGTGAAATTTGAGGAGGGAAGAAATGAAATTTATAAATTTGAGGAGGGAAGGGAGAAAAATATAGGAGGGATGAAATTTGAGGAGGGAAGAAATGAAATTTATTGAGAGGGAATCAAATTTGAGGAGGGAAGAAATGAAATCTGTTGAGAGAGATTGCACTTTATGCACTAAACGGATTTAAGTTTTCATTTTGATCAATGAAAATTTTATTTTGTTTAGGAATAGCATTAACTATCAGTAGCTCGATAATGGATTACAGTAATTTTTTTTGTTTTGTAGTGTGTGTGTGTATATATATATATAATAGATCATATGTAATCAAGGCTTATTTATAAGACTCATAAGAAGGCCTAACTTTCTTGCGATCCATCGTAGATGACTTCTTCAAGGACTTCAATAGAGATTCATAAAACTGTCTGCCGTATGGATAGAGTCCAAACTTCTCGTCATCACAAGCAAGTAAACTTATTCCATGACCTATGAGTATGACAACCAGCCTCACCACACGCGTTTGATTTCTTAGGAGGAAATCAACAAATATAAATTCTAATATATGCGCCTAGAATTATATCAGAAAAGGAAACACAATGTTTGATTTCTTATGAGGAAATCATCTTTCTTCGTTGTACCCAATCCTTAGCCAACCAACAAAATCTTCTATTCCCTTTTCTTCCTTGATCTCGGTGTGTATCACGACATCGTTATTAGGATTACGATCCGGATCTTACGATCATACTATCCTAGGCTAGCTTCTGATCCGATCCGGATCATGTATAAATACTTGTTGTTGTTAGAATCGGCTAGAATCGTAAGATCTTAGCAATACTTTATAACGTGATGTTATGTGTTATTTTTGTTTGGAATTTACAATAAAGAATATGGGTCCTTAAATTGTATTTTTTAAGCCCATCTCCCAGGTGAACGGTCCTATTTTTCCCTCCATACTTTTAAGGGTTCGTTTGGTATAAAATTTTGATAGGGTAAATGAAAACGAGGTGAATGTAGTTTATATGTAATTCAAAATATATTGGTAGAGATAGTATTAATTATTACCTGACCCTTAGAAAAAATTAAAACCCTAAGCCTCATTCTAATTCATTCATTGTCGATCCTCTTAAGCTCCACTACTTGAAAATAAAGAAGAAATTGGGGCAGCAGTGCTATTCTTGGAGTCCTGGAAAGCGATCCAATATCCATACAACTCATAAGAAGGCCTAACTTTCTTGCGATCCATCGTAGATGACTTCTTCAAGGACTTCAATAGAGATTCATAAGACTGTCTGCCCCATGGATAGAGTCCAAACTTCTCGTCATCTCAAGCAAGTGATAGGTTCGCCTCGCTGATATAGTCTGTCTGCCTAAAACACACAATCATCTCAATAAGCAATAGCCTCGCCAAAATTAGCTTCTTCTTCGACGTCTTCTTCATCTTTTGGAAACAACTAATCAAGTCATCATGATAGCATCTATCCATTCCAAGAAACTCAGAAAAAGACACTGCCTCCGGCGTATTGCAGACACGGTCTTCACATGGAAGACCAGTCATTACATGGAATTCAGCCAATGAAAAACGCGCTATGAGTCCATCAACTTTGAACCACAGTTCCTTCTTCTTCTTCGTCATGACCTGCGGCAACATCATTTGATGAATTAATTGGAAGTTAACAGTCACGTTGTTGCCCTGTGACAACACCCATCCCAAAAAACTCTCCTTCTAAATTTGATAGTGCTCAAGCAACCAATGTTGTTTTATGATGTCACAAACTTCAGGGTGACAATATAGGTTTGATCTAGCATGGAAACGTTCCTTGTATGGAATACAGAACTTTAATTTCTGCAAACAAAGTAAACACATTGAATACAAAAGTACATGTCAGCATATGAAGCAAACACAATGACAAAAACTACTATATAAATTTCATAGACTCACATCAAACTTGCATTTATATGTATCAAGATCACTTGAGGGCCTTGTGAACATAACAAAAACAAGATAAACAAAGACAAATGGATGTCAGCCCAAAAAAATATGAAATCAAACAGAAAGATACACACACACCACAACCAGAACCCGCCAAAAATCAAAGAAAACAAAGACTGGACATGCAAAAGGATGGAGATGGATTCCAAAAGAACAGAAAGAGATGCCAAAATCGAGGTCAACATTAAAAATAGAAGTAGTAACTGCAAAATCACCCACACATACTAGTACGATTGAGAACGAACAACACACATTCATCCAAAAAAACCCTAATGACAAACATCGCACCACGCACCATCGCATAATCTGACATAAACAAAACCCTAACACAAACAAACCATACAACAACAACAAAATGCTTACCTGCGCTGCTATCCATACTCAATAATCTTCAATCACACACGAAAACAAGCACGAAAACGTCCGAAAAACGTCGCTTTTCGAACGAATCAGTAGAAGACGACTCAAGAGCGAAGAGAAGTTGAAAATCGGAATGGAGAGAGAGAAACGGGAGAGAGAGAGGGGTTACACAGCTAAACGGGGGAGAGGAGGGTTTTTTGTGTTTTAAAAATTCGTGTATAGTTTGCTAATATTTACAAAAGTGTGTATACTTTACTAATTTGTCCGAAAATTTGCTCCTTCGGCGCAAATTTACTCTTACTTTTTTTGTCTTTCATGGCACAAGCTAAAACCTAAAGCTATGAGAATTAACAAGTTGTTATAAAGTCATCAATAGGTGGATGTTTCACCTCCTCTAACCTCTCATATTTGCCTATATAAAGGCTAGTAAACCTCACTTGATAAACACATATGAATGAGAAGTCTCCTCTCTACTCTCTTGTTCTTCCATGAAATAGCCTTTCTTTGCTCTCTTATTCTAATATTTTAACACGTTATCAGCACGAATTGCTCTTATATTGATATTGATAGCACGAACTGCTCCATCGATCCGATATAGCGAAGAAGTGGCTTGTGCCAAAGATGAGTTTCCATTCCTTTTATTTACAATTTTTCAATATACTATCCTTTGACATGTTCTCGGAGTTGTTAGTTTGATAACTTACTGTATTCTGTATTCATACCAATGGCTCGAACTCAATCCAGATATGTTGTATCCCTTCGCGATAGGGCTCACACCGACAATAGATTCCCACCAACAGCCATGGACGAGCCTATCCCGGATCTGTCGAGACGTTGGTGCAGTCCTCAGATGGAGCCATGGATGAGCCTGTCCCGGACGCCGCCACCGGCCTCCGGAACGAGTCAATCGACTTCGCCTTCGCCTTCTGCCTCCCGATCTGCTTCCGTACGCGGCTCTAGAAGATCGAATCTGAACGATCGCGATGAGCTGGGATAACGACTACGAGCACCGGGCGATCGGCGGCACCCGGGGTGACGCCCCTCCTACTCCAATCGAGAAGTCCCCGTGGGGTTTTGCGGCGATCGTCGCCTGAAGGACGAACCCGCACTTGCCCCTGCGTCGCCGCGGCTATCAACGAAGAGGAAGAAGGTTAAGTTCAGGCTTTTTTTTATTTAATTACGAAACCGGCCCGAATTATTTTAGAAGTTGCATATTGGCCCGTATATTTTATATAATTACAGAAAGAGGCTAAAACTTCCAGGGATGCATATTTTTCCCATGTGAAAGTGTGAAGTATAACCACATCCCGAAGATGATGCGTAGATATAAATTATATCAACCCCGAAGTGGTGGGTTTTATCCCTCGAAGTGGATATGACTAATCTCAAATCATGAAATTGGTAAATCACTTGATCGTGATCGATAAATCTCATCCCCGTAGCGATGAAACGATAAATTTCATCCCCGTAGTGATGAACTTATATTTATTATTTATGTTTACTTAATTCATATGCATGTTACTTATTTTATTTTATTTATTTAAACTATATTTCTTTTCCCTCATTTCCCGAAGCAAATTAACGGACTCATTTCCCGAAGCAAATGAACGGACTCGTTTCCCGAAGCAAATGAACGAACTCATTTCCCGAAGTAAATGAACGAACTCATTTCCCGAAGTAAATGAATGGACTCATTTCCCGAAGTAAATGAACGGACTCATTTCCTGAAGTAAATGAGACTCATTTCCCGAAGTAGATAGACAAATCACACCCTAGTAGGGATAAATTGGTAAACGTCATCCTTGTAGTGATGATTCGTATATCCAGAGAAACAAATCAACAATGATCCTTCATCCTTAATGTTTTCTCCATCAGTTTCATGCAGTAAACGATAACATTGTATATAAGAATACCACCTCCTGACGTAGGTGATAAAAAGGTCTTGAAGATCTATAGCCAACATTCTGGTCACTGTGAAGTTGACATTGATTTTTAATTTTATTCTAAGATTGTTTTTGTTGATATTCATATTTCTTAACAGTAGTATACTTTACTATTTAGTATTATCTTTTACATAGTTTTATTATTATTGTTACTTTAGTCCACTATATTGTGAGGTTTTCAACATCTATTTTGCGGGCTTGGAGTTCCTAAACTCAATGGTTAAACAATCCAGTAGATTGTGACACTTATCTCGCTAAGAGCCCAAAGTCTCGATACCATTTGTAAATAATCCACCAGATTGTGAGTTTTCATCAAAGTCTGCATAAGAGGTTGAAGACTCTAATTTCAGGTTCTTATAAACTCTAGAAGAGTATAAGATCTTATTTTAAACATTTGTACTCTTGAAGAAGTACATGGAATATGGGTTATGGCATATTCAGAACTATTTTTATTTAGTTAGTACAACCAATATAAATAACCACAAAACATGATATGGTTTACAAGGCCACTTCCTGACAATCCTCTAAGCATGGCCGGAAGCATGCCTCTTCTGTAGAGAGTGTAAAAGAGGTAATGGTTAAGCACGCAACCAATGTTATTGTCGTGGCTTATAACTAGGTCATATTTGTACAATTAATTCTAATGTCCCGAAGAACATTATGAATAAGGATAAAGTGTATCTAATGAATACACGTAGTTGGTCATTAGTTTCATACCTGTAGTATGACACTTAGAGAAGTTCTGAAAATACCCAGTTAACGACATCTGATTAAATAAATGGATCACCATGTACAAAGTTCAATGGTTAGAATGTTTTACCATTGAAACTTATGATGTCACTAACCAGAAGTTGTTTGATGATAAAATCCTATTCTTTGTGGCATTTGGTCGCTCAAGTAAAACGATGATTAGCAAGATCATTGAATTTTACATTAATTCCCACCAAAAGGACTAGAAGATCCTAGGACCGGAAGATCCTCAATAAGGGTAACCATACATGTACGGCTTGTTCTCTTGGCAAATTAATAACAAGACCGTCTATAATAAAGAGTAAATGAAAAGTTTCTTATGTCTCTTGACCGAGTTCAATGAGATAACTACGAACATAAAACATCGGCATATGGACCAATGTTATTCCAATATAGATGCCTTAACACATTGGTCATATGAAAAGGTAGAGAATGTTTATGGAGCATATAGTAGCTCACAATGACCTAGAAGAGTCGTTAGTCAAATGGGCCCATGCAATTTTGCATTTCGAATTTGACATGATAACTTCGCCCAAATTATTTCCAGAAGAGAGTATATGTTCTGAGGCCTCCTCCACATTTAACTAAAAGACCACAAAGAAGTTGAATGATACATGGGGTTTGAGTCCCTAATGATATCAAATACCTCGAGCTTTATAAAGGTGATCAAAATGCTCGGTATTTAGGTGATCAAAATGCTCGGTATTTAGGGGGATCCGCGGATAAATGAAAGTGAACCAGAAGTTCAACACTTATGTACACCAAAGGATGATTACATGGTTTACCAGAAAGCCATCAAATGCATTTACTAAGGCCAAGAAAGTGACTAAGTCACATATATTGCACTAGCTAGCTCATTTTGAGGTTCCAGAAGTAACTCCAAAAACCAGCAAAAATCAAGTGATTCTCAAATGCACCAGAAGTGTTGAAGATCAATAGGCTCTCACTTTAGGATTCCCAGAAAGTGGAAAGAGCTCGTGGAAATCTGATGATCATCAATCAAATCGTGGATGTCGACATCGAAATGATGGTAAAAGAGATATGAAGAAGAAATTCATGCAAAGATGAATTATTTAAGCATGATGTTATTGGACCCGTAGTTCCAACATTAGAATGTATAAAATCATTGGTTTTAAGTGGGTGTTTATACAAAACCGCAATAAGCGAAATGAAGCTATAGCAAGATAGATTGCATAAAAGTCTATAGTGGATGATATGAAAACATATTCACCAGTTGTGGATATAATCTTTGGTTGTCGATGAACCGACCCTAACCATAATTGACGGGCATAGTAGTTGTATACTCAAGTTGATCATTAATAGAAGAATGTAAGAAAAATGATCGATTAATTTGAAATGCCCGAAGCATCAATATGAAAGCATCGTCATATGTACACGATTAAGCCAAAGATTGCTTATAGTACTTGAAGTATTGTGTAAGTGGTGACATAGTGTATTGAGTCCTGAAGTACTATACACAACGTTGTACTCTTTTCCTTAATCTTGGTTTTTATCCCACTGGGTTTTTCCAAGGTAAGGTTTTTAATGAGGCAACTTATACATCATCTATACATCAGACTCCCCCGCATCAAACAATGAAAAGCACACTAGGTCCGGAAGTACCTTATATATGTGCATTGAAAGCAGCTCATCGCCAAAGACAAGGAAGTCTATTGCATCGAAGTCGAGTGTGATACATGAAGGCATTTTACTTGCACACATCAAAGATAATATTCAGACCCGACCATGCAACTCATGAAGTCAGTATTATCAAGAAGTTCGAAGAGCTTATTAGAACGATAAAGCTGCAAGAAGAATGTTGATTTCAGGGGGAGAATATACGCACTGCACTCTTTTTCCCTTTGATCAGGTTTTGTCCCACTGGGTTTTCCTGACAAGGTTTTTAATGAAGTAGTATCACCAAAGCATATCAAACGACATCTGTACTCTTTTTCCCTTAGTCCTAGTTTTTGTCCCATTGGGTTTTTCTAGGCGAGGTTTTTAACGAGACAGATTATAATGTTAGAGGTGTACATCCAAAAGGGAGTGTTATAAAGTCATCAATAGGTGGATGTTTCACCTCCTCTAACCTCTCATATTTGCCTATATAAAGGCTTGTAAACCTCACTTGATAAACACACATGAATGAGAAGTCTCCTCTCTACTCTCTTGTTCTTCCATGAAATAGCCTTTCCCTGCTCTCTTATTCCAATATTTTAACACAAGTTTAATTGTAGGGTATTAGTATTTGAAACATCACAACTTTGAATTTGCTTCTTTGAAATATAGTATTTTATTTTCGGTTTAGGTAGAGCATACGGGAAAAATACTTTATTGAAAAAGAAAATCCTAAATGAAAATGGGTGAACCACATAATATAATTTAAAAATCGTTAAAATGGGTTTATCTAGAGGAAATATTTTCTAATTGCTCTATAAAAACCGTTTTATTATTTATGTACTTTTGATAAAAGAAAATATTAACTATTTTTGTTATAATTCCATGCTTATTAAACTATCAATATTTATTTTAAAAAAAATTCATGCAAATTACTAATAAATATAAAAAATATTTTATATAATTTTATTCATTCTAAAAATTGAAGGCCTAGTTTGGTTAAATGTAGTAATTTCACTTCCTATGAAGTTATTTCCTAGGAATAAGCTTTCCATGAATTTTACTTTGGAAGTACAAAAATATGTTTGGTTGAAACTAAATTCATATGAACTCAATTCCTATAATTTGTTTGGTTGAACATGAAAATCTCATAGCAATTTATTTAAAACTACTCTTATAGCCTTAATTTATTTATTAACACACCCTTCTTATTATAGGTATAAATTGGAAATTTTCTTAATCAAAATAAAAATAAAAAAGAGATTTGGGGAAAAAATGAAGTAATTTGGAAAAAAAAAAGGTAGATCTTACATACCCCTCTCATGGTAAGTTGAATTCGACCGTTTTGGAGGAATTTCAATTCCCGAGAATTCCAATTTCTGAGATTTTTAATCTTTTTTTATACTAAACAGTAAACACATATATTGTCAATCACTTCTTATATTTTTTTAATATATAGTAAATAGTTAACAAAACGAGGCCTGACTATAAATAATATAACACTTGTACAAAAATATGGGAATGTAACTCATAGAAAATTGGCACCATTTGTTCTAGAGTTGTACTTTCCACCTCACTTTCCACCTTGCAATTCAATCCACAGATTATTCTCGCAAAGAGAACAATTTAGACCCGGATTTTATTTAAATCATTTTCGTTGAGTGGCTCCCACGTTATCAATGAATCCTTGTTCTAACGGGTTATCCAAATCTCATTCTTTACACATGTAATTTTTGGTCCTTTCGCCGTGTGACTTATCGATCTGTATCCTTTGTATGTTAGGATTCGAATCAATGGGAGATTAGTACACAACCTTGAAACTCCCACGTTATCAAAAAAATAAATTCCCCACGTCACATGTACACTTTTTTTTTATATAATAATAAAAATATATAAATATCTATTGTTTTTATAAATTTTTTAAAAACAATTTCATACTTTCTAAGTTGTATTAAAAAAATTATAAAAAATAGATATTTTATACAATTTTTATCATCCAAAAGCTTCGAAAAGCTTAGTTGAGTAGTTTTTAAAAAACTCTTATTTTGAAAGCTAAATAAACCAAAATCTAGTTTTAATCTTCATTTCATTAGATCATGATCGACCATGTGGTTCTTTAGTTCTCTCTGTCGCAATCCCAAATGGGCGTTTGAAGCATATCTTGAGACAAGATGTTATCTGCTTATTATGACACTATGAAGTTGTACAAATGTGCCCCAGTCGGGGTGACTCACTGGTAGGAAGTAAGGGGGAAGTCAGGAGGTCTCGGGTTCGATCTCTCTAACTTTGCCCCTTTCCTTGGGTGAAAATCCAAGATTTGTCTTACTCCTTACCAGTGGGTCGAGTCGGTCGGCGCAAGCCGGTTTACTTGGTGTGTAGCTCATGTCGGCTGGGTCACATGCCCGAAATTTACCACCAATGGTGAGTTCCTCGTCATAAAAAAAGTTGTACAAATGCAGAGTAAATCGACTTTGCAAACAAAAACGAAAAGAAAGAAATGAGGAAGATGAATATTCTCTACTATTCATCAATGTATGTACAAGACCTCTTATATATAGGTGTCAACTGGTTAACTTAGATAACAACCTAACTATATACATAGATAGAGTGTCATCAATTTAGAAAGAACGCGCCGCGCGTGGTACACTTGCTGTCACTGTTGTCATGTCCGGTACGGGAGAAAACCTAGTGACGCCGCACACTCCGGCCCCGCCCTGTGACCCGCCTCCGAGACCCCCGGAACCGGAAGGACCTCCTGTGGAAGGGACGGTGGTTCCGGAGGCTATGCAGGTGGAGAATTCGGCGAGGAGGGGGGGGGGGAATCAAACGTTCCCGATAGTAGCAACACTGAAGAGAAAAAATCTTGGAAGGATACCGTGGTAGGGGGGGGGGGAGTCGATCAACCAAGGACATCCATTTGTAGCGAGTTCATCAAAGGAAAAGTTACAGTGTCGTTCCCTTTTGGTAAGGACGGAGACCCAGAAGTGAGCATCGAGGAGGATGTCATGGATGCTCTTGCTAGTGTTTGGAGGAATTCCCTTGTGATCAAACTCCTGGGGAGCCCACTGCCGCTGTTTTTGATGAAAAAGAAGGTGAGGGAGATGTGGAGCAGGTTCAGGAAAATGCAAGTGATAGACCTTCCCTATGGGAATTTCTTGGTGCGTTTTGAGACAGAGAAAGGTGCTTCGGAAGCGCTGTTCGGGGGGCCGTGGGCTATATTCGGCCGATGCCTGGTTCTTAGAGCTTGGTCACCGGAGTTCAGGCCGAAAGATGCGATCAAGACTGCTCCTGCGTGGATCAGAATTGTGGATTTGCCCCTCCACCTCTACTAGGAAGATATCCTAATGCAAGCGGCTACAGGGCTAGGGGCGCCTATCCGGGTCGACAAGAGAACGACGTATACTGGTCGCGGAAGGTTCGCTAGGGTCTGCGTTGAGGTGGATTTGGAGCAACTCCTCAAGGGTTCGATAGGTATCAATGAGCACAGGTATCTGGTTGAATACGAGGGAATTCCGGCTATCTGCTTTGGATGTGGGCGGGTTGGCCACGTGAAGTTCAAATGCCCTTACACTGCACCGAAAGGACCAAACACTGAGAGTGAAGAGGAGAGGAGGAATGGGAAGAAAGAGGAGCAACCTAGCGGCTCGGACGGTGCAAGAAGAGAACCTGAAATCCACACCAACAACCACGGGGAGTGGATGGAAGTGAAGAGAAAGAACAGAAACAGACAACAGAGCAAGGGTAGGAACTCGTCGACCAAAGAAACACCTAAAGGGAATCAAAGTGGAGTTCCCAGGGCTAGTAACAGGATCACCGGAGAAGACCGACCGGTGAACGAGGAAGATAAGGGGACCAACGTCGAGGGCCGATCGGAGCAAGCTGTTTTAGGTGAGGCCGAGTCCCGGAATTCTGATAAGGAAACACCGCCGGCGACGACGGAGGACAACCTGGCTCTTGTGACCGTTGGTTCAGGGATGCAAATCAACACTCTCGGGATAAACAACAAATTTAATGCGTTGGTTCAGAAAGAGGAAAATGACGAAGAAAAGTAAGCCCATTGTGAATGAACCGGAGTCCGCTCTGATTGTGGTCCAAAGAAGAAGTTGAGACCTGAGAATCAGCGCCACAATGGGGATTCCGCGAGGATGTCGGAAGAGAGGAGAATAGAAGATGCCTATTTGGATCAGGATTTGGATTGATTTCGTTTTTCAATTGTTCTTTTGTTATTTAATCCCTATGAATATTCTAATTTGGAATTGTTTTGGCGCAGGAAAGAAATCGTTTAGAAGATCAATTCGTTACCTTTGTCGTAGTTGCGCGGTTGATGTCCTGGCTCTCTGCGCGACCAGAATCTCCGGGGCGGCAGCGGACACTGTTTGCGGTAAGCTTAAGTTTGATCATGTGGAAAGGGTGGAAGCCACGGGCTTCGCCGGAGGGATTTGGCTGCTCTGGAATGGGAATGTGTGCAACCTGTCCATCAATTAGAAGAACAATGGGTTTATTCATGCGAGTTGGAAGGAAGGACACAAGACGAGAAACCTTTTCGTGGTGTATGGTCCCCCGACAGTGGCAAGGAGGGTCATGTTCTGGGAGGATCTTGAGAAGGCCTTGGATTGTTCCTCTGGAGATATGCTAATCGGGGGGGATTTCAATTGTATTCTCCGGCAGGATGAAACTCAAGGAGGTATCGGGGCGGTGCACAGGGACTCGTACAAGTTCAACAAAATTGTGAGCAAGTTCAACCTTATTGATCTCGGGTTCACGGGACAAAGTTTCACGTGGCAGAAGAAGATTTTTGGCGACAGAGTTATTTACAAAAGACTAGATAGGGTCTTCACCAACACCTCTGGTAGGCTGGCATGGCCGGAGGCCAGGGTGCGACATCTCCCAAGGTACTCTTCTTACCATTGTCCTTTACTCTTGGAAACCAACCCTAAGATTTTCAAGGATAGAATGAGGTGACCTTTTCGCTTTGAGGCCGCGTGGTGTTCCCACCAAGACTTTCAAAAGTTTGTGGAGTCCAAGTGGGGCAGGGGCGAGCCGTTGAACGATACTCTTTTGAATTTGAGCGACGAGTCGCGGGTTTGGAATAGAAAGGTCTTCGGAAATATTTTCATGAGAAAGAAACAACTCCTGGAGGAACTGGAAACCATTCAGAAACGCAGGTCCAGGAGAGGGGGTAACGCGGAGGAGGCTAGGGAAAGAGAGGTGATAGCTAAACTGGATGAGGTTTTCGAACAAGAGGAAACCCTCTGGATGCAGAAATCTAGGGAGAGTTGGTTGCTTTTGGGTGAGAGAAACACGAATGTTTTCCACACTTCGACCATGGTTCGCAGGAAGAGGAACAGAGTGGAGGGATTGTTTGATGACAACGATAGATGGGTGGAAGATAAGGAGGAGCTCGAGGGTTTAGCGGTTGATTTCTTCACTAAACTTTACTCTGAAGAGGTTCGTGTTGAACCAGCTGGGAGGGTGGCGGCGGATTTTCCGGCTGTCGAGGATCAGTTGTGGGAGTCTGTGTGTGTTCCAGTGACTAGGGAGGAAGTTTGGGGTGCTGTGAAAGAGATGGGTGCGTATAAGGCTCCCTGAATTGATGGGTTTCAACCCCTATTTTTTCAGAAATATTGGAGCATGGTGGGTGATGCGACAGTGGAGCTTGTGAGAGATTTCTTCAGTACCTGCCGTCTTCCTGAGGGTGTGAACGACACCTTGATTACCATACTGCCGAAGGTGGGGAAACCGGATCGCCTAACCCAATTTAGAGGCATTATTTTATGTAATGTGAGCTACAAAATCATCACGAAAGTGATGACCAAGCGCCTTCAGCCTATTGTTGGCAATTTGGTTAGCCCTATGCAAGGCAGTTTTATACCAGGGAGGTTGATTACGGATAATATCGTGATAGCCCAGGAAGTGGTTCACTCTATGAGAGCTAAGAAAGGATGGAAGGGGTGGATGTGTCTCAAGCTGGACCTGGAGAAGGCGTATGATCGCCTGAACTGGGACTTCATAGAAGAGACTCTGAGATGGTCTAGGCTGCCCAACTTTTGGATCGGATGGATCATGGAGTGCATTAGAGGCCCTAGGATGCAAGTTTTGTGGAATGGGGAGGCCTCGAGCCAATTCATCCCCACTAGGGGTATCCAGCAAGGCGACCCGATTTCTCCTTACATTTTCGTTCTCTGTTTGGAACGGCTGACACACATGGTCAACGCTTCGGTGTCGGAAGGTAAGTGGAAACCGGTGAAAGTTGCTCGGAGCGCTCCCCCTCTGTCGCACTTATTCTTTGCGGATGACATCCTTCTTTTCGCGGAGGCGTCGATTGAACAGGTTAGAGTTATTAGAGATTGTCTGAAGGACTTCTACGATGTGTCGGGCCAGAAGGTGAGTCTGGGGAAATCTAGGGTCTTTGTTTCCAGCAATATCAAGGACGATGTGGTCAAGAAGATTGAGCGCGAAAGTGGTATCGCTGCCACTAAGAACCTGGGTCGTTACCTTGGTGTTCCGCTGCTCCATGGAAGAATAAAAGGGGCGGATTTTGATTTTGTTGTGCAAAAGTTTGCCTCCAAGCTTGCGGGATGGAAGACGAATCTCCTTAGCCTGGTCGGCCGTGTCACGCTGACGAGGACTGTTCTATGTGCCATCCCGACGTACTGTATGGGGGTGATGAGACTACCTGTTGGTATTTGCAAGAAAGCCAAGAAGCTGTGTCGAGGTTTCATTTGGGGATCTACGGAGGCTAGAAGAAAGTTGCACAAGGTGGCGTGGGAAGAAGTGATCAAGTCTAAAGAGTTGGGTGGCTTAGGGGTGAAATCCATGGTCGAGCTCAATACTTCTCTTGTGGCGAAGCTCAGCTGGAGGTTCATCATGGGTGCGGATACCCCCTGGCGGGATATTCTGATCAGCAAGTATATAGGTACGGCGCGGGGTTCTTCCGCAAGTGCATCTCACATTTGGAAGGGAATCAGACAGGGCCTTAGGGACGTGGTGAATCCGGGAATTGCGTGGAATGTCCAGAGCGGCGAGGACGTGAAATTCTGGGAGGACTGTTGGATTGGGAAAGAATCTCTGTTCTGCACAAGGACGGTTGATCAGGTTTCTTGCCCAGGGGTTTCGGTTGCCGAGATGTGGAGCCCGGACAGAGGTTGGAAATGGGAATGTTTCGAGGAGGCGCTTCCATCGCACATGCTGCTGAACTTGGCTTCAGTGGCAATCACAGAGGGAGAGGATATGCCTTGCTGGAAGTTGTCCAAGGACGGGGAGTATACCACGAGCACGGGGTACTTGTCGATCAACAACTGGCAGGAGTATGCGGATAGCGACAGATGCTTCTTCCGAGCTGTTTGGAAACTCCCTGTCAACGAGAGAGTGAGGCAATTCGACTGGTTGGTCAGCAAAGGGGGGGTTCTGAATAACGTGGAGCGCGTGCGTAGAGGATTCGGTAGTACCTCTCTCTGTCCTATTTGTAAAACGCATGATGAATCGCTTGAGCATCTATTTAGGGATTGCAATGCTACTAAAGATTTTTGGATGCAAGAGAAGCACGGGAGCGGCGGGAGACAATTCTGGGAGCTCCCCCTTGCGTCCTGGCTGCGTGCAAATGTACTGGCCCCCGGCGACTTGGGAAGAGAGACAACCTGGAGTGCTTTGTTCGCGGTCGCTATTTGGAGGATTTGGAAGAGGCGGAATTCCGCGGTGTTCGATGCGAAGATAGCACCGCCGGTGAGTATGCAGTTATGCAAGGAAGAGGTCACAACTTACAAAAAGGCTGCTGCATCATCTGGACTGGCGAGGAAGAGAAGCAAGGAGCTGAGGGACATCAGCTGGGAGAAGCCTTGTGTGGGTTGGGCAAAAGTCAATACCGACGGAGCTCGACGCGGGGATGCCTGCGCTGTGGCTAGAGGAGTAATAAGGGACGAGGAGGGCGTTTGGCTGGGAGGTTTTGCCTTCAACATCGGTGCTTGCTCGGTGGTTACTGCGGAATGTTGGGGCCTCCTGAAGGGGCTAGAGTTAGCTTGGAGCTTAGGCCTGAAGAAAATCCAGATCGAGTCGGATTCAGAAGTTGTTATTGGGTTACTGTCGAAGATGGTCAAGCCTTCTCACCCCTTATCCAGCCTGGTAGATTGTTGCCATGGCTTCCCGTGTAGGGATTGGCAAGTCCAATCTCGTCATGTGTTCCGTGAGGCAAACGCTGTTGCGGATGCCCTCGCTAACTTTGCTTTCTATCTACCGGTTGGTTTCCACATGTTAGAGGAGCCGCCGGATTGCTCTACCTCTTTTCTCTTAGGCGATTCCATCGGTGTTTCTAACCCCCGGATGTGCCTGGTGTAACTTTCTTTATTTGCATTTTATTTAAACGGCTTTGGGGAGCCTTTTCCCCGGTTTTCTCATCAAAAAAAAATAACAACCTAACTCAATCATAGCGATAGATGTGTCATAGTTCGCTACAGTTTGTTACCCGCATTTCAATTTGCTACCCGCTCTATTAACGCCCACTGGCCTTACTTGAAAGATAAAATGTGAGATTAGTAAGTTGGATTGAACATGTGTTGTCTTGATGAGCCCTTCTTTAATGCTCTCTTGAATATAATGGCAATCTATATTGAGATGTTTCATTCACTCATGATACATAAAAAAATATGAGAAGCGACCTTATTGTCACCATACAAAGTGATACAAAGCGGAACATAAATCAAAAGATCATGCAAAATGACCTTGATCTACACAGTTTCACTAGTTGTAGTGGACATCAAGGCATGTCCCAAGGGCATGTCCCTAGGGCATGTCCCTAGTGCACGCCTACCGTGTACGCCCGCGTGCTTGCTCTTTGTAGCGTGCATCGCCCACACAACTCTTGTTTCAGTCACTCCATGATAGAGGCACCATTAATGATAGATTATGAGGCACTCACTCCCGTATATGATGACTATGCCGATGATGTTGAGCATGGTGTTGCTTTTGATGTTGGTCCGGAGGATTAAGGCGTTGTTGACAAACTTTTTGAGGAGTTTGTTGAGGATGTTCCCGTGGTTACACTACACATGAGTTCCATTCCTATTGTGGACCACTTTGAGGTAATGACTACATGCTTTTCTCATGAAAGTCCTCATTATTCTCCGTCGGCGTTTCCATTTCTACACGAGTCGAGGAAGACTCAAATTCAAGGAAGAGAGAATGATACAATCCGGGAAACGTTAAATTGGCCAACAACTAGGCATCTAAGATTTATTCAATGATTCGAAGTGATGAAGATTAACGATCCATGATTGTATTATATTTTTTATTGTTTACTTAATTTTAGCCTATTCTATTATTTAATAAGTCTGAATATTTAATAAGTATTACTCTGTAGTTTTTATAATTGGAGTTTTATTATATTGTTGATGGGCGTTAGGAATTTGTTAGAAAAGCTCATTAGGTTTTTTAAGCCATTATGTTTTTTATGTGTCACTATTTAAGTATTTTTGTGATGAATGGAAATAGAACGCTCAATTATTATTCCCCAAAAACAAGTTTATTGAGAAACCCTAATGGACGTGAGAAACGTTCATCTTCTTCGTGAGATTCGAAGAACTAAGGACTGTGAGAAGCGATGTTGGGCGATTGATTTGTTTGTGGGACTCAAGCAAGTTGATAACTCATTGGTCTAAAGAAGGATTCTTAAGATTCAATTTTTTCGACATATCCAATTCGACTATCTTTTCGAAGCGATCGGGCACCCTTTGGCGTGAGATTCGCCATCATAGGGACAATTTGTCTTGATTTAAATATCTTTGAACCTTTCTCTTTCATAAATCATGTTGTTTATTATTTCCCTCCTTTTTAATGGTTCCTTGTGAACCTATCTGTCCTCCTAGAATCCGATGGTTCTCCCATTACCAACTTGTCAGATAAGTCCAATATAAAATTCCTCTTTAAGTATGTTCCATAATTTTTTTCCATAGTTATGAAGTACTTTTTCTTTTCTTATAATCCCACTATATCTCTTCTTTCATGTATTTTCCTTTTATGATCGTAATCCGAATATTTTGTGATTCAGCTAAGATTTTCCATAATAACTTCATTTGTAATGTTTTGTTCATGTCTTTGGTTTTATTAATTCCGAGTCCACTTAATATCTTTGATCTACAAAATTTATCCTACCAAATGAGTGGTTTGTGGTTTCTATCCTTGTTCCAAAAGAAACTATTACTGAGTTGGTCAAGTTCTTAATTCAAATGGACGGAAAGGATGAAGTTTTGCATCATGCAATTTGAATTTGTTGATAGGTTTGCCTTTATTAAACCTCTCTTTCTTGTTGATATAGTGAGTTCGCTTTCCATCTTGATAGTTGAGTTTTTGTCCACCCAATCGTTTCTTCAAATATATTCCTATTCACCCTTTGATTAATAATTGGACATCCTAAAGATTTTTCAAGTGCAATATGGGTAATTTGTATTGTTAAGTATGTATGCTCTGTCTTTTTTGGTTTGTAACTCCTTTGGAAACTTGTAAGGTAGACTTATGGAAGTTCACATTTTGTCCTGAAATGGCATAGTAGTCATCAATTATTTTTTCACTATTTTGCATGCTCCTTGATTGGCTCTCGAGA
The DNA here is from genome assembly GCA_037127255.1 of Persicaria tinctoria. Taxonomy (NCBI): domain Eukaryota; kingdom Viridiplantae; phylum Streptophyta; class Magnoliopsida; order Caryophyllales; family Polygonaceae; genus Persicaria; species Persicaria tinctoria. Next base: position 18,076,870 of record JBANSL010000007.1, on the reverse strand, counting down.
CGATCATCGTGTCATTCGCAAAAGAAAGAAAGGGATACGAGTTCCATTTCGACACAGATTGAAGCCCACCATTTTTTTATTCATCTCGTTACTTTGTTTCTGCAATTTCCTAGCCAAAACTTCTACTCAAAGGATAATTAAACAAGTATGATGTTAATGGGTTTCATTGTCTAAGTCCTCTTTCTCAATTATTTAAATACATTAGATGATTCATCATTCACCAAAACTGAGAAAGAAACTGTTTGAATACATTTATTAATCCATCTAATGAATTTCACACAAAACCCGAAATTTTCAAGTTCTCAAAAGAGGAAGCTCCATTCAGCCCTATCATATATTTTTTCCTTATCTACCTCTCAAGGAGTGGACAATCGCATGTGCAATTAGAACGTTTTCTTTGTATTGATTGTTCGGATAAGAAGGCTCCTTGTAACTAGGCGTGGCCACAGGTCGGACCCGCCGGGTCAAGGGTCAGGGTTGGCCGACCCGAACCCTAACCCGTGAATCTCACGGGTTGACGGGTTCGGGTCGGCCCGTTGACCCGTTGACCCGACGGGTTACATTATTTAAAAAAAATCATTTTTTTAAATAATGACTATTAAAATAAATAAATAAATAAATGATATGTGAAGATTTTATCTTCACAACACATTTTATCACTTTGATATGAAGTGTTAAAAATGTAGGAAGATTATATCTCCATATTAATTCTTTCATCCACAATAATTTCATTGTGTGATGTAAACGGAAAAAATATGAGAATATATTTCTCAAACTTCATTTCCAACTTCACTTCCAATGTAGGAAATGTAGGAAACAAGTGAAGTAGAAGAAATGGGGTAGTGAGATACATATATATAGCCCCATGCCTTCTCATTCTAACTCCATATTTTTGATGTGGGACGAAGCCTTTGTCCACATTGGAAATGAGGGGAATGAAGGAAGACTCCCAAGTCTATAAAAGGAGAAGGATGGGGTTCATTTGTCTCACATTGCACATTGCATATTAGTTTATGTATTATTGTGAGTTATTCTAAGAATAATTTACATAATTTACATAATAATTATAAATTTATTTTATTAAAAATAATTTTTTCAGAAAAAAATATTTTGAAAAAGCGGGTTGACCCGCCGGGTCATGGGTTACAAAATCCCCGACCCTAACCCTAACCCGCTACCCGTCCCCACCCGCCTACCCGTCAACCCAGACCCGCCGGGTCGTTGACCCGCCGGGTCATTGACCCGTACGACCCGCCGGGTCACGGGTTGACCCGTAACCCGTGGCCACGCCTACTTGTAACGGGTTGATCATTTTGCCTAAGATCCTTTTCATTCTATTTTCCATTATTTTAGCAATTATCTTATAAACTGTTGAACAAAGGTTAATCAGTATGTAATGATTTGTTGTGCTAGGATTTTTACATTTTGGTATTAGTGTGCTGAAAGTTTGGTTGATTTGTTTTAGCATTTTTCTAGATCAAAAGAAGAATTTGATAACTTTAGTCACTAGAGATCCAGTTACATCCCAATACTTCTGATAGAATTCAGCTGTCATATATATTGTTCTGACCTGGATTTACTTCTCCAAATAGAAAACCCGTGTTCTTTATTTCTGTATTTGCTGGCTCTCACGTCATCCTTTCGTTGTCTGTTAGGAGGAAAATCAAGTATGAAATAAATATCAAAATTCCAAATCGACTACCTGAACCACGCAAATAAAATTATAAGACTTCCCCCCGTTGTAGTAGAAGGGAATCAGGATCGTGTCCACGAGGAAGCGTGTCAGCGCTCGCATTTCTTACTCCAAATTACTCTCGAATCGACCAGCAGAAGTCCTCGACATCGAGTGAAAGTACTCGATGTCGACTACCTCAATCGAGTAAACCTGCAAAGCTGCACACAGAATCATGCTCATATGGATAGAAGATGAAATCGCATTAAAAGTTGTACATTTGTCGCATTACCTTAGATGGCTACCGTCGAGCTAACCCCGACCCTAGAAGTTGGGTGACTACTCGCTCTTCATTATCAAAACACACATTAATAATATAAAGGAACTAAATTGCATTAAATCAAAATAGAACTTACAACCGATCAAAGCCAAAACGCTCTCGCTCTTCACCTCACTCGGCCAGAAGCTCCAACAAAAACCTCTAAGTTGTCTAACTAGTGTTTTTCCCAATTGCTTGAGAGAAGAATGATTTCTAAAACTCAGCCCATGTGGCCTTATTTATAGCATTCAATCCCCGTTATCCAAGGAAAGAATAATTTATCTATACCTAAAACTATCTATCTTAAAGCATAGTGATAAAACTTGGTAAATAAAACAAATAAATCTCTAAGTTAAGTAAGACTAAAGTGGATAAATATCTTCAATTGGATAGATCTTCACGTGTCTTGATAGAATTCCACGTGCCTTCACTTGCAAGTAATCTACACACTCGGATCTTCACTCGATTTCGACTCGAATTGACGATGGGAAGTACACGACATCGACAAGAGTAGTCGACGTCGAGTAGAACTCTTCTTCTCCTCGGACTCTCGGCGGGTACTCGACATCGAGTAAAGTCCTCGACGTCGAGTAGATTTGTGCTACTCGAGCATTTTCGTGCTCGGCTCGTGCTCAATCTCGTGTTCTGGAGTTAAGGTCAACCTAGGTACTCGACATCGACCACTTCTGGTCGACGTCGACTGGTCTTGTCGAGTGCTTTCTTCGTTTTTTTCTGGTCGACTTGCTCTGGTTCAGCTGCTACTCGACCTTGGAATTTCTGTAGTTGACCTCGAGCTCTTCCATTGTTTTCTCCTTTCTCCGAATTGCTGTAAAATATCTCGATTTCTGCGAATTTAAACAGAAACTAGTGTAGAGTCCATAATTTGGCAAAGAAACATAAACTACATAGATTCTGTATAATTCTAACCCAATGATATGAAATGCATGGAGAAATCAATATAAAAGTTAATGTAAAACATGGCAATTTAGGCTGACAACATTGTCCTTTGTTTTTTTTTTTACCAATGATTTGTAAATATTCTTCCAATATTTGGAAATTAATGTTGCATCTCTTGAATCTATATATTCTCAAAGTCTTTTCTTATCTTCGTTTTCATATTGTCCTATTCTAGTATGATCGTCCTTTCTAATGTTGTGATTTGTCATTTTTTTTTTATTTCTTCTTCTTCTTGCCAATTTGTGGAAATACCCTGAATTGATGTATGCAAATCGTAGACGCTTTGTTTTAGCTCTTTGATATCAGTGAGTTTTATGGTACTAAAGAAGTTGCTCTTTCTTAGTTAGGAGTAAACTTGTCAAACAAGCCATGATGTATCGGGTTCGAGTTAATTACATGTTAGGTCATTTCAGGTTACGGGTCATGAAATGCTTAACCCAGACCCACATTTAACTGGTTCGAGTTAACCTAATAAGTCATGGATGCTATTTTTTAATAGTCGGCTGTTTACATAGTTTCAAACGCTGGAATTTTTATATTACCCTATTGTTGGTTAATATTTATTGAAAAAGAAATATATATTTTTATATACGTATTTTTTTTACAGTGGGCAAACAGTCGGAGCTATTACAAATGATGTAAACGCGCTCCGGGATCATCCTTACGGATGATGGTACAAAGTTCCCTATTAAAAGGGATTGTAGATCTATCACTAATGATACCTCTAGTAGCTATATAATCTGCAACTTTGTTCGCCTCTCTGTAGATGTGGTTGTACTCAACCTTTTCAAAGTTTGCCTCCATGATCTTGATCTGTTCAATTTGGCGTAAAATCTCCCATCTGCTATCTCGTCCTTTCGCAAGAATCCTCATCAGCTCTTGGTTGTCACCTTCTACGATTATATGTCTTATTCCTAGTCTTGTGGCTCCTTTCATTCCTTCTAGCACTGCTGCGGCCTCCGTTTGAATAACTGTACCTTGATCAATTTCCTGGTAGAAAATGTCAGTTACATGGCCCCGTGAATCACGAATGATTCCTCCCACCTGGCAAGCGCCTGTGGGTTTGACAGAACCATCTGCGTTAATCTTGTAGATGGCTCCTACTGGTCTAATCCAACTAGTTCTAGACCTTTTCTTCCTATTGTTAGCATATTTTTTTGTACTTGTAGGATTTGTTGTTCTCCACTCCTGTAAATCTTTAATAATATAGTTAATTAGGTTACAGAACGTGTTCGGGCTGGTTTGTTTGAAAATTTGCTTGTTTCTAGTTTCCTAGATTCTTTCCCAAATAACGACTAGTTCTTCAAAAAATTGGTTTCCTTGCTTGATTTGGGTAATATTGTCACACAGGGGTCCTTGTAAGGAGAGGTTGTGAAAGAGCTTACCTGTTGTATGTTCGAACTGGGCTATTAGTTCCTTTGAAAAGAAGCGCTTTGTAAAGAGATGAGTGACACCCTCATTTTCTTGACTACACAGGGAACATGTGTGAGGGACTCTATTGATGTACCTATTAAGCCTGCTAGTCGTGGGGAGAGCGTCTGTTTTAATTTTCCAAACTAGGTTTTTAAGCCGAGGAGGGAGAGCGTCTGTTTTAATTTTCCAAACTAGGTTTTTTGCCGATTTAGTTGAGAAGTTACCTGTGGGATTAGGCCTCCAAATTAGCTTATCATGAGCTTGCCATGAGGGGATATTGAGGGATAAGATACGGTTGGTTATGTCTTGGGGAAAGAGACTTTGGATAAGGGGCTTATTCCAAAGCTTTTGAGGGGTCAGGAGGTGACTGACTTTCATGTTTGGGTCATTGTTACTCAAGAAGGTTTTGAGGCATTTATCAGGAACCCAAGGATCTTTCCAGATATTTATTTGGTTACCATCTCCTATAATCCAAAGTAGGCCTTTCTCAAATTTATCTCTAAGTGACAGGAGTCTGCCAAATTGTCAAGAGGTGGCTTGATTTGTTCTATCTCTGATGCTGCTATCTTGTAAATATTTTTCTTTGATGACTCTTACCCAAATGTTATTTTCATTTGTATAAAGTTTCCAAAGAAGTTTAAACTGAAGGTTTATATTTAGATCTTCTGCTTTTCTAATTCTCAATCCACCTTGGGTTTTACTCTTGCAGATGTTGTCCCAGCTAATCAGAGGGGTATATCTTTCAGATTGAAGTTTATTCCAAAAGAAATTTTTTTTATTTGGTCGATTTGGTTTAGAATACCTTTAGGTAGCATAAAATTTTGCATCAGATAGTTAGTTTTGGAGCTTAGATTGGCTTGGATTAAGATGGCTCTGCCTGCTTGAGACAGGTTAAAGGCTTTCCACTTTGACAATTATTTTTTCAGGTTTTGAGTAGCTTCCTCAAAGACCGAGTTACGAATTCGGTCATTGATCATTGGAATACCTAGATACTTTTCAAGAGTACTGAGATATGAATTCCCATTCTCTGAGCTAGGTCTCTAGCTAAATTTTGATTCACGTTCTTAGAGTATTGAATAGAGCTTTTACTATAGTTTATGGTGAGACCTGAGAGGGTGGAGAAGTTGTTTATCATATTTTGAATGGTATTTAGACTAGTATGAGCAGCTTTAGCAAAAATAATTGTGTCATCTGCAAAGGTAAGGAATGGTATAGGGTTACCGTTTTTAGTGAGCTTGATTCCAATTAGCGCATCCTCTTGCAGGGCTTCCTTGCGCATTTCTCTTGCTAGGCCTTCCATAATTAATACAAATATGTACGGTGCAAGTGGGTCTCCTTGTCGAATTCCCCTGTTGGGCTTGAATTGTTTACCTGGATAGTTGTTGACTAGAACTGAGAAGGAGGATGTTGTGAGACACGTCATAACCCATCTGATCCATAGCGGATGGAAACCAAAGTTCTGAAGAACTGCTTTGATATAGTTCCAGTTTATTTTATCATATGCCTTTTCCATATCTAGTTTTAGTGCCATCCAACCAATTCTACCCTTTTTCTTATGAAAGCTATGGAAGATTTCATGAGCGATTAGGGTATTATCTTGAATAGATCTCCCTTCTACGAAGGCTCATTGAAATGGATTAATGAGTTTGGGGAGAATAGGTTTCAATCTGTTGGCCAGGATTTTTGTGATTACTTTGTAAACCTATAATGGTTGATTGTGGTAGGGTTATCTGTTTTCGGAATTAGAGCAATAAAGGTTTTATTTGTTTCTGACAATAGTTGCCCTGAGTGGAAAAAGGCTTTTATTGCTTTACAACAAGAGGGGCCTACTATATGCCAGTATTTCTTATAGAATTCTGGGGGGAAACCATCTGGACCGGGAGATTTATCTTCTGCCATTTCAAAAATAGTATTTTTGATTTCAGCTGTAGACGGTTGAGAAGTTAGGTTTCGGTTTTCCTTTGGGGTTATTTGTGGTTGAATGTTCCAAACATCTCGTGGGTTAACTTGATTTTGACGAGTACCTATAAAACTTTCGGACAGCTCTTTTGTGATGTGGCCGGAGATGGTATCATTGTCATACAAGATATTTTTATATACGTATTTGCAACCCCGTAGTCTTAAATTATAAATCAAGTTGATTATTAATAGTAATATTCACTCCCCACTCCCCATTATTATTATATAATAAATTTTAATATAAAAATTATGTAGGACTATATAATTTTATGTTCATAGTTGATGTCTCGCATATCATGAAAATCAATTACACAATAATTTGAATTTTAACAGAAGAAAAAACTCACCAGATTAAGTTGAATGATGCGTTGACAGTTTTTCTAGGTAAGGAAATGAGGTCAAGGAGCGGTAGAGACCGAAAAGGAAGTTTCTCTAATTTTGACGATAATAAGTTAAATTTCAATTCATAAACGTTTTTCATTACCTTAGAGCTTGACCCAACGGGTGATCAACGGGTTGACCCAACCTGACCTAGAAATTTACGGGTTGAACGGGTTTGGATCATTTCAGGTTTCGGGTTGATATATTTGCATCATAAGCCATGTTAGGGGTGCCTCTTCCAAACAATGGAATTGAATTTGAGGTTTTGGGTTGAACGGGTTTGGATCATTTCAGGTTTCGTCTTAATCCAATGGGTGATCAATGGGTTGACCCAACCCAAACATTGGAATTGAAATTGAGGTTCTTTTTCCTCTCATTAGGTTGATTTTCAGTTTTAGTTTCAACTAAAGCAATGATTTACACTATTTTAATCTTCCATAATGTAATGTTATGTATTACTTTCCTAATCTTTTACTTTGGCATGTAGTATTGTTTTATGTGTGTATGGACATGTATGTGTCTATGATGGTTATACATGTGATGTATAGTGTATGGTATACATATATGATGCGCTATTAGAGTTGATCTCGACTGAGTCGCATTGAGCTTGGTAAGCTTGATCCTCTAACGAGATTGATTCAATAGTGGAGTCTAATATATATGTATAACATATGGTATATATATCATATATATATATATATATATATATATATATATATATAATATATGATTAAAGGAGGAGGAATTAGAGGATTGGGCCATAGCTCAATCTCCGGCCCATGATCTTAGCACTCTAAATCGAGCTTGGTAGCCCAGTTGGAGACGCTTGAGCCTTGCATCCTCTGAAGCGTTGCGTTTTGGGAGCTCGGTCTTAACCTAGCTATAAAAGCTCCTATCCTTCGTTGGAGGTCTTCACTTCAGCCTTCTCCATTCTCTCTCCTCACAAACGCTCTGCTAGGGTTTTCTAGGGTTTGGGTTTCTCCAGCTCTTGGTTATTGGTTTGAGAGCGCTTGGAGAGGAAGATTGTTGTTGGCGTTTCTGTGAAGGTGGTTAGAGCTCCGACGTCCTCCTAGGTGGCCACTCTCTTGTGCCTTCTGAGATCTAGGGTTCTTGAAGATCGAATCCTTCTTCAATCTTCGCTTTTTCCCAGGGGGACTTTCTCTTCTTCCTTGTACCTCTAATTCACATGCATGTTAGATCTAGGGATGTTTCCTATCGTTGCTTGTATCATTCCTTGTACGACCTCTCTATAGTGGATTCGGCCGACTCTTGAGGCCACGTGGATGTAGGCATTTTTGCCGAACCACGTAAAATCGATGTATTCGTGTTCTTAAATGTGATTTCTTTTCGATCTGTCATTTATCGTCTCTAATCGTATTTTTTTCTGCTTCAAAACCGATTTCTAGTTTGAATCTTAGGTTTTACACATAGCGTGTCAATTTTGTCCCTAGATTTTTTCTTGACGATAGCACTAGACAAACATTTAGGAAGAAATTATGAACTAATTATTTCTAAGGAGGTGCAAGACTTCAATGTTCGATTGAAATCTAAAACGAAATAAGTAGTTCGGATATACTGTTTTGAAAACGAGTCATCAAAGTATCCCCGATCGAACTGGACGAACAATAGGGAAATTCCGTCTGATATCCCTGTATTTAAAACAATTCCGATTGGTGTCTCAATGTTTCCTTTTTTTATTTGGATAGTGCCCCTTAACCTTTGTAAAGTTCTGCCAGAGTTAGGGTTGAACTGGAGTTTAGGGCATGAGGCGGAACTTTACAAAAGTTGAGGAACGCCATCCAAAAAAAAAAAAAAATCTTAGGATACTAACCAAAATTGCTTTAAACATAAGTCACCAGACGGAATTTAAAAAAAAAAGAAAAAAAAGACATATGTCACTTCATAATAAACGTATGTATATAATTAATGAAAAAGCTTTCCACAATTGATCGAAGAAGCACAAATAAATCCAAAACTGAACTTAAGGGCTAGACCGACTCGTAACCTTCCCGGCGGCGGGCGACGGCAGCAGGGAAGCGGCCGCGGCCGCTGCAATCTCGGCGGGGAAATTAAGGAGAGCCTTGGAGCCGCGCATCCGGAAGGCGGCACGGTCGTAGGCCAAGGCGGCCTCCTCGGCGGTCTCGAAGGTGCCGAGCCAGACGCGGGCGCCATGCTTGGCGGAGTCGCGTATCTCGGCGGCGTACTTGCCCCAGGGGCGGCGGCGCACCCCCCTGTAGTGCCTCTTCTTGGCTACTCCTCCGCCGCCGCCACCAAAGGGCGTTGCGACGGGTCTGAGGAGGTGGTGGAAGGGGCGAGGGGCGGAGGCGGAGGGGGTTGGGGCGGCGGGGGCCTCGTTGAGGACGTGGAAGAGGACCATGTCTTGGGAGTCGTTCTCGTTGAGCGGGAGATCGGAGGCTGCGGAGGAGACGACTCTCTCCATTTTGATAGAGTGGGTTAATTGATTTGATGTATGTTGGAAGAAACTCTTAGATTGGGGTTTTAAGGAGGCGTGGGAGGCGTACGTGTGTGTTTCTCTAGATCTATGGTTTTCGTTTTCAATGGCTTAAATATTTGTGTTGAATTTATGGTGACATATATATTCTATGTCCCTGCGGTTTGAGGTAATTATTATATAATATAATCCATGTATTTAATTATTTATTTAAGTCTACAGTTAGAGAGCTTGTATTCAACTTCAGCCATTGTTTATATATAGAGGTGTTCATAGAAATAAGTCAAATAACCCTTTTTTTTATTGATCAAATTAAATGGACAACAAGTGATCTATGAAGGGAAGTTATAACTTGGAACGTGTTTGGGTTCACTTGGCAAGTGTTACATTGTATTTTAAAATGCAAATTAATACGGATCGAGAGGTTTGTCAAGGACACAAACCAATAAGCCATTCACAACTTAGGTAAGAAGTGAGATTTCACCTCTTTTGAAGATCACCTCTTCTTTACCACTAGGGCAAAGAGTCATTGATGAAATATAAGCAACTGAACCAGATCAAAACTGACCACTAAGATATTAAGCAACTGAACCAGATCAAAATTGACCACTGAGACAAAATTGTTTTTAACCCTAGGCAACAAATGAATGTTGCATTGCTAACCCTGATTAGTTTTATCACAAAAAAGCTACCATAAAAAAAATTGCAAAATCCACGTATTTAATATGTGTCAAAAGATTTGTCTGTTGAAGATAATATATATGGTGAACTTGTTATAATTTAATGTTATACCAAGTGTAAAAAAAATGATGGGTGATTTTTCTACCACTATAATTTTTTAATAAGGTGATATTAGTAACATCATTTATATATATATTTATAGTGAGTGAACTATAGGTGGACTTTACATAAGACGTAGAGTGTCACTTTGATCATCCCTCCGGATGATGTTACAAAAAGTCTTTTTGCTAAGGAGATTATACATATTATATTACATATAGATCTATCTCTACCTATGTAGTCAGCTGCTTGATTTGCCCCTCAAAAGCAGTGTTTGAATTCAATGGCATCGAAAGATCTTGTGAGAATAGTAATCTTCTCCATATCCCTCAAGATTTTCCATTTGGCTTGAGTTTCCTTCTTGATTGTCTTGATGACTTCTAAATTGTCACCTTCTATCGTGATCCATCTTATGCCTTTTGCTAGAGCAAATTCCATACCAATACAGATAGTCGTTGCCTCATATTGGAGAGTTGTACCTTTACAAGCTTTATGCTGAAAATATATCAATAACCCTTCTATTTGAGTCCCTGACGACTCCCCCTAATTGGCAATGACCCGTGGTGCTGATCGAGGCATCAACATTAATGTTATAGTTAGAAGTTGTGGGTTTTATCCATTTAGAGTTCCTATTCCTACTTTTACCTTTTCTTCCTTTCTCAATTGGGCTATATGTGGTTTTAATCTGTTTCCAATTTTTTATATTGGTAATGATTTTATTCACAATCTCATATATCGGTTCTATATTTTTGTTTTTGAAGATAACGTTATTTTGTATTTCCCATATAGATTGCTAGATAAAACATAGATAGTCAAGTTGATTAATTTATTTGAGCTATAGAGGTTTGGAGCCAGGTCATCTAGGTTTATAGTAACCTGTCTTGGGTTGAAAATTTTTACTCCTACTTTATGCTCATAAGATGCAACAATTCTTTTTGTAACTCTACAATCTATGAATAGGTGTTGGGCATCTTCATTGTGTTGCTCACATAGACTACATATTGAGGGGACCTTGTTTACGTATCTATTCAACTTTTTTGTAGTTGGTAAGTCATGAATAGTTATCTTCCATACTAGATTTTGGATCCTGGACGACGTATTTAGTTTCCATACCCATCTGTTGTCTGTATCTTTGATATTGCCTTGGTATACGATCTCATTGGTGGATTTGGTTGAGAATTTTCGGTTTGGATTATACCCCCATATAGGCTTATCCTTTATGTCCCAGTTGGGAATTTGGATATTTAATATATTTTGAACAATATATGGAGGGAAGATTCTTGTTAGAAGGTTAATATTCCATTGTTTTGTTGAGTTGATAAGATGAGATACACACATGTTTGGGTCATGTTGGTTAAGGATTGGGAGAAGATTTTGATCTGGGATCCAGTTGTAGAACCGGACATTAACCGAAGTCCCATTGCCTATGAGCCACAACAGTCCCATATGAAATTTGTTTCTTAGGTTGATGAGTCTGCCAAACTGGTGTTGAAAGTAGTCCTTTGTCAGATGGAATCTGTTTGTAAGTACCTATATATTGTTTTCCTCTGTGTATAGTTTCCATAATAGTTTCATTTGTAAATTGATATTAATGTCTTCTGTTGTTCGTATACCTAAATCTCTTTTGGCCTTTGATTTACAGATATTATCCCAGCTGATTTGTAGAGTATAACTTTGGGTGGATAGCTTATTTCAAAATATATTTTAATTGATTTGATCAATTTGATGGAATACCCCTTTTAGAAGAAAAAAGTCCTGCATCAAATAGTTTGTTTTAGATTTGAGATTGTTAATCCTGACCAAAAAAAAGAATTAAGATTGTTAATAATTTTTTATTCAAATCCAACCTGTATTTCTATTTTCACGTTATCTTTTTAATTCTTAATTCAATAATGTGTATTAGGAATTTAGGATGATCGCAGGTTATCATGCACATGCAATCTATCAGGCCGGTCCTACTTCATTAATCATTTTTTCTTTCTATATGGTTGAACGGATTTACATTTGAATTAGGTATCGTGTGGGCATATAACTCATTTAAAATGTTAATCCTCTCAGTTTAAGATCATTCGAATTACTATAAACCTCTTAATTAATACACCATCCGTTCATTAATAAGTGTCGTATGATTTTTCGACACGTTTTTTAAGGAGCTAAAAATTATATAAAATATTAATTTTTATTAATTTTTTTAAATAATTTTAAACTTATAAATAATATGTATAAAATTATACTAAAAATCAATTAAATTTTTTATATTTTATATAGTTTTTAACTCCTTAAAAAACGTGTCAAAAAGCTTTGAACGGAGGTAATATAAGATTTACACCCACTACGTCAACTTGCGGTTAGTCCTACTTCAACAATTAGCCATGGATGAAATAACTATTGGTCAAAATTTCGAAGTTGATGTGTAAGATCATCCACAATAGTTTATTTTATTTATTTTTTGCTTCTTCACGCTTCTTTCAAATAAAATCAATTTAAAATAAAAAAATAAAATAAAATCATGAAAAATGAACTAGGCTATTTTGCATGGATATACCAAAACCTTGCCAACTTTGCAAAAATGACCCCGGCCTAAAAAATTTGCAAAGGAATGACATTATGTCATTCTTGCAAATTATTGGGCAAAGGTTAGAATGGGTTGCCGGTTACACATTGGAAAAGGAGGGAAAAAATTGGACAGGTGTCGATTGTATAGAGGGAGGGAGGTAATCATTTTGGCCAAAAAAAAGAATGGTTGCAGAGTTACAGTGATGTATGTGAGAGAGGGAGGAGAGAGGGTGTGGAAGCATGGAATGACAAGCATTAAATGCTAGGAGAGAGGGTGTCACATTTTCTCAAAAACAATTCCCGCCAAAACCACATGGAGGGAAAACAAAGGGGGAATTTCAGAGGGAGTATAAAAGGAGATGAGGGAGCTCGCCAGGTGGACACAAAAAGTGCAAAACATCTGCTTCTTCTCTATGGCTGCCATTAACGTCTAGTTGGAAGGATAAAACCCAGAAATTCTGTTACTAGCCAGGCAAAAGGAATTCCTAGTCATCAACAGAATATATGTAGCCATAGACAGGGATACACGTGACATCTGCAAAATCCAGACCTCAACGAAAATGGGTAAGTACGGTTTATGTTTTGTATTCACATGTAGTAAATGTTCCCCATCCTTCCCTTACCTCTAACATATACTGAGAGGACCATCTTAACCTCATAATTTCGCAGGGGAGAAAGGGGTGGTATTACTTACTCTCGTTTACAATGGTCGATGGGAGCATCTCGAAGGAGGATGGGTGTATCAAGGTCAAAACGCCCACAAAATAATGCTCATAGAGGAGACCATGTCGTTTGGGTCCGTCAAGAGTAAGATAATGGAGAAGCTCGCGGTTGACCCAAGGTGCTCTGAGTTGGAGTTGAAATATCTACTCGATACGAAGACGGAGGGATGTTATCCGATTCAAGTGGATGATGAAAGTGATTGGGATGCTTTCAAGTACTGCAACTCAAGGGGTGGCGATGACACATGGCCCCTTCCTTTGTACGCATCGGTGAACGAAGGTCAAAGCCAACATGGAACTCGCTCCATGGGTGGGAACATGGAACAACACAGCAAATCACCAGGCGGAGACAACAGAACACTCGTGGTGGAAGAGGGTGGTTTGGTTGATATGACAGTCAATGGGTCCAACTCGCATCTTCTTCTGAATTTGGATAACGGCTCGGATATCACTATTGATGGCAAGGAAAATACTTCATCTGGCAAGGAAAACCACACTGTTGGCAAGGTCATCCAGACAGCTAGGGCAGAACCAACAACCGTCACTCCGGAGACGAGAGGTAAACTACTGGACGTGGACCGGGGGAAACAGATCGTATGTTTGAGTAGTGATGATGAGGATAATATATACGTGGGCGGGCATAAGGGGAGTGTTGTTTCCGTCGACTTGGAGAGCTCGTCGGAGGAGGAGTATGGAAACATCGGAGTAATAAAATTGGAGTCGATTGAGGAAACTTCATCAAAGGGTTCTATATCATCCGACGATGAGATGTACGAGGCCGAACGGTGGGTTTCGAGGACGAAAGCTCCAGGGATGTCGACCGAGGATGTGGAGAAGATGTTGGACAAAGCTTTTCCGCAGGGAGGGGACCCCCGACGCAAGAACACTGACCTTCATGAGGGGTTGTTGATGCACAGTGGGTTTCGAGGACGAACAGTGGTTTTGTTGACGCATGTAGTATTTTGGTAGTATGCGTGTCAAATAGGGGAAACTCGGGGTTTTGTATAACTTGGCGTTCAGTATCACAGATGTTTTGGGTTTTGTTATATCTAGCCAGTGTTCTATATTACCTAGCCACTGTTAGTAATTACCTAGCCAATATTTTCTAATCCCCGACTACATTTTATATTGCTCATAAATTGTGACAACGCAAACAAACCGACATTGACACCTAGCAACTTAAACAAACCATACCCATATACAACAATTAATGTTGGCGCAATCTCCAAAACCATACACATGTAGGCAACATCAAATGTTTCCAAGGTTCTAATGCGTGCAATTGTTTTATAGTCAAGCAATCACAACGACAAACACCAAAAGCTATCCATAACGAACAACAACATGTCCTAACAAACAGAAGTAAATCAGCTGCAGACAGGCCATCATCCATGCCCGTCAGTACACCCATCTTGGAGAACTGGTTGGACCTCCCTCTAAAATATTTCGATAGAGGAAGGGCAAGAGTCGCTTGCACAAATATCAGAGAGTACCGATGTTCACATCACGAAGACAAAAAAATAATGGCCCTAATTTGCTGGCTCATAAGATATTACAGCTGATACCTTCTTGCTCGAAGGGGTTGAGACCTTTTTTCCTTTCCCTTTTGCCATTGCGTCCTTAATCTGTCATTCAGATAACACCCATTTCAGCAATAATCCTAGCCAGTACATACAAATGCATAGCCAGTCAAAATAGTTATTCTGCCAAACGTTTTAACATTTTGCATATGACAACACCACACAATTGCTTGGAAAAACCATCAACAACTGACAACACCACAAGAGTGCTTTAAAAAACCATCTACAATTGCCAACACCACAATATTGGTTTCAAGATCTCTGTTTTTTTATTCAATAACGAGAGTTACGAAACTCAAACATCTTCATATCCATATGCTGTTTTTTAGGTTAAATTCGTACAGATCTCACCATTTATCTCACCATTGATTTCATTTTATGATACAAAATGCTATTAGTTTCCCTTAATTTCCCAAATCAAACCCTACCCAGATTTTCCTATACTTAGCCATTCAATCGTTTCCCCTATCCACATGAAGGACCCCGCTCGCCATTGACGAGTTATCCCATTCCCAGTTTCATTGTTTCATTGGGGTTGTCTAACCTCTTATAGCAATTTTCGACCTTCAATTTCATCCCTAACTTATCATCAATGGCAACTCTCCACCCCTATCCCCAAAACGCCGACCACACTTACAGTTAGGGTTTCCCGTTGCCATTTTTCGAAACCCATTCCCCCAATTCTTCCAACCGGCCAGAAATTGATTTTACATGCTTTGAAACCCCCTAACTACCATTAAAGGAGAAAACTTTGAGATAGAGGACGGGGGATTACCTCTCTTCAATGGCGGAATCGGCACCAGGGGGGTTCTCTGTCTTCAATCTCGGGTCGTCCCTCACTTCCCCTCTCGCTCTGGGTTCCGGCGTCGCAGCAAGCAACACCTCTCTCTATCTCTCTTTCAGTTCCGGCGTCGTCCCTCACTTCCCCTCAAGGTTTTCCCTCCAACCTTTGTCAATGGTGGTTTGCCCCTTTGAATTCCTACGGGTTTGAGAAGTTCTGATTGTGACTTGAAGACGTTGATGTGATGTCTTCTTTCTTCACTTTTCTCTTTTCAATTTTCAACAGTATTGTGTTACCTGTTGCAACAGGTTTGGACAACCGGTTATTTTTGCAATTAAATGGGCCAAGTTGACATTCTTGCCATTTGGGCCGGGGGAGGGTTATTTTTGCAATGGCCCATTCAAAGTGGTATATCCACTACCATTTTCTCAATGAACTAATTGAAATGTCTTGACTTTTTTGAAAGTTTATACACAAATCAGCTGGTTTGAGGTCTGTAAAACCAAATTCCATGGGGGCCTTGGCCTCCGTAATTCAGAAGACATGAACAAAGCACTACAACTAAAACTAATTTGGAAGATATTGGCAGAACCCCACAGTCTCTGGGTCTCTCTAATTACAGAAAAGTACCTCAAAAACCAAAACATTTTACAATACCATAAAAAGGGAGACCCCTCCTGGCAATGGACGTAACTTACAAAATTATTACCTCTTTTCAAAGAAGGGGGTCCGTTGGTCGATTGGTAATGGAGAAAGTATAAATTTCTGGATGGACCACAGGTTTGGCGACTCTCCCGTCATTACTAATGACCCGCAAATTGATCTTCAGGCAACAATTTTGCAATTCTTACAAGAAGACAAATCATGGGATATCACTAAACTACATAACACCACCCATCATGCACTACTAGCGGACATAATAGAAACTATAGCAACGACCCCAATTCCAAAGCACATACATATTGATAGACTATATTGGAAATGGAGCAAGAACGGTTGGTTTTCTACCAGTTTTGCAATTGCAATGATCAATGACAAGAAAAATCACCAAAAAGCAGATATGAGATGAATTTGGAACCTCGACGTACCACCAAAGGTCAAAATGCTCATATGGAAGAATACAAAAAATGGAGTACCCACCTCTACAAGACTCGCCTCTAGGGGTATGAGTATATCGATTACCTGCCCCCACTATGACTCTAATTATGAAGACCTTATCCACCTTCTTTGGGAGTGCCCGATATCAAGAACTACATTAACAACACTTGATCCCTCACTAATAACGAAACTAAATAACAGTTTTGACCAAACAACTGATTTAAATAGTATCTTTCAAGAAATAAAAGAAGTTGGAACTACTGAGTTTACTAAATTAGTGTTTGCATGGTGGAGTATTTGGTACTTCCGCAACAAATCATTATTCAACAACCACAAACCGAATGCAACAAGTATAGTAACTTTCTTAAAGGAGCAAACCTTTTTTTGGAAATACTCCAAGCAAAATAACGACATCTTGGAGCATACCCAAGGTGACGAAAAGAAATCATCCACCACTAAAAGGAAAAGGAAGAACGCAAAATGGAAACCCCCAAGAGCGGAAACATACAAGCTCAACTTTGACGAAGCCCTCTCTGCTTTCTCCAAGGGCTCCTATGGATTCATTATCAGAAATCATCGAGGTACTCCGCTTTTCTTTGGTGCTGAGCCTTCCCCTATCTCCTCTATTGCTGGTTTGGAGGGCTTCGCTCTATGGAAAGGAATCATAGAGGCACGGGAGCTAAACATAACTGACCTAACAATAGAAGGTGATAACCTCACCATTATCAATAGCCTAAAAGGCATTGGAATGCCTACGGGAGATTCTGAGACGATTGTCTCTGACAGTCTAGTCTCCCTATGATTCTTTCAAACATATGAGATTAGTCGTGTCTATAGGGAGGCAAACCGCGTTGCGGACCGTTTATCGCATCTGGACTTTGCTTTCTCCGGCTCTGAGACTCCTGACAATTCTATGCTTCACAATTTCATCCGTTTGGATGCTCTTGACATATAGAAGTGCCCTATTACCAAAAAATTTCCGGTTCAAAAATAAAATAAAATGGTGGATGGTCTTATGATTTCGAAATAGAGATTTGACTTTCATAAAAAAAAAGGGCACATTTGAACACCCCAAATCCAACCGATGGACCTCAGAAGTGTTTGAAATATACGTACATTTACACGTAACTGTTGTGGATGGTCTAACAATGGATTGCTACCAAATATTTTTTTTTTAAATAAAATAGATTGAAAATTGAAAATAAATTTTACGGGAATTTTAAGGGATTGGTAAATGAACGATCATTGTTTCACCAAATGCACAACCATTCAATGCCTTCTGGTGTCGATAAGCATTTTTTGCATGGAATTAGTGTAACACCCCTGTCCCACATCGGAAATCATAAGGATATTGAAAGTGATTTAAAAGTGATTCAAGCCCTAACCATGTCACAAGTGCTCTTTCTTTTCAGGCTCCAAGTGAGGCCGGACAACGGACCTGAAAGACCTAGGTGGCATGGGCGGGTGCTTATTAAGACCCTGAGTCTTACATATGGTATCATAGCCGAATTTGGTCTCGAAGGTGCACCAACAATATGCTCAGATACGCTCCTCTTGAAGGGCATTCCTTTGGACCTGACATGGTCGTCAATGCTTTAAGAGGGAGAGATTATAACATCCCCGTCCCACATCAGATATCATAAGTATGTTGGGAGTGATTTATAATTGATTTAAGCCCTACCCATGTCACAATAGTTGTTCCTTTTCAGGCTCCAAGTGAGGATAACGTACCTGAGAGGGCTAGGTGGCATGGGTCGGCATCTCCTAAGACCTTGGGTCTTACAGTTAGCTTGTCCACACCGACTTATGTAAGAGTATCATGTTTCATATTGAGCAACGTATAGTGTCAAGCCTGAGCCATAGGAAGAAGGTGTGGGTCCCAACGCCGTGTGACAGCTCATCGCCGACTATAACCAAACACCTCACATGTACAATAGTATAGATATAAGATTAGTTTGTTACAAAGTTTGTTAGATGAGTGATCTTTCTTGTATAGCTAGAAGTTTCTGTAATGGCGGCTAACTGGTCTCATTTTGGTGTTCTTCCATATACCACTCATTTATGCTAGTTTTCATTTACGATTGTTGATTTTCATTATGAATCTAAGCTTCTATATGGTATCAGAGCACATAAGCTTTTGATTCCATAAATTCTCGTTTTCTTTCATTCATTTTTCCGCATAAAAACATATTGTGTTGACACTTTGTTTGTGATTGAAAAGAGCCATGAAGGTGTAGGGAATTCAAAAGGTGAATCATGCAATTTAGGTGATGGCTCCGTTGATGTTGATGAATTCAGTTCATCTAGGGATGATTCTTATGATTTCATTATTCAATAGAGGAAACTATCTAATCTGGAGTCCGCAAATTAAGATTGCGCTAAAGGCAAAGTTGAAAGCGAGCTTCATTGGTGGGACACGAGCAAGGCCTGATCTAGATGATCCAGAGTACGAGTTTTGGCCTAAGGGTGACTCGATGGTGGCTTGATGGATCCTAAATTCAATGATGTCGGAGTTATCAAATGCTTTTGTCTATGCTAATTCTGCAAAAGAACTGTAGTTAGAGATCAACGAAAGGTATTTTTACAGCAATGGACCACTGATCTACCAGTTATAGTAAGAAATATGGCAAATCAGTAAATGTGAGTTGTTTGTTACAACATTCTTTGTTAAACTGAAAAGAATATGGGTTGAATTACATAAGTTGAATGAATTAATGAGCTACAATTATGGGGGATGGATTAATGTATGTTTGAAATATTAATTAAGATTCTTGAAATTGAAAATCAGAACAAGGTGATGCAGTTTCTTTTAAGGTTGAATTCTGACTATGATTCAGTCAAGAGTCAAGCTCTTGTTATGGATCCATTGCCTCATGTCAATCTAGCCTACCGGATTACGCTACTTGTGGAAACGCAAAATAATATTTGTGTTTAACGCGTCCCTAATCTGGTAGCATTTCTTGAGGATAGTTCAAAGAGCAATGGAGGATGCAGTAACTATAGGAATCTTGGAAATCTTGACAAGTCCAAAAGGGAAAAATGTGATGCGAAGAAAAGAAAGTATGAAGGTATGAGGTATTGTACTCACCACAAGGATAAAGAACATACACTTATGACCAGTGCTTTGAGCTCATCGGGTATCCAGATTGGTACAACTGGAAAAAGGCTATAAAAGGTTCACGAATAGTTTTTAATGTTGAGGTTGGTAGAGGATCGTCATCAGAGACTCCAAATGAGGTTGGTTCAAGCACAATAGAGAGGTTTGGCATGGACAACCAGATAGTGCGATTTGTAGTAGGTTTGACCAGTATTTGTCAAGAGGTGATGAAAGCACTTAACTCAAACAAGACGACCATCAATGCAATGGTCAGAACTAGCTATCCGAATATGAATTGTGCAGGTATGATTCAAGGATTCTTATCTGTGTATAGCATGTTAGTGTTGAGTCTTATTTTGTTTAAGGATCATATGACATCTCATCAACAAATGTTTACTTAGTCTAGACAATTAAAATGGCATGTACATGTGATCTTATTTTATGGATCTATAAAAGCAATTTATATATTTGGCAATATACACATAAACTCTAAGTTGATACTTCAGCTCAGTGCACATTTTTATGAGAATTGTTGTGCTCTGTAGGATCCTTTGACTAAGGAAACCATATTTAATAGGTGTGAAGTTGCTAGCCTTTATATCAACAAAGGTGGGGGCGGGAATAAGGTCAACCGATGGACATCGGTTGGAGAATATTTGATGTTCAATTTTAGAAAATAATGATTTCAATTTGTTTCACAAAAGTTTAGGGCGTGTGTCTACTTCTAAAATGATGCATATGCCTAGATATAAGACAAAACATGGTGACAATTCTCTTTGTGATGTGTGCTCTATTGCAAAGTTTCATAGACTTCCAATTTAAGACAGTGATTCATATGCCAGTGAATTTTTTGATTTGGTACATGTTGATGTGTGGGGAGCTTATAGAATGAACTCCTTTGATGGTTCATCTTATTTTTCCATAATAAATGATGATCGTATTAGGGCTACCTAGATATCCTCATGTCTAGTAAGACATAATTTCCTCAAACTTTAAGGTCCTTCTTGCTTTATGTTTAGACTCAGTTTGGAAAATCATTGAAAGTAGTAAGGTTAGATAGTGGGATGGAAATTGTTGATGCACAATGTAGAAAGATGTTTTCTGATTTTGGTATAGTGCATAAAAAAAGCATGAATTATGATCCACCACAGAATGGAGTAGTCTAAAGAAAACATAGGCATCTCCTTGATACAACTAAAGCCCTAAGGTAAACAAGTTGGATAAGTGTTTTTGGGGTGAGTGTATATTGTTGCTACATAACTGATCAACGGGTTTCCGGTTTCAAAATTGGCTTGGAAATCCCCTTATGAAATGTCTTTTTTTTAATAAGCCCCCTTCTTTTGATCACTTGATGGTGCTTGGATTCTTATGATATGTTGTAGTCATTAGAAGATCCTTAATTCAAGAGGTAGAAGGTATTTTGGTTAGAGGATATCCACCCAACTAGAAGGTCTATAAATTGATTGATCCAGTAACTAGAGAAGTTTTCTTGAGCAGATATGAGGTTTTCCATGAAAGATAAACTCCCCTTCATGACTTTTTCTTCTCTTCCAAACACAAATACCAATAAAAGTGTCCTTCCTACATTTGCCTCAGATACTTCATCCGATGATGATGATGATATACCTTTGGTGCATCCTTAGAACTTAGAAATTGTTTCCAGTTTGTCTTCACATAGGATGTTTACTTCTTCTCCTAATAATTCTCTTTCAATACCATCATCTCATGTTGACACTCTGGAGTTGGTATCTGAAAAATTTGTCTCACCTTCTATTCGAAGGACTAGTTGGCTGCTCCAAGTTGGTTACAACATTTTATTGTGAACATTTTCTATACTAAGTTACCTCATTGTCTTGAGTTCTTTGCTTCCTTAGAAAAAGTGGTGCCTACTAGAGAACCATAAAGCTATGCAGAAGCAACAACATAGTCCAATTGGGTTTGTGCCATATGAATAAGGAAACTGAGGTATTGTCTTCTTGGGTCATGCTCTGGTCTTCTGGAAAACAAAAAAGAAACCAACTATCTCTCGTTCTTTAGCTGAATCAAAGTATCAAAGTATGGCTTTTCCTTACTACATAGTTGATTTGGACTAGTTACATACTTGTTGATCATCATATCAAGGCATACCACATCCAGTCACTTTGTTTTTTTGATAATATAGCGGCTCGACAAATGGTTGTTAATCCGTACTATCATGAACATACAAAACACATCGATATTGCCTGTCATTTCACCCAAGAACAAATAAGTACTAGGTTTTTTCAGACTTCTTACATTCTTACCAATCTTAAGCTTGCTGATCTCATGACCAAAGCCTTGAGATTTCAACATCTTTAGTTTCTGCTTTCCAAGCTAGGTGTGCAAGAGCTTCCAGCTTGACGGGGATGAAAGAGTATCAGGTTTCATATATTGAGCAACACATAGTATCAAGACGGGCCCAACAATGTGTGACAACTTATCACCGAATACAACCTAGCACCTCGTGCAATAGTATAAATAACAGATCAGTTTGTTACAAAGTTTTGTTAGCTGAGTGGAAAACAGAGCTAGAGAGATTGTGTGATCTTGATTTTATAGCTCGAAGTGCTTGTAATGGCGGCTAGCTTATCTCATCTTGGTGTTCTTCCACATTCCACTCATTTATTCTAGTTTTCATTTCCAATATATTGTTAATTTTCATTTCGAATATAAGCTTAGGCAACTTACGATGTCAGTAAAATTAGCAGATATTTTGCCTACATGAGAAGGAGATGTTGAAAAAATATTTTCCGGCAAAAAAAAATCTTGTTGGTACCAAAAATCGATAAATGACTATACATTTAGTGAAAACATATAAATTATTTACAAATCGAGTTGGAAATGGAAGTTAACTCAAATAAAAGGAAAAAAAAATCGTGGGCCTGAATTTTATTCCATGCAGTATAAGAATTACTCAATCATGTCGGGGTAGTTGAGCTGGAAATGATATCAGGGTAGTACCCGATGGTCCTCGATTAGATTTCCATATATAACCACTCTATATTTACCAAAATCAAGATATAAGAATTACTGTTTAGTGTATCGATCCTCATATATGACCGTTTTATATTTACCAAAATCAAGGTATAAGAATTACACCTAGTGTACATATACAACAATTTTTTAACCCTAAAATTCACATATACTCCCGCACATCGATCGAGTGTGTATGTGTGTCATCCTCCCTCGTAAGTTCACACCAAGTTGATCATATATTTTAGGGTTTGTTAATTTATAAATGGATTGGTTTATATTCATTTGTATTTGACCAGTTGGTGTTGTGGAATGTTCGGGCCACCTAATAAAAATGAGAGGAAAAAAGGGGCTGCTAATTAATTTTAAATCGATTTTGATAAATTGGTTACGAAACCAATTGGATACCATGTTCCAATTGGATTCCTTAATTGATTTTCAAAAAAAAAAAATACTGCAGTTGGAATAATCATTTGAACTCTGTTATATGTCAATTTAAATACTTTAGCAATCGAAGAAAATATACAAACGACGAGAAGCATTGATGTGAACGGAAGACCAAAAGTAGTACACATGGTTTGAACATTGAATATTGGAATTGGAAACTTAAAGACCTTTTGACTAGAATTTTCCACTAAAAAATAAAAATGGTATCCTCCAATAAAGCTGATAAAAATTGGTCTATTTCGAAAATTCCACATAAATACAATCGATTTTTCCCACTTGTTTTACTAAAATTTACTCCGTATAATTTTTAAAATAAATGTGATGTAGATTTGAAATTCAACAAAGGGGCGTTTATATAAATATCTAAAAAATTTACCTAAATTAGAAGAGTATCCACATGTTTAAATATATTACAAAACTGTCCACTCTTTTCTAACGCAACGAAGGCTGCTGACATCCTCTGTTTTGATGCCCTGCTGATCCTCGAGACCTCGAATCCCTCCCTCCCGCGTTCACCCTCTCTCCTGTGAGTTTTCGCGTTGCTCCAATTTGAGATCTCTGCTCTCGTCTCTCTCCGCGATTTCGATCTGCGATTTCAGCGATTGGAGCCAGACAAACTATGGACGCGGTTGAGTGATTTGTCAAACTGGCAGTCACTAGGCACACCACCGGATCCCTTGTATTGCTAGCTGCTGAAGCCCTTTCTACCTCCTGGGAATTGCGCCGGCCATGGCAGCCTTCCCATCTCTCAGATCTCGTCATCCTGAAGCCCTCTCTCTCCCGCTCGCCCTCGCACCTTGCAGCCGCAGCCATCATCGGCGAGATACATAGTGGAGGAGGCGCGGCGAGAAGCTCGTCTCCGGCGATGACAGCCCGAACCAGTTTGCAGAATCTGCTTGCCAAGGAGCCCGAACCTGTTTGCGCATCAGAAAACCTACAGCAGGAGGAAGGAGGACGAGAATTTCTGCTGCTCTCGATTCAGGTATGGTCTTCTTCTCTGCACTTTTCAATCGATGAACAAGAATAAGAGTTTTGGTTGAAGATTGACAATGCTTTATTAAGCACACCAAGTGTTCGACGTAATGCCTGTGTGAAATTGCTTCTGAATTTGTGCGCTTGAGTTGAAAATTAGAGCATCAGTTGAATACGTAGAGAAAAGAATTAACTTTTTAACGATTTCCTGTAGTTGTACTGATGCACACCATCTGTTCGAAGAATTGCTTGATCATACTCAAGTACACCAGCTGTTCGAGTTGAACAGTTTCTTCTTGCATAACTCACTAGTGATAATTTCTTTTTCCAGTCCAAGAACATATTCCTCTCAACGTTCTTGTTCTTTAATCAAATCATATGGCTCGGCAGAACCATTTGATGTGTTAGGTATTGCACTTGTTGTCTCCTAACCCTGAGTTTGATGTGCAATTATAAGGTGATGTCAACACTTTTTGGTGTGTTAGTTATTGCACTAGTAAGAAGCAGCTGAGTGTTGGACCTGCATATCCCATATATGTGCTAACTTTGTTGGGGTGAAGCATTCTTGTATTGTAGTTTATGACCTTTGATGAAGGAGTGGATTTTCTTATTACTAAGAATTTCGGGAAGGTGATTTGCAAGTAGTACTACCTGACATGTAATTTTGCAATTTTCCATCCTAATGTTGAATCAGTATATGTCATCACATCACTCTCTCTTTTTTATTCTTGAGAATTGCAATGGTGGTGATTATGGGAAATATTTGTGATGGTTTGTTCACTCTTTTTCTAGTTTATTGTATAACCTGAAATAAAAAGTGCTCGATGTTTGTATCATGAGATTTATTGATTGGCCTCATTGTCTTTGTCTTGCAAGCCTTGTACTGAGACCTTATCCTTCTCTTGTGACATAATTTCCTTTTCATATCTAGAGATGAAAATGCTGACATGAAGCTTATTAATTTTGGTCTCTGTAACTTGCAAGCCTATTTCCTTCTCATTGTCTTGCAAGCCTTGTACTAAGATTGAAGCTAGTATTAAATGAACGTTTGCTTCCTTTGCTGCCGATCTGGCTTTTGATCGGCTTGTCTTATTGACCACTTTTGATTTTTTGTTCTTTGTAGGGCATGGTGCTCTGGCTGTTTTCAATTGTGTAAGTTCTTTTTGCTCCTGAATATGTGGTTTTGCATATCAAGAGAGCTACCTATGGTATTTGATGTTTTGGCCTAGCAAAACAATTATTATCTATTTTCTTGATACACAAAAAACATGCCAGAGTTCAGGTGTGAACTTGACAAAACAGATGTCCACTTATAAGCATATACTGCAATTTTCATCTACGACTTGTCTTGTTATGAAAGCTGGATGTTTAATACTAGCAATGAGAATCTTTATCTTTTATGAGCAAGCCTACATTAGAGAAAAAAAAGGAGAGTGGAAATGCAACTCTCAAGTATACTAAATACCTTCCCCTAATTGCAAGGGTTTAGTATCCAATCAAATGCATTGTTTATCAATCATAGCTTAAGGTTCTTCGGGAAAGTATTATAAATCCTCCCTTAATTCATTCACCGTAGTGTCTTATTCTGTTTGGTATTTACTTGTCTAAGAAATTGATGTAACAGGTGGGATTATATTTGAATGCATACGAACTCAGTCCCTTTGGGATTATATTTGAATGCATAGGAACTATAGCAAATGGATAGGCTTGAGCATAAAAGTCCATGCCAGCTGCTGCTAACGGAGCTATAAGAGCTTGCTTGGACTTTGCAATTCTCTTAGCAATTGTGTATTGGTCCTTTATTTGATACAAGAGCACCAAATTAAGGTATAAGCACTTTTTATTTTGCAACTAGGACACTGCATTTTCCCAAGATAGAATAAATTTCAAACATAGTTCAGTCACACACCAGGTAGCTATAGCTATTCATATTTTATATTATATGATCTCTTCGAGCTCTTCAATTTTGAATGTCTTCTGCTGAATGCCCATGATTCAGTCTTCAGCCAGTTGTACTGCCCCAAGTGTGATTTTTGATTTTGAGCGTCTTCTTAATCATAAGGACATGTAGCAAAACACACCCCAAGCTTGATTTTCCTATTGTGATGTGGCATAGATGCAAAATAGGCTCCTGTTTCTCGTTATTTTCCTCTTAATAATCCTGCAAGCATCTCCTGTGTAGATAAGTTTGTTGTTTCTCTTTTTTGGGGGGGTTGAGAACTATTCCTTCTTTTATTGTGTAGATAAGTTTGTTGTGTAGATAAGCATCTCCTGTTTTATTTTCATGTTGTGTTGTGGCATAAATGCTTCTTTTTTCGGGGGTTCTAACTGTTATCTGCATCAGTTACTGTTTTGAGCCGAATCTGCCATATTTTTCAGCAACGTTTATATCAATTTCTGTATACATTGCATTCATTTGGGCTAAGATAGTACAGAACCTATGTAGTTTATGTTTATTTGTCAAATTATGGAATCTACACAAGTTTCTGTTTAATTCGCAGAAATCGAGGCGTTTACAGCAATTCTACAGAAGGTCGAAAAAGCTCGGAAAACCACTACAGAAGTCCAAGGTCAAAGCAGCGGAACAAGGCTGAAAGCCAAGTCTACTCGATCTCGACAAGCTCTGGTCGAGATCGACGAAGCCCAGACACCCATGCCCGGAGTCGACGAGGAGCAGCTGCCCGAGAAGCCAAGGACGAAGCCGAGGACGACCAGGAGCACTCGCTGCCAGCGACTTGACTCGCTGCAGCGGAAAAGAGAACTCGCTGCCGCGGACCAAGCCCCTCGCTGCCAGCGGATGGAGCAGCTCGAGAAGACCTAGTCGGCCAACCTTACTCGAGGTCGACTAGGGCTCGTCGAGATCGACGAACACCTGAGTCCTTGTCCGAGCATGTCCGAGCAACCCGAGGAGAGCCACTCGAGGAGGCTTAGTCGATGACTCACCCTTACTCGAGGTCGACTAGGCTAACTCGAAGTCGAGGAGCGCCAGAGTCCAGATCCAGCCAGTCGAGCACACCTACCCGAGCAAGCCCAGTCGACAGAGCCATCTTAGTCGAGATCGACTACTACTGGTCGAAGTCGACGAGCACCCAGGAGCCCAAGTCCGAGCCACCTAACTCGAGGTCGAGGAGATCTACTCGAGGTCGACTAGAGCCGCTTCCAGAATCTTCTCGACTTGGCTTGTCCGAGTAGGATTGGAGTTCCTTGATGCCGAAGGCGGAAAACTCTATCCGAAGTTGCTGAAATCTATCGAGATCTATCAAGTCTATCCATGGAAAGAGCAAGATCTATCAACATGAAGACATACTTCCTTATTTAGTTTTATCTTTTCTCTTATGGATTTATTTCCATTAAACATTTATTTATCTTTTTATGCTTTTAGATATAATTTTAGATAGAGATAGAAGATTTAGTCCTTGACTAGCAAGGAATAGATCACTATAAATAAAGCCCATGGGGCTGGTTTTTCATTCAATTCAATTTCAGAGGAAGACAAGTAGTTACAAGGAGAAGTTGAGGGAGTTCGAAGGTTTTAGGGTTTTGGCAGTTTGCGAAAGTTGATTGCCGGAATTGTAAAATCGTTGGATATAGTTAATGCAAGTTATTTTCTTTCAATCAATGATGTCTGAGTTTGCGATGAAGAGCGAGTAGTCCACCCACTTCTAGGGTTG
The DNA here is from genome assembly GCA_037127255.1 of Persicaria tinctoria. NCBI lineage: Eukaryota > Viridiplantae > Streptophyta > Magnoliopsida > Caryophyllales > Polygonaceae > Persicaria > Persicaria tinctoria. The sequence goes on along the minus strand of JBANSL010000007.1, from coordinate 18,049,022 downwards.
GGGCGAGCCCGACGATAGCCATGCATATTTGAGGTAAAGATCCGACCTTTATCATGTTTTGAGCATTTTCCTACTTGTTGATGTGTTCATTGCCCATCTAATGGAGATCCAGACTAACAACTTGGATTATAAACATAAAATCGGTAGAGACAATTAGGGTTTCTTGAGAAAGTTGTCTAATTGTTGGAAAAGGCGAAAGCTTAATCCTTTAATGCGAATTATATGATAATCTATTTGGTTCTACCTTATGCATGCTTGGTTATTGTCGTTGCAAACTCAAATCTTGGAAGTCCTTTTACATTCAGTTTAAGTCGAAACCCTAAAAGCATTTGTTCTTTATTTTCTTTACTTTCTGTTCGTTTTCGTTCCCTGCTCTACTCGATCTCGACTTACCTTAGTCGACCTCGAGTACACTGATCTTCGACCAAGGTCGCCGTAGCCTACTGTGTGCAGATCGACGAGAGCCCAACTCGACTTCGACGAGGCCAACTCGATCTCGAGTAGACCTCTTGTCGAGATCGACCAACTTTACTCGACCTGTGCTGCTGTGTTCGACTGTCCGAGCTTCTGTCGACTAACCCTAGTCGAGCTCGAGGACTTCTGTGGTCGACTTCTGTCCGTGAGATTACACCGCTGCCTAGGATCCGCTGACACGCTTCCTCGAGGATTCGAACCTGACTTCCCGCTGCTACATCAGGAGGAGGTCTTGTATTTATTTGGCGTGGGCATAATCTGGTTTGAATTATATTTCTATATTTCATACTAGATTTCCTCCTGCTACAACAGTTACTCAATTCAGCAAAATTTTCTCACTTCTAATGTTTGTCTAGGATGACTAAGGTTCACTTTGTAAGATCTGTCGGCTAATTATTTCCCTTGCCCTCACCAGCTTCTTTGCTGATTGCAGATCTCTTACGAGAATTATTTATACAACTCTTAAACAGTTTATTTCTTTATCTAATTACTTACCCTTACTATCTTTTGTAGTTCAACTGCTTTCTTCTAATGCCAGTCGTTGACAAGTTACCTGCACTTATCAGGAAAGACTTGGAATCAGCTTTTGATGATGATTTAGACATCATTTTCGACATCTCCAATATGAGGAGTTCATTAGGGAAGCAGAAGGAAGGCACCGAGATAGAGCTTAAACGGGTGACATTCATCTCCATGCAAAACGGGTAACAATGAGAAGGAACTAAAGCAAGCATGTTAGCGGCTTTCTTCGACGGAAGAGCATGTTAGCGGCTTTCTGTGATGGAAGAACATGCTAAAAGGAACTAGAGCAAGAATGCTAAAAGGAATCAGGAGTAGTTTCATGTTTTGTTCAAATTACAAACGAATGTTTGTTTCGATTGTGTATGAATGATGCATCTCTTAAACAAGTTATTATGTAACTCTTAAACAAGTGCAAATTTAGTTTGAATGTGCAATTTAGATTTTAAATGTGCAATTTTAGTTTAAAAAGTGCAAATATAAAACTAAAAAGTGCAATTTTATAACTCAAATACAAAACTGAAAAGTGTAATTTTATAAATTAATGTTTGCATAACATAAGGTTATATTTGCACAACACAATATTATATTTGCACAACGTAACCTTATTTTTGCACAACAATATAAAATTTCAAAAAGTGCAATTTAGAACATAAATGTGCAATTTAGAACTTAACTGTGCAATTTTAGTTTGAAAAAGTGCAAATATAAAACTGAAAAATGCGATTTCGTGGTCTTTAGAGGGAGAAAGATCCAAGCAGAATGTGACAAGGATCTTTTGACGCTACTGACGCCGAAATCGAAGATGCTTTTTTCCGTGTCAACGGTTCTTTTTTTTCGTATTAGCAATGACGTTGACATTGCTGACACCGACATCCGAGATGCTGACGCCGACATTGGAGATGCTCACACTGACGTTGATGTTGCTGACATCAACATCGGAGATGCTGACGCTGACATCAGAGATGTCGGCTGACGCCGACGTCGAAAATGCTTTTTTTTTCGTGTCATCACTTTTTTTTTTGTGTTAGCACTGACGCTGACATTGCTGACGCTGACATCAGAGATGCTGATGCTGACATCGATGATACCGACGTTGTTGGCGCCGACGTTAGGGATGCTTTTTGTCGTGTCATCGCTTTTTTTTTGTCAACATTGACGCTGACGATGACGTTGCTGATGCCGATATCCGAGATGCTGACGCCAACATCGGAGATGATGACACTGACGTTGATGTTGCTGACGTCAACATCGAAGATGCTGACGCTGGCATCGGAGATGTTGGCTGACGCTGACATCGATGATGCGAACACTGTTGACGCTGACGTCGAGGATGCTTTTTTCGTGTCAACGCTTTTTTTTTTCGTGTTAGCACTGACGCTGAAATTACTGACGCCGACATCCGAGATGTTGACGCTGCTGACACCGACATCGGAGATGATGGCACTAACGTTGTTGTTGCTGACGTCAACATCGGAGATGCTGACGCTGACATTGGAAATGTCGGCTGACGCCGACATCGATGCTGCCGACGCTAATATATCTTATTATTGAACATTTATTAGAAATTTTTGTAAATTACTAGAATTATTATAAACTTTAGCCTATGCGGGATTCAAACCCACGTATTTGTGCATAAGCACATCGCTCTACCATTGAGCTAAAAGGCTTTTAATTATATTATAACATAACATTCAGATAAACAATATAACCCTACGATAAGACTTTTATGTTTTAATTTGAACAATTTTTATATTTTGTTGTCTCATCAATATTTTCTTTCATTTTACATCAGTATTTCTTGCATCTTATAAATTGATGTTGTGCAAATTGTAAAAGTATGATATGCAAATATAAATTGATGATATGCAAATATAAGAATAAAATATGCATAAATTAATTCACGTCGTGCAAATATAAGATTATTGATATCTAATACTTCAATTTTAATTTTTAATAAATAAAAATAAGTTGAGAAAATACAAATTGATGTTGTGCAAATGTATGATTATAATATTCAAATATAAATTGATGTTGTGCAAATGTAAAAGTATGATATGCAAATATAAATTGATGATATGCGAATATAAGATTAAAATATGCATAAATTAATTCATGTTGTGCAAATATAAGATTATTGATATCTAATACTTAAATTTTAATTTTTAGTAAATAAAAATAAGTTGGGAAAACACAAATTGAAGTTGTGAAAATGTATGATTATAATATGCAAATATAAATTGATGTTGTGCAAATGTAAAAGTATAATATGCAATTATAAATTGATGATATGCAAATATAAGATTAAAATATGCATAGATTAATTCACGTTGGGCAAATATACGATTATTTATATCTAATACTTAGATTTTAATTTTTAGTAAATAAATATAAGTTGTGAAAAATACAAATTGATGTTGTGCAAATGTATGATTATATTATGCAAGTATAAAAATGTAAAAGTATGATATGCAATTATAAATCGATGATATGCAAATATATAATTATGATGATATGCAAATATTTACGTACCCTTTAATTATCATTATTATAATATTTTAGTTACTTGTTATTTTAAATTTGGTAACTTCCATTTAGTAAGGTAATTTGGTGAATCAAAGTTGTATAATTTTATTATAAAGTATTGCTTATATCAATATTTTCGAGCTCAACCTCATGCTCAAGCTCAGAGGGATTAATATACATATTTTGTAAATCGATTTCGAGTCTTCGACCAAATAAATAGATAAACAAAGGAAAGACAATGGGATGAGAACATGGGTGAGAGTCGCAAATCAACCTGGAGTCGCAAATCTAATTAAAAAACAAGCAATATGAATTTAAAAAAAAAGTTGAAAAATAAGAAGTTTATGTTGTGCAAATATAAGTTACTATTATGCAAATATAATTGTATGATATGCACATATAATAATCTGTTATGCAAATATAACAATCTGTTATGCAACATTACATATGCACTTTTTAGATTTAAATGTTTGAAAAATTACAATTTATAATCTTTTATTATATCAATGGTAAGACTTTTATATTTTAATTTGAACAATTTTTATATTTTGTTGTCTTAACAGTATTTTCTTTTCATCTTACATCAGTTTCTCTTGCATATTATAAATTGATGTTGCGCAAATCCTAAACGTATGATATGCAACTATAAATCAATGATATGCAAATATAACGTTATAATATGCAAAAGGTAATTCAAGATGTGCAAATATATCATTATTGATATCTAATACTTATATTTTATTTTCTAGTGAATAAAAATAAGTTGGGAAAATTCAAATTCATGTTGTGAAAATATATGATTATAATATGCAAATATAAATTAAGGTTCTACAAATGTAAAAGTATAATATGCAAATATAAATTGATGATATGCAAATATAAAATCATCTAGGGCGTATATAAAATTATGAAATATAAATATTAAATTAAATTTAATATTGTGGTAATATAAATAGATACACCGTCCTTTTGCAAATGTAAAAGCATGATATGCAAATATAAGTTGATGATATGCAAATATAAGTTGATGATATTCAATTATAAATTACTAGAAAATTGTACTAATATATCTTATTATTGAACAATTATTAGAAAACATGCATAAATTAATTCACGTTGTACATATATAAGATTATTGATATCTAATACTTAGATTTTAATTTTTAATAAATACAAATTGATGTTGTGCAAATGTATGATTATAATATGCAAATATAAATTGATGTTGTGCAAATGTAAAAGTATGATATGCAAATATAAGATTAAAACATGCATAAATTAATTCACGTTGTACATATATAAGATTATTGATATCTAATACTTAGATTTTAATTTTTAGTAAATAAAAATAAGTTGGCGAAATACAAATTGATGTTGTGAAAATGTATGATTATAATATGCAAATATAAATTGATGTTGTGCAAATGTAAAAATATAATATGCAATTATAAATTGATGATATGCAAATATAAGATTAAAATATGCATAAATTAATTCACCAAGAAGGACACCAAGGCCACACAGTTATCGGTTGAAGCTTATACCCATTTTTTAAAACAAATTGAAACATCATGAAAGAAGCTATAATAAGATCGCCCAAACACACACAGAAATTCTCACATTAAAAAAGTTACAAAGGAAATCAGTAGCTCAGAGTGGATTAGTCTCCATTATAAATAACATAAATAGCCAAAGCTAACTACATCATAATATATATTCATAATACCATACACGATTTTAGCTACCATTGCAGGAAGCTCCAAACACGGACTTTTTACACACCTGATCATACATATTCAAATTTACATACGGGCTAACAAAATTGACAAGGAGAGCCCACCAACCCAGTAAGCTTCCATCAACTAGATAATATAATCGAGCAAGGATCGTGATAAAACCATCACAGGGAATGAATCCCAGACAGTAAGCTAAACTAAAGGAACTTACAAAAATACTTGAAGCCAAAAGAGATGGTTGCATCATCATCATTGCCCCGATAATCTTGAAACGATCGTCAAGATTCAAGACTATCGGCCATGGCCATATAAACTTCACTCAGCATGCTTTCCCCTCTTGTTGCAGCCACCCATCAGTTGAGAGCTAACAACATCATCGTCCTCGACACCGAGCTCGCATTTAGTTGACTCAAATTTGGTAAGCGTTTCAAAATTCCCGGGATAACATTCTTTGATGGCACAAGTATCAGTTTAGTACTTTAGTTAGCCTTCTTCGTGCTGCATTTCCTTCTCCTCAGAAACATCTTCCTTATGAAACCAAAGTAATCAAATGTGCAACTCCTCCCCAACCCACCATAAACAAAAACCAAGTAATCATATGTGCAACTCCTCCCCAACCCACCATAAACATAAAGGAAAGAAAGAGACAAAGCTCAAATATTTTTTTTTATCAGTTACCTTAGCCCTATCAAGTTCACCGGGAAACCCACTGTGAAGACACACAACAAGCTCCGCTGACATATGCCTTTTTAGTTGGACTTGCATTACGCTGGCTTACACGGGTTCACGAGGCCAATTAGCCCAAAGCAAGCTGAGCGCTTTGAGGCAGTTGATGTACTCTCCGAGTGCCAACAGGCCTCGGGCTGCTTGTCGTATGGTCAGGATGCGATGCATCTGCTGGAGGGTCTCCATTCGAAGATGATCCGCCTGGTTTACATAACATAACATAGCACCTTAGGATTAGAGTTTTATTCAGAATATTTGCTCACTTACATGCAGAAAAAGAAAAGATGCCCAGGAAAGCAATGTAAAATGCACATGAAGAAAGAGTTCAGTAAAATGCACAATGTAAACAAACACCGTTCTACTCTCTTCACTTTTCAAGGTTTGAGAGGAGAGCAATGTAATGACATATAAATTTACAAACATAGATCTGTCAGCAACAAAATGGGAGAAAACAATGAATTTGAAAAGGAGGAAACCCCAGGAAAAGAAAAGATAATTGAGGGCACATCTCTGTCAGCACCAAAAAAATCAATTACAAGAGATTATAATAATGAAGAAAAGATGGAAACAGAGAATGTCACATAAGAATCTGTGAAAGGAAGCACAATGTCTGAAGATTACAACGCTGAAGAAAAAGACACGCATAAGGATGATATCAGTCTACCAATAGAAGTAAATCATGCAGCAATCACCTCTGCTGAAGTACCCATTTAAGTAGACCATTAGACATATGCAACTAATGAATATAAGGTGAATGAAAACATCACAGAGGTGAGATTCACAAACATTAATCTGAAATCCCTAATCAACACCTGTATGTCATGTAAAGAAAGTTGCCATCGTCCTTGTAGTCCTCGTAGATTGCAGATATTAACACAGCTATGATAATGGAGAGTTAGTGACCATAGGGGGCAGTATCATAGGGCATCAGAAGATCAGAAATGGTTAACCAACCCACTAGTAGGAGGCAAGATGGGCACAAATATGGCCTTCTCAGCAATGAGCTTCACCTTTTTCCGGACAACATAAACAAACTGCCCAACAGTCAAATCAGCTGGCACAAGGTACCTGCATTTTCATCGTTCAAATAATGGATGAGGGATGTTGGGTTACTCACAGACCTTCATTTCCAGTATCTCCAATGTCTTGAAAAATGAAAATTTGGGGAAAATATGGTTTCTGATTAAGGTGGAGCAGTTCATTTTGTTCATGCAAACATCACATCAAGCACATTGATACTAGTATACATGCCAAGCTCATCAAAATGAAACAAAGAGTCTGCCTTATTGTGGATACGAAACTAAATGTGCAAGTTAGAGAGAAACGTTGGAGAATGTTAATTAGATATTCAAAGAGCATATTTACCAGCAATGGGGATTTAAATTTCAAAGCAGATATGCTGACCTTATGAATAAAGGAAGCATCCGACACCGGAGGCTTGATATCACTTCTACCAAGACCGCATACTAGGCAAGCATCTCTAGTTTCAAATTAAGCTTGATGACATGGTTTTTAATAATTTAAAAACTCATGTCAGCAGAAAAACTATTCATTTAGTGTACAAAACCCCGCTATATTATCACATAACCAAAAAAAAAAGGGTTCAACTTTCCACCTCAAATATGCTAAGATGTCATCATTTATTTCCAGAAGATGTCAGCATTAACAAGTTTTCAGAAGATGTCAGCATTTACAAGTTTCCAGAAGATGTCAGCCTTTACAAGTTTGATGAATCATACCGTTTACAAAGCAGATCATGCACAAACTTCTACAAACCTCTAATATGCAGACTAAATTCAGAAAAAGCTTGTAGAAAGATGCAGTAACAACAATGGCTTCTTTTACATCTTTTCAATTAAAACCCAAATTCAGATCTAAATATGCAGACTTCAGATTCGAGCAAAGGCCTATATTCAGATCCCTATATTCAGATTCGAGCAAATTGCAAGTCCATCGACTTCAGATTCGAGCAAATCCCTAAATTCAAATCTAAATATGCAGATTCGAGCACAAAAAGAGAACATGTCAGCGCAATGAAAAAGGAAATTTTGAGGAATATATCAGCCAAAAGAAACTAACATAGGTTGTAAACTAACAAAAAAATCAGCTGACACCCAAGTTTTTAATACAGTGAACGATTAGTAATTTTGATTGAGATTGTTTCACAATCAGCTGACCAAGATGAACAAATGCAAGCACCCAAAGATAGTTTCAGAAATGTCAACATTCAGAGAGAAAGACCTTTCATCTCAAAGCAAAAAGTTCATTCAAACATTTTATCAAACACCTGGTGAGCGAGAGGAGTGCTGACAAGTGCTATTCGAACAGCAATCTTACCACAGACACTGTTACGAGTAGGGTAAGAATCGAAATACAAGGAACCTGCTTTTCCATGCTTCCTAGCTCATCATGAAGTTTCGCTCTCCTACTGAGCCAAGTCACAAGCAAATTTGAGGGATTGGACGAATTTCGCAGCCCTGAGACATACCAACAGAAGATTAGTAGGGTAAGAATCGAGTTTTCAATTCAAACATCAAATTGCGTCAACAACGAAACGTGAATTTGGGGAAAAAAGAAAAATTAAGGCTAGGGCACTGGAAAACAATCACACCAGTGCATATATTCGAGAGGGGAGAAGGGAACTGGAGCTTTGCTTTGCGGCATCGGCATCGACTTCAAGCTTCAATGGCTCCGCCTAGGGTTGTCTGAATCGGAACTTAACGACGGCTGACTCCATCTGCGAATTCATGAGGTGACAGGAGGAAGATGGAGGCGGCAGGAAACCGCCTCTTCTTCGATTCCGAGATCCATCGGCAGGAATCCTCCTTTTCTCAGCCTCACTGGCTTCCAATTGGTGCTCGGATCCGCCGCTCTCTGAGAAGGAGAAGAGGAGGCCATATATAGAAACGTCTGAGTGAGGGAGACATTCGGAAATTACATAGCAGTGGGAAGAGAGAGGAGTGATGACAAGTGCTATTCCTAGATTAAATTGAATGGACGTTTTAGTAATTTTTACAAAAACTAGGACACTCCTGTAATTAGAGCGAAAATTTGTGCCGAAGGCACAAATTTTCTCTTCAACAAATCCAAATTCAACTCAATCTAAATTTGATAAGACCCAATAATCTGTTTTTTTTTTTTAAATTCAAGGCCCAATAATAATCTAATACATGCACTCTCTAGTCTAAGATTTTTCACTTTTCAACACATTTTTTAATAAGTTAAAAACTATAGTATAAAATATTAATTTAAAATTAATTAATTATTATTCCCTCTGTTCGCAAAAACATACCGTTTACTATTTACGTAATTTTTTTTAAAATGATAAAATTATATAAAGTATCCATTGTTTATAGTTTCTTTAAATAATTTTATACTTATTAATAGTAACTACTATAAAATTGTTTAAAAAATTTATTAAAAAAGAGATATTTTATATAGTTTTGATCATCCTAAAAAACATACGTGAATTTATAATTAAACGATATGTTTTGCTTAATGGATGGATAACAAGTACTAAGTTTATTAAAAATATTAGTATTTTATATATATATATATTATTTTGCTCACTAAAGTATGTATTATAAAGTTAAATATCTTACATTTGGAATCGAATGAAGTCAATATTAAAAAAAATGCTTTGCGGATGTTCAGTGGTAGAGTAGGATTAAGAGTTTATGTTGGCCTGTTGGGTCTATGTGGGTTTCATAATGAATCGACGGATCGTCTGATAAATCTTAGTGGTATAGTCGTGGTTCGACGATCTTGAGAGTCTTAGCAGTGGAGTGAGAATGAGGGTGTTTAATCGCATGGAGCTATTTGTTTCATTCGAGAATCGAGATTGTTTTTAGACGACTTTTGACAGAGTTTTTTAAACAGTGGATGGAGTACAATATTGACCCAAACCAAGCGATATCGACCCTGATCGACATAATTGCCATTTTATCCTCCCATTATCAAACACGAATACGACAATACCCAATTAGCCATCACAGTTGGATGTTGGACAAACCATGTTCCCCTTCCTCTCTATTCCATATTAAAATTGAAGGCTTCTTAATTAATTGCTTTTTTGATCGCATTATTTAAAAACCTAAAAATTCTATAAAACTAGTTAGCATGCCCGTGCTACGCACGAGACTTTTTTTTAATATATTTTTAATTATTATATTATGTAATTTTATTACTAATAATTTTTATCTCTAAAATTTGTAATATGTTTATTTATCTTTGAAATTTGACAAATATATTAACTTGACTCTATTTATCCCCTTACTCACTTCTACATACAATTCAACTATATAAGCAAAAAAAATAACAATTGCTTTAGAAATGCATATATTTAGGTTTAAAACAAATAAAAAAAACAATATACTATAAATTTGAAAAACGTTGTAGTTATAGAGGACTTATTTTAAATATATATTTTTTTAATTAATATATTATCATTATAATTTTATTACTAATAATTTTTATCTCTAAAAGTTTTAATATGTTTGTTGATTTTTGAAATTCAATAAATATGTTAACTTGTCTCTATTTATCATCTTACTCACTTCTATATGCAATTCAACTATATAAGCAAAAAAAAAAAATAATTGCTTTAGAAATATTGCATGTGTTTAGTTTTAAAACAAATGAAAAAACAATATACTATAAACTTGAAAAATATTGTAGTTATACAAAGATTTGATCCCTTGAAATGTTGGATTGAAACTAATACCCATAACCTTACAACAACTTTTTGATTTCTTAAGCTAATATTATATATATATTAGATTTATTTGTAAGTATTTTTTTATCTAATAAATTCAAGGCATTAAACTAATATAATTCAAAAATAGGCTACAACAACTTTTTGATTTCTTAAGCTAATATTAAATATATATATATATATATATATATATATATATTAGATTTATTTGTAAGTATTTTTTTTATCTAATAAATCCAAGACATTAAACTAATATAATTAAAAAATTCAAAATAGTGTAGTTAAGGAGAGTTGAACCCTTGACCTTTTGCATATAAACTAATCCTTAATCATTAGGCTAGAAGAACCTTTTGAATTTTGATGCTAATTTTTAATATATATTAGGATTTTTTTTAATCATTTAATAGGTGCAATTAATGTTGCATCTAGTGAGCATGCCCGTGCTACGCACGGGACTTATTTTTAATAAATATATAAATATATTATCATTGTAATTTTATTGCTAATAATTTTTATCTCTAAAAGTTTTAATATGTTTATTTATCTTTAAAATTTGACAAATATATTCACTTATTACGACATAAACGTATGTCAGTGTGTAATTGAGACTCTTTTTCAATTGATGCTCTTTGTTTTCTTAATTGGGACTCTTTTTCTTCTCAATAAGATGGCAAAATATTACTTTGTATATTTATTTCTTCTCAATTGTGACCCTTTTTCTATGAACTATTTTAGGGTAACTATGACCTCATTCACATATTTTTGCTCCTCCTAATCAACCTATGTAAAATATATAGGGTTATTTTACAAAAAATTAAAATAATTTATAGAATATGGTCTAAGAGTATATATAATTTTGAATAGCATCAATGTGAGATTTATTGGTATATATTTATGAGGCTATGATATTTATGAGGTAAATATTACTACATGGAATCCAAGAAAGTTAAGCATTGCATTGAATCATTTGGAAGATGAAAAGAGAGTTGTTTATTTATTTGAATTCAACACATTCAATTTAATACAAAAACTAATTTAAATTAATAAATATACAAAATTTGAAAGATGAAAAGATATACATTGTTTTTTTAATTAAAGAAATTATAAATTTGAAATTTAAATTGATATAAAATTAGAAGCAATGAGGTATGCATTGATGATGAGTTGAACATAACTTTTCTAGTATTGTTATTATTGTTATTTTTATTATATTATTATAGATTAATTATAGATGTATATATATATGTATTATATATACATTTATTTTAAAAACCACGTCTCTATATATACATCTTTTCTAGTATTATTCTGTTGGAATAATTTCTATTACATTATAAAAGAATTGAATATTTTTACTCTAATCATTAATTTTAAAAAGCCTTTATTATATATTATAAAATACTTTGAGAAACATATAAGGCTAAGTAGCATTATATGAGAACTGAATTAACATTTAATTAAAAAAAAATATAAAAATTATTATTATTGTTGCTGTATTGGTAAGGTACGTAATTCTAAAAAAAAACCTGATTTTGTCATTATAAGTGGAAAATGAAACTTCGCACTTTTTTTATCAAAAGAAACTTCGCACTTGGATTTGTACTTTCCTATTAATCAACTTTGATTGGTTAATAATAATAATTATATAATAATAATAATAATAACAATAATAAGATGACTGAAGAATACCAAAAATGAAAGAAATTATGTAAACTTTTTTTTCAACTGGTAAACTTTTATTCTTTGATATATAGAAGCATCCACATAATATCCCTCTCAAACAAATTAAAACTTGAGTGCAACAAATCATTTTTAGAATACACTTCAAATCTTCAATTGATATAATCAGAATGTTTTCCCCAACGATGAATTCTTCAATCTTTTGCTTAGTATGAGCCGATTTCCCCCAACGTGTTTGTATGCACAAAATTTATTGGATTTTTTTTAAAATAGGATGAAATTAATTAAGTTTAATTTGGAACATTTCTTAGGATGATTTTGATAAACTTTTTTTAAAAAAATTATCGTAAAATTCCATTAAATAAATTATTAAAACCAGGATGTTATACTAAAATATAAGAAATATTTTGAAATAGGAAGAACGTACCTTTTTTTTTGTTAAGATCTTCTTTGTCTTTGTATGATAATCATACAATCTAACAATCTCCTGCACTTGGTATCACAATCTAACAACAAAACAATTATACAAATATAGTCAATTACCTCAACACAGGAGAAAAATTCTTAGAAAAATATAAGAATGAAATTAAAATTCATAACAAAATAGATTAATGGATAATCAATCATTTAGCTCAATTGACCTAATCAATCAATATTATTAAAAAAAAAGGAAGAGTAGGAGGGAAAGAAAAACAATGTACAAATGTGTGCTCGTGTAAAACTTATTGTGAAAGATGAACAATTTTGAAGATGAACACCCATGATATGTGAGTCAAATTTAAAGGGTGATCGGAGTTTGACATCATTAAAATAATGAATTCCATCCGATAATTGATTAAATTAATCGAACAGTTACAAAAGCCGAACGGTTACAAAAACCGAACGGTTACGAAATTCAGTAAATGAAGATAATTAAAGCAATTAATTGAACAAATACAAATTTTTATAACGCTTATGACTAATAATGTTTAATTGATTAAATTACATGAGTAATATTGAGTAGATAAAGAGATGACCATGACCTAACGTCTATGACTAATATGGAGTATGTTTAATTGATCAAATTGCATGAGTAATTGGGTAGATAAAGAGATGACCTAAAAAATATATCAAAGATCGATGAAAAGATAAGAATTAATTTTCTAGCATTACTATTTATATGCTAGATATATATTAGGTTGATTTTTTTTTTAATAAATCAGTGGTGAATACTTTAGTTTCACTCCATATTATATGAAATGGAGGTAATTTACTATTTATATGTAAAAAAAAGGAAAAGTAAGAAAAAATAGCTAGAAAAAATAATAATAAATAGTATAGCTAATGAGATTTGAACCCTTGAGAATTTGCACTAAAGCTAATCTACAACCAACCGGTGGTGAATATTTTAGTTTCGCTCCATATTATAGATATAGATATTATAGATAGATTATAGATTATAAATATAGATAATAATAATAATAATAATAATAATAATAATAATAATAATAATAATAATAATAATAATAATAATAATAACAATATAAAGCTAATCTACAACCGATCGGGGGTGAATATTTTAGTTTCGCTCCATATTATATGTAATGGGGGTAATTTAACCATTTATATGTAAAAAGAAAAAAAGAAAAAAGTTAGAGAAAAAAAAACAAATAATAGTGTAGCTAATGGGATTTGAACCCTTGATAATTTGCACTAAAGCTTAGTATACAACCAATAAGCTATAATAATTTCTTGAATTTCGAAGGTAAAGTTAGATATATATTAGGTTGATTTTTTTTATAATTTAATGAGTGCAATTAATAGGGCAAAACCCAAAATTATATATATAGTATAGATATAGATATAGATAAGCTATAATAATTTCTTGAATTTTGAAGGTAAAGTTAGATATATATTAGGTTGATTTTTTTTATAATTTAATGAGTGCAATTAATAGGGCAAAACCCAAAATTATATATATATATAGTATAGATAGATATTATTTTTATATATTATTTTTATTATTTTATTGTCAAAGTTTAAGTCAAATTATATTTCATACACTATTTAATTAGGGGGTTGTTAAATACACCGCTACTTTTTACTGAATACACCGCTAAACTTCGCAACCCCAAACAGATCGAGTTCCGCTACCCTTTGCGGACATCACCGGAAATCGGGCCAAACACGCCCTAAAAGATCATCAACAAAACGTCTGCAAGACGTTGCGGAGAGAGGTCCGCGTTAGGAAGCGGAGTCCTAACCTATATGTAATTGTAATGCATAAAATCTGCACCATAGTTGATCGATCTTGATCATGCCCTCATAGCCTGCAAACAAGAACAAACGAGGTCGGGGCGGGGCTAGTCTCCCCCGTAGGACCCTCCGACGCTCAAGTCAGTTCTCCTCCCTCAGAAAGAATCTTCTTATCGTATTTATATTAGTCGAGAATAAATGAAACGGTCAAGACATTTAATTCAAGGAATTGAAACAGTTTTGATATTTAATAAAGAAACCGTTACCGTAATGATGTCGGCAGATACATTAATTATATGAAACGGTCGGGGCATTTATGTGGATCATCACAATAGATTAGGCGGTAATGGATAAAAGACGGAAATGCCCCTGCATCGTGATTCCGGGATTTTCCCTCTTACAATTGCCCCTCGGGTTTCCTCATCATGATCTAGTGATGAGGGAAGACGAATATTTCGGTGCTCTTCACTTTCTATGGTTGACGACAACCGCCAATGATTGTCCAATTGCCTTGATTGTATCCTGCACACTTAGCGCTCTAAACCAATAAGCACGGTGTGGTTGTGCATTAAATAATCAAATGAAAGTTATAGCTAAGCCTGATCAAATAAATTTTCCACCATAAGCGAGGATAGTGTGGGCTGATAAGTCGATCAGCAGCAATCTATTGATCTTATTATCGATTTCTGGTGGCCATTCGTGGCGAATTCCGGGGGCCGTAAGTGGCGATTTCTATTTCGGGTGGCCGTAAGTGGCGATTTCCGGGTGCCATTCGTGGCGAATTCCGGGGGCCGTAAGTGGCGATTTCCGGTGGCCGTAAGTGGCGATTTCTATTTCCGGTGGCCGTAAGTGGCGATTTCCGGGTGCCATCCGTGGCGAATTCCGGGGGCCGTAAGTGGCGATTTCCGGTGGTCGTAAGTGGCGATTTCTATTTCCGGTGGCCGTAAGTGGCGATTTCCGGGTGCCATTCGTGGCGAATTCCGGTGGCCGTAAGTGGCGATTTCTATTTCCGGTGGCCGTAAGTGGCGATTTCCGGGTGCCATTCGTGGCGAATTCCGGTGGCCGTAAGTGGCGAGTCTTCTGCCTTAACTGGCATTTGCTTGGCCATAAGTAGCGAATCTTCAATTTCTCGAATAATTGTCGTAGCTTTGAAGACGTCGTTTCATGACATCTACAGTTGTCAGACCTGGTCAAAGACATTGCACTTCTACATAATTTAGAGCAATTAAGCCATCAGAAGATTAGTATTTTAATGTGCAGTGCCCCTAGCATTTTATATGCCCCTACACATTCATCTTTCATTAAACTTTTTCAAGGAGAATATTAACACATAGCCATTTCTTTACTAAAAAATTCTCCGCAAGTAAGGGGATTAGAAAACTTAGCTCTGTTCGAGTAGTAGGAGTCTTGGTGGTCATCATTACCCCCAATTTTGTTGTAGTGTTATTCTTGACATGGATAGGGATTGGTAGAATATTACACCTTTGACTTGTAGCTCTCAATGCCCCAGCTTATTTTGGTTGCACCGGCGCCCCACCATCATTGGTCGGAGTTGACCATATGATTACCGTTAAATCAAACTCGATGAGTTTCGTACTCATATCATGTTTACAGTGTCCTATTCAAAGCTGCATAATAACTGGAGCAAACCGAGCCAAACAAGGGACTATCGGGATAATGGGAACAAACTAGGCGGGAACTCAAGTGAACTAATTTTAATATAGAATAAATAGTCAAATATATTAAACTTAGCATGAAATAATTAAACTAATAGCACTCGTATTTCATCCGATTAGTGCAAAAGTTAGACGAGTAAGTGTAAAGAAAATCATATAATCTAGTAAATATGGGCTAACCTGTAGTTTACGGAAACTCTAGGCCGATTTCGTAATTTCTGAAAAGTTCGGGCCAGTTTTGTGATTGACTGAAAGTTGAAACATAACCGTCGTCTTCATCGTACCTTTTGAAAAGACCGAAGCTCTCGGATGCGGCGGCAATAGCGGAGGCCTAGGAGGGCTCTGAGTCTTCCGATCGAGATGCCCCTGGCGTCATATTGTTGGCCCGGCTAAGATGGTAGAGGCGGTCACGGCGAGCGCGCTCCCTCTCTCATCCTCGCGCTTCTAGCCTCGACCTCCTCGTCGCGTCGCTACGGGCGTTGATTGTGGCGATTGTGGTTGTTCCAACAGGTGCGCCACCTGGGGTTCCCCTTGGGGCGGGTAGGATGCTCGTCGTCGACGAGGCGGAAGGAGGAGGAGTCCCTCGGCGGCGAGGGAGGATACACATGAATCGTCTCCGGATAAATCGAAGAACGAGTTAGCGGCGACGCGGTTGTAACGACAGTCGGTGTTGTTGAAGTTGAGGGGAGGATGGATGTGGCGGCAACGCCGACGCCGTCCGGAGGGCCCCAAACGTCGGGGTTGAAGGGGACTGCGTCGATCACTCTCGAATCCCATGTTCGAGTGCCTCAGTATCCTGCTTGTGGAACCTCCGAACTCCACCGATCATCCCATCGAAGACAGTCTGTGTAATCCCCCTGATCGTTTGGAGGGTTTTTCGTTGTTTTTCGATCTAGGAATATCGATCTCGGTTGGCTTTTTGATCGAATTCCAACAGACGGCGCCAATTGTAATGCATAAAATCTGCACCATAGTTGATCGATCTTGATCATGCCCTCATAGCCTGCAAACAAGAACAAACGAGGTCGGGGCGGGGCTTGTCTCCCCCGTAGGACCCTCCGACGCTCAAGTCAGTTCTCCTCCCTCAGAAAGAATCTTCTTATCGTATTTATATTAGTCGAGAATAAATGAAACGGTCAAGACATTTAATTCAAGGAATTGAAACGGTTTTGATATTTAATAAAGAAACCGTTACCGTAATGATGTCGGCAGATACATTAATTATATGAAACGGTCGGGGCATTTATGTGGATCATCACAATAGATTAGGCGGCAATGGATAAAAGACGGAAATGCCCCTGCATCGTGATTCCGGGATTTTCCCTCTTACAGTAATATATATATATATATATATATATATATATATAAAGCACTCCGCAACTTAGTGCATACCCTTTTTTTTTTTTTTTGGTTTCATTGGTTTCTGTATGGTTTTATTTTAGGCCAATTTGTACCAATATACCAAAAAAATATGAAGTTTGTAAAAATAACCATGACATTGATAAATTGCAAACAGTGGGCCCAATGACATTTTTGCAAAAAAAAAAGTCCACTTGCTTAGCCGGTTGCAGGTCGGACAGGAGGAGGAAGTGTTGAACAGAAGAGAGATTTTAGAGAGAGAGAGAGAGAGAGAGAGAGAGGGGAAGAGAGCACTAAAGAAGGAGGCTCTCGATGGAGGAGGAGGCGGAAAAGGTTATCGACGGAAGCGAATCAGTTCGGCGGGAGGAAGTTGTAACCGACTGAAGATGGAGGAGGAATCCGGCGCGGAGAAACCGAATCCGGCGAAACAGATTCGAACACAAGTAAGTAAATTCGTTCTTGAATCTATGAAACCCTAACTAAATCCGAACAAATTATTCTACAATGTGTGATTTTTGAATAGGGGATTTCGATTTGAAACCCTAACACGTTGAGAAATTTAGGTCGGAATTTCAGTTTTAAACCATAACTCCATTAAAGAGAGGGGCGACAGATGCTGGGGAGAATGGGTTTTCAATTTTAGGGTTTTCAATTTATGGAATGTCGAGTTGGGGTCCTTGGGGAGAACGGGTCGAATGGGGTTGAAATTATTTGAATGTACAAACCCTAACCTTATGGGTGGGGAGAGATTTGATGATGAAAATGAAGGTCAAAATAGGGTAGAAAGGAATTGAAAACCCCAATTAATATTTGAAATCTATATTTCGAAAACTTGAAAAGGGTATGCGGATTCGTTCGTCTGGCTAGGTGAAACGATTGGATGGCTAGATTTAGTAAAATGTGTGTCGTTCTTCGAATTGGGGAAGTTCGACACATGTTGGGTTTGTAATGATGTTGGATATGATAAAGGAGAATTTGAATGGTATAAGGAATGTGTGATTATGAGTTTGAAAATTGGGAACTTGGAGAGAATTTGGAGATTGGGATTGTTTGTAAATAGTTGCATATAAATATAATGCTCACAATTGGTGATAGTTGTACATCTTTGTAAGTTTTTGCTATGTGTTGAAGTATGTTGTGATTAAAACGGGGCAGAGATACACTACACGAATCCAATGTCATTTGAGAGTATTGTAAGTTTGTGATATGTGTATTACATAAGTTTACGAGGGTTGAGACTATTGTGTAGTTGTGTCATTTATTGCATTCTTGATTCGTTTCATTTGAGCATTTAAGCATATGAGCATCTGTTTCAGTTGAGCATATGTGCATGTGCATTTGTGTAGTTGTAGTTGTGTTGGTGATGTTAATCGTTTCATGTGATTTATGTGCAGCCGACACTAGCTCTCCCTTTGGAAAATTATTTTCGATGGAGGTCGAACCACTTCTCGAAGACGGGCCTCCTCAATGGAATGGATGAGACCCTATTTGCGGCGGATTGGAAAATCTTAAAGGAATGCAGGCTAGGTGGCATTGTAATGATCGGGAATAATGTATCGTATTGCTGCATCCTAATCCACTACATCCTTAAGCAACAGCTCAAGACCTTTAGTATTTCGTTATGGATGTTTTAGATCTTAAACGTTCCCTCCCTTTTGATGACTGATCCTGTATGTTCTGGATTTCTGTATGGATGGTTGTTCTGAATATTGCGTTCTGACAGCTTTAGTTTATGTTTAGCGTTGTCTATCCTGTTGCTGAGAAGTTTTTGAGATTGACAAGATCCAGCAGGGGTTAGTCCTATATTCGTTGAGACGTCGTTTTTAATGGCAAGAAAAAAATATTTACTGGCTAGTAAGCATAAATCGCAAACATTCGTGTTTCGCATCTTAAGCAGAAAAAACGGACAACCCCATAGTGTAAGTTACATACATGCAAAATAACAAAAACTATCCTTCTCCTATGTAAAAGAAGAGGCATCCTTAAAACGAGCGTCATATGATGACCTTACCATTCCACACTTGCTTATTTCACCCCCATACATAATATCCTCCTCTGACAAGCTCTCCAAGTGGAAGGAAACCACCTCCTCCTAGGGTCACCCCGTACATAGTATCCTCGTCATCAATACTAACACATTTGATGACCATCGTTTAAACGTTTCCACCTTTTGGACTTAAGTTGTTATGGACTCATTTCGTTTGAGTTTAAAATTCGATATCCTTCTGCTGGGAAGTTTATGAGATAGATAAGATATGTCAGTGGTTATTCTTTTATTGGCTTAGACATCAATTTCATTGGCAAGGAAAATGTGTAACCAATTAGACAGTTTATTGTGAATGAAACTGCCAGTTATGTCACCCTTACATAACCCTAAAATTTTAAGAAAATGTGTAACCAATTTGACGAGTACCCTAACTTCAAAATAGAATATACAAGTCCAACACAAATAGCAACAGTAAAGTGGCAGACCAGATAAACGAATATCACTACATCTTCAACGAGGCGCACGACCCATCCTTTAACATATATTCTTGTTGATATCCCTGGCAGAAGGATTCCCTCTATAACGAGGAGGAGAGCAAAATTCAGTAGGGAACGTTATTCCCGATCATCACAATACATCCAAGCTTGCTTTCCTTCAACATCTTACAATCCACAGTAGTGAGGTCTTCGTCCATGCGATCAAGGAGGGCCATCTTGGAGAAGTGGTTGGACCTCCCTCTGAATTACTTCTTCGGGGGGGGGGGGGGGGGGGGGCTAATGTCGGCTGCACATATATCACACGAAACGATTAACATCACCAATACAAATACAGGAAATTATTCGACGTGCCAATATACAAGTATTTACATTTTTGCTCGACGGCTTAACAACGTTTTTCCTTTTACAGTACACATCACTGCAAGTGGGTTTAATCTGTGATCCAAATGTACAAGTCAGTGCAGTATATGAAAAATCCTTGCCAATATAGTCATAATTCTTGCTAGTAAAAATATATGTCTGTCACTATAGAAAACATTAAACAGATCAATCAACCACAAAAATTACACAACTACACATGCTCATATGCTCAACTAAAAGAGATGCTATCTAGACATAACTACACAATAGTCTCAACTCTCACAAACTTATGCAATACACATATCAAAGACTTATGCATGAGATACATTCGAATCCTTAAAATTCCTTCACCCCTTATTTAAAAAAATGATCTAGATAGGGTTTGACACAAATTTTCTGCACATCAGATTTGGGATTGAATCTAACACTAAAAAATGAGGGTTTACTAATTTGGTTTCACACCAATTTTCTCACCATCGACCTCCTTTTGCCTCCGCTTATCTTTCCTTCGCCGGATTCCTCCTCTCTCGATGCCTCTTCTTT
Organism: Persicaria tinctoria; assembly: GCA_037127255.1. Lineage (NCBI taxonomy): Eukaryota > Viridiplantae > Streptophyta > Magnoliopsida > Caryophyllales > Polygonaceae > Persicaria > Persicaria tinctoria. The sequence continues at coordinate 18,027,990 of JBANSL010000007.1, read as the reverse complement.
CTTCCTTCGTCCCCAATTTCCAAACTCAGACGCACCCATTTCGTATACCATTCACCTTCCCCTTTACCACATCCAACATCATTCGAAACTCATCTCTCCCCTACTTCCCCAATTCGAAGCCAACACAGAAATTACTAAACCTAGCCATTCAACCTTTTCCCCAATCCAGGCGAACGATTTCGCTCGCCCTTGACAAGCTAGTTGAACCCATCATTCGAAACCCTTCTCTCCCCTACTTCTCCAATTGGGGTTTTTTTTTTCGTTTCTACCCTATTTGGACCTTCAATTTTATCATCAAATAAGCATCAATAACGAATCCCCACCCCTATCCCCAAACCGTCCACCACTATAAGGTTAGGGTTTGTACATTCAAATATTTTGAACCTCATTCTCTCCATGGATCCCAACTCAAAATTCCATAAATTGAAACCCCAAAATGCCAATAAAGGAGGTAAAATAGAGAAAGAGAATGAGAGTTAACCTCTCTTCAATGGCGGTTCGTTCCATAAGTTGTCTCCCCTCTCTTCAATAGAGGTTCTTCCATGAGGGTTTCTCTCCTCTCTCTCAGTTCCGACTTCCCTTGTCGCAACCGGATGCATCTTCGGTGGAGGTCTTTCTCATCCCTTGAAGCTTTATCAATGGCGGTCGGGTTCTCCGTCTTCCTCTTTGACGAACAGGAGCGTTCCAATTAACCTGTAATAAGCGGTGAACCTAACCGGTTAGTTTTGCAAAATATTGGGCCTTTTTGTCATTTTTGTAATTTGGGCAAGGGAAGAGCTATTTTTGCAAACGGCCCAACAAATTGGTATATTGGCTGCCATTTTCTCTTTATTTTAATATAGAATGATATAAAAATGAGTAAATGGTACTCAATATACCAAAAATTCTCACCCTTTGTAAAAATGTCACTCCCCCATAAAAAATGTAGTAAATGTCAAAAGGTGAATTTTTTTTTCAAAACTAACCGGTCATGGTGACCTTGTATTATGGGTTAATTAATTTGGGCGGGCTTTTGAAATTTTAGAAATCTTTGGGTGAGATTTAAGGGATTAGAAAAGGAGAGAGAGAGAGAGAGAGAGAGAGAGAGAGAGAGAGAGAGAGTTCATTCTCACAAAATCAAATCTGCAGATATGGAGAGAGAGAGAGAGAGAGAGAGAGAGAGGGAGAGGAGAGAAGTGGAGGAGGCGATTGAGAGGCGGTGACTTCCGGTGGCGGAGACTGAGAAGCGTAGATGGAGGCGGTGGCTAAGAAGAGGCAGCGGCAACTTCCGGTGAGAGAAGAAAGTGGAGGCGGCAATTGAGAGGCGGAGGCGAAGGATCCGACGAGAATCTGGCTACCATTTCGAAACTAGTAAGCAAACCCTAACTAAATCCCAACAAAAATTGGTCTGACATGTGTGATTTTCGAATGGGGATTTCGGTGTGAAACCCTAAAACTCCAACCGTTTCATGTCGTTTTGCCTGCAGGTCACAAAGATGCAGAGCTAAGGAAGAAAGACGAGAAGGATTCGGTGAAGGGAGAAAGAAGGGGAGGTTGCTGTGTTTGAGTATTTAGGATGTGAATGTGCACTCTTTCATCTTTTTTCTAATTGCATCTTTGTTTGATCATTTACTCATTTCCAGTTTATGTAAATGTCGTGGGAAGTTTCTGAGATTAATAATATCTGATAGGGCTTAGTCTTCCGTTGGCTGAGACATCGGTTTTATTGGCTAGATAATAGTAGTTACTGGCTAGTAAGCGTAAATCGCATATATTCGGGGTTCGCGTCTCAAACAACCAAAACGGACAACCACATACTGTAACTGGCGTACATATATGCAAAATAACAAAAACCAACCTTCAGCAACTAAAAGAATGTCGTTTATCCTAGCTATCCTTGAGGTGGGAAGTTCCTGAGGTAGACGAGATCCGATTGGGGTTAGTCTTATATTGGCTAAGAGATCGTAGTCAGTGGCAAGGCGACAATAGTTACTGGCTAGTAAGTTTAAATCGTAACTTTTTCTTTTTTTTTTAGGCCAAGTGAAATCATGTATAGGATTGTATGAAATTTTTGTGTGTGTTGAGCACCTAGTTAGTATTTCTTTTTACTTTGTAACAAGCTTTGAGGACTTCTTCACCTTGCCACACCACGCTTGCTTATGTCATCTAACGCTTCCGGCGAAGAAACTCTCCCCGAGACGGGTATCCGCTTGTCTCCATTATCTTACTCCTGACTGACCCAAACAACATGCTCTCCTTTATGAGCATTGTCCCCTCCTCCATATCCACGTTGACAGCTTGACCTTTCATCTCCGGAGCAAGGATTGTCGGTTCTGCCCAGGTTTTATGGTTTATCTTGCCAGTTGTGTAAATTTATGTGTCAGCTGAATTGTTGTCTTTGCCATCCAAATGATTATCCATATCATACTCCAAATTGAGATCAAGATACGATTTAGACCTAACTTTACTTCGAAATATTTTTTTTCATAAACATATATAAAGTGGGTGTCTATAGATAGATAAAATTAAATTAAGTTCAAAAATAAATTTAATTTTTAATTTTAACAAATAAAAATGGCCAAAAATCAGTTTAAAACAATTAAAGTGGATCTCCCTCTCTCCTCTTCTCTCTCACCTAGATTACCTTCAACCTGTTGGAAAGGTGCCCAAAAATTTTGCAAAAATGACCTTTTGTCATGCCCTTCCAAATTTTCAGCCCCTTGGTCATTTTTGCAAAGTTGGTCATGAATTGGTATATTTATGCAAATCATCCTATAAAAATTCAAAATCAGGTTGATTTATACATAAATTTTAATTCTGGGTGCACTTGCTTTTATTTTAAAACAATTACAACTTTAATTTTCATGAAATGAATTACAATGAATTGAAAAAATTAAATTAAATTTTATTTTTTTAAAAAAATTTAATCACATTGAATATTTTTATAAAATAAAATAAAATAAAATTTATTTATTTTAACTTAATTTAAAACTCCAATGAATTTAATTTAATTTCAAAAAATTAAATAATAATTTTTAAATAAATCAAATGAATTTTAAATGAATAAAATTTAATTTAAAACTACATGAATTTTAAATAAATAAAATTTAATTTATTTTCAAAAAAATTTAAATAATAATTTTTGTATAAATCAACCTGATTTTGAATTTTTATATCATTCTAAATAAAAAAAAACATAAAGAAACCAAAGAAACCAAAAAAAATATTAAAAAAGGTCCACACTAAGTTGCGGAGTGCTTTGAATTTTTTTTTTTTTTTTACACATAGGTTAGGACTCCGCATCTTAACGCGGACCTCTCTCCATAACGTCTTGCAGACGTTTTATTGATGACCTTTTAGGGCGTGTTTGGCCCGATTTCCGGTGATGTCCGCAAAGGGTAGCGGAACTCAGTCCGCAGGGGGTTGCGAAGTTTAGCGGTGTATTTAGCTTTCCCGTTTAATTAATAAGCTAAAAACTCTATAAAATATTAATTTTATTATATTGAAAAAAAAAGTAAAAAGCATGTCAAAAATTTAAATGTCATAACTATGGGACAATTGTAGCCAGAGACTTGACCATGAGTTGGATCCGCTAGGTCATTGGTTGGATTCCTTCAACTCAGACCTTAACCCGATGGGGAGGCGGGTTGATGGGTCCATTTGACCCAATTGGGCGCATCTTGACCCATCGATTTGCTAGGTTACTACTTTGGTGCGGCTTGGGGTTCTTCTATGTTGGGGTTCTGGCAATCAGAGTCGGGTCTGGCTGGGATCGAGATAGTGTGTATGGGACGACTCGGTGATCCTGAAGGAGCTTCCTCGAGGTTCGTCTTCACCACCCACAGGGATTCCTGATGTATCACCGGCCAGCAGTGCTATTTTAGGACGGTGCTTGACTTTCGTCCGTAGTATACGTCACTTCATGTTAGATTTAGTGTTTCCTAGGCTCGTTTCTTGTAGGGTGCGTTTCCACTTGTTGTATTGCACCGCTTTTTGTTTTTGTTTGTATGTTTTTACGGGTTTCTGTTTGCCGACTTGTCGGCCATCGAGATTCAGGTATATCTGATCTCGAATTATTACCTAATCAATATATATATATATACACGGAAGACAGTAAATTGGGATCCCACAGAAAATGCCAAGTGGCATGTACATCTTATGGTATAAATTGTGTACAAATTGTGTACATATTGATAAATTGTGTACAGAATGCCAAAATGCCAAAATCCCACACAAAATGCCAAGCGACGATTCTAGTGTAAACACGTACATCTTATGGTATAAATTGTGTACAGATTGATTATTCACACTGTTCCAAAAAAAGGTATGGGCCTCCGGCTAGACCCCGCCCTGACCCTTAAAGGTCCCCTACCATTGAGTTTAGTTACTTAGACCCTTGAAGGTCACTCGCAAGGTCTTGACGGTGTTGTGGGTTTGGCGAGTTAGGGAAAAAAACCATTTTGAGGTTTAACTCTTAAAACCTCCCACATGTCGATCTCTCTCTTAGTTCTCAACCTCTTTACTATGTCTTACACTTGATCCCTCACTCTCATAGTCCTCTAACTCGCGACCTAACTCCCGTTGTTAACGCATAGACTATTAATTAAAGTTTACTTGTTTATATATGTTATGAACTAAACTTTATTATTTTATATACGTATTGAATATGGTCTAGAATTAAAAATACATATCAAAATAGTAAATCCACCTAAACCCCGCACGATCCGCCTAGACCCTTGACCCCATCCAGATGTCGAGCATCCACCGAGCATTTTTTGGAACATTGATTATTCATACACATAATTAATCGTATACCGTAATATATTTATTCACATGTCCTAACGGTTTTTTCATATTAAAGTTATTCATTTGTTGCAACATGATTATTCGTATGAGTTATGTGCGAATAATCATGATGTTTCGGATGAATAATATTTTCTTCAAATTTTCCTTTTACTACTACATAAACGATACTTAGAGCATGCCCAACAGTTTCCCAAATTTTTTCGAAAATGGGGAATCAAAATTCATCTTCTCCAAATATTTTGCGTGTCAATTCCAATAGATTCCCCATTTTAGAAAATTATAAACTAATTTTTAATTAAAAATTTAATGTAAATTCTGTTGGGATTGAATTCAAATCGCCATTTGGGCTTGTTTACATTTGGGCCAATAAGTTATCATCAAGATGGATTATTTGAGAGCTTCTAGAAGCTTCTCATTTTCCGAAATCATCCACCACTCTCTAGAGAATTGTATTGCCCTTATCAACTTGATGAAGTCTCTAGACTTTTTTAGAGCTTACTTATGTCTTGCCCTCCAAGCCATTATCCCTATAAATAGAGACTCAAGCTTAGTCTCTTGGTGGATCATTCCATTGAATCATTCCACACCATTCAAGCTCCATCCACATTAGTCTATCCAAGCCTTCACACAAAGCCTTCATCATACAAACACATTCTATTCCACTATATTGTAAAGAGAGAGTTTTGTACATTACCCCTTGTATCCTACAAGGTTTGTACTTATACTCTTTCTTATTTGATAGTGGATTTGTTGGCTCTTGCCGCCTGTGCGTTTTCCTCTCGGTACTCGGGTTTCCCACGTAAATTTGTGTGTTTTCTATCTTGCCTTATTTTTTCTTTATTTGTGATTTCGTTGCGCGCTTGTTGTTATTAGTACCAATAAATCCCTAACAAGTGGTATCAGAGCGTTCTAAGATCGTTTTGGAAATCACTGTTGGAGTGTTCAATTGAAGGCCATTTCCCAAGCTTTGGATGGAAGTCGAATAAGCTAGTTGAAGACCAAGTTGTTTGTTTGTGGTTGGAGCTTGGGTTACTTTATATGACGAAGAGTTTTGTCATCAGAGGCGGAGCCAAGGGGGGCATGAGGGATCCCGTGTCCCTCCCTTCATCCAACCAATTTACTAGGTGTACGTATTCTCCTCGTCGCTATCTTCGTTTTGATATATAATACGCCCTAATCCGACATCTGAGTAAAACGTTATGAATGTTTGAAAATTGTATATATATTACTCACTTTAATTTTATTTCAGTAGACTATAATACTTTTATATTTTACTTAAATTGACATTCACATATTATAAATCACTTGAGATCTTCGAAATCATAGGTTATATTACTTATTTTGATAATTTGGTAAGAAGTTATGCAAGTTTAATTTTTTTATATCTAGTTATACACTATTACATGTTAAGAATACAACAAGTTAAATATTGACTCAATGCATATTTATTGTGTTTTATATCCTTATTTTGTTAGTTTTCTTTTCTTCGACTATTGAATTTATTTATTTATATTTTTAATGGAGAAAAAAATAACAGAGTTTTATCATAAATCGAACTCATGTTATCTTAAAATAACATCATTGAATTTATAATTATCATATTACATAGAGATCGTTATGCTACTATAATCTAAAATCGTGTCGTATATATATATAATCGTGCCCCCCCCCCCCCCCCTAAAAAATTTATGGCTCCGTCCCTGTATGTCATGAAGGAGCGTCTCTATACTCTTCGTTTGGTTGAAGGTACCTCCATTTATACTCATCTCCATGAGTTCTTTTCTATTGTGGATCTTGAGAATCTTCTACCTCTCGTTATGATGATACTCAATTGTAACATATGAGTTTTGGCCACCTTTCGTGAAAAGAGCATGCATTGTTATCAAGGAGAGGTCTTTTCTACAGCTAGCTTTTTTATGATCAACATTTGTGAGCATTCTATCTTTGGCATTCAGAAAAGGTCAGCCTTGCCAAAGTTTGTCTACACCTATCGATGTTATTTATCCTAATGGGCATTTGTTGACTGTTGTTGGTGACTTTATGCAAAGTCTTTGTGTTGGTTTCTACGCCCTAAGATTTCTAAAACACTCTATTCTGAATGCCCTTTGGGCTTTATGCGGCAAAGATCTCATTCCGATATTGATGCAAGGCGGAGTTTGTTGGGATAATATTGCATTCAAATCCTCAAATGTGGTTCTTTCCGAAATCATCCACCACTCTATATTGCCCTTATCAACTTGATGAAGTCTCTAGACTTTTCTAGAGCTTATTTGTGTGTTTTCTATCTTGCCTTACTTTTTCTCAATTTGTGATTCTGTTCTTTCCGTTGCTCGCTCGTTGTTATTATTACCACTAAACCCCTAACAAATTCCAATATCTATTTAGATTCTTGCAAACACCTTGCATTTGCTATAGTTCTTCACCTTATTGTGCATTCAAATATAAATACATCACAGGCCCCAAAAATTAATGCACTAAGTAATCAAATCTCTAGACTCAGAAAAGAGCATAACCCCAGGCTTATTTATACGCTAATTATGCGGAACTTACAGCCAAGTAACTTAGCATTCTATCCTCAAAACCAAATCGTAGAATTAACGGATGATTCATTTAGTTTCCATGCTACCCCTTGGCTGAAATTTCTGCCCAAATACACAAGTACAAGAATGCTACCCCATATAATATCCAAAGGTATGTAATCAAATGCCCGATGAAAGCAAACTCTCCACTTTAGTGTTTATGGAAGTTCTTACCAGCCCAAGTGCCAACCGTGGGTTGTAAACACTCAATATAGAACCACCATAAAATATTGGCAAAAGCAGAATTAAAAGAGCTAGAGATCAACTATTTAGAAGGATCATACAATTTTTACAATGGATGCCCAAAACTTCATGTTACTGTCACAGTTCAAACTGTCATGCAATGAATAAAGAATGCTATAACCAAGAGGGCCAAGAGAGCTTGAATATTGAATTTTACCCATAAGTGGATTCCCTATGAGTCTCCATCACTGATATACTTCAGATTGGATTAGAAACAAGTCAAATGAAAACACTTGAGCTAATTAGAGTATGGCAAGCAACTCAACACCAAACACAGAGATCAATAATTAAATATTAATCCTTTTGAGACAAGTTTCAAGAAAGTTCCTCGCAAGAGGAATAAAGTTCTCTAAACAAATTTCTCATAAACACTGAGAGTGTGGCGTAAAACCACATTGTTTCAAGGCTCAAAGAATTGAAATGATCACTATTGCAGTTGGTTCATGAGTGAAATTCAAACTTGTCCCTTGTAGTGATTAAACTCAAGAAAATACTTCTCTATGTGAGCTCAATTTAGATTTAGCAGCCTCCGTAGCAAATAATCAACAACATAAAGGGATAGAACCATCAAAATAATACCTTAGTCAGGCAATGCAATTCCCCTCTCAAGATTGTTTTTGATCTCCAGTGTGTACTTCCCAAAGGCTCTTTCAATTTTCTTGTTGAAATGTTCATTACGATCATTGATTGAATCAATATGCTTCTCTTCATGAAACCTCCTCCTCCTGCTAAAGGCCTCTCACTTCTCATCTATCTCTTAGCTCCTTAACCATTCTTTCAATTTTGTCCTCAGGAACTTTTGGGACATGTATGATCAAAAGCATGAGATAGTGAGGAAGAGAGGACGGGTGGAGTCGGCCGATCAACGCCACTAGGAGAAAAAAGTAGTCGGCCAAAATTTTGGCGTTTGCTGTAAAAATAGGGAAGAGACTCTAATTCTTCTTCTCCATCCCCATTTTGGAGAATGGGTTGAAGAATCTGTTAGATTGAAAATAGGCCCAAAATTCTCCAAAGGCTCAAAATTCTTCAAAATGGAGAATCTGTTGGACATGCTCTTATATGATAACAACCAAAAAACGCTGCAAAAAGATTAAGGGCCTGTTTGGTATCCACCAAAATTGGGGATGGGAATGGGAATGGGAATGGGCCATTCCCATTTTGTTGTTTGGTATGTCAAAATCGGGAATTAAAATGATTCCCGGTGATCTCCTCATCCCCCTTTTTCAACCCATTTCATTCCTTTGAAAAACCTAGGGGATCTTTTCATTCCCAATTTCATACAACCCCATCTTCCTTCCTGGATCTCCACCGGTGTCCCTCATCTGAGTCATCTCCACCACCCGTCTCCACGTCGCTACCATCAACGTCCAGCGCCGCCGCAGCCTCCGCCACCGCCGCCTCCGTCCAGATCCGAAGCCGCCGCTGTCACCACTGCTACCACCACCGTCCAGATCGGCCTCCACCGGTCTCTCTCTCTACGCATTGTCCCCGCCGTCGCCACTGCTACCACCACCGTCCAGATCGGCCTCCACCGGTCTCTCTCTCTCGGAACCGCCTCTGTCGGCCCTTGTCCAGATCCGCGGTGTTCAGATCCGCCCCCGTCGCCTCCCTGCGTCGACAGTCATGTCCAGATGGTGGCTCGCCACCCCCGGTTGTAGTCGAACACCACCTCCGTCAGCCCTTCTCCAGATCCGCAGAGCTCAGATCCTCTCCGTTGCAGTCTGCCTCCACCGGACCACCACTGCCCAAACCCCCTCTTCTTTCCATATTCACTCAAATTTGTACAGTATGGTTCAGTTGTGTATTTTGATGATGAGTTTATGCAATTGATAGGTTGAATTTGGGTATTTTTATGCATAATTTGGTAGATTTGATTTGTGTGTTTTTGAATTGGATATGTCAAATTTGGGTATTTTTAGGTTGAATTTATTAATTTCTCATTCCCGAATTATACTAAACAACATGCTTCGGTAATGGTTTATTCCAACTTTTGATTCCGATTCCGATTTTCATTCCCATTCCGATTACTACTTTCGTACCAAACGGGGCCTAAAACCCGCCAAACAAGACATGAAAACTGCTACTTGACAATATAATGTAGCGGTTTTGTCTAAATAATGCATTGGATTTGGCGGGTAATAAGCTTTGGTGGTGGTTTTTAATTCCCTATTGCAACGTTTTTTTTTTTGCGCTTCTGTAGTAGTCTTTGGCTTTTGTAAACAAAATTGCAAGATGCCTCTTTTTTGGTGGGGAAAACTGGGAGACAAGGTTCCACAAGCTACAACGAAAAAAAATGAAACAAAGAATAAAATAGAAACAGATCGTGGCCGCAATGACTACCCAGGACTCAAACGAAGCTTCGTCATGCCCCGAGCATTAGCAGACAACAACGGTTCAACACAAGAAGGCCGATTGGGAAGAGAAGAGTACCCAACCGGTAAATAAAAAGCGAGAGACGAGATCACATCAGCGACCGAATTTGCCTCTCGAAAGATATGTCAAAACTGGACGAGCCAATTTCTACGCAGGAAGCCATGGCATTGATCGACCAGGCTAAACATCGGATGTGAGGGCTTGATCCTCCTCTTATGCATATTAACAAAGACCTTCGAATCTGTCTCAATCAAAACTTTCTTTAGCCCCATGTTCCATGCTAACTCCAACCCTTTGAGGACTCCCCATCCTTCGGCTGCCAAAACTGAGCACGAGTCTATGCTGAAAGCAACCCCCCCCCCCAGCAATTCCGTATTTTCATCTGTCACAACACCCCCGGTAGTAGCCCGAGAGTCTTCACGTCGAGCTCCATCTGTGTTAATCTTCGCCCATCCTGTTGGGGGATTCTCCCATTCCACCTCCCTTTCTATTTTCTTTCTATGACCAGAATTGGAGCAAGTCTTCTTCATGGCCTCCTTTGTAGTCTCTTGCCAACCTTGCACAGTATGTGCGCTTCACCGGTTGGTTGTTTCCATCCCAGAAGATGGTCTCATTCCTGCATTTCCAAATTCACCACAAAGCAAAGGCAAAAACAGCACTTCGAGCTTCTCCTTCTTCGAGCCTCTCAAATTAGAGAATGTTAGACCTTAGCCAAGCGGCAAAGGGAATCTCCCAAGTGTCCCTCCGACCGGCTGAGGCCACCTCCTGCGCCCAAAAATGGTTAGCAGCACCACAGTCCCTAAACAAGTGTTCAAGCGTTTCATAATCAGCTTTACAAATAAATAGGAAATAGAGCGTTTCATAATCACCTACGTGGTGGTTTATATGTTTTTTTTTCTTTGAATTTTTTTTCGAAATAGCCAAATTTCGAAAAAAAAAAATTAGGGAAGTAGCCAATTTCTGAAAATTATTAGGGAATTAGCCAAAACAGGGCAAAGTCGCTGTTACAAACAGCGACTTACCTTTATTTTGTATTTTTTTTAAATTTTAGGTTAAAAAATAAATTTTATCTGAATTTTTTTTTTAAAAAATAAATAAATATGGGGAGAGTCGCTGTTTGTCACACCGACTCTCCATTTTTAACTTTTTTTTCCAGATTAAAAGAGGATGGAGTTGCAGAGGTTGAAGATGAAACAGGAGGTCGGGAGGACTTCCTTCGGCACCTTCGGCTCGCCCTCGCCCACAGCCCCATCTTTCCTCTGCCTCGACCGCAACCGACTCGCCGGCCCAATCCCCAACACCTTCGGCTCCATCCACGACGACTTTCTCTTCACCCTCGACTTCTCCCACAACCGCCTCTCTGGACTCATACCTCCCGGCGACATCCTCCGCCGTCGCAGGATACCTCCTGGCCGGATCTACAGCCCTGAAGGACCAAAAGGTTCTTGGAATCATTGAATTCGGAGATTTGCAGTCGAGGAACCCTAATTAGGAGGTGAGGAAACCGACAGGGCCGTCCAATGGTTTTTAGATGCCCTGTGCATATGTCAAAATGGTGCCCTAAAAAGAAAGAGTTTTGTTGCCATAAAATAAGAAGAAATTGTCATCTAGTACAATAAAAATAACATCCAGCACTTAAATAGCATAATATTTGTAGCATGGTTTGATACAAAGTCTCCAATTAACTAATACATCATCCATCACTTAAATAGCATAATCCTTCTAGCATTGTTTGAAACAAAATCTTCAGTTAACTCTTCATAGTCTATTTCCTCTAGCAGCTTACTCTCAATTGCAAGAAAAGCTAATCCATTGAGTCTCTCTTGTGTCATTGTAGAGCGCATATAGGTCTTTAGCAGCTTCAACTTGGAAAAACTTCTTTCTGCAGATGCAACCGTGACAGGGATAGTTAACAAAATCCGATACACAATAGATGCATTAGGAAAGTAATCAACATTTTTCATATAATTTAAAATATCAACTGGCTGTTTTTCTTCTTTAGACAAAAACTCTTGTAGTAACTTTAACTCCACGTATAAATCATTTGCATCAATATCAGATTGATCATTTTTCTTAAGTGCATCTTCAAGATGACTACAACTTTTTAGAAGAAAATAAGAAACCGAAAACCTTTTCATATTCTTGATATTGTTCAAACCTACGAGTAAGTGATGCAATAGCCCGATCAACCACAAATAAGAAATATTTAACCCTAAATGACTCCTCTGCAGATGTGGAGCATATTCTGACCCATCATTTTCATTCTTATCAAAATGTCATTTTCTTCTAATTTCACGTCTTTGAGGGAATGTGGGATCAATATTATTCTCAATAGCAAATTACCTTGCTGTTTCTAAGGCTTTCAAGAAACCAGTTTCTCTTTATCCTTCCAAATATGAAATCAGCCCCTTGACTTATTCAATTGCAACATCTATCACCATATCCTTCGATTGTAAATGTTTGCTAACTATATTGAGCATAGATAACACCTCATACTAAATCATTATGGACAACAAAAACTCAAAATCACCAAGCTCGTTTTTCGCTATAGATTTAGCTTCACTACTGATTTTTGGATCATTATCACTATCCGCTACTTCAAGTAAAGCTTCTCTTATTTCTTGCACCTGAAATCTAATAGCTTTAACACTATCAACACGACTCTCCCAACGAGTAGATGACAAAGATTTAACGGTGTAACGTTTCACATGATTTGAAAAAATATGCCATCTTTTAGTAGAATTAGCAAACATGGTATAAATACGCTGAATGACTCCAAAAAAATCCCTAGCTTTACCACAAGTGTTGGCCATATCACACAATGTTAAATTAAGGCCATGAGAAGCACAAGAAGTATGAAAAGCTCTAAGATTTATATCTAAAAGTCTTTTTTGTACTCCTTGATGTTTTCCTTTCATGTTTGATCCATTATCATAACCTTGCCCTCGCACATTATCAATATCAAGATCAAGAGACTTCAATACATTTTGTAAAACATCAAACAACCATTGACCGGATGTATCATTTACTTCTAAAAATCCCATAAAAGATTCCTCAATAATGACAGATTTTGAAGAGACATCCACATATCTTAAGATTAGAGACATTTGCTCTTGATGACTTATATCAGGAGTACAATCAAGTAAAACAGACAAATACTTGGCTTGTTTTATTTCCTTTATAAGTTTCTGTTTTATGGCACATGCAAGCACAAGTATTAACTCATTTTGGATTCTAGGGCCAAGATAGTGGAAATGTATTTCATCATTTGTAATACGGCCAACATGTTCTTTCATAACTGGATCACACTGAAAAAGCATTTCAATCAGCCCTAAAAAGTTGTCATTGCTATTCTGATCCAATTTCGCATTAGTACCACGAAATACTAGATTATGCGTCGCAATAAATTTCACAATAGCAATTATTCTTATCAAAACATTTCTCCAATGACGTACTCTTTTCATTCTCAAGTTGTTTTTGAGCCACTTTGTTTATTGTTTGATTCTTTTGGAGTCTAATAGGCATATCATACCAAGTAGCCATATTCTTAACATGTGCGACACTCGTTTCATGCTCTTTAAGTCTACTAGAAAGATGCGCTCAATCCTGAAAACCTTCATTTACTAGCTGCCCTCTCCCACGTCCCTTTTTAAAAACTTTACAACAAAAGCAAAATAATTTATTAATCTCCTTTGAATACACAAGCCAGTCTCTATCTTGCTTCTCACCATTTGGTAAAACTCTAGTATAGCATTGTGTGGTGAACCGTCTACCAAATTTATCTTTAGGACCCTTTTGAGTGGACAAATCTCTTTTAGGACCCTTTATAACAAGAACCGTAATCATCCTAGAATCAAGTGCATCCCAATTTCTTGGATAAAAAATACCAGACATCTTAAAAGCATTATCAACATCATCAATGTCATTAACATGACCAATATCAATATTATCATTAATCTTATCAAGAGGATCAATATTAGACACAATAGGATCCACACAATCAAGATTTACATCCACATTAGCATTAACTTGAATAGTAGGAGCATCATCAAGAGTAACAGTAGCCTCCACATTAGCATTAACATGAACATCATGATCAATATCTTCATCAAGAATATCAGTAGCATCCACATTAGCATTAACATGAACATTATGATCAATATCATTAACAAGTGTAATAACAGTAGCATCCACATTAGGAGTATTAACATCATCAACCCTAGCATTTTGATCTTGAGAAGGATTTTGAGAAGGCTTTTTTAAGACGAACTTATCTAGGGTACCTTTTTGAGATTGAGTTAACAGTTCAATTGTTCTTTTCTTTTCCCGCTTTTTAAATCCAGATTCCTGTTTTCTAAATTGTTTCATCATTGCCAAATATATTAGGAAAATGCACAAAGACAATTATGAAAGAATTATAGAGGAAAACAACCTAGGAATCACAAACTGGTGATGGAGATGAATCGCAGCAACGGGGCATCAACTTCTTTTTCTACAAGTCCCGAATCGCAGCAACTTTAAGTCCCGAATCACAGATTGATGATGGAGATGAAGGTGCAATTAGGAAAATCCAAAATTGTAAGCCCTGAATTGCACAAATACAATAAAATATAAATCCCAAATTGCAACAGTAAATTCAACAAAACAGAACAGGGAATTGAAATTCAACCGGAAATTCAACAAAAACATGCAATTGAAAGACCTAGACAATGGAGATCTGACATAAAAAATTACCGATGAATTGATGATGGAGATGCGGGGTAGACGAAGGCGAAGGGGAGGCCGAGGAAAGAGCCTGCGGAACCGGCGAGCCGGAGGCGACAGCCACCGTGGTTCTGCGACACCGGCGAAAGCGAAAAGGCGGTGACAAGGACTCAGAGGCGACGAAGAAACACAGTAGAACTGAGGCCTGAGGGATGAGGCGAGCCGGTGGTACCAGGCGCAAAATAATCGCATATTGAGTGAGAGCAGAGAACCGGGAGCTTGAGATTTTAAAGAGTGTGGAGCGTGGATTTTGCGGGGAAGACGAAGCGTTCTCCATTAATCTCTATGAGTGTGATTTTTCCGAGAGGAAGAAGAAGAGTCCGGCAATTAATTAGGGATTTCTTTTCCGCTTTTCACTAACAGCGTCTAAAACAACTAAAAAAAATTAATATATATACCTACTACTAGTATAACGCAAATATAGTGCCCCAATAGAATGTGGTGCCCTGTTCCATTGGGCTTTTTGAAAGCCCGGTGGACGGGTCTGGAAACCGAATTCGAATCCCGCCATCAGGAGCAAATCGTTCTCCGAATTGGGACTCTTCCTCGCCATCGGGGCCGCCAGGGGACTCTTCTTCTTCGTCCACCACCACTCATCGCCCCCATCCCGCTGCTTCTTCATCTCTCCGATTGGTGGTCGTTCCCATCACTGACTGCGCCCTCGTTGAATTGGGACTCTTCCTCGTCGCCTCCATCCTGCTTCTTGACGACAATCAATTTGCCAAGGGTGCTGGGTTGAAGTGAGAGTGGAGGAAGAAGGAGGAAGGCGGGAGGATCCAGCCCACCCCATTTCAGAAGTAATATAATAAATATAGCTTGAGTAGTGACAATGTTGCTTGGATAGCCCAACTGGTCGGGAGGGTTGAGAAGGTCGGGGAGCTGAAGCGCGGGTTCAAATCCCCCACATCGCACTACTTTTAAACAATTTTGTTTCGTCTTTCTATTTACTACTAATCTTTCTCTTTTTTGTCTTCCTTTTCTTGTCTTACTTTTTTATTGCTAATTTTTATATACTGGTCTTTTTTTTTTAATGATTATCTTTGATCTATTATTGCTAATTTCAATATAGATAAAAAAAATTATTCCTAATTTTTAATATTATATCTTAAATAGAAAAAAAATTAAAATTATATGCAAATCTAGCCTACCCAAAATTATAATTCTGGTTCCGTGCATGGCCAAGACGGTGCCATCATCCGAAGAAAATTGAACGGAGGAGGATCCTGTAACCCTAATTTTTTTTATAAAAAAAACTCAAAATTGGGAGAGTCGTTGTTTCAAACGGCGACTATCCCCTATAATTTTTTTTACGGAAATTTCGCAAGGTACCCTTGTGGTATTGCAATTTTCACCGGGTGTACAAATGTTTGATAATTTTCGTGTGGTACCCCTGAGCTTTACTCCTAATTCACCTCGTGCCCCTCTTAAGTTAATTTTAATAGAGTCCTGACCCTCCGTTAGTTTTGATTAAAAATAAAGAAAGAAGAAAGAACGCTGAATGGTTAGAGGGGAACGAAGGCTTCGAGGGCGTCGTTGATGTCAAACTGAGGAAAGGGGATGCTAAACTGAGCGACTGGAGAGAGACTGGTGGCGATTCAAGCGACGGCGATTCCTGGGCGACTGGAGGCGAAGGCAATCGACAAAGGTGACGACGAACTGAGCGGAACGATGGAGGCGATTCAGGCGAACTGAGCAAAACGATGATGGAAATTCAGAAGCAGTGCGCTGAGAGGCGATAGGTAGAAGTGGAAAGCTTGCTATCCGGTCGGCGACGACGCACGAAATGAGAGAGATCTGAGCGACTGGCGAAGGTATGTCGGACTGATTAATTTATCGAAAATTAGGGTTTTGAATTGGGGATTCTCAATGCTCATACTGAATGAATTCATGATCTGTTTGTGTTTTTATCTTCGTTTAATTAAGCCAGTAAATTGGATCAATTTCTTATGGTTCATTAAATTCTCTGTTTGCTGCAAATAATTACTTTGGGATGCACTTTGTAAAACTGGCTATGGAATATGAAGTTAGTATAATAATACGATTTTGTGATTTATCTTATGCATATGTTTAATATGAACTCACTTTGAGTATTTCAGTTGGCCAACTTGGCCATTCCACTTCACTCTTTGCTAGGTCTTTCACATTTGAAGGTATTAAGGTTGCTCAATTAGATGAGTGTTGATTCATCTGTTTTTTGGAGTTGGTGATTGGAAGTTTCAAATTGTGCAATTCATTGGTTAATATAATAATATGATTCTGGATGCGATCCTCTTCCCGTTATCTTGTGTGTTTGATTGATATTTTTAGCACATAGTAGAGCGAGATATTTGGCATGAATAGGATTCTGATGATGAATCAATTTTCGTTTCTCAGATATTTATATATATGTAATTTACACATTGTTTTATACTAGCCTATTATCTCAAATGGTAAAGCAGTGTGTTATGCACATTGATTTGGGTTCGAATCCCAAATAGGCTACAAAAGGCATATGCTACTGATTTCACTATAACTGTAATGCAAAACATCAGCAATGCCAACTGCAAAGAGAAAATCTTTCACATAATTACTTACTTCTCATTGATAAGCTTAGGAAACAGTACCTTCATGGTCTGATTCAGCTAATAATTGCTTTGTTCTCATATCCATCAAACATTCTTCTTCAAAGCGCTCACGATCCTCAAGAAGCATTCCGAGGTATCTATACCCATTACCCTTGATGATCGACTTGATATTTTCTCTCTCATTCTCAGAAAACGTTTCGCTATTGTAGAGAATCTTCACCTGAAGTAAAAGACATTTAAGAATTATAAATGTTTACCCTTTCAACCTAGCATGTCTCAAAAACTCTAATCTATATACAAACTCATTAAAAGCTTAATATTATGACGGAGGGGAAACCTGTCGTTGATCCGCCAAAGAAAACTCAAACCTATAGCAAGTCTAACAATAAGCAAGAGGTCGATCCACAGGGAAAGTTATAATTCAAGTGTGATTAAGATGCCAATCCAGTAACCAAAGAGGGGGGGGGGGTTTGATTGTGAAAGTTCCGCATTTTATCAAAGCGGAGTAAAGAAAGCAAAGTAAATGAATTCGGTTTAGACAATTAGAAGAAGCAATTCTACCTACATTTTTCCACTTTATTTGGTTGAAGCGATCCTTGTAACTTCTTCTCGTCCTATTAAGTTTCCTATGAATGCCCTTTTCCCGGCCTAATATAGTTATTAGTCCAACCAGTCCTAGCAACCCTTATCAATCGAACAGTCCCTAAAGAAGGATTTAACCCAATTGATAGCTTTAAGTTCAGAGATTAGCCAAGGTATTTGCAGTCCCTAAAGAAGGATTTAACAACAAGTCCAACTTCCTACTCATTCAATTAGTTCAACCAGCCATAAAGGAACAAGTTTGCTACTTAGGTTAAGGTTCACAACGAGGAATCTACAAAACCTTAGCAATTGAATTGATTCTAACTAGTTGGCCAGACAAGATAGAACAAAACAATAAACAATCAAGGACAAAGAAGTTGAAGCATTCAAATATAGGAAACAAGGAACGAGAATTAGAAACTCACAATCAATCCAAATAAAGCTTCAAATTGCAGGCAGAATAGATGAGTTTAGTTCCTCAGGGAAGACATCTCTCAAAATCTCTAAAAGCGTCTAATGAAAGAATAAAATAGAAGTGCTGGAAAAAATAACTAAATTTGGCCTTATATATGATCCAAAGTCGGCCATGAAACAATAAATAAGATCTAGGGTTTTTATTATTTAAAACGCAGTGCACAGCTCTGACGCCCAGATGCTGCGGGCGCAGCGTATATGCGGCGGGCGCAGCATATGCAATTTTCCTTCTCCCGCTGCGACGGTACTGGCGGCGGCCGCGTCATACATGCTGCGGCCGCTGCATCGGTCTTTCCTGGAAAATTCGTCTCGAATTTACTCTTATTCTCAACAGGAAAGTTGTATCTCTCTGAAAGAGCTTTCCAACGCATGGTCATAATAATCAATCGGACAACCGAGGCCTCCAGAAAGTGCAAAATAAGTTCAGCATGTCTGGCGACAACTTCTGCAAACTTGTTCTTCGTTTAGGCTCACTTCTTCTTCTGAGGACCTCTTGAGATCTTCATGTAAGCTTCTTCGATCAACTAGACATTCTCATCCAATGCGTTATCAACTCATGTCTCCCCCTCGGATCTACCATTACCTGAAATGATCAATAAAAGCGTGTAAATTCCGACTCCGACAACATAAAGAACTAATATGCAAATCGTGTTTAATCCATCAATGAAATGCATCTTAACTAAGCTAAATGCAACCTATTATGCCTACCTAAATGCATGCTATCAAACTCCCCCACACTTAACTTTTGCTTGTCCTCAAGCAATGATAGAATGGACATGAATCAACACATCCCACAGGAAATCCCTTCAAGTTTCAACCTCATCAAAAAGCAACATCATAGCAGGTGAAAACATAAACCAAGCAAACAAACATCATAGCATGTATTTCAGTGATCAAAGCTTAGAAGTAAACATCATCCAACCTCACCAGAAATATGTGTTTCACTCATGTGTTTAGGCTTTAAGGTACAACTCTCGACTCAATCCAAAATGCACTAAGCTCATAGACATTGACCACCATATCACCAAATATCTACCGAAATGTCATTACTTGCGGGACATAATAAAGACAACTAAATAAAATGTGACACTCTTTTTTTTTCTTTTCTTTTTTTTTTCTTTTTTCTTGTCTTGGTGCTTCCCTTACGCGAGGCGCAAACATGGGTGTCATGAATGGCCCCGGTCTATCAACACCTCAACCTACTAATATGAAGTCCATTTGAACATCTTTTGACCCAAGTTGCAAACATGGGTGTCATGAATGAACCTGGTTACTCAATGATCAAGCTTTCTTTCCTAGTGGATAGTTTTCAACACCTTTTTGCGCGAATCATACACATGGGTGTCATGCGTAGACCCGGTTACTAAGTGCATCAACCATTGCCACCTTATTCACTAAATATGCACAAATTCAAACAAAAGGCTCAAAATATAAACATAAACTCCGCAAGCAACAAACATGTGAGTCGGTCTTGAAAACTAGATACTGCAGTCAATGCCAAGAGGTAGCAACACAAGGAGAGTAATTCACACAATTGAGCAAAAGATTTCAAATAAGGCTAAACATTCTCACAGGGTCATGTTCATAGGATTTCAACCATACTTTAGCTCAATCATACATGCTCAATTATATTTGCTAGCTCATGTTCCACAAAAATCAAATATAGACAAGGCCAAAACATCCAGAACTCCATGGGATTTATATGATCATGCTTGAAATTTAAATTAGAGGACAAACTAAGCTAGATGGGTATTTGAATAACACATATGTATGCAATGCATGCTTATTTTTGGATTTTTCAATTTCCCAAATTTTTTTTTAAGTACGAAAATTTAAAATTAAAAATTAACTAAACTAAACAGAAATTACAGAAACTTAAACATGATGCAGAAAATTAAATATGATCTCCTATATGCATCTCCCCCACACTTAAAGTTTTCATTGTCCTCAATGAAACAATAAAGACAACAAAAATAAATCAAATATAATCCGGGTGAAGGAAAAGAAAAAGGAAAAAGAAAGAAAAACTTACCTCGGGTTGCCTCCCGAGAAGCGCCTTTGTTTCAAGTCTTTGGCTCGACGTACCGGCCCTTGATTGGCCTAGGTCCCTCCACCGGGGTCATCAACACCTGTCATCTCATTGACAAATGTGGGCACCCTTGGAAGGTGTAGCTTTCTGTCCAAGCAGTCATCCATGCGACGGGAGCAGCATATGCAATTTTCCTTCTCCCGCTGCGATGGTACTGGCGGCGGCCGCGGCATACATGCTGCGGCCACTTCATCGGTCTTTCCCGGAAAATTCGTCTCGAATTTGCTCTTCTTTTCAACAGGAAAGTTGTAGCTCTATGAAAGATCTTTCCAACGCATGGTCATAAAGTCAATCGGACAACCGAGACCTCCAGAAAGTGCAAAACAAGTTCATCATGTCTAGCGACAACTTCTGCAGACTTGTTCTTCGTTTAAGCTCGCTTCTTCTTCTCAGGACCTCTTGAGATCTCCATGTAAGCTTCTTCGATCTACTAGACATTCTCATCCAATGCGTTATCAACTCATGTCTCCTCCTCGGATCCACCATTACCTGAAATAATCAATAAAAGCGTGTAGATTCCGACTCCGACAACATAGAGAACTAATATGCAAATCGTGCTTAATCCATCAATGAAATGCATCTTAACTAAGCTAAATGCAACATATTATGCCTATCTAAATGCATGTTATCATATTAACTATTACGAAACTTCTAAGTCGGTGCAAAGTCACATCATATGATAACTAGTAGAAATCAAGAGAAACACAAAAATAATTTCAAGTACAGATATTAAAAGGGTTATCGACAAGGTAAATTATCATAACATGAAGTAAGTCAGAAAGCAAGGAATTATGCAGGACGTGATATATCAAATGAACGATTTGTAGCCTATGTGGGATTCGAACCCACATCCATGTGTATGACACATTGCTCTACCATTTGAGCTAAGAGGCTAAGACACAATGCACATGTGAGCCTGTCATCAAAATGTTATGAACAACGCCAAGTGCAAACACCGCCAATTTGTGACTAAGACACAATGCACCTGTACGCCTTTCCGGCAAACTAGACGCAAAAGATGCATTTAGTTCAGACATCAATCAGTGGTCAAAGATTGTCTATAGTGTATACTTGAATCAACTTGGGATAAAATGGACGAGCGTGCGAAATGTGATGGATATGAATGCTGCTTATGGAGGGTAAAAGGTCTCCCTTTAAGACTTTTACTGAATGTTTTCTATCTTGTGTTGGCTTGTTATGTTATGTTATGGAACTTATTACCTTTACCTAATTGCTGCCCAAATAGAAAGGGAAGCATTTCTTTTTTCACATCCTAAATAGGTTATGCTTAAATTTCACCATTTTCTTTTTGCTTCTGATATCATCCTGCATCTCATCATATGATAGACATGTTCTTACAACTTAAAACACCTACTTGTTCATTTGATACCTTATACGGTAGTATAACCTCAAGGCTCTCTCTAGTTTCTATATTTCATCCAATTTATATAAAAGATGATGACTTTTACCTTAATTATTCTGTTACTGGATAGAAATCCTACTATTTTGCTGATTCCTTGATTTGTAAATTGGAAGAAATCCTACTATTTTGCGCTCTCTAGTTTCTATATTTCATCAAATTTGTAAATTGATGAGGATAACCAAAACAAGCAGGTTACCAATGTAGTTAGGTGCAGGAAACCCCAAATTCTATAATTCCATAAAATCTTATTTCAGACACTGTAGAGCATAACAAAACACTCCAATTTCGCATAAGCCCCATCTCAATGACTCAGATTCACAATTTTCCGCCCAACAACACACAATTGAGTAGAGAAAACAAGAAATTTCAGATAAATTGCGTAGAGAACACAACTTTTCGCAAATTCGTACGACAACTAAACCCCAATTCTAATACTGATAAGCCCCAATTCGAAACCCCAATTCCAATAATCAAAAGCCCCAATTTCAAACCCTAATTTACAAAGAAGATAAGGAGGAAGAAATACCTCCACAAGTCGCGACCGCGCCGCCGTGCTCAGACACGGGACTCCAGGTCGATCCTTCTCCCTATTGCCGGACTCCACTCCATTTCGCTCTAGATGATAGTCGTTCTCTTCGGCGTTCGTTTCTCAGTTCACCGGTGAAATCTCCTTCGTTCGGTCCCTTCGTTCCATTTCTTTCTTTTTAATTCAAAGGTAACGAAGAAAGATCCCCTCTGTTAAAAATAACCCTCGAAGGGCGCGAGGTGAAATATCTCCAAACCTCAGGGGTACTACACGAAAATTGTCAAACATTTGTACACCCGGCGAAAATTGCAATACCACAAGGGTACCTCGCGAAATTTCCCTTTTTTATTTTAACCTTTTTAAAGGTAAAAAGCCATTTTAAAAAAATAAAAATGGGTAAGTCGCTGTTTATAACAACGACTTACCTATTTTATTATTATTTTTTTAAATCCTTAGGCAACGTCGCTGTTTTAAAATTGGGCTACTTCCCTAAATTTTTTTTCAAAATTTGGCTATTTCAAAAAAAAAATCTTTTTCTTTTACATTTATAGATACGAAATTAAATCAATTAACATTCTATTTAAAATCCTTATAATATTATACATTTATACACCTTGAATTTATGTGTAATTTTTTTGATGATTAAATGGAAAAAAGAAACTATATTTTAGGGGCCGCTTTACCTAATTAACCCTAATTAAAATAAACGTTGATGGCTCAGTGCGTCCCACTGGCCAGTGTTATGTGGGAGGGGTCATCAGGGACTCCAATGGTCATATTATTGATATTTTTCATCAGGAGATAAGTCAGAGTTCAGTTCTCCAAGCAGAGGTTCTAGCCATTTCTACAGGCATGCAGAAAGCGATTGAGAGAAGTCTCAAGAAGGTCATAATTGAAGGTGACAATTTAGAAGCAGTAAAAGCAATTACTGGATCAACACCAATCAAATGGGAGATCTTGCGCCAAATTGAAGAAATCAAGATTCTTTCTAGCTTTTTTGATCATATTGAATTTAAGTATTGTTATAGAGAAGCAAATAGAGTAGCAGATTTCATTGCTAAGGGTAGAATAAACCGTAATATGTCTACTCTCCCTTTGAACAGGGTTCTTTGTAACATCATCCTTCGGGATGATCAAGGTTGTGTTTTGTTTTCCTAAACAGAACCATCCTAATGTTTGCCCACTGAAGAAAAAAAAAAAAAAACTAATTAAAACAACACGTTGGATTTAGTTGAAGGGGGTGGGTGGATGTACGCGCGCAATTTGCGCCCATCCGCTTCTTTCTACTCTCCCTCCCAACCCAAACAAACAACTCTTCCGATCACCCAATTCAATGCCATTCGCTTTGCTTTTGGGAGATCGTTGATGATCATCGATTCGCGGAATCAATCCGAACGAGGCACATAACAAATCAAACAAGACGGAGATCGAACAAGGTAACAGTTGGGGAGATCAATCAATACATGGGCGCGTTCAGGGCGGACGATGATTACGACTACTTGTTCAAGGTGGTGCTGATTGGAGACTCCGGCGTCGGCAAATCCAACCTCCTCTCCCGCTTCACCCGCAACGAGTTCAGCCTCGAGTCCAAATCCACCATCGGCGTCGAGTTTGCCACTCGCAGCATCCGCGTCGATGATAAGATCATCAAGGCTCAAATATGGGACACCGCCGGCCAAGAAAGGTTAGCCTAAGCCTATCTCTCTTTATTCGTTCCGTTCTCGTTTGATCCGATGTTTCCATCAATGACACAAAATGGTGTTTTGAAGGTATCGTGCCATCACGAGCGCGTACTACCGAGGGGCGGTGGGGGCGTTGCTCGTCTACGACGTGACGAGACACGTGACGTTCGAGAACGTGGAGAGGTGGCTCAAGGAGCTCCGGGACCACACGGACTCCAACATCGTGATAATGCTAGTGGGGAACAAGGCCGATTTGCGGCACTTGAAGGCCGTCTCAACGGATGACTCCAAGGGTTTTGCCGAGAGGGAGGGCACATTCTTCATGGAGACATCCGCTCTTGAGTCCTTGAACGTCGAGAAGGCCTTTACGGAAGTGCTTTCGCAGATCTACCATGTGGTCAGCAGGAAGGCCCTCGACATTGGGGACGACCCTTCGGCCTTGCCTAAGGGACAGACCATCAACATCAACAACATGGATGATGTCTCTGCTGTCAAGAAAGGTGGGTGTTGTTCAAGTTAGGGATTGAAGGCGGGCAGATTTTTTTTACCTGTTCATAATAGTGTCATTTTGAATAGGTTGCTCTTGCCTTCTTTTCCAATTTGTAACATGTACCAAGGATTACATTTTGGTCTATTCGAGTTCGTTTAGCACGATGTGTCGTCGCTCATAAGGAGGCACGCTATAACGCATAAACCGAGGCCCTTCAAGTGCCTGACCTATCTTGCAAACTGCCTTCGAAGGGAAGTACTGAGCCCCAAATCCACACATGAACAACATACCATACCTACGATTCACCTTGAATCTATGTGCTTACCTGCAAGCTCGTAGATCAAACCAAGAGGCCAAAACCATAATTACAATTAGACATGCCAATCGAGCCGAATGTGATCAGTTTGAAATGACCACCTCAACCCTAAGACATAATGATTAAGTGTGATAAAGGTAATAGATATGGTGATATTATGCTTGTAAGAAAGTCTTACAAGACTTTTATAGGGACGGACAACTAAGGTTCGACGTCTACGTACAAACATGGTTCATCCGACCATGGATATAGTTAAGGGTGTGAAGACGGGTATTTTGTTAGGATCCGATCTCTTTGCATCCCTTTAGAGAGATTACTTGACACTCTCGGCCTTCTTCAGGACTTTTGCTGTGATAAACAAACAACAAACCCCAAAAAAACTAAGGATTTGATACAAGAATAACAAGGGATCTGTATTCAGCCATATGATCGAAGCACATGTTACCGGCTTTTTCTTCCTCTCTTTTGCGAGCTGCCTGTTCCCTCTGCTGACGGATTAGTTTTAACCTCTCTGCAAATATGTTTTCAATCAAGATAATCAGAAGTATAAGTACACACTGTAAAACTTTAAAACTTCAGGACTCATCAGTCACAGACATTAGTTCGCATGAGAACTCAAAACAAAATTTCTGGTAATGGAAAAAGATAATGTAGATCAAGAAAGCATACAAGGAATCATGACATCACAATTTATAGGACAAGAATACATAAATAACCTGAGTAGAATTTAGAAGATTTAACCTCTCCGTTCAAATTATATGGCTGAGATTTAAAATACATTTAGCTATTTATTAAATCTTTTTTAGGGTTTATAAATTTCTATTAGGGTAATAACTGAATCTATGGGATCCAAATGCAATAATGAAATAACAAAGAAACATGCTTTTGATAAAAGGGATTAAGAAAGGCCTAATACAAACAAGTTTGCAAACTATTCCGATAGAAATACTACTACACAAAAAATAGCCTATCTGTACCAGAACTTATTTGCAACTTACCCAAATCTTTCTTTGCTTGCTCTGTTTTCCCGTGTTCCTGCAACTTCATGTATCTTTCACGAGCCTGCTGCTTCTCCAGCTCCTCCCTGTGAGAATGAAACGTACAGACACGTGACAATTCATGTAATGCCTCATAAGGATACACCAGTTGCATGTACATCATAATGCTTTTCCAAATGCCTTTTGAAATCCTTGTTTAGAAAGAGACAGGTAATTTATAATAGCTGATAAACTGTCACACAGTCCACTGATGATTCAAAATCCATTTTATTAAGCATGAATAGTCTATTTAAATGGAATCACCAAAGACTCAAAGAGCACATTGCTCAAAGGCTTCAAGTTTCTTCCCTATATCAGGTGAATAGGTTCTAGGGGAGCCTAGACAAAACAATTACTACTATGTTGGAAGGTACAGATATGATACCCTCAAGAGAAACATCATTTTCCTACTTTATTAGCTACTATAATAACAACAGAGTTGGTTGCCTTGTGGCAATCCCTGCCTTGACCACGACTTTAATCAGAAAGTTCAATAACCAACCACACGTAGTCCGCCAAAAGCTACATTATTCAATGTGTGTCAAAGAGGAACATAATGGCTTACCAGAACAAGTGAATATGTTTCCTATTTACTCTAAAATGTTTGGAAGTTCACATGGACTTCAAATTTTCACAAAAGTTTGCAAAGAAAGGAAAGCGCAAAGTTCAAAGTTCAGGTTAAGGCAATTTGATAGGGATTCGTATATCATAGACTTGTTGATATTGCCCCTAAAGTACTAGTTCAAAAGTACTTTCTTCTTCACAAACCAACTTAACTGATTCTATATTTTAACGAATATAATAGTATGCATCAAGACAACAGATTCTTGTTAAAGACATGTATGAGTAAGCTCCCAACTCAATTCTAGTATGCAACCAACACAGACTGTGAAAGATACGGACATTGTCGAAACGTTATAAGAATTCTTTTGCACTATCCAATATCATCTCGATCTCCCATGAAATCTCCTATCCCCCTTTTAATGCATTGATAAGTGATAACTATAACATTATTCCCTTTCCATGACCAAGTCATTGAGGTATCAAACTCTATTATTGACGATACTTAATTACTGCCAATGCAGCAAGATAGAATAACATATATTCAGACCCTAAATTAAGGTCATCTAATATTTTTTTTTAAAACAAAACAGACAAATAAAGAATTTTCTACCCATTCAGACCCTGGAAGCTGAGATGGAAAGAGAAAGCTAGCTGAGATGGAAAAACAACCAAAAGGTAGTTGAGATGGAAAGAGAAAAACCTCTCACGCCTGGATAGTTCAGTTGTTTTCTCAACCTGGCAATAATTGCAGAAAAATGTACATGAGTGTGTTTCCAATATGATTTTTCCTAAAACCAACAAATAAAAGCATGAGTCACCGGCACTCACATCAACGTTTTTAGCTTTGATATTCTTTGGCTTCACTAAATTGGGGTTTTCGATCTCAATAACACCCTGAGTCCCTTTTCTACGTTGCTGGAACACAAGATAAAGAGAAGGAAACCAATGGAAAATAGGTTTTCAATTAGCAACCCCATCAAATAATCTGTCAAAATAACCAAATTACATACAGGAAACCAAAGTACTTTTAATGTGGATAAAGATTAGATAATTACTAGAGAATCACTTTCCAGTTCTTCTTCAGACTGCTCTTCCTCAGATCTTTCAACTACCTCTTCCTCTTCTTCTAACTGTTCACAACTTCACATTATGTGAACAAATTAAATCCTAGCACAGAAACTAAAGAAAGTATTTTACAGAAGATTCAAGGGCAGTCTAAAAATGTAAATTATCATTTTGCAATCACCTTTCTGCTGAAGGTGCGAGGCCGAGTAGATGTCCCAGCAGCTGCAATCATGAGAGGCAAAGAATGATAAAGTCCCAGCATAAATAACTACATTGATATATGTAAAAAATAGCAAAAACTACACCTTGAACACGGCAAAAATATTTAAATGATCTTAGAATAATCAGGTTGAAACACTGAAGGCACTACAAACAGTTTGTTCTT
The DNA here is from genome assembly GCA_037127255.1 of Persicaria tinctoria. Lineage (NCBI taxonomy): Eukaryota > Viridiplantae > Streptophyta > Magnoliopsida > Caryophyllales > Polygonaceae > Persicaria > Persicaria tinctoria. The sequence goes on along the minus strand of JBANSL010000007.1, from coordinate 18,000,049 downwards.
CCCATAAGGGATGAAATCATGAAACTATTTTCTTTTTTAAAAAAAAATACTGGACTTGGAGAATTAAACTGAAAGAAATATCCCATAGAGGAGGAGACCACATTTCGTTGGGCTACATTTACACAAGCAGAGATGGTTAGGGGTTGTGGGGTTTTCAAAAAAAAATCCAGATAACTCAAGGGAGGGCTAGCATGAAGCAGGATTAGTTAGTTATGGATTGTGGGGTTTTCTGCAATCTCTTCTCCCTCCTTCAGAATTTTCTACAATCTCAACCCCAACAATCCCAACAGGATCTCTAGACAAACCCCTGTCCTACCAAGTACCATCTTCAATCTTCTTCACCCCTCTCTAATCAATAAATAAGCCATCTGCTGTGCCCTGATCTCATCAGTGTTCAAGCCGACTCACTCGTGTTCTCAGTCCTGCTCCAAATCTACTGAATCACTTCTTCCCTTCTCCCAAGTCTTCTCTATCTCCGTTTCTCAATTGCCTCTTCAATGCACCAATTGATAGAGTGAGAACCATGAATCACATACAAAAACACGCCTTTAGACATTGATCAGCCAATTCTTGTTCATTCCAGCCCTCACTCACACAGACCTTCACTGGCTAATTCTTGTTCATTCCAGCCCTCCCTTGATTTGTTTCTAGAGACATCTCATTAGACTGAGGCCCATGCGCCTAACACAGGGACATCAATAGTTGAAAACAACATGAATACGATGATCTTCCAGTCAAAAAGTACAAATTGTAATAACTGCTGTGTGGATGATCAATCAGTCTTACCATAGACGTTTATATCTTTTAATTCAAACCAAAGGATTTCATTTTGTGACTGAATTTTCAATTAATCAATGAACCACGTACAAATCAGCAGCTATTTGATCACAACAGACCAAAATCTACAACGAAAAACAATCAGCAAAAAATTCCGACAACCCTAAATCCGTACAACTATCAATTATTCAAGAGAGAAAATCGCCCGCTCTGAATCATAAATAAAACATACACCAGAGAAATCGATACTCCGTAGATTGTAAAAAAAATAAAAAAATAAAAACAAACTCACAAATCTCTTCGGGCGTAGAGAATTGGCGACGACCAGTGGGCTTAGCCTTAAACTTCCCTCTTCCCATGACCGTTTCGCTTCTTCAAATGAAAAAAATGACCGAATTTTGTTTCTGGAGAAACTGGTTAGGTAGAAATCGAAGTGAAGCTCATTTAAAGGGTGAGAGAGGTAAATGGGGAATCAAAATCGTTTCTTTAGCAGAAAGAAATGGAACCCTCTTTGTGTCTGTCTCTCACTCGGTGGAGAGGGAGATATACGAAACGAATTTGTTCTCGATGGATTATGCTTTCTTCACTTAATAGACAATTGATGATGATGAGTTTTCCAGCACAGAAATTGCACTCCCGAATAAATTCTCCTCCACCCCAATTTTGCTTCGGTAAAGCTATATGCACTCACCCAACCGGATATATGACCTGTTTCATTCTAATTTGAACATATGTTCATAATCACTGCATCAAAGTGAAAAAGTAACGAAATTTGAACACATGTTCATGATTGAAAGGATCATGGATGTATTGGTTGACTTCGAACATCCTTTATCTAGGTAGGGACAACGTCGGTGGTCCGTACTTTCGCAGGTTTCGTCTTTTCCGGTGGTGGATATTGTCTCCGCTTTCTCGGCGTCGAGAAACCGTGTGAGTCGTCGCACTTTCCCTGTTCTCGGCATTCGTGGCTCGTCTTAGATCTTTCTCGACTCCCTCGCTGGTTGACGACTTTTATCAGTTATTTGAATTTTTCCTTCATCTATGTTAATTTGTTTTATTTAGTTTGTTGTATGTTTGACGGCTCGCCGTCTGCCGACTTGTCAGCCACTAGAGAATTTTTTTTTTCAAGTTAGCCAAAAATCCGAAAGAAATTTGCAAAATGCTCAAGATCTGAAAATATTTAGCGATTTAGCTAAAATGGTCAAGATCTGAAAGTATTTAATTAGCTGGCTTGCAAGCAAGGTGACATAGTAATATAACTTTTCAAGTTGTGAAAACAGCATGTATATCATACTGAACTTGGAGGGAAACCTCCTTAGTGTCATCACCCCACCTCCCATTCCATCCACCAATCAACCATGTATAATATATGCAGAATTACTGAGGTGATATCTCAATTCTCAGACCCACCTGCAATGTAATCCATGACGAAGAATAAGAACGGAAAATCTCCAAATTTCAAACCCTCAAAATTCAATCGCATAACAATCAAAGTAGTTAAGAAACTTTCCGATTTTAGGATTAACATCTCAAAAATGTTATTGTTCTTACCAAATTCGAATGGGATGTTTTAAATTAATCGATTTGGGGTTAGATGCATCAAAAAAATTCCCAAATTTTCACATTTTAAATATTAGGGATTAATAAATAATTGTTTGTATTTATCTATTTCAAATCAGTTTTTAGTATCTGTCATCCTTGATTATAGCATAGTATCCTGTTAATACTCCGCATCTTTTAGTATATAGTTCATATCTTGTATTTTGTAAATCTATTTAAACAGAGCTTTGGCTCCAAGTCTAATGCGATTGTCAATTACTCTCTTGGATCAATGACCAATCAATTCAACACCATCCCCAATCCAAACGATGCTACCTCTCTGTTCATTGTTGTCCAATTTCCAAATGTTGTTCGTCTATACTCTACCAATTATCTTGCATGGAGGAACCAGATCGAATCAATCCTTGTTGGTTACGATCTCTACTAATTTGTCAATGGTAGCCACCCATGTCCGGCAGCCACGATCACCAACACCGCTACTCCCCCAGTCACCACCCCCAACCAGGCCTACAAAGCGGGGGTTAGACAGGACAAACTCATCAACGGAGCACTGGTTGGAACCTTGACCTCGTCATTACTTCGAATGCTATCCTCCACAAAGACGTCGAAGGAGTCATGGGATCTCCTAGCAAACACTTATGCTAAGGGATCTCGAGCCCACATCCAACAGTTACGCCATCAATTCCGACACGTTCAAAAAGGAACATCATCCATCTCCGAATTCATGATCGAAATTCGCCGCGTTGCCGATGAACTTGCTCATCTAGGCAAACCTCAAGAACAAGAAGACCTTACTAACAGGGTCCTTCAAGGGCTGGACACTAAATACCAATCCGTTATCAACTCTGTACATGTTAGGGATACACCCATCTTGTTTGACAAGTTACACGAGAAATTGCTTCACAAAGAATTGTTTCTCCGTCGTCGTGCTTCCGCCACTCAATTCCCAGCCGTAGCCCATTACACCACTGCCAAGCCTAAACCCCATACTCCATCACGACCACCACAAACCTCTCAGCCCACCAACAGAACCCCCACATTCGGCCCAAAGCCATACCTCAGCAAATGCCTATATTGTGCCACCAACGACCACTCTCTCTCCCGCTGCCCAACCTTCCAAAAAGATCACCCAATCGTGACCCTTCCCCTTGCAAATCAGTCAGGCCAGTCATCACCTCAGCCTCAGGTGCACCATGCCACAACCATGAATCCAGAATCTCCTTGGTTACTTGATTCCGAGGCGTCTCACCATGTCACCTCGGATCTCGCAAATCTTTCCGTTCATTACCCGTATGATGGAACGGAATAGATTATTGTTGGTGATGGTAACACTCTCAAAATCTCTTCCACTGGTTCAGCCATCCTTCCTATATCTTCCACCAAACACTTAGAGATTAAATTTAGTTTTGCATTCCTCACAAATTCGTCGTAATATTTTATCTATTAACAAATTGTGTGTATATAATAATGTTTCAATTGGTTTTAACTCTCATGCTTTTTGTGTCAAGGATTGCCAACCCGGACTCCGCTTCTCACTGGTCTCGCTAAGGATGGTCTCTACGAATTGCCTACTGGTGTTGTCCCTCGGCTACCAAACGTGCACACCGCCTCCGTCCCACCAACCTCCTGGCATCGTAGATTATAGGGCACCCGTAAATTAAAGTTTTCTGTTTCCTTGTTTCTCAGTTAAAATTTCCATTCATTTCAGATTCATGTAATGCTTGCCAGGTCGATCAATAAAAGCCATAAAATTCCATTTTCTACTTCCACTCTTACAACTTCTCGTCCACTTGAAGTTATCTATAATGATGTTTGGACATCACCCATTCACTCTTATGATAATTACAAGTATTATGTTATATTTGTAGATCATTTTACCAAATACATATGGCTTTATCTGATGCGGATCAAGATGACCTTCTGTGGGTCCAACAATGATCTTGATCCAGGCGAGCTCTCAAGACCGATTCGAGGGCCACTGATGGCAAAGAGTCTCGTCCTCAAGAGGAAGAAGAAGGCGTCACCATGGAAGAAGATTCAAGATGTATATCGAGTGGGCCTTGGCCCATGTCGAGTGCTCTTGAGGCCCATGTCGAGTAGCTTGAATGTGTGGGCCGGTTCTAGTCTTCAAATTAGTTTATTATTTTATTAATTATTATTTTATGCAATTAGATTAATAATGTACAAGATTATATCTCCTCTAGATATATCTTGTTCCCTAAATTTTAGAATTATATCTTCTTAGGTTTATTTTTATCTTTATGTTATTTTAATCTATCTTTATCAAACTAAATTCTATCTTGCACGGTAGAATTGGTTCTTACCTTTTCTATTTAAACATTGTAGTTCTATTTCAGATTGAATAGAATTGAGGAACCCTTTATGAATTAAAGGGTTCTTCGATTTCAATCCCAAAAAGCCTTCGTGTTCTCGTGTTCTAAAGCCTCTTGGTATTACACTCATCATATATCGTCATCTTCATCTTCATCCTTCACAATCACCATCACCGTCACCTTGGCTGAACAACACCGAACCCAGCCCCGTCGCCACCAGGAGGCTAGGCACTTGGCGGCAGCGATCCAGTCTCCCGCGCTAGGCGCTCGTGCCCCTGCGCTCGTGCGCGGCTCAGTCGATCGCGCTCCCGCGCTGTCTCGCTATCTCGTTCTCGCGCAAACTCGCCCTCGCAGTTCCCGGTCTCGATCGCATCCACTTGCTCAGCGAGCCCGACCCAGTTCCGCGTCCGCACACCCTGAGGAGTTCTCTCCTGTGTGCTCGGTTTCGTCCAGCAAGCGCGCGCCAGATCCCTCGCCCTTTCTCTTCTTCGCTTTCTTTGTTTACCTTTAATTTCGCTGTTGCTTCGTAGCTTAGGTTTAGTTGATTTAAATTCTGTCCACCGGTGTTTCATTAGTTTAGAAAGGGCGTTGTTAACCGCACCACAAAAAATTTGGTGGGGCACCCAAAAAAAAAATAGCCTTCCGTGTTTTAGAAACGGAAGTAGTGCTGTAATAATTATTTCTTTTTTTTTTATTTTTTGGAAAATATTATACACAACTTCCGTGTTTGAAAAACGGAAGGTCAAATCAACTTTATACCTTCCGTTTTTCAAACACGGGAGACAAAAGTTGTTTTATGCCTTCCGTGTTTTAAATACGGAAGTACAAAATAGATGTTTGTCTTCCGTGTTTTAAATACGGAAGTACAAAATAGCTATTTTCCTTCCGTATTTAGAAAACGGAAGGGTAAGTTTAAATTATTATTTTTTCGGGTCAAAAAAGGTTATGATTTTCTTATTAATAGGACGAATATACTAGTCATAACCGGTATTTGCCCTAGTTCCGCCGAATTGAGTAGAAGAATGTCAAACCACACATCCAATGGTAACGAAGGAGTAAACAATAATATCCAGGTATCTATATAAACTCTTAATTTAGAAAAGTTTAGGATGATATGTCAATCTTAGAGGCATTTTAGGAGTCTTATTATTATTATTTTTTGCCATTTTTCTTGGATTTTCTTTAATTCTCCTTTTTTCTTCTTCTTCCTTTAATTATCTTTTTTCTTTAATTTTATCAACTATTGGGCTTAATTCAAAACATTTAATTCAATCTAATATATTTATTGGGCTTAATCAAATTTATTTACTAACTATCTATATAAACTCTTAATTTAGAAAAGTTTAGGATGATGTGTCAATCTTAGAGGCATTTTAGGAGTCTTACTATTTTTTTTGGCGAAACTAATTAAAATAACCCGACCTTTAAGGGTGTGTTAAAAATATATCTCAACCTTTCAAATGTAAGATAAATATCCCGACCTTTAAGGATATGTTAAAAATATATCCCTACCTTTCAAATGTAAGATAAATATATCAACCTTTATAAGTGATGTTCAAATAATATTGATAATGCATATTTTAGATAGGCATTATAGATAGTTTTAGTTTAGTTTAGGTTGCATTTCTTGCTTGCTTTATTGTTAATTTGCATCTTGTGTTTATTTTAGAAAAGTTCGGATTCTGCGCAATTTTGTGTTTATCTCGCAGATCGAATCAGAACACACTTGGGGAGATGCAATGTCTCGAAGAGGAACACAAGATGAATGGAAAGGAACAAGGAAGAAAGAAGCAAGGCAAGACGAGAAGAAAAGCCCGCAGAAAGGAGCCAAGACCACGGCAAAGCTACCTGCGGCGGGCGCCGCAGCTAGTGCCGCGGCCGCCGCAGTGCCCGCCGCAGCGGGTAGCTGACAAGGCAGTTGCGGCGGGCGCCGCAGCCCTTGCGGCGGCCGCCGCACGTACGGACAGCGCGGATCCGCTTTTTGGAAAACCCTAGTTTCTATCTATTTTGTTTGGGGCCGACTTTGGGATGTTTTAATTAGGCTTTTATGTTATTTTTCTTTAGCATTCATTCTACTATTCCATTCATTAGACTCTTTAGAGAATTTGAGCAATGTCTTCCATGAGGAACTAAACTCATCGATTCTGCCTGCAATTTGAAGCTTTATTCGGATTGATTGTGAGTTTCTAATTCTCGCTCCTAGTTTCCTATTTGTGAATGCTTCAACTTCTTTGTGCTTAATTAATTATTGTTTTGTTCTATCTTGTCTGGCCAACTCGTTAGATCAATTCAATCGCTAAGGTTTTGTAGATTCCTGGTTGTGAACCTTAACCTAAGTGGCAAACTTATTCCTTTAGGGCTGGTTGAACTAATTGAATAAGTAGGAAGTTGAATGTGTTGTTAAATCCTTTTTTAGGGACTGCAAATACCTTGGCTAATCTCTGAACTTAAAGCTATCAATTGGGTTAAATCCTTCTTTAGGGACTGTTCGATTGATAAGGGTTGCTAGGATTGGTTGGACTAGTAACTATATTAGGTCGGGACAAGGGCATTCATAGGAAACATAATAGGACGAGAAGAAGTTACAGTGATCGCTTCAATCCAATAAAGTGGAAAATTGTAGGTAGAATTCCTTCTCCAAATTGTCTAAAACCAATTCCTTTACTTTGTTTTGTTTACTCCGCTTTGATAAAAGGCGGATCTTTCACACACAAAAACCCCCCCCAAATTGGTTACTTTGATTGACACTTGAATCACACTTGAATAATAATTTCCCTGTGGGATCGACCTCTTACTTATTGCTATACTAGTTATAGGTTTGAGTTTACTTTGACGAGATCAACGACAGGTTTCCCCTCCGTCAAATATATAAAATAATTCTCTACCAAAAAAAACTAACATGGCATACATATGTGGCAAACTAAATTAATAAAAAAAATAAAATTTTTAAAAAATATATAAAAAATTAATAGAATGGTTTAAGAAAACAAGTTTTGTCATATATTATTTTAAAAAAAAATTCAAGACACTTTATTAATATTTCAATTTTCCATATGATTCTTCTTTGTTCAATTGTTCCATTTTTTTTTACATAATTTATTTACTAAAATTCTAACTATTCTTCTTTCTATTTTAAATTTTCATCAAAAATGCGAAATTAGTTAAATGGGCTTAATTCAAAACATTTAATTCTCCTTTTTTCATATGATTCTCCTTTTTTCTTCTTCTTCCTTTAATTATCTTTTTTCTTTAATTTTATTAACTATTGGGCTTAATTCAAAACATTTAATTCAATCTAATATAACTATTGGGCTTAATCAAATTTATTTACTAACTATTGGGCTTAATTCAAAACATTGAATATAACTATTGATTATGACACATCACATTTAAACAATGTTATAATGATATTGATATTATTATTATTGAGTAATTTAAAATATCTATATATATGCATTATACTTTACATAAGATTTTTTTAAAAAAAATTCTGAAATAATTATAAGATACATTAATTGTAAAGTTTATTTTTATTTTTATCATAACATTTATTAATATTTTATAATATATATATATATATATATATATATATATATATATATATATATATATATATAATATTTTAGTTTATAAAAAACGCGCCATGGCGCGGGAATCGTACTAGTTTCAATTGTTTTCAATTCGTGAAATTTAATGATAATATTGATTCAATTCGTGAAATTTGATTATTTTCAACACTATTTCAATTGTTTTCAGTTTGATAGAATGAACATTGTTGGATTCGATTATTCGCCTTGTTTTGCGAATAATTGTTACTGGTCGGATAGAAAATCGATGTTAGAATGGGCTCATCGGATTGCTTTTATAACCATTTCTTTCGGCTTCCCAACCATACAACAAAAATGGACATTTAATTTTTTTAGACCTAGCTTCCATCCCGCGGGACTATTACTGGTACATCAGCACCTCTGATTTTCTTCTTACGATTAAATATTTATAAAACATTATATTAAAGGATATCAAAACATAATTTATGCAATAAATTTGGTTATTTACTCTTTATTGGATAAATTAGTGAAAAAATATTAAACATTATGTAAAGAAGAGTACTTACTCTTATATGATATACTAAAATATAATTTATTAACAAAACGTGCAAGGGTGTTGGTAACCGTTACAATTTATTTATTAAAGTTACGCGTGTTTTAATTTTTTTTTTAAAAAGTTAAAATCAAAATCGTTCGTTTTTTCAAAATACATTAAAAAATTGTACTCCCGTATTTAGAAAACGGGAGTTATAAAATAGTTGTACTCCCGTGTTTGAAAGAGGGGAGGTGTAATTAAAATTGTACTTCCGTTTTTTAAATACGAGAGTACAACCCAGTTTTATAACTTCCGTTTTTTAAAAACGGAAGGCAAAACTAAAAGTTGTACTCTCGTTTTTCAAACACGGAAGTACAACTTATATTTTGAACTCCCGTGTTTCAAACACGGAAGGCATAAATTAATTGTCCATTTACCCTTCCGTTTTCAGGGCACGGAAGTACAAAGTTTTTTTGGGTGCCCACATCAAATCTTTTGTGGTGGAATTAATGGACGCGTTTAGAAATTGCCTAAGTTAATGTTGCTTTTAGTTAGTAATTCATTAGTTAGTTCTACCAAAAAAAAGTAATTCATTAGTTAGATTTAATTAGTTATCTGCCGTAATTTTAGTTTATAAATTTCTTAAGTTAAGAATTGTTGGTTTTAATTAGTTTAATTCAATTGTTAATCAGGAGATATCGGAAGAGCATTGCAAGATCGGGCAAATATACGGCGTGATTCTTGATCTTGAGCCCACAGGCGAAGGATCGGGTATCTCAAACGTATCATTATCCATTGAAAAAAAAAGTCAGATACTTTTGAAACTTTTAAAAGATTTCAACCAATTAGTTTAGAAACAATTAGGAACCCAAATTGGGACTCTTTATTCTGACAACGGTGGTGAATATACAACCCTATAATCTTATTTGGCCACCAATGAGATACAACATTTCACTTCCCCGCCCCACACCCCCGAGCACAATGGGTATGCCGAGAGACGACATCGACACTTAGTTGAGACATGTTTGTCCCTTATAACTCACTCATTCATGCCTCGTAAATATTGGCCTCATGTCATTTCTCTAGCTGCATATCTTCTTAATCGTCTCCCTACCACCACTCTTCAAAATGAAACTCCCTTTCAAAAACTATTTGGTCAACCACCGAAATACGAGCATCTTAAAAGCTTCAGTTGCTTATGTTATCCGTGGCTTCGCCCCTATACCACCACAAAAATTGAACCCAAATCCATATCTTGTGTCTTTGTTGGTTACTCACCGAATCAACATGCCTACTATTGTTTGGATCCGTCATCTAACCGGATATATGTCTCTCATCATGTCCGATTCGTGGAGAACAAGTTCCCATTTGAAAGCTTACATGTGGTAAATCCACCTTCTGATGTCGATGACCACTTGGCCACCATAAACCTTCCTAACATAACCAATACCCCTCCTAATATTGTCAACCCAAACCCACCTGTGGCTAACCCAACCCCTCCTAATATTATAAATGAACAAACCCATCCAACGCATGCTCTCGTTCCCCAACACATCCCACCCCGAATTATTCAAACTCGATCCAAAAATAATATCTCCAAACCCATCCAATGTCTCAACCTACATACCACTATAACCCCCCCTCCCCCACTATCACACACATCAAACCCCAACATCGAATCACCCCCAGTTCCAAAAACCATCACCCAAGCCTTAAAACATCCATTGTGGCGCAAGGCTATGGTAGAACAGTATCAAGCTCTCATATCCAATCAAACATGGGCTCTCGTACCTCGATCAACAACCCCTAATGTCGTTGGATGCAAGTGGATCTTCCGCACCGAGTTCCATTCCGATGGGACTATCGGTCGTCACAAGGCGCGTCTAGTAGCCAAGGGCTTTCATCAATGACCCGGTGTCGATTACTCCGAGACATTCAGTCCGGTAATCAAACCAGCCACAATCCGTCTAATCTTGAGTATTGCAGTGATGAATGACTGGCCTTTACGACAGTTGGACATCAATGATGTGTTTTTGCAGAGCATGCTAACGGAGGATCTATTTATAGATCAACCGGCTGGATTTACGGACTCCAAATTCCCTGATCATGTGTGTCATCTCAAGAAGGCGATCTATGGCCTAAAACAGGCCCCTCGGGCATGGTACACTGAGTTGCGTCATCATCTCCTACGCCTTGGATTCAAGAACTCAGTGTCAGACACTTCCCTCTTTCTCCGAAAAACATCTTCGAGCACTTTGTTTTTGCTAGTCTATGTCGACGACATAATTCTTACAGGCTCCAACAAAGATGAGGTTGAAAGGATGATCTTAAACATAACTGAACACTTCAAACTCCAAGACTTGGGCTTCCTCAACTACTTCTTGGGTGTCGAAGTTATTTCGAGCTCTCGAGGCATCTTCTTGTCACAACATAAATATATTTCTGATCTCCTACATCGTTATAACATGGTTGATGCCAAGCCGTGCTCAACGCCACTTGCTCCTAATGTTGATCTCTCGTCGAAATCTGGTTCTCTCTTGCCTAATCCACTCCCCTATCGGCAAGCTCTAGGGAGTCTCCAATATCTCTCTCTAACACGCCCTGATATGGCCTTTAGTGTCAACAAATTGTCTCAGTATATGCAAGCACCCACTGAGATTCATTGGATGGCACTCAAACACCTACTACTGTACTTGAATTGTACCTCTGCCAGGGGTCTCTTCGTCCACCGGAAATCGGGCTTGAATCTTTATGCCTTTTCCGATGCGGATTGGGCAGGTGACAAGTCTGACTATCGATGAATGGGAGCACCCCTTGTTTATCTTGGTGTCAATCCAATTTCATGGAGTTCGAAGAAACAACGCACCATAGCTAGATCATAAGGGAGCCGAATATCGATCAGTTGCTAACACTGCGGCATAACTCCAATGGATTCGATCGCTTATGGGAGAACTTGGTTTAGGTCCTATCCAGCCACCAGTAATGTACTGTGACAATGTTGGAACAGTTCGACTATCGGCAAATCCAGTTTTCCACTCCCGTATGAAGCACCTAGCTCTCGATTACCATTTCATCCGTGAACAGGTGCAATCAAACTCCATTCGTGTGTCTCATATTGCTAATGATAATCATTGATATATTTTAACGGTAGAGATTGTTTCATGAGAAAATTTGTTAGAATATCACCTTTTGAACTTTTGATTAAGTCTTTAGCACCTTTAAAAATTTTATTGGCCGTATCAACACACCTTCAAAATTAATTAGGTAAGTAGCGGTCCTCCTCCCTATCAGAGTCATCCATGGCGATCGACTCCTTCAATCCCGCGCTCACGCTTGCCGTCGGTCGCCTCCATCACCGTTTCCTCACTCGGCCGCCTCCATCACCGGACGTCCTCGTTTGCCGACTCCTCTTCCATCTCCTCCTTTAGCTCTTATGTATCCCTTCCGTCAATCTCAAACCCTAGACTCTAAAATCCAATTATTTCAATCCCAATCCCATGAAACCCCATCTGTCCTCGACAACCGCGAGCCTCCCTCCCTGACCGCATCGTCTCCCTCTCCGATGAGATCGAGGTCCGGAAGTAAGCCACCCTCTCCGAATTCGAAAATCCGGCGCCTTAGGCGGTAGATCTCGTCAATTTGCGAAAGTGTTCGTCTAGGTTTTTGTGGAAATTTTCGTTTCTTAGATCTGTATCAAGAGCAATCAGGCTTTGAAAAGGTTTTCCTTTCTTTCCTTCTTCCAATTTGAATTAGGTTTGGTAGGTTCCTTGATTTGTATCTTCCAATGTGCTTTCTCCTACTTTCAGGACTGAGTATAAGGAATTGAGCGGTTTCGGGCATCAGAACAATCAATCTGGCATGACCTGGGATACCAATCGTGCTCCTGGCGTTCTTGGTATGTTTCTTTAATCCTGTCTTTTCATTTATTTAATCTCATTGTGACTAAAATGTGTGTTTGTAACGATTGAAGTTGCATTTTTTTTGGTGATTTCATGTTTCTTTGCGATCCTTACTGATTTTTGATGATAAACAGAGTTATTTATTCTTTGTGCCTTGTTATATTGTCTTGATGAATCATTCCCATCCATGTGGATAACTAGAGTTATCTAAATTTGTATCAAGTTTTCCCATGATTGCTTAAATTTTATTCAGATATACCCCTCCTCACCTCACCCCACATCTCTATGGGGACTGAAGCTTCAAACCTTGTTCAGACTGAGTGAACACCGAACAGGATCTAGGTAGTCACAGAGAAGGGTTGTTGAAATTTTATTTACAGTAGTATAAGATTCTAACTTTGTTTCAATGTAAATGATAAGTATGAGTAGTGTAATATATGGCATTTAACACTATGCTTGTAATACTAGAATTCTTTGGTGTTAAAAGTAGTCAGTCAGTCAAGTTTTCTAATATTTCTATTTGAAACCTAACATTCTAATTAGTATAAGCATGCAATTTCCCTTTGTTATTGTTTTATTCACAAACCAAATGCTTAAAGGTAATCATATAGCTTATTTTTTCGTGACTCATTCTTCCAAGTTGTGCAGTTGATGATGATTGATTGTAAACGAACATTCTCCTTGCTGATTCAACCCAAGGAGGTGATCGCTCCATCTGATGTGGTGCCTAGGATATTAAGGGCTCGTGACAAGTGTGATTTTAGATACTTTCTGTATTTATACTTGCATTCTTTATTTGAAGTCAGCCCTCTTGATGGGAAGGATTTTCATGATATGCAGGTAATACCAGGAAGCTCATATTTCAGATATTTTAATTTAACTTTTTATACCTCAAACAGAACGCAGAAGTATACTGGTCAGCTGTGCTTTGCGCAAATTCTCTCTCTACCTCTCTCATTCGCTGTAATTCTTTTCTGAAATAACAGGTGGAGTTATATGCAGACTTTGATCCGAAAATGCTGCTTCCTTTCATGCGCAGCAGTCAACGGCTCAGCGCTATACATTGGAGAAGGTTTGTAATGTTCATTGGTGGTTTGGGTAGTTTTATTTACTCTTCCAATATATAATTTTTCAGTTGACTCCAATTCCCCCTATATGTACCCCTGACCTTTATTTCCTTGACTCCAATTCTTTGTGAATTTTCCAGTTGCTTAATTTTGCAGCCCTGTGCTAGATGTTGCTGATTCCTGCAAGACTGGAGCTGCAACAAATGTCATCTTCGGCTTGGTCTTGGACTACAAGTCTGTCATCATTCCCATTTTGCTATTGCAGTTAGTATATTTGCCAGCTTCAGCTTTGCTGCTATGTATGGCATTGCAATGGCATCCCTTGGGATGCTGAGCACTATTGCTACCGGTTTGGCCATTGATGTTTATGGGCCCATTAGTGACAATGCTGGAGGAATAATTGAAATGGCAGGAAAAGCTGCATTTCTCTCTTTCCTTGTTAATTTTGTCTCTAAATTTCCGCTTAAAAGATTTTCAAATTGTTTACATCGGAGTCCTCCGTGTACTGTTGTTTCGAGGGGCTGTAATGTTGGCTCGATGGGCTGAGTTGCTGTCTCTAGGGGCTGCGTTACTGTCCAAGGTGCTGCTGCTGATTGGTGATGGTTTCGAAGTTGACTTTGAAGGCTTTTTGACTAATTTAAGGGGTTGTTTTCATCATCTTAGGGGCTGTTTTGATGGCCAAAATCTTCATGTATGCTAAAGAATACAATACTCGTTATAATATTTTGTTCTTGCTCATGTTGCACTGGGTATTTTTTGAGATGGTTCTTAGGCTCTAAGCGCACTTTTAGCTTTGAAGTCTAAATGAAAGTTCCATTTTATTTTATTTTAAATAAATGGCAATGGACCACTGTTTAACACCTTTCCTATAGTGTGCTATTTATGCTCCACCTGCTTCACGTAAATTGATAAATGGGTAATGAAGGAGCATGCTGCAGAAGCCATGAGAGAACTTATTTGTCATTTTCTATTTTCGTTAATAATAATTGGTTTCTTACTCTTTGTTTATTTGATTGCTAGCTAGATGATGACATGTTTTTAACTCCGCTTATGTTTTGGTATACAACCGGTTCGAAGCCCCGAAAAAAAGATGAGAGGAGACATGTTATGTGTTGTTTCATGTTACTAGATTATTAAATTTCATCACAAATGTGTCACCAATAAAAATGTCACCAGTGAAGTATAATCAAGTTTTATGCTCATATGATATCAATTGTATAAAAATGTTATCAATAAAAATGTCATCAACAAACAATGTCATCGCAAATTATTTAGATCAATGAAGTGGAATCACAGATGTCATCAATGAATAAAAGTCATTAATAAAATATGTCATCAATCAAGTTTAATCACATTTTACGCTCTTGTGTCATCACTTTAATAAAAATGTAATGAACATGTCACCACAAGTGATTACATCAATAAAGTGTAATCACAAACGTGTCATTAGTAAATAAAAGTAGAATCGATGAAAATATATCGATATACAATTGATTAAATTAAAAAAATGGCATCAAACGATTTGATTAACAAAATTGGCATCAAATAATTACATTAGAAAAATGGCATCAAAAACACTACTTTGAAAAAGTTGCATCACAATAAAGAAAAAAATGTCATCAAAACACCACTTTGAAAAAATATGGCATCAAGGTAAAAATATCTTCAAAAAATTGACATAAAAAAAGTGTCATCAGTAGTCAACAGTAAAAAAAATGGCATCGATTGTCAACGTGACATCACAGTAAACAAAAATGTCATCAACGTTTGTAAAAAATGGCATTAAAAAGTGTTATCAATCCATTTTATTAGAAAAGTAGCATCAAATCGAAAATAAAATGTAAAAAATGGCATCAAAGCGGCACAAAATGGAATCATGTAAAAAATGGCATCAAAAAATTTGGCATCCCTGAGAGAGTCGGTCAACGTTGACCGGCGCTGACCGGTCAACGGTCAACGCTGACCGGTCAACGGTCAAACAGGTTGACCGTTAACCTTAATAGTCAATTTTGGGAAGGGTGCTAGGTTAGTTAATTAATTTTTTTTGGGTGTTAGTTAGAAAATTAGATATTCATAATGTGCTAATTGTCAAAATAACCCTTGTTTCATTTGGAAGATATTAGGTAGAATTCATTAAGAGAGGATCCTTCCCTTCTCAGAAAATAATGTCACTTTTTAGCATATTTTTTAACAAATTAAAACTATACAAAATACTAATTTGTTAAGATAACTTCATAATTATTACTAATAAATACGTAGTATAATACAATGTATAATAAAATCATATACTAATTTATACAAAAAAATTACGAAGAAGGCAGTTAATAAAAACAAAATTTTGTTTTAAATATATGGAAACATGTAGTGCATGGGGAATATTTTATTAGTGAATCATTAGTCATTAATACATTGAGAATCTTAGTGGGAACGTAGGATCTTCAATCACAGACGTGGTTAATTATCTGCAGATCGAATTAAATAGAATTTAAAAAAAAAATGTGTATACTGACACCGTTGACAGAAGGATAATATTCTATAAATATGAAGCTCTTCCTAGATGCAAATCAAACCACTCATCGATCACAATACACAATTAGGATTGCTTGCTGAAAGCAAAAAGGATGAACAAGAGCTGTGCAGCATCTCCACCATTTGAGTCTCATGAAGAAGCCAACCAAGACGACGTCGTTTCAAGTAAGGTAAAAGAGCTACAGCTTTCTATTCCTCAGATCCAATGGAGTTCAACCATATCTTTACACTTTTACCATAACTTTTGGGTACCTTCTGTTTATTTCGGCGGTGTCGTTTCCTTCCAAGAGAAATTCCAAGCTCGAGATAGCGATATCTTGCTCATTTCGAAGCCCAAATCCGGCACTACTTGGCTACAAGGCCTAGGCTTTGCCATCCTTAACCGCGGGATCTACCCAACACATGACATTAACAATCAAGATCCTAATTGTAAGCCACACCCTTTGCTTTCCAATCACCCTCAAGAACTTGCTCCGAAAATGGATCGATGAGCCAAACCTCCAAGATCAGCCTCCAAAATATTAATGATCTCCTTGAAACTCATCATGATCGCCCCAGGCTCCTTGCAACTCACCTTCCGTACAATGCCCTCCCTGATTCCATCAAAACATCCGGATGTCGGATTGTTTACATTTGTAGAAACATTCTAGACACGGTTATCTCTTTCTGGTTTTATTCGCGTGAAATCAGTGTAGCAACCAAGGATCAAGAAGCTGTTTCTTCAAACGCTCTCGAGGGCTATGTAGAATCAGTTTGTAAGGGAGTGGAACCCTATGGACCGCACTGGGACCATGTATTGGGATATTGGCAAGAGAGCCTGAAGAGGCCGAATAAGGTGTTGTTCATGAAGTACGAGGATATCAAAGGGGAAGCGTTTTCGGAGATTAAAAGGCTGGCAGAGTTCATGGGGTGCCCGTTCACCTCAGACGAAGTAGAAGGCGGGGTGATTGAAGAAATAGCGCAGTTTTGTAGTATTCGGAGTTTGAAGGAGTTGGAGGTGAACAAGAGTGGGGTTTCTTCAAACTTTGGAATGAAAAACAGTGTATATTTTAGGACGGGAGAGGTGGGTGATTGGATGAACCACATGAGTACCTCCATGGCTGATCACTTGGACAAGGTTATGGAAGAAAAGTTTCTTGGCTCTGGTTTAACCTTTAAAACCATTCCAACTTCTACTAGTACTTGATCATCGATCTTCTTAAATAATTACTATCCCTTTCTTGTTAATTTGTGTGATTTCGATTTCGTATTTGTACTGCAATTTCCATCAATCTTTTTTCTTTCTTTTTTCAAGTATGTGTAATTTTCGCTCAACGAAAGTCATATGTATGTTGTTCGGTTAATCATGGCATGAATA
Organism: Persicaria tinctoria; assembly: GCA_037127255.1. Classification (NCBI taxonomy): domain Eukaryota; kingdom Viridiplantae; phylum Streptophyta; class Magnoliopsida; order Caryophyllales; family Polygonaceae; genus Persicaria; species Persicaria tinctoria. Next base: position 17,982,444 of record JBANSL010000007.1, on the reverse strand, counting down.
ATATGTTTCATTGATCGACATTAGTAGGATAATGATGGAAGTATATGTTTGATGAATTGGTACTTGGGATGCATCTAAAATCCTCCCCGGGCTTCATTTATATGCGCCAAGATAGTTGAGTTTGTGGATAGAAAATGTGTGAGTTTCTCCATAAAGCTTCTCTCTTTGTGGGATCTTTATAAGCTCTCTCACTCTTTAGAGGCTTCCTCAAGTCTAGAGCTGTCAAAATCTAACCCAATCCAACTGACAAGGGCGAAATCAGAAAAAAATCGAGGGGAGGACTCGACTTTATTGTCGGAAACTTTTAGAAAAAAATCAATACAATGAAGTGATAGGGATTTGAACGGAAGACCTCATAATTCAAATTCTCACTTCCAACTATGCCAAAGACACTTTTTGATTTATCAACCATTTCAACTTTTTTTATCCATAAATTATAAAAAATTACATATTTTTTATTTTTTATTTACATTTTACTCCGAGCCAGAGGGGGCCTCGAGCCACCTCATACCCCCTCCGCCCTGACCGATCTGACCCGAGCATCATGAAAAAATAGTCAAATATATAGACATGTTTTCATTAAAAACTAGAGAACATAGCTCAATTTAGTCTCTGCGTACATGACGACCCTCAACACATTGCTCAACTTTTGTTCACAATGTTCATGCACAATTACTGGAAAAAATCGTTAAATACACACACAAGTTGTCCTTAACAACTTGAGAACATGGAAGTCATTATGACCTTCAATTCCAACAATTCCCCCCTTTATCAAGGGCAAACACTATAAGTAACCCACAACAGTTAAAACAACAAGTAAACATAGCAAAAGCATAAACTTCCCCCTCAAACCTGCAACCCGACCTCTAAGAGGGACAAACCACTACAAGAAAAGTAGCTTAGGGCGACAAAAATATAAAAACTAAAGTGACGAAATCACTTTTGTCGCGCAAAACTGATCTTTAAGTGACAATGCTATATTTGGTCGCCCAAAACTTGTTTTTGTGACGAAAATTTCAATCTGTCACCCAAAGGAAACTAGGGTTACAAAAGTCACCTTGAATAGTTCGTATCTTATTAATCGAGATTCCCTTCTTCCTCGGGAGCCACAACTTCAATCTCACGCCGCCTCTTCACCTTCCTCCTCCTTTGTCGTCGTCGGAGAATCTATCTCCGTTTCTCCGGCTGAATCCTCTTGTTCAGCGTTTCTATCCCGCTCCTGTTCTCCTCCTCCTCCTTTGCAACCTTAGTACAATCTTCTCTACAGCAGATCACAACCTGGATACAGATCGGGTGCCGGTGTGAGACAACGTGTTGGTGGAATCCAAGAGTTTATCGCCGCATCTATGAGTGAACATCCACATTCAAGCGCTCCCAAAAGCAAGCGAGGAGATAGTGAGAGAGGGAATATGGCATTCGCACTCAACAGTGGCTTCAAGATGCCGGTAATCGGCCTGGGAGTGTGGAAGATGGAGAAGGAGGACATTCGAGACCCCATCCTCAACGCCATTAACCTCGGCTATCTCCATCTCGATTGCGCTGGTGAACTCCCTTTCTCTCATTGTCGTTTAACCAATTTCGCTCGGAAATAGTTATTTGCTTTGGTTTCATCTGATGCCTTTCAACAAGAAACTGAATCTGTGTAAACTTTATCTCTGAGCTTGGTTTTTTTTTTCCTTTGTTCTTCTTTTGATTCGACCGGATCTGCTAATTCTGACTGAACAAGTCTGTGATTTATGTGAAATTAGATGGTAGTAGGGCTGAATTTTGCAGGGCAGTGGTTTTTGAAGTGTAGAGGCTGCTTAGGGGATTAATAACTCTTTAGATTGTCTTAAAAGTGAACTAGTTGGAAAGTTGTTTCAGTAGTGGACTAGATACAGCTTCTTAGGGTGCTTGGATTTGACTTGATGATCAATCTCTTGTATCATACGCTTTGAAGCAAGAAAATGTCCAAAATTTACGCACAGAAGGTTGATTATATCATAACTGAAGATGCTAACTGAAGATGCACAATCCATCTATCTTACTAGGAAAAAGCTTTCAGCTATTGGCCACATAAGAGCTTGCTCATATATTCTTATGTCTACCAAGCATATCTAATTCATTTGAAGGTATTTATCCATCCTTTTCAAAATTGAAACTCGTCATTGGTTTACATATTGGATATTGACACTACAATATCCTTGGAAACTACATGGCATGCTATGGAAGATCTGGTTACAAGGGGTTTAGTTCCTAGCATTGGCATCTGGTAATCAGACCTAGTTAGATGCTTTAGTTTCTAGCATCTAATGAACTAAAAATTGCACAATAACGATCGCTGGATCATCTTCCATTCTGCATTAACTTTAGCTCTGAGGTTGATTTAACTTGCTTTTGTAGCTCTACAGACCTCTTCTTCAGTGTTACAGGATCCTCCATCTCATTGGTTTCAGTCTTGCAGGTTCTATTCTATGTCTCGTTCTAGACCTCCTTGCATAACTAAATAGTGTCAAATTTTCAATAAATCATGAACAACTGCAACCTGCAAGTAATCTCATGTTTCTTTCGTGTGCATGTAGGCCCAAAACAATGTCTGGGTAATGATTTATGGCTCTTCAAGCATGTTTTGTGACAAGAAAGTGCCTATTTAATATACAAGCAGAAAGAAAATGATCTGGAGGAGCCACATAAGAAGATAGATATGGGTAACAAAGAGTTGAAAAAGACAGAAGAGGAGTTAGCCAACAAGCTTAGAAGTCCGAAAGAAAAAGAGTTGGTTTACTCTTTCTCCCTCCTTTTCTCTTGCTCCACCCTTCTCCTTTGCCTGCTGAATTCCTTCCATTTTTTCCTTTTGTTGAAAAAAAAATAGTTGTATTGGTCCATTTCTTGACCTGCAATTAAATTTTGAACGCATTGATTCTTTCTTGATAAGGTGTGGTGATCTCTTATAAGGAGTCCATTTTCAGAGGCATCTGTTACTCAGCTACAGACTATAAAGTTTATGATGATTTATTTCTATGAGAGACATATGTCATACATGTATAGTTGATTGATCTGTTTTAAGTGTTGGAAACCTACTCATTTTGTTTGATTCAGTCAAGAAATAAGATAATGAACCTGTGATCTTCATGATTTTATTGGCTTAACAGGGAGCTAATGCTGAAGGTGTCCAAAAGAGATTGGCATTCGTCGAGATCCAAAGCAAAACATACCTCGAAGTCAAAGGCACTGGAACTACTAACAAGTGCCCGACCATTGCTGTTGCAATTTTTTGAATCTGATTCCAGGTTTTCCTCTATCTTCTTCTTTCAAAGTTGGTTCTATTTACTTAGCTTGAAATCTGAACATTTGTTACTCCATTGCTGTTGCAATTTTTTGAATCTGATTCCAGGTTCTCCTCTATCTTCTTCTTTCAAAGTTGGTTCTATTTACTTAGCTTGAAATCTGAACATTTGTTACTCCTTGATTATTACTCATTAGCTAGTATATTTTCTTGTTAAATAGCGCCTAAAATGCCTGAAATGTGTGTTTTTTTTGCTGAGTTTCTTTGGCTATTTATTTTAAGCTATTATGACTATATTATTGTGTTTATTGATGTAACTTCTTGTTGTCTAAAGCATAGTCATATATGGCACTCTATGATGAAGATTAAGGTAAACATGGCGGTTTAATGTTGATTGTATTGTTTGTCTTATTGATTACAGCAGCTCAGTTGAATTTAGGCCAAGGTCGCGCTTTGGCTGTCTGGCCGAGGAGGTTTTAGAGATGCAAGCTTTGATTTGGCGGTAGAGGATACTAGGATTTATTCTGCGAACTTTTTGAGAGTACTCGAATCTTTAGTGTTAGAGTGTTAAGGTTTTTAGCATTGAAATGCAAATGTTATGCTAATACAATCATTTGTAATCTTTTGGTACCTATTAGGAACCTTTTAGTATTAAAGAAAATGTTTTGGATTGAATATATTTTAAACCAAGTTTTTTTAATATTAAACAAGTGAGATTAAACTAATTGAATACTATTGTATTATGATACATGTATGTTTTGTATATATATAGTGGGTGAAAGATGTTAAATATATGTCAAATGGGTTAAATAGGTTAAATTTGTCACAAAAAACTGGGGTAGAATGGGCAACAAAGGGATAAATTCGTCACAAAAGTAGGGTATTTTGGGCGACAAAATTTAGACTTTGGGCGACAAAATTAAAAAATTTGTCACAAAAACTCTAGGGCAACAAAATTTGCACTTCGTCACAAAAGAGCTACATTTGGCGACGGAAATTTTTTTGGTCGCCCAAACTTTGTGTGACGGGGCTGAGGCGACGAACAGGAGACGAAACTCTTTTCGTCACAAACCACTTTCGGCGACGAAAATACCACTTTGGGCGACAAATTTGTTTGTCACAAAATACCTTTTTTCTTGTAGTGAACCTTAACAGGAGGAATTTTTCGTTATTCCTATCAAAGGTAAAAAAAAACCCTCAAACCTACAAACTAATATAGTAAATAAGTACGGGGTGGATCCTGTAGATTGGTGGAGAAAACCATAATTCTTTTCATAATAAAATACTCTTATATAGGGATTACAAGGATCGTAGAGATAAGATCGAATCCTAACGATACTCCTAATTATCCTAACAATACTAATGAATTTATTTTAATATATATCTTAATATGCCCCGCAGTTAAAACGGTAGATATCAAGATATCGAAAGTTGAAAACTGAAAAAGTACAACTAAAATAATTGAAGTAAACTTTTTTTTTTTAATAAACAAATCCTAACAAATCTAATATCACAAACGGGAAGATGTGCCAGGGAGATGGCAATAGCTTCATGCGTTCTTTGCAGAGCCAAAGGTGATGAGCCAAACAAGCGTCTTCTTCCATGGGTCACGGATCTCGACGACGGAGACCGCGGATCTCGGCGGCGGAGACCATGGTTGACGGATTGGGTAGTGACGGTTTTAGGCATGAGATGACTTTTTTTTTTTGGAAAGGCCGAATGTGGTTTTGGCCGAATATGCTTCAAGCCGCTTTGAGAAGGCCATTGCTAGACAGCTAAGAAACGCATCCCTTCCAAAAGTAGAATCAATGAGCGATTTCGCGAAGATATTCGAAGCTCAATAGGGTTCAACAACTCAAAAATAGTAGAAGAAAGCGAGAGATATCGAAATAGAGGGATGAGAAGTATCTAGCGACTGAAGAAGGCGAGTTCATAGAGTTGTTTGAGGTCCATTGCTGGGATCAGGCGGACACGACATCTAGGAGGAGGTCGGGGTCACCGATGAGGTAGGCGGTGAGCCGGTGACAGAGAAGATATGCGAGTTTGGGAGGGGAATGGAAGTGGCGGCTGAGTTCAACAAAACCCCTAATATCCACAAGCGCATCTCAGCTCTTTTCTTTATCCATTCTCGACACCCCTTGGCATCGAGAATTTTCCCGACACATAAAAGTGTCGAAAATGGAACGTACTTATCGACACTTGGTTAAAGCGTCGAGAGCATAGCGTCACTTTTTAGCATAATTTCTTGTAGTGAAAGTGTTTAAAAAACCGCATTATATCCATGTTGCAATGTAGATAATCTTTATATCCCGATTCAGGCTCTCAATTCCCTATGTTCTCCGCATCCCTAATGTAAAAACATTTTTCATATAACATTATGCCCACTTTTTCGTTACCCTGCATTATGTGCTATCTTATGTTATGTTCTATTTTAGTTGAAGTTCATCTAGGTAACTTGCATGATAAAGACGTTAAATACTTGACAAACACTGAATCTTGTATTGTACTTGCTGTTGTTGGTACATCATTTTTTTGTTTCTTATTCATATATAACCATGGTCACTTTTTTTGCTCGTCTCTCCTGTCTCAACTCTGTGTACATAGTTTTTTCCCTTCATTGTCGGTAAAATTTGGATTAACTCAGTTCAACCCTTGTAATGATGTTGTTTCTTTTTCTCTCCCGTTTCTTGATCACTATTTGAGCTTTTTAGAATATTCTGCTTGAGTTTGACCTAAATTTTCATATTCCTTTAATGTTTACCTACAGTTCATGTCATCTTTAGTGTCTATGCCTACTAATTTATGATTGATTCTTTAGATGAATTCAATTTCCAAGCTCTCCTTTGCTTGAAAAATCCAACCATCTCACTTCTTGATTGACTTGTAAATACGATAATACTCCCCATTTTCGTCATGATCTTGCATACTAGGAAATAAGCATGTGTTGGCTAAGATTGATTGTGATTTGTATACTTTGTTGTTACCCATATATGTTTTTTTTCACTTTATTTTTTATACTTTAGGTTTGAAATGAAGCTAGGTGGAAATCATAATGTACGGGTAATGTTTCATCATGATGGAAGATTTCTCATGTGAATTTTGAATTTTTTTTGAAAATAGCCAAAAAATCGAAAATAATTTTGGAAGTAATCAAAATCTTAAACTATTTTGGGATTTAGTCAAAACGGGGCTAAGTCGCTGTTTCAAACAGCGACTTTAGTCCCGGTTCAAAAAAAATTTATATAATACTAAAGTCGCTGTTTGAAACAACGACTTAGTATTTTTATAAAGAAAAAATTCAATTTAAATGGAAGAAAATCTGAAAAAGAGGCATAAAAATATACATGGGTGAGTGGCTGTTTCAACAGCGACTCACCTTTTTTATTTTTTCCAAAATCACCTCATTCTTCATTATGTTCGGATATGTGAGTAATTGTTTGTATCTCTCTCCTCTCTTTTTCCCTTTCCAGCACGTGGTCCCATCCCTCTCTCCACTCTTCTATTCTTTCTCTTTTCTTCTGCTCTCTTTCCCTGCAGACGTGGTCCCTCATCCCTCTCTCCTCTCTTTTTCTCTTTCTCTTTCCTTCTCCTCTCTTCCTGTCTCTCTCCTCTTCCCTACTTTTTTATTTTTTTGGTAGTCAGGTCTAGAGACACCAAGGATTCTTCCCTTCTGGTAAAATCCTAAAACAGATAAATCACACTTTTATCACGTCACTAGGCCAAAAAAGCCATTTTACATCGGGTGAAAAAGGCAATTTACATCGGTTTTGAACCGATGTACGGGTTGGTGTAGTAACAAGTGTTTTTGGGTAGAACCGATGTATAAACACTTTTATACATCGGTTATCACCCGATGTATAACGTTGATTGCAACCGGTGTGTAAGGCTTTAGTAGTCACGTGCAACACTTTATACATCGGTCAGTACCTGGTGTATTCAAAATACAAACCGATGTAGAAACTTGTGGCGTGCAAATGAAAACCGGTGTATGAAGTGTGTTCAAAATAGACACCATTAGTTGAGAACCGGTGTAAAAGCTAACTTTTTTTTTTCTAGACCAGCTAGCAAATTCACCATTATGAAAATGAATACATATAAATTCCTTGACCGTGCATTCATTCCACCACAAAATAGCATATATTCACAATGTTCATACCTCATTCATTAATAAAAAAAACACATCAATTGTTCCAGCTGTATATAAGTTACATCAATTAATGTACCAACAAAGAACTTCTCATCTCTTCCTTTGTTCATCAAATAACTTAATTCTAAAAAAAAATTAAAAAAAAAAGAACTAGTAGCTAATATTGTATCAAGCCACTAAAATCAAAACATAATGAAAGGCTTGTAAGAACTGTAAAAACGATAGATATGATATCCCAAGGAATTACTTTTCATCTCTTCCTTTGCTTTCCGACACAAATGTTCCTCTCAATCAGTAACTCAATTGTCGTTGTCCTCATGCTACTAGCGACATAATTGAAGGCTGCAGACACATAAACCACGCATAAACAATAGACTTAGAATTTTGAATTTGAAATCAAATTATATAAATTGGAAAAAAGGTAGAAGTATGTACGTGTAAGATGATACGATTAAACTTATTACCTATTTGCTAGTTTTAATGAAGTATTGTCTGATCAGCACCATGATCAAGTGCAAATTTGAGGAATTCCTCCACACGAGCAGTGTATTCTGATGACAAACAACTTTTTCCCATCCATTCTTGATTCATCCTTCTAAGAATTACCCAAAAGATTATGCTAGTAAAAAAAACATTATAGAAAGTTTCTTATACATTCTTATTATCTAGCTAGATCGAGCTTAGCTGTATAGTAGCTACTATGTAAAGATAGTTAACGATTATCAAGCTAATTTTATGCACAAGCTAGGATTATATATTACTTCATGCTCACAATTGTGAAATTATAAAATCTATAATTGCTTCAGGAGATATTTCTAACTTTATGAACATCCCCCTAAACACAAGGTACACCGACACCGTATATATTAAACAAAATAGTATGTTCTCTTTACAGTGAAGTTAAAAGAGAATGTTTCCATTCTTTGTAAGAATTCCTCTTTTTTATCAAACAAAGTAAATGAAATTTTACTTGAATAAAACAAATATATAGAATTAGAAGTTTAAAAATAAAAAAACATGGGCTAGATAAAATACCTCAAAGGGATGAGCAGTACGTGAATGGAAAGAATGAGATATATGAACAGAGACCGATGATCGAAATGGATACTGGGGAATAGATCATGCAACAAATTTCAGCAATGATGTCAAAAAAAAAAAAGCACCAAAGCAATTTTAGACAGAAGCAAATATGATACAAGGCAGAGTCTACAAGTCTACAAGTTATGATCAGAAGCACTGTAAAACTATGTTCAATTCGGATTGCCTGCCCACTTGAATTGATTGTCATCGTTTAGACATAAGCAAATGTCATACAAGCAAATATGCTCATCAAAAATTGGTTTTACAATGCTTCTGGTCATATCACAAAGCGTACAAGTTTAGAAAAAAAGTAATAAAACCCATTTACATGCTCCAGAAACCAAAGAAAAAAATCAAATGGTTTTAAGAGAGCAAAATTAGCAGATAACTCTCCCTCCCACCAACTAAAACAATCTACAAGCAGCCCGAATTTAGTTTCAGGAGAACAAAATTTACAACATGCAAGCAGCCCCAGCACACACGATAAACATAATTCGAACGAATTACAACCAGATGTAGGCCATAAATTCAGTTGGAGAATAAATAGAAGAAGAAATTGGTGAAGAGCGAAAGATCTTGACAAACCTGTAGGAGCGAGATGAGCGATGACGAAGATGAAGAAAGGCCGATATCGAAACAAACTTGAAGACGGCTAACAACTACATCGGCCGACTCCCAACAATCGATTATGAGAACAATTGAAGATGAAGCGGATGAAGAAGAACTCGTGCTAGGCGGCGATTTTGGAAGAAATCGAACGAGTGTTGGTCAGTTGAAAAGACGCTTGGCCGAACTAGGTTAACTAGGATCGAATGTGCGTGGGATATACTCCGTAACTGTTAGTATGACAAAAAAAACATATAGATAACGTATAAAAGTGTTTTAAAAAAAACATATAGATAACGCATAAAAGTGTTTTTGAGAATAAATACTCCGTAATTTATTAATTAGTTGTGAACTATGACAAAAAAAAACTCCTTATTGATTTTTAAAAAAAAATTTGGGAAACCATATAGATAACGTATAAAAGTGTTTTAAATAATCAATTTTATACAATTAACTTCAAATGTAAAAAAAAATATTTATATCATTGTGACTACTATTCTAAATATTTTATAAAAATATTTATATTTTATTTTAAAAAAAATTATGCAATTAACTTCAAATGTAAAAAAAGGTAAGATACGAATGGGTCAATATTTTTTATAAAATATTTATATTGTTTTTAAAAATATATATTTTATACAGTTAACTCCTTATTGATTTTTTTTGGTAGAGAATGATTAATTTTTATAATACAAAAATATGTTATAAAAATTGATCCATTCTCTACCGAAAAAAAATAAAATCCATTCGTATCTTACCTTTTTTTTTAAAAAAATTAATCATGTCAATGAAAGAAAAATTACAATAATTCATATACATCGCCCGCCAAATATAAATAAAAAATAAATCGCCCGAAAAAAGATTGTTGTTCCTACACCGGTTACACATCTTGCAGTGTATATAAGACACCATTAATATACAGAAAAACTTTATACACCACTCATCTTACATCGGTTTATTTAACATCCAATGTATATACTTTACACATCGGTTATATATATTTTACGAACACCTATTACACCGGTCATAATAAGTAACCGATGTATAAAAGCAAAATGTGTGTTAATACATCAAATGGACATGGAACCGGTGTATATTTAGTGATGTAAAATGGCTTTTTTGGCCTAGTGTATTGATCCCTAAATGTGACAACCCGACAACTACGAACCACTTTAGACCAATAAGTCTATGTTCCACAATTTACAAAGTTATAGCCAAAATCATTGCAGAAAGGATGAAACCAATTCTGCAGAAACTTATTCACCCCCTCCAAGGGGCCTTTGTATCAGAAAGAGCAATCCAGGACAACGTCCTAATAGCCCATGAAATTTTTCACTCATTCAAGAGTAGATGCGGAAAAGAAGGTTGGATGGCCATCAAACTAGATATGGAAAAGACATATGATAGAGTAGAATGGGAGTTTCTATTCAGAGTTCTAGAAAAATTCGGCTTCTGCCAAAAATTCCGGACATGGATAGAGCAATGTGTCAAGACTGTCTCATTCTCAGTCTTGGTAAATGATAGCCCGACAGACCCGTTCATACCAGGGAGAGGCATCAGACAAGGAGATCCACTCTCATCATATCTATTTATCATAGGAGCAGAAATTCTTGCAAGGAAGCTACAAGCTACTTCCAACCAGACAGACAAATATATCTATCGGTTTCAAAATATCTAGATCAGGAATGAAAATCCAGTGGCGAATCTAGTGTATGAAAGTTAGGTAAGCGAAAAAATATTAATCATGATAAGTAGATAAAATTTATCAAGCCAAAATACCATCCTTATGTAGTATTTCATCAAAAATTCAAAAGAAATTAGTGTTGAGGTTTGAGCCTTTGATGTATCATTTTTTTATAGAAAGAAAAAATATTATTCAATCGTTTGAGTTTCGGATGATTAGACATCATATTAAATCAAAAGTTATAAAAAAATATTATATAAAAGCAATAGATTCAATACATTCATTTGAGTGGTGTTGTATTACAATAGATCGCTCAGTATAAAATAACATATTAGATAAGATATAAAAAACAAATAATACTAATAAGTTTGAAATTATTTTTAAAAAATTATATTTTATAGAGTTTTTAACACATTAAAAAATATGTTAAAAAGTCAAACGAACTAAATTATAAGAAAGAGAAGTATAAAACACTAATTCTAATTTCTACAATCAAACTTTCAAAACCTTAATTTAAAATTTTAATAGTTATAAAAGACTACCTCGTATTAAGAAGAGAAGTATTCGATTTCTCAAAAAAAATAAATAAATTAGAGAATAGAGAATCAGTTTTAATATTCGTTAATTGGGCAGCTTAATTTAATTTTGGGCCTAAGCCCAACAAATTAGATTATCTAACCACATAAAAATGACCCAGCAAATTTTATTTTTTACCTAACTGTAGAAAGTTTGACCCAGCAGCAGCTGGGCTTGCTCTCTCAATCATCCGCCTCTGCGAAAATCCCATTCCTATCCTTCGCGGACGATATGATGATTTTCGCCAAGACAAACCAAGACTCGTGCCGAGTAGTAAAGAATATTATTGATGACTATTGTGCCATATCAGGAAAAAAGATCAATTTCCATAAATCGGCCTTTCAAACTACCCCCAAAGTCTCGAACAGTGCAAAACAACTGATCCAAAGTACGATCCATATAACAAACCAGATAGCACTTGACAAATACCTCGGTTGTCCCATAATCAACGGTCGAGTAAACCGAACCACATTCGAAGAAACAGTAAGCAAAACCAGGCAACAACTCATGAAATGGAAGGCCAACTCCCTCTCACAAGAAGGAAGAGCAACCCTAATAAGATCAAACCTGGCAACGAAGCCAAACTATATCATGCAAAATTTTATGCTCCCCACAACAATCCATAAAGAACTTGATCAAATAAACAGATGCTTCTTCTGGAACAAAGAACAATCCTTCTCTCCCCTTATTGGCTGGGACAAGGTTTGCAAGCAGAAAAGACTGGGAGGCGCAGGAATACATAAAACAAAAGATATGAACCAAGCATTACAAATGAAATTACTGTAGAAAATCTTGGCAAAGCCATGGAACCCGTGGGTCCAAGTGATCAAAGAAAAATATATGAAAGAAACCCCCCTCTTTGAATACCAGCGAAAAGGTAATTCATCTTGGCAATGGGCCAAACTAATGGAACTGAAAGAAGAATTCTGCAAAGGACTAGTATGGAAAATAGGAAATGGAAAGACGGTCAATTTTTGGAAGGACATTTGGCTAGACGACAAACCATTACAAGGGCGACAACATCCCAACATCACAGTCAACGAAAATGACAAGGCTGAAAAATACATCGACACCTACAGGAAATGGAATATTGATGAACTATCCAACATCCTCCCGTTAGATGTAGTCAACAAGATAGAGAACATCTATATACCAGAACATAAAATAGAAGACAGACTATACTGGAAACCAAGTAAAAATGGATGGTTCAGTACAGCAAGTGCCCTAGCACACATCACAAGGCAAAATACAGAAGAAACCAGTGATACGACATGGATATGGGCCCTAGACACATTTCCGAAAGTTAAAAACTTCATGTGGAAACTTGCACTAGATGGAATCCCGACGAAAACCAGATTAGCAAACAAAGGCATCCATGTTCCACTATCCTGCGCTTTGTGTGATCAGATGGATGAAAGTCCAATCCATCTCTTTACTGAATGCAACCACACCCTACAACTGATCCACAAAATTGACCCAAACATTGAAAAAGTGATTCGAGACATCGATACTACAAACAAATCGATCAAAAACATTGTGTGCGAAATTTTTACTAGACTCAACCCTGAGCAAAAAGGAAGACTTGCAACGACATGGTGGAGCTTATGGACAAGTAGGAATCGGAAAGTATTTGAAAACCACAATACAACATCCATCCATACTATGGAGAATTATACTAGACAACAAATAAAGAATTGGGCTGCTTCTAAATTGACCTTTGAAGAAGAGCCTACATATCACCACCAGAAAACTCGAACAGACGATACACGACGAAGAAGAAATTTAAGATGGAGCAAGCCAGATGAGGGGTCTGTCAAAATTAATTTTGACGGATCCAAACTGCCTTCGGGTGAAGCTTCTGCAGGTTTCATCATCAGGGACCACAACGGGGCAGTCATCGATTGCGGCGGCTTCAAATGTGGGTACATTTCTGCTTTGGCTGCGGAGGCTCTGGCGATTAAAGGTGGCATCGCCAAGGCGAAGGAGCTCCAGCTATCCAGCATCATGGTTAAAGGTGATAGCCTGACCGTCATCAACTGTTTACGAGGTCTATGGCACTGCCCGTGGGAGATTGAAATGCTGATTTCCGACACCCTGCTCCTACTCCAACAGTTTGCTAGGGTGCAATTCGGCCATGTTTTTCGGGAGGTCAACTCGACCGCAGACAGGATTGCGCGTCTCGTCCACACAACGTTCATGCAGGACCTCCACGCTGATTTTGCTCTGCAAGTCCTCATCCGCAAGGATGCCCTTGGGTGGTGGTTCAGCAGGGCCTGACCTCACCCAAAACTTTACCTTATCAAAAAAAAAAAAAGTATTTCAGTACAATATTTTTAAAATTAAAATAAAAAAGGGTGAGTTGCTGTGTATATTTTTAATCCTCTTTTTCAGATTTTTTCCCATTTAAATTGATATTTAAAAAAAAAAAAAACTAAGTAGTATTATATAATTTTTTTTTGAACCGGGGCTAAAGTCGCTGTTTGAAACAGCGACTTAGCCCCGTTTTGACTAAATCCCAAAATAGTTTGAGATTTTGGGTAGTTCCATAATTTTTTTTTTCCGATTTTTGGCTAATTTTAAAAAAAATTCGTGAATTTTTCATGCATCTCTAAAATATCAGTATACGTACTGGTAATGTGCTGATTGCTAATTACATACTTATTTGTGCAAATGAGATACTTCTAGTGCACACGAAGCTAGTTATTTGTATTTCCTATTAGTTTTTATAATGATAAGTGATAATTTTAGCACTTTCTGTCCAGTAATGGGAGAAAAATGTGCCTTACAATGCAAATTTGCAAATTTGAAGTTTATACCTTTTTGTAATTTTGTTGTTTTGATTGCCTTCTTAGCTTTATGTTTGATCATATATACTAGACAACCGATATTAAGTGTGTTATCTAATTTCTGCATAAATTCCTTGCTCTAAACTAGTATTTTCTATCAATGAAACAAGTAAGAATTGATTCATGATTTTAGGATTTTAGGTTTACGAAATGTGTTATTGTTAATAATTACTTATTTGTGCTGAAATTATACTCATGATTTTAGGATTTTAGGATTTTAGGACAATAAAAGCAAGTATGAGTTGATTTAGGATTTAGGGTTTGCTTGGCGTAGTGTGCTGATTGCTAATAGTGTACGTATTTGTGCAAACAAGATACTTAAGTGCACACTATGTTGTGCCTAACGAAGCTACTGGTTTGCGTTTGCTATTAATTTCCTAGTAAAGAAATTACATTCCTTATGTTATGTTATTTAATCCTTATAATTTGTTTGTAACAAAACATTGGTTTATTTGGTTATTAAGGTGCAGAAAGGTCTAGGCTAGGTGAACCCTCACTTAACCACACACCAACCTAGTCATGCCGTACGTGGTTAGGAAAAGCACATTGGTCCCATGGTTTAACCATGTGTAACACCAATGGCTAGCCTGACTCACTAGGCGAGGCTAATGGATGGGTATGTGGGTTTATGTGAGGATGTTGGTTGCTTTGGTTACTCATTTCCGAGTTGTGCCTTACAGAGAGGTGGACCTATTCTCTTAGTCCAATCTTCTGGCCCAGCTCATAGCTTGTGACCGTTGCTACCTTGTCTTTATATACTCGCATCAGAAACCCTAGAGGAAATAGCATCCTCACTCTCTTTCAAGTAAGCTAAGAGGGCTAGAGTTTGGGAGAATATCTAGGGTTTCTAGCTCGAGAGTGTTCAGATGGTGGTGATTTCTTCAAGGGAGCTCGTCCAAGTTGGATGCTACCCGAGTTCCTGCGTACACAAGGAAGAAGAAGGCCATGAAGGAGGGTTCCTGTGTTGAGAAATCTCTATGAGATTTCTCCGTGTCCTTGACGGACGATCTCTAACCCTATTCTCTTTTTATCTTCATCGTTGTGTTGCTCTTGGAATCGCTAGTCTAGATCTTGTGCATCTTATACCATTGTAACCTGTTTTGAACTTGGATGCTTAGTGAAATTGGGTGAACCTCCCCTCACGAGGTTCCGCGGATGTAGGGTAACCGAACCGCGTAAACAAAGGCTTTGTGTTCTTGTGTTTGCTTCGTTATCCTGTTGATCGAATTAGAGAGCGAGACAACCCTAATTATCAGCAATTGGTATCAGAGCCAGGTTCTTCATCCTCGAGATGTTGAATCTGTGCATTCTGTGAAGTCTTCCACTGAATTTAGGGTTTCTGGTTCTTCGTTCTTACATTCTGTCCTATTTGTGTTTACTTCTTGTTTTTGTAAACACCGGAAAAACCCAAAAACATACTTTGTTTGAGTTTTGGTTACCTGCTGGTAGGGATCTAGCCTTACTGTTGTTTATCCTCTCTATTAAGTTAGCTAGTAACTTATATTTTGTGTTTCAATGGCAGAAAACATAGTGAGGATGAAACCCTTTGATGGGACAACCGACTTCGCCATGTGGCAAGTCAAGATGAAGGCGATAATGATCAAAGAGAAGTGAGGGATGTCACTGGAGTCCATCCAGAGGGTACTTCTTATTCATCCAAACAAGAAATGGATGAGCAGGCTCATTGCGAAATCATGATCAGGTTGTCAAACGACGTGGCTCGTCAGGTTGTAAGTAAAACCTCTGCTAAATCTCTTTGAATGCTCTTGAGGCTTTGTATCTGACAAAATCTCTGCCTAGGAATATTTCTTTGTTAAGTAGGTTATTTACTTTCAAAATGGATACCAACCTGTCTCAGAATGAAAATCTGGATAAGTTTCTTACATTGACACAAGAACTGGAAAGGGTAGAGGACAAGGTTAAAGATACCCACCAAGCTGTGTTATTGTTAAACTCCTTACCTGGTCAGTTTGATAATTTTAAAGATGTGGTTCAATACAACAATGATGATCTTAGTAAGGATAAAATTCTGGAATCCATCATTAAGAAAAATGAAATTATGAAGGTGTTCAAAACCGAATCTGAAAAGAAAACTGAGCCTAAACCTGAAGCTCTTGTTGCTAAGGGTAAGGGAAAGGGAAACAACAAGAAATCTAAGAAAAAGGATAAGGAGAAGGATGATAAATCCACTAGGGAGGGAAGTAGTAAGGGCAACTGCCATTACTGTGATAAGCATGGTCATTACATTAAGGATTGTTATAAAAAGAAAAAGGCTGATGAAAACAAGAAAAACAAAGAGACTGCTGCTGTACTTGATTCTCAAAATGATTACCCCCATCATCTGCTTGTTTGTTCTTTTGATGATTTTGATAATTCTTAGATTTTCGATTCAGGATGTACCATCCACTCTACCTATGACAAGTCTATGTTCAAGACTTTGGATGAGTTTGATGGTGGTGAAGTTCTGATGGGTGATGACACATCACTGAAGATCAAAGGTACAAGTAATGTGGCCTTAAAAATGTTTGATGGGAAGGTAAGAGTTCTCTAGAAGGTCAGGTGGGTTCCTGACCTTAGGAGACATTTAATGTCTGAATCTGTGTTAGATGATCAACATTATTATGTTAGGACTCAAAATGGTATTAAGGAAGTCTCTAAAAATGGGATTACACTGATAAGAAGTATCAAGAAAGGAGGGATGTACCATGTATTGGGAACTCCTGAACTGAACTTCACATCTGTGAGTCTTAATGTTACAATGGATCCTACTATGTTGTGGCACTCTAGACTTGGTCATATTAGTATTCAAGTTTTTATGAAGATTGCATTTATGGTAAGAAATCTAAGCATGTTTTCCCTAAGTCCACCTATGTTGCTAAAGAACCGGCCTCTTGCATATGTTCATTCTGATATGTGGGGCCTTGCCCAAGTCAATACTATGAGTCTTAAAGATGAAGCTTTTGATAGCTTTAAAAACTGGAAAATGCTTGTTGAAAATGAATCTGATCATAAGCTTAAGTGTTTAAGAATAGATAATGGTCTTGAATTTTGCAATCATGTGTTTAATGATTTATGCAACCAATATGGCATTAAGAGGCACCTCACTGTCCCTGACACCCCTCAGCAAAATGGTATAGTTGGGAGGATGAACAGAACCTTGCTTGAAAAAGCAAGGTGCATGCTCATTAGTGTTGGGATGAAACCATCTTTATGAGGTTAAGCTGTAACAACTACAACTTACCTCATAAACAGGTCTCCATCTTTTGTGCTCGAGTTTAAGACTCCACAAGAGATATGGACTGGGAGAAAGCCTAACATCACCCATCTAAGGCCCTTTAGATGCACTACCTATACTCATGTGTCTCAAGGTAAGTTGCAACCAAGGGCCCAGAAAGGTGTTATGTTAGGATATCCTGAGGGCACAAAAGGTTACAAGATATTACTTGTGCAACCTCATGGTTACAAAGTAATTACTAGCTTCCAGAAATGTAACCTTGATTGAGGTGGACTTTCATTTTAAAAATGTTCTGACAAGTTCTTCTGAGAGTGCAGGTATAGAACAAGAAGCAGCAGTGCAATCCTCTTTTTTCCTGCCACATGAAGGTGAGCCCCGTATGATGAAGATGTGGAGGAAAATGGACCAGCACCCCCTAAATATCTTGAACTTGGTGGTTCAGATCAGGATGGCCAAGTAGAGGAAGAAGAATGGCAAGGGTCTCAAGGTAACCAAAATGACCACAATGAACACTTGGATGCAGCAATACCCCATCAACATGATGGGTAACTAAGCTCATCTTCCTCTCTATCTAACTCTCAGTCTGGAGAGTCTTCTGTGCAAATTGGTGAAAATGTTTTGCATGATTATCAATTAACTAGAGATAGAGAGCCTAGGGTTATCAAACCTAATAGGTGGTATATCAACTTGGTTGAAGTTGAAAATGTTGATCTGGTTGAGTTTGCTTTTATTGCTGTTGAGATTGTGAGATCCTATACTCTTGAAACTTTTGCTCAAGCTATAAAATGTGCTAACTCTGACATGTGGTTTAAAGCTATGAGGGAGGAAATTCAGTCTATGATTACAAACATAACATGGATATTAGTGCCTAAGCCTAAAAATGCCAGAATCATTGACTGTAAATGGATCAACAAGTTAAAATAGAGTGTTAAACCTTCTGATCCACCTAGATACAAAGCTATACTTGTCACTAAAGGTTTTTCACAGAAAGAGGGAATTGATTACAATGATATCTTTGCTCCAGTAGTTAAATATTAGACTCTGAGGCTGATGCTTTCTATAGCTACTGGCTGTTGGTAGGAGGAAATCGAGTATGAAATATAACAAAATAAATCAAACCAGATTCTGCCCACGCAAATAATTACAAGACCTCCTCCTGATGTAGCAGCGGGAAGTCAGGATCGATCCACGAGGAAGCGCGTCAGCGGATCCTAGGCAGCAGTGGAGTCTCACGGTCAGAAGTCGACAACAGTGGTACTCGACCTCGACTAAGGGTTAGTCGACAGAGGTCGGGCAGTCGAACAGAGTAGCAGTCACAGGCACTGGGTTGGTCAATCTCGACAAGGCCCACTCGATATCGAGTAGAGTCTTGGTCGACTTCGATTTGTCTTCGTCGAGTACCTGCAGAGGAGAAGCTACGACGACTTGGTCGAGGATCAGTTTACTCGATATCGACGAGTGATATTCGATATCGAGTAGAAGGACAGAAAATAAAACGAAAGAAAAATAAAGAACAAATGCTTTTGGGATTTCGAACTAAACTTAATGTAAAAGGACTTCCAAGATTGGGGTTTGCAACAACGATAACCAAGCATGCATAAGGCAAGAATAAAACAGATAATCATGTAAATTGCATCAAAGGACAAGCTTTCGCCTTTTTCAACAATTAGACAACTCTTTCAAAAATCCCTAATTGTCTCTACTGATTTTATGTTTACAATCCAAGTTGTTAGCATGGATCTCCATTAGATGGGTAATAAACACATAAACAAGTAGTAGATGCTCAAATCATGATAAAAGTCGGATCTTTACCTCCGGCACGCATGACTATCGTCGGGCTCGCCTCAACCCTAGAAGTGGGTGGACTACTCGCGCTTCATCGCAAACTCAGACATCATCGATTGAAAGAAAACTAATTGCATTGAAATAAACCAAAGTTTACAACCGCTTGAAGCCAATTCCGCTCTCGCTTCACAACTCCAATCAGCCGCTCACTTTCTCTCTCTACTTCTCCTACTTACTTCCTTCTGAAATTGAATGATTAAAACTCAGCCCCATGGGCTTTATTTATAGGCTTCTATTCCTTGCTATCCAAGGATAGAAATCTTTATCTAAAACTAAATCTATATCTAAAACTTTAAAGATAAATAAAAGACATAACATAATTAAATCTAAAAATGAAATTATATCTAAAGTGTCTTCAAGTGGATAGATCTTCTCTTCCATGATGTGTCTTGATGATTTCGGATAGAATTGGCAATCTTCGAGCCCAAGGAATCCCAATCCGAGTAGAATTGGTCGAACCGAGTAACGCGACTTCTAGAGTCGTCGTCGATCTCGACAAGGATCTTGTCGATCTCGAGTAGGATTGTTGGTCAACTGGCTCGGCTTCGTCGTCTCGGCTAGCTGGTGCTCGGACAAGGCTCACAGGGTTGGTCGATCTCGAGGACCCCTCCTCGATCTCGAGTAGACTGGCCTTGTCGTCTAGGTCTTCTCGGGTGGCTCTACTTGACAGGCTCGGATATGGGCTCCGGGCTCATCGATCTCGACTAACTCTCGTCGAGGTCGAGTAGGGTGTGGTCGAGGATGGCTTGCTGGTGATGTCGAGGACTCCTCCTCGGCATGGACTCGGACAGAGGCGGTGCTGGTCCTCGATCTCGACTAGATCTCCTCAAGATCGAGTAAGGTTGTCCTCCGCGTCTCCGTCTTCGGCTTCTCGACTTGTCTCAACCCGTCAACTCCGGTCTTAGTGCTCTCTAGTGTAGTCGATCTCGACTAGCTGTACTCGAGATCGAGTAGGGTCTCTGGAGTCGGGTTGCTCTGGCTCAGTTTCTCGATCAGTGCTCGGTCGACAAGTCCTGTGCTCGGACACCTTCCTCGAGGTCGAGTAGGCTTACTCTAGACCGAGTAACTTAGGCTCTTAGCTTGATTCGACTGGTTCCGCTTTATCTTGACCTTGGACTTCTGTAGTTGATTTTTGAGCTTTTCCGACCTTTCTCAGAACTGCTGTAATGTGCCTCGAATTCTGCAAATTTAAACAGAAACTGGTGTAGATTCCATATATTGTAAATAAGTGTAAACTACACAGATTCTGTACTATCTTAGCCCGAATGCATGAAATGTATGCAGAAACTGGTGTAGAATCCATGATTGGGATTTAGAACAAATGGATGTCAAAACTGCATTCTTGCATGGTGATCTGTTTGAAACCATTTATATGACATAGCCTAAAGGATTTGTAGATCAACAAAAATCTGATCATGTGTGCTTGCTAAAGAAATCTATTTATGTGTTGAAACAAAGTCCTAGGCAGTGGAATCTAAAGTTTGAGTCATGCATGAAAAAGCTTGGCTTTTTGAGAAGCAGTTATGATACTTGTTTGTATTTTAAGGGTGTCAAGTCTAAATCTTCTCTGTATGTGCTTCTTTATGTATAAATTTCCTCTGTATGTGCTTCTTTATGAGAAGCAGTTATGAAACTGAATTTTGACATGAAAGATTTAGGAGCTGCTAAGAGGATTCTTGGTATTAACATCACTAGAGATAGAAAAAAGAAGATGATGTGGTTATCTCAAACTGATTATGTGCAAAAGGTTTTGGATAAGTTCAACATGGCTAATTCTAAACCTCCCAGTATCCCCTTAGGAGGGCACCTAGACTTGACTAAGAAACATTGCCCTTCCACACCTGATGAAAAAGCAAAGATGTCTAAGGTTCCCTATGATGTAGCTGTAGGGTCTGTGATGTATGCTATGTTATATGCTCTAGACCTGATCTTGCATTTGCCATTAGTGTTCTAAGTCATTTTATGTCCAATCCTGGTGACGTTCATTGGACTAGAATGAAGTACTTACTCAGATATCTGTGTGCTACCAAAAACTATTGCCTTGTGTTTGCTAAACATGCTTCAAAGCAAGATTTGCATGGTTTTGTAGACTCGGATTAGGCAGGTGATAAAGATAATAGACTGCCTATTATTATACATGGGCTGGAAACTGCATTTCATGGAAGTCTCAGCAACAATCAATTGTTGTTATTTCTTCCACAGAGGTTAAGTATGTTGCTACTACAGAAGCAGCTAAAGAAGCTTCATGGTTGATTGGAATACTTTGTGAAATCCTACATATGTCCTTTTTAACTGTTTTGTTTACTAATAGCTAAAGTGCCTTATATTTGTGCAAAGATCCTGTCTATCATGAAAGGACTAAGCACATTGATGTGAGGCATCACTTTATTAGAGTGCAGGTTGAAAATGGACTTATAGATGTGAGAAAGATTAAGAGAGACCTTAATCCTGCAGAACTTGGCACAAAAATTGTCCCAACTGACAAGTTCTCATTTTGCAAGGATGCCCTGCATATATGGGATGCCAACTGTGCTCTAAGCTCTCTATGAACCGACGACGGACGGGAGAACATCCAACTCACTACTGGTGACCAAGGGAGACAAAGTCACAAGGATTAGGAGGGCATTTGTTATATGTTATTTAATCATTGTAATTTGTTTGTAACAAAGCGTTGGTTTATTTGGTTATTATGGTGCACAAAGGTCTAGGCTAGGTGAACCCTCACTTAACCACACACCAACCTAGTCATGTCGTGGTAAGGAAAAGCACATTGGTACCATGGTTTAACCATGTGTGGCACCAATGGCTAGCCTAACTCACTCGGCGAGGCTAATGGATGGGTATGTGGGTTTATGTGAGGATGTTGGTTGCTTTGGTTACTCATTTCCGAGTTGTGCCTTACAGAGAGTTGGGCCTATTCTCTTAGCCCAATCTTCTGGCCCAACTCACAGCTTGTGACCGTTGCTACCTCATCTTTATATACTCGCATAAAAAACCCTAGAGGAACTGTAGCATCCTCACTCTCTCTTAGGTAAGCCAAGGGGGCTAGGGTTTGGGAGAACAACTAGGGTATCTAGCTCGAGAGTGTTCAGACGGTGGCGATTTCTTCAACGGAGCTCGTCCAGGATGGGTGCTACCTGAGTTTCTATGTACAAAAGGAAGAAGAAGGCCATGAAGGAGGGTTCATGTGTTGAGAAATCTCTCTGAGATTTATCGGTGTCCTCGACGGACGATCTCTAACCATATTATCTTCTTATCTTCATTGTTGTGTTGCTCTTGAAATCGCTAGTCTAGATCTTGTGCATCTTATACCATTGTAACCTATTTTGAACTTAATTGGATGCTTAGTGAAATTGGGTGAACCTCCCTTCCTGAGGTTCCGCGGATGTAGGGTAACCGAACCGCATAAAACAAAGGCTTGGTGTTCTTGTGTTTGCTTCGTTATTTTCGTTATTCTGTTGATCGAATGTGAGAGCGAGACAACCCTAATTATCATCACCTTAGTTTCCTTTAAATATTTAATGTGAATGTGCAACTAGTTATAACTCCATACCTTTCTTTATTGTTGTGAGGAGGAAATCGAGTAGGAAATATAATGAAATAGATCAAACCAGATTCAGGCCCAGGCAAATAAATACAAGACTCCTCCAATGCAGTAAGAGAAAGTCAGGATCGAATCCACGAGGAAGCGTGTCAGCTATACGTGTCAAAACACAACCCGACCCGGTGACCCGACCCGACCGACCGAAATTTTTTGGGTCAAGACCCAGAAATTTTGACTCGGAATTTTTTTCCCACCCGAACCCGAAAACCCGGAAATTTTCCGGGTAATCTGGGTTTCGACCCGTTGACCCGATTGACCCGGTAATTTTGACCCGATTTACCCGATTGACCCGGTTGATTTATAATTAAATATAATTAAATTTTTTTATATTTAATTAAAATTTATCGCAAAATTATCAAATTATGATTTTTTTAATTTAAAAAAGAAACAATTGACAAACCCGAAATCGACCCGAACCCGCCCAAAACCCGGTCAAACCCGGGTTCTAGTCAACCCGAAAAACCCGGAACCCGTTTTACCGGAAACCCGTTTTACCCGAGACCCGGAGTGACCCGACCCGAACCCGACCGGAATGACCCGTTTGATAGGTCTAGTGTCAGCGGATCCTAGGCAGCTGTAGATCTCATAGACAAAATAGCAGAAAGACAGAAACAAAGAAAGAAATAACAGAAATAGCAAACGAAAGCAAGAAATAAAAGCGGGACACAGAAGTTTCTCGATGTCGAGCAATAGTCCTCGATATCGACTATAGACAAGTCGACAACAGAAAACAGAAACGAAACAGACAACTCGATCTCGGCAAGTTCTACTCGATATCGAGTAAGGGCTACTCGATATCGACTACAACCCCTCTGTATCGACCAAAAAGACAGTAACTTTAAATTGCAGATTTCAAACCCAAAACTCAGAATTCTTACGAAATAAACTCAATATATGAAAGACTTCCAAAGCCAGGGTATCAACACCACAACGATAACCATGCAAAGTAACACATAAAGGCATAAACGATCATGCTTTCCATCAAAATAACTTTCGTTACTAACAAATAGGCATAGAGAGGCTTTCGCATAAACCCTAATTGTTACTAACCCTTTTCACATAATTAATCCAAGTTGCATTAAGATCACTTTCGTTTCAATAACACAAACAAAGATCACCTTCAACTCTCGCAAAAGAATCATGCTCATAGGGATAGAAGACGAATCGCATAACAAGATCTGACCTTTACCGCATCACCTCACATGACCACCGTTGGGCTCACCCCAGCCCCAGAAGTGGGTGGACTACTCGCACTTCATCATCAAGAAAGACATCAAATAACAAAAGAAACTAACTTGCATTGAATTTAAATAAAGAAAGCTTACAACCCACAAGACAAATCCGCTTTCGCCTTTCCACCTTGCTTGCTACAAACTCTCTTTCTCTACTCCTACTTACTCGAATGGAATTGATTGTGTTTCTGAATGAATAAAAACCAGCCCCTAGGGCTTTATTTATAGCCTTCTATTCCTTGCTAATCAAGGATAGAATCTTCTATCTATATCTACTTAAAAGCTTAAAGATAAATAAATTACTTAGGGGAAATAAATCTAAAAGGAAAAGATAAATCTAAAATAGGTAGAATATCTTCATGTTGATAGGTCTTCCTTCCATAGATAGAATTTTGATAGATCTCGGCCAACTCGACTTTCTTCGGACCCAAGGACTCCCAACTCGACTCGGACTGCTCACATCGACGCGTTTCCAGAAACTGGGCTACTCGATATCGACAAGGGTACTCGACATCGAGTAGGTTTGTCGTCGACTGGTGTTGTCGGGCAGATCTGCTCGACATGGCTCGGATCTGTTCGTCGAGATCGAGTAATGTTCACTCGAGATCGAGTAACCTAGACTCTCAGCTTGATTCGACTGGTTCCGCTGCTTCTTTGACCTTGGACTTCTGTAGTGGATTTCCGAGCTTTTCTGACCTTCCTTGGAATTGCTGTAAAACATCTCGAATTCTGCGATTTTAAACTGAAACTGGTGTAGATTCCATAATTTAGCAAATAAACATAAGCTACATAGATTACGTACTATCTTAGCCCAAATGAATGAAATGTATGCAGAAATCGATATAAAAGTTACTGTAAAACATGACAAATTCAGCTCACAACAAACACCCCATACTTAAGCTTGCTTGTCCTCAAGCAATATTTTTAATTGTCACTCAGGGGAAGGAATCAAAACTCTCAACATCTTAGATTCATTCTCATATAACCCGCCAATCAATTACCATCCTCGAAAAGGTACCAGTGTCACAAATTCATGCATGTGCAATTATACAAAAGCAACATCTACTCACAAAGGGAGGGTTATGCAAAACATTCATAAGTGACAAAGCATTGATAATCAAGAGGACTTTAATTTAAGCTCAATAAGGAGTAGATTGGTAAAAGGCTAAAGGTGGGCAATTTCTGGCAATGTGGTGCTAATTATCCGGGGAAATGGAGTATTTCCAAATTGAATTTCATACCACATTATTTCTCATAAGATTAATCACCTTTCATATTGCTTTTTGTCCATAATAATGCTTTTACCTCTCTAACCTCAACACTTCCTTCTCGCGAGTCACAAACATGGGTGTCATGAGTCGCCACGGATACTTAGTGCTTTGGACTCCTCACAATGTGTCCCATCTCTCCAAACTATTATCTCAGAGAGCAAGGTCAATCTACCTTTATCTCCTGAGATGATTGGATTTTCTTTCACTCATTAAATTTTCTATATATTTCAAACAATTTCCTGCCAAACTCCAATAATGATAACAACACACAACAACCATTTAACAATCTCCATAATGTAACATCATTCTCAACATAATCCCCGGATAGGAAATAAGGTAAAGAATGGAAATATTCAGATCATGTGGAGTGTTGTTAAGGAGGAAATCGAGTATGAAATATAACAAAATAATTCAAACCAGATTCTACCCACGCACATAATTACAAGACCTCCTCCTAATGTTGCAGCGGAAAGTCAGGATCGATCCACGAGGAAGCGTGTTAGCGGATCCTAGGCAGTGGAGAAATCTCACATAAGTCGACAACAGGTGCTAGATCTCGACTAGGTTTAGTCGACAGAAGATCAGGCTAGTCGAACAGGGCAGCAGCAACTCAGCACAGGCTACTCGATATCGACGAGGGGCTACTCGAGATCGAGTACGGTCCTTGTCGACGTCGGCTTGTCTTGTCGAGCTCCCGCACACAGAAGCTACAACGACCTTGGGTCGAGGATCAGTAGTCGAGATCGACCAGGCTTGGTCGAGGTTGACGAGGGCAGAAAGTAAAAACGAAATAAAATAAAGAACAAATGCCTTGGGGTTTCAACTAAACTTAATGTAAAAGGACTTCCAAGATTGGGGTTTGCAACAACGATAACCAAGTATGCATAAGGGAGAATCGAACAGATAATCATGTAAATTGCATCAAAGGACTAAGCTTTCGTCTTTTCCAATAATTAGACAACTCTTTCAAGAAACCCTAATTGTCTCTACCGATTTTATGTTTATAATCCAAGTTGTTAGCATGGATCTCCATTAGATGGGCAATAAACACATAAACAAGTAGGAAAATCCTCAAAACATGATAAAGGTCGGATCTTTACCTCAAATATGCATGGCTATCGTCGGGCTTGCCCCAACCCTAGAAGTGGGTGGACTACTCGCGCTTCATCGCAATCGCAGACATCATCGATTGAAAGAAAACAACTTGCATTAAACTATATTCCAAGACATTACAATCCCGGCAATCCAACTCTCGTTGAATGCCAAAACCCTAAAACCTTCGAACTCCTAAAACTTCTCCTTGGAACTACTTGTCTCTGACTGAAATTGAATGAACAAAACTCAGCCCCATGGGCTTTATTTATAGGCTTCTAATCCTTTCTACTCAAGGATAGAATATCTATATCTAAATCTAAAACTATCTCTAAAACTTAAAAGATAAATAAAAGCGACAAAGTAATTAAATCCAAAATAAGAAATATATCTAAAAGTCTTCCATGGATAGATCTTCATCTCTTCATGATGGATCTTGACAGTTTCGGATAGAATCAGCAATCTTCGCACCCAAGCAATCCCAAGTCGAGTAGAATTGGTCAAACCGAGTAACGTGACTCTGGAGGTCTACTCGATCTCCACCAGAGGCTTCTCGATCTCGAGTAGAATTCTGGTTGACTGGCTTGGCTCGTCGTCTCGGCTGGCTGGTGCTCGACTGACTTGGACAAGGCTCCTGGCGCTCGTCGATCTCGAGGCCCGCTTGTCGATGTCGAGTAGGAATGGGTCATCGACTAGGTCTTCTCGGGTGGCTTTGCTCGACATGCTCGGACACGACTTCCGGTCTCGTCGATCTCGAGTAGGTCTACTCGATCTCGAGTAGAGTGTAACCCGGCATGTCCTCGTCTTCATCTTCGGCTTCTCGACTTGGCACAGCTCCTCGACTCCGGACATTGCTCCTCGATCCCGACAAGGCCTCCTCGACATCGAGTAGGATTCCAGGAGTCGGGTTATCTCTGACTCAGTGTCCTCGGTCAGCTCTGCTCAACAAAGTTGGTCGATATCGAGTAAGGTGTACTCGATACCGAGTACACTTGGCTTCAGCTTTCTGCTCTGTTCTTGAAACGCACTTTCCCGAGTCGTCGTTTGTCGGATTGACGCATATGACCATGCGTTGGAAAGCTCTTTCCGAGGGCTACAATTCTCATGAAGACATCAAAGCTTGATTCAGAACGAAGAATGATGAAAAATGGCCTTTTCTCCGGATGCACCATTCTTAGCTTCTCCATGAGTTTCCTTTAAGCTCCAAAGTGCATCCGATTTCTGCGAAATATAACCAAAACTTGTGTAGACCTCCATATATTGCAAATAAGTGTAAACTACACAGATTCTGTATTATTCTAACCCAAATGCATGCAATGTATGCAGAAATCGATATAAAAGTAAGTGTAAAACATGGCAAATTAGGCTCACAAAAAAACACCCCATACTTAAGCTTGCTTGTCCTCAAGCAATACTTTTATTTGTTATTCAGGGGAAGAAATAAAAACTCTCAACATGTCAGATTCATTCTCATATAACCCTTCAATCAATTACCATCCTCGAAAAGGTACTAGTGTCACAGATCCATGCATGTGCAAATATACAAAAGCAACATCTACTCACAAAAGGAGAGTTATGCAAAAACAATTTTTATGTGACAAAGCATTAATAATCAAGAGGACTTTAATTTAAGCTCAAATCAAGAGTAGATTGGTAAAAGGCTAAAGTTGGGCAAATTTTGGCGATGTGGTGGTTTTGATCCTGGGAAATGGAGTACTTTCCAAACTTTCATACCACATTCTTTCTCATTAGATTCATCACCTTTCATAATGCTTTTATCAATAATATTGCTTTTACCTCTCTAACCTCAGCACTGCCTTCTCGCGAGTCGCAAACATGGGTGTCATGAATGGCCCCGGATACTTAGTGCTTTGGACTCCTCACAATGTGTCCCATCTCTCCAAACTATTATCTCAGAGAGCAGGGTTAATCTACCTGTATCTCCTGAGGTGATTTGATTTTCTTTCACTCATTAAATTTTCCATATATTTCAAACAATTTCCTTCCAAACTCCATATAACACAACAACCATATAACAATCTCCTTAATGTAACATCATTCTCAACATAATCCCCGGATAAGGTAAAGAATGGAAATATTTAGATCATGTGGAGAAAATATATGAAATAAGGCATATTATGGCTTTTGTGATGCATAAGCATAGGTAAGGCTAGGATATAAACAATGAGCATATATGGAAATTTAAAGTCCTCCATCCTCTTATCAAGCAATATGTCAAAAGCAACATCAAATTTTACCTCCTTTCATGGTTTTCAAGAAATAATGCGCTTCATTGTGACTTCCCTTTACTAGGCAATTTCATGCTATATCTCTAATGAATCCAATTTTGCATCGTCGAGTTCAATATAAGCTTCCATGACATTATTTCAAAATTTTCAAATGGGGGTCATTTTTCTCAACTTTTGGAAAACATGCATATAAGCACATAAATCAATAATGCATTCCAAAATAGCCATGTAGCAATTCAAAGAAATAATGCACACATAATATCAAATATGATCAAATATGCACAAAGTAAGCCCTTTCCCTACCCCATACTTAAATATTACAGTGCCCTCACTGTATAAAATCAAAAAACAAGAGTAAAGGAAGGAACTCACAGGATAACACATTGAGGATGGCGGATTAGGCATGTCGAGGAAAGATTGTTGTTGATCTCGAGTACAGTGTACTCGATCTCTAGGAGCTTCGTCTGCGTCTAGGGGTCAGTCGAGGAGCTTCTGGCTTAGTCGATATCGAGTTGGCCTACTCGACATCGACGAGTTTCTGGGCTGCTCCTCCTTGTCATCGTCGACTTGGCCTTCGTTGATTCTGACTGTTTTTCAGGGACTTCTTATTCCACTTTTCGCGATCCTTATATGAAGTATTCTAAAAGACATAAAACCAAAAAAAAAAAAAAAAAAAAACACCAAAAACTAAAAAGTTCAAAAAGTCCCAAAAATAAATGTCTATTTACAAGCTCTAGATTTTATAGTCGCTAGGCCGACTTTCTCCATTTAGCATTAGCCTGGCTCATCTTTGTCCGGAGGTATAGGTGGATCTGGTGGTTCCTCCGGTGGTGGGAAGCGTGGGATGTCATCCGGGGGCATCATGTGAAGAAACTTAAACCTCCCCGAGTGGACGCTCCATGGCTCCACCCATCCATCTTCCTGGGCTCCAGCTGGCATGCATAAAGGAATATATAAAGGAAATTTGCATACCTCATCATCATACCTCTTCCGTTCCATTGGTTGATTTATTTGCGCGTCTCCACCACAACAAAACGGTGGAGTGGGAAGAGATATTTCCACCTCATCATGCGGAGCAGCATGCCACTTTGCTAGGACCCCATACTTTAACACAAACATCGATTGCTCAAAATTGTCAGGAATGGCCTTCACCTTATAGGGTAAAAGCGACCTTGAAGCACCATGGGCAACGACGTCCGGATTTTGCGTTGGTGTCTCTTCTTCTTCTTGGGATCCTTCCAAAGATTCTTCAAAGACAGATAGCGAAATCGAAGTAGAGGAAGGACATACTTGGGTTTCTGTGGTACCAACGATTTCGGCTAGTGTTTCTGGATCAGTTCCTCCAGAATGTGTATATTTCGAGTCCAGGTAGTCGATGTTGACTAGCTCATAGAAGGGGACATTGTCGAACCAACTTATCATTGTTGATTTGGGCGATTTAGCGTAATGTTCCCATCTACGCAACACAAGCTTAGCTTCTGCCTCTTCCCTTGTTGCTTTCTCAACGGCCATAGCAGCATCTTTTGCGGCCAATTCCCTTGTAAGCCTCTGTATCAGCTGCTCCTGTGTTTCTGCGGCCGCCATGGCTCTTTTCAATTTAGAATGGATGTGTAGGACACGTTCCGGATCATGTAAGGTGTCAAACTCAGGTGGTTGACCAGAACGGCGCATACATCTGCAAATTAACTCAAGAGAAACGTGAGATTTAACTACCTAAGGCGCGAATGATAGCTTCCCTGGCAATGACGCCAATTTGTTGTTAAGGAGAAAATCGAGTATGAAATATAACAAAATAATTCAAACCAGATTCTGCCCACGCAAATAATTACAAGACCTCCTCCTGATGTAGCAGCGGGAAGTCAGGATCGATCCACGAGGAAGCGTGTCAGCGGATCCTAGGCCGCGGAGAAATCTCACAGAAGTCGACAACAGGTGCAAGATCTCGACTAGGGTTAGTCGACAGAAGATCAGGCTAGTCGAACAGGGCAGCAGTAACTCGGCACAAGCTACTCGATATCGACGAGGGGCTACTCGAGATCGAGTAGGGTCCTTGTCGACGTCGGCTTTCCTTGTCGAGCTCCTGCACACAGAAGCTATAGTGACCTTGGGTCGAGGATCAGTAGTCAAGATCGACCAGGCTTGGTCGAGGTCGACGAGGGCAGAAAGTAAAAATGAAATAAAATAAAGAACAAATTCCTTGGGGTTTCGACTAAACTTAATGTAAAAGGACTTCCAAGATTGGGGTTTGCAACAACGATAACCAAGTATGCATAAGGTAGAATCGAACAGATAATCAAGTAAATTGCATCAAAGGACTAAGCTTTCGCCTTTTCCAACAATTAGACAACTCTTTCAAGAAACCCTAATTGTCTCTATCGATTTTATGTTTATAATCCAAGTTGTTAGCATGGATCTCCATTAGATGGGCAATAAACACATAAACAAGTAGGAAAATGCTCAAAACATGATAAAGGTCGGATCTTTACCTCAAATATGCATGGCTATCGTCGGGCTTGCCCCAACCCTAGAAGTGGGTGGACTACTCGCGCTTCATCGCAATCGCAGACATCATCGATTGAAAGAAAACAACTTGCATTAAACTATATTCCAAGACATTACAATCCCGGCAATCCAACTCTCGTTGAATGCCAAAACCCTAAAACCTTCGAACTCCTAAAACTTCTCCTTGAAACTACTTGTCTCTGACTGAAATTGAATGAATAAAACTCAGCCCCATGGGATTTATTTATAGGCTTCTAATCCTTGCTACTCAAGGATAGAATATCTATATCTAAATCTAAAACTATATCTAAAACTTAAAAGATAAATAAAAGCGACAAAGGAATTAAATCCAAAATAAGAAATATATCTAAAAGTCTTCCATGGTTAGATCTTCTTCTCTTCATGATGGATCTTGATAGTTTCCGATAGAATCAGCAATCTTCGCACCCAAGCAATCCCAAGTCGAGTAGAATTGGTCAAACCGAGTAACGCGGCTCTGGAGGTCTATTCGATCTCGACCAGAGGGTTGTCGATCTCGAGTAGAATTGTGGTCGACTGGCTCGGCTCGTCGTCTCGGCTGGCTGGTGCTCGACTGACTCGGACAAGGCTCCTGGCGCTCGTCGATCTCGAGGACCGCTTGTCGATGTTGAGTAGGAATGGGTCATCGACTAGGTCTTCTCGGGTGGCTCTGCTCGACATGCTCGGACACGGCTTCCGGTCTCGTCGATCTCGAGTAGGTCTACTCGATCTCGAGTAGAGTGTAACCCGGCATGTCGTCGTCTTCGTCTTCGGCTTCTCGACTTGGCACAACTCGTCGACTCCGGACATGGCTCCTCGATCTCGACAAGGCCTCCTCAAAATCGAGTAGGATTTCGGGAGTCGGGTTGTCTCTGACTCAGTGTCCTCGATCAGCTCTGCTCGACAAAGTTGGTCGATATCGAGTACACTTGGCTTCAGCTTTCTGCTCTGTTCTTGAAACACACTTTCCCGAGTCCTCGTTTGTCGGATTGACGCATATGACCATGCGTTGGAAAGCTATTTCCGAGGGGTACAACTCTAATGAAGACATCAAAGCTTGATTCAGTACGAAGAATGATGAAAAATGGCCTTTTCTCCAGATGCACCATTCTTAGCTTCTCCATGAGTTTCCTTTAAGCTCCAAAGTGCATCCGATTTCTGCTAAATACAACCAAAACTTGTGTAGACCTCCATATATTGCAAATAAGTGTAAGCTACACAGATCCTGTATTATTCTAACCCAAATGCATGCAATGTATGCAGAAATCGATATAAAAGTGAGTGTAAAACATGGCAAATTAGGCTCACAACATGGAGCAATAATTGAAATAAGGCATAATATGGCTTTTGTGATGCATAAGCATAGGTATGGCTAGGATATCAAAATGAGCATTATAGGGAAATATAAAGTCCTCCATCCTCTTATCATGCAACATGTCAAAAGCAATATCAAATTTTACCTCCTTTCATGGTTTTCAATAAATTATGTACTTCATTGTGACTTCCCTTTACTAGGCAATTTCATGCTATATCTCTAATGAATCTAATTTTGCATCGTCGAGTTCAATTAAAGCTTCCATGACATTAATTCAAATTTCAATTTCAATGGGGGTCATTTTTCTCAAAATTTGGAAAACATGCATATAAGCACATAAATCAAATATGAAGTCCAAAGTAGCCATGTAGCAATTCAAAGAAAAATGCACATGTATGTCAAATATGTTCAAATAAATTCAATATGCACAAAGTAAGCCCTTCCCCCACCCCATACTTAAACATTACAGTGTCCTCACTGTATAAAAACTTGGGTAATGAAAGAAACTCACTAGACTGGTGTGCAGGGCTTCTAAATTTCGAATGGAAGCACCTCCTGGGCCGAGTATGAATATTGCTTGGTTCTATCCATGGACCTGAAAAGTATGGAAGGCATATACCAAAAATGTTCAAAACCAAAACATACAAAAGCAACAAAGTCTCAAAAGTCCAAAATTAAAAGTCTATGTACACGCTCTAGAATTTATAGTCGCTAGACCGACTTTTTCCATTTAGCTCAAGGTGGCATTTGCAGGGCCCATGTAGCTTGGGCCTCAAATAAGACTCCATTCTTGTCCATCAGCTGTAATCCTCCAGATTGGATCTTGTTCACCAGGAAAGGCCTCATCCGCTTCTTGTTGAATTTATTAGGGAACCAATGATCCTTTGATTTAGAGACATAGAGCTTGTCTCCAACTTCATACTCCTTGGGCTCATCATTGGATATCCTACATAAGCTCACATACCAAGGCAAACCTCTCCCATGTATAGATAGATCTTTAATGGAAATAGGAGAAGAAAGATCCATACCTTGGCTTACCTTTGCAGAGACTGAATCGGGGACCACTGTGTTTGGTCGATCTCGACTAGGGCTAGTCGATCTCGACTAGGGCTAGTCGATCTCGACAAGTCTACAGGTTCTGGTGGTGGACTGCTCGAGGATACAGAAGCTGGTGAAGAGGAGCGCTGGTCGACATCGAGTGGACTACTCGATCTCGAGTAGGATTCTGCTCCTGGTGGCTCCAGTGTCGAGGAAGGTGAAGCCGAGGCAGCAGAGGGGTGGTCGATATCGACTAGGGTGGTCGATCTCGAGGATGATCCTGGCTTTGGTGTCGTCAGCGTCGAGGAAGGTGAAGCCGAGGCAGCAGAGGGGTGGTCGATATCGAGTACCCTACTCGATCTCGACAAGCCTGGCTTTTCAGTGTTGTTGCTCGACGACGCTGGTGCCGGTGGGGATTCTTAGTTTTGTTCGAGGTCGACTAGGGTCCTCGATGTCGAGGAGTCCTGGTCGATCTTGACCCCATACTTGGTTCCTGTCAAGGCATCCGAAAAATAATTAGTCCATAACGACGTACCTTGATCTGTGTCGATTGGATTCTCTGTGTTCTCCTTTAGGATTGCCATGATCTCCTCCACCTGGGCCTCCATATCCTTTTTTTCCAGCTCCTCAGGGGTCATATTTCTTACCTTGGGTTCCCCGCAGGTGATGTAGCCAGCTGAGATAGATTTTACCTCTTCCATTGGACCTGTATGCCTTTCAGTTTTATTAAAGGAATACTCAATTACCTCATCGCTGATGTTGAAAGTGAGCACTCCTTTCCTTACGCTTATGTTGGCATCCACCGTCGCCAAGAAGGGTCTCCCTAGAATAATTGGACAAGCAGGATCTTCTTTCATATCAACAACTAGGAAATCAGCAGGGACAAAGAATTTACCTACTTGTACTGGCACATTATCCACCATGCCTGTTGGAATGACCATTGTGTTGTTGGCCATGTAAATCTAGCATCCACAGGCTCTAGGGCACCTATCTTAATCTTGGACCAAATCGTTAAAGGCATTATACTCACACTAGCTCCAAGATCACATAAGGCATTAATTTTGTATGGACCAAATCCAATGGTTATAGCAAACTTACCTGGATCTGGCCTCTTCTCCAGTATGTCCAAATGGCTGCACTCCTCTGTAATCTCAGCCATTGATCGCTTTTTGCTCAGAATTTCCTTCAGGAACTTGATATAGGATGGCATTTCATTGAGAGCTTCTATAAAGGGGATGGTGACGTTGAGTTTCTGAAGCATCTTGATGAAGCGCTGAAATTTCTTTTCTGCCGGGTCCTTTGGAAATTTTGTGGGGAAAGGTAGCTTCTTTTTCTGGTTTGGAGCCAGAACAGACGTCGGAGGTGCTGCAGTTTTCTCGATCTCGGGTTGACCGTCGTCGATGTCGAGTACACCCTTGCCGATCTCGACCAGATTGGGTGGTGTCGAGTTGTTGTGCAGTGTAGACGAGGGCTTTTGAAGTTTCTCCTCGATATCGAGTAGACCTTCCTCGACATCGAGTAGGCTCTGGTCGACGTCGACTAGATGCTGGTCTCCTTTGTTCTGCTGCTTTCCAACTTCTGGCTCTTGCAGTTGATGGCTGCTTCTGAGTTTTACAACAGCGATGTGTCCAGTCTTTCCCTTAGGATTTGGTTCTTGAGATCCAGGGAGCGCACCTGACTGTCTGGGGATTCCGGCTGCTAGCTGACCAATCTGTGTATCAACTGATTTTCGCCATATATCAATTTCCCCAAACCTAGAGTTGAGACCTTGCATCTGAGTGTAGACGGAGTTCAAGGATTGCTTAGTTTTTGAGTGATTCCTCCGTATTTCCTCTAGGACTGTCTGTATATCATCCTTTTTCTGGTCATTTTCCGGATGTTCTGGAGCTCTGTAGGGCGGGGGGTTCCTAGGGACACCTTGGTTCCATTGTGGTTGCTGAAACCTTTGGTCCCCCATGTAGCGATTGGGACCCCATGCGTAAGCTACCTCCTCATGGTGCTCTGCCATCCTGACTTGCTCTGTGTGTGGGCACTCAGGAGTAGTGTGCTTTTGCGATCCGCATTCAATGCAAGGCTGGTTGACAGAAAGATACTTTACTTGCTTAAGGAGCTTCTTGTTCTGATCTCTGTAGTACTGTTCCCTCACATCAGGATCAATCTCTTTAGGAG
Source organism: Persicaria tinctoria (assembly GCA_037127255.1). NCBI lineage: Eukaryota > Viridiplantae > Streptophyta > Magnoliopsida > Caryophyllales > Polygonaceae > Persicaria > Persicaria tinctoria. Next base: position 17,946,670 of record JBANSL010000007.1, on the reverse strand, counting down.
GCTCATAGAGGGGCATGGATGGTGCTGGCCTGGCGTAGGGGTTCTCTTCATAGGTTACATTAGACCCATACATGTTGTCATAGTTAGTGAGCTTTTCCAGCACACCCCAAGTGTCAATTGATGGCATTGTCAGATACTCATAGCGAGTATAATGGTTGATTCTGTCCTTAGTGACTTGATGAAGAGAGTTGAAGAAGATCTCCTGAATGACGTAGGGTGGCTGTCCATGAGTAGGGCAAGATCACAGCAGTTCTTTGTAGCGCTCCCATGCCTTTGCCAGTGGTTCCCCTTGCTTCCCTTTGAAGGCGGTGATTTTCTGGCGGAGATGTGCTGTTTTGGCGGGTTGGAAGAATTTATTCAGAAATTCTTGCTCTACTTGGGCCCATGTGGTTAGGGATCTTGGTTTCAGCCCTTCAAGCCACTTTAGTGCAGGTCCAGCTAGAGACCAGCGAAAAGCCTTCATCTTGACATATTCCAAAGTTGTACCTTCACCACGAGTACGACACATGTCAGGAAAATTGGTAATATGTTCAAGAGGGCACTCATTAAATCTACCAAAAAAAAGCATTATTTTTAAGCTCTATAAGAAATTGAGTGCGAATTTCAAAAGAGTTTTCAGGGATAAGAATCGCCGATCCAGGCACGACGAGAGTTGGGTGCATATAGTCCTCTGCCGTGGTTGGGTATTGGGCAAGCTCAGCCTCTGCTTGTTCCCTTGCTGCTTTCTCAGTGGCGATAGCAGCATCTTTAGCGGCCAATTCCCTTGTAAGCCTTGCGATCAGCTGGTCCTGTGTCTCAGCAGCCGCCGTGGCTCTTTGTAGTTTAGCTCTGATGTGAAAAAGGCGTTCTGGTTCGTCTAAGGCGTCAAACTCAGGTGTTTGACCAGAACGACGCATACACCTGCAGAGTAACTCAAAGAGAACGTGAGTTTCAACTACCTAAGGCGCGAATGATAGCTTCCCCGGCAACGGCGCCAATTTGTTGTGAGGGGAAATCGAGTAGGAAATATAATGAAATAGATCAAACCAGATTCAGGCCCACGTAAATAAATACAAGACTCCTCCAATGCAGTAAGAGAAAGTCAGGATCGAATCCACGAGGAAGCGTGTCAGCGGATCCTAGGCAGCAGTAGATCTTATAGACAAAATATCAGAAAGACAGAAACAAAGAAAGAAATAACAGAAATAGCAAACGAAAGCAAGAAATAAAAGCGGGACACAGAAGTTACTCGATGTTGAGCAACAATCCTCAATATCGACTATAGACAAGTCGACAACAGAAAACAGAAACGAAACAGACAACTCGATCTCGGCAAGTTCTACTCGATATCGAGTAAGGGCTACTCGATATCGACTACAACCCCTCTGTATCGACCAAAAATACAATAACTTTAAATTGCAGATTTTGAACCCAAAACTCAGAATTCTTACGAAATAAACTCAATATATGAAAGACTTCCAAAGCCAGAGTATCAACACCACAACGATAACCATGCAAAGTAACACATAAAGGCATAAACGATCACGCTTTCCATCAAAATAACTTTCGTTACTAACAAATAGGCATATAGAGGCTTTCGCATAAACCCTAATTGTTACTAACCCTTTTCACATAATTAATCCAAGTTGCATTAAGATCACTTTCGTTTCAATAACACAAACAAGGATCACCTTCAACTCTCGCAAAAGAATGATGCTCATAGGGATAGAAGACGAATCGCATAACAAGATCTGACCTTTACCGCATCACCTCACATGACCACCATTGGGCTCACCCCAGCCCCAGAAGTGGGTGGACTACTCGCTCTTCATCATCAAGAAAGACATCAAATAACAAAAGAAACTAACTTGCATTGAATTTAAATAAAGAAAGCTTACAACCCACAAGAAAAATCCACTTTCTCCTTTCCACCTTGCTTGCTACAAACTCTCTTTCTTTACTCCTACTTACTCGAATGGAATTGATTGTGTTTTTGAATGAATAAAAAACCAGCCCCTAGGGCTTTATTTATAGCCTTCTATTCCTTGCTAATCAAGGATAGAATCTTCTATCTATATCTACTTAAAAGCTTAAAGATAAATAAATTACTTAGGGGAAATCAATCTAAAAGGAAAAGATAAATCTAAAATAGGTAGAATATCTTCATGTTGATAGGTCTTCCTTCCATAGATAGAATTTTGATAGATCTCGGCCAACTCGACTTTCTTCGGACCCAAGGACTCCCAACTCGACTCGGACTGCTCACGTCGACGCATTTCCAGAAACTGGGCTACTCGATATCGACAAGGGTACTCGACATCGAGTAGGTTTGTCGTCGACTGGTGTTCTCGGGCAGATCTGCTCGACATGGCTCAGATCTGTTCGTCGAGATCGAGTAATGTTCACTCGAGATCGAGTAACCTAGACTCTCAGCTTGATTCGACAGGTTCCGCTGCTTCTTTGACCTTGGATTTCTGTAGTGGATTTCCGAGCTTTTCTGACCTTCCTTGGAATTGCTGTAAAACATCTCGAATTCTGCGATTTTAAACTGAAACTGGTGTAGATTCCATAATTTGGCAAATAAACATAAGCTACATAGATTATGTACTATCTTAGCCCAAATGAATGAAATGTATGCAGAAATCGATATAAAAGTTACTGTAAAACATGGCAAATTCAGCTCACAACAAACACCCCATACTTAAGCTTGCTTGTCCTCAAGCAATACTTTTAATTGTCACTCAGGGGAAGGAATCAAAACTCTCAACATCTTAGATTCATTCTCATATAACCCGGCAATCAATTACCATCCTCGAAAAGGTACTAGTGTCACAAATTCATGCATGTGCAATTATACAAAAGCAACATCTACTCACAAAAGGAGGGTTATGCAAAACATTAATAAGTTACAAAGCATTGATAATCAAGAGGACTTTAATTTAAGTTCAATAAGGAGTAGATTGGTAAAAGGCTAAAGGTGGGCAATTTCTGGCAATGTGGTGCTAATGATCCAGGGAAATGGAGTATTTCCAAATTGAATTTCATACCACATTCTTTCTCATAAGATTCATCACCTTTCATATTGCTTTTTGTCCATAATAATGCTTTTACCTCTCTAACCTCAGCACTTCCTTCTCGCGAGTCACAAACATGGGTGTCATGAATGGCCACAGATACTTAGTGCTTTGGACTCCTCACAATGTGTCCCATCTCTCCAAACTATTATCTCAGAGAGCAGGGTCAATCTACCTTTATCTCATGAGATGATTGGATTTTCTTTCACTCATTAAATTTTCCATATATTTCAAACAATTTCCTGCCAAACTCCAATAATGATAACAACACACAACAACCATATAACAATCTCCATAATGTAACATCATTCTCAACATAATCCACGGATAGGAAATAAGGTAAAGAATGGAAATATTCATATCATCTGGAGTGTTGTTAAGGAGGAAATCGAGTATGAAATATAACAAAATAATTCAAACCAGATTCTGCCCACGCAAATAATTACAAGACCTCCTCCTGATGTAGCAGCGGAAAGTCAGGATCGATCCACGAGGAAGCATGTCAGCGGATCCTAGGCAGCGGATAAATCTCACATAAGTCGACAACAGGTGCTAGATCTCGACTAGGGTTAGTCGACAGAAGATCAGGCTAGTCGAACAGGGCAGCAGCAACTCGGCACAGGCTACTCGATATCGACGAGGGGCTACTCGAGATCGAGTAGGATCCTTGTCGACGTCGGCTTGTCTTGTCGAGCTCCTGCACACAGAAGCTACAACGACCTTGGGTCGAGGATCAGTAGTCGAGATCAACCAGGCTTGGTCGAGGTCGACGAGGGCAGAAAGTAAAAACGAAATAAAATAAAGAACAAATGCCTTGGGGTTTCGACTAAACTTAATGTAAAAGGACTTCCAAGATTGGGGTTTGCAACAACGATAACCAAGTATGCATAAGGTAGAATCGAACAGATAATCATGTAAATTGCATCAAAGGACTAAGCTTTCGCCTTTTCCAATAATTAGACAACTCTTTCAAGAAACCCTAAAACCTTCGAACAGATAATCATGTAAATTGCATCCCGGCAATCCAACTCTCGTTGAATGCCAAAACCCTAAAACCTTCGAACTCCTAAAACTTCTCCTTGGAACTACTTGTCTCTAACTGAAATTGAATGAATAAAACTCAGCCCCATGGGCTTTATTTATAGGCTTCTAATCCTTGCTACTCAAGGATAGAATATCTATATCTAAATCTAAAACTATATCTAAAACTTAAAAGATAAATAAAAGCGACAAAGGAATTAAATCCAAAATAAGAAATATATCTAAAAGTGTTCCATGGATAGATCTTCATCTCTTCATGATGGATCTTGATAGTTTCGGATATAATCAGCAATCTTCGCACCCAAGCAATCCCAAGTCGAGTAGAATTGGTCAAACCGAGTAACGCGGCTCTGGAGGTCTACTCGATCTCGACCAGAGGCTTGTCGATCTCGAGTAGAATTGTGGTCGACTGGCTCGGCTCGTTGTCTCGGCTGGCTGGTGCTCGACTGACTCGGACAAGGCTCCTTGCGCTCGTCGATCTCGAGGATCGCTTGTCGATGTCGAGTAGGAATGGGTCATCGACTAGGTCTTCTCGGGTGGCTCTGCTCCACATGCTTGGACACGGCTTCCGGTCTCGTCGATCTCGAGTAGGTCTACTCGATCTCGAGTAGAGTGTAACCCGGCATGTCCTCGTCTTCGTCTTCGACTTCTCGACTTGGCACAACTCGTCGACTCCGGACATGGCTCCTCGATCTCGACAAGGCCTCCTCGACATCGAGTAGGATTCCAGGAGTCGGGTTGTCTCTGACTCAGTGTCCTCGGTCAGCTCTGCTCGACAAAGTTGGTCGATATCGAGTAAGGTGTACTCGATATCGAGTACACTTGGCTTCAGCTTTCTGCTCTGTTCTTGAAACGCACTTTCCCAAGTCCTCGTTTGTCGGATTGATGCATATGACCATGCGTTGGAAAGCTCTGTCCGAGGGCTACAACTCTCATGAAGACATCAAAGCTTGATTCAGAACGAAGAATGATGAAAAATGGCATTTTCTCCAGATGCATATTTCTTAGCTTCTCCATGAGTTTCCTTTAAGCTCCAAAGTGCATCCGATTTCTGCAAAATATAAACAAAACTTGTGTAGACCTCCATATATTGCAAATAAGTGTAAACTACACAGATTCTGTATTATTCTAACCCAAATGCATGCATTGTATGCAGAAATCGATATAAAAGTAAGTGTAAAACATGGCCAATTAGGCTCACAACAAACACCCTATACTTAAGCTTGCTTGTCCTCAAGCAATACTTTTATTTGTCATTCAGGGGAAGAAATCAAAACTCTCAACATATCAGATTCATTCTCATATAACCCCGCAATCAATTACCATCCTCGAAAAGGTACTCGTGTCACAGATCCATGCATGTGCAAATATACAAAAGCAACATCTACTCACAAAAGGAGAGTTATGCAAAAACAATTTTTATGTGACAAAGCATTAATAATCAAGAGGACTTTAATATAAGCTCAAATAAAGAGTAGGTTGGTAAAAGGCTAAAGGTGGGCAAATTTTGGCGATGTGGTGCTTTTGATCCGGGGAAATGGAGTACTTTCCAAACTTTCATACCACATTCTTTCTCATTAGATTCATCACCTTTCATAATGCTTTTATCAATAATATTGCTTTTACCTCTCTAACCTCAGCATTGCCTTCTCGCGAGGCGCAAACATGGGTGTCATGAATGACCCCGGATACTTAGTGCTTTGGAATCCTCACAATGTGTCCCATCTCTCCAAACTATTATCTCAGAGAGCAGGGTCAATCTACCTTTATCTCTTGAGGTGATTGGATTTTCTTTCACTCATTAAATTTTCCATATATTTCAAAGAATTTCCTTCCAAACTCCATATAACACAACAAACATATAACAATCTCCTTAATGTAACATCATTCTCAACATAATCCCCGGATAAGGTAAAGAATGGAAATATTTAGATCATGTGGAGCAAATATATGAAATAAGGCATATTATGGCTTTTGTGATGCATAAGCATAGGTAAGGCTAGGATATAAACAATGAGCATATATGGAAATTTAAAGTCCTCCATCCTCTTATCAAGCAATATGTCAAAAACAACATCAAATTTTACCTCATTTCATGGTTTTCAAGAAATAATGCGCTTCATTGTGACTTCCCTTTACTAGGCAATTTCATGCTATATCTCTAATGAATCCAATTTTGCATCGTCGAGTTCAATATAAGCTTCCATGACATTATTTCAAAATTTTCAAATGGGGGTCATTTTTCTTAAACTTTGGAAAGCATGCATATAAGCACATAAATCAATAATGCATTCCAAAATAGCCATGTAGCAATTCAAAGAAATAATGCACACATAATGTCAAATATGATCAAATATGCACAAAGTAAGCCTTTTCCCTACCCCATACTTAAATATTACAGTGTCCTCACTGTATAAAATAAAAAAACAAGAGTAAAGGAAGGAACTCACAGGATAACACATTGAAGATGGCGGATCAGGCATGTCGAGGAAAGATTGTTGTCAATCTCTAGTACAGTGTACTCGATCTCGAGGAGCTTCGTTTGCGTCTAGGGGTCAGTCGAGGAGCTTCTGGCTTAGTCGATTTCGAGTTGGCCTACTCGACATCGATGAGTTTCTGGGCTGCTCCTCCTTGTCATCGTCGACTTGGCCTTCGTCGATTTTGACTGTTTTTCAGGGACTTCTTATTCCACTTTTCGCGATCCTTATATGCTTTGCCGACCTAAAAGTGTTAGATTGCACACAAAAACAAGAGTATCCACATGAAGCAAGAGGCACATTGTGTTTTACTTACAAGAGATTATTGGTCGTGAGATTAATAGACATGTTTGATCCTTACAATATCTAGAATTCTTGTCCCTTTCACAAATGGCTCTTGCATATACCTATGGCCTTCATCGCAGCCTATCTAGAGCTCCATTGGGTTCATCAACATTGATGGGGTTTTCTTCCACAATTTTCAGAGAGGCACTGAGGGAGGCGGTGTGAAGTGAAGACTGGTGAGTGAAGAAGTTTGACAATCGAGTACCTAGAGATGTCCCTCACCAGTCGAACTCAGGGAAGAGCTAGCGGAGATGGTGGAGAATGGAAATCAAAGAAGAGAAGCCATCAGAGATAGGAGAGGAAAGAACATCGAGTTCACATGAGCGCTAGACATTTACTTGCCCGCCATGGCTAGCTTCCATGGAAGAAGAGAGTGGAAGAGGAACAGTCGATCAGGACTATGGAGCCAGGAATCAGGAATGAGATTGAGAGAAGGGTTCCAATAAGATTTCATTCTTGAACAAAAATCCATTTTTAAATTTCTTTTATCTATTCCATGACCGGAACGGGGGATACACGTTACACCACGATTTTGAATCCGAAGAGAGATTTAATTTCTTTAGAAATTTCTAAGTCTACGAGGCTTAATTTTTTTTTTCGTAAATTAATAATTGTTTTTCCAAGTGCATGTTTTGATTAATTGAAGAAACAAACACAATAATTTTTTCAACAGGGGTGATCTAATCACCACCTTAACCTACCCTCAAGTCCTCAACAATAATTTTTTAACAAAGTAAAATTATAAAAAAATTAAACCTCAACAACACGACAATTAAATCTGGAAAACAGCCGAGATTATAATCTCAACCCAAAAACAAAATTAAATATGGAGAACAACGGAGATTATAATCTCAACCCCAAAACAAGCAATTTTTTTTTAACAATCCCTCTTTGGGAAACACCAAATACCAGCACTACAACCATGTTATCTCAGCGGATCTTCCACCAATGAAACCCCATCACTGGTGCACCTGGCCATCGTCTTTTACCGGAGCTCCATTGTGGTTCCTCCTTATTTGCAATCCTTCAAAGCTTTCATTTCTGAGCCTGGAACCCTAACTGAAGTGCGGAATATGCAGATAAATAATAGGCAAATACTCTAGAAGGGGGGGGGGGGGATGAATAGAGTATGACAACTTTTCGCAATATAAAAATTGTAAGACATTACCAACCGAGATAAGACCTTATCTGAAACACAGAAACAAGTTAAGACAAAGTAGCGAATACGAAGTAAGGCACGAAGGATAAATAACAGAAAGTAAAGGACACACGAATTGTTAACGAGGTTCGGCACAATCATTCTACGTCCCTGCCTAGGGTTATCCAACCTGTATGATTCAACACAACTTTATTTCACTTATTCCTATGAGTTCTAGATACAACCTTTAGAAGACCTTCCCTCCTCTAAACTAACTTCCAATATAGCAACCCAAACACACTAGTGAAATAAAGTTCTATGGATACCGGAGTATCTTAGACGTTTGGGTAAAGAACACTTAATATAACCTAAATGATTTAATGTACTAAAGCTCAAATGAAACCTCACACACTCAAACAAATAAAACACTTAAGCCAAGGGAGAGTTGTGAGAACGATTGGTGTAGGAGACGAGATTGAAGAAGACGTTATGCGCTGTGTGAAGATATGTCTCGACTGCAATTCTCTTCTTCCATTTATAAAGGCTAGCCTGTCCGAATGAATACAATTAGAATGTTTGAATCATCTCCAAGATTGTTGAGTAATGTTGCCCAATATCCGCTTGGGAGGATCCTCAACCTTTTGAATTTCATTCCAGAAGCTTCACTCGGATATCCTGGGATCTGATCAAGTAGAGACGTTGGAGGAGTTGTAGACTTGTTCAATCTTGTTCAATCATATCCCTTACAAATCTCAACAACCAAGTTGATAGATATCTAAGGATAGATCTTAATCCAAAAATATAAACTGAAGCCTGATTTCAAAAACTTGCCCATACAATTAGGCCCAATAATATATTGTCCTTGAGAATTGGAATTGTCAACTTAAAATAGGCCCATTAAAAATAAGCCCATTAACGTTGAGCCCGTGAAACACAATGCCGAGCTCATGTAATACTTGAGCCAATATTTAAGCCAGTACGGTAAGATCTTACCAAAACCTGAAAACCAGGGTTTTGGCTTTCATCAACCAGTAAGGCCTTATAAACCTCTCATGAGGTCTTATCATTAAGGTGGAGTTAACAATCTCCCACTTGATGAAAGACAAAACATGTGAACCTGTTTCCTGTCATAACAATATATAACCAAGCAAGCAAGCAGATATAAACATAGTGCAAACAGATATAATTAGGAATGTTGGATCAAGAGTTTTTTTTAAAAACCTAAAAAATCAGGTAAGGCCAGCCAAAACAAAATAAGGCCTTACATTCCAGTAGAAAACCATCACCAAATATTCACCCCTTTTTGTGTTTCAATAATATGGGAAGAAGCAGTTCAAAATCCCAACAGATGGTTCAAAATTCAGCTGAAAAGAGTTTGAAATCAGCAAAAGATAAGAGTTCAGATGAAATCACTCCTAATCATTAGAAATCTCCACCACCTGATCGTACAACTCCCCATATCTCGGATGAACATCCTCTGGTTTACGGGGGGAATTGAAAATCTTCTCGCGCCACCTGTTATTAACGTTCATCACATGGTGATTTTTCCACATCTCTGCCTACCTCTTGGCCTCGTCATCACACCATATCTTCATGATGCCATATTCCTCCAGAGTGAGGATAGATGGCTCGGGGAAGAGGGATCGCAGGATGAACCTCATGAGGACCTTGCGCTCACAGTTGAGGATGACATTCTTGGCGACCTCGTTCATGTGGTTGACAGGGTCTTCATCCAGGGGCATGATCGACATAGTGGCTCTGTAAGACAGACAATTTAGCAGTGTTCTAAAAATCTCGCTTAGGCGGTCAAGGTGCTCATAATTTTTGACACTGTGCGGACATCTAGGCGGATCTGGGAGCTATGCGGTCTGGGTGGCGACTAGGCGGTCTGGGCGGCCGCCTAGGCGGTCTAGGGCTTTAATTTTCCCACAAATTTGTTTCAATGCTCCAATTTCAACCCCAATTTTCAACTTCTTGTTCACCGCTCCCCTTGGCCGCTCCCCTCATTCGACGACTCGACGTTCCTATCCACCGCTCCCCGTCGACGAAAGTTCCCCGGCTGAGGAATGAGTCCTAACTCTTGTTAACTTCCTCATCCGAGGCTACGACTTCTTGTTCCTATTCGAGCCTTCCACAACCCACAGGTATGAGTCGTATGTTTGCTCATACTCTTTTTCTCCTCCTTCCTGCACGACATGGTCTCTCAATCGTCGAAGTCGCCGATCGTGAATTTATGTCGACTCACTCATAACCGTCCTCACCAACCCCCCAGGCCCCATGTACTATCCTCTTGCCCTCTCCTCTCTCTCTAAAGTGAACTCTAAACTCTGAAATTACATGTGATTGTGTTGTGTACATTATTGCTGACTGATTTTTTGCTCTTGTTCGAAACTCGAATGCGTGTTTTTGTGTTTATTTACTCTAATGTCAATTTAGGACCCTATATTTGAGTTTATGGGTAATATTATGGATTATTATTATATTATATTAATTATTGACATGTGTAAAATATTAAAATATGATGAAATAATCAAGTTTTTTCTAAGTCCGCCTAGGCGCCCGCCTAACCGCCTAGGCGTTAGGCGGCCACCCACCGCCTAACGGCCGCCTAGCGCCTTTTAGAACACTGCAATTTAGTAACAAAAGCTGATTCAGCTTCTCGTCTACGATCATGAGCCGCTCATGGGTGTTGTCCTGTTTATCCACAATATCGGCCTTAGTAGCATTCAAGTCTTTCCTCAACGCGTCAACCTCAGCCCCTAACTCCTCAACCCTCTGCTCCAGATTCAGCTGACCACCCTGAGCTTGAGACGACTTCTTTAGAATCCAACCACCGCCCAGATTCTGTTCAATGTCCAGGCGCCTCCAGGAATCCTCGTCAATGTACGTGTTATGTGTAACTTGTTCTTCTTCCCGCGTATCAATCTCAAAGAATTCAAAAATTTTTGGGAATAGATTAACATAGGGTAGAGGTGCAATCTTGGGGGTATTGATGGTGTGAAGCATATAGGAAAGGACAAGATCAGAGACATCAATTTCATGTCCAGCCATGATCAAATAGAGGATTTGAAGGAGATTTCCAGTGATAAGCTCACGGGAATTTTCCCTGGGTAAGACACATCGAGCGAGAAGAGTGAAGACAATTTTGGCTTCGAGAGAAAGAATATTGTGGGTCTGTTTTGGCTTGGGTTTAAACGATGAAGCAACAGATGCCACGGGACGCATGAAAAATTCTTTCTGGGCTTTGGGCAGACAGGAGTTCTTGGGAGGGTGAGATTGAGTGTTTACATTCTCAGGAACACCGAGAATAATAACCAAAGATGAGGGAGAGAGTAATTTGTTTTTGCTTGACTTGAGATTTGAGAGTAAGGACTCCCTTTTCTCGGTGAGCGGATAGGTTCACGAAGAACAATTGGGTGAGGCGAGGAAAGGAAACAGTGTCAGGGTTCAGAAGGGTCCAAATGTTTGAATTCTTGAGTAAATTGATACACGGGAGCCTCATGGACTCTAGAAATTCCAGATGCACCGGCTCGCAGAAGTAGTTCATGGGTCGATTAGCAAATCCATCCTTCCACATACATGCCTTTGTGTGATTACCAAACCATGAAAGAGGGGCTTCAACAATTACCTCGAAATCACCCAGAGGAGACCGAAGTCGGTGTTGGGGTTTAGCTTTCTTCGGAGCAGAAGGGTTCACTTGCCGGGGATGATTGGGGTGTCTGGATTGTCGACGAGCAAGTGGGATTCTTTCATCTTCAGAATCAGTCTCCAGTTGCATGATGACTAAACCAGTATGAAAAACATCTATAAGAACAGAAAAATAATAAAGTGAAGAACATCAACCGACTAGCAAAAAAGGATAATCACATTATTCTTTTATACCGTCCGCGGACAAATATCCAAAGGCCAACTCAAACACAGTCATCCGTGGATATAAAAGAGTGGGCACGTGGCGGCCATGCCCAAGCCCCACGAGTAGAACACGTGTCGAGTGGCGAACACCACGTGGCACAACGTTCGGGACCGCCCGGGACCTATAAAAGCGAGAAACTTCACTAGAAGAAGGGGACTTTTTCGGGGGAAGGAGAGATGAGGAAGTAGGAGCGGATCAAGGTCTGGTGAACTTGAGACAGAAATCTGAAACAAGGAGAATTGGGAGAGCAAATTATATGCGTCGTAAAGGATCTCTTCTGTCGTAAAATCGAAACCGTTCACTGGACTTTCTCCGCGGATATAGACCTTGTCCATCCTTAGTAAAACATTCCACTAAAGTTAAAAGTCTGTTATTGTTGGTCCTCAAGATATTCAACGACGACAGGTAAGCAAGCCAATTTTCCGAAATTGTCCAGAGAAAACTCGATAAGGGAACAACATTTGAAATTCATAGATAGATTTCTTCCCGCGGCACAGGTTGGGCCGCGTCGATTATTTCGATGCGGGTCAGGTAAGCCCGTTGGGGAATATTGATAACCACACCAGGAAGATTCCCGGGTCCCACTAAAAATGGAGGCCTTCGTCGATTGAGCTTTTTCACTGGCGTCGTCTGTGGGAACCCCCTCACACTAAGAGGTTCTCTTAAAAAAGTTCTTTTTCGATGAAGTCAGACAAAGACCCTCAGATCTTTTGAAAAAATCTAGGGTCTGAATTTGAATTTAGAAATATAAATTTTTAATGTAAAGTTAAACCTTTCACTATCGATATATTCGCAACACTAAGAAGATGAGTGATAGCCAAAACAATCCAACCCAGGATATGAGCCAAGGGATTCACCAGGATTAGGAGGCCTCAAGCATGTATGTCCCATTCACACCACCACCAAATCCGGATGGCGAAATGGGAGATCAGCACCTCAGTACCCCTCCGCATCATCATAGCAATCAGCATGGACTAGAAGGAGAATACATACCACATAACTTCTGGTACTATGAGGCACATTGCGAGCAACCCAACCCCTTTCAACAAGAGCAGTCTCGATACTTTTATTATGATCAGTGGGGACAAAATCCGCGCCAACAGGGAAATTATCGACAGGAAGAGCAGTATGGAAATTTTGATATATATAACACTGTGTATGATAATCCCAGCAACTGGAACTATGGTTTTCAGAATCAGGAAATATCGCGCCAGACATGGCAAAATGATCAGTGGCCCCGAGAGAATAAACATCGACGCGGAGAAAGATCAACAGACGTTTCCACCTCAACAAAATCCGACTCAACGGAGAAGAGAAACGAAAACGTACCAGCAGTTTTTCCATCAGTGTTTACCCAGGAAATTTGTTCCGCGACAGTGCCAAAACAGTGGAGAGATGTGAACCTCATGAAATATGATGGGACGACTGATCCTAAAGATCATCTTTGCCACTTTGCGACCGCAATGGGAATAAACGAATACAACGACGCCATGTTGTGTAGAACGTTCCCTTCAACCTTAATAAAGATCGCACTCACCTAGTTCATAAACCTTCCAAAAGGTTCTGTAACAAATTTTGCCCAGATGTCCCACATCTTCACGTCCCATTTCGGAAGTGCGCGATCGAGAAAGAAGACCATGCTCGACCTGAATTCCATTAGACAAGGAGTTGGGGAATCCTTGGGGCACTTCTTCACTTGTTTTACCAGCATGGTAGTACAAATCCCTAACTTTAATCATGAATCGGCAAACATCATACTCATGGGGAATTTAGGAGAAGGAGACTTCAAGATGTACCTATTTCGGAAGAAACCAACTAGTTACGATGACTTAAGAGAGCGGGTGTCAAGGCAGATTGAGGCAGAAGAAGCAGCCGCGTCTAGCTCTAAAGCAAATACAGGGAATCTAGATCTCTTTGGGAAGCTTACTGGAAAATTCCGGAAAGAGAAAGCTAAGCCGCCCAGACATCATTCAGAAGCGGTAGATTTTCATCCCCACCGCGATGAAGTGCACAAGAATCATGACATGAGATTTCCACCGAAAAGGGAGAATCGACCCAACCAGAGACCCGATTGGGAGGACCGAAACCCTAGGTTTGACGAGTCTCGTGATCAGCAGGACCGATATTTAAGGCAACAGGATCAACATAGAGATCCGCTTTTCATAACCGAGGAAGGGGGAGGGGAAGAAGAGGACGCGGAGGTAGGCACAACTATACGTCTGCAGTCCAGAGATCTTTCAATCAGAGAGAAGCTCGAAAATCAGAAGCATGCCGAATACCGGAACCTGAGGGTTTCATCAATACCCTCGCATGAGGCTTCTCCATGGCAGGGTCCAGTAGACAGGAAAAGAGAAATTACGAAAGAGAAGGAAGACAGCCTCCTTCCGCGTCAAGGAGAAGAATTTCTTTTGCACATCATGAAAACATTTCCTTTGCCCCAAAAGATGATGAGGAAGTAAGGATGCCGCACTCGGATCCTCTAGTCATCCATGCTCAGATAGCTGCCAAGACAGTCAAAATAGTATTTATTGATACTGGATCATTAGTTCATATCTTGTCATGGGAGGCTTTCTCTCAAATGGGGATATCCGCAGCATCATTGAAACCATATTCAGGAACTTTAATCACGGTCTCAGGAGGGGAAGTACAAGTAGCAGACACGATCGAGCTTACAGTAGTTTTGGGAACGACCCCAAGATGACGCGTGGAAAGTATTGTATTCACAGTAGTGAAGATTCCTACTATATACATTGCTTTACTGGGTCGCGTCTCGCTCTATAAATTCCAGAAGGTAGTATCAATCTACCACTTTGTGGAAAAATTCCCTTTGCCTGGAGGAGGAATCGGTGAGGTTCGCGGTCAGCAACCAGAAAGTAGAAGCTGTTACCTGACTTCTATCATGAAGAGTAGAGAAGTGATGTGTATTAGTGAAAAATGTGAGTCCGTAGTCGGGGACAACGATCCGGCAGAGCTTTTAGAGGCTTAACTAGAGGTGAGACTGACAGAGGCAAAAATATCAACCGCGGATGAAAGAATTACATACGCACCATTCCTAAACCCGGAGGAGAAAGTCTATCTAGGACAGGCACTGGAGACAGAAGAAAGAGTTTGGGTCCTGGAAATCATAACGAAGTCAAGAGACATTTTTGCATGGACTCCACGAGATCTACTAGGAGTCCCGCTGTACCATTTTTCTCCATGTTCTACAGTAACTTTTATATCGATTTCTGCATACATTTCATGCATTTGGGTTAGAATAATAAAGAATCTGTGTAGTTTACACTTATTTGCAATATATGGAGGTCTACACAAGTTTTTGTTATATTTCGCAGAAATCGGACTCACTTTGGAGCTTAAAGGAAACTCATGGAGAAGCTAAGAATGGTGCAGCGGGAGAAAAGACCATTTTTCACCATTCTTCGTTCTGAATCAAGCTTTGATGTCTTCATGAGCGTTGTAGCCCTCGGAAAGTGCTTTCCAACGCATGGTCATATGCGCCAATCCGACGAACGGGGACTCAGGAAAGTGCGTTTTAAGAACGGAGCAGAATGCTGAAAGTAACAGCGTTACTCGAAATCGACGACATTGGTCGACATCGACAAAGGCTTACTCGACATTTGCTCCAGAGGACGAGATCGAGCACGAGATGAAGACAAATGGTACTCTAGGTCGAGGAAGTTGGTCGACATCGAGGAGTCCTAGTCGATGTCGAGGAGATTCTATCCTTGATTAGCAAGGATTAGAAGGCTATAAATAGAAGATTATATCCTTGATTAGCAAGGATTAGAAGGCTATAAATAAAGCCCTAGGGGCTGGTTTTTAATTCACTCAATTTCAGAGACAATTAGTTACACATAGAGAGAGAAAGAGAAGAGATTGTAAGTTTGAGTTTATTTAATGCAATTTAGTTCTTTTTCATAAAAAATGTCTGTTGTTGCAATGAGGTGTGAGTAGTCCACCCACTTATGGGGCTGGGGTGAGCCCGACGGTGGCCATGTGAGGTGATGCGGTAAGGGTCAGATCTTGTTATGCAATTCGTCTTCTATCCCTATGAGCATGATTCTTTTGCGAGAGTTGAAGGTGATCCTTGTTTGTGTTATTGAAACGAAAGTGATCTTAATGCAACTTGGGTTAATTATGTGAAAAGGGTTAGTAACAATTAGGGTTTATGCGAAAGCCTCTATATGCCTATTTGTTAGTAACGAAAGTTATTTTGATGGAAAGCATGATATTTTCTGCCTTTATGTGTTACTTTGCCTGGTTATCGTTGTGGTGTTGAGACCCTGGCTTTGGAAGTCTTATATATATTGAATTTATTTCGTCGGAAATCTGAGTTTTTGGGTTCGAAATTTGCAATTTAAGTTTTCTGTCTTTCCAGTCGATACAGAGGAGGAGCTAGTCGATCTCGAGTACGGTCTTGTCGAGATCGAGTAGACCTTCGTCGATCTCGAGTAGGTTTTAGTCTAGGTCGAGTTACTGTTGTGCTTCTGTTGTCGATTTTCGGTTTCTGTCTTCACTGCTGTTAGTCGATCTCGAGTAGGCTTTAGACGAGATCGAGTGCCTCTGCTTTGCTTTGTTCTTTACATTCTTTCGCTATTTTCTGTCTTCGCTTTTGTTTCTGTTTTGCTTTGTCTTTTCTGCTTTTATTTCTGTCTTTCTTTTGCTTGTCTGTGAGATTCTATAGCTACCTAAGAATTGCTGACGTGCTTCCTCATGGATTCGATCCTGACAACCTTCTACTACAACGGGAGGAAGTCTTGTATTTATTTGATGAGACAGGGAAGTCAGTCTGATCTATACTTTTTATTTATTTCATACTTGACCCTCCTCCTGCAACAACAAATTGGCGTCGTTGCCGGGGAAGCTATCATTCGCGCCTTAGGTAGTCAGTTCTCACTTTTTCTTTGAGTTACTTTACAGGTGTATCCGCCGTTCTGGTCAACCACCTGAGTTTGACGGCTTAGACGATCCGGAACGCCTTTTTCACATCAGAACTAAACTGTAAAGAGCCATGACAGCTGCGGAGACACAGGAACAGCTGATCGCAATGCTTACAAGGGAATTGACCGCTAAAGATGCTACTATCGCCACTGAGAAAGCAGCAAGGGAACAAGCAGAGGCTGAGCTTGCCCAATACCCAACCACGGCAGAGGACTATATGCACCCAACTCTCGTCGTGCATGAATCGGCGATTCTTATCCCTGAAAACTCTTTTGAAATTCGCACTCAATTTCTTATAGAGCTTAAAAATAATGCTTTTTTTTGGTAGATTTAATGAGTGTCCTCTTGAACATATTACAAACTTTTCTGACATGTGCCGTACTCTTGCTGAAGGTACAACTTTGGAATATGTCAAGATGAAGGCTTTTCGCTGGTCTCTCGCTGGACCTGCACTGAAGTGGCTTGAAGGGCTGAAACCAAGATCCCTAACAACATGGGCCCAAGTAGAGCAAGAGTTTCTGAACAAATTCTTCCCACCTGCCAAAACAGCACATCTCCGCCAGAAAATCACCGCCTTCAAACAGAAGCAAGGGGAACCGCTGGAAAAGGCATGGGAGCGCTACAAGGAACTTCTGCAGTCTTGCCCTACTCATGGACAGCCACCCTACGTCATTCAGGATTTTTTTTTTCAACTCTCTTGATCAAGTCACTAAGGACAGAATCAACCATTATACTCGCTATGAGTATCTAACAATGCCACCAAGTGATGCATGGGGTGTGCTAGAGAAGCTCACCAACTACGACAACAAGTATGGGTCTACTGCAACCTATGAAGAGAACCCCTACGCCAGGCCAGCACCATCCATGCCCCTATATGAGCCTCCTAAAGAGATTGATCTTGATGTTAGGGAGCAGTACTACAGAGACCAGAATAATAAGCTCCTTAAGCAAGTAAAGTATCTCTCTGTCAACCAGCCTTTCATTGAATGCGGATCGCAAAGGCACACCACTACTGAGTGCCCACACACAGAGCAAGTCAGGACGGCAGAGCATCACGAGGAGGCAGCTTACGCAGAGGGTCCTAATCGCTACATGGGGGACCAAAGGTTTCAACAACCATAATGGAACCAAGGTGTCCCTAGGAACCCCCCGCCCTACAGAGCTCCAGGACATCCGGAAATGGACCAGAAAAAGGATGATATACAGACAGTTCTGGAGTAAATACGGAGGAACCACTCAGAAACTAGGCAATCTTTCACTCCGTCTACACTAAGATGCAAGGTGTCAACTCTAGCCTTGGGGAAATTGATATATGGCGAAAATCAGTTGATACACAGATTGGTCAGCTAGCAGAAGGAATCCCCAGACATTCAGGTGGGCTCCCTGGATCTTCAGAACCAAATCCTAAGGGAAAGACTGGACACATCGCTGCTGTAAAACTCAAAAGCGGGCAACAACTTCAAGAGCCAGAGGTCGGGAAGCAGCAGGACGAAGCTAAACAGCAACTCGATATCGACCAGACCTTAGTCGATATCGAGCAGGGGCAACTCGATATCGAGGAAGGTCTACTCGATATCGACAACTCAGCAAAGCAACATTCGTCTGCACAGCACAGCAACTCGACATCGAGAAACTCAGTTGATATCAAGGAGAATCTGGTCGATGTCGAGCAGCCTGCAGCACCTCCGATGTCTGTTCTGGCTCCGAATCAGAAAAAGAAGCTGCCTTTCCCCACAAAATCTCCAAAGGACCCAGCAGAAAAGAAATTTCAGCGCTTCATCAAGATGCTTCAAAAACTCAATGTCACCATACCCTTCACAGAAGCTCTCAATGAAATGCCATCCTATCTCAAGTTACTGAAGGAGATTCTGAGCAAAAAGCGATCGATGGCTGAAATTACAAAGGAGTGCAGCCATTTGGACATACTGGAGAAGAGGCTAGATCAAGGTAAGTTTGCTATAACCATTGGATTTGGTCCATATAAAATTAATGCCTTATGTGATCTTGGAGCTAGTGTGAGTATAATGTCTTTAACAATTTGGTCCAAGATTAAGATAGGTGCCCTAGAGCCTGTGGATGCTAGACTTTACATGGCCAACAACACGGTGGTCATTCCAACAAGCATGGTGGACAATGTGCCAGTACAAGTAGGTAAATTCTTTGTCCCTGCTGATTTTCTAGTTGTTGATATACAAGAAGATCATGCTTGTCCAATTATTCTAGGAAGACCCTTCTTGGCGACGGTGGATGCCAACATAAGCGTAAGGAAAGGAGTGCTCACTTTCAACATCAGCGATGAGGTAATTGAGTATTCCTTTAATAACACTGAAAGGCATACAGGTCCAATGGAAGAGGTCAAATCTATCTCAGCTGGCCACATCACCTGCGGGGAACCCAAGGTCAGAAATATGATCCCTGAGGAGCTGGAAAAGAGGGACATGGAGGCCGAGGTGGAGGAGATCATGGCAATCCTAAAGGAGGACGCAGAAAATCCAATCGACACAAACCAAGGTACGTCGTTATGGATTAATTATTTTTCGGATGCCTTGACAGGAACCAGTTATGGGGTCAAGATCGACCAAGGCTCCTCGACATCGAGGACCCTAGTCGACCTCGACCAAAAACAGAAACCTCCACTAGCACCAGCATCGTCGAGCAGCAACCCTGAAGACCTAGGCTCCTCGATCTCGACCAGGCTAGTCGAGATCGACCACCAGAGCCCTACCTCGACTTCGTCTTCCTCGACGCTGAAACCACCCGACGACCCAGGCTCCTCGATCTCGACCAGGCTTGTCGAGATCGACCAGCACCAGGCTCCACCAGCTCTTGTTTCCTCGACGCTGCAGCCACCAGGAGCAGAAGCCTACTCGAGATCGAGTAGTCTACTCGAGGTCGACAAGCCTTCCCCTATGCCGACTCCTGCATCTTCGAGAAGCCCACCAACAAAACCTGCAGCCTTTTCGAGATCGACTAGCCCTAGTCGAGATCGACCAAACACCGTGGTTCCCGATTCCAACTCTGCAAAGGTAAGCCAAGGTATGAATCTTTCTTCTCCTATTTCCATTAAAGATCTATCTATACATGGGAGAGGTTTGCCTTGGTATGTGCGCTTATGTAGGATATCCAATGATGAGCCCAAGGAGTATGAAGTTAGAGACAAGCTCTATGTCTCTAAATCAAAGGATCATTGGTTTCCCAACAAATTCAACAAGAAGCGGATGAGACCTTTCGTGGTGAACAAGATCCATTCTGGGGGATTGCAGCTGATGGACAAGAATGGAGTCTTATTCGAGGCCCAAGCTACATGGGCCCTGCAAATGCCACCTTAAGCTAAATGGAAAGTCGGCCTAGCGACTATAAAATCTAGAGCGTGTACATAGACTTTTAATTTTTGGACATTGTTTTGCTTGTTTTTTTTTTTGGTTTTGAACATTTTTTCTATTATGGGTATATGTCTTCCATACTTTTCAGGTCCATGGACAGAACCAAGCAATATTCATACTCGGCCCAGGAGGTGCTTCCATTCGAAATTAAGAGGTTATGCACACATGTCTAGTGAGTTTCTTTCTTTACCCTTGTTTTTATACAGTGAGGACACTATAATGTTTAAGTATGGGGTGGGGGAAGGGCTTACTTCATGCATATTGGATTCATATTTGACATTATTTGTGCATTATTTCGTTGAATTGCTACATGGCTATTTTGGAAAGATTTATTTGATTTATGTGCTTATATGCATGTTTTCCAAAATTTTGAGAAAAATGACCCCCATTGAAATTTTTTGAATAATGTCATGGAAGCTTGTATCGAACTCGACGATGCAAAATTGGATTCATTAGAGATATAGCATGGAATTGCCTAGGAAAGGGAAGTCACAATGAAGTGCATTATTTCTTGAAAACCATGAAAGGAGGTAAAATTTGAAATTGCTTTTGACATGTTTCATGATAAGAGGATGGAGGACTTTATATTTCCATATAATGTTCATATGTGTATAATCCTAGCCTTACCTATGCTTATGCATCACAAAAGTCATAATATACCTTATTTCATATATTGCTCCTCATGATCTAAATATTTCCATTCTTTACCTTATCCGGGGATTATGTTGAGAATGATGTTACATTATGGAGATGTTATATGGTGTTTGTGTTGTTATCATATTTGGAGTTTGGATGGAAATTGTTTGAAATATATGGAAAATTTAATGAGTGAAAGAAAATCCAATCACCTCAGGAGATAAAGGTAGATTGACCCTGCTCTCTGAGCTAATAGTTTGGAGAGATGGGACACATTGTGAGGAGTCCAAAGCACTAAGTATCCGGGGCCATTTATGACACCCATGTTTGCGACTCGCGAGAAGGCAGTGCGGAGGTTAGAGAGGTAAAAGCATTATTATTGAGAAAAGGAATATGAAAGGTGATGAATCTTATGAAAAGGAATGTGGAAACTCAAGTTTGGAAATACTCCATTTCCCCGGATCTTTAACACCACATTGCCAAAAATTGCCCACCTTTAGCCTTTTACCAATTCTACTCCTTATTTGAGCTTAAAGTATAGTCCTCTTGATTATTAATGTTTTGTCACATAAATTGTTTTTGGTGTAACCCTTCTTTTGCGAGTAGATGTTGCTTTTATATATTTGCACATGCATGAATTTGTGACACTAGTACCTTTTCGAGGAGGGTAATTGATTGCAGGGACATATGAGAATGAATTTAATATGTTGAGAGTTTTGATTTCTTCCCCTGAATGACAAATAAAGGTATTGCTTGAGGACAAGCAAGCCTAAGTATGGGGTGTTTGTTGTGAGTCTAATTCGCCATGTTCTACAGTAACTTTTATATCGATTTTTGCATACATTTCATGCATTTGGGTTAGAATAATAAAGAATCTGTGTAGTTTACACTTATTTGCAATATATGGAGGTCTACACAAGTTTTTGTTATATTTCGCAGAAATCGGACGCACTTTGGAACTTAAAGGAAACTCATGGAAAAGCTAAGAATGGTGCAGCTGAAGAAAAGGCAATTTTTCACCATTCTTCGTTCTGAATCAAGCTTTGATGTGTTCATGAGACTTGTAGCCCTCGGAAAGAGATTTCCAACGCATGGTCATATGCGTCAATCCGACGAACGAGGACTCGGGAAAGTGCGTTTTACGAACGGAGCAGAATGCTGAAAGCAACAGCGTTACTCGAAATCGACCACATTGGTCGACATCGACAAAGGCTTACTCGACATATCCTCCAGAGGACGAGATCGAGCACGAGATGAAGACAAATGTTACTCTACGTCGAGGAAGTTGGTCGACATCGAGGAGTTCTAGTCGATGTCGAGGAGACCCCAGTGGCCGACGTCGAGTAATCCGAGTCTTGTTAATGTTCTATCCCGAATCCGATGGTGATATTTTCGAGATCAAATTCCATCCGGATCTATCAAGAACTATCAAGATCCATCATGAAGAGAGAGATCTATCTACTTGAAGACTTTAGATATATTTCCCTTATTTAGATTTAATTATGTTATTGCTTTTATTTATCATTAAGCTTTTAGATATAATTTTAGATATAGATAGAATATTCTATCCTTGATTAGCAAGGATTAGAAGGCTATAAATAAAGCCCTAGGGGCTGGTTTTTCATTCATTCAATTTCAGAGACAATTAGTTACACATAGAGAGAGAAAGAGAAGAGATTGTAAGTTTGAGTTTATTTAATGTAATTTAGTTCTTTTTCATAAAAAATGTCTGCTGTTGCAATGAGGCGTGAGTAGTCCACCCACTTCTGGGGCTGGGGTGAGCCCGACGGTGGCCATGTGAAGTGATGCGGTAAAGGTCAGATCTTGTTATACAATTCGTCTTCTATCCCTATGAGCATGATTCTTTTGCGAGAGTTGAAGGTGATCCTTGTTTGTGTTATTGAAACGAAAGTGATCTTAATGCAACTTGGGTTAATTATGTGAAAAGGGTTAGTAACAATTAGGGTTTATGCGAAAGCCTCTATATGCCTATTTGTTAGTAACGAAAGTTATTTTGATGTAAAGCATGATCTTTTCTGCCTTTATGTGTTACTTTGCATGGTTATCGTTGTGGTGTTGAAACCCTGGCTTTGGAAGTCTTTTATATATTGAATTTATTTCGTCGGAAATATGAGTTTTTGGGTTCGAAATTTGCAATTTAAGTTTTCTTTCTTTCAAGTCGATATAGAGGTGGAGCTAGTCGATCTCGAGTACGGTCTTGTCGAGATTGAGTAGACCTTAGTCGATCTCGAGTAGGTTTTATTCTAGGTCGAGTTACTGTTGTGCTTCTGTTGTCGATTTTCGGTTTCTGTCTTCACTGCTGTTAGTCGATCTCGAGTAGGCTTTAGACGAGATCGAGTGCCTCTGCTTTGCTTTGTTCTTTACTTTCTTTCGCTATTTTCTGTCTTTGCTTTTGTTTCTGTTTTGCTTTGTCTTTTCTGCTTTTATTTCTGTCTTTCTGTTACTTGTCTGTGAGATTCTGTAGCTACCTAAGAATTGCTGACGTGCTTCCTCGTGGATTCGATCCTGACAACCTTCTACTACAACGGGAGGAAGTCTTGTATTTATTTGCTGAGACAGGGAAGTCAGTCTGATCTATACTTTATATTTATTTCATACTTGACCCTCCTCCTGCAACAACACCCGCCCGCAATCGGTTTGCATACCTTAAGAATTCGTCTAGGAACAAAGCCCATAGTACAGAAGAAAAGAAAGATGGCTCCTCAAAAAGCTGCCGCAGGAAAAGAAGAAACTGATAAGCTTTTAGAAGCAGGGTTCGTAGAGGATGTAGGAGACTCAGATTGGCTCTCGAATGTGGTTCTAGTGAAAAAATCTAATGGGAAATGGAGGATGTGCATCGACTTTACCGACCTTAACAAATCATGCCCCAAGGATAGTTACCCATTACCGTCCATAGACAAACTCGTCGATGGATCCGCGGGTAATAAGGTCCTTAGTTTTCTTGATGCTTACTCTGGATACAATCAGATAAAGTTGAACCCTTCAGATAAGAAAGCTACTACCTTCATCACCAATCAGGGGATATTTTGCTACCGTGTCATGCCTTTCGGACTCAGGAATGCTGAAGCTACATTTCAGAGAGCGGTTGATCGGATCTTCCGTAATCAGATTGGTAGGAATGTATCAATTTATGTGGACGATATCGTGGTCAAAAGTGGGAGGGCAGAGGATCACGCAGCAGATCTGCAGGAGACTTTTGATTCTCTTCGCAAAGGAGGTTTAAACTTGAATGCGGAAAAGTGTGTCTTTTGGGTTGATTCCGGAAAATTCCTTGGTTTTATGGTCAGCCATTGAGGAATCGATGTGAATCCCGAAAAAGTCACGGCGATTCAAAATCTGCAACCACCGCGGACGATCAAAGAACTGCAGTCTTTAAATGGAGCAGTAAATTACCTAAGCCATTTTTGCTCCTGCCTGACGGACAAGTCATTACCCTTCTTTGCTCTGCTCAAGAAAAAGGGGCCGATACAGTGGAATCCCGAATTACAGAAAGCATTCGGGAGTTTGAAAGTTTTCTTGTCAACAATCCCCACTCTTCATCAACCCGAGAAACAAGAAGTTCTATATCTATACCTGTCGGTTAAGAGCGTCACCATCAGTGTAGTCTTGACGCGAGAAGAAAAATACCCAGTTAATTACATCAGTCGTGTGCTACAGGATGCTGAAACGCGGTATGAACCAGTGTAGAAAATGATTTTGTGTCTGATATTCGAGGCAAGAAGGTTGAGGCCATACTTCCAGGATCACCTTATCCGAGTAATCACTGACTTGCCGATGCGTCAAATCCTCCACTCTCCATTCCTGTTAGGGAGAATGATTAAGTGGGCGATCGAGCTAACAGAATTTGAAATCGAATATACCCCGCAAAAGGCAGCTCTGGCGCAGGTTTTAGCCGATTTTATAGGCGAAACCAGTTTTGAATTGAATGCTCAAACAAAGAAAAGTGAATGGACACTCAGGGTGGATGGTGCAGCCAATAAAGATGGGTGCGGAGCTGGGGTTACCCTCACAACACCTGATGAACGACAATACAATTACGCCTACAAATTAGACTTCCAAGCTAAAAATAATGAGGCTGAATACGAAGCCCTGTTGTGAGCCTAATTTGCCATGTTTTATATCTACTGTTATATCGATTTCTGCATACATTGCATACATTTGGGTTAGAACAATACAGAATCTGTGTAGTTTACATTTATTTGCAATATATGGAGGTCTACACAAGTTTTGGTTATATTTCGCAGAAATCGGACGCACTTTGAAGCTTAAAGAAAACTCATGGAGAAGCTAAGGATGTTGCAGCTGGAGAAAACTCATGGAGAAGCTAAGAAAACGTCATTCTGAATCAAGCTTTGATGTTGTCATGAGAGTTGTAGCCCTCGGAAAGAGCTTTCCAACGCATGGTAATATGCGTCAATCCGACGAACGAGGACTCGGGAAAGTGCGTTTCAAGAACAGAGCAGAAAGCTGAAGCCAAGTGTACTCGATATCGAGTACATCTTACTCGATATCGACAAACCTGGTCGAGCACACCTGGTCGAGCAGACCTGATCGAGGACACCGAGTCAGAGACAACCCGACTCCCGGAACCCAACTCGAGATCGACTAGCTCTAGTCGAGATCGACCACACTTAGGAGCCATGCGTCCGGAGTCGACGAGCTGTGCCAAGCCGAGAAGCCGAGGACGAAGACGCAGACCACCTCTACTCGATCTCGAGGAGGCTTGGTCGAGATCGACGACGCCCAGGAGCCCAGATCCGAGCCTGTCAAGCAAATCTACCCGACCAAGCCAGCCAGACGATGAAGCCTACTCGATACAGAGTAGGGCTACTCGAGATCGACTAGACCTCCGAGCCATGTCCGAGCCTTGTCGAGCACCAGTCACTCGAGACAGACGAGGCCTACTCGAGACAGAGGAGGGCTACTCGAGATCGACAAGACCCTGGTCGAGATCGAGTTGACTTCCAGAAGACGCGTTACTCGGTTTTGACGAATCCTACTCGGTATAGGGTTGCTTGGGCTGGAAGATTGCCGATTCTATCCAAAATCATCAAGATACATCATGAAGGAGAAGATTTATCCATTGAAAACATTTTAGATATAATTCCTTATTTTAGATTTAATTCCTTTATTGTTTATATTTATCTTTAAAGCCTTTTAGATATAATTTTAGATATAGATAGATATTTCTTTCCTAGAATTGCTAGGGAATAAAGCCTATAAATAAAGCCCATGGGGCTCAGTTTTTTTCATTCAATTTCAGTCAGAGACAAGTAGTTCCAAGGAGAATGTTTTAGGAATTCGAAGGTTTTAGGGTTTTGGCATTCGACAAGAGTTGGATTGCCGGGATTGTAAAGTCTTGTGAAGGTTCGAAAATGTAAAAACAATGTAGTAAAAAATACTCTAGAAGGGGGGTTGAATAGAGTATGCCCGTTTTTCGCAGAACGTCTCAAGACTTTTGGAGCTTGTACCAAAACCTTTGAGATAAACCTGAATCACAAAGTTAAACAATTCGAACCAAATGCGGAAATAAGGTAAAACAAAAGTAAAGAACACGAGTAATTGTTTACGAGGTTCAGCACAACTTGGCCTACGTCCCCGCCTAGGGTTCTTCCACAACCCTAGGATTCAAAGGCTTTATTGATTCTCTTAGCTTAGGATCCTAATAGCCCACCGAGAAGCCTCTCTCCTATACAATTGCAATCTAGTCAACTCACGTTCCCTTGGAGTCCTAGACCAATCTAGAAGAGCCCCACCTCTCTCAGCTATCTAGTACAATCCTCTTACTCTCACAAATCAATAGCCTAGTGCAACTTCCCGAGTTATAAACTCTCGAGTAACACTTCAAATAAATATATCCTATAAGCTCACAGTGACTCTCAAAGGCTTTGAAATAAACAAAAAACTTTTTGAGCGCTTAGCAGAGAGACACTTTGGAAGACAGAATCACTTGAATGAATGAAAGCTCGTGTGTAGCACTTGTTGTTTCAGTCTTCTCCTTCCTTTCCCTTATATGAGAGCATGGAGCGTGAGGATCTTCATTACCAGATTTCCAACGGCTCCTTTGAATCAGGCTTTGATCTTGGATCTTCTATTTAAGGATACTTCGAAGCCATGATCCTCTTTAAAAAATATCTCCTCATATGTACCAAAGGAAAGATATAATTTCGAATATACTTCCTGAAAAGGTTAGTCCAATATATATATATATATATAATATAATGGAAGTATATAATAAGATAAAATAATATTCGGACAAATATTATAGGTTTTGTATTTCATCAACTGTTAATGCGTCAAGGCCTTTAACACAAACATCTTGTCAAAGCCCTTGAAACATTTATTCCATTTTCCATCAAGGGAAGGACTTATCAATCTCCCCCTTGATGGAAGACAAAACCTGTGCATCCCTACAACTTAGTCAAACAGATATATCATAAGTAAAATCGGACTAAGTACCTGCAAGGGTTAGACAAATGTTGGATCAAATTTTTTAAAGCATGCAAAAACCATCCAACCGAAAACCATAAATAAAAACCCAAGGTCTTCCAAGACCTTTAAGCAGAGGTTTTCAATGTCTAACGATCATCTCCCCCTTTTTGTCTTTCAACAAAGGGTGGAGGTAAAAACAGTCACCAGAAATTCACCAAATGTTTTGAAAAAGTTTCCAAAAACTAGAAATGTATCAAGTTTCAGGGGTGGGATAGGGTGGGTTACGGTTTAGGCTTAGTCATCCGGAGCATCATCAGTGAGCCTCGTCCACAGTCCCTCCAGCATCTTGGAAATCCCGCTCATCGTCGTCATCACCTCCTTCTGCAGCTCCTTAATATCCAGGCGAACTTCCTCCAAGCCCAACTCTAGGTTGTCCATGCGTTCATCGAAAGCTGGAGCAGTGGGAAAGGCTTTTGAAGGAGTGGCAAGACTCAAGGTCCCTTGGGGAGACCGAGTGATGCCAATCTTTTCAAGGCCTTTAGAGTCGAACTTACCCGTATGACGCAGCTGTTCTTCATTTTTTACATCAATTCCGGAAGCTTTGAAGATCGGGGTCAAAAGGGTAGCAAAGGGGAGGGGATAGCCTTTTCTAGCTTTTCTGGCATGAGCCATGGTTCCAAGGATAGTATTGGCCAGATCAAGATCAAGGCCGTTTAGGATGCGGTAGAGCAGGACCGTAGCATTGTCGGTAAGGAGTGAGCCAGAGTTGAGACGGGGTAAGAGGCATCGAACAATGATGTTAAAAATTATTTTTGCCTCAAGGGTTAGGGATGAGTGGGTGAGTTGCTTTGAGGTGCTATTGGATGCTTCGGGTAAAAGATATTTGGCTCGGGCAAGGATGATGCAATTCTCTTTTGAGGGGTGGATTTCAGCAGGTGGAACAGGGGTAGGTAAGCCAAGGAAGTCTGCAAAATCATTGGAGTTGAGAGAGATTCTAACCCCTTTGACAACATACTCCAAAGACCAACCCTCGGTGTCATTTTTGGCTTTAAGATTGATGTAGAAAAGTCGGGTAAGCTGGTGGTAGTAGACAGTCTCAAGGTTAAGAAGGGTCCATGCTGGGGATTTTTTGAGGAGCTCAATGCAAGGTAACTTCAAAGTTTCAAAGAACTTAACATCGAAAAAATCAGAACAACTAATCTTACGAGTTCTAAACTCGTCTACCCACTTACCAGCAGTCTCAGCATCTTGAAACCAAGAGGAGGGCAAGGATTGATTTACCTGGATATAGGCCGGGGGGTCTGCATTCTTTCGGCGCGCAACTGTTGGAGCAGCTCTCTTGACAGGCGCTACAAGACTCTTGACAGTGCCTTTCCTAGTGCGCTTGGTGGATGGAGGCTTGACAGGAGCAGGGGCTTTCTGCTTCTTCGGAGACGGGGGAGGAGGAGGAGAAGGAGAGGGAGATTCTTCCTCCTCTTCCTCAGACCCCGAGTGCTACCGGATCCCGCTTCATCTCCTTCAGGTTCCTCATCCTCTCCAGATCCCTCTTGCTCCTCTACTTCTTCTTCTTCTTCTTCCTCAGGCTCCACCTCGGATGGAACCTCCTCGGCTTCGGCTTCCTTCCGAATCCGCTCAGCTTCTTCCTCGGCCAGTTTCTTAGCAAGTTCGGCCTCCTCATCGGCCTTTTTCTTCCTTAAGGCCTCCTCCTCGACTTCCTTGGCAACATCTCTTTCTAGGAGGGCATCTAGGTCATCTTCCTCCTCTTCCTCGTCCACTTCCTCAACCAGAATCTTCCTCTTTCCTTTCTGTTTAGCACTGATCGGCTTCTTAGCAGAGCGCTTTTGAGAGCTTTTGGGAACAATGGCCGAGCTCTCAGCAATGGTGCTCTGGACAACAGTTGAGATGATAGCTTGAGGAGCAGGTTCAGGTGTGGGAGAGGTAGCAATGGCCTGACGTCCCTTGGGGGTGGCGCCAAGTCTTTTGGGTGTAACAACTTTCTTGGTTTTGGGTGCCATGGAGGAAATCGGCTAGGGTTTCTTAGAACAGGTGAGAGGTTGAAGAGGGAGAAGGTGAAGGGGCTTGGATTAGTTATGAGTGTGGGTTGATCGGGTATAGTGTTGGGTTTAAGTAGAGGGATTGATGGGATGAGTTTAGGGTTCCAAGGAAAGAAATCATTACATTGCTAAGATTTGAAAGGTTTTCAAATTCAAATTCAAATTTAAATAACCATTAAAATCGGACAAGATAACCAAAAAATCTATTTTCCAAAAATAAAATATCTTTAACGGTTTAAGGAAATTACTAAATGGGCAATTTTGAAATCCGATTAAAACAAATATAATTGATTAAATATCTAAAAAGATATTAACCAAAAATATATGATCCGATAAATGTACTCCACCATTTAGTTCACACACCTTGACATGATTCTCAAGGGTCTTGATACTAGGTAGAATTTATCTTTCGTAAAGGGAAAGCTCCACATACGAAAGGGCATCCTTGTTAAGCATCCCAATTTCTCGTCTTATGAAGTTGAACCTGTCCTCTGCCAAAGGCTTAGTAAAAATGTCAGCCCATTGATAATCAGTAGAAATAAAAGATATGGACACATCACTTTTTTCAACATGATCTCTAATGAAATGATGCCTTACATCAATATGTTTGGTCCTTGAATGCTGAACAGGATTCTTAGTGATGGAGATGGCACTTGTATTGTCACACTTAATTGGAATACCTTTGAGGTTAATGCCAAGATCTCGCATTTGTTGAGCTATCCAAAGGATTTGGGAGCAACAAGCTCCAGCTGCAATGTATTCGGCTTCTGCAGTGGATAGAGCAACCGAGTTTTGCTTCTTTGAGTGCCAACTGATCAAAGATGCTCCTAAGAATTGGCAACATCCTGATGTGCTCTTCTTATCCACCTTGTAGCCTGCAAAATCTGCATCAGAATATCCAATTAAAGTGAAATCCTTTTGCTTTGGGTACCATAGTCGAAGTTCCTTAGTTCCATTGAGATAACGAAAGATCCTCTTCACAGCCACGAGGTGAAATTCTTTTGGATCAGCTTGAAACCTAGCACACATGCAGACACTAAACATGATGTCAGGTCTACTAGCCGTGAGATATAATAAAGATCCAATCATTCCTCGATACTCCTTTTTATTGACACTTGTTCCAGTCTTGTCTTGATCTAGAGACAATGTTGAGCTCATGGGAGTCTTGGCTGCCTTGGATTGATCCATCTTGAACTTCTTCAAGAGATCCTTAGTGTACTTGCTTTGGTTGACAAAGATCCCTTTCTTGGATTGATGAACTTGTAATCCCAAAAAGAAGTTTAGTTCACCCATCAAGCTCATCTCAAATTCACTGCACATGATGTCAGAAAATTCCTTGCACAAAGATGTGTTAGTAGCACCAAACAATATATCATCAACATAAATTTGAATAACCAAGATGTCCTTTCCTTTGGTCTTGATAAAAAGATTTTTGTCGATCAACCCCCTTTTAAAATCATTTTCTAAAAGATATTTTGACAAGCGCTCATACCAAGCTCTTGGGGCTTGTTTCAAACAATAAAGTGCTTTGTCAAGTTTATAAACATGATTGGGAAATTCTGAGCTTTCAAAACCTGGGGGGTTGAGCCACATAAACTTTATGCTCATAAAAGATGCAAATCAGAATAAAATGCGAATGGCTTCAAGCCTGGCTACGGGAGCAAAGGTCTCCTTGTAGTCAATACCTTCCTCTTGATTGTAGCCTTGAGCAACAAACCTTGCCTTGTTCCTCACAACCTTACCATTCTCATCTAGCTTGTTTCGAAATACCCATCGAGTGCCAATGACTGATTGATGCTTTGGCCTAGGCTTCAAGGTTCAGACTTTGCTCCTTTCAAATTCGTTAAGCTCACTTTGCACAGCAATGATCCAGTCTGGCTCCTGAAGTGCCTCATGTTGTGAGCAGAATCTTCCATGTTTTACAGTAACTTTTATACCGATTTCTGTATACATTGCATTCATTTGGGTTTAGATAGTACAGAATCTATGTAGTTTATGTTTATTTGCCAAATTATGGAATCTACACCAGTTTCTGTTTAATTCGCAGAAATCGAGGCGTTTTACAGCAATTCTACAGAAGGTCGGAAAAGCTCGGAAAACCACTACAGAAGTCCAAGGTCAAAGCAGCGGAACCAATCTGAGAGTCAAGGCTACTCGATCTCGAGTAGGCCTACTCGACCTAGACGAGCCTGTCCGAGCATCACCTTGTCGAGCAGAGCTGATCGAGCAAGACAGACCAACCCGAGCTCCGGACCCAACTCGACCTCGAGGAGCCTTTGTCGAGGTCGACGAAGCCCAGAGTCAGGATCCGGAGCCCATCGAGGAGAGTTGCTCGAGAAACCCTAGTCGACAAACCACCTTACTCGAAGTCGACTAGGGCTTGTCGAGATCGACGAGCGCCTGAGTCCTTGTCCGTGCCAGTCGACTAGACCTACCCGAGCAGACCCAGTAGACATGCCCAACCTACTCGACATCGACGAGGAGTGGTCTAGGTCGATGAGCCCAGGAGCCCAAGTCCGAGCCACCTCGAGCATCAACAAGCCTAGACGAAGAACAGTACTCGAGGTCGACGAGCCTTACTCGAGGTCGACGAGGACCAGTGACCATGTCCGAGCCACATCGAGCAGAGTCAAGCCAAGCCGAGAAGCCGTACTCGAGGTCGACTAGACCTACTCGAAGTCGACTAGAGCCAGTTCCAGAATCTTCTCGACGTGAGCTGTTCGACTAGGATTTGGATTCCTTGGGCGCGAAGGAGTCGACTTGGCCGAAGATTCTATCCGATCTATCAAGTTCTATCATCAAGGAGTAAGATCTATCAACATGAAGACATATTTCCATATTTAGTTTTATCTTTTCCCTTATGGATTTAATTCCATTAAACAATTTATTTATCTTTAAAGCTTTTAGATATAATTTTAGATATAGATTTAGATAGAGATAGATGATTATTTCCTTGATTAGCAAGGTTTGATCACTATAAATAAGGCCCTAGGGGCTCAGTTTTAATCATTGAATTTCAGAGAAAGACAAGTAGTTCCACAGAGACGGTTTAGGGAGTTCGAAGGTTTTAGGGTTTTGGCATTCGACGAGAGTTGGATTGCCGGGATTGTAAAGTCTTAGAATTTAGTTTAATGCAAGTTAGTTCTTTTCATACACCAATGTCTGCGATTGCGATGAGGCGTGAGTAGTCCACCCACTTCTGGGGCTGGGGTGAGCCCGACGGTGGCCATGTGAGGCGATGCGATAAAGGTCAGATCTTTTGTGTGATTCATCTTCTATCCCTATGAGCATGATTCTTTTGCGAGAGTTGAAGGTGATCCTTGTTTGTGTTATTGAAGCGAAAGTGATCTTAATGCAACTTGGATTAATTATGTGAAAAAGGGTTAGTAACAATTAGGGTTTATGCGAGAGCCTCTATATGCCTATTTGTTAATGACGAAAGTTATTTGATGGAAAGCATGATCTATTATGCCTTTATGTGTTGTTTTGCATGGTTACCGTTGTGGTGTTGAAACCCTAGCCTTGGAAGTCTTTTTATATATTGAGTTTATTTTCTGTCGAAAAGCTGAGTTTGGGTTTGAGCAATTGCAATTTACATTCTTTTAAGCTTCTGTTCTAGTCGACATAGACGAAGGCTTTGTCGATCTCGAGTACCTCTTGTCGAGGTCGAGGAAATCTTTGCTTGTCGAGTTGTTTACTTTTATTTTCTGTTTTTGCACTTGCCTTAGTCGACCTAGAGGACAGCTTGTCGAGATCGACCAGCTTCTGTGTCCTCGAGTTACTTTCTGTTTTGCTTTCATCTCTGTCTTTGCTTTTATCTTAGCTGCCCTTGCCGGGATTATTTGTTTCTGTTTTGTTTCTGCTTCTGCCTGTGTTTCTGCTCTGCTGTTGTGAGAATCTGATAGCTACCCGAGAACTGCTGACGTGCTTCCTCGTGGATTCGATCCTGACTTTTCTCTTACTATAACGGGAGGAAGTCTTGTATTTATTTGCTGAGACAGGGGAGTCGTTCTAAACCATATTCTATTCTATACTCGACATGGGGGATCAAAGGTTCTATCAACCATAGTGTAACCAAGGTCCTCCTAGGAACCCCCCACCCTACAGAGCTCCAGGACATCCAGAAAGGGATCAAAAGAAGGATGATCTGCAGCTGATCCTTGAGGAGATGCGGCGGAATCAGGGCACCATCAACAACCAGTTCCAGAACATCACCACCAAATTTGGGGAATTGGACATCTGGAAAAAGGGAATTGAGACACAGATGGGTCAGATCGCTGCACAGATCCCACGACCGTCCGGCAAGCTCCTTGGGCAAACAAACCAAATCCTAAAGGGAAAACCGGACATGTCGCAGCCATCAAACTCCGGAGTGGGCATCAACTACACGAGCCAGAGGTCGGAAAACAGCAAAGCAATGCAGAGCAGCAACTCGAGACAGAGCAGAATCTAGTCGATCTCGAGGAGCCTGTACTCGATGTCGACAAGAAACTACTCGGCCAAGACAAAAAACAGAGCTCGGACTCCGCAGCGCAGACCAGCAACCCGAGGTCGACAACCTAAGTCGAGCTCGACAAGCCCCTGGTCGAGATCGACAAGCCCGTGGTCAAGATCAAGGAGCGACAAGCCAACGTCGACGACATTGTAGCACCTCCGACAGTTGATCTGGCTTCAAAACAAAAAAAGCCACTGCCTTTCTCTTCTAAAACTCAGAAAGATCTCATTGCAGGTAGGTTCAATAGATTTGTTAATATGCTGCAAGAACTGAACTTTTCTATTCCTTTTACAGAAGCCCTGCAAGAGATGCCTGGATATGTAAAGTTTCTGAAGGAAATCCTGAGCAAGAAGCGATCTATCTCAGAGATCGCAGGCGAATGCAAAGTACTCCACTTCCCTGAAAATAAGCCTGACCCTGGTAAGTTTTCTGTTACTGTAGGTTTTGGACAATATAAATATGATTCTTTATGCGATTTAGGAGCAAGTGTGAGCATCATGCCTCTATCAATCTGGCGGAAAGTAAAAATAGGATGCATAGAACCTGTGGATGCCAAATTATACATGGCGAACAATACAGTAGTCATCCCTACAGGTATAGTCGAGAACGTCCCTGTCCAGGTTGGTAAATTCTTTGTTCAAGCAGATTTCCTTATTATTGATTGTGCTGAAGATCCTACTAGCCCTATTATTCTTGGTAGACCGTTCTTGGCTACTGCAGATGCTAGAATCAGTGTCAAGAATAGATCACTCACCTTCACCATAGGCGATGAGGTTTTGGATTTCTCTTTTGGCCCTACAAAGGAGGAAATTTCATGGTTGGAGGTGAAAAGCATCAGCATCGACGGGACCAAGCAAACAACGGAGGAGGGAGCCAGCTCTGTACTCGAGATCGACAAGCCCTCCTCGATCTCGACAAGCGCTCTCCTCGAGCTCGACAAGCCTTTGTCGATCTCCACCACCACCGCCGAGCCAGAGACTTGCCCAGAGTCTATGCATGGGGTCCCTGTACTCGATCTCGACCAGCAGTACTCGACATCGAGTAGACCCAAGCCGAAAAATTTCTGTTTTGGGTCCGAACAGGTAAGTTCAGGTATGAATTCTACTCCCCCTCAGTCCATAAATAAAATTTTCAATGATTTAAGGGGAGATAAGACACCATGGCGAGAGAATCTGCAGAAACTAAAGGCTACAAAGAAGAAGAAGAAAGAGAAGGGAGATGATGCAAGCAACCACTTGTCAGCTGAGCTTGCATACTACCATCAGGACCTAGATGATCCAGGAAAAGGGCCAAGCATTAGTGGGCCCCACAATAAGGGTCCTTCAGCGCAAACGGAGAAGTCGGCCTAGCGACTCTAAAATCTAGAGCATGTATATAGACTTTATGAACTTTTGGGACTTTTTTTGGACTTTTTGGTTTTTATTTTTTGGTTTTATGTCATTTTAAGAACTTCATATGGATAGTCTTGTTTTTGGTATGGAATCTAACACTTGTAGGTCGGAGAACATATAAGGATCGCGAAAAGTGGAAAAGGAAGTCCCTGAAAACCAGTCAGAATCGACGAAGGCCAAGTCGACGACGACGAGGAGAAGCAGCCAGACAATACTCGATATCGAGTAGGCCAACTCGACATCGACAAGCCCAGATGCTCCTCGACTTCAGAATCCACTAGACGCAGACAAGCCTACTCGAGATCGAGTATACCGTACTCGAGATCGACGAGCAACCTACTCGACATACCTGATCCGCCTTCCTCGATGTGTTATCCTGTGAGTTCCTTCCTTCACTCTTGTTTTTTATTTGATTTTATACAGTGGGGACACTGTTGTGAGCTGAATCTGCCATGTTTTACAGTAACTTTTATATCGATTTCTGCATGCATTTCACTCATTTGGGCTAAGATAGTACATAATCTATGTGGTTTATGTTTATTTGCCAAATTTTGGAATCTACACCAGTTTCTGTTTAAATCGCAGAATTCGAGGCATTTTACAGCAATTCTACAAAAGGTCAGAAAAGCTCCGAAATCTACTACAGAAATGCAAGGCCAAGGAACCAGTCGAATCGAGCTGAGAGCCCAGGTTACTCGATCTCGACGAGCATAGCCAAGCAAGCCTTGTTGATCAGGAGAAACGTCGAGAGCCAGACCAACCAAGCTCTGGAACCCAACTCGATCTCGACAAGACCTGGTCGAGATCGACGAAGCCCAGTGCCACACCCGGAGTCGACGAGGAGAAGAGCTGATCGAGAAGCCAAGGACGAGAAGCCGAGCACAGCTCTACTCGATCTCGACTAGACCTGGTCGAGATCGACGAGCCACCTATCGCCACTCCGAGTCCATGCCGAGGAGAAGCTTCTCGACTAGGGAAGACCACACCTCTACTCGATCTCGACAAACCCTAGTCGAGATCGACGAGCCCAAGAGCCCAGATCCAGGCTTGTCAAGCATACCTACCCGAGAAAACCTAGTCGACGGATCAATTCTACTCGAGGTCGACTGGAGCTACTCGAGGTCGACGAGCGCCAGGAGCCAAGTCCGAGCCACATCGAGCACCAGTCAGCCGAGACGACGAGCCGAGCCAGTCGACCATAATCCTACTGGAGATCGACTAGACCTTTGTCGAGATCGAGTAGACCTCCAGAGCCGCGTTACTCGGTTTGACCAATTCTACTCGACTTGGGATTGCTTGGGCGCAAAGTTTGCCGATTTTATCCGAAATCTATCAAGATACATCATGAAGAGAAGTAGATATATCCATGGAAGACTTTAGATATATTTTCCTATTTTGGATTTAATTTCCTTGTGTCTTTTATTTATCTTTAAAGTTTTAGATATAGTTTTAGATTTAGATATAGATATTCTATCCTTGAATAGCAAGGATTAGAAAGCTATAAATAAAGCCCTAGGGGCTGGTTTTTATTCATTTTTTTCGAGGACACACAATTCAATTTCAGTCAAAAGACAAGTAGTTCCACAGAGACAGTTTAGGAGTTCGAAGGTTTTAAGGTTTTGGCATTCAACGAGAGTTGGATTGCCGGGATTGTAAAGTCTTGGAATATAGTTTAATGCAAGTTTTTTTCTTTCAATCGATGATGTCTGAGTTTGCGATGCGGCGTGAGTAGTCCACCCACTTCTAGGGTTGGGGCGAGCCCGACGATAGCCATGCATAATTGAGGTAAAGATCCGACCTTTATCATGTTTTGAGCATTTTCCTACTTATTGATGTGTTTATTTCCCATCTAATGGAGACCCATACTAACAACTTGGATTATAAACATAAAATCGGTAGAGACAATTAGGGTTTCTTGAGAGAGTTGTCTAATTGTTGGAAAAGGCGAAAGCTTAATCATTTAATGCGATTCACATGATTATCTGTTCAATTCTACCTTATGCATGCTTGGTTATTGTCGTTGCAAACCCCAATCTTGGAAGTCCTTTCACATTAAGTTTAGTTCGAACCCCAAAGCAATTGTTTTTACTTTCTTTTATTTCGTTTTTAAGTTTCTGCCCTGGTCGACCTCGACCAAGCCCTGGTCGATCTCGACTACTGATCCTCGACCCAGAGTCGCCGTAGCTTAAGTGTGCAGGAATCGACAAGCCAACCCGAAGTCGACAAGAAGCCTACTCGATATCGAGTACCACCTGGTCGATATCGACGAGCCTGTGCTTGCTGTTTTGCTGTGTTCGACTGTGCCTGACCCCTGTCGACTAACCCTTTGTTATGCGATATATTCTATAGCGCATTTAGTAGTTTTTGTCATCATTTAAATGTCATTGTGAGAGATATTTGTATGAACTTGGTGATTCGGAACCTGTTGAAGAAGTTGAAGAAATCATAGGATCATGCAAGTTATAGAAGAGTTGAAGTGAAGAAGTTCGGAAGCAGCTGGAAGCTGGTGAGCTTGGCGCGGCCGCGCTGCTACTGACGCGCCCACGCTGCTAGGAGGAAGTGCATGCGTCGTTGCATCAGATAGAAGTAGCAAGACGATCCACTGGCGCGCCCGTGCTGCTACTGACGCGCCCGCGTCCGTCCCTGGAGACGGATTCTTATCCGATTTTCCCTATCTTATTAGTTTTTAATATTATATTTTTACGGGATGTTAAACCCTTTTAATGAGGTTATATTATTACCGAGAAGGAACCGGTTGTTGGAGGTGATTTTACAGAGACGTATTTTTCCTTTCTTCATCTCACAAACCCTATGGAGAACTAACTCTCCTTTGTTGCACTTGGTTCTATGAAGCCTTCGATTGATTTGGTTGTGAGTATTCTACTCTTGTTCGTCCTTTGTTAATTGTTTCGATCTCCTGAGCTTATTGCTTGATTGCTTATTATTGGTTAATCTGGATTGATCACCTAGGTTTATCGATACTAGTCATATTGCTAGGGTTTCCAATTCCAGGTTTGGGGTTGTAGATTCATTGTAGCTAACACAACCATCATACGCAGGTTGCTTATGGTAGATTGTGAAGGAGATTCGATTACAGGCTATTTTAACGGGTTGTTAGAATCGCTTGTATCTCATTATAATTCATGTTTGAATGCTATCGCTTTATTATTCGGTGAAGGTTTTCCCTTGTAATTTGGTGATAAGTGCTTTTAGGACTGGTAGGACTAAAAGCTATTACACGGTCTGAATTGAGAACAATTACTGGACATTAGAACTTGAGATTCATAGAATGCGATGATGAACCATCTCAATTGTTGAGCGGATAATTACCCGGTGTGATACTTTTCCATCATATTTTCGCAACCTCTTATTGCAACTTGTTCGGTCACTATCGCTTACACACAAAATTCCCCCTTGAATTGGTTACTTTTGGGTAATAATACTTGCTCTTACAATTGATTCTGTTTCCCTGTGGGTTCGACCCTAACTTACCTACTATACTTGTTATAGTTTGCATCTTAGGAATTTACTTTGATTTGGCATAACGACTTTAGGCCTGTCACCCTTAGTCGAGGTCGAGTACCCCTGTTGTCGACTTCTGACCGTGAGACTTCACCGCTGCCTAGGATCCGCTGACACGCTTCCTCTTGGATCGATCCTGACTTCCCGCTACTACATCAGGAGGAGGTCTTGTAATTATTTGCGTGGGCAGAATCTGGTTTGAATTATTTTATTATATTTCATACTCGATTTCCTCATACCAAAAAATTGGCGCCGTTGCCGGGGAAGCTATCAATCGCGCCTTAGGTAGTCAGTTTTCACTGTTTCTTTGAGTTACTTTGCAGGTGTATGCGTCGTTCTGGTCTACCACCTGAGTTTGACAGCTTAGATGAACCGGAGCGTTTCTTACACATCCACTCTAAATTGAAAAGGATCATGTCGGCCGCTGAAACACAATAGCAGCTGATTGCCAGGCTTACCACGGAGCTAGCCGCAAAGGATACTGCTATCGCCACCAAAGATGCAAGCAGAAGCTGAGCTTGCCCAATATCCAACTACAACAGAGGATTATATGCATCCGACTCTCGTCGTGCCTAAATCGGCGATTCTAATCCCTGATAACTCTTTCGAAATTCGCACTCAGTTTCTTATAGAGCTTAAAAATAATGCCTTTTATGGTAGATTTAATGAGTGTCCTCTTGAACATATTACAAACTTTTCTGACATGTGTCGTACTCTTGCTGAAGGTACCACTTTGGAATATGTCAAGATGAAAGCTTTTCGCTGGTCTCTAGCTGGTCCTGCATTGAAATGCCTTGAAGGGCTGAAAGCAAGATCACTCACAACCTGGGCCCAAGTAGAGCAAGAATTTATGAATAAATTCTTCCCACCCGTCAAAACAGCACATCTACGCTAGAAAATCATCGCCTTCAAACAGAAGCAAGGGGAACCGCTGGCATAGACATGGGAGCGCTACAAGGAACTTCTGCGATCTTGCCCTACTCATGGACAACCACCCTATGTCATTCAAGAGATCTTCTTCAACTCTCTTGATCAAGTCACCA
Source organism: Persicaria tinctoria (assembly GCA_037127255.1). NCBI lineage: Eukaryota > Viridiplantae > Streptophyta > Magnoliopsida > Caryophyllales > Polygonaceae > Persicaria > Persicaria tinctoria. The sequence continues at coordinate 17,906,785 of JBANSL010000007.1, read as the reverse complement.
AAGACAGAATCAACCATTATACTCGCTATGAGTATCTGACGATGCCGCCATGTGACGCATGGGGTGTGCTGGAAAAGCTCACTAACTACGACAACAAATATAGGTCTACTTCAAACTACGAGGAGAACTCCTACGCCAGGCCAGCACCATCTATGCCACTCTATGAGCCAACAAAGGAGATCGACCCAGATGTCAGGGAGCAATTCTATAGAGACTAGAATCGTAAGCTCCTCAAGCAAGTCAAATATTTGTCTGTCAACCAGCCTTGCATCGAATGCGGATCACAGCGGCACACCACTAATGAGTGCCCACACACTGAGCAAGTCAGGATGGAAGAAACACATGAGGAGGCAACTTACGCAGGGGGTCACAATCGCTACATGAGGGATCAAAGGTTCTATCAACCACAGTGTAACCAAGGTCCTCCTAGGAACCCCCCACCCTACAGAGCTCCAGGACATCCAGAAAGGGATCAAAAGAAGGATGATCTGCAGCTGATCCTTGAGGAGATGCGGCGGAATCAGGGCACCATCAAAAACCAGTTCCAGAACATCACCACCAAATTTGGGGAATTGGACATCTGGAAAAGGGGAATTGAGACTCAGATGGGTCAGATCGCTGACAGAGCCCACGACCGTCCGGCAAGCTCCCTGGGCAAACAGAACCAAATCCTAAAGGGAAAACCCGACATGTCGCAGCCATCAAACTCAGGAGTGGGCATCAACTACACGAGCCAGAGGTCGGAAAACAGCAAAGCAATGCAGATCAACAACTCGAGACAGAGCAGAATCTAGTCGATCTCGAGGAGCCTTACTCGATGTCGACAAGACCTTGGTCGACCTCGACAAGAACCTACTCGACCAAGACCAGAAACAGAGCTCGGAATCCACTGCGCAGACCAGCAACCCGAGGTCGACAACCCAAGTCGAGCTCGACAAGCCCGTGGTCGAGATCGACAAGCCCGTGGTCGAGATCGAGGAGCAGCAAGCCAACGTCGGCGACTCTGCAGCACCTCCGACAGCTGATCTGGCTTCAAAACAGAAAAAGCCACTGCCTTTCCCTTCTAAAACTCAGAAAGATCCCACTGCAGGTAGGTTCAATAGATTTGTTAATATGCTGCAAGAACTGAACTTTTCTATTCCTTTTACAAAAGCCCTGCAAGAGATGCCTGGATATGTCAAGTTCCTGAAAGAAATCTTGAGCAAGAAGCGGTCCATCTCAGAGATCGCGGGCGAATGCAAAGTACTCCACTTCCCTGAAAAGAGACATGACCCTGGTAAGTTTTCTGTTACTGTGGGTTTTGGACAATCTAAATATGATTCTCTATGCGATTTAGGAGCAAGTGTGAGCATCATGCCTTTATCAATCTGGCGGAAAGTAAAAATAGGATGCATAGAACATGTGGATGCCAAATTATACATGGCGAACAATACAGTAGTCATCCCTACAGGTATAGTTGAGAACGTCCCTGTCCAGGTTGGTAAATTCTTTGTTCCAGCAGATTTCCTTATTATTGATTGTGCTGAAGATCCTATAGCCCTATTATTCTTGGTAGACCGTTCTTAGCTACTGCAGATGCCAGAATTAGTGTCAAGAATAGATCACTCACCTTCACCATATGCGATGAGGTTTTGGATTTCTCTTTTGGCCCTACAAAGGAGGAAATTTCATGGTTGGAGATGAAAAGCATCAGCATCGACGGGACCTAGCAAACAGCGGAGGAGAGAGCCAACTCTGTACTCGAGATCGACAAGCCCTCCTCGATCTCGACAAGCGCTCTCCTCGAGCTCGACAAGCCTTTGTCGATCTCGACCACCACCGCCGAGCCAGAGAATTGCCCAGAGTCTAAGTATGGGGTCCCTGTACTCGATCTCGACCAGCAGTACTCGACATCGAGTAGATCCAAGCCCAAAATTTTCTATTTTGGGCCCGAACAGGTAAGTTCAGGTATGAAGTCTACTCCCCATCAGTCCATAAATAAAATTTTCAATGATTTAAGGGGAGATAAGACACCATGGCGAGAGAATCTGCAGAAACTAAAGGCTACAAAAAAGAAGAAGAAAGAGAAGGGAGATGATGCAAGCAACCACTTGTCAGCTGAGCTTGCATACTACCATCAAGACCTAGATGATCCAGGAGAAGGGCCAAGCATGAGTGGGCCCCACAATAAGGGTCCTTGAGCGCAAACGGAGAAGTCGGCCTAGCGACTCTAAAATCTAGAGCATGTATATAGACTTTATGAACTTTTGGGACTTTTTTTTGACTTTTTGGTTTTTGGTTTTTGTTTTTTGGTTTTATGTCTTTTTAAGAACTTCATATGGATAGTCTTGTTTTTGGTATGGAATCTAACACTTGTAGGTCAAAAAACATATAAGGATCGCGAAAAGTAGAAAAGGAAGTCCCTGAAAACCAGTCAGAATCGACGAAGGCCAAGTCGACGACGACGAAGAGGAGCAACCCAGACACTACTCGATATCGAGTAGGCCAACTCGACATCGACAAGCCCAGGAGCTCCTCGACTTCAGGATCCACCAGACGCAGACGAAGCTACTCAATATCGAGAACACCATACTCGAGATCGACGAGCAACCTACTCGACATACCTGATCCGCCTTCCTCGATGTGTTATCCTGTGAGTTCCTTCCTTTACTCTTGTTTTTTATTTGATTTTATACAGTGGGGACACTGTAATGTTTAAGTATGGGGTGGGGGAAGGGCTTACTTTATGCATATTTGCCATATTTGACATTATGTGTGCATATTTAAAGTTTATTTCTTATACATGGCTATTTTGTAATTCATTATTGATTTATGTGCTTACATGCATGATTTCCAAAATTTAGAAAAATGACCCCCATTGAAAATTTTGATTAATGTCATGGAAGCTTATATTGAACTCAACGATGCAAAATTGGATTCATTAGAGATATAACATGAAATTGCCAAGTAAAGGGAAGTCACAATGAAGTGCATTATTTCATGAAAACCATGAAAGGAGGTAAAATTTGAAGTTGCTTTTGACGTATTGCATGATAAGATGATGGAGGACTTTATATTTCCATATAAATGCTCATATTGTTATAATCCTAGCCATACCTATGCTTATGCATCACAAAAGCCATAATATGCCTTATTTCAAATATTGCTCCACATGATCTAAATATTGCCATTCTTTACCTTATTACCTTATCCGGGGATTATGTTGAGAATGATGTTACATTATGGAGATTGTTATATGGTTGTTGTATTTATCATTATTGGAGTTTGGAAGGAAATTGTTTGAAATATATGGAAAATTTAATGAGTGAAAAAAAATCCAATCACCTCAGGAGATAAAGGTAGATTGACCCTGCTCTCTGAGATAATGGTTTGGAGAGATGGGACACATTGTGAGGAGTCCATAGCACTAAGTATCCGGGGTCATTCATGACACTCATGTTTGCGACTCGCGAGAAGGCAGTGTTGAGGTCAGAGAGGTAAAAGCATTATTATTGATAAAAGCATTATGAAAGGTGATGAATCTTATGAAAAGGAATGGGGAAACTCAAGTTTGAAAATACTCCATTTCCCCGGATCATTAGCACCACATTGCCAAAAATTTCCCACCTTTTAGCCTTTTACCGATCTACTCTTTATTGAGCTTTAATTAAAATCCTCTTGATTATTAATGCTTTGTCACTATAATTGTTTTTGCATAACCCTCCTTTTGTGAGTAGATGTTGCTTTTGTATATTTGCACATGCATGAATCTGTGACACAAGTACCTTTTCAAGGATGGTAATTGACTGCAGGGATATATGAGAATGAATCCGATATGTTGAGAGTTTTGATTTCTTCCCCTAAATGACAATTAAAAGTATTGCTTGAGGACAAGCAAGCTTAAGTATGGGGCTGGTTTTTATTCATTTTTTTCCAGGACACACAATTCAATTTCAGTCAAAAGACAAGTAGTTCCACAGAGACAGTTTAGGAGTTCGAAGGTTTTAAGGTTTTGGCATTCAACGAGAGTTGGATTGCCGGAATTGTAAAGTGTTGGAATATAGTTTAATGCAAGTTGTTTTCTTTCAATCGATGATGTCTGAGTTTGCGATGCGGCGTGAGTAGTCCACCCACTTCTAGGGTTGGGGCGAGCCCAACGATAGCCATGCATAATTGAGGTAAAGATCCGACCTTTATCATGTTTTGAGCATTTTCCTACTTGTTGATGTGTTTATTGCCCATCTAATGGAGATCCATGCTAATAACTTGGATTATAAACATAAAATCGGTAGAGACAATTAGGGTTTCTTGAGAGAGTTGTCTAATTGTTGGAAAAGGCGAAAGCTTAATCCTTTAATGCGATTCACATGATTATCTGTTCAATTCTACCTTATGCATGCTTGGTTATTGTCGTTGCAAACCCCAATCTTGGAAGTCCTTTCAAATTAAGTTTAGTTCGAACCCCAAAGCAATTGTTTTTACTTTCTTTTATTTCGTTTTTAAGTTTCTGCCCTGGTCGACCTCGACCAAGCCCTGGTCGATCTCGACTACTGATCCTCGACCCAGAGTCGTCGTAGCTTAAGTGTGCAGGAATCGACAAGCCAACCCGAAGTCGACAAGAAGCCTACTCGATATCGAGTACCACCTGGTCGATATCGACGAGCCTGTGCTTGCTATTCTCCTTTGTTCGACTATGCCTGACCCCTGTCGACTAACCCTTAGTCGAGGTCGAGTACCCCTGTTGTCGACTTCTGACTGTAAGACTTCACCGCTGCCTAGGATCCGCTGACACGCTTCCTCGTGGATCGATCCTGACTTCCCGCTACTACATCAGAAGGAGGTCTTGTAATTATTTGCGTGGGCGGAATCTGGTTTGAATTATTTTATTATATTTCATACTCGATTTCCTCATACCAACAGACACTGTAATATTTAAGTATGGGGTGGGGGAAGGGCTTACTTTGTGCATATTGAAATTATTTGATCATATTTGACATATATGTGCATTTATTTCTTTGAATTGCTACATGGCTATTTTGGAATGCATTATTGATTTATGTGCTTTTATGCATGTTTTCCAAAATTTAGAAAAATGACCCCCATTGAAATTTTGAAATAATGTCATGGAAGCTTACATTGAACTCGACGATGCAAAATTGGATTCATTAGAGATATAGCATGAAATTTCCTAGTAAACGGAAGTCGCAATGAAATGCATATTTTCTTGAAAACCATGAAAGGAGGTAAAATTTGAAATTGCTTTTGACATGTTGCATGATAAAATGATGGAGGACTTTATATTTCCATATAAATGCTCATTGTTATAATCCTAGCCATACCTATGCTTATGCATTACATAAAAGCCATAATAAGCCTTATTTCAAATATTGCTCCACATTATCTAAATATTTCCATTCTTTACCTTATTTCCTATCCGGGGATTAAGTTGAGAATGATGTTACATTATGGAGATGTTATATGGTGTTTGTGTTGTTATCGTATTTGGAGTTTGGAAGGAAATTGTTTGAAATATATGGAAAATTTAATGAGTGAAAGAAAATCCAATCACCTCATGAGATAAAGGTAGATTGACCCTGCTCTCTGAGATAATAGTTTGGAGAGATGGGACACATTGTGAGGAGTCCAAAGCACTAAGTATCCGGGGCCATTCATGACACCCATGTTTGCGACTCACGAGAAGGCAGTGCTGAGGTCAGAGAGGTAAAAGCATTATTATTGAGAAAAAGCATTCTAAAAGGTGATGAATCTTATGAGAAAGAATGTGGTATGGAATTCAGTTTGGAAATACTCCATTTCCCCGGATCATTAGCACCACATTGCCAAAAATTGCCCACATTTAGCCTTTTACCAATCTACTCCTTATTGAGCTTAAATTAAAATCCTCTTGATTATTAATGCTTTGTCACATGAATTGTTTTTGCACAACCCTCCTTTTGTGAGTAGATGTTGCTTTTGTATATTTGCACATGCATGGATCTGTGACACTAGTACCTTTTCGAGGATGGTAATTGACTGCATGGTTATATGAAAATGAATCTAAGATGTTGAGAGTTTGAATTCTTCCCCTGAATGACAATTAAAAGTATTGCTTGAGGAGAAGCAAGCTTAAGTATGGGGTGTTTGTTGTGAGCCTAATTTGCCATGTTGTATATCTACTGTTATTTCGATTTCTGCATATATTGCATACATTTGGGTTAGAACAATACAGAATCTCTGTAGTTTACACTTATTTGCAATATATGGAGGTCTACACATGTTTTGGTTATATTTCGCAGAAATCGGACGCACTTTGAAGCTCAAAGGAAACTCATGGAGAAGCTAAGGATGTTGCAGCTGGAGAAAATGCCATTTTTCACCATTCTTCATTCTGAATCAAGCTTTGATGTCTTCATGAGAGTTGTAGCCCTCGGAAGGAGCTTTCCAACACATGGTCATATGCGTCAATCCGACGAACGAGGACTCGGGAAAGTGCGTTTCAAGAACAGAGCAGAAAGCTGAAGCCAAGTGTACTCGATATCGAGTACATCTTACTCGATATCGACCAACCTGGTCGAGCACACCTGGTCGAGCAGAGCTGATCGAGGACACCGAGTCAGAGACAACCCGACTCCCGGAACCCAACTCGAGATCGACTAGCTCTAGTCGAGATCGACCACACTTCGGAGCCATGTCCGGAGTCGACGAGCTGTGCCAAGCCGAGAAGCCGAGGACGAAGACGCAAACCACCTCTACTCGATCTCGAGGAGGCTTGGTCGAGATCGACAACGCCCAGGAGCCCAGATCCGAGCCTGTCGAGCAAATCTACCCGACCAAGCCAGCCAGACGACGAAGCCTACTCGATATAGAGTAGGGCTACTCGAGATCGACTAGACCTCCGAGCCATGTCCGAGCCTTGTCGAGCACCAGTCACTCGAGACAGACGAGGCCTACTCGAGACAGAGGAGGGATACTCGAGATCGACAAGACCCTGGTCGAGATCGAGTAGACTTCCAGAAGACGCGTTACTCGGTTTTGACGAATCCTACTCGGTATAGGGTTGCTTGGGCTGGAAGATTGCCGATTCTATCCAAAATAATCAAGATACATCATGAAGGAGAAGATTTATCCATTGAAGACATTTTAGATATAATTCCTTATTTTAGATTTAATTCACTTATTGTTTTTATTTATCTTTAAAGCCTTTTAGATATAATTTTAGATATAGATAGATATTTCTTTCCTAGAATAGCTAGGGAATGAAGCCTATAAATAAAGCCCATGGGGCTCAGTTTTATTAATTCAATTTCAGTCAGAGACAAGTAGTTCCAAGGAGAAAGTTTTAGGAATTCGAAGGTTTTAGGGTTTTGACATTCGACGAGAGTTGGATTGCCGGGATTGTAAAGTCTTGGAATATAGTTTAATGCAAGTTGTTTTCTTTCAATCAATGATGTCTGACGTTGCAATGAGGCGTGAGTAGTCCACCCACTTCTAGGGTTGGGGCGAGCCCGACGATAGCCATGCATAATTGAGGTAAAGATCCGACCTTTATCATGTTTTGAGCATTTTTCTACTTGTTGATGTGTTTATTGCCCATCTAATGGAGATCCATGCTAACAACTTGGATTATAAACATAAAATCGGTAGAGACAATTAGGGTTTCTTGAGAGAGTTGTCTAATTGTTGGAAAAGGCGAAAGCTTGGTCCTTTAATGCGAATTATATGATTATCTGTTTGGTTCTACCTTATGCATGCTTGGTTATTGTCGTTGCAAACTCAAATCTTGGAAGTTCTTTCACATTAAGTTTAGTCGAAACCCCAATTAAAGCATTTGTTTTTACTTTTTTTCGTTTTCGTTTTAAGTTTCTGCCCTCGTCGATCTCGACCAAACCCTGGTCGACCTCGACTACTGATCTTCGACCAAGGTCGTTGTAGCTTCTGTGTGCAGGTACTCGACGAGCCAGTCATCGACATCGACCAGGACCCTACTCGATCTCGAGTAAGGGCTTGTCGAGATCGACCACCAGTGCCTGTGCTTGCTGCTGCGTTGTTCGACTGTCCGATCTTCTGTCGAGTTGCTGTACTCGAGATCTAGGACTTCTGTTGTCGACTTCTGTGAGATTTCTCCGCTACCTAGGATCCGCTGACACACTTCCTCGTGGATCGATCCTGACTTCCCACTGCTGCATCAGGAGGAGGTCTTGTATTTATTTGCAAGGGACGGAATCTGGTTTGCTGTGAATTATTTATATTTTATTTGCATACTCGATTTCCTCTACCAACAAGCCCTGCTCGCAGGACTAGAAGTAGCTTTAGTGAAAGGCGTCAGGCAAGTGTCAGTTTACACCGATTTGGAAGTAGTGACGCTGCAGATAACAGAAGAATATGAGACCAAAACCGGTTTAATGCCTGATTATCAAAGAAAGGCACGGGCGTTGTCAAAAGCTTTCTTTAGTTTTTGCCTAACGGCTGTTCCCAGAAGTGACAATCAGCAGGCAGACACCTTGGCTCGGTTGGGAGATGTTATGCTTGAGGAGGTAGGAAAGGAAGTGATCCTCGAAAGGATGAACAGTCGAAGACTTATCCAATAAGTCTACCAAGTGCAGGGAATTGAAACGGAAGATTGGAAAACGTCGATCGCGGACTATCTGGGAAAGGGCGTCTTACCCGAAGAAAGAGATGCTGCTAAAAAAGTAATCGCAAAATCTTCTCGATTCACCATCGGAGAGGGGAGGCTGTACAAGAGAGGTTAGTGTCTCCCAGATCTATTGTGCATATCAACAAAGGAGGGAAGTCTTGTTGTAGAAGAATTACATGATGGAGTTTGCGCGCACCACTAAGGGTGGAGAGCTGTTGTGGCCAAAGCAACCAGGCTAGGGTATTATTGTTCAACTCTGAAGCGAGATGTTCAAGATTATATACAGAAATGCGATGCATGTCAACTATTTGGAAACTTGATCCACTGCCCTTCCGAGGTACTAAAAAGTATAACTGGTGCTTGCCCTTTTTCTATCTGGGGAATGGACATCTTAGGTCCATTTCCTACTGCCCTTGGTCAGTTGAAGTATGTGTTAGTCTTGGTTGATTATTTCACAAAGGGGGTAGAGGCCGAAGTAATGGGATTAATAACCGCGGAAAAGGTGAGGAGGTTCTTATGGAAGAATATTGTCTGTCGTTTCGGAGTACTCGACTCGATAATCACAGATCATGGACCTCAATTTGATTGCGGAACGATTAGAGATTTCTGCATCGGTTTAGGCATAAACCTCAAAACTTCATCTGTGGCCCATCCGCAGACGAACGGGCAGGCGGAAACAACCAATCGACAATTACTGTATGGGATACAAAAGAAACTTGGGAACACAACAAATAGGCGATGGGCAGAACTACTACCTTTAGTGCTCTGATCCTACCGCACGTCAGCAAAGACTCCAACTGGAGAAACCCCGTTTTCTTTAGTCTTCGGTATGGACGCGATCATCCCAATTGAGAGATTGGTTACTTCAGCGCGAATAATAGCATACAACAAAGAAACAAACGATGAAGCATTGGACCTCGAACTCCATCTCATAGAGGAGCACAGGATAACAACAGCTTTGAAAGAGCAAGAATACAAGAGGAGGCTATCTAAATATCGGGATAGGCGAATTCACCCACGGCATCTCAAGGAAGGGGATTTGGTGCTCCGCCAAACTACCTCTGGAGGGAAACTGGACCCCAACTAGGAAGGACCTTATGTGATCGTGAAAGAGGTTCAAGAAGGAGCATACAGGCTCAGCACCCCTGAAGGCATCGTTTTGAACAAGGCTTGGAATGCTGATAATCTAAAAAAGTACTATATATAATTATCAAATAGTAGTATGAAACAAAAAGCTTAGTCGCCCCCACAAAAATTAAATAAAGCGGTTAGAGGGCGCTTTTATTATGTTTAACTTCTGGGGAACTTCTCACAATAAGTCCTAGAACGCTGGAGCTTGGCTCCGCGTCAGGCCTCTGATCGAATCCGCATTCTCAGAGACGAGATTTCATATTAAGTCATTGGACGCTGGAGCTTGGCTCCGCGTCAGGCCTCTGATCGAATCCACATTCTCAGAGATGAGATTTCATATTAAGTCCTTGGACGTTGGAGCTTGGCTCCGCGTCAGGCCTCTGATCGAATCCGCATTCTCAGAGACAAGATTTCATATTAAGTCCTTGGACGCTAGAGCTTGGCTCCGCGTCAGGCCTCTTATCGAATCTGCATTCTCAAAGACTAGATTTCATATTAAGTCCTTGGACGCTGAAGCTTGGCTCTGCGTCAGGCCTCTGATCGAATCCGCATTCTTAGAGATGAGATTTCATATTAAGTCATTGGATGCTGGAGCTTGGCTCCGCGTCAGGCCTTTGATCGAATCCACAATCTCAGAGACGAGATTTCATATTAAGTCATTGGACGCTGGAGCTTGGTTCCGCGTCAGGCCTCTGATCGAATCCGCATTCTCAGAGACGAGATTTCATATTAAGTCCTTGGACGCTAGAGCTTGGCTCCGCGTCAGGCCTCTGATCGAATCCGCATTCTCAAAGACGAGATTTCATATTAAGTCCTTGGACGCTGGAGATTGGCTCCGCGTCAGGCCTCTAATCGAATCCGCATTCTCAGAGACGAGATTTCATATTAAGTCCTTGGACGCTGGATCTTGGTTCCGCGTCAGGCCTCTGATCGAACCCGCATTCTCATAGACGAGATTTCATATTAATTCCTTGGACGCTGGAGCATGGCTCCGTATCAAGCCTCTAATCGAATCTGCATTCTCAGAGATGAGATTTCATATTAAGTCCTTGGACGATGGACCTTGGCTCCGCGTCAGGCCTCTGATTGAATCCGCATTCTCAGAGACGAGATTTCAGATTAAGTCCTTGGACGCTGGAGCTTGGCTCCGCGAGAGGCCTCTGATTGAGTCCGCATTCTCAGAGACGATATTTCATATTAAGTCCTTGGACGCCGGAGCTTGGCTCCGCGTCAGGCCTCTGATCGAATCTGCATTATCAGAGACGATATTTTATACCTACAACGCTAGAGCTTGGCTCCGCGACAGGCCTATGAACAAAACCACAATCTTGGGAACAAAGTTTTACCTAAACTCCAAAGACGTTAGAATCTAGCTCCGAATTGGGATTCTCATCGGAACTCTAGAGCGTTAGATTTGATCTTTAAGGATAGTCTATAAATGAAAGATCTGGCTTTCATAAACCTTTCTGGGGCACCCAAAAACTTTCTAATTATATAAGGAAATTGTGGCTATAGATCCACCGATAAACATAAAATAAAAACAACCAAAGATGAAATACGATAGCAGATTCAAAGAGTTGTCAATCTTGAATAAAAAACAAGCCCCCATCAGCTCATGTCCGTCGAGCCCGCGCCCGGATGAGACGAGTTCTGCCTTGACTCAGACGAAATCCATTAGAGGGAGGACCATCTGACTCTAGAGAGGCCCACTCCGCATCTACCTCATCTCCCACAACATCTAAGATCTGGACATCGAAGCGATTTCAACCCTTTATGAATAAAGATTAAAGAGGAACCAATATTAATGCTACGTGACTCAGCGAAATCATTCCATCCTCCCCTTAAAAAGGGAACCCTGTAATCTCCGCGTACAACTTCTACCGAGAAGTCTCGAAGAATCCTGGTTGACAGAAGAATGCTTCTGGGGAGATCTGGCCCGAGCTTATCCTCAAAGCATAGTGGAAAAGACTAACAAGAGACAGATTTCAAAGAACGTTAAAAGAAAAACCAACCTGATAAAAGAAAAATTCAGCAATAAAAGAACTAACCAAGCGGAGAAGTTGCTCAGGAAAACTGATTCTCTCAAAAAAGGACCAAGGTGAACTAACAAGGGAAGGCATGATAAAAGCGCATAACAAGTCTAGGTGTCCTTTCCCCCATACTCTCTTTTATAAGGTGCATGAACAATACTGGACACATGTCGAAAACAGGAATACGGGGCAGATAAGTTCGAAAGGTCAAATCGTTGAACCAAAAACCACATGCGCCATGCATGAAATAAACAGCAAACACTATTTTTGAACTACTCAGAAATCCTGTGAGCGACGCATCATGATGAATTAGCCTCGAAAGACTAAAACCAGTCATACTAGTAACATAAATAACTTTAAATTCTCCAGAAGCAATTATTAAAGGCCTCGCAATTAACAAAATTATAGCCAATCTAATAAACAAGCTCAAGGCTTTATTTCATTAATAAAAGTACAGTTTAAAATCCATTTGAAGCTACGTCGCGGGGAGAAGGATCATCATGATGAACCTCATGACCACCCCCGCGTGAATCCACCACCCGAACCTCGAAACAAGCCTCACCCATGTGAGTAAAAATCATAGAAACCCCCTGTTCAAAACCATGCGATTCCTCAAAATCTTTCCATCCGCGGCCAAGGTAGAGAAGACCACCGTTGCGTTGCTCTATACAAACCGGGAAATTGCACATCAGATGAGAAGAAAGTAAAATCCGACTAGGAACAGCGTCCGCGTACACCTCCTCAAACCTAAGTGGTAGCAGCTAAAAAGTGACAGTGGAATGAAAGGTAAAAAGGAATTTTCTAAGAAAATTAGAAATTAAGTATAAATATCTCACCAATTGTAAGAACTGTTCGAGATAATCAATCGCTTGGAAAAAGGCCTATCGTGGTTCCGACCCAAAAACCCCGTATACTCTAAATGATAAAGGAGGAATTATGATGGATCCCCGCATCTCGATAAAGTTAGAGGAAAATCGTAAAAACCCTCTTATTTGTAACATCAGTCACGAGAGAACAGTCGAACAGAAAAAAGAAGAATTGCATGCATAACACGCAACAGGTGACGCAGCCACCAAGGGCATGCATCTCCCATTCTCTAAAAACAAAGCTAATCAGAGAAGAATCTTTTCTCAAAAACAGTAAAAGTGAATTACAAAAAGAAAAAACTAAAATTGCTTCTCAATAAAAAGCGATAAAACCAAGGGCAGGAAAACCTAGCACAGCAAGTATAAAACACACTTGGGTGTCCTAAAATGGTGAACATCCTAAAACAAGATGGATCCAAATTTGCCGCCAAGGGCTTTTTATAGAGTCATTATGAGGGAGGAACAACTTCAAACACTTCGGCTCCCCCTCATGTATGTTCTAATCGACGAGGATGCTCACACTCAAGCTAGACTCTGGTACCGCTCCAACGAGGAACACGAAGTAAAAGTGGATAGGGATGAAGATGGTCTATTCTGGTTGACTCAAGGATGGCGCGACTTCACACAAGCAAATCGAGTCAATGTAGGATCGGCCTTGATTTTCACCTACATGGGGGACTCCATCTTTGAAGTCGATGTTGTCAGCCCTGACAGCGAAGAAAATGGAGAGGTAGGACGTCCTTAGGTTCCTACCCTATCCTTCGCGTCAATATCTCTAAAATGATGTAACGAGTTTAAAGGGATCCAATCTCTAAGAAAGGTTTCTCTACGCTGCTTCATATTATGAATAATAAAAGATCCCTCTTTCTATTTTATTTCTAAAATCACAAGAACACAATAAGGAGAATCGTAGATTCCCTTTTTTCTTTAATTTACGAAAACTTAAATCGAAAGATCGGTTTACAAACTCCCAAGGCATGACGCGGAAACAACTCAATTAGAACTGCATGACGAAGAAACCGAGTTCAAGGTAGCCTCGTGGTCCTCCTCAATCTCACGACGCGGACAAACTTGGAAAGAGACATTACCCTTATGAAAAAACATCATGGCACTTCCTATCCCCAGGTGGTGAAGTATAAGAAATTCATCCCAACCGGTATCAATCTGAAAAAGACCATTCTCACTCCAAGATACAGCCACTGGAAAATCTCGAACAAGATACGATGAAAGAAAAGCCCACCGAGGCGGAAGAGGCCCGTATTCAGCCTCAAATTGAGGAGGCATAACCTTCACATCGAGAAAGTTAAAAACTTAATATAGGTAACCCAAGCTCTGTTGGAAGGAAAATAAAGAAAACTCACTAGCCGAGAAAGCTGCTCCACACTCTCAATCTTTTGAAAAAAGGCCCAAGGGTTAAATTTTCCTGATGACATAATGCTTGCAATGGCGCAATCGATTAACAAAATGTAAGAGGCGGCAAAGGAGATAAAAATCAAGGCTATAAAAAGGAAAATTCCCTCATAAAGCATAAAGACAGGTGGTAAAAGACTTCATACATTCGGACCGACCCTTTCAACACTTGGAAAGATCAGAACGTAGATATATAGAGATTTACTGCAAGCAAAATATACAAGCAATACCAGTGTTTTATCCAAAGAGATCTTTAACCCAAATTCTCAAAACACGGGGAGTATCCCAATGGAACGCAAAAAATCGGAAACCAAACATAGGTTCCCAAGTCCATAAAAGTTTCATCCCACAAAGAACTAAAAATCAAAGTTTAGGGGGGGGGGGGGGGTCGGCACTGGTCATGCTAGGCTCAAACTTCTCCAAGGGAGCACCAGGGTTAGTTGCTGAACGTGTAACACTTTGGTTGATCCCTGCAACCATTCCCTTCCGAAAATAGCTGAAACACTTATCTTTCAAAATACTAGTGCTCTTCGAAGTCTGGAGACAAGCTTTCGCCACAAAAGACAAGAAGGAGATGCCAACCTCAGTTTTTATCCACTCAGAAGAAAAATAAGTCAAACCTTCAGGACTCTAAAGCCATTGGAGGGCCACATCTTGATCCGGACGCGCCTTGATCGTATCAAGTTCTTGCTTAGTAATAGACACTTCTTCGCGAAGAATGGAGAGATCTTCTTCCATCTTATCAATGATGGCCTGTCGGGGTTGAAGCAGCTCTCGCGAGGCCCCTTCAGCCGCTTCCAGCTCTTTGACGCGAGAGACAGCAGAGCTCAAAGAAACTTTCAAATCATCATGTTTTTTCCGCAAAGCTACCATGGCCTCTTTCTGGACTTGCACCTCCTCATGAAGGTCCGCTGACCTCTTTTTGAACTTCTCCACTGAGGTCGGGTCACCCATAGTGTTCCCCATAATTCGGAGCTGATGAGTTAGTTTTTTAATCTCCTCTTCTTTCTTTCTAAGATCCTCCTCTCCACACACCATGCGTCTCTCGACATCCGGTTGAATCACCCTTAGCTGGAATAAGGGAAAGTGGAGTAGGAAAAATTGAAATTAAACCGCGTCAAATTATTCTGAAAGGTGAGAAAGGAAATTTAACCTACCCATTGAATAATACGATCCAGGTTGGTTGAAAGAGTGACGGGATCCAATCGACTGATATATCCTTGCTCAGGGAGACAACGCTTCTTAGCCGGGAAAGCAAGACCTCGTAAGTCAATCGGATCAAAGCCTGGAATGGTAAACTCGCGAAGAGTTGCTTCACCCTCTAAAAAGAGCCCCCTTTCATCCGTGGCCGAGGGCCCAACAACAATAGCGACTGTTGTGAGCTGAATCTGCCATGTTTTACAGTAACTTTTATATCGATTTCTGCATACATTTCATACATTCGGGCTAAGATAGTACAGAATCTGTGTACTTTACACTTATTTGCAATATATGGAATCTACACCAGTTTCTGTTTAATTTCGCAGAATTCGAGGCAAATAACAGCAGTTCTGAGAAAGGTCGGAAAAGCTCAGAAATCAACTACAGAAGTCCAAGGTCAAGATACAGCGGAACCAGTCGAATCAAGCTAGGAGCCTATGTTACTTGGTCTAGATTAAGCCTACTCGACCTCGACGAAGGTGTCTGAGCTCAGGCCTTGTTGACCGAGCACTGATCGAGAAACTGAGCCAGAACAACCCGACTCCAGAGACCCTCCTCGATCTCGAGTACAGCTAGTCGAGATCGACTACACTAGAGAGCACCAAGACCGGAGTCGACGGGTTGAGACAAGTCGAGAAGCCGAGGACGGAGACGCAGAAGACAACCTTACTAGATCTCGAGGAGATCTAGTCGAGATCGAGGACCAGCACCGCGTCTGTCCGAGTCCATGCCGAGGAGGAGTCCTCGACACCACCAGCAAGCCATCCTCGACCACACCCTACTCGATCTCGACGAGAGTTAGTCGAGATCGACGAGCCCTGAGCCCAGATCCGAGCCTGTCGAGTAGAGCCACCCGAGAAGACCTAGTCGACAAGGCTAGTCTACTCGAGATCGAGGAGGGGTCCTCGAGATCGACCAACCCTGTGATCCTAGTCCGAGCTTGTCGAGCACCAGCTAGCTGAGATGACGGAGCCGGGCCAGTCGACCACAATCCTACTCGAGATCGACAAGACCTTTGTCGAGATCGAGGAGACCTCCAAAAGCCGCGTTACTCGGTTAGATCAATTCTACTGGGTGTGGGATTCCTTGGGCTCGAAGTTTGCCGATTCTATGCAATCTATCAAGATACATCATGAAGAGAAGAAGATCTATCCATGGAAGACTTTAGATATATTTTCCTAATTTTGGATTTAATTCTTTGTTGCTTTTATTTATCTTTAAAAGTTCTAGATATAGTCTTAGATTTAGATAAAGATTTCTATCCTTGAGTAGCAAGGATTAGAAAACTATAAATAAAGCCCATGTGGCTGAGTTTTATGCATTCAATTTCAGTAGGAGAAGTAGTAGTAGAGAGAGAAACTGAGGCCGAGTGGAGCAAAGGAGCGAGAGCAAGTTGGCTTTGTTCGGTTGTACTTTCTTGAGTTTGGTTCAATGCAAGTTGTTATTTCTTTTCAATCGATGATGTCTGAGTTTGCGATGAGGCGTGAGTAGTCCACCCACTTCTAGGGTTGGGGCGAACCCAACGATAGCCATGCGCGTTTGAGGTAAAGATCCGACTTTTGTCATGTTTTGAGCATCTACTACTTGTTTATGTGTTTATTACCCATCTAATGGAGATCCATGATAACAACTTGGATTGTAAACATAAAATCAGTAGAGACAATTAGGGTTTCTTGAAAGAGTTGTCTAATTGTTGGAAAAGATAAAAGCTTAGTCCTTTGATGCAATTCACATGATTATCTGTTCAGTTCTTGCCTTATTCATGCTTGGTTATCGTTGTTGCAAACCCCAATCTTGGAAGTCTTTTACATTAAGTTTATTTCGAAGTCCCAAAGCACTTGCCTTTACTTTATTTCTTTGTTTCGTTTTATTCTCTGTCTACTCGATCTCGACCAAGCCTGGTCGATCTCGAGTTACTGATCTTCGATCTAGCATCGCTGTAACTTCTGTGTGCAGGTGTTCGACAAGACAAGCCGAAGTCGACAAGACCCTACTTGATATCGAGTAGCCCTGGTCAATATCGACGAGCCCCTGTGCTTGCTACTGCGCTGTGTTCGACTGTCCGATCTTCTGTCGACTAACCTAGTCGAGATCGAGGACCCTGTTGTCGACTTCTGTGAGATTTCTTCGCTGCCTAGGATCCGCTGACACGCTTCCTCGTGGATCGATCCTGACGGAGGAGGTCTTGTAATTATTTTCGTGGGCAGAATCTGGTTTGATTTATTTCGTTATATTTCATACTCGATTTCCTCCTTACAACAAATTGGCGCCGTTGCCGGGGAGGCTATCATTCACGCCTTAGGTAGTTAAAATCTCACATCTACTTTGAGTTACTATACAGGTGTATGCGCCATTCTGGTTTACCACCTGAGTTTGACAGCTTAGACGAACCGGAGCGTTTCCTACACATCCACTCTAAACTCAACAGGATCATGGCGGACGCTGAGACACAAGAACAGCTGATTGCGAGGCTTACTAGGGAGCTAGCCGCAAAGGATACCACTATTGCCAATGAAAGGACAGCAAGGGAACAAGCAACTGAGCGTGCAAGGCAAGCAGAAGCTGAGCTTACCCAATATCCAACCACTGCTGAGGATTATATGTATCCAACTCTCGTCGTGCCTGAATCGGCGATTCTAATCCCTGATAACTCTTATGAAATTCGCACTCAATTTTTGATAGATCTTAAAAATAATGCTTTTTATGGCAAATTTAATGAGTGTCTTCTTGAACATATTACCAATTTTTCTGACATGTGCCGTACTCTTGCTGAAGGTACAACTCTGGAATATATCAAGATGAAAGCTTTCCGCTGGTCTCTCGCTGGGCCTGCACTGAAGTGGCTTGAAGGGCTTAAACCAAGATCACTCACCACATGGGCCCAAGTAGAGCAAGAATTTCTGAATAAATTCTTCCCATCCGCCAAAAAAGCACTTCTCCGGCAGAAAATCACCGCCTTCAAACAGAAGCAAGCGGAACCGCTGGCTAAGGCATGGGAACGCTACAAAGAACTGCTGCGATCTTGCCCTACTCACGGACAGCCACCCTACGTCATTCAGGAGATCTTCTTCAACTCTCTTGATCAAGTCACTAAGGACAGGACCAACCAGTATACTCGCTATGAGTATCTGACGATGCCGCCAATTGACGCCTGGGGTGTGCTAGACAAGCTCACCAATTATGACAACAAATATGGGTCTACTGCAAACTATGAGGAGAACTCCTACGCTAGGCCAGCACCATCTATGCCACTCTATAAGCCAACAAAGGAGATCGACCCAGATGTTAGAGAGCAATTCTAAAGAGACCAGAACCGCAAGCTCCTCAAGCAAGTCAAATATCTATTTGTCAATCAGCCTTGCATTGAATGCGGATCACAGCGGCACGCCACTACTGAGTGCCCACACACAGAGCAAGTCAGAATGGCAGAGACACATGAAGCGGCAGCCTACGCTGGGGGTCCCAATCGCTACATGGGAGACCAACGGTCCTATCAACCACAGTGGAACCAAGGTCCTCCCCGGAACCCCCCACCCTACAGAGCTCCAGGACATCCAGAAAGGGATCAAAAGAAGGACGATCTGCAGGTTATCCTAGATGAGATGCGCCGAAATCATGCACAGAACCTGCAGGCTACCAACACCATCAACAATCAGCTCCAGAATTTCCACACAAAATTTGGGGAACTGGATATCTGGAAAAGGGGAATAGAGACCCAGATGGGTCAAATAGCTGCACAAATCCCACGACCGTCCGGACAACTCCCTGGGCAAACAGAACCAAATCCTAATGGGAAGACCGGACACGTCGCAGCTATCAAACCCAGGAGCGGGCATCAATTACATGAGCCAGAGGTCGGGAAACAGCAAAGCAAGACAGAGCAGCAACTCGAGACAGAGCAAGGTGTACTCGATCTCGAGGAGGGAGTACTCAATATCGACAAGCCGCTACTCGACATAGACCAGAAGCTAAGCTCGGACTCCGCTGCACAGACCAGCACCTCCAGGTCGACCACCTTACTCGATGTCGAGGAGCCCGTGGTCGAGATCGAGGAGCAACATCTGGCCGACGTCGACGAATCTACAACACCTCCAACAGCTGATCTGGCCCCGAAACAGAAAAAGCCACTGCCTTTCCCTTCAAAAGCACAGAAAGGTCCCACTACAGGTAGGTTTACCAGATTTGTTAATATGCTGCAAGAACTGAATGTTTCTATTCCTTTTACAGAAGCCCTGCAAGAGATGCCTGGATATGTCAAATTTCTAAAGGAAATCCTGAGCAAGAAGCGATCTATCTCATAGTTCGCAAGCGAATGCAAAGTACTCCACTTCCCTGAAAAGAGACCTGACCCTGGTAATTTTCTGTTACTGTGGGTTTTGGACAATATAAATATGATTCTCTGTGCGATTTAGGAGCAAGTGTGAGCATCATGCCTTTATCAATCTGGCGGAAGGTAAAGATAGGATGCATATAACCTGTGGATGCCAAATTAAACATGGCAAACAATACAGTGCTCATCCCTACAGGTATAGTTGAGAATGTCCCCGTCCAGGTTGGTAAGTTCTTTGTTCCAGCAGATTTCCTTATCATAGACTATGCTGAAGATCCTACTAGCGCTATAATTCTTGGTAGACCATTCTTAGCTACTGCAGACGCCAGAATTAGTGTTAAGAATCGCTCGCTCACCTTCACCATAGGCGATGAGGTGTTGGATTTCTCTTTTGGCCCTGCAAAAGAGGAAATTTCCTGGTTGGAGGTAAAAAGCATCAGCAACCACGGGATCAAGCAAACAGCGGAGGAAAGCGTCAGAACTGTACTCGAGGTCGACAAGCCCTCCTCAATCTCGACAAGCACTCTACTCGATCTCGACAAGCCCTTGTCGATGTCGACAACCTCTGCTAAGCCACTGATTTGCCAAGAGCCTAAGTATGGGGTCCCTATACTCGAGGTCGACCAGCTTTACTCGATCTCGACAAGCCCCAGGCCCAAAGATTTCTGTTTTGGGTCCGAAAAGGTAAGTCCAGGTATGAATTCTACTCCCCCTCGGTCTATAAAGAAAATTTTCAATGATTTAAGGGGAGATAAGACACCATGGCGAGAGAATCTGCGGAAACTAAGGGCTGAAAGGAAGAAAAAGAAATAGAAGGGAGATGATGCAAGCAACCACCTGTCAGCTGAGCTTGCATACTACCATCAGGACCTCGATGATCCAGGAGAAGGGCCAAGCATGAGCGGGCCCCACACTAATGGTCCTTGAGCGCAACGGAGAAGTCGGCCTAGCGACTCTAAAATCTAGAGCATGTATATAAACTTTATGAATTTTTGGGATTTTTTTTAGTTTTTGGTTTTTTGTTTTCGTTTTGGGTTTATGTCTTTTATAATACTTTATGTGGATAGGCTTGTTTTTGTGTGAAATCTAACACTTTTAAGTTGGGAAAGCATATAAGGATCGCGAAAGGTGGAAGGAAGAAGTCCCTGAAAAATAGTCAAAATCAACGAAGGCCAAGTCGACGACGACAAGGAGGAGAAGCCCAGAAGTTACTCGATCTCAAGTAGACGTACTAAACATCGACCAAGCCAGACGATCCTCGACTTCGGATTCCACCAGACGCTGAGAAGCCTACTCGATATCGAGTAAGAGTACTCGATATCGACAAGCCAGTAACTCGACTTGCCCAGTTTTGTCCTCCTCGATGTGTTACCCTGTGAGTTCCTTCCTTTACTCTGTGCATATTGGATTTTATACAGTGAGGACACTGTAATATTTAAGTATGGGGTGGGGGAAGGGCTTACTTTGTGCATATTGGATTTATTTGACCATATATGTGCATTATTTCTTTGAATTGCTACATGGCTATTTTGGAATTCATTATTGATTTATGTGCTTATATGCATATTTTCCAAAATTTGAGAAAAATGACCCCTGTTGTGAGCTGAATCTGCCATGTTTTACAGTAACTTTTATATCGATTTCTGTATACATTTCATGCATATGGGTTAAGATAGTACAGAATCTGTGTAGTTAATGTTTATTTGCCAAATTATGGAATCTACACCAGCTTCTGTTTAATTCGCAGAAATCGAGGCATTTTACAGCAATTCTACAGAAGGTCAGAAAAGCTCGGAAAACCACTACAGAAGTCCAAGGTCAAAGCAGCAACGGAACCAGTCGAATCAATCTGAGAGTCAAGGCTACTCGATCTCGAGTAAGCCTTACTCGATCTCGACGAGCATGTCCGAGCAGCCTTAGTCGACAGAGCCTGATCGAGAAAGCCTGACCAACCCAGCTCCGGACCCAACTCGATCTCGACAAAACCTTGGTCGAGATAGACGAGGCCTAGACACCACACCATCAGTCGACAAAGGGTGCTCGAGGTCGACGAGCACAGTGAGCCAAGTCCGAGCCACATCGAGCAGAGCTAGCCAGGAAGTCCAGTCGACGAAGAGTCTTAGTCGAGGTCGACAAAACCTTGTCGATTTCGAGTAGACCTCCCAAGACGAGTTACGCGGTTTTGACGAATCCTACTCGGTTTAGCTTTACTTGGGCACAAAGGAAGACAGCTTGGCCGAGATCTATCAAGTTCTATCCATGGAAGAAGATCTATCAACATCATGAAGACTTACCCACATTAGATTTATCTTTTCCTTGTTGATTTATTTCCTTAAAACATTTTATTTATCTTTTATGCTTTTAGATATAATTTTAGATATAGATAGGAGATTCTATCCTTGGTTAGCAAGGACTAGAAGCCTATAAATAAAGCCCTAGGGGCTGAGCATTAGGAATCATATTCAATTTCAGAGCTAGAGAAGTAGTTCCACAGATACAGTTTAGGATTTCTAAGGTTTTTAAGGTTTTGCCTTTATGCGAAAGTTGATTGCCGAGATTGTAAAGGCTTTTGAATTTAGTTTTAATGCAAGTTTCTTTTTATACATCAATGTCTGTTATTGCGATGAGGCGTGAGTAGTCCACCCACTTCTGGGGCTTGGGTGAGCCCGACGGTGGCCATGTGAGGCGACGCGGTAAAGGTCAGATCTTTTTGTGCAATTCATCTTCTATCCCTATAAGCATGATTCTTTTGCGAGAGTTGAAGGTGATCCTTGTTTGTTTTATTGAAGCGAAAGTGATCTTAATGCAACTTGGATTAATTATGTGAAAAAGGGTTAGTAACAATTAGGGTTTATGCGAAAGCCTCTATATGCCTATTTGTTAATGACGAAAGTTATTTAATGGAAAGCATGATCTTTTGTGCCTTTATATGTTACTTTGCATGGTTACCGTTGTGGTGTTGAAACCCTGGCTTTGGAAGTCTTTTAGCATATTGATTTATTTCTGTCAATTTCTGAGTTTGGGTTCGAAAGTTTGCAACTTTAAAGTTTTTGTCTTTTACTGTTGTCGAGATAGAGGAAAGCTTGGTCGAGATCGAGTAGCTGTGGTCGATCTCGAGGAGGTCTGTCTGTGTCGAGTTGAGTTTCTGCTTTTTCTTGTCGATTTCAAGTTTCTGTCAACTTACCTGTGGTCGATCTCGAGTAGCTGTTGGTCGAGATCGACGAGCCTCTGCCTTTGCTTTTATCTTTCTGTCTTTGCTTTATTTCCTGTTTTGCTTTGTTCTTTGCTTTTGTTTGTTATTTTCTGCTTTTATTTCTTTCCTTGTTTTTGTGTTTTTGTCTTTTCTGCTGCTTTGTCTATGAGAATTTACAGCTACCTAAGAACTGCTGACGTGCTTCCTCGTGGATTCGATCCTGACTTTCTCTTACTACAACGGGAGGAAGTCTTGTATTTATTTGCTGAGACAGGGAAGTCAGTCTGATCTATATTTTATATTTATTTCATACTTGAACATCCTCCCGCAACAACAAAATTGGCGCCGTTGCCGGGGAAGCAATCATTCGCGCCTTAGGTAGTCAGTTCTCACTTTTCTCTTGAGTGAATTCGCAGGTGTATGCGTCGTTCTTGTCAAACACCTGAGTTTGACGCCTTAGACGAACCGGAATGCCTATTTCACATCCGAGCTAAACTACAAAGAGCCATGGCAGCTGCGGAGACACAGGACCAGCTGATCGCTAGGCTTACTAGGGAATTGGCCGCTAAGGATGCTGCTATCGCCGCTGAGAAAGCAGCAAGGGAACAAGCACAAGCTGAGCTTGCCCAATATCCAACCACGGCAGAGGACTACATGCACCCAACTCTCGTCGTGCCTGAATCGGCGATTCTAATCCCTGATAACTCTTTTGAAATTTGCACTCAGTTTCTTATATAGCTTAAAAATAATGCCTTTTATGGTAGATTTAATGAGTGTCCTCTTGAACATATTACAAACTTTTCTGACATGTGTCGTACTCTTGCTGAAGGTACAACCCTGGAATATGTCAAGATGAAATCTTTTCGCTGGTCTCTCGCTGGTCCTGCACTGAAATGGCTGGAAGGGCTGAAAGCAAGATCACTCACAACCTGGGCCCAAGTAGAGCAAGAGTTCCTGAACAAATTCTTCCCACCCGCCAAAACAACACATCTCCGCCAGAAAATCACCGCTTTCAAACAGAAGCAAGGGGAACCGCTGGCAAAGGCATGGGAGCGCTACAAAGAACTTTTGTGATTTTGCCCTACTCATGGACAGCCACCCTACGTCATTCAGGAGATCTTCTTCAACTCTCTTGACCAAGTCACTAAGGACAGAATCAACCATTATATTCGCTATGAGTATTTGACAATGCCTCCAAGTGACGCATGTGGTGTGCTAGAGAAGCTCACTAACTACGACAACAAGTATGGGTCTACTGCAACCTATGAAGAGAACACATACGCCAGGCCAGCACCATCCATGCCCCTATATGATCCCCCTAAGGAGATCGATCCAGACGTTAGGGAGCAATACTACAGAGATCAGAATAAGAAGCTCCTCAAGCAAGTCAAGTATCTCTCTGTCAACCAGCCTTGTATTGAATGCGGATCGCAAAGGCACACCACTCTTGAGTGCCCACACACAGAGCAAGTCAAGCTGGCAGAGCACCATGAGGATGCAGCTTACGCATGGGGTCCCAATCGCTACATGGGGGACCAAAGGTTTCAGCAACCACAATGGAACCAAGGTGTCCCTAGGAACCCCCCACCTTACAGAGCCCTAGGACATCCGGAAAGGGACCAGAAAAAGGATGATATACAGATAGTCCTGGAGGAAATACGGAGAAACCACTCAGAAACTAGGCAATCCTTCAACTCCGTCTATACTCAGATGCAAGGTGTCAACTCTAGGCTTGGGGAAATTGATATCTGGCGAAAATCAGTTGATACACAGATTGGTTAGCTAGCAGCAGGAATCCCCAGACAGTCGGGTGCGCTCCCTGGATCTTCAGAACCAAATCCTAAGGGAAAGACTGGACACATCGCTGCTGTTAAACTCAGAAGCGGCCATCAATTACAAGAGCCAGAGGTTGGGAAGCAGCAAAACAACGAGGAACAGCAAGTCGAGGTCGACAAACCTGTAGTCGATCTCGACCAGACCCTAGTCGACCTCAACGAGGGCCTCGTCGATGTCGAGGAGAAACATCAGAAACCTTCGTCGAACAGCAACTCGACTGCACCCAACTTGGTCGAGATCGACAAGACCCTAGTCGATGTCGAGGAGCCCCCAGTCGAGGTCGAGAAATCTGCAGCAACTCCGACGTCTGTTCTGGATCCGACTCAGAAAAAGAAGCTGCCTTTCCCCACAAAATCTCTAAAGGACCCGGCGGAAAATAAATTCCAGCGCTTCATTAAGATGCTTCAGAAACTCAACGTCACCATCCCCTTCACAGAAGCTCTCAATGAAATGTTGTCCTATGTCAAGTTCCTGAAGGAGATTCTGAGCAAAAAACGATCGATGGCTGAAATTACAGAGGAGTGCAGCCACTTGGACATACTGGAGAAGAGGCCGGATCCAGGTAAGTTTGCTATAACTATTGGATTTGGTCCATATAAAATTAATGCCTTATGTGATCTTGGAGCTAGTGTGAGTATAATGCCTTTAACAATTTGGTCCAAGATTAAGATAGGTGCCTTAGAACCTGTGGATGCTAGACTTTACATGGCCAACAACACGGTGGTCATCCCAACAGGCATGGTGGATAATGTGCCAGTACAAGTAGGTAAATTCTTTGTCCCTGCGGATTTTCTAGTTGTTGATATGCAAGAAGATCCTGCTTGTCCAATTATTTTAGGAAGACCATTCTTGGTGACGGTGGATGCCAACATAAGCGTAAGGAAAGGAGTGCTCACCTTCAACATCAGCGATGAGGTAATTGAGTATTCCTTTAATAAAACTGAAAGGCATACAGGTCCAATGGAAGAGGTCAAATCTATCTCAACTGGCTACATCACCTGCGGGGAACCCAAGGTCAGAAATATGACCCCTAAGGAGCTGGAAAAGAGGGACATGGAGGCCCAGGTGGAGGAGATCATGGAAATCCTCAAGGAGAACACAGAGAATCCAATCGACACAGACCAAGGTAAGTCGTTGTGGATTAATTATTTTTCGGATGCCTTGACAGGGACTAAGTATGGGGTCAAGATCGACCAAGGCTCCTCGACATCGAGTAGAACCCTAGTCGATCTCGACCAGACCACGGAGCCTCCACCAGCACCAGCATCGTCGAGCAGCAACATTGAAGGGCCAGGCTCGTCGAGATCGAGTAGCCTTGTCGAGATCGACAAGACTTGCCCTAGATCGACTTCGCCCTCCTCGACGTTGACAACACCGGAGCCAGGAGCCTCGTCGATCTCGACCAGCCTTGTCGAGATCGACCACCACCCGACTCCACCAGAGCCTTCTTCCTCAGCGCTGCAGACACCAGGAGCAGCAAACTACTCGAGGTCGACCAGTCTTGTCTATATCGACAAGCCATCTTCTTCGTCGACTTCTGCATCTTCGAGCAGACCACCACCAGAACCTGCAGTCTTGTCGAGATCGACTAGCGCTAGTCGAGATCGACCAAACACAGTGGTCCCCGATTCCGTCTCTGCGAAGGTAAGCCAAGGTATGGATCTTTCTTCTCCTATTTCCATTAAAGATTTATCTATACATGGGAGAGGCCTACCTTGGTATGTGCGATTGTGCAGGATTTCCAATGATGAGCCTAAGGAATATGAAGTTGGAGACAAGCTCTATGTCTCTAAATCAAAGGATCATTGGTTTCCCAACAAATTCAACAAGAAACGGATGGGACCTTTCGTGGTGAATAAGATCCATTCTGGATGATTACAGCTGATGGACAAGAATGGAGTATTATTTGAGGTCCAAGCTACATGGGCCCTACAAATGCCACCTTGAGCATTAATGGAAAGTCGGCCTAGCGACTATAAAATCTAGAGCATGTACATAGACTTTTTAGGACATTTGAGACTTTGTTTTTGTTTTTTGTCTTGAACATTGTTTGTGGTTTTTTTCTTTTGTTTTGTTAGTATATGTCTTCCATACTTTTCAGGTCCATGGATGGAATCAAGCTACATTCATACTCGGCCCAGGAGGTTCTTCCATTCGAAAATATGAGGCTCTGCACACATGTCTTGTGAGTTTCTTTCTCTACCCTTGTTTTATACAGTGAGGACACTGTAATGTTTAAGTATGGGGTGGGGGAAGGGCTTACTTTGTGCATATTTGATCCTATTTGACATTACTTGTGCATTATTTTGAATTGCTACATGGCTATTTTGGAATGCATTATTGATTTATGTGCTTATATGCATGTTTTCCAAAATTTGAGAAAAAAGACCCCCATTGAAATTTCCTATTTGACATTACTTGTGCATTATTTTGAATTGCTACATGGCTATTTTGGAATGCATTATTGATTTATGTACTTATATGTATGTTTTCCAAAATTTGAGAAAAAAGACCCCCATTGAAATTTTTTGAATAATGTCATGGAAGCTTTAATTGAACTCGACGATGCAAAATTGGATTCATTTGAAATATAGCATGAAATTGCCTAGTAAAGGGAAGTCACAATGAAGTGCATATTTTCTTGAAAACCATGAAATGAGGTAAAATTTGAAGTTGCTTTTGAAATGTTGCATGATAAGATGATGGAGAACTTTATATTTCCATATAATGCTCATATTGTTATAATCCTAGCCATACCTATGCTTATGCATTACATAAAAGCCATAATAAGCCTTATTTCAAATATTGCTCCACATGATCTAAATATTGCCATTCTTTACCTTATTTCCTATCCGGGGATTATGTTGAGAATGATGTTACATTATGGAGATGTTATATGGTGTTTGTGTTGTTATCGTATTTGGAGTTTGGAAGGAAATTATTTGAAATATATGGAAAATTTAATGAGTGAAAGAAAATCCAATCACCTCAGGAGATAAAGGTAGATTGACCTTGCTCTCTGAGATAATAGTTTGGAGAGATGGGACATATTGTGAGGAGTCCAAAGCACTAAGTATCCGGTGCCATTCATGACACCCATGTTTGCGACTCGCGAGAAGGCAGTGCTAAGGTTAGAGAGGTAAAAGCAATATTATTGAGAAAAGCAATATGAAAGGGGATGAAATATATGGAAAAAGAATGTGGTATGAAACTCAAGTTT
Source organism: Persicaria tinctoria (assembly GCA_037127255.1). Lineage (NCBI taxonomy): Eukaryota > Viridiplantae > Streptophyta > Magnoliopsida > Caryophyllales > Polygonaceae > Persicaria > Persicaria tinctoria. Next base: position 17,878,955 of record JBANSL010000007.1, on the reverse strand, counting down.
AGAAATACTCTATTTCCCCGGATCAAAAGCACCACATTGCCAAAATTGCCCACCCTTTAGCCTTTTACCAATCTACTCCTTATTTGAGCTTAAATTAAAGTCCTCTTGATTATCAATGCCTTGTCATATAAATTGTTTATGCATAACCCTCATTTTGTGAGTAGATGTTGCTTTTACATATTTGCACATGTATGAATCTGTGACACTAGTACCTTTTCAAGGGTGGTAATTGATTGCAGGGTTATATAAGAATGAATCTAATATGTTGAGAGTTTTGATTTCTTCCCCTGAATGACAATTAAAAGTATTGCTTGAGGACAAGCAACCTTAAGTATGGGGTGTTTGTTGTGAGTTGAATCTGCCATGTTTTACAGTAACTTTTATATCCATTTCTGTATACATTTCATACATTTGGGTTAAGATAGTACAGAATCTGTGTAGTTAATGTTTATTTGCCAAATTATGGAATCTACACCAGCTTCTGTTTAATTCGCAGAAATCGAGGCATTTTACAGCAATTCTACAGAAGGTCAGAAAAGCTCGGAAAACCACTACAAAAGTCCAAGGTCAAAGAAGCAACGAAACCAGTCGAATCAATCCGAGAGTCAAGGCTACTCGATCTCGAGTAAGCCTTACTCGATCTCGACGAGCATGTCCGAGCAGCCTTGGTCGACAGAGCCTGATCGAGAAAGCCTGACCAACCCAGCTCCGGACCCAACTCGATCTCGACAAAACCTTGGTCGAGATCGACGAGGCCTAGACACCACACCCGGAGTCGACAAGGGGTGGTCGAGGTCGACGAGCACAGTGAGCCAAGTCCGAGCCACATCGAGCAGAGCTAGCCAGGAAGTCCAGTCGACGAAGAGTCCTAGTCGAGGTCGACAAAGCCTTGTCGATGTCGAGTAGACCTCCCAAGTCGATTTACGCGGTTTTGACGAATCCTACTCGGTTTAGCTTTACTTGGGCACAAAGGAAGACAGCTTGGTGATAATGCATATTTTAGATAGGCATTGTAGATATTTTTAGTTTAATTAGGTTGCATTTCTTGCTTGCTTTATCATTAAATTGCATCTTGTGTTTATTTTAGAAAAGTTCGGATTCTGCGCAATTTTGTATTTATCTCGCAGATGGAATCGGAACACATTTGGGAGATGCGATGTCTCGAAGAGGAACACAAGATACATAGGAAGGAACAAGGAAGAAAGAAGCAAGACAAGACGAGAGAAGCCCGCAAAGGAAGCAAAGACCAAGGCAAAACTATGTGCCGCGGGCGCCGCACCATGTGCCGCGGGCGCCGCTGCACCCGCCGCAGCGGGTAGTGAAGAAACAGCTTGCGGCGGGCGCCGCAACCCTTGCGGCGGCCGCCGCACGTACGGACAGCGCAGAGCGCGTTTTTGGAAAAACCCTAATTTGACTATGTTGTTTTGAGGCCGACTTTGGGGATGTTTTAATTAGGCCTTTTATGTTATTTTTCACTACCTTTCATTCTATTGATTGAACCATTAGACTTTTTAGAGATTTTGAGCTATGTTTTCCATGAGGAACTAAACTCATCTATTATGCCTGCAATTTGAAGCTTTATTCGGATTGATTGTGAGTTTCTAATTCTCGCTCCTGATTTCCTATTTGTGAATGCTTCAACTTCTTTGTGCTTAGTTAATTATTGTTTTGTTCTATCTTGTCTGGCCAACTCGTTAGATCAATTCAATCGCTAAGGTTTTGTAGATTCCTGGTTGTGAACCTTAACCTAAGTGGCAAACTTATTCCTTTAGGGCTGGTTGAACTAATTGAATAAGTAGGAAGTTGAATGTGTTGTTAAATCCTTTTTTAGGGACTGCAAATACCTTGGCTAATCTCTGAACTTAAAGCTATCAATTGGGTTAAATCCTTCTTTAGGGACTGTTCGATTGATAAGGGTTGCTAGGACTGGTTGGACTAGTAACTATATTAGGTCGGGACAAGGGCATTCATAGGAAACATAATAGGACGAGAAGAAGTTACAAGGATCGCTTCAATCCAATAAAGTGGAAAATTGTAGGTGGAATTGCTTCTCTCATCTGTCTAAATCAAATTCACTTACTTTGCGTTCTTTACTTTGCTTCAAAACTTTCACACTAAAACCCCCTCTTTGGTTACTTAATCAACGTTAAAATCGCACTTGAGTTATAAATTTCCCTGTGGGATCGACCTCTTACTTATTACTATACTAGTTATAGGTTTGAGTTTCTTTGGCGGAATCAACGACAGGTTTCCCCTCCGTCACTTGGCCGAGATCTATCAAGTTCTATCCATGGAAGAAGATCTATCAACATCATGAAGACTTACCCACATTAGATTTATCTTTTCCTTGTTGATTTATTTCCTTAAAACATTTTATTTATCTTTTATGCTTTTAGATATAATTTTAGATATAGATAGGAGATTCTATCCTTGGTTAGCAAGGACTAGAAGCCTATAAATAAAGCCCTAGGGGCTGAGCATTAGGAATCATATTCAATTTCAGAGCTAGAGAAGTAGTTCCACAGATACAGTTTAGGAGTTCTATGGTTTCTAAGGTTTTGGCTTTCTGTGAAAGTTGATTGCCGGGATTGTAAAGGCTTTTGAATTTAGTTTTAATGCAAGTTTCTTTTTATACATCAATGTCTGTTATTGCGATGAGGCGTGAGTAGTCCACCCACTTCTGGGGCTGAGGTGAGCCCGACGGTGGCCATGTGAGGCGACGCGGTAAAGGTCATATCTTTTTGTGCAATTCATCTTCTATCCCTATAAGCATGATTCTTTTGCGAGAGTTGAAGGTGATTCTTGTTTTTGTTATTGAAGAGAAAGTGATCTTAATGCAACTTTGATTAATTATGTGAAAAAGGGTTAGTGACAATTAGGGTTTATGCGAAAGCCTCTATATGCCTATTTGTTAATGACGAAAGTTATTTGATGGAAAGCATGATCTTTTGTGCCTTTATATGTTACTTTGCATGGTTACCGTTGTGGTGTTGAAACCCTGGCTTTGGAAGTCTTTTAGCATATTGATTTATTTCTGTCAATTTCTGAGTTTGGGTTCGAAAGTTTGCAACTTTAAAGTTTTTGTCTTTTACTGTTGTCGAGAGAGAGGAAAGCTTGGTCGAGATCGAGTAGCTGTGGTCGATCTCGAGGAGGTCTGTCTGTGTCGAGTTGAGTTTCTGCTTTTTCTTGTCGATTTCAAGTTTCTGTCGACTTACCTGTGGTCGATCTCGAGTAGCTGTTGGTCGAGATCGACGAGCCTCTGCCTTTGCTTTTATCTTTCTGTCTTTGCTTTATTTCCTGTTTTGCTTTGTTCTTTGCTTTTGTTTGTTATTTTCTGCTTTTATTTCTTTCCTTGTTTTTGTGTTTCTGTCTTTTCTGCTGCTTTGTCTGTGAGAAATTACGGCTACCTAAGAACTGCTGACGTGCTTCCTCGTGGATTCGATCCTGACTTTCTCTTACTATAACGGGAGGAAGTCTTGTATTTATTTGCTGAGACAAGGAAGTCAGTCTGATCTATATTTTATATTTATTTCATACTTGATCATCCTCCTGCAACAACAACCCCCATTGAAATTTTTGAATAATGTCATGGAAACTTATATTGAACTCGACGATGCAAAATTGGATTCATTAGAGATATAGCATGAAATTGCCTAGTAAAGGGAAGTCACAATGAAGCGCATTATTTCATGAAAACCATGAAAGGAGGTAAAATTTGAAATTGCTTTTGACATGTTGCATGATAAGAGGATGGATGACTTTATATTTCCATATAATGCTCATATTGATTATAATCCTAGCCTTACCTATGCTTATGCATCACAAAAGCCATAATATGCTTTATTTCAAATATTGCTCCACATGATCTAAATATTTGTCGTTCTTTACCTTATCCGGGGATGATGTTAAGAATGATGTTACATTATGGAGATTATCATATGGTGTTTGTGTTGTTATTATCATTATTGGAGTTTGGAAGGAAATTGTTTGAAATATATGGAAAATTTAATGAGTGAAAGAAAATCCAATCACCTCAGGAGATAAAGGTAGATTGACCCTGCTCTCTGAGATAATAGTTTGGAGTGATGGGACACATTGTGAGGAGTCCAAAACACTAAGTATCCGGGGCTATTCATGACACCCATGTTTGCGACTCGCGAGAAGGCAGTGTTGAGGTCGAAGAGGTAAAAGCATTATTATTGAGAAAAAGCATTATGAAAGGTGATGAATCTTATGAGAAAGAATGTGGTATGAAATTCAGTTTGGAAATACTCCATTTCCACGGATCATTAGCACCACATTGCCAAAAATTGCCCACCTTTTAGCCTTTTACCAATCTACTCCCTATTGAGCTTAAATTAAAGTCCCCTTGATTATCAATGCTTTGTCACGAATGAATGTTTTGCATAACCCTCCTTTTGTGAGTAGATGTTGCTTTTGTATAGTTGTACATGCATGGATCTGTGACACTAGTACCTTTTCGAGGATGGTAATTGATTGCAGGGTTATATAAGAATGAATCATTGATGTTGAGAGTTTGAATTCTTCCCCTGAATGACAAATAAAAGTATTGCTTGAGGACAAGCAAGCTTAAGTATGGGGTGTTTGTTGTGAGCTGAATCTGCCATGTTTTACAGTAACTTTTATATCAATTTCTGCATACATTTCATACATTCGAGCTAAGATAGTACAGAATCTGTGTAGTTTACACTCATTTGCAATATATGGAATCTACACCAGTTTATGTTTAATTTCGCAGAATTCGAGGCAAACTACAGCAGTTCTGAGAAAGGTCGGAAAAGCTCAGAAATCAACTACAGAAGTCCAAGGTCAAGATACAACGGAACCAGTCGAATATAGCTAGGAGCCTAGGTTACTCGGTCTAGAGTAAGCCTACTCCACCTCGACGAAGGTGTCCGAGCTGAGGCCTTGTTGACCGAGCGATCATCGAGAAACTGAGCTAGAACAACCCGACTCCAGAGACCCTACTCGATCTCGAGTACAACTAGTCGAGATCGACTACACCAGAGAACACCAAGACCGGAGTCGACGGGTCGAGACAAGTCGAGAAGCCGAGGACGGAGACGCCGAAGACAACCTTACTCGATCTCGAGGAGATCTAGTCGAGATCGAGGACCAGCACCGCGTCTATCCGAGTCCATGCCGAGGAGGAGTTCTCGACACCACCAGCAAGCCATCCTTGACCACACCCTACTCGATCTCGACGAGAGTTAGTCAAGATCGACGATCCCTGAGCCCAGATCCGAGCCTGTCGAGTAGAGCCACCCGAGAAGACCTAGTCGACAAGGCCAGTCTACTCGAGATCGAGGAGGGGTCCTCGAGATCGACCAACCCTGTGAGCCTTGTCCGAGCTTGTCGAGCACCAGCTAGCCGAGACGACGGAGCCGAGCCAGTCGACCACAATCCTACTCGATATCGATAAGACCTTTGTCGAGATCGAGGAGACCTCCAGAAGCCGCGTTACTCGGTTGGATCAATTCTACTCGGTGTGGGATTCCTTGGGCTCGAAGTTTGCCGATTCTATCCAATCTATCAAGATACATCATGAAGAGAAGAAGATCTATCCATGGAAGACTTTAGATATATTTTCCTAATTTTGGATTTAATTCTTTGTTGCTTTTATTTATCTTTGAAAGTTCTAGATATAGTCTTAGATTTAGATAAAGATTTCTATCCTTGAGTAGCAAGGATTAGAAAACTATAAATAAAGCCCATGTGGCTGAGTTTTATGCATTCAATTTCAGTAGGAGAAGTAGTAGTAGAGAGAAAAAGTGAGGCCGAGTGGAGCAAAGGAGCGAGAGCAAGTTGGCTTTGTTCGGTTGTACTTTCTTGAGCTTTGTTCAATGCAAGTTGTTATTTCTTTTCAATCGATGATGTCTGAGTTTGCGATGAGGCGTGAGTAGTCCACCCACTTCTAGGGTTGGGGCGAGCCCAACGATAGCCATGCGCGTTTGAGGTAAAGATCCGACTTTTGTCATGTTTTGAGCATCTACTACTTGTTTATGTGTTTATTACCCATCTAATGGAGATCCATGATAACAACTTGGATTGTAAACATAAAATCAGTAGAGACAATTAGGGTTTCTTGAAAGAGTTGTCTAATTGTTGGAAAAGGCAAAAGCTTAGTCCTTTGATGCAATTCACATGATTATCTGTTTAGTTCTTGCCTTATGCATGCTTGGTTATCGTTGTTGCAAACCCCAATCTTGGAAGTCTTTTACATTAAGTTTATTTCGAAGTCCCAAAGCACTTTCCTTTACTTTATTTCTTTGTTTCGTTTTATTCTCTGTCTACTCGATCTCGACCAAGCCTGGTCGATCTAGAGTTACTGATCTTCGATCTAGCATCGTTGTAGCTTCTGTGTGCAGGTGTTCGACAAGACAAGCCGAAGTCGACAAGACCCTACTCGATATCGAGTAGCCCTGGTCGATATCAACGAGCCCCTGTGCTTGCTGCCGCGCTGTGTTCGACTGTCCGATCTTCTGTCGACTAACCTAGTCGAGATCGAGGACCCTGTTGTCGACTTCTGTGAGATTTCCGCGGATAGCATTTTATCCCACGGAAATCTAGGAGTATAAGAAAACGATTGCTTGAACTGAGAAAGATTGGAAATTTTTGGCTTCATCACAGAGAAAAAAAGCCTCGGAACAGTTCGACAATTAAAGCCTTGCCCAGATCTATCGCGGACCAAAAACCACTTGTACTTCCAATTCGGTTAGCTAGACAGCCTCTCCATATACCCACAACTTGAGTTGCACTGGTAAAACCTTGAATCCTGAGTTCCCTTTTTTAAGGAAAAGATACTGAACATTAACTTCAAAGAAGGAGCAACACCAATCTCCTTACACCTCATAATAAAACTGGTAAAAAACATCCAACCATTAAGAACGATCTGAGTAGGACTCAAATTGTACTCATCCAAAAACTTTGAGAAAAAATGATGTAAGGGAAGTCGAAAGCCTTGAGATAAGCTAGCTGCATATACAACCAAACAATCTTCATAAGCGTCTAGGCAACCACCCCCTTCCTCAGGAAGACAGAATTCTACACCTACTGGCCAGGGGAAGACTTGCGAAAGGGCATCAAGATCTTCCAAATTCAACAGAGTAGTGCAACCCCTCAACTTACTCAGAGGAGACCTCCACGTATGAATCCTGTCGGTCACAACTGGTGGACGACTGGATGGAGGCGGAAGAGGTTTAAAATCCCCCAGATAAAGGCAAGTATCCAGATCCCTTAAATTATATACAGGGGTGTCTACATCGGTCAAATTATCTTTAGAACGGATCTTCTTCGGATTTTCTGCTAAACCAATTGGGGGAAGCTCATAAGGAATCCAAACATCCTCCGCCTCTTGATCCGCCGTCTAAGAGATAGATGAAGGCCCCGCATCCACCGAAGAACTAGCACCTGACTCATCCACGTCCCTTGGATTTTCATCTCCCGCGCATCCCTTCGAAGAAGAAGAAACTGTGTAAGGAGAAGAATAGTATTCAGGGTCAGAACGCTTCCGGCGCCTTCTCACCTTAATAGGATTACCAATAGGACCAACTCGATCTGAAGTAGACGTGGAGGTGGAAGAAGATGACTCCGATGAAGAATCACCGGAGTTAGAAGAAGAACTCCCAGAAGAAGAAGAAAGAGTCTCTAGGGTCGGACGCGCCTGAGAGGATGAAGCAACACCGCTTCTCCATCCTTCATCTCTCTCAAAATCTTCTAACAAATCACGCTCCTCGCTGAGACTAGCCATTTTTAAAGAAACTAGAAGAAAATCGTATGGAGTTTTACTTACACAAAGCAAAATCTCATCCAAAAACACATTCAGAGACAAACTCCCACCCAAACTTACGATCTAAACATCAAGAAGTTAAAAAACTTAACAGAGAAAAATCAAGAACAACTTAGAACAAGAAAAAATACATTGAAGAGTTGAAGAAAACCGCCGGAAACTTCGAGCAAACAACCGAAAACCTAGAAAATCGCCGCCGGAAAACCAAGAGGTGGATAAGGATAAAATCTCTGGAAAAGCAGAAGAAGACAAGTGTGGAGTAAAAAGAAAACGGGATGGGGTAACTTATAGGAAATTACTGACGTTTAGACTTCCGAACATAAATGGGCCTGATGGGCCCAAATTGGGCCAAAAATTGAAAAGAGAAGGCCCACCATTTTTAAATCAAAACTATAGCAGTAACGAAACTACAGATGTTTACTTAAAAAATCTTTATCGATCCACGTCAATCCCTGGTTGGAATCAACTCGGCCCGAGGAGCTGTGCCTAAACCAGTATTAAAAACATCTATAAGAATAGAAAAATAATAAAGTGAAGAACATCAATCGACTAGCAAAAAAGGATAACCACATTATTCTTTTATACTGTCCGCTGACAAATATCCAAAGGCCAACTCAAACACAGTCATCCACGGATATAAAAGAGTGGGCACGTGGCGGCCATGCCCACGCCCCACGAGTAGAACACGTGTCGAGTGGCGAACACCACGTAGCACAACGTTCGGGACCGCCCGGGACCTATAATAGCGAGAAACTTCACTAGAAGAAGGGGACTTTTTCGGGGGAAGGAGAGATGAGGAGGAAGTAGGAGCGGATCAAGGTCAGGTGAACTTGAGACAGAAATCTAAAACAAGGAGAATTGGGAGAGCAAATTGTACGCGTCGTAAAGGATCTCTTCTGTCGTAAAATCGAAACCGTTCACTGGACTTGCTCCGCGGATATAGACCTTGTCCATCCTTAGTAAAACTTTCCACTAAAGTTAAAAGTCTGTTGTTGTTGGTCCTCAAGATATTCAACGACGACAGGTAAGCAAGCCAAATTTCCGAAATTGTCCAGAGAAAACTCGATAAGGGAACAACATTACAAACTCATAGATAGATTTCTTCCCGCGGCACAGGTTGGGCCGCGTCGATTATTTCGATGCGGGTCAGGTAAGCCCGTTGGGGAATATTGATAACCAAACCAGGAAGATTCCCGGGTCCCACTAAAAATGGAGGCCTTCGTCGATCGAGCTTTTTCACATGAGAGTTGCTTTACCCTTGTATTCCTCGGCGATGCCCTTCCCTTTTTAATCGGCCGATCGGGGCCTCTTGGAAGCCGATCTGGGAGAGGCGGTGGAAGATCTTTTCGGTTCCATGGAGATTTTGGGAAGATGAAGAGATTTTGGGGAAGAGGAAACATCTCTCTAGAGAGAGGGAGTACCAAAGTAAAGAAAGCAGATGTGATTTGATGGGGAGGGAGAGAGAAGTATAAATAGGAGTGAGAGACTATAGAAATCCCTGGACTTTAGAATTCCTTTAAACAAACTCCCATCCAAATCTTTTAAGTGTGAAACCAATTTTCAAAATATGAAATTTAAGAGATAAATGCACAGAAAAAAATGATCTGGAAAACCGAAAAAAATAAGTTCTAAATATTTTCGAAAATAAATAAATAAATTCTTTTAGTTAATTATCTAAAGAGATAATAACCAAAAGATTTGATCCAAATCTCAATTTCTCGAAAATCAATTCGATGTCATACTATGAATTAGTAAGGCCTTGAATTATCTTTCAAGATTTGGATGTAGGGAATATTATCAATTTTATAAAATATGATTGCTCCCCCTACATCGATGCTTTCCGGTTAAGCATTCTAAGTTCTAACCTTATGAAGTTCAATCTATCTTCGGGTAAAGGTTTTGTGAAGATATCAGCCACTTGTAGCTCAATAGAGATGAATGTCAATGACACGTCAACCTTTTCTACATGATCTCTAATAAAATGGTGTCTCACATTTATATGCTTCGTTCTTAAATGGTGTACAGGATTTTTGGAGATAGAAATTGCACTAGTGTTGTCGCATTTTATGGGTATGCCCTTATAGTTGAGTTCAATATCTTGGAGTTGTTGCGCAATCCAGAGGACTTGCGAACAACAAGCTCCAGCAGCAATATATTCAGCTTCGGTCGTTGAGAGCGCCACTGAATTTTTCTTCTTGGAATGCCAACTTATTAGGGATGACCCAAGAAATTAACAGCACTCGGAGGTGCTCTTTAGTACCATTTAGATATCCAGCAAGATTGAAGCTAGTCTGATTGGGATACCATAATCCGAGATCTTGCAAAGTCATTTATATCTTGCAAAGTCAGCATCGGAATATCCAACAAGATTGAAGCTAGTCTGATTGGGATACCATAATCCGAGATCTTTAGTACCATTTAGATATCTCAAAATCCTTTTTACCCTGATAAAATGAGATTCCTTCGGATTGGCTTAGAACCTAGCACACATGCAAAAACTAAACATAATGTCAGGTCTGCTCGTAGTAAGATAAAGGAGAGAGCCGATCATACCTCGATATTCTTTTTTATTTACCTGTTTTCCGGTAAGATCTTGATCCATAGAAAGAGTGGAGCTCATTGGAGTTTTAGCCACCTTGGACTCGATCATCTTGTACTTCTTGACGAGATCTCGAGTATATTTTCCTTGATTAAAGAAAATACCCTTTGTACTTTGATGCACTTGAAGTCCATGGAAGAAGTTTAATTCTCCCATCATGCTCATCTCGAATTCCTTGCACATAATATTTGAGAAGTCCTTGCACAAAGATTCGTTAGTAGCTCCAAATAGAATATCAACCACATAAATTTGTACAACCAGGATATCATTTCCATGAGTTTGGATAAATAGAGTTATGTCAATCAACCCCCTTTTAAAATTATTTTCTAAAAGGTATTTTGAAAGCCACTCATACCAAGCTCTTGGGGCTTGCTTTAAGCCGTAGAGAGCTTTGTCGAGCTTATAGACATGATCAGGAAAATCATCCTTTTCAAAACCGGGAGGTTGAGCGACATAAATTTCTTCATCTAAAAACCCATTTAGAAAGGCACACTTCACGTCCATTTGAAAAAGTTTTATGCTCATAAAAGATGCAAAGGCAAGAAGCATACGAATGGCTTCAAGTCTGGCTACGGGAGAAAAAGTCTCCTCGTAGTCAATACCTTCCTCTTAATTGTAGTCTTGAACAACAAGACGTGCCTTGTTTCGAATGATGTTGCCACTCTCATCCAGCTGATTGTGAAATACCCATCGAGTTTCAATAATAGATTGACCCTTCGGTCTTCCCGTAAGAGTCCATACTTTATTGCGCTCGAACTCATTAAGCTCATTTTGCATTGCTATAATCCACTCAGGTTCTTGAAGAGCTTCAATGTGCTTCTTAGGTTCTACAAGAGAAACAAAAGCATTAAAAGCACACAAATTTCTAGCTTTAGAGCGTGTTTGAATGCCAGATGAGGGATTAGAGATGATATCCGATGATGAATGGGATGACGCATGTTTGAATTTCCTCCTTGAAGATCCCTGTGTAGGATTACTGGGTGCTGGGTTGTTAGGAATTGGAGGATAAGGCTCATGAGGTTCAGGAGGATTCGTAGGATAAGGCTCCTGTGGTTCAAGAGGTAAACCATCTTCAAGACTTGCTTCATTGGTAAGGCTTTGAGACACAGTTTCAGGTCCTTTTGTGGAAGCTCCGTAAGGTCTTGAAATGGTTCCTTCATATTCCTGGATTTACTCTTTTCTTGATTGTTGGCTTCTTCTTCTGATTAGTCTGCCTCATGCACATTTAGGTCAAGATATGCAAAACCTTGAAGTTTAGATTAGGAAGACCTCAAACAAGTTCCTTTCATTGCAGTTTGCGAAGAGTGTGCATCCTTATATATCCGAGACGCATATGCCACACTCTTGGATCTTCTGATAAGGCCTTGAGACACTTTAGATTTGTACCTGAAATTTGATTAGTGTTGCACCACAGATATTCGAATCTCTATAAGCGGTTAGTACAATATCTCCAGTCTCTTCATCTTGTACGACACATTTCTTCTTGTTGAAGCTAACGAGGTTGCCTTTATCAAAAAGCTGTGAAACACTAAGAAGCTTATACTATTTCAAGCCATCAACAAGATATACATACTTAATATAATTATTTGAATCAACACCAATGTTACTGATACCAACGATGTCGCATTTCCCTTTATCACCAAGAGTTATAGTGTCACTGGATTGTTTCTATAGATTGTGAAAAAGATATTCTTTTCCACTCATATGCCTTGAGCAACCACTATCCATTATCCACTTTTGATCCTTAGTCTTGGTGATATCCTGCAAAACAAAAAATTAACCTTTTCGGCTTGACCAATAGACCTATTTGGATCCATTATGGGGTTGTCCCTTTAGGAACCCAAATTTGTCTTATCCGTTCATTTAAGCGTACATGACCCTTTCTCCTATAAGCGTACAGGAAATGTGTTTCTAATAATGTAAGGATCCGTTCTCCTATAAGGACACGTTTCCTTTACATGAGCCTTTTGCAACAAAAGAAACAAGTAGGAGATCGCCAACTTCCTTTAGCCTTAACGAACTTGGTAGTAGGCTTGACAACAAAATTCATGTTGTATCCTATACCACTTCGGTTTAAGGAAAGTTGTTGTTCTCCAAGCATCATGTCGAGAGTGCCTTTGGATCTAGTGAATTGCACCAGGGTTGTTTATTGATCTTGACATTTTTCAGATAATTTCACTTTTTCATTCTCAAGGTCATTGTTATTAGCCTTAAGAGATGAGAGGTTTGCCTTAAGTTCGGAATTTTTCGATCGTAAGGCCTTACCCTCAGTGATAAGATCTGAATTTTGACTGTCAAGATCTTGCAGTTTCTGCGACAACTCCCTCATGCACATCTCTTGATCCTTTACCTTCTCTTTTAAGGTGCTGATTTCTTTATTGCGATTTTCTTCATTAGAAATCATATTTTTTAGAAATTCTGATAAAACCGCAGTAGGACTAGATAAAAGATTTCTTACCACTCCATCTAGATGTTGATCCTTATTTTCATTGGTTTTTGCCATTAGACAGAGATTGGCATGTTCGTCTTCCGAATCTGGATCACTTGAGGAATCCGAGTCGCTCCAAGCAGCCATGACCTTCTTGTTGGATTCCTTCTTCTTAGCTTTGTTTCTCTTCTTTTGTAGGTATTCCTTGACAAGGTGGTCTGTATCACCACATTCATAGCAAGTTAGGACATGACTCTTCTTTGAGGAGTTAGGTGACTTACCTTTGTATTTAGAAGATCCGCCAAATTCTCTATTAGAGTATTGTTTCTTCATCTTCAATATTCGAGCTAGCCCCCGTGTGATAAGAGCGAACGGATCTTATTCATTGTCACTATCAGAATCTTAAGGTAATTTCTCTTTCTTAGCTTTGAGTGCCAAATTCTTGACATTTGTGGGAAGTTCCCCATCATCCTCGTTGAGGATCATTTCATGGGTGATTAACTTGCCCAGTAAGTCATCAATAGCTAGCGTGCTAAGGTTTTGTGCCTCTTCTATGGCGGTCACCTTGGTACCCCATTTAGATTTGGGTAGGCATCGGAATATCTTTCTAACTTTCTCTTCATTTTGGAAAGTTTTTCCCAATGAGTCAAGGTTGTTAATGATATCAGTAAAACGGGTGAACATTGCTTTCACTGACTCATCTTGATTCATTTTAAACAATTCATATTGTCTAAGATAGATACTGATTTTGGTCTCTTTGACCTGGCTTGTCCCTTCATAAGTGACCACCAATTTATCCCAGATTTCCTTTGTTGTCCTTCAAGTAGAGATACGATTGTATTCATCAGTTCTTAAACTACAATACAATGAATGAATGGCTTTAAAATTCTTGGCCACGCTTTCTAGGTCGGTCTGCATGTATTCAGCTTCTGGCTTGTCCATTCTCATGCCATTAGGACCTTTCTTCTTGGGTATATTATGCCCTCGTGTAATGACGTGCCAAAGCTCCAAGTCTTGATCAATGATAAACATTTTCATCAAGGATTTCCAGTGCATGAAGTTGTTTCCAACGAATAGAGGTGGACGAGAAACAGATCTTCCTTGACCGAAGCCACCTTGACCTTCGCCTGCCATGGTTAGACTCACAGATAGTAATATATAAGGTACGTGAGTTAGGCTCTGATACCAATTGAAGTGTGGAATAGGCAGATAAATAATAAAGAAATACTTTAGAGGGGGGGGGGTGAATAGAGTATGACAATTTTTCGCAAAATAAAAATTGTAAAACCTTACGAACCGAGATAAGACCTTATCTAAAACACATAAACAAGTTAAGAAAAAGTAACGAATAAGAACTAAGGCACGAAGGTCAAAGAACATAAAGTAAAGGATCCAAGAATTGTTAACGAGGTTCAGCATAACCAGCCTACGTCCCCGTTTAGGGTTATGCAACCCGTAGGATTCAACACAACTTTATTTCACTTCTTCCTATGAATTCTAGAGACAACCTTTAGAAGATCTTCCCTCTTCTAAACTAACTTCCTATCTAGCAACCCAAACACACTAGTGAAACAAAGTTCTATGGATACCGGAGTATCCTATACGTTTGGGTAAAGAACCCTTAGTATAACCTAAATGATTTGTACTATAAAGCTCAAACGAAACCTCACACACTCAAACAAATAAAACACTTAAGCCAAGGGAGAGTTGTGAGAACGATTGGTGCATGAGATGAGATAGCAGAAGACGTTATGCGATGTGTGAAGATATGTCTCGATTACAATCCTCTTCTTCTACTTATAAAGGCCAGCCCGTCCAAATGAATGCAATTCGAACGTTTGAATCAGCTCCAAGATTATTGAGTAGTGTTGCGCAATATCCGCCTGGGAGGATCCTCAGCCTTTTGAATTTCATTTCAGAAGCTTCACTCGGATATCCTGGGATCTGATCAAGTAGAGACGTTGTAGGAGCCGTGGACTTGTTCAATCTTGTTCAATCATATCCTTTACAAATCTCAATAACCAAGTTGATAGATATCTAAAGATAGATCTTAATCCAAGAATATAAACTCGAAGCCTGATTTCAAAAACTTGCCCATACAATTGGGCCCAATAATATATTGGTCGTGAGAATCGGAATTGTCAACTTAAAATAGGCCCATTAAAAATAAGTCCATTAACGTTGAGCCCATGAAACATAATGCCGAGCCCATGTAATACTTGAGCCAACATTTAAGCCAGTACGGTATGATCTTACCAAAACTTGGAAACCAGGGTTTTGGCTTTCATCAACTAGTAAGGCCTTATTAACCTCTCATAAGGACTTATCATCAAGGTGGAGTTAATACTAACCCCCAATTTCTGAAATTGATTGGCAACCCACAAGCCCACCGCCACCACAACACGATGCCATCCTCCCCGACGACCTCTTGTCTCGGGTTTCAATCGGCCTCCTTGGTGGCTGATTGAATCCGGTTTGCCTCCATCCTTGGCGGTCCTTCAGCCGGTGTCGATTCCATCATCTCCCCTTTATATCCTCGGTTGCGGTCCCTTACTCCCACCGCCACCACAAATCGCTACCATCCTCACCGGAGATCTCTTGTCTCGAGCTTCAATAAACCTCCTTGGTATCTGATTGAATCCGGTTAGCCTCCATCCTCGGCGCTCCTTTTGCCGTCGTAGATTCCATCCTCTCCCCTCTATATCCTCGGTTGCGATCGATCACCACCTCGTCGTTGGTTGGTCCGACCTACCTTGGGCTTCCCGGTGGTCTGGATTTTCCAGGGCTCTCTCGGATCCCTTGCGCCTATCAACCCTTGCAAACTTCAACCTTTCATGCCCAGGTTGAATGATCCCAATAAAAATAAAAAAAATCAATCAATCAAACCCGGAATGTATTTTGACATACTTTTCCCTCTCTTTTTATATTAATTTATACTCCAACATCTTCTTCTATATATTGTACTCCCTCTGTTAATTAAAACTTATTGTTTTACTATTCACGCACGCTTTTGAGGTGTTAAAAACTATATAATATTAACTTTTTTAATATATTTTTTAAATAATTTCATCTTTGTTACTATTCAGTATGAATTCATAAAATTAAATTTTTTAAAAAGTTAATATTTCATATAGTTTTTATCATTCAAAAAAAGCGTGCATGAATAGTAAACGACAAGTTTTAATTAACAAAGGGAGTATTACTTATGATCTGGGTTTTTTTATTTAAAAATTAATTAAATTATTCAACTTATATTTATGAAAAAAAATTAAAATATATTTCTATGTCAAGCAAATCTTGGCACAATGATTTTTGCCCCGTTTTACACCAGAGCTCCTGTTTGTGTTATTCTTGTGGTGGTTCTTCTTTGAGCTATATGGTCATTCTTTTGCTGTCGTGTGAGAGGTCATGGACGTGATCGAGATCTGACGGTTCGCTAGCGATCGAGTCCTTATCTGAGATCTCCACTTTGTTCCCAAGGGATCCCCTGTGTTGCCTCTACCAACAGTCAAAAGTGATGACTCACATTGTCCCGGTTTCAACATTGTTCGCCTCTACAAGGATCGGCCTTTGTTCTCTAGTTTTCTCATGGTGTATTTGTCTTTGTTGATTTGTCTTGTATTTTCGGTTCTATTCATTACGGATTGCCGTTGCCGATCTTCTCGATCGGCCTCTTGACTCTCTGGGCTTGTCCAGGAATCGAATTCTTTTCAGTTTTTTTTTTTAAAAGAAACAAACACAAAGTTCAGAAAAATTTCGGAGTGTTAGATCAGCCCGCGCTTATTTGAGATGGACGGGATTTCACATAGTTCAATTACAATCCCGCACGCTTAAATTTTTTCCCAAATAAAACTTTTAACATCGGTAAAAAAATAGGTCGGTGTTTGTTTTATTTTCAACATCACAAATTTACAAACCGATGTATAAAATCTATATAACATCCGCGTATTTTTGAATGATGTTAATGGTCCGATGTTACATGAGAGAATATATGGTCAAATCCGACCTTTGGCTTCCATCTACTAATATTTATGCGTTATTTGAACTTTGAAGCGATTAAAATTGTTTTGGAACAATAAATGTCGGTAAATGAAAGATTTATTACTGAAGACATGCCATGATTAACCGAACAATATATGACTTTCCTTGAGCGAAACACACACATACTTGAAAAAGAAAGAAAACAGATAGATGGAAATTGCAGCACAAATACGAAATCGAAACTTTTGACCGATGATCAAGTACAAGTAGTAGGAATTATGGTTTTAACGGTTAAACCGGACCCTGTAAACTTTTGTTCCATAACCTTGCCCAAGTTGTCAGCCATGGAGGTACTCATGTGATTCACCCAATCACCCACCTCTCCCTTCCTAAAGTATGCACTATTTCTAATTCCAAAGCTTGAAGAAACCCCATTCTTGTTCACCTCCAATTCCTTCAAACTCCGAATGCTACAAAGCCGAGCTATTTCTTCTATCACTCCGCTTTCCACTTCGTCTGAGGTGAAGGGGCAACCCATGAACTCTGCCAGCCGTTTAATCTCCGAAATCTCGTCCCCTTGATGTTCTCGTACTTCATGAATAACACCTTATTCGGTCTCTTTAGGCTCTCTTGCCAATATCCTAATACATGGTCCCAGTGCGGACCATAGTTGTCCTCTCCCTTACAAACCAAGTCTACATAATCCTCTAGAGTCGGCGAATCTTGACCACTGGTTGCTAATTCTTTGACTTGTTGTGAAAAATACCAATAAGATATAGCCGTGTCTAGAATGTTTCTACAAATGTAAACAATCCGACATCCAGACGTTTTGATGGAGTTTGGGAGGGCATTGTACGGAATGTGACTTGCAAAGATCCTGGATCGATCATATGGGAGGCTGATCACCTCGGAGATATCGCCTATCGTCATCTCCAATTTCGGAACAAGTTGTTGAGGGTGGTGAGAAAGCAAAAGGTGTGGCTTACAGTTAGGATCTTGACTGTTAATATCATGTGTTGAGTAGATCTCGCGGTTTACGATTGCAAAAGCTAGGGCTTGTAGCCAAGTAGTGCCGGATTTGGGCTTCGAAATGAGCAAGATATCGCTATCTTGAGCTTGGAATTTTTCTTGAACGGAAATGACACCGGGCAAAATAAAAGATTGTATCAAAAAGTTATTGTAAAAACATAGAGTTAAGGTTGGACCTCATTTCTTCAGAGGAACAGAAAGCATTATCTGTTTTACCTTTTTCAAAACGTCGTCGTCTTGGTTGGCTTCTTCATGAGACTCGAATGCTGGAGAAGTTGCACCGCTCTTGCTCATCGTTTAGCTTTCAGCAAGTAATCTTAATATGTTCTTTGTGATGACTAATTTCATGGAAGACGTTATTTAAAGACTCATCAGTCATGTGTTTATCGTATTTTTTTTAATGCCCATGCATATCGGGTATGGCCGTGTTAGTTTTTTTTTCCATTTAAATTAAAACATGATTTTGTTCTAGGATTCAAAATTAATAGACGGTGCAGAACAAAGGGTCGGAGGGTATTTATTGGGGGGCTGCTTTTTTTTTCCATTTAAATTAAAAATATGATATGATTCAAAATTAATAGACGGTGCAGAACCAAGGGGTTGGGAGTAGACCTGTCAAACAGGTCGGGCGGGTCGGGTTTGGGTCGGGTCGTCTCGGATTCGGGTCCATTCCGGGTCGGGTCATTTCGGGTTACGGGTCGTGAAATGCTCAACCCAGACCCATATTTAACGGGTTCGGGTCGACCCAACGGGTCATGAACGCTACTCATCCATAATTTTTTAAATGTCATTTACTATTTATACACGTTATTTTAAAATGATAAAATTAGGTAAATTATCAATAAAAATTTATAACTTGTTATAATTTCATTCTTTTTAGTTTTTGAAGTATGAAATTATATATAATATATAAATGGATATTTTATATAATTATTATCATCCTTAAAACCATACATGAATAGTAAACAACATTTAAAAGTAACAGATGAAGTATTTTTAATGACAATTTACATAGTTCCAAAATCTAAAATTGTTATATTATCCTAATAATAGTTATATTATTAAAAAAAATAATTAATGTCTCTACAATAGTAATATGTAATTTTATATATATAACAAATTGTAATGTTAAATTATAAAGTAAAATTGATGATGAAAAATATAATATTCAATCCTAATTATTATTAGTAATAAATTTCAATATTAGGTTAACTTGTAATTTATTTATGTTTTTATTATCTTAAAGCTTAACCCGACCCAGAAATTTGCAGGTTGAACGGGTTCGGGTTGCTTCGGGTTTCGGGTTGAAATATTTGCGCCAAAACCCACATTTTACGGGTCGGGTCGGGTCGGGTCCTCGGGTCGGGTCACGTTTTGACAGGTCTAGTTGGGAGTATTTATTGGGAGAGTTGCGGGAGCACGTGTCCCTCTCCTCATCCGACGAACTATCTATGTGTATTTTTTTTGATAGATTTATTTTTATATATAATATGTCATAATTTGATATCCGAGTAAAAAAGGTTATGAAGATTTAAAAATAAAAAGTATATTAATCAGTTCAATTTTAGTTCACTAAACTATCACTACTAGAAAATACGGCCATAATGGATGCTTTTTGAAGCCCTTTTAGACGCTTTAAAGCGTCTAGAATTTCTATTTCGACGCTTCAAAAAAGTGTTGGTAATTTCAACGTCGAATTTGGTCCGACGTAAAAATGCGTCGAGAATCAAGGACATTTTTTACGGTTTTAGGTGTCCACAATTTGCCGACACTTAATGAGGTCGAGAATTGGACTTTTGGTTTTAGAAAATTTCACTCCTACTTAATTTTTTGACACAAAAAAGCGTCAGGATCTTGATTTTTTTATATAAAAAAATTCTATTTTTTCAATATCCTTAAAAAATGAATCAGTTACTCAAAGACTGTTTTTATTGTTATTAGAATACAAATATATACAATCATTTAAAAATATCACTTGTATTGCCAAAACAAAAATCACCATGTACACACTTCTAAGAAAAATATTCTCCATAAGAACTTGAGTTCGTATTGAGTCCATCATCATCAGGGGCGGGGCTAGGGGAGCACCCCCTAGCAGAAAAAAAATTATATTTTTTTGTTTGCATATATTTAGTATTTTCGGAAATATTTCCAGATACCCCTGAGGTATTGCAATTTTCGCGATGTATACAACTCTTTTGCATATTTCGCATGATGCCCCTGTGGTTTTCATTTTTTTTCGCCTCATGCCCTTTTAGGTTAAATCTAACAGTTTTTTTTATTCTCCGTTAGTTTGCAAAAAAATAAAAATAAAGGACGGAGAAGCGAGAACAGGAGAGCGAAGAGAGCAGAGAGCGCTCGAGAGCGAAGAGAGAGCACGAAGAACAACGAAGAAGGTGCCGCTCGAACAGGACGCGAAGGTGTTGAGCGTCTGCTCGGATCCTCTGCTCGATGGGCGATCCAGACCGCTGCTGCTGCTCGAAGGGCGCCTGTGATTTTCGATTTGAATCTTTTCTTCTATTTTCTGGTGCAATTGGATATGTGCCATTGGAATTGGGTGGTTAGCATCTTTACTTGACTAGCAATTCAATTTTGTTCATTTTTGGATTACTCTTTTGGTGTTTCTTTCTCGGGCTTGCTTGATTAGGTTAATTTTGGGGTTTAGATAATAAAACTTGGTGGGGTTCTTTATTGCTTGTTTGATCAGTTTCCATTTTTGTTCTTCAACTTTTTTGGAGCACAATTTGATTATGTAGCTAGCTGAAATTTTGCAGTATGAGAAATCCGGAATCTAGTTTAGTAGTTTACAGTAGAATTTGATATGATTCCCGGTGTTTGGTACTTTGGTTTATGCCCAAATCCGACCTTTGGCTTGGTTTATTCTCATCTTCAATCATGCAACAAGTTCAAGATTTTAGGGCCTAACAACATTCATGCTCAAATTTTGATCAACATTTCTTGAATGTTTCATGAATCTGTTCTTATCTGCAAAATTTCACTTCTGTTGCAGTCAGAGAAAAAATTGAGGGTCTGTTTGTCTATGAAACTCTGTTTCCTTGTTGTTTATAAAACTTTACTTGTTTGACACAAATTGATGTCTACTCGCTTTCTTCGTTCTTTCCTCAACTTGAACGAATATGTCTAAACACCCATGGACTGTCTTGGTACTTGGCAGTCTGTCTTTTTTTGCCTTAGTTTTACTCTCATCGAAATGTGTTAGATTGGGTTTGTTCCTTAATTTATTGATTGTAATGATGTTCAATTTTATTCTTGAGATTGAAACAAGGTTGCTGCTCCCCTGGATAATTGCCTAGACAGATATTTATAGAGCATGATGTACAAAAACTATTTTAAAAAAGCTAAATTTTCACTAATGACAGTAAAAATCAGTAGCAATGTGAAAAGTAAACAATGGAATAGTGAGCATGGGTCTGACATTGTTAGCCTATTAGCTCAATTGGTAGAACATTGTGCTTAGGCACAAGATATGGGTTCGATTCCCACATAGGTTGTTTCATTTCAAATATAGATGAATACAAACTATATCAACCCTGCAATAATACATGCCTAAACTTGCCTGGAAGCTACCAGTGTATTTGTCCTCACGGTTAACAAATCGATATTTTATCTCATTTTTTTAAATTCATTTGCTCTCATAAGCCCATGGCTAACAACTGTTTTATCTCCCTTGTTGTCAAAATTTGATATATCATTTACTCATAGTTTTATCTCACTGGCTGTCAGAAATGTGTATCTGATTGTTGCTGCTGTATTTTCAGAAGATTTGATTGTTGTTGTCATTAATCTGAAGTTGTTGTTGCTGTTATAAATTGACCATTTGCTGTCAAAAATTGCTGTAAATTAAGCTTATCAACCTAATAAACCAAATGTGCTATTAGAGTTGCTCTTTTGAAAATTCACCATTTGTTATCATAAGCTTATAAATTAACCAAATTGCTGTCACAAACTGTTGTAAATTCAACTTATCAAAATTGCTGTAAAAAAATCAGAAATTCAACATATAATCAAGCTGAGATTAAAAAGCCCAAAAACATGTCACCATAAACTAATCAAGGGTGAGTCATCAATTGCTTTAACATCCAAATAGTACATGTCCCACCATAAATACCTCCAAAAGCCATAGAAACATGTTACCATAAACTACAAACTCTTTGCCATTTGCCGAATGGTGGAGATCCAATGTAATGTCGACTAAGAAGAGGGAAGACGGAACTGAATGGGCCTGCCTTTTCGCAAATGTTGTGTGGTGGGCATGGCGTTGGAGGAACGAGAGGATTTTCAGTAACTCACTCAGGAGGCCGGATAAAGCTAGATTTGTGGCGGATGTCACCAAGCAATACAAGACGGCGTGGAGTTCAAGAACCAACCATTCTATGGAGTGCAGAATTAAGGAAATCGGATGGGAAAGACCGAAAGAGGGCTTGACCAAGGTGAACGTGGATGGCTCGGTAAACACTAATGGTGAAGGCGCTGCGGGTGGACTCATCCGAAACACGAATGGGTGCTGGTTAGGAGGATTTGTTCACAAAATTGGATGCGTACCGGTTATCGTTGCAGAGCTCTGGAGTATCGCCGAGGGGCTGAGGATGGCCTGGGAGATGGGCTGGCGCAAGGTTGTTGTCGAGTCCGACTCACTCACTGCTCTGAACTTGGTCCACAAAGGGGTGAAGGAGTATCACCCGATGTCTAGCCTGGTCGTAAGGTGTTAAGGCTTTCGCAAGTTGAGTTGGTCCATCCAATTCAAACATGTCTTTAGGGAAGCGAATGTCGTCGCCGACTCCCTTGCAAAGATCGCCCAAGCTGTCCCGATAGGGTGTCATCGCATCGACGAGCCGCCAGATAGTGTATCGATTCTGATTGACAACGATGGTAGGGGACGGACTACCCCCCGCACTTTTGTAAGGTAGTCCGGATTTCTTCTAGAGTTTTTATCCGGATTTACTTACCAAAAAAAAAACTACAAAAATAAAATAGTTATAAGAACACTACAACTGTCCGTAACTATATGGCAAGATCATCTATTTCCAACATTGCCGAAGACATCACTTCATCCACGCATATGAGGTGTACACCTTGATTTATGTCCTTTGTTTTCTTTTTCTTTTCTCTCCATTCAACTCGGATGCCACTTTGCTCATTCAACTCTCGTGTTGTTGGTTCACCTAAAGCATAATGTGCAAAAAAAAAATCTTAGCAGCGCTATTATTTCAGCCGAGATCTGTTATTTGGCAAAATCAGAAGACTGCAATGTGAGCGGTAAACTTGTTCGGCTTAGTCATCAGTTGTGAGTAGAAACTATGCATATATATATATATATATACACATTTCATACACTATAAGAAGTAATTGAGCATATAATCAGAATCTATTTTGCTTAGCTAGTGACTGTGAGCAGCAACTGAGCAAGAACTTTGAAGCCAAACGATACTAGCTGTCTAGCGGCAGCCAATCCTGCAAGCCTTGCACAGACTATAATCACAGACCCCTCGGTTGCTTCGTTTGGAATATGAGATGTGAATGCCGATGAAACACAAAAATTTATATACCCATTGTACAAGAGAAAATCATATGCTGCTGAAATCAAATACTCATAATCCCCAGTCAACGTTTCCTTCAAAGTTCTAGTTCAAACTGAAATGGGTGGTGACCATTGCTTTTAGAGACAAATTCAAACTGAAAAACCCCGATTTACAAACTCAAATTCACAAATTCAACTTGAGAATCTCCAATTTGCAAACTCAAATTCACAAATTCAACCTGAGAATCCCCAATTTGCAAACTCAAATTCACAAATTCAACCTGAGAATCCACAATTTGCAAACTCAAATTCAGAAATTCAAACAAAAAATCCCAAATTCGGAACCCTAATTTTCGGAAAATTTCACAATCGACTTACCTTCTCTTCTCTACGTCGACTCCAGTGTTGCTCCGGTGCCGCTTAGTGTCGCCAGAGTCTGATATCGCCACTTCGGTGTTGCCTCTCCTTCCCCAACTCACCGATCTTCGATCGAGTCTTCTCTTTCTCTCCTTTTCAGTCGATGCGTTCTCTCCTGCTTCTTCGTTCTTTTTTTTTTAATTTCAAAACTAACGGAGAGGTTAAGCATTTGTTAGTTTCAACCAACAGAGGGTACGGGGCGAAATATACCAAAATCTCGGGGGTACCACACGAAATATGTAAAAGAGTTGTATACTCGACGAAAATTGCAATACCACAAGGGCAACCCGCGAAATTTCAGTAGTATTTTTAAGGTAATATAATATCTTTAAATGATATTTAGAACAAGTGTGCTACTTAGCTTAAGTGGTAATGGAAGGAATGAAGGAGATAAGGGGAATCAAAGGTCTTGGGTTCAAATCTCATTTTTTTCACTTTTTATTTGTTTTACCATAACATTAATTCTTCTCGATTTCTCTCTATGTTTTTTGTTTCTATCAACTATTTCATTTAAAAATGTCATACTTATGTTTAATCTTTTATTTCAATATTGCTTTAAAAGTAATTTTTTGTGATTTTTTTCTATATTTTTTGTTTCTCTTCTATTTTTTGGTTACTCTCAATTATTTAACCACAAAAAAAATCATTAAAAAATCACAAATTTAATGTTTTTTGAATATATTTTTAAAAAAATCTTCTTAATATGTATACACAAACAAAACAAAAAATTCACGAAATTTTTTTAGCACCCCCCTGAACCAAATACTGGCTCCGCCACTGATCATCATTAAAAAAAAAAGTTCACAAACAAATTACCGAGTAAGAACAACAATAGCTCGAAGTAAAATAGGATCAACAAGCAAATCCTAATGGTTAAAAGATCTTATGGCAATGCAAATGTCCTAGGTTGCCCTTTCACTTAACCATCTAGTTTTGCAAGTTGAATCTCATCCCTTTTGCTCCATCTCTCTCAATGAGAAAAATCCTCTATACTCTGAACATATACAAAAATCCTCCAAGTTGAGTGAGAATCTATATCTATATATCTACTATATCTATATATAAACTTAATACAAAAGCAAAAAAGCTGAGGTGTCAACACCACCTTCTTTCTAGCACTTTCCTTCAAGGAAGGGGAGATACCTGATAAAGTAGCTGCAAAGCTTGGTAATTGAGCAGGAGCTGCAAAGCACTGTGGAGATTGCCCATGCATACCAGCTAAATGCCAAGGAAGAGGAGATACCTGATAAAGTACAGAAGCTGCTAGAGGAATTCAATGATCTTTTTGAAGAACCCAAGCACTTGCCTCTTGAGAGGGGGTGTGAACATGCTATTCTTTTACAGCCAGATACTCAGGCCATCTGCTCAAAGCCATACAGAAGGATGAAATTGTGAAGCAAGTGAGGCAAATGTTGTCCATTGGCCTCATAAGACACAGTCAGAGCCCTTTTCCATCTCCTACTCTACTAGTCAAGAAAAAGGATGGATCCTAGAGGTTCTGTGTGGACTACAGGAAGCTGAATGAGGCAACTGTCAAGGACAAGTTCCCTATTCCAAACACAGAAGAGCTTCTAGATGAACTGCATGGAGCAATTGTGTTTTCAAAGCTTGATTTGAGAGTTGGGTACCATCAGGTGCGTGTGGCTGAGCATGATATTCCAAAGACAACTTTTAGAACCCATAATTGACATTATGAATTTAATGTGATGCCATTTGGATTGACAAATGCACCTGCCACTTTTCAATCTTTGATGAATATGGTGTTTGCTGACCAGTTAAGGAAATATGTTCTGGTATTCTTTGATGATATTTTGGTATACAGTGGAGGATAGGTATAGCATTTGCAACACCTAGAGGTGGTTCTGAGTTGTATGAGGAAGCACCAGCTATATGCTAAGAGGTCCAAGTGCAGTTTTGTTGTACCCAAAGTGGAATACTTGGGGCATGTGGTCTCTAAGGAGGGAGTAGCCACTGACCAGTCCAAAATTCAAGCTATTACCAGTTGGTCTACACTTAAGAATGAGAAAGAGCTAAGGAGCTTCCTAGGACTGGCTCGGTATTACAGGAGATTCATAAGAAATTTTGGAGTTATATGTAGGCCTTTGACTGATTTACTTAAAAAAGAGGCATTTATGTGGACTGAGGAAAGCATGCAGGCATTCCAGCATAGAAGACAATTGCTGTCTTGCCCACCTGTCCTAGCCTTACCTAACTTCTCTGTCCAGTTCCAAGTGGAAACTGATGCTTGTGAGACAGGGGTAGGAGCAGTGCTTATGCAACAAGGAAGACCATTGGCATTTATAAGCAAGGCCCTCCATGGCCAAAACATGCTACTGTCCACATATGAAAAAGAATTACTAGCCATTCTTTATGCTGTGGATAAATGGAGGCATTACTTGGAGCCTTGTCATTTCGTGGTCATCACAGATCACCAAAGTCTAAGGCATCTTCTGGACCAGCAAGTCACTACACATCTTCAGAAGAAAGCAATCAGAAAGCTACTTGGATTGTCATACTCCATTCGGTACAGGCTGGAAAAAAACAACTCTGTAGCTGATGCTTTGTCAAGAAGGGGATTGTTAGTAGAACAACCAGTGGAGAGCTCTTACAAGACCTTGATCCAAGTCAAACCAGATTGGATACAGGAAGTAACTAAGAGCTATGATGGAGATGCAGAAATTGATCAAGTCAGATCAGTAGCAGCCATTGATGCCTCATCTCCTTTCAAATGGAAAGGAGACATTTTGAGATACAAAGGCAGAATTGTGATTGGTAACAAGGTGGAGTTGAGAAAGAAAATCACTATGGCCTTTGATGGAGAAGTAGTAGGACATTCTGGGATAAGAGCTATTTATCAGAGGATCAAAGCTTTATTCTACTGGCCCCAACTCAAGCAATTTGTAGAGAATATGGTCAAGGAATGTGATGTGTGCCAAAGACCAAACATGAGACAGTGGCATACCCAGGCTTACTACAACCATTGCCCATTCCAGAGCGCCCATGGTACTCAATTGGCATGGATTTTGTGGAAGGGTTACCCAAATCAAGAGGGTTTGATGTGATATTAGTGGTGGTTGACAGGCTAACAAAATATGGCCATTTCCTTCCTCTCAAACACCCCTTTTCTGCAAGTAAAGTTGCCTAGTTATTCATGGAGAATGTGTACAAGCTCCATGGTTTGCCAAGTGACATTGTGTCAGATAGGGACAAAGTATTCACAAGTCACTTCTGAATACTACAAAACCGCACAATTCCTTCAATGACTCCGCTTTCCACTTCGTCTGAGGTGAAGGGGCAACCCATGAACTCTGCCAATCTTTTAATCTCCGAAAACGCTCCCCCCTTGATATCCTCGTACTTCATGAACAGCACCTTATTCGGTCTCTTCAGACTCTCTTGCCAATATCCCAATACATGGTCCCAGTGCGGTCCATAGGGTTCCTCTCCCTTACAAACTGATTCTACATAGTCCTCGAGAGTGTTCAAAGAACCTCCTTGATCCTTGGTTGCTGCATTGATTTCACGCAAATAAAACCAAAAAGAGATAACCGTGTCTAGAATGTTTCTACAAATGTAAACAATTCGACATCCGGATGTTTTGATGGAATCAGGGAGGGCATTGTACGGAAGGTGAGTTGCAAGGAGCCTGGGGCGATGATGATGAGATCCAAGGAGATCATTGATATTTTGGAGGCTGAGCTTGGAGGTTTGGCTCATCAACACCTCCATTTTCGGAACAAGTTGTTGAGGGTGATGAGAGAGCAAAGGGTGTGGCTTACAATTAGGATCTTGATTGTTAATGTCATGTGTTGGGTAGATCCCGCGGTTAAGGATGGCAAAGGCTAGGGCTTGTAGCCAAGTAGTGCCGGATTTGGGCTTCGAAATGAGCAAGATATCACTATCTCGAACTTGGAATTTCTCTTGAAAGGAAACGGCACCACGCAAATAAACAGAAGGTATCCAAAAGTTTTGGAATAAGTAAATAAATCTGGTTGAAGGCCATTTCTTCCGAGGAAGAGAAAGCTCTAGCTCTTTTACCTTGTTCGAAATGTAGTCTTCTTCTTGGTTGGCTTCTTCATGAGACTCAAATGGTGGAGATGCTTCACTGCCTTTGTTCATCCTTTGGCCTTCACCAAGTAATCTTGTGATAAATAGGCTTTTTATGTTTTGTTCAAAATGGTAACTAGTTTGATATACATCATTATATCTCCGTAACAAGGTGTCGGCATGGGTTGGGGATGGGACAGGGGTGTCCTTCGTCTTGTCTCACGGGATTCACATTATTTTAGAATCTCACGTGGCCTCTATAGCATCAAAGGACACTAGACCTGGCAAAACCCGATCTGAACCCGAAAACCCGATCCGGTCGACCCGGAACCGATTGTTTTGAACACCGATCAACCCGACCTATTTTGGACCCGAAATCCGAATAACCGATTACCGAAACTCACCCAAATCCGAATGAACCGAACCCGATTCAACCGAAAACCATTAAGACCCGAACCCGTTACAACCGAAACCCGATATAACCCGAACTTTAAGATACATTCTAGTAAATTTTTCAAAATGAATACTGAAATAACTGAAACCCGAGACAACCGAAACCCGAATGAACCGAAACCCGATACAACCGAAACCCGAACCCGACCCAACCAAATGACCAAATTATTAGACATTACCCGAAACCGAATGACCCGAAACCCGAATTACCCGAAACCCGACTAACCGAACCCGAACCCGATCTGACCCGCCCGATAGCCACCTCTAAAGGACACAACGGGCCATATTCATCGGATCAAAATTACTCACTCCGTCCAAAAATACATGTTATTTTACTATCTATGTACGTTTTTTTAAGAGTTAAAAACTATATAAAATATTAACTTCTTTTATTAATTTTTTTTAATAATTATAAACTTATTGATAATGAGTTTGTAATTATTAAAAAAATAATAAAAAATAATATTTTATATATTTTTTAGCTCCTAAAAAAACGTGCATGAATAGTAAGAGGACGTGTATTTTTGGACGGAGGTAGTATTTTTTTTTTTTTGAACCGGAAAGAATTCGACTACCGGACATGCCCAGTGAGTCGAGAGACCGAAAGATCGGCGACGGACAAACCGTAATGAAAAGAAACGAAAAATACAAGACCAAACAATAGAGACCGAGCACCACAAACAAACTAGAGAAAGAAGCACAGAACTAACGATCCGGTCGACCCGGCAAAACCCGATCTGAACCCGAAAACCCGATCCGGTCGACCCGGAACCGATTGTTTTGAACACCGATCAACCCGACCTATTTTGGACCCGAAATCCGAATAACCGATTACCGAAACTCACCCAAATCCGAATGAACCGAACCCGATTCAACCGAAAACCATTAAGACCCGAACCCGTTACAACCGAAACCCGATATAACCCGAACTTTAAGATACATTCTAGTAAATTTTTCAAAATGAATACTGAAATAACTGAAACCCGAGACAACCGAAACCCGAATGAACCGAAACCCGATATAAAATATTAACTTTTTTTGTTAATTTTTTTAATAATTATAAACTTATTGATAATGAGTTTGTAATTATTAAAAAAAAATAAAAAAAATATTTTATATATTTTTTAGCTCCTAAAAAAATATGCATAAATAGTAGATGGACATGTATTTTCGGACGGATGTAGTATTGTGAAAGAAAATCTAAATTTCTTTATACATATATTTTGGAATTTTCAAAGGTGTAACAAAGTATTTATACATATATCTTCCAGCATGCGAGTCGATACATTGGAGTCATCAATAATTGTTAGAAGGTTTTCGAAAGTGAGTCACTGAAGCTGCCGCTTCTGCATAAAAATAGCAGCTGGCTCACTATAAACTGTAGTTGCTTCTTCAATGGAACCTACACAAATTGACCCAGTCATCTACTTATTTGAGATTTAAGGAAATGTATTCATTTCACCCAGCACTTCAGTGGCACAAAATTGAAATTTAGAATAAAATATCAAGATTTGATTATAAAATGAGTGAACCATCAAAGTGGTATGACAGCTACAAGATTGATTGTTGCACTGTAACTGTAAGCGTTGCAAAGCAAACTCTTTTACTCATGTCAATGAGTTTGACCATTATATTTATTTGATGATTGATTCATTTCTGAATTGTTTTTGCAAATTCAGTATCTTTTGATCCATTTTATCATCTCTTGAGATTTTTTTAATTGTTTACCCAAAAATTTTGTAGTGGTTTCATAATAACAACTAGTTATCTCCAAATCATGGCTCTTGATACTAAACCCAGATGCCCTACTTAATCCCTCATAAAGGATAATGATAGCACCATAGACCAAGCACATGTTGAGTTGCAAGATTAATGTCAGTTTCATTCATATTCTCAATTATTCATTGCCTCCCACCAAGCATTTAAAACCCACACGTTACACATTCATCGCAACACTCATCAAAATTTCAGACTGAGCATTTTGAATCACACAAATCACTAACAACTGAAACTCAAAAACTAACCTCTCTTGATAAAAAGGTTTTTCTTGGCCATCTCAGTATACAATACAACCTTCGTTTTTGCGTCAAAAAACATATCCTATCAGATGAATCAAAAACGGAAAAGTTAACATCCACAATCATAAATTGGAAACTATTTAACAAATCTAACCCTAGCGTAATCCCTGGTAGAGCGAAAAGGGAGAAGGGGAAAACCCGGAGAGCATCTTTCGCAGTGTCAACATATTCTGCAACTCCCTCTCCTCCATATCACCCGGCAATCCCATATACATAAAATTGCAAAAAAGTCACAACCCCTAAAATTAGCGCAGAAGAAAAGCCAAATCAAAAGCGAAATTGAATAACAAATAAAATTACCAGCGTTGTAGGAGAGACGTTGACGGTGAAAATGATGGACGGAGGAGGGAACTTTGACAATGACGACTTAGGCGAGGGGGACACCAAGAGAGGGATTCGGGTGTAGTGAACCAATAAATGGATTGAGGAGGGAACTTTGACAATAGTGATGGAGAGAGGGAGACATCGGCGAGGAGGAGATGAAGAGATGGTGTGAGTGGCGAGTAATAAGGAGGAGGAGATCTCACATCTTGAGAGGGAGACGGCGTCGAGGACGAGGTGAAGAGATGTTGTGAGTGGTCGGTGAGGAGAAGGAGATCTCATATCTGGAGGGAAGGAGACGACGGCGAAAAGAAGGTGAAGAGATGGTGCGAGTGGCCGGCAAGGAGGAGGAGATCTCAAATCTGGAGGGAGGGAGACGGCGGCGAGAGGAGGTGAAGAGATGGTGTGAGTGGTCGGCAAGGAGGAGGAGATGTCATATCTCGAGGGTGGGAGACGGCGGCGAGGAGAAGCACTGAAGCCAGGAGGACGGCCGCCGAGAGGAAGCTCGGATCGGGAGGGAGATGGTCGGAGATGTAGTTGGGATTTGAGGGCTCGGGTCTGGAGAAATAGAACGAGGTTAGAGGTGGTGAGGGAAGAGAAAAAAAAAAGAAATATTTTAAGTGTTATAAATTTTAAGAAAGTGAATAAAATGGGTAAAATTATTTTCAAGTGTTAGAAGCGGCGCAAAAGGGAACTCCAAATTTTTACCTTCAAATTTGGAAGTTCGGGCTACAAATTTTTTCTATGTGTTTTAATCCCGCCTTTTCTCCTAAATGCGCTCGTTTTTTAGTTTTTTGAACTAACAATTTCACATCTGTCTACATATTTGACCATTGTGTAAACTTTTTTAAACATCACAAAACAAATTATTTATGTAATAAATTAATTTAACATCTGTTGATTTTTTGACAGACTTGAATCATATGATATCTAATTGAACTATTATAATAGTGTCACCTATTGGGAATAATTCATACAACGTCGTTTTTACATTTTCGTAAAATTCAGATGTTTGTGACTTGCCATGAAACTCTTAATAATATATGTTTTTTATTTGAATTTTAAATGAAAAAAAGAAATTTTAAAATTAATTAATCTTAATTTTATTGGGTAGAGATTTTTGAATTTTTCAACAAAAAAAAAGAGTGAAATACAAGGAAAATGTTCAAAATTGTGAAAATTAAAACTGAGCTTCGAGGGTCGAAGGAAAAAATTATATATACAGGGTCATTCGGGTCGGGTTCGGGTCGGATCACTTCGGGTCCCGGATAATAAGGGTTTCGGGTATAGCCAGATTGATTTGAACCCAGGTTTGACCGGGTTTCGGGTCATTTCGGGTTTGTCAATTTTTTTCTTTTTTAAATTAAAAAAATTATGATTTGATAATTTTGAGATAATTTTAAAATTCTAAAATTAAAGACATTGTTCATAAGTTCTAGTGCTTGTAATTATATACTATATCTGATCTAAATATTTGATTTTTATTATT
The DNA here is from genome assembly GCA_037127255.1 of Persicaria tinctoria. Lineage (NCBI taxonomy): Eukaryota > Viridiplantae > Streptophyta > Magnoliopsida > Caryophyllales > Polygonaceae > Persicaria > Persicaria tinctoria. Next base: position 17,846,764 of record JBANSL010000007.1, on the reverse strand, counting down.
TCTTGTAATTTTTAATAAAATGTAATCATAATATAAATATTAAAATTTTAAATATATTTTTTAAAATAATTTTATTAAAAATTTGATATTTTATATATTATTAAATTTTATTAAAAAACATTTGATGTTTATTATTTATCATAATTTTTAATAAAATGTAATAATATATAATATATCAAATTTTTAAATAATTTTTTTAAAAATAATTTCATGCAATAAGTAATAAGCATAGAATTGTTTTAATATTTTAATTGTTTTAATATTTTTCAGACAGAGTATTACGCATAAAAGTAAATATAAAAGTTGATTTGAAAATGAAAGATCAAGTGATTATAATTATAAAATATAATAAATTGGAATCTCCAAAAAAAAAATTAATCATATATATACTTATAAATCAACTGAGTCAATCAAGTCACTGGGTTAATCGGGTAAATCGGGTAAAAATTATCAGGTCAATCGGTTAAAATAATTTCATCCACGTCATCATGATAACCCCCACATATCCGAGGTAAATAAAGAGCGGGGACCTATGGGTCCACTAACCACCCCACTATCAAGATATTTATTTAATTAATAAAATAAAATAAAATGAAGGATATAATTAAGGAATAAAACTATATGATATACTTTTTTCTATAATTTATTTCCAATTTATAATATTATAAACAAAAAGGATATTTTTGAAAATAAAAAACAAATGAATTTTTATTAATAAGACTCATATATTTAGAATTTTATAATTAACCCTATTATATTTATAATCAATAGAGTTTATGACTAATCCTCCTCTATTTATTTAGTTTTTAAATAAATGCTTTTACTTTTATTTTGAAAGCATTAGCCCCTAGAGTTTATGCATAGTGTACAACCCTGTGATTTTTCTTCATTTTTATGTTCTAGTTGTATGTTAAGCGCATATTATAAAAAAAACCTATAATCAATTGTCATTTTACATTGTGTTAGCTAGTAATTCTCTTTATTATTGAGAAATTATTCGATTAAGGAATTATAAATAAAATTTGCCACAAAACATTATTTTTGTTTGTATTATTTCATCATTTCCATACATTATCAAAATATTTTGTGCATGTTTTAACATATAACTACCACATAACTTTCAAAAATAATTACATTAGAAATTTAGAATTTAACTCAAAATTTTAAAGAAATACCCATATCTTAGACACGGGACTCACAATAGCCGCCCTTTCTTCAATAGCCCCACCAAATAAACCCTACCCACTCCTTTTTCTCTTCCCCTTTCTTCAATAGCCGCCCCCTCGCCAAGAAGCCCCCTTTCTTCATCCTTCTTCTTCCTTCTTCAACCTCCATTAAACCTCTATTTCCAAGCTTTTAAACCCCACAAAATCACCCTCTTTCCCATTGTTTCCATCTCTCTTCTACCCAAAATCCACCATATCACCTCTATCTCCTAGATTCACACAAAAAATCGCTGCTCCCAAGGTTTTCTAGGGTATTTCGTTCGGATCCACCACGGAGGGAGGAAGTTAGGGACGTCGGAGAGCAGATCCGTCACCGGCAGTTCCAGATCCGGTGATTCTTAGGCCGCCCCGTCACCTGACCACTCGCCCCGCGGCCGAACCCGTCGCCAGCCGCCCCGTAGCCCACCTCGGCTGCCCCGCGGCCACTGCAGAAGCTGCTACTCCTTGAGTTTTTCTTGTCTTTCATTATGTTAGGTGATTTTCTTAGCTCGGATTCAAAATGTCTAAACCTCACGGCATGAGCAAAAGTCAGAAGGAGAGATGGAATGCTCTAAACACTAGACAATTCTTTGTAACAAAATTCTTTTATGAACCTACGCTTAGAATGTTACAAATGGATGTATGCACGATGCAATTGTTAGAGCATGGGGGCTTAGGACAACTTTTAGGGAAGAATGCGCCTACTTATCCAAGCTTATGTAAATAATTTTTAGCAACTTTGAGTGTGAACCGTGCATCTATTGATTTTTGGTTGCTTGGGAGAGATTTCACACTATCAAATGAGAGATTGGCACAGATTTTGGGTGTTACTGCTGCGCCGACTGCTGGTTGGATTGATGTTTGCAAGGGAGAGGGCACTGTGGCTTTTTGGATGGCATCCCCAAGGGTGCCTTTTGAGGCCAAGAAGGGCCAGTACAATTCCAGCATTCGCCACCCTCCACTAGGACTGATTCACAAGGTTCTGGCGAACACTTTCTTTGCACAGGCTGAGGTCAACAAGATCTCGCTGAAGGATATGTCATTTATGTGGTGTCTGACGCCCGAGAGCCCAGTGGTTCCGGATTGGGTGGATCTGTTTCTGATGAACTGCAAGGATATCCTGGACAAGCGCAGCAAGGCAACCATTAGCTTTGGGGGTCTTATCACCCTCATAGCTCGCACATGCATCGATGTGAGCGCTGTCCATGAGGCTCAGCATGGCTCATTTCTGTATGATGAGGCCCAGCTGAGGAAAGCTGGCCACCTGGAGGGCAGGGCGCCGATGTGGATCTGGAGGGCAGGCCATCAGGGGAGGATTCAGTTGAGATTGCCCCGTCCTCTCCCTTTTGGCCCTACAGTTGCTGATTTTTATGTGGGGGATGAGATGGATGAGGATGATGATGATGAGGAGGTGGTTCCTGATGCTGAGCAGGAAGATACTGATGATGTTCCTAGAGTTCAGACGGATATTGGAGTTAGTGGAGCTGGACCTTCTGGCACAGCTGGTGCTGGTCCAGACTGCTACTCCCTGGAGAAGAAGATAGCTAATATGTCTCTCGAGCATAACACTATGTGGGAGCATCAGCAGATGATGTCGCGTCATCAGGACACCATGTGGGAGCACCAGCAGAGGATGTCCCAGCGCTAGGACGTGATGTGGGACCAGCAGCAGCAGATATATGTGGAGATTGGCGACATTCGTCGAGATGTACGTGGCTTGACTTCCCACCTGGAGGATGTCTCTGAGGGCCAGGCATCGATTAGACGGATGCAGGAGCAGATATGGCAGAGGCATGAAGACTTCTATCGATTCGCCTATCCACAGTTCCCACCATACCCACCGCCGCCGCCACCGCAGCAGTGAGCATGTCTGTTGTTTCTTTTCTTTTCCCTTTTATTTTGATTTTGTTGTTTTTGTTCTCTTTTCTGCATTGAGGACAATGTCAGAACTAAGTGCGGGGGAGAAGACTTGAAAACTCTCTGTATTTTGGTTCTAAGTTGCACTGCATTTTAACTTTTAAGTTTGCATGTTTATTTCTATTGGTTGTATGCATAGTTAGTTTCTACCATTATTTCTTATTCTAAAAAAAATTAAAAAAAAAACAGTTTTAGTTCTTGCATTATTAGGAATAGGTCTTATTTCCCCATGTGGATGTCGTATGTCCTCTATATTTTCTATTGAGATTTATGCCCCATGATGTGCTTGGATTGTTGAAGCCTTTGATATATGTTTTCTATACTATTTGGTAGGCATGATTGATTAATAATTGAGCACATAATAATTGACCATTACACGGGGTTAGCCGTGTAATGGTCCGATCTTCGACAACAAGCAAGAATTAAACAAGAACTTATAAAGATAGCAAGATTCTCAACCAAGAAGTAGCAAGAATCGACAAGACTCAAACAAGACTCAAGAACGCAGCAATCAGATTTCAAGATTCGACCAAGAAACTTGCAAGATCGATCAAGAACTCAACAAGAACACCAAGAACCGGGCTGTAATTGATGTCGACACTAACAAGAACAACAAAGACTCGACAAAGATAGATAAAGACTCAAAATTGAATGCAAGAATTGAAAGACACGACCGATAAGGACTGAAACGATCTATGCAGAACAAGATAAAGACCCCAGACCTCCTCAGAGGGTAGGAACCAATAACAATGACTACACAACCCGCCTCTACAACCCTACACAATCAAGTAGACAACTTCAAGGCACAAGGAGGGGGCTTGTGGATACTAGATTCACCAAGTCTTGCGAAGTTGATGAACGGCAAAGCAAACCAAGCTGAGATGATATCAATTCGATGACCTGAACAGCACTGCTCAATTCGGCCAACAGTTCACCCGAGTGTTTAAGCACACGTTTTGTGAGAAGTAATTTCATTCAATAAGTTCCAATGTTTTACATGGAAGAATCCGAAATATATAGATGCCTAAGGCCTGTTGGCCGATATTCCTAGATAGAAAAGATAGAATAAGTGTTTAATGGACTTATTAAAATAAACCTAAGAACATAAGTAAATAAGGTCTTTAAAAAGAATAACTAGAAATGCCCAATTTAGCCCAATAGAAGTCTAAAGCTGAAAATAAGCTTTAACACTTAAGAAATTCTGCCCAAGCTTTGTTTAAGGTGGCTCGGCCTCATTATGTACTCCAATGCACATATATGTCTTCAATGTTGGCTCGGGGAGTTGAACCTTGCTCGAGAACAAAGCATCACCCACAAAGTTGAATGAGTCTCTCTGAAGCTTCTTAGCTCTAACTCGAGTCATTGGTCCTTCTCCAAGAATAATGGTTGTGTCTGGAGCTGTAGAAGATGGTCCCGCATCAACCTCCCCTTCTTGAAAAGGATTCGACCACGAATCCAAGTCTTCATCCACAACAAAGTAAGGGATTAGATCGGCGACGTTGAATGTAGCCCTCACGCCCATGTCTCCAGGAAGCTCCAATTGGTAGGCATTGTCGCCCACCCTCTTCTTGATCCAAAATGGTCCATCACCACGAGGTGACAGCTTGTTCTTCCGGGCTTCCGGAAACTGCTCCTTCCTCAGGTGCACCCATACAAGATCTCCAGGCTGAAATGTGACCAAGCGACGTCCCTTGTTGGCCTTGTTAGCGTTGTATTCAGCCTTTAACTTCAGCTTCTCTTGAGTTCGTTCATGTAGCTCCTTAATGAACTCGACATGCTTACCTGCCTCAAATGATTCTTTGTCTCTCATAGGATATGGAGTAAGATCAAAAGGGGTTAGTGGATTAACACCATACACACATTCAAATGGACTGATTTTAGTAGCCGAATGCATGGTTCTATTGTAAGCAAATTCAACATGAGGTAAGGCTTCTTCCCAAAGTTTCAAATTCTTCCTAATAATGGCTCTTAGGACAGTAGAAAGGGTCCTATTAGTCACCTCAGTTTGGCCATTAGTTTGGGGGTGGCTAGAAGTAGAGAATAGCAATCTAGTTCCCAATTTATTCCATAAGGTACGCCAAAAATGACTTAAGAATTTCACATCCCTATCACTAACAATGGTTTTAGGGCACATCATGCAACCTAACTACTTCTCTAAAGAATAGATTAGCAACGTTGGTAGCATCATCAGTTTTATGACATGCAATGAAATGATCCATTTTAGAGAACCTATCAACTACTGCAAAGATCGAATCCCTCCCCTTCTTAGTTCTGGGCAATCCAACTATAAAATCCATAGAAATTTCTTCCCAAGGGGCTGAGTGTATCGGAAGTGGTGTATAAAGGCCATGGGGCATAAGCTTAGCTTTGGCTTTAATGCAATCTATGCATCTCTTAAGGCAATGTTCTACATCCCTAAGCATATGTGGCAAATAAAAATGTGATTTCAGTGTGCTATATGTCTTATCCCTACCAAAATGTCCCATTAATCCACCACTATGGGCTTCACTAACAAGTAATAATCGCAGAGAACACCTAGGAATGCACACTTGATATTTTCGAAATAAGAATCCTTGATGTATGTAAAAGCTTTCACTAGGACCCTTTTCTAAGCATTTTCAAAAATGATCACCAAAATCCAAATCAGATTCATACAATTCTTTATGTAAACAAAGCCTAAGACTCTAGAATCCAAAGTGGTTAAAAGAACATGTCTTCTAGATAATGCATCAGCAACCACATTGTCTTTGCCTTTCTTATAATTAATCACATAAGGAAATGTTTCAATGAATTCCATCCATCTACCACATCTCCTATCAAGTTTATCTTGGCTTTTAAAGTGTTTTAAAGACTCAGGATCAGTTCTAAGAATAAACTCGCTAGGCCATTGATAGTGAGACAATGTCTTAAGTACTCTAAACAAAGCATACAATTCCTTATCATAGGTAGAGTAATTAAGACAAGCACCTTTCAATTTTTCAGAAAAGAAAGCAATAGGCTTACCTCCCTGCGTAAGGACTCCACCAATTCCGACTCCGCTAGCATCACACTCTACTTCAAAGGGCTGAGTAAAGTCGGGATGAGCTAGAAGTGGCGCATGGGTTAGCTTGTCCTTAAGGGTGTTGAATGCTTCCTCCTGAGCTGCTCCCCATGTGAATTCACTCCTCTTTTTCGTGAGCTCAGTGAGGGGTGCCGAGATGGTGCTGAAATCTCGCACGAATCGACGATAGAAGCTCGTCAATACTTGGAAGCTGCGTACATGGCCGATGTTGGTGGGTGTTGGCCACTATTGGATCGCCTTGATCTTAGCCTCATCGACACGCAGTCCATTCGAACTCACTACAAATCCAAGAAAAGACACTTGTTCATTACATAATTCACACTTCTTTAAATTAGCATACAAGCGTTCAATTCTCAGCGTTTTAAGCACTTCTCTAAGATGTGATTCATGTTCATTAGAAGACTTGCTATAAATCAGAATATCATCAAAGTAAACAACAACAAACTTTCCAATGCAATCTCGAAGCACATGATTCATTAAGCGCATAAAAGTGCTAGGAGCATTAGTTAAACCAAAAGGCATAACCAACCACTCATATAAGCCTAGCTTAGTCTTAAAGGCTATTTTTCATTTATCACCTTCTTTCATTCTAATTTGATAATAGCCACTTCTAATATCAATTTTAGAGAATATAGAAGCTCCATGTAACTCATCTAGCATATCATCTAATCTAGGAATAGGGTGACGGTATTTAATAGTAATGTTATTAATAGCCCTACAATCTACACACATTCTCCATGAACCATCTTTCTTAGGGACTAATAACACATGCACAGCACTAGGACTTAAGCTATTTCGAATATAACCCTTATCCAATAGTTCCTGGACTTGGGTTTGGACCTCTTGGGTCTCAGTGGGATTCATACGATACGCAGGCCTATTAGGCAATGCAGCCCCCAGAATAAGATCAATTTGATGCTCAATTCCACGAATAGGGGTAGACCTGGTGGTATGTCATCGGGAAACACATCCTTAAACTCCTCAAGAAGAGCGAGAATGTTTGATGGAAGAGAAGCTTTAAGCTCTTCACTCAACATGTTCAAGCTCTTGCAAAGGCGCATAAGAATAGTTCCACCATCCGCAAATTCGTCCATGAATGTGTTTTTGGAAACCAAGAACACACTCTTAGATCGATTTTGAGGATCCACTTGGCTCGACTGAGCCTCCTGATCTAACTCACCTTTACTTACCTTGCGCTTCTCAATCTCATCAGCTACTTGTGTAGGTGTCATGGGCTTGAGAATAACATTCTTTCCCTGAAAAGTAAAGGTATATCGATTAGTAAACCCATCATAAGTAACCTTACGATCAGATTGCCAAGGACGGCCTAATAGAATATGACAAGCTTGCATAGGCACTATATCACATAAAACATCATCTTCATAATGTCCTAGTTTAATATGCACTTTAACTTGCCTATTCACTTTTAATAAGCCACAATCATTCATCCAATGCAATTTGTAAGGTCTAGGGTGTTGGACAGTAGGTAAATGCAATTTGTCAACCATTTCTTGACTAGCTAAATTACAACAACTACCTCCATCAATGATCGCATTTACAACCTTTCCTTTAACTAGACAACGAGTATGAAACAACTTTTCTCTTTGATTATCATCACATGGTGTAGGAACAACACTTAAAACTCTCCTAACAATCAAAGATTCTCCATGCTCATATTCAACCTCATCATCATTATTTTCATAACAAACAAGGTTTAAATTCTGATCATTATCATTATTAGCATTCTCATCATGTTCATCACAAGAATTTTCAGATTCATATTCTCCTAAGTGATTAACCATGAGAGTTTTCTTATTAGGGCAATCCTTCATATAATGTCCTCTACCTTGACATTTAAAGCACACAATATCTCTAGAACGAAGGGTAGAAGGGTTAGGATTACTCCCTTTGGGACCAGTAGATGTCCCTGACGATTCTCGTCCATTCCATACACCTTTCCCTTTGTCGAGGGGCTGTTGGGGTTGTCGACTATCACCTCTTCCTTGGGGCTGCTGAGCTCGGTCTCTAGGAACCATTTCCGAGCACCCTTGGGGTTGTTGAGGGCGATTGGGACGCCACCCTTGTTGCTGGCCACTCGACACTCTATTACCTTGGCTCTTGTAACATTGTCCCTTTTCTACTTTAATTGCTAAGTGTAACAAATCAGTAGGAGTAGTATAGGGAAAGTAATCAATCTCATGAGCTAAAGCGGGATGCAATATCCTAAGATATCTAGCAATTGTATCTTCATAAGGTTCAACCACATTAGCTCGAGCCATAGTTTCTTGCATAAGATTAAATGTTTCCTCAACAGTTTTATTACCTTGCTTAAGATTTTCTAATCTTTTCCTAAGCTCTCTAGCGTAATGTTGAGGTACAAATCTATTTCTCATTAATGCTTTAAGTTGATCCCAAGAAGCAATAGGTGCATCAAGGCATCTTCTCCTTTCTTTAACTAGGTTATCCCACCAAATTAAAGCAAAGCCTGTGAATTCTAAAGTAGCTAATTGCACCTTTTTAGCATTAGAGAAATTATGACAATTCCAAATCTAATCCATTTTAGTTTCCCAATCAATGTATGCATCTGGATTAGTTTTACCTTCGAAAGGAGGAATCTTTACCTTAACCTTACCTATGTCGTCCTCGTCATTATACCTAGGTGGTCGGTTCTGATTTCCACTTTGATTCCGTCTCCGGCGCTGCTCCCAATACTCCTCTTCTTGGAAGTCGTCATCTTGCTCCGAGTAGTAGAATTGCTCCTGGAAGCCTCGACCTCTTCCCCTTCCTTGTCCTTGACCTTGCACATTAACAAACCCATTATTCCGATCATTTCTCCCACCTTGTGGAGAGTTGTTTTCATTGAACAAAGGATTCTGGAAATTAAAATTATCATTAGGATTAGGATTAGGAATAGGGTTAGGATTAACGACCTCTCTTTCACCTGGAGGTGTCTCTTCACGCCTAGGATTACCTTGACCATCAACTGCTGTGGTAGAGCCACTCGGCCTTGCTTCTAAGGTTGTCAAGCGGTCTAATATGGTTGTCAAGGTGTTGGTAAGATTATTGAATTGCTCAGGTGTCACGGTTGCACTCGAGCTACCCCCATTGTTGGGGTTGTTGTCATTGTTAACCTGGTTATTAGACATTGTAACAAAGACAAAGGAAACAAAGAACTAAGTTAAGGTTAATAAAAATATAAACACCTCACAGTTGTGTTTCGCTCACACTCCCTCTCTGATTGATATATCACGCTTGCTAGGGCAATCCGCTTTGGGCAAATCAACTACCAAGCAAAGAACAAAGCAATCAAAGTATATGAATTTAAGAGAATGAACAAAATCACCAGCAAAAAGCACTCGACAGGAGGTTCAAGCACTCGCCAAAGCAATAAGGGTACTCGACAAGGCTGCAGAATACTCGACACAACAATGGTGCACTCGACAAGGGTCTAATGCACTCGACACACACAAGAGAGAACTCGGCAAGGGCTCAGATCACTCGACACAAGCAATTCAAGCACACAACAGTACTCGACCAAGACAAGAGAGAACTCGACAAAACAGAGCTCTACTCGACACAAATAGAAAAGAAAGAAAAATAAAAGAAAACTTGGAAATTTACCTCTTTTGATTGAAAACCTTTAAGTTAGGACGTTGTAGTTGCAGGGTAGGGTTTCAATTTTGTGGAGGTGTGTGTTTGGGACAAGAATTGTCGACTAAGGGCTGTTTGAAATCACCAATTTTGGTCCTTGGAGCTTTCTTGCACTAGTAGAACAACACTTCTTTTTTTTGTTTTGTTTTTTGACTTACTTTTACCCCTAGTGAATTTTATCCTCCTAGGTCCAAGTTTTAAAATTGATTTCGAAACTGTTTTTTTTTTTTTTCTCTTATGAAACTAATGCAAGAAAGACTCTAGATGAAAATAGGACTCGAAAATTTGAAGCTAATGGTGATAGAAGATAAAAATTCAGCCCTAAGATAAATAAATAGACAACTTTAGATAAAATAGGAAAGTGGATATATCTTTGGCCTTTTTAGGTAGTTGATAGATATAATGGAAATTATTATCCAACAACTTAATAAAATCTGATTTTAGGCAATGGATAGAAGATAAATCCAAATTCCCAAAGATAAAATAGATAAACAAAAGGATAGAAAAGATAGAACAAACTAGGGTTTGTGTATGTAGAGGACTGATTTTCGGCCAAGCAAAGGCTATGGGGACAACTTGCTGTCGTCGGCTCTAGGGTGTTCACAAGAGGTTGTGTGCACCTTTGGTCGACTCCACGGTCTCGGCTAGGCTTTGTGTTTAGGTTGAGCAACCACAACAATCACAAACAAGAAAAGTTAGTGCAATAATCAATTCAAGAACAAGAAGTAAAAGACCAAACAAGAAAAGGACTTTTTTTTGTGGGTTTTTGTGTTTATGAAAAGAAAAGATGCAATCTTGATGTCGGAAACCAAAGCTCTGATGCCAATTTAATACGGGGTTAGCCGTGTAATGGTCCGATCTTCGACAACAAGCAAGAATTAAACAAGAACTAATAAAGATAGCAAGATTCTCAACCAAGAAGTAGCAAGAATCGACAAGACTCAAACAAGACTCAAGAACGCAGCAATCAGATTTCAAGATTCGACCAAGAAACTTGCAAAATCGATCAAGAACTCAACAAGAACACCAAGAACCGGGCTGTAATTGATGTCGACACTAACAAGAACAACAAAGACTCGACAAAGATAGATAAAGACTCGAAATTGAATGCAAGAATTGAAAGACACGACCGATAAGGACTGAAACGATCTATGCAGAACAAGATAAAGACCCCAGACCTCCTCAGAGGGTAGGAACCAATACCAATTACTACACAACCCGCCTCTACACCTCTACACAATCAAGCAGACAACTTGAAGGCACAAGGAAGGGGCTTGTGGATACTAGATTCACCAAGTCTTGCGAAGTTGATGAACGGCAAAGCAAACCAAGCTGAGATGATATCAATTCGATGACCTGAAGAGCACTGCTCAATTCGGCCAACAGTTCACTCGAGTGTTTAAGCACACGTTTTGTGAGAAGTAATTTCATTCAATAAGTTCCAAGTTGTTTACATGGAAGAATCCGAAATATATAGATGCCTAAGGCCTGTTGGCCGATATTCCTAGATAGAAAAGATAGAATAAGTGTTTAATGGACTTATTAAAATAAACCTAAGAACATAAGTAAATAAGGTCTTTAAAAAGAATAACTAGCTAGAAAAGCCCAATTCAGCCCAATAGAAGTCTAAAGCTGAAAATAAGCTTTAACACTTAAGAAATTCTGCCCAAGATTTGTTTAAGGTGGCTCGGCCTCATTATGTACTCCAATGCACATATATGTCTTCAATGTTGGCTCAGGGAGTTGAACCTTGCTCGAGAACAAAGCATGACCCACAAAGTTGAATGAGTCTCTCTGAAGCTTCTTAGCTCTAGCTCGAGTCATTGGTCCTTCTCAAAGAATAATGGGTGTGTCTGGAGCTGTAGAAGATGGTCCCGCATTAGATATCTTGTTCAAGGCTGCATATTATGATTTCTGCACATAGCTTAAACATGATTGAGGCACCTTTATTAGCCCTATTTGACTCTTTTCCCACCTTACATATTATCCTCTGCTTGAAGCCAGTTTGAGCCTAACTGCCTATTCTTTTATAGCTCCACAAGATTTTTCCATAACCAATGATGGTCTGGCCCCATCCGGAAATTTAGGAATAGTTGGTGAATATCTATAGCGTGGATGATGGTTTGTAGTGGTGTGATGGTATGTTGGAGGTGTATTATTGAGATGTTTGATTCTTACTAGCATATTTATTACTTGGGACCTAAGGAGGATAAAATTCACTTAGGGGCAAAAGTCAAGGAAAATCATTTGATACAGCATGAATGAAAGAGAAAAAAAAAGAGAAAAGAAAGAAAAAAATAGAATAAAAGAATGAGTTGAGTATGGTTTCTAAAGTTTTATGCTTGAGATTGGTGTTGTTTGACATTATAGTGATATGGTATGAGAAGTTTATGAGTGGTTTTATGATTTGTTAGCTTCCTTAGTTCCCGGATTATGAGCACCACATGATCAAAATTGTTCCATACCTTATATGTTCTACCTTGGCCCTATTACAACCCAATTGAAAGACCTCATGATTTTTGTTGTGTGTAGAGTCACCAGCGGTGGAGATTTAGAACACTGGTGCAAGGCTCTTGTAGCTATGTTTTTTAAGATTGAGTTTGAGCGTAAACATTTAAACCTAGACACTTGAGCGAGAGTGAAACACATATTCTTTGTGAGGTCTAGAATGAATATGGTTGCCTAATTTCATTGATTATTCCAATTATGTGCTATGATGTTATTAATCTTTTGTGTTTGCTAGTTTTTATGCACTTAAAGAATATTGAGGTGTGGATACATGAATTGCTATTCTGTGGGGCTGCAGAGTTGATTTTTCTATTGCTTGAGGACAAAGCAAAGGTTGAAGTGTGGGGGAATTTGATAGAGCATATTTAGTAGTGCATAATAGATTGCATTTAGCATAGTTTAGTTGTGAATATTGAATTTATTTAGTTGAATTAGCATTATCACTGTTTGAGTTAGAAGAGGCGGAATCTACATGATTTTATGGTTTATTTCAGGTAAAGTAGATTGGAGGTGAAATGGATTTGAAAAGAGAGAAAACAAGTTAAAGAAATACAAAGGAGCTGTTGGTGTAACGGAAGGAGGAGTCCAGAAGAATCGCAGGCCACCCCGCAGGATCTCTGGCCGCCCCGTGGCTCGAAGGAGAAACGAAGGAGTTCGCAGAATCGTCGGCCGCCCCGCGGCCTGGCCTGGCCGCCCCACGGCCCGTGCAGTAGCTGAACATCGATTTCGGACTATACTTAGGGTTTTTATTAATTTATTTTGGCCGACTTTCTCAAGACTATTTAAGGCTTTTCTAGTTATTATTTTCATTAACCTTATGCACTTTATTCCATTATTGAGAGCGCCGTTGAGCATGAGCAACTAAACTCTCAAGGTTTCGCCTACAGTTTGGATCTTTGATTGTTGAATTGTGAGTTTCTTAATCTAGTTCTTATTCCTATTTCAATGTTTCGACTTCTTTGTGCTTAATTGCTTGAATGTGTTTTATTCTCTCTGGCCTGATCAACTAGTTAGAGTAGATTCATTTAATTGCTAGGGTTTTGCAGATTCCTCGTAGCGAACCTTAACCCAAGTGGCAATCATATCCCTTTAGGACTCGTAGGACTAATTGGATGTGTAGGAAGTTTAATATATGTTAAATATCGACTCGTAGCTTGATATTGCATGTACCTTGAATAATTCATATTCTTAATGCTATCTCTAGGTTAAATCGTAACCGTGTTAGGGTTATTTAGAGATAAGGGTTGCTAGGACTCGTAGGACTAGTAATTTACCTAAGATCTGGACAAGGACATTGATAGGAAAAGACAAGAACTAGAGGCTGAAACAAGGATCGAATTCATCAATCGAAGTGATAAATTGTAGGTGAACCTATTTCTCTCCACTGAATTATACAAATCAATTCACTTTGTTTGCTTATTTCCGCTTTGATAAAAGGCCGATCTTTTCACACCAAAAACCCCCATATTCTCTATTAGCAATTAGAATTGATACTTGAATTGATAGATTTCCATGTGGATCAACCTCTTGCTTACACACTATACTAGTTGTGAGTTTGAGTATTCTTTGGCAAGAACAGCGACAGGTTTTCCTCTTGTCAACGGCCTTTTACAGAAATTGCATGTAGACGTGACTCCCGATACTTGTAACGACGGCCTTTTACAGGAATAAGTGTGTGTTGTCTTCCATAATACTATTACATAGAATACATGTAGACTTGATCCCCACCCATCATGTAATTAGCCTAGTTTTCGTTGGTAGACCATTTTGACATATTTTCCATATAATTTTTTTTTATTTTAGGATAAGTGTCGATTTTCCAGATCCATGTTGTTAGATCCACATTTTGATCGTGGGGGTCAATAAGTAGGCGCACGACGCTTGCCGTTGTATACCATCAATTATTGTCTGGTCACCGGTATAGGCCGGCGACTAGAGAAAGAGTGGGCTGGGAATGGGATACATAGAATTTCCTCAGGTCAGTTGGCAGATGTTGTAGAAGCTTCTGTTTGTTCCTTTTTCCGTTACAAACACTCACCATCGTATTTAGCTAAGCAAATGATGGGGTGTTATTCTTTCTCAAAGTGCGGAAGTCGTGAGCCAATTAGCTGTGCAGAATTTAATCGTTCGTCACCAATCCAAATAAGACCTTTTTTAAATGCTAGCTACTGCTGATTTCATCGCTAAAGTTATTGCTGATTAACCAAGCAATATATGAAAAGAAAATTACACAAAAAAATACCGAGAAATTAATACAGTACAAATACAAACACAACTAACATCGTAATCACACAAACATTAATTTTTTTTTATGGTGACACAAACACAAACAATAACTACAGAAAGGGATAGTAGCTATTTTAAGAAGATGAATTAAGTAGCACTTACGTAGCAAGTGAAGTGGTGATTAAGTGGTTTTAAAGGTCAAACCGGAGCCAAGAAACTTTTGTTCCATAACCTTTTCCAAGTGTTCAGCCATGGAGGGACTCATGTGATTCATCCAATCACCCACCTCTCCGTTCCTAAAATATGCACTGTTTTTCATTCCAAAGTTTGAAGAAACCCCATTCTTGTTCACCTCCAATTCCTTCAAACTCTGAATACTACAAAACCGCGCAATTTCTTCAATGACTCCGCTTTCCACTTCGGCTGAGGTGAAGGGGCAACCCATGAACTTTGCCAATCTTTTAATCTCTGAAGCCACTTCCCCCTTGATATCCTCGTACTTCATGAACAACACCTTATTTGGCTTCTCCAGGCTCTCTTGCCAATACCCCAATACATGGTCCCAGTGCGGTCCATAGGGTTCCTCTCCCCTGCAAACCGATTCTACAAAGTCTTCGAGAGTGTTGAAAGAACCTACAGGTTCCTCGCTTGCTGCATTGATTTTATGTGAATAAAACCAGAAAGAGTTAACCGTGTCTAGAATGTTTCTACAGATGTAAACAATCCGACATCCGGACATTTTGATGGACTCAGGGAGGGCACTATAAGGAAGGTGAGTTGCAAGGAGCCTAGATCGATGAGGATGAGTTTCAAGGAGATCATTAATTGTTTGGAGGCTGAGCTTGGAGGTTTGGCCCATCGACAACTCCATTTTCGGAACAAGTTGTTGAGGGTGATGAGAGAGCAAAGGGTGTGAGTTTTGATCATTATTGATGCCACTTACTGGGTAGATCCTGCGGTTTAAGATGGCGAAGGCTAGGGCTTGTAGCCATGTAGTGCCGGATTTGGGCCTCGAAATCAGCAAGATATCACTATCTTGAGCTCGAAATTTTTCATGGAAGGAAACGAAACCGTGCAAACAAACAACAGGTAGCCAAAAGTTTTGGTACCAGTAAATGAAAAGGGATGGAGTCCATTGCTTCCCAGGAAGAGAAAGCTCTAGCTCTTTTACCTTGTTAACAATGTAGTCTTCTTGGTTTGGTTCTTCAACAGAGTCAGATGGTTTCCCACTGCTTTAATTTTGTTCATCCTTTGGTGTTCAAGGAAGTAATGTACGCTTTGAATTAATTTTGTGATAACTTCTGTAGTTTGATATGCATTTCCATTATAAAAATGTACAGTATGCTCTAGTGTACATTCTTTATAGATAGGAAGAAGAGGTCACTAACAAGTTACTACTACCCCCACCGTACTGTCACCACTATGGAAAAACAGCTTTATAGACACTGTCACCACTATGGAAAAAAGGTCATAGACGCTGTAACCAAAATAAAAACAGTTTTATAAACACTGTCACCACTATGAAAAAAGTTTCATAGACACTGTAATCAAAGGAAAATCCTAGGAAAAAGGAAGCATAAACCCTAAAGGGGATAATGAGAAGCCAAAAGAACATGTGATATACAGTATGGTCTAGGGTTTAGGGTTTATGATTTAGGGTTTAGGGCCTTGGCCCTAAACCCTAAATCCTAGGCCCTAAACCCTAAATCATAAACCCTAAAATGTTAAGTACAGTACGTCGTTAAGAGATGATTGTTGTCACCAAATGGAAAACCCTAGGACAAGGTAAGCACAAACCCTAAAGGGGCTAATAAGAAGCCAAAATACATTAGGTGGACAATTCTCCTTCAATATATGAATGGGTAAGAGAGTCATAGACACTGTCACCACTATAAAAATAAGGTCATAGACACTGTAATCAAAGGTCATAGACACTTTCACTCAAAATACATGTGGTTTCAAGGTCATAGAAACTGTCACCACTATGAAAAAAAGATCATAGACACTGTAATCAAAGGAAAACCTATAGACGTTGTAACCAAAATAAAAACAGGGCTATAGACACTGTCACCACTATGAAAAAATGGGCGTAGGCACTGTCACCACTATGAAAAAAATATCATAGACACTGTAATCAACGGTGACCGTTTTCCTCTAATATATGAATGAGTAAGAGCCTAAGAGGGTAATAGACGATGTAACCAAAATAAAATCAAGGTCATAGACACTGTCACCACTATGAACCAAGGGGAATAGACACTGTAATCACAGGTAAAACTTATAGATGTTTTCAAAACTATTAAAATAAAGACATAAACAATGACATATGCACTGTCACCACTATCAAAACATGCCCATGGACACTGTAACCAAAAGGAAAACCCTATGATTATGGAAGAATAAACCCCAAAGGGGCTAATGAGAGGCCAAAAGAACATGTCATGTACAGTATGGTTTAGGGTTTAGGGTTAAGTCTTTAGGGTTTAGGGCCTTGTCCCTAAACCCTAAATCCTAAACCCTAAATCCTAAACCCTAAACCCTAAAATGTTAAGTACAGTACATCGTTAAGAGATGATTGTTGTAATCAAATGGAAAACCCTAGGACAAGGCCAACAAAAACCCTAAAAGGGCTAATGAGAAGCCAAAAGACATGTGATGGATAGTTCTCCTTCATCATATGAATGGTTAAAACAGACATAGACGTTGTAACCACAGTTAAAACAGGGAATAGAGACTGTAATCACATGTAAAACTTATAGATGTTTTTAAAACTATTAAAATAGAGACATAAACAATGACATATGCACTGTCACCACTATGAAAACATGCCCATGGACACTGTAACCAAAAGGAAGGCCCTATGATTATGGAAGAATAAACCCCAAAGGGGCTAATGAGAAGCGAAAAGAACATGTCATGTACAATATGGTTTAGGTCATAGACATTGTAATCAAAGGAAAAACCTTAGGAAATGGGAAGCACAAACCCTATAGGGGCTAATGAGAAGTCAAAATACATCTGATAAGAATTCTTCTCTAATTTATAATTTATAGTTTTCTAGATTTTTTTAAAGTAGTGTCACCACAATTAAAAAAAATTAAAAATGTAACTACTTTTGTCACCATAATAAAAATAAAGTCATAGATACTGTCACCACTATAAAAACATGATCATAGACACTGTAATCAAAGAGAAATCATATGACAAGGGAAGCACAAACCCTATAGGGGCTAATGAGAAGCCAAAATAAATGTGATAACAGTTCTCCTCTAATACATGAATGAGTAAGAGGGTCATAGATGTTGTAATCAAAATAAAAATATTATCATAGCCACTGTCACCACTATAAAAACATGGTCATAGACACTGTAATGAAAGAGAAATCATATCATAAAGGAAGAACAAACCCTATAGTGACTAATGAGAAGCCAAAATAAATGTGATGACAGTTCTCCTCTAATACATGAATGGGTAAGAGGGTCATAGACACTGTAATCAAAATAAAAACAATGTCATAGCCACTGTCACCACTATAAAAACAAAGCCATAGATACTGTAATCAAAGGAAACTCTATAGACATTGCAACCAAAATAAAAACGGTGTTATAGACACTGTCACCACTATAAAAAAAATTGACAAAGACATTGTAATCAAAGGAAAACTCTACGAAAAGGGAGGCACAAATCCTATAGGGGCTAATGAGAAGCCAAAATAACATGTGATGTACAGTATGGTTTAGGGTTTAGGGTTAAGTCTTTAGGGTTTAGGGCCTAATTCTAAACCCTAAACCCTAAAATGTTAAGTACAATACGTCGTTAAGAGATGATTGTTGTCACCAAATGGAAAACTCTAGGATAAGGTAAGCACAAACCCTAAAGGGGCTAACGAGAAGCCAAAAGACATTAGATGGAGAATTCTTCTTCAATATATGAATGGGTAAGAGAGTTATAGACGATGTCACCACTATGAAAACGGGATAATAGACACTGTCACCACCATAAACACCGGGTCATATACACTGTCACAACTATGGAAAAAAAGGTCATATACACTGTAATCAAAGGAAACTCTATAGAAGTTGTAACCGAAATAAAAACAGGTTTATAAACACTGTCACCACTATGAAAAAAGGGTCATAGACACTGTAATCAAAGGAAACCCTATAGACGTTGTAACCAAAATAAAAACAAGGTTATAGATATTGTAACCACTATGAAAAAAAGTTCATAGACACTGTAATCAAAGGAAAATCTATAGACATTGTAACCAAAATAAAAACGGTGTTATAGACACTGTCACCACTATGAAAAAAATGACAAAGACACTGTAATCAAAGGAAAACTCTACGAAAAGGGAGGCACAAATCCTATAGGGGCTAATGAGAAGCCAAAATAAATAGGGTGATAGTTCTCCTCTAATATAGGAATGAGTAAGAGGGTCATAGACGTTGTAAGCAAAATAAAAATAGTCATAGACACTGTCACCACTATAAAAACAGGGTCATATACACTGTAATCAAAAGAAAAACCCTATAGACGTTGTAACCAAAATAAAAACAACTTTGTAGACACTGTCACCACTATAAAAATAGGGTCATAGACACTGTAATCAAATGAATTTTTTTATAGCTCAAAGAAAATCGACGACGTCGAATGCCCAACCATGTATTATAATCACACATGTGATGTACAGTATTTTGATTGCCTCTTCTCGGATACATCAACTAATGACATTAAAGAAAAAGAAACAAAGCAATTCTAAATAATCTCATCAACTACTTTTGTATCCAATTCATAATGAATGAACACAAAATTTACTGCTACAAATAGCCAAAATACTCTGAATGAGAAGAATTGAAGCACTGTGAAGAAGATGGGAGATAGCAAAAATTGCCTATTTATATACTATAAACAATTACTGGTTAAATTGCAAAAATTGGCACAATAATTGACTACTGCCGCAAACTAAATCACTGTGAAGAAGATCGTGGTGAACTGGAAATACAGAAACACAGGATGTGAAAGCACCTGATCGAAGAAATATCGCCATTGAAGATATAATTGAGCCATAGATCGAAGAAAATCAATACGGAAACACAGGATGTGAAATATCGCCATTGAAGGCAATAAATCAAGGAGCCACAGATCGAAGAAATTCAATACGGAAACACAGGTCAAATTGAACGTCGAAACTGGCAAGGGAAACAACCAATTTCACAATTAATCCAGTAATTTCAAAGGTAATTGGCAAGGTCAGAAACGGAGAAAGATGGAGGAGCCATCATTCTTCTTCCCCTTCATCTCCTGTCGGTGGCAACAGGCGCGTCGAGGAAGGAGCCACCGTCACCAAGCACTTCGTCTTCGGTTGTGAGGGTCGCCATCGACGGCGCTCGGATGGGCTCAGGCTTGCAGCGAGGCTCCCAGCGGCATCCGAGAGAGAATCAGATTCAGATCGGACGAATTCTGTGCCGGAGACGCCGTGGAGGTCGAGGAGGAGAACCGGCACCATGGAGGTCGAGGAGAACGAAGAGGACGTTCTCCGGCTTCCTATCGCTGCGCGGTCGACGATGCCGGGACGGTGGAGGCTCAGATCTGGGAGAGCTTACTCAGCGGCATCCAAGAGAGGGAGAACAGAGGTGGATTCTTAGATTGGGGGAAAATTAAAAAGGAGGGTAAAAGGGGGATTATGAAAAAAATTTGGCCATTTACTAGCAAAGAAAAGCCTTTAGGCCATTAGGCCTTTGGACCAAATTACTTCTATTATTTTTTAACACCCATTACATATTTTAACCAATCAAAATCTTTAAAAAATTCAACAACACACAAATCAACAAAATCAACACAAACCATTACAATCCCCAACCTAGAAAACATACTATTATGAAATAAAAACTACCATCTAAAAGCCCATCTATTTTGGAATGGAGAGTATTAGTTATGGATGATGATCACATAACCAATGTTCATACTCTTGATAAGACTAGTCCACCTTTAATTGGTTCAAGAATTATATTATCTAAGATGTTCAACCATCTCAACCACTACCACTCCTTCGATCTCTTAGCGCAGACTTCGCAAACTAGGGTTCTTGCTATATATATATATATATATATATATATATAGGGGAGATATCTAATGAGAAGTAACATTTAAATGTGAAGATGAGAAGTAAGCCTTATACCCCTTACATTAAAATAATTTTTTTTATATGGATATATAGGACATATCTAATGATAAATATATCAATGTTTTTTTTAAAAAAAATATTTTTTACGCTATTTATCTAGAGGGTGATTTAAGGTTCATTTTAGGGTTTTTATGCTAATTTAAATTAGCTTTTTCATTCATCATCTAAAAAAATATCATAAAAAATAATTTTAAAAAAACATTGATATATTTATCATTAGATATGTCCCCTATATCCATATAAAAAAAATTATTTTAATCCAAAGGGTATAAGGCTTACTTCTCATTTAAATGTTACTTCTCATTAGATATCTCCCCACCTATATATATATATATATATATATGGATGCGCTCCGGTGAAAATCAAAATTGCGATAGAAACCCGTGAGGACAGGCTTTTTAGCTCGGTTCACTAATTGGTTTATAGCCCGGTTATGAATAGAACCGATCTATAAAGGCATAAATTTTAGCTCGTTTTGAATAAAACCGAGCTATAAAGTCACTATGTAATTTTAAAACATCGATTTTGTAGCACGATTTTTAGGCTTAACCGAGATATAAAGTCATATGTTATTTTAAAATTGGAGTTTTTAGCACGGTTTTTAGGTTGAACCGAGTTGTAAAGTCACCGTGTGATTGATGTTTTTAGCACGGATAAAGGAGGGATGGGATGTTGCCACGTTCCCCATGAGTTTAACTAAAAAATGCTGATAATTAATCTAAAACTCCTTAAATTGGAGCGTGTAGCACGTGGTGGGGGGATAAAACCCTAAATTCCAAATTGTTTTCTCTGGAGGCGGAGAGGTGACGATTCAGCGAGGAGGCGAGCAACTGATTCTGGGCGAAGGCGAGCAACTAGTTCTGGGCGGAGGCGAGCGGTTGCAGGCCGAGGCGTTGGTTGCCTTCTTCTTCATTGTGTGGATCGACCAGGCGGAGTCGGGGATGGTGGTGTCGCGGCAGTCTGAGGAACGACCAGGCGGAGTCCCTAAATCCCAAATCGTTTCCTACGGACGAAGAATCTAGGCGAGGCAGAGAGGAGACGATTCGACGAGAGGAAGGCGGAGGCGAGCCCAGGCTGATCGGAATCGAGTCCAGATTTGGCTTCTTCTTCATTCGATTGCACTGGTTAGGCTTTCCGGGCGGAGGCGGTGACGGTGGTATCACAGCGGGGTGGTGAACGGCAGCGGTGGCGAAGGGCAAAATGTACGGTGGCGGCGACGGCGGTTTGAATTTGGGTTAGGGTATCCGTTGATGGGAGTTGAAGGTCGTCTTGGATTCGATTTTGCCTTTCTTCATTTGGTTCGATGTTGATGAGCACTCCAACATCCTCAAATGGTTGTGAATTGCATTGTTCGATTGAATTGAGGTAATTTCAAAAAACCCCAATTTCTAGGGTTTGCTTATTTGTCAGATTGGTAGATTTTAGGCTTTGTTTGGTTGAATTAGGAACTTGTTTATTATGATTTTGTTAGATTGGCAGATTTTGTTTAGTTGAATTTCATGAAATTTCATAAATTTATGTTGTATTCGTCTTCATTCTTGAACTTACGCATATGTTGTATTTTCTTAATTCTACATAGATGGATTGCATCCCTTGGATTTGCGGGTCGGAAAGTGGTAAGAAAAGTAAAGATGGGGGAGTATATGCTTCAAGTCCCTTGGATTGCATACCTTGGATTCTGGGTGAGTGGGGTTAGGGTGGCCCGGGGGTGGTTTGTGTTTTGGTTATGGTACGGGCTACATCGGATTAGGCTTGAAAGTTATTGCTTAATCAACCTGTTATTCCCGCATTATTTGGGGAACATTAGAAATTATTCAGACGTATGTGTTGAATTTAGTTTATGGTTTTTATGATGCATAATTTGATTCATTATTCGTTAATTATTCAGACATATGTGTCTAATTTTGGTTACTAACAGTTATGAGTAGGTAAATTATTCGGTGAAATCTTATTCATTATTCGCCTGAGTATGGAGTTTTCGGTTTGGCAAACAACGTAAAATAAAACATTATTCGGTGAAATGTGAGACATTATTCGGTGAAATATGAAGCATTACTCAAATTAATGGTAAGTATCGTTTATAGATTTTAGGTTTCTTTTAACTGAAATCGATTGACAAAAAAAAAACATTATTCGGTAACATGTGATAAATTATTCAATGGAATTGGTAATTTTTAGTATGAACATTATTCGGTAGTAATGAAATATTATTCGGTAGCATGTAGCAAATTATTAAGTGGGATTGATAAATTTTAATCTGAACTAGATGAAGAAAGATAATCAAACATTATTCAGTAGCATGTAAAACATTATTCAATGGAATTGCGAACAAAAATCAAATGGATCTCACGAACGAATCAACCATAATTATTTGTTATTTTGTATATTAAAAAAACAACTTTAAAAAAACAAAAAAAATGTAACAGTGGGGGGTTGGGATTGGGAATAACGCGTTGGAAATGGGAAATGGGGAGTAGTTTTGCCTATGGGTGTGGGTCCCACAATTTTGTAATTTAAAAAGAAAAAGAAAAATCTCTATTAATCTACACCACTCATTTTGCATCAATCAAAGGCTAGGATTTGTGCAAAAGGTACAATATAAGAGGTGTGCACTCTGGAACCAATCCCTATATATATATATGTGTGTGTGTGTGTGTATTGGACACGAAG
Source organism: Persicaria tinctoria (assembly GCA_037127255.1). Lineage (NCBI taxonomy): Eukaryota > Viridiplantae > Streptophyta > Magnoliopsida > Caryophyllales > Polygonaceae > Persicaria > Persicaria tinctoria. The sequence goes on along the minus strand of JBANSL010000007.1, from coordinate 17,823,339 downwards.
AAAGTGAGGACCTCGTTGAGCACTACTTCAAAGCTCAACGAATACTTATTCTACTAACATTGAGTTTCGAGGTGAGGATGAAGAGGAATTTGACATTCAAGGTGGAGCTATCCGAAAAGGACAAGTAGACAATTGGAAAATCGTCGGTCCATGATCATCTTCCTTTAAAAAAATTCAAAAAAACAATTTTTCATATAAAAAAAAATGACATGTCTTGACGGGATGGGTCAAAGGATCAAGCCTTGACCCGACAAGTCATCACAACCTGTGGCTTGGGAGGGACCAGGGTCAGGATAGAGTATATCCCAACCCTTGACCCAACAGTACCACGATACCATGGTTAATCAAGTTCGTATACCTTATACCATACCAACACATGTCGGTACCGCGATACATCGGTTACCGATTTTTTCGGTTTCCGACTTGATGATAATCAAAGTGTGTTGGTATGATAAATTTGTACCATGAGTCATGACCCATCCCTCACTTAAGATATAATGCAAGAAGAACACATAGGTTGGATGACGTGTAGATAAATGATTCCATTGTCTTATATCGTTTAAATACATTGGGTCATATGCCCCTGTGTTAATTTCTAAAATTTCAGAAATTACCCCCAATTATAGAAGTTGTTCTAACTCGCGTAATCTACGTTTAAAAATTAAAAATGTAACTATTATTGTAACCATAATAAAAATAAAGTCATATATATTGTCACCACTATAAAAACGTGGTCATAGACACTGTAATCAAAAGGAAATCTTATAGGGGCTAATGAGAAACCAAAATGCATGTGGTGACAGTTCTCCTATAACACATGAATGGTTAAGAGGGTCATAGATACTGTAAGCAAAATAAAAATAGAATCATAGACACTGTAACCACTATAAAAACACGGTCAAATACATTGTAATCAAAAGGAAAACCCTATAGACGATGTAACCAAAATAAAAACAGCTTTATAGACATTGTCTCCACTGTGAAAAAATGTTCATAGACAATGTAATCAAAAGAAAATCTTAGGAAAAGGGAAGCACAAACCCTATAGGGGCTAATGAGAAGCCAAAATACATGTGGTGACAGTTCTTCTCTAATTTCTAATTTCTAGTTTTTTAGATTTTTTTATATTAGTGTCACCACAATAATAAAAAATTGTAACTACTATTGTAACCACTATAAAAAAAATAAAGTCATAGATACTGTCACCACTATAAAAATATGGTCATAGACATTGTAATTAAAGGAAAATCATATGATAAGGGAAGAACAAACCCTAAACGGACTAATGAGAAGCCAAAATAAATATGGTGACGGTTCTTCTGTAATAAATGAATGAGTAAGAGGGTCATAAACGTTGTAAGCAAAATAAAAATATGATCATAGACACTTTAACCAAAGAAAAACCCTAGGACGAAGGAAGTATAAACCTTATAGGGGTTAATGAGAAACCAAAATACATGTGATGACAGTTCTCCTATAACATATGAATGGTTAAGAGGGTCATAGATGTTGTAAGAAAAATAAAAATAGGATCATAGACACTGTAACCACTATAAAAACAGGGTCATAGACACTGTAATCAAAAGGAAAACCCTATAGACGTTGTAACCAAAATAAAAACAGCTTTATAGACAATGTCTCCACTATGAAAAAAGGTTCATAGACACTGTAATCAAAGGAAACCCCTGGGAAAAGGGAAGCACAAACCCAATAGTGGCTAATGAGAAGCCAAAATACATATGGTGACAGTTCTTCTCTAATTTCTAATTTCTAGTTTTTTAGATTTTTTTAAAGTAGTGTCACCACAATAAAAAAAAATTAAAAATGTAACTACTATTGTAACCACTATAAAAAAAAAAATAAAGTCATAGATACTGTCACCACTATAAAAACACGGTCATAGACACTATAATCAAAGGGAAATCATATGATAAGTGAAGCACAAACACTATAGGGGCTAGTGAGAAGCCCAAATAAATGCGGTGACGGTTCTCCTCTAATAAATGAATGGGTAAGAGGGTCATAGACACTGTAATCAAAATAAAAAGTGTCATAGCCATTGTCACCACTATAAAAATAAAGTCATATATACACTGTAATCAAAAGGAAAACTCTATAGACGCTTTAACCAAAATAAAAACAGGGTTATAGACACTGTCACCACTATGAAAAAAGGGGCATAGACATGGTAATCAAAGGAAAACCCTAGGACAATGGAAGCACAAACCCTATAGGGGCTAATGAGAAGCCGATATTCTTGTGGTGACAGTTCTCCTTTAATATATGAATGGGTAAGAGAGTCATAGACGCTGTAATAAAAATCAAAACAGAGTTCTAGACACTCTAACCAAAGGAAAACCCTAGGACGAGGGAGCACAAACCCTATAGAGGCTAATAAGAAGCCAAAATATAAGTGGTGACAGTTCTCCTCTAATATATGAATGGATAAGAGCCTAAGAGGGTCATAGACAATGCAACCAAAATAAAATCAAGGTTATAGACATTGTCACCACTATGAAAAAAAAAAGTCATAACCACTTAAATAAAAGGAAAACCCTAGGAAAATGGAAGTACAAACCCTATAGGGGCTAAGAAGAAGTCTATATTCATGCGGTGACAGTTCTCCTCTAATATATGAATGGGTAAGATGGACATGGATGCACTGTAACCACTGTTAAAACAAGGTTATAGGCCATGTAATCACTATAAAAAAAAGGAAAAAAAAACATTGTAACCACTATTAAAATAAGGTCATAGACACTTGTCACCAAAAGGAAAACCCTATGATTAGAGAAGCACAAACCCTAAAGGGGCTAATGAGAAGCCAAAAGAACATGTGATGTACAGTATGGTTTAGGGTTTAGGGTAAAGTCTTTAGGTATTAGGGCCAAGGCCCTAAACCCTAAAATGTTAAGTACAGTACGTCGTTAAGAGATGATTGCTGTCATCAAATGGAAACCCTAGGACAAGGTAAGCAAAAACCCACTGTCACCACTATTAAAACAAGATCATATATATTGTCACCACTATAAAGGGGGGGGGGGGCGTACGCACTGTAATCAAAGAAAAGCCCTATATACGCTATAACCAAAATAAAAACAAGTTATATATATTGTCACCACTATAAAAAAAAAGGTCATTGACATTGTCGCAACTATAAAAATAGGATTATAGACACTGTAACCAAAGAAAAACCCTAGGACAAGAGAAGCACAAACCCTATAGGGGTTAATGAGAAGCCAAAATACATGTGGTGACAGTTCTCCTTTAATATATGAATGAGTAAGTGAGTCATAAACGTTGTAACCAAAATAAAAACAAGGTCACCGACATTGTGACCACTATAAAAACATGGTTATAGACACTGTAACCACTATAAAAACAGTGTCTTAGACACTATCACCGCTATAAAAATAATCAATTTCGACACCTACAATCCACTTCATTTCCTATTGTGTCATGGATGTGAGAATTTGTTATTGCTGTAGACAAGTCATATCTACACCTACATGGCCCCCCAATGCCCCAATTCAAATTGATTAATCTATACTCCGTATTATGAAAGATATCGATTGAAACATTACATGTACCACGATTATTAGAGAATCAACCCCCACCAATCTCTTTACATTATTTTAATTCAATTACCTGTTAATTGTACGATACAAGATTAATCGGAACAAGAAACAAACCCAACTTTGTACACAATATTTCTAAAATTAATCAACTAAAATAGATCCAATTCAGAAATTGCGAACTAAAATAGATCCAATTCAGCAATAGTTATGGTTTCCGAGTTTATCAGGGCGTGTTCGGCATCGTGGCCTTTGGACCAAATTACTTCTATCATTAATTAATGTGTCAAAAATCTCGCATCAGATTGCATAAAAAAAACGACACATAGGGGCGAATTACAACATAGTAGACTTCAATTATCTGTTTTATTGTATTATACTCCCTTCGTTCAACAAAACTTGTCGTTTACTATTCACGCACGCTTTTTTAGAATGATAAAAACTATATAAAATATTTATTTTTTTATAAATTTTTTTTAACAAGTTTGTACTTATTAATAATAACTACGAAATTGTTAAAAAAAAGTATTTAAAAAGTCGATATTTTATATAGTTTTTAGCTCCTAAAAAAGCGTGCATGAATAGTAAAACATCAAGTTTTGTTGAACGGAGGGAGTATAATATATAAATATTAAATCGGTTTTTCTATGGGGATAGGATAAAAGTCTAAATTGGGAAAGATTCCCAACAAAATAGGCAAGCAACAGTAAGAATTTAATTAAAAAAAGGTTAAATTAATTAAAATTTGATAAAGTCTAACAACAACATTCAAAATGTTATTGTCAAAAGGATAAATGACCAAAAATAATACCAACTATCACCCGTGAATCAAAAATAATACGAACTTTAAAAATGACTAATTAGTATACAAACTATATCAAATTAAACCGATTTTGATATCAAGGCTATAATTCATAAACGAAAAAATAATTTAAACTCAAAATATAATTAATAAGAAGTTTGGGTAAATTTTGTAAAATTAGGGGAAGTAGTTACTGTTCATTGTCTTCATTCTTCAACCTCCAGACGCACTCCCGACAAGCGCTCTCCCGCCGACGACTCCCTCGACGCCGAGCCCAAGCTCTCCTCCTCCTCTCTTCGACCACAATCTCTACAACTCCGACTTCCACCTCCTCATTGTCACCGACCTCTGCGAGTCCTCCACTCTCTTCGACCGCCTCTCCGCAGCCGCTCCCTTCTCCGAGGCCGACGTCTGCACCATCTTCTAGCAGCTCGTCTCCGCGCTCACTCACTGCCACCGCCACGGTGTCTCCCAACACCTTCCCTTTCACCCTGCAACTACAACTACTCTCCCTCCATGGACGCTACGAAGACAAAAATTCCCAAACCACAAACCCTTCAATTGAAGTCAAAAACACAAATCATATATAGAATTAAGCAATGGCTTTTGCAGATTTTAGGATAGTAATTTTAAATTTGTTAACTTTCAAGACCAATTCGGACTAAATCCCTTCAAATTTAAGATTTAGGTTCTTTACCATCCTTGCTTAAGCGTTTCACAGACGATGAAGATTGAAGATGATGATTCCTTTAATTTTACAATATTTCCCAAACTTCTTGTTAATTATGTTTTAGCTCAAGATTATTTTTCCGTTTGTCAATTTTAGATATTGTATCGATATTGGTTTAATATAAGATAGTTTGTATACCAATTAGTAATTTCTAAAGTTCGTATTATTTTTGTTTCACATGTGATAGTTGGTATTATTCTGGGTCATTTTCCCTTGTCAAAACAATTTTGATGAAATTGCAATAAAGGTCCCTCATGGAAGCCCAATTGGAAACCATGCCACCCGCCGATAAACATCACTTGCTTTCATCTTACATCTCACTCCACCATTCATTCTCATCCAATATCTCCAACTAATTCAGTCAAAATACACTAAACAATAACAACACAAAAACTGAAACTTGAATTTTTCATTTTTATTGTTAAAACTTAAAACCTAGACCTTCAATCTATTAGCCTAGCAGTATTTAAGATTCAAGATAGATTGAGACCATGTTGTTTTAAGCACTCGACTCGCGAAACTAGATCACACCGCCGTTGCTCGCCTCCAATAATCCACGTCTCTGCCACCATCGCAACGTTAATATTGGGAAGAAACGTTAATATAATGGAGTACCCCAAAAATTACAGAGAGTACCATTTTAAAAAATCTTAATATTTTATCTAAGATGTTGAAATTACATTATTAGATTAATAATTAAAAATATTACTCCGTAATTAATTTGGAAAATAATTTTAAAACTTTTTTAAAAATATATTTTATAATAGAAGTTTATAAACGTATTAACCAGCCAAGAATGAAAATATAACTTTTACTCGCTTTCTATGCAACAACATGTCGTCTACTATTCACGCACGCTTCTTTAGGATAATAAAAACTATATAAAATATCAATCTTTTTGTAAAATTTTTCTAATAAGTTCGTACTTATCAATAGTAAATATGAAATTGTTAAAAAAATTATTAAAAATAATTGATATTTTATACTACGTATAATGTTTATTTCATAAAAAAATGTATGTGAATAGGAAAATCATATGTTTTCGCAAACAGATGGAGTATAATTTTTTTATAATATAAAATTATTCTCGAAATAATTAAATACTCCACCGATCGAAAATATTTAATATTTTAGGAGATGAAATTTGATAAAAAATATTTGATGTTTTAGAAGTAATAATTACACTATTTTTTACATTTGCACTAATATCAATATAATTTGTACTTTTTATTTAACCAATTACATTTGTGAATAATAAATGTAATAGGGGGATTAAAAATTATTTAATAGAGTATTTGAAGGTGGAAGGGACATTTCTTTTTTTGGTGAACGGAAGGGACATTTCTTAACCCTTGTATATATCTCTAAAATATCAAATTATTTAATAAAGTATTTAGAGGTGGAATATAATACTCCATCCGTTCGGCAAAACTTGTCGTTTACTATTCATGCACGTTTTTTTAGAATGATAAAAACTATATAAAATATTCGTTTTTTTTAAAAAAAATTTAATAAGTTTGTACTTATTAATAATAACTATGAAATTGTTGAAAAAATTATTAAAAAACTAGATATTTTTAGCTCTTAAAAAAACGTGCGTGGATAGTAAAACGTCAAGTTTTGCCGAACGGATGGAGTGGCTAACTCTACGACCAAAAAAGAAAAAAAACTAATATCCCGTGACTACTCACCACTCACCAGTCATCATCGTCCGACCCCTACTGTTTTACTCCGTACTTCATTTGTCAATAATACTACGCCACCCTGCATTATTGTGTACCAGTACCGTCCTCCTCCATTATTGTCTCCCATCATGCGCATACTGTAAAAAACTAGGGCTCGGCGTGCAAAACGTGCCACGAGATAGCAACCGAACCAACAAAATTTATACGGAGTAACGAATATAATTGGTTTGGCATACCAAATCAAGTTTTGAAATTGGTACGGTAATGAAAACTGAAAAGTTAAATTGATATAAGCAATTCCTATTAATATATATAGTGTTTTTTCATTTATATTTTTAATTTAATTCTTTTAAGTTTTTAACTTCAGAAATTTCGCCTGGTACCCCTGTGGTATTGCATATTTCGCGCGGTGTACAAAAGATTCACTAAATTCGCGTCGTACCCCTGAGTTTTATACAAATTTCGCGTCGTGCCCTTGGTCAGTTAAAACTAACAGAGTCCGTTCATTGAAGCATTTGAACGTTCTATCGACGCTCAGGAGTCAACAGCGAATGGAGGAGAGGAGAGGAGAGACCGACTAGAGCCCAAGGCATGAACCGCCGGCGACGCGAGCCCAAGACCACCGGAAGGAGAGATGGAGAAGGAGAGTGACCCGGCATGGGGAGAACTTGGAGAAGAGGGCTCGACAAAAAAAAAAACTAAGGACTTGGAGAGGAGGGTTCGACGCCCGACTTGGAGGAGAAGGAGAAGGAAGACCGTCCTTGAATCGGTGACAGCAGTCGTCGGAGGCGTCGCTAAGGATGGTGGGGGTGCCGCTCCACTCGCCGGAGGTGGTGGTGGAGCCATCAACCAGGTAAGTCGATTTAGGGTTTTCTAATTGGGATTTCGATTTGCGTTTGCAATTTGGGGCTTCGATTTGGGGTTTCAATTTGGGATTAATTCGAATTAGGGTTGAGAATTTGCGATTGAGGAATTGTTGAACTAGTAAATTCATACTAAACTTTGATTAGGGATTGTTGAAATTCATACTAAACTGTACAGATTAGGGTTTTTAAGGTTGGAATTTGGGGACTTAGGAGGTATGAATTTTCGAATTGGGGGTTTTGTTCGTCTACAATTGGGGATTTTTAAAAATCCTCATATTGGGTTTCAGTTTAGTAGTAGTACACATGGGATAGTGTCACGGACTTGAGAAAATTCTTTATCAGGATAGGTATCTCTATTAGACTATAAGGATGTCTCAGAATTTCAGACTTGCCAGTTCTGTAGGTACCAAATTTATTTATGTGACTTGTTTTAGAAGCACATACTGATGGTGTGGAATTTAGTTTTAGCACTTCGTGTTGATTTTGAACATATCATTAATTTAGATGTGGTGGTGTTTGTTAAATTCTTTTGACCTGTTTATTTCAAAGGTGTGATCAGAATTGGATGGTAGTGTCATGGTACATTTTCCTCTTCTCTGTCTCAACCCAGAAGCTTCTATATATAGCATATAGGCTAATATAGCTGTATAAACAGAGGTTTCATAATCAGTCCTTCAACATTTTTAGATGTATCATTTTATTCCTCTGCTACTCCTTTTCTGGTCAATGGTTAAAATTTTCCTTCCGTAACTTAATTTTGCTTCTATACTAATTATCAAATACCAAGTGGGATTTTCAAAAATCCTCATGTTGTTGAATTAGCTTGTTAGCTCAAATGGGAGAGCAATGTGTTGTACACATCAATGTGGGTTCGAATCCCACATAAGCTACAAATCTTTGCTTTCATCTTTACAGAAATATGTTCAAGTTTATTTTACAAATCTTTACTTTTAGTTTATTGCTTTTAGCTGTGTGAGATGTTTTGTGTAACTTGTCCAGGTTGAGTAAATATCCCTGGTTATGCAAAAAAAGGAGAAAGCTTGCGTGATCATGGATTTCTTAAGCTATAGGTGGTTGATGTCTAACAAATGAGCATAAAAAGTTTTTTCCCAAACAATCCAATCAACTCAGAAGAAGCTTATCAACGGTAAAACTTCATCTTTCAGAATCTCATCAATTATTAACAAAGCAAGACACTTAGTTCACAACCCTAAATTTAAGAGAAGTAATAGACATTTTGGATATAGGCTATAGCTATGTCAACTCCAACACTCATCAATTTATTCAATTCCCATATAAATACATATGAACTGAGTAAATCTTACATAAAACTCAAGACAAACTCGTACCTGAATTAACTATGCAACTCATATGCTGATTAAACAAGAAGAGAAAGGATGCATCAAATAGCTAGTCACTACCTAGTACCTACGTTATATAGTTAAGCAGCCATGAAAGACCAGAAAAACTACAAGGCCCATATCACCTTCCTCTTGTCATCAAGTGGTTTCTGTAATGACAACTTAATGTGATCTTGGTTACTTAAAAACTACAACATAACCATATATAGACCATGAGATTTAAAAGCCTATGCGGGATTTGAACCCACATCGTTGTGCATAAGCACTAATCGCTCTACCGTTTGAGCTAATAGGCTTGAAAATTATTAGATATAATTAGACATAATGCTCTTTTACACCCTATTCCTTTGAAATCATAATTAAACACGACCAGTAAACTCCGACAGTTTTCCATTAACAAAACGAAGAGGCTCTCACTACTCTTATGAAGTATCCTAGGTGAGGTGCAACAATGCATCGACGAAATCATCAAGAAGGGTAAGGTACATTGCCTTCGGTTTTGGTAAAGACCAGGTCAGATAAATTTCATATAAAAGTGTAGATATATAGCAATGTGCACTAATAGCCAAACAGGATCAGAACATTGCCTCCGGTAGGGTTGAAGAAGATTGCAACAAATAGCCAAATAGGATCAAAACAGATATAGAGCAATGTGCACTAAATAAATCCACTAATTTAGCAATCACAAAGATTAGAGCAAAGATTGTTTATCATTCATGATTCATTACGATAATCCATAACATAACACAACCTGCGGAGTCAAAAGCCCATCAAGTGTGAATACCAACAAAGCATATGTAACCAACCAAAGTATGCAAGCATCATCACCAAAACCCCCATCACAAAATCAATTACAGGGTATGTTAATAAACAGTAGTGTGAACTAGGCAAGAATCTGTTAAACACAAACCCTAATTCGAGCTAACCCCAAATCGAAGTCCCAAATTGCAAGACCCAAATCAAAACCCCTATTTGCAAACCCTAAATCCACTTACCTGGCTGGCTGGCGCCTCCACCACCATCACCTCTAGCGAGTCGAGCGGCGCCTCATCCTTCCCCTTCTCTGGCAGGTTGAGCGTTGAAGCTCTTCTCCAAGGGCCGGTTCGTTTGGTGTTGTCGAGCCCTCTCCTCCAAGTTCTCCTCTAGGTTGATCTCTCGTTCTCCTTCGGTGGCCACGGGCTCTCTACGCCGGCGGTCGTGCCCAGCCATTCAGCCTCGAGCTCTCTTCATTCCTCACCTTTCTTCGTTTTTGGAAGACGGTCTGAGAGAAGAAGCAAGCGGCTTAACGGACTCTGTTCGTTTAAACTGACCAAGGGCACGACGCGAAATTTGTATAAAACTCAGGGGTACCACGCGAATTTAGTGAATCTTTTGTACACCGCGCGAAATATGCAATACCACAGGGGTACCAGGCGAAATTTCCGTTTTAACTTTTTATGTCAAATGCAATTAGAGAAATTAAGAAAAAAAAGCGTTGCTTTGAGAGTTCATGTAATGCCTAAAACTTAATCTAGATGCATGTAAACTGGGATCACAGGATACTTATAATTATGGATGAACATAGTATACTTAGGATTAAGATCTGAGGTGGCTCGAATGAACCAAGGTGAAGAATCGAAGAAAAGGTGTGGCGCCAACATTTGAATGTGACTGAAGACAAAATCATAAGTTTTCTGTCATCGGCCTATCACCGTTCACGGCCCAGCTGCTCACTCTCACATTTCAGTCCAAGCATCAGAATCTTCCTCAACGGCTCCTTGTCCTTGCTGAGTCGAATGTTGTGTTTTGCTTAATGGGACTCAGTTATATAAGCCCATTTGATGAAACATTATGGTAGAGCTCGCTTCACTCTTTTCTTTCGCGAGAGAGAGAGAGAGAGAGAGAGAGAGAGAGAGAGAGAGAGAGAGAGAGAGAGAGAGAGAGAGAGAGAGAGAGAGAGAGAGAGAGAGCGAGAGAGAGAGAGAGAGAGAGAGAGAGAGAGAGAGAGAGAGAGAGAGAGATCACTAAGGCGATCCCGGTGAGTAAGCTTGATAAGGAGGGATTCGCGGAACTTGATTCGAACCAGCTAGAGCATCTGGCAAGTAATTTCACTAGAGATGAGGTGTAGAGGGCAGTTAAAAGTATGGGCCCACTTAAAGCTCCGGGGGTGGATGGTTTCCAACCGATCTTTTAAAAAAAAGCTGGAGTACTGTAGGGGATTCGGTGACTAATGAGGTGCTGAAATTTTTTAGAAAGAGGAAAATGCCTTAGGGGATGAATGATACTCTGATCATTTTGTTTGCAAAGGTGGGATCACTGGAGTACATTAAACAGTTCTGGCCTATAGCTCTATGCAACGTCCTATACAAATTAATATCGAAGACTATGGTGTCCAGGATGCAGAAAATCATGTGAGATTTTATAGGACCTACTCAAGGTAGCTTTATATCGAGAGACTAATTCAAGATAATATTGTATTGAATTGGGAGTTTATAGAGAAAGCGTACGACATATTGAATTGGGAGTTTATAGAGGATACGCTCATAAGTGTTGGCTTCTCTAAATAATGGATCTAATGGATTATGATATGTGTCTCTACCACCAAGATGCAGCTGCTGTGGAACTGCAATATCATGTCTAGTTTCGCTTCGAAAAGAGGAATCCGGCAAGGATATCCCCTCTCCCCGTACTTGTTTGTTCTATGTATTGAGATGATTAGTACCTTGATTCTACAGGTTGTTGATATAGATGAATAGAAGCCGATTCACATCACGAGAGGGGGTCCGGCTCTATCTCATATGTTCTTCGCCGATGATATTATGCTGTGCGCGAAGGCTTCTGTCAAACAAATGCGGGTTATTATGTCGGTTCTTCAAATTTTTTGCTTGGCGTTGGGATAAAGAATTAGTGTCGAGAAGTCCAAGATCTTTGTCTCTACTAATGTCCCTATGAATGTTAAAGAGAAGATCAGTGAGGTGAGTGAAATTGGGGTTACTACTAATATTGGAAATTACCTCGAGATATCGGTCCTCCACAGTCATATTACTAATGAGACCTTTGACCCGCTCCTTGAAAAAAATCAAGAAGCAATTATCTGGATGAAAGAGTAAAGTCCCGAGCTTTGCGGCGAGAGCTAGACTCGCTTGGTCTGACATAAGTTCCATGCTGATCTACACTATGAGTTCAGTGCTTCTACCTGTCTTGGTGTGCAATAAGATAGATCAGTTGTGTAGGAATTTTATCTAGGGAGATACTAATTGTAACCGGAAGGTGCATTTAGTGAGATGGGGAGGACATGTGTAAACCGAAATCGCAAGGTGGTCTTGGGATGAGGAATATGAGTAGTCTGAATCTCGCTCTTGTGGCCAAGATGGGCTAGCGGTTCCTCATGGATGATAAGGCCATGTGGGTGGAAGTGATCAGGTGCAAATATACTCGTGGGAGGGGGACTGTAACAACTAATCCATTGCACATATGGAGGAGTATTCAAACTAGTCGCGCGAAGGTGGTGAACAAAGGGATTAGATGGGTCCTAGGTGATGGCAAAGAGATCCGATTCTGAAGGGATATTTGGCTCTCATAAGTGCCACTCGAACAGCTTGCGTTAGGGGATATCCCAACAGCCGAAGTGGATCTTATGGTTGCCGAGATGTGGAAGGATGAGGGGGCATTGGGACTGGGAAAGAGTTGAGAAGTATCTTCCTAATGATATCCTTGTGCGCCTTTCTAGCAAAGACGTGGGGCAGATCGAAAGTGAGGCTGATGAAGTAAGATGGGCTCTATCTGATACGGGGTTATTCATTATAGCCTCAGCCTATGAGCTTGTACAAGGGAGAAAAGGGTGGTGCTCTACTGACAACTGAACTTTCGTTGCTGTTTGGAAGCTCCGTGTCTAGGAACGAATTCGTGTTTTTACTTGGAGGTGCCTCTTGGGAGATGTCTTGACTAATACTGAAAGATATAGGCGGCACATACCTGCTTGTGCCCTCTGCCCAGTCTGAAAGGAACAGGAAGAGACTCTCAAACACCTGTTTCGGGATTGCAAAGTGATAACTCCCTTCCTTGATGAAAATCGGAATAAAGTTTCAGAGGCCTTGACAGGATGTCTGTGTCAAAGGTCTTGGAGCTTTAACAGTTGATGAAATCCAAAACATGTTCTATATGTCCGAATATTATTCAATATTATTATATACTTCCTTTATATTATATATGTGCAACTAATCTTTCAGGAAGTATTTTCGAATTATTTCCTTCCTTCTGATGCGTGTTGAGAAGATTCAAATCGGAAAGATCATGGATTCAAAAGTTTCCAAGTTTAGAAGATCTCGAAGATTACCATGATCTAGACTAGCCGTTGGAGAAGATTCTTGACGCCGATTTGTCTCAATATATAGAGAAGGAAGATGAAGACAGAAGACACATTCGTTGAACACAAGCTTTCATTCATTCAAGCGAGATCTGTCTTCCAAGTGTACTCTCTGCTAGCGCTCAAGAGTTTATTGTTTCATTTCAAAGCCTTTGAGAGTTATATTGTGAGCTTATAGGATATATTCATTTATAGTATTATACTTGACAGTTTGTAACTCGAGAAGTAAGCACTAGGCTATTGATTTGTGAGAGTAAGAGGATTGTACTAGATAGCTGAGAGAGGGGGGCTCTTCTAGATTGGTCTAGGACTCCAAGGGAACGTGAGTTGACTAGATTGCAATTGTATAGGAGAGAGGCTTCTCGGTGAGCTATTAAGATCCTAAGCTAAGCGAATCAATAAAGCCTTTTGAATCCTAGGGTTGTGGAAGAACCCTAGGCGGGGACGTAGGCCAAGTTCGTGTCGAACCTCGTAAATAATTACTCGTGTCCTTTATCTATTGCTTTACCTTATTTCCGCACTTGGTTCGATTGTCTAACTTTGTGATTCAAGTTTAATCTCAAAGGGTTTTATACAAGCTCCAAAAGTCTTGAGACTTTCTGCGAAAAACGGGCATACTCTATTCAACCCCCCTTCTAGAGTATTTCTATATTACCTTGTTTTATATTATCGAACCTTCAATTGGTATCAGAGCTTTACTCACTATTTTTTATCTAACAATCTTGTGAGTTTTCGATCATGTCTGGTGAAGCAAGCGGAGGATTTGCACAGGGAAGGTCCACGAGCAGACCACCACTCTTTGTAGGGAACAACTTTGTCCACTGGAGATCCTTGATGAAAATGTTCATTATAGATCAAGATCTGGAATTGTGGAACATTATTGAGAATGGTCCGAAGATTCCAGAGAAAGAAGGACCAAATGGAACCAAAGTCGCAAAGAAGGAGTCTGAATACATCCAAGCAGATCTTGAACTCGTCTCCAAAAGCTACAAGGCTATTAACTTACTTTATTGTGGTCTTAGCACTGATGAGTTTAACCGTATTTCATCTTGTAGGTCAGCTAAAGAGATTTGGGACAAACTGATCGTCACCTATGAAGGAACGAGCCAAGTGAAAGACACCAAGATCAGCATCTTCCTTCGAAAGTATGAGCTCTTCAAAATGAAGTCCGATGAGTCAATCAAGGCCATGTTCACACGATTCACAGAAATCACCAACAACATTGACTCTCTCGGAAAGAGCTTTACCAACGTTGAGAAAGTGAGGAAGATACCGAGGTGCCTCCCAAAACAGAAATGGGGTCCAAAAGTAATAGCTATAGAGGAAGCACAGGACCTCACCACTCTACCCCTTAATGACCTTCTTGGGAAGCTGATCACGCATGAGATGATCCTTAATGAAGACGATGGAGAACTTCCAGCTAGCACTAAGAACATGGCACTCAAGTCTAAGAAGGATGAGCCAAAAGATGGATCTGATTCCGAAGATGAGGATGACGATGAGGATGATCCTTTTGCTCTTATCACAAGAGGCCTTGCTCGAATTCTCAAAATGAAGAAGCAATTCAACAACAAGGATGGATCAGAGTCTTCAAAATTTCGAGCCTCAATACAACAAGTATGAAAAGAAGACTAAACCGTTGTCTTGTTTTGAATGTGGTGAAACAGATCATCTTGTGAAGGACTGCCCTCAAAAGACAAAGAGCCAGTCCAAGAAGGGTGATAAATGGAAGAAGAAAGCCATGGTGGCAACTTGGAGCGATTATGACTCTGACTCCGATGATGAGTAGGCCAATATTTGTCTTATGGCCTCAGAAGATGAATCCCACGATGAAAAGCTTGAAGCTACTGTAAGAGAACTTATGGCAAGTCCAAAAGAGGTATTATCGGAATTCCTTTCCAATATGATTGTCAATGAAGAGAAACTTATTTCCCAGACTAACATTCTTATTTAGAGAACTGTGGACCAGGAAAGAACTATTGAGGATATGTTTATGAGGGTTAAAAGTCTTGAAGATTCTTATTCAGGTCTTGACATTAAAGTCAAGACACTTGACTCAGAGAAATCTGAACTCAAGCAAGATCTCTCCTCTCTAAGAAATGAGCATCATGACTTAGATAACGAGAAGATCTCCCAGAATAATAAGATTCAAGATCAACAGACAGCCCTCATAAGTTTTACCAAATCCAAAGGTACTCTCGATAGGATGTTGGGTGAGCAACAAAGTTCTCTAAACAAAAGTAGTATTGGTTACAATCCAAGATTTTTAAAGAAGCAACACATTACCACTTTTGTAAAGGCAAAAGGAAGCAGAATCTCTCCTATATGTCACCACTGTGCTAGAAAATGACATGTAAAAGAGACCTGCCCCTATAGAAGAAAGGATTCATATATTATTCGCAATACATTTCCTATTCATTTGAGAAAAGAACGGATAACACAAGTTTGGGTACCAAAAGGCACTATTTTACCAAATATGGTTTACCCCAACAATGGATCCAAATTTGCTTATTGGTCTAGCCACAAAGGTTGATGTTTGTCTTGCAGGAGATCACCAAGGTGAAAGAACACAAATGGATTATTGATAGTGGATGCTCGAGGCATATGAGTGGAAATAGTTCTCTCTTTCATGATTTAAAGGAGCAATCCACGGGAACAATCAATCTTGGTGACAAAGGAAAATGTGACATCGTTAGTATTGGTAGTGTTGGAAGTGATTCCAGCCATAGTATTAAAAATGTCTATCTTGTTAATTTGCTTAATGTCTCTCAATTATGTGATAGTGGCAACAATGTAAGATTTAACAAGAAAAGATGTATAGTGTGCAGAGAAGATACAGGTGAAGTTATATTGACTGCATATCGTTACAACAACATATACGCCGTAAATGCTGATCAAGTGGCACAAGGAAGCTTAACCTGTCTAAAGGCTTTAAAGGACGATCCAAAGCTCTGGCACATGAGACTCGGTCATGGGAGTCCACATACACTACAGAAGCTTGTGTCCAAAAGGCTTGTAAGAGGGCTACCTGAGATGGACTTCAAAGGTATTGATATGTGCAATGCATGCACATGAGGTAAACAAACACGTAGCTCTTTCAAACCCAAAAAGGTTGTAAGTTCTTCTAGACCCCTTGAACTTTTACATATGGATTTATGTGGTCCTATGCGAGTCAAATCTCCCAATGGTAAAAAGTACATGCTAGTTGTTGTTGATGATTTTTCTAGATATACTTGGGTTGCATTTTTAAAAGAAAAATCAGAGCCCTTATTTGATTTTTCAAAACTTTGTAAGGAGTTGCAAACTTTAAGAAACGAGCCCATAGTGTCAATTCGGAGTGATCATGGTAGGGAGTTTGATCAACTTCAGTTTGATTTGTTTTGTGCTAAATATGGCATCTCCCATAACTTTTCTGCTCCTAGGACACCTCAACAAAACAGGGTCGTGGAACGCAAGAACCGCACCTTAGAGGATATGGCCAGGACTATGCTTTTAGAAAATGCATTACCTAAAACCTATTGGGCTGAAGCTGTTAACACAGCTAACTACATTTTGAATCGTTGTCTTATTCGTTCCATCTTAACACTACTAGAATTATGCAATTAGACATCACGTCTTTTAAGTCTGTCAAAAAAACACCTGATGTTGAATTACTTTGTTACGTAAATTATTAAATTTGTGATGTTGAAAAATATTTATACATCTGACAAATTTTTTGACAGATGTGAAATCGCTCGTTCATAAAAAAAAAATAGAACGCGCGTGTTTAAATTTTCCAAATTAAAATGAGCGGGGTTGAAACACTTAGAAAAAATAGGCGGGTTTTCAAATTTTAGGGAAAAATTATAACACTTGTCAAATTTCATGGGTGTCCCATTCACTTGGAAGAATCTCAAGTTCCCGACCCCCGACCCCGCTCTTTCTCTCTCTAGTCTTTCAGATCTCAATCACCGGCTCCACCTTTTTCCACCTCCGGTGAC
This sequence comes from Persicaria tinctoria, assembly GCA_037127255.1. Lineage (NCBI taxonomy): Eukaryota > Viridiplantae > Streptophyta > Magnoliopsida > Caryophyllales > Polygonaceae > Persicaria > Persicaria tinctoria. The sequence goes on along the minus strand of JBANSL010000007.1, from coordinate 17,805,995 downwards.
CTTCTTCCACCTCCTCCTCTCCTCTTTCCTTCTTCTTCAACCCTATCCCGACCCCGACCTCGCTCTTCCTCTCTCTGGATCTCAAATCCAAGCCTCCCGCCTTCCCCGCCCCCTTAATCCGTCCCCCTCCCTCCAGATCTGAGATGGTTTCTCCCTCAATCTGAGGTTGTTCATCTCTTCAGTCTCACCACCTTCTCATCGCTACTCGTTGATTCGCTGACCCATGACACCCTCGTACCATCCATTTATCTCCTCTCTACCAACGGGGTTCCATCTTTCTCAATCCTCTTTCTCCAACACAAGATCTCCTCTTTCTTACCCTGCAAACCCTGACTAGAGACCGTCGAGCTTACAGATCCACCTTCTCCGGCTTTCACAGAGCTCAGGCATGTCCTCCGTGCTCGAGAGTATATAGTTGGACGCGATTACTTCCTTTGAGGATCTGGTTAGGCTTTCTTTTCAATTTCGTATTTTTTTTAGGAGATGCATTTGGAGTATGAGAGAAGTTTTGGAGTTGATTGTTTAGGGATATGGTCATTTTGTCCGCAGGGATTGTGACGATGAGGCCACTGGTGTTGCAATTGCACAAAACTATATGAGGAACGCTTAAGTTTGCCGAGTTTCTTTACTTGCTGAAGCGTTGATTTACTGATTTTGGTGAGTTATCTGCACACACCTCACTTTTGATATTGTTTAAGCAAATGCCTAGCTTTTGATACTGTTTAAGCATTAAGCAAATGCCTTACTTTTGGCTATAGTTTTCAGTTTTAGGGGCTGTTTTGATTGCATTAAAATCTGATCACTACTTCTGTGTTTGAGACTAGTTTAGCCGTCACTAATTCAATCCATTGCTGTTGTGTTTGAGGTGTTATATTCCTAGGCTGTATAAGCATGTATGCACTGTTGGGAAGACATATTTGTGGTGTTATGGGGCTGATTTGTAGTTGCGTGCGATGCTGAGTTTGAGGGATATTTAGAGCTGTTATTAAATGATCATTTAGTTCTTTAATTAATATATGAATAGCCTGTTTCATTTTCTACGATTTTTGCTTTCTCAACTAGACATAATTCTGACTAGGGTTCTTAGGTTGGCCCATCTGTAACGTTGATTATCTGGTCCTAGGGGCTCAGTTATATCTTGCTTTCTATTTGATCATATTCATGGCAGCATGGCCTACCCACTACCCACATTATATATGGGTTCAGTTTCAATGTCAATAGTTAGTACAGTTTCATTGTTGTACTGCGTATTTTTTTGCAATAAGAGGGATTGTTGAGGAGTTTGGTATCCATCAAATTTTGGGCGTTGCTCTTTTTAGATTTTCTCAAGATTTTAAACTTAATCATACATGACATGCTCCTGGGATATGTGCTTGATGTAAATGTAGTTGGTGTAATTTGAGCGAATGTGAGCTAGCTTATCTCATTAGTCTAATGTTACACCTTAAGTTTTCTATGTTTGAATGATTTTGTCTATGGGTCTTCTCTCTAGTTGATCAAACGGGTTTCCATTTTGCTTTAGTCAACACCTTGTCAATGGTTTGCCTAGTCTTTGGTGTTTCAACTGGGAAATATTAGGCAACCCTTTGCCTTTTGGAAAGTGATTTGTATATGTATATATTTCCCATGTGTCAGCATTTTGCAAAGTAGCTAGAACTTTATCATGTGTTTTGCCGCACAACTGGTGCTGTTGCCATTGTAAGCAACCTGATGCTTGCGTATTATAAGTGTTTCCATGTTTTTATCTGCTGTCTTTTTTCCTTCCTAATACCTCTCTCTGGTCAAATATCTATTTTGGATTACAGTTGAAGCTCAGCCAACCAAACCCTGATGACCTTGGATATGGTGATTCTGTATCAGTTGAGGAAATTGGTGGCACTAGGATACAACTTGAAGGCCTTGGTTCTTTATTCTTTTTAGATATTATATTTATATTTATTGTTTGTATATGCATTAGATCATTATTTTTAGGCGAACTGTAGATATGCTCTGTCGATATTTTGCATCTCTCGTATTTTGACTTTTGACTTTTGATGGTCATGTGTTGTAGGTTACAATTGTGAAGAATTAAGCGATGGGAACTCTGTATCTGTAGTGGTTTTAAGAGGCAGTACTGATAGTATATTGGACGACCTAGAAAGAGTTGTGGATGATGGTGTTAATACCTATAAGGTGATAATTGTTGGTTCTGACTAGTTGATACACGTTTAGCTTTTTTAAGAGTTCAATCTTGTCTTTGTGCGAAGTACAAGATGCTAGTCGAAGTTTTTGCTATTAAAAATGTTCTTTTTTTTCTGTAGTCGATGTGTAGTGATAGATGATTGAATCAAGTATAAGATGGTTATTATTTCTACCTTTTCAAACAAAAATAGAAATCTAATATGCACTCACTGTTAATAATATAGCTATTTTCTGTAATCAATGTGCAGGGATAGTCAAATAGTACCTGGTGCTGCAGCTACAGAAATTGAGTTAGCTAGAAAACTGAAAGAATTTTCTTTCAATGAAACTGGGGAAGGGATGGGGATATTTACTCTTTATTGTAGCTATCTCTCTTCATTCGTTTTATAATCATTGCGAAAACAATTTTCATGTGAGCTTTGCCATTGTCGTACAATAGCCATAAACCGTTCGTAGATTTACTTAAAAGATAGACATTGTAGTTCTTTGTCTCCATAATCCTTCATTGAATTACTGTTGTTTACTTTGATCTTGCAGATCATCATGGCTAAACGAGAATGAGTCTGAAGTTAAAATCTCTTTCCATCATCAAGGAACAAGTAAGGCTTAATGCTCCATCATGCACTTGACTATTGTTGCGTTTTACTTCTTTTTTTCCCCCAATTTGTTGCCATGTTCTTTTCTGCTTGATTAGCCATTAGTAGATTGGGTTAAAGTTTCTCCTCTTTTTTGCGCTGTAATATGAATTTTTTAGCCATATAAGCTGAATTTTCAGCACATCAAACCTTCAAGATGTCTTTTTTCTTCATCATCTCTGTTCATTGTTGATTGTCTGAATGTTTGAAATTGAACATTGATGCTATTGAGTTTGGAAAATTGATTATCTGATCAATTGGGAGTCGTGTGTGGTAACTCCTACAGTTTGATTTGCAAGTACGGGCTCATGTGCTGCAGGTAGTGCTTTCGCAAAAACGCCAAGGAGATTGACTTCATCAAGATTGAATTTTCTCCCTCCTATCTTCATCACTATAATAAATTTGTACGAGATATATCATTTTTAGTATCTTCTCAATCAATTTTCAAGTTTATAATTGGCTTTGCTTGATGGTGTAATTCGTTTTAATTTGTTGTCTTTGGGCAATGCATTTGTTTGATTCTCATTCACTCAATCAGATTGGATCTGCATTGATCAACCTGTTCTAGGGTAGAAAGTTTACTTTATATATATAATGGTATTGGTGAGTATTACGTTGATTTATTATGATAAGTTGGGGAGCTGTTAGGTCTAGATCAACAAGCACTTGTGTTGGAATCAATTTGAGGTCAAGTTTTTTGTAGGATAGGCAAATGTGTACAAATATGAGAGGGTCAAGAGGGAAAATACAAAAGGACTTGCCAAATACATTAGTAGGTCGTCTCCTCCAAGTAATCAGAACATATTAAACTAAAAATTGTCCCAATTTCTAGTGTTCAGATTCTCCTTTAAGAGTCGGTTAGTTTGTTTACCAACTTGTCTTTGTCCTCTTGGAGAGTAAACTCCAGGGGTCTATTCCTCGCTTTCTCGTCCCATGTGTTCAGTATTCGTGCTCTTGATGCGTGTTTTGTGTTCTTCCTGATTTTTAACTCAATCAGTAGCTCAGATGCTTCAGCTTGTGCTATCGTAGTATCGTCAGTAACATTCAATTTCTTTTATGCAGCCCTTACTTGCCTGGAAAATACAACAACATTTGCAGTTCTTGCACTTCTTCCAAATTTGTCTGCACACCTTGATTCTCAGGGTAGTGTTGTATGCCCGAGAGATGGCCTAATCTTAATATTCAATGCTGGTAATCAAGATCATGTTGCTTCTTGGTATGTAAGAAAGGTATCGAATCTCTTTTCTTCATCCTGCTATGAAGTTGATCACCTTGAAGAGATTCCGTTATCTGTGTCTTGTGTGTTGGGCTTCATTCAGATGGTGCATTTACCTTGTGTTTTGCAACCCATATGGAAAGCAAATCAAACCCCAATGAAGTTATTCACTTCAACTTATTTTAACTTTTACTTGTCTGAGTTGTACTCATGAGTTTATTTAAATGTGCCACTAGTGACTAGCACCTAGGATAGGCTCATTCAAAAATCTTGATAAGGTTATCCGACGAAGTGGTAAGGCAAGTGGCTAGTATCTTACAAAACTTCTAAAGCTCTTTGGGATGCTTTAGAGTCACTGTTTTTGGTTAAATCTATGCCTAGCTGTATATCTTTGTTGTGTAGATTGTTTACCTTCAAAGATGAATTTGAATCAATCCTTGCATGGTAACTTTGATAAATTTCTGAAAATGACTAAAGATCTGGAATGGTGTGATGACAAAATCATGGATTCTCAACTTGCTATTCGTTTGTTAAATTCCTTATCTGCTGAGTTTGATAATTCTACTGAGGAAGGAAACAAGCTTGTACAGTTGAGAAAGGAGACTGCAAGAGGTGAAACAGAGGAGGAGTTGCACGTTGCTAAGTCAGAAAAAGGCTCCAAAATGCAACTATCTACTGCTGAAAGTGAAGTATCTGTCAGGCTGAAAAATGTTATTGCTGTTCTTTTTGGGGCTATTATTGCTGCTGTGAAAAGCCCAACTATAGCTGCTGTAGGAGTGCAGAAAATTGTTGTTTGTGTTGAGAAAGAAATGCACAAAAATGAGCATCAAGAAGAAAACAAAGCCACACTCACACATTAGGAGGGCAAGAAAAACAAGTGGTAAAGGTTAACTCTTCTCCTAATCCTTGTGTCTTTCCTTTGGTTCATGCTCTTCCTTCTCATAAATCTGATTTTCTATTAGTTAGAGAAGTACCAATAAGATTGCACTCTGCTGATGGTTGCGATGTGTTTGTTGATGCTTAAATGGACTGTGTTGACCTTGTACTTCTCTTTATTTCTACCAGGCAAACTTGACCAGAACAGCAGCTATGAATTATTTACATGAAGCTAGAATTCAGTGGAGAGTAGCACTTCGAGTCATGATATTTGATGGTTTCATCTGTTTTTTCTTAGTTTGCATCCTAGGAAATGACATGGCCGGGAAATGTAATTTCTTGATAATGTGTAAAGGGTTTAAGAGATGCAACAGTGTAATTTGATGGTGGAATTCAGAGCTAGCACCTGTGATTATAAATGAAAAACGTAGTTCTTTCATAGCTTGAAATCAAACTATTATATAAAAACGGATGCTACTATTATTTTAGACATCGTCTAATTAACCTAAATCAATATTTAACATATGTTTTTTACATTAAAACGATAACATAAACTGATGTATGTTGATAACAATAACATCATTATAAAAATATGAAATGATGTTGAATAATACAAAAACATCTGTTTTTCATAAATAAATTAATGTTAATAGTAATAACAACATTGTTTATATACACAAACTATATTGTGTATTACTTTAAAACAATATAATATCACGTATTATAAATATAAAATTAATATACACCAAATGAATAATATAAGAACGATGTCTATCTATATTAATACATCGGTTATGTATATATTTCATGTCGAAGTTTATTTTAAAAACATATAGAATCAAAATTTATATATATGAAATTAATATACATTCAATCAATATAATAAAAAAAGATGTCTATTTTAATTTAAGACATTGATTTTTTTAAAAATAGTGATGTAAATGTCAAATTTTGGCTTGATATGAACATCTTCAAAAAATTATAAATGAAAAATAACGAGGGTTTAACAACAAGTGAATATGTTATAAATAAAATGGAGCGGTTGATTTATATCTATATTCAAAATAAAATAGATGTTTTAACCAAGAGAAGACATCTGCTTAAATCAGATGTGAAAAGTTTTGATCTTTTACTACACGCACATAGAGATCGGAAATTTTTTTGAAAGACATCTGTTGACAACAAATGTCTAATTGCAGTTTTCTAGTAGTGTAAAGAAAACTCCTTATGAACTTTTCAAATGCCACAAACCACTTATATCTTATTTTAAACCCTTTGGTTGTACTTGTTTTGTTCATAACAATGGAAAAGATAACCTTGGGAAATTTGATACGCGTAGTGATGAAAGTATATTTCTTGGCTAATCCACAAGTAGCAAAACTTATAGAATCTTCAATAAAAGGACTCAGTTGGTTGAAGAAAGTATACATGTTATATTTGATGAATGCAATGACGGTTCTTTGAGTGAAAGTGTTGCAGATATAGATCTTAACATCCATGCAGAGAACGAGGAAGGTGATGATGCTGCTACCAAGAACACAGAGAAAAGGAACATGCAGGAACATATTCTTAACACTAAAGAATTAGCCCAAGGTGTTGAAGATTCGTCCAAAGCCCTTGGTGTCCAATCCAATAGTGTTGAGACGTTAGAAACTGTTGTAACTGAACCTAACAGGACCACGGAGTCAGATGTACCACAAGTCAATCCTACCGGTGTGACGAATCAAGGAGCTGAGACCAGCAAGAGGAAATTCAAATACTCGTCATCACACTCATTAAAGGATATCATTTCTGACCCTACTTCTAGTGTTCAAACTCATTCTAAACTTAAAGATCTTTATGCTTTTCACGCGTTTGTTTCTCTTATTGAGCCAAAGAAGGTAGATGAGGCACTTCAAGAGCCAAACTAGATCATTGCTATGCAAAGTGAGCTTAACGAATTTGAAAGGAACAAAGTCTGGACCTTGAAGTCAAGGCCAAAGCATCAATCAGTCATTGGCACACGATGTGTATTTCGAAACAAGCTAGATGAGAATGGTAAGATTGTGAGGAACAAGGCAAGGCTTGTTGCTCAAGGCTACAATCAAGAGGAAGGTATTAACTACGAGGAGACCTTTGCTCCTGTAGCCAGGCTTGAAGCCATTCGCATTTTATTAGCATTTGCATCATTTATGAGCATAAAGTTATATCAAATGGATGTCAAGTGTGCTTTTCTTAATGGTTTCTTAGAGGAAGAAGTATATGTGGCTCAACCCCCAGGATTTGAAAGTTTGGAATTTCCCAATCACGTTTATAAACTTGACAAAGCGCTTTATGGTTTGAAACAAGCCCCAAGAGCTTGGTATGAGCGGTTGTCAAAATATCTTTTAGAAAATGATTTTAAAAGGGGGTTGATCGACAAGACTCTTCTTATCAAAACCAAAGGAAAGGACATCTTGGTTATTCAAATTTAGGTTGATGATATATTATTTGGTGCTACTAACTGTTGTGAGCCTAATTTGCCATGTTTTACACTTACTTTTATATCGATTTCTGCATACATTGCATACATTTGGGTTAGAATAATACAGAATATGTGTAGTTTACACTTATTTGCAATATATGGAGGTCTACACAAGTTTTTGTTATATTTCGCAGAAATCGGACGTATTTTGGAGCTTAAAGGAAACTTATGGAGAAGCCAAGAATGGTGCAGCTGGAGAGAAGGCCAATTTCCGGTTTACATCGTTCTGAATCAGGCTCTGATGTCTTCATGAGAGTTGTAGCCCTCGGAAAGAGCTTTCCAACGCATGGTCATATGCGTCAATCCGACAACCGAGGCAGCGGGAAAGTGCGTTTTACGAACAGAGCTGGAAGCTGAGAAAAGAACTCGACGTCGACAAGAGTTGTCGACATCGACAAGTATCCAAAACTCGACATGAGCACCGGAAGACGAAGTCGAGTTGACTGAACTCAAGACCAAAATGTTGTCGACTTCGAGGAAAGTTGTCGACATCGAGAAGACATGTCGAGCACTCCAGAAGCCGAGATCGAGGAGAAGTCCGAAGAGAAAGGAGATTACTTGCAAGCCAAGATTCGACGAATTCTATCCGAATCTATCAAGATCTATCAAGACCAAAGAAGATGTCCACACATTAGATATAATCCTAGTCTATCTATTTTATTTAATTACACTATGTTATTTATTTATCATTAAGTTTTAGATATAGTTTTAGATAAAGATAGATATCTTCTATCCTTGATTAGCAAGGATTAGAAGCCTATAAATAAGGCCCTAGGGGCTGACTTTTCATTCATTCCAAGTTACACACAATTCCATTCAGAGATACAAGTAGAGTAGTTTAGGAGTTTGAGGTTTTTAGGGTTTTGGCGATTTGCGAAAGTTGATTGCCGAAATTGTAAAAGCTTTGAATTTAGTTTAATGCAATTTATTTCCTTTCGATCGAAGATGTCTTTTATTGCAATGAGGCGTGAGTAGTCCACCCACTTCTGGGGCTGGGGTGAGCCCGACGGTGGCCATGTGAGGCGATGCAATAAAGGTCAGATTTTTATGTGATTCGTCTTCTATCCCTATGAGCAAGATTCTTTTGCGAGAGTTGAAGGTGATCCTTGTTTGTGTTATTGAAGCGAAAGTGATCTTAATGCAACTTGGATTAATTATGTGAAAAAGGGTTAGTAACAATTAGGGTTTATGCGAGAGCCTCTATATTCCTATTTGTTAATAACGAAAGTTATTTAGATGGAAAGCATGATCTTTTATGCCTTTATGTGTTACTTTGCATGGTTATCGTTGTGGTGTTGAAACCCTAGCCTTGGAAGCCTTTAGTTTATTGATTTTATTTCGTTAAAAATTCGTTTCTGTCCGAAAAGATTTGCAATTTAGTTTTCTGTTACTTATCGATTTCGAAGAAGCTTGTCGACATAGAACACTGTTGTCGACGTCGAGAAGATTAATCGAGATCGAGTTCTTTCTGTGTTGTCGATCTTCTGTTGTTGTGTCGAGTACTTGTCGATATCGACAAGTCTGTGTCGACAAGATTCGGTCGAGTTGTCTGGTCGAGTACTCTATTGTTGTCGATTAGCTTCTGTCGAGTTGCTTTACTTGCTTTACTTTATTTCTTGCTTTCTGTCTTTTATTTGCTTTTATTTTAGTTGCCCTTGCCGGGATTATTTGTTTCTATTTTATTTCTGCTTTTGTCTTCGTTTCTGTGCTTTTCTGCTGTGTCTGTGAGAATCTGATAGCTACCTGAGAACTGCTGACGTGCTTCCTCGTGGATTCGATCCTGATTTTCTCTTACTACAACGGGAGGAAGTCTTGTATTATTTGCTGAGACAGGGAAGTCAGTCTGATCTTTATTTTACATTTATTTCATACTTGACCATCCTCCTGCAACAACACTAACACATCTTTCTGCAAGGAATTTTCTGACATCATGTGCAGTGAATTCGAGATGAGCTTGATGGGTGAACTCAACTTCTTTTTGGGATTACAAGTTCATCAATCCAAGAAAGGGATCTTTGTCAACCAAAGCAAGTACACTAAGGATCTCTTGAAGAAATTCAAGATGGATCAATCCAAAGCAGCCAAGACTCCCATGAGCTCAACATTATCTCTAGATCAAGACAAGACTGGGAAAAGTGTCAATCAAAAGGAGTATCGAGGAATGATTGGATCTTTATTATATCTCACGGCTAGTAGACCTGACATCATGTTTAGTGTTTGCATGTGTGGTAGGTTTCAAGCTGATCCTAAAGAATCTCACCTCGTGACTGTGAAGAGGATCTTTTGATATCTCAATGGCACTAAGGAGCTTGGACTATGGTACCCAAAGCAAAAGGATTTCACATTAATTGGATATTCTGATGCAGATTTTGCAGGCTATAAGGTGGACAGGAAGAGCACATCAAGATGTTGCCAATTCTTAGGAGCATCCTTGATCAGTTGACACTCAAAGAAACAAAACTCAATCGCTCTATCCACTGCAGAAGCCGAATACATTGCAGCTGGAGCCTATTGCTCTCAAATCCTTTGGATAACTCAACAAATGCGAGATCTTGGCATCAACCTCAAAGGCATTCCTATTAAGTGTGACAATACAAGTGCCATCTCCATCACTAAGAATCATGTTCAGCATTCAAGGACCAAACATATTGATGTAAGACATCATTTCATTAGAGACCATGTTGAAAAAGGTGATGTGTCCATTTCATTTATCTTAACTGATTATCAATGGGCTGACATTTTTACTAAGCCTTTGGCAGAGGACAGGTTCACCTTCATACGACGAGAGATTGGGATGCTTAACAAGGATGCACTTTCGTAGGGGGAGCATTCCCTTTACGAAAGATAAATTCTACTTAGTGTCAAGACCTTTGAGAATTATGTAAAGGATTGCGAACTAAATGGTAGATCACATATATCGGATCACATATTTTTGGTTAATATCTTTCTAGATATTTAATCAATTATATTTTTATCGGATTTCAAAATTGCCTATTTATGTTATATTTTCCTTCCGTTGAGATTTCTTAATTTTGGAACTAAATATTTCGATTATTCAGTCCGATTTTGATGGAATTATTTGAATTTTGAATTGGAAACTTTTCAAATTTTGGAAATGATATCATTACCCTCCCTTGGAACTCTAAACCCTTCCCATCACTCCATCATCTCTCTCTACTTAAACCCAATTATGTACCCGATTACATCACAAACCTAAAACTTATCCAAACCCTTTCACCTTCTCCTTCTTCAACCTCTCAACCTGTTCTAAGAAAACCCTAGCCGATTTCCTCCATGGCATCCAAATCAAAGAAAGCTTCCACACCCAAAAGACTTGGCGCTACCCCCAAGGGACGTCAGGTCACTGCCACCTCTCCCACACCTGAACCCACTCCTCAAGCCATTGTCGCAACTGTTGTCCAGAGCACCATCGCTGAGAGCACGGCCATTGTTACCAAGGGCTCTCAAAAGCGCTTTGTTAAGAAGCCCCTCAGTGCGAAACAGAAAGGGAAAAAGAAGATCTTGGTTGAGGAGGTGGACGAGGAAGAGGAGGAAGATGATCTCGACGCCAGTCTAGAAAGAGATGCTGCCAAGGAAGCCGAAGAGGAAGCCTTGAAGAAGAAAAAGGCCGATGAGGAGGCCGAGCTTGCCAGGAAACTTGCCGAGGAAGAAGCTGAGAGGATTCGGAAGGAAGCCGAAGCCGAGGAGGTTCCATCTGAGGAGGAGCCTGAGAAAGAAGACGAAGAGCAAGACGGATCTGGAGAGGACGAGGAAGCTGAAGGAGATGAAGGGGGGTCCGGTGAGGACTCGGGGTCTGAGGAAGAGGAGGAAGAATCTCCCTCTCCTTCTCCTCCTCCCCCGTCTCATAAGAAGCGGAAAGCCCCAATTGCAGTCAAGCCTCCATCCCCCAAGCGCACCAGGAAGGGCACCCTCAGAAGCCTTGAGGCGCCTGCCAAGAAAGTTTCTCCAACGATTGCTCGCAGGAAGAACGCCGATCCACCTGCCTATATCCAGGTAAACCAATCCTTGCCCTCCTCGTGGTTTGAAAATGCTGAGACTGCTGGTAAGTGGGTAGATGAGTTTCGAACTCGTAGGATTTGCTGTTATGATTTTTTGGATATTGAGTTCTTCGAAGCTTTGAAGTTACCCTGCATTGATCTTCTCAAAAAATCCCCAGCCTGGACCCTTCTCAATCTTGAAACAGTTTACTATCCCCAGCTTACCCGCCTGTTTTACATAAACCTAAAAGCCAAACACGACGCCAATGGTTGGTCTTTGGAATCTGTTGTCAAAGGGGTTAGAATCTCTTTCAACTCCAATGACTTTGCAAATTTCCTTGGCCTACCTAACCCATGTCCACCCTCTGAAATACACCCCTCAAAAGAAAACAGCATCATCCTTGCTCGAGCCAAGTACCTCCTACCCGAAGCATCTAACAACACCTCAAAGCAACTCACCCACTCATCCCTTACCCTTGAGGCAAAAATCATATTTAACATCATTGTTCGATGCCTCTTACCCCGTCTTAACTCTGGCTCGCTCCTCACTGACAATGCCATGGTCCTCCTTTACCGTATCCTCAATGGCCTTGATCTCGATCTGGGCAACACCATTTTAGGATCCATGGCTCACACAAGAAAAGCTTGGAAAGGAACCCCCTCCCCTTTGCTACCCTTTTGACCCCACTCTTCAAAGCTTCTGGAATTGATTTCAAAAATGAAGAACAGCAGCGTCATATGGGTAAGTTCGACTACAAGAGCCTTGAAAAGATTGGCATCACTCGGTCTCCCCAAGGAACCTTGAGTCTTGCCACTTCTTCAAAAGCTCTTCCCACTGCTTCAGCCGTTGATGAACGCATGGACAACCTGGAGTTGGACTTGGAGGAAGTTCGCCTGGATATCAAGGAGCTGCACAAGGAGGTTATGACGGAGATGAGCAGGATATCCAAGATGCTGCAAGGTCTGTGGACGAGGCTCACTGATGATGCTCCGGACGACGAAGCTTAAACCCTACCCTACCCTATCCCTATCCCAAACTTGATACATTGCTGGTTTTTGGAAACAATTTCAAAACTTTTGGTGATTGTTTTACCTCCTCTCTTTTTTGAAAGACAAAAAGGGGGAGATGATCTGTGGTTGTTTAGACTTGAAAACCTTTCTGCTTGAAGGTCTTGGAAGACCTTGGTTTTTTATTTTTGGTTTTCGGTTGGATGGCTTTTTCATGCTTTAAAATTTTGACCCAAAATTTGTCTAACCCATGCAGGTACTTAGTCCGATTTCTCTTATATTATTTATGCTTGACTAAGTTGCAGGGATGCACAGGTTTTGTCTTTCATCAAGGGGGAGATTGATAACTCCCTTCCTTGATGAAAATCGGAATAAAGTTTCAAAGGCCTTGACAGGATGTCTGTGTCAAAGGTCTTGGAGCTTTAACAGTTGATGAAATCCAAAACCTGTTCTATATGTCCGAATATTATTCAATATTATTATATACTTCCTTTATATTATATATGTGCAACTAATCTTTCAGGAAGTATTTTCGAAATATTTCCTTCCTTGTGATGCGTGTTGAGAAGATTCAAATCGGAAAGATCGTTGCTTCAAAAGTTTCCATGTTTAGAAGATCTCGAAGATGGCCATGATCTAGACTAGCCGTTGGAGAAGATTCTTGGCGCCGATTTGTCTCAATATATAGAGAAGGAAGATGAAGACAGAAGACACATTCGTTGAACACAAGCTTTCATTCATTCAAGCGAGATCTGTCTTCCAAGTGTACTCTCTGCTAGCGCTCAAGAGTTTATTGTTTCATTTCAAAGCCTTTGAGAGTTACACTGTGAGCTTATAGGATATACTCATTTATAGTGTTATACTCGAGAGTTTGTAACTCGGGAAGTAAGCACTAGGCTATTGATTTGTGAGAGTAAGAGGATTGTACTAGACAGCTGAGAGAGGTGGGGCTCTTCTAGATTGGCCTAGGACTCCAAGGGAACGTGAGTTGACTAGATTGCAATTGTATAGGAGAGAGGCTTCTCGGTGAGCTATTAGGATCCTAAGCTAAGCGAATCAATAAAGCCTTTTGAATCCTAGGGGTGTGGAAGAACCCTAGGCGGGGACGTAGGCCAAGTTCGTGCCGAACCTCGTAAACAATTACTCGTGTCCTTTATCTATTGCTTTACCTTATTTCCGCACTTGGTTCGATTGTCTAACTTTGTGATTCAGGTTTAATCTCAAAGGGTTTTATACGAGCTCCAAAAGTCTTGAGACTTTCTGCGAAAAACGGGCATACTCTATTCAACCCCCTTCTAGAGTATTTCTATATTACCTTGTTTTATATTATCGAACCTTCACAAAGGAATGGAGAAATTGTGGGAGGACCTGCAAGTCTACCATATCGACAAAGATTTTTTCAAGACTTCGTACTCTTCTTGGATTAGAGGTGATATTCTCAATCCTTTTCTATTTAATTATATTTTGCACTGGAAAGATGTGTTTGCAGGTGCGCTCTGGTGGATCTGGAAGTGGTAGAACATCATCACTTTCAAAGACAAAGAGTGGCAGGGGAATAAGAAGGAAACTATTGTGGCTCTTGCGGCTGAGTATAAGCAAAGCCGGATCAAGATTGTTTGTGGAGAGAGCAACATGTAGAGAGAGGAAAGGTGGATTGCTTGGGAGAGGCCAAATGACGGATGGATTAAGATCAACATTGACAGAGCGGTTAGACATGATGGGGAGGCCACTGCGGGAGGTGTTATTAGGAACAACGCGAGCGAGTGGCATAGAGATCGACTTTGTTATGAAGATAGGTCCTTGTTCTGTTCTCATGGCTGAATTATGGGTGGTGGTTCAAGGACTTAATCTCGCTTGAGAATGTGGTTTTAGGCGGGTGAGTCTAGAAACACTCCCAAACTGTAACCTCGATCCTAGGTAAAAGTGTTCCTCGATGCCACCCGTTGGCTAGCCTTGTCACCAAATGTCAAGGCTTATTAAGTAGGAACTGGACTATCTAGTGTCGACATATTTATCGTGAGGCAAACCAAGTAGCGGATCATATTCCTAGTTTAGTTTTTTCTTATAACTCTGGATTGATTGTATTGCTTGACCCGCCTGAGAGTGTTTCTTTTTTCTTGCAAAGTGATGTTAGGGGTCAGACTATCCCCATATGCGAACTACTTATCCCTTTTTATCTATTAATAATAGCGCAGTAGAAGCGGAGTATCCTTTCTCCTTCAACTATATGTTTTTGGGCTTTAATAAAATATCTTTCTCCCACATACTTCACAATGGTAAGTGTGTGACCGATAAGGTTGCACACCTTGGCCAAATTACCAATAACCCACAACTTTTAAATAATCAAGGTCTTCCGTACCTCATCTGAAAGGACGCAATCGGGTAACGTTCTTAGGACGCACCTGAATTTTTACCTAATAAAAAAAACCAAAAAAATACTATATCTGATAACACGGTAGAGCTTCGTAGCTCAGCAATGGAGAGCGAGATGAAGAAGATGAAGGGAATGAAGAATGTGTATTATGTATTATGTGTGTATGAATGAAACAGTTTACAAAGGGCTTCGTAGCCTATATGCTTGTTTAAGAATGGGCTATCCCAACCAACTGTATGGGCCGAAGGCCCAACCCAATCACACACACATACATGATCTCTCATAAGAGAACTATAGCTTCCCTTCGGTGTCAACACCCCCCTTCAAGTTCGGCAGGGTCACAGTCCCACACACCAAGCTTGTCCAAAAACTGAAGAGCAAAGCTGATGTCTGGCCGTGTATGAGTAAAGAAGTTCAACTTCCCAATGAGCTTTCTATAAACGGTTCGATCAGGAAGGAAATCCCCCCCCCCCCGGAACAAGAATCTTTGTATCTAACATAAGCGGACTAACCGCTGATGATGAATCCAAACAACCAAATTCCTTGAGAGTACCTTGAATGAACCGTTTCTGGCTCACAAAAATCCCATCAGGAGTATGAACAAACTCCATACCCAGGAATAAACTCAGGGTCCCCAAGTCTTTGATTCTGAACTTAGAGTCGAGAAAGGACTTGATTGCAACAATCTCATCGGCATCATTCCCTGATAATAGGATGTCATCAACATAGATGGCCAAATAGGTGACACCATCTCCCGAATGCTTGATGAACAACGAATAATTGTTCATGGACTGGACATATCCTTTGAACTGAAGAGCGTGGGATAGCTTCGCATACCACTGCCAAGACGCTTGTTTGAGATCGTATAAAGACTTTCGAAGCCTACATACATGACCAAAAGGAGCACTTAACCCAGGTGGTACTCGAACATACATGGTTTCATGTAAATCTCCGTGTAAGAACGCGTTGTTCATGTCTAATTGCAAAAAAGGCCAGTCATTCTTCGCTGCTACTGTCAGAAGGGCCCGGACAGTGGTCATTTTTACCACCGGAGAGAAGGTCTCGGTGTAATCGACTCCTTCTCATTGTGTATACCCTTTGACCATTAGGTGTGACTTATAGAGCTCAACCGATCCATCGGCCTTGTGCTTCACTTTATATACCCACATGCAGCCAATAGGACATGCCAATTTTGGTAATGGAACCAGCTCCCACGTTTTGTTCAAATCCAGTGCAGCAAACTCATCCTCCATTGCTTCCTTCCAAAGCTAATATCAACAAGCATCATTATAGTTTTTAGGCTCTACAGATGACCTAATCTCAGACATATTCGTCACACCCAAATCTGTTGTGGAGGTGAGAGTATGGTAGCACAAGCACTCGTTGCTGTCCACATGACTGCACACGTAGTCTTGCAAGTAACCTGGAGGAGTTGTGATATGAGAAGACTTTCTTGGTTCAACTAGAATTGCAGATGGGGCTGAAGGAGTTGGTGCATGGGCTTGAACAGCTACATCTCTTATAGAAATGTGCTAATCATCGTCCCATACCATGTTAAGAGAAGGAAACAAAGGTGCATTAGCTTCCTTGTCTTTGTAAGGGAACAAAGACTCATGGAAGATGACATCTCTCGACACCTCTACCTTGTGAGTATCCAAGTTCAGCACCCTATAACCTTTAGTACCCGGTGGATACCCAAGGAATACACTCGGACAAGCCCTTGGCATAAACTTTTTCCGCCCCCCTTTAAGGGTTGACGTGTAACACAAGCACCCAAAACTCTTCATCTGAGCCTAATTTGGTGCTTTATGATACAACACTTCGAATGAACTTTTTCCTTTCAGCAAGAACTTGGCAATCGATTGATAATGAACACAGCAGTCAAGACTGATTCACCCCAGTACTTTAAGGGCAATTTCGATTGGAAAAGTAAAGCCTTTTCTACCTCCAAGATGTGTCGATGCTTTCGCTCGACGACAACGTTTTGCTTTGGAGTCGCCAAACATGAGGTTTGATGAGCGATTCCTTTGCTCTGGAAGAACTCAGAGGAGGCATGACTTAGGCCTAACTCTTGAGAATTGTCGATTCTAACTATTTCTACACGACATCCAAACTGTATCTCCACCATCGCAACAAAGGCTTTGAGCAAAGCAACAACATTACCTTTACACCCTAAGAGATGCACCCAGGTATGTCTGCTGAAATCATCAACTATCGTGATGAAGTACATGTATCCATTGTATGTATGCACTTGAAAAGGTCCCCAAACATCAAGGTGTATAAGTTGGAAGGGTCTTTGAGTTGTAATGGAACTTTTGGGAAACGAAAACCTCCGTTGTCTTGCCCTTTCACACACCTCACAGGGTGCCAAACTGTCCAAACCATCAAAGAAAGGAAATATAGTACATAATTTGTAAACAGACAGGTGCCCGAGTCTAGAATGCCGTGTTTTGGCATTTATTATAGCAGTAGCAACTGCAGTGGAGCCCCCTTTAGCCAGAGCGCCACCATCTTCAAAACTTTTGATGTTTTTCTCCAAGAAATAGAGCCCTCTACTGCATCTTCCATGAAGAAGAGGCTTCTTCATATGCACCCTTGCATTAGACATAATTGACAACACTGAGCAGCCCATATCTTTGATCAATTTCCTTACAGAGAGAAGGTTACACTTGAAATACGGCACATGAAGTACCCCTTTCAGTGTTACCCCCTCTGCTAGCTTGACATTTCCCATGGTGTCCACGATGAACGAAGAACCAGTGGGCAACACCATAGAGAAAGGCTTTCGTAGTGGCACTTGATCAGTGAGAATCGATTTATCAGTACACAAATGGTTGTTTGCTCCTATATCAAGAATCCAGGTGTATCTATGAGATTCTTGAGAATGATTCATACCTACGAATCCAGCAAATTCTTGTCCGGCTCTAGCCATCACGTCTCTGCTCTTCTGATCCTTCACGTTCAACAGATCGAGAAGCTGAGCGTACCGTGAAGCCGTCAGTTCAGGCATGCTAACACGAGACTCAGTCTCTTCAACTTGTGCTGCAAAATTCTTCGATTTGTTGCTCTTGTTCGGGAATCTGTGAAGAAATTAGCCTTTCTACACCACATGGTTTGTCGTCTTGCAATGCGTGCAGAACAAGTTAAATTTCTTATCTTGTCCCTGCACATCAGTTTTCTAGTTTTGTCTCTGCGCCTCTCCCTTCTTAGTTTCAACATTGAAGGAAGAAGCAACATCAGGATTCAGAGCAGATTTGTTACTCATCTCCCGTTGATCTTCGTGTTGAGAAATCATGGAATAGGTCACGCTCACAATTGGCAGTGGTTGTATCCTCAGAATTGAACCTCTCGTAGCAGTGAAATTCTCGTTCAATCCCCTTAAAAATTGCATAAGCTTTTGCTCATCAGACAACCGAAATATCTCCTTAGCAACACCACATGTGCAAGCCGGAAGGCGTCCAGAACTATCAAGTTCATACCATATAGACTTAAGCTTGGTGAAATAGGTAGAGACAAACATCGAACCTTGAGAGATCAAGCTCAATTCTCGCTGAAGGGCGAACACCTGTGCTCTGCTTTGTTGTTGCAAGAGGATGGTCAAGTATGAAATATAGATATAAAATATAAAGCAAACTAACTCCCTGTCTCAGCAAATAAATACAAGACTTCCTCCCTTTGTAGTAGAAGGCAGTCAGGATCGATTCACGAGGAAGCGTGTCAGCGCCCGCCTTTTAAGTTTAGAAACTCTTGGAAACGACTCAGGAAGTACTCGACTTCGACTAGGTTTAGTGGACTTCGACTACTCAGTCTGCAAAACAGAGAACAGAAGCAAAGAAAAACGCAAAT
This sequence comes from Persicaria tinctoria, assembly GCA_037127255.1. NCBI lineage: Eukaryota > Viridiplantae > Streptophyta > Magnoliopsida > Caryophyllales > Polygonaceae > Persicaria > Persicaria tinctoria. The sequence goes on along the minus strand of JBANSL010000007.1, from coordinate 17,787,358 downwards.
GAAAGCAGAGAAGTGGTCGATGTCGAGCAGTGTACTCGACGCCGACTACTGTACCACCCGAAATCGACCAATGTCGTCGATCTCGAGTAACGCAGAACCCAAAACCAAAATTTTAAATTTGAATAAAACGAAGGCAATCACGAAATTTGTGAAAATAAATCAATAGACTAAAACACTTCCATGATCAGGGTTTCAACACCACAACGATAACCATATAAAATAATGCATAAGGTATAAAAGATCATGCCTTTTCATCAAATAACTTTCGTCATCAACAAATAGGAATATAGAGGCTTTAGCATAAACCCTAATTGTTACTAACCCTTTTTCACATAATTAATCCAAGTTGCATTAAGATCACTTTCGCTTCAATAACACAAACAAGGATCACCTTTAACTTTCGCAAAAGAATCATTCTCGTAGGGATAGAAGACGAAATCACATCAAAAGAGTGTACCTTTATCGCATTACCTTACATGGCTACCGTTGGGCTCACCCCGACCCTAGAAGTTGGGTGACTACTCGTTTCTCATCATGAATAAACTCATCAATAATTTGAGGAAAATAAATTTCATTAATGAACTAAAATAGAGCTTACAACCGAACGAAGCCAAATCCCGCTCTCGCTTTCTCCAACTCCACTCTGCTCCAACTCTCTCTCTCTCTCTCTCTCTCTCTCTCTCTCTCTCTCTCTCTCTCTCTCTCTCTCTACTCGCTATATGTTGCTAATTGTGACTGAAATTGAATGAATGAAACTAAGCCCCTAAGGCTTTATTTATAGTGTTCATTCCTCGCTAATCTAGGAAAGAAGAACTATATCTATATCTAAAACTTTTCTATCTAAATCATTAAGATAAAACTTGGAAATAAAATAATTAAATCTATAAGGACACTAGGACTAATGTGGATAGATTCCTTCCATCTTGATAGATCTTCACTTGGTGTTGATAGAATTCACGTGCCTTGGTGCAGAAGCAAGCTAATCAACTCGGATTCCACTCGATCTCGGACTCGTCACTGGGCTACTCGACGTCGACCAGGTTACTCGACATCGAGTAGGGTCTTCTCCTCCTAGGTTGCACTCGAGCTCGGGCATCATCTAAACAGTCGACATGTACTCGACATCGAGTACTGTAGCAGTCGATGTCGACTAGAACTGGCTTCCTCGAGTGTGGCTCTGCTCGACTTCTGGATTTCGACTTGAATTACTCGATATCGACTAGAAGTGGTCGATATCGACCAGTTGTGTCGAGTACTTCTTTCCTTGTTTCTTGCTCGATTTGTCCTGGTTCCGCTACTCCTTGATCTTGGACTTTCTGTAGTTGAATTCGAGCTTTTTCTCCTTTCGCTGAATTGTTGTAAATTGCCTCGATTTCTGCGAAATTAAACAGAAACTAGTGTAGACTCCATAATTTGGAAAATAAGTGTAAACTACATAGATTCTGTACTATTCTAACCCAAATGCATGAAATATATACAAAAATCTACATAAAAATAAGTGTAAAACATGGCATATTAGGCTCACAACAAACACCCCAAACATAAGCTTGTTTGTTCTCAAGCAATACTTTTATTGGTCATACAGGGGAAGAAAACAAACTCTCAACATCATATATTCATTCTCATATAACCCTGCAATCAATTACCATCCTTGAAAAGGTACTAATATTACAAATCCATGCATGTACAATAAAAGCAACATCTACTCACAAAAGGAAGTTTATACAAAAACATACTCATACGTGACAAAGCATTAATAATCAAGAGGACTTTAATATAAGCTCAATAAAGAGTAGATTGCTAAAAGGCTAAAGGTGGGTAATTTTTGGAAATGTGGTGCTAATAATCTGGGGAAATGGAGTATTTCCAAACTTTCTTTACCACATTCCTTCTTCATTCGATTTCTCACATTTCGCTCATTCGCTCAATGCTTTTTTCAATATTATGTTTTTACCTCTCTAAACTCAGCACTGCTTTCTCGCGAGTCGCAAACATGGGTGTCATGAATGGCCCCAGATACTTAGTGCTTCAGACTCCTCACCTTGGTGTTACATCCTATGGAACTATTATCTCGACGCAGGCAGGGTCGGTCTACCTTTATCTCCTGAGGTGATCGGATTTTCTTTCTCTCATTAAATTTTCCATAGACTTTTCAATTTCCTACAAACTCCAATATGATAATAACAACAACACAAATACCATATGATAATCTCCATAATATGACATCATTCTCAACACAATCCCCGGATGGAAATAAGGTAAAGAATGGGTAATATTTAGATCATGTGGAGCAATAATTGAAAATAAGGCATAATATGGCTTTTGTGATGCATAAGCATAGGTATGGCTAGGAATATAAACAATGAGCATTATATGGAAAATAAAGTCCTCGATCGTCTTATCATGCAACATGTCAAAAGCAACATCAAATTTACCTCCTTTCATGGTTTTCATAAAAATATGCACTTCATTGTGACTTCCCTTTACTAGGCAATTTCATGCTATATCTCTAATGAATCCAATTTGGCATCGTTGAGTTCAATTTAAGCTTCCATGACACTTATAAAAATTTTCAATGGGGGTGATGTTTATAAACTTTGGAAAACATGCATATAAGCACATAGATTGATAATGAATTCCAAAATAGTCATGCATAAGCAATTCGAGAAATAAACTTTAAATATGCACACATATAGTCAAATAAAGTCAAATATGCACAAAGTAAGCCCTTCCCCCACCCCATACTTAAACATTACAGTGTCCTCACTGTATAAAAACAATTGTAAAGAAAGAAACTCACTAGACGGGTGTGCTGATCATCGGAATTGAGTGCAATGTTGCTGCAGAAGTGGTCGATGTCGAGGAGGAGTAGTTGACTTCGAGGAGGAGTGGTCGACTTCGACTATGGCTACTCAACATCGAGTAAGGTGGAACCCCAGGGTGGCTTTTCTCTTCGACCACGGGTTATTCTCCTCGAGATGTGTGGTCGATGTCGAGTACGTTACTCGACGTCGAATACGTCTGCAACTTCTTCGTACCTGCAAGATTCGTTAGACGGAAAATATCCACAATAGAAAAACTTAAAAACTAATGTCCAAAAACCAAAAAAAAAAAAAAACAAAACCATTGTCCAAAAACTGAAAAACTAATTGTCTATTTACAAGCTCTAGACTTTATAGTCGCTAGGCCAACTTCTTCCGTTAGAGCTCAATGTGGCATTTGCAAGGCACATGTAGCTTGGGCTTCGAATAGGCCTCCATTTTTGTCCATTAGCTGCAGTCCTCCTGAATGGATCTTGTTCACAGTGAAAGGCCCCATCTTTGTCTCTAACTTCATATCCCATGGGATCATCATTGGAAACCCTGAACAATCACATATACCAAGGCAAACCTCTCTAATGTATAGATAAATCTTTAATGGAAATAGGAGAAGAGATGTCAATACCTTGGCTTACCTTTGCGAAATCAGATTTGGGGACCTCGGGATCTACTCGACTTCGAGTAGAAGTACTCGACGTCGAGGACTGTCATGCGTCTGCTGGATTGCTGGTCGAGGAAGGTAAAGTCGGGGACCCATGTGTCTGGTCGACGTCGAGTAAGGTACTCGACGTCGAGTACTTTTCTGGCCCGGGTGGGTTGCTCGTCCAGGAAGGGGGAGTCGAGGGAGAAGGATGTTGGTCAACGTCGATTAAGCTACTTGACGTCGAGTACTGCTCAGCCTCGGGTGGCTTACTCGATGGTGCTGCAGTCGGTGGTGGGCTCGGGATTTGGTCAACGTCGACTAGAGTACTCGACGTCGCGTACCTCTGGTCGACATCGACCCCATACTTAAGACCTGGCAAAGCATCTAAAAAATAGTTAGTCGACGTCGACTTACCTTGGTCGATGTCGAGTAGATTCTCTGTCTTAGTTTAGGATGGCCATGATCTCCTCCACCTGTGATTCCATGTCCCTCTTCTCCAGCTCCTCGGGGGTCATATTTCTTACCTTAGGTTCCCCAGCAACGGCGCCAATTTGTTGTTGCAGGAGGATGATCATGATCTCCTCTACCTGTGCTTCCATGTCCCTCTTCTCCAGCTACTCGGGGGTCATATTTCTTACCTTAGGTTCCCCGCAAGTGATGTACCTGGCTGAGATTGACTTGACCTCTTCCATGGGACCTGTGTGCCTTTCAGTTTTGTTAAAAGAATACTTAATTACCTCACCGTTGATGTTGAAAGTGAGTATTCCCTTCCTTACGGTTATGTTGGCATCCACCGTCGCTAAGAAGGGCCTTCCTACAATGATTGGACAAGCAGGGTCCTCTGCCATATCAATAACTAAGAAATCAGGAGGGAGAAAAAACTTACCTACTTGTATTGGTACATTGTCCACCATGGCTGTTGGGATGACCACCGTGTTGTTCGCCATGTATAATTTTGCATCCACGGGCTCTAAAGCACCTATCTTAATCTTGGACCAGATTGATAAAGGCATTATACTCACACTGGCTCCCAAGTCACATAAAGCATTAAATTTGTATTGACCAAATCCAATGGTTATAGCAAACTTACCTGGATCTGGCCTTTTCTTTAGAACGTCCATCTGGCTGCACTCATCTGCGATCTCAACCAGTGGTCACTTTTTGTTTAATATCTCCTTGAGAAACTTTACATATGATGGCATCTCATTAAGAGCTTCTGTGAAGTGTATCGTGACATTGAGCCTTTGAAGCATCTTTATGAAACACTGAAACTTCTTCTCTGCTAGATCCTTTGGAGATTTTGTTGGGAATGGCAGCGTTTTCTTTTTCGGAGCTGCAGGAGTATGGTCGACAGGGGCAGAAGGCTGGTCGACGTTGACTATGGGGTCCTCGACGTCGAGTAGTGTGCTCGACTTCTGGGCAGGCCGTGCGTTTTGGTCGATGTCGAGTAGGGTCTGGTCAACGTCGACTGGCTTACTCGATGTCGAGTACTCCGCTGCATCCTTCTGCTCCACATTTTGTTCTGGCGTTTGCATCTGACGTCCACTCCTCATATTCATTGCAGCTACTTGTCCCGCAGATTTGCCTTTAGGATTTGGTTCAGAAAATCCGGGGAGCGTGCCTGATTGCTTTGGGACGGATGTTTCCAGTTAACCAATTTGGGTCTCCATGGATTTCCGTCAGATATCGATTTCCCCAAGCCTTGAGTTGACGTCGTGCAGCTGTGTGTGGATGGAATTGATGGAATGTTTGCTTTCTGCGTGGTTCCTCAACATCTCCTCAAGTGTCAGCTGCAAGTCATCTTTCTTTCCTTCTCTGTCAGGGTGACCAGGTGCTCTGTAGGGCGGGGGATTATGATGTTGGGGCTGGCGATAATAGCTCTAGTTCTGTTGCTGATGCTGCCCTGAGTAGCTTCCCCCCGCAAAGCGCGCCTCTTCGTGGGTTTCAGCCATGAGTATTTGATCACCATGTGGGCATGTAGTAGTGTTGTGCCTCACAGACCCACATTACAAGCAAGGTTTATCCTTAGAGAGAAACTTAACCTGCTTGGTGAGACGGCGCACCTGATCGTTATGAAATTGCACTGTTCTAAAAATCACGCTTAGGCGCCGCCCGACCCCCCTCTTCCTAGAGTTAAATGGCCGCCTAAGCACACCTAGGCATCCACCTTGACCGCTTGGGCGCCGCCTAGGCGCTAGGCGGCCCCTCACCGCCTAGGATCCGCCTAGCGTTTTTTAGAACACTGTGAAACTGCTCCCTGACGTCCGGATCGATCTCCTTAGGTGGCACATATAGAGGCATAGATGGGGCAGGCTTTTCATATCTTTCATCGCCAGAGGCCGCAGAAGTCCCATATGTGTTCTCGTAGTTGGTTAGTGTCTCAAAGGTCTCCCAAGCACACCGTGGGGTGTACGTACTCAAGATACCTATAGGCGGTGTAGTTGTTGATCCGATCCTTTATAGGCGCATCTAGGTAGTTGAAGATGATCTCCTGGATGACGTAGGGTTGTTGTCCATGCGTAGGACAGGATTTCAGAAGCCTTTTGTAGCGCTCCTAGACCTATGCTAATGTCTCCCCTGGGTTCTGTCTGAAAGCCGTAATTTGGTGTCTAAGAGCATCTGTCTTTGCAGGAGGAAAGAACTTGTTGAGGAACAGGTCCTGTAGTTCATTCCACGTGCGAATTGATCGTGCATGTTGACAATCCTTCAAGCCACTGTGAGACTATTCCAGCAAGGGACCAACGAAAAGCCTTTAGTTTTAAGTATTCTAGATTGGCATCATCTGCAATAGCTTCGCATAAATCTAGAAAAGTGGTAACATGCTCTAAAGGGCATTCATTGGGTCTTCCCCTAAATTGAATCCTCCAAATTTCAGTAATAAAAGAATGATGAATTTCATAATTAACAGGGGGAAGAACAATCGGTGATTCTGGAACTTCCAGAGTAGGATGCAGATACTCCTTTGCGGTTGCTGGGACATGCCCAATCTTCTCCTCAAGTTCCCTTCTTGCGTTGACTTCGCGATCTACCCGTGCCTCCCACCGTTGCTGATTCTGTGCATATTCCGCCTCTCGTTGGGCGTGTTCGGCTTCTCTGGTGGTGAGTTCCTCAATGCGTAGGCGGAGTTGCTCAAGCTCATGTGCTGATGTGAGAGGGACCGCATTCTCATTGTTGACTTGCGACATCTTCCTTAGCCTTCGTTGAAGATGAAAGAATCACCCTGGTTCGAGAATTGTATCGATAGGCGTGCGATTAGTTCTTCACATGCACCTGAAAAACAAAAAAAAAAAAACAAGTAAAAAGGAATTAAAAAGCAAAAAGAAGAGTAAAAAGAACTAAAAGGGGCGCGATTGTTTGCTTCCCCGGAAATGGCGCCAATTTGTTGTTGTAGGAGGATGGTCAAGTATGAAATATAGATATAAAATATAAAGCAAACTGACTCCCTGTCTCAGCAAATTAATGCAAGACTTCCTCCCGTTGTAGTAGAAGGCAGTCAGGATCAATCCACGAGGAAGCGTGTCAGTGCCCGCCTTTTTAGTTCAGAAACTCTTGGAAACGACTCAGGAAGTTCTCGACTTCGACTAGGTTTAGCCGACCTCGACTACTCAGTCTGCAAAACAGAGAACAGAAGCAAAGAAAAACGCAAATGAAAGTAGAGAAGTGGTCGATGTCGAGCATTGTAATCGACGTCGACTACTGTAGCACCCGAAATCGACCAGTGTCGTCGATCTCGAGTAACACAGAACCAAAAAACGAAATTTTAAATTCAAAATAAAATGAAGGCAAACACGAAATTTGTGAAAATAAATCAATAAACTAAAACACTTCCAAGATCAGGGTTTCAACACCACAACGATAACCATATAAAATAATGCATAAGGTATAAAAGATCATGCCTTTTCATCAAATAACTTTCGTCGTTAAAAAATAGGAATATAGAGGCTTTCGCATAAACCATAATTGTTACTAACACTTTTTCACATAATTAATCCAAGTTGCATTAAGATCACTTTCGCTTCAATAACACAAACAAGGATCACCTTTATCTTCACTAGGCCAAAAACATTGTTTTATCCCGGTTCCGTTTGGCCATATATCCCGGTTTTTAACCGTCTTATTTTGTTGCGGGATAAAAAAAATAGAGTTACAGAAACGGGATAAAAAAAGGTATATATCACAGTTATGAACCGAGATAAAATCCCCAAAAAACCATACTAAAAAACGCGCACAATATTGTTCACACATTTTAAATCCCAATTAATAACCGTGATAAAATCCCTACGAACCGGGATAAATAATGTGGCGCCAATTCAAGAAGACTTTATATTCCAGATTATACCCGTGATATAAGCTTATATAACCGTGATATAATTTCAAATTTTGGCGCTGGCGGGAACACTTATTATCATACATACTGTCAACTGAGATAAAAAAACAAGTATTTTTTTTTCTAAATATACACAATATTTTAATAATCTCACAATTGTTTTCTCTGTGCATTCATTCAATTCTCACATTTCACAATTCATTTGCACGATCAACGTAAAAGATATAAAAACAAACAAATAAATTAATCTCATTACCGTTTCGCAGAACCAATCAACTGTATAGTACTACAAATTGATCAATTCAATCAACTAACAAAATACCTAATCAAATCATATTGATTTGAGATATCAAGTTTCAATAACGGAAATAAAACTAGAATATATGTTCAACAAAACATAATACCCTAAAATATTGAAGAATATGTCCAGCCATCCAAAAATGTCCAAATGTACCTAGTTCTAGCTCGTTCAAATAGTGTCAACCTTTCAACCTGGACTTCATTAACTACCTGTGAACAAGTGAAATAAGATTGATCATGTTAGGTTGTACCAAATATATATGTCACTCACGTAGCTATAATCTCATTATTATAGATTCCAGTAACCGCAAATTATCAAAATTTACCTAATAATCATTGATTTGACTGAAACAATCCAACCACTCCACCCGAATCTCATCGATTTCTTCTTTGCTATAAGTATTGTGTTGTCTTCTATAGTACTACAACATAGAAGACAAATTATATCGATATAAACTCCTATGATATACAAAAAATCAAATGAATTCATATATATGTACAAGGCTAGAAATAAACCTGTTCTGGGATCGAGTTTGTATATCGTTTTTCAATGACCTCTCGCATGAATCTGAGCATGTAGTATCCAGAATCAGCTTTCCCTGAACTTCGAGGACACTTCAATCATGACATGACAAATATATTAGTAAAAGCACATCAAATAACTTCATATAAGAAAGTAATAGATATAGTTAGAAATATTACATGTACTTTCACCCATCGTGTTTGCATGCGAGGTTTCTTTCGTTGCCTATCAGCCCAAAACACATTTAAGCTCCTATCCAATCAAAATAATAACATAATTATAACTAAAAGATATAAGATGTCATGTCACAAGTAGTTATATTACTATAAATTCACTTACGTCTCGAAAAAACCGATGACATCTAAGGGAATCTTGTCACCAACCGAATCAAGGTAGTACACAGTATCATCTTTGACATTAATAACTACTAAAGCCCAATGAGACCTGTATGTTCATTAAAAGTAAATTCAATCCTTGCGTAAATGAGTTTGATATATGAAATATATATTGATAGATTATTTACCCAAGATTGTATGGTGCAAAAACCATCTTCATTTCAATGTCGCCCATGATTGCTTTAGCAACATATTGTTGGCGATCTCTCAATGACTTGCGACCAAGAGAAACACTCGAGGGGCAAAGGAATCCATACATATGCTCATTCATGCTACAATGATTGTCCCACAAGTACCTACGAACAACAAAAAATGAGAGTGAATTTTACGTTCAAAGAAAAGTTTGTATTATAGATGGTATATCACCAACTCACTTGATATAGAGTGACACATGTGCAGCCCCTATTCCTTTTTTCTCCAAGAGTATCCCGACATCTAGCTTACCAACCATAATTTCGTGTTCAAATCCCATAATTGACTCCGAGAGATTGATACAACGTGTTGTTTTTCCCATGGCACGGTGATACCAAGCAAAACAAGAAATCTTCTCGGAGAATGAGTTGGTCGTCATGTTCGAAGAGACAAGATCGATAAGTTCATTTGTCATACCTTTTCTCTTACGATTAGTACATGTATCCTTTCGTGGTGGCTCTGACTCCTGATGATCAGATACATGTAGCACAATTCAATCTAATCAATCTACAAAAATTAAAGAAAATCAAATAAAATATGTAAATTAAGCAACAACAATTGAAGTGTTATACCATGCTTGTTGAAACTAGGTCAGCGGGCCATGCAACAAAACTGCCAACAGCATCATATACTGTAATAGCTTCATCAGTCATCTGTGGAAGCTCTACATCCCCTTGTAGCGGGGTAATCACTTGAACTTTAACAAAACCTGGCTCGAGTGGTTTATGGTGTAATAATATGGCACTCGAGGTGGATCGACAAACACTTCCTATAGCAACTTTTTCCGTTGTAGTTGGCGAAAACAAATAGCACGGGGAATACTCCTACAGTACATAAAGCTACTTAGTAGTCAATAAATTCCCTTCATCAGATAAAGTTATCAATATCTTTAAAAAAATTACCTCAATTGATGAGTCTGTTTGGGCAGTTTGGGGGATAGAAGAGGACATGACAGACTTAACAACCTTGGACACTTCGGGCAGAGGAATTCCAGACTTGGAGGTTGGCAGATTTCAAGCAAATTCGTACAAAAGATTAAAGTAAAAATTAGTAAATAATCTTCCTTTCTACGACAAAGTGTCATAACATTAACAAATTACCTTAGTTAATGAGTTGATTTGAGTAGTTTGGTGATTAGAAGAAGCCTTGAGAGACTGAGAAACATTATACACTTTAGACACACTAATCCTAGACTTAGAGGTTGGCAAATCCGAGGCCAATTCCTACACCACAAAACTAATACTTATTAAATACCTTTCCTTCCTAAGATAAAGTTATCATTACATTAACAAATTACCTCGGCTGGTGAGTCATTTACAGTAGCTTGCTGAATAGATGAACCCTTGACAGGCCGGTGGTTACCGATTGTATTGACATATCCGAAGCAACTTTCTACAAGAGCCTTTCTTGCATGACTTTCTTGCATTTCTGTAATCTTGTTTTCCATCTTCTCATTTATTTCTTTGACAGCACACACAACAGCCTTTTCAACGCCTAAACCTCCAAATGATTTATCTTGATTAGCATTTCTAAAGAAATCAGTGATAGTGACATATTGGCCAACCCCTCTAACACGTCCCGGGTGTTCTTGCTTTTCTAATGCCAATGACAATGAATCTTCTCTCCCAGAAAACACAATCTCTCCTGCCTTTTCTTGTTCTGATATATGTTGCTGATCATAAATTCAAAAACGTAAAAGTTACTAAAATAAGAAAAAGATTTTTTAATAAAAGCATGTTACCATTACTCACGATTTTATCTATCATATCTTGCACATCACTAGAAAAACTCCCATCCTTTTTTTGACGAGCTCTTTTCCATAAGTCTTGTCGTCCTCCTATAGTGCCAAGCTCTTTTCTCTAAACATCCAAAATAATATCAAGTTTTATGTAATGTAAAAATTAAGATGCAAAGTATTGAAGACAAACCTAAAAAGATTGTACCTTTACCGCATTACCTTACATGGCTACCGTTGGGCTCACCCTGACCCTAGAAGTTGGGTGACTACTCGTTTCTCATCATGAATAAACTCATCAATAATTTCAGGAAAATAAATTGCATTAATGAACTAAAATAGAGCTTACAACCGAACAAAGCCAAATCCCGCTCTCGCTTTCTCCAGCTCCACTCTGCTCCAACTCTCTCTCTCTACTCGCTATATGTTGCTAATTGTGACTGAAATTGAATGAATGAAACTAAGCCCCTAAGACTTCATTTATAGTGTTCATTCCCCTCTAATCTAGGAAAGAACAACTATATCTATATCTAAAACTTTCCTATCTAAAGCATTAAGATAAAACTTGGAAATAAAACAATTAAATCTATAAGGACACTAGGACTAATGTGGATAGATTCCTTCCATCTTGATAGATCTTCACTTGGTGTTGATAGAATTCACGTGCCTTGGTGCAGAAGCAGCCTAATCAACTCGGATTCCACTCGATCTCGGACTCGTCACTGGGCTAATCGACGTCGACCAGGTTACTCGACATCGAGTAGGCTCTTCTCCTCCTGGGTTGCACTCGAGCTCGGGCATCATCTGGACAATCGATATGTACTCGACATCGAGTACTGTAGCATGGCTTCCTCGAGTGTGGCTCTGCTCGACTTCTTGATTTCGACTTGAATTATTCGATATCGACTAGAAGTGGTCGATATTGACCAGTTGTGTCGAGTACTTCTTTCCTTGTTTCTTGCTCGATTTTTTCTGGTTCCGTTGCTCCTTGACCTTGGACTTTTTCTGTAGTTGAATTCGAGATTTTCCTCCTTTCTTTGAATTGCTGTAAATTGCCTCGATTTCTGCGAAATTAAAGAGAAACTAGTGTAGACTCCATAATTTGGCAAATAAGTGTAAACTACATAGATTTTGTACTATTCTAACCCAAATGCATGAAATATATACAGAAATTGACATAAAAATAAGTGTAAAACATGGAAGATTAGGCTCACAACACGCTTGTACGCCCAAACCTTATCTCGAGCTCGTCCCAGAGCTCCTTGGTTGTGTCTGCATAGATGACACTGCTCTTGATTTTAGCACTCACACCGTTCAGGACCCATGCCATAAACATGTCGTTACAGCACTATCAAACATGAGCTCTCTGGTCATCATCAACTGGTTTGGGGAAGCTTCCGCTAACGATTGACGATCCTCTGTCACATCACACCACCCTAATTGGCCGTCCGCTACAACTCTTGCGCCAATCAAATTGGCAGTTCGACTCCACCCAGGCGCCGCCTCGATTGACGATCCTCCACCACCTTCGCGCTGCACCAACTCTCATATCTCTACCATCCTCGCGCCTCGTCGGACCGCCTCCCAGATCACCGATCCATCACTACCCTTGCTTAGCACCTCCGCCACCCGAAACAGACAAGATCTCCTAGTAGGGATGTGCATAACCGGGTATCCGACACGACACGACACGATATGTTGGATACCCGAAACCGATAACACTTAAAAGTCCGATCCGAGCATGACACGATAAGTATCGGGTATCCGACACGAAAACACGGCACAGTTTCGTGTCGGATACTGTTGTCAGCCTATTTTGCCATGTTTTATATTGACTTTTATAACGATTTCTGCATGCATTTCATACATTTGGGTTAGAATAATACATAATTTGTGTAGTTCATGTTTATTTGAAATATATGGAGGTCTACACAAGTTTTTATTATATTTCGCAGAAATTGGATGCACTTTGGAGCTTAAAGGAAATTCATGAAGAAGCTAAGGATGGTGCAGCTGGAGAAAAGCCCACTTTTCGCCATTCGTCATTCCAAATCAAGTTTTGAAGTCTTTATGAGAGTTGTATCCCTCGGGAAGAGCTTTCCAACACATGCTCATATGCGTCAATCCGACGAACGAGGACTCGGGAAAGTGTGTTTCAAGAACAGAGCAGCATGCTGGAAACTGCTGCAGAGGTCGATATCGACCACCGTTGGTCGATATCGAGTGTATCAAATCGGCCAGAAAGCTCAGAAATCGACCAGAGAATGCTGAGAACGGAAGAGGTGGTCGATATCGAACAAACTTGGTCGATATCAAGCTAACTTTGGTCGATTTTCAACTCCAGAGGCTAATATCGAGTGTCAGGAAACAGATCTGAGAAATTGCAGGTCGATATCGACCTAAGCTGGTCGATATCGAGTGAACCCCAGTGGCCGATTTCTAGCATATGCGAGTTCTAATCCAAGTTCTATTCAAAGTCCAATGGAGATATCCACAAGAGGATATTCTATCAAGATGGAAGAGATATTTATCTACTTTAGATATAGTTCCTTTAGATTTATTTCTTTTATTTTCAATAATTTAATCTTTAAATATAGATAGATAGATTTAGATATAGATATAGTTTTATTTCTAATTATCTAGGGAATGAACACTATAAATAAGGCATTAGGGGCTGGATTTTGTTAATTCAATCAATCCAATTCAAGCAAAAGCGACATAGATAGAGAAATCGATTAGGAGAGAGAGTCTTGGAGCCGAGTGTAATTTGTGAAGCGATATCGGAGTTGACTTTATTCGGTTGTAAGTTTTATTTAGTTTATTTAATGCAATTTATTTTCTTGAAATCTTTGATGAGTTTATTAATGATGAAGAGCGACTAGTCACCCAACTTCTAGGGTCGGGGTGAGCCCGACGGTGGCCATGTAAGATGATGTGGTAAAGGTACAATCTTTGGATGAAATTCGTCTTCTATCCCTACAAGCATGATTCTTTTGCGAAAGTTGAAGGTGATCCTTGTTTGTGTTATTGAAGTGAAAGTGATCTTAATGCAACTTGGATTAATTATGTGAAAAGAGGTTAGTAACAATTAAGGTTTATGCGAAAGCCTCTATATTCTTATTTGTTAATAACGAGAGTTATTTGATGAAAAGCATGATCATTTATGCCTTTATGTGTTATTTTACAGGGTTATCGTTGTGGTGTTGAAACCCTGATCTTGGAAGTCTTTTATTTTATTGATTTATTTCACAAATTTCGAGTTTCAAGTTACTGTTGGTCGATTTTGTCGGTCGATATTGAGTAGCTCAGGTTGATATCGACCAAGTTTCTACCTTTGTTATGTTTTCTGCTTTTCTCTGTTATTAGTTGTTTGTTTGGTTGATTTTCTGCTAAATTTGGAACTGAAAAAGCGGGCGCTGACACGCTTCCTCGTGGATCGATCCTGAATACCTTCTACTACAGCGGGAGGAAGTCTTGCAATTAATTTGCAGAGATCAGGGAGTCGAATTTGAGATTTATATTTCATACTTGACATTTCCTCCTAACAGATACCCGTATAACACGACACAACATGATTTTTACGAAAACAAAAATAAAAATAAAGGACGGAGAAGTGAGAACAGGAGAGCGAAGAGAGCAGAGAGCGCTCGAGAGCGAAGAGAGAGCACGAAGAACAACGAAGAAGGTGTCGCTCGAACAGGAGAAGAAGGTGTTGAGCGCCTGCTCGGATCCGTTGCTCGAAGGGCGATCCAGACCGTTGCTGCCGCTCGAAGGGCGCCTGTGATTTTCGATTTGAATCTTTGCTTCTTTTTTCTGGTGCAATTGGAATTGGATATGTGCCATTGGAATTGGGTGGTTAGCATCTTTACTTGACTAGCAATTCAATTTTGTTCATTTTTGGATTACTCTTTTGGTGTTTCTTTCTCGGGCTTGCTTGATTAGGTTAATTTTGGGGTTTAGATAATAAAACTTGGTGGGGTTCTTTATTGCTTGTTTGATCAGTTTCCATTTTTGTTCTTCTAACTTTTTTGGAGCACAATTTGATTATGTAGCTAGCTGAAATTTTGCAGTATGAGAAATCTGGAATCTAGTTTAGTAGTTTACAGTAGAATTTGATATGATTTCCGGTGTTTGGTACTTTGGTTTATGCCTAAATCCGACCTTTGGCTTGGTTTATTCTCATCTTCAATCATGCAACAAGTTCAAGATTTTAGGGCCTTACAACATTCATGCTCAAATTTTGATCAACATTTCTTGAATGTTTCATGAATCTGTTCTTATCTGCAAAATTTCACTTTTGTTGCAGTCAGAGAAAAAATTAAGGGTATGTTTGTCTATGAAACTTTGTTTCCTTGTTTTTTATAAAACTTGACTTGTTTGACACAAATTGATGTCTACTCGCTTTCTTCGTTCTTTCCTCAACTTGAACGAATATGTCTAAACACCCATGGACTGTCTTGGTACTTGGCAGTCTGTCTTTTTTTGCCTTAGTTTTACTCTCATCGAAATGTGTTAGATTGGGTTTGTTCCTTAATTTATTGATTGTAATGATGTTCAATTTTATTCTTAAGATCGAAACAAGGTTGCTGCTCCCCTGGATAATTGCCTAGACAGTTAATTATAGAGCATGATGTACAAGAACTATTTTAAAAAAGCTAAATTTTCACTAATGACAGCAAAAATCAGTAGCAATGTGAAAAGTAAACAATGGAATGGTGAGCATTGGTCTGACATTGTTAGCCTATTAGCTCAATTGGTAGAACATTGTGCTTGGGCACAAGATGTGGGTTCGATTCCCACATAGGTTGTTTCATTTCAAATATAGATGAATACAAACTATATCAACCCTGCAATAATATATACCTAAACTTGCCTGGAAGCTACCAGTGTATTTGTCCTCACGGTTAACAAATCGATATTTTATCTCATTTTTTAACATTCACTTGCTCTCATAAGCCCATGGCTAACAACTGTTTTATCTCACTTGTTGTCATAATTTGATATATCATTTACTCAAAATTTTATCTCACTGGCTGTCAGAAATGTGTATCTGATTGTTGCTGCAGTATTTTCAAAAGATTTGATTGTTGTTGTCATTAATCTGAAGTTGTTGTTGTTGTTATAAATTGACCATTTGCTGTCAAAAAGGATTTTTTTTCTTTTAAGAATGGTTGAATAAGTTGAATTGATTTCTCTATATTATGATTTTTTTTCTTTTTTTTTTTGGTCAAAAGGATTTTTTTTTCTTTTAGTAGAATGGATTGCCACATTGTTTGTGAGTTTGTGATGGCAAAAAAAATAAAATAAAAATAAATAGAAACGGGTTGTTGTCATAAAAATGATTGGTGAAAGGGAAAAAAAAGAAATAGGGAAATTAAAAGAAAAGAAAACGGATAAATTAAAAGAAAAGAAAACGGGAAATTAAAGGTGCTGTAATTGTTGTTGGAAAAAAAGAGTCCAAAAAAATGCAGTCGTGGAGTTTCGAACCCATCCAACATAATTACTCGCGCATGAGCATAACCATATCTACCGTAGCAATCTGATACACTTAACAATTTATATATACATATATATACTATAACAGTATAACCCTATACGAGGCCCCAAAATTTTGAGGCCCTGTGCGATTGCACTACTCGCACGGGCCTCGGGCCGGCCCTGGTTGTTGGTCCACCTAAAGCATAATGTGCAAAAAAAAAATCTTAGCAGCGCTATTATTTCAGCCGAGATCTGTTATTGTGCAAAATCAGAAGACTGCAATGTGAGCGGTAAACTTGTTCAGCTTAGTCATCAGTTGTGAGCAGAAACTAAGCATATATATATACACATTTCATACACAATAAGAAGTAATTGAGCATATAATCAGAATCTATTTTGCTTAGCTAGTGACTGTGAGCAGCAACTGAGCAAGAACTTTGAAGCCAAACGATACTAGCTGTCTAGCGGCAGCCAATCCTGCAAGCCTTGCACCGACTATAATCACAGACCCCTCGGTTGCTTCGTTTGGAATATGAGATGTGAATGCCGATGAAACACCAAAATTTATATACCCATTGTACAAGAGAAAATCATATGCTGCTGAAATCAAATACTCATAATCCCCACTCAACGTTTCCTTCAAAGTTCTAGTTCAAACTGAAATGGGTGGTGACCATTGCTTTTAGAGACAAATTCAAACTGAAAAACCCCGATTTGCAAACTCAAATTCACAAATTCAACTTGAGAATCTCCAATTTGCAAACTCAAATTCACAAATTCAACCTGAGAATCCCCAATTTGCAAACTCAAATTCACAAATTCAACCTGAGAATCCACAATTTGCAAACTCAAATTCAGAAATTCAAACAAAAAATCCCAAATTCGGAACCCTAATTTTCGGAAAATTTCACAATCGACTTACCTTCTCTTCCCTACGTCTACTCCAGTGTTGCTCCGGTGTCGCTTAGTGTCGCCAGAGTCTGATATCGCCACTCCGGGGTTGCCTCTCCTTCCCCAACTCACCGATCTTCGATCGAGTCTTCTCTTTCTCTCCTTTTCAGTCGCTGCATTCTCTCCTGCTTCTTCGTTCTTTTTTTTTTAATTTCAAAACTAACGGAGAGGTTAAGCATCTGTTAGTTTTAACCAACAGAGGGTACGAGGCGAAATATACCAAAATCTCGGGGGTACCACACGAAATATGTAAAAGAGTTGTATACCCGGCGAAAATTGCAATACCACAAGGGCACCCCGCGAAATTTCAATAGTATTTTTAAGGTAATATAATATCTTTAAATGATAATTAGAACAAGTGTGCTACTTAGCTTAAGTGGTAACGGAAGTAAGGGAGGAGATAAGGAGAATCAAAGGTTTTGGGTTCAAATCTCAATTTTTTCACTTTTTATTTATTTTACCATATCATTAATTCTTCTCGATTTCTCTCTATGTTTTTTGTTTCTATCAACTATTTCATTTAAAAATGTCATACTTATGTTTAAATTATACATTTAATCTTTTCTTTCAATATTGTTTTAAAAGTAATTTTTTGTGATTTTTTTCTATATTTTTTGTTTCTCTTCTATTTTTTTTGTTACTCTCAACTATTTAACCACAAAAAAATCATTAAAAAATCACAAATTTAATGTTTTTTGAATATATTTTAAAAAAAATCTTCTTAATAAGTATACACAAACAAAACAAAAAATTCACGAAAATTTTTTAGCACCCCCCTGAACCAAATATTGGCTCCACCACTGATCATCATTAAAAAAGAGGTTCACAAACAAATTACCGAGTAAAAACAACAATAGCTCGAAGTACAATAGGATCAACCAGCAAATCCTAATGGTTAAAAGACCTTATGGTAATGCAAATGTCCCAGGTTTCCCTTTCATTTAACCATCTAGTTTTGCAAGTTGAATCTCATCCCTTTTGCTCCATCTCTCTCAATGAGAAAAATCCACTATACTCTGAACATATACAAAAATCCTCCAAGTTGAGTGAGAATCTATATCTATATATCTATCTATATCTATATATAAACTTAATACAAAAGCAAAAAAGCTGAGGTGTCAACACCACCTTCTTTCTATCACTTTCCTTCAAGGAAGAGGAGATACCTGATAAAGTAGCTGCAAAGCTTGGTAATTGAGCAGGAGCTGCATAGCACTGTGGAGATTGCCCAGGCATACCAGCTAAATGCCAAGGAAGAGGAGATACCTGATAAAGTACAAAAGCTGCTAGAGGAGTTCAATGATGTTTTTGAAGAACCCAAGCACTTGCCTCTTGAGAGGGGGTGTGAACATGCTATTCCTTTACAGTCAGATACTCAGGCCATCTGCTCAAAGCCATACAGATATCCACATAGCCAGAAGGATGAAATTGAGAAGCAAGTGAGGCAAATGTTGTCCATTGGCCTCATAAGGCACAGTCAGAGCCCTTTTGCATCTCCTACTCTACTAGTCAAGAAAAAGGATGGATCCTAGAGGCTCTGTGTGGACTACAGGAAGCCGAATGAGGCAACTGTCAAGGACAAGTTCCCTATTCCAAACATAGAAGAGCTTCTAGATGAACTGCATGGAGCAATTGTGTTTTCAAAGCTTGATTTGAGAGCTGGGTACCATAAGGTGTGTGTGGCTGAGCATGATATTCAAAATACAGCTTTTAGAACCCATAATTGACATTATGAATTTAACGTGATTCCATTTGGATTGACAAATGCACCTGCCACTTTTCAATCTTTGATGAATATGGTGTTTGCTGACCAGTTAAGGAAATATGTTCTGGTATTCTTTGATGATATTTTGGTATACAGTGGAGGATTGGTAGAGCATTTGCAACACCTAGAGGTGGTTCTGAGTTGTATGAGGAAGCACCAGCTATATGCTAAGAGGTCCAAGTGCAGTTTTGCTGTACCCAAAGTGGAATACTTGGGGCATGTGATCTCTAAGGAGGGAGTAGCCATTGACCGGTCCAAAATTGAAGCTATTACCAGTTGGCCTACACCTAAGAATGAGAAAGAGCTAAGGAGCTTCCTAGGACTGGCTCGGTATTACAGGAGATTCATAAGAAATTTTGGAGTTATATGTAGGCCTTTCACTGATTTACTTAAAAAAGAGGCATTTCTGTGGACTGAGGAAAGCATGCAGGCATTCCAGCATATAAGACAATTGTTGTCTTGCCCACCTGTCCTAGCCTTACCTAACTTCTCTGTCCAGTTCCAAGTGGAAACTGATGCTTGTGAGACAGGGGTGGGAGCAGTGCTTATGCAACAAGGAAGACCATTGGCATTTATAAGCAAGGCCCTCCATGGCCAAAATCTGCTACTGTCCACATATGAAAAAGAATTACTAGCCATTCTTTATGTTGTGGATAAATGGAGGCATTACTTGGAGCCTTGTCATTTCGTGGTCATCACAGATCACCAAAGTCTAAGGCATCTTCTGGACCAGCAAGTCACTACACATCTTCAGAAGAAAGCAATCAGAAAGCTACTTGGATTGTCATACTCCATTCGGTACAGGCTGGAAAAAAACAACTCTGTAGCTGATGCTTTGTCAAGAAGGGGATTGTTAGTAGAACAACCAGTGGAGAGCTCTTACAAGGCCTTGATCCAAGTCAAACCAGATTGGATACAGGAAGTAACTAAGAGCTATGATGGAGATGCAGAAATTGATCAAGTCAGATCAGTAGCAGCCATTGATGCCTCATCTCCTTTCAAATGGAAAGGAGACATTTTGAGATACAAAGGCAGAATTGTGATTGGTAACAAGGTGGAGTTGAGAAAGAAAATCACTATGGCCTTTGATGGAGAAGTAGTAGGACATTCTGGGATAAGAGCTATTTATCAGAGGATCAAAGCTTTATTCTACTGGCCCCAACTCAAGCAATTTGTAGAGAATATGGTCAAGGAATGTGATGTGTGCCAAAGACCAAACATGAGACAGTGGCATACCCAGGCTTACTACAACCATTGCCCATTCCAGAGCGCCCATGGTACTCAATTGGCATGGATTTTGTGGAAGGGTTACCCAAATCAAGAGGGTTTGATGTGATATTAGTGGTGGTTGACAGGCTAACAAAATATGGCCATTTCCTTCCTCTCAAACACCCCTTTTCTGCAAGTAAAGTTGCCTAGTTATTCATGGAGAATGTGTACAAGCTCCATGGTTTGCCAAGTGACATTGTGTCAGATAGGGACAAAGTATTCACAAGTCACTTCTGGAGAGAGCTCTTCACGAGCCTGGGAACTTCTCTCAAGTTATCCATAACTTACCACCCACAAACAGACGGCCAAGCTGAGAGGGTGAACCAGTGTTTAGAGTCTTACCTGAGATGCATGACTTCGGATATGCCTGCACAGTGGGCAAAATGGCTTGCCCTGGCTGAATGGTGGTACAACACTAAATTTCATACAACTCTGAAAATGTCTCCCTTTCAAGCCTTATATGGATATCATCCCCCACATCTGAGCATCAATGCAGGTGGCTCAGTCACTACTGCTGCAATTGATGACTGGTTTCAGGAAAGGGATAGAGTATTGAGCACACTTAAGGAAGGCTTAGAGTTGGCTAGAGAACGCATGAAGTACTTTGCTGACACCAAACGCACTGAGAGAATTTTGCAAGTAGGAGACATGGTCTACCTTAAGTTGCAGCCATACAGACAGTCTTCCCTAGCCTTGCGCAAGTGTGTGAAGTTGAGTGCCAAGTTCTATGGACCTTTTGAGGTGATCAACAAGGTAGGAGGAACAACATACAAACTGGCCTTACCCCCAACTTCAAGACTGCACCCTGTGTTCCACATCTCACAGTTGAAGAAAAGAATTGGCCCATCTATGACAGTACAATTAGAGCTTCCATCCACTGATGACTCGGGCTCAGTCATAGTCGCCCCAGAGGCAGTCTTAGACACAAGAGTGCACTACTTAGCCAGCGGAGAACCAGTAACAGAATGGCTAATCAAGTGGGCAAATCTCCTTGCAGAAGAAGCTACATGGGAGCCAGCAGGGCATATAATCCGCCAGCTCCCAGATTTTTCTTTACATTGAACCTTGTGGACAAGGTTTTTGTAAGAGAGGGAGTGATGTTAGGAGAGTGAAGGTTATATAAGCCTGTGTAACCAACTCTTTCGCTCCTTCAATCATTCAATACACATACTCTTACACATTCATTCTTGATTCTGTTAGGCGGCAGTTAGAGAGCTTAACAGAAATCCTCATAATTAACGATAAATTAAAGAGATTCATACGCTCAGAAGAAATTTCAGCAATATCCGTTTCAAGCGCTGCTATAAAGAATCAAAAGCCGACTCCCTTGTCGGGCTTGCCTAAGCCTACCCAATAGGTTTCATAGTCTCTCAGAGCTACCTGACATAATTATATATTTGCTCGATGAAGATTGTATTTGTAGGGGGAGGACCACCCCGACTGATTGTTGTGTAGTCCGTTGTTTCGTTTGGAGAGTTTGTTTTTCTATGTTTATTTACCAAAAAAAAAAAAAAATCAAATGCTACTATTGATTTCATCGCTAAAGTTATTGGGATCGAATTGTACGATGTCAACACTCCCATTGTCTATGGAGCTATGTAACATTAACATTGGAGTTGGAGATGATCAAGGTTGTGAAAAAAAAATTCCACCACTAAAGATAAATATAACAACGGCAGGATTAACCAAGCAATATACATGAATTTCTTGAAGAAAATTACGCATTAAAAAAATACTGAGAAATTAATACAGCACAAATACAACATCATAATCACACAACCATTAATTAAACAAAGGGATATATAGTAGCTATGATTATAAAATGGAAATAAGCAATAGTAGCTATTTTAAGAAGATGACTTAAGCTGCTCAAAAAAAGAAAAAGATGAATTAAGTAGCACTAGTACGTAGGAAGTGGAGTGGTGATTAAATGGTCTTAAAGGTCAAACCGGAGCCAAGAAATTTTTGTTCCATAACCTTTTCCAAGTGATCAGCCATGGAGGTACTCATATGATTCATCCAATCACCCACCTCTCCCTTCCTAAAATATGCACTGTTTTTCATTCCAAAGTTTGAAGAAACTCCATTCTTGTTCACCTCCAACTCCTTCAAACTCTGAATACTACAAAACCGCACAATTCCTTCAATGACTCCGCTTTCCACTTCGTCTGAGGTGAAGGGGCAACCCATGAACTCTGCCAATCTTTTAATCTCCGAAAACGCTCCCCCCTTGATATCCTCGTACTTCATGAACAGCACCTTATTCGGTCTCTTCAGACTCTCTTGCCAATATCCCAATACATGGTCCCAGTGCGGTCCATAGGGTTCCTCTCCCTTACAAACTGATTCTACATAGTCCTCGAGAGTGTTCAAAGAACCTCCTTGATCCTTGGTTGCTGCATTGATTTCACGCAAATAAAACCAAAAAGAGATAACCGTGTCTAGAATGTTTCTACAAATGTAAACAATTCGACATCCGGATGTTTTGATGGAATCAGGGAGGGCATTGTACGGAAGGTGAGTTGCAAGGAGCCTGGGGCGATGATGATGAGATCCAAGGAGATCATTGATATTTTGGAGGCTGAGCTTGGAGGTTTGGCTCATCAACACCTCCATTTTCGGAACAAGTTGTTGAGGGTGATGAGAGAGCAAAGGGTGTGGCTTACAATTAGGATCTTGATTGTTAATGTCATGTGTTGGGTAGATCCCGCGGTTAAGGATGGCAAAGGCTAGGGCTTGTAGCCAAGTAGTGCCGGATTTGGGCTTCGAAATGAGCAAGATATCACTATCTCGAACTTGGAATTTCTCTTGAAAGGAAACGGCACCACGCAAATAAACAGAAGGTATCCAAAAGTTTTGGAATAAGTAAATAAATCTGGTTGAAGGCCATTTCTTCCGAGGAAGAGAAAGCTCTAGCTCTTTTACCTTGTTCGAAATGTAGTCTTCTTCTTGGTTGGCTTCTTCATGAGACTCAAATGGTGGAGATGCTTCACTGCCTTTGTTCATCCTTTGGCCTTCACCAAGTAATCTTGTGATAAATAGGCTTTTTATGTTTTGTTCAAAATGGTAACTAGTTTGATATACATCATTATATCTCCGTAACAAGGTGTCGGCATGGGTTGGGGATGGGACAGGGGTGTCCTTCGTCTTGTCTCACGGGATTCACATTATTTTAGAATCTCACGTGGCCTCTATAGCATCAAAGGACACTAGACCTGGCAAAACCCGATCTGAACCCGAAAACCCGATCCGGTCGACCCGGAACCGATTGTTTTGAACACCGATCAACCCGACCTATTTTGGACCCGAAATCCGAATAACCGATTACCGAAACTCACCCAAATCCGAATGAACCGAACCCGATTCAACCGAAAACCATTAAGACCCGAACCCGTTACAACCGAAACCCGATATAACCCGAACTTTAAGATACATTCTAGTAAATTTTTCAAAATGAATACTGAAATAACTGAAACCCGAGACAACCGAAACCCGAATGAACCGAAACCCGATACAACCGAAACCCGAACCCGACCCAACCAAATGACCAAATTATTAGACATTACCCGAAATCGAATGACCCGAAACCCGAATTACCCGAAACCCGACTAACCGAACCCGAACCCGATCTGACCCGCCCGATAGCCACCTCTAAAGGACACAACGGGCCATATTCATCGGATCAAAATTACTCACTCCGTCCAAAAATACATGTTATTTTACTATCTATGTACGTTTTTTTAAGAGTTAAAAACTATATAAAATATTAACTTCTTTTATTAATTTTTTTTAATAATTATAAACTTATTGATAATGAGTTTGTAATTATTAAAAAAATAATAAAAAATAATATTTTATATATTTTTTAGCTCCTAAAAAAACGTGCATGAATAGTAAGAGGACGTGTATTTTTGGACGGAGGTAGTATTTTTTTTTTTTTTGAACCGGAAAGAATTCGACTACCGGACATGCCCAGTGAGTCGAGAGACCGAAAGATCGGCGACGGACAAACCGTAATGAAAAGAAACGAAAAATACAAGACCAAACAATAGAGACCGAGCACCACAAACAAACTAGAGAAAGAAGCACAGAACTAACGAAGGCGATCGGTGTTGGAACCGGGACAATGTGCGTCAACACTCCTGACGGTTGGTAGAGGCAACGCAGGGCCACCCTAGGGAACAAAAGTGGAGACCTCAGATTTGGACTCGGTCGATAACCGCCATCAGATCTCGAACACGTCCACGACCTCTTGCGCGGTTGCAGAAGAAAGACCACAAAGCTCAATAAGATACCACCGCTAGCAATCAGCAAACGTAAACTCTAGAAAAAGTCGTGGCAAATCTCTGAGAAGGTTAATAAAAAGATTTATTTTATCAAAGGATTAAAATTTTTATGGTTTAAAAAACTAAGAAAATGTCACTTTATAGATTCACTTTTAATTTAAAATATATCAAATAATCTTTTTTTATTGGTGGGTTAGAACATATAAATGGTTTTGGACCCGAACAACGTTAGAAGGGCAGACGGGGAACCCTAGCCGCCGGACGCCGAGGGGAAGGAGGTGACCGAATTTGATGGAGGCGGACGGGGAAAAGAGAGGTGGATCCGGGGCGAAGCCAAGGCCGTCACCCGAATCTGACCAACCAGATCCGAAGCCTCCAAGGATCAATCTATAACACTGTGGTGGGGCTGAAAGGTAAGATGGTGGGGATTCTCGTGATGGCGGTGGTTCCGGCGATCTGGGCCCGGAGGGCGGCGGATCTAAGCCAAGCAAGAAGTCGGAGCAGCAAAGGGTGCTTCTTTTTGAGTTTTATCCAGATCAGGTGAAGAAGAGGGAGAACAGAGAGCCGCCGAGGAGGGTGAAGAAGACGGAGCAGCAAAGGGTGCTTCTTTTTTGAGTTTTATGGAGGTTATCAGGTTTGTAAAAGAGGTTGGAGAGAGATTGAGGTGTTCTCTAAAAGGAGGAAGACCGCAGAGGGAAATGGAATCACTCTTTCTTGTAGAAAGTTGGAGATTTGGGGATCATTGATTGATGACAACCCCACAAAAAAGGGGGTTTCAGATCCGCAATCAGAACGGTAGAAGTACCAAGGAGGGGACACACTTCTAATTCGAATTCAGATTTGGTGAATTCAGATTTGGTAATCACAACCCTGAAAGATGATTCAGAGTTGCACCTAGAAGAGGAAGTATGGTGAAATCGAAAGGTCTCTACAATGGCAGTTTAAATTGATAAAGGGGTGGTGGTGATAGGCTGATGGTGGTCCATCCGAAGACAACAGCTTGGAATGGTGGTGGCGCAATGGGGGTGGTGATTTGGCTGCTGGAGGTATTCCGGTGGTCAGTAAATGTGTGAGTTGTGGTGGATTGGTGGTGCCATTAATTTTTAGTATTTGATTCCGGTGGTTAGTAAATGTTGTTGTTGATGATTGTGGTGATGTTGGAGGCAATGACATCTCCATAGTATGTTGATTAGTTTTGTTGATGTTGGTGGGGGTTGCCCAAAGATTGATTGTATTTGTTGGGGGTTGCCCAAAGATTGATTGTTTATATTTGTGGGGGTTGCCCAAAGATTGATTTTTTCCTTTCCACAATTTTTTGGGGTTGAAATTTGATAGATCTCGGTTGTTCCTCAAATATTGTTGGTGTTCGTGGTTAGAGGTGGCAATCGGGCGAGTCGGGTCGGGTTCGGGTCGGGTTATTCGGTTTCGGGTCATATCGGACTCGGGTTAATGTCGGGTGTTATGACAATTCGGGTCTGATCGGGTTCAGGTCGATTTATTCGGGCCTTATTTTATCGGATACAATCGGGTTTTCGGGTTCTATTCGGTTCGGGCGAATCGGGTTTCGGTCTAAACGGGTTCGGGTGAACCGGGTTTCGGTCTAAACGGAATCGGGTGAATCGGGTTTCGGTCTAAACGGGTTCGGGTTAATCGGGTTTCAATCACAACAGTTTTGGTCGAATTGGGTTCAGTGAAATCGAACCCGCAAGAATTATATTGGATAAAATAAATCAATTTTTTTACCTATGAGTTATTTATCATTCTATATATATTAAGCTAATGTTTATCAATTCTTAATCAATACTACTACATTCGTTAAAAAAATATAAGTTTTTCCAACATTTTTTTTTTAAAAACTCAAAATTATATAAAATATTATTTTTCAATATTAATTTCATATTTATTTCTCATAACTACGAAATTTTAAAAATGACCAAAAAAATTGATATTTATGTGGTTTTGGTGTCTTAAAAAATGCTAAAAAGTGATTTTTTTAATGGAGGGTGTACAAAATTATATTTAATTATACTATATGTATGATAATATTACAATCCATTATTAAGTAAGCAAATACTTAGGTTGTTTTTAGTATTTTAGGGAAAAAGGTAAGATTTTTGTTGGTTTCGGATATAATCGGGTTTGGGTTATTTCGGGTTTCGGGTATAATCGGGTTCGGGTAATTTCGGGTTTCGGATATGTTCGAGTCGGGCAATTTCGGGTTTCGGGTTAATTTCGGGTCTGTCCATTCGGATATAATCGGGTTCGGGTTGTTACTGGGTTCGGATTGCTTTCGGATTCGGGCTTAACTCGGATCGGGTCGGTCGGTCTCGGATCCAAACTTTTTTTTCAATTATTCGGGTGTCGGATGGGTTCGGGTCGGATTAATCGGATCGATTTTCTCGGGTCGGGTCGGGTATTGCCAGCTCTATTCGTGGTGGTGGAGAATGGCGGTACTGTGGTAGCATGTGGTGGTGGTAATTGATAGTGTGGTGTGTTTGGGGTTTTTTGGTTTTGGGTTTTTAGAGAGAGATGCTATTTCTCTTGAAAAGTCATTGTGGACGGAGGTAGTATTGTGAAAGAAAATCTAAATTTCTTTATACATATATTTTGCAATTTTCAAAGGTGTAACAAAGTATTTATACATATATCTTCCAGCATCCGAGTCGATACATTGAAGTCATCAATAATTGTTAGAAGGTTTTCGAAAGTGAGTCACTGAAGCTTCCGCTTCTGCATAGAAATAGCAGCTGACTCACTATAAACTGTAGTAGCTTCTTTAGTGGAACCTACACAAATTGACCCGGTCATCTACTTATTTGAGATTTAAGGAAATGTATTCATTTCGCCCAGCACTTCAGGGCACAAAATTGATATTTAGAATAAAACATCAAGATTTCATTAGAAAATGAGTGAACCATCAAAGTGGTATGACAGCTAGAAGATTGATTGTTGCCCTGTAACTGTAAGCGCTGCAAAGCAAACTCTTTTACTCATGTCAATGAGTTTGACCATTATATTTATTTGATGATTGATACTTTTATGAATTGTTTTTGCAAATTCAGTATCTTTTGATCCATTTTATCATCTATTGAGATTTTTTTAACTGTTTACCCAGAATTTTTGTAGTGGTTTCATTATAACAACTAGTTATCTCCAAATCATAGCTCTTGGTACTAAATCCAGATGCCCTACTTAATCCCTCATAAAGGATAATGATAGCACCATAGAACAAGCACGTGTTGAGTTGCAAGATTAATGTCAGTTTCATTCATATTCTCAATTATTCATTGCCTCCCACCAAGCATTAATTAAAACCCACACGTTACACATTCATCGCAACACTCATCAAAATTTCAGACTGAGCATTTTGAATCACACAAATCACTAACAAGTGAAACTCAAAAACTAACCTCTCTTGATAAAAAGGTTTTTCTTGGCCATCTCAGTATACAATACAACCTTCGTTTTTGCGTCAAAAAACATATCCTATCAGATGAATCAAAAACGGAAAAGTTAACATCCACAATCATAAATTGGAAACCATTTAACAAATCTAACCCTAGCCTGATCCCTGGTAGAGCGAAAAGGGAGAAAGGGAAAACCTGGAGAGCATCTTTAGCAGCGTCAACATATTCTGCAACTCCCTCTCCTCCGTATCAGCCGACAATCCCATACATAAAATTGCAAAAAAGTCACAACCCCTAAAATTGGCGCAGAAGAAAAGCCAAATCAAAAGCGAAATTGAATAACAAATAAAATTACCAGCGTTGTAGGAGAGACGTTGGCGGTGAAAATGATGGACGGAGGAGGGAACTTTGACAATAGTGACTCAGGCGATGGGGACACCAAGAGAGGGATTCGGGTGTAGTGAACCAATAGATGGATTGAGGAGGGAACTTTGACAGTAGTGATGGAGAGAGGGAGACATCGGCGAGGAGGAGATGAAGAGATGGTGTGAGTGGCGAGCAAGGAGGAGGAGATCTCACATCTGGAGAGGGAGACGGCGCCGAGGAGGAGGTGAAGAGATGTTGTGAGTGGTCGGTGAGGAGAATGAGATCTCAGATCTGGAGGGAAGGACACGGCGGCGAGAAGAAGGTGAAGAGATGGTGCGAGTGGCCGGCAAGGAGGAGGAGATCTCAAATCTGGAGGGAGGGAGACGGCGGCGAGAGGAGGTGAAGAGATGGTGTGAGTGGCCGGCAAGGAGGAGGAGATCTCATATCTCGAGGGTGGGAGACGGCGGTGAGGAGAAGCACTGAAGCCAGGAGGACGGCCGCCGAGAGGAAGCTCGGATCCGGAGGGAGATGATCGGAGATGTAGTTGGGATTTGAGGGCTCGGGTCCGGAGAAAAAGAACGAGGTTAGAGGTGGTGAGGGAAGAGAAAAAAATGGAGAAATATTTTAA
Source organism: Persicaria tinctoria (assembly GCA_037127255.1). Taxonomy (NCBI): domain Eukaryota; kingdom Viridiplantae; phylum Streptophyta; class Magnoliopsida; order Caryophyllales; family Polygonaceae; genus Persicaria; species Persicaria tinctoria. The sequence continues at coordinate 17,758,274 of JBANSL010000007.1, read as the reverse complement.
GTGTTATAAATTGTAAGAAAGTGAATAAAATAGGTCAAATTATTTTCAAGTGTTAGAAGTGGCGCAAAAGGGAACTCCAAATTTTTACCTTCAAATTTGGAAGTTCGGGCTACAAATTTTTTCTATGTGTTTTAATCCCGCCTTTTCTCCTAAATGCGCTTGTTTTTTAGTTTTTTTTGAACTAACAATTTCACATATGTCTACATATTTGAACATTGTGTAAACGGTTTTAAACATCACAAAACAAATTATTGATGTAATAAATTAATTTAATATCTGTTGATTTTTTAACAGATTTAAACCATATGATATCTAATTGCACTATTATAATAGTGTCACCTATTGGGAATAATTCATACAACGTCGTTTTTACATTTTCGTAAAATTCAGATGTTTATGACTTGCATTTGCGTGAAACTCTTAATAATAATAGTAGTAAGTGTTCATCTTGACTTAGAATTATACTCCCAATCATCACCATTAAATTGTGATTATTCATAGGCCCACCGACAAAATCATCAAAATCATCACCATTAACAACACAAAAAGGTTAGAAAATAATGGATACTATAGTATCTGTCAGTTGAGAGTTTCGCTTGACCTGGCTTCTCGGGAAAAAAAAAGGTCAAAAGCACCGTGGGATGTGCTACTCTCCCTTTTCATCTTAAATGAAAAAAAACGCATGACGACCATCACATTCACAATTACTTGAAGTCTTGAACCATCCCACAATTACAAACACATATATTGCACCAAAAACACACACACGCACATATATTATATACATTCTACAACCAATCACAACTCCTCCAAACCAAACAAGAAAGACAACAAAATCCAAATAAAGACCCAAGAGTGGATACAACTCTTCAAGTATATACAAAGTGATCGATAGTTCACCAAGTGATTGACCAATTGGATTACCTGTTGATGAAGATCTAGACTGTTGAACCCTTGCACTCATTGCTCGGGTTTGGTAGGACAGGCCATCGTCGGAGATATCCATGTAGCTACCCCTAGCCGTCGCCCTGAGTGAGAGATCATCCTTGACAGAATATACGCCCTTCTGTTTGCCTCATATGTGCGCCTACTTGACAACTCTGTTGCATCTCTTTGAGCTCAGCATCCAATGCAACAAACATCTGATCTTTGGCTTTTGCTGATACCATCAACGCCAACCTCTTAAGATAATCTTCAAGCACAGAAACAAGATTGTATAGGCCCCTTTTGCTGCAGCTCGCTTGTCCCATAGCTTCTGCGACTTGTAGCCGATTGCGCTACCTGTCTTCCTCTATGGAGACCGACTCCTCCCCATTGATAGTTTCCGGCCTCCCAATCATCACTTCTTTGCCTTCCCAGATCATTGTTTCTTTAGTGACAGGGTCTTTGTGGACACACTTGACTTTCAACAACAGCATCATCGGTCGGTTTTCTGCTCAAATAACAATATAGAAATTTCTAAACAAATATAGAAGCCTACGGTTATAAAATTGATGCGCTGACTTGCTAAAATGAAGGAATTTGTAATTCAAGGTTTCTATGATAATAACTTCTAAAAAATGTGTTGGATGTGTAAGAAGGCATATCTTGTATTTTAAATTAGAACATCGTGAACAAGTGAGTCATGTTCTAGTGATGCCTCTTACTTTCTATCAATGAAAAACTTTAAAAAATAGGGAAACTTTGGTGGGGGGGTCTGTTATGCATTGAAAACCTAACGGAGTTAATCATAAGAGGACAATGGGAAGAAAAAATATAAATGAATAAAACCCTAATCAATGATGTGAATATTTCTAAAAATCACTCACTGCCAATACATAATTCTTTGAAAGCTAATATCAAATCTGCAAATCGTACCTTTGTGCACCCATCACTTTGTACTTGTGAACTGGAAGAGCATTGATTTCTTCATCGCTCATTGAAGGAACAAAAGGCGAATTCTCACCATCCAAGGCTCTAAGTTTCATAGTCTGGATAACATTAAAGTTTTTTCAAAATCATCATCTTAAAAAAGGCACTTGCTTCACACAAGTATATATGTATAAAGCGAGTAAACTTAACCTAAATCATCAAATTCTCGGTCAAGAAGAGCAAGCTAAAGCCTCAGAGTGTGACCAAGAAGGCCACTGGCTGCAACAGCATGTGCTTCTTCTTCCCATTTCAAAGGCAAAATTTGCACACCTTGTACCAAGTTAGGGGCTGGTTCTGCAAACCTGCTGGGTTATGGTTTGAACAGGCATTACAGGAAGAGTTCCGAGAATGATGAAGAATAGTTGGAGGCAGACCACCAACATAAACCCGCCGAATCTATCTAGTAGCCTGCAAGTTGATATAAGAACACACTTATCAACCGATTAAGAAGGGATAAAACAATGTAAAAAAAGGATTATGTTCTGCAAACCTGCTGGGTTACGGTTTGAACAGGCATCAAGAGTTCCAAGCTGAGGGGAGGAGAATGATGAAGAACTTTTAAATGAAATGAAAATCATCTCAAAGATAGGGTATAAGAATCAAATTGCATCCATGGATGTTATGCAGTCCCTCTTCAAGGTACAACTACAAGGCTGTTGTAAGAACCAACACAATGAACTGAACCGAACCTTTGGTGAATAACTATAATAAGAAGTGATGAAGCCTATAAGAGAAAAGAGACGCCTAAAAAATGAGAAATGAAGGATAAGAGAGTTACAACAATAAACTCACACAAAATACTAATAAAATAATTAAACAACAAACGAGGGAAACATGTGAAGCATGACAGAGAAAGTGGAAAAACACCATTAATAAAGAAAGAGCAGGCCCAAAAAGATGAGAAACCTTGAAATGAAAGAGAAGGTATTGAATATTGTCAAAACCAAAATAGAGCTGCTTAAAATATGAGAACTTATAAACCAAACAACAAATGAAGGAAGCCCGTGAAGAATGGTAGTAGGAGAAGGATTAAACACAAATAGGATGGAATATATCTTTAAACAAGGGGGGGGGGGGGGGGGGGGGGGGGGGGGGGACATCTAATGAGCTAAACCATCAACCCAAGTAAACAGACAATGATGGACACACATGTTTAGAAATAGAGTATCATAGGGAAGTAGGAACTACCTAAGGGCATTACAAAATCAGTACAGGGAGAATACCAATAAATGGACAACAAAGAAGAGAAAGATGCGGGTTAAAAAATCGATAAACCAAAAATTAGAAACTACAAAAGAATTGAGGATAGAACATGGGGGTCAAATTAGCACATTCCATTTCGTTTAAGAAAGAGAGATTAAATTGAGAATGATGGAAATGAATTAAACCCTTTGTAGATAAGAAATAAATGATGATGTGAAAGTATCTGCTAAATATGTTAAAAGATTAAATTCGCAAATTAAATGTCATAATTTTCCCCCTCAAAACATGGAAATGCGATTTATTTATTTTTTTGCATTTATGACTTGCAGGTAGAGACAGATTACATTGACACCAAACTTTTGGTAGCAGTCGGTTTTGGAGGACAGTACTAAACATTACCAGATCAAAATATCATATTAGATTCCTTTGCACTACATAGCATCACATGCTCAGACCCAACAAGAAAAAAAAAAAAAAAAAAAAACCAAGTCCACTAAGAGACTCATCTTCCAAATGAATTCTAACAACAACAATCTTTGACAAGTTTATTACAAGCCCTGAAACCAACTACATCAAGTTGGTGAACTGTAACCATTTTAAGCTTATCAACATCCTCTATAATTATGAAAATTGTGCAGCAACAAATAAAAAAAATGAGAAATCATTAGCCGGCAAGTGGGAAGAACGCTCTTAGAAGTAGTTTAGGTGGGAAGATAGGTAAAGTTGAGCAGGAGATCAAAAACCCATTTCATATGTTGCAATATTTGGATGAGTGCCCATTTTTTACTGGGAGGAGAGAAAATTTATTAAATCGAAAGGAAAATAAAAAGAGATAGATTTGATTAAACTACAAGAAAACCATAAAAACTCCTAAATGACACACAACCCTAAAAATTCAAATTAGAACCTAGAAACAGGAAGTCACAAACCAAAATAACCTCAAGTAACACAAGGTAAGCAGTATAGCACAATTCACCATTTCATATAAAAATGTTGTATAATAAGAAGCAGGAAATCAGGGCAAATTAGAATGAAAATCAAACCTGTTAAGACGTGGAAACGGAGGGATAAGTAATCAAATTGATCGATTCTCCACCAAAAACTGATCAAAACAATCAACTTGTACCTGTAGAAGATAGGGGAGGAGAAAAAAGAGTGAGTAGATCCGCCACTTAGAGGACAGCGGTGGTGCAAATTTAATAATCAAGCAGCATATCTATTTGGAACTTCAATGTACATAAATCGGAGGAGTAAGAGAAAGAAAATCTTTCCGTTGATAGCAAGCGAGTTACCTGATCCTTCATGACAGTAAAGAAAAATATATTGGTTAGGTTTGACAGGTAAAGTAAAAAATACCAATCCTCAGTTTCAAGGCCATAAACTTCAATTTCAAGTCTCCAGTCCTCAATTTGAAGGCCATAACCCTTAATTCCAAGACCCTAATCCGGGATTTCAATGTTACATCAAGCTTTAAATTTCAAATCCCCAATCCTCAATTTCAAGTCCTCAATCGTGCACCGTTTATAAAGCAAAGGCTTGACAGGTTAAGTAAGAAATCCTAATCCTCAGTTTGAAGGCCATAAACTTTAATTTCAAGTCTCCAATCCTCAATTTGAAGGTCATAACCCTTAATCCCAAGACCCTAATCCTGGATTTCAATATTACATAAGGCCATAAAGTTCAATTTCCAAGTCCCCAATTCTCAATTTCAAGACCAAAATACTCAATTTAAACATCATAGCCCTTAATCAAGAGACCAAATCCTTGATTGTTGCGACCTATGATTATTCTGCTCAACTCAAGCACTAATCGGAAAGAAAACCTAAAACAAATCAGACCAAACAAAACTCCATTGTCGGTGCTCAGATACTCATAATTAAAGTCAAATTGGCCAAATGAATTCCCTAGAGCTTCTACATCCCAACTTGTGGAGTCCAAAGCTAGGAATAATGACTTCACGAGAATCACGACACTGTCTAACACATCTCTAGATGATGCCCAAAACTCATATGTGGTATCAAGACTCGGTAGTCACCTAACTCGTCATTACTGGAAAATCCTCACTTGTGTGTATAAGTGTCAGATAAGGGATTATGCAAATACTATTACAAAAGAAACTTTTTGTAATAAACTTAACAGAATAATGATATTAGCTCTCAGACAAACAAAGAAACCTAAACACAAAATAATATGCAGCAAATACGATGATGAAATTTGAATAGCATAATTTTATCCCATTGTTGCCTTTTCTTGAAGGTCAACATTCCCATTAGAGTACAAGGCTTCTTATAGTATCTGATTTGAATGAAAATGACGCAATTTGAAATTAAAACGAAATTCAAATCAGGAAACAATTGCAACTAAATCAAAAAAGGGGAACTCTGAAAACCCAAATACAGGAATAAACAACCCGTAATTCTGGGGAAAAAGAAGAGAGAAGTTATGACCCTAATTTGAAGATGTCAAACCTAAAAGACATCAATATAAAGCTAAAAGATGTGCAATATCAGCTGCAAACCTTTAGATCAAACCCTAATTTCCAATCTGAAAACCTGAATTTATTTAAAACCTCATGGAGTCAACCCTCAATTCCAGGGCACTAACCCACAATCTCAAGACTATAACCCCCAATTCTAACTCCCCAATTATTCAATTCTAACTCCCCAATTATGAGCTTGAAGGCGATAACCCACGATTTCACAAACCTAATCCTCAATTTAAAGATCTCAATTTGAAGGCGATAACCCTGAATTTAAAGATCTCAATTCTCAAATTGAAGGGCAAGGGCACAAAATCCTAAATTTGAAAGACAACATCAGTGCTGCAAAAAAATCCAAAACTCGAAACCCAATCTGCGGACAGTGAATAAGCCGTTAACCCTAGATTGGTTCTAACCCAAATCAAACTCCGATCCTCGAAACCCAATCTCCAGACAGTAAACAAACTGTTAACCCTAGATCGGTTCTAACCCTAATCGGAAAACGACAGTACTCCCCTCTCGATTAACGTTGGGGGTCGGATCTCTACAAAGACGGATGAACGTACCTGTGATGACAATTCAGCGAGGGTGAGGGCGATGGCGAAGGAGCCAGATATATTGAATGTCTTCACTCTTCAGACGAGGGGTAACCACAACAGGAAATTAGGAGTATTAGGTTTAGGGAGAACCCAGAATTGAAATTAGGAGGAGGGAAAAAGATATACCTGTGTTGTTCACCGATGGCGAAGAAGCGAAAAGACGGTGGAAGAATAGCAGACGACAGAGCAAGGTGGAGAAGATGGAAAACGGCGAGAGTGGAAGGAGATGGGCAACAGGAAAACGGCGGCTACGAGGAGTAGGGAAGATAAATTAGAAAGCACCAGGTTGGAAGGAGGACACAAGGCGGGGGATAAAATCAATCGAAGGCGGTGAAAATGAGGAAGCAGGAGGTGGAGAGGTCGAAGGCGAAGGCGGCAAACTGATGAAGCAGGAGGTGGAGAGAGAGGGAGGACGACCCAAGACGGCCAGAGGTTGAAGATTTCAGCCGTTGGATCTCCAATTTTAACAATGGGGAGTGAACGGCCAGATAGTCTCTATCTACCCGCGCTTTTAAGATATCTACAAAGACGGATGAACGTACCTGTGATGACAATTCAGCGAGGGTGAGGGCGATGGCGAAGGAGCCAGATATATTGAAGGTCTTCACTCTTCAGACGAGGGGTAACCACAACAGGAAATTAGGAGTATTAGGTTTAGGGAGAACCCAGAATTGAAATTAGGAGGAGGGAAAAAGATATACCTGTGTTGTTCACCGATGGCGAAGAAGCGAAAAGACGGTGGAAGAATAGCAGACGACAGAGCAAGGTGGAGAAGGTGGAAAACGGCGAGAGTGGAAGGAGATGGGCAACAGGAAAACGGCGGCTACGAGGAGTAGGGAAGATAAATTAGGAAGCACCAGGTTGGAAGGAGGACACAAGGCGGGGGATAAAATCAATCGAAGGCGGTGAAAATGAGGAAGCAGGAGGTGGAGAGGTCGAAGGCGAAGGCGGCAAACTGATGAAGCAGGAGGTGGAGAGAGAGGGAGGACGACCCAAGACGGCAAGAGGTTGAAGATTTCAGCCGTTGGATCTCCAATTTTAACAATGGGGAGTGAACGGCCAGATAGTCTCTATCTACCCGCGCTTTTAAGATATCTACAAAGACGGATGAACGTACCTGTGATGACAATTCAGCGAGGGTGAGGGCGATGGCGAAGGAGCCAGATATATTGAATGTCTTCACTCTTCAGACGAGGGGTAACCACAACGGGAAATTAGGAGTATTAGGTTTAGGGAGAACCCAGAATTGAAATTAGGAGGAGGGAAAAAGATATACCTGTGTTGTTCACCGATGGCGAAGAAGCGAAAAGACGGTGGAAGAATAGCAGACGACAGAGCAAGGTGGAGAAGGTGGAAAACGGCGAGAGTGGAAGGAGATGGGCAGCAGGAAAACGGCGGCTACGAGGAGTAGGGAAGATAAATTAGGAAGCACCGGGTTGGAAGGAGGACACAAGGCGGGGGATAAAATCAATCGAAGGCGGTGAAAATGAGGAAGCAGGAGGTGGAGAGGTCGAAGGCGAAGGCGGCAAACTGATGAAGCAGGAGGTGGAGAGAGAGGGAGGACGACCCAAGACGGCAAGAGGTTGAAGATTTCAGCCGTTGGATCTCCAATTTTAACAATGGGGAGTGAACAGCCAAATAGTCTCTATCTACCCGCGCTTTTAAGATAGTAAGGATATGTTTTTTATTTCAATTTTAAATGGAAAAAAGAAATTTTAAAATTAATTAACCTTAATTTTATTGGGTAGAGATTTTTGAATTTTTTTAACAAAAAAAAAGAGTGAAATACAAGAAAAATGTTCAAAATTTTGAAAATTAAAACTGAGCTTCGAGGGTCGAAGGAAAAAATTATATATACAGGGACACAACTAGTTAGACCTGTTAAATGGGTCATTCCGGTCAGGTTCGGGTCGGATCACTTCGGGTCCCGGATAATATGGGTTTCGGGTATATCCAGATTGATTTGAACCCAAGTTTGACCGGGTTTCGGGTCATTTTGGGTCGATTTGGGGTTTGTCTATTTTTTTCTTTTTTAAATTAAAAAAATCATGATTTGATAATCTTGAGATAATTTTAAAATTCTAAAATTAAAGACATTGTTCATAAGTTCTAGTGCTTGTAATTATATACTATATCTGATCTCAAATATTTGATTTTTATTATTTCTTGTAATTTTTATAAAATATAATAATAATATAAATATCAAAATTTTAAATATTTTTTTTAAAATAATTTTATTAAAAATTTGATATTTTATATATTATTAAATTTTATTAAAAAAACATGGCGAAACTAATTAAAATAACCCGACCTTTAAGGGTGTGTTAAAAATATATTCCAACCTTTCAAGTGTAAGATAAATATCCTGACCTATAAAGGGGTGTTAAAAATATATCTCAACCTTTCAAATGTAATATAAATATCTCGACCTTTATAGGTGACGTTAAAATAATATTTCAACAAAATTTGTACAAAAAAAAGCTAACAGGACATGCAGATATGACAAAAATAATTAATAAAAAAAAACTTTAAAAAATCTATATAAAAAAATTATAGATTTACATATCTTTCGTCTTTTATATTTTATACACACTATTTTCTTATAACTCTATATTAAAAACCTTGTTTTATTAAACCAGTTTTGTTTTCTTTTTTTTTATCAAGGGAAAGAAATAAATTAATAAAATATAAATATATATAAAAAATGATATATTTACAAGTGTTGAATATTTTTTTTAGATTATTTTTATATTTGAGGGATAACACCCATTTTCGTATAATGGACCATTTAACTAATTTCGCATTTTTTATGAAAATTTTAAATAGAAAGAAGAATAGTTAGAATTTTATTAATAAATTATGTAAAAAAAATGGGACAATTGAACAAAGAAGAATAATATGAAAATTTGAAATATTAATAAAGTGTCTTGAATTTTTTTTTTAAAAATAATAAATGAAAAAACTTCCATGTTGACGAGCAGAGAGACTTTGGAACATTGGTTGACCCGCCCTCGGAAATGCTTCTCCTCCGGCACTGCAATTCGGGGCTCCACCTTCTTCGGTGGTCGGACACCTTTCCTCCTCAAATTCTGGGACCGAACCATGTTCTTCCTGCAATTACGTGGACATGAACATAATCAATATCCACACAAAGTCACCCCCCTACTTCATAAATCTGTCTGCGACTATTTCACGAGAAAAGACCCATGTCACCTAATGAAGTAACCCTTGTCACCCAACACAATAGCTCATGTCATGAATGTCAATTGCCTTCTCCCAATTCTTCTACAGTACCCGTTTATGATAGGGGTTATTCTCCACTCTCACAATCTGGGTTAAAGGACCCGCAACCCTCCCACGCTCATCTTCAACCTCCCTCGGTCTTCTCTGACAATTCCTCAGTTCCCCATACCCCTTTTACCCCAGATCTGTATTTCCCCGTATCCCCAATTCCCCACATGACCGTTAATCCAATTCCCCAATTTCCGATTTTCTCCAATCCCAAATTCCATGCCTTTGAACGAAACAATGGAAGAATGCAAATGAAGTGGGGAAGATTGCAAATTAAGTGAAGATTCAGACTAGTAGAGATAGGTGAGGACAGATTTCAGTAATCAATTGAGTTGTACCTGTATCCCTACGCCTTCCTCTCCGGTACGGCCTTCTCCCGCGTCTTGCTCCCTTATCCGGCGACTTCCTCCCTCTCCGGTACGAAAAAATGGGAGAATGCAAATTAAGTGGGGAAGATTGCAAATTAAGTGAAGATTCAGAGTAGTAGAGATGAGTGAGGACGGATTTCAATAACCAATTGAGTCGTACCTGTTTTCCTGCGCCTTCCTCTCCAGTACGGGCTTCTCCGGCGTCTTCCTCCCTTCTCCGGCGTCTTCCTCCCTCTCTGGTACGGGCTCTCCTCTTTCCCTTCACTTCACAACCGCCTCCCTTCACTCCTATTAATATTCGGTCTCTCTCTCTCCTTCCCTTGTGTAGGTGGTTGTTTTATTTGAAATACCCCAAAACATTTTTGGGTTATTTCTTATTTTTACTTAATTGAATAAATGTATATTATATTTAATATATAGTATATCTTGTGAATTTGATCATTTAATAAATTCACCTAAGATATAACTATGACTTAGAATAATTAAATTATTCTAAAGGGTAATAATATATGATGGATTTAGTTATATAAATCGTCTAAATATTCTTATTATTTAATTTATAAAGTCAAATTAAAAAATATTAATCCCGCTATCTCCATCTTTATCCGTTTCTTTTATTTCTTTTTCTTAAATTATAATTCAGCATTATAGATACACTGTCGAAATTTAGGGTTTTCCACAAACCAAAAACTAGACCTGTCAAACAGGTCGGGCGGGTCGGGTTTGGGTCGGGTCATCTCGGGTTCGGGTCCATTCCGGGTCGGGTCATTTCGGGTTACGGGTCGTGAAATGCTCAACCCAGACCCATATTTAACGGGTTCGGGTCGACCCAACGGGTCATGAGCGCTACTCATCCATAATTTTATAAATGTCATTTACTATTTATACACGTTATTTTAAAATGATAAAATTATGTAAAATATATATAAAATTTATTACTTGTTATAATTTCAATCTTTTTAGTTTTTGAAGTATGAAATTATATATAATATATAAATGGATATTTTATATAATTATTATCATCCTTAAAACCATACATGAATAGTAAACAACATTTAAAAGTAAACAGATGGAGTATTTTTAACGACTATTTACATAGTTCCTAAACATAAAATTGTTATATTATCCTAATAATAGTTATATTATTGAAAAAAATAATTAATGTCTCTACAATAGTAATATGTAATTTTATATATATAACAAATTGTAAAGTTAAATTATAAAGTAAAATTGATGATGAAAAATATAATATTCAATCATAATTATTATTAGTAATAAATTTCAATATTAGGTTAAATTGCAATTTATTTATGTTTTTATTATCTTAAAGCTTGACCCAACGGGTGACCCACAGGTCGACCCAACCCGACCCAGAAATTTACGGGTTGAACGAGTTCGGGTTGCTTCGGGTTTCGGGTTGAAATATTTGCGCCAAAACCCACGTTTCAACGTCAACGTCATCTTCCTCTCCCAAATTCCCCACGACGTGAGGAGGCCGCTGCACCCACTGCAGCCCACGATTACCAGCGACCGTGCCACCACCGTTGAACCACCGAGCCGCAGCCCTTGCCCGGAGAACGCTCAGGTCGAGCCGCCACCGATCGCCGCTGCCCTGCGTCTCGAATTGCCGCCGAAGAATCCATCGCCGCCGCAGTGCAATACCTCCGCAGATCCTCGCCGTCGAGCCACTGCAGCCGATTGCCGTCGCCAAGCCCTGCCCGAGCCGCAGCCGATTGGAGCCTTCCTTTGCCGGGAGCCATCGCCGCCGAGGAGCATCGTCGGTTCGTCCCCTGTCCCTGTACCGCTTTACGTGATTTCAAAGAGATGGGAAACAGAGTTTTCAATTTCTTTTATAGAAATTACAGAAACGTCCCTTATATTTATACTATTTCCGTTTTTGGCCTTAAGTTAATTATATATTAAATTAAGCGGCCAATATTTCTAAACTGTTCAATTCTTGCCCGTTTCAACGACACCAATAAATCTCGAAGCACCCACGCCGGATCCCGCTTCCCGAGGAATTCATATTGGTATAGATATTTAACTATATAGAATTAATTCAATTTTAAATTGAGTTAAGTAAAGTTAATCGTATAAAATATCAATATTAAATGTTCCTTTTTCCGTTGGATTCACTAGGTGCTAAAATCTCACCTTGTTGTCATCGGCTGATCATCGACGGTTAAGGCAAGTGATTTCGTTCAATGCCTTTTGCATGTTTCGTGATTTTCTTTTGACGTGCCTTTTTATTCCGTGTCGAATGCGGCCCTGTGGCCAATTTCCTTGTTAATTTCGATAAATTGCATACCCGTCTGCTTGATGTAATTTATCTTTTTAATCATAAATTGGCATGAGTTAAATTAATGGGCAATTATTAAATGAATTATAGTGATATGCAGTTTAAATATGATTGTTTGTTTATAACACGAGATAAGTAAATCTTGCCCATTTTCTTCTTCCTAAAGTGCATGATATTCTGCTTGTTCTTTCATGCAAACAAGTGCATGGGATAGTAAGACCCTTTGAATTATCCATGTTTGTCCCTGTTTGATTTAATGTCGTTATTATGATCACCTAGTATAAATTGTTTATGTGTGATAAGATAGGCACCATGTGATGCTTAGTTATGATATGTTAAAATGCGCACCACGTGATGCGAGTGCCTTTATGCCTTTGGCAAGTTATGCAGTAGACTGACTTGCAGGTTGTGGTTCGTTAAGCCACCGCCTTACAAGGTTTCATGAAACACCATCCCGGAATGCATTCCCTGCGGGGTGATAAAACAAAGATCTGATGTAGGTCGTGGTCCGTGTTAAAGGCCCGACCGGTACCACGTAGTATGATTATTATTATCGTTATCTTTATTATCGACTGTTAAATAGGTGATCATTTCAGTTATTATACTCATCTGTCTCGGGTATAATTCCATTTCTTATCTTATAATCGATCGTTATGATCATCCGAGTCATGTCGTGGATTTTTATCTTTTTATCCAGTTTTCGCTATTAAATATTCGTGTCTTTCCCTTAACCTATGACATACCGTTTTATGGTCACTGTAAGGTTAAAGTCTGAACATTTTCCCTATCATTTGCTAGTCTATATTGTACTAACCATCCTATTTATTGGATGACTGGTGTCCTTCGTTCTCATGAAACACCAGACCATATTCCACAGGTCTAGTGCAAGCAGCGGAGCATGAGAGAGTTGAAGAGCGGACTATCATTTATTGAATGTGTCACACTACCAGTTTTGAACCTTTAAAGTTTCCGCATTGCTATTTTAGTTTTAGCTATTTTGAAGTTATTTATACTCTATGATTTTGGTATTTTTATGCTATTATGATCGGATAGTTTAAACTAGGATATTTAAATGACTTCCGGCTATTTTATTTTATTAAACTATCATCTTGTTTATGGGAGCATGTGTGCATGTCCCTATAAGCCTCAGGTGAATTCAAAGACATTAAAGTCTGCGGATTCACTGACATTGTAACGTTCCCTTGGGATTTAAAAGGGGGTGTTACATTATTCCCCAACAGCAATGAATGCAAGTTAATTTTTCTTTTCTTTTCTTTACCTTTTAATTTCGAGGAACACAGCATTTTATTTTTATTTTTTTGTAAGTAGGTCAAAGGAACTGTGCAACCAACTGCCACCCTGATAGATTCCTTTTCTATTGTCGTTTTGTTCCTTTTTCCCAGAATCGGGTCCCGTCTATGCATGCACGTGTCACCTGACAGGTTTTTTCGTGTCACTATTGACTGTCTCATATTCCTACGTATAGTCTAAATGACCCATGTCACCCCTTTTAATCCTCATGTCATCTAACAACATATACCTTGTCACCAAATTGGATAGATACATGTAGCTACACTGCCAAGTTTAACATGTCCGCATACCTACTAACATATACAAATGTTCACATTCGATAACTACCAAGTTTTGCAAAATATCCAAATGTTTTACTTCAACTATTACAAGAGGGTGTTATGATTGGAAGCAAGTGTTCAACTCCGAAGTCTAGCATCCGATTCGACCATGGAATACCCCAACAGCTAGCATCTGGCGGTATGCCTCAATGTACGTGCGTCCAATCGATCGAAGTTCGGAGCGGTCTCCAGCAGGAGGTGCATGAATCTAATGGTGTACGGGCCACAATCACCGCTGCAATGGGAAGAATCGGTCAGAACGCGGACACCGATTCCACATCCAATCAAACGAAATTGAACCATGTCATCCAACTTACCTTTTCTTGTTCTGTGGAAGGCTCTTGTCCCGGCGAATAGAAAACGGCGTGGGGACCTTATCCGCATACTTGACCTTCAGATCGGGGTGTGCACGCATGACGACAGGGATCAGGCTTGTCACAGGCATTAACAGAGGTTGGAGCTGGCGTTCCGTCACTATGTGGACGTCGCAGTCATACACCCTGACCTCTCATTCCTTAAGATCGATTCCAAGGGAAACCCAATGTTTTTTCCTGACGTTGAAGGGGAGGAGGATGAGGTCCATACCTGACCACGGTTGCCCCAACGGCTTCGGTGACCCGCCATCTAAGTACGCCATCAATGCATCACTAGGCTCGTACGCTTCAGGGCTGGCGTTGTACTCCTTTCATTCCCGAGGTAGATAAATTCCCGCCAAGCACGTATCGACTACGATGGCTCCACTGCCAATGTCACCCGCTCTGTCTGCGACCGCTTTGCGCAGAAGGTAGCAGCACTAGCTCCTCCATCTTCTGCATGAAGTGAACCGCAATTACAATCCAAAATCCTGACACGGGAAATTTGAAAGGTGACAAGTGTTCATACCACTGTTCCAAACCAATCTTGGGGTTTCTTCAGGCGGTTGAGTAACTCCTTCGTCACATCCACACCGCAAGGTGACGTGCACACCTCCGTGTCCCCACTGCACAGTAAGTTTCTGTCAGGTATTGTGGACGTTCAACTATCTACCTTCGTCGTCTATTCGAGAGTAAGACACATAAGCTACGTACCTTGCCACCCAACCTATCATGGCGTCGTTGTCCATCGCTGGCATCATTCCTAGCCGAACAGCATCAGCGGGAATAGTGGCTACCTTCTGGGCTCGCGGTTTCTTGGTCGGGGGAGCCAGCTCCTCTCCAACACCCTTCCTCGTCTTCTTCACCCCCTTAGATGCATACACCTGAGCTACCCGGGGCTTCGCCCTCTCATCACCTTCAATTTTCTTTCCCCCTTCCTCAGGACCAGACCCCTTTAAACCAACCTCTCCCAACTGCAAATATATCAAACTTCAGCTAAGATTGACACTATCCCTTGTCACATAACAGATATACTCATGTCGTTCAACTACAATGTCCCTGTCACCAATAACTGATAGAAAAAACTTACATCCTTGCCCTCTCTTGCCGTCCCATCCCCTGCCTTGACGGATTCACCTTCAGCTACCTTGTCCCCGACATCAGATTGCTTGTCCCCTTCATGTCACTTGCCATAAACTTTCATGTCACATATATAATCACCTTTTTTTATAAATAAACCTGACCTCCTTGGTCTTTCCTTCCCTGTTGTAGGGAGGAAATCGAGTATGAAATATAACAAATATAAATCAAACCAGATTATGCCCACGTCAAATAAATACAAGACCTCCTCCTGATGCAGCAGCGGGAAGTCAGGATCGATCCACGAGGAAGTGTGTCAGCGGATCCTAGGCAGTGGTGTAATCTCACGGACAGAAGTCGACAACAGGAGTCCTCGAGCTCGACTAGGGTCTAGTCGACAGAAGCTCGGACAGTCGAACACAGCACAACAGACACAGGAACTGGTGGTCGATCTCGACAAAGAGCTACTCGAGGTCGAGTAAGGCTCGTCGAGGTCGAGTTAGGGCTTCGTCGATTCCTGCACACTTAAGCAACAGCGACTCTAGGTCGAGAATCAGTCGTCGAGGTCGACCAGTGGGTGGTCGAGATCGACAAGGGCATGGACGAAAACGAACAAAAATAAAGAAAATAAAGAACAAATGCTTTTAGGGTTTCGAACTAAACTGAATGTAAAAGGACTTCCAAGATTGGGGTTTGCAACGACAATAACCGAGCATGCATAAGGTAGAACCAAACAGATTATCATATAATTCGCATTAAAGGACTAAGCTTTCGCCTTTTCCAACAATTAGACAACTCTCTCAAGAAACCCTAATTGTCTCTACCAATTTTATGTTTATAATCCAAGTTGTTAGCATGGATCTCCATTAGATGGGCAATAAACACATCAACAAGTAGGAAAATGCTCAAAACATGATAAAGGTCGGATCTTTACCTCGAATATGCATGGCTATCGTCGGGCTCGCCCCAACCCTAGAAGTGGGTGGACTACTCGCTCTTCATCGCAAACTCAGACATCATTGATTTGAAAGAAATAACTTGCATTAACTATATCCAACGATTTTACAATTCCGGCAATCAACTTTCGCAAACTGCCAAAACCGTAAAACCTTCGAACTCCCTAAACTGTCTCTGTGGAACTACTTGTCTCCGACTGAAATTGAATGCCTAAAACTGAGCCCCTAGGGCCTTATTTATAGCCTTCATTCCCTAGCTATTCTAGGAAAGAAGATATCTATCTATATCTAAAATTATATCTAAAACTTGAAAGGATAAATAAATCGTTTTAGGGAAATAAATCAAAAAAGGAAAAGATAAAGTTAAATAAGGTAGGTCTTCATGTCTTGATAGATTGCATCTTCCATGGATAGATTTGATAGAATTGGATAGATCTTCGCGCCCAAGGAATCCCAAGTCGAGTAGAATTGATCAATCCGAGTCGAACAGTTTCTGGAGCCCTCGTCGACCTCGACAAGGCTTGGTCGATCTCGAGTTGGCTTGGGCTCTCGACTTTGGTTGGCTGGCTTCTCTGCTCGACAGGCTCGGACTCTGGCTCACAGTGCTCCTCGATGTCGACAAAGGTCTCGTCGACCTCGAGTAGAGTGGTGATGTCGACTTGGTCTCCTCGGGTGGCCCTTCTCGACAAGTCTGGGTCTGGGCTCCAGGCTTAGTCGATCTCGACTAGCCGTACTCGATGTCGAGTAGGGCTAGGGTTCTCGTCTTCGACTTCCTCGGACAGCTTCTCCTCGGCATGGCTTGTCGGGATGTCTTGTCGACCTCGACAAGGGTTTCGTCGAGGTCGAGTAGAACTGTGCTCGGCTTCTCGGGCAGCTTTTCTCGTCGACTCCGGGTGGTCTGTCTCAGCTTCGTCGATCTCGACCAGGCTTTGTTGAGATCGAGTTGGGTCCCGGTGCTAGGTGTCTGGCTCTCTCGACCATGGTCTGTCGACCAGGCCTGCTCGTCTATGTCGAGTAAGGCTTACTCGAGATCGAGTAGCCTTGACTCTCGGATTGGTTCCGCTGCTTTGACCTTGGACTTCTGTAGTAGTTTTCTGAGCTTTTCCGACCTTCTGTAGAATTGCTGTAAAACGCCTTGATTTCTGCGAATTAAACAGAAACTGGTGTAGATTCCATAATTTGACAAATAAACATAAACTACATAGGTTTTGTACTATCTTAGCCCAAATGCATGCAATGTATACAGAAATCGATATAAAAGTTACTGTAAAACATGGCAGATTCCGCTCACAACATCCCCCCCCCCCACACACACACATCCCCTGCCTTGACAGATTCAGTTTCATCATGCTTTTCCCCGACATCATCACCAGCTAGCTTGCTCTCTCCTGATATCTCATCCCTTGCCTTCACAGTTTCAACTTCTGTGTGCTTATCCCCGCCATCATCCACTTCACTTCCCTTCTCAACAGCACCTCCTAACTGGAAATAAAATCAACATTCAATTATGCCTCAAACTTTCCAGTGTCACTTAACATAACAAATCATGTCACACAGCTACAATCTTCCTGTCACATTCTTCCAGTGTCGCTTAACATAACAAATCTTGTGATGTTTACCAACAACTTACCTTACCACCTTGTCCACCCTCACCGCCTTCAGCCGCAATTGACTTTATCAAGTCATCAAGTTCGACCTGTAAAATACATATTAACATTTGATATTGAATCCCCGATTTTAAGCTGGACTAAACATCGAAACGCATGTCACGCAAAAACAAACTTACAAACTCATCTCGTTTTTTTCTTATCTCCAGCTTGTTCTTTATCGGTTGCTTCTTGCCAGGCCGTCCCCTTACATTGACCATCCTGCAGCTCAGTCACAGCCACCTCCAATAATTTCAGCTGCAGGTGATAAAATTATTACTTCATATCACCATAAGGTGAAAAAATTCAACACAATTCACACTTCATATCACCATGAGTAATGAACACCCAACAATTCCTAATTCACACTTCATATCATACTAAGGTCACCTAATTCAGTTCTAAACAAACATAAATTAGACTAGGCCCCCCTCAATTTCATACCACATTCGTTCATTATCTACACTACGTGTCACTTGTCCAATTTCACGTGTGAGGAGTCCATTTACCCTAGTCACCACAGTTATCCAGAGTCTCCACAAAACGAATAATTGGGAAGTAATTGCGTACCTTTTCATCCATCTTCTCCATCCCTGTTGACATTCTCTGAAGCTTGTCCATAACTTGTTCCAAAGTCTTGGCCACGTCCCCCACCCAGCCATCCTTCTCATTGCCTCCTCTTCCCGTCTTTGGGGACCTCCCACTAGGGGCTTCGAAATGTGTCGGGAAGAGTGCAACTAGGTCGTCGAAGAGGGGGTCGGACTTCCCATCATCGTAGACACAACCATCCATCAGCTCCAGGTCAGCCTCCTTTGGTATGAGTATTGGGTTATCATCAATCTCTATGGTCTCCTCTCCCCCAGCTTCGGTGCGGCTGGCTATATCCTTATAAGCGAGGTTCTCGTCCTTGAGGTTCCATCTCATGCAACGAGGGAATGCCGTCGTCGACACCTTCGTCACAAACCGGACCCCCATTTCGGCATGGATTCCAACAACCAAATCTGCACCGCATCCCCACTCAAATTAATACATTTTCAGCATATGAATTACAAAATGATCATGGGTGTGGTCGAGAAGGTTACCTGAAAGGATAGTGGATAACCCATCAGGCCATAACCATTGAGCTTCTTTCGATCTTCTGCCTTTATCTCAGCCTCCCGGCGCTTTACGGCGCCGTTCAGCGACACGTGTGTTGCAGCATAGATGACCCTCCCCCATGGGAATGCCAAAAACCGATCGACATTCTTCACCAACCGGACGATCCAGCTCCGCAACCCCTTCCTCTTCTCCTCCCCTAACAAAACGCCTTCCACAATGTACAGAAGCACTAGCTTGAATCGTCTTCGCGGGCTCCGCACCACCAACATTGAGTTCTTCAGCTCGGTCTCCAGGTCACCGACCGTTATCTTCTCGTTTCCAAAAAACTCCTTGATAGCTTTCTCGTCGTCCTCCATGTCACTAGTTGTTGGTTGATTGCACCGCAACCCGGTTACTAACGCAAACTCCTTGAGGGAGAACCTCCAGAGCTTCCCCTTAATCCGGTACCACGTCTCCCACTCCTTATCGCTCGCAAGTTATCGCTGGAGTGCATAATGCACCATTTGTGAAGAAAATTTCACGTTGTGCGCCAGCTGCACAACCCCACCCAGCTGGGAGTCAAGCAGCTTCTACCAGTCGCTAGCGTCAACATAACCATCGATGTTGTTCAGCATCGACAGTCTTGAGCCCTGGTTCACCCAGGCCCGGAAGTGCCTAGCTTCGGGGACTACGTATTCAGGCTCTTTGTTCTTCGACCTCACATTCTTCGTCCTCACCATTTCTCCCCTGCAATTTCCATCACACGAACAAAATCAGTTTACAAATTATATTCATCTCCCTCTGTCACCTAACAGACTAACTCATGTCACTCTACCCTTGTCACTCAGGGTGAAACCCATGTCACCCATTATGAATCGGAAGCCTATAATCAATACCTCAAACCTCCTTCAATAGGACACCTACGACATCCACATATCCCAATTTCCACACCTCGTCAATTCCCCTATTCCACCTACCACAACAAATTTAGAAACCCTTCCCTCCAAATTGGAAACCCCTGTCACCCAATGTCAAACCCCTGTCACCCAATTCGAACCTCAAACCACCAATTTCCCCTATCCATAGTTCCCCGACCGTTGCCCTAACCCATTCCGAAAACCACTGTCACCCAATTGGAAACCCTAACCACCGATTTCCCCTTTCCATACCCGAAAACCACCCAGGCCACCACCACCCACCATTATCCAAACAAGAAAACCACCACCCCGACCCACCATTCAGGCCGCCATTGCCCTAACCCCTTCACCCACTGCTTCCTCGACCCACACCCGCGCACACTACCACCAAAGGGAGAAGAGTAAAAGGGCGTAACTGTTCTGTATGTCGCCGGGTCGTGGATGATGTGTTCTTTCCGGCGACGCTGGACTTGCCCGCTCTCTCTCCTTTGGTGTATGCAACTGTCGAGGAAGAAACCACAACCGCCCTCTCTCTCTCTATCTTGTGGCGTCTCTGCAACTGCCTCTCTCTCTCTCTCTCTCTTTTCTATTGTATTGGTTTGAAACGGGAGAGAGATGGTGATTGGATTGCCTTTACTAACCCCCTATTTCTCCTTCCCGCCTTGCCTCTCTCCTACTAGGTAGGCAATGATGCCTTCATTTTATTTTTCTTTTTTTTTTTGGCAAAAAATACATGCGATAGCCGGTTTGGGGGGTGGTAACCTAGACAGTTTTGCAAATTTGGGGAGAAAATGGCATTTTTGTCAATTTTTCCAAAACGGTGGCATTTTTGCAAAGTTTTTTCAAATTGTGGTATTTAGTACCATTTCCTCTTATATATTTTATATATAGATTATACGGTTGCAATATAGTATACTACTATAGTACTATATATTCATTCAACAGAAGCCGTGTATAGGAGGGAGCCCGAACGTGATACGTGATACGGCCGAGACTAAGTTTTCACTCCTAAAACTTAATTGTCTTTTGTTTTATTTTTATGGAGACCTAAACTCTCCCTTTTCGTCTATGATTTGAAGCTTTGTTTGGATTGATTGTGAGTTTCTAATTCTTGTTCCTTATTTTCTATATTGAATGTTTCGACTTCTTTGTGCTTGATTGTCTATTGTTTTATTCTATCTAGCTCGCGCAACTAGTTAGAATCAATTCAATTGCTAGGGTTTTGTAGATTCCTGGTTGCAAAACTTAACCCAAGTAGCAAACTTGTTCATTTAGGGCTGGTTGAACTAATTGAATGGGTAGGAAGTTGGGTGTGTTATTAAATCCCTCTTTAGGGACTGCAAATACTTTGGTTAATCTCTGAACTTAAACCTATCAATTGAGTTAAATCTTTCTTTAGGGACTGTTCGATTGATAAGGGTTTCTAGGACTGGTTGGACTAATAACTATATTAGGTTGGGACAAGGACATTCATAGGAAACTTAAAAAGACGAGAAGAAGTTATAATATCAATTTAACCAAATAAAGTAGATATTTGTAGATGAAACTATTTTATTAATCGTTACCTCGATTAATTTGTTTATAGTTTATTTTGTTTTCTTTCTTATTTCAATCACTCAAAACCCCATGTTTCATATTAATTGGTAAATAAAATTAACTTAGGAATAACTTGGTTCTCTGTGGGATCGACTCGTGCTTACCACACTACATTAGTTAGGTAGGTTCGAATTTATTTTGATACGGTTTACGCGACTAAAAATCGTCCATCAAATTGGCGCCGTTGCCGGGGAATCAAAGTTTATTTCTTTGTTATGTGTGTTTGCCGATTATTGTATATAATTAATTTTTTTGTGAACTTATCTTACGGTTTACGACACCCTTACTACTAACATTTTAAGATGATATTAATGCAGCATCAAGGCGAAAATTTTCACAATTATTTCACAAGAGTGAAGAATTTATTGGACACCCGTTATGCACGAGTTTACCAAGATAGTTTGCAAGATAAGATTGTTTTTGTACTTGAGGGCATGACTCCTGAGACCAAAGAACTTGTCGAGTCTATGAGTAACGGAGGCTTGGCAAGTTTTGACTTATCAGAGATGTGGGATTTTTTCTGCTACATGGGTCACCAAGTGGAACAGGAAGAAGCTTTCACAAGCTAGGTTATATTGGAGCAGGTGCTTAAAAGGATGGAGCGATTTGAGGAACAATTGAACCAACTTAATCAACCGGTGAGTGAGTTGGTAGTAGAGCAATGCTTTATTCCTCAAGTTGATGAAAGTCAAGACATAAACAATGATGGTTTGATCGATGAGAGCCCGATGCTCCCTGACATGGAGTCTCATGAGTGCACGCATGAGTGCACGCATGAGGATCCATGTGTTTTGGCTCCTATTTCATCGGAAGAAATCATCTTTGACTTTCCTATCAAGGAATCATTTACCGAGCCGATTTCTGTGGCTCCCGAAGAAGGTATTGATATTTCTTACACTTTTGTGGATTTTGGTGAATATACAGACCCTTGGGAACTTTACTTTGAGAAGCCACCAACGGAACTGTGTTGGTGGTGTCATATCCCTTCAGTAGAGAGTCATGCTAGACTCTTTGATAAATTAAAAGGGTGTTTAACTTCTATATTTTATACTTTCAATTTATTATGCTTTGAGCTTCTGTGTAAGATGTGTGCACAAGAATATGATAGGTTATTAAGGGCTTTAACAATGTCTGAAACGATCTTAGAGATTGTGAGTAAACCAAGGTAATTTTTTCCCCTTTTTATTTGGGTGTTGTTATATACACCGCAAATCCAACGTCAAAAATGCACGTCCTTAACGACGTGCATGGCCTTCTGACTAATTAGAGTTTAAAAAAAATTAATTAACCCTTTTTAACCATGCACGTCCTTAAGGACGTGCATGATTTGGGGTGTATATAGCGAACACGTTTTATTTTTAGTTAGGATTAAATTATACTTTATTTTTTTTATTTTCGTAAAAAAAAAGAAAAAAAGAAAAAGCCCTCTTCCCGTCTTTTTCCTTTCCTCTCTCTACCCATCTCAACCCGTTTGAGCGCCGGCCCCAAATTCCGACTACCCGTCTCTCTCCTCCTCTGAATGCCGGACGCAGAGGCCGATCCTCTTTAGGCCCGGGGGTGGCAGTCGCCCCCCAATCGAAAATCAAATATTACATACTTATTCCTCTCGTCGATAGCTTCGATTTGATATATTATAAGCTCAATTCTAATATCTGAGCAAAAAGTTATAAGCGTTTCAATTTTCAGGACTGAACATGTGTAAATTATTTCATACATCATTTACCAAACTAATATACTTTATCATAATTATCATTTGTAACACTTCATGCATTAATAATATAGTTATACCCGAGTACTCGAAGCTTATAGGGATTTAATTTTACATACACATTTTTTTATCATAGTTTTCCGCCCCCTCAATCAACAGTTTCAGGATCCGCCACTGGGGGACGCCATCCACCGTTCTCCGGCTCCCCACCAATCCACCGGCGCAGCACCCCCGGTCCCTCTCTGATCTACTGTTGTTGAGCGCCACCCTTCTTCCACCGGCCATTCCTCTCATCCTCCTGGCTGCATCGTTCGCCGCCTCCCGGAATTCGCCGGCCTCCTCGTCGGGATCTCCCCTCCGTCCTTCCTCTCCTTCTATCGCCCTTCACTGCTGTTCACCAGATCGACTTCCAGACCACCACCGGTTTCCGCCTGCCTTCAACGCCATCCCTTTCTCCGGCGTGTGTTCCCCGCTGCCTCTACCGCCAGCCACCACGCCTCCGCCCGGAGCCCCTACACTCAGCCCTTGCCGCTCGATTCTTCTCAACCCTTTCTGTTTTTGCTGCCATGTCCGCTCTTCCTAATTTCTGAGCGCAGCTGATTCAATTTCCCGTCAATTCCGCAACTGGTAAGTGCAGGTATGTCATCCTTTTTCACCCTTTCATTGAGATTCTCGTGATTTATGAAAGAGGATGATGAATTGATTTTATTGAAATTGTTCATGTCTAATTTTCGATTCTTGTTGCTTCATATTCACGGGATGATCTGAATTTTCCATTCATTGTCAAGAATCTCAAGATTGAGGGAAATCTACTGTGAATTGTGATTTATTGTTCATGTTGGGTTGATTGAGATCTTCTTAAATTAATGGATTGGTTGTTGCTTTGTTTTTCTTGTTGCACAATAGCTACTGAGTTCAGTTCTGGATCTGTTATATGTTTTTGATCAATCTGCTGGACTTGAATGTGTATTTCCTGTGATGCTTTCATTGTGAGTCTGATTGATCATCAACACCTTTGTGCTACTGTGTTGGTCCTGTTTTTGTCCATTTTTATGCTTTGGTTGTCCCATATAGTTTTGATTTCATGCCTTAGTTAGCCTTCGCTTTATGTTTACCCATGTGTTTAGAATTAACTAAAATCTATAGCTGAATTTGGTCACCTTAGCTACCGATTTTGGTTGTTTTCTTCATGATTATTTGTAGTGTAGGCTACTACTGTTGGCTCACTTAATTCTTGAGATATGACGATGTCCGTCCTTTATTTCTTTTGCTTGTCTCTTGCTCCTTGTGTCCGTCAATTTTTGATAATTTTACTTGCAAAATATGGATGAGTGTGAGTTGCGGATTGATTTTTGTGCATTCTTTGAGGGTTCAGTTGATTTGTTTCTTTCTCTGGACCATAAGCCAACATTTTCTGTTATTAGTTTGCCGTGGAGGTTTGCTTTGTTTGCATAGGGTACAGTGCTAATTAAGGGAGTGGCTACCGAATTTCGTTTCTGTGAGCTGCTGCATTTTTCAGAGGAGCCTTGACCGCTCTGTGACATAAATTGTTTTAATCCCTCCTCCGAAGCTGAATTTAAGTGAACTGCTTGGAAAGCCTGATTACATTGTGAGTTTCCTCTACCTTTATTTCTTTCTTTTTTTTTACTTTGAGGACAAAGTAAGATTTTAAGCATGGGGTGGGGAATTCAAGTGTATCTCCGTGTTTTATATATGTGTTAGTTTTTTTTTTTTTTTAATTTCTGTTATCTATTGCATTTCATTATAGGTTGCATTATAGATATTTGTATTTGATAATTATCCCATGTTCATATATAAGTCATTGAGTCTTTGTTTTTTATTTGTTAGTTTTTTTTAGTTTTTTTAGGAAAGATATTTCCATGATTGGTATGACCTCGATGATGATATATGGTTTTTCATGGCTTAAGAGTTAATAAAATTGAATTTTAAATGAATAACGACACATGTGGGATTCCCATAGATAATCTGGATTATGAGCTTTAGTTATAACTTCATTATTGGTTGGATGTTCAGTTTAGAGCAATCTTTAAAAAAAAATTATATGATTTTTATTGTATATGTCTAAACCCCTGATGAAAAGCACTAGTAAATTCGGTTATATGTTTGATGTGTTTGATATATATATATGTTGGGTTGATGAGTGTAAGGAGGATAAAATTCACTTACACCACTCGAGGAGGATAAAATTCACTCGAGTGAAAAGAATCATCAATAAACCAAGCTTTATAGAAATGTTCGAGGAGAATAAAATTCACTTGACACTATAAGAATTGAGAAAAAAAAGTACGGTTAGTAACCGATCCTGCTTGTGAAGGGTAAAATTCACGCAAAAAGGAAGAAAAATGCTTAGAAACAAAGAGAGAATAAGAGCTTTATTGAAATTCCGAAGTAGAAAATGCCTAGTAATCAATGGGTGTTTATGACAATTTTTATGTGCTTAATGAATTTGATTGTTCAACACATTCTGAATGCAAACATCCCCTGAACCTAATCGGAGTTTAAAGCAACGAGTATGAAGGGTTTGATGTGGGTCTCATAGTGTTATAACTATTTTGAGCTTAACGAAATAAATACTCCTGAAGCCATGATAATCATACTGATGAGTCGATCATTCATAGAAATTTCCTTGAGTCTCTCGTCTTTCTTTTTCATTCTGTCTTTGCTTTGTGGATAGTTTGCTTGGGGACAAGCAAAAGTCTAAGCATGGGGTAGTTTGATATAGAGTATATTTTAGTCATATTTTTAGTAGAGATTTGCATATTATTTTAGAGTATTTTTACATGTTTTATACTTAATTTCTATTATTTGTTATTCGGAGTCTACACTCGTATTTTATTATAATTCAGGTATTTTGGAAGAAAATCGGAAATGTTTGAAGTTACCGTAGTCGTGAGAACAAGGAAGAGCTGATCAAATTCTAAATCTATTTCATAACGAGGATTGGCCCGAATTACAAGAGGTTAATTTTGAAGCCGGACTAAACTTTTCTAGTCACAAGGCCGAACTGTCCATCGAGCATGGGAGGAGTCACGTGACTGAAGCTGGCAAGCTGCTATGTTAATTCATCAAGTTAGATAGAATTAGTTAAATTAGATAGATATATTATTATATATTTAAGTTAAGATAGAATTAGATTTAAGATATTATATATTTTATATTTAGATTATACGGTTGCAATATAGTATACTACTATAGTACTATATATTCATTCAACAGAAGCCGTGTAAAGGCACTACAAAATATCTGACCTAGTGTAACGCCTAAAATCGTTCACCTTACGCTTTAAAAGTGTTACTATAAACCTATGATACCACTTTTCACTCCGCTACAGTAGTGGCCGTTACCATAGATCTATGGTAACGCCAACACACCCTATTGTAACAGTTTGATAACTCCAAGCTATATCTGTTACCTCAGGTCCACAACTGTTACCATTGATACAAACCATTACAAAAGGTGCACAACCGTTACCACAGACTTATTTTTTTTTTAAAAAAATGCTATTTGACTATATTGGAAAGTGGTGCACCTCACAGCCACGAATAGAGCTGGCAATTCGGGTCATCCGGTCGGGTTCGGGTCGATCGCATTCGGGTCGGGTCACTGATGAGTCGGGTCAACTCGGTCAGAATTTCTTTGTCGGGCTTGGCCGGGTCGGGTCGGATTCGGTCAAAATGAAATTCAGATTGGTCGGGTTTCGGTCAGAATCGGGTCGGACCCATTCAGGTTTTCGGTCAGAATCGGGTCGGACCCATTCGGGTTTTCGGTCAGAATCGGGTCGGTACTCGGGTCGGTCCCCGATATATCGGCCGATATGTCGGAGATATCTAGAATCCGTTACCAATTTATCATATAGACATATATCATATAGGTATATCGGATCAAAATTTAAACATATATCAATTTGAATGTAAACTTTTTAT
Organism: Persicaria tinctoria; assembly: GCA_037127255.1. Lineage (NCBI taxonomy): Eukaryota > Viridiplantae > Streptophyta > Magnoliopsida > Caryophyllales > Polygonaceae > Persicaria > Persicaria tinctoria. The sequence goes on along the minus strand of JBANSL010000007.1, from coordinate 17,731,216 downwards.
TTTATCAAGTTTATGGGTAATTTTACAATTCAAATATTAATTTTTCATGTTTATTTTTAAAATTTGAAGTATAAATATAACACAACCCCGATAAGCGATATTTAGAAGTTAGAATCTTGCTTTTTGGTAATCAATTTTATTAAATTGAATACGTAATTCGTGTTATTTATGGATTTCAAAAAGCATTTTAGTAAAATTAAATATGATTCAATAAATAATCTACTCATTGGCTCGTAAACTCAATGTTGTTAAACTCTCGATTCGATCCTACGATCTAAAAATGGAAAAACTGATCCCGGTCCTTTATTGCGATTATAACGATCCTATAAAATGTCTATTATAAGAAATTTCTAATATTTACCCTTTATATTTAAGATATTTATAATATATTTAGTTAATCTATATTATATTTAGTTTGTTTTTAAAATTTTACATCTTTATGGGAGTAGGGTCGGGTTGGGCGTCGGGTCGGGTTGGAAATCGGGTCGGGTCTTATTTGAGTCGGATTCGGGTTGAGTCAGGTTTGTCTGTATTCGGGTCACTTCGGGTTTCGGTTCAAAGTCGGTCGGGCTCGGTTTCGGGTTCGGGTTATGAATAACGCTAAATTTTCGGATTCGGTCGGGTTTCGGTTCGGGTCGGTCGGTCGGGTTTCTCGGGTCGGGTCAGATTTTGCCAGCTCTAGCCACGATGATCCTTTTCACCCAAAAATTACAAATCCACACATATAATAGACTAACAAATCATATTATTCTTTATCCAAACAATAATTCTTCAATACAAGGAATCTCTCAAAGTATTTTACATAAAATAAACATAAATGTATATATATACAGCTATAACACACCATTGAAGTAAATAAAAACCTTCTAATAATAAATTGTTCTTCACAAGTCCAATCCTGTAGCATCACAAACTTCATGAATCTCATCAGTCTCATACAAGTGATCTACAACAACAGAAAACCTTGATGGATCCAATTGAATCTGCAGGGGACGAGTTATCAGTGGAACTATTCATTAAAATAAACCAAGACAGATATAAGAAGATATCTAATCTAGTGCACAAAACCTCACATTAGTATTAACTCAAGTTCTCAAACATTCTACATTGTAGAGATTATGGTCCATCCATAAGTAATGACAAAATAATTTCAACATAAAAATCTACACAAGCTCAATCATTAGTATAAAGTATAAATACAAATAAAACAAGTAATATATACATGATCAAATCAAATTCTTAGTTGGCCTCTATCAACATGTATCACGTGATACGTGATACGGCCGAGACTAAGTTTTCACCCCTAAAACCTAATTGTCTTTTGTTTTATTTTTATGGAGGCCTAAACTCTCCCGTTTCGTCTACGATTTGAAGTTTTGTTTGGATTGATTGTAAGTTTCTAATTCTTTTTCCTTATTTTCTATATTGAATGTTTCGACTTCTTTGTGCTTCATTGTCTATTGTTTTATTCTATCTAGCCCGCGCAACTAGTTAGAATCAATTCAATTGCTAGGGTTTTGTAGATTCTTGATTGGGAACCATAACCCAAGTAGCAAACTTGTTCATTTAGGGCTGATTGAACTAATTGAATTGGTAGGAAGTTGGGTGTGTTGTTAAATCCCTCTTTAGGGACTGCAAATATCTTGGTTAATCTCTGAACTTAAAGCTATCAATTGGGTTAAATCATTCTTTAAGGACTGTTCGATTGATAAGAGTTTCTAGGACTGGTTGGACTAGTAACTATATTAGGTTGGGACAAGGACATTCATAGGAAACTTAAAAGGACGAGAAGAAGTTATAATATCAATTTAACCAAATAAAGTGGATATTTGTAGATGAAACTATTTTATTAATCGTTATCTCCATTAATTTGTTTATAGTTTATTTTGTTTTCTTTCTTATTTCAATCACTCAAAACCCCATGTTTCATATTAATTGGTAAATAAACTTAACTTAGGAATAATTTGGTTCTCTGTGGGATCGACTCGTGCTTACCACACTACATTAGTTAAGTAGGTTCAAATTTATTTTGATACGGTTTACGTGACTAAAAACCGTCCATCGGTATTCTTTAATATGAAGATTATGCCTGGTTTACGAATATAAGGAGTTTGAAATGCATTTGATAGCACTTTATCTCAATTAATTTTCACATATGCGCATATATGATGATCACAAAGGGTACTTTCTTGAAACGTTAAAGTTTTGCTTGATGTTTTGAAGTTAATGAATAATGATATATTCTTTTTTAATAAATAGATTGATGAATGGTACATTTAAAAAATTTGCTTAGAAGGCATTGTGCACAACTGCACAGTCTGCACCTAGACCTTGCCCTATTGGTAGGATAAAAATACCCTATTGGTAGGATAAAAACCTAGACCTTGCCTCCAATGATGTAAATTATAGGACTTTAATTGCAACCTTATGGTGGGGATCAAACACATAAATTTTAATTATTAAGATGATTCATGATGATTACAATATCTTCAATTAGTACCCTCTAACCAAATCAGTCATTAGTGAATAAAGAATCCACCAAAAAGAGAAAATTGTACAAATTGCAAGAGAATCTCATTAATAATGTAAGGAGCTAATTTGCCAACAAGCAACTAAGCCGTACCTAAAACAGGAAAAAAAAAAAAAAGTAAAGAAGCAACTCTGCGAACATATCAAAATCAATTTGACCGAATTAATAGTGGATTAATACAATTCCCACGCCATGACGCGTTTTTTAAAACGAAAATATTATATATAAAAATATTATAAAATATTAATAAATGGTGAGATAAAAATCATTAAAAAAACTTTACAACAAATATATCTTATAATTATCTCAGAAAATTATTTTTTAAAAATCTTATGTAAAGTATAATACATAAATATAGATATTTTAAACTACTCAATAATAATAATAATAATATCAATATCAATGTTTTGAATTAAGCTCAATAATTAGTAAATAAATTTGAGTTAAGTTCAATAGTTATATTAGATTGAATTTAATGTTTTGAATTAGGCCCAATAGTTAGTAAAATTAAAGGAAAAAAAAAGAGAGAATTAAAGGAAAAAGAAGAAAAAAAAGAGAGAATCAAAGAAAATAAAAAAAATGTAAAAAAAAAAGTATGATTGGTCAAGACTTCTAAAATACCTCTAAGATTGACACATCATCCTAAACTCTTCTAAATTAAGAGTTTATATAGATTCTTGAATCAATAACATCCCCTACAATATAATAGCAAAAGCAAGTTCTGTAGAAAAGAATTTGCCACGTGTCAAGTCTAGCAATTTTTGGTCAGTTTTTATTTTACTTTTTTCCCCAAAAAAGTTTTTATTTTACTTTTTTCTCTCCTTCCCTGCTTAGCCCCACGTTCTCCCCACAAACTGCTCTCAACTCCCTCTCATTCAGAAGGAAGCGGCAGGAGGAGAAGACCGAGGAACAACGATTCAAGGCGAGCACGAGGAGGTAGGGTGGAGCCGGTGCGCGGGTGCGGGAGAGAGCGGGAGTGCTAGGTAGGAGGCCAAGCGCGAGAGGGGAAAGAGGGGAGGTGATGAGGGCGGTGGAAACCGGCGGGGCTAGAGGCCAGATCCGGCGATTAGAGAAGGACGGAGAGGTGAAGAGGTTGTGCGGTGAGGATGCAGCGACAGATCGATGCGGGGTTTATGCAATTTGAAGGTATAGCGATCCAGTCTATCCTTTCCCCCTTTTTGTTTTCGTTTTCATATGGTTTCTAGGGTTTCCGGTTGGTTTGCTTCAGTTCTTCCATGATTGAATCGTTTTGCCTCTTGATATGAGTTTCGGAATGGTTCTAGGGCTAATTTTTTAATGAAATTGTGAATTTGATTGGTTGTTTGTGTTCATATAGCTAATCAGATTTGTATGTGAATTGATTTTTGTTTCATTGACAACCATTGTAGCATTACTGACAAAACACAATGAATTGATCTGTCATATGAAGAACAGGAAGCATGGAGCCAGAGGAGAAGCGGAAAAGGGAGCCACTCTACGGCGGATCGAGGCGGGGTTTATGCAATTTGAAGGTATAACGATCCAGTCTATCCTTTTCCCCCTTTTGTTTTCGTTTTCATATGGTTTCTAGGGTTTCCGGTTGGTTTGCTTCAGTTCATCCATGATTGAATCGTTTTGCCTCTTGATATGAGTTTCAGAATGGTTCTAGGGCTAATTTTTTCATGAATTTGTGAATTTGATTGGTTGTTTGTGTTCATATAGCTAAGTGGATGAACACATTAGGGATGCATACAAACACATTGTGAAACATCTTGTATGGCTGCTCTTGATAATGTATTAATGTTGATAGAAGTTTAATTTGAATCCATGAGATTGATTAGCACTACTACATTACAACGATAGTTTTTGTTAAAGGTCTATGCTTATGCTTTCTTAAATAGTTGGTTATTGCCTATGCTTTCTCAATTTTTTTAAAGGCATATATTGATGTGGTTAGAGAGTGTATGTCACTGTAAATTCAGCATTTAAACATATATTTTCGGGATTAGATCAAATTCATCTCACTGAGTTCATGTCTTAACGGAATAGTCTTGGTCACGATTGACGATTGTATGGGTACATTGGGTAGGTCCATGTCCTTTGCATTTTTTTTTTGTGTGTGTGTGTGTGTCAGAATGTCAGTAGTCAGTAAAGAGATTTTCTACATAGCTGAATCAGTGATGTACCCGATTGATAAGAACTACGGAGTAGGTTTTATACTGGGCTGGTCTTTGTGCAAACACTACTGATGGTTTTGCCACTTTGGGATGATTTTTCATCTCTTACTTGTGTGATTTTTCTATATATTTATATAAAAAGAGGAAAATAACAATCCTGAATCCTGATGATTGGAATTTTTCCCTTTTCAGCTTTAGCCTATTCAGCATGGATGGGCAACAAATCCTCAGGAAATGGTCATTGAAGTAGGTGAAGTATTCAAGGTAATCCTCAAAGAAGTATACCGATTTCTTGAAAATTCAAGTTACATGGGTATTCTTTCAATGTGTATATTTTTTTTAAATTGTTCCTTTCCTCATGATCAGTACAATTTATAATCAAAATCAGGTGTGCTAGACAATGTTCAAACATTTTTAGATCTTATAATATTCAATCTATCTTATAATGTTCAGATCTGTCACTGCTGAATATTTAGATCTGATTTTCAATCTATCTTTATAGTTTCAAATCTGACATATTTGGTTTACTGTATGAAAGCAAACCACAAAATGTAACTGATTTTAAAAAAAAATGTATCTATCTTATAATATTCCTCCTTTGGTTAAAAGATTCAGCTGATTTTTTTTATCACATCTGTCATTGATGAATATTTTGTTTTCACCTATGATTCTCAGGAAAAAAGGAAATTATTTCTCGTATTGTATGAATTTAGTCATACTTTATAGATATACTGAAAATTCAGATTAAAAATCAGATTACAAATTCATATTACAAATTCAGATTAAAATTCAGATTACAGATTTTATAAAAAATTCAGATTAAAAATCAGATTACAGATTTTATAAAAAATTCAGATTAAAAATCAGATTACAGATTTTATAAAAAAATCAGATTAAAAATTCAGATTACAGATTTTATAAAACATTCAGATTAAAAATCAGATTACGGATTTTATAAAACATTCAGATTAAAAATTCAAATTAAAAATTATATTATAGATTTTATAAATCATTCAAATTAAAAATCAGATTACAGCCAGATTTTATAAAACATTTAGATTACATTCATATAAAAATGTTAAATTTTATATGGCTGATTTTTCTTATAAAATCAGATTGTTTTACAGTCATATAGGTAGATTTAATCTAATTGTTTTATAAAATCTGACAATTTTATAAAATATGAAAATATGAAATAAAACAGTCTTGTGGAGTAATCTATAATTTAAACTTAAATTAATTTTGTTTTAATATTTTTTCCTTTTCCCCTTTGGCAGTTACTTATATAGTGGGTGGTATGTAACTGTTTGTTTACGCACGGTCAGTTACTGATAGAGTGAGGTGTGTTTTTCATTCAAACTAGATCTGTTTTGCACTTGTAGGCAGTTATAAATTCATTCAAACTAGATTCCCTCCTTCCACCATTTTACCGGGAGCTTTTAGGTCGTAAGGGTATCTTCCTCCAGCAGTTCTTTTTCTCTCATTATTGAGTACATTTGTCATATCAAAATGGACAGATTACTTGTGCATGTAGTCGTCTAATGAAATCACTATTAAACACCATTAGGTGACAAAAGGAAAGAAAATGTTCAAGTACCTTTGTTCTTACAGATGACTATTTAATGTTGCTAAAATATTTAACAGCAATGAGTACAAGGAAAGTGAATTTGATTCAAGAGTTTGGTGTCTTCTGATCCAATTACTTTGTATTGTTACAGCCATATTAATTAGCTTCAGATTGTGCTTTTGTCGTCTTTTTTTTATAAAAAAAAATCATCAGGATGAATTTCTTGAGTAACATTTCTAATGTAGTGATTGCATACTTCCTAAATTTTGCAGAAGTTGCAGGTTAGGATGAGGAGAACAATATTAGGACAAGAAGGGTCATCGTACGTCCTCATCCTCTATCGGGTGAACTCATCTGCCCTCTTTCCAAATCTTAGAAACCTATCAGTTTCGTCAATCTATTGATATTCCCCCAACTCTCTCTCTCTCTCTCTCTCTCTCTGCCAAATTCTATGGAGGGATGCTGGTTCTATGTTGACATCACCAACCAAAGAGGTCGCAGATCAGCTCTTTTTGCAGTGTGATGGTCCCGTTATTAGAACCTGATCATCTTGATGCAGGGGTGACTTTCTAGCTTTTATTGCGCCTTGCAATTTCAATGATTTTATTCTTTTGCTAAAATTGTTATTCTGAATGCAAGTGGTGTTTGGAGTGGCATTAATTGCATTCCTCATGTAAATTTTAACTATGGTTTCAACTAGAGAATGTCAGTTTGCCCATTTCCTCTAGGAGTATTCTTTGATGCAAGTTCTTCACATCCTAATATTGTTTTTGTTCCCAATTTATAGAGGCATGTTGTTGTATCACGGAAGTTCTTGGGTGTCGGTTGAAAGAAATGTTATCCTCCAACGGCCTGGTTGGCGGGTTATTGCTTCCAAGGTCAATACCTCCATTGATTCAATGCTTCTAATGGATGATTCGTTACCTGGATTTGGTAGGAGTAGACGTCCTAGTGACAGTTATCTTGAAAAGGTAATTTAAGTACACAATTTAATCTCTGATTCCTTTTTATTTTTGCTTATATGTTAGTTTTTGCTCAAGTAGGTCATGCTCGGATTGGCTTTTAGATGGTCAATTACCATTGCTGTTTTAAGGAGCATTAATTGTTTAGTTTCAGTTCATTGAAAGGAGTAAGCTGATGTACATTATTGTTTTTGTTAGGATGATGGATAAGAAAAGGTTTGCATTTCATACTCTTTTTTGTTAGGATGATAATTAAAAAAAAAAAAAGGGCAATCTCAAGGAATTGATTCTTTTTACAGCTATTAACCAAGCTCTTCGCAGCGCCTTGGATTCCGATCCTCGGTTTGTCTCCCTTCAATAATCGCTGTCAATTAATTGATTTGGATGCTAATTCTGTGTCTCAAGCCTAATTTTGTCAAGCTCCCATGTATTCGGAAAAGATGTGAGTTTCGGTAGGGTTTTCGATGCACGATAAGGTTAGCTGATCGATTTGGTAAAAGCAGGGTTTCCAACACTCTTCTCTGTTAACAGGTAACTATTTTCTACTTAAATTATGTTTATAATATATCATCATCTCCATCTTGATGTTTATGACTTTATGGTGTTTTGCTAATAAACATGTCGAAAACTCAGGGTATTGTTGGATATGTTGTTTGTCTGGCAGCAGTGGTAATTTCGATGCAAAATTGAAACAAATTAAAATTGTATCTGATACACATTCATTTCTCATTTTGCTTTCGTTGTAGGGGAATCAAGTTTGCAGAGATTCAATTTGCTGATTATATCTATCCTACATTTGATTAGGTATATCCCTGACTACTTGCTAATGCTAGTGCTTAAATTACTTGATGCTCCTCATTTTGCCTAAATTGTGAAATGAACTTGCTCCTGCAAATTGTTAATGAAGCTGCTAAATTCAGGTACAGAAGTGGAAATCAGTTCAATTTTGGAGGTTTGTGCCTTTCAATGTTGAGATGTTAATTTGAGTATGGTCTTTCTTCAATTCGCTAATTCTAAATTTATTTTTAGGCTTGACAATAAGGTCTTCATATGGTGCAGTTGGCCATGGTGGACATTACCATTCCCGGTCTCCTGAGGCTTTCTTCTGTCCCGTTCCTGGTCTAAAGGTATGTGTTGTCATATTTTATTTGTCATATATTTTATGCTATTAATATGATTTCAAGAAAAAGAAACTATGATATAGGAAAAGTAATTAAGGTGCTTCAATATTTACAGCCTAGAATGAATTATGTATTCTGCTTTGAAACCTTTGGGTTTTATCAGTATTCAACTATTACCTATTTCCATCTAATTTTCGGTGCTCCTAATTGGTTCTTTACCCGGTGGTCATTCCTCGAATCCCAAGCCAAACGAAAGGATTGTTACTGTCAAGCATACGTGTTCCGAATTCCGTGGGTTTCTTTGAGCCAAAGGTACATCATTGTCATGCTTGCAGGGACTTTTTCAGTTTCAATCTGTCAATTATTCAATTATATGTTTGTTGGACTTCCAGTCTCTTTACCGTGTTGATGTGGAGGAGGTTCGAGAAGATGATTATATGTAACCTCTTTCTTAGGCAGAGGTAGGGCGAACATCTGTATTACGCACTCTTTTTTTCCTTCTGTTTTTTATACAGTATCATTTAAAACTGATGGGAAAAAAATGGAAATCTGCTCAGGTGATTGGAGGAGTAAGCTGCTGTTATTGTTTTTCTGTTAAGTAAAACTTGCTAATTTTGTACCACATTTTCTATTTAATTAGATTGAAATATACTTTTAATGTAGTGGTTTCTGACATTTTTTAGTTATATCCAAGTACCGCGAATACTTCTATGATCATTTCGTTGTGTGTTTCTGAGTATCGTTTTTTATCTTATGATTATTTAAGATATACATTTCATTGTGTTTTATACTTCAAAAATATTTATGCATAATGCATTTCTCATTTCCACCAAAATTTTATCTATTTCTTTCATCCTGCTTTACCCTGATTAAAATATCTACAACTATCAATTATCATTTTTTTTATTGTGACATTTCTTTCATTATATATGTCTAATGGTCTAAATGGTTATTGTTGATTAATATGACAAATTTAAAAAATAATGAGTTTGCTCGGATTAATTTTAAAAATCCCGTGCGTAGCGCACGGGGTCTAGACTAGTTTAGACTAATTCGGATAACAAGGGAAAGGCTCTACATTGTATAGCAGCTGACCTATGCTTGATAAGTCCATCAAAGAACAATTCAAAAATGAAAAGCACAAAAAAAAAGATATAATATCAGATGAAAAATGCAGAAAAAAAGATGGAAGACAATAACTTATTTCACTTGTACAGTCACATGGACAGCAATTTGCTGGTGCAGATTATTGGGTACCCTGTATACAGATAGATTTTTTGGTAGAGTTGATATTGTTCCACATATAAGAAGTAGAATTGATATTGACTTTGCATTGAACTTGTCTATTAATCTATATGATGGAAAATAGTCTATTAGCTCAATTGGTAGAGCGTTGTGTTTACACACAAAGATGTGAGTTTGACTCTCACATAGGCTAATACGGTCTAGAGAGATTTATGAATTTGTCCTACCAGGTTCACAAATTTATCCTACCACTAGTGTATATATTTCCTACCAGGATTATAAGATCTAGAAACAAATTCCTAGTTTTGATCGGTTCATAAGTTGAAAATTGTCTATCACCTTCATTTTTACATATGGCCATTGAGCTATGTCTAAAAGAGAGACTAAAAACTAGTCCACTTACATACATTTTACTATATGTGACTTAATTATTTATTTGTCTAAAATATTTGATTCAGGCTTCTTTTGATCTTGGGACTTACTAGGTGGATGGTAATTACACAGTTACAGACATCTACACTGTTTCTATGGAGATTCTAACCATCTAAGCTTCTAATTTATAATACATTGATTTTGTAATGCAAAAGAAAATAAACCCAATGCGAAAGGCTATAGAGGTTGAGAATGGTAACTAGCACCAAAGAACAAGTGACTTTCATTTGGTTATAACCCGTTCAACCAATTCATCATGTAAGCTGCAAAAATTTCAAGAATTTCTCTTAATTTTAAATATGGTAGTTGTACACAATCTCATTGATGAACAACTTATTCATTGAACTTATGCTTCTGCAACACACTATGTATGCCCAGTACTCACCTCAGTAATTCAATGCTAAAGCTAGAATAATATAGAATGTAATTCTGAGTACCAAATGCAACTGTTTATGGCTTGATCAGAATGGTAGGATAGATGGAAACTAATGGTACGGGAAAAAAACATTATTGGTATGATCAGAATGGTAGGATAGATGGAAATTAATGGTATGAGAAGACAACGATTTTGGTAGAATCAGAATGGAAACCCCGTAATTCTTGTATAACTTGACACTAATGGTTGAATAGATGCACACTAATGGTAAGATATATTTATAATTTATACTATTGGAAATATGTAAATGCATAAATGGATTTACCAAAACACAATATATTTGAGACTTATGAACACACACTCCATAATAGCCTATGTGAGAATCGAACTCACATCTATGTGTGCAACACAACGCTCTATCAATTGACCTAATAGGCTATTTTCAATGAGTACTCCTTATGATCATCTAGGCATCAAGAAGTGATAAATTAACAAGGCAAGAAGCAAAATAATAAAAGAAGAAACTATATTTACCTTGGTTATATAATGAAACCAGTTGTTGAATAACTTTCTTATCAGCTTCTGCTTTGAACAAGTCTCGTGTGTTCAGCCCTAACATATGAAAAATATAAGTGAATCCAAGCATATCCTACCAACTGATCAATCCTATCCTACCAACTAAACAAACATATCATGCCAACTAACTATAACTATCCTACCAAATTGATGCAGACACCAACAACAAAGAAGCAACCAATCGAGAATTGCAGTAGAATTACAGTCTCAATATGATTCCTAACTGCCTCCAAGCTACTGAATGGATGACATCTCTCATTGCAATACAATAGATAAATGATACAGTAACCTTAATGCAGAAGCAACTTCGAACCTTGAGACCAAGAAAGTGCAGTTGTGTGTGTGGATTGAATTTGATGTATTTCAATGACAGTATATGACTTTTGGAGTCTCTACGCCCTGCCTAAGAAGGTAACTCACTAGCAAGAATCATAAACATCAGAAATTTGAGTTAAGTCAAATCCCCTTTCAATCAAAAAAAGTTTCAACAATGAGATTTAGTGAATATAAATTGTAATTATCTTTTGAGCACCAACAATCTATTACAAACTTTGTTTCACCTCTTCTACAACAATATCAGTAAGCTCAAATGTGTAGTTGCTAGTTATACATTCAGGGAAGAACATCAGTGATTTTTGATCAAAGGCTTTTCCAAATTCAATGCAGTAATCAACTGCTAAGATACCTGTGATGCGAATGAGTTCTGAAGATGCTTCATACGTAGCAAATAATTTATAACTTGTGTTTTATTCAAATGAATATACAAAGAGATACTTGTGATGCGAATGAGTTCCTCAATCACCAAGAAAACCTCGGAATTTCAACTAGCAAACTGAAACTTCAGCTTAACATAGTAAATGCAGCTGGAGTACAGGAGGTGAGGAAAACCAATATCATATGAAGGTTCTGCTTGTTCCTCCCTGGTTTCTCGATATACATGGCTCCTTGTGGCTCCATGCATGATCCTGCAATGAAAATACAGATTGGAACACATGAGTAAGGGCTATCCAAATTTGAATAGGGTTTGCAGAAGATATAAAATCAATTCGATGATTCCAAAATGAAATAATTCAATTTGATTGTTCAGAAGTTGTCAACTAACAACCAACGAGATGAAGGGTGTGTTTGGATTCCAAAATACATTAATTATAATGCATTTTTTTACCTCGGTTTATGTGCATGTTTGGTTGAATAATTTAAAAAGTCGCAAAAATCGAGGTAAAATATGTGATGTACCAAACATGTACATAAACCGAGGTGAAAATAATGCATTATAATTAATGCATTTTGGAATCCAAACACACCCGAATTCCTACTTCCTGCATTAATCATCATGGATTCAGTCCAGATTTTGGGGTTTCCAACCTAAATAAATTTGTTCAACACTAATTTGAACAACAACTTTCGGGAAGAACCGATTAATTCATTAAGTCACTGGTCAAATGGGGTAAGCATTGAAAATTGGAAGCCACTAGAAAGTAGAAACCTACCAGATCTGGATACCGAAGAGGTCTTGATGGATTACAGATTCCGACAACAGAAGCACAAAACCACCAAATTGGGAATTTGGGGGTGGAATAGGTCATTGTTGCTAGTGAGAAGCAAGGCAAACGGAGAAGGAGAGACGGGCCTCTTGGCAAACGGAGAAGGAGAGACCCGGGAAGAAGTCTTCCGCCGCCGATTCCATGCTGCGCCACTGCTGGAGGGAGCCACAAGTCTGTTGTCGCCACCTCACCCTCACCCACCGCCGTCCGCTCCAGCCCCGACTTCTCTCGCTGGAGTTCCCCTTATTTGCCCCTTCTTTTTCTTCCTGGCTCAGATCCGAGAAAGAGAGTACCTCCCCCTCCTTCACCTTTGATCTCCGTTCACCAACAGTGCAAAGGAACTGACTCTTTTTTTTTCGGTCTGGATAAATACACCCCAAATTTGCACGTCGGAATGGACGTGCAAGTTTGTTATGGGCTAATTAATTAAGAAAGCCGGTTAATTAATTAAAAAAGGTTGCACGTTGGATTGAACGTGCATTTTAAAAGGGTGATTTGCGGTGTATCTAACAACACCCTTTTTTTTGTAAGGGGTGGACTGGTATAGTTTTGCCAATTTTGGACCTGCTATGTGAATTTTGCAAATAGGCCCAAAAAATGGTCTAGTTAGAGCAAGCCCAACAACATCTGCAAAATAGAAAAAATGAGAAATTTTAGAAAAAAAAACTATTTTTTCACCCCAACAGCTCCTGCAAACCGAAATTGATAGAGAAAGGAGAAAAATCTGTAAATTTGGAGAAAGAGTTTTGATCTCTATAATTTAATAGTTTACTTCATCCTAGGTAGAATATAATGTTGCAAAACTTCAACTTGCCACGGTGCTTCCACTTTCGCTGCTGCATTCGACGGAAGGAGGGGAGTTTTAGGACTCGACGACAACCAACGGCGGTCACCGGTGTCGGCCGGAGGCGAGACGTCCATCCGGACTACAATGGCGGTCGACATAGGAGGAGAAAGAAGAAAGGGCCTTGGCCTTAGGGGTCACCAATGGCAAGGGAGAAGGAAGGTGGGAGAGTACTGAGGACGACCATCAAAAGCGAGAGGTCGAAGAAGAAAGATCAATTCGAAATCTACAAGATTACCATGGAAGGGAGTAGTTGAAGAAGAAAAAAGAATGAGTGGTGAGCAGCGCTATGCAATAGAGCATATAGGTAGGGTTTAAGTTTTTATGAATTTACAAAAATTAACCCATATTTCTATTGTTTTAAACAAATTCTCCCAATTTACTTTACAAAATGTAATTGTTTAGATTGAAACACCAAAAATCCCCAGACCCACCTTATATCTTACAATAACAAAATTTTAACTAAACTACATAAATTATAAAATGTACATAAATTATAAAATGTGCTTAATGTATTTCGCAATCAAACTGTGAAAATTAAATTTACAAGAATTCGATTAAATTCAATCAATGGCTTACCAAAAAGTTTAAATGATATGAATGTTAGAATTAAGTAAAAAAAATGTTAGAAATTAAGTTAAAATGTTAGTGTATGTTAGAAATGTGATACTAAATGTTAGAATTAAATTTAAATGAAGTTTTTAGAAATGTGAAATTAAATATACTTAATAAATGCACTTATTTATTATAGTATATAATAAATGTAAAAATCTTTAAAATAGAGAAATTGTTCGAGTTAGAATAAATTTTTTTATATATATATATTTTAATCTCTATTTTATAGAATTTTTACTAGACTTGCTTGATTCTCTTTCGTGTTTCCCAACCAAGCTCCCCCTCGTCCTCCCCCACCAACTGTGTTTAAATTTTAAACCCAAAACCTTCCACCAGCAAAGTGTTCTCCGCATTCTCCTCAGTCCCGGTAATCGTTCTTCTACTCTCAATTTCCAGTGATTTTTCAGCTATCTGTTGTCATTTCTCCAAGTATTGATCGCGTCCAATTCGTCTGATTATCTCTTTAATTCTCCCGTTTTGTTCGATTTCTGTAGCTAGACGCCATTTTCTTGTTAGATTTTCCGAATTTACTATAAAATTTGTGAGTTCGGATTCGGTGTTGACTGCTGCAATTGTTTCTGTCCTAGGGTTTTCGGATTCACATTGTCGTCTTCTGTAATTCTCGTACCGGTGTCGTTACTGTTCCTTTTTGGAATTCGTTGATCGATATCCGAACTGATTGTTTTAGGATTAGGTAAATGGTGATTGTTGAATGATGGTAATGGTAGGCTATTTGTTTTGTTGTTTGAAGTGACAAAAGCATGTATATCGGTATTTGACCGTAGCGTAATCAGGTGCTCTTGCTTTTAAGCCATTTGAAATTGAGCAAATAGTGTGAATAGAGCGAATGGGATGATTTCGGTCTTTCCTCTCTATGTCTTTTTCAATACTCGAATACTGCATATAATAGGGTGTTCTTTTGCCATGCCTTTTTCGAATTGTGGTTAATGGACGATTCTCATTGGCAATGGGAAGCTTTTTCTGGATCTTTGGGTTTAGTCAAGGTTTCATCTGTGTGGCAGGGTTTTCCTCGAATGCATTAGCTAATAACTTTTTTGGCTAATATCTTGACATTTTGAGGTAGACAGTCACAATTTTGTTGGTTTCATAAACTCATAGGTTTTCGAGGTAAACAACCACAATTTTGTTTGTTTAAGAAATCCGTAAATTTAGTGAAAGATGATAGCCACATTGGCACTAGAATAATTATCTACAACTGCAAGTCTGCATCATGTCTTAGCTTTATAGCTGCTAAGCTGCATGATATTGTAGAGATCCTTTAATTCGATGTTTATGTTCATTTGTTTTTTGATTCAACTACTTTGAGTTTTGAACATTTAGCATGTCTGTATTTTGCTACACAGATGTGCATATTCGCTTGTCTTATGTTGCTGTGACAGTCCTTCACGTTCACAAGTCTATATTATGCCTTGAAGTGTTCTTTTGGTGCAATTGTCCTGTCTAGGATGATTGCATTTCCTCTAGAAGCTGTTATCAATCTTGTATAGCTGTTCTGTTTTTGTGGAATTAAATTATCCAACAGAACTTAGTTTTCTGTTTTATGCGCTGAAATCGATAATTCACCTCAGATTCCTGAAATTGATAATTTGATCACCCTCAATTTGCAAGTACCATGGCGACAAGGATTGCTGCAAGATACATGTCTCGCCGTTTCTCCAGTGGTGGAAAGATACTTAGTGAAGAGGAAAAAGCTGCTGAGAATGTGTACATAAAGGTAGGGCTTCTTTCTTTCAGTAATTCTGGTTCCGTTTTCGTTACAGTACTGTTTTTTGTGTTTTTTTTTAATGCTTGCCACCTGTTGAATATTATTGAAGCAATCGTTGTTAACATACTTGCTGTTTAGTTGAGCTCTCTATAATTGTATAAAGGGAGATAATTTTTATGCTAATTAACAAAAAAATGTAAATGGCTTGTCCATCTTTCTCATGTTCAATTTTTTTTTATCTATTGAACATATGATTTAGCTTATTTGATTTAGCACTACCGACTCCCAACGCCTTTTTCAATGTGAGAAAGTGAGTTCTGATGTGCTGATATTCCTCCTGATAATGTATACTTTAACAAGGATCAAAGAAGTCATCAACCCACCTAACCAGATAATGTCAGTAGCTCTGTTCATAGATCTGCTTCTTTGTGTTGAACAGTTGATGCATGAATTTTGGCGTTGTTATTAACTAGTTGTTTAGCCTTGTGAATGGTCTATTTCTGCCTGCATGCAGAATGGAGTCGTCTTCTGCATTTGTTACGTAGTAATCATGAACTTATGTGGTAATATGTCATTTGCATTTGAACAGAATCCATCATTAACAATGATATTTTATAATACATCATTGAGTCATCTTTTGAACTTGTATTTTGTCCTAAAATATTTATTGGACAGAAAATGGAGCAAGAGAGGCTGGCAAAGGCTGCTCGCAAGGTATGATAAATAAACACAGAAGAAATATTTACTTGAAAGGGTAAGAATATGAATCCTATTCTTGACCAAAGCATCCTTAACTCAATATGAAGTAACAAATTGACCTCTGGTCATCTTGATTTTATTATTAGAACACCACCTCCTATTTGGGTTCATTCTGACATTTGTTTTTCTGTATTAACTTCCAAGAACAGTTCTTCTCATGTAAGTTTTATTTTCAGGGTCCGCACCCAGAAGAGAAACAAGCAACAGCCACAGGGTGGTCAGCTTCGGATGCTAAACCCGGTGATTCATACTCTACCTCTACCTCCAATGTATCGAAACGCAACTTCCGTTACTATGCAGTTAGAGTTGGTGTTGTCATCACTTTCGGCGCCCTGGGTTGGTACCTTAATGATAGCAAAGAGAAGCCTGAAGAAGTACACAACTGAGTCCAATTTGCTTGGCTGGATAGCTGATCTGGGTACACTTTCTTTTCTTCCAAGTGTACTTTGAGTAGCTTGGTTGAGTAAATGATCAAACACCTAAAACCGTGAATGAACATTCCAGGTTTCCTTCTTACAATCTTGACAGCAGGTACATACACGTAGAGGATTAGCCTATTGATCGGTTGAACATATCTGCTTCTTCTAATGGACAATGTTATTTATGTGATTCATGTCGTGAATCATTCATTTATTTTTTTATCATCTTCTGCTTATGTGTGCTGAATTGACTTGCCAAATCGTCTGCTGTCTCTTGCCTTTGCAAAAGTCTGATTGGTAAGAGGGATGACAGAGACAGGGTTAGAGACGTCAATTGTCATTGTTACATACGGGTCCCAAAAGGGACAGGGCACTGTATTGGCCTCCTCACTCTAAAAGGGATACGGTAAATTTTTTGTGAGAAGGGATAGAAGACAGGGGAACCTAGAGGGATCCGCACTGGTTAGATAGGGCTAGCTGTGAAATCGGACATTGATCTACATTTGTGAAATTTGGACATTGGTAGAAGTTAAAAAAACTTCATAAAATATAAAACTCTATTAGTTTTTTTTTTAAAATAATTCCATACTTAACAATTTTATACTTATTAATAAGTATAAAATTATTTTAAGAAAATAAATAAGTAAAGTAGATATTTTATATAGTTTTATAACCTATTAAGAAGCTTGTTGAAAGCAAGTGCTTTAATTTTCGGCGATATTTTATAGTACAATATAATTCAATTTAAACAAAAATATCATATATAGTACAATTTAAGCATCAACCCCTATTTCTCGACCAAATGCTTTTTTTTGGTGATATTTTATTTTATTGACCGAAATAATCTTATTTAATAGAGGGTTTTCCCCATCGTACTTTATATAATATAGTTTTTTTTATATAAAAAAACACATTTTAAAATTTTTAATTTTTAAACAATAACACTTTATATAATATGATTCATTCAATTAAATCACCAACCTTCTTTCTTAGGAAAATGTTTCAATTTTCCAATGACATTTTATCTTCGTAACTAAAATGCCCCTATTTATAGTGTCATTCGAAAATTGAAACATTTGACCTAAAAACAAAGATTGGTAGTTTAATTGAATGAATTATATTATTTAAGTGTTTACCTTTTGAGAAGAATCAATAATTATATAATAGTATTTCAGTTAATAAAATAAAATATCACAAAATATCATTATTTGTCATTCTCTTGTTCCATGGACTTCTACTTGTTCCTCTTGAAGGAGATCATGGCCTTCATCCACACACTGTTCAATGAAGGAGAGCCTTAGCCTTCCATCTTCTCTCCAGGCATGGAGATCCTCCTGTATCGGAATCCTGACCCTTCGCAAAACCAACCTACCATTGTGGCGGTGCGACTTGAAGGAAACCAAAGGATTGCCTGTCCTCCCTAAAGAGGAAATCAAAGGAGGGAATGATCTTGTACAATTCTTGTGTCCCTTGCATTGTCTAGAGGAGCCTTTGGAACTCGCCGAATGCCCTATTATTATAGGTGCATTTTTTGTGCTTGTGATGGTTTTGTTCAAGCTATTGCTCGCCTCGTTCTTCAATTCCTCCTTATTGTATAAGAATTCAAAGCCGAACCCTTCATTGGTTGTCGCTGATATCGCTACAAGATCAGTTGAACGCGGGGACTCCATCCTTCTTATGCTCTTTCAAATGAGAATGATCAATGAAAATGCCTTTGGGGCTCTTTGAAATGAATCTCTTGAAAGAACTCAATGAATGGGTACGTGCTTGATGAATATCACAGAATTGATAGACGAGAGGACGAGGATTCGAGAGAAGGGTTTATGGCATGGGTTCTTAAATGGAGTATATGTTACATTACATGCTTCCAAAAACAACAATCTACGATGAAAAAGCATGGCTGCTTACGCGATGATTTTGTTGGTTTCGCCAAGACAGCAATGGCTAAAAAGGGAGAAATGTGATGATGATGATGAGATGTAATGAGATGGATGAAATAGCAAATCTAGAAAGAGAGGTTTTTAGGGAGAACATCAAGGGATGAGAACGAAATTGACAACTTCAATTTCAGCTCTCGTATTATGTAGGGATGAGAATGAATTAACATATATAGTTATGTTGTTGGAATGGGCATGGTTGTCCCACATCGGTAATTTAGAGAATGCTTGAATAACATATAAGGCTGAACGGCTACTCCTCTCAATGACAATTGGTTTTGAGATGGAATCCCGTTCGGGTTTATATGTTGTTTGTGTCTCCCGTATGTGGGCCCGCACAGGCACGGAACCAGGATTATAATTTAGGGTATGCTAGATTTACATATAATTTTTAAAAAAAAATTCTATTTGAATTGTGACCATATCTATTGAATTAAAAATTAGTAATAATAGAATAAATTATCTACCAAAGATAACCATAAAAAATTAGTAATAATAGAATAAATTATCTACCAAAGATAACCATAAAAAATTAGTAATAATAGAATAAATTATCTACCAAAGATAACCATAAAAAATTAGAGTGAAAAGAATGGCAAAAGGGGAGAAAGAAAGCCCAAAAAGGGACTAAAAAGAAAGAGAGAATAAAAAGGATGTGATTAGGGAGGGAGGGTGAGATTTGAACTCACGCTCACCTGCTCCCACAGAAAGCCCCTTAACCAACTGGGCCAATCGAACAACATGATCTTTATCATATCTATAATATATATATTACTTCGAAATTGGGGTGGGTTGTAGCATATATCAGCCCACCCCTAGGTCCGTCTCTGGTCCGCACACACGATCTCCCCCTCCAGCGTTTTGACTCGACCGAGCCCAGCCAAGTTAACATATGTGGTTTTCAAGTTTGCATTGTCCTCACTTAGACTCCAAAATAAAGAGAGGCTTTCAAGTTGAATTAACATAATTATGTGGTTTTTAAGTTGCAATTAATGCCCCCATCAAGCCTCAATTGATCTAACGGATTTAAGGCTTTTATTTGGCTATCACAAAACTGCATTCTTTGTGTGCCAAAGAGAAAATGAAGTCAATGAATTGAGATCACATATTCTATTATTTGTTGTGGTTGATTGATCTATATATATTGTTGTAATTCAGTAGAATGACATGTTCATTCATAAAATCATGTATATTCGAGAAAGGGTAGGTGTGACTAGTATTCAGGCCAAGTTGCAGAAAATCATTGCAATTACAAGAATGAATCTGATCTTATTTTGAAGTTGTAGAAAATCATCGTAATTACAAGAATGAATCTAGTCTTATTTTGCTCAGGTCGACGGAGGGACGTTAGAGTTGCATATGATGCTAGATTTATTAGTACGAGTCAAGTTTGGGTTGGATTTCTCAAGTCAAGTCAGGTCGAGTCTTGCTAGCTCTAGCATCCTTACTTTTGTATTTCGGTTGAATTTCTAGAAATTGTTGTTTTTTTTTTTCTTTTTTTGCAATCAAACAATGAATGCACAAGAAAGATCCACTAACTAGTTAAGGATCATCTTATCAAACAAGATCCCCTGTATATGCACCAATAAAGCCTACCAACTTCAATTGGTTTTTTTTTTTTTTTTTGGACGTGGGGGGTTCCGAGGTTATCGACTAATCCCCCCACGAGTCCGGGCCCTAGCCTGCAAAGGACGCGAACCGGTTTAGCCAGGCGGCAAGCCACCAAGCAGGCTCACCCAAGCCAATGAAGGCTTGAGCACCCACTAATACACAAATTGTGTAAGAAGTGGGATTTGAACCCTTAACCTCTTGCAAGGGTCACCTCTACCAACTTCAATTGACTTGATTAAACTAGATATAAAATTCCACTTGTGTATTTCTTCCTGCTGGACCTCTGTCTCTATGTATGCACTTCCGCACTTGTGTGCTACTAACTAATTTAGGCCGAATAGAGCTTAAAAAAAGACAAGTACGTGACACACAATTTTCATTCAAAAAACCCTCAAATTACAAATACATAGTTCGGGATGAAAACCACCACTCTTCTTTAATTTACCTTAAGGATGATTTTTGAAGAACTTTGATTTGAGAATTTTCTGATTGTATTACTTAACTTGAGAGAAAGAAGATACAAAGCTATATATATACAGGATTAAGCACTATCTAACACTAAACAAAACTAACAACCCGATTAACTACCTCTAACAAACCACAAACCCTTTATTTGTTATTAGTACATGAACCGGGCTCAAAGCCCTTTATTGTCGAGTGGGCTGGAGGCCCATGCCCATTATCCTCTACAGCCCCCCCCCCCCCCCCCCCCGGTAAGCTGGAGTTAGGGGAACCATCAAGCCAAGCTTGAGACACATCGAGTGATGATGAGCGGCTCCAAGAGCCTTTGTGAAGACGTCTGCCAGTTGAAGATCAGTGGGTACAAATGAAGGAAGGATGAAACCTTCAGCAATGAGCTCTCGGATAAAATGCACATCAATCCGAATATGCTTTGTCCGCTCGTGGAACACGGGATTGATGGATAGTTGAATAGCTGTTTTGTTGTCACAAAACAAGGCAATTGGAAGCTGAATTGGAACCTGGAGATCAGTAAGATGGCCATGAAGCCAGACAACCTCACTTGATGTAGCCGACATGCTATGATATTCACTCTCAGCGGTGGACTTGGAGAGAGTGCGCTGCTTCTTTGTCTTCCAAGACACAATGGAGTCTCAAAGAAAAACGCAGTAGCCTGTGAGAGACCGGACAGAAAAAGCACATCTGCCCCAATTAGCGTCACTGTAAGCACGTACTTGCAGAGAAGAAGATGATGGGTAAAAGAGAGTGTAATTGAACGAACCCTTAAGATACTTCAATAGATGGATGACAACCTGAAGATGTGGCACCCGAGGTTTGGACACAAATTGACTTAGTTGCTGAACAGAATAACTGATGTCCGGGCGTGTGAGACTCAAATACAGAAGACGACCCACTAGGCGTCTGTACAGCTCGGGATTAGTCAATAGATCACCCTCAGAGGGAGTAAGTTGAAGCCTATGTTGCATTGGAAACAAGGCGGGCTTGCAGTTCATCAATCCTGCATTTGAAATGATATCTAGTATGAATTTGCGTTGGTTGATGAACAGACCCCTGTCAGTCCGAGAGATCTCCATCCCTAAGAAGTATCGGGCATGCCCAAGATCCTTAATTGTGAAAGCCTGATGGAGATCATTTTTAAGTGCCACAATATCAACCAGGGAATCACCAGTCAATAGCATATCATCGACATAAACCAGAGCTAAAGTTTGACAGCCCAGATGACCTTTAGTGAAGAGGGAATGATCAAACTGGGATTGAGCAAAGCCTTTGCTGATAAAAAATTTCTTGAGAGTCAGGTTCCATTGCCTGCTTGCTTGCTTCAAGCCATAGAGAGAGCGAGTGAGCTTACAAACTTGACCAGGAGCTGCTTCAGAATATCCATCAGGGGGGATCATGTATACCTCTTCATCAAGGGATCCATGGAGGAAAGCATTGTTCACATCCAATTGATGAAGAGGCCAGTTTTTAGCAGCTGCAAGTGCAAGAACAACACGTATTGTTGGCAACTTAGCAACCGGGGAGAATGTGTGCTTATAGTCCTTGTCCTTCACTTGATTGAAGCCCTTGGCGACCAGACGAGCTTGTGTCTCTCCACAGTCCCATCAGCTCGATATTTGACCTTGAAGACCCATTTGGAACCAATGACCTTCTCTCATGGAGGCAATGAAGCCAATTGCCAAGTTTGATTAGCCTTCAGAGCATGTAGCTCTTTAGCCATAGCCTCTTCCCACTCAGGATGACCCTTAGCCTGAGCAAACCTATGTGGTTCATAGGTGTTGAGCATCTGTAACACCCCCTTTTTAGACCCCAAAGGAGTGTTACAGCGCCAGTGAATCCGCAAACTTTAATGTCTTTGAATTCACCTGAGGCTTATAGGGACATGCAGCCATGCTCCCATAAACAAGATGATAATTTAAATACAATCAAATAGGCGGAAGTGAATAAAATTTATTAGTTTAGAATATCTGATCACAATAACATAAAAATTCCAAAACCATAAAGTATGAATAAATTTCGAAATAGATGAAATTAAAGTACCAGTGCGGAAACTTTAAAGGTTCAAAACTTGTAATAAAATATTCAATAACTGATAGCCCGCTCTTCAACTCTCTCCTGCTCCGCTGCTTGCACTAGACCTGAGGAATATGGTCTGGTGTTTCGTGAGAACGAAGGACACCAGCCATCCAATAAATAGGATGGTTAGTACAATTAAGACTATCAAATGATAAGGAAAATGTTCAGACTTTAACCTTACAGTGACCATAAAACGGTATGTCTCAGGTTAAGGGGATGACACTAATATTTATAGTAGAAACTGAATGAAAATGATAAAAATTCACACATGACTCGGATGATCATATCGATCGATTATAAGATAGGAAATGGAATTATACTCGAGGAAGATAAGTATAATAACTGAAATGATCACCTATTTAACAATCGATAATAAAGATAACGATAATAATAATACTACGTGGTACCGGTCGGGCCTTTAACAAGGACCACGACCTACATCAGATCGTTGTTTTATCACCCCGCAGAGAATGCATTCCGGGATGGTATTTCATGAAACCTTTTGAGGCGGTGGCTTAACGAACCACAACATGCAAGTCAGTCTACTGCATAACTTTCCAAAGGCATAAAGCCACTCGCATCACGTGGTGCGCATTTTAACATAACATAACTAAGCATCACATGGTGCCTATATTATCATACATAAACAATTTATACTAGGTGATCATAATGACGACATTAAATCAAACAGGGACAAGCATGGATAATTCAAAGGGTCTTACTATCACATGCTACTAGTTTGCATGAAAGAACAAGCAGAATATCATGCACTTTAGGAAGAAGAAAATGGGCAACCTTTACTTATCTCGAGTTATAAACAAACAAATCACATTTAATACTATAACACTATAATTACTTTAATAATAATTGCCCATTTGTTTAACTCATGCCAATTTATGATTAAAAAGATAAATTACATCAAGCAGACGGGTATGAAATTTATCGAAATTGGCAAGGAAATTGGCCACAAGGCCGCATTCGACACGGAAGAATTTAAAAGGCACATCAAAAGAATCACGAAACAAGAAAAAGAGCGGAACGAAATCACTTGCCTTGATTTCCGATGATCAGCTGATGACAACCAGGCGAGATTTTAGCACCTATTGAATCCAACGGAAAAAGGAATATTAGTATTGGTATTTTATGAAATTAACTTTACTTAACTCAATTTGAAATTGAATTAATTCTATAAAGTTAAATATTTTTTACCAATATGAATTCCTCGTGGAGCGGGATCCGGCGTGAGTGCTTCTAGATTCCTTGGTGTCGCTAAAATGGGCAAGAATTGAATGATTTAGAATTATTGGCCACTTAACTTAATAAGTAATTAACTTAGGGCCAAAAACGGAAACTATATAAAACAAGGGAAGCTTTTGTAATTAAACCAAAAGAGATTAAAAATTCCCGTGGCCTTCTTCTTGAATTCACTTATAGACGAACAAGGAGCGCACGGACGAAGCTCCTCGGCGGGGATCGAAGGCAGCGCTTGGGAGGCCTCGGCGCGGCGGTTGGCGACGGTGGTGGCGCAGGGCAGCAGTGGTGACGATGACGGTACAGCAGCGGCCCTCGGACAAGGATCGAAGGCGGCGCTCTTCCTCCGGCGTCGATGCGTGAGTGCAGCGACAAATTGGGGCGACTCGGGCGGACTCGACCCTCTGTTCTCCGGGAAGGCGGTGTTGCAGTGGTTCGGGTTAGGACAGTGGCAATGGTGGCCAGCGGTGGACAGCTACGGCTCCCGATTGCAATGCCTCGGCGGCTGTTCACGGGGACTGTCGAGAGGAGTGAGAGAGGAGAAGGAAGAGGATGCTTGTGTTGGTGTGGAGATCGACGGGTCCTCCCCTCTATTTATATTGTTGAACTGCATAGGGATAGAGATGAAGAGATCGATGAGTTGGGTGAGGAGATCTCGAATAGATTGGGTGAACTTGTTTGGGTTTATCTTTGAGGAAGAGATGTTTATCAGAAGAAAAATCTGGAGGAAGAGATACACTTAGGGGAGAAGGAAACAGGTAAAAGAGATAAGAAATTCTCACCTCCTTTTCTTGTTTTACCGCAGTCTACCGAAAAAAGAAAAAGAATGGGCCGAGAAAGGTGAGGATCACCTGGGCTTCATCCCCACATTGCTCAAGTGGCAGCCCAACTATTGGGGTTACATAAATTAATTATGTATACATACGGCGAGATACTTATATATATATATGGATCCACCTCTGTATATTATATATATTAGCGGAAAGAAAAAATTTTTGATTTAACTTTATAAATTAAATAAGTTAAATCGCAAGAGTGTTTAGAGAATAATATTAAAATAATATAATTACTCTAATTTATATTATATATATATCTTATGTGAATTTATTGGTTTCCCACATTCACATAGTAGAATATAATATTGTTTTAAAGAAATATCTTAAAAATAATTTGGGGTATTTCATACCTCCCTCCTTAAAAATAAGTTTCGTCCCGAAACTTAGAAAAAGAAAAGAACTGGAAGAGAAAAGGAACAGTAAGGAAATGAGAATAAATTACTTAGGACTTTAGAACTGACGAGAGAAATAAACAAGAGATCGACAAGAATATAACACATCAACCAACTGAACCATAACAAGGGTCTCTAACAAGTTTTCTTATTCAACATAATTCGAATAAACAAGGTAATGAAATAACTATGCGACTCGCGCTATGTAGAGAACAACTGAGGAAAGCGTCTTCTCAGTTCTTCTTCAGTTTCCCAAGTCATCTCCTCCGTTCCGTGCTTTGACCAAAGCACTTTGACGAGCGGGACTACCTTGGTGCGAAGCTGCTTCTCTCGCCGTTCTAGAATCCGCACCGGTTCTTCCTCATAGGTTCCGGTGGGGCGGACCTCAATGTCCTCATAGCTCAAGATGTGGGTCGGGTCAGGCACATATTTCCGCAACAATGATACATGAAAGACATCATGTACTGGATGAGCTGACGGAGGCAGAGCAAGGCGGTAGGCAACATTTCCTACACGATGTAGAATCTCAAATGGCCCGACATATCGAGGGTTCAGCTTCCCTCTCTTTCCAAACCGAAAGACTCCCTTCGTGGGTGACACTTTTACAAACACCTTATCACCCACCTCAAAGTTGACCTCTCTACGCCTAGGATCGGCATAAGACTTTTGGCGACTCTGAGCGGTTAACATTCGTTGCCTGATCATCACAACTTCTTCAGCTGTCTTCTCTAACAGCTCCGGACCTATATGGATGGCATCAGTTCCATCATCCCAACATACTGGCGATCGACACTTCCGTCCATAGAGGGCTTCAAAAGGAACCATCTTTATGGATGCATGCCAGCTGTTGTTGTAGGTGAACTCGATCAGACACAAACTGCTTTCCCAATCTGTCGGCCTATCCAGAACACATGCTCTTAGCATATCCTCAAGTGTCTGAATGGTCCTCTCTGACTGACCATCTGTCTGAGGGTGAAAAGCAGTACTGAAATTCAGCTGTGTACCAAGTCCCTCATGCAGCTTCCTCCAGAACTCTGAGATGAATCGTCCGTCGCGATCAGAAACAATGGACGAAGGAATCCCGTACAGACGGACGATGTGCTGAAGGTACAATTCTACTAGCTTAGCCGGCTTCCAGGTAGATCGAATAGAAATGAAGTGTGCACATTTGGTGAGTCGATCAACAATCACCCAAATGGCATCCTTCTGTCCCTGACCCTTAGGGAGCCCCATAACAAAGTCCATCGAGATCTGTTCTCACTTCCATGTGGGTACTGGAAGGGGTTGGAGCTTCTCACCAGGTCTCTGGTGCTCAATCTTGACCTGCTGGCATACCAAGCATCTGGCCGCATACTCGGTCACTTCATTCTTCATGCCAGACCACCAGTAGTTCTGTCTCAGATCCTTATACATTTTACTAGCTCCAAGATGCACTGAATAGCCGGATGCATGAGCTTCCTGAAGGATGGTCTGTCGGATCTCAGGGACATTGGGGACGCAAATGCGATTCCCAAACCATAAGGATCCATCCTCTCTCACGACAAAGCCTGGAGCTTTTCCTTCAAGGAAATCAATGGTGATCTGCAGTAACACAACATCATCTGTTTGCTTTGCTTTTATCTCTGCTAACAAATCAGACTGAATCTCCATCATACACAAATGTCCTCGGTTCTTCTCAAACCAGACCTCAACCTCTAACTTGAGCAGATCCTTTTGCAGAGCAGGACTTGCTGTTAAACAGCTGATCATAGCCTCGTGATGAGATTTGCGGCATAAAGCATCGGCTACGACATTAGCCTTTCCAGGATGACAGAGAAGCTCAATGTCGTAGTCCTTGATGAGCTCTAACCAGCGTCTCTGTCAAATATTCAACTCCTTCTGGGTGAACACGTACTTGAGGCTCTTGTGGTCAGTGTATATCTGGCAGCGAACTCCGTATAGATAATGGCGCCAGATTTTCAGAGCTAATACCACAACAGCTAGTTCCAGATCATGTACTAGGTAGTTCTCCTCATATGACTTCAATTGTTGTGATGCATAGGCTATCACCTTCCCATCTTGTATCAACACACAACCCAGACCTTGCTTGGAAGGATCACTGTAAATCACATAATCCTTCGACTCCTTAGGGAGTGCCAGAATAGGTGCTGTGGTCAACTGCTTCTTGAGCTCCTCGAAACTTGCTTCGCATTTGTCATTCCAGATGAATTTCTGGGATTTACACAGGAGTAAGGTCAGTGGTTGGGCCAATTTGGAAAACCCTTCCACGAACCTCCTGTAGTAACCTGCTAGTCCCAGAAAACTCCGAATCTCCTTAGCGTTCTTTGGCGGACTCCACTTCTCTACAACTGCTATCTTTTGGGGGTCGACCATAAACCCTTTCTCTGAGATAATGTGGCCTAAGAATGCCACCTGCTTCATCCAAAAATCACACTTAGACAGCTTCGTGTATAACTGATGCTCTCGCAGTGTTATCAATATAGTTCTCAAGTGTTCGGAGTGAGCCTCCTCACTGGGCGAGTAGATCAAGATGTCGTCGATGAAGACTACGACAAACTTATCCAGATACTGGTGGAAGCAACGGTTCATCAGATCCGTAAAGACTGCTGGAGCATTTGTTAAACCAAAGGGCATCACCACAAACTCATAATGCCCATAACGTGTCCTGAAAGCAGTCTTTGGAATATCCTCATCACGAACTCGGAGCTGATGATAACCAGATCGAAGGTCAATCTTGGAGAATACCTTCGCTCCTTGAAGTTGATCTAACAAGTCATCAATGCGTGGCAGTGGATACTTGTTCTTGATCGTCACCTTGTTTAGCTCCCGATAATCAATACATAGGCGGAAAGAGCCGTCTTTCTTCTTCACAAACAGCACGGGAGCACCCCAAGGTGAAGCACTGGGTCGAATATAACCCTTCTCTAACAACTCTTCAAGCTGACTCTTTAATTCTTGCATCTCCACTGGAGCCATGCGATACGGGGCCTTAGAAATAGGAGCAGTTCCTGGATCTAAGTCGATGGTGAACTCAATAAACCGCTTTGGAGGTAAACCAGGAATCTCATCGGGAAAGACATCAGGGAAATCCCGAACTACCGGAATATCGGAGATGGGGACCGGTTCGGACGGCTGATCTTGCATATAGCATAAAAATCCGGCACACCCTTGACGTAACAATCGGGCTGCCTGTATCATACTGATAACACGGCCATCCTCCTAGGGGATGCACCCACGAAATCTGCACTCAACCCTGCCGTTCGACGAGAGGGTCACGATTCTCCGTCCACAATCAATGATTGCACCGTGACAAGTAAGCCAATCCATGCCGAGGATGATGTCTTGAGGAAGGATCGGAAGCAGAACAAGATCGGCAAGGTACTCATCGCCACCTATCGTGATGGGGAAACGGAATAACATTTTTCTGCCTCTAACTCTATCCCCATTAGGGAATTTCACAACAAAAGAATCATCTAAAGTAACCGATTCTAATCCGAGTCTTTCAACGGTTTGCTCGGCTATAAAAGAATGAGAAGCACCAGAATCGAAAAGAATATTGATTGGCTCAGCTCAGAGATGGATAATACCTTGAGCCATAGGAGAAGTAGTGTCTTTCATCCTACACATTTAATATAGTCGCGGACCCTGGTGAGATAGCCCGACGACATTCTTCCCTTTGTTCATAGTCGATTGTGAACCTGCAGAAATAGAAATCTGGGTATTCTGCTGGTACTACTGCGAAATGTGTTGCTGCTGATGAGATCTTAATCCTCGTCGTCTTCTAAAAAGACATATAGCTCGACGAGTTTATCCAATTCGGAGCTATGCTTTTGTGATGCTGCATCTTTCTCTGACTCGGCATGCTCACACATCTCTTTTTGATCTCATCTCTAGCCTGATCACAACGTTTTTCCAGCTCATTCACAATTATTTCCTTATTCTTGTATATTTCCCCGGTCTTCCTCACGTGGAGCCTCTACCTCGCTCTCCTTTCTTGCAAAGCCTGGAATGCTTTCTCATCTGCTAGGGTTTCCAAAAAGGATCTCTTCTTTGACTCCTCTTCACTGGGACTTAGAGATGGTTCCATGCCGTACACTCGGACGAGATTCTAGAGGTACTTTCTCCTCTTGTCATCCAGATGAGCTGGCATGGCTCTCTTTTCCCTTGCTGCCTTTTCCTCGCTGTAAAATCGAAGAGTTCCCAAATTATTTTCCTTGTACCACTCGTGGATGAGCTTCTTGCCATATTCAGTGGTTGCAGCTCCTTCAGGAGGGTTGACCAATACATTCTTCCCCTTGGATAGCTCAACTGTAGCTTTTTCCACGACCGTCACCTCTGTGCTAAAGTCAGACGCAGTGTCAGATTGTTGGTGAGGTCAATGCATTGGGGGTAACCCGTGACGTGCAGTCATGAGGTCTTGCGAACATTAGACATCTATCGAGGAGGGCGAGGAGACATCAGTACTCGAGCGAGATCATCCAGAAAGCGATATTTAGAACAAGAATAAAGAATATAAGCTTAGTCTATGGCAGGAACAAGAGCTTGAGCAGGACTATCGGACAAAAAAAAAATCATTTCCAAAACTGCTTATTTTTGTAAATAGAACTTACTTTTGATAAAAGCCTTTGAAATTTACTTTAGAAATCATTTTGAAATCCAAATGAAAACGTTTTAAAACCTACAGCTCTGATACCACCTTCTGTAACACGCCCTTTTTAGACCCTAAAGGAGTGTTACAGCGCCAGTGAATCCGCAGACTTTAATGTCTTTGAATTCACCTGAGGCTTATAGGGACATGCAACCATGCTCCCATAAACAAGATGATAATTTAAATACAATTAAATATGCGGAAGTGAATAAAATTTATTAGTTTAGAATATCTGATCACAATAACATAAAAATTCCAAAATGATAAAGTATGAATAAATTTCGAAATAGATGAAATTAAAGTAGCGGTGCGAAAACTTTAAAGGTTCAAAACTTGTAATAAAATATTCAATAATTGATAGCCCGCTCTTCAACTCTCTCCTGCTCCGCTGCTTGCACTAGACCTGAGGAATATGGTCTGGTGTTTCGTGAGAACGAAGGACACCAGTCATCCAATAAATAGGATGGTTAGTACAATTAAGACTAGCAAATGATAAGGAAAATGTTCAGACTTTAACCTTACAGTGACCATAAAACGGTATGTCTCAGGTTAAGGGGATGACACGAATATTTATAGTAGAAACTGAATGAAAATGATAAAAATTCACACATGACTCGGATGATCATATCGATCGATTATAAGATAGGAAATGGAATTATACTCGAGGAAGATAAGTATAATAACTGAAATGATCACCTATTTAACAATCGATAATAAAGATAACGATAATAATAATACTACATGGTACCGGTCGGGCCTTTAACAAGGACCACGACCTACATCAGATCGTTGTTTTATCACCCCGCAGAGAATACATTCCGGGATGGTGTTTCATGAAACCTTTTGAGGCGGTGGCTTAACGAACCACAACATGCAAGTCAGTCTACTGCATAACTTTCCAAAGGCATAAAGCCACTCGCATCACGTGGTGCGCATTTTAACATATCATAACTAAGCATCACATGGTGCCTATATTATCATACATAAACAATTTATACTAGGTGATCATAATGACGACATTAAATCAAACAGGGACAAGCATGGATAATTCAAAGGGTCTTACTATCACATGCTACTAGTTTGCATGAAAGAACAAGCAGAATATCATGCACTTTAGGAAGAAGAAAATGGGCAACCTTTACTTATCTCGAGTTATAAACAAACAAATCACATTTAATACTATAACACTATAATTACTTTAATAATAATTGCCCATTTGTTTAACTCATGCCAATTTATGATTAAAAAGATAAATTACATCAAGCAGACGGGTATGAAATTTATCGAAATTGGCAAGGAAATTGGCCACAAGGCCGCATTCGACACGGAAGAATTTAAAAGGCACATCAAAAGAATCACGAAACAAGAAAAAGAGCGGAACGAAATCACTTGCCTTGATTTCCGATGATCAGCTGATGACAACCAGGCGAGATTTTAGCACCTATTGAATCCAACGGAAAAAGGAATATTAGTATTGGTATTTTATGAAATTAACTTTACTTAACTCAATTTGAAATTGAATTAATTCTATAAAGTTAAATATTTTTTACCAATATGAATTCCTCGTGGAGCGGGATCCGGCGTGAGTGCTTCTAGATTCCTTGGTGTCGCTAAAATGGGCAAGAATTGAATGATTTAGAATTATTGGCCACTTAACTTAATAAGTAATTAACTTAGGGCCAAAAACGGAAACTATATAAAACAAGGGAAGCTTTTGTAATTAAACCAAAAGAGATTAAAAATTCCCGTGGCCTTCTTCTTGAATTCACTTATAGACGAACAAGGAGCGCACGGACGAAGCTCCTCGGCGGGGATCGAAGGCAGCGCTTGGGAGGCCTCGGCGCGGCGGTTGGCGACGGTGGTGGCGCAGGGCAGCAGTGGTGACGATGACGGTACAGCAGCGGCCCTCGGACAAGGATCGAAGGCGGCGCTCTTCCTCCGGCGTCGATGCGTGAGTGCAGCGACAAATTGGGGCGACTCGGGCGGACTCGACCCTCTGTTCTCCGGGAAGGCGGTGTTGCAGTGGTTCGGGTTAGGACAGTGGCAATGGTGGCCAGCGGTGGACAGCTACGGCTCCCGATTGCAATGCCTCGGCGGCTGTTCACGGGGACTGTCGAGAGGAGTGAGAGAGGAGAAGGAAGAGGATGCTTGTGTTGGTGTGGAGATCGACGGGTCCTCCCCTCTATTTATATTGTTGAACTGCATAGGGATAGAGATGAAGAGATCGATGAGTTGGGTGAGGAGATCTCGAATAGATTGGGTGAACTTGTTTGGGTTTATCTTTGAGGAAGAGATGTTTATCAGAAGAAAAATCTGGAGGAAGAGATACACTTAGGGGAGAAGGAAACAGGTAAAAGAGATAAGAAATTCTCACCTCCTTTTCTTGTTTTACCGCAGTCTACCGAAAAAAGAAAAAGAATGGGCCGAGAAAGGTGAGGATCACCTGGGCTTCATCCCCACATTGCTCAAGTGGCAGCCCAACTATTGGGGTTACATAAATTAATTATGTATACATACGGCGAGATACTTATATATATATATGGATCCACCTCTGTATATTATATATATTAGCGGAAAGAAAAAATTTTTGATTTAACTTTATAAATTAAATAAGTTAAATCGCAAGAGTGTTTAGAGAATAATATTAAAATAATATAATTACTCTAATTTATATTATATATATCTTATGTGAATTTATTGGTTTCCCACATTCACATATTATAATATAATATTGTTTTAAAGAAATATCCCAAAAATAATTTGGGGTATTTCAATAGGCAAGAGAGGATATAAACTATGTGGGAAGATGAGAAAGATAATGTTGGGTGAACACAGCAAAAGACTGAGAACTGGAGCTCTCAGGTGACAGCAAAGGTCGAGAAGGAAGAGAAGAACAGACAAAATCATGAAGCTTTGCTGGCATGGAAATAGGACGAGAAGAACGTCTAGGCATGATGATAGCTGGTTCAGGATGTATAGGATCTGAACCATTCATTGCATGTCCTGGGAAGGCATCTTGAGTAGCAACAGTATCATCCAACTGATCCACTGCAACATCATTGCTAGAAGTATCCTCAACTCTAGAGGAGCCATGATTATTATCATGATGAATACTGCCTGATCCTGTCCTAGCAGAAGGAGAAATCCCAGATTTATCAACATAATCTGTGATGGATTCAAATCCTACTACAGGCAAGCTATCAGGCTGAAGGATAGGTTGACCAATCTCTAAATCCTTGAATGGGAATCTATCTTCCTTAAACACAACATGACTGGCTGTGAAGATAGAATGAGTTTGAAGATCATAAATTCTGTAACCCTTTTGCCCCTGAGCATACCCTACTAGAACTCCTTTAATAGCAAAAGGAGCAAATTTATCCTTGCATATTTTTCTTTTACTAGCAAAACATCGGCACCCAATGACTCTTAACTCATCATAAGAGGGCACCTGTTTATAAAGCAGTTCATAAGAAGTTTTACCTCCTACAACAGAAGAGGGCAGTTTATTGATGAGGTGAGTAGCACTCAAAATGCATTCACCCCAAAATCTGACAGGCATATGAGCATGTATCCTGATTGATCTAGCTGTTTCAACTAGATGTATGTGCTTCCTCTCAACACGACCATTTTGTTGAGGAAATTCAGGAACAGACCTTTGATGGAGTATGCCCTTAGAAGCCATGAAATCAGTACATCTCCTTTGGACAAATTCAGTACCATTGTCTGTTTTGAAATATTTAATGGTCACACTGAACTGATTCTCAACCAAAGCAACAAAGCTTTCTATGAGAGAAGGGACTTGAAGCTTATCCCTGAGCAAATAAGTCCATGTACAACGAGTATGATCATCCAATATAGTCAAAAAATACTTAGCACCCGACAAAGAAGTCACTTTGTAAGGACCCCAAAGATCCATGTGAACCAAATCAAAAGGATGACTAGCTCTAGACATGCTTTTATGAAATGGCAGTTTATGATGCTTGCATAATGCACAAACTTCACAGAAGAAATCTTCTAAATCATGTGACTTGCAGAAAACCAAATGTCTCATCTTAGAAACCGATGAGTGACCAAGTCTAGCATGTAAAACATGTAATGGAGTTTCATCAAGACAAGTCTTACAGGAATTGACAACTCTTTTATTCAAACCAGAAGTACCACTTCTGAGAAAGGACTCTCTAGCCATCAGCTTGTATAATCCTCCTTCTGCTCTTCCTTTAGCCACATTAGTCTTAGTTGTAAGGTCCTGAATTACACATGCAACATCATTAATATGCAGTTCCAAGTTACTACCAAGAAGTAGACGAGAGACAGAGAGCAAGTTATGACTGAACCCTGGCACATATAAGACCTTGTGAAGAACAAAGCCTTCATCAACAACCACAGTACCAGTGCGTCTTACTGTCTTGATTGTGCCATCTGGAAGCCCAAGTAAGACCAGCTTCTTTAATGCTTGAATCGCCACAAAAATTGATGCATCAAAGGCTATATGGTCTGTGGCCCCAGTGTCAATGATCCAGACATTGTTACTACCTTGTTGACTCTAGATATCAATGGGAGTATGTATATTACCTGCAAAGTTTACCATAGCATGATTACCATCACTGTCACTCTGATCTGCTATGCCTTTCCCTTTCATCATCCGAAGTATCTCATGATACACTGCAGCCACAGCATCCTGATTCCCTTTCTGAGCATTCTCATGAAGATGACTCTCTCCAACTGGAATTTGCTCTAGTTGAGCAGCAAAATTCCTAGTGGTAGGTGGCTTAGCAGGGGTTCTGGATGTAGAAGCATCATCATCACGTGGTCTCGTGTACCACTCAGGGTAGCCTATGACCTTAAAACATCCTTCCTTGATGTGTCCTCGAGCACCACAGTAAGAACACAACCTCTCATACTTGATGCGCTTTTGGTCTCTTTTCATTAACTCATACTGAGAAACGTCCCCCTGTCTCTATCCTTGATACTTCCTCCCAACAGCAAGTGCACTAGACTCAACACCAGCATTCATTCCTGATACAATTTCCTTCTGTCTTTCTATCTGAACTACCATGTGAAAAACCTTGTTCACACTTGGTAATGGATCCATGGACAGAAATGTGTTCCTCACATTCTCAAAAGTATCAGTCAATCCCATCATAAACTGCATAAGCTTTGCTTTAGCTTCTCTCTCTATCATTCTCCTAATGACAGCACAACGACATTGAGCAATTGCTCCACATTCACAATTGATTGCTCCTTCTAAAGCAGCTAATTCATCCCACGCCTTCTTAAGCTTTCCGAAATACGCAGCAACACTAGAGTTTTCTTGCCTAATGTTGCTTAGTTCTCTATGAAGCTGATATATCAACGGAGAATTAGACTCTCAAAACCTTTCACATATCTCATCCCACAGTTCCTTTGCAGATCCAACATACATAGAATTCGCAGGTAATTCAGGCGTCATTGTGTTTAAGATCCAACACATGACCATATAGTCTGCTCGAGTCCATTTTTCGAGTTCATCCGCATTATCTAAAGGCTTAATGCACGCACCTGTGATAAATCCGAGCTTCACCTTAGCTCCCAGCGCCATCCGGATCCCTCTGCTCCAGCTGGAGAAGTTGGATCCATTGAATTTCGTCGCTATCAGCTGCATTCCGGGATGATCTGATCCCGAAAGGAAGTAAGGATTGTACGCAGCCGCCACCACCTGATTTTCAACCACCACTCCTGGAATCTCACCATTTCCTTCGTTCCTGTTGTCCATGATTCAGGAAACAAAGATCGATCTACCTTAGTGCTTGATTTTCCGATTCAAACACACCAGATCTGTAAGCAGATCTCACAATCCAAACAAAAACTCGTCGAAAACGGTTACGAGCTCCTTTGCTCGGATACCATGAAGAACTTTGATTCAGAAATTTTCTGGTTGTATTACTTAACTTGAGAGAAAGAAGATACAAAGCTGTATATATACAAGATTAAGCACTATCTAACACTAAACAAAACTAACAACCCGGTTAACTAACTCTAACAAACCACAAACCCTTTATTTGTTATTAGTATATGAACCGGGCTCAAAGCCCTTTATTGTCGAGTGGGCTGGAGGCCCAGACCCATTATCCTCTACAATTTCGATTAAGGTCTACTTTTTATTTAGAAGGATATTCTAATACTTCACTAATCACTAGTACAAACCCGACATATACTCCCTCTGTTAATTAAAACTTGTCGTTTACTATTCATGCACGCTTTTTTAGAACGATAAAAACTATATAAAATATTAACTTTTTTTTACATTTGTTTTTATAAACTCATACTTAATACTTAATACTACTAAGTATGATATTGTTTAAAAAAATTATTAAAAAAGTTAATAATTTATATAGTTTTTAACACCTAAAAATGCGTGCGTGAATAGTAAAACGTCAGGTTTTAATTAACGGAGGGAGTATATACTAATCGTACCCTTACAAAAAAAATCATAAAATAAACCTAACCAACCAACCCACGATAAACAACCAAACAAGAAATAAACGAACATAAAAGCATAAAACAAACCACATAATAGGTCCTCGTCTTTGTCCCTAATTAAGGGACGTAGTTTCTTGGGCAACACACTAACGACTTCGATCTTCATCTTCAAGTTCTCATCTTTTCATTGCCTTTTTTTCTATTTTCCACATGAAGGAAGTCACTTTTCCATAGAAATCAAACATTTTATCTCTAATAAAATATTTTCCCAATCAATCTATATATAAATGGACACTTCTCATCCATAATGAGATAATCCAAATATTTTAAATCTAGTCTTTATCTAATCTCTCAATAATACATAATAAGATATGATGTGGAATCCCTCAAAGGTCTTGTTAATCTTATGATCACTCGGCTCGTCAATGGGCAATTTGTCCTTCAGGACAAGTTCTTTGAGGCTTTTCTATCCTTCTCTGGTGACTCTGACTCGTTCTTAAAAAACTTTCCAAGATTTTTTTGGACCAATGCTCGAATCCTCCAAGACAAACTCTTCTTCTCATATACGTCCTTTCCAATCTTAGCAAGATCACCTTTTCATACATCATCATAGGTTATAGCCCACTTCAAATATCATATACTCTTTGTTATCACTAAAATACACTAACTTCTAGCGAATGTTAACCCAATCAACAATCCCATCCGATTCATGTCGGGTTCATCAAGTAAAGACAACCACAAGCCTTAACCAATACCAAGATTTCGACACAGCCATTAACAAACATTATTCACTTCAACCTAAAAAACAAAACATGATTCACTAATTACAAGATTCAAGCCGCTGTACCAAACGAGACCTAATTGTTGTAATGCGATTTTGATCACTAAAAAATAATAATTTAATACTCCATTTTTATTAATATAATTCAATTAATTGGCACATGGTCGATTTAGGCTAATTAATAACATTATGTCGACGTGAAAGCACGAACTACCTAACAAGTTAATCAAATCCGCCTCTACATTCTTACGTGCACCCAAGTCGTCGATCGATCCCACAAAAAACAAATCTTCATCTAAGTGAAGATTCTATACAAAATTCATTTCAAATGACATATCCCTTTTTAAAATTGGCTGTATGTTATAAGTACCACTCATTGATGTTACGTTTTTCCACCAACAGATTCTACAAGTACACCCTAGACGTCTTTGATCAATTTCATCACCAACATCGAATGGAACCTCTCGAGAAATCGGCAATGATCGTTGCCTGCATTGCGATAATCTCGATGGCCCTGATCGTCGGTCAAGGCCACGCCCTCAAAGTTGGGTTCTACAATGGCCGGTGCAAAGGAAAGGATGTAGAGACCATCATCTTTGATTCTGTCAAGGCAAACTTCAATAGATCCGATACTGCGCCTGCCCTTCTTCGTATGCAGTTCCATGATTGCTTTGTGAGGGTACGTAGTGTGTATGTATGGATGTATGTATTTGAGTCTTTGATCGATCTTTGCTTATGTTATGTATGTACGTTCTTTCGTTATTAGGGATGCGATGCCTCGATTTTGTTAGAAGGCAAGAACACCGAGAAGACTGCAGGTCCGAATGCGAGCGTGAGAGGCTTCAAACTCATCGACGATGCTAAGCTTGCGGTTGAGCAGGAATGTCCCGGTGTTGTGTCTTGTGCCGATGTTATCGTTATTGCCACTAGAGCCGCGGTGTTGTTGGTAGGTCGATCTATTAATTCTAAGTTCTTAAGCCATATATGATTATATGTTCGATTTCCCGTTATTTGATATGGTTATATGCATATATTTGCAGCAAAGCGGGTTTAAGTACGAAGTCGAAACGGGAAGGGAAGATGGATTGGTTTCGGTTGCTTCGGAAGCAAGCGCTAACCTGCCATCTCCATCGGTACCAATATCGACAGCCATCGCCTTGTTCGCTCAGCCTCCCAGAAACCTTACTGCACAAGACTTTGTTCTCCTCCTAGGTGAGTTTTCTTTTTCTTTTTCTTTTTTTGAATTTCTTTAAGAATAAGGTACCCTGTTTCGTACCAGAAGTCATTTTTATAAGTTCAAGTTTATGACTAATCAATATGAAATTATTAAAAGAAATTCATTTAAAAAAAATATTTTATACTCCCTTCGTTCGCCGAAAATTTGTCATTTTAGCTCCTAACACAATTTTTAAGAAATCCAATAATCTACTCCATTTTTTTACTAATTTACCCTCATTTATCATTCTACTTTTCACTTTATCGAAAACTACAACTCACAACCCATCAATCATGTCAAGGGCATTTTCGTAAAGTGGAAGCTAAAATACCTACGATGACACGTTTTTATAAACAAAATCGAACCTCTAAAATGACAAGTTTCGCAAACGGAGATAGTAGTATTTTTACCTCCTTAAAAAGTTTGCACAAAAAGATAAATAACTTTTATTTTGGAACAGTGGCAGAGGCGGTAATTAATAAACACAATTGAACATAAAAATTACTTTGATTACTAGGCAAGTCATGCCCGTGCTACGCACGGGACATATAAGTTTTGGTATTTTATAAGATTATTTAAGAAATTATTTTATGTCATATTGTTCCTTAATCTAAACTATATGTTTGTAACTCGTAAACCTTGGTTTTATATGCTTCATAACAATTTCACTTAAGTTATTTATAAAATGTTCATTTTTTTGTATGTTTGATATTTAATTTTAACAAATATTATTACGTAATTGTTAATGTCCTAGTTTTGTATCTTACATGAAATTCAACTCATAATTTTATTTGTTAATATTTTTTTGTTGATTATCCATATCATCTTGTAAAAGTTAATTGTTTTATGATAGATTAAACTATTGATGTTGTTTTCACTTCAAAACGAAAATATAAAATTGGTTGGCTCGTGTATAGATATATCATATATTTATACAGTCTTTAGGATACACGAAAACTATAAAACAATGTATAAATAGTAAATCTTCATTTTATATGTATCATACTGTGGTTTAAGTTATTTAAAAAAAAATATTTATATTTTTTGTATGTCTTACATTTTATTTTTTAAGAAATATTATTATAGTTAGTTGTTAATGACAAATATTATGGTATATTTAATGCCCTAGTTTGGTATCTTATACTTGCATGAAATTCAATTCATATTTTATTTTTTCAATATTGTCTCTATTGACTATCCATATCCTCTTCAAATGGTAAAAATTAATTATTTTATCTTGTATTAAATTGTCGATTTTTTTTACTTTTAAACTAAAATATAAAATTGATTGGCTTGACTAAGAAAAGATTAGTACTTTGTATATACTATACTATTCAACTTTTTATTTTTGATAAAATTGTACTATTTAATTTAATTACTAAGAAAATACTTATAATTTTAAAATCAAACAATATATTTTTTTTCTTCGAAGATATCATTATATATAGAATTTTTTAGATAGACTTATAGAGATTAAAATAAACAACGTAGTAGATAACTATAGTATTATGTCTTTATTTGCATCTTTAAATCAAACATTATATTTTTTTTGTTCATCTATATTTTAATAGTAAAATCAAAATCAAATGATTATTTTCCCAATAAAAAAACAGAAAAAAAAATAATTGTACTCAAACTATTGATGGCTTTGCTAAAGAAACAGAAAAAAGAGTATTTTTTGGTTTTCAAATTAATCAAATGCTAATATTGATATTTAGTTCAGAAAAAGAAAAAATTATATAGATATTTTAAATTTTAATATATAACTAAATGAGCAATTATCAAATTATAAAATCAAATAAAAGGGGAAAAAAAAGCATTGAAGTAATTTTTTAGTGGGAGAATTATTAAGATTGAGATTTGAGAGTTATGAGGGAGAGTCATTAAGAGGCCTTGGGACACAATTTTTAAAGGTATATAGATATAGATAGATTACAATATTTAACAAACTACTTGTATCATTTTAAGTCGTGGGTCATTTTTGATTGGGAAAATCTCATTGACTTGGTATCAATAGTATATGTATATACGCCTGTTATTTGACCAAACGTTATTCAACCCATTTAGAAACAAATTGACTTAGTCAAGCTTGATCGAGCTACTCAACACATAGAAAATTGATTCTTCTCAAGATGTAATAACCTAAAAGAAAATTTGTAAATTTCACATCACGCCATACTTGCTCGATACATTTGAATCAGATTTTAAAATATATTCATACTCGACTCGTTTAATAAATTAGTGAGATGAAGTCAAGCTTTTTTCGAGTTCACCTTGAGTTACTTGACTAGTATAACCTGAGATTGAACAATGAACATGATCCTGAATGTAGGCGGGCACACGATCGGGATCACACACTGCGCCTTCGTACAATCCCGACTCTACAACTTCCAGAACACGAACGAAACTGACCCATCGATGAACTCGACGTTAGCCGAGTCACTCAAGCAGACGTGCCCTAGCGACGGGAGCGGCGCAGGCAACCCCATCTTCCTCGACCAGACTCTAGGGAGCGAATCCACCATCGACACCGACTTCTACCAGGCGATCAGGCAGAACAAGGGGGTCCTGCAGATCGACCAGCGGATGGCGACGGATCCGCTCACCAAGGACATTGTGGTGAGCCTCTTGAACGATGACGACTTCCTCGACAAGTTCGGGGAGGCGATGGTGAAGCTCGGAAGGGTGCCGCCATTGAGCGGCGCCAAGGGGGAGATTAGGAGCAAGTGTAGTTCCACAAACCAGGGAAACCGGGTGCATCGGCTGCCAAAAATGAAGTTTGGTTGATGGTTTTTCTCAATTTGGTTGTTGTTTTGATGGTTAGTTGTTGATAATTTGATTAATTCATGATCATCCTGTAGTTTTTTTGCTCGACATGTAGTTGTTCACAATATATATATTTGTCATTGTCAATAATATCTACACATTTCTTAATGATTTGATTTGATTTATTCATAACATCCACGATGGGTTCTCCCTTTCCTTTTTGTTGTCAAACGCAAACTTTCTTTATAGATGCAAAGTGGGAAAGCTTATAGAAGTCGAAGGCCTATTGTGATGCTGATTGGCAGTCATGTCCGATGACTAGAAAATCTCTGTCTATGTTATGCTAGTAGTCTAGTCACTAATCATCTCTTAAAGGACTAAGAAACAACAATATAGTACGTTCTCCACATGGAAACATCTCGTTATTGGTCAATGGCTGCCACATGTTGCGAGATAACGTACGTGGCTTGTTAGAGTTTTTTTAAAGACTTATGGATAATAAGATAAGGTAGTTGATCTTTGATAATCAATTAAGCAACAATGCACATTGTAAGAAATCTTGTAATTTGCATGAGAGAACTAAGAAAATATAGAAACTAGCTAATTAGGTCGTGTTCGGCACCTGTTTTTTCTAGCTTTTCAAGATTTCAAAAAAAAAAATCAAATCTGATACTGTGGTGTTTGGCAGACGATTATGTAGAAGCTTTTCAAGCTTCCGGAGGAGCTTTCCTAGATTTGATTTTGGGCAAAATGGAAGCTTGGGGGGTCAGGATTTCGGAGATTTTGTGGAGCTTCTCGAAATCATCGGTCATTCTTGCCCTTCTCATTTTCAATCACTCACCATCGTCTTCAACCTCGAGCTCCTTCTCCACCATTGAACTCCTTTGCCGCCGCCGTCGTCGAGCTCCGCCGTCGCCTCCAAATGTGTTATGGAATCGCAAAGCAAATGGCAAGGTAAACAAAGCCCCGAGCAAAAATCAGAACCGAAGAGCAATGGACAAGGGCAAAATAACCCTCGCACAGGCGGAGGTGCCTGAATGCCATGGAATGAGGAGACGCCCTGATTGCCATGGAAGGCTGATGCGGAGGTGCCCTCCTGATTGCCATGAAATTGGAGCTCTTCGGGTTCACAGTGGAATAATACGGTAGCCATTAATGAGATTGGAGGAGAAGATTTGAGAAATTGATCAATGAGGGAGGAAGAAGACCATGGGCTGATGCGAACAACAGGAGCTCGGCGTTGGAGATGAGGGAGGTAGGAGAAGAGGGTAGGGCTGGGCATCCGGTCTGGACCGGATCGGACCGGACCGAATATTCCGGTCCCAGTCCGATCCGATGGACCGGAAATTTGGAAAACTTGGACCACGGATCGGACCGGGACCGATAAATATGGTCCCGGGTTTTCCGGTCCACGGACCGTAAAGACCAGTTGGACCTCAACTTTCTTTTCTTTTTTTCCCCCTCAAACATCATGACAGCAGCCGAACAAATTCCTATTTTTTACACAATATACAGTAGTCAGAACTCAAGATACTCAAAATGATACAGT
Source organism: Persicaria tinctoria (assembly GCA_037127255.1). Classification (NCBI taxonomy): domain Eukaryota; kingdom Viridiplantae; phylum Streptophyta; class Magnoliopsida; order Caryophyllales; family Polygonaceae; genus Persicaria; species Persicaria tinctoria. Next base: position 17,688,345 of record JBANSL010000007.1, on the reverse strand, counting down.
CTAGTTTTTACAATCTTTAAAGGCATGTGTGCTTATAAGCGGCAGCCTTAAATATCCAATTTTGAAAGCCAGCATGCCTACAGAAAATCATCAAACACACATCTTGATTGAAATTCAGGATTTTACACTACAGAAGCAACCGGATTCTTCAATCTTAGGCTAAAATCAAGTAATCAACATTGACATTTCTCTAACCCTTACCTTCAAAATCGCATCTAGATCTAAGTATTACAAAATACAAATTGAAATTTCTTAACCCTAGATTTAAAATTGGGAGAAGATTCTTCAATCTTAGGCTAGAATATGTATAATTTCTACAAATCTATACTAAAATCAACATTAATAGGTCAAAATATACATAAAAACCTAGATCTATAATTGAAATTCAAGGGGGCCGGGATGACTTGCCGAGATAGGAGACCCGCCGAGAACCGAGAGCCGAGAGTGTCGCGAACCGAGCCGCCGAGGAGGGACTATGGCTGCTGGACGCCTGGACCTGGATGGTGGTGAAGGTGAAGTCGATAGAAGAAAGAAATGAAACGCATAAAGAGTGAAACGCGTAGGCGGCACGGATTAGCTCCCTTTAGGTCTTTTTTTTTTAAAGTAACATGGGTTCCGGTCCAATTCCGGTCCGGACCGGAAATTTCGGTCTGGTCCCGGGTTTGGACCGGAACCCGAAATTTAAAATATCTTGGACCGTAGACCAGACCGTAATCTCCCGGTCCGATCTAAAGACCGTAAATTCTGGTCTGGTCCCGGTCCGATTCCGGTCCGATACATATTTTGCCCAGCCCTAGAAGAGGGGTAAAAGTGAAGGGTATTTTGGACATTTTGCTAAGAAAAACCCCTTACAAATTTTACCCACACCAAACACATTTCTAGCTTTTCACGAGATTTTTGGTCCCCAAAAAACGTAACCTCTTAGATTTCCATAATCTACAAAAAAAAAAAAAAAAACTCATAACCTCCAAAATCTACATAATCTACACAAAATCTATTTTTTACAATCTATTGCCAATTTAAGGCATCTTGTTAGAGACTAGATTCTTATTTATCACTGACAAACATGATCGATCGATTCTCCGTGATTATGATCTCTACTACTTTGATCATTCTTATTTATCACTGACAAACATGACGGTCTTTCATAACATGCCAAATTAATTGGCCCGCTAAATGAAAAGAGTTTTTTTTTTGGTGGGCATAATTAAAAGTTTTTTTTTATTAGGAAATAATTCGAGGCCAGACAAATCGGGACCTCGAAGGCCGACAAGTCGGCAGACGGAAACCGTCATAAAGATACAAAATACAACGAAGGTGCAAGAGACAAGTACAAGAGCTCTACAAAGAGAAACCAAGCTTAACTAAATCGGACGAGATGTGGACGTAGACGAACGAACGAAGCCAAGCGCAACCTAACAGCAACACCACAGGCCAGCGGTACATCAGGAGCAACCTGTAGGCAGTGAAGGCGAACCTCTAAGGAAGCAGCCTTCCGGGAAAAGGAGACGCCTCGATACACACTGCCACGACCCCAACCTGACCCGACTCCAAACAGCCAGAACTCCATCAACCGAAGAAGAAAAGCCGACCCCCTCAAACCGTAGAGCAACACCACCTGACTCGAAAAGCACCATAAACCCAAGCGGGAGATAAACTAGCCCAACCGGGGATTATTTATTTAAAGCTAGCATATAATATATAAAATCAAGAAACTAATTTTAGAATTATTAAAAGCTTATTTCGACGGGCCAGCCCCGGGCCCAAGGCAAGAGGCCTTAGGGCCCAAGGAACACACCCTAGCCCAAGAAGGGCTCGAGGGCAACAATAGCACCGAGAGGCCAGGAAGTCACAGCCGCCGGCAAGAATCCAGTAGCACAAGCGACGACAGGACCACGAATAGGGAAGCCGGAAACCCAGGCAGCGCTAGAGGGGCCAGAACCTCAACACCCAGAGAGAGAGGACATCGGGGAAGGCGAAGAGGAGTGTGAGCGGCCGGGGGAAGAGGACGGGGATAAGCCGATGGAGGAAGACAAAGAACCACCGAAGGCGGCGCCGGATCGGGCCGGAAATCAAAGGGATCTCCGAAGAGGGGGACTAGAAACCGACGACCCGCTCAGAAGAGGGGAAGAAGGCGCCAGGGGAACTGCCGGATAGCCAGAGCATACCGAGGGGAACGATTGAGAGCGGACAAAACCGGCCTAGGCAAAAGCCCCAAATCGAATGGGATTTCACGGATGATTTCGTCCCAGAAAAAAACGACCAGAGAGGTGTGGTGTGAGAGAGAAATGAGCAAGTCGAGGCAGCCTGAAATGCCAAGTTGGGGGGCAACGCCGAACATCGGCGCCGACGCACGAGGAGGAGACCGACGGTGCACGGCGGGGGCAGGCCCGGAGCCTTGGACCAACGGGGGTTGGTTTTTAACCTCCGAAGAGGAGTTAGGGGCCTCCAAATAGGGGGTATAGACCTCCGAAGAGGGGTTCGGACCTCCGGGGAGGAAGTTGGGGGAAAACCCAGCCAAAGGAACTGGTTTTCTGGCAAGGGGAGAAAAGAGAGCTTTTTTCCAAAAAAAAGTCGATCTAATCACATATGTATAAGTAGGAGTTTTTAGTTAGATATTTAGGGATACTTTGGGTTGTTTTAAAAAAAACAATATATAAAAATTGGAGGTTGAGCCCAAATTAATTGGCCCATCAACTAACCAAATATCTAACCTAACATTTTTTTATACAAGGCGAAGATTTGGAGGTGGTCAACCGCGGTTGAGCCACCACTCAAGTGCGTCCTTCCGGACGAGTTCGTCCACTACAACATCAAATTCCCAATCAAAAGGAGTTGGCAGCAGACCAAGGTGAGTGAGTCGATCCGCAACGCGGTTGCCCTCTCTGAGTGCATGGGAGAATGACACACTAGCAAAGTATCGGTTGATGGCGAGCGTGTCCGAAATCATCATCTCAATCTCCCATGGGCAGCTCCAAACACCCTTGACGGCGTTAATAACCGTCAAGCAGTCGCCTTACACCTCAAGATGAGAAATCCTCAACCGATGAGCCTCCTGCAATCCATGAGCCAGACTCAGAGCCGCCACTTGCAGCGCTGAGGACTTACCACAACTTTGCACCCCACATTTGGTAATTCCACCACGGTCGTTGCGGATGACGAAACCCCAAGCAGCGTTACCATTAGTGGTCATATCCCCGTCGAAGTTTAGTTTCATGAATCCTTCACGGGGATTTTCCCATTTTATGATTTTTGGTCTGCGAGGTTTGTTCTGGTTGTTGCTCGATTCTTTAGTTTTCTCTTCCTCATCTAATTCTTCAATATTTGCCTTCTTCAATTCAGTTGTCTCTTTGTTGCTTGATGCAATTTATCCACTCTTCCGGATCACGATAAATATGGTCACCGAAGAGAATTCTATTCCTCAGAGACCAGATACCCCAGAGCGAGAAAGTTAGAATCAATGATCTTTGTTCTTGAGTTAGTTTTCCAAATATTTGTATAATAATGTCTTTATGGGTTCTGTTATTTTTGTTTGTATCTAGGATTATCCTTTCAATCTGTTGATCCATTTTTCGAATGGTTGTGAGTGTGGTCTGACATTCTGTGAACAATATCTAACCTCAACCGATCTCACATACAACACACACTTCAACTTCGTCTTTTTTTTACCGGAAAGAATTCGACTCACCGAACATACCCGGTGAGACGAGAGGCCGAAAGAACAGCAACGGACAACAATTATTTTTATGCGAGTTTCAAACAACAAAATATATAGTCTCTTTGTTAATTAAAAACTTATCGTTTACTATTCATGCACGCTTTTTTAGAAGGATAAAAACTATTGACCTAAACGGTTTAAGTAAAATGGGAATCCACCCATTTGAACCGGGACAAACCGGTCTAACTGGAAATTAAAACAAACCGGGAGCATAACCCCGATTTATTGTATGACAGTAAATTTGCTATAAGAAATTGATGTAGCAATACTCCCTCCATCAGCAGAGACTTGTCCTCAAGTCTCTAAGTCACATTCAGCCTCACACTTCTTTGACAGTGCAGAATGAGGGGCTTCCAAGTTGGTACCCATGAGGCTTTTCTCCTTGATCTTCCTGCAACCCTGATTGCTTGTTCCTTGGAGCACTCGAGTTTTCCCGTCAACTTGGAATTCCATAGTCATGTTGGTGAAATCCCATATGATACGACCCATACTTATCAACCATGGGATGTCAAACACAAGACCAATACCATCCAATGCTAAAGTTCTCACCTCATCAAAATATTCGTTCCTTTGCATAAACCATGAGAAGTTCCTGTACATAGAGATGGAAGCCATCTTGCTATCTCCGGCAACATACACTACCAAGGGCAATGTCGGCTCTAAGTTGCACTTCAACAGCTCCGCAGTCTTTCCATCAATAAAATTTAGAGTGTTGTCTGGATCAATGAGAATGGCAATTTCTAACCCACTCACTGCTCCTTTGACCCCCATACAGTTGAAACCAGCATCAACATTCAAAACATTTTGATAATGCATATTTTAGATAGGCATTATAGATAGTTTTAGTTTAGTTTAGGTTGCATTTCTTGCTTGCTTTATTGTTAATTTGCATCTTGTGTTTATTTTAGAAAAGTTCGGATTCTGCGCAATTTTGTGTTTATCTCGCAGATCGAATCAGAACACACTTGGGGAGATGCAATGTCTCGAAGAGGAACACAAGATGAATGGAAAGGAACAAGGAAGAAAGAAGCAAGGCAAGACGAGAAGAAAAGCCCGCAGAAAGGAGCCAAGACCACGGCAAAGCTACCTGCGGCGGGCGCCGCAGCTAGTGCCGCGGCCGCCGCAGTGCCCGCCGCAGCGGGTAGCTGGGAAGGCAGTTGCGGCGGGCGCCGCAGCCCTTGCGGCGGCCGCCGCACGTACGGACAGCGCCCAGCGCGTGTTTTGAAACCCTAGTTTTTTATCTAGTTTGTTTGGTGGCCGAATTGGATGTTTTAATTAGGCCTTTTATATTATTTTTCTTGAGCATTCATTCTATTCTTCCATTCATTAGACTTTTTAGAGATTTTTGGAGCGATGTCTTCCATGAGGAACTAAACTCATCGATTCTGCCTGCAATTTGAAGCTTTATTCGGATTGATTGTGAGTTTCTAATTCTCGCTCCTAGTTTCCTATTTGTGAATGCTTCGACTTCTTTGTGCTTAATTAATTATTGATTTGTTCTATCTTGTCTGGCCAACTCGTTAGATCAATTCAATCGCTAAGGTTTTGTAGATTCCTGGTTGTGAACCTTAACCTAAGTGGCAAACTTATTCCTTTAGGGCTGGTTGAACTAATTGAATAAGTAGGAAGTTGAATGTGTTGTTAAATCCTTTTTTAGGGACTGCAAATACCTTGGCTAATCTCTGAACTTAAAGCTATCAATTGGGTTAAATCCTTCTTTAGGGACTGTTCGATTGATAAGGGTTGCTAGGACTGGTTGGACTAGTAACTATATTAGGTCGGGACAAGGGCATTCATAGGAAACATAATAGGACGAGAAGAAGTTACAAGGATCGCTTCAATCCGATAAAGTGGAAAATTGTAGGTGGAATTGCTTCTCTAAATTGTTTAAACCAAAATCACTTATTCTGCTTTCGTTAATTTGCTTTAAAAACTTTCACACAAAAACCCCCTTCTCTGGTTACTTAATCAACATTCAAATCGCACTTGAGTTATAAATTTCCCTGTGGGATCGACCTCTTACTTATTACTGTACTAGTTTTAGGTTTGAGTTTCTTTGACGGAATCAACGACAGGTTTCCCCTCCGTCACATTTAGAGATACTCGAGGGCACTTAGATGAAATATCAAAGTCGTACCCATTCAGCCATGGGGATTTCTGCTCATTTACTTCATCCAAATCTGCACCATCACAATCAATGATATACAATTGAGCCTTTCGATGCTTTAGATGATGCCCCAGAGTGTACTTCTCATCACAGTACATACATAACCCCTTGCTCTTTCGATCCTCCATCTCCTTTACGGAGTATGTCCTTGCTGTTTTTCCTTCCCCTGTACTCGGAATACTAGTGTTCGGGTCATTTTGTGCAGGGGTAGGTAATAGTGGATCATGGCTTTGATTTGGTTTAGAGAAGGTATTATGCTTGGGGTAGGATTGGGGGGACCTTTGAGTAAGTTGCAGCGTGGATTCAAACATCTTAGCTATCCGGGCTGCTTCAAAGAGGGATTGCGGATTGAATTGTCTCACATGGGATTGAAGGTGTGGGTAGAGATTAGCAAGAAAAATGCTCAGGGCGTGCTCATTTGGGATATTCATTCGAGTTAACCTACACTCAAATTTATCCAGAAATTCAGAAACAGACTTCGATTGCTTCAAATTAACCAGATCAGCCAATGGATCGTCATACAACTGACCAAATTGTGATGAAATATCCACAATATTCTCAGGCCAAGTTGGATACTGGTCATACCTGCATCTCATGTAGTTGTGATGCCATTGCAAGGCCTTTCTGTCAAGATGGAGTGATGCGAGGCGCACCTTCAGTTCTGGAGACGTGTTATCCAACGAAAAGACAATACCTACCAGATCTGATCAGGTGCGAGTAGTAGGACGAACAGGTCCGAGCAGCAGGGCGAAAAGATGCGAGCAACGGTGACTGTCAATGGGCAGGACGAAGAAGACGACGGCGGCGGCGCGATTCTTGATGGGAAGAAGGATGAGGATGACGGCGGCTCGATGGGAAGAAGGAGGACGGCGGCTCAATGGGAAGAAGGAGGACAGCTGCACTCGGCTTGATAGGGTTGAAGAAGTTCAAGTTGAAGAATGAGACTATAGCCCTACAGTGAGTGCCGGTTGACGAGCGATTAAAAAATGTCTGACCCGACTGGGTCGACCAGGACGCGGTTTACCCGGAAAATTACCGGGTATTTCAGGTTCGGGCCAGAAAAAATCCTGGGTAAAAAAAAAATCGAGTCTTGACCCAAAACTTATCGGGTTTTCGGGTCGGATTGCATTTTGACAGATAGGTTTTTTTTTTATTAACCACCAATCATTAAGCATTAAAAGCCAAATCATCCAACAGTACACTTGACAATATGGGATTTGTAAAAGAATTAGTAAAATAAAATAACATATCGTTCGAACGTATATTGAAGCTAATAGATGCGCCGCTCCATTCCCAGTCCTCCGGACATAGCTCCAAGTGCAAGCTTGCAAGCCTCCCACCAGCTCCGTTGCCCGCATCAACACATTCCCCATTAATGATTGTGTTGTCGACCGCTTCTGAAGTCATCCGATTACTTCCAGACAGTCGCTCTCGATGATAGCGTGAGTAATCCCCTCCCTTTACACGGCCTCAGCCTCCGCTTCACTCGGCGTCGACGCACATCCCATCGATCTCGCCGCAGCAAAACACAAATCTCCTTTTTCATCCCGTGCGACCACACCGACACCAAACCCTTTGTCCCTTCCCACCGATGCGACACAATTAAGCTTGATGAAACCCCGGGGCGGCGCCGTCCATTGCGGTCTCAGTTCACCACCCTGAGCTACCCTACTTCGGTCTTGTACACCCTCCAACTTACTCATACTTTTCGCCATTCTCCAACTGTCCTCCCATATTTGCTCTGCATCAGGGGCAGATTCAGGGGTAGGCATTACCGGGCCATCGCCCATCCCGGTCCGAAAAAAAATACAAGTATATGGCAATCCAACTCAGGTTGTATAAAAAAAATTAGAATATAAAAGCATAAGTGTTTAAGTGGCTTACTGGTTGAGCCCACTCTAATCATAAATGGATTGCAAATTGCAAATTGCAAATCAACCCTTATTCAAATCTCATTGGATGCATTTTTTACAACCCAATTTCCAATATTTTAAAATTCTTATATAATTTAATAAGTACCAGAATTCTTCATTAATCCAAATTCTAGTTCATCGTTAAACCAAAGTTGCTTCTAGCTGCTAACAGAAATTATGTGGCACCAACTAGTGTGCTTGTTCAAATGCACACACCGACGAAATAAAAGCTCAAACATAGCTAATCTTCTACAAATTTTGAAAGCACCATTGATCAAAAGATGGCTAGCAGGACCTTCAATCTTGATATTCTTTACATGTGTAAAAAAAAAAAGTATAATTTCTCAAGCTTCACTTTCAAACCCGTCCCAGAAATCCGGTGTGTTTCAGATGCTCTGTAACAGGAATTCTGATTCAGGATTTAGAGAATTGAAGAAGAAGAGCAAGAGTAACGAAGTGGAAGAATTCAGAGAGAAATTGAGAGGAAATTCATTGATATTTTGATTAGTCTGCAGAAGTAGAAGCCTAGGGCTTTTATAAAATTGACCTAAACGGTTTAAGTAAAATGGGAATCCACCCATTTGAACCGAGATAAACCGGTCTAACTGGAAATTAAAACGAACCGGGAGCATAACCCCGGTTTATTGTATGACAGTAAATTTGCTATAAGAAATTGATGTAACAATACTCCCTCCTTCAGCAGAGACTTGTCCTCAAGTCTCTAAGTCACATTCAGCCTCACACTTCTTTGACAATGCAGATTGAGGGGCTTCCAGGTTGGTACCCTTGAGGCTCTTCTCTTTGATCTTCTTGCAGGCCTGATTGCTTGTTCCTTGGAGCACTCGAGTTTTCCCGTCAACTTGGAATTCCATAGTAATGTTGGTGAAATCCCATATAATACGAACCATACTTATCAACCATGGGATGCCAAGCACAAGACCAATACCATCCAGTGCTAAAGTTCTCACCTCATCAGAATATTCGTTCCCTTGCATAGACCATGAGAAGTTCCTGCACACAGAGATGGAAGCCATCTTGATACCTCCGACAACATAAACTACCAAGCATGGTTATTAGGATCCCGATCCGGATCCTACGATCCTACGATTCTAGGCAAGGTTTTGATCCGGATCGGACATATAGAAGTGGATCCTATGGGATTGTGTGGGATCGGTAGGATCCACCTAGGATCTATCGATCCTAGAAAAAATATCCGATCCTAGTAAAAATCTTATTTGTGTAATTGTGTTTGTTTTGTTTGAATATTGAGCCTTCTAGATACGATGAACCTTTTTATTTTTTATTTTTTTTGGTAGCCCATATCCTTATAAATTGAATGTAGAAGAGTGAAGACGTTGAATTGAAACCCTAAGCCCTTTGTTTCGTTACTCAACTCGACAAATCCACGTTTGAGCTCCTGAAAATTGTTCACGATGTGGTTAATTACGATGATGACATTTGAAACTACATATGTTATTGGATATTTGGATGTGTGATTTATCTCTTGTATGTTTGTCATATTTTAAGACATTATCCTTGTCTGTTTGTCACCTTTTCAGACATTATTCTTGACAAATTATGAATGTTAAATGCTTATTATTGGACTATTTTAGTTACATAATGTGTTTAATGGAGGAAAAGCTTAGTTTTATTTTAAAATTAAGGTATTTCTTTAGGATGGTTTGTTTTTATTTTATTTTTAATTTTTGTCTAGGATCTTACGATCCTACGATCCGATCCTACACCCTTGTCTCGATCCCACACTAGAATCCCGATCCTAAAAACCTTGCTACCAAGGGCAATGTCGGCTCTAAGTTGCACTTCAACAGCTCTGCAGTCTTTCCATCAATAAAATTTAGAGTGTTGTCTGGATCAATGAGAATGGCAATTTCTGACCCACTCACTGCTCCTTTGACCCTCATACAGTTGAAACCAGCATCAACATTCAAAGCATTTAGAGATACTCGAGGGCACTTAGATGAAATATCAAAGTCGTACCCATTCAGCCATGGGGATTTCTGCTCATTTACTTCATCCAAATCTGCACCATCACAATCAATGATATACAGTTGAGCCTTTCGATGCTTTAGATGATGCCCCGGAGTGTACTTCTCATCACAGTACATACATAACCCCTTGCTCTTTCGATCCTCCATCTCCTTTATGGAGTATGTCCTTGCTGTTTTTCCTTGCCTTGTACTCGGAATACTAGTGTTCGGGTCATTTTGTGCAGGGGTAGGTAATAGTGGATCATGGCTTTGATTTGGTTTAGAGAAGGTATTATGCTTGGGGTAGGATTGGGGGGACCTTTGAGTAAGTTGCAGCGTGGATTCAAACATCTTAGCTATCCGGGCTGCTTCAAAGAGGGATTGCGGATTGAATTGTCTCACATGGGATTGAAGGTGTGGGTAGAGATTAGCAAGAAAAATGCTCAGGGCGTGCTCATTTGGGATATTCAATCGAGTTAACCTACACTCAAATTTATCCAGAAATTCAGAAACAGACTTCGATTGCTTCAAATTAACCAGATCAGCCAATGGATCGTCATACAACTGAGCAAATCATGATGAAATATCCACAATATACTCAGGCCAAGTTGGATACTGGTCATACCTGCGTTTCATGTAGTTGTGATACCATTGCAAGGCCTTTCCGTCAAGATGGAGTGATGTGAGGCGCACCTTCAGTTCTGGAGACGTGTTATCCAACGAAAAGAACTGTTCGCAGCTACAAATCCATTCCCTAATCATCGAGCCATCAAATCTCGGGAAATTAACCTTGGTCAGCCGAGATGCAAGTCCGTCGGGCAAGAATATACTGACCCGAGTCGTCTGTGTCGTGGGAGATGCCTGTGTCTGGAAGCGGTTCACCCCGTTTGCTCTAAATCGCATTGATCCAGACAGATCGGGTGGCGGTCTTGTGAATCAGGGTGGATCCGACCCCGGGAACTGCCGATGAAGGGTCCGCGCTGAAGTTTCGCTGGTCTGCGGTGACGATGTTGTTGGATTGAGGCTGATGACCAGCGGCGCCATGATCCTCTTCAGATCTAAGAGATCCTGCTCGAGCTTCGAACTCGATTGCTCCATCCTAGTGCTTGTCTGCCTTAATTCGTGCTGCAACTCAAGCCTCACCGCCTCGAATTGCTTCGACGATTCTTCGACTTGTCGCGGTTGAGAAATCCGCATCTCCTCCATATGCCGATTGAGCTCTTGGAGTGAGTGGCTTCGAGTCTCAGTCATGGCGTTGGATCGAATGGAGCTCTGATACTAGTTGTAACAGGAATTCTGATTCGGGATTTAGAGAATTGAAGAAGAAGAGCAAGAGTAAGTAAGTGGAAGAATTCAGAGAGAAATTGAGATGAAATTCATTGATATTTTGATTAGTCTGCAGAAGTAGAAGCCTAGGGGTTTTATACAATTGACCTAAACGGTTTAAGTAAAATGGGAATCCACCCATTTGAACCGGGAGAAACCGGTCTAACTGGAAATTCAAACGAACCGGGAGCGTAACCCCATTTTATTGTATGACAGTAAATTTGCTATAAGAAATTGTTGTAGCATGCTCTAAGGGTTCGAATCCGGGTTGAACAAATTGCAACCTAATTGTTCCGATTGTTCGAAAGTCAAAACCACCTGATTGTTCTAAAACAAAAATCGAAAGCCGATAGATGCAGAAAATCAGTTCACTGAAACAAAAAAAAATCAGATTGAAGACCGACAGTACCTACCGAGCATGAGATTATGAGACAAAGATGAAACAAAAATTCAATTGAACAAAAAACGACAATACCTACCAGATCTGATCAGGTGCGAGTAGTAGGACGAACAGGTCCGAGCAGCAGGGCGAACAGATGCGAGCAACGGTGACTGTCAATGGGCAGGACGAAGAAGACGACGGCGGCGGCGCGATTCTTGATGGTAAGAAGGATGACGATGACGGCGGCTCGATAGGAAGAAGGAGGACGACGGCTCAATGGGAAGAAGAAGGACAGCTGCACTCGGCTTGATAGGGTTGAAGAAGTTCAAGTTGAAGAATGAGACTATAGCCCTACAGTGAGTGCCGGTTGACGAGCGATTAAAAAATGTCTGACCCGAATGGGTCGACCTGGACGCGGTTTACCCGGAAAATTACCGGGTATTTCAGGTTCGGGCCAGAAAAAATCCTGGGTCAAAAAAAATCGAGTCTTGACCCAAAACTTATCGGGTTTTCGGGTCGGATTGCATTTTGACAGATAGGTTTTTTTTTTATTAACCACCATTCATTAAGCATTAAAAGCCAAATCATCCAATAGTACACTTGACAATATGAGATTTGTAAAAGAATAAGTAAAATCAAATAACATATCGTTCGGACGTATATTAAAGCTAATTGATGCGCCACTCCATTCCCAGTCCTCCGGACATAGCTCCATGTGCAAGCTTGCAAGCCTCCTACCAGCTTTGTTGCACGCATCAACACATTCCCCATTAATGATCGTGTTGTCGGCCGCTTCTGAAGCCATCCGATTACTTCCAGACAGTCGCTTTCGATGATAGCGTGAGTAATCCCCTCCCTTTCCGCGAGCTGCACAACCCACACCACGGCCTCAGCCTCCGCTTCACTCGGCGTCGACGCACATCCCATCGATCTCGCCGCAGCAAAACACAAATCTCCTTTTTCATCCCGTGCGACCACACCGACACCAAACCCTTTGTCCCTTCCCACCGATGCGTCACAATTAAGCTTGATGAAACCCCGGGGCGGCGCCGTCCATTGCGGTCTCAGTTCACCACCCTGAGCTACCCTACTTCGGTCTTGTACACCCTCCAACTTACTCATACTTTTCGCCATTCTCCAACTGTCCTCCCATATTTGCTCTGCATCAGGGGCGGATTCAGGGGTGGGCATTACCGGGCCATCGCCCATCCCAGTCCGGAAAAAAAATACAAGTATATAGCAATCCAATTCAGGTTGTATAAAAAAAATTAGAATATAAAAGCATAAGTGTTTAAGTGGCTTACTGGTTGAGCCCACGCCAATCATAAATGGATTGCAAATTGCAAATTGCAAATCAACCCTTATTCAAATCTCATTGGAGGCATTTTTTTCAACCCAATTTCCAATGTTTTAAGATTCTTATATAATTTAATTAGTATTTCATAATTAAGCAATAAGAATTTATTTATAATTTTAAGATATAATTTTAATATATTCTCTTAAAATATATTTTTTTAGAAATTATTCCTTATAAAAATAATACAAAAAAAATTGTGCCCACCCTGAAAATTTTTCTAGATCCGCCCATGCTTTGCATGGGTGTCCTCCGCTTCAAAAATCCTCTTGTTTCGTGCTCTCCAGATTCCACAAAGTTGCTGATGCTGAAACCCCACCGCGGCTTGAACACGATCCATAAAATTCCCTTGATGTAAAATCTTCCTATTCAGCTCGGGCTCTCTCTTCCATACTTCCTTTTCCATTTTGCAATCAAATAAAGCATGGATGACAGGTCTTTTTTTTATTAGGTAAAAAATTGAGACCAGACGTACCTGGATCTCGATTGCCGACAAGTCGGCAGACGGAAAACCATAAAAAACAAACAAAAAATACAATGATGGTGCAACATACAGGCAAACGAGCTCTACAAAGCGAAACAAAACAAAACTAATCCGAACAAGACGAGGACGTAGACGAAGGACGAAGCCAAGCACTCCCCAGAAGCAGCACCGTAGGGCAGTGACACATCAGGAGTCACCTGCGGGCAGTGAAGACGAACCTCCAAGGAACCATTCTTCCGGAAAAAGGAGACGCCTCGATACACACTGCCACGACCCTAGCATATCCCGACTCCGACTGTCTGAACCCCATCGAACGAAAAAGAAAGGTCTAGTTGTGAGTGATGGCTCTGCAACTTATTTTTGCAATCTTGAAAATCCATACTATTTAATTTATATAATAATTAAAAAATGGCTTAAATATAGTTAAATTCAATTCAAAATTAAGTGAACGTCATCTATAGATGGGGACTGTATTAATAAAAAAAAATGGAAACATAAATGTTTTTACATTAGAAATCAATGTCTCTCGCAAATCAATTAAGGGGTGATTACTACGATGTCCAAATTTTTGGACTTTATTAGGAAAATGTTCATCACCCTCTCTATATTAACAAAATGTCCACCCCTAAAATAAAGTTGCTGAAATTGAGTTTTTTTGTTTCCGCGAAATTGAGTTTTTTTTCCGCGTTGCTGAAACTGCTAAAACCGAAATTGCTGAAATTGAGTTTTTTTTCTCTATATTACAAAAAAAAATCGCTTTTTTCGCATTTACAAAGTTGCTGAAACCCCTGTGTCACCCTCTGTTTCAGCAGTTTTTTTTTCGCGTTGCCGAAACCGGAGTTGCTGAAACCCCGATTTCGGCACTATTGTTGATGCCGAACCCCCCCTCATCTTTCAACAGTTTTTTTTTCGGGTTGCTGAAACTGTTTTTTTCCGCGTTGCTGAAACCCCGATTTCAGCACCGTTGTTGATGCTGAAACCCCGGTTTCAGCAACGTTGTTGATGCTAAGCCCACGGTTTCAGCAACGTCGCTGATGCTGAAACCCCGATTTCAACAACGTTGCTGATGCTGAAACCCCGGTTTCAGCAACGTTGTTGATGCTACTGAAACCGGAGCTGCTGAAATCAAAGCTATTGAAACTGAAGTTGCTGAAACCGTAGTTGCCTCATATCAACACCAATTTCAGCAATTACAACAACCATTTCAACAAATTAAGAGATTTCAGCAACAATTAAGAGATTTCAGCAGTAATTACAACATCACAAAATAAGAGATTTCAGCAAGAGCATTTCAACAATTAAACTCAGCAACAATGATTTCAGCAAATTACGAGATTTCAGCAAGAGCATTTCAACAATTGCACTCAGCGACAATGAAGAGATTTCAGTAGTAATTACAAGATCACAAAATAAGAGATTTCAGCAAATTAACAAATTTCAGCAGTAATTACAACACACAAAATAAGAGATTTCAGCAAATTAAAAGATTTCAGCAAGAGCATTTAAGCCATTACACTCACTCACAATGAAGAGATTTCAGCAGTAATTACAACAACATCACAAAATAAGAGATTTCAGCAACAATAATTTCAGCAATTAAGAGATTTTAGCAACAAACCATTCCGGATCAATGGTAGTCGGAAACACAAGATCAATTTCAGTACAACGCAAAAATCAATTACGAGAGAAGATATTAAAATTACAAGAATCTAAGGAACATATCAATTTCAGCACATCACAAAGTCTCCCATCTTCTTCCATCAACAACGGTGAGTGTAAAGCTCAGAAGCAACGATGACAGAGGATGGCGAAAGTGGCGGAGTCAACTTCGTTCGATGCTTCCCCTGAACCAGATCTGAGATCCACCTTCGATCTGAGATCGATCGACCCATGAAGAAGGCAGAATCGGAAACGGCGTCAGCGTAGGTGGACAGAGGCGACGAAAATCTGAGATCCACCGTCGATCTGAGATCTGCCATTGAAGGTAGGATCGGAAACGACGCTCAAAGACCGCCACCGCCATCACTACTGGCGCTCCTCTCTTGTCTGTCCTAGACAAAGGCGAACTCTCAGTCGGTATAGAGGCAGCGAGAGAGAAGGATTTAGATCCACTGCCGACGTCATTGGAGGCGCCGGATGCGATCAGAAGAGGAGATCTGGTGGAAGAGGAGGATCGGAAGAGGAGATATGGTGGAAGAGGAGGAACTAGTTAGCAGTTTGAGTGAGAGAGGCAAACAAGAAAGAGGTGAAGAGGAGATTAGGTTTAGATAAGGGCTATTTTGTCCATAAAATTTTACGTGAACAAAACCCCAATTTGCCACATTTGGTGGACACTCAGTTAATTTCGTCGCAAATTTTCTCATCAATTAATGCTCATTTATCATGAATAGGTGTAATAAAGAGGATATAGTATATTCTCTTTGTTCGGCAAAACATATCGTTCAATATTTATATACACTTTTTTAGCATTATAAAAACTATATTAAATATTTATTTTTCTTAAAATTTTTAAACAATTTCGTACTTATTAATTAATGATAACTACAAAATTGTTTAAAATTTATAAATAAATAAATATTTTTTATATGAAAAGTGCAAAGGAATTTCATAACAAGATCAATTTTGCCCTCCTAAGAAAGCGTACATGAATTACAAATGACATATTTTACTAAATAAAGAGCGTATAATTTTTAACAATTTGTTTAAGACATTGTATTTTATTAATCTATTACTCTTATAAAATAAGAAGCATAACTATCCTAGAAGTAGCGCTTGAAATCTCTGTTTCATATGTCGTACGTCGTCTGAGCACGACAACATCATCAACACACATTTCTAACTTTTTTTTATTAGGAAAGAATTCAGGTGAGGAGCTCTTGTGAACCACTAAGAGCATTTCAATAACTTTAAAATAATTTCAGTAACTTTTTCATTTTAAAGATTTTGGATGGCGTTTTTAAAAAATTCAAAACATTTTTTTTGTTCCAATAAATTCTTCGTCTAATTCTTCAAAATGGTAGAGAAACCCTAGGGCAAAAAAGGCGATCTTGGGAAACTGCCTCCGGTGGTCACCGATTAGCTTATCTCTCTCCGGTCTAGAGCCGTGGGGTTTAGGGTTGTCTCGTTGACCATTTGTGACATTCACCAGTCTTTGGTGGGCTTGGTTGCAGTCGGAACAGATTAAGGAACAGTCGGTGACGCGGGCCGACAGTGAACAAGGGCATGAATGTTCATCTGACTGAGAACGAGAGTGTGGTGGTCACGGGGAGCGATGGTGAGGGCGTGAACGATATTGACCTGTCCTCCTGAACTCTGGTAGGTTCTCTTCTAACCTCTTGTACGTTCAATTCAGATGCCCTAAACTCGGTGATGAAATCGGCATGGAGACCGAAGAAGGGGTATCTTTTCCGTAAACTACAAAACAATTGCTTCTGGTTTCAATTCGTGGATGTGATGGGGTGGGCATATCCGAGTATCCGACACGAACCGGTTATCCGTGTTGGGTACCCGAAACCATTAAGTGCCAAAAGCTCGATCCGGATACGACACGGATAAATCCGGGTATCCGACACGGATATGGTAATCGGTTCCGTGTCGGGTACTCGATTATCCGATACGAACCGGTTGGGCTGAGAAGGGGGGTTGAGTTTGAGTTATGTTGTTCACTTGTTGGTTCTTCTTGTCTCGCCAATAGATGGAGGTTTTCGATTCCTAGAGCACCGCACGATAGCAAGAAGCAGCCACCGTCGAAGTTGAGCACCGCCAAAGCCGGAAGGGTCGTCTCGTTTAATGGGGATTCATGATTTCTTTGTATGCAGATCTGAAGCCAGAGGGGCAGCCACCGTCGAAGTTGAGCGCCACCGAAGCCAGAGGTTTTCAACTCTCAAACTCTAGTCTTCCTGTTCTCGTATGCTGATCTGAAGTGAACCACTTTCGGAGGCTTCCATCCATGGTTGGTTTGGAAAGAGAGGGAGAGAAAACGGGGTCCCGAACTCCGGCCATGCCCAAGCCACCCACTGACGGAGCCAGAAGCCACCACTGCCACCTCCACTAACCTTCATCCGGCTGATTTCATCAACCTTCACCGAACACACGGCTGATTTCATCAACCTTCATCCAAAATTTCTTCCCCTTCTTGCTGGATTTGGATGGAATTGGTATTTAATCGAATTTTTTGGTTGCAATCGTTTGCTTGATTGCTTGAATGTGAACAAGGTTTTATTTGTAAATTTAAAAAAAAAAGAAAAAGAAAAAGAGAGAACGCATTCTCTAGGGTTGTTTTGGTAGGTTGGGAGCGGTTATCTCATTGCTTGAATGTGAACAAGGCTTTGTTTGTAAATTATATATAAAAAAAAGGAGAACGTAGAATCTACGTGGGAAGGCAAAAATAAAAACCGCCATGGGGAATTGAACCAGGACACTTTATAGAAAGCACTTGCCTTACCTCAGTTCATTACCAGTTGAGATATTGAATTTTATTGTCGCTCTATTGATTGTAAATATACTAGTGATGACATTATCATACATATAAATTAAAAAAAAATTTAAACGGTTCGTGTCGGGTATCCGACAAGGGGATTTGTCTGAACCGTTTAATGTCGTGTTTTAGCAGTTCGTGTCATTTTCGTGTCGTGTCTTTTCAGTTTCGTGTTTTTTCGTGTCGTGTCGACGTGTTTTCGTGTCGTATCAGTCGTGTCGGATTTTTCTGCACACCCCTTGTGAGTGACAAACTGAAGGTGTTGAGAGCAGCACCGTGGTCTTTCGATCGATCGTTGCTAGTTCTGAAGGAACCCGGGATGGAGCAACCATCGAGAATGAAATTCAATAGGTGCCCCTTTTGAATACGAATATACGACTTGCCCATCACATCAAGGACATTGGAGATGGCGAGGAAATTGGGCTCCTCTCTTGGGACCCTAATGGAGGTAGATGGGGACAATTTAAGGGTGTGTGGGAAATTCATTCGGGTTAGAGGGACAATTGACCTAACAAAACCCTTAAGAGGGGGATCATGGTGCTCATAGGGGGGAAGAAGCTTTTGGTGGAGACGAAATACGAGAGGCTACCGAACTTCTGCTACTGTTGTGGTAAGCTGGGATATGGGGACATAGATTGTGATAATGAAGAGGTGAAACAGTACACGCAGGAGTACGGAGAGTGGCTGAGAGCTTCTCTAGTCAAGACGGTAGGTGGAAGGGGAAACAAAGAGAAGAAAGAGGAGCTAAAAATTATGTGAGAGTTGAGTGGGAAGGATAACACAAAAGAGGGAATGGAGGAGGATGGGGGGAACTATGAAAATAGGAGGGGAAGACGCACTCTATTGGAAGAACTAGAAGAGGCAGAGCGTCTGGATGCTTAATCTAATAGGGCTGATAGGATCGAGTTGGGAGAAAGAGGAGAGGAGCTGTCAGTTCAAATCAGCAAAGTGAGGATAGAAGAAGGGGGTGAGATAGATACAATGTTAGTAGATGAAGGAATGAGCTAATTAAATAGAGTGAAAAGAAGGATAAAGAAAAAGGGTTACAGAATAAAGGAGGAGAGTTGGTGAGTAGTGGGAGTGGTATGGGAGGGGGTAGTACGGACAAAAAAGAGGATAAAAAAAAGTGAATTGGAAAAGGGTGGCTAGGTCACGAGGGAATAAGGGAAGAGATGATAAGGGGACCCCATAAATGAAGGAAAAAAAGAGAGGGGGATTTGAACATGGAGGGGGATAAGTTGAGGGGCTATGATGAGAAAAAGAGGAGAGTTGAAGAAAACACTAATCTTGTGGGGCTATCGACAGGAGGGGCAAATAGCCTCTCTTGCCGGGAGTAATGAATCTCTTAAGGTTCAACTGCCGGGGATTGGGGAAGGACCCGGCGGTTGGCTATCTCACCGAAGTGGTGAGAAGGAGGGCCCCGAAGTTGGTATTCTTGATGGAAACAAAGAGTAGAGCTAAGAAAATGGAGGAAGTGAGAGTGTGCCTGGGATTCCGTAATTGCTTCACGATGGATTGCATATCGACGCGGTGATCCGGTTGGGCGGTATGGATAGGAGCTGGAGGTTAATTGGGCTCTATGGATGGGCTAAGAGAGAGAGAAGAAGCATCACACCTTGATTTTACTGCGGAGGCTGCATGAGGATCCACATGAAGGTTGGCTTTGTGTGGGGGATTTTAATCTAGTCCTGAGCTCAACTGATAAACAGGGATGCGCCGATGCTAATTTTGGCCGGATGGTGGAATTTCGGACGGCGGTGGAGGATTGTGAATGAAGAGAGCTCAGATTTCAAGGGAATAGGTTTACATGGGATAACGGGAGGGAAGAGGATGACTTCATTTAGGAAAGGATTGACATGGGCTTTGCAAACGAGGCTTTTCTAGAGAGGTTCCCTTCGGCTATGGTCCATCACATGGGGAGAGCCGGCTCGGACCACGTCCCGGCCATGGTCTATCTTGAGGGGGACGTTCGAATCAACCGGACGAGGAAAGGGGCAAAACCTTTTAGATTTGAGGCCATGTGATTAAATGATGAGAGCTGCGAAGAGGTTATTAGGAACGGGTGGGATAACCCAGGGAGTAGAGGTGCGGAGGAAGGGGTATTAGGGAAGCTGTCTAGGTGTGTGGGTGATTTGAAAGAGTGGGATTTTTGGACACTTCGGCAATGTGAGAAGGGAGTTGGGGAAGATTAAGAAGGAGCTGAGTGAGCTCAAGGAAAGGGGGATGGCGACGTCCTTGGTGTCCAGAAGGAATGAACTGGAGACTAAGGAGAGGGAGCTGTTGAGAAGGGAGGAAAAGATGAGGATTCAACGTGCTTGGGCAAATGAATTTAAATGGTAGGGATAGAAACACGAGTTTCTTCCACAAAAAAAGTCTCGGGACGTCAGAAGAGAAATGTGATTAAGAAGTTGGTGGATGATGGGGGATGGAGTGGCGTAGCACTGAGGGGATGGGGAAGGTGGCAGTTGACTATTTCCTTAATCTGTTCCGTTCTGATGTCAAAGGCCCCCCAGAGTTTCCTTCTCAAGGAATCGAGCTATTAGTGTCGGACGAGGACAACTCAGAGTTGCTACGTCCGTTCACCGCAAAGGAGGTAAAATTGGCCCTTTTCTCAATGCATCCCACTAAATCTCCAGGGCCTGATGGTATGTCAGCACTTTTCTATCAAAAGTGTTGGCATATCGTCGGGTCTGAAGTTTGTCGTTTTGTCATTGATATTCTTAATGGTGGTGCTATTCCTGACGACCTGAATTACACTTTCATCTCTCTCATTCCTAAAGTTGCTGACCCATGTCACATGAAAGATTTACGGCCCATCAGTTTGTGTAATGTGTTATACAAACCGGTGTCCAAAGTGCTTGTCAATAGGTTAAAGGGGTGTCTGGGGAAGCTGGTGTCTCCGAGTCAGAGTGCGTTTTTTCCGGGTATACTTATCACGGACAATGTTCTGGCGGCGTTTGAAATTTTTCATCATATGAAGGAGAAGCGGAAGGGTAAGAAAGGTCACATGGAACTGAAGCTAGACATGGCTAAGACATATGACAGGGTGGAGTGGGGCTTCTTGGAGCACTGCATTAGAAGGTTGGGCTTTGCTGAGCGATGGGTGGGCTTGGTGATGAGGTGTGTAAGATCCGTTGGATGGGATGGTAGAGGATATGTAAGCCAAAGGAGAAGGGAGGCTTGGGGTTCCGCGATCCCGAGGCTTTCAACCTTGCTATCCTGGCAAAGCAAGGGTGGAGGATCCTTCAAGATCCATCGTCGCTCTTGGCCCGTATGCTCAAATCAAAGTACTTCCCTCGATTGTCTTTTCTCCAAGCAAGTGTGGGCTACAATCTGAGTTATAGTTGGAGGAGTATTTTAAAGGGGAGGGAGGTGCTCAAGGCGGGGCTCGTTTGGAGTGTTGGGAATGGTGATAGCATCAACATTTGGAATGTAGATGGATCCGCAGACCACACATATTTGCAGTGATTACAAAGGCTTGGGAGGGGGAAGAAGGACTCCGGGTAATCAATCTTATAGACTGGTCCCGAGGCTGTTGGGATGTTAATAAAGTAAATCAAGTTCTCTGGCCGTGTGATGCAGAGATAGTGCTCAACATGAGGTTGGTCGATCCGTAGAGAAGAGATGAGCTTTCGTGGTATTACGCGAGGGATGGGAGGTTTAGTGTCCGGAGTGCCTATCGTCTCGCTCTAGAGAGAGATGTGGAGGAGGCACAATCTAATGGTAGGACCACTAAGAACTTATGGAAGCGGATGTGGAGAGTTGATGTTTACCCGCGAGTCCAATCTTTTCTTTGGAGGGCATGTAGGGACATCCTTCCTTGCAAAGCTAATATGTTCAAGAGGAATGTAGTGAAGGATGCCTGTTGTCACATATGTGGTAGGAGGGAGGATGGATTCCACGCCTTGTTTCAATGCCATTCGGCTCACACAGTATGGAAACGGGTGCTTGAGCTTGCCGGCGTCGAGAGTAGAACAAGCTCGGTCTTGGAGGTAGTGGAATGGGCTCTTAACAGATTGTCCGGGGAGAATATTAGGAGGTGGTTGGTGATTCTGAGTGGGTTATGGCAAGAGAGGAACAAGTTTATTTTTGAGGGGATTAGAACGCTTCCAAACAAGGTGGTAGAGGAGGATGCCTTGATGGGGTTGGAGGAGTTCGATCGGGTCTGCAAAGTTGAAAGCGTCACTAGTTTCAACAATGGTCGGGCTGGGGAGGCGGTGAAATGGCGGAAGCCGCCTACGGGCTACCTGAAGGCCATTTGCGATGCAACAGTGGATACGAAAGGAGGGTGCGGGATTGGATTTGTGGTGAGCGGCGAGAGGGGTAGGACGTTCATTCTTGGTGGGCTGCTCGTGAGTGCACATCCCGCGACTTCGACCGAGTGGTGGTGGAAAGCGATTGTCACCCGCTGATGGCTAAAATTCGCAAAGGTGTGGTTCCTATTAGTGAGTTGGGGAACGTGATCAAGGGGATTCGATGCCTAACGAAAAGCGCGGCGGAGTGGAGCTAGCAATATGTTCGAAGACAGGGGAATGGGGTGGCTCATATACCCCTGCCCAATTAAGACCACATGAACCCATTCTGTCTAGCTCAATTCTGTGTTTTCCTGCAAGTGTAGACTCTTGTTTGCAAGTTGACTTAATGGAATGAGATGATTTTCTTGTGCTAAAAAAAATATATTCAAAATGAAAAAGAAACATAAAAAATAGAAAAAAAATATTATAAATATGCAACCTTCTTCAAAACTAAATAATTCTTTTAATTTTAAAAATGAAAAGGTCGTTGGAATTTGAGCAAAAATAATTTGGAGAATATATACTCCATTCCTTAATCAAAACTTACCATTTTAGAAATCTATACACTTATTTAAAAAAACAAACAAAAATACACTTATATCCTTAATTATTACTCTATTTTTTTTATTTTCTCAAAAACTACAACTAACAACGTACTATCTAATCATTCCAAGGACAATTTCGTAAAGTACGTGGATAACAAAATACCTAAAATGACAAATTTTTCTTAACAAGATTTCCTTCATAAAACAACATATTTTAATTAACGAGCGAGTATTATGTTTCTCAATTTTAGAGAGATTTTGGGAAATTAAAGTTGTTTCTTCTTCATCACTTCTTCACTACTCAAGTATCAAATTAGCTACTCATTTTTGTGTTGCTTTGTTTTAGTTTATGGTGATCCTATATAAAGAGAGAAGATCATAATACAACATATACACAACCCTTATTGTGTATTGCGTTAACAAATCTGTGTCATTGAATTAAGACGATCAATAAATTAATGATATTAAAAGTAACTTAATTCTAATTATTCGTTAGTATTCAGAGATTATTAATTGGAATTAAATTATTCGATAATATCGAGAAATTATTCGTTAGAATAAAATTTACATTTTTTTTACATTATTTATGCTGCCTAATAATTATATAAATGTAGACGAGTAATTATGTGAAAACATACTCAAATATTTACCTTTTATTTTAGTTTTAAAAATATGAGTGATATTGTGATAAGCTCACTGCTCATATGCTATGATACTTGGATTAAATGTAAAAGTAACCGTTGACCTAATTATGGCTAAATGCCAAGTATTATGTACACGTACTACAACCATATACCATTGTAACGTTACCTTTCGAGAGAGGCTCCAGCTAATTAACCTTGCAAGTGAAACATTAGCTGTACATTTTTTTATATTATTTTGTAATTATTTAATTATAATGATCATTAATTTAATTTAATCTTCAACTGAAAATTTTGTAATATTCTTTGGATAAATTTAAAATGCAATTCTTGAAAAGAACATTTTCTTGATCTCACAAAATTAGTTTATGATTTATCATAAATAAGGTGTTTAACATGTCATATTGTTTTCGAAATAACGCCTAAGTTTACTTAATTAGCGAATAATATATTTGATCACTATTGAGTTTTTTTTTTTTTTTTTTATAGATCGATCATTTGCCAGTCACGTACATTGCTAGATTTTGAAGAAAATTAATAAAAAGTTGTCAAAAAAGGAAATAAATAAATTAGTATAAATAAATTAATTGTACTGCTGCAAGTATTTCACTTTTTCACAAACAAAGATAAAGCATTCCAAAACCATGAACTTCAATGGTTTAAAAGTAATTCAGTTAGTTGGATTAATGAAGACACTAATGCAGCCATATATGATGGTAGTGTTCAGTTAACTATATTGCATATATAGAAGGAAATTATATGAAAAACGTTTGTAACGTACATCAATTCAAGGCTGTAGAACTAAGCTTACCTATTATGGTTATTCGCATACACTCATCTATCATCAAATATTTTTAATTTTAATATTTCAAATTTATATTTAGCATTTTAATGTGAGTTAGAACATAATTAGGCTTCTATGCAGGCAAATTAACCTAATTAAGTAGAATAACGCGCGAGTAGCGTTTCGTTATCAACTAGGAAAAAGCGCAGTATATCTAATTGTGCAGCCGTTGGGTTCGTTATCAACTAGGAAAAAGCGCGGTTTATCTAATTGCGCGACCGTTGGATTCGTTATCAACTAGGAAAAAGCGCGGTATATTTAATTGCGCGACCGTTGGGTTCGTTATCAACTAGGAAAAAGCTCGGTATTTCTAATTGTGCGGCCGTTGGGTTCGTTATCAACTAGGAAAAAGCGCAATATTTCCAATTGTGTGACGGTTGGGTTCGTTATCAACTAGAAAAAAGCGCGGTATACCTAATTGCGCGGGAGTTTTAAACTAAAATTATAAACATAACTATTGTGATTGAAACCATTACTTCGTCGACAAAGATAAATGTACTTGAATAATGTTATGAAAACAATAGAAGATCCCAAATGTTTAATTTGTCACACATACATCCGATTGAATTATGTGTAACAAATTGTATTACAATAATGCAATTACATCAATCTCAAGTTTTTATTCTAATGGAATTCACCCACAATAATCAAACACTGAGGAATAAACTTTAGGAAAAAAAAAGCAAATTAAAATAAATTTGCATGGATGGCTTCTATGAACTGTCATCCCCAAATTCACTCTTTGGTGGCATCCGGTTCAGATCAATCGACATCGGAGAGTCGCCGTCGCCGTCCACATTTGCCACCGCCTCCTCATCCTCCTCCTCGGCGACAGCCGGCCTATTGAGATCAATCGATCGCGCCGGCGAATTAACCTCCTCCTCGTCGCCAACACCGTGCTTCATCTCCTCCACCGGCACATCCACCCAAGGGAGGGCGGGCAACACCGCGGCCACCGCCTGGATCGGGTTGGCATCCGCCCTCGGCCTCCTCGCCGTTGCCCGCTCGTAGTGCACGTGCAGATGCCCGAACATGGCCTTCGGGGACCCGAACACCTTGCTGCACCTAGGGCACGTGCGGTCCCTCACCTCACGTGAGTCGATCTTCCACGGGTGCCACCCGGCCCCTCCCGGCGCAGCCGCCACAGCGATCGCCAACCCCCCGCCGCCGATTGCCATTGGGGGAGGCGGCGGCGGTGCGGGCGCGTCCATAGCGTAAATCTGGTCCCTCCTCTCCCTATGGACCCAAGAGTGGCCCCACATGGCCTTGGCGCTATCGAACACCCTCAGGCACACCGGGCACGTGCGCCGTGACACCGGGTTGGCGGCTGGCGGCGGTGGCGGCACCGGAGGAGGATCCCTGGGAGAGCGGCTACGCTCCCTCTCCGGCGCGTGGGGCGAGTTGCTCGCCGTTTTCTCTACTCTATCGCACATTGACTCTTTTTTCTTTGTCGGGTTTTTGACTGAGAGCGACTGATTAAAAAAATGTAAAAATGTGGCAAGTCGTTTTCTCATGTCAATTTATAGGACGAGAGAGATTGCAACAAAAGACAGTTGGTTTGGATCAATGGATGATCGGTTATAGGTTCGGTAATTTGCTGCGGATTAAAAACTCTGCGGTTTAGGTTCGTATTCCTAATAGGGCGTTTTTTGGCCGTTCGTTTTTACGGCTGTGAGGTCATCGGACGGTGTACGGAGAAGGTAATGGTTTCGAGTCAATCCCGTACGTGAGGTTCGGTTGGAGCCAACCGTCGCTTTGGTTGGTTGGTCTGGAGTGGATCAACATTGAATATTGGGCCTTTCGTAATTGGCCTTTAATTACCTGGGCCCATAATACGATATCTGGGCCGGCTTTTTTTACTTCATTTTTCCTTTTTGCAATCCATTTTTATAATTAGTGCTAAAAGTTTTTAAAATATTTTTCAAAAAGTCTTGACGATAAAGTAGAACAATATATTAGTTTGATTTTTTTATTTTTAAAAAAAAAGTAGAACAATATATTATATATACAGTAATTAATCTGGGATATTTTTTTATTAATTAATAACAATAGTGTACGAATCATATAGCCTGAAGAGTACATTGGCTTTTAGAAAATCGTAAAATACTCAATAAAGAAATTGAGAGGAATTAAGAAGAAGAAAAAAAAAAAAAAAAAAAAATCCAACCAAAAAAAAAAAAAAGAAGAAGAAAAAAAGGCTTACGTAAAGATGACTTCATATAATATTGTATTATGCCATGATATAAATTATTATTCAGTCCACCTCAAGAATATTCTCCATAAACAACAAAGTATGCCTACTGATTATATCTTTCTTTTTTTTTATCCTTTCCAGTTCAAATGGGCTTAGCCCACTCTACATCTGGATCGGGTTACTGTAGGCCCATTTAAGGGTTGACCCTTCCACTCACAAGCGTCTCCATATTTCCACGAGGATTCGAACTTCGAACCTCGAGACATGGGATGTAGCCCCATAACCAATACACCAACTTGTGATTGGTACTGATTATATCTTAAACGGGCTTAAAAGTTAAACCTCGATCATAGGTGATAGATCCATGCTTAATAAAATAAAAACTAAACAAAATTTCCAATATTTAATACTAATTGGATTAATATTGTTTTATTATTGCATACAAATACTATCCAATTCTAAATTAGGGAAAAAATAGTTACGCATTTGTGAAATTAAATTGCTTAAGGTTCATGAACTTTGCACGAAGTTGCCAAAATCTTCATATTACATTTTTTACCCAAACTTTAAATAATATCCAAAGACGGCCTACATGTTTGTTTTTAATTACGCTTTGGCCAGTAACAAATCCGAATTCCACAATCTGCCCATTATTCACCCACCTTTGCTTTGCCTCTCTCCCTTCCTCCATAGCCTCCACCACTTGCCCATGCCTTCCTCTCCTTCTCTCTCTCCAAAGCCCCACTATAAAAACACCTGCCCCTAACAACTCCACCGCCTCTGACCCCCCTAAATCACCGCTTGTTTGTTCCAGACCTGAGACCGATCTCTCTCTCTCTCTCTCTCTCCATGGAAGCAAATGGTGGTCCTTCCTCTCGCCAACGGCGGCAGTTGTCCGCCGATCGGTTTCTCACTCTGTTCTCGCAGTCGCCGCCTGCGGACGGAGGGGACGAGCTCAGCGAAGACGACGTTTTCTGGAACGAAGAATTAGTGGAATCTTCCGGTTCGCTCTCCAGGTCCTCCTCTCTCACCTCGACGGCACCGCCAGGGACTCTAAACAGCCATTCCCCCGCCAAGGGATTCGGCCGAGCTGAGAATTTCGGTATTCTTGCGGCGCTTCCTGAGATGAACAACAAGCGGTCGATCTTCAACCACATGACCTCCCCTGTTGCGGCGTCGGCGAAGGCATTGTCTTCGTCCTCCTCCGCGAGGATGATTCCGGTGATCCCGCGGCCGCCGCTGGAACGGACTTCATCGGCGTCTTTGAAGTACCAGTCGGCTCCCATGAACGTTCCGGTGATGATGAGGAATGATTTCGACCGGCACGGGAAGGGAAGGTTGCTTGAGGAAAACGATGACCTAGAAGAAGCGGAGGACGAAGAAGGAGAGATGTTGCCTCCGCATGAAATTGTAGCGAAGCAGTCCGTAATGTCGCCGATCCTCTCGTCTTCTGTTTTGGAAGGTGCTGGAAGAACGTTGAAGGGCCGAGATCTTCGCCAGGTTCGGAATGCTGTGTTTCGGCAAACAGGTTTTCTTGATTGATCGGTCGAGTTCTTGAGTTGCTAGTTTTTTAGTTGTGCTGTTCGATTGCTTTTCTTTTCTCCAATTTCCAACATTGATGAATTGTACCATGGTTTGCCCCCTTGCAAGTAGGGAAGTATTATTTTTGAGGATTGGCCTTTCAATTTCGAGTTTCATAGTCTCAATCTTGTTGAAACTTATGGTGCCTTTATCATTGTATTGTACAGAATGATTAACTGGCCATATGAAGCGTGTTAATGGATATTCCATAGCGCTATTGAGGAACTGCGCATCTTTTTGGTGAAATAGGGTTATAATTGCAGTTCATTGTAGCTGGAAAATGTTTCCCAGTCTTGAAATTATAATCTTCAATTGATATTGTGTAGCATACACTTGTTGCCACTGCATTCGTAACTTGTAAGTCAAATGTGCAGAAAATGACTGATTGTTTTTACAGCAGGAAAAAGAACTTGGACTCTGCATTACTTGTTAGTTCACACTACACACTTTATTAAAAACCTTTCAGATTCGCATATTTCATGTACTGTTCCATTTGAGGGGAATTTCTCAACGGAGCCTATCTTCCAAGACTAGCAATTGTATTCTTATTTCCTTCTCCTGTGGTTTGATATCTCTATGTGTTTCAACTTTGAAATACTGGTAGAGATGTACTGACTTCAGATGAGTTGGTCCGCGTCATTACTGTTATCTATTGAAGGTGTCCATCTTCTTACTAGCTAATCGCAATGGGGAGATTTTGAATCTGAATCTAGTGGAAAGTGAACAGGATTTAGTAACTGGATGCGAATTTCTTGATGGCAGTGTTTATAAGTTTTGTATAAGGAGATCAATATCCCACATTTGTCATCTACTTCCACTTCTTTCTTATATAATTGCATTTTTTGTAATTATATCACAAACATTTAGTGACCAAGGGTGATTGGACATGTTTAGCATTCCAAATCCTCCGCCTCAAATGGTATCCCACTAACAAGACTTGTAATACGTGCAAGTTCAAGTCCTTTGTAGTAGTGGGACACCAAATGTTGTTCCACTTACAGAGAATTCAGACTCCTTGATCAGTGCCATTGTCACGGTTTGGCATGTGGAAACTGGAAACTGCTCATTGCTTTTGTTTTAGTTTTTTTTTTATGAAGGTTCGACACTTAGAGCTGGTCTCCTACTGCAAGTTCTGCCCTTACAAGGGAAAAGTGATTTACTGAAAAGCTTTTCTTGGATGTGAAGGGGCTTGTACACCTAAACTTGTGCCAAGTTTGACATACATGATACATACCATTGGAGAACCTTTGTCAAATTGATATATATCAACTTGACTTTCTGACCATGCGTTTGTTCATGATTCAAGTATGCATCTTATATTTTGTACTACGTACATTAAGAATTTAAGATAGTAGTATGGTACTTTTGTTCACTCACTAATGTTGTCAAGTGAAAAGTTTGTGATGTCTTGCGCTGAAAGTTTTTTGGCTTTCTGAGAACCAGTTTCCATTCTGATAACTCTGGATAACGTATTCTGCAAGAGCTAATGTTTTTCTTAGTCTTGATCGAGGCTGATATCTAAAACAGCATGCATTGGATTTAAGTTTTAGCTATTGAGACTGTTCATCTTCTGGCAACTTGTGTCCTACATAAGGAGTGGCTTATCTTCAGGTCAGAATGAATTTTTCACTGATCTTTCCTTGGTGACACTATCACATTTGCATTCCAAAGTAGTTTATCATAGTCCAATCATTTTGTCTAACAGCTGCAAGGACTTATGATTACCTAGTGCTCATATTTTCAGTGCAGCTTATGGCATGCTAGCAATTGAATACTTATACAGTCCGTTTTCGGTCTGGATATGGCAGAATTAATTTATAAAATGAGTATGTCTTGCCAGGTAACTATTCTTTACGAAAATCATCAGTCTGATTTCTGATACATAATTAAATACTCAAACTCTTCTTTCTAACTCACCTGTGCAGTTTACTAGTACGTATTTATAAGCCAAGCTTAGAACTTTGTGGTTTAATCTGTTTTCTTATACATGGTACTGAGCCAGCAGGAGTAGATAAGAAACTATAAATTATAATTGGTATCTCATCAAAACACTTACTTTCCCTTTTATAACTGTTTATAAGCCAATCTTATAACTTTGTGGTTCAATCTCTTTTGCTATGCATGCTGAATGAACCAGGAGTAGATGTGAAACTATAATTGGTATGTCGTCAAAACATTTTCTTTCCCTTTTATAACAGTTTTCAAATGGGTTGCCAACATTATGCAGTGAAGCTGTTAGTTGGGTTTATTGCAATTGATGTTGAGCAACAGAGATGGTTGGTTATGGCCATTGTTGCACTAAGCAATCTGCAGTATAGGTTATTGAGCCTCTTTCCTCACTAGTCTGATTTCAATAGAGGATCCATTTGCGATGATCAATTTCTAGAATAATAAAAGGTCTCAATTTCTGGTCTTGATTTATTGTTAGAATCATGATTGATGACACTTCAATTTTCCTTTCTTTTTTTGTTGAGTTTGTGAGTTTCATTGTAGTTGATGGGGGACAACCGAGATGGTAGGTTTGGCTGTCTAAGCGGTTGATTATGGATCTCCTACTAGAAACAGAATGTCTGTAGATTAGTCTGATTTGAAAAGGATTCGGGAATCCTTCCCCATACAAACTAGGGCAACATGTATTTATTGATTAACAAAAATTGGGGGTAATATGCTCATTAGAGGACATCTATGGGTGTATGGTAGCTCAGCTAACCACATGTACAATGATCAATCTATGGAACAATAAAGGGCCTCAAGTTTTGGTCTGGGTTTGTTATTTGAGTCATGGCTTCTTTATTTGCCAATTTTTATTTTTATTTCCGTTGAGTTTGTTTCACGTGCTTCAATGATGTGTTACTTACCACAATTGAATGCCACTATATATGGGCAGCAAATGTATTCTTCAACTCCACTTATCACGATATCACTTTCATGCTTTGAAGGCTCATTAATGTTTAGTAGGCAATTAGGCATCAAATATTTGGAAACAATCTCATTGGAATTTTAGGTTATTTGATCTTATGCTGTTGTAGGTATTCACCACATGACTGTCAACTCGGTTTATAGACTTATAGTTTAGGTTCTTGTGTATTTAAAGGACATATTCTGATCGATGATCCACACAATGAGTGAGACTAGTCTCTAAATGATTACAGGAAGAAGGTTCATGTTATCTTTTGTTTTGTTGTACGTTTGTTTTTCACAATATCTGCCTCTTTCTTTTGCCTATCATTTGTCATTGATTCCATTAAGTAAGCATCATGAAAGAAAAATATAATGATTGATCTTATTTCTGAAACCATGATCTTATTCATAACTAATGTTTCTTTTGCTATTGTGAAATTAATCCCAGGAAAGTCACTGATAGTACATAAATGCAGTCGTATTCAATTTTTTTAGTACATATATCCAGCTCTTTCTTATGGATTTCACTTTCTTGGGTTAGAAATACAGGTAGAATCTAAGTTTAAAGGATAATTTAATCATATCTTATCAAGGTAATTTTTGGATCAGTACCGAGGCTCCCAACCTTTTGCCCTCTTTCTTATGTAACATATATGAGATTTGGTTAATAGTTTCACCCAAATTGATCTCTTTTTTTTTGAAGAATTTTTTTTAACCAAATCGATCTCTTTGAAACTATTAACCAAATCTCATATATGTTACATTTTAAGTAAAAAATAAATAAAATATATTATATTTAATGAAATTCTAATGGAAATATAGGGTGAATATTGAATGGTGTTTTGTTGATGGAACCCATGTAACGGGTGGTTACTAGTTTTATGTAATTTCACATTTAACGGATAGTTAGGTGTAAAAGTAAAACCCTATACTTAGCGGTTAGTTTTATGTAATTTCATATTTAACGGATAGTTTTATACTTTTATTTATTTTACCCATTGTTTTTTTCTATGATGCATTCAATGATAAATTTTCTAACTTTTATGATTCATGAAAGGATAAAAAAAAAAAAGAATTGCAATACAATTAAATTGAAACACACAAATATTCCATTCTTTTTATGAACAACCTTCTTTATAAGCATCATTGTTTGTGTATAACTATATATATGATTTCACCAATTGTGTTACATCACATGCTATAAATCATTAGATATTTTGAATTGATTTTGTTTTATGTTTACAATACAACATTGGATAAAATAATCATCGAAGAATTGGAAATTAAAGATCAAGATAAATTCTTGCAAAAAATATTGTAGAATTCATTGATGTTTTTTTTATGGGAAATTTTAATTTGAAATTTATTTTAACGGATTTTTCGCCTAGTAACCTTGAGGTCTTGCATATTTCGCGTGGTACCCAACTTTTTTACATATTTCGCCAAATAACCCTGAGGTTCTGTTTTTTTAATGAATCCTTTGTTAAATAATATTTTTTTAAAAAAAAATTAAAACTACCTAGTAATTAAGTAAAACAACAACACGTTTTTTTTTAATATAATTTTGACAGAGCGGAGACCTAAAGGCGAGAGAGACGACAGAAAGCGAACAAGGCGAGACGGCAGTGGTGGAGCGGAGACAGAGGCGCATGCCGGAGGGAAGGGCCGCACATCGGTGGCCGGTCGGAGGGGCGGCGTCACGCCGGTGGTGAGACAGCAGTGGTGGAGGGGCGGCGTCACGGCAGGTATGTGAAGGAGCGGCGTCCCTTCCAGTGCTAGCACTTCTTGAAGGTATATTCCATCTTTGACTTGTTTTGGGATAATGTATCACCTTGTTTAAGTTTCTAAATGATATTGTGTAGGGACTAGGAGAACAATAATGGTGAGACATTGTATGCGTCAAGAAGATGCTCAAAAGCTTCGGGACCATGACATTACTAAACATGCGAATGACACATTGGCGACGGCAGACGATAAAGCATGTTCACTAGAGGTTAATATGCATGATTGTAGGTTTTTATGCTTGTAGAATTATATTATTGTTTTTATTGAAGCTTATTAGTTTTTATTGGGTTGATTTAGGTTTTTAGAGTATCTCCCACAGAATTTGAAGTTATAGAAAGTCAATCATCCTTAGTTGTCAATGTTGATTGTTGAAGCTCAAACTTGTGCATGTGGTGAATGGAAAATTAGTGGCATACCTTGTCGACATGTAGTCAGGGCTATACGCGAGCTGAGAGGGCATCCTGAGCATTATGTTTCAGATTGGTATTCAGTCCGGTTGTATAAGAGAACATACTTGACGAATTATAGGCCTGTGCCGGATGAAGAACAATGGCCTACCTTTGATCTTCCAAGAATCAGTCCACCAACAATGAAAAGGAGAGTAAGAAGACCTTCACGAGTTAGAAAGAGACAGGAGGGTCAACAACCGCCATCAAATAGATCTCGTGTTGTCCAATGTTCACAATGCAAGGTTGATAACTCCACTCCCTTTGATCGAAATCGAAATCAGTTTCAAAGGCCTTGAGAGTATGTCTGTGTCAAAGGTCTTGGAGCTTTAACAGTGTTGACGAAATACAAAACCTGCTCTATATGTTATTATGTCCGAATATTATATTATGTTTTTATATGCTTCCATATTATTACTATATATTCACTAACCCTTCAGGAAGCTATTTGAATTATATCTCCTTCCTTAAGCGTTCAAAGCTGAGAAAGATCAAATTGAGATCATGGCTTCCGAAGTTTCCAAAGATAGAAGATTGCGCTCAAGCCATGATCCTCTCTTAGCCGTTGGAGAAGATTCCTTCCTCAAGTGGCGCTGATGATCTTCACTATATAAAGGAGATGAAGAAGAGAGAGAGGGACGGACTTCAAGAATATCATTGCACAATCAGCCTTCAAGCATACTTTTCTCTTCAGCGTGTTCTCTCTGCTTGTTCTTAAGAGTCTTATATTTTGTTTCAAAGCATTTGAGAGATACACAGTGAGCTTATAGGATATATTTCGAGAGAGTGTTATACTCGAGAGTTTGTAACTCAGGAAGTAGACACTAGGCGATTGATTCACTGAGAGTAAGAGGATTGTACTAGATAGCTGAGGAAGTAGACACTAGGCAATTGGTCTAGGACTCCAAGGGAACGTGAGTTGACTAGATTGCAATTGTATAGGAGAGAGGCTTCTCGGTGAGCTATTAGGATCCTAAGCTTTGTGAATCAATAAAAGCCGGTTGAATCCTAGGGTTGTGGAAGAACCCTAGGCGGGGACGTAGGCCAAGTTCGTGCCGAACCTCGTTAACAATTCGTTGCGTCCTTTACTTACTGCTTTACCTTATTTCCGCACTTGGTTCGAATTGTTTAACTTTGTGATTCAGGTTTTCTCAAAAGGTTTGGCACGAGCTTCAAAAGCCTTGAGACTTTCTGCGAAAAACGGGCATACTCTATTCAACCCCCCTTCTAGAGTATTTCTATATTACTTTGTTTTAAATTATCGAACCTTCAATTGGTATCAGAGCTTTACTCACTGTTTTTGATCTAACAATCTTGTGAGTTTTCGATCATGTCTGGTGAAGCAAGCGGAGGATTTGCACAGGGAAGGTCTACCTTTAGACCACCACTCTTCGTGGGAAACAACTTTGTCCACTGGAGATCCTTGATGAAAATGTTCATTATAGATCAAGATCTGGAACTTTGGAACATTATAGAGAATGGTCCGAAGGTTCCAGAGAAAGACGGACCAAATGGAACCAAAGTCGCGAAGAGCGAGGCTGATTACATCCAAGCGGATCTTGAACTCGTCTCCAAAAACTACAGGGCTATAAACTTACTTTATTGTGGTCTTAGTACTGATGAGTTTAACCGTATTTCATCTTGTAGGTCAGCTAAAGAGATTTGGGACAAGCTGATCGTCACCTACGAAGGAACCAGTCAAGTGAAGGACACCAAAATCAGCATCTTCCTTCGAAAGTATGAACTCTTCAAAATGAAGCCTGATGAGACCATTAAGGCCATGTTCACACGGTTCACGGAAATCACGAACAACC
Organism: Persicaria tinctoria; assembly: GCA_037127255.1. NCBI lineage: Eukaryota > Viridiplantae > Streptophyta > Magnoliopsida > Caryophyllales > Polygonaceae > Persicaria > Persicaria tinctoria. The sequence goes on along the minus strand of JBANSL010000007.1, from coordinate 17,653,490 downwards.
TTGACTCTCTCGGCAAGACCTTTGAGAATGTTGAGAAAGTGAGGAAGATATTGAGGTGCCTCCCAAAAGACAAATGGGGTCCGAAAGTGACAGCCATAGAAGAAGCCTAGAATCTCACCACTCTACCCCTTGATGACTTGCTTGGGAAGCTGATCACACATGAGATGATTCTCAATGAAGACGATGGAGAACTTCCAGCAAGCACTAAGAACTTGGCGCTCAAGTCTAAGAAGGATGAGCCCAAAGATGTGTCTGATTCGGATGATGAGGACGATGATGAGGATGATCCCTTCGATCTCATTACAAGGGATCTTTCTCGAATCCTCAAGATGAAGAAGCATTTCAACAACAAAGATGGATCAGAGTCTTCTAAATTTCGAGGTAAGTCTCAATACAACAAATATGACAAGAAGACTAAACCTTTGTCTTGTTTTGAATGTGGTGAAACAGATCATCTAGTGAAAGATTGCCCTCAAAAGAAGAAGAGTCAATTCAAGAAAGGTGACTCGGATTCTGATGATGAAAAGGCCAACCTTTGTCTCATGACCATAGGAGATGAATCCCATGATAAGCAACTTGAGGTAACCGTAAGAGAGCTTATGGCAAGTCCAAAAGAGGTACTATCGGAATTCCTTTCTAATATGATTGCCAATGAAGAGAAACTTATTGCTCAAACTAACACTCTTATCAGGAAAACCGTGGACCAGGAAAGAACTATTGAGGAACTGTCTAGGAGGGTCCAAAGTCTTGAAACTTCTTATTCAGGTGTTGACATTAAAGTCAAGACGCTTGATTTAGAGAAATCTGAACTCAAGCAAGATCTCTCCTCTCTAAGAAATGAGCATCATGACTTAGAGAACGAGAAGATCTCCCTGAATAATAAGATTCAAGACCAACAGACATCCCTTATAAGTTTTACCAAATCCAAAGGCACTCTTGATAGGATGTTGGGTGAGCAACAAAGTTCTCTAAACAGAAGTGGTATTGGTTACAACCCGAGGTTTTTAAAGAAGCAACACATTACCACTTTTGTAAAGGCCAAAGGAAGCAGAACCTCTCCTATATGTCACCACTGTGCTAGAAAGGGACATGTAAAAGAGACCTGCCCCTATAGAAGAAAGGATCCTCATATTATTCGCAATACATTTCCTATTCACTTGAGAAAAGAACGGATAATGCAAGTTTGGGTCCCCAAAGGCACTATTTTACCAAATATGGTTTATCCCAATAAAGGATCTAAATTTGCTCACTGGTCTAGCCACAAAGGTTGATGTTTGTTTTGCAGGAGATCACCAAGGTGAAGGAGCAAAAATGGATTATTGATAGTGGATGCTCGAGGCATATGAGTGGGAAGAGTTCTCTCTTTTATGATCTAAAGGAGCAATCCACATGAACAATCACTCTTGGTGACAAAGGGAAATGCGACATCGTTGGTATTGGTAGCGTTGGGAGTGATCCTAACCATAGAATTAAATGTTTATCTTGTTAATGGTTTGAAGTATAATTTGCTTAGTATTTCTCAACTATGTGATAGTATTAATGATGTTGGATTTAACAAGAAAAGATGTTTAGTGCGCAGAGAAGATACAGGTGAAATAGTTCTAATTGTCTATCGTTATAACAACATCTTTGCCGTGAATGCTGATCAAGTGGCACAAGGAAGCTTAACCTGTCTAAAGGCTTTGACGGACGATCCAAAGCTCTGGCACAGGAGACTCGGTCATGTGAGCCCACATACACTACGGAAGCTTGTGTCCAAAGGGCTTGTAAGAGGACTACCTAAGATGGACTTCAAAGGTATTGATATGTACAAAGCATTCACACGAGGTAAACAAACACGTAGCTCTTTCAAACCCAAAAAGGTTGTAAGTACTTCTAGACCCCTTGAACTTTTACATATGGATTTATGTGGTCTTATGCGAGTCAAATCTCCCATGGTAAAAAGTACATGCTTATTGTTGTTGATGATTTATCAAGTTATATTTGATGAATGCAATGACGGTTCTTTAAGTGAAAGTGTTTCAAATTTAGATCTTAACAGCCATACAGAGAATGAGGATAGTGATGATGCTGCTACCATGAACACAGAGAAGAGGAACATGCATGATCATATTCTCAACACTGAAGAATTGGCCCAAGGTGTTGAAGATTCGTCCAAAGCCCTTGGTGTCCAATCCAACAGTGTTGAAACGTCAGAAACTGCTGTAACTGAACCTAACAGACCACGGAGTCAGATGTACCACAAATCAATCCTACTGGTGTGACGAATCAAGGAGCTGAGACTAGCAAAAGGAAATTCAAATACTCCTCATCACACTCATTAAAGGATATCATTTCTGACCCTACTTCTAGTGTTCAAACTCGTTCTAAACTTAAAGATCTTTGTGCTTTTCACGCGTTTGTTTCTCTTATTGAACCAAAGAAGGTAGACGAGGCATTTCAAGAGCCATACTGGATCATTTCCATGCAAAGTGAGCTTAACGAATTTGAAAGGAACAAAGTCTGGACCTTGAAGCCTAGGTCAAAGCATCAATCAGTCATTGGCACACGATGGGTATTTCGGAACAAGCTAGATGAGAATGGTAAGATCGTGAGGAACAAAGCAAAGCTTGTTGCTCAAGGCTACAGTCAAGAGGAAGCATTCAAGGACCAAACATATTGATGTAAGGCATCATTTCATTAGAGACCATGTCGAAAAAGGTGATGTGTCCATATCATTTATTTCAACTGATTATCAATGGACTGACATTTTTACTAAGACTTTGGCAGAGGACAGGTTCACCTTCATTAGACATGAGATCGGAATGCTTAACAGAGATGCACTTTCGTAGGGGGAGCTTTCCCTTTACGAAAGATAAACTCTACTCGGTGTGTCAAGATCCTTGAACCTCATTTCAAAGGTTGTGAACTGAATGGTAGAGCACATATAACGGATCATATATTTGGTTAATATCTTATTAGATATTTGATCAAATATAGTTTTTATGATTTTTAACCTTCTTTATGCAGTTCACATATTATTCTCTAAAAAATCTTTTATCCGAGTGCATTTTATTTATGGAATTTTTTAAATCAGATAAATCTTCTCTTGCCTTTAAGATTTGAAAGGAACTTTTGAATTTTGAATTATTTTGGTAAGCCTGATTTTGGTAACTATTTTTAAACTCCTCCCTTTGTTGAAAGACAAAAAGGGGGAGATGATTTGATGATGGTTTAGACTTTAAAACTGTTTGGGTCTTGGAAGACCTTGTTTTTGTTTTACTTTGTTGGATGTTTTTCATGTTAATCTTATGATCCAACATTCGTCTAACCCATGCAGGTACTTAGTCCGATTGTGCTTATGATATATCTTTTTGACTAAGTTGCAGGGATGCACAGGTTTTGTCTTTCATCAAGGGGGAGATTGATAACTCCACTCCCTTTGATCGAAATCGGAATCAGTTTCAAAGGCCTTGACAGTATGTCTGTGTCAAAGGTCTTGGAGCTTTAACAGTGTTGACGAAATACAAAACCTGCTCTATATGTTATTATGTCCGAATATTATATTATGTTTTTATATGCTTCCATATTATTATTATATATTCACTAACCCTTCAGGAAGCTATTTGAATTATATCTCCTTCCTTAAGCGTTCAAAGCTGAGAAAGATCAAATCGAGATCATGGCTTCCGAAGTTTCCAAAGATAGAAGATTGCGCTCAAGCCATGATCCTCTCTTAGCCGTTGGAGAAGATTCCTTCCTCAAGTGGCGCTGATGATCTTCACTATATAAAGGAGATGAAGAAGAGAGAGAGGGACGGACTTCAAGAATATCATTGCACAATCAGCCTTCAAGCATACTTTTCTCTTCAGCGTGTTCTCTCTGCTTGTTCTTAAGAGTCTTATATTTTGTTTCAAAGCATTTGAGAGATACACAGTGAGCTTATAGGATATATTTCGAGAGAGTGTTATACTCGAGAGTTTGTAACTCAGGAAGTAGACACTAGGCGATTGATTCACTGAGAGTAAGAGGATTGTACTAGATAGCTGAGGAAGTAGACACTAGGCAATTGGTCTAGGACTCCAAGGGAACGTGAGTTGACTAGATTGCAATTGTATAGGAGAGAGGCTTCTCGGTGAGCTATTAGGATCCTAAGCTTTGTGAATCAATAAAAGCCGGTTGAATCCTAGGGTTGTGGAAGAACCCTAGGCGGGGACGTAGGCCAAGTTCGTGCCGAACCTCGTTAACAATTCGTTGCGTCCTTTACTTACTGCTTTACCTTATTTCTGCACTTGGTTCGAATTGTTTAACTTTGTGATTCAGGTTTTCTCAAAAGGTTTGGCACGAGCTTCAAAAGCCTTGAGACTTTCTGCGAAAAACGGGCATACTCTATTCAACCCCCCTTCTAGAGTATTTCTATATTACTTTGTTTTAAATTATCGAACCTTCAAAGGTAATAACTTCTATCAATTACACATAATTTTTTATTTGTTTATTTTCATTATTTCACATTACAAGATGTGAAAATAATGGTATTGTTTTTATATCGCTATTTTAGGCATTCGGCCATAACAAGAAGACATGTAAGGGTGGGCTAACGGCAAGAGAAATGAAGGAGCAAGGAATTCAAGTTGAGCGGAGGTGAAGGAAGAAAGAGAAGAATAAAACAACCAATGAAGAATAAAACAACTCCAAGATGTGATGTGCTCAGCCCCGTGGAATCCAGGAAGTCAATAATTGTTCGTATCATGGGTGCCTTTCTTATGTTAAAGTTGAGATTTGGATTGCTTTCTTTTGACTTGGTTGTGTCTTTCTTGTGTTAAGGCTGATTTGGTTTGCCTTCTTTTGAGTTGGTTGTGTAGATTTCCTACTAAATATTGTCTGGCATTAGCCCATTTTGCAGCGGATGGTTGATTTCTTATTGCTTTAAGATGTTGAGAAATCATTGCTTCTGTTAAGTAAAATTCTTTTTGCTTGAAGTTTGATAGATGTAAAATTCTTTTTTTTTTTTGCAAAGTGGGCGTATTTGATACAACCAATACTTGCTAAAATCACCAACTAAGTCTAACAAGTGCAACAAGAACTACAACTAAAACAAACACCACCACCCAAGAATACCGTACAAATCTATATTTGTTTATTTTTCCGATTTGTACTCTTCTTTGCCATGATCAATCTCCCAAAATCACCAAGTAGGTAGTTTTATTTTTTTATTTTTTAAATTTTATTTAATAAAGGAATAATATTAAAAAAAACACACAAAAAAACGTGAATTTGGGATAATTTGGGATACAAGGTTATTTGGCGAAAAAAACAAAACCTCAGGGTTATTTGGCGAAAAAAAACAAAACCTCGGGGTTATTTGGCGAAAAAAACAAAACCTCCGGGTTATTTGGCGAAATATGTAAAAAAGTTGGGTACCACGCAAAATATGTAAGACCTCAGGGTCACCAGGCGAAAAATCCGTTATTTTAATTTGTAGTTAGTTATAGCTTATAGATGATATAATATGGTCAACTCGCTTTTAGACACTCTCATAACTTTTGTTTCAAACTTAGCATTATTTCCAAATATGATTAGACAAGATAAGCCCATATGGCTTAACTTAATCTTTGGCATCGATTCCACCACTCGCCAGATTCAAAAACTAGCATGCAATGAGATATCTCAACTCAATATGTCTAGATTAGGCAGATTTTCGAAAATCGCTCTTGAGACAAGCGCTTTTTCGGTTATCCCAACAACACTAACAATAGGCCGATTGTGGGAGATGCTTGCCTCCTTTGTCCGACCTCTTGGTAAGGTTACAAACTCCAAATCTCCCTACAAGCCCTTTCTGTTGAATCATGCAACTTGGTTTTGGCACCTACTTTCCTGCACTATTATCAATCAATCTTCTTTGGGGTGTTTGGATTGTATGTACAGTTTAAACTATTGCTATGACAACTTTTGGCCTTCAAACTTTGCGGGAAGCATCTCCTATATTATTAACATTATCTATAATATTTATTGCTATTATTATTATAAATGTTGCTCTGATCATATGTCTTGCTGGATTCCTAAATCTTGGTGGCATATGCATAACCATAATTGGAATAGTGGGGAGGATCTTGTGAATTGTTGGTATGCTTGCGATGCTGATGCTCTCTTCCACCTTATTCATTTTCAATGTCTAGCCAATAATTGCAGGATTCCTGTAGGCTTTTTTTCTTGCTCCCAGACATTTTCAGTAGCTTCTGGGAGTACGTAGTAGTTTTATCTTTGTTTTGTATGCCTCCTTCTACTCCTTGTTTTGCTTTTGCTTGTTTGATGCTTATTGTATTTTGTATCCCTGGAGTCTCTTTCTCCTGGCTATGCTGCTTGGAGGGAGTGCCCCTATGATACCCATGCCTGGCTTGGATGTCTCTAACCCACAAGTGTCTGAGCTTGGATGGAAATCAGGTATAACTTCTCTCATTCCCTATACTCCAAACCTTCAGTGAAGCCCATTTATCTCCTTAAGGGAGGATTGGTGGCAAGTGACCCAAACTTTACCAACAAAAATTCTCTACACAACTTTGCTACAAACTTCTATGTCAAAACAAATAGAAGCAGAAGCTATCACTTCAAGGATCTCCCTCTCAGCTCGTACTCTACTCGGTTATGTATGCTGCGCAGCAAACTTTCAACAAGCTTAAAAAATTCAGGCTTGGCCATGCACAGCTATGTATTAATAGACATAGTCTTTCGGTCTTGCTTGATGGTATGAATAATCACTCTTGTTTAAGTGTAAGCAAGATCACTCCATTTACTTGTAAACATCCTAAATACCTCTTGCTTCTGTATAATCAAGATTATCATTATGATTAGTATTGGCTATTGGAATGTTAGGGGTACTAAGAGATCTCTTTTATGGAATGAAATCAACCAATTACGCTTTGCAAACAACCTTGATATTCTTGTCTTAGCCGAAACTAAGGCCTCAGAGCCTCCAAATGATGTCCAAATGCGTACTTTTGGTTTTCACAAATCCCACTGTATAAAAGCTTGTGGCCTTAAAGGAGGCCTTTGCATGCTTTATAAATCAAAAAATTTGGATGATTGCAAAATCATAGAACAAAATAATAGAATTATCATGCTTCATACAAAGATAGAGAATCAAGAATTTGCCATCATCTTTGTTTATGCTCCGTCTATTGAACTCGAAAAAGATCAATTCTGGAAAAAGATCTACGCATTAACTCATAAAAATCAACTTCCTATCTTTATAATAGGAGACTTAAACGGCATAGAAAATGATACAGAAAAATTAGGTGGCATTATCCCTTCTTCCACTACATTTAGAAGACTAAAACGTGTGAAAGATGATCTCAATCTACACACAATACCCTTTAATTGCTCTCCATTCACTTGGAGGAAAAATAAGACAAATACAAATAATACTTATGAAAGACTAGATATAGCTCTAGCCCAGCCAAAATCAAGCACCTGCAATTATCGGATCGTAATAGAAAATATTACAAAAAAACCGCGAGAGTTAAAAATTTCAGAAGAACTATGTGCTACTTTGAATCAAATCAACGACAAATTCTAATTGATCAAGAGGCAATCTCTGACCAAATATCCCTTGAAATGTCAGAAAGATTTATTGGCAACCACCAAAGACATGTTCTACCACAAGATGTCTAGAACATTCAGCCACAAATTACTTCTGATGAAAATAGAATGTTGACAACCCAACCAACTGATATAGAAATCAAAAACACTTTCTGGGAAATGTCAGAAGACAAAACTTCAGGGCCAGATGGCTACCCTCCAGAATTTTACAAAAAATATTGGCATATAGTTGGGACTTCTTGATGCAAAGTCATCAAAGCCTTCTTCCATATTCTGGGCAACTTTTAACTGAATCAAACCACACCTTTATTGCTCTTGTCCTAAAAACGGACAATCCTACTAATATAAATCACTACAGGCCAATCAGTCTTTGTAATACGATTTACAAAGTAATCTCGAAAATTCTAGCTAATAGGCTAAAACCCATTCTTCCTAAACTCATAAATCCATTTCAAGGAGCTTTTGTAGAAGGCAAATCAATAAAAGACAACACTCTCATTGCACATGAAATATTCCATAGCTTCAATTGGAAAAAAGGGAAAACATGCTAGATGGCCTTAAAATTAGATATGGAAAAAGCATATGGTAAAATAAATTGGAGCTATATAGAAGCGGTTCTCACTAAATTTGGATTCCATAGTTTGTGGGTAAGATGGATCATGAAATGCTTATCGACAACTTCCTTCTCGGTGCTTGTAAAAAATATTCCTGGAAAACAATTCAAACCTAACAGAGGGATAAGGCAAGGTGACCCTCTAGCCCCTTACATTTTTTTACTTGTAATGGAAAGGCTCTCTAGAGAATTACACAAAGAAGCCTTGATGGAGGATGAAATAGTAGGGATATTCAAATGACAAAAAGTGGTACCCCCATACCTTTCCTAACCTTTGCAGATGATACTTTAATATTTGCTAAAGTTGCTCACACCAGTCTTAATACTATCCAAAATATGCTAAATAACTTTTCTAACCTTTATGGACTAACCATAAATTTCTCTAAAACCTCAATTCAATGTTCTGAAAATGTATCTTAGACTCTAGCAAAGGATCTTGCTCAACACATGGGAGTTCCCATCACGAGAACACTTGAGAAGTACTTAGGTATTCCTCTCATAAATGGGAGAATAAAAAACCGTGTTTTTGAACATGATGTCCAAAGCTTGGAAAAGCAACTTTCCAAATGAAAAGCGTCGACCCTTTCTCAAGCAGGAAGAGCAATTCTTATTCAAGCAAACCTTAGCTCCAAAACTAACAACTTAATGCAAAATTTCTTACTACCAAAAGGAATACTAGAGCAAATTGATCAGATCAATAAAAACTTTTTTCTAGAATAAGCTACAATCAGAGAGGTATATATAAGCTGGGATAATATTTGCAAAAGTAAATGTCAAGGAGGCCTGGGCATTAGAAAAGCAGAAGAACTTAATATAAGCCTACAAATGAAACTCCTCTGGAAACTTTATACAAATGAGAACAACATATGGGTAAAGGTCATAAAAGAAAAGTATCTACAAAAGGAAAACATTCGAACTCGTTCTAATCACCTTACATCTTGGCAATTTGGTCGTCTTCTCTCCTTAAGAAACAAATTTGAACAAGGTCTCCTTTGGATTATTGGGAATGGAGATAATATAAATGTTTGGTCTCACCCATGGGTCCCAAATCAAAATCTTAAACAATTTATAGGGAATTGTGATCCGGATATGAAAGTTAACCAGCTCTTTAATTCACAAAAACAATGGAATGCTTCGTTAGTAAATATGCTCTTTCCCCCTGAAGTCTCTCGTAAAATTTTAGCAATGTCTATTCTAGTTTGGGATACGCCAGATAAAATTATATGGATGTTGGACCCAAGTGGGAGCTTCACCATGAAATCGGTTAAACGAATGGCAAATAATATAACTCAACCGTCTAAAGATCTTAAATTGATTTGGAATCTAAATCTCCCTCCTAGATTAAAAAATTTCACATGGAAAATAATGGTTGATGGTCTTCCTACAACCCAAAGGCTTAATAAATATGTGAATAGAGTCCCCGGTCAGTGCAATCTTTGCAATCAAGCAGAAGAGGACTCAGAACACCTAATGAGAAGTTGCATGTTCACTAATTGATAACTTTGAACTACAAACAGGAAAACACTTTCAACATATGAATATAAGTGAATCCCAAGATTTAAACATAGACGAAATTCGTCTTGGAAATAAGAACTTTGAGGATCTAGTATTTATTTGGCAAACTATTTGGGAAATCATAAACGAACTTATTTTTAGGAATAAGTCTCCGGCTCCAACTGAAAATATCACCTATAGAATTATTGCGAACATTAATGACTGGACCCAAACTGAAAAAAAAGAACCACAACATTGAAACTATAAAAAAAAAGAACTAGAGTTAAATGGAGCAGACCACTAGAGGTCGTCTACAAAATCAATGTGGATGGCTCTGTTAGTCCCACAGGCACTTGCCATGTGGGAGGGGTTACTCGGGACTCCCGGGGTCATGTCATTGACATGTTTTATAAAGAAATTGTGAAAGGTTCAGTTATTCAAACTGAAGTTATTGCTATACTGACAGGTATATGGATCAAGCAATAAGGAAAGGACTTCGAAGAGTAATAATTGAAGGGGACAATCTACTGTTTATCAAAGCCATCAACAACAGCAAGAACATAAGATGGGAAATTATGCGTCACATTGAGAAGATCAAGCAACTGGAATCCGCCTTTGATCCAATCGAATACGTACAGACACTTCTATCGGGAAGCAAATCAAGCACCGGACTTCATAGCTCGGAAGGATATCATTTGTAATAGCTCTAGCTACTATCCCTTTTAATAGAGAACGTTGTACCATCATCCTTAAGGATGATCAAGGAGCCAGATTACAGTTTGTGTAATCGCTCATAATTCTTGCCTACTGTAAAAAAAAATCCCCAATCAATTTAATCATGTACATTGAAATGTCAACTTGATGATTTCCATGGCACATTGTACTAACCGTTTAACTCGATTTCAATTTGATAATTATTTCATTGATTATTTAATTCCTTATATACAATAATATTAAAATTTTAGTTTTAACTTCAAGGTTTCTTCTCACTTATGAATGGATCAAATAACTATTTCCACCTTTTGTTACATAGTTTATAATTTGAATCTCTCCATTTTTATTGTTTTCATCATTTAGATGCATGCTTTGAATTGTTTTTACGGAAATTTCGCCTGGTACCCCTGAGGTATTGCCTATTTCGCGCGGTGTACAAAAGATTGCCTAAATTCGCCTGGTACCCCTGAGTTATGTACTTATTTCGCGTCGTGCCCCTGCTCGGTTAAAACTAACCGCGCTTAACACTCTTCCGTTTGTTCTTTGAGGACGCTTGGATGAAACGAAGAAACGCGAGGAGACACAGAGAAATACTCCGGGCAACTGGAGAAGCTCGAATCGCCGGCAACCAAGAGAGAGCGCGGCCGCCGGAAAGAGAGGAGGAGACGCCCAGGACCCGCCGGAGGTGGTGGCGCCATCCGCCAGGTATGCTCCCTTTCGAAAAATTAGGGTTTTAAATGTGTTCGTTATCATTGAATTTGGGGTTTAAAAGGTCGATTTGGGGTTTCAATTTGGGAAAAAATCAGTTCGTTCACCTTATATCCGGAATTGCAACTTCGATTAATTGGAAATTTGTTGAATTGTAGAGCGTTGGTGGAACCACTTTTGTTGAATTTGTTTATGGATGAAGAATAGAGGATAGTTTGAATCAGTTAGGTTGTTTCACACAGATTGTGTGAAGATCTGAGCAATGCTTGATCACATGAATTAAGGAGAGATATGGGAGGGAGTGCTTGGAACTGATTAAATACAAATAGAAGATTGTGCTTTGCTTCCCCATTTAATGTGAAAAATGGAACTATGGCCTTTCTACAGGACCTTGTGTCAAAAAAGGGATGGGGTTAGTTTGGATTGCTTGTGTTTTCACTTTTCAGCACGATTTTTGCCACACTAGTTTCTTGCATATTCAATATTTGCTGAATCTGTGTTCCTATTCTCGACAGGAACCTATTGCGTTCATGGGAGGTATCTTTGCAGGTCTTTTGAGGCTGGACCTGAATGATGACCCCCTCAAGGAATGGCTTCAGAGGATCGTTGAAGCATCTGGGATCACAGAAGAAGAGATTAAGTTTTATCTCTTCTTCTGGGACCCTAAAGCCAAACCATGCTTGTAATAATGAAATTCCTCATGTCAACTTGAGCTTTATCTCTTTCTATATCCCTTGAATGTCATTCCTGTTAGTAAATGAATGCCCAATTTGTTCAGCTCAGTCCAGATCAGATCAGATTTATGTTGTGCAACCATTAGTTAATTTTTTTTTGGCCTATTAGCTCAATTGGTAGAGCGGTGTGCTTCGACACAAAAATGTGGGTTCGAATCCCATATAGGCTACGAATATTTTGAGCTGCTATCTTTCTCGAATAATCAATGTATAACTCAATACCTACGCTATGTTTCAACACCTTATGATCTTCAAAACTGAACAGGGTTGGTGGAGGGCTTAAGTTTCCAAACTGAACAGGGTTGTTGGTCACTTTACACAACATTTAGGCACCTTCAAATTTCAACATCTGTTGTATAACAATATTTGACAATCAAGCTCAAATTTCAGCACCTGATATAACCATATTTCAGCACCTTCAAATTTCATTAGTTGCTAAAAACAGAACATAATGTTAATGTTGAAGGGGTTCACTCTGCCCCAACAGAAGATGTCAATTTCACCCTTAAACCATAACAAAAGATATCAAGTTCACCCCTAAAATTAACATAACAAAAGATATTAATTTCAACCCTAAAACTTCACAAAATGATCCTCCAAAATGGTTGTTCTTCTACTCAGCCCCCTCCACCCTTGGGGCTGAAGACCTCACTTCTTCCACACACTGTAGATGTTCAGGGATGCTTGATTCTTTTGTTTTCCCCTTTCTTGGTCTCCGTTGAACCCGGATGCCCTTTTGTGCCTTCACTTCCTTCGCAGTCGGTCCACCTTTACATGTCTTTATATTATGTCCGTATGCCTTCATAAAGCACACATAATTCACATCTCGAAACATTAGGGATAATTTTACTCGAATTCCTATTTTCTTAAACCAATACCTGACATCTTCCACACCGCACGAGGCGAGACCTTTTTCCTGCTGGCGCTTGCCCCTCTTGTCGCCTTCTTGTTTTCGCCGGTCTTCCAACTCCCCTTTTCATGACAGGTGGATGTATTCTCGGTAGATCAAATGAAGGCCACTGTTCTTCGTCAGGGACCGCCCTAAAAACATGAAGAGATAAGATAGTTCCTAGTTCACGACAAATCTTAATCGATTGGAAAAATCATCCAAGAAAGATTACCTATAATTAACAGAATAAGTTTGTTTGTACATTCTCATGGAATACCAATGAGATACATAATGCTCCGGGTGACCCCTGCTCTCAATTATGGCCCTCGCTGCATGTCAGCAAGGGATTCCTCTAATTTGCCATTCACCACATCCACACGTACAAGCTTTGATGTCAACAGCCAATGCAGAGGTACCATCTGTAACTTCATACTCAGTGGGTGATGCCTTGAAAACCTACGACAAGAATGACTCCATTCACGAGGTTAGCATTTGAAAACCTACGACAAGAATGCCTCTAGTGGGTACGTTTATTCAGATTTACCTGCAATGACCGAGATGCTGTCACTGCCTTTGCCAATTTAGTTTTTGCATAATCAGTAATACCTTCAAGAGGCAACTTTTTTGCATCCTCTTGTCTCTTGCAATGTCTAACCATCATTGTTCGTCTAGTACCTAAATATCATATCAAACCAAGTAGTAATTCACCCATAAATCACTCTGCAGAAGATGTATAACAAAACACAAGTCTAAACTGAAACATCAACAACAACAACTGCAATAACAGATGCAAACAAAAGCTGCTGCAGCAGCAACATTTGCACCAACAGATGAAAACAGAAGCATAAGGAACTCAACGGAATATGTATAAACACACCTTCAAGAAAAGATAATACGGGCAGAGATCTATCCGCTCCTAGTGTCGAGTTGAAAGACTCCACGAAGTTGCTTGAAGTGTGAGGAGCGTGCAAACTTGGGTCATAATGGAACCTTGCCCAAGTTTGAAATTCGCCCAAGTCCTTAAGCCAATTCAAAGCATCTGTCCCGACTACACTTTCCACCTTCTCCATTGATTTCTTAAATTTGTGATCCGAGAATGCTTTGCAACATTGCCAAAACACTTCCTTCACGGGCAATCCTGGAAACGCTTTCTTAAAGTTGGCACAAAGGTGTGTGCAACAATACCGCCTTCCCGCTGTTGGCCACACTTCTGCAAGGGCTGGTTCAACCCCCTACATTAGTAAAATCAAAGTAAGTAGTTGTATAACAAACAAAAATATTACAACAAGTCGCTAAAATACAAAGAAATGTTACCTTTTGTCTATCCGATATGATACACCAGTTGGCCCTCTCAGCAGGCCTCAAAACCTCTCTCAAATGATGGAAAAAAGATGACCATGTCCTCTTAGATTCATTCTCATAAACCCCATATGCTAGAGGAAATATCTCATTCTCCCCGTCAACTGCAACAGCTGCCAGAACAACACCTCCATACTTTCCCTTCAAATGACATCCATCTACTCCAATCAACCCCCTACAACCATTGATAACTCCATCAATCATCGGCTTCATAGATATGAACACGTTCCTAAACTGCAAGGGCCTTTCGGGGTCATTTTCAGCGCGTCCCCATACAATATGAGCCCTGGAGCCAGGGTTAGATGATTTCACCACTTCACAATAACCCGGCAAACTCCCATACGACGCATCAGGCTTCCCATTAATGATGGTCAGGGCGATTGACCTTGCTTTGTACAATGAAGTCGACTTCATGTTTATCCCATACTTATTCATCAAGAGGGTTTGCATTGTCGGTCCTTTGATATCATCATCTGCTCTCACGTGCTCAAGCAACTTCTTCGCAGCCCACTCTGGAGTTGCCATTGAGTTGAATTTTGTGAGCTTAAGGCAACTATGAGTGTCATGTAGTGACTTAATTGCCCAGGTAACTCCATCAGCGAGTCTTGAAGCATGAATCCTCCAATTACATTCCGATTGTGCACATACGGCAGTGTACCGACTCTGATCTGCCTTAACTACGACAAGGGAGAAACCCTCTTGGACACAATAATCTCTAAGAACATTTATAAATGCCTCCTTGTCAAAAAAAATCATCCATACCTTCAACCTTATATTCCCAAAGCTACCTTGGGCTATAACAATTGCAGGTCAAGTCATCTAGAGGGGGAGACAAGTGGTGTCATCACTTGATTAATTGCAAATGTGATTAGAGGGTCAAAGGAGATAAAAACAATAGTTATCTATATTTGATTTATATACATGCATAACATTTGTAAACTTAATATATTATATGAATATTAAAAAAATATTCACTTAGCTTGATTACAAATTGTATGATAGGCAAAATATATATGTGTATGTGTATAATTGAGCTACCACTTATATATTTGATATTAGGGTAATTTTATTTTTTAAATAAAAAGCTCATGCCCGAGGCACGAGTACTATACTAGTACAATTTGTAGTCAAGTGAATATTAAAAAAAATATTCACTTGATTACAAATTGTATGATAGACATAATATATATGTGTACGTGTATGTGTATAATATTGAGCTACCACTTATATATTTGATATTAGGGTAATTATATTTTTTAAATAAAAAGCTCATGCATGCCCGAGGCACGGGTACTATACAAGTATTATTAAAAAGAAGCATTAATACCACATATCCTATCCTCATGCAAAGTTGTTTTTGTAATATATTATTTGCACAATGTCATTTAATTATGATAAATAAATTATCTAATATTATTTATACAATATCATTTCATATTACATTTTTTAATCAATGTGATTAATTTATTTTTTTCCTTAAAAAATACATAGTTCCATATTTATGATTTTTTTTTTTTTGGAGCAACCAATCTCTCTCTCTGTGATGAAAAATATTTTTTTATATATAATAACCTTATGGATTTTCACCAAATCAACCTAACCTACATAAATTTTAACCATTTTTTAACCATTGGGATTTATCTATTCAAACAGTTAAATGAGAAATATTTTTGCTTAGATGTTATAATCACCCTAATTTTACGATTTCTTCTCAATCAATTGAATCTAGAAAAATAAAAATCAACTAACAAAATTTGTACATGTTTCTTTAATCAATCTAGCTATATATAACTATTAAATCATAAACATTTTTATTAGGTGTTATAACCACATTTATTTTAGGATTTTCACCCAATCGACCTATTCTATTTAAATCATGTAATTTTTACACATTTTCATAAATATTTTTTTATTTACTTTATCAAATCTATTTTTTCTATTTTATTTTAATGTCTGGTTATAGTTTATTTAATTTCTTAGAAGTAACTTTTTTTAAATAATATTTATTTTAAAGAAAAAATCCTAATAGATAGAATTATATATTTGGAAATTTGATCAGTACTTGCCTCCCAAGTATCAAAACCCATCCTTATAAATTGATTTCCCCTTCATCCAATTCCTGCAAAACTTCCTCTTTCATGGATCCAATGGAGGCGCCCCGATCCGGTGTGATGCTGTTCGGATTCTTCTTCCCAGCCCCCATTCAACCACAGGCGCCACCGCCACCCCCACCCCCACCCGAACCGCAAGCGGAGCCCGGCCCACTCGAATTCGGAACCCCTGCTCACACGCCGGAGCCAATTCAGCGATCGCCCGATCGCTCAGGGGCGCCGAAACGGCGTCGTAGTGACAGAATTAATCAGAAGCGAGCAACTAAACTCCGAGTTTCGAAGCCGCTGCCCAAGCGTCTTAACCCGACCCACATCTTCACCCGGACTCTGCTTAAATCCGACGTCGATAACGGACTCAACCGCCTCACAATCCCGCGCAGCCAAATCTCGACCCCGTTCTTGACCGATCAAGAAGAGGCCCAACTCCGAGACCTCAAGAGGCTCAATGTGTCCGTCGTCGATTCGCTCGGGGTGCGGACTCTGACCCTGACCCGGAGGAATTACAAGAACTCAGCTGCTCATGGTGGCTGGTCTTATGTTCTGAATGGAGGCTGGATGGATATTGTGCGGGGCAACGGCTTCGTTACCGGCGATAGAATTCATGTTTGGTCGTTCCGGATTGTCCATGGTGATCTCGGCTTCATCATCTTCAAGGAAGGTACTGAATCTGTCGCTGATAATTTCGATGTAACGCAGTCTTAGATGGTTGGAGTTCAGGTTATCGTCGTAACTGCCACGAAGATTTGGGGCAAAACAGGGGAACCAACAAATCATGATCTGTCATGACTTCGGTGTAGTGTAGCATTGCGGAAATTGCAAGACAAGATCTTTCCTTTTTCCCCCTTAGCCATAGAGAATTGATTTCTAGGGTTTTTAAGGCTTAATTGGATTCTTATTAGCATAAATTCTGATTGATTCGATTGTACAAACTTATTCTTTCAATTGATCTCTCTCTGTATAGATAAAAACCTAAGTTTTGCTTGGCAAATACATATTCATAGTTGTAGACAAAAACCCATCCAGCCTGAATGAACTGGGGGCGAGAAGATGATACTATATTTGAGAAATATATGCGAAAATCAAACATGATACATATACCTACACTTATATACCTCGGCTTACTATAAGCAGCAAGACGCGATGCCTTAAACTTCACGTGAAGATGTTTATGTGAATACAGAAGACCATAGATCACTTGGGTCTGTCCAGTCTGAACATAAGTTTGAATCTTCAAGTCCCAGGCTTCCTCGACGAGGCTGTGTTGAAATTTTGTCCTGTAGAAGAACCCTCTTGGGTCTCTGGCCAGGTGATGGATTCCAGAATTCGAAATACAAATGAATAAACGCCTTGATCTGAATCATAATGCGTCAATCAGTATGGATTTTCCTCATCTTGCGGGAAGATGAGCTTCAAGTCTTCGTTGTCTCTATAAACTTGAACCAGGCAAGCTGCCTTGTACGCAAACAACCCGAGCATAGCTGGGACAAGCTGGTAAGAAGTAGGCAAAACCGTCATGCGCAGCTAAGGGATCATTCTCTTTCATGGAAAGGATTCAAAGCAAATCCTCAAGAACTAAACTTTAACAAGTTACCTGGAAATCAAAGAAATCATTGGTTGAATACTGATGGGAAATGACCCACAAGCCAAATACTGCTGCAGGGATCACAAGCCTTGGAGACGAAAGTGCAATGCCACTACCCCTAATTGATTTCTCCATTGAATCCTTCAGGTCTTCACTTCTTATACCAATTCTGATTTTAAGAAAGCAAACAATTAGCCAAGGAAAAGGGAGAATATTAAAAAACAATAATGGAAGAATAACATTTTGGGGTTAATCTTACTTCTTAATTTTCTTTCGTCTGAATATTTCTGGCACAGAATCCCTCGACATGTTGTCAGCATGCTGGTATAGGAGCTGGAGGTACAGGCAACTGCATTGAAAATTTTGAAATCATTTATAAACACATCAAATCAATTAGAGGATCCTGAAGATTTGGCCAAATTGATTCGGTGCAAATCATCTGCCCCAAAACCCCGCCCCAAGTCCCCGTCCCACGAAATTATTTTACATCTAAATTAATATTAAAATTTAAAAAAAAAATATATTTAGCTTCTACATACTTATTATAACATATTTGAAAAAAAAAATCTTAGAAAATCGAATCATAATTTTTTTTAAAAATATATATTGTAAACTCACATCTTTTAAAAACTTTAAAAAATCTCTCTATCTCTTATAAATTATTATAATTTTTGTAAGTTGATTTTCTAAGTTTTTTTTTTCAAATATTTTATAATAAGTATGTAGAAACTAAATATATTTTTTTAATATTAATTTAGATGTAAAATAATTTTGTGGGACGGAGACTTGGGGCGGGGTTTTGGGGCAGATGATTTGCACCGAAATTAATGTGCCTCATCTAAAATGCCATGAAGTCTATCACCTTTACACATAAATTGCAATGCCATATAGTTTAAAGTTACATTGAGGTTAAAAGCCAACTTAGATGAGTAAGTGAGGCTATATTTAGATAAGAGAACAGATCCTCGCTAACCTGAAAGCAACTCCTGAAGCATAGCTCACTGCGGCCTGCGCAATGAACAAGGAGATTGGTCAGTTTGCAAGGAGACGTCTTGAATAAAGGAACTGGTATTTTTTTTCTCAATACAATCAGAAGACACTGAATTTTGTTCTTAGTGACCACTAACCACCAAGTACCAGAGATTTTGGCTAATAGATAAATGATTGAAGCCTTAGTATGAAACTGATCGTCTAGAAAGAAGCTACAACACAACTGCAGAATAAATCTGGTCACTTGGTGTTCCCTCATAGACTATTAATCACATTCCGAATATAGCTGAAAGATGACTAGTTCAAATTTTCACCTGCACTGAAAACACAAACAAGCAGTATCCAGTACAAGCAGCTCCAATACCCAGAGTCAAGAGCAGCAATTCCTTCTTAATCTGTCAGAAAAGCACAATATTAGCTGTCAATAAAAGGCCGATTACATTATATATGTATCCCATCCCCTCTATCTATTTATGATCTAGCTGCGCTTTAGATAAAATTTGTACATTGATGAATGAACCAAAGTATACTCTACCAGACGACCAAAATCCACCATTTAAATAAATGTAATAGACATGTTTTATGCTTTTCATTTTTCAAGTTACAGGGGTAAAATGTTTTATCAGTTAAAGGCTTCAAAAGATACTCCTTCCGTTCGGCAAAACTTGTCATTTTAGAGTTTTGTTTTTGTTCGGAAAAACTTGTCATTTTAGGTATTTTTGCTTCTACTTTACTAGAATGCCCTTGATTTGATTGATGTGTTGTGAGTTGTAGTTTTTGATAAAGTAAAAGGTAGAGTAATAATTGAGGGTAAATTAGTAAAAAAGGAGTGTAATTATTAGCTTTATTAAAAGTTGTGTAGAGAGTTAAAATGACAAGTTTTGCCGAACGGAGGGAGTAGTAAATTAGTAAGTACAAAGTAAAGGACTAAAGAAAATAGGAAGGAAAACCCTAGCAGCAGAGGATCGGAAGTGGCAACAGAACTGTTGGCACAGTGTAGCCTGATAAAACTAGGCATGAAGATCTTAGTTTTTTTCTGCTTATAAACTTTCACTTAGCAACCTCAAACTACAGCAGATAAAACAAACCTAGTTTTTCATCATACATCATCCTTCCTAAGTCATAATATATTGTCTGAGGTATAACTCACGGATGATAATCTATAAAGACGCAGTTGCATATCATCTAGAAAGTATCATGGAATGTTAAAACAATCATTTATAAACATGCACCCAGAAGATATCCCCGCAAACAGTGGTACATTTTTAGAAAGCAAAGAGACATACAGCTTCATACATAAGAAAGTTCAGCTTCTTCCTTTTTTCACGGTCATCCTGCCATTCCTGATATGACATAAATGCATTTGTAAGTCCCATAAGCAGCACAAAACCTCAATCTGTTTGAATGTTTGATGACTACAGAAATGAAGAGAAACAATGACAAACTCACACCTTCAAGGTAAGTTTCTTGTTGACAGGTGCCGGGTTTTCACCCATCAACCACTCTTTGGTTGCTGCCAACTTTAGAAAGCCGCCTTCAGACTCGTCATCGTTTGCCTGATACAAAATTAATTCAAACTTTCTTCAGAAGTCCCATTTGGATCATAGTTCTCAATTTTTTTATTTTTATTAGCAATGAAAATGTAAACAAGTGCTTTTAAGTTTTAACACAAAATTTACTTTCAATAAGCAATGACAAACCTCTTCGGATTGCATCATGGAGTTGGATTCTACAACACTTATATTAGCTGCCTGCCTCCAAAATATAGTATTAGAGAATCTGGTTATAAAATCACCATTCAACTCCCTATCCCTGTAAAACACTTGCAGAATATCGTCTTCCACATCTTCACCAGCTGCAACCAAAAATTAGTGCGAAACTAAATCAGGATACTAAATGCTCAAAATGTAGCAAGTTTCCCCTCATAAAAAAAACCTTAAATTAAGAGGAAGCTCCCAAATTTCAAAATTTCCTCAATGCTTTGTTACATTATGAGAGATCAACAAGATTCCGTGAAATGCATCATCTACTCTAGGGTTGCACAATGGAGGCCGAACCCGAATTCCCGGCCAAATTGTGATTACTTCCTAAGTGTTTAACACCCATGCTCCAGAACCAGTTCATAAACTTCCTGATTACACAGCCAAATCGTGTGTAAACAAATGGTTCTATAATCAATTGTGATAAGTAGCAACAAGTGATGAACTTTTCCCTCGTAAACAATCCATAAATTCTCAGAAATTAAAAGGAACAAGAAATCATGAAAAAGCGTCACCGGATAATGAGGTTAGAAATGGTAGGATGACACGATAAGGCAGAAAGAGACCTGAAGGAGGAGTGCTGAGAGCGGAGACGGTGACAGCCGGTGTTGTGGGAGCAAGGAAGGGAGAGAAGCTCCGAAGGAAACGGCGTCGCTTGGGAGCGAATGGAGAGGCTTTACAAGTGGATGTGGTGAACGCCAGCCAGTGAACTCTGCCGACGGCGGCCATGGATTTCGCAGTACTTCGCCGGAGGGACAATGATACTGGTGCGGCTACGACGGAGGGGATTTTATCCGGGGTGGATGCACCACAAGTGACACGTGGCTGTATCCAACGTTATCACTTTTTAAACATTTTAAAAAGTCTTGGATAAATCCGCACTTATATATTTTTTTTTTTTTTTTTTGATTAGGAAAAGATTCGGGTGGGCAAGCCCTACCCGGCAGCATCCTTGCGGATGAGGTCAATAAGACCTGGATTGTTGTGAATATCATTACCTCGGGCAGAGTGGCTAAGGTGTGCAACCTTATCGGCCACTCTATTGCCCATACGAGGTACATGAAAGTAACCTACTTCTTTTACAGTCGACAACATGACTTGAACGTCGGAGAGGATTAGTTCAATCTCCCAAGGACATTTAGCCGTCTTGTTTAGATAGTCTATAATTATTTTACAGTCACCTTCTACCTGGATTTTTTCAATGTGAAGTTGTAATACCTTCTGGATTCCCAGTTTGAGGGTGAGGGCTTCTGCCATGATGGCTTGCTGCTTTCCTAGTAATTTGTGCTCGATGGTGACGGGGCGGCCATTCCAGCCCCTAATAATGATACATGCCGTACTGTCGCCATTGGCTAAAGACGAACCATCAAAATTAAGTTTGAACCACCTTAACGGAGGCTTGCGCCATTTAATTGGACGTTGTTTGTCGGTCTTTCTTGGATAGACTCTTGAGGAGGGATGCATATCGTCATCACCATCACCGTCGATTGCGGATGTTCTCTTCCAGTTATCTATGTGTGATCTGACCAGATGGACGGCGGTTTGGTGCTGGGGGATTGGTACTTGTTGAAACAAGTTTTGGTTCCTGATGTACCGGGTAGTCCACCAAGCGAAGGAGAGATCAGTCAGTGCGGCAGTCGTTAAGCTGGTTCCAAGACTAGAAAGAATGGGTATGAAATCCCGAGACTGGTTGATCAATCTTGTAATTGCTGTTTGTTCTTGACTCGGAAATCGGTATATTTTCCGTATGAAAGGGCATTCCAGGAACAGGTGAGCCTCGTCCTCGGGTGCCGTATTGCATAGTGAACAGGTAGTTGGGACCGCCGACCCCCTGCACGATAGGCGCACAGCAGTGGGCAGTCCATTTTGTGCAATCTTCCATAGAAAATTCTTCACCTTAGGGGGAACATCAGTTTTCCAAATCCAAGTGTTCCTATCAGTCGGAGCTGAGGATTGTGCTGTTATCAGTTTGTAGGCGTTGGCTGTAGTGAACCATCCTTCCCTATCTGGCCACCAGTATAGGCGATCTTGCAGATTTGATTCCGGAATAGGAATGTCTAAAATTTCTTCTACAATGTTGTTTGGTAGTACCTTCTGCAGCTTTTCACTCCACCATTCCCCCCCCCCCCCATAATGTAGTCACTAACGGTCTCATTCTGATCGTATCCCTGGATGTTACCCACCCGAGACTCTAAGGTGTTGGTAGAGATCCAATTATCTGTCCAGAATTTTATTGAGCGTCCGTTTCCTACCGACCAAATAAGGCATGTTTTAAAAGTGTCAATTAAGTTAGCAAGCTTAGCCCATTGCCAAGAGCTGGATCCCGATCGTTTGTACTCGAAAATACTAGCAGAACGTAGGTATTTATGTCTGATTAATGTTACCCAGATATTGTTCGGTTCAGCCAATATTTTCCACAAAAGTTTCATCTGAAGAACGACATTCATATCGCCCGATTTGCGAATTCCCAACCCGCCATGCTGCTTCGGTTTGCAAATCCTATCCCAACTAATTAACGGCCGATATTGTAAATCCTTATTCCAGAAGAAAGAACGGTTTATTTGGTCCAGTTCTTTATGTATAGCGACGGGGAGCATGAAATTCTGCATTACATGCAAAGGTTTAGCCGATAGGTTAGAATTGATAAGGGTTGCACAACCCTGCTGGGAAAGCGCATTGGCCCTCCATTTTGATAGTTGTTGTTTCGATTTGCAAACGATATCTTCAAATGTACTGCTGGTGACTCTACCATTAATAATTGGACAACCCAGATACTTTTCTATGGAGTTTTCGTTTGTAATGTTGAGGCAGTTACATAATTCAAGGATTCTATGGTTTGGAATCCCTGGCGACGCTTGAAAACTAGATTTATGGTAATTGACCTTCTGGCCCGACACCCTGCAATACAAATCAATTATCGATCTTACTTTACACCCTGCATCCACGCTTCCCTTGGAGAAGATGATGATGTCGTCTGCGAAGGACAGGAACGGAATACGCGGCCTGTGTTGTCCAATCGGAAAGCCAATTTGCGGTCTATCTAAGCTGGCTTCAGCTGCAAGTTTTCGGGCCAGTACCTCAGCACCCAACAGGAATAGAAAAGGGGACAGAGGGTCCCCCTGGCGAATTCCTCGGGATGGAAAGAATAGTTCTGTGGGGCCGTTGTTAACTAGTACAGAGAAGGAGACGGTTGTTATACACTCCATAATCCATGAAGTGAAATTTCGTGAAATCCAAATCTGAGGAGCACACTCTTCATGAAGTGCTAGTCGACCCTATCATATGCCTTTTCCATGTCTAATTTTATTGCCAGCCATCCTTCACGTCCCTTACGGTTTTTGTAGGAGTGGAAAATTTCATGGGCAATTAGGACATTGTCCTGTATCGCCCTGTCCGACACAAAAGCTCCTTGTAAAGGATGTATGAGTTTTCCGATTACCTTTTTTAATCTTTCAGTTAATATTTTGGAGATTACTTTGTATATATTAGAGCATAGGCTGATAGGCCTGTAGTGACAGGTGGAGGTTGGGTTGTCCCTCTTTGGGAGCAGGGAGTCTTTGTTACTTTAGAAACCAAATATTTAGTACCAAAAAAAAACCCAAATAATTTTTAGAAATGATATCGGGAATATCAATTCCATTATAACTTTTGTCAAAAAAGACGAGGGAAATGCACAATCAAACCCAATCCGGATTTATTGCAATGTTAACTCGATCTGAAAAAAAATTGCAGATCCGGTTACCTGTGTACCCGGTAGCCCATTGCAAAGAAGAGAAAGGGAAGAGAGAAGGAAGAGGATCGGAGACGGGGGCAGGTGGAGGCATCTCCCTCGACGGTGGAGGCATCTCCCTCGAGGCGAGGCGCAGGTGACTAGAAGAGGATCGAAGGCGGGCGAGAAAGGAGGGAGAAGGACCTCTCGGGCGTCGGTGCGTAGCTGGAATCGTACAGGGGTGTGGCGCCGTCGCAGGGTCGGTGGTGGAGGCCGACTTCGTTTCCGTCGGTGGCGTCAAGGTCGGTGGCGCGCAGGCTACTAGAAGGGGATCGGAGGCGGGCGAGAAAGGAGGGAGAAGGAAGGGGATCGAGGCGAGGCGCATTCAGTGCCGACGACTTCCCTCTCTCTCATCCACGCTCGTCTTCTTTCAATTGAAATTTTGGAAAGCGTCCCGGATGTTCAGAAATTTTATGGTTCGAATTGCTCTTTATTTGTAATTGC
Source organism: Persicaria tinctoria (assembly GCA_037127255.1). Taxonomy (NCBI): domain Eukaryota; kingdom Viridiplantae; phylum Streptophyta; class Magnoliopsida; order Caryophyllales; family Polygonaceae; genus Persicaria; species Persicaria tinctoria. Next base: position 17,628,748 of record JBANSL010000007.1, on the reverse strand, counting down.
AGGTTAGTTAAATCAACCCATTGTTGTTTCAATGTCCATTGTAGGTTTGGCTTTTGTTTTTACTTCAGTTGCAGTTGAGTTTGTTCAAAATTCGAAGTGAAATGTGGATGAACTAAACAAGAGGAAAACCAATTGATGCTTGAGTTCATAACAGGAAGAAATTCGAAGTGAATTGTGGAAATTGAGACTGGAACTGAGAGTTCATTCACATTTCACTTCCTCTCCATTTCACTTCCTCTCAATTATCCAGCACAAGTTTTGTTTTAGGGTTTTGAGTTGCTTTTGGAACTTGGTTGGGTCTGAGCCTCTAGGTTGAAAAACATCCATTTTTAGGCTTTTGGTGATTTGGGGGTTTTGCATTTCGGTTTGGAATTGAGTTTTTTTTAAGGTATAATTAATTGATCAATTAGATGGTTTCTACTAGTAATGAGAATGAGAACAGAGGGAGTATGTGGGATTTGGATCAGAAGCTTGATCAACCCATGGAGGTGGAGGCATGAATACTCAAGAACATGTATAGACAGAGGGTATCTCTTTTTTGTTTATAACTGTTTATTTTAATCTTGAAATTTGTTGATCATTCAAGTTGAGATTAAGATACTAAGATGCCATTTATATATAGATTATATAGCTTAGGTTTACCTTTTCTTCAATTTTCATGGTCTTTTACTGCAAACTTTATTTTCATTCTTTTTCTTATTGGTACTTTGCAATATGCATCCTTGCAATCTTGCATTTTCTTCGTGGGATCGAAGACACAGAGGATTTGGGTACATCTCCTTTGACATAAATATTCTTCACATGTAGCCTATTAGCTCAATGGGAGAGCATTGTGGTCATACACAGAGATGTGGGTTCAATTCCCACGTAGGCTTATTATTCATTAATCAACACCGACTACCAACTTATGTTTAGAACAAGTCAAGCTTGCTACATCGCCAAATTATAGGCAGTTTCATATCAAAATAAATCAAAAGCCAAGACACTTCATCTTCCTGTTGAATTCATCATAAGATGGGTTTTTAACATGACAAGTAATAGGTTTGACATGTCACCTACGTCACTTAACATAACAGTCAGAGTGAGCGGACTTACCCCAGGAATCATCAAAGGCTGAATTTGAAACCAAGTTCAAAAAAAGAAGTCTAGCAGAAGGAATTCTGAATCATCAAAAAGGAATAGAATATGTCTCAAATTCATGTGTCAAGTAAAAAAATCCATATGTCAAGTAAAATACATTATATGTCATGTAAATCCGGTATGGGTGTCATGTAAATTCAGTATGGGTTATGGGTTATTTTTAGTGTTGCTATCACAGAATTTAGTGGCATAAGTGCAGCCACTTGGCCAACCATGGCTCTGCATCCACTTAGAACGATCTTCTTCAAGCTAGACGGAAGCTTGAGAGTTGACACCCTAATAACCAACCACAACAGTTCAAGTGAAACATTATGCATTCTTAATCTCTTCCCATCGACAATGAAAGAAAAATTATAATTGAAAAAGCTAGTGTATCATATTTTTTCGTTTTCGCTATATACACCCCAAATCATGCACGTCCTTAAGGACGTGCATGGTTAAAAGGGGTTAATTAATTTTTTTTAAATGTTAATTAGTCACAAGGCTTGCACGTCCTTAAGGACGTGCATTTTTTACCTTGGATTTGTGGTGTATATAACAACACCCTATTTTTTTATAGACAACTAGACAAATCACTAATGTATTTCATATGTACATCATGAATGGTTCATAAATCTAAAATGGATCGATCGTGCAATTTCGTATTCCTCCAATGATATCTAAAATTCATCCAATGATTTCTCAACACAAGGCCATTTCTCATTTCATAACCCATTGTTGATAGAGAATTTTGGCCAAGTGGCTGCACTTATGCCACTAAATTCTGTGATAGCAGCACCAAAAATAACTCATAACCCATACTGAATTTACATGACACCCATACCGGATTTACATGACATATAATTTATTTTACTTGACATATGGATTTGTTTTACTTGACACCTGAATTTGAGACATATTCTATTCCTTTTTGATGATTCAGAATTCCTTCTACTAGACTTCTTTTTTTGAACTTGGTTTCAAATTCAGCCTTTGATGATTTCTGGGCTAAGTCTGCTCACTCTGACTGTCATGTTAAGTGACGTAGGTGACATGTCAAACCTATTACTTGTCATGTTAAAAAACCCATCTTATGATGAATTCAACAGGAAGATGAAGTGTCTTGACTTTTGATTTATTTTGATATGAAACTGCCTATAATTTGGTGATGTAGCAAGCTTGACTTGTTTTAAACATAAGTTGATAGTCGGTGTTGATTAATGAATAATAAGCCTACGTGGGAATTGAACCCACATCTTTGTGTATGATCACAATGCTCTCCCATTGAGCTAATAGGCTACATGTGATGAATATTTATGTCAAAGAAACTTGATATGTGAGGATCCAAGACTTTGGAATGCTAATCTCAGCAAGAGGAGCCAATCCCCAAAGTCATCGATCTTCCGAAAAAGTGATAACACTATCAAAGCAACACTTATAACTGTTAATTAAGTTTGTTAAGCTCAACTGAACAATTTGCTGACCGAATTACTCGGAAAAAACATACCTAATTAATCTTAGAGTCATAGTTGTAATCTTGGTATTCCCCATAGAATTCCTAGAATCGCTAGAGGAAAGTAGCCAAGTTCCAGAAGAACATCACAGAGAGGGGATTAGTTTTTAGAAACTTCTTCAAAGAAGGGGAATTTGACTTTTTTACTTGTTTTAAGGAAAGAAAATTTCCCGTGTCATGTACATCGTATTTGAATGACATGTTAATAGCAATTCATGTCATGTACATCATCATTGACTGGCATGTTCGAATTTCTCATAAGTACAAAATGTGCTAACTACATACTGAATTACAAAAGCTGGAGCATAAGCATCTCCAGGTGCATCATACTTGACACCAAGAAGCACTTTTGAAGAGGTAAATATATAGATAGAGTAACGAAGTTACAAGGAAAGATGAAACCATATGATGAGTCCCATGTAAAATAAATATGATATGCACCTATTTTCGAACTACCCGTACTAATCTTATATGCACCCAATTAAACAACTAACCTAGTCAGATGTACTAAACAAACGCATCTCTTGAGGGGATGCCTCATATTCAGCTACCAAGTCTTCAACCTTGGGATGGGATCACAACTTGAAAGCACAAGCTCGGGAAATTCAGAATCTAACCAATCAAAGCTTCTCAAAGAGAAACAATTCACATACAAATTGACTAATGGAGGTAATTTACAAATCCAAACACTTATATAAGTTCAAGCAAAAGACCATTTACGAAATTTTCTTTCCTTAAAACAAGTAAGAAAATCAAAATCCCTAATTTATGTATCCCTAAATTAGTCGATCCTGCCTTTGACTCATCTTCCTCCTTAAATTCCAAAATCAAAATCCCTAATTTACACTATAGAAATCAAAACCCCAAATCAACAATTTCTATCTATGTATCCGTAAATTAGGTTTAATAGATAGAAAATCAAAGAGATGCCAAAACCTTAACCCTAGAATTTTCACTTACAATCGATCAGCAATTGCCAGATCTGGAGAAATTTCCTAGCGACAGGATCGACCGCAACAATGGCATCCGGGTTTGGGGCCGCCATTGGAGACGGATGGGATGAAGAAGGACTAAGATGACTACGCTCAAGCCCTCCCGTCGAGCTCGGAGGCTTGTCGCCTAGAGCCACGAACCTCGCCTCCGACGACGGCGTCTTTCTTGCTTCATCGATCCCCCCGTTCTTCCCTTCTCCAACCGGCTGCAACCCGTAAAAAACCGGATAAAGGAGGGTTACTTTGCATTTTTGGGGGGGGGGTTAAGCCCCGCAATCCAACCGGGTTTTTAGGTTAGTTTTGCAAAAGCCCCAAAAAAATTGATCTTGAATTGGTATTCTTCTAGGAAGGATCTTGAAGAGGGTGAAAGGGAGAATCCAACTCACAAAAAACCAATGACAACCCGAAAAAGGAAAAATATCAAATGGGGGAAAACCCAAATATAACTACTATAAATTAAATTTTGATGGATCATGACTTGACTCAGGAGAAACATCGATAGGATATATTATAAGAGACCACAATGCACATATCATATCTCTAAAAGATGAGAAAGGGAACTTTAATACCGTAATCGGGGCCGAACCCTTGGCCGTATACAAAGGCATCAAAGAAGCACTCGATAAAAATATCAAAAATATTGAAATTGAAGGAGATAATCAATGCATTATTAATGCACTCTTGGGTTGTGTTTTCTCGCGTGTGGTTTTTTAAGGGGTGGTGATTATTTTTAAGGGGTGGATATGATGGAGATATATTTTACCGGATGGAAAGGGTGGAGATATATTTGACAAAGTATCTCGTATGGTGTTTGATTGATTTGAGTTTTTAAGAGGTGCAAATCATATCAAATACCCAATTTACCCTTGAATAGAAATTAAAACAATATCCTTCTCCTCCCCCATTTCCTATCAGAACGACACATCCCTCAACTTCATCGAAGATCAGGCCGACCGTCCACCATAGCCACCTAGATCCGGAGGTTGTGCTGTAGCGCCGGGGAAGCCATCGTTCAGGGGAGGCCACCGCCACTGTCGGGCTCCAAAGCATCTGTCAACCGAACAAGAGAAGGAAACAAGAGCAAAAACCAGAAATTTCACTGTATCAAACAAAACCAAGCAGAAAGAAAGCAAACACGCCAATCACAACTGCAAAACCAGCAAACCAGGTCGTCTTACACGACATAGACCACCACAATCGACAGGGAGAAGGCCATACCTATCGTCGGATCTGCTTCTTCTTCGTTTTGCAATCGCTCGTCGCTCTCTCTTCTCTTGGCTGCTAGGGTTGTGAGATTGAGGACGATAGATGAATCCAGGGGCAATTTGAGGATCTTCCCATCCTCCACCCCTTCTACCTACCCCCACCAAGGTAGAAAATTCTTCCACCTCCACCCCCACCCTTTCTACCTAGTCAACCTCTTAAAAATTGGGAGGAAAACACAGTCTTGGAATTGCCTATGGGAGATCGAAATGCTCATCTCGGACTCCCGACTGGACCTGTTAAAATTTTCCTCGGTCCGCATTCGTCATGTGTTTAGAGAAGTTAATAACGTTGCGGATAGACTGACCCATCTGGGACACTTAGCCCCTAACCTTAACTCCAACATAGATTTGCAAGTTCTCATCCGTAAGGATGCTCTAAGCTGGACTACGGACATATTGTAGCCATACCTAATACTTTCTATTATAAAAAAAAGTATCTTTTTTCACCTGACAACTCTAGGTAAAGTTGGTTAAATCTTAATCACTCAATTCTAAATAAGTGGTTTATATTTAAATTAGTTTAGCCAGTTTTTAATTTATTTTTTTAGAGTCGATAAATTGTTATAGAGTAACACGGGATCCTTACCGATTATTTATACCGATTCATTTTATTAAATCTATTTAAAAATATGTAATATACCGATATTTGTCTTAATACTAGGGTTGACAAATGATATGAAAATAATCATATTAATTATATATCAACCATACAAAAGTGTATTAGTTACCACTCGTACATGAAATACACAATTATATGGTTATCGAGTATATATTTTTTTTAAAAAAGTTTATTACTTAATGGTTTTAATCTAATTATCTACTAAATATAATATGTATAAGATATATTATTAATTATTTTATTATAAGGCGGCTAGTGTAGAGATACGTACAAAGAACGATAAAAGAATCGACATATGGTTTTTTTTTATCAACTTAGGCTCTATTTGGCGGTAGATTTATTTTTGGATATTATTTTAGGAGATGTAGATTTTTAGGAGATGAAGATTATTTTTGTAGATTAAGGAATTTTTGGAGATTGAGGTTTTTTTTGTTAAAAATCTTTGTATGGTATTTGATGTGTATGAGATTTTGAAGGATTGTTTCGAATGGAAAAGACTTAGAAAAAAATTATGACAGGGTAACAAGAAAGCTCATTTGGACATGTTTGGAAGCAAAAAGAGGTACCAAGCTCTTACATCAAGGTCATTAAGGTGTATACGATGGAGCTTAGACCGGTGTCTTTACGCCTAGAGGAGACACATCGTTTTTCCCAATAAATATGGGTTTGCACCAAGGATCGGCTATGAATCCATTTCTCTTTCCTATTGTGATGGGTGTGGTGTTGAGGGATGCTCAAGATGGGGGCCCGTGATAATTTTTTATTTGCAAATGATATTGCATTGATTAATGAGATGAAAGAAGAGGTGGGTAGAAAGTTGGAGTGCTGAAGGGCTACGCTTGAATCCAAAGATTTTAGAGTATGAATAAAATAGAGTATATGGAGTTCAATTTGGGCGGAGTAGAACATGATGAAGGGGAGTTGATGTTGGGTGAAGATATTTTAGAGGAGAAAAACAGTTTAAATATTTGGGGTATGTGATGCAATACAACGGTGAGGTGAATGAAGATATGAAAATTCGGTTTCAGATAGAGTGACAGAAATGGAGGTCATCGTCGGGAGTTTTATACACTAGGAAAGTGTCACTAAAACTCAAATGTAAATTCTAAATAAAGTAATGAGACCTGCCTTGTTGTATGAGGCGGAATGTTGGACGACCATGAATACATAAGAATAGAGGCTTATGGTGAAAAAAATGAGAATATTGAGATGAATGTGTAGTAATTAAGACTAGACTACACATGATTAGAAATGATGTTATTCGAGAGAAGGTATGAATAGTCAGTATTAAGGATATATGCTCCATTGATTAGTGGAGGCTCCGATGGTTTGATCATGTTAAGAGAAAATATTCGAGTGCACCTATCTGTAGATGTGAATCTCTTGTCATCAAGAGAGTTAGACATTGTAGACAATGACCTAGAAAGACTTGGAGAGAAGTAATCAGTTCCTACAAGGTGCAGGAGTGCTATTCATATTAAAGAGGGTTGAACTGGGTGACAAATAGGTGTCTAAATTTGGATACTTCCTTATTATTGTTTTCTTTTCGTTTAGTTGCTTGTTTTCTCCTAAGCATTACTTTCGGTGTATTTTATTGTTTTTGTCTTTTACGATGGTTTTGCCATGTGGGTGTCTTATCGGCTACATTTGGGTCAATTGGAAACAACTTCTCAACATTGGTGAGGAAAGAGTGCGTACGCATCGACTCCCGACCAAGACCCTGCTCTAAGTAGGATACACTAGTTTTATATATATATATATAAGGTCAAGATTCTGTTGGTGATGAGTCTAGTCGAGTGCATCCATTCAGATGAGATCAAGGAGATCTTTGTTAGTAGCTAGTGAACACTCGCTAACAAAGCGACTGTGATGTGCAACGTTATCTGCCACCCTGTTACCTTCGTGAGAAACATGGATTAATCTTGTCTCTTGAAAATATTGGGCTATAAACTTGATGTCTCCCATAATGAGTTCAATTTCTCATGAATGATTTCCTTTTGACTGGGAGTGTTTTATTACGATTTGTGAGTCTCCTTCAATTTCTAACTTCCTGATTTGTAGTTCTTTTGCTTTCAGCAATCCATCGCGTAGTGCAAGGGTTTTTGTGATCAAAGGGCTTTGGTATCTAATCTTTTTGAATCCTTTATTTATTGGTTTTCCTTCTCAATCTCGGATAATGTATCTTATATTGCTTTCCCCGCTAGGCACGGATGAGCCATTTAAATTCATTTTCATGAAGTTAGGGACCGGTTTCCTCCACGAGCTCTTTTTTTACCCATCTTCCTTCAAGTCTCCTTAGTGGGTACATCTTTATTTGTGTTGATGTCTTCCTTATTTGCCTTTTCTGGTTCATATGTGTCTTGTGTAGGAAATTTTCCATCTCTTGTGTCGATGATCGTTAGCTTTCACGAAATGTATTCTGGTTTCTAAAGAAGCGGTCATGTAGTCCACCATTTTTTTTATTAGAAAAAAATTCGGGTGAGCATGCTCTACCCGAAGGCATCCTTATGGATGAGGTCTATAAGACCAAAATTGTTATAAATATCGACTCCCCAAGCAGAGTGGCAAATGTGTGCAACCTTATGAGCCACTTTATTGCCAAGACGGGGTACATGAAAGAAAGAAACTTCTTTCATCTTCGATAGTAGAAGTTGTATGTCGGACAAAATGAGTTTGATTTCCCAATGATATCTAGACTTATTGCTAAGGTGATTTATTATTATGCTGGAATCCCCTTCAATCTGTATTTTGTCAATACAAAGATCAAGAACATGTTGTACTCCAAGTTTGAGTGTTAGGGCTTCCGCTTACAACACACTTTTTGTACCTAGATTTGGGTATCCTATGTGTACCGGGTGTCCATTCCAGTACCTGATAACCACACATGCGGATCTGTAGTTATTAGCGATAGTTGATCCGTCAAAGTTGAGTTTGAATGTACCATCCGACGGTTTGTGCCACATAATATGGGGGGTCCTTGTTCTTCTTTTTATGTTGGTTTAAGCTTTGTGATGGGGGGGGGGGTGTTCTCGTCCAGCGTACTATCATATCGGAGATTGTTGCTCCAGTTTATCTCGCGAGTTTTAATAAGTTCCAAAGCGACGTCCCTCAAAGGGATTGGTACCTGTTTGAACACGTTTTGGTTTCGAATATACCAGGTTATCCACTAGGCGAAGGCAAGTTTTACTAATGCCACCTTTGATAGGTTATTGCCTATAAATGACATTGGTTTTATATCTCTTGATAGGGTAATCTGGCTGGATATTGCGGAGTTAATGTGTGCCAGAAATTGAAGGAGAGATCTCGATGATGCCTCTTTTCTCCTTTATTTAAGTTTTCACCCATTTTTCATAATTAATTTAATATCTCTTGTCGTCTCTAAGATTGACTTAGATATCTCTGCTATTTTTTCAATATATAGAGAAGAGTTATTCATGGAATTACATTCAATTAATAGGTGAGCTTCATCCTCCGCCTATTTCCCGCATAAAGAACCTGGTAGGAACTGGTACACATTTATGTGCTAGTCTCTCTTTTGTGGGGAATCTCTTTTGACACATTTTTCATAGAATTTTTTTATTTATTTTTAAAATCATATGTACCGTTCATATCCACGTGTTTGAATCGTCTGATATTCTGTATGGGTTGGTTATTAGTTTCATTGCGCTAGATGTTTTCCAGAACCACCCTTCCATATCCGAGCATCGGTATAACATGTTTGGGAAAGGGGTGATAGGAAGTGGAATATCCATAACTTCCTTTGGTAGATCTGTTTGGCACAATCACTAACCTTAATTGTTGCACACAATTAAGGCTCTATTTGGCACAATCACTAGCTTTGTTTTTAATGAAATAAAGATAAGATTTTAGTTTAATTAGCTTTTGACATCAGAGCTTTTCAACATCTACTCACCCAAACTTTTTGTAGCTTTTAGTTTTCTATTCACAAGTTTTCATTAGATACCCTAACAACTAGATTTATCAAACATCATACTAGTTTATTAACATATATTTACACAAATAATCTATCAGCTTCAGCTATCCAATCAGTTCCAGCTACCCCATCAACTACCATTTCACCAAACATAGCTAAAACATAATATATTATGTAATTTAATTTAAAATGTTAAACCATTAAAATAAAATTTATTATTAATGTTTCTCAATCGGCAACCTTGATGGTTATCGTCGATGATCATGGTGTTTCATAAAATAAAAACAGATTGAAATCTACCTTGGTAACCATGGTATCATACCAATGGTAATCGCAAACATGGTTACCGACACTGGTGACAATTGATGGTTGATACATGACCCAAAGTTTAACATACCATGTAGAGTTCATATGGTAATGGTAATCCCCATTTCTTGGTGATTATCGTACCATGCCAACCTATTTAATAATTTAACATGTTTAATACTACCCCAACGTATCTTTACACTTTATTTAATAGAATTTATCAATTTCATAGCCATTTCAAATATTTAGTAATCTTTTGAAAACTATATAAAATATTATTTTTTATATCATTTTATACAGATTACTAATAATATGAAACATTAGCCAAATTTCATTGAAACATCTCATATTTTCTTAATTTTTAGTTGAAGGATTTATAATTCCTTTTTATAATTTTTGAAATCTTTGGTAAAAGTATACAAATATTTAATTATGTCTATCATAAAGTTATTTGTTTTTTATCTGGAAAAAAATCAAATACCAGTTTTAAGTCTGGTAAATCAAGATAGAACAAAGAGCGCCAGATGGATAACAAGTCATAATTAATACAATTATCATATACAACGAACCACAATCTAAGAACCAATCTACCAAGGCAAAATGAGGAAAGCAACCCTAAAAATCTATTAACCAAGTAAAATCCCAATTGAGCGAGAAAGGACAACTCGGCGAGAGGATGTTGATAATGAGCGCATTAGAAAGCTGACACGATGTCTCACTAGCAGGGAAACAGAGAGTATAAATACACAATGCGCAATGGACGACTCATAGGAAAGTGTGGATCACACAACGTTCACCCCACCAAGATGAGGGATCTTCGGAGATCACAGACATTGTCATGATCAACTCGATCAAATAGGGTAGCAAGACTGCTTCTCATCCAGAACTAACCATGAACCAGCGAGACAAAGCCCCTCAATAACCAAAAAACCAATTGACTCAAAAGTCAAATTGAGAACACAAGGTGAGAGTGTATGTTTTCAAAATTTTCCAGATTAGCTCGAGATTATAATAAAGTCATTTGTTAGTAAAACCATCAATGACTTCAAAAGAGCATAAAAAATAATGAGGAAAATTAAGAGCGATTATAAGAAAATGATAATAAGCTTTGAAAAATATATTTTATAATATTAATTATAAAAACACATAAAAATCCTCTTCATAAACGTCCCCTCCAAAAATCTTCCACAATCAATATGGGGCAAGATTGAGAATTTCCAAACCCTTCATTCAAATATTATTTTCAATACCATTAACATGTCGTGACAAAACAAGCACTAAAAGTCACTACATCCATTAATTGACCATCATATGAATTAATCCAATTGGTATATAATGTTGCTTTCCTTATTGTGTTTCATCTGTCTATTAAAACTTGGAAAACCACCGCCCTCAATTTCTTTCAGCAGGCGAAGATAACAAGAAACATATATATCTCAAGTTTTTATCAACGTCATAGCTGAAAACGACGCCAAAAGCATGATAGATGAATAAGCCAATTGATGAGAACGTCGCAATTGACCGTGGCTTTGTTTAGATATGCCTACGATCTTGGTCAGAGTATTGATGCTGGTAGGGGATGGGATCATCCTGCAACGATTTCTGAATAAGTTCACTTTGTTCCCTCACATGGTGCTGGTTGAACCCGGTGGCTGTGGCAGCGGATGGCGGACGACCCACATACTTGATATCGTCGATGGTACCTCTGTCAAGGACCCTCATCGCAGTACACAACCGAGGTGCTATGTACGTGTAGGATCCCATGTTCATCGGCTCTTCTTGGCACCATACAACCTCAGCATCTGTTTGACATTGAAACCCCCCATTAACGACGTAAGATATGAATTGCGACGAATTTAGAGAAATCGATGGTAGTGTACTTACTAGGGTATCGAAGCAATTCTCTTTGCACGAGATCGTAGGGGAAAGGACAAAGTTGTTCAACCCTGCATATAGCGACGTTATTGCCATTGGTTTTCTTCCTCTCTTCGTCAAGTTCATAGTAAATCTGCAAACGGATATATGATACACAAATGTTAATTCATCATAACTCTTAAGATCTTAGAAGCCTACTCATGTCTTATATATGGAGATGTGGCAATCGGGTGGGTCAGGTTCAGATATTCAAATTTGATCAGGTCATTCGGGTTAGGTTGGATTTGGGTTTAAGTTGTATTGTTATCAGTTATTTATATTCGGGTTTCGGTTATTTTGGGTTTCAGCTGTCTTAGGTTTTGGTTATTTTAGACTTCGGTTGTCTCAGTTTTTGCTCTCTCGAGTTTCGGTTACTAGAATGTATGTTAAAGCTTGAGTTTTGGTTATAATGGGTTCAAGTCTTATTGAGTTTCAGTTGAATCGGGTTTGCTTCATTCGAGTTTGGGTCAGTTTCAGTTATCAATTATTTAGATGTCGAGTCAAAAACAGTTCGGGTCAAGTCAGTTTTTAGTGATGTACTTCACTAAGTTTTGGGGTGGATCAAGTCGGGTTTTTCTAGCTCTATATATATGAATCTTGAGTTAAGAAGACACATGTAATATACCTTTCCCGAGCAAAGGACGAGGCGCCTAATATTTGGTTCATGATCTGCGTGGTCAGCTTGGTCTTTTATGAGCCGCTTAAACCTAGTTCCTTGTTTGTCGAAGCCTTCATGTCCTTCCACATCATCAAACTCGGATAGATTCGAGATGCACTCCTTATGACGTAGCAAGTTCTTCGGAGACATCACAATGAGTGGCTTCCGAAACTCCCTGTGTAGCTGATACAATGACATGAACATGTTAAGAGATTGAAACTTATGGCTCATCCAACTAAATACAACAAACACCTACTTGTCGCCTCAAAACATGGAAATAGTTAGCCGGTGTTGTCACATTCACAACTTGCCAGTTACACTCCTGAATTTGCTTCCTGAGAGTGGCATCCATCTCTGGAATTACAAAAGGATTGTCGTCGCTCATCTGTCATACAAACTTAAGTTTTAGTCATTGTATTGCAAAAAAGACTATGATCAAGTGTCTTCAAATGACGGTTTTTCTATACCTGAAGGAAGCGCTCTAACCGCGCGCTTGAATGCTCAGGGCCCTGACCATCATAGCCATGAGGAAGCAACACAACCGCCCCAGTCTGACGCAACCATTTCGACTCCCCGCTGCTTAAGAATTGATCAAAGAGGACTTGTGCTCCATTGGAGAAGTCGCCGAACTGAGCTTCCCATAGTACCAATGAGTTTGGGTTTTCCATAGAATAGCCTAATTCAAATCCAAGGACACCGAATTCCGAAAGAGAACTGCAAGCGAAACGAATAGCTAATTACAAAGAGACAACACAGAAACAAGATGGCTAGTTGGAGCTATATAACCTGTTGCTAACAGTGAACATCTCCTCATTTTGGTTCTTCATGACATGGTCCAGTGGGCAGTATTTCAAGCCGGTTTCTTGATCGTGCAAAACCGAATGTCGATGGCTAAATGTGCCTCTCTCGACGTCCTGGCCACTCAATCTAACATGGTTCCCTTCTGCTAGTAAAGTACCAAATGCAAGTGCTTCAGCAACTGCCCAGTCGATGCCTTCACCGGTCTCAATCATCTTTGCGCGTAGATCATATATTCTCTTCACTTTGCTATGAGGCTTAAAATCTTCAGGCAGCATTGTAATTGCTTTTCCAACAGTCGTTAGGATCTCCGGCTTAACACTATTAGAATCAATGAATATTTAATTCTAAGAAACAAAAACAAAAACTCCTAATATTGAAGCCTGCAAGAAGCGTCCATACCCGGTATTTCGGATTCGAGATAATTGCTCTGGTGACTTAAATCCACCCCAATATGCTGAAAGCCAATCTCTCTTTTGAGGTTTGTAGTCCTTACTTGCCTCAAATTCCTCATTTAATATTTTATTTACCTTGTTTTGGACATCATCCAAAGCTTCTTGTGCCACTTGCCCGGTTTCAAGAAGCTTGTTCTTATAAATTTCAAGAGCTGATGGATGATTTTTTATTACCTATTGCCAACCAACAACAATAACAACCCAGTAAATCCTGTGATTAGGCGGGGTTTGGGGGGTCAGGATGCACGAACTCTTACCCGACCAGGTCGAGAGAGTGTTTCCGAAAGACCCATAAAAACACATAACAAGAACCACAAGAGGACAGAAGGTAAAAGAACAGTAAAGAAGATAGAAAGAAGGCACAAACAATAGGACATTAGGACATAAAAACAGAGCCTAAAATACTACACATCAGCAACCCGTATACACCTCCTCCACTGGTCCCTATCTAAAGCCACATCTTCCGTAAGGTTCAGAAGATTAAGGTCATGGCGGATGACGTTGTAAAATGGATGTATCATAAGATAAAGGAAGAACGTTGTAAAATGGTTAAATACCTTGTACATTTTTGGTTGTGTGAAAGATGGCTCATCAATCTCATTGTGTCCAAATCGTCGATAGCACACGATATCAACCACGACATCTGAATGGAAAGTCTGGCGCCACTCCGCAGCAAGCTCACAAGTATGCACCACTGCCTCCAAATCATCACCATTTACATGGAAGATAGGTGCATCCAATGCCTTGGCAACGTCGGTACAATACTGTGAAGATCTTCCGGCGCTTGGATTAGTTGTGAAGGCTACTTGGTTGTTCACTACAATGTGTATCGTTCCACCAGTGGTGTAGTTCGGAAGAGCGCTGAGATGGAAGGTCTCATAAACAACTCCTTGCCCTGCAAAGCTACCATCTCCATGGAGTAAAACCGCCATGTTCTTCGTCCTATCTACATCATTTGAGTAGTACTGCTTGGCTCTAATCTTGCCAATAACAACAGGATCCACAGCCTCTAGGTGACTTGGGTTGGCGACCAACGAAAGATGGATCCTCTTACCGCCTCTAGTTGGCCTATCATAAGAGGTTCCTAAGTGATACTTAACGTCTCCTGTACCGGTATAAAGATCTGCTTCATCAGTTGGTTTGATACCGCCACTAAACTCGCTAAAGATTTGGCGAAGTGGCTTTCTTACAACATTACCCAACACATTCAATCTTCCTCTATGAGGCATTCCTATCACAATCGCCTCGACACCAAGATCAGCTAGCCTATCAAACATTTCCTTCATTCCAGGGATTAAAGTCTCGCATCCTTCAAGTCCAAACCTTTTCGCCGATTTCCATTTGTTTGCTAAGAAGTTCTCGAATTGAGTACTCCAAAGAAGCCTATCAAGCATGAGTTTTCGCCTTTCTTTGCTATAAGCCATCGGAGTAGGTGTTTCGATCTTTTCTCGTAGCCAATTGCATTTGTCGCGATCAGTGATGTGCATATACTCATAACCAATGCTTCCACAATAAGCTTGCTCCAACCGAGTGATGATGTTCCTAAGTGTTTGCACCGGGCGATTCTCAGACAAGAACCCGGACATCCCCAACATTCCAAGGAAGAACTCACGGTCAAGATCAGCCTCGGTGAATCCATACGACTCTAGGCTTAGTTCCTCCGAAACGTGTCGTTCCTCCAAACATAGAGGGTCCAAATTGGCTTTGGTGTGGCCATATACTTGATAAGCTCTAACCAACAACAGCATCCTCATACTCTCTTGGATAGTTTGTCGCGAAATTTCGGAAGAGGAGCTTGATTGGCCAACAAAGTTCCTAAAGAAATTGTCCCAAGAATCATCGACGCTGCTTGGATCGGCCTCCCAAGCCCTTTGCATCTCTTCAAGGTAGACACTATTCGTCGCATCCAAGAAGCTGTCGCTCAACTTAGACATCGGAACCGATCGCGGAATAGGTGCATTGTCGGAATGTGCCTTTGGTTTGAAACCAACGGTGTGGAAGCAACGATCATGTGATCGAAATGAACGAGTTCTTCCCACAGAAGATCGGCCTTGAGATAAAGATCTCTTGATTACAGACCTTGATAGATGAGAAACAACCCTAAACCAGGCCATGATCACTACCACTCAATGAACCTTCACAGGAATTTAGACCTACATTGCATTTTTAGTATCTCATTAGTTTAAATTGTAATCAAATTGCGTGGAATTTGTAAGCTAAATAAGATCTGAATATGCATCAAGATGAAAGAAATAATAAAGAGTTGGTTTTCTTACTTACCCAGGTACAGATGGGTAGATCATCAGGAAAAATGAATAAAGAATATAGATTTTTGAAAAATTCAAAATATGGAAACTTAAATGGCCATGAAAATAGATGAATATGAAAAAATCTTCCACCCAAAAAGGAGTGTCAAAAGAGAGAGAGCCACAAAAAAAGAAAATAAAAATCAAGGGTGTAAAATGAGATGCAAGATGCCAAGATTCCGTATTATTTGCTCTTCAAAGAAATTGAACAATTCAAACTAAATTTTTTTTCATTTTCTTATTTAGAGTGTAACTAGGAATTGAATACATTATGAGTTTTAAAAGTGAAACAAATTGCGAATTAATCGGGGTTGTAAATGGTCGTAGTTGTAAGTACACATTTAGGTCACAAGTTGTCACATTCATCGACGTCTACTTGGTTGTACATCATTTATGGATGTGTGAAGAGGGAGGATAATGGAAGATGAAAGTTGAGATTTGGAACACCGATCGAACAATTAAACTATTATAGCATTTTGTTTTCTTCTTTAGAGAACAAAGAATATAAAAGCGTCATGTTATACGCACAACCAAAATTTTGTCAAATACATGACCATTCATCGACTTCTAGTATCAGCAAGCTTTTTTCAAGCAAAAAAATATTTGCCGACATTTTAAATTGTTTTCTTTATAAAGAATAAGGACCATATAATTGAATGCATTACGGGTTATAACTATGAAATTAATCACGGGTCAATTGGAGTACTACACAAGTTGTCAATTCATTGATCTCTACTTGGTTTATACCATTGATCTCTACTTGTCAATTCTTTAATCACGGGTCAATTGAACAATTGTAGCATTTGCAAGGAAGTGACAAGTTTGGTGCTCCCAATTTTAATTATCATCCTAGTTGTCTTCATATTTTGTTGCTCAAGCTCCAAATTCTGATGTGCAGCTATTGCTATTAGCACTCTGATAGAAGTATGTCTGACCACTGGCAAGAAAATCTCGTTGTAGTCTATTCCCTCTCTGATTGAATCATCTTGCAAACTACTCGTGCTTTGTACTTAGTACCTTCAACAACTGACATTCTTTCTTTTTCTTGAAGTCCCATTTGCATGTAATCACTTTCCTATCTGTAGGCAATTTGACAAGCTCACAAGTCTTATTCTTATGAAGGGACTCCATCTCTTCTTCATTGTAGCAAGTTAATGTGCTGACTCATCTCTAGAAACAGTAGCCTTGTAGGTGGACGGAACATTGTCCTCCATCTCCTTGGCCATCTGTAATGCATATTCTCTATCTCTGTAATACTCCGATGTACAACTCTATTTGTTCTTGTATCCGATGATATATTCTCTATCTCTGTAGTATCTGATTGTGATGGTTGATTGGTGACCAACTCAGGTGTCTGACTTTCTATTGGATTGAAGTTTACCTCCACCTTCTTAATAAACACCTCTTTCTGAGTTGTATCCCTTTGAAGAATATGACTTCTACAGTGGCGGCGCCCGCGCGACACTCGCCGAACCATCCGCACCCGTAGAAGACCCTCGGTATCTGCTGTGTCGGTGCCCACCGATCCCGTATCTCAGCAGATTCTCTTTAGTCGAATCTGGCCCATTAGGCTTTACTTCTACCCTACTTTTTCCGACTCCTAGCACCATAAATACGTCCCTCTTCTCAACCATTTTATACACCATTCGACAACCACTCGACACCAATTCACTCACATTTCTCTCTTTTCCCTTTTTTGTCGCTTTCGGTAAGCTATGCTCGGCTAAACCTTTTATATTGTTTTGCTTATATTTCAATACATTGGTTAAAGAGATGTGAGGGTTGTTTGAATACTATTGTATAGTTTATATTTGGTTTATGCATATTTGTTTATTCATTATTCTTGTTCTTTACATGTTTATGTTGTTTATTCATCTTAACTGGCCACTAGGATAGATAAACAACATGTTAAGTAACTATAGCTAAATCCACTATTGCGGGCCTTAATCCTATAAATTAGCAAACATATCTTGATGAACAGGTTGAAATTCACATGCATACGAAAGAGTAATGACAGGTAATTAAATGTTATTCTTAGTGGAAACGATAGCTGGGTTGACAACTAGGTGACACGTCGGATATGCAGGAATTACATGAATTATATGCTTATGTGATTAGGGACTTATTGCTTCTCAAACCCCATCCAAGAGTTTAGAGAGTTAATAGTGATCGAATCAGGAAGCTATTTAACTCTGTGCATAAACTGACACTAAGATAGCCAAGCATAACCAAACAACCCGAAGATCATGAAGTTACCAATGTTGCGATTATAAGTAAAGCAATATTCTCATCATATTGTTCTACCTTATTTACAACCATTACTACTATTTCTCTTTTCCCCTTAGTACTATTGCCTTTGTTACTTTTTTGTTGCTTACATACTACGTCTAGCCAAAGTCACACACACTCTTTGTGGGATCGACCTAGGGTTCGTATGGGAAGAGGTTAATAAACTGACTAAAATTATAAACAGGGTAAAAATTTATAAACTGTTGGTAAAAGTAGTTAAAAATTTATGAAAAAATATAAACTCCGTATGGGGCGAAAAACGGTTTATTTGTAAAAAGTGGAGTTTATTTGGTTTTTACGAGGGGTATTATGGTACTTTCAAACCAAATAAGATAAAAGAGAAGGGGTAAAATAGTAATTATGGAATATAAACCTCAAAATAAGCTTCAATCTGCAGCTTATTTATAAACCCTTTTTTTAACTGACTAAAGCTTATTTGTTGTTCTCATACACCGTTTAAACCCGTTTATTTTTTTAACAGTTAAAAAATTTACACTTTTAACTTGTTTATATTGTAACCATACACACCCCTATTCTTACTACTAATACTCGTTATTAGTTGAATATATATATATATATATATATATATATATATATATATATATATATATATATATATATATATATATATATTACTATTTGGGGTGTTAGAACTCGAGACATTCTAACGCGCAACAACCTCTGTGTGGGCTCCGATTAACTATAGCAAGTTGTTGCAACCGCTTAGTTATGCACAGAATTGTCTATCAAGGCCTGCATTAGAAAACATGCATCTCACTTTCTCCAAAAGTATCTGATTCATTCATTCTGCTACACCATTCTATTGTGGTGTATATCCAACTGTGTGATGTCGAACAATATCCTCATCTCTGCAGAACCCACCCAACTCAAATGAACAGAATTCTAGGCCATTATCAGTTCGCAACCTTTTGATCTTCTTCTTAGTCTGATTCTCTACTAGCATTTTTCACTCATTGAACTTACTGAAAGCCTCAATTTTATGTCTCATCATGAATACTCATGTCATCCTAGAGTAATCATCAATAAGAGCCACAAAATATCTGTGATCTCCCAAAGACTAAATACGAGAAGGATCCTAGAAGTCTGAATGGATGTAATCTAATGTTCCTTTTATATGATGAACTACCTTAGGATACTTGTTGCGATGTAGTTTCCCAAACACAGAATGCTCACATAATTAAAGACTTTTGGCCTTATAGCTTCCCAAAAGATCTTCTTTTGATATAATTTGCATTCTCCGTTCACTCATGTGAACAAGCCTCATATGACATAGTCTGGTTAGATCTGCCCCCTTAACCTCAATTGAAACAACAATTGCAGAACTTGTGACTATGGAACCTTGTAACAAAGTTCCATGCTTGACTCCCTTCAAGATCACATCAAAAACCTTTAAGAACATGCAGATTTCCACCTTCAACTTTGAAACTAAAACCCTTGATATCTAACACACTTAAGGATATCAGATTCTTCATCGTAAGTGGCACATGTCTGATCCAGCTTCTTGTAATGTGTGAAACTTCCCATCATCTGTCCAAAGCCTAATTGAGTCGATCCTAACAACCTTGCAAATAGAATCGTTTGCCATAGATACATTACCCCCATCTATAAAGCTATATGATGTAAACAGCTCTCTTCTTGATTGAAAATATGTGATAAAATGCCTCTTTCAAGAAACCACACGTTAGGCTGGTGTGTGTGATCATCTACTTGCAGAATAATATCTTCCTTCAAAGTATTTCAATATTTAGCTACCACTACAGACCTAAATTTATGCTCTTGTTTCTTCTTCTTCTTCTTCTTAATTCTTAGGAGAATCATTTTTCCAATGATCTTTCTCCTTACAATAGTTACAAACGTCGTTTGGTTTAGGGCTTGATTTATAACTGTCTCGATTGGCTTATGCCGCAATTCTTTAATGTGATGTGAAGACCTACCCTCCTCAAGAGACACAATATCGCTCCTAACAATAAAAGATTGTATGAAACTCTCATATGACAGAGGCAGAGAGACCAACAAAATTAAGGTCGCATCCCCATCATCTACCTTCTCATCAATATTATCCAATTCTAACAAAATTGTCGTTTGACTTTTATGCATGTTTTTTAAGGAAGTAAAAACTCTATAAAAAAAATTTTAATCAATTTTTTTTATAAATTGATACTTATTACTAATAAGTATCAATTTATAAATAAAATTTAATTAAAAATAATATTTAATAGAGCTTTTACCTCTTTAAAAAACAATATTTATTTTGAAACGAAAGGAGTATTCAATTGGTCTAGATGGTCTCTAATAGGCCGACGTACCTTCATGTATATGCACTATAAGAAGACATTGCTTTAGCATCAACTTATTCATAAGCGACTTAGTCATGTAGAGGCTCCTCGACTTCAACTACAGTTTCCTGATCAACAACTTCATTATGACATTGTCTGCGAGACATAGCATGATTGTTGAATGAGCCTTCTTCTCTAGAACGATATACTCAGCGGTGGATGTATCTACTACTCCCTTCTTATAAGAGGCTAATGGTGTCCATAAACCTTGTTGCCTCGGCAAAGCCCACATCTTTGACAGGTCTAATATTTTTTAAAAGAAATTTACACTATCGGGTCACCCGATAGTGTAAATTTCTTCTGTGCTTTCTTCCCTTCTTAGCGAATTTGATTGACTGCCTCCAATATGTCAGGCTCCGTTCTGTGCTTTCTTCCCTTCAATTAGGTATGTTATTGTTGTTTCTGACATGTGATTTCTTCTCTTCAATTAGCTAGGGTTCTTAGGATTTAGGAATTAGGGTTTTAGAATTACGATTTAAATTTGTGGCCCTAATCTGCGATAATTTTATATGATTCTAGGATTTGGATTTCGATCATTAGGCATATGCATAAGAATATTTCTTTTGCTATTGAGATCGGTATTGGGATCGGCATAAGAATATATAGAATTTGCAAACAATCGAGGAAAAGTTGTAATGGTAATCTCCAAGGAGCACTAATAAGAAAATAAATCATGTCCATTTAACCCGACATTAAACTTTTGCAAATTGCAATTGGTGTATTAGTGTGTTAAAATTTTGTGGCAATGTAATTTTTTTTTGCTTGGTTATGTTTGCAGCCCAGGAATGTGAAATTGTTAATTTGCCCATGTTTATGTGTATATGAGGGTTAGAAAGGGCATTAAGTTAACTGTTATACATAAAAAAGATTAGTAAAACTTCAAATGTGGTTGCTGTTATTGCCTTTTCCCAAGCATGGTTGGTGGTTTGAAACTTAAAATTGCCTGATTGTAGAGATTTTATGACAAAGGACTGCAGGTTGCTTGGGAAGTTTGATCTTACATGCATTCCTCCTACCCCAAGGTCAGTGAATCCATTCAAATTTCGAGTCCGTTACCTAATGAGAATTGAGAAAGCACATTCTCAATCCTGGTTTAGTAAATGTTGACAAATTTTGTGTTTTTTTAACAGAGGGCCTCCTCAGATTGAGGTTACTTTGAAGTGGATGCGAACGGCATCCTAAATGTTAAAGCCGAAGACAAGGCTTCAGGGAAGTCGGAGAAGATCACCATCACCAACGAGAATGGCCGATTGAGCCAGGAGGAGATCGATAGGATGGTATTAGAGGCTGAGGAGTTTGTCGAGGAAGACAAGAAGGTGAGGGAGAAGGTGAAGAAGGCCGAGGAGTTAACCTCGTATGTGCAAATCCTACAGGAAGGTGAAGAAGGCCGAGGAGTTAACCTCGTATGTGCAAATCCTACAGGAAGGCGAGGGAGAAGGTGAAGAAGGCCGAGGAGTAAACCTCGTATGTGCAAATCCTGGTGTGTGCTGCTACGCTTTATGTTATAAACTACTGAATTCTGATTAGACTTGCAATTGATTGGTACAAATAGAGGCCATAGATCTAACCTCGTATGTGCAAATCCTGCAATACTATCATTCCTTTCTCTTGCTTTAAACAAATGGTTATGTAACTGGTCATTGTAGAATTTTGCCACATTAGATGGTTAATATGCATTTCACCTAATTGTGTATATCAATAACGCTATAAAATTAAAACATCATTACATTTGACCCATAATCCAAACATATTTAAATTCAAAGAAACTAGCTCATACAAAATAAAGGGATTGAAACCCATCTACTAATCAAAATGCACTGCGCACGGAGCGCGTGCCATATGCCTAGTATAAATAAAAGGATACGTAGTATATGTTACATAATTTTTTTTTGGGGAAATTACAGAAAACCACCCCTTAAATATGGGTGTTTTCACTTAACCACCCCTTAAATTCAAAATTACAGAAAACCACCCTTTAAATGATTTTTACTTACAACTCACCACCCCTTCATCTATTTTCATTAATTTATCATTACATATATTATATTTTATTATCTTTAAACTCAAATTTGATTATAAATATGTTCAAAATTTGAATTTAAGGGCTTGGTTATATTTTAGCGATCATTTTATTAATTTTTAATAAATAGTTAATAATTTTCAACTTAAAATATGAATTTGATCCATTTTATTTGTTATATGTAACTATTTTCTTTAAATTTACCTAAATTTTTTAAAAAAATTAGGTTATCAATTAATCATATAACTTAAATATAATTATTAAGATAATAATTTTAGGCTATATTTATTATTGTTTTTTAAAAATAAATAAAATTATCACTAAAATATAATCGGGCCCTTAAATTAAAATTTTGAATATATTTATAATCAAATTGAAATTTAAAAATATTAAAATATAATATATTTAATGATAAATTAATGAAAATAGATGAAGGGGTGGTGAATTGTAAGTAAAAACAATTTAAAGGGTGGTTTTCTGTAATTATTAATTTAAGGGGTGGTTAAATGAAAACACCCATATTTAAGGGGTGGTTTTCTGTAAATTTCCCTTTTTTTTTTATCCTAACAAACTCTCTACGTATTACTACTTAAAAAATTTCAATTCATATGAATTAGTAATTAATATAATTTGAGGGTCAGTCCTTAATTTGATCCGATAACAATTTCCATGTTACATTTTGAATAATTAATTAATAATATTCAATCTAATATCAAACAAAAAATAAACCATAAAAAAAATCCTATAACAATATCATTTTATCAATCATAACCAAAACATATAATTTGAACCAACAATGATTATTTTAACTATTTAGAACTAAAGGTCAAGGGTTCAAATCCCATTACTTACACTTTGTGTAATTAAGTGGGTGCTCAAGCCTTCATTGGCTTGGGTGAGCCTGCCTGGTGGCTTGCCCGGTTCGGGTCCTTTGCAGGCTAGGGCTCGGACCCGTGGGGGATTAGTCGACAACCTCGGAACCCCCACGTCATAAAAAAAATAAAAAAAATAAAAAAAAACTATTTAGAACTAAAGGGATAAAATTTCATCTCATGAAACTTTGAATCTTTTCAAACACTAATAGAAAGAATAAGGAGAATCGTATTAACTAATGAAATATAACTATAATTGATAACTATGATTAATTATTATTAAAATATATAAATAATATAAATATTTAAAAGTTTATTAACCATATCTTAAAAGATATCTTAGAATGTTAGAAGATTTTTATTAAAAAAATTATCAACAAATACGTACTAAATTATATACTTAAGTATTAAAAATTGATTAAATATACATAAATTAACACGAAAAGGGATGTCAAGTCAGGGGGAAATGCAACCGTAGATGAAAAATAAAGTTTGATGTGCCAAACTAAAACAAAAAATATAGATTTAAAATAACGATGAATATTTTGTCAAAATTTTGTTTTCATATGAATATTTAGAAAAAAAAAATATGAAATATCATAAAGAAATAAACTTTATAAAATAATTAAACTTAAAAGATTCAAGTTTACATATACTCATATAACCTAGCTTTTAAGTCAAATTTATTTCAATCTGTAATAAATATAATAAAATAATATAAAATTTTATGAAGAAAACGGCCGCGAAGATCGCGGGTAATAAAACTAGTTAACATTCTATTTTCGTAGCAAAACAGGTTACTAACTTATCTCAAGACTCTTGACATTTAATTCAAAGACCTTGAGATCAGTTTCAATACCCTTGAAATAATGTCTGCGGAAAGTATTCAACCTCCATTCTAAAATATTTGTAGTATTCTTATTTACATTATTTACTCCGTTCTTCAGTTAATTACCTTATAGAGTTATCGATTATTGATTTTTCTATTTTATGCCTTAACAAAAAAAGATAAAAACCTAAATCGAAAAAGATTCCCAAAAAAACTTAAAATCTAATTAAAAAAATTAAACTAGTAAAAAATTAAAAGATACGGAGTAGTATTTCTAAATTAGGGCTATTATGCTATAAGATAGATTATCACGAAATTCTATCTTTATGACGGAGTACACTACGCTGTTGAAAGCTCCCTGGAAGCGGTCGACTAGAAAAGGGTCCAAACCCTAACATAAGAATTACGAACAAAGAAAAAGTCCGGTTTGCTCAACGCCACCACCCCGCCGTCCTCAATGTCGTCTTCTCGAGTGCAGGAACTTCTGCTATCGGGTTCTCTCCTTCTTATAGGGATAGGGCTTATCCTCAATGGCACCAGGAACAGGAACTGGACTTCCCCGCCGCCGAAGCCCAAGCGGAAGCCGAGTCCGAAGAGACCATCCCTGGATTCTTCCAGGATGATTAGGTTGATGAGCTCTGACGGCGAGATCTTCGAGGTCGAGGAGGCCGCGGCCTTTCTGTCCCAGACCATCAAGAACTTGATCGAGGATGGCTGCGCCAATGACGTCATCCCTCTCCCCAACGTCACCAGCAATATCCTCGCCATGATTATTGAGTACTGCAGGATGCATGCCGACACTCCCAACTCCAGCGATCTCCCCGCTGATATCATCGCCGCAGATGAACTCAGGAACTGGGATTCCGAGTTTGTCGATGTTAATAACCCCACGCTTTTGAATCTAATCCTCGTGAGTCTCTCCCTCTCTTTCTCTGCTATTCCCTTCAATTTATTGTTTGATTGTCTTTGTTTGATTACTCTTTGCTTGTTTTCGCTTTCGGATCCGTTTGTTTATGAATAGCTGCGAAATACTTTTTTTTTTTTTTTTTTTTGAAAAGCTTGTGTTTAAAATTTAACGGGACATAGATCACCACCAAAGCAAAAAAGCCAGGATCTTTCATTTGAACGATGGAATTTTGCTGGATTACGTCGAACCTTTGTTGGATGTCTGTGCCGGCTGTTTCTGATTTTGCAGTTTCAAACTTCTCTGCTTGTTCTGCGTTGTTTTTTCGAACGCTGCACCTGTATACTGGGTGTTCCGTATGATCCAACGCTAAATGAAATTCCTATTCTGGAAAATTGAAACTGTTAACAGGGATCTTATTTGGTGGCATCCCTCTTACTTTTTTTCCTGATTGGAGAAACTTTGTTACTTGGAGTGCAATGGAAAAGCTCTGCTGCCTGTATTTTTGCAACTTGTATCTTGGGTGTCCAGTGCCCAACATTGCTTAGTTATCGGAGTGCAGCTTATTGTCCCGGACTCTCCCTGCCTAGAGTGAGATGGGTAAAATGCCGCGAGAATAGGTTAAGCGGTTAATGAGATTGGGAAAACTAGATGCAAAACATAGGTATCTAAAGTCTCTTAGACCCACCATGTAACCATTATAAGGACATTGTTATGCATTGTGATACAGTGCTTGATAGGTTAAGCGGTTAATGAGAATGCGTTTACAAGTGCTTTTGTTTATTTAGTTTGAAACTTTTCTCTTGTTATGCATTGTTTGAGCACTGCACCTGTATACTGGTTGTTCTCTGTGATACAGTGCTTGATAAAATTACTTAATTATTTCACTGAACATCGTAAGCAATTGAAAAGAATGTGCAACATGTAACCATTATAAGGACATTGCATAGTTATGGGGTGGCAGCTTATTCTCTCTGTCAAAAGTGAGATGGGCAAATCACTACCATTACAAATTGGGGGCTGAATTGTTAAGTGAGATATGGTTACTATGATCTGAATGGCTTGAACGTTGGTGGATGATTTGCTACAGTGAACTAAATGTAGGTGCTATGGTTTTGTAGTCCAGTTGATGTTGATGTACATTGAAAAACTTTGATTCTTTCTTCTGATCACGCTATATTGTATTTTCAATGCTTCTACTCTTTTAAATGTATTTCCGATGCAAATGAAAGAAAGTTCTCCGGTGTTGATATTAGTGTAGTTGGTATATGCCTGGCAAGTATCTACATGTGATTATCATAGACTTCATGATCATTTAGTTTTTGTATATAGTTTAGCGATTGGTTTCGTTCCATCATCATACCTTACAGATTTGCTTTTGTGGTTGGCTATCTGCTGTTTGTTTGTTATAGGCTGCCAACTATTTGAACATCAGCAGGCTATTGAACCTCACCTGCCAGGCTGTTGCAGACATGATAAAGGGAAAGACCCCAGAAGAGCTCCGCAAGATTTTCAACTTGAAGAACGACTTCTCCCCAGAGGAACTGAAAGAGGTGCGCAAGGAGAACCTGTGGACTTTTGAGTGATGTAGGTAAAATGAAGAGTACATAGTGTGGATTGTGCAAAGTTTCTATGAGTACTTTACAATTGCCAGTTTGCTGCCCCTTTTGGTAGTTGGTTGAGTATCCTGAGCTAGATACTAGTAACATCCTTACCTTATCCTATAATCCCTAATCAATTGACATTGACCTAACTGAATAGATTTTGTTGTCTAATGTCTATATATGGAGAGCTTCCTAATCCCCTCCGTACACACCGTTTAATGATTTAATGGCTTTTCAAGTTTATATGAGTGCCTTTTGTTGTTATAGATGGCTGTAATTGTTGTTTTTCGTATACTATTCCCCTCTTTGTCATTCGATGAGATCTCTTTGAAATAGTTTGAATGTGTTGTCTGCATAAAGTATACTTGGTAGAATGATCCTAATAATCCAAACTGATTGGTTTTATCTAACTAGATGTTTACCCTGAAGTTGGTTTTGATGGAGCAATTTTTTCAGTTTAGTGAATGGATCACCAGGGAGACCATTTTTTTTCTTTCAACTCATGGCTGATTGGGCTACCCAGACTTTGTTATTCGTGAGCTTGGCATCTCATTTAAGTGATTTTCAAGAACTGGATTTTAACTGTTAAATGGTGGTTACCCGAGTTGGCTGTCGCTGACGAGCTTTGTTGTGTGGTTCAAAGACTCCTATTCATTTCTGAAATTTTGTTACTAATCAAGAACAAGAAAATTTGTAAAATCGTGGGTGTTTTTTAGTTTTAGGTTTTGAGATTTTGTTCTAGGTTGGGAAAGGGTTTTGTTATTACGCCCTAGGACAACCACTGAGCCTCACATGAGAAAATGAAGACAACGGTGCCATTGTTGTGGGTCGATAACAATGGATCCACAAAAGCAGTGTGGCGAGGATTCGTTGTTAGAACTTTTGGTAGTTGGAAGGTCTCATTTGTTCGTCTTCACTCTGGTGGTGGCAGTGGTAATTCAACCCTGGTTGTGGGGTGGTTATGCAGTAAGTAGTGTGTTGGTGGTGGTGGTGGTTGAAATGGATGACATGCTCTTCCTTAATGGCTAGGCAGTAAGTAGTGTTGGTCTGGACGGAGGTGATTTGACGATTTTGGGTCTGTCTTTTAAGTAGGGATGAGTAGCAATGGTAGTGGATGGGTTGGCTATGTACCGACCATTGTAGAATGTAGACCTGTCAAAACACAACCCGATCCGGAAAACCCGTCCCGTACGCCCGGTAAATTTAGGGTCAAGACCCGAAGTTTTTTTACCCGGGAATTTTTTTAACCCGAACCCGAATTACTCGGTAATTTTCCGGGTAACCTGGGTTTTGACTCGGTGACCTGGTTGATTTATAATTATGGGTGTGTTTGGCAAAATGGTAGCTGTTGGAGGAGCTGAAGCTGTTGGATTATTTGAGTTAAATATATGTTAATAAGCTAGTATAGTGTTTGACAAACCTAGCTGTTAGGGTAGCTGTTGAAAACTTGTGAATAAAAAACCAGAAGCTCCGAAAAGCTTGGGTGAATAGCTGTTGAAAAGCTTAGATTTCAAAAGCTTTCAAAAGCTAATTAAATTAAAATCTTATATTTATTTCATTTAAGACTATAGCATATCAAAACCAAAAGCTTCGAAAAGCTACTTGCTTTTGCCAAACATACCCTGTATATGATTAATTTTTTTTATGGAGATTCCAATTTATTACATTTTATAATTACAATCACTTGATCTTTTATTTTCAAATCAACTTTTATATTTATTTGTATTGTGTAATACTCTGTTCGATCATAGTATTTAATTTTTTATTTTTCAACACATTTTTTTAAGAAGATAAAAATTCTAAAAAATATTAAAACAAATCTATGCTTATTACTAATTGCATGAAATTGTTTTTAAAAAATTATTTAAAATTTTGATATTTTGATATTATTACATTTTATTAAAAAATAAGAGAAATAATAAAAATCAAATATGTTGGATCAGATGTGGTATATAATTACAAGCACTATAACTTATGAACCACGACTTTAATTTTAGAATTTTAAAATTATTGCAAAATTATCAAATCATGATTTTTTTTTATTTTAAAAAGAAAAAATTGCATAACCTGAAATCGACCCGAAACCCGGTCAAATCCGGGTTCGAGTCAATCCGGATATACCCGAAACTCGTTTTACTCGGGACCTGTTTTACCCGGAACTCGAAGTGACCTAACCGGAATGACCCGTTTGACAGTCTAGATGGTGGTGTGGGATGAGAGTTGGCGGGTGTCAGTTTTTGGGCTTTCCACTACCAAGACATATATAGGTGCGCTTCTGCTTAGTATTTTGTTTTTTTTTCTTTTTGTTTTTTTGTTTTTTTGTTTTGTTTTTTTGTTTTTGTTTTTGTTTTTGTTTTTTATTAGGAAAAAATTCAGAAAGTCAAAGGCAACTGAGAGTATCCTTGCGGATGAGGTCCAAAAGACCATGATTAGTGATGAAACCAGACGCCCCAACAGAGTAACCAAGGTGTGCAACCTTATCTGCCACTTGATTGCCAGTGTGGGGCACACGAGATTATGAGATGTCTCTGAAATTTGTTAGTAGAGTTTTGATATCTGACATAAGGAGCTAAATTTCCTAGGGACAGGGCCGGGAGATCCCTTTTGAAGGTGATTTATAATGATGAGGGAGTCACCCTCAATATGGATTTTTGGAAGCCGGAGCTCCAAAGTTTTGGTGATCCCAGATTTCAAAGCCAAAGCTTCAGCCATAATTGCAGCTTGTTTACCAACCCGCTCGCCCCCGTAGAAGATAGGTTGACCTAACCAATCCCGAATGATGAATCCGGTAGTACTATTTCTATCTGAAAGGGAAGATCCATCAAAATTTAATTTATACCATCCATATCTAGGCCTGCGCCATTTAGTCCTATCTTTACAAGTTGCTGGATCATCCAGCCTAGTTTTGGTTCTAGATATTGCATTGTTTTGGTTTGTCGTATTATCGTGAGAGTCCAACGAAGATGCTAGATTCCACGACAAGATATGTGTTCTAACCGCTGAGGAAGCTGCCTCAGATGACGACAGTGGTTCATTTCGGAAAATAAGATCATTTCTACTTTTCCACGCAGTCCACCAAGTGAATGCAATTAGTTGTTTTTCTGCATTGAAGAAATTAGCCCCAGCTTTTTCAAGGAATAGTTTAATATTCCTGGACTGCGGGACGACATCCATAATTTTATTAGTCATCTCACGACCAAGTACTACATCTGCATGGGAGATGGCGGACGGGCATTCAATGAGGTAGTGGAATTCATCTTTACAGGATTGGCTACAAAGGTCACAAATGGGTGGAATTGCAAAATTTCGTTGCGCTAAGCGTTGTTTTGTTGGAATACCCAATTGATTAAGCTTCCATAGGAAGTTTTTAACTTTATGTGGCATTGAGATTTTTCATATCCAAGGATTTAAATCATCCGTAAGAACATGGGGGTTTGAGACAAACTTGTACGCGCTGGAGGTAGCTAGTAAACCATCCGTTTTTATCAGGCCACCAGTAAAGCCTGTCTTCCTGGTGGTTTGTCTGTAATGGTATGTTCATAATTTCTTCCACGATCTACGGTAGGAGGACAAACCGATGTTTTTCTTCCCACCATTTACCCCCTATGATGTAATCACTCACACGTTCGCTGTCATTGTTCGTTTGGGACTTGTTACACCTAGAGCTTAGGGAAGACAAGGAGACCCAATAGGCATTCCAGTAGTTAATGGACCGACCATTGCCAACAGACCATATGATTCCAGCTTTGAATTTCTGCAGGAGTGGGGTGAGCTTAGACCATTGCCAAGACGCACTCCCCACCCTTTTGTAAGATAGAATATCAGCTATTTTAATATACTTTTGTTTGATGATTTGGACCCAAGGGTTAAAAGGTTCTTCCATAATTTTTCATAAGAGTTTCATTTGCAGAGCTTCGTTCATATATTGAGATTTTCGTAGGCCAACTCCCCCATTCCCTTTTGATATGCATATTATGTCCCAACTTATCAGAGGTGCTTCTGCTTAGTGTTTCCGTTATTTTCGGCACTTCACAACTAGAGCAAAAATGATTTTTAAGAAATCAGTCACACCTATATTATATTTTTTTTCTTGGTCGTAAACGTGGACTAGTGCCCTATAATATTATTGATTAGTGCAAAAAAAAGAACAAAAGTATTTTGGCATACAAGATCATGGATGCAATCCGGCAAAACAATATATTCAGAAAAAATATCATCTAATATAATAACCAAATTTGCGAATTTGGTTGGCGACCTCATTCGCTTGACGTCGCACATGGTTGACATGGACCTCCCAAGATGTGTCATGTGTCTTCAACATTGATTTTATTAGGTGGAAAACGTCACTAGGTTTTTCCATCCTTGACTATAGCAAATCACACAAGGGGTGACAGTCCATCTCTAGGATTAGTTTGGTGATTCCCACGCCTATCGCCAACTTTATCCCATGGTAGACAACACAAGTATCAACCTTTAGGGAGAAGCACACCCCACACTTGAAGGTGAAAGCTTTTATGAACCTTCTTCCATTGGCATCTCAAATCATATCGTCTCCGCCCGCGTTCCCTAGATTACCCTTGGAGGCTCCATTGACGTTAAGTTTGAACCAGCCCAGTTCGGGGGACTCCCAAAAGCACTATGAACTGATTGTACACACATTAGAAAGCTTAGCTGCAAGCCTGCAACCATCCTTGTTCTATCCTTCAAGTGGAGGTAGTTGGAAGTCTGTTTCAAAAATATATGCCTTGCATGCGAGACAATGTCAAACCCTTTCAAAAGCCAATCGGTTTCTAATCTTTCAAGTGAACCAGAGCATGTTGGAAAAGATTAAGCTCCAACTATCCCCATATTTAATGTTGAGAGACCTATTATTGTATATCTGTGCCATCGGAAAAATATATTGGAAGGTTGTGATTTCCCAACTACTACCAGACCCTAGCAATAGAAGAGCAATCACGTATCATATAAAGTCCCGTCTCCTCAAGGCTACATCGCAGACAAGATGCTAGGTTGGCATGTGTCTCTGCACCGGATTGACGTTACAAAGAACTGTATTATGTGCGGCAAGGTGGGTGATGACCTGACCCTTGTTAGACAGGAAGTTTCCATAGCTTCATGCAATTAGAAGATTGGGGTAGGTTATGCTCCCTTCGTATAAAATGTATAGCCAAGCTTGTGTTGAATTCACTTGAAGTTGAGATGCCCTAAAACAGCTTATCATCGACGCCCTCCTGCTCATTCTCCTGGATCGATTGCAATCAAAGAAAGATTTCTAGAGACAAGTATGTGTGCAACCTCTCCTAGTCCCATCCTCCCATTTTCCAATACTAGGCCACGGTGGCCGCAAGCATCAAATCGGGGACTTGTTGAATCGCCATATCAACAAGCGATGATTCTAGCAGCCAATAGTGGAGCCAGAATAAGGTCGAAGTTCTGTTACCCACGCCTACACAAAGGTTCGATACAAGATTTTTGCACCATGTTTAATTCCTCTCTAGTTTCTTGAAGAGTTCATTCTTAGCTCGGACATGTCGACGTCAAGCATACCCTTGCAATACTTTCCCCTTATGAGTCTAATCCACAACGAGGTAGGAGTTTTGCATCATCCTCCAACCTAACTTCTCGAGGACAACTTTAGTTGGTCTCCCATACCGATAGACTTCCATGACCACCCTTTGACATTAGAGTGTATATGATCTCTTTTTTGAGGAGGTGGGTGCGATGATGGTCTAGAGATGAACCCCAATAAAGCCCCTGACAAGCTTATCTGTGCCTTTGCAAACTTCCAATGGGACAAGTGTGGATTGCATAGTATGGATTGCATAGTATAAAGTGGCAAGCTCATGGGGATCAACTTGGCTAAAGCGACCCATCTCGCGAATGATAAGGTTTGAGCTTTTCATCCTTTGAATCGGAAGGAGATAGTTATATGATGACATCTAATTTAGTCATAGTTTAGGGTTGCATTTGCATATTAGTTTAAAACATTTTCATGCATATTTATCATATTTTATACTTTATTTAATTTATTTTGCATTTTCGGAGTCTACACTGTGTGTTTATTTATTTCAGGCATTTTGGGACTAATATTGAGGAAATTAAAGAGTCAATACGGAGGAGCGAAAATGATTGGATCGAATCTTGGAAGCTAAAGTGAGAACATTGTCAAATTGGGATTTTATGAGCTGAAATTTATAATTAAGTGTTGGGCTTGATTTTAGTTATTTAAATTTGTGGGTTGGATTTATAATTTTGTAAAGGCTACATTGTAAACACTCTCGTAAGTGAAAGTGAAAAGGGGGCTCTTGGTTCAGACTTTGGAGGAACGTCGCAAGGCTACGACCGGCGTAGTTTTAGGTTTTAGTTTAGTTTTGTTTCTTTTGTTTTCGGTACTGCACTCTAGATTGAGGACGAAGATTTCTGGTTTGCATTTTATTTTAAGCATGTCTTTAATTTATTCAATTTCTTTCTATATTATGTTTAGCTAAATTTTCTGTTCTAGGGTTAGGGTGAACCCGACAATGTTGCGAATTGTTTGATTTCGATATTTGCTTGAACTTAGTCTGAATTTTTTGAATTGATTTGATCCTAGTTGCTTAACCTAATTGATGTGAATCGATTAGAATTCTTTTTAGATTCAAGATGCTACCGCTGCGAATTGAAATTGGATAAATAGATGAAATTCGTGATGTCGAAAGGAGGATTGATTTCATCGGAACCCTAGGATTGAACTTGAGGAGTCAACAATTGTTATTGTGACATTTAAACGATTGTTGATGACTCTTGAGGATTCATAAATTATCGTAGATTCTTAGGTGTAAATTGGTTAGGCGGAACGCGACAGCGAAAGTTTAATTGATTTTCTCCTAAGGTCTATAAAGAGCTTAAAGGGTCTAGATTTTGTTAATTTAGACACAATTACTACGACATGCGACAACTGAGTAGCGATGACTTTAGATAATTTACCTTCAATTTGACATATTAAGAAGATGAAGTTCGAGTGAACATTGGGTTGAATTCTTTGTGGCATTGTCGTCGGAATCCTTAACCCTGGAATTATTTCTCATATATATTTTATTCATAACTTTTGCTTGTTTTTCCTAGTTTAGTTGAAAAATCAAATCCCTCTTTATTGGCTTAGCTTATTAGTTCTAGATAGCAATTGATACATATATAATCCTTGTGATCGATATCCGTATACTGCAATTGATCTCGTATTCTTGCGAGGTTGGTTCAAGCTACACTATTCTTGTGTTGGTTTAGACCACATCATTATATCTGGCTACTGTCATATGCTCAATGAGGTGACACCCTGAGATAATTGCTGAAATCACTAGCTGTTGACATGTCCAACTCTAAGTTGATTTCCTGTTTAGCGGTTGCAGAAACATTTCGAGAGAAGATCACTAAACTCTTTGCATAATTAATGATGCGGGACCCCATCTAAGACACCTCCTGACACACCTATCATACTTGGGGATGGACCTATGACTCGAGCTCATGCTAAAAAGCTTCAACAAGATTCATTCATGTTCGTGAGCCATGCCCTATTCTCAAGTTCGGTTCAACTTCAAGAGGAGCCATTGAAGACCTAACTTTGTTCTACCTTGAGTATTGTAGCCGATTCCTCTTAGTTGCACCTAGGTCGAATTTCACTAAGTGTAAGACTATTTTATTTATATTTTTAGTAAGCTCCTTGGAGAGAAAGTTTACTTAAGTTATTTTAGGTATTTTAGGGATTTATTTAAAATACTCTTTTATTCATTATTTTTTCTTTATCTAAAAGCAGCCTTAGGGTTATAAGTAGAGGTTGATCTCCTTGTAGACATTCACGTCATTCATCAATAGAGATAAATCAGTTTGTGTTCAATACATCTTGAGAAGTCGATCGATTTGTAGCTTGACTCATCGATTGCATCATTGGTATTGTTTCAGCTTGATTTGCCTTGTGTTTGTCAATCTCGCGAAGCTTGGTGATCCATGATATCCACGAGCCCCCTCCTTGTGCCTCCAAGTTGTCCGCTGGGTTGTGTAGGGTTGTAGAAATGGGTTATATTGTCATTGGTGTTGGATCTTGCCTTTCGAGCCAAGGGTCTTCATCTTGTTCTATATAGATCGCTTTACCCACTATCGTGTCTTGTTTATTTAATTGAATTTTGAGTCCTATATCATCTATTACATCCGCATATACATCCTCTTTGATATTCAATTTAGAGTCTACCTTGAGTCTTGCATAGTTCTTGTTTCAATTCTTGCAATTGTGTCTTGATTGTCGAAGATCAGGCCATCCTACGACTTATCCCGTATCAAATTGACATTAGAGCTTAGGTTATCGACATCAAAGTTGAGTCTTTTCTTTGTTCATCATAAAAACACAAAAACCACAAAAAAAAAGTGTCTTGTTTCAATTTTTGGTCTTTTACTTCTATTTCTTTATTTTGATTCTTACTAACCTTTTGTTTGTGATTGTTGTTGGTTGCGATCTAGCCTAAACACAAGACATCCATGACCTTCTTCAAGTAAGTATTGATTCCAGCCTTGAGCAACCTCCATTGTTGCAACCCTAATCGGCATACACACACAAGGAAACCCTACCCTACAAGTTCTATCTTTTATCTATCTTTGATCTATCTATCTTGAGCCATTTTATCTTCCTACATACTTTTAAATTGCTGAAATTGCAAGATAAAACCTTTCTATCTATCCTAGATCACAAGATAGTAGATAGATTAACCAATTGCCAAATTTAGCAACAACCTTGCCTATTTCTATCTTTTAGGGATGAATTTTATTTTCTTCACCATTATTTCATATTTTTCAAAATTCCCTTGCATTTTATTTAATTTATTGCATTTAGTAGCCGCCGTATAAAAAAACAAAGATCCGAAATTAAAAAAAAAAAAAAGAAAGTTGTTGATCATTGAAGTTCTTTGTTCTTTGAGTTGTTGATTCATCTAGTGCAAGAATCATAAAGGGATTTATTTTGTGAAGAACATCAGCCCTAGTTGATTCATTTACCTTCCAAAACACTACCTTAAAACCCTACCCTTGCAACAACAACGTCCTTACTTGGGTTACAAATCAACAGAGGTAAATTATCAAAGGATGATTATTCTTTTCTTTCATTCCACATAAAATCAGTCCATATTGTTTCTTTTCTTGCCATTATCGAGTCCTATTCTCTTTTAGTTGATATTGTCGAGTCAATTGCCCTATTTTCCTTGCTTGTGTTGACTCAAATCTTCTAGTGTCAAGTCATCTAATTGCTTTGTCGAGTGCATCCACTTGCTTTGTCGAGTCATTGCAACATGATCCACTAGCTTGAGCATTGTCTTGCCCAAGGCAGATTGAAACAACAAGCACAATATACCAATAAGAGAGGGAGTGTTGAGTGATACACTCGCAAGGATTGTTTTAGTTTTACTAACCCTTAACGTAGTTCTTTGCTTGTTTTATTTGTGATGCCTGATCAGGGTAACAACAATTCTACCCATGAGCCTGTTTCTCCCGAGGTGTTCAATCTTTTGAATACTATGAATGAGAACATAGCAAGGCTAATGGAAAGGATGGCGACACTAGAGTCTCAACCTTCGGGCTCTAACACAGTGCCAGGACAAGGAGTACCACCTAGAGGTGAAGTGCCTACAAATGAAAGTGAAGAAACTCATCCTACTCCTCCTAATAACGCCAAACAACATAATGTTCCTCCTCATTTAGATAATCCACTTTTTGATGAAAATACCTCTCCTTATAGAAAGAGACATGGTAGGAATAACGTGTTTGTTGGTGCACAGGGACGACAAGGTGGCAGACATCAAGAAGAGTTCTACCCTTCGGATGACGATTATGATTTCCAAGAAGAGGACCATTGGGAGCAACGTCCTAGGAGGAATGATAGGGGTCGACACCATAGAGCACCTAGGGAGCCTGAGCAAGATGGTGTGGGCAAGGTAAATGTGAAGATTCCACATTCGATGGCAAGTGCGATCCGGATGCTTACATCGATTGGGAAACCAAGATGGAGCAAATCTGGAGTTGCCCCAACTTCTCCACTAAAAAAAAGGTACAACTCGATTCTCTTGAATTTCAAGGTTTTGCACTAATTTGGTGGGATAATCTTGTTAAAGAAAGGAGAAGAGCTTTAGATGCGTCCATTGCTACTTGGGAAGAAATGAAGGTGTTGATGAGGAGAAGATTCATACCCCAACGAGCATAAGAAAAGGTTAGAAAATCTTAAACAAAGAGGTAAGAGTGTTGAAGAAACCTTCAATGCCATGCAAGAAGCAATGGCGTGGGCCAATGTGGTTGAGGATGAGGAAGATACCATGGCGAGGTTTCTTAGAATTTTACATCCTTCTTTAACTCATGAAATTGATTGCTTTCTTTATTACTCCTACTAATCTTTTACATTTAGCTATGAAAGTAGAAAGTAATCCTAAGTATAGAAGCCAAGGAGGAAGAAGCTCGAGTGGACAACCCCAAGGGTGGCGGCAAAACCGACCTCAGCAGCCCCAAGGACGAAGTGATGGAATCTCCAGGGAGAAGAGAAGCCAAGGTCGAGCCCAAGTAGATCCACTCGACAAAGGGAAAGCGCCTATGGCTGCGAAGGGCACTTCTAGGGCATCTACTAGCCCTAAAGGGAGTAATCTTAACCCCTCTACTAGATCTAAGGATATTGTGTGTTTCAAATGACAAGGTAGAGGTCATGTTATGAAGGATTGTCCTAATAGAAAAACTCTCATGATTAACCACCTAGGAGAATATGAATATGAAAATTCTTGTCATGAAAATGAAGAGCATGCTAAAAACACTATAAAAACTATATATATAGCAACTTATGAAACCCTAATAAAAATATATACTCTCTCCGTTCGGCAAAAACATGTCGTTTACTATTCATGCACGCTTCTTTAGAATGATAAAAACTATATAAAATTTTTATTTTTTTATAAATTTTTTAAAACAAGTTTGTACTTATTAATAACAAATACTCCCTCCGTTTCCTTTTAATTGACTTTTTACTATTCATGCACGTTTTTTAAGGTGTGAAAAACTATATGAAATAATAATTTTTTTAAATATTTTTTTCGACAATCTCATACTTATTGATGATAAGTATAATATTATTAAAAAAATATTTTTAAAATATTAATATTTAATATAGTTTTTATCGTTATAAAACTACGTGCATGACTTGAAAAAGTCATTTAAAAGGAAACGGAGGGAGTATGAAAATTTTCAAAAAAACAAGATATTTTATACAGTTTTCATCTCTTAAAAAAGTGTGCGTGAATAGTAAAGTGACATGTTTTGCCGAACGGAGCGAGTATCATTTTACTTTTTGACATATTTTTTAAGAAGATAAAAAATCTATAAAATATTAACACTTTTTAATTAATTTTTTAAAATAATATTATACTTATTAATAAGTATAATATTATTTTTAAAAATTAATTTTAAAAAATTTAATATTTTATAAAGTTTTTAGCTTCTTAAAAAATATGTCAAACAGTATAACGAATTAACGATCGATATATTAAGACAGATGCAGTATTAAATAAGAAGCATTTAAAGATTTTTTTTTATTTTTTTTTTACTTTTTCGACTCAACCTTTCTTATTTTATGCTAACCTATATTGATGTTTTATTTTATTTAATAGTAATTTGTTATATTTGGGAGCTAAAGGGGTCCCATAATCTTACATGAGGGTTGTCAAGAATATGTATGATGGATCACAGACTAGTGTGTACTCACACGGTGGGGACCCTGACTACTTTGCGGTGCAAGTGGGGTTGCACCAAGGTTCAGCTTTGAGCCCATTTCTCTTTACAGTTTTCATGGATGTGGTGTCGAGTAGTATCCAGGGTGGGATCTTGTGGTGCATGCTTTTTGCAGATGATGTTGTTCTCGTGGACGAGACGAGAGTAGGGGTTAGCAGCAAGCTTGATCTATGGAGGGATAGGCTTGAGTAGAAGGGCTTTCGTTTGAGCAGGACGAAGACAGAGTACGTGGTGTTCAGGCTGGGCGAAGAGGAAGAAGGAGATGGGGGTGTCAGCATAGGTGGGGATCTTGTTCCGGAGAAAGATAGTTTCAAGTATCTGGGATATGTGATGCAGAGCGATGGAAGTGTAGACTTGGATGTCAAGCATCGTATTCAAGTAGGCTGGTAGAAATGAAAGGCTGTGTCAGGAGTCTTATGTGACAGAAAAGTTCATGTGAAACTCAAGGGTAAGTTATACAGAGTGGTGGTGAGACCGGCTTTATTATATGGGGCAGAGTGTTGGGCGACAACGAAGGCACATGAACAAAAACTCTTGGTGGATGAGATGAGGATGCTGAGGTGGATGTGTGGGTTTACCTTGCGAGACAGAATCAGAAATGAGACTATCCGTGAAAGGGTGGGAGTGGCTAGTATTCAGGCTAAGTTACGAGAATCGAGACTACGATGGTATGGACATGTGCAGAGGAGAGATCCAAGTGCGTCGGTACGCAGATGTGAAAATTTGGCTATCGAAGGTGTTCGTCGGGGCAGAGGACGTCCGAAGAAGAGTTGGGGTGATCATACATGATCTGGCCTCTTTGGGACTCTCAGAGGAGATGACGCGTGATGGGATACAATGGAGGAGTGCTATTCGGGTTGACGAACTTTAGTCGGGTGCAACGTTTTACCACATCATGCTTTTTACGCGTATCCTTTACACCGTTTGAATTACAGTTTATGTAGGATATGTGCTACCATCTTCCCTTGTTGTCTTGTCTTTGGGTCACTAGGAAACACCCTCTCGACCTAGTCGGGGAAAGGGTGCGTACAATCCGACCCCCCAGACCCTGCTCTTTGAACGAGATATACTGGGCTTGTTGTTGTTGTTGTTAATTTGTTATATTATTGTGATTTTATTGTTTTTTGTTAAAAAATCGCGTTGTGGCACTGAAATTGTACTAAATCTAATAAAAAAAACTGAAGCTTGGCTAAACATTTTCTCTAGAAAGCCTCAAATTGAAAGAAATACAAGTTACTTTTGTAGACAAAGACCCCTACAAAAAAAAAGACAAAATTATGATCCCCATCTACCTATCTACCTATGGCTCTTAAAGTAATTTAGAATTAGAAACTTTCAATTGGAATAATTATGCAGATGGTGATTATAATTTTCATATAGTCAGTGTTTGGCATGACGGTACATTAGTCCCTGTCGGGGTGGCTAGTGGTGAGGAGCAAGGGGTCGGAAGGAGGTCTCGGATTCGATCCCTGTCTCCGCCCCTTTTCTTGGGATTTTCCATTCAGGATTTACCCTGCTCCCTACCAGTGGATCGAATCGATTGACGCAAACCGGTTT
This sequence comes from Persicaria tinctoria, assembly GCA_037127255.1. Lineage (NCBI taxonomy): Eukaryota > Viridiplantae > Streptophyta > Magnoliopsida > Caryophyllales > Polygonaceae > Persicaria > Persicaria tinctoria. The sequence goes on along the minus strand of JBANSL010000007.1, from coordinate 17,588,656 downwards.
ACCTGATACATAACTCTTGCCGGCTGGATCACGTGCTCGGGTTTTACCTGATACATAGCATTGAGCCATTGACGTCTTCTCTTTTCCAGTCCTTGTGTTCCCAAGTAGTCGGTTGTCTCCCTCCATATAACATGTGGAGAGTAGAATACATATACATATATACATATACATATACATATATATATATATATATATATATATATATATATATATATATATATATATATATATATATATATATATATATATATATATATATATATATATATATATATATATATGTGGATCACGTGCTCGGGGTTTACCTGATACATAGCATTGAGCCATTGACGTCTTCTCTTTTCCAGTCCTTGTGTTCCCAAGTAGTCGGTTGTCTCTCTCCATATAACATGTGGAGAGTAGAATACATATACATACATATATATATATATATATATATATATATATATATATATATATATATAGAGAGAGAGAGAGAGAGAGAGAGAGAGAGAGAGAGAGAGAGAGAGAGGATGGTTCATGGGTACTCATGCCTTATTGTGTAAAATGAGAACACATCTAGGCCATTGATTTGGTGAAATGAATGGCTGAGATTAATATGCAATTTTGTTTTTTTTTTAATTGAGAAAATGGTGGGACCCACGTTTTTTTCTAGCCCACTTGCTGAATTGGGAGCGTGTGTGTTGCACTCTCTTGGAATTATTCGATGGTATATCTGGATTATTCGATGGTATATATAGATTATTCGATTGTATGGACAAATTATGCAATGGTATCGACGGATTATGCGATGGTATCTGGATTTTTCTTTTGTTAACCTTTACAAATGGTTGATTATTCAGTCGTTTTTTAATGATTAATGATTATTCGGGGGTATATGAATAATTATTCGCTCGTATCGACAGATTATGCGATGGTATCTGGATTTTTTTGGTAGCCTTTAAAAACTATTCGATGATATTGCTAGATTATTCGATAGTATCACATAATTATTCGATGGTATCGCGGGATGATTCGATGGTATCACATGACTATTCGATGATATCGATGCATTTTTCTTTCATTTGACTACCAACAAAAAAAAAACTCATCCCATGAAGCACAAAATTGGTCCATACATATGAATAATTCCGATATAAAAGCAAAACAAGTGTTGGATACAAAAAAAGTGGCCACATGTGGACATGTGGTTGTAACAGCTCGACCTTCCAATACTTTCCAGCAGGCGTTGCATCTCATCTTCAACTCAAGCTATTTCAATTCAACTGCAATGATGAACCCCCTGCAAATCATTTCCAGAAGATTGTAATTTTACACCAGAGAATGAGTCTCACAATGCATAATGCCTACTATATCACATTAACAAAACAAAAGTGCTCGAGAGATCTCAGCAAAAGTCATTAAGCCTTAGAAAAGGCTTGCACAGGACAATAGGACATAAGGATGCATTGCAAACGGGAACAAGACAACTACAATTGGAATAAACATACAAATTTTAAGAAACACAGCAACAAGCCACAACAATTTGAATACTCTCGGATCCTGAAAAATGCAGAAGGAAAATATCACTCAATCGAGAGTCCTTAAATACAAGAGATCCATAAACCGAAAAGTGTTTGCATATAGGTTTGAGAATTCCTTTTCCAGAGACCAAACACAGAAGATGGACTCGTGGTGCCCTTTCGTTTTCCATAACAGGAACATCGAACCAAAATCGTTCGGAAATTCGAACCAAATCGATGATGGTAGGGCGAGAAGAAAATGAAGACCACTAACAGAGATCCAAGGAGAGGAAGACTATCGACTTATAGAGACCAAGCGAATAACGGGAGATCGACTTACAGAAAATGAAGACCACTAACAGGGTGCCTCCTCCGCCGACGTCGATCTCATTGTTTCAAATTCCGCCCTTGAAGACGCCACCGCCCAAACCCTAACTACTACCGCCATGGCCATCGTCCCTTTTGTCCCCGATGCTAAACCTAGCTCTGCCTCCAAGGACGCTAAGAAGAAGGCGGGAGTTCCCGGTGTCGACCAGAGCAGGTGCAGGTGGCTGCCGGAAAGAGGAAGGCGCCGCCATCGCCAAAGTCCCAAGCGTTCGTACGATCGGAGCCTCGCCCTTTCCCTTTCGCCCGATCGCCTCACGTTATCTTTCTCTCTCCTTAGGCCCGATTGTGGAGTAGGGTTTTGAGTGGTTTGGTACACGCGCCTATACATAAGAGTTGTGTAGGGTTTTTTTCATTTTCATTTTTAATTAATTAATATTATGGAATAATCTAAGCCATCCAATTTCTCTAAATCAATGGCCTAGATGTGTTCTCATGTTACTCAATAAGGCTTGTTCTTATATGATCTATACTATATATATATATATATATAATAATCTATGGTTAATTAGAAAATTAGATTCATATGAGGCGGAGAAAACCATTGATAACTGAGTAGAGAAACTACCGTCAAAGTGAAGGTCGTGAAGAAGATAAAGAGGCTTTACGTTAGATTTTTTTTTGTGCAAATGGGATAGAGCCGGCAAAATCTGACCCGACCCGACTCACCCGAATCCGAACCCGACTCAAACCCGAAAATCTGAAGTCATCCATAATCCGAACCGAGAGCGAACCCGACTCGAACCTGACCCGACTCGAAACAGATCCGAACACAGATAAATCCGACCCGGCCCAAACCAGACCGACTCTAAACCATACCCGACTTTGAACCCGACCTGACTCTCAACCCGACTCGACTCTCAAACCGACCCGACCCGACTTGAAATGGTTATTTAACATCAATATTTTAATGCTTGAATATTAAATGTTTTTTTTTTCATTTTAACACAAGTTTATGATTATACTTTTAACATATAAAACACCAATTATTTTTGTTAATTGTTATCATATGAATAAGAACCCAAGTAAAATCAATAGATAAGTGAATAAGTCAATGAGTCAAGTAAGTCAGCCGATGAGTCAATGACAATGAGTGTATTGAACCGAGTCAAAATCATTTATTTTAAGTAAATTACATATTTAAGTATTCAACCGAGTCAAAATCAACCTAATTATCCAAACGGGTCGAATATGATTCGACCGAAAACTCAAACAAACAATACCCACTTTGATTCGAAACTCAAATGAGACCGACCCGCCTCTTGACCTAAAACCCGAACGAGCCCGACTCGCTTTGACCCGAACCCGAATGGGCATGGCCCGATTTAACCCGAAACCCGACCAATCTAAAATTCATTATAATCGAACCTGACCCGACCAGTACCTAGGGCTGGGCAAAATATGGATCGGACCGGAATCGGACCGGGACCCGACCGGAATTTACGGTCTTTGGATCGGACCGGAACATTATGGTCTGGTCCGCGGTCCAACATATTTCCAAATTCGGGTTCCGGCCCAAACCCGGGACCAGACCGGAATTTCCGGTCCCGACCGGAACTGGACCGGAACCTGTGTTATTTAAAAAAAAAAAAAAAAGAAGAAGACCTAAACTAAACAGTAAACCCTATTGGAGTCTTGGTCCTCTTGGAGATGTTGCTGCGCCGTTTCATTTCTCTCTTTCTTAATTTCTTCTATCGACTTCAGAAGTTGAGAGTTCCACCCAGGCGGCTGACGGAGGGAAAACCTGTCGTTGATCCGTCAAAGTAAATCTCAAACCCATAACTAGTATAGCAATAAGCAAGAGGTCGATCCCACATGGAAATTATTATTCAAGTGTGATTTAAATGTCAATCATGTAACCAAAAGGGGGTTTTTTTATGAGTGAAGGTTCCGCCTTTTATCAAAGCGAATTGATGAAAGCAAAGTAAATGAATTTGGTTTAGACAATTTGGAGAAGCAATTCTACCTACAATTTTCCACTTTATTGGATTGAAGCGATCCTTGTCACTTCTTCTCGTCCTGTTAAGTTTCCTATGAATGCCCTTGTCCCGACCTAATATAGTTACTAGTCCAACCAGTCCTAGCAACCCTTATCAATCGAACAGTCCCCAAAGAAGGATTTAACCCAATTGATAGCTTTAAGTTCAGTGATTAGCCAAGGTAATTGCAGTCCCTAAAGAGGGATTTAACAACACATTCAACTTCCTACTCATTCAATTAGTTCAACCGGCCCTAAAGGAACAAGTTTACCACTTAGGTTAGGGTTCACAACCAGGAATCTACAAAACCTTAGCGATTGAATTGATCTAACAAGTTGGCCAGACAAGATAGAACAAAACAATAAACAATCAAGCATAAAGAAGTTGAAGCATTCAAATATAGGAAACAAGGAACGAGAATTAGAAACTCACAATCAATCCAAATAAAGCTTCAAATTGCAGGCAGAATAGATGAGTTTAGTTCCTCATGGAAGACATCGCTCAAAATCTCTAAAGTGTCTGATGAAAGAATAAAATAGAACCGAAGTTGTGAAAATAACATAAAACTCGGCCTTATAAAAGTCTAGGCGACCACACAAAAGGAAAACACAAAATTAGGGTTTTTAATTAAAACGGCGTCGCGCTGGCAACACGTGTTGCGGCCGCGTCATAGATGTTGCGGCCGCAGCATCTTCACCGGCGGCGGCCGCAGCACACATACTGCGGCCGCTGCATTGGTCTTTTACGAAAAATCCGTCTCGAATTTGCTCTTCTTGTCAATAGGAAAGTTGTAGCTCTTTGAAAGAGCTTTCCAACGCGTGGTCATAATAGTCAATCAGAGAACCGAGGCCTCCAGAAAGTGCAAAACAAGTTCAGCATGTCTGACGACAACTTTTGCAGACTTGTTCTTCATTTAGATTCGCTTCTTATTCTCAGGACCTCTTGAGATCTTCATGTAAGCTTCTTCGATCAACTAGAAATTCTCATCTAATGCGTTATCAACCCATGTCTCCTCCTCGGATCCACGATTACCTGAAATAATCAATGAAAGCATGTAGATTCCAACTCCAACCACACAGAGAACAAATATGCAAATTATACTTAAAACATGCATGATATGCATCATAACTAAGATAAATGCAACCTATTATAACTCTCTAAATGCATGCTATCAGCGGCTCTCGACGGCTCTCGTCTGCTCTCGGACCTCGGCGACTCTCGTCTGCTCTCGGACCTCGGCGTCTCTTGGCTGCTCTCGGACCTCGGCGGGCCTCTACTCTCCTCAGGGCTCAGTCCTCACTCTCCTGTTGTCTCAGTAGACAGTAAGTCATCCCGGATTTCCGAACCCCATTGGATTTCAATTGTAGATCTAGTTTTTTTTTTTTTGTATATTTTGACCTATTAATGTTGATTTTAGTATAGAATTTGAGAAATTATACATATTCTTTCCTAACATTGAAGAATCTTCCCCCAATTTTAAATCTAGGGTTAAGAAATTTTAATTTGTATTTTGTAATATTTAGATCTAGATGCGATTTTAAAGGTAAGGGTTAGAGAAATGAGATTAAAGCACTTGTTTTGAATGTATGAGATTAAAGGACTTGTTTTGAATCAATCAATTATTCAATTTGGGTAATGTAATCATGTAACTATGAATGAGATTTAACAGTCTTTACGGTCCAAACGGTCTTTACGGTCCGCGGACCGGAAAGACCGAGACCATATTTATCGGTCCCGGTCCGATCCGCGGTCCAAGTTTCCAAAAATTCCGGTCCAGACCGGTTGATCAGCCCTACCAGTACCCGACCATAAATTTTACCCGAACTAACCCGACCTGTCAATGACCCGACCCGAGCAAGCCTGACCCGAACTCGACCCGAACGACCGAATTGCCAACTCTAAAGGAGCCACACGATTTTTTTAATATAAAAACTCTTATTCAAATGTTATAAGTATTAGATTCTACAAAAAAAAAAAAAAAGGAAAGGGTAGTGATTAGACCAAAAAATGGGCCTTTTTGCAAAACTAGACATGTACCCAAAAAATTGGCTAGAGGTAGAAAGTGGTATATTTTTGCAAATGCAAAAATACCACCGACAGTGGAGGTAGCAAGTGAAGGGGAGTTTAGCACTGTAGCTCCATCTTTTGAAAAAAGATAAATCTGGACATGAGGTGTGGTTCCAATAAAGTAGGAAAATAGTGGGGCATTTATGAGGGGAAATTTCAATGATTGAATTAAGGGTGTCAATCAACCCTTAGAAAATCTTGATTGATGGGTGTCATTCCTTATTAAATTCTCTGCAAAAAAGGGAGCCAACATAGGAGACGAGTGGAAAGGTGAGGGCAAAGCATCACCTTCATTTCTGGGAACTGGACACGTTTGGCTTACCAATTAATAGAAGACATCTATCTTACCAATAGAAAACATCTGTCTTACGTACCAATAGGCCAAACTTGTCTTACCATACATGAAAATTTTGGAGATAATATGGATGAGATTGTCCGTAGAGATTTTGGTGGGATGTCCGTGTAATTTTGGCGCCAAAACAGGGTTCTTCATTGGGGGAAGAGGGAGAGCATCTGTCTGACCAATATGGTACAGTTATCTAACCAATAACATATATTTATCTTACCAATAGGCTTAAAATGTCTTACCATACCTGGAAATTTAGAGAAATTTGGAACGGATTGACCGTAGCTGTTTTGGCGGGTTGTCAGTGTAATTTTGGCGCCAAAACGGGGTTCTTCATTGGGGGAAGGGGGGAGAATTTATGAGGGGAAAATGCAATCATTGCATTGATGGGTGTTCCTCAAGCACATATATAAGCTTGAGAGGAGGATCTCAAACACCCCAACATGCCCTGCAAAAAGTGAGGCAGAGCAGGAGAGAGGTAGAAAGGATGGGGGAAAAGTCACACGTGCCTTCTCCTTTTGCTTTTCTGTGGTTCATATATAGCTTTTGCATCTGTGGTTCATATAACTTCAGTCTCTGCCTGTGGAGCCTGCCTTCTACTTTTGCTTTTCTGAGATTCATGTGGAAGTAAAATTTTTCGTAAAGTCAATTATGCATTTACATTTTTCCAATAGTATAAATATATCGGACCATCAGTGTGCATCTATCCTAGTATTAGTGTCAAGTTATCCAGGAATTATTGGGTTTCCATTATGATCCTACCAATATCGCTGTTTTCTCCTACCATTAGTTTCCATCAATCCTACCATTCTGATCCTACCGATATCGTTGTTTTCTCCTACCATTAGTTTTCATCTATCCTACCAATTTTGTGCATCTATTATACTAATTTAAACAGCTTTCAAGGAAAATCAAGCTAGAAACCGGAGCAAATTATGTTTCACATTTTTCAGAAAAACAACCAAGGGTAGAGGGTTTCCAGTCTACAACAAACGATGAAGAAAACCTAAGTAACATTATATTCAAGGGTAGAAGCTCTAATTCAGTCGTTCTAGCATTGAATTAGATTGAATTCATGAATTTTGATTGATAGAAATTGGATTGAGATTGAGATTTATGGATTGGTAATTGAGATTGAGATTAGGGTCAATTCACGCCTCAATGATTACTAGTCTAGGATTTGTGGATTGGTCAATATTAATTCTACTTCTTTGCCAATAGTACAAATATATCTTACCATTCATGCACATATATCCTACCATTAGTGTCAAGTTATATACTTAGGAATTTCGGTGATTACATTTTTATCATACCAATATCGTATATTTATCCTATCAGGTTTACAAATTTGTCCTACGACTAGTCTATATATTTCCTACCAAACTCATAATTTTATAAGTTCAGAGATATTCATAATTCATAAGTTTGTCGTACCAGATTCACAAATTTGTCTTGCCATTAGTGTATATATTTCCTACCATGTTCAACCGTATAAGTCCATAGAGATATGAACACATACTCCGTATTAGCCTATGTGAGAGTCGAACTCATATCTTTGTGTGCAAACACAACGCTCTACCAATTGAGCTAATAGGCTATTTTCCATCCATCTTCATTATGAATGCATATTAAGTTATTAACAGGCATGTTTCTTTACATTCACAAACTTTATAAATCCGTTTAAAACTTAGTTTTTTTTCCTGGAACTAGGGCTTACCTAAATTGAACTTCCACTTCACAATTTCAAAAGCAAACTTCAGCCATTGATTCCTGGAAGATTTATGGAGGGCACCAAGCTAAAACTCCGAGGTCCAAGCTGTACTCGTATTCTTTTACATCGGCTTTTGGGATTCAAATACCATGATAGTTGAGGTCGAAACAGAATACATCAGTATGCTTCTTTACTGTCACATGGCGTGTGACATTGTAGACAAGTAACGCGCCTACAGCTCCTCGGTAGTATGCACTTGTGATTGCACGGTATCTAGAGAAAAGATTATGAAGATAGCACAAAGTGAGATACTGAGGTAAAATTATCACAAGCAAGTAAAGAAACAGTCATTAACTTATGATTGGCAGGATAGAATTCACATGAAGACCCATTAAACTAATGGATAAGTGCATCAGAAATCCATTTTCCCACTCGGACTAAATAATCCAAAAATTACATCCTAGGCTAACTGATGCAAATGTCCGTTGTTGAATCTAACTGAAATATTTGAAGCTTTGGAAACCGATAAAACTTGATCTCAACTTCAACACAAACAAACCTATTGATCACGTAATGTAACTATTTGTGATTTCAGAACAATCAATAATCATAACCAGGATTACAAACATACTATCAAAAAGTTGCCCATTTCTATAAGGTCTCGATAATTCCACTACTTTGTAGGCAACTAATTATTTGCAATACCGGTTTTATCACAGATGAAAAATTTCATAGTCTCGGAAAGAAACCCATGAAACACCTCACGACCGAAGATAGAACCCACTGAGTACAAGTTCCATGGTTTCTCCTTAGCTGGGATAGTGGGATCGTTTAAGCGAAGTTGCTCAAAATCAATAACACAAGTACCTATCTTTATGCATAAGTAAGCAAACTCAAGCATGATTGAGAGGATAAGACTCAGCAAACAACACTGCTTGACAACACCGCTTTCTGCATCAGCAAGCAAGCTCATATGAACAATGAATTATGCTAACCCTCATTCAAAATACGCAAACAAAACTTAGGGCATGAAATCGGAATTTCCAATTCGCTCCAAATTGAAATACACATGGAACTAACTATTCAATTCCAAATAGCAAAATCAAATGCTCCTTCGGTAACACAGGACAGAAATTAGGGATGAAAAGTCGGAAAAGATACCTTTTCTTGGCCTACGGTATCCCAAATTTGAGCTTTGACGACCTTATATCTACTTGAATGCTACGGGTGGCGAATTCGACGCCGATGGTGGACTTGGACTCAAGGTTGAACTCGTTACGAGTGAATTGGGTAGGATAGATGTCTTCAATGGCGCCTTCAATGTCTTCAATTTGAAACCCAAAAGCAAATCCCTAATTCGACAGATCCCCGAAACCCAAAATCCCAAATCGCTGGTGGATCTTCCTCGCCGACGCCGCCGAGCCCTACCCGACGCCGCCGAGCCCCTTCCTCTCAGTCTCTCTCCCTTTAAAACTCCTGCATGCCCACCTCCCTCTTCGTTTTATTTTCACAAATCCTCACCCTCTACAGCCGGTTGTGTATAGTTACAAAAAACCGGCAGTTAAATTGGCATGGGGGTAGAGAGCTTAGTTTGAGCCAATTTTTGGGCTAGTGGTCTAGTTTAGCAATTAGGCCCCTTTTTTGGTCTAGTTTAGCAAATGGGCCAAAAAATATTGTAAGTACTAGAGATGGATATATTCACTGATAAACCCTTAACCATATAGTCATGGAGGAAGTTACTATCCATCGACTTTCTTCACGTAGGATCTGTTTAACAAAACAAGTCGCTACCTTATCAGTTAGGATTACCAACGACCTTACTAGCTTATAAATAATTATATTTAACATAGTGAAACCACCTCACCAATTATGTGTTAGCAAATTAACCCTTAAGAAGATTGAACAAAATGCGGTATCTCTCTCTCTCAAGTGTTAAGGGCGTGTTTGCGAGCAGATGAGAGGGGTGGGTGGGGCGAACAATTTTTTTTTTCCGAGGTCGGAGCCGGTGTGTTTGGAAGGAGATGGGGGTTGTGCCGATGGTGGGATTGTAGGGGGGGAGGGGATGGCGGCACCCCTGATTCCCCCGTCTTCGATTTGGGGGTGGATGGAGGTGGAAGAGATTTTTCCACCCCGATTGGGCTTTTTTGCCATTGACCAATTCAGAAATCTGCTCGCTCGATCTTCGAGCTCCATTGAAGCCATCCTCCCATGGTTGTCCTCTGTTCGAGCTCCATTTAAGCCATCTGCCACTGCTGCGCTGTTGCTGCTGTTACGAGGAAACGAGGGCGACTCTAGCATATTCGGCGCCGGTTGCGAGGGCGGCGAGGGATTTCAATTGAAGTCATCCGCCATTGAAGTCATCTGCCATTGGTTATGCATATAATTTTTTTTATAAAAAGGAAAATAATTAATTTTATGTATATATTATTGCCATTGTGGTTTGATTTCTTCATGGAAAAGTATAAGTATAACAAAGAAAGATATGTTTAGGGTGTTTTAGATACACCACAAATCCCCCATCAAAAGTGTACGTCGAAATTAACGTGCAGACCTTTCCAATTAATTAGCACGCTAAAGACAATTAATTAACCCACTTCAACCTTGTACGTCGGAATTGACGTGAGAATTTGGGGTGTATTTAGTATGCACGCACGTTTATAAGCCAATTTTGGGGATTGACATGGTTGTGCAAATTTTGGGATTGATTAGGAATGGGTAGGAAGAAGGAAGGTATAGGTAAGGGCATTTGTGTCTTTTTTCACTATTCTATAAAAACATTAATCCCCACACAACCAAACACTTAGGGGATTATTTTTTACAAATAATCTCCACCCCGTCCACCCCATAAAATACAGTGCATTTCCTCTGCCCCAATTTGCCGCACCATAACCCCGCCCCACAAAATTATTTAACCCTTAAATTAATATTAAAAATTTTTTAAAAAATATATTTAGCTTCTACATTATTATTATAGAGTTGTTAGATACACTGCAAATCTTCCTTCTTAAACGCACGTCCATTCCAACGTGCAATCATTTTTAATTAATTAGCAAGTTTTTTTTAATTAATTAGCCCACTGCAAACCTGCACGTCCATTACGACGTGCAGATTTGTGGTGTATTTAGTTTCTTCACTATTATTATAACATATTTGAAAAAAAATCTCAAAAAATCAACTTACAAAAATTATAATAATTTAATAGAGATAGAAAGAATTTTTTTAAGTTATAAAAAGATTATATTTTACTATATAAATTTTTAAAATTTGATTTTTTGAGATTTTTTTTCAAATGCGTTATAATAATAATTAAGAAGCTAAGTATATTTTTTTTAGATTTTTTAAATATTAATTTAAGGGTTAAATAATTTTATGGGGCAGGATTTTGAGCAAAAAATGGCACAGAGAAAATGCACTACTAAAAATAATCTACATCCCCTCCCCTCCACCTATAAAAATATATACATAATTTATATAATTTATAACTATATTACGGGTGTCATACTACTCATAAGTGCTAAATATTCTCAATCTTACACGCTTGGGCTCTTTCTCGCATAGCCCGAGTGCTCTCTCTCGCATAGCTCGAGTGTCGCTTGAAAGTATTGGTACAATATAACGTTGATTTACATTTGATAGTAAGCTAATATTGTCTAAATTTGCTTCGCATTTGAAGGTACTTATATATTGTTGTGATTTGAGACGCTAGACCCACTTGACCCGGTGGGCGGCTCGGTCCAGCGAAGAGGACGGACTTGAACAAGACATTATGCCCAAATACCGGGTCTAGTCCAAACCCGGCCTAGTGTAATGGGCTGAAAAATCGGTCAAGGCCCGGCCCTGTCCTGCTCAGGTCTACTCGCAAACATACCCTTGAAGGCTGAATTGAACCTGGGTGAGGGGCATTTTTGTAATTTAGATGTAACTTGCATAGTACCGAGATTATATTATAAACGCGGCGGTTTCCCCAAACGAGATCAATCTCCTGAACGAAAACCAATCCTCCCGCAGTGGAAATTCCACTTCCACCGACGATTTCCACCTCTGGTCCTCTCCAACAAATTGCGTCTTCTCGATGCCTTCCATTTCAATCTGCAATTCGTGATTTCCCCTTTCCCCTCCCTACCTTGCGCGCTTTCTGTTTGCTCTTGATATTCTAGGGTTTTTATCTTTCCGCATTTGCATTTTCGCTGCAATTTGAGCTGCTGTAGGGTTAGGGTTTCCGTTAGGGCTGGGCGAATGGTGGCGGTAATCGGGCCGGTGGGAGTTTGATTGACGCGGTGGTCGCTGTTTGGATTGTGACTGTTGATTGGTGTTCGTAAAAAATGTCGCGGCCGATGTTGCTGGTTTTTCTGTTGATGGTACTCATAATCACCTCTCAATTCGAATGGAGGCAGCCGCTGGTTAACGACATAGATGCCGCCTCCAGCGTTACGCAGAAGCAACAGCGTATTTCAAACAGGCAAGAGGCTGTCAAGGAGAAGGTAATTGCTACTCTCTACTCTTCTTCTTTGTGTCCAATAGTTAGGTTTTCTTCTTCGTAATTGAAACGTTTCTGAGTGTTTACAACACCTTTGTTTTCATTTTGACATGTTCCAAGTCGCACTATCATCGGCTTAGGGTTAAATTTTCCCCATTTGCGTTTCCAATTTGATAATTTGCTGGTCTTTTAGAAACTAAAGAACAAATTTCTCTTCAGACAGATTGTCTTGTATCGTATCCTTCTTGAATCTTGACCTTGTGATGAGTTATGCCTGAAAATTGACTTCGTCTTCTTTACCTAGGGACATAGCTGGTGACATCTCACTGAATTGACCTAGTTTCAATTCTGTGAGATGTCTCCATAAGTTAAAACCAGCTGAAATCTATGTGTGTCTGTCTGATGTAAATTGATGAGTATTCATCTTCTCTTAACAGTGGGGGTTGGATTATAAACAGTGTAATCATTGATCTTAAATGAGCCATCCCTATGAAGTCTTATTGTTTGGTATTTATATTTGGAAATCCAAAATCCCCCAAAACAACATGGTGCTTTTTATCAGTATCTTGTGAAAATCACCAAAATAGTCATTGTCTACTCTGCGGCTCACTTATGACTTCACTATATTTTTGTCCATGTGGTAGAAACGTGTGTGCATGTGTTTCAGGGTTTTGTGCATATACTTAAGTGGAATATCCATCCTTTTAGTTTTGTCTATGTTATGATGTATTTGCAACAGATTTGAAGAGCTTTGCCTCTGCACTTACTTTCTTTTTCACCCCCTCCATACATGCTCTCCCTCTCTGCTGATTGGCTGTTCTTCCTGAAATGAGCATGTCAATTTATTGAATCCAAAGATGCTTTTGTTTATGTGGTAGAAACGTGTGTGCATGTATTTCAGGGTTTTGTGCATATACTTGAGTGGAATATCCATCCTTTTAGTTTTCTCTATGTTATGATGTATTTGCAACAGATTTGAAGAGCTTTGCCTCTGCACTTACTTTCTTTTTCACCCCCTCCATACCTGCTCTCCCTCTCTGCTGAATTGGCTGTTCTTCCTGAAATTAGCATGTCAGTTTATTGAATCCAAAGATACTTTTGTTTATTTTGCACCCTAACTCACTGGACTCATTGCCCTAATCTGGGCATTGGTCTAAGAACAGAAAAGTGTTGGAATTGAATAACCATTTAAAGGAAAAATATATCTTCATCCAGGAGGCTGATGTTTATATTGATCATGAAGGGATTGAAGGGTATGGAAAACTAAAGATCAAATGGTTGTTCTTGCTGAAATTAGCACATGACTAAACAGTTTGTTGAATCCAAAGATGCCTTTGCTTATTTTGCACCCTAACTCACCCGTCCCGTTGTCCTAATCTGTGCATTGGTCTAAGAACATAAAAGCATTGGAATTGAATAACCATTTAAAGCAAAGACATCTCTGTTTGATTGCCATTAACAATGAAACAATATACAGAGTAATGCATAAAGTTTGGTTCTCTGTTTGGAGTTCTGAAAGCTCCTCCGTTCAGAATTTAAGGTCAGAGAGTTAAGCAAGATCTTATTGGGATCCTATTATCCATGGTTTTGTCAAATTGTAGCCTCCGTGTGCATAAATATACACTTGTTTATCAATGCATTGGTAAATTCTTTGGCATGTATGATGATGAGCTAGACTGCAGGGAGGTACTTCTTCTGCTTTTGCAACCCTTTCTATTCTTGTAATGCTGTTCTGTTACATCCCAAAATCTTAGGATGGCCTTTTATTGCTGCCTGTAATTTTTGTATTGTGTTTGTTGTGAATTGTGATACTGATGAGAATGTTGAAACTACATTGCTATGTGGTTCATAAATTCATGGATAATACAATACTATCTGTGTGAAGACATGCGGTGAGGAAATACTTGTACTGCTCCCAAATTATTTGATCTAATGTGCATTCAGTTGCCTAAAATTCAAACTGTCTGGGACTGAATAAATGATAATGCTGTAGCTCTAGTCCCTGTCACTAGATGTAGCTCCATTGAATTATATCTTATTAATCTAGCCATCAGAAGATGAAAAAAATCTCATTCCAACTATCATCTGCATTCTATGGATGTTCTTGTCTATTTAGTTTAGGGCCATGTCATCTCTCCCCAACTATGAAATCTCACCTAGTTACTGTTGGTTATAACCTGGAGCTGTTGCTGTTTACTCTTTTTGCATTGTGGCACAAATTGGCACATTGCCAACTTATAGAGGGGGTGCTCTACTGATTAATTACTTGTTTTGCTTTCAAATTTTTGAGCCAACACTTAAATGTTATGCTTTAATGGTGCTGAGTCAGTGGCTGATCTTGATTCTTTCCTTGTTGAAACCTTGTTACAAGTTTCTACTATTGGTTGCTGTCCTATTGAGATTTAAGGCCAAAAAAAACATAAGATTCATTTACAATGAACCTCACTCACTTACATCTGATCTCTTCTTTAACTGCAGATAATTTTATCACAGGAGAAGACCATTCAGAAACTCAACGATCTTGTGAGGAATCTCCGGGAACAGCTCTTGGATTGTCGTAGCACTAATGCAAGCACAAATAGCACCCTGACCCGCTTGGCGGAAAACATCATAGAGCTCGAGCGACAGCAGATCTTGGAAGACTAGATGGTTGATAGGAAACCATGCAAGTAAGTAAATCTTCTAGTGTTTGCAGTATTTCAACCCTGCAGTGAAAGAGCAGCGTACTGAGTTCCACGGTTCGTTGCCCAGAAAACCTTCTTGTAAGTTCAAATTGATCTTAAACAAATATTGGAGGCCCAAAAAATGTTGTAATTTCAAATGTGTGATGTAGAAATGTTATGATAAAAAAAAATTCATATATTGATCCTGATCAATGAATCACAACTGCAACTCAAGTTACTGAATATGTCGATTAGGTTGAAAATTCATGTGTTAATAACTTAATATATTTTCGCCCCTTGCATAGCTTCAAGGGGAGATTAATCAGATTATTATTTGCCGAGTGTTAAAAGGGATGTTGGGCATTGTTTCATTCACAAATGGGCCTGGTTCACAACTCCTTGTTTGTTAGAGCCCAGATCCAGTATACAACTAACGGTCATCTGATTCCCGTTGAGTTGTTTCTAATCGTTGAATTTTCCCGCCAACCGTTTTCCAGAAATATCACTCACCAGTCGGAATCAACACAAAGAATAACTACCAGGGTCCGAAGTATCGTGAGCACACTCAATATAACCAATCAGACAAAACTGGACAAATATCTCGGTTGTCCAATCATTAACGGGCGAGTCAACAAAACAACATTTGAAGAAATCATCAACAAGACAAATTCTCAATTATCTAAGTGGAAAGCTAATACTTTATCACAACAGGGACGTTCGATCCTTATTAACTCAAATCTGTCAGCAAAGCCATTGTACGCTATGCGAAGCTTTATGCTACTAACATCAATGCACTCTAACCTGGATAAAATTAATAGAGCGTTTTTCTGGAACAAGGACTTACAGTACAAACCATTGATTAGTTGGGACAAAATTTGTAAATCCAAAAATGCAGGAGGATTAGGCCTAAGGAAAACCAAAGACATGAATATCGCCCTACAATTAAAGTTTTTATGGAAAATCATGGCAGAACCGGATAATATATGGGTCAAAATTATCACTGCCAAATATTTAAAGGACAC
Source organism: Persicaria tinctoria (assembly GCA_037127255.1). NCBI lineage: Eukaryota > Viridiplantae > Streptophyta > Magnoliopsida > Caryophyllales > Polygonaceae > Persicaria > Persicaria tinctoria. The sequence goes on along the minus strand of JBANSL010000007.1, from coordinate 17,572,505 downwards.
CCATATTCTAAATTATCAGAATAATGGAAATGCATCATGGCAATGGTCACAGTTAAGGAAATTAATCGTTCCATTCCGGAAAGGGTTATGTTGGTCTGTAGGCAACGGGAAATCTATTAAGTTCTGGGAGGATAATTGGGGCCCACCTAAACCGTTAAAAGAATACTGTACAGATATAGATAATAGTGACCTAAATAGCACAGTGGACGAATTCATCACCAATAACACTTGGAACATACATAAACTTAAACAGGTTCTACCAGATGAATTAGTACAACAAATATGTGCAATCCCTCTACCTGTATGCCCCATTGAGGACAGGTTATATTGGTGGCCGGACAAGAAAGGTTGGTTCACAACATCTAGCGCCTACAAATTAGTTACGAATGCTTTTGAAACAGTAGTTAATGATAATGCGTGGATTTGGAAATTAGATATCCCGCCCAAGATAAAAAATTTCTTATGGAAAGTATGCAACGACGGGCTACCCACTGCTGGGAAATTGGCTAATAAAGGACTATCAATCCCACCATACTGCGAAGTGTGCAACCATCACCACGAAGATGTTGTTCATTTATTCTTTGAATGTAAGTTCTCTTCAATAATTCAAAGTCTAGATAATGTTGGGAAAACTGTAATTGAAAATGAGATAAAATCGTCCAGAAATATCAAAATTATAATGGGAAAGATTGGGAAAATATTAACCAAGGAGGAGAAACAAAGATGGGCTTTCAACTGGTGGACGATATGGTTAACCAGGAATCTTCTGATTTTCCAGCAGGAGAAATTGCCCACCCAAATAGGTTTCAATCAAAAAGTGGAAGTGCACCGACAAAATTGGATTAGAGCAAACATGGTTCATCAGGATAAGCAGTTTGAGAGCGGGCAAGAAAATAGTTCAAAGGGTAAGAGAAGGATAAAGAATAGAGTAAGATGGAAAAAGTCGCCACCAAGTTGGATGAAACTCAATTTCGACGGTTCCTCAACTCACAATCATCAAAGTTCCATTGGTTTTGTCATACGAAATGAGAACGGTACAGTGATGGCAATTGAAGGAGATAAAATTGGAAAACAAACACCCCTTATGGCGAAAGCGCTCGCTCTAAGAAAAGGAATTGTGTGTGCAAAACAATTAAATATTAGCAAACTCATTATTGAAGGTGATTCCCTCATCATCATTGACTACTTCAAAAAGGGTACAAAATGTCCATGAGAAATCGAACTAGTGTTATCTGACATTAGTTCCGTACTAATTGGGATTAACGAAGTCTTGTTTACACATGTTCTTCGTTCTGGTAATTGCTTGGTTGATCGGGTTGCACACCTTGCCCATGCAACTAATAATCCCAACCTTCACAGCGATTCTGATCTTTATGATCTCATTCAACAGGATGCTATCGGGTGATGACTTTGTCACACCCGAATGTTTACCGAATCAAAAAAAAAAAAAACACAAAGAATAACTTTGAATTTTTTAAGAGGTAATTGTTGCGGAACTAACAGTTGATTCTATTGCTCAAAAAAAAAAAAGAGTTAATTCTAAATGCTGCCATTGCGGTAGTTGCTCCTGGAATTTTCATGTCAATCAATAATCTGACTAAAATCGACCAAAGAATTTTGAAATGGTTCAAATACTTTCTATCTCGTATAGTCATATACTGATGCACCTATGACAAAGTGCCCAGACGTTCTCTGCCTCAGATTGGTCCTTTGAAGAAGGACCCAGACTGCCCCTTAGGGCAACTCAACAGCTGGTGATATTAAGCAAGTCCGAACAATGTTGGAACTTGCTCTCTGGAACTGGCTTAGTGAACATATCAGCGGGATTATCAGCAGTTCCCACCTTCTTTACCCTGATTCTCTTCTCATTCCTCAGAAAATGGTACCTGACATCAATGTGCTTCGTCTTCTCATGATGAACTTGATCCTTGGTTAAGCATATTGCACTCAAGCTGTCGCAATACACTAAAGCCTGATCCTGATGTAGGCCTAGATCATTGACCAAGCCTTTCAGCTAGATTCCCTCCTTAGCAGCTTCCGTCAACGCCATGTACTCTGCCTCTGTGGTAGACAAAGTGACTGTAGGTTGCAGAGTTGCTTTCCAACTCACCACAGAACTCCCAAGAGTGAAAACATAGCCAGTCATCGATCTCCTACTGTCCACATCGCCGGCATAATCAGAGTCTGAAAACCCAGCAACCAAGCACTCTGTATCATTCCCATAGCACAAACCAACATCAGTAGTGCCTCTGAGATACCTGAAGATCCTCTTCACAGCTTGCCAGTGTTCTTTCCCAGGCTGAACCATAAAGCGGCTTACCACACTAACATCGAATGCTAGATCTGGTCGAGTGCAGACCATAGCATACATCAGACTCCCCACTGCGCTGGCATAAGGGACCTTAGACATGTACTCCTTCTCATCCTCAGTCTGAAGTGTGTACATTCCCAGCTTGTTGTTAGACGCCATTGGAGTATCTATAGACTTAGCCGAAGACATTCCAAACCTGCTCAATATCTTCTTGATGTACCCTTCTTGAGATAAGAAGAGTTTTCTCTGCTTCCTGTCTCTATAGATCTCTACTCCCAGAATCTTTCGAGCAGCACCCAAATCTTTCATATCAAACTCTGCACTGAGACAATCCTTCAGCTTCTGGATATCTAACTTGTTCTGAGCAACAATCAACATATCATCCACGTACAATACTAGGTAAATACGCGAACCATCATCTAGACTGTTGTGGTAAACACAACAATCATATGAACTCCTGTTGTATCCCAGCTGCACCATATAGCTATCAAATCGCTTGTACCACTGCCTTGGTGACTGTTTCAGCCCATACAAAGACTTCTTCAGTCTGCAAACATGGTTCTCTTTTCCAAGAACCTGAAAACCATCCGGCTGAGACATGTATATTTCCTCCTCCAACTCTCCATGTAGGAAAGTTGTCTTCACATCTAGTTGCTCAAGCTCCAAATCCTGATGTGCAACCATTGCTAGTAGCACCCTGATAGAAGTATGTCTGACCACTGGTGAGAAAATCTCATTGTAGTCTACTCCCTCTCGCTGATTGAAACCTCTTGCAACTACTCGTGCTTTGTACTTAATACCCTCAACAGCTGATAGTCCTTCCTTCTTCCTGAAGACCCATTTGCAAGTAATCACTTTCCTATCAGCAAGCAATTTGACAAGCTCCCAAGTCTGATTCTTCTAAAGAGACTCCATCTCTTCTCCCATTGCTGCAAGCTACTGTGCTGACTCATCTCCAGAAATAGCAGCCTTGTAGGTGGACGGAGCATCATCCTCCACCTCCTCGGCCACCTGCAAGGCATATCCCACCAACTTATCAGACCTATATCTCGCAGGAGGTCTGATGACAGCCCTTCTTGGCCGATCTAGAGCAATACTGCGATGTGTCGCTCCACCTGCTCCTGTGTCTAGTGGTATAACCTCTGTCTCAGCAGTGTCCGACTCAATAGTACCAGATTGGTTTGTGACCAAATCAGGTACCTGACTCTCAGATGGAGTGAAGTCCAGCTCCACCTCCTCAGCAACAGCCTCTTTCTCAACTGCATCACTGGTCTTCTTTCTAGAATTCATCAAAGAACTCTCATCAAAGACTATACTTCTGCTAAGTATAATCTTGCTGTCAGACCAGATCCTGTACCCTTTCACACCAGTACCATAGCCCATGAAGACTCCCTTCTTAGCTCTTGGCTCTAGCTTACCCTCATCGACATGATAATAAGCAATGCACCCAAAAACCCTCAGATTAGAGTAATCAGCAGCCTTTCCAGTCCACACCTCATAAGGTGTTTTGCAGTCGATACCTGTGTGTGGGCTCCGATTCACGAGATAACAAGCCGTTGAAACTGCTTCCGCCTAGAATCGCCTTTCAAGGCCTGAATTGGAAAGCATGCACCTTGCTTTCGCCAGAAGAGTCTGATTCATTCGTTCTGCTACACCATTCTGCTGTGGTGTGTATCTGACTGTATGATGCCGAGCAATGCCCTCATCTCTGCAGGACCCATAAAAACTCAGATGAACAGAATTCCAGACCGTTATCAGTTCGCAACCTCTTGACCTTCTTTCCAGTCTGATTCTCTACTAGAGTCTTCCACTCCCTGAACTTACTGAATGCCTCACTTTTATGCCTCATCATGAATACCCAAGTCATCATAGAGTAATCATCAATCAGAGACAAAAAATACATGTGACCACCCAAGGACTGAACACGTGAAGGACCCCAACAGTCTGAATGGATGTAATCCAGCGTGCCCTTTGTCTGATGAACTGCTTTAGGAAATTTGCTGCGATGTAATTTCCCAAACACACAATGTTCACAAAACTCAAGGCTCTGGGCCTTATGGCCTCCTAGAAGATCTGCTTTCGAGAGAATTTGCATCCCCCTTTCACTCATATGAGCCAACCTCATATGCCAAAGTCTGGTCAGATCAGCTTCCTGAACCCCAGCAGAAACAGCCGCTGCAGCACCTGTAACTGAGGAACCTTGTAGGGTGTACAAAGTTCCCTTTCCCCGCTTGACTCCCTGCAGAACCACATCAGAGCCTCTGAACACACGCAACTTTCCCCCATAACCTGTGTACCTGAGCCCCTTGTCGTCTAACACTGTTAGGGATATCAGATTCTTCGTCATGGATGGCACGTGCTTGACGTCCTCCAATGTGCGAAATTTCCCATCATCTGTCCGAAACCTAACTGAGCCAGTCCCAACAACCTTGCAGAGAGCATCATTCCCCATGGATACATTGCCCCCATCAGCACGGCTATATGTTGCAAACAACTCCTTTTTAGGACATATATGATAGGACGCTCCAGAGTCAAGATACCACACATCAGCCCTGTGTGTGTGATCATCAGCTAACAGAACAATATCCTCCTTAGAAGTATTGCCACGATCAGCTACTGCTGCAGACCCAGATTTCTCTTCCTCTTGCTTCTTCTTTTTCGGACAGTCATTCTTCCAATGACCTTTCTCCTTGCAGTAGTTACAAACATCGTTTGGTTTAGGGCCTGATTTGCGATCTTGCCGATGCTTCTTCTTATTGCCCTTTCTACCATCAGATTTGCCTCCGTTTGCCACAAGCCCGGAAGCCTGATTGTCTGTAACCGACGCGGTTGCCTTCAGACGCAACTCTCTGCTGTGAAGCGACGATCTAACCTCTTCCAAAGTGATGGTATCCTTCCCAACGACGAACGACTGAACGAAGTTCTCGTATGTGGGGGGTAGGGATACCAGCAGAATTAGGGCAGCATCTTCGTCCTCCACCTTAACATCAATATTACGCAATTCAAGTAATAAAGTGTTAAGTTGATCAAGATGATCTCTGAGTTGTGTACCTTCCTGCATACGCAACCCGAACAACCGTTGTTTCAGAAGCAACTTGTTCGTCAGAGACTTTGTCATGTACAAAGACTCCAACTTTAGCCACAACTTGCTTGCGGTTTCCTGATCAGCAACTTCTGTTATGACATCGTCTGCGAGACACAACATAATCGTCGAATGAGCCTCTCCTCCAGAAGGCCGTACTCAGCGGTGATTGTATCTGCCCCTTCTTGTCAGCGGCCAACGGTGTCCATAAGCCTTGCTGTTTCAGCAAAGCCCGCATCTTGATCTGCCACAGACTGAAAGAATTTCTTCGAGTAAACTTGTCGATCTTCAACACAGAACCAGACATCATTCTCGGCGGAATTCAACGACCAAAGCTCTGATACCAGTTTGTTATGGGGAGTCTTGTTGGGCCCGACCAGAAAGCCCAACATATAAGCCGGACCGGGGCACCATCCCAAAACCAATTGGCATTAGGTGGAGTAGCCCATCCACTTATATGTTAGGTTCAGAATCATCCCACTTCCGATGTGGGATTCACAAGTGTCCCAACAAATCCCCCTCTCACTTGCGAATCCATCACAAGTCTAGCCCGGTTGGAATTGAGACCTCCACGCAACGGGTTCGACTAACCCGTCATCGATACAGATGTGGAGTCCATCTCAATCTTCGGTGCAACCGACCCACCTGCCGAACCCGGCTCTGATACCAGTTTGTTATAACGAGAACGATAATAGTGAAGAAAGACACAGAGATTTACGTAGTTCAGCAACGGTGTGTTGCCTACGTCCACGGGCAGAGAACCAGATTTCTTATTAGAGGAAGCGAAAACAGATTAGGTTACAGGGGTTGGCGTTCCATGAGTATATGAAGAGACTCATGGAACCCTAAACAGACAATGGGCTGAAAGCCCAAAATAGACAGACGATAGGCCCGTTTACAATAAACATTGCATACCGTAGCCCCTAGCCCCCCGCCAGGGGCGCGTCGCCCCCTGGACCCCCGACTCGCTGACCGGTCATCGAGACCACCGCCGGGGGGCTCCGCCCCCCGGACCCCTCGATGCGTCGCCGGTCAACAGTCGTTCAAGGCACATTAACATTCCGGTACGAATAGAATGAATTCATCTAGGTTCCATTTCTATCTAATGAATGCTGCAGATTTTGGGACTTGAAACTTGTGCTTCGCTCGTGCAACCAGCTCCTGAATTCGGTGACTTATTTGATGATGTGATGCACTTATCAGACATCCACATTACATACCAAAGTCCCACCGATGTTGTGCTTGAATTCTTCAAATCCTCGGGGTCCTAAGTGCCCGGAAAGAAAAGGAGTGGCTGAGCAGCTCCAAGGAGTACAACCATAGCTTTTTAGTTTAGCCTTATGGATGCACAATGACGAACCTTGTTGCTTCATAACCGCCTAGGATTTTGCATAAGCTTTTCAAACATTTCATTTTGACAAAAGTCTAGAAACTGAGCTTTCTGTTGCATTTGACAAGTCAGAAAGCCACCCGACTTCCTTAACAACCAAGCCATACGATGTTAAGAAGAATGACTTGCTCAAAGTTTGCAGAGATGAGACAAGTTTTGCTTATGAAGAGACGTACTTGTGCGTATGTATTCAACAAAAATTTTGCCCTGCCACAGGAGCTGGCCTTGCACCCATAAAATTCATCAATGTTTCGAACTCTCATTGCCAAAACTGATGTACCTGCCTGCCTTTTGACTGGATAATTTAACCATCACCTGCAGTAGAAAAGGAACCTAAAAGAGCACAAACATGCAATAAATATTCCATTCATATGCACTCCATAGGGTGCAATTCAATCCAACACATAATCATTCACTCCCAAGGAGAGCTAAAACTATCTAGATTTGTCGACAGGTTGATCCATCAATGCAGCACCATACACTCATCTTCTTCCCCTGGCTTCACGACTCCAATGGCTAGCGAACACAGATTTCATCTTGCCATGCTAGTTAAATATAACCAGATTAGTACTAGCCATAAGTGATAAGTCTAATTGCTACATATATGATATGACTAAAAACATTAGAATTCAGAACATTTTTTGAACTATGAGGCCAAGGGTGTCATCATGTATGCTGGCCAAACTCTTCATGCGCTTAGGCAGTTCCTTCCAGCCCCGGATTTTTAGTTCACGTATCAATAAGTATTCATCATCACTACTTTGGAATAAGCCACAGGAACGAATTAAATCCCAATATGGGACTCAGTGCCTCTTGGTATTCCCATTGGAAATGCTACTGCTTTGTTCATCAACCAACGACAATGATTAACTTCCTGTAGCAAATGCATGGGGTACTTCTGTTCCGGTAGATGGAGTTTGTGGTGGTGGTGTGCTGACACTGCCCATTGTGTAGTCTTCGGGGATATTGTTAAATTCACTCCATTCAACACCTGCTATGTTTATTGTCATGGAATCACAAGTGGTGATGAGATAATTATTTGTCCGAGGGGAAGAGGTATAATTCGAGGCAAATATAAGTATATGTATTATGAATAGGAATATGACTATTAAAGCAAGGTGCAAGGATACATTCTGTCCACATGTCAGTGATGCTGAAGTCAGCATCTGATTGTAACCAGTAATCTGCTTCACTCTGCAATAGAGTAAACAACAGTCTTAAAAAGATTGAAAGGAAGCGTCTTTTTGATATTTATGACAACAGCATATCCAACATGACCAAATTTAAAGCACATCTTTTGGAAGGAGCTCTTTTATATTAAAGCCTAAGATATAGAAGGATATCTAACAGCCATCTTATACGGCACATATTCTTATGAAATGACAAGTGTTGAATCAAACTTACATCAACATCAGGAATAATCTTCATGATGCCGCTTACAAAATCCTGAGGAGCTGTAGCATCTGGGCACATTCTAGCAGCCTCGTGTCCTTGCATTTCAACAGCTCCACCTCCGTTCTCCACTGGAATCATTGCTGTCATGTTCTCACTAGAATCAGGATTTGTTGACACAACAGGTGGCTCAACACCATTGATCTCCTCAAACTTCTCTTCAAATTGACTGAAGCAAGAATGATAGATTAGCTTTTTGACACCACACAAAATAAGCTTGGAATTCAGCAATCAAACTGGACTACATGAAATAGAATAAGATGCAAAATCTCGCCATCCATTCCAAAGAAAACGCTTCTTGTTTGAATTGAAACTGAGGCTGCCAGCCATTAATGGCAAACCTGTTTGGAACTAACACACCAGAATACCAGATACAATACCTGAAAACTACAGAAAAGATACATTTTTTTTAAAGAAAAAGACATTTCCATTTTGTTTCCCATTAAAGGTCAAGTTTCTTTTACTATTCCTAACAAAAAAAAAATCACCTTAATATTACTGGTAAACCATTTCATTGGCTGAGAATGGTAATATTACGTCCCACCACGTCCACATATTGAGATGCAATAAGAATCACTTGTCTTTTCTTACTTTCCTCTTGTGATTGTCTTTCATCATTTCAAATTATGGTGCTCAAGATCCCCCTTGAATCATAATAGTACAGGAAAACAAAGCCCCATTTTTCGGCAATAATATAAAGGAATTTATGTCAGTAGAACCGAAAAAACTTACCTGACAAGGTACACATCTATTGGACCCATGGTGCTTCTAAGCACTATCCTGTATCGCCGTTGGGGATAATCAGCCTACACACGAAAACAAAAATCAAATCAATAAATTGAATAAAGAAGCTAAATCTGAAATAAAAAGATTCCAATTCTCAGGTTCAACATGCCTCATCCGGATCTGGAACCTCCAATGTGGTTCCATGTGGAGCTTTGATTGCTATCAGGGTCTCATTCTGTAATGAACCAACAATCATCAATCTTAAATGAAGGTTATCCAAGAAGCAATTCAGTGCAAACACTTGGCATTTAACCACAAGGGCCAGAATTGGGATATTATCGAAAAAGACCAACCTGAAAGCATGGTAAACCCTTTATATCTTCTTCAGTCACAAAGAGCCACCTAAAAATGGCAATAAAATATTTGTTTCATTAAGAAGTTAACAGACTATGAAGAATAACTAGTTTATAAGGCAGATATAACAGGAACTCAAAACCTACTTCTGATTATTTTCATCCTCACTAAGATCCCGTAGTCTTTCTTGCATGTCTCTGCAACAGCCACATCAATACACAATATCATAGTTTAGAAACTGTAAAATTACATTACGAAACTTGTTCAAAGGAATCAAAGCATCGTTGCAAACAACCACCTTATTTGTTCATCCAATTTGTTTTCCTGCAAGGAAAGGCTCTCAACTTCTGCCTACAAAAGCAGAGAAACTTGAGCATCTAAGGTGATAAAATCCACACCTGATTCTCGACCTTTTTGCTCACTTAATCAGGAACTGGGATAGAGGGGTTACTTATAAAGACAGAAATCAGGCCCTTAGGCATGAAAGATAGTAAGATTACTGCACTACTTCTTACTTGATTGTCTTAATCACGTCACAAAAGTAAAACATCTACAACAACTACAAGACCTATAAGGCTGAGCATAAATACTTTTTACAAAGTTATAAAGACCATAATAAAAGAAATCCAGTAAAATGTGGAGAGGTGTGCATACAGCAGGTAGCCAAAGGGATCACCTTGCTCAAAAACAGTTAAATGGACCAGAAACCATAAGGAAAACAGTAAGACTGCATACCTGTAAGTTAGCAAAACTGTCATCCATTTCTCCTTGCCCTGAAGCACCAATTCCTCTGATCAATGAAAAATAAAACCACCAACGTATGACACAAAGACACTGGTTAGATTTTTCACTTGAAACATAAAATCAGAGTAGGTTACTACTCCTAATCAAAATTAAGCACATACTTCCATTGAATTCTATTTTTTAGTTTCTTCTCTATCAGGCCAATCCCTTCTAGAACATTTGTGATGTCATAAATACGCCTCTTTTGTACCTGGAATTCACAAAACCAGAACATCAGATTTATTAAGAGGGATAAAGGGAATAAGCTTGATAAAACTCAAACGATCACCTCTAAAGTATCAGCAGCATTGTTCAAATCAAGAATACCATCTTCAGCATGCTTGATCAAGTTAACGAACTTCTTTGTCAAAAGACCTGAGCCAGCCCAAAGAAAGAAATAAAGGTTTGCGATCATTCTTTTCCAAATTTAGAAATTTCAAATGGCACTGAAGCAAACTACAACAGCTGAAGAGGAAAAAAATTATTACTAAGGGAGCTATCATAGCGACATGAACCAACTGGAGTAAGGCTATTGCCAGGTGAACCTGCAAACAGAAGAAATTCCTATTAAAATAAAGAATCAATAAGTAAATTCTTGTCCAAATCTTTCACATACAGTCAATAAGATGAAAAACAAGCTCAAAGCCAACATTTTTGACCAAAAGAAATATTCACCAACTATGATACAAATACCCACCAATATTAGATATTGGAGTTTGAGGCCCTGATCGAGTGGATTTTGAAATCCTTGGTGTTCGTCCTTTGCCTCCTCTTGCTGATACTGGTGTTTGTATGGGACTACTAACTACTTCAGTGCATCCAGGACTGGCTGTCCAGTTACTGGACTCCGCAACGGAGTCAAGTGCTTCAAATTTTCGCTTAAGAGGCTGATACATAGTTTCAAACCCATTGTTAGAAGGCAGCACAACAAAAAGGGCAGCGAGAACAAAAGAGAAATACAAGCCAAACATTGCCTACCAAAACATGAAGTAACTCAGTAACAGGTCCCTAATCTTCAAATTTGTTTACAAGGGAATAAGTTCATCTAAAGAACAATACCATCCGAGCAAGTGAGGAGAAAAATCTACATACTACCTCCGTTCCATAATACATGGGCTTTTCCTTTTTGACACGTTTTTTAAGGAGCGAAAAACTCTATGAAATATTATTTTTTTAATCAAATTTTTTATATCATTTGATACTTATTACTAATAAGTATTGAATTATATAAAAAAATTAATTAAAAAAATAATATTTTATAGAGTTTTTCGTTCCTTAAAAAGCGTGTCAAAAACTAAAAACCCATGTATTTTGGAACGGAGGGAGTAATAACTTTCATCCTGACAACTGTGCAAATCCTAGAACAATCACAATCATTCAGTTGATACACATTGTCCTGACTAAGATTCAAAGGACTGGTTACACTTAAAAGACGCCCGAAAATAACTATCCAAAAACTGCAAACAAATGAAGAAAATGAGATTCCTACCTCCACTGGCAATCAGACGCTTAAACTCACCAGAACAATGGCGTTTATAGGATGCGAAAAATGGACAAACAGCATTCATATCTTACACACAAAAAAATGATTGCTAACACAGACAAGAAATCCAGGAAAGCTTTCAACACAACACAGCCATCTCAATCTAATAAAAAACACTTCTTCAGCAGCAACTGAGCATCCAATTGAACAGTCAACATCTTCCGCTAAAACCTAAATCCAGGGCGAACAAAAATCTAGCTACAAAAATGAAGTAGATCCCCACACATTACCTTCGAAATTCGAAACATTAAACAAAAACAAGCAAAGAATCTCAGTTTAGGTAATCAGCAAGAACTCACCGGAGACTTAACCACAATAGCTTCAGAGGGGTCAGGAAGACGACGGTCGGCGGAGGCGGAGGAGGCAGGAGAAGAGAAGCGATGGTAGTCCGCGGGGGCTACAAACGGAGGTTTCATTGAAGTGAAGGGTAGCTGGCGCCTGAGAGGTGGTTGTAGCGGTGGTTTTTGGTGCTCTGAGAGCTGATTTGCGGCATTAGAAGTTGACATCGGGGAAGAAACCCTCGAAAATCCGCCAATCGGAGGAAAATTAGACCGATCGTGGAGCTTCGAGGGTCTGGTAAAAATGGGGGTTTCAGGGTTTCGTGCGGCGGAAAAGGGAGGGGGTAAATTGGAGAGAGAAGCAAAGGGGGGAGCGGTTTGGAAGTAGATGAAGTGAGAATCGGAGATCTGGTGACGGACGTGGCGGCGGCGGCGGTGGAGGAGGAGGTGGTGGTTGTGGTGGGGGGAGAGGAAAATGGGGAAAGAAACTAAGAAAGGAGGGAATTTGGTTCGGATATGGATGTGGAGGGAAGAAGCACTCACCAAAGCCTACACTTAATTTAATTTCGCCTTTTTTACGTAATTTATATTTCTTCAAAACTATACAAAAAGAGGGGGAAATTTTGAATTTTTTCCCCGATTTACTTAAATTTCCGAAAAAATACAATCATAATTTTATCAACTTTAAAGGTAAAGTATATTTTGCAATATCAACTTATTTATAAGCTCATTGTTACATATAATAATAATAATAATAATAATAATAATAATATAGTGTTATGTGATCGCAAAGTGAACTTAAAAAAAAATCAATGCGAACTTCCGAAATGGAATTACATTATACTAATTTATAATATTAATCATTATAGTTTGGTGTTTTTTCTTCTTCTTGAAAGAGGGTGTTTTTTCTTCTTTGCTTTGTTTCATATGTATGAATAACATTGTTTTATATATTAAAAATCGAAAAACAGAATTTAAAATCTTACATGAACCATGAAAATGTGAAATGTATGTCTTATGTTGTACAGAACTTAAGTATTTTTATTTTTTATTTTAAAAAAATAGGTCATTTATAATTGAATATCTATGATTTATCTCCGCCAAAAAAACCAGCCCTTTGAAGAACATAGTTGTCACTTGTCAGTCGCCCGCGACAAATATGAAATGAAGAAGCAATAATATACATTTGGCATACAGTACTATGAAACACTAAATAATAAATTTTGTAAAAGACTTTGTACCATCTTCAGAACGACTTCACACTTTCACAGTAGTACATTGGTTATTTAACACTCAAAAAGTTCATTACAGTATTTACAATGTGCCCTCACCTAATAAAATTTGGGAGTGAATTATTTTGTCGCTCAAAGTAATACTCCCTCCGTTCAACAAAACTTGACGTTTTACTATTCATGCACGCTTTTTTAGGAGCTAAAAACTATATAAAATATCGACTTTTTAAATAATTTTTTTTAACAATTTCGTAGTTATTATTAATAAGTACAAACTTGTTAATTTTTTTTTTTTTAAAATGAATATTTTATATAGTTTTTATCATTCTAAAAAAGTGTTCGTGAATAGTAAACGACAAGTTTTGTTGAACAGAGGGAGTATAATGGAACATACTTCAATTCATAAAGGGTTCCTTAGAAATTGATGTTTAAAGAAATTAACAGTAAAACATCTTACTTGGCGATAACTTTTGGGAAATTCCTAGTTATTTGGTTCCTACTGCCTACCAACGTAACATGATTGATAATACAAGAACAGCTCTGGGGTCCGGTTAATGCCATGAAAATACTCCTTTTAGGATGATCTATTTAGTAGGAATCGGAGTACCGGAGTTCACAATTAATACACAGTAAAATTTGGAAGATTGGACGGAGAAAGAGTGTCGAGGGAGGTCCTGCTTAGAGCACCTTTGCCTTCTTCCTTGCCAAGAATCGCTCCTTTGCAGCAGCCAATGTGTCTTGATTTCGCTTGTGATGGTCGCTCTTCGGCTGTTCTGGAGCCGGTTGTTCGTCTGCTGATCTTGGAATTGATTCTTCGGGTTTAGGAGGAACCCGGGGTGAAGCTTCACCACTTGGCTTCTCGCAGTCCTCCCTGGACGGTGATCTGGCAGCCTGGCCAGGTAAATCGCTTGACGGACCAGCTTCTGACTTATCGGCAACTGGAGGTTGCTCCTTCTCCCGTTTGGGCTCCGCCTCTTTTGCTGTCACATCTCGTGCACCATAAGCAACATTTTTTGCAAGGCTGAAGTAAAAATCAGTTATGTCACTCTTCTTGGTAACCTGCAAAAACCCAAAAACACAACATTGACTGGTGAGTAGGATTCCAAGCAAGCAACGAGATGATATGACATTCATAAAGGTGACTGATCATACATCGTCTTTCTCCTCACGGAGTTCACGCAGTTTTTCTTCCTCCAACCACTTTGCCTGCTCAGCAAGCTTCTTTTTGTAAGCACTTGTGATGAACTTGTCCTTGTCTGCAAAAAGGTGGTCGTCTTTGGTTCTTTCCTTGGCTAGTTTCCTCTCGTAAACAATCTCTTGATCTCGTTCGCGTTGTTTGGCTTTATCCATTAGTGCTTGAATGTATTTTGGCTGCAAAAATATAACCACCAATTACATCGTGTGTGGGCTGACAACCAAAACAAACTTGATACAGATGAAGAGTAGCGAATATATAAGAATAGTCATTCTTTTTGGTTGAGGTGGGTTTGGAAACACTTCAACAGAAAGCAACCAGAATCACAACCATGATGTAGGAAATGTTTTATTTTGATTGAATCTGGATTAAAAAGCCCTTAACAAAATGAGGCTTAGCATATACACTCAAAAGGATGACAGATGTGTCAACAAGTACAAGGATGAGAGTCCTAATGCAGCTGCACAAATGAAATACTGTAGAAAATTTACATGAGCTTCTGTTCTCCTCAAGATCATTTAAAGTAGTTCATACCCAAAACACACATACCATTTTGAACCTTATTAGGTTTGGTACTAGATTTGGTACAAATGAACGGAACTGAAATACAATACTAGGGCTAAAGTGAAACAAAGAAAACTGCATCAAGTTCAACATTTCAGATGAAAATTGGAATTGGAAAAGAGAATAAATATATGGCACCGGAGTTTTTGTAAATACCCATATATCCATAGCTGTCCATTTTAAATACCAATTTGGTATTTTGGGCTAAATATATTATAAGGCATGCAATGTACCCTTCTCAACTGACAATTCAGGAAGCTGATTACCTCCATTTGCTTTCCTAGAATATTCAATTTGTGCTAAATGTTTAAGAAATTAGGTAAGCATGACCAACAAAAGCTTCTACTGATCCAGTAAAGACACAGATTACAAAATGATATTTGCGACAGATAAAGATATCAACCAGAAACCAAGTAACCCTAAACATAAAGCAATCCAAAAACAGCGCCCAATACAAGTGGAAGTAGTATCCATCAACTGAAATTATGAAACAAATTCACTGTGACAGTCATACAGAGTAACATTCGCGCAGAGAGCATACTTCAGATTTCAATTTACATACAGAATTAAAAAAAGAGATTGAATTATAGGATTACCTTACGCTCCTGGCGATCCTGTGCCCTAGGACGAACATCTTTATCCTTCATCTCATCATAAACCCCATCATAATCGAAAACTGAAGGGTCCTCTTCCAGAGCTTTCTTGTGCTGCTGCTCAATCTACAAAGAATTTAACCAAAAAAATATGAAGGTTAAAACGTTGTCAATTCAACACAAATTGCCGAAATACGAAAAACGAAAAGGAGAAGAGACTCGATCAGGTGAGCATAGTTACATCTCGGAGGGACTTGTTCTTAGAAGCTTGACGAGAAATCTCCTTCTCGACGTTGTCGTCGTCATCTTCGGCGAACCCGGCGGGTTTGGGAAGGGGCGGCCGGAGAGGCTGCTTCTTCTGCTGCGACGGCGGAACCCTAATCTGCAATCCATACTTCTTCTTGTCCATCGGAAACTCCCGGAAAGCTCAAATTCGCACGGCGAAGATACGGAAGAACGAAAGCAGCTCCCAATGCCTGTCGGAAAGCCGATCACCGGCGATTCGCTCGGAATTGGCCCTTTCAACTGGGTAGCTCGCTCCCGATCGTGCCAAGCTGCGGTTGTGAGATTTGTCCACCGCCCTTCAATGAGGTTTGGGCTATTAACTGCGACGTCTAAACTGGGCCGATTTGGGCATCAATGAGGTTTGGGCTTCTACTATCGATCTATTTATAACTATCTATCTATAATCAGTGGCGGCCGCAGGAGTATCTGAAAGGTGGGGCGAAATTTCGCACTCGTAAATATATAATCCTCAATACGCAAATATAGTAACATCACCAATTGATCAACAAAATTAAAATAACATTCAATGATACAAGTCTACATGTAAGTTCAAATGTTCAATTTGCATTTAAAGTGAATGCATATGGAATATTAAATAGTACATAATATAAGTTCACTTTGATGATAAAGTAAGTAAATCAATCTTGCGGGTACTCATATCTTGATAATGCTCTTTCAACAGAAGCAATTGCGATTGGTAACACCAAAATCAACTCCAAAAGCCAATAAATCAAGGGAAATACACTATGAATTCTTACATGAACCATCATTTTAGTGACATCTCCAATATCTTCCAACCCCCTCTTGTTTTCCCTATATATTTTACACGAAAGATTTGGGAATTGGTTTTGATAACCATATATTCCTATGCATCCTCATTCCTATCTCCATTTAAATTTTATATGCTTGACCTCTTTTATCATTATATAGATAGGCAGAGAACGAGGCAATTAGGTGTTACTTACATTCCTATTTATTAATTTAGGGTATATATATCCATACAAATTAAAAATGACAATGAAGGAATGATGAATCAAACCAATTACCTCTATATTTAAATCGACAATAATACAATTAATTACCTAGTAAAAATAATAATGGAGTAATGAAAAGTAAAAAGAAAGACAAAAAAAAAGGAAGAAAGAAAGAAAGTAAAGAGAAAGTCAAAAAAAGGAGATGAAAAAATTAGGAAGTAAAAAAAAACTAAAAGGGTGAAAATGTGAAATAGAAAAAGACAGCAAAAAGAAAAATAAAAACAGGAGAGAGAGAAAAACATTGTACATTTCAAAAAAATTGGAAGCTCATGGAGAATCGAACCCTAGCTTGAACTCTCCCGTGCTGTCCCTTTACCATCTGTACCAAGTGTATATCAGTGTTTTATGTCTGTATTAACTAAATTAATTTTAAAATGGGATGGGCGGCCTAGATACTTTCCGGTCGAAAGGTGGGGCGGCCGCGTACGCGCGCCCCACCCTGGGGCCGCCCCTGTCTATAATATAATCTACAATCTACAATCTATCTATAACTTCTAGAGTATTATCATCTATCTATATCTATATCTATATCTATATCTATATCTAACTATCTGTATCACTGACTCTACAATCTATCTATAACTTCTAGAGTGTAATCTATCATCTATCTATATCTATAACTAACTATTTGTATCACTGACTCCTTAATTCTAGCTCTTTCAACCAATGAAATTTTAACTTCATATTTTTTTTTATTCCAATCAAAACATATTAATGGAATTAAATAACAACTTCCCTTAATATTAGCCATTAGATATATTCTCTTTTCTTATAATTTTTTTTGATACAAACTTTTCTTAGAGATATTAAACCTTCTATTCTATACGATATCACTGACTTTGCCCAATTCCCTTAATTTCGCTCATCTAATGTTTGGTATTGGTTAATCTGCCTTGCTCAACATGTACTTGATGTCGAGTTACGTTGTGGATGGGCAAAAAATTGGCTTGACCTTCTGTTTGTGATTTTTTTTTTGCATCTCAGTGTCTTCGCCATTAATATCAAATAGCAAGTTATTCAAATCTTTTGTCTTCGATTATAAAAGTTTTTCTACGCGGGGAGTGCCTACTATAAGAGGTTTGGGGCAAGACGGAGGGTTTCAGGTTGAGGGATGTGTGCAGTGGTGGATCCAGAATTTTTATTAGGGGGGACTATTTTTTTTTTCGAGAAAAGAGAGTTTACACAAGTACACAACTCATAAGAACACGTAATTTCATAGGAAAAGAGATTACAAAAAATTTGAGTTTATTGAGATGAACAATAAAAAATCCTTGGTTTTGGACACAGTTGGCTCAAACCTTTGTCTTTAGATTTTGAAAACAAGCTTCGTGGGTTATAGTTAGCTCACAAGCTTGAATTTTCAATGAACTTGATTGAATAACAAACTTGTCCATATTTTATATTCCTATAAAAAAAACAAATGTACAAACCACAACTCCAAATCAAAAACCACAAATTCATAAATTTATTTTTCCCAATCACAATCACAAACCACAATTTCAAATCACAAATTCATTTCTCATAACATCGAATAATAAACTTGTCCATATTTTATACTCCTAAAAAAAAAAAAATCTACAAACCACAATTCCAAATCAAAAACTACAAATTCACAAATTTATTTTTCCCAACCACAATTCAAATCATAAATTCATTTCTCATAACCACAATCACAATTTCAAATCACAAACCACAAATTCTAAGCACAATTCCTCAAAATTTATTATCAAATTCACAAACCCTAATCAAAATTTCTCCAAATTGGTTCTCAAATCTACAAATTCCAATCTAAATTGATTCTCATATCAAGTAATTGAACTTTAAAACAATCCCATTATAAGGTAGACGAACAAAACTACTGACCTTGAACTAGATCGAGGAAGAACGCGGAGTCTGTGCAGCCTGTGCGACGGGAGTGGGGTGCGGAGTGCAGTGCAGGGTTCGCCGCCGACTGCCTAGGACTGGGTGGAGGTCGGTTGGCGGTGGCGCGGCCGGAGGTGGAGCTTGCGGCGGCGGCGGCCTGGGACTCGGATCCCTCTATCGCGTTTCGTCTTCGTGCTTCTCGCGTCTGTGTTACTGGGTAAAAAGCATCTGTTTTGAAGTTAATAAAAAAAAAAAAAGTAAAAAGAGTGGAAAACGAGATTCGAACTTGGGTTGGCGCGCTCCCGTTAAATCTCCAGTCTCCACCCATCCATTACCATTGAGCCAAGCAGCATCATTGCTTCTTAGTATAGGGGGCTTCGTGCTCCCGTTATTTATTACAAGTACCGTCATATATCTATACTACTATAAATGGGTGGAGGGAATTAGATCCGGACCGTTGAGTTAAAAGTTATCTACGGCTCATATCTGTTTTCGGAATCCACAACACTGTTCATCTGACCTGTGGTTGATTGTGGCCCGTAGATAGCGTTTTTGGCAAAATTTCGATGGTCTAGATTGATTGCAGTGTATAGTACCTCTTTTACCCTCAAAACTTTCAATTTAAAAATATTGATTTTTTTGTTTCAATATCCTTTTCCGTCTTTTCATTAATGTCGGACTGTAACCTGCTTCCACCTCTTGATGGTCGGCGCTTCCATCTCCTCCGTTTCTCTGTGCTTTCGTCGGCTGTATTGTTGTTCTGTGGTTTCTCCGTTTCCCCGCCGCCTTGCTTTCTGCTTCTCTTTCGTCTGCTACATCTCCGTCTACAATTGTGTACGCCAACGCCTTCTCCAGCCTTCTCCATCTCGCTCCTTCACCAGGCGTTCTCCATCTCGATCCTTTCTCAAGGCCTCGCTCCATCTTTCTCCTTTCTCCAGGCGAATTAAGTTCGTCCTTTGGATTCAAAAATCGAATTGAAGAAATCAAGTTGAGGGTCCTCTCTTATCGTCTGCGCCATCTGTCAGGGCTCTCTCTTCTCGTCTGCGCCATCTCGCGCCTTCTGTTGTCGCCAGTGACTCCTTCGGATCTCCCCCTGGCCTCCATCTGCTTCTCCATCGGTTCTCGTCATCTTTCACAGGTTTATTTTCTTAAACCCTAATTTGACTGTCTTTTCTACTGCCGATTAGTCTTTGAAGAGATTTTTGGTTGGTTGATCGCTATTGACCTCGACCTCTCTAATCTCTTTCAGATTCATCTTCTTGTTTGCTATTGTTGTTTTGATTTCGATTTAGGGGATTTGAGGTTCTTCTATTTCGATTAAGGAGAAGTCGATTCCTCTTGTGTGCTTGATTCGACTCTTTTTATTTAGAATTAGGGGTTCTGTGGTTCAATTTGCCTTTCTCCAAAATATATTTTTTCTATTTGTCCTTTAATTGTTTCCCTATACACGTATATGGTCTTAGTTTATCTGGGATATAAATTATTGGAATTGGAATTCAACCGAGAGGAATCATTCCAAGCAAATGCTAAAAAGAAGGGATTGGTAACCTAATTTGAAAACTCTTTTTCTTTTATTTCACGGTTATCTGTCCTCTTGGCTTTGCAAATCTGGGTATTTAACCCCAAGACTTCTTCAAAGAGTTCGTATGTTAGTCATCTGTCTGCCAAATTGGACTTGGAGGTATGCAAACTTTGTTCTGCGTGTAAAATAGGACATTACAGTTCAAATTGGTTATAGCTTACAATCTTTCCGTGCTCAATCTGTTTGATGTTGGATTCATTAATATGGTTATTTGGGGTAGATGATGCATTTCATCATCTTCTGCAGACTCGCAAGGATGCAACCCAAATCGTTGCTAACTTGCAAAGGTAGCAGGTGAATTCGAGATCCTATGTTGCTTAGTAAGTTGTAATCAGTTGTCTATATGCTTAGTCATGAATGCTTTCAATCAATCATAACAATAAATTGATTCTTTTTTAATTCTAAGAAATTATGTTGACTGTATACTATGTGCAACGCACTCGCCAATCAGATAGCATGGAATTCTTATTTGTGTGGTATCTCATGTTTAGTTTGTTTATGTACATGATAAAGATATATTAGTGTCTATTTTCTGTGAAGTTTCGTTAAAAAATGAAATGCATCTTCTTTATTGCAGCCTATTGTGTTGTTGCTGTCGAATCTGTTGGTAGACAACTTCCAATGGCATTCTTGGAAAGGGTTAAGGAGGATTTTAACAAGAGATATGGTGGTGGAAAAGACACTTCAAGAGTTTTCTTTTCTTTTGATTTCCACCTCCCTTGTTCTTGTTGAGTGAATTACCCTTTGATTTCCATACGGGCAGTCCTCTGTTTCACAAATAAGGCCAAGTTACATCAGATTTGTAATAAAACTTGATAATATAACACATGTAAAAGTTAATGTTATGATCATCAAATACAAAAAGAAACTCACCTGCTGAACCAAGACTCCCATTGACAGCACTAGAAGCATCAACCGCTTTCACTGTGTGAGGGGTAACATTGGCAAGAATAAAATCAATGGCTCCATAGGGGTCCTTTGCATGTTCAATAGCAGCATCCTTTAGTAGACGAGCATCAACCTTCTCAAAGCTTTTTGGCATCAGATATGTGGGCATCATCTTCAAAGAATCTTTAGCCTTCAACAAGAGCGGGGTGGGTTTACTCATGGCTGTGAGTTTATTAGTCATGAGGAGTATAGGGGTAAGTTGTTTGCTAGGTTTAATTCCTGTTAGCATATGTTTTGCATTTAATCCTATAGTGTTTATACAAGTATGGTAGGCTGAGTAAGTTTTCTCATTCAACAATCTTTTTTTTTTGGAATTTTCCGCTTCTGAGTCAATTTTAGCACTAGATGATCCTAATCGAAGGCGGACACTTGCTCTCCATCTACTCGCTAGGGTTGCCCAGGTGTGAGAACTGTCCATTTTCCATTTTTACACTTTCAGTTATATTATTTGAAACTCTAATGTCACTGTTCTTTTACTGTTGTTTTTGCTAATTAGTTTTCTTTCTGATTTGCGAGTGTTTTTAAAAAAAATCTGTTTGTGATTGTTATAACTGTATTAGTATTGACTTTGCAATTTTATCATTTAAATATACTTTGTCAGTGTGCCTATAATTCTGCAAAAGCGAAGAATAAATTTCACCTGTGGGGAAGTCATTGGAGACATGGAGATTCATTGCTTTTTGCTTTGGCATCTGCACAGGTATGTTATGGTTATCTCTATTATGATATTTTTTTATCCATGATTAATGAATGTATATAAAAAAAATCATATTTATGCTAAATCTTTTTTTTGCAACTCCAATGGAAACCCCTAAATATAAATAAACTTAAGTTTGCTAAGAAATTTAGGGTATAGCATTGAGTATATTATTCTCGGTATTTTAGTTTTTCCTTTCCAATTTTGTCTTACACTTAATTACAACTTTCTTTAATGCACGATTTCTTGTTGACCTTGCGCTATACTACTTTACAGGTCATGTATGCATTTATAATGCGTCCCGAGACCCTGCCAAAATCATATCATGATTTCATTTAGAAAACCGGACCAGTTGCAAAGCCAGTATATAAGGCTGTTCATGAATATTGTAGAGGGACCCCAGTAGATATTGCTTCACTTTCTGCTTATTTGTCCACCAGGAGAAGACCTGAGATGGTTCACTTAGAAGAGTTCCCTTCCATAATTCCCTGTTCCATAATCCACCCAGATACAAAATCTTGTGTAGCTCGTGATATCCAGGCAGCATCAGCTGCTTTCAAGAACACATTTCCTCTTTACTTCTCCTTGACCTTGGTGCCCTTTGTAGTGCTGCACCTACAAAAGGTACATTTGAAGCTTATTCTGTAATTGGATCATACTTATATTAGCTTGCTGCGTGCTCTTCTATAAACAGCTATGTTGCATTGGGCATCTAATTTCCACCTCATCTCTTCCCTCTTAAAATCCTTGGTTTTTACTTTTCATAGCCTGTCCTATATCACATAACATGCATGAATCATTGTTTGTGGAAATCCTTGTCAAGATCCTGTTACAAAGCCATGAATAAGAACTTCCATTATGATTCTCTAACAAGTAACAACTAATAATAGAGTATTGAGGTGATATGAGGATGTGAAGGTGAAATTTTGTCAAAGAAAAGAAAATTCTGCAACACAAGCAGCTCAACTGCAGCAGGTATTTCTGTATAGTGAATAAGCATTCAAAAGCAATACCAAAAGAATAAGCATATTTTTTAATCAAGAGTTTTACATGTGTATACCTTTATATGACTACTAATTCCCTAATTGATTTATTTCATTTGACTGACCTAATTTGCATCCCTATAATCCCTCAAATAAAAGATAAAATATAATAATAAATAGCATATGTACCCCAAAATCTCTTCCTAAACTGTCCATATCAGCTAGAACTGCTATACTTTTTTGGTACCTTCTACCAACCGCATAAATGAGATCATTAACAACCCTAAATTAGTCGATAATTGAATAAAACAGAAATCAAACCATGCGATTTCATCAGGAGAAATCAAACAGTACGATAATTGAATAGAATATAAATCAAACCATACGATAATTGAATAGAATAGAAATCAAACCATACAAACCTGCAGAGATGGTGCCAGGTCAGAGCTTAAGACGATTTTGGAAATCAAATCTGAAATGGAAAAAGAAAAAATGAAATTTGGTAGACAAATTGGAATAGTTAATTGAAAAACATGAAATTGAAAGAATAATAAAGAGAGAAGAAAGAGAGATTACCTGATTTGAAACATGAATTTCATAGAGTAATTGGATCATACTTATATTAGCTTGCTGAGTGCTCTCCTATAAATAGCTCTGTTGCATTGGCCATCTAATTTCCACCTCATCTCTTCCCTCTTAAAATCCATGGTTTTTACTTTTCATAGCCTGTCCTATATCACATAACATGCATGAATCATTGTTTGTGGAAATAGCTATGTTGAGCCTGTCCTATATCTCATTCCCTGTTTTAGTTTAATTAAGCAAGCAAGCTCAACCTTGCTTGCTTAATTGCTGGGACTACTGCCTTCTCTTTCATTCCCTGTTTCTCAGTCTTCCCGTCGTCTTCTTCCCGCGTTCTTGTATCGTTGGTTGGTTCTCCATCAGTCAAAGTAAGTTTTTTGGTGCAACTGCACCACCAAAAAGCTTGAACAAAGAGTTTGGGTAATTATTTTAGTTGTTTTAATAGTTAGACCTCTCAAAGGAGTTATCCCTTTGTTTTTCGAGTATACTTCATCTAATTGAAGATCTCTCCTGATATTTTAGATCTAAACTCAAGGAGCACATGCTATATTGTGTTGATCATCCAGAGGAAATGAACAAGCTTGGAAAGGTGCAGGCCTAAATTTCAGAAGTCAAGGGTGTGATGATGGAGAACATCGAAAAGGAATCTCGGTCAGACCCCTTCGCAAGCCCTTCGTATGCCTTTCGCAACCCTTTCTTCATCTCGTGTTCTCAATCTCGCTGCAACTAGCTCCTTTGTCATTGGCCGTACTCAAATTTTAGGGTTCGAAGACGAGGAACTCAAGGTTAGGCCTCTTCTTTCTTTTCTGTTTTGAATGATTCTCTAATTATGTTTTGAAATTAGGAAGATTTTACCTTATTTGCGAGTTCTAGATTAGGCATGGCTTCCCGGCTGAGGATGCTTCTAAAAGTTATCATCATTCCTTGGTGACATGGAGTTCTATCTCGATCTCTATCTCTATCTTTGTTGAGATTTGGGTTTTAAAATCAATTTTTTTTAGGGTTAGAGTTGTAGTTGGAATTGTTTCTGATCAAATTGAGAGGCTTGCTCTTTAAATTAGGGATTTGGGCCTTGAAATGAGGTTTATGACCTTCAACTTGAGGATTGAGATCTTCGGATTGATGGTTATGGCCTTGCAATTGAGGATTGGTGTTGTGAAATTGAGGGTTATGGTGCAAATTGGGGACTTTTTTTCAGGGTTGCTGTCTTCAGATTGAGGATTATGGGCTAGGAATTGAGGATTCACTCCATGAGATTTTGAGTCTGGGTTTTGAAAATGCAAAGCAGGATCTTCAAATTGGAAATTAGGTTTTGATGTAAAGCTTTTTGGGTGATATTGCACATTCTTGCTCATCTAAGCAATCTCTTTTTGAGATGTAAAGCTTTTTGGCCTTGCAATCTCTTGCTCATCTAAGCAATAAAGATTTTTGTTAGTAATTTGTTGCCTTCAAGCCGCGATCTTCTTGTTCGAGTACTTTGTTATTTCAGTAACTTCTAGGAATCTTGGATACAGATGAAGTTAAAGATGAAGATTTCTTAATGAATCAAGCTCTACATTGATGATCTAGATGAATCAAGTGAATCATACAAAGACTGGATACAATACACCTCCTTGAATGAATAATGAATAGATAAATAAATTGAAATGTCTTGAAAAAAAAAATCAAACTTGTACCTCATTTATGCACACCTGTTCTATAAATTCATCAATCAAACCGGAAACGAAAGTTACAAAACACACCAAAAACGTAGACTCCAACAAATGAATTAGTTGAATGACTACTTGTTCATGTCATATTAAAATATCGTTTGGTTTGTATTTTTTTGATGCAGGTGCTTGATCCCGGTGAAAAGATTGAGATATTGGTTGACAAAACAGATAATCTTCGTTCACAGGTTCGTGCTTTTTTATTTTTGAGTTGTTGTAACAAGCTGAGCTGACGCTTCTTTTATTTTGTTCTTTTTATTGTTCCTCAATCTTTCTAAAACTGGAAGCAGGAACCTTTCTGATATCAGGGTAGGTTTTTGTTCTTTTTACTCTGTTTGTTTTGCTTTTTGACTAAATAGATAACAAAAACCTTTTAATTTGCATCCCAGCTGTATGAACATGGTTATTTCAACTTATTTTCTCTTCTAAGCTCAACCTTGCTTGGTTAATGCAGCTATGAGAACCCTGACATGGCTCTGCATTATAGTTCAATGCTAAAAGAGGGTATACGCCTTTGGGCTGTGGCAAGGTGAGGGACTTCAGTAGTTCAGTTTCATGGACTTCTGTGTTTCATTTAAAAGCAATTCATCGTATTTTTTTCTTGTTAGAATTATCATGCTAATCAATACATTGTTTAAGGATGTACTTCTCTAATGTTGGATTTGTTTTTCCCTATTTCATCGAAGAATTGCCCACTTCTTATTTAAAATACTTATATTTACCCATACGAGTCCCCATCTATTCTTTTTTTTTTAGATATGTACTTTATTGTGAGCATTTCAGAAAGTTATTTCACTACATTCAACTCCCAAATTTTAATATTGCTGCAGATGCTGCTGCTGTTTTGAAGGCTTAGATTTTAATCTTTTATCTCTTTGTTGTATCCGGTACACACTTCCCACTTCATATAGGAATTTGCAGGCACTCTTTTATTATATCCTTTCTGTTCTAGCTTATGATGAAGCTGTTCATGTCCAAATGCAGGAACTGTTGACGAGGCATAAAATCTACAGCAGCTGAATTTCTTTCCACAAATTGTGATTGGGTGAGAAAGCTTCTTTTCCGAATTCCAAATATAACTGTTTGTGTAACATATATAGGATTTTTTACATGATATTGCAGCCCCTATGTATCATATCAAATTTGAAAATTTCCCCCATTTTATTTTTGCTGGTTTCAGTTTTTCACATAGTATAACTCAAAGCTGCTTGAGTCAAGCAATTATATTACCAGAAGACATGCAGTGAAGGTATGGCCTAAACCTTTGATTGATTTGAAGGGAGGTTCCATTTTATTCTTACATGCAACAATCATTGCAAAAGGCGACTAGATGTTGCATTAGATTGCCTGTCTATACTTACTGAACTTAGGCATCTTGAATCCTGGCTGCAGGGTTGGAGGGTGGTCGTAGATCACCTGAAAGCTCAATCTTTGAGTAGATAACTGAATGTTTTCCATTAAGCAAACTTTCCCGAATACGACAGATGCGGAAGTGGGGGAGCCGAAAGTAGCTAAAGAAGTCAGAGGAAGAAAGTAGTTAGGCAACTGTATGCACAAGAAGGGTACATTAGTATCCTGGGAATTTACAACATTGACAGAAAGGGTAAGAATATTTGCAGTCTAGCTCTACTAAAGTAGTCGGCCTAACCTTTGGTTCCCGTAACCAAGTTTTTCTTTCTTACTCCTTACGTACTTTTTCTTACTTCATCCATACTTTTTTCTTTTTTTAAGTGTAGGGCAAACGGAGCTCTCTACTTTGACATCTAACTAAAAATGAACAGCCGGCATTGCAAGCAAATAGAGAGCCCCCCCCCCCCCCCCCCCCCCCCCCCCCCCCTCCGTTTGAGTCGTTGCGAGCCAGAAAGCGTACTGGCGGTTTTAGTCGCGAAGTGGCCGCTTACATTTATGGTGATCATGGTGCATTGCTTTTATCCAAGTTGAAAGATTCGTGAATTGTTGATTTTCATCCAGTAATTTTTATCTCCTAGATCCATTCGTTTTTTGTTTTGGAAGTCCTTGATCAACTGATATTTTTGCTTACACCTCTTAATTACATCCTTAAATTCTCTTTATCTACACTTTTTTTAAACAAATCGTTGCTGGTGGAGGGGATGATCAATTGAAATCATTCAGGGAACTCATTGATTTTGGATTGTAGGAAATATGAATGGATAAGAGAACTGGAGGTATGTGCTTGTCAATCTCATCCAGGCCCATTTCAATAACTGGGATTGATGATGGAAGATATTGGAATCGGATTCCTACCAATGAATCTAGGTAAGGGTTTCATCCTCTCTAGATTCAGTTCAAACTATATTCTTTCATCAGATTCAAGTCAGAAAAATAACATGCCATGATTTGTGCTTGGTTTGTGTTTTTATCCTGATTTGGGGTTGAGATTTAATTGGATTCGACTTCAACTGATTTTTTTTAGGGTTTCGATTGAGAGTGAGAATTTGTGGGTTTTTTTATTTAAGATGAATGATAGGTTGAGGTGATTTTCCAACTTTGTGAGCTTTAAGGTTAGGATGCTTTAAGCTTGAGGGTTCTGATTTAGGGTTAACTGGGTTTCGATCTAGGTATTCGGACTAGGATTTAGGCTTGAGTTTCTGCAGTTAGGCTGCGAATTAGGTTTCCCTGAATTTTATTCAAAAAATTTCTTGCCTGGGGAAATTCCTGATTTTAGAGCTTTAAAAGTGCCTTTGGGAACGAGTCTCATTTCACCGTTGTGTTTAAGGAGTGCTATTTGGCAGCTGATTTGATGTTGGAAATTATAACCTTGTTAGCATTATATCACTGAGCCTAATTAGGAATTTAGGATTATAAAAGTTTAATCATGGTTCTTATATGTAGTCATTTTATACATCACTAGCTGGATGAGGTAAGATATGTCACAATTATTAAACAAATTCAACAGCCTTTATTCATCCCCAGAACATGGATATCCATAACATTTAGTCATATGATTATTAGAGGCTTTTCTGAACTTGTTAGAAAAAAAAAATTATGGCAATAAAAATATTAAATATCCTATACCATGGATTTGGTTCTCTCTCACACTGGTCCTTTGTTTGTTTTTGCAGAGCAATGGCCAGACTTGGTACTAGATGCTTATCTGCAGTATCTGCTTATGACAACACATTAGGGATTATTGACACATTCGATACTGCCCAGGCCAAATTCAATGACATCCTCAGCTCGCCTTCTCTATTTTGACTCTTCTCTATTTTGATGCTGCCTGTGATAAGATAAAAAGCCTCGCTAACTCGCTAAGGCAAATGAACTTGACTCTTCTCTATTTTGTTAATTAACAGCGCCTGGGCATCAGCGAAAGAGTCTAAAACGTTGAAAAACAAGGCATCTTGATTACCCAATTTTCCTCGAATGATATTCATGTCTGAGCTCCATTAAGATGCATATTTTTCATTGACCAGAATATTTCTTTTTGGCTGTGTCTTGTGGAAGCTACATGACATGTTTAGGCTGAATTTTATTTGAATATGTATTTCAGCTGCTTAAAAGGCATAAACATTTTCTACTGAAGCTCAAGTGTTATAATTTATAAATTAAATTTCCATTTATTTCTGCTCTAGATTGTAGGATCATTTTATACGTTTTTAAGAATATTTTCCTATTGCAGGTCAAAGATATATTGTATCAACCATACAAAACCACAAAAAAAAGCCTTAGGAGCATTGCACCCAAAGAAATCAAGCTGCTCAAGTATTTGTTAAACATCGCTGATCCTGAGGAACGATTCTCGGCGATGGCTACTGCTTTTTCCCCAGGAGACGGTCACGAAGCCAAGTACCCAAATGCCCTCTACACGTAAGATTAAGCCTTTGATTTTCACAATGAATTAACCTCTGCTTGATGTAGCGACATTTGACGAATGCCATCAGCTGATCTAAACTTGGCTTTATCCTTGCTGTTGGAGCTAGCATGCCAAAGGAGCTTCACAAATGGGTGACAATCATGCTTGACGCATAGAACCTCAACAAAGAAGATACCGAAATAAGGGAAGTGAAGCATATGGCTGCACCCATTGTTATCCAACGACTTTTCATCCTCAAGGAAACTATAGAAGAGGAGTACTTGGAAAAGGCCATTAAGACGGATAGTACAGATGCCGAATCCGAAGAACTGTGAGTCTAACAAATCCTTGCCAAATCCATTTTGCCTAATTGAAGAATCATATTTGGTGTCAGGATGGATCTCTTATGATGACTTCAAATACCTTGATTAGGTTGTTTCTGGATATGTTTCTTAAATTTCCACCCACGCTATTAAAAATATGAGCTTTTGAATTTGTTCTTAAGTTTAATTTTGATTCTAGCGTCCTTGATCCAGAACATGCTATCTATTTGATCAAGTTCATAGCTGCT
The DNA here is from genome assembly GCA_037127255.1 of Persicaria tinctoria. Taxonomy (NCBI): domain Eukaryota; kingdom Viridiplantae; phylum Streptophyta; class Magnoliopsida; order Caryophyllales; family Polygonaceae; genus Persicaria; species Persicaria tinctoria. Next base: position 17,542,934 of record JBANSL010000007.1, on the reverse strand, counting down.
ACTGTTGTTCTAACTTTATCGTCTTACACTGAGCATGTTTCTTCTGGACCTTTACTCATTAGATTGAGTCTTACTGTAATCAGCTTGAGTTTTAACCGTGAGATTCACATGAAATTCGATATGGACTTGTTGCTGTCAGTTCTCAAAACTTTACAGTTGTAGTTCTTTCCTGTATCCCTTTTGTAGTCTGATTGTTGTCTTCCAGTCTTAATTTCTTCGTTCTTTCTGTTGGTCCTCTGTTTTTTATTTCCCAGGTACTAATATCTGGCAAGGACGACCGCGAGGTAGAAAGAGTGGAGGTGGTGGGAGTGGAGTGATATCGGGAAGAGGAACATGGCGACTGACACCGGGAACCATAATAGACCGTCGCCGGAGAGATCAAGAAGCTTCAGTAGGCGACGTGGGACAAATTTGTATCCACAATTACGCCGTGCAAAGCACGACCTTCTACCTAGTATAAAAATACATAAACCTCTTTTTAGGATAGGGGGCTTCAGCCCAGTCCAGATCCTCCGCAACCTTCGGCGCTACCTACGGTGCATCACAAAATTATTTCGGGTATAACTAATCATCGAAAAAAAAATTAAAAAATATTTTTAAGTTCTACACTCTTATATTGATATATTTATAAAATTTTATTATAAAAATCCATGTTTTAAAAAAATAGATAATTAAAATATCGATTATTTTAGAAAATAATTTTTATTATTTTTGAAAACATGAATTTTCATAATAACTTAATAAACATATCAATTTAAGGGTATAGAATCTAAAAATATTTTTTAAATTTTTTTTCAACATTTATTTATACCCGAAATAATTTTATGATTAACCGAATGGAGCACCGTAGGGTGCAGATGATCCTGACTGGCTTCAGCCATCCCGAACCCCCCACAGATCCGCCACTGGATGTGTGGCCGGAGTTGGAGGAGAGAGATGTGAACTAGATAGGTAGAGTAGAAATAGGTAATGGGCTTTGCATCTTAGGAATGTAGATGGTGATCGCAGGCGATGATGAAGTTCCGAGGGCAACAATTAGACCTAAGTAAACATGGGTCAACCTGCCCGGCCCGCCCAATCCGTCCGGGAAAATATTCGGGCTTGGACAGAGTAGTTGGTCCAAGCGGGCTGACGAGCCCGGCCCAGTAGGCCCAGAGGGCCGGGCTTGGGCATAGGGTAAAGCCCAAGCGGGCCGACAAGCCCGGCCCGGTTATATATATATAATTATATAAGTTATATATAACATAATAAAAATATATACATAATTTCTAGGAGTGGGCACAAATCCTGCAAATTCTAGACCCGTCTCGCAAAAATTATGCGGAACGGGACGTGGAACGAGGATACATATATATGTATGTATTTAGAGTGTGCATATAAATTTTTACACACTCACACGGCCACACACATTTGAAATTATATATTTATAGTATATGGGACACACATTTACATTTCAACATATATATACATTTACAGTATATATACAAGTGTATAACATGTATACACGTTTACATGTATATATAATTTCTATACAGTATATATATAACTTTGTATTACATTATGTATATAACTTTGTATTGCATTTGTTAGTAAGCTAATATTGTATCCAGATTTGCCTCACATTTGAAAGTGTTGGTATAATTTATGATTTGCTTTTATTTTAAAAAAAAATTAGTTCGATTTCGGATAAAAAATGAATTTGAGACGTTAGGCCCGCTTGGTCGGGTGGGCGGCCCGGCCCGACAATGAGGGCGGGCTTGGACAAGGCACTAGGCCTAAAAATCGGGCCTAACCCAAGCTCAGCCCGGCGTATGGGCTGAAATTTTGGTCAAGGCACGGCCCAAGTCCGCTCGGCCCGGCCCATGCTCAGGTCTAGCAACAATGGAGTAGATCAACCACAATGGAGTTCAGGGGCTTTGAATATTTGTTCAACCATTTTCAATTTTTTAAATGTATTTAATTTCTTTGTTTTTTTCTTTTCTTTTTTTTAGCAAATTTCTTTGTTTCTTTCATGTTATTTTAATTACAAATCAAAACAAATAATAATTAAAGGAGGGTAAATTTGACCTTTTCATTCACTTTTTTACGGACTCAAACGGAACAGTAGGACCAGTGACTCTTTGCTAACAGAATAAGTTTAAAATGTGGTGTTCTGCAATTTTGATTTTAAGGGGTGGTTTTGTGCTAAACGACCTATTTTAGGGGTGGATTTCTGCAATTTCGCCAAAAAAATATTCATTATGTTTTACAAAAGATAGCTGATGGAGTACTGAAACTAATGAATTATTTGTGCTAAGTATAGTTTAATAAGCCAATATGGTGTTTGATAAGCCTAAGTGTTAGGGTAGCTGATAAAAACTTGTGAATAAAAAATTAAAAGTTTTGAAAATTTTTGGTTGACTAGTTGTTGAAAAGCTTAGATTTTAAAAGCTAATTAAACTGAAATTTTATATTTATTTCATTTAATTAAAAATATATAATATTATAATTATAAACTCCGAAAAGCTACGTATGATTGCCAAACAGAGATTCCAACTTAATTTTCGGTATATTCCACGACCTAATCTAGAGTAATTCGATGCCTTTTATCCGGGGTCCAAATCCTGTGTCCTCGAATTTGTCCCCTTACCCTAAATTTGGTCAAATGTCCATCTACAATATCTAATTAGCTAAATTTCGATTTTAAATTGGTTATTAAGTAAGTGTCCATTCTATTTTCATAATACCCAAACTACCCTCATTATAATTAAATCAGCTCCTCCACCTAACCCCCTTCTCCTCTGTCAATAAATTGTCAATCTTCCTCCTCAACTCACTCCCTCCCCGTCGGCAAGGCCCTCGTCGTCTACATCAATTCCCTCGGCTCCTCTTTTCTCTACTACGGCGCCATCACCGTCTCTAGCCCCTCCGCCATCCTCTCTCTCCCTTGTCCCGACACCAGCGCCTACTCCACCTCCCCCGCAGCTCGCCGCCCTGCTCTCCGCAAAGATCGGCGTCTTCGTCAAGGATCTGACGTCCCTGCCGTCTCTTGACGCCGTCGAGGATTGAAGGATCGAGCACATGGCTCCCAAGGCCGTCGAGCGCACATGCTTGCTGATGGATCCGAATCTCCGGTTCAATTTTGCCGCCTTCCTCAACATACAATGCTTTGGTTATTCACTTTTTGTCGACAATTGGTACTAGAAATTAGAAGTAAGTTTGAATTGTACCTTTAATTTTGCCTTTTGTGCTGATAAAATTCTATTTTCATGAGTATTTAATGGATTGCATGATCTCTTTCCTACTAAGTGATTGATGACATTAAGAATTGATATTCAATTAATTTCCAGATTGTAGAAATGTGTAATGGGGAGTGTTGTGAGGTCATTTGATGTTTTTATGAGATTTGGAATTTTTTAGAAATTTGTTTTAACCATGCACTCAATATGTTCAATAAAATGCCTGAGAGAAATGGGGTGAAGAAGTTAGCTCTAGGGTTTTTCAATTGGGCGATTGTGAGATTGGATTTTTCCCTTGAATTGAATTGGTTTGTTTTAGTTGATTATGCTTTGTTTTGAAAGGTAGTGAATTTCTTGAATTGTGTTTTCTTATTTGATTCTATATAAATTGAGTTTGGAGCATGTGAAGGAATTGGGAAATGACGAAAGATATGGGTGCACTTTTATCATCAATTGAGATTTTGAGGTTCTCATACACTAATTGTAGTTGGAGGCATATTTCTATGATTGGTGATAATAGGTTAGTGATAGTGTTAGTTGGTGACAATAGATGGCCGGTGATATTATTTTGTAGTTTATAACAATAGGTTTGTGAAAATAATTTGGTGACAATGTTATGTTGTTGGTGACAATAGATTTCTCTTTGCTCAGCTTTAACCTCTCTAGGGTCTAATGTTTTGTCGTCGGCGACAAGAGTTTAGTGACAATAGGGTGGTGACAATGTTTTGTTGTTTTGTTGGTGACAATACGTTTGTGAAAAGAATATGGTGACGGTGTTTTGTAGTTAGTGACAATAGAGTGGTGATATTTAGTATGATGATGACAATATTTTTGTGATTACATGGTCTTGGTGACAAATATTTGTTGAAATAAGATTTTGATGACAATAGGTTGATGCCACTATTTTATTGTTGGTGACAACAAATTACTAAAGTAGGTTGGTGACAATAGGGGTGGTGATAATGTTATCTGTTTAGAGATAATAGATTGGTCGGTGACAATGTTTTTTAGTTGGTGACAATTGGTTTGTGACAATGTTTGGTGACAGTGTTCACTTGTTGGTGAAAATAATTTGATGACAGTATTTCGTAGTTGTCGACAATAGGTTGGTGACAATATTTTGTAGTTGGTGATAGTATGTAGTTAGTAAAAATTGGTGGTGACAATATTTCATAGTAGGTGACAAAAAGGTGGTGACAATGTTCTGTAGTTGATGACAATGTTTTGTAATTGATGACAATGAGTTGGTGACAATGTTCAGTAATACCAGGAAAAAATTACGTTAAATGTCACTAGAAAAAAATAAAATGTCACCAAAAAAAGTCAACTGTTACCAAAATAATTATCATAAATAACTGTCATCGGAAAAATATACATATCTGTCACCAAAAGTCACCAAATGCAGACATTTACCAAAATAGTCAAGGGTTTGTGTGTTCCTATCTACTTCAAATGGATAATCCAATTTAGTGCTCTTCTTGATGAACCTAATTCGTTCTTACTTTATATATTGTTCAATTTCAAGGGTTTATCATTGTTTGTTTGTTTTAGGGACAATTGGTTGTTTGGTGACAATTAGTATATAGCTTGATTATACATCATCAATTTAAATGAGACTATAAGGGGTTTGCTTCATTGTTTGGTGACAAATGGAATTTATGTTGTTATTTTGTTTTTATTTTTGTTTTTTTAGATTGGAGACAATTGGTAGAGTTATATATTCTGTTTTGATGACAAATGGAATTTATGTTGTTTTTTTAGATTGGTGACAATTGGTAGAGTTATATATTTTGCTTTGGTGACAAATGGAATTTATGTTGTTATTTTTTTTATTAGGAAAGAATTCGAGGTCAGACAAGCCTGAACCTCGATGGCCGACAAGTCGGCAGACGGAAAGCCGTCTAAGGAAAATAAAAAACAATACAAAGATGGTGCTGGATACAAGCAAACACACCCTATACAAGCGAAAGTAAAACAACCAAACCGAAAGGGATGAGAACGTAGACTAAAGATGAAAGCCAAGCACTCCCCGGAGGCAGCACCGCAGGCCAGCGGCACATCAGGAGACACCTGTGGGCAGTGAAGACGAACCTCCAAGGAAACAGCCTTCTGGAAAAAGGAGACGCCTCGATACACACTACCATGGCCCCAGCCTGTCCTGACTCCGACTGCCAGAACCCCATCACGCGGAAAGAAAGTCCAGTCACGCCAAAACATAGAGCAACACATCGCCTGAATCGAAACGCACCAGAAACCCTAGCGGGAAATAGCTAACCCGACCGGGAATTATTTAATATAGTTAAATATTATTAATACCACGATAATAATAGATAACTAATATTTGAGCCGATAAATTTCTAAAATACAGAAATTTATTTTTAATTATTTGTTTTTATACATAACCCTATATAAAAGATTTAATTTAATTTAATTTTTATGTTTTTTTTTTCCTTCGGACTGTGCTTTGGGGCCCAGACAAAATTCTTAGGCCCGAAGCACAAGAAATTTGACTGGCTCGGGCCCAACCTTCGAGCCCAAGAAAAAAACCCAGGGCCAAATAGGGCAGGAGGAAGCTGTTTGCTAAACAACAACGATACCACACGAGCAGCCGTCGACCAGGAGGAACCCAGCGCCGACGACCAACCCAGAAGCAGACCGGGCTCACCACCGGCCGAAGACCGGCGACAAACACCAAGAAACGTGAGGGCCGGGAGAGGAGGAGGCGAGAGATGCAAACATTACCCAAAACAGGCGACAAAAATCGAAAGCTCTGGGTAGCAAACCGAGATCGGAGAGCGGGGTCACGGAACCAACCAAAATCAAGGCCGATCGAAGCCCTGGAGGAGACAATTGAGGAAAAAGGGGTTGGAAAGAAAAAACCCAAATCGATTGATAGATGGGGGAAGGCAAAACGAGGCGGAGATGAAGAAGATGGTGACGCCATCTCCGCCGAAAGCCATTCAACGGCCGACCGACAACCCAGCACCGCGAGGAAGCAAAGCGCAAAATCGATTGAACGAACGGAGTCTGCAGATCAAATTTGGGCAGGGGGAAGAAAAGGAAAATCCTTTAACATCAAAACCCCAAATCAATTACATAATATGAACCACATTACCGAGACAAGATATTTCCAATTCGATTTTTACATGTGCAACATGATCATCAAGACGCAGGAAGGCGAACCGCTAAGGTGGTCGGAGGGGTGGCCGAGGCCAACAAATGGCGGCCGAGGCCGAGATTAGGCAGCCGAAGCGGAGATTTAAGGCTCTCTCTCTCACTAGAATACTAGGAGAGGAGGGGTTGTGTAGAACTGTAGAAAGGTTTCCACCATAGTTGAAGGCAGTGAAGGGTGGCCAAGCCCCGGAAGAGATTTTCCGAGCTCTTTCAAAGAGAGCATTTGCTAACGAGCGTCTAAATTATTAACATGCTAAACGGATTTTCGGCCTCCGAAGAAGGAATTTTGGCCTCCGAAGAGGGTTTAACAACCTCCGAAGAGGGGATTTTGGCATCCGAAGAGGGTTTAACAACCTCCGAAGAAGAGGGTTTATCAGCCTCCGAAGAGGGGATTATGGCCTTCGAAGAGGGTTTCCGTCGACCTTGGAAGAGGTAACCCACCGACGAGTGTTTCCCAGATTTATGTTGTTATTTTGTTGTTGTTTTTAGATCGGTGACAATTTGTAGAGTTATATATTCTGTTTTGGTGGCAAATGGAATTTATATCTCATTTAGCTATAATGTAATTTTCATTATCCTTCTGTTCAATTGTAGTGGAAGTTGTGGTATGTACACCATCAAATATATCGAGGGTCTTGCATTTCATGGTGGTATTGAAGCTATTTCAGACAAGTATATGGATGTGTATAGAGAGAGAGGATGGCTATAGAGGGTCTTGGTATTTTGGATGTTAAGTATGAATGTCTCAATTGTTCCCCTTTGTTTTGGTATTTTTGCAAGTTGATGTAGTCTGACAATTAAGTATTACAAAGTTAAACTTTACATCAAATTTCATCTACTTAGGGTTATTATTATAACAAAAATGCGCTAATATTAGATGAGAAATGTGATGCCATTATAGTATTGTACATCGAATTATTCGTTTGCTCAAGTTTAGCCCCTCTAGGGTCTATGCTCCCCTAGTTCTAGGGTTTCATTATCGTAACAAAAATGCGTTAATATTATATGACAAATCTAATAACATTGATACTGTACACACATTTTAGGGTTTAGGGTTTAGGGTCTTGGCCCTAAACCCTAAAACCTAAACTATATTGTACATCAAATTTTCGTCTGCTCAGGTTTAGCCTCTCTTGGGTCTATGATCCCGTTGTTCTAGGGTTTCAGTTTTGTAACAAAAATGTGTTAATCTTAGATGACAAATGTGATAACATTAGCATTGTAAACATTTTAGTTTGATGAAAGTGCTTTGTAGTTGGTGACAATTGGTTGGTGACACTGTTTTGTCGTTGGTGACAATTAATTTCTAAAAATAGGTGGTTGACACTAGATTGGTGACAAAGTTTTGTAATTGGTGACAGGAGATTATTGACCAAAGGTTGATGAAAATAGGTTGGTTACACTGTTTTATTGTTGGTGTCAATAGATTACTGAAAAGAGGTCGGTGACAATGTTTTTTTATAAGTTGGTGACAATATGGTTGATTAAACAGTATGAAAACAGTGTTCTGTAGTTGGTGACATTGTCTTCGTAATGTATAATATTATGGTGACAATTTTCTTAAGGTTACAATATCATGGTGACAATATATTATCATCAACCTCGTCATTAATAGTTATCACCAACAATTGTCATCAGGAAAATCGTCTATTAGCAGAAAAACCCCAGTTGTCACCGAGGAAAAGTGTTACTGGCAACTGTCACTAGAAGAAAATCAACTGTCACCCAATTTTTTTTGTCACCAACAATTATCAAAGAAAAAAAAATCAATTGTAACTAGAAAAGATTTTCCTCTAACTGTCACCGGAAAAAATAAAATGTCACAAAAAATTAATTGTCACCAAAATAATTGTCACAATTAACTGTCACAAGAAAAATATACTCAACTGTCACCAAAAAATTTTCACCAATTGCAGGCGTTGACCGAAATGATCAATGTTGACTAGTCAATGTTAAAATTAAAAATGGTCAAAGGGGAAGGAGGAAGGGTTAGGGATGGGGAGGAAGGGGTATTTTTTTAAAAAATAGACATTTACTTAATTATGTAAAAAAATATGGACATTTACTTAATTTTGACATGAAAAATGAATATTCATCAAATTTAACCGACCATGCTCATAATATTTTTTATTTTAGTATTTAATTTTAATTTTAATTAACTTTATTTTTATTTTTAATTAGGAGTTTGAGAGGAGATGGGAGAGGGGAATAAGGGAGATAGAGGATTTCACTCCCTTTATCTGCCTTTGATTATAAACTAGATTTCGATGTCACCTGTCTGTCGATCCCTTGAGTGACATTCTGACATATGACTATTACGCTGACGTACATACACCGCGCCAACCAATGATACTCGAGATCGAGTTGATGAAATTTCAAAAACCCTACTGTAAAACCTAACCGATCGATGAAATTCGATTTAGTCAAACCAATCATATATAGTGGAGATCGAGTTTGGGAGAAACTCGTCAGGCCTTTTAGAAGCGATCGATAAGAGTCCACGCCGGGTACACTGGGACAGTATGGGATAATATTTAAGAATAAAATAAAATAGAGGTGTATTAATGGAGTAATTGTTTTGGAAGAGATAAAACTGTGGGCTGACACCGAGTTTAAATTTAAAAAATTACTCCAAATCGGATGATGTTTTGATACGTTTCTAGGATTTTATTAATTTATCTCTATTGCAAAGAGAGTTTTGCAATCTTAGCGTATGTTTGTATTAGATTTAAGGGTAGATTTAGAGTTGTTGGTCTAGGAATCGAAAATTATCCGAACACGAATGACTCAGAAATTTTAGGGTCGAGACTCGATGACTTATTCGGTCAAAATCGATCCGGTAAGTACACGACCCCACATGTACGGATTCTTCGTATAATTGTGTTCGTTAATAATATGTCACTCATAAGTTAAATAACATATACTATATTTTCTATAATTATAGTATGTTTTTTTTGTCGAATATATAATTATAGTATGTTTAGGGAACTTATTTGTATAAATATGATAGTTTTATGCTTAAAATATTTATATTTATATTATATTTATAAATTTAATTATAATATTATTATTTACTTTAATTTGACATATTGATATTATAATATATTTTTATAATATTTTAAAAATATCTTTTTAAAAGTTTGAGTTTTTTGACCTGTTAGGTCGACGCGAAATTGGGATAAATTCAGTTTTGGCTTAACCCAGACGACTCAATTGATTCAAAATCTGATCTATTCGAGATTTGAATAACCCGAATCCGACCCGAATGATCCGATTAAAGGTGTAGCTAAAGGTATTGACTTTTGGAATGATGCCATAATACCATCATGGTTTAAATCATTCTAAATCTAATAAAAAATAATATTTTATAAAACATTTAACTCATTAAAAAGCTCACTGAAAAATCAAGTAACCTATATTTTAAGACAAAAGGAGTAATTCTTGAATAAACGAACGGAAATGTACTCATACTCTTATTATTACTTTACTTTTTAATTTTTTTAAAACTAAAACTAATATTTCTATTATTATACAATAAGAATATTTTTATAAAGTGGATATCAAAATAGTCAAGATAATATTTTTTTCGTAAGAAGATTTACAATATAGAGAAGTATTTTTTTTACTACTTTTTTAACACAGAGAGATTTATTTTGAAGTGACTCGTAGCTCCAAAGAGTAACAAGATTTACAATCTTTTTTTTTTTTTGGGTCCATAAGCGGGCAAAGCCTGGGTTTTATTTCAAATAAACAAATCAAGCAACAGTCGGGAAGTTCTCAAACATAGCAGCTATACATAAAGGGGGAAATTGGAAAATTTCAAAACTAGCCTCTAATCCTAATGACCATTGAGCCAGGATGTCTGCAATAGAGTTCGAAAGCCGACAAATCCATCGTAACCTTACTTGGTAGCCTCCATCCTTGTTCAGCTGGCGGCATTGCTGTAGCAGGTACGCATCCGGATGTGAGCTCGGCAGTGGTGCCCTCAGTAGATCCGTAATGGTCTTGGCGTCTGTCTCCACCTCTAAACGGGGGATTTGGAGTTCACCGCCCATCTTCAAGCCATGGCACAACGCCCATAGTTCAGCTCTAAATGTTGTGCAATCCCCACACCGAAAACCAAAAGCTCCTCTGAACCTACCCAAGTGGTCACGGAACACTCCGCCGCCACCTGCCGGCCCCGAGTTCCCTTTTGACGCTCCATCGACATTTAGCTTAGTCCATCCCTCCGGTGGTGCGGACCAGGGTGCATTCATTTCCAACCTTTCCTCTGCTGGACCTGTCGGCATCTCCAGTTTCTCCATCGACCTCGCGTATTGTCCTGTGATTTCCAAAGCTCTGGCAGCTATCCCTTTGCATTCATCTTTATGCTCATAGATTAGCTTGTTCCTGCATTTCCAAACAAGCCAGAGCATGTTGGCAAATATAGCGCAATCAACACCTCCACCCGGTTTTATGTGGGTAAATATCCATTCCCGAATTTTGTCCGGAGCAAAGAAACTCCGTATTCGATCAGCTGTGAGAACCTTCATCCACTCCTCCTTCACTTCTAGACAATCACGCAACAAGTGCAGCCCGGTCTCCGCTCCCGGGCATCTAGAACAGACCTCTGACGTTGCTAGGTGTCGCCGGACCTTTGTGCTGTTGGACAGGAACGCATCGTGAGGGGCCAAGTAGGTGAACGCTCTAGCTCGCTGCTGCACATGTAATTTCCATATCCTCTTCCGATCCTTCGCCTCGTGTACATTCGCAGTGGATCCTCGAATCACCTGGAGCGCTGATTTAGTGCTAAAGACCCCTGACGAAGTCTGTGCCCAGTACAACTTATCCCTCGCATCCTCCTCCTTGGTGACCACCATCGATTGGAGTCTTGCCAGTATATTCGGAGGAAGTCGACTTGCTAGTGACGGCCAATTCCACGAATTTTCTGTCCATAGCTCCTCCACTGTGGCGCCCAGCAGGTCCTCTGGGACATCCGAAGTCGCAACATCACTTAGTGGCTCCGGAGTTAACCGCGGATGCAGCCAAAACAGTGTCGATCGTCCATTCCCTATCGACGACCGAAGATTCGGTGTGAGCACCTCGGCCCCGTGCAGGACAGCCCTCCAGACTCTGGATGCTCCTGTTTTCCTCTCGAACATATCTACATCAAGCCTGCCTTTACAATACTTTCCGCGTAGCACCCTACTCCACAAAGTAGACGACTTTTGTAGCATCTTCCAGCTGAGCTTCGCGAGAATCGATTGGTTTGTTGCTCGCATTGGGCGGATTCCCAGTCCCCCTTCTTCCACCGGACTAGTGATCACAATCTGATTGAGGAGATGGATCTTCTTGCTTTTGTTTGTCGAACCCCAAATAAATCCCCTGATTTTCTTGTCGATTGTATCAAAGATGTCCCGAGGAACAAAGGACGATTGCATTGCATATATCGGCAAACTTGTGAGCACATATTTGGCTAGTGGGACCCGTCCTGCAAACGACAAAGTTTTCGCCTTCCAACCATTCAATTTCGATGACACTTTCTCCACCAAATAATTGTATCGATCCGCTGTCATACGCCCACATGCCGTCGGTACCCCTAGGTAGTTCCCAAATTCAGCAGCTGTGGGAACCCCCATCTCGGCACTCACTTGCGGTTTAACCGCAACACTAACATTCCTTGAGAACACGACACTACTCTTACAATAGTTTACTTTCTCGCCCGACATCCCACAAAACTCATCCAGAATCTGTCGAATCAGCTGGGCCTGATCCACTGATGCCTCCGATAAGAGTACCAAGTCATTAGCAAAGAAAACGTGTGAGAGCTCGACATCCCCTACCTTAACTGATTTCCATCTCCCATCCCGAACAACCCTCTCAATCAGATGCGATAGTCGCTCCATACACAATACAAAAAGATAGGGAGACAGTGGATCACCTTGTCTAATGCCACCCGAAGTAGAGAACCCCGTGGTCTTATCCCCATTCCATAAAAGCTCGATCCGCCCCTCTGTTTGGCTGCGCATAATCACGTCCCTCAGTTTGGACGTTATCCCCGCATCAATCAAGACTTCCAGAAGAAACTCCCATTTTATGCGATCGTATGGCTTTTCTAAATCGATTTTAATCACCATCCACTTCCGCCTTCTTCGTTCTGTCATCGAGTGCAGGGCTTCCTGTATAATGACTACATTGTCTATTATTTGTCTGCCTGGCACAAAGCTCACCTGGGTTAGCGCAATCAGCTCGGGCAACACGGGCTTCAATCGACTGACTATAGCCTTAGACATGAGTTTGAATATGACATTGAGGAGTGTTATAGAACGGAACTGCGCAGAGGCTGTTGGATTCTGAATTTTTGGTAGCAAAACCAGCAACGCATCACAAATCCCCATTGGAAACTCTTCATCATTCAACATTCCCAGCACAGTGCTTGTGACTTGAGGCCCTATGATCTCCCAGTTTCTTTGGTAGAAATACGGCCGGGAAACCATCAGGCCCGGGCGCCTTGTATGACCCCATGCTCTTGAGTGCATCCCAAACTTCCGACGCTACAAACGGTGCCTCCAATGCCTCCCGCTGTGCAGCCCCTAATGGCGGGAAATTCGATCGAGCCATCGTCGTGCCTTGTACATTTGACAGCGGATCTGCCGTATAAAGTCCCTTAAAGAACTCCACCACCATGTTGCACACAACAGAGGCTTCCGTTACCCATTGCCCCTCACCATCCAACAGCGCCGACGTCCTACTAGCCTTTCTTCTCACAACTGTCGAGATGTGATAGAATCTAGTGTTCCTATCCCCCTCGATCAAGAAAGATGCTCTGGACTTTTGGAACAATAATGCTTGTTCTTGAGCCAAAACCTCTTGCAATAGCTCGCTAACTTCCCTTTCTAGCCGTAGGTAATGGGAACTTAGGCGTTCAGCGAGTTTCTTTTGTGTTCCTTCTAGTCGACCCCATAAGTTATGCTTCCTCTTAAATATATTTCCATAAACCTCCTTATTCCACCTCAATAGCTCCTCTGTTAAACTAACTAAAGCATTGCAAGTTCCGACATCTTTTCGCCATTTAGCACTCATCATGGCTTTAAAGTTTTCATGGAGCATCCACGCAGCTTGAAACCTGAACGGGCGATTGCTACCCAACGGGTCACTGTCGGACCCCAATCGGATCAACAAAGGACAGTGGTCCGAGTGTGGGGCGGTTAAGTGGTCGACCCTAGCATCCGGAAATCTCTCACACCATTCAGGCGAACCCAAGGCCCTATCCAACCTTGTAGATTTGCGATTTTCCGCCGACCGACCATGATTCCATGTAAACGGGACCCTTGTGAACCCCAAATCCACCAATTGGAGCGCCTCGATGTTCTGCTTAAACCTAACCGATTCCCTGTTCGACCCGATTGAGGAGCTCATCCTCTCTTCTGGTCCTATTGTAGCATTAAAATCCCCCGTGAGTAGCCACGACAGCCCATTATTAGTCGCAAATTCCTCTAATGATTGCCACAGCTCCAGCCGACGAGCCGGTACCGGGGCGGCATAAACCGCCGACAACACCCATGGTTCCTCTCCGACTCTTTCAATCTTGGTTGTGATACGTTGCGGGTTCAGATCAAGCATCGTCACTGTAACCTCTGCAACCCTCCAATGTAACCAAATTCCTCCCGAGAAACCTTCAGCCTCCACTCTTCTAACGCCATCAAAACCCAACCTTGAGCATATTCTGTCATCCGAGTCCCCACTAATCCGAGGCTCAACCAAAGCCACCACCTTTGGGTCATACAAGCGAATGAGTTCTCGAATGGAGTTCAAAAACCCATTACTTGCCGCCCCACAGACATTCCAAACAAGTATGCTTAGACTATTCATGGGAGCTATGATATTGTGCATATTACTTATTATTTCTTGATGACTCATTGGATGATCCATTGAGTACGCAGCAAGAGCTTCAGCGAGCCTATCAAGTGCTCTGTCCATTGATGCCGGTAACGACACCTTGCATAACATCGGCTTTGTTTCCGCTATCATCGGAAGGAAATTGCACAAAACTTTATTCTCTATCCGGGGGGGGGGGGTATGATCTGGAACGGACCCGTCCTGCGGTCTGACAGGAGAACACTCGCCGCTCGCTCGAAGTGAATCATCTGTAGTCGTGGGATCGGCTCCATTGTTTGGATTGATGTTGACGGGGGAGAAGGGGATTCTGTTCGTGGAAGGTACTGTGAAAGACGTATGATTTTTGATATTAGGCTTAATGTTTTGTTGATTTAGAAACTGGAATGGTTTTGTCGATGTGGTTGAATTTTGGGTGGGCTCGTCGACTGTCTTGGGAGTATGGACTTGATTCAGGCCGGGTACGGTGCCATTGGTAGTCTTGGGTTGGGTCGTTTGAGGTTTCATTGTGGCGGATCCAGTTTTTCCTTTAACAGAGTTTGAGGCGTTACTGCTGTTATCCCGCCTGTGATTATCAATTCCTTGACTTTCTACCTTATTTCCCGGATTGTTATCACTCTCCGGATTGCCTTCCAGATTCTCCAAACTAACTTCTTCCGAAGAATTCGGGATCTCCTCCTCCACACACAACGACTCAAATCTTCCGGAATTCACCGTGTCCCTTGCTCCTCCGGTTACACCGGCCTCGTTGGAGCGCACATCCGCCGATGAAGATTGGTTCCCCTTTCCGGCTTGCCCACTTGCAGGATTATTCCTTGGCGGGGCTCGTCTTCTCACTGTTTTCTTGGCTTGCATCCATTCCCCATGGGTTGAGGTTTCGATGCCCTATTTGTCACACTGTACCGGAGGCTTCTCATGCTTCTCCCCTCCAGTTTCAGCACCCTGGTTTACCACTCTGCAACCATCGATACTATGACCGACCTTGCCACATTTGAAGCACATCAATCGGAGCCCCTCGTACTGTATTGGCCATACTTTCCCATCCATCTTGAACTTCGAGAGCAGAGGTATCGTAAGGTCGATTTCCATACTCAGTCGAGCAAATCTACCTCTGTCTGCTGATGTTGTAGTATTGTCGATTCTCAAGACTCGCCCAATCTTGTTACCTACGCGTTTGAGGAACCGGGGATCAAAGTACTCGATGTGCAGACACGGAATGCGGACCTAGACTGTCCATGTTGTGATCTTCTCGACCTCAGCGTTGAACCTAGGCACCCATTTTCGGTTTGCCAAATAATTATCCCCTACCATCCAAGGGCCATCCATCACCACATGGTTGTAATCCGCCTGATTAGAGAATCGGGCAATGTAGTAGTCGTTCCCGAGATCAACTAGTGAGAACGGTGCACTCAGTCCCCACTTATGTGATAAGCGTCTATGCAATTGCTTGTAGCCCGACCCCTTATCAAATAGTTTCACTATCAGCGTGTTTATCCATGGCCTTTGCAGTGCCATCTTCTCCTCCTTCTTCAGCAATATTGTGGGGCAATTAGGATCGTCATCCTCTGGTAGGATATCATCATCTGTGTTGTATCCCTGGTCCTCACCCGACTCTTGGCCCAGTGAGTACTCACCTCCTACCAGTGCTGACTTATAATTTGGGGTAGTAGCCATTCTTTCAGCGGTGAGTCTGGTGACAGTGGTCGTCTGCTGTGGGACGATGGGTTCACTAGCCGTTTGTTCCGGGGCCGGTGTTCCCCCCCACCAGTGTTGCCGTCAGTTTCAATCGCCACCACATTCTGATTATCTTCCGTCGGGGGCGGAGGAGGATCTGGTGGATCGCTGCCGATGGTCAGGGAGTGTCGTTTAGGGCTCCGGGATCTCTCTCTCGCTCATTGCAGGAAAAGCATTTCCTATTGACAAAATCTAAAATGGTCACCAACAAGATTTACAATCTAAAAGATATATAATTAGGTTCACAGATGAGAAGTTAATTTTCATTTCAAGCATGCACACATTTGGGTCAAAGTCCAATCTTACCATGCTTTGAAAATCAAATCGTCAAACAGCCGGAAAAAAAAACATACCAAATGAAGGCTCTGTTTGGTAAAGAAAACCCTAAAAAAGAAAGAGAAAATTTGTGCCAAAGACACAAATTTTCACCATAATTTGAGTTTTGTCCTAGCTTTTGTAAAATTTAGTAGAGTGTCCACTTTTATAAATTTGGCTGGCTATTTGACGATTTTTCCCTTCCCTCTTCTTTTACCGTTGTTCGACGTTTGATGAGCGGAAACTGTCCCGGTGAAGCCCTCTGCGATACTGCTTGCAAATTTCGACTGAATCATCTTCAAAGGAGTGATTTTTGCTGTCGATTATTGCATTTTCTTACTATAATTGCTCATATGGCGGAAGTCGCTGGTAGTTTAGGTACTGATTTTGCTTGATCGTTTTTCCTGTTGGTTAGGGTTTTCTTTTCCCTGCGTTTTATGTAGGTTTTTGTTCTACTTGTGCGGGATTTTTTTTGGTTTAGTGTTGGGTGGTGTCGTGCTAGCAAATGCTGGAGTGTTGTTCGTGTTTATATTATCAAATATGCGATTTCTACTGAAGATTTCTACATGCTCCCATCGTTTTTCCTTTTCTGATTTCTATGTTTTCGTGTTTATCAGGTTCACTTACTGATTTAGTCAGATACAGAAGGCAATTTGATGTGATTTTTTTTATATTGATCTTTTTCTCCTGTTTGTTTATATAGTGTTGTTTACTTATGTTGATATGCATTTATTTTTGACATTTTTGCTTGTTTTTAAACAGAACATTTCTTATTGTATTCCTGAGGATGAGTGGTTCCATTCTAGATGAAACAGATATTCTTATCCTGATGTTTGTAAACTCATCAAAAGTCATCTGTCGGATAAACACTATGAGATATTGTGCAAGAGTTGTGTTGGGTGGGTGCTGACACAGGGAACCAATATGGTTTCTAACTTTCAGCTCATGCATCAGATGATGTTGCGTCGAGTTTCCACCAAAAAGAAGATGGAGTTGTGGTTTAAGGTTGATGGATTTTTGGCTCGGTTTTCTCTTGCTGAATTCCATGTTATTACTGGTCTTCCTTGTGAAGCTAATGATTGCAAACCACCCAAACATGTGTCTTCCATTGATTTTTTTGGGCAGAAGAAATGCTCTTATAAAGAGTTAGTACAGTGTTTTAAATCTGAGAGTAAATCTTCCGAGAAGAAGTTGATTCTGGCTAAGCTGCTTATTATTGAAAAGGTCCTATTATTCAGGAGATCAGAGTTTGTCAGTGAAGAAAACTTATCCCTTGCTTGCGCTGAGAATGAGTTTGAAATTTATCCCTGGGGAGAGCTTCGTACACGAAGTTGGTAACGACATTAAAGAATATAGATATGACAGATCGTAATGATGATAGAGGTTGTTATGATATACATGGGTATAATCTTGCTTTTCAGGTAGTCTTTAATGTCGCATATTTATTGCTTGTTATCCTTTTTGAAGTTTGTCAGCATATTTATTGCTTGTTATCATATCTTACTCTTCTGGCTCAACATTTCAAATATTTTATGTTTATTTGCACCAGTCATGGATTATAGAAGCCTTCCCATTAGTAGCTGCAAAAATTGACTGTAATTTCAAAATGGTTGTTGGAGATCCATACTCTTTGCACTGGGAATGTCGCATTGAACACGTATATGATAGTGCTTATGCACTATTTGAGGATGAGTTGGTAAGTTTATTATGTTTTGTAGTTGTTAGTGAATTAATTTAATATCTGTTTTAGGCACCATTGTCCACTACTTTTGGTAAATTTGCAAAAATACCAGAGACGTCAGCAGAAACTTGCAAAAACACCAGACTTGTCAGCAGAACTACATTTTTGCAAAATTTTTAATTTTTTGTATCAAGAATGATTTTTGTTTGACACTGATCATGTTTGATTATATATATATATATATATATATATATATATATATATATCTTAACAAGTAGGAACCAAATTATTGCATATGTGTCAATATATTTTTATTTAGATCACATGTCAGCAGAGTAATAGATTGTCATTTAAATATAATTGCATAAGGAAGGTTTGGATGTGCATAGTCATTTAAATATTATTGCATAACATATAATCCTATTTTATCATTAAAAGCTAGTAGGTGCATATCTTTTATTTGGCTTAGTCATTTTATGTCAGCAGTCCCAAAGTTTTGCATAAATATTAAAGGTTGTTAGCATAGTTGTTGTTTTGTTGTAAATATCCGTGCTTTTAATCAGATATTTCCTCTATTTTTGTGTATGCACCATTTTTCCCTATTTATGGTGAATTTGCAAGAACACCAGGGATGGTTTATAGTGAAGAAGTTGCCGATGAAAGAGTTGATGACATTGCTCAACCTGTTTTCCCCAAGCTGGCTGATCGTCTGTATGAAAGTCATCGATTGCGTACAAAGGCATATAATAACAGGTTCATACGCAATGATGCTTTAGCTGTTGTTATTGGGAATGACGACGACAATTTGGTCGAGAAACATGATGTTGTAAATGATGCTGATTTAGATGATGTTGTTGGGAATGATGAAGTCAATTCGGAGGTAAAACTAGATGTTGTACATAAAGGAAGTAAGATGACATCCTTGAGAAGGGGTCGCTCCGCAGGTACCTTTCATTCCTCCCCTGTTTTGTCTTTAGAGGATAAGAAATCAAATAAGAGGAAAGCCACTAATATGCGGAAGAAGAAAGAGTCAGGTAAGAAGGTTCGGTTTTTAGGTGCTGAGACAGATGTGCTAGTCAAAGAGTCTGTTATACCTGTTGTTGCTGGTGACAAGGTTGATCCAATGATTGAGTGTGAGAAGCTTGTACCTTTGAAGATTGTGTATCACAGTTTGAAGAAGAGGAAGACTGGTGATAAAGAGCCTAGGAATGTATTCTATTCAGAATGTGCTGAGAAGTCTGTATCTTTGCAAGTTGTTTCTACTGTAGATATGTTGGTCCCTGATGGAATGTCTAATGAAAAGGGTGATGTGTTTGGTTCTGATCGTGATACTGGCGGGGTACATGACGATGTTGTTGACTCTGAAACTGGGGGTGCTCTTGATGATGACTTTGGTGGAACCCATTCTGTTGACTCTACTGGGTCAACTGTGTCTCCTATTGGTTCTCCTCATGCCCATGTTAATTCATCTGGTCTAGAGATTCAAGACATACCTTTGGGAGTTGATTCTGATGCAAAAAAACCTGGTGTTTGTGTTGATGATCCGATTGATGCTTCAATTCCTGAACCTGAGACCTATGGCCATGTACTCGGAAATGGGTATGGTGCAGGGCTGTTGTCTCCCAACAAGGGTGAAATAAGGGATGAAATGGGTGATGTTCCTTTTGAATTTGATGCTAATGCTCCCGCCCCTGTTATTGATAGTTCATCTCAGCTGGTGCAAGAAATTTTTAGGCGTCTTGATAAGCTAGAACAGTTACCTGAATGTATAAAGGAGTTGACTGCCAGTGTAGGAGAAATTAAGACATGTATGGGGAAGTTAGATGGGATTATTAAAATGTTTTCTGTTATTGGGGAGAAGTTCACTTCCCTTGAGAATAAGGTTGCAATGCACGCATGTACAGGTGATGTCTCCCAGCCATTGCATTCCATACCTAATAATGATGCTGGTACAACAGTTAATAATGAAGTTTTCCCTGATATACTGGCTGATTTGCCTGTTGCTCACGGAATTGTTTTCGATTTCAATAAAGGAGATGAAGTAGGTATTTCAAATGAAGTTGGTGATTTGAATGATGTTCACCCCGAAGTTGATGGGGAACATTCTGATGTGAAGGAACCGAAAGTAGTTATTGAGGATGCAGTTCTGATGGATGTTGATGTCATTCCAAAAGAAGGTGAATTTGGCGTGTCGCATTGTACTAACAGTGATTCACAGTGGTTAAAAATTGTATGTTCTGCCACTGAATATGATGGTGTAGGTTTTGATATGGAGGATTCGATTAAGTCTTGTGTGGGAGGTGATAAAGATGGTGATGTTATTACATTAATGGGATCGGAAGGTTGTGCTATGAAGCCTCGCCTGGATGAATCTGATGCTCTATGTCCTCCATCTACTATTGTTGATGTTAAGTTGGGTCCCTTTTCAAAAAAATTTGCTGGTGATGTAGATAAAAACGATGGTCACATCTCTTTACCGGGGGTGGGTGTTGGAGATGCAAAGGGTAGTCCTGATGCTGACATCCATATTAATTCTGACATTTCATTGGGGGATGTGGTAGGTAATGATTATGATAGTGGAGGTTGTCAAGTTTATTCCACTGAGCAGGAATTTTATGCCGTTCAGACTTGATTTGATTTGAAGTGGAGCGGTGAAGCTGGTGATTTGAATGAAGCTCAGAATGAAGATGTTGATGTAAAGAATGTGAAGGGAGTTATTGAGGATGCAGGTGGGATGGATGTTGATGGGAAGCAAATGAAAGGTGGATTTATTGATGCACATCGCCCTCAAGGGGATGCACAGAATGAAGCTCAGAATGAAGATTCTGATGTCAAGGAAGTGAAGGGAGTTAGTGAGGATGCCGGTGGCATGAATGTTGATGTGAAGCCAATTGAAGGTGGACTTATTGATGCACAGCGCCCTCAAGGGGATGCACAGAATGAAGCTCAAAATGAAGAGTCTGATGTCAAGGAAGTGAAGGGAGTTAGTGAGGATGCCGGTGGCACTAATGTTGATGTGAAGTCAATTGAAAGTGGAATTATTGATGCACATCGCCCTCAAGGGAATGCACAATGCTTAAAAATTGTGTGCGTTATATATATATATATATATATATATATATATATATATATATATATATATATATATATATATATATATATATGTTGTAAGAATTTATGGATTGAAATTGATTCATTTTGTAAAATTGAAAAGATTCAATTAATAGCCCTAATTAATGGAAACTAAGGGTTCGTTTGATTCAATGTGGGAATTGAAATTCCTATGAAGTTACTTCATGGGAATTGAATTCACGGGAAGTCCAATTGATGAGAATTGTGAAAATATGTTTGGTTGATTTTTTTATTTTAGAGGATTAAAAGGGGAATTTGAAATTTCTAAATACAAAATGGTGGAAGTTGAACTTACCTAGAGGGACTAGGTAAGTGAACTTCCTCCATTTTGGGAGATTTCAACTTCCCAGGAAGTTGAATTCCTACGTTTTTTAATTTCAGAAATATAAACCAAACACATTAATTTCTCCTATTTCCTGGGAAGTTCTACTTCCTGGGTTTTTAGGAGTCCAACCAAACGAGCTCTAAAATAGAAAGGCAACCGCAAGAAACTAATTGAAAGAAGAATTTTTTTTGTAAATAGCCAAAAACCGAAAAAATATTAGGAGAATAGCCAAAATCCGAAAGATTATAGCGAAATAGCCAAAACATGGTAAAGTCGCCGTTATTCTTGGAAGAAAGCCAGATTCAATCAGTTGATGTGGGTCGCACCAATGGGCTGAGCAGGAGGTATAAAAAAATCATAGCCTTCGTTATGAATCTTCACAAATAATTTACACAGATCATAGATTTATAGCGTTCAAATATGAAAATGAATAGAGTAAAGTTGGCTATCAATTTTGTTTATGGACCACCAAATGAGGTGAACAAACCGGGCTTCTGGGCACATTTTCAACAGTTTGTCCAAGCTATTGAGTATTGACTATCCATGTTTAATCATGGACAATATGAACCAAATTTAGAATAGCTTGGAAAAGGAAGGTGGGAGTGAACCCCACCCGAGTAGATAGAACCTTATAACACTTCAAGGATAATTGCGTTATAACTATAAGAGCATCAGCAATGGTCGGTTATCGATCTCCCCAAATCACTTTTTTCACTCAGTTGGGCAACTCAACCATGGTAAACAACCTCTCGATATTTGGGGTGCCTCAATATATATATTGGGAACCTTCCAAAATGCGAAACCAATAAGATTTCGCCACGTGTCAATAAATTAAATCATTTCTTCTTTTCTTCTTTTCTTTTAACTTCCACTTTTCTTTTCACATTTACATAAAAATTAAATTAAATAAATTTGTGATAGAAAGTATTCTATTGAATTAAATAAATCATTTTTTTTAACTTCTAGTTTTTTAACTTCCTAGTTTTTTTTTAACTTCCAGTTTTTTTAACTTTCAGTTTTTTAAAATTAAATTAAATTAAATAAATTTACATAAAAATTAAATTAAATAAATCATTTTTTTAACTTCCAGTTTTTTTTTTAACTTCCAGTTTTCTTTTCAATCCATACAAGATTTTTGAGATATTAAATAAATTTGTGATAGAAAGTATTCAATTGATAATTAAAATTAATTATGAAATATAATTATAAAATTAAATCAATTATTTTTTAATTGCTAAATCAATCCAATTATTTTAATAATTAAAATTATATAGAAAATATAGTAGGGTGTGGAAAAAGTGATGAGATAGATTTATTGGGGAACCCGACCATTGTGGATGATTGAAAGTAAATTGGGGAGGATTGAGAATAAAGTTAGTGGAAAATGAGGTGGACGAATAAGAAAAAGGGAGAGAAGTTTTGGGGAACCCGACCATTGCTGATGCTCTAAGAGCTTATACACACGACCGAGAATCAATTTACTTAGAGGAAAAACAAGGCAGAAGCAAATAATATCCGGACATAACCCTTATCCCTAAAAAGATACTTCCACTCCGCTATGAACACCTCTTACGATATGAATTGTGAACAAACTAATTATTTATAGGTAAAAATGTACATAATTATTCATTTGGCGTATGGATTATTCATATATTCGTATGAATTATATACGAATAATCATGTTACTACAAACGGATAATTTTTCTCTTTAAAATTTCCTGTAAATCTCAAATGTTGATCTTTTTAAAACACTCCAGATTTGTTCACAAATTACATCTACATCAGCGTTCACAAATGATCTATTAAACTATTATATATATATATATATATATATATATATATATATATATATATATATATATATATATATATATATATATATATAGAGGATAGATCATATGAGAACAATCCTTATTGTGTATAATGAGAACAAATCTCATCCATTGATTTAGGGAAATTGGATGGATGAGATTAATCAATAATATTAATTAATCAAAAAAGAAAAAAAAGAAAACACAAAAACACCCTCTATATAGGCGCGTATTACCCACATCCAAACCCCACCACACCCTTTTCTACAAAGAGGAAAGAGAAAGAGGAGGAGGTGCGAGGCGACGGCCGGCGAAACCAAAACCGACCAAGATTGGGAGACTGGGACTCCGCCGCTCTAAGGCGGATTCCGACCACCACCCACCACTAGCCACCTACACCATCGAAGGAAGCATCGCCGACGATTTGTTGCTGTTGAAGGAGCGAGAAACCATCGATACCATTGCCACCCAGGATCTGAAGGAGATGGCCGCCGAAGTCGTCGAGGAAGGATGAGGAGCTCTCTCCGACTTCCCTTCCGCCGCTGACGATTTACCCTCTCCTACCTCGAAACCGGCCGAGTTCCGCTCTGCTTATTCCTTCAAGTCCGATTAATCTTCGGCTTTGGAGAATTCGCCTTCCAGTAAGGTTTCTGGTGGTTTGTGATGGTTAATTATGCGAAATTTAGTTCGGAAATGCTATTTATTCAAGCATGCTCGTGACGATCAAGATCGAGATCTTCTAAGCGGTGCTTTCCGGTCGAAATTCGAGGGCTTGAAATTGGGGCTTCGTGCTCCTCGATCGAGATCTCCTAGGCAGTGATGGTGATGGCGGTGATGGTGATGGCGGCGACGGTGATGGCGGATTTTACAGCGCGCGGGAGGCGGCCTCGGAGACTTACGGCCTCAGATCTGATGATGGCGGATTTTGCAATATAAGTTCACATCACGTCTTTTTAAAATCTGGTGATGGTTGATTTTTAAATTTTCATACGGTATTTTGCAAATGTTCACATCAAATTAGAGTTAGCAATACAAGTTCACATATTTCACTTTAAGTCTTATGGCCTCAGATCCCGCGGTGACGGTGGATTTTGTGGTGGTGGTGGTGAATATTTTGATTGTGGTGGTGGTGAATATAAAGATTTGATCGAATTTGTGTCTTTTATGCATAGATTATTTTGATTGTGGTGGTGGTGAATATAAAGATTTCAATGATACTGTAATTTAGATTTATTCGTTTGTATGTATAACTTTATTCATATGTATATAGGATAATTTGGTGGAATTTGTTTATGGGTGAATTTAAATATGTCAATGATCAAGTGATACTATCGAATAATCAAGTGATACTATTGAATAATAAAGCGATATCATCGAATAATCCATCGATACCATCAAATAACCGACCGATACCATCGAATAATCAACCGATAATCACTCACATATGAGTGAATAATCATCTATATATCACCGAATAATCATTCATAGACGACCGAATAATCAACCATTTAGAAAGATTAACAAAAAAAAGTCATATATACCATCGCATAATCTGTCGATACCATTGCATAATCAGACGATACGATCGAATAATCTAGATATACTGTCGAATAATTTGAAGAGAGTGCACCACACACGCCTCCCTTCAGCAAGTGGGCAAAAAAACGACGTGGGTCCCACTGTTTTTTAATTTAAAAAAAAACAAAATTGCCTATTAATCTCAGCCTTCCATTTCATTCAATCAACGGTCCAGATTTGTTCTCATTATACACAATAAGGGTTGTTTACCCATGAACCACCCTCTATATATATATATATATGAATATAGGGTTTGCTTGAATTGTAAAAAGTCATTAACGTGTAAAATTGGCTTAATGTGTAAAATTTCTAAATAAGGTATGCGCGCTCAATTTAGAAAATGGATTAACTTAATGGGCTGATCCAATTAAACCCTAAAAATTAATCTATTTATCTCCTCCCTCTCCCGACTTTGAGTTGTTGCAGCCATGGCGGTGGACAAGAGTGTTGCCCTTTATCGCCCCTCGCCTTCGCTCGTCATCCTCCCTCACTACTCCGTCATCCTCCCGCCGTCCCTCGTCATCTTCCCGACGCCCTTCGTTGCTCCTCGTCTCCTCTCACCGTCATCAGATTTGGCTCGCCCTCGCTCGCCCATCAAATCCTCATCAGGGTCGATCTAGTGCTTGAAGAAGACGACCGTTGCCTGGAATCTTCCGATTAATGGAGCAATTGCAGAGGAGGATCGACGATTTTGCATATTCTGTCTTCTGCCTCTGTTCGATGTCGGTTCCCTTTGTGAAGGAGATAGTACAAGCCAGTCATTCAGACGGTGCTTCCTCTTCGATCAATTAGGGCTCTTTGGGTCGTTAGCTTAATGTGTCAATTGCTCCAGGATAAATTGCTCCGCTTGTGGTGCTTCTCTCTCTTCCATCTCTTTTCTGCCATGCATCTGCTCCTACTGTTCTAGGGTAATGAGATCAACAATTTCATCACTGATTCAATTATTTGCCAACTGCTCCTACTGATCTGGCTGTTGTCGTGACCAACTATCGAGCACCTGCGCATCGCACTCAAGTATGTATTTGCTGATATTCTAGTTTTAATCGCTGGCTCGATTTTCATGATTTTATTGTTTTGCATTTTGGCTTGTTGCTCTGATTATCGATTTGATTGGGATTGTGGGAGGGATGGTGTTTACCTGATTTGAAACTTACTGATGCCTGAATGTGAAGTAAATTTCTCGAACTGATCTTAATTTTGGAATTGTGGACGAGATTCAGTTATGGAATAATCAACATTTTAAAGTGATTGATTGTTAAAGTAATACATATACTCTACATACTTTAGGAAAGTGTGTGGAATCTGTAGCAAGAGTAACAGATGATCATCATGCTCCAAATTTGGATGAGAAACTAAAAAGTGCACTTGCAAACCGTAGTTGAGAGTAAACTATTGGAATGGTTTGTGTAATGCATGAAATCTGCATCATCATCGTTGTTGAAGGAGATCGATTTCGCCGATCAACTCCATTCGAACCTTAGCCTGCAAAGCAAGAACAAACGAGGTCGGGGCGGGGCTTGTCTCCCCCGGAGGACCCTCCGACGCTCAAGTCAGTCCCCGTCGAAAGAGTTTCCTTTCCGTATTTATATTAGTCGAGCGTAAAAGAAACATGCAAAGCATTTAATCAAAGGAATTGTAACGGTTTGATATTTAATAAATGGAATCATTACCGTATTTAATTCGGTCAACGCTCTTAATGCACGAAACCGCTATCGTAATCAATAGGCGAAACGGTAGCATCAATGTCGTATTGAATACTCGAATTTATTGGTAAAATACCAGAACACCCTTGTGCTATAATGACGAGATTTCCCTATCTCAATTGCCCCTCGGGTTTCTTCTTCATGTCTCAATGATGAAGGAAGCCGAAAAAAGTGCAAGGTGAAGCTTGTCGAATGAGCGACGACTCTGTCGGCTAATGTGGCCTTGAGCGGCTATTGGTCGTAAGTGACTATCATGATCATAATTGGCTATTGTGACCATAAGTGGCTATCGTTGGCCTTGATCGGCTAATGTGGCCTTGAGCGGCTAAGTAGGCCTTGATCGGCTAATGTGGCCTTGAGCGGCTAAGTTGGCCATAATCGGCTAATGTGGCCTTGAGCGGCTAAGTTGGCCTTGATCGGCTAAGTTGGCCTTGATTGGCTGATGTGGCCTTGAGCGGCTAAGTTGGCCTTGATCGGCTAATGTGGCCTTGATCGGCTAATGTGGCCTTGAGCGGCTAATGTGGCCTTGATCGGCTAAATGTGGCCTTGAGCGACTAAGTTGCCCTTGATCGGCTAATGTGGCCTTGAGCGGCTAAGTTGGCCTTGATCGGCTAATGTGGCCTTGAGCGGCTAAGTTGGCCTTGATCGGCTAAGTTGGCCTTGATCGGCTAATGTTATGCGGTCGTGCCCCTTGTAATCCATACTCAGTGCTCAGGACAAAAATCTTCAATCCTGAAATTGTCAGCCATTTTACGTAATTATTCTGAAAATATGGGCTGACCTGTAGTATACGGGAACTCTAGGCCGGTTTCGTAGTTACTGAGAAGTTTAAGCCGGTTTTGTGATTAGTTGAAGGTTGAAACACAACCCTCGTCGTCTTCATTGTTAGGCCAAGTTCTCGGATGCGACGGCCATGGCGGAGGCCTAATAGGGCCCCGAGTCTTCCGAGATGCCCCTGGCGGTCACGGTGAGCGCTCCTTCTCATCCTCGCGCTTCACGGCCTAGACCTTCTCATCGCTCGTCGCTGCGGGAGTTGGTTGTGGCGGTCGTGGTGGTTCCAACCGGAGCGCTGCACAGGTAGGAGGCTTGTCGTCGACGAGGCGAAAGGAGGAGGCACAAGAATCGTCACCGGATAAATCAAAGAGTGAGTTAGCGGCGGCGCGGTCGTAACGGCCGTTGGTGTGGTTGAAGTTGAGGGGAGGATGGATGCGGCAGCAACGCCATCGCCGTCGGGGTTGAAAGGGACGACGTCACTCTCGAAGCCCATGGAACCGCCGAACTCCATTGATCATCCCCTCGAGGACAGTAAGCGGAATCCCATGGTCGATTGGAAGGTTTTTCGTTGTTTTTTCGATCTAGGAATATCGATCTCGGTTGGCTTTTTGATCGAATTCCCACAGACGGCGCCAAATGTAATGCATGAAATCTGCATCATCATCGTTGTTGAAGGAGATCGATTTCGCCGATCAACTCCATTCGAACCTTAGCCTGCAAAGCAAGAACAAACGAGGACGGGGCGGGGCTTGTCTCCTCCGGAGGACCCTCCGACGCTCAAGTCAGTCCCCGTCGAAAGAGTTTCCTTTCCGTATTTATATTAGTCGAGCGTAAAAGAAACAGGCAAAGCATTTGGAATTGTAACGGTTTGGTATTTAATAAATGGAATCATTACCGTATTTAATTCTGTCAACACTCTTAATGCACGAAACCGCTATCGTAATCAATAGGCGAAACGGTAGCATCAATGTCGTATTGAATACTCGAATTTATTGGTAAAATACCAGAACACCCTTGTGCTATGATGACGAGATTTCCCTATCTCAGTCTGTTAGATTGGTAAGTGTCATAAAAATAAGGCACGACAATGCAACCAGTTCGTTCACTATTCAGTACGTAATGGATGTGCATCATCCAACTACATGAAGCTGAGATGGAGCTGGATGGATTGTTGCAAAGTGCAGACAAGCTGAGATGGATTTGAAAGAATGTTATGCTTTTGTAATTTTGCTTCATGTAGTTAAGTTGATTGATTGTTCTATTTCTTTGAATGAATTTATTGGTTCTAATTTAAATGTGTTTGAAAAATACAATTTTATTTTGACAAAGAGTAATTTCTGCTATGGTATTCAAGTGTTACTAGTTGGTGCAAGTGATGATAATCAGACATGGACATCAGAACTCTTAGGTTCAATTTTTCTGTTATAGTATTCAACTTTTTTGCTAGTTGTGTTTGTCTTTGGTTCAATTGGCTTTGTTTCATTAATGACAAATCATGAATGTCCCTTTGCTTTAATCAAATGTAAAGCTAGGTTAGATATCTTTTTTTTCTTGCACAAAAAAAGTGATGTGATTTAAAGCATATTAGCTCAAAATGGTAGAGCAATGTGCCACGCACAAAGATGCGGGTTCAAATCCCGCATAGGCTATCTATGTTTATCGCTTACAAGTAATATGTTTCTCTTCATGAATAAGAGTGTAAGGTGCAGTTGTGCAACTGTAAAGTGCAGTTGTGCAAATGTAAAGAGTAGTTGTGCAACTGTAAAGTGCAGTTGTGCAACTTTTAAGTGCATTTGTGCAACCGTAAAGTGCAATTGTGCAATTGTAAAACAAAGTGCCCAAATTAGATTTTCATTTTAGGGAGAACCAAATTATATTAGAGAAAACCAAATTAGATTTTCATACTAGTGAGTAGTGATTAGTGATTCGTCGGTATTATTGCTTCTTATGAACCGTGATCTCATCTTGTGTGTAAAATAAACATTCAGGGCTCTCTATGCTACACCAAGAGGTGAAGGTCTGCGAGTAAGAAGACGTGCAAATCATGTGGGAGTTGCTGACGAGATCAGAGGCTGAAGTTGCTCGGTACCCACCAAGGAGAAACCGCGTCTGGAAATTCTTTAGCTGGGCAAGACTCGCCCCATGCTTGGCTCGTCCCTTGTGAACTATTTTGTACGTGGAAGCTCACTAGACCGAATGGAATGCCGGATGTGAATTGCCATCTTCCAGCCCCCTCACCCCACCACTTTTGATTCCGATCTTGATTGGATGCAGATATAAAGCGCCTTGCCTTGCCCGACCCTGTCTACACACTCTTTGTCACAACGAGACCGCTTCTTCCTTCCTTGCGTCCCGTGGCCGAGTAGATTGTTGTGTAGCACTGGAGCTCTGAGGGTTGTATCTTAGCTATCTCATCTGAGTTGATCTTGTTGTGTTTGTGTGAATGATGAGAAAATTCATTAATTTGGATCAGCCGAGTGCAAATTATTTGATTATTTCTTCTCCTTTTCATACATTTATCTCTCCGTTTTCATTCGGTTCTGCTTACTAATTATTTCTGTTCTTTGGGCGGCATACGATGGATTGAGAATGGCTAGAGATCTTGGCTTCCCAAAATTGATTTTCGAAACAGATTCCATCATGGTGTGTGAGCCGCTCAACATGAAAAGGAATGATGTTGCAGGGGAGTTTCACCTAGTCGCATAATTCAGGCTCTAGTTAGATGAAGGAAACTGGGAAGTGCAGGTAACCCCACATCAAACATTCAAACGTCAGATGAACTATATGGCAGATGCTATGGCCTAGGCTTCACTCTCAAATTCTACAACTTTTACTGAATTTGCTACTATTCCCCCTTGAATTTGCTACTATTCCCCCTTGCTTGTGCATTTGTGCAACTGTAAAGTGCATTTGTGCAAATGTGAAAATAAAATTGTAATGTGCAGTTGTGCAACTATGGAGTGCAGTTGTGCAACTGTGAAGTGCAGTTGTGCAACTGTGAAGTGCAGTTGTGCAACTGTGTAGTGCATTGTGCAACTGTGAAGTGCATTTGTGTAACTGTGAAGTGCGTTTGTGCAACTGTGAAGTGCGTTTGTGCAACTGTGAAGTGCATTTGTGCAACTTTAAAGTGCATTTGTGTAACTTTAAAGTGCATTTGTGCAACTTTAAAGTGCATTTGTGCAACCGTAAAGTGCAGTTGTGCAATTGTAAAACAAAGTGCCCAAATTTGATTTTTAGTTTAGGGAGAACCAAATTAGATTTTAGTTTTGAATGAGGCTACAATTTTGTTATTAATGCACATTTAGACGTTATTGTTGCACTATGTGATGTTAAATTTGCACATTGTATCACTATTAATGCATGATTAACCATTTGAGATTGTTGTGTTCTTGTATATGATATAACCTATGAGGGTTTCGAACCCACATTTTTGTGCTTACGCACATCGCTCTACCAATTGAGCTAATAGGTTAAAACATCTAACCAAGGCCTGGTAGCCCTAACCTCTTTTGTAACACCATATAGCGAAGAATATACCGGGGTAATTTTAATGAAATAAGTGAAATTTAACATGAATTTAAAAGCCTGGTCAACTCGTCATCTGCACAAAAATAAAAAGAGCATCCATTCCCACTGGTCAGCTTGACAGTGAAGTTTTCTATGATAGATCTTATTAGCTACAATGTAAGCTGTGTGCTCAAAATAAAAAGGTCCTACTCTCTTTGTCAATAGAAACAAAACAAAAAAGGAAAGAAGAAAAAGAGGCAAGACCATTTCTGCTCATCCACCAACCCCTTGGGCCTTGACAAATAAGTGCAGTAAATAAAACCCACCTGTCAGTAATCCAATCAAAAAAGGAAGAACAAGGAGAAGATGATGATCAATTGAGACACCGGTTAGATGCTACATACCCGTATCACATACTAGATTGATGAAATAAGACCATGTATTCTGTAGAGTGCAGATTACATTAGATAAAATATGATTGAAAGAAAGAAAAAGATGGATCTAAAACCCTCATTAACAAGCAATTGATCTAAAACCTAGAAGCAATTTTTTTTTAAATGAAAAAAAACCTGAATTCAACCTCTCCACCTCTCTCAATCCCCACTCATTGTTCTTCAGTCAACACGAATCAGTTAAGTTTTTTTGGATCTATCCCTCTTCTTATCCTGATGTTCCTGATCACCAAAACCTTATGCAAATAAGAAGAACTAGGCTTAACAGGGAGCATAGAACAATATCAATCCAATCATAGTGCAGTAAGTTATGAGGGTGGATGTATGTTGAGACTTGAGAGTGCAAACAGATATCTTGAATAGGTAGATCAAGTCTGTCAAGGACTATGTTCTAAAAATCAACGCAAAACAAGATTCAGAATACAAACTAAACCTCCAGAAACATGATGATAAAGAATGGAAGATAAGGTCATAATTTCTCCCAATTATGAATCATTGATCCATCTCCACTATTGCTTGTTACATACATTCGGAAACATACCTTGATGTGGTACCCGATGCAACCAAATTCGTACAAATGGTGATCCATCTCCACTGGTTTTTCAGCTCTACCATTAGATTGAAAAATAACTGATCAAATGAAAACAATCTATATTCAATCACAAGTATGAATATATATATATAGGACTTTTCAATCGTTTCACCTATAGTGTTTTAGGAGCATCTCTCTTTCAATCCAGGGGACACCCTCTCGGAAAGATGAGCTATCTTCTATCTTCTCTCCGCATCTTTGATGTAGGAAGCCATCTCTGATGCAGCAACCCAAATTAACAGCTAATGAATTAGGTGAATGAAAATCAAACACAGGCGAAATTGAATTCGAAACCATAAACAAAGAGAATTCTATCTCCTAGGCATTTTATCGAACACCTAGAAGGCATGTATTTACCACCATCTCAATCTCAACTTCCAATCCACAAAACACAGTCTCAATCCAGTATACACAGTGTAAAAGAACAATTGAAAGCATTTATATACAAAAAAAGCAGCAGAAGTCGAATTTTAGAGTTGTGGGGGTTATTGAAAGTCTAAAATTAACCACATAGTACAGGTGAGTGAATCGAGCTTCTGCACAAGGACCTAAAAGCGATAGAAATAAAAGGAGGTAGAGAGACTCACATGAATCTTGTCCATCAAATTACATCAGATCTACAACTCAGATGACCAAATCTAGAACATCAAAGGATGAATTCGACGATGGCTTTCAAAAATTGGTCTAGGGTTCGACGGGTCTCAGGCTGGGCGGGGTGTGGTGGAGCTCAATCCCTTGGGGCTTTAGTAGCGACCTTCATCGACGTTGAATTCAGTGTGAGTTTTTCTAAGAAAACCTTCGAGAGCGGCCGAGCGAGAAGACAAAGATGAAGCTGCCATGGAGCGTCCGTACGTGTTCGTTCTTGTGATTTGCAGCCGGTTCAGAGTTCTTTTAACCGGACCGGTTCAGTTTTTTTTATAATAAATCCCACTCGCGTCCTGGTTTCCATTAAAAATTTAAATTTTACACGTTAAGCCAAATTTACACGTTAAAGACTTTTTACATTTTAAAGCTTCCCTATATATATATATATATATGAGTGTGTGAGAGAGAGACAAAAATCTTAAATTTGATTTATATATACATATATATAGTCTCCATCAACCAATTTAAGTACGCTTTTAATTTATTACTACTATTTTTGTAATACATCTTAGTTATAAAATTAGTAACAAAAAAATACATAAACTATTTTTTTTCTTCCTTCCGAGTAGGAGCTCGAGCCACCCTACACCCCACCTCTGCCCCTGACTACATATATATGAATACAACGCAGGCCTGGCTTGGTCTGGTCGTAGATAATTATTCACAGTTTCTTCTGCGAGATGTTAGCGATGATATCGCAGAAGAGTTGAGGGTCGCAGGGGATGCGGATGACGCCCTGTTGGTCGAAGCCGAACTCATCTGCAGACTGCTGAAGGAGATGAGCCATAGAGGGGTGCTTCATGAACTTTGCAGGCACCATGAATCTCACGTGATCATCCTCCTCCCCGACCATCAAAGGCACGTGCCCCTTTCCGATACTGCTGATCCGTTTTTCGCCTCCGGATGAAGATAATCTCTCGCAACAAGGACACGAGGAGATTTGCTTCTTCCGGAACATGATGGGTGATTCTAATATCAACTATGGCCTGCCTGCAGGGAATTGGAGTCGTACGTCTAATATTATATATAGAATGATTATATCATTATTTTATAATTAAGATGCATAACGTAGTTAATTATTATATTCGAACAGAGGACATAATTCACGAGTGTAGACTAGACTTGAATAAATAAAATTGCC
Source organism: Persicaria tinctoria (assembly GCA_037127255.1). NCBI lineage: Eukaryota > Viridiplantae > Streptophyta > Magnoliopsida > Caryophyllales > Polygonaceae > Persicaria > Persicaria tinctoria. The sequence continues at coordinate 17,509,277 of JBANSL010000007.1, read as the reverse complement.
AAATTGGGTTCAATAATGGTAGTTAGGCCAAACAATTTTGACGGATTATATATATATAAAAATATATATATGAAATATAATTTTCTATAAAGAATATATTAATTAGTAAAAATATTAAATATGTTATTTAAATAATTATTTTAAGTTTAAAAATTAAGTGGAAAAAATTTCACAAAATAAAGATTCAAAGGCAGCAGCGAAAAACAGGCACATCGGCGTCCGCTGCACCCTATCGACACCCGCCGATTAAGCAGCAGACAGTGCTGATCCTAGTGACTTTGGCACAAAAATCCGTGAGTTTGTTCCAATCTCCACTTTCCTTTCTCCTTGAATGGCTCATCAAAAATCCTAGTGACATAGCCTGTGTCACGTAAAAAATCCCAGTGATTTTTGATGTGACACAGGCTATGCTTGAAAAAGAGGGCTATTGGGATTCATATAGTTAGGCGCCCCAACGTACCCCGACCTCACAAGCTAGAGAATTCATTGCCAAGGTAAGGGTAGACTCGGAAGATCAAGTTACTTTCAAGTTGAGAGGCTAGAAGTACCTTGTAAGCCTTAGGAGGATGAGGCAGTACTTAGGAGTTTCATATGCTCATTCCTGTAATATCCACATTATATTTCCGCTTTGATGACGTCATTTTATGAGTAGTGATTATGTGCATATATAATTAAGAGCTTTGGAGGTAAAGTTCCGGTTTAAATCTTGTTGGAATTTCTGTCAAGTTTGAAATGACACGAGACTCAATCAACTCAAGAAAAGTTGGGTAACACGTCATGAGTTGATTAAGGAGAATATGAATTTTTCTGGATATTAAGGACCTATTTAAGATTCAGTTGGTAAATTATAAAGGAATGAAAATCCATTTGTGTTTAAGCTCGTCGAGTACTCTTCGTAAAATATGATTAAGGTTATTATATATCCGATAAAGTTGGAGTTCATTGCAATATTACGGAGAAGTTAAGGAATAATTTTGGTTGAGGGAATTAAATATATTTGGTAATAATACTGGATGAAGAGATAAAAATATTGGGATGTAGCTTTCAGGTAAAACTTTACGACGCCTTATCAAGTTTGGATTATAGTGAGATCCAGTGAAGATTCGTTTAGCATGCCAAGGGTTAAGTAAAGATGCTATAAAATTTATTGGATTTTTTTTTAGACATGCTTAAGAATAAGTTGGTAAAATATTCCCAAAGTGGTGGAGTGAAAGATTGTTGGAATATATATTTAAGGAGGACAAAATATGTAACCTTATTTAAGGCGGGATAATCTTTGCAATTATAAAGTAAAGTGGGTCGGAATTAAATTGTGCAATGTATGGATGAGTATGACTATGAGCCTATGAGGTGAGTTGTTTATTTTGTTAAGTGCCACGTTTGCATATATATGAAATTAGTGGCCACGTTGCTTCTTGATCAACATGAAATTTGCTTGGAATGCAAGCACTTACGGGATTGGTTGAGCTCTTCTATATAAAGGGGTGATTTCATTCTTTCAATTCCACATTGATCGATATAGCTAAGGAAAGCTATAATCGTAAATCTCAAAATACCGCATCGATCACAGATGACGTTGTTTATTATTCAGTCGTTGTATTTTTGGGACGATCCGACATTATTCTACTGGTAAAATCCCTTTTCTTTATTTTAAGATCTTGGATATTTTATGTCGTTATAATACCCGTATATAATTTAAGGTATCCCTTATTAGTCGTTATGATGCTCATTATTGTTAAGAAATTTGGGTATTTCTTAATACGATATAACCTTGGATAAAACGGGTATTTCTGTTAAGTCGAGATAATGCCCAATTATTTTGGATTATATGGCATTTTTTAAGTCGTTATACTGCCCAATTAAATTTAGGAAAGGAAATCCTAAATTAAGTTTGCAAGCCCTAATACTGTCTGGGCATTTTAAAAATAGTGTTGGACAAGTGAGTAAAGGATGTAAGTTTTATCGGGTTAATTAAGGATTATTTTAAAGGGAGACTCTGCCGAAGTTTAAGGGTAAAATTATTGGACGTAAGCTAATTGATTATTATTTGTCTGCTATGTACGGCGTGGCTGGATGCGTTTGGATATATAGTTGGTGACGTTAAGCGGGATCCTACATCTTCAGAAGAAGTTTAATCTCTTGATCAATCCTAATCTTTATTATTCGTAGACTTTGGATCTGTAACCAAGGCAAGTGACTTTGTCCCATTTACTTCCTAAAAGACCCAATGCCTTTCTTTAAATCCGTGTCAGTTGCTTATTATCGAGTATATCTGTCATATCTGTTTAAAATAAATTGCAAAGTCTATTTATTCTTGCAATCTTTGTTCATTCCAGTTATATACTTTCCAAGTGTGGACTTTGGTTGATTTCTAGAGTCGGTCCTTATTTATTATATAAGTTGAACATACGTATAAATTAGTGCCTTGGCGGGTAACAAGATAAATTTATATGGTGGGAAATTACACGGGTTCATCTAATGAATCCTTATAATGTGACATGTGTGTGTTACTAATCTAGTAACAAGATGAGTGTTAAACGTGTGTGCGCGTGTGTGAATGTGTGTGATCATAACAGGTCAAGACTCGTTACGTCTTGCTCTATAAGCTTTTCATGAAAAGTTCATTTTGAATATTCTCAAAATGATACATTTTACCCAGATGAGTGGTAAATAGGCATGTGCCGGTATGACGTTGTTACTTTGTTACGTCAAGTACAACGTGGTTCAATAACAATATAAGTGAGTGATAAATAAATAAGCATCAATACCTTGTTGTGAGGATTAAGTAATCATTGTTTGATATTATTCGAAGAATGGTATTTGTTAAGTAAATATTTTATCCTTATGAAGTATTTTATACACGTGATATATATGTGTGCGTGCGTGTGTGTGTGGGTGTATGTGCGCGTGGGTGACGATGATCATTATTCTTTTTCGATATCATTTTCCATTTCTTTTGAGAATATGATTCTTCAGAATTTCCACTTCTCAGATCGATATCTAATGTTCTTGGACTATTCTATTTCTATTTCTTTTAAGTGTCCAGAGATCCACATAAATTATTCCCTTCCTCGTCATTTGCTAGTTCTTCACCGAACTAACCAACCGTTTTGTGTATTGGTTGGCTGGTGTGCTTCGCCTGCACGCGTTGTACATCAGACTAAATTTTGCAGGTTATGGACAAAGACCTTGAGAAGTTGAAGTTGAAGGAATAAAGATTTTCAAGTTTTTTTTATAAGTACAACTTTTGGTAAACGTGTTTTCTGGTTTAATTCAGTTTCTTTTGTTCGATGTGTTAAAAACAGATTTATGTACAGTTTTGAAGAAATTACTTTATCATAAAAATAATATTCATGTCTTCCGCTGGTATTCTTTTAAAATTATTTATTTATCCTATTGTTTATGGGAGCATGGTTGCATGTCCCTATTAGCCTAAGGTAATTATGAGACCATTAAAGTCTGCATAATTACTGGCGCTGCAACATTCCCTCGTTTACAGATGGGGGTGTTACAATTCCCTCAACTGAAGACCTGCTCAAAGGGTTCCCCGACCTAAAGGCAACATTGGAGGCAACAACCAGGGAAGCAACAAAGCCAAAAGGAAATAATAACATCTGCATCACTCATCCTCCATTACATATTTGCCAAATGGTGATGAACAACACATTGTTTGGCCAAGTGGAAACAGAAAGGTGTCTGTGGAAAGCCGGGGATGGCTCCACTGCATGACGTCTCACATACGATGCAGAAGACACCATGTCTATCAGATTAGGAGGCTTGATAATGGTAATATCACAAAAGATGTGAATATCATTGGACGGTCTCAAACCGCTGACAAAGACATCCCACCGTTTCAATCTGGAAACACTACAGAAGGCCATGCACTTATGAGTTGCCTCCTTTCTCTTGGGTGACCAATACCCACATGTTGATCCTACCAAGGCACATCCCCAATGGTCCCACAATTGCTGATTTTCACGTACCAATGGATGAGCCTAGCAATGAAGAGGAAGAGAGTGAGCCAATGAAGAATCCTGAGGATATGAGAGAACCTGACAAGTATGTCGAGTGTTAGGGAGAAAATTAAGAAGAAGTAGATCAAGATGGATTACATGCCATCAATAGTTCTAGAGGCCAGTTGAAAACACATAACACAAATCGATGCACCACTCTAGATAATAGAATCCTTAGTGAATGAAATCAAAGGAAAATTCAAGCACTCATGAGAATAAGGCCACCAGCATCGTACCAAACAAACTGAGGCCTTAGAAGATTTCACCTGAATTGTCAAGCAATGGGTTCAACACCAGCAACACCAAAATTTTGTTGTCTTTCATTGAATTTTTATTGAGGACAATGAAGCGTTTAAGTGTGGGGGAGGAGTTTAGGTTAGGTTTAACAGTTTCATTAATAGTTTCATTTTCAAGTTTTAATTAAATTCATTCTTAGTTTCAATCTAAATTATAAAGCATGTTTAAATTCCATGCACCCATGTTTATTGCTTTACATCAATATAAGAAAATCAAAGAAAAAATTAAAAAATATATCAAGAAATCAAAAAAAAAAATCATTCATTGTATAAAGTATGTCATTGTCTATACAACCATCTTGCCTAGTTAGTCCTCAAATTTTGTGTGTGTGTGTGTGTGGGTGTGGGGGGGGGGGGGGGGGGGGGGGGTGTTCATTGCTATGAGTTTCACTGATAGAGACAATATGTTCTTAGCTAAATTTTATCCATATCTATCCTACATAATTTTTTTTTTATTGTAGCCATGTTTTAGCCTTTTCTTTGAAGCTCCACAAAATAACTATATCTCTAGCTGATAATAAGCTTGACCCATCCAAAAATTAGTATGATAATAAGCTTGACCCTTTTTCACATAATTTATCTAAGTTGTATTAAGATCACTTTCACTTCAATAATACAGACAAGGATCACCTTCAACTCTCGCAAAAGAATCATGCTCATAGGGATAGAAGACGAATTGCATAAAAAGATTGTACCTTTACCGCATCACCTCACATGGCCGCCGTCGGGCTCACCTCATCCCTAGAAGTGGGTGGACTACTCGCTCTTCATCGCAATAGCAGACATTGATGTATGAAAAGAAACTTGCATTAAACTAAATTCAAAGCTTTTACAATCCCGGCACTCCAACTTTCGTTTGAACGCCAAAACCCTAAAACCTGTGAACTCCTAAACCCTCTCTGTGGAACTACTTCTCTAGCTTGTGAATTGAATGATTCCTAAAATCAGCCCCATGGGCTTTATTTATAGCCTTCTAATCCTTGCTATTCAAGGATAGAAATATCTATCTATATCTAAATCTATATCTAAAAGCTTTAAAGATAAATAAATGCAATAAAGGAATTAAATCCATATAGGAAATTATATCTAAAATAGGTAAATCTTCTAGGTGTTGATAGGTCTTCTCTCCATAGGTAGATGGTGATAGATCTCAGCCAAACACGGATTCCTTCGGCTCCAAGGACTCCCAAACCGCGTAGGACAGCAAACCGCGTAACGCGGCTTTGGACACGGTTTCCTCGATCTCGACCAAACTTACTCGAGATCGAGTAGAGTGACGTTGACTTTGGCTTGGCTGGGCGTCTCGGGTTGCTGCTGCTCGATCCAACTCGGTTAGGCGCTGCTGGGGTCCTCGAGATCGAGTAACGTTGACGTCGAGTATGGATAGCTCGGTGATTTCGGGCAACCTCTCCTCGACAGGCTCGGACATATGGTTTCTGGAGTTGTCAAGATCGAGTAACCTCCTCGAGATCGAGTAGCTTGGGTGCTCGGTGTCTTTAGTCCTCGGCTTCTCGACTTGGCACAACTCCTCGACTCCGGACATGGCATCAGGGTTTGTCGATCTCGACTAGTATACTCGAGATCGAGTAAGGCTCCGGAGTCGGGTTGCTTCGTCTTCAGTTTCCTCGATCATGCTCTGCTCGACCAACGCTTGCTCGGACACCTTTGTCGAGATCGAGTAGATTAACTCGAGATCGAGTAAAGTTGGGCTCCGGCTTGATTCGTCCTGGTTCCGCTGCTTCTTGACCTTGGACTTCTGTAGTTGATTTCCGAGCATTTCCAACCTTTCTTAGAACCGCTGTAATTTGCCTCGAATTTTGCGAATTTAAACAGAAACTGGTGTAGATTCCATAATTTGGCAAATAAGCATAAACTACATAGATTTTGTATTATCTTAGCCCAAATGCATGAAATGTATGCAGAAAGCGATATAAAAGTTACTGTAAAACATGACAGATTCAGCTCACAACACATTCTAAGGTTTTTGCATCCACAAATCCATAAACTTAACAATTACCATAACACAGTTTGCATCTTTTATTTAGTATTTCGAGGTAAGCCATGCTCGACTAATCTCATATTTGTTTTGCTTGCATTTCAACACATGGTATGTGAGGGCTGTTTTAAGGTTTATGCATTAATTATAATCGTTTCAATTCTCTTTGTTCTGATATTGCATTTATGTTGTTGAGTTGTCTTAATGGGCCACTAAGATAGATTGGCATTGCGCTAAGGGTTATAGCTTCATTTCGCTATTGTGGGCCTTAATCTATTATAGTAGTCAACACATCTTGCAAGAACGCTTCGTAAATCTTGATGTTATAGGAGGATTGACAAGTAAAGATTGTCTCTATTAGTGGAAGCGATAGCTGGATTGACAACAAGGTGAGAAGCTGACGAGACAGGAGAGATAATATTTCATGCTATAGTTTAGGGAGTTAAACGGTGATCGACAAGTTTGGCCTATCTAATTCTGTCCTTAAACCAGACCTAGAGCAATCTACATAACCAATTTGATTTAGAATAACATACAGCCCAATGATCATGGAATCACTATTATTGCGAATGTGAATCAAAATATATATTCCATCGATGTTGTTACTTACAACCAATCATTGCTACTTTTGTTACTTATTGCTTTCATACCATTGCTTTATTACTTGTTCACGTACTTGCTTGCAATCAAATTTATAAAGTCACACGCATTCCCTGTGGGATCGACATCTATTCACCATTAATACTAGTTGTTTGAGTTTAAGATATTTACTGAAACATGATATTCACGTCTACCAATACACAACAAGGTCTAATATATACATTTTTTTTAAACCAGGAGCTCGAGCCACCCCATATCTTCAAGTTCTTGCCCTTTGTATACTCAGAACTAGATATGTCAATCGGATCATTCGGGTCAGGTTCGGGTCGGGTCATTTCGGGTTTCGGGCAGATCGGGTTAACTCAAATCCGGGTTTGAGCCGACTTCGGGTCAAATCGGGTCGATTTCGGGTTGGTCAAAATTTTTATTTTTTTAAAAAAAATCGTATTTTGATGATTTTTTTTATGATAACTTCAAAATGTAAATTTAAAGATGTGATTGACAGGTTGTTCTTTTTTAGGCTCTTTACTTATTAGAAGATGTCATCTAAGCTCAAGCGCTTGTAATTATATACTACATCCGATCTAAAATATTTGATTTTTACTATTACTCATTATTTTTAATAAAATTTAAAACATTATAAAATATAAAAGTTTTAATGAACTTTTTGAAATTATTCCATACGGATTAGTAATGAATAATGAGAATATAATTTAATTAAAAATTTTAATATTTTATAGAGTTATTTTATCTTTTTAAAAACATGTTGAAAAGAAAAAAAAGATATTACCGATCGGAGGGATTAATATACAATACAAATAAATATAAAAGTTAATTTAAAAAATAAGATCGAGCGTTTGTAATTATAAAATGTAATAAAATGGAATTTCAATGAATAATTTTAATAATATATAATTATAAATTAATTAATTTTAATAATATATTAATTACTAAACTTACCCTAATATGACTTTGAGATTTTCTTCGATTTTTATTAATTAGTCAAAGCTTTATTTTAAAAAATCGGGCGGGTCGTCGGATCGAAACCCATTTGACTTAGAAAAATATCGGGTTTTCGGGTTCGGGTCAAAAAAAATTTCCAGGTCAAAATTTTCGGGTATTGACCCAAGAAATTTCGGACGTTCGGATCGGGTTACGTTTTGACGGGTCTACTCACAACCGTTTATAGAAATGTTTTTTTTCGCAGTTTGGTTAATCTAATGAATTTATAAGAAGAAAATTTGGATTAAGTTGAGCCATAATTTGACATTTTTTTTGGGTTTATTTTACCAGTTGCACTCCTACCTGTAGGTAGTATGAGTAAATGACTAGTTCAAAAGATATTAAGTTGAAAATGGAAACAAGTTGGATTTACCAAATTCAAGAAACAAGTTGGATTTACCAAATTCAAGAAACAAGTTGGATTTAGAACGTCAGACCGAACTAACTAACCCAGCCCGGCCGGGCACTCTAGTTGAAAATATTATGATCAATTTAGCTAGTGCATGTACCGTTCTTAACATGAGAATATATTAATGTAATATTATAAAATTATATTTATTATTTATAACAAATCCTATTATAAAAATATATAAAAAAATAATAAATCTGAATTATATGTACGTTAGAAGTAAACTGCCAATGATCGAAAAGTGCAGGAAATATAAAAAATAAAAGTAATATAGATTTAAATAAGATAACAACTATCAAATGAGTAATTTTCATATAAATAATTTTTCTTCTAAAAAATAATCTAGATATAAATAATATCACTTATCAAATATTTACCTATATATGTTTGGAAGTATAACTATGAAATAATTTTGCTTTATATTTTTTTTATCAATTAATTAAAAACTATATAGATACCTATGATGTTTAGAAGTATGAATATGAAATAGTTTTGATTTATATTTTTATCCATTAACTAAAATATATAGATAGATTGCGGCCTATAATGGATGATTTTCTATAAATTATGACAACATATTATTTTAGTAAAAAGTTTAGGCTCTGTTTGCATGACCGCTTATTATGATTTATAATGCATATTATTGCATTATAATAATATGCATTATAAATCATAATAAGTGGCCATGCAAACAGAGCCTTAGTGGCAATTTTTTTTTAAATCAACCACAATATGTCAAGTAAGGTACTATAAATTGATTTTATTATATGTATATATAGATTACTAGATTAGTATCTTCCTAGCTTTTCTATCAGGAACAACTACGTGCTTCTTGCCCACTGAAAAAAGAAAAAAAAAAACTGTGTGCAATCTGTGCATGCTTCATTATTTAGTTTAATTTATGTTTTATTTTCTGTAATTGATTACATCATTTGCTGATAAAATTGAACAAAATACTTTTATTTACAGATAAAATTAAACAATAAAAGAAATTGTCTAATCAATCAAAATAATTCGAAAATGCTACATATTCAACTTGAAAAGGGTAGAATATGACAGAATATGACTATCAAGTAATTGATCATAAATTTATATGTAGTCTGTAGTCACATTATCAGTTTGTTTATTTTCTTCGCTGACAATGATCCACTTGATGGCGCCATATATTTTTATATTTTAAGATTTCTTTGGGGATAATTAATGAACCCCTCCACCCGATTTTAAAAAATATCAATTTTTTTTAGTTAGTTTTATAATTTTATTTTCTTAAAATAATAATAAAATGGATATTTGGTAATGTATATATTTTTTTCAGTAATTGAAAAAATGTGCCGAGTAGTGAAATGGTTGATCAGCTCAAGCTCCTGAACTGATCGATCTATTCTATGCAACTTGACTACTTGAGGTATACGTATAACGTATGGCTTCGGATATGTAAATTTTTCTGCATTTATGATTACTAATTTAATGTTCCACAAGAAAACTTGCCTCATTTCTTTAGTTGTGACTTGTTTTAAATCTATTATACTGCTATAAAACACTGATTTATCAGTGTAAGAATGATAAATGCAGAGCAAAAACAAGTATGAAGCCACTCTTCTTTCTCATTCATTCAGTGACGGTCATTGGCCCATTTAAGAAGGTAGCAATCCCCATACAAAAACCCTACCCAAGAGGTGACAGATTTGAGGTTTTATAGTACTTCAAACTACGTGATCTACACACCATCACAACCACTACAGTCCAAGCTGTTTGCCTTATTACATGAGCAAGAACATATATAAAGAAAGGAAATAAGGAAAAGAGGTAGAAACTAGGAGGAAATCGGATAAGTAGCCCATATTCTCCATAACCCCCCCCCCCCCCCCCCCCCCTTCCAAGTTGGACTTGGTGCAATGCCAACAAGACCCAACTTGGAAGCAAGGAAGTGATGATGCTTTTCTCCAAGAGGTTTTTATCAAAATGTCAACAATCTACACTCCAGTTCTGATGTGCTGAGGTTGAATCAATTTTACCTGCAACTTCTCTCATATGAAGTGACAATCAATCTTCAAGTGTTTAGTTCTTTCATAAAAAACCGGATTCTCTGTTATATGAGTGCGGCCTTGTTAATTATCACAATACAAAGGAATGGGCTGGTAAGGGCACCTGCCACTACATAGCTTTCAAAACACATTCAACCCATATGATCTCACTTGTTGTCATGGACATACTCCTATACTCAACTTCTGCTGAAGATTCTGAAATTGTGTTCTGTTTCTTGGTCTTCCATGAGACCAAAGATTATCCCAGGAATATAGAATAATCAGTTAAAGATCTAGCACTAATTAAATTGACATGCTCCCCAATCTGCATCACAATAAGCAACAATATCAAGTACTGAATTCCTGGGATAATAAAGACCAACAACAATGGTCCCTTTCACATACTTAACCACATGTAATGTTGCATCATAGTGTGGTTCTCGGGTCTCAGTCATGAACTGACTAAGATGTTGAACAACATAGGATATGTTTGGTCTAGTTAAGTTGAGGAATAACAATCTCCCCACCAATCTCCTGTAAATCTTAGGATCATTCATGATCTTCTCTGAATCAGTTGAGAGTTGGAGACCTCTCTGTAATGGAAATAAGGTAGTTTTACAATCAAACAAATTGCAATCCTGCAAGATGTCCACAATATACTTTCTCTTATGCAAATAAGTTCCTGTCTTGGTCTTTGATATCTCAAGGCCCAAGTCTTTGATATCTCAAGGCCCAAGAAATATCTAGCTATACCCAGATCCTTGATGGGAAACTTCATGTGCAATGCTTATTTGGTTAACTTGATTTCATGTTCATCATCACCAGTTAAGAGCAAATCATCCACATCAACAATAGCAACTACAAGCCTTGTAGGCATCTATTTGGTGAACAAAGAGTAATCCTCAATTGGTTGCTTATAGCCTTTCTGAGCTAAGAAGTTTTAGAGTTCTGCATTCCACTGTCTAGATGTCTGTTTAAGCCCATAAATTGACCTCTGCAATTTACATACTTGGCTTGGAAGTCCCATCTCATATCCCTCAGGAGGCTGCATATATACTTCTTCATCCATGTAACCATGAAGGAAAGCATTGTTAATGTCTAACTAGTGTAAGTTCCAATCTTTAATAGTGGCTAAGGCAATTAAAATTCTCATTGTAGGCCGGGGACTTAGCAACAGGTGAGAATGTGTTCTTGTAATCTTGGCCTTTGATTTGATTGTAGCCTTTGGCTACCAATCTAGATTTGAATCTTTCTATACTTCCATCAGATTTGTACTTTATCTTGTACACCCACTTGCTTCCTATTGCCTTCTTTCCTTGAGGTAAATATATCATTACCGAAGTTTTGTTTTGCTGTAGAGCCTGCATTTCTTTGTCCATTGCAGCAATCCATATGTGATCTTGTACAACCGGTGAGTACTTGTATGGCTCCTGTATGCTAGCCATCATATAGAATGATTGAAGAAAATTGGTCTGTTGATCATAAGTATTCTTCAAAGAAGATGCCAAGAAAGACTGTGATAGAGGAATTACTCCCTGGATAATTGCATACATAATCAGTAAGCCTTCTGGGCTGAGTCACTTATATAGTGGTTCTCCATAAAAGAGGAAACCGAGTGTCATCATCAAGAGGTAAAGAACTAGAGCTCTCTGATGTAATAGGCTGATCATGAGGAATGTGGTCTGTACTAGCAACATCTAAATTGCCAGGACTAAAGGAATCTGTACAAAATTCTTATTTGAAGGAGAATCAACAGCTGAGCTTACTTGAGGATTCGCATGTGTACTGATCAAAGGAGGCTGATGATCATAATAATCTACTGTTGGATTAACTAAAGGAAGGTTGTTCATCTTCAATTGCTCACCAACTCCTATTTCAGAGGACTTAATGAAAGGAATATCTCCTCATGAAAGACCACATCTCTACTATTAAATGTGATTTTCTCATCCAAGTTCCAAACCTTGTAAGCCTTTTGTCCATGTGGATATCTCAACATAATACATTTCTAGCTTTTGGTCCTATTTTGTCATATTTTGTCCAGGGACCTGTGCATAGCACAAACACCCAATCACCCTTAACTCATCAAATTTAGGTGACTTGTTAAACAACTTGTCAAAGGGTGAAGACCACCCCAATGTTTCCGTTGGCATCTTATTTATCACATAAGTAGCTGCCAAAATACAATCTTCCCAAAACTTTGTTGGTAGACCAACATGAATTCTCATGGCTCTTGCAGTTTCAATAAGGTGCCTATGCTTTCTCTCTACCCTTCCATTATGTTGAGGAGTGTATGGAACATATTTTTAATGCAAAATACCTTCAGAAGCAAAGAATTCTTTGCATTGATTAGAAGTAAATTATGTTCCATTTTCGGTTCTAAAGCATCTAACTGACCTTTCAAACTGATTTTTCACATAACCTACAAATTCAGTTATGCCTTTAAAAACCCGTGTCTTACTTTTCAACAAAAAATCCCGGTGGATATGGTATTATCATTCAATATAGTGAGAAAATACGGGAATCCATTGCAAGTGAGGGTCTTATATGGCCCCCAAACATCCATATGTACCAGATCAAAAGGCTGTTTAGCCATCTCAAAGCACCTTTCAAAAGGCAATCTATGATGTTTAGCAACTGGACATGATTCACAAACAAAACCATTCATTTCTGCCTAATTAAACAAGTGCAAATGCCTCAATTTAGATACAGAACTATGCTTCAATCTGGCATGAAAAAGGTCTAAAGACAATCTGTTTTCTGCTAAAAGAGCTAGATGCAAAAACTGAACACATTCTTCCAGCTTTATTAGTGTTATTTTGCAGCCTCCATTCCTCCACCTCATTCGAAGGCAGGACCTTGTAGAGGCCATGCTTCTTTTCCCCAGCTAGCACAACTTGATCAGTTCTAGGGTCTTAAACAAATCAAACATGTCTAGTGAAGACGACAATCAAATCATTGTCATCTAGCAACTTTCCCACTGATAACAATCTGTGTTGGAAATCAGGCACAAGAAGAACCCCATTCAATGTAACTTTCTCATTCAACTGTAAGCTTCCCATTTCAGTCACAATTTTAATTGAACCATCAGAAAGCCCAATATGTATAGGTTTATAAAGTTTAATAGATACTTAATTATAATGAACTCTAGGCATCATGTGATCACTGACAGTAGTATCTACTATCCATTCAATAAGAGGATTATTTGCAATAGAAACATTCACATTAGAAGTGCAAATTTTACCTGCAAAATTTGCAAAAGACATATCTACATTACTCTTTCCTCTCATTTTCTTCATGACTTCTTAAAAGACAACATTGACCGTGGCTGAATCCATCTGCCCATCCACTTGACCTCCGTCACTGAACTCATCATCCAGAGGGCTATTATGAGATGCACCTAAAGTCATGTTTCTTGTTGCATTAGCTGAGCTTCTTCCGGCCTGCTCCATTGATCTTTTCCTTTTCTTTCAAAGTTTTGAACCACTTAGGGACTCCATGGAGTTTGAAGCATTCAACAGTTGTGTGACCCCTGTAGCCACAATGGCTACTTTTCTTTTCATACTTCAGCCTTTTAAGTTCCTTCCAATCTTCCTTAACATGCTAATTTCCAGATGATCCACCCTAATGCTACATACCACCATACTTATTAGCAGCAAAGGCACTACTCTCAGTGCTAACAGATTGAAGGTTTGTGGAAGCATCCTTTCCTCCTTCAACTTGGTGGAGGATGTAATAAGATTTGTTTAACACTGGAAGAGGATCCATTGCCAAGATTTGATTCCTTGCACCATCAAAATTCTTATTCGGACTCATTAACAGCTACATTACTTTGTTCCTCGAGTCCATCTTAGTGAATTTCTTCATGATAACACAAGAGCATTGGCTAAGAATGCAACAAGTACACTCAGGTATTCCTTCAAGAACTTGTAGTTCATCCCAAAGTTTCTTGTAGGTGTTATACAGATGGGCTAGAGACATATTCCCCTGAGTGACAATCGTAAGTTTCTTCCTTACTTGATAGATTTTAGGGGCATTAGATTGATTGAATCTCTCTACTATCTCAACCCAAATATGCTTAGATGAATCCACAAACATCAAAGCTTCATCAATACTCCTAGTAATTGAATTTAATAGCCAACATCTAACCATATAGTTAGCCCGAATCCACCTTTCCAAATCAGTTCCCTCCCTAGTTGGGTTAACACATCTACCATTAATGAACCCCAGTTTACATTTAGCCCCTAGAGCCATCATGACTCCCCTACTCCATGTCATATAGTTAGATCCATCAAAAGGAATTGCAACAAGTTGAGCATGGGTGATTAGAGTTAGACAAGTGCAAAGGATCACAAATATTACCTTGTGAAGAGTCCCCAACATTCAGCCTCGCATCATTACTCATGTTGTCGTCTCCACTAAACATCAAATAAGTTACCCAGATTCACGTAAACTAGGATCTACTCCTTGTGGCTCTGATACCATGTGAAGATGGTGATCAATTGCTATAAAACACCGATTTATCAGTGTAAGAGTGATAAATGCAGAGCAAAAACAAGCATGAAGCCACTCCCCTTTCTCATTCATTCAGTGGTGGCCATTGGCCCCTTTAGGAAGGTAGCAATCCCAATACAAAAACCCTACCTGAGAGGTGACAGATTTGAGGGTTTATAGTACTCCAAACCACGTGATTTGTACACCATCACAACCACTACAGTCCAAGCTGCAAGCAACCTTATTACATGACTAAGAACATAAAGAAAGGAAACAAGGAAAGCGGTAGAAACTAGGAGGAAATTGCATAAGTATCCCATATTCTCCATAGCACAGATTTAATGCATCTAAAAATATTAGAGAATGTCAAAATATAGTATTTTTTTTCATATTTAAAATGTAAAAAGGAATAACATTAAAAAAATATCATAAGATTTACAAACAAAATTGATAATCTAAATGTCATGATCATTTTTATATGGTTTAATAAAAAATTTAAATAATACCAGATGATTATTTTTGAAGCGAAATTAAAAAATCTATAAAATATGAGTTTTTGAATTAAATTTGAAAAATAATGTTATATTTGTTAGTAATAATAACAATTAATGCAGATTTTCTATTTTATGCCCCAAGGGCGTAGAATTAAGGGACCAAATTGGAAAATATTTCTCCTAGATACACCTATTTAACTATTTTTAAATTAGATTATGAGGTTCACCCATTTTCTTTTACGGTTTTATTTTCCAATAAAGTATTCTTATCATGTGCCTAGGTGCACATAATAGAAAAACCGTAATTAATAAGAACACTATTATTTAAAAATTAGTTAAAAATCAATATTTTATTAAGTTTTTAAATTTTTAAAAAGGGTTAAAAAAATCAAACGACCTTTATTTTAAGACAGATGGAGTAATTATTAGGGGATACAATGGAGTGTGTGTTTGGATGATTGATCGACCCCAATTGCTTCAATAGGTGACCTTTTTTTACTAAATAAACTAAGCCCCCGTTTGTTTTTTGGTAGGGAAAAGTAATGATTACCCTCATGAATATAGTCCATATTTAAGTTAAGATTCATTGATCCCTATTCTAATCATTTCCCTCATTCTCCCATTTTCCATACAAATTTGTTACCCTTCTATTCCCTAATTTTGAGGGGGGTAACTAATACCTCTAGGATGAGCTAATATTCCCCTCCATCCTCTCCTCCAAGCTCACAAAAATTGGTGATCATATACATTTTATGTGTAAAATTTAATACCTTACCTTTCCTTTCCCTAGGTATCTAAACAAACGAGCCCTAAAATTTAGATAGGTTTAGGGCGTTGAAATTTTATGAAGGCACTTGATAGTCTTGATGCGAGGTCGGAAAAAAGCCCGGCCATGGTGAAACACTGAAACGAATAAAAAAATGAATCCCAATCGAGCAAACCGAGAAATGAACTTTAATAAACACGCTTGAATCATGGAGCAACGCCATTCAGGCGGCGACTTAGGTCCGTCGTCTGAGTGTATAGCTAGCGTAGTGTCACCCTCGATCATAACAAGAGATATCTTAGCAATTTCATTAATATCAAAGTATCTAAGTCTTCCTTTAAAATGGGAGACAACGTTCTTATGAGATGAAGATAAGTTTACTTTGTTGATACATATAATTTGATAACTGGTTAGAGTTCTGATTAACTATTTTTACACTAAAAATACTAATGAGAACCAACATATTCAAGAAATTGAATGTCAAATGAAAGAGGTACGTGATGATATGAGAATTGAGAAAGTTTAACACTTGTGTTTTTATGGCCCACATAGAAATCTAGGATCATATTTTGTGATGTTTTGGATATATTTATATTGAATGATGACTTTCTAACTTGATCTTATTGGACCATAACTGGTATATGTTTGAATTTAGTTATGGATCGTGAAAATAACAACTATTTATATATTAGTAACTTCGTTTTAAAATATAGACAATTTGACTTCCTGATACACTTTTTAAATAGTTTAAAACTCTATAAAATATTAATTTTAAAATAAAATTTAAAAATAATGTGTTATAGACGTGAATGAGACCAAAAATGTCACACGTCGAAAGTTGAACATAACAAGCTATAATATATTAGTCGGTGAGCTATTCCTTCTATTGTCAATTAGTTTTAGAATAGAACCTCACTCGACTTGTGTGCTAGGCTACTAGCGCATGTGCGTCCGTACACACGACCCCCAGTCATTGGTCCGAATCGGACTTTGATATCGGTCTGAATCGGACTTTGATATGGTATCAGTGCGGTTTGCCTAACGATCCGTCTTTCAGTCATGGTCTAACCCAGTTGTCCAAGTGCCAACTACCTAGATGAGTCATTCCTAGTTGCACTTGTGGGGGGGCGTGTTAGAGATGTGAATGAGATTAAAAGTGTCCCACATCCGTTATATATTAATTTGTTAATTGTTAATGATAATCAATAAGTAGAATACGCAGTATTATTTAAAAGTTAGTTAAAATTAATATTTTATTAAGTTTTTAAATTTTTAGAAAGATTAAAAAAAAATCAAACAATCTATATTTTGAAAACATAACGTGTTACTATTCAAACAATCTATATTTTGAAAACAATCTATATTAATTCACCGAGGGAATACAAATATACTCCCTCCGTTAATTAAAACATAACGTGTTACTATTCATGCACGCATTTTTAGGCTTTAAAAACTATATAAAATATTATAATTTCTAATAATTTTTTGTTTCATTTTTTTACTATTAAGTATATATTTATAAAAACAAATGTAAAAAAAGTTGATATTTTATATAGGTTTTATCTTTATAAAAAAGCGTACATAAATAATAAACAACAAGTTTTAATTAACAGAGGGAGTACAATGCATTCTGTTTGGATGATCGACCCCCAATTGCTTCAAAAACATGTGACATTTTTTGACTAAACTAAATTTAGTTAGGTTAAGGGTTGGAATTTAATAAACTCGATAAGAACTTGATGAGTACGTCAGTGAGGCTGGAAAAAGCCCGGCCATGGTCAAACCAATTTTTTTTTTATAAAAGAATCCTCATTTTTCTTTACCTTCACCATCCGATATCAAAGGCAGAGGCAGAGCCGAGGGGGGCTAGGGGCAATTTTCTTAAAAACGCTTGGTGTGTGTTCGATAAGAATTAGTTGGCGGTAGGGTAGGGTTAAGGGTGTAGGCAGGGTATAGATGGATTTTATGGAAGGTCTTCACAAGCTAGGCGGGTTTTGACGGCCTTGACTGTGGGGCGAGGTTAAGGGTTTAGGCGGGGGTCTAGGCGGGCTTGAAGGGTTTTTTAGAACAGTGGCTGGGGTTAGGTGACCCCTCTCTCATTCGACGAATTATCTAGGTTTAATCTCCCCGTCGATATGTATCTTCTTTTTGATAAATAATACTCCATCCGTTCTAAAATACATGGCCTTTTAGCCTTTTGCACAAGTTTTAATAAAACAATTTACTTTTAAAAAAACATCATCACTGCACTAACTTTTTCTTAAACTTTACTGTATTATTTTTAAACACCCACTACACATTTTAACCAATCAAATTATTTTAAAAAGTCAACAACACACAAACCAATACAAATCATTGCAACTTCATATATACCTAGAAAACATAAAAGCTCATCTATTGTTTGACAAAAATTTATCTATAAAAACCCATGTATTATTGGACGGAGGGAGTGACTTAATCCGACTTCTTAGTAAAAGTTATAAAATTTTAAAAATTAAAGGTATATTAATCACTTTAATTTTGTTTCAATAGACTATAATACTTTTATATTTTACTTAAATTAACATTCACATACTATAATTCATCTCGAAAGCTTCGAAGTGAGAGGCTATACTAATCATTTTTGGTAATTAGATAAGAAGTTACACAATTTTAAATTTTTTATATATATGATTATACATCATTATATGTTATGAGTGCAACATGTTATATATTAACTAGGGTTGTTATTCGAGCCAAAAAAGTCATTGCTTGATTATATTTAGCTTATTTAGAAACGAGTTAAGCTCGAGTCGAACACATATTTGAACTTGAGCTAATACATACTCAACTTGTCTAGTAAATGAACGAGCTTGAGCTGAGTTTTTTTTCCCAAGCATTATGCAACCTTACTTGCTCATGGCATAATAACTTACAAGAAAATTTGTAAATTTCACAAAATTCGTGCTATTTGAGTTTCAATCGAGCCTAGTATCGAGCATAAAAATGTGCTCATAATCAACTCATTTTGTAAATAATGCTTGAGTTGAGCTTTTATTAAGTAAAACTTAAGTCAAGCTCTAGCTACTCAACTCATATAACAACCATAATCTTGACTTAATGTTTATTATATTGCGTTTCTTATACTTTTTCAGTTAATTTTTTTTCCGGATATTTAATTTATATATTTATATATCTTTTTTTAGACGCAAAAAAAAATAATATTGTATTTTTTTTATCATAAACCGATGACATTTTATCTAAAAATAACATTATTTATATCGTATTATATATAATTCTTTGTGGCAATTTAATCTAAAACTATATCGTACATGTATAATTGTGCCCCCTTCTGAAATATTCCTGGCTCCACCACTTATCAAAGGTATATATATGCCAGACCCCCAAAATGGAGGCATCCAATCCCGGATACTCCAATAGTCCCATATAAAGTATAATATTGAACGTCCAAAATATTTTAAAACTAAAATATTAATAATATATATAATATTATAAAATATTAATAATAGTTAAGACATAAGTCATTAAAAATTTTTTAGTATAAATGTATCTTATAATTCTCTCAGAAAATTATTATTATTTTAAATCCTATGTAAACTATAATACATAAATATAGATATTTTAAATCACTCAGTAATAATAATACATTAATATAATTATAATTTTGTTTAAATGTGAATTTTCATAACCAATAGTTATATTCAATGTTTTGAATTAAGCCCAATATTTAGTAATTAAATTTGAATTTAAGCCAAATAGTTATATTAGATTGATTTCAATGTTTTGAATTAAGTCCAATAGTTAGCAAATATGTTAAGAATAAAAGAAAAAAGTTATTGGATTAAAGAGATAAAGAGAATAATAATAATAATAATAATAATAATAATAATAATAATAATAATAATAATAATGATCGGTGTAACAATTAATTGCTTGTGAAATTCCTTTCGAATTGCTTGTGAAATTCTGAATTAGATATCCTTCAGAGTCTAATTAATGATCGGTGTAACAATTAATTTCTTATTGGGGTCAAATTGGTGCAATTTTTCATTCGTTCCAATTTTCATTCATTCATTCGTTCCATTTCAATTTGGTTGAAGTCACTGTGCAAGTGGATTGAGTTTTCTTTGATTTTATTTTATTTAAGTTGTCGTGATTAATCAAATGCCGGATCTTGTTCGGTATCATTGTCCTTTTGTGGGTTTTTGTGGGCGCCTTGATGGTGGTGGCAGAGGTCTTGTTAAAACCTCCATGCTCAGACACCTTCGTGATCGACATTGCAGTGGTGGTGCTCAGGTACTTACTCGTCAAACTCTTTCTGATAGTTTGACTATTTATTCTGATGCTGAGATAACTTTAAAGCGTATGGGAGTTTGGTTATGTGGGGTATGTCTTAAAACCCATACCTTTCGTGCTCGATGTCGGCATAGTCAGGATGATTCTGTGGCGCCTCCGGACTGTGGTGACGGCCTTGTCCGTTTTATTATTTATGATATTCCCAGACCTTCAGCTCCGTCTCCGTCGGTTCCCTTGGCTGATGTTGGGGATGTGCCTATTGGTTTGTCTATATCTTCACTTGACCGTTTGTTTTCTATGGGGTTACGCACCGTGAGATCTATTCCTCCTAAGTGTCGCCTAGGTTTTTCTCGGGTTTTGAAAGGGGCTTTAGATGGTGTGGCTGACTCTCCGGGTGACATTTCCTACTGGATTCGCTTGCTTGTGATGCCTCTTTGTATACTTAAGAACTTTTCCCCACGAAGTAATCTTGAGTGTAGGACTGCTGTCAAGCGTCAGCGTCAGGAGGAGTGTATTGCTAATGCTATCCGTGCTTGGGGTGTGCCTGGCGGCAGTTTGCAGCTTCTACATGAGACCTTGGCTGAGGTTCCTCCTTCTTTTGATGTCGAGGAGGACCTTGATTTGTGTGAGCTTAACCTCCGACAATGTCGGAGGAAGATTTATGATGGTCACTACACTGCCGCTGTTCGTGTGCTTTCTTCATCAGGTATTGCTCCTTATTCTGATGCCACTCTAGCGGCTTTGCGGGACAAGCACCCAACTGCCCCATCTCCCAACCTGCCGCCTTTACCTGTTGATCATTATCCTCTTCTTGCATCTTCGGTCGTTGTTTTGGATATGATTCGGAGTTTTCCGCGTGGCACATCATGTGGGAGGGATGGGTTCCGTGCTCAACATCTGTTGGATTGTTTGGGCGGAGCTGCTGTTGCTATTTCAGATGATTTGATCGCCTCTATTTCTCGGGTGGTTAATCTTTTCCTTGAGGGTCGTTGTCCGCAGGATCTGGGTGAGTACGTTGCTAGTGCTCCTCTCACGCCGCTTGTTAAACCAGGTGGTGGTATACGTCCTATTGCTGTTGGCACTATTTGGAGACGCCTTGTCTCTAAGGTTGGTGCTTGTTTGGCCGGTCCTTCTTTGTCTGGTTATTTTGCAGGACTTCAGTTTGGGTTGGGGTATCCGGTGGAGGAGAGGCGATTCTACATGCTTTGAATCGGTTTGTTGAGGCTCGTGGTGGTGAGGAGGGTCTTTCCATGTTGATGGTCGACTTTCAGAATGCTTTCAACTTAGTTGATCGTGTGACCATGTTACAGGAAGTTCGCCGTCACTGCCCGGTTCTTTCCCGATGGGTAGAGTTTTGTTACTCTAGTCCTGCCCGACTATATTATGGGGAGCATAGTTTATGGTCTTGTCGAGGGGTTCAACAAGGAGATCCTCTAGGCCCTCTGCTTTTTGCCCTAGTGTTACATCCTTTGGTATGCAAGATCAGAGACTCCTTTGACCTGAGTCTGCAGGCTTGGTACTTGGATGATGGCACTATTGTTGGGGACACTTTGGTTGTGGGGAAGGTCTTAGATCTGATTATGGAGGATGATCCCCGCTTTGGCCTCCATCTTAATGTGGATAAGACCGAGGTTTTTTGGCCTACAGAAGACCCTAGGAGTCGGCTCCCTGGTGTTTTCCCCTCCTCTATTGCTCGGCCAGCGCGCGGTGTCAAAGTTCTGGGTGGGCCTATCAGCGTATGCCCTGTTTTCAGCAGCGAGCTTGTGGAAAAGAGAGTGACTAGGACCATAGAACGTATGGATTTTGTCGCGAGGATAGATGACCCCCAGTGCGAGTTGCTTCTGCTTCGGGCTTGTACAGGTATTTCTAAACTCTACTTTGCCTTGCGTACTTGTTCTCCGCATGTCTTTCGGTCGGCCCAGCTATCCTTTGATGCGGCACTCCGTTCTAGCTTGGAGCGTATTGTCACTGCGTCTGGGCCTGGGTTTGGGGATTGGCAGTGGCGCCTCGCCACCTTCCCTTTTCAGTTTGGTGGGCTCGGAGTGTATGCTGCTAGGGATGTCCTACATTATGCTTTTTTGGCGTCCCGTTTGCAGTCTGCCGAGTTGCAGGCTAAGCTCTTACTTCCTTCTGGTATCATTGCTGCTGGGCCTACTTTTGATGATGCTTGTCGTTCTTTTAATGATGTCACGGGTTCTGATCTTCTACGCGATCCTAGTGAAATCGCTGCCCCCAAACTTATGAAGAAACTGGCAGATATATATTTCGCGAAGGTTGCTGCTACATCGGACTCTGTTTTCTCATTGACTCCACGACAAGTGGCATTATGGATGTCTCAGCAAGGTGCTCACTCATCTGACTGGTTGCGTGCAGTTCCTATTTCAGGGTTGGGGCAGACTATGAATGGAAGGACCTATCGTAGTGTGCTTAGCTATCGATTGGGAGTTCCGTTGTTCACGGTGTCTAGACCCTGTCCCGCTTGTTCTCGGGTCTTTGATGGTGATGTCTACGGTGACCATGCCGTGTCTTGCGCTGGTTCCGTGGGCATTAAACATCGACATAACCTCGTTCGCGACACCTTATCAGATATCTGCTACAGGTCTGGGATTTCTGTCGGTAAGGAGGTTGATATCGGTTTGGTTGATGGGCATGACAAGCCTCTTCGTCCGGCGGATTTGCTACTTTATTCTTGGGACAGAGGGAGGGATGTTTGTGTCGATCTGATGGGATCCTCCCCTTTGACTCGGTCTGGGATGTCTGACTTTGTGCCTGGTCGTGTTGTTGCTGATGCTGCTCGGCGTAAGTGTGCCAAGTATCGAGATTTGTGCACGACAACTGGTTATGGTTTCCTACCCTTCTCCTTCTCTTCGTTGGGAGAGTTAGATACGGATGCGGCTGCCTTGCTGAAGCGGATTCAGAAATTCTCCGTATCTCAGGATGTTGGGGCTCGTGTTGCTGCTTATATTTTTACTAGACTCAGTTTTATTATCGCTAAGGGAGTGGGTGCCCAGATAGTATCTCGGCTACCTACTAATTTCTTGTAAATAGTAATTGGATAATAATAATAATAATAATAATAATAATAATAATAATAATAATAATAATAATAATAATAATAATAATAAAAGAAAATAAATAATTAAAAAAGGGCAAACAAACATGATATTGATGGAAAAGAGAGAATTAAGAAGAAAATGACACATAAATTAGCAAATTAAATTACACCAAATTAATTCAAAGCCTCATTTTTCAAATTTCTATCCGTATCAACTAAAGTTAATTAAGCATGCATAAATTAGCAAATTAAAATCTATATATAATATACTAAAACAGACACTGAAAGTCTTTTTTAATTAATGCATTCTTATAATAAATTAAGATATAGGTAATAATCTATATTAGGTAATAATCTATATTGTTATTGTTATTGTTATTGTTATTGTTATTGTTATTGTTATTGTTATTGTAATAGGCCTGTCAATCGGGTCATTCGGGTCGGGTTCGGGTCGGGTCACTTCGGGTTTCGGGTAAAACGGGTCTCGGGTAAAACGGGTTTCGGGTTAATCGGGTTGACTCGAATTCGGGTTTGACCCGGTTTCGGGTCATTTCGGGTCCATTTCGGGTCAGTCAATTTTAAATTTTTGTAATAAAATTTTTTTATATTCGCGACAAAATGAAAAATGTTAAAGCCCCCTGAACTTGATTCTTCTGAGAATTAAAATGGTCAAGTTATATTATCAGCAAAATTCAAGAACTAAACAAAAGCAATGATGTTTACTGTTTACATTATTAGGAACTAAAAAAGGCTCTACTTACATTTAAGCACTGCAGTCTGCAGTGCAGTTTGCATCTAACTAAGAACAAAATTCAACAAAGTAAAGCCTTCTCACTTGATTCTTCTAAATGAAAGTAGCCAGATGCAAAAAATAAGTAGCCACATCGAAAGTAGTCGGATCCATAAAACAAGTTTACATTCTTCTAAGTTCTAATTGAGAGTAGCCACAAAAATCTAGAACTAAAAAAAATTCAGCAACTATTTACTAGTCTCTCCAGTAGATGCACATAATTAATAACAACAACTAATTGAAAGTAGCCAAGAAATCAAATCTGAAAGTAGCCAGACACAAAAATTTTGAGAATTATAAATTGAAAGATGCAAAAAATCAATTAAATGAAACAAAAAATAGATCTGAACAAATAAGAAATAGACTCAAATTTAATCATTCACAAATCACAAGTATTCGACATAAAAGCCCAGCAAATTGACAAAAGAGGATGAATATGAGGTACTAGCAGAAGGTCGATGGAGGATGAACAATTAACAACAGCGGCTCAACCTCAATGGCGCCGGACAACAGCAGCAGGAAGAGGGAAAATGGACAGCAACACCGGACACCAGCTAGAAGGACGACGAGCAGCAGAAGGTTGATGAGAAGCGGACAACCAACAGCAGCGAACGGCAGCGCAACGACACCAACAAGCAACACCGAACAGCAGGGGGCATGTTTCCTGTAGTTTACTGTTAAACAAGCCTACTGTTAAACAAGAGCACATATATTACACATTTTCTGTCATAACAAAACAACTTGCATTTGCTGTCATAACAAAACAATCATCATCAATACCTTATTACAAACAAAATTGAAATGGAGGAGGTGCAAGGTAGCAACCAAAGAGAAAGAAAATAACTCGAAATTGAAGAACAATTCGGAATAGGACCAAGATAAGAGACGAGTACCTGAAGGCTGCAGTGGAAGACACTGAACGGGTCGCGAACGCCAAGATTGAAGGAGGCAGCGAACAGCAGGAGCGAGCAGCAGGAGCGAGACGAGCAAGGAGCGAGACGAGCGAGGAGCAGGAACGGCAAGATTGAAGGAGCAGCAGGAGCGAGACGAGCAAGGTGAGCACTGGAGGCGGTCGTGAGCAGCGGGACGAAGGAGCGATCGAGGCGTCTGATTAGGGCAAGCTACAGAGCGCTGCGTTTTGCCTGTTACAGCGTCCCTTTTCTTAATAACCACCGACCCGATCGGGTCGACCCGGACCCGGACCCGGTTGACCCGAAAATTTTTCGGGTTTTCGGGTTCGGGTCGAAATAAAAACTCGGGTCTGATTTTTCGGGTTCGGGTCGGAAATTTTGCGGGTCGGTCGGGTCGGGTCACCGGGTCGGGTTGTGTTTTGACAGGTCTACTACTACTACTATTATATACTGGTTAATTGATTTGGAGATTTAATTCATGAATAGATATATTTTGTTTTTAATTCATATATATATATATATATATATATATATATGTTGCTCTAAAATATTATCCAATATAACTAATGTAATCATTTAATATTTTTTAAAATAAAATTCATCATTCAATCTAATACAATGTAATAATCATAAGAGATAAAATCAATTAAATGGTTTATATACTTTGATATTTTCAAATAATAAAAAGAAAGTTCTTTTATTTTATTATGTATTCTTTATTGGATAAACATGTGGAAGAAAATAACAAGTATCTAAATAAGAGTATCTATTCTTCTTATGAGATATAATAAAATATAATTAATCAACAAAAACACGCAAAAACATGATGACAAATACAATCAATCCTAAACAATACTAAAGCAATAGCTGATTCTCCCACGTTTCGCTTTCTAATGAAAAAAATTCCCGCTCAAAATTTTAGTCAATAGTAATATCCTGCCACCATTGTTTAGAATCTCACATAAACAACTACTCCGTATATATTTGTAAATATTTTATATATATATATTTGCAACTCTCAATTTCTAATTAAGGTAAGTACTATAAAATATAGTTTAGAGAATATTTTAGGTTCACATTTAACTGATCTTATCTTATTTATATTTTTGGCAAGTCTATCAAGCTATCTTTATTTAATCAATGAGGTTGAAACTTTTGTCTTCTTTTTTTTAATGTTTTGCGGTTTTTAATATTTTAGTTTTTTTTGAAATATTTTTTTTTTCCATATCTTTTTTTGTTAACTAAATTATTATTTGTTTTATTAAATTTATCAGTTCTAGCACATTATGAGGGAGTTGTACTATTTTTCCTAACTTTCAATGTTATAATAATAACAAACTATGTATAATTTTAAATTTACGAAACAATTTTAGATATTTTTTTACCCATGTTAGTAAGTTTGAATATTTTTTCTATTAAAAATAATTGAATATTTTTTAAATTGAGAATGTTAGTTAGTTTTAATTTTTTTTGTATCTTGAAAGTGTTTGTATTGTGTATATACAATGCAGACTACACTTTTTTCTATATAAATAAATTACTTTTGTATTTATATAATTAATTAATTATTATTATTATTATTATTTGTTTGTTTGTTTTTGACAGGGTTCACTGTATCCCACACTTTAAAATAAATAAATTATATCATAATATGACTAATATTTTTTAATTCCTTTGTTTTTTCCGTCTTACAAATCAAGTACAATACGTCTTTGCATGCTTAATCGAATTAAATTCTATGTTTTGATCAACTTTTAAATATAAAAATAAGTTTTAAATAAGGACTTTTTTTATTTTACAATATTTCAAGCACTTTTAATTCATTTTATATTATTTTTTAATTTTTTCAATGCTTTATTTGATATAATTTACTGTATCTATGAATAAATATGTAATCAATATTATAAATTTAGTTTTTTTATAATATTTTATATATAGGTTCATCAAAAAATATTATATATAGATATATAATTAATTTTAATCTTGGAATTAGTATTGTGGTAGTTGTTTTTTTGTATAAGAACTACTTATAGATTTTAACCTTTAAATTGCCAAATTAAAAAAAATAGAGGATTGTAATTACAATGCTTTTTCTAGCTAAAACGATTTTCAAAGGGGGTAAATTAACCATGACCTATAATGTTAACAATGACCTATAATGGGTCATGCATGCGTCATATATGCATGATGCTTATGAGCTTATGAAAAGATTCATAAAATTCAATTGTGATGCCTCAATTAATAAACACAAAAGACTGTGACATTGAAATTATTGCTCTAGATGATGAGGGTCAATGGTGCATTGATGATGACGGTGGTAAGAGTTATTCAAATGAGCTCAATCCTTGGATATGTCAGAGGAAAAGAAAATCATTTATGTTTTTTTAATTGGCGTGAAACGATGGTTTGCCACATATGTTTTTGAATTCTGATTTTAGATTGTTGAATTCTTTACCTGGAGAATAAAAAACCGTTTGAGGAATGTTTTGACTTTTATTTTGAAGAAGATGGCGTATGAGGTAAGAGATTTTTGAGATTGTATGATTGATCTTATGTTAGGAGAGCAAACAATTCAATTACATATTTATTTTTTCACTCGAATCAAATTTGTTTCTATTTTTTAAATATTTTTATAGGTCTTCTTTATCTATTAAAGTTGTTTCGATTTTGTTAGAAATTTATAATTGTTAATTAATGAGAGAGTTTTAATCTCATTTAAAAAATAATTATATTTTTTGGTATCATTTAATTTTTTTATTAAACTATATAAAAATTATCATAAGATTTAGAATATCTTTTATATTTGTAAATGAATACACTTTATTTTTTTAATATTAATATTTTTTACATTTAAATATAAAAAATATTATAATATGACTCTCCACAATATTTTTACATAAAACCCGTGCAAAGCACGGAAAATGGACTAGTTATAATTAAAATAATTGGAAAACATGTGTAATTTAACACCGTACATATATATATACTTGCCAAAACTATCGTTTCTTGAAGGAAAAGGACTTGAGAAGTGCCCGAAAGCAGTCCGGGTCACAAGGGATCCGAAGGACGCCCTCATGGCCATAGCCGAACTCGTCAGCAGACAACTCGAGGAGGGCGACGATGGAAGGGTGAGGTAGGAACTTGGTGGGAATCACAAACCTCTCCATCGCGCCTTCTCCTACTACCATAACCGGAACATACCCTTTTCTCGCAACCTCCCCCTGGCGTTGGTAATTATCGACGATGATCTCGCCACCACAGCTCTGCAGCCTCACATACCTAGAAGGAGATGGTAGTACTGCTTGGCTATTCATTATAAACTCAACTGCCCTTTTTATATATATATATTTTTCTTCTGATAGTTAGGGCCGGCCATATATATACATATAAGCTGATCGAGCTATATATAGTTAGGGAGACACAGGGGTTTATCCAAAATTAAGTACAAGTGGGTGGGGACCTTAAATGAATGGAGTTTATTTATTGGGTTAGAAAATGTTGAATTATTTATATCGGGTGATCGATTCTATATATATATAGCCTATAGGGACATGGCCGGCCGGCTATTTAGGCATATGGATGTTTGGAAGTCAAAAACTTGGTGCAGTACTCATTGTTGTATGATCAATCAAGTAAATTGTCTACAGAATACAGCCACTGAACAAATGCAAACCTATGAATTATTAAAAAGAAAAAAAAAAGAAAAAGGAAAGCCTATGATAATGACCTGACCAGACATTACTAAAAAAACAGGAAATAGCTACGGATTTTTAGCCACGACTGTTTTTGACCGTGGCTATTTTCATGACTGGTGTTCACCCAAGAATGCTACATCATCAAATTCGTTGCTAATAGCAACGAACACAATGTCCGTGGCTGATTTCATGGCTGAAGAAGTGGATGATAGTTGTAATTACCCACGAAATTAGCTAAGAATGGTTATTTCGTGGTTGTATTCGATGTTGATTTGGCAACAACATCAACCTCGTGGCTAAATCCGTGGCTATTTAGCATCAGAAATCCGACGATGGAATGGACACGAGATGAGTGGGCTTGAATCGGTTATTTTAGGCGGGTCGGACATGGGATAAGTGGGTTTGAATCGTAGGTGAATCCGTGGCCAACAAAGAAGAACAAATGTTATGGGCTCGACATGGATCAATAGTCCATTAGAAATGATTGGCCCAATTACCTTATTAGCCAGTAAAATGAAATGTGTATTTAGCAACGACTCGGTCCGTGGCTAAATCCGTTGCTATTAAGGTTGAGCTCAAATTGTGCTTTAATTTATTATGGGCCTAAATATGACTATACTTTCCCCGATTGGCCCATTGACGGGCCCAAATATGACTATGAATTTTTTTTATATAAATTATAAGTGTTGAAAAAACATATATTAACTAATTAATAAATTCTTATGAGATTATTATAATGCTATGTTTTGAGGAAAACTCATATAATTGACTAATAAATGATTAATAAAACCTTATATTAAATAATAAATTCTTATTAGAATACTATAAGATGGAGCATGTTTTGAGGAAAACTGATATAGTTGACAAATAAATGTTTAATAAAACCTAATATTAACTAATAAATTCTTATTATAATACTATAAGGTTATGTTTTGAGGAAAACTCATACAAGTAACTAATAAAACCTTATACTAAATAATAAATTCTTATTATAATACTATAAGGTTATGTTTTGAGGAAAACTCATATAAGTAGCTAATAAAACCTTATACTAAGTAATAAACTCTTATTATAATACTATAAGGTTGTGTTTTGAGGAAAACTCATATAAGTAGCTAATAAAACCTTATATTAACTAAAAAATTCTTATTATAATACTCTAAGAGTATGTTTTGAGTAACACTCGTATAAGTAACTAATAAAACTTTATACTAAGTAATATATTCTTATTATAATACTATACGGTTATGTTTTGAGGAAAAACTCATATAAGTAGCTAATAAAACCTTATACTAAGTAATAAATTCTTATTATGTAAAGACCGGGAAATTTTATAATATCAAATTATTAAAATAGTGATTTATAATCATTCTGATTCTAAGGTTTGGGAGGTTTGGAAATTCCGTCCTCGAGCGATTATTTTATTCAAATCCAAAAAAAAAAGGAAGAAGAGTCCGGCATATAATTATTTTAAATGGACTTTCATTTAGATTTATTTTCGCTTTCGCTTGCTAAAATTTGAAAGTATAATATAATTTTATTATTTGATTCAGTTCGAGAATTCGATTTAAATTTGAAGTTTTAAGCTTTATATCTTTTGAGTCGGGTTAAAGTCGAGTGAGCGGGTTTCAGGATTTATTTTATTATATTCTATTTCTTTTCCGGGTATTTTCCTTGGAATCATATTCCTTATGTCTTCCATCTCAAATGTCTCGGTCTTTTATCCCTATTTCAATTTTGAAGGTATTATCAATTGTGGTATGATTTGGATAAGGACAATTTTGGTGTTTGGGCAATTAGAGAAAATTTGACCACTTTTCATCCTCTCCCTAAGCCTCACTCTATTACACAGTTGGTTCACCCAAAGAACCCAATTTCCCCTTTCTCTCTGTAAATGCCAGGAATCCACCAAGTAATCCAAACCCCTCATCGTTATTGCTTTCCTCTCCTCCTTTCCTCCATCTCAAAAATTTACAAGAGAACCCCATTTACCCCTGAAATTTCTGAGCTCCAATCACCATCACTTCGGCGCCATTCTGGCCACCACACCATCACCACCAGTCTTCCTCCATCACCGGCAGCCTCTCCTCCCTCTCGCCCTGTTTCGCCGAAGGAAAACGCAAGCCCAGCACCCACCTCCTCCTTCACCTTCTTCCCGAAACAGAAGCTCCTCCTACCTCCCTTCTCCGACAACCCGTAGCAGCAGCCATCCCAGGAGCCGCCAGGAGCACAGCGCCGCCCGTTTCCTCCCTCCCATGTTTCTCCGGTTTCACGTGGTAAGGATCCACTTCCCTTCCTTTTTTTCCTTGAACCGAGCAAAGCCTCGAATTTAAACCTCCTTGGTCCTCCCTAGGAAGTCTCCAACGGGAACCCATCTCCGACGAGAGAAAACCGAGCCCAATTGAGCCTCGACGGCGTTTTTCAGCGAGCGTCGAACACGCGCCTCAGTGAGCACCTCCTTCTTCCTCCTTTTATCAATTCCTTGCCTTTGGGTGTTGATTGAGTGGTTGGATTTGGATATCGTCGCCGGCGAGCCACCCTCCCTTTCCCTCTTTCCTTTGCCGATTGACAGTGATTTTGGGAAGGAAGTGAACAGTAACTCGGTTTGGTTTTATGTTTTCTTTTTTCCGGTTCACCATTTAACTAAAAGAAAACTGGTTCAGTCTCCTCTGGTCCGGTTCATTTGCACAAATCAGATTTTAGAGCGGGCCTATTTCTTTGGGCCTTTTCAGCAAAACTTCAAAACTGGATTCGGGTCTGGGTCTGTTGTTGGGTTAATTTTGTGGGTCGGGCCTTACTCTTTCAATTCTATTGCTATGGATTTGTTAATTGCTATATTTATACAGACTTACGGCTAGTGTTTATTTATTAGTTTAATACTATTAGTATTATTATATGATTGATGTTTATGCTAGTCATATATTGATGATAGATTATTTAAAAGGAGTTTTCAAGTTTTCAGAAATGTCTTTTAAGGACTGGTGTTCGGAAAACCAAAATGCCAGAATTATTTCTATAATATGATTCGAGAAATTGTCTTAAAAATGAGTTGACTTAACTTGAGATTTAAGGGTTTGGAAAACTTTGGGAAATGAGTTGGAAATGTTGTTGGTAAGATTTATCGATGGGTTTGATTGGAAGTGAAATGGTTTTGGTCGATGTCGATCTTATTGGAAAGATTTTGGAAAATGGTTTTACTATCGATTGGTTTCGAGTATGTTGAGAACTTGGGTTTCCTATGTATGAATGTCGGCACGGTAGCTTATGCAAATGACTTGATGATATCTGTGTATTGCTTTTGGATTGCTTTGGACTTGCATTTGGGCCCCTGCTTGTATTATCCTGTTGTTCTGCATCTTCAGGTAAGTTCCCTAGGGGGCTTACTCAGGTTGGACATTCATGCCTGTTGTTGCATTTTATGTTAGGTGTTGCATATGCATAAAAGTATGCCATTTAGTATCCTGTTTAGGTTGCACTAATTGAATGAGCATCCACTTACTTTATGCGTTGGAAAACAGAACGGTCGTTATCTGTGATAGTCCTAGAGTCTTTGCTAGGGTCATAGGGTAGCCCAGCCTCATCGGGTACCCTGAGTCAATCGAGTCATGAACTTCCTTATATTATGAGATGCATGCGGGCTTTATTGTGGAGCGGGTTAGGCATGCGTGCCGCTCGATTATGATGGAATGCATTCACGAGCTGGCCAGTCTCCGCCCTATCGGAAGGGGGTGGAGGTAGGAGAGGGATATGCCACTTGACATTGTCTTGGGCCCTTTACAGTATTTTTACACATTATTATAACTAGGATCATGCTAGTGTGTTTGACTTTCGTACTGCATTAGAGCATCTTTATTAGGTATAGCACATACTATGTGGCCTCAGCGAGGACTGCCGGTCCCGCATGAGTGGCTCGATCTGACTCCTTTCCCCATTCTTTTTTTAAGGTACTTTCTGCAGATTCTGAGTACTCGATGTCTATATGACGGGGTTTCCTTTTGGCGAATCGAAGAACCTGGCTAATTCTCTAACCTGATATAATGGTAATCATTCGCTTACGTTTTGGTTTTGACCCGGCTCTGCCGTGACACTTTGTATCTTAACCTTGTTTCCGCTTTACTTTCATTTGAACTGAATTTCGCGACATAGTCTTAGGACAAGTTAAGGGTACCCAATGGCATTTCGAGTTTTTTTGGGTTTGAAATCCCTCTTTCTACTAATCTTAGATGAGTTTGAAACATCGACCCGTACCTGGATTGCAAGATCCGAACAAGGGTTTTCATCCATTGAAACGTAACCTGGAAATCATAATTCTGGGCCGTTACAAAGATGGTATCAGAGCCGAGGTTGTGCAATTCGGGTACACAAGGGTCGAGTGTATGTTTTGAAAATCGCCCACAAATTTCAAGGACTTTTGAAAAGGATTTAAAGGGGAAAAATGAACTTAAGATGCCTAACCCTAATCGAACTAATTAACGAACTTGGCTTGTTATAAAAGAGGAAAACCGACCAAACGGGGACGCGAGTGGGTAGTAGAGGCGCTAGACCGCCCCTATTAGTTGTAGTTGGGATTGGTTGGCAAAATATCAGCTTGTTCTTTACCGATGGGTTGGGAGACTCCAAGGAGATCATTATGAGTGTTATTAACCGATTCTGTGCTGAGTGTTTGCTTTGCTAGAGATCTAATTTGGTATGCCTAACAATGAGTTGTGTATTAACTAATCTGTGCAAACGGGATAGTGGGAGAACCCTTGTTTCTGTGTGGTCAAACTCAGCTTGTGTGGAACAACCCCTTCCACTATGTTAAACCCTCTTCGGTTCTATCGAATCTTTCTCCTAGATGTCAGTGTCTTTCACGGGAAATAGGGTTGGTAAACACATTGTGTCGGAAATCCTGGTTGGATATTAAGGTTGTCTGAGTGTGTATTGGAAGGTAATTCTTGATGTCATCCTAAGTCAAGAGTAATGTGTTTTGGGGTTGTCTTTCTTGATTCTTATGACGATCAACCAGTGTTTTCTTGCCACAAAGAGTCGTACCAGAGTCACACAGGAAAGAGGGGTGATTAGTCGGTTGGGAAAAGTCAGTGGGTGCCCTTAGGGATCTCTGCCCGGTTGTAATGGTGACTCTCTATGATTGCATGGCATGATTTTATAATCTCCCGCATGTACCTTTCCAATGATCATTAGTAAGAAGCTCCT
Source organism: Persicaria tinctoria (assembly GCA_037127255.1). NCBI lineage: Eukaryota > Viridiplantae > Streptophyta > Magnoliopsida > Caryophyllales > Polygonaceae > Persicaria > Persicaria tinctoria. The sequence goes on along the minus strand of JBANSL010000007.1, from coordinate 17,475,243 downwards.
CATGTTATGCCTTGCCTTTTGTCATGGTTGTATTGTTTAAGCTCATGTTGTGGTTAGTTACCTTTCTCAAGTATCGTGTTGTGTGTTGCCTTATATCATGACTATTTGTTGTTATAGCATGTTTACTTGGCTTACTGATCGTATGATTGATAGGAAGCATGAACCATATGATACGAACTTGCATGATCGTTATTTCCTCCTGGATTAGGTTTATGGTAGTGTGATCAAACCCTCCCTGTATCAATGCTTGTACATGATCGCCTTAGCATGATGGATGATGACATGTCAATGCTTATCACTCCTTTGTGAAGAGAATATGTAGCATGCCCATCTATTTTGTATTCGTTAAATTGATCATTATTGATGATCTTGCAAGTTAATATTGTTGTATGATTACGTGCTTTGGATGGAGAGTATGTGGTATAATTGAGTCTTGATGAATGCATGCTTTATCATGTTATGTGTTGATTTGAGCTCATGTCCCCGTATTCTAGCTATATTGTCCCATTACTAGGTTCGTATTATAGACCGCTGCACTTGCCCCCATGCTTCTATATCATCGGAATATGAGTGATTGATTTCTTGCATACCGTTGTAATTATCAATTAAATGTTTATATGTATAGCATGTTATGTTGAGCTATTAGTGTCGTGTAGGACCCTTGGTTGTGACTGGTGTGAGCTTATATCTTGCCTACAGTATTGCTAATTCTCTCCCGGGCTAGGTCCTTGATAGTGTGATTCTTCCCTCTTCTTAAAGTGTTTTACTCCTCCTGATTAGACTGATGCTGAATTCGATGATCGACTTGCTTTTCGTGATGGTAAATCCTAGCATGCTTACATGTTATCGCTCGGTGGTATTTTCCTATTACCCTATGATATTCTCTCGTACTTGCATAAACGTATGACTGGACACCTCGCATGATCACACACCACGCTATATCATGATTTCGCATACGCATGATGCATGAATGTTAGAATGGATTTAGTCGAGTTACCTTGATTGTGTTAATGTTTGATAAGTGCTAGTAGTGTCTGGTAGGGCTTATGATTTCCAATATAACTAACTAAAAGGATCACTTGTTGTACTTGTTCTATGATGTGATGACTATTGTACTATATATGTGCTCTATGATGGTTCACTCTTAACATGATTATAATATGTCGCCAATGATGCCCTTCTTGTTATTTTAATGATGCCTCATCTTTCGTGAATATTATGTTGAGCTCCTCTTAATGGCTCTTGACTATGCTTGTATCACATCATGTATCGCTAGTATCGTGTGGGACCCATGATTTCTAAATGTATCTTGTCATATGATTACGTCCCATGATTGACCTATTATATGATCATTGTGTTAGATGAGATAGTTACTATATTGCTCTTATATGTTCTCGTATGAGGCATACACCAAGCACGTGCATTGTTCATATATGTGATAATTGTGGTGCCCATTAAATCCCGAATATCTAGCTTAAGTTGCTAGGCATATCTGCTTTCATGGGATAATAGACTAATATCTTGTCTCGCATGCACCACTGTAGCACTCGAATATGTCTTTTAGGAATGAATATGTATGTCGTGCTCCTTGAGATAGGTACATGTTAGTGTGAATTAATATGATTGATATGCCCCATGATGAATTTGTGTCTGTTTGTCACATTTGCAACCTAATGGACCTCCATAAGGGCGTTGTTGCTATTCTCCGGTCAGAGACTTGCCTCTAGTATTGTCGTCTTTAGTTGTGGTACGTATTTGTCCCCGAAGGGAATTTGGGTTGTCTTATCTTATAACTCTCCTATCTCCGCTAACTTGAACTCCTACGCGATACATTGAACGAGCGATCGCACAGGAAAGAGAAAGGAAGTTGGATAGCGATAGAGCAATGTGGGGGAAACATGGGCCCATAACCCACAACCCTCTGGATCGACGGTGTTAATGAATTCTTATTAGAATACTCTAAGAGTATGTTTTGAGTAAAACTCGTATAAGTAACTAATAAAACCTTATACTAGTTAATAAATTCTTATTATAATACCATAAAGTTATGTTTTGAGGAAAACTCACATAAGTACCTAATAAAACCTTATATTAACTAATAAATTCTTGTTATAATACTCTAAGAGTATGTTTTGAGTAAAACTCATATAAGTAACTAATAAAACCTTATACTAAGTAATAAATTCTTATTATAATACTATAAGGGTATGTTTTGAGGAAAACTAATAAAAGTAGCTAATAAAACCTTATACTAAGTAATAAATTCTTAATATAATACTATAAGGTTGTGTTTTGAAGAAAACTCATATATATAAATAGCTAATTAAACCTTATATTAAATAATAAATTCTTATTATAATACTCTAAGAATATGTTTTGAGTAAAACTCATATAATTAACTAGTAAGACCTTATACTAAGTAATAAATTCTTATTATAATACGTTAAGGTTATATTTTGAGGAAAACCCATATAAATAGCTAATAAAACCTTATACTAAGTAATAAATTCTTATTATAATATTATAAGGTTATGTTTTGAGGAAAACTCATATAAGTAGCTAATAAAACCTTATACTAAGTAATAAATTCTTATTATGATACTATAATGTTGTGTTTTGAGGAAAACTCATATAAGTAGCTAATAAAATCTTATATTAACTAACAAATTCTTATTATAACACTCTAAGAGTATGTTTTGATTAAAACTTATATAAGTAACTAATAAAACCTTATACTAAATAATATATTCGTATTATAATACTATAAGGTTATATTTTGAGGAAGACTCATATAAGTAGCTAATAAAACCTTATACTAAGTAATAAATTCTTATTACGATATAATAAGGTTGTGTTTTGAGGAAAACTCTTATAAGTAGCTAATAAAACCTTATATTAACTAATAAATTCTTATTATAATACTCTAAGATGTTTTTAGTAAAACTCATATAAGTAACTAATAAAACCTTATACTAAATAATAAATTCTTATTATAATACTATAAGGTTATATTTTGAGGAAAATTCATATAAGTAGCTAATAAAACCTTATACTAAGTAATAAATTCTTATTATAATATTATAAGGTTATGTTTTGAGGAAAAACCCATATAAGTAGCTAATAAGACCTTGTACTAAGTAATAAATTCTTATTTTGATACTATAAGGTTTGGTTTTGAGGAAAACTCAGATAAGTAGCTAATAAAACCTTATATTAACTAATAAATTCTTATTATAATCTAAGAGTATGTTTTGATTAAAACTCATATAAGTAACTATTAAAACCTTATACTAAATAATAAATTCTTATTATAATACTATAAGGTTATATTTGGAGGAAAACTCATATAAGTAGCTAATAAAACCTTATAATAAGTAATAAATTCTTATTATAACATTATAAGGTTATGTTTTGAGGAAAACTCATATAAGTAGCTAATAAAACCTTATACTAAGTAATAAATTCTTATTATGATACCATAAGGTTCTGTTTTGAAGAAAACTCATATAAGTAGCTAATAAAACCTTATATTAACTAAAAAATTCTTATTATAATCTAAGAGTATGTTTTGAGTAAAACTCATATAAGTAACTAGTAAAACCTTATACTAAATAATAAATCCTAATTATTATAATACTATAAGGTTATATTTTGAGGAAAACTCATATAAGTAGCTAATAAAACCTTATAATAAGTAATAAATTCTTATTATAATATTATAAGGTTATGTTTTGAGGATAACTCATATAAGTAGCTAATAAAACCTTATACTAAGTAATAAATTCTTATTATGATACTATAAGGTTCTGTTTTGAGGAAAACTCATATAAGTAACTAATAAAACCTTATACTAAGTAATAAATTCTTATAATAATACTATAAGGTTATGTTTTAAGGAAAACTCATATAAGTAGGTAATAAAACCTTATACTAAGTAATAAATTCTTATTATAATACTATAAGGTTGTGTTTTGAGGAAAACTTATATAAGTAGGAAATAAAACCTTATATTAACAAATAAACTCTTACTACCTCCGTTCGGAAAAACTTGACACTTTACTATCCATGCACGCTTTTTCAGGAAATAAAAACTATATAAAATATCTAGTTTTATTAATAATTTTTTTAACAACTTCGTAGTTATTATTAATAAGTACAAACTTGTTAAAAAAATTTATAAAAAAATGAATATTTTATATAGTTTTTATCGTTCTAAAAAAGCGTGTATGAATAGTAAACGACAAGTTTTGCCGAACGGAGGGAGTATTATAATACTCTAAGAGTATGTTTTGAGTAAAACTCATATAAGTAACTAATAAAACCTTATACTAAGTAATAAAATCTTATTATAATACTATAAGGTTATATTTTGAGGAAAACTCATATAAGTAGCTAAGAAAAACTTATACTAAGTAATAAATTCTTATTATCATAGTATAAGGTTATGTTTTGAGGAAAACTCATATAAGTAGCTAATAAAACCATATACTAAGTAATAAATTCTTATTATAATAGTATAAGGTTATGTTTTGAGGAAAACTCATATAAGTAGCTAATAAAACCTTATACTAAGTAATAAAGTCTTATTGTAATACTATAAGGTTGTGTTTTGAGAAAAACTCATATAAGTAGCTAATAAAACCTTATATTAACTAATAAATTCTTATTATAATACTCTAAGATTAGGTTTTGAGCAAAACTCATATAAGTAACTAATAAAACCTTATACTCCATCCGTCCAAAAATACATGGACTTTTACTATTTATGCACGCTTTTTTAGGAGTTAAAAACTTATAAAATATTAACTTTTTTATTAATTTTTTTTTAATAATTAAAAACTTATTATCAATAAGTTTGTAATTATTAAAAAAAATTAATAAAAAAGTTAATATTTTATATAGTTTTTACCTTCTTAAAAAAGCGTGCGTGAATAGTAAAGGCAATGTATTTTTGGACGGAGTTAGTATTAACTAATAAAACCTTATACTAAGTAATAAATTCTTATTATGATATTATCAGCTTGTGTTTTGAGGAAAACTCATATAAGTAGCTAATAAAATCTTCTATTAACTAATAAATTCTTATTATAAAACTCTAAGAGTATGTTTTGAGTAAAACTTATGTAAGTAACTAAGAAAACCATATACTAAATAATAAATTCGTATTATAATACTATAAGGTTATATTTTGAGAAAGACTCATATAAGTAGCTAATAAAACATTATACTAAGTAATAAATTCTTATTACGATATTATAAGGTTGTGTTTTGAGAAAAACTCTTATAAGTAGCTAATAAAACCTTATATTAACTAATAAATTCTTATTATAATACTCTAAGATGTTTTTAGTAAAACTCATATAAGTAACTAATAAAACCTTACACTAAATAATAAATTCTTATTATAATACTATAAGGTTATATTTTGAGGAAAACTCATATAAGTAGCTAATAAAACCTTATACTAAGTAATAAATTCTTATTATAATATTATAAGGTTGTGTTTTGAAGAAAAACTCATATAAGTAGCTAATAAAACCGTGTACTAAGTAATAAATTCTTATTATGATACTATAAGCTTTTGTTTTGAGGAAAACTCATACAAGTATCTAATAAAACCTTATACTAAATAATAAATTCTTATTATAATACTATCAGGTTATATTTTGAGGAAAACTCATATAAGTAGCTAATAAAACCTTATACTAAGTAAAAAATTCTTATTATAATATTATAAGGTTATGTTTTGAGGAAAACTCATATAAGTAGCTAATAAAACCTTATACTAAGTAATAAATTCTTATTATAATACTATAAGGTTATGTTTTAAGGAAAACTCATATAAGTAGCTAATAAAACCTTATACTAAGTAAGAAATTCTTATTATAATACTATAAGGTTGTGTTTTGAGGAAAACTCATATTAGAGGCAAATAAAACCTTATATTAACTAATAAACTCTTATTATAATACTCTAAGAGTATGTTTTGAGTAAAACTCATATAAGTAACTAATAAAACCTGATACTAAGTAATAAAATCTTATTATAATACTATATGGTTATATTTTGAGGAAAACTCATATAAGTAGCTAATAAAACCTTATACTAAGTAGTAAATTCTTATTATAATAGTATAAGGTTATGTTTTGAGGAAAACTCATATAAGTAGCTAATAAAACCTTATACTAAGTAATAAATTATTGTTATTATAATAGTATAAGGTTAAATTTTGAGGAAAACTCATATAAGTAGCTAAATTAACCTTATACTGAGTAATAAATTCTTATTGTAAAACTATAAGGTTGTGTTTTGAGAAAAACTCATATAAGTAGCTAATAAAACCTTATATTAACTTATAAATTCTTATTATAATACTCTAAGATTATGTTTTGAGCAAAACTCATATAAGTAACTAATAAAACCTTATACTAAGTGAAGGTTCGATAATATAAAACAATGTAATATAGAAATACTCTAGAAGGGGGGTTGAATAGAGTATGCCCGTTTTTCGCAGAAAGTCTCAAGACTTTTGGAGCTGGAACCAAAACCTTTGAGATATACCTGAATCACAAAGTTAAACAATTCGAACCAAGTGCGGAAATAAGGCAAAGCAAATAAGTAAAGGACACGAGTAATTGTTTACGAGGTTCAGCACAACTGGCCTACGTCCCCGCCTAGGGTTCTTCCACAACCCTAGGATTCAAAGGCTTTATTGAATGCTTAGCATAGGATCCTAATAGCTCACCGAGAAGCCTCTCTCCTATACAATTGCAATCTAGTCAACTCACGTTCCCTTGGAGTCCTAGACCAATCTAGAAGAGCCCCACCTCTCTCAGCTATCTAGTACAATCCTCTAACTCTCGCAAATCAATAGCCTAGTGCAACTTCCCGAGTTATAAACTCTCGAGTAACACTTGAAATAAATATATCCTATAAGCTCACAGTGACTCTCAAAGGCTTTGAAATAAACAACAAACTATTTGAGCGCTTTGCAGAGAGACACTTGGAAGACAGATCGCTTGAATGAATGAAGCTCGTGTGTAGCACTTGTACTTCTGTCTTCTCTTTCCTTTCCTTTATATAATAGCATGAAGATAGCATGGAGCGTGAGGATCTTCATCACCAGATCTCCAACGGCTCTTTCCAATCAGGTTGATCTTGGATCTTCTATTTAAGGACACTTCGAAGCCATGATCTATTTTTTAACCGATCTTCTCAACAAGTAAAAGGAAGGATGTAATCTGATTTATACTTCCTGAAATGGTTAGTTATTCATATATATATAATATAATGGAAGTATATAATAAGATAAAATAATATACGAATAATAAGATAGGTTTTGTATTTCATCAACTGTTAACACTCCAAGGCCTTTGACACAAATATCCTGTCAAAGCCTTTGGAACATCTTTTCCGATTTTTATCAAGGGAGTGAGTTATCAATCTCCCCCTTAATGAAAGACAAAACCTGTGCGTCCCTGCAACTTAGTCAAACAAATATATCATAATCAAGGACAGACTAAGTACCTGCAAGAGATTAGACAAATGTTGGATCAAAATATTTTAAAGTAAGAAAACATCCAACCGAAAACCAGAAATCAAAAGGGCAAGGTCTTCCAAGACCTTTAATCAGAGGTTTTCAAAGTCTAACGATCATCTCCCCCTTTTTGTCTTTCAACAAAGGGCGGAGGTAAAACAGTCACCAAAAAGTTTTGAAAATGTTTCCAAAAACCAGCAAAGTAACAAGTTTCAGGGTGGGATAGGGTGGGTTAGGGTTTGGTCAATCCAGAGCATCATCAGTGAGCCTCGTCCATAGTCCTTCCAGAAACGTTGAAATCCCGCTCATCTTCGTCATCACCTCCGTCTGCAGCTCCTTAATATCCAGGCGAACTTCCTCCAAGCCCAACTCTAGGTTGTCCATGCGTTCATCGAAAGCTGGAGCAGTGGGAAAGGCTTTTGAAGGAGTGGCAAGACTCAAGGTCCCTTGGGGAGACCGAGTGATGCCAATCTTTTCAAGGCCTTTAGAGTCGAACATACCCGTATGACACATCTGTTCTTCATTTTTGAGATCAATTCCAAAAGCTTTGAAGATAGGGGTCAAAAGGGTAGCAAAGGGGAGGGGAGAGCCTTTTCGAGCTTTTCTGGCATGGGCCATGGTTCCAAGGATGGTGTTGGCCAGATCAGGATCAAGGCCATTTAGAATGCGGTAAAGCAAGACCATGGCATTGTCAGTTAGGAGTGAGCCAGAGTTGAGACGGGGTAGGAGGCATCTAACAATGATGTTAAAGATTATTTTTGCCTCAAGGGTGAGGGATGAGTGGGTGAGTTGCTTTGAGGTGCTGTTGGCCGCTTCGGGTAGGAGATATTTGGCTCGGGCTAGGATGATGCAGTTTTCTTTTGAGGGGTGGATTTCAGATGGTGGCACAGGGGTAGGTAAGCCTAGGAGATCTGCAAAATCATTGGGGTTGAGAGAGATTCTAACCCCTTTGACAACAGTCTCCAAAGACCAACCATCAGTGTCGTTCTTGGCTTTGAGGTTAATGTAGAAGAGTCGGGTAAGCTCAGGGTAGTAGACAGTTTCTCGGTTAAGAAGAGTCCAGGCTGGGGAATTTTTGAGGAGTTCAATGCAGGGCATCTTCAAAGCTTCAAAGAAATTGAAATCTAAAAAATCTGAACAGCTAAGCTTACGAGTACGAAACTCGTCTACCCACTTACTAGCAGTCTCAGCATCTAAAAACCAAGAGGAGGGCAAGGATTGATTTACCTGGATATAGGCCGGGGGTTCAGCGTTCTTCCTGCGTGCAACAGTTGGAGCAGCTTTCTTGGCAGGCGCTACAAGACTCTTGACCGGGCCCTTCCTGGTACGCTTAGGGGAGGGAGGCTTGACGGGAGCAGGGGCTTTCCGCTTCTTCGGAGACGGGGGAGGAGGAGGAGAAGGAGAGGGAGTTTCTTCCTCCTCTTCCTCAGACCCCGAGTCCTCACTGGACCCCGCCTCGTCACCTTCTGGTTCCTCATCCCCTTCAGAATCCTCTGGCTCTTCCTTTTCTTCTTCTTCCTCAGGATCCTCCTCGGACTGAGCCTCCTCGGCTTCGGCTTCCTTCCGAATCCGCTCAGCCTCTTCCTCGGCCAGTTTCTTCGCAAGCTCGGCCTCTTCATCGACCTTTTTCTTCCTTAGAGCCTCCTCCTCGGCTTCCCTGGCAGCGTCTCTTTCCAGGGCAGCATCAAGGTCGTCTTCCTCCTCTTCCTCGTCAGGTTCCTCAGCCAAGATCTTTCTCTTCCCTTTCTGTTTAGCACTGATCGGCTTCTTCGCAGAGCGCTTTTGAGAGCCTTTGGGAACAATGGCCGAGCTCTCAGCAATGGTGCTCTAGACAACGGTTGGGATTATGGCCTGAGTAGCAGGTTCAGGTGTGGGAGAAGTAGCAGTGGCCTGGCGTCCCTTGGGGGTGGCGCCAAGTCTTTTGGGAGTGACGGCTTTCTTGGTTTTGGGTGCCATGGAGGTAATCGGTTAGGGTTTCTTTGAGAGGTTGAAGACGAAGAAGTGGAAAGGTTAAGGAAAAATCTGAGTGTGGGTTGTAATCGGGTACAGAATGGGTTTAAGTAGAGAGAGAGGGTGACGGATTGATGGGATGGGTTTAGGGTTCCAAGGAAAGAAATCATTACCTTGCCAAGTTGAAGGAAGTTCAAATTCAAATTTGAATTCAAATTACCATAAAAATCGGACTAAACACAAACCAATTTCGTTCCATAAATAAAATATCTTAACGGTTAAGGAAATCATGAAAATAGGCAATTTTTGAAATCCGATTAAAACAAATATAATTGATTAAATATCTAAAAAGATATTAATCAAAAATATATGATCCGATATATGTACTCCACTGTTCAGTTAGCAGACCTTGACATAACTCTCAAAGGTCTTGACACTAAGTGGAGTTTATCTTTCGTAAAGGGAAAGCTCCCCCTACGAAAGTGCATCCTTGTCAAGCATCCCAATCTCTCGTCTTATGAAGGTGAACCTGTCATCTGCCAAAGGCTTAGTAAAAATGTCAGCCCGTTGATAATCAGTAGAAATAAACGATATGGACACATCACCTTTTTCAACATGATCTCTAATGAAATGATGTCTCACATCAATATGCTTGGTCCTTGAGTGTTGAACAGGATTCTTAGTGATGGATATGGCACTTGTATTGTCACACTTAATTGGGATACCTTTGAGGTTGATGCCAAGATCTCGCATTTGTTGAGCTATCCAAAGGATTTGGGAGCAACAAGCTCCAACTGCAATGTATTCGGCTTCTGCAGTGGATAGAGCGACTGAATTTTGCTTCTTTGAGTGCCAACTGATCAAGGATGCTCCTAAGAATTGGTAACATCCTGATGTGCTCTTTCTATCCACCTTGTAGCCTGCAAAATCTGCATCAGAATATCCAATTAAGGTGAAATCCTTTTGCTTTGGGTACCATAGTCCAAGTTCCTTAGTGCCATTGAGATATCGAAAGATCCTCTTCATAGCCACGAGGTGAGATTCTTTGAGATCAGCTTGAAACCTAGCACACATGCAAACACTAAACATAATGTCAGGTCTACTAGCCGTGAGATATAATAAAGATCCAATCATTCCTCGATACTCCTTTTGATTGACACTTGTTCCAGTCTTGTCTTGATCTAGAGACAATGTTGAGCTCATGGGAGTCTTGGCTGCTTTGGATTGATCCATCTTGAACTTCTTCAAGAGATCCTTAGTGTACTTGCTTTGGTTGACGAAGATTCCTTTCTTGGATTGATGAACTTGTAACCCCAAAAAGAAGTTTAGTTCACCCATTAAGCTCATCTCAAATTCACTGCACATAATGTCAGAAAATTCCTTCCTCTTGATTGTAGCCTTGAGCAACAAGTCGTGCCTTGTTCCTCACAATCTTGCCATTCTCATCTAACTTGTTTCGAAACACCCATCGAGTGCCAATGACTGATTGATGCTTTGGTCTAGGCTTCAAAGTCCAGACTTTGTTCCTCTCGAATTCATTGAGTTCACTTTGCATAGCTATAATCCAGTCTGGCTCCTGAAGTGCCTCATTTACCTTCTTTGGCTCAATAAGAGAAACAAACGCGTTAAAAGCACAAAGATCTTTAAGTTTAGAACAAGTTTGAACACTAGAAGTAGGGTCAGAAATGATATCCTTTAATGAGTGTGATGAGGAGTATTTGAATTTCCTTTTGCTAGTCTCAGCTCCTTGATTCGTCACACCATCAGGATTGATTTGTGGTACATCTGACTCCCTGGTCCTGTTAGGTTCAGTTTCAGCAGTTTCAGATGTCTCAACACTGTTGGATTGGACACCAAGGGCTTTGGACGCATCTTCAACACCTTGGGCCAATTCTTCAGTGTTAAGAATCGGTTCCTGCATGTTCTTCTTCTCTGTGTTCTTGGTGGCAGTAACATCACCTTCCTCGTTCTCTTCATGGATATTAAGATCTATATCTGCAACACTTTCACTCAAAGCACCATCATTGCATTCATAAAAAATAACATGTATACTTTCTTCAACTACCTGGGTCCTTTTATTGAAGATTCTATAAGCTTTGCTACTCGTAGAATAGCCAAGAAATATACCTTCATCACTACGCGCATCAAATTTCCCAAGGTTATCTTTTCCATTGTTATGAACAAAACAAGTACAGCCAAAGGGTTTAAAATAAGATATAAGTGGTTTGCGGCCTTTGAAAAGTTCATAAGGAGTTTTCTTTAAGATGGAACGAATAAGACAACGATTTAAAATGTAGTTAGTTGTGTTAACAGCTTCAGCCCAATAGGTTTTAGGTAATGCATTTTCTAAAAGCATAGTCCTGGCCATATCCTCTAAGGTGCGGTTCTTGCGTTCCACAACCCCGTTTTGTTGAGGTGTCCTAGGAGCAGAAAAGTTATGGGAGATGCCATATTTAGCACAAAACAAATCAAATTGAAGTTGATCAAACTCCCTACCATGATCACTCCGAATAGACACTATGGGCTCATTTCTTAAAGTTTGCAACTCCTTACAAAGTTTTGAAAACTCAAATAAGGCCTCTGATTTTTCTTTCAAAAATGCAACCCAAGTATATCTTGAAAAATCATCGACAACAACTAGCATGTACTTTTTACCATTGGGAGATTTGACTCGCATAGGACCACATAAATCCATATGTAAAAGTTCAAGGGGTCTAGAAGAACTTACAACCTTTTTGGTTTGAAGGAGCTACGTGTTTGTTTACCTCTTGTGCAAGCATTGCACATGTCAATACCTTTGAAGTCCATCTCAGGTAACCCTCTTACAAGCCCTTTGGACACAAGCTTCTGTAGTGTATGTGGACTCACATTACCGAGTCTCCTGTGCCAAAGCTTTGGATCGTCCGTCAAGGCCTTTAAACAGGTTAAGCTTCCTTGTGCCACTTGATCAGCATTTACAGCGTATATGTTGTTGTATCGATATGCAGTTAATATAACTTCCCCTGTATCATCTCTGCACACTATACATCTTTTCTTGTTACATCTGACATTGTTACCACTATCACATAATTGAGAAACGCTAAGCAAATTATACTTTAAACCATTAACAAGATAGACATTTTTAATACTATGGCTGGAATCACTTCCAACACTACCAATACCAACAATGTCGCATTTCCCTTTGTCACCAAGAGTGATTGTTCCCGTGGATTGCTCCTTTAGATCATGAAGGAGAGAACTCTTCCCACTCATATGCCTCGAGCAACCACTATCAATAATCCATTTGTGTTCTTTCACCTTGGTGATCTCCTGCAAAACAGACATCAACCTTTGTGGCTAGACCAATAAGCAAATTTGGATCCATTGTTGGGATAAACCATATTAGGTAAAATAGTGCCTTTTGGGACCCAAACTTGTGTTATCCGTTCTTTTCTCAAATGAACAGGAAATGTATTGCGAATAATATAAGGATCCTTTCTTCTATAGGGGCAGGTCTCTTTTACATGTCCCTTTCTAGCACAATGGTGACATATAGGAGAGGTTCTGCTTCCTTTAGCCTTCACAAAAGTGGTAATGTGTTGCTTCTTTAAAAACTTTGGATTGTAACCAATACCACTTTTGTTTAGAGAGCTTTGTTGCTCACCCAACATCTTATCGAGAGTGCCTTTGGATTTGGTAAAACTTATGAGGGCTGTCTGTTGGTCTAGAATCTTATTATTCAGGGAGATCTTCTCGTTCTCTAAGTTATGATGCTCATTTCTTAGAGAGGAGAGATCTTGCTTGAGTTCAGATTTCTCCGAGTCAAGCGTCTTGACTTTAATGTCAAGACCTGAATAAGAAGCTTCAAGACCTTTGACCCTCATAGACAGATCCTCAATAGTTCTTTCCTGGTCCACAGTTCTCTTAATAAGAATGTTAGTTTGGGCAATAAGCTTTTCTTCATTGGCAATCATATTTGAAAGGAATTCCGATAATACCTCTTTTGGACTTTCCATAAGTTCTCTTATAGTAGCTTCAAGCTTTTCATCGTGGGATTCATCTTCTGAGGCCATAAGACAAATGTTGGCCTTCTCATCGTCGGAGTCAGAGTCAGAATCACTCCAAGTAGCCACCATAGCTTTCTTCTTCCATTTGTCACCTTTCTTGGGTTGGCTCTTTGTCTTTTGAGGACAGTCCTTTACAAGATGATCTGTTTCACCACATTCAAAACAAGACAACGGTTTAGTCTTCTTTTCATACTTGTTGTATTGAGGCTTACCTCGAAATTTTGAAGACTCTGATCCATCCTTGTTGTTGAATTGCTTCTTCATCTTGAGAATTCTAGCAAGGCCTCTTGTGATAAGAGCAAAAGGATCATCCTCATCGTCATCCTCATCTTCAGAATCAGATCCATCCTTGGACTCATCCTTCTTAGACTTGAGTGCCAAGTTCTTGGTGCTAGCAGGAAGTTCTCCATCGTCTTCATTAAGGATCATCTCATGTGTGATCAGCTTTCCAAGGAGGTCGTCAAGGGGTAGAGTGGTGAGGTCCTGGGCTTCCTCTATAGCTGTTACTTTTGGACCCCATTTCTCCTTTGGAAGGCACCTCAGTATCTTCCTCACTTTCTCAACGTTGGTAAAGCTCTTGCCGAGAGAGTCAAGGTTGTTGGTGATTTCTGTGAATCGTGTGAACATGGCTTTGATTGACTCATCAGACTTCATCTTGAAGAGCTCATACTTTCGAAGGAAGATGCTGATCTTGGTGTCTTTCACTTGGCTCGTTCCTTCATAGGTGACGACCAACTTGTCCCAAATCTCTTTAGCTGACCTACAAGAGGAAATACGGTTAAACTCATCAGTGCTAAGACCACAATAAAGTAAGTTGATAGCCCTGTAGTTTTTGGAGATGGTTTCAAGATCTGCTTGGTTGTAATCAGACTCCTTCTTTGCCACTTTGGTATCGTTTGGTCCTTCCTTCTCTAGAATCTTCGGACCATTCTCTATAATGTTCCAAAGCTCTAGATCTTGGTCAATGATGAACATCTTCATCAAAGATCTCCAGTGGACAAAGTTGTTTCCTACAAATAGTGGCGGTCTGCTTGTGGACCTTCCCTGTGCAAATCCTCCGCTTGCTTCACCAGACATGATCGAAAACTCACAAGATTGTTAGATCAAAAACAGTGAGTAAAGCTCTGATACCAATTGAAGGTTCGATAATATAAAACAATGTAATATAGAAATACTCTAGAAGGGGGGTTGAATAGAGTATGCCCGTTTTTCGCAGAAAGTCTCAAAACTTTTGGAGCTGGAACCAAAACCTTTGAGATATACCTGAATCACAAAGTTAAACAATTCGAACCAAGTGCGGAAATAAGGCAAAGCAAATAAGTAAAGGACACGAGTAATTGTTTACGAGGTTCAGCACAACTGGCCTACGTCCCCGCCTAGGGTTCTTCCACAACCCTAGGATTCAAAGGCTTTATTGAATGCTTAGCATAGGATCCTAATAGCTCACCGAGAAGCCTCTCTCCTATACATTTGCAATCTAGTCAACTCACGTTCCCTTGGAGTCCTAGACCAATCTAGAAGAGCCCCACCTCTCTCAGCTATCTAGTACAATCCTCTAACTCTCGCAAATCAATAGCCTAGTGCAACTTCCCGAGTTATAAACTCTCGAGTAACACTTGAAATAAATATATCCTATAAGCTCACAGTGACTCTCAAAGGCTTTGAAATAAACAAAAAACTATTTGAGCGCTTTGCAGAGAGACACTTGGAAGACAGATCGCTTGAATGAATGAAGCTCGTGTGTAGCACTTGTACTTCTATCTTCTCCTTCCTTTCCTTTATATAATAGCATGAAGATAGCATGGAGCGTGAGGATCTTCATCACCAGATCTCCAACGGCTCTTTCCAATCAGGTTGATCTTGGATCTTCTATTTAAGGACACTTTGAAGCCATGATCTATTTTTGAACCGATCTTCTCAACAAGTAAAAGGAAGGATGTAATCTGATTTATACTTCCTGAAATGGTTAGTTATTCATATATATATAATATAATGGAAGTATATAATAAGATAAAATAATATACGAATAATAAGATAGGTTTTGTATTTCATCAACTGTTAACGCTCCAAGGCCTTTGACACAAATATCCTGTCAAAGCCTTTGGAACATCTTTTCCGATTTTCATCAAGGGAGTGAGTTATCAATAAGTAATAAATTTAGGTTTCTATTCTAGATATTACATGTATGAAGAAACACAAACACACATCTCTCAACATTTCATCCAAATGTCATTCTTTTTCAAATCTACCACAAATTTCGCAATTTCACCCCTAACACAACATAAACACATATTTACTATTGAAAAAATATATATAAACAAAACACAAATGAAAAATGTTTACTAACCTTAGCACACAAGATTGTCTAATGTCCTTTCTTCAAATGTAACCAATCTGGGGACAATTTGGGAAAGAAATTTGAAGATCTACCATTAAAGGGTGGATGAAGAGGAAGAGGTATACCCAACACAATCTCAAACCTTAAACATTTAAGGTAACAAGTACACAGTCATTAATGCGGTGGTTGCAAAATTCTATTCAAGGGACGAACA
This sequence comes from Persicaria tinctoria, assembly GCA_037127255.1. Classification (NCBI taxonomy): domain Eukaryota; kingdom Viridiplantae; phylum Streptophyta; class Magnoliopsida; order Caryophyllales; family Polygonaceae; genus Persicaria; species Persicaria tinctoria. The sequence goes on along the minus strand of JBANSL010000007.1, from coordinate 17,459,158 downwards.
TGTATATGTTCGTCCCTTGAATGTTGTGGTCAACGTGTGGTCAAATCCTGAAACTTGGTTATGTTGACAAACGACGTCGTTTTATTCTTTTATTTTGTTATGACCGAATGTGTTCATATTGGGCTGAATCTATTTGAATTGATCTTCACAAATTTAAAGGTCATCATTTTGTAGCCCAACTAGCTATATAACACACATACAGGCAACAATTAGATATTCTACAAAATATAATTGTAGTAAAGCTAAGTTCAAGAAATTAACCCACATCCGAAATGCTAAGTTTTCCCTAACTGACATGAAGAACTCTAGTAGTTATACATACAATGTGATACAATGCCTGAAGTTACAAAATCCTATGAAGAGAACGAGACACGATTACACATGAATACATAAGGTGTAGGTCATTCCTATTTCTTCACAAATGAAATGAGCAGTTCTCCCATCTGACGGTTGCATTCTGTTAGATCCCGGATGCACTCACTTAGATCCCAATTGCTCTCCGTTAGATACCGGTTGCATTCTTCCACTTCATGTAGCCGCTTAGTTAGCTCCCGGTTGCGCTCGGTTAGGTCTTGGTTGAGTTCTACCATCGTGTTGTTCTTCTTGTTGCCCTGCTGCACTTCCTCTTGCTCTTCACTATAGTCCATTCACTGAGAATCATATGAAATAAGTCATATTCCAAATCATGTGTAGAATTCATCTCCAACGAAATAAGAAAAATGAAGGAACAAATAAGCTAAGGCCAATAAATTCAACTCTAGCAAAATCAAATAACATATACAACCAGTTTAATCACGACTGCACTTCTGTCTAGAACTAGAGTGGCCAAATATATTCAACTATGAATTAGATTCATCTCCAACAAAATAAGTTCTTGCGTTCATTACAGAGGAAACTAAAAGCATGTTGTCTACATGACGTTCATAAGGTTTATCACCTCCAATCCATGGGTACTTTTGAGGACGACCGCTCGGCCGACTACCGGATGTGTCTGACATACCTGTGGACAGAACAACAGGGAGTATAAGAAACACCAAACAATTAATGACAATATCAATAAGTGGAGGACAAACGAGCTGATCCCAGATTTCCTCTAATGGAAACCCTTCAACCCATTAACCCTTTCGATTGGAGATTGTACAACTGAAACCACACAAGCCAAAGGAAGCAATAATATAGTGGACACACGAGCCAAAGGAAAGACTAAACCAAGTGGGTGAACTGGTCGAAACCAATTAAGTGTGTGTGAGTGTATGTGTTGTAACAGAAACTCGATCGAACAAACTCGGTCTCTATAAATACCGTTACACTCCCAAATCAATGAATTGAGCTCAGTATAGATCTCTGATTTTCTCAGTCTCTCCAACACCAAATGCAGCAAATCGAGATTTCATTAATTTTCTCATTCTCTCGATCTCCGATTTTTCTCAATCTTTCAAACACAAAATGCAACAGAGATTTCTTTGTTTTTACACATCTGGATGACAACAATGGAGGCTGGTGACAACAATCAGATCTCTCTTACAAATTTCACATTTCTCTTTCGATTATAGAGAGATTTGAGTTTGAGATTTGTTTTATAGATTTATCATATCCCTTTCGATTACAGATCTGGATGACAACAATGGTGTGTGTGAGTGTATGTGTATGAGATCTAGATGACATCAATGGTTTGTGTGTGTGTGTGTATGTGTTGTAACAGGGCGATTTGGGTTTGATATTTCTTTAACAGATTTTTCATACCCCTTTCGTTTACATCTCTAGAATCCGAAGGAAAAGAAGAAGGTCGGTGATAGCAATCATGCAGATCGATCGAAGAAGGAAAGGAGAATTAAAGAGGTGTACGTACCTGAGCGTGAAGGCGACTGCATAACGAATTGGAGATCGATCGAGGACAATATGCCTAATAGCCCTCACTATCCGAAAGAAGACGATATATCAAACATTTTTTTTTCAAATGTTTTATTTAAAAGTAAAGTTGATTCAAGGGACGAACACACACATAGAGAGATATTTGTATGTATGTTTGTCCCTTCAATGATGACTAACATGACTGACATCTGACAAACCTTATTGAATCACCATGTTTGTTTATAGACAACGGTGTGGTCAACGTTCGCTTGTTACTTAGGCGACGAACTTACAATTTATTCATCGCCTAATAACTGTCATTTGATGGGTATACATCCGATCCTGTTGTAAGCAATAAATCAGTTTGTGTTCGTCTCTAGAAGTGAATTTAGGAGACAAATAAAAATGCGTCCGTGTTTATAGTGACAAAATGGCGCAGTGATATAAATTTCGCATCATAATAAAAAAATATATCTATAAATACACTATATATAGTCAATAATGTTATTATCCCTTAGACAAGATTGAAAGCGTGATAGTTGTTTTTTTTTACAGTAGGCAAAAAGTAGGCCTTCCTTACTACTGTAAGGAGCGACCATGATCATCCCGACGGATGATGTTACATAATTCCCCAATCACGGGGAGATTCGAGTATGAACAAGTATCCCTAGATCTAGAGATGAAATCAGCCGCTTTGTTTGCTTCCCTATAGCAGTGCCAGAAGTCTATGCTGATGAAGCTGGTCCTAAGATTCCTGATGAATTCCACTTCTCTTGATATTTCCCATCTGACAAAGGAGGTTTCGTTGATTGATCTGACAGCGTCCAGACAATCACCTTCAATAATCACTCTTCTTAGCCCCTTGGATCGAGCTAATTCTACACCTGGACAGAAAGCTAAGATCTCCGTTTGAATGGGTGATTTAGCCGTCGATTCTAATTGAAAAATATCCACCACAGCACCATGGTGGTCCCTAATCAACCCACCCACCTGGCTGTCACCTATTGTTTTGAAGGAGCCATCTACATTGATTTTAAAGATCTTTGGCGGAGGTTTGGTCCATCTTGAGTTTCGGTTTTGTTTCGAGATATTTTTGTTACTCATAGTTCTACCAAGGTTTAGGTTTGTCCATTCTTTGAAGTCGACATAGATCCTTATGGCTAATTGGTGATGATCGTTTGAATTTTTATTTCTAAAAATGATATCATTTCTGGCTTCCCAAATCCTTTGCCAGATAAAGCATAGTTCTTCAATTCTTCTCATGTCTGTATTAGTGTTAATTATTTCATTTATATCTATATTTACCACTCGTAGCAGGGGAGCAGTCTTCTGAGTCAACTGTTCATAGGTTGCGGTTGTGGTCTTTGTAAAAGGACACTACAAAAAAGGTGGTTATTGTCTTCCTTGTTACAATCGCAGAAACAGCAGCCAGCGGGGACTCCATTATAATATCTGTTGAGTCTATCCGTTGTGGGTAAGCTTTCATTGGTTATTTTCCAGAGAAAGTTTCTACCACTGGTAGCAGGGGAGCAGTCTTCTGAGTCAACTGTTCATAGGTTGCGGTTGTGGTCTTTGTAAAAGGACACTACAAAAAAGGTGGTTATTGTCTTCCTTGTTACAATCGCAGAAACAGCAGCCAGCGGGGACTCCATTATAATATCTGTTGAGTCTATCCGTTGTGGGTAAGCTTTCATTGGTTATTTTCCAGAGAAAGTTTCTAGTTCTTGGCGAGATGTTTAGTTTGCAAATCCAGTTTTGATCACTCATGCTAATGTTGTTTTGATGCCTTAGGTGCCTAGTCGATTGTGTTGAGAATTGCCCATCCGAGTTAAATTTCCATACTAAAGTGTCCTGAGTATCCCAACTCGGAATTTTAATTTCTGAAATCTTCATGACAATGTGATCAGGGAAAATGTCTTTTAGGAGTGGGAGGTCCCACTGTTTATTAGAGTTAAACAGCTGATTGACTTTTAGCTGTGGATCAAAAGAGTTTTGGAAGGTAGATAGATCAGTGTTTAAAAGCCAGGGATCTCTCCAGACATTTATAGACTCGCCATTTCCTACAACCCAGTGGAGGCCTTTCAGGAAATGATCTCTTAAATGTAGAAGTCTTCCAAATTGCCAGGAGGTGTTTTGGGACGATCTTTCGAAGAGATTTTCTTGTTGTAGATATTTTTCAGTTATAACTTTAACCCATATGTTGTCGGGTTCCTTGCAAATCTTCCAAAGGAGTTTCATTTAGAGACTGATGTTCATGTCTTCTCCAAGTTTTAAACCCAAACCACCTTGATTCTTCGGTTTGTAAATCTTGTCCCAACTTATCAGTGGCGTATATCTTTCAGAATTGAGTTTATTCCAAAAAACATTTTTGTGAATTTGGTCAATTTGGTTCAGAATTCCTTTTGGCAGAAGGAAATTCTGCATTAGGTAATTAGTTTTAGAACTAAGGTTTGCTTGGATTAGAGTTGTGCGACCTGCTTGTGAGAGCGAGGAGGCTTTCCACTTGGATAGTTGCTTTTTGATGCTGACAATGGCGTCATCGAATACTTCATTTTTGACTCTACCTCTGACCATAGGTATTCCCAAATATTTTTCTAGTGTTTTCGAAATAGGAATGTGCATTCCGTGAGCGAGAGAGTTAGCTAGGTTCGGCTTGACATTCTCTGAGAATTGGATGGAGCTTTTATTAAAATTGATTGTTAGCCTAGAAAGGTTAGAGAATTTGTTCAGAATATTACGTATTGTGTGGAGGCTTTTATGAGAAGCTTCAGAGAAGATAATAGTGTCATCAGCGAAAGTTAGGAATGGGATCATGGATCCATTTTTAGTGAGTTGGTAGCCTATAAGATGATCAACCAGCGAGGCTTCCTGTATGAGTTCTCTAACTAAATTTTCCATGACAAGGATGAAGATATAGGGGGCAAGGGGATCACCCTGTCTTATGCCTCTCTCTGGTCTGAACAGAGTTCTGGGGCGGTTATTAACTAAGACTGAAAAGGGGGTAGTAGTAATGCAAGTCATTACCCAAGAGATCCATTGTTTATCAAACCCAAATTTGGTGAGAGTAGCTCTGATGTAGTCCCAACTGATCTTATCATAGGCCTTTTCTAAATCTAGTTTGATCGCCATCCATCCTTTTTTCCCTTTCTGTTTATGAAAATGGTGAAAGATTTCATGTGCAATAAGAGTGTTATCCTGTATCGATCTTCCTTCTATGAAGGCTCCTTGGAAGGGGTTGATAATCTTATGAAGCAAAGGTTTGAGCTTGTTGGCTATGATTTTAGTAATGAGCTTGTAAATGGTATTACAAAGGCTGATAGGTCTAAAGTGGTTGATGTTTACCGGATTGTCGACTTTCGGAATCAATGCTATGAACGTTTGGTTGATATCAGAAAGCAAGGTTCCTGAGTAGAAGAAGGCTTTAATCGTTTTACACACAGATTTCCCAACAGTGGTCCAGTATTTTAAGTAGAATTCAGGAGGAAATCCATCTGGACCCGGGGTTTTGTCTTGGGTCATGCTCTTTACAACCTCTTTTATTTCATTATTGGAAGGCATGGCTAAAAGCTTCGTATTTTCTTCAAGGGAGATTTGATTTTGAATGAACTTGAGATGTTCATGAGAAATTATTGGCCTTTGTTGTGCTATAAAACGATCCTTCATTTCCATGGTTATGTGAGTCGAGATTTCATGATCATCTGTCAACTGGATGCCAGTCTTGGTGGTGAACGAGGAAGTCGAATTTCTGAAATTCTTGATCTTAACTGAAGTTTGAAAGAATCGCGTATTACGATCACCTAACTGAAGGCGATTCATCTTTGATCTTTGCTTCCAGAACAGATGATTATACTCTAGGAGGGCGAGTTTCTTCTGTTCTAATCTTTCTAACTTGCGAGCCTCATTTGTAGTAAGAGTGCCCCATGGCAGTTGTGATTGTAGTTTTTGGATACTAGTGTTTACAGCAACGAGTTGTTTAAGGACGTTGTTGCCATTCATTTTACACCATTTTTTGATATTTTTTTGAGAAGCTTTTGTTTTTGCATAAGAACATAGCCAAACGATCCACACATTTTGTTCTTCCAAACCTTAGAAACTAGTAGTTCGACATCAGATTTGGTAGTCCAAGCCATTTCAAAACGAAAGGGAGTTCCTTTGATGTTGAATTGTGATCCAAGATTGAGAGTGATAGGACAGTGGTCCGACGATGAGAAGGGTAGATGTTGAACATTAAGGGTTTTGAAGTGGGTTAATAAGTCTTGGTGAACAAGAGGTCTATCTAAACGTTCAAAGGTGGTGTTAGGATTGGTGGAGCTCTTTCTCCATGTAAAAGGTGAGCATGTGAAGGGGACAATGCAAAGATGTAGTTCATCTTTAATGAGTTTGAGTCTACGGAATCTGGAGGGTGAAGGAGTCAAGCCTCCAGCTTTCTCATTGGCATTCTCAATGTCGTTAAGATCACCAATAATGATGAAAGGGAGGTTGTGAGCTTTGACATTCCTGATTAAATTGAACCAAAATTCGTCTTTTTCATCCTCCACATAAGGTGCATACACACGTTGAGGGTTCGAGTCTGGGGGAGAGAAAGCGAAAGCGTGATAGTTGTTGAAATCCGATCCAAATATATATATGCTAGTTTAAAAATAAAAAGAAAATAGCGGTTTGTCTAACCTTTACACTTTATTGGTTTTGAATATTGATTCTATGTATATTTAATTTTAATAAGAAAAAAACTGGAAATAAAAATGGAAGAGCAGTCTAAGAAGTTTAAAATCTTTTCCAAATTAAGATTCTTAACGAAAATCTATTAAAATGTTTTTTTAAAAAAATTATATTTATAGAAAATTTCTTATTAGAATACTCTAAGAGTATGTTTTGAGTAAGCTCGATTGGAAAAGATAAGCTCGATGAGCCCAATCGAGCTTATCGAGCTCGAGCTCGATAAGCTCGATTGGGCTCGTTACAAGCTCGAACTCGGGCTCGATGACCTCGTTAAGGCTCGAACGCAGCATCAACAAATAGATTATAGCATTTTAATTCACTTGAACAACAATTCAATTGAAATTGAAATGAAAGTTCAACTTGAAATTAGAGAAAAACCAACAATCCAGTAGCAACATCCATCTGTAGCAACATTCCATACAGCAAGGATGGAATTACCTGATGGGAGATGGAAATCAGTCACAAAAAAAAAAATTGAAAACAACAATCACCGGTTACCGAAATCAAAAAGCAATTAAATAGATGAAGCAATCAGATTCTCTAGATTTACAGAAATCTGAACAAGGGAAGCAAAGAAATCGATGAAACAAACAACAATCGACGCCTAAACAACAACAAATTTACAAAAAAGCATAGAGGTCGGATCTGGATTAATCAGTAATCTACTTCATCTATGCACAGGATTTCAAGAAGAAGCGAGATTGAGTGTAAACCTGACGATTCGAGACCAGATCTGGAAGTGAAGGAGCGGGAAGATGAGAAGCGAGAGAGATTAGAGAGATGAGGGCGGAGACGAAGAGAAAAGCGGAGCAGGGAGACTGACGAAGCTTGACTGTGTGAGTGAAGTAGCTAATAAAACGTTATACTAAGTAATAAATTCTTATTATAATATTATAAGGTTATGTTTTGAGGAAAAACTCATATAAGTAGCTAATAAGACCTTGTACTAAGTAATAAATTCTTATTTTGATACTATAAGGTTTTGTTTTGAGGAAAACTCAGATAAGTAGCTAATAAATTCTTATATTAACTAATAAATTCTTATTATAATCTAAGAGTATGTTTTGAGTAAAACTCATATAAGTAACTATTAAAACCTTATACTAAATAATAAATTCTTATTATAATACTATAAGGTTATATTTTGAGGAAAACTCATATAAGTAGCTAATAAAACCTTATAATAAGTAATAAATTCTTATTATAACATTATAAGGTTATGTTTTGAGGAAAACTCATATAAGTAGCTAATAAAACCTTATACTAAGTAATAAATTCTTATTATGATACTATAAGGTTCTGTTTTGAAGAAAACTCATATAAGTAGCTAATAAAACCTTATATTAACTAAAAAATTCTTATTATAATCTAAGAGTATGATTTGAGTAAAACTCATATAAGTAACTAGTAAAACCTTATACTAAATAATAAATTCTTAATTATTATAATACTATAAGGTTATATTTTGAGGAAAACTCATATAAGTAACTAATAAAACCTTATACTAAGTAATAAATTCTTATAATAATACTATAAGGTTATGTTTTAAGGAAAACTCATATAAGTAGGTAATAAAACCTTATACTAAGTAATAAATTCTTATTATAATACTATAAGGTTGTGTTTTGAGGAAAACTTATATAAGTAGCAAATAAAACATTATATTAACAAATAAACTCTTACTACCTCCGTTCGGAAAAACTTGACACTTTACTATCCGTGCACGCTTTTTTAGGAAATAAAAACTATATAAAATATCTAGTTTTTTTAATAATTTTTTTAACAACTTCGTAGTTATTATTAATAAGTACAAACTTGTTAAAAAAAATTTATAAAAAATGAATATTTTATATAGTTTTTATCGTTCTAAAAAAGCGTGTATGAATAGTAAACGACAAGTTTTGCCGAACGGAGGGAGTATTATAATACTCTAAGAGTATGTTTTGAGTAAAACTCATATAAGTAACTAATAAAACCTTATACTAAGTAATAAAATCTTATTATAAAACTATAAGGTTATATTTTGAGGAAAACTCATATAAGTAGCTAAGAAAAACTTATACTAAGTAATAAATTCTTATTATCATAGTATAAGGTTATGTTTTGAGGAAAACTCATATAAGTAGCTAATAAAACCTTATACTAAGTAGTAAATTCTTATTATAATAGTATAAGGTTATGTTTTGAGGAAAACTCATATAAGTAGCTAATAAAACCTTATACTAAGTAATAAATTATTGTTATTATAATAGTATAAGGTTAAATTTTGAGGAAAACTCATATAAGTAGCTAAATTAACCTTATACTGAGTAATAAATTCTTATTGTAAAACTATAAGGTTGTGTTTTGAGAAAAACTCATATAAGTAGCTAATAAAACCTTATATTAACTAATAAATTCTTATTATAATACTCTAAGATTATGTTTTGAGCAAAACTCATATAAGTAACTAATAAAACCTTATACTCCATCCGTCCAAAAATACATGGACTTTTACTATTCATGCACGCTTTTTTAGGAGTTAAAAACTATATAAAATATTAACTTTTTTTATTAATTTTTTTTAATAATTAAAAACTTATTATCAATAAGTTTGTAATTATTAAAAAAAATTAATAAAAAAGTTAATATTTTATATAGTTTTTACCTTCTTAAAAAAGCGTGCGTGAATAGTAAAGGCAATGTATTTTTGGACGGAGGTAGTATTAACTAATAAAACCTTATACTAAGTAATAAATTCTTATTATGATATTATCAGGTTGTGTTTTGAGGAAAACTCATATAAGTAGCTAATAAAATCTTCTATTAACTAATAAATTCTTATTATAAAACTCTAAGAGTATGTTTTGAGTAAAACTTATGTAAGTAACTAAGAAAACCATATACTAAATAATAAATTCGTATTATAATACTATAAGGTTATATTTTGAGAAAGACTCATATAAGTAGCTAATAAAACATTATACTAAGTAATAAATTCTTATTACGATATTATAAGGTTGTGTTTTGAGAAAAACTCTTATAAGTAGCTAATAAAACCTTATATTAACTAATAAATTCTTATTATAATACTCTAAGATGTTTTTAGTAAAACTCATATAAGTAACTAATAAAACCTTACACTAAATAATAAATTCTTATTATAATACTATAAGGTTATATTTTGAGGAAAACTCATATAAGTAGCTAATAAAACCTTATACTAAGTAATAAATTCTTATTATAATATTATAAGGTTGTGTTTTGAAGAAAAACTCATATAAGTAGCTAATAAAACCGTGTACTAAGTAATAAATTCTTATTATGATACTATAAGCTTTTGTTTTGAGGAAAACTCATACAAGTATCTAATAAAACCTTATACTAAATAATAAATTCTTATTATAATACTATCAGGTTATATTTTGAGGAAAACTCATATAAGTAGCTAATAAAACCTTATACTAAGTAATAAATTCTTATTATAATATTATAAGGTTATGTTTTGAGGAAAACTCATATAAGTAGCTAATAAAACCTTATACTAAGTAATAAATTCTTATTATAATACTATAAGGTTATGTTTTAAGGAAAACTCATATAAGTAGCTAATAAAACCTTATACTAAGTAAGAAATTCTTATTATAATACTATAAGGTTGTGTTTTGAGGAAAACTCATATTAGAGGCAAATAAAACCTTATATTAACTAATAAACTCTTATTATAATACTCTAAGAGTATGTTTTGAGTAAAACTCATATAAGTAACTAATAAAACCTGATACTAAGTAATAAAATCTTATTATAATACTATATGGTTATATTTTGAGGAAAACTCATATAAGTAGCTAATAAAACCTTATACTAAGTAGTAAATTCTTATTATAATAGTATAAGGTTATGTTTTGAGGAAAACTCATATAAGTAGCTAATAAAACCTTATACTAAGTAATAAATTATTGTTATTATAATAGTATAAGGTTAAATTTTGAGGAAAACTCATATAAGTAGCTAAATTAACCTTATACTGAGTAATAAATTCTTATTGTAAAACTATAAGGTTGTGTTTTGAGAAAAACTCATATAAGTAGCTAATAAAACCTTATATTAACTAATAAATTCTTATTATAATACTCTAAGATTATGTTTTGAGCAAAACTCATATAAGTAACTAATAAAACCTTATACTAAGTGAAGGTTCGATAATATAAAACAATGTAATATAGAAATACTCTAGAAGGGGGGTTGAATAGAGTATGCCCGTTTTTCGCAGAAAGTCTCAAGACTTTTGGAGCTGGAACCAAAACCTTTGAGATATACCTGAATCACAAAGTTAAACAATTCGAACCAAGTGCGGAAATAAGGCAAAGCAAATAAGTAAAGGACACGAGTAATTGTTTACGAGGTTCAGCACAACTGGCCTACGTCCCCGCCTAGGGTTCTTCCACAACCCTAGGATTCAAAGGCTTTATTGAATGCTTAGCATAGGATCCTAATAGCTCACCGAGAAGCCTCTCTCCTATACAATTGCAATCTAGTCAACTCACGTTCCCTTGGAGTCCTAGACCAATCTAGAAGAGCCCCACCTCTCTCAGCTATCTAGTACAATCCTCTAACTCTCGCAAATCAATAGCCTAGTGCAACTTCCCGAGTTATAAACTCTCGAGTAACACTTGAAATAAATATATCCTATAAGCTCACAGTGACTCTCAAAGGCTTTGAAATAAACAACAAACTATTTGAGCGCTTTGCAGAGAGACACTTGGAAGACAGATCGCTTGAATGAATGAAGCTCGTGTGTAGCACTTGTACTTCTGTCTTCTCCTTCCTTTCCTTTATATAATAGCATGAAGATAGCATGGAGCGTGAGGATCTTCATCACCAGATCTCCAACGGCTCTTTCCAATCAGGTTGATCTTGGATCTTCTATTTAAGGACACTTCGAAGCCATGATCTATTTTTTAACCAATCTTCTCAACAAGTAAAAGGAAGGATGTAATCTGATTTATACTTCCTGAAATGGTTAGTTATTCATATATATATAATATAATGGAAGTATATAATAAGATAAAATAATATACGAATAATAAGATAGGTTTTGTATTTCATCAACTGTTAACACTCCAAGGCCTTTGACACAAATATCCTGTCAAAGCCTTTGGAACATCTTTTCCGATTTTTATCAAGGGAGTGAGTTATCAATCTCCCCCTTAATGAAAGACAAAACCTGTGCGTCCCTGCAACTTAGTCAAACAAATATATCATAATCAAGGACAGACTAAGTACCTGCAAGAGATTAGACAAATGTTGGATCAAAATATTTTAAAGTAAGAAAACATCCAACCGAAAACCAGAAATCAAAAGGGCAAGGTCTTCCAAGACCTTTAATCAGAGGTTTTCAAAGTCTAACGATCATCTCCCCCTTTTTGTCTTTCAACAAAGGGCGGAGGTAAAACAGTCACCAAAAAGTTTTGAAAATGTTTCCAAAAACCAGCAAAGTAACAAGTTTCAGGGTGGGATAGGGTGGGTTAGGGTTTGGTCAATCCAGAGCATCATCAGTGAGCCTCGTCCATAGTCCTTCCAGAAACGTTGAAATCCCGCTCATCTTCGTCATCACCTCCGTCTGCAGCTCCTTAATATCCAGGCGAACTTCCTCCAAGCCCAACTCTAGGTTGTCCATGCGTTCATCGAAAGCTGGAGCAGTGGGAAAGGCTTTTGAAGGAGTGGCAAGACTCAAGGTCCCTTGGGGAGACCGAGTGATGCCAATCTTTTCAAGGCCTTTAGAGTCGAACATACCCGTATGACACATCTGTTCTTCATTTTTGAGATCAATTCCAAAAGCTTTGAAGATAGGGGTCAAAAGGGTAGCAAAGGGGAGGGGAGAGCCTTTTCAAGCTTTTCTAGCATGGGCCATGGTTCCAAGGATGGTGTTGGCCAGATCAGGATCAAGGCCATTTAGAATGCGGTAAAGCAAGACCATGGCATTGTCGGTTAGGAGTGAGCCAGAGTTGAGACGGGGTAGGAGGCATCTAACAATGATGTTAAAGATTATTTTTGCCTCAAGGGTGAGGGATGAGTGGGTGAGTTGCTTTGAGGTGCTGTTGGCCGCTTCGGGTAGGAGATATTTGGCTCGGGCTAGGATGATGCAGTTTTCTTTTGAGGGGTGGATTTCAGATGGTGGCACAGGGGTAGGTAAGCCTAGGAGATCTGCAAAATCATTGGGGTTGAGAGAGATTCTAACCCCTTTGACAACAGTCTCCAAAGACCAACCATCAGTGTCGTTCTTGGCTTTGAGGTTAATGTAGAAGAGTCGGGTAAGCTCAGGGTAGTAGACAGTTTCTCGGTTAAGAAGAGTCCAGGCTGGGGAATTTTTGAGGAGTTCAATGCAGGGCATCTTCAAAGCTTCAAAGAAATTGAAATCTAAAAAATCTGAACAGCTAAGCTTACGAGTACGAAACTCGTCTACCCACTTACTAGCAGTCTCAGCATCTAAAAACCAAGAGGAGGGCAAGGATTGATTTACCTGGATATAGGCCGGGGGTTCAGCGTTCTTCCTGCGTGCAACAGTTGGAGCAGCTTTCTTGGCAGGCGCTACAAGACTCTTGACCGGGCCCTTCCTGGTACGCTTAGGGGAGGGAGGCTTGACGGGAGCAGGGGCTTTCCGCTTCTTCGGAGACGGGGGAGGAGGAGGAGAAGGAGAGGGAGTTTCTTCCTCCTCTTCCTCAGACCCCGAGTCCTCACCGGACCCCGCCTCGTCACCTTCTGGTTCCTCATCCCCTTCAGAATCTTCTGGCTCTTCCTCTTCTTCTTCTTCCTCAGGATCCTCCTCGGACCGAGCCTCCTCGGCTTCGGCTTCTGACAGGCCTAAAGTCGTTATGCCTAATCAAAGTAAATTCCTAAGATGCAAACTATAACAAGTATAGTAGGTAAGTTAGGGTCGAACCCACAGGGAAACAGAATCAGTTGTAAGAGCAAGTATTATTACCAAAAGTAACTGATTAAAGGGGGAGTTTTGTGTGTGAGAAATAGTAACAGAACAAGTTGCAAGTAAAAAGGTTGTGAATATATGATGGAAAGGTATCACACCAGGTAATTATCCGCACAACAATTAAGATGGTTCATCATCGCATTCTATGAGTCTCAAGTTCTAATGTCCAGTAATTGTTCTCAATTCAGATCGTGTAATAGCTTTTAGTCCTACCAGTCCTAAAAGCACTTATCACTAAATTACAAGGGAAAACCTTCACCAAATAATAAAGCAATAGCATTAAAGCATGAATTATAATGAGATACAAGCGATTCTAACAACCCGTTAAAATAGCCTGTAATCGAATCTCCCTCACAATCTACCACAAGCGACCGCGTATGGAGATTGTGTTTGCTACAATGAATCTACAACCCAAGACCTGGAATTGGAAACCCTAGCAGTATGACTAGTATCGATAAACCTGGGTGATCAATCCAGATAAATCAATAATAAGCAATCAAGCGATAAGCTCAGGAGATCGAAACAATTAACAAAGGACGAACAAGAGTAGAATACTCACAACCAAATCAATTGAAGGCTTCAAAGAACCAAGTGCAACAAAGGAGAGTTAGTTCTCCATAGGGTTTGTGAGATAATGCAAAAGGAAAATATGTCTCTGGAAAATAACCTAATGATTCTCTACTGCCTTCTCGGCCGATATAACCTAATAAAATCGGGTTTAACATCCCGTACAATTATAATAATAAAATATTAAAACTAATAAGATAACAGAATCGGATAAGAATCCGACTCCAGGACCGACGCGGGCGCGCCAAGTGCAGCGCGGGCGCGCCACTTGTAGCTTGCCTCTTCTGTCTTCGTCAGCAGCGCGGCCACTTCCTCCTAGCAGAGTGGCCGCGTCGGGTAGCAGCGCGGGCGCGCCAAGTGCAGCGCGGCCGCGCCAAGGTCTTCAGTCCTCCAGCTGCTTCCGATCTTCTTAGCTTCTGTAACTTGCATGATTTCTTCAACTTCTTCAATATGCTCCGAATCACCAAGTTCACACTAATATCTCTCATAATGTCAGGTAAATGATGACAAAAACTACTAAATGCGCTATGGAATATATCGCATATCAAATTCCCCCATACTTAAACCTTTACTCGTCCCGAGTAAGCATAGAAGCTAGCCTACTCTCACTATAAATCTCAAAGGTTCACAGACAGTACAAGGAAAATGAACACTAAGTACTAGTAGTTTTCACCATCTCACCACTCAGCTCAAAAGACAATCAAAATAGGAAATAAGAATTACAATTGTATCTCAACCATCTACACCTTATAGCTCCCAGTGGCCTACCCGAAAACCTCCTTATAACTCCTCTTCTTATGTCGCCTTCGCCAAGAGATCAATCCTAATCACTCAAAGTAAACGCTTATCTTGCCAAGGCGCCCTTTCGGGTTTTCACCAAGCCACTCATTTTTTTTCAGGGATGGTACTCACATAACAATCTCACTTCCCTCAAGCCTCATATTGCCAAGCCTAAGGCTCGCCAGACTACCTGCTTTTTTCCTGAGTCGCCCTTCCAGGTTTTCAACTCATCCCAGGATTTTGATTGCTTTTTTTTTTTTTTTCATTTTTTCATTTTTTTTCATTTTTTTTTTTCTAAATAACAAATGCAGAATCTGTACACAAATAATGCTGAAATAAAATATGTACATGATGCGTGAATCCTTTCCCTCCCCCATACTTGAATGAAGCATTGTCCTCAATGTGAAAGAAGACAGAATTAAGTAGGGAGAAAGGAAACAGAAGGACTCACTGAGGTGGTGGATAGTGGCGAGAGTAGTCCTCTCGCATGCGGCGCAGCTCCTCCCTCATCTCTTTGAACTCGCCGAAGCCCTGTAAGATGTCGGCCTGCTGGTGGAGAATCTGGTTTGTCACTGTCGTCAGACTCCCCGCGTCTTGGCGCAAAAGGCCAATCTGATCAACCAGGTAGCCCCACTGCTGGGGCTGCTGATAAGTATCCTGAGAAGCTTGTGCAGGCCAAGGGGTCCACTGGTGCGCGTCCTGCTGGCTCTGATATGCTAGTTGAGAATCCCAACCGTGCTGATAAGCAGGCGTCTCCTGATATGGGCTCTGTGTGAAGCCCTGTGTATCTGCCTGAACAAACGCCTGCTGAGCCATAGGCGCATCCTCCATCGTGGCAGCTCCAGCTGTGCCACTGCTTCTGCCCACCTCCATGCGACGCCTTCTCCCCAGAAGTGACGTCGGAAAGTAATCCGCCTCAATGTACCAGTCAGACCAAGATTCTGACCAAGGCAGGGGCTTAGGGAGCCTGAACTGATGCTCCTTCTTCTTGCCCGTGCACCAAATGGCTCCCCCATCCGGTGCAGTATCCAGCATCAGACATCTCCGTAGATAATCCTCAGTATAGGTCCTTGCGATGACCTCTGTCTCCTCCAGCTCAACCAAACCATTCTGCCCAACGCATGCAGCAATGGCGACTCGAGTAATAAGGCCGCCCTGAACCATTTCTGGTCCAGCGGCACTGCGATCCCTTCTGATCCTGTCGAGGCCATCGAAAAAGAGCATAACCCAGTCAGGCGTATAATCCGCAGTAGGCACTGCGCTGTAGGCAAATCTCAGATGCGTCATGGAAAGCTTGGTGTCTGTAATCAGCCCATAGTACGTCCCAGCAACGATCTTGCACAACATCCGGAAGATAGGATGAGTGATCCTGCTGTTGTATTCGTTGCTCGTCAGAAAATCCTCTCCAGACACCGCTTTGAAGAAAGCAACAAGGTCGGGGTCGGACACAGCTGTGGCTCATCCATCCGTTGGGGCTTTAGTAACCCCCAAAGCTTTTCGTAGCCTTGATATAGAAGCCCTGTAGGTGGTGCCATTATATCTGAACGAAACCCCTCTAATGTTGTGATCTCTCAGGTGAACCTGATAAGTGGCGAGGAATTGCTTGCTCAGTTCCGGATACCCTACAGCTCCCAAATCCAGAAAACCACTAATACCGGCATGCTCTAGACATTGCTCCATACATTCTAGCATCTGAAGCTTCTGAAGGGTAGGTCTATGCAAGTATTTGGTAGAACTGACACAGCTGACCTTATTGTAAATCGCCAATTCCTCATTAGACAAATCTAGCCCATGATCAGATCTACTCGTCTCCTCCTCCGATGAACTCATACTTGATATATAATACGAAGAAATCGGAATCGAAAGAAGAACAGCGGAAAGAACTCACGAAGAACAGCTCGGCGCAGGGGGCAGACGCGGGCACGCTGAAGGTGGCGTGGGCGCGTCGAAATCAGCGTGGGCGCGGTGGGAGCAGCGTGGCCGCGTCGAGACTGTATGCTTCCTGGTGGGTCTTCTCTAACAGCGCGGGTACGCTAGGGATGGCGTGGGCGCGTCGGGAGTAGCAGCGCGGCCGCGTTAGGGTTGGCGTGGCCGCGTCGGAGCTCTCTTCAGATCTGAACGTCGGCGAAGACGGCTTCGTCGATGTGAGGCTCGCCGAGATTTCTCCGGTGCCGGCTTGTACTTGGCCTGGTGGGGGCTGCCGCCGGCGGCTGTGTGCTTCAGGGAGGACCGAGATGTGGTGGTCCAAGGTGGGGGCGGCGGTTGTGGTGAGGAGAGAGAAGGGAGTGTTTGGTGAGGAAAGTTTGAGAGGGATGTGTGGTGAGGGTGATGTGGGGGCTGATGTGTGGGGTGTAGGGTTTTGGTGGGGCTGATGGGCTTGAAACTGGTTTTTTTTTTTTTTTTTTTTTTTTTTTTTTTGACGAAAATTAACACTGCGGGTGCAGTGGGTCCGAAATGCGGGTGCAATTCGTCACCAGAACTCCGTCTTTAGTACCTACAAAATAAAATAAAAATAGAGTTAAAGAAAATAATGCAGTTCCTTGGGTTGCCTCCCAAGCAGCGCCTTTGTTTCATGTCGCTGGCTCGACCAAGCCGTTTTGGCTATTCTAACTCCGCATGTGGCTCCTCCAAAGCTAACTCATCCATAACCTCCTTTGTGAACCCTTCATAGTATGTCTTAAGCCTATGACCATTTACTTTGAACTTCTTTTGGCTATCCGGGTCATATAGCTCTACCGCTCCATGTGGGAAAACTTCAGCAACAATGTATGGTCCCCCCCACTTTGACCTGAGCTTCCCAGCGAAGAGTTTCAGGCGAGACTGAAAAAGTAGGACTTTGTCACCATCTTTAAAGTCCTTCCTATTGATGTGCTTGTCATGCCATGCCTTGGTCTTTGCCTTGTAGATAGCCGCATTATCATAGGCGTCCAACCGTAGCTCCTCGAGCTCGCCCAACTGTAGCTTCCTGTGGTCTCCAACTTCGTCACTCTGCATATTGCATTGTTTCACAGCCCACCAAGCCTTGTGCTCCAGCTCAATAGGAAGATGACATGCCTTCCCATAGACAAGTCTGAAAGGAGACATCCCAATTGGAGTTTTGTAAGCAGTGCGATAAGCCCATAAAGCATCATCAAGTCTCAAACTCCAATCCTTCCTGTTAGGATTCACGGTCTTCTCAAGAATGGCTTTGACCTCTCTATTGGACACCTCAGCTTGGCCATTCGTCTGTGGATGATATGCGGTGGAAACTCTGTGTGTGACATGATATTTCTTAAGCAAGGCAGTCACAGTTTTGTTGCAGAAATGGGTACCCCTGTCACTAATCAGCGCTCTAGGAATACCATGCCTGGCAAAAATATTGCTTTTCAAGAACCCTGCCACAACTTTAGAATCATCAGTCCTGGTGGCCTTCGCTTCCACCCACTTGGAAACGTAGTCCACCCCAAGTAAAATATATAAATTCCCACAAGAACTAGGAAAAGGTCCCATAAAGTCGATACCCCAAACATCAAAGATTTCGCAAAAAATTATTGGTGATTGTTGCATTTCATTCCTTTGGGAGATATTCCCCATTCTTTGACACCTATCACATGCCTTGCAGAAAGAATAAGCATCTTTAAAGATATGTGGCCAATAAAATCCAGATTCAAGTACCTTTCTAGCAGTTTTATTAGCACCAAAATGTCCCCCACATGCTTCAGAATGACAAAATTCAAGAACAGATCGTACCTCATTATCTGGAAGACAACGACGAATGACTTGATCTGCGCAATGTTTCCAAAGGTATGGGTCATCCCAAATATAGTGGTTGGCTTCTCTTCGAACCTTCTCTGTCTGGGCCTTGGTATGACCCGGAGGAAATTCTCCACATACTAAGTAGTTCACAATGTCCCGGTACCAAGGACTGACGGAGTGAAGTCCTAGAACGGACTGAGGAGATCGGAGAAACAATGACGTGGGCGCGTCAGAGGGAGACGTGGCCGCGTCGGAGGTCAGCGCGGGCGCGCCTTGAAGCAGCGCGGGCGCGTCAGATTGCAGCGCGGGCGCGTCAAGCCTCCAGTGTGTTTCTGTGCTCTCGAGTCTGCATAAGGTGTCGTCCGGAAACGTTCCTAAGATGGGTTTTTGTGACTCCGGCTTGTCCTCCTCATTCACCAATCTGCTCAAGTGGTCAGCCACCAGATTCTCCGCTCCTTTCTTGTCCTTAATCTCCACGTCAAATTCGCTGAGCAACAGGACCCATCGAATCAATCGTGGCTTTGTCTCCTTCTTTGTCATCAAGTAGCGGAGGGCTGCGTGATCTGTGTAGATAATCACTTTAACCCCAAGCAGATATTGTCGAAACTTCTCTAGTGCAAACACCACAGCTAGCATTTCCTTCTCAGTGGTGGAGTAGTTGCGCTGTGCTCCATTCAGAGTCATGGAAGCGTAATGGATCACATGAGAGGCTCTTCCCTCTTTTTGGCCTAGCACTGCTCCCACTGCATAGTCGCTCGCATCACACATGATCTCAAATGGGCGAGACCAGTCTGGTGCCTGGATGATTGGTGCACTAGTGAGGCGTCCTTTCAACTGGTCGAACGCCTCTTTGCACTCTTGTGTGAGTGCAAAGGTCACATCTTTCTTCAGAAGCTCGCATAAGGGTAAGGATATCTTTGAAAAGTCTTTGATAAACCTGCGATAAAAACCTGCATGGCCTAGAAAAGAACGAACTTCGCGCACATTAGTAGGATAAGGCAGAGATTGAATTACATCAATCTTTGCCTTATCGACCTCAATACCCTTTGCAGAGACTATATGACCTAAAACAATTCCTTGTTCTACCATAAAATGACACTTTTCAGAGTTCAAAACCAAATTAGTTTCAACACATCTTTTTAATACTAGTGCCAAATGGCTCAAACAAGTATCAAAGCTATCCCCATGTACTGTGAAATCATCCATGAATACTTCAATGAAATTTTCAATGTACTCAGAGAAGATACTAACCATACATCGTTGAAATGTCCCGGGTGCGTTACATAGTCCAAATGGCATCATGCGATATGCAAAAGTACCGAAAGGACATGTAAAAGTAGTCTTCTCCTGGTCCTCTAGCGCTATAGCCACCTGAAAATAACCAGAATATCCATCAAGAAAGCAATAATAGGGGCGCCCAGCAAGGCGTTCTAGCATCTGATCAATAAAGGGGAGAGGGAAGTGATCCTTCCTGGTTACTGTGTTCAACTTGCGATAGTCGATGCACACCCTCCAACCTGTTTGTGTCCTGGTAGGGACCAACTCGCCTTGTTGATTCTCCACAACAGTAATCCCTCCTTTCTTAGGGACAACTTGGGTAGGACTCACCCACTGACTGTCAGAAATTGGGAAAATCATGTTAGCTGATAGCAATTTCAGCACTTCCTTCTTCACCACATCCATCATGGGAGGATTGAGCCTTCTCTGTGGTTGGCGTGATGGCTTAGCTCCTTCCTCCAGCAGGATCCTGTGCATGCATGTAGATGGACTGATTCCCTTGATGTCAGCGATGGTCCACCCCAATGCAGTTTTGTACTCCTTTAGAACCTCTACTAACTTTTCCTCCTGCTCCTCTGAGAGCTTACTTGACACAATAACTGGTAAAGTGTCATCAACTCCTAGGAAAGCATACTTGAGATGACTAGGGAGTTGCTTGAGTTCAATTTTAGGTGCCTGCACAACAGATGGAACAAGCACTTCGCTTGGAGTCAGTAGATTGGGGCCAACGCCCAAAAGAGTAGGGGACTCACCTTCCATATTCATATGGGCTACTAATTCCTGCATGTTAGATGAGATTGAAAAATCTGTATAGGACTCATCAATATCATTCTCAATAATTGACTGCAACTCATCTTCCCTAGAAATATCAAATAGATCTTGAGCTAATGGTTCAATCACATCAATAGAGCACAGAGACTGGTCATCAACAGGATGTTTCATAGCCTTATAGAGATCGAATTCAACCTTTTCTCCATCAAATTCCATTGTTAGTGTCTCAGAGACACAATCGATTTTTGTCCTAGCAGTTTTAATAAAAGGTCTACCTAACAGAATAGGTGCATCATGCTTATCGTGTTCCATATCCAGGACAAAGAAATCTGCAGGAAAAATCAGTTTATCGACCATAACCAAAACGTCTTCAACTACTCCTTTAGGGTACTTATTAGACCTATCAGCTAGTTGCACAACTACTCCAGTTTCATGCAAAGGTCCTAAATCTAGTGATTTGTAAAGTGAGTAGGGAAGCACATTTATGGAAGCACCCAAATCAAGCATAGCTCTATCAAATTTTACATCTCCAATGACACAAGGGATAGTAACCATACCTGGATCAGCGCACTTTTTCGGCATTCTCCTCTGAAACATAGCGGAGACCTGCTCACTTACTTTCACCTTCTTTTTCCCTTTCAGCTTCTGATTCCTCTTTACTGTGCAAAGCTCCTTCAAGAACTTGGCGTACTTGGGCACAGTTTTTATCATTCTCAGCAGAGGAATGTTCACCTGACACTTGCTAAATGTCTCAAACAGCTCTGAATCATCGATTATCCTCCTCTCCTTAAGTGCCTCAGGGAACGGAGGTTTTGGTTTCTCAGACCCGAGAGGGGGAAAATTCGGTCGAACATAAGTATCGACATAAGGTTCAGATTCAGGCGGGATTGGACCAGGTGCGGGCGCGCCAGAGGTAGGCGTGGGCGCGTTAGCATCAGGCGCGGGCGCGTCACTTTCCGGCGCGGGCGCGCTGCTGGCCGGCGCGGGCGCGCTAGTGGTGGGCGTGGCCGCGTTGGCCTCCGTCGTGTTTTCCTCCTCGGATTCCTGACTTCTCAGCTCCTTTCCATTCCGAAGAGTTATAGCACTGACGTTTTCCTTTGGATTGACCACTGTTTGAGATGGTAGACCCCCTGACGTCTTCGCCTCTATTCTAGTGATTGCTTCAGCCATTTGCCCCATTTGCTTCTGTATATCCTTTATGCTCGATTCAGTTGTCTGAACATGCGCAGTAAAGTGCTGTGTCAGGGTATTGAGCATGGACTCAGTGGATGGAGCGTTACCCTGCTGCCTCTGATTGTAGGGAGGTGGCTGCTGCTGATGTGGTTGGTTTGGTGGATCCCTCCATCTGAAATTCGGGTGATCTTTCCAACCTGGGTTGTAGGAGTTTGAGTAGGGGTCATGTCTGGGTCTCTGAGGTCCATTTCCACCTATAGCACTCACTTCAGCGGTGTCTCTCTGGAGTGTAGGACACGCATCAATTGGGTGGAAGTCATCACCACAGAATTCACAAGCCTTGAGTTGTTGAGGAGTCCCTTTCAGAGTGAGTCTCCTAACCATATCCTTCAATTCAGCAATATCATTGGCTTGGTTAGAGTCTACCGAGTTGACTCCTTTCTTTCTGGTGGACTTCCCAAAATTCCTAGTCCCCTCAGCCATTTCCTGAATCTTTTCCATAGCTCCCTCTGGCGTGGCATTCAGAATATTTCCTCCGCAGGCGGCATCGATCATCCTTCTATCAGATTCCAGCAATCCCTCATAGATGTATAAGACTAGGTCCTTCGTGCTGTAGCCATGGAAAGGGCAATTAGCACACAGCTTCTTGAACCTTTCATTGTAATCATAGAGGGTCTCATCCTCTTCCTGCTCTATATTGCTGATTGCCTTCTTCAAGGTGTTCTCCTTCTTAGCAGGGAAGAATTTCTCCAGGAAGGCCTTGTGGAGCTTAGGCCAAGTATCGATGCTCCCAGTAGGAAGGCTGTAGTACCAGTCATCCGCAGCATCGACCAGCGTGAACCCAAAAGCTCTCATCTTTATCTGTGCTTCAGTTATATTGGCTGGTTTCATGCTCATGCACACATTATGAAACTTCCCCATGTGCTTGATGGGGTCCTCTCCAGCCGATCCATGGAATTTTGGCAGTTGGTGAATCAGCCCAGACTTAAGCTCAAAATGGTTGTCATCCCCTATAGCAGGGATTGTCACAGCAGGTGCCTGCTGTGTGATGTTTGATGCTGTCAGCTCTCGCAGCGTCTGGTTAGCAGCCATTGGATCGGGTTGGTGGTGTTGTTCTCTAAGACGGCGGTGGTATGTCCTGTCAATTTCCCAATCAAAAGCAAAAAGATGGGGATCAGTAGCACGAGTGCGAACCATGCAAGACGTTCACACCCAAACAGGTAATAAAACAAACAAGAACAAAGATTAACCGTTTCCCCGGCAACGGCGCCAAATTTGACAGGCCTAAAGTCGTTATGCCTAATCAAAGTAAATTCCTAAAATGCAAACTATAACAAGTATAGTAGGTAAGTTAGGGTCGAACCCACAGGGAAACAGAATCAGTTGTAAGAGCAAGTATTATTACCAAAAGTAACTGATTAAAGGGGGAGTTTTGTGTGTGAGAAATAGTAACAGAACAAGTTGCAAGTAAAAAGGTTGTGAATATATGATAGAAAGGTATCACACCAGGTAATTATCCGCACAACAATTAAGATGGTTCATCATCGCATTCTATGAGTCTCAAGTTCTAATGTCCAGTAATTGTTCTCAATTCAGATCGTGTAATAGCTTTTAGTCCTACCAGTCCTAAAAGCACTTATCACTAAATTACAAGGGAAAACCTTCACCAAATAATAAAGCAATAGCATTAAAGCATGAATTATAATGAGATACAAGCGATTCTAACAACCCGTTAAAATAGCCTGTAATCGAATCTCCCTCACAATCTACCACAAGCGACCGCGTATGGAGATTGTGTTTGCTACAATGAATCTACAACCCAAGACCTGGAATTGGAAACCCTAGCAGTATGACTAGTATCGATAAACCTGGGTGATCAATCCAGATAAATCAATAATAAGCAATCAAGCGATAAGCTCAGGAGATCGAAACAATTAACAAAGGACGAACAAGAGTAGAATACTCACAACCAAATCAATTGAAGGCTTCAAAGAACCAAGTGCAACAAAGGAGAGTTAGTTCTCCATAGGGTTTGTGAGATAATGCAAAAGGAAAATATGTCTCTGGAAAATAACCTAATGATTCTCTACTGCCTTCTCGGCCTATATAACCTAATAAAATCGGGTTTAACATCCCGTACAATTATAATAATAAAATATTAAAACTAATCAGATAACAGAATCGGATAAGAATCCGACTCCAGGACCGACGCGGGCGCGCCAAGTGCAGCGCGGGCGCGCCACTTGTAGCTTGCCTCTTCTGTCTTCGTCAGCAGCGCGGCCACTTCCTCCTAGCAGAGTGGCCGCGTCGGGTAGCAGCGCGGGCGCGCCAAGTGCAGCGCGGCCGCGCCAAGGTCTTCAGTCCTCCAGCTGCTTCCGATCTTCTTAGCTTCTGTAACTTGCATGATTTCTTCAACTTCTTCAATATGCTCCGAATCACCAAGTTCACACTAATATCTCTCATAATGTCAGGTAAATGATGACAAAAACTACTAAATGCGCTATGGAATATATCGCATATCAGCTTCCTTCCGAATCCGCTCAGCCTCTTCCTCGGCCAGTTTCTTCGCAAGCTCGGCCTCTTCATCGGCCTTTTTCTTCCTTAGAGCCTCCTCCTCGGCTTCCCTGGCAGCGTCTCTTTCCAAGGCAGCATCAAGGTCGTCTTCCTCCTCTTCCTCGTCAGGTTCCTCAGCCAAGATCTTTCTCTTCCCTTTCTGTTTAGCACTGATCGGCTTCTTCGCAGAGCGCTTTTGAGAGCCTTTGGGAACAATGGCCGAGCTCTCAGCAATGGTGCTCTGGACAACGGTTGGGATTATGGCCTGAGTAGCAGGTTCAGGTGTGGGAGAAGTAGCAGTGGCCTGGCGTCCCTTGGGGGTGGCGCCAAGTCTTTTGGGAGTGACGACTTTCTTGGTTTTGGGTGCCATGGAGGTAATCGGTTAGGGTTTCTTTGAGAGGTTGAAGACGAAGAAGTGGAAAGGTTAAGGAAAAATCTGAGTGTGGGTTGTAATCGGGTACAGAATGGGTTTAAGTAGAGAGAGAGGGTGACGGATTGATGGGATGGGTTTAGGGTTCCAAGGAAAGAAATCATTACCTTGCCAAGTTGAAGGAAGTTCAAATTCAAATTTGAATTCAAATTACCATAAAAATCGGACTAAACACAAACCAATTTCGTTCCATAAATAAAATATCTTAACGGTTAAGGAAATCATGAAAATAGGCAATTTTTGAAATCCGATTAAAACAAATATAATTGATTAAATATCTAAAAAGATATTAATCAGAAATATATGATCCGATATATGTACTCCACTGTTCAGTTAGCAGACCTTGACATAACTCTCAAAGGTCTTGACACTGAGTGGAGTTTATCTTTCGTAAAGGGAAAGCTCCCCCTACGAAAGTGCATCCTTGTCAAGCATCCCAATCTCTCGTCTTATGAAGGTGAACCTGTCATCTGCCAAAGGCTTAGTAAAAATGTCAGCCCGTTGATAATCAGTAGAAATAAACGATATGGACACATCACCTTTTTCAACATGATCTCTAATGAAATGATGTCTCACATCAATATGCTTGGTCCTTGAGTGTTGAACAGGATTCTTAGTGATGGATATGGCACTTGTATTGTCACACTTAATTGGGATACCTTTGAGGTTGATGCCAAGATCTCGCATTTGTTGAGCTATCCAAAGGATTTGGGAGCAACAAGCTCCAGCTGCAATGTATTCGGCTTCTGCAGTGGATAGAGCGACTGAATTTTGCTTCTTTGAGTGCCAACTGATCAAGGATGCTCCTAAGAATTGGCAACATCCTGATGTGCTCTTTCTACCCACCTTGTAGCCTGCAAAATCTGCATCAGAATATCCAATTAAGGTGAAATCCTTTTGCTTTGGGTACCATAGTCCAAGTTCCTTAGTGCCATTGAGATATCGAAAGATCCTCTTCATATCCACGAGGTGAGATTCTTTGGGATCAGCTTGAAACCTAGCACACATGCAAACACTAAACATAATGTCAGGTCTACTAGCCGTGAGATATAATAAAGATCCAATCATTCCTCGATACTCCTTTTGATTGACACTTGTTCCAGTCTTGTCTTGATCTAGAGACAATGTTGAGCTCATGGGAGTCTTGGCTGCTTTGGATTGATCCATCTTGAACTTCTTCAAGAGATCCTTAGTGTACTTGCTTTGGTTGACGAAGATTCCTTTCTTGGATTGATGAACTTGTAACCCCAAAAAGAAGTTTAGTTCACCCATTAAGCTCATCTCAAATTCACTGCACATAATGTCAGAAAATTCCTTCCTCTTGATTGTAGCCTTGAGCAACAAGCCGTGCCTTGTTCCTCACAATCTTGCCATTCTCATCTAACTTGTTTCGAAACACCCATCGAGTGCCAATGACTGATTGATGCTTTGGTCTAGGCTTCAAAGTCCAGACTTTGTTCCTCTCGAATTCATTGAGTTCACTTTGCATAGCTATAATCCAGTCTGGCTCCTGAAGTGCCTCATTTACCTTCTTTGGCTCAATAAGAGAAACAAACGCGTTAAAAGCACAAAGATCTTTAAGTTTAGAACAAGTTTGAACACTAGAAGTAGGGTCAGAAATGATATCCTTTAATGAGTGTGATGAGGAGTATTTGAATTTCCTTTTGCTAGTCTCAGCTCCTTGATTCGTCACACCATCAGGATTGATTTGTGGTACATCTGACTCCGTGGTCCTGTTAGGTTCAGTTTCAGCAGTTTCAGATGTCTCAACACTGTTGGATTGGACACCAAGGGCTTTGGACGCATCTTCAACACCTTGGGCCAATTCTTCAGTGTTAAGAATCGGTTCCTGCATGTTCTTCTACTCTGTGTTCTTGGTGGCAGTAACATCACCTTCCTCGTTCTCTTCATGGATATTAAGATCTATATCTGCAACACTTTCACTCAAAGCACCATCATTGCATTCATAAAAAATAACATGTATACTTTCTTCAACTACCTGGGTCCTTTTATTGAAGATTCTATAAGCTTTGCTACTCGTAGAATAGCCAAGAAATATACCTTCATCACTACGCGCATCAAATTTCCCAAGGTTATCTTTTCCATTGTTATGAACAAAACAAGTACAACCAAAGGGTTTAAAATAAGATATAAGTGGTTTGCGGCCTTTGAAAAGTTCATAAGGAGTTTTCTTTAAGATGGAACGAATAAGACAACGATTTAAAATGTAGTTAGTTGTGTTAACAGCTTCAGCCCAATAGGTTTTAGGTAATGCATTTTCTAAAAGCATAGTCCTGGCCATATCCTCTAAGGTGCGGTTCTTGCGTTCCACAACCCCGTTTTGTTGAGGTGTCCTAGGAGCAGAAAAGTTATGGGAGATGCCATATTTAGCACAAAACAAATCAAATTGAAGTTGATCAAACTCCCTACCATGATCACTCCGAATAGACACTATGGGCTCATTTCTTAAAGTTTGCAACTCCTTACAAAGTTTTGAAAACTCAAATAAGGCCTCTGATTTTTCTTTCAAAAATGCAACCCAAGTATATCTTGAAAAATCATCGACAACAACTAGCATGTACTTTTTACCATTGGGAGATTTGACTCGCATAGGACCACATAAATCCATATGTAAAAGTTCAAGGGGTCTAGAAGAACTTACAACCTTTTTGGGTTTGAAGGAGCTACGTGTTTGTTTACCTCTTGTGCAAGCATTGCACATGTCAATACCTTTGAAGTCCATCTCAGGTAACCCTCTTACAAGCCCTTTGGACACAAGCTTCTGTAGTGTATGTGGACTCACATTACCGAGTCTCCTGTGCCAAAGCTTTGGATCGTCCGTCAAGGCCTTTAAACAAGTTAAGCTTCCTTGTGCCACTTGATCAGCATTTACAGCGTATATGTTGTTGTATCGATATGCAGTTAATATAACTTCCCCTGTATCATCTCTGCACACTATACATCTTTTCTTGTTAAATCTGACATTGTTACCACTATCACATAATTGAGAAACGCTAAGCAAATTATACTTTAAACCATTAACAAGATAGACATTTTTAATACTATGGCTGGAATCACTTCCAACACTACCAATACCAACAATGTCGCATTTCCCTTTGTCACCAAGAGTGATTGTTCCCGTGGATTGCTCCTTTAGATCATGAAGGAGAGAACTCTTCCCACTCATATGCCTCGAGCAACCACTATCAATAATCCATTTGTGTTCTTTCACCTTGGTGATCTCCTGCAAAACAGACATCAACCTTTGTGGCTAGACCAATAAGCAAATTTGGATCCATTGTTGGGATAAACCATATTAGGTAAAATAGTGCCTTTTGGGACCCAAACTTGTGTTATCCGTTCTTTTCTCAAATGAACAGGAAATGTATTGCGAATAATATAAGGATCCTTTCTTCTATAGGGGCAGGTCTCTTTTACATGTCCCTTTCTAGCACAATGGTGACATATAGGAGAGGTTCTGCTTCCTTTAGCCTTCACAAAAGTGGTAATGTGTTGCTTCTTTAAAAACTTTGGATTGTAACCAATACCACTTTTGTTTAGAGAGCTTTGTTGCTCACCCAACATCTTATCGAGAGTGCCTTTGGATTTGGTAAAACTTATGAGGGCTGTCTGTTGGTCTAGAATCTTATTATTCAGGGAGATCTTCTCGTTCTCTAAGTTATGATGCTCATTTCTTAGAGAGGAGAGATCTTGCTTGAGTTCAGATTTCTCCGAGTCAAGCGTCTTGACTTTAATGTCAAGACCTGAATAAGAAGCTTCAAGACCTTTGACCCTCATAGACAGATCCTCAATAGTTCTTTCCTGGTCCACAGTTCTCTTAATAAGAATGTTAGTTTGGGCAATAAGCTTTTCTTCATTGGTAATCATATTTGAAAGGAATTCCGATAATACCTCTTTTGGACTTTCCATAAGTTCTCTTATAGTAGCTTCAAGCTTTTCATCGTGGGATTCATCTTCTGAGGCCATAAGACAAATGTTGGCCTTCTCATCGTCGGAGTCAGAGTCAGAATCACTCCAAGTAGCCACCATAGCTTTCTTCTTCCATTTGTCACCTTTCTTGGGCTGGCTCTTTATCTTTTGAGGACAGTCCTTTACAAGATGATCTGTTTCACCACATTCAAAACAAGACAACGGTTTAGTCTTCTTTTCATACTTGTTGTATTGAGGCTTACCTCGAAATTTTGAAGACTCTGATCCATCCTTGTTGTTGAATTGCTTCTTCATCTTGAGAATTCTAGCAAGGCCTCTTGTGATAAGAGCAAAAGGATCATCCTCATCGTCATCCTCATCTTCAGAATCAGATCCATCCTTGGACTCATCCTTCTTAGACTTGAGTGCCAAGTTCTTGGTGCTAGCAGGAAGTTCTCCATCGTCTTCATTAAGGATCATCTCATGTGTGATCAGCTTTCCAAGGAGGTCGTCAAGGGGTAGAGTGGTGAGGTCCTGGGCTTCCTCTATAGCTGTTACTTTTGGACCCCATTTCTCCTTTGGAAGGCACCTCAGTATCTTCCTCACTTTCTCAACGTTGGTAAAGCTCTTGCCGAGAGAGTCAAGGTTGTTGGTGATTTCTGTGAATCGTGTGAACATGGCTTTGATTGACTCATCAGACTTCATCTTGAAGAGCTCATACTTTCGAAGGAAGATGCTGATCTTGGTGTCTTTCACTTGGCTCGTTCCTTCATAGGTGACGACCAACTTGTCCCAAATCTCTTTAGCTGACCTACAAGAGGAAATACGGTTAAACTCATCAGTGCTAAGACCACAATAAAGTAAGTTGATAGCCCTGTAGTTTTTGGAGATGGTTTCAAGATCTGCTTGGTTGTAATCAGACTCCTTCTTTGCCACTTTGGTATCGTTTGGTCCTTCCTTCTCTAGAATCTTCGGACCATTCTCTATAATGTTCCAAAGCTCTAGATCTTGGTCAATGATGAACATCTTCATCAAAGATCTCCAGTGGACAAAGTTGTTTCCTACAAATAGTGGCGGTCTGCTTGTGGACCTTCCCTGTGCAAATCCTCCGCTTGCTTCACCAGACATGATCGAAAACTCACAAGATTGTTAGATCAAAAACAGTGAGTAAAGCTCTGATACCAATTGAAGGTTCGATAATATAAAACAATGTAATATAGAAATACTCTAGAAGGGGGGTTGAATAGAGTATGCCCGTTTTTCGCAGAAAGTCTCAAAACTTTTGGAGCTGGAACCAAAACCTTTGAGATATACCTGAATCACAAAGTTAAACAATTCGAACCAAGTGCGGAAATAAGGCAAAGCAAATAAGTAAAGGACACGAGTAATTGTTTACGAGGTTCAGCACAACTGGCCTACGTCCCCGCCTAGGGTTCTTCCACAACCCTAGGATTCAAAGGCTTTATTGAATGCTTAGCATAGGATCCTAATAGCTCACCGAGAAGCCTCTCTCCTATACAATTGCAATCTACTCAACTCACGTTCCCTTGGAGTCCTAGACCAATCTAGAAGAGCCCCACCTCTCTCAGCTATCTAGTACAATCCTCTAACTCTCGCAAATCAATAGCCTAGTGCAACTTCCCGAGTTATAAACTCTCGAGTAACACTTGAAATAAATATATCCTATAAGCTCACAGTGACTCTCAAAGGCTTTGAAATAAACAACAAACTATTTGAGCGCTTTGCAGAGAGACACTTGGAAGACAGATCGCTTGAATGAATGAAGCTCGTGTGTAGCACTTGTACTTCTGTCTTCTCCTTCCTTTCCTTTATATAATAGCATGAAGATAGCATGGAGCGTGAGGATCTTCATCACCAGATCTCCAACGGCTCTTTCCAATCAGGTTGATCTTGGATCTTCTATTTAAGGACACTTTGAAGCCATGATCTATTTTTGAACCGATCTTCTCAACAAGTAAAAGGAAGGATGTAATCTGATTTATACTTCCTGAAATGGTTAGTTATTCATATATATATAATATAATGGAAGTATATAATAAGATAAAATAATATACGAATAATAAGATAGGTTTTGTATTTCATCAACTGTTAACGCTCCAAGGCCTTTGACACAAATATCCTGTCAAAGCCTTTGGAACATCTTTTCCGATTTTCATCAAGGGAGTGAGTTATCAATAAGTAATAAATTTAGGTTTCTATTCTAGATATTACATGTATGAAGAAACACAAACACACATCTCTCAACATTTCATCCAAATGTCATTCTTTTTCAAATCTACCACAAATTTCGCAATTTCACCCCTAACACAACATAAACACATATTTACTATTGAAAAAATATATATAAACAAAACACAAATGAAAAATGTTTACTAACCTTAGCACACAAGATTGTCTAATGTCCTTTCTTCAAATGTAACCAATCTGGGGACAATTTGGGAAAGAAATTTGAAGATCTACCATTAAAGGGTGGATGAAGAGGAAGAGGTATACCCAACACAATCTCAAACCTTAAACATTTAAGGTAACAAGTACACAGTCATTAATGCGGTGGTTGCAAAATTCTATTCAAGGGACGAACATGTATATGTTCGTCCCTTGAATGTTGTGGTCAACGTGTGGTCAAATCCTGAAACTTGGTTATGTTGACAAACGACGTCGTTTTATTCTTTTATTTTGTTATGACCGAATGTGTTCATATTGGGCTGAATCTATTTGAATTGATCTTCACAAATTTAAAGGTCATCATTTTGTAGCCCAACTAGCTATATAACACACATACAGGCAACAATTAGATATTCTACAAAATATAATTGTAGTAAAGCTAAGTTCAAGAAATTAACCCACATCCGAAATGCTAAGTTTTCCCTAACTGACATGAAGAACTCTAGTAGTTATACATACAATGTGATACAATGCCTGAAGTTACAAAATCCTATGAAGAGAACGAGACACGATTACACATGAATACATAAGGTGTAGGTCATTCCTATTTCTTCACAAATGAAATGAGCAGTTCTCCCATCTGACGGTTGCATTCTGTTAGATCCCGGATGCACTCACTTAGATCCCAATTGCTCTCCGTTAGATACCGGTTGCATTCTTCCACTTCATGTAGCCGCTTAGTTAGCTCCCGGTTGCGCTCGGTTAGGTCTTGGTTGAGTTCTACCATCGTGTTGTTCTTCTTGTTGCCCTGCTGCACTTCCTCTTGCTCTTCACTATAGTCCATTCACTGAGAATCATATGAAATAAGTCATATTCCAAATCATGTGTAGAATTCATCTCCAACGAAATAAGAAAAATGAAGGAACAAATAAGCTAAGGCCAATAAATTCAACTCTAGCAAAATCAAATAACATATACAACCAGTTTAATCACGACTGCACTTCTGTCTAGAACTAGAGTGGCCAAATATATTCAACTATGAATTAGATTCATCTCCAACAAAATAAGTTCTTGCGTTCATTACAGAGGAAACTAAAAGCATGTTGTCTACATGACGTTCATACGGTTTATCACCTCCAATCCATGGGTACTTTTGAGGACGACCGCTCGGCCGACTACCGGATGTGTCTGACATACCTGTGGACAGAACAACAGGGAGTATAAGAAACACCAAACAATTAATGACAATATCAATAAGTGGAGGACAAACGAGCTGATCCCAGATTTCCTCTAATGGAAACCCTTCAACCCATTAACCCTTTCGATTGGAGATTGTACAACTGAAACCACACAAGCCAAAGGAAGCAATAATATAGTGGACACACGAGCCAAAGGAAAGACTAAACCAAGTGGGTGAACTGGTCGAAACCAATTAAGTGTGTGTGAGTGTATGTGTTGTAACAGAAACTCGATCGAACAAACTCGGTCTCTATAAATACCGTTACACTCCCAAATCAATGAATTGAGCTCAGTATAGATCTCTGATTTTCTCAGTCTCTCCAACACCAAATGCAGCAAATCGAGATTTCATTAATTTTCTCATTCTCTCGATCTCCGATTTTTCTCAATCTTTCAAACACAAAATGCAACAGAGATTTCTTTGTTTTTACACATCTGGATGACAACAATGGAGGCTGGTGACAACAATCAGATCTCTCTTACAAATTTCACATTTCTCTTTCGATTATAGAGCGATTTGAGTTTGAGATTTGTTTTATAGATTTATCATATCCCTTTCGATTACAGATCTGGATGACAACAATGGTGTGTGTGAGTGTATGTGTATGAGATCTAGATGACATCAATGGTTTGTGTGTGTGTATGTGTTGTAACAGGGCGATTTGGGTTTGATATTTCTTTAACAGATTTTTCATACCCCTTTCGTTTACATCTCTGGAATCCGAAGGAAAAGAAGAAGGTCGGTGATAGCCATCATCCAGATCGATCGAAGAAGGAAAGGAGAATTAAAGAGGTGTACGTACCTGAGCGTGAAGGCGACTGCATAACGAATTGGAGATCGATCGAGGACAATATGCCTAATAGCCCTCACTATCCGAAAGAAGACGATATATCAAACACTATTTTTTCAAATGTTTTATTTAAAAGTAAAGTTGATTCAAGGGACGAACACACACATAGAGAGATATTTGTATGTATGTTTGTCCCTTCAATGATGACTAACATGACTGACATCTGACAAACCTTATTGAATCACCATGTTTGTTTATAGACAACGGTGTGGTCAACGTTCGCTTGTTACTTAGGCGACGAACTTACAATTTATTCATCGCCTAATAACTGTCATTTGATGGGTATACATCCGATCCTGTTGTAAGCAATAAATCAGTTTGTGTTCGTCTCTAGAAGTGAATTTAGGAGACAAATAAAAATGCGTCCGTGTTTATAGTGACAAAATGGCGTAGTGATATAAATTTCGCATCATAATAAAAAAATATATCTATAAATACACTATATATAGTCAATAATGTTATTATCCCTTAGACAAGATTGAAAGCGTGATAGTTGTTTTTTTTTACAGTAGGCAAAAAGTAGGCCTTCCTTACTACTGTAAGGAGCGACCATGATCATCCCGGCGGATGATGTTACATAATTCCCCAATCACGGGGAGATTCGAGTATGAACAAGTATCCCTAGATCTAGAGATGAAATCAGCCGCTTTGTTTGCTTCCCTATAGCAGTGCCAGAAGTCTATGCTGATGAAGCTGGTCCTAAGATTCCTGATGAATTCCACTTCTCTTGATATTTCCCATCTGACAAAGGAGGTTTCGTTGATTGATCTGACAGCGTCCAGACAATCACCTTCAATAATCACTCTTCTTAGCCCCTTGGATCGAGCTAATTCTACACCTGGACAGAAAGCTAAGATCTCCGTTTGAATGGGTGATTTAGCCGTCGATTCTAATTGAAAAATATCCACCACAGCACCATGGTGGTCCCTAATCAACCCACCCACCTGGCTGTCACCTATTGTTTTGAAGGAGCCATCTACATTGATTTTAAAGATCTTTGGCGGAGGTTTGGTCCATCTTGAGTTTCGGTTTTGTTTCAAGATATTTTTGTTACTCATAGTTCTACCAAGGTTTAGGTTTGTCCATTCTTTGAAGTCGACATAGATCCTTATGGCTAATTGGTGATGATCGTTTGAATTTTTATTTCTAAAAATGATATCATTTCTGGCTTCCCAAATCCTTTGCTAGATAAAGCATAGTTCTTCAATTCTTCTCATGTCTGTATTAGTGTTAATTATTTCATTTATATCTATATTTACCACTGGTAGCAGGGGAGCAGTCTTCTGAGTCAACTGTTCATAGGTTGCGGTTGTGGTCTTTGTAAAAGGACACTACAAAAAAGGTGGTTATTGTCTTCCTTGTTACAATCGCAGAAACAGCAGCCAGCGGGGACTCCATTATAATATCTGTTGAGTCTATCCGTTGTGGGTAAGCTTTCATTGGTTATTTTCCAGAGAAAGTTTCTAGTTCTTGGCGAGATGTTTAGTTTGCAAATCCAGTTTTGATCACTCATGCTAATGTTGTTTTGATGCCTTAGGTGCCTAGTCGATTGTGTTGAGAATTTCCCATCCGAGTTAAATTTCCATACTAAAGTGTCCTGAGTATCCCAACTCGGAATTTTAATTTCTGAAATCTTCATGACAATGTGATCAGGGAAAATGTCTTTTAGGAGTGGGAGGTCCCACTGTTTATTAGAGTTAAACAGCTGATTGACTTTTAGCTGTGGATCAAAAGAGTTTTGGAAGGTAGATAGATCAGTGTTTAAAAGCCAGGGATCTCTCCAGACATTTATAGACTCGCCATTTCCTACAACCCAGTGGAGGCCTTTCAGGAAATGATCTCTTAAATGTAGAAGTCTTCCAAATTGCCAGGAGGTGTTTTGGGACGATCTTTCGAAGAGATTTTCTTGTTGTAGATATTTTTCAGTTATAACTTTAACCCATATGTTGTCGGGTTCCTTGCAAATCTTCCAAATGAGTTTCATTTAGAGACTGATGTTCATGTCTTCTCCAAGTTTTAAACCCAAACCACCTTGATTCTTCGGTTTGTAAATCTTGTCCCAACTTATCAGTGGCGTATATCTTTCAGAATTGAGTTTATTCCAAAAAACATTTTTGTGAATTTGGTCAATTTGGTTCAGAATTCCTTTTGGCAGAAGGAAATTCTGCATTAGGTAATTAGTTTTAGAACTAAGGTTTGCTTGGATTAGAGTTGTGCGACCTGCTTGTGAGAGCGAGGAGGCTTTCCACTTGGATAGTTGCTTTTTGATGCTGACAATGGCGTCATCGAATACTTCATTTTTTACTCTACCTCTGACCATAGGTATTCCCAAATATTTTTCTAGTGTTTTCGAAATAGGAATGTGCATTCCGTGAGCGAGAGAGTTAGCTCGGTTCGGCTTGACATTCTCTGAGAATTGGATGGAGCTTTTATTAAAATTGATTGTTAGCCTAGAAAGGTTAGAGAATTTGTTCAGAATATTACGTATTGTGTGGAGGCTTTTATGAGAAGCTTCAGAGAAGATAATAGTGTCATCAGCGAAAGTTAGGAATGGGATCATGGATCCATTTTTAGTGAGTTGGTAGCCTATAAGATGATCAACCAGCGAGGCTTCCTGTATGAGTTCTCTAACTAAATTTTCCATGACAAGGATGAAGATATAGGGGGCAAGGGGATCACCCTGTCTTATGCCTCTCTCTGGTCTGAACAGAGTTCTGGGGCGGTTATTAACTAAGACTGAAAAGGGGGTAGTAGTAATGCAAGTCATTACCCAAGAGATCCATTGTTTATCAAACCCAAATTTGGTGAGAGTAGCTCTGATGTAGTCCCAACTGATCTTATCAGAGGCCTTTTCTAAATCTAGTTTGATCGCCATCCATCCTTTTTTCCCTTTCTGTTTATGAAAATGGTGAAAGATTTTATGTGCAATAAGAGTGTTATCCTGTATCGATCTTCCTTCTATGAAGGCTCCTTGGAAGGGGTTGATAATCTTATGAAGCAAAGGTTTGAGCTTGTTGGCTATGATTTTAGTAATGAGCTTGTAAATGGTATTACAAAGGCTGATAGGTCTAAAGTGGTTGATGTGTGAGTGAAGTAGCTAATAAAATGTTATACTAAGTAATAAATTCTTATTATAATATTATAAGGTTATGTTTTGAGGAAAAACTCATATAAGTAGCTAATAAGACCTTGTACTAAGTAATAAATTCTTATTTTGATACTATAAGGTTTTGTTTTGAGGAAAACTCAGATAAGTAGCTAATAAATTCTTATATTAACTAATAAATTCTTATTATAATCTAAGAGTATGTTTTGAGTAAAACTCATATAAGTAACTATTAAAACCTTATACTAAATAATAAATTCTTATTATAATACTATAAGGTTATATTTTGAGGAAAACTCATATAAGTAGCTAATAAAACCTTATAATAAGTAATAAATTCTTATTATAACATTATAAGGTTATGTTTTGAGGAAAACTCATATAAGTAGCTAATAAAACCTTATACTAAGTAATAAATTCTTATTATGATACTATAAGGTTCTGTTTTGAAGAAAACTCATATAAGTAGCTAATAAAACCTTATATTAACTAAAAAATTCTTATTATAATCTAAGAGTATGATTTGAGTAAAACTCATATAAGTAACTAGTAAAACCTTATACTAAATAATAAATTCTTAATTATTATAATACTATAAGGTTATATTTTGAGGAAAACTCATATAAGTAACTAATAAAACCTTATACTAAGTAATAAATTCTTATAATAATACTATAAGGTTATGTTTTAAGGAAAACTCATATAAGTAGGTAATAAAACCTTATACTAAGTAATAAATTCTTATTATAATACTATAAGGTTGTGTTTTGAGGAAAACTTATATAAGTAGCAAATAAAACCTTATATTAACAAATAAACTCTTACTACCTCCGTTCGGAAAAACTTGACACTTTACTATCCATGCACGCTTTTTTAGGAAATAAAAACTATATAAAATATCTAGTTTTTTTAATAATTTTTTTAACAACTTCGTAGTTATTATTAATAAGTACAAACTTGTTAAAAAAAATTTATAAAAAAATGAATATTTTATATAGTTTTTATCGTTCTAAAAAAGCATGTATGAATAGTAAACGACAAGTTTTGCCGAACGGAGGGAGTATTATAATACTCTAAGAGTATGTTTTGAGTAAAACTCATATAAGTAACTAATAAAACCTTATACTAAGTAATAAAATCTTATTATAATACTATAAGGTTATATTTTGAGGAAAACTCATATAAGTAGCTAAGAAAAACTTATACTAAGTAATAAATTCTTATTATCATAGTATAAGGTTATGTTTTGAGGAAAACTCATATAAGTAGCTAATAAAACCTTATACTAACTAATAAATTCTTATTATAATAGTATAAGGTTATGTTTTGAGGAAAACTCATATAAGTAGCTAATAAAACTTTATACTAAGTAATAAAGTCTTATTGTAATACTATAAGGTTGTGTTTTGAGAAAAACTCATATAAGTAGCTAATAAAACCTTATATTAACTAATAAATTCTTATTATAATACTCTAAGATTAGGTTTTGAGCAAAACTCATATAAGTAACTAATAAAACCTTATACTCCCTCTGTCCAAAAATACATGGACTTTTACTTTCATGCACGCTTTTTTAGGAGTTAAAAACTATATAAAATATTAACTTTTTTATTAATTTTTTTTAATAATTACAAACTTATTATCAATAAGTTTGTAATTATTAAAAAAACTTAATAAAAAAGTAAATATTTTATATAGTTTTTACCTTCTTAAAATAGCGTGCGTGAATAGTAAAGGCAATGTATTTTTGGACGGAGGTAGTATTAACTAATAAAACCTTATACTAAGTAATAAATTCTTATTATGATACTATCAGGTTGTGTTTTGAGGAAAACTCATATAAGTAGCTAATAAAATCTTCTATTAACTAATAAATTCTTATTATAAAACTCTTAGAGTATGTTTTGAGTAAAACTTATGTAAGTAACTAAGAAAACCATATACTAAATAATAAATTCGTATTATAATACTATAAGGTTTTATTTTGAGAAAGACTCATATAAGTAGCTAATAAAACATTATACTAAGTAATAAATTCTTATTACGATATTATAAGGTTGTGTTTTGAGGAAAACTCTTATAAGTAGCTAATAAAACCTTATATTAACTAATAAATTCTTATTATAATACTCTAAGATGTTTTTAGTAAAACTCATATAAGTAACTAATAAAACCTTATACTAAATAATAAATTCTTATTATAATACTATAAGGTTATATTTTGAGGAAAACTCATATAAGTAGCTAATAAAACCTTATACTAAGTAATAAATTCTTATTATAATATTATAAGGTTGTGTTTTGAAGAATAACTCATATAAGTAGCTAATAAAACCTTGTACTAAGTAATAAATTCTTATTATGATACTATAAGGTTTTGTTTTGAGGAAAACTCATACAAGTATCTAATAAAACCTTTTATTAACTAATAAATTCTTATTATAATCTAAGAGTATGTTTTGAGTAAAACTCATATAAGTAACTAGTAAAACGTTATACTAAATAATAAATTCTTATCATAATACTATCAGGTTATATTTTGAGGAAAACTCATATAAGTAGCTAATAAAACCTTATACTAAGTAATAAATTCTTATTATAATATTATAAGGTTATGTTTTGAGGGAAACTCATATAAGTAGCTAATAAAACCTGTTACTAAGTAATAAATTCTTATTATAATACTATAAGGTTATGTTTTAAGAAAAACTCATATAAGTAGCTAATAAAACCTTATACTAAGTAATAAATTCTTATTATAATACTATAAGGTTGTGTTTTGAGGAAAACTCATATTAGTGGCAAATAAAACCTTATATTAACTAATAAACTCTTATTATAATACTCTAAGAGTATGTTTTGAGTAAAACTCATATAAGTAACTAATAAAACCTTATACTAAGTAATAAAATCTTATTATAATACTATATGGTTATATTTTGAGGAAAACTCATATAAGTAGCTAATAATACCTTATACTAAGTAGTAAATTCTTATTATAATAGTATAAGGTTATGTTTTGAGGAAAACTCATATAAGTAGCTAATAAAACCTTATACTAAGTAATAAATTATTGTTATTATAATAGTATAAGGTTAAATTTTGAGGAAAACTCATATAAGTAGCTAAATTAACCTTATACTGAGTAATAAATTCTTATTGTAAAACTATAAGGTTGTGTTTTGAGAAAAACTCATATAAGTAGCTAATAAAACCTTATATTAACTAATAAATTCTTATTATAATACTGTAAGATTATGTTTTGAGCAAAACTCATATAAGTAACTAATAAAACCTTATACTAAGTAATAAATTTAGGTTTCTATTCTAGATATTACATGTATGAAGAAACACAAACACACATCTCTCAACATTTCGTCCAAATGTCATTCTTTTTAAAATCTACCACAAATTTCGCAATTTCACCCCTAACACAACATAAACACATATTTACTATTGAAAAAATATATATAAACAAAACACAAATGAAAAATGTTTACTAACCTTAGCACACAAGATTGTCTAATGTCTTTTCTTCAAATGGAACCAATCTGGGGACAATTTGGGAAAGAAATTTGAAGATCTACCATTAAAGGGTGGATGAAGAGGAAGAGGTATACCCAACACAATCTCAAACCTTAAACATTTAAGGTAACAAGTACACAATCATTAATGCGGTGGTTGCAAAATTCTATTCAAGGGACGAACATGTATATGTTCGTCCCTTGAATGTTGTGGTCAACGTGTGGTCAAATCCTGAAACTTGGTTATGTTGACAAACGACGTCGTTTTATTCTTTTATTTTGTTATGACCGAATGTGTTCATATTGGGCTGAATCTATTTGAATTGATCTTCACAAATTTAAAGGTCATCATTTTGTAGCCCAACTAGCTATATAACACACATACAGGCAACAATTAGATATTCTACAAAATATAATTGTAGTAAAGCTAAGTTCAAGAAATTAACCCACATCCGAAATGCTAAGTTTTCCCTAACTGACATGAAGAACTCTAGTAGTTATACATACAATGTGATACAATGCCTGAAGTTACAAAATCCTATGAAGAGAACGAGACACGATTACACATGAATACATAAGGTGTAGGTCATTCCTATTTCTTCACAAATGAAATGAGCAGTTCTCCCATCTGACGGTTGCATTCTGTTAGATCCCGGATGCACTCACGTAGATCCCAATTGCTCTCCGTTAGATACCGGTTGCATTCTTCCACTTCATGTAGCCGCTTAGTTAGCTCCCGGTTGCGCTCGGTACAGATCTCTGATTTTCTCAGTCTCTCCAACACCAAATGCAGCAAATCGAGATTTCATTAATTTTCTCATTCTCTCGATCTCCGATTTTTCTCAATCTTTCAAACACAAAATGCAACAGAGATTTCTTTGTTTTTACACATCTGGATGACAACAATGGAGGCTGGTGACAGCAATCAGATCTCTCTTACAAATTTCACATTTCTCTTTCGATTATAGAGCGATTTGAGTTTGAGATTTTTTTTTATAGATTTATCATATCCCTTTCGATTACAGATCTGGATGACAACAATGGTGTGTGTGAGTGTATGTGTATGAGATCTAGATGACATCAATGGTTTGTGTGTGTGTATGTGTTGTAACAGGGCGATTTGGGTTTGATATTTCTTTAACGGATTTTTCATACCCCTTTCGTTTACATCTCTGGAATCCGAAGGAAAAGAAGAAGGTCGGTGATAGCAATCATGCAGATCGATCGAAGAAGGAAAGGAGAATTAAAGAGGTGTACGTACCTGAGCGTGAAGGCGACTGCATAACGAATTGGAGATCGATCGAGGACAATATGCCTAATAGCCCTCACTATCCGAAAGAAGACGATATATCAAACACTATTTTTTCAAATGTTTTATTTAAAAGTAAAGTTGATTCAAGGGACGAACACACACATAGAGAGATATTTGTATGTATGTTTGTCCCTTCAATGATGACTAACATGACTGACATCTGACAAACCTTATTGAATCACCATGTTTGTTTATAGACAACGGTGTGGTCAACGTTCGCTTGTTACTTAGGCGACGAACTTACAATTTATTCATCGCCTAATAACTGTCATTTGATGGGTATACATCCGATCATGTTGTAAGCAATAAATCAGTCTGTGTTCGTCTCTAGAAGTGAATTTAGGAGACAAATAAAAATGAGTCCGTGTCTATAGTGACAAAATGGCGCAGTGATATAAATTTCGCATCATAATAAAAAAATATATCTATAAATACACTATATATAGTCAATAATGTTATTATCCCTTAGACAAGATTGAAAGCGTGATAGTTGTTTTTTTTTTACAGTAGGCAAAAAGTAGGCCTTCCTTACTACTGTAAGGAGCGACCATGATCATCCCGACGGATGATGTTACATAATTCCCCAATCACGGGGAGATTCGAGTATGAACAAGTATCCCTAGATCTAGAGATGAAATCAGCCGCTTTGTTTGCTTCCCTATAGCAGTGCCGGAAGTCTATGCTGATGAAGCTGGTCCTAAGATTCCTGATGAATTCCCCTTCTCTTGATATTTCCCATCCGACAAAGGAGGTTTCGTTGAGTGATCTGACAGCGTCCAGACAATCACCTTCAATAATCACTCTTCTTAGCCCCTTGGATCGAGCTAATTCTACACCTGGACAGAAAGCTAAGATCTCCGTTTGAATGGGTGATTTAGCCATCGATTCTAATTGAAAAATATCCACCACAGCACCATGGTGGTCCCTAATCAACCCACCCACCTGGCTGTCACCTATTGTTTTGAAGGAGCCATCTACATTGATTTTAAAGATCTTTGGCGGAGGTTTGGTCCATCTTGAGTTTCGGTTTCGTTTCGAGATATTTTTGTTACTCATAGTTCTACCAGGGTTTAGGTTTGTCCATTCTTTGAAGTCGACATAGATCCTTATGGCTAATTGGTGACGATCGTTTGAATTTTTATTTCTAAAAATGATATCATTTATGGCTTCCCAAATCCTTTGCCAGATAAAGCATAGTTCTTCAATTCTTCTCCTGTCTGTATTAGTGTTAATTATTTCATTTATATCTATATTTGCCACTGGTAGCAGGGGAGCAGTCTTCTGAGTCAACTGTTCATAGGCTGCGGTTGTGGTCTTTGTAAAAGGACACTACAAAAAAAGGTGGTTATTGTCTTCCTTGTTACAATCGCAGAAACAGCAGCCATCGGGGACTCTATTATAATATCTGTTGAGTCTATCCGTTGTGGGTAAGCTTTCATTGGTTATTTTCCAGAGAAAGTTTCTAGTTCTTGGCGGGATGTTTAGTTTGCAAATCCAGTTTTGATCACTCATGCTAATGTTGTTTTGATGCCTTAGGTGCCTAGTCGATTGTGTTGAGAATTGCCCATCCGAGTTAAATTTCCATACTAAAGTGTCCTGAGTATCCCAACTCGGAATTTTAATTTCTGAAATCTTCATGACAATGTGATCAGGGAAAATGTCTTTTAGGAGTGGGAGGTCCCACTGTTTATTAGAGTTAAACAGCTGATTGACTTTTAGCTGTGGATCAAAAGAGTTTTGGAAGGTAGATAGATCAGTGTTTAAAAGCCAGGGATCTCTCCAGACATTTATAGACTCGCCATTTCCTACAACCCAGTGGAGGCCTTTCAGGAAATGATCTCTTAAATGTAGAAGTCTTCCAAATTGCCAGGAGGTGTTTTGGGACGATCTTTCGAAGAGATTTTCTTGTTGTAGATATTTTTCAGTTATAACTTTAACCCATATGTTGTCGGGTTCCTTGCAAATCTTCCAAAGGAGTTTCATTTAGAGACTGATGTTCATGTCTTCTGCCAGTTTTAAACCCAAACCACCTTGATTCTTCGGTTTGCAAATCTTGTCCCAACTTATCAGTGGCGTATATCTTTCAGAATTGAGTTTATTCCAAAAAACATTTTTGTGAATTTGGTCAATTTGGTTCAGAATTCCTTTTGGCAGAAGGAAATTATGCATTAGGTAATTAGTTTTAGGACTAAGGTTTGCTTGGATTAGAGTTGTGCGACCTCCCTGTGAGAGCGAGGAGGCTTTCCACTTGGATAGTTGCTTTTTGATGCTGACAATGGCGTCATCGAATACTTCATTTTTTACTCTACCTCTGACCATAGGTATTCCTAAATATTTTTCTAGTGTTTTCGAAATAGGAATGTGCATTCCGTGAGCGAGAGAGTTAGCTAGGTTCGGCTTGACATTCTCTGAGAATTGGATGGAGCTTTTATTAAAATTGATTGTTAGCCTAGAAAGGTTAGAGAATTTGTTCAGAATATTACGTATTGTGTGGAGGCTTTTATGAGAAGCTTCAGAGAAGATAATAGTGTCATCAGCGAAAGTTAGGAATGGGATCATGGATCCATTTTTAGTGAGTTGGTAGCCTATAAGATGATCAACCAGCGAGGCTTCCTGTATGAGTTCTCTACCTAAATTTTCCATGACAAGGATGAAGATATAGGGGGCAAGGGGATCACCCTGTCTTATGCCTCTCTCTGGTCTGAACAGAGTTCTGAGGCGGTTATTAACTAAGACTGAAAAGGAGGTAGTAGTAATGCAAGTCATTACCCAAGAGATCCATTGTTTATCAAACCCAAATTTGGTGAGGGTAGCTCTGATGTAGTCCCAACTGATCTTATCATAGGCCTTTTCTAAATCTAGTTTGATCGCCATCCATCCTTTTTTTCCCTTTCTGTTTATGAAAATGGTGAAAGATTTCATGTGCAATAAGAGTGTTATCCTGTATCGATCTTCCTTCTATGAA
Source organism: Persicaria tinctoria (assembly GCA_037127255.1). Classification (NCBI taxonomy): domain Eukaryota; kingdom Viridiplantae; phylum Streptophyta; class Magnoliopsida; order Caryophyllales; family Polygonaceae; genus Persicaria; species Persicaria tinctoria. The sequence continues at coordinate 17,415,001 of JBANSL010000007.1, read as the reverse complement.
GGCTCCTTGGAAGGGGTTGATAATCTTATGAAGCAAAGGTTTGAGCTTGTTGGCTATGATTTTGGTAATGAGCTTGTAAATGGTATTACAAAGGCTGATAGGTCTAAAGTGGTTGATGTTTACCGGATTGTCGACTTTCGGAATCAATGCTATGAACGTTTGGTTGATCTCAAAAAGCAAGGTTCCTGAGTAGAAGAAGGCTTTAATCGTTTTACACACAGATTTCCCAACAGTGGTCCAGTATTTTAAGTAGAATTCAGGAGGAAATCCATCTGGACCCGGGGTTTTGTCTTGGGTCATCCTCTTTAGAACCTCTTTTATTTCATTATTGGAAGGCATGGCTAAAAGCTTCGTATTTTCTTCAAGGGAGATTTGATTTTGAATGAACTTGAGATGTTCATGAGAAACCATTGGCCTTTGTTGTGCTATAAAACGATCCTTCATTTCCATGGTTATGTGAGTCGAGATTTCATGATCATCTGTCAACTGGATGCCAGTCTTGGTGGTGAACGAGGAAGTCGAATTTCTGAAATTCTTGATCTTAACTGAAGTTTGAAAGAATTGCGTATTACGATTACCTAACTGAAGGCGATTCATCTTTGATCTTTGCTTCCAGAACAGATGATTATACTCTAGGAGGGCGAGTTTCTTCTGTTCTAATCTTTCTAACTTGCGAGCCTCATTTGTAGTAAGAGTGCCCCATGGCAGTTGTGATTGTAGTTTCTGGATACTAGTGTTTACAGCAGCGAGTTGTTTAAGGACGTTGTTGCCATTCATTTTACACCATTTTTTGATATTTTTTTGAGAAGCTTTTGTTTTTGCATAAGAACATAGCCAAACGATCCACACATTTTGTTCTTCCAAACCTTAGAAACTAGTAGTTCGACATCAGATTTGGTAGTCCAAGCCATTTCAAAACGAAAGGGAGTTCCTTTGATGTTGAATTGTGATCCAAGATTGAGAGTGATAGGACAGTGGTCCGACGATGAGAAGGGTAGATGTTGAACATTAAGGGTTTTGAAGTGGGTTAATAAGTCTTGGTGAACAAGAGCTCTATCTAAACGTTCAAAGGTGGTGTTAGGATTGGTGGATCTCTTTCTCCATGTAAAAGGTGAGCCTGTGAAGGGGACAGTGCAAAGATGTAGTTCATCTTTAATGAGTTTGAGTCTACGGAATCTGGAGGGTGAAGGAGTCAAGCCTCCAGCTTTCTCACTGGCATTCTCAATGTCGTTAAGATCACAAATAATGATGAAAGGAAGGTTGTGAGCTTTGACATTCCTGATTAAATTGAACCAGAATTCGTCTTTTTCATCCTCCACATAAGGTGCATACACAGGTTGAGGGTTCGAGTCTGGGGAGAGAAAGCGAAAGCGTGATAGTTGTTGAAATCCGATCCAAATATATATATGCTAGTTTAAAAATAAAAAGAAAATAGCGGTTTGTCTAACCTTTACACTTTATTGGTTTTGAATATTGATTCTATGTATATTTAAGTTTAATAAGAAAAAAAATGGAAATAAAAATGGAAGAGCAGTCTAAGAAGTTTAAAATCTTTTCCAAATTAAGATTCTTAACGAAAATCTATTAATTTTTTTTAAAAAAAAATTATATTTATAGAAAATTTCTTATTAGAATACTCTAAGAGTATGTTTTGAGTAAGCTCGATTGGAAAAGATAAGCTCGATGAGCCCAATCGAGCTTATCAAGCTTTATCGAGCTTGAGCTCGATAAGCTCGATTGGGCTCGTTACAAGCTCGAACTCGGGCTCGATGAGCTCGTTAAGGCTCGAACGCAGCATCAACAAATAGATTATAGCATTTTAATTCACTTGAACAACAATTCAATTGAAATTGAAATGAAAGTTCAACTTGAAATTAGAGAAAAACCAACAATCCAGTAGCAACATCCATCTGTAGCAACATTCCATACAGCAAGGATGGAATTACCTGATGGGAGATGGAAATCAGTCACACACAAAAAAATTGAAAACAACAATCACCGGTTACCGAAAACAAAAAGCAATTAAATAGATGAAGCAATCAGATTCTCTAGATTTACAGAAATCTGAACAAGGGAAGCAAAGAAATCGATGAAACAAACAACAATCGACGCCTAAACAGCAACAAATTTACAAAAAAGCATAGAGGTCGGATCTGGATTAATCAGTAATCTACTTCATCTATGCACAGGATTTCAAGAAGAAGCGAGATTGAGTGTAAACCTGACGATTCGAGACCAGATCTGGAAGTGAAGGAGCGGGAAGATGAGAAGCGAGAGAGATTAGATAGATGAGGGCGGAGACGAAGAGAAAAGCGGAGCAGGGAGACTGACGGGGCTTGACTGTGTGAGTGAAGTAGCTAATAAAACGTTATACTCAGTAATAAATTCTTATTATAATATTATAAAGTTATGTTTTGAGGAAAAACTCATATAAGTAGCTAATAAGACCTTGTACTAAGTAATAAATTCTTATTTTGATACTATAAGGTTTTGTTTTGAGGAAAACTCAGATAAGTAGCTAATAAAACCTTATATTAACTAATAAATTCTTATTATAATCTAAGAGTATGTTTTGAGTAAAACTCATATAAGTAACTATTAAAACCTTATACTAAATAATAAATTCTTATTATAATACTATAAGGTTATATTTTGAGGAAAACTCATATAAGTAGCTAATAAAACCTTATAATAAGTAATAAATTCTTATTATAACATTATAAGGTTATGTTTTGAGGAAAACTCATATAAGTAGCTAATAAAACCTTATACTAAGTAATAAATTCTTATTATGATACTATAAGGTTCTGTTTTGAAGAAAACTCATATAAGTAGCTAATAAAACCTTATATTAACTAAAAAATTCTTATTATAATCTAAGAGTATGATTTGAGTAAAACTCATATAAGTAATTAGTAAAACCTTATACTAAATAATAAATTCTTAATTATTATAATACTATAAGGTTATATTTTGAGGAAAACTCATATAAGTAGCTAATAAAACCTTATAATAAGTAATAAATTCTTATTATAATATTATAAGGTTATGTTTTGAGGAAAACTCATATAAGTAGCTAATAAAACCTTATACTAAGTAATAAATTCTTATTATGATACTATAAGGTTCTGTTTTGAGGAAAACTCATATAAGTAACTAATAAAACCTTATACTAAGTAATAAATTCTTATAATAATACTATAAGGTTATGTTTTAAGGAAAACTCATATAAGTAGGTAATAAAACCTTATACTAAGTAATAAATTCTTATTATAATACTATAAGGTTGTGTTTTGAGGAAAACTTATATAAGTAGCAAATAAAACCTTATATTAACAAATAAACTCTTACTACCTCCGTTCGGAAAAACTTGACACTTTACTATCCATGCACACTTTTTTAGGAAATAAAAACTATATAAAATATCTAGTTTTTTTAATAATTTTTTTAACAACTTCGTAGTTATTATTAATAAGTACAAACTTGTTAAAAAAAATTTATAAAAAAATGAATATTTTATATAGTTTTTATCGTTCTAAAAAAGCGTGTACGAATAGTAAACGACAAGTTTTGCCGAACGGAGGGAGTATTATAATACTCTAAGAGTATGTTTTGAGTAAAACTCATATAAGTAACTAATAAAACCTTATACTAAGTAATAAAATCTTATTATAATACTATAAGGTTATATTTTGAGGAAAACTCATATAAGTAGCTAAGTTAGGAGTCTTTATGATGTAATTTCAAATAATACAAATATTGTTATTGATAAAGCCGTTACACTTATATAGTATCCTTAATGTCGAGTTTTCGTTTATTTTCAAAATGATATAGAACTTCGGATTTTCAAACACAAGAATGAAATATAATATTGGCAATACTTTTTCAATGTGTCTTTTCATTTACGTCATAACAAGCAACCCAAGTATGTAATTCTAATAACATCATCATCAAGTGTATACACAACATGTGGCTAATTCAACTTTAAACGAGAAAGTTTAACATATCTATATGAAGAAGAACCTAGATTTGAAATCATTGATCAATAAATTAACATAATAATGCAAGTAAAATAAAATACTTATGATTGATTAATGGATCAACACAACTATCAATTAAATTAAATAGAAAGATTAATCCAACATAACTGGATATATTGTATCATGATGTTTCATCACCATGTGTTATTCATTTCATTAAATCTTAAGAGGTAAAAACTTTAATTATATTATTATATGTTACATCATATAATCCAAATACTTAAATTACATTATATTCCACCATATAATACAAAGACTTTAATTACATTATATTTTACATCATATACTTAAATATCAATTTCTCACATTTTCTTTCATATCTTATATTTCTATCCCACATCGAAAGTGGGCTACATACCTCTATTTTCTCTATATATAGATCCTCATACCCTACTTGTCATTCCCACAATCCAACCTTTTCTTTCCCACATCTAAAGTGTGATGAAATGATAGGAGTGGAAAGAAGATATCTATATATATATCTTCCCACATACCATGTTTTGGGTTTAAAACAATTTTTTTTTAAAAAAAATAAAAATGGTTGACCAGGCGGGTCCACCCACAAAACTCGTTGGGTACCCGATTTCTTGCCACGTGGCCGACCCGGCAGTCCGACCCGCCGACCCGCCGGGTCACCCAACCCGCTGACTCGCCCCAAACCCGGGTCAGGGTTAGGGTCACCCTCCCCGGGTTGTCGACTCGGCGTGTCGGACCCGTGGCCGTGTCTAGCGAGGGCCACCGACTGCTAGACTGAGAATGATAGAGGAGGGATCGGCTTGAGAAGGAGTGAGCGGCGGAGCGACGGAGCGGCTGCTGGAATGAGAATGATAGAGGAGGAGGGATCTAAGATGGAAAAGTGGAGGCCGCAATGAGGAGGCAGTGAGGGACGGAAGGGTTAGAAGTAATTTTAACCTAGGGGGTAAAATGTAATTTTACCTACAATTCTACAAACGAGTAACCGAGCCTACTCGAGCTCGTGACGAGCTCGACTGGGAGCTCGAACTCGGCTCGTTTTCTAATTCGAGCGAGCCAGAGTCGAGTTTTTATTGAGCCGAGCCCGAGTCGATCCCGAGCTACTCGGCTCATGTATCAGGCCTATCTTCAAGAATACAAAGTTCTTCAAATGGGTGAAAATTGCTACATATATACATCGTTCCAGAAGAATCAAAGTACAGAAATGATGAACTGTCCTCTCTCGTGAAGAGATAGGTGAAAGAAGACGAAAATGATGAAGATGCAGAGGTTGAATATATTGATCGAAGTTTTTGGGGGAATCGTGGTCAGAATAGAACCACCAATTCCAACCCGGCTAATTTATTTATTTATTTATTTTTATTAATGGCAGAAAAGGGGCATTTTTCGGTCGGGTCTTTTGCCCTTCTCGGTCGTCCTTCTCCGGGTGACTTCGTCGGTGCCGATAATGGCCTGTGGAGGGAACACTCACCGCCGGTGGCCTAGCCGTCTGCGGTTGGATCTACTGTGTGTTGGTAACCTTTGGCGTGCAAGTACACTTTTGTGCTTGCACGACACGTTTAAGCCAAAAAAAAAATGTTTTTGAGGGATTATATATATATATATATATATATATATATATATATATATATATATATATATATATATATATATATAGGGAAGCTTTAAAATGTAAAAACTCCTTAACGTGTAAAATCCGCTTAACGTGTAAAATTTATTTTTTTAATGAACACGCGCGCTCATTCGCTCAACAGTTCTCTCTCGGCCTCCCTCCCGCTGCCCCGCACCCACCTGTCGAGCCACCTCTAGCCCCACGTCGAGCCACCTCCGGCCACCACCGCCTAGCCGTGCTCGAGCCAACCCCTGGGCGCACCCCCCGAGCCCTGACTTGGCTTGGTTCGAGCCCAGACGCGCCCACACTGCCCAGTCGAAGGCTCACGTCGTACCTTCGCTCGTCGGCCTCCCACGCCACCAACGAGCCACCTACGGCCACTAGCCACACCACCCTCGAACCTCCTCCCTCAGGCGCACCCCCCGAGCCCGGAACCCCCTTGGTCCGTGCCCAGCCGAGCCCACACCGAGCCATCTTCCCCAACAGCGCTAATCAATCCTTTTGGCTCGGAATACCTTCGAAATCCCGATTTTTCTCCTTGTTTCCACTCGAATTTGGTATGATTTCTAACTCTAAACTTGTTTATTACAGTTATTTGGATTGTTTGAATGATTTAGATTGAGATTGAAAACCTAGGGTTTGATTTAGGAGCGGAATTTGGGGCTTTTTGATAAAAGCCAAATTGATTGAAATTGATGATATGACTGTGTTGTTGGGTTGATTTTGAGCTAATTTCATGTTCATATCATTGTCAAATTGTTTATGGATCATGAGCTAATTGAATTTTAGAATTTTAGGTTGCGATATGTTTTAGAATTTGGGGCTTTTTGCCAAAAGCCAAATTGATTGAAATTGATGATATGGTTGTGTTGTTGGGTTGATTTTGAGATAATTTCATATTCATATAATTGTCAAATTGTTTATGGATCATGATCTAATTGAAGTTTGGAATTTTATATTGCGATATGTTTTAGAATTTGAGGCTTTTTGCCAAAAGCAAAATTGACTTAAATTGATGATATGGTTGTGTTGTTGGGTTGATTTAGAGCTAATTTCATGTTTATAGCATTGTCAAATTGTTTGTGAATCATGAGCTAATTGAATTTTATAATTTTATTGCAATATGCTTTAGGTCGATTAGGTTCTTCTATTTTAGCATAAAAATCATCATTTAGCCTATTAGCTCAATTGGTAGAGCAATGTGCGTTTGCACAAAAGATGTGGGTTCAAATCCCACATAGGTTACATAATAGACAAGAGCGCAACAATCGCAAATTGTTAATCATGCACATTATAATCTAAGTTATGCACTTTTTAACCTTAATTATGCACATTTTAATCTTATTTATGCACTTTAATTTTAAAAGCTTATACGTTAAAAAATCGATTTCAAACTTACATTTATCAACCTAAATTATCCGAGAGGTGAAACCAAACTCTCAAAAGTAAAAAAAAATAAAATTAAAACATCGATTTCAAAACCACATCTTTTGACTTATTAATGCGCACTATGATCTTACATTTGCACAATTGTATTCTTCATCTGCACAATTGTATCTTATTTTTGCACAATTGTAGTTTAAATTTGCACAATTGTATCATACTTTAAATTTGCACAATTAAAGTTGCACAAATGCACTTTACAGTTGCACAAATGCACTTCACAGTTGCACAAATGCACTCCACAGTTGCACAAAAGGTATCGAAAACGGGAAAAAGTGCATTTACCCATAAAAATAGACATTTTTACCAATTTACCCATAAATTAAACATATTTCAATTAAAAAAATTTATAATTGAAATAGTCGCATTTACCTATTTACCCCATAATGAATTATTTGTCTGCACAAAATAAACTTATATTTGCACAATAAGATGTTATATGTGCACAAAAGCAAGTTATACTTGCACAGCAGAAAGTGCTATTACGAAAAAAAAAATTCTGGGAAAAAAAAAAAACGGGTCCGAGAAGGGGGGGCACACGCATGGGCAGGGGGGGCAGACATCCTTCTCATGAAATTAGGCCCATTAGTAATTAAATTAGGCCCATTAGTAATTAAATTAGGCCCAATAGTAATTAAATTAGGCCCATTAGCAAATTTTACACAATAAGCATATTTTACACTTTAAGGACTTTTTACATTTGAAGTAAACCCTATATATATATATATATATGTATGTATGTATGTATGTATGTATATATATATATGTATGTATGTATATATATATGTATGTATGTATATATATATGTATGTGTGTGTGTGTGTGTGTGTATATATATATATATAGGGAGTGGTTCCAGAGTGCACACCCCTTAGGGTATACCTTGTGCACGAATCTTGGCCTTCGATTGTAAGAAATGGAAGGCCAGGATTAAAGGAGTGTTTTATTTTTTTTTAAATAGAAAAACTGGTGGAACCCACCTAAAAAGGTCTGACACGCTATTTTTTTTTTCGGATCTGATTTCGTTGTTTTGAAAAATCTGTCCATTCCACCGAATAATGTTTCATACTCTACCGAATAATGTTATATTTTATTTTTTCATCCATTTCAAATCAAATTTTACCAAATCAACTGAATAATTTGTCACATACTACCGAATAATGTTGATTTTTTTGTCAATCAATTTTAGTTTTGACTTCGAGTTAATTTTTATACATTCAGTTTTGAAATATTATTCGGTAGAATAGTTATATTTTTTGGAAAATAGAAACAATAAAATGTATGAGTATTCGGTGGTATAGGAATAATTATTCGATCGTATATGAGAGGTTTTCATGTTGTTTGTCAAACCGAAAACTCCATATACCGTCGAATAATGATTCAAATTTCACCGAATAATTACCAACTCAATAACACTAACAATCAAAATTCGTCATATTCATCCGAATAATTAATGAATATTGAATCGAATGCATTCGGACTATATTACATTAGAACGGAGGTCCGACTTAACAAACCACCCAGCCCAGCCTCCCACCCTCGCCACCCACCAAACCTCGCCCCCCACCCTCGCCACCCACCAAACCACCCAGCCCAGCCCCGCCACCCACCCACGCCACCCCAAAAAGAGCAAAAGAAAAAAAAAAGAACAACCAGAGATCGAGGACTTGGACGAACCGGAGAGGAATCTGTACAGAGACGGAGATGAATCGGTACCCGCCCGGATGACTTACATTCGAACGGATCGAGGCTCTCGGATTCTCAGACCCGCCACCCACCCCACCCACGATGACGGAGACACCGCACCCTCCATTCGCACCCCTCGCATCCCCCTCGCAACCCCCTCTATTCGCACCCAAACACCAGTGCACCCCCTCTCCGGCGCCGACGACACCCATTCCGGCCACCACCCACCCCACAACGCCGGATCCACGCCCCTGAGCCGACATCAACAGTCCACCGAGCCCCCGCAGCCCCTTTTCGCTTCTGTTTGCGAATTCGAAAGAAACCACCCCTAATCGTCTCCTCCTTCCCCTAGCACCGCCGAATCTGAGAAGAGGGAAGGGCCGCCATCTCCTTGGCGTTCAGATTCGGCCGCCGCCAAGCCCACACCACCGTCTCCTCCTTCCCCAACTGCGCCGCCGCCATCGCCTTGCCCCAATTTATACCGGCGAATAGACCATCGAATCAATAGATACTCCTGGGAACCGTCATCGTCGACCCTTCTGGGGACCAGGCGATTCGATTCTCCAGGAACCAGCCTTTCGCCGCCACCTTCGATGCCCATAAGCGCCGCCTTGCCGTCGATTCCATTCTCCTCTAGAACCAGTAGGGCTCTTCACACCTCACCGCCCTTTAGGGTTATATTGTCATATTTCCCACGCGCTACACGTTTTCATGGGTGAAAATGGGATTGTTTTTCACTTTAAAAAAAAAAACCATCCACACACGTGGCACTATCCAGTCCCTCCATTTCATATAGATCAAAGGTCTAGATTTGTGCACAAAGTACACCTTAAGAGGTGTGCACAAGTTACCCATTCTCTCTCTCTCTCTCTCTCTCTCTCTCTCTCTCTCTCTCTCTCTCTCTCTCTCTCTCTCTCTCTCTCTCTCTCTCTCTCTCTCTCTCTCTCTCTCTCTCTCTCTCTCTCTCTCTCTATATATATATATATATATATATATATATATATATATATATATATATATAGATACATATACATATATATAGATATATATATATGTACATATAGATATATATATGTACATATGTATATATATACATATATATATAGATATATATATGTACATATGTATATGTATACATATGTATATGTATATATATATATATATATATATATATATATATATATATATATATATATATATATATATATATATATATATATATATATATATATATATATATATATATATAGGGATTGACTCCGGTAAAAACCTCAAATTGTGGTAAAAACCCGTGAGGACTACTTTATATCTCGTTTTTCTTAAACCCGTGCTAAAAACCTCAATCACACGGTGACTTTACAACTCGGTTTAACCTAAAAACCGTGCTAAAAACTCCAATTTTAAAATAACACATGACTTTATAGTTCGGTCAAACCGAAAAATCGCGCTAAAAAGTTAATGTTTTAAAATTATATAGTGACTTTATAGCTCGATTTTTTTCAGAACCGGACTAAAATTTGTGACTTTATAGGTCGGTTCTATTCATAACTGGGCTATAAAGCAAGTGAACCGAGCTAAAAAGCCGGTCCTCACGGGTTTCTACCGCAATTTTGGTTTTCACCGGAGCGCATCCCTATATATATATATATATATATATATATATATATATATATTTTCTTATTGCATAAATTGTCCAATATTTATATATTTTTAATCGCTTAAGCACATATTGAATCCCACAAGGGTATCAAAATCCGCTTCTATGGGCGCATATTAGTTCCCGGTTGGGTTAACTAATTCCTTTTAGAGGTTCTCGATGCTTTTTATTCGAGCGGTGTGTGGCTCTGCGTTGGCGAGGTTTGGTGATCTTTTTCTTGGATTTGGTTTTGGCTATCGGAGTCGGGATAAGCTGGGATCGTGGTAGTATGTATCGCGGCGTCTCCTCTCTATTCAGGTTGACTGATTCCCTGGAGTTCGTCCTCACCGCCCACAGGATGATCGGGTCCTGATGCATCGGTGGCCTACGGTCCTGCTTCAGAGTGGGGCTTGGCTTCGTCCGTCGTTTTGACCACATCCAGTCTGGTTTTGATCTGCTTGGTTTCGTTGTATTGTAGAGTGTGTTTGCTTGAGTTTGCGCCTGTTTTGTATTGTTGTATGCTTTTTGTTTGATTTCTAGACAGTTGTTCCGTCTGTCGGCTTGTTCGACCTTCGAGTTTCAGATATGTCTGGACTCGAATTCTTAACTAATAATAAAAAAAACAATAGATTGTCCTAAGAAATTAGGAAATGACTCATTCAAGGAATTGACAAGGTTTTCAAAAGAGAGGAAAGGCAACCATATATGGGGAGACTCGATCAAAATCTGACGAGGAGATCGACTCAGAGCCCTATAGCTTTTGGTTAATGACATCCACAACGTCAAATCAATCGCTGTGAGAGAAATTGTTATTCAACGTTGCTAATACGGAATGGTATCAGCGTCCGGTTGAATGTTGCTAACACTGATCAGATCGGGTCTAACATAAGATATTTAGAAATAAAATGTTTTTGATTAACAACGTCCTTTTTATTTTTGTAGGTGAGTGTGAAAAATTGTATAATATTTACGGTAGCAATGTCCAATCCGACGTTGTTAGTCCGGTTCGGCCCGATTCAATCCTTCACTTCACATCGAGCAATGTACAACTTCCAATCCAACGTTTTGTACAATGTTCATTTAGACATCAATTAACGACATGAATTTGCAGTATATATAGGAATACCCTAAGAAACATCTGATACAGTTAATTAGAGGTTGTTTGGTATTGATATATATCTAGATATTAGATATCAACCCTCGATATTTGATATCTAGTGTTTGGTATAGGTAGATATTGATATATATCACTTAATGTCATATATGATGTATGTGTTTGGTATAGACAGATATTGATATAACTTGATATTTAGATATCAGATTTGGGCTTATTTCATATACTGATGTTGAGGCAGTGCAGATCCCCTATAACACTAGGTTTAACACTCGGCGTTACACTTAATAATTTCGGATATAAATTCACATTAAAAACTTTATAAAAACTATATTTATATTCTATACGTACACTTAATTATATTAACATATTTATACAATTTTATTATGAAAAAATGTTAGTAAAAATTATAAATAACTAAAAGATTGATTATTTTGAAAAATATTTTTTTTATCTTAATAAAACATATATTTTAATAAAAAAAAATTTATAAACATGTTAATATAAGTGTGTAGAGTATAAATATAATTTTAATTTTTTTAATGTGAATTTATAACCGAAATAATGAATGTAACACACAAAGTGTTCTATGGGATCCAAATTAATACTGAGGGATGTATTACTTGATATCAAGATATCACCCGATATCTATATATTGACACCGATACCGATATTTTGACATCTAGATATCAATATCAAACGTCTCCTTAAAAGTTTGAATACTAAAAAGGCTGACTTGCATAACTAGACCAAAAAAAACATTGCATAACTAGACCATGCCATGGGGTACACTATAGCTACATTGTAGCTGTCAGTGAGATTTGGCGCCAAAAGGCATCCTCCATGGGGAAAAATGGGGGAAGCATTTGTGAGTGGAAAATGGAATGATTAGATTTAATATAAGCTGGATTGATGGATGTCAATGACTTTTAAATGGTCCGCAAAAAAGAGAGGCAAAATAAGAGAGTAGTGGAAAGGTAAGGGAAAAAGTCTCACTTCATTTCAGGAAACTGCACACTGTTCATCTTACTAATAGAAAGAATTGGTCCTACCAATAGGCCAAACCTCTCCTTCCATGTCTGGAGAGATTTGGGAGAGAATCTGGAAAGGTAAGGGCAAAAGTCTCACTTCATTTCAGGAAACTGCACACTGTCCATCTTACTAATAGAAAGAATTGGTCCTACCAATAGGCCAAACCTCTCCTTCCATGTCTGGAGAGATTTGGGAGAGAATCTGGAGGGGATTCACTGTAGCTGATGTGGCAGGCTATCAGTGCAGTTTTGGCGCCAAAATAGGGTTCCTCCTTTGGGGAAAGGGGGGGGGGCATGTTTTAGGGGAAAATGCAATGATTGCATTGATGGGTGTCCCATAAGAACATATATAAGCTTGAGAGGAGGATATGAAACACCATAACATGCTCTGCAAAAAGTGAGGCAAAATAGGTGAGGAGGATCCCAGGAAACGATACAGTCCCCATCATACCAATAGAATATTTCCGTCCTACCAATAGTGTACAATTGTTCTTTCATACCAGGAAAAGTGCAAGAAGTTTGTCCGGTGACAGTGGAAGCGATGAGTAAGTGATATTGTACCTATCCTTTGTAGTTGTTCCTCTTTCTTATAACAGAACTACCCCCATGTTGATCCTTTGTTCCCGTGTCATAACCCAGGTGATAAGGTTTGTCTGAAGGTTGTGTTCGGCGGTTGGTGCGCTTCCGGGAGTGGAAGCTTGGCACAACCAATCATCAACCTATGTTGATTCCAAAATTTTCAGAAAATATTATATGGAAATGAAATTCATGCTACAAGTCTATGCTCACTGCCGACTACCTCTTAACTCATCAAATGCTTATCCTAAAAATATTAGGACAAAATATAACTGATTCAGTATCCACAACATAACTGAAATGGAGAACGCCTTGTCTTCATGTGGGCAAGTGAAGCGGGAATACATTCATAAAATCTTAGTGAATAAACTTGGAGTAAATAAATAAATAATATGCATGAGATATTTTCCAACACTTTAGGACAGAAATCTATCCCCATAGAAAGCATGATCAAGCACTGCTCTCATGATGTTATTGTTGCATGAAAGACAACTTACATTTGTCAAATTTATTAAGATATTGTGTTATAACTTTCTGCTGCGACAACCAAGTTCAAAGATATTCATAAATTTGTCCCTACCAGATTCACAAATTTATCCTACTACAAGTGTATATACCTATCAGTTCATAATTTTATATGTTCAGAGATATTCATAAATTTGTCATACCAGATTCACAAATTTATCCTACCACTAGTGTATATATTTCCTACCAGTTCTTAAATATATAAGTTCAGAGATATTCATAAATTTGTAATAGGCTATTTTCAATGGGTCCTTATGATCATCTAGGCATCAAGAAGTGATAATTTTGCAGGAAAAAAATAGCGCTTGAATTTGTAATCTTAATTTGAAAGTTTTGCAATTGACAAAAAAAAAGAGTATAAATTTGTAATCTTAATTTGCACGTTATGCAATTGATAAAAAAGAGTATAAATTACGAACTCTCTGCAACTGTCAACCTTTCACATTTCATCTCACATGGTCTCGTAAAACCGCCAACCTTTCACATTTCGTCTCGGGTGGCGGAGATGTTATGGGGATAATTATTGGATACAGTATTTTGTCTCAAGTGTCTTCAAGTGTCGAAAATATTATGTATTTCCATATGCATCCTACCAATACTTGATTTTTATCTTACCATTCGTTTAAAAGTAATTTACCATTATTCTTCTATCATCCTACCATTATCTTCCAACCATTAGGGCTACACTTGGAAATTTCAGTGATTACATCAGCATCCTACCAATAGGGAATTTTTTTTCTTACCAATAGTTTAAAAATATTTTACCATTATCATCCAACCATTAGGGCTACACTTGAGAATTTCGTTAATTACATCAGCATCCTACCAATAGGGTATTTTTATCTTATCATGAGTGTCAACATACCTTACCATTATCGTCCTATGATCCTACCATTACCACCATATTCGTAGGGCTATAATTGGTTATTAGATTATCATCTTACCAATAAGGTATTTAAATCCTATCAATAGTTAGAAAATATTATACCAATAGTATGAAACCTCAATTTGGAGGGAAACATACTTTATTTTTCTTGATTTAAATAGAAAAATATGCAGAAATAAATCTTCATATACAACAAACATTAATAATCAAGATTCTACCAAAAAAATCTCCATATACAACAAACAACAACAAAAATCTCAACAGGGCAAATCCCTCTGTAGCATGAAAATGATTTACATTTCACAGACTTGTCTTCGGCAGTGGTTATGTCATGGATGCTATTCCTTCCCCTCTCTCTCTCTCTCTCTCTCTTGCTTGAGCTTTGGCAAAGAAAGTATTTCTGTGCATGGCCGGCCATCTAGGTTGGAGTCCTTGTCACCACCGACCTTCATGATATGCTCCTCCAGTCTCCCTTTCCATACTTCTACAGTCTCTTCAAGAACAGTCTGTAAAAGAAGCATGGTGCATCCATTAAAGTGTAAATTATGATTTCAGTTTCAGAAGATTAGCACTTGTGGTAGCTTAATGTAAAGGAACACTATAATATCAAGAAAAGATCTACCACAAGTGAAATTACAAAATCATGCACGAACGATCAAACATGCCTATACAACATCTATGCCCCAAGAGTGCTGATCAACAAAGCAATTGCAGAATTTCAAGGAATTAGTATAGACGAAATGTTTCAACTGCCCTCCAAGATGGTATTCCCTTATCAGTCCTCGTCGAGAAATACCATATAGTCCGGGGCACAAGTTAGGGCAATTCAATTATCCATTTTCTATCAAAATTTCTTTGAAAGCAGCCCGGCTCAACAAGCCATCGTATTGATGATTGAGAAGGAAGCTAGGCAGAGAGTGTGAGGCTTGAACTCTTAGACTTGGTTTCTCAAAACATATTTGATGGCAAGCCAATGGACTTAATCCAAACATAACATTCAAAGAGCAAGACCAAGACGTGGGTACTTCTTTTTACCATGAATTGACCATTACAGTCGACCCTTAATGGAGAAACATTCAAAAGCTTAATTGTCAACTACAGAGAGATGGGCTAGTCTATAGGATATCCTCAAGAATTGGCTTGTTATAACAAGGACATCTTATGTTGTTATGCTTAAAACAATTCCAAAAGCCATATCTATTTGCGGAATGGTGAGGACGATCTGCTCATTTAACAACACACTTCATCACATTTGCATCATGCCCTCACTCTTCCGGTCTTGGTTCCAAGATTTGGTGTTAAAAAAAAAGCACCCAAAAGCTACTAATCATTCCAAGATAGCATATAAACAATGTAGAGATGAAGTCCAACATCAATCGAGAGCACATAAATTGAATTCATTTGAATTATGGAATGAACAAAAGGGTTACCTAGATCCAATGTGACAAAATCAACCAAAGAACAACCAAGTTGCAATCACCAAACAAAGAAGCACAGGTTGGCGAGGGTGAAACCAAGACATACAAAATCAATCATCGACCCTGATTCAACGATAAATATCCTCACATCATTTCCACAAAACCAATCAAAATTAAGCAAAAACCTAACCATGTTCAATAAATCACCAATTCCACAGAACCTGTTATGAATAAAAAAACAATTATACCTAGATCCATGGCCGATAAACCTAATTGAAGAGAAGAGGCGATGAGTAGAGGAAGTTGCATACAAACCTAATTGAAGAGAAGAAAACAAAAACCAGAGCGGGCAAGAACATACCTAGATCCATGACTGGTAAATAAATGAATAGAGGAAGCGAAAAAAAGCTCAGAGAGGGAAAGACAAAGATGGGACGGTAAGAGAAGAAGAAGGCAACTAACCATAATCAAGGCGGTGATGAAGATGGTCCAGGGGTGGCGAGCGGTTGAGAACAGGGGCCGAGAAAGAGAGACGTTACGACGTGGATGGAGGCTGTCGAAGAGAAGGAGAAATGATTTGGGGTTAACAACAAAGGTGTGACCGGTGTGGTGGTGCATAGCGGTGGAGTGGGTCTTCGGCAAGAGCGATGAGTTGTCGGCGCGACTACGAGAGGAGTTCTCAGAGGTGGTTTCGTCCAGCCATTGGAGAATGTTCCCTGCCTTTTCCCATCGACTTTCTTCTTTGTAGAGGCAACCTGTTTTTTCTAGTCGTGAATAGTGAGTGCAAGGCAACCGACTCTTTTTTGCTCTAAAATTGAGCTTGTCTAGTTTTGTAATTTTTGGGCCTTACATGACACTTTTGCAAACATACCCAAATTTTGGTCTATTTAGTACCATTTTTTGTACTAAAAATAAGTCCATGCAATCAGTGGCGGAGGGAGGGAAGTCGCCAGGGGGGGCTCGTTTTAAAAAAAATTGAAGAGGAGAGGAAGGGGAATCGAACATGGGTCTCCCAGCACCATTCCAATGCTTTTAGGGGTGTGCATCGGTCCAAAACCTAACCGAACCGGGCCGAACCGAACCGAACCGAACCGAAAATCTCAAAATTCTCAAACCGAAAGCCGAACCGAAAGTATTAGGTTCGGTTCGGTTATTTGCCGGTTCGGTTTGTGTTCGGTTTTAACATAATTGAACCGAATTTCCAAAAAAACAAAATTTAAGTATACAAATATATATAAAATATAGTATATATACACATATATACACATATTCCAATATAAAGTATACAAATATAGTTACAAATATATATATATATATATATATATATATATATATATATATATATATATATATATATATATATATATATATATATATATATACACGGTTACAAATAAAGTGTGTATATATATACACACACATACATTGTAGTTGTATGCTTTCTAAGACTAAAGTATACAAAATTAAAATATATATACAATTGCAAATACAATTATGTGTATATACACTTTATATATGTATATACAGTAAGACTAGTAAGTATGTGTGTATATATATATATAAAGTATACAAATACAATTATGTGTATATACACTTTATATACGTAGTGTATAAAAAAAATTCGGTTTAACACAAATCGAACCTAAACCGAACACAAACCGAACCGAAACCGAAAAATGGAAATTCTCGAACCGAAAGCCGAACCGAAAAATTTCGGTTAGGTTCGGTTTGTGTTGGTTCGGCCCAAAAATTCGGTTTGGGCCGAATCATGCACACCCCTAAATGCTTTAACCATCTACGCTACTTGCCTCTTATGTGCCTTATCCCCCACTTTCTAGTATATATACAGAAGTGTTATTAATTCAGGGGGGGCTGAAGCCACCGCATGACCCCCTGGCTCCGCCCCTGCATGCAATACATCAAAAGTTAAAAGAGAAATTTGATCTTTTAGAACGAGCTCGGGAAAATAACGAAGGATGGTCTACAAAGTTTAAAGATGAAAGAAAGGTAAAAATTGCAGGAAATGTGAAAACCTTTAGGAGAAATTTGATCAATCTGCTACCTAGACATCAAACTTGTCTAGCTTGTCTACCACTTCATCTGTTTTTAAATAAGCGACTTTTTAAAGTCGTGCATGTTTTTTTTAAGAAGGTTAAAATTGCACGCCCTTCGCTTGATAAAACATGTCATTTACTATTCACACACACTTCTTTAGGATGATGAAAATTATATAAAATATCCATTTTTTTTATAAATAACTATGAAATCGTGAATTTTTTTTTATAAAAAATAGATATTTTATATAATTTTTATCCCCTAAAATACATGCATGAATAGTAAAATGACATGTTTTGTCGGACGGATGGATTATAAAATATTAATTTTGATTATTTTTTTAAAATAATATTATATTTATTGCTAATAATTAGTATGATATTATTTGAAAAAATTAACTGAATTTATAATATTTTATATAGTTTTTACTGTCTAAAAAAACATGCGTGACTTGAAAGTCACTTATTTACAAACTGAGAGAGTACAAAAATTTAGAGGATAAGTTAAAGGAAGAAGATGTAGACAAGAAAATCAGACACTACGCCAAATTGCAGCTTAGGTGACGGACATGAATCTCTACGTCACATGAAAGTACCCAAAAGGTGTTTCAACTTGGGGTTGTAAATATATTTTTTTTAACATAAAATTTACTCTGAGGACGAGCATACCATATAACAATTGCTTGAATTAAAAAAATTCCTAAATTGATTCAGGCACCGAACATTGAGAGTATTACTTATCGCTCAAACAACCTGGCAACGAACAAAGTAAACTCATAATGGTCTTTTTAATAACTTAGGCACCAGATATACGCAATTTAGTTTCGTCGCCTGAATGATCAGGAGACAAACATACTCCGTCGCCTGAATGTTAATGGGTGGGCTTGAAATCCATTGCAATTTGACAATGTTTTCAAGTGACGCACAGTTAATGGGTGGCCTTAGCAAACCCTTGAGATCTTGGAAATCCCGGAGATCTGATAATGGGTCGCCTGAATACTTTGGGGATGACTTTGACCCGACGACACTTCAGGCGAAGACTATGCGTTACATGAATTCTCTAGCAAGGAGAACCCCTATTAGGGGACAGCTTGGATCGATTGTCTGGGCTATAAAATGGCGTAGCCAAAAGCATATATAGCTAGAAGAGAAGGTTGCAAATTAAGATTACAAATCATGCAAGATTAGGTGAAGTAGAGAATTTGAAAACCAAGTTTTAGAGAACCTTTTGTTAAACATCCACGGAAATGTCTTTCAAATCACGCAAGATCTCAAGGGAATGATCGTAATTACCATACGGGAAATTCCACTAAGGCCTTGTTTGGTATAGATTACTGGAATCAGAAATTGATAATCAGAATGGAGGATTCCAATTTTAGTGATTACTGAGCTTAAACTGGTAAACGGAATGATTACCAACATTGAAACATCCCCATTTTGAGGGCTGATTTCATCCCTCCCAAAAGGTGGGGAATCCTTCATTCCCACGAAACCTTCATACATATCGGATCTATTGTCACCCTCAATCTCTGTAGCAGGCACCAGTACCACCACAGTCCACCGTCCTCCCGACATCACCATAGTCCACCACCGCCCTTAGGATTAATTATGTGTGTATGATGATTATACATCTGGCATATAGTGTATGGTATACATATGTGAGGCACTAGTAGAGTCGATCTCGACTGAGTCGTATTGAGCTGGGTAAGCTTAATCATCTAACGAGATTAACTTGATAATAGTGGAGTTCAACATATATGTATAACATATGGTGTGTGTATATATATATATATATATATATATATATATATATATATATATATATATATATATATATATATATATATATATATATGGTATAAAAAAACAGAAGAAGGACATAGAGAGGATTGGGCCTGAGCCCAATCTTCGGCCCATGAACTCGGCTCTTTGGATTGAGCTTGGTAACCCGGATGGAGGAGATGCCTGAATACTCTCATCTTAATGCCTTGCCTTTTTTGAAGTGATGCGTTTTGGGAGCTTGGGCTTGACCTAGCTATATAAGCTCCTATCCTTCAGAGAGGACCTTCACTTCAGCTTTCTCCATTCTCTCTTCTCACAAACGCTCTGCTAGAGTTTTCTAGGGTTTGGAACTTCCAGCTCTTGGCCGATGGCGTGAGAGCGCTCGAAGAGGAAGGTTGATGTTGGCATCTCTGTGAAGGTGGCTAGAGCTCTGACGTCCTCCTGGGTGGCCTCTCTCTTGTGCCTTCTAAGATCTAGTGTTTTGGAGATCGATTTCTTCATCGATCTTCATTTTTCTCATACATGGGGACTTTCTCTCCTTCCTTTGTACCTCTTATTCACATGCATTTTAGATCTAGGGTTGTTTGCTATCGTTGCTTGTTTCATCCCTTGTACGAACTCTCTATAGTGGATTCGGCCAACTTTTGAGGCCCCGTGGATGTAGGCATTTATGCCGAACCGCGTAAAATTATTGTGTTCGTGTTCTTGCATGTGATTTCTCTTTCGATCTTGCGTTTATTATTTCTGATCGTATTTGCTTCCGCTTCAAAACCGATTTCTAGTTTGGGAACATAAGTTTTACAATCACAACAATTAAAACAAATAAAAAACATGTCAGATATCAACAAAATGGAAGCATAGATCTAATCATTGTAGCCCCAACTTAATTCACAAATATACACACTACAAAGATTAATTGATCAGGCGACCACTAAAATAATAAGTTCTCCATATCAATTGAACATGTGATGCATAATTAATTATTAAGTTACACACTACCGAAGTTCTATATATCGGAACCTCTTGACTGCTTGTTCTTCCTACTTCGAAAACGAATTGGAAGGTTGAGAATTCAAATAGAGGGTCGGTGTTGTGTCGTTTAGGGAATGCGAAATTTGATGGGGGTTTCGATCAAATTTAGATATAGGAATTCTGACGGAGTAGGGGCAAATATTAAATAGTTTTTCTTTGGAGAGGGTCGGGTCTCATTCACATCTCTCAACAATCCTCATCATTCACCGGCCATCTGGCCCATCTGGAGCCTGCTGCCACTGTTTGACTAAGAATGAAATTAAGCTTTAATTAGTTGTTGATTTGAGATATGTTAATTAGGTCATGTTTATCAAGGAATACTAGGGATACTAAGAATATTAATATATTATTCTTCTCTTTCCGCCACATCATCCTAGGATCTCATTCTCACTTTTCCTACTTTATCAATAACATTTCTAGTATCTCAAAACTCATCTTTTTCTACCAATTCAATTTACAAATATATCTCTCTTCAATAATTATTTCTATTCTATGATTATATTATTATATTCATTTTTAATAAGAAAATTATTATTATAGTATTTTTAATAACAACTATATTCGAAAAAATTTCATATTCTTAAATTTTTAATCGTTACAACTGAAAAATAATTTTTTTTTAAAATTGGGTATTAGTTTACATAATTTTATTCAAAGATTTTTTTTTGAAAATATAGTTAAATATATTTGAAATTGATGTCTATATGTAGAGAAAAATGAATTTAGTATTATGATAATTTTTTAAAATTTTTTTTTTTACATTTTTAAGGTGGAAACATTTTAATTGTATAAGCCAGGACAAATCGTGGCCGTCCAGATCGGTCCACATGTCCATCATCCGGATGCCCAATATCTTACCAATGAAGGCATGAAACGTGGCATGCACCCAATTCATTTATGCTGCCCATGAAAGCGTTGCAACGCAGCATTTGGTGCCTTCAATTCGCTAAACGACGTCGGATGTAATACCAGCCCCAATAAAAAAGAATAAAGCTGACACAACACTATTTTGCATTAAATGCAAGCGATTCTTGGACGAATACTAGTGCTGGTATCGTAATTGATCGATACTTGCCTTGTTTATATTATTTTATCATATTTTCCCAGTACCGATACTAGAAATAAGACCGATAAACATGCCCTTAGGTTTAGGACTAGTTAGATATAGATTGTAATATATGTGGGATATGAATTCGGTTCGAACTTATAATTCTAATGTTTGACATATATATTTAACAATTCTTTGCCGCTTCAAGTACGAATTGCCAACAATCTACTGATTGAG
Organism: Persicaria tinctoria; assembly: GCA_037127255.1. Classification (NCBI taxonomy): domain Eukaryota; kingdom Viridiplantae; phylum Streptophyta; class Magnoliopsida; order Caryophyllales; family Polygonaceae; genus Persicaria; species Persicaria tinctoria. Next base: position 17,392,908 of record JBANSL010000007.1, on the reverse strand, counting down.
TAAATTCCCATAGTACTAGGACTTTTAATGAGTTGAATATTCAACCTACAAACAAGTCTCGCCTTTGCTCCTTTGATGGAGACGTTTATATTCTACAAGCTTCTCCAACAAGTGAAGCTTTCAATTAACTAGTTGTTATGCGCTTTTGATAAATTGGAGGATCTGAGCTTTTTATTGGAGAGTCAAGGGGTTTGTTTTGACGATGAAGGGATGGAGGGTTTGAATTGATCACTTCCTGAATTTTTTCAAATTTACTGAAGATAATAATTAAATGGGAAAACTAATTAAAATACACCCACCTTTGGGGTATGATAAAAATATATTTTCAACTTTCAAATGTAATAAAAATATTTCGATCTTTGAGGATAGTAGTAATATATTACCACGGGTTTTCTTACGAGTAAAAAATGCTTACAAGGTAGCCTAATGGTTTTCTTTAACGGTTTCCCTGGAAAAAAAAAAGAGTTGGATTGGGTTCATAACCAACGCCTTTTCATCCCTCCTATCTTCTTTCGTGCTCACTTCTTGAACCGTCTTCCAGGTCTTCCATTGGCTGAGTAAGTTTTGTCCCCCCCCCCCCCCCCTCTTCATTGTTGTTGTTGTTGGTTTAGTTTTGTTGTCAGTTTACTGTTAGGAATAGTCGTGTTTTATTAATTTATGTAGGATGTCTTTTCAGCATTTTTAACCAATGAGAAAACCCGTGGTAATATATTACCACTGTCCTCAAAGGTCGGGATATTTTTGTTACATTTGAAAGTTGAGGATACCATACCCCTAAATGTGGGGTATTTTAATTAGTTTTTCCGAATTAAATTAATTTGGGGTTTAAAAAAAGATATAATCTTAAACATTGATTTACCTCAATGGTTGAGATTATTTTATTAGGGAAATATTAGAATCATTTTACTTAGGGTTTGTTTGGTTGATTGTGGGAAGTACAATTCCCGGGAAGTTCCTTCCTGCGAATTGAATTCTCATGAAATGTACCTCCACATAATTAAAAAAAGCTGTTTGGTTGAATTTTGATGTTTGAAAATGAAAATATGAAAATAGAGAAAATTACATGAAAAAAAGGTGGAAGTTGAACTTACCTAGTTTTCTCTACTCTAGGTAAGTGGACTTTCTTTAATTTGGAGGAATCGAAATTCATAGAAAGTTGAATTCCTATGTCTTTCTGTTAATCAATCACAGGAATTTATCTTACATTTTGGGCTTTTAAACTTTTTCAGTGTTTAACCGACTAACTAAATAAGGCCATAGGGGAGGTTTTTTTTTTTCCGCGTTTACCACACCAAATCCGTCTTTGCATCCACACACATCCTCTGTTTGGTCCGAAATTCTTTCTCTTGCTCAAAAAGGTGACGCCCCTCACCTTCCGGCACGACCGAGATTGTGAGAGGATGTAAATCAAAGTGACTCAGCCGGTAACAAGGGACTGGGACCAGTGTTCAATATGTGCACAAGTAGCCCCCCCTCATTTGAGAGGTTGCTCCCACACTGCCGCTGTTGAGACTCTTGGGCTTGCGTTGAGGCTCACATTAGTGTCCGGCCTCTGGATCTAGCATCATCGCCAACAATTATATTGGCGGAGGAGAGAGAGGATGGAGCAAAAGTGAGATCGAAACAGAGGTTGAGAGGGATTAAAAATTTGAGAACAAGAGGGAGCATGTACAAGGGTGAAGTGTTACAGGGAGCCAGACAAAAGAAGGCAAGGAGCTCGGTGGTCTTCAATGGAGAATGGAGGTGAGAGAGGGCGGTCACGGGCGAATGACGGGGATTCAATCCGAAAGGATGGGATCCAATCTAGAAGAAAAAAAGGGAGGGAAATATAAGGTTTAAATTTGAGGATTAATGGTCGTTGGCTCTTGAAGGGAAGAAAGGCTACATGGTATCTGACCCAGATGACAAAGGGACGGTTCGACTTGTTGGCTGACTTATGATGGTTTCCTGTCCCTGATCTACTCAAAATCGTATGGACATTTACTTAATTATCATTTCAATGTAGACACTTAGCTAATTAGATTTTCTAAATGGATATTTGGACAAAATTCTCCATTTTTATAGTCTTATTCTGGTTATAATTTACTTTTATAATAAATTTTTAATTAAGGCTAATACTCACAAATTTATCATTATTATGAATTCATAAAATATTTTTTGAATGTCTTAAAAGATTGAAAATCATAATAAGGGTCATCTAGAATGTATAAATTAATATAGATAAAAAAATTATTTTGTCACTTTTTTTTTTACAGTAGGCAAAAATTTGGATGTTCTACCGACATTCATGATCATCTTGTTACATAGAATATATGTATAGGCCCAGTTACCCATTTGTAATTAGGGTTCACTATCTTGTAGTCCTATATATATTCTAATGATAGCGAAGGCAACCCCAACGAGAATTATTCACTCTCACATGGTATCTAAACTTCTAGGGTTTTATCCAAATTAACCCTAATTTTTTTTTCGATCCCTCCCCGCCTAATCCCCTACCATTGCCGGCCGTCCACTTCCTCCCTGCCTACTGCTATCACAGGACCTCCCCGCCGGTCATCCTCTCGCTTCGGCCTCCCTCTCGATCTCTCGCCTCTCCATCCCCCACATCCCTAGCCGTCCTCCCTCTCGATCTCTCGTCTCTTCATCCCTCTCAATCTCACGATCTCACTCTCATAGAGAGACTTGGTTCCGGCCACCCCCCGACCTCTGCACACCCCCAACACCCTCTCTTGTCCAGATTCGGCCACGACAAAACCACATCGGCCTGCAGCGCCGCTCCTGCAGCCACCACAACGCCGAACATACAGCGACCACCACCGCCCTGTGCTCCACGTATCCGGCCTCGACTTCCTGCCCGGATCCGACCTCGAAGCTACCGCTCTCCTCTTCTCTCGCCGGAGTCCCTCTGTCCGGCCTTCTCTCTCGCCCGACCTCGTTGAAACTGTCCGAGCTCCAAATTTAGCAGATCCCAATTCCGAAAAAAAAATGAAAAAAAATGAAAAAAAAAAGAGAAAAAAAAGAAGGAAAAGAAGATGAAAAAAAAACTCACTTTCCGTTCGACGACGTTTTTATGGCTTTCTACAATACACAACAGTCTCCCGTCAAGGTTATTGCCCCTTCGAATCATTTACAGAGGGGTGTTCCCCTATTGGAGCCCTTCCCTAGGGCTAGCCGACCTATACTTTTCCGCCTCCCTTGTACGTCTCTCCAACGAGGTCATACCCGAGCCAACATGGACTTCTCGGGCCCTCTCCGCACCATGAGGATGAGGCCTTAGTAGTGGGATCATCGTCATCGTCCCGACACAGGCAGCCCGCCATCATGACACCTACAGGCGTGTCACCTACCGATCCGACTGTACATTAATAGTAGAGCCATTGCGCACATGTCGCACAACCCAAGTATAATTTCTGTCCCTGCTTCTAAGAGTCTTTCTACCTCCATTATTGTCGGCAATGGTGAACGCATTTCTACCTTGGGTCTTGGGCACACTACATTACTAGCACCTACCACCGCCCTAAGCCTCAACAACATCCTCATCTTCCCTGGCTTAACCAAGAACCTTGTATCCATTCGTCGCCTCACCACAGACAATAATATCTCCATTGAGTTTGACCGCTTTGGGTTTGCTCTCAATGATTTCACAACTGGAGCCCCGCTCATGAGATGTAATAGCGCTGGAGACCTATATCTTGTCACCAACAACATACATCCTGTCACCTCACCTACAACAACCAATCTATCAGCAGCTGCTCGTTTGGCATCTCTCTGGCACGCCTGTCTTGGTCACCCAGGTTCCCCGGCTTTCGAGTCTCTCAGGTCCAGGCTTATTCCCTGCAATAAAGCCCCTCCCTCCCCTAGTTGCCCGCCATGCCATCTTGGCAAACACACTAGATTTTCCTTTGCCACGTCTTATACGCAAGTGCACGCTCCATTTGACATCATTCATGGTGATCTATGGACATCTCCTATTATCAGTCATGATGGTTTCCGCTATGCACTTGTTCTGGTTGATGCATTCTCTCATTATTTTTGGGTGTTTCCCCTTAAGTATAAATCTGAAGTTGTTCCACACCTTATGATCTTCCATAGCTTCGACCGCACCCAATTCAATCTCCCCATTAAATCCTTTCAATGTGACATGTGCGGTGAGTTTAACAACAATGCCCTTATATCCTTCTTCGCTACTCATGGCATTCAATTCCGCTTCTCTTGTCCCCACACCTCCACCCAGAATGGGAAAGCCGAACAGAGCATTCGCACCCTTACCACTTACATGAGGACTCACCTTATCCATGGGCATGTCCCCCTGTAGTATTGGTCATATGCTATTGAATCGACACGCTATATTATCAACATCACTCCTTTCACAACCATCCAAAATTGGTGCCCTGTTGAGATATTACTCTGAGTCACTCCTAAATACGACCACCTCTGTGTATTTGGTTGCCGGTGTTACCCCAACCAAGAATCTTTGCCCCTCAAAAACTTGCTCCTTGATCCACACCTTATGTTTTCCTCGGCTACCCCTCCAATCATAGAGTGTATAGGTGTTTTGATCCCATTACCAAACGTGTCATCTTCTCTCCCCATGTCACCTTTGATGAGACCACATTCCCTTTTTTTAGTCCCCCTACATCCCCAAACACCCCGCCCCCTTCTGATGAGTACCCTACACCCCACCTTCTTCATCAACTATATCTCTCTTCCTCTCTGAATGCTATTACATCTCTGGCCCGGGCACCCAACCCTCCCCCACCGCAACCTATCTTGCCCCCGTCCAGCCCCCTGTGGCCCCCGTCCCATCACCTCAAGCCCCTGTCCCGTCAGCTGCAGCCCCTACCCTGCCAACTAGCCTCACACAGTCGGTCAACCAGATCCAAACTCGGAGCAAGAGTGGCATCCCTCGCCCCAAACCGATTTTTTACCTCTCCGTTTCTCACATATTGCCCATCCCTACCTCCCACAAAACAACCGCCTTAGATCCAAATTGGAATGCTGCCATGCTCGATGAGTACAAGGCTCTTATTAGCAACAACACTTGGGTCTTGGTTCCTCGACCTTCTAAGGCCAATATTGTGTGGTGCATGTGGCTCTTTCGGCACAAGTTTCGCTCTGACGGATCTCTTGAGCGCTATAAGGCGCGGCTGGTCGCCAATGGGAACTGTCAGCTGGTGGGGGATGATTGTGATGACACTTTTAGTCCGGTTGTCAAACCAGCTACCATCCTTACTGTCTTGGATCTCGCTGTCTCCCGGGATTGGCCTATTCATCAGCTTGACGTCAAGAATGCATTTATTCATGGTTATCTTCATGAGACAGTGTACATGTTCCAGCCGCCTGGTTTTGCTGACAGGACCAAACCAGACCATGTTTGTCTCTTGCAAAAGTCTCTGTATGGACTTAAACAGGCACCTCGGGCGTGGTATCTTCGCTTTGCTACTTACCTGCACATGCTTGGCTTTGTCGGTAGCAAGAGCGACTCCTCCTTGTTTGTCTTTTGTCGAGGTAATCAGATTGCTTATTTGTTGTTATATGTCGATGATATCATCCTTACTGCATATTCAGAGACTCTTCGGGCTGCCATTATTACTCAACTCAGCAAGGAGTTTGCTATATCTGATCTCATATCTTTCAGCTTCTTTTTTGGAGTCTCTGCATCTCGATCTGCATCTGGTTTGTTTCTCTCACATGAGAAATATGCCAAGAAGATTATTGCCAAGGCTAACATGGCTAACTATAAGTCTACTGCAACGCCTGTTGAGACCACTGCCAAACTGGCTCAAGCTGCGGGTCCGCCTGTGTCTGATCCGACTTTATACTATAACCTTGCTGGTGCTTTACAATACTTGACATTTAATCGTCCTGATATTAGCTACATTGTTCAGCTAGTCTATCTATTCATGCATGACCCCAGAGAGTCTCACTTTGCTGCTCTTAAGCGCATTATCAGGTATGTTCAGGGTACTACTTCTATTGACATCACTATTACCCCATCAGCTTCATCTCTCTCCATGGTTGCATACACGGATGCTGATTGGGCTGGTTGTCGAGAAACCAGACGGTCTACGTCAGGATATTGTGTGTTCCTCAACGACTCTCTCCTCTCTTGGTCTTCTAAGCGCCAACATGTGGTTTCTCGGTCTAGTGCTGAAGCGGAATATCACGGTGTTGCCAATGTTGTCGCTGAGTGTGCCTGGCTTTGCAACCTCTTGCTTTAGCTCCACTGTCCGCTCAATCAAGGGTATCTTGTGTATACAAACAATACCAACACTACTTACCTTGCTCACAACCCGGTTCACCATCAGCGAACCAAGCATGTGGAGATTGACATCCATTTTGTTCGTGAGAAGGTCGCTATAGGACATGTGTGTGTCCTACATGTCCCTTCCCCGTACTAGTGTTGTGAGCCGAATCTGTCATGTTTTATAGTTACTTTTATATCATTTTCTACATACATTTCATGCATTTGGGCTAGAATAGTACAGAATCTATGTAGTTTATGCTTATTTTCCAAATTATGGAATCTACACCAGTTTCTGTTTAAATTCGCAGAAATCGAAGCAATTTACAGCAGGTCTAAGAAAGGAAGAAAAGCTCGAAACTCAACTACAAAAACCAAGGTCAAGGAGCAGCAGAACAAGAAAATCAAGCTAGAAACAAGGAAAACTCGAGCAAACACTTTGGTCGATACCGACTACATCTTGTCAATATCGAGTAAATCCAAGTCAATTTCCAACAAGGATTGACCAGAATCGAGCAAGGCTAGGAGAGAAGGAGCACAACTTACTCGATATCGAGGTAATTACTCGATATCAAGGTAATTACTCGATATCGAGGAACACCCAAGTCGATTTCCATGTCTGGAGCCGAGATCGACGAAGATGAGCTCAAACCGAGGATGGACCAAGCCTTTGTCGATGTCGAGGAAAACTTCTCGATGTCAAGGAAACATCCAGTCGACATGCATCCTGGGAGCCAACATCGAGTTGCTGAGCACAAGACGAGAAAATGCTACTCGATATCGAGGAAATCCCGGGAGCCGACGCCGAGCAGTCTGAGAGTCTGGTTAAGTTTCTATCCCGAAGTCAATGGTTATATGTTCGAGATGAAATTCTATCAAGATCTATCAAGTCAAGAGAGAAGATATTTATCCACAAATTAGATATAGTCCTAGTTGATTTAAATCTTTTATTCCATTATTTAATCTTTAAGTAAGTAGATAAATAGATATAGATATAGATAGACTTTCTTACCTTGATTAGCAAGGGTTGAAAGCCTATAAATAAAGCCTTAAGGGCTGGATTTTATTCATTCAATTTCACACACAAATAGTTACATAGAGAGAGTAGAGGAGAGAGCTTCTGGCGAGAGAAGTTGGAAAGGCGAAAGCGGATTTGGCTTCGATTGGTTGTAAGCTTTCTTTAGTTTATTTAATGCCAAGTTATTTCCTTTTATCTTTGATGAGTTTCTTTATGATGAAGATCGAGTAGTCCACTAACTTCTATGGTCAGGGTGAGCTCGACGGTAGCCATGTGAGGCGACGCGGTAAAGGTACGATCTTTTTATGCAATTCGTCTTCTATCCCTGCAAGCATGATTCTTTTGCGAAATTTGAAGGTGATCCTTGTTTGTGTTATTTAAGCGAAAGTGATCTTAATACAACTTGGGTTAATTATGTGAAAAGGGTTAGTAACAATTAGGGTTTATGCGAAAGCCTCTATCTTCCTATTTGTTAATAACGAAAGTTATTTGATGGAAAGCATGATCTTTTATGCCTTTATGTGTTATTTTGCATGATTATCGTTGCGGTGTTGAAACCCTGATCTTGGAAGTCTTTTAGTTTATTGAATTAATTCATCAAAATCTGTGTTCTGCATTCGAAAAGTTGCACCTTTAAGTTTTTGTTGCTTTGTCAATTTCGAGGAGTGTTTTCTCGACATCGAGTAGTTTTACTCGACATCGAGGACATCTTGTCGAGATCGAGTTACTGTGTCTGAGTTTGCTTTCTGTTTGTCGAATTCGAGTTTCTGGTGTCGATTAGTTTTAGTCGATATCGAGGACTTTTAGTCGATATCGAGTAGTTTATGTTGCTTTACTTTATTTTCCGCTTTTATTTGTTATTTCTGTCTTTCTGTTTGCTTTTCTGTCTGTGAGATTTACAGCTACATGAGATCCGCTGACGTGCTTCCTCGAGGATCGATCCTGACTTCCCGCTACTACATCGGGAGGAAGTCTTGTAATTATTTGCGTGGGCACGAATCTGGTTTGATTTATATTTCATTATATTTTAAACTTGATTTCCTAGTATGCAGACATATTCACCAAGGGACTGTCTCGCCATTTATTTCTTGATTTTAGATCCAATCTCACTATTCGATGTCCTCATGTTTCGACTGAGGGGGTATGTTAGATAGAATATATGTATAGGCTCAATTACACAATTGTAATTATGGTTAATTATCTTGTACTCCTATATATATTCTAATGATAGCGAGGGCAACTCCAACAGGAATTATTCACTCTGACACATCTAACATGATGATGTTCTTGAACTCACAACAAGAACTCAAAATAATTAATATTACAACTCAGCTGAGATTTTGCTAGAAAATCGGCTGCAGAATTCGCCTCTCTATAGCAATGCTGGAATGTGATGGTCTCAAAACTTTCACTAAATTAACGAATTTCTTGAACTATTTGCACCGCCTCCCATGGTATGTTGTTCCCCTGATTAATGGCATTGATAACGATTGAACAATCACTTTCAACAATGGCTCTCCGTATCCCAAGCTCCACTGCTAGTCTTATACCTGCATATACTGCAAACGCTTCAGCTAGGATGACAGAGCTCATCCTAATATTGCATTTATGTACCCAAATAACCTGGCCATAATTATTCCTAAGAATGCACCCAATCTGAGGATGGCTACCGATTTTGACCGAAGCATCTACATTAATCTTGACGAGATTTGTTGGGGAACATTTCCAAATCATTTTATCAGGGGGTCTAATACGTTTTGTTAATTTGGTTTTGACTTGTTCTTTACTCCAGCATGAAATCTTATCAATAGTATAAGTTAACACATTGATAACACCCTTATCAAAGACATTCACTACAACAATTAAGGTTTTTTGTAGCGGGTTAAAACCGCCACAAAAGGTATAAAAACCGCCACAATAGGCCTACTGTGGCGGTTTTGAACCGCCTCTGTTGCTCGAGTTGCATTAGGTCTATTGTGGCGGTTTTTACTACCTAATGTAGCGGTTTGTGAAAAGTGCTAAAACCGCCACAATAGGTATGAAAACCGCCACAAAAGGTATCTATTGTGGCGGTTTATTCTAGGCTACTGTAGCAGTTTTTGTACTCTAATGTAGCGGTTTTTTGTTGGCCAAAATAAAAAAAAAAGTGTTTTTAGCTTGGAGTTTTTACACCCGAGCTAAAAGGTCCCCATTTTAAAAAAAAAATTGTAAAATGCACCCAATAATAGGGTGCGTTCTACTATTTTTTATAAATGATTGCAACATATTTTCATTTTAAAGGATACTACTATCTAAATATATATATATATATATATATATAATTATTAATAATACAAAATTAAATATACAAGCTAGGAGCTTTGAATTAACAATCTTCCAACCTTTGAAAGTAGTACTGTAAGTTCAACTCTTGAAAGTAGTAGTATAAGCTATGAGCCTCACCACTCATGGAGCTTCTTCCAAATTTCTTCATGAGCTAAGATAAAATCACGGTGTTCCTCCAATGATCTACGGATCTCCAAATCGCTATTTTGACCCTCATTTGCATTGGACAAAATATCTGGGTTGTCAATTGAGACAGGCCTCTGGATCACTTTTGGCACATCTGAATTCCCATTATCAGTTGAACATTTAGTTAAACACGGATCAACATCTCCAACGACGTATCTCTGCCAACCTGCATACCACCTGCAATAATGTCAATAGAAGATTCTCTTGCCTTACATGTGAAAAAAAACAAAAGGAACTACATTCTAGGAGTTCCCTCAATCCATAAATAGGCAGCAAAGGTTTCTCAGTTTCTCACTACTTTCCCATCAAGGATTGCTCTTACAACACAAGTGAAAAAAAAAAAAAACAAATCCACAACCAGCATTAACTCACCTGTCGGAGACGAGATAATACAAATCCCCTTCCTTCAAATAGGACTCCCTCTTCAGAAATCCAAATCCAGATTGAAGACCGCCACATTTAGAAATTAAACCTGATCGGGATCAAATCACATCGTCAACAGATTCAATTCATTCTAGAAACACGGAAACCTGATTCAAGCTAACCTGTGCCGGTGATGGGCGAAAAGGAGAGATCAGAAGGTGGGGGAACTCGGGGAATAACAGGGAATCGGGATCAAATCACATCTGTTTTAAGAAAGAGAAAGCAGTCAAAACATAATGCTAAACGAATAGCAAGAGATTTCTAATCACATAGCTGATTTGTGATGATATACCCGTTGGGAGGCCAAATCCCATGTTGAAGATGTTAAAAGCTTTGCATTGGGGGTTAAATCTTTCAAATCAAATTGTCCATTTTAAGTCATTTTAGCAATTTAAGAACCGAAGATAAGCATGAAACATTCACAATTAATAGAAACGAAGAAATCATGAACCATTATCCAAAACGAAACAAAACCCTAACATAAGTAACATAGATTAATTTGCAATTGGCAAAATTATAGCTTGAAAAAGTTAAAGACATACTCAGGACCAAGGATCACTTTGAATATTTGTCCATATCAATCAACTCTAGTCATTAAAAAAAATGCAAATCGATCAAGGAAAACATTACCTTTCTCTTGCTACTTGTAAGAAGTTTGAATGGGATATGAGGAGCTAGATCAATCAGCATTCAGCAGAGACCATAATGACACTTGCTAAAGAGTACGTAGTGGCAGGATAAGTATGAAAGCAAGTTACATATCATAAGTATGACAACATGGAAAAAAAATCACAGTAAAAAAAAAATCAGCATTCAAATGTTAGATTCTTATGCAAATTCACTCAAGGGAAACGCTAAATAGATGGGTTGAACGCCTTGCCCTCACTCGGCCACGAAAATGAAAGAGAATTTAGGGATGCTTTGTAATATTTTTTCAACACTTAATCAAGACACAAAATAAGTCACAAAAATACTGCCAAATTTGAGCCCAAGTATATAAAAGTAAACAAAAAGTCTAGAGTACAAGTTTTCAGAAACCTATCAAGCCGTACAGAAGATAAGTTTCACAAGAAGAACACAAACAAAGCATGCCATAAATCTGGAGCTACAATTAAGGAAGTTGTAACATGAAAGTGCATAATATGCAAGATCAATGTACTATTGAAGACATAAAGACAACGCCTCCCCCAAATAATTTAGACAATTAATCAAACAAGTAATGCCACTTCTGAAACATAAAGAATAACTTCTATTTCATTACCAAATCTGCCATAATCTGATTTTTAACACGTTTTTGCACTGCAAGAACCAAGAGGGAACAACAGACTTACTAAACCAATTGTACTTAATAAAAGAGCAACAGAAATTAAAGAAGAGGTTCATACTAGTGTTGAGAGCCATGATCATCTGATGTAATAATCACATTGACATTCTTGAATGGAGAACGACTATTGATGGCACAAGAATCCTTGACAACAAACAAAAGACATGGGTAATACATGTCTATATTAGCAGTGATCACAAATTTTTTCAATGGACAAATAGTGGTCTCAAATCAGTGCACATAGAGAGGGAAAAAGGGGAAATAAAGCTTTTCTTCATAACAATCACAAAGGGTCCCAAGCATGGGCTCCATTTAGATTTACAAAAACTATACCTACTAGTGAACTCTTGTAGTTGGTGGTGATATTCCAATTACAGTGACATGATATCCAATTTGATTAATCAAAATGCATAAGGAGGACTTTGAAGCTCAAACCCAAGTCATCATATTCTTCATCAGGGTTTTAGAAAATGGCTAATTAAGAACAAATCCCCATTACCCGTCTCAATTTAACCAGGCATTTCAACTACCCACATCTAGTGAAATCTCCAATTGGAGCTAGTCAAAATTAGCAAACCACATCAAAACATTCATTACCACAAATAAGAAAAATTTAAAGCATATGTAGAAACACTCACAAGCTTCAACTATCATCCCCGTCATAGCGGATCGAAATATGGCAAAACCGACAACCAAATTGTATGCGAAATCGAGAGAGATAGTGATGCTGGTGAGATGATGACAGTAGCCATGACGGATAGAGGGATCGAGGGCGGTGGCGAAGCAACGAGAAGGGCGGCGGCAGTGAACTCACGAGCCACCAGAAGAGGCGTTTCTAGGGTACGGAGGATTCCGGCGTCGGAGCTGAGACGGATCTGGGCAACGACCCTAGCTAGCGGAGATGGATGGTGTCAGATTTGGGCAGCGACCCTAGCGGAGATGGAGAGCGAATTTCTCAGACAGAGAGCGGAACCCATCGATGGAGGGTGGAAGGCGGAGATAGAGCGAGAATGATGGCGGTTGGAGAAGAAAGTCTGGAGAGGTGGGTGGTGCGAGGGCGGGGAAGATCCAGCGGGAAGGGATGGAGAACTGATTTGAGTTAGGGTTTGGAGAAGAAAGTGGCCTGAGAGACCCCGCTTCGATCCAGCGGGAAAGTGGCTAGAACGAAATAAGAGCATCTCCAACAATCCCTATTTTGGAGAATATTCTGAATTTGGGGAATTTTGGGCTTTTTTTTAGGTCCAACAGCTTCCCCAACCCATTCTCCAAAATAGGGTGGGAATGAAAAAACTAGGGTCTCTTCCCCAAATTTGCAGCAACGCTAAATTTTTTTGGAGAACCCTTTTTCCCACGTTCTTCCCCTTTCAACTCTAGAAAACCGACTGTGAATTTGGATTGCTGATCGACAACTCGGACTCCCTCTTCGCACTTCGATTTCGATTCCACTCCACCCCAGATGCTTAATACAAAATCGGTGGCGTCGTTGCCTTCGTCTACTACTCATTCTACCGCCGCCACGGTGCAGTTGTTGCCTTCGTCGACTATGGCCTCGCTCCCGCGCAGTACGAAGACGCCTTCCATGCCTTCCGCTTCCTCGACGACTGTCGGATCGGAACTGATGTCGGATCTGAGAGTTCGCAGCGCCTTCACCGTCCAGCCGTTCTTCGGCGGCGAGGAGCTATCGGAGTCGGAGATCCGGCTTGATGCAAGAAGTTCTGTAGAAAACAGTTTGATATTAGAGACGATCGTCATAGGAGAGTTACAGAGGAGGGATGGAGGAAGAAGGAGACGTCTATTTAGTTCATCTAGGTAATTGTATACTCCCTTACTCTTTACTTCTCCTGTTTGTGAGAACCCACTGTATACTCCCTTACTCTTTACATCTCGGTAGCCAAAGGCGGAATTCCATGGGCAAAAGGTGAATGATCAATTGGAAAGAATATTGTCTCAAGACTTATCTAGATGAACTAAATAGATGTAAATAGGAGAAGTAAAGAGTAAGGGAGTATACAATCTATATATATATACATACATATATATGCTCTATTTAATACAGTATAACCTACACATTATATGACATACTCAGTAGCATATCTATATACATTCATATTGGGTATATATACATTCAGTAGCATCTTTATATATATATACACTCGGTAGCAGATTTACTTAATAAATTTCATTTCTATCAATCTCGTTCCGTCACATACCCATTCCTAGTTCTAACTAGCTAATCAATTACATCAAATTTCAATCAAAAAATTAGCAAAAAAAATCAATAAAAATATAATTTACAATTAAAATTAATTTACCATTCTCCAAAATGGAGAAATTGTTGGAGTTGGCACAAATTTTTTTTAGAGAATATGGAAGTTGATTCTCTATTTTGAAGAAATTTTGGGGAATCCGTTGGGCATGCTCTAAGAACACACCAAAAAAAAAAGAACAAAATTAAACCGCTTCGTTAGGTAAATAATGTGCTACAATAAATCATTGACAACCGCCACATAACCATATAACGTTCATATAACGTTTGGGTCAAACTCATTCAATATAAATATCTAAAAACCTCTCACATCTTAAATTACAAAAGAAAGGGTGGCGCATCCTGGCAATGGTCAAAATTGTCTCCCCTTATCGAAAAAATCAAAACTGGTCTAATATGGTCCGTTGGCAACGGCCAATCAATAAAATTCTGGAGGGACAACTGGTTAACAACGGCACCTATTTGTAGCAGGGATGACTGTCCTGCTATTACAGAAACCGAGGAAACAGTTAATGATTATATTATAGAGGGGAAATGGTGGGTGGACAAGCTGAATACAACATTGCCTCAAAGCATTGTAAAAGATATCATAGACATTCCATTACCAGCAAATCAATTTGAGGATAGATTGTATTGGTGGCCGGATAGAGAAGGGTGGTTTACAACCGCTAGCGCGTACAAATTAATTACGTCTCACAACAGAACGGATAATGACGAGAATTCGTGGATTTGGAAAGTCAATATCCCCCCTAAGGTAAAAAACTTCCTTTGGAAACTAAGCCAACAAGGACTCCCAACAGCAAGCCGACTCACCCAAAAGGGGGTCTCGGTCCCATCAACATGCAATTTATGTAACTATGCAACTGAAGACGATACACACCTCTTCATAGAATGCCAATACAATAGCATCCAATCTTTACTAACAACGGATATTCGTCAAACCATTAACAACATGATCGCAACATCAAGAGAATTTAAGCCCATCTTGGCGGTACTCGGTAACAATCTAACGAAAATAGATAAGGAAAAATTAGCTTTCACTTGGTGGACAACATGGTACGTTAGAAACCAAATTATATTTCGGCATGAACCACCGCCATCAAAAGATGTCATCAAACAAATAACCAACAGGCACATGGCAAACTGGAGGAAAACAACCAACTATGAACAAAATATCAATGCGGATATAAACTACGCCAAAACATCTAACCAGAGAACTAAGAAAATTCTTCAACGACAAACAATCAAATGGAGAAAACCTCCTCTAGGCACTTTCAAACTCAACTTTGATGGATCAACTCTTGCGAATAACAACAGTTCGACTGGTTTTATTATTCGAGACTGGGAGGGCAGACCCATTCATATTGGTGGCGACATGATTGGTAACTAAACCCCCTTAAAGGCAGAAGCCATTGCTCTAAGACAAGGTGTTACCCAATCTGTGGAGTTGGGGATAAACAAACTACATATTGAAGGAGACTCCTTGATAATCATAAATTACCTTAAAAAGCAAACCACATGCCCTTGGGAAATCGAAATGACTATGTCAGATATTAAAACCCTTCTGTCGAGGGTGAGAGATGTGTCTTTCTCTCACATACCCCGTGATGGCAACAGAGTGGCTAATAAGGTTGCACACCTTTGCCGTTCTGCCAGGGGTCTCGACATTCATAACGACTTAGGTCTTCAGGACCTCATCCGTAAGGATGCTCTCGGGTAGGTTCTCCACCCGAATTTTTACCTAATCAAAAAAAAAAAAAAAAAAAAAAAATTTGACAACCGCCACATTAGGTATGGAAAAAAAGTGTTTTCAAAACCGCCACACTAGTCTTGAAAAACCGCCACAATAGCTAGTGTTATAGAATACATGTTCAAAACCGCCACTAAACCGCTGCAATAGGTAAAACCGCCTCAATAAACCGCCCCAATAGAATAACCGCTACAATGAAGTGCCACAATAGGCCTTAATTGTAGTAGTGATTGCGAAAAATAATTCTATTTTGCAGCTCCCAAATTGAGTGTCATAAATGACACCTTTAGGAGAAATGTGATCGAAAACCTTTAGGAGAAATGTGAAAACCATATCCCTAACTTTTCATACAAAATTGGTTTTGTTTCTCTTTATTTCAATTACTAATTTAAGTAAGGGGTAACAATATACATATACTTCTCTAATCAATACCTCTCTCATCTTATTTTTTGCACAAAAAATAACATTTTTCTCTTATTTAGATATATTTTTCTATACAAATTTTTTTTCTATTTCGTTTACCTTACGTTCTTGTACCAGACGAGCAGGGCCGGCCATGGGGGAGGGCAAAGCGGGCGACTGCCCTGGGCCTCCGATTTTACGGGGCCTCATTTTTTTTACTAATTTTAGTATATATAAAAAACATTTTTAAAATTAACACAAGTTTGGGTTGGCGTGGTAGTTGTTGAATTGCTAGGGGGCATGCATGCTTTCTTATAGTCATGGGTTCGAATCCCAAATTTTGTACAACTCTCAACATTCTAACCTTTTTTCTATTGGTTAGGCCTCAATAAACTTTATCAAGTCATATAGTATTAAATTATTAATCCACAAGTCATAGAGTATTAAATTATTAATCTAAATTTAAATCCATCTAATCTTTTAGTTTCATTTTATAATTATGTCATTCGTGAACAATTTTAGTTTTATTTGTAAATGCTCAGATTTTCAAATCCCAAATTTTCGGGAAAAGAAAATTAAAAATGAATTTAAAACGAATTTAATTAGGATATTTCAAAGAAAATTCTCGTCCTCAATAAAAATTCATATTTTAAAACTTTTAAAGCGAATCTCGACCCAATTTTAATGTTAAAGATCGATTCTGCCATTTTTCACCTATTCTTAACCCATTCTAATATCCAACTCATCCTGTTCTAGTTTGGGAAAATTCTATCCTCTCCCTCTCTCCCTCCATTCTTTGATTCCCTAATTTTGGAAAACAAACAACACCTTACCTCTTCAAAAACAAATCAGACTCTTGGACAGTTTGACCCATTGAAAAATCAGATTTTGAAATCCACTTTCACACCTACACAAACACAAAAGGACAAACAACCAAAATACCTTTCTCCCTCTGTTTTAGCAGAAGGCCGGTTGCAGCATTGCTATCTCCCCTTCAACAAATTCTGAAACACAACCCCCTTCACACTCACACTCTCCTCTCTCTATTCTCTCGGTTCCCTTTCTCTGTCAAACAACCCAAACACCTACCTTGCTTTTGAGCTTGCCGCCACCACGCAACCTCCGAACCTCCACCTTTCCTCCTTCTTCCTCTGCCACCTGAGTACCGCAAGAGCACCACCGAGCCCATCCGCTCCCCTGATTTCGGAGCCACCATACCCCGTCACCGAGATCTCCCAGCGCCGACCAACAACTCTAGGCGACAAGCAGCAGCCCAGGGAGACACCTCCCTCCCGTCGACGTCGACGAGCCGCCCAGAAGCCCAGCACCACACCGACGCCATCTCCGGGCACCTCTGTGCCCCTGTTTTCCCCTAAAATCGAGCGGTAAGTCTCCTTCTCACTTCCTCTCGCTCGAATCGGTCCTAAAGCTCCGCCTTTAACCTATTTCCTTCCGACCTAGGCCAAGGATTCTTTGATTCCGACTCCGACAAAGCCGAGCGAGGCTCCGAGCATCTCCGGCGAGCCCTTGCATCCAAATCAGAACCCCTCGGTGAGCACTCCTCTTCCTCCTTTCCTTTCTTGTTTTCTTTCTAGACTTGGTGTCGGGTTGAGTGATCGGGGGCCGAGCCCAACCCGTCGACGTCTCCCCTTTCGTTTTCTTTCCGAGCGCTCTGTTTCTCTTCTTTGAGCTGAAAGAGGAAGAAGGGGCTTGCGGGCCCCACTGTTCCACCTTGGCGTCCACCTCAGCTGGGCCCATTCCCCTTCTTTTAATGTCAGCCTTGGTTTTACACAATGGGAGGGGAATGGGATCTGCCCTTTGGGCCTAACTCTCTTGGGCCGAAATCTGGTGTTTTAAAATAGGGAGAAAGAAACTGGGCCTGATTTGTTAAATGTGAAATCAGTTTGAGGCTTCTAAGATAAGGAGGGGCTCGTTTGGGGGTTTTAAGAAAAGATGGAATCGGTTTTGGTAATTTATAAAATAAGGAGGGTAAGTTTTGGATTTTATAAATATAAGGTCGGTTTGTAATATAAAAAGGGGCTGATTTTATTGAATAAAAATGGTTGGGATTTTTAAGGAATTTTGAAATATTTTATGAAAGTGGTTGATAAATGGTATTCAAAATATTATATAATACTATTTGGGCTTTAAAATATAAAATATTATTTTGAGATTTAAAGATATAATATTGTGGTGATTAAAAGTATAATATTATACTTGGATCCTAGAAAAAGGAATTTGATGAATATTTTCCAATGTCGGAATTTCTAACTAGTTAACTCGGTTATTGAAACAGTTTTCGAGACTAACTTGGGAATTATGTGATCGATGACTAACTAGCATGATGATATGATTGAGTGACTAATAGCATGTGTTTGTGTGGAGTAATTGCATGATTGTTTGACTAATAGCATGATGGGTTGTTATGTATCGTTTGTCTTATCGCTTATGAACTATGATTAATATGAGTATTATTGCGAATAAATGAATGTGGCGGAACGAAATGATGATAATGATGTGGTCTTATGAAATGTGGCATCATGATGAGTGGTTGAACTTGATGTGATGATGATTGCGATATGATTGTTATTCTCGTGAATGGTGTGTGCTTGAATGCTTGAATGATTAGACATAGACTTATATATATGTTCTGAAATGTATCTAGGTAATACCCTGTGATTATGAATGATGTGTTCTGGGTCCTCTATTATGCTGTTCTGCATATCCAGGTGAGTTCCTATATGAGCTCACTCAGATTGGAAAAAAGAGATCTCCCTGCTTGTAGCCATGTGCATACTAGGTGCTTGCATTCATAATAAAGCATGTCATGTAGTATCCTGCTAGGATTGCACTCATGATTGAGCATTCATTTACTCATTGCTTTTGTAAACAGAGCGGCCGTTATCTGTGAAGTAACTAGAGTCATTGCTAGGGTTATAGGACGACCTAGTCTCATCGGGTCCCGTCCTGAGTCAATCGAGTCATGAGCTTCCTTATATTATGAGATGCATGCGGGGTTTATTGTGGATACGGGTTGGGCATGCGTGCCACCCGATTATATGGAATGCATTCACGAGTTGGTCAGTCTCCGCCCTATCGGAAGGGGGTGTAGGTAGGAGAGGGATATACCACTTGGTATTCGGTGCTAAGGCCTTATTATATTTATGCACTTGATCTTAGGATCATGCTAGTGTGTTAATATTCCGCCTTGCATCTAGAAGCATCTTTATTAGGACTAGCGTGTGTATATGTCTGCTTGTTTGGGATTATATTGCGTAGGGCTTCGATCTGACCCCACCCCGCATACATTTTTTTTTTAGGTTTTTTTTGCAGCATGATTATTCCTTGTTTCCGTGACGTGGGAACTCTCTTGGGCGATCTCAAAGAAATGATTTAACTCCATTAGCATTGTATATTAAATTTCGGTAAATACGCTTATTGATTTGATTTTGACTCGGCTCTGCCGTGTCACCCTCTTGTATTACACCTTGATTCTACTATTTGCATGACTGTTGGTTTTCCACGCTTAGACTTATGACAGGTACAGGGGACTTCCCCGGGGATTCCAACGATCCCTTCGAATTTTGGGTATGAAATCCCACTTTAAAATGTTAGGATAGAATTTCAAACCTTCAACCTGTACTCGGGGCGCAAGATCCTAACGAGGGGTTTTATCCCTCGAAACGTAACTCGGGAATCATAATCCCGGGCCGTTACAAAGATGGTATCAGAGCTGAGGTTGTGGAAACCGAGTATGATAGGTTGAAGTGGTTTTGAAAATGGCCCAAGGTTTTCAAATGGTTTTCCAAAATGTTTTAGAAAGGGCAAAATGAATTTAATATGGCTAACTCAAATGGACTAAATACGAACTTGAATCTATAAATCAGGTAATCAAACAAAGGGAAACAAAGGGGAAGTAAAGGCGTTAGACCATCCCTATTGGATGTAGTTGGGAACGGGTAGGCAAAAATATAGCTTTTTCTTTACAGATGGGCCTACAAGATTCCAAGGCCTTGCGTCGTAGTGGCTGGAGTGGCAAGTTAGGTAGAGACCGTGAGGTTTTGCCCCTCAGGTTAGTCTCCCCTCGAAGGGCGGCTCATAGGATAGCTTGATCGTTGATTGCTTCCATGCTGAGTGCTATTGTGCTTAGGGTAGAGAACTAATCAGTATGCCTTGACTTGAATCATGTATTGAATAGCTGTGCAAACGGGATAGCAGGAGAATACCTTGTTCTTATGTCATTGGAACTCATGTCTTGTCGGAATATCTCTTCCATAATTCAAACCCCTGATGATTCTGACTCCGTCAACCGTCCCACCAACACATTTAGGCATGTTAGCAAGGGTCGAAGAGCATCCACTCTCCCCGTTTCGAGTCCTGTTTTGTATCCCACCACCAATGCTTTTATCGAGTCACGTACCTTAGGTTGGTGTCTTCCACGGGAAAATTTGGGTCGGTCAACTAGCTACTTCCGGGGGGGTATCGGATATGGGAAATCCATGAGTGTTTTAGGGAGGGTGATCAATGAAACAATTTCGAGTTAGAAGTGATTTGTCTTATGGAGTTATCCTTCTCGATTCTTATACTGATCAACTGTGTCTTCTTACCACGAGAGTCTAAACACAAATTATACCCTCGCATCTCGAAAACAGTGTGAATGTCCTTGTGTCATACCGAGCGAGTCATATTAGCGTCCCACGGGGAAACAGGGTGATGAGTCGGTGATTGTATGACATGGTGTGTTGGTATATTTCAGCATGACTTGTCTGATAACTTGCATGATCGCACTTATGAACGAATATATATATATCGAATCTATGAATTCCCATCACTGTTACTCTCCTTTGAATTAGGTCCATGATAGTGTGGTCAACCCTTTTTGTATGAGTGCCATGAGAAATGAATTTTTGAGCATGTTAAGTTAATCAAATTGAACCTCATTGACTATGTATTTTCTTAATGAGTGTTGGTAGTATCATGTAGGATATACATCTCCTAATTATTGACTATCATGCCTCTATGTGCCATACTTGTCATACTACATGTATATGGTTGTGTTGGATGTGATAGTTGTTATGCCCAAATGACTTAACCATACCCCTTGACACGATTATTAGAGTGCATCTTAACATGCTTACCTGGAACCCACATTTTTTTGACCTACTTATGTGTACACTAAGTGAGTAATGGATCATACATGTGATATCCTATAATGCTCGCTATGTCATATATAACTTATGCTGCATATGTCTATCGTCGGTTTGTGCATACATGATATTAATATGTCAAGCATGATTAGTGCATGAGATGATAAGTTTTAGCCTGTCCCGTGTGCATGTAAAGTTGATTATGTGAAATGTTATGGATGCATAGGACGCTATTCCTTTAATAGGTACATGATAGTGTGGAATGATACGATTGAAATATTTTGTGATTGCCATGTGCACCTGTAACCTTATAGAATACCTTAAGGGGATTGTTGTAACTCTCGAGTCTGTGTCTTGTCTTGAGTCTCGTCATCTCTAGTCCTGGTTTGTGTCTGAATTCTTAAGAAAGTCGTTTTGTCCTCCCTTGCCCTCCCCTATCTCCGTGACTTCTAACCCCTCGTGATCCTCTTGATGGACGTCGACATAGAAGAGAAAACGAGCGATCGAGTGGCACCAGAGTGGCGCAACGGAAGTGGGGTGGGCCCACGGCCCATGGACCCTAGGATCGACGTCGCCAAAGGAAGGACGCCTTTCGAAGATGGCGGTTGCAGATGTAATCCTCCTAGATGACTCAAGGAATGACGTTCTTCGTCCGAATTGTGATCTCTCCTATGCGATCTGGAATCGGTGTTGTGCGATAGGCTTGGAACTAACTAAATTGAGGTGTGATGACTGATAAGTTGAACTGGTAGTGAATGATTGTCTGACTAACTTGTGTGTGTGATGATGTGCGACTAACTTGTGTTTGTGATGATGTGCATATATGCTTAAGTGTACTGACCTGCTACTAAATCGGTTATGGGTTATATATGTGGTGGTGTATTCTTCTTGGGAATGAGTCGAGTGTTTTCCTTGGTGAGACGGATCGGGAAATCGCAGGTAGATTGAGGTCTTCGAGTTGGTCATTGGTTATGCGAGATGGAATGCATGAAGGATGTGTTAGCTTGGGTAGAGTCGAGTGAGTTATGGCTTGTCAGAGATAGTGTTCAGTGAGTATATTTGAGCTTCCAAGTAGGTCTTAGGTGAAGAGTGGAGTTAGCATGGTGAGATTTCGAGGAAGAGGTCCTAGCTAGAAGTGTCGGTAGGTAGTGGGTGCAAGTATAGGTGGTTAGTGTAGTTCTAGAGGTGGATGAGTGAGCTAAGAATGGATCGGAGGGATTCTCAAAGGGAAGTGTTATTAGATGGATTGGTGAGCTAAGAAAGGTGTCTAGATAGTCTAGGAGCGGATCGTGGGCGACATTGAGGATGATTGGTTGAGGAATGTCTAAGGAATTGCAGAATTGGGGACTAGGTTCTATGTGCGGTTGAGTGGATTCTAGCAAGGTAGGATGCTTGTGTTGGTAATGTCGAGAATAAGGATGGGAGTGTCAGGTGTGAGATGGTCGGTATGAGTTGGGTTCTTAGAGGTGGATGGCTAGTGAGAGTGATTAGTGGTACGAGAAGTGTGATCATGTTAACAAGAGTATTCGAGATGTCTCTTTGGGAGATAATGGTCAGGCAGAGTCTTGAAAACCTTGGGAGAGTAAGCGGGATTTTTAAGGAGCACCTAGATCGATCGTGAGAGTGATTGAGTCGAGAGCTTGAGATTTCTCTTAGAATGCGAGATGGGACTGGTAGAGGACTCCTAGGATGAAGGTGTGCTTTATAGAGAGTCTTGGTTGTTGGTCGAGTTGTTAAACTTGTCGGAATAAGGGAATTGTGCGATTGGGAACTCCGAGATATGGTTTTAGGTGGTCAAGTAGGATTTGAGGTCAGGATGTCAAAGTGGGATGGTTTTTAGATGGCTTGATGGCATGGGAATTGGGACCCCTAGTAGTTGGTTGGGGTAATTGGCCTTGAATTGCGGATATTTATGAGATTAGAGAGATTGTACGCTAGGCGGAATGCAATGGTATTTAGAACTAGTATTGGATTGAGTTGGTAGACCTAGGTAAGGTTGATCTTGATGCAAGTGATGATGAGTAATGGTCGTGTCTTGTCGAGATTGGTAGTTGTAGACAAGGTCTCTTGAGGATTTGATCTAGTGTATGCTTTACTTGGGGTCGAGTGTGGTGCAAATTATATGCTTAGATGATGTTGATTCCCTGATGAATTGCCATAGGCGATATTGAATTGTTAGTACTAACATGGTTAGCCCCTGAACTCGATAAAATGCTAGTGTACGGAAGTATTTGTTTGCCTCTAATGCGATCACGCTTGGTAGTTAACATGAGTATGATATGGTTATGTGATTGATATGATGTGTTCATCCGACGGATATAACGTGCTTATCTGATTGATACGATTGCTATGTTAGACAATTGCTATGATATATGATGCCTTGAATTGGAATTGCTAGGATGCTAGAATTGAATTTATGAAATGTGATTCTAACTTGGAACCTAGGAAGGAAATATTGGATTAGCCCTTAGAGGTGGATGATTCCACCTCATGAGATTGAAACTTGCTTGACTAACATCGGTTTAAGGGATTTTGAATAATGTTTAAAAATGACTAACTTGGATTTTGAGAAATTGAACGCGATCGAGTACTTCAATGATTTTGAAACTAATCCTTTTCAAACTAAAGAACCCCTTTCAAAAGTTTCTAACCGAGCTTGCATTATGACACCCCACGAAGTGGATACAAGCATTTTATAGGGGCCCTTATAGATTGCTTGCTAAGACCTAGTGGAGATGCAATGATGCTTTTCGAGTTATGATATAACTGAGAAGTTGGGGTAAGGATGTGGTAAGGGCCCATATCACATTCTCGCTACGACCCATCGGGGATATTGTGATCATGACAACGATATTGTGAGAACCTCATAGGGCCACTTATGAGGCACTTACGGGATCGATGAAATGGTCCTTGGACTCATCTACTTCAAACTTCATCCCATACCTTGTTTTGGTTTTAGGCTCGGGGACGAGACTTGTTTTTAGAGGTGCATGATGTAAAGGCTCAGATTTTCAAATCCCAAATTTTCGGGAAAAGAAAATTAAAAATGAATTTAAAACGAATTTAATTTGGATATTTCAAAGAAAATTCTCGTCCTCAATAAAAATTCATATTTTAAAACTTTTAAAGCGAATCTCGACCCAATTTTAACGTTAAAGATCGATTCCGCCATTTTTCACCTATTCTTAACCAATTCTAATATCCAACTCATCCTGTTCTAGTTTGGGGAAATCCTATCCTCTCCCTCTCTCCCTCCATTCTTTGATTCCCTAATTTTGGAAAACAAACAACACCTTACCTCTTCAAAAACAAATCAGACTCTTGGACAGTTTGACCTATTGAAAAATCAGATTTTGAAATCCACTTTCACACCTACACAAACACAAAAGGACAAACAACCAAAATACCTTTCTCCCTCTGTTTTAGCAGAAGGCCGGTTGCAGCCTTGCTATCTCCCCTTCAACAAATTCTGAAACACAACCCCCTTCACACTCACGCTCTCCTCTCTCCATTCTCTCGGTTCCCTTTCTCTGTCAAACAACCCAAACACCTACCTTGCTTTTGAGCTTGCCGCCACCACGCCACCTTCGGACCTCCACCTCTCCTCCTTCTTCCTCTGCCACCCGAGCACCGCAAAAGCACCATCGAGCCCATCCGCTCCCCTGATTTCGGAGCCACCATACCCCGTCACCGAGATCTCCCAGCGCCGACCAGCAACTCCAGGCGACAAGCAGCAGCCCAGGGAGACACCTCCCTCCCCTCGACGTTGACGAGCCGCCCAGAAGCCCAGCACCACACCGACGCCATCTCCGGGCACCTCTGCGCCCCTATTTTCCCCTAAAACCGAGTGGTAAGTCTCCTTCTCACTTCCTCTCGCTCAAATCGGTCCTAAAGCTCCGCCTTTAACCTATTTCCTTCCGACCTAGGCCAAGGATTCTTCGATTCCGACTCCGATAAAGCCGAGCGAGGCTCCGGGCATCTCCGGCGAGCCCTCGCATCCAAATCAGAACCCCTCGGTGAGCACTCCTCTTCCTCCTTCCCTTTCTTGTTTGCTTTCTGGACTTGGTGTCGGGTTGAGTGATCGGGGGCCGAGCCCAGCCCGCCGGCGTCTCCCCTTTCGTTTTCTTTCCGAGCGCTATGTTTCTCTTCTTCGAGCTGAAAGAGGAAGAAGGGGCTTGCGGGCCCCACTGTTCCACCTTGGCGTCCACCTCAGCTGGGCCCATTCCCCTTCTTTTAATGCCAGCCTTGGTTTTACACAATGGGAGGGGAATGGGATCTGCCCTTTGGGCCTAACTCTCTTGGGCCGAAATCTGGTGTTTTAAAATAGGGAGAAAGAAACTGGGCCTGATTTGTTAAATGTGAAATCAGTTTGAGGCTTCTAAGATAAGGAGGGGCTCGTTTGGGGGTTTTAAGAAAAGATGGAATCGGTTTTGGTAATTTATAAAATAAGGAGGGTAAGTTTTGGATTTTATAAATATAAGGTCGGTTTGTAATATAAAAAGGGGCTGATTTTATTGAATAAAAATGGTTGGGATTTTTAAGGAATTTTGAAATATTTTATGAAAGTGGTTGATAAATGGTATTCAAAATATTATATAATACTATTTGGGCTTTAAAATATAAAATATTATTTTGAGATTTAAAGATATAATATTGTGGTGATTAAAAGTATAATATTATACTTGGATCCTAGAAAAAGGAATTTGATGAATATTTTCCAATGTCGGAATTTCTAACTAGTTAACTCGGTTATTGAAACAGTTTTCAAGACTATCTTGGGAATTATGTGATCGATGACTAACTAGAATGATTATATGATTGAGTGACTAATAGCATGTGTTTGTGTGGAGTAATTGCATGATTGTTTGACTAATAGCATGATGGGTTGTTATGTATCGTTTGTCTTATCGCTTATGAACTATGATTAATATGAGTATTATTGCGAATAAATGAATGTGGCGGAACGGAATGATGATAATGATGTGGTCTTATGAAATGTGGCATCATGATGAATGGTTGAACTTGATGTGATGATGATTGCGATATGATTGTTATTCTCGTGAATGGTGTGTGCTTGAATGCTTGAATGATTAGACATAGACTTATATATATGTTCTGATATGTATCTAGGTAAAACCCTATGATTATGAATGATGTGTACTGGGTCCTCTATTATGTTGTTCTGCATATCCAAGTGAGTTCCTATATGAGCTCACTCAGATTCGAAAAAAGAGATCTCCCTGCTTGTAGCCATGTGCATACTAGGTGCTTGCATTCATAATAAAGCATGTCATGTAGTATCCTGCTATGATTGCACTCATGATTGAGCATTCGTTTACTCATTGCTTTTGTAAACAGAACGACCGTTATCTGTGAAGTAACTAGAGTCATTGCTAGGGTTATAGGACGACCTAGTCTTATCGGGTCTCGTCCTGAGTCAATCGAGTCATGAGCTTCCTTATATTATGAGATGCCTGCGGGCTTTATTGTGGATACGGGTTGGACATGCGTGCCACCCGATTATATGGAATGCATTCACGAGCTGGCCAGTCTCCGTCCTATCGGAAGGGGGTGGATGTTGGAGAGGGATATACCACTTGGTATTCGGTGCTAAGGCCTTATTATATTTATGCACTTGATCTTAGGACCATGCTAGTGTGTTAATATTCCGCCTTGCATCTAGAAGCATCTTTATTAGGACTAGCGTGTGTATATGTCTGCTTGTTTGGGATTATATTGCGTAGGGCTTCGATCTGAGACCGCCCCGCATACATTTTTTTTAGGTTTGTTTTGCAGCATGATTATTCCTTGTTTCCGTGACGTGGGAACTCTCTTGGGCGATCTCAAAGAAATGATTTAACTCCATTAATATTGTATATTAAATTTCGGTAAATACGCTTATTGATTTGATTTTGACTCGGCTCTGCCGTGTCACCCTCTTGTATTACACCTTGATTCTACTATTTGCATGATTGTTGGTTTTCCACGCTTAGACTTGTGACAGGTACAGGGGACTTCCCCGGGGATTCCAACGATCCCTTCGAATTTTGGGTATGAAATCCCACTTTAAAATGTTAGGATAGAATTTCAAACCTTCAACCTGTACTCGGGGCACAAGATCCTAACGAGGGGTTTTATCCCTCGAAACGTAACTCGGGAATCATAATCCCGGGCCGTTACATTATTAACATGGACATTCAAGAAAAAAAGATTCACATGGTCATAGCTATATTTATATTAATTGAATTGAATGAAATAACATGTTTCAAGTAGTTTTAGAATATTGTAATATATATATATATATATATATATATATATATATATATAGAAATACACTAGGGTTTTGTGTTTCAAAACAAATGACACAAATTTAAACGTGTAGTACATAAATTATTTTTAATATTGTATAAATATAAATTATATAGTGAAAAAATTGATAAATATAGCTTGCGTTTGTAATTTGTACTATGGATTAAAACATTTTGTATAAAAATTTTAATATAAATTTTACCGGTGATTTCCTTAATTAAAAATTCTTATTTTAAAGGCTTTTCTATAATTTTTCTTAAATATCAACAAAAAATAATCTAAATTTTTTTAACATCCTCATCCTTAAGATATAAATAAAAATAAAAATTACATATAAAATTTATAATTTATAAAATTATGACCCGAACCTCCGAAAATGATTGGACGGCCTTGCAGACGAGCCCTTGTTCTTTTTAACGACAACAAGCCACATCTAATGTCTTGTGCGCTTGTGTCATTGATGATATCAGTTATTTCAACGGGATGCTTAGTTTGACTAAATTGAACATTTAGTTCATTAGGTTAAGGGTTTGAAATTTTATGAATTTTCTGGTATGGTCGGCACTTTCATGTGTACGTCAGAGACGCCGGAACACAGTCCGGCTAGCTATGGGGAAACAAATAAAGAAGCTAAGTATACCGATGGAGAGAGAGAGAGAGAGAGAGAGAGAGAGAGAGAGAGAGAGAGAGAGAGAGAGAGAGAGTTAAGACTTGAGAGGGTTATCACAATCATTTCCAAAAATTGGTATGGGCATGTTTAATCTTCTCGCGCAGATCCTCATTTTTAATTTCTTTGCTTTGATCATCTGTCATGAGTCTGTTAGCCCAACCCAACATATGACCCTATTGGATCGAGTTCTAGCTAAAACCAATCATCAAGATATCCCATATTTGCAATAATATCTAAAGACTAAATTGTACGTACGTAGTAAAGTGACCCTATTTTATTTTTATTAGAAAGCACACAAGCTAGCTTGTAGGTTGTATACTTGTATATATATAACACATATATATATATATATGTGTCGTCATGTGTACGTATACTTACAAAAACTAACTTTTCTTGAAGGAAAAGGACTTGAGAAGCGCCCGGAAGCAGTCTGGGTCACAGGGAATCCGAAGGACGCCCTCTTGGCCATAGCCGAACTCATCAGCAGACATCTCGAGGAGGGCGACGATGGAAGGGTGAGTTAGGAACTTGGTGGGAATCAGAAACCTCTCCTTCAACGTTCCCTCTCCTCCCACCATCACCGGAACGTACCCTTTTCTCCCTACCTCTCTCTGGTGATGGTTGTCGACGACCTCACACCCAAAGCTCTGCAGCCTCAGGTATCTAGAAGGAGAGGAGGAGGGTAGTACTGCTTGGCTATTCATTAAACTAGAACGGCCCGCCCCCGCCCCCCCCCCCCCCCCCCCCCCCCCCTTTTTTTTTTATTTTATCTTTAGATAGTTAGGGCTGTATATAGTTATGAAGCATATATAAGCATGGGAGAGAGATAAACAGGGAAGGGTATATCTGTAATTAACATTAAGCGACGACAGAAAAAGGATATATTTGTTTTATATATTGGGTTTGAAAATGTTGTGCAAATTGATGTTGAGATATACAGTACATACAAAGATGTTTCATGTCTTGAAGTCAAATATATGGTGCAGTGTACTAATAATTGTTTTTTTTTTTTTTTGGTGGGGAAACAGGAGAGCCAAGCTATCAAGCAACTAAAATAAACACAAAAAGTGCGAAAACTGGGCTACACATAAATAGAGCGGGGAGTAGCCCTTCCCCTAGCATCATCAAAAAGGATCAACTCCACCACCGGCGGAGGGCTGAAAAGTTCGTGGAAGCCAATCGGAAAAGAAAAAGCAAAAGAAGCAAGGGAGTCGGTGATGAAGTTCGCTTCCCTAAATACGTTCCTCAATCGGATGTTCCAATCTCTGGCAATCAAGTTCTGGCAAGGGCGTACCAGGCTACTTAGCGGGTGGTGGTTGCTAACCCCTTTCTTAACCAGCTGCACCGCCAACTGTGAATCAGACTCAACTAGGACCCTTCTGACCCCTTCCTCCAAGATAAATCCAGCCCATAAATCCAGCCCATCAACTAAACCCTAGAGCTCCGTCTTCGGCACCGAGCATTGCCCAAGACACCGAATATACCTCGATATCCACTTGCCTCTCTCGTCCATGATAATATTCCTATCCTGTTTGTCCTTGATTCTCCCCACCGGATTAAATTTGTGTCAGGCTTCCTTGTAGTCCTTAGCTTGCTTACGGACAATCTTAATAGAGAGTTTGTACCTACTCTGATTACTGAGCGCACGATCGTTGGGCTCCTTCCATATCCCCCATATAGCGATGCCAAAGAAACTGGCCCAATCGATGTTTCCTTCCATCTTAGCCTTAATTAGCTAACACGTTCTGCCTAAGCCAAGACGCAAAGGGTACATCGAAGAACCCTTCTAAGTCACCTGGGATGTCAGCTCTTCTCCACAAATTATCAGTAGTAGGGCAAGCCCGAAACAGGTGGATCAAGGACTCCGATGAATCAGGGCAGCTCTTACACGAAGGATCATTGGTGAGCTGCCGGCAAAACCTTTCCTGGTTTGTGAGTATCGCCCCATTCGTAACCAGAAAAATAAAGCACCGAACTCTCTCAGGCACATTAAGGCCCCAAATACTCTTATAGACCATGGTGTCGGCAAAGTTTAAGCTATTCATGCCATGGATGTATCTGTACGCAGTTTTAATGGAATAACCCCCGTCATGCGCCCATTTCCAACTAAGATTGTCTCCATCGGTATTGCTTTCATCAACCCCAATCGAGGCGAGTTTCATGAGCGTGCTCGTAGGAAGAAGACTCTGAAGCCTAGCTAGTCCAGTCCCAGCCATTACCTTCCACCCAGTAGGACCTGACAGTCCTTCGTCTCTCTGTATCATCAATCTCCGCAGTCGTGTTGTCCCCGAGGCAGCCTTCCCCAATCCATTGGTCCATTCTGAATCTTGTCGTGTTACCGTCATTAATGATCCACACGGTGCTCCCTAAAATGACCTTATTAAAGCACTTCATCAAACCAGTCCAGATGCTAGAGGAGTCCGCAACCGTGCTCGAGTCTTCCCGGATGTACTTGGCTCGAAAAATGTCGCTCCAAACCTCTCCTTCCTTGCTATTAATGAATCTCCAAGCCAGCTTGCATGTGATGCGAGATTCATGTCTCCCGTGGCCCTTATCCCAAACCCTCGAAGCTCCTTCAGCTTGCATAAATCCTTCCAATTGATAAGGTGGATTTGCTTATGACCTTCATTATCCCCCCAGATAAAGTTCCTGCAAATTTGGTCAATTTTATTGCAAGTATTAGTCGGATTTAAAACCGAGCTCATCACATAGTAGGGAATAGTAAGAAGCACATATTTAGTAAGCGTAAGTCTCCCTACTAAGCTGAGGGTTCTTCCCTTCCAACTTGCAAGTCTAGCCTTGACTTTGTCGACTAGCGGGTTGAAGGTGTCCTTTGTGATTCTCTTGTGTAGCACAGACATTCCTAGGTAGCTTCCGAGGTTGTCTGTGGCTTCGAACCCGGATTCACTCTTCAAATTCCTAACTACATCCTCTCCTACATTCGGAGAAACATAGAGTTTGGATTTGTTCACATTGATCCTTTGTCCCGAAGCTCCACAAAACCGCTCAAAGATCCCCTTAATGCATCTGAGTTGCTCGACCGAAGCTTCAGCGACGAGCACTATGTCATCTGCAAATAAGACATGGGATATATTAGGTTCATTCCTCGTTACTTTTGCCGGAATCCAATCACCAGTCTCAACTGATTTGTGAATAGCATGGCTTAGTCTTTCAATGTAGAGAATAAAAAGATAAGGAGAGATTGGGTCTCCCTGTCTTAGCCCTCTCATCGGTTTGAAACTCTCCATCATTTCCCCATTAACGAGGATCCGAGTGGAGTCTGAAGTGATGCAGCATTCAATCCATTTGATCTAGTTGTCCGGGAAGCCAACACCTCTTAGAGTATCGGTGACAAAGTCCCATCTTAGCCGGTCGTAGGCCTTTTCCAGGTCGATTTTAAGAATCATCCACCCCTTTCTCCCTTTCTTCTTTCTCATAGAATGGACAAGTTCCTGCATGATGACTACATTATCAGTTATAACACTCCTAGGTAAGAAACTACCTTGAAGGGGGCTGATAAGATCAGGGAGGATCGGGCGCGCGCATCCTGTTCACCAAGACCTTTTTGTACGTCTTAAACAACACGTTGCAAAGGCTGATGGGACGGTATTGTGCCACTGATTCCGGCTTAGAAACTTTTGCAAGAAGGACGATAAGCGTATCATTGAGCCCACCCGGAAGTCTCGCAGTGCTCAGGAATTGATTGACACGTCCCACGACTGAATCTCCGACAGTGGCCCAACACTTCTAAAAAAAAGAGGGCATGAAACCCGTTTCACCCGGCGGCTTTGTTAGCCGCCATCTCCAGCAAAGCTTCACTGATTTCTTTCTTTGTGAATGGGGCACTCAGCGAGTCCCAATAAGCCTGGGGGATCTGTGGGAAAGTAGCAGGTTCCATGTGTTGTGGGTGTGCCTCCTCTGGTGCTATGTTGAATAGATCTCGAAAGTAATCCAAGACCATATTACTAATACCATCCTGGTTGGTTATCTCAATATCATTCTCACCTTTGAGCAAGTCAATTCGGTTCCTCTTGCGTCTAACAATGGTGGTTAAGTTGAAGAAAGACGTGTTGCGGTCGCTCGCTCCGAGCCAAAGCTCTCTCGATTTCTGGAACCACAAAAGTCTGTAAATGAGGTGTGTATTACCTTGAAAGGGAGAATGAGGCGTTTTGGCCATGCAATGGGAATGCCTATAGCTAGTCTCACATTTGGTACCTCATCCATAGGGAACGGCAATGGTGAATCTGGATCTACAGGAGAATCTATATTAACTTTCATGCAAAGAGCTGGAAGAGGTCGACAATGGAGACTTATTTCCATGGTTGAGGAAGAAGGGATAAACATGGTTCCTGTAGCGACAAGCCTCTTGAGATCTGGCCAAAACAATTGGCACTTGTCCCACTTTCCCTGTCATAAAAATTGTAAATATACATGTGAAATAAAAACGCAATTAAAAGTTTTACTGTTAAAAATTAATTACCTTTAACTCAGCAGGACTAGGTGATTGCTCTTTGGCACTGTTACTTTGACTCTCAATAGAATTATCTTCTCCAATAACATCTTCAGTATGATCCACGACATTTTCAGAATGAGTCTCTCCATTGATAATATCAACATGTTCCTCTTGAGTAGGTACCGTTTCTATGGGTTTGTCTACAACAGGAATCTCTACGGAAACGGAAGGAATCTTTAGCTGTATATCATGAATCCCATCAATTGAATCTAAGTTTATATTTTGCTGTTTTGCAAGTAAAAGAACCACTTTTCTCAAAGTTTGAACTTCAGCCTCAAGTTCATTCGGAGAAGAACAAGCAGAACACTTTGTCGAACTAGTTCGACGCTTGGATGCACCAAAATAATCCTTAATTCCAACCCCTTTGCCAACTCCGGTAACACGGCCTGGATGCTCATCCTTACCCAAGGCAATTGACAAACTATCTTGTCTATCAAAAAGTTTGAGTTTCCCAGATGCAACTTGTCCATCAATCTCATCCTAAAAAATACAAATTGAGACAGAGATATTTTTTTCATGAAGCAATTTTGCAATGACATAGATATTTTTCCATGTAAGCGTGATCGTTTTGGTAACTTGATGGATTTTAGAAATACTTACAATTTTCTTAGCAACCTCCTGAACATTTCCTGACAGACCACCATCAATGTCTACTCGTGCCTTTTTCCATAAGATACCACGCGAAACTTCATCAGAAGGTTCCATGTTTGTCTCTTCTATCTAAAAAGAAAAAAAAAATTACAAATTACTATGGAATAATACACGAACATCAATTTATATGCTCAATGAAGTAAAAGCAAACTTACAATCTCTTGCTCAATGCCAGCATATCCCTTACGACCAGCCTTGTAAGGATATTCATTTTTCTTTGCAATCTTACTATTTCTTGCACTAAGCGCCTGTTCATAGTTAATGTTTTCTTATTTTAATTTGTACATAAGAACAATATAAAACTAGTGCATAAACTGGATTTAGAAAAAACCTGAAACTCATCAGATTGTCGGTATTTTATAAACTTAGTCCATGTACTTTTGTCAATGAACTCATACTCAGCTGGTGGCTCAGTGCAAATCTCTCCATTTTTCCTCATATATTTCTTATCCAAGCGACTCTTAAAATCTCTGAATGCAGTATTTGCTGTAGTAATGATCCAACCAATCTTGCCCGTATCATTAGGTATATCAAACGATTGCTACAAAATGTACATAATAGTAGTTAATTGATTAGTTATTAGATTTAGAAATATGTTATTACGACAATATTACTGATGAATGAAAATAGGTGATGTTATCTTACCATAACTTGTTCAACAATCAATTTTTTGAGCTCAATCGGAACAGCCTTCCAAGAATGATAGGAAATTGCTACTCTATTACGAGCACAATGACCAATATAGCTTGAAAGCCTTGCGTGATTATTTTTAATAGGCTGATCCTTTTTGTTCCACTGTACAGGAAACTTCTTGCCACTATCCTTCATCTTAGTGACAACCTTCATCTTCGTAATACCTCTCTTCTTAGATGGGGTAGACTTCTTAGATGGGGAAGACTTCTTATCAGTAGAGTCATTGTTCTCATCCGAATTCCCAGAAGATCTAGGTGAAGCCATATATCTACATAAAAAACAGCAAGAGATATTGTCAAATATCACAAATAAAGTATATTAGTAATTTGTAAGAATAAACAAAGACTTTGTAATTTATAAGAATCCAAATCATAAATTTACCTAATTAGTTAGGCATGTTTTTTCCCCTTTTTTTTTTTCGAAGTCTTAACATTTTCAGTAATCAATATCCCTTCATCATGATCATCACGCAAATAAGATCTATCTATATTGATATCATCGGATGGTGGCAAAACTGCTGAAAATTGATCATTTTCAACCATTTGGACATCTTCTTTTCCATTCAAATCATCTAAATATCTCTCTTTTGCTGGAATAACAAAAGACCACCCAGTAGCAGCCGGATCCGGTACATAGAACACTTGCCTAACTTGCGATGCTAAAACAAATGGCTCATCTTTGTGGCCTATCTTATTAAGATTAACTGAGGTGAAGCCTAACTCATCAACTCGTACACCACCCTTAGAGTCAGCCCATTGACAATAAAACACTACTTCCTTAAAAACCACATAATCCAACTCCCATATTTCTTCAACTACACCATAATATGAACTCCGCCCATAAGTAGGACTTTTGTCCTTCCCTGAACCTATTTGTATAGCTTCGGCCACCAAGGTGACACCACTATTCCGCATTGTGCTTTTATCATCTTGCATCTTCGTGTAAAACATATAATCATTGATCTCATACTTCATGGCGGTTGTGACTACTAAATCAGGCAGTTGTGACAACCACTTCAAACGATTGGAAACCATTCCAGGATTTTGTGCCAAATCCTCAAGAACTCGCTTTTGTAGCCAACCGACGAACGAGCGATTATGTTCAGCCGCTATCCACTTATCACTTCTATGAGATGGATTTTGACTCCTTACATAAGACTTGTGCTCTATTATATATGGTTGAACTTCCTCATCGTTATAAAGCACATACAAGTGAGCCTTAAGACGCACATCTTGGGATATACTTTTCTTTTGTTGTCCCAAGGTTCCATTTCCATCTGAGCTTTCTATGAATGAAGACTTCGGAATTCCTATCGCTTCAACACCAGATAAGAATTCAGTGCAAAACTCGGCAACTTCTTCCACAACTTCTTCCACAACTTTCATATGCCTCGCAAACGGATACATCCATCTAAGATAAACTGGCCCACATAATCTGATGTCTCTAACGAGGTGGATAGTCAAATGAACCATTATATCACAAAAAGATAGAGGGAAATACATCTCAATCTCACACAATATAATTTCAATTTCCTTCTGCAACGAGCTCAATTCATCAGGATCAATGACTTTGCTGCAATTTTTTTTGAAGAATAAGCATAATCTTGTCACGGTAGATCGAACATCCTTCGGAAGAATAGAGCGCACGA
Organism: Persicaria tinctoria; assembly: GCA_037127255.1. NCBI lineage: Eukaryota > Viridiplantae > Streptophyta > Magnoliopsida > Caryophyllales > Polygonaceae > Persicaria > Persicaria tinctoria. The sequence continues at coordinate 17,357,339 of JBANSL010000007.1, read as the reverse complement.
CAATCGGCAAAATTTTTTGCATTATAATATGACAGTCATGGGTTTTCAAACCAACAAGCTTCAACTCATTTGCAGAGACAAGGTTGCTCATATTTGATGAATACCCATAAGGAACCTTTAGCTCTCGAAAAAATTTGCAGAACTCCAATTTCTCATTTCTAGACAAAGTATAACAGGCAGGTGGCAAATAAGTGCGGTCGCCTTTCTTTTGTGGTGCCAATTCTTGTCTGATTTTCATATCAACCATGTCTAGCCTAGCATTGAGACCGTCTTTCGTCTTTCCCGGAACATTAAGTAGTGTACCAACAAGACTATCAAACACATTCTTCTCGATATGCATCACATCAAGACAATGTCTCACGAATAAATCCTTCCAATAAGGTAGATCGAAAAATATCGACCTCTTTTTCCAACCACTAAATTCCCCAGATGACTTCCCAGAGGACTTAACACTCTTTTTCCATACCTGACATTAAGATCCTTCACCTTATCAAGAACTTGCTCACCGCTTAATGGTATTGGAGTTGTTCCTTCTTCTGTTTCTCCATTAAAAGCCTTCCGAAGTTTGCGATAGCGATGGGAAGAGGGCAAAAATCGTCGATGCCCAAGATAAACCGTCTTTTTATAATGATGAAGTTGCAGGAAGCTCGTGCCTTCTTCACAAATCGGGCATGCATAATGTCCTTTCGTCGTATAACCACACAAATTACCATAAGCAAGGAAATCATTTATAGTGCAAAACAACATCGCTCGCATATTAAAAGCTTCCCGTCGATATGCATCAAATACTTCAACACCATCATTCCACAGGAGTTTCAAATCCTCGATTAGAGGGGCCAAATAAACATCTATATCATTCCCTGGTTGTCTTGGCCCAGAAATTAATAAAGATAACATCACGTATTTACGCTTCATGCATAACCACAGAGGAAGGTTATATATCACCAGCAGAACAGGCCAAGTACTATGAATACTACTAAGGCCTCCATGTGGGTTCATTCCATCGGTTGAGAGAGCAAGACGCAAGTTCCTGCTTTCTTCGCCAAAATCGGAATATTTATTGTCAATCATCTTCCACTGAGGAGAATCTGTTGGATGTCTGAGTTTTCCATCACATTCCCTTCCAGTTTCGTGCCATGTCATGTTTTGTGCATCTTCTACGTTGTTGAACAAGCGTCTGAATCTTGGTATGATAGGAAAATACCATGCTACCTTGGCAGGAACACCTTCTCTCTTGTATCGCGGTTCACCACAATCGGGATTTGGACAATACTGCAATGATGCATTATTTCCTCGATACAAAACACAGTCATTATGACATGCATGTATCCTCTCATAATCCATACCCATCGTACGCAACATCTTTCTCGCCTCGTAGGTACAGTTAGGAAGTACGTTATCCTCTGGAAGCATATCTTTCAAAATTTCAAGTAAGGTTGTGAAGCTCTTATTGGTCCACCCATGAGCAGCTTTCAAATTATACAACTTCAAAACAGCAGACAACCTTGTGAATTTAGTACTATTCTCATATAGTGGCTTTCGAGCATCATCCATCAAGTCTTCAAAGATCTTAGCATTTTCTTGAAAATTTTCTTTCATGACATCTACCATGTCTTCTAATCGATCAGCTTCATAGTTACCAGCTTCATAGTTATCACCTCCAACAATGTCACAATCAGATTCATCCAAGCGAACACATCGATCTCCTTCCTCGCCATGCCAAATCCATTTTGTGTAAGATCTATCCATTCCATTTACAATCAAGTGATCTCGTAAATCTTTTTTCATTTACTCGTTCCACATGACAGCAGTCTAAACATGGACATTGTATCCTACTCCGGTGATAAACGATTTGCAAAAATCCAACTACGATCCATATATAATATATTATGGATTTAAAGACGCATCAAATTAAAATTTATAACTTGTAACTAAACAAGAAACACAAAAGTGAGGGATAAAAACAAATAAAAGTGCATAAAATTTCAACACTACAAGAGAGAATGGCAATTTAAGTCCTTGAAAAGCTTCAATTCCAATTTTCCTTTAAGATTATATTATCATATGCACAGCTGCACTAGATGCTTCTGTTAAATTTATGACCAGTCTTAAGATAGGAGCTTGGAACGTTAGGGGCTTCAATGACAGAAATGCCAGAAAAGGGTGAGAATGAGTTGCTAAAAATGACAGAAAAAGGTGAGAATGAGGTGCTAAAAAGGGTGAGAATGAGGTGCTGAAAAGTATGCCGGGAGATTGGAAAAATGCAATCAATAGAGTGAACAAAGAGAAGGGACGAATGTGGCTCTGGTGGGATCCATGGGCTGCAAATCTGAGCATTTTGTTCCATTGGGAAATCAATTTATACACTACCTACCAAGTTGCAAGCAAGAATGGAAACTTTCAATTTGTGGTAACTTTTGTTTATGCTTATAATGAAAATCATTGGGAAATCAATTTATACACTACCTATCAGGAAGGGAATTTTGTTCCATTGGGAAATCTTTATTCCGACTACCAGTTAGTAATTTCATCTGATAACAAACCACCCTATGAAATGCATCCACTGGCTTATGATTTTGCTCAAAATGTCTCGTCTAGTGCATTTCATCGAGAGGATATTGGTGAATCAAGTCCCACTGGCATAACAGATATTACCCGCCATTTTTCTTTGAGCTGCAAGGATACTGGGAATGGTCAGGAAACTGATGTCAAGGAAGCGACTGTCAAGGGCGTGCTTGATGTTATTGAGAGAAATTGCAAGAAACTAAGAACATTTCTTTTTGTGCAACCTGTTGGGGAACTAATCTCAGAAAACCCCACCTTCTTTGAGAGCCTCACACTCCTCCGAGTTTTAGATCTAAGCCATACAAGACTCAAAGAACTTTCTCCAAAAACCATTTCTAAGTTAAGATGCCTTTGTTATCTAGATCTTTCATCTACTCCTATAATAGAGGTGCCCTCCCTATCCAAGAATCTTGCATTGCAAGTCCTTAAACTAAATGACTGTAAAAACCTCCGTAAACTACCAAAAGACTTGGCAGAGTTGACCAACCTTTTATATTTTCAAGTGAATATTGTCACTCAATTATTAGAAATGCCTCCACGGATGGGGCAACTGAAAAACCTTAGAGGACTTGAAGTATACCTAGTGGGGGAAACAAAAACAGGAGATGGAAAAGGAATTGAGCAGTTGAAGGAAATGAATGATCTCAGAAAATCACTTAAAATCGCAAGGCTTGAAAATGTCAAGAGTGAATCAGAGGCTCGAGAGGCTGAGTTACAAAAAAAGCTCAAATTGGAAACATTGAACCTATACTGGAGTGCTGATTCAACACATGCAGAAGCAAAAGAAGTCCTGGAAGGCCTTGAACCTCCCCGAACCTTGACTGAGTTGACAATTAAAAAATACAGTGGTTCCTAGTTTCCTGAATGGCTCAGCAGACCTGATGTATGCCTGGGTCTCAATACTATTAAATTGGAATATTGTAAAACTTGCTCAAAGCTACCACCACTAGGGGATCTTCGATTGCTAAAACATATTCATCTCAAGGGAATGGAAGCGCTAGAAAGATTGCCTGCACTGCCATCATCTTTCAAAAGTTTAACTATCGATGAATGCAGGGAATGTGGGAGCTGATTGGCGCAAGATCAAAGATCTCGTGGTAACTATTGATTCAAAGACAGTCCCTCCTCAAAGTAGCAGCACACAGGTAAAATCTTTATTCCGACTACCAGTTAGTAATTTCATCTTTATTGTGACACCTCAACATAGGAAATGTCTAGAGGAGTTTGCAACTTTGTATGGACGGACTCGAGCCTAATGAAGCTAAGTCAGAAGTGTATCTAGCAGGGCTTACATATCATGTTTGGGATCACTGATGTACAATGCAGCAGGTTCAAACAGATGGGCATGCATATGAGACAATGCAGCAGGTATGGGATCAGTGTTGCTGCACATATCACTTTTTTATCACAGCAGGTTCAAACGAGATTATCTTGTTTCTTTATGAACCATCTAAATCTTGAAGGATAGAAAACCACACCAAGAGCCTCAAGGATGAACTAGAAAAGCAAGCACAGCGATTCAGAAATGTGTTGGACTATTGAGAATGTGCAAAGAACTTACCCGAGAGATAGAAGTGTGTTGGACTATTGAGAAATTCCAAAAGTAATTCCTGGAAGAAAAAAAACCATATGAATGATAAGATAATACTCATTTTCATATATATGTATATATAAGAAAACAAGAGATAAAAGATAAAAACTGAAATTGCTGAAAAAACAAGAAAAACACTAATAAAATGGCATTTTAAGTCCTGAAACGAGCTCAAATGCCCGAAAAAGCCCATAGGTCACAGCAAAGCGGTGAGTTTGATTCGTGAGCGGATTCCCTATTCGGAAAGGTATTATGGAGCTCAATCGGACACCGGACACCCAAGATCACTTTCACCGAGGGCGTGCATATATTGTTATTTCTTTTTTTTAGCATCCTCTTACAATTTGTACGACTTTCATTGCTTCTAGCTTGATGTCTGCTAAAGCTTTAGCATCCTCTTACAATTTGTTTTACAGATGACCATGATTGTGCTATACTGTTCTCAATCGTTCTTGTATAATTTTTCATTTGTATTTTTCAATTTCTGAACTGGATGAGTTATATTATAGAAGTATAGATGCAATGTGGCTGCTTTTAGATCCGAAGGAGGATGAGTAGAAGAGTGATGATGCTCTCAAGTTTGAGGATTGACATCTTATGTCAAGGAGAGTGATATATTGCGCTGTAAATCACTCGAACTGTTGATAAAAATAAAAAAAAAGATCTTCTAATTTTAATATAAATAAGCGCAAACAGAAGAAAGGTCTGTGTATTTTATACATCTGAGATGGCCTGCAATGACTCTAAAGATGAAAAGTGAATTGAGAACAGAAAGCTTGCAGGTTTACAATGTAAGTGTTGTTTGTGAACTCTATGTTCTAGGAGATTGAAGTGGTAATTATAGACGTACTATAGTGCTGAGAAAGAGGGAGAATGTGAGGGCAGGGGAGAAAGAAGGCCAAGGGCAATCATATACAATCTAGTGTGCATTGCATTGGATGAAGCTGTTGGGGTGTTCTTGAAGTTTTGCCGCTTGCTTGGGAGTAGGGTTTTCAGAAGTTCATTCTGGAAACAAGTTCAGATTTAGTGATTGATGTTCACAATAAACTGCTTGGTAGAGTTCTGAACTAGATTCATCAATTTGTGGTGAGACTGATAGGGTAGCTGACCATTTAGCTTTTACATATCCTATTGGTTTACATATATTAGAGGTTGTTCCTCCTAATCCTGTTTCTTTTTTACTTTGATTACTAAACTTTGAACTGTGAAGCGTCTCTCAGAAAATAGAGTACAAATTTCTGGAACTACAGCAGCATTTGAACAGACTTTGAACTAGACTTTGAAAATAGAGTACAAATTTCAGAAAATAGAGTACAAACTTTGAACTAGATTCATCAATTTCTGGAACTACAGCAGCATTTGAAATGGGAAGTGTCTCTCAGAAAATAGAGTACAAATTTTGAACAGCTTGAAAGCTCAGACCAAAATGAAGGTTTTGAGAGATGTAGCAAGATTAATTCTTATAGTTGAGTGAGATAATTAGGTATAGTGAAAGGTAACTACCTCTTCAAGCCAACAGTCACATCTTTTTGCTGCTACTTAAGTCCTAAACTAACAGTATAAGAAACATACCCTTTTTGCTGCTACTTAAGTCCTAACCTAGCAGTCTTGAAAAAAAAAATGCTGTTGTAGTTCCAGAAAAAAAAAACAGTAGCATTATTATATGGAATATTCATCCTATAATGCTGTTGTAGTTCCAGAAAAAAAAAATCAGTAGTTCTAGAAAAAAAAATCAGTAGCATTATTATATGGCAATATGTTCAAGAAACACCCTACAATGCTCCAAAAATCAGTAGCATTATTATATGGCAATATGTTCCAAATATCAGTAGCATTATTATATGGCAATCAGTAGTTCCAGAAAAAAAAATCACTCTAAAAGCATGTCTTTTTATAGTTGCAGTTAGGATGCTTTTTTGTGGCAATATGTTCTACGATTTCTGAACTCAATTGCAAAGAAAAAACACAATTAAGCAGGGATCGAAACACCCTACAATGCTGCTGTAGTTCCAGAACAAAAAAAAAAATCAAAAAACTAACAGTATAAGAAACATACCCGCTTTCTCGATTTGGGATTAACACAGAACGAGGGGGTGGGTGGTTATCGCCTTCAATTTCATAGATTCTGAAGAAACCTGGTGTGGATTAACACAGAACGAGGGGCTTATCATCTTCAATTGAAGAGAGTTCGGGAGGAAGGACGAATCTGGACAACGGATGGAGATGAAACAGAGTTAGGGAGTAGAAAACTTACCGAACTTGGCGTCGCTTGAGGAAGAATCTGGACAACGGATGAAGATGAAATAGAGTTAGGGAGTAGAGGACGTTGTCTGTGCGAAGAAGCTTCAATCCAAGAAGCTCTAGTTCGCCGATTGACCAGTTGAAGAGAGCTAGGGCACGTACTTTGTGTTTTCGCGGGAGAAGATGGCCGGATTAGCACTGGTTTTTTTTCCTTAATTAAATCAGATTTTACTCTTATTTTTTACTTTTTATTTTAATTTTAATTTGAGAAGATAAAACACTTACCATATTAATTTGAGAAGATAAAATATTTTTTATTTTTTATTTTAATTTTAATTTTTTTACTTTTTTACCCTAAATTAGGCATAGACCACGGTTTTCATTGGATAAATACAACGGTTCTAACAACCATATTATTTGAGATGTGCTCTATATATATGAAAATAGTTATTTATATATTCGTTGTCTTTGTAATTACAAAGACAACGGTTTTAATTGGACATAGACAACGGTTCTATCAATCGTATTATTTGAGATGTTTCGATATCTATGAAAACGGTTCTTCCTATATTCGTTGTCTTTATAACAATAGAGACAACGGTTTTAATTAGTCATAAACAACGGTTTTGTGAATCGTATTCTTTGAGATGTCCTCTATATCTATGACACCAGTTATTTGTATATCCATTGTCTTTGTACTTACAAAGACAACAATTTCAATTGTACATAGACAACGGTTCTAACAACCGTATTCTTTGACATGTCCTCTATAGGTATGACAACGGTTCTTTATATATACGTTGTCTTTGCAATTTCAAAGACAACGGTTATAACTAATAACTGTTGTGCGTACCACAAAACTATAATTTCTGCCAATATAGACAACAATATTTCAAAAACCGTTGTCTATGCGGTGTTGTCTAAAACCATATTTGTACTAGTGTTTGATGAATGCAATGACGGTTCTTTGAGTGAAAGTGTTGCAGATAAGGCCGCTGCAGATATTTGTAACATAAAGAAAGGAGATGTACATACCAGAGGCTCGCCTGCTGCTCGCGTACTGCTCGAGTCGCCTGCGGGGTGCGGCTGAGCGATTCGACGCAGAAGACGTGTGGCTGTGCTGCTCGGTTTCAGAGGAGGAAGAAGATGTCGCATGCGGGGTGCGGCTGAGCGAGTCGACGGAGAAGACGTGTGGTTGTGCGAGTCGACGTAGAAACCCTAGATCTGGGTCCGTGCGGGATAATGTGATGCAGATGTCCTAGATATGAGATCTAAGAGATGAAAAAGGAGTTTGGGGGATTATGGCAAATGGGAGGCGGAGAGTGAAAGTGAGAGATAAAAGTGGTAGGGTAAGTTTTTTTATTTTTCTTTAATCCTTTTATTTTTCAAAAAAATTGTGCAACGACAATGCATATGGGTCGCAAAAGTACTGAAAACTTCTACACTTCCCAAATTTTGAAATGGATAGGTACTGCCGTAGCAAAAAAAAAACCACATTTGCGACGGAAAGATCATGCCGTTGCTAAAGGGTGTAGCTAATACAATTATTTTTTTTAGGCGTAGCGAAGCGGTCGCAAAAACCTACCATTTGCCACGGTAAATCTTTGCCGTTTCTAACTAGTGTAGCAAAAGGAATTTTTTTTTGTAGTGATTGGTCTAGGACTCCAAGGGAACGTGAGTTGACTAGATTGCAATTTTATAGGAGAGAGGCTTCTCGGTAGGATCCTAAGTCTTGTGAATCAATAAAAGCCGGTTGAATCCTAGGGTTGTGGAAGAACCCTAGGCGGGGACGTAGGCCAAGTTCGTGTCGAACCTCGTAAACAATTCATCGAGTACTTTATTTACTGTCTTACCTTATTCCCGCACTTGGTTCGAATTGTTTAACTTTGTGATTCAGGTTTTCAGATAAAAGACTAAGTCTAATCTCAAAGGGTTTTAACACGAGCTTCAAAAGTTTTGAGACTATCTGCGAAAAACCGGAATACTCTATTCAACCCCCCTTCTAGAGTATCTTTACATTACTTAGTTTTACATTATCGAACATTCAAATAAGTATAATATTAATATTTCAAAATTAGTTAAAAGTTGATAAATATTTTATTAAGTTTTTAATTTTTTAAAAAGGGGTCTAAAAAAATCAAGTTACCTATATTTTAAAACAGATGAAGTAATTATTAGGAGATGCAGTGGAGTGTGTGTTTGGATGATTGACCCCAATTGCTTCAACAGATGACTATTTTTGACTAATTAAACTAAATTTAGATAGGTTTAGGGCGTTGAAATTTTATGAAGGCACTTGATGCGTGAGTAAGCGAGAGCGCCGGCCGGCCATGGTGAAGCGAATAGAAATTAAAATGAATCCCAATCGAGCGAGGCCGGAAAAATGAACTTTAATAAACACGCCTGAATCATGGAGCAATCATAACAAGAGATATCTTAGCAATTCCATTAATATCGATCATAGTCTTCCTTTAAAATGGGAGACAAAGTTGTTATGAAATGAACATAAGTTTACTTTCTACTTTGTGTGATACTAACTTTGATACATATAATTTCATAATTGGTTAGAGTTCTGACTAACGTACTAATTTTATACTGAAACTACTAATTAAAAACCAAGATATTTAAGGAATTGAATTGAATGTGAAATGATAGAGGTACGTGATGATCTCTGAGACTGATTGAGAAAGTTTGACACCAGTGTTTTTATGGCCCATCTAGAAATCTAGGATCATATTTTCTGATGTTGTGGTTATATTTATATATTGAATGATGACTTTCTAACTTGTTCTTATTGGACCATATTACTGATTTTTTTTTTTTGAAATATTCATAACAAATTAAATAATTACGAAAATATTCAAACTTCTAAAATAATTACAGAAATATTTATTTTTTGCGTTTTATTCACAGAGCATGAGAGAGAATTGGCGCATGGGTGGAGGTTTGAAATTTACTAAAGAAACGCGGTCCCATTCCGCGTATGTACTTTAAAATAAAAGAAAAATGGAGAATAAAATACTTGAGATGTTTAAAATAAAAGAAAAATGGAGAATAAAATACTAAAGGTTAGTTTCACTCTCTTATTAGACTTTTTTCGCTCTTATTTGAATGCTTAAGATGTTTAAAATCTTTAATATTCATTCTCTCATGCTTGTGCTTACACTACTACAAATACGTTTAAAATCTTTAATATTCATTCTCTCATGCCTATGGCAGCGGTTTTTGGACCGTGCCATCTGCTCCCGTTGCTATAGACCTATGGCAGCGGTTTCATTAACCTATGGCAGCGGATAGAGAAAGTCGATGAGACCGCTGCCAAAAATACGTAGAACCGCTGCCAAAAAGTCTAAGGGAGCATTTATGTAATAGAGCAATGAAAGCGGTTGAAATGGGGTTTTGGCAGCGGTTTAAAAACGATTATAGAAGCACTTTATCATTCTTTTGACAGCGGTTTTGGTGCTCTATGGCAGCGGTTTTGGTGCTCTACGGCAGCGGTTTTAAATAGCTGAGAAATAAAATAATTTGCCAGCGGTTTATTCTCAACACGCACCTGTGTAATATAATTTGAGATATTTATATATATTGAAATCGTAAATTTAAAATTAACTAAAAATGAAGAATACAAATTCAAAATATTAGACTTTCATTGCGTTATAAAAGTTTCATTACAAATATATACTACATATCCAAATTTTGGGTTTGCTAAGAGTCAGCAGATTAACAAAAGGCTAAACACATGTGAACTACACTAAAAATAGAATAACCACATGGAAAAACATAGTTTGTAACCTAGACAATAAGTGGAATCCGACCAAAAGTATAGCAACGTGTGCAATATGGACATTGTACGTCGACGAGCAAAATGTCATTGAGAGACCTGCAAAATGGTCATCAAGGACAACAAAAATTCAGTATGGCATTAAAGAGAAGGGAAAGGGAAAGGAAACTATTAACCTCATGTTTTATTTGGTTAATTCCATTAATTTAATCATTACCCTATGAAACATATCGATCAACACACGAAAGTCGTCTCAAACGAAAAAGCATTCCAACACATTCAGAATCTAACACAAATCCAATTTCAGTTTAGGAAGCAATTGACCAAAAGCAACAACAAAATTCAATAAAATTCAAGAGTGATTCAAGATAAACTATTCAATTAGATTCCAAAATCTCGGAGCTAGATATTATTAGGATGTAAATCATATAATGAATGCAGAAGGATAATAATTATTAGTGTAGTTTATAGATTAGCAGCTCAAGATAAAGTATTAAAATGAATAACTAGTCCATGAAGACGTGATCAGGAGAATGTTAAGTAATAACTCAATAGTAAGCTATTGAACTTTTATATCAAAAGTGCAAGTTAACCCAAGTATTGTCCACTGGAAGAGTAGCTAAGTCTAAATTAATTGAGAATTGCTAAAGGATCTTGTAGCGTGTTCAATGTCAGAAGTACCTGAAACAAAAGGGTGATTCACTCCAATTTTTAAGATTATAACCTTGTTAGAGAAACCTAAACAAGGGCACCAAAGACAAAATTTTAAACATCAGAAAACACATGGACATCTCCTTGAGAACATTTTCTCAATAACATTTTCTCATAATTAAACACATGGAAATGAAGAAAATATAAGACGAAGAGCACACCTCTTTATATAAATCAAAGACCACGACATATAACTTTTGTTTTGTGTAACCGGATTTTCTCAATCCGGTTCATGAGGTTCTAAGGCTCAAGATAGACACACTAGCGACATGGAACCTTGCAGTTATAATTAAGTGAAAATATGATTATGTTGACAAAAAAAAAGACAACCAATATTTTAAAAGAGCATCCAAGGTCTTTAAGAAATAATCTAATCTTATTAAGGTACATCTAAAAACTAAACTTGTCGAAATTTAAGCAAAGAGTCCATATAAAGCAAATACAATTCAAAGGCAACCTCAACTATGACACATTTAGAACCTTGACTAAGCTTCTTTGTATGTTTCCTCTGTTTTTCAGCTTTATATTAATGTGCATGTCTGTATTCTATGTGAATAAATTTAGGCATTGGGAAAATACGAGGAACTAATAGTGCAATTTGTCCAGAACCTTTCCAGTGGACATGGCTAATTCACCTAACTGCTTCCACTTCGATTCATTCTGAACTTCACCAGCAATATCCTGCAAGCATAACTCACGCGATTACAGAAGGAATAATATGCAAAGTTAAAATATGAACTTTTCCTTTTTGCCCTAACTTACCTTCGCAACTTCTATTCTTACCAAGCTGTATGGCTAACTCAAACCTATAATCAGGATCTGTAGCCACTTCAAGTGCTTCCTCTACCATACCACGTGATCCTAGAAATCGAGCAACACTGAAAAATTACATAACTTTTTCTTGAGATCTAGTGAAAACGTGGAAATATAATGCAATAAGAATCGTGCTCGCAATATTTAGCCTAGACTTTAAAATTGATACATGTTGATTCAATTCTATGAACGAGTTACCACAGGGAAAATTGGATACAGTATCAAGTTCCAATGCCTTGAGATGGGGTAAAAAGGAAATATTTTCCAGAGAGCATCACCTTTTATATCAAGCTGAAAATAATAAAAGTTCCAATTCCTTCTTTCCCCCTTCAAATCATTTTAAGTTTCCAGAAAAAAAAAAATAAAAGAACTTGGATATTACATGGAAAATCTATGGATTCTTACCTGTTGTGGTGCTCCTTAGGAATATTAGACAAAAAGAACATTGGCCTCAAGGAAGGGTACCTGAAAAGTCAGCAAGGGTACCTGAAAAGTCATTCCTGCTGTTCCACTCCACTTTGGCCTAAGGGGTCGACTGAATTCAACATCAGCCGTAACACGTCCAATGGTCACATTACTGTTGTCAGGCGTGTTACCATGGAATAAGGTACCAGGTGTTATTGAGTTCTGAATAAAAGTGCCAAATCAGAGCATTTATAAGTGAAGACTCAGCCACAATATATATAAATAAACTAACTACTACCTGAATCATAATTGACTTTGATGTACGCTTGTCATCACCTTCAATCCAGGGGTCTGTATAATTCATTCGAAAAATTGAGTCAATCTGACCCCTTTGGCCCTTTCTAATGAGATGTTCGCTTTCTGATTTCTACCAAAGAGATTACGGTGGGAATATGCAAAGCTGCATATAAGTCAAGGAGAAATATCAATAAAATGGTATTGAAAATGAGAATAATAAAAACAAGCATCCATAGAAGAACCATGCCTTCCAATCAAGCCTGACAACGGGCCACTTGTTGTCCTAAAAAACAAGAGTACCATCAAGGTAATGCAAGACAAAAGATCATGACTCGCGTAATAAAAGATATACCCACTTTAAAAACCACCACCAGTAGAGAAGCCCCCACTAACACGCTCTACCGCATTTATGACCAAATCAACCTTTCCAGTGTCTATAGTATGGAAATGAAAAGAACTATAAATTACTTAAACATGGTTGAACTGATTAGCAAAATCAAAATCACATACTTTCTGACACAGTAAGCTATACAAGGCATATAACATTGTCAACTGAAGTGTTATCATTTACCTCTTGCTTTAAAATATATTTATGAAAGTGGAAAGGTGGAAAGAGAAACTAAGCTTTATTGTTTGGTAGAAAGGAAAAAAAATTCTTTATATAATCTTAAGAACATATGTTAATAAGGGAAAAAATTCTTTAAATAATCTCAAGAAGAACACATGTTAATAAAGAACAAAATTATCCAAGGCAAAAACCAGAAGAGAAAAAATCATTATTTAGGATGAGAAGACAATATTAAGAACCACCATAATACTATTAAGACAATTATACAAGAGACAAAATAACTCATTAGAAATGGCATGAAACTTTTATCAGCAGACAATTCTGTTATGTGTTTTGTGATTTTTGTTTTGCATCAAAAGATTTTTGTTTTTTTAAAGGAACTACAATCACTATAGCTCATCAAACAAAACTCATAGCAGATGAGTTCATGCCTTGAACTTCAAACATGAATATCAAACAAAACTCATGGGAAAACTCAGGAGAATCATCACTGATATGGTCCAAAATAAATTTGAGAAAAATAGGATACGTCTCTAATATTCCTTCTTCATGTGTTGCAGGTTCTAAGAAACCAACCTTACAAGAAACAAAAAACAAGGATAAAATAAGGAGAGAGATGATAACATCACTAGCTTCGAATAATAGGGATCTCTTTAGTTTTTCTTTGAATATTTTTAATTTCATCAAAAGTGACATTGAGTTTTACAGATTCCTACAATGACTTAATACCAATCCATGCAATTGTGTGGCCCAATTCTAATCTTGGCCTTGCATACTCGGAGCTTGATTGGGAAGGGACCCCTTCAGTTGCAAGAAAGCCAATGTATTTCTTTAATAAAGGATGCAGTGATTCCAAATCTACACCATGCCTAAGTATCAAAACCACTGTTCAACTTCTGGCATCAAATTGATTCGAAAATGATAAATTTATGAAGCAAAAATGCAAAATATCAAATGGCAAGTTGAATAAGACATATTTCACCCAACATTTAATCTCTCTACTATTTCCGTAGCTAATTTTGTACTACAAGCCAATTTAATAAAAAAAAATTATATAACGCGCATATTGGATAAGGCAAGAGAACACCCAACTCAAAAAGAGGATTTTCAAACACCCAACCAAAATCTCAACTAAACAAATTGGATGTGAGAAAAATCACACAAAAGATGTGCATACTAGAAAGCAAATACAAATTAAAAACATACATGTACACACACATAATACATATGTATAAGGAAAAAGAGAGGATTTTCGTACACCTAAAACCTTGGATTACCTCAAATTTTCCATTTTTCCATTTAGCCTGAGACCAACAGATCGCGTTCTCCTTCTGTTTAGAAAAGTTTGAAAGTCAATGCCCGCAAATTTGTCACCCAAGAGAACAGGGAATGTCAAAACCTGCCAAGCCACGCATAAGGTGAAGTATGAGGTCCATCTGAAAAGCATTTTCCATTGTTCTTTTAACCAAGCGTAGGATATTTCATTTCCTGATTTTTCTATAGCCTCGTGAAAAACCAGTAAACCCTAGATTCCTAAAATTTCTAAACGAAAATTTAGATGCTCCGAACTGAATAACAAAAGGAGGGGTTGTACCTGGAACTTAGAGATATTAGGAGTAAGATCTGAAGATTAGAAACCATTGTCGGCGCTGTCAGGTATTTCGTCGCCGCCTGGTTTTAGAGGGTTTTCCATAGTCAAACCTCCAATCTCTTCAATCTTTGAAAAATCGAATTGCTGCTCCACTTGAACCACCCAATCTTTGAATTTCTTGCACATCGATCCGAGAAATTATTTCTCCCCCAAATCGCTTGGAGCTTCAGATTTCTCCCCAGATCATTTAAAGCTTCCGATTTCTCCCCCAAATCACTTGAAGTTGATGCACGCTCCCTGAATCGTTTGCTGTCAGACCTCCAAATCTCTCGAAGAATCCATCATCTCCCCCCAAATCGCTTATCGTCTTCTAAACCTAGACTTTTAGGGCTTCAGATGGTTTTGCTGGGGGCGAGGGATTTGTTTTATTTTAGCGGGCCATTTGATATTTTTGGGGAAAATTCAGGCGGGCTGGAAAAAGTAAACCCGCCAATGAACCGCTGCCTCAAATATATATATTTTTTTACCGGGTTTTGGTGAACCGCTGCCATAGCTTTTATTAGTTAACTAAACCGCCTCCAAAACAAATTTAGACCGCCTCCATAGGTATATGTTATAAAACCGCTGCCTAAACCGCCTCCATAGACTAAATCAATTCTAAATTCGTAAAATTCTCCTAAACTGCTGCTCTGAACCGCCTCCTTAGTGAACCGCTGCTCTGAACCGCCGCCTCTGCTTGAAATTGTAGTAGTGTTAGGATCGATTATGTGTTTTGAATCCTTAATTAAAAATCGCAGGATTACGTATTTATTATTGCGAGTAAGATGTAAGATTATATATTTTGAATCTTTATCGTGAGTAAGATGTATGATTATATGCTAAAGAATATAATGGTTTTATTGTTGTTGGAGGATTATATTGGTTTATATGAACTTGTCATTGTTATCATGAATAAGTTGTTGAACTTGTAGGAATTTTCAGTTATTATTTGTTGATGAACTAACTTAATGTTAATGAAAATATAGGATGAATGAGCATAACAACTTACCTCAGCAAGGGTTTGAACAATTGAGTGAGATCTATGTGGATGGTCTTGGTGTTGATCACGAAGACGACTTGGATAATTCTGAAGAGGACGATGATGCTACTAGGGAGGCTGCGATTAGGGGTGAGGCCTCTAATCCCAACTAGAATATAGTTTAAGCTGATCCAATGATAGCAACTTCATGGCAAGGGGTAAATTCACATTTCCAATTAGATGATGTAAGACAGTTTTTTCGCGGAAAAATGTTCAACTCGCTGGAAGAGCTGAAATGTGATTTGACCGAGTATTTTGGACGTGTGGCCCCGTACAGGTTGTTGGGGTCGGCATACACAATCCGACTCTGATGACAGGGCGGGGTGGTCAAGAATGTAGGAGCATAACCGAACTGGGAGGAGGACCGAACTGGCCGAAGCAGATCCGCCGCCCGCGACGAAGGTGGACTAGGGGAAGATAAATCGTCTCTGGTTGTATGGGTCCATCATCAAAGGGGGTGTGCCACCCAGAGTATCGTATGATGGATAGGAAGGAAAAATCATGGATGATGGTGTCTGCATCTCTGGCTGAGAGGACACTCTATAACCTGTTAGTGGCATTTCTGGTTGAGGTGGTCGCTGCACTCTGGGTCCAATCAGAATTTGTAGTTGAGAGGGCATGTAGGACAATTGACTAAGAAGCTGTGATCCCTTCGCTGGAATGTAGTTGCAATATTCATCCACATTTCCCATCATCGAGTTGTATATATTGATGTGCGGTGTAGAAATTATGCGACTCTTCTGCAGTTTGGGTAGCTCGAGCACTGACATCCATAACGAAGTTCCCCTGGAAAACAAGTCGAATTAATTTAACAAGTTGAATATGTAAAGATATGATGTTGTCTAAATTAATTCAACTAATCAAATATGTAAAGATAGGTTGTCTAGCTCACCATCATGTGGTAGTTAGGAGCAACTGCTTGATAAACCCCCGCCGGCGCAATCGCAGGTGGACTAATGAGGCGTCTGGTGATACGTGTGTACCAAGCCATATATTGTGCAATAGCCTCATCCTCATCGTCCACCTCAACTACGGCTTGAACAGAGTTTTCCCAATCATTCCACAACTGGATCCACTTTGCATGAACCTGGGTCCGGTTGTGCTAGGGTTTTCCCCTTCGATCCATCTTATGCAACACCTCATCATATTCACACGTTGGGGGGACCACCTGCACATCCTTAAACTGGCGGCAAACACGCTCTTCTCCTCTACAATATCGAAGCATATGAGAGGTGTGGTAGATTGCCAGATATTCTCACCTTCCTTACATATGGGTGCAAGGTGAGCTAGCACATCGCTGGAGTAGGGTTCCCACACAAACTGGATTGGAAAGTAATGCAATTCACCTTCCTTAAGATTGTTGATCATTCTAACATAAACGATGATGGAAAGTAACGAAAAAACTTACTAACCTGATCAGAAGTTTGGCGATCGAATGCATCGCGGTAGTACATCAACGTCTTCGAGGTTGTTCCGTAGGAGTATGAGCAATGAAGCCATCTCATAGCTAAAAAGTCCTCCCCATCCACAAATCGAGAGCTAAATGGAGGAGGCTCGGTAGCATAGCCGGTCTTCTTTCTAGTTTCTCGCCTTCTCGCCCTTCGAACTGCATTTTGGTCATCCCCTTCACCGAGTGGGATAATGCAGCGTGGTCGTCCAATGGGTATGCGCTCCCATGCCCACAAATGGTGGCATTGTAAATTTAATAAGGTGACAAGTTATATAATTAGTAAAAACAGACAATGAAGCGGTTGTCATACCTGCAATAAGATGACGGGGCCTACGATATCAACTTTCTCTCGTTCTGAAGCTCTACAAAGTTGTCGATAGAGAAAGGTCAATGTTGCACGGCCCCAACTATACTGGATAGCAACCTCCAAATCCGCTAGCAATGGGAGGTACAATAATTGCACCTGACCGCCACTGTTATCAGCGAACAGGACACCTCCCAGTAGCATTAGAATGTACACCCTAGCCTGGCACTGCACTGCATGCATGTTCAGCCGCATCTTCTGATAACATTCGGGGCCTCCCGAACACAAGCCGGTGGTTCAGTAAATTCAGTAAAAGAAGAAGGCGAGGAAAGAGATAAGTTTGATAAACTGTCGGCGACGGAGTTAGCCTGCCTCCGTTTGTGGCATATGTGATACTCCCAGTTGCATACATCTATGAGGCGGCGACATGGGTTGCCACATTCTTGACTCGAATCAAGTCACACACAACACTTGCATCCGACTCGATGATGATCTCAATGGGACTCCAATCCTTGTCGCTAACCGTATTGAGTCAAATGTCCAGCAACAAAGAGTGCTACTGCTGAGGATGGTTGATGTCATCTCCATTCTCCATAAGAAAGTAATAGAAGTAGAAATTCAACTGATCGATAGAAATAGAAGCAGGAATTCAACTAATTACCAACTAAGATTTGTTATCTATGGAAGTATGAAACCTGTCAATTTTACAAAAAATGTAAAATTACCAACTAATTCATACCACTATTATCGCCAACTAATTCGATTCAAGCCAGTTCGTGCACAATATAGAAACAAATTACCAATACAAAATACACAAGTACCTAATAGGCGGTTGAGTCAACTGGAATGAGCAATTTCTGCAATAGAAGTGCGATTCCCCGTTAGTAGCAAGCAAGACGCTCTGCATCTACCAGAGATAAACAACCGAAATTAGCATGACTAAACCTCCAATCTCAATCAGAAATATATATAAATAGGATTGTCAATTCTGAGAATACCAGATTCTAGAACAAGAGGCGTTAAGAAGTCAGAAGAAGGCGGATTCTCGTCACCATTTCCATCCTCCTGGTATAGATCGGGAACTCGATTTGATCATCCAAGGCCGTGAAATTAACGGAAGAATCAAGGTCTACTAAAACTGTTAGAGTTATATTTCCGTAAGTGTACATGTAACATTAGACTAGTGTTGATCTGGCTATTGAAAGGGATTGGGCTCGAGCTATATCATGGACCAATGCCTAAACCCGAACCTACTATGGTCTAACTGATTTGGGTCTAGTATCCAAATCTATTGGGCTGGTAGTGTTTGTTTGTGTTTTAGCTGGCCCATGGAATTGTCCTCTTGAAGCCCAATCCTAGCAAACCCTTGAAGCCGTTGTAGCTGTGCTCCTCATAAGCCTTGGAGTGCCGCCTGCAGCTGGTGTGCTCCCTCTTAGAACAATCCAAAAACAGAGAACCCTAACCTGGTCGGCGACAAAGAAGGCTGCTCCTTCATCACGCCTCAATAGTGTCTCCGGTGTTCTTCTCCGGCGACTTGGGTGTCTCCCTCCAAGAGCTATTCTCTGGAGCTGCGGGTTAACATTCGAGAGGGCTCCTCGCTGGGTACAGTCGACAGCAGCTCGGGTTCAAGCTAGCAATCTCCGGATCAGCCACAGCAACAAGTTCACGAAGGGAGTTTCTCGATTCCTTTTTCCGTCTTGTTTCTGTTGTCTATGTTCATGTATTATTGTTAGGTTTTATGACTCCGATTGCTCTATCTTGTATCCCGTTACATTGTTCATAGTGGATTTAGGGTCTCGACTCATGAGGCCCCGCGGATGTAGGTGCAATACCCGAACCGCGTAAACAACCTCCTGTGTCCCTTTTGTTTTTCCATTTCGGTTTTGTTTTGTGATTTCTCGCTTCCGCTCTTTCAATCGATAGTTGCATATTGTGCTATTTGCAATTACAAATTGGTATCAGAGCCTAGGTTTAGGGTTGCTTCTGATTTTTTGATATCTGTCGAAGAAGAGGATACAACTTCAACCTTGGACTGATTACCCGTTTTTTCACATTTTTTACAGAAAAAAAAAAAAAAACAGATTCTGGGACTGTGTTGTTTACGACAATGGGTCACTGCCCTACTTCTCTTTAGCATCCATTTGTGATTGTTCTGCTCGTTGTTTTCCCTCTTTACTGCCTTTTGTTTGATAAATTATGTCTGAATCCTCAGTTCGTATAAAGCCTTATGATGGACAATCTGATTTTGCTATGTGGCAGCTTAAGATGAAAGCAATATTGATAAAAGAAAAATGCTGGACAGCAGTACAAGGAAACTATCCAGACAAGCTTACCAAGGACGAGAGGAATGAGATGGATCAAATTGCCCACAGTGAGATCCTCATAAGACTCACGGATGAAGTGGCAAGGCAGGTTATGATGGAGGCGACAGCTAAGGATCTTTGGAAGGCTCTTGATAAACTCTACCTGGTGAGATCGCTCCCTAGTAGAATAAATTTACTTTGTAGGTTGTTTAACTACAAAATGGATGTCTCTGTGTCTTTATCTGATAACCTGGACCGTTTCTTAACCATGACTCAAGATCTTGCTAGGTGTGGTGATAAGATTGATGAAACTCACCAGTGTGTCCTATTACTGAATGCTTTACCTAGTCAATTTGATACTTTTAAGGATGTGATTCAGTATAGTCAAGAGAACTTGAGTAAGGATAAGATATTAGAGTCTATTGCTCAGAAAAATGAGGTCCTTAAGGTTTTTAAGACTAAACAAGAGGCTAAAAATGAAGCTCTAATGGCTAAGGCTAGGTTTAAGAACCAGCAACAGAACAGAAGCTCTTCTTCTAAGAAACCTGAACAGAAAGATAGCATGAATTCTAGTGAGAAACCTGGTACAGATAAAAGGAATGTTACTTGTCACTATTGCTCTAAAACTGGACATTATGAAAAGGATTGCTATAAAAGAAAAAGGGATGAAGCAAAAAAGGCCAAGAAAGAATCATCTAAAACCAATCAATCTGTTTCAGCTGTGCTTGACTCTAATCAATATTTTACTCATGAGCTTTTAGTTGTGTCAACTTGCTATGATCCTAAAAATGCTTGGATTTTGGATTCTGGATGCACCATGCACTCTACACCTCATAAAGACTGGTTTTGTGATCTAAAACTCATTAATGAAGGTGATGTCTTGCTTGGTGATCACTCATCAGTTTCTATAAAAGGCATAGGGTCTATTGCTCTGAAAATGTTTGATGACAAAATAAGAATTCTCCAAAATGTTAGATGGGTTCCTAATTTGAAGAGAAATCTTATGTCTGAGAGTGTTTTGGATGATCTTGGCTGCGATATAAATGTCCGTCATGGTATTAGAGAAGTGACTAGAAATGGTAAAGTCCTTGTTAGAAGTGTCAAGAAAAATGGCTTGTATTATGTGATTTGTCAAACTGAGTATACTGCTGCTGATGCTTCTGTGCTTGCTGTTTGTGATAAAAACATGTCTGTTGATCTCACCACTACTTGGCACAATAGACTAGGTCACATTGGCAACACTGGTCTTCATCATTTATATAAGTCTGGCATTATTAACTGTCAACTTGCTGCTTTAGATGTTTGTGAGAATTGCTTACTTGGAAAACAGACCCGATTAAGTTTTAAGAATTCCACTTACATTGCTTCTTCACCTCTTGAGTATATTCACTCCGATCTTTGGGGTCCTGCTCAGATTGATACTGTTGGTGGTAAAAGATATTTTCTATCTTTAGTTGATCATTACAGTAGAAAGGTCTGGGTGTACTTGCTTAGATTGAAGAATGAAGCTTTTAATGCATTTAAAACTTGGAAAAATAGAGTTGAAAATGAGTCTGGCTGCAGGGTTAATTGTCTTAGAACAGACAACGGTTTAGAATTCTGTAATTCTGAATTTGACAGTTATTGTAATGAACAAGGCATCAAAAGACACTTGACTGTTCCGGGAACCCCCCAACAAAATGGAATAGCTGAAAGAATGAATAGGACTTTACTTGATAAAGCTAGATGCATGCTTATTTCTGCTGGTTTGAAGCATTCTCTTTGGGGTGAGGCTATTGTTACAGCTGCATATCTTGTTAATAGATCACCTTGCTCTGCTCTGAACTTTAAAACTCCTAATGAATTGTGGTACAAAAAGAAACCTGATTTGAGCCATTTGAGAACCTTTGGATGCACTGCTTTTGCTCATCAAAATGC
Source organism: Persicaria tinctoria (assembly GCA_037127255.1). Taxonomy (NCBI): domain Eukaryota; kingdom Viridiplantae; phylum Streptophyta; class Magnoliopsida; order Caryophyllales; family Polygonaceae; genus Persicaria; species Persicaria tinctoria. The sequence goes on along the minus strand of JBANSL010000007.1, from coordinate 17,335,724 downwards.
TGGAAAACTGAATCCTAGATCTGTTAAGTGTGTCTTTATTGGTTATCCTGATGGTGTCAAAGGTTATAAGCTTCTTGCAATTCAACCTGGTGGTTACAAAGTCTTTGTTAGTAGAGATGTTGTTTTTAAAGAGAATGATTTTCATTTTAAATCTGCACTAACCCACTCTACATCCGAGGATGATAGCAACTTTGTAAGTGCAGGTGGAGGAACAGCTCCACATTTCTATGATCCCCCATCCCCTGAAAGCTCTCAGCATACCCAAGGCTCTTCCGAGGACGAAGCTGATGAGAACAGGTCACCAACTCAAGAAGAGCAAACCCATCAAGTGGGTGAGGGAAGTGCATCTTCTTACTCTTCTTCTTCTTCTTCATCTTCCACCCCCCTTCCTTCTTCTGAATCTGCTGCAGCCTCTGATTCTTCTGTTTCAAATACTTCTGTGCCCTTTGCTGATATTCAGAATATTGATAATGTGCATGATAGACATAACTTATGTGATTATCAATTGACTAGGGATAGGGAACCTAGAGATAGGATTCCTAGTAAGAAGTATGCTAATTACATTGTTGAGTTTGCTTTCCTTGTGTCTGATGTGATTAAAAACTATGTACCTGACACTTTTGAGCAAGCTTTAAGATGTGATAATGCTAAGAAATGGATGGCTGCTATGCAAGAAGAGATAGATTCCATGATGCTTAACAAAACCTGGATTTTGGTTGACAAACCTAAAAATGCTAGGTTAATCGATTGCAAATGGATCTATAAACTGAAGGAAAGTGTAAATCCTAATGAGCCACCTAGATTTAAAGCTAGATTAGTTGCTAAAGGATTTACTCAAAGGGAAGGTGAAGATTATAATGAAATATTTGCTCCGGTTGTCAAGTATAAAACCTTGAGATTGCTTTTAGCCATGTCTGCTGTTTATGATCTTGAGTTAGAACAAATGGATGTTAAAACGGCTTTTCTTCATGGTGTGCTAAATGAAACCATTTATATGAAGCAACCAAAAGGATTTATTGATAGCTCTAAACCTGGCCATTCTTGCTTGCTTAAAAAGTCGATTTATGGGCTCAAACAATCACCTAGACAATGGAACATAAAATTTGACTCTTGCATGAAAGGCTTAGGTTTTAAAAGGAGTAGTTATGACACTTGTCTCTATATCAACAGAATTAGAGGCAAAGATCCCTTATTTGTGCTTCTATATGTGGATGATTTACTTCTGATTTGTAAGACCATGGATAGAATATCACAACTTAAGAAGGATCTCAACAAACACTTTGACATGAAAGACTTAGGAGCAGCTCAAAGGATTTTAGGGATTCAAATATTCAGAGATAGATCAAAACACTTGATTTGGCTTTCTCAAAAGGATTATTTGCTGAAGGTGCTTGATAGGTTCCATATGAAATCTGAAAAATCAGCTCCTATTCCCTTAGGTGGGCATTTTGACTTAACTAAGGTTAAGACTCCTTTATCTGCTAAAGAATCTGACCGCATGAAAAACATACCATATGATGCTGCGGTTGGTTCTGTAATGTATGCAATGATATGCTCAAGACCTGATTTATCCTTTGCTATTAGTGCTCTAAGTCGTTTCATGTCTGAACCAGGGGAGAAGCATTGGACAGCCATGAAGTATCTCTTGAGATACTTATGTGGTAGTCTCAATGTAGGCTTGAAATACACTAACCATACTCCCAATTATGATCTGCTTGGATATGTTGATTCCGATTATGCAGGTAACAAGGACAATAGGAAGTCTACTACTTCCTATATGTTCACTTGGGCAGGCAATTGTATCTCATGGAAATCACAACTCCAGCCTGTTGTAGCTCTATCATCTACCGAGGCGGAGTATATAGCCGCTACCGAAGCCTGCAAAGAAGCCATTTGGTTGCAAGGAATCTTGAAAGAGATTGAAAAGAAAAGGTATACCCCTGTAATCAATATGGACAGCCAGAGTGCCCTATATTTATGTAGGGATCCCATGTATCACGAGCGAACAAAGCATATAGACGTCCGCTTCCACTTCATCAGAAACAAAGTGGACAAAGGTGTGGTACAGGTTAAGAAGATTGATGGCGAGAGCAACCCTGCTGATTTTGGCACCAAGATCGTGACTACTGAGAAGTTCATCTTCTGCAGGGATTTCCTCCATGTGGAGGACATCATCACTTAGTCCTCTGGCTATTAGGGCTGATGACTGACCCGAGGTACCCTAAATCCTTCAAAACTATGAATGATTGTATCTGTTTGCTACAGTTGTAAACTTAGGGAAATAGGTGGGCAATTGTTAGAGTTATATTTCCGTAAGTGTACATGTAACATTAGACTAGTGTTGATCTGGCTATTGAAAGGGATTGGGCTCGAGCTATATCATGGACCAATGCCTAAACCCGAACCTACTATGGTCTAACTGATTTGGGTCTAGTATCCAAATCTATTGGGCTGGTAGTGTTTGTTTGTGTTTTAGCTGGCCCATGGAATTGTCCTCTTGAAGCCCAATCCTAGCAAACCCTTGAAGCCGTTGTAGTTGTGCTCCTCATAAGCCTTGGAGTGCCGCCTGCAGCTGGTGTGCTCCCTCTTAGAACAATCCAAAAACAGAGAACCCTAACCTGGTCGGCGACAAAGAAGGCTGCTCCTTCATCACGCCTCAACAGTGTCTCCGGTGTTCTTCTCCGGCGACTTGGGTGTCTCCCTCCAAGAGCTATTCTCTGGAGCTGCGGGTTAACATTCGAGAGGGCTCCTCGCTGGGTACAGTCGACAGCAGCTCGGGTTCAAGCTAGCAATCTCCGGATCAGCCACAGCAACAAGTTCACGAAGGGAGTTTCTCGATTCCTTTTTCCGTCTTGTTTCTGTTGTCTATGTTCATGTATTATTGTTAGGTTTTATGACTCCGATTGCTCTATCCTGTATCCCGTTACATTGTTCATAGTGGATTTAGGGTCTCGACTCATGAGGCCCCGCGGATGTAGGTGCAATACCCGAACCGCGTAAACAACCTCCTGTGTCCCTTTTGTTTTTCCATTTCGGTTCTGTTTTGTGATTTCTCGCTTCCGCTCTTTCAATCGATAGTTGCATATTGTGCTATTTGCAATTACAAAAACCTTTGGAACCTGGGATTGCGCCTCAGTCCATGATATCGCAAGCAGCGGTACCTCGAATTTGATTTGGAGATGGAGATTTGTGCATTCGGAGGAGGGATTGCAACTCTCAGTGAAGAGGAAGAATCTCAAAGCAACTCCATGATATTTTTGACATGACAGTGCCGTCAGTGCGCTATGCGCGTCTTGGTCAACTGATCGGTGCGCTTTTGTGTCACTTATGATGTATTTGGAAACGTTTATGCTACATAACGAGTAATTGAGTATGTGGTTCACACATTTTGTAAATATGCGAAATTCGAACTTGTCTTTCAAAGACGATGTACATGACATGAACTGCTATTAACATGTCATTAAAATATGATGTACATGACACGAGAAAAGCGCATACTTAAAGCGCTTGACAGAGGAGAGCTCGGACTTCATCGCCACTTGGTAGCACTTGGCTTTGAAATGACGCTCCTCAACTAGGGAATAAATTGTATGCACGGTGGGGTTGCAAAGTTAGACACATTCATCGACAGTAACAACATCCCTTACGAGGATTGTGTTTGATCATGTGTTTGATTTTTATGAGACGTAGGTAGTATATTACAACCATCATGTAATATGAGATGGAGGTAGTATATTACAAACATCATCATGTAATATATTACAGTCGTTATTGACTATAACAATGGCAAACATTGAACAATACATAAGACATGAAATAACCAAAATATGTCCAGTAGACAACCATAAGGTGTCCAGTAGGTAATTACAGACCGGACAGTTGATTTTTACTGTTTTCATGTATAGTTTACATAATGACAAGTATTAATGTGATTTCATTACTGATTGGACTTGTTCTGAAGCAAGGGGCTTCTTACAAGACTATAACAAGCACAAACACTTACTACTATGACTATAACAAGGGGCATCTTATAGACTAGAAAAAACCAAATTGTGTCTAGTAGACAACCATAAAGTATCCAGTAGGAAACAATAGAGTGGACAGTTGATTGAGTAAACATAAGGCGGCAAATAAGAGTTGTCATGAGAAGTTAAATGTGAGTTCACAATACCCTGCTAATTCTCAGTCGTATGAATCAGATTGAGTTTACATCTCCGTATTATATTTCCTCAGTTCAAGCACAAGTCCATTAGAAGACAAATTTTAGGATTCCAATTCTAAACATCAATCTGTTCTTATGCACTTATTTCGCAACTATGATCGGTCCAGATCATTGAGATCTTAAGAGAAATAAAACTCAACTTATCAAGAAGGAGAGGGTTGTAGAGACAAATGAAAAAATTAGTTCCCAGCTCAACCATAAAATCTAATATTCCGGAGAAAAAAATGTTCAATACGCCCGGGATATTAGATGTAGGGTATGTTTGGCAAAAGCAAGTAGCTTTTCGGAGCTTATGGTTTTGATATTCTATAGTCTTAAATAAAATAAATATAAGATTTTAGTTTAATTAGCTTTTGAAATCTAAGCTTTTCAACAGCTATTCACCCAAGCTTTTCGGAGCTCTTTGTTTTTTATTCACAAGTTTTCAACAACTACCATAACAGCTAGGTTTACCAAACACTATACTAGCTTATTAACATATATTTAACTCAAATAATTCAACAGCTTCAGCTACCCAACAACTTCAGCTTCTCCAACAGCTACCATTTTGCCAAACACACCCGTAATATCCCGTTAAAATATCCTAGATTGAAAAAACGAAATATTAGGGTGATATTTTATAACTTCTAACCTTTACCTCTCTAGTCCCTCGTCTCTCTCAGTCCCCATATGCGTTACACACCAGTGCACAGTGCTCTCTCTCTCTCTCTCTCTCTCTCTCTCTCTCTCTCTCTCTCTCTCTCTCTCTCTCTCTCTCGCGCGCGCGCGCGTTCGTGCTCTCACCTCACCACACCGTCTCTCTCTCTCTCTCGTCTCACCGCCAACGTCTCTCCCTTTTCGTTTGGCGATTTCGCTCCGAATTGAACCTTCGGCTGCCGGCGTCTCTTTCCTTGTTCGCCTGGCGATTTCGCACCTCCTACAATCTCGCTCACCACCTTCGGCTTGCGGCTTCTCTTCCTTCTCCGGTACCTCCTGCAACATTCGGCTCTGGTCTCGTCCCTCAATTCGCAGCCTCCCGCAACCTCTCCAATTAGGGTTTTAATTGGGTAAGTTTTCATCTAAAATTCAATCTGAAATTAAGGTTTTGGTTTTTCCAGTTCTAGTGGGCTTAAGCAACTGCTTTCATTTTGTAATTAGGATATTTTATAACTTCTAACCTTTACCCTCTCTAGTCCCTCGTCTCTCTCAGTCCCCATATGCGTTACACACCAGTGCACAGTGCACTCTCTCTCTCTCTCTCTCTCTCTCTCTCTCTCTCTCTCTCTCTCTCTCTCTCTCTCTCTCGCGCGCGCGCGCGCGTTCGTGCTCTCACCTCACCACACCGTCTCTCTCTCTTGTCTCACCGCCAGCGTCTCTCCCTTTTCGCTTGGCGATTTCGCTCCGAATTGAACATTCGGCTGCCGGCGTCTCTTTCCTTGTTCGCCTGGCGATTTCGCACCTCCTACAATCTCGCTCACCACCTTCAGCTTGCGGCTTCTCTTCCTTCTCCGGTACATCCTGCAACATTAGGCTCTGGTCTCGTCCCTCAATTCGCAGCCTCCCGCAACCTCTCCAATTAGGGTTTTAATTGGGTAAGTTTTCATCTAAAATTCAATCTGAAATTAAGGTTTTGGTTTGTCCAATTCTATTAGGGCTTAAGCAACTGCTTTCATTTTGTAATTAGAGGTGTTTTCTTCCGCTGTCTTCATTTGCTGCATTCAACCCGCATTCAAAAGGTTCCCTAAAGATCTACTTATCTTTCAACCCGCATTCAACCCTCATTCAACAAGTTCATCTGCTGTAGAACCTCTTCGAAGAGGTTCTACAGTCGGGAGAAGGTTGGCCGACGACGGCAACGGCTGATCGGGTGCATCAAACGTCCAGATTGGCCATCAACGCCACCAAATTCTCTCAGATCGATCTCGCTCCGGCTCCCCCCACCACCTTCTCAGTTCAATTAGACACTCTTCAATGGAGTGCGATCCAAATTTAAATAAAGAACGAGTGTTGGAGAGAGGAAAAAGTTGGTTTTGATGGGTGACAGGCAATAAATGCCTCTGATGCTTTTCTCTCTCTCCACTGGTTATAGCCAGTGAGTTACCGAGAGAATTTGGAGGAAGAGGGTTAGTCTCTGCAAATATATTCGGATAGTGGGTTACCTGTGCAAAGTTTTTCATACAGAGGATTATTTACCATCATTCATTCTCTTTCAAAACATTTAATTCAATCTAATACAACCATTGAACTTAACTGAAATTTATTTACTTTTTTTTTAGAAAACAAATTTATTTACTTACTATTTGGCTTAATTCAAAACATTCAATATAACTATTGATTATGTGATGTGTCACATTTAAACAATATTATAATGATATTTATATTAATATTACTGAGTAATTTAAAATATCTATAATCTATATTTATGTATCATACTTTACCTAAGATTTTTAAAATAATAGTTTTATGAAATAATTATGAGATACATTTGTTGTAAATTTTTTTAATAATTTTTATCTTCACAATTATTAATATTTTTATATATAATATTTTATTTTAAAAATAAACGCGTCCTCCGCAGGAATCATACTAGTTAGATTTAAATCTGCACTGTTGATTTATTTCAATGGGTGAAATTAATTGATGAGGCAAATAATACGTAGTTTTAGGAATTGTTATTTACACCTTAAAATTTTACTATTTACACTCAAAATCCAAGTTTTTGTTTTTTTCTTAAATAAACCCTACGCCTTTTGAGTCATAGGTATGTGACTCAAGATGCGCAGCTATTTTTTTCTATATACACACCCTACCCCTCTTAAGTCACACGCCTATGACTCGGGAAGCGTAGAATTTATTTTTTTTAAAAAAAAAAACTTGGATTTTTAGGTGTTTAACTTTTGTGGGTGTAAATAACAACACCCGTAGTTTTTCTTTGGAGAGGTCGTGAACCGTCGCATTCACATCTCTCAACAATCCTACTCGTTCACCGGCGATCTGGCCCATCCGAAGCCTGCTGCCACTGTTTGACTAAGAATTAAATTAAGTTTTAATTAGTTCCTGATTTGAGATATGTTAATTAGGTTTAGGACTAGTTAGATACGTAGCATAGATTATAATATATGGGGGGACATGAATTCGGTTCGAACTTATAATTCTAATGTTTGACATGAGTATATTTAATACTCCCTCCGTTCCAAATTAAGTGTCGTTTATTTTGTCTTTTTCTACACGCTTTTTGATGAGGTAAAAATACTATAAAATATTAAATTTATTAAAACAAATTTATTAAAATAATAATAATTTATATAGTTTTTTCCTCCTTAAAACGCGTGCCGAAAAGTCAAACGAATTTTATTTTGAAACTGAGGGAGTAATTCTTTGTAGCTTTAAGTACGAATTGTCAAACCAATGACCTCGCTACCATGAGGTGCTTCCTTGTGCCTCACTACCATGAGATCAATGGTTCAAATCTCTATAGTGGGTACTCATGTCTTGGTTTACCTTGACGTGGATTAGCCTGTCTTGCGGTTTGTCGCTTGGCTTACTCGGCTCGAGTTTACATGCTAGTGCGCGCTCGACCCGTGGAGAATTAGTCGATAACCTCGGAACCTCCACGTCGTAAATAAAAAGAAAAACAAAAGCACGAATTGCCAACAATCTACTGATTGAGCAAATTCTCATAGTACTAGGACTTTTAATGAGTTGAATATTCAACCTACAAACAAGTCTCGCCTTTGCTCCTTTGATGGAGACTCTTATATTCTACAAGCTTTTCTCCAACAAGTCAAGCTTTCAATTAATTAGTTGTTATGTGGTTTTGATAAATTGGAGGATCTGACCTTTTTATTGGAGAGTCAAGGGGGTTGTTTTGACGGTGAAGGGGTGGAGAAGAGTTGGTTTGAATTGATCACTTCATGAATTTATGGAAATTTACTAAAGATAATAATTAAATTAATTTGGGTTTAAAAAAAAGGTATAATCTTAACCATTGATTGACCTCAATAGTTGAGATTATTTTATTAGGAAAATATTAGAAGCATTTTACTTAGTCTTTGGTTGATTGCGAGAAGTATAATTTTTAGGGAAGTTTCTTCCCAATAATTGAATAGGGTGATTACTTCGATATCAAAATTTTTTGGACTTTATTAGGAAAATTTCTCCCAAGTGCTCCAAATTAGCGAAATGTCTACCGCCCCCTGTGCCCCCCCCCCCCCCCCCCGCGTGCCACTTGTGCCCCTCCTCTGGTTCCAGTTTTTTTTTTTTTTTTTTGTTTTTCTTTTCGCGTTGCTGAAACGGAATTGCTGAAACTTTTGTTTCAGCACATACAGTTTCAGCAACCCCTTTTTCAGTTTTTTTTTTTGTTTTTTTTTTCTCGTTGGTGAAACCGCATGTGCTGATGCTGAAACTCCTGTTTTAGCACATGCGGTTTCAGCAACCCCGATTTCAGTTTTTTTTTTATTATTTTACCGCATTGCTCAAACAGGGGTTTCAGCACATACGATTTCAGCAACCCCTGTTTCAATGTTTTTTTTTACCGCGTTGATGGCTGAAACGGAGTTGCCGAAACCCCTGTTTCAGCACGTTCGGTTTCAGCAACCCCTGTTTTCAGTGGGGTTTATTTTTTACCGCGTTGCTGAAACAAGGGTTGTTGATGCTGAAAACCCGGTTTCAACAAAGTTGTTGATGCTAAAACCCCGGTTTTAGATGCTGAAATTGTTGTTGAATCCGGAGTTTTTTTTTTCCTTTTTTCATCCGGATCACCACTTCGATACCGGAGTTGCTGAAACCGAAGATGTTGAAACCGGAGTTGCTTTTTTTTCGCATCACCACTTCGACACCGGAGTTGCTGAAACCGGAGTTTGTTTTTTTCAAAAATGCTAAAATGTTGAAATAGTACCTCATACAATTTTATAAGAATTAATTTCAGCATACGAATTTTGCTAATAAAGAATTAATTTCAGCATTTCATATCACATAATAAAATCAAGAAGCTAATAAGCTATCTAGAAGTTTCAGCAACGCAAAAAAAAAATGCTGAAATTGGATAAACAACATTTGATATCCGACTTTGACCCCAACAGTGAATTAATTTCAGCATTTCAGATCACAAAAAAATGCTGCAGTAGCTGATTTTTCCGACAGTTGATCACCGACAAGCCTTGATTGTTGAGGAGATTTCTGCCCCTTGGGAAATATGTAACTAGGAAGCTGCCTTTTCAGGACATGGGAAAACAACACATCCACCCCTTGTTCCCAATAACCAGACGACGTAAACCCTGCCTAAATTTCTCAAAAGTGGCACTAATAATATCAAACTGCTGTCTTTGAAGTGGCTCCCCTGTTTTCTGTTGCAAACCAAAGTAAAAGGCACAATGGCTACACAGCTTAGATGCATCAACATACTCCTATGGATAAAGATGGCATTGCAGTTTCCCAATAGTATATTAGTATCTCGCTCTAACTGCACAATTAACGAAACATAAAAGTATAAAACATACAAGATTGTTAAGTGATAGACTTATAGTCTATGATAAATAAACAAGGAAACAAGACTAAAGAGAGATTTCACAATCCAGATCGTCTGAAGACCACACACTAGTTAACAGTAGGTGTAAATATTACCATCTGGGTTAACAGCCTAAGTCGTGATTCGACCCAACCCTTCCAAACAAACATGTAATTTGGATCTGGCGCTTGTGTGTGTTGCAAAGCACGGCCTCATAGATCTGCTTGAACTCAAGGAGAACGATTCTTCCTCTCTCACACCTTCGTAGATCTGGCGCTTGTGTGTGTGTCGCAGAGCACAACCTCGCAGAGCGCGCAACACCGATTATGATGACTATGGCGATTTGGATGATGCTGAAAGTGATGGTGATGACGCCGATTTGAATGATGCTGAAAGATGGAGGCGGCAACCAGATCTGGATGGCCCTGCCGATTGATAGGAGACGTCCTCTCTCCTTCGACTTCATCTTCTTCATCTGCAACAGGAAATCTTAGATATGCAACTACTTCTTCACCTCCGTCTGCACACAGACGATCTTAGATCTGCAACAGAAGATCCACATCGTTGAATTCAAGCACAGATCCGGTCGAATTCAAGTAGAATCGGAGATTTACGGCGATTGGGGCGAGAAATCCGACTGCAAAGGAGGATAAACCTGGCGAAACCGAAGCGGATCCAGATTCTTGAATGCTCAGCAATCGGAGGAAGTCGTCGGAGATGAACCTAGCGAAACCAAATCGGATAATCCTAGCCTGGACTACGGATCTAGAGGTCGGAGGAAGGTCGCCGGAGATGAAGCCATGGGAGACAGTGGTGTGTTGTTGAAACGGTGAGGAAGAGAGCAAGAGCCTGATCTCTGATTGTTTTGTCAACTGATGAGCGAGGTTTAGGGGAGGGGCACAGATTTAGGTCGTGGACTTTTAGCAAATTTGGAAGAGGTGGGAGACAATTAATTAATTTGACCGAAAATTTACACCTTCGACGTAAATCTTCTCTAATTGAATTTCAATTATTGGGAAGGAACTTCCTAATAATTTCATGGACATTTACTAAATTATCATTTCAAAGTGGACATTTAGCTAGTTAGATTGGATATTTGGACCATATTCTCAATTTTTATAATCTTATTTTGGTTATAATTTACTTTTATAATAATTTTTTAAAGGCTAATACTCACAAATCTATTATAAATTCATAAAATATTTTTTGAATGTCTTAAAAGAAACTCATAATAAGGGTGATCTATAGAATGTATAAAGTTAATATAGATATTTTTTTTTTGCCACAATTTCTTCTTATTCTTCTTCTTTTTTTACAGTATGCGATAAATTGGATGTACTATTGACATCCATGATCATCTAAAAATATGATGTTCTGGAACTCACAACAACAAGAGCTCAAAATAGAATTATAATTTAACTGAGATTTAGTAAGAAAATCAGCTGCACCATTCGCCTCTCTATAGCAATGCTGAAATGTTATGAGCTCAAAATCTTCGCTTAATGAATTGATTTCTTGAACTATTTGAGCGATCTCCCATGGTATCTTGTTTACATGATTAATGACATTGATGATGATTGCGCAATCACTTTCAACTATAATTCTTCGGATCCCTAACTCAGTTGTCTATCTTATACCTACATATACTGCAAAAGCTTCTGCTATGATGACATAACTCATCATAACATTACATTTATGTATCCGAATAACTTGACAATAATTGTTCCTCAAAATGCATCCAATCTGAGGTTGACAACCAATTTTCATCAAAGCATTTACATTGATCTTAATGACATTTATTGGGAGACATTTTCCAAATTATTTTATCAGGAGGCCTAATACGTTTAGGTAATTTAGTTTTCACCTGTTCTTTACTCCAGCATGAAATTTTATCAATAGTTTGACTTAGAGCGTTAATAATACCCGTATAAGTGTTGCTGCGAAAAATAATTATATTCCTCAGCTCCCAAATTGAGTGTCATAAATGACATAAGTCTATAAAATCTATATTAACAGCCCTAATATTTAGAATATTTCATGAGACATCACTTGTTAAATTTGGTATAATAAAATATTTTTTCAATGTAACGCCCAAATTTTGAATAAGAGATCTAGTAATCTGATAATTAAACACTAAATGATTTGTATCTTCTGTATCATAATTACATAGAGAACAAGTATTAGGAACTCTATTTATAAATCTAGTTAGATGAACAGTAGTAGGTAAGATATCTAAAATAATTTTTCAATTTTTTTTTTTAATATTCGGCGGAATATTAAGTTTTCCAATCCAGTCTGCCGCGATATTTTTTTTGTATTCCAAAGGCAGATTCAATAATGGTACCTCATATCTCGTAAAATGTAAGAAAAAATTTCCTTCCGTATATCTTAATATAAAAATTTTGAAAACTCCTTTTGCTTATACGTGATTTTCATGATCAATTAATTTAATATAAAGGAAATATGGGATATTTAAAATTAATATATATATATATTTTTTTTTTAAATTTTCATTTTGGGAACAATATTTTTTATTCAATTTTAAAGGCCTAATAAATGCAAATTTATTTTTTTCTCGTAACCGACATCTCAATCTATACTATTTATAAGGGTGATTTTGGTGCCTTTTTTGAATATCCAATTAGTCACCTAGCCCATAAATCAATTTAATTAGTTTTGCCCTAATCCTCTTCCCAATAGGGTGGGTTGGTCAACCGTTGACCGGTCAACGTTGACCAACCCATTTTGATGCCAACTTTTTTTTTTTTTTTATGCCAACTTTTTTTTTGATGACATTTTTTTCAGTTAGTCATTGCTGACATTTTTTTCTTTAATGTGATACAAATTTTTCAAAATGGCATCAATGGTCAACGTGACATTAGAGTAAACAAAAAATGTCATCAAAGTTTAAAAAAAGTGTCATCCAAGTTTAAAAAAAATGTCATCCAATAATTTAATTAGAAAAGTGGCATCAGAGTGAAAATAAAATGTAATAAAATTTTGGCATCAAAATGGTAAAATATGACATCACAAAAAATGTCATCAATGTTTTAAAAAAGTGGCATTAAAAAAAAGTCATCCAATTATTTCATTAGAAAAGTGACAATAAGGTGACAATATTTTGATTCCACATTTTAAGCTCTTATGCCATCAATTATATAAAATTGTCACCACAAAATGTTGGCATCAAAACGGTAAAATATGGCATCACTAAAAAAAAAAAAAAGTTGGCATCAAAAAAAAAAAAGTTGGCATAAAAATAAAATAAATAAAAGGTTGGCATCAAAATGGGTTGACCGGTCAACGGTCAACGTTGACCGGTAACGGTTGACCATTGACCGTTTAAGAGGGCTAAGCAAGCTAAAAAAACAATTAATGGGCTAAGCATGCTAAAAAAACAATTAATGGACCTATCTAGCTAACCAAATATGCTTAAAGGTCCATTTGAACAAAATCCCTCTATTTATAATCCTTAACGGGAACATAGATTTAAAATTTTAATTTTGTGGACTATATTTTTCCCTCATTTTCTCAAAAATTCACAATCGTTTCTAATCGTAACATGTTATTTTTTTGTCTATTACATTTAAGATCAATAGAATAAATATCTATTAATACCCACAAAATGCATATTCATTTCTTTTTGGTCAAAATTCATATTTTTTTTTGGCTATACCTTCCAAAATGACGACTTTTAATTCTCAACCATCATTTAAAACGTTATTTAAGATATCTAGAAAAGACTATTTCTCTCATTGCCAATTGTTTTTTAGATTAAACTCTGTTGGATTTATGTATTGTTCGAGTTTCTCGTATGTGGGTCTGCACGTCCCTCCAGCGTGTTGACTCTACCGGGCCCAGCCGAGTTAACATGGTATCAAAGCCAGATTCGGCTAGTTGCGGTCTGGACTATAATTGGTGCAACTTCTTAATTAAAAAATGTCGTTACACTTGAGGGGCTCCTTCATTGTCAATTGGTTTTGAGATGAAATCCAATAAGTTAACAAAAAGTTTTTATACGGTGGCACTTACAAAATATTAAGGGTAAACTGCATAAAACCACCCCTTAAATATGCTATATTGCTCAAAACCACCCCTTATATCACTAATTGCCCAAAACCACCCATAAAAGCATATCAGTTAGCAATCAACCACCCTCTTCCAATTTCCGTTAGGAATCCGTCAAGATATGAAATTCCCATCATTTTTAATAGAAATTAATTGAAATAAAACAATTTAAAAAAGGATGATGTTAATTTGGTAAGTGGGTGAGATTAGAGGAAGATTGCAGCTTGGAGAAGGATAACTTGAAAATTTGGGGGTTTTATGTTCTCATAATCTAAAACCCTAGATCTGTAATATGGGGGTTTTTATGTTCTCGTAATTTGGGGCTTGTGGCGGCGAGGAAGAAGGCGACTTCGATCTGGAAAATAGCACAAGCTAGATTGGAGGAGAATGAATTGGCGGAGGACTGGAGGAGGGTTGACTGGTTGAGGACGGCGATGGAGGAGAGAGAGTGGGGCCAAAAATCCTTAAGTCGCCCCACCGCTGAAACCACCAGGCACCACCGTTGTTGCACTACCTTTGTATCTTACCTCGATCGTCCTAGTCTGACCGAAGCCTTGTGACCTCCGCCATCCACTGACCAGTGACCACTGCGTAGTTCGTATAAAGGAAGATGAAAAGGGTCCTTCTAACCTTCTATGGCAGTTTTTTTATTTTTAATTGTTTTGAATGTAAATTAATAGATTAAACATAATTAAATTTTTTTAAGAAATCAAATATCCACTTACCATATCAGCATAATCTTTTTATCTTTTTTTGTTTTGTTTTCTTTTCTTTTATGCACTAAGAACACATCATTTAAAAAAAATTGTTTTATTTCAATTAAATTGCATTAAAATATTAAAGGGTAGGATGGTAATTTCATACTTTTAACGGAATCTACACGGAAACCTGCAGAGGGTGGTTAATTGTTAATAGGGATGGTTTAATGGGTGGTTTTGGGCAATTAGTGATCTAAGGGGTGGTTTTGAGCAATATAGCATATTTAAGGGGTGGTTTTATGCAGTTTACCCAAATATTAAACTTAAAATAATGTTAAATAATATGCAAAATGTATTCAAAAAATCACTGATTCAAGCACAATTCACATTTATCATAATTAAAAAAAAGAAACATTATAGGAAGTGGGATTGATATTCAATCATGATTCAATTACAACAAAATAAGAGATTTCACCAGATCCAGAATCTGGACCAAAAAAAGCTCTCTTTCTGTAGAGCCCGGAAAACCCTCCGAGGCTTGCCTCCCTCCACCTCCGTCAGCCATGGTGATAATAAGGGTAAGAATCCCACAAACGCTTTTTTACTGATAGCCCCAACACTCCTCCTCCGGGAGCCCAACCCTCCTCCGGGAGCCAACAATTCCGCCTCCTCGGCGCGACGAACCTCGGCTTCGGCCGCCCCTTCTTCTCCCCGCTCAGCCACCCCTTCTCCTCCTCGTTTAGGTGTGCTTTTGAGTTTAACCAGTCGTCCTCAGTGGATTTATGCTCCGTCAGGTCCATGTCCATGTCTGGTGGTGGATGCGAACGAGTTTTTCTATTCCGATTCCTCCTCGTCGGAATCGTTCAAAGTCAAAATAAATTGGGGGCTTTCGTTGAGTTGGGTTTCTTGTCCCCGATTCGGCTGTTCCCCTTGACCAATTGCTTCTCCTACCCTGCGTTTGCTCGTTCGACCTCCCCTGGGTCGCTGCTTCGGCTTGCGTTCAACCATTTCAGCTTTTGCCCTTGTGTGGCCCTTTCTTTCTCGTCGGTTGCCTCCTCCGGTGCTGGTCGGCGGGGTTTGACCCTCTCCTCCGGCGTATTGCCTCGATTTCTGGGTTGGCAACCGGGATCTCAAACTGGTATAGAAAAAGGCCCGATTAACGGTGGGTGTTTACCCATATATAATCATACGGTAGTATCTCCATGGTGGTGGGTGATCTACTGGAAAAAGGAAAAAAAGGCAGTGTATGTAGACTTCCAAGTTGCAACTACAAATCGTCGTCCGGGGTTTTTTTTCCGGCGCCGCCTTGCATA
This sequence comes from Persicaria tinctoria, assembly GCA_037127255.1. Lineage (NCBI taxonomy): Eukaryota > Viridiplantae > Streptophyta > Magnoliopsida > Caryophyllales > Polygonaceae > Persicaria > Persicaria tinctoria. The sequence goes on along the minus strand of JBANSL010000007.1, from coordinate 17,319,938 downwards.
GTGTTTGGTCCTCCTTGAGTCTCTGTTTGGCACTGATTAACCCTTGGCGTGCAAGAATCAATTTTTCCCTTGCACGCCAAGTATCAAATTAAAAAAAAAAATTATATATATATAAACTTTGTTTATATATATAATTATATTTTTATATATAAACAAAAATAATTCCCGCAAGGGGCCAGAGCTTGTTGGATTACCTAATGTCGGGTTGTGTTTTGGGTCCAAGGGTATGCCTCGGGCCCGGGGCAGCCTGATTTGATTGTTAAAAATAAAATAAAATAAAGTAAAAAATAAAATAACTCGTGTAAATAAATTCCGGAATTTTCTTGCCCCCTTCGTCCTCTCGCGGTCTTGCTTCACTTTCTCGGGTTGGTTGGAGTTCTGTCTGTTGGATCCGTGGTTAGTTTCGGTTGAGGAGCAGTTCTGCGGCGCTGGTTGATCGAAGTGATCGTGTTGGTGGTGTTCGTGGTCTCCGAAGATCCTTCATCTAGGTGGAGGGAACGTCGTGTGATCCACACTTCCCCAGGTGTCGTCTTTGCCATTCGTAGATTTCTACTTCCGTCTTTCCGGCGGTGAGACATCGTGTCAGCTTTGCTGTCCCATGCGCTCGCTATCCACTTCTCCATGCCGGGTCTCCCTCTTCTCGCTGCTGTGTCGGCTGGGGTACTTAGGGTCTGGGGTTTTCCGGGTTTATTTTGTGTAGTTATTTTGTTGTATTAGGTGACTGTTTTCTGTTTCCATGTTGTATGTTTAGACGGCTTGCCGTCTGTCAACTTTGTCGGCCTCTCGAGGTCCGGGCCTGTCCAGTCTCGAATTATTTCCTAATAAAAAAAAATTACAACAAAATAAGAATACCTTAGCCGGAAGGCCGGAACCCAAAAAAAAAATGAAAAATTACAATATATCAAAATTTGAAAAACGTAAAATACTAGCTCGTCGATTGGTTGGGCTGCCTCCGATCCCGATCTTTTCTCTCGCCTTCCGCTTGACCTTGGCATCCAAGGAAGGTGAAGGAGAAATTATTACCAAAAAAAAAAAAAAAAAAAAGTCTTCCGGCTTGCCGTGCAAGGTTAGGGAAGGAAAAAAACATTAAGTTTATCTATTGTGTTAATTTATACTCCATATATATTTATTTATACTAGTGTATGCTATTCCCCTGCACGAGAATATATTAACACAATATTATAAAATTACATTTATTATCTATAAAAAAAATCATATTATAAATATGAAAATAAATAAATAAATATGAATTACATTATAATAATTAAACTAATAACTGAAAATATAAGATTAAAATTAATTTAGATCTAAATAACTCATTCTCCTGAAAAATAATATAGATATAAATAAAATAACTATGAAATAATTAATTTTGACATAAATAATTATTTCCACCAAAAATAATCGATAACACCTATCAAATATTTACTACTATGTATCTATTAATGTTTTTAGTAATTATGATCACTGTTCTAAAAAAACCATTCAAGACCCGCTTAGACTCCCGCCTGAACCTCTTACCTCACCCCTCCACCAAGGTCTTCAAGGTCACAAAGACCCGCCTAGACCCCAAAGACCCACCATAAAATTCGTCTATATGGCAATTGGGTGAACCTAATGTCTTTTTTTCGGTCCCGTTCATATGGTGTAATTTATATATAAATCGTCTATTGGATATATTATTTATAATCCAGATAGAGATACACTTATATGGCAATTTGTATATCTGTATATGCCAAATTTATTACTATTATTGCGTTTAATTATATTGATATAGTTATTTCCTTATATAATATTTATTCTTTTATAAGATATTTTAATTATTCAATTATATGAGTTAATCGTAAAATAAAATAATTATTTTTAATTATATAGATTATAACTATCTTATTATTTTTATTAGATTTTCTTTTTGACAGGAGAAAGGTTTGCGAGATGCACTCACGTGCCGCCACGTAAGCAGATTCACTCACACGCCGCCACGCAAGCAACAATGCATCAGTTTTAGTATATGTATATAGATACTCCGTATAGATTTTCATATTGATATAATTGAACAAAAATCCCGTAAGGGTTTGAAAAATATCCCGAAAGGGTTCCAAAAAATTCCCGAAAGGGTTTAATCTAATCCCCGTTTGGTTAAGGGTCTGAGCAAAACTTCTTTCTAAAACCCGCTAGCGCTTGAGTAAACAATATTATTAGATTAGTAATAATTTATGGATGCAATCTGTTCGCGATCGGGTTGTTTTCACCTTCGCTTGGTGTGATGTGGCGGTCTTTGACTTTGTTCGGGTTCTGGCAGTTGGAGTCGGGATTGACTGAGATCGTGGTGGTGTGTACGGGGCAACTCCATGTACGGAAAGTTTCCTTGTGAGTTCATCTTCACTGCCCATAGGGATGCCTGATTTATCGCTGGTCAACGGTTCCATTTTACAATGGTGCTTGGCTTCATCCGTAGTCTACGTCCCCGACCTGCTAACTTTAAGTTTGCCGAGTTTCATCTTTCGCTATTTATATAGCCTGATCTTTTGCACTTTTTCTGTATTTGTTGTTTGTTTGACGGTCGGCCTCTTGAACTCAAGCCTGAGCTCGAATTTTTAGTTAATAAAAAAAATCGATCAGATAGGGAAATGAACAAATATCTTGTGAATATTGGGAAATACAAAAATAGATGATGGAAGAATGTTATGCATTTGTGATAAATCGTTCTCTATTTATAATGGAGAAAATGCAATATCTGGAAAAAAAATATTATAATTTTGTATAGATAATCATCAAGATTTGGAAGAAGAATATTAGTTATATTACAACCAATTTAAATGTATGTGGACAGTTTGGAGTGTTTACGTACCTGATAAAATGTGTATCTATCCATATTCAGAAGGTGAATATATTAACGGAAAAGATTAAAAAAAAATAACACAAACGCATTGAATAATGCATAATACGAGGTTACAAAATATATTAATAAGCTAATTTTCACATATATAAATCACGGTAAATCTGTGCCTATACATTAGATAATTGTGATAAATTTAGGGAAACATATATTTAAACCTTTTCAAAATTATAATCAACCAATAAGAAATTAATTAGTTAAATAAGATCAATGTAAGTAGACTTTTTCGGACGGAGCCGAATCAACGCGCTTCACGCGCCTGTGAAAAATCCCCTTCTTCAAACCCTATGTGCAGTTACTCTGCCCTCCAATCTCATTATTCTTCGTCAAATTAGCCCGTTTGTATGGCTGATTCTGGAATCCAAATCCCTTATATCCCTCTTTCGAGCTTTACTCATGGGTATCGGCGGCGATTCCTGTTCCTGGTTGTGCTTTGGAGCATTCTTGCACTTCGTCTTCTTCACACCTCCTCCGACGGCTTCCTCTTGTGCCTCAGGTTTGGGTTCTGTCGGAGTGTTTCCGGTGGCGTATCGGCGGTCTTGCGTTTGCCGGAGTGGTGGCTTTCGCTTCCCGCCTGTGCTCCGCGCCCTCTCGCCGGCTTTGTTCTGCAGTGGTGGTTCCGTCGTGCGGTTGGTGGCGCCGCCTGCCATCGGGCTTGTGGCTTCGTCTCTCCCCTGTGGCCGCCAGCTCTGATTGTCCTTCCGGTTGGCATTTTTTCTGGCCTGATTCTTCACCCGAGGGTTGTTCCGTATCCCCCAATTAGGCTTGCTCGAGGGAGGAAAAAAAGGAAAAAAAATAATGATTTCAACCGCTTCTCTCCCTTCTACTGGTTTCTTCCCCTTCCCCGGTGTCTTTGTTTGCGACTGTGCTGGCAGGTTAAGGTGGTTGATGGGGTCTCATTTCATGGTAACACCAAAACTGGGGAGGTGCATTTTGCATCTTCCTTTTCTAACTCCCGAAAGGGCCCAAATCCTCCTAGCGAGGCTAAACAACCCCCGATTCAGGGTCCATTCCCTGATGAAGGATACAATCGTGTGAAACAAAAGTTTAAGCAGTTTTTGCAAGCGCTTAACTTGGCTCGTTTGGTAAGTTCTCTGGATGGTTTTCAAGATATCTACGATAACCTGGCACTCACCTCTCTATTTGCCTCGATTGTCGGCATTCCGATGGGCTCCCTAACCATCTGTCGGTTGTGGAGGTCTTCACCCATGGGGTTTGGCACTTTGGGTGCTAAGGTTGCTCAGGAATCTCTTCTCTTTGCACCCGGTTGTGTCACCTCTCCGCTCGATCTTCACTTTGTTATGATTTCATTGTTTCGAGTGATTATTTGGTGGATTATGAAATCAAGTTGTTTGCAATTATCTACTGCTGAACAAAAAAGATTAAACATGGAGGTTTCTTCAAAAAAAAATAATAGTCCCCATTGGGGGGCAGGGAAATGTTATGTGTTAGTATTCCAATTAAAAATCCAGTCTGCCTGCTGCTTGGGTTATTTGAATGAATTGCGAAATGGAGTATGCTCATTCCCCTGTATTGGTAACCCTTTATTAATCGGACTTATGTATTCTGGCTATATTGTGCATTGTCTCTTCCTCACCTGCTGCAGGTTGGTTGTGTGGGGGACATCTGGTAGTTCCTGTCGAAGCTCAAGAGGCGGTGATGAGTTAGTATTCCCTTTAAGTTTCTTGTCTGCTTTCTGCTGGGGCTATCTGAATATTTGTCATAATGGTGTAGTGATCTCCACGCTAAAGGTGATCTGCTCCAATTCGGCTGATCACTTGCTGTTGTGGGTGTCTAGTACTGGCCTCCTCTTGGGCACTTTTTGTTCAAGTAGCAGCTCGTGGGGATGGATTTTTAATCTGTCCCCTCACACATTTGCTACTTCGTTGCTATCACAACACAGATTGACAAATATTAGGTTCAGTTTTTTAATTCTTGAATCATTTAGTGAAGTAATGATCATCATTATTGTAAAACATGTCACCACATGTTTTACAGGAAATAATTTTTTCATAAAAAACTACTGCTTTTCTAACTTGTTAGTGATGATGAAGTTTAGAAAAGCTAATGTTAAAACAGTTAGTAGAAATAAAAGTCATGGGGCTTACATCAATTATTTAGGTGTGCATAAAAAACAAATTAATAAACAACCTATTTATCCTGCAAATCCTTTCAACCCAAATACTAGCTATATAATTGTGAATCAAATGTTTGAATGCGCCACTAACAGTATAATGCTTGGCTTGTTTGGTTGTAAAAATGTAAAGATTATCACTATAATTGGTAGTAAGAATGTAATGCTAATCAAAAGCTATTGCCTAAAACAAGCTTGGAAACTAGGTATTTACTATCTTTAAACAATGAGGCTCACCATGAATAATTACTCATCACATTCGCTACAATGTCTTGATTTAAGGACTCGGACCTTTAGTCCTTTAATCATTATAGGTTTTTTATGAAGATTTGCTTCTGGAACTGTCGAGGGATTGGAAAACGAACTTTTTGGACGGAAATTGACTCTATGTGTAAAAACGACCACATACAAATCATGTCGTTAGCGGAAACAAAATCGGAAAATATCCCTGATGACAAATTATGGAGAAATATTGGTTTCGATGAAGGGGTATGGTCGCCGGCTGTTGGAAGATCTGGGGGAATTGGAGTCATATGGAAATCTCATCAATTGCTAAATTTTTCTATTTCCATAGCTATCCATGCTCCGCGCATCATTGGTCTCCGAATCGAGAGCCCCCAGGATGGATTTCCGATCCTTGCTCTGTTTGTATATGCTCCTCCGACACCAACGGATAAAGATATATTTTGGGAAATGTTAACAACAGTCGTAAATGAATCCACTATTCCGTGCATTGTGATTGGGGGCCTAAATGAAATTCTGTGTAGCTCTGATAAACTAGGCGGGGCCCCTACCCGGGTTACGAGGTTCGCGCGTCTAATCTCTTTTAAAAACGACTGCTCTCTCCTTGACCTCCCTACATTTGGAAACCCGTTCACTTGGAGGAAGAACCCGGACGAAGATTTCAATATCCGCGAAAAACTTGACCGAGTGCTTGTTCATCAACAGATTCAAGCATCATTCCCTAATATGATAACCTATCATGGTGCCTTCTCTACCTCTGATCACTGCCCAATTTCCATATCTTTTGAGGGCAGCTCTACCTTTAAGGCGCCACCTTTCAAATTCGAAAACGCGTGGCTGTTACGGAAAGATTTTCGTAACATAGTCAAGCAATCCTGGAGGGCAACATGCCCGGGATCGGCTATGTTTCAATTAACGTTTAAACAAAAACTACTAAAAAACAAGGCAAAAGAATGGAATAAGACAAGCTTCGGCAACATCTTCCGCCAATTAAAAAACGTAGACTCTGAGCTGCTGCGTATTCAGTCCTCGGGACCTGGCTCTAACTCTCAAGGAGATCAAAAGAGAGAAAAACAACTCATTGTGAAGAGGGATAAGCTCCTTTTATTTCAGAAATCTTTCTGGAGCCAAAGGGCTAAAACAAAGCATTTAAAACTCTCAGATTCAAACACAGCTTATTTCCATCGAGTAGCTTCAGGACGACGACATAGAAAGCAGATACGCAACATTATTTCCTCCACTGGTACGGTGGTCATGGGAGAAGAAAATGTTAGGACCGAGATAAAACGGGATTTTGAAAAGAGGTTTAAGAAAGAGCCAACTGATGACGGCCTTCTTAACGAACTTCTAGAACTCATACAACCGACCATCTCACCGGAGGAAAACTGTTTTCTTACAGCAATCCCGACTAATTCAGAAATTAAAACATCGGTTTTTAGCCTAGGCCGAAACAAGTCCCCAGGACCTGATGGATTCACGGCTGAATTCTATACAAAATATTGGGATATAATCGGAAAATCGGTAATATGTGCAGTAAAAGGATTTTTCCATTCCGGTAAAATGCTCCGACAAATTAACCATACTTTTATCTCCCTGCTCCCAAAGAGTGATGCTCCCACGACGACTAGTCACTACAGGCCCATCAGCCTATGCTCCAATGTCTACAAAATAATTTCCAAAATTTTGACAGAAAGAATGAAAAAAGTTATTGGTAAACTCATACATCCACTTCAAGGTGCATTTGTTTCAGACAGGGCTATACAAGACAACATCCTAATAGCGCATGAAATCTTCCACTCTTACAAGAATCGTAAGGGTCGGGAAGGATGGTTGGCCATAAAATTAGACATGGAAAAAGCCTACGATAGGGTGGACTGGCACTTCCTCAAAAGTGTGCTCCTTAGATTCGGATTTCATGAAAGGTTTGTCGCGTGGATTATGGAATGCATTACGACTGTCTCATTCTCGGTGTTAGTGAACAATGGGCCTACGGACCTGTTTCTGCCGTCAAGAGGTATCCGCCAGGGCGATCCGCTATCCCCCTTTCTATTCATTTTAGGAGCAGAGGTTTTAGCCCGAAAACTAACAGCGGAAGCTAGTTTAGATAGATCTCAGCTTGGCTTTCCGATTGGCCGCAACAGGCCCCGTGTTCCGTTCCTATCCTTGCTGATGATATCATCATCTTCTCAAAGGGAAGCATTGAAGCAGGGCACAAAGTAAAGATGATCATTGACTCATACTGTAAAGTATATGGCCAAAAAGTCAATTACCACAAATCATGCTTCCAAGCAACTCGGGGGATTTCAAATCATAGGATTCTCCAGTTGCGTAATTGCCTCAACATTACTGAGGAAAAATCAATAGAAAAATATCTTGGATGTCCTATTATCAATGGCAGAGTCACAAGTAGTACATTTGAAGACATCATCTGTAAATCTAAACAGCAATTGACAAAATGGAGGGCTAATACCCTCTCCCAGCAAGGTCGTGCTACACTAATAAACTCCAACCTCTCGGCTAAGCCTCTTCATTTGATGCAGAACTTTATGCTCCCTGCTTCTATGCATAAAGAACTTGACCAGATAAACCGCTCTTTCTTTTGGAATAAGGACCTCCAATACCGGCCGCTAATTAGCTGGGACAGGATATGCAAACCGAAACAGTTTGGGGGGCTAGGAATTCGAAAATCAAGTGATATGAATGTTGCTCTCCAGATGAAGCTCTTGTGGAAGATTTTGGCAGAGCCTAGTAATGTATGGGTTACCCTAATCAGACATAAATACCTGCGTACCACAAGTATTTTCGAGTACAGAAGATCGGGATCGTGTTCTTGGCAATGGACTAAGCTATCGGAACTAATAGATAAATTTAAAACTGGCCTAATTTGGTCTGTAGGAAATGGACACTCAATAAAATTCTGGACAGATAATTGGATCTCTACCTCCCCTCTTCTGGCTAGGGTGAACTGTCCTCTAGATTACGACTAGGAGGAAACGGTTAGTGATTATATTTTGGGGGGCAAGTGGTGGACTGAAAAACTAAAATAGAACCTCCCTAGCAATCTGGTACAAGACATTATAGACATCCCGCTTCCTGCCTCGGAATTGCAAGACCGCCTATACTGGTGGCCGGATAGGGAAGGATGGTTTACTACTGCCAGTGCACACAAATTGATTACATCTCAAGCCTCTTTAACCCCGGACAACAATGACTGGATTTGGAAGATTGATACCCCTCCAAAAGTTAAGAACTTCCTTTGGAAGATAGCTCAGAATGGTCTCCCCACAGCATCTAGGCTGTCCTGTAGGGGTTCGGCGGTTCCTTCCACCTGTTCCCTATGTAATTTAGCGCCAGAGGATGAGGTCCATTTGTTCTTGGAATGTCCCTTTATCACATCAATTCACCAGCTGCCGATCCAAGATCAATCAATGGTTGCTTGCTTGATTGCCCAGTCCCGGGATATCAGGCCCATTCTATCTGGCCTTGGGATGAGGCTAAACTCAACCTCCTTATCCAGACTTGCTTTCTCCTGGTGGTCGACATGGTATATTAGGAATCAATTTCTGTTCCAGCAGACTACTATCCCACAGAAAGATAAAGCTATACAAATGATCAAAACTCATATAGACAACTGGAATAGAACATCCGTGCGGGAAATGGAATTTGAAGAAGAGCTTCGCACACCTCGGCTGCACTCGGCAAAACAAAGTAAGAAACAACGTTCCGCTCACTGGCGGAAGCCTCCTAGGGGTACGTACAAACTAAACTTTGACGGGTCTGCCCTTTCTAATGGCGATAGTTCAGCGGGTGCAATTATTAGGGATTGGGAAGGACAACCAGTTTCCATTCAGCACCAGGTGCTTGGAAAGCAAAACCCCCTTAAAGCGGAGGCTTTAGCCCTGAAATTGGGTGTTCAAAAAGTTCGACAACTAAACATTCAAAGGATCCAAATTGAAGGCGATTGTAAGATCATCATCGACCATTTACAGGGGAAATCTTCATGTCCATGGGAAATCGAACTAATTCTCTCGGATACCCAACTACTGCTATCGACGGTGAAAGAAGCAATGTTCTTTCACATTCCTCGCATGGGCAATAGAGTGGCTGATAAGGTTGCACACCTTTGCCACTCTGCCCGAGGTGTCGATATTAAAAATGATATTGGTCTTCTTGACCTCATCCGTAAGGATGCTGCCGGGTAGGGCTATCCCACCCGAATTCTTTCCCAATCAAAAAAAAAAAAAAAAAAAAAGAAGAAGACTTTTTCGGAGACAATTACGCTAAACTTAAAATATGAAAAATATATTCCAAACTTCCAAACTTATCAATAAAAAAAGGGGAGTTTGTGAAATGTCCAAAAAAGTTGTCCTAATGAGTGAATTGTCCACATTTGTGGACAAATTGGTGGATTCCATCTTGCCAATAACAATTTTATCATCTTGCCTATAACCTCACTTTTTTTTCTTTTCTTTTTCCTTTTCTTTTTTCGTTTACATTTTGTCGTGCAAAAATAAAGGTATGTTGTGCATGTGCAAAAATAACCATATGTTGATCAAATATGACCCAAGTCTTTTTTTTTGTCGTGCAAAAATAAGAATATGTTGTGCATGTGCAAATATAACTGTATGTTGTACAAATATGACCCAAGTCTATTTTTTTTACATTTTATCGTGCAAATATAAGAGTACGATGTGCAATATATAACCGTAAGTTGTGCAAATATGACCCAAGTCTAGTTTTTTTTTTTTTACATTTTGTCTTGCAAATATAAGAGTACATTGTGCAAATACAAGAGTACGTTGTGCAAATATAACCGTAAGTTGTACAAATATGACACAAGTCTAGTTTTTATAAATTTTTTTTAAACATTTTGTCGTGCAAATATAAGAGTACGTTGTGCAAATTTAACCGTAAGTTGTGCAAATATGACCCAAGTCTATTTTTTTACATTTTGTCATGCAAATATAAGAGTACGATGTGCAAATATAATCGTATGTTGTGCAAAATATAATATATTTTTTTCTTTTTTTTTCGTTTCATAACTTTTTGTTGTGCAAAAATAACTTTACGTTGTACACATATAACAATTTGTTGTGCAAATATAACTTTATGCTGTGCAAATGTAAAAATAAAAATATAGTAGATGTGAACTACATAATAAAATATAGATATTTTTTATAATTCCCATATTTATGGGGTCAGTTTTGTCATTTAACAAAACTTCTTCTTCTACCTCCCTCCCCAATTCCAGCGCTCGCCATAGATCTGGAATGGATCTCGGAGCCGACGCTCGCTCCGCCTCCGACCTCGCTCGACGGCTGGATCTGAGCAACTACTCCGGCCTCGCTCGGTCGCTATAGATCTGGCCGCCTCGCCATAGATATCGCTCTCTTGCCGGGTCGCTCGCCATCCACTGGGGAGGAGCGCTCGCGCGCTTGTCGGATCGCTCTCCATAGATATCGCCTCGCCATAGATATCAGAGGCTGATTTTCGACCGGGGAGGAGCAGATTCGGATCCAGGAGGCGGAGATCGACGCCATCCACCGAGAGGAGGCGGATTTGGGACCGGGAGGTGGCAAATCTGGACAAAACAACCAACGACGGATCTGACGAAGATAGCAGAGGAGGAGGAAGCGTGCAAATCGGATCGACGGGATCTGGACGGAGGGGACACACGTATCTGGACGGTGATTGCACCGGGCGACCTCAGATCCACCGAGTTCTCAGATGTCAGAGGAGGAAGGGGATCTCCGGTGATCGAGAGAGATCGAGGTCGGTTGACAGAGGAAGAAGATGAATAGATGATGAATCTGGATTTAATTGGATGGACAGTTTTCCAATTTATCCCAAATCTTGCGCATTTTACCAATTAGGTCGAAAAATGTGTCTATTTGGCAATTTTTTCTCATAAAAAAATGGTTAGTTGAATACAAAATTGAACTTTAATTGTCGACATGCTAATAGAATCAGCATTAATAATTATAAATTTTAAATCGGGGATAATATGGTCACTAGGAAATGGACAATTTATTAACTTCTGGAAAGACAACTAGGTTTATACGACATCTCTGGGGAGGAGAAGCTGGGGTCCCAACAGAATAGTAACAAAATTGAATCTGTAAGCGATTACATTGTGGGGGGGTCACTGGTGGAAGGAGAAGCTCAAGACAAGACTCCCTGAGAGCGTAATAGAAGACATTATTAAAATACCCATACCAATCACATCTATCACAAATAGACTCTACTGGTGGCCAGACATAAATGGATGGTTTACAACTTCGAGTGCATACAATCTTATCGCAAGTAACCAAACTCACAACTCCGAGGATTATAACTGGATATGGAAACTAGACGTTCCACCCAAGCTAGGTTAAAAAATTTGTATGGAAAATCAAACACCATGGACTACCCACCGTTGCCCGCTTAGCCCTTAAAGGGGTGGCGGTACCCACAGGATGTGCTTTCTGTAACCACTTTTCGGAAGATGACATTCACCTATTTATAGAATGTCCCATCAACCATTTCCAACGACAATTCTTCGCTGACATTTCTGACAAGATCTACTCGGTACTAACCCGAAATAGATGCATATACCAAATATTACAAATTCTTGGGACGTCCCTGTCAAAGGAAAACAAACAACATATAATTTTCAGATGGTGGGCCCTATTGTTTGTTAGAAACCAAGTGATTTTCAGAAATGCAAAAACGCCGTCCATTGAGGGCTTTAAGAAATTAATAAAGGATAATATCGACAACTGGAAAAGAGCAAGCGCTTTGGATACAACAAGTTTTGGCCGGGGAGGATGTGCTGCTTCCCCATAACAACGAGAAACGCAAGGTAAGAAATAATAAACAAAAAACCACCCCATGGGGAACATACAAGTTGAACTTTGACGGATTCTTTGTATCACCAAAAACGGGCTCTATAGGCTACATTGTACGAGATTGGACGGGAAACCCAGTAAGTATAGGAGGAAAGAATATTGGTGGCCTTTCGCCACTAACGACGGAAGCTCTGGCCCTTAGAGTAGGAGTACAAAAGGCAAGAGAATTGAATATCAACAACCTCTTCATTGAAGGAGACTCTAAGATAGTCATAGACTATCTGAGCAAGCAGACGATCTGTCCTTGGGAAATTGAACTTATAATGTCAGACATCCAATTCATCATAACAGAACTAACAATCCTCGGTATCTCCCATATTCCCCGCATTGGTAATCGGATAGTGGATAAGGTTGCACACCCACTACTCTACCAGGGGAGCAGACTTTCAAAATGATCCAGGTCTTCACGACCTCATCCGCAAGAATGCTTTCGGTTAGAGCTTCTGCTCGGCCGAATCTTTACCTAATATAAAATAATTAATAATTATAATTATAGATGAAAATATAATTAGTCTAATTATGCTAGGTAACTTAAGATTTGATTTTATCTAAATAGTTTTCTTGTAATCCCTAATTCCCTATATAGGGCTTCTCATAGAAATATTATAGGAGGCGGTCTATTTATACCATTCCTAACGAGAGATGTGTGAGTTTATTTTATTCTAAGACTAGTGTAAGTCCCGTCCCGTGTACGGAGAATACATATACAATATTATAAATAATTTAGTTAGTTTTCACTAAATAAATAATGATCTAAATATAAATTATTTTTTCACCAAAAAATAACATAGATATAAATAAAATTAGTTCAACGGATTATAAAATATCTAAATATCTTTTCTTTAGATTCTCTCAAAATATAAATAAAATTCTCATTTATAAGGTAATTTTTTTTCTAACCTACCATTGATTGAATCTCACGTAATTTAACAGATAACTGTTTTTTACAAAGATTTTAATATTGTTTTTTTTATTAAATATACAGAATATATTTATTACGTTAGTTTACTAAATTATATATCCACGGATTATTTTTTTTCAACAAAAAATAATCTATATATAAACAAAATATCGATCACTTATCAAATACTACATATTTATTTATTAATATTTTGGTAAGTATGACTATGAAGTATTTTTTTATTTATATTTATGTCAATTAACTAAAATATAAATCTATTATTATATATAATAAAAGAGAAGTCGCCTGAGAGACATGACAACTTCTCCTTAATCGCAATCGTATGAACCAATCACAAATTTTTAAAATAATCAATATATGAATAAGATAATTTTTTATCTAACTCTATTTAATCAATATATCTATATATTCGTAAGATAAAATTATAAGATAAAATTTTATTCTAACTCTATTTAATCAATATATCTATATATGCATAAGATAAAATTTGACCCAATTTGATTAGATATGGATATATTTTTAGATGATATTAATTAATTTTAAAATATACGCATAAGATAAATTTATATGCTAACTCTTATTAATCAATATATCTATATATGCATAAGATAAAATTTGACCCAATTTGATTAGATATGGATATATTTTTAGAAGATATTAACTAATTTTAAAGACTATTATATAAGATAAGATTTTATCTATTTTCGCTATATATGAACATATATAGCAAAATTATCAATATATTAAATGGTCATACTAATTAAATATTAACTCATTTTTAGAAGATAATAAATTTATCAATATATTAAATGGTGATACTAATTAAATAACTTCATCAATATGAACCTATTTTTAGAAGATAAAAAGTTTTGACGAAATTAAAATAATACTTAGCATGGTCATATATACTAATTAAATAACATTATCAATAACTTTACCAACATGAAGAAGATAAAAGGTTTTGGGTAAATTGAAATAATACTTAGCCGTGTAAAGGTTATCAACTCATGTAATTTATTTTTTTGTTAATATAGTTTCCCCAATGATTTTAGAGGTACACAAAGTAACAAAAAAAAACCGGAAGTATTGCAAGGTTAACCCAATCCGGTTTAAAATTGGGTGAAACCGGATATTGGGGGAACTCTTGCAACCGGTAGCAGGTAGGGAGGGGGGTCCAACCTTCCACAGTACGTGCGACACCTGACAGAATCAGAGAGGGAGAGAGAGAGAGAGAGATGAGTGAAAAAGAAAAGTAAAGTTGCATTTTTTTTTATCGAAAGCAAACTTACCCATTTTTTATCCGAAGTCGATGGTGAATTTATTTCTCCGATAACTCTTGTCCAGTCGGTTCCAATAGGTGGCATGTCGTTTTACTTTTGGTGTCCCGTTAAAACTAACTGCTTACACGTCAAACTGCAAATAAACCCCAGCTCGATCACTTGCTTCTCCTTCGATGGTTTTTCTCTGAAAATTAAGATTTAATTCAAATTATATTAGTGGTTCGATGGTTTTTCTCTGAAACTTAAGATTTAATTCAAATTATATTAATGTCATGTTGCTTTTCTTTCTCTCTCCAATTCAGCAGCATAAATGGCCTGCACAATGGGGTAAAAATGTCAGTCGTGCATCGACAATACGAAATTCCGTTGATCAACACTACGCAAACCATACCTCACCTGACTACTACAAACATGACATCTGACTACTACAAACATGACAGAAATCAAAGTGTCAGCAAATCCATATATTAAATGTTCAAAGGTATCGCAATATCAAACATATCCATGCCTAGTCGTCCTACTCCTGGTATTTCGTATTCCACATAGCCGTTTCCCAATTAATTTTCCCAATTCCCCCAATTCCTCCAATTTCGCCAATCCCCCCATTCCCCCAATTTCCCCATCTAACTACAACCAATATATCCATTTTCAGGGTGTGTAGCCTGTTTGATGTCCGCCTCTTCTTCTCCTCTGCAGACTTGCTCTTATTCTTCTTCGAACTCCTTCCTCTTCTTCCTTCCGTTTTCGATTTTTTTTGAGAGAGAGAGAGAGAGAGAGAGAGAGAGAGTAACTGTCGGCCTGCCCCTTCCCCTTTATTAACCCTCTCTCTAATCGACAATTGAGTTGACAGGTTTTTTTAAAAACATGTCAATTCTCCCCCCCCCCCCACACGTCTCACTCTCTCTCCTCCATAATTGCAACCGGTCTCTCCCTCTATATTAATCGGCTGGGATGCAATTTTTTAAGGATTAGGGTTAACCTTTTGCAATTAATATGGATAGGGGATATGGGGCGCAACTCAACCGGTTTTTGGGTTACTTTTGCAAATGGCCCATGATTTTATGTATAGATATAATTTTGGAAGAGGTTAATCATAATTTTTTTTATAAAAGATCTATCGCGTTTGCAGATAAAGAAATAAATTTTTTCCATCTTGGAGGTAGTGATATATTTATGAGATATATTTTTTGATTTTATACATATATAATTATGGAGAGATTTTTAGATTTTGACCTATATATAGTTTATATTGTTAATGTTATTTCACAAACGTTGACGTCTTCTCCCTTTTTTTGGTGTTGTTATTGCAAGTTATTTTACAACTTTGTTTATGATTTTCTTGTAAGCTTTTCGAAATAGATATTTTGTTTTTTCCACTAATATATACTAGGTTTTCATATGTTGTTTCATTTGTCAATAACGTATAAATTCATTCAGATTCGAGAAATTAGCTTTTCATGTGTTGTTTCCACTAATATATACGAGTAAGGAGTAAGGAGAAATTAGTTTTATACTATTGTAATAAAGTATAACTTAGTTCAGATTTGAGAAATCAAAAGTACGGAAGAAATTAATTAATTGAATAAACGGGTTTTAGTATCAAATTTATTTATATATATCGCTAGATAGATTATGGCTTATATAACTTTCTATATACTATGATAACATATTATTTTATTATTATTTTTTTCTAAAATCAACTACAAAGCGCCACATAGGATTTCCCCCCTAGAATCAACCACAACGCGCCATATAGAACACTGTTCTCGATTTTAGTATATGTATATATAGATAGATATATATTATAAAGTGGCAATCTACAATTCTAAACCAAACATTTTTCGCCATTATGTGAAAGTTTTAATGTTTTATCCTCTCTTATATGTTGGCCGGTATTCCATTTGCTTTTTTTTTCCTTACTTGTTCAAGTGGGCTTAGCCCACTCTAACTTCGAACCTCGAGGCATGGGATGTAGCCCCATAACCACCTTTATCTTTTATCTTCTATCCACAAACTATATCAACAATAATAACTTATTATTATTATTAATCAATTATCCAATTCATAATATTCTTTGTGTGTGACCTTATAGGACCTGAATAAAATAGCAATAGATTAAATATAATTTAATCTATAAATTATAGTTGGCTTCTAGAAAAGCACTATAATTACCTAAATTATTCAGATTATAAATCTCCATTTTAATCCTATTATATCATTAGTATTTTACACATCAATTAAAGGACATCAATTCCTTCAATCTCCCACTTGTCCTTAAGTGGATGTGCGATTTCAATTCCTTTGTCACTTAATGTTCAAGTTGACGATATGATAGCATCTCATGTTATCCATATCAATTCAAATTATTTCTCGATCCCGAACTTGAGCTGTCAAATAAACAAATGATTACGTATTAATCCATTTGAGCATGGCCATGCATTTTATAGTTCTTACTCTTCGAGTAGCCAGAACATTATTCCTACTCAAATATCCAAATATCCAGAATAGGAGGACTTCTCCAATCTTGCGTGACTATAACTCCCACTTAAATTTTAGCAACCCCAATCACTGCCTTTATGACTGGCTTTTACGGATCAACGGTTGACAGTGTCAAAGGCTACCAATCATTAAGTGAGAGGGATATCACACTCATGTCTGAGGAACCTACTAATAATATTTTAACCTTAAATTCTTCAACTTATTTGAAAAATCTTAAGGCAGGTCTGTCCAACAAGTATCCACCATACTTGTCTACACAATTGATTAGACATCTCCATGTCCCTATAGCCCGTGAAACTTGGCGCCATCAATCAACTTGTATAATAGTCTATATTAAATCATTTATGTCCCATTTAATGATTCAGACTACGGAAAAACATAATTCATAATATCAGTTCACTTAATAGGGTTTCAACCACCACGACATTCGCAGCGATCCTATTTGATAATCATAAATTATTAGGACATTTTATTCAATTCTAAACCATAATTGAATAATAGTGAAATTTTATTTCAAACAAACATGATGCAAATATGTTTCAACAATCTTGATCAATATCTAATGTTTTAAACATATAAATCAAATCCATTCACCAATGGACTTGATTCCCTTAGCTCTAGTGTGACTATCATGCTTGGGGTTGGGAAGAGGTTTAGATAACGGATCCGCAATGTTGTCATCCGTGTGTATTTTACACAACTTCACATCATCTTACTAGACCTGGTCTTGTATGATGTGATACTTCTTAAGTACGTGTCTGGATTTGGTATTAGAGCCAGGTTCTTTGGAATGAGCAATGACACCATTGTTGTCACAATAGATGCTAATGACTTCAACCCTTTTGGGAACCACACCAAGCTCATCAATGACCTTCCTTATCCAGACAACTTCCTTAGCAACATCCAATGTTGCAATGTACTCAACCTCTGTTGTAGAATCATCTACTGTGTAATGCTTTAAGCTCCTTTAGCTCACAACTTCTCCAACAAGAACAAAGACGTATCCGGATTGAGATTGGAAGTCATCTCTGTTTGTTCAGAAGCTTGCATCAGTTATCCTTCAACGATCAACTCATCATGTCCTCCATACACCAATAATTCATCTTTAGTCCTTCTTAAGTACTTTATGATGTTCTTGATTGCACTTCAATGTGCTTCACTTGAACTCGATTGGTATATATTACATTCACTCAAAGTGAATGCAATATCTTTAATATCTTGATGAGTACATATCATTGCATACAATATGGATCCTATTGCTAAGGCATTAGGGATCCTACTCATTCTATCTAGCTCAGCAGATGTCATATAACACTACTTCTTGCTCAGAGATAGACCATGTTGCATAGGCAGAAATCCCTTTTAGAAATTTTTCATGTTGAACCTGTCCAGAAACTTATCTATATAAGTTCCTTGACTTATTCCAATGAGTCTCTTGAATCTATCCCTATAGATCTTGATGCCAAAAATGTACCCGAATTCAAGATCTTTCATTGAGAAATACTTCTTGAGCTAGTCTTCTACAAACTCAAGCATTTGAACGTCATTCCCAATAAGTAGTATGTCATCCACACACATAACCAAGAAAACAACTTTGCTCCCACTAAACTTTTTGTGAACACAAGGTTCCTCTTCACATTTGATGAATTCAAACCATTTGATCACTTCATCAAATCGAAGGTTCCAACTCCTTGATGCTTGCTTAAATCCATAAATGGACTTCTTAAGCTTGCATATCATCCTAGGATTCTGTGGATCTTCAAAACTCTTCAGGTTTTGTCATGTACACATCCTCTTCTAAGTATCTGTTTAGAACATGGTCTTGACATCCATGGCACCATGCCATTTTTCGGAGCCTGGACCCATCATAGCTTGCTTATATGTAGTAGACTGGTTGATTTCTAACACCAAAATGTCCAGACATGTAGTCAAAATGAAATCAACAAATCTATTTGGCAACGATCTTTACCTATCCAATCTACGTGTGGGTTGAGCAACTAAAGGTTCTACCACAACGATTTGTGGACTAGTAGGGGTGAGTTCTTGTAACTCCCCTGCCTCCGGTATATGATTATGAGTTCTTTCTTCAAGTGGAATTAAGTCATCAAAATCCATAGTCTCAAACATTGAATGATCCATGTCTTCTTGACGTTGCTCGGTTTGTTGGTTCTCTCGAACTTCTTCGAGATCAACATTTCTCCTACTTGACTTTTTGGAAATAAACTCTTTTTCCATAAAGACACTATCCCTAACAACAAACACTTTGTGCTCGGTGGGATTGTAGAAGTAGTACTCTTTAGTTTCCTTAAGGATACCCTACAAAGAAGCACTTATCGGATTTGGTTGCGAGCTTATCTGTTAGTAAACGTTTTACATATGCTTCGCATCCACAAACCTTGAGAAAAGGCAAACTTGGAACTCTTCCTGTTCATAACTCATATGGTGTCTTTTCTATAGCCTTAGATGGAGTCTTGTTTAGTGTGAACATCATGGTTGTGAGAGTATACATCGAAAAGATATTGGAAGATTAGCAAAACTCATCATTGATTAGACCATGTCCAACAAGGTCATATTTCTCCTTTTAGAGACTGTTAATTTGTGGTGTTCTGGACGGAGTTAGTCGTGAGACAATCCCACAACTTTTTAAATGATGATCAAACTCTTGACTCAAATATTTATCACCACGATCAGATTGTAGTGCCTTAATTTTCTTGCTAAGCTGGTTTTCAACTTCATTCTGAAACTCCTTGAACTTTTCAAAAGGATTCAATTTTATACTAATTTATTCAGTAAATACAACTGTATCTACTTAAATTATCAGTAAAAGTCATGAAGTATTTATACACACCTCTAGCTTCTGTGCTCATAGGCCCACATACATCCATATGTATAGTGCAAAGAGCTCAGTTGCCCTTTCACTTGCCCTAGTAAAAGGTGACTTTGTCATTTTTCTCTCATTAGACATGAGTCGCATGTGTTAAATGATTCACAATCAATTGATATAAAAATTCCATCTTTATGTAATTTTCCATGCAATTTAAGTCTGAGTGACACAACTGACAATGTCATAGATGGGTATTTTCATCTGCATCTGATTTTTGCTTTTTGGTACTTATGTTGTAAACACCAAATGTTTGATATAGTCATTACTAATCACAACATTAGCTAACATTTGTACCAAAAGAACTCACAGTTCCATCCTTTTTATGTTTAAAATACTTAAGGCAGTTTCTCTTCTAGTGACCCTTGGTACGGTAATAGAAACAATCATGGTCAGTAGCTACTTTAGCTTTCTCAGAAGTGTTCTTAGGTTGGGTAACTAGTTTACCCTTCCATTTTGTGTTCTTCTACTGTCCAGATGCCCCCTCTTTTAACGCTTTTCCCTTTTGGACCATTGAGATCTCCTTCTTGTTTCATATTGAAGTTTATCTTCAACTGCGTAAATCCATCGTGCAGAGAATGAAGTATGATGCATGTAGCCAACTCTTGGCTATAGGGGTGGCCAAGTCTCTCCATGTTTTCAAAATGACCAATCATTTCAAAGACATGAGGACCAACTGGCTTGCCTTTCTCAAGTTTGCAATCAAGTATTGCCTTAGGAGTCTCATACCTCTCCATCCTCGCTTGTTCCTGAAACATAACTTTCAAGGTGCGAATGATGGTGCAAGCATCCATCTTTTTGAACCTCTTTTGAAGGCTCAACTCCATAGAAGCCAACATAAGACATGTGACAATCATTGACTTATCTCTGATTTGTTTTTCTCGATCCTTCTCAGCTTGAGTAGAGGCATCAGTCAATTTTGGGATTGGGGTGTCAAATACACTCTCTTTTCCTTCAGACCTGAGAACAATTCTCAGATTTCTTTCCCAATCGAGGAAATTATTGCCGTTCAACTTATTCTTCTCAAGAATTGAACGCAAATTGATGATGGTTGGGTTATCGCTTCTGTTCATGATATCTACAACATAGAACATGCAAAATATGAATCATGTTTGTCATGCAAAAAACTTAAAATTTAAACATGCTTTAAATGTAAATAAGCTAATGCCATTTTATCCATAAAATAAATTTCCCTTTGAATAAAATGATTCCAAGATCCTATTACATATAAGACATTAGCGTGCTTTGGCACTACCCTAACTCTGATGTGACAAGGTAAGTAACTTTTACTAGTTATAACATTTATAACTCTTGGTTCATAGATCACATCTTATGTAAATCTATCCCATGCCTCAAAATCCAAAACTTTGTCTTTTGGTCTTTTGTTGAGTAGAATCAATTCAAGGCTATAAATCCCTTATATAGATTTACCCGTACTATCCCAAGGTCAAAGCATGGACACCTTGCTTTGGCAAAACCTATCCATCAAATTCCAAGGGCCTCATATGTAGGTTATGAATTGGAAAGGCATACTCTTAATTTTCTTTTAAGGGAACTAGGTTTGTCATGCAAGTATAATTATCAAGTGAACAAACAACATAATCAAACATGCAAGCATAAACCAAACACATGCACGAAAATAAATTGTGATCCTAGTATGACCCCTAATGAAAAGAAAACAAAAAAAGATAAATCTTCAAGGTTCTTCTAGCTTCTTGGATCCTCATCCTTGATTCTCCTTTTGGATCTCCATCCTAGAATCGCCTTTTGGATCTCTATCCTTGAATCTTGTAATATCTTCTTTTGTACAATGTATAAATAAATTTACTTTCGAAAATTAAATTACAAAAATACATAACGATACGCAGATCGTGTACAAAAATACATAACGATACGCATATCGTATTTATATGCTACTTGGGTCATACTAGTCACCGCATGCAATAATATCAAATATTAAAAATATTAATCACAATTAATATAACATCAAAATATTAATCAAATTAATATAAACAAGAAATAGAATATTAATCATATTAATAAACTATTTAACTCAAATTAATTAAATTATCTAATAAAATAACTAATTTAATATTCTTGATATTTAATTCAAATTTAGCAATCATATATATGGAATAAATTTTATGGTAACTATTACCTTGTATAATTGGATAGAATATTTTTATTAGGGATAAGATATCTACCATATCTAATTAAGATAATTTAAGATTTTACACTAAAATCATAAATATCTTCCATAACCCTAATTCTACCTCCATCGACTCCCACTTAAATTTTGTATCAATTACAAACTTTTAAGATGGTAGGATTAAGATGATAAGTTTTCATAAAACTTAAAACTTTGATAAATTAATATATGAATCAAATTCACACAAAATTTATCAACTTTATGCATCAAAATCATGAAATTCCTTTTAATGAATTTATACTTTTATAAAATCAAATATTTCATATTTTATACAAGAAATCATATCTCTGGCATAAATTATACAAATTGAATGAAAGAAACATCATCAAAGTAAAATTTTTCGAAGCCAGAAACAAGGGGTGGTGACGTTCGGCCACAATCTCAATCAAGATTGACAAAGTACGTGGTGTTACATGGGGGCTGAATTCTATATAACTTGTGATTGATCAATTAAGAAGCCGATGCATATGTTGTTGATTAATTAAAAGATCAAGCGGCGGCTTTTTATATATGATCGAAATCCGATTCCGATTATTGTAAACTGCTTTTACATACCAATCAATCAAAATCATAATTTTAATTATACAAGTTATTCCATATATCAAGTATATTGCTAAATTGAATCAAAACTAACAAGAAAATTAATTGATCATATCAACTTATGCAAGAGGCTCTGATGCCACGGTAGGAAAATTAGATGCGCAACGGAAGGATAGAAAACTGTTTTCTAACATCTAATTCGGGATCTCATGCATGAATTAATATGAATAATATAGAGGGGAAAAGTCGTACCTTTCTTGTGCGGAACCTTGATTCCAAATCACCTTTGGAGAAAAGAGCCTCAAACGCGACTCCTCTACTTGGTCCACACGAGCATGGGATTGGATCTCCTTGTCTCCGTTTGCTAGAAAGTACGAATGATCGAAGAATTGCAACTCACACCCTACGGATTAGGGAAGCTAGCGATTTGTGGTGGGAGAAGTTTTTGGAGACACACGTACAATCCAATATTGGGTTAAGACTTATTCTCAATAAGTCTCCTTATATAGTGTAGAAACTAGGTCAACTTATTCCTAATAAGTCACATTTATCTTTTTATCTTCTATCCACAAACTATATCAACAATAATATTATATTTAATCTATAAATTATAGTTGGCTTCTAGCAAAACACTATAATTACCTAAATTATTCAAATTATAAATCTCCATTTTAATCCTATTATATCATTAGTACTAGTGTAGGCCTCGTCCCATGTACGGGGAATACACTAATGCAATATTATAAATAATTTAGATAGATTTCAATAAAAAAAATATAAATATATATCAAATTTTCACCAAAATTAATATAGATATAAATAAAATTAGCTCGACAGATTATAAAAATTCTCTCAAAATCTCCATTTTAATCCTATTTTATTTAAATTCTCTCAAAATATAAATAAAATTCACATTTATAAGGTACTTTTTTTTTCTACTCTACAATTAATTTAATCTCATTTAATTTAATAGATACATATTTTTTAAAAAATATTTCAATATTATTTTTTATTAAATATATAGTACGTTAGTTTACTGAAATATCTCTACACGGATGGATTATAGCTACATATTATGGCTATATACTATTTTAATTATTTATTTTTGCCTCAAATATAATATATATAGAAATAAAATAACAATTATTAAATGATTGGTTTTGATATAAATAATTCTTTCCACCAAAAAATAATCTAGATATAAATAAAATAGCACCTAACAAATATAACATATTTATCTATAGATGTTTTTGGTAAGTATGACCATGAAATATTTTTTTATCTATATTTTTGTAAATTAACTAAAATATTTATAGATAGATTGGGACTTATACAATTTTCTATAAACTATGATAACATATTATTTTTATTAATTTTTCCCTAGAATCAACCACAACACACCACATAAAATGTTATACATCGATTTTAGTATGTGTATATAGAATAGAATAAAAAACATAGATATAGATTACAGAGTGTTTCTAAAACTCCATTAGACACTCAAACCTTGACTCTAACAACCGTCAAAATGATAGCTTAATTAGTTTTATTATTACTACTAATACGTTTAATTATATTGAAATAGAGTAAAGACATACGGTGTGTTTAATTATATCTAATTATATTGAATATACATTATATCTAATTATTATAAGTACGTTTAATATTAATTATAGAGTAAAGACATACGGTGTGTTTAATTATATCTAATTATATTGAATATACATTATATCTAATTATTATTAGTACGTTTAATATTAATTATATTGATTGTGCTATTATGATATAATTTTTTCCTTATAAGATATTTCATATCTATCCAATTATAAGAGTTAATAGCAAAATAAAAATAATTATTTTTATCAGAATTCCTATTTGAAGAGAGAAAGTTTTGCGAGACGCACTCACGTGCCGCCACGTAGGCAGATTCACCCACACGCCGCCACACAGGACGCTATGCATCGGTTTTAGTATATGTACTAGTATTAGTTCCCGTGCCTTGAAGGCACGGTAAATTTTAAAATTATATTAATTGAATATTTTATTATACGATGATAAGAATATATATTATACTATGATAAGAATAAATATTCTATTCGTTAATAAAAAGATAATGTTTTAGGGAATTAATCTTAATAAGAAAATGCGTTACATTAGGTATTTTGTTGTTCACTTTTCAAAATTACTCTGGTAATGATAAGAAGATATGTCAATTACAATTTGTGAGAAAGTGAATATATAAAGTAATAATTCGAAATATAAGTATATTTTTGTTTGTTTTCTTAAGAAAAAGTGTACAAATCTCTATAATGACTTATTTTAAATAATGGTTGGAATAATATATATTACAAAAGTTTGTGTGAATATGTTTGCAGAACAATAACCGGCCTACATTTAAGGGTCATTTGTTTATGTAAGAGGGGAATGGGAAGATAAGGTATTAAATTTTACATATAAAATGTATATGATCATCATTTTTTGTGAGCTTAGAGAAGGGCTAATATTAGGCCATAACATTAGGGAATATAATGTGGAAAAAGGTAACAAATTTTGTTTGAAAAATGAGAGAAGAAGTGAATGATTAGAATAGTGATCAATGAATCTTAACTTAAATATGGATTATAT
This sequence comes from Persicaria tinctoria, assembly GCA_037127255.1. Taxonomy (NCBI): domain Eukaryota; kingdom Viridiplantae; phylum Streptophyta; class Magnoliopsida; order Caryophyllales; family Polygonaceae; genus Persicaria; species Persicaria tinctoria. Next base: position 17,294,819 of record JBANSL010000007.1, on the reverse strand, counting down.
TCATAAGGGTAATCACTGTCTTTCTCTACACAAAAACAAACAGGGGGTTAATATGTTAAAACTAATATAAATAATAAGTATACTTGATCTGATTTCAAAAAAAAAATAAGTATACTTGATCTCAGTAAAAAAAAAGGCCTAATATTAGCTCTTAACTTCTTACGTTTTTTTTAAAATGCCGGATAGATTAAAATCCCATTGGAAGTGAAAATCATATCATAGTAAATGACATGAACGTGATTAGCTTTGTACATTTTAAATTAATAAGATTGAGTAAATGAGTTTACAAATTAGATCACATTATATAAGAAAAATGTGTGATGTTTAAAAAGAAAATGACTCCATTATTACCTTAATGTTAGGAAAAAATTTCATTAGTCAAATCATATCATAGTGTATTATTCCGTTATTAATTATAGCTATTTTGTCTATGACTATTTTTTAAAATTTGAAAAACTACTTTTTTTTTCAAAAAAAAAAAAACTACAATCTCTTACTCTCTTAGTTAATGGTTAATATATTTACAATATATGATTATGTTTTTTTCAAGTTAAACTCAAATGAGTATTCTTAATTAATGATTTATGGGTCGCATTTTTATCAACTAATAAAAGTGTTTCAGACTTTGAATATGCGGTGTAAGAGAACGATGGTCAAGTAGTACATTCAACTTCTATTTTTATATTATTGTAAATAAATATATGTAAGCATAAAATGAGATGCAATATTTCATAATGGGTACTTAAATGGATGGATAAAATCTAAAAAATAAAGCAAGATTAAGATATAAAATTACCTTTAATGGATTGCTTAATTAGCTAGGGTTGAGAGATCGTAGGTTAAGAATATATATTTAAAAACTACCACCCAAATCAATATCGTTATATAAACCCTTTTAAATGGATTTAAAAGAAGCGTAGAACAGTAGGTTTTGAATATGATGTTTTTAAATCTATGATCTAAAAATAAATATATATTATATACGTAATTTGAAATAAGTTTTTTTAGAAATAATTCATCTAATCAACAAAATTTGACTTATAAAAGAAGCTATTAAGATTTATCTAATTAAATAATTAATTGATGAGTTTGAATAAATGATTTTGTGTTCAACATGATTTTAAACAATTTGAGAAGTAATTAGGGATTTATCCTAAATTTCCAACTTTTAGTGTATGACCGCCACGTGTCCCAGGAATGCAAGTGTTTTAGTAGTATATTAGATATTAGATATAGGAAAAATGTGTGATGTTTAAAAAGAAAATGACTCCATTATTACCTTAATGCTAGGAAAAAAATTCATTAGTCAAATCATATCATAGTGTATTATTCCGTTATTAATTATAGCTATTTTGTCTATGACTGTTTTTTAAAATTTGAAAAACTACTTTTTTTTTTCAAAAAAAAAACTACAATCTCTTACTCTCTTAGTTAATGGTTAATATATCTATAAAACATAAAAAGTTGTGTTCAAGAGTCATTTATTGCTACTATTAAGTACATGAAAATTTACACTATTTTTCTTTTCTTATTCAATTTGAATCAACTTGCTTTCTTTAGCTCAATGGTTATAGTTGTTGGGGATTACCTCTTGGTTGAAGGTTCAAATCTTCATAGCTACATATTTTTTTTTTCATTTTCCACTTTTTCATAGCAACATCTTTTATTCATTTTTTGGTCATTAAATTTATATATGTAATATATAATGTTCGTTTTTTTTTATCAATTTAATAAATTGTCAATTCAATTATTTCTCCAATTATATAAAAATTATGTTTATTTATTAATTATTAATTTAACTTTATTTTTTTCATTAGAAGGATTGTCTTTAATTCAAAAAAATAATAAAGGATTTCTTCATAGCTACATCTTTTATTATTTTTTTGGTCATTAAATTTATATATGTAATATATAATGTTCGTTTTTTTTATCAATTTAAATTAATTGTCAATTCAATTATTTCTCCAATTATATAAAAATTATGTTTATTTATTAAGTTAACTTTATTTTTTTCATTAGGAGGATTGTCTTTAATTCAAAAATAATAATAAAGGCTTCTCTTTTCATCTTTCTTTTTTTTTTTTTTTTTTTTTGATTAGGAAATAATTCGGGTGGGCAAGCCCTACCCGGCGGCATCCTTGCGGATGAGGTCTAGTTTATAATATATGATTATGTTTTTTTCAAGTTAAACTCAAATGAGTATTCTTAATTAATGATTTATGGGTCGCATTTTTATCAACTAATAAAAGTGTTTCAGACTTTGAATATGCGGTGTAAGAGAACGATGGTCAAGTAGTACATTCAACTTCTATTTTTATATTATTGTAAATAAATATATGTAAGCATAAAATGAGATGCAATATTTCATAATGGGTACTTAAATGGATGGATAAAATCTAAAAAATAAGGAAAGATTAAGATATAAAATTACCTTTAAAGGATTGCTTAATTAGCTAGGGTTGAGGAGATCGTAGGTTAAGAATATATATTTAAAAACTTCCACCCAAATCAATATCGTTATATAAACCCTTTTAAATGGATTTAAAAGAAGCGTAGAACAGTAGGTTTTGAATATGATGTTTTTAAATCTATGATCTAAAAATAAATATATATTATATACGTAATTTGAAATATTTTTTTTAGAAATAATTCATCTAATCAACAAAATTTGACTTATAAAAGAAGCTATTAAGATTTATCTAATTAAATAATTAATTGATGAGTTTGAATAAATGATTTTGTGTTCAACATGATTTTAAACAATTTGAGAAGTAATTGGGGATTTATCCTAAATTTCCAACTTTTTGTGTATGACCGCCACGCGTCCCAGGAATGCAAGTGTTTTAGTAGTATATTAGATATTAGATATAGGAAAAATGTGTGATGTTTAAAAAGAAAATGACTCCATTATTACCTTAATGCTAGGAAAAAAATTCATTAGTCAAATCATATCATAGTGTATTATTCCGTTATTAATTATAGCTATTTTATCTATGACTGTTTTTTAAAATTTGAAAAACTACTTTTTTTTTTCAAAAAAAAAACTACAATCTCTAACTCTCTTAGTTAATGGTTAATATATTTACAATATATGATTATGTTTTTTTCAAGTTAAACTCAAATGAGTATTCTTAATTAATGATTTATGGGTCGCATTTTTATCAACTAATAAAAGTGTTTCAGACTTTGAATATGCGGTGTAAGAGAACGATGGTCAAGTAGTACATTCAACTTCTATTTTTATATTATTGTAAATAAATATATGTAAGCATAAAATGAGATGCAATATTTCCTAATGGGTACTTAAATGGATGGATAAAATCTAAAAAATAAGGAAAGATTAAGAGATAAAATTACCTTTAAAGGATTGCTTAATTAGCTAGGGTTGAGAGATCGTAGGTTAAGAATCTATATTTAAAAACTACCACCCAAATCAATATCGTTATATAAACCCTTTTAAATGGATTTAAAAGAAGCGTAGAACAGTAGGTTTTGAATATGATGTTTTTAAATCTATGATCTAAAAATAAATATATATTATATACGTAATTTGAAATATTTTTTTTTAGAAATAATTCATCTAATCAACAAAATTTGACTTATAAAAGAACCTATTAAGATTTATCTAATTAAATAATTAATTGATGAGTTTGAATAAATGATTTTATGTTCAACATGATTTTAAACAATTTGAGAAGTAATTGGGGATTTATCCTAAATTTCCAACTTTTAGTGTATGACCGCCACGTGTCCCAGGAATGCAAGTGTTTTAGTAGTATATTAGATATATTAGATATTAGATATAGGAAAAATGTGTGATGTTTAAAAAGAAAATGACTCCATTATTACCTTAATGCTAGGAAAAAAATTCATTAGTCAAATCATATCATAGTGTATTATTCCGTTATTAATTATAGCTATTTTGTCTATGACTATTTTTTAAAATTTGAAAAACTACTTTTTTTTTCAAAAAAAAAAACTACAATCTCTTACTCTCTTAGTTAATTGTTAATATATTTACAATATATGATTATGTTTTTTTCAAGTTAAACTCAAATGAGTATTCTTAATTAATGATTTATGGGTCGCATTTTTATCAACTAATAAAAGTGTTTCAGACTTTGAATATGCGGTGTAAGAGAACGATGGTCAAGTAGTACATTCAACTTCTATTTTTATATTATTGTAAATAAATATATGTAAGCATAAAATGAGATGCAATATTTCATAATGGGTACTTAAATGGATGGATAAAATCTAAAAAATAAGGAAAGATTAAGATATAAAATTACCTTTAAAGGATTGCTTAATTAGCTAGGGTTGAGAGATCGTAGGTTAAGAATCTATACTACCTCCGTTCCAAAATACATGGGTTTTTAGTTTTCGGCACGTTTTTTAAGGAGCGAAAAAACTCTATAAAATATTATTTTTTTAATTAAATTTTTTATATAATTTAATACTTATTAGTAATAAGTATCAAATTATGTAAAAAATTCATTAAAAAAATAATATTTTATATAGTTTTTTCGCTCCTTAAAAAATGTGACGAAAAGTCAAAACCCATATGTATTTTGGAACGGAGGGAATATTTAAAAACTACCACCCAAATCAATATCGTTATATAAACCCTTTTAAATGGATTTAAAAGAAGCGTAGAACAGTAGGTTTTGAATATGATGTTTTTAAATCTATGATCTAAAAATAAATATATATTATATACGTAATTTGAAATAATTTTTTTTAGAAATAATTCATCTGATCAACAAAATTTGACTTATAAAAGAAGCTATTAAGATTTATCTAATTAAATAATTAATTGATGAGTTTGAATAAATGATTTTATGTTCAACATGCTTTTAAACAATTTGAGAAGTAATCGGGGATTTATCCTAAATTTCCAACTTTTAGTGTATGACCGCCACGTATCCTAGAAATGCAAGTGTTTTAGTAGTATATTAGATATAGATATAGATTTTACACATCAATTAAAGAACATCAATTCCTTCAATTTACACTGAAAACAACATTCCTCTTTTGCCTACATATATTTTTCTATACAACATGTATTTCCATTCCGTTTAGCTTGTAAAGCCACATATAATGTCACGTGCGCTTGTGTCAGGGATGATATCAGTTTCAACGGGATGCTTAGTTTGACTAAATTGAACTTAAGTTCATTAGGTTAAGGGTTTGAAATTTTATGAGAATTTTCTGGTATGGTCGCCACTTTCATGTGTACGTCAGAGACGCCGGAAAAAATTCCGGCTACCTATGGCGAAACAAATAATTAAAGAAGCTAAGTGTACCGATGGAGAGAGAGAGAGAGTTGAGACTTGAGAGGGTTATGACAATAATTTGGGCATGTTTAATCTGCTTTGATCATCTGATCGGATATCAAAATAGGTATGGCAGACGCCGTAAACGGAGGCGACCGATCCTCCCTATATATATATACAAGTCATAATTATTAGGTTTAATATGAGTCCTAAATAGTATTGTTCAAGAGACTAGTTTTATGACAGGATGAAATCTTACCTTATTATGGGTTAGGTAATTAGGGTTCCGTCCCGTGTACACGAACCTTAGTCACGAGTCTGTTAGCCCAACCCAACATATGACCCGACTGGATCGAGTTCTAGCTAAAACCAATCATCAAGATATCCCTTGAATTTGTAAATAAAGAGCGGTCATATCCGGAGTATGAACTGGGGACCTTTGAGTACTACCTGCAAATCATTTCGAGTGAGCAATTCCGGAATGATTATCATGACTATATCCCATATATACTTATATCCCATACATGGTTTTTAGGATCGGGATCCTAGTGTGGGATCGAGATAAGGGCTTAGGATCGGATCGTAGAATCGTAAGATCCTAGATAAAAATTAAAAATAAAATAAAAACGGATCATCCTAAACAAATACCTTAATTTTAAAATAAAACTAAGTTTTTTTCCATTAAACAAAATAAGTAATTATAATAGTCCAATAAAAAGCACTTAACATTCATAATTTGTCAAGAATAATGTCTCAAAAGGTGACAAACAGACAATGATAATGTCTTAAAATATGACAAACATACCAGAGATAAATCACACATCCAAATATCCAATGTCATATCTAGTTTCAAATGTCATCATCGCAATTAACCACATCATGAACAATTTCATGCGCTCAGACGTGGATTTGTCGAGTTGAGTAACAAAACAAAGGGCTTCGGGTTTCAAACGTCTTCACTCTTCTGCCTTCAATTTCTAAGGAAATGGGCTGCCAAAAAAAAAAAGACTCATCGTATCCAGAAGGCCCAATATCCAAACAAAACAAATACAATTACACAAATATGATTTTTGATAGGATCAGATATTTTTTCTAGGATCGGTAGATCCTACCGATCCCACACAATCCCATAGGATTCTATGTACGTAGATCATAGCACGAAGGAGTCTATATGCTTGATCCGGATCAAAACCTTGCCTTGAATCGTAGGATCGTAAAATCCGGATCGGGATCTTAATAACCATGATCCCATATTTGCAATAATATCTAAAGTGTACGTAGTAAAGTGACCCTATTTTATTTTCATGAGAAAGCACACAAGCTTGTAGCTGGTTGTATATATACTTACAAAAACCATCTTTTCTTGAAGGAAAAGGACTTGAGAAGCGCCCGGAAGTAGTCTGGGTCACAGGGAATCTGAAGGACGCCCTCTTGGCAATAGCCGAACTCATCAGCGGACATCTCGAGGAGGGCGACGATGGAAGGGTGAGTTAGGAACTTGGTGGGAATCAGAAACCTCTCCTTCAACGTTCCCTCTCCTCCCACCATCACCGGAACGTACCCTTTTCTCCCTACCTCTCTCTGGTGATGGTTGTCGACGACCTCACACCCAAAGCTCTGCAGCCTCAGGTATCTAGAAGGAGAGGAGGAGGGTACTACTGCTTGGCTATTCATTAAATTAAACTAGCTAGAACTGCCCCTTTTTTTATCTCCAGATAGTTAGGGCAGTATAGTTATGAAGCATATATAAGCATGGGAGGGAGATAAACTGCAGGGGTGTATCTGTAATTAACATTAAGCGACGACAGAAAAATTAAAGGGTATATGTGGTTTATATATTGGGTTTGAAAATGTTGTGCAAATTGATTTTGAGATATACAGTACATACAAAGTGTTTCATGTCTTAAAGTCAAATATATGGTGCAGTGTACTAATAATTGCTATATTATTATGAGGGAACTTTATTTGGGTGAATCCGTGAATATACAAGTGTATAGAATATAAATATAAAATTTTATATTTATATAAGTGTATTTTGGGCACTAAAAAAAAATAAAAATGAAAAAAATGAAAGTCATAGAAAAAGCTATAGGAAATTTGTAGGTCCGTCCGGTCAATTTTAATAAAAAAAAAGGAGGTGTAAGTGTAACCCTTCCCTTCCCTTTTTGTGATGCCATATTTCTGTGATGTCATTTTTTCAAAGTAGTGTTTTGATTTCATTTTTTTAATGACATTTTTTTCTTTAAAGTGGTACCGCTTTTTCAAATTAGTGTTTTGATGTTATTTTTCTAATGTAATTATTTGATATCACTATTTTAATCAAATCGTTTGATGCCACTTTTTAATTCGGTAAATTGTATATCGATATATTTTTATTGATTCTACTTTTATTAACCGATGACACATTTGTGATTACACTTCATTGACGCAAGTGCAACCATTTGTGATGACATTTTTATTGCATTTGTATACAATTAATAACACGGGAGTATATAATGTGATTAAACTTCATTGATGACATTTGTTATTACATATTTCATTGATCTCAATTGTTTCTGATTAAATTTTTATATAACTGATGAGATAGAAGCCTAAAATGTGGAATTAAGATCATGATTCCACATAAAATCAAATCCCTTTTATATATATATATATATATATATATATATATATATATATATATATATATATATATATATATATATATATATATATATATAAGTGGTGGAATTGGAGTTTTTTTTTTTTTTTTTTTTTGAACCGGAAATAATTCGAAGTCCCAAACTTCAACTGAAGTCTGGGACAACGAGAGGCCGAAAAACGACAGACGGACTAACCGTCATGATACAACCAAAAAAACATAAAACAACAAAAAACCCGAATACAAAGACCATAGCGAAGCAGGCCAGCGGAGAGAAAGACGCATGACACCGGATGGTGGCAGCGAATGCCGAGAACATGGGAAAGACGAAAGACAAACACGACGACTCGACGCCGGGGAGACAGAGGCAGAAACCCAATAGCGGAAAGGACGTCTCCTGGGGAAATGTGGATCAACGACGTTCCCCCACCTAGATGAGAGATCTTCGAGAATCACGAACACTTCCACGGTCAACACGAACAACAGGGCGCCCTAGTCTGCAACTTCATCCGAAAACTAAACGAAGCCACACCCAAGAAACGACTCCACTCAGAACGGCTACTAAGACCACGATCAAAGGAAACGGGTAAAAATGGATAAAAGCGGTTCATGATTAGTTGTAAGAAATGAGGGTAGATTCCATCACCCAAGGGCCCAAAAGAGTCGTTAGATTTGGACAGAAATTGGCGACCGGAGGCAAGCCATGCCGGAATTGGACGGAGATGGGAGAGGAGGGGGTATGGGTGCGTTCAGTATTTTTTATTAGTTGGCAAAACGTTGATGTTGGACGGAGATGGGAGATAAGGTCTTTAATAGTGTATAGTAATAGTATAACAATATAATATTATACACACATGTTTGTTTTTTTTTTCCCTTAGCCACGCTGAATGGCCCTGGTAACCATACCACCATGGAGCCGAAACGATCGGCGGCGGAGAAAGCTCCGGTAGGGAAGTTCAGCGAAAGCCCAAGGAAGGCCGAATCGATCGACGGCGAGGACAGATCCGGCCTGGATTTTGGGGAGACGTTGAAGAAGGACCTCAACCCCAAATCTGATTTCCGAGATGGCGATTTGGGTTTGGGGGAAAAACAAGGCGAGGATAGATCGGAGCGGATAGAGTATGAAGATCATCCCGCCGATTGATCCAGGGGTGGAATTTCGAATCGAAAGTTGCTCAAATCGAAACCCTAGGTCTCTGAGAATCCCCAATAAGGTCTCAGATTTGCAAGGGATTGAAATCAGGGGAGCGCGCAAGCCGTCGACGGAGGACCACCGAAAGCCCAAGGAAAGGCAGAGGACCGCCGACGGACCGCACTAGCGAGGAAGGTGATGGTGAAGCGAGCCATGGTCAGGTAAGGTTTTCTCTTAACGATCCCGCTAGGGTGGGATACAGTCGAAAGGGAGATTGTCCTCAAAATAGACGGTTGGTGGGGAGGCGGGGCTGAGAATCCCGGCGGGGGAAAAGCCCACCAGAGGCGTTGTCGAGGGTTTGAGGAGAGAGAGGGAGATGAAGAGGTTTTGGAGAGGATGCAGGGCGTTGAAGCCTACCGATTTTACCATTCGTTTAATCTTGATTTCGATCAGATTATGAGTTTGAAACGTAGAAACTTTGGGTTTCACTTGTAGATGAAACAGGTTGCGCTGTTGGTGGAGGCGGGTTACGCCATTGTTGATGAAACAGGTTGCGCTTTTGGTGGAGGTGGGTTACACCATTTAGGTTAGAGGCGGGTTACGCCATTAGTTGTTGGGGTTGAGATGGATAAATCTCGGTGGTTCCCCGGATGTTTTTGGGGTCGAGATTGAAAAATCTCGGTTGTTCCCCAAGTGTTATTGTTGGTGGTGGTGTTGTACTGGTGGTGGTGGGTGTTGATTGTGGTGGTCCGGTGGTGGTGAGATTAATTGTTAAGGTGAAATGTATTTTGGGTTTTTGGGTTTTTGGGTTTTAGAGAGAGAAGCTCTCTCTCCTTATGCAGTTCTGGGTTTCCCAAGAGGATTTTAAATGGAAGACTCGGAGAAAAAAATTAGTGGTGGAATTGGAGTTTAATGTGATGTTATATATCAAATAAAATCAAATCCCTTTCATTTTATTTTTATCAGACAAATCCCTTTATAAGTGGTGGCTGACGAAACATGTAAAAGCTAAAAGGATAAATATGAAGTGTTGATATTAAAAAGGGAAAATTGCAAAAAATAGCCTAACCTTTAGGGGTAGTTGCGCTCAATAGCCTGAACAATAAAAAATGCAGAAAATAGCCTCAAGTATTTAACTGGTTGCGGAAAATAGCCTCAAACTACATTAAAATTCAAATAATTACCTTTAAAATCAAATTAATGATAAAAAAAGTCTTAAATTGTCATTAAATTCAAATTAATTACAAACCATCTCAAAAACAATTTTTATTTTAAAAAATCATCACTTCTTATATAAAAAAAAAATTTACACTTAATTGTTGTTATCTAAACTCATAGCTAAATTAATTATAAAAACTATCTCAAACCATATAAATATAATTTAAATTTATTATTCTAAAAAATTAATTAGATTATTTACATATCATTAAAAGTAAATAAATACTTAAGCTTCTATTTATAATTGATCTAATAACTTCTATTCACAATTACTTAGATTTTTTTTTAAATTTATTTATTTACACAATTTATATGGTAGTATAAGGTAGTTTTTGTAATTAATTTAATGATGAATTTAGTTAATAATGAATTAGTGAGAACAAAAATTTATGAGAAGTGGTAGATTTTAGGAATAAAAATTATTTAGGCCTTTTTTTTATATAAGAAGTGATGATTTTTTTAAATAAAAATTGTTTTAGAGAAAGTTTGTAATTAATTTGAATTTAATGACAACTTAAGACTTTTTTTTATCATTAATTTGAATTTAAAGGTAATTATTTGAATTTTAATGTAGCTTGAGGCTATTTTCCGCAACCAGTTAAATACTTGAGGGTATTTTCTGCATTTTTTATAGTTAAGGCTATTAAGCGCAACTACCCCTAAAGGTTAGGCTATTTTTTTGCAATTTTCCCTATTAAAAAATATATATATATAAAGTTCAGTGTGTGAAGGATTGACATGATTTACTAAAATAGGTTGATTGCAATCCCGCAACTTTAGTTCTTACGGGTCAAAAACTTCTTTTCGGGTGGGAGAGCGCTGAATCAAAGATCAGCGATGATTCTCGGAAGAAAAACGCACGAGATTTTTTATTATTCGTCCAAATTGAAAAGGAAAGTAGTGATGATATACAAATTCTTTCCTCCTTCAATCGGAGTTATAAATCACCAGTGTTTTGCGTTCATTCCAGTATCTGCTCTGCTCTTCTTGAGGTATATGACTCATCCCTCTTCGTTTGTCTTACTAACCATATCATTCTTTTCATCCCAATTCATCTTCAATGTAACTAGTTTATCTTGTATGTTTTCGTGTTTTTAGATGGCTCGATCTCCATTTTCATTGAGTTCACCTGCAAGGAACAACGTCATTGGTGCCGGAGATTCGGGAAGGAATTGAATTCGGACAACACTGCTAATCAGGACAGCCGGAATGAAGTCGATGACCGCCAAATTGAAATACTGGAAGGGGGTTTAGGACAGGAGATTGAGGATGCTGAAATTGACTCCAACCATGAAGATCAACCCCCTCATGATGAACCCCCTCGTGATGGTTTTGGGCGCATAATAATCGATGTCCATGGGAGATCGTAAGTCTACAATTGAACATTATTTGAATCTTTATTTCCTTCCATTTGTGCTTGTCTAGGTACCACTTTCATTGTTATTTTTTCCAGTTTTGATAAGGTTCGGGCTGTAAAGAAGTTGAGGAGTATCATTCATTCACACTACAATGGTGATTGGATTACATTTTCTGAGATTCCAAGGACAGTGAAGGACTTATGGTTTGATGAATTTAAGGTACTAATTTCCTCCATCTAATATAAAATTCAAATTGTTGAGTTTTAAGGATTAGTCTTGATTTCAGTAAGGTTTAAAGTTGGTATTGTATTTACCAAATTGTAGAGAACTTATGCATGGGATGAGAACAAGTATGAAGCAATAAAGGCCATTTGGAAATTGAAAGGTAGTGAGCATTTGCGGAACATTTTTCGCAAAGCACAGATGGAAAATTGAAAGGTTGATTGGGTCAATCATCAAGACTGGGAGAAGATGTGCAAACAGTGGAAGACATGCGAGAAGTTCAAATGTAGTTCCAACACCAACAAGAAAAACCAGGTTGTTGAAAGTGTCCATGGTTCTGCTGCCTCCTATATTGGAGGCTCTATTTCTGTAGTGGAGCACACAAGACGATTTGTAAGCAACTTCTTTATTTAGTTATGTGCCATTTTATTTTAAGTTTTAAAGTAGTTAACCACACACACAAAAAAAACTTCGATCCACTTGCTGTCATAAAAGTGAATGTTCCTTTGCTTTTACTTGTTGTCATGTAAGATGAAAGTTGCTGCCAAAAAAAATAGTCCACTTGCTGAATTGGTGTGTTGAATCGGTGAGTTACTGTCAAAATGAAAGCTTTAATTTTTTGATGTCATTAATTGACTTGTTAAGTTGCTATAGTGCTCTTATTTATTTAGTCATGTGTGCCATTTTATTTTAAATTTGTAGCTAGTTCATCACACAAAACTAGAGAACATCCACTTGCGGCTGTCATAAAATCGTTGGTTTCATTTTCTTTGACTTGCTATCATGGTCATTAAAAGTTGATGTAAAAAAAGCTTCATTTTGCCGTCATAGATTGAAGTAAATTACTACACACTCTCACAACCCCACACATATCCGAACCCTGCATCCCTTTGGCAAGGTCCTAACATCTTCCAAACCATTCCTGATAAACCTTAACCCCCTTAGTCGCCCACACATACTCAGTCACTTGGTCACTCGAGCTCAGCTCATCACCGCATCGCCTTCTCAGCACCGATTGAATTCCTTGCACATGCTCCTTGATCTGGAGCAAGGAATCCCTGGAGGTGTTGCACACATCCAACAGCTTTAAAGACCCATCCAACACATCATCAAGCAACTTGACCCATCCAACAACTTTGAAGATTATATAATTAAGTTATTATAGTGCTCTTCACTTGTTTTTTTAATTAGAATTATACTCATGTGTTTTATTTTTGTAATCAGAAAAATGTGAACACGAGAAAGCCTACCATGGAAGAGCTAACCGAGATTACTTATCAGAAAAAATCAGGAGAATGATCTGGGACTAGGCCTGAGAAAACAGTGGTATGATCTTCCTAGCTATTTCAAGGTTTCTTGTCTTTATTTAACAATATCAATTTATAAATGAAACTAAAAGTTTGATTTTAATTACTAGAAACAATACAAGGAGTTGGTTGCTGATGCTCCGAAGGATGGCCAAATGATAGATGGAGATGTCACATCTCTATGGGTGAAAGTTGCTGGAGGTTAAGAAGGGACATGTCTTCGGACTAGGTTCGCAAGTGTCGGGTGTCCCTCAAGAGTTGTTGGAGAAATACAACACTTTGCTAGTGTGCAACCTTCCAGCCTATGATTGCGTTGAAGGAGAACAATGCTGAGATGCAAGAGAAAGTGGTGAATATGGAAGAGAAGATGGAGAATATGGCTGGAGCTGTTGAAATTCGTACTGCTCAGTTGTCCTCTTTTATGCAGCAACAAGCTATGACATCCCAACCGACACCATTCATGCATAGTTTTAGTCAATCGATGCAAGCGACTATACAACATGTTGTTTCATTGGCTAATGACATCAACATGTATTCCCGCTTGCTCAACCCAAATATTGTTGGTGGCTTAAATAGGCTGATGTTCAATTCCCTGCACCCTACTCAAGGATTTGATGCTTCTCACTTGGAGGTAGAGAAGTAATCAATAACCAGTTTATGTAATAAGATTATGAATATTATTAAATAAGAATTATTATTATCTTTTACCTTTTTTTGCTTCATATTAATATTTGCTCATAAAAATGAAATTATTAAAATAAAATTTTATTCATTAAAAGAAAATGTAGCTGGTGAATATTTAGTAAGGTTAAAAATTATGGAAAACAAAATTGTATTTATTATTTTAATGAAAATAATCCGACACTAGATTGGCCACAACCTTATATCTATAGCTATAACAATTATTTTTACTTTTATATAAATTAATCTTAATTGATTTTATTTATTGCCACTATTGATGTAGCCACGTCTTCCCTAGCGGAAAATAGTAGCTAAAGACATGATTTCGCAAAAGCCTTACATGGTATTGGCCACGACCATGGCAATGCCTAGAGCATTGCGAATTGCCTCATATCATTTGCCATTGTTGAGAATGTGAAGAGACCAAAGAGTCCCACGTCGATTACACGAACACAGAAGCCTTAGTATATAAGCTAGTGGGTTACTCCTCCTATTGCCAATTGGTTTTAGGATGGAACCCCGCTCGGCTTATATGCTAGGCTATTAGCGCGTAGGCGCACGTGTGCACACGACCCCCGATCCTGAGTCCCCAATGGACTTCAGTATGGTATCAGAGCGGAAACGCCAAACGGCCCGACTCTCGATCCTGTGCTAGCTAAAAAGAGAATGAGATGCTAGACCCGATGTCCAAGTGTCAACTAGAGGCGAAAGACGACCCTAGTTGCACTTGCGGGGGCGTGTTGAGAATGTGAAGAGACCAAAGAGTCCCACATCGATTACACGAACAAAGAAGCCTTAGTATATAAGCTAGTGGGTTACTTCTCCTATTGCCAATTGGTTTTAGGATGGAACCCCGCTCGGCTTATATGCTAGGCTATTAGCGCATAGGCGCACGTGTGCACACGACCCCTGATCCCGAGTCCCCAATGGACTTCAGTAGCCATTAATCGGTCGTAGCCATTTGAACTTGCCTCTAACTCACCTTAGGTGTGGCCAGTTTCAGGGCTATTTGTCACTGGTGAACTGTGGCTGGGATTAGTCACGAGCAAAAATCCCATGGATTGAACCACCATGGCTAACGCCGTGGCTAAACCTTATGTATGGCTAAATCCATGGCTTGTGAATGGCTAAATGTGTGACAAATCCGTGGCTAGTATTATGGCTAAAACCACATAAATTTGTAGTGAGATAGTACCACTTATTGCACATGTAAGGACCTCGGAGTTTCAAATAATTAAAATGGATTTGATTCGGATATTTTGAAAACTCGTCCTCAACCTAATAAATCAATTTCGAATCTCTTAAAGCTAATACCGACCTAAATTTGAATTTTTGACAAACAATTCCGTCCATTCACCTCGAGAATTTAAATGAACTTCGGATGCCGATATCCTTGTCGGTTTTTTTAAAAAAATCTAATTGATCAAGAGAGCGGGATTTAGGAAACTAACATTCGGTAACTAACTTCAGAATTTGACATTCACGTATTCGGGATAAAAAATTCCCGCCCAGAATAGCCGTAGTATTTTTCCATGATATGATTTATTTGGTCACAAGCGTCTGCATTAGATTTGGAGAACATGATAATATCATCAGCAAAGGCAAGAAAAGGGATTTTAGGACACCCTCTGCAAACCAAAATGCCAATCTGGTTATGGGGTTTTGTGATTTATATTTGTAGTTCACGAGCAAGTCCTTTTGTAATCAACAGAAATAAAAGGGGGGAGAGTGGGTTGCCCTGGCAAAGGCCTTTGGAAGGCGAAATAATTTCTGTAGGTTCATTATTGACCAGCACAGAGTAAGTAGGAGGATAAGTTTTGGAATAATGCTCTTCAGTCTTCCGGTCAGGATTTTTGATATAATTTTATTAAGAGTTGAGTAGAGACTAATTAGTCTGAAGTGATTAGTTGTTGTTGGTATTTTTTATTTATTTATTAGTCAAAATATTATAAAAAAATTTAATTTTTTTTAACATGGTAACCCGCCAGGTTACCGGGTCGACCCAAACCTGTCAACCCGTGGCTTTCCCGGGTTAGAGTTCGGGTCGGCCAACTTTGACCCTTGACTCGGCGGGTCCGACTCGTGGCCATGTCTTTTGCTACCGACTTTTGGGTCGCCTCGCTGGTCTCGACTTAACGAATAATTACTATTAACTCAGCGAATAATTACTATGAACGTACTTATCGAATAATTATAAAATTGACCCACACATTTGCAAGTTTTGAATAGTTGTAAATTTTGTCTATGGAGTTTTGATTATTTGGCAAGTTTGTAGTTAGTATTCTTGATAAATTGTTCATTTGGAATAAGAAGTAAATAGATTATCAATTATTTGGCATATTCAGAGTTATTATTCATTAATTTGGGAGTTATTATTCGTTTGATCGAGTATCAAGAATTATCCCTTTCCATCCAACGATTTTGATTTGTTAACATTTTAATGCTAATTATACCTGAAATAATCAAGTTACAGGGAATTCGAACGGACCAGCAGTTCAGCAGCACTTTGTTCTAGTACGTACGTGCAAATTAAGAGTGTACACACTAATTAATTACTTAAAAGAGGCACTTGATCCTCTTCGATCAACTTACAATAAACATACAAACTACATATCAACAAGCATATATACATATATATATAACAGTATGTTATTCAATATAGAGGTCAGTGACTCCGTCTCCTGAACCTGATGTGGGTTTTACCCGTCTTGATCTTCAGCAACAGGTCATGGACACACCATGGGAAGCTCAGGAAATGCTCCTGGTTCCCTTCATTATAGGTTCCCCAGTAGTCGGGATGGTACGTGACATGGTACCAAGCCGACGCCTTAGCGTACTTGGCTCGAGCATCTCTCGACACATCATCCTCCTCGAACCATCCCCTAGCCTCTCTCCTCAGTGACTTAACCCTCAGAGGAATCACCTCCACATCCTTTCTCTTCACCGTCCTCACTATGCTGCTGCTGAGGATCTCGCCTTCGGTTTTGATCCCATAATAGGCCATGATGCGCCTGAGCTTCGCGTCGTACTCTCTCTTCCAATTGCTTGCATCCTCTAGGTACTCCTTAAAGCCATCATACTCCATGCTTGTATCGTAGCATCTCGCTGCGACTTCCTTGGTGAAAGGCACCAAGATCGACTCTGGAACTCTGTCTCTTACCTCGCGGTACAGCTTCCCTATTACATTTTCCGATTTGTACGTTGGCTTTTCGTGCTTTTCCATGAAGTCAGGGTATTCATTTATGTGTACCTCCTTGGGAATTTCAGCAGTCACGCCTGTTTTCGGAAAGTCTACTGCCACCGCGAATTCCTTCGCAAGCTTCAAGCACGGAGCACTCATTGCCTTTTCGGGTTCTTTGTCAGCAAGAACCGTATGAGCATTCGCTATGATCCCTAAGCTTTGGCTTATCATGTAGTCCACATAATAGTCTTGAACATCCTGCTCAATAAACAAAAACTTACAGCCGAAATGTACGACAAGATCAACAAAGGAGATCGACTACTATGTGCATTACCTCAATTGTAACCTCGCGATCCAATTTAATGGCTTCCTCGGGGGTATAGTCCATGGGATCTATTTGTCGCGGTGGGATCAACTCCGGATCCCAGCAGACGAAGTACACATCACCATCCAAATCACTTCCGGAGCACTCGTTAGGGTGAGGACTGCAATTTAGAGCATATCAATAGCACCAAAGAGAGGCAAATTTACGCGAAACATATGGTGTAACAGACTGCTATTGCAAGACTTACCGAGGTCCTTTTTGAGGAAACACAATGCAGTCTACCATATGGTGTAGAGCGGGAATATCGACTGCGGTTAGAACGCGTACGTCTCCCGGGTGTAGGCAAGGGTTCTTAGCAACCACCACTGTGCCCTCTGCGACATAAGTCTGGCCTTCCCTTCTAGAGTAGCTCCGGGTGAGCATGTCTTTACTAGTATCCCGATATTTCGACCAGGAAACTTGCACGAAAACCTGGCCATACTCGAGAGTTGCAGTTTCGTCGAGGCATCCCATCATGGATCTCCCTTTCGGAATGAAGATCCGGGTCTTTGTCCGCAACTCGTGCACCTTGGATGCGAGGAGTGTTTGCAGCATCTTTGATAGGAACGGCTCCATATCCGGCTTGCATCCAGACTCAATCATATCCCTGAGGATGACGGTGGTCTCCCCAGAGGTCATCATCCGCAGCGCCTCCAGTGCCTTGGTTGGATCGGTCAAGATGGCGTCGAGGTTCTTGGTGGCTTCTTGCTGCTTTCTTTCGAAAGCTCCATCTTCGACACCGAGAGTCGACAGCAGAGTCAATATCTGCCGGTTCAGATGGCAAGGCTGGTACTTACTGTATGCAAGAACATCCAGCTTGTCGTTCTCGGACTCGTACTTTCGCATGCTTTCTCGCAAACACAGTTTCTTCGTCGACTGCATCCATGGATCAACTGCCACCACGCCTTTGAATCCTGCGTACCGAATCTGGAAGGCCGAAGGACGATGCCCTCTGATATCGCATTTCTTCGCTACTTCTTCTGCAAATTTACTCGAAATCTTGCCTATCCCATCCGAGAAAACATACTTCTTACCATCGGTCTCAACTCTGATATCATCTATCAGCTCCATTTCATCCTTCGCGACCCTCAGAGTTTCGGTGGAGGAGCTCAGTGATTGACCGAGCCTGGCAGCGTACTTGGCTACATTCCTGATCTCACTGAAATCACCCATCCACTTTCTTATGTCAGCAGCGGACAGTTGAGGTGTCGAAGCGAACATCCATATCGAGTTTTCTTTGAGCTGACTATTCGAGTAGGCAAGAAACTCGAACTTCTTGTCACCGATACGTATTCCGTTCTTGAGAACTGACCGGATCCTCTTGTCGATACCGGTTCTATTGCGACCATAAGGACACAAGTCCGTGGCATGGAGCCTCTCAAGATCCTCATCAACAAATGAAACACGGAGGAAATTATCGATGTGTTCAGCATACTGGCGCAGAACACGATTAGAGACGAGTGCCTCGGGACCACAGAAGATGACTCGACAAGGTGTTACTTGAACTCTCCGAGTATTGACCAGTCCGAGTGCAGCATCAAAGGAGCTAGATGGCTGCCTCGGACGCCTTCTAGACGTTTGATACTTCCGATACTCCTCGTCGAGCCGGGTCACTGGATCATACAAGCCTTTCTTGAAGGCAAGGTTATCTAGGGCAGACTCTATACACGCCTTGTCGGTCTTACGAGGATCGATCTTGTGGAAGAAGGTCAGGTCGAGGGTCGGACCAACGAGGGTTCCGTTTTGGACCAGTTGATTGACCTTAAACAAGATGTCGAATGGCAAGTCGACTTCCTTCGGAGCATCGATGATCGGAACGAATTCCGAGTCTTGGGAGAAGGCTTTGCCGGTCTCCATAGTGAGGGGGGTTTTGTTCTCCTTGAACTGTGGGAAGTTATCTTTCAGATCAGGGAGTGGGCAGCTGTTAGGAAGCTCTAAGAATAAGACTGGAGACTGACTGATGCAACTAGAGGGTGTGAAATCCACTGTCCTGATCCAGCAGCGATCGTCTTGGAGTGACTGCACATAGTCTCCCTCGGATTCTTGGTGTGAATCGTCCTTTTCGTACACGAAAGGACACCCGGATAGCTGTGAAAACCACAAGCAAAATGATCTACATTTCATTGTCTTAGGAGTTACTGAACCAATCAAAGTTTATTCAGAGCATCTCAAACAAATACTCTGTTTTGGAGAACAGAGAGAATTTGAGCAAATATTTCACTTTTTTCAACTCCATCGGCTCTTATATCTAGGGGTAGATATGGGTCGGATGGATGATGGGTGGGGTGAAGTCACAACAAAATTTCACCCTGATACATTAACCGTAAGTCTAATGTTTCACCCATCACCCGATCTGTCGGGTGAATTGAGTCGGTCGTGTGTGTGATAGGTGAAATAAATTAAAATAAAATGAATCACAAACCTACTTAGAAATCAATCATATTCGATAATTTTACAAACCACGTTAGCGTGAAAATTAATCTTATCAAATGTATAAAAGATTTATTCATACATTATATCACTATCTTCATCTTACAAAGTTAACATTAAAAGTTTAATATAAAATCAAATAAGATGAATTTTAGTTTGTTGCTAAGTCATAATTAAAAAGAAAGAAAAAATAATTTGGCTAAATAATGCTTTAACACACTATAAATGCTAAGTCGTTGAAACGAGCAAAATTGCTAACACTCTAGCAGTGTATGCAAAACCGTCAAGTCTTGCTAGCTTAGCTGGTAGGGATGACATGTAATGATCAATAGATCACGAAGTGCCTACTTATGAACCAAAAAAAAGTGTATGCAAAACCAATAAAATATTTTTTTTAAACATGTGTTGTGGGTTAAATAAAATAAGTTTAGATTTTTTCTTTTAGAAAAACAATTATTGAATAAAGAAGCTAGAATTAGAAAAAGGAGAAATATGTAGTAATGTTAGGCTATATTTTTTTGTAAACTGTGATTTTTTAAATAATCTGATGGGTTAACCAGAGGTTAAGTGGGTCATGTAATGATTCGGGTAATGGGTGAAAAACATATCTCCCATCACCCATTTCACCCGCCCATCACCCGATTTTTTTTTCAAATTTTCACTTTTATAATCGGGTCGGATGGGTCGAGTGAGTCGGTCACCACGTGTGATTTCTAGCCCTACTTTAATTCCCTGCTTTAAAATAGAAGGAAAAAAATCTATATATTTGTAGCAAAACTGCAAAATTTTGATGGACTAGAAAGGGGTAACGCATGACATTATTTAATTTTTATGTCAAACTCTAAATTTTGCAGTGACATCTTTGAAAAATATTATTTACATATTAATTAATGCTTCTATATATTCTCATGTTATTAGTTTTATATTACAATCTTTCATATACCTATGTAATTTATTCCTTATTAGTTAAGTTAAATAATCTAACTTAGGGTGGATAATATTTTTTCCTATATTATACTCTATCTATTAATTAAAACATGTCGTTTTATACATTTGGATATTTTTAAGAAAGCAAATAAAAGCAAACAAAAATATATTTATACCCCTAATTATTACTTTAATTTTTCACTTTACTGAAAACTACAACTAACAAATTTATAATCATTATAAGTGTAATTTTGAAAAGTGACCAAAAAAATACTTAAAACGACATGTTTTTCTTAACGGATGGAGTATTTAATAGAATTGATCATGATAATTTTAAATATTTTGTAATCTTTTGAAAAATGCTCTTTTTATTTTAGCAATTGATGACCACTTAATTTGCATAATTCTATGTATTCTTAAATTTTGACAACATTTATTTATTCACATTTTGAAAGGAAAACTGACATATGATTATCAATGTTTTGACATTAATATAAAAGTAAGGCACTCAATCTTTCTATTCATCAAATAATATTAAACATAAATAATATATGTCTTATAATGACAATCATAACCATTATTTAGACATAGAGTATTTAATTTTAAAAAACCTTTTTTTTTAGAAAAAAAATTGTAGTTATGATGCAACATAAAAAAAACTATTATAATTCTATTATAAAAGAAACCGTTAGAATTTTAATAACGAACAAATATTAAAGATTTTTTTTATTTAATAGATTTAAGGTAGTAAACTAATATAATTTTAAAAGTACAAAATATTAATTTTGATTTATAAACTTATTTTAATTTTGATTAAAAAGAAGTCTATAAAATATTTTAAAATTTTATAACCCTTTTTTTTAATAAAGTAGGAGAATTTGTTCATATATACATCAAGTTTCAATTTTTTTTTAAAAAAAAATAGGCAACAGGTGGCAGCTTCTTAAAAAAAATGATGTAATTTCTTATTTATTGGGTTGTTAATGTAAAAACACATATTTAATTGGTAATTTTCTATAAATTTCCAAGAAGAAAATACATCTGTTAAACATTGGGAAGTCCATAAAGAGAAACTCTCTCCCTTCAGAAATAAGTGTCGTTTGACTTTTTACATATTTTTTAATGAGCTAAAAACTATATAAAATATCAACTTTCTAATTAATTTTTTATATAATTTGTTAGTTATAAGCTTAAAATTATTTTTTTTATAAATAAAAAAGTTAATATTTTATATAATTGCAAATAAATTCTCTATAGGATGCTATGTAAAGTATAAGAAACAAGTATAAATGCATAAATATGTAAAATAGAAAAATCATTAGAGTTTAGGAAAAAAAATATATAGAGATATTAGTACTTAATTTTCTGTTTTACAGAGATTTTGCAAAATCCTTTAGAGTATAAAAAGATGGAAGAAAGAACCTGAATCAGAAGAAATTTGGAAGGGGAGCCCTGAGAGCGACGCAGCTGAATCTGCCAAATGCTCTCATAAGACAGCTCCATCTTATACATCTTGAGATCATGAGGCAAGAAGAAGAACAGTTTCTTCAGCGTAAACCCGAAATTCAGAGACATATCCCTTCCAGTACTCCACAGCACTATGAGCTTGCTGAACGAGACCTGGCATCCGAAATGCAGTGTAACATCATCAATGCTTTGCTCAGGCAACAACGTCCTCGGCACGATATCGTTCTCCACTCGCCGGGCCTCCAGAGGCTCCGGCCCACACTGAAGTTGACGCTTCCTAACCAGCTTAAGAATATAGTCAGCGTCTTTTGCTGACGAGAACTGAACAACTGCGTAGGTGTTGGATGATGATGATCCTCTTCGCGGACCAGGCTTAGACGATTGCCTGAGTTTCAATGCGTATACGCTTCCTTCGCCTGTGTGTCTCTCCAAGATTTCTTTTGCTTCATTCGCGGACATGGAAGGGTGGATGCCGAATAGTTGAACTGTTTTTTTCGTCGCCACAGGTTTGGATGCAGGAGCAGTTATTACCATCTGTCATAACATGAAAGTTGTTATCAACTCTTATAAACAAGGCAAAACCGATGTTACAAGGGTAACCTCTAACATCAAAAAGTAGTTTGAACAATAAATTAAAGTACATAGAACAGTTAACAAATTGTTCTTTTTACATTTTATAAACAACAAGGTCTGCTATATAATTAAATGAAAGTTGAAGAAGTGTCAATCTAAAGATTATTGCAAAGGTATTACAAGTAGAGCTTGAATATAACTAACTAGCCTTTATCTTTTACACGTTTGTTAGAAGGCATCACAAAAATAGACCCTTCTTTGGATTTGATTCATATCAAAATAGCAAGTGAATTTGATGATGAATTTACCTTCTTCAAAGCTGGAGAAAGCGCGTTTTTGATCCAGTAAAGGATCAACAATACCACACATATCAAAGCGATCACTAGCTTATCCTGCCATCATAACCATAATAATATGTAAGAAGATGTAAAACTTATAAGAAGATTTAATCCTACAAGAGGAAACTATAAATTTAACAGTTGTTAACTAATAATGATAACATGGAGTTCTAACACCCTGGTACATGAAATAGTAGTACATGTAATGAAATGGATAGCTAAGAAATCAGGCTCTCTCACCATAATATCGATGCAGATCTTTATCTCCTTTGTTATTCGACACGACAGCACAGTTGACGAATTTTGGGGACAATGTGAATATGGTGAATCATATCATGAATGTATTGTATATCCCAGACATGTATATATATAGAGAGAGAGATTAGAGATGGAGAGAGCATTGTCTACACTTCAAAGCAAGAATATCATCTCTTACTTACCTGACTCTTGTTTGCTTTTATTCCTACTCACCAATATGTTTGAATATCTTAGTTAATTAAGGAATAGAATAAATTTATCCAAGATCAACAATTAGTTAATAAGAATCAGAAAGCCTTAACAAATGCCAAGGTATAAAATATATATACATTTCATGATAAAAATGAATTCTTGAGACTAAGGGCTTGTTTGTTTAAGTAGAAGTGAATAGAGGAGAAGAAATCAAATTTTATATGTAAAATTTATATCATCATCACATTTTTTGTAAGTCTAAAGAAGGGGAAAGGGAATGGTTAGAGCATTTAGGGGATATGGTTACCCTATTCTAATCAAATGGGGGAAATAAAATAGATTTTGAAGGGAAAATAAGGGAAGAAGGGTAATAGTTTAATAATGGATCTCGACTAGATTCAGAAGATTAACCATTACGTTTTCTTACCTAAAAATAAACTAGGGTAAGTCTAATGTTATATACGGATATACCTTCCCTTGATGAGCTGAAATTACTGTTAGACCTTATCTTTGGGTTTCATAAATAACCTGACCTCATAATTTCATAAAGCTACATCCCAGTACATACTGGGCATCACATTTTTACCTACAATTGCGTAAGTGCATTGAGATGGAATATGGTTCCTTACAATTAAGATTTAAGAGGTTTTCTTTCTACCTATACACAAGATATAGGTCTGGTTTTTCACCTTTTACAGTTTTACTGTGCATGCCCACCACCGATCAATTACTGTCTATACATCAATTTATAAGGTTCAAGCAAAGAATCTCCCTTTCATTCAACCTATTGGGCCTAATATTTGTATGGTTTTAGTTTTATTATATGGGCCTGAGCCCATGTTGTTGTTGTATAAACAGACCCGGACATTCTGAGTTCTGTAATTAGAATTTGGGTAAATTGAATAAAATCGCCCCTTAAATAGGGCATATTGCTCAAAACCACCCTTAAATTCAATATTGCAGAAAACTACCCTCTATATATCTTTTGTTTGCCAAAGGCAAGGCCACTCCGCTTCTATGTGCCATTATAGTTTCGTTAAATGTCTTAAAAAAAAAAACTACCCCAAATACATAGTATCATTTTCTTGTCACCAATCCCCCCCCCCGTCTATCTTTATGAGTTTATGTACATATGTACAACTCCACTTACATTTTGTTAATTGAAATTATTCAACAACTCTTATAGTCCTATATTAGGCCTCATTCAGTCCATGCTTAAATCTCTCCACAACTCCTATGCGAGATCCCCTTCAATATCGCATCTCCATATGATAAGGGTATTTTGGTAATTTATTGATTTTTTTTTCCTCTAAAACTTAACGAAATCTGAGATAGGGGATCTTTGGTAAACAAAAGTTATATAAATGATGGTTTTCTAAAATATTGATTTTAAGGGGTGATTTTAAGTAATATGCGCTATTTAACGGGTGGTTTTACGTGGTTTACCCTTAGAATTTAGAATTTTCCCTCCATTATTAAAATTCTCAAATTCATCTTCTTCTTCCTCTCAGAGAATTCAACTGCGAAGCTCGTTTCGTTTTTGATCTAGATTTCCTACATTGTATCAAAGCAAAGATCCTAGCAACTGAGCTTCAGATCTGGTCTCGTAGTTATTTTTTGTCCTCATATCTGTCTCTTCTTTTTTTTTTCTCGTAATAAGGAGATATGGTGAACGAGGATATGCGGATCGACACCAGCGACCCTTATTACATTTATGAATGATCATCCAGGGATGATACTCGTCACACCTCTATTCGATGGAAAGAATTTTGGAGAATGGCGTAGGTCGATCCGGATTGCTTTTTCGGCTAAGAACAAAGCCGGATTTGTGAATGGAGAGATTCCGAAACTGGTTGCTACTTCACTAAAGCTGAAGAACTGGCAGCGATCCAATGATATGGTGATCTCGTGGATCATCAATAGCCCAAGTTTCGACATTCACAGAAGTGTGACCTATACAGAAAACAACGAGATGAACCTAGACAGAGCTAGAAGCGAGGTTCAATAAGCTTGGAGCCACATAACTGTATTCAATTTAGAAGGAGCTGAATCTCATCGAGCAAGGTAACAATCTTTTCTCGGTTTATCTGAAATCAGATTCCAATTCAAGGTCAGAGGCTTCAGACCGACGAGGAAGATTTACACTTGCCAGATGAAGAAGATTAACACTAATTTTAGGTTTAGATTTGAAATCTGAAATTCAAAAATCTTTGGATCTGAAATCTGAACTCTGTAATGGGACCGGCTCCGTCGACCGGGCAGATTGGGTTCCGGAAGAGGGCGGTGGTTGCGGCTGCTGCTGCGGCTGTTTCCTCTTTTCCTTCCCTGCCATGCCGGCTGCAGTTTCTCAGGTTCATCAGAGATTGTGTGTTGCGAGGGAGACGATGGGTTATATTGGTGCTCATGGTGTCACTGCTCTCCACAGATACAAATACAGTGGAGTAGATTGCTCCTATGTCTCCAAATACATCTTGCAACCGTTCTGGCGCCGATTCGTTAATTTCTTCCCTCTTTGGATGCCTCCAAACATGATAACTCTCACAGGATTAATGTTTTTGGTAGCTTCAGCACTTATAGGATATATATATTCACCTCAGTTTGATACACCTCCACCAAATGGGTGATAGATGAGATAGATGATCTCACAAGTTTATTGATAACAAATTTAAAGGTATTTAAACATACAAAGTGAGTGGTTGAGTGGGACTAACCACTAAGAGATTGTGCAAATAAATAAAACTAATTAACCTAAAATATAGGAACAAATTAAGATTAATAATAATAACAAATTAATAGATAAACTATTATTCTTAATAATGGGTGCACTTCGCTCATGGATTACTTCTCTTTTTGTACCAGGTGACTCCATTAACACTGTAATCTCACTTGCTTTATGCTTACTGTTGGATCTGTTCAATTCCAACACTTACTTTATGCATTTACACTGAAATTGAGTCCTGTTCATTGAAAATTCTTACTGTAAAACATTTTTACTTTCAGCAATTTCAGCAATTGCTGGAATGCAGAATTTTGTGGCCTATATAGAATTCACCCCTATAAGTTTAGGGGCTTTAACTATTTTATCCTCTAAAAGTAAAAGAAACATAGATTTTATTTATAGGGAGGCCAGGGAAAGGGAGTATTTAATTACCCTTAAATTAAGTTGACAATCATTAACACAAGTGTTTAGCAAAGGTAAATTCTACTGTAAAAACCCAGATGAGTAAAGTGTGTGCAATAACAAGATATGGCAATCCAAGACAAGTGATGAGAAACCGTGCATAAATCTGAGAGAGCAGGCTGATGGAGGGTGAAATCAGAGGAGGCATGCTTCAATACGGCCACAAGTGGCTCCCACTTCTATCGTGCATCCCCTATAGATACACCTGCCCCTGATATCAACACGGACCAACTTTTGAGTGAAAAGAGCTCCACCTGGTGTTGGCACCTTGAAGTGAGCTGCATCAATAGCCAGCTCCACAGTGAAAGTATTGCTGAACAAGTAATAACCAGGTGCATTACTTATGGCTCCCTCACAAAGGGCGGAGCCTATGACAATGGCGCACATCGTCTTCCCTCCTTGTGTATTTGTATCACTCTTAATTATTGCACCAGAAATCATAAAAAGTGGCTGCACGGGTCCCTTGAAAAAATTGTGCAGAATCTGTGTGCAAACAACGTCGCCCTTCAAGGTCACCAAAAAAGCCGCCATACTCACTTTAGGTGCATCAACAGTGTAAAGGTCACCCCAACACACAAGTGCAATCACCAAATAATAATCAACTCCCCCAATATGAATCTTTTCAACACATCTTGCATATCCATTCTTGAGAATATCCCACACATTTTCAAGGGACAAGGGTGAACAACTAGTTTTACCAACTATTTCCCATTCTAACTTAACCGAATCCAACCGTAGACTCATCCCGCCAAGTACTGCAAATATACAGTTGCCAACCACCAAATGGGATGTTATCAAGAAACCCGATACGGTGTCAGATATCTCCCTGCGGCTCTCACAACCGTCCAAAACCTCATGGGAAAACCTCCAACCATTTTCAGTGGTCGGAAAATGGGGACCAGGAGCAGAGTCAAACACATGTATTTTTCCATCGACCTCATCGACAATAGGCCAGAATTTGGGGGACTTGAGCCTCATCACGTCGTTGCATTTAGAGGCAGTCAGAGTACCGGCAGCAAAAGACAAACGATAGGTGGCACTCGATGTACCCTTGTGTGAGCTTTCCCTAAAAAACTCATGGTATTTATCACGCATGGAAGAAGTACTATGACCTAACTTGGATTTTAAATTGGGTGGAAACTCCACCCCACCAATCATATAAACGTGTGACCCGAGTCTGGACAAACCCACTGACACGGGAAGTTGCTCATCAACTAAATTCAAAGTAGCTAGTATAGGAAGGGGATCAACATTAACATTGCTTTTAGGCTTATCTCTGCTAAATTTCATATCCAGTACAAAAATCTCAACTCCGTTGGAGACTACTAAAAGACGCCTTGTCTCCTTGGTATCATATTCATTCTGGGCTTGAACTGATTTTCTGAAGTATTTAATTGACAATCAGACTTTGAAAATCCAAACAAAAAACAAAGGCATATATATAGGAGAGAAATAATGGATTTTTTACCTCCTCTTTGGAATTCTGTTTCGAGTCTCTGCGTTTCCATTTCCATTTCCAGCTGACAATAACAACTGCAAGGCCTGCATTTACGTACTCGAATTGAAATCAACAACAAGTTTTAAGTTTTAAAATCGAAAGAATGATATGATAGACGTACCCGTCGGTCTTTCATCTGCATAGCAAGGCTTGGAGCAGTGTTATTTTGGTCATCATTTACAGTGATGATTGCTTCCTTCCCCATCCTGATAACCCAATCCACCAAAACCCGTAAGCTGTCGTACTGGTTGTTTTTAACCGCAAGGTGAAGAGCGGTCTCCCCCTGGATGGTCACATCTTGGATGGATTCAGGGCAAACTGAGAGTATTTCATCAATAGCAGCTACCTCATCACCGAGTACTGCACTGTGTAATGGTGTTAGCATGTCTCTTCCTTTAAGACGACACAGCTCTCGATCTAATCTAACCGTTGGCTGCTGCCATGTGCAGAGGGCTGTACCCATTGGGATTCAGCTTCTTCGAAAACTCGGGCTTCAGAACCAGCATCTCCCTTGCGAAATCCAAGTGTCCACATAGACATGCCAACTGTAACGGGTTCTCACGGGATTCTAATGCTACATAGTGAAGTATCAGGGGGTCTTCTCTTAAGACTCTGTGCAAGTCTTCAACATTTCCCGTGGTAGCAGCTTCCAACACTTTATCCATCCTTGAAATTGAAAATCCGTCTTTTTTATATTTACCTTGCAGGATCAGATCGATCGATTTCTAGCTTGTTGCTTCCAGATCTATTCAATTTATTACCTTTAAGTTGAATTGACTTTATGTTTAACTAGTTCAATTTGCTTTATGTTTAATTGGCTTTATGTCTAGTTTGGTTTAGTGCGTGCGTGGGCTACTAATTGGAAGAAGATAAGTTAGCACATTTAAGCCATTGATTATAAATAGAAAAAGAAGTTCAGAGTTAGTTGTAAGCTGATGTATTGTTTGATTATAGGTTCAGTTCAGATTTTAGGTTTTGTTCAAATTTTATTTTGTTGAGCTTTATGTTGGTGTAGTGTGAAGTTTTATTTGATTATGATTTTTTGTTTAATTTTTCAGTATGTTGTTCATGTGGATGGAGGTGTGCACATGCAAAATCCACAATCAAACTTTTCATCTTCCACCCACACAATTCGAAGCTCTACTACTAGATCCAACCGTTTGAGTAATTGGAAGAAGATTGTGCAAGAAACTGACGAGGCAATTACAGCTCATGAAGTGGATCAGTACTTGAAAGCTTCTTTAGATCCAACCGAAGAAGAAGATCACTTTGACATATTGGGTTGGTGGAAGCTTAACGGATGCAAATATCCTGTCCTAGCAGCAATAGCAAGGGATGTTCTCGCCATTCAAACTTCAACTGTGGCCTCAGAGTCATGTTTTTCAACAGGAGGCAGAGTTATCAGTGCATTTAGGAGTTCACTAACTCCTAATTCAGTCGAGGCAATTATTTGTTTGCAGAACTGGCTGTTAGGAGATGACATTTGCATATATTCTTGTGGATGTGGATGAGTCAACTATAGAAAATACTGAGTTTTATTATGAAGTTGAGCGAGGTATAATACAAGTCTTTAATTACTTTAGCTTTACTTCTTTTTAACTTGGAAGTAGCCTTATAATTTCTCAAATGTTATTGTCATCAACTTAGTTTTCATTGTGTTTTACGAGCGCAGAGCATGAGACCACATCTTCAAGTCAAAGCACACCGACTAAAGCTCCAATTGGGTCAGGGAAAGGGAAATCAGTTTCTACAGATTGCTCAGTTAACAACCTCTATACTCTGTATGTCTAGTCTTTTCTTGCTGCAAATACTTGCATTATACACTTCTCAACATTTTTGTATTGACATTTGGATATCCTCGTCTTTAATTTATTGCAGTGAAATTACAATTGAGAGAAAACCATTGGCTTGGTGCGATTGAAGATTTGAAGTTATTCCAAGATTTCAATCTTGACGCCTCCATCTGGCTTCTAGCCTCTTGAACTGGCAGTGGGTTTTTTTGTATGAAAGACTAAAATTGGAGTTTTTTCCCTGAATGAAACACTAAAATTAGATTGTTGGGCTACTGATAGTGTTACTTTTTGACCAAGTTGGTTATGTTAATGTGTTGTTAACACTTGTCTTAGCTTGAAATTGTATGAAATAGTATGAACTATAAAAATGAAAACATTGTTATATAATATTTTATTATTTTTATTTGCGGGACAAGGCTCGTCTCGTCCCGTCCAGACAACATCCCGTCCCGATCCCGCCCCGAAAAAAAAGTGTCAATCCCGTCCCGTAAAAATTTCACGGGACGAGTCCCGTCCCGGCTTAATCCCGTCCCGTCCCATCCCGTGCCCACCCCTGAAATTGGCATTTTATTTAAAAAAAAAATAAATTAAAAAGCATATTTTTCTACTTTCATTACACATTAATTCAAATCCCTTAATTAACAAAAAAAAACATCAACACAAATCCAAAAATTCAACACAACCCTTTCAGATACTATAATGATATGTGCATGTCTTGCAAATAATTGAACTAACAATTACTGATAACATAATTTAACAAAGTTTTGTTTAGAAAAATTAAGCAGTAACCATAATTCTTCTCTTTGTGCAATCGTATTACGAGATACATTCCCTAGTTGAAGTCCTTTATGTACATGATCAACATCATTCTAAGACCATTATACCTAATAGCAGCTGCAATATGAAGAGACAAGGCAATTTTCCCAACCAAACATCATCAACTTCAATCAAAGGCACAAAATCAAAATTGAAATAAAAAGTGAGTTTCAGGCAACAAATAACAGCTAATTCGGATCCAAATTCCAATTCCAAGTCTCTAACACCCACAAATTTCAAAGTTCAAACAGAAGAGATGATGAGGCTGAGCTAGAACCTTGTGTAGCTCTACTTGTAGTCAAGCATAACTGAGAAGGATACAAGCTTCAGCCAAAACCTAAGCATGTTCACACATTTATCTAAATTAAGAATTAGCAATGGGGGCACAATTGCTACAGATGTTGTGGAACCCAGGATCAATGCTTAATAAAAAAGTCTTACAAGAAAAATTCATATTACCAGCTTGAAAAGATCAAGGCCAGAAAGGTTTACTCCTTGAAATCTAACTCTCTCTGATTGTATGCATCTGATGATATCAGTATGCGCCAATTCACTATTCAGCTCATCGTCATCCTTCTTTTTAATCAAAATATCTTTTATTCCCTTCATGAGTCCCTATAACAGATGAAAACATGGGCATAATAATTCTGTATCAAGACTACGTGGGAATAAAATAATACAAAGAATAAGAATGTGATCTGATCACAAAAGCCTTCTCATTTTTCCTTTGCTATTTTTTCTCTCTTGTATTGTGTGTTGGGTTGTGATTTTACCTTGCATATTAATCGCCTCCAAAAACAGGAAGACGTGGCAAGGAGGGCAATCAAGCATCGGTCTGTTCAAATATTTCCAGGAGTGACAGCGCCTGCAAAAGCCAAGAGTCGGTTAATCGGGAAATTTATAGGTTCGGCCAGGATTGGTTTGTGAGTGAGAAAGGTTACCTCTGGCACGCTGAGCTCAAGACGAAACTTAGGGTTGTCGTAGTGGTGAAGGATTGGCCTGAATGCATCCTCCTCCAGCGGCTCACAGATCTTCCTGGTCTGAACTCTTACCTGCAGATGCCATATGACATTGATCAGAATGACGGAATGAGCATTCGAGAAAGGCATAATAATTGACATTATGGTCACACTACCAATATTAATCCTCTCAAGAAGCCTAAATTCAATATCAATAATGACTATAATTATAATGTTAATTAGTAACAAGATTAGACCACCTCAACCATCAAAAGATGCTAAGGCCAATTTTTTTTTTTTTTTTTGGATCTAAAATCTTTTTCACTTCCTGTTCCATTAGGAAATGGATCATCCAATCACGGCGAAAGAAAATATATACTGATACATATAATGTAACAGAAGATCTTAATTGTAAAACTACCCAATCCAGATCGAATCAGAACACGAGTAACACAAACAAATCTGAATTCCAAAATTGCTAATGGGGCTTAGAATAAACAAAGTGATAGAGAATATAACAAACCTGGGCAGGGAACCGCGACTCGCCATGGTTCTTCTTGTCTTCCCAGAGAGTTGGATTAAGGTTGGATCCTCCAAATCTTGCAGCCCAACCAAGCAAGACATAAAACTTTCAGCTTCAAACAAATGAAATCTCTGTGAATTATATATATTAGAAAAAAGAGGAAGATGCAAAGAAATTTAACCTCATAGATTTTATGGAGCTGGTGAGTGGAGTAGTTGTACAGGAAAAGAGGCAAACCAGGGGTGATTGCCCTCACTGAATCACGGTACCTTGGAGGTAAACCTGGAAAGGACGAAATTTTTTGAAAACCATCAAGAACTCACATATAAAAATTTCAGCCACCACATGATTCACGACATTTTTTCAACACCACATAAATCAGTTCATATCAGAGTTCACCCAAATCAAATTGGGGAAAAAATGTGCATCTTAAGGTCAACAACATTTACCAAATTCAATTAGGATCATAAAATGGACAATCAGATCACATCAGAGATTTAAAATGTATCCCTGCAATCCACCAAAATCAGCAAAGTGAATAAAATCTATCAAACATTAAAAGAGAACACAAATGCACGTACGTATTATTTCATAAACTAAACTTAAAAGGCTAAGTATGAAATTACTAATAACTAATGAAGGCGGAACCGTTCATGACACTATTGAGTGAATGAGTGCCTAATAGCAATGAAGTGAATCAAACCAAATAAACATACTGATAACCAAAAAAAATAAAAAAAATCAGTTACCTACTCTCAGAAACATTAAAAAAAAATCAGTTATCAAACCAAATAAACATACTACTTAAAAGTGATTCATGAGTAGTTAAAACTAAGACATCAATCAATGATCATAATACAACAGAAGTGGGAGGGATGTGAAACTTCTCTTACATTTTTTAATAGACTTCAATGAGCAAAGGTTTCTACAGCAACAAGAAAATCCAGAAACTGGGAAATGAAAAGAAATTTAGTACCTAAAGGATTGCACATTTTATACATTTTATATGGTAGGGAATTCACCTAAAAATACTGGATATGGGAACCACAGAAATAATAAAAGAAAAGCATCATATAGGAACCAAAAAACACTGCATATATTTCTTGCAGCAACTAAACTATGAAACTGCTCCAAACTAATTGTCCACCAGAGGCTCCATGACATGTTGTCTTGTCATATTAATACAAGCAGACTGTGAAAATAAGAATGGATGTAAATCCCTGTAATTAAACAAAATTTCTGTAAAAAGAGTTCAAACAACCACGATGACGGCAACGAGTCAGATGAATCTATGGCAGTAAGAGGAGAGAAGATAAAAAAGAGGAAAAGGGAAATTGAATTCGACAGAGAAAAGGTCGTCGGACAGCCCTAAATCAAGCCATTTTAGTTATGTAGTTCTAAATTATCACATACCACTTTCTCATGTCCCATGATTTATCCCATACCTACTGTTTCCACTACATCTTTCGGTTTTTTCTCACCTGTAGATGTATGATCTGCACCTTTCTTATTCTACTCATCCAAATACACGAAATTATTACTCAAAACAAAAAGAATAACCTGATTCTTTGCCAAATCATTTGTCCAATCCCAGTCATCGAAGGAACATCAGCTTTCCTTTCCAGTTTTGAGTACTTCCCGCCACATGAATAGTATTTCTAAGATAAGCTTGTAATCCAATGCCTACTTCACTCATAGCTCAAATGGTAGAAATATAAGCAATAAAAATGCTTTCGTAAAAGCCTCTTTAAATGGGACAAGAACCACAGTAACTTGAACAACTAAAACTACTACTCTTGGTGAAATCACTTAAGCCTTGGTCGTAAGAACATGCTTTGGCAACACTAGTTCCTCATATTAGGCTTTTGGCAAAAGTAAGCCTAACTATTTGTCACAGTTCCTCACGGAGATGAAGGAATCATAATTTCTTAATAAGAAAGCATAGAATTTCAAAACCTAGGGTTTTCATAGGAACTCTGTGACAATGGAGACAGAAACACGAGTAAATCAAAGAAAAATATGAAGAAAGATGGAATAATACCTTTGAATCGAAAGAGGATTGAAGATAGAATAATGTCGAGTACATACTGGTGTCAGGTGTCACAGATCCAAGTTGGAGGAGGTCGGCGATCTAGAACGAGGAAGACGATGACAAAAAGCCAACCGCCATTGAATCTCTTGCTTGGCATCGCGAATCTCCGGCTTTGCATTGCAGATCAACACTTGAAACAAGAGATCTATGATACAAAGCCGGAGAATGACGATTTCACTCGAACCCCGGAAAATTATAGACACTTATAAAAATCGTCGAGGCAATAGCGTCGCAATTTATATGGTTTTCCTGTAGTGTATGTTTAATCAATTCTCAACAGCACAACTTTGCGAAGGTATTCTAATCAATACTTGGTACATTGTAATGTTTAACTTTATCTACCCTGCCTTTCTTTTTAATCTACTTTGAATCGAAGTACACTAATGAACATATACAATGAAATATGCACTTCTTTCTCTAAGAAGCAAAGCAACATTCGTAACCAAGCTATTGAAAGTTAGTTTAAGGACTCTACTTATACGAAAGTTGCAATTGTTCTTGTAAATTCAAAGACTCTATACTAGCACATAATATTGGTCACCACTAGCACATAATATTTGTTACTCTTTTCCTCTATTAATTGTGCACATGTATGAATGAGGTATTCTAGTTCTAGAAGGATCAACTTGGGGAATACTCCACCTTTGAAGATGGTGACACTTGTCCCTTGATTCCTCTACATAAACCTATTGTACAGTGAGAGAATGCAATCAAAAAATTTTGGAGAATCATTCCATTTACAATGTTCTAACATGGTATCTAGAGCCAGCAAGGCACACGCCTCCTATCTCTGATTTTTTCGAATGGGTTCTTCCCCACCACCATCTTCCACCGTTATCCCATCTATCCCTAATTTCAATAGCCTAAACACCATCAAACTAACCACCTCAAATTTTCCCCTTTGGCAAAAACAACTCACCTCTTACCTAAAAGCCAATCGGCTCTTGCCCTTGGTTGATGGCTCGTCTCTTTGTCCGGATGAGTCTGACTCCTCGGCGTTCCAGGAATGGCAGACGAGGGACAATCTTGCCCTCGCCATTCTCCAGGCTTCTCTCATTGAGCCAATCATGGCCCAAATCCCGGATTATCCCACTGCTCAGTCGCTTTGGTCACGCCTTCACTCGTTGTTTGATGCTCAATCTGGCGCCCAGATCGTCCAAAACCGACTCCAACTTCATTCCCTCAAGAAGGGTTCAGACTCCATCACCGAGTACTTCAACAAGGCTCGAAACCTAGTCTCTGCCATCCAAGCAGCCGGACAACCGGTTTTCGACTCTGAACTAGTGGTTTATGTTCTCGCCGGCCTCGACACCGAGTACGACTCGATCGTGACGTGTATTTCCACACAGCTGGTCACTCCATCGCCTGAGCAGGTTCTCTTACATCTCCTCAATTTTGAAGCTCGTCTTTCTCGCCATACTACTTCTATTCTGGGTGCCCCTCCTGTCACTGTCAACAGTACTTACACTCCGTCTCCACCCATTGAAGCCAACAACACCACCACCAGCAGAGGTCGTGGTCGAGGAGACCGGGGTGGATTCCGAGGCCGTGGTCGTAGTGATGGCGGGCGTGGTTCTTTCCAAGGTCGTGGACATAGCTATACTGATAACTCCCTCCCTTGATGAAAATCGGAATAGATGTTTCAAAGGCTTTGACAGGATAATTTATGTCAAAGGCCTTGGAGCATTAACAGTTGATGAAATACAAAACCTACTTTATTATTCGTATATTATTTTATATTACTATATACTTCCGTTATATTATATATATATGTGTTGAACTAACCTTTCAGGAAGTATAGCTGAGATTATATCCTTCCTTATACATATGGAGGAGATCAGTTCAAAATAGATCATGGCGATTCAAAATATCCATATATAGAAGATTGAAGATCATGACTGATTGGAAAGAGCCGTTGGAGATCTGGTGTTGAAGATCCTCACGCTCCATGCTCTCATATAAAGGAAAGGAAGGAGAAGACAGAAGAATACACAAGTGCTACACACGAGCTTCATTCTTTCAAGCGATCTGTCTTCCAAGTGTCTCTCTGCTAAAGCGCTCAAATAGTTTGTTGTTTATTTCAAAGCCTTTGAGAGTCACTGTGAGCTTATAGGATACATTCATTTCAAGTGTTACTCGAGAGTTTATAACTCGGGAAGTTGCACTAGGCTATTGATTTGCGAGAGTTAGAGGATTGTACTAGATAGCTGAGAGAGGTGGGGCTCTTCTAGATTGGTCTAGGACTCCAAGGGAACGTGAGTTGACTAGATTGCAATTGTATAGGAGAGAGGCTTCTCGGTGAGCTATTAGGATCCTAAGCTAAGCATTCAATAAAGCCTTTGAATCCTAGGGTTGTGGAAGAACCCTAGGCGGGGACGTAGGCCAAGTTGTGCTGAACCTCGTAAATAATTACTCGTGTCCTTTATTTATTTTCTTTACCTTATTTCCGCACTTGGTTCGAATTGTTTAACCTTGTGATTCAGGTTTATCTCAAAGGTTTTGGTACAAGCTCCAAAAGTCTTGAGACTTTCTGCGAAAAACGGGCATACTCTATTCAACCCCCCTTCTAGAGTATTTCTTATTACATTATTTTTATATTATCGAACATTCAATTGGTATCAGAGCCTTACTCACTGATTTTGATCTAACAATCTTGTGAGTTTTCGATCATGTCTGGTGAAGCAAGCGGAGGATTTGCACAGGGAAGGTCCACAAGCAGACCGCCACTCTTTGTAGGAAACAACTTTGTCCACTGGAGATCTTTGATGAAGATGTTTATCATAGACCAAGATCTAGAGCTTTGGAACATTATAGAGAATGGTCCGAAGATTCCAGAGAAGGATGGACCAAACGATACCAAAGTTGCAAAGAAGGAGTCTGAATACAACCAAGCAGATCTTGAAACCATATCCAAAAACTACAGGGCTATTAACTTACTTTATTGTGGTCTTAGCACTGATGAGTTTAACCGTATCTCTTCTTGTAGGTCAGCTAAAGAGATTTGGGACAAGTTGGTCGTCACCTATGAAGGAACAAGCCAAGTGAAAGACACCAAGATCAGCATCTTCCTTCGAAAGTATGAGCTCTTCAAGATGAAGTCCGATGAGTCAATCAAAGCCATGTTCACACGATTCACAGAAATCACCAACAACCTTGACTCTCTCGGTAAGAGATTTACCAACGTTGAGAAAGTGAGGAAGATACTGAGGTGCCTTCCAAAGGAGAAATGGGGTCCAAAAGTAACAACTATAGAGGAAGCCCAGGACCTCACCACTCTACCCCTTGATGACCTTCTTGGAAAGCTGATCACGCATGAGATGATCCTTAATGAAGACGATGGAGAACTTCCAGCTAGCACTAAGAACTTGGCACTCAAGTCTAAGAAGGATGAGCCCAAGGATGGATCTGATTCCGAAGATGAAGATGACGATGAGGATGATCCTTTTGCTCTTATCACAAGAGGCCTTGCTAGAATTCTCAAAATGAAGAAGCAATTCAACAACAAGGATGGATCAGAGTCTTCAAAATTTCGAGGTAAGCCTCAATACAACAAGTATGAAAAGAAGACTAAACCGTTGTCTTGTTTTGAATGTGGTGAAACAGATCATCTTGTGAAGGACTTCCCTCAAAAGACAAAGAGCCAGCCCAAGAAAGGTGACAAATGGAAGAAGAAAGCTATGGTAGCTACTTGGAGTGATTCCGACTCTGACTCCGACGATGAAAAGGCCAACATTTGTCTCATGGCTTCTGGAGATGAATCCCACGATGAAAAGCTTGAAGCTACTGTAAGAGAACTTATGGAAAGTCCAAAAGAGGTATTATCGGAATTCCTTTCAAATATGATTGCCAATGAAGAGAAGCTTATTGCCCAAACTAACATTCTTATTAAGAGAACTGTGGACCAGGAAAGAACTATTGAGGATCTGTCTATGAGGGTCAAAGGTCTTGAAGCTTCTTATTCAGGTCTTGACATTAAAGTCAAGACGCTTGATTCGGAGAAATCTGAACTCAAGCAAGATCTCTCCTCTCTAAGAAATGTGCATCATGACTTAGAGAACGAGAAGATCTCCCTGAATAATAAGATTCTAGACCAACAGACAACCCTCATAAGTTTTACCAAATCCAAAGGCACTCTCGATAAGATGTTGGGTGAGCAACAAAGCTCTCTAAACAAAAGTGGTATTGGTTACAACCCAAAGTTTATAAAGAAGCAACACATTACCACTTTTGTAAAGGCTAAAGGAAGCAGAACCTCTCCTATATGTCACCATTGTGCTAGAAAGGGACATGTAAAAGAGACCTGCCCTTATAGAAGAAAGGATCCATATATTATTCGCAATACATTTCCTGTTCATTTGAGAAAAGAACGGATAACACAAGTTTGGGTCCCAAAAGGCACTATTTTACCAAATATGGTTTACCCCAACAATGGATCCAAATTTGCTTATTGGTCTAGCCACAAAGGTTGATGTTTGTTTTGCAGGAGATCACCAAGGTGAAAGAACACAAATGGATTATTGATAGTGGTTGCTCGAGGCATATGAGTGGGAAGAGTTCTCTCTTTCATGATCTAAAGGAACAATCCACGGGAACAATCACTCTTGGTGACAAAGGGAAATGCGACATTGTTGGTATTGGTAGTGTTGGAAGTGATTCCAGCCATAGTATTAAAAATGTCTATCTTGTTAATGGTTTAAAGTATAATCTGCTTAGCGTCTCTCAATTATGTGATAATGGTAACAATGTCAGATTTAACAAGAAAAGATGTATAGTGTGCAGAGATGATACAGGTGAAGTTATTCTGACTGCATATCGTTACAACAACATATACGCTGTAAATGCTGATCAAGTGGCACAAGGAAGCTTAACCTGTTTAAAGGCCTTGACGGACGATCCAAAGCTTTGGCACAGGAGACTCGGTCATGTGAGTCCACATACACTACAGAAGCTTGTGTCCAAAGGGCTTGTAAGAGGGCTACCTGAGATGGACTTCAAAGGTATTGACATGTGCAATGCATGCACACGAGGTAAACAAACACGTAGCTCCTTCAAACCCAAAAAGGTTGTAAGTTCTTCTAGACCCCTTGAACTTTTACATATGGATTTATGTGGTCCTATGCGAGTCAAATCTCCCAATGGTAAAAAGTACATGCTAGTTGTTGTCGATGATTTTTCAAGATATACTTGGGTTGCATTTTTGAAAGAAAAATCAGAGGCCTTATAGTGTCTATTCGGAGTGATCGTGGTAGGGAGTTTGATCAACTTCAATTTGATTTGTTTTGTGCTAAATATGGCATCTCCCATAACTTTTCTGCTCCTAGGACACCTCAACAAAACGGGGTTGTGGAACGCAAGAACCGCACCTTAGAGGATATGGCCAGGACTATGCTTTTAGAAAATGCATTACCTAAAACCTATTGGGCTGAAGCTGTTAACACAGCTAACTACATTTTAAATCGTTGTCTTGTTCGTTCCATCTTAAAGAAAACTCCTTATGAACTTTTCAAAGGCCGCAAACCAATTATATCTTATTTTAAACCATTTGGCTGTACTTGTTTTGTTCATAACAATGGAAAAGATAACCTTGGGAAATTTGATGCGCGTAGTGATGAAGGTATATTTCTTGGCTATTCCACGAGTAGCAAAGCTTATAGAATCTTCAATAAAAGGACCCAGGTAGTTGAAGAAAGTATACATGTTATCTTTGATGAATGCAATGATGGTGCTTTGAGTGAAAGTGTTGCAGATATAGATCTTAACATCCATGAAGAGAACGAGGAAGGTGATGATGCTGCTACCAAGAACACAGAGAAGAGGAACATGCAGGAACCGATTCTTAACACTGAAGAATTGGCCCAAGGTGTTGAAGATGCGTCCAAAGCTCTTGGTGTCCAATTCAACAGTGTTGAGATGTCAGAAACTGTTGTAACTGAACCTAACAGGACCACGGAGTCAGATGCACTACAAGTCAATTCTACAAGTGTGACGAATCAAGGAGCTGAGACTAGCAAAAGGAAATTCAAATACTCCTCATCACACTCATTAAAGGATATCATTTCTCACATTACCTCTAGTGTTTAAACTCGTTCTAAACTTAAAGATCTTTGTGCTTTTAACGCGTTTGTTTCTCTTATTGAGCCAAAGAAGGTAAATGAGGCACTTCAGGAACCAGACTGGATTATAGCTATGCAAAGTGAACTTAATGAATTTGAAAGGAACAAAGTCTGGACCTTGAAGCCTAGGCCAAAGCATCAATCAGTCATTGGCACTCGATGGGTATTTCGAAACAAGCTAGATGAGAATGGCAAGGTTGTGAGGAACAAGGCACGGCTTGTTGCTCAAGGCTATAATCAAGAGGAAGGTATTGACTACGAGGAGACCTTTGCCCCCGTAGCCAGGCTTGAAGCCATTCGCATTCTATTAGCATTTGCATCTTTTATGAGTATAAAGTTATATCAAATGGATGTCAAGTGTGCTTTTCTCAATGGTTTCTTAGAGGAAGAAGTTTATGTGGCTCAACCCCCAGGTTTTGAAAGCTCAGAATTCCCCAATCATGTTTACAAACTTGACAAGGCGCTTTATGGTTTGAAACAAGCCCCAAGAGCTTGGTACGAGCGCTTGTCTAAATAGCTTTTAGAAAATGATTTTAAAAGGGGGTTGATCGACAAAACTCTTTTTATCAAGACCAAAGGAAATGACATTTTGGTTATTCAAATTTATGCTCATGAGATATTATTTGGTGCTACTAACACATCTTTGTGCAAGGAATTTTCTGACATCATGTGCAGTGAATTTGAGATGAGCTTAATGGGTGAACTCAACTTCTTTTTGGGGTTACAAGTTCATCAATCCAAGAAAGGGATCTTCGTCAACCAAAGCAAGTACACTAAGGATCTCTTGAAGAAGTTCAAGATGGATCAATCCAAGGCAGCCAAGACTCCCATGAGCTCAACATTGTCTCTAGATCAAGACAAGACTGGAACAAGTGTCAATCAAAAGGAGTATCAAGGAATGATTGGATCTTTATTATATCTCACGGCTAGTAGACCTGATATCATGTTTAGTGTTTGCATGTGTGCTAGGTTTCAAGCTGATCCCAAAGAATCTCACCTTGTGGCTGTGAAGAGGATCTTTCGATATCTCAATGGCACTAAGGAACTTGGACTATGGTACCCAAAGCAAAAGGATTTCACTTTAATTGGATATTCTGATGCAGATTTTGCAGGCTACAAGGTGGATAGGAAGAGCACATCAGGATGTTGCCAATTCTTAGGAGCATCCTTGATCAGTTGGCACTCAAAGAAGCAAAATTCAGTCGCTCTATCCACTGCAGAAGCCGAATACATTGCAGCTGGAGCGTGTTGCTCCCAAATCCTTTGGATAGCTCAACAAATGCGAGATCTTGGCATCAACCTCAAGGGTATCCCAATTAAGTGTGACAATACAAGTGCCATATCCATCACTAAGAATCCTGTTCAACATTCAAGGACCAAGCATATTGATGTAAGGCATCATTTCATTAGAGATCATGTTGAAAAAGGTGATGTGTCCATATTTTTTATTTCTACTGATTATCAATGGGCTGACATTTTTACTAAGCCTTTGGCAGAGGACAGGTTCACCTTCATAAGACGAGAGATTGGGATGCTTAACAAGGATGCACTTTCGTAGGGGGAGCTTTCCCTTTATGAAAGATAAACTCCACTCAGTGTCAAGACCTTTGAGAGTTATGTCAAGGTCTGCAAACTGAACAGTGGAGTACATATATCGGATCATATATTTTTGGTTAATATCTTTTTAGATATGTAATCAATTATATTTGTTTTAATCGAATTTCAAAAATTGCCTATTTCTATGATTTCCTTAACCGTTAAGATATTTTATTTTTGGAAATAGATTGTTTTTGTTACCTTGTCCGATTTTAATGGTTATTTGAATTTGAATTTGAATTTGAAAACCTTTCAAATCTTAGCAATGTAATGATTTCTTTCCTTGGAACCCTAAACCCATCCCATCAATCTGTCACCCTCTCTCTCTACTTAAACCAAATCCTGTACCCGATTACAACCCACACTCAGATTTTTCCAAACCCTTTTCACTCCTTCATCTTCAACCTCTCAATCGCCTCTCAAGAAACCCTAACCGACTACTTCCATGGCACCCAAAACCAAGAAAGCTGTCACTCCCAAAAGACTTGGCGCCACCCCCAAGGGACGCCAGGCCACTCCTACCTCTCCCACACCCGAACCTGCTACTCAAGCCATCATCCCAGCTGTTGTCCAGAGCACCATTAAGGCAAGCACGGCCACGGCTCCCAAAAGCTCTCAGAAGCGCGCTGCTAAGAAACCCCTGAGTGCTAAACAAAAGGGGAAGAGAAAGATCTTGGCTGAGGAAGAGGACGAGGAAGAGGAGGAAGACGACCTTGATGCCGCCCTGGAGCGAGATGCTGCCAAGGAAGCCGAGGAGGAAGTCTTGAGGCAGAAAAAGGCCGATGAGGAGGCCGAGCTTGCTAAGTGACTGGCTGAGGAGGAAGCTGAGCGAATTCGGAAGGAAGCCGAAGCCGAAAAGGTTCCATCCGAGGTGGAGCCTGAGGAAGAAGAAGAGGAAGAGGAAGAGCACGAGGGAACCAGAGAGGACGAGGAACCTGAAGGTGATGAAGCGGGGTCCGCTGAGGACTCGGAGTCTGAGGAAGAGGAGGAAGAATCTCCCTCTCCTTCTCCTCCTCCTCCCCCGTCTCCAAAGAAGCGGAAAGCCCCTGCTCCAGTCAAGCCTCCATCCCCCAAGCGTACCAGGAAGGGCCCTGTCAAGAGTCTTGTAGCGCCTGTCAAGAGAGCTGCTCCAACAGTTGCGCGCAGAAAGAACGCAGACCCCCCGGCCTATATCCAGGTAAATCAATCCTTGCCCTCCTCTTGGTTTCTAGATGCTGAGACTGCTGGTAAGTGGGTAGACGAGTTTCGTACTCGTAAGCTTAGCTGTTCAGATTTTTTAGATTTTGAATTCTTTGAAGCTTTGAAGATACCTTGCATTGAGCTCCTAAAAAATTCCCCAGCCTGGACTCTTCTTAACCGAGAAACTGTTTACTACCCCGAGCTTACCCGACTCTTCTACATCAACCTAAAAGCCAAGAACGACACTGATGGTTGGTCTTTGGAGACTGTGGTCAAAGGGGTTAGAATCTCTCTCAACCCCAATGATTTTGCGGATCTCCTAGGCTTACCTACTCCTGTTCCACCATCTGAAATCCACCCCTCAAAAGAAAACTGCATCATCCTAGCCCGAGCCAAATATCTCCTACCCGAAGCATCCAACAACACCTCAAAGCAACTCACCCACTCATCCCTAACCCTTGAGGCAAAAATTATCTTTAACATCATTGTTACATGCCTCTTACCCCGTCTTAACTCTGGCTCACTCCTTACCGACAATGCCAAGGTCCTGCTCTACCGCATTCTCAATGGCCTTGATCCTGATCTGGCCAACACTATCCTTGGAACCATGGCTCATGCTAGAAAAGCCAGAAAAGGCTCTCCCCTCCCCTTTGCTACCCTTTTGACCCCTATCTTCAAAGCTTCTGGAATTGATGTCAAAAATGAAGAACAACTGCGTCATACGGGTATGTTTGACTCTAAAGGCCTTGAAAAGATTGGCATCACTCGGTCTCCCCAAGGGACCTTGAGTCTTGCCACTCCTTCAAAAGCCTTTCCCACTGCTCCAACTTTCGATGAACGCATGGACAACCTAGAGTTGGGCTTGGAGGAAGTTCGCCTGGATATTAAGGAGCTGCAGAAGGAGGTGATGATGACGATGAGCGGGATTTCAACGATGCTGGAAGGACTGTGGACGAGGCTCACTGATGATGCTCCGGATGACTAAGCCTAAACCTTAACCCACCCTATCCCACCCCTAAACCTTGTTACTTTGCTGGTTTGTTAGAAACGTTTTCAAAACATTTGGTAACTTTTGGTGACTGTTTTACCTCCGCCCTTCGTTGAAAGACAAAAAGGGGGTGTTGAACAAAAATGCGCGAATAATTGTAAAAACATATTTTTTTTTATTTTTTTTTAGAATTTGAGTTCGACCCCTTTTGGTTATCCTCTTGATTCGAAGTCGTATCGACACCAAGACTAAAGTGGTTTTGGTGATTTGGGCTGCACCCGAATTTTAACGGGTTGCCTACGTATCTCTTGGAAGAGAATCAAGCCTTACGTAGTTCAGAG
Organism: Persicaria tinctoria; assembly: GCA_037127255.1. NCBI lineage: Eukaryota > Viridiplantae > Streptophyta > Magnoliopsida > Caryophyllales > Polygonaceae > Persicaria > Persicaria tinctoria. Next base: position 17,250,175 of record JBANSL010000007.1, on the reverse strand, counting down.
TATTTGAATTGATTTAAATTTTTTAGTTTTGGTGATTGAGCCCGACGAGCCTAAGCTTTATGTCGGGTGTCCTACGTACCCGCTTGGAACGAGATCAAATCACCCGTAGTTCTTTTAAGGACGAATTTAATTTGATTTGAGATGGGCGACTGAATCCAATATATATTGAATGTTAATATCGGACTTCCTACGTAACTCATTTCATAGAAGAGTATCAAGTCTTTACGTAGTTCTTTTTAGAACCGTTTGAATTTGAGGAAATTTAATTTATGGTTTTGACTCCGTTTTATTTTTCCTCGTTTAGAAGCCAATTTTGATATTGACCCACTAAAGTAAATCGGCGATGAAATTTTACGAGTTTAACTTTGTCAAACTCAATTTCTAATTTGTGTCGATAATAACTTTTATATTTCAGTGGGTCGATGGTTGAAATTACCATATGCATATATGCATGTATAGATGCTACTGTGCAATTCACCATATACAAATTACATATATCACATATATATATAAACATCATCATTCATTTATTCCTTTCGTTACGTATGATTTGTAAATCAACCAAGAATGTTTAACTTCAAAGCTGTAAGCCCAATTCTTGTTTCAAACTTTCTGATGATTCAAGCCCAGTTCACTTTTTTTTTTTAAACGAAAGAAGCCAGCCCACGTTATTTTATTTCCCTTTGTTTAGAAAGCCAGCTTTCAATCGTCTTTGCTCCTCCTTTCTCTCGATACCAACAGCGACCTTAGTCTTAATCAGGCAATTGAACGGAGGAGGGCAGAGCACCGGCGAATCGCTTGGGCAAGGCAAAGGCGGAGGGGAAGGCGGTGCGAGGACGGAAAGAGCGAGACTCTCCTCGGACCTTTCCAATCAGGTCCGCCCTAGTTTTTTTCTTCTCTCTTTCTTTTAGGTTTGCGAAATTCGCTCTCTAATTTGTTGTTCGGTTCGATTTTGAGGTAGTTCTTGGTTTGGATTCCAGATTTTAAGAGGAATCCCCTTTCAATTTAGTGTTTGATTTTAACACTCGACTACTTTTCCCCAAATTTGTGATTTTAGGGTTTTAATTTGTGCCATTTGAGGGCATTTCGGTTTGGGCAGTCGAAGAGAAGACGAAAAGGACATTTGAAGACCGGGAATCCACGGGTTACAACAACTTGAAGAAGAGTCAGGTTTGAGCTTTCTTTTCCCTCAAATTTTGCCCTCACTTTGATCTGTTTTGAGCGATTTGGGTTTCAGAAAACCAGGACTGATTCTGTTTAGGGCTGCTTTGTTTAGGCATGACTCTGCCCTCTTCAAATTGCTGCCAGATTTTGATTTGTTAGGTTTACCAATTTAGTAGCGCTTTGATGCTGGTTTTGTTTCTTGCTCAGTGCTTCTTTAATTAAGTTTAGGCTCCTGTAGAGATAACTTGGTGCTCTCAATTGAGTTGAAAGCGGCGTATTCCCACAGGGGCTCATTGCTTAGCGTAACAGGCTAATTTGTTTGGTTTATTTGGGATGGAAACCAATTCCAACCCGGTGATTTTTATTCTGTGTACAATTGAACCTGTTTGGCTTGTACAGAAATCTGTTTCTCCTGCTTTGATTTCAACTGCAGCCAGGCTGCAGTGATTTCTTTTTCTTTTGTCTTGTTTGTATTGAATTTGTTTCCCTGTGTTGTTTGAAACTTGTTGCAATGAATTTTCTTGCTGTTGACTGTTGCCTTTGTATGCTCGGATGAACGGGCTAGTTTAGGGAAAAAAAATCCAGCAGCATTTCGCCTAGTTTTAGGGCTATTTGTTGATCCCAAAACCCAGACCGCAAGAGAAATCCGTAGACATCTCAGGGGTGGGGTTTAGAGGATCAGATTTGTAGGACGATTAGGCTCCTTTGGTTTGAACAGACTATCAATTTGTGTAGAAAATCTGTTGGCTTTGAATTTTCCTTGGACTGCTCGAAACTGTTTGTGAATTGTTTGGGGAAATTTGAGCAGCGTCTCCCCTATTTTATTGTGATCCGTTGATCCCGAAACCCAGACCACGAGAGAAATCCGTAGACATCTCAGGGGTGGGGTTTCGGAGATCGATTTGTGTAGCGTTTAGGCTCCGTTTGAGGTTGATCGGCGATCCCAAAACCAGACCACAAGAGAAATCCGTAGACATCTCCGAGGTGGGTTTCGGAGATCGATTTGTGCAGCAACTCAGCCCTATTTGAGGCTTATTGGTGATCCCAAAACCAGACCACAAGAGAAATCCGTAGACATCTCAGGGGTGGGTCTTGAGACCACATATAAGATGATGCGAGAATGCTACCTTGGTTGCTTTTTTTCTTCCTCTTTGTACGCTGCTGTGTTTTCTTTTCTGTGTGTGCTTTCTGCCTTTAATTCAGCCGTGAGAGTTTACAACCGTCCCCCCTTTTTTCTTAACCCTAGACTTGGCTATCTTTTATAGGGTGAAGGCATAGGAAAATAGATCATATCTTTTAATATTCTATCCTTTTTTAACAGAACATACCCGCCAAAAGAAACTGATCTTCTCTTTTTTTTTTTATTCTTTAAGGATATTGATAGATCCTTTCTTTTATCACTTTGATGATGAATTTTTTTTTCTTGTGGATTCTGGGACTCACGTGGGATATTACAGCTTCCCAATTTGCTTGGGCCTCCTCCCTTTTTTTTATTATTGTCTTGGGCTTGCCTTTGTAGCTTATTTTGGGCCACTGGATTTTTTACAAACAAAACAAAACCCACTAATTTTCACCTTTTTGCAGGTTTGATCGGACAACCGAGCTAATATTGGATTTCGAGAAACTCATTACCAAGTGACGGGATTTGCGCTCTCGACAGCTTAACTACTTTTTTTGTATGCTCGACTATTGTGTTACGTTTGTATACTTTATAGTTTACGAGCTTGTAGTACGCTAAAATGATGTATTTGATATGTAACATATTTTGCGCACTCTTTATTTGTTTATAATAATTGTTAGCCAATTTGTATTCGTGTTTAATATCACATGAGAGCCTTCACGAAAATAATTTCATGAGCTTAAATGACATCTTTTAATTAAACACGAATTTTTACTCCCAAACAGATGCCCCCGAACTTTGAATTTGTGAGAAACTTGTAGAACACATTCAAAGTTCGCCTTGCTTTTTTGAACTCATTTACTCTTGCCTTTGTGACTAGACAATATGGAGCTCGCATATGGGGCGTTTTATCCTGAATAGGCGTAATTTTCACGCGACGATCAATGTAAGTTTGATCATCTCCGACCAACCTCGAGATATTGCACTTGTATTCCCATTGAAAGGGGGAGTTTGGTGTTTTTTTTTTTGGGGCTGCATCTAGCATTCTTGACTTGCTAGATTGCCTACGTACCCTCTTCACGAGGGATCAAGCCGTTCGTAGTTCATTTGAGCACCCTTTTCTTCACATATTCGACATGGTGCTTCGGTTTCAAACTAACTTCAAGTCCATCCTTTCTCGTTCATTGAACTGGGATTTTTTTTTTTTTTTTTTTTTTTTTTTTTTTTACCGCATCACTCAAATCATCTGGGCCCACCTTCTAGGAAGGGTTTCCCAAACGCTTTGACTATCATCTGCGAACCCAGATTCTTTTTTTTTTTTTTTTTTTTTTTTTTTTTTTTTTGCGACTGAATTTGACATATCTTGGTTGTCAAACGTCCTACGTACTCCTTATGGGAGATCAAGTCATGACGTAGTTCTGGGCGCTTTCACTCTCGAGGCTTTACGTGAAATATTTCTTCACGAATTTTCCATTCACGCAGGAGTATACCACTTCACCTTCGGCATTTGAGAGTTCATATGCCCCTTTAGGGAAAACTTTGGTCACCACATAAGGACCTTCCCATTTTGCTTGAAACTTTCCTTGGGATTTTCGGTTGATCACAATGGGTCGCCTGATGGTAAGGACCAAGTCACCAATACCGAATGAGCGAAATTTGACCCGTTTATTGAATGCCCCAGCCACTTGGGCTTGGTAGATTTCTAGTTTTTGTTGTGTTGCTAGCCGGTGCTCATCCAATGCTTCGAGCTCGGACAGACGAATCTTGACATTCTCTTCCGGGTCGGTGAGCTGAGCTGCAACTCTGAGAGATGGCAACTGAATTTCTAAGGGTAAGACAGCTTCAGACCCAAAGACCAGATTGTAAGGCGTACAACCGGTCGATGTGCGTGTTGTTGTCCGATAAGCCCATAGTGCCTCTGGTAGCCGTTCATGCCAATCTCTTTTGGATTTTGACACCATCTTCTTTAAGATCTTGCATAGCACTTTATTAAATGCCTCGGCTTGACCATTTGATGACGGGTTATAGCTTGACGAGAAGCTATGCTTAAACCCAAACTTCTCGCTCAACTTTACCAGCATCTGATTTTTGAAGTAGAGAGCGTTGTCGGAGATGATTTTGGAAGGAACTCCATATCGATAGATCAAGTGAGTCCTTATGAAGTTAGCGACTTCTTTAGCTCCCACTTCCTTCAATGGTATAGCTTCGGCCCATTTGGAGAAGTAGTCTGTAGCAGCCAAGATATACTGGTGCCCTCGAGAGGACGATGGATTTATACACCCTACAACGTCGAGACCCCATGTATTAAATGGCCATGACAAAGTAGTCGGGTGCAACAATTGAGGAGGCTGGTGTATGAAGTCGCTGTGAATTTGACAAGCGTGACAAGCCTTAGAAAAATCCATGGCATCTTTCACCATTGTCGTCCAATAATAGCCTAATCGTTTGATTTGATTAGCTAATTTAGGACCAGCTTGATGCGCCCCGCATACCCCAGCGTGGGTTTCTGCAAGGATATATTTTGCTTCTTCATTTGACAAGCATCTTAATAACATTCCATCGAATGTCCTTCGATACAAAGTGTCATTCTTAAGTAGGAACCTTGACACTCGCCTTTTAACATCCACTCTCTTTTTAGCATCATCAGGAAGGACTCCATGACGAAGATACTCAATGAGCGGGTGTCGCCAGTCTGTTTCTCCGTCGACTTCATATACGGAAACGACACCCACCTCTTCGTTGGGCTCGGCTCGCTCCAGAGCTGACATAAGCAAATGTCGCTCCCCGATAGTAATCTCGATTTCTCTTTCACTTGGCAATGTCAGTGATGCGGCCAATTTAGCCAATGCATCTGCTTGGTCATTTTCGGACCTTGATATATGCACGACTTCTATCTGACGGAACTGGTGCATGAGATGCCTAGCTCTTTGATGCAAAAGAAGCAAATTTGTGTTTTTGACTTCATACTGGCCATTCAGCTGCCTGATTACTAACTGAGAGTCACCAAAAACCTTTATTGGATCAGCATTCATCTCAAGAGCTATCTCTAGGCCAATGATGAGTGCCTCATACTCTGCCACGTTGTTTGTGCAGTTTTCTAAAAGAGAAAATGAATAAGGCACTATTCCCTCGGTTGGGGTGATGAATACTATGCCTACTCCGGCCCCTCTTCTCTTTGCAGCGCCATCAAAGTATAATTGCCAAGATTTTTCTTCTGTTATGAAGACTTCTTCATCTGGCAAATCATCCACTAACTCCTCGTTATCGGGAGTAGGATGGGCGGCTAAGAAATCAGCTATGACTTGGCCCTTGACTGCCTTTTGAGGCACAAACTTGATGTCAAAGGGAGCCTGAAGCATAGCCCATTTAGCTAGTCTTCCTGACAACACCGTCTTGGACAGAATGTATCGCAAGGGATCAGCTCTGGAGATTAATGTGATTTGATGAGACAAAAGATAGTGTCGTAGCTTTTGGATGGCAAAGATCAACGCAAGACATATCTTCTCCATAGCAGGATAATTTAGTTCTGCCCCAACCATTGTCCGCCTGATGTAGTACAAGGCAATTTCCTTTCCTTCATCATTATTTTGGGCTAGCATTGCCCCTAACGACCGCTCAAGACTTGCGGTGTACAGGATTAAGGGTTTTCCTTGAACTGGTGCCATGAGGACTGGCGGGTCAGTCAAGTATTTCTTAATGCTGTCGAGAGCATTTTGACAAGCTTGGTCCCATATGAATGGAACATCCTTCTTCATCAATCTCAGAAAGGGCTGACACCTCCCCGTCAAATTTGAAATGAAACGCCGGATGTAGGCAAGTTTGCCCTGTAGACCTCGCAACTCACGGAGATTCCTCGGGGCTGGCATTTGCACGATTGCCTTGATTTTATCGGGGTCGATTTCTATGCCCCGTCCTCGAACAATGAAGCCAAGAAACTTGCCTGAAGTTACACCGAAGGCACATTTGAGGGGATTCATCTTCAATTGGTGTTTTCGCAACCTCTCGAAGATTCTCTTGAGATCATTCAAATGGTCCTCTCTTTTCTTTGTTTTCACCACAAGGTCATCCATATAGCACTCAATGGTGTTGTGAAGCAGATCATGAAAGATCACGGTCATGGCTCTTTGATAGGTGGCTCCCGCATTCTTCAGACCAAAAGGCATTACTGTATAGCAATACGTGCCTAGAGGTGTCCGGAAAGCCGTTAACTCTTCGTCTTCGGGATGCATTTTAATTTGATTATACCCTGAGAATCCATCCATGAAGGATAAGGCTTGAAAACCTGTGGTGGAAACAATCAATAACTCGGTTATCGGAAGAGGGAATTCATCCTTGGGACATGCTTCATTTAAGTCCCGAAAATCCACGCAGATACGTAGTTGGCCGTTCTTCTTCTTGACGGGAACGATGTTTGCCAACCAGACTGGGTATTGGACCTCACGAATGAATCCAGCCTCAATGAGCTTGTTGACTTCAGCTTTAATCTGCACTGTCAGCTCGGGCCGAAAACGACGTTGAGCTTGCTTTACTGGCTTTTCCTCTTCGGAGACAGATAGCTTGTGCATAGCCACCTTAGGATCCAAACCAGGCATGTCTTGATATCCCCAAGCAAATACATCTCTATATTCGTTGAGAAGATGCTCGTATGATCCTCTTTCTTCTTTTGTTAGCAAAGCACTAACGAACACGGGCTTAGGATCTTCTGTAGTCCCCAAGTTGATTTCTTGCAATTTGTCAATTGTGGCTTGACCGCCATCTTCCATTTCTGGTGGAGCAGATTGGACCACATTAAGAAAATCCTGAGGATCTTCACTTGGTTCACTCCTTGTGTAGGTCAACACCATATTTACTTCTTCTGTTTGAGCACCCATAGGATCCTCATCTTCGTAAGTGGAAGTTTCTGGCTTCTTATTCTTCAGCTTCCACTTTCTGGTCTTCTTGGTGTTGGCCCTTTTGTTTTTAGGCACGTTAACTCTTCCAAGCCTCTCGAACACAGAAGCTTTTGGAGCACATGTCCCAAGTCTTTTGAAAACCGTGACTCGAGGTGCATTTGTTGTGTCTTGAGAGAACATATTTTGCTCTTGGCTTGTTAGAGTCATAGGCTCCAAGACTTTAGCAGACAATAACTCCCCCTCCTGAGAGATTTGTAAATCATCCATCGAGATCTTATTGAGGGATTTCCGCGAAGCTTTGCTTTTCAATAGCCGTCTTGTCGCCTTAACTTTGATGACCTTATGATGCTTTGAAGAGGCTTGCTCGACTGGTGCCTTAGAAGACTCACCCTTGAACACCACCCTTACGTTTTCGTTTCCTTTATCTCCGAAATGTGTTTGAATGACCAACTTCTTCTTTGGAACAGATTGGTCGATTTTGCGGAGAGGACAAGTGTAGCTTGTCATTAGGGAGTGCATAGCCTTCTCTGCTGCACTCAATGGCTTCTGGCCGGGTTGTCTTCTATCCTTAGGTGTGTATTTGAATAACACCTTCGGACGTGTGTCTGGCTCTTCTCTTATTCGGACAAGAGAGACCTTGGGCGGGGACTCTTCTTGGGTCTTTGCTCCCTTTTGTGGACTGACACTTTTACCCTTCTCTTTTGCTTCCACACGTGGATTGGAGTAAGAGTGAACAGTCTTGTAGAATTTGGCGTCTGCATAATTAACGCTTTCACCTTGAAAAGGATCACTATCGCCGCGGATAGTCCTTTCATTTCCGTTTTCATCGGTGTACTTCAAGCACTGGTGAAGTGTAGAAGCGATCGACTTGCTGGCATGGAGCCATGGCCTCCCTAGCAAAGCGTTATAGGAGGTTCCGGCGTCGATGACATGGAAAAGAGCATCCTTGTAGAGATCGTCTAGAACCACTTTCAAGGCAATGGCGCCCAAAGCTTTTTGCCCCACCTGGTTGAAACCTTGAATGGTGAGCAATGTGGGCGAGAGATGATCGACGGTCAATCCCATTGCTTCCAAGACCCGTAAAGGTAATAGATTCACCGCAGACCCACAATCAAGTAGGATTCTGTTGATTTTTGCCTCTCCAATCATACCCGTGACATATAAGGGTCTATTGTGATCGGTGCTTCCTAATTGGAGGTCTCCGTCGGAGAACGTTATGGATGCCATGCATGAAACACATTGAGATGAAGTGGGTAAAGTCACTTCATCAACCTCAACTCGATCCACTTGGTCTTTGTAATCTTCTGGATCCATGAGGGCTTGAATCAAGGCCTTTCTTAAATCGGTCGACATTTGTAAAGCGTCGTATACACTTAAGCGTGCAGGAATGCGCTTTAAATGGCCGATCACGTCGTACTTCACTTGCTCCTTAAAAGAAGCTTTACGAAGCAACATAGGCCTCCGTGGCATAAACTCTTTTTGGGAGGATGCCCCAGCCTCATGGTCTTTTCGTGCCAATGAGGGAGTCTCCTTTTCAACCGCCTCTTCGAAATTTGAAGCATCTGAAGTCTCATTGACAAGTGGTCCCCTCCCTTTCCCTTTTTCCTTGGGCCTAAGAGGTGGCAAATTTTTTCCCGAGCGAAGAGTAATTTCATCCGCCTCTAGTTCCTCTTCCTCAACTTTTTTGGTCCACGTGGCCATGCAACATTGAACAATTTCTTCTTCCCAAAATAACTCCTCCTCGGAAGGATCATTTTCTAGGAGCTCTTTCGGAATAAAGTCTTTAAGAGTAAAGATTTGGCGTATAGGCTGGATATACTCTTCATCGGAATTATCTTCTGATTTCTTGTTCTTCTTGTTTTTGCTTTTCTTTTTCTTATTTTTCTTCTCGGGCTTTCTACCGATCATTCTAAAGCCCGTAGGTCCGGTATGCCGGGTACTCTTTGGATGAGACTTCTTTCGGCTTAGACAAACCTGCCACTTAGAACCATCCCCAGCGTCTTCGTCTTGTGAAAATGATTCTTCAATGTTTGACTGCATTAGGACCTCATACAGGGTCGGGCAGTCTGGTTCTTCCCTTGGCATGTCAGGATATGCCCAAACAGTGCGTACTTTGTCACGCACCTGAAATTGTACTGGGACTGCCTTCGGGGGTAATGACACTGTAGGGATGTCATCTGGTGAAGGACCAACCTCAACCTCTTCTACTACAGAGATGGGGTTTGACGAGGCTGCTTGGCCTTTCGAGCTTGATCCCTCCATTTCAATCTCTCCCTTGTTAATCATCCTCTCGACGATATCCTTGAATACGTAGCAGTCTTCAATTGGGTGACTAACAATGCGGTGGTAAGGGCAATATTTCGGATCACCTGTTTTATTAGCCTCATTCGGCCTCTTCGGTTCTGGGAGTGACAACATTTTTGCAGCCATCAATTCGTTGAATATCCCTCTTACATCCTCATCGTCAAAGGGATATTTTTTCTGCTTCCTCTCCTCGAGAGATAGTCTTTTAGCCGGCTCTCTGGTTTGGGTCTTCTCTTGTGACTTAGAGTTGCTCACTGAGGATTTTCCTTGAGGCTTAATGAAGGTAGCCATGGAATCTCCTTTCTTTGTGGGCTTTTTGTTTTCATCCCTCCTTCCTTCATTAATTTGAGGTCGGTTCGTTGTGAGCTTGCGTCGAGCCAATTGCCGCTCAACATTGCAAGCCTTTGAAACCAAGGTATCGAAAGAACGAGGCTCCGCACTACCAACATGAATTGCAAGCTCGGGAAGTAGATTGTTGACGCACATCTGCACACACGCTTCTTCGCTCAATTTCTCTGAGCATTGCAGTCTCAAACTTCTCCACCTTGCGATGAAGTCATTAGCTGACTCATTTGACCTCTGTTGGGTGTTTGCCAAATCCATGATGGAGACTCTGGCTTTCGAGCTCACAAATTGAGCCAAGAATTCTTTTTGTAAGTCATCCCATGTATGGATAGACTCTGGCTGAAGCTGTGTGTACCAAGTGAAGGCTGACCCTCGCAACGACTGGACAAACTGCCTGATCAATAGAGGATCACTTAAGGCGGTTTCTCCGCACGCTGAGTAAAAGTGGGCCAAGTGCTCACGAGGTGACCCGTTAATCCCATCGAACTTGTCAAAGTTTGGCCTCTGATAATTTGGAGGAAATGGGATGACGTCAAACTCTGCAGGATAAGGCTTCCTGTAGCCAGCCACAGGCGGACTCTGAGAAATCTTGAATTCCCGGATCCCTTGTGCGATCCATTCTTTTATTTCTTGAGGAGAGATAGAGGTACTGCTTTCTCCCGTGTTGGGAATCTCTTGCCTGTTCTCCGAATTTTGCTCTTGCCTGTTCTCCAAATTTTGCTGTTGGAGCCGGTCCATGAGCAATTTAATTTGAGCGTCTCTCTCCTCTAACTTCTTTTGTAGTTCCTGGAGTTGCTCTTCGGTGCTTGTTGCCCCAGTCACTAAAACTGGCATGCTCTCCACTTCCTCTTCAGAGTCGTCAGATGATCCACCTTCGCTTACAACAAGCGGAAAATCCTCCTCTTGAAATAGAGAAGTAGAATCCCCATATAGCGGGGAACCATGCTTTTCTTCTTGAACCATTTCTTGGTTCGACGATTGGGTTATCACTCCAGCATATGACTCGGCCTTAGACATAGACCTCGTCACCCGTCGTTCACATTTTTGGTTTGGAAGTGACGCTGATTTCAGACCCTTTCCTTTCCCCTGGGCCTGGGAAACCTTCGACGCCTCCTTTTGGGGGTTAGTAGGCTTTGATACCTCAACCTCTGGATTCTTGGCTTTTTTAGCCTTCACATTTGAGGACATCCCTTCTGACTCCCCATCGGAATAAGAGGTGACCAGAACTTGAGCTACATTGTCCAAGTCCACGGGAATTGACCCAACCAAGACTTGTCTCGAGCTGGCAAGCAGATCCTTAGCGGCACTCCACAACGTTGCGTTGGCTAGTTCCAAAGCGGGGGAACGAGCCAATTTGCGAAGAGCTCCAGTTTTTCCGCGTTGGGAGCCACACTTACGCCCCCTCTTCCTGCGAGGCTTGTTCTTCTTCTTTGCCTCATTCACAGCTGGCTTTGAAACCTTCACTGGGTTACCATTTTTCTTGATAACCCGAATGATTGGCCCACGTGCAGTCTTAGGGGTGGGCTCATTTCCGTCGGCTACATCCTCCTGGATGGCCTCAAAGCTGTTGTTAGTTGCGATCTCAGCCGTGATGGATTCCCTGGTCACATCAAATTGAACCTTGAATGACCTCCTTCTCACCCAGCGACCGCCCTCCACGAGGAAAGTTGCTGGCAGTTCGTTAAAGTTGATCATAACTCTTGGTGCCATTTCCTGGTAACAAAAAGAAATAGGCAAACATTAGTATCAACACAACTAAGAGATGAAAAGGCAAAAAGGGTCCCACTGGGCGTGCCAAAAATATGTTGAACAAAAATGCGCGAATAATTGTAAAAACATATTTTTTTTATTTTTTTTTAGAATTTGAGTTCGACCCCTTTTGGTTATCCTCTTGATTCGAAGTCGTATCGACACCAAGACTAAAGTGGTTTTGGTGATTTGGGCTGCACCCGAATTTTAACGGGTTGCCTACGTATCTCTTGGAAGAGAATCAAGCCTTACGTAGTTCAGAGTATTTGAATTGATTTAAATTTTTTAGTTTTGGTGATTGAGCCCGACGAGCCTAAGCTTTATGTCGGGTGTCCTACGTACCCGCTTGGAACGAGATCAAATCACCCGTAGTTCTTTTAAGGACGAATTTAATTTGATTTGAGATGGGCGACTGAATCCAATATATATTGAATGTTAATATCGGACTTCCTACGTAACTCATTTCATAGAAGAGTATCAAGTCTTTACGTAGTTCTTTTTAGAACCGTTTGAATTTGAGGAAATTTAATTTATGGTTTTGACTCCGTTTTATTTTTCCTCGTTTAGAAGCCAATTTTGATATTGACCCACTAAAGTAAATCGGCGATGAAATTTTACGAGTTTAACTTTGTCAAACTCAATTTCTAATTTGTGTCGATAATAACTTTTATATTTCAGTGGGTCGATGGTTGAAATTACCATATGCATATATGCATGTATAGATGCTACTGTGCAATTCACCATATACAAATTACATATATCACATATATATATAAACATCATCATTCATTTATTCCTTTCGTTACGTATGATTTGTAAATCAACCAAGAATGTTTAACTTCAAAGCTGTAAGCCCAATTCTTGTTTCAAACTTTCTGATGATTCAAGCCCAGTTCACTTTTTTTTTTTAAACGAAAGAAGCCAGCCCACGTTATTTTATTTCCCTTTGTTTAGAAAGCCAGCTTTCAATCGTCTTTGCTCCTCCTTTCTCTCGATACCAACAGCGACCTTAGTCTTAATCAGGCAATTGAACGGAGGAGGGCAGAGCACCGGCGAATCGCTTGGGCAAGGCAAAGGCGGAGGGGAAGGCGGTGCGAGGACGGAAAGAGCGAGACTCTCCTCGGACCTTTCCAATCAGGTCCGCCCTAGTTTTTTTCTTCTCTCTTTCTTTTAGGTTTGCGAAATTCGCTCTCTAATTTGTTGTTCGGTTCGATTTTGAGGTAGTTCTTGGTTTGGATTCCAGATTTTAAGAGGAATCCCCTTTCAATTTAGTGTTTGATTTTAACACTCGACTACTTTTCCCCAAATTTGTGATTTTAGGGTTTTAATTTGTGCCATTTGAGGGCATTTCGGTTTGGGCAGTCGAAGAGAAGACGAAAAGGACATTTGAAGACCGGGAATCCACGGGTTACAACAACTTGAAGAAGAGTCAGGTTTGAGCTTTCTTTTCCCTCAAATTTTGCCCTCACTTTGATCTGTTTTGAGCGATTTGGGTTTCAGAAAACCAGGACTGATTCTGTTTAGGGCTGCTTTGTTTAGGCATGACTCTGCCCTCTTCAAATTGCTGCCAGATTTTGATTTGTTAGGTTTACCAATTTAGTAGCGCTTTGATGCTGGTTTTGTTTCTTGCTCAGTGCTTCTTTAATTAAGTTTAGGCTCCTGTAGAGATAACTTGGTGCTCTCAATTGAGTTGAAAGCGGCGTATTCCCACAGGGGCTCATTGCTTAGCGTAACAGGCTAATTTGTTTGGTTTATTTGGGATGGAAACCAATTCCAACCCGGTGATTTTTATTCTGTGTACAATTGAACCTGTTTGGCTTGTACAGAAATCTGTTTCTCCTGCTTTGATTTCAACTGCAGCCAGGCTGCAGTGATTTCTTTTTCTTTTGTCTTGTTTGTATTGAATTTGTTTCCCTGTGTTGTTTGAAACTTGTTGCAATGAATTTTCTTGCTGTTGACTGTTGCCTTTGTATGCTCGGATGAACGGGCTAGTTTAGGGAAAAAAAATCCAGCAGCATTTCGCCTAGTTTTAGGGCTATTTGTTGATCCCAAAACCCAGACCGCAAGAGAAATCCGTAGACATCTCAGGGGTGGGGTTTAGAGGATCAGATTTGTAGGACGATTAGGCTCCTTTGGTTTGAACAGACTATCAATTTGTGTAGAAAATCTGTTGGCTTTGAATTTTCCTTGGACTGCTCGAAACTGTTTGTGAATTGTTTGGGGAAATTTGAGCAGCGTCTCCCCTATTTTATTGTGATCCGTTGATCCCGAAACCCAGACCACGAGAGAAATCCGTAGACATCTCAGGGGTGGGGTTTCGGAGATCGATTTGTGTAGCGTTTAGGCTCCGTTTGAGGTTGATCGGCGATCCCAAAACCAGACCACAAGAGAAATCCGTAGACATCTCCGAGGTGGGTTTCGGAGATCGATTTGTGCAGCAACTCAGCCCTATTTGAGGCTTATTGGTGATCCCAAAACCAGACCACAAGAGAAATCCGTAGACATCTCAGGGGTGGGTCTTGAGACCACATATAAGATGATGCGAGAATGCTACCTTGGTTGCTTTTTTTCTTCCTCTTTGTACGCTGCTGTGTTTTCTTTTCTGTGTGTGCTTTCTGCCTTTAATTCAGCCGTGAGAGTTTACAACCGTCCCCCCTTTTTTCTTAACCCTAGACTTGGCTATCTTTTATAGGGTGAAGGCATAGGAAAATAGATCATATCTTTTAATATTCTATCCTTTTTTAACAGAACATACCCGCCAAAAGAAACTGATCTTCTCTTTTTTTTTTTATTCTTTAAGGATATTGATAGATCCTTTCTTTTATCACTTTGATGATGAATTTTTTTTTCTTGTGGATTCTGGGACTCACGTGGGATATTACAGCTTCCCAATTTGCTTGGGCCTCCTCCCTTTTTTTTATTATTGTCTTGGGCTTGCCTTTGTAGCTTATTTTGGGCCACTGGATTTTTTACAAACAAAACAAAACCCACTAATTTTCACCTTTTTGCAGGTTTGATCGGACAACCGAGCTAATATTGGATTTCGAGAAACTCATTACCAAGTGACGGGATTTGCGCTCTCGACAGCTTAACTACTTTTTTTGTATGCTCGACTATTGTGTTACGTTTGTATACTTTATAGTTTACGAGCTTGTAGTACGCTAAAATGATGTATTTGATATGTAACATATTTTGCGCACTCTTTATTTGTTTATAATAATTGTTAGCCAATTTGTATTCGTGTTTAATATCACATGAGAGCCTTCACGAAAATAATTTCATGAGCTTAAATGACATCTTTTAATTAAACACGAATTTTTACTCCCAAACAGGGGGAGATGATCGTTAGACTTTGAAAACCTCTGCTTAAAGGTCTTGGAAGACCTTGGTTTTTTTATTTATGGTTTTCGGTTGGATGTTTTCTTACTTTAAAATTTTTTGATCCAACATTTGTCTAACCCTTGCAGGTACTTAGTCCGAATTTACTTATGATATATCTGTTTGACTAAGTTGCAGGGATGCACAGGTTTTGTCTTTCATCAAGGGGGAGATTGATAACTCCCTCCCTTGATGAAAATCGGAATAGATGTTTCAAAGGCTTTGACAGGATATTTATGTCAAAGGCCTTGGAGCATTAACAGTTGATGAAATACAAAACCTACTTTATTATTCGTATATTATTTTATATTACTATATACTTCCGTTATATTATATATATGTGTTGAACTAACCTTTCAGGAAGTATAGCTGAGATTATATCCTTCTTTATACACATGGAGGAGATCAGTTCAAAATAGATCATGGCGATTCAAAATATCCATATATAGAAGATTGAAGATCATGACTGATTGGAAAGAGCCGTTGGAGATGTGGTGTTAAAGATCCTCACGCTCTATGCTCTCATATAAAGGAAAGGAAGGAGAAGACAGAAGAATACACAAGTGCTACACACGAGCTTCATTCTTTCAAGCGATCTGTCTTCCTAGTGTCTCTCTGCTAAAGCGCTCAAATAGTTTGTTGTTTATTTCAAAGTCTTTGAGAGTCACTGTGTTCTTATAGGATACATTCATTTCAAGTGTTACTCGAGAGTTTATAACTCGGGAAGTTGCACTAGGCTATTGATTTGCGAGAGTTAGAGGATTGTACTAGATAGCTGATAGAGGTGGGGCTCTTCTAGATTGGTCTAGGACTCCAAGGGAACGTGAGTTGACTAGATTGCAATTGTATAGGAGAGAGGCTTCTCGGTGAGCTATTAGGATCCTAAGCTAAGCATTCAATAAAGCCTTTGAATCCTAGGGTTGTGGAAGAACCCTAGGCGGGGACGTAGGCCAAGTTGTGCTGAACCTCGTAAACAATTACTCGTGTCCTTTATTTATTTTCTTTACCTTATTTCCGCACTTGGTTCGAATTGTTTAACTTTGTGATTCATGTTTATCTCAAAGGCTTTGGTACAAGCTCCAAAAGTCTTGAGACTTTATGCGAAAAACGGGCATACTCTATTCAACCCCCCTTCTAGAGTATTTCTTATTACATTGTTTTTATATTATCGAACCTTCATATACCTTCACAGGCGAACCAGATTCCCGGTCCATCTCTCAAATTTGCGGCAAACAGTGATACGTGGTGATTCCGTAGATCCACCAGGTCGTGTTGTAGGTCCCGATCTTGCACTTGTTCTTCGTTTAATCATTCCGGAATCAAATTCCAATCGACCTCCAGCAAAAGTCCACGCCTTAGACTTGGAATGGAGTGATTATGATTTACGTGGTTACACTTCTAATGAAGAGTAGTTGGAATCAATTAAAGGTGATTGGAAGCAATTTATTAATGAAGCCCTCAACTAATGATGACAACAATTGAGTTTGGGTGATCGGCAGAATCGCGTTATGGAAAGGAATACGAGATCAAACTAACTAGCTTAGAAACGTGAGCCAAGTGTTGGATTGAGATCGAAGAACCCTTAGCCAAGGGTTTCTCCAATATTTTCAATCTGCTTAATTCTAAAGCAAATTACAACTTAAATAGGAAAGATACTAAATGAGATTGACTTCTATGCAAAGAAACCCTAGCTATCTCACAATTAAAAATAATTAACTAAAAATCCTAAGATAAATACCAATAATATTCTATCTATCTAAAATGACTAAAAATAGGTAAAAATAATAGTTCTTGATGAGCAAGGAGATAGATTTGTCCTTAATATTATTCTCCTAAATAACTAAATAAAAATAATAAAAATAGAAAATAATTCTCCAAGTCAAAACCGGTCAGCCCTACAGAACCCTTGGTGCCGACCCCAGGACCCTCGATGTCGACCCTTCAACAAGTTTGAATCCATGGTGGCGCCTTCTTCTTTCTTGGGATGATCGGGTCCTTGAACCGCCTTGGCCCACAGATGGCCCATCTTGATGGCATCAAACACGGGCACTCTGCACTATGGTGTTAGAGCAGATTTGACCAGGCGATTCAGGCGCCTCCTCCTCGTTCCTTTCAAGTGAACACAACCAGCACCAATTGGTTTCCAGACACTGCCGCCACGCATCACTTCACCCCTGATCTCTCCAATCTATGCCTTCAAAGTCATCCCTATGCAGGCACAGACCATGTCTCTCTCGGCGATGGATCCCAAGTTCCGATTCGGCATCACGGTTCCTCTTCCTTCCAAACTCCTACTCACTCTTTTCATCTCACTAATCTTTTACATACACCTTCCATTACCAAAAACCTCCTCTCTGTTAATCGCTTTTGTAAAGATAATAACGTCTTCTTCCAATTTCACAAAAATTGCTTTACTGTCTTTGATGAACAGACTCGTACACCTCTTCTTACGGGCCCCGTTGAGGGAGGGCTGTACGTTCTTCCTGTCGAACCCCCAAGAACTTCATCTCCATCGCCTTCTGCTCACGTCACCACCAGAAATTCACCTTCGTTCGTTGATTGGCACCGCCGGCTTGGTCATCCATCTGTTCGTGTAGTCTCATGTGTTCTCAGACGTCTTCAACTTCCCAACCTTAAAGAAGTGGATCATCCACAATGTGAAAGTTGCAGTTGGGCCAAAGCCCATGCTCTCCCTCACCCATCCAGCCCTATTAGATCATCCAAGCCTTTTCAATTGCTCTTTATTGATGTTTGGGGCCCGGCCCATGAAAAATCCTTCAATGGACATAGCTATTTTCTATCTATAGTAGATGACTTTTCCAAGTTCATATGGTTATTCCCTTTATCCTCAAAATCTGACGTTTCAAATTTAATCCAAACCTTTATAAAGCTTGTGACAAACTTCTTCTCCACAAATATTATTTCTATACAAACCGACAATGGGACGGAATTCAAACCACTTATACCGTTCTTTCAAAATTTGGGAATTACACATCGACTCACTTGTCCTTATTCCCATCAACAAAATGGGAGTGTCGAATGTCGTCATCGACGTCTTGTCGACATGGGTCCCACCTTACTGAAACTAGCCTCCATGCCTTTACATTTTTGGGATTTTTCATTCGAAGCCGCCGCTTATCTTCAAAATCGTCTCTCTACCCCAATCCTCCACAACAAGTCTCCTTTTGACATCCTCTTTCATACCCCTCTCGATTATAACCATCTCAAAGTCTTCGGATGCCTTTGTTTCCCAAATCTTCGCCCATATAACAAACACAAGCTTGCTTTCCGTTCCACTCCCTCAATTTTTCTTGGCTATAGTTCCCACCATAAGGGATTCATTTGCTATGATAGATTGTCCGACAAAGTTTACATCTCTAGGGATGTTATCTTTCATGAAGGGATTTTTCCATTTGCTGAAACTCAAAACATTCCCAACCGGGCCCCTGAAACCGTGGACCTACCTCTATCCACCCCATTCCCAATTGGCCCAGCTTACCTTCCACCTCAAACATGCCCACTACTACCCAATAATGACAGCCCACCCTCATCATCAGCTTCAAATATTCCCAGTTCCTCATCCTCCTCCGACGGCTCTTCTAACCCTCCCAATCAGCCGCCCCAACCATTGCATCCCATCATTACCCGCACTCGTGACCACACCATCAAAACCGTGGTTCGAACCGACGACACCATACCTTGGCCACCCACCACCAATTCCATAACCACCACCCCAGAAGAACCCACATGTTATACCGAGGCTGTCAAATATGCTAAATGGAGAGCGGCTATGGAAGCACAATTCAAAGCACTCATGCTTACCAACACCTGGACCTTGGTTCCACCCTCGGACTCTTCAAATGTTTTGGGGGTAAAGTGGGTCTTAAATCAAAGCGTCGATCAGATGGCACACTCGAGCGTTGGAAGGCTCGTCTCGTTGCCAACGGATACCACCAGCTTCACGGCATCGACTACACGGACACATTTAGACCGGTTGCCAAACCTTCAACGATTTGATTACTCCTTTCTCTCGCGGCTATGAATGATTGGGTGGTTCGTCAGCTGGATGTGCAGAATGCCTTCCTTCACGGGTCTCTTGAAGAGGACGTTTACATATCACAACCCCGGGTTTCTCTCACCCTCAATTTCCTTCTTACATTTGCAAATTACACAAGTCCTTATATGGTCTAAAACAGGACCCTAGAGCCTGATTTGCGAAACTAAGTGATGCTTTAGTCACCATGGGATTTACTCCTTCCACTGTCATTTCCTCATTGTTTATTCATCGCCTTGGGATTTATTGTGTCTTCGTGCTTGTATATGTGGATGATTTGCTAGTGTTTGCATCCAATGAGCAGCTGTCGACTTATTTCATCAATGCATTGGGTGCAAAATTTCCAATTAAGGATTTGGGGCATGCTCATTATTTCCTTGGCATTGAGATCTCCAGGGACTCCGCTGGTTTCCATCTTTATCAATCAAAGCATATTAAGGACTTGATCAGCCAAGCAGGGATGACAAATTGCAAGACCGTTGCCACTCCTATGGCATTGGATTTTGATTCATCTGCTGATTTCCCTGTGTTTGCTGATGGATAGCTCTACCGTAGTGTTGTTGGATCACTTCAATACCTCTCTTTTACTCGGTCGGATGTATGTTTTGCTGTCAATAAAGTATGCCAGCACATGCACAATTCACAAGAACTTCATTGGAAGGCAGTTAAGCGCATCCTCCGCTACTTAAATAGCACATCCTCAATGCAATTTCATATCTCGTCTGCCCGACGACACTCTCTATCTGCCTTCTCTAATGTTGATTGGGGGTCTGACAAAGCTGATCGCCGTTCAGTTGGTGCCTAATGCATCTATCACGGCTCCAATCTCATCTTCTGGTCCTCAAAAAAACAAGACACCGTCTCCCGATCTTCCACATAAGCCGAGTACAGGGCTCTCGCTCAAGCCACTTACGAGTTACTATGGATTCAATCTGTTCTGTCTAGCCTGCAGATTGCCCTTCCAGAACCACCAACTCTTTGGTGTGACAACATTGGAGCCACCTATCTTGCAAGCAATCCGGTCTTACATCATAAGATCAAACATCTATCCATGGATTATCATTTCGTCCGTGAATGTGTTCAAGCCAAGACATTGCAGGTGGCGTTTGTTTCTTCAAAAGACCAACTAGCTGATCTTCTCACTAAACCCCTCTCTACCGGTCAGTTTGACACAATCCGCTCTCACCTATGCCTTCGGACGATGAGAGTGAGGGGGGATACTAGCACATAATATTGGTCACCACTAGCACATAATATTTGTTACTCTTTTCCTCTATTAATTGTGCACATGTATGAATGAGGTGTCCTAGTTCTAGAATGATCAACTTGGGGAATACTCCACCTTTGGAGATGGTGACACTTGTCCCTTGATTCCTCTATATAAACCTATTGTACAATGAGAGAATGCAATGAACAATTTTTGGAGAATCATTCCTTGAATTGGTAAATAAAGAGCGGCTATTCCGGGGTTCGAATCGGGAACCTATGGGTACTACCCACAAGTCCTTTCCGGTGAGCCATTATGGAATGGTTTTTGGAGAATCATTCCATTTACAATGTTCTAGCACTCCCTGATCATGATTGAAAAAGGAAAAGTGGTCACAAACACTCAAACTGGAATTAGAACTGGCTAGAAAACAAAACACAGATACACTTTACAGTTATGGAACATAGTTAAAACCAGGGAGCTCAAAGTAGCAACCAGTACATAGAACAAAGAGACTTGAGAATCAACAACAGATTGATTACACATATGGGCTGAAGAAGTAATTAAATTGGTATAAATACCCTAAAAAAGTAAATTTTAATTTTAAAATGTTGCATTAGAGGATTATATGTAGTAGTGTGTATAAAAAAACACATTAGAAATTCATATACAACATTAGAGGAAATTAATGACTTATCTTGTATTTACATAAATTACATGTGATATATATATATATGTGTATGTATATGTATGTATATATATGTATATGTATGTATATGTATGTATATGTATGTATGTATGTATGTATGTATGTATGTATGTATGTATGTATGTATGTATGTATATGTATATATTTATAATCAATATGACATGATTATAAATATTGCTAATTATATAATGATTTAACCACATTCACTTCTGACATGATTATAAATCGGGTTGATGAAGTGCATAGGAGATGTGGTGACCATTGGGATATGGTCATTCCGTTGTTACTCATCCAACTAAGTTTGAGGTGTAGAGTATCCTTGAATGTAAATAGATCTTGATCGTCCGTTTACATTGATCTAACGATCCACACTCGATATCCATGTTTTTTTTATTGGGTAATAATTCGATGGCCAGACAGACCTGACTCATCGAGAGGCCGACAAAGTCGGCAGACGGCGAACCGTCAAACATACAATCATAATAAAAATGGTGCAACACAATGACGGCCAACAAACAGACCCTAGAAGAACAGACGAGCCTAATCCATAAAAGTCGAGGACAACGAAGACATAACGGAGCCAAGCGCCACCAAGAGATAACACTGCTGGCCAGCGGTACATTAGGAGTCTCCCTATGGGCGATGAAGAACCTCCAAGAAAATTTCGGTACATTGGAGTCGCAATGATGCACATCGCTACGACCCCAACTAGACCCGACACCGGACGCACGAGCCCCAACTCGGATTAGAACTGCCCAGAGCAACCAGAACAACTATCGTAGACCACTCTTGTAGTGAGTGCACCTGCAAGCCCTTGCGGGATTTAAACTAACCCTTTCGGGTGGGTTTTTTTTTTAAACATATCGACAAACTTGGCGTGAAACGATCGACCAAATCCTTGCACGCCAAGCATCTGACGCACACAGTGAGGCAAGTACAGGCCAGGGAGAAAGCTGGGCGTGCACGCCAAGCAAAGCAACCCGATAGCAACACCCCGGAGATTGGCCGACCACCAGGTGGCAAGATGGACGCCGGAGCCAGCATCGAGCACAGTCGGCAACGACGAGCACCATCGAAGGATCGCAAAGGCACCGGTAACAGGGCCCGACCGAAGAAGGACTCAAAGGAGTCTCTGAGGAAAGGGTAAAGGCCTAGGAGAGTCGATTGGACAATAGGGGTCAAGAGGAAGGGCCGGATTGAAGCCCCGATTCACGGCAGCCAGCCAGCCACCATGGTAGATGGACCAGGAAGGGAGACGAGGGAAGCAAAGGTTGAAGGAGGAGGCAGAGAGGAGATGCTTGGAGGTGATGGGGGGTACAAGAATACGATTGGAGACGGTGAGACAAATTTGGGATACACAAATTGAAATTTCAAGAGGGGAGCCAGTCCAAGGCAGACCAAGACAGACCCCAAAACACCAAAGGATCCTCAAAATTGCAGATTTCACCAAAGGATAGGATTAGGAGGAAATCCACTGAGATTCTCAAAGTAGATTTGGGGATTCTAGAGAGAGGGGAGAGCCCCTCTCTCTAGAATTGTTCTTGTGAATTTATTCGGAATTCATGTGAACTACTCTCCCCTAATATCAATTTATGTAGTTTTTTTTTTAAAAAGAGCCATTTTTCAATTTCCAATCTAACGCTGGCTGATAGCTGGGTCGCCCGGGCGGCCTGTTGCTCCCTTTACTATATACTCCGCACATCCCAATTGGATAGAATAACTGGCAGTGGTTTGCCGATTGGTCTACAAGCAATGGTTCGACTCTCATTTTTTAGAAGACTTGTTTTAGAAGATTTAAAAAAAAAAAACTTAAACTAATAAATCTAAAATCATCCTCCAATTTAAAACAATTACTATTAAGAAAAAATAGTAAATATTCATTTTTTAATAGCTGTATTTTAAAATTTTAACAACTTTACCAAAATATGCTTTTTAAAATAAATTATACGAAATATTTATTGATTTAATTGATTCTCAATAAATATAATTAATAATGTGGTAAATAAATCCATTTCCAATATATATTCCCAACTTTATATTATATGCATCATATGATGTAAGTTGGACATAAAGTATATTTTCTTTTATGTTTTTTCAATATTAATTTTTTATATTATTAAAATTTTATTTTTAAGAACACTAATCGATATTACAATTGCTGATGTAAAATCCAACATGACACGTTCCATATAAACTTTACGTTAAATATCGAGTTTACATAATTTGAGTTAGGACGTGGTTTATAGCATTATTTTATGATATTTAATCTATCATATAAAAGGAAGCATATATTATTTGTATTATAGTGAATTTGAGATACAATTAGATTGAATCAAATTATTCAAGTCCGTACAAGTACCAAGTAAATGTGATATACGCATATGATAACGTAAAAAATATATAGGAAAAGTACTCTCCCCTAATATCAATTTATGTAGTTTTTTTTTAAAAAAAGAGCCATTTTTCAATTTCCAATCTAACGCTGGCTGATAGTCGGGTCTCCCTGGCGGCCTGCTGCTCCCTTTACTATATACTCCGCATATCCCAATTGGATAGAATAACTGGCAGTGGTTTGCCGATCGGTCTGCAAGCAATGGTTCGACTCTCATTTTTTAGAAGACTTGTTTTAGAAGATTTAAAAAAAAACTTAAACTAATAAATCTAAAATCATCCTCCAATTTAAAACAATTACTATTAAGAAAAAACAGTTACTATTCATTTTTTAATAGCTGTATTTTAAAATTTTAACAACTTTACCAAAATATGCTTTTTAAAATAAATTATACGAAATATTTATTGATTTAATTGATTCCCAATAAATATAATTAATAATGTGGTAAATAAATCCATTTCCAATATATATTCCCAACTTTATATTATATGCATCATATGATGTAAGTTGGACATAAATTATATTTTCTTTTATGTTTTTTAAATATTAATTTTTTATATTATTAAAATTTTATTTTTAAGAACACTAATCGATATTACAATTACTGATGTAAAATCCAACATGACACGTTCCATATAAACTTTACGTTAAATATCGAGTTTACATAATTTGAGTTATGACGTGGTTTATAGCATTATTTTATGATATTTAATCTATCATATAAAAGGAAGCATATATTATTTGTATTATAGTGAATTTGAGATACAATTAGATTGAATCAAATTATTCAACTCTGTACAAGTATCAAGTAAATGTGATATACGCATATGATAACGTAAAAAATATATAGGAAAAGTAAAAGTAACTTGTGAATTAGATTGAATAAATTGTGAATTTGTAATTCAAGACTGGAGAGAGGCAAATACAAGGAAAAATAATAAAGAAAACAACAAAAGGAAGAAAAGGTCTAGGTTTAAGTGGACTAGACCTGCAGGAGCCATCTACAAGATTAACTTAAATGGTTCTGTAAAACCCAACGGCGTAAGTAAAGTGGGGGGAATCATTCGTGATTCTAGGGACCATATACTTGAGATCTTCTACCAGGAAATCGATCAAGGTACAATTATTCAAACTAAAGCGGCATCAGTTCTGATAGGAATGAAGATAGCTCGACGATTGGGATTACGGAAGATTGTCATAGAGGGAGATAACCAAGAGTAGAACTCTCACTAAAGAAAAAGGCAGCATATGGGAAATTATGCGTCAGACAGAAGAAATCAAGATTATGGAAGTAGACTTTGAAGCGGTCGAATACAGACACATCTATAGAGAAGCTAACAAAGTTGCAGATTATATAGGCACGAGGGGCATCATTAGTGATAGATCTACAATCCCTTTTAACAGGGATCTTTGTACCATCATTCGTCAGGATGATCCCCGAGCGCGTTTACATTCTTTGTAATAGCTCCGAATGTTTGCATACTGTAAAAAAAATTGTGAATTTGTAATTCAAAACCTTTAATTGGAAAACTAAAATTAAAAACACCATCATTAACCTAGACTAGAAGTAGGGTACTCATTACATACTTTTCAGATTTTATTTTCCTTTTCTTCATTTGATTTTTTTTTTTGGATTTTACGTAACTACCCCTAGCGCCTCGTATTGTGAATTTGTGGATTTTACATACTTTCCTTTTCTTTTCTTTTTTTGCTAGCGCCTTCCCATTGGATTGATTTTGGCCAATGGGAAGGTGTTATGTGTTGGGGTTTTTAATTATAACAAAACCCACCTTTCACCAATAAAAAACTTTTAAAAAAAAAATTACTTTTGAAGGGGATTTATTTTTATCTACTCAATGACACCCATTTTGCATATACTCTGTATTAAGGATTTAGACTTATATAAACAATTACTAATATTTATAATTCCACATCAAAAATAATTATAAATTTAATCGTATGCCTTTTTTTATTTTAACCAATGAAGTTCGACTTTTTAAAAAAATAAATAAATATTGGGTTACATATAGGTAGCCTTATTTTTTTTGTTTCCGTGTTTTTCTAGTTTATCAATTTAATAAAATATTTCTAAAGCCTGTGCAAGGGCGCGAAGCCTGTGCGTTGTATGGGTAGGTGAGGATCAGTAGGGGAGGGCACGGTTTAATCGTCCAGCGGCTTCATCGACCTGGTGCGTTGTGCGTTTCCAGCGGTTGCGTGGCTGAGCAGGAGGGGTCTCGTTCGGTTTAGTCCGTCCAGCGGCTGCAGGTTTGCTTCCTTCCCCTTGGTGCGGTCTTGCTCTTGCTGTTCGGGTCGGTTCGGTGCGGTATTGTGAGTTTGTTTGGGGTCTGCATCTGTTTGGTGCGTTCTTGCTGCGTTTGTTTGGGTTAATTGTTGTGTTGTGAGTTTGTTTGAGGATCAGTGGTGTGGTACGTTTGTTTTGTTCAGTAGGTTTATGCAGTGGGGTTCTACTATAGTAAGTCGATTGTGTTTGTGGTTTTGGTTTGTTTTGGTACGATGGTTAGGATGAAAGGTGTGGGAGGTGTTCCACCAGTTAGGGTTAATTGACCCTTCGTTGGGTGCGATGGGTGTAAAAATGGTAGTGGTAAGGGTCTCACTCCGGCTTATTTTATTAGGCACTTGCGGGATGTCCATCTTAGGGGCGATGCTTTGCCCGTCTTCAAAGCGAGTCTTGGGTCTAATCTTGCTGTTTATGGACAGTTTGAGGCGGTTTTACGACAACTTGGTCTTTAATTTTGCGGACATTGTTATGTCACCCACACTGTGTCCAAGAATTGTTTCCATGACGGAGGTGTTGTTGAAGCCCCTTTGTCTGACGACGGTACTATTGCCTTTTTCATTCACGGGTTGCCCCGTCCTGTTATTGATGGTGGTAGTTCGTCAGTTGATGTGTATCCGGTGGATGTTCAGGGTGATCTTGCGCTGAATGTGGGATTTGATGTTGCGTTATTGGAAAGGGTGTTTAGGGATAACGTGCATACAATTAAGAATGTCCCGTGGAAGTGTAGATTGGGCTTTGCAAGAGTTCTTAAGGACGCTCTTGATAGAGTTACATCTGATCCGTCTAGTGTGTAGGCCTGGGTGTGTCTCTTTATTATGCCTCTTTGTATCCTGCATAGATACAAGCCCAAAACTAGCACAGAAAATCGTTCGGGGCTGAAGAGGCGCCTGCAGATTGATAGTATTTCTTAGGCTATTTGGGTGTGGAGAGAACCAGAGGGTATTCAACATCTTGTCTTTGATCTTTTGTCTGGTAATTTTGATGCACCTTCTAGGGGTGGAGAGAGGTGTCAGGAAGAGCATGCCATTAAGCAATGCAAGAGAAAGATTGGTGATGGGCATTTCTCTGCAGCTATTCGCATCCTTACGTCTTCGGGTGTCGCTCCGCAGACGGGTGATACTCTTAGAGAGCTTTCTGACAAACGGTATCGGTGACCCCTTGCAGGTTTCTAGGAGTTTACTTTTGGACAGGATTAGAAGTTTCCCAAAGGGTACGTCGTGTGGGAAAGATGGGTTACGTGCTCAACATTTGTTAGATGCTCTTAGTGGTGCAGCTGTGGTGATTACTGAGGAGGTTTCTGACTCTATAACGTGTGTGGTTAATTTATTTCTCAACGGGCGGTGTCCGCCTTCTTTGAGTGAATTTGTTGCAAGTGCCCCTCTCACGCCTCTCCTTAAGCCTGGTGGGGGGATTCGACCCATTGCTGTTGGGTCAATCTGGCGGCGTTTGGTGTCGAAAGTGGTTGCATCTGGTAAAACCCTTGGGCCTTATCTTGAAAATGCTCAATTTGGGGTGGGGGTTTCAGGTGATGGAGAAGCAGTGTTACATGCTGTTAACAGACTAATGGAATCTCAGGGTTATGATAATAGTCTGACTATGCTTTTGGTTGATTTCAAGAATGCTTTCAATCTAGTTGATCGCAGTGCTATGATCAAGGAAGTTCGGCATATGTGTCCTTTTATCGCCCATTGGGTAGAGTTCTGCTATGCTCGTCCCGCTCGTTTATATTACGGTGACGAGGTCCTCTATTCATGTCAAGGAGTTCAGCAAGTTGACCCGCTTGGACCTCTTCTTTTCTCGCTTACATTGCATCCGTTGATCTGTAAGGTTAAGGATAGGTGCGAGCTAAAGCTTAATGCTTGGTATCTTGATGATGGGACGTTGATTGGAGACACTTTGATGGTTAGGAGAGCATTGTCCATTCTCCAAGAGGATGGCCCGGCCCTAGGACATCACCTTAATATTGATAAGACTGAAATATTCTGGCCGAGTGAGGACCCGCACTGACATTGTAAGGAAGTTGGGGTTTTTCCCGAGCATATTTAACGTCTTGTGGGAGGGGTTAAACTCCTTGGTGGGCCTGTTAGCTTGGATTCTTCCTTTTGTAATGAGGTGATGGTGAAGAGGGTTTTGAAAACCAATGCCTTGATGGGTACTATCAGGAGATTGGAAGATCCTCAGTGTGAGCTATTGCTTCTGCGTGCTTGCTCGGGAGTTTCTCGCCTCTACTTTGCGATGCGAACAACCCCTCCTTCTTCCTTTATGGATGCGCCCTTATTTTTGATGATTTTTTTAGGGTGTCACTTGAGTAGGGATGGCAATGGGTCGGGTAATGGGTGGATGGTCCAAATTTTCACCCGATCCACCACCCGACTCGATCCACCACCCGCGCGCCAACCCTATCACCCGCCCCGTTTCACCCGTCACCCATCGGGTGATCGGGTGGATCGGGTGAAAATTCGGGTGAAAAACATCTCGTCTAATTTAACAAATTAAAAAAAAAAAGCCCTTATTTAAAAAAAAATTATTAAAAAAAACTGTTTTAACAAATGAAAAAACAAGCCGTCGCCACTGTTTGTTAAATTACAAAAAAAAATTGTTTATAACAAATTAAAAAAATGTTTAACTGTTATAATATTATTATTATGTGGATGTATAAGATATACACTTTACTTAGATAGATTTATCTTATACTTGGAGGTTAAGAATATAACTCCTATATATTGTATTGGTGGATACCACACAAGAGATATCAGTTGAATACAATCCCATATTCTCCTCCTCTTGATTCTTCTGTTTTTACAATACGTTATCAGCACGATAGCCTCTAAAGCTAGCCTCTAAAGCTAAAACCCTATTCCCTTTTTCTATCCTACTGCCGCCTATTCAAACAAAGCTGCATCGGTGGCCGGCCGTGGCGTGCTCGTCCTGGCGTACGGCCTTGTCTCCCCAACCAGAGTCCCAGATCACCCCACCACCACCGGAGTGCTCGTCTTGGCGTACGACCTCGTCACCGGTCGGAGCTTCACCATAGTGCTCGTCCTGGCGTATTCGATCGCGCTGGTTGGGGAGGTGCTCATCGTCGTGCCGACGTGGGACGTCCTCTCCCGCAAACACGCTCCGGAGATGTGCCACGACGGTTAGCCGAATTTCAGGTGGTAGATATGGAATTCAATCGTCCTGTAAACGGATCGCAAAGGGAGTTCCTCCTTCGTCCTCGATGCCGGGATCGGCCGGTGGTCATCAGTCGCCGCGTCTCCGATCCCCAAATTCTTCTCCTAAAGAGATCCAATTCAGCAACTTGATTTGTCTTTGTCCTGGTTGACGGGACGATCGTTGCCGCGTGTGAGATGTCGGCATCAATTTGATTTGGCCCTTCTTCTCGATCGTTTCCTCGACATTCTCCAATCCTTCAATCGATGGCTTTTCAGGATTCCTCATTGTTGTTGGGTTGAAGCCGGTCGATCGATGGTTGCCGTGTGCGGGAGATGGGACGGTTAGCTCCTTTGCCGCTAATCCAAAGTGACCGAGGAACACGATTCGTCAGTCGCCGTTCTCATAAACGATGAAGACGATGGATTGTTCCAAATTAATTTGGAATAATTACAGAACTAGCCCTGAAATTGTCAAAATTGCGGATTAAGATGTATTTTTATGATAAATAACAGAAAAGACCCAAACTTCCAGGGTTATAAGTTTCGCCCCTCGTGAAGCGATGAGTGGAAAATCACTTCCCAGAAGCGATGAGTTTTAGCGAGATAAGTAGATAAACACATCCCTGGAAGAGGATGTATATATAAATTATATCAATCCCCGAAGTTGGCCCTAGAGTTCTGCGCCGTCGTGGAGGTAAGTTGAGGTAAGTGCAATTTGATTTTTCTAATTTGTTATTTTGTTTATAAATAATTTAATTGGTCTCCCGAAGTAGAAAATATGTAGAAAATATTAAACCCTCGAAGTGGATGAAAGTAAAGAAATTGATATTATGAATTACTTAATGTGATTGATAAATTTCATCCCCATAGTGATGAAACAGTTAGTATCATCCAGGTAGAGATTAGTAATGATTATCGTTTTGTTTTGTTTTATTTGCATATTATATTTTTTATCATCATCTCCTGAAGTAGATGAAAAGTCATATCGCCCGAAGTAGATAATAAATAAATATAGATTATCGCAAATTGAAAGTTAATCAAAATAAGACATTCTGATAATATTGTAAATCTGCATCGAAGTGTGATTATGTACGTGTTGATCACATAAGAGGTACTTTGACTTTCTTTATTTGATTAATTAGAATTTCAAAAGGTTTAAGGCCTTATACATAAGGATGGAGGATGGATAGAATTATGTTATATGGTATGTGTTTTAAATAAACCATGAGTATAATTTATTAATATTTTGATTTTGTGATGGGTGGTGTCATGCGAGTGGTTTGTCCACCGATCCACACTAGGATATCATGGTGAAAGGAGCCGAACCTTAGAAGACTGAATTTTACTTGGTAGTGAGCCTATTTGGGTTAGGCACAACTTTAAGGCCCGTGATGGAGTTGGACCAATTTCTAAATATTGGTATATGTGATCGAGCTTGCGCTCAGGTAAGCCTAAACATCATATATTTGAGTTATGATTTTTGTGCATCTTGATCATAAGTGGTTGTATATGTGTGATATGAGTTCAACTCGTACATTAAATATGGTTTACCATTTAGTTGCTAATTGCAATATGACGTTATTGATTGCACATATAGATTTTATATCATAAATCATGTCATAGTGCTAATATATTTTGATATATAAGAATTTAGAGCATCGATAAATTATGTGCGGTTGGGGATTGACGATGCATAGAGATATGGTATGTTACTAGATAAATTGACCGTATATTGGATGGATACATGATAAATGATATCTAAATGAATTGATATATCGATAAGTTGATAAATAAATGACGTCATCATGTATCGATAAAATATTAGCCTCATCTTTGTAGTAATGAGCTAAGATGATATTGTTGATTCCATCTTATACTTGTAAATTATTTCATATATGATTTGTTTCATATAAGGTGAAATATAAACTCCTGAAGTGGTTAAACTTGTTTGTTTCCCGGTCACAAGAAGTTGACATTATTTATGTATCATGAAGTTGATTTGTATTATATCCCCCAAAGTAATTGCATGCAAATAAGAAAAGACATTTTCTTTCATAGAT
This sequence comes from Persicaria tinctoria, assembly GCA_037127255.1. Taxonomy (NCBI): domain Eukaryota; kingdom Viridiplantae; phylum Streptophyta; class Magnoliopsida; order Caryophyllales; family Polygonaceae; genus Persicaria; species Persicaria tinctoria. The sequence continues at coordinate 17,219,347 of JBANSL010000007.1, read as the reverse complement.
GACGATGAAATTATTGAAATTGAAATTTGAGATAGTTATTGAACCTAAAGTATTTGTGAATGATAGTGTTTATTGAAACAAGTGATAAATATCTGAATTGTTATCCACCTGAAGTGGCCGAATACATTTTAATTAAGTGTAGTGCATTTATTTTAATTTAATGATATCACTTTTATTATTTACTTGTGAGGTGTATATATTTGAATTTACTTTTGCACAAAACTCAAAGTGTTTCCAGAAGAAACAACTTGTTAAGAGTTGGTATGTCGTAAACATATGTGGTTTTATATTATATATATTGTTTGTGTTAGTAAAAGTTATCTCTTGAAGTAGATAAACTTATCTCTACATATGAAAGATTATCAACGAAAGAGCCTAGATGATCCAACATCTTTGATTCTGCAAACTTGGTCGTATTTGGTTTGTTATTAGTATAATTTAGCTTATTTGAAGCTACATGGAATCTATGTTTTATTTATCTATTTGATTTAATTTGCATTTTATGTATATGTATATGCATTGGAAATGTTTCTTGAAGAAACCATTACGGGTAGATGGTGCCAATTTTATTCAACTAATGATGATTTGGGAGAAGAGTTTGGAGCAAATCCTTGTTAAATTGTGTGAAATCGATAAATTTATTCACGAGAGCCCGAAGACTCTTTATTTTGTGATCTTGTTCTTAATTTACTTGGGTATGGTAGAACTCAAATAAATAGCTAGCTAAATGACCTATGGTTCATAACAACCTCTTTTATTGCCAGATGCAATATATATTGTTACCTCTAGCAGAGGACATAAAGAGGATACGGTGCGCGCGACCGTTGTTAGGATGCTGGTCATAATTTTGAAAATGATTATAGATAATCATGTATGAGTCGACTCTCACATCAAAGAGAATGTGGAAGAACAAGTCAAAATTAATGGTTTGCCTAATTTGGATTTGTAATCTTCCAAACTGTGAATGGATCATCGTATGAAAATGTTAGAATGGCTTACAGCTTGGTATCTGATACTATGGAAAACCTGAAGTTTTCAAAATGAAATAACTAACGAGTATGTGTATAAAGTCCATACTTGGCATAATTAAACCTTATGCATATCTCCAGAAGAGCGTCAAAATTAGTCCTCGAAAGGTTGTTGATATAATCAATCAATAAATTCATATGAGAAGATGACTCTAGAAGAGCATCAAAACACTCTAAAGGGAAGGAGTGATGACAGATGAATTGGGATCATGAAAGTCGATAGTTGCCAGAGGTTAAGCAGTGGTTTTCCTTTAGTCGAGGATGTCAAAAGAAGATCCAACACATAATAAATAGATTACCCATATTGGCAATATGGATGTAATATGGAAATGATATCAATGAAATTGCTATGTTGGATAAATGAGCATTGAGAAGCTGACGATTAAATCGATCAAGTGAAGTCATTACTTATCATTTAGAATAATGCTAACGCATGGAATGACCCAGTAGAGTCATCAATAATAGCTAAAAAGCAGGCATGAACATCAAGAGATTGATTCGATTTCGGTCAATAATAGAATAAATTCCCCTTTGTAATTTATCTCAAGAAGAGAGTTTTATATTTATAAGGTTTTAAAAGTTTGGTATATGTACCGAAATCTCCCCAGATTACACTAAATTGTTGTAAACCAAGAAAGATGATGTATATGGAGGATTGGGTCCCCATAGATGATAAAATACCTAGAGTTTATCACGAATGATAAAATACTCGGTATTTAGGGGGAGAGGAAAAGGATATCAAAAAGTATTATGTGGCATGAAATAGAAGGGAACCAGAAGTTCAATAAACTATATAGCAAACAAGCTAGTAAAGACATTAGTAAATGCAAAAGATGGTGACAAAAGTCACATTTACAATAAATAATGCACTAGCATGATTTAGATCGAGGTTCTAGTAGTAACTTCAAACAATGGTGATATGTCCACTGGTATAAAACTCCTGAAGAGATTTCATGAACGTTGACAATGTTAGAATTGATTATGAGTTGATGGCACATATCAAGTTTGCACTTGAAGTGCTTGATAAGAATAATTAGAGCTTACAAAACGCTAAGAGCGTAATGCGATTGGTTTGTTGAACAATTCATAAGATATCCAATAAGCAGAGGATTAGTTGGAAATTAGTTGAAAGCTCTAAAAAATATCTCAACCTGTGGTTTAAGTGTACAAAGAGAGATATTACGATATGAAGACAAATGATCTTTTCATCTTTGATTAGATTGTGAAAGGATATTAAGGGTCCAGAAGTACCATGTCTTTAGGAAATTGGTGATTTAAATGGTAAATTGAGGGGGAGAAAAGTTGTACTCTTTTCCTTAACTTTGGTTTTTTTTCCCATTTGGATTTTTCCAAAGCAAGGTTTTTAACGAGACAACTCCCCTCATAAGGATACATGGTATATCCTCAATTCCAGAAAGAAATAATTCATGCAAAAATGGATTATTTAAGCATGAAGTTTTGGACATGTAGCTCCAACATTGAAAAGTGCGATATTAATGGGTTTTAAGTGGGTGTTCGTATAAAGGAAAACATACAGCCAAATTGATTGCATAAAAGCCTATTAAAGGTTACATGAGAATGTATTCACCAGGAGTGAATATAATTTGGCTCCAAATGTAAATGACGGACATTGTAAGTGCATACCCATATAAATGGGAAGAATCGATTGAAAATGCCTGAAGCATTATTATCAAAGTCCTGTCAGATGCAGTTGGTTAAAGATTCTTATTAGAGTAGCTGAATTACCTATAATTGTGAAAGTGGTTACATGTTATTAGGTCCCGAAGTACCATATAAAGTTGTACTCTTTTCCTTAATCTTGGTTTTTATCCCACTGGGTTTTTCCAAGGTAAGGTTTTTAATGAGACAACTTAAGCACCATTTAATACATCAGATCTCCCATATCAACAATGAAAATCACACTAGGTCTTGAAGTACCTTATGCTTGTGCATCCAAAGCAGCTCAACACCAATACATGGAAGTCAAGCGCGTCAAAGTCAATCATGAAGGCATTCCAGCTTATACACATCAAAGACAATGTTGAGATTCGACCATAAGCTAATGAAGACGGCGCCATTGAGAAGAATGAGAAGAGTTCGAGGAGGACGTTGAACTCAGGGGGAGTATACACACGCACTGCACTCTTTTTCCCTTCGATCAGGTTTTTATCCCAATGGGTTTTCCTGACAAGGTTTTTAACGAGGCAGTACAACAAGTCAACAAGGGCGTACATAGAAGGTTGCACTCTTTTTCCCTAAGCTATGGTTTTGTCCCATTGGGTTTTCCTAGCTAGGTTTTTAACGAGGCGGCTGGAGAAACAAAGAATGTACATCCAAGGGGGAGTGTTATAATATTATTATTATGTGGATGTACAAGATATACACTTTACTTAGATAGATTTATCTTATACTTGGAGGTTAAGAATATAACTCCTATATATTGTATTGGTGGATACCACACAAGAGATATCAGTTGAATACAATCCCATATTCTCCTCCTCTTGATTCTTCTGTTTTACAATTAACAAATATAAAAAAAACAGCCCATGTTTGTTTTTTAATAAAAATACAGGCCTTGTTTTAACAAATTAGAATTTGATAAAAAAAAATATTACACATATATACATAAAAAATATATCGAATGATGCACGAGTCGGGTGACGGGTCGGGTGATGGGTGAAACTACTGTCACCCGAATCCGACCCGACCCGTCACCCGATTAATATCCACTTTGTATCGGATTTTCACCCGTTTTTTTGGATTGGGTGAAGCGGGTACCCGTCGGATGCGGGTGAGATTGCCACCCCTACACTTGAGCATATAGTGACCCTCGGGGGTGCAGGCTTTGGCCCTCTGCAATGGTGCCTTTCTACTATGCCTATCGATTGTGGTTGGCTTGAAGTTTATATCGCTGCTGACACGTTACATTATGCTTTTGTTGCTTCGAGGCTCCAATCACGTGTATTGCAGGATAGTATTTTGCGGGCTTCTGGAGTGCTTGGTGATGGGTCTGCTTTCAGATCAGCGACTTCTAGCTGGAGTAATGTCATTGGTAAGGATGACTTGGACATATGTGTGATGCAGCCAGCCCCCTGTCTAATGAAAAAATTGGCTAGTTGTTATTACAAGCATGTCGACAAGCACCTCAAGATGAAGTTTGCTCTTACTAGGAGGCAAGAAACTCTGATTGCAAACATGAAGCTCCCTATGACCCAACAATGGTTAAAGGCTGCACCTATACCTGGTCTTGGTAAGGTTATGAACCCCGTCACCTTTCGGTCAGTTATTAAGTAAAGTCTTGGAATTGAGTTGTTTCAGGCTGGATCCAAATGTCCTTCTTGTGACAAAGGCATTTTGGATTCATGGGGAGATCATGCCCTTGCATGTGCTGCTGACATCGGTGTTAAACACCGTCATAATATGGTGCGTGATGCTTTGTATGATGAGTGCTTAAAGGCTGGGATTTCTGTGCGTAAAGAGACGTCTACTGGTATGGTTGATGACAAGGGAGGGGAGCTTCGTCCGGCTGATATTTTGTTCTACAACTGGTTCCAAGGCAAAACACTTGTGTCGGCATTACGGGTACTTCTATCTTTAGCAATTCTGGTCTTTCAGGTTTCATCCTAGGTAAGGCGGCCAGGTTGGCGGCTGAAAACAAAATGAAGAAGTATGAGAAGGTTTGCGGAGACAAAGGGTATCACTTTATGCCGTTTTCCTTTTCTACTATTGGTGACATAGGGGATGATGCCATAGGACATCTCAAGCGGATATGTGGCGTTGATAGAGGGCTACCTGGATATAGTAGGGATACTTGTCATGTTTTGACTAGGATTGCTTTTAGTATTCAGAAGGGTTGCGGAGCTCAGCTTGTTAGCCGGCTCCCATCCAATTTCATGTAATAAATAGTTACCATTCTTATAATAATAATAATAATAATAATAATAATAATAATAATAATAATAATAACAACAACAACAACAACGTTATGTAATTTTTTTCCATCATAATAAAGTTTTATTATAATAAAAATAAAAAAATATAAAATAATAATAATAATAATAATAATAATAATAATAATAATACTCCCTCCGTTCCAAAATAGATGGGTTTTTGCTTTTTGGCACGTTTTTTAAGGAGTGAAAAACTATATAAAATATTATTTTTTTAATTAAATTTTTTATACTATTTGATACTTATTACTAATAAGCATCTAATTATATAAAAAAAATTAATTAAAAAATAATATTTCATAGAGTTTTTCGCTCCTTAAAAAGCGTGCCGAAAAGTAAAAGACCATGTATTTTGGAACGGAGGGAGTAATAAAGATTGTTGGTCCGCTAGGGCAGGCGATCAACAGGCGAACAGCGATCAGGCAGGCCGTTCCTCCGGCGGGTGCTTGGCGGCCGGAGTAGGCGCTCCTGAAGGCTGGCACGGGCGCTTCTGAGGACGGTGGCCAATCTCGGTGGCAGGTAAGGCCTGTGCGTCGGGGCGCGAGAGCACTTTGGTGCGGTGGTGTGTTTTCTGCGATTTCGGGGGCTAGCGAATTCGTGGTTCATCGACTTCGGCGATCAGTAGGTCATCCCCCCCTTCTTCAGGTCGGTTTATCTCGTTCTTCAGGTCGGTATTCAATCGTCTCGGGGCCGGATCGCTGTGTGTTCTGTTGGATGGTGATCAGTTTGGTTGGTGATCGATGTGTGTTCTGTTTGGTCTGTTCGGATTGTTTTGTTCCCATTGCTTGTTGTTTCCGGGGTTTTGTCACAGGGTAGTGTTCTGTTGTTACTTCTGCTGCCTGAATCCGACAGCCACCATGAGAGGGGCTGGAGGTGTGCCGCCGGCGAAGGTTCACTGCCCCTTCGTTGGGTGTGATGGATGTCGAGATGGTGGTGGCAAGGGGCTCACCTCGGCCTACTTTATTAGACATCTACGTGATATCCATCTTAGTGGTGACGCGGTGCTTGGCTTCAAAGCGCTCATCGGGTCCAATCTTGATATCTTTTGCAAGTTTGAGGCGGTTCTTAAGCAGCTTGGTCTTTGGTTTTGTGGACATTGTTGTGTAACTCACACGGTGGCAAAAAATTGCTTTCATGACCGAGACATTGTCGAAGCTCCCTTATCTCCGGACGGAACAATTCCCTTCTTTGTTCATGGTTTGTCGCGCCCTAGTATTGATATTGGTGGGCCTTCGATTGATATAGCCCTTTCGGATGACCAGTGTGGCCCCTTCGATTCCGCTTTGTTAGAAAGGGTGTTTGATGCTAACGTTCACACGGTTAAAAGTATCCCTTGGAAGTGTAGATTGGCATTTGCTAGAGTTTTCAAAGATGCCCTTGATAGTGTTGCATCTGATCCGACCAACATGTCAGTGTGGGTGTGTCTCTTCATTATGCCACTTTGTATCCTCCATAGGTACAAGCCCAAAACTAGTGCTGAAAATCGTTCAGGGCTGAAGAGAAGTTTACAGGTTGATAATATTTCAAATGCTATCCGGGTGTGGAAGGAGCCTGGGGGTATTCATCGTCTAGTATCTGATTTGTTGTCCTCGAGTTTTGATCTCTCTTCTATTGATATTGAGAGGAGTCACAAGGAGCATTCCTCTAAGCTATGCAAAAGAAAGGTTGGTGATGGTCATTTCTCTGCAGCCATTCGTATTCTTACGTCTTCGGGTGTTGCTCCTCAGACTGATGAAACCCTAAAAGAGCTTGCTGACAAGCATCCGGTCTCTCCGACACCTTATTTGCCTCATGAGCCTATTGGTTGTTGATAGAGCATATTTAGTAGTGCATAATATATTGCATTTAGCATTATTTAGGTGTGAATATTGCTTTTATTTAGTTGAATTTGCATTATCACTTGTTGAGTTAGAAGAGGCGGAATCTACATGATTTTATGGTTTATTTTAGGTAAAGTAGATTGGAGGTGAAAAGGATTTGAAAAGAGAAAACAAGTTGAAGAATACTTAGGAAGCAGCTCGGAAGAATCGCAGGCCGCCCCGCAGCATTGCTGGCCGCCCCGCGGCTCGAAGGAAGAAACGAGGAACTTCGCTGATCGCCGGCCGCCCCGCAGCCTGGCCTGGCCGCCCCGCGGCCCGTGCAGTAGCTGATCGTCAATTTCGAATTTTACTTAGAGTTTTATTATGTTATTTTGGGCCGAATTTCTCTAGACTATTTAAGGCTTTTCTAGTTATTTCGTTCATTCACCTTATGCACTTTACACCATTGTTGAGAGCGCCGTTGAGCATGAGCAACTAAACTCTCAAGATTTCGCCTACGATTTGGATCTTTGATTGTTGAATTGTGAGTTTCTTAATCTAGTTCTTATTCCTATTGCAATGTTTTGACTTCCTTGTGCTTAATTGCTTGAATGTGTTTTATTCTCTCTGGCCTGGCCGACTAGTTAGAGTAGATTCATTCAATTGCTAGGGTTTTGTAGATTCCTCGTAGCGAACCTTAACCCAAGTGGCAATCATATCCCTTTAGGACTCGTAGGACTAATTGGATGTGAAGGAAGTTGAATACATGTTAAATATCGACTCGTAGCTTGATATTATGTGTACCTTGGTTAATTCATAATCTTAATGCTATCTCTAGGTTGAATCTTAACCGTGTTAGGGTTATTTAGAGATAAGGGTTGCTAGGACTCGTAGGACTAGTAATTTACCTAAGATCTGGACAAGGACATTGATAGGAAAAGACAAGAACTAGAGGCTGAAACAAGGATCGAATTCATCAATCGAAGTGATAAATTGTAGGTGAACCTATTTCTCTCCCCTGAATTCTACAACAAATTCACTTTGTTTGTTTGCTTCCGCTTTGATAAAAGGCGGACCTTTTACACACAAAAAACCCCCCTCTTCGCTCTTAGCAATTAGAATTAGACTTGAATTTAATAGATTTCTCTGTGAATCGATCTCTTACTTGCACGCTATACTAGTTAGTGAGTTTGAGTATTCTTTGGCAAGAACAACGGCAGGTTTTCCTCTTGTCAAATTTGGCGCCGTTGCTGGGGACTTCTTATTTAATTCTTGTGTTGTTTTAATTGCTAATTTTTGTGTGGACCACTTATATGGTCCACACTCGTGCTACTAACTCATCTCTATTGTCTTTAGATTCGGTGATTGAGAGGACTCTCTCTAGATTGAGGCGAGAAGCTCGTGATCGCTTTCGCGAGTTACCTTTCGATCAAGGAGAAGAAGAGAGTGAAGAGATGGCTGTTAATGATGATAATCGAACGCTGAAGGAGCTCACTACACCAAAATTAGCCCAACAACCATTGGCTATCGTGCTCCCTGACCTTGATGAAGGTGTCCATTTTAAGCTAAAGTCTGGGGTGGTTCATCTCTTACCCAAATTCCATGGGTTGAGTGGTGAGGACCCCCACAAGCACTTATCTGAGTTCCATACTGTTGTGGTGGGTATGAAACCAGGCGATGTCACGGAGGAGCAAATCAAGTTAAGGGCATTCCCCTTTTCGCTTAAGGACACTGCTAATGAGTGGTTCTACTACTTGCCACCAGGTAGTGCAACAACATGGATACAGTTGAAGCGTCTCTTTCTGGAAAATTACATCCCTGCAACCAAGTTGAACAGTCTAAAGAAGGAAATCAGCAGTATTGACCAACAAGCTACAGAGACACTCTATGAGTACTTTGAGCGCTTCAAGAAACTTTGCTCTAGTTGCCCTCACCATGGTTTTTCAAAGAAGGATTTAGTGCTCTTTCTATTCAATGGATTGCTTGACGAGGAGCGCAAGACGGTGAACTCTGCTTGTGGAGGCAACATCTTGAACAAAACACCCGTTGCTGCTTGGGAGGTGTTTTCAGAGCTTGCTGATGGCTCTAGGCAATTCAGCAAGGGACTTCATGCTAGAGGGGTACTCGCCGTTGACTCCTCAACTTCCGCATTACATAGTGATGTGGCTGAATTAAAGGATATGATGAAAAGGTTCATGCTACAAGGAACCCCACAACAAATTAAGGCATGTGGCATTTGCGCTGATCTTTATCACCCGACGGACACTTGTCCAATGCTGCAGGAGCTAAATGTAGAGCTGAATGCCATGGGGAACTTTGTTCCTCAGCGACCCAGGTTTGGTAACTATGCTAATCCCAATCAATATAATAACAACTATAATGCAGGTTACAAGGGGTATGGCTATGGTAATAACCAAGCCCCTTTCAATCAACAAGGAGGACCCCATTTCAGACCTTAGCAACAATTTGATCAAAGGCAGAGAGGACCTCCACCAACTGATAATCAATCCAATGAGGATCCTCTCAAAGCTCTCAGAAAGATCGTCTTGGGTCAAGCTGAGCACCAAAAGAGACAAGATGAGCACCAAAAGAATATGGAGAAGCAACTTAGCCAAATGGCTCAATCACTGAGCGAACTGCTGGCAAAGGACTCAGGAGGGCTGCCATCTCAAACGGTGGTGAATCCCAAGGAGAACGTCAGCGTTGTGACGCTAAGAAGTGGTAAGGAACTGATTACCACTCCCCATAATGATACTAATATAGAGAATTTTGAAACAGGTGCGAACGAGGAAGAAGAAGATGTTCGAAATCGCCAGCCGCCCCGCGGCACCCATGAGCTGCCCCGCGGCCAAGGCGATTCTGAAGAAGCGGAAAATCGCCGGCCGCCCCGCGGTCTCTCTAGTGACTCCTCCGACGGGTATGTTCGACCTGATTTTCCCCCTTTAAATTCTTTTAAGCCTGTTCCTCCCTTTCCTGAAGCACTCAGAGACACAAAAAGACCAGACAATGACAAAGAGATCTTTGAGACGTTCAGTAAGTGCGAGGTAAACATCCCTTTACTCAATCTGATTAAAAGTATTCCTCGTTATGCTAAATTTCTCAAGGAACTTTGCACAATAAAGAGGAATCAAAAGTTGAAGGGGAAGCAGAAAATTAAGGTAAGCGAACATGTGTCTGTTGTGTTTCAAAAGCCTATGCCTAAGAAATGTAGCGACCCTGGCATGTTTACAATTCCATGTGTGATAGGTGAAACTAAGTTTGATAAAGCTTTGTTAGACTTGGGTGCATCTATTAATCTTTTGCCTTATTCTCTGTATGAATCATTGGGTTTAGGACCTTTGCATGAGACTAGAGTGGTAATCCAACTAGCGGATCGATCAAATGCTTTTCCTAGAGGCATAGATGAGGATGTTTTAGTTATGGTTGACAATTTGATCTTTCCTGCTGATTTCTTTGTCTTGGACATGGAGCATGGTAACCAAGAGGCTCCTATTTTGCTAGGAAGGCCCTTTTTAAAGACTGCTAGAACAAAAATTGATGTGTATTCTGGTTCTTTGACTATGGAATTTGATGGTGAGAAGGTTGAATACAATATATATGATGCTATGAAATTCCCTTCTGATGATCATTCCTTATGCTTTATGGATGCCATTGATACTTGTATGCAGGATACCTTTGATATGAGTTGTGTAGATGACCTGCAGGTAGCTTTAGAATCTCCTACTGAGGAATTTTCATCGAATTATGTTTTGACTACTAACCTGCAGGATGCCATAAGAGACTTGTCTTCCCTCCCTTCCAAATCGCAAGAAGAAACCTTTATGGCATTAACTATTCCAAATGAAAAGCTCTTACCTTCTATCGTACAGGAACCTGAAGTTGAGCTCAAGCCTCTTCCTGAGCATCTGAAATATGCATTTGTGGGGGAGGGTGACACCTTGCCTGTCATCATCTCTAACAAGCTTACCAAAGAACAGGAAGATAGGTTGGTAGGAGTGCTCAAACAGCATAAGACAGCTCTGGGATGGACCATAGCGGATATAAAGGGAATCAACCCAACTACTTGCATGCACAGGATCCTACTAGAAGAGGGAGCCAAACCTTCAAGGCAACCTCAACGGAGACTCAACCCACCTATAATGGAGGTAGTGAAGAAGGAGGTGCTCAAACTCCTTCAGGCATGTATGATCTATCCCATCTCTGATAGTCAATGGGTTAGTCCAACGCAGGTAGTACCAAAGAAGGGAGGCATTACAGTGGTTGAGAATCAAGAAGGTGAGTTGGTCCCTACCAGAGTCCAATCAGGCTGGAGAGTTTGCATCGATTATCGTAAGCTGAATGTGGTAACTCGAAAAGATCACTTTCCCTTACCTTTCATTGATCAAATGCTTGAAAGACTTGCTAGTCGTCCATATTACTGCTTTCTAGATGGATATTCAGGGTACTTTCAGATAGCCATCGCACCAGAGGATCAAGAGAAGACAACATTCACTTGTCCGTTTGGCACTTTTGCATATCGCAAAATGCCTTTTGGCTTGTGCAATGCTCCGGGGACATTCCAACGGTGTATGGTAAGTATCTTCTCTGAATATATAGAACAATTTATTGAGGTCTTTATGGATGACTTTACAGTCCATGGTGATAGTTTTGATGCTTGCCTCAACCATTTGGCGCTTGTGCTTAAAAGATGTGTTGACACTAATTTAGTGCTCAATTCAGAAAAGTGTCACTTTATGGTTGAGGAAGGCATTATTTTGGGTCACATTGTCTCCCATAAAGGGATTGAGGTTGATAAGGCAAAGATTGACATCATTCAATCATTGCCTTATCTTACTAATGTGCGTGAAGTTCGTTCCTTTTTAGGCCATGCAGGATTCTACCGCAAGTTCATTAAGGACTTCTCAAAGATAACCTCACCTTTGTGCGAGCTGCTGAAGAAGGAGGTTACATTTGCCTTTGATGAGAAGTGCAGAACGGCGTTTGATGAGTTAAAGACTTGTCTTACTAGTGCACCAATCATACAAGCACCAAATTGGTCTCAGCCGTTCGAATTGATGTGTGACGCCAGTGACTACGCTGTGGGAGCTGTGCTTGGACAAAAAGAAGGGATAAGCTCTCATGTCATATACTATGCATCTATGACCCTGAATGGAGCTCAAAGGAATTACTCAACCACAGAAAAAGAACTTCTTGCTATAGTTTTTGCACTTGAGAAATTTAGATCTTATTTGCTTGGTACAAAAGTTATTGTATATACTGATCATGCAGCACTTCGTTACCTTTTGACGAAGAAAGAGGCTAAGCCAAGACCGATTAGATGGATCCTGCTTTTAAGCGAGTTTGACATTGAAATCATGGATAAAAAGGGTGCAGAGAACCTAGTTGCTGACCATCTAAGTCGTATTGTGCAGGAGGAGAATGGACAACAAGGCATATCGGGGAGCTTTCCTGACGAAGAGCTTCTACAAGTCTTTGCAATCGCCAGCCGCCCCGTCGCCCCTCCTAGCCGCCCCGCGGCCGATTCATCAGAGGAGGAGTTCTCCGCAATCGCCGGCCGCCCCGTCGCCACCCTAGGCCGCCCCGCGGCCGAATCCTCGGAGAAAAGTCTCCTCGCAATCGCCTGCCGCCCCGCGGCCACCCCTGCAGACTCTGAACTCGAATCGCTCCTCAAGGTTAGTGCTCTTCCACGCCCTTGGTTTGCTAACTTGGTAAACTTTCTAGTGTCGGAAGAGTTTCCACCCAACTTTTCAAAGGCTCAAAAGGACAAGATACGCCACGATGCTCGTTTCTACGTTTGGGATGACCCCTACCTATGAAAACATTGCGCAGATCAGGTGATACGTCGGTGTCTTCCCGACAATGAGGTACAATCTGTCCTAAAGTTTTGTCATTCCCATGAATGTGGTGGACACTTTGGACCATAAAAGACAGCTAGGAAGGTACTTGATGAAGGATTCTTTTGGCCTCATATATTTCGTGATTCTTATGCTTTTTGCAAATCCTGTGATCGCTGTCAGAGAGTTGGGAATCTTTCTAAGAGGAATGAGATGCCACAAACTCGCATGATATTTTGTGAGATTTTTGATGTTTGGGGCATTGACTTCATGGGACCATTCCCTAACTCCTTTGGAAACCTATATATTTTGCTTGCGGTGGACTATGTCTCCAAGTGGGTGGAGGCGAAGGCCACCGGAACTGATGATTCAAAGGTAGTTGCAGGTTTTCTCAAGAAGCTATTCTCTAGATTTGGAGTTCCAAAAGCACTAATCAGTGATAAAGGGACCCATTTCTGCAACAAGACTGTGAGTGCGCTCTTAAAGAAGTAGCATGTGACTCAGAGGGTGTCTACTGCATACCACCCCCAGACCAATGGGCAAGCTGAGGTGTCTAATCGCGAGATAAAGACTATCTTAGAGAAGACTGTTGCCCGAAACAGGAAGGATTGGAGTGTCAGACTCGATGATGCTCTATGGGCCTATCGAACGGCTTACAAGACTCCCATTGGGATGTCTCCGTTTAGATTGGTCTATGGAAAGGCTTGCCACCTTCCTGTCGAGCTTGAACATAAAGCATATTGGGCGGTGAAGCAGTGCAACATGCAGATTGACGAAGTTGGGGAGTTCAGGAAACTACAGTTGCAGGAGCTGGAAGAGTTGAGATTGGATGCCTATGATAACTCTGTCACCTATAAGGAGAAGACAAAGGCATGGCACGATAAACATATCTTGCGAAAGGACCTGAAAGTTGGGGAAAAAGTCCTTCTATTTCAATCGCGCCTACAACTCTTCCCAGGTAAGCTTCGTTCTAGATGGACAGGACCATATGTGATTACTAATGTCTTTTCTCATGGAGCAGTTGAGCTACTAAATGAGAGGAATGGAGACATCTTCAAGGTAAATGGTCATAGAGTTAAACCCTATTATGAGAATTTTGTCAAACAGGAAGGGGATGAGTTGGTTCTCACTGAACCAAATGCTGAAGATCAATAGGGTGTCATAACGTCGAGCCAACGACGTTAACTAAAGGCGCTGCTTGGGAGGCAACCCAAGGTAATATTTTAGGTATTTTCTTTTTGCATTAAGTTTTTATTTTATTTTATTTTTGGTTTGTGGTTTGGAGGACTAACAGTGCAGGAAGGAAAAGAAGAAGGAAATGGGCGAAAAAGGATGGGCCGCCCCGTCGCCAGCAGGGCGGCCCCGCGGCCAAGGCGCTCAGCAAAATCCTTCACAGAATCGCTGTCCGCCCCGTCGCCCACCCTGGCCGCCCCGCGGCCCCATCCGGATGGAAAAAAATTTAATTGCCCATGTGGGCCCCCACATACCACACAAACTAAACCCTACCCTTTCTTTTTCTCCCCATTCTATCACCATCAGCCGCCATCCTCTTCTATCCTCTATCTTCTTCCTCCTTCAAGCTCCCTCTTAAACAAAGAGAAACTCCATTGAAGCACACCTCCAAGTTTCCTTCTTTTCACCAAAATCATCCTACCTTCACCCAAATCTCCACAAAACTACTCTTTTCTTCCACTCTCATCTTCCTTCTACACAAAAAACTCCACCCCACAACCTCATTCTCCTAGATCTACATAAAATCCGCCCATTCCAAGGAGTTCCAAGGAGATTACTTTCGGATCCACAACGGAGTGAAAGATTTTTGTCGTCGGAGAGTGGATCCGACGTCGGAGTAGAGAGAACAGGGAAATCGCCGGCCGCCCCGTCACCAGACGCGCCGCCCCGCGGCCACCCCTGTCGTCGGCCGCCCCGTCGCCACCTTCGGCTGCCCCGCGGCCCCTGCAGTGTCTCGCCGGTTGTGAGTTTTTCCTTCTTTTTCTTTCTTGTTTGGTCATCTCTTGGCTCAGATTCATAATGTCGAGACCGCATGGAATGAGTAGAAATCAGAAAGAGAGATGGAATGGTTTAAACACTAGGAATTTCTTTGTCACTAAATTCTTTCATGAGCCGACACTTAGGTTGTTACAAATGGATGCATGCACTAGGCAACTATTAGAGCATGGGGGCCTAGGAGGTTTGTTAGAGAAAAATGCTCCTAGTTATCCAAGCCTATGTAAAGAATTCTTAGCAACTTTGAGTGTGAACCGTGCATCTATTGATTTTCGGTTGCTTGGGAGGGATTACACATTATCAAAGAGGAGAGTGGCACAGATTCTGGGTGTTACTGCTGAGCCGACTGCTGGTTGGCTTGATGTCTGCAAGGGAGAGGGCCATGTGGCTTTTTGGTTGGCATCTACTAGGGTGCCTTTTGAGGCCAAGAAGGGCCAGTACAACTCTAGCATTCGCCATCCTGCCCTACGACTGATTCAAAAGGTTCTGGCGAACACCTTTTTCGCACAGGCTGAGGTCAACAAGATCTCGCTGAAGGACATGTCCTTTCTGTGGTGTCTGACGCCAGAGAGCCCTGTGGTTCCAGGATGGGTAGATCTGTTTCTAATGAACTGCAAGGATATCCTGGACAAGCGCAGCAAGGCAACCATTAGCTTTGGGGGTCTTATCACCCTCATTGCTCGTGCATGTATCGATATGAGCGCTGTCCATGACATTCAACATGGATCATTTCTTTATGATGATGCCCAGTTGAGGAAAACTGGTCACCTGGAGGGCAGAGCGCCGATGTGGATCTGGAGGGCAGGCCATCAGGGGAGCATCCAGTTGAGATTGCCCCGTCATGTCCCATTTGGCCCTACAGCTGCTGATTTCTTTATGGGGGATGAGATGGATGAGGATGATGATGAGGAGGAGGAGCAGGTTCCTGATGCTGAGCAGGACGATGCTAAGGATGTTCCCAGAGCTCAGACGGATTTTGGAGGAGCTGGACCTTCTGGCACAGCTGGAGGTGCTGGTCCAGATTACTACTCGCTGGCACAGCAGATGGCTGATATGTCTCTCCAGCAGAACACTATGTGGGAGCATCAGCAGATGATGTCGCGTCGTCAAGACGAAATGTGGGAGAACCAGCAGCGGATGCACCAGCGCTAGGACGCGATGTGGGACCACAACCAGCAGCTGTACGTGGAGGTCGGCGACATTCATCGCGATGTACGTGGCTTGACTTCCCACCTGGAGGAGGTCTCTGAGAGCCATGCGGCGATCCGATAGATGCAGGAGCAGATATGGCAGAGGCAAGAGGACTTCTATCGATTCGCCTATCCACAGTTCCCACCATATCCGCCACCTCCACCACCTCATCAGTGAGCATGTTAGTTGTTTCTTTTCTTTTCCCTTTTATTTTTCTTTTTATGTTTTTGTTCTCTTTTCTGCATTGAGGACAATGTCATAACTAAGTGTGGGGGAGAAGACTTGCAAACTCTCTGTATTTTGGTTCTAATTTGCACTGCATTTTATGTTTTAAGGTTGCATGTTTATTTATATTGGTTGTATGCATATTTAGTTTCTACAATTGTTATTTCTATTCTGAAAAAAAAAACAGTTTTAGTTCTTGCATTATTAGGAATAGGTCTTATTTCCCCATGTGGATGCCGTTTGTCCTCTATATTTTCTATTGAGATTTATGCCCCATGATGTGCTTGGATTGTTGAAGCATTCGATATATGTTTTCTACACTCTTTGGTGGGCATGATTGATTGATGATTGAGCACATAAAATCTTGAATTTTTGGGTGATCTTGAAGTTCTAGACATGTCCTGGTGAGCTTATTTTGGCCTATTCAGGACTACACTTTATTTAGTCCTCTTGCTTGTTGTGTGTACTCTCTTCGATTACTTCCTCTTTGACTTGCATTGAGATATCTTGTTCAAGGCTGCATATTATGATTTCTGCACATGACTTAAACATGATTGAGGCACCTTTATTAGCCCTATTTGACTCTATTCCCACCTTACATATTATCCTCTGCTTGAAGCCAGTTGAGCCTAATTGCCTATTCTTTTATAGCTCCACAAGATTTTTCCATATCCAATGATAGCCTGACCCCATCCGGGAATTTAGGAATAATTGGTGAATATTTATAGTGTGGATGATGGTTTGTAGTGGTGGATTGTATGTTGGAGGTGTATTATTGAGATGTTTGATTTTTGCTAGCATTTTAATTACTTGGGACCTAAGGAGGATAAAATTCACTTAGGGGTAAAAGTCAAGGAAAATCATTTGATTTAGCATGAATGAAAAAAAAAAAGAAAAAAAAAAGAGAAAGAAAGAAGAAAAAAAAAAGAATAAAGGAATGAGTTGAGTTGGTTTGTAAAGTTTTATGCTTGAGATTGGTGTTGTTTGCCATTATAGGGATATGGTATGAGAAGTTTATGAGTGGTTGTATGATTTGGTTGCTTCCTTAGTTCCCGGATTATGAGCACCACATGACCAAAATTGTTCCATATCTTATATGTTCTACCTTGGCCCCATTACAACCTAATTGAAAGACCTCATAATTTTTGTTGTGTGTAGAGTCACCAGCGGTGGAGATTTAGAACACTGGTGCAAGGCTTTTGTAGCTAAGTTTTTGAAGATTGAGTTTTGAGCGTAATCATAAACCTAAACACTTGAGCGAGAGTGAAACACATATCCTTTGTGAGGTCTAGAATGAATATGGTTGCCTGATTTCATTGATTATTCCAATTATGTGCTATGATGTTATTAATCTTTTGTGTTTGCTAGTTTTCATGCACTTAAAGAATATTAAGGTGTGGATACATGAATTGTTATTCTGTGCGGCGGCAGAGTTGAGTTTTCTATTGCTTGAGAACAAGCAAAGGTTCAAGTGTGGGGGAATTTGATAGAGCATATTTAGTAGTGCATAATATATTGCATTTAGCATTATTTAGGTGTGAATATTGCATTTATTTAGTTGAATTTGCATTATCACTTGTTGAGTTAGAAGAGGCGGAATCTACATGATTTTATGGTTTATTTCAGGTAAAGTAGATTGGAGTTGAAAAGGATTTGAAAAGAGAAAACAAGTTGAAGAATACTTAGGAAGCAGCTCGGAAGAATCGCAGGCCGCCCCGCAGCATTGTTGGCCGCCCCGCGGCTCGAAGGAAGAAACGAGGAACTTCGCTGATCGTCGGTCGCCCCGCGGCCTGGCCTGGCCGCCCCGCGGCCCGTGCAGTAGCTGATCGTCAATTTCGGATTTTACTTAGGGTTTTATTATGTTATTTTGGGCCGAATTTCTCTAGACTATTTAAGGCTTTTCTAGTTATTTCGTTCATTCACCTTATGCACTTTACACCATTGTTGAGAGCGCCGTTGAGCATGAGCAACTAAACTCTCAAGGTTTCGCCTACGATTTGGATCTTTGTTGTTGAATTGTGAATTTCTTAATCTAGTTCTTATTCCTATTGCAATGTTTTGACTTCCTTGTGCTTAATTGCTTGAATGTGTTTTATTCTCTCTGGCCTGGCCGACTAGTTAGAGTAGATTCATTCAATTGCTAGGGTTTTGTAGATTCCTCGTAGCGAACCTTAACCCAAGTGGCAATCATATCCCTTTAGGACTCGTAGGACTAATTGGATGTGTAGGAAGTTGAATACATGTTGAATATCGACTCGTAGCTTGATATTATGTGTACCTTGGTTAATTCATAATCTTAATGCTATCTCTAGGTTGAATCTTAACCGTGTTAGGGTTATTTAGAGATAAAGGTTGCTAGGACTCGTAGGACTAGTAATTTACCTAAGATCTGGACAAGGACATTGATAGGAAAAGACAAGAACTAGAGGCTGAAACAAGGATCGAATTCATCAATCGAAGTGATAAATTGTAGGTGAACCTATTTCTCTCCCCTGAATTCTACAACAAATTCACTTTGTTTGTTTGCTTCCGCTTTGATAAAAGGCGGACCTTTTACACACTAAAAACCCCCCTCTTTGCTCTTAGCAATTAGAATTAGACTTGAATTTAATAGATTTCTCTGTGGATCGATCTCTTACTTGCACGCTATACTAGTTAGTGAGTTTCAGTATTCTTTGGCAAGAACAACGACAGGTTTCCTCTTGTCAGTTGTGATGCCTTACATGTCTCCAGGAATTTGGTTTTAGACAGAGTTAGAAGCTTCCCGAAGGGCACTTCATGTGGGAAGGATGGGCTTCGCGCCCAACATTTGTTGGACGCTCTTAGTGGGGCGGCAGTGGCCATCGCGGATGAGTTAGTTGATTCTATTACGAGTGTGGTTAACTTATTTCTTAGTGGTCGATGTCCTGCCTCTTTGAGTGAATTTTTCGCGAGTGCTCCTCTCATGCCTTTTCTTAAGCCGGGTGGGGGGGGGGGGGGTTCGCCCCATAGTTGTTGGTTCGATTTGGAGGCGGTTGGTGTCCAAAGTGGCTGCCTCTTCGGCTGGTAAAACCCTTGGGCCGTATTTGGAGGATATGCAATTCGGGGTGGGTGTTTTGGGAGGTGGTGAAGTTGTGTTGCATGCGGTCAACAGATTAGTAGAAGCTCAAGGGTCTTATAATAGCATGTCCATGCTTCTGGTTGATTTCAAAAATGCCTTTAATCTCGTTGATCGTAGTGCCATGATTAAGGAGGTTCGGCATATGTGCCCTTTCCTATGTCATTGGGTTGAATTTTGCTATGCACGTCCCGCTCGCACATATTATGGGGATCAGGTGCTATATTCGTGTCAGGGAGTTCAACAAGGTGACCCTCTTGGATCTCTACTGTTCTCGCTTACACTACACCCGCTGATTCGTAAGGTTAAGGATAGTTGCGAGCTGAAGCTTAATGCCTGGTACCTTGCTGATGGGACTCTGCTTGGAGACACTTTGATGGTCAGCAAGGCGCTTACTATTGTCCAGGAAGATGGTCCCGCACTAGGACTTCACCTCAATGTTGATAAAACAGAAATATTCTGGCCTAGTGAGGATCCGCGGTGTAGGGATCCCGGGTCGTTCCCTCGGCATATTTTACGCCCGATGGGTGGGGTTAAGCTCCTTGGTGGAGCGGTTAGCTTGGATCTTTCCTTTTGCAACGAGGTGATGATGAGGAGAGTGTTGAAAACTAATGCCCTGATGGAAGCCATCAAGAAGTTGGAAGATTCTCAATGTGAGTTATTGCTCCTGCGAGCCTGTTCAGGAGTCTCTCGTCTTTACTTTGCGATGCGGACAACCCTACCCCCATGTTTTATAGATGCCCATCGTGTTTTTGACGATTCTTTGAGGTCTTCAGTGGAACAGATTGTTACCCTTGGAGGATCAGGTTTTGGCCCATTACAGTGGCGTCTGTCTACTATGCCCCTCGATTATGGTGGTCTTGGGGTCTACACCACTGCGGACACACGGCATTATGCTTTTTTCGCTTCGAGGATCCAGTCTCGTGGTTTGCAGGACCGTATTTTGAGGAGTGCTGGAGTGATTGGTGATGGTACCTCTTACGAATTAGCGACCTCCAGTTGGGTTAGTGTGATCGATAAGGATGACTTGGACATGTGTGCATTACAGCCAGCCCCCCATCTAATGAAGAAAATGGCTAGCTGCTACTACAGAAATGTGGACAAGCATCTCAAGGTAGACTTTGCTCTTACTGGAAGGGAAGAAGCTCTTATTGCAAATCTGAAGCTCCCTATGGCTCAACAGTGGCTGAAAGCTGCTCCTATTCCCGGTCTTGGCCAGTTTATGAACCCCATTACCTTTCGTTCAGTTATTAAATATCGTATGGGAATTGAATTGTTTAGTGCGGGATCTAAGTGCCCTGCTTGTGAGAAATGCATTTTGGATGTGTGGGGTGATCATGCACTTGCATGTGCTGCTGATATTGGTGTTAAGCATCGACATAATGTGGTGCATGATGCTTTGTTCGATGAGTGCTTGAAGGCTGGAATCTCTGTTCGCAAAGAGGCATCTACTGGAATGGTTGATGACAAGGGAGGGGAACTTCAACCAGCCGATATCCTGTTCTACAACTGGTTCCAGGGCAAAGATACTTGTGTGGACATTACAGGAACTTCTATCTTCAGTTCGGCTGGTCTTTCAAGTTTCATTCCGGGTAAAGCGGCTAGAGTGGCGGCTGATAAAAAGAGGAAGAAGTACGATGATGTTTGCAGGGCCAAAGGTTATCACTTTATGCCGTTTTCCTTTTCTACTATTGGTGACTTAGAGGATGATGCTATGGGGCTCCTTAAGCGGGTGTGTGGGGTCGCTAAGGGGGTGCCTGAGTATAGTAGGGGGGTTTGTCACACTTTGACTAGAATCGCGTTTAGTATTCAAAAGGGATGCGAAGCCCAGCTTGTTAGCCGGCTTCGGTCTAATTTCGTGTAAGATCTTTATTAATAATAATAACAATATTATAATAATAATAAAATTAAAAATAATAATAATAATAATAATAATGATAATAATAATAATAATAACAATAATAATAATAATAATGAAGAAATTGGCAGATGTGTACTTCGCCTGGATTGTGGCTTCTTCTGAGTTGGCTTTTTCATTGACCCCGAGGCAGGTGGTGTTGTGGATGTCTCAACATGGGCCCATTCGTCTGATTGGCTCAGAGCCGTTCCTATTCCGAGGCTTGGTCAGACCATGAATGGCAAGACTTACAGGTCTGTGCTCTGCTATCGTTTGGGTATCACTTTATTTCGGCCTGGTCTTCCCTGTTCTGCATGTGGCCGGGTTTTTTAGGCTGATATTTTTGGGGATCATGCCGTGTCGTGTTCGAGTTCCGTTGGGATTGTTGAAACCGAGATTCGATATAACGAAAGTGATTTAATGCGGAAGCGAGAGATAAGAACAAGAAACTCAAAACAAACATGCAAGAGCAAGAACAACACCAGAGTTTTTACGAGGTTCGGAAAAGATATGCCTACGTCCTCGGGGCCTCAAGAACAGGCCGAATCCACTAAGTAATGTTCAACAGAGGGTTACAATCAAGCAATGCAAAGGTAAACCCTAGATCTAAGCATGTACGAGTTTCAGAGATACAAGAGAAGAAGATCCCCCTGTGTGGGATGACCGGAGTTCGAAGATCTCTTCGAAACTCCCAAACCCTAGATCTCCAGACATGAGACAAGCGGCAACCAAAGCCAGAAGCTTAGTCGCGCCACCACCAGGAGATCAACGAGAGCAGCTAACGCCTTCGTCGTCACAATCGCCGGGGAGGAGCCAAGAGAAAACCCTAGAAACCCTAGAACCCTTTGAGAGCGTTTGAGAGGAGACGGAGGAGAGAGAGAGAGCTGAACTGAGGATTCAGAAGCTGCTAGCGAGCTTAAATAGCTAGGGCTTCGGATCTCAAAGGCAAAACGCAGCGCTTCACTTCAAATGGACAGGGCCGCCGAGCTTGCTTGCTGGAGAGATCTTTTGGGCTTGGGAATGGGCTTAAGGCCCACATCCGGGGTAAGTTCCTCACACTTATATCATACATATTATACATACATTATATATACTATAGGTTATACATTATCACTCCACAATTATGTACTAGACTCGTTAGAGGATCAAGTCGATTTCTCGACTCAATACAACTCAGTCAAGTCTAATCATATCTTGTGCATCCATGTATATCCAAGCATATAATATATGTTATATGTATACTCATCATACACTCATACATGATTACAAGCACATAACAATATTACATGTAACACATATGAAAGCAAGACATAGGGAAATATAACACATAGCATTACAACAAATCACCCTCTATTTTTCTAAGTCTTGCTCCAGGCAGACTATAACCTAAACATAGTGGACTCAAAGCCATCCGTCATCAGCCCGGACATGCAAGGATCACCCATGGAAATCCTCCAAATGGAGGAAGTTTCTGCAGAACACAAATTTTTCATAAGGAACAATTTTAGTGCCAAAATCTGCAGGATTAAGCTTACCATCAATTATCTTAACATGTATGACATTATCTTCCACTTTCTCACGAATAAAATGGTATCTAACATCAATATGTTTAGTACGCTCATGGTACATGAGGTCCCTGCAGAGATAGAGTGCACTTTGACTGTCAATGTGTAAGACAGAGGTGTAGTGCTTCCTCTCTATCTCCTTAAGGATACCTTGCAGCTAGATGGCCTCCTTGCAGGCCTCTGTAGCTGCTATGTACTCAGCTTCAGTGGATGAGAGACCAACGATGGGTTGCTGCTGGGATTTCCAGGAAACACAATTGCCTGCCCATGTATACACATAGGAGGTAATAGATTTCCTGGTATCCTTGTTAGAAGCATAATCAACATCCACAAAGCCATGTAGATTATAAGAGGAGGAGTGTTCAGCATATAACAAAGACAGGTTAGCAGTTCCAAGTAAGTATCTCAACAGATATTTCATAGACACCTAGTGTTTCTCAGTTGGTTCAGACATGAACCTACTGAGAGTGCTAATAGCAAATGCAAGGTCAGGACGAGTACAAATCATAGAGTACATAACTGAACCTACAGCAGCATCATAAGGAATGGATTTCATAATATTCAACTCAGCAACAGACAATTTTCCTTTTATTTTAGTGAGATCAAGATGAGCACCTAAAGGAATATTGTTAAACTTATCACCAGAAATATGAAATCTTTCAAGAACCTTATGCACATAGTCACACTGATGCAACCATAACTTCTTATGCTTCATATCTCTTATAATAGACATGCCTAAAATCTTTTTAGCAATGCCTAAGTCTTTCATGTCAAAATGCTTTTGTAAGTTCTTTTTAATATCATGAATAGCATCAACAGATTTAGAAATCAGCAAGATGTCATCCACATATAAAAGCCCATAAAGCACATGACTCTTATTGACACCCTTAAAGTATAAACAGGTATCAAATTTACTCCTTTTAAACCCTAGACTTAACCTCATGCACTTGTCAAATTTGATATTCCATTGTCTAGGTGACTGTTTCAAACCATAGATGGATTTATTTAACAAGCAAGCATGATTAGGATGCACAGAATCAATGAAGCCCTTGGGTTGTCTCATATAAATTGTCTCATCCAAGTCACCATGAAGAAAAGTTGTCTTAACATCCATTTGTTCTAATTCAAAATCATAAACAGCAGTCATGGCAAGCAACAGTCTCAAGGTTTTATATTTCACAACAGGAGCAAATATTTCATTGTAATCCTCACCCTCTCTTTGGGTAAAACCCTTAGCAACCAGCCTAGCTTTGTATCTAGGGGGGTCAGACTTAGAAATGCCATCTTTCAGTTTGTAGATCTATTTACAATCAATTAATCTAGCATTCACAAGTTTAGGCACCAAAGTCCAGGTTTTATTCACCCTCATAGATTCTATCTCATCATTCATGGCATGTTTCCATTTAGAAGAGTGAATACACTTCATAGCTTGTTCATAAGTTTCAGGAGTAAAAATCTTCACAACATCAGAAACTAAGCAAGCAAACTCAACAATGTTATTAATGAACCTTTTATTTGGTATAACAGTCCTAGGACTCCTATCCCTAGTCAACTGCCAATTAGTCAAGGCATGCCCTCCAGTGGCTGAAGAACTAGAGGTACTAGAACTAGACACAGGCACAGAAATGACAACATCATCCTCATTCACAGAAATAGGAGAAGTAGAAGAGGAATTAGGTTCATTATTTGCTTCCCCACCCAATTGGTGAGGTTGCACAACATCAATTTGCATATTATCAGAAACAGTAGCATCATTAGAAGTAGACAGAGAAGAATCATGAGTAGAGAGAGTAGATGAAGAAGAGGGAGAAAAGCCACTGTCAAACTCATCATCTGAATCAACATCATTGTGCTTAGGCACAAAGAATTGATCCTCTTATACCTGCAAGTTAGCATCTGATATAACAGGAGAAGCTTTCTTAAAATGAAATTCATGCTCATTGATAAAGACATTTCTACTCACAATAGTTTTATACACTCCAGGTTGGACAAGAAGCAACTTATAACCCTTAACCCCTTCAAGATAACCCAAAAGCACACATTTTTGGGACCTAGGATTAAGTTTACCTTGGTTAACATAAGAAAACATAGTGCAACCAAAAGGTTTAATGTGGTCTAAGTTTGGCTTTCTTTTAGTCCATAACTCATAGGGAGTTTTAAAATCAATAACAGAGGAAGGTGTCCTATTTATCAGATAAGCAGCAGTCACAACAGTTTCACCCCACAAACAATGTTTCAAACCAGAACAGATAAGCATGCATCTAGCTTTTTCAAGGAGAGTCCTGTGCATCCTCTCAGCAGTACCATTCTGCTGGGGAGTTCCAGGAATGGTTAAGTGTCTCTTAATACCATTAGACTTGCAGTACTCATTGAACAAAGAATTACAGAACTCAAGGCCATTTTCAGTTTTTAAACATTTAACAGTAAGGCCAGTTTCATTTTCAACTCCAACTTTCCAGTTTTTAAAGGTTTCAAAAGCCTCATCTTTAGTTTTAAGCAAATAGACCCAGACCTTCCTACTGTAGTGATCAATGAGAGACATGAAATATCTCTTATGACCTACAGTAGGAACATGAGAGGGTCCCCACAAATCAGAATGAATGTATTCAAGAGGTGCAGCAGCAACATAAGATGAATGCTTAAAACCTTTTCTAGCATGCTTTCCTAGGATACAATTTTCACAGAGATCAATCATGCAAGGTTTGGAATTGATTATGCCAGTTTTGTGAAGGTGTTCTAAGCCTTTATTGCCAATGTGACCTAATCTATTATGCCACAACATAGTATCATGCAGAGACATAGTATGCACAGAAGCAGTAAAAGCAGAAGCAGAATAATTCAAAACAGGAGTAGCCAACACTTCATAAAGACCCTTCTTTCTAAAGCATTGAATGACAGGCTTCCCATTTTTAGAAATAATCCTAACACCATTGGAACTGGACATATCATAGTGTAATTCTTCAAAAGCACTTTCAGAGAGCAAGTTTCTCCTTAAATCAGGAACCCATTTAACATCCTTAACAATTCTAATCACATTATCAAACATCTTTAAAGCAATAGATCCAACACCTTTAATTTTAAGAATAGAGTGATCACCCAGCATGACAGTACCAGCATCAAAACATTTAAGCTCAAAGAACCAAGATTTATGAAAGGTAGCATGCATAGTACACCCAGAATCCAAAATCCAAGTAGTAGAATCAGTGTCACTTAATAATACAAGAACTTCATGAGTAACATAAGGATGGGATTCACAAATAGCAGACACATTAGGTTTCTTACCAGCTTTAATATCCCTTTTCTTCTTAAAATAGTGTTTCTCAAGATGACCAGTTTTATTGCAGTAAGTACATAAAAGATGAGATTTATCAGGTTTTTCACCACTGGAGTTATCAGAAGACACAGAATCAGATTTATTGTCTTTATTTTCCTGTTGCTTAGGTTTCCTATTGCCTTTGTATTTAGACTTCACCATAAGAACCTCATCTTTGTTTTCAGGTTTAGGGTCAGTCTTATTTCCATTCACAGCTTTAAACACTTTCAGATTTTCATTTTTCTGTATGATAGAGTCAGTAAGCTCCTTTTGAGTCAACTTATTAGTACCATACTGAACAACATCAACAAAAGTAGTAAACTGTGCAGGCAAAGAATTAAGCAACAACACACACAATTGAGTCTCATCAACTTTGTCACCACGTCTCTCCAGATCTTGGGTAATAGCCAAGAATCTGTTAAGATTTTCAGCAAGAGTGCAAGTAGTAGACATTTTATAACTGAAGAGTTTGTTGAAGAGATTTACCCTACTTGGTAGTGATTTTACCAAGTATAATTCTTCCAACCTTTTCAAGAGCTTTTCAATAGTTGTACAAGTAAGAACTTGCCTAGCCACTTCGTCTGTGAGTCTCAACATAATCTCACTGTGTGCTACTTTATCAAGACGTTTTAGATCCTTCTTTTTGTCTTCATCGACATCTTCTCTATTGAGCACTTCATAGCAATTTTCTTTGATTAATATGGCCTTCATTTTTACCTGCCACATAGCAAAGTCAGTAGTGCCATTGAAGGGCTTTAAACGATAGGATTCACCCATGTTTATAGTCAAGAACTTAAAAACTTAACAAAACACAGTAAATCACACAAAAGATTCAAGAAAACCTTGAATCCAAGAGCAGATCACATAATCACAAACACACAAGCCTAGATCTAAGCAAACAAGGCATTGGTATGTCGTGTAGGGGGGGTGCTGCACCAGCGATGTCGCCTTTTAGGTCAGCCCGAGGCCCTACACCCGTAACCTATCCCTAGAACTCAACAATGAGCCAGGAAATCGGAAATGCGACACTCAAGCTCTGATACCACTTGTTGAAACCGAGATTCGATATAACGAAAGTGATTTAATGCGGAAGCGAGAGATAAGAACAAGAAACTCAAAACAAACATGCAAGAGCAAGAACAACACCAAAGTTTTTACGAGGTTCGGCAAAGATATGCCTACGTCCTCGGGGACTCCAGAACATGCCGAATCCACTAAGTAATGTTCAACAGAGGGTTACAATCAAGCAATGCAAAGGTAAACCCTAGATCTAAGCATGTACGAGTTTCAGAGATACAAGAGAAGAAGATCCCCCTGTGTGGGATGACCAGAGTTCGAAGATCTCTTCGAAACTCCCAAACCCTAGATCTCCAGACGTGAGACAAGCGGCAACCAAAGCCAGAAGCTTAGCCGCGCCACCACCAGGAGATCACCGAGAGCAGCTAACGCCTTCGTCGTCACAATCGTCGGGGAGGAGCCAGGAGAAAACCCTAGAAACCCTAGAACCCTTTGAGAGCGTTTGAGAGGAGGCGGAGGAGAGAGAGAGAGAGCTGAACTGAGGATTCAGAAGCTGCTAGCGAGCTTAAATAGCTAGGGCTTCGGATCTCAAAGGCAAAACGCAGCGCTTCACTTCAAATGGACAGGGCCGCCGAGCTTGCTTGCTGAAGAGATCTTTTGGGCTTGGGAATGGGCCTAAGGCCCACATCCGAGGCCCACATCCGGGGTAAGTTCCTCACACTTATATCATACATATTATACATACATTATATATACTATAGGTTATACATTATCACTCCACAATTATGTACTAGACTCGTTAGAGGATCAAGTCGATTTCTCGACTCAATACAACTCAGTCAAGTCTAATCATATCTTGTGCATCCATGTATATCCAAGCATATAATATATGTTATATGTATACTCATCATACACTCATACATGATTACAAGCACATAACAATATTACATGTAACACATATGAAAGCAAGACATAGGGAAATATAACACATAGCATTACAACAGGGATCAAACACCGGTATAATCTTGTTCGTGACACCCTCTTCGACATTTGCTTCCGTGCTGTGATCTCCTCTGGGAAGGAGGTGGACATTGGTGTTTTTGACATTCTTGGTGGACCCCTTAGGCCCGCTGACATTCTACTTTACTCTTGGGATCGGGGGGGGGGGGGTGATGTGTGTGTTGATATCACTGGTTCTTCCCCCATCACTCAGAGTTGCTTGGCTTCCTTCGCTCCTGGACGGTGTGTACTCGACGCTGCGCGGCGTAAGTGCACCAAGTATCGGGATGTTTGCTCTTCTGCTGGTTATGGGTTTATGCCTTTTTCTTTTTCCTCTTTTGGTGAGTTGGATGGGGATGCTGTTGCGCTGTTGGGACGGATCCGCTCTTTCTCTTTAGCCTTAGATTCTAGTTCTCGTCTAGCTGCTCATATTTTTACCAGAGTTTGTTTTTCCATTGCTAAAGGGGTTGGTGCGCAGCTTGTTTCTCGGTTGTCTGCTAACTTCTTGTAAACTTGTGTTTGAGTATAATAATAATAATAATAATAATAATAATAATAATAATAATAATAATAATAATAATAATAATAATAATAATAATAATAATAATTGTGTGACTTTTATTTTAAGTAAAATAAATTAACATTTAGCTTAATAAATAAATAAATGATGTAAAGTGAAATAAGGGTGGCGTGATTCTCTATTATGAATGAAAAAAGTAAAAAACTGAAAGATTAGTGAAAAGCTGACGTGACAGGAAGGAATAGTTACTGATGTTTCCGAAATGAATTAAAAATCATATGACTCTTTGCACATGGTCTTAGTTTCCTCATCTTTGGTTGGTTTTCGTTTCTTCACATTTTTTAAATGATTGTGTTATCTAAAACTAAACTCTATCAGATAAACCTGTTCAAATATATATAGCCTTTGTGAGTTATGGATGTGCTAAGTGTTGCTCGAACATCAAACTCCACATTCAAACCAAACCGAAACCAAAAGTGGACTGAAATCATAAGACAAGCCAATTCAAAAAGGGACACCATGTAATGTAATAGTCCATTAACAATGTACTACCCTACCAACGGCTAAATCGACCATGATTGGGAGCTCCAGGGGCTTGTCCATCCTTGTCAGTCAAGGATTGTCCACCTCGACTTCCCTGTATGCTTGAAGTGAACCGTCGAGACCAAGGAGTGTAGCTGGAGTTCCTTCCTCTTGGGCTATCAGACTCATGTCGATTGTTGGACCAGTTCGGATGAGTGTACAGCCCTTGCCTGGAGTTAGGACTTGCTAAACCGCCTCTTTCTCTGTCTCTGCCTACCCCACTGAAGCCAGGTGCTACTCTACTTGATTCG
Organism: Persicaria tinctoria; assembly: GCA_037127255.1. NCBI lineage: Eukaryota > Viridiplantae > Streptophyta > Magnoliopsida > Caryophyllales > Polygonaceae > Persicaria > Persicaria tinctoria. Next base: position 17,190,072 of record JBANSL010000007.1, on the reverse strand, counting down.
CTTTCTGGCGGTTCCAGATACCGAGTTTGGTAAGGAGCTCTGCAATAAGCACTCACTTGATGAGATAATCCCTACATTAAAAAGTAGTGTATGTGTATGTGCGAGTAATGTATACTGAGTTCAACCCACCTGTGGCCTTGAAAACTAACTTGCTTTTCATGCCAGAGCACGGTTTTCTCGATATCAGATTCATATACAGTCTGCATAATGTGATGTTAGTGTTGGGAAAAACGGGGTAGCTAACACTCGATCACGTGTGACTCGGATGGATCAGGCTCCACATACAAATGAGAACTTGTATTATATATTATGTACACAAGTACACCTCTCACAAATACAAAACTCACGTACACCACTCGACTCAAGAGACTAACCTCACTCTTTGGTGGACCACACACTCGTGTGATCGAGACGCCCCCATCCTCAATCGATCACACCTACTGACCAACCCACACACTCTAGTGTATGATCGAGACACCCTCATCCTTAATCGATCATACACTAGGACTCACACTCACACTCACACTCACTAGTATGTGATCGAGACGCCCTCGTGCTCGATCGATCACATACTAGGCTACACAACACCTCCCATGCTCACACTCATTTGGAGGAGCACTCACCTTGCCCGCTCACTCTCAACATGTACTCCTTATGCCTATTTATAGGCCATGCCATCCTTTACAAGGACAATCCTAGGACATCTCTAGAATACTCCAAGACTAGAGCCATCCCTATGCTTCTAGTCTTCTCCATACATTTCCTAAGGTTCTCCAAGCTTCCGGAGAACTCTACACACATCTAGAGACACCTAGACTCTTCATTGTTCCGGAACCTTCCATAAGGTTCCACACACTTCCGGAGTCTTCCACACTCTTCCATACGTTTCTAGAGTATTCCACCACATTCCGGAGACTTCCGCCACATTCCACATTCTTCCGGAATGTTCCACAATTTAGCCCAAAACACATTTTCATGTATGTGAAATATGAATTATTGCCCAACAGTTAGTTCTCAAGATCGAAATAAAATAGCTCAATAAACAATGTGTTCGCAGATAGAAACCGCAGAATACCCTTTCAGCAGGAAATTTGACATGCTCTAGGAGACGAGGAACAAGGATGTTCGGTTTAGCCAACGCAAAGTTTACACACCTGCAGGTTGGTAGTAAAATGACACTTTAGCAAGCCATGAAAGTAACCGAAAACAAGCTCTCATCGCATGATGTTCAAACTCACAGTATACTGTCCTCTCCCTCCGAAGAATCAAAGGTGTGCAGATTGAGATTCACAAAGCCACCAACTCCATTTGAATCTCTGGATTGATGCCTCAAAAGCATGAATATCATCATCACTAACAAGAAAAACGTAACAGTCCAATACAGGAAAAACCAAATGGCAACAATAAAAAGTGCAAAAACCTTCTGTTTTCTTGTATCTCCCTTAGAAGCTGATTACCGAAATCACTATAAGCTCCAACATATAGAAGATCACTCTTCATTAAGTTTCTCTGTGCTTCATTTTCCTATAGCAGTAATTTGGAAGAAATCATGTGCTTAAGCAAACAATATTACATAAAGCTTGGCCCTTGCACGAAAAATATAGTTGGACTAACCGTCAGCTCTTCCTTTGCCTTCTTGGTTGCAGCTAGAAGGCGCTTCTCATCGATAAATGGAAGTACAACTTGGCCCTTAATTGCACGAAATATATCGTATCAGTTCAATCATCAACAAATAAAAAGAAATTTAGAAATGATAAGAAATGAGGGCAAGATTTATTTGTGATACCTGCCAAAGGAACTTTTTCCCATCAAGATCAACATCAACCTCTATATCTGAAACAAAAATCAACAAAACAAAGTTAGCATATCTCAACAATAAGTAGCTTTTTAATAGTCCCAATACCTCTAAAGAAATCACTGATCACCTCGAGGGAAAAATGAAGCAATATCAGAGCTTTCATCCATCATTAATCTTCTATAAGACAACGGTAGCGCATCAGCACTGTAACATATCACAATCATGATATAATCTTCATTTATGTATAATAATTTCATGCGGGGGATAAACACACAAAAATAAATACCATCTCAGCGGAAGAACAGCAATAAACTGGTCAAAAGGGTCAAGTGGGAAGCCTATTTCAAACTTCACTTCGACTTTACTGAAATCCTTCATATCAGAAGCACAAGGACCATAGTGATAAGGATAGAACCTGGTCCGACAAATTGGTTAAGCACACTTTTAGATACGACAAATGGATAGCCGTAAGAAAACAAAGTATATGCGAGAAAAGCGTTACCAAGTCCATGACGGTTCCCCAGAATAATAATACAGCAGAGTCCAACATAATCCTACAACATACTCTTTCACCTGAATGCAAAAAATGCCATAAAATACCATCTACTAATGTGAGGAGGAACACTTGTGTAAGTAAACAAATTAGCACTTGGACCAAATATATGAAAACAGTTGAGCTATTGAAATTATGATCCAGTTACATACAACTGCTCTTTTTAAGCTTTCTATGTCATCATGATCGCCGGTTGGAAACTTATCCAGGTAATATCTTTCTTTCCATCCAGCAGTGCCATACTTGATCTGCAAAACCTCACATGTTTATTAGTTAGTACAACAATAGTAAAACCATCAAGGTGATAAATGGTGGTCAGGGATCGTAACCATTACCTTATCAGGACCAAATATACCAATTTTAATAACATCGGACTTGTCAGATATGTACTTTTTCACATCCTCTTTCAGCTGCCTTGTGTTCTCAAGTATCTACAAGCAAAAGAGTTTCGATGAATTAACAATGACATCTCTATCTTGTAATGTGTGAGAATCCGAGAATCCCGAGCTGGGTCGTGTCAAATCGATAGTCGTGTCGGGTTTATTTTATTTTTTGTTTATAAGGTCGAGATCCACCACTTTACACAAAAGCTTAAGCCAATGTGTAGGGGCTTCTCCCAACCTTATATTTTGGTTTGTTAGCCACCCACAATCAATGTGGGATGGCTATTTATCCCAACACGCTCCCTCAAGTGCAACCCGCCTGGATCGGGTTGACACTTGAAATCTTTTTTTTTTTTTTCTTCTTTTTAAATCTTCTCCCGGGTCGAGACTCTCAATCTCTTTATAGCTTGCCCGGTTTTTTTACAACGAGATTTGGCATCTCATTCTCTTTTAGCCTATCCCGAAGCCAGGAAAACCGACCCGACTCGGACCTGCTCTGATACCATGTGGAACTCGGTTGGTCCAGGAAAACCGACCCGACTCGGACCTGCTCTGATACCATGTGGAACTCGGTTGGTCCTGGTGCGGGTCAAGACGCTGGAGGGAGGTCGTGTGTGCGGGCCCACATACAGGAGACTCGAACAACACATAAACCCGAACGGGGTTCCATCTCAAAACCAATTGGCTTTAGGTGGGGTGACCCACTAGCTTATATACTATGGCTTCTTTGTTTGTATAATCAATGTGGGACACTTTGTCTCTTCACATTCTCAACACGCCCCCGCAAGTGCAACTAGGGTCGTCTTTCGCCTCTAGTTGCAACTTGGACAACGGGTCTAGCATCTCGTTCTCTTTTTAGCTAGCCCAGGATCAAGAGTCGGGCCGTTTGGCTTTTCCGCTCTGATACCATAGTCGGAATGCAAAGAAGCTGGATGATCATCTATGGGGACACCAATGTCTTCTCCATCAGCTTTATTAGCTTCTTCCTTGAGAATGCGTTTCTTTGAGCGCTCCCTTAGATCAGTTCTTTTCTTGAATATTGCTTCCTCATAACTTCCAACAGCGAGAATGAGTCTCTCCACTCTTTCCAAATTCAAATATGAAGCATTTCTCGGGTCATTAACCTGATTTTGAAGCAATTTTCACAAACATGTTAGAAACAAGGGATTAATATATGTATGATTAAAGAAATGGACATCTAGAAATCACATATCGTTGTACCTGCTGTGCATCAACAATATATCCTCCCAACCTTTTGAAGTCTCTCTTATACACTCTCATGAGTAAATCCAAAGCTCCCTGTATGTTAAAAAAAACACTTAAGACTTTGATTAAACTTCTGTTTTAACCCAAAAGAATAGCAGCATGTAAGTGTTAACATTGCAACCTCATTGGTCGCAAGACTGGGCAAATGTGGTAGGAAGTCATTCCCCAAAAAGAAACTCATAAGGACGAAATCATCCACCGCTCTTCCAATGTCAAACTTGAAGCCTTCTGGAACATCAGAGGGTCGCATTTCGAGTTCAAGGTATTCTCTAAGAATCCAGACATGAAGAAACTACCAGCACAATAGGAAAAAAAAAAAGAATAAAAGAAATGAATTGTTGTATATCTAATCCAGAAAGGTTTGATATATACTTGGTACGAGCAAGCCTTTTTGACAGGAGATAACTTGCAAGATCTGGTTCTATTTACGTCCAAACCATTGACACAAGTAGCTGGCTTCTTGTTGACAGGTACCACATCCTAAACAAATAATAATATTCAGTTCAAATGCACCCGAATACTAATAATATATATCATACATACCTCTCTTAATAAGGAAATGTGGAGTTCATGTGTGACCAAAGCCAGAATAACAAGATCTGCGTCCTACGTTATAATACCACATACAGTATGAATTCAATCCAATTCAGCAAAAAAAGACAGGAAAAGAGTTGGGTCATACATATATACGTACCAAACCGTGTAAGCAATGCCTTGTATTGACATCGTAGTCAGGCAGACTCCGTTGGGTTCGTATAAAGGACATAATTTTATGCTCACCTTCCCCGGGGACATTAGCATCTGACAGAATAACCTTGAGATTCGTCCAAGCAGGGCTCTCCTGAAGCCTTGTTTGGATATAAACTTGGAGAGCCTTTGAAAACTCGGACATGAACTCTGTGCCTGGATGTATGATGTTGGAGTCTTTTACTTGAGACTTGGCTTTTGGAAGAAGCTTTTTCCCGCCTTCTCGTATTCGTCTCTCAGCCTGTCCTCCTCCGCCTCCTATGAGTCATCATATATACATATAACATGTTTCTCTTAATAAAACAGCAGATAATATCAAATCAAATCCAAGAAGTTAAGGGTACTCACAGCAATGTCATTGTTCTTGCAAGGATGGTAGCGTCCAGCTCTTTGCTGATTCAATTTGGCCCTCGGAGCCACACCATCTGTTTGAAACACAAAATCAACAATGCTAATATCTTTCTGCACGGAGTTGAACAACAATGCTAAGAGAAATGAAAGAGAGACTGGAGAAGGCCGGAGAGAATCAGAAGCTACCGATGGCGAAGTAAATGAGCTTTCGAGGGCGGACGATGTTGAACAACCGATCAACGTACTGAAAGACACTGAAGAACACTCCCTCGAAGGTGGTTGGCTGGATATCCTGACCAAAACACTAAAACAAAAACCCCCAAATTAAAAAACATGATCGAAAACCCAAAAAAAACTTCAATCAACGAGTTTTGAAGGGCGTAATTTGAAGTTTACGATGGAATCGTCGGGGTGAAAGCAGGGGTGGATGATCCCGTTCATGTCGAGGTAGAGGTTGTCGAATTCGAAGCCGTTGGGGTTGGGTGCATCCAAATTGGAATTGGCGGGAGCCACCGCCTTGGGGTACTTGTTGAGAAGCCACCTGTAGAAGCCCGGAATACCCATTAATTGATTGATTGAAGCTCCGGTGTGGTGATTTGTGATGATGAGGCAACTCTGTGGCCGGGAAGGGAAGAAGCTAAAGAGATTCAAGGATGGATGGGGAATTGGGGAGTATATTCAAATTTCAAGTGGAGAGGGAGGGGAGGTGAAGAGCCGATAGCAGTATTGCAATTTCCAAATGCAGCTCCCTCCCTGTCTTAATTAATCACCATTTACTTTTTTTCAAAGGTTAAATGTACTCCATATTCAATTAATGAATGATTACTTTTATTAAATGTTCAATCAACCCAAATCTTCTACAATATACACCCGATCCGCGAGTTGATGGGATATCGAGAAGCGCCATGGTCGAGCACGAAATTGACAGAGGGGGATGACGAAACATGTTGAGATAAGAAAAAAATAGTCCTCCCACATTGTATGTTGTATGTTGGTGGTACAAGTAACACCAAATATAAAGATAGGAGAACCTAGCCCCTACACTATGGTTTAAACTTTTGTTTTAGAAGAGTGAATCCCGACCTGACTCTTTTCTTCATACGACTCGATTGGATGTGTTGGAATAAGAAAAAAATGTTTTCATATCACTCGATCGGGTGTGTTGGGATAAGGGGAAAAAAAGTTTAAGTTGTTGTGGTTGATGGGAGCTTTTATTTTCCATGGAAACCAAATGGGGGGGGGCCTTGGTGCTAGATTTTTTTTTTCCAACATGAGCCAAGACATCCAAACAATTGTCTTTTTACCACAACAAACATCTTTCATACCGTATAACTACCAAATATATTAAAAAAACGGAATTGATAATCACACGGTGATTATCTCGCCGGTTGCACGGTCAAAAACTCGACTGCAAATTGCGAATACGCGAAAGCTTGGGCGAATGCGGAACACGGGTGCGCGGATGGGAAAGTTTTGTTATTTTGATTTTTTTTTTGGGGGACAACAGAGAATGCGTACTACGAGTACGCAGGGTTGAATCCGTATCCCATCAATCAGGCCGGCATCCTTCCCATTCACCATTTCCGATCTCCACTAACGAAAACCCTCCCTCTCCCGTTCCATCGAATCTTGCTGGTCTGCACCGGTGGCGTCTCGCCTGGAATTTCTACTCAGTCGATTTTTTCGGCGTTGCTCTGGTGGACGATTGACGCGGCGACGCTGTAGGTGAAGAAGTGGTTTAAATTAGGACCTCCTTACCAAAGCTCAATCATCGACACTGTTTTATCGAAATCGATTCCATCTTTGTCTTCGTCAGCTGGGATCGTCGGGGAGTACTATCCGGCCCACACAAAGCAGCATCAGCCCACAATGCAAGCCCAGCAACAATGATGAAGAGAAGCCCAACTAACCCCAATCCAACGTAGCTTTAGAACATTCATGAATTGTACGTGCTGTCATCCAATCGAATTTCCTACATTCTGCTCTCCACCATCCACGATCCCAAATCTCAGAATACCGGTGTGAGTTAGTATGCATAGATGGTTAATTGATTGTTGGTGCAAGCTCAAATCCCTTACAGTTGCCTACAACAAGTGTATGAGCCAAAGAGAACACAACCTGAGCAAGGGCAAAATCGTCATTTCACCCTCAATGTACAGATGCCTTTATAAGGCGGGAATTGCAGTTGGGAAGTTGTAACAAACTCGTTTTTCTTCTTCTGAAATTCGATCTAGATTGTTCCAATGGAGTTTGTTCAATTTGTGAGATCTAAACCTTGATTCATACAATTGATTACTCGATTTCATAGTTTCAAATGGTATTAGAGCGGTGAGTTACGATCTGTAACTTTGCTGGTGTTCGATTTGCTTTTCTGGTGTTTTTCGAAGGCTTGAAGTTGCTTTCGGAATTCGTGTTCGTTTTTGCTGAGAATCCGGTGAGATCTGAAGTTGCTGGAACGAGAATGGTTGGAAGAGGAGCTGGACAAACATCTGGTGCTGGAGGCGACCACAATGGACAAGGAAGGGGAACGTTTCTTACTCCTCCAGCACCTAGATCAGGCGTCGGCAGAGGCTGGAATATTCCGAATCCAGGGATTCAATTTGGAGACATGATGCAAGGTATATCAAATGCTCATGTGAATCTTTTATTCTTTTCGAATTCCGACCATCCAGGGATGGTTTTAGTATCGAATCTATTCAATGGAGCCAACTTTACAAGTTGGAGTAGGGGTGTTAAGATGGCACTAGGAGCTAAAGTCAAGCTCGGATTCATAACTGGGAGCTGTGTGAAGCCAGCAGAAGGAAGTGATGATTTCGAAAACTGGATGCGAGTAGATTAGATGGTGATGTGTTGGTTGTTTAATTCAATGACTAGAGAAGTAGCAGAGAGTCTTATGTATGTTGAAACAGCAAGAGAACTGTGGAACGAGGTGAAGGAAAGGTTCTTTGAGAGCAATGATCCATTAGTATACCAGCTGCGTAGAGATTTAGCTAATCTCAGGCAAGAAAATATGTCTGTAGGGGCTTACTTTGGGAAATTGAGCAAAATTTGGGATGAATTGAAGTCACTGGATGCAGTTCCTATATGCAACTGTGGAGGAATAAATGGTTGCAGCTATGGTTTACTGAAAAGGATAGTTGATAGAGAGGAGAAAGCAAAGGTCATGCAATTTTTGATGGGGTTGAATGATGTTTATGAGAATCTAAGGAGCAATATCTTGTCTAAGGATCCTATGTTAGGGATCAATAAAGCTTTTCAAATGGCTACACAAATTGAAAGAACCAAGGGAGTTACCAATGCCATTCAAGGTGAACAAAATGCATTGAATGTATCTAGGCAGTTTGAAAGATTCTCAAAAGACAGATTTGGCCAAATGGATAGAAACTATCAATTGGATAGTGAAGCAAATGCAGCTAAGGGATACAGAGATTTTAGAACTGGTGAGCAGACCAGGTACTATGACAAGAACAATGAGCAGATCTATAGAGACTACAAGAAGGCCAAATTAGAAAGAAAATGTGATCATTGTGGTGAGAGATGCCATATCAAAGAGTACTGCTTCAAGCTTATAGGGTACCCTAAGTGGTTTAGAGACCCAAGGAGGATGCGAAGCCTAGACCTAGTGGGAAATTTGCTGCTCAGTTTGAATCCACCCAACAGGAGAGTCCATTTGAGGAAGATGGATATAACACCAGCAAACCTGACCAAGCTGTGGTGCATGCTGTGTTTCAGGAAGTGTTGAAACCAATGGTCGAAATATCGTGTATCGGGGTGTTATCGGTTGGAGGTAAAAAGGATATATCGGGGATATATCGAGGATATATCGGGATATATCGGATTTATCGGATTCGCTAATTTTTAACTATAAATATTATATTTATACTTTAAAATTTAAAAATACACATAAAAATTGATACTTATTAGTCCCAAATTCAGTGAATGAAGTAGTAGACTCATTAGTCCCAAATCAAAATGAAATCGAATTTATCGGTCCCAAATACACTAATAACAGTGAATGCAGTATACTCATTATCCCAAATCAGTCACAAATTCAACTAATTTAATGAAATAAGATGGAATAATGACTATAGGTATACAACCACAACACAATTTACACATACTTATATTATACTCCAAATTGCTCCCAAACTCAAAATGAAATCAATCTACAAAAAAGACGTCTAACATGTGCTGAACTGCAGAGGCGGCCGGAGATGATCAGGGGAGGCCGGAGAAGAAGCAAGGGCGATCGTAGAACCGTAACTTGAGCAGAAACCGAGGTGGCCGCGCCGGAGAACACTCAACCGGAGAAGAGCACTCGCACAGTCGGAGAAGAAGTGATGGCCGCAAACCGGAGAAGAAGCAAGTGAGGAAGCCAGGGCCAGCCGGAGAAGAAGCCCTCGCAGTCGCACTCCACTGATTCGCCGGCGAAGAAGCCCTCACAGTCCCTCTTCGCAGACGCAAGTCTTAGGTTTGGTTGGGTTTGGAACGATCGATTTCAGATCTGAATGTCTGATTGGTTCTAGCCTTTTTTTTCCGTTAAAAAAGAATACAAAACGACGACGTACAATAGCACCGATAAATCAGTCAACCAGATATTGACCGATATATCGGTCGTTGACCCGATAAATAGCGTTGACCGATATTAGCAAACCGATACCCCGATATCGTATCGTGTTCTAAATATCCCCGATATATCCGATATTTAGAACACTGGTTGAAACTGATGAAAGGGAAATCTCAGGTGGAAAGTGTGGATAGCACTGCCAATCAGGCCATGGTGCACTTTGCAGGTACCTTAAACTCTTCTTTTCTTATTGGAGTAAACAAATCACAACATGATATGTGGATAGTGGATTCTGGAGCCACAGATCATATTGCCTTTGATTACCAGATTTTCTCAGAAATTTTTGACTTCCAAAATGCAATCAAACTTGGATTGCCTGATGGAAAGTGTATCACAGTTACTCAGTTTGGTGCAATCAGATTGAACTCTGATTTGGTATTGAATAAAGTGTTGTTGGTGCCCCGGTTTAGGCACAATTTGCTTTCTGTTTCAAAGTGCCTTGCTGAGAAGCACTTGAGATTCAATTTTGACAGTATAGGATGTTGGTTACAGGACCTTACAACTAGAAAGATCGTTGCTAAAGGTCATGAGGACAAGGGACTGTATGTGTTGAGAACTGGAGTGGAGGTACAACATCAGTCTCAGTATTTTGCTTCTTTGAACAATGTGAGTTGTAATAACATGTTGTTGATGCATGCCAGATTGGGACATATCTCAATTTCTAAAATTCAACATGTGCCTGGTTATACTTATATTGATTCTTATAATTAACATTGTGATGTGTGTGCTATGACCAAAGCACACAAGTTACAATTTGATAGAAGTTCATCCATTGCTGATAGTGTGTTTCATCTTTTGCATATTGATGTTTGGGGGCCATATAGAGTCCAAGATTTATGTGGGGCAAAATATTTTCTCACTATCTTGGATGACTGCTCCAGATGCACTTGGGTTTATCTAATGCAAGCTAAGATGCAAGTGCTAAGGTTGGTTACAACCTTTATTAACATGGTAGAAAATCAGTTCAAGGTGTCTGTCAAGATAGTTAGAACTGATAATGGAACTGAGTTTACTCAGAAAGGGTGTAGAGAATTGTTTGAATCTAGAGGAATCATTCACCAGAGAGCTGCTCTAGGTGTGCATGAACAAAATGGTAGGGTAGAGAGAAAGCATAGGCACCTCTTGGAAACTGCTAGAGCTATCAGAATGCAGGCTGGCCTACCATTGAGATTTTGGGGAGACTGTGTTCTTGGTGCCACTCATCTAGTTAACAAAATGCCTACTCCCATCTTGAAATGGAAATCTCCTTTTGAGATTCTCTATCACACTGCACCTAGTTATGATCAGCTAAGAATAATTGGTTGCCTTTGCTATGTTGTACAACCAAATGATCATAGAGACAAGCTGGGTAATGTGGCCAAAAGATGTGTGTTTCTTGGCTATCCACCAAATCAAAAGGCATACAAGCTGTATGATCTTGACAAAAGGGCTGTTATTATCAGTAGACATGTGAAATTCGAGGAGCAGGTCTTTCCCTTCAAAGAAACCGCTAGAACGCAACATCATTTCCAATCCATGGAATCTTCATGTGTAGAGGATGACTGGATACCTTTCCATAACAGATCTCAATCCAACTCACCTTCTCAATCACCTCCACACATAACTGAATCACCTCCAAACATTTCTCCTCCCTTATCTCATTCCTTAGAAGACATACAGATTTCAGATTCTCCATCGTCCTCACAGTCAACTCCTTCAGTTCACCAACCTGTTTCATCTCCATCTTCTATTCCTCATATGAATCCAAGAAGACATATCACTAGACCTACTAGACTTAATGATTTTACCTATTCTCATCTTCCATTCAGAGGTAGCCCAGATTCATCTCAATCTGAATCCTTTGTTGTCTTCTCAACATCAAATCTATCCCACATTTCCCAAGAATATGTTCATTCCCTGGTCAATGCATGTTCTATATTTGAACCTAAATCCTACTCCCAAGCAAAGGGAATTCCTGAATGGGAGACTGCTATGGAGAAGGAATTGGTGGCACTCACGGATAACCACACTTGGGAGATCACTGACCTTCCAACAGGGAAGAAACCAATAGGTTGTAAATGGATTTTCAAGGTCAAGTATAGGGCTGATGGAACAGTTGAGAGGTATAAGGCCAAGTTGGTAGCAAAGGGGTACAATCAGGTGAAAGACAGAGATTACAAAGAGACATTCTCACCTGTTGCCAAGCTCTCCACAGTGAGAATTTTGCTGGCTATTGCTACCTGTAGAGGATGGATGTTACATCAACTAGATGTCAACAATGCTTTTTTGCATGTGTACTTAGAGGAAGAAGTCTACATGAATCCTCCTCCTAGATATAAAGTGGAAAATGGGAGTGTATGTAGATTGACTAGATCCCTATATGGCCTAAAGCAAGCCAGTCGTCAGTGGAATCATGAACTCACAAAATTCATGATCACTTTGGGTTATGCTCAGTCCTCACATGATTTCTCTCTGTTTGTAAAAAGGTCAGAGAACCACCTAACTATAGCCCTTGTATATGTTGATGATATGCTAATCATGGGGAGCTCCAGCACTGAAATTGAGAGCACAAAATCTGCTTTGCACAAACAGTTCACCATCAAGGATCTTGGAGCAGCCAGATATTTCCTTGGCATGGAAATTTCAAGATCTTCCGCAGGCATCTTGTTGAACCAAAGGAAGTATGTTTTAGACATTCTTACTGATGCACAGATGGATGGATGCAAAGAAGCTCCCTTTCCTATGCAACATGGGATTAAAATGTCTGCAAGCATAGGTGAAGCCATTCCTAATCCAGAAGATTATAGAAGATTAGTTGGGAGGCTGCTCTACCTTACCCTCACCAGACCAGACATATCCCACACTGTCCAACAACTTAGTCAGTTCATCCAAAAGCCATTGAAACCTCACTGGGATGTACTTATATATCTTCTTAGATATCTTAAAGGAACATTCAATTTGGCTCTCTCTTACTCGTCTCAGTCATCCCTCATGGTTCAAGCCTTTACTGATGCTGATTGGGGCAACTGCCTAGACATTGGACGCTCTCTATCTGGGTATTGTGTCTATCTTGGTTCTTCATTGGTGTCTTGGAAGACCAAGAAATAGAAAGTGGTGTCAAAATCATCAACAGAGAGTGAGTACAGGGCTATGTCTTATGTGGCCAGTGAGCTGGTATGGATGCAAGGGGTTCTAGCTGATATTGGCATACACATTCCACTTCCCATTTCTCTATATTGTGATAACAAATCAGCTCAACAATTGGCCATCAACCCTATATTCCATGAGCGCACCAAACATGTCAGGATTGATGCCCATTTTATTCGAGAAATGGTAGCTGCTGGCTTCCTCAACACAGTCCATGTTCCAACTTCTCTCCAAGTTGCTTACATTTTCACTAAAGCTCTTGGAGCTAAACAACATGAGTTTTTTCGAGCCAAGCTTAGCCTAGTTCTCCCTGATCTAGCTTGAGGAGGGTATGTGAGTTAGTATGCATAGATGGTTAATTAATTGTTGGTGCAAGCTCAAATCCCTTACAGTTGCCTACAGCAAGTGTATGAGCCAAAGAGAACACAACATGAGCAAGGGCAAAATCGTCATTTCACCCTCAATGTACAGTTGCCTTTATAAGGCGGGAATTGCAGTTGGGAAGTTGTAACAAACTCGTTTTTCTTCTTCTGAAATTTGATCTAGATTGTTCCAATGGAGTTTGTTCAATTTGTGAGATCTAAACCTTGATTCATACAATTGATTACTCGATTTCATAGTTTCAAAACCGAAATAGCACAAAAGTTTAAAAATCTTCCACCTGGAGGCCACAATGTCGATTCCCATATGATTGAGGTTCCATGATTAAGAATTGGAATGATAGCAAATTTAAATTTTTTGTAACGATGCGGTGTGGAAGAATGAATTGATTTTGAAGGGTTAAACCTATTCTAAAATGTAATTAGGATTAAGTTAGGTGGATTTGAGAGATGTGTTACGGAGTTGATGATGGTGGAGCATTTCGCAGAGACCTGTACAATGAAGAAGAATGAAGACTCCACCTTGATTATAAGATCTTGAGAACTAACGTGCAGGTGATCTAAAGGATGATGAAAGACAAAAAGGCTGGGTTTCAAGGTCTTGAAACCCAGACTAAAATGTTTTGATCACTTATGCATTTATCTAGTTCAACTTGTTCTTTTACAGGAAAGAATTCGAGGCCAATCTTTTTGGGCCTAAATTATAATGGGCTCTATATTGGGCTATGTGATGAGACTTGGGCTTTATCGATTTTTATATGAGTTTCTCATCTAACCCATTTTATGTACTAGATACATTATGCATATTCTTTCTTGTTTTCACTTTTCATACAAGGAAAGAACCGATCTCCAATTCATCATACTTGATCATGAAGAAAGTTGGAAGAACTCTTGGAAGGCACACAAAGGATCTTCTTTTGGAAAGAATTCAAATACTTTGGAAAGGATTTGAATTTCAAACGGTCTCCCTCCAAGAAGCTCTACAAAGTGTTCCAACTATAAAAAGACGAAGGCTAAGAAGGATGGGAACTAACCAAGCATCTAAGCAACAACGCAAGCATTCATAGCATCCTAAAGCATTCGTCAAGTTTCTCTTACATTCTCCTAAATTCTAGTTGGTGATCATTGCTTAAGAGTTGAGAGAAACACTAACACTTATTGTACAAGTCATTCATTTACACCTTAGAGTTTTCATACTCGATCAAAACACACTTGGTGTGTGGTGTGAGCTTTTATTTCACTTGTAAGGTTGAGAGCTAGAATAGAAGCGGTGAGGCTTTGTATAGAGAAAGGGAAGTTTCTCTAGGAAGTTCTAGGCTCAAAAGAAGTGAAATAAGAAGTGTTTGAATCCTACAAATTGGACAATCCTAGGCGGGGACGTAGGCAAGTTGGTGCCGAACCTCGTTAACAATTCGTGTGTTCATCTTTTATATTCCGCATTTACTTTATCACATTCGATTTTACTTTGTCAAGTTCTGATAGCCTATATCAAGGTCTTGACAAGTTGCACTAAATTGCTATTGTTGCGAAAATCGTCCATACTCTATTCATCCCCCCTTCTAGAGTATTATTCATCGCCTTATAGACTCTTCAAAGAAGATGGAGCGAAATTCGAAAATTAAAAGAAAAATCAAATAAAAACCAATCCACATAAACTCCGATGGTAGAAGTAAAGTTGAGCTGCATTTAAAACTAAGTAATGGGTTTTCGCCATCTTGATTCATCTTTAACTGTTGGAAAGTAATCTTGATTTGATTCACCTGTATTTGCAGCACTCACAAGTTCACTTCACAAAACACACCGGTCCCTTCACCACTACAACATCTTGTCGCATAGTTCAACCCAAAATCACAAGACACATCAAAAAAGGCCGGACACTAACATCCTAATCATGCCAGTACATTGACAACGTCATCTAGCCTATCAACGATTACATTGACCACGTTCTGGAGCTCGATCCATTGTGATCGAGTCCGGCCAGGACTTTCCTCCTCATCTTCCCTGCAGCTTGATGTGAACCCTGGCGATCAAGCAGGGTAAATGCAGCTCCATAGTTCCCTGGAGCTCTGTGGCTTGAGGAGTGAACAACCCTTGCCTACGAGTTTGGTAAGGACCCCTGCAACAACCGCTCATTTGATGAGAAGCTGTGTTTTCCCTCCCTTGAAAGGACTAGTGTTTGTGTATGTACGAGTAATGTATAATGAGTTCAACTCACCTTGAATTGGCCTTGAAAACTAACATCTTAATCATGCCAGAGCACGGTTTCGTCAATTTCAGATTCATAAACAATCTATTGGATATCATAGTTATTTGTTTTAAGTTTTGGGCTTATTTCATGTATATGGGCCGCCTCTTCTTTCAGTCCATTTTGCCATCACTTGTATAAAAGGCTCAAGCCTCATTTTCCCTGTAATTATCCAAACTTTATCATTCATTCTCCAGAAATGAAAGAACCGATTTTTCACTCCTTCTTCTTCTCCAAGTAAGCACCGAATGAGCAGCTATGGATTCTTCGATCCGAACATGGTATCAGAGCTAGTGTGAAGCGCTGCTTGCTTCGGTTACTTTCTTCTTCCTTTTCCACACTTTTCCGCAAAAAAAAAAAAAATTCGTTGTTTTTTGCTTCTGGATTTTTACGACACAAATGGAGGATTCGCGAGTCGATACTTCAGATCCTTTATACATTCATCCGAGTGACCATCCAGGGTTAGTTTTGGTCACACCTAGCTTCGATGGGCGAAATTTTGGAGAGTGGAGGAGGTCGATGAGAATCGCCCTTTCCGCTAAGAACAAAATTGGGTTTGTTCTTGGAACGATTGAGAGACCTGTCCAGACTTCACCTAAGTTCAGATCATGGGAGAGATGCAATGACATGGTGATTTCATGGCTGATAAACGGTTTGAGTGCAGAAATCAAACGAAGTGTAATCTACACCGAGTCCGCTCAAGAGATTTGGGAGAAGCTTGATGCACGGTACGGTAACCCGGGTGCTATGCAGTTGTATACCGTTCAGAAAGATCTCAGCACACTCTCGCAAGGTACCAAATCCTTCCCTAAATTCTTTGCGGAAATGAAGTCTTTGTGGGATGAGTTGGATAGTTTGAGACAATTTCCTAGTTGTAAATGTGGAGCTGTTGCAGAGCTGATCAAATTAGAACAAGATCGGCGTGTTTTACAATTACTTATGGGTTTGAATGAGTCCTTTACAGCAGCTAGAGGCTCAATCCTTATGATGAGTCCTTTACCGAATGTGGATGCTGTGTACTCACTTTTGTGGCAAGAAGAAAAACATAGAGAAGTGAAATCTGGGTCTGGATCTGGTATTTTTGCTGGTGACGCCATCTCCATGGCAGCTAAGGCTTCACACCAGAACAAGACTCATGTTCAGAATACTGGGTCAAGTTCCATTACAGGAGATGTTGGTTCAGTGGCAGCAAAAACTTCAAATCAGACTAGGAATTTTCCATAGGGAAATGGTTCAAAAGGTTCCTATGAAAGGAAACCTTTATTTTGCACTAATTGCAAGAAAACTAACCATACAGTGGAGCGTTGTTTCTTCCTGATAGGCTTCCCTCCAGGTTATGCAGAGAATAGAGACAAAGGTGTGAAAGCAGATCAGAACAAGAAGTTTGCTGGTGGTGCGAGTGGGTGTGAGAAATCAGAGTTCACTGCAGAACAGATAAGGCAATTGATGAGTCTAATGCAGACAGTTGGTGGAGCTGGCCATGGTAAAGAGCCTTCACCTGATGACTTCGCCAGTTTTTCAGGTACTACCCTCTCGGAAAAGGTCTTCGATGGTGTACACTGGATTATAGATAGCGGGGCTAGTGGCCATATGTGCAGTGACCATTCTCTATATCGATCTACCTATCGTTTATCTAAACCATTCGTCATCACTTTGCCGACTGGTGAAACGACGGTAGTAGACACATCAGGCACAGTTGAAATCTCTGATGGTTTCATTATTCATCATGTTTTGTTGGTGAAAAACTTTAGGTGCAATCTGTTATCTGTAGGTAAGATTGTCAAGGATTTGAAATGTTTTGTGATTTTCACACCCTTGGGGTGTTATGTCCAGGGGCCTTCTATGAAGAATCCGATGAAAATTGGTGAACCCATGAGAGATTTGTTCCTGATGAAAGGGCACAGAAAGTTGATTGCAGGAGAGAGTTGCAAAGGGCACACACTACCAGCACAACATAGTCCTTCTTTACAGTTCAGTTTTCCTGATGTTTCGGTTGTAATAAGTGCAGACTTATGGCACAAACGGTTAGGGCACTTGGCCTATTCCAGGTTGCAGAATCTATCTTTTGTTCCTTTTGATTGTGATCAGACCATTGAACGCGTTTGTGATGTTTGTGCTAGAGCCAAGCAATCTAGATTACCTTTCGCTTTGAGTACTATAAGCTCTTCTGATGCTTTTGAGTTGATCCATTTGGATGTTTGGGGACCTTATCATGTTAGTACACATGATGGTTTTAGATATTTTCTAACTATCATAGATGATTTCACTAGGACCACCTGGGTCCAACTTTTAGCTACCAAAGGTAGTGCTTTTACAGCAATCAAGCAATTTTTTATTATGGTGGAGAGACAATTTGGGAAAAAGGTTAGAGCAATCCGATCTGATAATGCATTAGAGCTTGGTTCGAGTAGAGAAGCTTCAATGTATCTATTGAGTTTGGGCATTGCACATCAAACCTCTTGTGTTGCTACTCCACAACAAAATGGAGTTGTGGAGCGTAAACATCGACACTTGCTAGAGGTAGCTAGAGCACTGATGTTCGAATCAGGGATGCCTCTCCGCTTCTGGGGTGAGAGTGTCATGACAGCAGCTTACTTGATCAATCGTATGCCTACCAAGCTTCTGCAGATGAAGACTCCTTTTGAAAGACTTCATCAAAAGCCACCAAGTTATGACCATATCCGTTGTTTTGGGTCTCTTGTTTATGCATCCACATTACAGCATGGCAGGGATAAATTCGATCCTAGAGCTGTGGCCAGCGTATTGCTTGGATATCCACCCGGTAAGAAAGGATATAATCTTCTCAATTTAAACACAAACCAAGTATTTGTGTCCAGGGATGTGAAGTTCCATGAAAATGTCTTTCCTTTCAAAAATACTCCCAGTGAGAATTCAAGACATGATCAATTTTATTCTTGGCCTTCCCACTATTCTTCTCCCGATTATGTTGAGGATACAGATCCCTCTTCTTCTGATTTGCCTTTCGGAACATCCTCTAGCACACCTCCCTCCAGTTTGAGTCCTGCCCCCGTTCACCCAGAGACAGAAGCTTTGCGTCGTTCGTCTCGTGTGTCTCACACACCAACTTACCTTCAAGATTATGTTTGCAGTGCTGCTTGCAATTCTTCAGTTTTTTGTGGACACACCATCACGTCCACCTTGTCCTTTCCTGCTTACTCTGTACCAGAAGGTCGAGGCCCGGATCATGAGCCTCTCACGTATCATGAAGCTTGTGAGTATTATGTATGGCAGCAGGCCATGGAAACTGAGTTTGCAGCTCTTGATTTGAACAAAACTTGGGAGGTTGTCGAGTTACCACCAGGGAAGAAGGCCATAGGTTGTCGATGGGTATACAAGGTTAAGAGAAAATCTGATGGAAGTATTGATCGATACAAGGCTCGATTGGTTGTAAGGGGATTCACACAACAAGAAGGTGTCGACTACAATGAAACTTTTTCCCCCGTTATCAAACTCACCACGGTACGTAGTTTGGTTACCGTTGCTCTGCACAGAAAGTGGGATTTATCCTAGCTAGATGTTAACAATGCTTTCCTCCACGGAGAGCTTGACGAAGAAGTATACATGAAGTTTCCTCCTGGTCTGACTCCTCCTTCCCCTCGTCATGCTTGTCGGTTGAAGAAGTCCCTTTACGGACTAAAACAAGCTTCTCGTCAATGGTATGCTCGCCTATCCATTGCACTAAGATCAAGAGGTTATTGTCAATCCCGCAATGATTATTCTCTCTTTTATCGAAAGCTGGGAGGAAGGGTGGTTTATGTCGCCGTCTATGTTGATGACATCCTTGTTACAGGAGATCATCTCTCAGAAATTTCCGCACTCAAGGCTTTCCTACATTCTGAATTTTGCATCAAGGATTTGGGGCGACTTCACTATTTTCTTGGGATTGAATTTATCCCTTCTGCTAACGGTTTGATCATGAGCTAGGCTAAGTTTATCAAGGAAATTTTTCAAGACTTTCCTTGCAATGAATCACCAGTGGTTACACCACTTGAGCCTTCTCTCAAGCTTCACCCAGATGTCGGGGACCTACTTCCTAATGCTACCCTTTATCGAAGACTCGTTGGAAAATTGAACTTCTTGGTCCACACCCGCCCGAATTTGGCATACCCAGTACAGTTTTTAAGTCAATTTATGCAAGCTCCCAGGCTACCTCATTTGGACGCTGCATTCCATATCCTTCGATATTTGAAAGGGACAATTCACAAAGGCCTTCTGCTCTCTAATCAGTCCACATTGCAGCTCCACGCTTTCTGTGATGCAGATTGGGCTACATGTCCATTTTCTCGCAAATCCGTTAGTGGTTATATTGTGATGTTGGGTAATACTTTGATTTCCTAGAAATCAAAGAAGCAACAAAGCGTATCTTTGTCTTCGGCTGAAGCAGAATATCGATCCATTCGTCGTGTTTGCGCCGAGCTATCTTGGTTGAGTCGGGTATTGGCTGAATTGGAGGTTCCCAACATCACACCTATTCCCGTTCGATGTGATAACCAAGCTGCTATATATATTACTCGCAATCCTGTATTTCATGAGCGAACAAAACATATTGAATTGGATTGCCATTTTGCTAGGGAAAAGCTTCTAGAAGGGCTCATCTCCCTATCTCATACTTCCTCAGCTTCTCACCTAGCAGATTTCCTCACAAAATCCATTCCAGGCGTGCATCTGTCCTCAGTTTTGTCCAAGGTTGGCCTGGTGCAAGCACCACCTCCACCTTGAAGGGGGGTATTGGATATCATAGTTATTTGTTTTAAGTTTTGGGCTTATTTCATGTATATGAGCCGCCTCTTCTTTCAGTCCATTTTGCCATCACTTGTATAAAAGGCTCAAGCCTCATTTTCCCTGTAATTATCCAAACTTTATCATTCATTCTCCAGAAATGAAAGAACCGATTTTTCACTCCTTCTTCTTCTCCAAGTAAGCACCGAATGAGCAGCTATGGATTCTTCGATCCGAACACAATCTGCACAATGTTTTCTTCAGTTGTTGAGATTGAAATAAAATGGATCAATGAACAAACTGTGTTTGTAGATATTAACCGAAGCATACTCTTTCATCAAGAAATTTGACATGCTCGATCTAGGAGACGAGGAACAAGACATTTTAGCAGGCATTTAAAGTAACTGAAAACAAGCTCTCATCGTATGATGTTCAGACTCACAGTATACTGTCCTCTCCCTCTGAAGTCTGAAGAATCAAAGGCGTGCAGATTGAGATTGATGCCTAAAAAGTGAAAATAGTCCAATTTAGGGAGGAAAAATGGCAACGATCAAGTGCAAAAACCTTTGGTTTCATCTATTTAGCTCGGTTAGTAGCTGATATCCGAAATCACTAGAAGCTCTTATGATATAGAAGATCCTCTGTGCTTCGATTTCCTGATAATTCGCAACAGTAACTTGCCAGAAATCATGTGAATAAACAAACACAATCGACATAGAACTTGGCCCTTGCACGAAAAATATAGAGGGAGGCGCTTCTCATCGATAAATGAAAGCAGAACTTGGCCCTTGAAATGAAAAATATTGTACCAATTCAATTGTCAACATATAAAAAGAAAGGTTGAAACACTAAGAAATGAGAGCAAGATTTGTGATACCTGCCAAAGGAACCTCTTCCCATCTATCATGGTCAAGATCAACCTCTGTGGCTGAAAGAAAAATCAACAGAACAAAAAAGGATTAGCATATCTCCATAGTAAGTGGTTTTTTAAGAGTCCCAACAGCTCAAAAGAAATCAGAACTTTCATCCATCGTTAAGCTTCTATATATAAGCCAACGACAGGACATCCGCACTGTAAAATATCACAATTTGTTGTAATCTTCGTTCATATATCATAATTTCATGCAGGGGAAAAACACACAAAAATATATACCACATCTCAATGGAAGAACATCAATCAAGTGGTCAAAGGGCTCAGATCTTCTTCGAACTTCACTTCTCCTTCACTAAAGTCCTTCAGATCAGAAGCACAAGGATCATGATGATAAGGACAGAACAACTTCAGATACGACAAATGGATAACG
The DNA here is from genome assembly GCA_037127255.1 of Persicaria tinctoria. Taxonomy (NCBI): domain Eukaryota; kingdom Viridiplantae; phylum Streptophyta; class Magnoliopsida; order Caryophyllales; family Polygonaceae; genus Persicaria; species Persicaria tinctoria. The sequence continues at coordinate 17,168,552 of JBANSL010000007.1, read as the reverse complement.
GCAAGAAAACAAAGTATGTGTGAGCAAAGCGTTACCAAGCCCATGACAGTACACCAGAACAATAGTATAGCAGATTCCAAGATAAACCTGCAGCATACTCATTCACCTGAATGCAAACAATGGAAAAATCTACTGTTAAAACATTTACAGGAAACTGTTGAAGCAAAGTAGAATTGGTGAATCTAAAATGGGGATTAATGGTTCATCTCTTCTTTTGATCAATGTGAGATGAAACTCCCCAAATACTTACAGTCCACTTCCTGTTAATAATCCAATTTATGAAAGGTTTCATAATTTATCTTTTATTTGGTAGGGATTGAGAAACAAAAAAAGAAAGGTTTTATAATTTCAATTCATATCTTAACTATATATGTTGGAAACCAAACAGATCTGTAATTTGAACTTGTGATGAGATTTGGAGCGGAAAATGGATGAGAGTTTCTGTGTTCTATATTGAGTTGATTGAATTACAAATTGAAGACGATGAAGTCTTTATAAAGCAATAGAGAAAGCGAGAGTGGGCTAGCCCATACAGAGTGAAAGCCCAACTAACAAAATAGGCCCAAATATCGTTATAACCCAACACCCCCCCCCCCCCCCTCAAGATCAAGGCGGTGGCTCAACGACGCCGATCTTGCGCAGGAGTGGCCGGAGATGAACACCGGGGATATTCTTGGTGAGAAAATCCGCCAATTGAGCATGAGACGGGACATGACCTAGATCAATTAGACCTTCAAGCAATTTTTCACGAGCGTAATGGCAGTCAATTTCGATGTGTTTCGTCCGCTCGTGAAAAACTGGATTACGAGCAATATGGACGGCAGCCTGGTTGTCGCATTTGACCAGAATTGGCAAAATTCTAGACACCCCAAAGTCAGAAAGCAACCGAGTGAGCCAGGCAAGCTCGGTACAGACCCGACGAAGTGAACGATACTCAGCCTCAGCTGACGAGAGAGACACACTTTGTTGCTTCTTTGATTTCCATGAAATCAAGCTAGTGCCCAGAAAAACAACATACCCACTGACAGACCATCGAGAGAACAAGCAACTAGCCCAATCGGCACCACAGTAAGCACGAAGAGTTAATGGATGCCGTGGTGAAAGCAAAAGCCCCTTTGTGCAGGTCCCTTTAAGATAACGCAAAGCATGGAGAGCTGCATCCATGTGTGGTTGTCGAGGACAGTGGAGGAATTGATTGAGAAACTACACTGTGAAAGCGAGGTCAGGACGCGTGTGAACAAGGAAGTTCAGCTTCCCAATAAGGCGTCGATACTGGGTTGGATTATCCAGCAGCAAACCCAAATGTGGAGACAACTGAAGATGAGGGTCTAGAGGAGAAGCAACTGCAGGTCCTGAGCAAGGGAAATCCAGAATTATGCCGTTGATGAATCATTGCTGAGTGAGCAATAGACCTTCAGCTACTGAAACAAATTCAATGCCCAGAAAAAAACTCAACATTCCCAGATCTTTGATTCGGAATTCCAAATCCAAAAATGCCTTAAGATCATGAACTTCAGAAGAATCACTTCCAGTGATCAAAATATCGTCCACATATACAACTACAAACACACATAGCCCTTTGCTTTTGCGACAGAATAAAGTGTAATCGTTTGGAGATGACTCATAACCACGATTGAGCAAAGCAAGGGAAAGCCGGGCATACCATTGCCGAGAGGCTTGTTTGAGCCCATAAAGAGATCGCTTCAACCGACAAGCCAGGTTCCTGCCATGAACATCCAGTCCAGGTGGGATCTTCATGAAGACCTCTCCATCCAACGTTCCATGATGGAAAGCGTTGTTTACGTCCAGTTGCAGAACATGCCACTTATTGTACAAAGCGACAGTGACAAGAACTCGAACAGTTGTCATCTTTACAATCGGGGAAAACGTCTCATTGTAATCTATTGCTTCTTGTTGTGTAAATCCTTTAGCCACTAGCCGGGCTTTGTATCTCTCCACGCTTCTATCGGCTTTTCTTTTGATCTTAAACACCCATTTACAAGAAATGGCGCGCTTCCCTTTTGGAAGTTCCACAATCTCCCAAGTATGATTGGCATCTAAGGCTTTAAACTCATTAGCCATAGCATCTTGCCAAACAGCAAACTCTCAAGCTTCATTGAAGGTAAGTGGTTCATGATCTGATGGCTGGATAGTGGAAACAGATGCAGAAGGAAAATCAAGGGTGGAGGTGAGAATATGGAAACACACCTCTATATCAGAACAATGGTTGCATACATACTCTGCTAGATACGAGGGAGGATGATGCTCCCTTGCTGATCTGCGAGGAGCAACAGGTACAGATGCAGGATTCAAAGTCTCCAAAGTGTGGTCAGGAGAGACAAAAGAAGGAATAACATCACTGGCATCATCTATGACCAGTGGAGGTGGTGAGGAGCTCATGGAAAAGGAAGGCTTGTCAGGAGGTGGGGAAGGGAATTCAGATGAAGGATTTTTATAAGGATATACATCCTCATGGAACACCACATCCCTAGACACAAAAATGCACTTTGTCTCCAGATTAAAGAGCTTGTACCCTTTCTTCCCTCCTGGATAACCAAGGATAATGCAAGGAGAGGCCCTTGCATCAAACTTGTCTCTTCCTTGCTGTAGAGTGGAAGCAAAACACAGTGACCCAAAGCAACGAAGATAATCAAATGTTGGAGGCTTGTTGTGCAGTAATTCAAATGGGGACTTCATCTTCAGTAGCTTACTTGGAAATTTGTTGATGAGGTGCACAACAGTAAGAACACTATCACCCCAGAATCTCTTAGGCAATCCAGACTCAAACATGAGGCTCCTAGCCACCTCTAGGATGTGACGATGCTTCCTTTCAACAACTCCATTCTGCTGTGGAGTGGCAGTGCAAGAACGTTGATGAACTATGCCCTTGTCTAGGAGGAATTGAGCATTCTCATTGCTTGCTCCTAGTTCAAATGCATTATCTGATCTAAGAATTTTAACATGCTTCCCAAATTGCCTCTCAGCATAGGCAATGAATTGCTTAATAGCAATGAAGGCAACTGACTTATTTGGGAGCAATTGCACCCAAGTAGTCTTAGTAAAATCATCAACAAGAGTTAAGAAGTATCTAAAATTATCATATGTGGGAATGCGGTATGGTCCCACAACATCAGCATGCACCAATTCAAAAGCTTCTACAGTTTGAATAGAACTCAGAAAAAATGGTAAACGTGCTTGCCTAGCACGTGCACATACTGAACAAGTTCTCAAATAAAAAACACAACTGTTTGTAAGGTTCACACAAGAAAGTTGACACAACCTGTGAGAAGGTAAGTGACCCAGTCTCTTATGCCATGTTGAAGCATCCACTGCAACTGACACCTTATTCAGTTTAGAAGTACTAACAGAATGAGCAGCAAAACTAGTTTGTGAGGAGAGCCCGAAGACAAACAAATCCTTAACCAATTCACCAATCTTCATAGGGATCATCATGGAAGGAGCCTGCAAATAGCATCCAGTCTCAGTGAACAGCACAAAGCAACGAAGCTCCCTGATTAGTTTCCCTATAGACACCAGATTACATACAAATTTTAAAACAAATAAAACATTATGTAATTGAAGGCCTTGCATAAGGTCTACTGTTCCAGCTGTAGTGATCAAGGTTGTCTCCCCTGTGGGCAAAGTAATTTTAAAAGGGCGAGACAAACTATAGGTGCTATGAAACAGACTCAAGTCACTGCACATGTGGCCACTGGCGCCATTGTCAATGATCCAAACTCGGCCATCTAGAACCTGTGTAGAGAGAGTAGTACTTGAGAAACCGGCAAAATCATCAGAAGAAGGTTCCCTATTGTGTGAGGGATTAGAACCAGATGACTGCAACAATGCCACAAGTTGAGCTATCTGTTCCTTAGAGAAATCTGGCTTTTGAGACTGAGTAACAGATCTTGCAAATCGCTTCTCAGGACCTTCCTTCTTCATCTCTCTGCTACCTGGATAGTCTGGAGGAAATCCAATGATAAAGAAACAACGATCTATAGTGTGGTTCGTTTTCTTGCAATTGGTACAAAACAAAGGCTTCCTATCACCACGAGCCTTATCAGATCCTGGTTTCTCAAAGTTGAATTTCATCTCGCCTGATTGAGATGCACTAGATCCAGAATTTGCAGGAGTATTAGAGTTGAAACTAGAACTCTTGGTGTTAGTGGAGCTGCCAGGTGCCTTGACACACATCGAGACACCATCCACCACACCAGATCCGGATCCTGGCTTCCCTTCCCGCTGGTTTTCCTCCTGTGAAATCAGATAATACACACGATCCACATCTGGCAATGGATCCATCAAGAGAAATAGAGCCACGAACTGAGGTGTAGGAGCTGTTAAGCCCAATAAGCAACTGAATTGTCTTCTGATTCTCACTGTACTTGGTGGAATTATCAACATATCCACAATCGCATTTCTTACAAGAACACGAGGACGAATTTTTCACATTCTCTAATTCGTCCCATGGCGATTTAATTTATGTGAAATAGGAGGAGAAAGAGCTTGTACCTTGTGACAATGCACCTAGCTCTTGCTGTATAGAGTACAATTGTGTTCCTCCGACTTTACTGAATCGAGAAACCAATTGCTTCCAAGCTGCACTTGCAGTGTTGTTGTAGATGATGCTTCGTCGGATTTCTGGGCTCAAGCTGTTGCAAATCCAAGAAAATACCATATCATTGCACCGTTCCTAGCACTGGATCTTCACTGCATCTGTAGTTGGCTTAGCGATGGCACCAGTGATGAATCCAGCTTTGTTTTTGGCAGACAACGCCATTCGAATCGAACGCTGCCACTCTCCAAATTCTTTTCCATCAAAAGGAGGAGTAACGAGGATCAAACCAGGATGATCGCTCGGGTGTAAGTAATATGGATCGTTGGAGTCGATCTTCGCTTGTTCATCAGGCATTTTGAGCGGGAAAGGATGAATCACGAAGAGAAACACACCAGAAAGGTAAATCTAAGATGCAAACAAGTTCAAAATACCAGATCTAGCTCTGATACCATGTTGGAAACCAAACAGATATATAATTTGAACTTGTGATGAGATTTGGAGCGGAAAATGGATGAGAGTTTCTGTGTTCTATATTGAGTTGATTGAATTACAAAATGAAGACGATGAAGTCTTTATAAAGCAATAGAGAAAGCGAGAGTGGGCTAGCCCATACAGAGAGAAAGCCCAACTAACAAAATAGGCCCAAATATCGTTATAACCCAACAATATATGATTATAAACAAGCTATGAGATAAAGAAGAGAAAGATCCTAATTATAAAGAATCTCACAGAGGGCGAAGATAATTCTAGTGTTGTTGGAGATGATTGGCTGATAAATGGATTCACGTTCTTCCATCGCATATCCCTCAGCCTGATCTCTCCAGCAATCTCCATTTATCCTGCTTTGAGAACACCTACAAAAACCACAATCATCAAAATAGAAGCAGATGCAATGATTAAAAAAAAAAGTTGATCTTGATGATAATCACACACTGGAAAAAAATCATTTTTAATCATTAATCACCATTTTAGATTCACCTTCATGTATAATTGAAGCATTTAGAAGCTCAGCAACAACTAAATAATGAATCATTTTCGACCACAATATCTACATCTATTTATAATCGAAGAATGTTGAAGCCCTTGGTTAATGGACATGAACTCCACACCAAGATTGCCCAGTAGCACCCACACCAAATGCCTTCACAGTATGATCAGTGATCACCACATCTAATCCCACTCCTCGGCCATCCCTAACCGAAGCATCTGCATACCGATCTCATTGGTTGTCCTCAAATCCAAATCCTTGAGAAACTGAAGAACATACAATAATATAATATAGACTTGTTCATTTGGTTGATCCACCAAACATACCTTTAAAATCAAAATAGAAGAACAGGATATGCTGAAAAAATCAGAAATTGTCACCAAACATACCTTTAAATCCTTAGCGGGATTTGTTCAGGGGCGGGCACTCTTACATTATTGCTGTCAACAATCAACATAGACATTGTCACATAAATAACTAATTTAAACTTGAGGCTCGATCTAATTATTTGAATAAAATAAAAATATATTTCACTTTACCTATCCATGTCCCATTTAAACGTGTAGTATCCCTCTTTATTTGTCCGAGTGTTGAAAGTTTCTTTTAGCCATTCTGGAAGTAGCAAGTTTTTACAACTCCGAATACTGAGCTCTTGAAGGGAGGTGAGAAGTTGAATCCCTTCCGGCAATCTCTTCATCTTTGGAAGGTAATGTAATGTCAAGGATTCCAGGCGTTGAAAGTGTTTCCACGACACTTGACCATCTATTTCCTCTGTAAATTCACAACAGTTTTCACACTTGAGGCTCTTGATGGAGGGGAGGAACTGAATTCCTTCTGGCAGTTTCTCCATTTTTGGAAGTTCCATTAAAGTCAAACTATTCAGGCTTCGAAGCTCTTTCCACGACACTTGAACATCTCTTTCCCCTGTAAAATCACAACATTTTTTAATTTCCAAATGTACAAGAGCAGTAAGATGTTGCAATCCTGGGAGAGTCTTCAACCCTGAGAAGTTGCTGATTTTAAGGTTCCATAAGTGTTTAGACATTTCTCTAAAAGGCTCAGCCATATTGATTGACTGATTGCCTGAAGCATCCCGATCTGAAATGTCCAACATCAAATACCCCTTGTAACAAGATAAGGAAAATTCGCCCCCGTTTCTACAGACTTGAACAAACAAGTTCACTGAGGATGAGGATAATGCTGACAGCCTTTCTTTAAACCTCTTGGCATTCCTGTTTACTGAATATACTTTCACAAATGAAAGCAGACGAGGTGCCACTGTCAATCTAGGGCAAGAACGAATGTGTAGCTTGTTAAGGCAAGGAAATGATGGAAGCATCAGAAACTGTTGGTGTTCACCATCGTCATCTGACCCAGTAGCTGCTCCTCTGCACCAACCCTTCAAATTTGGAAGATCATGTAGCTTAAGAATCTCCAATGAAGGACAAAATAACGCAGCTGGAACATTCTCTTCGATGTATTCCAAATTTCTCAAACCACAAAGTTCCAAATATTTCAAGCAAGGGAGTCTGCCGAGAGGAGGCAAATGCTGACATTTTCCACAATTCGAAATATACAATTTCGAGAGATTTGGTAGGACAGAAGCAAAACACTCGCTGGGAATCCAAGGTGGAAATGCCATGCCTTGGTATCCTTCAAGGTGGAACTCCTCAAGAATCCAAGGTGGAAATGCCATGCCTTGGTATCCGTCAAGGTGGAACTCCTCAAGATTAGGGGGTGGTTGGAGTTTCGCCAAGACGTCGATGTGGTTGCTAGGCACCTCGTCTTCTGGATTGTCTCGCCACGTTATCTGTAATTGCCTCAAATTTTTCTTTTTTAACAAAAAACCTTCCTCATCGAATGACTCTTTCAATATGGTGTTGTTAGGAAGCTGAATTTCCAGTTTTCCTCCTATTGACTCTGAAAGACGGCCCAACTCTTCAAGCTGAGCACTACAATTGGATTTTGGATCACCAACTATGAACTTTTCAATTGTGCAGAGGGACTTTAGTGCACCCATTCCGGTAGGCCATTGGGTCAAGCCCCTACACCCTTCAAGCCTCAAATGCTTCAACTTTATCAGTTTCACAATGCCCATTGGCAGCTCCTTCAATCTGTAGCAATTTGAAATGTCAAGCACTCCGAGGTTGGTTAGTTTCTTAATCCTCTTTGGTAGCTTCTTCAAATTCATGCATTCTGCTAGACTCAAATGCCTAAGGTTGATCAACTCAACAATTGAATTAGGGAGGGTCTGAAAATCATTGTTAGAGAGATCTAAGTACCGTAAATGGATCAACTTTCCAATTGAATTTTTTAGATTCTTAATCCTCCATGAATGTATATACAATAGTCGAATTACTGGACAATCTAGCACCAATGTATCAACCCTGAATTTCACCGACCATCCTTTGCCAATGTGTAGGAAAGTACTTAGTCGTTTTCCTTGAACCTCAAATGATGAGAATTTACCATCTTTTATTGCACCCTGCGTGAGGCTAACATGTCGAGCATATTGTTCATTGATTAACTTGTTTGAAACAACCTTGGCATTTGAAATCACCCCATTCTCCTTTCCAGCTACTTTGTTGGCTAACTCATGCAGCAAATCATGCATTTTGTAACATATGTCTCCACTCCAATCCGTTGCTTTTTCAATTAAGCGTCTATCACATAAAGTCTTCAAGTTTTTCTCACAATCATCCTCTGGAAGGTCGGTTCCATTTTTTAATTGAATATTTGCCCTCCAAATGCTGCTCAAAATCTGCTTGGAAATTTTATGGTTTTTCGGAAAAAGAGCGCAGTAGGAAAAACATCGCTTCAATGTAGAATCAAGATTATAGTAACTTATCATCAAAATAGGGATGATAGGATTACTGTCATCGTTTATTGCGGAGCTAATGTCCCCCAGAACGCGCTCCCACTCCAGTTTCTCTTTGTTACATAGCAAAGATCCTATCACTTGTATAACCAGTGGAACTCCATGACATTTCTGGCCAACCAGTTTGGCAATCTCAACCAACTTTTCATCCCTCCCTCCTCGAAAGGCATATCTTTCGAACAATTGCAGAGCATTCGTCTCTGAAAGACATTTGAGTTCATAAGGTGAATCTGAGCCCATAACTTTCGCCACATTTATTGCACGTGTTGTGACCAAAATTCTGCTCTCGGCCCTGTTTCCACGATTAAATAATGACTCCAACTTTTCCCAAATCACAAAATCCTCATTCTCAACATCATCTAAGACACAAAAGAAGCGCTTCCCACAAATTCTCTCCCCAAGCTGTTCCTCTAAGTGACTTCGTTCAAGGGTATCCACAGTGGTGTCTTCGCGACTGATAGACTTGAGGATATTCTTCAACAACGATTCGACATCGAACTGTTTAGAGTCAGACACCCAAAACTTGAGATCGAACCTGCAACTTTTCTGCCAATCCTTGTCATCATAGACAAGTTGAGCAGTAGTAGTTTTCCCCAATCCACCCATTCCAACAATCGAAATAACCGGAATCTTCTTCGGATCAGCAGCAGATGTTGTCAACAAGCCAACTATTTTCCTCTTATCTTCTTCTCTTCCAATGACTTTGTCAGCATCGACACTACAAGGACCTGTGGCACGATACTCCGCATGATTGGTTGCTGCTGGCGTGATGTACTTGATTTGCTCAAACATTTTCATGTCTTTCTCAATCTGATTCAAATTCTTCGCAATCTCCTTCTTGGCGTTATGCATCTTAACTGGATTTGGCCCAGATAAGAAGCGACGTGTCTGATATATTAAAAATAAACAAGTATAAATACAGTACAGACTATCTTCCTCCTTCAAAACTTTGGAAGTTAAAAACATACCTTCATTAAAATGGCCTTCTTCTTTATACGAGCACGTGCTACTAACTGCTTTCTTTTGCCACTCGCCTTGTCCATCTCTTCTTTCTCCTGCAACATAAAACAGATTACAGCTATAAATTATAGACTAATTAATTGAAGGGATTACTAAATAATTCCGATAATGATCGAAGAACTTGAGCAATGAACAGATGATGGAAGTACCTCGTTAAATCTGGTAGTAACAGCTTCGTGCTTCTTCCTATAAGTTTCAACAGCATCCAGAAAATTCATGGCATCAAGATACGCCTCTCGGAGCCGTTGGACAGTTTGATCCTGGAATAATGGCTTATCTTCCACACTCGACAACACACCTCCGACCATTGCAACGGTATTGGCAAACCTTTTGATTTCATCTTCATATTTGCAGATGGATTTGATCTCCTTAGCAATTGGAGAAGTTGTAATCTTGAGGAGGAGATCAGCAATTTTCAAAGCCACGGTGATGTCCATTGAATTGTCGAACAAAAACTGGATACGGTAGATTGGGAGGATTGTGGGATGGAGCTTAGCACCTTTTTGCATAATCAGATAACAATAATTCAAAATATAAGGACAAAAGTTGAACTAAATGCTTCGACGCGTTTTAGGGCCGGGATAGGTAGCTGTCTTTTTCACTACAGAAAATCACGACGAACTGGATAAGATAGAGCGTGCAAGCAGGGCCAGTCCTAATAAATTTGGGGCTAATTAAGAGCAAGTCGAATAGCTTCTCTAAAATAGAAAAAAGGGGGATTTTAGAGAAAAATGTTATTTTTTCTCTCCAACAACTTCTTTTAACTTATCTCTAAAATAAAGAAATTGATGGAGAGAGAAAAAAATCTCTAAATTTGGAGGAACAGAAGTTGATCTCTATAATTTAATGTTCACTTGTCCCCATGTAGAATCTAATAATACAACCCCACATTTTCACCCATAATATAGAAAAAAAAAATTCATACATAATTACTAGTAATAAAAATATAATTATTTTTAAAAATTAATTTAAAGAATTGATATGATTTGATATAATATATAAATTAATTATGTTAAATCAGTATAGATAGAACAAAACATCATAATTCTATGTTAACTTTTATAAATAAAACAACACAACTAATTTCATCCAATTTAATGCTATAAAATTTACATTAAAAAATTATTTTGTAAAATTTTCACTTCAAAAAATATTCGCTTGCACTCTCATAACACTCATATTGGAATGATTTTATTTTTATAATTTATAAATTAAGCTTTATTAGTTAATTAATTTAATTAATTAATCATATATGATCAATCACTAATTTATAATAAAATACATATTAACTAATTGAGAATAATACGATTAAGTTTGAATAATATTTTATCCAAATTTATGATAAATTTTATAGTAACAATCTAAATTTAATATTAATACCATTTTAAAAAATAAATATCAAATTTATCACCAGATTTTGTTTTTTTTTTTAAAATATCAAGTGAGAATATAATAATAATAATAATAATAATAATAATAATAATAATAATAATAATAATAATATCACGTGAGAATATCACCAGATTTTGCGGGCCTGCTCGGGAGTCTCTCGTCTCTACTTTGCAATGTGAACTATCCCGCCTTCATGTTTCATAGATGCGCAAGGTGTTTTTGATGATTTTTTGAGGATGTCATTGGAACATATAGTGACGCTTGGAGGTTCAGGCTTTGGCCCTCTACAGTGGCGCCTTTCTACCATGCATGCCTATCGATTGCGGTGGCCTTGGGGTTTACACCGCTGCGGACACGCTACATTGTGCTTTTCTTGCTTCGAGGCTCCACTCGCATGGGTTGCAGAATCATATTTTGAGGGCTTCTGGAGTGTCTGGTGATGGGCCTGCTTTCGGATCAGCTACTTCTAGGTGGAGTAATATCATTGGTGAGGATGTCTTGGACATTTGTGTAGTACAACCAGCCCCCTGTCTAATGAAGAAATTGGCTAGTTGCTACTACAAAAATGTTGACAAGCACCTCAAGGTGGAGTTTGCTCTTACTGGGAGGCAAGAAGCTCTGTTTGCAAACCTGAAACTCCCTATGACCCAACAATGGCTAAAGGTTGCCCCTATACCCGGTCTTTTTCAGGTTATGAACCCCGCCACCTTTCGCTCTATCATTAAGTATCGTCTTGAAATTGAGTTGTTCCAGGCTGGAGCCAAATGTCCTGCTTGTGAGAAGGGCATTTTGGATTCGTGGGGGGATCACGCCCTTGCTTGTGTTGCTGACATTGGTGTTAAAAACCCACTACTAAATTAGTTTGACATAGGGACAAATATTAGGGAGGGATTTCATTTGTAGCTAACTTTGTCCCTATTAGGGACGTATTTTGTTGCTAATTGCAATACCTCACAATCGGTCCCCAAATCCATACCTAATGAGAACATGATGAAATGTCGTCCCTAACTCTGTCTCTATATACACATAGATATAACAACCGCTCCATACTCTGTAACGGCCCAGAATTATAATTTCTGGGTTACGTTTCAAGGGATAAAACCCCTTGTTCGGATCTTGCAATCCAGGTACGGGTCGAGGTTTCAAACTCATTTTAAGATTTGTAGAAAGAGGGATTTCAAACCCTAAAACCTCGAAGGGCCGTTGGGTACCCTTAACCTGTCCTAAGACTATGTCGCGGAAACCATTTCAAACGGAAGTAAAGCGGAAGTAAAGTACAGATACAAGTGCCACGGCGGGGCCGGGTCAAAACGGAGTCAAAAGTATAAATCCAAAACAATATAATCAGAGTCTGGTGAAGTCTATAACTCCAGCGCGCACTCTCCGCCGACAAAATGACCCGCGCAATAAGCAAACAGCACCGATAGGATGGACATAAATAATTCCTAAAAAAATTGATTTGGGGCGGGATCAGATCAATGCCCACTTAACTCTGCATCCCAACCATAAGCACACATATACGCTATACCTAATAAAGATGCTCTAATGCAGTACGAAATTCAAACACACTAGCATGCTCCTAGTTCATAATAATGTGCAGAATACTGTAAAGGGCCCAAGACAATGCCAAGTGGCATATCCCTCTCCTACCTCCACCCCTTCCGACAGGCGGAGACTGACCAGCTCGTGAATGCATTCATTCATAATCGGGGGGCACGCATGCCTAACCCGCTCCACAATAAAGCCCGCAGGGTACCCGATGAGGCTGGGCTACCCTATGACCCTAGCAAAGACTCTAGGACTATCACAGATAACGACCGTTCTGTTTACATACACATAGAGAAATAGAATGCTCAACGATCAATGCAACCTAGCATGGTACTACATGGCATGCTGATCATGAATGCAACACCTAGTATATCATGCACCTAAAGCAGGGAATAGCTCTATTCAATCTGAGTAAGCTCCGAAGAGACTTACCTGGAGATGTAGAACAGCAAGATAACACAAGCAAGGCCCCAAATGCAAGTCCAAAAGCAGTACACTCCTATCATCAAGCCATTTCCATAAGCTACCGGTCCATCATTCACACACACAAAACCCAAGTTCTCAACCTACTCAAAACCGGTCGATGGTAAAACCATTTTCTAAAACATTTCCGATATGATCAACGTCAACCAAAATCATTCTTCCAATCAAACCCATTGATAAAATCGTACCAACCATATTTGTCAAACTCTTAAATCCCAATTTAAGTCAACTCATATTCAAAATAATTTCTCAAATCATACTTGGCCAAAACCCATTTATAAAACATTAAATCTTTAATCAACTTGTAAATTTATACCATTAAAGTAATTCCGGCATTTTATTTAAGAACCTAGAACCGTTAAATACTTTATCAAACAATAATTGTCTAATTTAACGCCAAAATATATCCGCTTTAACAATCCGCATTTATAAAGCAACAATACTTAACTTCTTTATCATGTAATAAACATCCATTAAAATACCTCATAATATCATAATTATGTATATCGAATAATACCGCTTTTAAATACCTTTGAAATCGTATACTAATTTCGGACATAATATTTTCTCAAAACCGGGTTATATAATAATATATAATAACGCACCTACATGTTTGCATACATGTAATAAATAACAGCAACAATAACAACACAACCATACCCAAAAGCCCAAACCAAACCCGGACAGGAAGGTCCAGCCCAACGAAATGAGGAACCCGGATGGAAGAAGCCCAAACCCGGAGAGGAAACCGGATCTGATTCCCCCAACAAGAAAAACCATTTGAAAAATGATATAACCCTTTTTCCCTAACCCGGATCCGGAAAATTAGGCCCAAGCCTGCCAGTTTACCCGAGCCCAAAACCCAAGCCCACACAAAGCCTCCAAACCGGATTTTTAAAAGTGAACCAGCCAGATTTGTTTAAAGGGTGAACCGACTTAAGGAAATAAGAAAATAAAAGAGGAAACCGGTTCACTGAACCCGCCTCTAACCTTCGGATCTGGGCACAGGCACGACGGACGGAAGGCGGGAGGAAGAAGAAGGGAAAGAGGAGCTCCTCGCCGGCGGTTCCTCACCCGAACCGAATCTCTCCCCGACCACCCCGGACACGAAGAGCTCAAAGCAAAGCTAGGGAAGAGGGAGTAAAAGGCTCACCGAGGTTCAAAGGGCTTCGCCGGAAAACGCTCGCCGGTGACATGGTCGTGCTTCGTCAGACGCCTGAGGCTGCAATTTCTTGGCCTAGAACAGAGGGAGAGGTCAAGGAAAAGAGGGACCTTTGCAAGGTTTTCGATTAGAAAGAGGATGGGACACCTTACCGGATTCTTCGGTCGAAAACAACGGAATGGATGCCCGGGAAGGTGGCGTCGGCGTTGGCTCGCAGTAACAGGGACGACTTGGCGCCCTGGGGCTCGATTGGCTGGCGTCGGAGGGTCCTAGCGGTTGCTGCTGCTTCTTGGAAGGAAGAGGCGCTGGTGGTGCGTTGGCCGCGAAAGGAGGAGGCGGAGAGGGGTCACGGTGGTGATTCAACAATCTGAAAATGGAAGGGGGACAGGAGGGTGATGGGGAATCGGGGGTTTCTCTGAAAATGAAATGTAAGGGGTGATGGGTGTTGTTGCCTTGTTGCTGAGCTGTAGGGGATAAGAAGAGGGGAAGAAGACAATGGACAAGAGGAGTTACTTTTGAATTGGTCAAAGGCATGCTGCTACTGCGGGAGAGTGATACACATACGTTGTCTGTGTTTTTTTTAAACTATTATTTAAAATTTAAAATGGTTAGTGGTAGAATTAAAAGATATTTTTAGGGAGAAAAAAGTAACTCAATTACGTATTTGTAATAAATAATAAATAATTTTAATTTATATTTATTTATTTATTAACTACTATATACTGTGAATATTTGTAATAAATAATTTTAATTTATATATATTTATTTATTAACTACTACTACTGTGAATTATTATTATCGTTATTACAATTTTATTCACTGCTATTTTCTTCTCTTTTAATTTTTTTTTGTTCTGCTCTATTTTGCAACTTCAATTAATTATCAAATCCAACTTCATAAAATTAATAAAACATTGCATAATTGAATAAAAAAAATAAGTTCAACTACACCGTCATTAATTCATACAGTACGTTATTGTATAAAATTTATACAGTATGGTATTGTATAAAATATCTTACCCTCGTTCTCTAATTACAAGCTATAACTTATACATATTTGTGCATGTATACATACATATAAATTTTGTTAGAATAATAAAAGAAGCAAGATAGATAAACATTTTTTTTCCCAATTCATACAGATCGACAAGTCTTGATCTATTAGAGTGACAAAAACAAATACTCCCTCCGTTCCAAAATACATGGGTTTTTAGTTTTCGGCACGCTTTTTAAGGAGCGAAAAACTCTATGAAATATTATTTTTTTAATCAAATTTTTTATATCATTTGATACTTATTAGTAATAAGTATCAAATGATATAAAAATTTTGATTAAAAAAATAATATTTCATAGAGTTTTTCGCTCCTTAAAAAACGTGTCAAAAAAGAAAAGCCCATGTATTATGGAACGGAGGTAGTATAACTTACATTCTTTTATACTTACGTACTATATATAATAATATATTTTGTGCCAATTGTAAAATTAAAGTGACGGAAACGAATAACGGTATTTCTATCCTATGACTTAAGGGCATAGGATAAGATCTTAATTAAGAAAGATACCCTACCAAAAATAAGCGACCCTAGAAATTTAATTTAAAATTTGGCTAATGCATTTTAATTAATGATTTTTTTTTTCTAAAACGGGAATCTTAGAAAAAACAAACAAATTAAGATACGTAAAGCTTGAGCTTTGTTTTCGTTCATTTTATAAAAATCTGTCTGATTGACAAAATTATATGACTTGCACGTAAATATCTCACAAAATTAGTAATAAGTATGAAATTATTTTAAAACAATTATTAAAAAGTTAATAATTTATATAGTTTCTAACACCTAAAAAACGTGCATGGGTAGTAAAACCTCAAGTTTTAATTAACGGATGGATTAATTGTTAAAATATATGTCTTATTTCGTTAAAAGGTTTGCTAAAAGCACAATTAAGGTAAAAGATATAAATATTTTTTTTCATAGAAATATAATTAGTTAAATTAAGAATTACTCCGTAGTATACTATGGCCTATGCTATGTTTCTTAAGAAAAAAAAATTAAATAAAAAATATAGTGAAGTACTGTATTGTTATAGGAATAATAACAGTTAGATTAAGAAAAATTAATTGTCACCCTTAAATATTAAAGAGGAAGAGAGGTTTTTTTTATTAAAAAAAAAAAGCAAAAAGAGAGAGCGGTTAATCAAAATTAAGTGACATGTGGCAGCAATTTATTGGCAGTGTATGTTACAAATTCTACACCGAGTGTAGGTGTAGTTTTGTCCGCTACTGCGTATAGAAACGAGAAGGGTGTAGGTAGTGTTTGGCATCTTGTCATTTTTGGTGAAGCAACACATGAGGGAGGAGGTGAGGGTGGATAGTATTTAGCCAACATTGGGTGGAGTGAGTTGTTGCACAAGAGATAGGGACAACAATTTTCAGATTTGAGAAGAGGAGCAAGTAACATGTGGTTCCAATGGAAATTTCAAAATACCCGAGAATATACTCTGAAACCCGCTCGGTCGATCCTATCTCAACTTGATCGGATTAACGTTTTAAATTTTCCAATTCGAATCTAATATAAGACTCCAAATATTATTTTCAAATTTTCGGTATATAAAAGCATAGTATAACGTAATTTAAATTTCCAGTTAAATAATGCCGGAACTCGTTTTAAGGATTTCAATTTCGATTTAGGAAATTAAAGACGAGTTTTTCTTGAAATATCCGAATTTTTATTTTATTATTATTATTATTATTATTATTATTATTATTATTATTATTAAATCCATTTTATATTATTATTTAAAAATCCGGGCCTTTACATCATCCACCTCTAAAAACAAGTCTCGTCCCCGAGACTAAAACCAAAATAAAGTAGGGGATGAAGTTTCAAATTGATGAGTCCTAGGACCATGTCCAAGAACCTTGTAATCATCTCGGTTGCGTCTTCCGGGATTCTCACAACATTCTAGTCACAGTCGTGACATCTCCAATTGGCCTTGACAAGTATGCGATAAGCGCCCCTATCACATACTCGCTTCGACTTCTCGGAAGTACCACAACTCCCTACAATATAATCACTAGGTCTTAGCAAGCACCCTACAAGCGCCCTCATAAAATGCTTGTATCCACTTCGTGAAGTATCATAGAGTTGCCCGGGTTTGAAAAGTTTCTAAAGAGATTCCACAATTGAAAATAAATATTAACCTTAAAATCATTGAAATCCTCGGCAACGTTTATTCTTTCTAAGTAATTCCTTTTCAAACCGCTCAAAATCTTTAAATAAGACGTTTAACCAAGTAACTTTACACCAAAACAAGTCAAATCCCTTCAACTCAAGATTTCGTCAAAATCTTCCAAAACCAATTTAGGTCCCCGCATATCAATCAATCAATTTCAGAAGTCAAGAGGTGGAATCATCCACCTCTAAGGGCTAATCCCATATTCTCTTCCTAGTTTCCAGATCATGCAACATCATTCACATCTCAACAATTATCATAACCAAAAGTCTCATCAACTCTTCTCTAAGCATAATACCATAAGTCATCTCACATATGGCAAGTCCCACATCATATCATAGTCACAAGCCATCACATAACCGTCTAACATTAACATAAACATGCCAACAAGTCTCAAGCACCAAAGAAACAACAAGCCGCAACATACTACTAGTCATAAGGTATGTCTATATCATACTAAAGGCATCACAAGTGCATAATCGAGTGTTCATCACTCATCACGTAACCACACATGTCCAGAAATCAACGAGTTAGGTGTTATGGGTTAGTACGTCAGTACACATCAAATCTCACAATCGCATATCGATATCGCAACACAAGTAAAACAGATTCATCACGTTAACATATCAACACAACAAGGTCATACTATTAAGATTCAGAAAAAAAGAAAGATCCAACCATATACCAAGCATCACATGCTAACCTACTCACAAAACATCATTTCAACTCCTTACAATACCATATAACAATCATTTTGTCATTAGGAACCATTACCTCATATATACCGATCATACTCATCATTTACATATTTATAATCATGCTTCCCAACCATATAATACAACATCATTATCTCATGTATCATATCACAACACATCCTATCATGCTTCTAAAACAACATAGCAGAGCAGCAATATATCATGATAACATTTGTCACTACCAACTAGATTTCAGTATTGCATAACAACATGTAATATCATTCCCTATCAGATGCATCATGGTTATTATCTAACGTCATGCCAGCAAATATAAATAATTCACATCATCAAGAAAATCCTCACGTCATACCAGTCAGAATAAAATACAATCCCCACTTGCTCATCTCCACTCTCAAGCCAAGACTAACCCTCTTTTAGACTCGTCAACGTCAACTCAGACAAAAATTCTCCAAACAAATCCCAATTCATCTCGATGCTCAAATCTCGCCCATCCTTCCGCCAAGCACTACCACACCATCCACCTCTAAGAATCAACTCCCATCTCTAACTTCACACCCAAGTACCCTCTAATATCATGTCCTCAATATTCACGAGTCCTTCCTTACACTTCTCGTACTACCCGAAGCATCACCAACATCACCTAGAAGCTCATTAGAACCACCAACATTGCTTCCCAAAAATCCCCAAAGCTCACTCAGTCTTACTTAAGCCATCATCTCTCTCTTGCGACTTGTCTCATAACATCCCCGATCATCCTAACCACTCAAGCTCTTTCACCACTCTTCTACCACACTATCAATGACCTCACCCACATGTGTAAGGAAGAAGCAATAATTAAATCATCAAACACAAGGTCTACATCATGTCAACTTGTAACGGCCCAGAATTATGATTTCCGGGTTACGTTTCAAGGGATGAAAACCCTTGTTCGGATCTTGCAATCCAGGTACGGGTCGAAGTTTCAAACTCATTTCAAAGGTCAGTAATAAAGAGGGATTTCAAACCCTAAAGTATCGTAGGGCCGTTGGGTACCCTTAACCTGTCCTAAGACTATGTCGCGGAAACCATGTCAAACGGAAGTAAGCGGAAGTAAAGTACATATACAAGTGCCACGGCGGAGCCGGGTCAAAACGGAGTCAAAAGTATAAATCCAAAACAATATAATCAGAGTCTGGTGAAGTTTATAACTCCAGCGCTCACTCTCCGCCGACAAAATGACCCGCGCAATAAGCAAACAGCACCGATAGGATGAACATAAGTAATTCCTAAAAAAATTGATTTGGAGCGGGATCAGATCGATGCCCACTTAACTCTGCATCCCAACCATAGGCACACATATACGCTATACCTAATAAAGATGCTCTAATGCAGTACGAAATTCAAACACACTAGCATGCTCCTAGTTCATAATAATGTGCAGAAATACTGTAAAGGGCCCAAGACAATGCCAAGTGGCATATCCCTCTCCTACCTCCACCCCTTCCGACAGGCGGAGACTGGCCAGCTCGTGAATGCATTCATTCATAATAGGGCGGCACGCATGCCTAACCCGCTCCACAATAAAGCCCGCAGGCATATCATAATAAAAGGAAGTACTCGATTGACTCAGGGTACCCGATGAGGCTGGGCTACCCTATGACCCTAGCAAAGACTCTAGGACTATCACAGATAACGGCCGTTCTGTTTACATACACATAGAGAAATAGAATGCTCAACGATCGATGCAACCTAGCATGGTACTACATGGCATGCTGATCATGAATGCAAGCACCTAGTATATCATGCACCTAAAGCAGGGAATAGCTCTATTCAATCTGAGTAAGCTCCGAAGAGACTTACCTGGAGATGCAGAACAGCAAGATAACGCAAGCAAGGGCCCAAATGCAAGTCCAAAGCAATCCAAAATCAATACACACCTATCATCGAGTCATTTCCATAAGCTATCGATCCATCATTCATACACACGAACTTCAAGTTCTCAACATACTCAAAACCAATCGATAGTAAAACCATTTCCAAAACCTTTCCGATACGATCAACATCGACCAAAATCATTCTTCCCAAAACTTCCCAACTCTTAAATCTCAAGGTAAATCGACTTAGAAAATCAACAGTTCCTTTAAAGTCATACTTAACTAAATCCTGGCATTTTAGTTTTTAAACAATAAATCATCTAAAGTATACTTCCGGAACTCAAAAACCCTCTTAAATACTTTATCAACAATAAATATAATTATCATAAGAATCAACTATTTTATCAGTGGCTCTTTTCCAAAAATCCCAAAATCACCTATTGAGACCATCACAAAATACATATCTCAATAATATCATTTTCAAAATAAGTTTAAATTTTATAAAGTTCCGGAATTTATTTTTCCAATCCGAATAATGTAGCAATAATAATAATAATACTAATACATCTAGCAATTAATATAACATGTAATATAAACCCAACATACAACCCCCAAAATCTGAAACAAAAGAAGCCCAACCAGCCCAAAAGGGAAAGGCCCAACCCGGATTCAAACACACAAGGAAACCCGACCCGGAAACAAAGTGATATAACCCGGAAGAAAGGAATCCGGATCTGGTTCCCCAAAAAAAAAAAAAAACCCATTTGAGAAATGATATAACCCTTTTCCCTAACCCGGATCCGGCCCAGCCCACAAAAGAAAAGAAAGGAAGGGATCGCGTCTTCCTCAAGCTCAGAACAGATCTAGAGACTAGAGGCGATGACGGAAAACCGGAAGACGGGAGAGAGAGAGAGAGAAGAGGATCCGGGCTCCTGCCGGCGGCCGCTTTCAATCCGACCTGTCCCAGGCTGCTCGGAATCCCTTTCCGAGCACATCCCACCCAGAAACAACGAAACGAGAGCAATAAGAGAAGAGGAGGAATCTCACCGAGGGGAATTCGTTCTCACCGGAATGCTCGATTCGGCCTCGTCGGATTCGGAATCAACGAGCCTGGCCTAGGACGACAATAGAATGTCAAAAGGTGGATTTTTTTATCGAGCTTGAGAGCGGGAGGAAGGATGGCAAGGCTTACCGCTCTTCGGATTCGGAACAGGGCGCGAGAAGGGGGAGGCGGTCCGGTGGTTCTCCTGGCGTTCGGCGGTGTCGGGGGAAAGGAAGGAGGGCCGGTATTGCCTGTTGCTGTTCGAACACGGAGAAGGAGGAGGAGGCTCGGAGGCGGTGGCGGTTCCTGGGCGCGCTCGGATATGGCTCGCGGAAACAGGGGAAGCCGGGGCTGCGGTGGTGCTCGGGCAGTGCTCGAAGGCGCCCAGGTAGGTGCTCGGAGGTGGAATGGAGTTCGAGAGGAGGGGTTATGGAGCCTGATTCGGACCCGAATACGGTTGCTTGGACGGGAATCACAAGGTTAAAGGGCTGATCTTTTAATTACAAAATAAGGGGGATGATGGTGGTTGCTTTTGCTGGGTTACAGAACAGAAGAGAGGGGGAATTGTGGGTTTGTGTCTCTGTTTGTGGAATGCAGCCTGAGAGTGAGGCAGAGGGGATTTGTTGTGAGATTGGCACAAAACAACAAAATGGCTAGCTGTAAATTGCCAATATGCAAGGACAAGGGAGCCTGCTCCTCAACTGCAACCGGAGAACGAGAGAAAGAGACAGGAAAGAAAAAGAGAATACAGGTAAGAAAAGGAGAATACAGGTTGAGAATAGACTGCCAATTTGAAATCCCGACCACTAACGAAACCCGACACTAGGGATTTAAATTAAATATTGAATCAATTTCAAGATGATCGGAATTGTCCCTCAAAGTTCAAAATTAGGCCGGAATCCGCTTTAAGAGTTTCAATCTCGATTTAGTAATTTAAAGACGAGTTTTTCTTAAAATATCTGAATTATTTTATTTTTATTTTTATTTTTATTTTTTTATATATATTATTTGTTGAAATTTATTATTTAAAAATCCGGGCCTTTACATCATCCACCTCTAAAAACAAGTCTCGTCCCCGAGACTAAAACCAAAATAAAGTAGGAGATGAAGTTTGAAATTGATGAGTCCGAGGACCATGTCCAAGGATCTTGTAATCATCTCGGCTGCGTCTTCCGGGATTCTCACAACATCCCAGTCACGGTCGTGACATCTCCAATTGGCCTTGACAAGTATGCGATAAGCGCCCCTATCACATACTCGCTTCGACCCTTCGGAAGTACCACAACTCTAAAAGTTCTATAATATCATCACTAGGTCTTAGCAAACACCCTACAGGCGCTCCCATAAAATGCATGTATCCACTTCGTGAAATATCATAGAGCTGCCCGGGTTTGAAAATTCTCTAAAAGGGATTCCGCAATTAGAAAAGATTGGCCTCAAAATCGTTGAAATTCTCGGTAACGTTTATCCTTTAAAACCCCAAGTAATTCATTTTCAAACCGCTCAAAATCTTCAGATAAGACGTTTAACCAAACAACTTTACACCAACACACGTAAAATCCATTCGATCAAAATTTCGTCAAAACCTTCCAAACCCAAATCAGTTTACCGCATAAGAATCAATCAAATTCAGAAGTTCGGAGGTGGAATCATCCACCTCTAAGGGCTAATCCCATATTCTCTTCCTAGTTTCCATAATCAAATCAATCTCCATTCAAACAAGATTCATACGTCATAACAAATGCATAACAGCTTAAACCAAACAATCTCCAACCAACACATCATACGACAAGTCTCAACCATTTACCCACACAGTGCCACAAGGTCACATCAAGCATCTCCAAATCATACTAAAGGTTATAATGTGCATCTCAACAACATATCAAAATCATAACCACGTCTCGACATCACACCATAAATCATAAAAGGTATCTCACTATCGCATATCAACACCGCAATCATAGTAGGGTCAGTCACAACAAGAGATATCATTTAACGCATAAATTCACATAGTCATCCTATCCAATTTCTATCCAGCATCATCATAACAAATTTATCACCTCAAACATTGTATTTGTAAGGTTAGCCACAACGGAATTTCATCATAAGTCAATGAAACAAAACTAATTATAACCACATCCATACAAACAAGGTCATGCTATTAAGGTTCACAAAGGGAAGATCAAGTAGTATATTAACGTCAAAATGTCAACATGCTCCCCAGATATCATCTCAATTCGTCACGACACCATATAACGATCATTTAGTCATTAGGCAAACATGCACTATTATCTCATATATATACAAGTCATATTCATGCTCTAAGTCATATTCATCATTTAATATATCAGTAATCATGCTTGCCAACCATATAATAACACCACATTATCTCATGTATCATATCACAAAACATCTTATCATGCTTCTAAAACAACATAGTAGAGCAGCAATATATCATGATAACACTTATCACTACCAACTAAATTTCAGTATTGCATAACAACATGTAATATCATTCCATATCAGATGCATCATGGTTATTATCTAACATCATGCCAGCAATTATAATTAATTCACATAATCAAGAAAATTCTCACGTCATACCAGTCAAATTAAAATATAATCCCCACTCGCCCATCTCTACTCTCAAGCCAAGACTAATCCTCTTCTAGACTTGCCAACGTCAACTCAAACAAAAATTCTCCAAAGGAATCCCGATTCATCTCGATGCTCAAATCTTACCCCTCCTTCCGCCAATCAATACTACACCATCCACCTCTAAGAACCCAACTCCTATCTCTAACTGCACACCCAAGTACCCTCTAACACCATGTCCTCAATATTCACGAGTCATTCCTTACACTTCTCGCACTACCCGAAGCATCACCAACATCACCTAGAAGCTCATTAGAACCACCAACATTGCTTCCCAAAACTCACTTGGTCTTACCCACGCCAACACTCCTCTCTCGCGACTTACCTCATAATATCATCGATCATCCTAACCACTCAAGCTCTTTCACCACTCTTCTACCATTTTTCAAGATAATCTCCCCCACAAGTTCAAAGAATAAGCAATCATGGACATTATTACACCTAAGGACCACATCATATCAACTAACATTTATAATGATAACATCATTAATTCATCATCAAGCATTACAAATATGTCGAAAAATCTCAATTTACCGCCATGCTCAATCATTTTTACAATTCATCATATATACACATAATCAAGTCAAGATAGCAAGTTTCATCATAACCTTACAGATAAACAATTCAGGTTTCACAACATTTGCAGTTCATTCTCTTATAGGCAAAGGAATTTAGATCATGCTTAACAACTCAGAGTATCAACACATCAAGACATTATGACACATTAGTATAAAACATCAAATCATATCATCATAGACAACAGACAATCAGGCAACAGTCATCACCAAGTCAGCACATCAACACGTAAGTCACATAGCCAGGTCAGGGTCATATCATCAACAGATTCAGAAAGATTAGCAATTCGAACGGAGGACACTCCCGCCTACAAGTTCCATCGTACTCGGTAACCGCAATCCACAAAACGTGCTCGTCCTGCCGACATTGTTGATCCTGAGGCCCGTGGGTTATGGGCCCACGCTTTCTTTACGTTGCTCCATCGCTAACTAACTTCTTGTTTCCTTTTTCACGCGGTCGTTCGTCCAAGTATCGTAGATGAGTCTAAGTTAGCAGAGATAGGGGAGTGACAGGGACAGGAAACTCAATGTTCACTTCGGAAATACAGGCCAAGGCTAAAAGGATGACAAGACTGGAGACAAGACTCTGACCCGAGAATAGCAACGATGCCCTTATGGAAGTCGGTGAGGTTATAATTTGGGACAAGTAGCAAGAGTTCATCACAAGCAAATCAACCATATCAATCCACCCTAACATTTACCTATCTCAAGGAACAACGACATACATGCACATTCCTAAAGACACGATTGAGTCCTACACCGATGCTTGCAAAGCAAAATAGCAGTCTATTATTCCATGAACGTCATGACGTCTAGTGGCCCTAAGGGAGATATGCAGGACTTAGCAAACAGAGCAAGTATCACATATACGGACAATGCATGAGCAAGATATAGACAATAACAAGTGAGGTCAAATATAGCCTGGCGAGGGTTAAACCAGATCACGCGTTGTACGAGAACACATAGGAAAATTATAGTAACTGTCACTTATGGCAACAATGATCATGTGATAGTTCAAGGATGGCATGTAATCATACGACGAGATGCATTTAGAAGGCATAGTCCTACATGATACTAACGACACATGATGTGATACAAGTAGGGTCATGAGTCATTAAAAGGGGTTCACATAATATTTACGAACATGAGGCATTATCAAAAGTAACGAGAAGGGCATCATGGGTGACATATTATAATCATGCTAGGAGCGAACCATCGAAAGGCATATAAAACGATAACTATCACATTATGGAACAAGTATAACATGAAATCATTTAACGACTCATATTGGAAAGTAGAAGCCCTACAAGATACTACTAGCACATATCAAAACGTGACCACAATCAAGGCAATTCGACTAGATTCATTCTAACATTCATGCGTCATGTGTATGCGAACTTACGATATAACGTGGTGTGTGACCATGCGAGGTGCCAACATACATCTATGCAAACACAAGAGGATATCATAGAGCAATAGAGGAACACTACCGAGCGACAACTTGTAAGCATGCTATGATTAACCATCACATAAAGCAAATCGATTATCGAATTCAACACCAATTAACTTGCATGAGTAAGACATGTTATGGTAACAGAAAGAGGGAAGAACCACACTATCAGGAACCTAGCCCGGGAGAGGATTAGCAATATTGTAGGCAAGATATAAGCTCACACCAGTCACAACCAAGGGTCCTACATGACACTAATAGCTCAACATAACACGCGATACATACATGCAACTAATCATGGCGACACGTAAGAAATCACTTCAATCACATTCAAGCAATCTAGAAACATGAGGAAGGTTTTACGATGTATAA
Organism: Persicaria tinctoria; assembly: GCA_037127255.1. NCBI lineage: Eukaryota > Viridiplantae > Streptophyta > Magnoliopsida > Caryophyllales > Polygonaceae > Persicaria > Persicaria tinctoria. The sequence goes on along the minus strand of JBANSL010000007.1, from coordinate 17,142,630 downwards.
CACGAGTTTAAGCAACAATAATTAACCCGATGTATACGTAACAAACAAGTATGCTATTGATTCTTGTCACAAAAGGGATAATAGGCATTGACACGTCATCATCCAACATGCTAAGATGATCATCTATCAACATTCATACAAAGAGGAATTGCTCACACTATCATGGACCTAATCCAGGGAAAGCAACATTCATATAGACCCATATCACGCCCTTCATGTTTCTAACCAACCAGTAGTACGATCATTACAACAGGTCAATTAGACACGCGAACCAAACATAATCATGACAGAAAGCGAGATACAACACGAGACCTAAACAATGTGACTAGCATGGATACGGAATGTTATACAATCACGAATTTACATGAAGGATCATCACAACAACATGTACTGGAAATTACGTATCATATAAGGCATGGTGACATCAAGTTGTAGCACGTATCAAATAAGGAACTTGCTTCATCAGGGTATCAAAATTTAACGATCACACTACCATGAACCTAGTAGAGTAAAATCATGTAGATTCATTTCATGCAACTCACACATCCATTCAATCATACGACCAATAGGCCAAGTAAACATGCTTTAACAACATACAATCATGGTAGAACCCAAGACATAACACAAGACCTAAGCAAGGTACCCAATCATAGATGCAACAACATGAGTAGCTTTTTACCAATGATCATTCGCAGGGTACATGCCAAAGATTACAAAATTATACCATGCAATTCAGAGAGAGTCACAATTACAACCGGACAAGGGTCCCTAAGGGCAACCATTGACTTTTCCCAACCGACTCGTCACCCCTCTTTCCCGTGGGACTCCGGTACGAATCTTGTGGTAGGAAAACACTGGTTATCATCATAAAAATCAAGAAGGACAACCTCATAAACACCTTACTCTCGACTCAATGACATCAAGAACTACCTTCCAACACTCACTCAAACCACATTTATATCCATACTTGTTTCCGACACAACGTGTTTACCGACCCGATTCTCCGTGGGAGACACTGACATCTGGGAGGGGGACTCGATAGAACCTGGTTGAAGAGGTTGTTTCACACAAGCTGGACTTGACCATACAGAAACAAGGGTACTCCCACTACCCCGTTTTCACATATCAGTCAATACACATTTAATTGTTAGTCAGACCAATCAGATATCTGGCATAGCAAGCACTCAACACAGAATCAGTTAGTGACACTCATAATGACCTCCTTGTAGTTTCCCAACCCATCTGTAAAGAGCAAGCTAATATTTTGCCTACCGTTCCCAACTACACCCAATAGGGGTGGTGTAGCGCCTTTACTACCCACTCGTGTCCCCGTTTGGTCGGTTTTCCTCTTTTATTACAAGTCAAGTTTAGTACTTAGTCCAATTTCAGTTAGGGGTCTTAAGTTCATTTTGCCCTTTTTAAAACACTTTCAAATCATTTGAAATTCATGGGCGGTTTTCCAAAACATACACTCGACCCTTTTGTACCCGAATTGCACAACCTCAGCTCTGATACCATCTTTGTAACGGCCCAGAATTATGATTTCCGGGTTACGTTTCAAGGGATGAAAACCCTTGTTCGGATCTTGCAATCCAGGTACGGGTCGAAGTTTCAAACTCATTTCAAAGGTCAGTAATAAAGAGGGATTTCAAACCCTAAAGTATCGTAGGGCCGTTGGGTACCCTTAACCTGTCCTAAGACTATGTCGCGGAAACCATGTCAAACGGAAGTAAGCGGAAGTAAAGTACAGATACAAGTGCCACGGCGGAGCCGGGTCAAAACGGAGTCAAAAGTATAAATCCAAAACAATATAATCAGAGTCTGGTGAAGTTTATAACTCCAGCGCTCACTCTCCGCCGACAAAATGACCCGCGCAATAAGCAAACAGCACCGATAGGATGAACATAAGTAATTCCTAAAAAAATTGATTTGGAGCGGGATCAGATCGATGCCCACTTAACTCTGCATCCCAACCATAGGCACACATATACGCTATACCTAATAAAGATGCTCTAATGCAGTACGAAATTCAAACACACTAGCATGCTCCTAGTTCATAATAATGTGCAGAAATACTGTAAAGGGCCCAAGACAATGCCAAGTGGCATATCCCTCTCCTACCTCCACCCCTTCCGACAGGCGGAGACTGGCCAGCTCGTGAATGCATTCATTCATAATAGGGCGGCACGCATGCCTAACCCGCTCCACAATAAAGCCCGCAGGCATATCATAATAAAAGGAAGTACTCGATTGACTCAGGGTACCCGATGAGGTTGGGCTACCCTATGACCCTAGCAAAGACTCTAGGACTATCACAGATAACGGCCGTTCTGTTTACATACACATAGAGAAATAGAATGCTCAACGATCGATGCAACCTAGCATGGTACTACATGGCATGCTGATCATGAATGCAAGCACCTAGTATATCATGCACCTAAAGCAGGGAATAGCTCTATTCAATCTGAGTAAGCTCCGAAGAGACTTACCTGGAGATGCAGAACAGCAAGATAACGCAAGCAAGGGCCCAAATGCAAGTCCAAAGCAATCCAAAATCAATACACACCTATCATCGAGTCATTTCCATAAGCTATCGATCCATCATTCATACACACGAACTTCAAGTTCTCAACATACTCAAAACCAATCGATAGTAAAACCATTTCCAAAACCTTTCCGATACGATCAACATCGACCAAAATCATTCTTCCCAAAACTTCCCAACTCTTAAATCTCAAGGTAAATCGACTTAGAAAATCAACAGTTCCTTTAAAGTCATACTTAACTAAATCCTGGCATTTTAGTTTTTAAACAATAAATCATCTAAAGTATACTTCCGGAACTCAAAAACCCTCTTAAATACTTTATCAACAATAAATATAATTATCATAAGAATCAACTATTTTATCAGTGGCTCTTTTCCAAAAATCCCAAAATCACCTATTGAGACCATCACAAAATACATATCTCAATAATATCATTTTCAAAATAAGTTTAAATTTTATAAAGTTCCGGAATTTATTTTTCCAATCCGAATAATGTAGCAATAATAATAATAATACTAATACATCTAGCAATTAATATAACATGTAATATAAACCCAACATACAACCCCCAAAATCTGAAACAAAAGAAGCCCAACCAGCCCAAAAGGGAAAGGCCCAACCCGGATTCAAACACACAAGGAAACCCGACCCGGAAACAAAGTGATATAACCCGGAAGAAAGGAATCCGGATCTGGTTCCCCAAAAAAAAAAAAAAACCCATTTGAGAAATGATATAACCCTTTTCCCTAACCCGGATCCGGCCCAGCCCACAAAAGAAAAGAAAGGAAGGGATCGCGTCTTCCTCAAGCTCAGAACAGATCTAGAGACTAGAGGCGATGACGGAAAACCGGAAGACGGGAGAGAGAGAGAGAGAAGAGGATCCGGGCTCCTGCCGGCGGCCGCTTTCAATCCGACCTGTCCCAGGCTGCTCGGAATCCCTTTCCGAGCACATCCCACCCAGAAACAACGAAACGAGAGCAAGAAGAGAAGAGGAGGAATCTCACCGAGGGGAATTCGTTCTCACCGGAATGCTCGATTCGGCCTCGTCGGATTCGGAATCAACGAGCCTGGCCTAGGACGACAATAGAATGTCAAAAGGTGGATTTTTTTATCGAGCTTGAGAGCGGGAGGAAGGATGGCAAGGCTTACCGCTCTTCGGATTCGGAACAGGGCGCGAGAAGGGGGAGGCGGTCCGGTGGTTCTCCTGGCGTTCGGCGGTGTCGGGGGAAAGGAAGGAGGGCCGGTATTGCCTGTTGCTGTTCGAACACGGAGAAGGAGGAGGAGGCTCGGAGGCGGTGGCGGTTCCTGGGCGCGCTCGGATATGGCTCGCGGAAACAGGGGAAGCCGGGGCTGCGGTGGTGCTCGGGCAGTGCTCGAAGGCGCCCAGGTAGGTGCTCGGAGGTGGAATGGAGTTCGAGAGGAGAGGTTATGGAGCCTGATTCGGACCCGAATACGGTTGCTTGGACGGGAATCACAAGGTTAAAGGGCTGATCTTTTAATTACAAAATAAGGGGGATGATGGTGGTTGCTTTTGCTGGGTTACAGAACAGAAGAGAGGGGGAATTGTGGGTTTGTGTCTCTGTTTGTGGAATGCAGCCTGAGAGTGAGGCAGAGGGGATTTGTTGTGAGATTGGCACAAAACAACAAAATGGCTAGCTGTAAATTGCCAATATGCAAGGACAAGGGAGCCTGCTCCTCAACTGCAACCGGAGAACGAGAGAAAGAGACAGGAAAGAAAAAGAGAATACAGGTAAGAAAAGGAGAATACAGGTTGAGAATAGACTGCCAATTTGAAATCCCGACCACTAACGAAACCCGACACTAGGGATTTAAATTAAATATTGAATCAATTTCAAGATGATCGGAATTGTCCCTCAAAGTTCAAAATTAGGCCGGAATCCGCTTTAAGAGTTTCAATCTCGATTTAGTAATTTAAAGACGAGTTTTTCTTAAAATATCTGAATTATTTTATTTTTATTTTTATTTTTATTTTTTTATATATATTATTTGTTGAAATTTATTATTTAAAAATCCGGGCCTTTACACAACTAGCATTTATAAACATAACATCATGGGTTCAACAAGTCTCAATTTATCATCATGCTCAATAATCATTGCAAACATCATATATGAACATACTGAAGTCAAGCTAACATGTTGCACTATAACCTTATCAGATACAACTCAGGTCCCTTAGCATATGTAGTTCACATTTTACAGGCAAAGGAATTCAAATCATGCTTAGCAACTTAGAGTAGCAACACGTCACGACATCATGGTACATTAGATCCATAAGGCATCACATCATATCATCATAGACGACAGGCAATCAGGCAATAGTCATCATCAAGTCAGCACATCAACACATAAATGTCACCATCAAAGCATTGCAACATGGTTATCAACATATTCAGAAAAGTTAGCAATTCAAACGGAGGACACTCCCGCCTGCAAGTCATATCGTACTCGATAGTCGAATCCTCAAAACATACTTGTCCCACCAACACCGTCGATCATGAGGCTTGTGGGTTATGGGCCCACGCTTCCGCCACACAGCTCTATCGTTATGCAACTTCCTTTCTCTCCCTAGCAGTCGCTCACCAAATATCGCAGAGGAGTCTAAGTTAGCAGAGATAGGGGAGTCACAAGGACGGGCAACCCAATGTTCACTTCGGAACCAAACATTGACCAAAGCTAAAGAACGACAAGACTAGAGACAAGACTTTGACCCGAGAATAGTAACGATGCCCCTATGGAAGTCTATTAGGTTATAATCGTGACAAGCAAATACGAATTTACCATGGAGCACATCAGTCACATTAATCAACACTAACATGTACCTATCTCAAGGAGATCGACATACATATTCATTCCCAATGACATAATCAAATTCTACACGGATTCATGCGAGGTAAGCTAATAGCCTCTTATTCCAAGGAAGCAGATATGCCTAGCAATATTCAAGTAAGATATGCGGGTCCAGTAATGGTCATACAAGGCTAACGAGGATGACAAACATCATGTATATGAACAATGCACGAGCATGGTGTACTCGTCAACACATAAGGTCAAACATATATAGCATGGCGAGGTATATGAACAATGCACGAGCATGTATATGAACAATGCATGAGCATGGTGTATATAATTATAAATGAACCGGGTCAATCGGATCACCGGGTCTATCGGGTCAAAATTACCGGGTCAATCGGGTCACCTGGTCGAAACCCAGATTTCCCGGAAAATTTTGGGTTTTTTGGGTTCGGGTCGAAAAAAAATTCGGGTCGGAATTTCCGGGTTCGGGTCGGAAATTTTTCGGGTCGGCCGGGTCGGGTTACCGGGTCGGGTTGTGTTTTGACAGGTCTATACATATCATAAAATAGCAAAAAAAAAAAACATTGTCCTACTTTCGATCTAATATAAACCATAATATAAATTCATTATTGAAATATAGTTGTACATATACATTGGTATATGCATCTGCTTACGTGGCGGCACGTGAGTGTATCTCGCAAAACTTTCTCCCGTTAAAAAGAAAATCTAATAAAAATAATAGGATAGTTCTAATCTATACAATTAAAAATAATTATTTTATTTTACCATTAACTCATAATTGAATAAATAGAATATCTTATAAAATAGTAAATATTATATAAGGAAATAGCTACATCAATATAATTAAACGCAATAATAGTAATAAATTTGGCATATACATATAAATAATCCATCCAATGAACGGTTTATATATAAATTACACCATATGTACGGGACCTAAGAAGTAAATTAAGTTCACCCAATTGCCATATAGACCAATTTTATGGCAGGTCTTTGGGGTCTAGGCAGGTCTTGGTGACCTTGAAGGCCTTGGCGGAGGGGCGGGGTAAGGGGTTTAGGCGGGGGTCTAGGCGAGCCTTAAAAGGTTTTTTTTTTAAAACAGTGATCATAATTACCAAAAATATTTATAGATACATAGTAGCAAATATTTGATAGGTGTTATTTATTTATATATATCGATTATTTTTTGTGGAAATAATTATTTATATCAAAATTAATTATTTCATAGTTATTTTATTTATATCTATATTATTTTTTAGGAGAATGAGTTATTTAGATCTAGATTAATTTTAATATTATATTTCCAATTATTAGTTTAATTATCGTAATGTAATTCATATTTATTTATTTGTTTGTTTTCATATTTATAATAGGATTTTTTTTTATAGATAATAAATGTAATTTTATAATATTGTGTTAACATATTCTCGTGCAGAGGACGGGGCGTACACTAGTTCAAAGATATTGTCATACTTTATAGAAAGTTATCATAAGCCACAATCTCTCTTCTGTGTAAAATAAGTGAGCAATGGATGAATTTGTAATTTTGACCAAAAAAAAGTATATTAAAAATAGAAGCTAGAATACCAACATTTTCAATTAGGTATATTCTTATGAAGTAAAAGTTATTTGCAATATGGAATAAGAAAATATTACATAAAAAAAATCAATGCTCATTTTATTATAGTTTATAAATCCATCGATAAAGTTATACTCCGTACTAGTTCAGTACCCGCACTGTGTGCGGTTTTTTAATTTAAATAAATTTGAATCTAAGACCCGTTTATTCAATTAATAAATTTCTTCCATACTTTTGATTTCTCAAATCTTAATGAATTTATAATTTATTAGTATAAAATCTAATTTTTCCTCTGCCAGTATATATTAGTGAAAACAACACATGAAAAAACTAATTTCTCAAATCTGAATGAATTTTATACTTTATCGAGAACATATTAAACGACATATGAAAAGCTAGTACATATTAGTTGAAACAAAAAAATATCATACATTGCAACCAATCTGCACGTTATTTCAAAAATATATCCATATCTAATCAAATTGGGTCAAATTTTTTCTTATGAATATATAGATATATTGATAAAATAGAGTTAGAATAAAATTTTATCTTATGCATATATTGATTATTAAATCGTATCTAATTAAATAATGGTATTTAAAATTTGGTTAATATCTTCTAAAAATATATCCATATCTAATCATATTGGGTCAAAATTTATCTTATGCATATATAGATATATTGACTAAATAAAGTTAGAATAAAATTTTATCTAAAAATATATCAATATCTAATCAAATTTGGTCTAATTTTATCTTATGCATATATTAATTATTTAAAAAAAAAATGGGATTGTTTCATACGACTACTTTTAAAAAGATTTTAAAAAAAAAATCAATTCTCATTTTATTATAGTTAGGTGTTAAAGGAGGAATTCAAACTCGTATTATTGGTGAAGTTCAAAAAATCCTAACCATCAAAAAATGGGTGTGTGGTAAAGATTACCCCTCCTATGTGCCCCACCCCAACCTAATTAATTTTTTCTTTTCCTAAAATTAAAATTTGTGAGTAGAAAACAAAATTGATGGTACAATACTGCACCGAAATCAAACCCGTATTATTGAAACTAATCCCTATATTTTTGGCGTACGTTTACCACTCTCCCCGACTCTATCATATATTCTGTTCTCCTAGCCACTTGCCGTCTTCATCTCTTGGCGCACCCATCACCAATACCTCTCTCTGTAGGTTGAAAACCATCTTCTTCTAGATTCTCATCTGTCATCACTCACCATATTCATCTGGCGTTCTGCGCATCCCCAACCTCGTTCTCTCTTTTACTCTCATCTTGATTTGGACTCCTTGCTGGCTCCCCTGTAGTCCTACCTCGTTCTATTTATCATTCATCCAGGTTTGTCTATGTGTTTTATGTCATGTTACTCAATAAATTTTGAAATTCGTCGCAATTTCTCAAAAGTGATTGCATCAACTGATTCTAGGGTTTAATTTTTGAAATTTGTGGCAATTTTTTTTTTGAAATGGATTACTTCAATTGATGCTAGGGTTAATTGACTTGCTGAAATTTACTTGGAGATTTCTTTAAGTTTATTCCATAAATTGATTATAGGTTGCTGAATGTAATGGTGTATACTTAAAAACTAGGAAGAGATTGTAGGTTTATACTTGAAATTTATTTGGACTTTAAAAATATGGTGTTTCTTACTGTTTCAATAAAGTATACATATTATTGACTATTTGAAGAGTTTTTATTATGAATATCTTTGACATTTTGTAGGTTGCATATGTGCCATTTGGAGGCTGCGTTTGTCTTATGTGGAAGCTGCGTTTATGTCTCATTTAATTGCTTCCATAGTTGCGGCAACATTTTTATGAGCAAGGAGCAATGATAATTTTCTATAGATTTTTGCTTTAAGTGGATTTGTTTTCTTATCTGAATGCAGGGAAATGAAATCACACTACTAGAAATGTCTTCATACACGTCGATTAAAAACCGATGTCCAACAGAAAAAATTTCAACGCGTTAGTGGGAGACGTTAAAGATCCAAACTTTACCACATCGGTTTTTAACTGATGTCTATAATTATTTATAACATTGTTTTTATTGTTGATAACGATTTAAATACGTTGATATAATTACATTTTGGTTGATGAACCTAGTGTTCAACCATTGTTATTTTGCATTTCTAGATGTTTCAAACATTGTAGGGTAATAAAAAAAATTGACATTAACATAACTACATTTTTAAAAAAAGAAGTTTTATGTTGATATACACATCGGTTATACATTATTCATTTTGTGTGCACTCTTTATTCATTTATAAGTTTATGATATTAATTTATATAAATATAATGTATCCTATTGAATATTTTGAAATCGATTTTATTAGTATATTCTGAAATCGTTTTTTCAGTTGGAAACGATGTATTTTTGTTGTAAGATATCGTTTTATACTGGTTTAATGATGTAAGTTTTTCCTATTGACATCCGGTAGAATTGCAGTTTTGATGTATTCGAGGCTTTTGAAATCATTTTGTGTCTTTGAAGTCGACGTATGTACAAAAATAGACATCGCTTTTTTGTTCGATGTCTTTCAGTTATTAGCTATATATTTCACACGTTGAAACACACCTGTTAATTACAACCAAAAAACCATCCACCAACATGTATTAACCACATTTAACATTTCAATAAAAGCAAAATTAGAACTTGGAAAAACAAATCTGATTTTTTTTTCACAAAAACCGTCAACCCTTCTTACTGAGATCAACCAAAGGTTATGTTATCTAGATAAGATCGATAAGATAGGATCACCCTGACTTTCAACCATTACATATTTCTTTTCGGGTTCAATTCATTTTCCATTAAGGTGAATAGAGTGTCTGCATCACCCTGACTTTCAACCATTACATAAATTGAGACTGTTTTATTTGTGTTTATTTGTGATTTTATAACGAACAAAATACGAAATACCTCAAAATGGAGTTTCAAAAAACACACGTTGCGGATGTATATTCTACCAAAAAAAAAAATTAGCCACATTCAATACATCATCCACCAGGCTGCATAGGTGCACCATTCAAACACATTGTATAAGTAAATAACAAAGTTGCGTCTTTGCTTCATGCTCAGCGAGCAGTTTCTTCGTCACATGAGTAGTATTCATTAGATGATTGCATCACTCCTTTGTTGGAAATCTTTTAATCTAGTAGGTCTTTCTTGTTTTTCTTTGCACCTGCACTCACAGGACATAATCCACCTGTCAAATTCTTTCTTTTTCCGTCAATTTTCCAATTCAGCTCAATGTCATAAAACAAATAAAAACATGGGGCGGTTCCTAATTAAAAATCATAACTATTCTAGTATATCTCTATGGAGTAGTATTCATTATTCAGACACACAATAGCAATTTCAGGTCAAGGCAACATACCCTGATGCCATTTCCAGGAAAAAATCCAGTGTTTGATCAACGATCTCTTTACTGTACAGAAAACATGAAGCATGGAGTATGAAGTCTTGTATAAAAAGAGCATAGTGATGCAATCATCTAAGTAGATACACCATCTTATCATCAGCACGCTTAAAGATCACAGAAGATAAAAATAAATAAGTAACATAAAACAACTTAGCTAGAACAAGTTGCACTAAAGTTATATATTATATATTTTTTGCATATACCCAAGAATGAAACATGTGCTTGACATCCACAATAACAAGGCAGGAATTGATTGGGCAAGAACAAGCTAACATGACAGTATCTAAGGCTTACTATGCTCGAGAACATAGAAACCAAATGCTTGAATTTACAACATAACTTTTTACAATAAATAGATTAAACACTTGAAAAATTGCTTAGCTAGACAGAGAAAGATGACAGAAGAAGCACATATACTTTGATGAAGGTTTATGATCCACATTTTGGAATCACCCAATGCACAAGTGAAATTGAAATGGAATTGAGACTTGGATATATCAGTTCAATTCAAGATCAGTTAATTAGAAGAGCAGTTGCTGCTGAATTTCATGAGTCTGTCGATTAATTACTAGCCAAAGCACAAGCCAAGCAAAGGATGAAAGGATAGGTGATATTTTTTTACCTGGATGAGCAGATTTTGTGGCCATACCAAGAAGAGATTCCATCTGCACAAGCACATAAAACCTTTCTTCAAATTTGAAAGATAGTACTATAATTAATTACTAATAAGAATAACAAACCAACCTTCAATCCAATGTAGGACAAGAACAAAACCTCTTACCATTTAGCTTTCAGTCTTATTGTGGTTCCTTGGATACATGTTTTCATTTGAGATATGAAACATTCAATTTCCAGCAAGAATTAACATCAATGAGACTCCTAAAGTTTAATAAATTCAGCAACTAGAGAAATCTTCTTTCCTTAAGAAACTACAATGTTAAGTTTCAACTTTAGCTATATACCCCTTAGAATCTCAATTCTGTTTTTATTTTTAAATTCATCCATCTCAATTAAGTTGTTCCTAACATAATACTCGTATTCCTAACATAATGCTAAAACTTGAGGAAACTCGGTGTAAAAGAATCATGAAGGAATTTCTTAAATCAACAATGATAATAAACCCGAATGAGACAAACTAAAAGTGTACAAAACAGTGAAGGGATTAAGTAGAAGAATATTCAAACCATTGGTTGAAACATAGTGAGAGGGAAAGCTTAAGGTATATTTAAAAAAAAATAGAGGATACAAACACTTGCAAGGTGCAAATTACTCTTCCGACAGTACCATTGTATCGTACAATGATTTTATTCCCACCTAAATCTAAAGTAAAGCCCACATGCAAGGGCTTATACATACCAGAGAAAAAGTTAATATAATGACACAAAGTGGAGAAAGAGTAGATAATGTGAATAAGAGTCTTATCATTAAAAAGAAAAAAGCTAATAGAAATATGCATCAACAATCAGCATGGTGACTACAGTCTACAACACAATTAAGATAAAATACATGAAAAATACGATCGAAGGGCTCAGGAAAAGCAGAATACCTGATGAACATAACCAATAAAGTGTGATAGAAATATGATTGCTTTAGTTAAGTAATTACATGTACTTAACAAAGGATGAGTACCATCATTCCTGGTAAAGCAAAGCGATAAAGAAGAAAAAGATGATAATTTCTTAACATTTCATAGAAGAAGCTGGCTCAGAATAAGTTGCCTTTAGTTGTAGAGTATAGTTGGAAATTGCCCCTGTTGCACATTGGTTTTTATGTCCAGAACTGTCATGGCAGTCTCTTGAAAAAAGACCATTGCATGTTTTAATCAATCTGTTGACATACCAAAGCTTATAAACAACAAGAAATGTACACCACATTTAGCTTCTTTTGTCAGCCTATACATCACAGGAAGAATAAAACATGTTTGAACAGATGAATAGAGAAACCCTAACTTATGAAAAAATCTATATCATTCTTATGGAGTGGAAACACAAAAATGATAAACACAAAACCCTAATTTAGAAAACAGGAAATCAAACTGAATAGATAAACCAATTAGAACACAGACCTGATGACATATGTCTCCTCAATCGACATTGTTAGCCTAGAACAATGCCATCTCAGGAAATCAAATTGATTCACATAAGTTGCAGGATACTTCATAAGTTGATATTAATGTGTCTCTCGCTATCTCCATGTCCATGAAATCCAACTGAAATAAGTAGCAACCCTAGAATGAGAAAAAAAAGGGAAGGAGATCGATCAAATCTAACAGATTCATTGAGAGTTGCCCAGATCTACCTTTCCAACAAATAACAGCCATCAACGAGAGACAAAAATTGCCTAAATGTGCAAAAGATCGAAGAAACCCAAAAACCCCCAAACAAGGAGGATAACAAGCACAAGAACACACCCGAATTTGACAAAAAAAAAAACTTCGAGACTCGCATCAAATTCAAGGAGAAGAACAGAATGAGAAAAAAGGGAAGGAGGAGGACCAGATCTAGCAAAATATTTTGAGACTTACCCAGATATGTCATTCCAAACAGAGGATCTGCCATTGCAGCTGCTATCTCCTAAGACCTAACGAAGATACCCAGAAATCCCAAACAAGGGGGAGAAAAATCAAAAGACTTACCCAAATCGTCGAAGGGTTGTACTTGGCTCATCTCGTCATCATGCTCAATCGCACAGGTGGGGCTCCCGACTTCGACATCGTTGTAGTCGGAGATGCCATATTTGAGGGCGAGGAATCTTCTTCTTCATCGCCTTCATCGGCACGTGGAGGACTAAAGTTAGGAGGGCGGGAGCATAGATGAGGGTAAGGAATAAGAGGGAGAGAGGAAGGAGACCAAGGGTTCGGGATTCACCATGGCTGAGGCCTGAGGGTTGGAGTTCTCACTTCTCAGATCGCCAGAAGTTTGTGGAATAGAGAAACCGTAGAAACTGGATCAAAAGAATAAAGAAGCTGTGGGAAAATTTTCAATTTGGGAAAATTTGAGTTTGGGTGAAATTTTTTCTAAGGGTTGGAGGGAAGGTGTGTGAAAATTTTATAAAGTGGCTTTTTTGTAAGTGTTGGGATCTGGTTACCGCCTCAAATTTTAATGAAGTGTTATAGCACGCCTTCAAAAAATTTTAAATCGAAAATTTAACATTGTCCAAAAATTACGATCGAAGTATCAAATCTCAATAACATCGATAATTTTCAAAATGATGTTATAACTATTTTTAACATCAAGCGTTTTTTTGACCGATATAAAAGACTGATGTGAGCCTAATTCACCATGTTTTACATTTAAGTTTATATCGATTTCTGCATATATTGCATTCATTTGGGTTAAGATAATACAGAAGCTGTGTAATTTATGTTTATTTTCCAAAATATGGAATCTACACGAGTTTCTGTTTAATTCGCAGAATTCGAGGCATTTTACAGCAATTCTAAGGAAGGTCAGAAAAGCTCGGAAATCCACTACAGAAGTCCAAAGTCAAAGAAACAGCGGAACCGGTCGAATCGAGCTGTGAACCCAGGTTACTCGATCTCGAGTAGACCTTACTCGATCTCGACGAGCATGTCCGAGCACTGACTTGTCGACTAGGAGCAGTGTCGAGAGCCAGACCAACCCAGCTCCGGAAGTCTACTCGATCTCGACAAGACTTGGTCGAGATCGACGAGGCCTAGACACCACACCCGGAGTCGAGGAGAGAAGCTGATCGAGAAGACGAGGACGATGACAACGAGCACATCTCTACTCGATCTCGACTAGACCTTGTCGAGATCGACGAGCCACCCTGTCCGAGTCCATGCCGAGGAGCTCTAGTCGACATCACCAGTCCAAACATCGTCGACCACCTTAGTCGATCTCGAGGAGGTCCTAGTCGAGATCGACGAGCTCCAGGAACCCAGATCCGAGCCTGTCGAGCAGATCTAGCCGAGAAGTCCAGTCGACGAACAATTCTAGTCGAGGTCGACGAGTCCCTTGTCGATGTCGAGTAGACTGGATCCCAGAAACGCGTCGACGAAGAGCTGTCCGGGTAGAGTTGGGATTCCTTGGCGCCGAAGGAGGAAGATTCTATCCAAATTCTATCAAGTCTATCTATGGAAGGGAGATCTATCAACATGAAGACATCTTACCTAGTTTAAATTTATCTTTTCCTTTTAGATTTATTTCCCTTAAACAATTTATTTATCTGTAAAGCTTTTAGATATAATTTTAGATATAGATATAGATATTCTATCCTTGAATAGCAAGGATTAGAAGCCTATAAATAAAGCCCTAGGGGCTGGTTTTTAATCATTCAATTTTTCAGTAGGAGAAGTAGTAGGAGAGAGAGAGAGAGAGTGAGTGGCCAAGAGGAGTTTTGTGAAGCAAGAGCGGAATTGACTTCCTTTGGTTGTAAGCTCTATTTTATTTTATTAATGCAAGTTTATTTCCTTTTATTATTGATGTCTTTAATTATGATGAAGCGCGAGTAGTCAACCCACTTCTAGGGTTGGGGCGAACCCGACGATAGCCATGCATATTTGAGGTAAAGATCCGACCTTTATCATGTTTTGAGCATTTTCCTACTTGTTTATGTGTTTATTGCCCATCTAATGGAGATCCATGCTAACAACTTGGATTATAAACATAAAATCGGTAGAGACAATTAGGGTTTCTTGAGAGAGTTGTCTAATTGTTGGAAAAGGCGAAAGCTTAATCCTTTAATGTGATTCACATGATTATCTGTTTATCTCTGCCTTATGCATGCTTGGTTATTGTCGTTGCAAACCCCAATCTTGGAAGTCCATTTACATTAAGTTTAGTCGAATCCCCCAAAGCATTTGTTTTTACTTTCTTTTGTTTTCGTTTTAAGTTTCTGCCCTCGTCGACCTCGACCAAGCCCTGGTCGATATCGACTACTGATCCTCAACCCAGAGTCGTCGTAGCTTACTGTGTGCAGGAACTCGACCAGACCCACTCGACCTAGACGAAGGCTACTCGATATCGAGTACCACCTGGTCGATATCGACCACACCCTGTGCTTGCTGCTGTGCTGTGTTCGACTGTCCGATCTTCTGTCGACTACCCTAGTCGAGATCGAGGACCCTGTTGTCGACTTCTGTCCGTGAGATTTCTCCGCTACCTAGGATCCGCTGACACGCTTCCTCGTGGATCGATCCTGACTTCCCGCTGCTACATCAGGAGGAGGTCTTGTAATTATTTGCGTGGGCAGAATCTGGTTTGATTTATTTTGTTATATTTCATACTCGATTTCCTCCTACCAACAAATTGGCGTCGTTGCCGGGGAAGCTATCATTCGCACCTTAGGTAGTTAAATCTCACGTCTGCTTTGAGTTACTTTACAGGTGTATGCGTCGTTCTGGTCAACCACCTGAGTTTGACGGTTTAGACGAACCAGAGCGCCTTCTACACATCAGAGCTAAACTACAAAGAGCCATGGCGACCGCTGAAACACAAGAACAACTGATTGCCAGGCTCACAAGGGAGCTAGCCGCAAAAGATACCACTATCGCCAAAGAAAGGGCAGCAAAGGAACAAGAGAAAGCGGAAAGGGAGCAAGCAGAAGCTGAGCTTGCCCAATTTCCAACTACAACAGAGGATTATATGCATCCAACTCTCGTTGTGCCTGAATCGGCGATTCTAATCCCTGAAAACTCTTTTGAAATTCGCACTCAGTTTCTTATAGAACTTAAAAACAATGCTTTTCATGGACGATTTAATGAGTGCCCTCTTGAACATATTACCAATTTTCATGACATGTGTCGTACTCTTGCTGAAGGTACAACTCTGGAATATGTCAAGACGAAAGCTTTCCGCTGGTCGCTTGTTGTAAGCCTAATTTGCCATGTTTTACACTTATTTTAATATCGATTTCTGCATACATTGCATGCATTTGGGTTAGAATAATACAGAATCTGTGTAGTTTACACTTATTTGCAATATATGGAGGTCTACACAAGTTTTGGTTACCAATTTTCATGACATTTATTTTTGGACTTTTGAGACTTTGTTGCTTTTGTTTGTTTTTGTTTTTGGAACTTTTAGTTTTTCTATTGTGGGTATATGTCTTCTACACTTGTCAGGTCCATGGATAGATGCAAGCTAAAAACGGACTTGGCCCAGGATTCTTTTATTCGACATTTTGAGGCCCTGCACACCTGTCTTGTGAGTTTCTTTCTTTACCCTTGTTTTTATACAGCGAGGACACTGTAATGTTTAAGTATGGGGTGGGGGAAGGGCTTACTTCGTGCATATTTTCCATATTTGACATTATGTGTGCATATTTAAAGTTTATTTTTTATACATGGCTATTTTGGAATTCATTATTAATTTATGTGCTTATATGCATGTTTTCCAAAGTTTATAAAAATGACCCCCATTGAAAATTTTGGTTAATGTCATGGAAGCTTATATTGAACTCGACGATGCAAAATTAGATTCATTAGAGATATAGCATGAAATTGCCTAGTAAAGGGAAGTCACAATGAAGTGCATTATTTTCTTGAAAACCATGAAAGGAGGTAAAATTTGAAGTTGCTTTTGACATATTGCATGATAAGAGGATGGAGGACTTTATATTTCCATATAATGCTCATTGTTTGAAATCCTAGCCTTACCTATGCTTATGCATTACACAAAAGCCATAATATGCCTTATTTCAAATATTTCTCCACATGATCTAAATATTTCCATTCTTTACCTTATTCGGGGATTATGTTGAGAATGATGTTACATTATGGAGAAGTTATATGGTTGTTGTGTTGAGATTATTATTATTGGAGTTTGGCGGGAAATTGTTTGAATTATATGGAAAATTTAATGAGTGAAAGAAAATTCAATCACCTCAGGAGATAAAGGTAGATTGACCCTTCTCTCTGAGATAATAGTTTGGAGAGATGGGACACATTGTGAGGAGTCCAAAGCACTAAGTATCCGGGGCCATTCATGACACCCATGTTTGCGACTCGCGAGAAGGCAGTGCTGAGGTTAGAGAGGTAAAAGCATTATTATTGATAAAAGCATTATGAAAGGTGATGAATCTCAAGGAGAAGGAATGTGGAAATTCAGTTTGGAAAGTACTCCATTTCCCCGGATTATTAGCACCACATTACCAAAAATTGCCCACCTTTAGCCTTTTACCAATCTATTCCTTATTGAGCTTAAATTAAAGTCCTCTTGATTATTAATGCTTTGTCACATGAATTGTTTTTGCATAACCCTCCTTTTGTGAGTAGATGTTGCTTTTGTATATTTGCACATGCATGGATCTGTGACACTAGTACCTTTTCGAGAATGGTAATTGATTGCAGGGTTATATGACAATGAATCTAAAATGTTGAGAGTTTTGAATTCTTCCCCTGAATGACAATTAAAAGTATTGCTTGAGGACAAGCAAGCTTAAGTATGGGGTGTTTGTTGTAAGCCTAATTTGCCATGTTTTACACTTATTTTAATATCGATTTCTGCATACATTGCATGCATTTGGGTTAGAATAATACAGAATCTGTGTAGTTTACACTTATTTGCAATATATGGAGGTCTACACAAGTTTTGGTTATATTTGACAGAAATCGGACGCACTTTGGAGCTTAAAGGAAACTCATGGAGAAGCTAAGAATGGTGCAGCTGGAGAAAAGGCCATTTTTCACCATTCATCATTCTGAATCAAGCTTAGATGTCTTCACAAACGTTGTAGCCCTCGGAAAGAGCTTTCCAACGCATGGTCATATGCGTCAATCCGACGATCGAGGACTCGGGAAAGTGCGTTTTAAGAACGGAGCAGAATGCTGAAAGCAACAACGTTACTCGAGATCGACCAAATTGGTCGACATCGACAAAGGCTTACTCGACATTTGCTCCAGAGGACGAGATCGAGCACGAGATGAAGACAAATGTTACTCTACGTCGAGGAAGTTACTCTACGTCGAGGAGATTTACTCTATGTCGAGGAGATTTACTCTACGTCGAGGAAGCTGGTTGACATCGAGGAGTCCTAGTCGATGTCGAGGAGACCCCAGTGGCCGACGTCGAGTAATCCGAATCTTGTTAAGGTTCTATCCCGAATCCAATGGTGATATTTTCGAGATCAAATTCCATCCGAATCTATCAAGATCTATCAAGTTACATCAAGGAAGGAGAAGATTTATCCATTGAAGACTTTTAGATATAATTCCCTATTTTTAGATTTAATTCCTTTATTGTTTTTATTTATCATTAAGCTTTTAGATATAATTCTAGATATAGATAGATATATTCTATCCTTGAATAGCAAGGATTAGAAGGCTATAAATAAAGCCCTAGGGGGCTGATTTTCATTCATTGAAGTCAAGTCGTCTTAGGGCGCAAGGAGAGAGGAGAGAGGGAGGAGGCGAGAGAGAGAGAGAGAGAGAGAGAGAGAGAGAGAGGAGGCGAGAGAGACGAGAGAGGAGGAACGTTTGGAAGGTTTTGTAAGTTTTGGTTTATTTTATGTTACAGTTAATTTCTTTTATTATGTTTTATTTCTAATTTTCTTCTTCTAGGGTTGGGGTGATCCCAACATAGATATGCGTGTTTGATTTAAATCCATGAATTTATATGTCTTTATCATCATCTACCTATGTGCTTAATCCTTTGCGAAAGTTGAGGAAATTCCTTATTCATGATATTGAAGCGAAAGTGATCTTATTATGAATTGGATAGTAATTAGGGTTTGATTGCGAAAGTTGGTTGATCCTAATTAAGAAAAGGTAGAAACAAATTAGGTTTTTATACGAGAGCCTCTATCACCTAAATTGTTGGAATTTGCAAAAGTTGATTCTTTGATATAAAGCATGCATCTCTATGTGATTTATGATCTGCGCATATGTTTATTGTTGTGGTGATCCCTAACCTTGGAAGTTTGCATCTTTATTTTATTTTATTTCATTATTTTTATCCTGCAAAGTTACCCGACACCGACCACCTCTTTTTCTATCATTCCCTCGACATCGACCAAGTCTTAGTCGACATCGACAACAACCTCCCCACCTCTTCCCGCTATTCCTGAACCCCAAAACACACTAAACCTAGAACCGCTGACTTCTCTCCTGAGGACGAACCTGACTCCACTATCCTATAGCGGGGTCTTGACTACAAATTTATTTGGTCGAGAAACCCTCTCGTCATCGCTCGCTGGACCTGCACTGAAGTGGCTAGAAGGACTGAAACCAAGATCCCTTACAACATGGGCACAAGTAGAGCAAGAGTTTCTCAACAACTTCTTCCCTCCTGCCAAGACAGCATTCCTCCGCCAAAAGATCACAGCTTTCAAACAAAAGCCTGGGGAGTCGCTAGCAAAGGCATGGGAAAGGTACAAGGAACTACTACGATCTTGCCCTACTCATGGACAGCCACCCTACGTCATTCAGGAGATCTTCTTCAACTCTCTTGACCAAGTCACTAAGGGCAGGATCAATCAGTACACTCGATATGAGTACCTGACAATGCCACCAATTGACGCATGGGGTGTGCTAGACAAGCTCACGGCATATGAAAACAAGTATGGGACCTCTACAAACTATAATGAGAACGCCTACGCCAGACCAGCACCGTCTATGCCACTCTATGAGCCAGCAAAGGAGATTGACCCAGATGTCAGGGAGCAGTTCTACAGGGACCAGAATCGCAAGCTCCTCAAGCAAGTCAAATACCTATCTGCCAACCAGCCTTGCATCGAATGCGGGTCGCAAAGGCACACCACTACTGAGTTCCCACACACTGAGCAAGTCAGAATGGCAGAGACACATGAGGAAGCAGCCTACGCTGGGGGTCCAAATCGCTATATGGGAGATCAAAGGTTCTATCAGCCTCAGTGGAACCAAGGTCCTCCTAGGAACCCCCCACCCTACAGAGCTCCAAGACATCCAGAGAGGGATCAAAAAAATGATGATCTGCAGCTGATCCTTGAGGAGATGCGTCAAAATCAGGGCACCATCAACAACCAGTTCCAGAACATCACCACCAAATTTAGGGAGCTGGACATCTGGAAAAGGGGAATAGAGACCCAGATGGGTCAAATCGCTGCACAAATCCCACGACCGTCCGGACAGCTCCCTGGGCAAACAGAACCAAATCCTAAAGGGAAGACCGGACACGTCGCAGCTATCAAACTCAGGAGTGGGCATCAATTACATGAGCCAGAGGTCGGGAAACGACAAGACAAGGCAGAGCAGCAACTCGAGACAGAGCAGAACCTGGTCGATCTCGATGAGCCCGTGGTCGATGTCGACAAGCAGCTACTCGACACAGACCAGAAGTTGAGCTTGGACTCCGCTGTGCAGACCAGCAACTCCAGGTCGACCACCCTACTCGATGTCGAGGAGCCCGTGGTCGAGATCGAGGAGCAGCAAGCCGAGGTCGACGACTCTGCAGCATCTCCGACAACTGATCTAGCTCCGAAGCAGAAAAAGCCACTGCCTTTCCCTTCAAAAGCACAGAAAGATCCCACTACAGGTAGGTTTACCAGATTTGTTAATATGCTGCAAGAATTGAATGTTTCTATTCCTTTTACAGAAGCCCTGCAAGAGATGCCTGGATATGTCAAGTTTCTGAAGGAAATCCTGAGCAAGAAACGATCCATCTCAGAGATCGCAGGCGAATGCAAAGTACTCCACTTCCCTGAAAAGAGGCCTGACCCTGGTAAGTTTTCTATTACTGTGGGTTTTGGACAATATAAATATGATTCTCTATGCGATTTAGGAGCAAGTGTGAGCATCATGCCTCTGTCAATCTGGCGGAAGGTCAAGATAGGATGTATAGAACCCGTGGATGCCAAATTATACATGGCGAACAATACAGTGGTCATCCCTACAGGTATAGTTGAGAATGTCCCCGTCCAGGTTGGTAAGTTCTTTGTTCCAGCAGATTTCCTTATTATTGACTGTGCTGAAGATCCTACTAGCCCTATTATTCTTGGTAGACCGTTCTTAGCTACTGCAGTTGCCAGAATCAGTGTCAAGAATAGATCACTCACCTTCACCATAGGCGATGAGGTTTTGGATTTCTCTTTTGGCCCTGCAAAAGAGGAAATTTCATGGCTAGAGGTGAAAAGCATCAGCGATCACGGGACCAAGCAAACAGCGGAGGAAAGCGACAGAACTGTACTCGAGGTCGACAAGCCCTCCTCGATCTCGACAAGCGCTCTCCTCGAGCTCGACAAGCCTTTGTCGATCTCGACTACCTCCACTGAGCCAGAAACTTGCCAAGAGCCTAAGTATGGGGTCCCTGTACTCGATCTCGACCAACAGTACTCGACATCGAGTAGACTCAAGCCCAAAGATTTCTGTTTTGGGTCCGAACAGGTGAGTTCAGGTATGAATTCTACTCTCCCTCGGTCCATAAAGAAAATTTTTAATGATTTAAAGGGAGATAAGACACCATGGCGAGGGAATCTGCGGAAACTAAGGGCTGAAAAGAAGAAGAAGAAGAAAGAGAAAGGAGATGATGCAAGCAACCACCTGTCAGCTGAGCTTGCATACTACCATCAGGACCTAGATGATCCAGGAGAAGGGCCAAGCATGAGTGGGCCCCACAATAATGATCCTTGAGCGCAAACGGAGAAGTCGGCCTAGCGACTCTAAAATCTAGAGCATGTATATAAGACTTTATAAACTTTTGGGACTTTTTGAACTTTTTGGTTTTTGGTTTTGGTTTTAGGTCTTTTAGAATACTTCATGTGGATAGTCTTGTTCTTTTGGGAAATCTTACACTTTTAGGTCGGCAAGAATATAAGGATCGCGAACGGTGGAAAGAAGAAGTCCCTGAAAAACAGTCAGAATCGACGAAGGCCAAGTCGGCGACGACAAGGAGGAGAAGCCCAGAAGTCACTCGACCTCGAGTAGACGTACTCGACATCGACAAGCCCAGATGCTCCTCGACTTCAGAAAACCACCAGACGCAGACGAAGCTACTCGATATCGAGTAAGGAGTACTCGATATCGACAAGAACACTTACTCGACATACACTGATTCAGCCTCCTCGATGCATTATCCTGTGAGTTCCTTCCTTTACTCTTGTTTTTATTTGATTTTATACAGTGAGGACACTGTAATATTTAAGTATGGGGTGGGGGAAGGGCTTATTTTGTGCATATTTGATCATATTTGACATTATTTGTGCAGTATTTCTTGAATTGCGTATACATGGCTATTTTGGAATTGATTATTGATTTATGGATGGGCTTATTTACATGTTTTCCAAAGTTTTGAAAAATGACCCCCATTGAAATTTTTGATAATGTCATGGAAGCTTATATTGAACTCGACGATGCAAAATTGGATTCATTAGAGATATAGCATGCAATTGCCTAGTAAAGGGAAGTCACAATGAAGTGCATATTTTCTTGAAAACCATGAAAGGAGGTAAAATTTGAAGTTGCTTTTGACATGTTGCATGATAAAATGATGGAGGACTTTATATTTCCATACAATGCTTATATTGTTATAATCCTAGCCTTACCTAAGCTTATATGCATTACACAAAAAGCCATATGATGAGCCTTATTTCATATTATTGCTCCACATGATCTAAGTATTTCCATTCTTTACCTTATTTCCTATCCGGGGATTATGTTGAGAATGATGTTACATTATGGAGATGTTATATGGTTGTTGTGTTGTTCTATATGGAGTTTGGCAGAATTGTTTGAAATATATGGAAAATTTAATGAGTGAAAGAAAATCCGATCGAAGATCGACCCTGCTCTCTGAGATAATAGTTTGGAGAGATGGGACACCAGGTGAGGAGTTCAAAGCACTAAGTATCCGGGGCCATTCATGACACCCATGTTTGCGACTCGCGAGAAGGCAGTGCTGAGGTTAGAGAGGTAAAAACATTATTATTGATAAAAGCATTATGAAAGGTGATGAATGTTATGGAGAAAGAATGTGGTATGAAAGTTTGGAAAGTACTCCATTTCCCCGGATCATTAGCACCACATTGCCAAAAATTGCCCACCTTTAGCCTTTTACCAATCTACTCCTTATTGAGCTTGAAAATCCTCTTGATTATTAATGCTTTGTCACATGAATTGTTTTTGCACAACCCTCCTTTTGTGAGTAGATGTTGCTTTTGTATATTTGCACATACATGGATCTGTGACATTAGTACCTTTTCGAGGATGGTAATTGACTGTAGGGTTATATGGCAATGAATCTAAGATGTTGAGAGTTTGAATTCTTCCCCTGAATGAAAATTAAAAGTATTGCTTGAGGACAAGCAAGCTTAAGTATGGGGTGTTTGATGTGAGCCTAATTCGCCATGTTTTACATTTAAGTTTATATCGATTTCTGCATATATTGCATTCATTTGGGTTAAGATAATACAGAAGCTGTGTAATTTATGTTTATTTTCCAAAATATGGAATCTACACCAGTTTCTGTTTAATTCGCAGAATTCGAGGCATTTTACAGCAATTCTAAGGAAGGTCAGAAAAGCTCGGAAATCCACTACAGAAGTCCAAAGTCAAAGAAGCAGCGGAACCGGTCGAATCGAGCTGTGAACCCCGGTTACTCGATCTCGAGTAGACCTTACTCGATCTCGACGAGCATCTCCGAGCACTGACTTGTCGACTAGGAGCAGTGTCGAGAGCCAGACCAACCCAGCTCCGGAAGTCTACTCGATCTCGACAAGACTTGGTCGAGATCGACGAGGCCTAGACACCACACCTGGAGTCGAGGAGAGAAGCTGATCGAGAAGACGAGGACGAGGACACCGAGCACATCTCTACTCGATCTCGACTAGACCTTGTCGAGATCGACGAGCCACCCTGTCCGAGTCCATGCCGAGGAGCTCTAGTCGACATCACCAGTCCAAACATCGTCGACCACCTTAGTCGATCTCGAGGAGGTCCTAGTCGAGATCGACGAGCGCCAGGAACCCAGATCCGAGCCTGTTGAGCAGATCTAGCCGAGAAGTCCAGTCGACGAACAATTCTAGTCGAGGTCGACGAGTCCCTTGTCGATGTCGAGTAGACTGGATCCCAGAAACGCGTCGACAAAGAGCTGTCCGAGTAGGGTTGGGATTCCTTGGCGCCGAAGGAGGAAGATTCTATCCAAATTCTATCAAGTCTATCTATGGAAGGGAGATCTATCAACATGAAGACATCTTACCTAGTTTAAATTTATCTTTTCCTTTTAGATTTATTTCCCTTAAAAAATTTATTTATCTTTAAAGCTTTTAGATATAATTTTAGATATAGATATGGATATTCTATCCTTTAATAGCAAGGATTAAAAGCCTATAAATAAAGCCCTAGGGGCTGGTTTTTAATCATTCAATTTTTCAGTAGGAGAAGTAGTTGGAGAGAGAGAGAGTGAGTGGCCAAGAGGAGTTTTGTGAAGCGAGAGCGGAATTGACTTCCTTTGGTTGTAAGCTCTATTTTATTTTATTAATGCAAGTTTATTTCCTTTTATTATTGATGTCTTTAATTATGATGAAGCGCGAGTAGTCAACCCACTTCTAGGGTTGGGGCGAGCCCGACGATAGCCATGCATATTTGAGGTAAAGATCCGACCTTTATCATGTTTTGAGCATTTTCCTACTTGTTTATGTGTTTATTGCCCATCTAATGGAGATCCATGCTAACAACTTGGATTATAAACATAAAATCGGTAGAGACAATTAGGGTTTCTTGAGAGAGTTGTCTAATTGTTGGAAAAGGCGAAAGCTTAATCCTTTAATGTGATTCACATGATTATCTGTTTATCTCTGCCTTATGCATGCTTGGTTATTGTCGTTGCAAACCCCAATCTTGGAAGTCCATTTACATTAAGTTTAGTCGAATCCCCCAAAGCATTTGTTTTTACTTTCTTTTGTTTTCGTTTTAAGTTTCTGCCCTCGTCGACCTCGACCAAGCCCTGGTCGATATCGACTACTGATCCTCAACCCAGAGTCGTCGTAGCTTACTGTGTGCAGGAACTCGACCAGACCCACTCGACCTAGACGAAGGCTACTCGATATCGAGTACCACCTGGTCGATATCGACCACACCCTGTGCTTGCTGCTGTGCTGTGTTCGACTGTCCGATCTTCTGTCGACTACCCTAGTCGAGATCGAGGACCCTGTTGTCGACTTCTGTCTGTTAGATTTCTCCGCTACCTAGGATCCGCTGACACGCTTCCTCGTGGATCGATCCTGACTCCCCGCTGCTACGTCAGGAGGAGGTCTTGTAATTATTTGCGTGGGCAGAATCTGGTTTGATTTATTTTGTTATATTTCATACTCGATTTCCTCCTACCAACAAAGACCCGATGTCTATTAGCACAATTTGTAATGGCCCGGGATTATGATTCCCGAGTTACATTTCGAGGGATGAAACCCCTCGTTAGGATCTTGCGCCCCGAGTACAGGTTGAAGGTTTGAAATCGAAGATGTGCAGTTTAAAGTGGGATTTCGCACCCAAATCCGAAAGGTCCGTTAGAGACCCCGGGGTAAACCCTTGTACCTGTCCTAAGTCTACAACGCAGAAAATCATTTATCATGCAAAGGGCATAAGTTCTGAAAATGATACAACCAGTGCCACGGCAGAGCCGGGTCAAAACAGAGTACAATTAGGGAGAAATCTCAAAAGCATGAATCTGGTGAAGACAGGTTTCAAACACTCACTATCCGCCATAAGAATAGACCCCGTCATAACAGCACAAAATTAAGCAGCGTATCGGGTACCTGAAACTATACCACCAAGTCAGGCCAAGAGTCCGCCCGCGGGTCCTCTGACCGCGCTGAGGACATAAAATACGCCTATACCTAGAATAAAGGATGCCTTCATGCAGTACTGAAATCTTAACCACACTATCATGCTCCTAATTCATATATGTAGAATATTAAGTAAGGCTTTAACAAAGAATACCAAGTGGTATATCCCTCTTCTACCACTACCCCTCTTCCAGATAGGGTGGAGACTGGCCAGTTCGATACTATAGGATATCAAATCTCATCATCATATCGCATCTCATGCTCATCTCGTATCTCATGCTCATCTCGTATCTCGTGATATATATATATATATATATATATATATATATATATATATATATATATATATATATATATATAACTCAAGGAGGACAACACCCGATGAAACTGGGCTGCCCTATGACCCTAGGAAGGACTCTAGGACTCACAGATAACGGTCGTTCTGTATTCAAACGCATACAGAATAAGAATGCTCATTCGTAAGTGCAATTCCTAAGCATGATACTACATGGCATGCTCTTATGCATATGAAACACCTACATACTATATGACACATCAGGCAGGAAGTACTGGTTACTGAGTAAGCCCCGGAGGTACTTACCTGGCTAGCAGATCGGCAATAGAAGAATCCAGCACACAGTAGTCACAATTACATAGTATCACCTAGTACGTAATGGAATATACATAAGTCTACATCCAACTATTAAGCACTCAAGCACACCTCAATCAATAGAACAAGTAACATATTATGAAAGTCCTTTTATCGCATCATCCGCTCCCCAAGACCACATCGTTGTCCATAAATCATTGAACCAATTCTGCATGTTCATATACATCAATTCCGCATATACCTCAACGGTTCATCAAAATCATAAGACATAATTTGTGTGATATAAAATCCTACTAGATCGTCATAATTATCCAACATTTAATCTCATATAATAATTCATCACAAGTCATGCTATTAGTCATACATATCATACTTTTAGTCAAACGATCATAATATCATGCTAGTTAGTCATCGAATAAATCCTATTCACAAGTTAGTTTCAAAACCGTTTCAAATCCCAGTTAAATAGTTAAGTATTCCGACCATTGAAAATACTCGCCAAATTCCCTTTTAAATTTATTTATTAGATTACTTTCCAACCTTGAAATTCGTTTCCAAATTCTTTACAAATCTTTAAGTCCCAATAATATATTTTAAATCTCAAATAGTATTACATGATATTTTAAATACCATTTATTTAACAATTTTATAAATTATTTCCAAATCCCCTAAAATCCCGATCATTTTTATTTAATAAACCAACCCTTATAATTTTCCCAAAAAATTATTTTATCTCTTAAAACCTCCAATAATATTGTATATATAATATATTTTAATTGTCGTTAAATAGTTAAATAAATTAACGGATAAACCCGAACCGAACCGAATCAAACCCGCTAAATAAATCCCAACCCGGTAATCCCAATCTCAACCGGTAAAACAAGGTTGTAAAATAGAGGGCCCACATGCTGACTGGGCATGGCTCCCACGCTGACTAGGCACCTTCTTCTCCATTTCAAAATCAAGGAAGTCCCGCCTGGCGCCATGGCTCAGCTCGGCCTCGCTCCCGTCGACGACCGGAGCTCTCGAGCTCAGCTCCTCTATCTCAACCGACCTCTCCTGACCCCGCAGCTCACCTCCCTGGTGCATCGCCCACGCCTGGACTACCTCGTCGCCCGATGCTCACCCTCCTGCGCCCTCACGCTCGACTTGCACTCCTGGCCTTGCGCTCGACCTCACTGGAGCTCTCTAGCTCGCCCTCCCTCTCCACACTCATCCCTCGCGCACACTCCGACCACCCGAGGACAAGAAAGGAATTGAAACGAAACAAGGAAATTGGAAGGAGCTTCGAATGCTCACCGAGGACGTTCGCGACTTCGGAGCTCTCGATTGGAGTTCTGGGGTTCGTCGATGCTCGCGATGGCTCGTCGGACCTGCGCCGAACATGGTTGAGTGTGATGTAGGAGCTCAGGGGTGATTTGGATTGGAAACGAAGGAGAATGGCTTACCGGAAGATTGTCCGCGTTCGAACGGGGCGACGGAGTTCCGGTGGGTTGTGGTGGCGCTGGAGGCTCCTTGGGCGGCGTCGGGACGGCGGTGGATGTTGGAGGAGGTATCTCATGTTGCTGTGGCTACTGCTCTTCAAGGACAAGGAGGGACGAAGGTGTGGGAGCGGCGGTTTGAGCTCGGCGAAGCAGAGGAATGGTGGTGCCTCGGTGGTGATGTTTGGTGATGATGGAGTGACGATGGAATTGGTGATGGCATGGAGATGGTGAAGGTGTGAAACAGAGGAGGGATGGCTTAGAAATTGAAAATAGGAAATTTTACAGGAAACCACCCCTTATTTATTAGGCTTTTCATTTAACCACCCCTTATACAAAACCTTTCACTAAACCACCCCTTATTTGTTAGGCTTTTCATTTAACCACCCTTTATACAAAACCTTTCACTAAACCACCCCTTATTTATTAGGCTTTTCATTTAACCACCCCTTATACAAAACCTTTCACTAAATTAACCACCCCTTATATAATTCCGTCAACAGATGACCACCCCTACCTCTATTCCGTCCAATTTGATGTTAAAAAATTCTGAAAAGACCGAAATGCCCTTTTTTTTAACTATCCATCTTCAACCTTTCTGCTGCCATATATAGAAATCCTACGATCGTCCAAACTTCAGAGCCATCGACGAACTTTAGGCTACACGACCAGGGGATTCGGAGAGGGATTCGATGATGTAAACTGATCACGAATGCAGAAGGTTCTCCAATCACAAGGTATAATCAATGTTCTAAAAAACGCTCGGTGGATGCTCGGCGGTGAGGTACCGCCAAGCGCCAAGACGGTTCGGCGGCCTTATTGGCGGATTCTTAGCGGTCAAAACGTTTTCTTAATATTTTCTTATATTTACCCCTGTACTAGGACTAGAATACATATGATATAATAGTTATTCATTTCTATAGTGTTTACCATCACTACATTAACAAAAACATAATGTAAATGAAAGTTATATGATTAAGTCGTGACCATTTTGACTTTATTTTGCTAAAAACGAACAAAAGGTGACATAAACATATATGTTTAAAAACAAAAACTCAATCCATATCATCTAAACTTATATGTCTCTTCATTTCCATATAAACAATTAAACAAAGCAACTCGTAATTGCTATCTTACTCTACTAATCAATAAACAAAGCAAATAAACAACACTTGACAGTGATCACAAACAAACTAAGTTACTGTCTTTTGATCAATATTCAATATATAGTCATATACAATTATACATCACAGACACAGACTCACAGTACAATCGAATCAACTAATATATATATATATGCTGATCACAAATTAAGTTACTGTCTTTACTTATCAATATTCAATATATAGTTACTGTCTTTACTGATCAATATTCAATATATAGTCGTGATCCACCAGTCCACCACTAGAGAACTGAGATAAATCGAGCATGAGCAGAGGCAAGAGAGTCAAAGATGGATAGTTTTAAAAAGGACATTTTGGTCTTTTCATAATTTTTTAACATCAAATTGGATGGAATAGAGGTAGGGGTGGTTATCTGTTGACAGAATTATATAAGGGATGGTTTAGTGAAAGGTTTTGTATAAGGGGTGGTTAAATGAAAAGCTTAATCAATAAGGGGAGGTTAAATGAAAAGCCTAATCAATAAGAGATGGTTTAAAATCAATACCTGGACATAAATCCCGAATACGTGAATTTTGAATACCGCAATTAGTTTTTAATGTTAGTTTTTCTGACTCTCGTTCTCTCGATTAATTAGATTTTTAAAATCGACAAGGATATCGCCATTCGATAATTATTTTGAACTTTCAAGGTGAAAGTATGGAAATTATTAGTCAAATTATTATATTCTGGTCGGAGTCCGCTAAATGACTTTTAAATTCAACATGAATTCATTTTTAATAATCTTTTTCCGAAAAATTAGGATTTGAAAATCTGAGCCTTTACACAATTATAGTAGTGTCAAGTCCAATATGTATCAAGAAAGAATGCTAAAGGAATGAAAAAGGAAGAATTGTTCAATGTGCTAATGGAGTAGAGACTTCAAGTGGATTTGTTTCAAGAAAAGATGTGACAACTTGGTGGATACTGAACAACAAAATGGAGGATTATTGGGCAAATCTGTTGAAGGACCAAGACGATTGTACAATGATGCATTGGAGCAAAGTCTTTAAAAAGCCATTGTAACCACTTAAAAAATTATTTGTCAATAAACAATCTTCTTGGATTTTCTTTGAAACATTCGTTTGTATATATGCATTAGAATTAAGATGCTAAGTAATTTTAGTTGGATTAGTGTTTCTTAGTTTATCAAGAAACCAGGTTTGAGCCAATTTCAACCATTTAAATTAATGGATGGCTAGGATTAGTTTCTATTTTTTTTTTTTTAAAACAAAGTCTACCTCCCCCATCAACTCCTCCCATATAATAATTATAAAAATGGTAACAAATTTGATTCACCGTAACTCCATTATCCCCAAAATCAAAAGTTGAACTTCAATGGAACACTGGTTTGATTTCATCACTAATTTTGCTTCTTCGTTCTTTATTTTTTTTAGCACCAAACTCCCAATTCATTAATTCAAATCATCACTAGTTTGTTTGTTTCCACAGGGAAGTTTCTACTACTTTCAACTACATAGTTAAAATTGGGTCTAGAATTTGCTAGCCAATGCGTTACTGAATTTGTTTGCCGACGCACCCATGACCACTTGCAAACAGTGTATTCCAATGCAGCTCTATGTATCTTCTTCAAAATTGCCCCCAGCTCTCCCCTGCTTTTTGCACCCTGCACCAAGTTATTGAAGAGCTGTCTGTTATCTACCTCTATAATCACATGAGTGATCCCCACTTGGCTGCCGTACCGGACTGACCACAGCACCCCTTCGGCCTCTGCTACTTCCACCTCTTCTGTTGGCTGGATCACTCGCGCCCCCATGAAACACGCTTCACCCTTGTCGTCACGCCCAACAAAGTCGACTCCACACCCTCGCTCCTGATGGACGGCCGCATCACTATTTATCTTGATGAATCCTCTCTCCGGCTTACTCCACTTCGTCCCTTCTAGCTTGTTCCGAGGGCCGCTGGATACCTCCATCCTCCCCGTTTCCTTCTCAAATTCCTCAAGCTGCATCATGGCTCTGTCTACTATCCCTCTTGGTTCCAGCACCTCACCCTGGAACACTCTGTTGAGTCCACAAATCACCAAATTAAAACTTGCAAAACCAAAAAATCTCCGATTTTGATATATGAATCCATTCAATTTCACAAATTCAACCCATATAAACCCTAATCTTCTCAAACCCCCAAATTAATACACATACCTATCGACCTCATCGGCGTAACACATCAACGTCGGCGTTGCCTTCTTGTTGTGTTCAATCATGATCGGAGGCCTGAACGAATTGGGAAGATGATCGGGCTGGAGATGATCGAAGGCCTGGACGAATTGGGAAAGATGAATTCGGGGGGGGGGGGGGGGGGAGTTGGTGGCCGGGGAGGAGTCAAATTGTACTCCGTAAATTCCTTCTATAAAAAAACTAATCCTAGCCATTCATTAATTTCAATGGTTAAGATTAGCCTAAATGCACAGTACAGTTTTAATTGAAACTGGATGGGAGCCGGATCCCATATTTATATATGGATAACAAAGATATGAAATGGAGTTAGGGACGGAAATCAGAGCACGTTAGGGACGGAGATAAACAAATATAGAGACGGATATGTGAATGAATTTAGGGACAAGTATAGAGACTGATATAGAAACGAATTTTGGGACAAGTATGGAGATGAATATAGGGATTAATTTAGGGATGAATTTATGGACAAATTTAGAGACAGTTATCGAAAGAGATTCAGGTACAAATTTAGGGACAATACTTATAGTGATTTTCAAGGCGGAAGTAGAGACAAACGTTGCAACAAACCTTAAGACGAAAATAAGCATATGTTTTGGGACAGATATAGGAACAAAAGTAGGAACAAATGTAAGGTGTCACAGTTCTCGTTACTATTAGGGGTGTCCTAAGCCGTATCGGAGGTGGTTGGTAACATGGAAAGAATTGGGGACTAATTTAAAACTCGTTCCCATATCCGTTGCTATGTGTCGTTGCTATTTACCAACGCTAGTTTTAGGGACAAATAATCAACCCATCCCTAAATCCGTCTCTGATGTGATTAGGGACGGCTATTTGTCCCTAAATCCGTTCCTAATAGTCGTCCCTATTTCACATTATTTTAGTAGTGACCGTCATAATATGGTGCGAGATGCTTTATATGATGAGTGCTTGAAGGCTGGGATTTATGTGCGTAGAGAGGCGTCTACGGGTTTGACTGATGACAGGGGAGGTGAGCTTCGTCCGGCTGATATTTTGTTCTACAACTGGTTCCAGGGCAAAGACACTTGTGTTGACATCACGGGTACTTCTATCTTTAGCAATTCTGGTGTTTCAGTTTTCATCCCGGGTAAGGCGGCCAGGGTGGCTGCCGAAAATAAAAGGAAAAAGTATGAGAAGGTTTGTGGAGACAAGGGATATCATTTTCTACCGTTTTCCTTTTCTACTATTGGTGACTTAGGGGATGACGCCATGGGACTTCTCAAGCGGATATGTGGGGTTGCTAGAGGGCTACCTGAATATAGTAGGGATACGTGTCATGTTTTGACTAGAATTGTCTTTAGCATTCAGAAGGGTTGCGGAGCTCAGCTTTTTAGCCGGCTCACATCCAATTTTATGTAATTACTAGTTGACATTCTTTATAACAATAATAATAATAATAATAATAATAATAATAATAATAATAATAATTTGTTAATATAATAATAATAATAATAATAATAGTAGTAATTTGTTAATATAATAATAATAATAATAATAATAATAATAATAATAATAATAATAATAATAATAATAATAATAATAATAATAATAATAATAATAATAATAATAATAATAATAATAATAATAATATGTCATGCAAGAGGATGGGTAACATACTAACATATAATAGTTCACCAACAAATGTGAGGCTAAATGTTAGAATTAAGTACGTTTAAATTATGTTTTAAGAAATGAAGAATTAAATATCTTTAATAAATGCATTTATTTATTATAGTCATTAATAAATGTAAAAATCTGTAAAATAGAGAAGCTGTTGAAGTTGGGGGGAATTTTTTTTAGAGATTTTGATCTTTTAATCTCTATTTTATAGATTTTTTTACCAAAGCTGTTGGGCTTGCTCTAAGGCAATGTGAGAAAGTTGGAGCCCTTTCTTGAAAACTATACTCGCTTTTTTTAACGAAAAAAAAACTAAAATTTCATGCAAATAAAATATTACTCCATTCGTTTCAAAATAAAAGTCGTTTAGACTTTAGTGCACACTTTTTAAGGAGGTAAAAACTCTATAAAATATTGTTTTTTAATCAATTTTTTCCATAATTTCATACTCTTTACTAACAAGTACTACCCCCGTTCGGAAAAACTTGACACTTTACTATTCATGCACGCTTTTTTAGGAGATAAAAACTATACTATAAAATATCTAGTTTTTGTAATAATTTTTTTAACAACTTCATAGTTATTATTAATACGTACAAACTTGTTAAAAAAAATTTATAAAAAAATGAATATTTTATATAGTTTTTATCGTTCTAAAAAAGCGTGCATGAATAGTAAACGACAAGTTTTGCCGAACGGAGGGAGTATAAAATTATTAAAAAAATTAATTAAAAAAATTATAGAATTTTTACCTCATTAAAATGCGTGCTAAATAGTAAAGTGACATTTATTTTGAAATAGAGAAAATATAATTATTCAAATAAACATCAAATCACATGTATATGTAATATTCTTACTTTATGTAATATTCTTACTGAAAATAAATTAAGTACTTGATCAAATCAATTGGATTTCATCTATTGATTATCAATTGACTGCAAACACCAAGAGGCAAGAGATAAGAGATGGGAATGTTGGGTGATTTTGATTTTAAGATAAATTGGACAATTTTAACATAATTATATCCACACCAAAAACAAAGGGAGATGGAAGAGATTACAGAATGATCATCGTTTTGCAAAGAGAAGACTAACCCTCGTTTGTTTTTGTGTAGGGAAAGTAACGATTACATATATTTAGGTGAAGATTAATTGATTATTTTTAATCATTACCCTTCTTCTTTTATTTTTTGTACCATATTTGATGTAACGGTCCGAGATTATGATTCCCGGGTTACGTTTCGAGGGATGAAACCCCTCGTTAGGATCTTGCGCCCCGAGTACAGGTTGAAGATTTGAAATTCTATCCTAACATTTTAAAGTGGGATTTCATACCCAAAATTCAAAGGGATCGTTGGAATCCCCGGGGAAGTCCCCTGTACCTGTCATAAGTCTAAGCGTGGAAAACCAACAGTCATGCAAATAGTAGAATCAAGGTGTAATACAAGAGGGTGACACGACAGAGCCGAGTCAAAACCAAATCAATAAACGTATTTATCGAAATTTAATATACAATGTTAGTGGAGTTAAATCATTTCTTTGAGATCGCCCAAGAGAGTTCCCACGTCACGGAAACAAGGAATAATCATGCTGCAAAACAAACCTAAAAAAAATGTATGCGGGGCGGTGTCAGATCGAAGCCCTACGCAATATAATCCCAAACAAGCAGACATATACACACGCTAGTCCTAATAAAGATGCTTCTAGATGCAAGACGGAATATTAACACACTAGCATGGTCCTAAGATCAAGTGCATAAATATAATAAGGCCTTAGCATGGTCCTAACACACGAGCGGAGACTGGCCAGCTCGTGAATGCATTCCATATAATCGGGTGGCACGCATGCCCAACCCGTATCCACAATAAAGCCCGCATGCATCTCATAATATAAGGAAGTTCATGACTCGATTGACTCAGGATGGGACCCGATGAGACTAGGTCGTCCTATAACCCTAGCAATGACTCTAGTTACTTCACAGATAACGGCCATTCTGTTTACAAAAGCAATGAGTAAACGAATGCTCAATCATGAGTACAATCCTAGCAGGATACTACATGACATGCTTTATTATGAATGCAAGCACCTAGTATGCACATGGCTACAAGCAAGGATATCTCTTTTCGAATCTGAGTGAGCTCATATAGGAACTCACCTGGCTATGCAGAACAGCATAATAGAAGATCCAGCAGACATCATTCATAATCACAAGGTATTACCTAGATACACATCAGCACACACACACACACACACACATATATATATATATATATATATATATATATATATATATATATATATATATAAGTCTACGTCTAATCATTCAAGCATTCAAGCACACATCATTCAACGAGGATAACAATCATATCGCAATCATTATCACATCAAGTTCAGCCACTCATCATGATGCCACATTCCATAAGACTGCATCATTATCATCATTCTGTTCCACCACATTCATATATTCGCAATAATACTCATATATCCGCATGATCAATTGATCATATATCTCCAAAGTTCATCGTAGTAATCATAGTTCATAAGCGATAAGTCAAACGATACATAACAACCCATCATGCTATTAGTCAACCAATCATGCCATTACTCCACACAAATCATGCTATTAGTTACTCAATCATATCATCGTGCTAGTTAGTCATCGATCACATAATTCCCAAGTTAGTCTCGAAAACCGTTTCAAAAACCGAGTTAACTAGTTAGAAATTCTGACCTTGGAAAATATTCATCAAATTCCTTTTTCAAAGATCCAAGTCTCATAGTATTATACTTTTAATCACCACAATATTATATCTTTAAATCTCAAAATAATATTGTATATTTTAAAGCCTAAATAATATTATATAATATTTTAAATACCATTTATCAACCACTTTCATAAAACATTTCCAAATCCCTTAAAATTTCCTAACCATTTTTTTTATTTAATAAAATCAGCTCCTTTAAATTACCAAACCGACCTTATATTTACAAAATCCAAAACCGACCCTCCTTATTTTAAATTCTTCAAATCAACCATTGAATTTGGTAAACTTTAAAATCCAATTTTGGATTAAATCCCAACCCAAAACTTATTGTAGAGAATAGGCCCAAAGTCTCAAAAGTTCTGCCCACAAAAACAGGCCCATTCCCCTTATTAAACCCGGATTCTCTCCTCCTTTCTATTTGAAAGCCAAGGTGACAAAGAAGAGTGGGCCCCATGCCGATGTGGCTGCTGAGGTGGAGGCGGGGCCCGCAATCACTATTCATCTTCTTCTTGAAGATGTGCAGCGCTCGACAGCGAGAGGAGGAGGGAGCTCGGCCGGTGACGGCATTGCTCAGACTACCCGGTCCACACCCAATGAACACGAAAGGGACACAAAAGCAACCAAGAAGGAGAGAGGAAGAGGAAGAGCTCACCGAGGGGGGGTTTCGATGCTCGTCGGAAAACGCCGTCGGGGCGCGATTGGGCTCGCCGGAGTTGGAATCGAGCGAGATCGCCCTAGGACGGAAGAAAGGAGGCTTAAAGGAGGAATTTACATCGTTTTAGGACAAAAGGAATAGAAAGGAGAGCTTACCGGAGGATTCGAACGAAAAACAGGGCAATGAGCTCAGCGCCGGCGTCTGGAGTCGACAGGTGCGTTGCTGCTGCTCGGGGACGCCGAGAAGGGCAACTGAACGTTGCTGCTGCTGCTGGCTAAAGGAGGAGGAAGGATTGGAGAGGAGGTGTTACTCGCCTCGGCGTCTTCATCGGAAAAACGGGGAGGTGAGGGAGCGGCGGCGGCGGTGTGGTGCCGGAGGCTGTAGGGCGGTGGTGGTGGTGGTGGGCAACTCCGAAATCAGGAGACAAAGGCTCCTTTTGAAGGGAAGAAAATAGGAGGAGAAGGGGAGAGGAAAGCTGTGTTTGGTTTTGAAATGTGAAGAGGAATGGGTTCCTCTGAACCTCGCACGATAGAAAAAGGGGGAATTGAAATTGAAGTGTAAGGGGGGTTGAAGGATTGCAGGCGTGGGTTGCAGACTGGGTT
Source organism: Persicaria tinctoria (assembly GCA_037127255.1). Taxonomy (NCBI): domain Eukaryota; kingdom Viridiplantae; phylum Streptophyta; class Magnoliopsida; order Caryophyllales; family Polygonaceae; genus Persicaria; species Persicaria tinctoria. The sequence continues at coordinate 17,105,417 of JBANSL010000007.1, read as the reverse complement.
TCTTTCTTTTGACTCTTTGCCATAAGGGGGGGTCTACAAGACGAGGGAGGTGGGTTTTGACCTGCTCAGTAAAATAAGGGGATGAAAAAATGGTAAATTTTTTTCCTAAATTGCCCAAACAACACAATCCTTATCCATATCCTACCCCAAATAACGATTAATTTAAAATTTGAATAAGGAATACAAGGAGACAATGGGAAGAAAACAAGTAATGTGGTCCCAAGAAAATACCCGGAAAATAAATTTCGGAATTAGTTCTTGATGTTAGTCTCTTAGATTCCCGCTCTCTCGATCAATTAGGTTTTCAAAAATCTCAGAAAGGATTTCGCCATGTCAAGTTAATTTTCAAAATTTTATTTTAGGTCGAACATTCGTTCCATGAGTTTTAAATCCGGGTTAGCGAGTTTTTATATTAAATTCCGCTTTTGAATTCATTTTGATTTTCGTTTTTCCGAAATTAGGATTTTTAAAAATCCGAGCCTTTACATCATCCACCTCTAAAAACAAGTCTCGTCCCCGAGACTAAAATCATTTTAAAGTAGGGGATGAAGTTTGAAATAGGTGAGTCCAAGGATCATTCCATTGATCCCGTAAGTACCTCACAAGTGCCCCTATGAGATTCTCACAGTACCGTCGCCATGATCATAATATTCCCTATGGGTTGTAGCGAGAGTGTGATATGGGCCCCTATCACATCCTTACCCTGTCTTCTCGGTTATATCACAACTCGAAAAGCATTACAACATCCCCACTAGGTCTTAGCAAGCCGTCTATAAATGCCTCTATAAAATGCTTGTATCCACTTCGTGGGGTGTCATAATGCAAGCTCGGGTAATAAATTTTCAAAAGGGTTTCCCAATTTGAATAGGATTGGTCTCAAAATCGTTGATATTCTCGATCGCGTTCGTTCTCTCAAAACACAAGTTAATCATTTTTAAGCATCATTCAAAATCCCTTAACCCGATGTTAATCAAGCAAGTTTCAATTTCAGGAGGTGGAATCATCCACCTCTAAGGCTAATCCCAATTTTCTTCCTAGGTTCCAAGTCAGAATCAAAGTTCATCAATTCGGTTGTAGCATCCTAATAATTCCAATTCAAGGCATTGTATATGATAGCAATCGTTCAATATAGAAATCATATTATACGTTTATAAACATATCATACTCATGTCAAGGATAGTCACATAATATAACATATTTAGCATAGTATCATTCATAGTAGGGTTCATCACAACACATCATAAAGGTTGCACATCATATCATTAAGATAATCACGTCATATCAATCAGATAAGCACATCATACTCATGTTAACCACCAAGCGCCATCGCATTAGAGGCAAATAAGTACGTCCGTACACTAGCATTTCATCAAGTTCAGGGGATAACTATGTTAGTACTAACAATTCACTAGCGCCTAGGGCAATACATCAAGGAATCATCATCGTCTATCGCATAGAATTCGCACAACACTCGGCCCCAAGTAACACATAACGCTAGATCACATTCCCGAGAAAACCTTTCTATAACTACCAATCACAGTAAGACACGACCACTACTTATCATATCTCGCATTAAGATCAACCTTACCTAGATCTACCAACTCAATCCGATACTAGTTCTGATTATCATTGCATATTTGCATCTTGCTCATACACAGACCCTCTAGCCTCCCTACTATCCGCAATCAAGGTCAATTACCCTAAACCAATAACTAAGCATCCCAACTCCTATGCCATCAAGCCATCTGAGAACCATTCCACTTCGACATCCTGAGCCCAAATCCTACCTTCCATTCGACCATCTAGAACTATATCCCGGAGTTCCCAATCGCACAATTCCCTGATTCCGACAAGCTTAACAACTCGACCGACTATCAATGCTCTCTATAAAGCACACCCTCATCCTAAGGGGTCCTCTATCAGTCCCATCTTTACCTTCTAAGAGAAATCCCAAGTCATATATTGAACCGCTCTCACGATCAATCTAGACGCTTCTCAACAATCTCGCTAACTCTTCCTATGCTCTCAAGACTCCGCCTGACCATCATCTCCCAAAGGGACATCTCAACTCGCCTTTCTAATCTAATCATACTCCCCACACCACTAACCACTCTCATTAACCATCCACCTCTAAGAACCTAACTCATATCGACCATCTCATACCTGAAACTCCCATCCAATCCTCGGCATTACCAGCAGGGTTTACTTCCTAAGCCACTCTCATGCCCCAACCAACACAAGCATCCTACCTTGCTAGAATCCACTCAACCGCCTACTCTCGACAGCCCTAACGCAGAAAATCGTCTAGTACTAACTCATAACCACGAATAATTGAGTTCCTCATCACCCACGTTCCCAATACCTTCCGCTTTGCCTACTGCTCAAATTCATGCTCAGAACCTTCCTAGCTTAATCTCAAGCCCACAGTCTTACTAGAACCTCAATGGCATTCTTGTCTAGCTAGCTGTCTTTCCTTGAAGATTCACCTCACGTTCTCGAATACCTCAATAGCCACAATAACCTCCACTCATAAATCCTGATTCATTCCCTATGCTAAAATCCTCAAACAACGCATCTAGAAATCCTTCACGCATGAATTCTCGAAGCACTACCAATTCTATCCAAACAATCCCCCAAATACTCATCACACGTATAGTCCTGACATGAACAACCTAATATCCAAGATTGATAATTTCCCAATTCAAGCAACCCTATACTACTCATCCTTAGCACTTCATCAACCTCACCCTTTACCAAAACCGCTCCCAATTATCGCACATACAACCTAGTCCCGAATTCTATGATTCCTTAGGCATTCATCAATTGCTCATCAATAATACTGCCCACAATCCACTCTTAGACTATCTAGACACCTTCCTTAGCTCACCAATCCATCTAATAACACTTCCCTTTGAGAATCCCTCCGATCCATTCTTAGCTCACTCATCCACCTCTAGAACTACATTAACCACCTATACTTGCACCCACTATCTACCGAGACTTCTAGCTAGGACCTCTTCCTCGAAATCTCACCATGCTAACTCCATTCTTCACCTAAGACCTACCTGGAAGCTCAAATATACTCACTCAACACTATCTCCGATAAGCCATAACTCACTCGACTCTACCCAAGCTAACACATCCTTCATGCATTCCATCTCGCATAACCAATGACCAACTCGAACACCTCAATCTACCTGCGATTTCCCGATCTGTCTCACCAAGGAAAACACTCGACTCATTCCCAAGAAGAATACACCACCACATATATAACCCATAACCGATTTACTAGCAGGTCAGTACACTTAAGCATATAGGCACATCATCACAAACACAAGTTAGTCAGGCAATCATTCACTACCAGTTCAGCTTATCAGTCATCACACCTCAATTTAGTTAGTTCCAAGCCTATCGCACGACACCGATTCCAGATCGCATAGGAGAGATCACAATTCGGACAAAGAACGTCATTCCTTGAGTCATCTAGGAGGATTACGTCTGCAACCGCCATCTTCGAAAGGCGTCCTTCCTTTGGTGACGTCGATCCTAGGGTCCATGGGCCATGGGCCCACCACATTTCCGTTGCGCCACTCTGGTGCCACTCGATCGCTCGTTTTCTCTTCTATGTCGACGTCCATCAAGGGGATCACGAGGGGTTAGAAGTCACGGAGATAGGGGAGGGCAAGGGAGGACAAAACGACTTTCTTAAGAATTCAGACACAAACCAGGACTAGAGATGATGAGACTCAAGACAAGACACAGACTCAAGAGTTACAACAATCCCCTTAGGGTATTCTATAAGGTTACAGGTGCACATGGCAATCACAAATTATTTCAATCATATCATTCCACACTATCATGTACCTATTAAAGGAATAGCGTCCTATGCATCCATAACATTTCACATAATCAACTTTACACGCACACGGAACAGGCTAAAACTTATCATCTCATGCACTAATCATGCTTGACATATTAATATCATGTATGCACAAACCGACAATAGACAGATGCAGCATAAGTTATATATGACATAGCGAGCATTATAGGATATCACATGTATGATTCATTACTCACTTTGTGTACACATAAGTAGGTCAAAACAATGTGGGTTCCAGGTAAGCATGTTAAGATGCACTCTAATAATCGTGACAAGGGGTATGGTTAAGCATTTGGGCATAACAACTATCACATCCAACACAACCATATACATGTAGTATGACAAGTATGGCACATAGATGCATGATGGTCAATAATTAGGAGATGTATATCCTACATGATACTACCAACACTCATTAAGAAAATACATAGTCAGTGAGGTTCAATTTGATTAACTTAACATGCTCAAAAATTCATTTCTCATGGCACTCATACAAAGAGGGTTGACCACACTATCATGGACCTAATTCAAAGGAGAGTAACAATGATGGGAATTCATAGATTCGATATATATATTCGTTCATAAGTGCGATCATGAAAGTTATCAGACAAGTCATGCTGAAATATACCAACACACCATGTCATACAATCACCGACTCATCACCCTGTTTCCCCGTGGGACGCTAATATAACTCGCTCGGTATGACACAAGGACATTCACACTGTTTTCGAGATGAGAGGGTATAATTTTTTGTTTAGACTCTCGTGGTAAGAAGACACAGTTGATCAGTATAAGAATCGAGAAGGATAACTCCATAAGACAAATCACTTCTAACTCGAAATTGTTTCATTGATCACCCTCCCTAAAACACTCATGGATTTCCCATATCCGACACACCCCCGGAAGTAGCTAGTTGACCGACCCAAATTTTCCCGTGGAAGACACCAACCTAAGGTACATGACTCGATAGAAGCATTGGTGGTGGGATACAAAATAGGACTCGAAACGGGGAGAGCGGATGCTCTTCGACACTTGCTAACATGCCTAAATGTGTTGGTGGGACGGTTGACGGAGTCAGAATCATCAGGGGTTTGAATTATTGAAGAGACATTCTGACAAGACAGGAGTTCCAATGACATATGAACAAGGTATTCTCCCGCTATCCCGTTTGCACAGTTATTCAATACATGATTCAAGTCAAGGCATACTGATTAGTTCTCTACCCTAAGCACAATAGCACTCACTATGGAAGCAATCAACGATCAAGCTATCCTATGGGCCGCCCTTCTAGGGGCGACTATCCTGAGGGGCAAAACCTCATGGTCTCTACCTAACTCGCCACTCCAGCCACTACGACGCAAAGCCTTGGAGTCTTATAGGCCCATCTGTAAAGAAAAAGCTATATTTTTGCCTACCCATTCCCAACGACATCCAATAGGGATGGTCTAACGCCTTTACTACCCCATTCGTTTCCCTTTGTTTGTTTACCGAATTTATAGAGTCAAGTTCGTATTTAGTCCATTTGAGTTAGCCATATTAAATTCATTTTGCCCTTTCTAAAACATTTTGGAAAACCATTTGAAAACCTTAGGCCATTTTCAAAACCACTTCAACCTATCATACTCGGAATGCACAACCTCAGCTCTGATACCATCTTTGTAACGGTCCGGGATTATGATTCCCGGGTTACGTTTCGAGGGATGAAACCCCTCGTTAGGATCTTGCGCCCCGAGTACAGGTTGAAGATTTAAAATTCTATCCTAACATTTTAAAGTGGGATTTCATACCCAAAATTCAAAGGGATCGTTGGAATTCCCGGGGAAGTCCCCTGTACCTGTCATAAGTCTAAGCGTGGAAAATCAACAGTCATGCAAATAGTAGAATCAAGGTGTAATACAAGAGGATGACACGGCAGAGCCGAGTCAAAACCAAATCAATAAACGTATTTATCGAAATTTAATATACAATGTTAGTGGAGTTAAACCATTTCTTTGAGATCGCCCAAGAGAGTTCCCACGTCACGGAAACAAGGAATAATCATGCTGCAAAACAAACCTAAAAAAAATGTATGCGGGGCGGTGTCAGATCGAAGCCCTACGCAATATAATCCCAAACAAGCAGACATATACACACGCTAGTCCTAATAAAGATGCTTCTAGATGCAAGGCGGAATATTAACACACTAGCATGGTCCTAAGATCAAGTGCATAAATATAATAAGGCCTTAGCACCGAATACCAAGTGGTATATCCCTCTCCTACCTCCACCCCCTTCCGATAGGGCGGAGACTGGCCAGCTCGTGAATGCATTCCATATAATCGGGTGGCACGCATGCCCAACCCGTATCCACAATAAAGACCGCATGCATCTCATAATATAAGGAAGTTCATGACTCGATTGACTCAGGATGGGACCCGATGAGACTAGGTCGTCCTATAACCCTAGCAATGACTCTAGTTACTTCACAGATAACGGCCGTTCTGTTTACAAAAGCAATGAGTAAACGAATGCTCAATCATGAGTGCAATCCTAGCAGGATACTACATGACATGCTTTATTATGAATGCAAGCACCTAGTATGCACATGGCTACAAGCAGGGAGATCTCTTTTCGAATCTGAGTGAGCTCATATAGGAACTCACCTGGCTATGCAGAACAGCATAATAGAAGATCCAGCAGACATCATTCATAATCACAAGGTATTACCTAGTCTACGTCTAATCATTCAAGCATTAAAGCACACATCATTCAACGAGGATAACAATCATATCGCAATCATTATCACATCAAGTTCAGCCACTCATCATGATGCCACATTCCATAAGACCGCATCATTATCATCATTCCGTTCCACCACATTCATATATTCGCAATAACACTCATATATCCGCATGATCAATTGATCATATATCTCCAAAGTTCATCGTAGTAATCATAGTTCATAAGCGATAAGACAAACGATACATAACAACCCATCATGCTATTAGTCAACCAATCATGCCATTACTCCACACAAATCATGCTATTAGTCACTCAATCATATCATCGTGCTAGTTAGCCATCGATCACATAATTCCCAAGTTAGTCTCGAAAACCGTTTCAAAAATCGAGTTAACTAGTTAGAAATTCTGACCTTGGAAAATATTCATCAAATTCCTTTTTCTAAGATCCAAGTCTCATAGTATTATACTTTTAATCATCACAATATTATATCTTTAAATCTCAAAATAATATTTTATATTTTAAAGCCTAAATAATATTATATAATATTTTAAATACCATTTATCAACCACTTTCATAAAACATTTCCAAATCCCTTAAAATTTCCTAACCATTTTTTTATTTAATAAAATCAGCTCCTTTAAATTACCAAACCGACCTTATATTTACAAAATCCAAAAACGACCCTCCTTGTTTTAAATTCTCCAAATTGACCCTTGAATTTGGTAAACTTTAAAATCCAATTTTGGATTAAATCCCAACCCAAAACTTGTTGTAGAGAATAGGCCCAAAGTCTCAAAAGTTCTGCCCACAAAAACAGGCCCATTCCCCTTATTAAACCCGGATTCTCTCCTCCTTTCTATTTGAAAGCCAAGGTGACAAAGAAGAGTGGGCCCCATGCCGATGTGGCTGCTGAGGTGGAGGCGGGGCCCGCAATCACTATTCATCTTCTTCTTGAAGATGTGCAGCGCTCGACAGCGAGAGGAGGAGGGAGCTCGGCCGGTGACGGCATTGCTCCGACTACCCGATCCACACCCAGTGAACACGAAAGGGACACAAAAGCAACCAAGAAGGAGAGAGGAAGGGGAAGAGCTCACCGAGGGGGGGTTTCGATGCTCGCCGGAAAACGCCGTCGGGGCGCGATTGGGCTCGCCGGAGTTGGAATCGAGCGAGATCGCCCTAGGACGGAAGGAAGGAGGCTTAAAGGAGGAATTTACATCGTTTTAGGCCAAAAGGAAGAGAAAGGAGAGCTTACCGGAGGATTCGAACGAAAAACAGGGCAATGAGCTCAGCGCCGGCGTCTGGAGTCGACGGGTGCGCTGCTGCTGCTCGGGGACGCCGAGAAGGGCAACTGGACATTGCTGTTGTTGCTGGCTTAAGGAGGAGGAAGGATTGGAGAGGAGGTGTTACTCGCCTCGGCGTCTTCGTCGGAAAAACAGGGAGGTGAGGGAGCGGCGGCGGCGGTGTGGTGTCGGAGGCTGTAGGGCGGTGGTGGTGGTGGTGGGCAACTCCGAAATCAGGAGACAAAGGCTCCTTTTGAAGGGAAGAAAATAGGAGGAGAAGGGGAAAGGAAAGCTGTGTTTGGTTTTGAAATGTGAAGAGGAATGGGTTCCTCTGAACCTCACACAATAGAAAAAGGGGGAATTGAAATTGAAGTGTAAGGGGGGGTTGAAGGATTGCAGGCGTGGGTTGCAGACTGGGTTTCTTTCTTTTGACTCTTTGCCATAAGGGGGGGTCTACAAGATGAGGTAGGTGGGTTTTGACCTGCTCAGTAAAATAAAGGGATGAAAAAGTGGTAAATTTTTTTCCTAAATTGCCCAAACAATACAATCCTTATCCATATCCTACCCCAAATAACGATTAATTTAAAATTTGAATAAGGAATACAAGGAGACAATGGGAAGAAAACAAGTAATGTGGTCCCAAGAAAATACCCGGAAAATAAATTTCGGAATTAGTTCTTGATGTTAGTCTCCTAGATTCCCGCTCTCTCGATCAATTAGGTTTTCAAAAATCTCAGAAAGAATGTCGCCATGTCAAGTTAATTTTCAAAATTTTATTTTAGGTCGAACATTCGTTCCATGAGTTTTAAATCCGGGTTAGCGAGTTTTTCTATTAAATTCCGCTTTTAAATTCATTTTGATTTTCGTTTTTCCGAAATTAGGATTTTTAAAAATCCGAGCCTTTACATTTGATATCTTTTTCTAAATTTCATTCTCTAATTTTAATAAGGGTAACTAATACCTTTAATATGATGAGAAAATTTGGTGTCTTGTACTCTTTTACACATTTAATTAGCTAATTAACTTATTTTAATATTTTTTTAGGCGTGCTAGACCACGTTGAATATTTTAGCCATTTGTACCCCACCCTTCCTTCTCCCATCAGCGGTAGAGCCTCCTCACCCTTCTGCGATTTCTCATCGCCGCTCTTCACCATTTCCTCATCCGTCATCGCTACACTCTTTCAGCTTCCTCGAGCTCTCTCCAGTCTCGACTCATGGCGACGAATACGAACAATCCCATGTCCGCCGCCCCCGTCGCCAAGGCGACCGCTACCACTGAGAATCCCGAGGTCGAAAACCCTATGGAAACCCTAACCCTAACTCCGTCTGACGCGTCAACTCCCGTATCGGACTCCCCTCTCACATCTCCACCGCCATCCAACGCCGCTGAAGAGGACGTGACCAAGGATCTCAATGCAAAGGAGGCACCGATTGCGACGGAAGCGGTGACTGACTCACAGGCGAACGATGTTGAGAGGAAGGCCCGGCGCGCTGAGGGGTTTGGAGCGCAATTCTAGAGCGGAGAGGTATATTTGGCATTCATCTGTTTTTTCCCGTATGCATAATCTCTAATTTTCTTAGATATCTGTTAGAATCTCGAATACGAACTCAAAACCGAGTAAACCAAGCCTAGAAATCAACTACTGGGAGAGAAAGTTGATTCGAATGACACTGGATCTGGAATTGTTTGACATAGTTAGAGATTTGGGAATTGATTTTCTGAAATTGGATAATTCACCCATTGATCTACCATTTTTGCGCATCATAGGGTTGATCAACCGGTGTTTATTTGCCCATTTGTTTGCAGTCAGTTTTGATGTATCACTTGGTGTTTCCATGGAGGTTTTAGAGGCTATGAAGGACATTGTTTCTACATGACTGACAAGGTGAAAACTCTATTTCATCTTATAATCTTATACACTTTTCCATTGACAAGGAAGTCCTGCAGTTAATGTGCTACTGAACCTTGAATGCTTAGATGTTGTAATTGGTTAAAGGTGTAGAGGTGTGGTGGTGGAATTGATCGAATTTACATTAATCTACTTTAGATGCATTGCAAACTTAGAAGTCTGCATTTGGATATTTATGAGCGATTGTCCTTGATGCCAATATTTTCATTCCTTTCTTAATCTTAGGTTGTTGGATTTGAGGGAGATGTGAGAAAGCCCTTGCATGATACAAGGAGATCCTTCCCGGATCATCTCTCGTTGTTGCCGGGTAAAGCGGCCTCTTTATATATGTTTCTTTTTGTGGGATTGTTGCTAATAGACTTGTGCAATTAAAAAAAAACTCATCCACTGATGCTTCTTTCTTTTACAACCAGTGATTTTTGTGTGCATTTAGTGGGACTACTTGTAGTGTTGATGGCATGGCATTCGGTTTTGTCATAATCAGGATTTGATATGTTGCTAAAATCATATCCTCTCCTTGTCAATTCAAAGCGCGTGTTATTTGTTTATACTTTCAAAGGTACCATTTTGAGAAGTTTGATGGCATGGATATTCTTTGTTTCTAATACGGAAGATGCTACATTTGGTTGGTATTACTTATGATGCTCCATTTTTGAGATGTTTTTTGTTAACCTGTCATCGGCCACCTGCGGATAAGAGACATGCTTTTCACGGCGAGCTTCAAAGGGGTAGGCCAAGAAGGCACGAATGTGCTACGCCATCTAGGAAACAAACTTAAAGGCGTGGAGAAGTTGGGCTCAGCGAACATCCTGTGTGAAGTACACGAGGCAACAGCGCATCTGCAACACAAGATTGATCGGAAATCATATCTGCTTGTGCGTTCATAGAGCTGGGAAGTCGGGAGCCAGCAGCATATGGACTCAGAATTGCTCGGTGCCATAGAAGATCTTGCTGTAGCTAATGGAAAGGCTACTCCAGAGGCGAAAACAGTGGCTGATTTTCGGCAATCTTACAAGACGAACTGGTGCTCAGCCAAGAGACGGTTGAGATTGTGGACTTTTCGCCTGATTTTTCATGATATGAGGCTTTTATAGAGGTGTCTACAAATTGGTTAGGGATTACAGATTGGATTTTATTCAGTGTATCATCGATTGATGTTTACTAAGGGGATATTGAATTTCTGAATTTTAGGAATTTCAGCATTTGAGCAACAGGAAATTGGGGGTTCCTCTAAACACATTTTGCTGTAGCACAATATATTATGGATTGATTACAATCCATTATAGATGTATACATCTGCATTTTTTACTTGCTGTTTAGCACTCTGATAAGTACAAGCTACCATCCATAATGAGATTAAATCAGTGGCATTTATTCGTTATATCTTCCATGATCGGTTTGATGGCAGAGAGTGTAAAGGCTCGGATTTTTAAATCCTAATTTTTTGAAAAAAAAATATGAATGAATGAATTTAAAAGTGAACTTTAACGGAAAACTCGCTAACTCGGATTTTTAAATTTATGGAACGGAATTCCGACCTAAAATAAAATTTTAAAAACTAACTTGACATGGCGACATCCTTGCTCGGATTTTTGAAATTCTAACTGGTCGAAAGAGAGGATTTCAGTATTTATTCCGGGTATTCAAAACTTACTTTTGGAACACCTCCTCCTCCTAAGAAATTCAGCAGTGCCTATATATATTCAAGTCTTTTCTCCCCTTCCCACTTCTGAAATTCAGTAGAGCAACCATTTTGGTGTAACATCCACCTTTCTCTTTCTCTTCCTCACACTGTTGACCATCCATTTGTAGCATGATGCCAAGCAAAACTTTGACAAACCCACGCTATAGCCTGTAGAAGATTCCCCCTCATCCTCTTCATTCAATTTACAAACAATTCCTCTCCAGCTGTTACTCCCTCACCCTTTTTCTTTTAATCCAAGCACACTCTGAGCAACCCCCTTTTCACTCTCATTCCTTATCCAAACAACCCAAAAAACCCCCCTTTGTTTCGATCCCCTGGTTCAATGACAACTCCACCCTTCCACCACCAGAGCACCTGCACCACACCATCGTCCACCACTAGAACGTCGACGAAGCAGCAACCCCGCTCCCCTTCTCGCCCTGTGTGCAGCCGAGAGCCAGGAGCCCGAGGACTCTGTTTTCCGCGAGTCGAAGACGAGCCACAACACTTCAGCCAGCAACAGCAGTGGCATCCATTGCCTTCCTCGTCGTCTCCGAGCAGTCGCAGTGCACCCGACGAGCCCAGCCTATGAAGAATAAGAGATGATGCATTCCTCATGAGCAGCTAAGCTGGTGTTTTTCACCTTGTGATCAACCCTTTTTCACTGCTCTATTACAGCTGTTTTACAGCTGATTTTCTGTAACCTCTTTTGTCTTCTTATGCATTGCCATTGCTGTAATTTGTTGCCCCATTTCAGACTGATTTGTAATAAGCCTGCAAGGCATGACACTCACGTGATCAGTGACATCAAGGCACTATATAAAGCCCTGCTGTCACCTGATATGAAGTAGGGTTTTGGGGATCATCAAAGCAGCCTTTTTGCTCAGCCGTTTTGGCTCTTATTTTGCTTGATGCTTCATTGAATGTTCAGGTGCAGGGAAGAGCATTTATTTTGCTCTTGATATAGCTGTGTTGGACAGCATTACAGAGGGAAGGTGCACTCTTCACATGGTATCAGAGCGCGAGGTCCCGATCTGGTAATTTATTGCAGCTGCAAGAAAGGTTTCAAGGATGTCTAATGAGGTTAACAACACTAAGAACCCGGGGACTGAGACAGTCAATCAAGGTAACCTTAATGATCCTCTTTATTTGTCACATTCAGATCATCCAGGAGCACAGTTAGTTGGGATTCCATTTGATGGAACCAACTTTATGACCTGGACTAGGGGAATTACTATGGCTTTAGGGGCTAAGTGTAAACTGGGATTCATCAATGGCTCATGTGCAAGGCCAAGTGATGATCATGCTGATCTGCAGAGGTGGATAAGGGTGGACTATATGGTGAGATGCTGGATTGTTAATTCCATGAACAAGAACATAGCAGAAGGTTATATGTTCATGGAATCCACAAAACAACTGTGGGATGAGGTAAATGAGAGATATGGGCAGACTAATGCTCCCTTGATTTTTCAGATTAGGAAGAAAATGAACAATGTTCATCAAGGGAGTATGACCTTAGGAGAGGTTTATAATGCCCTGAAGAAACTCTGGGATGAGTTACAAGTGTTGGAAAGGACACCAGAATGCTCTTGTGGGGCAATAAAACAGTGTACTTGTGATCTGAAGAGGAGCATAGCAGAGATGGATTCTAGGAACAAGGTTATGCAGCTTCTGGCAAGTCTCAATGAGAATTATGAAGGGGCTAGAAATCAGATATTGGCTATGGATCCTCTTCCTAGCATAAACAAAACTTATTTCATCCTGCAGCAAGTTGAGAGAGGATCAGAGGCAACTGGAGTTACTCAAGGAAACACCATGGATGCAAGTGCTTTTGCTGCATCTAAGGGCTCTTACAGGACTCAGTCTTACACACCTTCAGGACCACCAGGTGCTCAGTCTCAGAAGAAGGATTGGAAGGAATTAAAAAGGCTGAAATATGAACAGAAATGTGCACACTGCAACTATAGAGGGCATACTGCAGATCAGTGTTTCAAATTACATGGGGTTCCAGATTGGTTTAAGGAACTGAAGGATGGTCAGAAAGGGAATGCTGATGTGAGAGGCTCAATGACTGGGAGAGGATCAGCTAATGCAGCAGGATCTGTTGGGAGCTCCATGATGGGGACTCCTCTTGATGATCAAGAAAACAGTGACAGAAATGGAACTGAGGGACAAATGGACAGTGCTATGGTTAATGCAGTGTTTTAGGAAGTTATGAAGAGAATGAAGGGCAAGAGTTCCAGTGAGAATGCATATGCCAACTTTGCAGGTAAAGTAACTACATCTCTTCATGATTTAAATAGCAGAAAAGAAACAGATCTTGAATGGATAGTTGATACAGGGGCAAGTGATCATATGGTATCTTGTGATTATAATTTGTTTGATAAGATCAGACTTGACAAGCCAGTCTTGATAGGGTTGCCTGATGGTTCAGTAAAAACTGTAATTGAAATGGGAAAAATGCAGCTAACAACAGATGTTTGTTTAAGTAATGTACTCCTAGTGCCAGGATTTAAACATAATCTATTGTCAATTGGGAAGCTCCTTGATGATAATGATAAGCTAATAGCTGTTTTTACACACTCCACATGTTGTGTCCAGGACCCTGGAACTAAGAGAGTGTTGCTGGCTGGTAGAAGAAGGCATGGGTTATACAAGATCCTCACAGATGAGCAGGCTAGAGAATGGAAGAATTGGAGAACTAGAAATGAAGATCAGAATAGAGCCTTATTTCCTGCAGTTTTTTGTAATAAAGCTAGTAGTAACTTGAATCTTACTCATGCCAGACTTGGTCACAGTTCTATTTCGAAGATGAAGCACTTATGTGTTTTGAATGAGACAGATTTCAGTAATTTTGAATGTGAAACTTGTGCTTTATGCAAGCATCATAGATTGCCTTTTGAAAGAAGTCTTAATATGGCTGATAGGCCTTTTGATTTGATACATATGGATCTTTGGGGCCCCTACAGGACTCCAACTTACAATGGGTTCAGTTACTTCTTAACTGTGCTTGATGATTGCACTAGAGTGACATGGACCTTTTTGATTAAGATTAAATCTCATGTGTATAAAACCATTACAAATTTTGTGATATATGTTGAGAATCAGTTTGGTGCAAGAATCAAGTGTGTGAGAACAGACAATGGGACAGAGTTTACTTCTGGAGAATGTGAAGAATACTTTGCAAAGAGGGGCATCATCCATCACAGATCTGGCCCAAACACTCCTCAGCAAAATGGGAGAGTGGAGAGAAAGCATAGGCACTTGGTGGAGACTGCAAGGTCCATGAGAGTTCATGCATCACTTCCTATGAGATTTTGGGGTGAATGCATATTAGCAGCAACACATGTGATAAACAAGTTGCCTACTGAAACATTGGGTTGGAAAACACCCTTTGAGAAATTGTTTAATAAGCATACCTCTTATGATGAACTAAAGATTATAGGTTGCTTATGTTATGCTCCAGTAGCTCATTCAGAGAGAGACAAGATGAAAGTGAAGGCCAGAAGGTGTGTTTTGCTTAGCTACCCACATGGCCAAAAGGCCTACAGGTTGTGGGACATTGAGGGAAAGAGATCATTTGTGAGTAGGGATGTAACATTCAATGAGAATGTGTTTCCCTTTAAGGATTCAGGAACAGAAAATGATTTAGTAACAGAAAATGACAGATGCAAAGATGAAGTTGTTCATAGATTGCCTCTTGTAAATCCAGCTCATGATGAAAGATCAGTGCAGGAACTGATGCCCAGATCACAGGACACCAGTCATCAGACTGAGAGTGTCCAAGCAGAAAATGCAAATGTTGGGATTGACAACAATAATTTTGTGAATGATTCTCTTACAGAGAGTCAATCTAGTAGGACTCAAGGAGTACCTCAAGTAAGGCTTGATGATCAGGATGAATTCCCTCCCTTAAGGAGATCCACCAGACAGATAATACAACCAAGAAGGTTGAATGATTTTGTTTTGCCTGACCAAAGGAGAAACAATTCTATGTCACAGTCCTTTTTAGTCACTTGTCTAGATCAAACTTTGAACCTGGAACCTGGATATGTGAACTCCTTTGTTTGTATGGCAAAGGTTTATGAACCTTCACATTATGGTCAGGTTGTTAAACATGATCACTGGATTGAGGCAATGGAACAGGAATTGAAGGCCTTAGAAGATAACAGAACATGGGAAATGACTGACTTGCCACCAGGAAAGAAAGCAATTGGGAGTAAGTGGGTGTACAAGGTGAAGTACAGGCCAGATGGAACAGTTGAGAGGTTCAAGGCAAGATTAGTTGCTAAAGGATACAACCAGATAAAAGGAAAGGATTATAAACATACCTTTTCTCCAGTAGCAAAGTTCAGTACTGTAAGAGTTCTCCTTGCTATTGCCACTGCTAAACAATGGCCATTGCATCAGTTGGATGTGAATAATGCATTTCTGCATGGTCATTTGGAAGAAGAAGTTTATATGAAGCCGCCAGAAGGTTATCACATGGGAAATTTGTAACGGCCCGGGATTATGATTCCCAGGTTACGTTTCGAGGGATAAAACCCCCCGTTAGGACCTTGCGCCCCGAGTACAGGTTGAAGGTTTCAAAACTTACTTTAATGTTTTCAAGGGGGATTTCATACCCAACATCGAAGGGATCGTTGGAATCCCCGGGGAAGTCCCCTGTACCTGTCGTAATCTAAGCGTGGAAATCAAAAATCATGCGACTAGCGGAAACAAGTATAATACAAAATTGTGCCACGGCAGAGCCGGGTCAAAACGGAGTCAAAAGTATAAAGCCAAAATATAATCAGAGTCCAGTGAAGTCTAAACTCCAGCGCTCACTCTCCGCCGACAAAATGACCCGCGCAAATAGGCAAACAGCACCGATATGATGAACATAGATAATACCTAAAAAATTGATATGGGGCGGGATCAGATCGATGCCCACTTCTCTGCATCCCAACCATAAGCACACATATACGCTAATCCTAATAAAGATGCTTCTAGATGCATGGCGGAATATTAACACACTAACATGCTCCTAAGATCAAATGCATAATAATAATAAGGCCTTAGCACAGAATACCAAGTGGTATATCCCTCTCCTACCTCCACCCCTTCCGATAGGTGGAGACTGGCCAGCTCGTGAATGCATTCATTCATAATTGGGCGGCACGCATGCCTAACCCGCTCCACAATAAAGCCCGAAGGCATATCATAATAAAAGGAAGTGCATGACTCGATTGACTCAGGGTACCCGATGAGGCTGGGCTACCCTATGACCCTAGCAAAGACTTCTAGGACTATCACAGATAACGGCCGTTCTGTTTACATACGCATAAAGAAATAGGATGCTCAACGTAGATGCAACCTAGCATGGTACTACATGGCATGATGATCATGAATGCAACACCTATTATATCATGCACCTATAGCAGGGAATCACTCTATTCAATCTGAGTAAGCTCCGAAGAGACTTACCTGGTATCGCAGAACAGCGAAAGGCAATCAACCAGGCAATATGAATCCAACACGTCACAAATGATCACCTAACAAGTATAAGTACATGTATGAGTCTATCTCTAAGGCACACAAAGCATAGAATTATCACACATATAACTTCACAACTTAACATAACAACCGTCACATCATCATTTCCATAATATCAACTTTATCTCGTAATCTATCATCTCAACATCTCACAAGCATACTCAAAATAATTCTCCAATTCACCAACTTAGGATAATCCCCATTTCATACTTAACCAATTTGCATGCCATCATTTCAAAATCTTACTTAGCATATAATTGCACATCTTCATCATAATCATCTAACATTTAACCACAATAATAAATCACCACAATATCACATATTAAATCTCAAACAACATCTTATATTTTAACCCTAATAATATTACATACTACTTCTAACATCTTTTATTTTAACATCTTTATAAAATATTTATAAAATCCCAACAATATTCATTAAATCAAAACATTCATTTTTAATTTACCAAACCAACCTCACTTTATTAAAATTACCAAAAACCACCCACTTATTTTATAAAAGTCCAACCCGGCCCCCTTGTTTTAATTAAACCAAACCGGGCCCTTCAAAAGTTAGTCCCAAAGAAGCTTCCCATTTGTTTCTTTCAATTCAACGAGCTGGAGGTTTAAAAGAGGAAGGGGGGCCCACGCACACAGGGAGGAAGGAAGGAACGAGGAGGAAGGAAGAGAGCTCACCGAGAGGGCTTCGAAGCTTCGTCGGAGTTCGTCGGGATCTCGATGGACTCGCCGGAGTCTCGATCCGCGCTAGCTCGGCCTAGGACGGAAGAACGGGGGTTAAAGGCGGTGCTTTTCACAGCTCGAAGTCGAATGGAAAGGGAAACGAGCCTTACCGGGGTTCTCGGAGAAAACAGGGAGGAAGGAGAAGGGAAGAGGTGCTGCTCGGCGGCGGTGGTGGCTCCGGCTGCTGCTGGTGGCGACGGCGGCGCTCCGGGGAGGAGGTGGTGCGGCAGTGGTGGAGGTGGCGGTGGTGAGGTGTGGCGGTGGTGAGGTGCGGCGGTGGTGGAAATGGCGTGAGGAAGCTCAAGAACCAGTTTTGGCTTGTGAAATGTCGAGAGAGAGAAGGAGAGAGAAGAGGAAGAATCAACACAAATCTGATTTTTCCAAAGGTCAAATTGCACATAAAAGGTCCATTTTTTTGTGAAGAGTGAGGTATTGTTTGTTTGCCAAAATAAGGGGGTCAAAGAGTGGGGGAAGGAAAGGAGAGGATAAGATTTTACTATAATTAGGAGGTGATGAGTTGGATTAGGATAAGAGAAAGCAAAAAGAGAGGGAGGGGAGGTGAGGATAAGATTTTACTATAATTATGAGGTGATGAGTTGGATTAGGATAAGAGAAAGCAAAAAGAGAGGGAGGGGAGGTGAGGATAAGATTTTACTATAATTAGGAGGTGATGAGTTGGATTAGGATAAGGATTCGGAATATGACGGAATTGAGAGCTCGGGTCGGGGATTTAAATTTCCGCTGATTGATCGTTCAAAACCGAAATGAAAGACGGAATTGATTTTTAAATCGGAAAATTTGGGTCGGAATTTATTTTAAATTCATTTTGATTTTCTTTTTCCGAAAATTAATATTTTAAAAATCCGAGCCTTTACATCATCCACCTCTAAAAACAAGTCTCGTCCCCGAGACTAAAATCATTCTAAAGTGGGGATGAAGTTGGAATTGGTGAGTCCAAGGATCACGTCATCGATCCCGTAAGTACCTCATAAGTGCCCCCATGAGATCTCACAGTACCGTCGTCATGATCATAATACTCCCAATCGGTCGTAGTAAGGATGTGGTAGGGGCCCCTACCACACCCCACTCCGACTCCTCAGGCATACCATAACTCAAAACCATTATGACATCTCCGCTAGGTCTTAACAAGCGATCTACAGGTGCCCCCATACATGCTTGTATCCACTTCGTGGGGCGTCATAATGAAAGCTCGGGTTGGAATAGTTTTCTCAAAATCTATGTTCCTTCTCAAATCACCTTTTGAAATTCTTGAAATTCGACATTAACCAAGGCATTCCCAAACTTCCCAATCATTCTACATCCACCTCTAAAGGCTAATCCCACATTCTCTTCCTAGGTTCCGAGTCAAATCATAATTCCACCATTCAATCTCTAGCATTCCTAATATTTGGTATCATGGGTATAGAAGAATGATCATAATCTCAAGATAAACAGAAGATTATAGCACATCAAAGGCAGTCACATACCATAATATCTAGCACATCATCATATCATCGAGGCTCATCACATCATATCACCAAGGATCTGCACACAACTACCAAGCATAAGCATGCAATCAAAGAGACACCACTAACCAATCCCAACCAACTAACTAGGCATACTCACCGCACTCGAGAGGTCAAGGTAATGTCTACGCTCGGCTCAACATAGGACGCAAGTAGCTCATCTAAGACATCTCCATAGCTAGCCCGAATGCTCTCCTCGGTCTCCCATGTGGCCTCCTCAGGGCTCCTCCTAGACCACTGGACCAGAAGCAAAGGAACCTCCCTGTTCCTAAGCTTCTTGACACGACGATCAAGGACCCTCACCGGACGCTCTACAAAGGTATGGTCAGGCTCAACGTGAAGGTCTGAGTGGTCAAGGACATGACTAGGGTCGGGAATATACTGACGGAGCTGGGAGACATGAAAGACGTCATGGACGCCGGCCAAGGATGGAGGTAAGGCTAAACGGTAGGCTACCACACCGACTCTCTCTAGGATCTCAAATGGGCCAATGAACCTCGGACTCAACTTCCCTTTGATGCCGAACCGTCGAACTCCCCTGGTGGGCGAAACTCGAAGCCATACATGCGAGCCTACCTCGAACTCAAGCTCGGTCCTCCGTCTGTCCGCATACTTCTTCTGTCGATCCTGGGCTACCCTCATATGCTCTCGGATGCGACCAACCTTATCAATTGTCTCTCTGACCATCTCGGGCAATGACAGAACTGTATCTGCAGGCTCGTCCCAGCAAACCGGCGACTTGCATCGCCTCCCATACAAGGCCTCATAGGGGGCCATCTCGATCGACGCGTGGTAGCTGTTGTTGTAAGAAAACTCCACTAGCGGTAGATGCTTGACCCAATGGTCACCCCAATCCAAGACGCACGATCGCAACATGTCCTCCAACGTCTGAATCGTCCTCTCGCTCTGGCCATCTGTCTGCAGGTGATAAGCCGTACTGAAATGCAATCTGGAGCCCAAACTCTCCTGAACCTGCTGCCAAAACCTCGAGGTGAAGCGCCCATCTCGATCATATACGATCCTCTCTGGTACTCCATGAAGCCTCACAATCTGGCGAATGAACTCGTCTGCTAACTTCGAAGCTGGCCATGTCTCCTGAATAGCTATGAAATGGGCCGACTTGGTCAACCTGTCGACCACGACCCAAATAGCGTCGAATCCTCTGACGTCTCGCCTCAGCCCAGTGACGAAATCCATGGAGATATCCGTCCACTTCCACTCTGGAACTGGAAGTGACTGGATGGGTCCTCCCGGCCTCTGGTGATCAATCCGAACCTGCTGGCAAATCTGACATCTGGCCACAAACTCTGTGATGTCTGCTCTCATCCTCTGCCACCAATAACTCCTCCTCAGATCTTGATACATCTTATTCGTCCCTGGATGGACAGAATAAGGGGTGGAGTGAGCCTCCTGCATGATCCTCTGCCTCAAATCTGACGTCGAGGGAACTACAACTCTGCCCTGGAAGGTCAGCATCCCGTCTGCTCTCTCTGCAAGCTCTCTGAATCTGCCCTGAGCCATCCGCTCTCTCAGAACTGCAATCTCTGGACAATCTGCCTGACCCTGCCGAATCTCTGCTGACAACTCTGCCTGCACCTCTAAGAACGACAACTGCCCGCGGTCTCGCTGAATCCACACCTCAAAGCAGCATCTCAACAGATCTCTCTGCAAGTCTCGCTGAGCTGTAAGCCTCTCAACGGCCACCTCATGATGAGTCTTCCTACTCAACGCATCTGCCACTACATTGGCCTTCCCTGGATGATAGACTATGTCCAAGTCATAGTCCTTCAGAAGCTCCAACCATCGTCTCTGACGCATGTTGAGCTCCTTCTGCGTGAAGATGTACTTCAAGCTCTTGTGATCTGTCATCACCTTGCAAGAAGTACCATACAGATAATGCCTCCAGATCTTCAGAGCGTGAATCACGGCTCCCAACTCCAAATCATGGATGGGGTAAGACACCTCTGCAGGCTTCAGCTGACGCGAAGCATAAGCGATGACCCGATCTCTCTGATGCAGAACACAACCCAAGCCGGAATGCGAAGCATCTGTGTAGATAACGAAGTCCTCTGTCCCATCTGGCAGAGCTAACACCGGAGCAGTCGTCAACTTCTGCTTCAGAAGCTCAAAGTTGGCCTGACAATCTGAACTCCACTCGAAGGGGACGTCCTTCTTCAGCAGCTGTGTCATCGGTCTAGCAATACTCGAGAAACCCTGGACGAACCTCCTGTAGTAACTAGCCAATCCCAGGAATGAGCGGATATCTCTGACGTTCTTGGGCACCTCCCAAGCAACGATGGCATCAATCTTTGCCGGATCCACGGCAACTCCCTCAGCTGAAATAACGTGGCCTAAGAAAGCCACCTCTGTGAGCCAGAACTCACACTTGTTGTACTTCCCATACAGCTGATGCTTCCTCAGCGTCTCTAGCACAATCCTCAAATGCTCCTCGTGCTCCTCTCTACTCCTCGAGTAGACTAAGATGTCATCGATGAAGACGACGACGAACTTGTCCAAGAAGTCGATGAACACTCGGTTCATGAGCTCCATGAACGCGGCTGGTGCATTGGTCAGCCCAAACGGCATGACCACGAACTCGTAGTGACCATAGCGGGTCCGAAAAGCGGTCTTCGGAACATCCTCTGGCTTCACCCTGAGCTGATGATAGCCCGACCTCAAGTCGATCTTCGAGAAGACCACGGCGCCCTGCAGCTGATCCATCAGATCATCAATCCGGGGAAGAGGATAACGGTTCTTCACCGTCGCCCGGTTCAGCTCCCGATAGTCGATGCACAGTCTCAACGACCCATCCTTCTTCTTGACGAATAGCACTGGCGCTCCCCAAGGCGATGCACTAGGCCGAATGTAGCCCTTCTCAGCTAGCTCCTCTAGCTGAGCCTTCAGCTCGGCCATCTCCGTCGGTGCCATGCGATAAGGAACTCGCGAGATAGGTCTGTTGCCTGGCTCTAACTCAATCGCGAAGTCGACCTCTCTCGGCGGGGGAAGTCCTGGTAGCTCCTCTGGAAACACATCTGTGAAGTCTCTGACAACGGGAACATCTGATACACTGGGGTGCGTGCGATCCACCTCTAAAGCATAACACCAATACCCGACGCAACCTTGGTCTAAAAGTCTGGCGGCTCTGACTACGCTGATGAGTGATCCATTCCTCTTGGGGTCGCTCCCCCAAACCTGGTGCTCAGTCCCGTCAGATGCCAAAATCGACACTGTCCTCGTCCGCAAGTTGATGATAGCCCCGTAGTGGTCCATGAAGTCCATACCCAAGATGAGATCGTCCATCCTCAATGGCATAACTATAAGGTCGGTAGGCCACTCTCGCTCACCTATCCGAATGGGGCACCCTAAAATCTCACGACTCGTCCTAACCTTGGCCCCATCCGCCAGACCAATAGTAAGGGGTGAACCACTCGTGCAGCTCAGGCTCAGCCTGGCCACGCACGCCTCTGCTATGAAGCAGTGAGTCGCACCAGTGTCAAACAAGATAGATAGGCACTCATCATGGAAGAATATCGTACCTGCGGAAGTCGGGGCTGAGCGATCATCAGCATGCATCTGAAATACGCGGGGCGGTGGGGGTAATCCTGGTCCTCGACCTCCCGAACTCTGACCACGATCATACCCTGACCCTGACGGTCCTGCAGAAGATGATCCACGACCCTGACCTGACCCAGATGGTCCTCTACCTCCACGTCCAGAACCTCTACCTCCTCTACCTCCGCCTCGGCCTCTGCCGGAAGGGTCACCTCGTCCCTGGCCCTGACCCTGGCCCGGGGGATATGTCAGCAGTGGTGGCTGAGGAGCCGCAGGAAGTCTCGGTGGCTGTGCAGTAGCTGGAGCTCCACGACTCTGAGGGCATGTAGCAGCTCGGTGCCCCATAGTACCACAGGTGTAGCAGACAGTCGAACGGTCTGGGCAAGAAGCAATGAAGTGGCCCCTCCCGAAACACCCATGGCAAGTCCTCACTCTAGCATCTCCTCCATAAGAAGACTGAACTGGGGGTGCTCTCTGTGCAGCTCCGTGATACCCTCCTCTAAACGCTCCTCTCCTAGATCTGTCATCTCCACGGGGGTCAGCTGGACGCGCCCTCTTCGCCTCAGGGCGAGCAGTAGAGTAGGAAGTCTCACACAGAATCCTCTGCTGATCATACATAAGGATGACCTCCAGAAATCGGTCAAAGCTGACAGCTCCCAAGCTGGACGCATGCAGAAGTACAGGAGGCGGCAATCTCATAGACAGCAAACGGATCCGACTCTCGTCTGATGGAGATAGGTGATCGCAGTATATCAGCTCGCTCTTGAACTGGCGAACGATAGCAGCTACAGAAGCCGACCGGTCACAGGTGCCGCGCATAAAAGATACCTCCCTAGCCATCTGTATCCCTGGTGGACGGTACTCCCTCAGCATCATGGATCTGAAATCGTCATAGGTCCACTCGGTCCGCTCCTTCTTGCAGCCAAACCATCTGGCATTCGCGTCCTCCCGTAGAAGTCCGGCAGCAAGTCTCTGTCTCTCAGAGTCAGGTACAGCAACATGGTCAAATAACCCCTCCATATCACGCAGCCATCTCTCAACGTCATCTCCGACGCCTCCCGCGAAGGTCGGCGGGCTACACTGAGCAAACCTCTTGACCCAATCGATGCGCTTCTCAGGGCACGCATCGACCACAGGCTCGGCTGGCTGCTGAACTGGAACCTCTGGCGTCGGCGCCGTAGATCGAGCCCCTCCACGTAGCTCGCTCAGAATATCATGAAGCGCTGCCTCTAGCTGCCCAATCCTAGTCTCTGGGGAAGCTGGCACCCGGTCATCAACTCGCGGTGGCGAAACTCGCTCCTCAGCACCCTAAGCAACAACTCGACGAGGGCGTCCCCTGCCGCGACGCGCCCTACCCCCACGCCCATCTAAGCCACGTCTCGGATCAACCATGCTTGCTACATAACAATAATTATATCACTCAGCACAGAAGCACTCAACGATTCAATATGACCCCCTTCAAGGAGAATCGCCCTCAGGCCCAATTGAATTGAAGACATACAAGCACAGAGACGATCTATGCCGCCCTTCGGGGGACGGCTAACCGGAGGGGCAAATACCTCACGGTCTCCTAACCCATTTTACTCCAACCCTCGAGTTCCTTGGAGTCTTCACAACCCATCTGTAAAAGAAGCTAGTATTTTGCCTACCTTCCCCGAATTCTACATCCATAAGGGATGCCTATCGCATAGTCTCTACCCCACGAGATTGCCATTCATAATTGATTAATTTATAGTTATGTCCAATTAAATTCATTTTGCCCCTTGAAAACAATTTGAAAACCACTTGAAAACAATTTGAAAAACTTGGGCCATTTTCAAAACCACTTCAACCTATCATACTCGGATTGCAAAACCTCAGCTCTGATACCACCTTTTGTAACGGCCCGGGATTATGATTCCCAGGTTACGTTTCGAGGGATAAAACCCCCCGTTAGGACCTTGCGCCCCGAGTACAGGTTGAAGGTTTCAAAACTTACTTTAATGTTTTCAAGGGGGATTTCATACCCAACATCGAAGGGATCGTTGGAATCCCCGGGGAAGTCCCCTGTACCTGTCGTAATCTAAGCGTGGAAATCAAAAATCATGCGACTAGCGGAAACAAGTATAATACAAAATTGTGCCACGGCAGAGCCGGGTCAAAACGGAGTCAAAAGTATAAAGCCAAAATATAATCAGAGTCCAGTGAAGTCTAAACTCCAGCGCTCACTCTCCGCCGACAAAATGACCCGCGCAAATAGGCAAACAGCACCGATATGATGAACATAGATAATACCTAAAAAATTGATATGGGGCGGGATCAGATCGATGCCCACTTCTCTGCATCCCAACCATAAGCACACATATACGCTAATCCTAATAAAGATGCTTCTAGATGCATGGCGGAATATTAACACACTAACATGCTCCTAAGATCAAATGCATAATAATAATAAGGCCTTAGCACAGAATACCAAGTGGTATATCCCTCTCCTACCTCCACCCCTTCCGATAGGTGGAGACTGGCCAGCTCGTGAATGCATTCATTCATAATTGGGCGGCACGCATGCCTAACCCGCTCCACAATAAAGCCCGATGAGGCTGGGCTACCCTATGCCTAACCCGCAGGCATATCATAATAAAAGGAAGTGCATGACTCGATTGACTCAGGGTACCCGATGAGGCTGGGCTACCCTATGACCCTAGCAAAGACTTCTAGGACTATCACAGATAACGGCCGTTCTGTTTACATACGCATAAAGAAATAGGATGCTCAACGTAGATGCAACCTAGCATGGTACTACATGGCATGATGATCATGAATGCAACACCTAGTATATCATGCACCTATAGCAGGGAATCACTCTATTCAATCTGAGTAAGCTCCGAAGAGACTTACCTGGTATCGCAGAACAGCGAAAGGCAATCAACCAGGCAATATGAATCCAACACGTCACAAATGATCACCTAACAAGTATAAGTACATGTATGAGTCTATCTCTAAGGCACACAAAGCATAGAATTATCACACATATAACTTCACAACTTAACATAACAACCGTCACATCATCATTTCCATAATATCAACTTTATCTCGTAATCTATCATCTCAACATCTCACAAGCATACTCAAAATAATTCTCCAATTCACCAACTTAGGATAATCCCCATTTCATACTTAACCAATTTGCATGCCATCATTTCAAAATCTTACTTAGCATATAATTGCACATCTTCATCATAATCATCTAACATTTAACCACAATAATAAATCACCACAATATCACATATTAAATCTCAAACAACATCTTATATTTTAACCATAATAATATTACATACTACTTCTAACATCTTTTATTTTAACATCTTTATAAAATATTTATAAAATCCCAACAATATTCATTAAATCAAAACATTCATTTTTAATTTACCAAACCAACCTCACTTTATTAAAATTACCAAAAACCACCCACTTATTTTATAAAAGTCCAACCCGGCCCCCTTGTTTTAATTAAACCAAACCGGGCCCTTCAAAAGTTAGTCCCAAAGAAGCTTCCCATTTGTTTCTTTCAATTCAACGAGCTGGAGGTTTAAAAGAGGAAGGGGGGCCCACGCACACAGGGAGGAAGGAAGGAACGAGGAGGAAGGAAGAGAGCTCACCGAGAGGGCTTCGAAGCTTCGTCGGAGTTCGTCGGGATCTCGATGGACTCGCCGGAGTCTCGATCCGCGCTAGCTCGGCCTAGGACGGAAGAACGGGGGTTAAAGGCGGTGCTTTTCACAGCTCGAAGTCGAATGGAAAGGGAAACGAGCCTTACCGGGGTTCTCGGAGAAAACAGGGAGGAAGGAGAAGGGAAGAGGTGCTGCTCGGCGGCGGTGGTGGCTCCGGCTGCTGCTGGTGGCGACGGCGGCGCTCCGGGGAGGAGGTGGTGCGGCAGTGGTGGAGGTGGCGGTGGTGAGGTGTGGCGGTGGTGAGGTGCGGCGGTGGTGGAAATGGCGTGAGGAAGCTCAAGAACCAGTTTTGGCTTGTGAAATGTCGAGAGAGAGAAGGAGAGAGAAGAGGAAGAATCAACACAAATCTGATTTTTCCAAAGGTCAAATTGCACATAAAAGGTCCATTTTTTTGTGAAGAGTGAGGTATTGTTTGTTTGCCAAAATAAGGGGGTCAAAGAGTGGGGGAAGGAAAGGAGAGGATAAGATTTTACTATAATTAGGAGGTGATGAGTTGGATTAGGATAAGAGAAAGCAAAAAGAGAGGGAGGGGAGGTGAGGATAAGATTTTACTATAATTATGAGGTGATGAGTTGGATTAGGATAAGAGAAAGCAAAAAGAGAGGGAGGGGAGGTGAGGATAAGATTTTACTATAATTAGGAGGTGATGAGTTGGATTAGGATAAGGATTCGGAATATGACGGAATTGAGAGCTCGGGTCGGGGATTTAAATTTCCGTTGATTGATCGTTCAAAACCGAAATGAAAGACGGAATTGATTTTTAAATCGGAAAATTTGGGTCGGAATTTATTTTAAATTCATTTTGATTTTCTTTTTCCGAAAATTAATATTTTAAAAATCCGAGCCTTTACAAAATTCTGGCAATGTTTGTAAGTTAAGCAGGTCTATTTATGGCCTCAAACAGGCATCAAGGCAATGGAATATTGAATTATGCAGATTTTTGATCAGTATGGGATATGAACAGAGCATAGAAGATTATTCATTGTTTGTCAGACATGTGAATGGTGGCATTGTGGTTGCCCTTGTGTATGTTGATGATGTTTTGCTAACTGGGGATGATGATCAGTTCATTGATGAGACCAAGAGGGCACTGAATAGGAAATTCATCATCAAAGACCTGGGATTGGCAAGGTATTTTCTAGGCCTTGAAATATTGAGGGATGCAACAGGAACACATTTGCATCAAAGAAAATATATCTTGGACATCATCACTGATTGTGGTATGTCTGATTGTAAGAGTGCTCCCTTTCCAATGCAAAGAGGATTGAAATTGTCTGTTGATACAGGAGAATTAATGAAGGATGCTGAGGTTTACAGAAGACTAGTTGGGAGGTTGTTGTTCTTGAATCTCACTAGACCTGATATCTCATATGCAGTGCAACATTTAAGCCAGTTTATGTCTGAGCCAAGGCAGCCACATTATGATGCTGCACTACATGTTGTAAAGTACTTAAAAGGGACAATTGGTGTTGGTCTTCATTATCCAACTCTTTCCAATCTTGCAATGTCAGCTTACTGTGATGCTGACTGGGGTGCTTGTCAGTTCAGTGCCAAATCATTGACTGGATATTGTGCTTTTGTTGGTGATGCATTAGTATCTTGGAAAACTATGAAGCAGACTACAGTATCCAAATCATCTGCAGAGGCCGAGTATAGGAGCATGTCTGCTACCACCAGTGAACTCATTTGGATTGAGGGAGTCCTTTGCACATTGAAAGTCACTGTTCCATTGCCCATACCCTTATATTGTGATAACAAGGCAGCAATCCATATTGCTGAGAACCTAGTATTTCATGAGAGGACTAAACATCTTAAAATTGACTGCCACTTCATTAGGCAGTATCTTGTGACAGGATTTATCACTCCTCAGCATGTGAGGACAGGAGTTCAATTGGCAGATATATTCACCAAACCCCTTGGTGAAAAGCCTCACCTCTTCTTCTCTTGCAAGTTGGGCTTGACAGGATTTGATCCATGCCCAACTTGAGGAGGGGATATGAAGAATAAGAGATGATGCATTCCTCATGAGCAGCTAAGCTGGTGTTTTTCACCTTGTGATCAACCCTTTTTCACTGCTCTATTACAGCTGTTTTACAGCTGCTTTTCTGTAACCTCTTTTGTCTTCTTATGCAATGCCATTGCTGTAATTTGTTGCCCCATTTCAGACTGATTTGTAATAAGCCTGCAAGGCATGACACTCACGTGATCAGTGACATCAAGGCACTATATAAAGCCATGCTGTCACCTGATATGAAGTAGGGTTTTGGGGATCATCAAAGCAGCCTTTTTGCTCAGCCGTTTTGGCTCTTATTTTGCTTGATGCTTCATTGAATGTTCAGGTGCAGGGAAGAGCATTTATTTTGCTCTTGATATAGCTGTGTTGGACAGCATTACAGAGGGAAGGTGCACTCTTCACACAGTCGTAGCCTTCGCACTCTGTATTTTCGATCGGAACCGCTGGTGAGGATCTCCCCTCCCTTTCTCTTTTTAAAACTCGAAAAGTCTCGCCTTTAACTCCTCTTACTTCGTCCTAGGCCAAGCACAACTCGAATCCATCCTCGTCGGAGTCGAATCGAGGCGAAATCGATCGAATTTCCAGGCTCGAAGTACCCCTCGGTGAGCTTCCCCAACCCTTCTTTTTCAATCCTAGTTCCGATTTCGTGCGCCCTTGTGCTAAATGATTGAAGAGAGAGTGAGAGTGGGTCGGAGTGAGTAACGGCGAGATCGAGAGTGTGAACGGCGAGACGAGTACGGTTGAGCGAGCGAGAGTGTGAGCGCGAGCGTGACGGGGAGGGAGGGAGCTGCGAGTGCGAGATGGCTGGAGCAACGGGTTAAGCAGCGGAGAGGATGCCAGATCGAGCAAGGCAAACCGACGGATGCCAAGGGAAGCGCCGACCTTTCTTCCCAACGAACAGAGGCGAGAGAGCAGAGGTTGAAGGAGACTGACGGGTCCCACCCTTCCACCTTGGCGTCCACCTCAGCTCGGGCCCCACTTCTTTTCATCCTTCTGAATCCGAAAGTGAAATTGAGAGAGAGAGCAACGTGTTGGGCTGGTAGATTGGGCCTAATTTTCCTGAACAATATTTGGGCCTAATTTTCTGAGAAATATTTTGACCTATTTCTATCAAAGGGAGTCGGTTTGAAGTTTTCCAAAGGGAGGGGATCGGTTTGGTAAATTTGCAAATATAAGGGTGGCTTTCGGTAATTTAACTAAGGGCTGATTTTATAAATAAAAATGGTTGGGAAAATTTAAGGGATTTGGAAATGTTTTATGAAAGTGTTTAATAAATGGTATTTAAAATATTATATAATATTATGTGAGGTTTAAAATATAAAATATTATTGAGGTTTAAAGATATAATATTATGGTGATTAAAACAAATATAATATTATGAGACTTGGGGATTTAAAAAGATATTATCGGGTTTGAATCGAAAAAGGAATTTGACGAACATGTTCCAAGGTCGAAATCTATAACTATTTGACTCGGTTTTCGAAACAGTTTTCGGGATTAACTTGGGAGTTATGTGATCGATGACTAACTAGCATGATAATATGATTGAGTGACTAATAGCATGTTTTGTGTGGACTAATGGCATGTATGAATGATTAATGGCATGAGATGTTAGGATTATGTATCGCTTGACTTATACTTTATGAACTATAATGCACTGTTGAGATATATACGGACATGTTATTATGAGAATGTCAATGTGGCTAAGTGAATTGTGGAGAATGATATGGTCTCGTGGAATGTGACTATATGATGAATGGTTGAACTTGATGGGATGACGATTCGAGGTGTTATGATGTTATTGAATGATGTGTGCCTTGTATGACTGAATGGTTAGATATAGACTTATATGTGTTCTGTTATATATCTAGGTGATACCTTGTGTTTATGATTGATATGTGCCGGACCTTCCATTATGTTGTTCTGCATAGCCAGGTGAGTTCCTATATGAGCTCACTCAGATTCGAAAAGAGATCTCCCCGCTTGTAGCCATGTGCATACTAGGTGCTTGCATTCATAATAAAGCATGCCATGTAGTATCCTGCTAGGATTGCACTCATGATTGAGCATTCGTTTACTCATTGCTTTTGTAAACAGAACGACCGTTATCTGTGAAGTAACTAGAGTCATTGCTAGGGTTATAGGACGACCTAGTCTCATCGGGTCCCGTCCTGAGTCAATCGAGTCATGAACTTCCTTATATTATGAGATGCATGCGAGCTTTATTGTGGATACGGGTTGGGCATGCGTGCCACCCGATTATATGGAATGCATTCACGAGCTGGCCAGTCTCCGCCCTATCGGAAGGGGGTGGAGGTAGGAGAGGGATATACCACTTGGTATTCGGTGCTAAGGCCTTATTATATTTATGCACTTGATCTTAGGACCATGCTAGTGTGTTAATATTCCGCCTTGCATCTAGAAGCATCTTTATTAGGACTAGCATGTGTATATGTCTGCTTGTTTGGGATTATATTGCGTAGGGCTTCGATCTGACACCGCCCCGCATACATTTTTTTTTTGTTTGTTATGCAGCATGATTATTCATCGTTTCCGTGACGTGGGAACTCTCTTGGGCGATCTCAAAGAAATGATTTAACTCCACTAATATTGTATATTAAATTTCGATAAATACACTTATTGATTTGGTTCTGACTCGGCTCTGCCATGTCACCCTCTTGTATTACACCTTGATTCTACTATTTGCATGAGTGTTGGTTTTCCAGGCTTAGACTTATGACAGGTACAAGGGACTTTCCCGGGGATTCCAACGATCCCTTCGAATTTTGGGTATGAAATCCCACTTTAAAATGTTGGGATAGAATTTCAAACCTTCAACCTGTACTCGGGACGCAAGATCCTAACGAGGGTTTTCATCCCTCGAAACGTAACCCGGGAATCATAATCCCGGGCCGTTACAGAGAGAAATCTGAGTGCTTGGAATCTTTAGAAATGTTGTATATAATTCTTGGATGGTTATGTCACCTTGTATTCATTTCATTGATTCCACATTATATTTTTGATATTGATGCATTTTTTTAGTTGATGACATGTTATAATAGGTGTTTTTACGTATACAACCAATATTAATGTTGTAGCTTCAAAAACCTTGTGTTTTTATATGTGCAACAAGATGACAATATTTTGATTCCACGTTTGAAGCTTCTATGTCATCAATTATATAAAATTGTCACCATAAACCGTTGTGATTAATGAAGTGTAATCACAAATGTCATCAATGAATAAAAATGTAATAAACATGTCACCACAAGTGATTGCATCAATGAAATGTAATTACAAACGTATCATCAGTGAATAAAAGTAGAATCGATGAAAATTTATCGATATACAATTGATTAAATTAAAAAAAATGACATCAAACGATTCGTTTAAAAAAGTAGCATCAAATAATTACATTAGAAAAAGGGAGGGTTAATTGCACAAAATATCCTGACCTTTGTAGATAGTTGCGCTTAATATCCCAACCTTGTAAGATTTCACGAATTATCCTGACCTTTGGTGTTAGTTGCGCTCTCTACCCTAGATAGATTTCTTAAATTAAAAAATTGCACAAATAATGGAAAAATTACACAAAAGCACCCATATTTATATTAAAAAAAAATTCAATAATCCCTATTTTAATCAAAATAAAAAGAAAATTTATACCAAACATATAAAAATGCGTGCTCTAAAAAGTTAAAATAAGATCGATTATTTAAAAATAAACTTGTTTCTTATTATATCTTATATTCCTTAAAAAAATTATTTTATAAAGCCATGGTTATAATTTACATAAGATTAATATGTAAGTACCATATTATATGCCCAATTAATCAAGTTTCCATGAGTATATACACAATTTTACTATTTTTAATATATGTTTATCATATCTTTATTAATTATAAATAGTTATCATATACTCGGAATACTCTGTATTTTACTATTTCTTTTTAAAAAAATATTTTATTTTAATTTTTAAAGTATTATATTTCATATATGTATAGTTAGCATTTTTTTATAGAATCTTTTTTTAATCCTGTGGAATTTAGATGAGAAGTATTTTCTTAAGATTCAATCACAAGATTCCACATAAGATGTTATGTATTAGCTAGTTTTAGTTTATATAAAATAATATGGACCAAAAAGAAAATATATATAAAAAATATATAGAGAATATATGTACAAATCCACATTTATAGATCGGTATATATAAACATAGATTTTTTTATAACACATATTATGAAGAAAAATAATAAAATTAATTGTTTTCAATAATTATAATAATTATGGGAGTAGATGTTATCTATTAGAAATGATTTTTGTTTTTTTTTTTTTTTTGGGGGGGGGGGGGGTTAAATATATTAGGGGTTTATTGAAAATATTTCATGAATATGGGTGATTTTATGTAATTTTTCCATTATTTATGTAATTTTTTAATTTAAGAAATCTATCTAGGGTAGAGAGCGCAACTAACACCAAAGGTCAGGATATTTCATGAAATCTTACAAGGTCGGGATATTAAACGCAACTATCCATAAAGGTCGGGATATTTAGCGCAATTAACCCTTAGAAAAATGGCATCAAAACACTAATTTGAAAAAGTTGCATCACATTAAAGAAAAAAAAGTCATCAAAACAGTATTTTTAAAAATATGGCATCACGGTAAAAAAAATATCATCAAAAAATTGACTTTAAAAAAGTGTCAACAGTAGTCAACAGTAAAAAAAAGTTGGCATATATGGTCGACGTGGCATCACAATACACAAAAAAATGTCATCAAAGTTTGAAAAAAATGTCATTAAAAAGTGGCATCAAAGCGAACAAAATGGCATCAAAAAAATGTCATAAAAAATATATATATATAAAAAAAATCCACATGAGTTGGTCAACGTTGACCCGTCAACGGTCAACTCATTGACCATTCGATGGTCAAACAGTTGACCATTGACTTTAATACCCCATTTGGGGAATTGACTACCTAATCTAATTAAACAAGTTTCTTATCTAATTAGCTAATTGAAGATTCTAAATAGCCTAATTACCTAAATCACCCTAATATGATCTAATCATTTACCCGACACGAAAAAAAAATGATGATTATGTATATTTTATATAAATTTTAATTTATTTCCTTTCCATTCTCTCTCATATAAATAAACGAGCTATAAATATAGTATGGTGAACTGGTAATTTTGATTTTTTCTACTTCCTCAATTTCGTCCTTTTGGGTTTATTTGAGTTTCAAGATTACAGGTTTTTTCGATTTGGAGATTTTTAGGTTGGATCACCATGATTTTTGAATTGGGGTTTGTGGGTTGGTTTTATGGATCAATTACATGTTAATTTGGAACGCATAATTTTTAACTCCCTTTACAATTTTGGGATTTAGGTTTTGGGGATCTAGAGATTTAGGGGTGTTTGGATATGTATATTGTTGCTGACTATTGTTGCTGTTTTGTTCATGGATTTTGCTGGTGTGCTTTATATGTTTCTAACCAGTAAATGAATTACCTTGTTGAATGCTTGAATGTAGTTGCTACATTGTTCATGGGTTTTGTTTCTGAGTATGAAAGTCCATTTACAGGTTGATAGAAGGAATTGTATTATCATCAAAATTGTAACTCCATTTTTAGGTTGATGGAGTTAATTGTATTTTCTTCAAAATTAGTCTATTAGCTCAATTGGGAGAGCAATGTGCCGGGCACAAAGATGTGGGTTCGAATCCCGCGTAGACTATCTAAATCAACATTGTAAACTCGAATGTTTGTTGGTGTTTGATACTAGATATCTTTCGAATATTCTACCAATTAGATTTTCATGGCAGATCACGGTCTGAACCCCAAGAATAGAGAACAAAGGGTTTGAGGTAAGGGGCTGAGGGTTGATGTGTATTTAGAAGTGAGTGATTTAGATTAGGTGCTTTTTTTTTTTACTGATGACAGGGTTCTTGTTGCCCCTGTACTGGTGCACAACAAATCTTTCTTCTTGTCGGTATGTACCTGTGTGTGACTATTTTAGGGAGTTTGAATGTTCCCGGATAAAAATCAAATTTTCATCTTTTGGAATTAAGCTCATTCTAATTTGGGGCTATTGGCTATGTAGATTCATTTCATGAGGTGAGGAAAAAAAAAGAGGTTGCTTTCTTTTTCTGATCATCTCTTCTTTTTACATTTTTTTCATTCATTTAATAGCAATGCTTATTTCAGTGCTTTCATTTGTGTATGACGAGTGCCATTTGCATAGTGAACCGAGTGCCATTTGCATAGTGAACCTAATATCCCCTTCTCTATTATGATTGATTTAGTATATAGATGCAACAGATTCAAGATCTCGTAATGGTAGTAGCACTCTGAATCATGTTTGATTAATAAAGGGAGCTATTTTTCAAGTTATAAATTATAATCCTTTATCTTATGAAATATTAGGAAGCACTTGATTACTTGAATAAACTACACAACCATTTGTAGATTGTGTGAGATTTGAAAGCCTATACGGGATTTAAACCCGTATCTTTGTGCATAAGCACATTGCTCTACCACTTGAACTAATAGGCTTAAATTTTGTTATGGTAGAATTAGAGCATTTCAGATAATAAATCCAATAAATTTAACAAACTATACACATATTCATTCTTAAACACAGGAATTTGAGCTGTACAAATTCTTAAACACAAGAAGTTCTCAAAATAGATCAAATCGGTAAAGACTAAAGAGTGTTGTCTATAAATGTCATATGTAACAGTATCATGGGACTAGTTTCTGGAAAATAGGCTACCAACGAAAACATAGGAGGTATAAAAAATTTGAATTTGTTATTTACAGTAAGGTAGAAAAGTCACTTACATTGATGAAAGTTTTCTTTGTGCTTCCAAGTTCGACTATTATATAAGGGCTTATTTGTGTTGGCATGGTACCATGAGGTTTCTCCTTTTCAACTTGTCCAAATTGAAGGACGGATGTTGTTTATTGCACGAGGGATGATATGTTGTGGGATATTTGCCAAACCACCCTTCTTTCTCTTTCCCTTGAATACATAAAATCTCCATCTAATTCACCACAAAATAGAAACCTTGCAAACTGAAAACCATCACTCGTGTTAACCTTGTTGTTACAAAACCTTGCAAACTGAAAACCATCACTCATGTTAAACTTGTTACAAAACCTTCAATTCGCATGTTATTAAGAGGAATTCTATTGATTTCATAATTCAAACACAAAGTTCCAATTCGAATGACAGAAATTCATACACTTCTAATACGCAGCTATCTAGGTCTTCTCCACACTAACTAAAGTTCTAGACTCACATTCACAAAATTCAGTGCAAACAGATTTTGAAACCATAAATTCGAAACTCAAGCTCAACAACATAAGATAGCATCTCCAATACTCAAATATCTAGTTTTATCTGCAACTCCAATACTCAAATTCACAAACTCATATTCAAAATCCCAAATTCGATACCCTGTTCGAAAATTTTCAAAGACGGTCTACCTTCTTTGTGTCGCCTCTCCTTAGTCACCGCACCATCGACGGCGGGCTATATTCTGGCGCTACCTCCAACTCGAGTTGGCATCCCCAGCCTCGCGAGATCTACTCCTCCTCTATATCGCCTCTCACAAGTCAAGGGTGTTCCGTGTTCGCTCTCTGTTTCTTTTTCCCCTTTTTTCATTCAAATAAAACTAACGGAGGTGTTGACATTGGTTAATACTACCTCCGTCTAAAAATACATGGCTCTACTATTTACGCGCGTTTTTTTAAGAAGGTAAAAACTATATAAAATATTAGTTTTTTATTAATTTTTTTTAATAATTAAAAATTTATTGATAATAAATTTGTAATTATTAAAAAAATTAATAAAAAAGTTAATATTTTATATAGTTTTTAACTCTAAAAAACGTACATGAATACTAAAAGCCCATGTATTTTTGGACGGAGAGGGAATTAATCTTCCAAAGGCATAAGGCGTAATTATTATAAACCCAAAGGATACGAGACGAAATAGGTTGTGATAATGGGATGTGAGGCTTGAGGGTGACCCGAGGAGGGAGCCGATGATGATGATGGGTGATCTTGGGAGCCGGATGTGGGTGACGACAATGAGGGGAAATCAGGTGGGGGCAAAGGAAATGTGTGTGGGCTGAGTTGGTGAATCAGCCGGAGGTATTGGATTGGGAGTGGGCTGAATTTGGGAAAGGAGAGGCAAGTGGGCTAATGGGGCTGGATCCCCTGTTGGGCCAGTGGCAACTTTAATGTGTTGAAATGGGAAATAATATTCATGAAAAATTACATCTGGGGAGATGTACATTGTCCTATGTCCCAATCATAACAAAGATAACCCTTGTGATGAGGACTATACCCCAAGAAAATAGCGGGTGTTGACTGGAAGGAAAGTTTATGTTTGAGATACGGACGGAGATTTGGAAAACAAAGGCACCCAAAAACTTTTAGGAATTTATAATCGGGAGGTATGTGAAAAAGAATGGAGAAGGGTGACTCATTATGTAAGATGGGAGTAGGTAAGCAATTTGTGAGATAAGCGGAAGCTTGGAAAGAGTAATCCCAAAACTGAAGAGGTAAGGAGGCATGCTTGAGTAGGGTAAGACCCGTATCCACAATACGCCGATGGCGTGATTCTATGCTTCAGTTTTGTTGATGAGAATACAGACAAGATAAACGATGAAGGATACCCAATGATTGAAAGGAAGAAGTGAGTGGGTTGAACTCGGTTTCATTGTCCGTTTGAATAGCAATGACCCTTTGATTAAAGAAATTAGACACCAATTTAATAAAATTTGTGACAATATAAGTAACTTGATTTTTTTATTGAAATGGAAACACCCAAAGAAACTTAGATAAATCATCAACTATAAAGAGAAAATATCGATTTGCATTAATTGAAGGTGAATAAGAGGACCCCAAACGTGAAGAGCGTGATGCACTAGGAGGGTGTGGCAAGGCATGGGCTTTAGCCCAAGAGCATGAGATGCAAGTGTGGGCCAAGCATGTGGATCCGGGTAAGGCAAAAGTTTTGAACACAAAACGGGTTATTGGGCTAGCTGGATGACCTAGTCGTTCATGCCAGAGATTTGACGGTGACGAACTGATGTTGCAGAGGTGATGAAGCGAGGGTGAATCCGGCGATGTGGTGGACGAGCGAGAAGGCAAGACAAGCATGCCTCCCTCAGCGTGACCCCGAAGGAACGGAGCTTGTGTCACAGAGTCCTTCACCACAAAAAAAGTGTCATGAAACTGAAAGAAAACATTGTTATCCTTGCAAAACCGATTAACGTAAATCAAATTTTTATTCAGTAAAGGAGCATGAAGAAGATTTGATAAAAGAAAAGATCGGGAAGAAGAGTTGAGGAGAGATGGACCATGGTTATGTATGGGAATGGATGAACCATCACCAAGGGAAATAGAGTCAGTGCCATCATATGGTAAACGATCAAAACTCAAGTTCGAAACATCGGGGTGTAGTGGTGGGTGGCGACGGTGTCGGGGTACCAAGCTGTTGTGGAAGTGTTGGCCTGGAAAGAAGGATGCGGTGGTGTGTCTAGAAGTTGTGGTCGAATCGGCTCCAACAACGGGTTGCAATGTGGCCACGTTTATCACAAATTTGACATATGGGACAATTATCAGGTCCTCCATTGAAGGTCTGAGATCCTCTGCCTCGACCTCCCCGATCATCTCGACCACGGCCACAGAAGAAGTCACCTCTTCCTCTAGAGGCACCACGACCTCGATTAGCCGTAAAATTAAGCTCCTGTGTTTGGGTTGTGGAGGAATTGGTGCCCGACGATTGCGAATTGGGAAGCAGAGTGTCGTTGGCCCTATTGATTCGATTCGCTTGAAGAAGGAGAAAAGAAAGTATAGTAGTGGGATCCGAGATAATGGGTTGTGTAGATAGCGTCGTGACCAGTGCATCATAATCGGAACCCAAACCGGCGAATAGATAAGCGACGAATTCATCGTTGGTAGTGGTCTGGCCGGCTGCTTGAACCTGATGAACGAGCGCTTGGGCTCGATTGAAGTACTCAGTGGCTGTCTCATCTCCTTTCCGAAGGCTGGCTAGATGAAGCCTGGTTTGGATGAGTTGAGCATTGATTTCTTGAGCAGTTTGACAAGTGAGAATTTGCCCCATAATAGGTTCATTGAGGGAGGACGAAAGGATAGCCACAACCAACAGATCCTTTGCCTGCCAGTCGTCGATGGCTTGAGTGTTGGCGAGGGTGCTGGACACGGAAAAGAGCCATCGACATAACCTATTAAGCGCTGAGAGCGGAGATACAGGGTGACCTGAAAATTTGTGGACGTAAGTTTAATGGTATTGAGGGTTGAAAAGTTAGGAAGGGTAGGATTTGAAGGTGTGATATTCATGGCAGCCATGGAAGCCTGCAATTGTTGGGTAAGGGTTGGAGTATGACTAGGGTCAACCATGGTGGAAGAGAGAACGAAAAAGAAGAACAGAGGGATGGGTTGCGACGTTTGTCGACTTACAATGCTCCGGTACCATGTTGTAAGTATGGTTGTATCATTGTGAGAGAATTGCAGGCACTATTTCATTCCACCACACTCACACGCAATAGGTTTATAGAGGCTTATATAATATAATAAAGAGAAGAAGCAATTGGAAGCTTCCTAGGTGAACTAGCAATTGGAAGCTTCCTAGGTAAACCTATTGTTTGGGCTAGTCATTGGACCGATGATCCAAGTGTTCACTGGGTTTAGGTCAAGACATTGTATATGGGCTTGTAGTGGAGAGGGTGGGGAGGTATATAGCTGTGACCGTGGGAGTATTGCAAATTCCAAATGCAGCACCCTTCCCCGTCTGATTCTTTTTAAATGTAAAATGTACTCCATTGGCTTCAAAAAGTGAATGATTACTTAATTAATGTTCAACTCTTTGTCGTACTCAAAATAAAAGTCTGTTTCGTCATTACCACTTACCAAACAATTGGTGTTAGGTGGGGTAGCCCACCGGCTTATACACAAGGCTTGGATTCCATTTCTAATCTCACGCAACTTCAACTTTTTATATTCTCAACAAGTACCATTACCAACCATATAAACTCTTGTATCAACTTGGTAAGCAATTTGTTCGAGAGAGAGTTGCGACAACTTGGGCGCAACTTCTTTTGCTGTCAATCCGGTTCTACATCATCGCATAAAGCACCTATCGATGGATTATCACTTCGTTCGAGAGAGAGTTGCGAACAAGTCCCTTAAGGTGGCCTTCAGCTCTTACCAAGCCACTGTTAGAAGCTTTTCGCTCCCACCTGTGCATTCGCCCGATGGGATCGCCAGGGAGTACGGGACAACCTTCACAGCAGCCCATCGATGAGCCCATTCCGATATCCGAAGATAAGCCCACATGATGAACACTTGCGCTCCAAGAATACAAGTACTGTAGCTAGCTACACATTTAGGAAGCTTCCTCTGCCTTCTATTCTATCTATATACGGAGTATGTGCTTTGTAAGCGTTGTGCCACATTATGTTTGAGCAAACAAGTAATTAGATTAGATGTTTTAAAATCAATACAAATAAACTTCAGCTGCATAACTAAGTAATGGCCTTTTGCAATCTACGTTCACTTCACAAGTAGCACCAAAAGTACCCCAAAACAAAAAACACCCCATCCTTCGCAACAGCAACCTTGACTACGGGCATTAGTTCAAACGAACTCGAAACCAAAAGGGGACCGAAGCCATAAGACAAAGCAAAAAAGGGGACACCGTGTACTAGCCTACCAGCGATTATATCGACCATGTTCGGGACCTCCAGGGTCTTGGCTATCCTTGTGAGTCCATCCACCTCGACTTCCCTGACTTGATATGAACTGCGGAGACCAAGCAGGGTTGGACCACCGTGTTCGAGACACCTCGATCAGAACCTACCCTACTTGAGTAGCTGGAGCTCTGTCCTCTTGGGCAATAAGAGGATCCATGTCGAGTGCTCGACCAGTTTGGATGAGTGTACAATCCTTGCCTGGAGTTTGGACGACCAGTTGATTCTTTTTTCGGAGGTCCTTGATACTGAGTTTGGTATGGAACTCTGCAATAATCATTCATTTGGTGAGATAATGTGTTTTCCCTCAATTGACTCGTTGAGAGGGTAATGTATGTTGAGTTCAACCCACCTGTGGCCTTGAAAACCAACTTGGTGTTCATGCCAGAGCACCGTTTTCTCGCTATCAGATTCAAATACAGTCTGCATAATGTGTTCTTAATTAGTTCTCAAGATCGAAATAAAATTGCTGAATATGGACAAACAATGTTTGTAGATAAAGAGCAAAGCATACCCTTTCATCGGGAAATTTGACATGCTCTAGGAGACGAGGGTCGAGGAACAAGGATATTCGGTTTAGCCAACGCAAAGTTTACACACCTGGTTGGCGGAAAAATTACATTATAGCAAGCCTTAAAAGTAACCGTAAAAAAGCTCATTGTATGATGAAAAAACTCACAGTATACTGTCCTCTCCCTCCGAAGCATCAAAGGCTTGCAGATTGAGATTCACGAAGCCACCAGCTCCATTTGCATCTCTGGAATGATGCCTAAAAAGTGTATCATCAATAACAAGAAAAGCTCAACAGCATAATTCAGGAAAATAAAATAAAATTGCTAAAATAAAGTGCAGAACCCTCTGTTTTCATCTATCTCGCTTAGAAGCTGACATCCGAAATCACTTGAAGCTCTAACATACAGAAGATCACTCTTCAGCATGTTTCTCTGTGCTTCATTTACCTGATAATTATTTATAGTAGTAATTTGCAAGAAATCATGTGAATAAGCAAATAAAATAGAAATATAACTTAATTTGGCCCTTGCTTGAAAAATACAGCTGGACTAACCGTCAGCTCTTCCTTGGCCTTCTTGGTTGCAGCTAGAAGGCGCTTCTCATCGATAAATGGAAGTACAACTTGGCCCTTGCATCATAAATATCGTAACAATTCAATCATCGATCAACAAATAAAAAGAAATTTAGAATTGCAAGTTAAGAAACAGAAATCGACAAAAGAAAGTTAGCATATCTCCACAATAAGTGGGTTTTTAATTAATAGTCCCAA
Organism: Persicaria tinctoria; assembly: GCA_037127255.1. NCBI lineage: Eukaryota > Viridiplantae > Streptophyta > Magnoliopsida > Caryophyllales > Polygonaceae > Persicaria > Persicaria tinctoria. The sequence goes on along the minus strand of JBANSL010000007.1, from coordinate 17,063,798 downwards.
TACCTCAAAAGAAATCACGGATCACCTCGAGGAAAAAATGAAGCAATATCAGAGGATTCATCCATCATTATTCTTCTATAAGGTAATGGTAGGGCATCCGCACTGTAAGATATCACAATAATGTTATAATCTTCATGCATATATCATAACTTCATATATGTGGGTATAATAAACACACAAAGATAAATACCATCTCGGAGGAAGAACAGCAATAAACTGGTCAAAAGGGTCGAATGGGAAGCCTTCTTCAAACTTCACTTCTACTTGATTGAAATCCTTCATATCAGAAGCACAAGGACCATAGTGATAAGGATAGGACCTGCTCCAATAAATTGGTTAAGCACACTTTTATGGATAATCATGAAAAAACAAAGTATATATATGTGAGAAAAGCGTTACCAAGTCCATGACGGTACCCCAGAATAATCGTATAGCAGATTCCAACATAATCCTACAACATACTCTTTCACCTGAATGCAAAAAAAATATGCCATAAAATACCAAATCTACTATTGTGAAGAGGAGCGCTTGATGAGTAAGTAAATAAACTAGCACTTGGACCAAATGTATGAAAACAATTGAGCTATTGAAATTATGATTCAATTACATACAACTGCGCTTTTTAAGCTTTCTAAGTTACCAAGATCATCGATTAATCGATGATCTTGGTAACTTAGAAAGATATTATCTGGATAAATTTCCAATATTTATCCAGATAATATCTTTCTTTCCACCCGGCAGTACCATACTTGATCTGCAAAAGCTCGATCACATGTCTCTATTAGTTAGCACAACGATAATAAAATCAAGGTGATAATTGTGGTCAGGGATCGTAACCATTACCTTGTCAGGATCACTGAATATACCAGTTTTAATAACATCCGACTTGTCAAATATGTACTTTCTCACATCCTCTTTTAGCTGCCTTGTGTTCTCAAGTATCTATACAAGCAAAAAGTTTGAGTGAATTAACAATGGCATTCCTATCTTGTAACAAACAGCAAAAACACCTACATACATTGTCATTTTGAGCACCACAGTTGTCTGAATCCAAAGAGGTAATTGGAAGATGATATGGGGACATTTATGGCTTCTCCATTAGCTTTATGAGTTTCTCCACTCTTTCCAAATTCAAATACGGAGCATTTCTCGGGTCATTAACCTGATTTTGGAGCTTTCACAAACATGTTACAAAACAAGGGATTAATGTATGATTAAAGAAATGGACATATAGAAATCGCATATTGGGACATCTGAGGGCCGCATTTCGACCTCAAGGTATTCCCTAAGAATCCACACATGAAGAAACTGCCAGCACAGACGCAAACAGAATAGAAGAAATGAATTCTCGTGTATATCGACCACCGAAAGATTTGATACTACTGTAATATATAAGGATAAACAACGAAATGTACTTGGTGTATGTGCGAGTAATGTATAATGAGTTCAACTCACCTTGAATTGGCCTTGAAAACTAACATCCTAATCATGCCAGTGCACCCTTTCCTTGATTTCAGATTCATATACAATCTGCACATATAATGTTTTCTTCAGTTCTCGAGATTGAAATAAAATGGATCAATGAACATGTTTGTAGATATTAACCGAAGCATACCCTTTCATCAGTAAATTTGACATGCTCGATCTAGGAGACGAGGAACAAGAATATTCGGTTTAGCCAACGCAAATTTTATACACCTGCAGGTTGGAGGTAAAAGGACATTTTAGCAGGCCTTTAAAGTAAACGAAAACAAGCTCTCATCGTATGATGTTCAGACTCACGGTATACTGTCCTCTCCCTCCGAAGAATCAAAGGCGTGCAGATTGAGAATGAGATTCACAAAGCCACCAACTCCGTTTGCATCTCTGGATTGATGCCTAAAAAGTGTGAATATTGTCACTAACAACAAAAACTCAGCAGTCCAATTTAGGGGGGAAAAGGGCAACAATGAATTGCAAAAACCTTTGGTTTCATCTATATCGCTCAGGTAGAAGCTGATATCCAAAATCACTAGAAGCTCTTATCATATAGAAGATCACTCTTAAGGAAGTTCCTTTGTGCTCTCAACTGTGAAATGAAGTGATTACTTCAACTTAGCCGGATTTGTTCAGAGGAAGGGCACTCTTATTATATTATTATTCCTGTCAACAATCAACATAGACATTGTCACATAAATAACTAATTTATACTTAAGGCTCTAATTATTTGACTAAAATAAAAACATATTTCACTTTACCTGTCCATGACTCAGTGAAACGTGTAGTATCCCCGTTTATTTGTCCGAGTGTTGAAAGTTTTTTTTAGCCATTCTGGAAGTAGCAAGTTCTCACAGTCTTGAATAGTGAGCTCTCGAAGGGAGGTGAGAGATTGAATCCCTTCCGGCAGTCTCTTCATCTTTGGAAGTTTAGTCAATGTCAAGTGTTTCAGGCTTTGAAAGTGTTTCCACGACATTTGACCATCTATTTCCCCTGTAACTTCACAACAATCTTCACACTGAAGTTTCTCGAGGGAGGTGAGGAATTGAATCCCTTCCGGCAATCTCTTCATCTTTGGAAGTTTAATCAATGTCAAGTATTCCAGGCTTTGTAAGTGTTTCCACGACACTTGACCATCTATTTCCCCTGTAAATTCACAACAGTCATCACACACAAGTCTATGGAGGAAGGGGAGGAACTGAATCCCTTCTGGCAGTCTCTTCATCTTTGGAAGTTCAGAGAATATCAAGTTATGCAGGGATTGAAGTGCTTTCCATGACATTTGAGCATCTCTTTCGCCTGTAAAATCACAACATTTTCTAATTCCCAAATGTACAAGAGCAGTAAGATGTTGCAATCCTGGGAGAGTCTTCAACCCTGAGCACTTCTTGATATCAAGATAAGTGATGCCGCCGTCAGATCTTTCTCTATTAGCCACATTCATGAAGATTGAATGACTGACTGAAATGTCGAATTTTCTGAACAGTGAACTTTCGCAGACTAAGGGTCTGAAACAAAAGTAAAATTCACCCCCGTTTCTACAGATTTGAACAAGCAAGTTCACTGAAAATGAGAATAATGCTGGCGTTTGGCTTCCTACAAACAAGCTCGCGGAGGATGAGGATGACGCCGATGACAGGATTTCTTCCTCCGCATTCTTGTCTACTGAACATACTTTGAACAATGATAGCAGAAGGCGTCCCACCGTCAAACCAGGGCAAGAATCAAAGTGTAGAAAGGAAAGACGAGGAAATGATGGAAGCATCAACAACTGTTCGTGTTCGCCATCGTCATCTGCCCCATTAGCTGCTCCTCTGCACCAACCCTTCAAATTTGGAAGACCCTCTAGAATAACCTTGTTCAGTGAAGAACAAAATGAGGCAGCCGAAACATTCTCTTCTATGTATTCCAAATTTCTCAAACCACAAAGTTCCAAATGTTTCAAGCAAGGGAGTCTACTGAGAAGAGGCAAATGCTGACATTTTCCACAATTCGAAATATATAGATGCGTGAGATTCGGTAGGACAGAAGCAAAACCCTCGTTGGGAATCCAAGGTGGAAACATCATGCCTTGATATCCAGAAAGGTGGAACTCCTTGAGATTAGGGGTAGGCTGGAATTTCTCCAAGATGTCGATGTGGTTGCTAGCCACCTCGTCTTTTGGATTGCCTCGCCACTTTATCGTTAATTCCTCCAAACTTTTAATATTTAACAAAAATGCTTCCCCATCGAAGGACTCTTTCAATGCGATGTTGTTAGGAAGCTCAATTTCCAGTTTTCGCCCTATTGACTTTGAAAGATGGATCAACTCTTCAAGCTGAGCACTGCCATTGGATTTTGGATCACCAACTATGAACTTTTCCATTCCGCAGATGGAATTTAGCGCACCCATTCCAGTAGGCCATCGGGTCGAGCCACTGCATCCTTCAAGGTTCAAATACTTCAAGTTTATTAGTTTCACAATACCCATTGGTAGCTCCTTCAATCCAGAACAGTATGAAATGTCAAGCACTTCGAGGTTGGTTAGTTTCTCGATCCTCATTGGTAGCTTCTTCAACTTCCAGCAATCAGCTAGACTCAAATGCCTAAGGTTGATCAACTCAACGACTGAATTAGGGAGGATCTTAAAGCTATTATAAGAGAGATCTAAGTACCTTAAATGGATCAACTTTCCAATTGAACTTGTTAGATTCTTTATTCCCCATGAACCTACATCCAATAATCGAAGTACTGGACAATCTAGCACCAATTTACCAACACGGTATCGGTTGATGCCAACTTGTAGGAAAGTACTTAGTCGTTTTCCTTGAATCTCAAACGATGGGAATTCGTCATCTTTTATCGCACACCTGAGGCTAACATGTCGAACATTTTCTTCGAGGATTAACTTGTTTGAATCTGTCGTGGCATTTGAAATCACCAACCTATTCTTCTTTCCAGCTACTCTGTTGGCTAACTCATGCAGAAAATCATGCATTTTGAAATATGTATCTTTGAAATATGTATCTTTCTGCACTTCTTCAATCAAGCATCTATCACATAAAGTCTTCAAATTGTTCTCACAATCATCCTCTGGCAGGTCGCTTCCATTTTTCAATCGAATATTTGCCCTCCAAATGCTGCTCAAAATGTGCTTGGAAATATTATAATTTTGGGGAAAAAGAGCAAAGTAGGAAAAGCATTGCTTCAATGTAGAATCAAGATTATAGTAACTTATCATCAAAATGGGAATGATATGATTACTGTCATCCTTTATCGTTGAGCCAATGTCCCCCATAACGCGCTCCCATTCCTGCTTCCCCTTGCTATGTAGCAAAGATCCTATCACTTGTATAGCCAGTGGAACTCCATGACATTTCTCGACAACTAGTTTGGCAATCTCAACCAAGTCTTCATCCCTCCCTCCTTGAAAGGCATATCTTTCGAACAAATGCAAAGCATCCGTCTTTGAAAGACCTCGTAGTTCATAAGGTGAATCCGAGCCCATAACTTTCGCCACCTCTATTGAACGTGTTGTGACCAAAATTCTGCTCTTGGCCCTGTTTCCATGATTCAATAATGACTCCAATTTTTCCCAAATCAAAATATCCTCATTCTCAACATCATCCAACACAAGAAAGAAGCTCTTCCTACCAATTTTCTCTACAATTCGTTCCCTTAAGTGATTTTCATCAAGTGTATCCACACTGTTGTCATTGCGACTAATAGACTTCAGGATATTCTTCAACAATGATTTGGCATCGAACTGTTTAGAGTCGGGCACCCAAAACTTGAGATCGAACCTGCAGCTTTGCTGCCAACTCTCGTCATCATAGAGAAGCTGAGCAGCAGTAGTTTTTCCCAATCCACCCATTCCAACAATTGAAATAACCGGAATCTTCTTCGGATCAGCAGTAGATGTTTTCAACAAGCCGACTATTTTACTCTTATCCTTTTTTCTTCCAATGACTTTGTTAGCATCGACACAAGGACCTGTGGCACGATACTTCGCATGATCGGTTACTGCTGATGTGATGCACTTGATTTGCTCAAACATTTTCATGTCTTTCTCAATTTCATCCAAATTCTTCATAATCTCCTTCATCGCTTTTTGCATCTTTACTGGATTTGGCCCAGATAAGAAGCGACAAGTCTGATAAAGTTAACAAACATGATTTATGTACAGTACAGACTATCTTCCTCCTTCAAAAGGTTAAAAGTAAAAAACACACCTTCATTAAAATGGCCTTCTTCTTGATACGAGCATGTGCTACTAACTGCTTTCTTTTGCCACTCGCCTTGTTCATCATCTCTGCTTTCTCCTGCAACAAAACACAAGTTGGATCGATCTTGTACCTACAAAATTCCGATAATTAAGAACTTGAGCAATGAATGAATGATGGAAGCACCTCGTTAAATTTGGTAGTAACAGCTTGGCGCTTCTTCCTATAAGTTTCAACAGCATCTAGAAAATCCTCGGCGTCAAGATACACCTCTCGGAGCCGTGTGTAGGCTCTCTGGACACTCCCCCCCTGGAATTGCTTGTCTTCCAAATTCGACAGCACATCTCCAATCATTGCGACGGTATCAGCGAACCTTTTGATTTGAGATTCATATTTGCAGATGGATTTGATCTCCTTAGCAATTGGAGAAGTTGTAATCTTGAGGAGGAGATCAGCACTTTTCAAAAACACGGAAGCAATTTCCATTGTGGAACTGGAAGTGGAAGTAGAAGAAGATCGATGAAGATTAAAATTGAAAGAGGAAATTGAAGACAGATGAAGTAGATTGGGAGGACTGTGCAATTATAAGATGACAAATATAGTAATTGAAAATAAGGTCAAAAGTTGAAGAAAGAAGGAAGGTGGCAGACCAGTATGTGTTGGGTGATGCTTTTGATGTCTTGGGTAGTATCTGATGAGCTTTTGGGTGATCAGATAGAACGAGAGGGTACTCGGGTGTGAAGTTAGAGATAGAAGTGGGCTCTTAGAGGTGGATGGTTAGTGAGAGTGCTTGGTGGAATGAGGGGCAAGATTGGAATATCGAAATGAATTGGGACTTCTTTTAGAGGATGTTATCTGAGTTGATGTTGGTGAGTCTAGATGAGGCGGGCCTTGACTTTAGAATTGGAACCGAGCGAGCTGGGAGTACATTTTATTTTGAGTGGTGATGATGTGAGGATTTTCTTGCTTGTGTGAATTATTAATATGTGTTGGCATGATGTTAGGTAGCAACTATGATGAACCTGATATGGGATTACATGCCGATATGCAATATTAAAATGTAGTTGGTAGTGACAAGTGTTACCATGATATATTGATGCATTGCTATCCTACTATATCGTTTAGAAGCATGTTATGATATGATATATGAATCATGAAATAAGGACATGTTGCTATGTGAAAACATGATATTATATTATGAGGTGATAAAGCATGATGTTATGTTATATGATCGTTAAGCATGATTGTGAGTATGTTATATGATGAATATGACTTTGAGGATGAATATATATGATTGTATATATGAGATAATGATACCAAATTTCTAAATGATTGTTATATGACATTGTGAGGAGTTAAGACGATATTGGTGAATATGCTGACCTTCGATGACTGATATAATGTCTGACCTCCCCTTTCGCGGGATCTCAATAACATGACTTGTTGTGTTGATGTGTTGACAATGAGTTTGATTCGGTGACCTTATGATGGGGATGTACCTGTTATGACCTTGGTGTGATATCGAGATGTGTGTTATGATTTTGGCATAGGTGCATATTATGACCTTTAGTATGATGTGGAGACGTTGATGTTATCTTGTGGCAGTGTGCTGGCATATGTTTGAGACTTGTCATATGATGTACTCGTTGAGGATCGATTGGTTATGTGGTTATGCATTGCTTATGACTTGGGAAACTTGCTTGAATTAAGATTTGTAGATTGGTTCGATTATTGAAACTAGGAAGAGAATATGGGATTAGCCTTTAGAGGTGGATGATTCCACCTCCCAGCTTCTGAATTTGATTGTTTGGTATGCGAGAAATTGATCTGGTGGTTGGAAGATTTTGACGAAACCTTGATTTGAAATGATTTGACTTGTTTTAGTGTAAGGTTGCTTTATTAGACATTGGATTTGAAGATTTTGAACGGTTTTGAAAAAGGACCAACTTGGATTGTAAAAGAATGAACGCTACCAATAATTTCAACGATTTTGAGGCTAATCTTTATTTTCAATTGCGGAATCTCTTTAGAAACTTTTCAAACCCGGGCAACACTATGATACTTCACGAAGTGGATACAAGCATTTTATGAGGGCGCTTGTAGGGTACTTGCTAAGACCTAGTGATGATATTGTAGAGAGTTGTGGTACTTCCGAAAAGTCGAAGCGAGTATGTGATAGGGGCGCTTATCGCATACTCGTCAAGGCCAATTGGAGATGTCACGACCGTGACTAGAATGTTGTGAGAATCCCGGAAGACGCAACCGAGATGATTACAAGATTCTTGGACATGGTCCTATGACTCATCAATTTCAAACTTCATCCCCTACTTTATTTTGGTTTTAGTCTCGGGGAGGAGACTTGTTTTTAGAGGTGGATGATGTAAAGGCCCGGATTTTTAAATAATAAATTTCAACAAATAATGTAAAATGGATTTAAGCCGGAAAATAATAATAATAATAATAATAATAATAATAATAATAATAATAATTCGGATATTTAAGGAAAACTCGTCTTTAAATTACTAAATCGAAATTGAAACTTTTAAAGCAAATTCCGACCCGATTTTTAACTGTGAAGGACCATTCTATCATTTTGCCTCGGGATTTGAAATAAACGTTGGAAGGTCGATATCTTCATAACTTTAAAACGTTATTTTAATAGAGTCGAATTTTGGTTCGAGCGAACGGATTTCAAGATATTTTTTTCGGGTATTTAAAATGTATGTTTGGGACCTCGTATATATATAATATATATCCCTTCTTTTCCTTTTCCTTTTTTTTTTCTTCTCTCTCTTTCCCTCCTCTCTCCTTCTTTCCTCTCTCTCGTCTGCCGTTGGGGAATGGGAAGGTCCCCCTTACAATTGCAGCTGCAGATTTGTCTTCTTATCTAAAATTTCACCTGGAAACCCACAAAGGAGCATCCATCCTCTGCACCCCTTCTACTTATGTACCCACTCTCTTCACTTTGCATCCATTGCACAAACCCACAAAAACCAATTCTCCCTCTCTCTAATTTCCCTCTGCAGAACCTCCAGAAAACCCCCAAGGACATCACCACCTCCTTGCTTTCTACTCCTAGTCGCCGCCGAGCTGCCCTGAAACTGAGCACCCCTGTCTCGCCGGGAGCAGCCGAGCCCGAGCCGACGCCGCCCGAAGGAGGCCGCATCTGCCACCAGCGAGCCTCCAAGTAGCAGCAGGTGGTAGCACCTCCTCCGACGCCGAGCCCGAGCCCTCCATTTCCTCCCCTGTTCGTACCCAAGGTCGGTTATGGCTCCCCCTTTCGTTTTTCAATCTCTTTACCCTTAAAAGGTACGCCTTTATGACCCTTCCTTTCGTTCTAGACCATCTCCGGCCCAGATCCAACTCCGGCGAGGCCAGAAGAGCACCGACGAAGCCTTCCCGAGCGCATTCTCCGGCGAGTTCGAACAATTTCGGTGAGCTTCTCCCTTCCTCCTCCTTGCTTCCCTTCCTTTCCTTCTGTATGTGCGTGTCGGGTAGTGGGATTGGGTGGTCGGAAGCTGACGTCGCCGGCCAAACCTCCTCTCTTCTTTCCCAGTTTTTTTTAACGCAGAAGAGGGAGTTTGGTGGTGATGAACAGTACTCCCTCAAGTCTCCCTTAGCTGTGGGCCCCACCTTGCCAACTCAGCTGGCCCCCACCTCCTTCTTTTCTCCCTTCTGGCGTCATTTCTCAATTGATGAAAGAGAGGAGTGCTGCTTGTTGGGCCTAATTTACTTCAAGTTTATTAAATAGAAGGTCCGTTTGGGTAATTTACTAAAATAAGGAGGGTCGGTTTTAAAGTTTTATAAACAAGGGGGTTGGTTTATAATTTTTATAAAATGAGGGAAGTTCGTAAAATCCATTAAGGGCTAACTTTATTAAATAGAAATGATTGGGAATTCTAAGGGATTTGAAAATATTTTACGAAAGTGTTAATAAATGGTATTTAAAATATTACTCCCTCCGTTCCATAATACATGTCCCTTTCTTTTTTGGCACGTTTTTTAAGGAGCCGAAAACTCTATAAAATATTATTTATTTAATTAAATTTTTTATACTATTTGATACTTATTACTAATAAGTATTTAATTATATAAAAAAAATTAATTAAAAAATGATATTTTATAGAATTTTTCGCTCCTTAAAAAACGTGCCGAAAAGTAAAAGACCATGTATTTTGGAACGGAGGGAGTATCTAATATAAATGGAGATTTAGAATATAAAATATTATTATTGAGACTTGGATTTTAGAAAAAGGAATTTGATGAACATCTCCCAATGACGGAATTTCTAACTAGTCAACTCGGTTTTCAAAACGGGTTTCGGGACTAACTCGGGAATTATGTGATCGGTGACTAACTAGCATGATTGATGTAGATGGTTGACTAATATCATGATTGGTGTGTACTAATGGCATGGTGAAGTGTTAGACTTGTGTAGCGTTAATTTATACTTTCGAGATATGATGAATATGATGAGCTTGATATATGTGATATGCGGATTATTTTGCGGATATATTATGGCAAATACATGAATGTGGCTGAATGGAGTGATGAGAATGATATGGTCTTGTGGAATGTGGCAATATGATGAATGGTTGAACTTGATGGAACGATGATTGCGATATGGTTGCTATTCTCGTTGAATGATATGCTTGAGTGCTTGGATGATCAGACGTAGACTTATATATGTGTTCTGATATGTATCTAGGTGATCTTTAATCTATTATAATGCTTGCCTTGCTGTTCTGCACCGCCAGGTAAGTCTCTTCAGAGCTTACTCAGATTGAATAGAGCTATTCCCTGCTATAGGTGCATGATATACTAGGTGTTGCATTCATGATCAGCATGTCATGTAGTACCATGCTAGGTTGCATTGATCGTTGAGCATTCTATTTCTCTGTGCGTATGTAAACAGAACGGCCGTTATCTGTGATAGTCCTAGAGTCTTTGCTAGGGTCATAGGGTAGCCCAGCCTCATCGGGTACCCTGAGTCAATCGAGTACTTCCTTATATTATGATATGCCTGCGGGCTTTATTGTGGAGCGGGTTAGGCATGCGTGCCGCCCTATTATGAATGAATGCATTCACGAGCTGGCCAGTCTCCGCCTGTCGGAAGGGGTGGAGGTAGGAGAGGGATATGCCACTTGGCATTGTCTTGGGCCCTTTACAGTATTTCTGCACATTATTATGAACTAGTAGCATGCTAGTGTGTTTGAATTTCGTACTGCATTAGAGCATCTTTATTAGGTATAGCGTATATGTGTGCTTATGGTTGGGATACAGAGTTAAGTGGGCATCGATCTGATCCCGCTCCAAATCAATTTTTTTAGGAATTATTTATGTTCATCCTATCGGTGCTGTTTGCTTATTGCGCGGGTCATTTTGTCGGCGGAGAGTGAGCGCTGGAGTTATAAACTTCACCAGACTCTGATTATATTGTTTTGGATTTATACCTTTGACTCCGTTTTGACCCGGCTCTGCCGTGGCACTTGTATCTGTACTTTACTTCCGCTTTACTTCCGTTTGAAATGGTTTCCGCGACATAGTCTTAGGACAGGTTAAGGGTACCCAACGGCCCTACGATACTTTAGGGTTTGAAATCCCTCTTTATTACTGACCTTTGAAATGAGTTTGAAACCTCGACCCGTACCTGGATTGCAAGATCCGAACAAGGGTTTTCATCCCTTGAAACGTAACCCGGAAATCATAATTCTGGGTCGTTACAGGTTTCGACCCGGTGACCCGATTGGCCCCGGTAATTTTTACCCGGTGACCCGATTGACCCGGTTGATTTATAATTATATATGATTATTATTTTTTATGGAGATTCCAATTTATATTACATTTTATAATTACAATCACTTGATCTTTGATTTTCAAATCAACTTTGATATTTATTTGTATTGTGTAATACTCCGTCCGATCCATAGTACGGAGTATTTTATTTCTTATTTTTCAACACTTTTTTTAAGAAAATAAAAATTCTAAAAAATATTAAAATATTAAAACAATTCTATGCTTATTACTAATTGCATGAAATTATTTAAAAAATATATTTATAAATTTCATATTTTATATATTATTACATTTTATTAAAAATTATGAGAAATACTAAAAATCAAATATTTTCGATCAGATATAGTATTTAATTACAAGCACTAGAAATTCTGAACAACGTCTTTAATTTTAGAATTTTAAAATTACCGCAAAATTATGAAATCATGATTTTTTTAATTTAAAAAACAAATTTGTTGCTAATACAATTGGCGGATTTTACATCATTTCCACCTAACATATAGCGACAAAATGTAAATTCATCGAGGAATGTATTTTTGGTGATGAATTCATTCATCGCTAAAAGCTCCAAATTCTTCGCTACTTTCCTTGTGGTTTAGGCGACCATATCATGATAACAATTAACGACGAGCCAAAAATTTTGTCGCTAAATGTTACTTTTAGCGAGGAATATAAGTTTCTTTCTAAAGTTCACGTCCCCTTTTACGAGAAACATATATGTTCGTCGCCAAAGGACATATTTACCGATGAAAAATAACTTGACACTAATACTTTTGTCACTAATAACCATTTCTGTTGTAGTGAAAAAAAAAATTGACAAACCCGAAATCGACACGAAACCCGGTCAAACCCGGGTTCTAGTCAACCCGGATATATCCGAGACCCGTTTTACCGGGGACCCGAAGTGACTCAACCTGAATCCAACCCGAATGACCCGTTTGACAGGTCTAGTTGGACCCATTCGGGTTTTCGGTCAGAATCGGGCCGGTCTCGTTCAGGTTTCAAGTCGATATTCGGGTCGGTCTCATTCAGGTTTCAAGTATAAACGGGTCTACGTTTATTTCAAACTTTTAATTGTTTGGGTTGAATTTGTTGAATCATGTTCATTCGGGACTTTCGAGTAATCAATTTTATTAAATTGAATATGTAATTCGTGTATTTCAAAAAGTATTTTTAGTAAAATTAAATATGATTCAATAAATAATCTACTCATTGGCTCGTAAGCTACTAAGCTCTATTCATCATTAATTTCATTGAAATTCTGCAATATATTGTTATCAAAATCATACTTGATTTCCCTATCTAAAAGACAATCCACATTAGTTGTGTGATTGTTATTTGTGTCTTTCAAAAAGTAGTTTTCAAATAAAATCATTTATGATTCAAGTTATAATATATATCCTCATTGTACTCATCTTTTGGTAATTAGATAGATTATTAAATAATTTATAAATCATAATCTTTTGGTAATTTGATCGATAATTTTATTCAATACAAATGATTTGATCGATCATTTTATTTTTGGTAATTTTACTTATGTAAGGTAAAATTCTAAATACAAGTATTAAGTATACAACTTATAAAACTATCATATATTCATATTCCCATAATCTTTTTTTTTTAACCATATTCAATTATTTGTATTTGATTATTAAGTATTTAAGTAGATATAAAATTCTTTATAAACAAATTATTATCTTATATGTTTAAATAAAGTTATGATTTTATATCTTATACATTCATTACAGATGATTTGATTGATCATTTTGTTTTTGTTAATTAGATTATTACATAAGTAAAAATTCATTTTATTTTATTTTTGCCTCGTCGAATTTTATTTTTGTTAGTTAGATTATTCATTATAAATGAAATTTCATAAAATAGAAGGGAATGAAAAAAAAAGAGTAAAATTTTATTGGGAGGGAATGAAATTTCATAGAACAGAAGGAAAAGAAATATAGTAGAGAAATGTAAAAGTAAAATAGGAGGGAACGGAGGGAAATTTTATTGGGAAGGAATGGAATTTTATTGGAGGGACAGGAGGAAAATATAAGAGGGAAATGTAAAATAGGAGGGAAGGATGGAAATTTGATCGGGATTTGAGGGAATGAAATTTTATTGGAAGAGAATTAAATTTCATAGTAGAGAAGGGAGGGAAATTTCAATGATATTCGGGTCAGGTTGGGAGTCGGGTCAGGTCTGGTTTGAGTCAAATCCGGGTTGAGTCGAGTTTGTCTGTATTCGGGTAAATTTGGGTATAGGGTCAATATCGACCGGGCTCAATTTCAGGTTCGGGTTATGCATAACGCTAAATTTTTTAATTCGGTCGGGTTTCTTGGGTCGGGTCTGATCTTGCCAGCTCTAGGTCATCCTACGTTTATGTTAGTCAATTCATTTTTGGTCAAACCGATTTGTTACACATTGACCAAATTATTGTCTTGAGAAAGAAGCAATTTCTCCTCGATAAATAGTTGCCCATTCATTTGTAATTCAATTAATCAATGAAAACAGAAAATTACAAGCTATAAACAAATAGCTGAAGTTGATGGGGTAATTGAAGCTGATGGGGTCGTTGAAGATATTGTATTATTTGTGTTAAATATAAGTTATTAAACTAGTATAGTGTTTGGTAACCCTGACCGTTAGGATAGCTGATAAAAACTTTTGTGAAGATAATCAAATCAAAAGCAAAACATCACTGCAGCAAGCAGTGCGTAACAGACAAGAACAAGGAAATTGATAAAAAACTGTTTATTAACTATTAGATAAAACCAAATTTGTATTAAATAAAATCAAATCTAGATAGATAGCTAGTTAGTTGGGATAAAGATTTGTTTTGAGATTAATCTATCTTAGTCCAAAGATAAGATTTGCAATTGTATTATATATTGTAATCGTATCAAGGGAGAAAATATAACTCAAGTTACACAATCTTACATGGTAGCTTAGGTTTTTTTTTCACAAACCCTTCGGGCCTCACCTTTGCTTAGCCGCCACTTCAGTTACCATGTCGACTTCCCAGCCTAACAACGACATTATGCTGTCTACCGGTAGCTCCACAAGTATGCAATTCCCTAACCTTTCCATAAAACTTGATCGCTCCAATTAATACTCATGGAGAAGTGTTGTCCTTTTTACTCTTGAAGTCTATGACCTTGAGCCTTATGTGCCCCAAGAACCCATGATTACTCCTGCAACCGGTACTGCTCCCACCCCGGAGTACACGATATGGTGCAAAGCCGATTGCTTTGTCCTTGTTTGCATTGGTTGCGCTCCACCCTGTCCGAAAAACTCCTATGCTATGTTGCCAAGGCGACAACCTCCTATGTCGCCTGGACCATGATCTCTTCGATTTTTCAGTCCAAAACACGTGCTCGTCTCATGAATCTCAAAGGCCAACTTCAGAACCTGTCGAAGAGCTCTCTATCCATGATGGATTATATTGAGAAGAAACGATCCATTGTTGATGCCCTCGCTAATGTCAGTACTTTGTTCAAGACAACGATCTCATCGCCTCTCTTTTTCACGGCCTTGATGCTTCCTATGGAGCGTTCAAGGCTACTGCAGTTCCTCCGCCAGCAGCTGCTGATTCTCCTACACCGTCGATGACCAACTCTGTCTCGAGCACATCTCAGCCTCGATGTCGGATGCTTCTGTTCGTGGTCATGGCCGTGGTGATCGCGGCCGAGGCAGAGACAGGGGTCGTTTATTCGATTACTTCCCAGACGCCAACTCCTCTTCCCAAAAGTCTTCTCATACCGTATGTCAGATCTGCGATCATACTGGCCATCCCACCAAGAATTGCTTCAATAGGCTCGATGTCACTCGTTTTCCTTCCAGATATGTTCCTAGATCGGCTAATCATGTAGCCACGGGGTCCTCTGTTGATCCATCTTGGTATGTGGACTCTGGTGTGTCACAACATGTCACCAACAACTTGAGAAATCTCTCCCTTCGATCCAAATATGACAGTACTGATCACCTTACTCTTAGAGATGGTAAAATCGTCCTTATTACTCATACTGACTCCTCCTCTATTGGTCATTCTTTATCTCTACGCAATGTGCTTGTTGTTCCCACCATTGCCCGTAATTTACTTAGTACAACATCCCTTACCAGAGACAATGATGTTTTTATTGAGCTTCATCATAACGTACAATTTCTCTATGAAGGATTTGCAGGGTCGGTTGCTCCTGAAGGGAACTGTTGAAGACAGACTTTATCGCATTTCCCCTACCCCGCGTCATCCTCAAGCTTTGTTGTCCTGCCGCACCACTCGATCTCCAGGGTTGGCACAATCGTCTCGCACATCCACATGTTGCTATTCTCAAGAGTCTTCTTTCTCAATTTCATTTGCATGTGTCCAATAAACACTTTCCTAGTGTATGTGAGTCCGGTCAACTAGGCAAAAGTCATCGTTTACCAATTTCAGTCGTTCACAAGTCTAGTTCGTCTTGTTTTGATTTAGTCTATGCTAATTTTTAGGGTCCTGCGTCAGTCCCTTCACTTTATGGAAATAAATACTTTGTTCAATTTGTTGATGATCATGACAAATTCTATTGGATATATTTCTTGTCTCTCAAATCCTAGGTGTTGCAAACTTTTGAGATATTTCATAAAATGGTCTAAACCCAATTTAACACTTTCATGAAGCAACTCCAAACGGATGGCGGTGGTGAGTTCATGGCCCTAACCTCTTACATATAACTTCATGGCATCCACCATCGCATATCCTGCCCACACAGCCCATCCCAAAATGGCGTCGTCGAACGTCGTCATCGTATTGTCCAAGAAAAAGGTCTCTCTCTCCTCGCCCATGCTGGCCTACCCTTTGCCTATTGGGAACGAGCCTTTCACACTGCGGTTTACTTGTCAAATCACACTATCACCCCTCTTCTCCAAAACACCTCTCCGTTTCAACGGCTATACCACAAGGCTTCGGATTATATACACTTCTCAAAACCTTTGGGTGCCTATGTCATCCTTACTTTAAACCCTACAACTCCACCAAATTGGCCTATCGATCCCAACCTTGTTTGTTTCTTGGGAACAACTCCAAGAACAAAGGCTATGTTTGTTTGCTTATCTCTACTGGGAGAGTCTATATATCCGCTCACGCAGTCTTTAATGAGGACAAGTTTCCTTACAAACATTCACCCCTTACTCTTGTCCATCCACCTCCTCTCTAGGTTGTTTACTCCATCCACCTCCTCTAGGGTTCTCAGGCTAGTTGTCGATGTCGCAACCCTTATTCCACCCTTCCTTCCATCTCCTCCTCTTGCAGCCCCAGTCTAGCTGCTTCTACCCCTACAACTAAGTTGTCATCTTCATCCTCGCCCACCAACGTCCCCAGTGCGTCTTCCTCCGGCTCTTCAGAGAGTGAGTCGATTCATGCAGCTGCTCCTTTCGTGCCCGAGCACCCTCAGCTGCATTTTTTGTGGCCATCAAAGGACTCACACCATCCCATGGCCACTTGGGCTTGGACTGGTGTCTTTAAACCCTGCACCTTCATGACCACGTGTCATCCCACTCCGGCTTGCTTCCTCACTGAGAAAGAGCCTACTACTTTCACTGCAGCTGCGAAAATTGAGCATTGACGAGTTGCAATGCAATTTGAAATTGATGCTCTTTATAAAAATCAAACTTGGTCTCTTGTTCCTTGTTCTCCTCGTGCTAACATTGTCGGAAACAAATGGGTCTTTCGCATCAAGCGGAAGCCCGATGGAAGCATTGAATGATACAAAGCCGGATTAGTTGTAAAAGGCTTTCATCAAGAAGAGGGATTGGACTATTTTTACACTTTAAGTCCTATTATCAAGCCTACATCTATTTGGATTGTTTTATACATTGCTTTGTCATTAGGTTGGGATATTCGTCTGCTTGACATTAATAATGCATTTCTCAATGGTGATTTGAATGAGGTTGTCTATATGTCTCAACTAAAGGACTTCGTTGATTTGCAACGCCCTAACCATGTCTACAGACTCCATAAGGCTTCGTATGGTCTCAAGTAGGTGCCCCAAGCATGGTTCACCAAGCTCCGCATCTATCTGCATACATGTGGATTTTATGCAGGCTTTTCAGACACCTCCCTGTTTGTTGTGAAATCTGCTTCTACCATTACTTATGTGCTTGTCTATGTTGATGATATCATTGTCACTGGGTTCGATTCAACCTTTATTTCTCGGTTCATTGCCTCTTTACATCAAAGGTTCACTCTCAAGGGCATTGGTCGTCTGTCATTCTTCCTTAGAGTTGAGATCATCTACTCAGGTTCGACCATTCATCTTTCTCACCCGAAGTATCTGTATGATTTACTTGAACATTGCACTATGTTGGAGGCCAAACTGATCTCATTCCTAGCTGATCCTTCCGTCACATGGTCAGTTTTTGGCCCTGACCTCCCTTATGTGGATCCTACTGCCTATCGTCATGTTGTTGGTAGTCCGCAGTACACTCTTGTCACTCAGCCTGAAATCAGTTTTGCTATCAATCGAGCTGGCCAACACATGCATCGTCCGCTGACTTGTCATTGGCAACATATCAAACGGATATTATGGTACCTCAAGGGTACTCTTGATCATAGTCTTACTCTCACCGCTTCACCTCAGTCTGATCTTGTTGCATATTCGAATGCTGGATGGGCTACAGATCCTCTTGATCTTCGCTCTCAACATGGTTTCGCAGTATATACTATAGTGACAATCTCATCAGTTTGTCCAATCGCAAGCAAAAGGCTCTCGCTCGCTCCATCACTGAAGTTGAATACCATGCCCTTCCATTCACCTCCATTGAGCTTGCTTGGATTTGTCGGCTCCTGCATGAGCTTCGTATCCCAATTCAGCGCCATCTGGTGCTTTTGTGTGACAATCTGTCGACCACCTTTCTAGCAAATAACCCCACCATCACCTCAAAATCCAAACATATACAACTGGACTATCACTATGTTCGCCAACATGTTGATTCAAAAGGTGATACTGGTCAAGCATATTTTGACTAGTGATCATGTAGCGGACATATTTACAAAGGCTCTCACAGGCCGGTCCTTCACGGCTATTCATCCCAAGCTTCTGGTCACTCTGCATCCTTCAACTTTCGGGGGGTATTAGATAAAACCAAATATGTATTAGATAAAATCAAATCTACTTTGATAGATACTCCCTCCGTTCCACAATACATGTCCTTTTAGTTTTGGGCACGTTTTTTAATGAGCGAAAAACTCTATAAAATATCATTTTTTTAATTATTATTTTTATATAATTTGATACTTATTACTAATAAGTATCACATTATATAAAAAAATTAATTAAAAAAATAATATTTTATAGAGTTTTTCGCTCATAAAAAAACGTGCCCAAAACTAAAAGGACATGTATTGTGAAACGGAGGGAGTAACTACTTAGTTGGGTTAAAGATTTATCTTGAGATTAATCTATCTTTATCCCAAGATAAGATTTACAATTATATTATATATCATAATCATATCAAGGGAGAAAATACAAGTCAAGTTACACAATCTTACATTAACCACCACTGTTTCAATGAATATAAAATAGGTAATAAGCCCTGGCATCTAGCAGCAAAGCTTTAGTTTTGATGATCCTTAAAACCCTACCTAACAAGCCAGCAATCTCAGCATATATAGTTGGATGAAACACGTGCTAGTCTTGTACTCATGGAGCTTATTAGATAGGCTAGAAAACAAAATAAAATAACTAAAGTGCCACCATGAATAAGGACAAAAGATTGAGCCGTTAAAGAAGCCATTGAGGAGTAGGATCAGCTCAGCTCATAATCTCCACATTCCCCCTCAAGTTGGACTATGGTGAAAACCAATAAGTCTTAACTTGAGAGAAAGGAAAATATGTTGGTTTTCTCCCAGAGGTTCTGTGAATATGTCAGCTAACTAAATCCCAGTCCTTACATGTTGAGGATGAACAAATCCACTGATCAGATGTTGTGTGATGAAGTGACAATCAAATTTCAAGTGCTTAGTTCCTTCATGGAAAACCGGATTCTCAACAATGTGGACAAATGCTTTGTTATCACAATACAAAGGAATTGACAATGAGGAGTGAATTTGCAAGGCCTTTAAGATACCATCAATCCAGATCAGTTCACTTGTGGTGGCTGACATGCTTCTGTACTCGGCCTTAGTAGATGGCTTTGACATAGTAGTTTGTTTCTTGGTCTTCCAAGAAACTAAGGAATTACCAAAGAACACACAATATCATGTGAGGGATTTTATACACTGAATTGACATGCTCCCCGGTCTGCATCACAATAGGCAGAAATAGATAGATTGCAATTGATAGGATAGAAAAGGCCAACTGCAATTATTCCTTTAAGGTATATCACAATATGCATAACGATATCATAATGAGGTTGCCTCGGTTCACTCATAAATTGGCTGAAATGCTGAACAACATAATTAATGTCAGGCCTCGTCAAATTAAGAAACAATAACCTCCCAATAAGCCTCTTGTAAACTTCAAGATCTTCAAGAACATATCCTGTATAAGTGGATAATTTAAGTCCTCTTTGAAAAGGAAATAACGCAGGTGTGCAATCTAACATCTTATAATTCTGCAGGGTGTCTAAAATGTAATTTCTTTGATGAAGGTGAGTTCCTGAGCTGTTTCTAAGGATTTACAATCCCAAAAAATATCTAGCCAAACCTAAGTCTTTTATGGTGAACCTATCGTGCAGAGCCTATTTTGTAGATTCAATAAAAGAATGATCATCTCCTATGAGAAGCACATCAACCACATAAACAAGTGTTATCGCAATTCTTGAGGACCCTGATCTCACAAATAAGGAACAATCATCCAAACTTTGATCATAACCATAAGAAACAAGGAACTTACAAAGTTCTGCATTCTATTGTCTGAATGCTTGTTTAAGGCCATAGATAGACTTCTTTAGTCAACAAACCAAGCTAGGTTTCTGTAACTCACATCCCTCTGGTGGTGTAATGTACACTTCTTTATCCAAGTGTCCATGTAAAAAAGCATTGTTGACATCCAACTAATGAAGAGGCCAACATTTTGCAGTTGCAACAGCCAGAAGGGTTCTTACTGTATTGAACTTTGCCATAGGGGAAAAGTATATTTATAATCTTTTCCCTTGATCTGATTGTATCACTTTGCCACTAACCTTGCTTTGAATCTCTCAACAGATCCATTTGGTTTATATTTTATCTTATAAACTCATTTGCTCCCAATAGCCTTTTTTCTTGGAGGCAACTTAGTCAACTTCCATGTTTGATGGCTCTCAAGAGCCTGTAATTCAAGGTTCATAGCATCAACCCAGTGACTGATGGTGATAGCTTGCCTGAAGTGAGAAGGTTCATGAACTGTAACCGTACAGGCAAAATACATCACAAAGGAATCATCAAGGTCATCTGTATTGTCAAAACAAGGAGCTAAAAAACTTTGAGATGCAGATTCATTCCACCCACGAATTCTACAAACAAAGTCATGAAGTTTTCTTAGTTGGACAATCTGTCTCGAGAATCTCTTTAAGGGAGGAAATATAGTATGATCATTTAATAATTCCTGGGAAACTGAAGGCAATGAACCAGATGGATGAGAACTTTTTGTATATGCAACCATGGAAGGCAAATTATCATCAAACATAGGACTCCCAGGTGAGCCCTGATTGATCTGTGGACTGACTTCAGTAGTGCTTTGTGGAGATTGAGTCTGAGGCCTAAACTCATCTGAATACATGCATGTCAGATGGAATGACATGGGGAAGTGTATGAGGAGCTGTTAAAATGTCAGTCACTGCATCATCAGAAGTTCCCTTCAAAGGGAATACATGTTAAAAAAAAAAGGATATCTCTCCTGGTAAATATAACCTTGGCAACCACGTCCCATAGTTTGTATGCTTTATGTCCATGAGGATAGGTGGGCAAGACACATTTTCTTCCTCTGACAATCAGCTTGTATCTATCCTTGTGTGCAACTGAAGCATAACACTGACAACCTATGACTTTTAGCTCATCATACTTAGCAGGATGCCCAAATAACATCGCAAATGGCCATTTCCATTTCAGGACTTCTGTAGGTAATTTGTTGATTATATATGTTGCTAATTGACGGAGGAAAAACCTGTCTTTGATCCGTCAAAGTAAATCTCAAACCTATAACTAGTATAGCAATAAGCAAGAGGTCTATCCCACATGGAAATTATTATTCAAGTGTGATTTAGATGCCAATCAAGTAACCAAAAGGGGGGTTTTGAGAGTGTAAAAGTTCTGCCTTTTATCAAAGCGGAGTAAAGAAAGTAAAGTAAAGGAATTTGTTTTAGACAATTTGGAGAAGTAATTCTACCTACAATTTCCACTTTATTGGATTGAAGCGATCCTTGTAACTTATTCTCGTCCTATTAAGTTTCCTATGAATGCCCTTGTCCCGACCTAATATAGTTACTAGTCCAACCAGTCCTAGCAACCCTTATCAATCGAACAGTCCCTAAGGAAGAATTTAACCCAATTGATAGCTTTAAGTTCAGAGATTAGCCAAGGTATTTGCAGTCCCTAAAGAGGGATTTAACAACACATTCAACTTCCTACTCATTCAATTAGTTCAACCAGCCCTAAAGGAACAAGTTTGCCACTTAGGTTAAGGTTCACAACCGGGAATCTACAAAACCTTAGCGACTGAATTGATCTAACAAGTTGGCAAGACAAGATAGAACAAATCAATAAACAATCAAGCATAAAGAAGTTGAAGCATTCAAATATAGGAAACAAGAACGAGAATTAGAAACTCACAATCAATCCAAATAAAGCTTCAAATTGCCGGCAGAATAGATGAGTTTAGTTCCTCAGGGAAGACATCGCTCAAAATCTCTAAAGTGTCTAATGGATGAATAAAATAGAAGTGCTGGAAAAATAACTAAAAGTGGTCTTATCAAACATCCAAAGTCGGCCATGAAAGAAATCAATCGGTTCTAGGGTTTTCATTAATCAAAACGACGTGCATCTACGCTGATGACCAATGTCCTACGGCCGCAGCACATTGTCTCTTCGTACCCCGTTGCAAATTGAATGGCGGCGCCCGCGTCATACATGCTGCGGCCGCAGCCAGGGGCTTTTCACGGAAAATCCGTTTCGAATTTGCTCTTCTTGTCAACAGAAAAGTTGTAGTTCTTCAAAAGAGCTTTCCAATGCATGGTCATAATAGTCAATCGGACAATCGAGGCCTCCAGAAAGTGCAAAACAAGTTCAGCATGTCTGGCGACAACTTCTGCAGACTTGTTCTTCGTTTAGGATCGCTTCTTCTTCTCAGGACCTCTTGAGATCTTCATGTAAGCTTCTCCGATCAACTAGACATTCTCATCTAATGCGTTAACGACTCTTGTCTCATCATCGGATCCACGATTACCTGAAATAATCAATAAAAGTGTCTAGATTCCGACTCCGACAACATAGAGAACTAATATGCAAATCATGCTTAATCCATCAATGAAATGCATCTTAACTAAGCTAAATGCAACCTATTATGCCTACCTAAATGCATGCTATCAAACTCCCCCACACTTAACTTTTGCTTGTCCTCAAGCAATGATAGAATGAACATGAATCAACGCATCCCACAGAAAATCCCTTCAAATTTCAATCTCATCAAAAAGCAACATCATAGCAGGTGAAAACATAAACCAAGCAAACAAACGTCATAGCATGTATTTCAGTGATCAAAGCTTAGAAGTAGACATTATCCAAACTCACCAGAAATATGTGTTTCACTCATGTGTTTAGGCTTTAAGATACAACTCTCAACTCAAACCAATCATGCACTAAGCTCATAGACATTGACCACCATATCACCAATTCTCTACCGAAATGTCATTACTTGCGGGACATAATAAAGAAAATAAAATGCGACACTTTTTTTTCTTTTTCTTTTGTTTTTTTTTTCTTTTTCTTGTCTTGGTGCATTCCTTACGCGAAGCGCAACCATGAGTGTCATGAATGGCCCCGGTCTATCAACACCTCAACCTACTAATATGAAATCCACTTGAACATCTTTTGACGCAAGTTGCAAACATGGGTGTCATGAATGAACCTGGTTACTCAATGATCAAACTTTCTTTCCTAGTGGATAGTTTTCAACACCTTTTTGCGCGAATCATACCCATGGGTGTCATGCATAGACCCGGTTACTAAGTGCATCAACCATTGCCACCTTATTCACTAAATATGCACAAATTCAAACAAAAGACTCAAAATGTAACATAAACTCCGCAAGCAACAAACATATGAGTCGGTCTTTAAAAATAGATACTGCAGTCAATGCCAAGAGGTAGCAACACACGGAGAGTAATTCACACAATTGAGCAAAAGAATTCAAATAAGGCCAAACATTCTCACAGGGTATGTTTTTAGGATTCAATCACACTTTAGCTCAATCATACATGCTCAATTACATTTGCTAGCTCATGTTCCACAAAAATCAAATAAAGACAATAATAAAAACATCCAGAACTCCATGGGATTTTTATGAATCATGCTTGAAATTTAAAATAGAGGACAAACTAAGCCAGATGGGTATGTATGCAATGCATGCTCTTATTTTTGGAATTTTTGAATTTTTTTTAATTACGAAAATAAACAAGAAATTAATTTTAAAAAATGAAATAAATTAAACATGGTGTAGAAATTTAGATATGATCTCCTATATGCATCTATATACAGAATTCCTCTCCCCCACACTTAAAGTTTTCATTGTCCTCAATGAAACAATAAAGACAACAAAAGTAAATTAAATATAATCAGGGTGAAGGAAAAGAAAAAGGAAAAAGAAAGAAAAACATACCTCGGGTTGCCTCCCGATAAGCGCCTTTGTTTCAAGTATTTGGCTCGACGTTTTGCTTAAGCTTACGAAACTAATCAGACATAGTCAAAGCCCTCAGCAACCTGTCAAACTCTTGTGCACAACTAACAAACAAGCATGCGCTACATACAAATAAATTGAAACTAAATAATAATACATTTAAGAACTGTTTAGACTTATTGTATTCAGGAGCTTGACTACCCACAAAAGGTATATAATACCACCAATTCAGTTCTATTGGTGGCTTGTCAAAGTAGCAGTCAAATGGATCAACGTATTCACCAATATTCTCTCTAGTGCAGGAGACAACCTTTACCTGCTCTGTAGCCTCAGTAATAGGCTCTGGACCTGATTCATCAATGGGCGAGCTAGGGATGATCTCAATAGATGGAGTGTCTTCTTCCTCAATCTTCTCAATGTGATTTTCCACAATGACTTCAAGAGGTGCAACAGAGGTCTCAACGATTTGAGATACTGGAGAAAGTGACTCGTTCAGCGCACATTGATTATCCATGTAGCAGAAAAATTCCCACATCTCCGAGAGTCCCATATCTAATAAACCTTCATCACTCATGCGCTCAGCAAGACTCCGTGTCTCAGGAGTCATGCCATCAAAGATGCATAGAAGCACTTCCCTTATGCTAGCTGTATATCCCCATGAATAAAGATCGTTAATGTACTCCTGCAGTCTGATAAAGTATTGATGAAAATTCTCTCCGTCTAACTGCAATAACCTCACCTTCATCATATGTTAGTAGTAGGAGTGCGGACCATGTAAGTGGTCCACACCAAAAATCGGCACCAAAAACACACAAGAATCAATAAATTTCCCCGGCAACGGCGCCAAATTTGACGGAGGAAAAACCTGTCGTTGATCCGTCAAAGTAAATCTCAAACCTATAACTAGTATAACAATAAGCAAGAGGTCGATCCCACAGGGAAATTATTATTCAAGTGTGATTTAGATGTCAATCAAGTAACCAAAAGGGGGGTTTTGAGAGTGTAAAAGTTCCGCATTTTATCAAAGCGGAGTAAAGAAAGCAAAGTAAAGGAATTTGTTTTAGACAATTTGGAGAAGTAATTCTACCTACAATTTTCCACTTTATTGGATTGAAGCGATCCTTGTAACTTATTCTCGTCCTATTAAGTTTCCTATGAATGCCCTTGTCCCGACCTAATATAGTTACTAGTCCAACAAGTCCTAGCAACCCTTATCAATCGAACAATCCCTAAAGAAGAATTTAACCCAATTAATAGCTTTAAGTTCAGAGATTAGTCAAGGTATTTGCAGTCCCTAAAGAGGGATTTAACAACACATTCAACTTCCTACTCATTCAATTAGTTCAACCAGCCCTAAAGGAACAAGTTTGCCACTTAGATTAAGGTTCACAACCAGGAATCTACAAAACCTTAGCGATTGAATTGATCTAACAAGTTGGCCAGACAAGATAGAACAAATCAATAAACAATCAAGCACAAAGAAGTTGAAGCATTCAAATATAGGAAACAAGAACGAGAATTAGAAACTCACAATCAATCCAAATAAAGCTTCAAATTGCCGGCAGAATAGATGAGTTTAGTTCATCATGGAAGGCATCGCTCAAAATCTCTAAAGTGTCTAATGGATGAATACAATAGAAGTGCTGGAAAAATAACTAAAAGTGGCCTTATCAAACATCCAAAGTCGGCCATGAAAGAAATCAATCGGTTCTAGGGTTTTCATTAATCAAAACGACGCGCATCTACGCTGATGACCTATATGCTGCGCCCGCAGCACATTGTCTCTTCGTACCCCGCTGCAAATTGAATGGCGGCGCCCGCGGCATACATGCTGCGGCCGCAGCCAAGGGCTTTTCACGGAAAATCCATTTCGAATTTGCTCTTCTTTTCAACAGGAAAGTTGTAGCTCTTCGAAAGAGTTTTCCAACGCATGGTCATAATAGTCAATCGGACAACCGAGGCCTCCAGAAAGTGCAAAACAAGTTCAGCATCTCTGGCGACAACTTCTGCAGACTTGTTCTTCGTTTAGGCTCGCTTCTTCTTCTCAGGACCTCTTGAGATCCTCATGTAAGCTTCTCCGATCAACTAGACATTCTCATCTAATGCGTTAACGACTCCTGTCTCATCATCGGATCCACGATTACCTGAAATAATCAATAAAAGTGTGTAGATTCCGACTCCGACAACATAGAGAACTAATATGCAAATCATGCTTAATCCATCAATGAAATGCATCTTAACTAAGCTAAATGCAACCTATTATGCCTACCTAAATACATGTTATCACTAATAGAACACATTCTCCCCAAAACTTGAGTGGAAATCCTGCATGAATTCTTATAGATCTAGCTATATATTTCTATAAGATGTATGTGTTTCCTTTCCACCCTTTCATTCTGTTGTGGAGTATAAGGGACACTTTTCTGATGAACAATGCCAGAATTAGCAAAGAATTCTTGACACTGATTTGAAGTAAAATCTGAGCCATTGTCTGATCTAACACACTTTACTGAACAATTGAACTACGTCATGACATAGGTTATTAAATCACACACAATCTTATACACCAGCAATATGGACTTTAAAAGAAATGTCCAAGTTACTCTAGTGCAATCATCAAGCACAATAAAAAAAATATTGAAAACCATTGTAAGTGGTGACCTTATAGGGTACCCAAACATCCATATATACCAATTCAAAAGGCCTAGCAACCATAGCATTACCTCTCTGAAAAGGTAGTCTGTGATGCTTACATAAGACACAAGTTTTACAAGGAAATTGAGAAAAATCAAACTCATCAATATGATCCAAGTGTCTCATCTTAGAAATCGAATGGTGTCCATGTTTGGCATGATTTAAATATAGACTACTAGCTTTATTTCAGAACATAGAGGGCAAACAGCTATCAACTTCTCCAGTTCTCCATCCCCTCCAGTTCTGAACTTGATCCTCTATTAGCACCTTGTAAAGTCCATGTTTCGTCACTCCTGAAAGCAATGCTCTTCTAGTTCCAGAGTCATGAATGTGACAAGAATTTCGAGTGAAAATTGCTATCAGATTGTTGTCATCCAAAAGCTTCCCAACTTATAACAAACAATGTGTAAAGTCTAGTCCTAACGGAACATTCTTCAATCTCAGATTCTCAGTTATTTTCAACTTTCCCATTTCTCTAACTTTTTAACATTTCCATTAGGGAGACCAGTCAATATACACATGTTTGATCGATCGAGTCTTATCCAACATGTAAGACTCATGAGGCATCATGTGGTCAGTTGCCCCTGTGTCAACTATCCACTCAACACCTGGTTTGCCAGACAATTTAAAACATTAGCAGAAGATGAGACTTTACTTGCAAAGTTGGCATAAGCATTCTCATTGCATCCCTTTGTCTTCATTTTCTTCATAATCTCTTGACACACAACATTTACCATAGCTATGTCAATTTGATTGTCACCTCCACACTTTTCTCCATTATCCTCATCCAAAGGACTTCCCATCAAGGCTAAGTTCATAGTCAAGGCCAGTTCGTTGCTATGAGGCCTTGTGCAAACTTATATGTTGAGGTCTTTTTTGTTACTAATTGAATGGTAAAAATGATACAAGAAATGTAGCTTGAGAGGTATCGTTTTGTGCTAATGAATAATTGATTTGGGGGGGGGGGGGACTGAGGCTGAAAAATGGAAACAAGGGGGTTCAAACATAGCTACAATTAAAAAGTGGGAAAAAAAACATTCATTGTCTAGTGCCAATTGAGTTAACAAATCATTTATTACTTCATTCTCTCTTTAGAATTCATATTAATTATATATATGCTTTAAAAAAATTTTGAGGCCCCGTGCATTTGCACATTTTGCCAAGGCAACGGGCCACCCATGTTCACAGTTCCTGCAACATTAGCTGAAGCTTTGTTTCCATCATTCCCTTTTTGTGCATCTCTGAGAGTTTTATACCATTCTGGTATCCCATGCTGTTTGAAGCAAGTATCAACACTATGGCCTTTGTATCCATAATGAGTGCATTTCATCTCACTCTTAAGCCTCTTAATCTCTTTCTCGTCTTTCTTAGGTTTATGATTGCTCCCTAAATACTGGTGATTGCTCATCTGATATGATGGTTGAGAATTGAACTTGCTCTTGTTCACAACAAAAGCACTTCCAGCTGACATAGCAGATTTAGTTGAGCCAGCAGCTACTGCCCCTTTCTCCACTTGTTGTAATATATAATATCCTCTGCCCACACTAGGTAAAGGATCGGATCAATTGAAAGAATTTGCTTCCTAGCTGCATCATAGTTGTCATTCAAGCAAGCTAACAACTACATCAATCTATTGTTTGCCTTAATCTCATTTATCTGTTTCACCAGCCCACATCTACATTGCTTCATGATTCCACAGGTGCATACTGGCATCTTCTCAAGCACCTACAACTCATCTCAGTATCTTTTGAGGACATTATAAACATCTCACAAGCTCATACTTCCTTGTGTTACATTGCTTAACTTCTTTTTGATTTGAAAAATCTGAGAAGCATTGTTCTGACTATATCTCTCGACGATTTCATCCCAGAGTTGCTTAGCAGAATCAACAAACATTAACCCCTCATCTATCCCTTTACTTATGGAGTTTAACATCCAACATCTCACCATGTAATCAACTCTAATCCACCTTTGAAGATCAACATATTCTTCTTCAGGTTTAGCACAAGTTCCATGAACAAAACCCAGTTTTCATTTAGCCCCTAAAGTCGTGGTTACACCTCTACTCCATGTAACATAATTAGAACCCATCAAAAGGAATAACTACTAATTGTGCTCTTGAATGATCATAATTAAAAAGATATAGAGGATCATTCAGGCTACCTTGATTACTACATTTCTTCCCTTGCTATCCTGAACTAGACCCTGTCTCGTTGTTACCACTAACATCTTGGTTTATTCATAGCGGAAAACTCAATATCAGCTGCAAAAATCACCTTTGGCTCTGATACCATGTGAAGATAGTCAAATCAAAAGCAAAACATCACTGCCACAAGCAACAACATACAAAAACAGCAAGGAAATTAATCAAAAATAATGTATTAACCATGACTGTTTTAATGAAGATAAAATAGATAATAAGCCCTGACGGCTAGCAGCAAAGCTGCAGTTTTGATGATCCCAAAAACCCTACCTAATAAGCCAGCAATCTCAGCTTATATAGTTGGATGAAGCACGTGCTAGTCTTGTGATCAAGGAGCTTATTACATATGTTAGAAAACAAGATAAAATAACTAAAGTGCGGCAGTGCCACCATGAATATGGACAAAAGATTGAGCTGTAAATGAGCTGTTAATGAAGCCATTGAGGAGTAGGATCAGCTCAACTCATAAACTTCACAACTTGTGAATAAAAAAACAAAAGCTCCGAAAAACATTGATGAGCATATGTTTAGATTACAAAAGATAAATAAACTAAAATCTTATATTTATTTTATTTAAAACTATATAATATCAAAACCATAAGCTCCGAAAAGCTATTTATTTTATTTAAAACTACATACCTGCCAAAGGAACCTCTTCCCATCAAGGTCAACATCAACCTCTATAGCCGAAACAGAAATCGACAGAACAAAGTTAGCATATCTCTACGGCTTTTTAATAGTCCCAATACCTCAAAAGAAATAACGGATCACCTCGAGGAAAAAATGAAGCAATAACAGAGGTTTCATCCATCATTAATCTTCTATAAGGCAACGGTAGGATATCCACACTGTAAAATATCACAGTCATGCATCTTCATTCACATACCATAATTTCATTCAGGAAAAAATCACAGAAAAACATATATATACCATCTTGGCGGAAGAACAGCCAACAACTGGTCAAAAGGGTCAAATGGGAAGCCTTCTTCGAACTTTACTTCTACTTGATTGAAATCCTTCATATCAGAAGCACAGGGACCATAGTGATAAGGATAGAACCTGCTCCCATAAATTGATTAAGCACACTTCAGATACGATAAATGAATAATTGTAATAAAACAAAGCTTATGTGAGCAAAGCATTACCAAGTCCATGACGGTACCCCGGAATAATAGTACTGAAGATTCCAACATAATCCTACAACATATTCTTTCACCTGAATGTTAAAAAAAAAAAAAGAGGTAAAATACCATACTTGATTATGTAAGTAAACAAATGAAAATGATGGAGCTGTTGAAATTATGATTCAGTTACATACAGCAGCTCTTTTTAAGCTTTCTAAGTTATCAGGATCGTTGGTTGGAAATTTATCCAAGTAGTATCTTTCTTTCCATCCGGAAGTACCATACTTGATCTGCAAAACCTCAAATGTACGTCTATTAGTTAGTACGACAAGAATAAAATCATCAAGGTGGTCAGGGATCTTAACCATTACCTTGTCAGGACCGAATATACCAATTTTAATAACATTCGACTTGTCAAATATGTACTTTCTCACATCCTCTTTTAGCTGCTTTGTGTTCTCAAGTATCTATACGTACAAGCAAAAAGCTTCAGTGAATTAGCAATGGCATTCCTCTATCTTGTAAGGAAAAAGCAGGCTGGACCACCTACATACATTGTCATTTTGAGCACCACAATTGTCCGAATGCAGAGACGTTGAAAGATGATGATCAATTGTTGTGACGCCCATGGCGTCTCCATCAGCTTTATTAGCTTCTTCCTTGAGACAACGTCTCATAAAGAGCTCCCTTAGATCAGTTCTTTTCTTGAATATTGCTTCCTCATAACTTCCAACACCGAGAATGAGTCTCTCCACTCTTTCCAAATTCAAATACGGAGCATTTCTCGGGTCATTAACCTGATTTTGGAGCAGCTTTCACAAACATGTTACAAAACAAGGGAGTAATGTATGATTAAAGAAATGGACATCTAGCTAGAAATCACACATTGTCGTACCTGCTGCGCATCAACAATATATCCTCCCAAACTTTTGAAGTCTCTCTTATACACTGTCATGAGTAAATCCAAACCTCCCTGTATGTGAAAAAAAAAATGCAGACTATGAGCAAACTTCTGTTTTAACCCAAAAGAATAGCAGCATGCAAGTGTTAACATTGCAACCTCATAGGTCAGAAGACTGGGCAAATGTGGTAGGAAGTCATTCCCCACAAAGAAACTCATAAGGACGAAATCATCCACCATTCTTTCAGTATCAAACTTAAAGCCTTCTGGAACATCCGACGGTCGCATTTCGAGTTCAAGGTATTCCCTTAGAATCCAGACATGAAAAAACTGCCAGCACAATCGAAAAAGGATTAATAAAAGAAATGAATTCTCGCTCGTATATCTAACCCTGAAAGATTTGATACTAAATACAGGATAAACAACGAAATATATATATATATATATATATATATATATATATATATATATATATATATATATATATATATATATATATATATATATATTGTTGGGGAAAACACGGGTAGCTAACACTCGATTGCGTGTATGACTCGGATGGACAAACTCTCCTTACAAACGACACTTTCTATTAATGTACAAACTTATTTTGTACAACACTAACACACCACTCTTTTGGACTCACACTCTACCGACCAACTCACGATACTACACACTCGTACTCAACAAATGAGCACTCACTTACACCTCACGTCTCACTCTTACAACTCACACCTCTTTCTTGCATCTTTACACACACACATTTAGCCTATTTATAGGCCTCTTATGTCGGTGTTTAGCCACCAACATCATTCTCTATAATTTGCTAGAGAATTCTAGTTATTGCTAGACACAATTACTAGGCTACTCCTCTCCCTAATTTACTAGAATTCTCTAGTCATCACTACCGTACACTTCCTTTCCCATATACTACATTATTCTAGATCATTTCCATTTCTAATTTGGGCTTTTAACATCAGCCCAAATATTAGCTTCTTTAAATATTGAATTAGTCCAACATTTCCTCCCTTAATTCAGTATTTGAAATACCTCCGCTTCGTCCTTAAACCGCACTTTCTTCTGCGTTTTAATTTCAGTGTCGGTGCATCTCTTCTGCATAGCCCGCCCTTCAAATAGGCATAAATTCTTCTCATTCTTCCAACCTTGCATGATCAAGCGCTTCCCCTTGAACACCTTGCACCAGTTGTTAGTGCCCACATACTCATATCCCTCTGATGTCATCCTACCCAGTGACAATAAATTAACCTTACTTGAAGGCACATACCTCACATTATGAAGAGTGTGGCTTGCACCGTTTTGGAGCCTCATCCTCACGCTCCCAATACCTTCGACTCTCAGCTTCTCTCCACTTGCTAAGTTGCAATGGTCAAACTCTCCATCAGTCTTCAAGGTGTCAAATAACGCTTGATTCCTACAAATATGCGTCGACGCGGCATTATCCATCACCCACTCTGACTTAGCAACCTCTTCACTCGTTGCTAAGTACACCTCCTCATAACCACCAACTTCACCATCAACCGCACTGACCACATTCGTTTGAGAGCCATCATCATTCTTCCGCAAGGACGTCTTTCTCAACATCTTCACGTCCTCCCTGAATTGCGGACACCTCACTTGTATGTGACCCTTCTCCCCACAATAATAGCATTCCACGTCACTAAGATCTCGCCGTTGATATGACTGGGAACTCCATTTCGGGTCACCGTTCCTCCACTCTACACTATTTGGGTCACGACGTGGACGTGATCCGGATCTCCACCTCTGGTGATCATTCCCCCTTGACTGGCTCCTCCCTCGCTCTCGATTCTCCGCAACTAGTATGCGATCCTCTCCCGTGTTGAGAGCGTCATTCTTCGTCATCCTCTCACTCTCTCGTAACGCAGCCGTTACCTCCTCTAGAGTGAGAGTCGTCCTTCCTACAAGCAACGTCTGCACCAAAGGCTTGTAGGACCTCGGTAATGACGCTAACAACAGTAATGCTTGCTCCTCATCCTTAATATTATCATCCGCATTCATCAACTGACATACTAGTTGATTAAAAGAGTTAATGTGGTCATGAAGGTTACCTCCTTCCTCCATCCTGAGCGAGTATAACTCCATCTTCAAGCATAACCGGTTCATCAACGACTTCGACGCGTAAATGCTCTCGAGCTTATCCCACAACGCCTTTGGCGTGGTCTCCTTCATCACACTAGACTTGATCTCGGGAGCAAGCGCTAACCGGATGGTACTCACCGCCTTCTTCTGGAGTCTACTCCACTCTCTCTCGCTCATGGATGTGGGTTTCTCCTCCTCAAGAGCTTGATCAAGACCTTGCTGCACCATTACGTCTTGAATCGTACTCTGCCACATCGTGAAGTTGGTCTTTCCATCAAAGAGTGGGATCTCGAACGTCTTCATCACACTCGACGCCATCGTGTCTACACGGAATCCTTCCACCAACAAATGCTACACCGATTTTCCGACTCCGACGACCTTCGCAACCTCGCTCTGATACCACTGTTGGGGAAAACACGGGTAGCTAACACTCGATTGCGTGTATGACTCGGATGGACAAACTCTCCTTACAAACGACACTTTCTATTAATGTACAAACTTATTTTGTACAACACTAACACACCACTCTTTTGGACTCACACTCTACCGACCAACTCACGATACTACACACTCGTACTCAACAAATGAGCACTCACTTACACCTCACGTCTCACTCTTACAACTCACACCTCTTTCTTGCATCTTTACACACACACATTTAGCCTATTTATAGGCCTCTTATGTCGGTGTTTAGCCACCAACATCATTCTCTATAATTTGCTAGAGAATTCTAGTTATTGCTAGACACAATTACTAGGCTACTCCTCTCCCTAATTTACTAGAATTCTCTAGTCATCACTACCGTACACTTCCTTTCCCATATACTACATTATTCTAGATCATTTCCATTTCTAATTTGGGCTTTTAACATCAGCCCAAATATTAGCTTCTTTAAATATTGAATTAGTCCAACATTTCCTCCCTTAATTCAGTATTTGAAATACCTCCGCTTCGTCCTTAAACCGCACTTTCTTCTGCGTTTTAATTTCAGTGTCGGTGCATCTCTTCTGCATAGCCCGCCCTTCAAATAGGCATAAATTCTTCTCATTCTTCCAACCTTGCATGATCAAGCGCTTCCCCTTGAACACCTTGCACCAGTTGTTAGTGCCCACATACTCATATCCCTCTGATGTCATCCTACCCAGTGACAATAAATTAACCTTACTTGAAGGCACATACCTCACATTATGAAGAGTGTGGCTTGCACCGTTTTGGAGCCTCATCCTCACGCTCCCAATACCTTCGACTCTCAGCTTCTCTCCACTTGCTAAGTTGCAATGGTCAAACTCTCCATCAGTCTTCAAGGTGTCAAATAACGCTTGATTCCTACAAATATGCGTCGACGCGGCATTATCCATCACCCACTCTGACTTAGCAACCTCTTCACTCGTTGCTAAGTACACCTCCTCATAACCACCAACTTCACCATCAACCGCACTGACCACATTCGTTTGAGAGCCATCATCATTCTTCCGCAAGGACGTCTTTCTCAACATCTTCACGTCCTCCCTGAATTGCGGACACCTCACTTGTATGTGACCCTTCTCCCCACAATAATAGCATTCCACGTCACTAAGATCTCGCCGTTGATATGACTGGGAACTCCATTTCGGGTCACCGTTCCTCCACTCTACACTATTTGGGTCACGACGTGGACGTGATCCGGATCTCCACCTCTGGTGATCATTCCCCCTTGACTGGCTCCTCCCTCGCTCTCGATTCTCCGCAACTAGTATGCGATCCTCTCCCGTGTTGAGAGCGTCATTCTTCGTCATCCTCTCACTCTCTCGTAACGCAGCCGTTACCTCCTCTAGAGTGAGAGTCGTCCTTCCTACAAGCAACGTCTGCACCAAAGGCTTGTAGGACCTCGGTAATGACGCTAACAACAGTAATGCTTGCTCCTCATCCTTAATATTATCATCCGCATTCATCAACTGACATACTAGTTGATTAAAAGAGTTAATGTGGTCATGAAGGTTACCTCCTTCCTCCATCCTGAGCGAGTATAACTCCATCTTCAAGCATAACCGGTTCATCAACGACTTCGACGCGTAAATGCTCTCGAGCTTATCCCACAACGCCTTTGGCGTGGTCTCCTTCATCACACTAGACTTGATCTCGGGAGCAAGCGCTAACCGGATGGTACTCACCGCCTTCTTCTGGAGTCTACTCCACTCTCTCTCGCTCATGGATGTGGGTTTCTCCTCCTCAAGAGCTTGATCAAGACCTTGCTGCACCATTACGTCTTGAATCGTACTCTGCCACATCGTGAAGTTGGTCTTTCCATCAAAGAGTGGGATCTCGAACGTCTTCATCACACTCGACGCCATCGTGTCTACACGGAATCCTTCCACCAACAAATGCTACACCGATTTTCCGACTCCGACGACCTTCGCAACCTCGCTCTGATACCACTGTTGGGGAAAACACGGGTAGCTAACACTCGATTGCGTGTATGACTCGGATGGACAAACTCTCCTTACAAACGACACTTTCTATTAATGTACAAACTTATTTTGTACAACACTAACACACCACTCTTTTGGACTCACACTCTACCGACCAACTCACGATACTACACACTCGTACTCAACAAATGAGCACTCACTTACACCTCACGTCTCACTCTTACAACTCACACCTCTTTCTTGCATCTTTACACACACACATTTAGCCTATTTATAGGCCTCTTATGTCGGTGTTTAGCCACCAACATCATTCTCTATAATTTGCTAGAGAATTCTAGTTATTGCTAGACACAATTACTAGGCTACTCCTCTCCCTAATTTACTAGAATTTTCTAGTCATCACTACCGTACACTTCCTTTCCCATATACTACATTATTCTAGATCATTTCCATTTCTAATTTGGGCTTTTAACATCAGCCCAAATATTAGCTCCTTTAAATATTGAATTAGTCCAACATATATATATATATACTTGGTACGAGCGAGTCTTTTTCACGGGAGAGAACTTGCAAGATCTTATAATGTTTACTTCCAAACCATTGACACAGCTGATAGCTGGCTGCTTTTTGACAGTCATGACATCCTAATTAAACAGCAAACAATATATCGAATTTAAAAGCTCCCATATAAATGTGATGTTGAATAAGATATCATATATCATATACATACCTCTCTTAATATGGAGATGTGCAGCTCGTGTGTGACCAAGCCCAGAATAACAAGATCGGCATCCTACAATATAATACCACGTACAGTATATATGGATTCAGGAAATAAGACAGGAAAAGAGTTAGTGTTATACAGTAAATATATACGTACCAGGCCATGTAAGCAGTGCCTCGTATTGACATCGTAGTGAGGCAGACTCCGCTGGGTTCGTATAAAACACATGATTTTATGCTCTGCTTCCCCTGGAACATTACCATCTGATACAATAACCTTGAGATTCTTCCAAGCATGGCTCTCCTTAAGCCTTGTTTGGATATAAACTTGGAGAGCCTTTGAAAACTCCCACATGAACTCCGTGCCTGGATGTATAATGTTGGGGTCTTTTACTTGAGAGTCAGCTTTCGGAAGAAGCTTTTTCCCGGCCTTGTCGTATTCGTCTCTCAGCCTGTCCTCCTCCGCCTCCTGTACATGAGTCTTAAAATAATATATCAAAAGGGGCAGGAAGAAGCCTTAAAGAAGAAATGCAAAAAGGGTACGTAACTAACAGGGATGTGATGGTTCTTGCAAGGATGGTAGCGTCCAGCTCTTTGTTGATTCAATTTAGCCCTAGGAGCCACCCCATCTGCTTTTTTAATAATTACAAAAAAAGGAATTAAAGCATAGCAAGGTCAATCATGATCACTAGCTAGCTAGCTATATATATATATATATATATAAGTTGAAGTGAAGGTATAAAGTACCGATGGCGAAGTAAATGAGGTTTCGAGGGCGGACGATGTTGAACAAGCGATCAACGTACTGAAAGACGCTGAAGAACACTCCCTCGAAGGTGGTTGGCTGGATATCCTGACCAAAACACTAAAACGTACAAAAACCCCCCAAAAAGACAAAAACATGATCAGAAATGAAAACCAAAAACAGTACTCCACTAGAGGAGAGATTAAAGGAGAGTTTAATTAATTAATATGATGATCAATTTACAGTGGAATCGTCGGGGTGAAGGCAGGGGTGGATGATCCCGTTCATATCAAGATAAAGATTGTCAAATTCGAAGCCGTTGGGGTTTGGTGCACAATGATCAGGAAAGGTATCTTGATTAATATCATCGGCAATGGCGGGAGAAACCGCCTTGGGGTAGTTGTTGAGAAGCCACCTGTAGAAGCCCGGAATACCCATTGATTTGTGATGAGGTGAGAGTGTGGGCGGGAAGAAGTTAAAAAGGGCGACGAGGGGAGGTGAAGAGCCGCTATGATGGCCGTCTGTCTTTTCTCTCCTTTTCCCATTCAAAAAAATTGGCATTTGCAAATGCAGCTCCCTCCCTGTCTTTTCACATTTAATTTTAAGTACTGCACTATATATATGTTCAAATCTTCGATTAAATAAGACATATACAGACGTATGAGAGAAATAGAAAAGTTGTCTGCGACATTTTTAGTTTACTACTGTACTGTATTTAGTTACTACAGTAATATAACATTTGAACATCTACATACAGTGTGGTATACTTATTTACCGGGGAATTACTACCCTGACCAGCCCGTTGAAAGTGTAGCTTAGACACTTATGATTCAAGCTTAATTTTATGTTGTTTGAATTTCTGTTATTTCAGTTATGAGTCAAGAACAAGTTACTCGATGTCTATGAAGCCTGTGAGCTTTAGTCGACATAGAGGAGGGTCAGTTTAAGTTAGTTTTCTAGCAGTTGATTTTGGCTAAGTTAGTGGAGGTAGTGGAGCTTAGCCTAGCAGTTATGAAGTTAGTTTTTGTGTGGGTATGTAGTCAAGTTTGTAGCAGTTTTCTTAATGCAATTGGAGAAGTTATTGGCTCAGTTTTTACTCTCTCATTCAACACAGCTTTTGTCGATTTGGTAGATCACAGATTCAAGTATCTGTGGTTGCCTTTGTGTTGCTGTAAGTGTGGTTATCTGTGCTCCAATCCAACAATTGGTATCAGAGCTGAGATTAAAAGATCTCATCGGGTTTATCTTCTGGGAACTGAGTGGTGTGAGGATTAAACACAGGGAAACACTTGTGAGAACTCTGTGTTCAGCAATATGCAGAACAATGGAGGTGGAGTTGGCAATCCTCAATTGCCAATCTTCAAAGGAGTGAACTATCACTTCTGGAGCCTGAAGATGACCACTTTGTTCAAATCACAGGAAGTTTGGAGCCTTGTTGATCAAGGATTTGAAGATGCAGATCCTCCAGAGCCAGATCAAGCCTTGAGAGATAAGAGAAAGAAAGACTCTAAGGCGCTTTTCATGATTCAAAGTGCACTAGATGATGAGGTCTTTCCAAGGATAGCAGCCTCTACAACTGCTCATGATGCTTGGGAAGTTTTGAAGCAAGAATACATGGGAGATTGGAGAGTAGTTACAGTCAAGTTGCGGACCTTAAGAAAGGAGTTTGAGACTCTGGTCATGCAAGAGAAAGAGACTGTTCAAGTATTCTTGTCTCGAGTATCTGGTATTGTCAACCATATGAGGACATATGGAGAGACTATGAGCAGTGAGACCATTGTGAGTAAGGTCTTGAGGAGCCTTACAAAGAGGTATGACCACGTAGTTGCAGCAATTGAAGAATCAAAAGATTTGTCTGTGTACAAATTTGAAGAATTGTCTAGCTCCTTGCAAGCTCATGAAGAGAGAATGAGCAGGACAAGTGAGCAGAAGGAAGAGAAGGTTTTTCAGGTGAAAGATGAAAATCAGAAGAGTAAGAATGAGGGTTCTTCAAGTAGGGGTGGCTTTAGAGGAGGTCACAGAGGAAGAGGCAACTACAGAGGTGGTCAAAGAGGTAGAGGAGGAAGAGGCTATGGCAGAGGTCAATACAGTGGCTCAGGTAGAGGAAATGGAGGTGATCAAGGAAAGGAACAGTGGAAGGATTCCAATAGGAATCAAGGTAATGACTCAAGGCAACAGAAGAGTGGCATCAGATGCTACTATTGCAAGAAATTCGGGCACAATGAGGCTTTCTGTTGGGAGAAACAGGAGAATGAGCAAAAGGGAGTTAACTATACAGAGAAGAATGAGCAAGAGGAAAGGTTGTTCATGGCTTTGTCCTCATTTGGAGATACTGCAAGCAGCATGTGGTATCTTGACAGTGGTTGTTCAAACCATATGTCAAGCTCAAGAGAAATGTTTAGAGAGCTTGATGAATCTAAGAAGGGAAGTGTCAAGCTAGGAGACAACAAAGTGTTAAAGGTTGAAGGAAGAGGAACCATTGTGATCAAGAGTGAGCAAGGAGGAGAGAAGTCCTTGCAAGATGTTCAGTATGTGCCCGGGCTTGCTCACAATCTGTTGAGTGTTGGTCAGCTCCAAGAGACAGGCTATTCAGTGTTATTTGATGAGGATGCTTGTGTGATCAGAGATAAGAGATCAGGTGAAGTTGTTGTGAGAGTGAGCATAACTAAGAATAGAATGTTTCCTCTTGATTTGGCAAGAGGTGTGAATAGAGCAATGACAGTGAAAGGAAGTGATGAGTCAAGGTTGTGGCATCACAGGTATGGGCACTTAAACATTCAAAGTTTGAAGATGTTCAGTACAAAATTAATGGTGAATGGTCTACCAAAGGTAGATGAGTTGGATTTATGTGAGGGCTGTGTGTATGGAAAGCAGTTTAAGGGACCCTTTCCAACTGGTGAAGCATGGAGAGCTAGTGAATGTTTAGAATTGGTTCATGCAGATCTCTGTGGACCTATGCAAACAGATTCACTGGGAGGAAGCAAGTATTTCTTTCTTATAACTGATGATTTCAGTAGAATGAGTTGGATTTACTTTATGAGATTGAAGTCTGAAGCTTTTGAGTGCTTCAAGAAGTTTAAAGGTCTTACAGAAAAATAGTCAGGCAAGATGTTGAAGGCTTTGAGGACTGATAGAGGAGGAGAGTTTATGTCATTTGAGTTCATGTCATGGTGTGAAGAGAATGGCATAAGGAGAGAGCTCACAGCACCCTATACACCAGAGCAAAATGGGGTGGCTGAAAGGAAGAATAGAACTGTAGTAGAGATGGCAAGGTGCATGTTGAAGGCAAGAAGGGTCCCAAATCAGTTTTGGTGTGAGGCAGCAGCTACAGCAGTGTATATTCTCAACATTTCTCCAACAAAAGCTGTTGAGAATAGGACACCCTTTGAGGTGTGGAGAGAAAAGAAGCCATATGTTGGCCATCTTAAGGTGTTTGGACGTGTGGCCTATGCAATGGTGAACTTAAGGTCAAAGTTAGATGACAAAGCTGAGAAGTGCATCTTTATTGGTTATGCAGTTCAGTCAAAAGCTTACAAGTTGTACAATCCGGTGAGTAAGAAAACTATAGTGAGTAGAAATGTAGTTTTCAATGAAGATGTAAGCTGGGACTGGGAGAAGCCAGCTAGTGATCAAGGTGTTAGAGATGTGGTGAATATTGACAGTTCAAGTGCAGAAACTGGTGAAGAAAATATGTTTGAAGATGATGGTGATAATGATCAGAATGGGAGTACTCCTGGATCACCTGCACAACAGTCAAGCTCATCTGGTAGCCAACATTCATCTCCCTCAAGCTCATCGAGTGAAACTCCTCTAAGAAGATTTAGATCACTCTCAGACATCTATGCCAGTTGTGGATTTGCACTTGCAGCAGCAGATCCAGAAAGCTTTGAAGAAGCTAAGGGTGAGGGCAAATGGATGAAAGCTATGAAAGAAGAGATGAATGCTATCCAGAGAAATGAGACTTGGAATTTGGTTGAATTGCCAGCAGAAAAGAGAGCAATTGGCCTGAAGTGGGTGTTTAGAACCAAGTTTAATACAGATGGAAGTGTTGCAAAGCATAAGGCAAGGCTGGTGGCCAAAGGTTATGCACAACAAGAGGGGATTGACTTTGAAGAAACCTTCTCACCAGTGGTGAGAATTGAGACAGTAAGAGTGGTATTGGCCTTAGCTGCTTAGTGGAAACTGAATGTGTATCAGTTGGATGTCAAGTCTGCATTTTTGAATGGAGAACTTCAAGAAGAAGTTTATGTTGAGCAGCCCATTGGTTTTGTGAAAGCTGGTGAAGAATGTAAGGTGTTAAGGCTCAAGAAAGCCTTGTATGGATTAAAACAAGCTCCACGAGCTTGGTACAGCAGAATTGATTCTTTCTTTGAAAAGAATGGATTTAGCAGGAGTGAAAATGAACCTACTTTATATGTGAAAGGTAGAGGAAAGAAGGAGTTTATAGTGGTGTGTTTGTATGTGGATGATATCATCTACTTTAGCACATCACAGAAGATGTTGAGTGTGTTCAAGAGATCCATGATGGAAGAATTTGAGATGACAGATTTAAAGGAGTTGAAGTACTTCCTTGGGCTTGAGATAGATCAACAAGAAGATGGTATCTATCTATGTCAGAAGAAATATGCCAAGGATCTTCTGAAGAAGTTCCATATGGAGGGATGTGATGTTGCATACACACCAATGAATGTGAATGAGAAGCTGCACAGAGAGGATGGAACTGGAGTTGCAGATGAGAGAATGTATAGAAGTCTGGTGGGAGGCTTGAATTACTTGGCACATACAAGACCAGATATCACCTTTTCTGTGAGTGTGGTGTCAAGGTTTATGCATGGTCCAACAAAGCAGTATATGGGAGCAGCCAAGAGGGTTCTCAAGTACATTGCAGGAACTCTAGATCATGGCCTGTGGTATGGAAGGAAAGAAGAGTTCAAGCTTCAAGGTTTCACTGACAGTGATTGGGCTGGATGTTTGGATGACAGAAAGAGTACCTCAGGTTCAGTTTTCAGCTTTGGTACAGGAGCTGTGACTTGGAGCTCGAAGAAGCAAGAGACAGTTGCTTTGTCATCCTCTGAAGCAGAGTATGTAGCTGCAGGAGCAGCAGCAAAACAAGCTATGTGGTTGAAGAAGTTGCTTGATGATCTGGGTTGCAAGCAGGAAAGTGCAACAGAGTTGTGGTGTGACAACAAGTCTGCAATTGCCATGACAAAGAATCCTGCATTCCATGCCAGGACCAAGCATATTGAAGTGCAACATCACTTCATTCGAGTGTTGGTCACAAAGGAAGAAATTGTGCTAAAATTCTGTGGCACAAATGATCAGAACGCAGATTTGATGACCAAGGCTTTGAGCATAGCAAAGCATCAGTTTTTCATGGAAAGACTTGGAATGAGAAAGCTCGAATCAAGGGGTGGTGTTGAAAGTGTAGCTTAGACACTTATGATTCAAGCTTAATTTTATGTTGTTTGAATTTCTGTTATTTCAGTTATGAGTCAAGAACAAGTTACTCGATGTCTATGAAGCCTGTGAGCTTTAGTCGACATAGAGGAGGGTCAGTTTAAGTTAGTTTTCTAGCAGTTGATTTTGGCTAAGTTAGTGGAGGTAGTGGAGCTTAGCCTAGCAGTTATGAAGTTAGTTTTTGTGTGGGTATGTAGTCAAGTTTGTAGCAGTTTTCTTAATGCAATTGGAGAAGTTATTGGCTCAGTTTTTACTCTCTCATTCAACACAGCTTTTGTCGATTTGGTAGATCACAGATTCAAGTATCTGTGGTTGCCTTTGTGTTGCTGTAAGTGTGGATATCTGTGCTCCAATCCAACACATCCCATTAAACTTTAATATGGAGTATTTTTTTGATACGTGTTTTGAGTACATAGCTTCACGGAAACAATCAACTAAAACCGAGTGCTCAATCAACGAGTTTTGTAGTGGAGTGACCAATTAGCAAGCGAGTCCACACCGGCGTTTGCATTCCTCCGTATGTGGTTCACCTTGGGACCTCAAGCATCAGCTGACATTCAAGGAACAGGTTGAAATTAGCAGAGATATCCCTTGGATTGGACTTGAATAATTCACTGTTAACTCGTAAGGCATCAGTTTCCACAATTAGCATGGATACGAGACCGATTCCTATAACATTTGCCTTTCTCAATGGAGATCTTACTGAAATCCGTTGAGACTCGGGATCGGGA
Organism: Persicaria tinctoria; assembly: GCA_037127255.1. Classification (NCBI taxonomy): domain Eukaryota; kingdom Viridiplantae; phylum Streptophyta; class Magnoliopsida; order Caryophyllales; family Polygonaceae; genus Persicaria; species Persicaria tinctoria. Next base: position 17,020,378 of record JBANSL010000007.1, on the reverse strand, counting down.
TCGGGATCAGGGGTCGTGTGCACACGTGCGCCCTTACGCTAATAGCCTAGCACATAAACCAACCGGGGTTCCATCCTAAAACCAATTGGCATTTTGTGGGTTAGCCCACTAGCTTATATACTAAGATTTCTCTGTTCATGTAATCAATGTGTGACTCTTTTTTGTCTGTTCACATTCCTTTTATTCTCAACAATCTTGTGGGAAGGGACTTCTTTTTTTTCTGGCTCGATGACAGGTTTTCAGGCTTTTGATCGGTCTGATCATGTTTGTCTGTAAAGCCCTTTTATGGAATGTGGGGTTAAGCAAACTTCTTGTGTGCCTTGTTTCAAAAACTCGATCAAGAAGCTAGTCTCTTCTTCGCCATGGCTCTTAGTCTTAGACTCTTAGGGTTGTATTTCTGATTATTATTTGTTTATCAAACTGTTATGTATTTATAATCCTTGTAATATGTTGTAAAAGAGACAATGGTTTATTTGGTTTGTAAGATGCACTAGCTACTAATTAAGACAGTTTCACTAAGGACTAAACATAACCTAGCCATTGCCATTCCATTTGGTCCAAATCAGAGCTCATATCTCTCGGCCCCCATTCGAACGTTGGAACCCTAGCCCTTTATAAACCCTCTTTGGACACCTCTGAGAACTGTAACATCGCTCCCTCTCTCTGGTAAGCCAAGGGGCAACGGGTTAGGGTTTGGGAGGAAAAACACTAGGGTTTGGCTTTACAACCACCCAACGTCAGCGATTCTCTTCAAGGGTGCTCTTCTGGGTTGATGCTACCTGAGTGCCTGCTAGTCTGACGAAGAAGAAGTGAATGGAGGGTTTTGGTCTGGGTGGAGAAATCTCTCTTGAGATTTCTCGGTGTCCTTCACGGACGATTTCTAACCCTATTCCTTATTTATCTTCTTTGTCCTTGTTTAATTAGAATCGCGTCTTAGTGCTGTGCATCTGAAACCTCTTAGTGTTGTGCATCTGAAACCTTTGTAATCTATCTCTGAATCTTTGGATGTTTAGTGAAATTGGGTGATCCTCCCCTCCTGAGGTTCCGCGGATGTAGGGAAACCGAACCGCGTAAACAATGCTTGTGTGTGCTTTCGTTGTTGCTTCTGTTTTTGTTTGGTTCGTTCTACAAAGCTATTCGAAACTAAGAATCCCTAGATCGAACACAAACAAACATGTGTTTGACATGTCTTTCATGTTTTCACATATGTCGATGATCTGATGAGTTTGCTAACACCTAGCCTCCATTGTTGTGACTTCTCGCTCAAAATGCTTGGGTCTCTCCTGCGCTTCTTAGGCATTCAGGTATCTCGTTGTACTTCATAAGTATACGCATTCAATTATCTCATGATTCTCAGCTGGCAGAAATACATTTGTAATATTCTGTCTATTATATATGGTGCCAATCCAATTAGTTGATCTTTCAGGAAAAATAAGAAGCTACATGGGGAGGATGCATTGCAGATTTGCAGCTCAGATTTCATAAAACTGTTGTAATTCATCTTCATTCTTACTGCATTTACAGTGCCCATAAGTTCACCTTACATGTAGCACCCAAAATGGTTAAAGGATCCTTAACTTCAAGCTCTTCCAACATATTGGAGGCCTAACCAAAATCCAAAATGTTTAAAAGGATCCAATCATATCCTACCCTCTTGGTATGATCAAAATACACACAAAATGGGACACCATCCACTACTAGTAATCTACCAACGGTTACCTCCGCTATGGCCAGGAGCTCCAGGATGGTCTCGGCAACCTATGTGAGGCCTGAACTGTCCCCTTCCTCTACCGCCTCGACCTCCCTGGCATTCAGCTACATACGAACCGCGTCCTCTACCAAATCCACACACTTCCGGTGCCGATACTCTCAGATTCTCTAGTTGTGATGCGACCCGGGGAGATGACCACGCATTGCACTCGGGATTTACCATACTCGGATAGCTGCCTTTCACTGCCCCTCTTGGCCTGAATCCCTGTGGAGGCGCCATGGAAGGATATGGATTGCCCATATGAGTGCCGAATCCTGTATGGACTGGCCTTGGGCTGTTGTATGGAGCTCCTGGCATTGGAGGATTTCGGACATAACCTGGACCTAGGTGGCAGTTAATGGCAACAGGATTCGTCGTGTGAGATGTGGCTCTCCAATTGGCACCTGCACCCGAGTTTATAGGATAATGAGGCCTAGATGACGACCTCGGATATCCAGAGTTGCACCAATTCGGATGATGGTAGACCCCATGTATCGAGTTAGAACTTGGTGAATTCGAGGACCCTCTGCCTCGTCCTCTCCCACTCCAACCGGTGCCAGCAACTAACCCGCTTGATTCGTTTTCTGGTGGAGGAGTTCCTAGATGTCTAGCTTGGTGTGGAACTCTGCGAAAATCGAACAATTGATCATTAGAGAAGGTGTTTGATTCTATTAAAAAACAAGGCATGTGATGAACTCAATCTACCTGTGGCCTCGGAAACTGCCTTGCTGTTGATGCCAGAGCACGGTTTCCTCGATATCAGATTCATATACAGTCTGCAGAAGGTTTTTCTTCAGTTCTCAAGATTGAAATAAAATGGTTCAATAAACAAACAGCTTATAGCAACGAAAACACACCCTTTCATCAGGAAATTTTACATTCTCCAAGATACGAGGAACGAGGACACTCGGTCTAACCAAATCAAAGTTTACACATCTGGTTGTCAAGGAGTAAAATGACATTAGCAGACGATTAAAAGTAACCGAAAACAAGTTCATGATATGATGTTAAAACTCACAGTAAGTCCTCTCCCTCTGAAGAATCAAGGGCCTGCAGATTCACATTTACAAGGCCACCAACTCCATTCACGTTGCTGCGTTAACACAGACAATCACTAAATAAATCAATACATTGCATTTAGCAATAAAAAGAGGGATAAGGTAGGCAGACCTCGCGTCCTCGTCTATCTTGCATAGAATTTGATGTGCGAAATCGCTAGAAGCTGTAACAAATAGAAGATCACTCTTCAACGAGTTTCTTTCTTCTTCATATACCTGATAATTTGCAATAGTAAGATGCAAGATACCTCGTGAATAAACAGAAAGAATTGACATTCAATTCTGGTTGAAGCTAGAAGACGAAAAAATATAATTACACAAACCTTCAGATCTTCCTTCGCCTTTGTGGTTGAAGCTAGAAGACGCTTCTCATCAATAAATGGGAGTATAACTTTACCCTTGCAAGAAAAATATCATACCAGTTCAATCATCCATAAAGAAAAGAAAAAATTACAATTAATAAGCAATACTAATTTGTGATACCTGCCAAAGATACCTCTTCCCATCAATATCAACATCAAATTCTATATCCAAAACAATAAATGAAACAAAGTTAGCTAGCAAATCTCCGGTAAGTGGTTGCGAAACAATTCCAAAAGCTCAAAAGAAATAATAGATCACCTTGAGGATAAAAGGAAGCAATAACAGAACTTTCATCCATCATTAGCTCTCTAAAAGATCTTGGAAGGGCATCCGCGCTGAAAAGCATCACAATCCCGTTATAATTGTCCATCATAAGTTATCTCATGCAGGAAAAAAACACAAAGCAATGTACCTTCTTGGAGGAAGAACCGACATCAACTGATCAAATGGCTCAAATGGGAAGCCTTCTTTGAACTTCACTCGTAGTTGGCCGAGGCCATTCAGATCAGAAGCACAAGGAGCATAGTGATATGGATAGAACCTGCTTCGATTAAATGGCTATATATAAGCACGTAAAAGGAAAAACCGTGAAGTATAGGCCATCAGAACGTTACCAATTCCATGACGGTACCCCAGAAAAATAGTAAAGAAGGACCCAACATAGTCCTTCAACATACTCTTTCACCTTAATGCAGAAAAAGATGGCAAACAAATATTAGCACTCGGATCAACAGAAAAAAGAGCTGTTGGAATTATGGTTCCATAACATACGACTGCTTTTTTTATGGCTTCTAACTTCTCATGATCGTCGGTTGCAAACTTTTCTCGGTAATATCTTTCTTTCCATCCAGTGGTACCATACTTGATCTGTAAAATGTCGCATAACCATTAGTACAAGTAGAATAAAATTATCTTTTTAGTTGTGATGAGAGATCAAATTCACTACCTTGTCAGGGCCGAATAGACCAGTCTTGAAAACATCCGATTTGTCCCTCATGTACATTCTGACCTCCTCTTTCAGCTCCTTTGTGTTCTCAACAATCTACAAGAAAAAAATGCTCGGTAATAAGACAATGAAACGAATTTCCTTTTAATGTAACGGAAAGCGATGGCCACCTACATTGTCATCTTCAGGACTATAACTGATTGAATGCAGAGCTGGAAGAAAATCAGTGACAGGGATCACCACATCTCCATCTTCTTCATCTCTCTGTAGAAAACCAATTATCAATATCCAAGATGAAGCAAAGTAAAGTTTAAGCGATTCATAGTGCTAACCGATGCTGATAGTTCACTGATAATGCGCCTCATTTTGCGCTCCTTCAATTCTGTCCTTTTCTTGAAGATGCTGTCCTCATAACTTCCGATGGAGACAACCAGTCTTTCCACTCTTTTCAACTTCAAGTAGCAAGCTTTTTGCGGGTCATTAACCTGCATTTGCAGCAAATTTCACAAACACATTATGAACAAGGTAGTAACGATTACCGAAATGGATTTGGTGCTTTCATACCCGCTTTGCATCAACAATATAACCTCCAAGGCTTTTGAAGTATCTCTTATACACTGTCATCAGTAAATCCACAGCCGCCTGTATTTAAACAAACATATAAGAATTAGGTCAGAGGTTCATAATGAGGACTATCTAAGTCTAGCAGAGTATGTATTGTTGCAACCTCATGAATGCTAAGACTCGGCAAATGCGGTAAGAAGTCATTCCCCACAAAGAAACACAAAAAAATGAAGTCATCCACAGCTCTTTCGGTGTCAAACTTGAAGCCCTCCGGAACCTCAGAGGGTCTCATGTCGAGCTCAAGGTATTCCCTAAGAATCCATATGTGGAGAAACTGCCAGCATAAAACCGAAAATAGAAATAAATCCTCATACATCAACCTCAAAAAACTCGATCTTTCAAACAAGGATTAGCAATAAAAATTTACTTGATAAGGGCATATCTTTTTAACTGGAAACGAACTGCAAGATCCACTTCCATCTCTATCCTGCTTCTGGATACAACGACCTTGCTCCTCTTGTACTGTCAGCAAATCCTAAACATACCAATTGGTTGTCATGTAGACAGTTTGTTGGATAAGGAAACTAACAATATAATACACACATCTTTAGTACCTCTCTTAATATCGAGAAGTGGAGTTCATGTGTGGCCAATGCCAACATAATAAGGTCAGCATCCTGCATTACGAAACACACACAGCTCATAGTCGCAAAAAGCCGACAATAACTCCGCAAACAAGCCAGGAAAATATCTTGATCATCCATACCAAACCATGAAGGCAATGCCTTGTGTTCACGTCGTAGTCAGGCAGACTCCGCTGGCTTCGGATAAAAGACACAATCTTATGCTCGCCTTCTCCGGGAACATTGGAATCCGACAGAATAACCTTGAGATTCTTCCAAGCAGGGCTCTCCCGAAGCCTTGTCTGGATATAACCCTGCAGAGCCTTTGAAAGCAAGTACATGAATTCCGTTCCTGGTGTTATAATGTTGGAGTCTTCGAGCTGTGAGTCGACTTTCGGAAGAAGCTTCTTGCCCTCCCTCTCGTATTGAATCCTCAGCCGAGCCTCCTCCGCCTCCTGCGAGTGGTAACATAGCCGTTGTAAGTTTCAATAAAGACAGATACTGATCTTAGGGGCCGTTTGGTACTCTACTCACAGCAATCTCACGGTCTCTTGCAGACACATAGCGTCGTGCTCTTTGCTGATTCATCTTAGCCCTCGGAGCCACACCGTCTGAAGATTTCGAATTCGAAAGAAATCATTAACAAAGGAAATTGCATGAAGTAGAAAGAGGAGGGAGAGAGGGGGTTACCAATGGCGAAGTAGATAAGCTTCCGGGGCCGTACAAGGTTGAATAAGCGATCGACGTACTCAAAGATGTTGAGGAAGACTTGATCGAAGGTAGTTAAGTCGAACTCCTGATGAAAACCCCCAAAAGTTGAAACGCTGAAAAGGGATAAACGAATAGAAACAGAGAGAGAGAGAGGCGTACATTGGGTTCGTCAGGGTGGAAGCACGGGTGGATGATCCCGTTCATATCGAGGTACAGGTTGTCGAATTCGAATCCGTTGGGGTTGGGGGAAGTGGGGTCAGTTGAGTCTTGTTTGGCGGGGGAAACGGATTTGGGGTATTTGGTGACTAACCACCTGTAGAACGCTGGAACCCCCATTGATGGACGATTGGTACTCCGTATGTAACAGGGTGACTCCTGTGATTTGGGATCGGGGGAAGTTACAGAGAAAGAGAGAGTGTTAAGTAGAGAAGACGGAGAAATCAGAAATGGGGAAAGTGAAGAGTCGGAGGAGGGAACAAAGTTTAACCGTCCAATCACACTGCCTTTGTGCTTCTCCGGCCCCCTGTTTTTTGGGGATTATTTCAAGACATGGGATAGTCAATCTACTCGATAGTACTCTACTTATTTACTGTTCCCTCCCCCTCCGTTTCAAAATACTGTAAATATATATATTCCATCAGTCTCGCAAAAACAAGTTGTTTTAACATTATTATACACTAGTTTTAATAAAACACTCATTCATCAATCAACATCATTATTTCACTAACTTGTTTCACTAATTTTATTATTTTTAAATGCCCACTATATTTTTTAATCAATCAAAATCTTTTAAAAAGTCAACAACACAAAAAACAACACAAATCATTACTATCTTCTGCTTAAAAAAACCTAAAACGACATTTATTTTGATACAACTACACTACTCTAAAACGACTTGTTTTTCGAGACGGATGGAGTATTTGTACCCGTATTTTAAGAAGGTAAATAAAATAAGTTTTTGATCAATTTTTTCCATAAATAGATATTTATTACTAATACGTACTACGTATCAATTTATAAAAAAAATAATTAAAAATTTTTGCCTCCTTAAAATACATGCACAACAGTCAAACGACATTTATTTTGAAACAGATGGAGCTCAGTAGTTCATTTTTTTTAGCAATAGGCAAACGGTAGAATGTCTTGTCAAGACAAGGTTCATTCATGATCATCCCTAAGGATGATACGGAGTATTAATTAAGGGTGTGTATGGTTAACAATTTTTTTTTTAACAATTTTTTATCAATTTTTTCCATAAATAGATACTTATGACTAATACGTACTACCTCCGATCGGAAATATTTGATATTTTGACTTTCTTCACGTATTTTAAGGAACTAAAAACTATATAAAATATTAATCTTTTGATTTTTTTTTCACGGATTAATACTTATTAATAATAAATATTAAACTATGAAAAAATTAATCAAAATAAATAAGATTTTATATAGTTTTTAACTCCTATAACCATATGCACAAAAGTCAAACATTAAATATTTTCGATCGGAGGGAGTATCAATTTATAAAAAAAATTATTAAAAAAATTTACCTCCTTAAAATACATTCACAAAGTCAAACGACATTTATTTTGAAACAGACGGAGCTCAGTAGTTCAAATTTTTTAGCAATAGGCAAACGGTAGAATGTCTTGTCAAGGCAAGGTTCATTCATGATCATCCCTAAGAGCATGAACATTCGTGATCCTTGAGGCCCTTAACACCCGGACCCTTCACTTACTTTTTCTCTGCCACATAAGTTTAAGGACCTCATTTCAGCTTTTAATTATTTTCACCTCCATTCGTGAGCCCGGACCCGAGCCCTTAACTTACTTTTTACTATTTACCCTTTTTAATTATTTAATCATTATTATTATTATTATTATTATTATTATTATTTAGTTCTTTATCCTTATTATTTATTATTATTATTGGCATTATTATTATAATATTATTATTATAATAATATTATATGGGTATTATTGATATTAATTTTTAAAAAAAAAACATATGCAAAATGGGTGTCTATGGGTAGAGAAAATTATTTCACACCTGAAAATTAATTTTTTATTTTTTTTATTTACAAAAAATAGACTAAAAACATTTTAAATAATTTAATTAATTACGCTGACACGTGGCATCTTGTGATTGGCCCACATTAGACTTGGGCAAACGCGGGCCGACCCGCCCGGCCCGTCCCGCCCGCCCGCGAAATTGGACAGGTTTGGGTAGAGGAAAAAGCCCACGCGGGCCGCGAAGCCCGGCCCGTGCCCGCAGCGGGTACGGGATTGGGTAAGCCAATCTACCCGTTACGGGCCGCTAGGCCCGTAACGGGTACCCGCTATACGGTGTGTGTATATATATATATATATATATATTAGCAAGTGCAAGGGGAAATTAAGCTTTGCATTTATATATATTGCTTCTACTGCTTGGTTAGGCTACTCTCAATCAAAGTACATGTTGGCATGTTACCCAGGTCTATATATATATATACTGTATATATTAGCAAATGTTGCATTTTATTTTTATTTTTTAATGAGTACAACAGTACAAGGGGGATTAAGCGGGTACCCGCGGGCTGCCTGCAACCGCAATAACGGACGGGATCGGACAAGGTTTTCAACCCGTTAAGCGGGCTTAGCCCGACCCGCAATCGCAACAACGGGACAAATTTTCTGCCAAAGCCCGTCCCAAGCCCGGCCCGCGCCCGCGTTTGCCCAGGTCTAGCCCACGTGTCATCTCCATGGCACACCAACTTCCCAAGTGGGTTTGGCATTTAATGCCTGCTTTGATTTGGGAGCTATGGGACCAATTCAACCAAACCCTTATTTAGGGGACTTTAGTTGAGTCCCTTACCATTTTCTTTTTTTTTTTAAAACAAATTTGCTTATGTGGCCAATTTTATGAGCCTTGAGGCTCACCAATGTTGATGCTCTAAGGATGATATTAATTAAGGGTGTGTATGGTTAACAATTTTTTTTTAACAGTTAAAAATTGGAGGTTTATAATTTTTAACTCTGTATGGGGAGGGGTTATGTAGGAGATTTTAGTTTATTTGGGGGTTTATTTAAGAAGCTATTTTTGATAGCTTTTTGGGAGTTTATGTAGTTTATTTTATTTGAAAATACCATAATACTCCTAATAACAATCAAATAAACTCCACTTTTTACAAATAAACATTTTTTCGTCCCATACGGAGTTTATATTTTTCCATAAATTTTTAACTACTTTTACCAACAGTTTATAAATTTTTACCCTGTTTATAATTTTAGTCAGTTTATTAACCTCGTCCCATACGAACCCTAAGTCTTCATGCAAGGGGAAAGTAGACAAATTACATCCACCCACTATTCTAAAAAACCCTTAAGACTCGCTTAAACACTCGTCATCACCCTGGCGCCAAGGTCGTCAAAATCCACCTAGACTGCAAAGACTCACCATGAAATCCGCTTAGACTCTGCTTACACCCTGCGTAGACCCTTAACCCTACTATCAAGTATCCGCCCAACATTTTTTAAAACATTGCATCCACCTCTAAACTCAACAATATAATCAGCTGTTGTATTTGATTCTATGAAGCAATGCCGGAATTCAATGCTATCAAAATTTCCTCTCAACAAGTTGATCTTCTCAATTATTATGCTAATCTCCCAGTCAACCTTGAAGCTTTCATTTATTGCATTTACTACTTTCAAACTATCACCTTCAATGATAACTTTCGTTAGTCGGTTCTCTATAGCTCCCTGGACTCCTAAGCATAACGCATCAGCTTATTTCTGAAGGATGGATCCCGATCTTCCTCTCTGTTGAAAGATATCGATTACCTGACCCGCACTATCCCTAATGATGCCCCCAAAATGGAAATCATCGGCCCTTTAACTGAGCCATCTACATTTATGTTTATCTTTGTTGTTTGTTCTTTTTTCTTTTCCTCTAGCTTGGTTCCAATCCTTTAAATTTTGGTAAATCTGGTGGATTATAAATGTATGAGAATCTAACTTGGATTTGTTACAGATGACGTTATTTCTCAATTCTCAAATAGTGTCATATAAACAGAGAATGGACAGTGTAAAATAGATAATGTGTATCTTCATTAGCATCCTGACAAAGCACACACTGGGCCGGAACTATGTTAATGTGTATTTATATAAGGAAAAAATGAATAATTTGTAAAATCTATCAATAATATAAAAAATGATATCATAACACATATAAAATAAATAAATAAAATTGACACATTCTGATTACAAAACGTAAGGCTAGAGTCGTTGTTTATAACGGCGACTTATAGATAACCCAATAAGAGTAAGATGCTGCTATAATTCAATAGGATAATTAATAACATGACAATACAGTTTGTGCAAAATAATGCAACACAGTTTGTGAAAAATAATTTATAGAAGAAGAAGAAGAAGAACAACAACAACAACAACCCAGTGTATCATGCGATAAACCAGGGTCTGAGGGGGTAGGATGTACGCACTCTTTCCCCGAACTAGTCGAGAGAGTGTTTTCGGAAGACCCAGAACAATAAAGCAAAGAAAACACAACGTCCCAGGGTACCTAGTAGGATTATAGGCAAACCAATGCAATCTGGACTCCCGTAGTTTGTTAACGATACTCACAACTCCAACGCTGCTCCTTATATCCACATTTTTGATTCTGTCCAGCCTTGTGTGCTCACTCATCCATCTCGGCATTCTCATCTTAGCCATCGCCAGCTTCTATTCTTGAGCTTTAGTACTAGGCCAACACTTCGCGCCATACAGTAAGCTCAGTCTGACAACCACCTTATAGAATTTCCCTTTAAACTTAGCCGGGACTTTTCTGTCACAAAGAACCCCATATGTTCTCCTCCATCTCATCCACCCCGCCTAGACTCTATGCTCGATATCCTTGTCAATACCCCCATCGCCTTGAGCGTACGGTCCAAGGTACTTGAAATGCTCTTTCTTTGGGACAAGATCCTCCCCCAATCGAACTGATGTCTCAGGGACTCTGGCCTCTCCAAAGTTGAACTGCACATACTTGGTTTTGGTCCTACTCATTCTGAAACCATTGGACTCCAACACTTATCTCCAATTTTCTAGTTTGCGAGCCAACCCCGAAATAGAGACGTCCACTAGAACAATATCATCAGCAAACAGCATGCACCATGGGACCTCCTCTTGGAGAAGAGCAGACAGTGTGTCAATAACTAAAGTGAATAGAAGCGGACTAAGCGCATAGCCCAATTAGAAAAAAATACTACAATCCAATAGAAAAATTAATAAGTTGATTATATCATAACACTACCTCATAACATATTTGAATGAATATTGCATTTATTTCATAGTAAAACAATCAAATCTATCAATATAGTGATTCACAATTATAACATCTCGTCTTCCTCCTAGTTAACAAGAAAACACACATAAAAATACTATAGAGTAGAACACAAATGAATAATACAAATTGCGTATTACATAGTACAACACAGCTCAGAGAATATGGGTGAAAAAACCTAGTCCATTACTTGCTAATTGTTTGGAGAAAGACTTTGATACATGGCTGATTAAGTCTAAGGTGTGCGATTTAAATTTGAATGAAATAATTTAATGACAATATATTCAATTAATATTGGAAGATGGATGGATAAATTACATTCTTAACTTATCTACAATGATGAACTCCTGAAGTAGTAAAATAATCGGTGAAAATAATCGGTGAAAAGAATCGCTAGAGGGGAGGCGGAATTTTTGGTCGGAAATTTTTTTTTCCTCGGTAGATATAATAAAAAAATTAAAAATAAATATATTGAAAGAAAACCATAAATTGTAGTATAAATATGATATTTTATTACAAAAATTCATACAATAATTTAATAATTTATATATATGTGTAGCATGATTAAGATTTTCTTTAAAAATATTGAAAGAAAATTATAATTTTTTTTTAAAGAATTTGTCATTGGTAAATGAAAAAAAATGATAGGATTGTATGACAAAAAAAAGTCATAAATTGCGGTTTAAATATGACATTGATAGTAAAAAAAATTCATATAAATAAAAATTAGAAGAATTTTTAAAATTATGTGTAACATAATGAATAATCTTATGAAAATATTAAAATAAAAATATATAATTTGATTTAAATATGACATTTATAATAGAAAAAATTAGGCAGGAACAAAAAGTAGTGCAAAAAGGTAAAAAAATGGGATTTGAATCCAAGACCTCTTCCTTCTCTTGTATTTTCTTCCCTCCTTTTACCAACTAAGTTAGGATTTGAATCCAAGACCTCTTCCTTCTCTTGTATTTTCTTCCTCTCCTTTTACCAACTAAGTTAGACAACTGTTGTGTTCTTTTTCAAATTTATTTTTATTTTTTTACCTTATTTTTTAAAAATATTACGAAACTCCGTCTTCGGAGGGGCAGCCGCCCTTGTTGAAAATGTAAGACATTTAACGCCCTTGTGGTCGCCGGAGGGTAAACACTACGCTCGATTTCATATAAAATGTGTGATAAATTTTATTGAATCATAAAAAAAAAAAAAATCTGTCCATAAAATGAGTTATAAATTAAAGTAGTAGTTGACATTAGCAAATGTTATTTTAAATTTGATAATTTATAAACTGCAATATATAATTGTGATAGGGAAAATCCCGTCCTCATAGCACAAGGGCATTCTGATATTTTACCAAGTAAGTCGATCATTTTTATCATACGAATTATCCTAAATAACGGTTAAAAACGACATCAATATTTAAGCGCTATCATAATCAATAAATCCAAATATTCAATACAACATTAATGCAAAAACCGTTTCGCCTATTGAATACGGTAACGGTTTCGCGCATTAAGAACCTCGACCGACTTAAATATGGTATTGATTTCTTCTAGAATAAATAGCGGTAAAGTCGTATTCATAAGAGGAGGACTGGCTTGAGCATCGGAGGCTCCTCCGGGGGAGACAAGTCCCGCCCCGACCTCGTTCTTTGTTCATCTTGCAGAAATGTATCTCGCCAATGGAGCTCAATCTTTCTCAAGATCTATGGTGCAGATTTTACGCTTCACATTTGGCGCTGTTTGTGGGAATTCGATCAAGAAGCCATAAGATCGGATCTCTCAATGAAAAAAGCAAAAAAGATCGATCATTGGTAAGGCTGTATGAGGCGGCGGATCGGCATGAGTAGCAACGGCCACCGTCATCGTAACCGGCAACGCCGCCTCCAAAGCGTGAATCCAAAGCCACCATGACCTCCTCCGCCAACCGGGACATTGTACTCGACTGGATCGCCCTCCCTGAGGGTTCGAGACCCATCAAATCCGAGCCTCCATCGCCATCATAGCCACCGACTCCGGCCTCTTCCGTCTCTCTCTACGCCACTCCGATTGGACCTGGTTTGGGGTTGCGCCGCAACCGTCGCTACCAAGCACCCCCTTTCACCAAACCACGAGAACGCACCGGTAGAAATGGGTAGGCCGGGGGCACCCCCCATGCTCAATCGCCGTCGGGTTCGCTGTTGTTGCCTTCCGTCCTATCGAATTCAGATTAAAGGTCGAGGATGTCGTTTGGAGATCAATCACCGCCGCCGCTCTCTACAGGATTGCAAGACCACCGCGCCGCCTCTCCAGACGGGCGCCCAGTACACCGCGACGCTGTGCAGTACTACCCCACCTAGGGTTTATCGTGTCCACACCATCATCGCTGGGCCTCACTCGAGCCTCTACCGGACTACGATCGGCATCGATGGGCCAGGTGCACCCCCGGAATCCTACGCCACCATCGAGGTCAAGACAGAAGGAGGGACAAGGGGCCGAAGATGCCGCTTCGAAGTTCGCCGCCGCCCTCCGCAAAACCTAGTGAAGAAGACGATCTAATTTGATGAAGATTTGGCATAATTACAATTCCGGCCCGAAACTCTCACAAATTGCAAAATTGGCCTGATCTTTCCAAGTAATTACAGCGAGCGGTCCAGAATTTCAAGGTTGCAGATTTTTGTCCATGCAACCCCTTATCTCCGATGGATTCAAAAAGAGGATTACAAGGGGCAATACCGCATAACATTAGCCGATCAAGGCCAACTTATCCGCTCAAGGCCACATTAGCCGATCAAGGCCACTGACAGAGGATTTTCAGTCGCCTTAAATCCTATCAAATATAACCGACTAACCTAACTAATGTTGTTTGGCAAGCACGGGTCGATCCCACAGAGAGCCAACGATTTGTATGCAAGTCAGAGTGTGTCAACAAGAACAAGAAATAAAGAGGGTGGATTTTGATGGTTTAAACTAACTAACCAAGAAACAAAAGTAAGAAAAATAATAAAGTAAAGCAGATTAAATGGATGAATATGAGAGAATAGCTCAGGTCAATCAATCTCAGCAATCAGGTTTGTTCATTGATCATTGATATCGAAAAGATAACTTCCTCTTGGATACTTTGTTGTGGAAAGACTAGGTCTTTTGAATCCAATTCCTTATCAAATCTAGTTAACAGGACAACCAGACCCTGAAAACCCTAATTATCAAACAATCCTGAAACTATCAAGATTCAATTCAATAATCGATGAAGTTTAAAGGAAATCAACAAAGACAATCGACGCGCACAACCAGTTATTGCATCAATTGCAAATCAATTCTCTATACAAATCCCTAAATCAATCAGTTTCAGAGATTTATACTTTGCTACTCAAGTATATAGATAACTCAACCAGTAATTACCTATATCTAGCTATAGATTATCATGAACAAGCATCAGTTGATCAGACTAACGGAAATTCACGAAAACCCTAACCAATCAGCGCAAAGAATTGATAATATTCAAAGAAGAGTATTAGGAACAGAAATCTCACAATGAAATAGAAAACCTGAAGCTTCGATTAATTTCCCCGAGCAAAGAAATTTAGTTGTTCATAATCGAAGCAAAATCACAATAGGTCTCTACCATGGTTGCTTCGTACAACCGTACAAAACCCGTTTCCCTTTGAAACACTAAGAACTCCCCTTTTTGTTCTTCCACAAACCACCGTTTCCTATTCTTCTTAATTAATTACTTATAAAAACATAACATTTCTCATAAATGAATTATAGTATAGCTGTCACAGCCCACATGTTGCAACCGTTACGTAACTCGGGCTCGCCACCACATAACTCGGCCGAGTTTTTTTTTGCTCCACCCGAGTTCCTATTCAACAGCCAACTTGATGTCCATATTTCGCTATTTTCAAGGCTGAATTTGGAAAAGTCGTAAACACGAAAGTTGTAGGTCTTCGAATCCTCTTTCCAACAAGTATAAGTACGCCCCGATCCGATAACTACAGCCTTCGAACGACTCATTTTAGTGCAGCGTCGCCAGTTTGGACAGCTCCAATCAATTCTTCATGCTTAGCTTATCTCCTCGACTCTTGTGTTCTTCTATTCTTGTCCAATCTTCCAACATTGGCTCGAGCTTAGCTTCACCTCTTTACAATCACCTGAAATCATGCATAAATCTCGTAGATTCCGACTCTAATTGAAATATAATAAAAACACGAAAACTACTCTAACTCATGCATATTATTATACCTAAATCTATCTAAATGAATATGTTAACACTACCTAAATGTGTCCGATCAAACTCCCCCACACTTGAACCTTTCTTGTCCTCAAGAAAACAAAACCAATCCAATCAAACATCCCACAAATACACTCTTCATGCATTCACCTCGTCAAAACACAATCCAAACCCAAGTAGGAAGCACAAGACAATAATCAACATAATCACATGTATTTGAGCAACTCAAAGGCTTAGGCACATTTCAATCCAACCTCACCGGGTACATAAAGTGTTTCACTAATCGCTCTTGTGTTTCGGCTAATTCAATTCCGCTCAAACTCAATCCAATGCAACTAAGCTCCATGAAAATTGAAATCCACATCAAAATTTCCACCGTGAGTGACATTACAAGCAATAATCATCATGAGGTCTTGTAAAAGTTGTGATGGGGCTCGGTAAGAAAATCAAGGTATGGAAAGATTTAGGCTTTGTGGTGCTAAAAATCCGGGAAAAAGAGATCTCAACTACAACCGGAAAAACACTCACAACCAAATATTTCTTCAACCAAAATAATTCAAACTTTAACTCCATCCACAAATAAAAACTTAAGCACAACTCTTGTTAACCAACTCACTTTTTGTTAATTCTTTTCTCTCTTGATTTTTCAATAATTTTTCTTCTTCTCTTTTCTTGATTTTTTTTTCTTTTTATGATTTTCCTCGACTTTTACTCCTAAGTGAATTTTATCCTCCTTAGGCCCCGAGTATGAAGCACAACAATCATCCATATGAAGCTCGAAAAGAATACATCACTCATACATAACTTCCAAATGCTCAAAATACTCCACTAATACACATTTTCACCAATCTTCTCCCGAATTCCCGGATAGGGTAAGGCTAAAATCGGCTAAAAGACATTTTGTGAGGCTAACAAAAATGGCTAAGAGGCTCAAATTTGGCTTCAAGCAGAGGATGGTATATACAGGTAGATACAGAGTAAGATATGGCTAACAAAATATTGCCTCACTCATATGAAGATCACAATCACCTGAAATCATGCACAAATCTCGTAGATTCCGACTCTAATTGAAATATAATAAAAACATGAAAACTACTCTAACTCATGCATATTATTATACCTAAATCTATCTAAATGAATATGTTAACACTACCTAAATGTGTCCGATCAGCCACGATAGCCACTTACGGCCAATAGCCAACTACGGGTCAACGATTGCCATCTACGGCAAAATTGTCGCTCACTCGACAAACTCCGTCATGCACTTTTTTCGGCTTCCTTCATCATCGAGACATGAAGAAGAAACCCGAGGGAAAATTGTGATAGGGAAAATCCCGTCCTCATAGCACAAGGGCATTCTGATCTTTTACCAAGTAAGTCGATCATTTTTATCATACGAATTATCCTAAATAACGGTTAAAAACGACATCAATATTTAAGCGCTATCATAATCAATAAATCCAAATATTCAATACGACATTAATGCAAAAACCGTTTCGCCTATTGAATACGGTAACCGTTTCGCGCATTAAGAACCTCGACCGACTTAAATATGGTATTGATTTCTTCTAGAATAAATAGCGGTAAAATCGTATTCATAAGAGGAGGACTGACTTGAGCGTCGGAGGCTCCTCCGGGGGAGACAAGTCCCGCCCCGATCTCGTTCTTTGTTCATCTTGTAGAAATGTATCTCGCCAATGGAGCTCAATCTTTCTCAAGATCTATGGTGCAGATTTTACGTATCACAATAATTATAATATTTGGTTGACTAGCATAACTTATTCTTCCGGATCATAAATCGATCACCCCTCACGTGTGATGTTATCTCTTTGGTGTAGTTGAGTTTAGTTCCGAATGAGGTTGCAGTCTCGGTTGGCTCGTTGATCATGGTAATATTCGTGATTTCCTTAAATACTTCATCCGGGGGAAAGAATCGTCATTGATCCACATTTTCTCATAAGACGTTCTTAATTTCCCTTGATAGGTTTTTACTTTTCATCTTCACAGTGTCAAGATGCGGCGTGAGTTTTACTCTCCTATCTTTTCGATATGCACCGTCTATCCAATATTAATCTCCTTTCAACTTCCACGCAAGCTGATGATTGATGTTGTACGTAGTTTGTTTGAGTTTGCCTTTGTTTGATTTGTGTTGTTTCATGTATCATGATGGTCAGTCTATTTGTTGATTCTTTTGACCTCTTGGTTTATGTGATATGGATTCTATAGTATATGGTATTTGGAATAGTTGTTTTCTTTTAAAAAAAAAAGAAAGGAAGAAGAAGAAGAAGGAGGTGCAAGCTCACTTCGATGGACTTTCCACATCATTCACATGAAAAAAAAAAAAGGGTACCAGCTTGCAAGTGCTAAACCAAACCCTCTCAGTCATTACTTAATGTTTAAGCTTAGGCTTTCTGTTTGGTAGTGAAAAAACAAAAACAAAAAGAGTTTTGTTTTGGTTTTAGTTTTAAGGGAAATTCCGTTTAATACCTGAATTTTTTACAATTTTTGTTGGTATTCCACACTTTTTTATTCGGATATTCCTGAGTTTTGTCAAAAGTTCGGTTCATGCTAATTAAACTCATATTTTCTTTTTTTTTTAATGAATAAAACACCCTTTATTTTTTTTCACAATAAAGCTCATTTACTTTTAACATTGAACAAAACTACATACTACGTATTATTTAACAAAATTCAACACAAAAGTGACTAAAGCACATTTTTTTTTCACAAACTACTCCCTCTGTTTCAAAATAAATGTCACTTTACTATTCCTCACGCATTTTAATGAGGTAAAAAATCTATAAAATATTAGTATTATAGGTTTTTTAGCTCCTTAAAAAACGTGCACTAAATTTCAAACGACTTTTATTTTGAAACGGAATGAGTAGTACTAAAAATAGAGATGAGTTCTAGTTGAATTTGTTGTCAACTTGTGGTAATACAGTAATGAGTACTCCGTAATTCATATCATTATGTCACCTCATATAAATATACGGAGAATATTCATCATCATTAATACTCTGTAGTAATTAGTGGCGGACCCATAAACTTTTGAAGGGGGTCACCACAGTAGTACACAATAAGATCGAGAAAAAAGGCGTAAAATACATAACATGTTCGATAGTACAAACTGATGTCAAACGATAATACAAACTATTATCAAACGATATTACAAACTACGATAAAGAGAGTTTTATCACTTGTAATTAGATATCTATTCTACTAAATAGTTCAACTAAATGTCTCATTACAAAAAATTATTGTATCTTGTTTCTAGCTTGCCAAGTGAAATAAATTAAAGCTTGGAACACCATAAGCTTTGCTTGGAAAAGCTTGGATTTCTTCACCTTCACGGGTGCAACACCAAACCATGACATCCACTCCTCCAATGTCTCATATTGGCAAGATATACCAATCCAATTAAGAGCGTTATTCCGAACTTCTTTGACACCCGAACAATCAAACCAAAGATGTGCTTCGATTTTGACTCCGTTTCGACAAAGCACATATTCAGCTACCGCTTCACCCTTCCAATGTTTTACCTTGTGTCCTATCTGTAGCCGCTTAATCAATGCCAACCAAGTGATGAAAGTCCACCGTTTGCACTGCCTACGGCTCCATAGCATATCTCCTCAGTCGACTTCGGGTCCACGATATCTAAGTTTTTCGTACACTTTAGCGCAGGAACCCCCCCCCCCCTTCACCCTCAGTAACGGGTAGATGTCCGGCTGAGCATTGTTACCATCTACTAGTGCCGCTCTTAGTTGCTCTTTAAAACACAAGATACTCCGCTAGAGCCAAGTATCGTCTTGCTTGGGAACCAGATCCCACATATTCTCTCCCCGAATGTGGTTCTGGCTGCACCATCTTACCCAAATTGATTGTCGCTGCAACAACAAGTCACCCAGCAGCTTGGAGAAGACGCTCCTGTTCCATGCTCCCAGCTCTTTGATATTTAATCCCCCTTCATTGTGAGGTTTAGTTACCTCGTTCCAGGAAACTAGGTACTTCTTCCCCTCCTTATTTCCGCTCCATAAGAATCTCTTCATCATACTTTCAACCTGATCAACAACCCCCTTAGGTAGGATTATCGTCTGACTCCAGAACGAGTGGATTCCTCCACACACCGATCTGATTAGTTGGAGTCTGCCCGCGCAAGAGAGCTTCTTGGTTGCCCATGTCTGTATAAGGTTCCTAATCTTCTCATAAAGAGCGTTGTACTCGACTACTTTAACCTTTCTCGAATGCAACGACATCCCCAGGTACTTGATAGGAAACGCACCAGCCCCAAACCCCAGCTGCCCCAATATTTCTCCCTTTACTTCACGCGAACAACCGGCCAGAAAGACTGAACTCTTGTCCATATTTATTCGCATGCCAAATTGCTCTGAAAATCTCCCTAAGCAATCTTGTATAATCTGTATTGACTTTACATCCCCATGACAGAAGATTAGAAGGTCATATGCGAAAGCAAGATGAACCAGCTTCAGATCCTTACATCGAGGATGGTACTTGAAGTCTCGATTCTCAGCAGCCTGGTTAAGCATCCGGCTGAGCATTTCCATGCACAAAACAAAAATGTAAGGGGAAAGGGGATCTCCCTATCGGAGTCCCCTCCTATCTACAAAAAAACCTTCTGGCGCCGCATTTATGTTGACAGAAAAACTGGTAGTTGAGATGCATTCCATGATCAATATCACCAATTTTTCTGGGAATTTAAGTGTAGTAAGGGTGTACCAGATAAAATCCCAGTTTATGTAGTCGTAAGCCTTCTGGAGGTCGACTTTAATTGTGCACCTCAGGGATACTCGCTGAGTTCCATATCCACACACTATCTCCGTAGCCACTCCACTGTTGTGAGCAATCGATCTCCCCGGGATGAAGGCTCCCTGACTGTCGCTGATCACCTCACCTAGCAGCCCTTTTACACAACCAGAAATTATCTTCGTAATAGCTTTCAGGACCGTGTTACAGCATGAAATAGGGCGTAGATCTTTCACATATGTGGGGTTGGAGACTTTCAGTATAAGGGATATAAAGGTTGCATTCAGCTGCTTAAGGAGGCATCCATGCCTGAAAAACCCTTACCGCCTCACAAGTATCATTCCCCACGATACTCCATGCGTCTCTGAAAAACTGGCTACCAAATCCGTCGGCTCCAGGCGACTTATTTGCACCAATAGATCATATAGCTCTTCTAATTTCATAATATCTAAGAAGCCTAACAATCTGTTCTATATAGTCTTTGCTGATAACCTGATGAAACCCAAAGGATCGATCGACCAAGCCTCGAACTTTCGAACACTCTTTTTGTGGGGTGATTTTTGGGGATTTATAGGAAATAAAAGACAAGGATATGGATTGCTAGATCTTGTAGCATCTCACAACAAGATCTACAACACTCACTCTCTCAAACGTCGGAATCTCACTTTCGAATGATCGAGTCTTTGTTTGGGAATCAATCACAAGCATCTCACCGGTAATGATTCAACAAACGGGTGTCTCTTTGGCATCTCACCTCAGAGGGCGTTGAAGGCATCTCACCAACAATAATTTAGAATCATCTCGATTCAAAGGAAACACACTTTTCATTAATCTCAAATCTGATTTCTAAGTGAGCATACAAGCTCTTTATATAGGAAAAACAATACTAAATGAAAGGCGAAAGGCTAGCTAAAACACTTATTGAGCGGATAATATAAAAAACTTCCTCGGAATGATGAAAAAGGAGGTGGGAAACCAAGGGACGGAAAGGAGACGAGTCGAAAACCTTCAAGACCATCAATACATATTAAAATACGCATCTTGATTGCACCAATTTATTCGGTCTCATTGAATTCATTTCGTCTTCAATAAAAACATTTCCAACAAGCTGTCAGATTTCATAATGTTGTAAAGAACAACATTTTCGGTCATCTTCAAGGCTGATTTGTCAAAAGTGTTCTGCATAGAAGTTGTAGCCACTTAAAATAGCTTTCCAACAAGTGCTCATAGGCTTCAATCGGAATTTTATACAGTCCGGTGGATCCAAAATACCGATGTAACGTCAAGCTATTTTCTCAATTGAAATTTCGTGTGATTCAGGCTCATATAGTAATATGATCACATCATAACCGGCCCCTGGAGGTCAAGTTGATCAGAAGAACTGGAAGCAGCAGTAGATAGCAGTTCTCTGAAGTAGTTGACAATATGCTTTCTGATCTATTCCTCATCCTCAATCACTACGTCATTGCCATCCCGCATAGTGGCAATAGCATTTCTGGCCCTTCGTGCCTTGACACTTCTATAAAAGAGAGAAGATGTCTCCTCCCCCATGGTAAAGAAGAATACTTGCCTAAAATATATGATCCCGAGCCAATGTACTTTTGCTCGCTGAGATGTAAGGCTTATCAGCCTTTTAACATTTCTCCTCAATTCCTCCTCAGCCTTCACGATCTGTTCCTCAAGTTGGACATTATTCTTCTCAGTTCAGGATCGAATTTGCAGCTCCCTCAAGATTTCTTTGTTCATCTTGATCTGTGTTTGCAAATCCGGAAAGTGGTTCCTATCCCATGGTTTCAGTGCCTCTTTCACATTCTTTAGTTTCTGCGCCATTTTGAATTGTTTGGAACCTATGATCTCCATATTCCACGCAGCCCTAACAAGGTTCAGAAATTCCGGCTCTTTTCCCCAGAAATTCTTGTATTTAAAAGGATATTGTTTGTTGCAGTTCTCATTGCGAAGTGTTACAAAAGCTGGAGAATGATCAGAAATCCCAGGGGCGTCGAAAAAAGCTTTTGTGTCCACATATGAATCCATCCATATGTCATTAGCCAGGACTCTGTCCAGTTTCCGATCTATCTTTCCCTCCCCTGACCTCTTATTACTCCATGTAAGTGAAGCACCGGAGAAAGGGAGGTCATCCAGTGTGCAATCCTCCATCACAATCCTCAATTCTTCAAACTCCCCCATACATGCATGCTTTCTTAGCAGGCCATTTCTCATCAATAGAGAGGATACAATCCAGATCCCCAAGCACTAACCAAAGAATAGTAATTTGTGCAGCCAGAGTCCTCAAACCAGTCCATAATGGCACCCTACTTGCCTTTGTAATCTCAGCATATACGAAAGAAGCTGCAAAGTCAAACTTTATGTCTTTTGATCTAACTAAGCAATGAACAAACTGTTCCTCTGCTCTCTGGATTGTCACTTCGAAAATATCAGGGTTCTATGTTACTCAAATTCTCCCCTTAACCTGCTCACTACTGTTGGAAAACACTTACCAGCCTCCCATTAACCTTCTCCTTACCTCCTCAAAATTCCTATGCATCAACCTTATTCTTAACAGGATCTTTAATGACGTGCTCGGACACGGGCTCAAGCAAAAGGACCGGCGATGAGAGTTTCGAGAAGTCGGGAAATTGTGGACAACTTCTGAGTCAACAGATCAGCCTTCAAAGATTGCTAATTTCCCGTCGATTGGCTCGTCTTCTGAGGATGTGCAAGTACTGATATTGTAGATCTTGAAGTCACGGTCGCGGATTGGGGCAGATCTCGTCAATCGGAGGTCAGACAAAGTGAGAAATCGCGTTTTACCGAGACGTCGCGTGTGCAGAGACAATTCCAAACAGGGCTTGTTTCAGGGGGATTGAGGGGCTTCTTTGGAGTGAAGTTTTGGGGGTGGTTTGACGGTGATGATGGGGTCGTGGAAGCCGGAAGGCCTTAGAATGGTGGTAAGGTAGGGGATGGGGTTTGAGGGATATGTGATGCAAGATTGCTCTCGGCCTCGCACTCCGAGCTCTCTCCAACATTCGATCTTCCACACTCTCGGGCTCGCACTCCGAGTGTTTCCGACCCTTTAATCCCGACGTCTCTCACTAAATAATCTCCTTCAGCCTCTCACCGAAGGTTTTGTTCCCGACCTCTCACCTAAGAACGAGATTCTTAACCCGAATCACAAGAAGCTATTTAGTGGCTTAACCTTTAACTCAATTCAACTTGACTTGATTTAAAATGAAAGTTTTACAAGCAATATAGAGGATGAAAATATAGCCCCCCCAAGCATCTATAATTGATGTGGGATTTATTTGATAGAAATAAAAGCGTGGAAAAACACCTATGTTGGAGCTCTGGAAAGAATGTCCAATTCGAGCATCTTCGAGGCTGATTTAGGAGAAATATCCTTCATGCAAGTTGTAGCCGCTTAAAATAGTTTTCCAACAAGTGCTCATTGGCTTCAATCAGAATTTCATACAGCCCGAAAGAGCCAAAATACCACAGTGTTGCCATGCTGTTTTCTGAAACGAGGGTTGATATTCGGCCCCGACAACATAGCTTTGTAAGATACAAGATTCGAGCTCATTGACGACTACGATCACATCATCCCCCTTCCCTTGAAAAGGATTCGTCCTCGAATCCGTGATGGAAACGAGAGACTTCTTTGAACATGCTTCTTATTCCTTGAATGAGTCCTGAATTTCCTCTTCTTCTTGAATCGTGAAAGGCAAGCAAGACGGAATGAATGGGGTCGCATCCGACCATTTAGCTGACATGGAATTCAGAAAAATAGGTACCTCTAATACGTTTGGGATACCCGATCCTTCGCATGTGGGCTCAAGATCAAGAACCACGCCGTATATTTGCCCGATCTTGCAATACTCTTCCAATATTTCCTGATTAACAATTGAATTAAACTAGTTAGAAACTAATTCAAGCCAAAATTGTTAACTTAAAGAAATTGCAAATAACCTAACTAAACTTAAACTAAACAAAAGACACAGTGTTAACTTAAGCAAATTTAAACTAATGAACTATCGGTGGAAATAACATAATTAATCCTAAACTAGCAAATTAGCAAGGCAACAGTTGATAAGTTAAGAAATTAAGCAATTAAAAACTGACGGAACTTAATGAAGTCTAAACTAAACTAAGTACTAACTAACTAAAGCAACAGGTTTCTTCCAAGTTCCAACACTAAGATTCAATTTAATTAAAGTAACAGCAACAGGGAATCAAAGGAAGCGAGGCAGAGAGAAAGCGAGTGCGCGAGGACGAAGGTGCCGAAGACAGAGCGACCGGTGCGCGCGGAACTGTAAGCGCGGACGGGGCTTTGCTGGGAGCAGCGCCGAGCACACAGGAGCGGGTCTCCTCAGGGTGTGCGGACGTCAAGCCTCAGCAACGATAGCTGGCGGCGAGGGCGGATGCGAGCGCGATCGAGAGTGCGAACCCGCGGAGCAAGGTGCTGGGGATGTGGGAGCGAAGACCAGCGAGCGAGAGAGCCTGGGCGCCCCTGTCGCTGTGCGCCGAAGCCGGGCCGCCGGTATCCAGGAACTATGCCGCCGGTGTTCCTCTTCTTGGATGGATCTAAAAGAACGCAGGCTGTTTAATTAATTTGATCAAGGTGATGATGACGGGGATGTGTGATGGTGTTTGGATGAATGCCGAGTAACATACGAGCCTTTGTGATTGATAGCCGAGAACCCTTTAATCCCCGTCACACACATTCAATCTGATTTAATTCAATAAAGGGGTTCTCAATTCTAATTCAATCTGATTTAATTCAATAAAACTACAATGTTTAAATAGAAAACCTAAGAACCAACTCTACCGTGCAAGATAGAATTTAGTTTGATAAAGATAGATTAAAATAACTTAAAGATAAAAATAAACCTAAGAAATATAATTCTAAAACTTAGGGAACAAGATATATCTAGAGGAGATATAATCTTGTACATTATTAATCTAATTGCATAAAATAAAAATTAATAAAATAATAAACTAATTTGAAGACCAGAACCGGCCCACACATTCAAGTTACTCGACACGGGCCTCAAGAGCATTCGGCATGGGCCAAGGCCCACTCGATATGCATCTTGAATCTTCTTCCATGGTGGCGCCTTCTTCTTCCTCTTGAGGAAGAGACTCTTTGCCATCAATGGCCCTCGAATCGGTCTTGAGAGCTCGCCTGGATCAAGATCATTGTTGGACCCACAGAAGGTCATCTTGATCTGCATCAACCTCGGTTGGCGCTCGTTTCTCCTTCATGGAAAGCGCAACACTAGGAAGTTGGATGAATTCTTCATCTTTCTTAAGCTCAGGCATGACTTTTGCAGTCTCAATCAGAATATCCTTGGACATGCCTTCTTTAACCTCAAGTGCTTCACCAATGAAGGTAGAGGATGTCGTTTTTGAAGAGGGAGGTGGGGCTGTTGTGGTCTTTGATAGCGTCCACCCCAATGTGTTGACGATTTTTTCGCATTTCCCGTACTTGTTACATTGAGTCTTCCGCG
Organism: Persicaria tinctoria; assembly: GCA_037127255.1. NCBI lineage: Eukaryota > Viridiplantae > Streptophyta > Magnoliopsida > Caryophyllales > Polygonaceae > Persicaria > Persicaria tinctoria. The sequence continues at coordinate 16,994,559 of JBANSL010000007.1, read as the reverse complement.
AGCTTGCATATCTCTTGCCAAGGTGGTTCAACCTTCTTCTTATGTCGAGCCTCATCCTCTCGAGCCATTCTCTTTCGATATCTCCTCCGAAGCTCTTGATCAACTACATCATATGTAGCATCATCCATTTCGCTCCAATGAAGGTACCCATCATCATAGGCTCGAATGACCCATCAGATGTACTCTTCGAACAAAGGCTTGGAACTCATCTTCTTGAACATTTTGACTAGGAAGAAACAAATCAATTATCGAAAGCTCGATGGACTCGAGTCGATTAGCTCTGATACCACTTGACGTGCTCGGACCCGGGCTCAAGCAAAAGGACCGGCGACGAGAGTTCCGAGAAGTCGGGAAATTGTGGACAGCTTCTGAGTCAACATGTCAACCTTCAAAGATTGCCGATTTCACGTCGATTGGCTCGGCTTCTGGGGACGTGCGAGTACTTCTTTTGTAGATCTTGAAGTCGCGGTCGCGGATTGGGCAGAGCTTATCAATCGGAGGTCAGACAAAGCGGAAATCACGTTTTACCGAGAAGTCGCCTGTGCAGACACGATTCCGAACAGGGCTTGTTTGAGAGGGATTGAGGGGCTGCTTTGGAGTGACGTTTTGGGGGTGGTTTGAGGGGCTGCTATGGAGTGACGTTCTGGAAAGAATGTCCAATTCGAGCATCTTCGAGGCTAATTTAGGAGAAATGTTCTTCATACAAGTTGTAGCCACTTAAAATAGCTTTCCACCAAGTGCTCATTGGCATCAATTAGAATTTTATACATCCCGAAAGAGCCAAAATACCACGGTGTCGCCATGTTGTTTTCTGAAACGTGGGTTGATGTTCGGCCCCAACAACATAGCTTTGTAAGATTAAGGATTCGAGCTCATTGACGACTAGGATCACATCATTTAATTCCCGCAATATTCCAAGAGGCTATTTTAAGCTTATTCATTAACACTTGTAGGGTGAGTGCTACCCTCACAAGAAGTATGTTAAGCATTGTCAGATGCTGTTGCACTTTGCTGCCCCTTATCTATCTGATCAGCCATCCTCTCAGAATGCGCCTCTGCCTCTACATTCCCCAATGCCTGAAATCTATCTCAATTCAACAGTTTTAATTCAACAATCTCAATTCAACATCAATCTCAATTAGAAAATCTAAATTCAATAACAAATTCACCATGCTTCTATCTATTCAAACAAACTGCTAATCCAATCCCACTTCAATCTCCTATCAAAAATCAAATTACAAATTTACAATTCAACATTAATCTCAATTTTAAAGAAATAATCACAATCAATTTGTAATTTGGAGATTACCTTTCGACTTTCGATCGACACTTCGATAGTAGACCACTAGAGAAGGAAGGAGAAAGAAAGAGAACTGGAGGCGGCGTGGCTCCGGTCGGCGATAGCGGTTCGGGAGAACTGGAGAAGGAAGGAGGCGGCGTTGCTCCTGTCGACTACTCGAGAGAGACTCGGTCACTCGACTGAGATCCCTCAGGTTGACACAGCCACAGGACGGAAGGAAGGGAGGACACAACCACAAGACGAGGGCGTGGCGGTGGCTTCGATCGGCAACAGATTCGGAGATGACCTGGCTCCGGTCGGCGACGGCGGTTCACAAGAGTCGGGATTGGAGAACGAGGCACAAGCACGAGAGAAGTGAGGAAGGAGGCGCCGAGGCGGACGCGTGCTCTCTTCTACCTTTGGAAAGTTAGGGTTACCAAAACGACGTCGTTTTTTTTTAATTACAAATTTCTAGGGCCGAGGGGGGGTCACGTGACCCCCCAGGACCCCCCTTGGGTCCGCCTCTGGTAGTAATTAATACTAATCATAATAAGTTTTAAAAAATGTTATTTGCATAGATAGACCACTTTTTCATGGGGTTTGCAAAAATGTCCAAGTTTGGGGACAATTGTAAAAGTAAGTTAGGGGTCTAGTTTTGCAACAAAAAAAAACCTCTTGGGCCGGTAGTTGGTTGGAGCTGAGGAGGGAACACGTGAGGATGGAAGGGCTTTGGTGAGGTTTGTGTTTTGGCGTCAAAATAAGGTAAGGGGAGGTAATGTGATGGTACCATGGTTTGATACATTTTACTAATTGTATGGTATAAAATGGGAAGAGGGGATAAGCCTTTCATTTTCTCTCTTTTCTTACATCTTCTGCAGTATAAAGAGATGGAGAATGTTCCGCTATGGAAGACAAGCTCTCGGCTTGCAGTTCTAGTTGCAAAACACTTATCGCCTTCAGTCGGTGCCCCGTGTCACCTTGATTTCCTAGAAACATTTCTTCTCAGGTGCAAGGGGTAAGTGTATTTCACGAAGTACTTCTTATCTATCGCGAAAAGTAGATATCCATGAATCTTTCTTCTCATCCCTATCTCATTTTCAGGTGGAAACGTCTTGGTATGTGTCACTCTTATCTTCGATAGTTGTTTGGTGTTCGGGGGAGGCCGATAGGTTTTTGCGGGTGGGAAGATGCACAAGAATGTCATGATACAAGAAGAAATCGACTTCACCTCTTTGAAAAACCTGATCATGGTCAAGATTTTGGTACTTTGGGGTTACGCACATATGTCAAACTTTAGGTCCTTATGGATTATGCAGATATGACAAAGTTTTGCTATTTTGGGAAGCAAAATATGACAAACTTTAAGTATTTTGGGGTTAAGCACATATGTCAAACTTTTGGTACTTTGGGGTTACGCATATATGTCAAGCTTTTGTATATGAATAAATGTTTCCGCTATAAATGATGCATGTCAGCAATTGGAATTATACGTATCACCTAATATATTTTCTCTTGTCACTATGAACAGTCTGATATTATATTTCTTCTGGAAATAATGTTTGTCACATACTCACTTGTTCATATCGACGTGTCACTGTCACCTGAAAGATGTAACTTGTAGCTTTCTGTGTTTCCATGGAATTGTTTCACGTCCAAGCACTTCCATACAAGACCAACCCATGTTCGACTACATTTAACACTGCACACAATAACTGTCACCATACATGTCCATGAAACACTATAGCTATTAACCTATAAAACATATGAAACTTTAGGTAAGGGGTTATGAACTTGGTAGTACTTTTGGAAACGGGTTAAGTACTTGGGAGTATATTGGGGGTCCATGCACATATGACAAAGTTGGGCTTTATTTTCTCGAGTCCGACTTTTGTGGTTAGCAGTTCCTTATTCTGTAAAACGTATGTGTCAGCAATATGAAATATGAATGTCACCTATCTGAATGGTCGTGTCACCTGCTGGATTTAATGTGTCAGTTGTTTGATTTTGACGTTTCACATTTCTGAGTGTCTACCAATTTGTTAAGAAAATAACCTCTGTCACCTATTTGTATGGATGTGTCATCTGAAGGAATTAACGTGTCACGGTTTGGAGTTTCACTTTAAATTTGTTTTCGAAATGAACCAAGTCACCTGTTTGTATAACCGTGTCACTTGAAGGATTTAACGTTTCTGTTTTTCCACCCAAACATTTCAAAACCATGTACGTTCGTAAAGAAAACCCCCAAGTGCATAAGATGTTCATAAAAGACTAACAAATACTGACTAACTAATGTCATAAAATAATACACATACTGACTAACGAAGATCATAACATCCTACAAGTTTTGAGCAACAAAATTAAGAAAATACAACCCCAACAAAGTTCATAACAACCTAGGAGTAGAAAAAGTACGCTATGATAAAAAGTTGTCGGTGGTTTATTACAGTCTAACATGGAAGATGGCAACAGCAAGCAACTGCATGTAAGCCTCGATGGCAATGGAGATCATAACTTCTTTGTAAGCCCCGTGCCATAGCCTGTCATCCACTTCTTCCCATCCCCGCTACACACCCACAATGACAGTGTTAGGTAAATGGTGTCGTTTGTAGAATAAGTTGGAGATAGATACAGATGTGGGATACTTTTCCATCCTTCGGGCTAAGCCCTCGTTGTCGGGCACAGATACAAGTCCCAGCTAAATCGCGTCCACGCTCGCAACAACGTCCTTCCCTTTTTGGCCTCACGGTTTCTTCGCGAGGGGGGGGGGGGGGCATGTCTTCTCCATCACCTCTTGGAGCCTTCCTAGTCTTCTTGCCTCGTACGCCCTCAACTTTTGTAGCCGCAGACATCTGACAAATGATTAGGAAGTTTAAACTCTCATTAATTCTGAGATTTGGATATCTCGTGTCACCCAACTAAGTAAACAATGTCACTTAACTGCAATAATCTTGTCACATCAACTAATACAGATTCATATAATCGACATTCCCAGTTTTTTTTATCCCATGTCACCAAACTAAATAAACTTTGTCACCCAAATCACATGAACTAATAACAAACATATTCATATATGACATTTCCAGATTTTTTTTGACCCGTGTCACTTAACCATAAATACCATTTCACTAACAAAAAAACTTACCTCCTTATCATGTTCTTTTGGTGGCTGGTCGTCTCCATGTCTCCCAGCTCTCGTGGTCGTTATCCTCAGCCTCCCCATCTTTCTTCCCTGCTAAATCGCAGTGGCCCCATCCTTGATAAGCACCTCCACATCCTCTTCCTTGCTGAGATCTTCGACACCATCCTTTCGACGTACCACAAGAGCTTACCTTATCACCTTCTCCTTGTAGGGGCTTCTCCCCGGCTTCAGGTGCAATCGTTGTAACCACATCGACATGAACGACCTGAAAAACAAATTCAAACTTTAAAGTAGGTCCTCGATTTCCCGTGTCGCTCAACAAAAAAAACCATATAGCCCCAAAACAAACTTACCTCCTCATCCTTTCGTGCCCCCCATCCCCTTCCTTTTCATCGAAAACTTTGTCTTCAACTCCATCTTTCCCAACATCACCCTCCTTCTTTGCATCAATATCAAAAGAAGTGCTAGCATTTCTTTCATCTACAGGGATTAGGTTTTTAGCATCACTTATACGGACTAAGGTGAAGAAAAGTGCTCGGAAAACAACATCGGTTGACCAGGGTACATCAAAACTCATTTATAATTCAAAAACAAGCCCAATTAAAACAGAAAATGACATTGTTCTCCAGCAACCAATGAAATTGGAATAAGAAAACTAGAGAATGACATCAAAGGAAATAGGGTGGTATTCGTAGGGACTATTCAAATTCATATCAGATTTTAATCCTCACTTAATTTCGGATCGAAATGATTAGGACAATATCCTTTAAACATCAACATTTACGTCTCACCTTGAAAATGTCACGTGTTAGGAATCCATTTACCCTTGTCACCTAAGTTATGCAGATTATGCAGAAAACGAAGATATGCAAATGAATGACATACATTCTCATCCAATTTGAAACCCATGTCACCCAATTTCTCTTTCAAACAAAAAAATTTCAAATCAAACACAGCTCAAACCTTAATCGTTCTTCTTCAATCGCCCACCAAAACATCCTCATATCCCAATTTTCACTCTCACCATTTCCACCCTTGTCGGTCTTCCCAAACCCTAACCGTAGATTTCACATATCCATACCCTCAAACCATCCTCCTCATTCTCTAGTCGCAACCATCATTGCCACCCATCGACAAATCAACATTCAACCCGCCATTGACATACAATCCCTAAACCCTATAAATACTCCTTCACCCACGCACACCTCACACTCCACAATCGCAGAAAAGGGAGAAAAGAAAGGACAATTTCGAGGTGATGGAGCGGGGGGAGTACATCTTTACTATGGTGGTGGCGTGTTGGGTTCTCTTCTCATCTCTGACGGCAGCGTCGTCTCCGACATCTTTGTCAAACGAAATTGTCGGTCCTGTTCTCCCGCTTTTCCACAAACCGTTCTCCTTCCCCCTTTCAATTTTTTTTATTCAAAAAGAGGGGGAGAGAGAGAGTATATTTTGAGTTGATGGGTATTTAATGCAAATTTAACTTTTTGGGTTTTCTTTTTTTCTTCCCCCGTCACTATTTCCTTGGCATTAAATGCCACTGTTTTTCCTTTACTTTTCCCTTTTTTCCCCATTTAACACCTAAAACTGGTGGTGACAACCGGCTATTTCATGCAATTTTTTGTCCATTCAGGTTACTTTTGCAAATTTTCAAGGGTTATGGTTAATGAGTTTTGCAAAGTTTTTAGCTTTTTGGGTTATTTCCCTACATTCTCTCAACAAAAAAACCTAGCATCTAGTGACTATGTAATCGAGAGACGCCTCACCAGCTCCTAGTGAGTATCTCCCCTTGATCAACTGTATTGTATTTCTTGTTAACTACAACATATGAAAGACCAAGGGTGAAAAAGATTAGAGATATGACCGTAAATTACCATGTATCACAATATTTGTTCATCTGAAGCTGTCCCTTTTCATGCCATTTTAGTTGGTCGGTTTGTTGATGTTGAGAGATAGCAGTGTGTGTATCTGCTGATGTTATTACTCATTTGAAAGCAAGATATGTTATCATTCATGTAATTTTTTGATGAGACGAGCAATGATTTGAACAAAGGTGAGACATTTATCATAACTCTGGATGAAACATTTTGATCACCCCTTGCACAACAACCCACAATTATTAACACCACAACATTTGCAATTGTTTAATGTGTTGAAAGTTTATAAAGATACTGAGAAGGTTTATAGAGATATGAGCTGGTGTGTTCTCAAGAATTTCAAGATTTAATAGAGAACCAAAAAAGAAGTAGTTGGAGCTTTAGAATGTTGAACTTGAATGGTAAATTATACAATCACCTTACTATAGGTTATCATTTTTTGTGTGAACAGACTTAACAGTTTCAATCATGTCCCAACCCAGATATTTGCGTGGAGAGTGCTTGACTTGAAGGAGCAAGGAGTTAACGAGGAGGAAGCTATAACTACGACCGATCTATGTTCACCCTTGTTACTCTTGATTGAGACAGTTCATTCTACTATTGCTGATTTAAGTAATACATTGCAGTTTCCTTTAACTTCTATACAAAGTTTTTTTCCCATCGGACTTGTGATCTTAATGCAGTTTGGAGAAAGAAATATGGTTTTGCCAACTAGAGGTTTGCAATGTTTGCTTTTAGGGAATCGTGGAAGTAACAATGGCCAATTGAGAGTTACAAGAATATTAGGCTTGCTGGTGAAATATTTTTTATTTAATTTTTGATGTTGTTGTTGACTTTTGTTGTATATCATATGTGTATGTTTAGGTTTTTTTGGGCGAGTCTTTGGGTTTTGCCATTGCCTTGTGTGATTAAAGCTTTAAGCTTGCCCTGTCATAAAGGATTGGAATACTTTATATAGTCAATTTCATGTCAGCGGTGTATGTATTTGCATTTGTACTGTTCTCTACAAAGTAGCAGTCTACACACTCACAATTTTTGCTGATATATTTGTTTTTGAATGCCAGTGGAGTTTAACGAGCTGACACTGTATATGAAATTAAGAAAGCTTACGGAAAAGCAGCGCTGAAGCACCATCCTGACAAGGTATTCACCTATTTCTTTCTCCAAACTCTTTCATGTCATTTGTCAGCCTTTTAGACTCTAAAAGAGGGCTGGCTTTGAGCATTTGTTGTGCATGAATGTGATCTTGATTGGTGTCAACTTACATATTACTAGCACTATGTTCTTGTAGTTCATGTTTATTTATATCACTAGGCTGGACAATTATTAGTGAGAAGCAAGAATGGTAATATGCTCTTGAAATATTTAGTTGTTAATTAATAGTGTTGCGAAAAGTGAATTAGATCAAATACATTTTTTTTTGGCAAAACACTCCCGGGAGTTTGAAGAATGCACTCCTACGCGCCAGAGAAAATCCCCTTCCCAATTCCTAAGTTTGGATTCTCTAACCTCAAATCGTCTTCTTTCTCATCAAATTGGCTTGATTTTCAGGCGGATCTTCGGTTCCCATCCATCATTATCCCTTTGACCTCCAATTTGGGGTCTCGGTACCTCCTTGTTCCCGGTCGTGCTTTGTTGCCCCATCCTCAATCCTCACGTCATCTTCTTCCTGGCTTCTCCGGTCATGGGTTTCGTCTTTTCGGCCTGTCTCCAACAACTTGGCTTCGTGGTCGTCTTCATCCTGGGGTCCTCGGTACCTCCCTCCTAATTCTCCATTGGGGGGGGGGGGGTCATTCTCGCTCCACCTCTCCATCGTTGTCCTCCTGTTGCACCTCTGTTGGGAGCGTCTCTTGTATCTCGCCGCCTTCGTTGTACACCGTTGTAAAAAATCACTTTATAAAAATTATAATAATTACAAATAGATAGAATTTTTTTAAAAGTTATAAAAAAATGTTATTTTATTATATAATTTTTTAAAAATTTTGTGAAGTGATTTTTTGAGATTTTTCTTCAAATATATTCTAATAATTATATAAAAGTTAAATATATAAAATTTTAATTTAATTTAAAGGTAAAATAATATTGTAGGACGGTGTTGTGAAATGGGGTCTTGGAATAGAGATTAGCATGCATGACCCAGCACAAGGATGATAGCTAGGCACTAATCAAGAAATGGGAATTGTAATCCACCCCTTATACTTATAATTTCAGAAGCAATCTTTTTGTAAAAGATTGAGCCACGTGTCTATCTTTTTACAAAATTAAGAAACTGTCTTTCCCTTTTCTCCCGATGGTAGTTTCTCCAAACCCACGTTCTCCCGCGTACCCGTTCTCCATAGATCTCAAAACTGCCTCTTTTACCTCTCTTCGTTGTTGACTGAACAGTTTCCTCCTCCTTTCTCTGTAAAATCAAAGCGCCGACTTTGACTCTCTGCAAATGTGGAACATCCATGTTATCCCTTCCCCTATTATAAATTGACAAGCCAGGGCGACGACGATGCATTTGAGAAGCCATATATTAAAGCAGGCAGATTCCCCGATCACTGAATCCCAGTTTTCTCATGGCTTCCAAGGTCGTCGTCGTCCAGATTTGCCACTCCATGGGCTACAAACGCTGCAATCCTTCCATCCTGAATGCCCAAACCCTAATCTCCTCCTTGTACCTCCAATCCTTCGTGCGTTCGGCCGCCTCGTGCGCCGCCGTTGCTAACCGTACCCAGGCCAGCCTCCTCGACTTCGTCTAGGCCCTAGAGGAGGTCGCCTCTCCCATAGGCTTCCCAATCTTGAAGAGGTACGTGGACCTACGATTTGGTGTTATGCGAATTGATCTTTTTTTATCAGGTGAATTTGATTGCTATCGATTTTTTAGATGAATTGCCCTTTAGATTGAAGCCTTCTATTATCAAAGTTGCTATTTCGATTTGTTCCTCTCCCTCTACGTATCTCCCCTAACTTCTTGTATTGATTTTTCATTGTGATTAACTAGAGTTGTCTGTGTTTGTTTAATCTAAATGAATGAGCGAATTAATTGTTTATCGGTGTTTATTGCAATGTAAATGAAATGATGTAAGAGAGGGGTGTACTATGAGATCACATACTCAGGAGGATATTCAAGTAAGAAGACAAGTGATCTTCAATGCCAAGGTTATATTTTTTTGGCAGTTGATCACAATGAGTACCTACCCACATACTCATGTGCGTAAGTACCTGGATTGGTTGTGGTAATTGTTGGCGATAGGAAGGATTCTCGGACCTATGTGAATATGAAGTGAAAAGCGTGGGCTGAAGTGGGGATAAAGTCTTTCAATATAGATCTACCCGAGCAAGTCTCTGAAGTTGAACTGGTTGGGAAAGTTCACGAGTTGAATGTCAACGCTGATGTACATGGTTTGTCATTTATGTATCAGTAGTAGTTCTTTCAATCTCTATTCATCTGTTTTAAGAATTGCCTATCTTCATGTTATGGATTCCTTTGTTTTTCCCTTCACTATATTGCATTTCTCATTTTAGGTTTTATTGTTGAGTTTATGAAGAGGTTATATTGGTTTTAATATATTGGATATAAATCTTCACAAAGATTATTGAAAGAATTGATGATAAATTCCCCTCTCCACTTTGGGTGATGTGGTTTCACTATGTATATTCACTGGTAAAAATTTACAGATAAACAACAATACTAATATAACCTATGTTCCATCAGTTATGCCAAATAATTCGCATCCATACATTGTTTTCTTATACAATCTGTCAGATGTAGGCTTAGAGATTGAATATTGAGTTCCTACTTCTTACACATGGAGGTGGTATTGTTTTTGTGCACAATCTCTCACCTGTAGGTTGTATTTAATTTGAACATGTTTTTCTTACAAAATTGTCAATCAAATGCTCACAATAAGTAGCTTGGGTTGTGCGCTGAGTTATAAGCATAGTTTAGTTTTTTTGTGTTTGGTCTTACCTTATTTGTACCATGACTTCTACCCTATCTATATATTTAGATGGAATGATTTTATAGTATGAATGATTCATTGATACTATAAATCTAGGATAAAAAAGTGAAATGAAATTAATTTTCAATATTAAATACAATATGAATAATAAATAATAAAAAAATCTAAAAAAGAATAGTCTATTAGAGGGTATAATGGAGTAGTCGGGTTTCGATTAAAATCCACACCACCTAAAATGGGTAAAAACATAAATCACTCATTTGTTGCAGCCCCTTTCACAAACATAGTGTAAAAATTTTTATGGTTATGAAAATTGATTTTCAATATTAAATACAATGATAAAAAAACCCAAAAATAATATTCAATGCTCAACCTATCATATATTTAAGTTTGAAGCTTTGAGAAAGATTCCAAGATATTTTCGTTGGAATATTTTTTTGGGCAAAATATTTAGACAGCAATGCATAAATTGTTTACTCCATTGATGAAATTTGTGAAATTGAAGATTATAAATTATTGATCAAATTTATCATAAGATATTGGTGCTATTCAAGTGAAATAGAAGGTTATAAATTATGACTTGATGTGTTTAATCATCGTCCATAAGGTGTTCGATGAAATGCATCTAAGTATTTAATATTTCAAATATGGAAATTAATTTAAAATTAATTTTTAAAGTGGGTCGTATTGAAATTGATTTATAATTTACACGAATTTGAGAGATATAACATATTTTTTTTTAATATTTTGGCCTCTTAGGGTTCATAACATAGAGTACCTCTTTCTAATTAAAGGTCTAAGACATTTCAACTTAAGGTATCTTTATCAAATCGATCGGTTTATAATTTTGACCAATTTAAGAGGTGTGACATGATTTGCGCAATGCTCTAAAAAATGCTTGGCGGTAGGGTAGGGTCACGGGTCTAGGCGGAGCGTAGGCGGATTTCATGGCGGGTCTTTGTAGTCTAGGTGGGTTTGACGACCTTGACGTACGACCTTGGCGGGGGGCGAGTTTAAGGGTTTAGGCGAGTCTTGAAGGGTTTTTTAGAACAGTGGATGTGTGTATTAATAGATAAAGTATCTTAAGAGGATCCAATCTTAATTTTCTTAAACAAAAAACTATAAGGTTTCTTTTCTTTGCCTTCAATTCGGACGGATGTTAGAAGAAGCGTGAACGCGACTGACTTACCATTTTTTTTCAAATTTGAAGTATCAATCATCTCAAGAAAAGAAAATTTCGAATGACAAGAAACATGGACAATATGTTAGTAGAAAAGATGTGTCAAATATTTTGTTTAATACCTCAAATTTGACCGAAAATATTATGAAAAAACCCGAACGAGGTTCGGGAAATGAACTAGTTTAATTATATTATGAAACAAAAATTTAGGTTGACTTGCAATAATTGTTGACATGGATAAAGATCGATAACATTAATTGAGTTGGGATCGATTTTAAATCAAACTATATATTTCAATTTGAATCAATTCATATTTGATAGTAGTACATGATATGATTATATATTGTTTGAGGAAAGTGAGGTTAAGTTGGATTGAAATTATCATGTAAGATTAATAATTATAATTTTTTAATCGGCAAGCCGTGCAATAAATTAGTAATATAACAATATAAGATTTGAATTCGATCGGGTTTGAAATTAAGAATTACTCCGTAGGAGCAATATGATTGACCCGTAAAAGGACCGCTGCTACGAATGCAGGAATTTGGATTTTGGAGGGTTCATTCAAACGGGAATTATGAACTTGTTTGAACCGCAAATTATATACTGTATATAACAACTGAAACTAAATCTTTCATTGCTTAAAATTATTTTGACAATTGTGTGCTTCGAGTCGTTGAATCCATCTTTCTGTAAATAATTTTTCCCAGTTGTGACATCAGGGCGTTGAACATAGGATCCGACCTCTAATTAATTCAACAAGAGGTTGTGTTCCAACCAAATGTGAATTTATTAACAGTCTTTCCTTCAAGTCTTCCCTTATGTTAGGAAAGAATTGAAAATAAGATACCACAAAATATAAAATAGGTTAATTCTTCAAATTTTGATTTTAGAAAAAATAACCAAAAATAATATTAAATTATAATACGAACATTAAAATTAGCGTCTTATTAATAAAAAAAAATACAAATGTGATTTCCGACGTACATATCACAAATTTGGCCAGAAATTTTACCAAAAAATACATGGGATGATTTGCCAAATATACAAATATCACTAGTACAAAAACAGGATTTTAGCCCGGACATTTTTAATCATATAGCCCGGATCTGACAATTTATACCTCCGGGCTTCAGATTGCCTGGGGTAAAAACTGGATATGACTTTATAGCCCGGATATTTGGGGGGAAAATCAGGGGTATATAATCCACCAAAATTCCCAAAAAAGTGAGCTGAAACACACGCCCGGGCTATATACTCCTAATATCCGGGGTATATACTCCTAATATCCGGGGTATATACCAAATTGAATCCGTGTTATAATTATTTTTAATCCGGGGTATAAGATACAAGTAGTCCGGGCTATATTCCTGTTGTTTTTAGGGGTAATTTACTTATACCATTAGATATAGCCCGGATATGTAAGTAATATCCGGGGTATATAACCTGCTCGTACATTTGCATTGTATATAAACCGTAGTAGTTAGATCCGGGCTATATAATGTTTTTTTCCCAGCAGTAATTATAATACCTGGAAGGACCTGTATTTTGATCCCATTCAAATCAACAAGCACCCCCAAATACACCATTGAACAAATATGGAACATTCGTTACAATACAGTAATTGAGATTTCAACAATGTTTGAAGTTCTTACAAGGATTCAAGACATGTAATGTAAATGTTCCTCAACAACTTGAACAACACTTAAACAACCGGAAGAATGTGCTACTGGAAATCAGTTGGAATGGCGGAGAAGAGTCGAGAGCAGCAGCAGCAACGACCGGCCTTCGATTTGTCTGTGCCAAAGCTTCGGAGTCGGCCTTCGATTCCTCTTCAATTTGTCTGTGCCAACGACCGGCCTTCGATTCCTCTTGTTTGGGTCATGGGTTTTTTAGGGGAGGGGAGTGATGGGAAAATGAAAAGGGGAAAGGAAGGGAAGGGAAGGGTGAGAATTTCACTTTCTCACCAAATTCCACCCATTTGGTGGGTTGTGAAATCCCATGAAATTGAGCAGTTACTCAAATTTCAGATTCCTTCTCTTTCTTTAGATGGTTCACCCAAACACATAATTTACTTTCTCTTCACTTCCCATCCTTAAAAATCTCACCAAATTCCTCCATCCAAACAGGGTGGTTTCACAATCTCCATTTTAGGGGTTTTGTTTAGGGAGAGGATGGCTGAATAGAGGATGGTGGAGGAGGGTTCGGTGATGGCGGCGGCAGGGTGAGGCCGGAGAATTGCAGGTCGGAGAGGCGACAGGGTGAGGAGTCAGCGAAGGAGGGAGATGAAGTTCGCTCTCCGGGCCGCGACCTTCAATTCCATCGATCTGTTCACCCTATGCCTGATTTCATTTCTAAATTAAAAAAAAAACTTTTCTTATACCGGATATTTAAAACATATATACCCCGGGTATTTTTATGGGGTAAAATAGTTACATAACTATTTTTTTACGGGGTAAAAAGGTATATAGCCCGGATTTCTTCAAAACAAACGCCCGGGGTATATTCTATAGTTCAGTTAATACCCCAAGAGATTATAGCCCGGATAATTCTTATATGGTCCGGGGTATATTTATTTTAATAACCAAAATTAAATGAAAAAATACAAATTATGACATTATATCCCATAAAAATGAGATCCGGGGTAAAAGGCCACGGGCTAAAATCTTGATTTTGTACTAGTGTATGGAGGCCATATTAGCCAAATATACACGATTTTGGGAAATTTGCAAAAATACACAATACTACACGCGCACCCTCCCCCCTGATCTCTCCTTCTGATTTTCGCCAACGCTGACGCGAGATAGACCGAGATCTGATTTTCGATCGCTGTAGGTATTGATCAACGCCGATCTCCTCCTGATTTTCGGTACTACATCTATCACTACATCTATCTAATATCAAAGCATTACTGAATTGTGGTTTTAATGTCAGCATTCGTATAATTGGTAGATCTGTCGTTCATAGATCTGTGAAAAAAACTTCAATTCGTGTGTAAATATCGTTTTATATCCAATATCTGAACTTGTATAGTGTAGATCGTGTAATTTCGACTTCGATTGTTACTGTTTCGATACAAATCAGAGTAAGTCGTCAACAATATATAGAGTTTCAAGTTCTTCGTCGACCTGCTTCGTTAATAGATACTCGATCTGTCAACATCACGATCCTTAAATCTGTCTGTTGGATGAATTCGAAATGTTGTGCTTGAATGAATTGAAAGGAAATAATTGTATGAATTGTTCTACATAGATCTGTTTTGATTTCTGGCCTCGTTGTGTAATGCTGACACTGTCTGAGATTTCGTAAATAAATGCCATGTATCTAACTTGTTTCTATCATGCTGACACGGAATCAGATACAATTCATTGTACTTGTATACATATTGCATGTATCTAACTTATATCTATCATGCTGACATGGAATCAGAATTACTCACTGTGCTTGTTTGCATATTGTCTCTAATTAATTGATAGGTCAATCATAAATGGAACCTCATGTGATTACAGTAGTATTTGGTGGATCATGGGTGTTTGCTGACACAGGCCTGGAATTTGTTGGAAATACAACATCAAAGGTGTTTTTGCTATATGATTCAACCACACTACATGACTTGAAGAGAAAGGTGTGCACTAGATTCAATGTAGACAGTGTGCTTGAATTGCAATTTAGTCATTTGCACCCATGCAAAAAGCTGAAAGCCCCACTTATAGTTGATTGTGACACTGATTTGAAAGAATTCCTCGATATATCAGCACTAGATGGTGTAGACTATGTTGTTGAGTTGTGTGTCAGCATACAGGCACAAACACTTGCAATTGTTGACACAGCTGACAGGGAGAGTGGGAAATCAGTTGGATTGATTGAGTATGACAGGGAGCAAAATCATATGATTGCTGACACTCAAATGCAGACGGTGGGGTCAGATGACATGTATGATGATATGGATGATGATATGGAGGATGATAATGACATTGATTGTGATGCTGACACCTGGAGGATACTGTACTCTTCCATGCGCATTAGAGATAAAACAATAGAAGATTGCAAGGATGACAGCTCTAGCATGGGTAGTTTCAACAATACCTCATCCAGCACAATGTACATTGGGAGAACCTTTGAATCAAAGAAGGAAATGAAGGATGTTTTACGTATATTATCGGTGACAGAAATATTTGGGTACCGAGTAACGAGATCTGAACCCAAGTATTTTAGGGCGCATTGCGTGGATACTAGCTGCAGATGGAAGTTACACGTAAATACTGTTTCTCAGAATTGCTACGAGGTGTCAGCGTACAATGGTTTGCACACATGCACATGGGATGTGAGAACAAGCAATTGCAGGCAAGCACCTTCCTCAGTGGTAGCAAGCATAATCCAGCCAGTGTAAGTGTCTATATGTCATCATCAAAGTAACACTCAATTCAAGTATCACATCATTCATTCTAATGTATACATTATTACAGTGTCAGCAGCGACTACAATCCAAAGCAGATAATGGATAAAATGAGGACTGAAAAAAGAATTCCCATTAGTTATTGGACAACATGGAGGTCAGGAAGAATTGCACAAGAAAGGGACAGAGGGACACCGGAATCAAATTTTGCTGACTTGCCATTATTTTGTCACATGATTATGGAGAAAAATGATGGAACTGTTGCATTGATGTCAACAAATGATGATGACAGGTTTAAATACTTGTTTTTATCATTTGGGCAGTGCATTCGGGCCTTCCCTGCATTGAAAAAGGTATAAAATTATCAGTGTCAGCACATATCACTTTTGAATATTTCATTATCATCACACAACTTATAATCATTATTTTACAGGTTGTTGTTATTGATGGAACATTTTTAACTGGGAAATACAAAGGGACTTTGCTTGGAGCAGTAGCGCAAGATGCAAACAGAAATATTTTCCCGCTTGCATTTGCCATTGCTGACACAGAAAACAACAGCTCTTGGGAGTGGTTTCTTCGCCAGTTGAGGAAGGTTGTTCCTCCGTCAAATGATCTAGTGTTTGTGTCTGATAGACATGTCAGCATTTCAAGAGCAATTGGCTTGGTTTACCCCAGTGCACATCACTGCATTTGTAGATGGCACATGTAACAAAACATTAGAAGCACATTCAAGAAAAGATACTTGGGAAATTGGTTCAAGAAAGCAGCAAATAGTTATAGTACTGGGGAGTTCGACAAATATTTTGACCGCATAAAGGAAAGCTGCCCGAAGATGGCGACCTATTTAGTGTCAGCAGGAGTACATAGGTGGGCTAGAGCACATTCACCAATCACCAGATACAACATGATGACATCTAATAATGCAGAGAGCATAAATGCCATCTTCAAGGGGAAGAAAAATTATCCTATTGTTGCACTGTTGAATTTTGCTAGAGAGAAACTCGGAGAATGGTTCCAAGAGCGTAGAGAAAAGGCATCCAAACATGAGGACAAGTTGACACCAGCAATACTTGATTTGATTAGGACCCTGCAAGATCAAGCTAGAGAATACAAGGTTCAGAGGCTGGATGAATATAAATTTGAAGTAAAAGGGCAAGGGTCTCATGCAATAGTGGACCTGTCAGCAAAAACATGCACTTGCAAGTTTTTCGATATAGAGAAGATCCCATGTGTTCATGCTCTTTCAGCCATCATGAAGATTAAGGCAAATGTATCAGACTTTGTTGCCAGATTTTACACAACTGATTCTTGGAAATTAGCTTATGCTGAAACAATATACCCAGTGCTGACAGACGATGAATCAGGCGTCCCTGAAGCAATAAGATCTATAAAGTGTTACCCTCCTGTTGTTAAGAGGGGACCAGGAAGACCTCCCTCTAGGAGACTGTTGCCTGCGTGTGAGCTAAAGAGAAGACTGAAGTACTCCAGAAAATGATGGTGTCAGCATTGCTTGAGACCGGCTCGCTTTATATCATATACTTCTAGGATACAATCACTTAGAAACACCCCCAGTTATATATATTGCATATCATAAACCTGTTATGTTTGGAAATTACTTTTTTCATAGTTTACATAACCCCATGTCAGCATTATGGGCAATGCTGACACTGATACATTCCCATATGTTTTCAAGAAGATTCAATGCACTTTGTTTCAGCATTACTTATGTCATATTGGATTTTTTACATTGTATGTGATTGGGGACTATATCAAATTCGATCTAATGTAAAAAACCAGATGCTTAGTTCCGAATAAGTACGTTAAACACAACAAAATACATACATTCAATATACGCGAACGATGTTCAATGGAAACAGTTAATATCCAAACCCAGAATAATGGTGTCAACAAAATACCTACAGTTAATATCCACCTTCATATCCAACTACAATGTCACTTAAACTAAGTACTCAGAATGATAGTGTCAGCATTGCTCAAATTATGAAGCTCCAAGACTCCTTGATCAAGTCTGAGCAAATAAGCTCTCTGTAGCGGAATAGCTTCTCATATGTGATTGTGGTGACATCTCCGCCAAATACAACAGCCTCGATTGCTTTCACTGTAAACACCCCGCAAGCACTTCTGCACACACTCACAAACACAGACAAATAGGGGTGTGTCAACAACAGATAAATAGAAAGTAAATGTATGTCAACAATTAATATAAAAGTTAGGTAAGAGTACAAACCCAGATTTATCATGGACCATGTCAGGGACCTTCCTTATCTCAAATGGCGTGGAGCTAAATTTTTCATATATTCCGCACTTCTCCAAGTGTATAGGAAGCCAGTGAGCAATAGGCTGCAGTTCTGCATCTAGTACACCCTTGCCGACACCGTAGACATTGCAGTCATAGACATTGATCACCTTCTGATCAATTATGATCTCTAAGGCAACCCAATGTTTGTTGATGACGTTAAAGGGTGTGTAAATCTTGTTTGCAGACGCCCATGGTTTGCCATACTGGCCTAGGAAAAGACCCAGAAAATAGCTCCCAATCATGTCTGACACAGGCAAATCTGCTTTGTAAGCTTTGGCACTGGTTGGCAGGTAGTTCTGATAGAAAACCCAATCAAGGACAACGAACTCTGCATACTTATCGGCTTCCTCATGGATCCTCTTCCTTAAATAATACAACCCTGCTTCAATATGCTACAGCACACAGTAACAAGCTACTGTCAGCACTAGATATACCTCGACAAATATCAATAAACAAAAACCAGAAGACAAACAATATGAAATATAATTGCTGCCAGATCAATTACCGAACACTCCAGCCACATGTCCTTGTTAAGAATTGGTTTACAAAAGGATTTATCAACTCTTCCGGAAGCAACAACAACAGAAAAATCCCTGAAAACAAGGAAAAAATATGAATTAAACACAGAATCATAAGAGGTAGAGGTGTCAGCACAAGACAGTTAATGATTATATAACGAGTAAAAAGATAAAAAAAATACCGATTACTCCTCATAGTTTTGTACAAGAACTCATGATCGTCTTCACTTAAAAGCGACTTCTTCGCATTGTGCTTGGGCCACCTCCCTTTCTTTTCTTGCTGCTCATATGGACTCGTCAGAAAAGTACTCGCTTTTGGGATACGCTTGGATCGCCTGAGTTCTTCAATCTCTTCGACTACTGTAGGGTGCTTGCTGTAGGCAACCCAGTTAGTCACTACAGGCAATCGAGGCGTGTCAGCATTTTCATCGCCTTTAGGAGTATCCAGGTTAATAGTCCCTGGTGGTGCAATGGTAGGAGGTGGAGTTCCTGCAACATCAGCCTTCTCATCCCCATCACCCTGGCCACCTAATGGGGTAACAACATCCTTACACTCCTCACTACTTGGCTTCACTGGCGGGTCAGCTTCTACATCCTCGCCGGTGCTCTGCAGTCCCCTGTCAGCATCTTCATGAGCTCCGTCATTGCTGTCCTTAAACTCTTCGCCTCTTGGCTCCATGGACATCAAATCAGAATCACGGCCTAGATCAACAGCAAATTGAATTGAATCTGACTCTAGTGTCCTCTGTCCTTCAACCAATGTGACAGGAATGATAGACTCCGGAACCACAACATCAATTGTAATTTTTTGGGCTTCATCTCTCTCATCACCACAGGAAGATGTCTTCATTTGTTTACAATCTTTGGGTGAATCCAACTCAGCTTCCCGTTCAGCAATAGCATCCTCAAGGATAACACCCATCTTCATGTCAGCAATAACATCATTCACCATCTTGGTACTTGGTTGATCAATGTTGACAGATGACTGTGACCTTGCAACAATAGATTCATGCATTGTGAACCTATTCTCAAGTGAATTATACTTTTCCATCAGGTTTGTCACCATTGCAACAAGTTCAACCGCCCTATCAACCCGAGAGCCCAACTCATTTAGACGTGCAGGCAGCTCTTCGAGCTTTTCAATCCTTCTTACTAAATCATCTACACGTGCCGGAAGCTCTTCAAGTTTTTCAATCCTTTTAATTAAATCATGTACCCAAACTGGGTTGGATTTAGCGTCAGCCTCACCAGCAACAACATGCCCTTTTGCATTTTTATCTTTATCACCACCATCCAACTCTGGCTCTTTTGAATGCTCGTCAGACACTCCCTTCCGGTTGTCACCACAATCACCCTTGTCATCACCCCCAGTGTCTCTGTTGGCACCTACCTCCAGCTTTTCATCACCACTAGTGTCAACATCTTGACCATCACCCACAACATCTTCACTGTTAGCATCCATTCCTTTGTTCAGAAGTAACAGAGCATTCTCAATGTCAGCATCAACCTTGGTGTCATCAAACCCTTGACTACCATCATTGGGGTCAGCATTCTCAGTCTCAGCATCAACACCTTGGTTGCCATCTAGTTGATCATCATTGGGGTCAGCTTTTGTTGTGTCAGCCTGGACTTCACCTTGCACCTCACCAAACGGTACAATCACTCTACATGCATCATTCACAACTTCAACGGGAGATAAACACGCATCAATAGGGGCTTCGGGGATAGAGGAAGACTTGTTTGAACTGCTACTTTTGTACAACATTCTACGTTTCCCTGTACTTCCCATAGCTTTCTTCCTCTTCTTCAAAATATACTGAATAGGTTTATCCTCGTCAGATGTATCACAAGCATATCCAACAGCCTCCTCCCTGTCAGCACCACCCTTCTTGGAAACCCTGTCTGCATCCACTGTGGTTGTCTCTGTGTCAGCATAAGGAATCGCATCTCTCTTAGATTCCTCACAACTGTTAAAGTCAACAGCCTTCTTCCTAATCCTCCCAGCCTTCCTCCTGATTGATTTTATAACTTCTATGTCAGCCTTCCTCCCAGCTTGAGGGTTGGTTCGTGGAGGTCCACTAGAACGCCCTCTCCTCACAGCAACTCTCTTCCCCTGGATCTCAGTGGATGAACCTTTCTGCTTCTTCTTAGAAGGCTTTCCTGTGTCAGCATTTTTCCTCTTTTTCCCCTTCTCTACATCAACAGATTTGCCCTCAACATTTCCTTCGTCAACCTCACGTTTCCTATTCGTTCGCTTCTCTATCTCAACAGATCTCTCCTCTTCCTCTCCCTCAACAAAACCATACTCAAAAGACATAAATGATTCAATCTCTGACCCATCGTTACGTAAAAACTTGTTTTCATATGCATACTTGTGCATATACCGACAATCATACAGAATATCAGTAGGTGGTTGAGAAAACATAGGCTCACCAATGGCATCACATACATCGTCAGCCTCTTCATCAATATAACCCATACCTGGGGTTCTTGCAAACTCTTCGTGGTTTGGGAACAGCGGTGTCTATCATGCACATCAAAAAAAATATAAATAAGAAAACACATGTATATAAGAAGACAGGGTTGGTGTCAGCACTGATATATTTCTCTTACCAAGTCACCATCGAATAGCTCGTCAGCTTCATCATAAGAATGCCTAACCTTGCAAACCCAGTGCAAAGAATGAGGATCTCTATCATTCATCCTCAAATTACAGTCAAACTTTTCAGCCAACGCCGGAAAAGCTTCCAATATCCAGGCCTGTAAAAACAAAACAGGTGGTCATGCAAACACAATGACAATGCATAAGAAGCTGCCACATGGTGAGAAATGATGACACAAGTAATGAATGCTGACACATATCAAGGAATACATGCAATGCTGACACAATTAATGAATACATGCAATGCTGACACGTAGTAAGGAATACCTTCAATGCTGACACATAGTGAGAATTGATTGCAAGGATACATCAAACAAGTAAACAGAATACCTGGAAAGCAATCCAATATCCATACAACTCATACGAAGGCCTAGCTTTCTTGCGATCCATCGTAGCTGACTTCTTCAAGGCCTTCAATAGAGCTTCATAGGACTGTCTGCCCCATGGATATTGTCCAAACGTCTTGTCATCGCAAGCAAGGGATAGATTTTCCTCAGTGATATAGTCTATCCGCCTATAACACACAACCATCTCAATGAGCAACAGCCTTGCTATAATTAGCTTCTTCTTCGACGTCTTCTTCATCTGTCAGAAACAATCCATCAAATCATCATGGGAGCATTTATCCATCCCAAGAAAATCAGAAAAAGTCACTGCTTTCGGAGGTTTGCAGACGCGATCTTCGCATGGAAGACCAGTCATTACATGAAACTCAGCAAGAGAAAAACGAGCTATCAGTCCATCAACTTTGAACCAGAGTTCCTTCTTCTTCTTTGTCTTAACCTGCCGCAACATCATTTGATGGATTAACTTGAAGTTAACAGTCATATTGTTGCCATGGGAGAGCACCCATCCCAGAAAACTCTCTTTCAACATCTTATAGTGCAAAGGCAGCAACTCTTCTTTAATAATGTCACAAACTCCAGGGCGGCAGTATAGATTAGATCTGGCATGAAAACGTTCTTTGTATGGAATACAAAACTTCAATTTCTGCAAAAAATGTATACAGATTGAATACAAAAACACCTGTCAGCATTTGAGGCAAACAAAATGACAACAACTGCTATATAAATTTCATAGACTCACATCAAACTTGCATTTGTAAGTATCGAGATCAGTTGAGGTCCCTGTCAACATAACAAAAACAAGATAACCAAAGAGACAAATAGATGTCAGCCCCACAGAAATATGAACCCAAACACAAACACACACACCACACCCAGAACACGCAAAAAATCAAAGACGACAAATAGTGGACATGCAAAGGGATGGAGATGGATTCCAAAAGAACAGAATGAGATGCCAAAATCGAGGTCAGCATTACAGAAGAGAGGTCGTAACTGCTCATTAACGCACATACTAGTACGATTGAGAACGAACAACACACATTCATCCCAAACAACCCTAACGACAACAATCGCAACATCGCACAACCTCACCAACGCATAATCTGACATAATCAAAACCCTAACACACAGAAACGATCCAAAATCAACAAAACACTTATCTGCGCTGATAGCCATACTGAATAACCTTCAATACCAGACGAAAACGAGCACGAAATGGCCGGAAAACGTCGCTTCTCAGAGGAAACCGTCGAAGAACAGTTGGAGAGAAGAAAACCGCGATGTAGAGAGTGAGAAACGCGAGAGAGATAGAGAGGGAGTGAGCAGTTGAGGGGGTATCGGGGGGTGGGAGTGTGTTTGTGTAGTATTGTATACTTTTGCAAATTATACAAAAACGTGTATATTTGGCTAATTAGGCCGAAAATTTGCGCCTTCGGCGCAAATTTTCTCAAAATACATCTCCCTATTTTTGGTTAATAGCTAGGATGATATTTTGTATAAAAAACTGTCAATTTTAAAATTCGTATTATTTTTTATTTAAGGTTAATACTTGATTTTTTTTGGAAGGAGTAGATTCCGACCTTATAATTAATAAAAATAATAAAAATAAATCTAACATAACTTCGTTTTTTAATTTACAACCTGGCCGGAGATCTCAGGTGTTAGGCCTGTCTGATCCCGGAATCTTTACCTTGAATTGGTAAATAAAGAGCGGCCATCCCGAAATCTTTACCTTATTAAAAAAGGAAAATTTTGGTGAAATATTCATTTAGGATTGTTAATTAAGTAATTATCCACATTTAAATGGATATTAAGTAAGTGTCCATAAACTTTAGTTAATTCCAACACTACCCCTGACCTTGGTAGAAAGTTCACATTTCACGCACGTTTGCCCTCATTGTTGTCTCTCACCATCTCCAACCTTAGAGGTTCCTCTCTATCTCATCTTCTCGCTCAATCGATCGTCGTCGCTCAAGCATTGTCTGTCGGAGGTATGCTCTACACTCTCTCTCCATCCCTCTCAATCTTCCTTCCCCTTCGCCGCTCTTTATCTCTCTCAATTTTCCCATCCCTCTCGCTCAACCATTGTTGAGATAAATTCGACCTTGTCTCACCGTTCCCGTCTTTCTCAATCCCCCTTACCTCTTCTCCACTCCCCACGTCCTCTCAATCTCTACTTTTAGTTCTCTTTTCCCTTTGTTTGAGCAATTTTGTGGTTTTGCCCTCAATTCGACCAAAATTGAACCATTTTTCAAGAACCCCTTGTCAAATTGTGTGATGCTTATGTGAAATATGTGAAATTTCAATGTCATTGTTTGCAATCTGAGCAATTTCCGGTTTTGTTGTTAATCACTTTATGATTTTTAAGTTTTGGTATCATTGATGACAATTCGTTTTCGTTTTTTAGGGTTTGTTTGTTCTTAGCTACTTCAAATGGATAATCCAAATGGTTAGTGTTCTTATTTATAATTCTAATTTCATTCTTACTTTATGTGCTATTCAATTTCATATGTTGATTTTTGCTTGTTTATTTGGTGACAATTGTCTGTTTGGTGACAACTGTTATGTATCTTGAGTTTGTATCATCGATCAACTAAACTAAAACTATCAAGGGTTCAACATTGCTTTTTTGTTTGGTGACAGATGTTATATATCTTGAGTCTATATCAACAATTGAACCGAGTCTATCAGAGATTTAACATTGCTTATGTGTTTGGTGATAATTGTTTGGTTGGTGACAAATGATATGTATCTTGAGTCCATATCATCAACTAACATTGCTTATGTGTTTAGTGACAATTGTTTGCTTTGGTTACATCATTTTGTGTGATACTTTGTATTTGTGATCATTTTGAGTGGTAATAATGTCAGAGTTTTATAGTTGAGAAAATTAAAGAATATGTTGGCAATGTTCTATAGTTGGTGAAAATAGGTTGGTGACAATGTATTGTAGTTGGTGACAATATGTTAGTGAGAATGTTATGTCGTTGGTGACAATATATTACTTACAAGAGGTTGATGACAATAGGATGGTGACATTTTTTTTTGTCGTTGGTGAGTGGTGACAATACATTCGAGAAAATAATATGGCGACATTGTGCTGTAGTTGGTGACAATGTTTTTTTTTGGTGACAATAAGTTTGAGAAAAGAATATGGTGACAATGTTCTATAGTTGGTGACAATAGGGTGGTGACAATGTAATGTAGTCGGTGATAATAGGTTAATTGGTGACACTGTTATGTCGTTGGTGACAATATATTACTTACAAGAGGTTGATGACAATAGGTTGATGACATTGTTATTTTGTTGTTTTTTTAGATTGGTGATAATTGGTAGAGTTATGTATTATGTTTTGATGACAAATGGAATTTATGTTGTTAATTATTTTTCGATTGGTGACAATTGGTAGAGTTATATATATATTCTATTTTGGTGACAAATGGAATTTATGTTGTAATTTTTAGATTGGTGACAATTGGTAGATTTATATATTCTGTTTTGGTGACAAATGGAATTTATGTTGTTATTTTTAGATTGATGACAATTGGTAGAGTTATATATTCTGTTTTGGTGACAAATGGAATTTATGTTGTTATTTTTAGATTGGTGACAATTGGTAGAGTTATATATTCTGTTTTGGTGACAAATGGAATTTATGTTGTTATTTTGTTGTTTTTTTAGATTGATGACAATTGGTAGAGTTATATATTATGTTGTGGTAACAAATTGAATTTATATCTCATTTAGCTATAATGTAATTTTCATTATCCTTCTGTTCAATTGTAGTGGAAGTTGTGGTATGTATACCATCAAATATATCGAGGGTCTTGCATTTCATGGTGGTATTGAAGCTATTTCAGACAAGTATATGGATGCGTATAGAGACAGAGAGGATGGCTATAGAGGGTCTTGCTATTTTGGATGTTAAGTATGAATGTCTCAACTATTCCCCTTTGTTTTGATATTTTTGCAAGTTGATGTGTAGTCTGACAATTAAGTATTACAAAGTTAAACTTTACATCAAATTTCATCTACTTAGGGTTATTATTGTAACAAAAATGCGTTAATATTAGATGACAAATTTGATGTCATTATAGTATTGTATATCGAATTATTCGTTTGTTCAAGTTTAGCCCCTCTAGGGTCTACACTCCCCTAGTTCTAGGGTTTCGGTTTCGTAACAAAAATGCATTAATATTAGATGACAAATGTGATAACATTAGCATTGTAAACATTTTAGTTTGATGAAAGGGCTTTGTGACAATTGGTTGGTGACACTTTTTGTCGTTGATGACAATTAATTTCTAAAAATAGGTGGTTGACATTAGATTGGTGAAAAAGTTTTGTAATTGGTGATAGTAGATTATTGACCAAAGCTTGATGAAAATAGGTTGGTTACACTGTTTTATTGTTAGTGTCAATAGATTACTGAAAAGAGGTTGGTGACAATGTTTTTTATAAGTTGGTGACAATACGGTTGATTAAACAATATGAAAACAGTGTTCTGTAGTTGGTGACAATGTCTTGGTGGTGTATAATGTTATGGTGACAATTTTTTTATGGTTACAATATCATGGTGACAATATATTGTCATCAACCTCGGCATTAATAATTGTCACCAACAATTGTCATCAGGAAAATCATCTATTAGCAAAAAAAACCCCATTTATCACCGAAGAAAAGTGTTACTGACAACTGTCACTAGAAGAAAATCAATTGTCACCCATATTTTTTTTGTCATCAACAATTATCACAAGAAAAATAGAAAATCAATTGTCACTAGAAAATATTTTCCCCTAACTGTCACCGGAAAAAAATAAAATGTCACAAAAAATCAATTGTCACCAAAATAATTGTCACAATTAACTGTCACAAGAAAAATATTCTCAACTGTCACCAAAAAATTATCACCAAATGCAGGCGTTGACCGGAATGGTCAATGTTGACTAGCCAATGTTAAAATTAAAAATGGTCAAAGGGGGAAGGAGGGAGAGTTAGGGATAGAGAAGGATGGATATTTTTGGAAAAAATGGACATTTACTTAATTATGTAAAAAAAATGAACATTTACTTAATTTTGACATGAAAAATGGATATTTACCAAATTTAACCAGCCTCAAACTAAAATTAAATGTCCCTTTCTTCCAGAACGGGAGAAGGAATCCAACCTGCATTTTAACTATAAAAAGGCATTCAATACTCAATAGGCTCTGCATTTCTCATCCCCTCCAACAACGTACAAATAGCTTGAAGACTAGTTTGAGAGAAAATGGCTTCCAAGACTCTACTTGTCTTAGCCGCCCTTGCGGTCTTCATTCTCGTCTCTTCGGAGGTATCAGCACGAGACATGGCCAAAACTCATAAGTTGCAAATTAATATTTGAATTATAATCTAGAGCCAAAAACATATACATATATGATATGATCTTAATTCTTAATTAATACCGTGTTATTGTTATGTATGTATATATGTGCGCGTTTTGACTTGATAGCTGCGGCAGGCCCAGACATGGAGCATGGTGCGTACCTAGGTCCAAGCTATGGTGGGTTCGGTGGATGGGGCTGCGCCTACGGCTGTTGCACGCCCTTCCACTGGGGTCGCTGCAAGTGTTGTACTACTCCTGACGAGCCCTTCAATCCCAGCTGGCTCTTGACAAGAAGTATAGAGCCAATAGTGTGGCTGCTCAGAATCAATCTCAAAATGTTCTAACTAAGAACAACTCAACTCAGGTGCAGTCCATGTCACCTGAAAACCAGCAGTTGATTCAGACTATCATGAAGCTCTTAGATCAAAAGAAGGACCGTGGCACTGAGGTCAATCTGGCAGGTATTTCTCACTGTTGTAATACTTCAATGTTCTCAAAGTTATGGATAATTGATAGTGGTGCCACAGATCACATGACTTGTGATAGGTCTTTTCTCAAACACATAACACCTCTTACCAAACCTTTATCTGTTCACTTGCCTGATGAAACCACTTGCAGTGTCTCATTTGCCGGGGAAGTTCAACTCTCTCTCTCTCTCACACTGACAAATGTCCTATTTGTTAGCAAATTTCACTTCAATTTACTTTCCATAAGTCGTCCTGTTCATGATCACAATTGCTTTGTCTTCTTTTATTCTGACAAATGCATTATCCAGGACCATGCAATGAGGAAAGTGATTGTTGTTGGTAAAGAACTGGGAGGGTTGTATTACATAGTCCCACATGCTGATCTGGATGCTGCTCTTCTTGAAGATACTACTTACCTTCAGTATACACCACACAATACTCTCAAAAATGCCTTTTACTGTTCAGAAAAAACAAAATTACCCATGTTTTTACCTTTTGCTGCTAACTCTGATATGAATGCTATCTGGCATCTTAGACTTGGGCATGCTCCCTTTGATAAACTTTTACATGTTCCTGTTATTTCTTCAAGTATAAACAAGTTCAAAAAGGAATATACATGTTCTATATGTCCTCTTGCTAGACAAACTAGAAACAGTTTTCACTCAAGTGATTCCCATGCTAGTGTTGTGTTCTCTCTGATTCAATGTGATCTATGGGGTCCTTTTGACACTCAGACTTATAATGGGCATAAATACTTTCTAACTGTTGTAGATGATTACAGCAGAGGGGTGTGGGCTTTCTTGCTAAAACACAAGTCTGAGACACCTTCAGTTCTCAAACACTTCATGACTATGGTTGAGACTCAATTCTCAGTCACTGTCAAGACTCTCAGAAGTGATCAAGGCACAGAGTTTTTTAACTCTGGCTTGATATCCTTTCTTCAATAAAAAGGAATCATTCATGAGAGTTCCTGTAAGGCCACTCCTCAACAAAATGGTCGGGTTGAGAGAAAACACAGGTATATCTTAGAGACTGCTAGAGCCTTGAGGTTCCAAGCATCTCTCCCTCTCAAATTTTGGGGTGACTGTATCCTAACTGCCACCTATATCATCAATAGACTACCCTCTCCTCTACTTCACCACAAAACACCTTATCAACTATTGTTTAATCAGCCTCCTAATTACACAAAAATGAAGGTATTTGGCTCTCTGTGTTTTGTCTCTACTGCTACAACCTCAAGAGGGAAATTTGACTCAAGGTCTTCACCTTGTGTTTTTCTTGGTTATCCTTTTGGGTTCAAAGGATACAAGGTCTATAACCTCTCTACTCACAAGTGTGAGATCACTCGTGATGTTACTTTTGTGGAAACTGTCTTCCCTTTTGCTAGCAATGAGGACATTCTTCAAGCCCCACATCATAAGCCAGCTCCTCATAATGAGGTCTCTTTTCCCTTTGTGGATGACTTCATACATGTGGAGATTGATCACCCACCATCACCTGCCCCTCTGAACCCTCATTCTCCTAATGAATCTCTTGCTGAGTATTCATCATCTCCTGTCCCACCCTCTTTTGATGAACCTCAGTTTGTCCCACCTGACACTCCCTCACCACCTCCTAGAAGATCTTCAAGAAATGCTCAGCCTCCAGCTTGGCTCAAGGACTATGTTTGCAACTCTTCTAATGACTTTACCAAGGCAATTGCATCTCCTTGTAAGTCATCCTCACCTTATCCCATTGCTTCCACAATGTCTTACAGCTTATGCTCCTCTTCCTATAATCATTTCATTCTCAATGTGGCTCACTTGAAAGAACCTACAACTTTGACTGAAGCATTGAGTATACCAGAGTGGGTAAAGGCCATGCTAGTTGAGCTCAATGCCTTGGAGGCCAACAACACCTGGACTTTGGTTCCCAGGTCTTCTGCTCCTTCAGTGGTGAGTTGTAAGTGGTTGTTTAGACTTAAGTTTCTTGCTGATGGGACTCTGGACACGCACAAGGCTAGACTGGTGGCCAGGGGTTTCTCTCAATTGGAAGGCATTGATTACACTGGGACCTTTGCTCCTGTGGCAAAGCTTATCACTGTTAGAACTGTCCTTGCTGTAGCTTCTGTCAGAGGATGGTTTATTTCTCAAATGGATGTTACTAATGCTTTCCTAAATGGCAGTCTCGAGGAAGATGTCTTCATGGAGCCTCCTCCTGCTTACTCCTTCCTCAAGTCCCACTCTTGTCCTTAGGGGGAGTGTATGAGTGAGAACAAAGTGTCCCAAGTTGTGTGCAAACTCAACAAGTCCTTGTATGGACTTAAGCAAGCTCCTAGACAGTGGTTCTCAAGATTTTCTCAGGTTATGAGAGAAGCTGGATTTGAGCAATCATAGTCAGATTACTCTCTATTCTTCAAGGCAACACAAGCCTCATACACTGTGCTCTTAGTCTATGTTGATGACATGATCATCACCGGAGATAGTGACACTGAGATTGCAAATCTAAAGAAATATCTAAGTGAGAAATTTAAGATGAAAGATCTTGAAGAGATGAGATACTTTCTAGGAATAGAAGTGGAGAGGTTGGATAATGGTCTGTTGATTAACCAAAGGAAATATGCTTTGGAACTACTGAGTGAGACAGGAATGGAAGATGCAAAGCCTGTGGCTACACCTCTAGATCCTAAGGTAAAGCTGCAAATGGATGGAGAAAGGAAAAGTGTGGATGCTATGTCATACAGGAGACTTGTAGGTAAGCTAATATATCTTACCATTACAAGGCCTGACATCTGCTATGCATTACAAGTGCTAAGTCAGTTCATGCACCAACCCAATGATGAGCATTGGAAGGGTGCTAAGCATGTGTTGAGATACCTAAAGGCTGCTCCTGGACAAGGCTTGCTTATGTCAAACAAGTCACAACTGCAACTTAGTACCTACTGTGATGCTGACTGGCAAAGTTGCCCCATGACTAGGAAGTCCTTAACTGACTTCTGTGTCATGCTAGGAGGTTCCCTGATATCCTGGCGAACTAAGAAGCAAAGTTATGTTGCTCTGTCCTCTGCTGAGTCTGAATACATAGCCATGGCTACTGTAAGTAGTGAGATCACTTGGCTTCTAAAGCTACTCAAGGACTTGCAGGTTGATCAGACCAAGCATGTGAGACTCTTATGTGATAATAAATCTGCTATCCACATAGCTCACAACCCTGTGTTTCATGAAAGAACGAAGCACATAGAAGGAGATTGCCACCTGGTAAGGAACAAGGTGCTAAGTAAGGAGATTGAGTTGGGATATATACCAACTAAAGAACAACCTGCAGACATCTTTACCAAGATTGTCTCATCCGAGCAGTACAAGAAAATCTTGGGCAAGTTAGGAGTTTATAATCTGTTCTCTAGTCAAAACTCCTCACTTGAGGGGGAGTGTTAGATTGTGATCATGTAGTGCTAGCTCACCTTAAGTAGTGTAAGGGTGTGCTCACCCAATAAGTACTATAAATAGCCTATTGTAATAAGGTTTTCATGATTGATTGAATTACATAATATGTTCTTCCTCAATAGAACAGTTCCTCTTCCTCTCTTACCCTCTAAATCTGAGATTTGATTCACAAATCATCAATATCTATATGTGTATGTGTATGAAAAAATAAGGAGATTGATAAATACACCGTTAATTTTTACTTGATATATTTGTATACTGCGTAACCACAACATCTTGCAAAATGCAAGGGTAACCACACTAAACACGACCTTAAACAACTACGCAACATCTTGCGGAACCGAGTCTGCAACTTGTTACGAAAACCTTGTCAAAGGATTCAAAAATTCGGAGGAGAAAAAAAATTAAATATGGGAACTCTATAACATGTTGCGGAGTTCCATGCCTTTTCTTTCCATTACGCAACTTGTTGTGTAGAGGTTTTTTTTTTTAAATATGGATGAGAATTGGCTTGCGAAGCATCTCAAACAATATGTGTATTCTGTAACTTAGCTTGTTGCTTACTCAGTTCCGCAAAACGTTGCGTAGTCATTTAAGGCCGAGTTTGATGCGGCTACCCATGCATTTCGCAATGCAGAACCCACTCTACAACATCTTGCGTAACCCACTTCGCAACATCTTGCGTAGTTAATTTACCGATGTATCAAGTAAAAATTAGTGGCGTACTTAACATTTTTGAAAAATAAAGATGTGTTTCAGGAATCGGGTCTTCGTTCCATAGCTAAATAATTTAGACGTTTAATTTACTAGTCTATTTCCTGGACTTTGCACATATTTAATGTAAAAATATCGTGATGTATCAAATTATAATATTTTTTCATATTTAAATATAAAAATTATGAACATTAAAAAAATAAATAAAGTATATTCACCTACGAATAAAAATGATAATCCAAATCTTATGATAATTTTTATATAGTTTAATAAAAAAAATTACTTAAATAACACCAAAGGATTATCTTTTAAATGAAATTAAAACTCCCTCATTAATTAACGATCATAAATTTCTATCAAAACCAAAATAAATTTAATAGATAAAGAAGAACTATAAAAATATTTGGAAAGTAGAAACAAATTCAATTCAAAAAATTTAAAGACTTTTTTGGAATATTAAAATATTATCAAAATTAAATTATAATATAAACATGTCATACATTAAACTAAATACTAATATTATGATTAAATTTATAAATATTATTATATAAATAATTTAAGCATAAAAATATCACATTTATAAAAATAAGTGCTTTAAATATACTATTATTATAAAACCATATACATGATTTAACTAACACAATTCATGGGTCATTCGAGTTTGGGTTGTTTTCAAGTCCTAGGTCTAAAATACCAGGTTCAAACCCAATAAATTACCACACATTTGGGTTGGTTTTCTCGGTCACGTCATGTTTTGACCGGTCTAGATACAATGGACCTTTTCAAAATAAAAAAATTAATTATCTATTTTAATTATATAAACACAAAATTAATTTATTTATATATACCAAAAAATAGATTGTTCTATTTTTTAAAGTTTTATTAATAAAATATTAATAAAATAATTGATAATAAATAATTAAGTGGCTATATATGATATGTGACGTTATCAACTATAACTTTAGTATAGAATAGAGTTGGTCGGATGATTAAAATACTGATCAATGAATATTAACTTAAAAATGGACTAGATTCAAAAGGTTAACTATAATCTTTTATTTTACGTGAAAACAAATTAGGGGTTAGTGTTGGGCTAGAAACCCCTTTCCATCCGCACCCAGAAGCGAATTCGGGTAATAAGATAATCAACAATAATCAGCCAACAAATCAAATGACCAACCGATAATATCCAATTCAAAAACCAAGCAACCACAAACACAGATAAAAGCACAAATATTGACACAAGATTTACGTGGAAAAAACCCTCTCTAACCATAGGATAAAAAAACTCTCCTTCCGTCCGCTAGAGCAACCAATCCACTAATCAATAAACCAGTACAAGTGTTTAATAATCCAGTCTCATACCGGGACAAACAAACATGGAGATCTCAAACACCAATCTAAATACAACCTGGATCTAGGATGGATTCCTCTCCAAAAACCTAGCTAATCTGATTATAAGTGCTTATAAACACTTATAATCTGATTAGGTTTCCAGGAGGAGAAAATATCTATCAAGAAACACCTGTTGCTGACTTACCGAAGGAAGAAGATGGATCACCAAATCAAGAGACGAAACACCCGCTTAAATATCCTATCTTTCCTCTCATTTCTTCTTCCTCTCCCCTCTCTTTCCTTTTTCTTATGGTTGCTGCGGCACTCCTTGAAGCAAAACCCCTTGCTTCTCCTTGTGTACCTACAAACTAAGGCAAATAATGCCTTTTGAATTGTAGAAAGAAGCCAACAAACAAGGGCTTTGCTTTGCGCTGGACTCCATGGGCCCTAGGCCCAACATTTAGTAGGTTAACAACTTAAACAATCCGACCAACATCACCACTCCCACATCATCCATCATTTCCTCCCACAAAAACCATTGATACCCTTTTGCTCACAACACATAACATCCATAAACCAATACAAAAGCTCAACTTCACAACCACAATTCTTTCCCCGAAATCGAAAACCTCATTATGAACTCAGAGATCAAGAAAGCTTTAGGGCTCATTTGTTTAGATAAGAGGAGAATGAAAAAAAAAAGATATTAAGGGCTCATTTGTTAACATAAGAGGGGAATGAAAAAGTAAAGTATTAAATTTTACATATAAAATGTATACGATCATCATTTTTTGAGCTTGGAGGAGAGGGTGGGGGCGCGGGGATTATTAGCTCATCGTAGAGGTATTAGATACCCTCATTCAAATTAGGGAATAGAAGGGTAACAAATTTTGTATGAAAAATGAGAGAAGAAGGGAAATGATTAGAATTGTGATCAATGAATCTTAAATTAAATATGGATTATATTTATAAGGGTAATCATTACCTTTCACTACCCAAACACAAATTAAGGAATAGAATGTGGGGAAATATAACAATTTTTTTATGAAAAATGTGAGAAGAAGGAGAATGATTAGAATAGTGTGAGAAACTGAAGGTTTTCAGTTTCTGATCAGTTCTGATCTACAGATCCTAGTTCTTCATGATGGAGGTGACGACAAACACATAATATATCGTGGAAGAGAAACAGAGGAGAGTGAAATATGGGAGGGAGAGAAGATGGTGAAGGGAATGAGTGTAATATGTAGTGTATTCATTGCATCTGATCAGTACATGTACTTATAGGGATCTTGGACCAGTAACAACCTCTAATCAGCACACTAACAACCCAAACAAACAATTACTAATGTACCCCTTCATACAATATATTCACATCCCCCCTCAAGTTGGATTGGGGGTGAAACAGTCAATCCCAACTTGGACGAGAGAAAACAATGTTGGTGCTCGCCCAAAGGTTTAGTGAGGATGTCATCCAGTTGCAGGCTCGAACGAACGTGTTGGGTAGACAGAAAACCTTCCATAAGTCGTTCCCGAACGTAATGACAATCCAATTTGAGATATTTCGGCTTCTCATGGAAAACAGGATTACTGGCAATGTGAAATGCCGCTTTATTGTCACAAAATAAAGGAATTGGAAGCTCAATTGAACAACTCATATTAGAGAGGATGCTATCAAGCCAAACAAGCTCACTTGTTGTGGAAGACATGCTGCGATACTCGGACACTGCAGACGACTTTGACACCGTCTCTTGTTTCTTCGTTTTCCAGGAAACAAGGGCTTTTCCTAGAAAAGTACAATACCCAGAAACAGAGCGTCCACTGAAGGCACAAGCTCCCCAGTTTGCATCACATAAAGCAGTGAGAGAGACATGATTATCGGTTGGGTAGAACAACCCTAAATCAATTGTGCTACGCAAATATCGAACCACGTGAAGTGTTGTCTGCAAATGTGGCTTGCGAGGATTCGAGATAAACTAGCTCAAGTATTGAACTGAGCAGGAAAGATCAGGTCTGGACATATTGAGGAAGAGGAGACGACCAACAAGACGACAATACTCCTCTGGATTGGGAAGGAGTTCACCTTCCTTTGTTGACAATTGCAGACCATGAGGCAAGGGAAAGGAGGATGGCTTGCACGACTCCATCCCTGTATCATCAATAATGTCCAAAACGTATTTCCATTGGTTAATCATGGTTCCATTGGCACTCCTCGACACCTCTAATCCCCAAAAGTACCTCATTGGCCCCAAATCTTTAATAGTAAAAGCAGCATCTAAAGCTTGTTTCACTATGGTGATCACATTGTCATCATCCCCTGCAATGACTAAATCATCCACATAAACTAAGGCAAGAATTAGACCAAAAGGAACCTTCATGATGAACAAGTTGTAATCGAACATGGACTGAGAAAATCCAAGATAAACAAGCAGCACTACTAGAATTGTGTTCATAGACATCGGGTCTAAACCGATGTTAATAAAAAAAAAATCGACGTGTTAGTGGGTGGTGTTAAAGATCCCAACTTTACCACATCGGTTTATAACCGATGTCAATAATAATTTATAACATCGTTTTTCTTTTTAATAATGACTTAAATATATGGATATAATTACTTTTTGATTGATTTGGCTAATTTTAAACCATAATGATTTTCCATTTCTAGCCATTTGGAGGTAGGTAGGATAATACAAAATTTCAAATTAACATCGCTATTTTTTATAAACCTGATGTCTTACATTGCTACACACATCGATTTATATATTTTTAACAATGTAAGTGATGCATATACACATCTGTTTTTGTTATAATTTTCATATATGTTGGGTTTAGAAATCGATTTATATCTTAATGATCGACATATTTACAAACATAGACATCGCTTTTTGCTCTCAAGTTCGATGTATATCATCAAATAAACCTACTAATCTATATTGTGACATTGTTTTGGCAAGCAAAAAATTAAACAATGTAAAAGACCGTAACCAATACATTAAACAATGACAATAAAGTCGAACACTCTTGACAATAGGGCTAAAATACAAAACATAATACATCAATAGTTTGATTCTAAACTTGACATAATATCACTTGAAAATATCGACAATAGAGTTTAAATGCTAGATGCACAATTCAAGGCCAAGATGCCACGATCTTCCTCGTCATTCGTTGTTTCTTCCTCTCGTTCAGACCTAGTGTTGCCACTTCTCTTCTCTGAATCTTGCTCAAATTCAGCATCTAACAGTCAATGAAGAGCAGATCTGAACTAATGTTTAAAAAAGACATGTAACCACCAATGAAGAGCATGAAAATTATGCATAAATACATCATGAATGAGTACAAGAATGTAAGGAATGAACCAGTTTTAAGGCAACAGATATCCATATATGTGATCTGTTTTAAGAAAATTTATATCCATATATGTAAGTTGTTTTAAGAGTGCATCTCTTAAACCCTGTACACACATTATCAAGAATGCAAGGAATGAACCAGTTTTATGCAGCGTTTGCTTCCAGCTTTTGGAATTTTCAAATCATTGTCCATATTTTTCTCGTTCAGTTCTGAGATCTGTGCTCTTACTAATTTTTTGCTTAAAAGAAGATCCTGTAACAAGACATCACATTAATAGAAGAAACTTTTGACACACAAGTATAAATTGGTTCTTTCCAAAGACAAGCTAAGCGGCTGTAAAAAGACATCAAATTAATAGAAGAAACTCTAGGCACACTAGTATAAATTGGTTCTTTCCTAAGACAAGCTATGGGAGCAACATAGGGAATTTGATTTGAGGCTACAATAATGAATCAGTTCCTCCCAATTTCTCTGATAAATTGGTTCAATCAATCACAATCAACAATATTGGAAGAATGTGTTTACACTAAATCACCTTCCAATTTATATGTGAGGAAACTATGACTTCACTTTCATATGTACGAGCTATGTATGGTAGGATAATTGGATATGGTTTCCATATACTGATGCTTGGTTAAAAGTTGAAAAGAATGGAAAAAAGAATTTATCCCAAGCCAAGTGAAAAGAAACATAGGAAAGGATTTACTTAACTGAAGTCTAGCCAAGATATTTACTAAGGGAAACATTTTACACTAGCATGCTGCCAAATTGAATCTTGATCCATAATGTTTCACCAAAAAATGGTAAGAGAAGTATAAATAACTAACCTTTTTTTAACTGTGACTAAATACTTGATGATCTGCCAGTCAATATCTCATGAGCCTTACGTAGAGTATTTCAAATAGAATTGGAACCTGAGGAAGATGCACCTTCAGCCTTTGTTGTAATTTTCTGATTAGCATGCATTGGTGATACTGCTTTCGCAAAGAAATCAGAAGGACTCGACAACTTGCCACTTCATTTGTGGATGATTTCTGCAAAGCACTGCCTACTTTTTGTTCTTCAGCCTTCTGCTTTTGTGCTTCTGCCATTATCATGCAATCTTCACACATCCAAATATCCAATCACCATCAGGTACCTTATCCATCTTAATCCGCATGCAGTAATTGGTTTAAATAGAAATGAAATGTCAATATATCCATCCATGAAAATGAATGAAAAAGGTTCTAAGAGTGTGATTTCAAATACTTACATATGCTCAGCTCCATCACTGCACTTGCTGCAAACAGCAAGAAGAGCTTCACAACCAACATCACCGCATATATCACATACTTAACATCTTTCAGCCATAAGAAACCCTAGGAATGTTTGTAAATCATATCTTTCAGCCATAAATCATAACAGCCTTTTGTAATGTTTGTAAATCATATCCTATTTTCCTTTTCTTTTCACTGGAGATGAGGTTGTCATTGGATGAGCAGTATGACAGCAGTTCACGGAAAAGACACAAGAAACCCTAGGAATCAAACATATTCTATAAGACAGACATCTCTAGCATATACCTGGCTTAGGATTTTATCCCTGGCACCAGAACTGAAGAGGCATCAGGGTTTTTCGTATGTCACCCTGGCAAAATTTAATGTACTTCTCTATCATGTGAGGATCGGCGTATGATTTTTCTGCATTACAAACCTGCTTGGACATTAATTTGGTAAAAACAGAATACACACTCATCAAAACCTTGTTTTCCTTAAAATGAATCAAAGGGAACAAAATGCAGAAAAATCCAGGAAAAGTACCGGGCAAGCATGGTGAAGAAGCTCCTTTTGTGATGGTATTGAGAAATGGACCTCTTCCCTATCAAGGCTTTCTGGCAGGATGAGATAGCAACCTATTATAACACAAATATTACTCACTTGCAAGCTTATCAAGATCACACTTTTGAAACTGCAATGCAAGAAAGTATTTACTATGGCTGGTCTATTAGGAACATGTCAATAAAACACTACAAAAGTGCAAATTTCATTTATTATAAATCAGATAAAAATCATACCCACAAGGGAACAACAAGCACTTCTACAGTCGCTTTCTAGTAAACATGGATACTAATTAGTTACCACTGGTGATTCTTACACATATAAAATCCTTCACAGTAAGCTAAATTCAACAATTAGTCATTTATATATCCCATAGTAGACACTAGTCATCCAATTAGAAAAGTTAATACACTGCAGAAAGTACCTTCTTCGGTGATGTCTCATGATCCTTTATTTCTAAACGATCACCATACAACAGCATCTGGATGATATTACCAGGAATGAGGCGACATGTCAGAGGGAAGCTTCTGCTATATTTATAGTTTCTGTTAATATATTTTCATCTTTTAATTTACTCAACTGCAAAGAATAATTTTTTGGAGGCTATGTCAGATCTTTAGTAATCTCAGATTTTTAATGTTAGCACATTGGTCGTCTGTATGAATAGCAAACCTTTGTTACCAAACACCCTCATACTCTCTTGCTATGGGTTTGCTATATCACTAATGGGTTTGCAGTGCAAAACCCATTGATAAACCCCATCGCCTAATGAATATTACAACACTAAATTCTGAATTTAACCTGCAGGAGTTGAAACTGAAAAATACTTTCAACTGGGTTTTAGATCTATCCTTCATATTTTGCCTCTTAAATCATATTAAAATTTTCTAAATCGATATACTACATGTGATATAATTTCATGTGTCCTCAGCTGCTAACATGTCTCCAACTTGCCTCTGTTATATAGCTATTCGACGGAAAGGATGGCAGGCCCAAATATCCACGAAGATGGGTAATATTACCCCCATTCCTGTGAAGAGGCAAAACGATCAATCATGAGGCAAGACCTAAAGGATTAGCAGCCTTACATATTCACTATTGCATAAATTACATGGTGCAGCTAAACAAAAACAAGATAACAAGTTGATAGTTCTGCTCAACAAGAATGAAAAACATATTGCATAAATTTGAGACCTAAAAGTTAACATTGAAGCAAAGATTTACCTTGTCATGCAGCTTAGAGTTAGATGTATCTATTTCTGCGATCTGAACACCAAGAATGTTGCTTGGCATAGTGCAAAAAGGGCATTAAGTATGAAAAACGAGGAATGAAGAAATTAGCAAATCCACAACAGAACATTCAATTACAATTAAAAAAAACGAGAGAAAAAAGAGGAATGAATTAAAAGAGAGAAGAACGAAACAAACCCTACCAAAATCACGATGAGCCACGCCGAGGAGGTAGAAGGACTGAGACGGGGAGAAAAAGAGGACGACGAGGAGAGAGAAGATCCATGGAGAGCAGCTCTTCCCCATCTTCGATCTAGAGATGGAGATTCCGAGAACGGGGAGAGTGGGAATGCTTGGGGTTTTGGGAGAACATCGAAGGAAGAGGAGATCTCAGATCTAGAGGGAGAGGAGTTGAGTGGAAGAATATGCCTTAAGACATATCAGATCTGGTGAGAGAGTGGTAAGGTTTTGGGGTTTCCGGGAGCATCGAGAGAAAGAAGAGATCTTAGATTTGGAGGGAGAGGAGGAGGAAAAGTAGAGGAGATCTCATATCTGGAGGGAGAGAAGGAGATCTCAGATCTGGTGGCGGCGGTGATGGTGGCGGTGATGGTGGCGACAATGGCAGCAGTGGCGGTGGCGAGGATGACTGCAGGAGAGGGGAGTGTTGTCTGGACTCTTTGAGAGATTTGGTGAGAATAAAGAGAGAGAGAGAGAGAGAGAGAGAGAGGGAGAGTAAAGGCATATAGCAAATTTGGTTAAGTCTTTGGAACTCCCTACTTTACCGCCTCAAATTCCATCTAAAAAAAAAAGATGCGCGTTTTTATTTTTTTTTTAAATGACATTTTAACATTGTCTGCAAAATACGATCGATGTATCTAGTCTCAGTGACATCGAAAATTTTCAAACAGATGTTATAATTATTTTTAAAATCATGCGTTTTTCTGACCGATGTTAAAAGTCCGATGTCTATGAACAGAATTCTAGTAGTGCAGGTTGGTTAACTCCAAATTCCACTGACAAGAAGTTTGTTTTAGGCCATATAAAGACGTGCGAAACTTGCATACTTTGGACTGATTGGAGACCTAGTAACCATCAGACAACTTCATATACACAGTCTCATCAAGATACCCATGCAAGAATGAGTTATTCACATCGAGTTGATGCATTATCCAACCTTTCATTGTAGCCAGAGAAATGAACAAACGAACCGTGGTAAAATTCACCACGGGGGAGAACGTGTCTTTGTAATCCTTGCCATAGACCTGATTGTAGCCCTTTGTAACGAGACGAGCTTTATAGCACTCAACCGAACCATCAGGTCTGAATTTCACTTTATAGACCCACTTGCTACCAATCGCTCTTTCTCCTGCTATCAGGTCAGTAATCTCCGAGGTGTGGTTATTTTCAAGAGCCTGCAACTCATTAGACATAGCCTCAACCAAACTGGACAAGTTTTTGCTTGAGAGTAGGAGGGAGGCTTTTTAGTGGAAAAAACATTGGCTAAGGAATGGACAAATTCAAACGGGTAATGGGAGAGATTGCAGGATGCCATAAAGCTGGGAGAAGGCTGAGGTAGGGGACCACACTCAAAATCAGCAAGTTTAGAAGGTCTAACAATAATTCTTGAGGACCTTTAAGGGGTACATGAAGCTCTACTTGAGGAGCAGAAGGTGGGGCAGGGTTATCATGAAAAAAGGGATCAGGATTGGGCATAGGTGGAGACAATATATTTGGAGGGATTGGAGAAATGAAATGTTGATCATGACCATCCAGAGTTCGATTCACAAGTGGTAAAGAAGAAGAAGAGAAGAGGGGGGGGGGGGGTGTAGAGGTGTAGGGGTTTGCTGAAAGGGAAACTCAGTCTCATGAAACACCACCTCCCTACTCACAAAAATTTTGAGTGGCTAAATCATAGACCTTGTAGGCCTTTTGACACACACACAGAGAGAGAGAGAGAGAGAGAGAGAGAGAGAGAGAGAGAGAGAGAGAGAGAGAGAGAGAGAGAGAGAGAGAGAGAGAGAGAGAGAGAGAGAGAGAGAATGGGTAACTTGTGCACAAGGCTTAGGATGTGCATTGTGCACAAAATATTATTCGGTGAAATGTGAAACATTATTCAGTGAAATTTGAAGCATTATTCGGTAAAATGTGAGTATTGTTTAGGGGAATGTGAAACATCATTTGGTGAAATTTGAAGCATTTCATATAAATTGTAACTATTGTTTAGGAAATTGAGGCTTCTTTTATTTGAAATGGATAAATAAAAAAACTAAACATTATTCGGTAGAATGTTATAAATTATTCAGTAGAATTGGGACGTTTTCATCTGAACTGAACGGAAAAAAAAACATAACAGTATTCAGTAGAATGATTCACATTTCACCGAATAATGCTTCAAATTTCACCGAATAATGTTTCACATTTCACCGAATAATATTTGTGCACAATGCACACCCTAAGAGGTGTGCACACCCAAACCACACCCTATATATATATATATATATATATATATATATATATATATATATATATATATATATATATATATATATATATATATATATATATAGAGAGAGAGAGAGAGAGAGAGAGAGAGAGAGAGAGAGAGAGAGAGAGAGAGAGAGAGAGAGAGAGAGAGAATGGGTATAAAGTGCACACCCCTTATGGTGTACTTTGTGCACAGTTGTGGATCGTTGATTTATATGAAATTGATGGTTGGGATGATGCCAAGTCATTGGGTTGATTTAAAAAAAACTGAAAAATAAGCCCACACACACTCGGAAGGATGTGAAGCGCGTGAGAAGAATTGTTTAAAACCCTACAAAGGTGACGGCAAAGAGGAGAGAGGCGAAGAAGAGGTTGAAGATGAGAGGTGAGCGGTTAGGGCATTCAATTGATTCAGTCCGTCCATCGGAAGACGAATCCTTCGGAGGCGATGGCGGCGGCGCAGACGGGGGAGGAGGAGACGGGGGTGCGGGCTTAGAGGCGGCCAAATCTGAACGCCAGGGCGATGGCGGCGGCGCAGTTGGGTGAGGAGGAGATCGACGGGGGTGCGAGCTTGGCGGCGGCCGAATCTGAACGCCAGGGCGATGGTGGCGGCGCAAATGGGTGAGGAGGAGATCGACGGGGGTACGGGCTTGGTGGCGGGCGAATCTGAACGCCAAGAAGATGGCGGCGACACAGATGGGGGAGGAGGAGATGGGGGTGCAGGCTTGGCGGCGGCCGTATCTGAACGCCAAGGGGAGGAGGAGACTGTCCGGCGAAGCCCTACTTACAACCAGCGCCACCACAACGGTGGAGTCTTCCGACGGCGTGGACGAGCGTACGAAGAAGAAAAATGTAAGTTTCTGAATTGCTTGTTAGATTTTTGAAATTGATGCTAAGATACTGAAATTCACACTGAAATTTCCTTCTTCTGCATTTCTTTTTCCTGAATTTTGTCATGTTTAGTGGAATTGCCTCTGAATTGCTGGTTTCAACTGATATTAGGGTTTTGTTGCTTGTGTATCAGATCTGGCGGTGCTAGGGGCGGCTCCTCCTCTCCTATGGCTCAGATCCGGACGGTGCTGGATCGGATTTCCGGGCTATGGCCGGTGGTCGGGGGGTGTCCTGGGGTGGGTGGTTTAGGGGTGGAGGGGGTGGTGGGCGTGATATAATTTGGATATCTGTATCAACATTATTTGTTAATTATTCAGAAAAATGAGATGAATTTTGGTTATTAGTGTTAATGAGTTGTTTATTATTCGGTGAAATTTTGATTATTATTCGTTGGTAAATGGAGCTTTCGGTTTGACAAACAACATTAAAACCTCTCGTATACGGCCGAATAATCTTTCCTAATGTTGTTTCTATTTCCCCAAAAATATAAATATTCTACTGAATAATATTTCAAAACTGAATGCATAAAAATTAACTCGGAATTAAAACTAAAATTGATTGACAAAAAACAAACATTATTCGGTAATATGTAACAGATTATTCAGTATAATTGGTAAAATTTGATTTGAAATGGATGGAAAAACGAAATATAACATTATTCGGTAGTATATGAAACATTATTCATTGGAATGGGCAAGTTTTTCAAAACAGCGAAATCAGATCCGGAAAAAAAAAAAAGAAGCGCGTAAGACCTTTTTAGATGGGTCCCACCAGTTTTTCTATTTTTAAAAAAAATGAACCGCTCATTTAATCCTGGCCTTCCATTTCTTTCAAACAAATGCCTAGATTTGTGCACAAGGTACACCCTAAGGGGTGTGCACAAGGGAACCACTCTCTATATATATACACACACATTTCCTTCCTTTAGAAGCAAAATTGTCACCCGAAGGTCTCTGATCAAGAACATAACACAAAGATCCAACAACCCGAAGTTGAGCATAATCAGGAACCTGATTGTGGAAGATTTCATATGGAGACTTCCAATTTAGCAAAGCAAATGGCATGAGATTGATCAAGTTTGTTGTAGCTAGAACACATTCTCCCCAAAATTGGACTATAATCATAAAGGTATAATCATTGTTTTTCTCTACTCA
This sequence comes from Persicaria tinctoria, assembly GCA_037127255.1. Classification (NCBI taxonomy): domain Eukaryota; kingdom Viridiplantae; phylum Streptophyta; class Magnoliopsida; order Caryophyllales; family Polygonaceae; genus Persicaria; species Persicaria tinctoria. The sequence goes on along the minus strand of JBANSL010000007.1, from coordinate 16,950,664 downwards.
AAAACAAAATAACTTGTGTTAATTTGCTTTCCTGTGTCTTAAGAAATTGTTCCCTCGGAAAGGAATTGTACCCTCGGAAGAGAAGAACCGTACCATCGCGATATCTATAAGCTCTTATAAACAAAGTTATCAAAAAGGAAATTCCCCTTATTGATAGAAGATAGGGATTTTAACAGTGAGTTGGGGTTTCACATGAAAAATAACTTGTGTTAATTTGCTTTCCTGTGTCTTAAGAAATTGTTCACTATTTCTTATGTGTTTTAAGTGTTTCCAATGCCTTGAGAACTTGGATGCAAGTTTCCAACTGTGTGTATAAACCCCTTTAGGATCCAACATATACAAATGATCAAGGCCATTTATGGCCTTATACAAACATACCTTTAGCAAGTTGGTTTTTGTAAATCCATCTTCAACTCCTCTTTTCTCCATTTGCATCGAGATTATGGTGTTATGTTCCTACTTGTCTATGTTGATGATATAATTATACTGGCATCGTACCCTAACCATTCTCCTTGACAATGTTCTCCAAGGTCTTTCCAAGCGTTTCTCCATCAATGACCTAGGCTCCTTAGTCCCTATGCTATTTCCTTTTATTTCCCTATGCTTGTTGGTCTCTTCCCACATGAAACATCTAGCATGCACTCAGTCTCTCCTCATGGGACGAACATCCATCATACAAGGGGATGATAATCCGATACCCAGGCCCATGTAAATGGTGTAATATGATGTGAATAGTTGGTTAAGCTTTATCCAAGTCATGCTAGAGATTAGAGTTTTTGCTACATATTTGATTGTACATGTTAATAATATATAAGCGACTTCTTGGATCTTGCCTTTCAAATTCTACGATTTGTTCCTACCCATGTAAGAGCATCTCCAACCGTTTTTCCATTTTGGAGATTTTGGAATTTTTTAGAGAATTTGAAGGTATTTTTTGTCAAATAGATTCTCAATCACATTCTTCAAAATAGGAAGCATTAGAAAAAATAGAGAAGATTCTCTAAATCTACATCATTTTTCAAACTAAATAATTATCCAAATCTTTGAAATGGAAAAGTTGAAACTAAATAATTATCCAAATCTTTGAAATGGAAAAGTTGTTGGAGTTAAAATAAAAATAATTTGAAGAATATGTATTTTGTTTCTCTATTTTTAGAGAAATCAGCAAAGCAACTTGGGGTTCTTGATAAGAGCACACTAGGGGGTTGGAGATGATTTTAGGAGCACACTTGTCTCTGTTCTCTTTATTCAAATCTTTGAAATGGTGAGCTTACATCGTCATTGCCTCCTTTGCCTTTATTCAACCAAAACAGCAGAGCAACTAGGGGTTCTTGATAGGAGAGCAACTAGGGGTTCTTGATAGGAGTACACTTGTCTCTGTTCTCTTTATCGTCCTCGATGCTGAGGAAGAACCAAGCATCAAAACAAGTCAATTTCAGCCCCAAGCTCTCCTGATGAAATGTGATTGGAGATGATTTGAGGAGCGCACCATATTAGGTTTCCTTTAAAGGTTTTGAATCTTTTTGATAGCTGATTTTATATTTTTCCCATGTTTTGAACTACAAAAGACCAACCACTAACCCCTTTAAACAATGGTTTTGAGTTATTCAACTTTTGATCAAAAACTACTATGCACCTCAGTCTACAAGCAATCGCTTTTGATCCCAGTTATTCAACTTCTGTTTCTTAATTGTAAAAATAAATAAACAATTCAAAGATGGTCAATGAATTTAAAAGTAGGGACCAATCAAAGGCGAATGGAACCTAAGAGCGGGATAATATATTAATATTGACACAAATTGGGATTAAAAAAAATCCCAAGATGTTCCTAGGCAAGCACTGAATCGATACTAATACAGGTACTACTGAGGCTCGTTAAAGCACCAACTCCTTAGCTTCGAACCGTTTTGTAAAGGGTATCTGAGAATTTCGTGTACCATGCCCAAAACACAAATGGAACAATCAGAAGAGTTCACAACGACCAACAACAAAGGGTAGGTTCTAGCAGTTCACCTAAAACTCCTACCGTTGACAACGACCATCTTGTGCCGAAAAAGAGCACCTTTACGACCAAGCAAGCCTGCACAATTACATTTCTTTAGACATTGCTTACGCGCGCATATGTGACGGCAAAAATTGATGATAATCAGGGCTGCAACTAATGTCAAAGCACAATTTTGCTTCAGATTAGACATTAACACCAGAAAGATGACGGTCATCGGCAGCTACCGCAGCCACCTACTGGAAGGCAGTTCATGTGCTCACGTGAATCAGCTTTTAACAAGATAGTAAGTTGCTATCAGATTTGCAAAACAAAGCAAGGAAATGATATGCATAAAAGCAGCCAGCTAGCTTTTGCTGGCATTAAACTGATTAGCCATCAAGCCTCACAAAGTTGCACCCAGTTTATTAGGATTTCACGAAGCGATCTTCAGTGTGAAGCGGAAGATCAGCAGTAAAAGAAAGTGCAAAACAACTTCAAAGGAAGATTAACAACTCAATGACTCTGCAACTGCTTCGCAAAAGGGCAAAACAACTTCAAAACTCAGTTTGTACCCTACTTAACAGATTGCTGCTAGGAATGCTAAATCAAGAACATTACCCGGTTCATCTATGCACCATCTAGATCAAAACCATTCCTCCTGAGGGCTTCATTGTCGTTCTGCAGTGTGTAAGTTATGTATTCGACCTATAACTTAAAGTTGCATTTGATCAGAAGGAATGGATATCAACGGAACATAACCCGGCATCATCTGCCTCCTGCATCTTTGAATCTTCAGCACAATTCCTAGAACTGGCCTGGAATGGGTTTCTTAAATCTGATTGCATTGGTGGATTTGGCTAAATTACCAACAATGAAGACTATACCCCGAATCTCAGGTGAAAGCAATTATTCAATGCCCATGCCCCAGTTTCAACTGCCTGCTAACAAAAGGCATCCACAAATCACCAAGAACAGTTGTCATCCATAATCTCAGTGTTCAAATTTATTGTTTCTTAGATCATCAAACCACAAATTCAGATCTTTAACATCCCAACACACCAAGAAAGAAGAGAAAGGAGCTATACAACAAATTCAAAGAATGAAACAAACTCAATAGATCCTAAATTCCAGAATAGCAGAGAATCATCTATAGAAAATCCGAGTCACCAATCTCTCTCAAAGCCTAATTTTTCTTAGCGTAGGTTAATATCCAATCCAGTTACAACTACAGCCGATAGTCAGTACTCAAAAGGATAATCGCCGGCAATTTCATACTTACACACCAACCTCGCAGTCCTGCGGGCCACCGGTTAATCTCCCGATCGCACTGTTGGAAGAAATCCCCACCGGAAGATCGTCACAGTAAACCCTAAGATACCGCTTCCGAGACCACCAGCCCCCGGATTTGAAGTGAACAAAGGCAATAATCTTCAAATTGAACTTGACAGTGCCATGGCTCCTGTCCCCATTGATGCCGCTCACCGCCCATCCATCAGCGTATGAGGAAGTAGCCACAAACGTCGCGCTCACATTCGTCTGAGTTTTAGTCGCCTGATTGAAAGGAGCAAGGCGATTCGAGGCCAGCTGCTCCGATTTGTAGAAGACGGCGCCTTCGAGGTCGTCATAGTAGACGTGCAACTTGGAATTAGGGTTAGAGACGTCGAAGGAAGCAGTCCAATTGCCGGAGATGGAGGAAGAGGAAACGTTGAACTGGGAGAGAGAGAGAGAGTTGATGCGGAACTCGGGGACCTTGGGGCGGAGGACGATCCAGATGATGAAGAGGATGGTGGCGAGGATGACCATGACGGAGACGATGGCGACCATGAAGCGGCGGAAGAAGGTGGCACGCTGGGCGGTGTTATAGGGGGCGGTGTAGTAGGCGTTAGGGTTAGGGTTACCGTTGTTGGAGTAGTGAGTGGGGTGAGGCGGCGGGGCGGCGTAGGGGTAGCCGCCGGCGGCGTGGGAGGCGGGGTGCGGCGCCGGGTAGCCGGTAGCGGTGTACTGTTGGTTGCTCATCGTAGATTGGAAAGAGAGAGGGAGAGAATCTTAGCGGGAGAGGAAGAGGAATGGCGTGGGAGGAGTGAAAGGTAGGAAAAGTGGAAAGGCGAAGGAAGACGATGCCCCAAATAAACAAGAAATGCAGTTTGTTTTTGTTTTTTTTTTTTTGTTTTTTTTTTAGGGAAAACTAATTAAAATACCCCACTTTGGGGGGTTTGGTAAAAATATATCTCCAACTTTCAAATGTAATAAAAATATTCCGACATTTGAGGGTAGTGATAATATATTACCATGAGTTTTCTCATGGGTCAAAAATGTTGACAATACAGCCTACGCGGATTTTTTTAACAAGACAACATGTGTGGAAGCTTTTTTACAAATTATATAGCACTAAAACTGAGTTTTCTTGAACGGTTTCCTTAGGAAAAGTGGAAAGGCGAAGGAAGACGATGCCCCAAATAACCAAGAAATGGAGTTTTTATTTTTTATTTTTTTTTGATGTATGACGGTTTAATCTTTAATTTTGTTTTCGTTTTGTGGAAACTAAGGTCCGTTTATCCGTGGAGTAAAAATGGAAAATAAATTAATTATGGAAATTTCACGAGGTACCTGTAACACCCCGTCCCACATCGGATATCATAAGGATGTTGGAGAGATTTATAAGTGATTCAAGCCCTACCCATGTCACAAGAGCTCTTCCTTTTCAGGCTTCCTTTTCAGGCTCCAAGTGAGGACAACGAACCTGAGAGTGCTAGGTGACATGGGTTGACGCCTCTTAAGATCCCGGGTCTTACAGATGGTATCAGAGCCGACTCCAGGCTCGGAGGTGCGCCGACAGTATGCTCGGGTACGCTCTTCCCGGAGGGCATTCCCTTGGGCCTGACGGGGTCGTCAGTGCTTTAAGTGGGGGAGATTGTAACACCCCGTCCCACATCGGATATCATAAGGATGTTGGGAGTGATTTATAAGTGATTCAAGCTCTACCCATGTCACAAGAGCTCTTCCTTGGGCTAGGTGGCATGGGCTGGCGCCTCTTAAGATTCCGGGTCTTACAGTACCCCCGAGGTATCGCGAAATTCACGCGGGTGACCACTTGTTTTACCTCTTTCACGTGGTACCCCTGAGGTTTGGGATTCTTTCACCTCGTGCCCCTCCCTCTTAATTTTAACATTTTCCGTTAACTTTTAAAAAAAAACCAATATTCTTTTAACCTGTATTTGCCCAGAAGACGAGAAACCCGACCGAGCGAAGCGAAGAACTGCTGGACTCCGACAGTTGGTGGTGGCGTCTCCGACGGCGGTGGTGGCGGCGGACTCCGGCGTCGGTGGGTGGTGGCGGACGAGCGAAGGCGAAATTTCGACAGGTACGTCCAACTTCGAGCTTTTTCGACTATGTATATGGCTAATGTTGCTCCTGCAAGGTTGCTTCTACACCAATTGCTCTCTAATTTTGCCCCTTCTTCGAATTTGTAGAAGAATTATATATATATATATAGAGAGAGAGAGAGAGAGTGTGTGGTTCTGGTGTTCACAAGCCTTACGGTGTACCTTGTACACAAATATGAGTCATTGATCTAATGGAATGGATGGTCATGATTTAAGTGATTTTTTTTTATTTTGTTGAAAAAACTTGTGGGACCCACATTAAAAAAATCACTCACTCTCTCCTCTTTCCCCCTTTGTTGTACGTGTAACTCAATACCATAATTTCTTTTCTTTTTTTCTTTTTTTTTAAACTAATTTTGTTGAAAATATAGAGAATATTAATTATTTTGTGAAAAAAATTTATTGTGGGTGATTTATTGGCGGACTCACCTAATTTCGTTTGTTTAAAAATTTGTCAATTCCACTGAATAATGTTTAACATCCTACCGAATAATTTTGTTTGTTTATAAAATTTTCAATTCTTGTTTTAAAATTTGTCAATTCCACCGAATAATGTTTCTTATCCTACCGAATAATGTTTTGTTATTATCCAATTCATCTAAAAATTTATCAATTCCACTGAATAATTTGTCACATACTACCGAATAATAATTAGTTTTTTTGTCCATTAATTTCAGATAAACTGAAGAGTTCATATTCTGACGAATAATAAATCGGATTTCACCGAATAATTTACCAACTCAATATCACCCGTAACCAAAATTTGACACATACCTCTGAATAATTGATAATAATGAATCAAAATTATGCGTATCGAAATCCCTACCTGCCAACCCTATTTCACCGACCCCTAACACAAACACAAACCACCCCCACACCCCCAACCCACCCACCCCCGCCGCCACCCACCCAACCACACCCGCCACCCCTCTAACCACCCACCCCGCCCCGCAAAAAAAAAAAGGCAGATGAATATATCTCATCGAAAAGGAGGACAGAAAGGAGAACGAAGGCGAATCGAAATGGGGAACCGAAGAACGAAGGCCATTGAACTGTCGGCCGGATCTGAGCCAGAGGTTGAGAGGCAAGAGGAGCCCTAGCACCGTCCGGATCTGAGTGAGAGGGGAGGAGAAGCCGATCCTAGCACCGTCGAGAACTTCGCCACCGTCTCACCGCCAATCGTCGTTATCCGTTGAAGAAGAAGGTGCCTCCGTCTACACAGTGCCTCCTTCGCCGATAGAAGAAGAATGCGCCTCCGTCTGCACAGTGCCGCCCAGAACTCTGCCAAGAAGAAGGCGCCTTCGTCTGCACAGTGCCGCCTCCGTCGATGGAAGAAGAAGAAGCCTTCATCTGCAAGTGCCGCCTCTCCTGGTGGCCGCTTCACTTTCCTCCCGAAATTGGATCGTACAATTGATTATAAAAGGCTAGGGTTTTAGTTTTTGAGGTTGAAAGCACGCGCTTTCACATGGTATTGGGCCTTATTTTTTTCCTACTTTTTACAAAATCAATTATCAACGTGGCACAATCCTAGCCATTTATTTTCTTAAATCAAAGGTCCAGATTTGTGTACAAGGTACACCGTAAGACTTGTGAACAAAAGAGGGAGGGGCACGAGGTGAAAGAATCTCGAACCTTAGGGGTACCACGTGAAAGAGGTAAAAGAAGTGGTCACCGCGTGAATTTCACGATACCTCGGGGGTACCTCGTGAAATTTCCGAATTAATTATTATAGACTTTTTTTTTTTTGAGGACGAGGAAATGAAAAAATGAAAATCTCAAGGAAAGGGGTGGAGGCAGGGATCAAACCCGGGCAATTATTATAGACTTCTTAGTTCTTACAAAAGTAGGTAGTATAGTATAAAAGAGAATAGAAGGAGATGAATAACCTTCCGATCAAAGGAAATTGCTTGGTCGTCATAAAAGCTCTGTTGGGGGATTGGAATTGCTCATAGAATATCGAGTTGCTGATGGCTGATACGACTGTCGATTTATATACATTCTCTCATGTTGTTATTCGTCATATTATCAGGGATTCTAATGTTGTAGCTAGACCTATCAAATAGGTCATTCGGGTCGGGTCACTTCGGGTCTCGGGTAAAACGGGTCCCGAGTAAAACGGGTTCCGGGTATTTCTGGGTTGACTAGAACCCGGGTTTCGGGTCATTTCGGGTTTGTCAATTTTTTCTATTTTAAAATATAAAAAAATCATGATTTGATAATTTTACGATAAATTTTAATTATATATAAAAAAAATTAATTATATTTAATTATAAATCTACCGGGTCAATCGGGTAAATCGGGTCAAAATTACCGGGTCAATCGGGTCACCGGGTCGAAAACCATATTACCCGAAAAATTTTCGGTTTTTCGGGTTTGGGTCGAAAAAACTTTCCGGGTCTTGACCCAAAAAATTCTGGGCGGTCGGGTCGGTTTATGTTTTGACAGGTCTAGTTGTAGCTGGCAGGATTGCATGCCTGGCCTATACTGTCCATGCCGATGATAGCTTCACCGATGATCCAGAACTTCGTGTTCTCGTCCGCGTTAGGAAAGAAGTCAGGTCGTCGGCGTATTTCCTAATTCTTATCTGCTTCAAAAAAAAAAGAATATAAGAGATAAATGGTCTTACTGCTCTCTCCTCTCCCTAATTTTCTGGAGAGAGGGAGACACTAATCACTATCACCCAACACTATTATCCCAAACATTCATCACCACACCACCTTCAACAACATCATCGCCACTCGGGGAACAAACGATAATCATTCTCAACCCCATACCTCCGACACAACCCGTCGAAGCTATCACCAACTCTAGCGTAACCCGCCTCACCCACCACCTTCTTCATAAACATCATACTCATGGCGTAACCCGTCATCACCTTATGCTACTGCTTTTCAATTTGGGATTTACTTCTCAAATTGCAAAATAAACTCATCCCCAATTCAATTTGGGATTTCTTCACCCGCAACCCTCAATCCCTTAGCGCCACCTCCATCGGGCCTCTCCCGACCGGTCAATTTTGTCCGTCCGTCGTATTTAATTATGCAACCCTAGCATGATACTACATGACATGCTTTAATGTTTATACAACACCTAGTATGTCATATATGACCACAAGCAAGAAGTTTATCTGATGAGTCTGAGTAAAGTACATAAAGGAAATTACCCGGAGAAGAGCATAATCTAAAGCAATCACAGTAATAACAAGCAATCTAATCAGGTCACAAATATCTCGTCATACTTTAACTCGGTATAATATCATATACACAAACATGACTTAAGGCCATAACATCATCATCATCATTATCTCAAAAATCTCATATCTCATCGCATTATTTCATCATCTCAATATCTCGTCATACTTTAACTCGGTATAATATCATTTTTTTTTTAGTAATCATGTATCATCACCTCACATATAGTATCTCGTCATACTTTAACTCGGTATAATATCATTTTTTTTTTAGTAATCATGTATCATCACCTCACATATAGTTCATATTCATACTCTAATCATCATGTAACATATCATACTCTCATATCCAAGAACATATATCAACATATCATGCTTTCACCATTAGTAATACATCTCAATAAATCATGCTTCTCAATTATCAAATTAAGATCTCGCATTTTTTTTTTTGGTAAACAAAACGAGAAGGGAAGATCTTACATAAATCATGCTTAACATATTTTCATATCATAACATATTATAGCATGCTTCCATAGAACACACATCATAATCACATAATCACTATATATTAACTACTATATCGCAACAATATCAACATATCATAATTTATTCTTAACAATTATATCGACGTCGTAGCATCATGTTTGCACTCATCACATAAGATTCATCAAGTCGAATCAAGTAGGAAATCCCCAAATTCCCAACTCTCAAAATCTCAAGCTAGATCACTCATCCTCATCATTCAAAACATTTTCTCAAATCATACTTAGCCCAAAATCTTTTATAAAACATTACCCTTTAAATCAACTTATTTTATTATTTTATCAAAATAAATCCGACAAGTGTTAGGGTATTTCCAAAATTTCTCTTCCAAATTCTTTTGAAAATCAAAGTCCAATAATATTATATCTTTTTTAAAATATCATCATAATATATAATATCCCATTTATTATAATATTTTAATAAAATATTTTTTTAAGTCCATAAAGTCTCATCTCCCATTTAAACACATTTTATTAAAATTTTAGGCCAAGAGAAACAAAAGCCCAAAATCTTTCTTAAATCCGGATTCAAACAACCCATTTTGCCCAACCCTTATAAACTGAACCGGTTTGACCCCTTTTTATTTGAAAAAACCAGTGAACCGGACCCAAAGTTTTACACCAAAACCGAACCCTGAAGGGACAGTTCACTGTCTTCCTCGGGGGCTCTTGTGCGGAAAAAATGGAGGAAAGGAAAGGGAGAGAAAGAGGCTGGCCGGGGCTACTGGACTCCGACCTTCTCTCTGACATTAAAGGTCCAGAAAACGAGCAAGAAAGGAAGATGAAGGAGGTGCTCACCGAGGGTCTTCGAGTGCTCGCCAGAGGTGTTTCGAGAGTCGTTCACGCACGTCGGAGTCGGAATCGGTGATCGCTTGGCCTGGGTTGGAAGAGGGGGTTTATAAAGGTGAGCCTTTATTTCATTTGAGAGTGAAAGGAATAGGGACTTTTAGGGAGGAAGCTCACCTGATGGTCTCGAGGTCGTTGCCTGAATGTCTTCTTTAAAAAGTTTTTTTTTTTTTTTTTTAAAATTTTAGAAGTAACTTTGTTGGATTAAATGTCTTCTTTTTAAGCTATTCAGTTGCTCCAGGATGGGAGGACAGCCAAGGAGATTGCTATGGAGAAAGGGACAGGAGCCACCAGGGCACCTTATTTCTTCTGTCAGTTCATATGCCTTTGAAAGGAAGCCAAGGAAATCTTGAAGCCAATATTATTAAATTATTAGTCAGTTGTTAATCATGTGGACATGGTTAATGAGAGGCTGGATGGTTGAAATTCAATGCAGATGCTTCAGTTATGTCCATTAACCGAGGGATTCAACTTGTTTCACCTTTATATGGAATGGAGGTATAATATATTGTGGTTGAAAATGAAATTCATTTGCTGCTATGAAGCTTCCAAGTGCCCCCTATGATTAATCTACTTTTTTATTCTATTTGATGTTTAACAACACAGTATTATTTTTGCAATGTAATTTGGTATCATATTCATATACATAGAATCTAATAGCTTGTTTATAATCTCATAGCCAAACAGGAGAGGAGGATTGATTTTTTATTAACAGGAAATGGACTGCAAGCTAGGATGGATACAATGAGTTACAATTATAGGATCGAAAAAAAAGAGATGAACGGGTGCAAAGGTAAAGAAGGAATTTCATTTATAATTAAGAGTGAGTTATCTAGTATCATATCCATAGATGACGTTGCAGCCAATCAGAACAACCTTGCTATAAAGCATTTATTTAATCATAACTTCAACAACTCTTTTTTCTTGCAGGTGTTCAGCTATACAATCAAAGTTGATACATTTTTCCCACCATCTTTTTCTGCAGTTAGGTGAAAGTGTATATTGAAGGGCTAGTGAAGTTCCTTACGCTTCTTATCTGAATGGCCTTGGCCAACTACGAGTGAAGTTCAAAGAAGGTTTCCCATTTGACCAGTTGATGGCGGTTCTTCAACCAAAAAGGTATATTGCCTGCTTTGTGTTTTTTTCCTGCATGAAATAAGTTATGATGGATGATTATAATGGGATTGAGATGCTTTTCAGCGCGAATGCCCTTCCAAGATCTTTTAGACAGCTAATGATGGATGAATGGATCAATGTGAATCACAACCAAATGTTTGCTAACATCATATCCCATATCACTACGCTCCCACTCTCCTTGTGCTTCTAATCTGAATGGCCTTGGCCAACTATAAGAGAAGTTCAAAGAAGGCTTCCCATTTGACCAGTTGATGGCAGTTCTTCCACCAAGAAGGTATTTCTTTGTGTTTTATTCCCCGCATATATTGAACACCCAGCTCATTTATCCTTATTTCATATCCTTGAGAAATTTCTCTGCCCATAGAATTTCAAAGACATAAAATATATGGTTAGTTCTGGAAAAAGTTTGGTGATCTTGTCAATTGGGAGTTTGGGACTATTGATGAGTTTCATCATGTTATTTTAAAAGTTTTTTGTGAATGATACTCCTTGGACCAAACAATTGTTCATGTCATCAAGGATGGGAAACTGTTGGATGGCAACTCACTATTGTTAGTTCTGCTTGGTTGAATGATGTTTGATTATGCAGTTTATGTTTGTGCTTCTCAGGTTATACTTTCAGAAGCTAATGTACCTGGAAAAGGGGAGCCTAAAATTATGTCTTTTATACGAAGCCAGTGGAGTAAGCCGGCCTCACTATGATGTCAGTACGAGGTATTATAACGTAAGACGACAATCTTGTTATTCTAGCTGTGGTCATTTTGATATCTAGTGAACATCATGAACCTCCTACTCATGTAAATATCTCTTTTAATTTCAATATATTAACTTTCAAAATTAAAAATTAAAAAAAAAAACAGAAGGTTTTGCATTTTATTATTGCTATTTTGTTTCTTTGTTTTGGACGGTTGAGTTTTTCTTGTTAATGACGATATACACACTTTTTAGGCATCAATCCAGAGATTCAAATGGAGTTGGTGGTAATTGTGAATCTCAATATGCACGCCTTTGATATATAAAAAAACGCAACCGTCCATTCATCCAATACATCAGCAAAGTGTCAAATAATATAAACAAAGTGTAAAAAAGTTGAATGGGTGAGGGTGAATGCACTTGATCGGTCTGTAAAACGCGTCGTCTAATGTAATAAGGCAACAAGAAAGTAAAATAATCCAAAGGGTAAACCACAAACCTCATTTTCCACTACACTCCAAATCCTCTCATTTCATCAAGCAATTAAAGAACACTAACACAGGTGAAGAAGGTAGTCCACAATGGAAATTGCTGCCGTGCTTTTGAAAAGTGCTGATCTCCTCCTCAAGATTACATCTTCTCCGATTGCTAAGGAGATCAAATCCACCCGGAAATATGAATCTGAAATCAAAAGGTTTGCTGATACCGTTGCCATGATTGGAGATGTGCTGTCGGATGTGGAAGACAAGCAATTCCAGGGGGAAAGTGTCCAGAGAGCCTACACACGCCTCCGAGAGGTGTATCTTGACGCCCAGGATTTTCTGGATGCTGTTCAAACTTATAGGAAGAAGTGCCAAACTGTTACTGCCAACTTTAACGAGGTAATTCCATCATTCATTCATTGCTCAAGTTCTTAATTATCGGAATTTTGTAGGTACAAGATCGATCCAACTTGTGTTTTGTTGCAGGAGAAAGAAGAGATGCTGAACAAGGCGAGTAGCAAAAGAAAGCGGTTATTAGCACGTGCTCATATAAAGAAGAAGGCCATTTTAATGAAGGTATGTTTTTAACTTTTAATCTTTTGAAGGAGGAAGATAGTGAAGGTATATATGTGTTTTGTTAACTTTATTTATACTTGTTTATTTGTTATCTATCAGACTCATCGCTTCTTATTTGGGCCAAATCCAGTAAAGATGCAAAAAGCTATGAAGGAGATTATGAAGAATTTGGATGAAATTGAGAAAGACATGAAAATGTTTGAGCAAATCAAGTACATGACTTATCCGTCAGCAACAACCGATCATGCAAAATATCGTGCCACAGGTCCTTGTGTCGATGCTGACAAAGTAATTGGAAGAGAAAAAGATAAGTGGGCATTAGTCAACTTGTTGACAACATCTGCTGCTGATCCGAAGAAGATTCCTGTGATTTCAATTGTTGGAATGGGTGGATTGGGAAAAACTACTACTGCTCAGCTTCTCTATGATGATGAGAGTTGGCAGCAAAAGTGCAGGTTCGATCTCAAGTTTTGGGTGCCTGACTCTAAACAGTTCGATTTCAAATCTTTGTTGAAGAATATCCTCAAGTCTATTAGTCGCAATGACACCACTGTGGATACACTTGATGAAAATCACTTAAGGGAACGGCTTGTGGAGAGAATTTGTGGGAAGAGCTTCTTTCTTGTCTTGGATGATGTTGAGAATGAGGATATTTTGATTTGGGAAAGCTTGGAGTCATTATTGAATCACGGAAATAAGGCCGAGAGCAGAATTTTGGTCACAACACGTTCAAAAAAGGTGGCGGATGTTATGGGTTCAAGCTCACCCTATGAACTAGAAGGTCTTTCAGAGACGGATGCTCTACAGTTGTTCGAAAGATATGCCTTTCAAGGAGGGAGGGATGAACACTTGGTTGAGATTGCTAAACTGCTTGTCGAGAAATGTCTTGGAGTTCCACTGGTTATACAAGTGATAGGATCTTTGCTACATAATGTGAAAGAGAAACAAAAGTGGGAGTGCGTTACGAGGGACATGGACTTGACGATAAAGGATGACAGTAATCATATCATCCCCATTTTGATGATAAGTTACCATAATCTTGATTCTACATTGAGGCAATGCTTTTCCTACTGTGCTCTTTTTCCCAAAAATCATCGGATTTCCAAGCAGGTTTTGAGCAGCATTTGGAGGGCAAATATTCGATTAAAAAATGGAAGCGACCTTCTAGAGGATGATTGTGAGAAAATCTTGAAGACGTTATGTGATAGATTCTTGATTGAAGAAGTAATGCAACGGAGGAAAGGAGATAGATATTTCAAAATGCATGATTTGCTGCATGAGTTAGCCAACAAAGTAGCTGGAAAGGAGGATGGGGTGATTTCAAATGCCACGGTGGCTTCGAACAAGTTAATCCTCAAAGAAAATGTTCAACATGTTAGCCTCATGTGGGGTGCGATAAAAGATGATAAGTTCTCATCATTTCAGGTTCAAGGAAGACGACTACGTACTATTGTACAACTTGGCAACACATACATCCTCCCAGGCTCGATGAAATTGATCAGTATTGATAAATTGGTGCTATATTGTCCAGTGCTTCGACTATTGGGTATACATTCATGGGGGATTAAGCATCTAACAAGTTCAATTGGAAAGTTGATCCATTTACGGTACCTAGATCTCTCTGAAAATAATTTTCAGGCCCTCCCCAATTCAGTTGTTGAGTTGATCAACCTTAGGCATTTGAGGTTAGCAAATTGCTATGCCTTGACTCACTTGCCTTCTGGAATGGGTGCGTTAACATCTCTTGAAGTTCTTGATATTAGATGTACGCAATTGAAGAAGCTTCCAAGGAGGATTGGGAGACTAATCAGCCTTAGGCTTTTGGATTTAAACAATTGTTGGCGCTTGAGTCACCTGCCAGCCGGAATCGAGAAACTAACCAGCCTCAAAGTGCTTGACATTTCAAACTGTGGCAGATTGAAGGAGCTACCAATGGGCATTGTGAAACTGATAAACATGACGCATTTGAGGCTTGAAGGGTGCCGCGCCTTGATCCAATTGCCTACTGGAATGGGTGCACTAAAGTCCCTCTGCACATTGGATAAGTTCATAGTTGGTGATCCAAAATCCAATCGTAGTGCTCAGCTTGAAGAGTTAGGCCATCTTTCCGAGTCAATAGGAGGAAAACTAGAAATTGAGCTTCCTAACCACATCCCATTGAAAGAGTCATTGGATGGGGAAGCTTTTCTGTTAAACAAGAAAAGTTTGAGGGAAATAGAGATAGTGGCGAGACAATCGAAAAGACAAGGTGCCTAGCAACCATGTTGACATCTTGGCAAAACTCCAACCTCCCCCTAATCTTGTGGTGTTCCGCCTTGATGGATATCAAGGCATGAAGTTTCCACCTTGGATTTCCAATGAGTGTCTCGCTTCTGTCCTACCGAATCTCACGGAACTGTATATGTCGAATTGTGGAAAATGTCAGCATTTGCCTCCTGTCAGCAGACTCCCATACTTGAAATATTTGACACTTTGTGGTTTGAGAAATTTGGAATACATAGAAGAGAATGTTTCAGCTGCGTTGTTTTGTCCTTCATTGAAGTGGCTTCATCTAGATGATCTTCCAGAATTAAAGGGTTGGTGCAGAGGACCAACTACTGGTGCAGATCATGACGATTGTGAACACAAACAGTCATTGATGCTTCCATCATTTACTTGTCTTTGCAATCTACAGATTCGTTGTTGCTCTAGTTTGGCGTCCGTGTGCTTGTTTGTAGAAAGCCTACTGCCAGCATTATCCTCATCTTCTAAAAACTTTTTTGTTCAACTCTGTAGAGACGGTGGCGGATTTTACTTACATAATCGCGATCAGCATTTGGATTTAGGCATATCAGACTGGGATGCTTCAGGCAGTCAATCAATCAATATGGTTGAGGCTTTTAGAGAAATGTCTAAACACTTAACTAAGCTTATAATCAACAACTGCTCAGGGTTGAAGACTCTCCCAGGATTGCAACATCTTACTGCTCTTGTTTATTTGAATATTATAAAATGTTGCGATTTTACAGGCGAAAGAGATGTTCAAGTGTCATGGAAAGAGCTCCGATGCCTGAAATATTTGACTTTAATGGAACTTCCAAAGATGGAGAGATTACCAGAAGGGATTCAGTTCCTCACCTCCCTCGAGACACTTGTGTGTCAAAACTGTTGTGATTTTATAGGGGAAATAGATGGCCGAGTGTCGTGGAAACACTTTCAAAGCCTGAAATCCTTAACATTGTCTGAACTTCCAAAGATGAAGAGACTGCCAGAAGGGATTCAATTTCTCACCTCCCTTCAATGGCTCAATATTTGGAGGTGTGAAAACTTGCTATTCCCAGAATGGCTAAAAAATACTTTCAACACTCGGACGAACAAATGGGGATACTACACGTTTGAATGGGTCATGCATCGGTAAAGTGAAATATATTTTTATTTTAGTCAAATAATTAGATCGAGCCTCAAGTATAAATAAGTTATTTATGTGACAATGTATTTGTTGATTGTTGACAGGAATAATATAAGAGTGGCAAAGAAATGTCTAGATTGAGCTTGTTGACCAAAGTCGTGATCTGGGTGCTGCTGAACAATCTTGGTGTGGAGTTTCCATTAATCAAGGGCTTCAACATGCTTCGATTATACATGGAGGTAGATATGAATTGAAATTATAAAACCTTTTATTTTTTTAATTTCTCAATCCCTACCAAATAAGAGATGGAATTATGAAACCTTTCAAAAAATTGGATTATTAGCAGGAAATGGACTGCAAGGATTTGGGGAGTTTCATCTCACATGAATGATAAAAAAGGATTTTCTCAATGATTCATTGGCTACTATGGCGCTTTCAAATGCCCCCTTGAGATTAATCTCCTTGTAATTGTTTTAACAGTAGATTTTCTCAATCGTTCAACGAATTCCACGTGAGGGAGCTCAAGAAGAACATTTTTCAGGGAAATAGAAGCTTATGATGGCTAGGCATTGTTCTTTGATATCTATATTCATGTGCTTGTGTTAGCTCCATATGCAGCATTGCGATAACTTGAAACTTCCAGAATGGGCAAACAACTGAGGCTACCGAGAAATGCGCAAGTCTGTTTAATTTTATCCTCAGCAGCCTACGAAAGCATCAAGCAATTGAGAAGAAAGTAGGTTCTTTCTTTATATATTGACAGTGATTATAATTCCAAGCTTTCTCTTCTCCATCTCGTAGCTTGTTAAATTATAATGTAACGCCATGAAACAGGGCTATCGCGTAGACAACCCATCACAATGTTTGGCATTTGATTCACGAGTCAAGAAAAAAGATAATGAATGATATTTTGGAACTTAAAAAAATAATAATTCCTTGTTTTTGTTTACCAATTTAATTGATGGATGTCATTTGTAATATACATAGTAACACAGAACAAATGCATCAACAGAAAAAAACTGTTCTGCTCAAGGATGATAGATGAATCTGAGTTTCATCTTGTGCAATTTGTAATTGTAGGCCATAGTTTATGAAGATTTGCTGCACATGCCGAATTGCTCTTCAACAAGGTTGACAGTGTGTACCGAGATGGGATCAGCCAACCTGTTCAGCCTAATTTATAGATTTCTGCAAGCTGCAATTTGTAGATTTCTGCATACTTAATATACATACTTGATTCTGTTTTCTTCTCCTGTTTATTCCTTAATTCTTAGATTTATTCATCTCTTTAAGGAAATATTGTTGATTCAATGAACAATATGAATTCCAAAACCTTTTTGAAGACAAAGAGTTGCATATGTGGCTTGGCATTACATTTCATGTTGAACAAGGGACACTTGAATTGTTATGGAAACATAAACAAATCAAATGTGTCAAGTGTAATTGCTACATGGACAACCCCAATATTCACCAAATTCATATCACTAAATTTCTTATATCAAGCCTAAATGAACAAGATCTGTTCATCAACACAAACCATCCAAACCGATTTTATTTGAGACGTAGTCCTTCATTTTTTTTTATTTTTACTGTTTACGTATATTTTTTTAACAGTCTTTCTATGTTGGGAAAATACGGGTAGCTAACACTTGACCGTGTGACTCGGATGGATTAACTCCCCCTACAAACGATACCTTGTATTAATGTACACAAATATTTTATACAACTCTCAAAATACACAAGACTCTTAATAAACACAGCATTCAGGACCAACTCACAATAATATGCAAACTCACACACTCGAACTAGTGGAGACACTCACACTCTCACACTTGCACTCACGTCTCTTTTCACTCCTCACACACACACACTCACACCTGTCCATATTTATAATGCCACATTGCCACCTAAGTCGGTTAGACCACCACTAGCCAAGCACTAGAAATATCTAGGACACGGCCGAACCCTCTCAATTACAAAATGTCTAGATAACTCTAGTATAGAACATCAATCACTATGTTTGCATCATCTTAGATAAATCTAGATATTTCTACTACAAAATCAGGCTTCTGGTTCAAGCCAATCAAACTCCTCTTTCTCTACATTTGGGCTTTAATTAATTAATGACCCATTTTGTAATTTCCTTGGCCCATGTAACCAATATTATTAGAGATATGAATCAGCTCTAACAATTCATCTCTTAATTCATATCTTCAATACCTTTACCTCATCCATGAACCGCACCTTCTTTTACTTCTTAATCTCTTTATCATGATATCTCTTCCGTACGACCCTTCCATCTAACGACATTTCAGCCCCATCAAATCTTGGCGCATGTACTAAAATGTGGCATCACTAAAGAATAGCATCCGTACGACCCATGAACTGCACCTTCTTTTACTTCCGTATGACCCATGAACCACATTTCTGCTTCTGTACGACCCATGAACCACACCTTCTTTTACTTCTTACTGCTGTTGTTTATTTGCTAGTTTGGGTTATTATTATTTTTGGCGAGGTGAAACCTAACGACATTTCAGCCCCACCAAATCTTGGCGCCATTGCCGGGGAAGTCTTTATTCGTGTTTTACTTTTGTTGATTTCTCTTTATCTTTAGTTTTGCTTTAGTTTTTATTTTTCTTTAGGTCTGACCTACTCTGTTTGGTTCAGACCCGTTCTAATAATTCACCGCCTTTGTCTTTTGATCCTGAGTTTGAGAGATCTTTATCTAGGTTGAAAAGAAGACTTGATTTTAATCAAGAAAATAAGATGGAAGGCAACAATAATAATGATGGCAACATCATAAATCCGCCAAGAAGGACCCTAAGAAGCTTAAAGGAACCTAATCTGACTGCACAACCGCTTGCAATCAGACTTCCTGCTCTCCTTGAGGGTTCCGGGTTCGAATATAAGTCTAATTGGTCTACTATTTTACCTCATTGTCATTGATTGCCTGGGGAAGAACCAAATAAACACCTATGACTAACTGATGACCAATTGATGCTTAGACCCCAAGGACTAACTGATGACCAATTGATGCTTAGAGTGTTCCCCTTTACCCTAAAAGATTCAGCTAGCGATTGGTTATATTACCTTTCCCCTGAGAGCATTACTACTTGGGGTTGAATTTAAGAAAGCTTTTCTTCAAAAGTATTTCCCTGCTACTCGCCTCAACAAACTCAAGTAGAAGTTGTCTAGTATTGAGCAATCACCTACAGAGAGCTTTTATGAGTATGTTGAGAGATTCAAGAGGCGTAAGGGTAGTTGTACACAACATGGTATACCCGAGGATGATCTAGTGTTATATCTATATGAAGGCCTGCTTGATAGAGATAGAAGTGTTATCAAGGCTACTAGTAGAGGAGATGTTTTGAATAAAACACCTTAGGAAGCAATGCAAAATTTTGAAAGTTTAGCCAATGCTTCACAAATATATGGGAAACACCAAGGTGTGAGAGGAGTTCATAGATTGGATAATTTTGGAGACAATTGCAGAGATGATTTAGATAGGCTTACTGAGATCGTCAATAAGATGGCTATGCAATTAAGTCAATCACAACAGCCTAGACCTTGCGGAGATCCAAGTCATCCTAATGATAAGTGTCCGATGATTCAAGAAGAAGTTGATGATCTTAATGCTATGGAAGATCTGACTATTTAATTTCTGGTTGCCACCTTTGCTGCCAGCTCTAGGCTTCACCACCTGTTTGGTCACCACCATTGCCACCAATCCTAACCTTCTCCTATTCATCCATTTCTTGAGCCTCAAACCTTTTTTTTTCATGATGAAACCAAAATACCAAGTTATTGATCCTACCAATCTCGCTATCTCACCTTTTAATCATACAAACATTCCTCTTATTTAGGCCACTTATTGGCTCAATGGGAAGAACTATCAGATTTGGGATGAAGTTGTCAAGGAATCCCTCACTGCAGTGAAAAGGGTGACCATCTCACTTTTGATCCTCTCAACACAATAGATCCCACTTTCAAGCTATGGACACGTGATGACTCAATCATCAAGTCATGGCCGTTGGTTTCCATGGATCCCAACATTGGATCCAACTGTATTTTTCTTCCAAATGTAAAAGGATGTTTGGAACCTCTTGACGAGTTCAAATAGCAAAGCCCAAGACATGGTTGCACTATTTGAACTCTCTATGAAGGTCTACTCCACCAAGCAAAATTCGATGACGGTTGTTGAGTTGGCCACCATTATGCAGAACCTTTGGTAGAAGATTGATCAATCTTAATCTCTTATTCTGAAGGATCCTAATGAGCAAGAACTTCTGCGTATTTTTGTAGACAGAAGTCGCTCTTACATCTTTCTTGGTGCCTTGAATCCCGAGCATGATCCAGTCTGGATCCAAGTTTTAGGCAACAAGCCTCTTCCCTCCTTGGTAGAGAATATTGCTATTGTTTAGGCATAAGAGACCTGAAGGGACATCATGCTCCATCCTTCCTTCGCTCCAACCGAAGAAATGACTCTTTTTTAAAAGTTTGGAAGAACGGACATTAATGATCCTTGGTGCACCCACTGCACGAAATCCAAGCACACCAAGGAGAGATGTTGGGAACATATTGACAGGCCACCTAACCGAGATTTTGGGAAGAAGACTCCTGCAACTGGATCCTCCACCAAATTTTCGGACCCCTTAACCCTAAAATTCATAATTCGATATTCGAAGCTTCAAACCAGATCGATTTCACACCCTAGATCACTAATCCTACTCAATAAGACCTAAATTGATAGTTTTTCCACACCGCCACCAGGGATACTGACCGAATCTCTACACCGCCGCCAGCCACCGCCTGCGCCTGTGCCGCCTCCGGCCCTCTCACATCCGTCGCCGGCCACCGCCCTGAGGTCCTGGGGCATTTCACTAGTTCTACCTTTCCCATCTCCACATTCCCGCATTTCACACAATGCCAAATAGAAATCAGTTTCTAAAATCAGTTCCTCCCTTTCTTATCCATCAACATCTTCAATTAAGCATTACATGTAGGGATTACTTACTTTAAAACCGAATGTCACACTTTGTGTGTTCTTCTTCTTCCTTCCTGTTACTTTTTGTGGGTTCTTCCTCTTCCTTCATGTCACTGTCGTTGTGTTCTTCATCTTCCTTCTCTTTTTTTTGTTTCTCTATTGTCTTGTTCTTCTTCTTCCTCTCATTAGATATATATAGTTTTTCCCTTTCTTTCTCCCTTTTAAGAGCCCTCGTGTGTTGGCGGTTTATTAGACGGTGGTTGATTGGATGATTTTTTTCATAAAAAATATCATCTCTCTCTTTCTCTCCTCCATATCTCACACCAATCTCTCTCCTCAATGTCCCAGTCAGGGTGGCTTACTGGTGTGGAGTAAGGGGGGTGGGAAGGAGGTCCCGAGTTCGATCCCTGCCTCCGCCCTTTTCCTTGAGGAGTTATATCCAAGGTTTACCTTACCTCTTACCACTGGGTCGAGCCGGTCGGCGCAAGCCGGTTTATCTGATACGTGACTCTTGTCGGTCGGGTCATTTGCTCGGGGTTTTTCACCAAAGGTGGGTTCTTCGTCAGCAAAACTGAATAAAATCTCTCTCCTCAAAACCTGTTGGAGGGTTAGCTTTTGCCAAAATTTTGTGGGGAGTGCCACCTATGCAAATCATTTCGGGTAGGGGCCTATTTAGCGCAAACCTCTCAACCTATATCAATATCTAATAAAATTGGATAAAATCTTATATTAAATATATAATAATATATCGACATTCCATCTTAGACAATACATTGAATTATACCTGATCTGAATGTGGGAGAATAACATAACATTAAAAAAAAAAGCAATGAAATAAGAGACACACAACAACGAAGAATTCATCAACACAAGTTTTCTTCTCAAGTTTAAAAAAGGATGATGTGAATTAGTCATTAACTTATTATTTCTAGAAAAAACTTTTGAAATCATACATGAGGAGAGAACAAGTGAACAACATTAGAGGGCTAAGTACTGAGGATCAATATGAATGAGGAGAGAGCAAGGAGGGCCACCACTCGTTATTTTCCCATTTGTATGACCAATATAAATTTACACTTTCAATTATCTTGCACAAATAGAAGTTATTTACATAGGAATCCGTAAGATCACAGTGGTAGGGAAAGGCTCACATAAAGAAATTTATATGCTCACTTTCTTTCAGGATCAACTTGTAGAGGAACAACTTGCATAACTGCTTTCATCATCTGAACAGGGTTTGTTCTTGAACTGATTCAATGGATAAGTAAAATAGAATTATATAGCAGTACAAAGCGGATAAAGAAAGATATGAACATATCTTAGTATAGGTACACCAGAGGAGCAAAGCACCAAGACTATGTAGAACATAAGAGTTTTGTTTGATGATCACCTTAGCTTTCTTTCAATTGTGGAATTGAACTTTCCACATTCAGAGTCCTAAGGGTTCTCTTCTCCTCCCTGAAGCGGAGATGTTGAAATTAAGGAAAGAGAAGAAGCACAAAGAGATGAAAAGGCAAAATAAGGTTGCAATGTCAATTTCAATCTCAGTGACAAAAGCTTACCTATTGTCCTAGTGAGGAACACATCCAAAGCTTAACTTAACATCACTCATAACAATATAAATCATAAATATGTCAGAAAAAAATCCAATTTTATGCTTCTGAAACGCTATGGCGAGATTCATCTTGGCCATATATGCAGTGAAGTTTCTGATACTGACAGATTCATCAGATGACCATCTTGACAGTGAGTTAACTCACAAATGAAGGCTAAAACTTCAATAACCGAATGAGTGGAGCGAGATTACAATGTTCTGCATATAGGATGTTGATGAGTTGAATATGTCATAAAATTGGTACAAACAGCCTCAAAATGCTCCATTGCATTTGCTCCTTATCAATTACAGGAATAAAAATCCCCAAAATGAACCACAAGGATATCTTCAACTTAAGAGCCATTAATCAATAAATATGAACCACAAGTATAACATGATTAGAACATATTCAAATATGGTAGTTCAGTTTTACAAGATAAATTATATGCTTCGCAAAGAATATTTACATTTGTTATGGTTACGTTCCATCAAACAGTAAGTTCTAGAGCAATTCATACATTGAACAATAGAATTCTCACTTGGAGCAAATAATTCCAATTGAAATTAAATCTAGTATTGAAGCCTATGAAACCTAACCTCCAAATGTCGAAGCTCTATGAGCCAGAAAGTGCTCAAATGATCAAGAGTCTCAGGCTGATCACAGGCATAAGTAAGCACAACAACAACAGCAGATTCCAGGTCTTCTGCAAGCTTAGTCCTGTTGTCAATACTCAGTACTGAGCAAAAGTAGACAAGATATAAGATCAATATGATTGCACATCAACCATTATGCAGAGTAAGCTCTGAGAAGAAAAACAGAGAATGTGGGCAATTAGGTATTACCCTAGTCAATCCATTATAGGTCATCATGTGAAGAGGGGCTAAAAATAATTCCGTAAACACAGCATTTGGGTAAATTACACCTAATCACTTGTTATGTGGTGACACTGCACTCAACAACCGTTTACATAAGAAAATACACCAAACCACCCGTTATCACATCTTACATTGCAATGATAACATAACAACAACAATAACCCAGTATACCCCGCAATAAAGCGGGGTCTGGGGGTCGGGATGTACACACTCATAACAATAGAAGTAAATTGTTAGGGGATACCATGCCACATTTAGCCTAAAATGTTGAATAAAAGATAATAAAAAGGACAAAATTGACCATGTCTTTCTTCCATCTACTTCAAAGACAAAATCCCCAAAATGAACCACAAGTCTAACATGATTAGAACATATTCAAATATAGTAGTTCATTGCTAATTCTAACACTATTCAAAAATCAAAGGTGTCATCCGATTGAATTTAGGTATAATCAAACAATGAAATTTGGTGATAAATATGTGAAACTCACTTAACAAATAGGAGTCGAGACTCTTGTCAGGTAAATATTAATAAATGATCGAAGTGTCTATGTTTATTCTTCGAAAAACTAATTAAAATACTCCCACCTTTGGAGGTCTGGTAAAAATATATCATCAACTTTCAAATGTAATAAAAATATCCCGACCTTTGAGGGTAGTGGTAATATATTACCACAAGTTTTTTCATGAGTAAAAAATGTTGACAAGGCAGCCTACTATTATTTTTTTTACAAGAGTTTTCTTAAACAATGTCCTTAGGGGGGGGGGGGGGAAAGAGCTTGACCGGGTTCATACCCAACGCTTTTTCCTCCCTCGTATCTTCTTCCGTGGTCACCTCTTGAATTTACTTCCAGGTCTGGAGCTCATGGTTCATCTTCCATGTCAGTCTTCCTCCCTCGTAGTCGACTATTTTGAGTTGTCTCTCTCACATCTTCTTCACCTCTGATTCGCTCATGGACTTGGTTGGGTAAGTTTTATTTTATTCCCTCTTCATTATTATTGTCGTTGTTGTCTGTTTAGTTTTGTTGTTGGTTTGGTGTTAGAAATAGTCGTATTATGTTAATTTGAGGCAATTTTGACCGGATTAGTTGCTTGGTTGAATCAATTTTCGTTTTTTGGGTTTAATTTATTATCGTTTTATTTTTTTCCCTAAGGAAATCGTTGAAGAAAACTCAATTTTTGTGCTAATTAGTAAAAAAAGGCTTCCACGAATACTGTCTTGTAAAAAAAATCCATGTAAGCTACTTTGTCAGCATTTTTGACCCGTGAAAAAACACAGGCTAATATATTACCACCACCCTCAAAGGTCGGGATCTTTTTATTACATTTGAAAGTTGAGGACATATTTTTACCATACCACCTGGGGTATTTTAATTAGTTTTTCCTTTATTCTTCAACCTGGAACCATGAAGTTTAACCAAGTTCCTGTGATGAATGTTCGCCAATAACCAAAATTCACTCTCAAATTCTCGATCTCTGTGTGCTGATTTCTATGACAATTTTCACTGTCATTTCCTGGCGATCTTGAAATTGATTAAACTGAAACCAAAATATTTGCAATAAAATCATAATGAAAAATCAGATCGACTGGGAGAAGAATAAAGGAAGAACCACGAATGGAACAAATTGGAGGAATAATAAAAGAAATTGAACAATAATTAAAGAAATTGAATCCTAGACTTGAGAAATTGAACAATAATTCAAGAAATTTAGAAAATAATGTAAATTGATGCCAAAAGTAGACAAAAAGGGAGAAGAAGAAAGGAAGAGGGACGACAGGTTCTATGGAGGCCTAATTGGCAGATGATGGTTGGATTGATTTTGGGCAAAACAGAATGAATCAACAAATCACAAAACACAAAACATAAATAATCAACAAATTCCAACCAAATCAAGATTCAAGATCGCACCTTCTCTTCTTCAATCAAACCTGAACCTTGAACGAAGGCCAATTCACCACACTCTCCTCCCCTGAACCCTAGCGGTGGTGCCTCGTGGACGTACTCGTAGTACTTGAGGAAGACTCGAGGCAGAAGATGACGGCGCAGAGGCCGCCGACGAGGCGCAGGATCTTGACCGCGTCGTGCTCCCTCGTCACCACAATCGTTAGAGTCCTCGTCCGCACCGGAGGTCATGGTCCCGATTCGCTTCTCGTCTTGTATGCTTCGAGGTTATTTGGGATCGCTTACTCGAGAAGTTTGAAGTTGAATTGGTCCAGTCGATTGGTTATCTATCGCTTCTAACGTTTCCAGCCACTAACCCACGTTCGCTTGATCGGTATACTTTTCATACAACCATTTCGGAATGACTCACCGGAAAGGATTTGTAAGGACCTATGGGCGGTTCGAACCCCGGAATTACCGCTCTTTATTTACCAAATTTTCTATGATTCAAGTGCAGTGCTGACATGGAGCAATCAAAGTATAATAAGGAATGTGGAGTTCATTATATTCTCAAATGCAATATATATTGGATGCAACAATGAGGAATGAATATCATTAAATCAACTATATAAATAGAATACACCAGTTATGAACACAATCCTACAAAATTTGCACCTCCAGTGCAAATTTTCTATGATTCAAATGCAGTGATGACATGAGAAATCAAAGTGTAATAAGGAATGGGTACTTCATTATATTGTCAAATGCAATATTTGATGCAACAATGAGGAATGGATATCATCTAATCAACTATATGAATAAAATACACCAGTTATAAACACAATCCAACAAAATTTGCACCTCCGGTGCAAATTTTCTATGATTCAAGTGCAGTGCTGACATGGAGCAATCAAAGTGTAATAAGGAATGTGGAGTTCATTATATTGTCAAATGCAATTTTGAAGCATTCCATAACAGTAATCACTTGATTCAACTGTATTTCTTGGAGATATAGCATAAATAAGCATAAACAAGCACATATTCGATTGCAGATTTGAAAATCACACACATATAGCAAAAAACGATCATAATCAGTAATTGATGCTTAAAATACGGGTTATGTGCAAAACATAAAAAAACATATCAATCACAAACATAAAACAACAAGAACAAGATTTCAGATTTCATTTAGCAATTGCAGCCATCACAAACAAAATCGATTTCCTTATCAATCTATCTTCGATCGATTGATAAGTAAAACAGTCGGACACCACGCAAACCGTGGTTTGTCTCTTTGGCATTTTGTCGAACAGGTGGAGGGCACAAAGTCTGCATTTTTAGGACAATTTCAGAAAGATGAAAGAAGTGCAGTGAATCAAACATCCAAAATTAAAACCAAAATCTGTAACATGTATGCTCAATTTCAAAGCCTTCACAGTGCAATTTGACAAAGAAACATAAACACAAACACTTTGAGACTTCAAAATCGACTCCGACACTTCAAAAATCGAAGAAAATTTGCGCCGAAGGCGCATTTTTTCTATGATTCCATTGCACTGATTACTAGATTCGATTGTATACTTCAGAATCTACTCATAAACATCAACAAATCGAAGAAAGCGTCGAACAGAACAACGCGTAGAGAGAGCGTCGAACAGATCCCATTGCAGTTGAGCAGTAGAGAGAGCGTAGGAGGAGAGAGCAACGCATAGGAGAGAGAGCGTCGAGGAGAGAGCGTCGGGGAGAGAGAAACCTTCGTCTTCAATGGCAGTCGAACAAAACTGAGTAGTGCGAGAGAGAGCGTCCGAAGATGGAGAGCTGGAGGAGAAAGAAAGGCGCTTGGGGAGAGAGGGTGGATGCTTTTATTTAGGACATTTTACAAAAATGT
Source organism: Persicaria tinctoria (assembly GCA_037127255.1). Taxonomy (NCBI): domain Eukaryota; kingdom Viridiplantae; phylum Streptophyta; class Magnoliopsida; order Caryophyllales; family Polygonaceae; genus Persicaria; species Persicaria tinctoria. Next base: position 16,923,216 of record JBANSL010000007.1, on the reverse strand, counting down.
CCCAGAACGTGGCTATTTCGCAAAATAAACCCATTTTCGTGGCTATTTTGCAAAATCCCCCTTAAAATTTTATTAGTAAAATCTTACCCTCAATATTATTGCAATATATTATATTTATTAATGGAAACTTTATAAATTAGTTAAAAGATTAAGGAGAAGTTTATATATAATAGACAGGTTAGCCCAATTCAGCCTTAATTTTGATCTATGATCGAAAGTGATGACTCCATCAAACACACAACCTAATTCAATGGCTAATGACGAATCTAAAAAGATGCCAACGTGGCAATGCTCTTTGACCTTCTTGCTCATCATAGTTCTCATGGGGGGCACCTTCTTCTTGCTCGTATCCTACTACCCTACCCCAAGCCGCCGACGTTCTCCATCGAGTCGGCGATGGTTTCTTTTGTCAGAATATTTATAAATCTTTTAGGTGGCTAATGTGTATAGGGTTTGATGAATATTTAGTTCAAATGTATTATATTATGATGGCCTGTTTAATATAAAAGTTAAAATCGTGTTGGATTGGTTTCGGTTGAAGAATTATGTGGTAATTGTATACTCCATCATCCATTGCCAAGAATTTTAATAGAGGAAATATATGAGTGTATAGTTACAAAAATTAAATAAAGGAGCGGTTACATAAATGTGAATAGTCGTTAACATTCACTAGTTAATGCATATCATCCAGACCGAATGTGAAAGGATGATGAAATAGATTTCTACAATTCACCATTAATACATATCATCCAAACCGAATGTGAAAGGATGATGAAAGATTGATTTACACGTCTGCAGATTCATATTTGCTTTTCAATTCCGAAAAGTGGAGTCGTAGTTGTTGAATTGAAATATTGAATCGATCTGCAATTTCAATCCACAGCGATTTCATGATTCTTTGGTACTTAATTTCTGTGAATTTGCTTGGACTGAAGTGCCGATTGCTGCTGAATTGCAATTAATCCGATGAATGTGTTGAATTGATTTTTTTTTATACAAGGTAATAATTTGGGTGGTGTTAGCCCTGCTAACCCACCATCCAAGAGCGTCCTTTCGGATGAGCAGATGAATCTCAGGGTGAGACACGGGAGTATCATGGTTGAGGCTGAGCTGAAGGTGCACCACTTTATCCGCAACCCGATTTATCTCCCCGAAGACAACCCGATTTATCTCCCCGAAGACAGGAGCGCAGTCGATCAAATCGAAGTCCGGAAGCAGCATTTTAGCATCTGCCATGATAATCTCGATCTTCTAAGGACAGCACGAGACACCGTTGATAGCAGTAGAAGATTTTTAATTGTACAAGTTACCAATAACGTGACTAAACGAAGTAAAGGGCTCCGGTGTATAGAGATGACCTCACCGTTTAAGAAGTAACCATAGAAACGAAGGAATCCACAATGACAACAAGACAATCACCTTCAACCTCAAGCCTCGAAATCCCGAGTTGGCAGGCTGCAATCAAGCCCTAGTAAAAAGCCACTGTGATCACACCGCCGCATCAAAGTTTAATTTGAAGGAACCTTCCGCTGGCTTTTTCCATCTCAAATTCTTTCTTTTTCTTTGGGTCGGATGTTTTATTTTCTGTTTGTTTTCCTCATCTTCCCAAAATGGTTGATTGGCTTCTTTCCATTGTGCGAGGTGATAAATTAGTTATATGACCCGGAAACGAATTCTAGCACTTGGATGCTAGATTAGTGATAAATTAATGGGGGAAATAAAAGAGAAGTTTTCCTACCCAAGGCAAATTTACAAGTGCAAAATATATTTCACATGTGCAGGGAAGCAGTCAACAGAGATGGAAATCCTCCACGGCTCCACCTTACAGAATTGGGAGGCTTTAATTCCCAGCAACACATATTGCCTTGAGCTTTAACATATCAACACATTGCTCCTACGTACATAAAATTATACAAACCCCATCACATTACAAATTTCCAAGAGATTCCTTCAGGCTCTCTCGGATCGTATCGTATGACACTGCTTTCGATGATAACTGTATATAATATACATTGCAGCATATTGGGGTACCATTGCAAGGGTGACATAGCTTGTGTCATCTCTATGTACAACAATATGCTACATTGAAAGAATCATAAACCGGACGAGAAAACTGGCCCATATTTTTTTCAGTTCAAAGACTGTCAACTATAACTTAAATGATGAGAATACGGCGAAGAAATAGATTCAGCATTCCATTTGGATTGACAATTGATTCACTAGAGATGTATGAGGTAGTATAAGGGTGTTCATACCAGCTGATGAGTCATGAGTTTCGAGCAGAGTCATCGAGCATCATTCCTTTCAGGCTTCTAGCCAACCAGATCGCGGTCTCCCTTGGGGAGACCTTATTCTTGCCAAAGGGCTTCAGAACGACAGCCAATTCCCCGAGCTTATTTTGCTCCAGCAACTCTGCAGACAGTTCCAGGAGTCCTTCAAGGGCCTCTGCCCGTTGTCTGAATGATTTGACATCCATGATTTCCTTGGATGGAGGCTTTTCTGGGACTAAGGACTCAGACCTTACGAGTGTGGAGCTCCCATCCACGCTTGCAAAAGGAGTGGAAGCTGTAGAATTCGTGTTCCTGGCATTGGGTGCATGATTGCTTGGGTCAGAGGGTGGGGATGCTGTAGAATTTCTCGCATCCCCCTCAGAGAAAGCTGATTGTTTCACAAAAGCAGTGGATGCTGTGTCGCTTGCGTCTACCTCCAAGACATTTGGACACAGAGATTCAGGAGAAGCCAAGTTTTTCACGTCCAGCTCAGAATGAGTCGATGGTCCCACAATGGCTGGAGAACTCGAATCTTGCTCCGAATATGTAGTTAGTCTCGTGGTGGCCGAAGCTGTGCTTCTTGTATCCAGCTCTGAGAAAATTGATGGGTTAGAAGTGACAGGAGAAGTCTCATCTATCATATTGTTGTTATGTATATTCCCAACCACTGTCTGCTCAGCTCCAACTGGGCCACTGCCTTTTCGGGAGCCATGTATTGTATCATCAAAAGCAGCCCCAAAAGATGCAGGAGAACTCATGCTTCTTGTGTCCATCTCTAAGAAAGTAGATGGTCCCACAATGGCCGGAGAACTCAAATCCATCTCCGAACATGTAGACGGTCTCCTAGTGGCCAAAGCTGGGCTGCTGACATCCAGCTCTGCGAAAATTGCTGGGTTCACTATATTTCTTTCGATAATCGCAACTGCTGTCTGCTCATCTCCAACCGGAATACGGCTGTTTCGGTTGCCGTATATCGCATTATCAAAAGCTGGTTGGAGAATGACTGTGGTGATTGGCTCAAACCTGGGGTTTTGCAAAACGAGCCCCCTATCTTGCTCCATGTCCATTTTGGCTGTGTTAAGTGCGGACACAGTTGGGGATGTCATGTCTACAGCTGGTGATAGAAGTTCCCTGACAGTAAACTTGTCATCATCAACAGATGTGGTAGTATTTAAACATGTCCCTGTATCAGATCTAAGACCAGTATTTGAAATGACTCTAGCAGTGCTTGAAACTGCAACCTGTAACTCAGGGGTCACACCTGCACGTGACACTGGCCTATCACTCGGAACATAGCTTTCCCTCTTGTTCTCGAACTCGGCTGTGTAAGCAGGTGAAAAGCTCTCAACTAAGCACATTTCAGTTTTTCTATCATGATCCTCAAATTTGCCAAGCAAGTTTTCTGGCATATCTGGATACAAATCAGAAACAGAAGCGCTGACCGAGCAACGTGGCTGAAAATTGTCAGTATAGGTGACTTTTTCATAGTCTGCCTGATCTGATAAGTTTCTTGAAGGCGTCATTGCATCATCAGAGAGTTCAAATCCCTGCAAAGACTTGGACGAGGACACGGAATTGCAGCAACTCTCGGCTTGGGTTGCTTTTGATGCCCCTGCAGAACCCTTCACATGCCCTTGTATCACATCCCTTGAAACATTTGATGAGCGGGCATTGCTCACTAGGTTAATATTGTCAGTATAGGTGACTTTTTCATAGTCTGCCTGATCTGAAAAGTTTCTTGAAGGTGTCATTGCATCATCAGAGAGCTCAAATCCCAGCAAAGACTTGGACGACGACACGGAATTGCAGCAACTCTCGGCTTGGGTTGCTTTTGATGCCCCTGCAGAACCCTTCACATGCCCTTGTATCACATCCCTTGAAACATTGGATGAGCGGGCATTGCTCACAAGGTCAATATTGCCAGGAACTTCACTAAGACATGTACCACCACCCTTTGAAGAAACTGAAAAAGTATTTAAAGATTCAACTCCAGCCTGTCTCGTCCGTCCTGGATAGGTAGACCGTCTCATTGGGTTGGAAGGAGGAGTTTTTAGTCTTGGCTTCATAAGACTTCCATCTTCAGCACCCTTGTTGTTGAAAGAACTAGGCTTCATTTTCGGGGAAAATTCAATCATATGTGCCTGCAAAGAAAATCCATCAATGAGTCCAAAGTATTCTGACATGTATTAGTAAAAAGCGATTTCCCAGATTCAATACCTGATTCTTAACAGAAGATCCATGAGCAAGTTTTAGAGTATCAGGACTGGCCTTTGCTGCTCCAACTCCTGGTGAGTCAGAACTAGGTCTAAGACTAGGTGGAATAATACTAGGTTTAGGAATTTTGGACAAAGCTTCAACATTAGGCCTTTCCACGTGAGCACTTCCACCCCTTGATCGGTTGCTTCGCATTGGAGAAGTATTTTCTCTAGCTTTTCCATCTTTTAGAGCCATAAAAATGCTTCTTATGGTTTTTGGCTGTTTGCTGTCGCTACTAAGCTTTGATTCATCGTTGGAAGGCTTCATGACATCCTGTTCATGCATTCTCACCACTGACTCAGAGTTACAGAGTTGATCGTCCTCTAGATGTGGAATGTCATCATCTGATGCCATGTCAGTATCTGTACCTTTGTTGTCACAGTTCATAGCCACAACTGGGATGTTCTTCTCAATAGAAATGGAACTATTTTTGTCGCTGCAAGAACTGCTGCTACTTTGACTTTCAGCCATATGTTTACGAGAATGGCGAGTCAGCCCAATGGGCTTTTCCGGGCAAGAAGAATTCAGCGGCCGGTACTGATTGACATATGGCTGCAGATAAGGATGTTTGAGGATTTCGGATGCCTGCAAAACTCATAGAATTAGTAATAAATCCATTTGAAAAATATTTAATCAACTTCACTAAATAAGGATGGGAATGATGCCCCATACACTTGGACGATGCTCAGGGTTTTTCCGCAGCATGCCTTTAATAAGTGTTTTCCTGCATGTTCAAGATTAACGGTATAGTTTGTCATTGCATGTATAATGCTGTAATAGCTAAGAAAGACGTCATAAAAACAAAGCAGCTTCTTTAAATCTGAGCTTAATATATACAAAGGAATCCAACAGATCTAGATACGATCAAAAGACATTAGAACAATAAGCAACCAATCGGAGAATAAGATGGATTACATAAACATGCAAACCAACCGATACTGCAGATCAGCTCTCACTAAATTCATCAAATATTAACATTCATTAACATCTCGAGAAAGACATTCTGCTTAATATAAAGGTGAAAGTTAAAATAACTACTCTCCTCTCAGTTCTCATGGAAGGATGGAACTGGAAACTATAAAAACTATGCAAAGTTAAAGTTTCAGTTTCCCAATTCCCGCTATTCATGCTTCATTACAAGAATAATACAACATTAATAGCAGGGAGAAAGCAACCAGAGACTCACAAGGAGGGAGAGTAGCAGGATGGCAATGGGCCAATAGACGAGCGGTTTATCTTACTTATTAATCCAGCCATATCCTGAAACATAAAACTCACTGTGACATGAATGACTTGTCGACATATGTCATTTTCCCATCATTAGAAAATCGAAAGTGCTGTTGATGAAGGTTTAGTTCAGAAGTTTGCGAATGACAATGCCGAAACCTTCAGTTTGAAGATTTCTTTTGTCACATCACTGTTGACAACAGTAACTGATACTGAATCGTGAGAAACTTAAGTAGTCTTATTCAGGTAAGCATGTAAAAAAGTTATTAGGTGAACTTACAAAGGCTTTAAAAGCATGTCGGTGAGCAGCCATCTCATATATACAGCAACCTGCTCAACAAAAGAGGAGCTAAGTCCCAAGAAAGCAGATTAAAGCTAAAGATGCCAGCAAGAGAGCAAGAAGTACCTAGAGACCAAATATCAGATTTGAAGCCATAAGGAATATCTGCCAGTAGTTCAGGACACATGTAATTGGGAGTTCCAACCACCTGAATAAGTAGTAAAGAAGATAGTTCATGTGCTTGCCCATTGTGAATAATATGAGTATTGCATCAGTAATCAAAGCTTTATTTGCCAGAAACTAAAAACACCTAGCCAGAATCCATGTTAAATTTTTACTGTCCAACTATTTATTAAGAAATTGATGAAAGATTGTTATATACAAGAGATTATCTATTTCTAATCTTTGTTTTGATGCGTTGTTCCATTGCCAGTCCTCTCTCAAGTAGCGACCACATTTACAATGTACCAAAAAAACAATGTCGCGTCCTTTTGGTATCAACGACATAGTGATCTCAGTATGCAGGGATTCCTTGTTTGCAACCATTTATTCTAGCCGAACAAAAGACTTTATTCACTTGTATCCAGACATACTTACCGAAGAAGCTAAATCATCGGCCTTCAGAGTCTTTGCAAGCCCAAAATCCCCTATAAATATCCAAACCATATTAAGATATTTCAGAGAGCAATATAAAATCTTATCAATGAAGATACTTTCAAATATTAAACGTTGCTGACCTAGACGAACATCCTGATCTTTTGTAAGAAAAATATTGGAACACTGTCAGCACAAATGAAGTGATTCAGCATCATGAAGCTATAATAAGATATAATCAAGAGCCTTTTCCAGTATCATATTCACTACAGCACCTTTAAATCTCTATGTAGAACATAATTTGAGTGCAGGTACTCAACAGCCAGCAGCAACTGGGTGAACCACTTGCAGAGTTTCTGGAACGAGAACATGTAACTAATAAGCCAAGAATTCATCTTTCAGCTTAAGCTGAAGATAAACAAAAACAACACAATAAGATCAAGTAATGAATAATGCGACTACCTCTTCAGGAAAATATGTTCCATTTGCCTTTTTCATCAATTCAGCCCTATAAATCCAAAATGTCAAAGGTGAAATACATAGTATATTAATAGGAACAAGGAAAACTTGAACTTTATATCATTCAAAATATACTCACATGTCTCCCCCTTCACAGTACCCAGTGACAATGCACACATAGCACCCCTAGATACCAAATTAAACCTTCTAATCACAACAGCAACAACACAAGCAATACCAAAAGAGAGAGAAATTGGAAGCAATGTTCGAAAGAACGACGATCAAGTTCATGGCAATAACACCCACCTTCTCTACCCAGGCCTCTTTAAATTCAACAATGTAGGTGTGTTGAATCCGAGCAATCAAGGCCATCTTCAAGTCCCAAAACACAGTGAGCAAAAATCAACAAATTGAAATCCCACAAAAGGCAAAAGCAAAAATCCAATGATTGCAAAATGCGGTTACCTCCTGGTGTGCGGATCTCCGGCATCGCTCCGTTTGGCGAGCGAGCCTTATTTTCTTCAATACGTATCTGCAAAACTCGCAGAAGCAATCAAATTAATTGACGCAAAAAAAAAGGGGGATCAGAAATGGGAAATTTCAAAACCCCAAGAGAAATTAGGGTTTAGGAGCTCTTACTTCTTCTTCTCTTGCTTGTGATGAACAAGAATGGCGGCTCCAAACGCTCCGCGCCCGATCTGCTCCATGATCTCATACTGATCCATTCGCGACTCCATCGCTCCAGATCCGACAATCAACGCAACTCAAACTATCTAAACCGGAGAGTCGCCGATGCAAATCGGAGGGTTTCAACGCATTTCCTTCTTGCCCTAAGCAAAAATGCAGGAACAAAAAATCTACTTTCCGGGAAAACAAAAAGTCGGTACTGGGTCTGAAATTGATTGAAGTATCTATGAGAATTGAAATTGCTAGGAAGATCGCGATCTGCATTAATTGAGCTTTACATTTCGCTAACCTCTCTCTCTCTCTCTTCACTGGGACACACTTTACTGCTCAACCGTACCAATAAAATATTAAACAATGGGGGATCTTCAAGAACAGCGCTTGAATTGTTTAATTCGGCGATTCCTAACCCGACTGATAAATTACTGTTTCCGTGAGATCTGATTTGGATGAGGAAAAAGAAGAGGTTTTGTATTGAGCGCTTCTACATTTTTCACCTTCCATCAATTCAAAGAACTGTATGAATGAATGAGTGAATTGAATTGGATGGATTACCTTAACGTATTTTATGTCGCCCAGAATCTTGCTTTATTAACTGGATCAGATCACCCGTAAAGCCAAAATTCACATGAAGACCAGTGTAAAATCTTCACGTGTCGGAAATTGCCACTGCAGTACCTTCTTTAGGGGTAATTATATAAGATAGCACCAACTTTAAAGTGGTGTAAGCTTAATGCCCCAAACTTCATTTTGTTCAATTAAGGTTATTTTGGTAAAAGATTAGCGTATGGAATAGATGGAGATGATCGATTATTTGTGTTAAATATATGTTAATAAGCTGATATATGTTTGATAAACCTAAATATAGTAGACTATGGAAATTTATTAATAGAAATCAAAAGTTCGAAAAGTTTGGGTGTATAGAGGTTGAAAAGCTTCAATTTCAAAAATTAATTAAACTAAAATCTTACATTTATTTCATTTAAAAAACCAAAAGTTATAAAAAGCTAGTTGATGGTGAGGTTTGGTGCCAAACAGAGCATAATACTACAAACTTATGGGTTCATGTCATGATTATGTATTAGATTTATCATTTTCTGGGTTATTTGTCCACTTCTCTTCAACGATTTGGATAAAGTTCAACTTGACTAAAATTATAAACAGGATAAAAATTTATAAACTGTTGGTAAAAGTAGTTAAAAATTATAAACAGGGTAAAGTTCAACTTATGTGAAGTGATGACTCTCTTTAAACAACGTAGTATTTTAGGCTATTGAATTTTATTCAATCAATAAAATACAGCAATATATATTCAAAATAAGATTTTGTTTAATTATATGATTAAGATAAGATTTGATCCAATTTCATTAGATATAGATATATTTTTAAAAGGTCAATATATTAATATATGGTTAAGATAAGATTTTGTCCAATTTTATTAGATATTGATATATTTTTATAAGATTTTTCCCAATAATAAATTTTAACCAGTAACCAATAATAAAATTTTCTGATCTATTAATATGTGATCCTTCCTATTGGATAAATTAGTTTTAATATTATGTCCTAGTTAGTTGGGTGTTGTATTTATTATGTTAGGTCTCTGCAGCTTTAGGTTTAATTTTCTAGTTGTTGGTGTATATTTCTTAGGCGTAGTTATTATGTCTTTTCATCTTTTTTTCCTGTATTTATTCTGGGATTTTCTCCCTTTGGAATACAACTAAAAATCATCTTTCTTTCTCTGGCTACTCACATGGTATCAAAGCTTTAGGGTTCTTTCTCATCTGGAAAATTCTTTCTTACTCCTACAACCTTCATTTGTTGCTCCAACAACCTTCATTGTTGCATTTCAAGTTGTAGCCTTCATTGCTAAGCTTTTTTCTTGTATCCTTCATTGCTACATAGCCTTTGTTGCCGTTTTTCTTTATTCCCTTCATGTCTAATTTTGAGGTTACCTCACATGGTTCTACTCCTCAAAAGACTGATCTTATGAATATTCAGCCACCCTACAAGTTTAGTGGGAAGAACTGTCTTGCATGGTCCCAGGTTGTAAAAACCTACCTCAAGGGCAAAGAGAAATTCAAACATCTCACTAATTCTCCTCCAGCAGTGACAGATCCTACATTTTCTTCTTGGGAGGCAGCAGACTCTATGATTATGTCGTGGCTTTGGGACTCAATATATGGATCCTTCGATTAGCCTGGCATGCATGTTATTTGGTACAACTAACAGAAGGAAAACATCATTAGATTTCACCTTGTCAAATAAATAACCCAAACAAATAAACTAAACTAGCAACCTAGTATAACAGATAAATAAGAGGTCGAACCCATAGAGAAACAAGTACTTCAATGCAGTATGTGTTTATCAATTATGACACTAACAATAGAATAGGAATACGAATGAAGAAAGACAACACAAATAAACTAAGACAAAGATGTGGATAGGAACAAAGAGAAGACAAAAGGTAAGAGTGTGGTTTGCCTACAATTCGCAACATTGGTTGATTTATTGATCCTTGAGATGATTGCAATATTATTCCTAAGCCTATGTTGACTTGACTAAAGCTGAAGGATCCGCAAAGATACAATCACCTTATTCAATATCACTAAAAAATAGCATTAAGAACTCAAGTACTTAGACCAATTGGCACATTGATTCAATGCAATTAAGACAGATAGGCGCATACCGAACTCAGCCCTAATCGAATCTACACAACATAGATCAATTGTTATCATCCACTACAAAAGGAATAGAAATATCACTAAATCAATGACTTCGTTTGCTATCAAGAAACCAACAACGGATTCATAGCATAGATGGTAGATGTGAACTCTAACTAGATGCGTGGTCATAGAAAGAATCACAAATATATATAAACAATGAAGAACAAGATGATAAATAAACTCATGAATAATATAGAAATCAAGTCTCACAATCAACCAACCAAGTCTTGAATCATAGCAAAACCACAAGAATTCTAGACAAGCATAACAAACCTTGAATCCCTAAATGTAAATCCTCTCATTGTAATGAGTTTTATGAATGAATAGAACTGAATGATTTAAACTGAAAATGACATAATATATGCCTCCTTTCGTCGGCCAAACCCTAAAATAAGTGCAGATAAAAGTTCCCACAAAGATAGATTGGGCCGCGTATCGCAAATTCGAGATCTGACGAGGCGGCGGGCGCCGTTCCTACAGTGTTGACAGCTTCTACAGACTGAACTTGTAACGCACTTTTTGGAGTCATCTTTTGTCCGATTGACGCATATGAATATGCGTTGGAAAGCTCTTTCCAAGCACTACGATTATCATGAAGACCTCAGAAGATAATTCCAACTTATCAGAACCTTAAAGATGGGATTTGTCCATGTTCTCCATTTTCGCTCTTGTTCATTAGCTCTTCTTTGTCAATTTTGCTCCATTCTTTCTCCACCTTTCAAGGCCGGATCTTACAACCTACAAATAAACAATAGAAACCGTAGATTCCGCACTTCGAATATCAAATGACCAAGAATATGAATAAGCTTATTAAACACGCAATAAGACTACCTAATGCACCTAAGACCACCTATAAATACAACAACAACAACATTCCCAGCTAATCCTGCCTAGGCAGGGTCTGGGGGGTCAAGTTGTACGCACTCTTTCCCCGACCAAGTCGAGAGAGTGTTTCCTAGTGACCCAAACACCTGTGAAAAACTCATAGCACATCCAAAGACAAAAGTATAACAAACAAATAGAGAAGACTAGGAAGGCATGGTAAGAGAAATGGGTGAAAGGCATGGTGAGAGAAACGGGTGAAAGGATACGATTTTTGCCACGCCGCTGAGACCCAACTCAATCCTCTCTGACCTGGATGATGCTCCTCCACTGCGCCCTATCCCTAATCATGCTCTCGTTAAGATTCAAGGAGGCCAAATCATGTCTGATCACCTCTCTCCAATTTTTCTTTGGTCTCCCTTTGCTCCGTCTTACTCTATCAATATCCAAATTATCACACCTACGAGCCGGCGCACTCACATCTCTTCTCTGCACATGACCAAACCAACGAAGTCTTGCCTCCCGTAACTTATCTCGGATACTGCTTACCCCTACCTTTTCGCGGATCACCTCATTTCTGATCTTGTCAAGTCTAGTATAACCATTCATCCATATGAGCATCCTCATCTCTGCCACCATAAGTCTATGTTCTTGCGCTTTCGTTGTCGCCCAACATTCAACCCCATATAGGATTGCAGGTCTGACCACCACTCTGTAGAATTTTCCTTTGAGTTTTGGGGGCACTTTCCTATCGCATAGAACTCCTGACGCAGCCCTCCACTTCTGCCACGCTACTTGAATCCGACGTCCGATGTCTTTGTCCACACCTCCGTCACTCTGAATCATCGATCCTAAGTATTTAAAACTCTCCTTTTTCGGTACCACATCCTCGCCAAGCATCACATCCTGATCCGCTTCTCCCTCTCCTCCTAGCCTGAACTCCAAATATTTCGTCTTTGTTCTGCTCAGCTTGAAGCCCCTGCCTTCCAGTGTCTCTCTCCAACATTCTAACTTACTACTTACCCCATCTCTCGTCTCATCTGCTAACACAATGTCGTCCGCAAACAGCATACACCACGGGACCTCATCTTGAATAGGTTCCGACACCACGTCCATAATCAAGGTGAAAAGGAAGGGGCTAAGGGCCGATCCCTGGTGAAGCCCAACCCTCACCGGAAAGTACTTAGTGTCTCCTTACAGAGGTGTAAACACTAGTCATGGCACCTTCGTACATGTCTTTGATGATCCTAATGTATGTCTTCGAAACATCTTTGGCGGCCAAACATTCCCAAATGAGCTCTCTCGATACTTTATCGTACGCCTTTTCCAAATCAATAAAGACCATGTGCAAATTGTTTTTCCTTTCCCTATATTTCTCTACCAGTCTCCGCATCAAATGCAATGCTTCTGTAGCCGATCGTCCTGGCATAAAACCAAACTGGTTCTCGGTCACGCAAATAGCACGTCGCAGCCTTAGCTCAATAACTCTCTCCCAAATCTTCATCGTGTGGCTAGACCACCTATAAATGACCATATAAAATATGCATTATCAAACTCCCCCACACTTAAGCTTCGTTAGTCCTCTAGCGAACTAGATTATAGCATAGAGATGAAGACTTCTTCATGTCGATTTTTTTATACCATAACAAAGCGCAATTTAAACATGAAAGAAGCAAACAAATTGTCATAAATCCAACTCCCCCACACTTAAGCCTTTGCTTGTCCTCAAGTAATGAAAAACATAGCAATAATCAACCATCCCACAAACATATTCATCATGCATTCGCCTCATCAAAAGCAACATCTCAAATGTGTGCAAACATGAACAAGGTAGACAAACACCATATCATGTATGTAAATGACCAAGTAGCCCGCATGCCTATTCATCCAACATCACAGGGATAAATGTGTTTCACTCATGCTCTCATGTGTTTAGGCTTTAAAGAATAACTCTCAACTCATTCATTATATAAAAAGCATTGACATTTATATCACAAATTCTTCACCAAATACGTCAAAACAAATAAGCAACATCAAGAGGACTTTCGCTCAATGGAAATCTTCATAGAAGACTCCATTCGGCGGGGTTGTAATGGGGCTTTTGGTAGGAACATAAGGTATGGGAAACATTTAGGCTTGTGGTGCTAAAAATCCGGGAAAAAGAGTTAGCAAACAATCAGAACAACACCCCAACCTCCATACTTCGCAAACCATTCCAATGACAAAAACTCCAATACATAACAATAAGCTCTCATAACATAATTAAGTATCATCTCTCAAAATAACATAAGACTCTCAAAAGATAATAGCTCTAAATATCAAACTTCCAACCAAACATTATCCAACTCTCATATGCAAGAAATCACAAGGCTCTTATTCCCTTTTTTTTACGAATGCTTTTTTTTTTCTCTAGCTTACTTTTGTCCCTAGATGAATTTTATCCTCCAAAGGTCCAAACTTTTGATCTTTTTTTTTCCTTTGAGCCAAAATGCATGAAATACAATATGAGGAAAATAAGCACATAACATTACATCTCTCTCAAAGCCTCTCAACATAAGCACAAACCATCGCTTTTATCTCGATCTCATCTCAAAGTAACATCCATAACCAACCCAAAATCCTAATTCCCGGACGGGTCAAGCTTATCATAGGCTAGGAAACATGATTTTTTTGGAGCTTCAAAGAAAAAGGCTAAAGGCTCAAATTGGCTTCAAGCAAAGATATGATGTAGGGTAGACATGGATAAAATGTGGCTAAAAGGTGTCTCTATCACTTGGAACTTATAAGCAATGAACAATGTATATAATAGGTCTCAAAAATAGATAACCATGTCAATACTAAGAGGTAATTGCATAAGATGAGTAAATCACACAACAAAAGAAGAGGGAATATAGATGTGATCCCTATAAGGCCAAATATATCTCACTAGGACAAGTATTTGTTGGATTTCAATCATGTCTAGAAACTTAAATCATACATGCTCAATTATATCCACCTAACATTTTTCACATGAAAACCAAATTTTATAACACAACGCTAAACAATCCAAACATGCTATGGGATTTATATGATTATGCCAAAATATATAATAGAGGACAAACAATGCAAGATGGCACTACTAGAATACTGCAATTAGACATCATGTGAATTAAGTCTGTCAAAAAAGCAACCGATGTTAAATTAATCTATTACATTAAATAATAAATTTGTGATGTTAAAACAAATTAAAACAACAATTGATTTTTTTGACAGATGTTAAATAGTTAATTTAAAAAATTGAAACACGCGTCCGATGAAATTTTCTAAGTGTTTAAACGTCCGCCCATACTTCAAAATTTTTTTTAACACCCGCCCATACTTTTTCAGGACCTATTCCCAATTTCTCTTGGACTCATCCGATCCTATCCTTTCTCCCGAGTGTCTGTCTCAACCCTCATCCATAATTTCTCGCTACTCCACCTCCACCAATTCTCTCATTCTCCCTCTCGCCGGCGACCATCCTCTACCGAACCATCCATTCTTGCCCTTAATTTCTCGCCCCCGCTTGATCTCTTCACATCTCCTCAACGCCTCTTGTCAACCTTCCTTCGTTCGTCCTTTTCTCTGCCTCTCTCTCAGATCCCTTGAATCTCGACCCCAAATTGAAGACAAAGCCGGTACATCTCCGACTGCCCAGGCGCCGCCTCCAGCAGCAATGCCCCTCTCCTCCTCCACCCGACGTCGGCGGTTAAACCCCGCAGTGACGACTACTCAATCTAGTCCATGAACGTCGCCAAGAGCCAACGATGGTTAGCTCTCCTCCATTTGATTGTGTTGCTTCAATTGATTCTTGAATTAGGCGAAGAGGTAGTTGGAAAGCAGAAGAACACGATAGGGGAGGGAGAAACAGGAAACCCTAAATGATTTAGGAAACCTTGTTACCGGCAAAGCACCGCAAGCCAAGCGACAGCCCTAGGTCGGCAGACTTGTTACAAGGTTTGTGCTTTTCCTCTTCCATCACTTTTTTTGTTATGTGTTTTCTTGTTGAAAACCTAAACTAAATTCCCTTGAATGATTTTCATTGGAGTTTTGGTTCTCGGTTGCTAGCCAAGGCACATGTAGAAGTCGGAGTCAATAAAAAGAAGGTATCGATTTAATCTTTCATAAATTTCTAGATTTTGAACAGCTTGGGCCTCCATTTTATTGATCTTCTTGCTTTGTGATGTATAGAACTCTGATGCAACTGTTAAGAAGAGTATTCCCCTTTCCCAAGCAATATAAACTAGGTAATCGATTCTAAGTCATATCGATTTTTGTATGATGCATTGCATAGTTTGGTTGGTAGATTGTTTTTTTATTCTGGCAGCTTTAATCAATATATTGTGAAATTATGATATATAATTTTGCAAATTGTTTCAAAAAGCATGTCTTGAATCTGGATGATCTTCTGCTTTTCCTTGAAATTTGGATATGCAGCTGATTTTTGAACTTAGACCATACTAATTAGAGGAGCTTAAGAAAAACAGGTGGAGCTATAAAGGAGTTTATCAACCCAAATTAATATTTCTCTTGCATTTGTCACGTGTATTTCAAACTTATACCTCTTTTGTTAGTATATTTGTATGCGTGTGTATCTAATTTGGTTGCATGACCACATACATTTTAAACAAAACTACCTACATTTTTTATGCTTTTTGAACTTAACTTTTTATAATTAGTGTCCGTCGGTTTTCAGAATGCCTTGTTGCTCCCATCCGACAAGTGGGAGTTTGCATCTAGCAAGCACATTCTTTCCATTGATGTATTCAAATGACACCGCCATCTACATGTTTTGTATTCTTTATTTAAGTTGTCAATGCCTTACCTTTAATGTAGTGCATTTCATGATGTTATGGAGATCAGCCCACATTATGTTTTTGTGTAACCTTTTGTTGTGAGAAATAGAGGGGGGAATGGATGGAATGATAGATTAAATGTCTGTCTTCTATGGTGTATTAATTATTTGTTTAATTTTGATTTAGATATAAGAATGATACCAAAATTGAATCCAAGTCCTCTACTCGTCTAGAATGTATGATGCAAGATTATCCAAAGCCATTGCCTCCAACATCAAGAGTTGGATTTACAGTAAGTAAGTCTACTTGAGAAATAGATTTAACATTATTTTTTGTTTCCTTTTGCCTTTTTTTTGAAGCTGCCTTTTGTAACACAGGTAATGGATACATGGTTGGCTTATACTGTGTAAAGAACAACCCCAATGATGCTTCCAAGGTAGAATATTTTTTCTTATAAATAGAAATGGATACATATGAGCTTGAATTTATACGGAGAAGAAGGAAAGACAAAAACTAGTGCACTTAGCCATCATAGTTAATTGTTGATTTTTATGGAGTATTAATGTGGATTTACAACTGGTTTTCATATCATAATTGCATATTTCATTCTTTCACCTGCATGATTTTCCTTGCCTTTTTGTTGACATTATCTAAATTTTCTTGTTCCTTTTTTGCTATTCGTACAAAATCTCTCTTCTAAAAGTATCTAGTTAACAACATTATCTTCATTGAAAATGTATGAATCTATTTCATGTTGGACTCAAGGTGGGTAATTTTTAGAGTTTTGGTTGCTGATAGTTTCCTAGCTATATAATCTCAAAAAGGATCTTCTGTTAGAAGGAGTTTGGGGAATCCTGAATACTTATAGATCTTATTAAATAGTTAATAAAAGCTGGATAAATTATTTGAGGGTTGTTTCTGATGTATTTCCTTATATCAAAGAGGCAGAAAAAGTTGGTTGCACTGGTTTTATGATATTTTTTCTATTAAAAAATTGTTGGTGTGAAATAATTTACAAAGCGTTAGTATGTGCTTAAACAACTAATCTTATCCTAGATTTGGTGTTGGCTTATCTTTAGGTGTCACGTTTATACAAAACAGAACAACTAATCATATCATAAGTCTTATTTATGAATTTTTATGCTTAGCTTGTTTAATCACTTGTTGTGCTGCTCAAATGGAGTTTAATTTTCCTCAGGCTATATACATGCTTTTCTCAAAGTGATATGGATCAGCAGCCAGCTAATAATCTGATCTATATGCTGATTCCCTATACTTGAATTATGATTTGCTTTCTAATTTATCATTTCCTTTGCGTGCTTACCTCTCTCTCCTCCCTGCGTGCACTAGCAGAAAAAGAGCAATAAACAATAGCGATAAGATTGGGATTACTGACGCTATCATGAGAATGTTATTCTAGATATAGAGAAGCTCTTATGGTTAAATTAGTACTCTATATCTTTCAGCTACGTGGTAAAATTAGTGCTCCATATTAAAATTAGTACTCCATATCTTTCTATTATGACTTTTCAGTTGTGGTGATGGAACTCTTAGAGTGCCCAGTCAAAGAGGCGATAATTATGAATGCAGAAATATGAAGCTACTCCTCAAACAACAACAACGGGTATGCCATAAGACTTAAATGGTTTTAGATTTTGTTGATGTCCTAAATCTCTATCTCTTTTTGTCTGATGATTTGAAGCAATATTTATTCTGGTTGTCGAGACATTTTTTTTACTCCCTAAATGTTTTTTCAGTTCGTGAGAACTAGTTTAATAATTTTTCTTAATAGGTAAAATCAGGATTGCTATTTTCTTTTTACTTTGGAAATGAGATAGGCTGATGTATATATTCTTGTAGTGTTGTGTTTCAGAAACACCTTATTGCCATGACTTATGCTTACATAGCAGTATCTAATCAATTTGAACCATCGATCAATTCTTAATATTGCTAGGGTAAATTGCATTTTTTTGCAGTTGTTTTATTCTAGTTCTTAACCTTTTGAACTTATTTATTATAGTGTTTTTCCTACTTAGGGATAGGATAGGTATCCTCTTTAAGTAATCATATCCACCATGATTGGGGATATTTCAAAATTAAATGAAAAACTTCCTTTACCCATTTATTAATACTATGATATGATTTCTTTTCACCAAAATAAAAAAGATGATACAATTTCTAAAATTGGATTGTTATCCTATGCCTCCTACAGTCCTACCTATGACATAGTGCATCGCCTCTTATGGTTAAATTAGTACTCCATATTATAACTGTATTCTTTATCTAGATGCTAGTTTAAATTAATTAGTACTCCATATCTTTCAGCTACGTGGTAACATTCCTATTTTCAATTTAATTTTCCACAACACAAGATTTGAGGTTGATTCTAATGTTCCCCTTTGATTCCATTACTAATAAGTTTGAGAAAAATGCAAAATACAAAAAGCAAAGTCTGATTAACTAAAAAAACGTGAAGCTAATAGAATCAATATGACTCCAGGCATTATTTTTCTTAAGATTTCTGGATTGGTCTAGAATTCCTAATTGCTGAATTCCAGATCTATATGGAAAGACATCCTACTTTACACTCATTAGATCCCCATTTTAAGCTCTTATAAAATTGCATAGTTGTTCGAAACTGAGCTCAAGTTGCTTAAATTGTTGGAGCTCAAGTTGCTTGAATTGTTTGTGCACATATGAGGGATGCTGTGGGGCTGAGTTTATGGTGTTTTGACGTGTTCAAGTGTTGCTGAGTTTGCTGAGTTGGTACTGGTTTTGCAGCTGAGGTTATCCTATTTCTACATATTTATGCCCCCTTGGACTGATTTGTAAATGAGTTTTCAGTGGGACTACAGAGCTGTTTCGAAGCCTCACCAGGGGCTGTCTGTTTTGCTAACATAGTTGCGCCTTCATGTGAGTTTTTGGAGCTGCATTCCTGCTGAGTTGGAAGGAGGTTTATGGGTACTTTTAGATCCTATTTCTGCATTCATGTTATTAACTTATCAATGCATTGTTGCATAGCCTAGCCAATTTTGTGGCTATGAATAGCGGCAACGCGACGTCGTATTTTGTAAATGATACAAAATGATGCTAGTATTTCTGTACATGTTTTCACTAAGGACCTATCATTTCGAAAAACAAACAAAATGCGATGTTCTATTGGCAAAAGCGTATCCAAATAAGACATTGGATTGTGTGTGAAAATAGTAGTGCGTTAGTACCTTTAACATCAAATCAGTCTATGGAAACAGAAGCCAATATATATAATTATACACATCAGTTCATTCATTTAAATCAATGTGCAACACTAGTTTGAGCTTTAAAATGACATACGAACTGATATATATTTGTCAAAGTAGCATCGTTATCTTCCAAATAAATCGATGTGTCGGTTAAATTAAAAATTGCATCAACAACATCATTTTATTTTGAAAAAATTGATCTAAATATGGAAAACGGCATTAGTTATGCCTATATTTCACGTAGTCGGTTAAATTAAAACAATATAAAATCATAATTTATGTATCGGACATGATTATAAACGTGATCACTAAAACAAAAAATGTTGTCTATTTTGTCTTAAGACATTACTTATTTTATAAATAAAGATGTAAATGTCACTTTTTTGCTTTAGGAGGACATCTTCACATGTTTTCAAATGACAAATAATGGATATTCATCAACAAGTGAATATGTCATAACAAAAATTTAGGAGTTCTAATTAAGAAAAGACATCTGCTTAAAACCGATGTGGAAGTTTTGATCTTTTATTACACGCACAAAGAGATCGGAATTTTTTTTGAAAGAGATCTGTTGACAACAGATGTCTAATTGAAGTTTTCTAGTAATGTGGGTAGTTGAATAACACATATTTATGCAATGCATGATATTTTTTGGATTTTTGACATTTTTCAATTTTTTTTTGACATTTTATATAACATAAAAGAAATAACAAAAATTCAAACATGAACTAACCTAACCTAACTAATTAATTCACTTCACTCCCCCCCCCCCCCCCCACACACACACACTTAAACTATTCATCAACCTTTAATGAAAATCAAATAAAAGACAACAAAATTTAAAAATAAGATCACAAGTGAGGGAAAAGGGGAACCTACTTGGTCGTGGTAGTGGTGGCTATCATCGTCGAACAACAAACTTTGGAACACTGAGGCAGCGGCGGATGCCATGTATCAGGCGACGGACGCCGTGTATCAGGTGGCGGGCGTCGCTTATATATGCAGAACCATGAATCCAAGTTTAAATGTAAATGTTCCGACGTCCAAACTCCTTCCAAATTGCTCTTTGAAGATCAGGACTTGGTTTCAAAGTCTTTCTTTTTGTGGTAGGGATGGTGATGGTATGAAAAGAATCGAATTTGATGGATGACGGGTATTGATGGATGTGGATGATGGGAAAAAGAAAGGCTTTTGATTGAAACTCAAGGCTTAGGTTTTGGAATTTAGATTCAAGTGGAAAAATTAGGGTTCTTGCATTTTCTTGGACACAAAGGCTTGAATGATCAAATTTGGGAATTGGGATATGTGGTTAATGAGAAAGGGAAAGGATTATCTATCAAAAAGAAAAAGAAATATTAGAAATAAAAAGATAAAATCTAGTCATAAGAAAAATGGAAACTAATCCTAAGATAGAAAATAAATCTAACCTAAAAGTGTATAAAAATAATCTAATACTAGATATAAAGAAATAAATCTAATCCTAAAGATAGATAGAATAAAATTTACTCCTAAAATAGAAAATAGCAAACATCTAATCCTAAATAAAATAGAAAATATATATCAATTAACCTAAAAATAGAAAATAATAAAAGGATAGAAAATACTCCCCTCCAATGTTACCAAAATTCGAAAACGTGTCACTAGCAACCACGACGGGCGCCGTGTGAAGGGCGGCGGGTGCCGTGTCTGCAGAACGCGAACTCCGTCATCCAATCAAGCAAATTACATGGTTAACTCAAGACTCCTCCAAAAACACAAATATCCAAATGGACCTCTATCATTTATTGAATTTGAAAAACTAAGTACCTAACTAGGAATTGAAAAACTTGCGAAATAGCAAACAAATCATGGGTTGCCTCCCAAGAAGCGTCCTTGGTTAACGTCATAGAGTCGGCAGTTTATTGTATCCTTACCTTAAGACTCATTCAGACATTGTTAAATCCCTTAAAAGCAAATCAAATTCTTGTGCCCAACCAAAATTTGAATGAACACTAAACATGAAAAACTTTGCAATTAAGGATACCTTGTAGAGAAGCTTTGACACTTTCCTACTTACCTGAGGTTGATCTTGGGAATGTAAGACCACCAACACAATTCTGCTGGTGTCTTGTAGAAGTAATGCTCCCGGGGATCCAAATATTTACCATAAATCACAAGAGTGTTAGAAATTTCATTACCTTGCTCAGGAGCCACAGAAATCGGCTCTGGAATTGGTTCGTCAATAGGTGCGATTGAGATGACTTCTTCAGATGAATCAGTAGCCGAAACATATAGATCCTCATGCGTGCACTCACGAGATTTCATTTCAATAAGCATTGTGCTTTCCTCTTCACCCACGGATACTTCCTCGTCACTTAAGAGGGGGTTGTCAATCAATGATAGGACCTTGGTTCTTGGACCAAATACTTCTTCATAGATGTCTTCCTTAGTCATCGCATCATTGGCCACATCACCTATAAGGTCCCAAAATCCTAATGGTCCTGGTTCACACAATCCTTTTTCATATGCACATATCAAATACTTCACTATCCTCAAATATGCAACTCCTAGGATGCAATGTATCGTCTCAATAGTGGCGTCTTCGATGCTTTTTGATGACTTGTTTTCCATACAGACTAGTACCTTTGAAACATATCGAAAGAAACTCTCATCGGGTAGCTGGGATAACTTCATTGGCACTACGTTAGATGGATCCTCAAAACACAATTGCGCATCAGATGTAGTAGGAGGCAAAGCGGCGTCACCATCCATAGGCCCTTCTACTTCTTCTTCACATGTGTCTGAGATGTCTGCAGCGACGGCAGGCGCCGGTGGTGGGGCGGCGGGCACCGCTTCTGCAGAACCATGATCCTTCTTGTTTTGCTCGTCCACTTGCTTGTGTTCTTCCTTCAATGCTTCGTCAGCCAAGTCGTGGAGAAGATTCCACAATCCTGACAACTCGAGGTTGCATAGACCATTGTCACCCATGTCATCGATAAGTTCTCGCATTTCAGGACTTATGCCTCCATACACGAAAAGAACCATATCTCGCTCATCATCATAGATATCCCGTGTTTGACGGTCACTCACTAATTCTTGCACTCTTTTGAAGTAATGGTGAAAAGGTTCTCCCTGATTTTGATATAACCTCAACATTTTTTTTAAAAATTTTTCGAAAGAAAAAAACAAAACAAAAGACACAAAAATCAATAAACACACAAAACAAAGAAATAAACTTGTCTCCCCGGCAACGACGCCACTTTTGACGGAAGGGAAACGTCGTTAGATTTCACCTCGCCAAAGAAATAACCCAAACAAATTAAACTAAATTAGCAACCTAGTATATCGGATAAGTAAGGGGTCGAACCCGCTACTAGAAATTTGTGATTTAACATCGGCTAATAGCCGATGTCTTTAAAAAAAAAATCGATGTCTATGTGGGTGATGTAAAAAGTCAAAAGTTTTTCACATCGGCCTTTGGCCGATGTCTATATAATTTATAACATCGTTTCCTATTATAAAAACGATATGTTTAATACTTTATAACATCACTTGTATAGAAATCCTACATATGTATATTCATTTTCTCTCTAAAATTTGTAATGTTATTCTTCACCAACAAATTTGGCTATATGGAATAAATACAAAACCGATGTTATTACGTATATTGAAATCATTTTTTGGTTTTAAAACCGTTGTTTATATATATTAAAGACATCCTAAATTATTAGTGAATCAGATGTGTTTAGGTCGTAAAAATGATGTGTTTAGTTCATAAAAATAATGTATTTAGTTTGTAAAACTGATGTTTTTTGTACGTAAAGTTGATGTGTTTAGTTCCTAAAACTGATGTTTGTACATGACACTGATGTTTTTAATTTGTAAAACTGATGTCTTTCGTTACAATAAACTGTTGTCTATTGCTTATAAATCCGATGTGCTAGCTTATGAACCGAAGCAATTTGGTTCATAAACCCAATATCATGTCTATATATATACACTTACACCATACCACAATACCAACCAAAGAGAACATGTTCCTATCTATATATACACATACACAAGACGACAGTACCAACCAAAGAGAACATGTTTTCAAAACCTGTATATATACACATACACCATTACAAGAAATGATATGTTTAATAACTTTGCCTTGAGCAACAAACTGATCAACCAAAGTAGAAGCTCCAAGATATTAGCATAGTTGTTCATAACTTTTCCTTGAGCAACAAACTGATCAAATTGGGCCTATTTATGCATAAAAACAGTTAACTTGCACCTTTATTCATCATCTTATTTCGCTAACCAATTATGTTCTATAATTGGTCAGCCAATGCAGAGGCAGTGATTTACTCACTTTTGATCTCTTGAAAAGTGTTGTGTAGAAGTCATTTTCAGCTTCAGATTGTTCACACACAACGAGCCTAACATCAGTAGAAGGTAATGAAAGTATAAGCCTACACAAAAATGAAATGCCAAAGCTTGCTTCGAGTTCAATTGAGAAGGCAAGACAATTAACAACAGGGATGCACAGTGATATATCACCTTCCATCCTTGTCTTTGGTCTCCTTTGTTCTTCTTAGGATTAACAGCTTCAAAAGTGCCTTAACCCATGAGAGACCTCGAGGATCACCAGACTCGTAAGGCTTTTGAATCTGATCTCGCCAACTGGACATAAACAGTTGATTAAAAACCACGTTATTAACTTGATATTTTAAAGCCCAAGCAGTACTAGTTGAAATGAGAAAACAACAATAAGATGATCAGATAAATCTGATTTTATTCATACCAAGTCCAGTTGCACCATGGCTCAACCTTTAGGAAACAAATAAGGCTAAACAGATCTTCCAAATTTTGGAAAAGCTAAGGAATTTACGTAGCCGATCTGCACCACAATTACAGAAAGAGGATAAGGATGGTGAAGTTCCAAACACATTCGCAGATTCCAAATAAATAAGCATATAAATGAGCCAATGATGAAGGAACTTTGCTAGTCAATTGGTTGTATTCAAGATGACTATAAGACAAATAGAAAAATTAGTAATTAAGTGGGTAAAGCCGTAAAGCTTGTAAGAAAAAAGGAGAATTGAAAACTCATGCATGCATGCATACATGAGGACTATTTAACAAACAAAAGGAAATGGATAAATATTAAAGTTTGCCTCAATTATAGCAAAGGAATCTCAGTAGTGATGCTTACAACTCCTCTAGACTACTTATCTGGGTCAGTTATGAAGGGGACACTCACCGTGAAAAATTTTCCAAAAAATGAATGGATTGATCAAAACAAAATGATAGGTTAGTCTAATTTCCTTGATAATAAATAAGAAAAATCACCATTGTCTAATTTTTCATAGGACATAAAAATGAAACCATCTTAATTATATTTAGAAAGTTATGCAGTATAAAAATCCATCAACAAGGAGCATTCTTTTAATCTTAAAATAAACCATACACGTTTACCATCTCAAAAAAAGTTATGTTCCAAGAATTGTCTTCTTTTGCAAATAGCACGCTATTTTCAGAAATTGATGCCTTGCAAGCTGACTTTCAAGGTGCTTTACCAACTGTCAAGGTATATACAAATGCATCAGACCATAGGAAAAAAAAATGCAGTAAATCAAAACTAAAAGCCATGTAAAACCTATTTGAAAGAATACCTGAGTACTATTTATAGTTGACTTGAAAAGGGGGTTTATCTGAACATGTAGAAACAGAACAAATATAACCGATAAGACTCACCACCAATATGACCACTAGGTATTCTCCCATTGTCATTCTTTTCTACAAGCTTCTCTGTAGGCAATATAGGGAAAGCATTTTAGGTTTATTGTACTAGCCAACAGACCCAAGTCCCATTTCTAACCCAGAAAAAAAAGCCCATTACTTTTTATTTATGTAATGAAAACAATGAATTGTTGAAGTCTAAAAGAAGTCCACTTTAAACTCACAGTCGAACAAAAAAGAATATTCAGAAGAAGATAGAGGCTAATTTCCCATTAGAGAATAACATAACCTAGTCTGGATTCTAGGGGAACACAAGTGCAAGAATCAGAGGTTTGAATCTCATATAGCCTGGTTAAGAAATGAAGTTCAATTCCAAGCTTGCAATCAAGATAATGGTATTGTTCAAAATAAACTAATTCACATTCCATCTCAGTTTCAAAGGCACATAAAAGATCATAGGTGCCCTTTTCATTAACAAGCTCCCAAATCAGGAAGGAGTAAGAGAGAGCTAACTTGTGGGAATGAGTCGATAAGGATCGCCAATTGGTGAAGACATACGCCTTTGATGAGCCTGCACCAATTGCACACCTGCCGGATGATCAACTGTAAGCCATAGTAAAGTTCAGTATATTACTCTTTATTCTCTTTTATTTTTTGTGATATTTATGACCCAGAACATCACAATCAGATAACAAGCAAGAAAACCCTAGAATCCGTGCTTTAGTTGGAAGAAGCACCAAAGGATACCAACAACAAAAGCAAGAAAGAAATGCAAGAGACACAAACTGAACTTCTCAAGGATTATCAGTTACCGTCTGAAAAAATTGAAAACAGATGATGAAGCCTTCAGTTCCTATGGGTAAACCAAACACTTACTGTACCAGTTCACTTACCTCAAATTGAAAAGAAACCCTAAATCATTAACCTCGAATTGAAAAACAATTTCAACTAGCTGTAAGGAATCGAAAGCAATTCAGTTACCTCCAAAGAAACCCTAAATCCTTAACATTGAAATTTAGAGGAAAAGTGAAATACGTAAGGGAGGTGGTTTGGGGAGAGGCAACGAGGGAGGTGGTGCTGAGAGAGTCGGCCGCCGGTGAGGGAAGAAGTGTTGAGAGCATCGGTGGCCGGTTAGGCAGCGAGGGAGGTGGTATGGAGGATATGCCGAAGATGGAAGACGTTTGGAGACGCCGGAGATGAGATATAGTCACCAAAGATGTCATGGAATAGAGAAGCGAGAAAGGGACACACCCGGAGAGAGGAGAAAGATGCCAAAGATTGAAGGAAGATGCTGGAGATGAGATCTGGCTGTTGGGGAGGTTAGGGTTCTTCAAGTTTCATCGACTGGGAGAATGAAGGAGGAGGAGGGTGAGGTTGAAAATCTGAACGTATGAATGAAATACGAAGAAGCAGAGGGAGTCAGGAAAGAGATAGATTTGGGTTTTTTTTTACAATGTGAAAAATTTCTAAGTGTTGGGAATTCCCCAAATAATTCAATGCGCGACTTTTAAGTTATTCAAATTTCAATTTCGCGCACTTGGAAAAAAATTCAATGTTTTTTAACATCAGTCAATAATATAGGATGATGTCTTTTTTATTTTCGACATCATCAATATATAAGCTGATGTTGAAAAACGATTTAACATCACTTGTTTTTCTAACCGATGTTAATCGTCCGATGTGAAATGACAGAATTCTAGTAGTGTAGAAACAAGTACTTCAATGCAATATGTGTTTATCAATTATGACACTAACAATAGAATAGGAATACGAATGAAGAAAGACAACAAATAAACTAAGACAAAGATGTGGATAGGAACAAAGAGAAGACAAAAGGTAAGAGTGTGGTTTGCCTATAATTCGCAACATTGGTTGATTTATTGATCCTTGAGATGATTGCAATATTATTCCTAAGCCTATGTCGACTTGACTAAAGTTGAAGAATCCGCAGAGATACAATCACCTTATTCAATATCACTAAAGAACAGCATTAAGAACTCAAGTACTTAGACCAATTGACACATTGATTCAATGCAATTAAGACAGATAGGCGCATACCGAACTCAGCCTTAATCGAATCTACACAACATAGATCAATTGTTATCATCCACTACAAAGGCATAGAAATATCACTAAATCAATGACTTCGTTTGCTATCAATTCAAGAAACTAACAACGGATTCATAGCATAGATGTGAACTCTAACTAGATGCGCGGTCATAGAAAGAATCACAAATATAAACAATGAAGAACAAGATGATAAATAAACTCATGAATAATATAGAAATCAAGTCTCACAATCAACCAACCAAGTCTTGAATCATAGCAAACACACAAGAATTCTAGGCAAGCATAACAAACCTTGAATCCCTAAACTTAGATCCTCTCATTGTAATGAGTTTTATGAATGAATAGAACTAAATGAATAGAACTGAAAACGACCTAATATATGCCTCCTTTCGTTGGCCAATCCCTAGAATAAGTGAAGATAAAAGTCCCCACAAGATAGATTGGGCCGCGTATCGCAAATCCGGGATCTGACGAGGCGGCGGGCGCCGTTCTTACAGTGGTGACAGCTTCGGCAGACTAAACTTGTAACGCATTTTCTGGAATCATCCTTTGTTGGATTGACGCATATGAATATGCGTTGGAAATCTCTTTCCAAGCACTACGATTCTCATGAAGACCTCAGAAGTTAAATCCAACTTCTCAGAACCTTAAAGATGGGATTTCGTTATGTTCTCAATTTCCGCTCTTGTTCCTTAGCTCTTCTTTGTCCATTTTGCTCCATTCTTTCTCCACCTTTCGAGCCCGGATCTTATAAAATATGCATTATCAACATCCAAGGAAATTTGGGAGTTTCTGCACATATCCTATTCTAAAGCCAAGGATGAAGCACTTGTCTTTGATCTCACCGTCAAGTCCTATTCTACGAAACAAGGTGAGAATTCTTCCATTGCTGAATATGCTACTTCCCTACAGAATTTGTGGCAAGAGCTCGATCAGTACCAAACTTTAGAGATGCAATGCATTGCTGATGATGCTGCGTTCAAGAAGTCCGTTGAGAAAAATAGGTCGTATACTTTCTTGGCTGGGCTCAAATATGCATTTGACCCAATTCGAGTTCAAGTGCTAGGCAGGAGCGACATTCCCTCGCTTGAGGAAATTATCTTCTTGATGAGGGCTGAAGAAAGTCGCAGGGGTGTTATGTTGGAACCAAATCCTACTGAAAGCATTGCCCTTGTTGCTGCTTCTGAGAAGAAGGATCACAAAATAGATTTGTGGTGCACTTACCGTAAGAAACCAAGGCATATCAAAGAGAAATGTTGGAAACTACATGGCAAACCTCCTAGTCAAGAATGGGGTACCAAGGATCAACCTCAGTCTCAATCTCATTTGGCGGATCATAAGAATGATTGAAAGACAATCGTTCCAAATCCCAGCTTAGAAGATATCACCAAGCTTCAACACTTGATCTAGGCTCTTGGGTCATCTTCAACATCTGCTGATAATTCCTCCTCCCAAGCCTTACACATCTCAGGTAGTTCTACATGCCTTAACTCATTTAAGCAGCCTATAAAGCCCACAAACTCTTGTTGGATACTTGATTTAGGTGCCACAAATCACATGACTTCATCATCTAATGGGTTTAACACCTATTCCCCTGGCACCACTCCTAAAAAACTATATATTGATTGCCAATGGTTCTGCAGCTGATACTATAAAAGAAGGAACCATATCTTTCTCTTTAGATTTAAGGCTCACTAAAGTCCTTCATGTGGTATTATTTTGGAACATGGATCGGGGAGGATGATTGGAGTTGCTAAAGAAAGAGATGGGCTTTACTTCCTAGCTGCACCAAGAAGGACCTCACCTACCACTTCTGCCTTTTTTAGCACCACAAACAAGACCACCATCTAGTTACACCACCACCGATTAGGCCATCCATCCTTTTTTGTTCTTAAGCACTTGTACCCTTCCCTTTTTCAAGGTTTCGCTGTCACTGATTTTCAGTGTGAAATTTATGAGAAAGCAAAACAATCTCGTGTTTCATTTCCTATTAGTAATATAAGAAGTCAATTTCCCTTCCAAATACTACATAGTGACATCTGGGGACCATCGTCTATTGTTAATATCAATGGGTCGCGTTGGTTTCTAACCATTATTGATGATTGCACCAGAGTCACCTGGGTTTATCTCTTGAAACACAAATATGAAGTTAGTGCAATCATCCCTTCTTTCGTCTCTATGATACAAACAGAGTTTGACACTTCCATCAAATGCTTCAGAACGGATAATGCTAAGGATTACTTCAACCAATCCTTAGGATCATTCTTTTCTGATAAAGGCATTATACATGAATCTTCATGTGTTTATACTCCACAACAAAATGGCCTTGCCGAAAGAAAAAATGGTCACCTTCTAAATGTTTGTCGTGCTTTGCTATTTAATCACAATGTTCCTAAACACTTTTTTTGGGGGGAGGGGGGGGGGGGGGGGGGTTGTTCTTGTTGTTACATACCTAACAAATCGTTTACCTTCCAAAGTCCTAAACTTTTAAAGCCCAACTGCAATACTTTTTCCCCTCATCTTAGTCTTAGTCGTGGTCCTGCTCTAAAAGTGTTTGGTTGTGCTGCCTTTGTTCATATTCATGATCATTTGAGAGGAAAGCTTGATCCTAAGGCCCTTAAATGCATTTTCATTGGCTATTCTAATACACAAATGGGGTACAAGTGCTACCATCCTGCCACTAAAAGAACCTACATCTCAGCTGATGTCACCTTTTTGGAAAATTCTGCATATTTTCCAGACCATTCTAGTGCAGTGTTTGAGGAGACAAGGTGTGCTGACTCATATGAACCTACACCCATTCCAACCCTCAACATCTCACCTGCTGAACCAGGCACATCACCTCAAATCAGTGTCAAACCACCAACTTCTGCACCTACTCCCGATTAGCCACCATCACAACCATCCTCTTTTCGACGTTTCTCTGAAGTGTACACTAGAAGGAACCCCATCTCTGAATTTCAGCAAGTCCACGCATCTGATCTGAGACTTGTGACTTATGATACAACAACTTCCACACTTGAGATTGACCAACTAATTGCTCTAAGGAAAGGTACTAGAGACTGTAGATATAGACCTCTTTATCCCCTTTCTAATTTTGTATCCTTGCAAAGGTTCTCACCTACACACCAGCAATTTGTTGCTAACCTTCAACAAGTTTCTATTCCAAAGAATGCTAAGGAGGCCATTAGTCAACTTGAGTGGCGTAAGGGAATGGAGGAGGAAATGTGTGCATTGAAAAAGAATGAAACTTAGGTCCTTGTTGATCTCCCTCAAAGGACAAATATTGTTGATTGTAAATGGGTATTTACACTGAAGTACAAAGTCGATGGCTCTCTTGAAAGATATAAAGCTCGGTAGTATCCAAGGGTTTCACACAAACCTATGGAATTGACTATCAGGAGACTTTTGCCCTGGTTGCAAAGATGAATATAGTCAGGATCTTACTTTCCTTGGCTGCTCATTTTGGATGGAATTAATTTACTTCAATTTGATGTAAAAAATGCTTTCCTTAATGGATGCCTTAATGAAGACATCTACATGCACTTGCCCCCTGGTTTCTCAGCTTCATCCCCAAATAAGGTGTGCAAACTATAAAGAAGGCCCTCTATGGTCTCAAGGAGTCCCCTAGGGCATGGTTTGGCAGACTTACTAGCGTCAAGAATGTTGTTGGATATCATCAAAGTCAAGGTGACCGCACATTATTCGTTCGTCATTCTAAGTCAAGGGGGAGTCACAATGCTACTTGTGTATGTTGATGATATTATTATTTTAGGAAATGATATCCAAGAACAGAGAAGATTGAAGAAGAAACTTGCAAGTGAATTTGAAATAAAAGAGCTTGGAAGGTTGAAATAATTCCTTGGGATTGAAGTTGCTCATTCAAAAGAAGGCATCTTTATATCCCAACAAAAGTCTATCACTGATCTGCTGGAAGAAACCGGAAAGAGTGGATGCAAAAAAAACCAACCACTATTCAATGGATCCAAATTGTAAATTAGAAGAGGCAAGAGATGCGAAATCTGTTGATAAAGGTATGTATCAACGCTTGTGTGGAAAACTAATATATCTTGCGCACACTTGACCAGATATTGCTTTTCCTGTGAGTGTTATAAGCCAGTATATGCATGATCCGAAAGAGCCACATCTGCATGCTGCTCTAAGAATTTTACACTATCTGAAGGGAAGCCCATGTAAAGGTATCTTATTCAGGAGAAATGGAAAGATATCCTTGGAAGCTTAATCTGATGTTGACTATGTTGGATGTGTTGTAGTCTTGTAGATAGGCAATCTACAACAGGATATTGCATTTTTTTAGCTGGAAATTTTATTGTATGGAGAAGCAAGAAACACGGAGTTGTAGCACGAGCTAGTGCTGAATCAGAATTCAAAGTTGTTGCTCATGGGATTTGCGAGTTACTATGGTTGAGAATTATTCTCCGTGATTTGAAGGTGAAGTGAGATGATCCAATGAAATTGTTTTGTGACAACAAATCTGCCATCAACATAGCTCATGATACAACTCAACATGATAGAACCAAACATGTTGAGGTAGATCGACACTTCATTAAAGAGAAAATTGAGGTTGGAATCATCAATATAGCCTACATACCAACCCAAGAACAGCTGTTACTAAAAGTCTTCATTGTAGCAGATTTCAAGAGCTTACATCCAAGCTGGGAATGGAAGATTTTTACAAACCCAGCTTGAGGAGGGGGGGGGGGGGGGGTGTTGGATAAATTAGTTTTAATATTCTGTCATAGTTAGTTGGGTGTTGTATTTATTGTGTTAGGTCTCTGCAAATTTAGGTTTAATTTTCTAGTTGTTGGTGTATATTTCCTAGGCGTAGTTATTATGTCTTTTCAGCTTTTGTTTCTGTATTTATTATGGGATTTTCTCCCTTTGGAATACAACCAAAATCATCTTTCTTCCTCTGTTACTCACACTTCCACCTAAAAGCAATGATAATAATGATTAAATTTAATTTTATTTAAACTAATTACTTTATATTAAATTTGATTTCTTTAAATCAATCATAATATCGATTACTTTAAATCATAATAATATTACTTCTTTTTATTAGTTTTATAGGTTATGTTTGGCACCATCAGCTAGTTTAATTTCAAAGCTTTTAGTTTTGATTTTATATAGTTTTGATATTATAAAGTTGATTCTAAAAGATATTTTTATCTCACTACGTGGTGGTTGGTGCATAGGCAAAGATTATTGTAAGGATGGCATTTTTTTTATAAGAATGAGCACATTTTCAGATTATCACACGGTGAATTTATCGCTAACTGTCAACTTTCGCAGTTGCGGATTACGAATGCGTGTGGTCCATCGCAATCGCGGACTGCGGGTGCACGGATGATACTTGATATTCACGCGCGGGAATCTGATCAAAAAGCTGACTAACACTGATTTACGGACGCGTACGTAGTGCGTGTATGTAGTCAGGGTTGTATCTCAGCAAACGTGAAATCAATCGAGTACTTTCAATTGATCGAATTTATATGAAAGAGAGAGAAAAGAGCTGCTTGACCTGCAAATGCAGTGTTGTACTCTGTATTAAATACAGATCCAGATCCCCTCCTTATATTTACTTCCTAATATTGGCCTAATGAATTGATCTCATCCGTCCAAATAAGTCAATGGTTAAGATCTATTCTACCTAAATTAAAATCAATTATCTTCTAACCCTCTTGTTTCTCCGTGAGTCCGTGTTGAGAATCCCTCGTAGCCCTCTTTCCGTCTCCGTCATCCAACTCATGTGTTCTCTTTGTTGAACTGATTAGGTTTTTTTGTAAGGTTTGTAAAAATCTTTTGGTCAAAAAAATTGAAGGATCAATTTCACAATTCAAGTGGCAAGGAGGATGTGTTCAGGCCCGATGGAGTTGGAAGCAATTAATTTTACAAACATAATCTATCCACCGGCCCGATGGGGAGGAAAAAGATGACTGATGGAGTTGGAATATGGAGTCCTCTATTCGAGGAAGATGGAGTTGGAAGCATCTAATTAATTTGGAACAAATTAAGAGAACAACAATCCATAATCTGATAGCGATTAATTTCGAAATCCTCTTTACGGGGAATATGGAGTTGGAAGCACATATACTCTCAATCCACGGTGAAGGCGGGTGTTCCCGGAGGGTTCGAGGTCCCAAGACTCGCCGGCGGTGGTGCTTGAAGATGACTGGACAACGGTTACAAAGAAAATTTCGACGGAGGAGGTTTGAGAATGTTCAGAGAGGGTAACGCTTGAAGAGATAGAAAAGGGGTTAATTAATTAATTAAATTAGGGTAACTAAAATGGATATAAATCTTGATCATTGATTTATTTGGATGGATGCTATTGATTAATTAGGTAAATATTAGGCAATAAATATAAGGAGAGGATCCGAATCCATTAGATACCTGCAAATTACTGAGAGGGAGAGCGCAATTTCACATTTTGAGATTTGACTATGTTGTCTGAAGTGCAGAATAGGCAGATATAAAGCATGCAAATACTCTAGAAGAGGGGGGTTGAATAGAGTATGTAAACTTTTCGCAATTACTGAAATCGTAAGACCTTACCACTTGATGTAAGACCTTATCTGAGAAGGAAGAGCGAGTTAGACAGAAATAGCGAACAAGTAATATAGCGAAAGTAAAGAACGGAAAATAAAGAACACGATATTTGTTAACGAGATTCGGCACAACCGCCTACGTCCCCGCATAGGGTTATCCAACTCGTAGGATTCAACAAACTTTATTTCACTTTATCTTATGAGCCCTAGATACAACCTCTAGAAGACCTTCCCTCTTCTAGACTAACTTCCTATCTAGCAACCCAAGCACACTAGTGAAACAAAGTTCTACGAGTACCTGAGTACCCTATACGTTTGGGTAAGGAACCCTTAGTATAAGCTAAATGAATTGTACTGTAAAGCTCGAAAGAAACCTCACACACTCAAAGTAAATAAAACGCTTAGCAAGGAGAGCGATGTGATATTGGAAGCTTTGCAGGAGACGTGATTGCAGTAGGACGTTGAGCGTTGTAGTAGATGTATCTCTGCAATCTTCTCCTCCTTTATATAGACTAGTACGTTTGATTTGAAAATCAAACGTTTGAATGTAACGTTGCACCAAAACTTCCTGGATAGATCTTCGGCCGAAACAATAAACTTCTAGAACCTTCACTTTCGGATATGTTGAGATCTTGAAGCCGTTGGTAGGAGCAAGAGCTTTGTTCAAACAAATCCCTACAATATCTCAACAATCTGGCTAACAAGTGATAAGGACTAAAATAGAAAGATTTAAGCCATCTCTATTCCAACATGTAACCAAACAAATACAAGGCCCAATCGAATAGGACATTACTGCTTAGGCCCAATGTTTAGCTCAACCTGAGATGGAAGACTTAGTAAGCAATAGGCCCATTAGGAATAGGCCCAACACGAAATCCGAGTCATCCAATCTCAGGAGCTTATATAACTCTATGAGGTCATTTGGTAAGATCTTACCAAGCCCTGGAAACCAGGACTTTGGTTTTCATCAATCAAGACCTTAAACTCATTGACCCGGTCTTATCATCAAGGTGGAGTTAACAATCTCCCTCTTGATGAAAGACAAAACCTGTAAATGTGTGCACTTGTTTCCAGAGGAAGATAATAACATGTAACATATATAAACATAGTGCAATAGATAATGTTGGATTAAAGAGTTTTAAAACCTAAAAAACAGTAAGGCCAGCAAAACAAAAGTAAGGGTTTACATCCCCAGAGTTGTTCTCCCCCTTTTTTTCTTTCAACAAGAAGGGAAGAGATGAGTTTTCAAAAACCAGCAACCAGAAAGTATCAACACAAAATAGTTTTTAAGACCAGCAAGAGATATAGCCCCAGACACCATCACTCGTCATCAGAAAGCACGACCACCTCGTCATACCATTCACCATATCTGGGTGGAACACCGTCTTCGTCTGGGTGTCCTCTAAAGATCTTCTCGCGCCACCGGTTCTTTGCGTTCAGCACGGTGTGGTTCTTCCACATTTCAACCTGCCTCTTAGCCTCCGCATCCCGCCATTTCTTCACTATGCCATACTTCTCCATAGTAAGGATGTTCGGCTCAGGGAAGAGTAGGCGTAGGATGAAGCGGTTTAGCACCTTGCGTTCACAGTTGAAGAGAACGTTCTTGGCAGTTTCCTCGACGTGCTTGACAGCATCTGCATCCATTGGCATAATGGAAGTGATGGCTCTATGGTTCATGCCACAAAGCATGAAAAGTTGATTCAACTTTTCATACACGATCACGAGCCGCTGGTGACTGTCATCTTGCCTGTCCACAATGTCTGTTCTGGCGGCGTTTAGATCCTTCCTAAGCGCGTCGACCTCAACTTTCAGGTACTCAATCCTCTGCTCCAACTTCATAGTGTCTTCTTGGGATGGTGTCTTCAGAATCCAGCCGCCGGCCAGATTCTGTTTAATCCCAAGTCTTTTCCAGCAATCCTCATCAATTCGGCCGGTGTGTGAGACATGTTCCTCCCCTTGTGTGTCAATGTGGAAGAACTCAAAGATCTTAGGGAGGAAGTTGGCATATGGGAGTGGAGCGGTCAAAGGGGTATTGATGGTGTGAAGCTTGTATGTGAGAATCAAATCAGGGACATCAACCTCATGACCCGCCATGATCAGGTAGAGAACGTGAAGGAAGTTATCAGTGACAAGCTCGCGAGAGTTCATCCTAGGCAGTACACAACGAGCAAGAATGGTAAACACCATTTTAGCTTCAAGGGAAAGGATGTTGTGAGTGTGTTTGGGCTTGGGCTTGAACGATTCAGGAGGAGGGATGGGATGGAAAAAGAACTCTTTCTGGGCTTTGCGAAGGCAGAATGCCTTGTTTGGGTGGTCTTGAGAGTTTACCGTTTCAGGGACACCAAGGATGAGGGCTAAGGAGAAGCAGGTGAGGGTAATTTGGTGCTGCTTGATCTGAGAGGAGAGAGTAAGGACTCCCTGTTCTCTATGAGCAGTAAGGTTCACAAAGAAGAGTCTAATAAGGCGGGGAAAAGCCACGGTGTCAGGGTTAAAGAGAAACCAGACATGAGAATTCTTCAACAAATTGACACACGGGAGTTGTGTGGATTCTAGAAAATCTAGATCCACATGCTCACAGAAGTTGATGGGTCGATTGACGAACCCATCCTTCCACATCCCGGATTTTGTGTGATTCAGAAACCAGCAAAGAGGAGTGTGGGAAAATACCCCGGAAATTGCAAGGGTTTGAAGCCGATGTTGTTGTGGAACCTTCTTAGGAGTAGATGGATTCACTTGGCGAGGATGATTGCGCAGAGGAGGATGGGGTTCCCTCTTGTTGATCTTCCGTCGACCACGAGAATCCTCTTCTTCACTTTCCGAGGAGGTCTCCAACTGTCGGAGAGTAGCCTTTCCCTTGTAATCTTCTTCAATAGCTTTGCCCTTGCCCTTGTAATCGGACGAATTGGATCCGTACCGAGAGCCAGACGAGGAGGTGGAGGATTTCTTTGGAGGCATGGTGTGAGAGGAGTACTCGAGTGACCTTGGAAAGGGGAGAAAACAAAGAGGGAGGGAGAAGTGAATATGTGATTTGATGTGGGAGAGAGAATGTATAAATAAGAAAGAGAAAGACCATTGAACTTTCAAAAGAAATCCCCCTTCTTTAGAAAATACCGGTTGTTATGATTCCCCCCAAAAAATATCCGGCCAAATCTTTCAATGTGAAACCAATTTTCAAAATTTGAAAATAAAGGATAAGTACAAGATTAATGAAGTACATCTGAAAAGTCAGGTTAAAAGAATAAAAATAAAAAATCTTTTAAGTAATTATCTAGGAAGATAATACCCACGAGATTTGATCCATGATTTATTATTTTTGAAGATGAATTCAAGACCGAACTATTATGGAGTAAGATCCTAAAATGCCTTTCAAGATCTTGATGTAGGGAATAATATTAATATCATAAGATACAATTGCTCCCCCTACATTGATGCTTCCCTGTTAAGTATTCCAAGTTCTAATCTGATGAAATTGAATCTATCTTTGGGTGAAGGTTTTGTAAAGATATCCGCAACTTGTAGATCAATAGAGATGAAAATCAAAGACACGTCACCCTTTTCTATATGATCTCGGATAAAGTGGTGTCGCACATCAATGTGCTTTGTTCTTGAGTGTTGTACAGGGTTTTTGGAGATAGAACTAGTGTTATCACATTTGATGGGAATGCCCTTATAGTGAATTCCAAGATCTTGGAGTTGTTGTGCAATCCATAAGACTTGCAAACAACAAGCTCCAGCAGCAATGTATTCAGCTTCGGCCGTTGAAAGCGCCACTGAATTTTGCTTCTTGGAATGCCAACTTGTAAGGGGTGCCCCAAGAAATTGACAGTACCCTGAGGTGCTTTTTCTATCCACCTTATACCCTGCAAAATCAGCATCTAAGATCAAAGCTTGTTTGATTAGGATACCATAATCTGAGATCTTTAGTACCATTAAGATATCTTAAAATCCTTTTTACCGCACTCAGATGAGATTCCTTCGGATTAGCTTGGAATCCTGCACACATGCAGACACTCAACATGATGTCAGGTCTGCTCGCAGTAAGATAGAGAAGGGAGCCGATCATATACCTCGATATTCCTTTTGGTTTACCTCTTTGCCGATAAGATCTTGATCTAGAGAAAGAGTGGAACTCATTGGAGTTTTAGCCACCTTGGAATATATCATCTCGTACTTCTTGAGTAGCTCTCTTGTATATTTCCCTTGGTTAAGGAAAATACCTTTTGAACTTTGTTGCACGTGAAATCCAAGAAAGAAATTCAGCTCTCCCATCATGCTCATTTCGAATTCCTTGCACATAATATTAGAAAATTATTTGCACAAAGAATCGTTAGTAGCTCCGAAAAGAATATCATCTACATAGATTTGGACGAC
The DNA here is from genome assembly GCA_037127255.1 of Persicaria tinctoria. Classification (NCBI taxonomy): domain Eukaryota; kingdom Viridiplantae; phylum Streptophyta; class Magnoliopsida; order Caryophyllales; family Polygonaceae; genus Persicaria; species Persicaria tinctoria. The sequence goes on along the minus strand of JBANSL010000007.1, from coordinate 16,885,123 downwards.
GAGTATATCCTTTCCAAGAGTTTTGATGAAGAGTGTTTTGTCAATCAACCCTCTTTTAAAATTATTTTTTAAGAGATATTTTGAAAGCCGCTCGTACCAAGCTCTTGGGGCTTGCTTTAAGCCGTAAAGAGCTTTTTCAAGGTTAAAAATATGCTCTGAAAATTCATCGTTATCAAAACCTGGAGGTTGAGCAACATAAACTTCTTCATCTAAAAATCCATTAAGAAAGGCACACTTCACATCCATTTGATAAAGCTTGATATTCATAAAAGAAGCGAATGCAAGAATCATATGAATAGCTTCGAGTCTGACTACGGGAGAAAAAGTCTCCTCTTAGTCAATACCTTCTTCTTGATTATATCCTTGTGCAACCGGTCGTGCCTAATTTTCATGCAATCATAAATTAATTTTTGATGTGAAGAATTTTTTGTAAACAATCTTCATTATTAGTGAATTAATTTAACGAATCTAAATATTGATATACTGATCATTATTAACTTTTTAATCAGAATTAAGTATATATATTTTGAAAGATAATTTAATTAAGATATGAGATTGAGAATTAATATAAATATTTTAATTAATGATAAGATTTTATTGTGCAATAGATATATAATTAATTCATAATGAAAATTTATTATTAGATATAATAACTAAAGTAATCAATCTTAATGATTAGAGATAAAATAATTAGGTACAATATTTATAAAATAATTCATAATAAAATGATAGATTTTGTAACTACTATGATATGAGATGGACATATATATATGGCGAGCCTCCCGCTGCCCCGCACCCACCCCACGTCGAGCCACCTCCGGCCACCACCGCCTAGCCGCGCTCGAGCCAACCCCTGGGCGCACCCCCGAGCCCTGACTTGGCTTGGTTCGAGCCCAAACGCGCCCACCCTGTCCATCCGAAGGCTCACGTCGTATCTTCGCTCGTCGGCCTCCCACACCACCCACGAGCCACCTCCGGCCACCAGCCCCCACCAGCTCGAACCCCCTCCCTCAGGCGCACCCCCCGAGCCCAGAACCCCCATGGTTCGAGCCCAGCCGAGCTCACACCAAGCCCATCTCTCCCGACAGACCTGTTCGAAGTTTTTGGCTCGATTTACCTTCGAAAACCCGATTTTCTCTTTGTTTCAACTCGAATTTGGTATGATTTCTAACCCTAAAATTTTTTATTACAATTATTTAGATTGTTTGAATGATTTAGGTTGAGATTGAAAATCTAGGGTTTGATTTAGGAGCGGAATTTGGGGCTTTTTGCCAAAAGCCAAATTGATTGAAATTGATGATATGGTTGTGTTGTTGGGTTGATTTGGAGCTAATTTCATGTTCATATCATTGTCAAATTGTTTATGGATCATGAGCTAATTGAATTTTAGAATTTTAGGTTGCGATATGTTTTAGAATTTGGGGCTTTTTGCCAAAGCCAAATTGATTGAAATTGATGATATGGTTGTGTTTTTGGGTTGATTTTGAGCTAATTTCATGTTCATATCATTGTCAAATTGTATATGGATCATGAGCTAATTGAATTTTAGAATTTTATATTGCAATATGTTTTAGAATTTGGGGCTTTTTGCCAAAAGCAAAATTGACTGAAATTGGTGATATGGTTGTGTTGTTGGGTTGATTTGGAGCTAATTTCATGTTCATAGCATTGTCAAATTGTTTATGGATCATGATCTAATTGAAGTTTGGAATTTTATATTGCGATATGCTTTAGAATTTGGGGTTTTTTGTCAACATACAAATTGACTGAAATTGATGATATGGTTGTGTTGTTGGGTTGATTTGGAGCTAATTTCATGTTTATAGCATTGTCAAATTGTTTGTGAATCATGAGCTAATTGAATTTTATTGCAATATACTTTAGGTCGATTAGGTTCTTTTATTTTAGCATAAAAATCATAATTTAGCCTATTAGCTCAATTGGTAGAGCAATGTGCATTTGCACAAAAGATGTGGGTTCAAATACCACATAGGTTACATAATAGACAAGAGCGCAACAATCGCAAATTGTTAATCATCCACATTATAATCCAAGTTATGCACTTTTTAACCTTAATTATGCACATTTTAATCTTATTTATGCACTTTCATTTTAAAAGCTTATACGTAAAAAAATCGATTTCAAACTTACATCTATCAACCTAAATTATCCGAGAGGTGAACCCAAACTCTCAAAAGTAAAAAAAAACAAAATTAAAACATCGATTTCAAAAGCACATCTTTTGTCTTATTAATGCACATTATGATATTACATTTGCAAAATTGTATTCTTAATCTGCACAATTGTATCTTACTTTTGCACAATTGTAGTTTAAATTCGGGCCTGCTATTTGCACGGCGGTCGTCTCGCCATTTGCACGGTGGCGGAGCCGGAGTCCCAGATCGGCAGGTGAGGATGGCGGTGTCGGACGCCGGATTCGCCATAGGTAGTAGCGGACCGAATCTTACCCTCTCGCCAGCTTTCGTCACATCAGTCACATCGACTGACAAAGCTGGCGCGAGACTGAGCCGGTGCCGGGTTCCGAGTCCGACAAAGGGGCTGGCGCGGGAATCTTCAGCCTTCTGTCCCATCAGTCCAATCGGCGGCAGTTTGCGTCAGCTTTGGTGCAGCCGGTGCCGGGTTCCGAGTCCGACATAGGGACTGGCGCGGGAATCTTCAGCCTTCCGTCCCATCAGTCAACTCAGCGTCTTCTTTGCGTCAGCTTCGGTGCAGCCGGTGTCGGGTTCCGATTCCGTCAGCTTATAAATGGAACGGTTTCCGGCTTCACTCTTGCACCACACACACATTCCACTCAACTCCATCTCTTACTCTATTTCGTCAGATTTGAGCTCCAAAATGCCGAAGTTCAACCGTTTGTTAGATTGGTTTTTTGGTAGAACGTGATCCGCCTCTTTATCAGAGAGTCCGAATCCGCATCCCGAGTCTCCCGATGAGCGTTCGACTTCACAACCCCCGCCGAATGATCCTAGAGCGCAAGCTGCCGCGGAGGTAATTAATGATTTTATGTTAAGTTTATGTTATGGTCGGTAGGGTATATTGATAAAAGTAGATATAATATTTGGTATGTTAAGTTTATGTAGATTTGAATATTGATAAAATTAGACAAAATTAGACAAAATTAGATTTTATGTAGATTTGAATATTGATAAAATTAGACAAAATTAGATAAAATTAAAATTAGATAAAATTAGATAAAATTTGAATATTGATAAAATTAGATAAAATTAGATTTTATGTTAAGTTTATGTTATTACATATGGAATATTGATAAAATTAGATTTGAATTTTTTAATGCATGAAAATGAGATATAAAATTTGTAATGCATGAAACATAGAATGGGATTAATAATGAATGACAAATAGATATAGATATAATTATGCGTGAAAATTAGATATGAAATTTATGTTAACATGTGGAATGTAGAAAGATTAGGACCGTAGGAAAAATCATTCAATGCAAGGAATTTTTGTTAACATGTTGATAAATATGATTAACTGCAAGGTATATTGATAAAATTAGATATAAAATTTGGTATGTTAAGTTTATTTTATTATTAGATATGGAATATTGATAAAATTATATTTGAATTTTTTAATGCATGAAAACGAGATATATGTAAAGGCCCGGATTTTTAAATAATATAAATAATATAAATGGATTTAAGTAAAAAAAAAGAATAATAATAATAATAATAATAATAATAATAATAAATAATAATAATAATAATTTATTTTGAGTCGTGATAACGTTGAGAGGGGGGGATCCGGGTATTTTGAAACATGATTCCTGTGAGGAGCTTTCCTCTGTATGTTACATATCCCACTAAATACTAATAGCTTTTCCTCACCTTACCTCTCTCCCTTTGGCGCCTGCAATCGGTGACAGCAGTAGCAATGCAGAGACCGTGCCTCTCCTTTCCATTCTTGGCTAGACGTCCCTCCCCACCTTCATCTCTTCAAGCCTTTTCTTCCCTCCCAATTTCAGCAAAATGCCAGTTGAAGCTGCAACACCCACGCCAATTGGAAGAGAATCAGGCCCCTTCACCCTTCCTTTTAATTGAACTGACGCCCAACCCAAACACACAGCAACACACAGCAGAACCCTCCCTCTCTCTCCCGTCCCTCCTCTGCAGAACCCAAATTCCCATCCAAAAACCACAGAGGACCACCATCACCCCACCTTTCTTCCTCCTCGCTTCCACCAGCAGGCCACCGTCATTGCCGTCCTCCTTCGTTCTGGGTTACGGCCGCGGTGACACCACCTGCCCTCCATTTCAGCCGCCGGAGACCACCAGAGCTCCTCACCGACGTCTTCGTGGCGAACCGTCACGAATCCACCCCCCCCCCCCCCCCCGTTCATCCTCCGAAGCCGCCGAGCACCAGTCGAACATCTCCGAGCTACGCAGCAGCTCCTTCCTTCCCTCCGTCTCCCGAGCAGAAGCAACCAGGAACACCGTCGGAGCCCAACACATCGAGCCCAGGAGCCCTCGGAATCGTCAATTGCGCTCCTGGCTTCCCTGTTCGTCCAAAAAGGTCGGTCATGGTTCCTTCGTTTTCCGATCGATTAGCCCATAAAGCTCCGCCTTTATTCTATTTCCTTCCGTCCCAGATCAAGCTTGTCCGCTTCCGACTCCGACGAAGCTCGATTCAACTCCGACGACCCATTTCCGGCGAAGAGCGTCGAACCTCGGTGAGCCCTCGTGTTACCCCATCTCTCCTTGCTGTGTTTGCTCTTTACTGTGCGGGTTCTGGTTGGTTTCCCATTTCCGTCAGACCGAGTGAGTCTCGAGTCGGGAACAATGGCCGTCGGAGGCCTGGTTCCTTTCTCCTTCTTCCGGTTTCAGTCGTCGTTGAAGGAGCCCTGTTCGATTGTTGAAGAAGGCAGGCTCCAGATCTTTCTTTCTTTTCATTTGGCGGGTCGTGGGCCTAATTTTTCTGGGTTATGGTCTCGGGTCGGATCCCCTCTTCCGGGTCCTGGGTTTAAGTTGGGGAGAGTTCAACCCGGATTCCTTTCCTTCCGGATTCCTTCTTTTATTCAGATTTGGGCTGCTGGGTTGGTAAAGCTTGTGGATTATTGTTTTGGGTTATTGTTGTTACTTTATGATAAGGTTATGTTAGTATTTATGTTATGAGATGATTTTACATAATGGGTAAATGTTAGATTATTATTGGTATTTTATTATTATTATTATTATATATTATAAAATGGTTTAAAAGAGACACTATTTGAAATATGTATTTAGTGATGGTTTAATTGTGATTTTGGGAAATCTGAAATGAATTATGGGATTTGACTTATAAATATGGTTGTGAAAATGGAATCATTTTTGGTGACTAACTGTTGGATTTATTTATGTAATGATTTTGAAAATAAACATGCCGGTATTGTGTTAATAATATGATTTTGAGAACTCGTTGAGGATTTAAATGATAAATGTCGGAATTTGGCCAAGTACGATTTGAGAAATTATTTTGGAACATGAGTTGACTTGATTTGGGATTTAAGAGTTGAGAAATATTGTTGGTGAGATTTATCAATGACTTTGATTAAATGATTTTGGTTGATGTCGATCATTCGGAAAGGTTTTGGAAAAAAATGATTTTACCGTCGATTGGTTTTAAGGATGTTGAGAACTTGGGTTTCGTGTGTATGAATGTTGGTCCGATAGCTTATGGAAATGACTTGATGATAGGTGTGTATTGCTTTTGGATTGCTTTGGACTTGCAATTGGGCCCTTACTTGCGTTATTTTGCTGTTCTGCATCCTCAGGTAAGTCTCTTCGGAGCTTACTCAGATTGAATAGAGCTATTCCCTGCTTTAAGTGCATGATATACTAGGTGTTGCATTCATGATCAACATGCCATGTAGTACCATGCTAGGTTGCGTTGATCGTTGAGCATTCTATTTCTCTATGTGTTTGTAAACAGAACGGCCGTTATCTGTGATAGTCCTAGAGTCTTTGCTAGGGTCATAGGGTAGCCCAGCCTCATCGGGTACCCTGAGTCAATCGAGTACTTCCTTATATTATGATATGCCTGCGGGCTTTATTGTGGAGCGGGTTAGGCATGCGTGCCGCCCTATTATGAATGAATGCATTCACGAGCTGGCGAGTCTCCGCCTGTCGGAAGGGGTGGAGGTAGGAGAGGGATATGCCACTTGGCATTGTCTTGGGCCCTTTACAGTATTTCTGCACATTATTATGAACTAGGAGCATGCTAGTGTGTTTGAATTTCGTACTGCATTAGAGCATCTTTATTAGGTATAGCGTATATGTGTGCTTATGGTTGGGATGCAGAGTTAAGTGGGCATCGATCTGATCCCGCCCCAAATCAATTTTTTTAGGAATTATTTATGTTCATCCTATCGGTGCTGTTTGCTTATTGCGCGGGTCATTTTGTCGGCGGAGAGTGAGCGCTGGAGTTATAGACTTCACCAGACTCTGATTATATTGTTTTGGATTTATACTTTTGACTCCGTTTTGACCCGGCTCCGCCGTGGCACTTGTATCTGTACTTTACTTCCGCTTTACTTCCGTTTGAAATGGTTTCCGCGGCATAGCCTTAGGACAGGTTAAGGGTACCCAACGGCCCTACGATACTTTAGGGTTTGAAATCCCTCTTTATTACTGACCTTTGAAATGAGTTTGAAACCTCGACCCGTACCTGGATTGCAAGATCCGAACAAGGGTTTTCATCCCTTGAAACGTAACCCGGAAATCATAATTCTGGGCCGTTACAAAGATGGTATCAGAGCTGAGGTTGTGCAATTCGGGTACAAAAGGGTCGAGTGTATGTTTTGGAAAACTGCCCATGAATTTCAAAGGTTTTGAACGTGTTTTAAAGGGGCAAAATGAATTTAAGATGTCTTACGTAAATTGGACTAAGTAATGAACTCGACTTGTAATAAAAGAGAAGAACCGACTAAACGGGGAGACGAGTGGGTAGTAAAGGCGGTAGACCACCCCTATTGGGTGTAGTTGGGAACGGTAGGCGAAATATCAGCTTGTTCTTTACAGATGGGTTGGGAGACTCAAATGAGATCATTATGAGTGTTATTAACTGACTCTGTGCTAAGTGCTTGCTATGCTAGAGATCTGATTTGGTATGCCTAACAATGAGCTGTGTATTGACATATTTGTGCAAACAGGATAGTGGGAGTACCCTTGTTTCTGTGTGGTCAAAACCAGCTTATGAGGAATAGCCCTTCTACTATTTTAACTCCTTGACGGTTCTATCTAGCCTTTTCCTAGATGTCAGTGCCTTCCACGAGAAATTAGGCTGGTAAACACATTGTGTCGGGAATCATGATTGGATGTTAAGTCTGTCTGAGTGAGTATTGGAAGTCCTGGATGTCACTTGAGTTAGGAGTAAGGTGTTCCTGGGGCTGTCCTTCCTTATTCATATGATGATCAACCTTTATTTTCTTACCACAAAGAGTCGTACCAAACTCCCACGGGAAAGAGGGGTGATGAGTCGGTTGGGAAAGTCAATGGTTGCCCTTAGGGATCTCTGTTCGATTGAAATAGTGACTCTCTCTGAATTTCATGACATAATATGATTAGTTATATTGCTTAGGTCTAGTGTTATGTCTTACTTTCTATCACGATTGCATGTTGTCATAACATGTCTACTTGGCCTATTGTGTTGACTTGATTAATGATTGATTAGAAGCATAAACCACATTATATGAACCTACATGATAGTTGTTTTCTCCTGGGATAGGTCCATGATAGTGTGATAAAATCTTCTTTGTATGAATGCCTATAAATGATCTCTTTATCGTACTAGCTAATGACGCGTCGATGCTCCTTATTCCTTTTGTGACAAGAACCTATAGCATGCATATCTATTTTGTAATTGTCAGATTAACTGTTACTGATTATTTTGCACTTGATATTGCTGTGTGTTACTTGTGTTGAAGAGAGAATATTTGGTATAATTGAGTCTTGAGAAATGCATGTTTTATCTTAGTATGTGTTGATTTGAGCTCATGCCCCGTATTCTAATCATATTGCCATTACTTAAACTCGTGTTATACATCGTAAAACCTTCCTCATGTTTCTAGATTGCTTGAATGTGATTTAATTGATTTCTTACGTGCCGCCATGACTAGTTGCATGTATGTATCGCGTGTTATGTTGAGCCATTAGTATCATGTAGGACCTTGATCATGACTTGTGTGAATTATACCTTGCCTACGCTACTGTTGATTCTCTCTCGAGCTAGGTCCCTGATAGTGTGTTTCTTCCCTCTTGTTGTCCTCTTAAAATGTTTTACTCATCCTGATTAGATTAATGTTTAGCTCGATGATTGACTTGCTCTCCGTAATTGGGTAATCCTAGCATGCTTACATGTTATCGCTCGGTAGTGTTACCCTATTGTTCTATGACATCCTCTCGTGCTTGCATAGATGTATGACTTGACACCTCGCATGATCACACACCCCGCTATACCATGATTCCGCATACGCATGACACCTGAATGTTAGAATGAATCTAGTCGAGTTATCTTGATTGTGTGCATGTTCGATATTTGCCAGTAGTGTCATGTAAGGCTTATGATTCCCAATATGAATCGCCAAATGATCACGTGTTGTACTTGTTCTATGATGTGATGATTATTGTATCGTGAGTGTGATCTATGATGGTTCGTTCTTAGTATGATTATAATGTATCGCCCATGGTGTATTTCTTGTTACTTTTGACGATGTCTCATGTTTCGTAAATATTATGCTGAACTCCTCTTAATGACTCTTGACTATGCTTGGATCACATCATGTATCACTAGTACCATGTAGGCCCCATGCTTCCTAAATGTATCTCGTCATATGATTATGTGTCATGCTTGACCTATTATACAATCATTGTGTTAGATGAGGTAGTCACTATGTTGCTCTTATATGTTCTCGTATGATGCATACACCAAGCTCGTGCATTGTTCATATATGTGATAATTGTGATGCTCAATAAATCCCGCGTATCCTGTTTAAAGTTGCTGAGCATATCTGTTCCCATGGAATCACATACTACTAGTTTATCTCGCATGCATCCGTGTAGGACTTGATTGTGTCTTTTGAAATTAATACGCATGTTCTTTTCCCTTGAGATAGGTACATGTTAGTGTGGGTTAGTCAAAATTTATATGCTCCATGATGAATTCGTGTTACTTGTCGTGATTGTAACCTCATAGATTTTCATACGGGCGATCGTTGTCATTCTCGGGTCAAAGTCTTGTCTCTAGTCTTGTCGTTCTTTAGCCTTGGTCTATGTTGGTTCCGAAGTGAACATTGGGTTGCCCGTCCTTGTCACTCCCCTATCTCTGCTAACTTAGACTCCCCTACGATATTTGGTGAGCGACTGCTTGGAAGAGGAAGGAAGTTGCATAACGATAGAGCTGTGTGGCGGAAGCGTGAGCCCATAACCCACAAGCCTCGTGATCGACGATGTTGGTGGGACAAGTATGTTTTGAGGATTGCGACTATCAAGTACGATATGACTTGTAGGCGGGAGTGCCCTCCGTTTGAATTGCTAACTTTTCTGAATATGTTGATAACCATGTTGCAATGCTTGATGGTGACGTTTATGTGTTGATGTGCTGACTTGATGATGACTATTGCCTGATTGCCTGTCGTCTATGATGATATGATGTGATGCCTTATGGATCTAATGTACCATGATGTCGTGACGTGTTGCTACTCTAAGTTGCTAAGCATGATTGAATTCCTTTGCCTGTAAAATGTGAACTACATATGCTAAGAGACCTGAGTTGTATCTGATAAGGTTATAGTGCAACATGTTAGCTTGACTTCGGTATGTTCATATATGATGTTTGCAATGATTATTGAGCATGATGATAAATTGAGACTTGTTGAACCCATGATGTTATGTTATAAATGCTAGTTGACCTGATGTAGACCTTGTGTTGATGATTTTAATTATTGCTTCTTCCTTAAACCTGTGGGTGAGGTCGTTGGTAGCATGGTAGAAGAGTGGTGAAAGAGCTTGAGTGGTTAGGATGATCGGGGATTTTATAAGATAAGTCGCAAGAGAGATATGTTGGTTTAGGTAAGACTGAGTGAGCTTTAGGAATTTTGCAAGGCATGATGCTGGTGATATCTTGTGAAGTGTGGAAAGTGTAAGAAATGGCCTTAAGAGAATTGATGATATAGTATGATAGGGTACTTGGGTGTGAAGTTAGAAGTAGGAGTTGGATTCTTAGAGGTGGATGGTGTGGTAGTGCTTGGCAGAAGGAGGGGCGAGATTTGAGCATCGGGATGAATTATGATTTCTTTGGGAAATTTTTCTGAGATGACGTTGTCGGTCTAGAAGAGGATTAGTCTTGGCTTGAGAGTGGAGATGGGTGAGTAGGGATTGTGCCTTATTTTGGGTGGTATGATGTGAGGAATTTTCTTGATCTTGTGATTTATTTATATTTGCTAGCATGATGTTAGATAGCGACCATGATGAACCTGATATGGAATTACATGTTGATACGCAATGTTAAAATCTAATTGGTAGTGACTAGTGTTATCATGATATATCGATGATTGCTATCCTGTTAAGTTGTTTTAGAAGCATGTTAGGATGTGTTGTGATATGATAATATATGAGATCATGATGTGTTATTATGTGAAAGCATGATGTTATATTATGTGGTGGTAAACATGATGTTATATTATGTTGTAGTAATCATGATGTTGTATTATATGGTTGACAAGCATGGCTATTGATGTGTCAAATGATGAGTATGACTTGGAATATGAATATGATTCGTATATATATATGAGATAATGGTGCTTGATTTCTAAATGATCGTTATATGACATTGTTATGAGTAAGATGATTTCTAGAGAGCATGTTGACATTTTGATGGTGATATACTTCTTGACCTTCCCTTTTTATTGAATCTTAATAACATGACCTTGTTTGTATGGATGTGGTTGCAATTAGTTTTGTTTCATTGACTTATGATGAAATTCCGTTGTGGCTAACCTTGCAAGTACCAATGATTGATGGGATAAAAATGTTATGATAATGCTGGATAGGAATTGGATAGGATGACTATGTGAATTTGTGGGTTAAATGATATCTCTTGTACCGACGTCTTCGTTGCGAACCGTCACGAATCCCCCCCCCCCCCCCCTCGTTCATCCTCCGAAGCCGCCGAGCACCAGTCGAACATCTCCGAGCTACGCAGCAGCTCCTTCCTTCCCTCCGTCTCCCGAGCAGAAGCAACCAGGAACACCGTCGGAGCCCAACACATCGAGCCCAGGAGCCCTCGGAATCGTCAATTGCGCTCCCGGCTTCCCTGTTCGTCCAAAAAGGTCGGTCATGGTTCCTTCGTTTTCCGATCGATTAGCCCATAAAGCTCCGCCTTTATTCTATTTCCTTCCGTCCCAGATCAAGCTTGTCCGCTTCCGACTCCGACGAAGCTCGATTCAACTCCGACGACCCATTTCCGGCGAAGAGCGTCGAACCTCGGTGAGCCCTCGTGTTACCCCATCTCTCCTTGCTGTGTTTGCTCTTTACTGTGCGGTTTCTGGTCGGTTTCCCATTTCCGTCAGACCGAGTGAGTCTCGAGTCGGGAACAATGGCCGTCGGAGGCCTGGTTCCTTTCTCCTTCTTCCGGTTTCAGTCGTCGTTGAAGGAGCCCTGTTCGATTGTTGAAGAAGGCAGGCTCCAGATCTTTCTTTCTTTTCATTTGGCGGGTCGTGGGCCTAATTTTTCTGGGTTATGGTCTCGGGTCGGATCCCCTCTTCCGGGTCCTGGGTTTAAGTTGGGGAGAGTTCAACCCGGATTCCTTTCCTTCCGGATTCCTTCTTTTATTCAGATTTGGGCTGCTGGGTTGGTAAAGCTTGTGGATTATTGTTTTGGGTTATTGTTGTTACTTTATGATAATGTTATGTTAGTATTTATGTTATGAGATGATTTTACATAATGGGTAAATGTTAGATTATTATTGGTATTTTATTATTATTATTATTATATATTATAAAATGGTTTAAAAGAGACACTATTTGAAATATGCATTTTGTGATGGTTTAATTGTGATTTTGGGAAATCTGAAATGAATTATGGGATTTGACTTATAAATATGGTTGTGAAAATGGAATCATTTTTGGTGACTAACTGTTGGATTTATTTATGTAATGATTTTGATAATAAACATGCCGGTATTGTGTTAATAATATGATTTTGAGAACTCGTTGAGGATTTAAATGATAAATGTCGGAATTTGGCCAAGTACGATTTGAGAAATTATTTTGGAACATGAGTTGACTTGATTTGGGATTTAAGAGTTGAGAAATATTGTTGGTGAGATTTATCAATGACTTTGATTAAATGATTTTGGTTGATGTCGATCATATCGGAAAAGTTTTGGAAAAAAATGATTTTACCGTCGATTGGTTTTAAGGATGTTGAGAACTTGGGTTTCGTGTGTATGAATGTTGGTCCGATAGCTTATGGAAATGACTTGATGATAGGTGTGTATTGCTTTTGGATTGCTTTGGACTTGCAATTGGGCCCTTACTTGCGTTATTTTGCTGTTCTGCATCCTCAGGTAAGTCTCTTCAGAGCTTACTCAGATTAAATAGAGCTATTCCCTGCTTTAAGTGCATGATATACTAGGTGTTGCATTCATGATCAACATGCCATGTAGTACCATGCTAGGTTGCGTTGATCGTTGAGCATTCTATTTCTCTATGTGTTTGTAAACAGAACGGCCGTTATCTGTGATAGTCCTAGAGTCTTTGCTAGGGTCATAGGGTAGCCCAGCCTCATCGGGTACCCTGAGTCAATCGAGTACTTCCTTATATTATGATATGCCTGCGGACTTTATTGTGGAGCGGGTTAGGCATGCGTGCCGCCCTATTATGAATGAATGCATTCACGAGCTGGCCAGTCTCCACCTGTCGGAAGGGGTGGAGGTAGGAGAGGGATATGCCACTTGGCATTGTCTTGGGCCCTTTACAGTATTTCTGCACATTATTATGAACTAGGAGCATGCTAGTGTGTTTGAATTTCGTACTGCATTAGAGCATCTTTATTAGGTATAGCGTATATGTGTGCTTATGGTTGGGATGCAGAGTTAAGTGGGCATCGATCTGATCCCGCCCCAAATCAATTTTTTTAGGAATTATTTATGTTCATCCTATCGGTGCTGTTTGCTTATTGCGCGGGTCATTTTGTCGGCGGAGAGTGAGCGCTGGAGTTATAGACTTCACCAGACTCTGATTATATTGTTTTGGATTTATACTTTTGACTCCGTTTTGACCCGGCTCCGTCGTGGCACTTGTATCTGTACTTTACTTCCGATTTACTTCCGTTTGAAATGGTTTCCGCGGCATAGCCTTAGGACAGGTTAAGGGTACCCAACGGCCCTACGATACTTTAGGGTTTGAAATCCCTCTTTATTACTGACCTTTGAAATGAGTTTGAAACCTCGACCCGTACCTGGATTGCAAGATCCGAACAAGGGTTTTCATCCCTTGAAACGTAACCCGGAAATCATAATTCTGGGTCGTTACAATATAGAATTTGTAATGCATGAAACATATAATGGGATTAATAATGAATGAAAAATAGATATAGATATAATTATGCGTGAAAACTAGATATGGAATTTATGTTAACATGTGGAATGTAGGAAAATTAGGACCGTAGGAAAAATCATTAACTGCAAAGAATTGATGTCAACATGTAGATAAATATGATGAATGGGCAAATATATTATGGAATTTATGTTCACCTAATGGATATGGAATTTTATAATGTAGATGATGAGGCGGGTTGTAAGGCAGCGGGAACGGGTAAGGCCCACGGCCTCTCTGAGGAGAGGTGATAGGCCGATAGAGCCGGCGAGAGCCAGCACATCGGCCATTAGACAGCCATCAGTAGAGCGACCGATGCAAGCGCCCGCAAGGGCAAGTACGTCGTTTCTTGGGCGGGACGACGTGGATTTCTTGGCAGATTACACCGTCGACGATGTCGACACTACACAATTGCCGGAGACACCTTACGTCCCAGCCAGCCCCCAAAACCCCATGTATACGCCCGCCGACGAGTGCGACACCGGTTCCACGCAGCATTCGAGTGCGTGGGAAGGATTAGTCAACCAGACCACCCCCATTTATTCAACCGTGGGTGGATCTGGACTTTGGCCGAACTGGGAGGGCATGACTCAGCAGCCCATCCGCGGCAAGGGGGCATCCTCCTCAAACCCAGCTGGTGGTACAGCGGCAGGAGCGTCTAACCCCTTCGGGCTCGCTGACACGTTTGGGGGTATTTCCAGTACAGCTCCCGAGCATAACCCCAACTGTCTTCATGGGATGAATGACGAGTTGAACAGTAGGGATGTGGACGACGGCCGCCCCAAGTATGTGGAGCCACTACGACACTATAGGACTCACAGGTGTCAGCATCTGTGGTTAAGTGAGGTGTGTGTTAATGTATGAACGATTTGTTCATAATTAATGTTATGTTATGTGCAACTGTGGTATCCGTCCAGCTCATACTCTTATTATTTGTCTTGCAGGAGGTCGAGATGACATGCAAGAGCATAAGGCGTGCAGACCGGTGGCATGCAGTGCGCAGCTGGCCTCGTTTACCTGGACAGTGGGAATGGTGGCATGTGGCGAAGCAGAGTGGGTTGCATATGATGGATGACATCAGGATGGACACAGTGGATCACTGTCTCATCCAAGCATTTCTATACCGGTGGCATCCAGAGACCAACAGCTTCCATCTCCCGTGGGGGGAGATGACAATTACCTTGCACGATGTGCACAAGTTGTTTGGTCTTCCCATCGACGGAAGGGCCTTGAGACCTAACAGCACAAACCAGCTGCGGCAGGCGTGGTTGATGAAAAAATTAGGCTTCTCTCCTCAAGACCTTGTACGAAGTGGGAATGTTTTTTACCAAGGAAGCCTAGATTTCCATATGGGCCAACTAGTTCACAACTCGCAGACACCCCCAACTATCATCGCAAGCGGATATCTGTTGGAGGTTCTTGGTTGCTTGGTTTTAAACGACCGGACCACGACCACCATACCGATCACTGCTTTGGATTTCGTGACTGATCACCGAGTCACAGGAGAGTATGCATGGGGTGCGGGTGTCCTGGCATATCTGTATCGGCAGCTGGGGATCTCGTCGAGACAGGGGATGGCCAACTTGGGGGGCTGTACTGCTCTTGTTCAGGTATGTCTCGACCCCCATACACATGGTGTGTGTTATTATTGATGATAACTCAATGTCCAACTGACGTCTGGAATTTTCAGTTTTGGATATTCGCTCACTTTCCAATGTTCGCGCCCGGCGTCTGTGAGGACCCCGCGGACCATGGAGACGTACGCTGGGCAAAGAGGTACGCTTGTCGACCAACACCACCGATCACCCACGAGAGGACTTTGAAGTTCATCAAGCAATTAGAAACGATGCGGGCAGAGGACGTCAAATTCATGCCCTACGGTCCCCTTGACTTTGATGGGTTTTACAGAGTTTCGCGTTACAGAGGCTTAATCCATTTCTCCTCTGTTATGGAAGCCTACATGCCAGACAGGGTTATGCGACAGTTTGGTCATGTTCAGACAATCCCCATGCTGCGAATCCTCCCCATGCAAGAAGAGAGACCACCTCAAGTCAAGGGTCTGAAGCTGACATGGCACCCAGTGGACGACCTATGGGATGACCATTTGATTGTTCCCACTGTATACATATCCTTCAGTCAACATAGGGCTGCGCTGGAACCGTACGCTGTATCCGATGAGTACATGGGGTGGTATGGTGAGCACGGCCAACCTTTTCTATTCAAAAGCTCAAGCCACCAGGTACCAGCAAACATAGCTCCGCCAGTGGCCGTTTACGATCACCGGGTACGTGTGAATAATACCAATGTACTTTCGTTATTGGTGTGGTGTTTAATAAAGTGGTAGTTTTCACCATCATATTGTTTGAAATGCAGCGGATTGGTATGTTGCTTCATCGTCTGGATGTTCTGATCGCTCGGGGCGACGCGTATGTTTCCGTAGATGAGCTTCGGCAGTATGTCGAAGAAGCGCGGGGGGGAGGTGTGCCATTGGCGCCAACTCAGGTTCGGGCATCACAGTTTTTTCATTTTATGCCAAACGCCTGATGAAAGGGATCGAACTGGTAGCTGGTTTTATCGTATTTCTTGTCTCTGTGTTGAATTTGTTGGTAGTTGTATTTGCGAATCATGTACTGTGTTTTGGTATTGATTGATGAAATTTGAAAACACATTGTGGGTCTTCAAGATTGCTGCACATATGATATTGAATGAGATTACAAATTCCGATGCTAGATCATTTAAAATAAAATAAGTGCGATCCCAGAATATAATAGCATCACAACTACTGAGTTGCCCTTTCAACTAGAAGGTAGTTCAAGTATTGTTGAATGCGGTCGTTGAATGGGGTATCCCATCTATTCACACTTGGGTGGTGGAAGGGTGACCATTCAGCTGCAGTAGGTGGAAGTGGTGACCCTTCCTTCAGCCACACGGGGGTCCAATGGACTCTTGCAAGCCAGGCAACTGTAATCACCTCAGTTGGTGGAGTTTGGTTCGACCCATTCGCGACAATAGGAAAGCAGGTGTGAGGATTGTCGACACTTAGGACAGCAACGACCTTGTTGTACAAGGTTGCTACAGCAAGGGGGACCATAGGTGCCTCCATCCAGTTTTGATGACGATGTAAACAAGGACCTGGGTCTTGCAGATCGATATTCTCGATAAGATCGTCAATGGAGTGTAATAGGGTTGCTGGTTGATACAGCCACCGATTCCCTCTAAGCTCTTGCGCGACCTCTCTTCTGACTCGCATGTACTGGTCTTCTCCATACCCCAGCACAGCCGCTAAGGCCCGATAACCGCAATGACCATCAGCTGAAACCTGGGTACTTCTATCAACAAAGGTGAGCATGAAGTTATGGATGTGAGTTGTCAACAATACCGAAGGATCAACATCCCGATCTGTTTGCCGACCTCTACCTCTTGATCGACCTCTACCACGCGCCCGAGAGGCAGCCTCTCGTCTCCCGTGTTCAAAACCAGATGGGTCACACTGCAATGATCGTCTCCCCGTGGGACGACCCTTTCGATGGATCCCTGTTGGCTCTCTCATGGTAGACAACCCAGGGTTGTTCATGTTGAAGTATGCCTCGCCCATCAAATCCTGCTGATCGGGCGTGAGGTTGTTGCCATCAATATCCCTCCGAAGGCTGACATATTCCTGACTGTTAGGAGTGGCGCCATCGTTGCCGCCACTTGAATCTTCGAGAGGAATTGTAGGATCCCACATTACTTGCTTCCAGAAGGGATGAATTTGCGAGGGCCTAATAGGTTGCTTGTTTGCGATCGCCTCTAAGAACTCATGTACACATGGTACCCCGTAAGCGTCCCTCCAATAGCGATCCCTACAGACACCGTCATGACTAGCCGGGAGTTCCTTCGCCGTGTTGTAGTTGGCCAGCAGAAGATCGAAGCACTCATCAGTCACCAGCATCAATAGCGGGGCAAATATTGGTTCACTCATGACACACCGTTTGATTGTCAGCCTTGACTTCTCAAGGAACCCTCTGAGTTGGTCTACCTGTTCGTTGACCAAGTTGTCAATGCAATCTGTAACATCAACGAACCCACCAACAGCCGTCCCTAGCATGGACTTTAATTTTGCATGTGCGGACTCGGCACTGTATCATAACAATTATTTTACCTCGGTTATCTAGGATTCTTACATATTATAATTATTACGAATTTATACGATTCAATGTTACTTACTTATTCGTAGTTCGCAGCCCGAGATGTAGGAACTTATCAACCCATGCACGAACTATCGCCTCCTTGAATTCTGTGAGCCATGTGTTTTCAAGGTACTTCATAAGACCCCATCATGCCTCCCATTTCGCCTTCATCACTTGTAGACGACCTTCATAACTTTCTTCTGTCTTTGACTCAAATAAGGCCTTGCATTCATTGTAGAAGGCGTTTCGCTTCTCGGTAGATTTCGTGATCCTACCCTTCATTTCAATGTTGCACATAATATGATAAGTGCACAACATATGCTTTACCGTGGGTAACTCCTCCCGAAGAGCCTTGATGAGACCCAACTCTCTGTCGGTATAAATTACTTCTGGGAGTCGTTGACCGCACAAATAGCGTAGTCGCCTTAGTGCCCAACTATAGTGTTCTGCGCTCTCGCCTGCCATGAATACGAACGCAATTGCAAATGTGTTTTTCGTGCTAGTAATCCCTACGATCTCCAGCAACGGCATTTCGTACCTAACATTTTAATGAATTAGTCAAACAATTTACTACAACGTATGACATATATAAAAGTAGTCGACGGTAATGTGATTCCTCTTACTCGTTCGTCTTGTAGGTCGAGTCCATCACGATAACATACGGAAACAACATCAGAAGATGTCGGGAGTTCGGATGGGACAAAAACACATCAGTAACCTCGTCTACTCCTGCTTTAGAGGAATTCCGTGTGGCGATAAAGTATCCCTTTTGTTTAAGTTTGTGAAGCGCTTGAGGCAGGTCCCTCCGTCCTTCTGCAGCGTTTCTCCGCAACTGGGCTCGTGCATTGTAGACTTGACGAATGTCAGTCACGCAGTCATGATCATCATACTTCATCCCGCGCAACATATCCCCCGGTTTTATCCCAATCACTGTATCACGTCGAACCTGCCGACGTTGATCTGGAGTTAATCTACCGGCATAGGGATGTCCTAACATCACATCGTTTAGCTTGTGGTTATGCACACCGCATATAACCTTCATGGTCCAATTGTCAGCATCATTTTGACGACCCTCCAGCTCAAACATGCATCCGATCTTTGTCGTTTTCCCGCGCCTACTCACTGCAGGCGGAAAATCCTTGTCGACATCTGGAATATCTCTACCCCCTCCGTACTTATCACACACTAGACGAAAGGTACCCAAACCACTCATTTGGTTCTTCCATGACCGAGTGATCACAAGTACCATGTTCTTAATTTTCCCTACGTATTTAGCCCATGCCTTCATGTTTTCTTGATCAGCCCAATAACCATCGACTGTAAACATCGAACCATATTCTGTACCCACATCTAGAGGTTGGTTTTGTTCCTGCATAATGTCACTTATGTACTAAGAACTTTTTTGGATTATATTATCAAAAATGTTATGCTATCTTATGTTTCGAGAAAAACCATCATATCCATTCAAACTTAATGACATTAAGGTTACCTCTATATAAACGTTCCGCTATAATATGATTACATTCAAACCTAATTGTATAAAGGTTCCGCTATATGCTATAATATAATCATTCAAACCTAATTATATAAAGGTTCCGCTATATGCTATAATATGATTCTATTCAAACCTAATTACATAAAGGTTCCGCTATATGCTATAATATGATTCTATTCAAACATAATTATATAAAGGTTCCGCTATATATAAACGATACGCTGTAACAATATTAACTTACCCCGATCTTCTTCACGAGCTCCTCCGGATCGCTATAGCTAAAAATGTCGAACGGTAAAACGCCTCCGCCATCTTCTTCCGTTAACCCCATTTCCTCTGATGTTAGAATTTGGATTTTGAATCGAAAACTTTGTGGTTTAACTCGGGCATCGCTTTGTTATATATAGGCTTCGAACTTACCTCGGGCATTGGATGCCGGTTTTGGAGTCCGACACCGCCATAGCCTCCTGCCGGTCTGGAAGTCCGACACCTCCAAATTGTATGCCGATCTCGGAGTCCGATTCCTCCACCGTGCATATGGCGATATGGCGCCGTGCATATAACAAACCGGTATTTCAATGGCAATCTGATGTAATTTGCACTTTTTATTTTCGTAAACTCCCATGTTTCAAACGAAAGCTGAATTTTGACATCGAGAATTCTGAATCATTTTTCCAACAGATATGTATTTGGAATATTTTATGGGGGAAAAATTCCAGTTGGAATACTAATTTGTATGAGCACATTGAATTTTATTTAGTGGGTCTTATAAGATCGCACATAATTTCCCATTTTCCAAATATAATATAATGATGCTGTGAGATCAATGTTAGTGCAGCAAATGGACTTCCCATCCTGAATTTGTCATTTGTTAGTGGAGCTCATCACCCACTTTTTTTCTTCTATGAAAAATCTGTATTGAGCATCAAAGTTTATATTTATTGTATACGAGTAGTATATACTGCTAATAGTCCTTTTTCGAAAACCCTAACTTCTACGAAATTTCTCATACATCTATTTTTTATACTGAGAGGCCAACCTTCGACTGTCGTGTTCTTTAAAAAGAAAATATATTGTGGGGTATAAAGATATATGTGTACTTTCAAGTACAGCCGATGGAGAGAGTGAAAGTGGTAGCCTGGTATGGAACTTTATAAAGTGCACGTACTTTTTTTTTTCCACGTAAGATAAAGATTAGGTAGGGTCGATCGCACGCAGCAGAGGCTCTTCCTAGCGCATCCTTTCGGACGAGAATTAGCCGTTCTGGATCATCCTCACAGCAAACGTCGGCAGGGGATGCATGAGCACTAGGATCAAGATAGTCAGCAACAACATTAGATTCCCTTAAAATATGACGAATAGCAACATAAGTAAGGGACGAGATATCAGACAGAATATCAGCTCGTAGCATCTCGATTGTCCAGGGGCATTTCCAATCCCCCAGTAAAGCCTTTATCACTAGTAAGTTATCTCCTTCGATAAGAAGTTTAGAGAGTTGCAACTCCTTGGCTCGTAACAAACCCATTCTGAGGCCAAGATTTTTGGTGTAAATCACTGAGATGTTTGTGCAAATAGACCTGCCAACGGAGACAACGAAACCAGTGACAGGCCTAAAGTCTTTATGCCAAATCAAAGTAAATTCCTAAGATGCAAACTATAACAAGTATAGTAGGTAAGTTAGGGTCGAACCCACAGGGAAACAGAATCAATTGTAAGAGCAAGTATTATTACCCAAAAGTAACCGATTTAAGGGGAGTTTTGTGTGTAAGCAAATGGTGACAGAACAAGTTGCAAATAGAGGTTGTGAATATATGATGGAAATGTATCACACCAGGTAATTATCCGCACAACAATTGAGATGGTTCATCATCGCATTCTATGAATCTCAAGTTCTAATGTCCAGTAATTGTTCTCAATTCAGATCGTGTAATAGCTTTTAGTCCTACCAGTCCTAAAAGCACTTATCACCAAATTACAAGGGAAAACCTTCACCGAATAATAAAGCAATAGCATTCAAACATGAATTATAATGAGATACAAGCGATTCTAACAACCCGTTAAAATAGCCTGTAATCGAATCTCCTTCACAATCTACCACAAGCAACCCGCGTATGGTGATTGTGTTTGCTACAATGAATCTACAACCCCAAACCTGGAATTGGAAACCCTAGCAATATGACTAGTATCGATAAACCTAGGTGATCAATCCAGATTAACCAATAATAAGCAATCAAGCAATAAGCTCAGGAGATCGAAACAATTAACAAAGGACGAACAAGAGTAGAATACTCACAACCAAATCAATCGAAGGCTTCAAAGAAGCAAGTGTAACAAAGGAGAGTTAGTTCTCCATAGGGTTCGTGAGATGAACAAAAGGGAAAATACGTCTCTGGAAAATAACCTAATTCTCTACTGCTGCCTTCTCGGCCTATATAAACTAATTAAGTCGGGTTTAACATCCCGTAAAAATATAATATTAAAACTAATAAGATAGGGAAAATCGGATAAGAATCCGTCTTCAGGAACCGACGCGGGCGCGCCATGTAGCAGCGCGGGCGCGCCATACCTCGTCTTGCCACTTCTGTCTGGTGAATCAACGCGGCCACTTCCTCCTAGCAGCGTGGGCGCGCCAGTAGCAACGCGGCCGCGTCAAGTGCAGCGCGGGCACGCCAAGGTCATCAGCTTCCAGCTGCTTCCGAACTTCTTCAGAGGTTCCGATTCGATCTGCAAGATAACCATAAATTTGCGCAGAATCCGAACTCTTCTAGAATAATCATAAGATGCAATTTAATAACAAAGAACGAAATAAATGCAACCTATCTAAGCTAAAAATGCCTATAATGCCTATCTAATATATGCATTGTCAACCAGCAGAGTCACGGATGACAAAACCATATGACGCTTTACCACTCGGGAGGACCGATCCATCAAAGTTAAGCTTGTAGTAATTTGGAGGTGGTTTCTCCCACGTCCCAGACCGATTCTGAGACTTGGCAGAAATAGAACTACCCCTAAGAACTGGCTGAGGTATACTGCTAGTAATTCGACGATTAGGGATCATCGGACTACTCGGATCGTCGTCTAAAAGCTTAGATTGTTTCCAACAATGTGTACTTGTGCTGTGGAACAACAATATTTCATTGATAGTTCCATTGTTAGTATGATCAAAGACGAGTTGGTTCCTAAAGAACCACAAGGCCCACCAAGCTGAGGCTAAATCGGCAAACTTATTGGTCCTAATCGCACATTTAATTGCAATAAGTGGAATCACAGAGCCCATTTCGACATTTGCAGTGATATACCCCGAAATATGGATACGTAAAGCTTTAAGAAAACCAGTCACCATGGGGTAGCGAAAAAGAAGGTGATCACCCAATTCATTTGTATTTCCACAAAAAACACAGCCAGAAGGCACAACCACGTGCGACTTCTGTAATCTGATTTTAGTCGGAAGATCATCATGTGAGATTTTCCAGAGGAAGTGTCGAACCTTTGGGGGCACATAGAGACACCAGATCCAACCGCAATCAAAATCTGGCATTTTGATATTTTCTGATTAAAAGGAGTTTGCAGAGGCAGTTGAAAACCAACAATTTTTGCTGGGACCCCAATATAGACGATCCGTGATTTGGTTGCTTGGCAAAGTTAAACCCGTGATGTGGTCAATATCATCTTGTTTCAGAACATTTGTTAAGGAGTCGGTTAGAAACGTCTTATTCTACTGGCGGTTGGTAATGAAGTGGCCCACCGAAAAACCCTTTAGAGTATCCGGGATGGGGCTCAGTGTTTTGGAACTCAACGGCTTCTGAAAGGCCCAGTTATGGGACCAGAAATCAATGGTTTCCCCGTTACCGACACTCCACTGTAGTGCAAGGAGGAACTGAGGCCGGCCTGATGGACATAAGACGGGACCACTTCCACGAGGAGTTACCTTTGTTGTTGTAACTGAAAAGATCGTGTCCCTTAAGGTATTTTTGTGAGATAACACAAACCCAGATGTTGTCTGGTTTAGAAACTATTTTCCAAACAAGCTTCATCTGAAGAATTATATTCATAGACTCCGCTTTATGGATCCCCAAACCACCTTTCATTGTGTCCGAACAGATTTTGTCCCAAGTAATCAACGGTGGTGGTTTAGAGTTTTTATTCCAAAAAAATTGTCTATACACTTTGTCAAGCTCATGAAGGATATGAGAAGGTAGCAGGAAAGCCTGCATAAGAAAAATTGGTTTGGCACTGAGATTTGCTTTGATAAGCACTCGTCGCCCTTCGACAGACAGATTCGAGGCTTTCCATTTAGTGAATTGTTTTTTAGTCTTGAGAACCACATCAACGAAATTATTTACTTGAGGGATGCCAAGCACTGCAATAGTAGACGCAATGGCAGTTGAAGTCGTGTTAGGAGATGCTTGGAAGCTGGACTTATGCAGATTAACCTTTTGTCCCAAAATCAGACAGTATTTGTCTAAAATAGACAGTACAGATGTACATGCCGATTGAGAAGCTTTACAGAAAATAAGAATATCATCAGCAAACGATAGAAAAGAAATCTTGAAGAGAAAAGGGGAAATGAGGTCTCCTTGTCTTAATCCTCTAATCAGTTGAAATACTATGATCGGTTCATCAATAACGAGGACTGAGTAGGATACAATTGAGACACATTCCTTTATTCTGTTAATAAAAAGTTCGGTGAATCCAAACATTGATAACACTTGGAACAGAAAAGGCCATTCAATGCGATCGTATGCCTTTTCCATCTCTAACTTAAGAGCAACCATGCCCATTTTGCCTTTCTTTAGCCGAAACAAATACAAAGCTTCATGAGCAATCAGAATATTGTCCTGGATAGATCTGCCTTTCGTAAAAGCTCCCTGAAGAGGGTGAATTAGTTTATCGAAAATTTTGGTTAACCGTGCTGAAATGACCTTAGCGATAATTTTATAAATTGTAGAGCATTAACTGATAGGTCTGTAGTGGTTAACTGCAGTCGGGTCCTCGTATTTCAGTAGTAGAGTAATGAATGTATGGTTTGTCTGACGCAATAGCCTGCCGCTGGTGAAGAAAGCTTTGACCGCCTTAATTACAGAAGGGCCTACTGTAGGCCAGAACTTTTGGTAGAAACCAGCTGGAAAGCCATCAGGGCCCGGAGCCTAATTCGGGATCATAGAAAACACAACCGCTTTGATCTCATTGTTGGTTACAGGAGCAGAGAGCATGTCGTTGTCTTCTTGGGAAACTAAGGATAGAATGACCGCTAGGTCCGGAGACAAATCCAACACAAGGGCCGTAGAAGCCTTGAAACCAGCTTTGAAATCACGGACAAATTCTTGTTGGATTGTATGAAAATCAGATGTGGACTCCCCACCGGGAAGGAGAATAGACTTGATCATTTTCCTGCCTCGTTTTGCAGTTGCGATCTTATTGAAATAGCCTGAATTGGAGTCATTAAGTTTGGTATGTTTTACTTTTTCCCTCTGACTCCAATAGCGACGGTGAAAGTGGAGCATACGTTCTCTCTTGTTAAGTAATTGTTTGAGGATTTGAATATCTTTATTATTATAATTTGTGATAAGTGAGGTCTTTAAAAGAAGGAGCTTCTAATCAGTTACTTCAATTTGGTTATGAATATTGCGGACAGTATTCTTATGCCAGGTCTTGGAGAGTTTTTTAAGCGCTTTTGCCTTCCGAAGCAATTTGAACATAAAAGATCCTTGTGGGTCCGCTCTCCAGGCTTGCGAGACTTAGTTTCTGTAATCTGCTGTAGTAGCCCAAGCCAAATCGAACTTAAAGGGTCTATTTTTAGGTGAAATGTTATGACGAAAATCTGTAGAGATCGGAGCATGATCAGATCTAGTAAAAGGATGAATTTGTGTACGAAGCGAGTCAAAAATGGTTAGCATGTTCGTGTGGATTAGTAAGTGATCAAGCTTTTCCAGGCATGTGACCACATCTTTCGATTTCCGTTGCCAAGTAAACTGACCACCGTGAGATGGTACTTCTAGGAGTGATAGTTTATTCTTTAAATCTAGTAAGCGAGTGAAACAAGACGCCGACAGATATACTCCGCCAAGTTTGTCAGCTGGTGTAGCAATTTCGTTAAGGTCTCCCATAATACAGAAGGGAATAAGAAGTGAATGTATGTAAAGGGAGATCGTTTCCTAGAAGGCTGATTTACGACACTCGTCAGGTGGGGCCAGTGGCGGATCCAGAAATTATAGTAAGGGGGGCTGGAATTTTTTTCCGAAAAATGATGATTTGAAATGTGCGAGTCTAAGATTGTACCTGTATACACCTTTGACACCTTCAGTCTTGTTTATTTATTGAATGACACTAAAACGCCACTATACTATTTTTCAGATTCAGGAACCTACATTACCAATTGTAATGTAACACTAAATTTCAACATTTTATGACTAAACTACAATATCATTTAATTAATTTTTTGAAATATGCAGAACCTCTGCTCCACAAGCACATGTTTCTAACTTACCAACTCTGAAATTATGTGCAAAATTCTAATGGTGGTTATTCATACTAAATAACAGATTCACAAATTCTTTACCACAAACGCAATCACAAACCACAATTCCGAATGACAAACCACAAATTCACAAATCTATTTCTCACCATAACAACAAACCACAATTTTAATTTTCAAATCACAAATCACAAAGATACAAATTTATTTCTGACAAATCACAAACCCTAATCGAAAATCCCCAAATTGATTCTCATTCGTCAAATCTCTACTCCAAAAATTCTAATCAAAATTGATTCACACTGAATCCATTCTACTTAAAAACAATCAAATTGAAAGGAAGAGAAGAAAAATAACTTACCTTTCAATGTTTAGATTAAAGGATTCTTCGGGGTGCCGAGTGCATCTCGCTGCCCAGTGGAAGGCTTCCCCTTCACACATTCGGCCAGAGGTGGAGATGGCAGCGGCGCCGGCAGGTATGCCGGAGGGGGAGATGGAAGCGACAACCGGCAACTCGGAGAGGTTCTCACCCTTGCTCGCTCTGTCACTCTGCTGGCGGCTCGCTCGTTCTGTCGCTCTCTTTGTGGCTGTTAACTGTAACACAGTAAAGGGGAAAAAGGGATTGATGTTTTAAAAAAATTAATAGAACAAAGGGAAAAAAAGGGCAGGCGCTGGGACTCGAACCTGAGATGCCGCTCTCCTCCATTATACTCACCCCGTGTCCTATCCGCTGAGCTAGTTTATCTTTTTGATTTCATTCAACTTCACTTTTATATATTATTAAATTAACAGATATAGAAAAATATACATATACTCTTATTTTTGCCAGCAGGGGGCTTCAACCACCCCGAGCCCCCCGCAGATCCGCCACTGGGTGGGGCGTAGTCCCGTAGACTACTAGAACAGCAAAGCGCCGCTTAGTAACGTAGTTCGAGTAGTTAATGTGAATGAACCGGTGATGAACCGAAATAAGTTCAATGGATCCTTGGGAGGCAGGGATATCTTTCCATAGTAGACAAATACCCCCAGCAAATCAAATGGTCGGATCAAACGCAACATTAGAGAAACTGCATTTGCGCAGAATGCTTTCGGTAGGAACCTTATCCGTCTTAGTTTCTAATAGGGCCTAAACATTGATATTATTATTTTGATAGAAAATATCTACATTTGTCCAGAAATTACGGCTCTGGATACCGAGGGAGTTCCAAGTACATATATTCATAAAAAAACCTTTGAATGCGATCTGTTTGTACTAACCTAAGACCGACGACATCCATCTTACAGAAACGAACCTTAAAAGGGAGGGCTCGAATAAAGAAAATGTTTGATACAAATGCCATTTTGATTAGAAGAGGTTTGTGTAAACAAGCTTTAGAAGATAAATTTTGAAGAGAGGATATGTTTATAACAACGTCAATTGTTGTTGGAAACTACGAGTAAAGCATTGGAATTCCTAGTTACCTTGGTAAGTAGCTCGTGGTAGGAGAGAGATGGTCTTGTATGACCCTTATATATGAGATGTTTAAAATGAGGGGGGAACCCCAAGATCTATAGAGTTAAACAAAGTTGAAGTTATAAATGGGAGTGGGCAAGCAAACTGTATTACAAGGCATTGGGAAGCCAAAACATCAATCTCCCAACAAAAACAAGGAATACAAGTGAAAGATAAAAAACCAACGAGAAGTAAATGATTACAGTCCGAGCAAGACAAACATAAAGCGTCATCCGTGAAGGTCTTCCAACAACAGGCAGAAGACAGAGGCCGAGGAAGCCACCTTTGCAAGTCCACACCGGGTAGTAGCAAGAGGTGAGACGAGCAGCAGCAGGCACACACCGGAGCAAGCACACAGCACCAACAACCGATAACCTAGACAAGAACGAATCTGCAAAGGACAGAGCACACCCGAGAGTACCTCGAAAGCAAATGAAGGGTAAAAGCAACCAAATTTTAAAAACCAAGGTAAGCAAACCAGACATAAGCAAATAGAAGTTTAGATTGATTGATAATGACAACGAAACAAACCCAAAGCTCATTACAAATGCACATAAAATCAAGCTTTCCAAAACCTATGCAATTGAAATTAAAAGAACAGCTAAAAAATAACCCACAAGGGAACCAAAAGCCAAAAGACCAGGATGGGAACCCAAAAACAAGCTTAACACCAACACACTAGTCTCGCACAACATAAGAGGGTTGTATGTTCATGATTAAATCTTTCGCTTCTTCAGAATGGACGACGTAGAGTCATCCATGGGCTTGTTGCTAAGCCGCTTACCCGCATCAGTTACACCACCCGTGGACTGCATTCCTAACTGTTTGAAGCGGCGTATATGCGACTGGGACGGACTCATGTTGTGTGTGTCGTCGTATGACTCATCAATAGAGGAAATAATCATTGTACGAGCCATCGCAGGATCCACCACTGGAGCCGACTGATCAATCTCGATAGCCGGCTCCAAATCCGCTTGGATGGCAGCAAACGGCGGGTTAGCAGCAGTAGCAAGTGCACCCACGACCTCCTTGCACCACCCTAAAGTCTCGTCATTAGAAGCAGGAAGCCCCAAGTCACCTCTAGGCGGAATCGCCTTAGTCGGGCCCAAGTGAGCATCATTCTTAGAAGGGTTGCAGACACCGACATAAGATCGCAAAGAAGGAGAAAACCTAACCTTGACGGAGGCCATCCCCATCATATAAGGCTTGTGGCTCATGTTGCTACTAGAGGAGTCAGCCGAAGCCCCTTTCTTGGACACACGGGTCCACCCCTCCTCAACATGATCAACCTGAGCAGGCGGGGTGTCCCAAGTCACGACCTCGCTTAAAGGCTTTTTAACAACAATCCTATCCGGACAATCCTCATAGACATGTTAAAGTTCCCCACAGAACCCACAACCAAGAGGGAAATCCTCATAGTACATAGGAAGCTCGAGAGGAAGGCCATCCTCATCAAGGACTGAAATCAAGCCACAAAGATTATTGAAATCAACATTGGCACAAAAACGAGTGTAATCCAAACAAATACGTTGATGAGAAAGCTTATCAAGACGAATGACAGTACCACCATTGAATTCAGCAAGGATCTCCATAAGCGCCTCACATCACATGTATTTCACATGGAGTTTAGGAATTCTTACCCAGATGTCGAGGTGTGTCACATAAACAATGACGGTATTAAAAGTAGGATACCACTTCAACAGCACCAGAATCTGGCCAAACAAATGATAGGGGCGCTCCTCCCATGCCTTTTTCAGGTCATCCTTTGAAGGAAAGCGGGCATCAAACCAACCATCTTCCCTTTCCACAAGCTTGTAATTAGCCTGGCTACGGTGCCACTCCCCTCAGAGTTTATTTTTCAACTTAAGGAAATCAGTATACCCCCCAAAGAGAGAGGAAAGAAGAATATGTTGATTAGTAGCAAGGTTTTTCTGTGTCAACTCGGGAAGCCGAGCAAAATAGCTAGTATCGCCAGCCTGGGCCGCCACAGAAGAAGGAATAGCCCCGACCAATGATTCTTCTGAGTCCATCTTAGCCTTTCCCTTTCCAGGGGCCGACATAGGAGAGACAGATTGAGCAGCAACATGAGCCACAGAGACTTCATGCGCCACCAAAACCGGGGCCGAAGGCAGTGGACCCAAATTCTCGATATGATCAGCTTGAGTGTTGGACAAAGCATCAAGAAAATTTTTGGATGCCATGAAAGAAGAACAGAAGAGAAGGAGAAATTCGAGAGATAGAACCCAGTAATAGGAATTAAGAAAGAGATTAAGAGAGTTGTGTGCTCTAATGCCTTGGAAAGGCTTTATATAGATCAAGTGCTTGAAGGCTAAATTGGGGCTCAAGTAAAGATTAGGAAGAGAGAGGAAACTTACAGAGCGCATTGATGGCCGATTGGAGAGAGAGTAACACATAGGCGAGAAGGGCAGGCCGAGCCACCCACACCACCAACTGAAGTGACAACAACCGCCCGGACACCTCCAGCCAATCCCATCCCACATAAAAGCCCCCTTTTGGAGTCTAATTAACCACTCAAAAGGCGGATCTCGCCAATAATCGCACGAATCAGAAGTTGCCACCTCTCCAATTTGAGCCTTTCGCAGGCGACAGACAGCAGGCGCATAGAGGGGGCGAGGAGCTAGTGAGATTCCGATTCGACAAAGTTGGTATGAGTGGAGATAAGACAGGGCAAGTGGGGGTTGCAGAGGGGCCGGCCTTCGGCTGTAACAGGTGAGCGTGACGGGGGGCAACAATGGTGGTGGAGTTAGGCTTGGCGGCCAGAGGAAGAAGAAAAAGGGGGCGCGTGCCTGCGCGTTCCTTTCGGGCCATTTAGGGTTTTTGGGAGCCTATATTCATCCAAAGTGCACGTACCACTAAATCGTCAATCCTTAATGATTTTCTCAAAAAATAAAAATATAAAAAATCTTTAATGACATTTCATCAAATTGTCCTGCACAGTGCACATTGGCGGATCCATGGGGCTCGATCGAGGTGGGTGAAGCTCCAAACGCCAGAGAAAATTTTTATTTTTTCATGATTTTTTATAATTTTTACTAATTTTTTAGATAAAAATTATAAAAGGAGTGAAAAACAGTAAGGGTCCGTTTGATTCAATGTGGGAATTGAAATTCCAGGGAAGTTACTTCATGAGAATTGAATTCCCGAGAAGTCCAATTGATGGGAATTGTGAAAATGTGTTTGATTGATTATTTTTATTTTGGAGAATTAAAAGGGGAATTAGAAATTTTCAAATACAAAATGATGGAAGTTGAACTTACCTAGGCGGAACTAGGTAAGTGAACTTCCTCCATTTTGGGGGAATTTAACTTTCAGGGAACTTGAATTCCTGCGTTTTTTAATTTCAAAAATATCAATCAAACACATGAATTTCTCCTACTTCCTGGGTATTTGGGTTGCCTACCAAACGAGCTCTAAGACTACTTAGCTTAGGGAATGAGGTATATTTATTAGCCCGAGGAAAAAACTAATAAAGACAAAAATTAAACATACAATGAACATAATTTTTAAGAGTTATTAATATCACATATATAACACATACACACCTAGAGAAAAAAAAACTAATGAGGAGAAAAAATGAAGGGAGAAAAATAATAATAAATGTCTATATAATAAGACATAATTAATTAAATGTCCAACATCCTGTAACGGCCCGGGATTATGATTCCCAGGTTACGTTTCGAGAGATGAAACCCCTCGTTAGGATCTTGCGCCCCGAGTACAGGTTGAAGGTTTGAAATTCTACTCTAACGTTTTCAAGTGGAATTTCATACCCAAAATTCAAAGGGATCGTTGTAATCCCCGGGGAAGTCCCATGTACCTGTCATAAGTCTAAGCATGGAAAACAAATAGGCATGCAAATAGTGGAATCAAGGTGTAATACAAGAGGGTGCCACGGTAGGGCCGGGTCAAAACCAAATCAATAAGCGTATTTATCGAAATCTAAGGTTAGACCATTTCTTTGCAATCGCCCAAGAGAGTTCCCACGTTACAGAAGCAAAGAACAATCATGCTGCAAGACAACCTAAAAAAATATGTATGCAGGGCGGTGTCAGATCGAAGCCCTACGCAAAGTAATCCTAAACCAGCAGACACATACACACGATAGTCCTAATAAAGATGCTTCTAGGTGCAGGGCGAAATATTAACACACTAACATGCTCCTAAGATCAAGTGCATAAATATAATAAGGCCTTAGCACCGAATACCAAGTGGTATATCCCTCTCCTACCTCCACCCCCTTCCGATAGGGCGGAGACTGGCCATCTCGTGAATGCATTCCATTATAATCGGGCGGCACATATTCCCAACCCGCTCCACAATAAAGCCCGCATTCATCTCATAATATAAGTTCATGACTCGATTGACTCAGGACGGGACCCGATGGGACTAGGTCGTCCTATAACTCTAGCAATGACTCTAGTTACTTCACAGATAATGGTCGTTCTATTTACAAAAGCAATGAGTAAACGAATGCTCAATCATAAGTGCAATCCTAGCAGGATACTACATGGCATGCTTTATTATGAATGCAAGCACCTAGTATGCACATGGCTACAAGCAGGGAGATCTCTTTTCGAATCTGAGTGAGCTCATATAGGAACTCACCTGGCGATGCAGAACAGCAAAAGGCAATCACCCAGATAGTATGCAATCCAATACGTCACAGATGGTCACCTAACAAGTATAAGTAAATGAATGAGCCTACCTCTAAGGCACACAAAGCACAGAATCATCACATACAACTTCACAATAATCATCACATCATCATTTTCATCGTCTCAACTTTATCTCATGATCCATCATCTCAACATCTCATACCATATTCAATATAACTCGCCAACTTATGGCAATTCCAAATAATACTTAGCCAATTTTCATGCTATCACCTCATATTCTTACTTGGCATATAATTATATATATCATCATCATAAGTAACTACTCCCTCCGTTCGGCAAAACTTGTCGTTTTAGAGTTTTGTTTTTGTTCGGAAAAACTTGTCATTTTAGATATTTTTGCTTCTACTTTACTAAAATGCCCTTGATTTGATTGATGTGTTGTGAGTTGTAGTTTTTGATAAAGTAAAAAGTAGAGTAATAATTGAGGGCAAATTAGTAAAAAAGAAGTGTAATTATTAGTTTTATTAAAAGTTGTGTGGAGAGTCAAAATGACAAGTTTTGCCGAACGGAGGGAGTAATATTTAACCTCTTATAATAAATCACCACAATTCATACTATTAGTCACATATATCATAACATCATGCTAGTCAGTCATCGAACGAACCAGATCCCCAAGCTAGTTCAAAACCCATTTCGAAATCCGAGTCATATAGTTGGAAATTCTGACATTTTGAAAATACTCGTCAAACTCCTTTTTAAATCCGACAATGCCCTTTTTTAAATCTCCAAGTATCATAATATTATATTCTCTTCTAATCACCATAATATTATATCTTTAATCTTAAAATAATGTTTTTATATTTTAATCTCAATAATATTACATAATATTTCAAATACCATTTCATTTTAAACATTTTCATAAAATATTTCTAAAATCCCAAACTTATTCATTTAATCAAATCAGCCCCTTTTAAATTTCTAAACCGACCCTAGTTTATTTAAATTACCAAAAACCACCCTCTAATTTTACAAAAATCCCAACCGGCCCCTCTTGTTTTAAATCCTCCAAAACCGAGCTCATTTGATAAGAAAAGGCCCAAATATTTTCTTGTTAAACACCACATGTTTGGCCCAAAAAAAGCATAGGCCCAAAGCCACTCTTACATTCTCATTTTAAAAGAAACGAGCTGGAGGTTTTAAAAAGAAGAATGGGGCCCAGGTGAGTTGGCACTGATGTGGCAAGAGGGCCCAGTCTCTTTCTTCTCCCCCCATTGCAAAATAGAGCATACAGCTCCTCTGGGTTCGAAGAAAAAAGACGACGGAGGGGAGATATTTACAGCGCTCGAAAAAAGGACCGATGGAGGGAGAGGAGGAAGGGCCAGCGGCGGCGCTGGACTCCGACAACCCGACACACACACGGAAAGGGAAAGAAGAAGAGAGAAGAAATAGGCTCACCGAGGTGTTTAGATTTGGATGTGAGGCTCGTCGGAGATGCTCGGAGCTTCGTTCGGCTGCGACGGGGACGATTCTCGCCGGAATCTGCCTAGGAGGGGATGGGGAAGGTGAAAGGTGGAAGCTTTGGATTAATAAAAGGTGAAAGAAGGATCTGCTTAGGAGGGGACGATTCTCGCCGGAAAACTGAGCGCACAGGAGGCTCGGCGGTGGCTCTAGTGTGCTGCTGGGGTGTGTTGACCTCGGAGGAAGCCCAGATCATTGCTTCTGTTATGTAGGCACGAATGAGAAGGGAGGATTGGAGGATGAGAGCTGCTCGGGCTCCTCGAAGAATAGGGAAGCGCTGGGAGCGCTCGGGGTGGTGGTCGGCGACGGGGCTCCAGCACCGGGAAGGTGGCGGTTCCGCTGGTGGTGGCCGGAACCCGAAATGGTGGTGGCGGAATGGAGCCTGGCGAGACAAGAAGGAAGGGAGAGATATGTGGGTGGGTGGTGTTGTATTTGTATTTGTTGTTTCATAGATTTGGGAAGGTTACAGCTTGAGGTTGTGCTCCAAAACAAGGGGAAAATGGGCAGTGAGTTTTGGAAGGAAGCCAGAGGCGTGGGGTTTGCAATCAGCTGCCTTGGTCAAAGTTGCTTAAGGTGGCTGTTTGAAAAGTTAAAGGTGAGATGGGGGAGAATAGGTGTATGTAGTAGGCCGAATCAAGCCGGCAAATTTGGTTCTTTGTCATATCTGGGGAAGCAAGGTGGTGAAGAAGGGAGAGGAAAGAGGGGATAAGATTTTACCCAAACTAGAAGAAGATGAGTTGGCGACGGGGACTGGATAAGAATTGGTGAAAGAGGACGGAATTGTGGTCCTGAGACGGAAATTTAAATTTCTGACGATTGGTCTTTCGAATTCCGCTCTCTCGATCTAATCCCGACTCGATCAAATTGATTTTCAAAAATCCGAGGAAGATGTTTCCATGTCGAGTTAGCTCTCAAAATTTTATTTTAGGTTGAAAATCCGCTTTACGAGATTAAAATCCGAGTTGGAGAGTTTTTCCGCTAAATCCCGCTTTAAAATTTATTTTGATTTTCTTTTTCCGAAAAATTGGGATTTACCAAAAAAATCCGAGCCTTTACAAATCCAAGATTTATTAGTTAAATGTTCACGGGCACCCTAAGTTGCCTGCCCGCGTGTTCCATATATTTCTTGAGGGGCAAGCACACATAACCACTTCCCTCTCCACTTTCTCGCTCGCTCCCCCTCTTCAGTTTCTCTACTTGTAGTATATATATACTTATATATTTATATATAGTCGCTTTTCTTTATATATATTCATTTAAAATCGATTGTCAGCATGTATTAATGTATGTATTATCACATATTTAATAAATGCTGACAATTGATTTCACATGAAGAATCGTTTGCCAGCACATATTTGAATTAGTGACAAATTCGTTTGCCAACATATATATTTATAATTACCAATATATGTATTTGAATATATCAGCTTATTTCTTTCTATAAAATCATTTGTTAACATACATATACAAACTCACATATGCAATTATACTTATATTTGTTTGTCAACATATGTTTTTCTTTTACTTGAACCCCATGCAATTGTCAGCATAAATAATTATTAATTTCTCAGCACATTATAACATACTGTTCTTTTCCTTGTAGCTTACGCAATAATGACAATCCACGTTATTACAGTTGTGTATGTGGGAGAATGGATGACTGTTGACAACAGACTATCATTCATTGGTGTTATAACATCAAAACCTTTCCTAGTGGATGATTCACTCACTGTATGAGAGTATTCAACAGATTGGACATTGATCAATCAATCTTTCAACTAGATCGAATTCAACCACTTGCACCCATACAAGATTTTAAAAACACCTTTCATTGACAGTTGTGAAGCCGATTTACAAGAATTCATGTCATTGGGGAGGCTAAAGGAAGTGAATTTTGCTGTGGAATTATGTGTCATCAAAAGGAAGAAGGCCACATTGTCTATCCTACAGACGTACAACAACTAACATCTCTATGCCAACAATTGAAGACCAAGAAAGCTAAAAGACATTTGAATCTGGTGAGTACTTCTAAGACATATGTGTTGTTGAAGAAAAGGCAGTTGCCAACACATATATGTCACATGATTATTGGTGTTACTATGGAGATGATGTTGACATCAGTACTGATGATGATGTAGCTGATAAAGACAACCAGGAAGTTGGGATTACTATGGTAGATGAAGGTGACACTGAATTTAATTATGATGAATCAAACAACAATGCAGAGGACATGCAAATATGGAGTCAAAGATATACTTCAATGAAGAGGAAAGGGAATACAATAGAAAAATAAAGTTCTGATATTTCTTACAGTGCTAACACTAAGAGTTTTAGAACCTATAAATCACAAGCTGACAAAATGATGTATATCGGAAAGATATTTGAATCTAAGCAAGCAGTGAACGATGATCTATATATCATGTCAATGATTGATATATTTGGGTTTGAGGTTGAGAAATCTATTCCCCAGTATTTCAAAGCTAAGTGTGTAGATGACAATTGTGGATGAAGGGTGCATTCAAAAAAGCTCTATTCTGATTGTCATAAGGTAATATTATATGATGTAACACACACAAGCAGCTGAGAGATTAAATCTAGACATTACAGAAAAGTTTCTTACTCTATTGTTCTAACTTTATAAAATCAAGGTATGTCATCACAACCACAATAATATTTGTTAGCTTCTTCTTACAAATAAGG
The DNA here is from genome assembly GCA_037127255.1 of Persicaria tinctoria. Lineage (NCBI taxonomy): Eukaryota > Viridiplantae > Streptophyta > Magnoliopsida > Caryophyllales > Polygonaceae > Persicaria > Persicaria tinctoria. Next base: position 16,849,022 of record JBANSL010000007.1, on the reverse strand, counting down.
TTATTGACTGAATATTTTATTGCGTTGACAACGCATTCAATCCACCACAGATTTTGGATCAAATTCAAAAAGATAACAGACTCACAATCACATACTAGAAACCATGGAGAGCATTTCAATTGGCACATTTTAAGAGAAAAAGGAACATCATAGTCAAATTTTGCTGCTTTACCCGCATACTGTCACATGATTGTGGAGAAGAATCTAGGGACAATTGCTTTGTTTGCTACCGATGAAGCTGACAGATTCAAATACTTATTTGTATCATTCAGGCAATGTGCATGGGCATTCCATATTTTGAAGAAGGTTCGTATAAAGTGTTTAACTACATATATAAAAAAAAAACTTCTTTTTATATCATTTGTCAATTACATATATATAATTTCAACATCATTTTAAATACCTTTATATGTGAAGTCAACATCATTCTAGTACCTTTTAGGCGATTTTAACATAAATTTTAACCCCCATTTGTTAGCATAACAAACACAATTCAATATTGCATTTATATAGGTTATTGTTGTGGATAGGACATTCCTTACTAGCAAGTATGAGTGAAAAAATGCACAAGATGTTGACACAAGTATATATCCAATTGCATTTGGGATTGTTGATTCAAAAAATAACAAGTCCTGAAATTTGTTCTTTCAGCAGTTGAAAAAAGTGATACCACAAACAGAAGATCTGGTATTTGTCTCAGACATGCACACAAGCATATCAAAGCCAATTTATGAGGTTTACACCAATTATATACAATGCATATGTACACGATTAGTGATTTTAACCACTACTTTGATCAAATAACATAAATCAGCAAAGAGTTATCAGCTTATTTGATAGAAGCAGGGTTCAAAAATGGTCTAGAGCACATGTACAGGGAGACAGATACAATATGATCGATGAAATCAAACAATGGTGAGAGCTTAAATTATATTGTAAGGGATAATAAATCATACCCTATAGTTATCCTTTTCCGAATTAGCTTTCCCTTCCATCATGTACTCCCCTTTAATGATGGGTTCTTCTGGTGCCACTGCACTCTCCAACATTGCCTTATGCACCAAGCTGTCGAGTTCATGGATAGCCTCCATTATCTCCTCAATGCAAGTTGCGATCTCTATAAGCATTGAAGCCACTATGGCTATAGGCAATAAATCCAAGAGGTTGAATCCTTCTGACTCAGTCTCTTTGGATTCAAGCAAGGATTTTAATTCCTTAGCCTCGAATTCAACTTCTTTGACATGATCCTTCACCGTGGGAGGTATTCTTTTCATCTTCTTCAAACCATGGGAGAGTTCCTTAAGCGCCTTTCCGGATTCAGAGCTTAGTTTCACACATGTCTCCTTAAAATGCTCGCGGATTTGAGGTTTGACCTGTGAATCCATATTATAAAACATATGCAATGTTTAGGTATCGTTTACTCGAATATATATATCTATATAATATATATATATATATATATATATATATATATATATATATATATATATATACACATATATACACACATATATACACACATATACACACATATATACACACATATACACATATATACACACATATATACACATATATACACACATATATACACATATATACACACATATATACACATATATACACATATATATACACATATATATATATATATACATATATATATATATATAGTTTCAATGGTTTGTATTGTGTGAATTAGATTACTTGAGAAATCGAGTTGAGGTGGTTGTTGAGAGCGTCAATCTTGTAAGCACAATTCCTTGCCAATGTTCCAATCTTAAGGTATTGCTTCCATGGATGATGAAACCTAAATTGGCCATGCCTTGGCTCCCATCCGGCAAAGTTAGCCTGCAATATTAATCAGCCAAATAATTTCATCATGGGTTTTGTTTCTCTTGAATAGGTAAATAAAGAGCGGTCATTCCGGGGTTCGAAGCGGAGACCTATAGGTACTACTCACAAGTCCTTTCCGGTGAGCCATTCCGGAATGGTTCATGGGTTTTGTGTCGGTTTGAAGGAAATAACGATGTTGTCGAACTAAATAGTCAATAAGCAAAAGATAGCCTGACCCGAATATTTTTAATTATAAGATTTTAAATGCATTATAAAGTAGTTCAAACAATATAAAAAAAGGCTAGAGAATTAAGTTAAGTGGTCTGCCATTAATGTACCCTTATTGAAGTATATATTGATCATTATACATAACATGGTAAAAATTAAATAACCCTTTGTTAATAAAAAATTATTTCATTTGAAATTTTGACACACTTGCTAAGAAAAAAATAAATAACCCTTTTATGGTAAAAAAAATTCTCATTTTTTAATTTATTAAACCTAACTTTATTGGAAGATAAGTTTTATTATTATTTTATTTGATTATATAAAATTAATTTATTTTATTATTAATATTTTTTTAAATCTGTCATTTCGCGGGAAATATACTTAATAACAAACAAAAGAATTATCTTGAAAATCTAAATATATGCAATTTAATTCCAATAAAACAAACAATATAATTCACATAATTATAGAAGTATCTAAAATGACCTCGGTTTACTGTATTAGAAAAGGGAGCATTATACAAGTTCTTACCATGCTATCTTCATTGACTTTGGTAGTGAGAACACTCTTATACTTGACTAGAAAAGACTTGTCACCTTCCACCTTCACTTCATCTAAACCCTTAAAGCATTCACCTCCAAATCCTGCAAGTGTTTGTGTAGGCAATAAACATTCCACAAGCTGTTTTTTTATTTATTATTATAGAACAATTTTTAAAAAAATCACATTCAAAACATCTAATGAAGGGAAATTGTTGGACTATAATTCATATTTCACATACATGAAAATGTGTTTTTGGCTAAATTATGGAACGCTTTGGAAGAATGTGGAACACAACAGAAGTCTCCAGAACATGGCGGAATATTCTAGAAGCACACGGAAGAGTGCGGAAGACTCCAGAAGCGTGTGGAACCTTACCGGAACCGTGTGAAGAGTCTAGGTGTATCTAGACTTGTGTAGAGTTCTCCAGAAGCTTGGAGAACCTTAGGAAAATGTATTGAGGAGTCTAGAAGGATATCGATGATTATAGTGTTGGAGTATTCTAGAGATGTCCTAGAATTCTCCTTGTAAAGGATGGTATGGCCTATAAATAGGCATAAGGAGCCCATGTTGTAAGTTGAGTGGGCAAGGTGAGTGCTCCTCCAATTGAGTGCGAGCATGTGAGGTGTTGTGTAGCCTAGTATGTGATCGATCGAGCATGAGGGCGTCTCGATCACATACTAGTGAGTGTGAGTCCTAGTGTGTGATCGATTGAGAATGAGGGAGTCTCAATCATACACTAGAGTACGTGGGTTGGTCAGTAGGTGTGATCGATTGAGCGTGATGGCGTCTCGATCACACGAGTGTGTGGTCCACCAAAGAGTGAGGTTAGTCTCTTGAGTCGAGTTGTGTATGTGAGTCTTGTATTTGTGAGAGGTGTACTGTGTACATATATAATAATAATACAAGTTCTCATTTATAAGTGGAGCTTGATCCATCCGAGTCACACGTGATCGAGTGTGACCTACCCGTGTTTTCCCCAACAGAAATAACACATAAAATAAAGTAGTACCTTCCAAGAAGGAGCCAAGCTTATCTAGGTTGGAAGCAACAAGATTGTGCAAGTCTTCCCCACTCCAAAATGGGCAAATGAAGATGCAAACCATGAGAGCAATGCAGCAGCCTACGACGACGGTGGCCAGCCTCTTCCACGCCACCGACAACACTTCCTTCTCTCCATATCCGAAAGCCGCCACCATTGAGAAAGTCATGATGAAGATCATCAACCCATAATCGCATCTCTTCTTCAACTCCGGCATAAACCTCAAGAACGTGAATATGGATGCTGCATATGAAGTTAAACATGCTAATATATCAATTCATCATATCTTGATTATAAATAAATCCATTTTTCTAATCAACTTTTGCAAAACTGTCAAAACATAACTCGAACTGATCAACTTGATTGTACTATCGAGTCTTTAGGAAAACGAGTGGATGGACTTGCCTACTAAGAAGGCGGAGAGTAGAAGAATGATGAGCTCCCCAACCTTGCCGGAGAGATAAGCCAGACGATGTGCTCCCAGAGCAAGCCCCCCTGATACACATGTCGCTATCATTCTGTTCACGCCTTTCCCTAATGTTGCGCCTTATAAAAAAACCACACAAATAATTATTGGGCGATTTCGGTAGAGGGCCTATTTTGAATATTCAATTAGCCACATAGCCCATAAATCAATTTAATTAGTTTTGCCCTAGCCCCTTCCCAATATGGTAGGTTGGTCAATGGTCAACCGTTTGACCATTGACCGGTCAACCCATTTTGATGCCAACTTTTTTTTTTTGATGCCAACTTTTTTTTTTTTTTTTGATGCCAACTTTTTTTTTTTTATGCCAAAATTTTACTTTATTTTATTTTCACTTTGATGCCACTTTTTTATGTCAATTTTTCGATAATATTTTTTTACCGTGATGCCATATTTTTGATGATATTTTTTCAAAGTAGTATTTTTTATGACATTTTTTTCTTTAATGTGATACAAATTTTTCAAAATGGCATCAATGGTCAACGTGACATTAGAGTAAACAAAAAATGTCATCAAAGTTTAAAAAGTGTCATCAAATAATTTAATTAGAAAAGTGGCATCAGAGTGAAAATAAAATGTAATAAAATTTTGGCATCAAAACGGTAAAATATGACATCACAAAAAATGTCATCAATGTTTTAAAAAAGTGGCATTAAAAAAAAGTCATCCAATCATTTCATTAGAAAAGTGACAATAAGGTGACAATATTTTGATTCCACGTTTTAAGCTCTTATGCCATCAATTATATAAAATTGTCACCACAAAATGTTGGCATCAAAACGGTAAAATATGGCATAACTAAAAAAAAAAAAAAGTTGGCATCAAAAAAAAAAAAAAGTTGGCATCAAAAAAAAAAAAAAAGTTGGCATCAAAATGGGTTGACCGGTCAACGGCCGGTCAACGTTGACTGTTGACCGGTCAACATTGACTGTTGACCGGCCAAGAGGGCTAAACAAGCTAAAAAAAAAACTTAATGGGCTAAGCATGTTAAAAAAACAATTAATGGGCTTATCTAGCTAACCAACTGTTCTTAAAGGGCTTTTTCAACAAATTCCCTCGTAATTATTCGTCATTCAGCAATAGATGTCGTTTTAGAAAACTTGTACTTGGAACCAAATATTTGTTATCTTAGCTCCTGATAACAGATTTGAAGTAAAAAACAACATGTTTAATTTACCACAGTGACATGATTGATCGATCCATACCTACGTAGAACTCGAACATGACGACGACAGTGAAGACGGCCCATATAGCGGAGTCGCCTAGGCTGCGGTACAGAGGGTGTAGATAGTAGAAGACGGAGACCAAGCAGACGGCAATAGCCACTTTAATGGCGTGGATGACTCGCCTTGGGTCTTCTTTCGCCACACTCTTAGCGGCCACAGCTAAACCAGCCAGCTTTGAGTAGAGCCTTGTTGGCAACGCCGTGAGGATTCCGCCGTTTCCGACGTGGTGGTTTGGAGATGAAGAGGAGATCTCCATAATCTCTAAATCGAATAGAGTTTATTGTAAGTGGGTGATGAAGATGGGCAAGTGTGGAAGAGAAGTGGAGGGTGTAGTTATAACGTGGAAATTATAGTGCATGCATGGAACGACCTTTTGATTTGATTCCAATAGTGAATGATTTATGTGAATAAGACTAATTTGGTGGTTTAAATAAGACAAATTTCGTGTGAATAAGACTTATTTTGTGGTTTAAATAAGACTAATTATGTGAATAAGAGTAATTTGTTTGAATATACCAATATTTGGAGGGGGATAATACTAATTATGTGAATAGGACTAATTTGCAATTTTTCGGCTCCACTAGTTAGTTTTGCAAAACTTAAAGGAGATCTAATTTTTACACGCACCCACTTTTCAGGGATTACTCCCCAATATACCAAAAAGGGGGTCGATTGCAAAACTGATGATACGGGACCATCCAAAACACCTCTGAATACACCTATTATATTTGAGGATGGACCTATGACTCAAGCTCGTAAGAATAATGTCATCCTCAAGAGGAAAAATAAGACTACACCATGGGAGAAGATCCAAAGGTGCAAGCTTGGCGTTTTTAGATTCGTTCAGCAGAATTGACAGCTTTTCGACGTCTCAATAAAATGGGTCGTTCGGAGTCCATATTTATCGGATTGGGTCGTGCCATACCGTGTTGGAACGAGGACGAAAAGATCTACAACTTTGTTATTGAAGGTTTTTCGAGATTCAACCTAGAGCTTGACCGAAATTCACATCTTTGCAGCTGTCACTGTTTAGACGAATTTTCTTAAGTGTTGAACCCCTTTTTATTGCTATTTTTAGTAACACTTTTACTCAAGTTATTTTAGATAATTTAGGAGTTATTTTTATTTATTTATTTTAATTATTATTTCTTTATAAATCAGCCTCCTAGGTTATATATGTAGCGGCTGATCACCATTGTTGAAACTCACGTATGCTTTTGATAATCAAAACTCTCTTTTGTGTGAAACATATTGAGTGCAAGACGATCGATTTGTAGCTAGGCTCGTCGATTGCAAATTGGTATTGATTTCCGCATGGTTTGCCTTGAGCCTATCAATCTCGCAAGGTTTGGTAATCCCTGATATATATCCACGATCCCCCTCCTTGTGCCACCAAGTTGTCCGTTTGGTTGTGTAGGGTTGTAGAGGCGGGTTATATAGTCATTGGTGTTGGTTCCTACCCTCTACGGAGGCATGAGGTCTTAATCTTGTTTTATATAGATCGACTCATCCTCCTATCGAGTCTCTATTGTTTTTGTCGAGTCTTGTTCTTGCTTATTTTGAGTCTTTCTTTACATTACAGCCGCGTCTCATTGTTTTTGTCTTGGTCGACATCGAGTTCTTGCGAGTTCTTGGTCGAGTCTTTGATTGTTCTTGATTACTTCTTGCAATTTGTGTCTTGATTTTCAAAGATCAGACCATCCTACGGATAACCCCGTATCAACTGACCCCCTCTACAAAATTTGCAAAAGTAGCAAATGGGCCCAAACAATCGCAGAAGTAGCCAGTGACCCAAACTGTCATTTGAAGGTAACCCTAATCATGAGGGTTATTAATTTGCCCCATCAAATCAACTACAAAAGGCAAACCCACATTTGGAAGTTCAAATTAAAGCAGAGGCAAGCGGTTGCACAAGGATGTTCAAGCAAGAGATTAAAGCCAGTGATAGAGAAGCAACAGAAGCTTCTTCGACAACGAGAGAGATTTGTATAGAGGGAGAGAGAAAGACAAGGGCGTGCATGAAGTGTTTCGAAAAGGAATAAGACGGCGAGGAAGGGAAGAAAAATTAGAGTAGTTTGAAGAAGAAGAACCCCCCACCCACGCAGAAAGCAAGTATGTAAGCACTTATCCACCCTCTCTTGAACCCTAAAATGTTGTAGATTGTCCCATTGTAGGTAGTCAGGTAGGTTGGATAGAAATCGGGTTGAATTTTTGTTAAACCCTAACTTTGTGGGAGTTGGAGGTTTGGGAGTTGTACTTGGGGAATTGAGGAAATTGTGATGTGCAAATGGTCATGGAAGTTATCGGGGATGGGAAGACGAAATTGAAATTGAAAGTCTTAATGTGTGTGAATAGAATTGAAAATCTCGATTAACATGTGGCTTTTGGAATGGGGGGAATTGTTAATGGCAATGAATTGCATGAGGATGAGGATCCTTTGTGCGGCATGTGTTAATGATCAGGGTTTGGGTGTGTCAAGAAAGAATGACAAGGGCATACCAGAACTGAAGCACTGTGAGGGGAGTTCGATTTTGCTGAAAGGGTGGGGTGAGGGATATATATATATATATATATATATATATATATATATATATATATATATATATATATATATATATATATATATATATATATATAGGAACAAACCTAGAAAAGGCATGAAAATCGAGTATTGTCACGCATTATCTTCTGCACTAGCAGGCATTTTTTTATTACTGACACTTGTTTAGCAACTTGTAACCTTTAGAGTACACACACTAGTATCTCAGGTATAAAAACAAGTGAGTCATGGTTAACATTAGAACTAAAGGAGAGAAGAGTGTGTACGTTGACGTCTTCGAGCAAGAAGGTAATCCCCAAGAAAATATATCATGATATAATGTCCCATCTTCGTTTTAATGATACTAATATATCATTTACTTGGAATGTATTTGCAACCCACATTCCCCTAAGAACCACTTCAGAGGGGGAGCCAACCATTTCTCCAAAATGGAGCTCATTCGCTATATGGACGACACCCTTGCCGCTGCAGATTGAAAGAGGCTCCTAGAAAGTCCTTTTAGGGGACTGTGCTTGTGTGTTATTTGATTTAGGACTGCAGATTTTTGGTTGAGTTAGAATTCGTACATTTGCTCGCTTTTCATGATTTTATAACTCGTAAGAAACTCCCTATCGTTGTTTTTATAACAGCAAGAGTGTGTTGAGTTTTGTTGATTTTAGCTTCATGAACTTGGTGTAGCTTATAACTTACTTCCTCTCAATTGTGACAACCTATCTGCTATTCACATTGCAATGAACCCAGTCTTTTACAAAAGAACTAAACACATTGATCTATAGATAACATTTGTTCGATCTAAATTGCTTGAAGGGCCCATCAAAGTGTTCCAACAGTACAACTCCAATTGACAAACATTATCAGCAAAAATTTTGCATGGTCATGTGTGTATTCTTTGATATTGGGCAAGCTGGTTATGCTTCCATATCCTTCAAGTTGAAGAGGGGTGTAGGAGTGATGGTTAGCTGAGGGTAGTGAGCATGAATAGTAGGAGTGGACACAAATCCCGCAAATCTCGTCTCGTGATGGTTAGCTGAGGGTAGTGAGCATGAATAGCATGAATAGTAATAATAATATATTTACATTATACCTTAACATTTATTTAAATCCAAAATTTAAAATAACAATAAAAACATTAAAAATATACTCTGTAGGACACACAATTAAAAGTAGTAATAATAATATATTTACATTATACCATAACATTTATTTAAATTTAAAATAACAATAAAAACATTAAAAATATACTCTGTAGATGAAATAAACAGAGCACGGATTGTATTTTAATTTGCATGAATTAACATTTACAGTATTACAAATGAATTTAATTTGCATGAATTATGGGTGAATTTAATTAAAAAAATTACTTTTACCTTGTATTATAATCTTTTTTTTTTACGAAAGACAAATCTCATCCCGTTCCGTGAGGAATAAGACCTGGTTGGATTTGAAAAAATATTCAATCCTGTCCCATAACAAAATACGCGAGACGGGACGGGACGCGGAATTACCCCAGTTCCGTCATGTACCGTCCCATACCCACCCCTAATGTACAGGGTGGTGGTTAGTTAGGAATTAGACGTTGTAACAACTTCCTTACCAAGTTTTTGTAACTAATACATTATAATTCCCACTAGGTCTATATATAATAATCTTTACAATGTAAGCATTCATTCATTTGTTAACAAATTCATCTGATCACATTGGTCTCCTTTCTTCTTCTTCTTCTTCCTCCTCTTCTTCCCTCTTTCTCTATTATAGCTCTTTCGAGCTCGATCTGTTTTTGGCATACACGAAAGGTTCAACATACCATATGCCTTGTTTCGACCCAAAAAAAAGCATACCATACCTTGTATGTTTGATCAGTTTCTGTTGTTTGCTTTCACTTTGGAATAACATTTCCCTATATACAATTAGGGATAAATGAACTGAGATTTGTTAAGAAAAATTAGGTTGATGCTCCACTTTTGAGCAATTAAGACAACCTAAACTACCCTACAATTGAACAAAGTTATTATGAAGAGCAATTCCTAGCTTTCATCCAGGATTGATCACAATTAACTCTATGACATAAACGATATATTCATGCTTGAAACTTATCCGAAAAAACGCCTTGGGCTACTTCATTGATCACCACCACCACATGGCCATCACCTTCCCTATTGTCCTTTTCCGAATTAGCTTTCCCTTCCATTATGTACTCGCCTTTAACACTATGTTCTTCTGGTGCCACTGCACTCTCCAATGATGCCTTAAGATGCACCAAGTTGTCGAGTTCATGGATAGCCTCCGCTATCTCCTCAATGCAAGCTGCGATCTCTATCAGCATTGAAGCCACTATGGCTACAGGCAAGAAATCCAAGAGGCTGAATCCTTTTGACTCAGTCCCCTTGGATTCAAGCAAGGATTTTAACTCCTTAGCTTCAAATTCAACTTCTTTGACACGACCCTTCACCGTTGGACTTATTCTTTTCATCTTCTTCAAACCATGGGAGAGTTCCTTAAGCGCCTTTCCAGATTCAGAGCTTAGTTTCACGCATGTCTCCTTAATATTCTCGTGGATTTGAGGTTGCACCTATGAATCCATATTATAAAAGATATGCAATGTTAAGGTATCGTTTACTCGATTATGTTAAGGTTTAAAGGTTTGTGTTGTGTGAATTTGATTACTTGAGTAACCGAGTTGAGGTGGTTGTTTAGAACGTCAATCTTGTAAGCACAATTCCTTGCCATTGTTCCAATCTTAAGGTATTGCCTCCATGGATGATGAAACCTAAATTGGCCATGCCTTGGCTCCCATCTTGCAAAGTTAGCCTGCAGCAACATGACCTCTTTTCAATAACAAACACTAATTTATCTCCTCACACAATCCCCGTCGGGTCAGGAATGAGAGACGCTCGGGGTGAACGATTTCACCTTTATGGGCAAGAAAAAAGAGCATTATACAAGTTCTTACCATGTTGTCTTCATTGACTTTGGTAGTGAGAACACTCTTATACTTGACTAGAAAAGACTTGTCACCTTCCACCTTCACTTCATCTAAACCCTTAAAGCATTCACCTCCAAATCCTGCAAGTGTTTTTAGTTAATAAACATTTTCCACAAGTTTTTTTTTTAAATTATAGAAAAATAAAAAAAATCAAATTCAAAACTTTTAATATAGGAAGAGAGATAACATATAATGAAGTAGTACCTTCCAAGAAGGAGCCAAGCTTATCTAGGTTGGAAGCAACAAGATTGTGCAAGTCTTCCCCACTCCAAAATGGGCAAATGAAGATGCAAACCATGAGAGCAATGCAGCAGCCTATGACGACGGTGGCCAGCCTCTTCCATGCCACCGAGTACGCCTCCTTCTCTCCATATCCAAAAGCTGCCACCATTGAGAAAGTCATGATGAAGATCATCAACCCGTAGTCGTATCTCTTCTTCAACTCCGGTATAAACCTCATGAACGTGAATGTAGATGCTGCATATAAAGGTAATTAAACATGTTCATCAATTCATCAAAACCAATATACATATATCTTGATTATTAATAAATCCGCCTTAAAAAAACTTATGTAAAACTGTCAGAACAGGACTCGACCGGACTTCATTTTAGGTCTATAAACCAACACAATTTGACCCTATAAACCAACACAATTTGACCCGAACTTCACTCGATTGAGTGACTATTGAGTCTTTAGTACTGAAATCCATTAGGACTTGTGACTGAGGGTTGTATACATGGGTGCTTGTGCACTAGTAGTCTAACACATAAGCCGAGTGAGGTAGCCTAGCTACTAGCTTATATACTAAGGTTGTTTGTTCATTTCTCTCAAGATGCTCCCGCAAGGGTAACTATGATCAGTTTTGCCTCTAGTTGATACTTGGACAACAGTTCTAGCATATGCACGGGCGCTTGTGCACTAGCCTAGCACATAAGTCGGGTGAGGCTCTGTCCTAAAAGGCTGAAACCAATTGGCAATAGGCCAGCTAGGAGAAGTAGCCCACTAGCTTATAAACTAAGTGGACTCTTTGATCTCTTCACATCTCTCAACATTTAGGAAAACTAGTGGATGAACTTGCCTACTAGGAAGGCGGAGAGTAGAAGTATGATGGGTTCCCCAACCTCGCCAGAGAGATAAGCCAATCGGTGTACTCCTGCGGCTAGCCCACCTGATACGAACGTTGCTATCATTCTGTTCACGCCTTTCCCTAGCGCCGCGCCTGATCAAAACACCCACACAAATAATTACTCGTCATTCAGCAATAGATATCGTTTTTGAAAACTTGTACTTGGTACCAAATATTTGTTATCTTAGCTCTATAACAAATTTGAAGTAAACAACAACATGCTTAGTTGACCACGTACAGTCACATGATTGATCGATCCATACCTACGTAGAACTCGAACATGACGACGACAGTGATGACGGCCCATATAGCGGAGTCGCCAAGGCTGCCATACATAGGGTGAAGATAGTAGAAAACAGAGACCAAGCAGACTGCAAGAGCTACTTTAACGGCGTGGACGACTCGCCTTGGGTCCTCTTTGGCCACTCTCTTAGCCGCCGCAGCTAAACCAGCCAGTTTTGAGCAGAGCCTTGTTGGCAACGCCGTGAGGATTCCGCCGTTTCCGACGTGGCGATGTGGAGATGAAGAGGAGACCTCCATTTATAATCGATCTCTAAATCAAATGGAGCTTATTGTAAATTGGTGATGAAGGTGTGCAAGTGTGGAAGAGGGGAAGTGCAGGATGTACTTATAACGTGGAAAGTGCATGGACCCAACTTTTCATTTTATTCCACTAGTGAGTGATTTCTGTGATTAAGACTAATCTGTGGTTTAAATATATTTTCAAAAAAAAAGTAATCAACCCCGTTTACAATCCGCGTTAATTACCTTTTTCATTGTTTAAAGCGTTTGCTAAATTAATACACCGCTAATTTTTTTTGGATATACTAATAAACTTCGCAACCCCTGCAGATGAAGCTCCGCTACCCCTTGCGAACATCATCGAACATCGGGCCAAACACGCTCTAAAAAGCCATCAACAAAATATCCGCAAGACGTTGCGGAGAGAGGTCCGCATTAGGATGCGGAGTTCCTAACATGTATGTTAAAAAAAAAAAAACACTCAAGGTCCGCAGCTTTTTTTTTTTTTTGGTTTTATATTTTTTTTTTTGAATTTGGAATGATACTAAATTAAATTCAGTGTAATTAAATTAATAAATAAATAAATTCATTGTAGTTTTAAATTAAACAAAATTAATTGTAATTAAATTAATAAATAAATTAAATTCATTGTATTCAAATTCATTGTAGTTTTAAATTAAATTAAAATAAATAAATTTTATTTTATTTTAGTTTATTTAAAAAAAAACAAAAAAAAATAGTTCGGCCACATGTTGTATGCATGAATGTAAACATTTTAACATGCAATTGGGCATTTCTATCATTCTAAATTTAAAAAAAAAAAACAAACAAACATACTGAAACCAAATAAACCAAAAAAAAAATCCGCACTGCAGACCTTGACTACTTTAATTTTTTTTTACGTATAGATTAGGGACTCCGCATTCTAGCGCAGACCTCTCTCCGCAACGTCTTACGGACGTTTTATCGATGGTCTTTTAGAATGTGTTTGATCCGATGCCCGATGATGTCCGCAAGGAGTAGCAAAGTTTGATCCACAGGGGTTGCGAAGTTTAGCGGTGTATCCAGTAAAAATTAGCGATGTATTTAACAATCCCTGTTTAATTACTTAAAGTACAATTCCTATTTAAGTTCTAAGTTTTACCTATATTGATCTAGCTAGTATATATAGCGAACTTACCAGTATTGATCTAGTATATATAGCCAGCAATAAACTTGAAAAAACGACTCAATTTAGAAAAAGAAAGAGAGGAAAACATACATGGAATTAGGGGCGGTTCCGCTTCAATCCATCCCATTTTAAACAAAAAATTAAAAATATGTAAAAAAAAGAGTAAAATTTAATAAAAATTATGTATTTGTTTATTAAAATAATAGTTTTGTTAATGAAAATTGTAAATATAAAAAAAATAGTCTATTTAGCCCACGCACATAATTTTATTTTCTGATTCCATTCAACATCCACCCGATCTGAACAGATTTTTTCCAAATTAAAATAGTAGGAGTGAAAACTCTGTATTTGTAAACCGCTTGAACCTGATTATATATAAATCGAGTTGTCATCAAACAGAAATTAAAACAGTTAAAACCTAATCAAATTCGAAAACAATACAACTTGTACCTGATCATATTAGCATTTAGAAACTGGTGAATATCCTCTGGTCCACAATTGTGGTCTAGTATTATGGTCTGTATCGGTTGATTGGATGTGCCGAGTTATTTTATTATATTTTATTGTTTCTCATAATAAATGGGGTATTTGTATAAATGAGTTATTTTAAAAGAAAAAATAAGGGTTGTGCAAAAACGAAGAAGAAAAGGGATAGCGAAAAATATATCCTCTTGCCAGGAAAATCAGTTCATGTCGAAAAAATAAAATGTGTGAAGACTCCAAACTGGAAGAGTGACCTTGAACTACTAACCTGCAGGTCATATCAAAAGACGATGAAAAACAAAACAAGGATCTGGTTTCAAGGTCTTGAAACCAAGGCCAATCTATCTGCATTTTAATGTCATGAATTATATATGATGAATGTTGTATGAGAGGCTTACTTGCAGGACTCTTAATAAGAAATGGGACGTACGTGCATGGGCTTATGGACTTGATTTTTTGGTCCATATTCTTTATGATTTATTTTGATTCCATATATATACTTGCCATTATATCCTAACATGATTTAGGAAAGTGGATCATTTAAATCCATGAGTTGAAGGATCAAATATCATATCAAGGGTTACCAGTCTATCCCTTAAGGTGAAGAACTATATAAAGACGTATGCAGAAGGTGATCGATCAAAAACTAAGCAAGCAACCATTTCAAAGTGATCAAGTCTTCATAGCTTTCGTCATTCAAATTTCTCTCTTGAGTTCTCATAAAGCTTAGTGTGGGTAGTCTTTGAGAGTTGAGGAAAACACAACGCTTATTGTACAAGTCATTCATTTTACTCTAAGAGTATTTCATACTCAATCAAACACACATTGGTGTGTGGTGAGAGCTTTTATTTCACTTGTAAGGTTGAGTGTTAGAATAGAAGCGGTGAGACTTCGTATAGAAGAAGGAAAGTTCTTCTATGAAGTTCTAGGCTCAAGGAAGTGAAATAAGAAGTGGTATGAATCCTACGGATTGGATAACCCTAGGTGTGGACATAGGCCAAGTTCGTGCCGAACCTCGTTAACAATTCGTGTGTTCATCTGTTTATATTCCGCATTTTCGTTACATTGTTTGATTTTACTTCGTCAAGATTTGATAGTTTTATCATGGTCTTGACATTGTTCTGTTTTGCAAAACTCGAGCATACTTTATTCATCCCCCTTTTAGGAGATTATTCATCGTATTATAGGCTCTTCAATGCGATTTGTCCTTTTTAGGGTATTATTCATCGTATTATAGGCTCTTCAATGCGATTTGTGAAATATATGTTGTCCTTTTTAGGGTATTATTCATCGTATTATAGGCTCTTCAATGCGATTTGTGAAATATCTGACGGGCCGTAGGAGACAAACACTTGTCGGGTTACATTGATTTATTTTATTATTTTTGTGGTTATAAGGTTGGGATACACCAATTTAACACAAAAGCTTAAGTTATTGTGTAGAGTTTCAGCCTTTCTTATAACCCATTATTTTTACTCTTTTATAATCAATGTAGGAGGGACACTCTCATACCAAACCACTCAACACAATTTAATCCGATACCAATGACCTCTTGCCCTAGTGGTAAGAGTGAGGTGCTTCCTTGTGCCTCACTACCATGAGGTCAAGGGTTCAAATCCCACTAGGAGCAATTTGTGCTTGAGTGGGTACTCATGCCTTGGTTTGTCTTGGCATGGGTTAGCCTGTCTTGCGGCTTGCCGCGTGGCTTACCCGACTCGAGTGCTTTGCAGGCTAGTGCTCGGCCCGTGGAGGACTAGTCGATAACCTCGGAACCTCCACGTAATAAAAAAAAAAAAAAAAAAAAAAAAAAAAAAACACACACACACACAATTTTTAATCCGATCAATTTCACTCGATAACCCCATTTTATCCGATTTAGTCAAAACTCCAAAATTCGTTCAAACACCCCTTCTAGTCTCTAAGAGGATCTGCCACTGGTCAAAGATACCTTAAAGGATTTGGGAATAACTATTAATTTATCAATTGTTATTATTATGGTTGTGTTAGTGGCGGATATAGGGGGTCCTAGGGGGTCACGTGACCCCTCCTCATCTGACAAATTACCTAGGTGTATTCTCCTGGTCGATAGCTTCGTTTTGATATATAATACGCCCTAATCCGACATCTGAGTAAAAAGTTATGAATGTTTGAAAATTACAGCAATATTAATCACTTTAGTTTTATTTCAATATACTATAATACTTAATATTTTACTTAAATTGACATTCTAATATTATAATTCATCTCGAGAGCTTCGAAACCATATGTTATATTACTTATTTTGAGAATATGGTAAGAAGTTACGCAAGTTTAAATTTTTTTATATCTAATTATACATTATTACATATTAATAATGTAATGTTTATTTATTGTGTTTTATATCTTTATTTTTCATTTTTTATCCTTATTTTCGTATTATATATTTGTAGTATTTTCGAAACCATAGGTTGACACTAGTTTGTACTATCGATCACGTTGTGTTTTGCGATTTTTTTCTCGATCTTATTCTCGACTACTATGGTGATCCCCCGCTAAAAACTTTCTGGGTCCGCCACTGCCTTGTGTATGTGGCATAGAACATTCACCAACACACAGAACGTTCCACCTTCGGGATCGTATGTGTAAGATTGTTGTTTATATGATGATGATCCTTGTTTTGCGAGTGAGTCGTTCTAACACTTGGTTAATATAATATGAAATTCAATTCAATTCAATGTGTGGCCTTTTTTTTAGAAACTAAAAAGTTAGAAAATAAAAAGTTTGTCAAATAAGATTGAGACTTACATCGTATTATAAAATTCAAAGGGGATGAGCTGACAAACAAAATCAATTTCGATACTAATGGTAATTTAATTTCTTGGTGCAACCTAATTCAGTACAGCACTTTGAGCTAAAACCATGTAAGACCCTTGTATTAATTAATTAATTAATTAATGTGAGGCTCATCGAATAAAATATATTATTTCATACTTTTTGTTAATGTTAAATGCGCCATCAAAATAATCAAAACTAACTACGTACGGAGTATAAGAGTACCACCATGTGTTGTGTCACATAAATTATGAGCTCCACGTACTCAAACTCCCAAAACAATACTCCTCCGTACGTGCAGCTGGTAAAACATGTAATTTATTATTAACCGGGACGGATATTTCCACCGCAAATTTTTACTATTTCCACCTCTAATCACCGCATATGTGAACGATCTCACCGCATACCTATGCGGTGGGTCACCGCAATACTTTGCGGTGGGTCGAGGATAGGGGTGTGCAGCAAAACCCGAAACTGAAAACACGACACGAAAAAACCCGGAACCGAAAAAATACAACACGATAATGACACGAATCGAGAAAACACGGCTTTAAATGGTTCGTGTTCGGGTCGGACAAATTTCCTTGTCGGGTACCCGACACGAACCGTTTAATTTTTTATTTTTATTTTAAATTTTAGTTCTGGTGGTATTAATACTTGTATAAATTAGATCTATTAAGTAACATAATGCTCAGTTGGCTCAGTTGGTTCAAGGTACGCGGAAAGACTGGGCATCCGCCAAAGGAATATGCGGGTTCGAATCCCTGTTTCTTTTTTTTTTACCCCCCAGTCTACAGTCTCCAGACCTTTTATAAATCCCTAACCTAACTCCCTCGTCCCTTTTCTCTTCGCCGACTTCAATCCTCATCGCCTCCTCGCTCAGATCTGAAGACCAACGTCGACCCTCTACTCTCAATCTCTTCTTCAAATATGTTCGCGTTCTGTCAAATCTCAATGAGTCAATCTGAAATTAGATCTGAAAATTGAAATCGTTGTTCGTTCGACTTTCCTCTCTCAAATCTTCCTCTCAGCTCTCGCCCTTCCTCTCAGATCTGAATCCGACTTTTGCCGTTCCTCTCAAATATCGACCTTCCTCTCATATCTGAAATTGGTTGTATAAATTTGTGTTTTTTCGCATTCCAAATGCAGATCTGAAATCGCCATTCCTCTCATATCTGAAATAGGTTGTATGAATTTGTGTTTTTTTGCATTCCGAAAATGCAAATGTAGATTATATATGCACCCCATCTCCATATTATTCTTATATGTCTGCAATACTTCATCATCTTCCTATAGTGTGTATTCTTTCTTTCTCTTTGATGCTTTCAAAAATACCGAACAGGTGAGGAAATCGCAAAAAAAAAAAAAGCGGTTCGTGTCGGGTACCCGGGTATCCGACACGGAACCGAATACCCTAACCGTGTCGGGTACCCGGGTTTTGGCGGTTCGGATACGGTTCGGAGTATTTGGGCTTAACGGTTCCGGGTACCCGACACGATTAACCGGTTCGTGTCGGGTACCCGGTTATGCACACCCCTAGTCGATGAGTATACATATCCAAAACTGTCGTCATAATGGTCCAAAACCGTCGTCATAACCCACCGCATAAACAGTCCAAAACCGTCACCATAACAGTCCAAAACCGTCACTATAAACCACCGCATAGGTATGCAGTGGGTTATGGCGACGGTTTTGGACCATATCTACAAACCATTTTCAATTCCCCAAAAACTTACCGCATGTATACGGTCGCCATAACCCACCGCATAGGTATGCGGTGGGTTTGTATACGATCAACGGACCCACCGCATGTATATGCGGTGGGTCTGGGAAAAGGTGGATTAAGACCGCCGCATACGTATGTGGTGATTAGCGGTGGAAATAGTAAAAATTAGCGGTGAATTTATCATATCCCATTATTAACCCACAATGATACTCATTTTTTGTATCATTTTTTTATAAAATTTTTTAACAAGTTCGTACTTATTAATAATAACTACGAAATTATTTAAAAATTTATAAAAAAAATAGATATTTTATATAGTTTTTATCTCCTAACAACTTGTACGTGAATAATAAAATGACATATTTGATCAAATGGATAAAGTATATAATGTATATATTCAGCCCAAAAAGCTACATAGTACTCCCTTCGTCTGATAATTTAGGTCGTTTGACTTTTTAACACGCTTTTTAATGTGTTAAAAACTCTATAAAATATTGATGTTTTTTCAAAATTTTAAAAAAAATTTGAAACTTATTACTAATAAGTTTGAAATTATTTTAAAATTTTTGAAAAAATAATAATATTTTATAAAGTTTTTAACACGTTAAAAAGCGTGTCAAAAAGTCAAACGACCTAAATTTTGAGACGGATAGAGTACTAATTAAGCCAGGTAGACCAAGTACACAATAGGGATTGATGCTAATTTTGTTGCAATTGATTCGTTTGTTTTCAACCTTAAAGCGATTACTTTAAATTAAAATTGTCGGGTTAGTTCACCTGTGGGCTACATTGTTGTACAAAAAGTTGGGTGGATCTGTTTCGCATAAAAAAAAAAAAAAATTGTTTCAAATCTTGCCGATCGAGTTAACTTATAAGTTTGAAAACAACATGGGGCATGCATGCATTTGATGAAAAAAATATGCTCCCAGTCCGGAGTATATATTTTAAACTTTTTATTTTATTTTTCTTTATTTCTCTTTTTCATTGTTTTTTCATTTCTTTCATTTTCTCCCTTTAATTATCACATAAATTAAATTTAAAACTAACTTTTTTAACTAATACGGAGAAACATATATTTATTTATTTATTTATTTATTTTTTCACGTACGCACTTTGTTTTTTCGCGTCAATGCTAACACCGACGTCGGAAATGTTGACGTCAGCAGTGCTGACACCGTTTACAAGGAAGGTTTTTTTTTTCGCGCGTCAATGCTGACGCCGACGTCGGGAATGTTGACGTCAGCAATGCTGACACCGTTTACAAGGAAGGGTGTTTTTTTTTATCCGCACGCCAATGCTGACGCCGACGTCGGGAATGTTGACGTCAGCAATGTTGACACCGTTTACAAGGAAGGGTGTTTTTTTTTTATCCGCGCGCCAATGCTGACGCCGACGTCGGGAATGTTGACGTCAACAATGCTGACACCGTTTACAAAGAAGGTTTTTTTGTTTTTTGTTTTTTTTTTCGTGCGTCAATGCTAACGCCGACGTCGGGAATGTTGATGTCAGCAATGCTGACACCGTTTACAAGGAAGTTTTTTATGTAAAATATGAAGGGAGGAGAACAAAGAGACAAAAGAATGTTCTACAAAAAAAAAGAATATTTTATTTTATTTTTGGTAGTGAGAAACAAAGAATAACGGTAACAATTAAAACAAAGCTAGAATTTTTCGATGCCGACGATGCTGACCTCTTTCCTCATCCATCTCTTATATTGCAAAAACGATGTCAGCAAATATATACCTACACAAAAATATGCATGAAAACGATGTCAGCACTAAAAAATACGTATAAAACGATGTCAGCGCTAAAAAATAAACCAATTTTTAAGGACTCAAACATACATATATACTTACATATATAATATCAAATTAAAAACGATGTCAGCACTAAAAAATACGCAAAAAAACTATGTCAGCATTAAAAAATAAACCTCAAAAAGCCTTGGAATCTCTAGGGGGCGTATAAGAGTTCTAGCCAAAGAGCTACTGCAATTTATAAAGGCTGAATTTAAAAGGGCAAAATGCCTTTAGTCTTCTTTGTGACATTTAACAAAGGCATCTGCACTGTCATTGTCAGCAAGTATGCACAATTAGACTTTTTTTTTTTTGATTCAATATGCAAATTTAGACTACATCAAAATAAGATTTAACGTTGAACAAACTGCAAAAATAGGAACGATAATTTAGCCAACTAACAAACTAATTAATTGCTGATTTATTGAAACAAAGGAAGCCATGGACTTGATATGTACTGCATAAGTATTACAAATCCAACGAATGCAGTGCAATAGAGATTTTCTTCTTCTGATATACACAAGCATTACCTCACATTCCTTTCAAATTGGACGGCAATTCAACTCTCGTCCCATTCAACATCCGTGGAAATCACTGGTGAACAGATCGAATGCAGTGCAATAGCTTGTCGGCGAAGTCCGACAGCCTCTTCCCGGTCGCCTCCAGAGAGTCCAGATCTCGCTGACATCGAAGATCTGCATCCGCGAGCCTTGACGCCGAGGCGAAGGAAGGGGTGGTTGGCTGAGGAGGAGCCTTGACGCCATTGAAGATGGAAGACAATTCGAACCATTGCTGACAGCATCATTGACATCCACTTTCTAGCGCGGATTTACCAGGAGCAGGAATCCGGTAAGCGAGATCCAAGCAGATCTTCAGTCGGCGAGACGGGAGAACCGGTGGCTCATAAATCTGGAGGGGAACACAACGCCGCTCTCGCTCTCGGCTCCGACAGACATGGCTTCAAAGCCACCATCGATTCTCCCCAATCCAAACAACGCCGCTCTCGGCTCCGACAGACGCTGCTTCGTCGCTGCTTCCTCAATCTTCCATCGCTGCTTCGTCGACTGCGACTGGATCTGGAAGTGTCGAAGACCTCTCAGAGGCAAGGGATTGCGATTCTCGCACCTCCTTCCTCGATCGCTGCTTCGTCGCTGTAGCAGCAACATCTTCGGCGACTGCGAATGGAAGTATCGAAGACCTCTCAGACGCCGATTTCATAGATTTGAGGAGAGAAATGAAGGCGAAAACCATGGGAGTCGAGATCTGTGATTTGGGGGCGGTTTAGATTTGAGAAACGGAGGATTAGGTTTTCCTTTTACAGGGATGTATACTTTTGTAATTTTTACACAAACGTGTATATTTGGCTAATTTGGCCGAAAATTTGCGTCTTCGGCGCAAATTTTCTCTATTTTTATTTATTTGGAAATTTCGGTGTACAGAAATTTTACGATTTTCATGGGTACCCCTGAAGCTTTAGGTATATTTCATGTTGCACCCTCCTTAAATTACAATTAACGGATTAGCAAGGGTCCGTTAGTTTTAATAAAAAAAAAAAGAAAAAAAATAAGGATAGAGGATTGAACAAAGAAGAAGACACATACGGAGTAATAGAGAAGAGAACCCCGATGACTTGGAGAGGCGGCGATGCTGGCCGGAGGTTTAGGTTGCCGCCCATGAAATGCCATTCAGGCGGCGACAAAGAAGGTATGTATTTTAAGTTTTACAAAAATTAGGGTTTTGAATTTGGGGGGTTTTCCAAAGAAGGTAATTGCAATCACTCCAATCAGATTTTTTAGTTACAGCAGCAACTAAATGCAACTACATCCTTATCTTGCATTATTACCTATTGAGCATCTCCAATTTGAATGTTAAGGATTGATTTCATTTTTTAGAGATTGCTAGTTTAAAACCAAGTACACGATTTTATCTCCAAAATTGCAGCGTCACGTCATAATCTTGTTTCATCATTAAAGAATTTGCTTATATAAGGTTCATTTAATTTACCATGTTTTACATTAACGTTTATATCGATTTTTGTACACATTTTATACTTCTAGGTTAGAATAATACAGGAATTGTGTAGTTGATGCTTATTTGTCAACTCTGAAGATCTACACTAGTTCTTGTTTAATATTGCAGAAATCGAGACAATTTCGGGACAATTCAGAGAGACGGAATTCAAGTTGGAAAACCACTAGACATCTACTACAGAGTCACTCAACGTCTACCAAGTGACTCGACGTCGAGTGGAAATTGGACCAGCACATTGAGCAGAAGAAGAGAAGAGCAATCACTCGACACAGAAGAAGTCGACGTCGACTGCATTACTCGACGCCGAGTGAAGACCTCGACACATATATGTCAAGTGGAGCCATAGAAGATGAGGTCGAGTGCAAATTTAGCTTAGACACAAGATCTGGTCGACGTCGACTACTTTGTTCGTTGTCGAGTACCCCATAGAGCCGAATCCAAAACGAAGTCGAGCTTGAGTCCGAGTGTGAGATTACTTGGGCATGAAGACACGAGATTTTATCAACACATGAAGACATTATCCACATTAGTAATTCCCACTTTTACTTAGGGGAATTTTAATTTCTTTATTTTATTTATTTGGAACATTTTATCTTAAGGAAGTAGATCTTTTATCTTAGGAATTAGATAGAGTTGTTCTTTTCTTGAATAACAAGGATTGAACACTATAAATAAAGCCCTATGGGCTGAGATTTAGGATCATCCAAGCATCCAAGCACACAAGCAATTGTGTTTTACATATTTAGGCAAATCTCGAGAGTTTTTAGAGAGAGAGTAGCCGAGTTGAGGTGGAGAGCGGAAGTAATCTGCCTTTGTTCGATTTGTACTTTCTCTATTTCAGTTTAATGCAAGTAGTTTCTTTTATATTATTGATGTTTGTTACCATGATGAGAAGTGAGTATTCCCCCTACTTCTAGGGTGGGGGTGAGCCCGACGGTAGCCATGTAGGGTTATGCATCAAAGGTATGACTTTTATTGCGATTTCATCTTCTATCCCTAAAGAGTCTATATGTGATATAAAACAAAGTAATAAACAATACTCTAGAAGGGGGGATGAATAGAGTATGACAAATTTTCGCAAACTTTCTGCAGACGGAACTTCAAGGCCTTGAAATGAATCCCAAGGTTTTGAATCAGAACTCAAGGTCTTGAAATGATTCCAGAAACCTGTTGAGCTGTACGAAAATAAAACTTATCAAAGTATAATGCGGAATAAATAAATAGATGGACACACGAATTGTTAACGAGGTTCGACACGAACTTGGCCTACTTCCCCGCCTAGGGTTGTCCAACCCATAGGATTCAAAAGCACTGTTATTTCACTTCCTATGGATCCTAGATACAACCGAGAAGATTTTTCCTTCTTCTAAGCACTCGAAGCCTCACTCGCTTTTATCTAGTCAACTCAGATCTCTTAGAGTCCTAGATACAACTTAGAAGAATAACCCTTCTCTCAACTTGTAGCCTCACCCGCTACTATCTAGTCAACAAGACACACTTTATGACATCCTAATTCAGTAAACAAGACACACTTTTTAGAAATTTCAATGTTTCCCCCCTCAACAACATTGGGTTTCCTCTGTCATAAGGCCATTTAATCAAATCATGCTTCAGTGTAGTAGCACAACGAACCCTTCCTGCCCTGAAGCTAACAAGATTCGACCAACAATCGCCCACTCTTAACCCATCCACTGTCTTAACACCCTTTATAGGCCTTTTGACAAACACCTTGCATGCACTAGGCGATCACAAACACTCAAACGAATCCATTCTAGAACTCGCCGGCCTAATTTCTATCAGTTCTATCAAGAGAAACACCAATTCACCTAACTCGTTCACTGCACCCTCACATTTCAGAACCTCGCAGGGATTGAGAGTTACCTGGATCAGATGCTCTTCTGTATTGGTTTTTCTCTCTGAGTTTGATGACTTCATCAACTCATTATCCTTTGAAGACATAGATTTAACTCGAAGATCTTTCGGAATCTCCTCGATTTCTTGGGTCTCATCTGCAACAGGGGCTCCCCTTCGATTCTCGTCAACAATTGAGGCTTCAATATCTTTCCCAGCCTTTTGAGATTCCCTCAAGCACTCATCCAAACGGGGTTCATCCATTCCCTTCTTTGATGTCGGAACTTCATTCCCGTAGGACACGTTTTGCATTTCTTGGAGTATCGCCTCCATCTTATGAAGATTCTCTTGTATCATCACACTTCTTTGGCAATAATACGAAGATGAAGCTCTTATCGGTTGATGTCTGTTGAGACTCCAACGTTGTTGAGTCTGAACCCATGCCTTCGTCGCTTCTCCCAGGTGAGGCAGTAAGGGCGGTAATTCGCTCCGAGGAAGGAGATTCTTGATTAGCATCGTCAACATCTCCAATCTTTGGTCTGTCTTGGTCTGAAATCGTTCGAATGAATCTTGGAATTCGTCCTGGCGTCTTGCTGCATCCGTAAGCGATTGATGGGTTGACGAAGCGAATTGTTGAAGTTGTTGTAGATGAATCTCCGCTTGGCGGATGTTTTCTTCGATCTGCACCATCCTTGTGCACTCTATTAATTCCAATTGAACGGAATATGTCGACTCCGTCATCGCCAAAGATGACTGATTTGGGACTGCGGAATTAGAACTTCGGAATTGAGAACCGTACAGGCTCTGATACCAATTTGTAATGACCCGGAGGTCGGATAGAGAAGGCTTGGGCCTTCAATGGTAGATTTGAGAAGGAAAGGATGAAGAAGAAGAGTTTAGAGAGATCGAGAGATAGAAGAAGAAGATAGGAAACTGGTTATTTTCATTGATTGTCCCCAATACAATCTACAGAGTGTTTATATACTAATCACCCTTATAACCCTAATAGTCTCATTCCTAACATTAACTTAAGCTCTCGTGAAATTATAGCCTAGTGAATATGTTTGGGTAAATGATACTCTTAGTATAACACTTTATACTTGTACAATGAAGCTCTAGAAACTCTTAAACTCTCAAAAGATAAAGCAAGAACAACAATGGAGAAAGAGAGGATCAAAGGCGGATGATTGCAACGGAGAACGCTTTGCTTGAATGCTCGAGTATGTGTATTTTCCTTCTCCCCTTGCACCGTCTCTTTTATAGGCTGCATGGGGCTGGAGGGGCTGGGCTGATTTTTTAACATTCGAATTTGAATTGCCAAATCTTTTCTTTCCACAAAATCATTCCACAATCTTCAACATATCTTCATATTAGGGCTGAGGAAATTTTCCCATGAAAACCGTACCAAGACGTACCACCCGAACCAATTAAATTGGTAACCAATATAATTGGTTATCAATTTAATTGGTACGGTATACCGTACCAACTTCCAGAAGTCGGCATGGTAATGGTAATCAAAACAGAAAAGTTGGGATTACCATTACCAACCGACTTTCAATTGGTTGGTACGGTAATTACCAACCAAGTATTACCAATATATATTTGGGGTTTGTAAAATTATTTTTAAAAGATTATTTCTATTTTTAAAATCTTATTTCTAGACTTCCTACTATTTGGTATTGTTGTTCGTTATTGCTAATTTGCTATCTGTTATTGATGTTGTTCAACTTTTTCATTTTTATTTGCTATTTTGTTCAAGACTTGCAGTTTTCACAATTTGTGTGATTTTTATGCTATCTGTTATTGTTGTATAGGAGAATCTTTCTATTGTTGTATGTTATTTCTATCTATTATTGCTATATAGGAGAATCTTTTTTTTTTGGTGCAAGCTATTCAAGTTAATTAGTACGAATACCTATTTCTTTTTTATTTAATATTTTGTTTTTGATGTTAAGTAATAACTAATACGTATTAACTTGATTTCTTTTTATATTTTTTTATTTTCAGAAAATGCTTTTAATCAAGGGAGGAATGCTAACTCGACCTCGTTTTAGACTAAAACCTATATGTTATTCGATCGGAAGCTTGTAGACATTTTATTTTGAATATTATCGGGTCTATTTAAGTCTTTATATTGCTTTTGTGCTTAAATGTATGAAAATTTTAAATATTTATGTTGCTACTTATAAATTTGAAACTTTAATTAAGTTGTATTGCCTTTGATTATTTGTATGTTTTTTTCTTCAACACAAAAAACATGGTAAATTACCATTACCAACATGTACCAACCAATTTAAATGGTTACCAATTAAGTTCGTACAAGCCCTTCGGTGGTTGGTAACGGTTTGGATTTTAAGATTACCAATTATAATTGGTTGGTACGTAGTAACGGCATAAACTAATTGATATTGTACCAATTCCACCCCTACTTCATATCATATCTTGCCTTGAATAGAAAATTTCAGCCCTTTCTAAATGATTTTCCAGCCACCAAATCTTCCATAAACTACATAAAAAATCTCAGCAACCTTTTCAAATATATGGTATATAAAATATGCAGATAAAGAAATTGAACAAATATATATATATATATATATATATATATATATATATATATATATATAGGGTTTACTTCAAATGTAAAAACTCCTTAACGTGTAAAATTTGCTTATCGCGTAAAATTTGTTAATGGGCCAATTTAATTACTAATGGGCATAATTTAATTACTAATGGGCCTAATTTCATTAGTAGAATATCTGCCCCCCCATGCCCATGCGTGTGCCCCCCCCTTGCCCCCCCTTCTCGGACCCGATATTTTTTAATTTTTTAATTTTTAATTTTTAATTTTTTTTTTTGCCCAGAATTTTTTTTTCGTGGTAACACTTTCTGCTGTGCAAGTATAACTTGCTTTTGTGCACATATAACATCTTATTGTGCAAATATAAGTTTATTTTGTGCAGACAAAATAATTCATTATGGGGTAAATAGGTAAATGTGCATATTTCAATTATAAAAGTTTATAATTGAAATATGTTTAATTTATGGGTAAATTGGTAAATATGTCTAATTTTATGGGTAAATGCACTTTTTCCCGTTTTCGATACCTTTTGTGCAACTGTGAAGTGCATTTGTGGAACCGTGAAGTGCATTTGTGCAACTGTAAAGTGCATTTGTGCAACTTTAATTGTGCAATTGTGCAAATTTAAAGTATGATACAATTGTGCAAATTTAAAGTAGGATATAATTGTGCAAAAGTAAGATAGAATTGTGCAGATTTAGAATACAATTGTGCAAATTAATGTAAGATTATAATGTGCATGAATAAGACAAAAGATGTGCTTTTGAAATCGATGTTTTAATTTTGTTTTTTTTTTTACTTTTGAGAGTTTGAGTTCTCCTCTCGGATAATTTAGGTTGATAGATGTGAGTTTGAAATCGATTTTTTTACGTATAAGCTTTTAAAATTAAAGTGCATAAATAAGATTAAAATGTGCATAATTAAGGTTAAAAAGTGCATAACTAAGATTATAATGTGCATGATTAACAATTTGTGATTGTTGCGCTCTTCTCTATTATGTTACATATGTGGGATTTGAACCCACATCTTTGTGCAAACGCACATTGCTATACCAATTGAGCTAATAGGCTAAATTATGATTTTTCATGCTAAAATGGAAGAACTTAATCGACCTAAAGCATATCGAAATAAAATTCTAAAATCTAATTGGCTCATGATTCACAAACAAATTGACAATGCTATGAACATGAAATTAGCTCCAAATCAACCCAACATCACAACCATATCATCAATTTCAATCAATTTGGATGTTGGCAAGAAAAACCTAAATTCTAAAATATATCGTAATAAAATTCTAAAATCCAATTAGATCATGACCCATAAACAATTTGACAATGCTATGAACATGAAATTAGCTCAAAATCAACCCAAAAACACAACCATATCATCAATTTTAGTCAATTCGGCTTTTGGCAAAAAAAAAACCCAAATTCTAAAACATATTGCACTAAAGTTCTAAAATGCAATTAGCTCATTATCCATAAACAATTTGACAATGCTATGAACATGAAATTAGCTCAAAATCAACCCAACAACAGAACCATATCATCAATTTCAATCAATTTGGCTTTTGGCAAAAAAAAACACCAAATTCCGCTCCTAAATCAAACCCTAGGTTTTCAATCTCAATCTAAATCATTCAAACACTATTTTGTGCAAATATAATTTTAAGTTGTGCAAATATAATATTTTGTTGTGCGTTTATAAACAATGGAATAATTTTGTAATTTATTAAATTTAGATAAGGGCATATTTGGGAAGAAAGGGAAAATAATGGGTCAAAATTGCAATTTCATCACCATCTTCCTCACATCGCCTGTAACCCTCCGATTAGAAACGGCGGTTACACCGGTGGACTTCGGCAACCTCCCAGTGCCAGGCTAGGGCACGGCGGCGCAAGGGGAGGACAGATACGGGACCGTGGGGGCGTGACGAGTCCGTTGGTGGCTTCGGTGGCGGCAAGGGAGTGGTCGAAGGCGGCGAAGGGAGCTTCGGTGTTGTTGGGCAAGGAGGAAATTGTTGGCGATTCCGACGATTTCGATGAGGATTCCGGTGATTGTGAGGAGGAGAAGCCGGATCCACACCCGCCTTGTCGAATTGACCAATGCTAAATGCTCGATTCCGGCGATTGCAATGATTCCGACGATTGCGACGGAGGAGTTCGATTCTGATGATTTCAAGGATTTCGACGAGGAATATTCCGGCGATTGACACCGCCCAGTCCGATGCTCGATGGCCTGCCTCCTGCCATGCTCGATGCTCGGCGATTGAGACTTCGCCCAGGCCATGGCGCCATGCCCGCTTCTAATTTTTTGCGCAGAGGGAGGAAGGAGATGACGGTTCAATTTTTTTAAAACAAACCGGTTCGATTTTTTAAAATTTTACACGTTAAGCCAATTTTACACGTTAAGGACTTTTTACATTTTAAAGCTTCCCTATATATATATATAGAATATTCGACGTATCCAATTCGTCCAGATTGCCCTTACTGTCAAGACCTTGAAACCTGTATCCAATTCGTCCAATTTGCCCTTGTTGTCAAGACCTTGAAACTAGAGTCTTGTTTTGTCTTTCATCAACCTTTATCAAAGACTTGTAGGTTAGCTATCAAGATCTTACATTCAAGGTGGAGTCTTCAATCTCCCCCTTGATGGAAGACAAAACAAATATCAATCATGCAAATAAATATAGCATTGTAACATATATGAATAAGCATCATATAACAAGTATAAGCATACGCACAATATCATATAGGATTTCTCCCCCTTTTTGTCTTCCAACAAGAAATGGAAGAAATCGAGTTTAAACCATTCAGCAGGCAGTCAAGACCTTTAAATGATAGCAGACGGCATTATAAAACCAGAAATTCAATAGCCAATGTTCCCCCTACGAAAATGCTTCCTTGATCAACATACCAAGCTCCATCGAGAAATACTAAGCAAAGAGCTAGAATCAGTAGCCGCACATAACAAATATCATACATATATTAAAAGAAATTATCTTTATCACCAAGAGCGATTGTTCCAGTCCATTTATGCTCTTTAATCTTGGTGACTCTTGCAAAACAACCAAACATCAACCTTTTAGGCTAGACCAAGTTACAAACTCGGATTCATAATTAAGATAGACCATGTTTGGTAGTCTAGTCCCTTTAGGAACCCAAATCTGCTTCACCTGTTCTTTCAAACGTAGAGGAAAAGTATTTCGATTGATATAAGGGTCCTTTCTTCTATAACGACAAGTCTCTTTAACATGACCCTTCTTACAGCAAAAGAAACATGTAGGTGAACGCCAATATCCTTTAGCTTTCACAAAAGTGGTTGTAGATTTCTTTGGAAAATTCTTGTTATAGCATATACCACTTCTGTTAAGAGATAATTGTTGTTACCTTAACATCTTGTCAAGATTAGCCTTGGATCTAGTGAATTGAATAAGTGTTGTCTGCTAGTCTTCACACTTTTCAGTCAGCTTAACATTTTCTTTCTCCAAGTCGCCATTGCAACGTTTCAGAGAAGAAAGGTTTTGCTTGAGATCAGAGATTTCTGATTTCAAGGCCTTGACTTTAATGTCAAGGGCCGACTGAGAAGTGGATTATTTCTCATTTCCAGCGACATTTCACCTATGCTTCTCTCCTGATCATTTAGCTTCTCTTTCAAGGTGTTAATTTCCATGATGTACTTCTCCTGGTTGATGATCATATTTTGCAAAAATTCAGAGAGAACTACATTAGGACTAGAGATTAAGTTTCTCACTATTGCCTCAAGGTGTCGTCTAGGGTTTTCTTCTTGATCAGCCATTAAGCAGAGGTTTACATGACCATTTTCATAATCTGATTCGCTAGAAGAATCTAAGTCGCTCATCGCTCTCTTCTTTTGATCATTCTTCCGATGCTTGTTCTTCTTCTTTTGAGGACACTCCTTTACCAAGTGATTTGTTTAACCACATTTAAAGCAAGTTAGTATATTTGATTTCATACTAGGGTTAGAAGACTTACTTCAGTGCTTTGAAGATCTAGAGTATTCTCGATTTGAGAATTGCTTCTTCATCTTGAGGATTCGAGCAAGTCCACTTGTGATCAAATCGAAAGGATCTTCTTCGTCATCCTCACTCTCTTCACCTTCCAATGAACTATCCTCCTTCTCCATTTTGACAGCCAAATTCTTCATATTAGAGGCTAGTTCACCATCTTCTTCATTGACGACCATTTCGTGAGTGATGAGCTTTCCGAGTAGATCATCTAGAGGTAGAGTTCTAAGGTCTTGAGCTTCCTCGATGACCGTCACCTTTGGTCCCCATTTGGACTTAGGCAAGCTTCTTAAGACCTTCCGAACTTTCTCCTCGTTTGTGAAGACTTTGTCGAGGGAGTCCAGATTGTTCACAATTTGAGTGAACCTTGTGAACGTCTCTTTCACCCTCTCGTCGGAGTTCATCTTGAATAGCTCATATTGTCGAAGGAAGATACTAATTTTCCTTTCTTTGACTTGACTCGTTCCTTCATAAGTGACCACGAGCTTGAAGAAGAAATACGATTAAATTCGTTAGCATCAAGTGCGCAATAAAGTAAATTCATAGCACTGTATTTCTTTGTCACGCTCTCCAAGTCGGCTTGATTGAATTCAGTTTCTTCTTTGGGAACTATGGCTCCGCCCACATTCTTCTTAGTTGGCGCCCTTGGTCCTTGCCTAACAATGTTCCAAAGCTCCAAGTCCAGATCAATAATAAACATTTTCATTAGCGATCTCCAATGCACAAAATTGTTACCACAAAAGAGTGGTGGTCGAAAGGTCGATCTTCCTTGTGCAAATCCTCCATCACCTATGATAGACATGATAAATATCACAAGATGGTAAGATCAAACAATGAGTCAAGCTATGATACCAATTGAAGAGTCTATAGGTGATATAAAACAAAGTAATAAACAATACTCTAGAAGAGGGGATGAATAGAGTATGACAAATTTTTGCACACTTTCTGCAGACAAAACTTCAAGGCCTTGAAATGAATCCCAATGTTTTGAATCATAACTCAAGGTCTTGAAATGATTCCAGAAACCTATTAAGTTTTACGAAATTAAACTTATCAAAGTATAATGCGGAATAAAGAAATAGATGGACACACGAATTATTAATGAGGTTCGACACGAACTTGGCCTACGTCCCCGCCTAAGGTTCTCCAACCCGTAGGATTCAAAAGCACTATTATTTCACTTCCTATGGATCCTATATACAATCGAGAAGATCTTTCCTTCTTCTAAGCACTCAAAGCCTCGCCCGCTTTTATCTAGTCATCTCAGATCCCTTAGAGTCCTAGATACAACTTAGAAGAACAACCCTTCTCTCAACTTGTAGCCTCACCCGCTACTATCTAGTCAACCCAAGCTCTCTTGAAATAATAGCCTACTGAATACGTTTGAGTATGTAAGAGCACGAGATTGATTGTAATGTCCTCCTTGAGGGTTTCCATTAATTGTTAAACATATGTATAGGTTACAAATGTATTGGGCCTTTTTGGGCTTATAGCCCACTATACATGAGGAGACCTATGTGATCTATCAAACCCCCGCAGTCGAAATTGGAGAGGTCCGTACAGTGAGACTGGACCGAAAATCAATGAACAATTGTCTAGGTAAACCCTTGGTGAATATATCAACGTACTGATAAGAGGACAGGACATGTAGAATGCGGACATGTCCAATGGTGTTGTAGGAGGAAAATCGAGTATGCAAAATAGAATGTGAATAAACTAAGGCAAACCAAATTCCGTCCCTTGCAAATGATTACAAGACCTCCTCCCGATGCAGCAGTGGGAAGTCAGGATCGATCCACGAGGAAGCCTGTCAGCGGATCCTAGGCAGCGGAGAAATCTCACGAAAGCCGACCACAGATGTCCTCGATCTCGACTTAGAGTTAGTCGACAGAAGATCGGACCAGTCGAGCAGAGTAGCAGACAAAGGCACTAGGGCTCGTCGATCTCGACTAGAGGCTACTCGATATCGAGTAGGGCCCTTGTCGACTTCGGCTTGGCTTGTCGAGTACCTGCACACAGAAGCTACAGCGATGCTAGATCGAATATCAGTAACTAGAGGTCGACCAGACTTGGTCGAGATCAAGTAAGGGCAGAAAAACGAAACAAAGAAATAAAGTAAAGGCAAAGGCTTTGGGACATCGAAATAAACTGTATGTAAAAGAACTTCCAAGATTGGGGTTTGCAACAATGATAACCAAGCATGCACAAGGCAAGAATAAAACAGATAATCATGTGAATCGCATCAAAGGACAAGCTTTCGCCTTTTCCAACAATTAGACAACTCTTTCAAGAAACCCTAATTGTCTCTACTGATTTTATGTTTACAATCCAAGTTGTTAGCATGGATCTCTATTAGATGGGTAATAAACACATAAACAAGTAGCAGATGCTCAAAACATGATAAAGGTCGGATCTTTACCTCAAACGTGCATGGCTATCGTCGGGCTTGCCCCAACCCCAGAAGTGGGTGGACTACTCGCGCTTCATCGCAAACTCAGATATCATCGATTGAAAGAAAATAACTAATTGCATTAAAATAAACCAAAGTTTACAACCGCTTGAAGCCAATTCCGCTCTCGCTTCACAACTCCAATCGGTCGCTCACTCTCTCTCTTTCTCTACTTCTCCTACTTACTTCCCTCAAAAATTGAATGACTAGAAATCAGCCCCATGGGCTTTATTTATAGGCTTCTAAACCTTGCTACTCAAGGATAGAATTATTTATCTATATCTAAAACTATATCTAAAAAGCTTAATGATAAATAAAAGCTATAATGAAATTAAATCTAAAATAGGGAAATATATCTAAAGTGTCTTCAAGTGGATAGATCTCTCTTCATCATGATAGAACTTGATAGATCGGATAGAACTCGGCAATCTTCGAGCCCAAGTAATCCCAATCCAAGTAGAACTCCCCAAAACGTGTTACGCGGTTTCTATAGCTGTCGTCGATCTCAAGTAGAGCCTACTCGATCTCGACTAGGAGTGTCGTCGACTGGGCTTGGCTCATCGTCTCGGCTAGCTGGTCCTCGACAGGCTCGGACATGACTCCTGGTGTTAGTCGATCTCGAGGAGAGCTCCTCGATCTCGACGAGTGGTGTGTTATCGACTTGGTCTTCCGAGGTTATCGAGCAACCTTTCTCGCCCTGCTCGGATGTGGGCTCTCAGCCTTGTCGACCTCGAAGACGCTCTCAGCCTTTTTGCGATCCTTATATGCTTGCCGACCTAAAAGTGTTAGATTGCACAAGAAACAAGACTATCCACATGAAATATTATAAAAGACATAAAACCAAAACCAAAACCAAAAACCAAAAAGTTCAAAAAGTCCCAAAATTCATAAAGTTCTATATACATGCTCTAGATTTTAGAGTCGCTAGGCCGACTTCTCCGTTTGCGCTCAAGGACCATTATTGTGGGGCCCACTCATGCTTGGCCCTTCTCCTGGATCATCTAGGTCCTGATGGTAGTATGCAAGCTCAGCTGACAGGTGGTTGCTTGCATCATGTCCTTTATCTTTCTTCTTCTTCCTTTCAGCACTTAGTTTTCGCAGATTCTCTCGCCATGGTGTCTTATCTCCCCTTAAATCATTGATAATTTTCTTTATGGACTGAGGGGGAGTAGAATTCATACCTGAACTTACCTTTTCGGACCCAAAACAAGAATCTTTGGGTTCGGGGCTAGTCGAGATCGAGTACAGCTGGTCGACCTCGAGTACAGGGACCCCATACTTAGGCTCTTGGCAAGTCAGTGGCTCATTAGTGGAATTCGACATCGACAATTCTTGGTCGAGATCGAGTAGCGCCCTTGTCGAGATCGAGCAGCTCTTGTCGACCTCGAGGACAGTGCTGGCGCTTCTTTTGCAGGGCCAAAAGAGAAATCCAAAACCTCATCGCATATGGTGAAGGTGAGCGAGCGATTCTTAACACTAATTCTGGCATCTGCAGTAGCTAAGAATGGTCTACCAAGAATAATAGGGCTAGTAGGATCTTCAGCACAGTCAATGATAAGAAAATCTGCTGGAACAAAGAATTTACCAACCTGGACAGGGACGTTCTCAACTATACCTGTAGGGATGACCACTGTATTGTTTTCCATATATAGTTTGGCATCCACAGGCTCTATGCACCATGTTTTGACCTTCCGCCAGATTGATAGAGGCATGATGCTCACACTTGCTCCTAAATCACACAGAGACTCATATTTATATTGTCCAAAGCCCACAGTAATAGAAAACTTACCAGGGTCAGGTCTCTTTTCATGGAAGTGGAGTACTTTGCATTCGCCTGCGATCTCTGAGATGGATCGCTTCTTGCTCAAGATTTCCTTTAGAAATTTGACATATCCAGGCATCTCTTGCAGGGCTTTTGTAAAAGGAATAGAAACATTCAGTTCTTGCAGCATATTAACAAATCTGGTAAACCTACCTGCAGTGGGATCTTTCTGTGCTTTTGAAGGGAAAGGCAGTGGCTTTTTCTGTTTCGGAGCCAGATCAGCTGTCGGAGGTGTTGCAGAGTCGTCGACGTCGGCTAGATGCTGCTCCTCGATCTCGACCACGGGCTCCTCGACATCGAGTTGGGTGGTCGACCTGGAGTTGCTGGTCTGCGCAGCGGAGTCCGAGCTCAGCTTCTGGTCTTGGTCGAGTAGCTTCTTGTCGAGGTCGAGTACGGTCTCCTCGAGATCGAGTTGGGTATGCTCTGTCTCGAGTTGCTGCTCTGCCTTGCTTTGCTGTTTCCCGACCTCTGGCTCGTGTAATTGATGCCCACTCCTGAGTTTGATAGTTGCGACGTGTCCAGTCTTCCCCTTAGAATTTGGTTCTATTTGCCTAGGGAGCTGTCCGGATGGTCGTGGGATCTGTGCAGCGATTTGACCCATCTGCGTCTCTATTCCTCTTTTCCAGATGTCCAGTTCCCCAAATTTTGTGTTGAAATTCTGGAGCTGATGGTTGATGGTGTTTGTAGCCTGCAGGTTCTGTGCATGATTTCGGCGCATCTCATCAAGGATCAGCTGCATATCATCCTTCTTTTGATCCATTTCTGGACGTCCTGGAGATCTGTAGGGTGGGGGGTTCCTAGGGGGACCTTGGTTCCACTGTGGTTGATAGGACCGTTGGTCTCCCATGTAGCGATTGGGACCCCCAGCGTAGGCTGCCTCTTCATGTGTCTCTGCCATTCTGACTTGCTCTGTGTGTGGGCACTCAGTAGTGGTGTGCCGCTGGGATCCGCATTCAATGCAAGACTGATTAACAGATACATATTTGACTTATTTGGGGAGCTTGCGATTCTGGTCTCTGTAGAATTGCTCTCTGACATCTGGGTCAATCTCCTTTGCTGGCTCATATAGTGGCATAGATGGTGCTGGCCTGGTGTAGAAGTTCTCCTCATAGTTTGCAGTAGACCCATATTTGTTGTCATAATTGGTGAGCTTGTCCAGCACACCCTAGGCATCAATTAGCGGCATCGTCAGATACTCATAACGAGTATAATGGTTGATTCTGTCCTTAGTGACTTGATCAAGAGAGTTGAAGAAGATCTCCTAAATGACGTAGGGTGGTTGTCCATGAGTAGGGCAAGATCGCAGCAGTTCTTTGTAGCATTCCTATGCCTTTGCCAGCGGTTCCCCTTGCTTCTGTTTGAAGGCGGTGATTTTCTGGCGGAGAAGTGCTGTCTTGGCAGGTGGGAAGAATTTATTCAGAAACTCTTGCTCTACTTGGGCCCATGTTGTGAGTGATCTTGGTTTCAGCCCTTCAAGCCACTTCAGTGCAGGCCCAGCGAGAGACCAGCGAAAAGCCTTCATTTTGACATATTCCAGAGTTGTACCTTCAGCAAGAGTACGACACATGTCAGAAAAATTGGTAATATGTTCAAGAGGACACCCATTAAATTTGCCATAAAAAGCATTATTTTTAAGCTCTATCAGAAATTGAGTGCGAATTTCAAAAGAATTATCAGGGATTAGAATCGCCGATTCAGGCATGACGAGAGTTGGATGCATATAATCCTCAGCAGTGGTTGGATATTGGGCAAGCTCAGCTTCTTCTTGCCTTGCGCGCTCAGCTTCTTGTTCCCTCGCTGCCCTTTCATTGGCGATAGTGGTATCCTTTGCGGCTAGCTCCCTTGTAAGCCTGGCAATCAGCTGTTCTTGTGTTTCAGCGGCCGCCATGATCCTTTTGAGTTTAGAGTGGATGTGTAGGAAACGCTCCGGTTCGTCTAAGCTGTCAAACTCAGGTGGTAGACCAGAACGGCGCATACACCTGTATAGTAACTCAAAGCAGATGTGAGATTTAACTACCTAAGGCGCGAATGATAGCCTCCCCGGCAACGGCGCCAATTTGTTGGTCGAGGAAAATCGAGTATGCAAAATAGTATGTAAATAAACGAAGGCAAACCAGATTCCGTCCCTTGCAAATGATTACAAGACCTCCTCCCGATGCAGCAGCGGGAAGTCAGGATCGATCCACGAGGAAGCGTGTCAGCGGATCCTAGGCAGCGGAGAAATCTCACGGAAGTCGACCACAGATGTCCTCGATCTCGACTTAGAGTTACTCGAGAGAAGATCGGACCAGTCGAGCAGAGTAGCAGACACAGGCACTGGGGCTCGTCGATCTCGACTAGAGGCTACTCGATATCCAGTAGGGCCCTTGTCGACTTCGGCTTGGCTTGTCGAGTACCTGCACACAAAAGCTACAGCGATGCTAGATCGAATATCAGTAACTAGAGGTCGACCAGACTTGGTCGAGATCGAGTAAGGGCAGAAAAACGAAACAAAGAAATAAAGTAAAGGCAAAGGCTTTGGGACATCGAAATAAACTGTATGTAAAAGAACTTCCAAGATTGGGGTTTGCAACAACGATAACCAAGCATGCACAAGGCAAGAATAAAACAGATAATCATGTGAATCGCATCAAAGGACAAGCTTTCGCCTTTTCCAACAATTAGACAACTCTTTCAAGAAACCCTAATTGTCTCTACTGATTTTATGTTTACAATCCAAGTTGTTAGTATGGATCTCCATTAGATGGGTAATAAACACATAAACAAGTAGCAGATGCTCAAAACATGATAAAGTTCGGATCTTTACCTCAAACGCGCATGGCTATCGTCGGGCTTGCCCCAACCCTAGAAGTGGGTGGACTACTTGCGCTTCATCGCAAACTCAGACATCATCGATTGAAAGGAAATAACTAATTGCATTAAAATAAACCAAAGTTTACAACCGCTTGAATCCAATTCCACTCTCGCTTCACAACTCCAATCGGCCGCTCACTCTCTCTCTCTACTTCTCCTACTTACTTCCCTCAAAAATTGAATGACTAGAAATCAGCCCCATGGGCTTTATTTATAGGCTTCTAAACCTTGCTACTCAAGGATAGAAATCTTTATCTATATCTAAAACTATATCTAAAAAGCTTAATGATAAATAAAAGCTATAATGAAATTAAATCTAAAATAGGGAAATTTATCTAAAGTGTCTTCAAGTGGATAGATCTCTCTTCATCATGATAGAACTTGATAGATCGGATAGAACTCGGCAATCTTTGAGCCCAAGTAATCCCAATCCGAGTAGAACTCCCCAAAACGTGTTACGCGGTTTCTGTAGTCGTCGTCGATCTCGAGTAGAGCCTACTCGATCTCGACTAGGAGTGTCGTCGACCGGGCTTGGCTCGTTGTCTCGGCTAGCTGGTCCTCGACAGGCTCGGACATGGCTCCTGGTGTTAGTCGATCTCGAGGAGAGCTCCTCAATCTCGACGGGTGGTGTGTTATCGACTTGGTCTTCCGAGGTTGTCGAGCAACCTTTCTCGCCCTTCTCGGATGTGGGCTCTCAGCCTTGTCGACCTCGAAGACGCTCCTCGATCTCGACGACAGTCTTGTCGATCTCGAGTAGAAAGGTTGATCATGGCTCGGCCTGGTGTTGTCGAGCAGCATCTCTTCGACATGGCTCGGGGAATGTGGTCTGGCACTTGTCGATATCGATGAGAACTTAGTCGAGATCGAGTAGACTTGCTGCTTCCGTCTTTGCTTCTTGATTTTCTCCCGAAATGTTTCCGTATTCTGCAATATTAAACAGAAACTTATGTAGATCTCCATTTTTGACAAATAAGCATATACTAGATAAATCCAACATATTCCCAACCCGAAATATGCAAAATGTAAAGAATATGGAACTAAAATATGCATAAAGACATGGCTACTTTGGAGACATCAAATGGCAACCTTGTCCCTAACGAAGTGGAGATCAAGCTCAATGTGCTTCGTGCGTTGATGCTGGACTGGGTTGCTAGCCAGATAGACGGCGGAGACGTTGTTAGTGTAGACGAGAGTGGTCTTCTAAAGAGGGAAAAGAAGCTCAAGCAGGAGATTGCGGAACCAAGAGCACTCGGAGACAACGTTGGCAACACCCATGTATTTTGCCTTAGCGTTGGAGCGAGACACGACAGACTGACGCTTGGCTGACCACGACACAAGGGTGTCGTTGAGGAAGACACAGTAACCAGACGTGGAGCGACGTGTGTCGGGATAACCACCCCAATCCGCATCAGTGTAAGCAACAAGATCAAGCTTAGAGGAAGGAATGATCGTGGTGCCGAGCTCAAGGGTGCCGCTGATGTACCGAATGATCCGCTTCAAAGCCTGAAAGTGAGGTTCCCTAGGTGCATGCATTAACAAACAGACCTGCTGAACGGCGTAACTGATATCAGGCCTGGTGAAAGTGAGATATTGAAGAGCACCAGCGAGGCTCCTGTACAATGTCGGATCATCAACCAAAGGACAAGAATGAGCATTGAGCTTGTTGGACGTATCGACAGGAGTGGCGACTAGATTACAGTTGACCATCTTAGCCCGAGCAACAATCTCAGCAGCATACTTACTTAATTTGTGAGAGAAACAGACCAGACGCATGACGCTGAACAACAACTCCCAAGAAGTAGGACAACTGACCAAGATCAGACATGGCGAATTCCGCACTCATCTACGAAATAATAGACCACTGAAGAGCATCAGAAGAGGCGGTGAGAATGATGTCGTCGACATATAGTAGTAGGAATGCCAAGTGTGAGCCTCTGCGACAGATAAACAGAGTCGTATTCGAACAACTTCCAATGAAACCCAAACGTAGCAGATGAGAGGCAAAGCGTTGGAACCAAGCCCGCGGAGCCTGTTTCAGACCATACAGAGAGCGCTTGAGGAGACATACATGCTTTGGACGATCAGCATCAACAAACCCCGGTGGCTGACACATGTAGACAGTCTCATTCAGATGGCCGTGCAGAAAGGCATTCTTGACATCTAACTGATGGATGGACCAGTTTTGTGACAAAGCTAGACTCAATACCACTCATATAGTGGCAGGCTTGACCACAGGGCTGAACGTCTCATCACAATCAATACCTGCCTGCTGAGATCAACCGTTGACCACAAGACGGACTTTGTAGCGCTCCAACGTCCCATCAGAGCGGAACTTGTGACGGAAGAGCCACATACAGTGAATGACGTTCGCCTCAGGAGGGCGAGGGACAAGAACCCAAGTACCATTCTTCGTAAGGGCCCTGTATTCGTCGAGCATAGCCGCTTGCCAATTCGGGTCGAGGAGGGCTGTTTTGTGGGAGGTGGGAATGGGGGAAAGAGAGGTCGGGGTGGAGGCAGGGGGTGATTGGGAGGGAAGGACGGGGGCAAGGGGGGCGGAGTATAGGGAAACAATGGCGGTCGCAGGTTTGACGCGGGCGCCGCGAGTAGATTGGCCGCGGCCGCAACATGATGTTGCGGCCGCCGCCAGTAGCTGGGACGTTGGTTAGGGTGGGGATTGTTGATTGGCTATGGCCGCATCATCTTGTTGCGGCCGTGGCATCATGTCACCCTCCCGCCAGCGCCGCCCCTCTCCCCTCCTCGGCCACCCCTTGCCACCAAGAAACCGCCCTTCCACTCCGCCCTCACGTTCTCTAATATCAAAAATTGCATCCCTATCATCCTTGATCACGAATCCAGTTCCTACACCATGTGGTCGCACCTCTTCATGACCCATGTTAAAGCTAATAAAGTCCTCCAACACATTGACTCCTCCGTCAATCGCCCCGAAAGTGAAGACGATGATCTCTTCACTCAACTTGACACCATTATCCTTCAATGGATCTTCAACACCATCTCAAAAGATCTATTGACCACCATCCTCAACCCCAAAGACACCTCCTTGGATGCCATATCAAAGTCCGACTCGGATCGATGACTGGGGGTCATGTGCACGGGCGCACATGCGCTAGTAGCCTAGCACACAAGCCGAGTGAGGTTCGATTCTAAAACCAATTGGAAATAGAAAGAGTAGTCCACCGACTCATATACTAGGGCTTTATATGTTCAACTTTCCGATGTGGGACACTTTGGTCTCATTCACATCTCTAACACGCCCCTGCAAGTCCAACTAGGAATGACCATCTAGTTGAGACTTGGACAACTGGAAAACCCAGACTAGGATCGACACGGACCGTTAGGCTAACCGCTCTGATACCATGTAAGATCACGAGATTGATTGTAATGTCCTCCTTGGGAGTTTCCATTCATTGATAAACATATATATAGGTTACAAAGGTATTGGGCCTTATTGGGCTTTTAGCCCACTATACATGAGGAGACATATGTAATCTATCATAGTAGATGTATACTCTTAGTATAGCACTTTAGACTTGTACAATGAAGCTCTAGAAACTCTCAAACTCTCTAAAGATAAATCAAGAACAACAATGGAGAAAGAGAGAATCAAAGGCGGATGATTGCAATGGAGAACACTTTGCTTGAATGCTCGAGTATGTGTATTCTCCTTCTCCGCTTGCACCGTCTCTTTTATAGGTTGCA
Organism: Persicaria tinctoria; assembly: GCA_037127255.1. NCBI lineage: Eukaryota > Viridiplantae > Streptophyta > Magnoliopsida > Caryophyllales > Polygonaceae > Persicaria > Persicaria tinctoria. The sequence continues at coordinate 16,807,160 of JBANSL010000007.1, read as the reverse complement.
GGGGCTGGAGGGGCTGGGTTGATTTTTGAACATTTCAATTTGAATTGCCAAATCTTTTCTTTCTACAAAATCATCCCACAATCTTCAACATATCTTCATATCATCTCTTGCCTTGAATAGAAAATTTCGGCCATTTCTAAAAGATTTTCCAGCCACCAAATCTTCCATAAACTACATAAAAAATCTCAGCAACATTTTCAAATATATGATATATAAAATATGCAGATAAAGAAATTGAACAAATAAATATATAAAATATTCGACGTATCCAATTCGTCCAGATTGCCCTTGCTATCAAGACCTTGAAACTTGTACCCAATTCGTCCAGTTTTCCCTTGTTGTCAAGACCTTGAAACCAGAGTCTTGTTTTGTCTTTCATCAACCTTTCTCAAAGACCTGTAGGTTAGCTACCAAGATCTTACATTCAAGATGGAGTCTTCAATCCATATTTGCATCATGATTTTTCTACGACAGTTGTAGGTGATCCTTATTTGTGTTATTGAAGCGAAAGTGATCTTAATGCGAATTTGGATTAATTATGTGAAAAAGGTAGTAACAATTAGGGTTTATGTGAAAGCCTCTACATTCTTAATTGTTAATGACGAAAGTTATTTAATGAAAAGGATTAACCTTTTATATCTTAGCATGATTCTTACATGGTTAATTATTGTTGTGACGTTGAAACCCCGATCTTGGAAGTTTTTTATCTTATTGAATTAAATCTTACAAATTCGACGTTACGTTTATTTTATTGCAAAGTTACGTTTTTCTGCACTGACACCTCGACATCGACTACTATTGGTCAACATCGAGTACACTAGTCGAAATCGAGTGAATCTACACTCAACGTCAAGTTTGTTTGTCTTATTTTGTGCATCTTTACAGGGATAGATCGATAGATTGGGTCGACGCCGAGTCAATTTGGTCGACGTCGAGTTAGCTTATGGCCATTTTCGAGGGCGATCTTGGAATTGATTAGGCGAGCGCCGACACGCTTCCTCGTGGATACGATCCTGAAACCCTACCACTATAGCGGGAGGGATTCTTGTAATTTTATTTGCTTGGAGAGGGAGTTGGTTTCGTTCTTATATTTGATATATATTCGCACGATCTAGTTTCCCTCCACAACAATGAACGGGTAAGTGAGTATTGGGTCGAGCTCTGTTGCTTTCTGAAGGTCCTCCCACCTCTTATCACTATCATAGTAAAGAGACGTTTCTTGGTACATCAAATCGAGAGGAGTGATGGAAGACAAAATTATGGAACTTAGTTTTTTGTAAGACTAGCTTCTATGACCTCCTATGTGCCTTATCCTAGCCAAACTTGCAACTGAATACACATGCCTAATACATCGAAGGGTCCAATGTTATTAGTGATTTTTGGGTAATGGCGAGAGACGTGATGGAAGTTTTTAAAGTTTTTTACGATGCCACCAGAACTTTTAGTCAAGTTTACACCCCTACCTCTCATTTATTTTGTTTTACCGCAATGAACGTTGCAATAGCCCTACACGAAGGGTTGCAGATATCGTCAATCTGCCAAGCCGTGGTGGAAATGAGGGCTAAATGGTTACAGTATTACACAAACATTCCTGATATTTTCCTCGTAGCAACGGTTTTCAACCCTCGAATTAAGCTCACTGGTCTTCAAAGGTTTTTGGAAAACTATTATCCTATGTTACATGTTGAAGAACCGCCAAATGTGATAATGCATATCTTAGATAGGCATTATAGACATTTTTAGCTTAGATAGGTTGCATTTCTTTCATTCTTTGTTACTAAATTGCGTCTTATGATTATTCTATAAGAGTTCGGATTCTGCGCAAATTTGTGGTTATCTTGCAGATCGAATCGGAACACATGTGGGAGATGCAGTATCTTGAAAAGGAGTATAAAAGACATTGGAGAGAAGCAAGGAATGAAAAGAGCAAATCACTTGAAGATACTCTCGGAGAAGACAAGAAGAACCGCAAACAGGAATGCAGCAGCCGCTGCCAGGGCCGATGCAGAGAAAATGCGGATGCTGCGGCCGCCGCATCTGCCGTCAGCGCGTAAACACTGCGTTTCGTTTAATGAAACCCTAGTTTTTATTCTTAGTTGTTTTGTGGCCGACTTTGGATGATATTTAACGCCACTTTTAATTATTTTTCCAGGACTTCTATTCTTTCTTCCATTAGACTTTTTAGAGATTTTGAGCGATGTCTTCCATGAGAAACTAAACTCATCTATTCTGCCTGCAATTTGAAGCTTTATTTGGATTGATTGTGAGTTTCTAATTCTCGTTCTTGTTTCCTATATTTGAATGCTTCAACTTCTTTGTGCTTGATTGTCTATTGTTTTATTCTATCTAGCCCGCGCAACTAGTTAAAATCAATTCAATTGTTAAGGTTTTGTAGATTCCTGGTTGTCAACCTTAACCTAAGTGGAAAACTTGTTCCTTTAGGGCTGGTTGAACTAATTGAATTAGTAAGAAGTTGAATGTGTTATTAAATCTCTCTTTAGAGACTGCAAATACCTTGACTAATCTCTGAACTTAAAGTTACTAGTCCAACCAGTCCTAGCAACTCTTATCAATCGAACAGTCCCTAAAGAAGGATTTAACCCAATTGATGGCTTTAAGTTCAGAGGGCGGAGGAAACTGTGGTGCTGCTCCTCTCCGGCGCCGTCAGATCCGGCAGCGTGAGCCTCGTGATGGGTGTAGGCAGCGGTCGGCAACGGAGGTATGGATGAGAGTCAACCGGCGGAGGGTATGTATGGGCGTAGGCATCCTCACAGTCGATAGGGAGTTCAGAAGCTTCTCTTAACTTCCAATCGTCTTCAATCCCTCTCACTCGCCGGAACTTTCTTGCTAGGGCACAGCCAGTTGGGGTCACTTGTTACTTTTGCAATTTTTTTAGCCCAATTGCTAGTTTTGCAAAATTTAAAGGGGGGGAGTTATTTTTGCAAATGGCACAACTTTTTGGTATATTCAATGCTATTACCTCTTTTCTTAATTGTCCAGAGAACTAGAGTACTTTTTTTATAATAAAAAAAAACTTAATCTTAAATTGCTAATTGATTATTTTTTGGATAAATTTTTTATTTTTAAAACGAGTATACAATAGGGGTTCTTTTGGTTAAACGTGGGAAGTATAGTTCTCGGGAAGTTAACTTCCTAGGAATTCAATTCCTGTAAATTGAAAATCATGTGAATTGAGAAACTGTGTTTGGTTTTGGATTTTGGATTGTAGGAATTGAAATAAGAAAATAAAATTTTCCTATTAAAAAGGGTAGAATTGGAACTTACCTAGGGGGACTAGGCAAGTACACTTCCACCAAAATGGGGGAATTTAAATTTCCGGGAATTCAACTTCCTGGGTTTTTCTGTAACAAAGAAACCAACCAAGCGCATGTATATATTATCTCCAATTCCTGGGAATTTCTACTTCCTGGGTCTTTGGAATGTCAACCAAACGAGCTCTAGGTTTTAGGAGAGACAAGTAGTTTTTTTATACTTAATTAATTATGAAACTTTAATATGCTCAAGAGAATATAAACCCGTTTGAGAAAGTGTTTAGTTTTATTTTGAAGTAGGTGGTGTCTAGGACTAAAAAAAAAATAGATTGCAGGATTGATCTTATGTACGTTAGGAGGGCAGACAATTTAGTATATCAACAGACAACATGTATAAATAGACAACATGTATAAACACCAATTTGGCGCGCAATATGGTGAATATTGTAATTTAATTTCTATTTGTTTGTAAATATATCATTCTTCATTTGTCAATTATCAATATATGTATTTATAGTTCTTAAGTAATTTATTTAATTATCTATCGATCGAATACTATATATTTACCTAATTATTTGAAAATTTCAAAAAAAAAAGTTATGAAATATTTTTCCATGAACAAAAATTTAAGTGATCAAATCTCCTAGAATAAAGTTTATTTTCAGGTAAATGTGAGCGCGGGCCGGGCTTTTTTCCAAATTAGCCCTGATGGTGTGGGTGCGGGCCGGGTTGAGCCCGCTTCATGGTCTAGAGTTCACGTCCAAACTCGCTTGGTATTGTAGATGCGGGAAGCCCGCGGGCACGCGCAACATAATAATACTCGATATGCATATTATATATATTACTATACCTTGATTTGTATAAGAGGAGGGCCATGAGTTGTATTATAAAATAATTTTTAAACATGTAATTAGATTAACTTAGTAATATATGGAGTAGTAAAATTTCAACCATTTCATTTCATCTAACTTAATAATATAAGAGGAGGGTCATATCAATTTTCAAATACAATGTTGGTTAATCAATTGATGCATTTTTTTATATCATGAGAAATAATAATAATCTTATATTCACTTTTAAAATTGTAGTTGGTTGGAGTAACAATAGATTGATTTGTAGTTACTGTAATTATAAAAATATGTATTTTCTTTTGTTACTCCGTGTATTGTACATTTTCTTTTTAAATGATAAGTGAGACACATGAATCACCGAATGAAATATCTTTATCCTCGTCTTAGTGGGTACATTGTCTAATTTTTCATGAGATTAGTTTTCAACATTGTAAATTAAGCATGTGGTAGAAATTATTTGAGACAAGGGCAAATCTTTAACTAACAAAATGCTGGATTGGTTTGTGGTGATTTTTGACATGGCTATATGAAATTTAGTGAGCGGGGTCAATTTTTTACCCACTTATTTTGTTTTAAATTGGTTAATGATGGGTATAATTATCATTGTGTATGCGTTTAATTTAAATGACAATTAAATTTAATAAAATTAGACTTCAAGTTGAAATTTGTGAACTAAATCAAGGCTAATCAAGGCTAACTAAAAAGATCTTTAATATTTTTAGAATCAGTAACCCGTGCAAAGTAATGGACTAGTATGTAAAGTTAAATCAATGCTCAATAGTTATAACCACTTTATTTATCTATCCATATATGAAAAATTCACACATGTGTATATAACAACCCAAAAAATTCGAGCAGTAAGTCATAATTTTAGATTTTTTATATCCTTAAATAGAAAGTGAAGCAAAATATTATTTTAAAAAATCAATATAACTATATCAATCAACATATTAATTCAAATTACCTAAAAAAATTATTTAAAAAATCAAATTACCAAAAAAAAATATTTAAAAAATCAACATATTAGTTCATGCGGTAGGATCTAGATTCTATTCCCGATCCTACTACGATCCTACGATCCTGCTACGATTCTGTACGATCCTGCTGCGATCCCGCTGCATCCGACTCTGTATGTGCGATCCAGATCGATTGTGCCACTTTGGGTCGTAGAATCGTAAGATCCCACGATCCGGATCTAGATTTTAACAACCTTGCTAGTAACTATATTAGGTCGGGACAAGGGCATTCATAGGAAACTTAATAGGACGAGAAGAAGTTACAAGGATCGCTTCAATCCAATAAAGTGGAAAATTGTAGGTAGAATTACTTCTCCTAATTGTCTAAAACCAAATCCATTTACTTTGCTTGCATACTCCGCTTTGATACAAGGCGGAACTTTCACACACAAAAACCCCCCAAACTGGTTACTTTGATTGACACTTGAATCAAACTAGAATTATAACTTTCCTTGTGGATCGACCTCTTGCTTATTGCTATACTTGCTATAGGTTTGAGTTTTCTTTGGCGGATCAACGATAGGTTTTACCTTCGTCAAATTTGGCGCCGTTGCCGGGGAATTTTTATTTAATTCTTGTGTGTTTTTAGTGTCGATTTGGGTGTGGATCGTCTTATATGGTCCATACCCGTGCTACTAATTCTTCTTTGTTGCCGTTAGATTCAGAGATTGAAAGGACCCTTGCTGCTCTAAGGCGAGAAGCTCGTGATCGCTTTCGCGAACTCCATTTTGATCAAGAACACCCTACAACAGAGATGGGTAACGATGCGAACCACACTCTTAAGGAGCTTTCTGCTCCTGATCTGGCACAGCAACCCTTGGCGATCCAATTCCCTGTGCTTGCAGAAGGAGTTAACTTTGAGATGAAGTCTGGGGTAGTTCATCTTCTACCCAAATTCCATGGGTTGAGTGGGGAGGACCCCCACAAACATCTGTCTGAATTCCATACGGTGGTTGTTGGGATGAAACCAGAAAATGTAACTTAAAATCAAATCAAGCTGAGAGCTTTTCCCTTCTCTTTGAAGGATGAGGCTAATGAATGGTTCTTCTATCTGCCACCTGGATCTATTTCTACTTGGGCTGGGATGAAGAGAGTCTTTCTAAAGATGTACTTTCCTGCAACGAAGCTCAATGCTTTGAAAAGGTCAATCAGCAGCATTGAGCAGTACGCGACAGAGTCAATACATGAGTACTTTGAGCGCTTCAAGAAGCTCTGCGCCAGCTGCCCATGCCATGGATATTCTCAAAAGGATCTAGTGCTCTTTCTCTTTAATGGGTTAACTGATATGGAGCGCAAAACAGTGAATTCTGCTTGTGGAGGAAACATGTTGAACAAGACGCTTGCCGCAGCTTGGGATGTGTTTAAGGAGCTATCTGAGGGCTCCAAACATTTCAATAAGAGCCCTCATGCTAGGGGTGTACTCGCTGTTGATGCTTCTGTGGCTGCACTTCAGACTGATATGGAAGAGGTAAAGGAGATGATGAAACAATTGGTTATTGATAGAACTCCTCAACAACTGAAGGCATGTGGTCTTTGCAATCAGTACACTCATCCTATGGACATGTGCCCGCTTCTACAAGATCCTAATTTTGATTTGAATTCCATTGGGAATTTCACTCAACAAAGGCCTAGGCAAGGCAATTATGGAAATCCTGGGTATTTCAACAACAACAATTACAACAGAGGCTATCAGCAAAGCTATGGGAACTACCAAGCTTCTTTCAATCAGCAAGGGGGGCAACAGGCAAAGCCTCAACAACAATATGAACCTCGACATGGAGGTCATCAGCAATCAAATGAGGATAATGAGGATCCACTACAGAAACTGCCACGATTGGTCATGAGGAATGATAAACAACAGTCAGAGCGGATGACAAATCTAGAGAAGCAGCAATCCGATCGGATGACAAATCTTGAGAATCAAATGAGTCAGCTCATTCAAATCTTAAGTGCTAAGGAGGCAAATAGTTCAGGAAAGCTTCCATCACAGACCATCGAGAATCCAACTAAGGAGAATGTCAATGCTGTAACGCCTAGGAGTGGCAAGGAACTGGTTGTCACAAATCAAAAGGACGATGAGGAAATAATGGACGAGGAGATAGAGATTATTGAAGAAGAAGACGGGAAAACCACCGTGCGGCGGTCGCTGCCAGAGGCTCGATCCATGTTGCGCCCGCCGCCGGCGAGCCCACCGCCACTTCCGTTCCAGGTATGCTTTCCTCCCCTCTTTCTTCTTCTCTCTCTCTATTCCTCCTCCTTCTTCTTCTCCCCCTTCTTCCTCCTTACCGATGGAGACTCCAAAGCCCATTCCGCCCTTCCCGGAAGCCTTGAAGGATACACGAAGGTATGAGAATGACAAGGAAATCTTCGAGACATTCCGTAAGTGTGAGGTAAACCTTCCTTTGCTTAATTTGATCAAAAGCATTCCTAGATATGCTAAATTTTTGAAGAAACTTTGCACTATCAAGCGGAACCAGAAGCTAAAAGGTAAGCAAAAGGTGAAGGTAAGCGAACATGTCACTGCTGTATTTCAAAAACGAATGCCTGAGAAGTGTAGTGATCCTGGTATCTTTGCTATTCCATATGTGATAGGTGATACTAAATTGGGCAGACCTTTTCTGAAAACTGTTAGGACTAAGATAGATGTCTATTCAGGATCTCTTACTATGGAATTTGATGGTCAAAGAGTTGAATATAATATTTATGATTTCATGAAATTCCCATCTGATGATCCTTCTCTGTGCTTTGTGGATGTTATTGATACTATGACACAAGATTGCTTTGATTTGGAGTGTGTTGATGAGATGGAAGTTGCTTTACAGGCTCCTATAGATGAAATTGCTAGAGATTATGTATTGTCATCTTATTTGCAGGAGGCTATAGTAGTTTTAGACCATCGATCTCCCACCTATGTGCCACCAAGGGGAGATCGCATCGAGCTGACCATTCCTACTAAAAAGCTTCTTCCATCTATTATCCAAGCGCCTGATGTTGAATTGAAACAACTTCCTAATCACCTTAAATATGCTTTTCTTGGTGAAAATGATACTCTGCCTGTCATTATTTCTAATAAATTGACCTTTGGACAGGAGGAGCGATTGGTGACTGTTCTAAAGGAAAACAAGGAGGTGTTAGGATGGACGATATCAAATAGAGAGATAAAGATCATTCTAGAGAAAACAGTGGCACCTAACAGAAAGGATTCGAGTCTACGGATGAATGACGCTCTTTGGGCCTATCAGACAGCCTATAAGACTCCTATTGGTATGTCCTCTTATCGAATTGTCTTTGGAAAGGCATGTCATCTCCCTGTAGAGCTTCAGCATAAGGCGTATTGGGTTGTAAAGAATTGCAATATGAGGTTGGATGAAGTGGGTGAATTCAGAAAGCTTCAATTACAAGAGCTGGAGGAATTGCGTCTGGATGCTTATGATAATGCAATGATCTACAAGGAAAAGACCAAGGCTTGGCATGACAAACACATCCTGCGGAAAGAGATAACAATAGGAGACAAGGTTCTTCTATACAAATCACGCCTGAAGCTTTTCCCTGGAAAGCTTAGATCAAGGTGGGAAGGACCCTACACCATCTCGAGGATCTTCTCTCACGGAGCAATTAAACTATATGATCCTAAGTCTAATGAGCTCTTTAGGGTTAACGGTCATAGAGTTAAGCCATACTTTGAGACCATTCCACATAACGAAGAGGAGGAGTTGGTGCTTGCTGAACCAACCCATTAGGCCACTCAAGGACCATCATGTCGAGCCAACGACTTGAAACAAAGGCGCTGCTTGGGAGGCAACCCGAGGTAAGTTCTCTTTTCCTTCTCATCTTCATTATTTCTTAGGTAATTTTTCTTTAGCTAATTACTTTAGGATTAGTGACATTGGTAGTTTTTTTATATATAAAAAAAATGAAGTATAGAAGTCCAATTCACTGGCGGCGCCCGCAGCATCCAATGCGGCGGCCGCCGCATATCAATCCGCGGCGGGGAGCACATGCGGCGGCCGCAGCATATGCTGCGCCCGCCGCACATCAGTCCCACAATTTTTTTCATAAAAAAAAAAAGAAAACATAAAAATAAAGGATACAAATCACGAGATACCTTCTAAACCAATTCTCACCTTCTTCTTCTCAAAAACCCTGCCGCCACAATCAAGTTCCCCCAACTGCTCCATTGCTATCTTCCTCCTCCATTCCTTCTTTCCATAACCTCCCAACCGCTCTCTTTTTCCTCTCTTTCCCCTCTTTCCTCCCCTGCTCTTCTCGCGCCTTCAGAAACGCTAGAGGTCGGAGACCACCTCGCGCCACCACGCTTTCCCCGGATCTGGATCTGCGTCACATCCCTGATGCGGCCGCCGCTCCCTCTGTTGCGCCCGCCGCCGCTGGCCACTGTCATTCCCGCACGCCGGATCTACCACCGAAAGGCCCTTAAATTGCTATATTTTCAGTTTCATCCTTCTTTTACAACTCTCCTGGTATGATTTCTCCCCTATTCTCTCTCAATTTCAGATTTTAATATGCTTGAGAACTAGGTAGAGATTTGATATTGAGTTGCTTATTCATTGCTTAAGGGTTGAAATTTGTGCGGGATATTTTTGTTGTTCTTTAAGGGTCGTTATAACCGGTATATATGGGGCTGATTTTTTAGTTGTGAAGTTTGAGGTTGGAACTTTGATTTGAAAGTGATAATTTGAGTAATTTGGGGTGTGATTGTTGACAATTGTTAAGTATTCTTGAGTTTGGGTGGATGATTGACAGATTTGTTTTTTTAGGTAGTTTAATTGAAAGATATTTGTGGTAATTTGAGTAATGAGTTACTTGAGGTGTGTTTGTTTTGGGTGTTTTGTTGATTGGCTTGAGTTGTCTTGACGGTTTATTGTTGAATTCTATATCTGTTTGGGTTGTTGATATATGCTGCTGAGATTTGTTAACAATGGTGCGTCGGTTGAAGAACGTGTCTAAAGAGCAGAAGAAGGCATTCGAGAACTTCGATCTTAAGAGATTTATACAAACAAAGTTCTTTGATGTTCCTACCCTTAAGAGACTAGGTATGGTGGATGTCACCCGTCGAATGCTCACTCATGGCGGGTTAGGGGGATTCATAGAGTGCAACGCCCCCACATACCCAGAGCTGGCAGCAGAGTTTCTGGTTACATTTGGGCGTGTGGACGCCTCGCGGATTCGGTTCAACTTGTTGGACCAAAGCCATACTTGCACGCACGACCAGCTGAGACATGCCTTTGAGATTACTCGGGCACCCTCGTCGGATTGGCATTCCCTAGCATCAGAACAACAATGCCATGATGTTTGGCACGCAGTTACTAGCACCGGGTTTGATGGACATCAGGGCGAATACAACTACAAATTTGTCCATCCATGCCTACGTCTGGTTCACAAGGTCCTGGTCATGTCTTTCAGCGGCCAGGGCGACGTGAACAAGGTGCCCACGGGCGATCTATCCTGGCTATGAAGCCTGACTCCCCAGTCCCGTGGTACGCCGAACTGGGTTGAGATCTTTATAGACAGCTGCCTGAAGATCCACACGAAGAAGAAGAAGGGGAGAATTGGTTTGGGTGGAATGATTAGCCTGATAGCCCACCACATTCTAGAGCCTGCACAGTGCGGTGTACCCATGTCCGGTGGGTACACTTATACGATCGATCAGCTCAGGAGGGCATACTTGATTGAGGTACCTGATGGGCCGGGTTTCATTTGGAAGGCGGGGAAGAATGGAGACCACCGCCTGACTTTGCCTACGGCCTTACCTTATGGGCCTACCAACGATTCCCTCTACATAGCACCTGATCATAATGTGGTTGAGGAGGAGGATGATGAGGATTATGAGGACGAGGATGAGGATGATGCCCCTGCACAGACAGATTACCATATGGGGGATGCACATCTTGCTGCTGGATCTTCTGCGGGACCTCGCTTCTCTTCTGCTGAGGATGATCCCTGTAAGGACCACATGCTTACCGAGTTCCATCGTATGTCCTTGCGCCAGGACTTCTTTGAGTTCACTCTCCAAGACATGGATCGCAACACGCGAGAGACAAATTATCATATGGAGGAGTTGCGAAGAGAACAGGCTTACTACTTTCGTCAGCAGTACCCTCATATCCCGTCGTACCAGTCACCACCATACCAGCCGCCGCCTCAGTGAGTGGTTAGTCTTACCTCCTTCACTCTAAATTTTTATGTTCATTTTAGTTGTTTGTACTGTTTCCGTGAGGACACTGAAAACTTTAAGTGTGGGGGAGGCGAATTATATGTATATTATGTCAATTCTGTCATTTCTAGGACTATGTTTAAATTCCTGCACAACATGTTAAGTTCTGTAATAATTATTTTATTTAATTTTTGTTAAGTTTAATTTCTGTCTATTATTTATTTATTTTTCTGCATTTTCAGAATATATAAAAAAAATTCGAAAATCCAAAAAATAGAGCATGCATTGCATACATATGTGTTATTCAAATACCCATCTGGCTTAGTTTGTCCTCTATTTTAAATTTCAAGCATGATTCATAAAAATCACATGGAGTTCTCGATGTTTTGATTATTGTCTTTATTTTTTTTTTGTGGAACATGAGCTAGCAAATATAATTGAGCATGTATGATTGAGCTAAGGTATGATTGAAGTCCTAAAAACATGACCCTGTGAGAATGTTTGGCCTTATTTGAATTCTTTTGCTCAGTTGTGTGAATTACTCGCCTAGTGTTGCTACCTCTTGGCATTGACTGCAGTATCTATTTTTAAAAGACCGATGCACATGTTTGATTGCTTGCGGAGTTTATGTTTATATTTTGAGTCTTTTGTTGAATTTGTGAATATTTAGTGAATAAGGTGGCAATGGTTGATGCACTTAGTAACCGGATCTATGCATGACACTCATGGGTATGATTCACGCAAAAAAGGTGTTGAAAACTATCCACTAGGAAAGAAAGTTTGATCATTGAGTAACCAGGTTCATTCATGACACCCGTGTTTGCAACTTGCGTCAAAAGATGTTCAAGTGGACTTCATATTAATAGGTTGAGGTGTTGATAGACCGGGGTCATTCATGACACCCATGTTTGCGCCTCGCGTAAGGAAAGCACCAAGACAAGAAAAAGAAAAAGAAAAAAAAAAGAGAAAAAAAGACAAAAGAAAAAGAAAAAAAAAAGTATCGCATTTTATTTTCTTTATTGTGTCCCACAAGTAATGACATTTCGGTAGAGAATTGGTGATATGGTGGTCAATATCTATGATCTTAGTGCATGATTGGTTTGAGTTGAGAGTTGTATCTTAAAGCCTAAACATATGAGTGAAACACACATTTCTGGTGAGGTTGGATAATGTCTACTTCTAAGCTTTGATCACTAAAATACATGCTATGACGTTTGTTTGCTTGATTTATGTGTTCACCTGCTATGATGTTGCTTTTTTATAAGGATTGAAACTTGAAGGGATTTCTTGTGGGATACATTGATTCATGTTCATTCTATCATTGCTTGAGGACAAGCAAAGGTTAAGTGTGGGGGAATTTGATAATGCATATCTTAGATAGGCATTATAGGCATTTTTAGCTTAGATAAGCATTTCTTTCATTCTTTGTTACTAAATTGCGTCTTATGATTATTCTAGAAGAGTTCGGATTCTGCGCAAATTTGTGGTTATCTTGTAGATCGAATCGGAACACATGTGGGAGATGCGGTATCTTGAAGAGGAGTATAAAAGACATTAGAGAGAAGCAAGGAATGAAAAGAGCAAATCACTTGAAGATACTCTCGAAGAAGACAAGAAGAACCGCAAACAGGAATGAAGCGGCCGCCGCATGGTGTGCAGCGGCAGCTACCAGGGCCGATGCAGAGAAAATGCTGATGTTGCGGCCGCCACATCTGCCGTCAGCGCGTAAACGCTGCGTTTCGTTTAATGAAACCCTAGTTTTTATTCTTAGTTGTTTTGTGGCCGACTTTGGATGATATTTAAGACCACTTTTAGTTATTTTTCCAGGACTTCTATTCTTTCTTCCATTAGACTTTTTAGAGATTTTGAGTGATGTCTTCCATGAGGAACTAAACTCATCTATTATGCCTGCAATTTGAAGCTTTATTTGGATTGATTCTGAGTTTCTAATTCTCGTTCTTGTTTCCTATATTTGAATGCTTCAACTTCTTTGTGCTTGATTGTCTATTGTTTTATTCTATCTAGCCCGCGCAACTAGTTAGAACCAATTCAATTGCTAAGGTTTTGTAGATTCCTGGTTGTGAACCTTAACCTAAGTGGCAAACTTGTTCCTTTAGGGCTGGTTGAACTAATTGAATGAGTAGGAAGTTGAATGTGTTGTTAAATCCTTTTTTAGGGACTGCAAATACCTTGGCTAATCTCTGAACTTAAAGTTATCAATTGGGTTAAATCCTTCTTTAGGGACTGTTCGATTGATAAGGGTTGCTAGGACTGGTTGGACTAATAACTATATTAGGTCGGGACAAGGGCATTCATAGGAAACTTAATAGGACGAGAAGAAGTTACAAGGATCGCTTCAATCCAATAAAGTGGAAAATTGTAGGTAGAATTACTTCTCCTAATTGTCTAAAACCAAATCCATTTACTTTGCTTGCTTACTCCGCTTTTATACAAGGCGGAACTTTCACACACAAAAACCCCCCAAACTAGTTACTTTGATTGACACTTGAATCAAACTAGAATTATAACTTTCCATGTGGATCGACCTCTTGCTTATTGATATACTTGCTATAGATTTGAGTTTTCTTTGGCGGATCAATGATAGGTTTTACCTCCGTCAAAATGTCCTTGTTATAATTACTAAGGTGAGAACGTTACTTCAAAGCTTATATGATATTTATTCTACTAGCGGTACTCAATCCTCTCAACCGCCCCCTTCGTCCTCAACCTCGTCACGCACTAGCATTACTGCGCGAACGAAGGCTCTTGCTAGAGATATTTTTGGCACAAAGAGATCGAGGACCTCGCCGACCTCCCAGTCGGAGATCGACGAATATTTATCTACTAACTTTGATTTTGTTGATATTGAAGCGGATGACTTCGACGTCCTGGAGTAGGCCAGAGAGATTACGATATCTTACTCTATAGGTAATTGCTCGTCAGATTCTATGAGCACCATGCTCGACAGTTGTGGCTGAGCAACTATTTAGTCGGAGCGGGCAGATCTTAACGGCCCAAAGATGGACTATGCTACCGGAGAACTTCGAGATGCAAGTCCTACTAAGCGATTGGAAGCGGGCAGATGAAAGAAGCCAAAGAAACCACCTCTCAACCGAATCAGACCCCGATGAAGGAGTAGAAGACGAGACATCCATCGGGAGTTCAGATGGTGACGGCGTCGGAAGGTAAGCGGGGATTAAAACAGGTAAAAGAACTACGTGTGCTTTGATTCTTTTTCCCCGAAAGGATACATAGGCAACTGAAACAGTGCAATTCCATCTTCCCTTTTTTTTCAACCGAAATTACATTTTTTAAACACTGTTTTTTTTTATAAAATTAAATAATATCTCGACCCGTTAACCCGCCGACGCCGGGTCAACTGACCTGTCGACCCGGCTGTTCCACGGGTTCAGGTGTGGGTCATGCCTTTCCCGACCCGTGACCCGATGGGTCGGACCCGCTGACCCGTGGACAGGCCTACATACACACTATTCATTTATAAACCTCTATGATTTCTACCTAAAAACATCTCTATATATGATGAGTTTAATTCAATCAACTCCAACTACAATTATATTTTAAAAAAAGTCCTTATCATATTCTATAAAAAAAAAAATTACAAATGAGTCTAATTCAATACATTGATTTAACATATATATTTTGTATCTATATGTATATTGAGTTAAACCCATTTTTCAATATGAATGTTATTCTCTTATTAGATTTTTATCAAATTATATTTTGTTAAATCTTTTTTTTATTAAGAAATAATTCGAGGCCGGACAGATCCGGAACCTCCAGAGGCCGATAAAGTCGACAGACGGCTAGTCGTCTAAACATAAAACATAAAAACAAAAAATACAATATAGAAAAAGAAAAAAGGTGCAATCCAAGCAGAGGGAGACACACAAATGCATAATAAGGTTATCATAATTTACTACTTTAGATGAGAATTACTTTATCCAATCATTGTTATTTAAATATATTTTTTTTTACCGAACTTACAATGATATCAAATTTTTCTTCTTTAAATACCTATATTTACATATGTTACTTTAAATGATAAGATATTTTTCAAATAATTTTTTGAAAGATTTTTTTTTGTTTAAAGGTAGGCACTTAAGCCATTACAATATTGGGAGAGGGGGGATTCGAACCCATGACCTATTAATCACTACATGTCATCCTTACCAGCTAAGCTAGTAAGGCTTGACTTTTTGAAAGATTTCTAAGATAAATTTATGGTAAACATTTTTATAATTTTCTAAAAGATTTCAATTATAGCTTTATTATTTGATCATAACTTTTATTAATATTTTATTATATTATTTAAATTTTATTTATAAAAAAAATCGCAAGATCCAAGGACAGTACTAGTTATGGGTGTGTTTGGATTCCATTGCATTTTAATTACTACATATAATGCAATTATTTCACCTCATTTTATGTGAGCGTTTGGTTTTAAAAATAAAAAATCTCATAAAAATCGAGGTAAACTGTAATTTAATCAAGTAGTCACATAAATCAATATAAAATAATTGCATTATAATTAATATATCGTGGAATCCAAAAATATCATTATTTAAACACCTTAAAAATTATGTTAACCAAACACCGCGTTATCATTTTGTATTATAAACATAGCATTTGGAATCCAAACACACCCTAGGTTATTAACTCATAAATGAAGCAAATGAATTTAATATGAATGTAAAGACCGGAAAATTTTAGAATATTAAATTATTAAAATAGTGATTTATAATCATTCCGATTTCTGAGATTTGGGATTTTAAATATTTTAAAACGAGTTCCGACATTATTTAGTTGAAAATTTAAGATATGTTTTATTTCCGCTTGCTTATGCAAAAAATTGAGTATAGTATTCGGAGTTCATTATTTAATTCAGAATTGAGAATTTAAGCGTTATTTTGATCGAGTCCGGATAAGGTCAAACGAGCGGGATTCAGGATTTATTTTTGGGTGTTTTGAATTCAAATGGGACCACTTGTTTGTTTCTTCCCATCTTTTTCCATCTGTATTCGGACCCAGAAAGTGTACCACTATGCCTCTTCTTTCCTCTTTGTGGCTCACCACTCCATCTCTCTTCTTTTTCCCCAGCCCTTGCCTCCTCCGTTTTGGGCAACACAGCAGCCACACCAAATCTGCTACCTTAGCCTATTTCAAATCAAACTTGCAGATACCCATTGCGGTGAAATCAGAGAGACCCCCCACCCTTTCTTTGTTGAACAAATTGGAGACCGTCTATTTTCACAACACAACACTTCCAACCTCAAACTCCTATCTTTTGATAAACTCTCCTCCTTCCCATCCCTTTCATCCGGATTCCACAGCTCCGGCGGTCCCTCCTCCTTCCTCTGCGTCTGTAGAAGAAGCAGGCGAAGCCAGGCGCGCAGCACACCTTCGCCCGCTCTGCTTTCGTGTTCAAAAATGAGACCGAGCCAAGCCAAGGGAGCCCAACTCCATTCCTCCTCTCCGTCGAGCCCAGCAGCAGCTCCTCCACACCTCCGACGTCCGAAGATGCCCAGCGCCGCCGCGGCGTTTTTTTTCCTCCTTCCTTTCCCTGTCTTCGCGCGAACGGGCTCGGTAAGCCTTCCTTCTCCCCTTTTCACTTTGAAATGTCCCAAAAATCCATCTTTTGACCTTCTATTTCCGTCCTAGACCAAATGCGCATCGATTCCGACTCCGACGTAGGCGATTGGACCTCCGGTGCGCCTCCGATGACCTCGAGGCCTTCCGACGAAGTCCCAATACCCTCGGTGAGCACTTCCTTTTTCTCCCTCCTTTCTGGTCGATTCTTTGCTTCTTGATGCCTATTTGAGTGGTCGGATCTCAGTCCTTGCCGGCCAGCAGCTCCTCTCCCTTTCTTTTCCTCCATTTTCGAGCAGAGGTTTCAAAGGGGAAGATGAACAGTGTTGTTCATTGGGTCCGGTTTTATTTTTTTAAAACATGGGTTCGGTCAGCCATTTTTCAGTAAACCGGTTCAATTTAAATGGAGATGGGTTTGGGTTGCTTTTCCTTTTGATTTGGATCCGTATTTTTTTTAAAGAAAAGCAGGTGGGCCTAATTCCTTTTGGGTCCTTCCCTTTCGGGTATCTCCCACCCTTCCAGATTTGGGCAGGCCTACTGGGGTTTGATATAAGATTTTGTTTTGCCATTTGTTTACATTATATCCAGTTCAGTTTTGTTTACATTATATTATATGGTACGTGATTATATATGTATATGTTATGTGTGTTTTTTTTTACCCGATGGCATCCTTACGGATGAGGTCTAGAAGACCAGAATCGTTATTAATATCGACACCCCAGGCAGAGTGGCAAAGGTGTGCAACCTTATCAGCCACTCTATTGCCTAATCGGGGAACGTGAAAGAAGGAAACTTCTTTCAAAGTCGACAGTAGAATTTTGACATCTGATAGAATCAGTTCGATTTCCCAAGGACAGGTAGATGTTTTATTTAGGTGGTTTATGATTATCATGGAGTCACCTTCGACGTGGAGTTTATTGATACGGAGTTGTAAAGCCTTTTGGATTCCCAGTTTAAGAGCAAGCGCTTCCGCTTTCAACGGACTTTGCTTGCCCAGTCTTTTATAGCAGATGTGTATCGGATGGCCTTCCCAGTCCCGGAGTACGGCACCAGCAGTGCTATCATTGTTTGAAATTGTGGATCCATCAAAATTTAACTTGAAAGTTCCCCTGGGGGGTTTTCGCCAAGTAATGTTACCATGCTTTCTTTTCGTCCTTGGATGCTTGGAGATTCGTGTGCGTAAGGGGAAGTCCTCATCCAAACTATGCTCAAAGTGAGCTGTTTTTCTCCAATTTTCCTTATGTGTTTTAATGATACTTAAAGAACTTTCTCTATGAGGTATGGGGACCTGTCTAAAAACAAATTGGTTTCGAATGTACCAAGCCGTCCACCAAGAAAAGGCAAGCTCCTCCTTGGCAATTGATGTAAGCTTGTTTCCTATGAATGAAAAGATAGGTTTTATCTCCCGTGAATGACTTATCATATTGGATATAGTTGAGTTTACGTGTGTAGGTAAGCGAAAGAGTGGGCGCACATATGGGCATTCTAGTAAGAAGTGAACGTCATCTTCAACTGCACAGTTGCACAGTTGACAGGTGGAAGGTACAGAAGTCCCACGTTGAGCCAGTGTAAAGGCAGTTGATATGTGTGTTAATTGTTATATGAATATATAATCCGGTTTTTGAAAATATTATTTATGAAATTATGATAAATATTTTAAGTTGTGTTAGAAATATTATTATTCGGAAAATATGTTATATGATGTCAAATATGATTTTGGAAAATTCGAAATGATTTATTGGCTTGGATTATAATTATGATTTGTGAAGAGGATTTAATTTTGATGTTTTGTTTAGTTAAGCATTGTTTGATAAATTATTTAAAAGAGATTTTGAGTTCGGAAATATCTTATAAGGATTTGTTGTTGGAAACCGAAATGCCGGAATATTTCTATAATTGGATTTGAGAGATTTATTTTAAGGTTTAAATGTTTTATGCCGGGATTGTGTTAATAATATGATTTTGGGAATTTGCTAAGGATTTAAATGATAAAAGTCGGAATTTGGCCAAGTGTGATTTGAGAAATTATTTTGGAGTATGAGTTGACTTAATTTGGGATTTAAGAGTTTGGAAAATATGGTTGATATGATTTTATCAATGGGTTTGATTGGAAGTAAATGATTTTGGTTGATGTTGATCATATCGGAAAGGTTTTGGAAAATGGTTTTACTATCGGTTGGTTTTAAGCATGTTGAGAACGTGGAGTCCGTGCGTATGAATGATGGATCGGTAGCTTATGAAAATGGCTTGATGATAGGTGTGTACTGCTTTTGGATTGCTTTGGACTTATATTTGGGCCCTTGCTTGCGTTATTTTGATGTTCTGCATCTTCAGGTAAGTTCCCTAGGGGGCTTACTCAGGTTGGACATTCATGCATGTTGTTACATTTTATGTTAAGTGTTGCATATGCATAAAAGCATGCCATGTAGTATCATGTTTAGGTTGCACTAATTGAATGAGCATCTGCTTACTTTATGCTTTTGAAACAGAACGGCCGTTATCTGTGATAGTCCTAGAGTCTTTGCTAGGGTCATAGGGTAGTCCAGCCTCATCGGGTACCCTGAGTCAATCGAGTCATGAACTTCCTTATATTATGAGATGCCTGCGGGCTTTATTGTGGAGCGGGTTAAGCATGCGTGTCACCCGATTATGATGGAATGCATTCACGAGCTGGCCAGTCTCCGCCCTATCGGAAGGGGGTGGAGGTAGGAGAGGGATATGCCACTTGGCATTGTCTTGGGCCCTTTACAGTATTCTGCACATTATTATAACTAGGAGCATGCTAGTGTGTTTGACTTACGTACTGCATTAGAGCATCTTTATTAGGTATATCACATACTATGTGGCCTCAGCGAGGACTGCCGGTCCCGCATGAGTGGCTCAATCTGACTCCTTTCCCCGTTCTTCTTTTAAAGGTATTTTCTGCAGATTTGAGTGCTTGATGTCTATATGACGGGGTTCCCTTTTAGCGAATCGAAAAACCTGGCTAATTCTCTGACTTGGTATAAATGGTAATCATTCGCTTGTGTTTTGGTTTTGACCCGGCTCTGCCGTGACACTTTGTATCTTAACTTTGCTTTCGCTTTACTTTCTGTCGAATTGAATTTTGCGGCATAGTCATAAGACAGGTTAAGGGTACTCAACGACCCTACGATACTTTTAGGGTTCGAAATCCCTCTTTATTACTGACCTTAAAAATGAGTTTGAAACCTCGACTCGTACCTGGATTGCAAGATCCGAACAAGGGGTTTTATCCCTTGAAACGTAACCCGGAAATCATAATTCTGGGCCGTTACAATGAAGAGTCGAATAGGTGATGTAAAACAAAGTAATAAACAATACTCTAAAAGGCGGGGTGAATAGAGTATGACAAATTTTCGCAAATTTTCGGCAGACGGAACTTCAAGGCCTTGAAATGAATCCCAATGTTCTGAATCAGAACTCAAGGTCTTGAGATGATTCCAGAAACCTGTTCAACTGTACGAAAATAAAACTTATCAAAGTATAATGCGGAATAAATAAATAGATGGACACACGAATTGTTAACGAGTTTCGACACGAACATGGCCTATGTCCCCGTCTAGGGTTCTCCAACCCATAGGACTCAAAAGCACTATTATTTCACTTCCTATGGATCCTAGATACAACCGAGAAGATCTTTCCTTCTTCTAAGCACTTGAAGCCTCACCCGCTTCTATCTAGTCAACTCAGATCCCTTAGAGTCCTAGATACAACTTAGAAGAACAACCCTTCTTTCAACTTGTAGCCTCACCCGCTACTATCTAGTCAACCCAAAACACTCGTGAAATAATAGCCTAGTGAATATGTTTGAGTAGATGTATACTCTTAGTATAACACTTTAAACTTGTACAATGAAGCTCTAGAAACTCTCAACTCTCAAAAGATAAAGCAAGAACAACAATGGAGAAAGAGAGAATTGATAATGCATATCTTAGATAGGCATTATAGGCATTTTTAGACTAGTTAGGTTGCATTTAGTTCATAATCTGTAGTTAATTTGCATCTTGTGATTATTTTGGAAGAATTCGGATTCTGCGCGAATTTGTGATTATTTTGCAGATTGAATCTGAATACATTGAGTGATGCAATATCTTGGGAAGGA
This sequence comes from Persicaria tinctoria, assembly GCA_037127255.1. NCBI lineage: Eukaryota > Viridiplantae > Streptophyta > Magnoliopsida > Caryophyllales > Polygonaceae > Persicaria > Persicaria tinctoria. The sequence continues at coordinate 16,786,119 of JBANSL010000007.1, read as the reverse complement.
GATGCAAATGAAATTGGAAAGAAGGAAGAATTGAAGAAAAGAAAGAAGCACATGGAGCTCTCTCGACTTGGACAAGAGGAGCTGGCAGCGAGATATGTCGCGGCCGCAACAATGGATGTGCGTAGCAGGTATTGGATGTGTCGCGGCCGCCGCAATGATCATCAGCGCCATGTCGTTTCATTTAATTAAACCCTAGTTGTGTTGTTTTATTTTGTGGCCGACTTAGACTTTTTAAAGTCCGAATGTTGTTAGTTTTCAATCACTTCTATTCTATTCCACGTTCGATCAGACAATTAGATATTGAGCGATGTTTTCCATGAGGAACTAAACTCATCTGTTCTGTCTACAGTTTGAAGCTTTATTTTGATTGATTGTGAGTTTCTAATTCTCGTTCCTTCTTTCCTATATTTGAATGCTTCAACTTTTTTGTGCTTGATTGTTTATTGTTTTGTTCTATCTTGTCTTGGCAACTAGTTAAATCAATTCAATTGCTAGGGTTCTGTAGATTCCTAATTTTGAACCTTAACCCAAGTAGAAAACTTGTCCCTTTAGGGCTGATTGAACTAATTGGATAAGTAGGAAGTTGGATGTGTTGTTAAATCCCTCTTAGGAATTGCAAATACCTTGCCTAATCTCTGAATTTAAAGCTATCAATTGGGTTAAATCCTTCTTTAGTGACTGTTATATTGATAAAGGTTTCTATGACTGATTGGACTAGTAACTACTACCTCCGTTCGGAAAAACTTGACACTTTACTATTCATGCACGCATTTTTAGGAGATAAAAACTATATAAAATATCTAGTTTTTTTAATAATTTTTTTAACAACTTCGTAGTTATTATTAATAAGTACTCGTACAAACTTGTTAAAAAAAATTATAAAAAATGAATATTTTATATAGTTTTTATCGTTATAAAAAAGTGTGCATGAATATTCAAATAAAATGAATATTTTATTTGAATCACAACCATTTACTCTTGATTTCATCAATCCGCTTTAATAAAAGACGGATCTTTTACACTCACAAAACCCCCCTCTTTGGTTACTTAATTGGCACTGAAATCACATTTGAGCAACAAATCTCCCTATGGATCAACCTCGTACTTATTGCTTTACTAGTTATAGGTTTGAGTTTACTTTGACGGATCAACGACGGGTTTTCCCCCCGTCAAGAACCAATGATGGATGATTGCAATGGAGAGCGCTTTGCTTGAATGCTCAAGTGTTCCTCTTCTCCGCTTCCACCGTCTCTTATATAGGCTGCAGGGGGTGGGCTAATTTTTGAATGTTTGAATTTGAATTGCCAATCCTTTTCTTTTCACAAAATCATCCCACAATCTTCATATCATCTTTTGCCTTGAATAGAAAATTTCAGCCCTTTCTAAAAGATTTTCCAGCCACCAAATCATCCATAAACTACATAAAAAATCTCAGCAACCTTTTCAAATATATATCTTATATAAAATAGGCGAAAATGCATAAATCTACCCTTTATTCACCTTTGTTTGCAATTAACCACCCCTTATTCAAAAAATTTCACTTAACCACTTTTTATTCACCTTTGTTTGCAATTAACCACCCCTTATTCAAAAAATTTCATTTAACCACCCCTTATAACAAATTGTTTGCAAGTAACCACCCATTCTCCCATTTTTCTTCAAATTCAACTTAAAAGTAAAAGACGAAAATGCCCCCAATTTTTTTTCATTTCGGGTTTCGCGTAAAACGGGTCCCGTGTATCCAAGTTGACTTGAACTCGAGTTTCGCCCGATTTTTGGTCAAATCGGGTCGATTTCGGGTTTGTCAATTTCTATTTTTTAAATTAAAAAAATCACGATTTGGTAATTTTGTGATAATTTTAAAATGCTAAAATTAAAGACGTGGTTCTTAAGTTCTATCGCTTGTAATTATATACTATATTTGATCTAAAATATTCTATTTTTACTATTTCTTGTAATTTTTTATAAAATTTAAAAATATCTAAAATATCAAATTTTTAAATAATTTTTTAAAAATAAATAATTTCATGCAATTAGTATTAAGCATATAATTGTTTTAATATTTTAATGTTTTTATCTTCTTAAAAATCAAATATTATCGATCGGAGAGAGTATTATACAATACAAATAAATATAAAAGTTGATTTGAAAATGAAAGATCAAGTGATTGTAATTATAAAATGTACTAAATTGGAATCTCCATAAAAAAAATTAATCATATATAATTATAAATCAATCGGGTTAATCGGTTCACCGGATCAATTGGGTCAATCGGGTCACCGGGTCTAAACCCAGATGATAAAAAAAATTACCCGGTTTTCGGGTTCGGGTAGAAAAAAAAATTTGGGTCAAAATTTTCAGCTCTTGACCAAAAAATTTCGGGTCGTGTCGACCGGTTCGGATCGTGTTCTGACAAGTCTACTATTAAGCATTGCCAGAGGAGGGTGCAAATAAAGCGTCAATGACCGAAAAAGGTATGACTACATCTGACCTACTAGCAGAGGTGGGCATAACTTGCATACATTAATGGTAATTTTGTATAAATAATACTGTAATAATAAAAAACTGTAAAACCAAATTTGGGTGCATTTTCGTCTTTTACTTTTAAGTTGAATTTAATAGAAGTTTAATTTAAAGAAAAATGGGAGGATGTGTGGTTATTTGCAAACAATTTGTCATAATGGGTGGTTGAGTGAACATTTTTTTAATAATGGGTGGTTAATTGAAAACAAAGGTGAATAATGGGTGGTTAAGTGAAAATTTTTGAATAAGAGGTGGTTAATTGCAAACAAAGATGAATAAAAGGTGGTTAAGTGAAAGTTTTATGCATTTTCGCATATAAAATATTGACATAAAAAACTTTAATAAATAAATATATAAAATATTTGACGTATCAAATTCGTTAAAATATTTGACGTATCAAATTCGTTAAGCCTGCCCTTGCTATCAAGACCTTAAAATCAGAGTAGTGTTTGATCTCTCATCAACCTTTTTCAAATACACGTAGATAATATAAGGTGGAGTTTTCGTAATCAATAAAAGTGACTCCGTAAAACTAAACGATGCCAATGGATTCTCTAAAAAAAAATAAAAAATAAAATAAAACGATGCCAATGGACCAGAAAACTTTACAGAACGATCTAGAATCTAAATTCTCTCCCATTCGCACCAGAGAGTTCCAGATTCTTCCACAGCACTCCCACAACGACGACCAATTACTTCCCTCTCTCCCCATCATCAACGGCTCCCATCCCTGCCTTCACCGCCTTACTCTAAATCCTAACCGTCCATTTTATTTGCGAATTATAACTCCCTCTCTATAAAAACTACGCCAAGGAAGCACCGAGAACTCAAAATCATCTTTCTGACTCAAAGACGCGCAAAGAAGACGAAGACGACGAAGAAAACATGTTCGGGAGGGCGCCGAAGAAGAGCGATAACACCAGGTACTACGAGATTCTTGGTGTTCCCAAAAATGCCAGCCCTGAGGATTTGAAGAAGGCCTACAAAAAAGCTGCTATCAAGAATCATCCTGACAAGGGCGGTGATCCTGAGAAGGTCCGATTTTCTAATCTTGCTTTGTTTCCTTCATCTTTGTTGAGATCGGTTGTGGCTTAGCTTGGATTGAAACAGAGTTACCTATCGATGAATTTGCATATCTGTCGTTGTTTGTTGTTCTTGCTGATAATTGGCTTATCAATGGACTTTTTCTTTTGGCAAAGTTTTCAATGTATAGTCCTGGAATATATAAGTTAGTTATTCATCTATGGATAGTTTATTCAATTTTATTTTCTTCAATTGAAAAGATCATGTTTCTCAAGAGTTTGATAATTTGTCGGATGAATTACCTGGTGTCCCTGGTTAGGAGTTTGATAATGAGAAAGCCTTTTATGTTTATATGAACTGTTGAGTGGTGGCCGAATTCGACGGGAAGATCGATCTTAACCGAGCTTTGATTTGATCTATATTCTGTATGGCAGTTCAAAGAATTGGCTCAGGCTTATGAAGTCCTGAATGATCCAGAGAAGCGTGAGATCTATGACCAGTACGGAGAAGATGCGCTCAAGGAAGGAATGGGTGGAGGTGGAGGAATGCACAATCCATTCGACATCTTTGAATCTTTCTTTGGTGGCGCCAACCCATTCGGTAAGCTCACTAGCTGATTTCGCAGCTGATTTCGCTTGCAAATTGAGATACATTACTGTCAAATAGTTCTGCTTACATTCCTTCAAAAACATGCTCAGGCGGTGGTGGTAGCGGCAGAGGAAGAAGGCAAAGAAGGGGCGAAGATGTAGTCCATCCTCTTAAGGTTTCCTTGGAAGATTTCTACGGTGGAACATCGAAAAAACTATCCCTTTCTAGGAATGTCATATGTTCAAAGTGCAAAGGGTAGGTGTTTTATCACATCATATCTTATCTTTTTTGAGAAATTGTTGGGGAACCTATGGTTAATTTTTTGATGCAGGAAAGGATCCAAATCCGGTGAATCAATGAAGTGTGCTGGATGCCAAGGAAGTGGCATGAAGGTCTCCATCAGGCAGCTTGGCCCCTCTATGATCCAGCAAATGCAGCATCCTTGCAACGAATGTAAGGGGACCGGTGAATCGATCAGCGACAAAGATCGTTGTCCCGGCTGCAAAGGCGAGAAGGTTGTTCAAGAGAAGAAAGTACTCGAAGTAATAGTTGAGAAGGGTATGAAAAATGGACAGAAGATTACATTCCCTGGAGAGGCAGACGAAGCTGTGAGTATCGATCATTTACCAACACATGTTGTCAGTGATGTCTTTGGTTCAGAATTGCTTACCGATTTCATCCATTTGTTCTTTATTGCAGCCTGACACAATCACTGGAGATATAGTGTTTGTACTTCAACAAAAGGAGCACCCCAAGTTTAAGAGAAAGGGCGATGATCTCTTCTACGAGCACACACTGTCTCTTACCGAAGCCCTTTGCGGCTTCAAGTTCATGTTGACCCACTTGGATGGTCGGAATCTCCTCATAAAATCAAATCCAGGAGAAGTTGTCAAGCCTGGTATGTAATGAAAAACATACTAACATCTTGCAAGTACGGATCTATTAGGGCTAATTCCTAATGGTGTGATGTTTTCTGGCATGTTAGATCAATTCAAGGCGATAGAGGATGAGGGCATGCCGGTGTATCAGAGGTCCTTCATGAAGGGCAAGCTCTACATCCACTTCACAGTCCAATTCCCTGATGCTCTGACCCCTGATCAGGTAAAGGCACTGGAGGCTATACTGCCACCAAAACAATCTGTCGACCTGACAGACATGGAGTTGGATGAGTGTGAGGAGATGACACTCCATGATGTCAACATCGAGGAGGAGATGAGGAGGAAGCAGGTGCATTCCACTGGTGAGGCTTACGAGGAGGAAGACGAAGAGCCACACGGTGCTCAGAGGGTGCAATGTGCACAGCAGTAATTTGTTGACGATGAAAAACTCACTCCTTACAGTTTGTGTTGGTATTCCAATCTTTGAAGGGAACTTTTAAGGCGATGATGTTTGAGATCATGAAATGTACTGTATTTTGTTGTAATATGTGGCTTACTGTTGGCATGAGTCGATATATGTGCTCTTCATTTTCTGTAATCGATGATTGCTCATTTTGACGAGGCTAAGTGATGAAAGTAAAATCAAAGAGTCTGCAAGTTAAACTCCCTAGTTCTTGTCGATATCAAAAAAGGGAGATCAAGGGCATGTTTGGCGGGAGCTTTTCACATAGAGCGGTAGATAGAGCGTTTTAAGAAAGCTCGAAGTATCCTCGTTTGGCAGGGCAGTACCGTTTTGAAAACGCTACCACTTCATCTCCTCCAAAAGCTTTGCAAGCGTTTCTCCGGCATCTCCCTGCAGCAAGCGTTTGATGAAACGGGAAAGCGTTTTCGTTTTGAGATTGAAAAGGACGATTCAAGAGGCTCCCTTCGCCATCGTCTATTTCCATATCCGCCTTCGCGTTCTCCTTCCATGAGAGGTGCAGGTGCTCTTCGATCTCTCATTAGGGCTTTCAATTTCAAGTAATGTTGTGTTATATTGAATCAAATTATGCGAAATTAGTACAATGTGGATTGGATTAACAACAACTAATCGATTCGATCTCTCATTAGGGTTTTTGAAATCACTGATCTATTTGACTATTTGCCTGTTTGCAGGTGCTCTTTGCGGGTTCCAATTCGCCTTCTCCATCAAATTCTTTCACTTTCACGCTCTTCAGGTAACGGTCCCAATTTCGATTTCAATTTTGATTTGCAACAACCTTGTTATCATCAGTGATGCAACTAACGTTTTCTTTTCCTTTTGTAATCCACTCTAGTTTGAATGGGTTTCTTTGTTGGTGGGTGTGGTTTAATTTGCAATTTGTAGTTTAGTTTGGTGTCCATAAGCAAATCCTTTGTAAATTATTCATAGGAAATAAGGATGCCAGAGAGTCGATTTAAGTGGTATTTTGGCATCCTACATGTACTAAAACAATAAGGGGGATTCCAAACATCTAATTGTTTATATGATACTTTCCATAACTGGAACAAACAACAACAACAACAACAACTACCCAGTAAATCCCGCAATTAAGCAGGGTCTGGGGGGTCAGGATGTACGCACTCTTTCCCCGAGTACATCGAGAGAGTGTTTCCGATAGACCCAAAATAGTAGGCATATCAATCCCATCAAAGCACGCTAAACAGTAGAAAAAGAGGCACGAAGAAGCAAAGAGGGAGGCGGAATAAAAGCAACCACAATAGAACAAAACCCCAGCCTAGTACTGCTACACATCCGAAGCCCGAATAGCCCTCCTCCAACGGTCTCTGTCCAAAGTCAATTCTTCCGATAAGTTGAGCAGATTAAGATCCTGCCTAATAACCTCCATCCAACTCTTTTTCGGTCTACCTCTACCCCTACAAATAGCTCCAAACTCCAAACTCTCACACCTACGAACAGGCGCCGATCCAGGTCTCCGCCGAACGTGCCCAAACCACCGCAATCTGGACTCTCTCAGCTTGTCCACAATACTTGCAACTCCAACTTTACTCCTAATGTCTTCATTTCTGATTCTGGAACATCTAATCTATTTTTACAGAGGAGAAGTTTGCCCCTCTCATGTTTCAGCTCTTTTGATTGAAATTGATGGCTAAAAATTACTAGAGGTATCTGCTACTAGCCTAGAAGCTAACAAATGGTATGCTGAGCCATGAACTGTATATCACATATGTGACCAAAAACCGAAGCTAGGAGCTTCAACCTTATTAACATCATATCATCAGCAAATTCACTTGTTGTGGCATTACATTCCTTGGAAACAGGCATCTCAAATTAGTAGAGATATGCTAATGTTTCCATAGTAATAATCCTAAGTCTTCAACACTGCAGAGGTAGGCTAATTGTGCCACAAAAGATGTATTTTTATTGGGTTGCTAAGGAAGAATTCATTGCTCTTTTTTTAAAAATAGGTTTGGGTTTCTGTAATATATATGTAAAAACAGGTTTGGTACAATGGAAAATTTAATTTGTGTGACTACAAAAAGTGCACAGAATTTTTTAGATTATATAAATCTTATGAGAAATTTATAATATCTTGATGGTTTTCTGTCTACTGCCACGATTTTTACTCTCTCTCCATTTCTTTTGGAAAGGTGGCATTTTTTTACCAACCTCATGAACCTTGTTACCTATTCATGTAAAAACAGACCTTGTATTCTTAATTTCTTATTCACTTTGACTACATAGACGGGTGTTCTCAATGAGCAGTTTCTTTTCCTTCCTTTTTTTCCTTCATGGTGATTAGAATATAAAGAATTTAGTTTTTACATAATGGGTAATAGTTCAATTTGCTAATTTCAGTATTTTCTTCTACTTGATTAATTATATCCATTTCATTCAACTCATTTACCATTTTTTTCTCATAGATTTGTATATACACCCATGATTTCTGGCTATTTCTGGTTTATATGTACATGGTTGTTCTGCTGAATAGTGTTTTTAGAGGCCATGGTTGCTTCTTTCTAAGTGCTGTGATTGCCATGAGTTCAGCTCCAACACTCTCAACTTTTGATCATCTAAAATCAAGCAAAATCAGGATGTGATGTTTACAGTTCATCTTGCAAAGAAAAGCTTGAGGTCAAGCAATAGCATAATGTATTCCTGTGATGAGCAAATTTCTGTAAAAATCTGGAAAGAAAAACAGAATGTTTTCATACAGTTATATGATGCACATTCAGCTTTCTCATGGTTATAGCTAGCATGAGTTATCCTGCTGCTATATATATATATATATATATATATGTATATGACTAAGAACTACTTGATTCAAAACAAATAACTACAACACTAAGAAGTGATGTCATTGACACATCTTGTTTTGCCTATTTCTGTATATACATATTTGAAGATTGAATGAATGCCTTATTGATCTGCTTGTATTTTCAGATGGAAGTAGATTATAAGTTCTTTGGATGACCACTCAGTTCAAGATGATCTGCTTGTATGTTCAAGATGATCTGGATTCTATGAATACCCATGTGAAGTCAAATTGAGTACTCAAGTTGTAGTTAGATGCATTCCCTCATCCTTGTTCTGCAACCAGAATACTTATACGACAACTGTGAGCAGCAACAACATGATGCTGTATAACATCTTTAAACCAGCCCTAAACCTGAGTTTCTCAACCAGCTTGTGGTGTTCTTTTCTACCTTGAGAAACCTCACCAGTGAGCTGCAGATTATAAGCATTTCAAGAAGTGCTGTCAGAGCTATTGAACGTTCAGCTATGAGATTTCTCAAGTACACTGTTATTCGAATATCTCTGAGTAACGTTCATGGTCAAGATTTTCATAATGCTTATGGGGTCAGTATGTTTCAAGATTTGTGGAGTATAAGCAAATTGAAAGTGATCTGTTCATACTTAATGAGTTAATGCTGTGTTGTGGTCTAAAGCTGATGAAAGATTGGAACTGTTCTCAAAAGATAAAAACTTAGAATCTTACATTGCAGTAATTTGACTGAGATTCTCTCACATGGTTTACCAGCAGGTCATCTTCAACTGTGTGTTTTTATTAGGCAATGGCTTGTTGCTTACCATATTTCATATTTGTAGTTTAGTTAGATATCTCTTTCTCCATTGATTGTTGACCAAAATTTAAATAGATAATTGACCAATGGTACCTAAGATCGAGCATGAATCTAATTACTCGTGAGCCGAATATGATCACAAAATCAAGCTCGATAATGAAAATTTGGAATCAATTATCGTGATATGTTGTTTGGAATCAATTATCGTGATATGTTGTTTGGTTTATATTACTCATAATAAACTACTACCGAATCGGGGAAAAAAAAACAACTCCAACTCATTCTTCACCTCGTCAGGTCATGACCCACCTTCTTCCTCGTCGGTGTCCTTTGTGGGTTCCGTCGTTGTTCTCTGCGTCCTCCTATCTGGTACTTGCCGACGATGGTGGTGCTCCTTGCCACCTTCGGTCTGTTGGTATATCTACTCTTAACCTTTTTTATGTACAATCGCCTACTTGTTTGCTCATTCCGGTTGCGGTGGTTCGACCTTTGTCTGGCGCTATTGGCATGGGTGGTGAGCGTGTTGGAGGTATGGTCGTCGTCACTCCTGGCTGATGGTGTTCGGTGTTGCCCTCATATACTTGATTGGTGTGGCCGTACGTCGTCATCCAAATTCCTTGTGTTGGCCTTGTGTTCGTTCTTCGGGCCAAGCTTGGTCTGGTCTCAAGTACTTTGGCCCAAGTTTTTTGGATTGGCCCCAAAGCAAGGGAAAATAAGAGAGAAAAATACGGATTGTATCCGTTAGTTTGTGGCGGGTTATCGAGTTGCTTGGTGGTGGGGTTGTATGGCTTTCGAGGCTAGCGGTTTTTTATTGGTGTTTCTTCTTATGTGTCGACGCGCGAGAGGTCGTGGACGAGATCAAAACCTGAAGGCTCGATGATAGAGTCCAAATCTGAGGTTTCCACTTTGTTCCCCAGGGATTCCCTGCGCTACCTCTACCAATTGACGGATGAGTTTCTCACACTGCTCCAGCTCTTTCTTCATTTATGCTAGTCTTTGCCTATAGCCAGTGTTCTAAAAATCGCGCATAGGCACCGCCTAGGCGCTAGGCGGGAGGGCACCTAGGAATTTTTAAGCATAGGCGGTCTTTTAGGCGGAAATCCGCCTATGCACCGCCTAGTCCCGTCTAGGCGCCGCCTAGCCCAACGATTATTCAATTTTAGCTTCTAGACACGTGATTAGTCGACTTAGGGTTTTTTTTATCCCCAAGTCACGATGTATTTGTCATTGAGTCGAACCTATAGTTTTAGATTTTAGGAGGTTAAGAATCACTAGTCGGATGCTTACTCTTTGTGTTTATTTACTTTAGTGTTAGTTAAGCACCGTAAATTTGAGTTTATTAGTGATATTATGAATTACTATTACATTATATGAGTCATTGACATGTGGTATGCGTTAAAATATAAGGAAATAATAAAGTTTGTTCTAAGTCCGCCTAGGCACCCGCCTCGCCGCTTAGGCGCTAGGCGGCTACCCACCACCTAGTGGCCACCTAGCGCCTTTTAGAACACTGATAACTGCACCCTTGTAATTTGATGGTTCTGCCTTTTTGTTGTTTTATATCTTCCGCATATTTGAAGGTTTATCCGTCGTCGATTTATTCAGTATCTCGACCACCTGGCTTGTCCGGTACGTCGAATTTTTACTTAATAAAAAAACAGATTTTTCGCCTGGTGCCCTCAAGGTAAAGCTAAATTCGCGAGGTGTACAAAACTTTGGAATATTTTGCCAAATGCCCCTGAGGTTTTCAATTTTTCCGCGAAATACCCCTCCGTCCAATCTGTTAAGATTTTCATTAAAAATAAAAGAAAATAAAAATAACTTACCTCTCTTTGCATCTCTGATTCGGCGAAGAGAGAAAACCTGGAGAGCGTAGAGATGTACAAGCTTCTTCCACAGAGATAGAGGTGAGGTAGCAGCGCGCCAACGTCGACGAGGCTCACATCGGTAGAGCCGAAGCGGTGACAATGGTAGAGGTAAGTGTTTCAAGGCCGGTTTTAGGGGATTGGGGAGACATTGTTCTAGTGTTTCAATTGCAAGTTCAAACCACTGCATCTTAAAGGATTGGAGTTTCAATTAGGGCTCTCGTTCCCTGCGAATTTGGCTAAAGGATTGAAGTTTCAATTAGGGTTATCTGCTAATAGAGGCGAATTGCAAATTAAAGCAATCAGATCATAGAGAAAAGTCATGATGATCTGGTGCTCGTTCAGGTGGTGGTGGGAGGTCTTTTCTGTGTTATTGGTGGCCGACTCTACTGTTGCAATCAGTCCCCTGACTTCTTGTTTCAAAAATCGCCTTTGGTGGCCAATTCTACTATTGTAATCAATCTGCCTAGGAATAAGTCTCTTAGGACTAGATTTCTCTGCACCAACTCAGCCAATTCTTCTCAATCGATTCTACTGTTGCAATCAGTCCCCCGAGCTAGGTGGTTTGTTTACTCACCTCTGAGGGTGCAGTGCAGCCAACTCCCCTTTTATTGCACTCTTGTCAAGCTCTCTTAAGATTTACTAAAATCAATTAGAAATCATGGGTGTTAGGGAAGAGCGTTGTGCTCATGCACAAAGACATGGGCTCGAATCTCACGTAGGCTAATTGACTTCTAGAACCGTTTAAGTATTTTTTAACCAAATTTGAGAATATAAATTGAAATTCTTTCCCAGATCATTATGATTTTAGCTGTTATACTAAGAAACTGAATTTCTTTCAAAAAAACAGTTCTTTCACAACTATGAAAGTATTATGACAACAAACAAGATGCATTGTAAAAATAGCTTATATCATTGTAAAATAGCTTATGATAGAAAAATTAGGCTATGACAGCAAACAAGATGCATTCTAAAATAGCTTTATGATAGAAAAAATAGATTATGACAACAAACTAATAAAGAGTACAGACAAACTGTTTTATTTTTTAAAATCTGTCACATCTAAATCTATCATTGTGGCCTATGTAGGATTCGAACTCACATATTGTGTCTAAGCACAATGCTCTACCGGTTGAGCTAATAGGAAAAAAATTCAAAGCAAAAGGTTATAAACTAAAAATACCACCATCCCACTAGACAAAGCAAAGGAGATCGAAGGGACTGAAACAAATAAGAAAAGCTAGGCAAACACCTGCCAGGCAAAGTTCAATTTTCTTGCTGCAGACAATTTTGCTCAAAAAAGAGGTAGAATTTAGACCCGGCACCAAAGTCAAACTTAGCAGTTAACAAACTATGTATTTTGATTATAGTATTCTTATTCCTATTCGCTTCACCAGATTTGTTCATTGTTTTCACGTGTGCCATAAAGTAGCATTTGTTCAAGCATTTACCGAAGCTCAATTTTTTTCATTAAGATGCAGATCAATGCCAAAGACAATAATCATATGCAACAATTTCTCTTAACGATATCTAAATAGTCATCACCTTTCTGATATGGGGTTAGCCGTAGGATGGCCCGATCTTCGACAATCAAAACTCAAAGACAAGAACGGAAGCAAAGACTCAAGAACACCAAGGGATAAACTCGATGTCGACCAAGAATGTCTAGAAACGCAGCAAACACAAAGGACTCGACGTGACCTCAGGGAACTCGAGATCGACTAACAAGCAAAACAAAGACTCGAAATTTCAGCAACTATAGACTCGACAAAAACAATGAAAAAGACCGATAGATGGGGTGATTTGAACTAATATAGAACGAGATAAAGACCCCATGCCTCCTAAGAGGGTAGGAACCAAGTATCAACGACTACAAAGCCCGCCTCTACAACCTTACACAACCAAGCGGACAACTTGGAGGCACAAGGAGGGGACTTGTGATTACCAGGATCACCAAGCTCTCGCGAGGTTGATGAACTCAAAGCAAACCAAGCAAGATCAAGAACCAATTTGCAATCGATGAGCAACGCTTCGAATCGATTGACTTACGCTCTATGTGTTTCACACAAAAAGAGAACTTTCATAAATTTCAACGTGAATGCTCAACAATGGAGATCGGCCTTCTTATAACCCTAAAAGGCTGATTTCTAAAAAAAAAAAAAAAGGAATTAATTAAATAATCCTAAAATAACTTAAAATAACATAATTAATTAAGGTCTCTAAAATAACAACATAAGAAACCCAAATTCGTCACATGTGAGATCGGTGGCCAGCATCCAACGGTCCGGAGCTGCACGCCCGCGCGCCCACGCCGCACGCCCGCGCGCCACCTGCACGCCTGTGCACCGGACGCTTGCACTTCAAGCGTCGGTATCGATCCCCCGGGTGTCGTTATCGAGGCCATCAACACTTCCTATGCACATGTATGTCTTCATTGGTGGTTTCGGGAGTTGAACCGCGCTCGAGAACAAGGAGTGACTCACAAAGAGGAATGAGTCACGTTGAAGCTTCTTGGCTCGGGCTCGAGTCATAGGTCCGTCTCCCAAGTTGATTGGCGCGTATGGAGGGGTAGATGACGGTGTAGAAGATGGTCCCGCATCACTTTCGTTATTGAATCACAATCAATCCTAGAAATTCACGTAGCATCTTCTTATTTGAAGCTTGTGGGTGCAGCAGGTTAATCTAGTGCTAGTATATTCATTCGAATTTGAACTATTCTCACATCATAAGCAATGAAGACAAGACAAGGCTCATCAAACTAGAGAAATATAGAAAACTTTCACTGAAACTTGTCTAAATTTGCCCAAAATTAGCATCTTAATCTTTGTTTTCCAAGGTTTGAGTAGGCTTTTGTTACCATAAGTATGATTGAGTCGTGATATCAGCCCCATGTCTATTACCAAGGTTTACATATCTAAGTTCAAAGAGCGAGTGTCAACCTTTGTTCAGAGATGCCGATCTAGATGAAGAAATTGAAGACTTGTTTGTTGTGTTAAGGCTTCTATCAACTCAATAAGGGCAGCAAAAACTCCTTCCCTTGAGAAAGAACGCTCAAATTTCGGCCTACTCACAATAAAGAAAATCAAAGTACGGAAAAGAAAGAGTCGATCCAATCCAAAGCTCAAGAGGAAACAAGATCTGAAGCGGTGGGGAAGCTATGAAGGGATCTCAGATCAGATGGTGGGGGAAAAGCTCAAACCTGGAAGTGCTCAGCTCGAATAAGGTTTGGCTGAAGTTCCTAGACATCGGCGCCGCACGACGACAGGTTCGATCCTGGAATCTTGGGGTCGAAATCCTCCCATTCTGGTATCTTCATCCATCTCTTTCGTTCTTCATTGCCCCTTTCTTCTCAGTGCTCCGGCAGGCGTTTCCTTTCTTTCTTTTCTCTTTCTTTACTAACTCCGTTATAACGTTTTTTATAAAAAAAAAAACAAGCTAGGGGCATTTCACGAGAAAAATAGAAACTTCAGGGGTATTTGGCGAAATATTCCAAAGTTTTGTACACCTCACGAATTTAGCTTTACCTCGAGGGCACCCGGCGAAAAATCCGTATAAAAAATCAAATAATTTCTAGATTATTGACAACATCACAAATCCAATCATTTCTAGATTAATCAAAGAGAGTATTGACGACATGTGATAATTTATCTTAAATTGTAATTAGTCCTTTTCATTTTTTTTAAAAATAAATTCAGCTTTAGCATGAGAGAAAAGAGATACCAGCGTTTGAATTGAAATCCCAAAATTACAACAACAACAATAATAATGTTGAATTGTATTGGAAAAACGATATATGAGAATGTATTCGACTCTTCCCTTGATTTATTTTGTTTTTTACAACTTTTAGGATTTTTCGAGGGGGTCGATTAGTCGAAAATGAGCTCATCAATCTAGACTGAGGTTATGACATATCCTCGATAATGTTCTACGAGCTTCCTTCTAGATCTCGATGGACTTTACCGAGATAAGTGCATACCCTCGATAATGTTCTACGAGCTTCTTGCTTTACCTCAATGAACTATACCGAGTTGAGTGCATATATACTCTCAACCCAGGTACTCAAGTCTTTATGTTTTGACATTATTTCTCATCTTCGTCTCTATGGAATCTCGAACAATCTTCACTCTTTACTAGATATGCTCCAACCGTCATATGCTAAAATCAACCATTGGTCAGCCACCATCGCAGCGCCCTTCTCACGTCACGATTATAACAATCAAAGATTTTTCCATCTTTAGCTTCCGAGGATCTCTTATAACAGCGACTCCCATAACCCTAGATTCTTTCACCATTGTCTTTTTCAACTCCGTTCGCATCTCCAACCATCTTCCTCTCCTCTTCGTACCCTTGTATTCTCTCGTTCTCCGTGTATTGATTAATTTTCCAGTAGTTTGATGTTTTCAACTTGCGTTGTTATTGGTGGGGTGTGGGTTAGTTTTTTTTAGCTCTTGGGCTAAAACATAATTATTTTGTTTAAAATAAAAAGGATTTGAGTGTAATTGCTTAAACTTCATTTTGTCAATAGATAAAAGACCACGTTGCCAATGGACTTTAATTAAACAAAAAAAATTAACATTAAAAAAAGTATTGTATAGGTCTATGAAGGTGGGAGGGAGAGTGAGTGTAACCTGTATAGATTTATAGTGGAGGGAGGGAGATTGTGTAGATCGTTCAGATCTAGAATGGGTGAGAGAGAGGGAGGGAGACGATAGGTGACAAGGGAGGGAGATTTGGACGATCCCAACAAGGCAGATCTGGATGACTGCGACGGAGGGAGTTATGGACGGCGATGACATCAACCGATGACGGTAACAACGACGACGAATGGAGTTTTGGATTGCGACGACGGGTAGATATTTGGATTGGGGGGGGGGGGGGCAAGCTCGTGGTTGTTTCTTCTTTATGGGGTTTGGATTTGTGGGAATGTTTCATTCCCTTGGTCTACCCTTGTCAAAGTGAATTTCTATCGGCTTATAATTTTTTTTAAATAAGGTAATGATTTAAAATATTGCAGGATGAATCAGCCTTTGGACGAGTAAAAATTTAAAAAAATATATCAAATACCACGTATGTCAAATGTATGGAATACTGCAAATAGTCAATTAAAGAATTAATAATTCTTGAAGATATTCTTTAAGGACGATCTTTAATTGTAATATACATTAAGGAGAATCGCCAAAGAAAGAAAGAAAAACTTAATGTTGTAAAATCAAATTTGATGGCTATAAATTGATGGTGAGATTATGACATGTGACAACACTTGGTTTGGCATATGCTTAGCACGAGCAACGGGCAAATGAGCTAGGATTTTTAAAGTTTGTTGCTGTTGTGAGCCTAATTTGTTATACTTTACATTGACTCTTATATCGATTTCTGCATACATTTCATGCATTTGGGTTAGAATAGTATATAATCTATGTAGTTTATGCTTATTTGCCAAATTATGGAGTCTACACTAGTTTCTGTTTAATTTCGCAGAAATCGGACGCACTTTAGAGCTTAAAGGAAAGTCATGAAGAAGCTAAGGATGGTGCAGCTAGAGAAAAGCCCACTTTTAGACATTCATCATTCTGAATCAAGCTTTGATGTCTTCATGGGAGTTGTAGCCATCGAAAAGATTTTTCCAACGCATATTCATATGCGTCAATCGGACGAACGAGAGCTCGGGAAAGTGCGTTTCAAGAACAGAGCAGTAGGCTGAGAGCCGACAATTCTACTCGACGTCGACTACATCTAGTCGATGTCGAGTACACCAGGAGCCAGAATTTCACACGAAGTCGAGCAAGATCACTCGAGTAGAACAACTCTACTCGACGTCGAAGAGTCTGGTCGACGTCGAGTACACCCATCAAGTCCAAATCCTACCCGAGCTCGAGTGCAACCCAGGAGAAGAAGACGTACTCGATGTCGACTAACTCTAGTCGATGTCGAGTAGCCCAGTGACCAATCTGAGTCCGGGTACGAGTGTGTGTCCGAGCATGAGTATTACTTGCAAGCCAAGAGATGTGGAATTCTATCAACATCAAGAGAAGATCTATCAAAATGGAAGACATCTATCCAGTTTAGATATCCTTATAGATTTATTTCCTTTATCATTAATCTTTTATCTTATGCTTTTAGATAGAAAGTTTTAGATATAGATGGATGTTCCTTCCAAGATTAGCTAGATAGAACACTATAAATAAGGCTTTAGGGGTTGGATTTTAGGATCATCCAAGACAAGCCATTAGTTACATCGGGTAGAGAGAGAGACCGGAGGCCGAGAGAAGTTGGAGAAAGCGAGAGCGGAATTGGCTTCGATCGGTTGTAAGCTTTACTTTATTTTATTAATGCAAGTTAGTTTTCTTTTATTATTGATGAGTTTTCCTACGATGAAGAGCGAGTAGTCCACCTACTTCTAGAGTCGGAGTGAGCCCGACGATAGCCATGCATGTTTGAGGTAAAGATTCGACCTTTATTGTGTTTTGATCATCCACTGCCTTTTATATGTTTATTGCCTAATTAATAGAGATTCGGGTTAACAATTTGGATTATAAACATAAAATTGGTAGATATAATTAGGGTTTCTTGAGAAAGTTGTCTGATTGTTGGAAAAGGCGAAAACTTGTTCCTTTGATGTGATTGCATGATTATTTCTCTTTATCTTGCCTTATGCATTTTTGGTTATCGTTGTTGCAAACCCCGGTCTTGGAAGTTTTCTTTTACATTGTTTATTTCGAAGTTTGCAATTCGTTTCGTTACTGTTCTCTACTTGACATCGGCTACTCATAGATCACTCTCGTTTTTGCCTCTGCAGATACTCGACATCGACAAAGCCTTACTCGACTTCGACCACACTCCTCAACGACGAGCAGGTTCCTCGATATCGACTACGTTAGTGAACCTTGCTTGCTCGAATTCGACTGTCTGACCCCTGTCGACTACACATAATCGAGGTCGAGTACTCTGGAGTCGACTTCTGTTCGTGAGATTCTTTCGCTACCTGAGACCCGCTGACACGCTTCCTCGAGGATCGATCCTGACTTCCTGTTGCTACATCGGGAGGAAGTGTTGTAATTATTTGCGTAGGCACGAATCTGGTTTGATTTATATTATTACTAGTGTATGCCCCGTTCCCTGCACAGGAATATATTAACACAATATTATAAAACTTCACTTATTATCTATAAAAAAAATCCTATTATAAATATAAAAATAAATAAATATGAATTACATTATGATAATTAAACTAATAAGTGGAAATATAAGATTAAAATTAATCTAGATCTAAATAACTCATTCTCCTAAAAAAATAATATAGATATAAATAAAATGACTATGAAATAATTAATTTTGATATAAATAACTCTTTCCACACTAAATAATCGATATATAAATTGTCCATATGCCAAATTTATATATATACCGTCCATTGGAAAGATTATTTATAATCCAGATGAAGATACACTTATATGGCAATTTGTATATATGTATATGCCAAATTAATTACTATTATTGTGTTTAATTATATTGATATAATTATTTCCTTATATAATATTTACTCTTGTATAATATATTCCATCTATTCAATTATATGAATTAATGGTAAAATAAAATAATTATTTTTAATTATATAGATTAGAACTATCTTATTATTTTTATTAGCTTTCATTTTTTAAGGGAGAAAGTTTTGCGAGACGCACTCACGCGCCGCCACGTAGGCAGATTCACTCACATGCTGCCACGCAGGCTTCAATGCATCGGTTTTAGTATATGTATATATAGATTTATTGAACTCGATTTCCTCCTACAACAGTTGCAGAGGGAAATAGCATGTTCACCATCAACGACGTTCGGGGTGAGCGGAAATGTTCGTAGGAGATTGAGATGTTGATTTCCAACTTCCTGCTTCTTCATTTTTTTCAAAGTGGTGTAATGTGTCCACATCTTCCGGGAAATTAAAAGGGTGGCTAATGATATTCTCCTCTCTGATTCAAAGGTTCGAGTTCTCATTAATGTTGCACTTGAATAATGGTCCAACAAGGTTTAACCCCTGTCAAATCTTTACCGTTTTCCTCACCCTTTTGCTTTTGATCGGAAGGTGAAAGGACACTATAAACAAGAGCTTTGCAAATACGAATATCTTACTTGGATAACCTAGATTGCCCTCAAATCAATCTTCATTGCAAGGAATCCAATATTCCACAAGAGAACAAAGTACACAGATCTTCACCGCCACTTTGAAGAACTCATATATATCCTTGCACCATTTTTCATGCGTTGAGAATATCGAATTCCCCAAATCACCTATATATCGATGATATATTGGATATTTAAAATATTGTCCACCATTTATTTAATCCTAATAGGCAGTTGTTTGTTATGACAAGACAATCACCAACATTAATTATGTTTTCCCACATTTCACATCATCTGACTTCTACACTACTCCCTCCGATTATAAATGTTAGATTTTTTAGTTTTGTGCACGTAGTTTAAGGAGCTAAAAACTATATAAAATATGGATTTTTTTTAATTAAAATTTTTTACAATATAATATTTATTAATAATAAGTTTTATACTGTAAACAAAAATTAATTAAAAAATTAATATTTCATATAGTTTTTCGCTTCTTAAACTACGTGCACAAAATGAAAGTGTCTTACATTTGTGATAGGAGGGAGTATAATTTTTCTAGGCGGGTCAAGTTCTAATTGTTCAACTTGACTATGTAGTAATATATAAGAGAAACAAAGCTCTATTTGGCCACCCCATCACAGTAGTTCATGGCCATTATGGGAAAATCATTTATGAAGGAGATACAGTACGTAGTTACATTTATATATGAAAAACCGAGGTCGAGTGATATAACACAAGGCCTTCCAAAGGTGGAACAAGTCTTAGAAGGTGCAAGCAACTCATAACAAAAAGGACATTTTCTTATGAGTTGCTTGCATTTTGGCTTTTTTTTTCCCAAGTAGTCTATTGCTTGATCTGTGAAGTAGCATGCAATGCTTGATTATTGTATTACACATGAAATTTTTTAGTTATTATACTTGCTACGGATGACAATTTGACTCTCACTGCCATCTCTTTCATTCACCTCCACAACCTTGGGATCATCAACACCCCAAAAGATTTATCATTTGTTCCTCTTGTCAAGTTTTTGGCCATTTCTTTGTTTATCTAGTTATGTTTCAAGTTTTTTTCGCCTATTCTAAATTTTGTCCCTGCCAATAATCAGTACTTGTTGGAGGTGTCTAACTCTTCTTAGTTAATCATGTTTGATCATTGTATTGTGATCGATTTTGAGGATTTTCCGGTTGGGTATGTTGTTTCCCATCCCTTTGGGTTTATATTTTTTTTTTTTTTTTTTTTTTTTTTTTTGATTAGGAAATAATTCGAGAGTCAGGCATACCTGACAACTCGAGAGGCCGACGAAGTCGGCAGACGGTGAGACCGTCTATACAAGTATAAAAAGGTGCAACAACTACAAAGTGGGAGGCGTAATCCCGGACAAGCCAGTGAGCCACACCCGTACACGCTGGAGACAACGTAGACTAAAATCCGGTGCCAAGCATCCCAGGGGGCGACACCGTTGGCCAGCGGTAAATCAGGAGCCAGTCCTGTGGGCAGTGAAGACGATCCTCCAAGGAATAGCCTGACGCGGAGTCGCCTCGATACACACCACCACGACCCTAGCCAACCACACCGGTTGTCAGAGCTCCAGCACGGAAGAGGAACACCAAGCAACAGGGATCATAACCCAGAACCAGCCATGAAGATGCGCACCATTATTCTCATTCACACGAATGAGAATTTATTTAAACCCTAACGGGAGTTTCAAACCCTTACGGGATTTATGCCCTTTCGGGAAGGTTTCAACCCTTTCGGGTAATTTTTATTTTATTTTATTTTATTTTATTTTCACCGCAAACCTTGGCCCCCAAGGACCCGAAGCTTGGGCCCCAAGGACCCGAAGCTTGGGCCCCAAGGACCCAAAGTTTGGGCCCCAAGCACCAAGGAGGAGCGGGATGGTTCCAGCCATGGCAGTCTAGGCGAACGGCGGCGACGACGGCCAACGCAAGGCAACGAGAGCCGAGGAGGCGCCGGAGGACACGAGACCTAGGCGGACATATCTCGTAACGGTGAGGCGGCGGCGGATTGAAGGGTTTGGCAAGGGGAAAAGATCCGAACCGAGATCCAAACCACCAAAGATAGATGGAGGTGGAGAGGAGCCGAGGTTTAGGCCGGACGGCAAGGGTGGTGGTGGTGGTGGACGGCGAGGATGGTGGTGGTGGTGACACCGGGAGTGAACGGCGGATGAAATCAACCCCTATGTATGAAGGTCGAGGTGGTGGGGATGGTGTTTGGATTTGGGGATTTGGTGGTGGTGGTGTGTGGATTAGAGGATAGGTGATGGAGGCGGTGGTGGGTGGGTGGTGATGGTGGTGTTTGGATTTGGGGGTTATGGTTTCTAGGTTAGGGTTTTTTAGGGAGAGGGTGGTGCGGCGGTGCTGTGGTGGAGTGGCGGCGGTACGGTGGTGCGGTGGCGACGGTGGTGCGGTGGTGGGTTGGCGGTGGTGCGATGGGTGAAGCGGTGGGGCGTGGGTGGTGATGGTGGTGTTTGGATTTGGGGGTTAGGGTTTCTAGGTTAGGGGTTTTTTAGGGAGAGGGTGGCGCGGCGGTGTTGTGGTGGAGTGGCGGCGGTGGTGCGGTGGCGACGGTGGTGCGGTGGTGTGGTGGTGGGTTGGCGGTGGTGCGATGGGTGTAGCGATGGGGATTTGGGGCCGGATTCTAGAGAGAGGGCAGAGCCCATCTCTCTAGAATCACTTGTCAACTTCTCCCGGCCTCTAGATGTGATTACTACTTGCGTTCCCCTTTGGGTTTATATGATATGTTACGACGACGATGGTTTGGTTTTGAATCCTAGTTTGCCTAGAGCTAGGTATACTGTGGGTTTGTTTATTTATTTATTTATTTTTTGTGATGAAAGAACTAGGAAGGCTTCGGGGTTGATTGTGTTTTGCTAGCTATGATATGACTTTGCACGCTTTGTGTTTTTTTTTTAATTTGTTAAAAGTTTGTGTTTTTAATTTTGCTTGTCTTTGTACATACATGACTAACTTGTCTAGCCTCTTAATTACTCTAGGTCTAGGTGGAGATTCTTCCTTGGTCTTTCAAGTGGCTCGCTGGCTCGTCCGGGATTACGCCTCCCACTTTGTAGTTGTTGCACCTTTTTATATATGTATAGACGGTCTCACCGTCTGCCGACTTCGTCGGCCTCTCGAGTTGTCAGGTATGCCTGACTCTCGAATTATTTCCTAATCAAAAAAAAAAAAAAAATAGGTGTAGTATGTCTATGTTTTTTTCGCAAGTGATAGAGTGTTTGATAGGATCACATGCCTCTCCACTTAATCAATCATGATGCTCTCTGTTTTTTATGGCGTTTGTTGTTTACGCCGCAAAAATTTACTATCTACACCACAAATTCCGTTGGCATGATTTTTTTTTTTTTTTGATAAGGTAAGAATTCGAGTTCAAACATATCTGAAACTCGAGGGCCGGCCAAACCGGCAGACGGGAGAACCGTCTAAAGACAAACATACAACAATACATATGGTGCAAACTCAGACAAACGCAAACTACAAAAAAGCGAAACAAAGCAGACCTAAACCAAACTGAATGAGGACGAAGAAGACGGACAAAGCCAAGCCCCACAAGAAGCAGAACCGTAGGTCGGCGGTACATCAGGACCCGATCATCCTGTGGGCAGTGAGGACGAACTCCAGGGAAGCAGTCGACCCAGGTAGCGGAGACGCCACGATACACACTACCACGACCCCAACCTATCCCGACTCTGACAGTCAGAACCAAATCCAAGGAGAAGATCGCCAAGCCACACCAATGCAGAGACGCACAACGTCTGAGAAAAGAGCACCCAAAAACCCTGACGGGATTTAGTCAACCTCGTTTATACGAGCGGTTCGGAACCCTTATGAGATTTTAGTAATTATATAAGAGAAATATATAATCCTTTTTCCTTTTTTTCTCCAATACTTGCAGCCCAAGGATTTATTTTTTATTTTTCAATCCTTGCGCTGCAAGGAGTATTGTTCTTTTATTTTTTTATTTTTTATTCCATCCTAAACAACTCCATCTTCATCGCCAGGAAGAAGTGGCGGTGGGGCCTTGCCGGCAACGAAGACGACGGACGGCCACCATTCGAAGAGAGGTGAAAGGGCAGGACACCGGAGAGGGGCGGGGTTCACAAGGACGCTTCGACTGCGTAGATTCGACCGAGGAATCACGAGAGGATGAGAAGAAGACTTCTAGGCGCCACCACCACGCACTAACGGTCGGATAGAGGCCGAGGAGCAGGGGCAACCACCTAATCCTCCGACGTGAGTACGAGCCAGTCAAGCTAGCGGGTAAAGGCCACGAAGGCGAGCCTCCCGAGGAGACATCACAGTAGCACCCGGATTCACAAATGGGGAGTTATACACAAAATTGAGCCAGGCA
The DNA here is from genome assembly GCA_037127255.1 of Persicaria tinctoria. NCBI lineage: Eukaryota > Viridiplantae > Streptophyta > Magnoliopsida > Caryophyllales > Polygonaceae > Persicaria > Persicaria tinctoria. The sequence goes on along the minus strand of JBANSL010000007.1, from coordinate 16,762,676 downwards.
AATGCAAATTGAAGGAGAAAACCCCCACAAACAAACAAAGCCCCAACCCAATTTTGGCTTTCGATTACAATCCGAACAAAGAGGCACGGATATGGGTTCACGATATGCAACCTTCATCGACGAACGAGTCTGGCGGAACTACGACAGCAAGGGAGCAGACGGAGTCGGGTTAATGCGGCCTAAGCCGGATTACGACGACCGAAGCCAGATTACGGCGACCGAAGCCGGGGTCGGAGCTCTCTCGCACCAAGAGGGAAGAGAGAGGAACCCGTGTGCGTGTTTACACCGAGAGAGATTGGTTCCTGTTTGTTGAGTTTAATCGGGAGGATCCATTAATTCAAGGGAGGATCTTTTAACTGCACAAAGCCAGAAGGCTTCTTGATTTTTCAAGACCCCTGGAGGGGGTGGTTTTCATCTCCCATAGGGAGGGTTTTTTTGCTCTTTCTTCTCTCTCTAGATTTCTAGAGAGAGGTCAGAAAGATGATACAAGTTTTTTTATTGATTTGTAAGTTGATAGTGAGATGCCGTTGGCATGATTTTAATTATAATTCGTGCTCATTTTAAGTCGTAGGTCTGCGCCTCTTATGGCGTAGGTTTTTCTTTTTTTTTGAAACCCTGCCCCTCTTGAGTCACAGATCTATGGATCAAGAGGCGCGGGTTTTTTTTTTCAACCCTGCTCCTCTTGAGTCACAGCTCTGTGACTCAAGAAGGGCAGGATTGCAAGTATTTTTTTTAAATTGTGATTTGTAAGTATTTTTTTAAAATGTATAATTTTATATAATGTATATTTATTTAAAAAAATTTATTTTATCGTATACTCAATAAATGAAGATAAAAAGAATTCCAATGTGTCAATTAAAAAAAATCATATATGTAAACATTTAAAGAATATATTTAATTAGATTAATGTATATTATTAATATATTGATATTAGTTGAGCAACTATTAATTTTTTTTAATAACTAGTGTAATACCCGTGCCTTGAAGGCACGGGAGCTTGATCCATTTTAATTTGAACATCATTTTATATATCTATAAAATATGAAATAAATATTTTAAAATTTCAGCAATAATATTGACCAATAAGAAAATTCAAGTTTAATTGTGAGCGTGACACATCAGCAATATAACCGAAAACAGATTGCAATCAGGAAGAAAATTGAAACATGTCTCAATATTTACGACAATATAACCGAAAATAAAAAAAAGGGAATGGATTCAAATCATATTTAAAATAGGAAACAAATATTTTAAAGTTTCCATAATAATATTGACCAATAAGAAAATCTCATTTGAATAAAAAATTCAACTTTAATTGTGGGCATGAAACGTCAGCAAAATGCTAGCAGAATTAGTAATATTAATAGATAGATAGATAGATAGATATATTGCAATCGGAAAAAAAAATGGAAACATGTCTCAATATTTACGACAATATAACCGAAAATAAAAAAAGGAACGGATTCAAATCATATTTATAATAGGAAACAAATATTTTAAAGTTTCCATAATTATATTGACCAATAAGAAAAGCTCATTTGAATAAAAAAAATCAACTTTAATTGTGAGCGTGACACGTCAGCAAAATGCTAGCAGAATTAGTAATATTAATAGATAGATAGATAGATATATTGCAATCGGAAAAAAAAATTGAAACATGTCTCAATATTTACGGCAATATAACCGAAAATAAAAAAAAAAGGGAATGGATTCAAATCATATTTAAAATAGGAAACAAATATTTTAAAGTTTCCATAATAATATTGACCAATAAGAAAATCTCATTTGAATAAAAAATTCAACTTTAATTGTAGGCGTGACACGTCAGCAAAATGCTAGCAGAATTAGTAATATTAATTAATAGATAGATAGATATATTGCAATCGGAAAAAATAATGGAAACATGTCTCAATATTTACGGCAATATAACCGAAAATAAAAAAATGGAATGGATTCAAATCATATTTAAAATAGGAAACAAATATTTTAAAGTTTCCATAATAATATTGACCAATAAGAAAATCTCATTTGAATAAAAAATTCAACTTTAATTGTGGACGTGACACGTCAGCAAAATGCTAGCAGAATTAGTAATATCAATAGATAATAGATAGATTAATAGATATATTGCAATCGGAAAAAATAATGGAAACATGTCTCAATATTTACGGCAATATAACCGAAAATAAAAAAAAAAGAATGGATTCAAATCATATTTAAAATAGGAAACAAATATTTTAAAGTTTCCATAATAATATTGACCAATAAGAAAATCTCATTTGAATAAAAAATTCAACTTTAATTGTGGGCGTGACACGTCAGCAAAATGCTAGCAGAATTAGTAATATTAATAGATAGATATATTGCAATCGGAAAAATAAATGGAAACATGTCTCAATATTTACGGCAATATAACCGAAAATAAAAAAAAGGAATGGATTCAAATCATATTTAAAATAGGAAACAAATATTTTAAAGTTTCCATAATGTAACGACCCAGAATTATGATTTCCGGGTTACGTTTCAAGGGATAAAACCCCTTGTTCGGATCTTGCAATCCAGGTACGGGTCGAGGTTTCAAACTCATTTTTATGGTCAGTAATAAAGAGGGATTTCGAATCCTGAAAATATCGTAGGGCCGTTGGGTACCCTTAACCTGACCTAGGGACTAACTCGCGAAATTCATTTCAAACGGAAGCAAGACGGAAGCAAATAAAGATACAAGTGCCACGGCAGAGCCGGGTCAAAATATGATCAACCATTCAAATTCGAGCCGTAATTAAATTGGTGAAGTTGGAATCTCAACTCTCTCTTTCCGTCATGTTAGACCCCGCGATCATGGACTCAAATTAGCATCAATAGTAGTAAGCACAATGGATACCTAAAAAAATTGATATGGGGCGGGATCAGATCGATGCCCACTTAACTCTGCATCCCAGCCCTAAGCACACATATACGCTATACCTAATAAAGATGCTCTAATGCAGTACGAAATTCGAACACACTAGCATGCTCCTAGTTCATAATAATGTGCAGAAATACTGTAAAGGGCCCAAGACAATGCCAAGTGGCATATCCCTCTCCTACCTCCACCCCTTCCGATAGGTGGAGACTGGCCAGCTCGTGAATGCATTCATTCATAATAGGGCGGCACGCATGCCTAACCCGCTCCACAATAAAGCCCGCAGGCATATCATAATATAAGGAAGTCATGACTCGATTGACTCAGGGTACCCGATGAGGCTAGGCTACCCTATGACCCTAGCAAAGACTCTAGTTACTTCACAGATAACGGCCGTTCTGTTTACATACGCACAAAGAAATAGAATGATCAACGATCGATGCAACCTAGCATGGTACTACATGGCATGCTGATCATGAATGCAAGCACCTAGTATATCATGCACCTAAAGCAGGGAATAGCTCTATTCAATCTGAGTAAGCTCCGAAGAGACTTACTTGGAGATGCAGAACAGCAAGATAACACAAGCAAGGGCCCAAATGCAAGTCCAAAGCAATCCAATCGCAATACACACCTATCATCAAGCCATTACCATAAGCTACTTGTAAAGGCTCGGAACTTAAAATCCTATTTTTTTTTGGAAAAAGGAAATTAAAAATGAACATAAACGGAATTTAGAACTCATTTAGCGGATTCTGGCCGAAATATAAAATTTGACGAATAATTTCCGTTGTTTTACTTGGAAAATTCAAAATAATTATCGGATGGCGATATTCTTGTTGATTTTAAAAATCTAATTGATCGAGAAAGCAAGAGGCGGGAAAACTAACATTCGGAAACTAATTTCGGGATTCAAAATTCCCGTATTCAGAATTTATTTCCGGGTATTGGTTACCCAATTCAACACACAATTCTTCACCCACTCCCATCACTCACCTTACCCTTCAAATGAACCCATCACTTTCACCTACTCCCTATCACCATCGACATCCCCATCTCCTCTTCACCTTCCCCATCTGAATCACCATCACTCTTCAACCATCGTTGCACCCTTCATCACCATCACGCATCGTCACCGTCGCCATCATCTATCATCGGTTCCGCACCTTTAACCACAACACACACCACGATTTCCTCTTCCTTCTTCCCTCCTTCCACCTCGAGCTGCCAGCGGAAGGTCCCACGCACCCCTCGGAGCCACCACCAGCAGCCGGAGCAGCCCACAAGCTCCCCAGCGCCGCCGCAAGCCACCGGAACCCCATCGCCCCGTTCGAGCGCGAACAATCTTCCGGTCCGACGAGCCATCGCGAGCCACCGAAGAAGCCCAGAACTCCGATGGAGAGCTCCGAAGTCGCGAAATCCCTCGGTGAGCTTCGTTCCTTCCCTTTCTTATTCCATTCATCCCTTTCATTCTTTTGGTCGGGAAGAGAGTTGTGAGAGCTGAGTGTGGGAATCTGGGGCGAGGTTGAGAGCTCCGGCGAGATCGAGACCTCCGGCCAACGCTGCGAGAGGTGGGAGCGAGTCCAAGAGTGCGAGACGGGCATGAGAGCGCCGCGACTGCGTGAGCGAGTGCGAGAGTGTGGGCTGCGAGCGTCAGCCGGTCCGGCGTGGGAAGTGCACCAGCAGCGAGTCCGGCGAGTGGGGAGGCAGGAGAGTCTCGAGGGCGGGATGGACGAACGGCGTCGATCGGCGCAGTTCAGGCGGGGGCAACTCCTTTCGAAATTGGAGGAGGAAGATGAAGCGCGGGGCCCACCTCCGGTTTCTTTTATTAATTATTTAGTTGGTTGGGTTTGGCTTGAACCGGATGGGATTTGCGGGTTTGGTTCGGTTCGTTTCGTTTGGATTTAAATGGGTTCGGTTCGGGTCGGGTTTATCCTTATTTAATTAAATTAGTCAATGATATTCAAAATATAATATAATATTATTTGGACTTGGAGATTTAAAAAGAATTTGAAAAAGAATTTCAAGATAGATCGGAAAATGATCTAATGAATAAATTTAAAAAGGGATTTTAGAAAGTATTTTCAAGGGTCGGAATTCTTAACTGTTTAATTTGAATTAGAAATGGCTAAGTATAATTTTGAAGTAATTGTTTTGACTAACAACCGGACTAGCTAGTGAGATTTTATGGATTGAAGTATGATTGAGCCCGTTATGAAAATGACAATGGAATAAGATGATATAAGATGTTGAGATAAGTTGAGATAAAGGATGCTGATGATGCTATGATTAATGGATTGATGAGCATGTTATGTAGTGGTAAATGGATCCCGTTTTGTGCAGTTTACTTATGCATATTTATTAATAATTGCTAGGTGATCTGTAAATTGCTTGCTTATACCTTGCTGCTTTTCGTCTTGCTGATCTGCTACTCCAGGTAAGTTCTTTGAACTTACTCATGATGGGCGCTCTATGCACTGGGTGTTATATAGTAGGCTAGTGTCCATGCACCATACGACTTAGAATCATGCTTAGGAGCTAAAATGAAAATCATATGATTGCTATATGTCCTTGCAAGAGAACGGCCGTTATCTGTGATAGTCCTAGAGTCTTTGCTAGGGTCATAGGGTAGCCCAGCCTCATCGGGTACCCTGGGTCAATCGAGTCTATATGAGCATGATATGATAGCCCAACACCATCGGGCAAGCGATGATATGATATGATATGATATGATGATGCCGTGGGTTGTGCACCACCACGAGGAATTTGCTATGCTATAGCACCGAACTGGCCAGTGTCCGCCCTATCGGAAGGGGGGGTGGAGGTACGAGAGGGACATGCCACTTGGCATTCTGTGTGGATCCATTTATCGCTTTCTGCATTATATTAAACTGTCAATATATATACGTGATTTAATTTACGCATGGCATTACGCATTTCATCTTAAGAGTAGGATGCTTATTATATGCCTCTCAGAGTGTGTTTACATACGCGCATGAGTGACCTGATGATTGACCCAGATCCCCCTCATTTTTTTTAGATTCAGGTAATCACTAGCCGTTATCGTTGCTTATGTGGATGCTTGGCGGGTTCAGACTTTTGGCGTTAGATCGAGAGGTTGAGAGACCACCACACTTCCTCTCTTTTAATACTCCCTTTCGGTTGGTATTTAAACTCAACCTTATTTTTGCTTTCGCTCGATTTCACGATTAGACTAAGGCAGGTATTTGATCTCCAATGGATCCGCGATCTTTAAGGGTTCGAAATCCCTTCTTTTAGTACAAATATTTTGTTTTAAAACTCAACCCGTACCTGAATTGCAAGATCCGAACAAGGGGTTTTATCCCTTGAAACGTAACCCGGAAATCATAATTCCGGGCCGTTACAAAGATGGTATCAGAGCTTAGGTTGTGCAATTCGGGTACACAAGGGTCGAGTGTGTGTTTTGAAAACCGCCCACGAGTTTCAAGGACTTTTTGAAAAGGATTTAGAGGGGCAAAATGAATTTAATGTGCTTAACTAAAATTGGACTAAGTAATGAACTCGAGTTGTAATAAAAAAGGAGAATCGACAAAACGGGGACACGATTGGGTAGTAAAGGCGCTAGACCACCCCTATTGGGTGTAGTTGGGAACGGTAGGCAAAATACTAGCTTGCTCTTTACAGAGGGTCCGGAAGACTCCAAGGAGATTGCACCAAGGTGGTTGGAGTGGCGAGTTAGGTAGGATCGCGAGGTTTTTGCCCCTCCGGTCAGTCGCTCCTTGAAGAGCGACATTAGATAGCTTGATGTGCTTTATATATTGAGACTGAGTATGACCTCCCTCGAAGGAGTTCATTATAATTGTCATTGACTAATTCTATGCTGAGTGCTTGATCTGCTAAAGTCTGATTGGTATGCCTAACAATTAAATGTGTTTCGACTGATCTGTACAAACGGGATAGTGGGAGTACCCTTAATTCTATGTGGTCAACCCAGCTTGTGTGAAATAGCCCCTTCCACTATGTTTGTTAACCCTTTGACGGTTCTATCGAGTCTTTCTCCCGGATGTCAGTATCTTTCATCGGAATCGGGTTGGTAAACACATTGCGTCAGAAACTCATGTATGTATATGGAGGTTGTCTGAGTGAGTATTGGAAGATAGTCCTTGATGTCATTTTGAGTCAAAAGTAAGGTGTTTCCGGGGTTGTCTTCCTTGATTCTTATGATGATCAACCGAGGTTTTCTTACCACAAAGAGTCGTACGTACCAAGGTCCCACGAGAAATAGGGGTGATGAGTCAGTTCGGGAAGGTCAATGGTTGCCCTTAGGGATCTCTGTCCGGTTGTAATGGTGACTCTCTCTGAACTGCATGACATGATTTTGTAACCTCCTGCATGTATCTTGCAAAATGCTTAATTGTAAAATGTTGCTCATGTTATTACATCTGTGATTAGTTACATTGATCAAGTCTCGTGTTATGTCTCACTCTCTATCGTGATTACGTTGTCATAGCATGCCTACTTGACTTATTATATTAATTGTACTAATGATTGATTGGAAGCATATAAACCACATGATATAAACCTACATGATAATTGTTTTCTCCTGGGTTAGGTCCATGATAGTGTGATAAACTCTTCTTCGTATGAATGCCTGTAAATGATATCTTTAGCATACTAGTGGATGAAGCCTTGATGCTTATTACTCGTTTTATGACAAGAATCTACAACATGCCCATCTATTTTGTATTCATCAGATTAATGATTGTTGGTTGTTTTCACTTGATATTGTTGTGTGATTAGTTGCGTTGGATGGGGAATATGTGGTATAATTGAGTCTTGATGAATGCATGCTATAATGTTCATGATGGCCATTGTGTGAGTCCAAGTTACACGTGTTATGTCTCTATCATCCCATCATGCCCTACTCAGTATGTTGCATCGTCATACCAATGCATGAATGTAAATGTCATGTGTAGGAAGTCGCATAATTAATGTTCTCCCTGTAAATAGGTTCATAATAGTGTGATCGTTCAGTTCTAGTGTCATGATAGAGTGAGTTACATACTTGATGAATATGTGTTATAACTTGATGTCAACATGCCTTATATGATACGTAATTCCCAGTACATGTTAAGATGATGATCCTTAATGTAAATTTGTGGTTGTATGACATTCTGTACCCATGCTTGCCCCATTACTTAGGTCCCGTGTTGCATCTTGCTTCTTGTCCTGATTATATGTCGCCTTTGTATGTCTAATTGACCTGTTGTATTGGCCGTACTAACGACTGATTTGAAGCATGAATTGCATGATAAGTGTCTGTATATAGTTATTGTCTTCCCCTAGATTAGGACCATGATAGTGTGCTACACTTCCCTTGTACGAATGTCGTAAGATGATTTTCCCTGCATGATTAGTCGATGTTACCCGTGGTTTGTTGACTAAATTAGTAGTTCAATTGTGATAATGCTATTTGACGTGATGTCTTGGTAAATGCATACCTTATTCAAACGGTTGTTGAGTTGGAATGCATACCTTGTATGCTAGTCATATTGCCTATTGCGTAGGCTTGCATTATGAATTGTTATATTCCTTCCATGCTTCTATACCTACGAGCTATGTTAATATGATTTCTTGTGCATCGATGTGTTGGTAATTCAAGCGCATGTATATATCGAATGTCATGTTGAGCCTTTAGTATCATGTAGGACCATTAGTTGTGACTTGTGCGAATTTATACCTTGCTTGCATTATTGCTGATTCCCTCTCGAGCTAGGTCCCTCATAGTGTGATCCTTCCCTCTTTCTATCACCTTGAAATATCTTACTCATGAAAATTAGATTGATGTTGAATTCGATGATCAATTGTTTTCTGTGATGGTTTATCCTAGCATGCTTACATGTTATCACTCGGTAGTGTTTCCCTATTCTCTTATGAATTCCTCTAGTGCTGGCATAGATGTATGACTTGGCACCTCGCATGATTACACACCACGTTATATCATTTTGCATATGCATGACGCATGAATGTTAAAATGAATTTAGTTGAGTTACCTTGATTGTGGTCATGGTTCGATATGTGCTAGTAGTATCCTGTAGGGCTTATGGTTTCCAATATGACTCACTAAATGATTACATGTTGTACCTATTCTATGATGTGATAACTACTGTACCTTTATATGTGTCCCATGATGATTCGTTCCTAGCATGATTATAATCTATTGCCATGATGTCCTTCTTGTTACTTTTGATGATGCCTCATGTTTCGTGAACATCCTATTGAACCCCTTTTAATGACTCTTGACTATGCTTGTATCACATTATGTGTCGCTAGTATCATGTAGGACATGCACTTTCTAAATGTACCTCATCATATGATTACGTGCCATGCTTGACCTACTATATGACCAGTGTGTTCGGATGAGATAGTTACTAGGTTGCTCCTATATGTTCTCGTATGACACTTAATCTAGTTGTTATGTTACACCTCACCATGCCATATTTGACCTCACCTATTGATGCATACACCATGCTTGTGCATTCTTTCATATACACCATACTCGTCATCGTCGTTAAATCCCACATGACCTCGAATCCTGCATGATCATTCTTGATTCCGCATAACTTGCTTAAGTTGCTAGGCATATCTGCTTTCATGGAATAATAGACTACTATCTTGTCTCGCATGCATCAGTATAGGAATCGATCGTGTCGTTGGGAATGAATACGAATGTTGCTCCCCTGAAATAGGTACCTGTTAGTGTGGATTAGCGTGATTGATATGCTCCATAATGAATTCGTGTTTGCTTGTCGCGATTATAACTTAATGGACTTCCATAAGGGCATCGTTGCTATTCTCAGGTCAGAGTTTCGCCTCTAGTTGTCATCCTTAGGGTTGGTGTGTGTTCGTTCCGAAAGGAACATTGGGTTGTCTGCTCTTGTCCCTCCCCTATCTTCGCTAACTTGAACTCCTACACGACACGTTGGACGATTGACGACATGAAAGAGGAAATGGGAAGTCTGATAGCGATAGAGCAACGCCGCGAAGGCGTGGGCCCATAACCCATAGGCCTCAAGATCAACGATTTCGGCAGGACAAACACGTTTTGAGGATGATGATTACTGGGTACGATATGACTTACAAGCGAGAGTGTCCTCCCTTCTAACTCTTAATCCTCTCTGAATTAGTTGATGATGGTATTTCATTGATATGACGATGGAATTTATGTGTTGATGTGCTGACCTGGTAATGAATCTTGCATGATCATCCATTGTCTATGATGATATGATTCGATGTCTTATAGTTTTCATGTACCATGATGTTTCGATGTTTTCCTACCCTATATTGCTAAGCATGATCTGAACTCTTGTGCCTATAAAAGTATGAACTGCGAATGCTGAGGAACCTGAATTGTTATCTGATAAGGCTATGTTGAAACTTGCTAGCTTGAATTGACTATGTTCATATGTGGTGTTTTGCAATAATTTTGAGCATAATAGCAAATTGAGACTTGTTGACTGATGATAATTTGGTAATTTTCTTGCTTACATGACTTGTTAATATGTACTGGCATGATGTTAGATAGCGACCATGAGAAACTTGGTATGGAACGATACTACATGTTGATACGCAATATTGAAATATAGTTGAAAGTGACAAATGTTATCATGATATATTGATGCTTTGCTATCCTGTTATGTTGTTATAGAAGAATGTTAGGATGTGTTGCGATAGGATATATGAGATAATGATGTGTTATTATATGAAAGCATGATGTTGTATTATATAGTTAAGCATGATTATTGATACGTTAAATGATGAACATGACTCAATGGTGCCTGGTTACTAAATGATCGTCATTCGATATTATGATGAGTTGAGGTGATGTCTTTTAGGGCATGCTGACATGTTGGTGAATTATATACTACTTGAACTTCCTTTTCTGAATCTTAATAGGCATGGCCTTGATGTGTTGATATGTTGACATGATAAATCTGCTATGACTGGTTCTACTTGTAGTGCGATGTTATGCGATTTTGAGAATTGATGTGTACTGACATACTAACCCTGTGACACTTAGCCCATTGATCTCTTGACATGTGTGCTTGCATGATAACTTATGAGAATTCGATCATGGACTTGTGATTCCTTCAGTATGATGTAGATATGCCTTACGACTCGTGGTATGATGTTGAGATTTAGTTATTGCTTTGGACATGTTCCGAATGGATGGTATGATTTATGTTATAGGGTAAAAATGTTATGTGGTTGAGATTATCATGATTGATGTTGAGATTTGCCACATGAGATGTGGCTGATGATGTTATGAGTTGATGAGTTGGTTTACTTTTGTTCATGCTGAGTTGAGAATGATGATTGATTTGATTCGAAAACTAGGAAGAGAATATGAGATTAGTCTTTAGAGGTGGATGATTCCACCTCTCGTGATGTGAAATTGCTTGACTAACGTCGAATTTGAAGATTTTGAACGGATTTGAAAAATACTAACTTGGATTTTAAAAGAATAAATCCTATCAAGAATTTTAACGATTTCGAGGTCAATCTTTCCATTTGCAAAACTCTTTTGAATCATTCGGGACTGGATTTACATTATGACGCCTCACGAAGTGGATAATAATATTTGAGTTATGATATGGCCAAAGAGTCGGAGTAAGGATGTGATAGGGGCCCATATTACATTCTTACTACGGTCTATTGGGGATATTATGATCACGGCAACGGTACTGTGAGAATCTCATAGGGGCACTTATGAGGTGTTCACGGGATCAATGACATGATCCTTGGACTCACCAATTTCAAACTTCATCCCCTGTTTTAAGATGATTTTAGTCTCGGGGACGAGACTTGTTTTTAGAGGTGGATGATGTAAAGGCTCGGAACTTAAAATCCTATTTTTTTTTGGAAAAAGGAAATTAAAAATGAACATAAACGGAATTTAGAACTCATTTAGCGGATTCTGGCCGAAATATAAAATTTGACGAATAATTTCCGTTGTTTTACTTGGAAAATTCAAAATAATTATCGGATGGCGATATTCTTGTTGATTTTAAAAATCTAATTGATCGAGAAAGCAAGAGGCGGGAAAACTAACATTCGGAAACTAATTTCGGGATTCAAAATTCCCGTATTCAGAATTTATTTCCGGGTATTGGTTACCCAATTCAACACACAATTCTTCACCCACTCCCATCACTCACCTTACCCTTCAAATGAACCCATCACTTTCACCTACTCCCTATCACCATCGACATCCCCATCTCCTCTTCACCTTCCCCATCTGAATCACCATCACTCTTCAACCATCGTTGCACCCTTCATCACCATCACGCATCGTCACCGTCGCCATCATCTATCATCGGTTCCGCACCTTTAACCACAACACACACCACGATTTCCTCTTCCTTCTTCCCTCCTTCCACCTCGAGCTGCCAGCGGAAGGTCCCACGCACCCCTCGGAGCCACCACCAGCAGCCGGAGCAGCCCACAAGCTCCCCAGCGCCGCCGCAAGCCACCGGAACCCCATCGCCCCGTTCGAGCGCGAACAATCTTCCGGTCCGACGAGCCATCGCGAGCCACCGAAGAAGCCCAGAACTCCGATGGAGAGCTCCGAAGTCGCGAAATCCCTCGGTGAGCTTCGTTCCTTCCCTTTCTTATTCCATTCATCCCTTTCATTCTTTTGGTCGGGAAGAGAGTTGTGAGAGCTGAGTGTGGGAATCTGGGGCGAGGTTGAGAGCTCCGGCGAGATCGAGACCTCCGGCCAACGCTGCGAGAGGTGGGAGCGAGTCCAAGAGTGCGAGACGGGCATGAGAGCGCCGCGACTGCGTGAGCGAGTGCGAGAGTGTGGGCTGCGAGCGTCAGCCGGTCCGGCGTGGGAAGTGCACCAGCAGCGAGTCCGGCGAGTGGGGAGGCAGGAGAGTCTCGAGGGCGGGATGGACGAACGGCGTCGATCGGCGCAGTTCAGGCGGGGGCAACTCCTTTCGAAATTGGAGGAGGAAGATGAAGCGCGGGGCCCACCTCCGGTTTCTTTTATTAATTATTTAGTTGGTTGGGTTTGGCTTGAACCGGATGGGATTTGCGGGTTTGGTTCGGTTCGTTTCGTTTGGATTTAAATGGGTTCGGTTCGGGTCGGGTTTATCCTTATTTAATTAAATTAGTCAATGATATTCAAAATATAATATAATATTATTTGGACTTGGAGATTTAAAAAGAATTTGAAAAAGAATTTCAAGATAGATCGGAAAATGATCTAATGAATAAATTTAAAAAGGGATTTTAGAAAGTATTTTCAAGGGTCGGAATTCTTAACTGTTTAATTTGAATTAGAAATGGCTAAGTATAATTTTGAAGTAATTGTTTTGACTAACAACCGGACTAGCTAGTGAGATTTTATGGATTGAAGTATGATTGAGCCCGTTATGAAAATGACAATGGAATAAGATGATATAAGATGTTGAGATAAGTTGAGATAAAGGATGCTGATGATGCTATGATTAATGGATTGATGAGCATGTTATGTAGTGGTAAATGGATCCCGTTTTGTGCAGTTTACTTATGCATATTTATTAATAATTGCTAGGTGATCTGTAAATTGCTTGCTTATACCTTGCTGCTTTTCGTCTTGCTGATCTGCTACTCCAGGTAAGTTCTTTGAACTTACTCATGATGGGCGCTCTATGCACTGGGTGTTATATAGTAGGCTAGTGTCCATGCACCATACGACTTAGAATCATGCTTAGGAGCTAAAATGAAAATCATATGATTGCTATATGTCCTTGCAAGAGAACGGCCGTTATCTGTGATAGTCCTAGAGTCTTTGCTAGGGTCATAGGGTAGCCCAGCCTCATCGGGTACCCTGGGTCAATCGAGTCTATATGAGCATGATATGATAGCCCAACACCATCGGGCAAGCGATGATATGATATGATATGATATGATGATGCCGTGGGTTGTGCACCACCACGAGGAATTTGCTATGCTATAGCACCGAACTGGCCAGTGTCCGCCCTATCGGAAGGGGGGGTGGAGGTACGAGAGGGACATGCCACTTGGCATTCTGTGTGGATCCATTTATCGCTTTCTGCATTATATTAAACTGTCAATATATATACGTGATTTAATTTACGCATGGCATTACGCATTTCATCTTAAGAGTAGGATGCTTATTATATGCCTCTCAGAGTGTGTTTACATACGCGCATGAGTGACCTGATGATTGACCCAGATCCCCCTCATTTTTTTTAGATTCAGGTAATCACTAGCCGTTATCGTTGCTTATGTGGATGCTTGGCGGGTTCAGACTTTTGGCGTTAGATCGAGAGGTTGAGAGACCACCACACTTCCTCTCTTTTAATACTCCCTTTCGGTTGGTATTTAAACTCAACCTTATTTTTGCTTTCGCTCGATTTCACGATTAGACTAAGGCAGGTATTTGATCTCCAATGGATCCGCGATCTTTAAGGGTTCGAAATCCCTTCTTTTAGTACAAATATTTTGTTTTAAAACTCAACCCGTACCTGAATTGCAAGATCCGAACAAGGGGTTTTATCCCTTGAAACGTAACCCGGAAATCATAATTCCGGGCCGTTACACTACTGACTAACAATCGTACACACAGGACCCAAGTTCTCAATCATTCTCAAAACCCGATCGATAGCAAAACCGTTTGCCGAAACCTTTCTGATATGATCAACATCAACCAAAACCATTCTTCAAATCAAACTAATCATATTTCTCAAACTCTTAGATCTCAAATTAGATCAACTCACTTTCAAAATAATTTTCCCAAATCCTATCTGGTCAAGATCCATTCATAAAACATTATCCTTTAAATCCACTAATTATTATTATTATTTTATCAAACAAATCCGACAAGGTTAGATCATTTCCGAAAATCCTCTTTTTAATTTACTAAATCGATTTCTAGCCTTTGAAAACATTTTCCATTTTTTTTTACTATTTATTATTCAAGTCCAAATAATATATTTTAAATCTTAACATCTTTAAAAGATCATAATTCTCATATAATCCATCCATTTAACATTTATATTATATAACATATATGGTGAGACTTGTAACTTTAATATATATCTTATCAAAATTAGGCCCACACCCTTTGTAAAAATCAGATCCGACCCAAACCAAAAATAGGCCCAAACCCTACTCTCTCAAACCTTCCCCAGCTGAACCGAACCCGAACCAGAAGGAAAACAAAGAACCCAGACCGAACCGGTTCAGGAAATAAGAAAAGAAAGGGGAGGACCGGGCTTAGACCCTTCTTCAACCTCTTCTGCCCAGGCGTCCGAAAGAAACGGGAGAAGGAAGGAGAAATAGGTCCCGCCGGAGACCTCTCGCCCTGAAATCGGACTCTCTTGCTCACCACCCCCCCCATTTTCCGACAACCATAGAACGACAAAAACAGATGAACAAGGAGAATCGAGGAAAGAGAATCTCACCAAGGGCTCGGAGGTTCGCCGGAAATCTTCGTCGGAGACTCGATTCGGGCTCACTGGAGACTCAAGAAGGCGGATTGGACCTGGATTAGATGGGAAAGGTCGTAAAGGAGTAACTTTAGGGTGTTTCGAAAAGAAGAACGAAGGAACGAACCCTCACCTTCCTCGAACACGAAGCAGGAACAGGGAGGAAGAATGGGTCAGCGGTGGCCTGATGCTGGTCGGACAGAACAACGGCGCAAGGCAGGGAGGAGGAATGGGCTCGGCGACGGCGGTGGAGGCTCCTCGGTGGCTCGGCTCGCCTGGAATCTCAGATGTGGTGCTACTGGCTGCTACTCGACGGAGGATTCGGGGTGGTCCACTGCGCTCGTGTTCAGCAGCTCAGATTGAAAGAGAAAGGAGAGCGAACAGATGAGGAGGGGAGTGTTTGTTTGTGAGCTGAATAGTCAATGGTGGAAGGATTTTAGTTATGGGTTTCCTTGTGAGTTACAGGAAATGAAGAGGGGGTGAGAGGGGTGATTTGTGTGTGTGAAAGGGGATAGCTTCAATTGATTCAAACAATAGGAAGAGGGTCCAGGTCTGTAATTTCCCTTGGCAGAGTGATTGCAGAAGGCGTGGAATGCAAATTTCTTTTGGCCTTTATCAAAATGGAGGAGGCAAGGTGTGCAGAGAAGAGAAGAGGGAGGGCTGTTGTTGAACTGGAATCGGAAAAAGACAGGGTGAAAGAGGGAGGGGGGCTGCTGAGACCAATTGGGGGAGAGGGAGACTGTTGACTTGAATTTCGATAGTAGGGGGGGAGGAGAAGACATATAGTGGTTCCAAAAGTGAAATTTCAATACCCGAAAATTTTAACCCCCGAACCCGTTTATTAGATCTCAACTTCATTTGATCAAACTAAATTTTAAATTTTCCAATCCGAATTTAAATTCATCTTTTCGAAAATTAAGATTTACAATTCCGGACCTTTACACATAATAATATTGATCAATAAGAGATTCTCATTTGAATAAAAAATTCAACTTTAATTGTGGGCGTGACACGTCATCAAAATGCTAGCAGAATTAGTAATATTAATAGATAGATAGATATATTGCAATCGGAAAAAAAAAAATTGAAAACATGTCTCAATATTTACGGCAATATAACCGAAAATAAAAAAAGGATTGGATTCAAATCGTATTTAAAATACGAAACAAATATTTTAAAGTTTCCATAATAATATTGATCAATAAGAAAATCTCATTTGAATAAAAAAATTCAACTTTAATTGTGGGCATGACACGTCAGCAAAATGCTAGCAGAATTAGTAATATTAATAGATAGATAGATATATTGCAATCGGAAAAAGAAATGGAAACATGTCTCAATATTTATGGCAATATAACCGAAAAAAAA
Source organism: Persicaria tinctoria (assembly GCA_037127255.1). NCBI lineage: Eukaryota > Viridiplantae > Streptophyta > Magnoliopsida > Caryophyllales > Polygonaceae > Persicaria > Persicaria tinctoria. Next base: position 16,745,927 of record JBANSL010000007.1, on the reverse strand, counting down.
AGGAATGGATTCAAATCATATTTAAAATAGGAAACAAATATTTTAAAGTTTCCATAATAATATTGATCAATAAGAAAATCTCATTTGAATAAAAAATTCAACTTTAATTGTGGGCGTGACACGTCAGCAAAATGCTAGCAGAATTAGTAATATTAATAGATAGATATATTGCAATCGGAAAAAAAAATGAAAACATGTCTCAATATTTACGGCAATATAACCGAAAATAAAAAAAAGGATTGGATTCAAATCGTATTTAAAATAGGAAACAAATATTTTAAAGTTTCCATAATAATATTGATCAATAAGAAAATCTCATTTGACTAAAAATTTCAACTTTAATTGTGGGCGTGACACGCCAGCAAAATGCTAGCAGAATTAGTAATATTAATAGATTAATAGATAGATATACTGCAATCGGAAAAAAAAAATGTAAACATGTCTCAATATTTACGGCAATATAACCGAAAATAAAAAAAAAGGGAATGGATTCAAATCATATTTAAAATAGGAAACAAATATTTTAAAGTTTCCATAATAATATTGACCAATAAGAAAATCTCATTTGAATAAAAAATTCAACTTTAATTATGGGTGTGACACGTCAGCAAAATGCTAGCAGAATTAGTAATATTAATAGATAGATAGATACATATATTGCAATCGGAAAAAAAAAAGGAAACATGTCTCAATATTTACGGCAATATAACCGAAAATTAAAAAAAAATGGAATGGATTCAAATCATATTTAAAATAGGAAACAAATATTTTAAAGTTTCCATAATAATATTGACCAATAAGAAAATCTCATTTGAATAAAAAATTCAACTTTAATTGTGGGCGTGACACGTCAGCAAAATGCTAGCAGAATTAGTAATATTAATAGATATATTGCAATCGGAAAAAGAAATGGAAACATGTCTCAATATTTACGGCAATATAACCGGAAAAAAAAGAGGAATGGATTCAAATCATATTTAAAATCGGAAACAAATATTTTAAAGTTTCCATAATAATATTGATCAATAAGAAAATCTCATTTGAATAAAAAATTCAACTTTAATTGTGGGCGTGACACGTCGGCAAAATGCTAGCAGAATTAGTAATATTAATAGATAGATATATTGCAATCGGAAAAAAAAATGAAAACATGTCTCAATATTTACGGCAATATAACCGAAAATAAAAAAATGATTGGATTCAAATCGTATTTAAAATAGGAAACAAATATTTTAAAGTTTCCATAATAATATTGATCAATAAGAAAATCTCATTTGAATAAAAAATTCAACTTTAATTGTGGGCATGACACGCCAGCAAAATGCTAGCAGAATTAGTAATATTAATAGGGGATTTTGCAAAATAGCCACGAAATTGGGCTGATTTTGCGAAATAACCGCGTTTTGGGACATTTTTGCAAAATGGACGCAATAAAAACCCTTTCTCTCTCCTCCCACGCGTCTCTCCTCCGCGCTCTCCTCCCGTCCTCCGCGCTTCTCCTCCTCCGATCTCCGTCTTGCTCTTCCTGTGCCTCAGATCCGCGAGCGAGCGATCTCCCATCGTGCTTCTCGTGCACCATTCGATCTGGTATCCCGAAGCTGCTCAGATCTACTCTCCCGTCGCACCTCCTCGTTCTCGTCCGTTTCGATCAGATCTGTACATCCATTGGAGAGATTTTTTTTTTGCTTTTGCACTTCGGCGCTCCCTCGATCCTTCTGTTGTGTTTGAGTTCCTTATCAATCGATCAAAGATCGATTGATAAGGAACTCGAATTTTTGCTTTCGACTGTACATTGCATCTTCATATACGGCAAAAATGATAGCTCTGAACAGGTAATCGACTATATCTTCTGTTTTCCTCTTTCAATTTGCTTTCTTGCTGCATCTATACCATGTGCTTCAATCGATAATTGATTTTGTCTGTGATGATCTGTGTGAGGTAGCGGCTCTTCTGTGTGAATTGTATAGTAGCAGTGTACTCAAAGCTTCTCCGATGGTCGCCTCATCTCCGATTTCATTGGTAAGCTCTGTGTGCTATATATTGTATTGTATTCAGCTTAATTGATTGCATACTGATTTTTGTCCAGAAACTGCTATTTGTGTTGATTGAAAGGAAATTCAGCTTGATTGCATACTGTATTCATTTTCGATTTTTGAAGTGTTGGAGACGATTTTGAAGTCTGCAGTGATTACTGCAATGGAATCACATAAAATTTGCGCCGAAGGCGCAAGTTTTCTTTGATTTTTGATGTATCAGATACAATTTTGAATTCTCCATTCGAATCTGTGACGGTTTATGCTCGTTTTTGCTATATATGTGTTTGTCTAGCTTGTCTAGTTGATTTGCTTAGAACAGTGCTTGTTTCTACTATGCATTCTATTGAACTCTTTCTTCATGTGCAGTTTACATTGCTTTCTTGTGCATCTTTTCCCATTATCCTTAGTAATCATATTCTTGGTGCTAAAACTTAAGTTAGGTGAACACTTTGATCCGAAAACTTTGCTTGAACAGTATGCCAATAAATTGATGATGCTGAAGAAGTGGTGTGATGAGCTTAGTCCTAGGCTTTCTGACCATACTCTGAAAGAATGAGCTGTTATGCTGTGAATGTTCTCCTAAAATCATTTTTTTTTGTATTTAGACATTCAAATTATATTCTTCAGGGCCAAATGACTATTTCGCAAATGGTGAGAACAGTCTGCTGCTCGAGCCTAGAGTTGCACAACTCGAGCCTAGAGTTGCACAACTCGAGCCTAGAGTTGCACAACTCGAGCCTAGAGTTGCACAACTCGAGCCTAGAGTTGCACAACTCGAGCCTAGAGTTGCACAACTCGAGCCTAGAGTTGCACAACTCGATTGATAAGGAAATCGATCTTTGCTGAACTATTGTCAATTGTGTCTTTGCTTCCGACTGTTTCCGACTGTTTGATCAAATCGATCTGCTGGCAGTATGCTTCAAAACATAATAAAGAAGTGTGATTTATGCTAAAATAACTTAGGAGTTGTGCAAATCTGCAATAGTCCAGCTTCTTTTTCAATGTCCAGCTTCTAAGATCTGTGTTTTTCTGTGCTGAAATAGGGCGGATTTTCACAGCAAGCCAAGTCAGCTAATCCATTTGATATCAGTGGTGAATCTCATACTCAAGCACAAGCAGTATGTCCTCGACTCGTGACTATGTTCAAACCTTACAGCTCTTTCATTTGTGCTAGATTAGATAGTGAGTTTGCAGATACAAAGGAATCAATAGGACCTGCTCATTTTCTTTTCCAGTGTTGAACAAATAGTGCATAAATCAGCATTATACATTCATACCGTTTTAAAAGTTTATCCAACGCTGTCTGATTTCGGCTTATAGCTAAGCTTGCGCCTCTGGGAACTCAAACTAGGTACCTTGTCATTTTTTTTATTTTCCTCGTTGATGACATATGCGCAGCCTTCTCTTCAACACTCATCTATGGCTAATGTGCTGGCATATCTGGATATGAAGACATCATTAGCAAACGGATTTATAATCACATCTGAATTTGTTATATGCAATTTGGAATGAATTTGTTATATGCAGTTGAGCAAAAATAAGAGCATGTTGAACGCTCATTTATCCGAATCGAGCATTTTCTGTATGCTATTGAAGTTTGCCATGATTTTTTTCATACAAATGCTTAATATCGCTCCTTGCTTTTGGTTTGCTACTGACTGGTTTGCTTCTGACTGATTTGGCGTTTTCTCTAATTTTGCAGGATTTGGGCGCTGGGATCACTGATGCATCTATTGCTGCCATCACCTCCAGTTTTTCAAGGCTAGAGCTTCTTGATTTGAGCGGGTATGCTTTCGCTGGTCTCTTAACAGTCAACATTGATATAGATTCTGCTCGCGTGCTTCATGAATCTCTTTGGTTGTACATACAACTATGCACAGGTTTCTAACTTCGAGAATGAGATATTGTGTTACATATGCTTATATTGCGTCACTCTAATAATTGTAGTTCTAGTCAATCTTTTGTCCTTTTCTTTGTCTGTCCCAACTTTACCCTGCGTCTTGTCCAATTGCATAACCTTTGAACTTATATTTCTTCTCCAGGTAGTGGAAAGACGTACACTATGCAACCGCTACCCTTGAGAGCGTCCCAGGATATCTTATCACTAATGCACTATGCTTACAGAAACGAAGGGTTTCAACTGTTTGTGAGCTTCTTTGAGATATATGGAGGGAAAGTTTTTGATCTTCTCAATGACCGAAAGTAAGTTTGCTTATCTAACTCAGACACAGAATCTTCAGAATGAGGAGCATGGAAGTCTTGAACACATTGAGGGTTCAAACTTGGTATTTGTATTTGTATTCGCAGGGCCCTTTTCATGGGGGAAGATGGTAAAAAGCAGGTCTGCATAGTTGGGTTGCAAGAATACAAGGTATCAAATGCTGATATGATCAAGGATTTGATTGAAAAAGGAAATGCTACTCGAAGTACCAGAACTACTGGTGCGAATGAAGAGTCCTCCAGATCACATGCCATTCTTCAGCTAGCTATTAAGAAATTATCTGATGGAAATGAATCAAAGCCTCCTCGTACCCGGGGAAAGCTATCATTTATAGACCTTGCTGGAAGTAAGCGTGGTGCTGATACTACTGATAATGATAAGCAGACAAGGTAAACATCAACTGGTTGTTACAATTATATGCCTGGAGATAATAGCACATGAATTGTAGGATTAATGGCGTCATTGCCCATTTTTTGAACCTATTATTTTTCCTATTTTGTTCAGTTTTTTAGGGTGATTTGAATTGTTTGATGCAATCAAGGTGGTTTTTCCATTTTTAATTGCAGAATGGAAGGTGCTGAAATAAATAAGAGCCTTCTTGCTTTGAAAGAATGCATAAGAGCTCTTGACAATGACCAAAATCATATTCCTTTTAGAGGGAGCAAGCTAACTGAAGTCCTCCGGGATTCTTTTGTTGGTAATTCTCGAACTGTCATGATTTCTTGCATCTCTCCGAGTTCTGGATCTTGTGAGCACACTCTCAACACACTTAGATATGCTGACATGTAACATATTAGACTTGGAACATACATCTGTCTTTTGTATCAGAGAGGCTTTTGACATATAATGCTTTTCAGGGTGAAGAGTTTGTCAAAGGGAGGCAATTCTAAGAGGGAACTCCCTTCCTCAACGGCAAATGTAAGAATATCAAAAGAAAACTGGTAGAAAGTGAGTTCTTTCTATTTCAATTCAATTCAGCAAGGGTTTAAGCTTCTTTGTTTATTGAGCTCTTATTAGGCCGAGGAAGCCTAAGGGGGCATCATAACCCGTGCAGTGCTTTGTTGGTTTTCTGGTATGTTTGTTGTTGATTAGCCACTTCTGTCCGATTGCATTTCAAATTCCTGCTACAGTTTGTAATTAAGTCTGTTCTCTAATGTTTTCTTCTTCCAATCACAAGTTGAGGTATATACTGCTCTTTCATAATTATTCTTCAGATTTAATATGATTATTCTTAATTTCATTACTGTACTCTCAGTAATTTTTCAGCATGTTGCAATGAACTGTGAACCTTTTTTACTATCTTTTTTATTTTTATTTTTATTTTTATGTTTAACCAACAAGATTATCTTGTTATTTGCGGTTCGCTCAACTTTGAATGATTAACGATGACCAAATAATCTATTTCAGATTCCAAGAGATGAGGAAGGGGAGCCGACTTACGAGGATATGATACGACAGGCTTGCTCAGCAGTTTGTAGTTTCTTAACTCTGTATCCCAAGAACATTTATGCCATACCCAGGAAGGGTGAATCTGCTACAAAAGCCAAGGAGAAAGGCGTAATGGAAGAGGTTCAACCTAATGCAGAATCATCTAACGTTGGGAATGATACCTGTGTTAGTGAAGTTGCAAAAAGCAATGGAGATGTTAAGCTTGTCTCTACAGAAGAAATCCTACAGAAATTTAGTCAATCTGCTGGGTCAAGCAAAATTTGTCTTCTAGGACTTGATATTGGAACAGAGGTGCCTGTATCAGCTAAGAATAAGGCAATGTTCCTGGGAAAAAGCTGGAGGAATGCCTTATGTCAATGTGATATGTGCTTAACTGCTTACAACCAAAAACATATTGGTTTTCTAGTGGATAAAGACGACTCCATTGCAGAGTATGAGAAAGTAGCAAAGGAGAAGAGGGAGGAAAAGTTGCAGCAGCAGGAGGGTGTTGAATTAGACTTTCTAAACAACCTTGGTGATTCACTATCCCTTGTGTATAGTCTAAAATTGCCGATGACATTGAATTTCATTAAAAAAAAATAACCAAGTGATTTTTGCTATTGTTTTCAATTCAAGTTGTGATTTGTTTATGAAGCTGCTTCAGAATAGAATTTGTCAAATGCTTTATCATGTAGGGTGGCATTGCAGTGGTTATGGTTGTCATCATCAGCACGCCTAACTTCCTATTGGATCCTCATTTAACAAAGAATCAAAACCTAATTTGCAGGTTCACTTCTCTTTATCTTTGTTGACACCTCAAATGCTTGAATTCAGCAACAAATGGGGGGCTGTGTCTCAACGAGTAAGAGGGGTTCTTTGCTTACTTCACTCAGTATTGTACAAATAAGCAAAGAACAAGGTCTAATTGAAGAATGAACACATAAAAATCCCATCTTTTTCAATTCTGAATTAATAAAGAGTTCTATTTTCCTTTTGAGTAAAGGCATTGAGTTTTCAAATACTAGTAAACGACATATTTTACCGAATGAGGGGTATTTTTTTTATGGCCAAAAGTCGTGCAACTCTTAAAACAAGAGTCGTGCAACTCTTACAATAGAGTCGTGCAACTCTTAAAACAGAGTCGTGCAACTCTTACAAGAGAGTCGTGCAACTCTTAAAACAAGAGTCGTGCAACTCTTACAACAGAGTCGTGAAACTCTTAAAACAAGAGTCGTGCAACTCTTACAATAGAGTCGTGCAACTCTTAAAACAGAGTCGTGTAACTCTTAAAACAAGAGTCGTGCAACTCTTACAACAGAGTCGTGCAACTCTTAAAACAGAGTCGTGCAACTCTTACAACAGAGTCGTGCAACTCTTAAAACAGAGTCGTGCAACTCTTACAAGAGAGTCGTGTAACTCTTAAAACAAGAGCCGTGCAACTCTTACAACAGAGTCGTGCAACTCTTAAAACAGAGTCGTGCAACTCTTACAAGAGAGTCGTGCAACTCTTAAAACAGAGTCATCCAACTCTTACAACAACGTCGTGCAACTCTAAAATTTCATAATGTTATTCATGAAATTTATAGTTTTATTCATACAAATTAAAATCTAATTTGATTCTTCTTAAACTAAAAATCTAATTTGGGCACATTATAATATTATTCTTGCACTTTTTAATCTAATTTGGTTCTTAAACTGTATTTTAAAGTTGCACAGCCGTAGTTTAGAGTTGCACACTGTAGTGTTAGCATCTTTTCTATTTTGTTAATCAGAGAAAACAACTAGTGTCAACGGTGTTTGCAATTTTAGTGATGAAAATGTATTGATCAATTTTATTTCTTTATAACTCTGTCAGTACTAAAATTGCAAACACCGCTGACACAACCTTTAATTTCTAAAAAGATGCTCTATTCACTTTGGTTCATGAATTGTATCCTCTTTTCACTTTGGTTCATGCAAATTAACCTATAAAGGTAGAGAGACACATGAACTCTTAAAACAAGAGTTGTGCAACTCTTACAAAAGAGTTGTGCAACTCTTACACCAGAGTTGTGCAACTCCTACAACAGAGTCGTGCAACTCTTAAAACAGAGTCGTGCAACTCTTACAATAGAGTCGTGCAACTCTTAAAACAAGAGTCGTGTAACTCTTAAACAGAGTCGTGCAACTCTTAAAACAGAGTCGTGCAAATCTTACAAGAGAGTCGTGCAACTCTTAAAACAAGAGGCGTGCAACGCTTACAACAGAGTCGTGCAACTCTTAAAACAAGAGTCGTGCAACGCTTACAACAGAGTCGTGCAACTCTTAAAACAGAGTTGTGCAACTCTTAAAACAAGAGTCATGCAACTTTTAAAACAGAGCCATGCAACTCTTACAAGAGAGTCGTGCAACTCTTAAAACAGGGTCGTGCAACTCTTACAACAGAGTCGTGCAACTCTTAAGAGTACGTTGTGCAAATTAAAAAGATGGTGAGCTGAATTTCCAAGAAGCAAACTAGAGTGAATATGCACAAGACAGTAGAAACAAACTTTCAGATTTTATAAAGTATCACCAAAAGGTACACAACAATCAGTGTCCAAAATCCATCTCTCTGTGGAACTGTCATTGCCTTGTGCATTCACAACAATCAGTGTACAAAGAATGAACGATGAGCTACAAAAATTACAAATTACAGAACAGATACCGAAACTTGATTCTCAATCAAGTATTTATGGAGCTCATAACCAGCAAATACAACAGGGAACTGGCTAGGCTCCCCAAACTATGTTTCTATGACTCAGCATCTGTAAAGACCGAAAATTTTAATTATGATTAATTAAGATTTAATTAATTTCCGAGGGATAATTCGATCAATTATCCTTCTTTTGACGATTTTGAAAACCCGGAAAAATTTAAAATTTATGGATGACATATTTTATATGGAAAGAGGATTACAATTCCAATCTATTGGAATTCGTATGATAAAATTCCGAGAAATATTAGTGAGGCAAAAGCCTTGTCATCCGTTTATTTCGGTAATTTTCGTAACTTGTCGCGACATTTCGGGACGTTGTTTTAACATTAAATTGCTGCCCAAACCACCCCATTTCAGCCCTTTATATGATCAAATATGAGCCATCATTTTGTTGATTAAAGAATAAACCCCCCCCATGGATTGACACCTTTGAATGACCAAGTCCTATTCCATTCACTATGCTACCTAATACACACCAACTCCTTGACCACCCTTGCCCACCCTTTTGGATCTCTTAAGGACACATTTATGGCCTCATTTAGCCATTCCACACGCCAAAAATCAGAGAAAAGAAGAAGGAAAGAAAGAAAAAGAAAGAGAGAAAGAAAGAGAGAGCAAGTTGCCCTAGCAACCTTGCCAACTTCAAACCACCATAACTCCCTCCTCACTCAAGCTTTTTGGCTGATTCTTGAACCCAAATATCCACAAAAGAGAGGCCTTTCCAACCATAGTCAGTTCACAAAAATCCAGTCCCATTAAGCCACCCGTTGAGCCCCGTTTCCGAGCCAGCTGTGCTGAGCCCTTTGTGTTCTTGAGGTTTTCAAGTGTGTTTGGGTGAGTCTTGGTTTCCTCCCCTTCAAATCTGATTTTATACTTGTTTTACAACTAATTTTGAAGGTTTTTGTCTAAGAATTCCTTTTATGTTTTGGTTTGGATTTGTCAAAAATGCTAGGTGTTTGGCGCAAGGTCCCGGGAAGCTTGGAGGGGTAATTTGGTCTTTTTCGAGAGAGGCTTCGAGGGTAATCTCTCATCCACCTTCCCCTCTATAGGTTAGGATCCTTATGTGTAAATTAGGGCTTAGGAAGTGGAGCCTCTATGTGTTTTTGGTTGCGTTTTGTAGCAAATGTCACAACAACAAAATGGATATATATGCCTCTGTAATTTGGACTTTATTTCCAATCCAACGGTCTGATTCGACTGAAATCTTAATATGATGTTCATGGGAATGTTATCTAACTGTCCTTAAAAAATTAGGGCTATCCAACGGTTGGATCAAGAGTTATTATAATTTTAGTAACCAGTGTTTATAATGACTCGGTTAGAAAACTTGGCTAAGGGAATGCTAAGAATATGGTTAAATATGTGATGGCATAACCGAAACTTAGAGCATATAAAATACAGAAATGAAGTATACCCATAACTTGGCTTATGATCCGATAAGAAGAAAATCGATTATGTGATAATACGATATAGATTATAACTGGTTAAGTCCGGATCACTTAACCAAAGTGCTTAATCTATAGAATCGTGAACCTTATGTGGATGTATGTTGATTATTAGGTTGGGTACATTGCATTAGAATACCACCTAATGAAAGCTTAATGAAATTAATAGGCTCTTGTTGATTGGATCCTTGGTTGTGCACTTTATTGCTTGCTTATTCTCCGGACTCCAGGTAAGTCCCCTGGACTTACTCATGATGGATTTATGTGATACTCTTTGTCTTATCGAGAGTCTTCATGCATCACGCGACCTAGTAACATGTTTAGGAATATAAACTGGTAATATGACGTAGGATGAACTTAGTAAATCCAATCATTCATATGTATGCTATGTGTCTATGGTAGGACGGCCGTCAAAATCTAAATGAATGACTTATATTCGATGGAACACGAATGAAATAATGAAAGGCTTATGATGAGAAAGAATGAGTATGTTTGAGAAGGATGAGTACGTTTGAGAAGGATGATGATGATGATGATGATGATGATGATGATTATGATGATGATACGGGCCCTTGTGTGTTTATTTCGCATTTATATATATCTATACACTTGCTTATGTGTTGCATTTTAACATTCATGTAGTTTAAGTATGCCTCTTTATATGGCACGGAGTGTGCATATTTCCGATGATTGACCCCGATATATTTCTTGTTTTTTAGATTCAGGTACCCCTTACCCGATATGACTTGCTTATGTGGATGGTTTTCGGGACAGACCTTTTGGACGATTAGAGTGAGGGAGGCGCTTGACAATCGTACTCTTTTGCTCATACTTTTATCGTTTTGACCCGGCGTGGCCGTGGCGTTTTGTTGTATTTATGATTTCCGCTTTTATTTCTATTTGAAACGTTTTCGCGATAGTCTAGGACAGGTGAAGCCTCCAACGGGCTTACGATCTTTTCGGGGTTCGCAATCCCCATCTTTTGACAACTAAATCTTCCGCTTAAATGAACCTAATAATAACTCGTACTCGGTCGTAAGATCCAAAGCTCACGGAAGAAGATCAAACTTCTTCTATAACGTTCCCCGATAATCTAGTATTCCGAACCTTATTTACCTTCTAAGTAGGTTTATGGAGGTTAATTCGGGTATTTAAATTTCGGGTCGTTACAAAGTTGGTATCAAAGCCAAGGTTGTTCGACCTGAGTACGCGCGAGTTAAAAAAATTAATTTTCAAAACCCACCCACCGTTTTGGAAATTTTCAAGGATTTCGAAATGTTTAAAGGGCAAAAATGAAAACCCTTTGGAAAATGAAAATGGTTAGGATATTTATAGACGAGAGATAGGATCGACGGGTAGAGACAAGGCGATAGGCATCCTTAGAGATGTAGAAGGGTTCGGGTAGACTGCCTAGCTTTTCCTTACAGACGGGCCTGGAAGACTCCAAGAGAGCAACCATGGTGGTTGGAGTAGGATAGGATTTAGAGGCGGGCTCGCCAAGCTATCCCTCGAAGGATAGCTATATAGTTAGCTTCTGTGCGATATAAAACTGTGCCTACGGGCCATCCCCTTGAAGGGATGTAATTATGTGAGATGAATGTGCCTGAGGGCCGTCTTCCTTGAAGAAGACGTTTTATTTAATTGTATATTGAGTACATTTAAATGTCTAGTTGTCAGCATGGTCGACACCCAGATTATTAGAGGACGCGGGAGACCACGTGGCCGAGGTCGTGGCCGCATTCCTGAGACAGAGACAGAGACTGAGACCGATGTTGAGGTCGAGATCCCCGGGCAGCATGAGGGAGAGGCTGATAGGCAGCAGCAGGGATCAACGATAGAGAGGGCATTACTTGCGTTGCTAGAGCGAGAGAGATCAGCTGGCGTCACCGACTGGGTGAAGAGACTATCACAGAGTAGCCCGCCTATCTTTCAGGCCGGACCCGGAGAGGATATCGAGCAGTTCTTCAGAGGACTCGAGAGAGTTTTCAGCTTGATTGGAGTACCCGATGCGGAGAGACAGAGGCTTGCGGCTGGGCAGCTTCGAGGAGATGCTTATGACAGATGGCTTGTCTACTGTGATGATCGTACTGCATGGACCTACGAGGAGTTCAGGAAGTTGATGCTGAGAGAGTACTGTCCATCTGGGACACAAGCAGCACGAGAGGTTGCGTTCTTCAGCACCCGCTATGACCCACGACTATCTATCTCCGAGATCGTCTGCTAGTTCAAGAAGGAGCTCGTCTATTGTGGAAAGGTCTGTAACACTGACGAGATGCGCATCCGCATGCTTTCTATGAGGCTTCCGCCAGACGTTCTTCTGATCTCTACCAGCATGGAGGGAATGACATATGACAGATTTCTAGAGATGATCCTTCGCTATGACCAGCAGCTACGTCTGACAGCTGCCCCGTCTTCAGCTTTCCGCACTCCATCTGGCGGAAAGAGGCCACGACCCGCGGAGCACAGATTTGATAGGGGCCCAGGGAAGGGGTTAGCGAGAGGAGGATCGACTAGCGGGACCACTTGGGCCATTCCAGCTGTACCTGTATCATCCTACCGCGAGGCTAGAGTGAGAGCTATTATCTGCCACAGCTGCCGCGAGGAGGGCCACTACCAGACAGACTGCCCTAGGAAGTTCATTTCCTGCTACACGTGTGGAGGGGTAGGACATCGTGCTATCATGTGCCCGCAGGGCGAGAGATCTTCATTCACTCCTGCAGCTTCAGCTTTACGCCTTCCAGAGGCACCGAGACCCGCTCAGATTTCTTATGCACAGGGTCAGGGGAGGGGGACTCCCTTGGGAGCTGGCCGAGGAGATAGTAGCTACGGAGGTGGTCGAGGAGACAGCAGCTTTAGAGGAGGACGAGGCCGAGGTGGAGGTCGAGGTAGAGGTAGAGGAGGAGGTCGGGGCGGTCGAGGATCTTACCAGCATCAGCAGGCACAGTCGTCGGCAGGGTCGACAGGACTAGGCCAGGGCAGAGGTTCTGCATAGCTGGCAGCGATAGCTGTAGACACTGATTTCTTACCACCCCCGCCGCCCCGCGCGTTCCCGATGCGGAACGGTGATTCGACAGCTCCAACTTCCATAGGTACGATATCGTTCTGTGACTCTACTCTTCGCATTCTATTCGATACCGGGGCAACCCACTGCTTTATAGCAGATTCATGCGTAGCTAGATTTAAACTTGTATGTTCGGTATGTCCCGCATTAGTAGTGCGTATGACGGATGGGGCTAGGGTTAGGACGGGGCGTGAGATCCTAGGATGCCCCATTCGGATAGGAGAGCGAGAGTGGCCCACTGACTTGATAGTCATGCCACTGCGGACAGACGAGATGATCCTGGGGATGGATTTTATGAACTTCTATGGGGCAATCCTCAACCTGAGGACCCGTACAGTTTCCATCCTCGTGGAGGATGGGACTGAGCACGAGGTGTGGGGGGACGACCCCAAACGGAACGGAGCCCAGATCAGTGCCGTTCGAGCGGCGAGACTTCTAGACCAGGGATGCACGAGCTACTGGTGTTATGCTTTAGAGGTGGGTCGCGAGCGACCCAGCCTGACAGATGTCCCCGTTGTTAGTGAGTTTGCTGATGTTTTCCCAGACGAGCTACCAGGACTTCCGCCACAGCGGGATGTTGATTTCGCTATACAGTTGGAGCCGGGCACCAGGCCGATTTCGAGGGTCCCGTACAGGATGGCGCCGACAGAGATGGCCGAGCTGAAGGCACAGTTGGAGAAGCTAGCTGGGAAGGGCTACATTAGGCCGAGTGCTTCGCCGTGGGGAGCACCGGTGTTGTTCGTGAAGAAGAATGATGGGTCGTTGAGGCTATGCATAGATTACAGAGAGTTGAACCGGGCTACGGTGAAGAACCGTTACCCGTTGCCGAGAATAGACGATTTGATGGATCAGCTGCAGGGAGCTGTCGTCTTCTCGAAGATAGATTTGCGTTCGGGTTATCACCAGCTGAGGGTGAAGGCACAGGACATACCGAAGACGGCCTTTAGGACTAGATACGGACACTATGAGTTTGTGGTTATGCCGTTCGGGCTAACCAACGCGCCAGCCGCCTTCATGGAGTTGATGAACAGGGTCTTCATCGATTTTCTTGACAGATTCGTGGTGGTATTTATCGACGACATCTTGATCTACTCGAGGAGCAGAGAGGAGCATGCTGAGCACCTGAGGATTGTGTTGAGGATTCTGCAAAAGCATAAACTGTTCGGGAAGTTTAGCAAGTGTGAGTTCTGGCTCTCCGAGGTGATGTTTCTTGGTCATGTTATATCCACAGCAGGGATATCAGTAGACGCATCGAAGGTTGATGCTATCGTTGCTTGGGAGGTCCCCAAGAACGTCAGAGATATCAGGTCTTTTCTAGGTTTGGCTAGCTATTACCGACGGTTCGTCGAGGGCTTCTCCAGCATAGCTAGGCCGATGACGCAGTTGACGAAGAAGGGAGTACCCTTCGAGTGGAGCCCGGCGTGCCAGGCCAGTTTTGATCTGCTGAAGCAGAAGTTGACATCCGCGCCAGTGTTAGCACTACCAGAAGGGACGGAGGACTTCGTAGTCTACACGGATGCTTCGAGTTCAGGTTTAGGTTGTGTGCTACAGCAGAGGGATCGGGTCATCGCTTACGCTTCACGCCAGCTGAAGCCAGGGGAGGAGTCATACCCCACGCACGATCTTGAGCTAGTCGCAGTTGTACATGCGCTCAAGATCTGGAGGCACTATCTGTATGACACGTCAGTGAGGATCATGACCGATCACAAAAATCTGAAGTACATTTTCACGCAGAAAGAGCTGAACATGCGTCAGAGGAGGTGGCTGGAGTTGATCAAGGACTATGAGTTGAAGATTGAGTATCACCCGGGGAAGGCCAATGTGGTGGCCGACGCCTTGAGTCGGAAGACTCGTCAGGAGATTATTTTGTCCAGATTGACGGCTCGACCTGAGTTGCAGCGGGATCTGATCAGTTTTGGGATAGAGGTCTGGTCACAGCAAGAGAGTGGACAGCTGAGTTTCCTAGAGGTTCAGTCAGAGTTGATGGATGAGATCCGACGAGCGCAGACAGAGTGTCCGCGGATTGCCGATATCCGACAGCGCATGGCCCAAGGCCACTGTAGGTCTTTTACCGTCCGAGATGATGGGATGTTGATGTTGCAGGGACGAGTTGCTGTGCCTGATGTGCACAACCTGAAGCAGAAGATCATGATAGAGGCCCATTCCACTCCTTATTCGGTCCATCCGGGATCGAATAAGATGTACCAGGACTTGAGGAGGACGTTCTGGTGGCATAGGATGAAGACTGACGTCGCTTTGTTTGTAGCGCGATGTCAGGTCTGCCAGCAGGTGCGGATAGAGCACCAGAAGCCCGGAGGGATGACACGATCACTTCCTGACCCTGTGTGGAAGTGGACGGATATCACGATGGACTTCGTGACAGGATTGAGGAGAGATGTACGAGGCTTTGATGCGATTTGGGTGGTGGTCGACAGGTTGACCAAGACCGCCCATTTCATCCCGATTCAGGAGACATGGCCTGTGTCTGATTTAGTCCGAGCTTTTATCCAGCATATAGTGAGGTTGCATGGGGTTCCCGAGAGGATAGTATCTGATAGAGATGGCCGCTTCACTTCGAGATTCTGGAGGCAGGTGCACGAGGCTCTGGGGAGCAAGTTGCATTTCAGCACGGCCTATCACCCGCAGACAGACGGGCAGAGCGAGAGGACGATTCAGACGCTGGAGGATATGCTGAGGGCTTGTGTTTTGGAGTGGGGGAACCTTTGGGTTCGGCATCTTCCCCTAGTAGAGTTCTCGTACAACAACAGCTATCATTCATCGATCACGATGGCTCCTTTTGAGGCGTTGTACGGGAGGCGATGCAAGTCGCCTATCTGCTGGGATGAGCCTGCAGACCGAGTGGGGACACTACCACAGTACGTGCAGGAGGCGACAGATCAGGTCAGACGGATCCGAGAGCATCTGAGGGTTGCGCACGACCGACAGAAGAAGTACGCTGATAGGCGCAGGACTGAGTTGGCCTTTGAGGTTGGAGATCATGTCTGGTTGCGAGTGTCACCGACGAGAGGGATCCGGCGATTCAGGATGAAGGGCAAGCTGAGCCCTAGATATGTGGGGCCCTTTGAGATCCTCGAGCGAGTAGGAGAGGTAGCTTACAGAGTTGCTTTACCGCCCCGTTTGGCTGGTATACACGATGTCTTCCACGTGTCACAGCTGAGGAAGTACGAGCCAGATCCGAGTCACAGATTGGACTACTCCAAATTAGAGATAGCACCTGACCATACCTTCGTGGAGCATCCGATTGCTGTTCTTGACCGCCGGGTCAAGAAGCTGAGGCGCAGAGAGGTACCGTTGGTACTTATACAGTGGGCTAGGAGAAGCCCCGAGGAGGCCACTTGGGAGACAGAGGAGAGTATACGGGCGAGCTATGGAGATGTATTAGATGAGTTGCTAGCGTCGTATGTACAGCCACGTGCAAATATAGCTTTGACTGCGTGAGTGGCCGGTGAGTACCTGGGAAGGGGACCCTTAGCCGTACTATGTGTGATTGGGTGTTTACCTCTGTGATTGAGTGCGCATTTTCTGTGATTGATATGCGTGGTGGGGCCCATGAGCGGTCCTATATGATGTGATTATCATTGATGTGTGATACTTTTTGATATATGACTGATATGATATCGTTATAATTATGTGATTGTTGTGAGTATGGTTGATAAATGATGGTATGTCGGAATATTGAACCTAGGAAAAGGAATAAGGCTTAGCCTTAGAGGTGGATGTTAATCCACCCTCTGTTTTGATTGAGTCGTAATGAGATCATATGTTTGATCCTTAGAGGTGGATTTTGATCCACACTCCTGTTGGGAGAATAGAATGTCGGGAATTGGGTTTGAACTTTAGAGGTGGATGACCACCTCCCGAGAGAGAAGATCGAGCGGAGTCTAGAGGAGTCTAGGCCAAGTCGTGTCAGGACGCCAACACCTTTTAATTGGAATTGATTCGAAAATGATTTGAGTTAAAGCTTCCATGATCCGGGTAAGCTCATTGTGCTTCGCAAAGTGGATACGGACTTTCCGCGATGACCATCGTGGAATTTCCGCTAAGACCTAGCGGTAGGATGATGATTTCTCTCGAGTTGTGATACTCTTGGGGGTTGAGGCGAGATGTGATGGGGGCGCCCATTCACATGCTCGACGACGCCGTTCGAGACTATTACGGTCGTGACAAAAGCATCATGAGATTCTTGGACGACGCATCCGAGATGATCGCGTGCCTTTTGTTCCGATCCAAGGACTCAAGGTTTAACACCTTCTCCACCGGTTTGAATCTTTTTGGTCTCGGGGACGAGACTTGTTTTAGAGGTGGATGATTGTAAAGACCGAAAATTTTAATTATGATTAATTAAGATTTAATTAATTTCCGAGGGATAATTCGATCAATTATCCTTCTTTTGACGATTTTGAAAACCCGGAAAAATTTAAAATTTATGGATGACATATTTTATATGGAAAGAGGATTACAATTCCAATCTATTGGAATTCGTATGATAAAATTCCGAGAAATATTAGTGAGGCAAAAGCCTTGTCATCCGTTTATTTCGGTAATTTTCGTAACTTGTCGCGACATTTCGGGACGTTGTTTTAACATTAAATTGCTGCCCAAACCACCCCATTTCAGCCCTTTATATGATCAAATATGAGCCATCATTTTGTTGATTAAAGAATAAACCCCCCCCCCCCCCATGGATTGACACCTTTGAATGACCAAGTCCTATTCCATTCACTATGCTACCTAATACACACCAACTCCTTGACCACCCTTGCCCACCCTTTTGGATCTCTTAAGGACACATTTATGGCCTCATTTAGCCATTCCACACGCCAAAAATCAGAGAAAAGAAGAAGGAAAGAAAGAAAAAGAAAGAGAGAAAGAAAGAGAGAGCAAGTTGCCCTAGCAACCTTGCCAACTTCAAACCACCATAACTCCCTCCTCACTCAAGCTTTTTGGCTGATTCTTGAACCCAAATATCCACAAAAGAGAGGCCTTTCCAACCATAGTCAGTTCACAAAAATCCAGTCCCATTAAGCCACCCGTTGAGCCCCGTTTCCGAGCCAGCTGTGCTGAGCCCTTTGTGTTCTTGAGGTTTTCAAGTGTGTTTGGGTGAGTCTTGGTTTCCTCCCCTTCAAATCTGATTTTATACTTGTTTTACAACTAATTTTGAAGGTTTTTGTCTAAGAATTCCTTTTATGTTTTGGTTTGGATTTGTCAAAAATGCTAGGTGTTTGGCGCAAGGTCCCGGGAAGCTTGGAGGGGTAATTTGGTCTTTTTCGAGAGAGGCTTCGAGGGTAATCTCTCATCCACCTTCCCCTCTATAGGTTAGGATCCTTATGTGTAAATTAGGGCTTAGGAAGTGGAGCCTCTATGTGTTTTTGGTTGCGTTTTGTAGCAAATGTCACAACAACAAAATGGATATATATGCCTCTGTAATTTGGACTTTATTTCCAATCCAACGGTCTGATTCGACTGAAATCTTAATATGATGTTCATGGGAATGTTATCTAACTGTCCTTAAAAAATTAGGGCTATCCAACGGTTGGATCAAGAGTTATTATAATTTTAGTAACCAGTGTTTATAATGACTCGGTTAGAAAACTTGGCTAAGGGAATGCTAAGAATATGGTTAAATATGTGATGGCATAACCGAAACTTAGAGCATATAAAATACAGAAATGAAGTATACCCATAACTTGGCTTATGATCCGATAAGAAGAAAATCGATTATGTGATAATACGATATAGATTATAACTGGTTAAGTCCGGATCACTTAACCAAAGTGCTTAATCTATAGAATCGTGAACCTTATGTGGATGTATGTTGATTATTAGGTTGGGTACATTGCATTAGAATACCACCTAATGAAAGCTTAATGAAATTAATAGGCTCTTGTTGATTGGATCCTTGGTTGTGCACTTTATTGCTTGCTTATTCTCCGGACTCCAGGTAAGTCCCCTGGACTTACTCATGATGGATTTATGTGATACTCTTTGTCTTATCGAGAGTCTTCATGCATCACGCGACCTAGTAACATGTTTAGGAATATAAACTGGTAATATGACGTAGGATGAACTTAGTAAATCCAATCATTCATATGTATGCTATGTGTCTATGGTAGGACGGCCGTCAAAATCTAAATGAATGACTTATATTCGATGGAACACGAATGAAATAATGAAAGGCTTATGATGAGAAAGAATGAGTATGTTTGAGAAGGATGAGTACGTTTGAGAAGGATGATGATGATGATGATGATGATGATGATGATGATTATGATGATGATACGGGCCCTTGTGTGTTTATTTCGCATTTATATATATCTATACACTTGCTTATGTGTTGCATTTTAACATTCATGTAGTTTAAGTATGCCTCTTTATATGGCACGGAGTGTGCATATTTCCGATGATTGACCCCGATATATTTCTTGTTTTTTAGATTCAGGTACCCCTTACCCGATATGACTTGCTTATGTGGATGGTTTTCGGGACAGACCTTTTGGACGATTAGAGTGAGGGAGGCGCTTGACAATCGTACTCTTTTGCTCATACTTTTATCGTTTTGACCCGGCGTGGCCGTGGCGTTTTGTTGTATTTATGATTTCCGCTTTTATTTCTATTCGAAACGTTTTCGCGATAGTCTAGGACAGGTGAAGCCTCCAACGGGCTTACGATCTTTTCGGGGTTCGCAATCCCCATCTTTTGACAACTAAATCTTCCGCTTAAATGAACCTAATAATAACTCGTACTCGGTCGTAAGATCCAAAGCTCACGGAAGAAGATCAAACTTCTTCTATAACGTTCCCCGATAATCTAGTATTCCGAACCTTATTTACCTTCTAAGTAGGTTTATGGAGGTTAATTCGGGTATTTAAATTTCGGGTTGTTACAGCATCAGCGAGAGGCTCTTTGAGGTTTGTTGTCCAAACAAATCCGGGTGCATCTGACCTGCGTCCCGCAAGCGACCTATATATACAAAGGTTCTCCACAGCACACTCGTCTGAACTAGAATATGGAGGCCCTATCTCATCAATGACCTCGACATTCAATTTCGGGTGCTTCTGACCGAGTAACTTACATGCTTGGTAACTCACGAGGCACGATGACATCCAAAGGGATCGCATTGTCTCCAGCTTACCGGCATTAGCCAGCAAGGCTCCATCGCCAAAAGGGCAATCCCTGATCTCCAACAAAAGACCAAAACAATGAGCTAAAATCATATTTAAAAATAGACATGAATATGCAAAATAGACATGAATTCATTTAAAGTTTTAAGAAAACGGGGGAGCTGCCTTTTTTAAGGAACCTGGATCCTCCTCAGATAGTGAATCAGGAGCTGACACAGTCCTTTCCTGAGATGATATACCTTGTGCATTTACAGACTGATCTCTGCTACCAAATTCATAGATGTTGAGGTAACTATTGCTTGCAGAGAAGAATCATATGATACACAAAACTAAGGAAATGTAAATCGTGAATCAAAAGTCAATAAGATATATTCTGGGTACGTGATTTGGTAAACGAAATGTCAGGCAAGACACAAACTGACAAAAGTGCCTCAAATCACTTTCAAGATCATATCAACTCAAATGTTTATCCAACTCAGACACTCATAACCGAAAATGAAACAACTCAGAATATTTAAAAGAAAGAGAGATGGAGGGAAACAACACATAAATTGATGAACTCGATCTGCGTATTTTGTAGGGGCAAACTATTACAAGATTAAATATTCCATGACTATTAGATAAGAAGACCAAGATCCTTACAAAGGTTTGACTTGCTTTCAGGTTCAATATCAGATACATTTAAAGTGGGAGTAGGGGAAAGAAAGAAGCAAAGGGTATGATAGTTTTAGGAGACAACTCACTTTAGTATGCCAACTTCCTCCATGCATTCCTTTAGCACACAGTGTTTTCATAAAGAAGATTAATAGAATCC
Source organism: Persicaria tinctoria (assembly GCA_037127255.1). Classification (NCBI taxonomy): domain Eukaryota; kingdom Viridiplantae; phylum Streptophyta; class Magnoliopsida; order Caryophyllales; family Polygonaceae; genus Persicaria; species Persicaria tinctoria. The sequence goes on along the minus strand of JBANSL010000007.1, from coordinate 16,725,046 downwards.
GAATATCAGCAAAGCAAACTAGTTAGGCCTTAATCCAAATATCATCAAACTAAAGAGTGCAAGTGCAGATAAAAAGGGCTTAACAAGACATGAGCACTTACCCTCTTGAAAGGAAGTGTGCTGCATTTACACTAGGAGGATCCTCCAGCCACTTACTGTGTTTAATAAAACTTCTGATCCAGTGAGAGCAAACATCTAGAGACTTAGAGAGGGCTTCAGCATTACGCGTACCTTCAGCCTTACTCTTATGCCCATGGGAGAATGTTAGGGTGTTAGCATAGCCACATAACACTTGTCATGAGTCAAACAGCAGATGATGAACAATCAGCTACAATAAATTGAACATCTGAACACATTCAAAGTTTGAAACTATCAAGGAAGCTGCCAAAGTGGAACAGCTATTGAAGTTGATGCTCAACTTTAGGCATAAAGTTACAGATTAATTGGTAAATTTGATATTTACCTTCTTTGAACAGCAATACTCATGTCCTTATCCTGTCTATCACCATTTCATGCAACCTCATTTGCAGCTTGAAGCAAGGAAGGAATATACAGAAGCCTGATAAAAATAATAAAAAAGCTACACTAGAAGTATAAGATTGTCCATAATGACTCCAGTATAAAAAAGAAAGGAATATACAGGTGCTTCTAATAAAAAAGCAAAGGAGCATCCAATGAACATGAAAAGCATAAGCATTTGGAGGTTAGGCAAAGCATAAGAGGGTGTACCAACTTCATGAGGCTCATTTCTCTCCTGCCTATACTGCTGGATATATTCTCACACCTTCCCTTCCAAATTACAAAGAAAGGACAGACAAAGTATAGCTCAATAGCATGCATTGCAAGTGTATGTAACTCAACCTAGGCATCCAATATCACAACTCTGTCTTAGAGTTGCACAACTCTCTCTTAGAGTTGCACAACAACCTGTCAAAATGCATAAACAATTACTCCACTAAAATAGAAAATACAAAGGAATATTTGCTTGTGCAACTATATAACTTATTCGAAAATGAGATGGTATCTTTCTATTCTTGATGGTGCTTATTAATGTGAAGCCTCTGCCTACATATCTTTTGACTATTTATACACAAGTACTTCATTCAAGAAAACACAAACATGGCATAGGATAAATTCGACCAAACCGACACATAACATTTCTATATTTGGGAGAATTCGTACAACAAATGAATGAAATACATGCTTATTTGCACTACATCAACCTCTGATGTTAGGTGAAATTACTTGAATAGTGTAAAGTATGCACAATAGGCATTGACCAATCTCACGTGAATACACAATACAGAAGACATACACAGATGTTCTACAAACCTCGTTAGCATTAAGAACAGAAATTTGGCAAAAGAGAGTAGGCACAATGAAAATAGGAGAACTTCACCTTAGCTTGTCGAAGCTCATATATATATCTCCAGGAATAGTTGTTCTGACAAGAAAAAGGAAAAAATTGAGACCTGTTACTAGAAGACAATGAGAGAAATTGCTTCGACAATGAGAAATTGGCAATCAAAATCAGATCGATGAGAGAAATCGCTTCAACAATGATGCCTGTTGCTGGAAGACCTCGCTCGCTCGCTCGACCTTGCTGCCCGATGATTTGCGCTCGCCGGAGATGAAGGATAAGGCGGTTGCGAGCTCTCCGATAAAGCCATCCCCGCCGACCCTGTCCGTCATCGTCGATCTCAAGGAGGGGTGTACGCGTGTGAGAGAACGGGAAAGAGAAAGCCAGAAGGAGAGAGAGAGCGCTCCGGCGAGGCAAGCTCTAGGTCAACGGCGAGTGAGAAAGCTCCAGGTCGTCGACGACTTGAATCCAAATCTCAGGCTTTCAGATCTGATGGAATTCGGGAGAGGGGACGGGTTTTCCAATGAAGAACCGATGAAGGAAGAAGCGCAAAGAGAGAGAGAGAGAGAGGAAGAGAGATTTCGGATATTCGGGATACACAAAAAAATGTCCGTACAAGCGAAAATAAGTATATATAGCGACCATTTTGCTAAATTGTCCAAACCCGTGTCTATTTTGCAAATATGTCCAAATAAAGTGCATGTTTTGCAAATTTTTTCTATTAATAGATAGATATATTGCAATCGGAAAAAAAAAATGTAAACATGTCTCAATATTTACGGCAATATAACCGAAAATAAAAAAAAGGAATGGATTCAAATCATATTTAAAATAGAAAAAAAAAATATTTTAAAGTTTCCATAATAATATTGATCAATAAGAAAATCTCATTTGAATAAAAAATTCAACTTTAATTGTGGTCGTGACACGTCAGCAAAATGCTAACAGAATTAGTAATATTAATAGATAGATAGATAGATAGATAGATAGATATATTGCAATCGGAAAAAAAAATGGAAACATGTCTCAATATTTACGGCAATATAACCGAAAATAAAAAAAAAGGGAATGGATTCAAATCATATTTAAAATAGGAAACAAATATTTTAAAGTTTCCATAATAATATTGACCAATAAGAAAATCTCATTTGAATAAAAAATTCAACTTTAATTGTGGACGTGACACGTCAGCAAAATGCTAGCAGAATTAGTAATATTAATAGATAGATAGATATATTGCAATCGGAAAAGAAAAAGGAAACATGTCTCAATATTTACGGCAATATAACCGAAAATAAAAAAATGGAATGGATTCAAATCATATTTAAAATAGGAAACAAATATTTTAAAGTTTCCATAATAATATTGACCAATAAGAAAATCTCATTTGAATAAAAAATTCAACTTTAATTGTGGGCGTGACACGTCAGCAAAATGCTAGCAGAGTTAGTAATATTAATAGATATATTGCAATCGGAAAAATAAATGGAAACATGTCTCAATATTTACGGCAATATAACCGAAAATAAAAAAAAAGGATTGGATTCAAATCGTATTTAAAATAGGAAACAAATATTTTAAAGTTTCCATAATAATATTGATCAATAAGAAAATCTCATTTGAATAAAAAATTCAACTTTAATTGTGGGCGTGACACGTCAGCAAAATGCTAGCAGAATTAGTAATATTAATAGATAGATAGATGTAGCCGCAAAACTTTAACAAATTGGAATTTGTCATGTCCATTAATATATTGCCACATATAACCTATTTATCCACCTATTTATTATTTTTATAATATTTTCTAAATTTAAAAACAAAGCCTTATCCTTCATTTTAGGTAAGAATCAATCAAATTATATATGTGTAGAATTTGAGCTTATATTCTAATTATATAACACATGTTTTTTTAAACAAATTTATTATTTTACAAATATTTATTAGTTTACCGGTTAAACTAAAGAAATAATAATTCAAAACTAGTTTGATAAGAAAGACAAAACTCTAAGGTGTTGTTTTTAACGCTAAAAAGATTTAAATAAGTCAAAATGAGACAAATACTCCTTAATCATGGATTTAGTAACCAAATGAATTTATAATTCACATATTTATTCAATCTCTTTGTGGGTGTTATTCATTTCGAACCATTCAATCGATGCATAATCGAACAAAGCCATTTTAAAGCATATTACATCCTTACCAATATTCATTAAACTGTTGTGCGTAACAAAAGAAATCTTACTTGTTGTATATAATAAGTTTATTTTAAACTAAAATACATAAATCTATAATGTGTGTACTAAGTGTTAGTTATGGTGAATATTTTATGGAAGAAATTTTAGTGATTAAGAAATTTATCAATACATATTTATGGTTTATTTAAAAAGAAATTACTTTCATCCTCACAATTTATCAGTTACAAAAATATATAATATTTTTTTTTGCTTAGAACAATTTCAATGGGTTGTTATAAAATAGCTAGAATTATAATGGTTTGCTAATGTAATATCATTACTTGAAATAATTTTATGATGAAAAATGTATTTTTGTTAAAGAAAATCCTTAGCTAAAAACTTTGTATTTAACTAAAAACTTATAATTATAATGGTTTGCTAAAAATGTATTTTCTTTTTTTTTTATGAAAAAAATGTATTTTTGATTCTCTGTAGGTACACTGCTTTTATAATTTGTTGAAATTATATTAGTTTCACATGCACTTTCATACCTTCTTTCCATATTAGATAAGAAAATTTGATACTTAATTTCATACCTTCTTTCCATATACCTTTTTATAAAATAAGTTTATGTTTTTTCTAACATACTTATGTACGTTAAAAGAAAACTAAAATTAATTCTTGTAATATCTTTTCAGTGTAACTTCTTAGTATTTTGTTCAGGCTAACTAACTCGAAGATGACAGACAAATGAGAATATAATAATGTATATACAAAATCTGTTACTCCGTAATTTGTTATAATTGAAATAAGTCTGGCACTAACACCCAATTTACAAATTAATTTATTCAAACATACACGAATCTATGTTAATATCCACGACTTATATGGAGAATTTCAACTTAGGTAATGAATATATTATGAAATATTTAAGATATAGTATGAAAAAGCACAAGTAATAAAACTAGTATATTAATGTATATACAAAATCTTTTAATTTGTAATAATTGAAATTAAGTTTGGCACTAACACCTAATTTATAAATTAATTTATTAAAGATATATGAATCTATGTTAAATTCGATATAAAATGGATAATTTCAATTTATAAATTAACTTATTCAAATATATATAAATCTATGTTAATTATTTTTATAAATATTTTACAAGAATAAATATGTGGGAAAAAATAAGCATAACTTAAAATATAATATTATGGGAAAAAGTTTCGAATGGTCTAATTTTCCCTCCTTTAATAAATATATGTCACTTTGATTTTTAACACATTTTTTAGGAAGTTAAAAACCAGTACTATGTAAAAAAATTGTTTAATTTTTTGATAATTTTGTACTTATTAATATTCTGTAATAATTATAATGAAATATAAAATAAAATAATATATAATTAATTAAGAAACCGTGAAGCCCGTGGGCAAATATAAATATGAAAAAATAATGAAAAGAACTAATCTTATCAAATATATATATTCTTTCATATTTTTGTTTTGAATAAATTTGGCGTATTAACACCCGTGCTAGAGTAATAAAATATGAGTCATGATTTAACATAACTAATTAATATATTATGAAATATTTAAGATAAGATACCATCTAATGTTATTATGAAATGTTTAAGATATGATATTATGAAATGTTATTAGATATTTTTATATAATTTTATCCAAATCCCCATTCTAAATAATTATTGAAAAAATATATAAAATATATATATATATATATATATATATATATATATATATATATATATATATATATAATATAAAAAACATTGTTATTATTAATTTAAAAGGGGGAAATATTATTTCGGTTTCATTAGTAAAGGGTAAAAGTGACTTATCTATTGTAAAGAATCTGCTCCTCAAGAGTCATAGACTTACTCCTCGTAAGTCAAAGAGCTGCTCCTCATAAGTCACAGGTCAGCTACTCAAGAGTCATACCTCTATGCTTCTAAAGGCGCACGAATTCAAAAATAAAAACAACGAGTTTAATTTGTGGTGCATATAGTAAAATTTGGTGGTGTAAACATTATCACCCTTTTTTAAACAAGAAAAGATTTGGAAGATTGATGAATAAACTAACCAAGGACATCCCGAAGGATGAGGCGAGAGAGTGTCGCATCCGCCGGTGGAAGAGAACTTGAAAATTCGGACCCTATGTGGGATAGATGATCGGCAGTGCGATTGTCTTCTCTGTAGATGTGGTTAACACGAACAACCTCCAATTTCCGAATAGCTAGGAGGGAGTCAGAAAGTATGATTTCAAGTTCTCATTTGGAAGAATATTTTATATTTATCAAGATAACCTACCTTAGGTCCCTAGGCATGTGATCCAACCAACAAGAGCCATGCACCCCGCCTTTAGTCCCGAGACCATGATTCAACCGACGAGAGCCATGTAGTAACTAAACCAGCTTGCATCGACCGGTTCAACCCACTAGTAAGAAGTAAGATAAACCTTAATTTAATCGAACATAAAACTTTCCATTATCCCCTCACTTCTTACTACTGGTATTAAAGAACCAATGAATATTCTTGGACTTGATAAAAACAAAAAACATATTTTTTCTTTCATAAGTGCCCAAATTTTCTCCCCCCTTTCCTTATTCGTCTACCTCACTTTACACTAACTTTAACTCTCCCCAATTCAATTATCATTTCCACAATGGTCAAATTCCCCAATAATCTATCTCATCACTTTTTCCATATCCATTATATTTTTCTCTATAATTTCAAATATTAAAAAATTGAATTATATCAATATAAAAATTTAATTTAAATTTTCAATTATATTGGATAATTAGTTTTAATAATTTAAAATATTTTTAAATAAATTGTTAATAAATTTGAAAATTCAAAAAAATTATTAATTTAATATTATAATTATACTTTTTTAATTATTTTTAATAATTTAAAATATTTAAAATAAATTGACAATAAATTTGACAATTCAAAAAATTATTAATTTAATTTTTAATTATATTTGATACCTACGTTGAATAATTTGAAACGTTTATACTAAATTGTTAATATATTCGAAAACTAAAAAATACTCCGTGTTAATTAAGTTTTCTAATTATATTCAATAATCAATTTTAATAATTTAAAATATTTTAATTAATTAAAAAATTGACAAAAACTATTGATATAATTATATAATTATATTTGATAATTCCGGAATTTCATTTCATTTTTTTTAAAAAAAAAATAGGAAGAAAGAACATGTGGTTAAGATTCGCATAATTTTGACCTTCCAGTCATCAAATCCCTTCTCACATGCAGTTGCACTTGCATTGCAAGCTCAATCCTTTTTTCTTTTTTTTAATTTTATTTTATCAATTGCAAATCTCCGTTCATCCCAAATTTAAATACTCTTCTCCATTTGCAAATCCGCCATATCCATCTCTTCCTCTATCTCAGCTTGATTTCTGCTTCAAACCGATGGAGAATCCCTTGGCTGAAGCTTTCTCATCAGATGCGGCTCAGTCTCCTCTTGCAGATGACGATCAGGGAGTATACTTAGTCCCGTACAGGTACTCTTTTGTCTCGAAAAATCAGATGAGTGCATCTCATGAGTTCAAATCTCCCTTATAAAAGTTCAAATCATTTGGATTGGCTACGTTTTCGGCTCCCTTTCAGAGCAGATGAGTGCATCTCATGAGTTGAAGATCACTAAATCACTAATTTACTGCTTTTGGTTTGATTTCGGAGATCTGGATTGCTATCCAATTACTGATTTAATTTGGGGATTCTGTGGGACGGGGTTTGAAATTGAGATGTGAAGGTGGTGGAAAGAGGCGCAAGGTTCATCAAGTGATTCCGATGGGAATAGAGGGACTTTGTACTTGGCGGCACAAGCATCCTCGTACGCTGGGCCTATGAAGCTAATCAACAACATATTCAACTCTGATCTTTTGTTCAGTTTGAGAAGAGACGATGTCTCTGCACATATTTCTGACAATGGTGAGATTGGAGTACCCAGGCGTGATTATGCTTTGGTGTCGGGTGAAATGTGGTTGCAAGCACTCAAATGGTAAGGATTTAGGGTTTCTGTCTTTAATTATTTTTATTCTTATTGGACCACACGATATCTGAATAATATGATCCATGCTTGTACTGTTGAAGTTTCATTTAATAAAATGTATAGGTGGTCCAAATGATGCTTGTACGCCATTTATCATGTAAGATGCAATTATTGAACTTGAAAGATATTCTAGTTTTCTCTACACTTCTTTTATTTGAGTTGAAATATGACTGTAGGCATAGTGATTCTAAGTCTGCAATGAAACGTTCGGGAAGTTTCTCAGTGGGGGAAATTGATGTTGGAGACGTCTATCCGCTGCAGCTCAGGCTTGTTCTTTTGCAGGACTCAAACTCATCGGGAATAAAGATAAGTAAAAAGGTAATCTGGACTTATAATTTCTTATAATGACACAGGATGATTGCGAATAATAATTTGTTTCTTCTGTATGTTTCTAGCCAGTTAATTCTGAGCCTTAAACATGATGTTGGCATAACATAACTGAACATAACGGAACGTATATTGTGATTATATTGGTTAGGTTGGGCCTCATATGGTTTACAATGTTGTAAAAGTAAACCATATAATTTTACCCACGATTTAGGGTTCATTTAGGGTGATGTGTTGTTTGCTTTATTTGCTTATTAGATGTTGACAATGATAAGGTTCTTATTTGTACTGTGAAGGTGCAATGTTTAAGATGGGAGCATCAAACAAACCACAATGTTTAGTTTTGTAATCTTTCACTAGAGTTCTTCACCTCTGCCATTTGTTGATTGTTTATAGTATTTTTTCCGTTTGCTATTTTACTTTAATGGAAGAAATATTTTAAGCCATGGTGGAAAAACAGGTTATGAGATAGGTGTTCATGCATTCATATGGCTAAATGTATCTGTCTTCAGTGGTTGAATGATTGAAAACAAGCTTAACCTATCTCAAGGTTCAAATATTCGTGACAGCTTTTATTACTTCTCAGTACATATGTTTCTAATGACACTGATAGAATTAACTTTATGTTTGTGCGGCCAGGATAATGCTGTTGAGCTGTACAAAAGGTCTTGCAAAATCTTCAATGTTGAATCTGAGCCTGTGAGTAGCCATTCTATTCGAATGTGTTTGTATTTTTACGTGTATCTCAAAACTATGATGTCTCAGATGAGGTGATTTGCACCCTGATGGACTAAAATTCCACAGCTACGCATATGGGATTTTTCTGGGCGAATATGCATATTGGCTTTGAACCTACATGAATTTCAGAGACAGCCTGATGAGGAGGTAAGGGGTTGAGTTTGGCTATTCTCTGTTCCCCTTTTTTTTTAATAGTTGGAAGTATGGGAGTATTGGAAGGTATTTTTCTTTGAAAGAGCTAAACAAACAACTTGTTCCCATGAAAACATTGAACACACTTGTGTATCACTGAATATTATATTGTTTCTTACAAGTCAAGCTCACTATATGGGTGGAATCATGTTGCTTTGTTAAATCTATTATAATAAGGTAGCAGTACCTTTTCTGCTAAGTTTAATAATTACCATTAGTTAGTTGATATTAAAGTTTCAGTTCTTTGTTATACTACAGAACGGTAATGTTTCACTATTGAAGTTCTTGAAAGTGTTCACATTTTTCATTTCAAGTCATTTTGAATTCCAAATGGATCTTTGTGGCCCAGTTATCATATACTTATTGTTCCTCTTAATATCTCTAATAAACTATACAATTTTTATGTCCTAAGTCCTAACGCTGACATGAAGCACTTCTTAACAGTAAAACACCTATGTTCATTACTGGAGCATTCAAGCAAATCACGCATTAGTTAATTTTGTAAAAATAGATGTTTAACAGTTGGCTCTAGGAAGTCCAATTGCATGCTGGTACCTACTGTATCTGGGGGCACAAAGACCTTAATTAGAACTTAATTAAGCACTAATAGCCATTTCCAGAGTTCTTTAGCTGGATGCTTTCTTGTGTCAACGCATTTATGCTTCTTTTTCTTGATAAATTTAAGTCTCGGCATGTTACAGCAATTTTGCACCTTGCTTATTTTCCTATCTATGGAAAGACAGTGGAGAAGATAAATATTTCAAAATGAAAATGTTTAGTTCTTATTTGTATATAAATATATAATCATAGCCTTTATTTGTGAATTGATCTCACACAGACCCGATGTATCGTGTGAAAGAAAGTAGAATACAAAGTGAATGAAAATGGAACATCAAATTTTTGTTTTAGTACCAGACTCATACTCCTTAAACATCAGTGAGGGCCGTCCAATCAATTTCGGAGGCCCTGTACAAAATATGAAAATGAAGTATTTAATATTATAGGCACTCTTAAAATTGAATATATTTTATATAAATATAAATTTTTATTTCACTCCTAATAATTCTATTAATATTGTTTTGTAATCAAGTGTTCAAAATGTTAAAATACTAAATTAGTTTTGACAACTTTAATTTTTATTTTAAACTAAAAAGATCACTGTTGAGATTTTTACAATGAAATTTTTCATATTTATGTCATAGGATATATGATAAATATTAGAGTATCATCCTATAATTTTACAATATGAATCACCTTTCTCTACTATGATTTACGTGAAACACCAAGAATCATTAAGTAAATAAATACATATAAATATGGAAATATGTTGAATATCATCAAATTATTTATCCATGACAATAATAAAAAAACAAGATAAGAAGAACAGAAAAAAAAACACAGAAAAGGGGGAAAAATAAATCACGCTTTTGTTTAAAAAAAAACTAAAAAAAAGAGATAAACATTAAATATTATACAAAGTATTGGGAATAAAAATAAACAAAGAAAAGATAAGAGGAAGAGCAAAAAAAACACAAAAGGGAAAAACAACCCAAACTGCCGGTATTGGAAATAAAAAAGAAATTGAAATAAATAAACAAAGAAAAAGGGGAAAAGGGAAAAAAAACTGAAGAGAAATAGAAAACATAAAAAAAAAAAACTGATCACCTTGTTGTGTGAAATGAAAAAGAGGGGGAAAAGGGGAATCGAACCCCGGATAATGAACTCCAATTTAAATGAAGCGCTTCCAGGACTACCAGTAGACCACACGCAAAGATACAAACACTTGTCTTAGATAATTAATTATAATAACAAACACGTTCTAGATATTTAGAGGCCCCGAAAATTTGGAGGCCCCGTGCGATCGCACACTTTGCACTTGCTAATGGCCGGCCCTGACATCAACTCTTTATATATAACATTATAATTTCTACCTACTTGTCTAATAATGTTATTATTTTTGTTCTATTTCCTTCAGATTCCCTTGGAGTTACAAATATATGGTTTGTCAGATTCAGTAAGTTGCAGAGAAGTAAAGAAAGATGACTATTCTGTTCAAAATGCCAGTTTAGGAAATACTTTTGGTGTGTCCACTACAATGAACGGAAATGCTTCCAATGGCTACAGTTTTTCTTGGACCAATTCCTCTACTTCCGTGAGCAAATCAGTTGAATCTGGGTCTTTGGGCTTGACTGGCCTACAAAATCTAGGCAATACGTGTTTCATGAACAGTTCCCTTCAATGCTTAGCGCACACACCAAAGCTCGTGGACTACTTTCTTGGTGATTACAGTGAAGAAATTAATCCTAATAATCTACTTGGCATGGGTGTACGTCTTTTGATGTTTTATTCTACTTTCATGATAATAATTAGCTTTAGATCGTGGAAGGGAGTTACATACATATTTAAATTGGACTTCTGAAATGGTAGGGGGAGATTGCTTCAGCCTTTGGGGAGCTCATTCGGAAGCTATGGGCTCCTGGGGCAAGCCCAGTGCCACCAAGAACATTTAAGTCAAAGCTTGCTCATTTTGCTCCTCAATTTAGTGGCTTCAATCAGCATGATTCCCAAGTTAGTGAAGAGCCTCTTATTAGTAGCATTTATTGTTCCTGTTCTTTTGAATCCGTATTCCTGCAACTGAAGCTCATCTCTTGTGATAACTTAATTTAGTTGAATGCCTAATTATTTAAAATACTGATGGATGCTTATGAACATAGGAGCTGCTTGCATTTTTGTTGGATGGGCTGCATGAAGATCTTAACCGTGTGAAGTCTAAGCCCTATTTTGAAGCTAAAGATGGAGAAGGGCGTCCAGATGAGGAAGTTGCTGATGAGTATTGGAAATACCACCTTGCTCGCAATGATTCCATCATTGTTGATGTTTGTCAAGTAAGTAATTTCAATCAAAATTGGATCAACTTTACTCAACTAAATTAGATCTATTAGTTTGGAAGGGTCGTATTGCACATTTTGAACTTTTTCATAAACTTTTCTCTTTTATTTCCGTTTTTTAGAGATCTGAAATCCTCAATGGCATTATGATGTGAATTGAATTGATCCTTTGACCATTTATTTGCCTACACTGTTTCCTCTTTCTTCTCGCTCGAGGGATTTGGTTTTATCAGAGGTGTCTAGGCTTTCTGTAGATAATATGCAGGAGCCAATAAGGAGTTATTTCTATGATCCTTTGGTATGATGGATTAATTTTAGGTTTCTTGTGGTGAAGTCAGTATGTCATTACTTAAGACGAATAGTTTTCTTCCTTGCACTTTCACTTATCGGTGCATACCATTATTTTCTCACTTCTAGGCTTTCCTTCAACAGCTCCTTATGGTTATGTGGTTTCCTAGCACCTTTATTCTAGCCTTTGAACCCACTTATGCATGATATATGTAAGGGTGACTCCTGCAGATTTTGTTATCGCTTTGGCTGTATAATAATCTAGGTAGTATTAGTGCCTATCATAAATCTGATCAAAGTTGATTTAATCTAACAGTATTTTGATCTAATGATTCGTTATTTTATTTTGGAGTGATACAAAGATCTTAATTCCATTTTTTGTCGAGTGATAAGTAACCCATCCCTTTAGATGTTGAGAAACTTGTTGTATGTACTATGTTTGTGGTATGATTCTGCAAACATTCTTAATATTTGAACTTATTGCAGGGTCAATACAAGTCAACATTAATTTGTCCTATCTGCAGAAAGGTGTCTATCACATTTGACCCATTTATGTACCTGACACTGCCGCTGCCTTCTTCAGCAATGCGGAGTATGACTTTGACTGTCATGCCAATGGATGGCAGTTCATTGCCCGTTCCTGTCACTGTTAATGTACCTAAATATGGAAGATTGGAAGACCTCATTCATGCCTTGCATGTTGCATGCCCTTTATCTGACGATGAGATGTTTTTGGTGGCTGAGGTAAGTATTTACTACCCACAATAGCAGCTTTTTGATACACAGCAAGTGTCTGTTGCAACTTGCATCTTTTTCTTTTACATCTCTCAAGCATTGGCTTTTCTGCAGATGTACAACCATAGAATCATACGATTTCTTGAAGATCCCGCTGATTTATTGTCCTTAATCAGAGATGAAGATCGTTTGGTTGCATACCGCTTGCCAAAAGATACAGATAAATCGTCTTTGGTTGTGTTTACACATCAGCATAGGGAAGAGTAAGTGGATTCTCCTATTTCTTGAATCATTTGCTGTGGTGTCTTTTCTTGATAAGCTTTAGGTTGGTATAGCCTTAAGATTTGAGTCTGATTTCGTGAAGGGAGAACAATGCAACAAGCTATTAATTTGTTTGTTTACAGAAAATTACAGGTCTAGGCCTGATAGGTTATCTGCTAGTCTAGACATAAAGTTAGTGGATATAAAATAAGATTATTTTCTTGACAAAAGAAACACATATTCTGGTTGACAATAGTACTCTCCTCTATGCTCTTCAAAGGAGATTATTTTATTTAGCACAGGAGAGTTTGCGTATTCCTTCCTTCTCATACAGATGTTCACGCATAATTCTTTTAGTTCTTAAAAAGAAACAGTTCTAGAAAGATCAATTGTCCAAAATGAATTTCTAGAGCAAGTTCTAAGAACTAAATTCTTGCATACTTCTGTTAGCCTTTTTACCCTTGTGTTGCAGTTCCTCTGATGTCAACTTGCATTGTCAGGCATAATTACCTTGGGAAGCAGAGTTCAAGTTGGAAGGCATTTGGGATTCCTTTGTTGGTGAGAAGTCATGACACAACAAGTGGATCTGACATCCATGACTTGTACCTTAAATTGCTCAGTCCATTTCTCATGCCTAGTGAAAATGACTTGGATGATCATGATACCCTTCACAGCAAAGCAATTGAAAGAACTGCTGAGATGGAGAATTTCTCTCCAGAGTCTACTGCAGATGTTAAGCTGCCTGACACTAACGAAGTTAGTTCATCCATGAATGTGGATTTTGAGGTTTTGTTAGCAGATGAGAAGGGAAATATTCAGGACTCCAAGATAGAGATGTATGAACCCATAAAAACTTGCATGCCAAGGCAGTTAAACTTGGTTGTACGTTGGCCAGAGGAAAAGATTGAGTTATACGATACTGCAGTTCTTAGCAGGCAGCCTGAAGTCTTCAAGTCTGGCTTTTTGGCAAGGAGGCCACAAGAATCTGTGTCCTTGTACAAGTGCCTTGAAGCATTCTTGAAGGAAGAGCCCCTTGGACCTGAAGATATGTGGTTAGTTTTTTGCATTGGGGTTGTGTTTTGTTGGAAATGTTCAGGTGCTATGTTGGTCTGTTTGTTATTAACATTTTGTGGTATTTTAGGAGTACATCGATCCAGTGGTTGATATGTTTACCTTTTCTTTCTAACAAAACATAAAATTCATAACAAAGAATGTCACAGGCTATTTTTCTTAACTTTTAACTAGTTTACTAAAGGAAAGGAGCTGCTCTTTGAAACTTTACTTTTTAGTGAGCTACCGACTGGTTTTCTACATTCCTATGGCACCTGAACATTACTTTCCTTTCTAGCATTTATAGTTAGTTTTGGTTGAGCTGCTATAGAAAGCTTTACTTTCTAGCATTTATAGTTAGTTTTGGTTGAGCTGCTCTTTGAAACTTTACTTTCTAGCATTTATAGTTAGTTTGAGGATGGCCTAAAGTTCTGATGCTTACGCTTCTCCAGAAATGCTAAAATAGTAGCACAGAAGTTGTTTTGGTTAGAGGAAACAAGACAAGCTATTGGTTGAGCTGCTATAGAAAGCTTGTTAGTTATTAATTGTAAGGTGACTCCAATACAGGAATATTACTTTTTGGATCTCCAAGACAATAAAGGTTCCTTCATCTTGTGTGGTTCATTCTGTATGTATATATTTTTTCCTAACTAACATATGTGGTGCGATTTTTGCTTGCTTTTCTGGTCGTAACTCTTTTCTTAATGCCTATATTCTTATGTTTTAGGTATTGCCCTCGTTGCAAGGAGCATCGCCAGGCAACTAAAAAATTGGATCTTTGGAAACTGCCAGAAATTCTAGTCATCCATTTGAAAAGGTTCTCATATGGAAGATACACAAAAAATAAGTTGGAGACATTTGTGGACTTCCCTATTGATGATTTGGATCTTTCCATGTACATCGCCAATAAGAAAGCCAACACATCTTGTCGTTACATGCTTTATGCAATAAGCAACCATTATGGAAGCTTGGGAGGTGGTCACTATACTGCTTTTGTCCATGTAAGTGATAAATCTGCCTGTCTTTGCATTTTCTATTGTCCATGTCTCTATGGTCATGATAATGTTCTTCTGAAATGGCTAAACCTTTTTCTGGAGCTTACTATATTAGGATTAGGATTTACAACAGCTTTCACAGAATGGGTTTTCCACTGATAGAAAACTCGTTAGGGAATGATATATAGCACCCAGTATATATGATATTACGACAGAATAATGAAATAGTTTCTTCACTTGTAGTTCTCATGCTTGACTTCAGTAGGTTTTTGGTCCATGCTAATGAATGCATGATCTTAGGATTGTAGCTCTACCATATGTCAAATCATGCAACTTTTGAAGGTTTGGGGAATGCAAAAATATTTACATAGTTATCTTTCAAACCATCCGAGGAAAGATTAAAAGTTCTGTTTTATTCTAAACCCAACACCTTGAGTTTTATGTCATAAAAGACAATAAGTGTGCATTCCATTTGGTTAGGAAGACCTTGTGTTTCATATAGTTAAGATTGTATATATATCATTTATTCTAAACTCAATTTTCGCTTGATATAGCATGGTGGTGACCAGTGGTACAACTTTGACGATAGCCATGTTTATCCCATCAGCAAGGACAAGATAAAAACTTCAGCAGCTTATGTTCTTTTTTATAGAAGAATCACAAATTCATAACAACTCAAGACTGTCTTCAGCTAATCGTCAACAATCAAAGCTGGGTTTCAATGTCAAAATGGTTTGTTTCTGATGTGATTTCTGCTTCTGGAAACATTGCAGGAGGATGCAAGGTTCCCGAGGTTGATGATTTGACATCAGTCGGGTATCCTCATCCTCAAAAATGGTGCCAAGTTTGACTGGAGTCGATAGTATTTCCGCAGAATTGCAGGTGAGTTTTGCATGCATTTTAAACACGGGTTTATTGACTTGAATGGAGCGGTCTTACTGAATGGACATTGACACATTGTTATGTTATTGTGGAGTTATGCAGTGGCAATGGTAGTGAAAGGGCTGTTCTCGGTGCCATGAAGCTCCTAATGGTGCTCATCTTTTCTCTTTGTACTTGTTCTGCTGTTAATCTTCTAAATTTGGTATCCCGCCTGAAACCGAATTACATATCCACACAACCTTCTCATTTTTCTTTCCATTCTTGATTATCCTGAGAAGTAAAACCAATCCTCAGGGGATGGGTCAATTGACTTATTTCTAGTGTCTATACTCTGTACATCCAATCTTTCCATGTTAACAGAGGATGTGAATACTTTGTTTCAGGATATGGCTGGATTGATTAGTAAGATCAGGAGCCAACCCGGCGGGATGCCCGCTTGAGAATTTCGGATTTATATCTAACTCCATGAATTTGGTAGGTGCCTGAAATCCTCAAGCATCCTTATCTGCAGCAATTCGTAAACAAGTACCAGCCATCAACGGCCCCTCCACCAGAAAATCCCATTGGGTTGGCTCTTTGTATTCGTAACACACGGGTTTGAAAGCCAATGTAGCAGCAGGAGACAAGAATAGTTCCGATTATATTGAGAAGAGCATCCCAGGAGTGGTTACGAACTGTATCGTGCTTACAACAATCCAACTCAGCCGACATGCTAACAGGATGATCCGAAATTCTGACAATTTTCTCTCCAAGTCTGATCCGATCCGATCCAGAGAAATATCATGCACTGATAAGTTAATATTTAAAGAAAACTAACCAAATAAATACCTCAGCAGACTAGTTATGTTATTTGTTCAAGGTTTTAAATTTCTAGCAATACCCCCTTGTGTTTGTACACTCTGGCCTTAGTGTGAGTGGTTGTAGTTGGTTTTCAATTAAGTTAGCAATTAAGCTAACCAGAAAAATGGTTGCCTGTAAAGAGAGGGAGAGGGAGAGGGAGAGGGAGAGGCCGGGAACATATCTTAGCTTTGTTTATAGCAAATTTGTTACTAGGTCATTTACATTCCCTTCCAATAAAACTTGGCAGATAAATAAAGATGAGTCTCTAATGGGAGGAGAGGCGGCCAGGTAGACCTGGACTCACTGGGTCGCACCCCTGGGCATTCCCATTTGGTTCCCTGTAGCCTGTACTTGTTTCAATTGTACTTGAAAACCAAGAATATATCCTTTCAATTTGTTAGGATTGTGTTCAAGGTTGCCAACCATTTGATCCAAGGACTACTTTAGCCTTGCCTAATGGAATCGGGACAAGTCTTGCGTGATGGCGAGCTTAGGAAGTTGAATTGCGAGGTCATGGCAAATTCAATTGCAAGCTATGACCTCTCTCCATTGTCAATAATGACTTGGAACCAGCAACTTTTTTAGTGGTTAATTTCAATTCTTTGACTAGTTTTTTCGGAAATAAAATTGTAGGTGGAGCCACTATCCACCAAGACGAGGACTTGCTGATTTCATAGTGTTCCTCGGACCTTCACATGGTTGTTCTGCTATCTGATGGAACGATCCACTTCGTCAGCCAAGTCGGAATCTTCAACACGGGCACCGGACTCCATATTTGACAATAAAGGTTTGCACTAATGGACTGGTGCAAATTTATCATCACATCTGAAGCACAAGCCTCGCCTCTATATCTCTATCAATTCTTTTAATCATATTCATTCAGTGATAGTCTTTCATGAATAAACAGAATCTTTGTTCGTCACTCTCTTTTCGACTACTCTTCAATTCATATCAAGTTTCCATTATAAAAAAAATAAAAAATTAACTTCCGAGAAGCATTCGATGTCCCATATTCATGCTATGTTTGCTTTATGATTGCCTTTGGTAACTTGTGATACTTTCTAATGTAGATACGGTGGAGAACCACCATGCCGACTGACCTTCTAATAGAGTCTGTCCTCTATTTCATTAGTTGGGATCGTGCTTGATTCGAGAGTCGATGAGTCGGTAGACGGAAACCGTCATCACATACGATACAATCAGGCTTAGCGAAACAGACGGAAATAAACCTACAACAAGCCACCTAAGCAGAAGGTGTTAAGGCGAGAAGTAGCAGTTCCTGTGCAGGAGAGACTAGTTGGAGAAGACGAATGAAGATGGGAGAGGCCGCAGATTCATCGGATTCCTTCTTCACGAATCATTGGAATGGCTGGAAGGGCTTCTGGTGTGACCGCTTCGCTTTCCTCGATCACTACTCCAAGTTCGCCATCCGCCAATCTCCCTTGCCTTCCTGGTCCGATTCCGCTGTCCACGAATTCATGTCCTCTGATGCCATTCACGGACCAACTGTAAAATCCCCTCCTCCTCTCTCCCCCATTACTTTTCAATTTTGCGATTCCCATTAGCTTTCGTTCGATTTCACTCTTCTCCTTCTGTTTCTGCAATTTCTTGTTCTATTGTGGCTTCTGTTTATCTAGCTTGGTTTTCATTTCTTTTCTAATCTGCATTGTGTTCGATTCTAGGATTGTTCTTTTTTCTGATTTCTAAGGGGATCGCACTTTATATATATCCACTTGGACCACTTGTGCCTGTGTTTGTATTTGATGTCTTTACCAATGGCTAATGAATGGGAGTACGGGTACAGTTTTGCTTAATTGGAAATCAAAATTGATTTTCTGTTTGGCATGATGTACCCTGGGTTAGTGTTGAGCTAGAACTCAGGTATGATATGGGCACAAGGCATACCTGATATCAGTTTGATACACATACCGTGCCATTCCACACGCCATTCCTGATAACAGACTATGGAAACAAACAAATGGATGGAGTACCATTAAGGAAATAAAATGGGGTACAACAATTTAGATTATTCCAAAGCAACATGTCCATTTCATTAATTGAATATTGTATGTTTCCTTAGTTACAGACTTTTACAGGTATGCTATGAAATTGATACTATTGTTGTTGTTATCTGTCATTTTCCATTGCTGGTTTTTAATGTAGGATGCTTGAGGTTAGAAGTATTAATGTGTTTTTAGCCTTTGATGAAATAGCTTATCTTGTAGTATTTGTTTTCACCAGCTGAGAAGTGCTAGAGAAGCTGTGAAGATTGCTGTCACGGGTAGTGCTATAGGAGCAGTTTCAACTGCAGCTTTGTCTTGGAAGTACTCAAGGAGTCCACATGGTAAATTTGAAATTATGTTTACAGTCATATGATTAACCAAGTTGAAGCTACATAATTCTTACAATGTCCTTCTCCTGCCACTGATGATTCCTATATGCCTAAATTTTACCTCTTGGTTTACTTGCAAAATAGTGAAAGGCTTCTTAGGATTTGTTTCCCACATTATTCTAATGCGGTAGTTTTTCTGATAAGGTCATTGCCAAGGTCAAAATATGCTGATACAGTGGCCAATAGGCCCTGCGAAATAGACCCTTTTGTTTAAGTGGTCCTGGTAGTAATGTTGGTTTGTTTGTTTTTTCTATTCCTCCATTCTTATATTTAGCATGTTAGGTCTTTAATGTGATGTTTGTAGCTTTGTCTATGCAATATTTTGTCACATTATGTGAGTACTGAGTAGTGACATTTTTTTTTTTGAACTTGCAGTCAAGTATCGAATGTTATTGAATTTTTAAAGCTGCTAAAGTAGGACCTTGGCTTTGATGTGTTTAATGCAATCTAGCTATATTATATGCTTAATTGATCATTTCTTGATATAATGGTATCAAGAAATGGGTATTATGAATGTCACAGACTCACAAGTCACCTTCAGGCTTCAACATAGATTTTAAAAAAAAAAAAACTCACTTTTCAGTTGTGGAAATATTGTTGGAAAGCAAAGTTTGTGACATGTTCATTGTGCACCAAGAGTGGAGACAATGGTTTTACACTTCCATAGAAGTTTTTTAGATTACCTTTTCATATTAGCCTCAATTTTTGTTACACTGAACCTGTAATTCCCAGAATACAAAAAATTAGCACTATTGGTGCTGAGGCTACTATTGCTCTCAACATTTACAGTTTCTGATAGTGTCAAACTGGCATTTGCCTCTGTTGCTATATGCCTTTTGGCATTCACCGTTTGCCCTCAGCATAGATTTAGAAACCTGTTTTGGAGAGATATGGAAGTGTACCTTTTCTGGTGACATTACTGGCATCAGTTCTAGAGACTTCTAGTGATATTAATGTGTGGCTGTCTTGGGTTGAGATCCCCAACTATTTGATGGTTTACGGATTGGTTCCCTAACTACATGTGCTACGCCTACAAGGCTTCCTTATATTGTCTGGTTCTGAGTGTTTGGCATCATACTAAAGTACCCACAGGAAAATTTTTGAGGGAGACCAATAGGATGGTATTCCATTATCTAGAAGTTCATACCCTAAAGACCGATTTGCTAAAAATGGCCATCTGCTGCAGTAATAATTAGCGCGTTAGTTGAACTGTAGTCTAGTTACTATTATGTTCTGCGTGCATAAACGCATATGCCTTACCATGCTACATTTGTAGGTGCTTTGCTGGCACTTGGGGCGGGTGCAGTTTTTGGTTGGACATTTGGACAAGAAGCAGCGAACCACTGGCTGCAACTCTACCGGCTGGATACCTTGACTGCAGAAACAAAGTTCTTAGAGTGGTGGGAAAAGAAAGCCGAGAGCCGGTCATAGATTACGCAGAGCAACATCCAAAGCTCGCTTCCTCTACAATAATGAGTCGGATGCATGGTTTGCGCAGCTGTTTCTGTTCATGGCAATTAAATCGCACAGGCCTGTTTGTTGAGCTGAATGTGCCATATTATGCCTTGTAACGAAAAGTTTGAAACTGGTGCAACTTGGAATCATGTTTCTGTTTTGGTGCCTGGTCCTGTATTGCCATCAGATTGCAGTTGATTCAACGTTTTTTAACATCATCATTCAACCCCAACGGGCCAACGGCGTATTGTGGAATTTCCGCGGTCAATTCAGTTTAGAAGTGGATGTGTTATCAATATCACCATTAGAATTGGTTAGTTTGTAATCTTTGTTTTAGGCCTTGTTTGGTTCGGTTTCAAGGGGTTTTTAGTTTCCTTTATGAATCTAATGAAAATATCTCCAACTTTTAATGATAAGACAAATAATTTAATCTTTATGGAGGTGGTAATAAAATATTTCAATCGTAAGTCCAGCAAAAAACAATGACATATATTCGGAGAAATTAAAATCTTAGTGTATTTTAGATGAAATTGAGTGGTTCTAAATTTCTAATGAAAATGATATAATTTGATCAAATTTATGTCAAGGTTTTTGGCTCGATTTATGTTAGAAAAAATAGTCGGGATATTTCATTAACGCCTTCCTAAAGGTTGAGTTATTTTTCTTACATTTGAAATAATGATTTTTTTTTTAACATCTATCTAAACGTTAGATTAATTTAATTAGTTTTGCCTTTATTGAAATAATTAGTATTTGTAGTTAAATGTTTTTGAGTTTTGATTTATTTTACGAGATGATTCAATCTACCACTCAATCTGTCCGTTGCAATATTTTAGTCACTCATTAGTATACTGGAGTATATTACTTCCACTTAGTAATACAAACTAACATGATGTCAATAAATAAAAAAATAACAAAAGGTTGCTTAATATAATGAACCAATTATCAATCATACAAATACAAGTTGTAATGTTAGGGAGAATCTATAATACTATTTTTGTAAAGCTGTCACGACTCACGAGGCTTTATGCGTTGATATTCCACCAACTATATAAGGTAATTATTAAAAAAATCAACTAGGATAAAGCTCATTAGTCTTCACCTCACTAACTCACTCCTTTGGACGACACAGATTGCTCACATCTTCATAAATAAATACAGTGCTGGATAAGATTATCTTCTTGTGACATTTCCTTTTTCTTAATATTTTCCCTAACTACAAAATCTAGTGTTTTTATCTTGTAGATTTTGACACTAATTGAAAAAAATTCCTTATTATCGGATAAAAAAAATAATTTCCCCCATTTATATATATAAAATTTAATGACAAAAATCAAAATATACTATGTTTTTTGGCCAATAAGACCATATTTTGTAAGGATAAAAATTAGGAAGGAAATCGGCGAGCAGCCCTCCTTCCTAGAGCGTTCAGACGGATGAAAACACAGTTCGAAGTTGGTCTCCAAGCTATCATCAGCAGGGCTACGATGGATGGAGCCCAACTTGCAATCATGTCATTCACAGTATTAGAATCCCTGAAAATATGACGAATAACAACATTAGAAAAGGAAGAGAGATCAAGGATCGTATCCGATTTTAGAAGCTCGATATTTCAGGGATAATTCTAGTCCCCTATAAGAGCTTTTATAACCACTAGACAATCACCCTCGATAAGGAGGTTAACTAGTCGAAGCTGTTCCGCCATTAAAAAACCCTCATCCAGAAGCCCAACGCTCCAGGGAAAAGAGCGGAGCTGTTGTTACAAGTTTCATTCCCCGTTGACACCATTGCCCCACCTGAGTCACGGGTAGGGGTGGAATTGGTACAATACCAATTAGTTTTTGTCGTTACCACGTACCAACCAATTATAATTGGTAATCTTAAAATCCAAACCATTACCAACCACCGAAGGACTTGTACCAACTTAATTGGTAACCAATTAAATTGGTTGGTACATGCATGTCGGTAATGGTAATTTACCATGTTTTTTGTGTTGAAGAAAAAAAACATACAAATAATCAAAGGCAATACAACTTAATTGAAATTTAAAATTCATAAGTAGCAACATAAATATTTAAATTGTTCATACATTTAACCACAAAAGCAATATAAAGACTTAATTAAACCCGATAATATTCAAAATAAAATGTCTACTAGATTCCGAATAACATTTAGGTTTTAGTCTGAACCGAGGTCGAGCTAGTATTCATCCCTTGATTAAAAGCATTTTCTGAAAATAACAAATATAAAAAGAAATCAAGTTAATAGATAATACTTATTAGTTATTACTTAATATCAAAAACAAAATAATAAATAAAAAGGAAATAAGTATTAGTAGTTTAGTAGTACTAATTAACTTGAATAAAAAGAAAACAGGGGTGGAAGGTCAGTAATGAACAAATATAAAAAAAGGTTGAACAACAGCAATAACAACAAATAGGTTGAACAACAACAAAAAACTAATTGAAATAGGTTGAACAATAGGTTGAACAACGTTACTGATGAAATAGGTTGAACAACAGCAAAACTGCAAACTCCCTATAACGAACAACAATATCAAAGAGTAATGACAGACAACAATAACAGCAAGCTAACTAGCTATAAGCCTATAACGAACAACAATATCAAAAAGTAATAACATACATCAATAATGAAATAGGTTGAACAACAACAAAAAACAGACAGCAATAATGAAATAAGTAATAGATTTCTAAGTTGGCAAAAAAAAACTTATTAGATTTCTAAGTTATAGACAATAGAAATAAGCGGAAGTGTCGATGTGCAGAAGGGTTAAAACTTAAAATTGAAAACCTAGATCTGACTTATTGAAATCTTAAATCAATAGAAATAAGCTTTTTAAAATAATTTAAAAAACCTCAAATATATATTGGTAATATTTGGTTGGTAATTACCGCACCAACCAATTGAAAGTCGGTTGGTAATGGTAATCCCAACTTTTCTGTTTTGATTACCATTACCATGCCGACTTCTGGAAGTTGGTACGGTATACCGTACCAATTAAATTGGTAACCAATTATATTGGTTACCAACTTAATTGGTTCGGGTGGTACGTCTTGGTACGGTTTTCATGGGAAATTTTCCCCAGCCCTAGTCACGGGTTAAAAAATCGTACGAAGCATCTCCGGACGCACGGTAGGACCCATTCGAAATTTAACTTAAGGAATCTTGTAGGAGGCTTCATCCATGTTAGTTAAGATATTGTATATTCTGTATTAGGATAGAATCCTTTGTAATTATCTTTTCCTAGTTGCTAAGATATCATTCTAGAACTCCCCTACAATGTATTATTAATACGTTCAATGAATACAGAGAAAAATATCTTCTCCTTCACATCTTTACATGGTGTCAGCCTAACCTCTCGATCCTCACGACCAAGATGTTCAACACCCCTACTTCCCCCACCCAAATCCTCTTCTCGGCCTCCTCTGATGGCGGTTCACCCAACTTCCATCTGCCAAACTTTGCCATTCGCCTCGATCGTGGCAATTACTCCCTCTGGCGCACCACGGCTCGATCGGCTCTAGAGGCTTTTGATCTTGCCTCTTTTCTCACGGCATCGAAACCACCGCCATCAACAATTCCATGCCCCGTCGATGTGTTGTCCGCGTCAGGTCTCACCCCTGCTGCTGCTCTCGGCGCCTTCAATGCCGAAAACTCGGCTTCTGCTGTCCCGCCCGTCCCGAATCCCGAGTATCTCGCTTGGGTTCGCAAGGATAGGCTGGTGCTCTTGTGGATTCGGTCGACGCTCACCACCCCTCTTCTGGGATACGTCGCTCGAGCCACCACCACTGCAGAGGCCTGGGATATCCTTTCCCGGATGTTCACCGCTCAGACTCGTGCTCGTCAAATGCACCTGCGTCATCAGCTTCAGACGCTCACGAAGGGCACCATGTCCGTGCTCGACTATGTGTAGAAGAAACGAGCCATCGCTGATGAACTTGCCGAGAGCATGGTTGTCATCTCCGACCCTGATCTCGTGACATTCATCCTATTTGGTTTGGGCTCCCAGTATGCCTCCTTCCGATCGACTTTTACTCTCTCCAAGGATCCGATCACTTCGGATATGCTTCTCGGTCATCTTCTACAGGAGGAGCAGCGCTTGGAGGAGGATTCCATCCCTGCCATTGATGTCAACCAGCCCGCTGCCAACGTCGCTGCTACCAGGGGACGAGGTCGTGGTCGTGGGAGAGGCCGTGGTCGTGGGAGAGGCCGTGGTCGCTTCTCCTCTGATCGTCCGCCTACTAATCGCTCGGACTCGCCTGCTGGCGGCTCGTCTTCCTCCGGATCTGATTGCCAGCACCCTGTCTGTCAGATTTGCAGCAAGCAGGGCCATGAAGCGTTCAATTGCTTTCAACTTCTCAACCTTTCTGAGTTCCCTGTGACACATCATCTCTCTCAGGAAGCCCTTGCTAGGTCGGACACCACCAACAAGGCCGCCTATTCCGCAGCCTCTCAGTCTAAGATTGTCGATCCTTGGGTCATCGACTCCGGAGCCACCAATCACGCGACTGCTGATCTTGGAGCCTTCCAGTCACACGCTCCTTATATTGGCACTGATAACTTAGTTGTCGGCAATGGTAACGCTATTCCCATTACTCGATTAGGGCATAACATTCTCTCTGTTCCGCGTGCTTCCCGCCCTCTTAAATTAAACAACATCCTTTATGTCCCCAAACTTGCCAAAAGTCTCTTACGCGTCTCCCAACTGTGTCGAGACAACAATGCTTATGTTGAGTTTCATTCTGACTATTGTGCTATTAAGAACTTGCAGGGGCAGACACTTCTAAGCGGAACCGTTGAAAATGGCCTTTATTGCCTCCCTCGTTAACATGAGCCCTCGAGTCGTCCGTCCGTCTTCCTTGGTGAGCGTGCCTCTGCTGACTGCTGGCATCACCGGCTCGCTCATCCTCATGAGTCCATACTTCGTCGTTTGCTTTCGAGTCATTGTTTACCCGTCTCTTCACACAAATTGGCGTCGGTTTGCTCGTCATGTCAACTAGGCAAAAGTCACCGACTTCCCTTGCCAAGCCGTCCGACCTCCGCTGCTAATCCGTTTGATCTTGTTCACTCGGATGTGTGGGGTCCTGCTTCTTTATCTTCATTGTCTGGCAAAAACTATTACGTTACATTTATTGATGATTGTACCAAGTTTACTTGGATCTATTTTCTTTCCAATAAAGCTCAGGTTTATTCCACTTTTCAATTGTTCATCAAAATGGTCCAAACACAATTCTCTACAACAATTAAAGCCTTTCAAACCGACTGGGGAGGCGAGTATTGGAATGTATCCACCTATCTTACCTCATTGGGTATCCATCATCGTGTGTCATGCCCTTACACACCCGAACAGAATGGCTCCTCTGAGCGTCGAAACCGCACCATTGTGGAAAAAGGCCTTGCCCTTCTAGCCCATGCTCACTTGCCTAAACAATTTTGGGAATACGCCTTTCATACATCCGTCTATCTATCCAACCAAACCAACACCCCCGTTCTCAACTACAAATCGCCCTTTGAGTCCCTATACCATAAGGTGCCTGATTATGGCTTTCTCAAGGCCTTTGGTTGCCTTTGTTATCCCTTTCTTCGCCCCTACACACGTTCCAAACTTGAGTTCAGATCACTTCCGTGCATCTTCTTGGGGTATAGCACTAAACACAAAGGGTATGTTTGTCTTCACACCCCCACTAATCGGATGTATGTGTCTCGCTATGTTGTGTTTGACGAGACTACCTTCCCGTACTCTGCCTCTCCATCATCCTCTATACCTCCTGTCACCCCCGCCCTACCTCTCTCACTCCTTCGACATGCTGCGGAGCCGGCTGTCCCTGCTACGGCACCCTCCCTGCCATCGGCGCCCTCCCCCGCCGTCTCTATCATTCCAGTCCCCTCACCACCCCCCTCTCCTCCCCTCCTACAGGCCTCACCTGCTGCTTCCACCGGCTCACCAGCCTCGCTTGTCCTCCCCGTCACACCCAACCCGACTTCATCCTCCTCAGTTGTGTCATCTCCCATCACCCAGCCCTCGGTTTTCGCTAGTGTCGACTCCAGCACACATGAGAGCCCTTCCGACACCTCACTGTCGAACCCCTCTCCCTCTCCTTCACCGCCTCCAGCCCTAGTTGCACCGTCTTGGTTTCGCCCGTCAGACACCTCGACACACTCCATGGCCTTAAGCCAATGACCTTAAGCCACAAATTCTTACCGCCGCCAAATACCCCCTCCCACTGGCTCTTCTTGCTCACCCTGAACCTCGCTTCTTTCACAAAGCCTCAAAAAGCCCACAATGGCAGCACGCTATGCAGTCTGAATATGATGCTCTAATGTCTAATGGGACCTGGGACTTAGTTCCTAGGCCTCAGGGTGCTAACATTGTTGGTTGAAAGTGGGTTTACAGGGTCAAGACCAAGGCTGATGGCTCTGTTGATCACTACAAGGCTCGTCTAGTGGCAAAAGGTTTCAATCAGGAGGCTGGTGTCGACTACTTTGACACATTTAGTTCGGTCATCAAACCTACCACCATTCGCCTTATCTTGAGTCTAGTTGTTACCAGCAACTGGCCTCTCAGACAGGTTGATGTTAACAACGCATTCCTCAATGGGGATCTTGTTGAAACGGTGTTTATGGAGCAATCGCATGGCTTTCAGGCCTCTGATAGACCGTCCTACGTCTGTCGCCTTCGGAAGGCTCTGTACGGCCTGAAACAAGCGCCCCGTGCATGGTTTCACAAACTCCACGCTGCTCTTCATCGCCATGGCTTCTCCAACTGTGTCTCCGACTCCTCTTTGTTCATCAAGAAGGCCGGCTCCCATGTTGTTTATGTGCTTGTCTACGTTGATGACCTCATCATCACTGGATCTCATGCTCCGTTCATTGATACCTTCATCTCCAGTCTTCATCGCGCTTTCTCCCTCAAGGACCTTGGATCCCTGCACTACTTCCTTGGCATACAGGTCACACGATTCGCCGATGGTCTTTACCTTAATCAGCAGAAGTACATTGCTGATGTTCTGGATCGGTGCGCCATGACTGGAGCTCGGCCTATTGCGTCCCCTGCGGAGCCAGGGTCTCGACTTCGTCAGGAAGGTGATCCTGTTTCTGACCCTCATCTCTATCGCAGTATTGTGGGAGCCTTGCAGTATGTGACCATCACTCGACCTGAGATCTCCTATGCAGTCAATAGGGTTTGCCAGTTCATGCATCAGCCCACAGATTCGCATTGGTCAGCGGTCAAGCGAATCCTTCGCTATCTGAAAGGCACTATCTCGACAGGCATGTACCTTCGCCCTCTCCATGATCGGCGCCTGATTGCATTTTCTGATGCTGGATGGGCGTATGATCCGGACGATTGCCGCTCTTAGCATGGATTTGCCATTTACTTTAGGGTAATCTTATTAGCTGGTCCTCCAGGAAGCAGAAAGTTATCGCTCGCTCCAGCACGGAGGCTGAGTATCGCGCCATTGCTTTCGCCTCTACCGAACTCATCTGGCTTCAGCAGCTCCTCAGGGAGATGTCCATTTCGTTTCCTCGAGCTCCGATCCTTCTTTGTGATAATCTGAGTGCCACCTTCTTGTCCGCTAATCCGGTTTTCCATCAGCGGTCGAAGCACATCAAGATTGACTATCACTTTGTTCGAGAATAGGTAGCTGCGCATGAGCTAGTGGTTCGTCATGTTCGGTCTCTTGATCAGGTTGCTGACATCTTCACCAAGGCCCGTGGCACATCTCGGTTTCAGCTATTGCATTCCAAGCTTCATGTTCGTCCTCGACCATGAGCTTGCTGGGCCTTGTTAGTTAAGATATTGTATATTCTGTATTAAGATAGAATCCTTTGTAATTATCTTTTCCTAGTTGTTAAGATATCATTCTAGAACTCTCCTACAATGTATATGAGTGTGTATGCACACTCCACAATTTGGTCACAAATTGATCCAAATTGATAAAAAACACAGCTGGGTTACAGAAGGGTAGTTTAGTCTTTTCATGTTCAATCCCAATTGATACAAAAGGCGGGAATTCTGTTTTGGAGGTTGTAACAAACTCATTTTCCGATTGCAAGCTCAATTGAGCTTCTCCAATGGAGGTTTTCCGATTTTCCAAAATCCAAATTTGTTTGTGCAATTGATTGTTTGATATTCATAGTTTTCAAATGGTATCAGAGCACTGAGTTGCGATCTGTGTTTTGTGTCTGGTCTTGCTTCGAAATTCAAGTGATATTCGGAGAACTAGTGTTGCTCTAGTGTCTGGTGTTCGGTTTCTGGCGATTTTCAATTACGATCTAGCCTTGCCAAAGTCAGTATGGTTGGAAGAGGAGCAGGACAATCATCTGGCGTCGGAGGTGATGCAAACGGACAAGGAAGAGGAACATATGTGACTCCTCCAGCACCGGGCTCAGGAGCTGGAAGGGGATGGAATTTACCAAATCAAGGCATCCAGTTTGGAGGTATGATGCACGACATGGCAAATGAACATGTCAATCCTTTGTTCTTATCAAACTCATATCATCCAGGTATGGTACTTGTCTCGAATCCTTTTAATGGTGCCAATTTCACGAGTTGTAGTAGAGGTATAAAAATGGCACTAGGAGCGAAAGTCAAGTTAGGATTCATAACTGGAAGCTGTGTTAGACCTCCAGAAAATAGCGAGGAATTTGAGAAATGGATGCGAGTTGACCAGATGGTCATGTGTTGGCTGTTTAATTCTATGACAAGAGAAGTTGCAGAAAGCCTGATGTATATTGAGACATCAAAGGAACTTTGGGATGAAGTGAAGGAAAGATTCTTTGAATCTAATGATCCTTTAGTATATCAGCTGCGTAGGGATCTAGCCAACCTTAGGCAAGACAATTTATCTGTTGGGGCTTATTTTGGCAAATTGAGCAAAATTTGGGATGAATTGAAATCCTTAGATGATGTTCCTATATGCAACTGTGGTAGTATGAATGGTTGTAGTTGTGCACTACTGAAAAGGATTGTTGACAGAGAAGAGAAAGCTAGGGTAATGCAATTTTTGATGGGATTGAATGGTGTTTATGAGAATTTAAGAAGCAACATACTGTCTAAGGATCCTATGCCAGGGCTGAATAAAGCTTTTCAGATGGCTACACAGATAGAGAGATCTAAGGGAGTTACTAATGCCATTCAAGGTGAACAAAATGCTTTGAATGTGTCAAGGCAGTTTGATAGGTATCCACAGGACAGGTTTGGGCAAATTGACAGGAATTATCAGTTGGAAAGTGAGGCTAATGCTGTGAAAGGATATAGAGATTACAGGAATGGTGATCAGTCCAGGTATTTTGATAAGAATTCTGAACAAAGCTACAGAGATTATAAGAGAGCTAAGCTGGAAAGGAAATGTGATCATTGTGGTGAGAGAGGTCATCTCAAGGAATTTTGCTTCAAAATCATAGGGTACCCTGAGTGGTTTAGAGGGCCTAAGGATGAAGTGAAGCCTAGACCCACTGGGAAGTTTGCAGCTCAGTTTGAATCAACACAGCATGAGAGTCCCTTTGAAGAAGATACTTATGCCACCAGCAAACCTGACCAAGCAGTTGTGAATGTTGTATTCGAGGAAGTCTTGAAGCTCATGAAAGGAAAATCTCAGATGGAAAGCACTGATAGCAATGCGAATCAGGCCATGGTGCATTTTGCAGGTACCTTAAGTTCTTCCTTTCTAATTGGTGTAAATAAATCTGAAAATTATTTGTGGATTGTGGACTCTGGGGCCACAGATCACATTGCATTTGATTGTAGCATTTTCTCGGAAGTTTTCGAATTCAAGCATGCTATCAAACTTGGGTTACCTGATGGCAACTGCATCACAGTGACACAGTTTGGTACAGTCAAGTTGAGTTCAAAATTGGTGTTGAAGCATGTTCTTTTGGTACCACAGTTCAGACATAACTTGTTGTCTGTCTCTAAGTGTGTGTGTGTGAGAAACAGTTGAGATTTAGTTTTGATGTTATGAGTTGTTGGTTACAGGACCTTACAACTAAGGCTGTCATTGCAAGAGGTGTTGAAGACAAAGGGTTATATGTGTTGAAGACTGGTGTGATTCCACAGCCTCAGTTACAATTTTTCTCTTCCTTGAACACTGTTAGTTGTAATAACATGCTTTTAATGCATGCAAGATTAGGACATATGTCTTTTTCAAAACTCCAACATATTCCCGGGTGTACTTCTACAGATATTCAGACTTTGCATTGTGATGTTTGTGCAATGACTAAGGCACACAAATTACAGTTTGACAGAAGTGTGTCTATTGTTGAGACTGTATTTCAACTTTTGCATTTGGATGTTTGGGGTCCATACAAGGTCCCATCTATGTGTGGGGCCAAGTATTTCCTCACTATACTAGATGATCACTCTAGGTGCACTTGGGTCTACTTAATGCAGGATAAGATGCAAGTGTTGAGACTGATCACTGCCTTTCTGAATATGGTTGAGAATTAGTTCAAAGTATCTGTTAGGACAGTAAGAACTGATAATGGGACAGAGTTCACTCAAAAGGGATGCAAAGAGCTCTTTGACTCAAAGGGAATTGTACACCAAAGAGCAGCTCCTGGGGTGCATGAACAAAATGGCAGAGTAGAAAGAAAGCATAGGCACTTACTAGAAACTGCCAGGGCAATTAGGATGCATGCTGGCTTACCCTTAAAGTTTTGGGGAGATTGTGTTCTTGGGGCAACACATCTCATCAACAAAATGCCTACTCCCACTCTCAACTGGAAATCACCTTTTGAAGTTCTATATCACACACCTCCAACATATGATCAACTGAGAGTCATTGGATGCTTGTGTTATGTTGTTCAACCCAATGATTATAGGGATAAATTGGGGACTGTGGCCAGGAGATGTGTTTTTCTTGGGTACCCACCTAATCAAAAGGCCTACAAGCTGTATGATATGGAGAAAAGAACAGTCATCATCAGCAGACATGTAAAATTTGAAGAAAATGTGCTTCCATTCAAACACAAAGCAGAAGCTCCACTACTTGTTCATCCAAATGATTTTCTACCCAGTGATCCCTTGGATTCTATGACTGAGTGGGTTCCCATATCTGGCCACCCTTCCATTGAACTATCCCCAAACCATATTGAGCCACCTTCACCTCATAGCTCGCCTTCTGTTACTCAGTCACCTGTTCCTTCCCACTCCTCACACTCCTCTCCACTATCAGCCTCCACACCTCATATCCAGCCTCTAGACACGTCTGTTTCTCCTGACCACCCTCACTTGAATCTAAGGAGACACATCACTAGGCCTGCTAGACTCCAAGATTTCACATATTCTCATCTCCCATTCAGAGGTAGCCCTGAATCCTCCCAGTCAGACTCCTTTGCTGTTTTTGCCATCACCAATCTATCTCATTTGTCGCCAGAATATGTTCATTCTCTTGTCAATGCTTGCTCAATCTTTGAACCCAACTCCTACTCTCAGGCTAAGGGTATTCCTGAGTGGGAGACTGCCATGTCCAAGGAACTGGGTGCTTTAACAGTTAACCACACTTGGGATGTAGCTGCTCTTCCTCCAGGAAAGAAACCTATTGGCTGCAAATGGATATTCAAAGTCAAATACAGACCTGATGGAACAGTTGAGAGATACAAGGCCAGATTGGTAGCTAAAGGGTATAACCAAGTCAAGGACAGAGACTACAAGGAAACATTCTCACCTGTTGCCAAATTGTCTACAGTAAGAATTCTCCTTGCAATTGCTGCTTGCAAGGGTTGGCAGTTGCATCAATTGGATGTCAACAATGCTTTTTTGCATGGATACTTGGAGGAGGAAGTCTATATGAGCCCTCCCCCTGGTTACAAGGTTCCTACAGGCCATGTGTGCAAGCTGACTAGGTCCTTGTATGGACTAAAGCAAGCTAGTCGACAATGGAATCATGAGCTTACCAAGTTCATGATCAATCTTGGATATTCTCAGTCATCTCATGATTTCTCCTTGTTCATCAAGACAGCAAGTGGCCACATGACAATAGCTCTTGTCTATGTGGATGACATGCTCATCATGGGGAGCTCAGCTTCTGAAATTGCAGCTACCAAATCAGCTCTCCACATGCAATTCACCATCAAGGATCTTGGTATTGCAAGATATTTCCTAGGAATGGAAATATCCAGATCCTCTGCAGGCATTCTCTTAAACCAGAGAAAATATGTGCTAGATATTCTCAGTGATGCTCAGATGGATGGATGCAAGGAAGCCTCCTTCCCAATGCAACATGGGGTTAAGCTCTCAGCCTCCATAGGTGACCCTATTCCCAATCCTGAAGATTACAGGAGACTTGTTGGGAGGTTGCTCTATCTCACCTTAACCAGGCCCGACATTTCTTACACTGTCCAGCAACTAAGTCAGTTCCTTCGGTCTCCTTTGAAACCACATTGGGATGTCCTCATATATCTCCTTAGATACCTCAAAGGCACCTTCAATTATGCTCTATCCTACCCAGCTAATTCAACCCTCAGAGTTCATGCCTTCACAGATGCTGATTGGGGGAATTGCTTGGATACTGGACGATCCTTGTCTGGGTACTGTGTATTCCTAGGCTCTTCCTTGGTGTCATGGAAAACTAAGAAGCAGAAAGTGGTGTCTAAGTCATCCACTGAAAGTGAGTATAGAGCCATGTCTTATGTTGCCAATGAGCTAGTTTGGATGCAAGGAGTGCTATCTGACTTTGGCATCAACATTGCTCTTCCTATGCCTTTGTACTGTGACAATAAGTCAGCTCAGCAGCTAGCTCTCAATCCCATATTCCATGAGCGCACAAAACATGTGAGGATCGATGCCCATTTCATTCGAGAAATGATTGCCAATGGCTTCATAACACTGTCCATGTGCCAACTTCCTTACATGTGGCTGATATATTTACCAAGACGCTTGGGGCTAAGCAACATGAATTTTTCAGAGCCAAGCTTGGCCTCGTCATTCCTGCACTAGGCTCAGCTTGAAGGGGGGGGGGGGGGGGGCTATGAGTGTGTATGCACACTCCACAATTTGGTCACAAATTGATCCAAATTGATAAAAAACACAGCTGGGTTACAGAAGGGTAGTTTAGTCTTTTCATGTTCAATCCCAGTTGATACAAAAGGCGGGAATTCTGTTTTGGAGGTTGTAACAAACTCATTTTCCGATTGCAAGCTCAATTGAGCTCCTCCAATGGAGGTTTTCCGATTTTCCTAAAACCAAATTTGTTTGTGCAATTGATTGCTTGATATTCATAGTTTTCAAAATGTATTATTAATACGTTCAATCAATACAGAGAAAAATATCTTCTCCTTCACATCTTTACAATCCATGATCCATGGTACAATACGGTTGTGTTTGGAAACCTTATGCCCCCGAGTGCGGAAATTTTAGTTTTGAGTCGTTGAGCCCTCATGGATCCCCCATTCTTCGTTGCGTAGAAGTGACTTTGATTCAACCCATGTCTGGGTTGTAGTTTGGTAAAATAGGAAAATTTCCTTGCCAAAGGTTATGTTTAGGTGTCTGAATACCAACTACTCAGTGGAAATCTGCTACAACCTTCTCCTTACACCATTCCCTGCCTCACAAAAATATTTTAACATATATTTATTTAATCATAAAAAAATATAATTATAATTATATATTTATAAATTTTAATTTTAAAAAATCATGCTTTAAAATATTTTAAAATTAAAAAGATAATATTTTACAAAATACAATTATAAAAAAAAAATTAAAATATGGTTTTTCAAAATAGATTTTTTATAAATATATAAAAATAGATGTTAGTAATTAATATAAATATAATTTTTGAAAAAAATGTAAAAAAAAATAGTGAAGTAAGGGGGGTTGTATGGAGAGGAGTAGAAGAACCGGCCTGCCAACTACTGGTTTTTAATAAAACAGATTGCCCAAGAGAGGGTTAAGCTCGTCATCTTTTTACTACCCAAAGATGTGTATAGTTGTTTAAGGAGCATATTGTATTTTCTATTGTTGTAATCCCAAATTAACAGTGGGATTGTAATGTGAAGATCAAGGAGTAGTTGTTTAGTCACTGGGCAGTTCAAGAATAGATGTGTGATCGATCCGTTTGTACAACCACAGTAACAGCAATCCGAGGGTACCGAGATATTGGAGCGTTGTAATCTGTCGGTGGTTGGTAGACCATCACGAGCCACTTTTCATAAAAATGTCTTACTTTTTGTGGGGAACATTGAGGTTCCAAATCCAGTCGCATTTAAAGTTTGGATCACCCGGACCTTTCGGCATATAGCTAGAGACAGTTGACTTTGTAGAAAACCATCCCTCCTTACTGGACCCTAGTAAAGGTGATCGTTGAAAATGTTTGCCCGTAATTTGATGTTATTGATATGGGACAAAATTGTTGGGTCCAATAAATTTTGTAAGTTCGTATTAAGTTTAATCATATCCCATTGTTTGTCATCGGAGATGAAGCGACAGACGTTCCAGTCCATAGTTGATTCATCAATCGTTGTAAGTGTTAGTTTCTCAATGGTTGACTGGAAAGCCCAGTTATTAGATCAGAACTTGACCGATTTCCAATCGACCAGCACAACCGGGTTTAAATAAGTGCTTACTAGAAAGGATCGAGTTTAGTACATTACCAGGAGATGTTTCCCGTATTGTTGTACTGCATTACGGACTAGGGAGGTTCCCTTTAGATATTTCATAGACACGTACTACTTTGATCCAAATGTTGAATCGTATGTAATATTAAAGATTTAGGGTTAGAAAATGGGAATAAATAAATTTATATGCTTTTATTTCTAAATCACAATAATAAAAATATATACAAATATTATATTTTATTATAAGTGGGTGATGGGTGATAGCGGGTGATGAATAATGGGTCGGGTGATGGATCAGGTGCGGGTGGAAAAAATCATCACCCACATTCAACCCGATCTAACCCCCACCACCCATCAACAACATCCACCTATCACCCACTTTTTTTTTCCAGGTTTTTACCCACTTTTTCATGTCGGATGATTCAAGTTCGAGTCGGGTGTGTGTGAAATTGTCATTCATAAGATCAGCCAAGGGTGTGTTTGGATTCCAAATGAATTATGCTTATAATGCAAAAAGATAATGCGGTGTTTTGTTAACAAATTTTTTAAGTGTTTAAATAATGTTGTTTTTGGATTACACAATGTATTAATTATAATAATCCAATTATTTTATCTCGATTTATATGATCATTTGGTTAAATTACAATTTTACCTCGATTTTTATTTTTACAACCAAATATTCACATTAATCGAGGTAAAATAATTATATTATAATTAAAATGCAATGAAACCAAACACACACCAAGGGGGCAGTAGTTGGCGAACGTTAAAGCACTACCAACTCCGTCACCAACAACATGGGGTTGGTTGACCAGCAACAGCAACTGGCAGGCCATTGGCCATGGATAATGGAAATCATATCCGTCCCCGAATCCGTGACAACTATA
Organism: Persicaria tinctoria; assembly: GCA_037127255.1. Lineage (NCBI taxonomy): Eukaryota > Viridiplantae > Streptophyta > Magnoliopsida > Caryophyllales > Polygonaceae > Persicaria > Persicaria tinctoria. Next base: position 16,688,909 of record JBANSL010000007.1, on the reverse strand, counting down.
GCTATGAACTGAGGTCATCCGCAACGTAGTATCCCGTTTCAACATCTCTTTAACTCTTTTTTAATCTTTAGTTTGTTACATCAACTAAAGATCTCGTATAAGTTTTTTCCTCCGATCAAAAGATCTTGCTTATCAATATTAGCATTTTCTCAACCTTTTTTTTTCCAATATGCAAGAATTAGATCAATAAAGTGATCTTGAAGCAATCAAAAGAATTTGTAACAGTAGACAAGAATTAGCATTTTCTCACTTTATTTAAAATTACATATACCCTCAACTATGTAAAAATAATTTATATAGAAAAAAACTACCTAACAACATCATTACGAATAAGGTCGCAAAGACTTATTGACAATGTCAAAGTCTCTGGTCAAGCAGCAAAGGTGTGCAAAGGAAATCTCTGACTCTCTCACCCTTGACTATAAGGAGTTTAATATCATACATAATTAATTCTAGGGGTGATTACCTCGATGTCCATAATTTTGGGTTTTATTAGGAAAATGTCTACCACTCTCTCCATATTAGCAAAATGTCCACCCCTAAAATAAAGTTGCTGAAACTCCTGTGCTAACTTCTGTTTCAGCAAAAAAAAAATCGCTTTTTTTTCGTTTTTTTTTAGCATTTCCAGAGTTGCTGAAATCCATGTGCCACCCTCTGTTTCAGCATTTTTTTTTCCGCTTTTTTTTCGTTTTTTTTTTTGCATTTTCAGAGTTGCTGAAACCCTTGTGCCACCCTCTGTTTCAGCAGTTTTTTTTTGTTTTTTTTTCCGCGTTGCTCAAACCGAAGTTGCTAAAACCCCGGTTTCAGCACTGTTGTTGATGCTGAAATCCCGGTTTCAGCAACGTTGTTGATGCTAAAACTCCGGTTTCAACAACGTTGTTGATGTTGAAGTGATTACTGTTGACACTACTGAAAATGTTATACATACAAGCTACTGAAATGCTGAAATACTGAAAACAGATAAGCTGAAATGTTGTTATATATGCTTGTAAGATATAGTAGTAGCTCATACAATTTTATAAGAATCAATTTCAGCAAAGCAAATTTTTTTTCCTGAAACTGCCAATATCCAAACTCTCATTAGCTAATTAAAAACATTAGCTCTACCGGCCTTTTACATTAGCTAATTAAGAACATTGGCTCTACCTGCTGAAATGCTGAAACAGGGGTTCTCCGTGCTTTCTTTGTTCTTCCTCGCTCTACCAACGTTGCTGAAATGCTGAAACCGGGGTTCTCCGTGCTCTCTTTGTTCTTCCTCGCTCTACCAACGTTGCTGAAATGCTGAAACCGGGATTCTTCGTGCTCTCTTTGTCCTTCCTAACTTCCTTACTCGCTTGCATTCTCACCGAATACACCAGTACACTAATCAATATACACCGGACATTTATATTCACAATAATTTGCTGAAATTGCACCAAAAAAAAGTCTAGAAAAAGGCTCAATTTGATAACAAATACTCAATATACACCAGACATTTGTATTCACAATAATTTATATATATCTATAAATTAATCAATGAAAGAGAAAGAAATTGAAATGGTAATACCATTTCAGCAAGTGCTGAAATGCTGAAATTCATCAAACTACTAAAATGTTGAAATGCCTTTAGCTGTTCTTCAAAAGTTTCAGCAATGTAAACAAAATTGCTGAAATTACTAATATCCAAATATCTCAACAAAGCAAACACATTCAAGAACAACATAAGGATCACAAATTCAACAGCTATACACAAATTAAAGACCTGAAAGCTAAAATCCCTCAGAAGCTATTTCATACTCTCTTACCTCCATCTCTCTGAGATACTCATATATGCCACTAGCGTACGACGCGCACATCTGCGGGTCATCATCATTCTTCATAGTATCAATTCCTCTCATGCTCACCGCCGACAAGTCCATCGCATCCTCCACCGGCGTTTTACGCCCGCCCTCGCATCCATCGTCTCCAGATCCAACGTTGTACTGTCAGATCTGTTATTGTCGGTGCTGGTCTCGCATCCCTCGCCCACCCGCCGATTTCAACGTTGTACTGTCAGATCTGTGGTGAATGCAACACCACAAACTCTCCCTCCGCCTCCGCCGAATCTCCGCCGCCTCCGCCTCTTGCCTGTCGCCATCAAATAGAAAGCTCCTACGGCGGCGGAGCTCTTCGACAACTAGTCTCAATTACAACCTTCAATTCGGCCACTGTCCACCGCCAGATCGGGATTGAATGCTTCTATCGGAGAAGAAAAAACCGGAGACCGCTGCGAAGCCAAAGGCAACTGCTGCAAAGTCGAAAGCGAAACCAGCGGAGAGAGATAGAACGGAGGAAGCAGATCTGAATCCAATTCCCGATCTGCTCGGCCATGGCAGTTGCACCCTCCGTCCAGATCACGTGTCCTCCTCCGTGCTCCACTCCGGCAATAACCGTCAAGATCCAGTCGCCTCCGGGCTCTCCGCCGCCAGATCCGAGGATCTCGTGGAGCGTCGTGACAGGGCAACAGTTCGCCATTGACGGAGGGAGAGAGCAGGAACGAATTTCGAAAGGAGAGGGAGAGAGCGTCGTGACAGGGCAAAGATGAAGATGACGGGAACAATGTTTTAGTTTTGGTGCTGAAACGCCATTGACTAAGGGGTAATTTTGTCCAGAAAAGATTAGGTGGACAAAACCCTAATTTTACAAGGGTGGGAGACACTCTCCAAATAGAGGTCCAAAAATGGGTCCGTTGGGCAAATTTTCTCATAATTCTATTTCTCATGAACATTTTGTTTTTGTCTTTAGTGGTTTATTATGATTAATGAGTCTCCCTCAATCTGTAATTTCTTTATTTGTAGTTGAAGCGTTGTTATATGCCTTTTTGAAGCGTCAACTCCTCGACCTTTAGTGATGTTTGATTCTCAATCAATTCATAACCAATGTGTACGAACATTTTAGTAAAAAATATTTTTTTACTATGATTCTTCAAAATCTTTTTTTTTTGAAATATGTACGAATTATCAAATATATTGTTATAGTTTTATAAATTTTTTAATAATAATTTTGATATAAACTAATTATGTGACACACGTGTTGTAGAGGATCTTTACCAATTCAAGTTTTTCCAACAAGACCCAGTGCAGATGGCTTGCAGCACCGCTAAATTTTCTATATATAGTTTTACGGTTTTTCTATCCTTTGCTCAAGGGCATAGGACAAGAGGTTACAAATAGAAATATTTTTCAAAATCAAATGATTTTAGCCATTTTTAATATTACTTTTCTAGGGTCGATGCATCCAAATATAGAGAATCTTTCCCAATATGGGTTGCTTATCCTATGCCCTTGGAGCACATGATAGAAACAACAATAGTCTTATACCATAAATAATTTAATGGTGCCCTAGTAGCCGGGTTACCTAAGATCTGCATTGAGCACGAGTGCACGACCCGGTCTTCCATTCAGGGGCGGAGCTGGGGGTGTTCGGAAAAACTCTATAAATTATACTACCTCCGTTCCAAAAAAAAACTCTATAAAATTCTATAAATTATTATTATACTACCTGGCCGGAAAAAAAATACAAAAAAATATAAAAAAATATACTACCTCTATAAAACTCTATAAAACTCTATAAATTATACTACATGGCCGGAAAAAAAATACAAAAAAATATACGGAGTATTTTTTTTTTTACATATATTAAATATATTTAAGATAATATAACATTTTTAAGTGAAATTTGAAGTAGAATTGCTATCTAACTCAATTGGTAAAGGGAAAGGAAGGGAATTAAATGGTCTTGGTTCAAATTTCAAACTCTTCACTTTTTATTTGTTTTATTATATTATTATTCCACATAATTATTTAGGGATTTCTTTATATATTTTTAGTTTCTCTAAACTATTTCAATTATAAAATGTTATGTCATATTTAAATTTAATTATTTCCTTCAATATTGTTTTAAAATTAATTCTTCTTGGTTTTTTTTCTAATATTTTTTTTCAATTATTTAACTATAAATATCATAAATATATCACAATTTTAGTATTTATTCAATATTTTTGTAAAAATCTTCTTAATAGGTATAAAAAATATTTTACGAAATTTTTTTAGCACCCCTGGATTTCATCCTGACTCCGCCACTGCTTCCATTGGATCGATCTTGGGCAAAAAAAAAACTCGAATTTTGGTACTCCGTTTCAGATGCCCTAAGTGACACCAAACCACTTCCATCCCTAAAATTGAGACATGAAAAATATATTGTAACTAATCCCGATGTTGTTGGTGACAAAGAAAAATATAAATGTTATCTCCGAATCGGGATGAGGGCGGAGACTATTCTCTATGTTCCCATCTTCGTTTATCAAAAGTCTCCATCCTTATTCCTATTCGGAGATTAAAAAAATAACCTTATTTCCACTGGGGTCGCTTAATTTTTTCCGTTTATGTCTTCCACGGGTCCCCCATCAAAGTTTCCATTAAAAACCCACGGTCCCCCCCCCCCCCTAATTTAATAGAAAATTTCAGCCTCTCAACTTACCTGGCACAGGTGGAGTCTAGTATTTCGAATACTTGCCTTGTATAAAAATACGAGATATAAATTATAAAATAGAAATTTAAAAGCAAAAGAAAATTACATGAAATAATGTAGGATCTAAAGAAAAATAAGGATGTTATACTCTCCACGAAGAATCGCCGCAAGACTCCACAACGGGGGCAAGTTGTCTCCACCGAAGTTTGTGAGGTCATTAGTTGTATTTTTTTTTCTTTAAACGAAAAAATGATGTCATTTTAAATCTATAACAACATTCGATCTTTTCGTCTAAAAATATATGTTTGAAATCTTCGCAACTTGTTTTTCTCTTAGCATGCAATAACGTGTAACAAGATATACAAATTATATAATTTCTTATATAATTATTGAATTTAGTAATATAACATTTTGTTTGGAAGCTCTTCCCCCCCCCCCAAAAAAAAAAATCTGTCTATGCTTGTTCATTGAGTTGATTCATTGTTGAGATATTAGATTTACAAACATGATCTTAGATTTCCGCCCCATTGCCATTTCTATCCCAGGATGTTTCACTGTTAGCTATAAATTAGTAAACCATATTGATTAATTTTTCACTTTGGATCTCATAGAGTTTGTAAAAAACTCTATGGGTAGAGTTGAGATAATCTTAACCATTAATTTTAAAATTAGTGGTTGAAAATCATCCCCTTCCTTTTCCTCCATCCCCATCCTCCTCAATTTTTTTTATTTTTTCTTTTTGTATTATTTTTTAAGAGAGGGATGAGGCAGCTTGGATCCCATAGAGTTCTACAAACTCTATGGGTAGAGTTGGGAGGATCTCAGCCACTGATTTTAAAATCAGTGGTTAAAAATCCCACCCCTCATCCCATCATCCTCAATGTTTTTTTAATTTTTAATTTATTTTTTTAGAGATGAAATTATTTATCTTTTGAGAGAGGAAATGGGAACTCCATGTGGTAGAGTTCCCATTGAACTCTACCGGACCCGGGATGAGGATTCTATTTTGTGGCCAAATTCCCATGGATTTAGCTTCGTAATGAAGTTGTCACTAAATCAATGGCTAATTAAAGACAAATTTACCGTCAAAAGAATGTTTTTATTGATTCTTTATCAAGATAAAAATTGTACGTGAAGCAAAATTCGGCTGTACTTTAGGAACAAAATTGCCCACGACTCTTAGGAATGTGAGGCTAATTAGAAATGGCATTAGCTAATTAAAATTAAGAGAGAGAAAATATGATTAGCTATATGTTGTAGCATCGCTGATTTATCACACTTTCACAAATCGGTCAAGAGTTAAAAATAAAATAAAATTGTGACCACCCCCTAGCTAATTCCGTTGCAACTTCCATGCATGGTTGAGGGTGTTACTAGATAGGTTGCAAAATTATTTTCTAAAGGCTTAAACAACATTTTCTATTAGTGATGCATAATCACAAAATATCACTATGATCCAAACGAAAAAACCGTAGCTAATTAAATTGGTTGCAAAATTCGTAGCTTGTAAATGTGCATGTGCTGATTACTAGTAATCAACAGTTCAACACATTTTGGTAAACAAAGGTTAAAAAAATTATACTAATCCAACCAAGGTATTAGGATCCAAGATATCGTCAAGCATTGCTAACTTAGCTGGTAAGGATGATATGTAGTGACAAACTGATCACGAGTTTGAATCTCTTTTGTGAACAATTAGAATCGAATTGAATTTGGAAGAAACAAGTTGGATTCAACCATGGAGCAAAAGCTCCAGATCTGGGAAAACCAATTTGGTTGTTACAGCAACTGAAACTCTCAAACTGAATTTGGCGCCCAACCACACCTCTTGTACTCTCAGCTGTACAAGTTGTTTCCCACACGAAATTACTAAACTACCCTTACAGAAATGTAATGTTGCAACACATTTTATGCAATGGTGCAACCTAAACTATACAATATGTTCCATATCCCCCCCTCAAGCTTGGCTTGCACAAGGTGAGACAATGCCAAGCTTGGCAGTCAGAAATTGGTGTTGATGAGATCCAAGTGCTTTAGTGAGCACATCAGCAACTTGAAGAGTAGTGGAGACATGGGATGTAGCAATGAATCCTTCCTGAACCATTTCCCTGATAAAGTGAGCATCCAAACGAACATGTTTGGTTCTCTCATGAAAAATAGGATTAGCTGCCAGGTCCTGAGCAGATTTGTTATCACAGTGTAGTGAAATAGGTAGAGGCACTTGAATATGCAGGTCAGACAGGAGATCATGGAGCCAAACTAGTTCACTAGCAGTTGTGGACATGGCTCTATACTCACTCTCTGTAGAGGATTTCGACACCACCTTTTGCTTCTTGGTTTTCCAAGAGACGAGGGATGAACCAAGAAAGACACAGTAACCAGTGAGAGACCTCCCTGAATCTCTGCAATTTCCCCAATCAGCATCACTGTATGCTTTAAGAGTAAATGAAGATGTTGCAGGAAAGGAAAGAGCAACATTGAAACTGCCCTTTAAGTATCTCAGGAGATACATAGCAGCATTCCAGTGAGGGGGGAGAGGATGTTGAAGGAATTGACTAAGTTGTTGGACAGTGTAGGAAATGTCAGGTCTAGTAAGGGTGAGGTAAAGGAGTCTGCCAATGATCCTTCTATATGCTTCTGGATGAGCTATAGGATCCCCATCATGAGTGGATAACTTTGTGCCATGCTGCATAGGGAATGAGGTGGCTTTGCAGTTTTCCATGTTAGCATCCTTCAAAATATCTAGTATGTACTTCCTCTGATTGAGTAGTATCCCAGCAGATGACCTAGCTATTTCCATGCCAAGGAAATATCGAGCAATGCCTAGATCCTTGATGGTGAAAGTGGAGTGAAGGGCTTGCTTGGTGTGAATGATCTCAGAATCAGAATTCCCAAGCAGTAGCATATCATCAACATAAACTAGTGCAATAGTGATTGTTGAGCCTGCCTTCTTGACAAATAGGGAGTAGTCATGCTTGGATTGTGCATATCCCAATCCAACCATGAACTTTGTCAATTCATGGTTCCACTGTCTACTGGCTTGTTTAAGCCCATACAGTGATCTATGCAGTTTGCAGACATGACCTGTTGGAACCTGGTAACCTTGTGGGGGAGTCATGTATACCTCTTCCTCCAAAAAACCATGAAGAAAAGCATTGTTGACGTCGAGCTGATGCAACACCCAACCTTTGATGGCAGCAATGGCTAGAATCACTCTCACAGTGGAAAGCTTGGCTACAGGTGAGAATGTTTGCTTGTAATCTTTGTCCTTGACTTGATTATAACCCTTTGCAACCAGCCTTGCTTTATATCTCTCCACCAATCCATCAGGCTTATACTTGATCTTGAATATCCACTTTGATCCAATGGCCTTTTTACCTGTAGGCAATGGTGTAACAGACCATGTGTTATTCTTCTCAAGAGCAGCTATCTCAGATTGCATAGCAGATTCCCATTCAGAGACACCCTTTGCTTGAGTATAACTGTGAGGCTCAAACACAGTGCAGACATTGACAAAGGATGTGACATATTCTTGAGATAGATGTGCATGGTTGGATAGAGAGAACACAACAAAAGATTGGGAGACAGATTCCTCTGTGACTGAAGTATGTCTAGGAACAGGCATTGAACAAATGTAATCCTGAAATTTTGCTGGAGGACGAGAGACTCTTTTTGCAAGAGGTGGAGGACCATTGACACTGTCTGAAGAGAATGTACTGTCAATGATGGGAGAGTTTTGGACAACAACATCACTGTCAGGAGAGGTGGAGATGGTAGGAGGTGATATGTGGACAACACTGGGATCCTGAGTAGAGAGGTGGACTGGCAAACAAGCTTCATCTCCATCCGAGGCCAAAACACCTTTGGGGAAGAGTGGAGTGTTGTGAGACACAACATCACCTCTGAAAGGAAAGACAGACTCCTCAAATTTAGCATGTCTGCTGATGATGACCACTCTCTTATCTAGATCAAAGAGCTTAAAAGCTTTCTGACCTGGGGGGTATCCTAAGAATATGCACCTTCTAGCAAGATACCCAAGCTTATCTCTCCAGTCATTTGGTTGCAAAGCATAGCAAAGGCAACCAACAACTCTAAGCTTGTCATAGTCTGGTGGCACGTGAAAAAGAGTTTCAAAAGGGGATTTACCATTCAAAATAGATGATGGCATTTTGTTGATGAGGTAAGTGGCACTTAACACACAGTCACCCCAAAACCTGATGGGAAGGCCAGCATAAGCTCTAACAACCCTAGCAGTTTCAAGGAGATGCCTATGCTTCCTTTCAACACGCCCATTTTGCTCATGAACACCAGGAGCAGTTCTTTGATGGATAATACCACGACTTGCAAACAATTCTACACACCCTTTTTGGGTGAACTCAGTACCATTGTCTGTCCTTATGCACTTGACAGACACTTGAAACTGATTTTCAACTAATAGCAGAAACTTGCTAATGCAACTCAAAACTTGCAATTTATCTTGCAGGAGATAAACCCATGTTGTCCTAGAGTAATCATCCAAGATAGTCAAAAAATAACGAGCTCCACACATGGATGGGGTCTTGTAAGGGCCCCAAAGGTCCATGTGAATTAAGTGAAAAGGAGCAACAGCAAGAGAATCACTTCTCTGAAATTTCAACTTGTGAATTTTGGTCAAAGAGCAGGTATCACACCTGAACTGTGAAGTATCTAAGCCTTTACAGATAGGCAAAAGTTTCATCTTGGACAAAGACAGGTGACCAAGACGAGCATGAGCAGTCATCAAACTGTCACCATTATTACAAACTGAAGCAACAATACCAGAAGTACCTGTCACAGGAGCATTGTGAATCCTATACAGACCTCCTTCTTCCCATCCTTTGATCAACAGTCCCTTAGTTGTATGGTCCTGTAGCCAACAAGATGTCTTATCAAACTGAAATAGAAGCTTCTGATCTTTAAGTACTCTAGAAACAGATAACAGATTGTGACAAAACTGAGGAACAAAGAGCACATCTCTTAAGATGAGGTTGTCATTAATCTTGACAGTACCACAGCAACTGGCAGGTATATGAGATCCATCAGGTAATCCCAGTGAAATAGGCGCACTCAAACAAGCAAATTCAGAAAAAATTCCTTTATCAAAAGCAATGTGGTCAGTAGCACCTGAATCCACAATCCATGCAAATTTATCACCCTTGTTTGTCCCAACTAAAAAAGACACACTTAGTGTACCTGCAAAGTGAACCATAGCCTGGTTTACTGAGCACTCCGAGTGGTCCACAGTGCCTTTCCCTTTCATCATTCTCATCACCTCATTGTAGATGGCATTAACCACTACAGGATCTGGTCTTGCATCTCTAGCCTCTTGATGCCTGTATTCCAGTGGACTATCAGCTTGAGGCACCTCAAACTGAGCTGCAAATTTCCCTGGAGCTTTACCTCTGTCATCCTCTCTTGGTCCTCTAAACCACTCAGGGTAGCCAACCAATTTGAAACAATAATCTTTGGTGTGTCCCCTTTCATTGCAGAAATCACATTTGCGCTCCAGTTTAGCCTTCTTATACTCCCTTTTAGCCAGTTCAAACCTTGACAACTCCCCTTGTTTACCATATCCATCTGAGTTCATCTTATTCCCATAACCAAACTTGTTGACTGCATTAGCTTCGGCTTCATCAAACTGCATTCTGTTCCCATATCCATCTTGCTGAGTCTGCACTCGATTCACATTCATAGCAGTAAGATCACCAGGAATAACAGATGTCACTCCTCTTGACCTTTCCAACTGTACAGCCATCTGAAATGCCTTTAGTAAACCTGGCATATGATCCTTTGATAGGACATTCCCACGCAGAGGCTCATAGAAATCATTAAGGCCCATCATGAACTGCATAACCTTGGCCTTTTCTTCTCTTTCCACAATTCTTTTGAGAAGGCCACAGCTGCATCCTCCAATTCCTCCACAGTTACATGTTGGCACAGCATCAAGCAATTGCAATTCGTCCCAAAGCTTTTTAAGCTTCCCATAATATGCACCTACAGTCATGTTCTCTTGCCTGACGTTTCCTAAATCACGACGCAGCTGGTAAATCAATGGATCATTTTACTCGCAAAATCTCTCTCTTATCTCCTTCCACGGCTCAGCAGCAGTTTCAACATACATGAGCGTTTCTGCAACCTCGGTAGTCATGGAATTGACAAGCCAGCACATCACCATATAGTCGGCTCTCTCCCATTTCTCATAATCTTCATTCTCAATTGCAGGTTTCACACAGCTCCCCGTGATAAAACCTAATTTCGCTTTGGCTCCAAGAGCCATTCGCACTCCTCTACTCCAGCTCGCAAAATTCGAGCCATTAAACAGATTATTCACTAACTGCATCCCTGGATGGTCGGAATTCGACAAGAAATAGGGATTATAGTGCACCGTGTTCGTACCTTGATTGTGATCTCCGATTTGAACCCCGTGGAATCCAGGTCCTCCTTGATTGCCTCTTCCTGCACCAGGAGCGGGAGGCGTTACATAGATGAAGGTTCCTCGACCTCCGCCATTTCCATTGACAGCATCAGCATAACTCTGTCCTCCTGGATTCGGCGATCCTCTTCCTGACATAGCTGATCAAGCTTGAAAGCAGTACAGCAACAGCAACTGCAATGTCTCCAGAAAACTGAGCGACTAACGTCGAAATTCAACCAATGAATCGAACAAGCTCTGATACCATGTGAACAATTAGAATCGAATTGAATTTGGAAGAAACAAGTTGGATTCAACCATGGAGCAAAAGCTCCAGATCCGGGAAAACCAATTTGGTTGTTACAGCAACTGAAACTCTCAAACTGAATTTGGCGCCCAACCACACCTCTTGTACTCTCAGCTGTACAAATTGTTTCCCACACGAAATTACTAAACTACCCTTACAGAAATGTAATGTTGCAACACATTTTATGCAATGGTGCAACCTAAACTATACAATATGTTCCATATCTTTCCTTATATTGTAATAACCTAAGTATCATAGTTTGAAGGAATCTAGCTAATCAGGGGCGGATCCTTGTGTATCATTGGAAGAATTTTTTTTTACCTTTAAACATTCTCGGAACGATGAAAAATTTACCTTCAAATATCATCGGAATGACGATTCAAGATCCGCCCCTGTAGCTAATGCTAGCACTCATGCGGATGCCTCATAAATCCTACCTTCAACCATATGGATGAGATATATAACAGGATATACGTGCAAGGGAATCGAGCCCAATAGCCCAGGGCAACTTAGTCATGTAAGACTGTCTCTAATAAATTTCTCATTTTAGAATTTTCGGATAATTTTAAGGCTTTTTTAGTAGGGGTGTTATGTGAACATGAGTAGTTCGAATTCGACTCGTACTCGTTCGATAAAAACTCGGTTCGAGTTTGTTCGTTTTTTAAACGAGTTGAGTCTGAGCACATTTTTAAGTTCGGTTTAAAGCTCGCCTCGTTCAAATTAAGCTCGAATAGTTCGAATTTCATGGAATTTTTAAAATTTTCTTTAAGTTATTATATAGTGAGTCAGTAGAAGTGTAGAACTGTTTAAAGCTCGACGCGAGCTCGTTGATTTCCTAAATGAGCCGAGTATGAACACATTTTTAAGCTCAAGTCAAAATTTAGGCTCGGCTCGAGCTCGTTCGTATTCAAAATAAACTGAATATGAACAAGCAATACTCGACTCCTTCAACTCGAATAACAACCCTATTTTTTAGCTCAATATACTGTATTTCTCATCCCATTCTTCGATAAACTAAAGGATACCTAGAAACAAATATGGCAAGTAAACAAAAAGAGGGCAACACATGATATATATCTAGAAACAAATATGGTGTAGCCTTGTAGGGGCAAAAATAATAGTTAATCCAATTCATTAGGAACAACTTCGTGCCCAACGCTAAGCGATCCCAAATTGGATTTTTTTTCCCTTAACTTTATCAAAAAGATGGGGCTTGAATTTTGTTGTAGTAAAATTCCTAATCTCCTTCGAGAAGAAACCTAGTTGCAAAAACCTTCATCATCAAAACCCTTCCTCTTGCCAAATCTCCTCAATAATCCGTTCTGAAGTTGAAAGCAATCATGATTATCTATCTTTTAGATCCCCTAGTCGAATTTATTGGGGATTCCGAAGGATTGTCGAAAAAAAAGGTTCGAGAGGTGATGTATGGAGAAGGAATATCAGTGTTGGGGATGTGCTGTACGGTTCTGTGCGCCGATTTCGTGCCATCTTGGCTGATTGGTGGATCAACCTGGCTATGAGATTTTGGGGTTTGAGTGCGCGGCCTCCTCCTTGGCCTCATCCACGACTTGTAGGAGTACAGATCTCCAAAATCTGGAGGAGGCATAATGGTTCTCATACAATCGGAGATATTTCCTCTCTGATTGTGCACTATTTCATGGCACCGATTCAGTGGTGGTGTGTGTGGGAGGTCAACTATGGTTGCATTCGCTCTTCTCCCCTCGACATCTTTTTAAATCAGGTCTGGTATTCAACTCATCTTCACACAACCTCTTCTCCCTCTTCTCTTACAAACTCTCCTTTCTCTCAGATCTCTAACCAAGTTTGTGTTTGTTGTGATCATATGGCTTCGTCCTCAATCGGAGATATTTCCTCTCTGATTGTGCACTATCTCGCTCCTCCACCAAAAAACTCCCGAAAGGGCCCAAAAACCCCCGCTGATGGTGGTCCTGCTGTGGGGATTCCCGCTCCTCCGGTAGGGTTGCCAAAAGCAAATCAAAAGCAGATTGGAAAAATTCTGAAGAAATCCAAGATTGTTGTTCTGTCTCTGAAAAAACGTGGTAAGAAATTTAAGTTTCGAGTAGTCGGGTTGAATACCTTGTTTTTGCTTCACCGATGTTATATATTTCTCTTCTTAATCCGATTGTTAACTTGTGAATTGAGTGTGTGGAAAATGGAGATGGTGTCCTCATGGTCTAAGCACTGCTATGGTCATCTAAATAAGTGGGAGTATGAGTTTCAATTTGTGAACTCGAACATTTTGTTGTTCATCTTAAGTATGTGCACCTTTTGGGTTTCTTCTAAAAATAAAGAAAAAATAGGCTCCAGTGGGTGGAGATTGATGTGGAAATTTGATCAAGAATTTAATTGCTTTCTTATTGATTATTATCAAAGTGGAAATCATAGTGTCCTCTGGTGGAGCAATTGTGCAAGCAGTAATTATAAAATCCACTATTATCTAATTATATTTGAGTATGTTTTCATGATTTGCCTAAGATGTGTTCGTCACTGCTGTGTGGTCTTGTGCCAGTTCTTTCGAGTGCCTTTGTTCTTGTTAATGTGCCTTGAACGACTGTTGACCGGCGACGCATCGGGGGGTCCGGGGGGCGGAGCCCCCCGGCGGTGGTCTCGCTGACCGGGGGTCCAGGGGGCGACGCGCCCCTGGCGGGGGGGCTAGGGGGGGCAGCGCCACCCCGCCTTTACGGTATGCGATGTTTATTGTAAACGGGCCTATCGTCTGTCTATTTTGGGCTTTCAGTCCATTGTCTGTTTAGGGTTCCATGAGTCTCTTTATATACTCATGGAACGCCGTCCCCTGTAACCTAATCTGTTTTCGCTTCCTCTAATAAGAAATCTGGTTCTCTGCCCGTGGACGTAGGCAACACACCGTTGCTGAACCACGTAAATCTCTGTGTCTTTCTTCGCTATTATCGTTCTCGTTATAACAGTTCTTTAGAGAAGTTTGTTTAGTGATGCTTAGTTGCGGGGAGATGCCTGTGTGTTTCAATCAAGTTCCAATTGAGCTATGTCGATTTGAGGTGTTAGAAAATCTTGTCCTGAGAACTAATGGCTTGTTGACACTGCCCTCAATGGTCAAAATGCGTGAGATACATAGTTGTATGTCATCCCTGATCGGTTATGAAGGAAATTTCTGGGTTGCAATCCATATAAAAACTTGTTCGATTAAACCCATATACCGATCTAATGCTAGGCATTATTTTGTGTGTGTATCTTCGGTTAGCAATTGTCAGCTCCTTGTGAGTGTATTCCTATTAAATCATTTAAATAAAGTAATTATATGTAATAATATTTGCCTGATTATACTGCTACCGTCTAATATTGCTCATGATGGAATAAGTGGTATTCAAACGATATTCTTGTGTGCCCAGATTAAGTTTCTTAAAGATAAGAGGTGCTCCTCATGGTGGAAGTGTGGTTGGTTGTTCACAATTTATTTAGTGATAAAAATATTTAGCATATTGCGTGGATGGCCTCGATCATTGAGGTTGCCGTCCTTAATGTCTAATACTTGGATTAAGGCTATTGATAGTATGGGTAAACTTTTGAAGGGGATGTCCCATTTGGAATGTGCTAAGGGGTTTGAGTTCAGAAAGCTTGTGGGATATTCTCCTCAAGGCCAGAATTTTTTGGGTTTTGGCAAGTTTATTAATAGGCAAAGAGCAAAGTGTAGTCATTAGGAGTGTACTGTTCCGTTTAATATCTGTTCTAACCCAAGTTACATAAGTTTTTGTGTGGTTTGGCTTAAGAGTATTCGAGATTCTTCTCGCCGATGTATATTGATTAGGGAAAGAAATATAAGAGGGTGGGAATGAAAATTGGTTCTTGGAATGTACGAGGGATTGGGAGACCAAACTTTTGGGCAGAAGTGAGCTCTTTTTGTAAGACACAGAATATTCATCTATTTGCCGTAATGGAAACAAAATCAGAGCAGATTCTAGATGAAAAGACATGGAAAGCAGCAGGTTTTGATGAAGCATGTTGGGCACCAGCGGTGGTTAAGTCAGGGGGTATAGGCGTATGCTGGAAGTCTTTCCTACTCTCCTCGGAGTCAATTACGCTGGCTTGTCTCGGGCAACGATTTATTGGAGTGGATTATGAAAACTTTGAATCAAACACTAAGTATAGAATATTTTTAGTATATGCCCCTGCGCAGGAACGTGAAAAAACAGAATTCTGGAATGAATTGTCTGCAAAAATCCATGAAACTGCCTTTCCATATATTGTGATGGGTGATTTAAATGACATTGTGTCTAGTGAAGATAAGATCGGGGGTGCAGAAGTATGTTCTGCTAGGCTTGGCAGACTTGCGGATATCAAGGATTCATGCGAGCTATTGGAGCTACCATTTAGTGGTAACCGGTTCACCTGGAGGAAAAAAAAGTGTGGACCGGATAATATTTGGGAACATCTTGACAGAGCGTTAGTCCATCCCTCTATATTAGTTCAAATCCCGAATATTCATGTGACCCATCATGCGTTTTCATTAGGGGTGGGCACAAATCCCGCAAATCCCGATCCCGTCCCGGTCCCGTCCCGATCCCGGTGGGATTTAGGACAAAATAGCGAATCCCGTCCCGCAAAAATTATGCGGGATGAAACGCGGGACGATCCCGGTGGGATCCCGCAAATCCCGTCCCATCCCGCATATAATAATAATAATATTAATAATCATAATTTTTATAATAATAATAATAATATAATAATAATAATAATATTATTATAATATTATAGAATAATAATAATATATTATTAGTATTATTATTTTGAGCAAATATTATTTATAACTATAATAATAATTTTTCAATTTTCAATTTATAATAATAATAATAATATTATTATTATATAATATTATAATATAATTTAATAATAATATTAATTTATAATAAAATTATTATTATTATTATTATATTATTATTATTATATCATATTATATTTTTTTCTTGTAAAGTATAATTATTTTATAATAATAACAATACAAATAAGTAATATTATTTTATTTTATTTTTAATTATAACGTGGGATTATTATTATTTTATTATTATTATTATTATTATTATTATTATTATTATTATTATTATTATTATTATTATAATAATAAAAACAGATTACAAGAAATTAGTGGACAACCGAGATACTATCTGGGCACCCACTCCTTTAGCGATAACAAAGCCAAGTCTAGTAAAAATATAACGTGCAGCACGAGCCCCAGCATCCTGAGATACCGAGAATTTCTGAATCCGCTTCAGCAATGCAACCGCATCTGTATCCAACTCCCCCAATGAAGAGAATGAGAAGGGTAGGAAACCATAACCAGCCGTTGTACACAAATCTCGATACTTGACACACTTACATCGAGCAGCATCAATAACAGCACGACCAGGCATAAAGTCAGAAATTCCAGACTGAGTCAATGGAGAGGATCCCATCAGATCGACACACACATCCCGCCCATTTAGAGTTACAAGAGGCAAATAGCTAATTAAATACGTTATTCTTCCTAACTATCAATCGATAATTAGACAATATTGGTAAATCTCGTCTCAATTCCTTTCCGTCCTGATCTAGTAAGATAATGTAGCCAAATATGTTGAACATAATAATTAATTATACAATCATTGTATGAATTAATAATAGTATTATAATATTAATAATATTATTATTATTATTGAATAATATAGTTGAGAATAATACCGTATTCAACATATTATGCTAAATAATGAATTATGAAAGCATTTTTTCACTTTGCAAATTTATATAATATTTTATTATTTTTATATGCGGGACAAGGCCCGTCCCGTCCCGATCCCGTCCCGTCCAGACACCATCCCGTCCCGAAAAAAAAATGTCAATCCCGTCCCGAAAAAATTTCGCGGGACGAGTCCCGTCCCGGCCCAATCCCGTCCTGTCCCGTCCCGTGCCCACCCCTAGTTTTCATCTTCAGACCATTGCCCTATCTCTCTAGACTTGAGCCCGGGAATGTCTCACAAAGCGGCTCCCTTTAAGTTCGAAAACATGTGGTTAGGCAGAAAAGATTTGAGGAATATTGTAAAGCAAGCCTGGAGAGCCAATTGCGGTGGATCCGCTCTATTCCAACTATCCTTTAAAACAAAAATTTTGAAATCAAGAATTAAAGAATGGAATCGGAAAACCTTTGGGAACGTTTTCCGTCAACTAATCGAGGTGGAAGAAGACCTTGTGTCTATTCAAGAACAAATCTCTGTCCAAGATGATGAGAATCTAATCTTAAAACAAAATAATTTGCTTAGAAAAAGAGAGGCTCTTATTGGGTGGCACAAATCTTTCTGGAGTCAAAGAGCAAAAGCTAAACATATTAAACATGCCGATACTAATTCTGGATATTTTCATAGGGTGGCCTCGGGAAGACGGAATAGGAAAATAATAAGATCTATTATTTCAGCAGAAGGAACTCAGATCTTAGGGGAACAAAATATTAAAACGGAAATCCAGCATGATTTTGCAAAACGATTTAGGAAAGAGGGAGATAACAGAACATCGTGGGGATCCTACTTGGACCTCATCACTAATGAAATCACTGAAGATGATAATAGGGAGTTGATAAAGCCCATCCTAAACAGCGAAATCAAAGGGGTCATCTTTGGACTCGGAAGGAACATGAAGGTTCGATAATGTAAAAACAATGTAATAAGAAATACTCTAGAAGGGGGGTTGAATAGAGTATGCCCGTTTTTCGCAGAAAGTCTCAAGACTTTTGAAGCTTGAATCAAAACTCTTGAGATTAAACCTGAATCACAAAGTTAGACAATCGAACCAAGTGCGGAAATAAGGTAAAGCAAATAAGTAAAGGACACGAGTAATTGTTTACGAGGTTCAGCACAACTGGCCTACGTCCCCGCCTAGGGTTCTTCCACAACCCTAGGATTCAAAGGCTTTATTGAATGCTTAGCTTAGGATCCTAATAGCTCACCGAGAAGCCTCTCTCCTATACAATTGCAATCTAGTCAACTCACGTTCCCTTGGAGTCCTAGACCAATCTAGAAGAGCCCCACCTCTCTCAGCTATCTAGTACAATCCTCTAACTCTCGCAAATCAATAGCCTAGTGCAACTTCCCGAGTTATAAACTCTCGAGTAACACTTGAAATAAATATATCCTATAAGCTCACAGTGACTCTCAAAGGCTTTGAAATAAACAACAAACTATTTGAGCGCTTTGCAGAGAGACACTTGCAAGACAGATTGCTTGAATGAATTGAAGCTCGTGTGTGGCACTTGTTATTCTGTCTTCTCCTTCCTTTCCTTTATATAATAGCATGAAGATAGCATGGAGCGTGAGAATCTTCATCACCAGATCTCCAACGGCTCTTTCCAATCAGGTTGATCTTGGATCTTCTATTTAAGGATACTTCGAAGTCATGATCTATTTTGAACCGATCTTCTCAACAAGTAAAAGGAAGGATGTAATCTTGATTTATACTTCCTGAAATGGTTAGTCCAACAAATATATATATAATATAAAGGAAGTATATAATAAGATAAAATAATATACGAATAATAAGTTAGGTTTTGTATTTCATCAACTGTTAACGCTCCAAGGCCTTTGACACAAAAAACCTGTCAAAGCCTTTGGAACATCTTTTCCGATTTTCATCAAGGGAGGGAGTTATCAGAACAAATCGCCGGGTCCGGACGGTTTCACTGCAGAATTCTATAAAACGTATTGGGATATAGTTGGTCCATCAGTGATTAAGGCTGTAAAAAGCTTCTTCTTATCTGGAAAACTACTTCGTCAGACTAACCATACTTTCATAACTCTTCTACCCAAAATTGATAACCCGAACACCACGAATAATTATAGACCAACTAGTCTATGCTCAACAATGTATAAAATTATTTCGAAAATCTTGACAGAAAGGTTGAAGAAGGTCATAGGCAAATTAATTCATCCTCTACAAGGTGCCTTTGTGGCAGATAGAGCAATACAAGATAATGTATTAATTGCACATGAGATTTTCCACTCGTTTAAAACTCGTAAAGGTGAGGGAGGTTGGATGGCAATCAAGTTGGACATGGAAAAAGCTTATGACAGACTAAATTGGGATTTCATTTTCGAGATCCTTCGAAAGTTTGGTTTCCATCCTATTTTTATTAACTGGGTTAAGGAATGTATCTCTACAGTCTCCTTCTCTGTTTTGGTAAATAACTCCCCAACAGAAATGTTTTTTCCAACAAGAGGTATCCGCCAAGGGGATCCTATTTCCCCTTTTCTTTTTATCCTCGGTGCTGAACTTCTTGCAAGAAAATTACATCAACAGTCATTAGTCCCGTCAAGCAACATCGGGTTCAAGTTTGGTTGTGGGGGTCCTCGTGTTCCATTTCTGGCATTTGCAGACGACATTATTATTTTTGCAAAGGCATCCCTAATGGCGAGCCAGAAAGTAATGGAAATAATTAATGAATATTGCCTTCTGTCTGGACAAAAAGTTAACTTTCACAAATCTTCGTTCCAAACGACGTCTGGCGTCCCTGGCTCTAGAATCCAAATTTTGCAGAACGCTCTTCAAACTCCCCACACAATATCCATGGAGAAATACTTGGGATGTCCTATTATTAGCGGTAAAGTTAATAAGGAAACATTTGAGGAAATTGTTGGGAAATCTAAGGACCAATTATCTAAATGGAAAGCTACCGCCCTTTCTCAACAGGGAAGATCCATATTAATAAACTCTAATTTATCTGCAAAACCGTTATATGTTATGCAAAGTTTCATGCTACCGTCCTCAATCCATAAAAAACTAGACCAAATTAACAGGTCTTTCTTTTGGAATAAAGATCTTCAGTACAAACCCCTCATTAGTTGGGATAAGATTTGTAAGCCAAGGGTGAAAGGCGGATTGGGCATTAGAAAGTCACAACCCATGAATGAAGCACTTCAGATGAAACTCCTATGGAAAACACTTGCAGAACCTGAAAATATTTGGGTAAAAATTATTAAACACAAATATCTAAAAGATCAAGATGTGTTGAATTACACAAAGGTCGCGAATTCTTCGTGGCAATGGAGAAATGCTTCGGCTCTCATAGGCAAGTTTAAGGAGGGTCTGTTCTGGTCAATCGGCAATGGTGGGTCGGTTAATTTTTGGACAGACCGTTGGATATCTCACACTCCTCTGTATCAAAGGATCCCGGGTAATTTAAATACTGACTTAGATACCAAAGTAAGTGAGTTTATAATTGACGGAACATGGAACCAGGATATGCTATACTCAACCCTTCCTAATAATATTGTACAAGAAATTTTGTCCATCCATCTCCCAATTAGTGCAATGGCTGACAGGCTTTACTGGGGGCCAGATAAACAAGGTTGGTTTTCCACATCTAGTGCAGTTAAACTTATAACTAAGCAAGATTGTCTTCGGGATGACCCGTGCACGTGGATATGGAAAGTGGATGTGATGCCAAAAATAAAGAACTTGCTTTGGAAGATGTCACAAAATGGACTAGCCACAAAAGATAGGCTAAGTGCTAGAGGAACCCCGATTCCGAATGGGTGTATGTTCTGTAATAGCCCGATCGAAGATGAGCTCCACTTATTCATCGAATGCCCCTTTGTAAAGACGTCAAACTTAAATATCCCAAAAGTATCAGATAAGTTCCGAACTGCGCATTGTCGATCCTGGAGCGGAAAATCAATATTAGAAAGACTGGGTAACCAATTAAATAAAAAAGAAAAGGAAGAGGTGGCAATAAAATGGTGGACAATTTGGTATTTTAGAAACCAATTATCCTTTGGGAAAAAAACTACTAAGCCCTCGAATAGTGAAATTCACACATTTCTAAATTTCACAAGAAATAACTGGCAGTCTGCCAAGACAGTAGATGAGGGTAATTGTATCTCAGCGGGTGGTTGTCCGTTTAACCAAAAGAGGAGAGTAAGTAGGAAAAATGTTAAATGGCGTAAACCGGAATGGGGAAGTGTGAAGTTAAATTTTGATGGAGCTTCCTCTGCGGATTGCATAGCCTCAGCTGGTTTCATTATCAGAAACTGGGATGGAGATGTTGTTAAAATTGGGGCTAAAAGACTAGGGGTTGCTTCACCCCTATTGGCGGAAGCAATGGCGCTACGAGAAGGAATAGTGACTGCGAGAAATATCAATTGCGAGAAAATCGAGATAGAAGGGGACTCATCAATAATAATAGATCATCTTCGGTCAAAAGGGAAATGCCCATGGGAAATCGAATTACTTATGGGGGATATTAAGTGGTTGCTCCGTGAATTTCGGAGTGTCTCCTCTTCCTTTGTGCCCCGCGAGGGTAACATGGCGGCTGACAAGGTTGCACACCCTGGCCGTCTTGTTAGCGGGTTTGCATTGGAGTCTAATTTAGATCTGCTTGATCTCATCCGTCGAGATGCTATCGGTTAGGTTCTTTACCAACCGAATTATTACCTTATCAAAAAAAAAAAAAAAAAAATAGACATAGCTCGAGAACAAAGAATATTTTTTAATCGTTTTTTTTAATCATGTATCCCCATACAGAATAAGAATTTTACGAATAAGCAACTTAAATTAAAGGGCTATTATTCGCCAAAAGATAGGGTCTCAACACGTCTAAAGATGGTCCTGAGTTCAAACATGTAGGGTCATGTGAGTGCATAAATCTGCTCACGATAATTGTTGATTGAGACCGATCTTGATGATGATCTCAACACAAACCCTAGCATGTGAAACAAGAACAAACGAGGTCGGGGCGGAGCTTGTCTCCTCGGAGGTCCCTCCGATGCTCAAGTCAGTATTGTTCTGATTCATCCTCCCTATGGAGGTGCATCTCATCTTTTATAATAAAATTAGGGTTTGAGGGTTTTACCATAGGAAAGACAACAATGTCCTTGGGCCTTAGTGAGCTTGATTAGTTTTGCTCTCTCAATTGCCCCTCGGGCTTCTTTAGCGCTTATCAGCGCTGAAGGAGGCCGATAATTTCCGTTCCTTGGGAATCTTTATATTTGGACCTTCACCTTGATTACTGAGTTAGGTCTTGATCTCGTAGATGGGTACTTGGATAACAAGTTGCGTAAACTCTCTTGATTGCCAATGGTTGAAGAATATTGACCGTGATTGGTGCAGGGACTTTGACCTACAAACGGCGACTATTGACCTCAATTGGTGTCCACTAGCTGGCCTGTAAATGGCGACTATTGGCCTTAAATGGCGTCCATCTTGATGGTCTCTGAGCGGCTATTATTGGCCTTAAGTGGCATCCATCTTGATGGCCTATGAGCGGCTACTATTGGCCTTAAGTGGCGAAAGCAATCGGCCCCTAACGGTGACGGATTATAATTGGCCTTTGACGGCTTCTACGCATTTGGCCTGTGATTGACTTTTCTTTGGGTCCTAATTGACGATCACCTAAATGGCCTATGAGTGGCGAGAATTGGCCTTAAGTGGCGAATGGTTGGCCTTGAGTGGCTATTTTTTTGCCTTTATTGGCTATCTGTTGGCCTTGATTGGCTATTTTTTTGCCTCTACTGGCTATCTGTTGGCCTTGATTGGCTATTTTCTGGCCTCTATTGGCTATTTGTTGGCCTTGATTGGCTGTAATTCATAGCACTATATCCTCTGTCGTTGTCGATGACGATATGTTGTTAACCTCAAAGAATGTTGTTCCTAGCACTCTTCATGGCTTCAAACGACCTCCGCGACAAAATGATTGCACGCGTCATGTGTAACCTCCTGGCTTGAAATAATGCCCATGGCAGCCCCAACTTTGTCGTGAACCTTAGTTTGCGGTTGAATTATTAGAGCATCACTCAAAACATTAAAAATCATGCAATGAATTTTCTTTTTTTAACGGCGTATTTTACACTAGGATAATGAGATGGTACATTTTATCATTAAAACGACAAGGTGAGTTTAGAAAACTTAGCTGATGGGTTCTTATACATCCCGCATGAGTTGGACCAGTGGTGTCTCGATCATCCAGTCTTCAACTATTTTAGGTTCGGTACCCCTAGTGTTGCTTCATGTCTCCGAGTTGTTCCTGAAGGTTGGACCTTCTTTTGCGACGATCTCAAATATACAGGCCAAGTTGCGATTTTTTAGAATTCCGGGTTGATTTGGTAATTGATGCAAATGTGCACACCCGTCATCTTCTTCCTTCGGACTTGTACAGAGCGGCGGCGGCATTTGACTCCTTCGACTCCCTGTAGCTCCCGGAGAACAGATTCGAGTTGGATCTGAGGGATCTGCGGGCGAGGCGACGTGAGAGGTTGAAATCGGTTAGCGTCACGTGGCCAGATTGTTGGATGAGGACAATAGGAGGGAGCATCCACCGCTCCATGAATCTGTCATGCCCCAGAAACCATCACTCGTTGTTCATTGGGAGATCCGATCTTGTAGCTTTTTTATCGATCGAGTTCCCCACGGACGGCGCCAATTGTGAGTGCATAAATCTGCTCATGATAATTGTTGATTGAGACCGATCTTGATGATGATCTCAACACGAACCCTAGCCTGTGAAACAAGAACAAACGAGGTCGGGGCGGGGCTTGTCTCCCCGGAGGTCCCTCCGACGCTCAAGTCAGTATTGTTCTGATTCATCCTCCCTATGGAGGTGCATCTCTTGCTTTCCCTTGCCACTGAATCAGCACCTTGTGACGTGCTCTCCGGTCTCCTAACAGAGGTATCACTTCCAAAACCTCCTTAGGTATGAACTCTTCCTCCACTAACTCCAGCTCATATGGTAGTTCAGTCATCATTGGATGTTTCCCCGCTACCCTCTTAATGAGTGAGATATGGAACACCGGATGAATTTTGCTAGTTGGTGGCAACTCCAGCTTGTACACCACATGATTAATCTTCTTGATAATTCTGAATGGGCCATAGTACCTCGGAGCTAATTTTTTATTCAGTCTTCTCAAAAGAGTTTGTTGCCTGTGGGGCCACAGTTTGAGCAACACTAAGTCTCCTTCTTCTAACTCCACCTCCCTTCTTTTTTCGTTGGCCTGGCTCGACATCCTTTTCCAAGCTCTCTCTAAGTTGAATTTGAGCTGCCTTAAGATCTCATCTTTGTTCCAGAAAACATCAGCCACTGCAGGAACAAGGAATTCTCCTAGAAGGTACTCCTTAAGCGTGGGTGGCGCTCTTCCATAAACACATTCAAATGGTGTTTTTCTAGCAGCACCTTGAAAGGTTGTATTATACCAATACTCTGCCCATGGGAGCCACTTTCCCCACTGCTTCGGTTGTTCTGAGACAAAACAGCGAAGATAAGTCTCCAAGCACTTATTCAATACGTACCTCAGTCTGCCCATCCGTCTCTGGGTGATATGCACTGCTCATTTCCAGCACTGTACCTTGCCAGGTGAAGAGCTCTTGCTAGAAGCAACTCAAGAAGACGGGATCTTGATCACTCACGATTGATCTAGGAATGCCATGTAGTCTGATGACTTCCTTCACAAATAGCTCAGCTACCGACTTAGATGTCTAAGGGTGCCTCAAGCCAATGAAATGCCCATACTTGGAGAGTCTATCCACTACCACAAGGACACATTCATACCCTTGGGATTTGGGCAAACCACTGATGAAATCCATTGAAACATCAGTCCATATTTGATGTGGTATAGCCAAAGTTAAGGTTGGAGCAATCCTTCTGGTGCTAGCGTGTCATATTTGTGCTTCTAACAGACCAAACACTCGGCCACATACTTCTGGACATGCTTGAACATCCCTACCCAATACACATTGGCAGCTATCCTCTTATAAGTTCTAAGAGTTCCTAAATGTCCCCCACTTGGGGTGGAGTGGAATTCTTGCAGCAGCTGCGGAATCCACTTAGAATGCTCAGGTATCACCACTCTACCTTTGTAAAACATATTGCCATTCACCAGCTGAAATGGACCTTGTTCTCCTTGCATAAGTCTCTACTTAATTAGCTACAATTTAGGATCTGCCTCCGCCTCCTTTCGGATTTCTTCCCAACTAGCCCAATAGAGGATGTACAAGGCTCCTAAATCTGCTCCAATCCCTCTCATTGAGAGAGCATCAGTTGCTTTGTTCAAGTTGTCTGACTTGTACTCTATCTCAAAATCATAGCCCATAAGTTTGGCAACCCAATTTTGCTAAGCAGGAGTTGTGATGGGTTGCTTGAAAAGATGTCGAAGGCTGCTATGATCCATTTTGACCATAAATTTCCTTCCTAGCAGATAAGGCCAATGCTGAATTGCCATGATCAGCGCCATTAACTCTTTTTCGTATGCCGATTTCCCTAGGGTATTTGAAGACGACTCTTTACTGAAGTAAGCTAGAGGCCTCTTATCTTGCATTAGGACAGCACCTACTCCTTCTCCCGACGCATCACACTCAATGGTGAAGGTTTTTTGAAAGTCTGGCAATGACAACACTGAAGCAGTGGTGATGGCTGTTTATAAGGCCTTGAAAGCTGCCTAAGACTCCACATTCCATATCAACCTGGCCCCTTGTTCCTTCTTAAGAAACTGAGTCAATGGCCTGGCTATCTTTCCATAATCTCAAATGAACTTTCTGTAGTATCCAATCAGGCCTAGAAATCCCCTTACTTCCTTCACTGACTTAGGAGAGGGCTAAGATAACACATTAGCCACCTTAGCAGGATCCATGGAGACCCCTATTTTAGACACAATATACCCCAGATATTCTATTGAGCTTTGGCCAAAAGCACACTTCTTCTGGTTCAGATAGAACTTATGCTCACTCAATATTTTCAACACTTTAGACATGTGTTGTAGATGATCGCTGCTAGTTTTACCGTAAACAAGTATGTCGTCAAAGAACACGAGGACATACCTTCTTAGGAGTGGCCTGAAGATCTCATTCATTACTTCTTGGAAGGTTTCCGGAGCATTCATGAGGCCAAAGGGCATGACCAAAAAGTGGTAATGTTCTTAGTGTGTCCTGAACGTTGTTTTCGCCACATCCTCGACAGCTACTCGGATTTGATGGTAACCCGAGCGAAGATCCAGCTTAGAGAACACTCTAGCACCGTTGAGTTCATCTAGCATCTCTTGTATCACCGGTATCAGATATTTACTAGGAACAGTGGTTGCATTCACTGCTCGGTAGTCCACACAAAAACGCAAGCTACCATCCTTCTTCTTAACTAGTAACACTGGGCTGGAAAAGGGGCTCTTACTCGATTGTATGATACCATCCTTCAACATTTCAGAGACCATCCTCTCGATCTCATCCATCTGGGAGTGCCCGTACCTATAAGGATTAACACTAACTACTTGAGTTCTGAGTTTGAGGTGTATTTGATGATCAACTGGCCTGGGAAGTGGCAGTCCCTTAGGTTCATCGAACAGATGCTGAAATTATTCTAGTAATACCTTCAAGGTTATTGAAGGCTTTAGAGTTTCTGCCGCCATGAATTCAGGATTGCTATCCTGATATACTTCCCACAATAGCACCCAAAATTCAACCTCGGACAACTTCTCAATAGCATGAGCAGACGCAGGAGCGATTGCTAAAGTGGGATTTCCAACAAGTTTAACCCTCTCTCCATTTACCATAAACTCCATAGACAAGTTGGCCCAATTGGCCTTGACATCACCCAAAGTTTCTAGCCATGCTACTCCCAAAATCAGATCAACTCCTCCAAGGTGGAGAGGGTAACAATCGATGGTAATATCATATGTCCCTAGGGTGACCCCAAGGGCTTTGCATACCCCTCTTGATGAGACCATCTTTCCATTACCAAGCTTAACCCTATACAGCGATGTCAGTTGGGTGGGGAGGACCTCCTCCTTAATTAGTTGGTGTCAAATGAAGTTATGGCTCGCGCGATCCAAGCCTACGGGTCGCTTCCATCGAAATCTTGCAACTCAACCTTCTTAGCTGCTAATTGGATTTCATCTAATGACACCAAGTGAGAGGAACGCGGAATATCAGAAGACAACAGAGTGGATCCCCCGGTCACTACCCCACTGCTCTAACCCCCACCTTCTTCCTCACTCATCTTTTGCTTAAGAAATGGGGTCACCATGTCAAGCAGCATGCTGATCCTTTCATCTGTGTTCGTCGTGATCGACTTCAACTCCCCGACCTGTGATCGCATCTCTCTCTTCAGTTCATCCATCTTTCTGTTTGTTTCTTCATTCTGCTTCCTCATTTCCTCCATATTCTTCTCCATCTACACAGCCCTTGTCAAAGGGATGAAGCCTCTCAACAAGAGCACCAAATTGATGGAAGTAAGAATATGGAACACAAATAAACGCCAATAACTCCTTGGAATTTGTATTAGCTTTACCAGAAGAGGCAACCTCTCTCTGGCCAAAAATTGCCAAAGCCAAATACAACCAAGATGACCTTAACAGCCTCCCCGATTAACCTATATACTAGGTAGTTTCCTATAGGTCACCCGCAGGGGACGATCCCCAAAACCCTCCTAACAAACTCTGAGCCAAAAGGAGAATAATAGAAGGAAAACGACAAAAGGAAATATTATGTAACAAGTAGATATCATAAGCCTCTCCCACGTGGCTTCAGGCTCATGGTGCATCTCCTCCTTGCTTCCCCTTATTTGCAGCAAGGCTATTAGTGGGTTTCTTCCGTGTATAAACAATCATGGGTCTATCACTAAATGTGCGCATACTCGGCTCTTTTGGGAAATGAACAAGTTTGAGCCGATCTTTTTTCGAATTAAGCATCCCTTTTGCTTAAAACATAGTAAATTAAAGAAAGTTTTATAATTTCACAAAATACGAGCTATTCGAACTTAAATTGAACGAGCCGAGCTTTGAACCGAGCTTAAAAATGTGCTCATACTCGGCTTGTTTAAAAAATGAACGAGTTAGAGCTACTCGGCTCACATAACAACCCTACATATGTGGTTCTATGTTTTGTATTTTTCAGGTCTTCATAAATATTATACGATCTTGGTTTTTTGTATTTTATGATTACTTTGGATCTCTTAAAACACATTCTTAAAGTAGTCCAATATACGATGTGTATGACTTAACTTTTCAAACCCTGCTTGTAGTGAGATACATTGGGATTGTTCTCGTTATATATGGTTGTAACTTCTCCTTCCCTCACTTCCATCTCCGATATATGAAAATAATTTGACCTAAAAAATTGACACTCTCTCCCTTTCAAAATACTTGTTGTTTGATTTTTTTATTTTTTATCATTTTAATAAAATAAACTCTATAAAAAATAATTATAAATTCGTACTTATTAGTAATGAGTATTAACTTATATTAAAAATAATTAAATAGTTGATATCTCATAAAGGTTTTATTAGTTTTAAAAATTCAATTAACCTAAATTTTGAGGCGAGGGAGTATACTTCAACTTTTTTGTCTCACTTCGGATTTGGAAATGAAAGGAGGGCCGGACAAATGGATCACCTATGTCAAAATCCCCCTCTCCTGAATGAATCCGGATCCTCATCCGCCCGAATTTTAAAAAAATATATAAAAATAATTAATATTTGAAAAAATTAAGAAAAAATATTAAGGGAGGTGTGGCTTGGGAGAGGGTATAGGCGGAGACAGGGAGAATTCGAGACAACAGGTCTAGACTTAGGGAAGGATGGGCCATGAAGATATCAAACAAGGCGGGACATGTAAGTGAGAGGAAACTAAAAGACCTCCAAACGTGTATATAAAATGAGATTGTCGATCCAAAGTTTTCAAAAAAAAAAAAAACAAATTTCTTTGAATAAATTTGCGAAACCGGCACTTTTTTTGGACAATTTTGCAAAAGACCACGTTTTTGGACAAATTTGCGAAATAGACGCTATATATACTAATTCTCAATTTTTTATATTGTTTTTTTCCTGATCGTTGCCCTCAATCCATCGTCTCTCCAATCTCAGGCAATGGAGCTCTCGAGCGAGCGGCGGAGCGAGCTCCGGAGGCCGGTGCGAGGTCGATCGAGCGATGCCTCAAAACCTCCTCCGATCTCTGTCTTCCCCCCCCCCCCCCCCCCCCGCTCTTCCTCCCGGCGCCGCCTGTTTGCGACCAAATCCGCCACCGCCTCTCGAAGTGCTTCAAGGAACTCTTGCGGCCGGCCATGGTTGAATCGATGGCGGATATGGATGAATCGAAGACGAATCGAATGCAAATCGAACGAATCGGCATTTGAACTTTCAGATCTGATCTCGCACCGGGTCTTTGCTCGCGATCTGAATACTTGAGAGCCGATCCGCACAACCAGGGCTCGAAAACCGTCGGTGGCGTCCTGTTGCTCCTCGGATCAGATCGGAGGTGCAATTGGACCTCGCCATGGCTGCGTGCTCTCAGTTTTCCAGATCTGGTTGAATTGGTGAAGCGAGCGAGGTCGAGAGAAGCCGGATCTCAGATCTGAGCCAAGGTCGAGCGAGCGATGTCGAGCGAGGCGGTGAGGCGAGGCGGAGCGAGGTCGAGCGAGGTCCAGATCTGAGCGTAGCGAAGCGGCGAGGCGGCGCGAGAGATATGTCCACGATATTGCAGAGGTTGAAGAAAGCATTTTTGGAAAATTACAAAAATTACCCCATTTTTGGAAAAAACTATTTATATTTCACTATATGGTTCAGATTTGGTGTGTAGTAAACCATATAGTGAAAGAGAAAAATCCGTATTTTGTACGAAAACCATGTCCCAGGTATCGAAAGAGAAATGGGGAAAAATGATGACGCCTAATAGAAAATGCTGACACGAAAACGCTGACATGTTGTGTGCTGACACGAAAAAAAATGTTGACACACGACATAAACTTGTTATGAAAGACATACAAAATTGACAAGTATAACAAGTCATTTTATACCCCGAGTACAAAAAAAGAGTAACAACATTTTATAGCAAGTGTTAATGAGCAAAATTGCACAAGATGGGGGATTGGTGAAATTTTGCTCAACATCATCTTATTTTTGCTCAATAATATGTTATTTTTGCACAGCAACCGAGACTTGTGAAATTGTGCTCAACATGATTTTATTTTCTCTCAATATAATTTCATACTTTATCTATAAATTATTGTACAACATCATCTTATTTTTTCTCAACAATAGGTTATTTTTGCACAACAATTGAGACTTGTGAATTTGTTCTCAACATGATTTTATTTTCTCTCAATATAATTTCATACTTTCTCAATAAATTATTGCACACCATGCTCTTATTTTTGCTCATCGATACTTTATTTTTGCACAACAGTTGAGACCTGTGAAATTGTGTCTCAACATGATCTTAAGAGTTGCATGACTCTCTTGTAAGAGTTGCACGACTCTGTTGTAAGAGTTGCACGACTCTGTTTTAAGATTTGCACGACTCTGTTTTAAGATTTGCACGACTCTTGTTTTAAAATTATATATTGCACAACATACGATGTAAGAGTTGCACGACTCTGTTGTAAGAGTTGCACGCTCTGTTGTAAGAGTTGCATGACTCTTATTTTAAGAGTTGCACGACTCTGTTGTAAGAGTTGCACGACTCTGTTTTAAGAGTTGCACGACTCTGTTTTAAGAGTTGCACGACTCTTGTTTTAAGAGTTGCACGACTCTCTTGTTATATTTGCACAACATTCGAGACTTGTGAAATTGTGTCTCAACATGATCTTACTTTTTGTAAATATAATTTTATACTTTTTAATAGATTATTGCACAACATGGTCTTATTTTTGCTCATGAATAGACAATAATTGCACAACATGAGGGATTGGTGAAATTTTTCTCAACATCATCTTATTTTTGCTCAACTATATGTTATTTTTGCACAACAATCGAGACTTGTGAATTTATTCTCAACATGATCTTATTTTATCTCAATATATAATTTCATACTTTCCCAATAAATTATTGCTCAACATGCTTTTATTTTTGCACAACATGGTCTTATTTTTGCTCATCAATATACAATAATTGCACAACATGGGGGTTTGGTGAAATTTTGCTCAGCATTATCTTATTTTTGCTCATTTATATGTTATTTTTGCTCAACTATATGTTATGCAAATATGACACAAGTCTAGTTTTTTTATTTATTTATTTTACATTTTTTCGTGCAAATATAAGAGTACGATGTGCAAATATAACCGTAAGTTGTGCAAATATGACCCAAGTCTAGTTTTTTTTTTAACATTTTGTCATGCAAATATAAGAGTACGATGTGCATATATAATCGTATGTTGTGCAAATATAACATTTTATTGTGCAAAATGTAATATTTTTTCCGCTTAATTTCCATATTTATAGGGTGATTTGCACATCGTAAGAGTTGCACGACTCTGTTTTAAGAGTTGCACGACAATTGAGACTTGTGAAATTATTCTCAACATGATCTTATTTTATCTCAATATAATTTCATACTTTATCAATAAACTGTTAGCGATCCATAATCTATTTTTTTTATTTCTCTAACATTTTTTCGTGCAAAGATAAGAGTATGTTATGCAAATATATCCGTAAGTTGTGCAAATCCATATCTACTTTTTTTTTTACATTTGAATATAAAATTATATTTGCACAACAAATTGTTATATGTGCACAACGTAAAATTATTTTTGCACGACAAAAAGTTTTGAAACGAAAAAAAAGCGGGAAAAAAATATATTATATTTTGTACAACAAATTGTAAGAGTTGCACGACTCTGTTTTAATCATATGTTGTGCAAGTATAACATTTTTTTGTGCAAAAATAAAAATAAAAATATAGATTATGGATCACATAATAAAATATAGATAGTTTTTTTTTAATTTCCATAATTATGGGGTCAGTTTTGTAATTTAATCAAAAGTCCTTCTTCAACCTTCGTATGCCCAGATCCAGCACTCGCACACCGCCGGCTCCGCCTCCGGCTCGCTCGACCTCGCTCGGATCCACAACGCTCGCTCGACATCGCTTCGGCCGCACTCCATTTCGCTCCGCCGCTCGCTCGACCTCGCTCCAACACTCTCGCTCTTCGGCGCTCTCGATCTCCGTCTCGAATTCACCTATTGGAACTGTAATTCGACTAATTGGAACTCGAATTCACCAGATCTCCCCACGCTGAATTGATTTGCCGAATCAATTAACCGAATTGCAGATCTGCGTCGCCGAATCAATTGTACATAGAATTCGAATTCAGATCTGGCCGGGGGAAGGTGCGAGGCGGAGCGAGCGAGAGCGAATATAGGAGGAGAGGAGGAGCACGCGGCGGCGGCGAACGGGAGGAGTGGGGGAAGATGAACAGCGTCGGCGACGTCGAAGGCTTCGCCTCCAGATCCGGCGAGAGGGAGAGCGAGAGCGCGAGGAAGGGAGAGCGGCCGGAGAGATCGACGGAATCTGATTTAATTAGTATATATAGTGACTATTTCACAAATTTGTCCCAAACGCGGCTATTTCACAAAATCAGCCCATTTTCGTGGCTATTTTGCAAAACCCCCAATTTCTTTTATCCAATATTGAAAATGAAGGGAGAGAGAACAGGGGGGTGAACATATAAAACAATGTCGGTATAAAGTGAGGGTAGGATTGAAATCCGAACACATTTCATACATCTATAAAAATGAGTGTTTAAAAGTTGAGTTGGAAAAATAAAAAAATTGAAAAAAGTAATGAATTTTTTTTTTAGCCGTTGAGATGAGTCCCGGACCCGGTAGGAAAACCTTTGATCCACACATGACACATGACACACCCTTACCCTTACTCAACTGGCGAGTCAAAGTCAAGACCATGACCAGTCTCTGATCTCTCTGTGTACATAATTTTACCCAAAATAAAGAGGTCTTGACTAATCTCTCTGTTGTAACTTGTACTTCCTCCGTTCTTTTTTATTTGTCTTTTTACTATTTATGTACGTTTTTTGATATGATAAAAACTATATAAAATATTTATTTTTTTAATAATCTCATACTTATTAGTATTAAGTTTAATATTATTAAAAAAATTGAAGAAAAAAATAATATTTATATAGTTTTTACATTTCTAAAAAAACGTACCTACTTTAAAAGTGTCAAATATTAAGGAACAGAGAGAAGGAGTATATAACTTTACCCAAAATAAAGAAGGGTAAGTGCAAAGTTGAACACCGCCCCTAACAAACTGCGCCACAAAAATTCGGTCGCCCTTTCGGAATTTAGGGTGTTTTAACTTTTAACATACGTATTTATGTACCCATTCTATTATATGTCATTTACTATTTTTATACATTTTTTAAAATAATAAAAACTATATAAAATATCAACTTTTTCACATTTGTTTTTATAAATTCAAACTTAATAGTAATAATGGGAGAATATCATATGAGAAGTGTAATATTGGGTGAGAGATGAGAAGGGTGAATTTTCACCTTTTGATGAAATCTAATGGCTCATATTAAAACCCTCCACTAATTCTCTCTCCTCCCAATTCTTCACTCCCCTCAAAAGTCAAAATCTTTTCCATTCCATCTTCATGATTTTGTGCACCAAACTCTCGTCGGCTAGTTGGAGGCCACCGCCACGAGAGTTCCACAGAAACGGCATCACCGGCACCATGAGAGTTCCAACGAAACGGTTGCGTTGGAGGCCACCGACATGAGAGTTCCAGAGCCATCTACGCTGTCGGAGAAACGACATCGCCAGAGTTCGTTGTAGACATCCAAACTCTCACCGGCTAGTTGCTCAAGAGGAGAGTTCCGGAGCCATCGATGGCTCACCATCATGATTTCTAGCATCTCCATGGCCTGCAAGCAGACTGCCTCCCTCGTTCAGAGAGCCCCCATCTCTAACCTCATCAGAGTTCAGGGTTCCGTCAATGTCCAGTGCGAATGTGCGCTGACGAAAAGAAGCTCGATGTCATCTCTAGTGATGTCTCCAATTCAATTCAATTTCATTTTGAAATTTTGTAATTGTTTGACATGGCGATGCATCAAGATGTAAAATTTGAAGTAGGATTGAAATTCCTAATTGACCTGCTATGGAGATACAATTCATATTTGAATTTTATTTTTTAATTCATCATCGGGGTCATAGCATCTGAGGAGGATGATGTGTTGGTAATTTTTTGGATGAAGTTAATTTATACTCCGTATGGATTTAAAAAAGGGAGAAAGAAACAGTAAAGAGTTGGGAGGAGAGAGAATTAGTGGAGGGTTTTAATATGAGCCATTAGATTTCATCCAAAGGTGAAAATTCATCCTTCTCATCTCTCACCCAATTTACACTTCTCATAGGATATTCTCCCAGTAATAATAAGTATGAATTATTTAAAAAGTTAATATTTTATGTAGCTTTTAACACCTAAAAAAACATGCGTGAATAAAACGTCAATTTTTTTTTGGAAGCAAGATAAGAGTTAGGAAAGTCGCTGACGAGCATGCTTCTTTCCTAGAGCGGACGAGCGGACGAGAATACTAAGTTCTGGATCAGTAACCAATATATCATCGGCAGAAATGCAGTAAGCCAGTTGCGCAATCCTTTCAGCAAACGTAGTAGAATCCATGAAAATAGGACGATTAGCAACATTAGAGATAAATTTAAGATTTAAAGTCGTATCAGCCATCAAAAGCTCGATATTCCAAGGGCACGACCAGCCACCTAGGAGAGTCTTTATGACGACCAAACAGTCTCACTCTATCAAGAGATTTTGAATGCCTAGACTTCTAGCCCTAGCAACACTCATATGAAAGCCTAATGCTTCAGCAAAAATCGCCGATGTGCTATTACAAGTGCCCAATCCGAGCGAGTATATTTTCCCTAGGTGGTCGCGACAAAGTCGTATGAACCAGTCCCCGACAGGCAGTGAGAGCCGTCGAAATTTAGTTTGTGATGTCCTGGTGGTGGCTTGTCCCAGGATTGAGTATGGATCCTGGTTTCCCTGGAGACAGTAGATCCGTTGTTAATGCCCCTCGAGTGGACGTTTGATGTCATAGTTTGAGTGTCGTTTGTTTTATCCAAGCAATCCGCCCAAGACCTCTGGCTAGAGTTACAAAAGAGCGCAATTGCCTGACAAGAAGTCGACGTGGTGTGTTAAAATACTAGTTGGTTTCTAAAGAACTAGAGACCCCACCAAGCGAAGGCAAGTTTGTTAAGAGCTTTCTTACCAACCGAAATATAGATATGAACAAGGATGGTTTTAGGTTTAGTGTTGATGTCTAAGCCATGGTGGTTTGGGAAAGCAATGCGAAGATCCGCATGAAGGGCGATGGTCATGGGGCATTGTAGCAGAAGGTGGAAGGTAGACTCCGTTGTAGCAAAACGTCAAATTTTAATTAACTAAGGGAGTGTATAAGAACAGAATATATATATATATATATAGGGAAGTTTTAAAATGTAAAAACTCCTTAACGTGTAAAATCCACTTAACGTGTAAAATTTATTTTTTTAATTAACTAGAACACGCGCGCTCGATCAGTTTCTCTCTCGCGCTGCCCCGCACCCACATCCGGCCACGTCGTCGAGCCACCAGCGACCAGCCGCCGTCGAGCCCACCCCGGTGCGCAACCCCCGAGCCCTGGACTGCCCCTGGTTCGAGCCATCTGCTGCCCCGACGCGCCCGTCTAATCGCAGCACCATCGCGCGAGCCATCAGCAGCCTCTCGGTTTTCGGCCTCCCACGCCACCCACGAGCCACCTCCGGCCACCAGCCCCGACCAGCTCGAACCCCCTCCCTCAGGCGCACCCCCCGAGCCCGGAACCCCCATGGTTCGAGCCCAGCCGAGCTCAAACCGAGCCCATCTCTCTCGACAGACCTGTTCGACGTTTTTCGTTCGGAATACCTTCGAAATCCCGAATTTGCTCCTTGTTTCCACTCGAATTTGGTATGATTTCTAACCCTAAACTTGTTTATTACAACTATTTAGATTGTTTGAATGATTTAGGTTGAGATTGAAAACCTAGGGTTTGATTTAGAAGCGGAATTTGGGGCTTTTTGCCAAAAGCCAAATTGATTGAAATTGATGATATGGCTGTGTTGTTGGGTTGATTTTGAGCTAATTTCATGTTCATATCATTGTCAAATTGTTTATAGATCATGAAATAATTGAATTTTAGAATTTTAGATTGCGATATGTTTTAGAATTTGGGGCTTTTTGCCAAAAGCCAAATTGATTGAAATTGATGATATGGTTGTGTTGTTGGGTTGATTTTGAGATAATTTCATGTTCATATCATTGTCAAATTGTTTATGGATCATGAGATAATTGAATTTTAGAATTTTAGATTGCGATATGTTTTAGAATTTGGGGCTTTTTGTCAAAAGCCAAATTGATTGAAATTGATGATATGGTTGTGTTGTTGGGTTGATTTGGAGCTAATTTCGTGTTTATAGCATTGTCAAATTGTTTGTGAATCATGAGCTAATTGAATTTTAAAATTTTATTCCAATATGCTTTAGGTCGATTAGGTTCTTCTATTTTAGCATAAAAATCATAATTTAGCCTATTAGCTCAATTGGTAGAGCAATGTGCGTTTGCACAAAAGATGTGGGTTCAAATCCCACATAGGTTACATAATAGACAAGAGCGCAACAATCACAAATTGTTAATCATGCACATTATAATCTAAGTTATGCACTTTTTAACCTTAATTATGCACATTTTAATCTTATTTAGGCACTTTAATTTTAAAAGCTTATACGTTAAAAAATCGATTTCAAACTTACATTTATCAACCTAAATTATCCGAGAGGTGAAACCAAACTCTCAAAAGTAAAAAAAAAAACAAAATTAAAACATCGATTTCAAAAGCACATCTTTTGACTTATTAATGCGCATTATGATCTTACCTTTGCACAATTGTATTCTTCATCTGCACAATTGTATCTTACTTTTGCACAATTGTAGTTTAAATTTGCACAATTGTATCATACTTTAAATTTGCACAATTAAAGTTGCACAAAAGCAATTTACAGTTGCACAAATGCACTCCACAGTTGCACAAATGCACTCCACAGTTGCACAAATGCACTCCACAGTTGCACAAAAGCACTCCACAGTTGCACAAAAGGTATCGAAAACGGGAAAAAGTGCATTTACCCATAAAAATAGACATTTTTACCAATTTACCCATAAATTAAACATATTTCAATTAAAAAAATTTATAATTGAAATAGTCGCATTTACCTATTTACCCCATAATGAATTATTTGTCTGCACAAAATAAACTTATATTTGCACAATAAGATGTTATATGTGCACAAAAGCAATTTATACTTGTACAGCAGAAAGTGCTACCACGAAAAAAAAAATTCTGGGCAAAAAAAAATTAATTAATTAAATTTTTTTTTTAAATAAAAAAAATCGGGTCCGAGAAGGGGGGCCAAGGGGGGCACACGCATGGGCAGGGGGGGCAGTCATCCTACTCATGAAATTAGGCCCATTAGTAATTAAATTAGGCCCAATAGTAATTAAATTAGTCACATTAGCAAATTTTACACAATAAGCATATTTTACACTTTAAGGACTTTTTACATTTGAAGTAAACCCTATATATATATATATATATATATATATATATATAAACACCATTTTTTTTTTTGAGTTGTTAGACTTGGCATGCAAGGCCCACTTTGCAACTTGCACACCAAGGACACAGGACTGGTCGAACCACAGGCCAAGGCCCGACGACTGAAGCCCAGACAAGGAACCAGCGAAGGAGTGAGCAGCACCATAGTGGAGGCAACGAGTCAGCCGAAGAGGGCGCCGACGAAGAGCCGAGAACGAGCCCAACAGAGAAGGAATGGACGAGTTCATAGGAAGGAAAAAAATCGAAATTTTAGATAGGGCATTATAACATGTCCCGACTGTAGTCTTGATAGACAAGGAGGGTTGTGAGACCCGGACGGCGGGAGGACGTCCCCAGCGAGAATTAAGGCCAACGAAGAAGACGAGAACCAAACCCTCGAGCAGAAAACCGAGTCGATTAGGGCGAGACAAGAGTGATACGTCGGGAAGAAAGGGCATGTCGACCAGATAACTCATTTGTCAATCCGGGAGGGAGAAGACTCACCCTTGCCAGGAAATCGAAACGAGCCAGGAGGTGGGAGGAGGCCAAGGTGAATCGGAGATGAAGACAACCAAACTGACATCCAACAAGCATGGAGGAAGAGGGCTGGCGGTGGGCGGTAGATAGTGGGCCGACGGGTACGGAGGGAGATAAAATGAAATGGAGGTCGGCGAGTCCCAAGCATGAAGCGAAAAAAACCCAAGAGGAGAAGCCGGATTGGTATACGAGGACAAATCTTTGTCAGATTGAATACGGTTAGAGCGGATTGAGGCGGCCAAAGCCGAGATGAGGTGGACGATGCCCGTGGTTTAGGTGGGCAAAGTCGGAATCTCCATCCCTCCCAAAAGAGAGTTTTTGGGAGGTTATAGCCTACATGTTTTCGGAGAAAAATAAATTAAATTAAATTTTCTATTTCTAAGAGATTTTTCACTATTAGTCAAGTATATGATGAAATGATATGATATATTGTTTTTTTTTGTCTTCTTTTGTATTAATCAAAGTTTGATTTATCTCATTTTACCTACCTAAGCTTTGTCATTTTTTACATAATTCACATCATTCGTCATCTATCTTTTGTGACATTTCGCGTTCACCCCATAACTTGTTGTCCATCATATTTTTATTTATACCTTACAAAACTAGCAAAACTACCAAAACAAGAGGTTTGTGCATGCTTTTATGAATGATAAAAACTAAGGTATAAAATATCATTTTTTTATTCTTATTTTTTTTTTAATAAGTATGAAAAAAAATTTTTATATAATTTCTATAATGTTTAAAAAGTGTTCCTGAATAGTTAACATAAGAGAAACGTTTTCCCATAAATCGGTAGAAGAAATGGAGTATTATTAAAACCGGGTGGGAGGACAGGGCCCTCTGTATTCTTCTCTCAATCCCCTTAATAATTAAAGAAAATAAGAAAAATGCTTAAAATTTAAAAAACAAAAATAAAATAAAATAAGTAAAGGGTGGATTTTGTGAGAAGACACAGGGAGTCAAGGGAAAAAAAAGAGACAGTTGATCCGCTCTGTCTTTAAACGACATTTGAAATGTCTGAAAGATCAAAGAATTGTACTAGTAATTGTTTGTTGATCGATTAGTTTGACTACTGTTGACACTGTAAAAATTTCACATAATATGTGTCGGCTACAGTTTTAGAAATCGTAGAAATATTATCCTAAATAAAACAAAAAAAAATATAAAAGAAACCTACTACTATAGCTTTCAAAACCGTGGGCAATCCTTTCTTTTGAATCTTTACATCTTATCTGACTGGTAATTGAAGATGAAACAATTTGACATTAATTTCTCACGGTTTTCAAAATCGTGATAGATTCTCATGGTTTCCAAACCCATAGCAGCTATAATGTATTTGGCAATAATACGCCTTCGCTATATATACACCACAAACCATGCACGTCGGAATTTACGTGCAGGGTTAAAATGGGTTAAGCAACGTGTAATTTTAAAGGTGTAATTTTAAAGGTGGATTTACGGTGTATTTGAAAACACCCTATTTTAATTGTGTGGAAAGCAAACTGCTTACTTATAATACAGTAGTAGCTTATAAATGCATAATGTTATGATAATAATTGTATTTCAATCATCATACACGGAAACAACGGCAGCAACAACAAAAAAATCAAGTACTTGAATAATACAGATACAACCAAATCCTCACACAAATCAAACAATTGTATTTCAATCACACCATCACTATTGTCTATGACAGAATATACAGCAGCAGCTATATTCACAGAACAAACTTCCCCATGTTCAGAAGCAACCGCAGAGCTTCGTCGGAATAGTGCCTTTGGCACGATACTTGGCCGACTCCTCCTGGGCTTTGAGCAAGTCTTCCCCTCGCCTGGCTTCCACCATTGCCTTCTTTTCCTCCGCTGCCTTATGAATCATTGCAATCTTGTTCTTCATTGTCTCCGTGTACTCTGCCTTCTTCTTCTCCAGCTTCTCCTGCTCCCATTCATCACCCATATAACGATTACACAATCTAACTCGGTTTGTGTTAAGGATCGTCATCAACGAATACATCTAAATCATATCCTTTTTTGCATCTCTCAAAAGGCTACTTATTTTATAATTTCCAGGTAAAATTCATTACACAATTGATTACAAGCTAGTGAAAGGAAGACATATAAGTAATTTACCTCCATCTGCTTGATACTTGCCTCAATCGATGCTTTCTTGCTGTTTTCCCAGGCATCAATCGAGGATACCTTCTTTTGAGCTCTGCATTTCAATACAATGTAAAGAGCTACTCAATGTCCATACCGATATTGTTTAATTTCCCCTAACCTAAGAGGCGCGTATATTGCAGCTGAATTTTGATACATATATAGTAGAAGTCATCGGTTAGTTGAATGCTTACTTGTTCTCGGCTTTGCTCTTTTCGGCTTCCTCCCATGCCCTGACCAAGGACAACTTTTTCTCACTCTCAAGTCTTGCTAGAGCAGCATCTATAGGCAAAACAATTTACATTTCAAATTTCAAATTCCCATGCCTAGAGGCGAACATCAAACTTGTACAACGGAGAGTTGGAGACTCACCTCGGTTGATGGAACCTTCGTCCTTCTCCTCAGCAGGTGCTGGTTCCTCTGCAAGAAACAGTTAAGAGTGTGTAAGAAGTGGAAAGCATGGATCAAGGCAGCTTAAGTACCAGTTTGGAATTATACAGGTTGGTGTTTTGGTTCAGATTCTAATACGGTTTTGGAATTGCGAGTTGGGCTGGAACTCGAGATATGATTACGAGTGTTTGGCTTAGTTAGGAATCGGACTACATCTAGTACACCTAACACTAACATCAACATCACCAACCCGCATCTAAAGTCGCCTACGAAACCGATTCAAGCTAATCCCAAATTGATGTTTGATACCAAGTTACTAAGCTTTGCCAATTTCTTCAACAAATTGAAACCTGGATTGGTTGGTGTAAGTCTTGATTCCTCTCTTTAACTGATTTATTTCTGTATTTGGATTTTGTCACTATTCATCCTTCACAAGTGAATATTGGTTTGTTTCTGTTTATTTCCAAATTGAGATACTTGAAAACTAAAATCACCTAAAACAAACACACATAGCCACATAGGGCTTGTGTGGTTAAGATTCAAGTATTCAGTTTTATGCAAGTTTGAATTAACAATTTCAAATTTTAAGCTGATTATAATAAAGTTATCTAAAAATACTGAATTTTATTTTTTGATTTCGTGCCAAACAAACCAAAATCAATCACTGATACTCAACAAATATATATATATGCTAAAAAAGGTAATCATAAATTGAATTAATTCGCTTACTACTTTGTTGCAAATCTCAGCAACTTGGAGTTGGAATTCAGAAAAGAAAAGAAAATTTCGGAAAATATTGGGAAAAAAAAAACAAGTAAAAAAATAATCTTACTGAGAATATATATTGATTTTCTTTTCCTGATTTAGACAAAAAATCAAGGCAAATAAACCAAAACCAATCACTGAAACACAAACATGCAAGGTGATAAGAAGAACAAAATATGGCGAAATTGAT
This sequence comes from Persicaria tinctoria, assembly GCA_037127255.1. Taxonomy (NCBI): domain Eukaryota; kingdom Viridiplantae; phylum Streptophyta; class Magnoliopsida; order Caryophyllales; family Polygonaceae; genus Persicaria; species Persicaria tinctoria. The sequence continues at coordinate 16,647,231 of JBANSL010000007.1, read as the reverse complement.
GGGAATAAATTCTTGTAATTACTTTCCCAAATCAATTTTTTTAGGTTTGGGGCAGTTGGAAGCAAACAAATAGAAGAAAAGGAAAACAGTGAAAGCAACTGACTTTCGACGGCGGCGGGCGGAGGAACCACCACCAACGCCTTCTCCTCGGCCACATCCTTGGGCGGCGGCGGAGGAGGAAGCTGCTCTGCCTCAGGCTCCGGCGCTGGCGGTGGAGGCGGCGGCTCCTTGGGCGACTCGGCCTCCACCACTGGCAACTTCTGCTCCTCAGCCATAGCAAAAAAAATACCTTTCACAGAATCACAGATAGAAAGATAAGGGGAGAGAGAGAGAGGGTTGAGATTATTTCTGTTGAAGGGAATTAAATTGGGAGAAACAGAGGAGGAGGAGGAGGAGGGGACAGGAGTAGGAATGGAGATGATTGATACAAGCTGGATGGATGGGTACTGAGAGCCAAACTGGCCTTTTTGTAGCCACGGCTTCCTCATTTAATAATTGAATCCATAAATTTTATTGATTCTTTTCTAGGCTGTGTTTTACTGCCTACAAAATCTTAAATTATTATTTTAAACTATTCATAAATTTACTTTTTGTTTTTTAATTACTCAACAACTTTACAACTCCCATTTGTAAACCCTCAATAGAAAGTTATAAACAGTTTTCTTTTTGGTTTCATTTAACTCCACAACTACCACACATCAACGATAAAACCCTAGGGCTATAGGCGATTTCCGGCGTCCGCTTCCTGGTGGTCTCCGACTCGCCTCTCTCTCTCCGGTCTAGGGCTGTGAGAGCTAGGTATTCCCTCGCCGGCATCGTGCGAGATTCACCGTGGTTAGGGGGACGTCTAGGGCATTGGATTCTTACGGTTTGCACAGGTATTCGATTGGAGGACAGGTATGGGGAACAAAGGGAAAGAGATTCATCCAACAGCAGATGAGACGGTTGTCATCGAGGGGGATGAAGCGATCAAGGATAGTGTCTCGGTACAGTCAAAGATGTCCCTCATCGGGACAGTTCTCTCATCTAGGGCACCGAACGCTCAAGCGCTGAAATCGACCATGAAAGGGGCGTGGCGTACTAGACAGGGATTCATATTTCGGGAGATCAAAGAGAACCTCTTTAGCTTCCAGTTCAGCACAGTGGAGGACAAGGAGAAGGTTATCAAAGGCGGCCCGTGGTCCTTCGACAGAGCACTGTTGGTGTTAAAGGAACCGGGAATGGAGCAATCGTCGGCAATCAGGTTCACAAAATGTGCTTTTTGGATTCGTGTTTATGATCTTCCTCTTGCGGCATATACTAGAGCTATGGCTGAAAAAATAGGGCAAGTGTTTGGGGGTCTAGTGGATATGAATGAGGAGGAGCTGGTGGTGTGCAGCAGATTCCTTCGCATGAAAGTGACTGTCGACCTGCAAAAGCCGCTGCGTAGGGGGCTGATGATATCGTTTGGTGGGAAGCGGATGTGGGTAGAGATCAAATATGAACGGCTTCCTAATTTTTGCTACATGTGCGGAATGCTAGGTCATACAGAACTTGAATGCAAGAGCAATGAGGAGGAGCGGTTCCAAGGGGAGTACGGCGATTGGATGAGAGCTTCACCGGTCAAAATCATTAGGGAAAGGAACAGTGTTGATAGAGAGGAGGAGAGAAGGGTTCTCGAAAAGATGACGGGGAAGGGTGATGAGAAGGAACTGGAAACTGAACGAAGGGAGGGACGGAGGAAAACCTTATTAGAAATACTAGAGGAGAGGGAGGAGGAGGAGGCAGGGAAGGATGTCGAGGAGAGGGAGTTGGGGGAGGATGAGGAATTCATAGTTGAGCGAGTGAACCAGGTATCGCTAGTGGAGGGGGACGACAAGCGTGAAGAGTTGGGAGGAGAGCTTAATAATATGACCAATGGGGGCAATGGGGGGTTAATACAGGGAGGAGGTGCGAGCTCAATGAAAGAGGGAGGGGGGCCGAAGGTCAAGGGGAGTTGGAAGAGGGCGGCAAGGAACAACGCTAAGAAAGGAGACGGGATAGGTGGCCCGAGAATATTAGGGAATAAGAGGAAGGAGGGAGTGGCGGCAGATGATGATGAGACTATGAGCAGCGATGATTGGGATAGAGTGGAGGTTACTGATGGGGTTCGAAGCAAAAGACTGAGGGTTGAGATTATTCCACCCGAAAAAATTATATCGGCCGGGGATATTATCCCCCGCCGGGAGCCATGAATTGCATAAGCTTTAACTGCCGGGGAGTGGGGGAGGCCCGCGCAGTTCAAAAACTTACCGATATGGTAAGAAGGGAGGCCCCAAAAGTCCTCTTTCTCATGGAAACTAAAAGTAGGAGGGAGAGGATGGAGTCAATAAGGGTAAAGCTGGGTTTTAAGGGGGTGTTCACAGTCGATTGTGTGGGCAGGTCGGGGGGTCTGGCTTTGTTTTGGGAAGAGGAGTGCGAAGTTAGCATCATTTCATACACCCAGCACCATATCGATGCCACATTAAAGGTTGGAGATGAGCAGGAATGGAGGGTGACAGGGGTGTATGGATGGCCGGAGAGCGTCAACAAGCACCTTACGATGGGTTTGCTCCGGAGATTGCACGAGGAGCCAGCTGCTGCTTGGCTGTGCATGGGTGATTTCAATCTTCTCACTGCAGTGGAGGACAAACAAGGGGGTCGGGCACCTCAAGTGGACAGGTTGATCGAGTTTAGAGAGGTGCTAGAGGCTTGCGAGCTAAGGGATATTCCGTTTTCGGGAAATCGGTTCACTTGGGATAATGAGAGGGAGGGGGAGGCTTTCGTGCAGGAAAGGTTGGATATGGCCTTTGGTAATGATCAGTTGTTGGATATGTTCCCGAACATTATAGTACGCCATCTTGGTAGGTGCCATTCGGATCACATCCCGATTAAAGTTTGTCTGCAAGGGGGAGAAGGGGATAGCAATCATAAGGGGGAGCGGCCATTTCGCTTTGAGGCAATGTGGTTGACGGAAGAGGATAGTATGGAAGTGATTATTAATGCATGGGAAAATCCGGGATCATCGCATGTTTCGCCCAGCATCGAGGGCAAGATCGAGAGGTGTGCGGTGGACCTGAAAGATTGGGACAAGGTGTGGTTTGGCAATGTTAAAGTGGAACTAGGAAAGGTCCGGAAAAGGCTGACGGAATTGGGGAATATGGAAATGACAGGGCTGTTGGTGAAGGAGAGACGGGGGCTGGAAAGGAAAGAGAAGTTGTTGATGGATAAGGAAGAGGTTATGTGGTTTCAAAGGGCTAGGGCGAATGAGTTTCGGTGTGGGGATAGAAACACCAGTTTTTTCCACAAGAAGGCCACGGGAAGGAGGAAAAGGAATATGGTGCGAAAATTGATAGGGGAGGATGGCAGAGAGGAGTATAGTTGGGCTGGGAAGAACGCGGTGGCGATTGATTACTTTTGTAAATTGTTTGAATCCAATGTCTTAGCCAACCCTGATACGGCTACTCAAGGAATCGAGCCTCTCGTGTCGGCGGAAGATAACCATGAGCTGTCATGTCCCTTCACCGCTGGAGAGGTAAAATCTGCCCTTTTTTCTATGCATCCCACAAAAGCTCCGGGTCCGGACGGGATGCCAGCACTTTTTTACCAAAAATGTTGGCATATCGTCGGGAACGATGTCACTAGGTTTGTTCTTGGGATTCTGAATGGCCAGCCGATACCTCCGGGATTGAATCACACTTTCATAACTTTGATCCCGAAGGTTTCGGACCCATGCAGAATGAAGGATCTTCGACCAATCAGTCTATGCAATGTGTTGTATAAGATTATTTCGAAAGTACTAACCAACAGGTTGAAGAAAGTCCTAGGGAAGCTGATAGCACCTAGTCAGAGTGCTTTTGTACCCGGCAGGCTCATAACAGATAATGTACTTGCTGCCTTCGAAGTTTTCCACCATATGAAGACAAGGAAAGGGAAGAAAGGGTTCATGGCCCTGAAACTGGATATGGCAAAGGCGTATGATCGAGTCGAATGGGGTTTTCTCGAGCACTGTATGAAGAGATTTGGGTTTGACGAGAGGTGGATCTCTCTAATCATGGGATGTGTGAGGACCGTTACCTTTTCGGTTCTGATGGAGGGGAGGCCGTCCCAGACCTTCACGCCAGGCAGGGGATTGAGACAAGGCGATCCTCTGTCTCCGTACCTCTTCCTAATCTGCGCTGAGGGCTTGTCCGGGATGCTCCGGGTTGCTGAGTCCCAATTGCGCTTGGAAGGCATCCGGATCTCCCCTAGAGCACCTTCTATATCTCATTTATTTTTTGCTGATGACTGTGTTTTGTTCTTGCGAGCCTCCTGCCAGCAGAGCGAGACAGTGATGAATATCCTCCGTACTTATGGAGAGGCGTCCGGACAACAGGTGAATTTCGCTAAGTCAGAACTGTCCTTCAGCAGAAATGTCAGTGAGGAGCTTAGGGGTGCGATTCAGGGAGTGACGAACATTCGGGAGGTGTCAAAGCATGAGCGGTATTTGGGCCTTCCGACTATGGTCGGGAGGTCAAAAAAGGTGATCTTCCAGCAGTTGAAGGAGAGGGTGTGGAAGAAAATGAAGGGATGGAAGGAAAAGACCCTGTCGAGAGCGGGTAAAGAGATCTTGATCAAGTCTGTCGCGCAGGCCATACCAACCTACACAATGTCTTGTTTTATGCTCCCGGATGGGCTATGCAAGGAGTTAGAGATGCTCATGAGTAATTTTTGGTGGGGCGAGCAAGGAGGTAAGCGGAAAACACATTGGATGAGTTGGAAAAGAATGTGTAAAGCCAAGTGCGATGGGGGTATGGGGTTCCGAGATCTAGAGAGCTTCAATGTCGCGCTACTAGCACGACAGGCCTGGAGACTATTGCAAGAACCGGAATCGCTGCTTGCTCGGTTGTTGAGGGCAAAGTACTACCCTCACTCGTCGCTGCTGGAAGCCTCGATGGGTCATCAACCGAGCTACACTTGGAGGAGCCTGCTGGCGGGGCGAGATGCATTGAAAGAGGGACTGATTTGGTGCATCGGAAACGGATCCGAGGTGAACGTGTGGGCTGATAGATGGCTACCTGGTACGTGTTCCGGACGGGTAATTGGGAATTTTTTTGGGGGAGATCCGAATTTGAGAGTGATTGAACTGATCGACTGGGACTGTGGTCGATGGAAGGAGGAGGCTATACGGCAGGTGATGCTGCCAGGGGATGCGGAGAGGGTCTTGAGCTTACGGCTGACTGATCCGGACATCAACGACAGGTTGATTTGGAAACACACCAAAAATGGGTTGTTCTCGGTTCGATCGGCCTATCATATGATCAGAGAGAAGAAGGAAGGAGAGGTCGAGAGGGCGGGACAGTCGGATCCGAGTGTCACAAGGAGAGCTTGGAATGCTCTGTGGCGTCTCAAACTCTTGCCAAAGGTCACATCATTAGTTTGGAGGGCGTCAAGGGAGGTATTACCCTGCAAGTGGAACCTGCACAGGCGCAAGATGGTGGAAGAGCCTTTGTGTGAGCTATGTGGTCGAGAGGAGACAGGGTATCATGCAGTTTTTGAGTGCCCTTATGTCAGAGCATTGTGGCGCCTGCAACCGGCTTTGGAAAGACGATGGCTCACGGGACAATCTGTCTTCGAAGCCTTTATACTTGTCTTCTCGAGTTGCAAGGAGGACGAGCGACAATTGTGGTCGATGATGGTCTGGCAAGCATGGGAGGCGCGAAATAAATTGCTATTCGAGGGGGTTCGTAAAGAGCCAAAACAACTAATGAGGAGGGTGCAAGAACTGTTAGAGGAATTCAAGAGGTACAAAGACCCGGCGGCACCAGCTCCAAGGGAACCCGCAAAACCAGGAGGGGAGAGGTGGAAGAGACCAGCACCGGGAGTGTTCAAGATCAACTGCGATGGATCGGTTTCGGCGGACGGAAGCGCAGGCATTGGTTTTATAGTGCGGGATGAAGAAGGCAACTTCGTGATGGCGGGACACAAAGGGGTGCAGGCCTCCAAGGACATCGAGGTTGTTGAAGCGGAGAGTGTGCAATGGGCATTAGCTCGGGTCGGGGAAAGAGGCTACATGCGAATTCACCTAGAGTCTGATTGCCTTAGTCTGATTACGAAGTTGGGAAGAGGATATGAGGGGCTGGGCACCCTGCGGCATATGGTTGACAAAATCCAGAGACAGGCGACAGGTTTTGCTTCAGTCGAATGGTCTCATTTAAGAAGGCGAGGGAACACAGTTGCACATGAGTTAGCCAATGTTAGGCCTATATTTGATACTCTGTTTTTTGATAAGGATTCAATGCCTCAAGCTGCTCTTGTAAGCTTGGCTGGGGATGTGAATGAATAAAAAGTCTTTGTTTGAGCTCAAAAAAAAAAAAAAAAAAAAAACAACTTTACAACTCGTTTTTGCTTGCAGTATGCTTTTTTTTTTAAATCGGAAATATTTTTGTTAACTTATTGCAGGTTATTTTGATAAATAAAGTGATATAATTTGTTTATTACTTTTTATATATTTCTTAAGCATAAAATGTTTTGTAGGCATTTTATTAAAAGAAAATTTAATTTTTGGGGAGATTTTATGTAACTTTCTAATTCTTTTGATTTAAGGGGAATTTATCCGATTTTGCTTTCGCCATTACCATTACCATTATTTTATTTGTATAAATCATGATTGTGGATTTGTGGGTTGGTTTTTTCGTAATTAAATAAACAAATAGGATTTGCTCCTTTTTTTCATACTTTATATGGAGGATCTGTTAATATTTAATATTATATACTAGTTAGGTGCCTTCGTTTTCCTTCCTTTATTTATGAGGATTGTTTGATACTATTTACTAAGTATATGTTTGAGTAAGTCTCGTGCTAACTATAAAAATGTATTAACATAATACTGTAAAATTATATTCATTATTTATATATAAAAAATTAAAATAGATTTAGAAGATAATTATTATTATTTTAAAATTATAATTATTTAGCGTGTTTTTATTTTTATCATAAAAAATCCTTTCACAAAAGAGTATTATTATTATTATTATTATTATTATTATTATTATTATATGAAGTAATATATATTTGGTAATTATAAATAAATTAATATCATTTATAAAATAATTAAATCAATTTATTGGTGGATATATTTCAATAAAAATTAATATATATATAAGTATCTATTAAAAATAATGTAATTATAAATAAAATAAAAGTTATCAATTTTCAAAAAAAAATATTTTTAATAAATGTCGTTATGAAATATTTTTTACTTATAATTTTATTAATAAAATAACATATATATAGATAAATTATGGTTTATAATAGTTTTAAATAAATTATAATAATATATTATTTTAATTAATTTTTTATGAGAAAATTTATCCAAAATCAGCCATAAAACATCGTATAAAACACTGCATATATCGACTTTAATAAATAAAATATTGATGATTCCTAACATCTGTGAATTGTTTGTTAATTATGATGTTTTCAATCATTTGTTTTAAATATCGGGTACAAATGAAACACTGTATCTTACCGTGTAGGATAGTTTGCACGTTTATTTTATTTCAGCATTTTCTTTTCAATCATTTTTTTTAAATACCGAGTACAAATGAAACATTGTATCTTACTGTGTAGGATAGCTTGCACGTTTATTTTATTTCAGTATTTTCCTTTATGTTATTTGTTTCATGTTGTTTTCTTTCTGTCATTTGCTTTTGTTATTTCATTTGGTTGTACATGATAGTTAGTCCATTTACCAACTTGTCCAGTCTCTCAGTTTCTCTAGACTTGTCTAAAGAATTGAATTCTTATCTTGTTTAAAAAAAAATAGTATTAACTACCCCTGCTAGCTTGTAGATTGAAGTGTAGATGGCTTGTACTTTATTTCTGCATTTTTCTTTTCCGTCATTTGCTTCTGTTTTTTGCTTCCGGTTGTACATGATGGTTAATCCATCTCCCGGCTTGTCCGGACTCTCGGTTTCTCTAGACTTGTCTAAATAATCAAATTTCTTTACTTATATAAAAAAATAGTACTAACTACCTCTTAAAGATCCCATGGAGTTTGATAAAAGTTTCTATAGAGTAATCCAATCAACTCGCCCCTTAAGATCCCATGGAGTTGGTAAAATAAGGTCGATAAGTTTCTATAGAGTAATTCAAAATTAGACAACAATTGATAAAAATAATACTATCTTTTAATTGGATTTTAGATGGTAGGGATTATAAATAAGGAAAGTTAAAATTCCTTTGAAGTAAAACATTAGTAGTTTTTGACATAATTTCACCTTTTTGAGCAATTTTAAAATAATTTCATTTTATTTACTACTAGGAAATTATTATTTTAAAATTAATATATTTTAGTATATTTTAAAATTTTAAAATGATTTATATTTTAAAGAGAACGGAGTATATTTTTTTAAAATGCAGTAATAAATAATACTGTAATAATTAACTGCAGATCTTTGAAAGCCAACTCTGCTGCCGACAATACATACTGCCTATCTACGTCATTCAGCAAAGATGATTTTGGCTGGTTTTCAAGCATCACTTGAAAATATCCAATTCTCAGCTTATCAAACCAAAAATGCACGTCTTTGAAGAAATAAAAAAAACTCGGTGAAACTGCAGATTTATTCCAAACCTCCAACAATGACTGTTTTAGGGAAATTGCAAAAACGTACAATATGCACATAATTAAGGCAGTGCAATGCCAAACCATTTACAATCATACATTGTTGCCTTACAGGAGTGGGAGCGACGTTGTTCAAAAATAGGGAAAAAAAGTATCCAAGCTTGAATCTAGTTTTTATTAATTATTCTTTAAGCTGAGATTCAATTACTTACAAAAGGGTTCTTTTCAAGACAGTCAATACTGAACGTAAAAGGCAAAACCATCACATTCTGGCTGTCGACGCAATTGAAGGAAGGCTTGTGTCTTCAGTACCACCTGAAATACGATACAGTTTAGAGAGCAAGGAAGCAATGAACTCGTAACTCGTAACATAAATGCTCTAGTCCTAAGAGAAATTTGTCATTGCAAGTTCATATAAACTAACTACTCCCTTTGTTGGAGAAAATAAAATAGAATTACATGTCCTGAGAAGGGGAAATTTATGGGTAAAATAAAAGACTGTTTTTCAAAAGGGAAAACAAAAAAAAACAATGCTTTAAATCATACCAAACCACCTAGGCAACTAAACCCGTAAAGTGAGAAGAAGTAAACCTATTGCTCCCACTTTAAGGGTGGTTTATTGAAAAATGCCCATTTTAGGGGTGGTTATAACTTATAGGTGGCCATGCACTAAAAATACAACTGTATAACAGGTGGTTTATTAAAAAAGGTCTTGAGGCAGTGATCATCATCTAAAAATACAACTGTAACTTACAGGTGGATCACTTTTTGTATCACCTAATTATTTGCAAATTTTTATATTGAAAAATCAAAAAAAAAATTATTAGAATTAGATTATATTTATACTGCAAAATACTTACGGAGTATCTTTTTAGTTACCATCTCTTTTAAAAATTGATTTTTTTTCCTTGTGACATTGTTACAAATATATAACAATAACATCCCATTTTTACTATAAATACAAGTTCTGAAATAATTTTTAAAAATCATGTTTTTAATTCACTACAACAATATAGAAAGAATAACAGAGGAGAAGACCAAATAAAAAAGCAATGCTAACCCTGTAATATGGATGATAAAGTTTAGCAAAAAAAAATGTAGCAACACTTGCAAGTTGCAACAAAACTAACCTTGGCAGATTGAAATGCTTCAAACCAATCCAATGCCCGTGGATATAATCAGGATGAACCTGAACCAGCAGCAAATGGCGTTTGTATGTAGGGTTCTCTCATATGGCTCTCCCCAGACTGACTGGTTTCCATATCGTGGCTGCTGGAATCAATACCTGTATCACTTCTCTGCTCCTCACTTGAACCTGATACAACACTTACATCTGAACCACTTGGTGCAGAATCCGAGCTGCTACCATTTTCTCTTGTTTCAACACGTGACATTGTCCGAGATATTGTCGTCATTCCTGGATTAACCTCCCTGGTGATCTGCGAACCAAGTTCTGCCGTAGGGGAGTTACGAGAAAACCATCTTTCCTTCCATCCTCTTGTGCTCTTTGATATAGACTCCTTGTACCTTTCAAAATGAATAAATGTAGAATTAACAATGTTTATAGCTTGAACAGTGAAGATATATATTTTCTTTTTAATGAAAAATCCAAAAACTCAGCAGAAGATGACTGGTTATGTATCTAGGCAATTTCAAGATAAAGAATAAAGAATAATTCACTAGGAATATCTTTTACCTCATCGACATTCCATTAAGTCGAGATCTCAGAGCTTCTGAAAATGACTGAAGATCTGATGGCCCTGCTCTATCTTGATTACTGGGTGTCTGAGAAGGTGACCTCCTAAGAAATTGATATCTCAAGATAATGAACCAGGTTTGAAAATTTTATGTTGTTAAAGCAACAAAAGATAGTAGACATTTATTAACTGGTTAAGTGGAGTCCCATGTTGATTCGTTGAAGCACTTGATCCGGGGGAGGAAACCAGATTTGACTGGGCAGGCTGATTTGCAGACATATGCACAGATTGTTCACCAACCATAACCGGGGAAGATGGACTCAAACCTGGTATTACTGAGTGCGGCTCACCCTCCCCTCTTGCAGGAGAAGCTCGACCAGCATGAGAATTTGGTTGGGTAGAGAATACTAGGAAATGTTGGTGACCTTGATTTGATGACCTAGTCCTGTGCCCTTCCCTTCTAGCTAAATGACGTGTTCTCCCCATCGCAGCTGCAGCAGCCAAGTGCTGAATTATTCGCTCCTCCAGCTCAACATTACTAACACCAACGGGTAACTGCATTTGAACAAAATCAACATAACATGAACATCAGACCATGAAGGTGCGGTCTGTGCCGGAAAAGAAGAATTCATAGAGGCTATAAATAATCTTTTACACACATTTTGTATCTCAAAATCACCCAAAGTTGGATGATGAAATATAGGTGCATTTCTAGGTGGATGCAGCCTGAGGTTTCTTTCCTGCACAACTGCATCCAGTAGTTCCTGGCTGTACGGAGGGAGCAAATGAAAAAACAAGAAGCCAAAATGTCAGAACAAAGGTTGCCAACAAAACACATGACTGCGAAAAGTTAATCAAATACAAAAAAAGGGTAAAGAAAGAGAAAAATAATACCTGGTAGAGTCCTTAAGACTGATGGGCTGCCAACACATGGGACATTGAGAACTTCTCTGACACCTAAAGTTAATCCAATTGGAAGTCAAATGGTTTACCAGATTGCAGAAAAGGTCCTCAATAGAAGCCTAAAAAGTTGGTTATCCAACTATAATATACATGTCTTCTACGTCAATATAACTATCTAGGAGAGCTGTTACTGACTCGCTGTTAACAACCACTTTCCTTATATAGAAGTCCATGAAACAGCTTGGGTAATGGGTAGCAATTATGAGATAAGTAGATAGCATAGCACTGTCTCCTATTTATTAAACTAGTTTTAAGAAAGCAAAAGCCTACCAGGCACTTCTAAATTTAAGTCACTCACGCCAGATCCCAGGGATTCTGTGGTTCACAGTCACACTTTCTTCACTGGTATTATCTATATCAGATGAAACAAATCACACACTTCATAAAATCTACGCAATCTAATGGAAACTGTACACATGCACACTGTCGCTCCATTTTCTTATGAAATCTTAATAATTTCTACTTTGCTAGGAAGACCCAAACGACATATATTGCAAGATATCCTCATCTTACATAGCTCTTACAGGAACAATGACCAAACTAGTATTACAAGACAAAAAGCTATGTAACTATCATTTCAGGAATGCATGAGCAATTCAGTCTGGAATCTCAAGAAAAACTGACATGGTAACCATAACTGGAAGGAAATCCAACTCTAACACGCATAATACCCAGGAAAAAATCATCAAGCTTTGAACATATCACCGCCTCTTTTGTAAAAATGGCTCTTTCTTCTGATCAAGCAAACTAAGGAAAAAATATACACAAAAATCAAGTAGAAAATGACAATGTATAGAGAACAATGGTAGCAAAAAAAAAAAAGATTGTTGCAGAATTATTCCCTCAACTACTCTACCTATAAAATTGACACTATCTGATTAAGTGAGTAACGAGGTTTCTGTGTCCTGTTTTTCACAAATGGTGGAGGAGATAATAATAGATGTGAAAAAAATACAACTGGATAATCAATGTGAATATACACAATAGCATAATCAATCAGAAATTCTTTACTTGCGATCTAAAAATACAAAACAAGTATGTTAAACAAACTCTTGCAGAAACACAGACAAAGCATGTTAAATCACTAGATAGGCAATGTCAAATTAATTACCACTCAAGAATGCACTGAAGATGAAATTCATGTTTACAGCCAGTCACCTGCGAGGGAAAAGGAAAGAAAGTTGACTACCACCAAGGTGTTGATGATTATAGAAATTCATCATAAACTCTACATAAGAAGCACATACTGCCACATTTTATTACCGTGGAAGGGTCGCTTTCACAGAATTCTTCAAGGCAGATGCTACAGGCATCATCACATGCTTCTTGTATGCCACCTTCAACAAATGCAGCAGCAGATGTTAACTTGGCCTCTTCCAATTTCTCGGTATGCATCTCTCCAATCGGTGGAGCCTGCAGGAACACAGAAGCTCCAATTATTTAGCTACCAATTCCACACAATCACCTCATCAGAGTACAGCCTCACCGCTAATCCTCAACAACACAACTTGAAAACTCCCAATTCATCTCTATTCTCTAGAGAGCTACAATACTATCAAGCGAGCCCAAGCCCTAAAAACAAGGAAAAACATTTGACCATATGCAATGGCTACGCCAGCAAGCGACACCATCTACAAAATTAACACTAAATTGGACACGATCGGCTATAAAACAAACGAAAATTGGAGCTGAATCTTATAAAAATTGCAATCAAGCAGCAAAAAATGGCGCCGCCAGCGACGAATTTAAAGAGATACAGTAGCAAATTTAGTCGATGCGGATAAACGAAAGCTTACCTCCATAATTGATACGATCGATCGGAGAAATGTGATCAAGAGCAGTATCTGAGGTAATCTGGTTACTAGCAGGTAGATCGTCCAACAACTGAAGAGTGAAGACAGATACGAGTGGTTGGCGGGATGAAAACCCTAGAAATGGGCGGATATAGAGAGAGAAGAGGAGGAATCAGTCTAATTTTCTTTCCTTTAATATATTCTCTCAAACTATTTTTGGCGGTGACTGAGTGACTGGGGCCTACTTTAATTTTTTTTCCTTTTTTTTTATGTTAGAATTTGGAAGGTGTTAAAACCTTTTTAAGCACGAGAACTTTTTTTGGTAAAAAGGAGAGACGGAGCTCTCCACGCATCTAGACGCGCTTTTATTAATATGAAAAAAAGGCTAAGTAATCAGCATACGGGGGATAGCCCGACCCCTAACATCATTGTGCAAGAAAGATAAAACACCCTCCGGCGGGTCAAACAATACAGAAATACCAATGTCATAATTAAAAGCTAAACTAGCAAGATAATCCGCTACGCCATTAGGTTCGCGGTAAACATGTCGAAACTGGATAGACCAGTCTCTACTTATTAAGCCTTGGCACTTACGCACCAGGCTAGCAAGGGTGTGGCCACGAGGGATTCCATGGTTCCTAAGGAGGTTAGTTATGACTTGTGAGTCCGTCTCCAGAATCACTCGTCTATAGCCACCCTCCCAGGCCAATTTCAGCCCTTGATACACTCCCCAAAGCTCGGCTTTGGGGACCGTACAAGTGCCAATATTCATTAGGAACCCCCGCCGCCACTCCTCTGCACTCCCTCTCATAACCCCAGCCGTCGTGGCCTGACCATTGCTCTTAACTTCTCCGTCGGTGTTGACTTTTATCCACCCTTCTTGCGGTTTCTCCCACGCAATCTTCACCATCTTTTTTGCACTCTTCTCCTTCCTTTTGACGCGATTATTCCAACTGTTCTTGTAATCAGTGACAACTTTGATGATGTGTTTCTCTTTGTCGGGCTGATTCACCTTTTCCTCGAACACCTTTTCATTGCGCCACTTCCATATCCACCAGAGGGCACCTGCAAAAATATCCCTCCACATACAAGTTTTATTAAAGTGATTAGTGCTCAAAATGTTACCTCTTAACCACGTCGCGAAAGGGGTTTCGTAGAAGCCTGGGTCGAAGCGGTTGGCTATGAGCTTCTCCCATACCACCTTAGCCTCCTGACAGTCTCTGAACAGGTGTATGAGCTCCTCAGCATGGCCGGGACAGCTCCTACAGTCTGAATTCTGCGCCAAGTGCCGCCTGAAACGTTCGGCGTTGGTGAGGATAGCACCCAGCAAGCATCTCCACACAAACACCCTAATGCGCTCATGGACCAACATCTTCCGAACCTCTTTGAACACAGCCGCATCCACCGTCACATAATTATTATTCTCCTGAATCAGATTATAGGCGGACGACACACTATACTCCCCGGAATCCGTCGCAGCCCAGCACACCTCGTCATGGCCGTCCTCCGGATGGATGTCGATGCTGGACAGTTGCAACAGCTCTTCCTTGGGGAGCTTGTCCTTGAGCGGCTCCCATTTCCAGTGGCCTTCCTCACTCCAGAGATCAGCCACTAGCCACTCATGCTCCTCTTGCGACAACCCCTCAACCACTTTCTCCAAGAGTGGGGTGTTCGTGACCCAGCAATCCGTCCAGAAGCGGACACTCTCCCCCATCACTCACAACCCATTTCAGGCCTTTTCCCAGAACCTCGGTGGTAGCAAAGCGGATCCTTCTCCAACACGGAGAGGCTCCACTCATGATGACCCTCGAGCCCCAGACATACTTGGCCCGGAGAGCTTCAACCCAAAGCGCCTTGTCGTCAGTGAGAGTTCGCCAAGCTAATTTACCAACAAGAGCGAGGTTCATGCTCCTCAAGTCCCGTATGCCCAGGCCACCTGCCTCAATCGGTTTGCAAATCTGACTCCAAGCAACCAGATGAATCTTCCGAGCTTCACCCTCCTCACCCCAAATGAACTTTCTGCAGAGCTTCTCGGTGTCAAGGATCACCGAGTTAGGGAGAAGCAGCGTGGTCATGGCGTAATTGGGCATCGTCGTAAGCACTGATTTGGTGAGGGTGATTCTACCCGCCATACTCAACGTCCTACTTTTCCTTCCTTCAAGTTTGTCGTTAATCTTGTCCAACAGCGACTTGAACTGCCCTTTAGAAACTCTGTCGTGAAGCAACGGCATCCCAAGGTAATTTCCAAGGTTATTCGTAACCTTAATCCCACTGGAAATATGAAGTTTAGCTTTGAGCTCGGCATTAACATTGGCGGACACGAAGATCTTGGACTTCTCCTTGCTCATTTTCTGACCCGAAGCTTTGCAAAAAATATCAAGAACATCAAGAATCACGGCCAATTGCCTCTCCGACGCCTCCGC
Organism: Persicaria tinctoria; assembly: GCA_037127255.1. Classification (NCBI taxonomy): domain Eukaryota; kingdom Viridiplantae; phylum Streptophyta; class Magnoliopsida; order Caryophyllales; family Polygonaceae; genus Persicaria; species Persicaria tinctoria. Next base: position 16,631,750 of record JBANSL010000007.1, on the reverse strand, counting down.
GCACAAAATGATATCATCCGCGAAGAGCATGTACGATATCCGCGGCCCATCCCTAGATATGCGAATGGGTTGCCATCGGTCATCATCAACAGCATCGAGGATCAAATGGCCGAGTCTCTCTATGCACAGCAAGAACATGTAAGGCGAGATCGGATCCCCTTGCCTGATGCCCCTTTCAGGTTTGAAGCTAGTAGACGTCTCACCATTCCACAACACTTGCGTAGAGACGGTTTGAATGCAAGCGCTAATCCACTGAATCCAGTGAGCCGGGAAACCAGCCTTATCCAGTGTCACCTCCACGAAGTCCCATCTAAGTCTGTCATAGGCTTTCTCGAGATCCAGCTTAAGAACCATCCATTTCCTACCCGTTTTCTTTCTTTTCAGCGTATGAACCACCTCCTGAGCAAGGACAATATTATCTTGTATCCATCTCCCAGGCAAGAAGCTGCCTTGAGTAGGACCAATCAGCTCTCTCATCACCCATTGCATTCTCATCACAAGAGTTTTGGTGATGATTTTGTAGATGACATTACACAGAGCGATGGGTCGAAACTGTTTAATGTACTCCGGTTTCCCCACTTTCGCAAGATGGACGATCAGCGTGTTATTCACCCCTTTTTATGCACGAGAACTTCAAGCCAATGGAACTGAGTTGAACCTCGAACCAAGATGCGTCATGAAATCAACAACAATATGAAATGAGTGACCTTAAAACTCCAAAGCAAGAGTAGGAAGTTCGACAACGAGAGCATGAGCAACCATAGATTTTGTTTATATACCAAGGGAATGTAAATGTAAGGTATTAAATTTTACACATAAAATGTATATGATTATCAATTTTTGTGAGCTTAGAAGAGAGGATGAGGGAGATTATTAGCTCATCCTAGAGGTATTAGTTACTCTTCTTCAAATTAAGGAATAGAAGGGTAACAAATTTGTATGAAAAATGGAAGAAGAAGGGGAATTATTAGAATAGCGATCAATGAATCTTAACTTAAATATGGACTATATTTAAAAGGGGGGTAATCATTACCTTTCTCTACCAGAAAACAAATAGGGGGTAAGGACCGTAAGGTTACTAAAAGGTAAATCTATTGTTGTGGATTTTGCTCACATTAAGGTAAGGGAAAGAAAAAAAGTTTGAAGTTAAACTGAGCAGAAACCCTAGCGGGTAAGATAAATGGGTAAGAGGTTTCCTCATGGTTGTAGAACAAACCTCTTTTTTATTAGGAAAAAATTCGAGGTCATACAAACCTAAACCTCGAAGGCCGACAAGTCGGCAGACGGAAAATCGTCTAAACAAACACAAAATACAAAAACAGTGCCAGATACAAGCAATAACACTACAAAAGCGAAACTAAAAACATCCAGACCGAAAAAGGATGAGGACGTAGACGAAAGACGAAAGCCAAGCACTCCCCGGCGGCAGCACCGCAGCCAGCGGCACATCAAGAGACACATGTGGGCAGTGAAGATGAACCTCCAAGGAAACAGCCTTCGGAAAAATGAGACGCCTCGATACACACTGCCACGGCCCTAGCCTGTCCCAACGCCGACTGCCAGAACATCATCACGCGGAAAGAAAGTTCAGTCACGCCAAACATAGAACCATACATTGCCTGAATCGAAAAGCACCAGAAACCCTAGCGAAAAATAACAACCCGACTGGGAATTATGTAATATAGTTATTTATTGTTATTTTCATTTATGATTTTAAATTTATTTAAACCAATTTTTAAAGGCCAAAGATAAGGTTATGGACCCACACCGGTGCAGAATGCAGAAAACACCAAGGAAACCGGCAACACCCTGCCAAGAGGAGTTACAGGATAAGGGAGAGGCCTGCTCAGCAAGGCCCCGCGCGGAATTTAGGCTGCCGGAAAGAGAATATAAGGGGTTAGACGGGATCAACATAGGGAAATCCGAGGAAGGCAGAATGAGCACTGCCGAGGGCAGTACACGATAGGGATTGTCGGAGATCGAGCACACGAGCGACGAAGCCGTCGAAGGCGGAAGCTCCTGTCACCAGAGGAGGCAATCGACGGCGCAAGAAAGCTGAAGGCCCTGGATTGCAAACGCACTTGGACAGGGGAGAGCCAAAACGGATGATCGAAAGCCGAAGGCCCTGGACTTTGTCAAATTTGGAAGTCGAAACGGCGACCCGAGGGAGGGCGAACAATCAATTGCAGGCCATGAGCAAGCAATAGGGTATGGGGACGAACGAAATGGGACAAATAAACCCAATTTGACGAAAGCCCTAAATTAATTTCGTCATTGAACAATTTCGCCGAATGTGAATCGGAACAGCCAAAAAACTGCCGGTTGAATAAGAAGGACGCACCCGAGGGGGAGAAAGGGTGGTCGAACGAGAAGGAGAAGAGGCGGCCGAAGCCAAAGTTCATCCTGCTGAGGAGGCGGGTTGTTGGCTCCCAAAGGCGCGGTGAGACATCCATAGAGGGTGGATTAGGGCTCCCATAGGAGGGTTGGGACTCCCGAAGAAGGTTTCGGGCCACCATGAAGGTGGTTGTTTGTGCTGCCAGTGGAAGATCCACAAAGGATTGTTTTCCCACTCCACAAAAGGGAGCATTTTTTAATTGATGGATAGATACAAGGCTGTTTTCTCGCTCCACAAAAAGGTAGAAAAAGTAAATGAGGTGTGAAATTATGATAGGAAGAGAGAAAATAAAATGGGTAAGAAGTTTCTCATGGTTGATGATGATCTAAGACCATCCACATCAATGCAAGTTTCTAGAATTTCTTAATACCACTTCATCACTTTCTTTCTCTCCTTAAAACCCCAACTTAGGGTGTGTTTGGGTGTAGGATGTATAGGGGGTATGGGATGGGAAATTTGCATTGGGAATACCGTCCCGCTTTTTGCCTACCTGCCTTTGTGGGATTCATGGGATGGGAAAAGGGGGATTTGGGGGATGAAACTAGATGGATTTTTTATCATTCTAGGAGGAGGTTTGATGGATGGGAGAGGGTAGATGCTCTTTTTTGCCCCTCTCATCTCCCTCCATAAATGCACACAAGGACACCGAGTCCACATTTTGCACCCGAATGGAAGCTCAACAATCTTCATCGTCTTCGGAATCTGTTTCTCTCTCCGCCTCCACCATCGCCACGACGGACCACCTCCAATCGGCGACGGCTTAATCGCCATCGGCGGTGTCGCAAACGCACACGCCGCCTACATTCGTGCAGGAGTCTGCGTCGGCGGATGATTATGTGGTGCCGTCGACAACAATAGATCAATCCCAGAAAACTGAGGTAGAAATCTAGGCGTTGAAGGGCCTTGTCGAGTTGGGTATCCTGATTATCGCCATCAATGTCATTGATCTGGAGTTCGGTGTATGTGTTTTGGTTCGATTGGAGGAGTAGAGTCTGAAATTGATCGGTGGCGATGGTGAGTTTGCTCTCCTTTTCCATATAACAGCAAAGAGGGAGAAATTAGTGTGTGCCCTAATTTATCAGAAGGAAGCAGGAAATCGCAACCTCCGTTTGTTGATTTCAAAATTGGACCTCAAACTCTCAGACCATCTGTCAGGCAGAACAAAGATAACAATTTTTTTTGTAGGAAAGTTTTCTATTTGTCTAATTTGGGGCGGAAATTGAAATGAGGAATGTCGACAACAATATCAAGCACTAGACAAGAGGGGTATAAAGATGGGGATAATTTGGTCTTTTCATGTGGGTAAGTGGGGGTAATTCAGACTTTTTCTGTCACTCCATCTACCAAAAAATCAAAGTACAACCAAACAAAAAACGAAAAATTTTGGGTGTTGAGTTTCCATCTCTTCCATCCCAAAAATCCATCCTCATCTCCCACATCCACTAAAATCTTACAAATCCACTAAAATCCATCTCGGTCCCAAACACACCCTTACTTTTTCATCCACATCCATATCAGATTCTAAAGTTTCTTAATTTACTTTTCACCATCTATTATCTATTATATATTTAAATAATAATAATAATAATAATAATAATATGTTTTACATTATTTATATATGTATTATATTTTGCGTTAATTAATATAATAATAGTATATAATAATTTTTTTTTAAAAACCCAAAACGTAAAAATAGATAATAACATTATTGTAAACAACTTTATTGGAACAAAACAAACACTGAAATACAAGAACAATAAAAATAAAATACAAAGAGTCCTCTCTATCAATCATACATGAAATCCTTGAAGAAAATTTTAATTTTCCTAAGAGCCATTTCCAAACTTTTGTCATATATGTTCAACCAGATTTTGTTTCAGTTCACAGTGTATAATTTTATTCCGAAGGTGCGTTCGCGTTTCAATGTAATTCTCCATGGGGACAGGTCGCCTATTTGAAATTTTGAATACAAAGTGTCGTTATCCTCAACTTGATCGAACTGCGACAAATCAAAGGAAAGTTTGTAGTTCTCTCGCTCGTCCTCCACTATCATATTGTGAAGTATTATACAAAGCTCTCATTATCCTCCCCACCAAAGTAATATCTCATGCAAGTGTTGGGTTTAACTATGGCAAATCGTGCTTGTAGGACTCCAAAAGCTCGTTCTACCTCCTTTCTAGCAGCCTCTTAGTATTAAACAAACAACCTAACCTTCTCTCCTTGTGGGAGCTTGATAGATGGTATAAAAGTCGCCCAGTTTGGATAAATACCATCAGCTAGATAGTAGCTTAAATGATATTGATGGTGACGGGAGGAAAACCTATCGTTGATCCCGACAAAATATAACTCAAACTTATAACTAGTATAACAATAAGCAAGAGGTCGGTCCTATAGGGAAATTCGCTAGTCAAGTGTGATTTAGATGCCAATCAAGTAAAAAAAAGGGGGGGGGGGGTTAAGAATGCAAAAGATTTGCCTTTTATCAAAGCAGATTGATGAAAGCATGAGTAAAATGCAACATAACTAACCTAAAAATGCATATAATGCATATCTAAGATATGCATTATCAAATTCCTCCACACTTAATCTTTTCTTGTCCTCAAGCAATGATAGAATAAACATGAATCAATGCACCCCACACGAAGTCCCTTCAAGTCTCAACCTCATCAAAAAGCAATATCATAGCAAGTGCAAACATAAACCAAGCAAACAAACATCCTAGCATGTATTTAAGCGATCAAAGCTTAGAAGTTCTAGAAATCATCCAAACTCACCAGAAATATGTGTTTTACTCATACTCTCATGTTTTTAGGCTTTAAAGTTCAACTCTTAACTCAATCCAAAATGCACTAAGCTCGTAGACATTGACAACAATATCACCAAATCTCCACCGAAATGTCGTTACTTGCGGAAAACAATAAAGAAGATAAGCAATATGGCTCCAAAATTCACTTTTTTTTTTCTTTTCGTTTCTTTTTCTTTTCTTTTTTCTTTCTTTCTTGTCTTGCTTTCTTTCGGTCTTGGTGTATTCCTTACGCGATTCGCAAACATGGGTGTCATGAATGGCTCCGATCTATCAACACCTCAACTTACTTGACTAAAATCCACTTGAACATCTTTTGACGCGAGTTACAAACATGGGTGTCATGAATTAACGAGGTTACTCAATGATCAAGATTCCTTTCTTAGTGGATAGTTTTCAACACCGTTTTACGCGAATCATACCCATGGGTGTCATGCGTAGACCCATTTACTAAGTGTATCAACCATTGCCACATTATTTCACTCAATATACACAAACTAAAGCCAAATATAAACATAAAAACATAAACTCCGCAAGCAAATAACATGTGAGTTGATCTTGAAAATAGATAATGAGGTCAATATCAAAAAGTAGAAACATAAGGACAGTAAATCACATATATATTTAAGCAAAAGGATTATAAATGAATCTAATAAGGCTAAAACATTCTCACAAGGGTCATGTTTTGTAGGATTTCAATCATACTCAAGCTTAATCATAGATGCTCAATTAAATTTGCCCGTTCATGTTTCACATAAAATCAAGAGATATAGACAAGGCCAAAACATCCAGAACTCCATGGGATTTATATGATTATGCTGAAAATAAATTAGAGGACAACCTAGGCTAGATGGGTATTTGAATAACACATATGTATGCAATGCATGATATTTTTAGATTTTTATTGTTTTTTTTTTCAATGCATAAGTAGACATAAAATCTAAAATGAGTCCAGGAATTTAAACATGATGCAGAAATTTAAATATGATCTAACTAAATGCACTATATACACTAAATTCCCCTCCCCCACACTTAAATCTTTCATTGTTCTCAATGAAACATAAACGACAACAAAATTAACAAATTAGAACAAGGTGAGGGTGAAGGAAGACTAACCACCTACTGAGGAAAGTTAGAATGTGCCAAAACGGCACCGAAGGGCTCGGGGAAAAAGAATGCGGCGACCGCTACCTTCATGCGAAGGTCGCTGCCTTCATGCGGCGGCGGCCGCTGCATAGGTTGCTGCACATATTGGGGCGGCGCCCACTGCACTATATAGTAGCGGATCCTTTTTTCCTTGACGTCTAATTTTGCTAACTCTCATCTCTTGTTAGTCATCAAACACAAACAAAGCAAATGCAGTCCCCGACAACGACGCCAACATTTGACGGGAGGAAAACCTGCCGTTGATCCCGACAAAATATAACTAAAACTTATAACTAGTATAGCAATAAGCAAGAGATCGATCCCAAAGGGAAATTTGCTATTCAAGTGTGATTTAGATGCCAATCAAGTAACCAAAAGGGGGGGGGGGGGTTAAGAATGCAAAATATCCGCCTTTTATCAAAGCGAATTGATGAAAGCAAGAGTAAATTAACGAAATTGATTCACACAATATTGAGAAATAGTTCTACATGCAATTATCCACTCTGTTTGGTTGAAGCGATCCTTGTAACTTCCTCTCGTTCTTTTAGGTTTCCTATGAATGTCCCTGTTCTGACCTAATATAGTTATTAGTCCAATCAGTCCTAGAAACCCTTGTCGATTGAATAGTCTCTCGGAAAAGGATTTAACCCAATCGATAGCTTTAAGTTCAAAGATTAACCAAGATATTTGCAGTCCCTCAAAAAGGGATTCAACAACACATCCACTTTTCTCCTTATCCGATTAGTTCAATCAGCCCTAAAGTGATAAGTTTGCTACTCGAGTTAAGGTTCGCAACCCTAGCAATTGAATTGATCTAACTAGTTGGCTAGAAAGGATAGAACAAAACAATCAATCAATAAGCGCAAAGAAGTTGAAACATTCAATATAGGAATTAAGGAACGAGATTCAGAAACTCACAATCAATCCAAATAAAGATTCAAATTGTAGATAGAACAAAGGAGTTTAGTTCCTCATGAAAGACATCATTCAATCTCTCTAATTGTCTGACGAACGTCGAATAGAATAGAATGTGATAGAAAATTAGGTAAAATATGTCTTAAGACTCAAATCGGCCAAAAAGAACATCCAACCAAACTAGGGTTTCATTAAACAAAACGATGCATCTCGCTGATGTCCAATGCGGCGGCCGCTGACTATGTGCTCTCCAATGTCGATGATCGGCTCCATGCGGCGGTCGCTGCCTCCACTTGTTGCGACTTCTTGCCTCGCTGCATCCGTACAGCTTCACATCCTTTTGTCTTTCCACTTCTTGCTTCTTGTATTCCAATCCAAGGTCCTTGCATCCCTCCGCGACGTTCGAGCCAGACTCTGCAAAATAAACACAAATTCGCGCAGAATCCGAACTCTTCCAGAATAATCATAAGATGCAATTTAACTTCAAATCATGCACCAAATGCAACCTAACTAACCTAAAAAGTGCCTACAATGCCTATCTACGATATGCATTATCAAATGGCCATTGACTTCAAAGTTAACTGGTGGAGATATCCACTGTAGCACATCATTGAATATAAGAGAACGATCAAGAACATTGATATCATTACACGTACATGGGGTGCCAAAGAACGCATCCCAAATCCATAGATTATATGATGCTACTCCCTCTAACACGACGGTTGGTCTTCTGTCTTTGCCTTCGAACTGACCTTTCCATGCTGTCGGACAATTCTTCTATTCTAAGTGCCTCTAACATGACAGCTGTGCTCCTACATGAAGAAAGCGTTGTATATCTGTTGTATTTGGTCTTTGGAGGTATCTATTACCAAACAAAGCTATGACGTCATCCACAAAATTGGATATGCATATCCTGGGTGTACTTTCTCCTAGTCAAAGATACTCATCAACCGCATCTGCACCTACGCCATACGACAACATGTGCATAGCTGCAGTACATTTTTGTAATGCAGATAGCCCAAGCCTACTATAACGACCTGGGATTATGATTCTCGGGTTACGTTTCGAGGGATGAAACCCCTCGTTAGGACCTTGTGCCCCGAGTACAGATTGAAGGTTTGAAATCCTAGTCTAACATTTCAAAGTGGGATTTCGTAACCGAAATTCGAAGGGATCGTTGGAATCCCTAGGGAAGTCCCCTATACCTGTCGTAAGTTTAAGCGTGGAAAACTCATAGTCATACAAAAGCGAAAGTAAAGTATGATACAAAAGGGGTGTCACGGCAGAGCCGGGTCAAAACAGAGTCTAAAGCATAAGTTTAAAAGCATAGTCAAAGTCTAGTGAAGTCAAACCCTCCGGCACTCACTCTCTGCAGAACAAAAGGACCCGCGCGATAGTCAAGCAGCACCAATAGAACGAACATGATAATAATAATACCTAAAAACGTTAATGTTGAGCGGGATCATAATGATGCCCACCTACTGCATCCCGACCCTAAGTACACATATACGTTATACCCGATAAAGATGCTTCTAGATGCAAGGCGGAACATTAACACACTAACATGCTCCTAAGATCAAGTGCATAATAATAATAAGGCCTTAACACAGAATATCAAGTGTTATGTCCCGCTACCTAACCACCGGGCCCCTTCCCGATAGGGCGGAGACTCGTTAGCTCGTGAATGCATTCCAATTCATAAATGGGGAGAGGCTCGTTGTGGTACCCGACCCCATGTTTGCATGTGTTAGGAGGCAAATCAAGTATGAAATATAAATTCCAATTCGACTCCCTGATCTCCGCAAATAAAATTACAAGACTTCCTCCCGTTGTAGTGGAAGAGAATCATGATCGTATCCACGAGGAAGCGTGTTAGCGCTCGCCTTTTCAGTCTAAGAATCCTCTCGTTTTGACCAACAGAGTTCTCGACGTCAATTAAAGTACTCAATGTCGACTACTCAGTCGAGTAATCCTGCAAAACGGAAGAACAGAAATGCAAAAACCAAGCAAATTGAGTAGAACAGAGTACTCGATGTCGACCAGACTACTCGACGTCGAGTAGATTTCAGTCGAAATCGAGTTGTGCAGAATGTAAAAACATGACCTTTCGCAAGACAGAAATAGAACAGAAGCAACACAAAAATTATGGGAAATTCAATAATATAAAAGACTTCCAGAATCAGGGTATCAACGCCACAACGATAACCATATAAAATAATGCATAAAAGTATAAAAGATCATGCATTTTCATCAAATAACTGTCGTCATTAACAAATAGGAAGATAGAGGCTTTCGGATAAACCCTAATTGTTACTAACCCTTTTTCACATAATTATTCCAAGTTGTATTAAGATCACTTTCGCTTCAATAATACAAACAAGAATCACCTTCGGCTGTCGCAAAAGAATCATGCTCGTAGGGATAGAAGACGAAATCGAATTAAAAGATTGTACCTTTATCGCATTACCTTACATGGCTACCGTCAGGCTCACCCCGACCCTAGAAGTTGGGTGACTACTCGCTCTTCATCATCAAGAAACTCATCAATAATAAAAGAGAAATAACTTGCATTAAATAAAACCAAAACTTACAACCGATCGAAGCCAAATCCGCTCTTGCAAACTTCCACTCCTCTCAGCCAAGCTCTCTCGAAAACTCTCTCTAACTATGGTGGAACACAATTGTTTTGTGGCTTGGATCATCCTAAAACTCATCCCCTAGGAACTTATTTATAGTATTCACTCCCCGTTATCCAAGGAAAGAATACTCTATCTATATCTAAATTTATCTATCTAAAGACTGAAGATAAAACTTTAATGCAAAACAAATAAATATCTAAGGGACATATATCTAAAGTGGATAAAATATCTTCAACTTGATAGATCTTCACTTGAAAGGATATAATATCTCGTGCCTTAGCTTGCAAAGAATCCACATGGCTTGGACGACACTCGATCTCGGCTCGAATTGCTTCTGGATAGTACTTGACGTCGACCAGGTTACTCGACATCGAGTACGGTCTTCTTCTCCCCGGATTGCACTCGAGCTCGGCTACCTTCTGGACTTGACATGGGTACTCGACTTCGAGTAGTTTACTCGACGCCGCCTAGAATTGTGCTCTCGAGTGACTGGTTGCTCGATCCCGTGTGATTTTGTTGACCAAAGTACTCGACATCGACCAAAGTGGTCGACGTCGACTAGTCCTGTCAGCTTCCAGCATTCTGCTCCGTTCTTGAAACGCATTTTCCCGAGTCCTCGTTCGTCTGATTGACGCATATGAATATACGTTGGAAAACTATTTTCGAGGGCTACAACTCTCATGAAGACACCAGAACTTGATTCAGAATGATGAATGGTGAAAAGTGGGCTTTTCTACAGCTGCACCATCCTTAGCTTCTTCATGACTTTCTTTTAAGCTCCAAAGTACGTTCGATTTCTGCGAAATTAAACAGAAACTAGTGAAGACCTCCATAATTGGAAAATAAGCATAAACTACATAGATTCTGTACTATTCTAACCCAAATGTATGAAATGCATGCAGAAATCAATATAAAAGTAAGTGTAAAACATGGCAATTTAGGCTCACATCAAACACCTCATACTTAAGCTTGCTTGTCCTCAAGCAATACTTTTAATGGTCATACAGGGGAAGAAATCAAAACTCTCAACATCATTAATTCATTCTTATACATCTCTGCAATCAATTACCATCCTCGAAAAGGTACTAATGTCACAAATCCGTGCATGTAAATAAAAGCAACATCTACACACAAAAGGAGGGTTATGAAAAAACATTCGTGGCAAAGCATTAATAATCAAGTGGACTTTAATTAAGTGCATGGTGAAGAAAAGGTAAAAGGTAAAGTGGTGGGCTATATTTGGGCAATGTGGTGCTAAATCCGGGGAGAACATTTCAAACTTGCTTTCTTGCTTTGGCGTGCTTTATCCCTTCATAATTTCCACATCACTCATCCTCTCATTGTTGACAGAGGAAATCAAGATTGCAAATAGAATGTAAATAAAGCAGGCAAACCAATTCCTTTCCGAGCAAATAATTACAAGACTTCCTCCCGATGTAGCAACAGGAAGTCAGGATCGATCATCGAGGAAGCTGGTCAGCGGGTCTCAGGTAGCGGAGGGATCTCACAGACAGAACACGACTTCAGGGGTACTCGACCTTGACTAAGGTTAGTCGACAGGAGCCGGGCAAGTCGAATCCGAGTAAGCAACAGTCACTGGAGTTGGTCGATCTCGAGGAGTCAACTCAACGTCGAGGAAGCTGGTCGAAATCGAGGAAGCTTTGTTGATATCGAGCAACCTGTAGAGACATAAACAACATCGATCTTGCTCGATCGAGAATCAGTAGTCAACGTCGACCAAGGTTGGTCAAAATCGAGGAAAAACAATACGTAATTAAATTACAAATTTCGAATCTAAACAATGTATGAAAGAGAACTTCCAAGATTGGGGTTTGCAATAATGATAACCAAATATGCATAAGACAAGACAAAGAGAAATAATCATGCAATCACATCAAATGATCAAGCTTTCGCCTTTCCCAACAATTAGATAACTCTTTCAAAAAACCCTAATTGTATCTACCAATTTTATGTTTATAGTCCAGGTTGTTAACATGGATCTCTATTAAACAGGCAATAAACACATAAAAGGTAATGGATGATCAAAGCATAACAAATGTCTAATCTTTACCTCAAACACGCATGGCTATCGCTAGGCCCACCCCAAGCCTAGAAGTGGGTGGACTACTCGCGCCTCATCATAGCAATCGACATCATTGATGTAAAAGAAACTTGTATAAACTATATTCAAAGTCTTTACAATCCCGGCACTCACACTTTTGTAGAATGGCAAAACCCTAAAACCTTTGAACTCCTAAACTATGTATTGAACTATGTATTGAACTACGTCTCTAGAATTCAATGAATAAAAACTAGCTCCATAAGCTTTATTTATAGGCTTCATCCCCTAGCTAATCTAGGAAAGAAATAACATTAAGATAAAAACTTAAATAAAAGGAACATTTATCTAAAATATCTAAATATCTTCATGTAGTAGTGGTAGATAAACCCTTCTCTCCATAGACAGATCTTGATAGAATAGGATGGAATACGGCCTTCCCTCGTGCCCAAGTAATCCACATATGCTCGGATTGGTCCAACGGACTCGCGGCCCAATTTTAGCTTGGTCGACATCAACAAGTTTTGGTCAACTTTGAGAAGATTTCGTCGATCTCGGCTTCGCTTCGCAGTTCTCGAGTTCTCCTCTCCTCGTCGTGCCCGGTCAGAATTCTTGGTTTGGTCGACGTCGAGTAAATGTGCCAGCTCTCAGCATTCTACTCTGTTCTTGAAACGCACTTTCCCGAGTCATCATTCGTCGGATCGACGCATATGAGTATGCATTGGAAAGCTCTTTTCGAGGGCTACAACTCTCATGAAGACATCAAAGCTTGATTCAGAATGATGGATGTCGAAATATGGCCTTTTCTCCAGCTGCACCATTCTTAGCTTCTTCAGGAGTTTCCTTTAAGCTCCAAAGTGCGTCCGATTTCTGCGAAATTAAACAGAAACTAGTGTAGACTCCATAATTTGGCAAATAAGCATAAACTACATAGATTCTGTATTAACCTAACCCAAATGCATGAAATGTATGCAGAAATCGATATAAAGTCAATATAAAACATGGCACAAAACATCGACATCACTCATAAATCACTCTTTGCCTTTTCCCCCCCACTTATATGCTTTTACCTCTCTAACCTCAGCGCTGCCTTCTCGCGAGTCCCAAACATGGGCGTCATGAATGGCACCGGATACTTAGTGCTTCGGACTCCTCACCTTGGTGTCCCATCCTTTGGAACTATTATCTCGACGCAGGCAGGGTCGATCGATCTACCTTTATCTCCTGAGGTGGCCGGATTTTCTTTCACTCATTAAATTTTCTATAACTTTGAAACTTTCATGTCAAACTCCAATGATGATAACAACAACAACACAAACACCATATAATAATCTCCATCATGTGACATCATTCTCATCATAATCACCGGATGGAAATAAGGTAAAGAATGGGCAATATTTAGATCATATGGAGAAATAATTGAAATAAAGCTCAATATGGCTATTGTGATGCATACACATAGGTATGACTTGAGATATAAACAATGAGCATTATATGGAAAATATAAAGTCCTCCATCCTCTTATTATGCAACATGTCAAAAGCAATTTCAATTTTATCTCCTTTCATGGTTTTCAGGAAAATAATGCACTTCATTGTGACTTCCTTTCACTAGGCAATTTCATGTTATATCTCTAATGAATCCAATTTTGTATCGTCAAGTTCAATTTAAGCTTCCATGACACTAATCAAAATTTTCAATGGGAATGGGGGTGGTTTTTATGATCTTTGGAAAACAACTTGTAAGCATATAAACAAATAAACAATTCCAAAGATAGCCATGTATAACCAATTCGAGAAATAAATTCAAAATGTGCACATATAATGTCAAATAAAATCAAATATGCATGAAATAAGCACTCCCCCACCCCATACTTAAACATTAAAGTGTCCTCACTATATAAAAAACAAGGGTAAAGAAAGAAACTTGATAGACAGATGTGCAGAACCTCGGAATCGAGTGCTGATATGGTTGCGGAAATGGTCGATCTCGAGGAAGAGTAGTCGACATCGACTGCAGTTACTCGACATCGAGTACAGTGAAATAGAATGCTCAGCGGTCAATGCAACGTAGCATGGTATTACATGACATGCTGATCATGAATGCAACACCTAGTATATCATGCACATAAAGCAGGGAATATCTCTCTATCAATCTGAGTAAGTTCCGAAGAGACTTACTTGGCTATGCAGAACAACAATATAGAAGATCCGGCACACATCAATCATAATCATAAAGTATCACCTAGGTACATATCAAAACACATATATAAGTCTACGTCTAATCATTCAAGCACTCAAAGCATACATCATTCAACGAGAATAGCAACCATATCGTAATCATCATTCCGTCAAGTTCAACCATTCATCATATTGCCCCATTCCACAAGACTATCATTCTCATCATTCCATTCAGCCACATTCATGTATCCACCACAATATATCCGCAATAATAATCCGCATATCACATATAACAAGTTCATCATATTCATCATATCTCGAAAGTATAAGTTATCGGTACATAAGTCCAATACTTCATCATGGAATTAGTCAATCAATCATGCCATTAATACATGCCAATCATGGTATTAGTCAACCATTCACATCAATCATGCTAGTTAGTCATTGATCACATAATTCTCGAGTTAGTCCCGAAAACCAAGTAACTAATTAAAATGTTTGACCTCGAAAGCTCGTGAAGTTTGATTCCCAAAACTCCCAAATCAGACCCTCAAATCAGTCCTTGAAATCCCCCAAAAGCGTTGAAAACAAGTCGCGAAAACGATTGTCAAAAACGTCGAGAAAAACACTCAATCCCATTGATCAGGGGGCATCTCGCCGCGGCGAAAATAGTTTTCGCTGCGGCGAGATGTCCCAGCGAGCACCTGCGGACTGAATCGCGTCGCGACCGCGAGAGAGAGTTCTCGTGCCCACGAGACTCTAGTGCCCACGAGGCCTTCACGGTAGCGAGACTCTCGCCGTGGCGAGGCTCGGGTTGCGGCCGCGAGTCCGGGGTCCCCTCCTAGGGCACTCTAGATCTCCATCTTGCCACTGCAAAACCTCTCGGTCGCAGCTGTGAGCAAAAACACTGGGCAAGCTATTCTTCCTTGCGGCCGCGAGTTCCTTCTCGCGGCGGCGATTACGGTCCTAAATCCTTGATTCAAAGACCGTTTAGGGGCGATTTTAAAGCTATTTGGAGCTCCCCTTTTCCCTAATTTTTCCCAGGGTACCCAGGCACATGTTAGTATAAAAATAGTTCGAAAAACATGAAGGTATGAAGAGATTTCTCACCCAACACTTCCTTAGTCCACTTCTTCTTCTCCTGAGTGACTTTTGAGGTGATTTGAGGCCGAAACTCCTAGATCCACCTATTGAGTGAGTAAGAGGAGTTAGTTAGGGGGTGTAAAGAGAGAACTTGGAGGGTTGAAAAGTGAAATGAAGAGGAAAGAAACATCTTACCCTTCCTAGACTCAAAACCGAACAAATGGGCTCCGGGGGCTTGGATCTTGCTTCTCCTGGCTGTTGGAGCTTCTTATTCCACCACCTTAAGGGCCTTCTGGGGAGGCTAAGGGAGCTGATGGCCGTCCATGATGAGGAGGAGGGCTGATCTTGGTTCGCTTTGGACCCAAACAAGAAGAGAGAGAGAGAGAGAGAGAGAGAGAGAGAGAGAGAGAGAGAGAGAGTTTAGGGTCCTTGCTCTTGGCTTTGTTGGAGGAAATGAGAAGAAATATGTTGTTGTTGGGGTTGTGTGGTGGTGTTTAGATGCTGGAATAAGGGTCTTGGGGCTGCGCGCTGGAATCTCTCCTCAAAGGAGGAAAAAGGAAGAAGAAAGGAGGAGGAATGATAGGATTTCTTAGGAAGCTTTTGGATAACATCTTAGGAGAGGAGTTTTAGGGTTTGTGTGTGCTTTGTGTGGTGAGCAATTGGTCCTCCAAAATCTGATTTTAAAGTGTCAAAGAGGAGCCTTTTGGGAGCTACAATCGGATGGGAAAAGAAGAGGTTGAAGGTTATTTTGTCTCTTTGCTCATTTGGGTGTAGACAAGGCAAAAAGAGGGGAGAAAGCATGGTGGATGTCTAGCCATTTGGCAAGTGAGGAAGGTGAGGATGAAGCTCCCTTTGATTTTCAAATCATCCCAAAGAGGGGACCATGGGCTGGGATTTTTGGATAGACTTGGAAGAGTGAGGATGGGAATCTTTGTTCCGATGTTGCGAGCTCAAATCCCGAGGTGCGTCCCGAAATTAGTTTCCGACGTTAGCATTCCAAATTCCTCTCTCTCTTTCGCGAAATTATAATTTGAAATCCGTGAATCAAGGTGGCCATGTTAGTTCTCAAAAATTTTAGTTAGGTCGAAAATCCGCTTTACGGGGTTAAAGTCCGAGCTAAAGAGTTTTTCCGCTAAATTTCGCTTTAAAATTCATTTTGATTTTCTTTTTTTTCGATAATGTAGGATTTAAAAATCCAAGCCTTTACACCTACTAGGGTGACAGACCCGTGCTACGCACGGGACATGTGTAATATGAATTCTTCAATAAAACAAAGTATTTGTATTTTCAAAACTATTTTCATGTAATGTAAATAAACAATCATTCATCACAAATACATATTAATTTAACTATATATAAATTTATGAATAATTGCCAATCACAAATATACATGGATAATTAAACAATTACCTATTCATAATTTATGAATAATGGTTATCAATAATAAGAAAGTAAAAATATTTTATGGAATAATTGCCAATCACAAATATACATGGATAATTAAACAATTACCTACCTTTTGTTGGCTAAAATGGTCATTAATTTGATATTATCCGTATAACAATGACTAATAAGTAATAATGACCTTTAAACTAAAAAAATACATTAAATATTGAAGAAAACGTACAATATATTTCATTCAATATAATTATCTGCATGAGAAATACATTTACATATTCCATCATATATATCCTAAGAAACTCAACCATATCTTATAAGCCCTTATTTTATCTCCTTTCTTAATTATTAGTACGCGCGTGTATATATAACTTTGATAACATTTTGCAACTAATACTCATTAATCTAGAAATATTAACTTCGTTCTCTCTCTTGAAATATATATAGAGACGTAGGTAGTTAATACTCTCGATCTCTATATATATAGAGAGAAAGAGAGAGAGAGGTTGGTAGTTAATATTTCTAGATTAATTGCTGCAAAATGTTACCGAAGTTGAAGGGGCTATCAATTATAAATGGTAGGGACTATTGTAACAAAGGTAGATTTCAACGTTAATTACCCTTCATCATTTGTGATAATTAACTTAAAATTTGGGTGTTACGAAATGCGATAATTAACTTAAAATTTGGGTGTTATGAAATGCGAAATTTTAGTTATCCACACATCACATGTGTAAATTGTGACCGACCATGTTTAAGTCTATTTAAGCTAATCTATATTTTATACTCCCTCCGATCCAAAATAAATGTCGTTTGACTTTTTAACACGTATTTTAATAAGTTAAAAACTATATAATATATTAACTTTTTTTTTATAATCTCATACTTATTACCAACAAATATTAAGCTGTAAAAAAATAGGCACGCACGTAGCCTACATTGCCATATCTATATTCTTTGATCATTCTCATTTTGCTCACGTTCAACCTATAATCTTTTGTTGATTAGAAGTGGTATTTGCAGCTCAAACGTTTGATGAACAAAATAAAATAAGTCAATCACTGTGATAATTAATTTGTTGTCTAGACTTAATGTTCGACCGAGCATTCAACAATAAAGGACTAAGTAACAACGCCAAATAACTCACCGATTTCGATCAGCAACGCAAGAAAGCACTTCAAGGAGTTCAAGCACATCGTCCCACTCCAACACCCGTTCTCTCTGTCTTTCTCTTCCTATAGTCGTTCGTAGCAACAAAACAAATCAATCAACCAGAATCTCGTTGTTGACAGTGTTTTTTTTTTATGACAAATCAAAGGTTCTAATTAACATGCTTGAGAAGAGAGAGGAAATATAATACCTGATGGACGGATCTAGTTGTTCATCCGGATTCCAACGGCACATCGTCCCGCTCCAGCTCTCGATCTTTGTTACAAATTAATATATATTACTAATAGGTATTAAATTGTAAAAATGTAATATAAAGAGGTGCTCACCTTCTTCCATCTTGGAGCAAGAAATTCATTAACAAAAATCCCAATCTTGCCATATGAAAGAGACACCCAAAATCCCCACTTCAACCCAAGTATTGAAGTTGTACATAATTAACAAACACATAAGTAAATTAATCAATATATGAATGTTAATCTATGTGTATTTTGAATGGAGATTGGGATGGGTCCAAATGAACTGCACTGAATACAGGATCTTGATTGACGGGGTCGATTGCAGCGACACAGCGGTGGAGACGGTGGCGTACTTCTCGGTGGCTAACTGGCGGCTCAATCAAACCAAATCAGTATAAAACAACACTATAATATGCACTACAAAGAGAGCATCAAGAAAACACAAATTAAAATCATACCAATGGCCATTTCTAAGGAAACTGCAGAATACAGGGTCTTGATTGTCGGGGTCGATTGCAACGACACAACGGTGGAGACGGTGCCGTGCTTCTCGGTGGCTAACTGGCGGCTCAATCAAACCAAATCAGTATAAAACAACACTATAATATGCACTACAAAGAGAGCATCAAGAAAACACAAATTAAAATCATACCAATGGCCATTTCTAAGGAAACTGCAAAACAACGATGGGTTGATGCATCTGTATAGGCGCCAGTAGCCATTCATTTAGTAATGAATGAATATATATATATATCCATTAAAAATCAAAATGACATTTAAAACAGTCTATTGGTGAAACCGTTAAAAACTATTGTGATTCTTCATTAAATGTTTTGTAACTTGTATGCAATTGAGTCTTCTTGTGCTCACAACATTAAGTTTCAATTTACATTCAAAGATTAAATTAAATTAAAGTTAATATATATTTTATAAAGAATAATTAATTTTGAACGATTAAGCTAAAATGGCATATATTGATTTTAGATGAGGGAAGTATGTAAAAATATAAAAATGAATTTTAATATGTTACAATGGTGTTATATATTTTGCTAATTAATTAATACAGTGATTATGTGAGTTCTCATATAAAACCATGCATGGAAGGTACGTTGGAAGGTAGATCTGATGATAAAAACGGATTTATATCATATAGGAGTTTGAAATTCTTATTTAAGAATAAGAATTTGAATAGGTAATGTAACGTTTTATTAGTAACTGCATGCAATTGATTTATTTGTGAATTAATGTGAACTATATACTAAAATGTGAACTATATACTTCGTATTTAACTAAGTTCTTTGTCAAAAAAACAGTAGAAAAAAAGAAAGAGCACATGTAAATAATGAGATTCGATCTCAAGACTAAAGGGTTATCACCAACCATGGCAACCATTGAGCTAATTATGTTTTGATGAAACAAAATGAATAGATGGGATAAAGTAGTGCAAATTTTAATAGAGTAAATTATGGCAATAAATTGCCCATGAACACAACTTTTAAGGTTTATATATATAGACTAGTGGCATCAGGCTTTTGCATGAAATAATCGACCTCGCTTGAGAGTTGGTTCACAATGCGTAAGAACAATGGCCTTCACATTTTGAACCGTCTTCTGAAAACTGCATCTGGATACACTGGAGGTGGTCCTCTGAGAAATAATATGCGACAAGCTGATCGTGGCCCTTCTCATGTTCTCTTTCTATGTAAACTCGAGGTCTCCTTGACCTAGAACTTCCTGCCTCAACGCTTGACTTATTTTTTGTGGACAGATACAACCACTTGGCGTAAGCTCGGGTTAGCTCATCAATTGATGGACCTAAAGATTGGGTGAGGTAGTCATACATTTCTTGAGGATCCATTGGAGGTTTGTGTTTGCAAATCAGAGGAAACTGAAGAGATGGATAGTGAATGGTAGACATTTGAGTTGATTTATACTAATTTGAAGAGCATCTTTACAGACCCTTGAGTAGAACAATCCATCCATTAGTCGCAGAGCATCTTTGCAGACTCTCGAGCAGAGAAATTCGTCCTTTAGTCGCAGAGCATCTTTACATACCCTCGAGCAGAGTAATTCGTCCTTTAGTCGTAGAGCATCTTTGCAAGCCCTCGAGCAGAGTAATTTGTCCTTTAGTCGCAAAGCATCTTTGCAGACCCTCGAGCAGAGAGATTCATCCTCTTGTCACATAGCATCTTTGCAGACCATCGAATGGAGCGCTTCGTCCATTTGTTTGCAGAGCATCTTTGTAGAAGACTAATAAAACATTTCAAACACATACTAACCATTTTAATGGGAATTGAACATTGCATTGATATATTGAGAAATTTTGAGCATTAGAGCGATGGGTAATGGGAGATTATCCAAGTTTTCTCTTCACTATAGAAATTGTTTTCTAGAGAGAGAGAGAGATGAAACACCCTTTATGTTCATCAAATACCAGAACAACTACATCTTTATCATGGGTAATCCCCACAAAGTCTTAAAGGGAACACCTTTTAAATGAAAATCAACTCCCATTCTTATATGGGTAACCAACACAAAAGATGGAAAATACTCATTCCGTAAAAAAAATCTTTGGAGATATGAAGAACCCCAATCTTCTCTTGACAAACACCTCCAAAATCCCTAAATCTTGTTCACCCGATTTGCTAATCCAAATTGATTACTCTCTCTTCTCAAAATCAACTCCTACAACCTTCTTCAGCAAATCAATCGGTTTTTAATTGGAGTATGTCTTGCTCACTGTATGGGAGAAAGAGGTCTTCTCCGAGGTTTTGGTGCGCTTTGACGTTGGCCTCCTTTTCTCCCTTATTCCTCGCCCCCACCATCATATCTCCTCCATGTTTCTCTTCCTATGGTTCCCTCCTTCCGAATCATTTGTGAAGCTGGGTGGTTGAACGTGAAGTGGCTGTTGGCGGAGGTGCTATCGTTGTTGTTCTGTGTTGGGTCGTCCTTCATTTCCCTCTACAGTCGCGCTGGCGATGCTAATGGAGCCACTTTTATGGCTAACAAGGGGCTATGCGCTCCGAGCATGGAGCTGAAGCCGGAATATTCTCCTTGACGCCGAGTCGGTAGTTATGTGTTCTGCTTCTGGTAGGTGTGACGACGACGGCTCCGCCGCTGCCTCCCCTCGTTGTCACCGGTGCTCCACCGGTCTTGATTCTCATGCGTGGTGTGCAAGGGTGTCGGTGCTGGATTGGATTACTTTTTGGTGTGCAAGACTTTCCTTGGCCTTTACACATCAAGCTTAAAAATAAACAGGAAAAAAAAATCTAACACTATTTTTTTATGTATATTTTAGATTTTTCTTTAATATACATAGGCAAAATTTTCTAAATACTCCAAGAGTTTGAAATCCTGCTCAAAAGGGCTTGAATTAACAACTCCACAAATATCGTATGGGCTTGAAATCCCGCTCAGGAGAGCTTGAATTAAATCCCCTTAGGGTTTGAACAATCCGTTTCGACCGGTCCTTCATGGTGCGGTTTGCTTAGACGACATGTGGCTTTGCTTTGATGCGTCTAGGCGTAGAAGAAGAGGATTATGGTTGGACAACTGGTAAATTGAGCACGGGTGGGCAATCACAAGTTGAGACCTAGGAATTACTTGCAAAGGATAGATCGAGGAAGGCTCTTCTCAAACAAAGATGAATAATGAGTCGTTGATTCCATCCCATAGAGAGGTTTTCACCAATCCTCTTCTTTTCAATCTCCATAACCCCCCCCCCCCCCAATTATGGTCACATCGTCCATACCAAAGCTTCATTTGGAAGCCTATGCAAATAAAAAAATGCAATAATAAAATATTGTATGTATTTAACCATTGGATGGGAATAAAAAAAATCAAATTTACGAAATCAACCCTTTTTGGATAAAAGAATAATTGAAACAAAATAAAAATCGCTTTGTGTTACCGGGTTCGTGTTTTTAATGGTTTTGATGTGTTTTCAGTGTGCGAGGCTTTCAATGACAACAATCATGAATATTAGCTTGATAGAGTTGTGAATGTGTGATCGACTCCTAACGACTGTAGGCACAATTGTTCACTAAGAGACCTGCTTGTGCACTCTCACAAGTTGACATTAACCTCAACGTACAAAGCTTGTGCTCAAGCTCGAATTACTCATTACCCATTCAGTATTTGGGCATTGAATCACATGTTCACTTGACGTTCAATCACTTGATTTCTGTTTTTTCAACTCTGGGTGGTTCTCCTCTATCTTTCTTATTTTCTTGTTTGTCGTTGTTTTATCGATGACTTGTCCGATCTCTTGGTACACTCAGGGTGCATCGAATTACTTTCCATTATAAATCACTTTACTCTTTTTTTTTTAAGTTTTATTTATTCATAAAAAACATCTTACTTTCAAGGTAAACTAGTATCACAGATACATAATATACCAAGGGGAGAGTTCTCTTTTGTTCACACCTAACACTCAGAGAGACAAGAAATGTGAACCCCTTCCCAACTACTATTCTTCGTAAACCTAGCCTCGTGCCGCCCTCTAAATTAGTCAGACCAAGACTTCCACCACCAAATTGGTATGAAGAAGTTTATAGCCCTTAAATTTCCAAAACCCTCAAGTGGAATCGAAGCTTTAAGGCTCTCCGTTCGTCTCACAACCATCTCGTCTTCTTGGTTTTCAGTCGGGTTCCATCTCGCTTGGGTCGTCCGTCCGACTTGGCGTTGCTTCTCCCTTTGCCGGTTCCCGATCTGGGTTTGTTATCTTGGTTGGGCCGTCCTCCCTCTGTCCTCCATTTTTCTGCTGACCTTGGCGGCTCCGCCCTGGCACTGCTTCTCCCTTCGCCAGTTGTCGCCGTCCTCCTGGCCGCCACAACCCTCCAATCTCCTTGTTGTGCACGTCTGGTGTATTGTTGACTTGCAGATCGAAGACCCTTGGTGTGTAAGTTTAATCTTTTGCCTTGTACGCCAATGACATATTTTTTTTTAAAAAAAAACTGATATATATATATATATATATATATATATATATATAGAGAGAGAGAGAGAGAGAGAGAGAGAGAGAGAGAGAGAGAGAGAGAGGTTCCCTTGTGCACACCCCTCAGGGTGTACTTTGTAAACAAATCTTGGCCTTTGATTGAAAGAAATGGAAGGCCAAGATTAAATGAGTGTTTCTTTTTTTTTTAAATAGAAAAACTGGTGGGACCCACCTAAAATTTCTGACACGCTTTTTTTTCCCGGATCTGATTTCGATGTTTTGAAAAAACTGTCCATTCCACCGAATAATGTTTCATAATCTACCGAATAATGTTATATTACATTTTCCCATCCATTTCAGATCAAATTTTACCAATTCAACTGAATAATTTGTCATATACTACCGAAAAATGTTTAATTTTTTTTCAATCAATTTTAGTTTTGACTCCGAGTTAATTTTTATGCATTCAATTTTGAAAGATTATTCGGTAGAATAGTTTTTTTTTTGGAAAATAACACAACATTAATCAATAAAATGTATGAGTATTCGGTTGTATAGAATGATTATTCGGTCGTATATGAGAGGTTTTATGCTATTTGTCAAACCGAAAACTCCATATACAGGCGAATAATGATCCAAATTTCACCGAATAATTAACCACTCATTAACACTAACTACCAAAATTCGACATATTCATCTGAATAATTAACAATATTGAATCGAATGCATTCGAACCGACCACCGCTGACACCCTCCATCCTCACCACCCACCTACCCAGCACAGCCCAGCCCCGCCACCCACCCCACCCCACAAACCGACCACCGCCGCCACCCTCACCACCCACCCACCCAGCACAGCCCAGCCCCGCCACCCACCCCACCCCACAAACCGACCACCGCCGCCACCCCACCCACCCACCCAGCACAGCCCAGCCCCGCCACCCACCCCACCCCACAAAAAAAAAAGAAAAAAATAGAACAAGCAGATCAATGGAAATGGAGGCGGTTGAAGGAGGTCGGCCGACCACCCGCCATAGCCCGGAACCTCCCGGATCTGAGCGAGAGGGGAGGAGGAGGCCAGGATCTGAGCGATAGGGGATGAGTAGACCCATGGTCGTCCGGATCTGAGCGAGAGAGGACAACAGGAAAAAGATCGGCTTTCGACTCCGCCCGGATCCGGTTGTTCTCGGCGCCGCCAACACCGATTTGAGCGAGAGGGGTGCGCAACCTTCGCCTCCTTCCCCTATCACCGTCTCCGCCGATGTCGAATCCACCGTGCTCGTCCTCAATAATGATGGCGCTGAGGCCGTTGATTGCCCCGTGGTCGTCTTCATCAATTCGCGTAGCGGTGGCCGCCACGGGCCCGAGCTCAAGGAACGCCTCCAGCAGTTAATGGGCGATGAAGAGGAAGATGGTGATGGAGGTAGGGTTTTAATTCTCCCAGCCCACGCGCTTCACTCTCTATTAATGCGTTTGAAGATTGTGTTTTAATTTATTTTTTTTAAATCCGTTAGTAACCGTAACACGTGGCTCGTTTTAAGCCCTCCTTTCAAATAAGATCAAGGGCTCAAATCTGTGCACAAAGTACACCCTAAGGGGTGTGCACAAGTTACCCATTATATATATATATATATATATATATATATATATATATATATATATATATATATATATATATATATATATATATATATATATATATATATATATAGTGGATGGATCATTTGTTCACAAGTCTTACGGTGTACCTTGTTCACAAATATTATTCGGTGAAATATGGAACATTATTCGGTAATATTTGAAGCATTATTCGGTGAAATGTGAATATTGTTTAGGGGAATGTGAAATATTATTTGGTGAAATTTGAATGATTATTCGTATAAATTGTAATTATTATTTAGGAAATTGAGGTTTCTTTTATTTGAAATAGATGAATAAAAAAACTAAACATTATTCGGTAGAATGTTACAAATTATTCAGTGGAATTGGAACGTTTTCATCTAGATTGAACAGAAAAAGAAAACATAACAGTATTCGGTAGAATGTTTCACATTTCACCGAATAATGCTTCAAATTTCACCGAATAATGTTTCACATTTCACTGAATAATATTTTGTGAACAAGGTACACCCTAAGGGATGTGTACACCCGAACCACACCCTATATATATATATATATATATATATATATATATATATATATATATATATGAATGTAAAAGTCCCACAAATTCCTTAACTGATTGGAATCCCGCTCAAAAGGACTTACATCAAATCTCGAAAGGGCTTGATCAAATTCCATACTCGGTTTTGTCCGGTTTGTCTTGGTGTGTTTTGCTCGGGTAGTGTGCTGCTTCGCTTCGGTGTGTCTAGACATTCTTCTTCCTCGTTGGGTTTTGACGCTCGGAGTTGGGATTTGTTGTGAACGAGGTGGTGTGTACAGGGTAGCTCCGTGTACGTGGAGCTCCTTTAGAGGTTCGTCTTCAGTCTTCATTGCCCACAGAGATTCCTATTGTCTCGCTGGGCAGTGATGTCATTTCACGGTGGTGTTTGGATTCATTCTTAGTCTATGTCGCTAATGTGTCAGGTTTTGGTTCATTTAGATTCGTCGTTTGTTTAGTACATTTTGCCTATTTATTGCACCTATTATTGTATTCTGTTGTATTTTCGACCCTGTTGTATTTTCGACGGTCTTCTGTCTGCCAACTTGTCGGTCTATCGAGATTCAGGTCTATTTGATATTAAATTATTACTTTATAAAAAAAAAGTATCACATATACACAACACATTCACCTTTTACCACATTATTTGGAAAGAAAGTGTTACGCAAGAATTTAGAGCAATTGATTTCTTGATCTAAGAAATTATTCGAAAAAAGAAAAAAAATTAGAATTTTTTTGGTTGACTCCTTACTTGTTAGTGTTTCATTTTAAAAATTTATACGTGGCTTTTAAAATCAATATTCGTTCTTTTTTCTCATAGTTTGACTTGCTCGATCTAGTGAAGCCATTGATTTTAATGTGTTTTGAGTATAACTTTATAGCTTCCGAAGAACCCTCATCTAAGTGGGGAAACATTGTCGGACTACACTTTTCCTTGTGACGTCACTTTCCCCCATTGGAGGGTTTATGCTCCCGTCTCCCTGGCGGCAAGATGCCTCGGAAGTTTTTGAGATTTCTCAGTATATTCTCGCTATTTGATGTCTATTTTAGAGTCTCCTTCAACTTTTTCATGATAACGGTCTTATTCCCCGGTCATGCTCAATTAGGATCTGAATCACTGCATTGTAGTATTTTTTTTATTGTACAATAATAATTAGTCCATCTAGTAACTATTTCGACCTCTCAATTGACTTGACACGAGTGATGCAAACCGAGTACGGAGGCACATGTCAAATTATGCTGGCTGTCCAAGGTGCAACCAAGAGGAAACAAGCCTTCATTTTCTAAGGGAATGCATCCCTATCCAGAGTGTATGGCTTCAGCTGGGAGGGGACTACTCACCTCCTTCCTTCTTTGAATACTCGGATGTCCAAAGCTGGATATTCACAAATATAATGAAAGATGGCATATTGTATTCGATCTTTGTAATGATGTTATGGGCCACTTGGAAGGTGAGAAATGGAGTTGTTTTTGAAGGAACTGACAATTTGAATGGATTGGAAAATAAAGTTTGGCGACAGTTGTCTACTTTCCTCCATATAAGACAGAAGATAAATAAGAGCCTACCACCTAGCGAGGTCCGGGTTGAGTCACCGAAAACTTAGGAACCTCCGGAGTTAGGCTGGATCAGGCTTAACGAAGACAGGGTGTCCAAGGGCAACCTCCGGAGTTAGGCTCATCGGTGGAGGAGGCCTACTCCGTGATGCTTAAGGGTCCTTTTTGAGGGCGTTCAGGTTCAAGTGTGGGGTTTGCTTGGCATTGACAATAGAAATTTGGACAGCTTTACATGGGTTAACTACAACAGGCAGAATGGGCATCCAATAGCTCATGTTGAAGACTATTATGATAGAAACATATCTTTTGTATATTTTTATATCCTTTTATGTATATCCTATCTTAGGAGATCCTTGATCTCCAAGCATTGTAACCCTATATATTTTCCCATTGTCAATGAATACAATCAAGCTTTCTCACAAACATTAAATCTCTATATGGTATTAGCCTAACCTACTATCATGGCCCTAGCCCCCTTCACGCCGCCGCCTAACTCTAGACCTATTCCCTCTCGAGTCACCATGTCGACCGAGTCCTCCTCCTCTTCCACAACGATCCCCGCCAACAAATCCGAAAATCTCAACCCCCTTCACGCCGTCGACGGGCTCTCCTCCCCCACCATCAGCCTTCCCAACTTCACCATCAAACTTGAGAGAACCAATTACACCGTCTGACGTTAAACCGCCAAATCTGCCCTTGAAGCCTACGAGCTTGAATCCTTTCTCACCACCGACACTGCGCCTCCTACACACCTCCTGTCACCGCCTCCCACTCATGGCGAATCCGCTGCTCCCCCGGCTGCCAATCCCGCCTTTGTCGTTTGGAAGCGCAAGGATCATCTTGTCTTCACCGCCTCCCACTGATGGCGAATCCGCTGCTCCCCCGGCTGCCAATCCCGCCTTTGTCGTTTGGAAGCGCAAGGATCATCTTGTCTTGCTATGGATTCGATCTACTCTCTCTGTTCCCCTCCTTGCCCAGGTGTCTAGAGCCGCTACTGCCTCTGCTGCCTGGGCCACTCTAAAGCGGATGTTTCATGCCCAGACGAAGGCTCGGGAGATACATCTAAAGCAACAGATGCAATCCTTTGTCAAAGGTAACCTATCGATTATGGAGTACTATGAGAAAAAGCGCTCCTTTGCTGATTCCCTTGCCAAGTGCAACCATGTTGTACCCGATGATGACTTTGTTGCGTGTGTCCTTCATGGTTTGGATGCCTCTTTCAATGCCTTCCGGACCTCGATCTTTTCATATGCAGCCTGGACCCATGACCTCCGACGATCTCTTCGCGCGACCTCCTTCTACAGGAAGAAAATCGTCAAAACTAAGCCTTATAAACCCTTCAAGACCAACAACCTTCGGCTAACACAGCCAGCAGGGGCGGTTCTTGCTCCCAACGACCCTCCACTCACTCTTGCGAGACCTCTGCACCCACCGATTCCCCACCCACCGAGCGCGAGTGCACTCGTACTCCTTGCCAGATTTGCAAACGAACCAATCACGAGGCCCCTCAATTGCTTTCAACGCCTCAACGTCGCGGAATTCCTCCCCCCCACCCCCCTACCGTCGTCCGACTTCACAGACACATGGATCGGGGGGCCCTCGTGACAGATCTAACTCCAGCAGATTCGATCCTCCCCAGCGCCATGCCTACAACACCATGACTCCACCGTCGGTCATTGTTGATCCCGCTTGGTACGTCGATTCCGGTGCCACCAATCACATCACCAACGACCTTGGGAACATGTCTGTGAGTGCCGATTACTTCGGCAATGATGGTCTCCAGGTTGGCAACGATATGTCTCTTCCTATTGCGAAACTGGGAAAGTCTATTTTACCTGCCCCAAATCGCATTCTGCAACTCCATAACGTCCTTTTTGTTCCTCAAATTACCAAAAATTTACTCAGCGTACCTCAATTAACTCGTGACAATGATGTCTACATGCTATTTTATGGCTCTTCTTGCTTTGTGAAGGATTTGCAGGGTCGGACGCTCCTAAAATGAACCGTTGAGAATGGACTTTACCGGCTTGGTGCTCCTCCACCGTCGTTCTTACCCTCTCCTCACCGTGTCTTCCTTGGTGAATATCGAACAGTCTCTACATATTTACAAACACAGAGCATTCTGCATCGTGTCTCTTATCCACACACTCAATCTTAAAATGGCACAGCCGAACGACGTCATCGCACCATTGTCGAGAAAGGCCTTGCTCTTCTCGCTCATGCCAAGATGCCAACTTTTCATTGGGAGCACGCATTTCAGACTTCTGTCTATCTTCATAACCGCACCCTTACCCCAATTCTCCACTACAAATCTCCTTACGAGTGTCTATATGGGAAGAGTCTAGACTATGGGTTTCTTAAGTCCTTCGGATGCTTATGCTACCCATTCCTGCGCCCCTACAACGCCAACAAACTTGAGTTCCGATCTCTTCCTTGTGTGTTTGTCGGTTATAACTCCAAACATAAAGGGTATATGTCCTTCCATGTCCCAACTCATCGCCTCTACATTGCTCGTCATGTCATCTTTGATGAGTCGGTGTTTCCATACCCATCTCATGCTTCACCAACTCCTATCGTGCATACATCAATGGTATCCAACCCCCTGTCGATCCTTCAACAAGCCACTTTCATTTTTTCGGCTTCTCAGTCCGCTGCTCCCACCCCTATACTGTTTAACCTTGGCCCCGAGGACACCCAGCCGCCGACCCATGCACCATTCTCGGCATCTCCTGGAGCAACCGATCCTGCGACGCCCTCTTTAGACACATCCGATGATGACATCTCCCCATCTCCCCCTGTATACCCTCACCGCCGCCACCTCCACCACCACTCGCACAACCCACTCGACATAGCACCCGGCAGCGTCAACAGTCCGTTCTTCTCAAGGACTATGTCAACGCCAAACCCAAATCCCTAACCACCACAAAACACCCGCTCCCACCTTCCCCGGATAACTATCCTCAACCCAAAACCTTCATTCAAGCCTCTAAACTACCTGAATGGCAAAATGCAATGCATGTTGAATATGATGCTCTCGTTCGTAATGGGACTTGGGACTAGGCGTGGCCATGGGTCAGACCCGGCGGGTCGACGGGTTCGACCCGCCGGGTCAAGGGTCGGGGAAGGGCGACCCGAACCCTAACCCGGGATTTCCACGGGTTGGCGGGTTCGGGTCACCCGACGGGTCAAAGGGTCGACGAGTTGACCCGGCGGGTCAGACCCGTCGAGTTGGAACCCGGGTTGGACGGGTTTGCACTAGTTTCGGACTTCGAAATTTGAATTATCGGATCGGATTTGTCAAGAAAGGGAACGGGAACTGAACGCCTATATGTTTGACAAATATCCTTTCGTGTTCACAAATCATAACTTGACTCTTTAGTCTTTATGTACAAAATACAATATGTAATATTACATCTTATAATTTTCAAAACTAAAAAGTCTACAACTTATAACTCTATAAGTTTTACAAATTACAAAAAAGTCGTACACTTTTTGTATTAGGGAGTGTTGGGGGGGGGGGAAGGAAGAAGGGCTTGAATCGGTTTCCCGACTGCCTACGTATCCTCCCGGGGGTGAGGAATCAAAGCCCACATAGTTCTTTTACCTGTATGTCTGAACCCCGGCCCGATTACCTCCTCTTCTAGTCTTCTTGATCGTCGGATCCTCCACCTCCTGAGCCATATGTGACCGCGCCATCAATGGAGCTCCCAACGGACTCTGTCTCTATTCCGTCATCATCCTCGGAATCAGTCCCCAAGTTGTTCTTCTGCATCCGCATCTCCGCCTTCTTCCAATCTGCAAGGCAAACTTGGGCTTCGAGGTTCTCGGGAAGCAACCTTGATCTCTTCTCCGAAAGAATCTGACCTTCGCGACTAAAAAGCTGCTCGACGGCTACGGTGGAGCAAGGTGCCCCAAGTATTTGTCGGGCGATTACCTACAACGTCGGGAATCTTTGTCTTTCGGGACGGCTCCACCACTCAAGGACATCGAAATCTTCCTCTTCATCACTGAGAAAATCAAAGTTAGTGGACAAATATTCGTCGAGCTCCGAGTGGGGGCTCGATGAAGATCTCGACCTCTTTGACCCAAAGATATCTCGGGCAAGTGCCTTAGTTCTAGTTGTGATGCTGGTTCGTGACCCGCTTGAACTGGAAGGCACGGGAGGACGACCGGAGGGCGCTCTATCGCCCGTCGAATATTCAGCATATAATTGTTCTAACAATCGTCTAACTCTAGCAACAATAATTGTAACATTGCAATCAAGATCATCCACAATTCCTAAAGTCGGATAATAGTTTTTTAAAAACAATTGAACTTCGTTTAATTTATATCTAGGGTCGAAACAACACGCTACGAGGAAAATGTCGGGTATAAATTTGTAATATGCGATCCATTTCTGCCGCATCTCCATAGTTGCTTGGTGGATGGAAGACGTGTTAATCCCGTCTTGAAGGGCTATTGCTACGTCCATTGCAATAAAACAAAAAATGTTTGATGTAGGCATGTAAACGTGGGAAAACGTCCGAGTTGCGTCGTAAAAAACTTTGAAAACCTCCACAACGTCCCGGGCCTGAGTCCAATATATTTTATGTAGATTTTTATTTTTTGAAAATTTTAAATGTAATATATAATGTTTAGGTAATTTTTTCTAAGTTGTTAGGTAATTAGTAAAAATATTATCTTATAAAACAATATAGTTTGAATCATTCAAACACAAGTTTATTGTAAACCGAAAGACGAATACACGTTTACAAATCATGACTCGCATTCACCGATTCACATAACAATGATAACATAACATGATAACATAAAAACGTAAAACATAAACTTACTACATAAACATTACTACAATACTCACTACTTAGGATTAAGACTTAGGACATAGGAATAATAGACTAGTTTTTACCACCACTCGTCCCACTCGAGCCCGAAGCGCCATCGTTCTTAATCTTCTCGGGGTGCTTGTTGGTGATGTGAGACTTCAAATTACCATGGCCAAGGTTTTTCCGCATCTTGTACCTTTTAGCACAATGACGACAAACGGCTACGAATGATCGATCGGCTTGCACATCTGCCTTATCGTAGTGATCTTGAAACAACGCCTCTTTGAGGTTGTCACCGGACATGATTACAACGTACGAGCTTATGAAAATCAAATTGATAGGTGATTGATGGATTGGATGAGATTTGTGATAGGAGGAGTCGGGTATTTATAGCCCCGAGCACTCTACTAGCCGTTACAACGGCTACATTTAAAAAAAAAAAACCTCCGACCTGTGGGCCCCACTCCAAACGGCTATTTTATAAAAAATAGGTCGACCCGGCGGGTCACGGGTCACGGATTCCCCGACCCTAACCCTAACCCGCCAACCCGGACCCGTCGGGTCACGGGTTGACCCGTAACCCGTGGCCACGCCTACTTGGGACATTGTCCCGCGTCCTTCCAACACTAACATTGTTGGTTGTAAGTGGGTGTACAAGGTCAAACGCCATGCGGATGGTTCCATTGAGCGTCACAAGGCTCGGTTAGTTGCAAAGGGCTTCAATCAAGAGTAGGGTGTTGACTATTTCGACACATTTAGCCCCGTCATCAAACCAACAACCATCCGTGTCATCCTTTCTCTCGCCATTACTCACAAGTGGCCACTCATATAGGTAGACATCAATAACACCTTTCTGAATGGTGATCCCTATGAACAGGTTTACATGGATCAACGTCCTGGCTTCACTGATCACTCTCGGCCCACGCATGTATGCCGACTCAAGAAGGCTCTATATGGCCTCAAACAGGCGCCCTGAGCTTGGTTCACCAAGCTCAAGCTCTTCCTTCTATGGCATCAGTTTTCAGCATGCAAATCCGACTCACCTCTATTTATCTGTCGAGCTCGCGGGTTCACTCTTTTGGTTCTCATCTATGTCGATGATCTGATTATCATAGGCTCCTCTCAATCGGCGATTGATCAGTTTGTTCAACGCCTGAACAACGCATTCTCTCTGCGTGACTTGGAAACTTTGCACTACTTTCTCGGCATAGAGCTACTTCCCTATGATGGTGCCATTCTGTTGACTCAGCAGAAGTACATTCATGACTTGCTTCTCCGCAGCAAGATGACAGACCCCCGTCCTATTGCTTCTCCTGCCGAACCTGGATTTCGCCTGATCCAAACTGGTGACCCCCTAGCCAATCCTCACTTATATCGGAGCATTGCTAGCGCTCTTCAATATGTCACCATCACTCGTCTAGAGATATCTTATGCCATCAATCGGGTTTGCCAATTTATGCATAACCCCACTCAGACTCACTGGTTTGCTGTCAAGCGCATCCTCCGCTATCTCAAAGGCACTTTATCTCATGGTCTGCGTCTCCGATCAGCCACCGACACTTGCCTAGCTGCCTTCACCGATGCTGGATGGGCTTCAGACATGGATGATTGGCGATCTCAACACGGCTTTGCCATCTTTTATGGTGGTAATCTTGTTAGTTGGTCTTTCCGGAAGCACAAGGTGGTCGCTCGATCTAGAATTGAAGTCGAGTACCGCACCATTGCTTTCACTGCAGCCGGACTACTTTGGCTTTGCCAACTTCTGGCTGAGCTTGAGGCACCGGTAGCAGGTTCTCCCATTGTCCTCTGTGACAACCTCAGTGCCACGTACATGTCTGCCAATCCTATTCTCCATCAGCGGTCCAAGCACATTCGCATTGACTATTTCTTTGTCCGTGAACAAGTGGAGGTTGGTGACCTTGTTGTCCGTCACATTCGCTCCTTGGATCAAACTGTAGACATCTTCACCAAGGCCCTTGGTAGTGGTCAGTTCATTACACTTCGTGACAAGCTTCATGCACATCCTTCGCCATGAGCTTGCAGGGGGTATTAGGATAGAAACACATCTTTTGTATATATTTTATATCCTTTTATGTATATCCTATCTTAGGAGATCTTTAATCTCCAAGCATTGTAACCCTACATATTTTCCTATTGTCAATGAATACAATCAAGCTTTCTCACAAACATTAAATCTCTATAAAGACCAATTGCTCATCACTTAGGGATCTTCTTGCTGGCCCCATGAAGGAAGTTCATGCGAATTTCCACATGTTTGACAACTAATGATGGATCATGGAAGACCCACATTGGAAGGTTCAAGTGCCGCTTGTCCAACGTCAAGCAAACTTAGAGGCTGATACAATGGCAAATTGGGCCCTTAGCTTAGCTGATTCCTTTTCCGAGCATTTTGTAGTCCTGGATTGTATTCGGGAATTTGTTTCCCTTTTACCTTATGCTGTTTGATGAACTTTTTTTCATAATAAAATCACGGCCTAACCCACATTTCTGATAAAAAAAAGGCACTCCCTCCGATTCACTATATGTGACGTTTTAACATTAGGTATTTGATCCAAATTAGATGACGTTTTGTAAGAAGAATTAAATATTGTTGCAATTCATCCCCTTATCTTATTTAATTGGAAGACTTTTTTACATTCCATTACCAATTGAATTTGCTTCTAGTTTTGATCAAGTGTGAACCTTGACTTTTGGAGTACAACACAATTAATGTTTGATGGGTAATTAGCCAGTGTGAACATGTGTGTAAATAACTTTTTGTGGTGCAGCATAAATTTTTTCACGGGGATAAATTACACCAATTATTCTTTGATTCATTCATGTGCTTTTGATTAAAACGGGATTGGAGGGAGTAATGTCTAACGTTTCGACTTCTAAAAAATTAAAGTAAGAATTCGAGTTCAGATAAACCTAAAATTTAAAGGTCAGATAAACCGACCGAAGGGATAACGGTCTACAAACATAACAAACAACAAAACATAATGATAATTTTCGACTTCTAACTTGTTAGCACATTGGTTGGACAGCCGCATAGTACATTTATAAACTTTGGTAATTTTTGAGAGTTTACAGAGCCCATTTCTAAACTTCATCTCGCGCTCTTCGCAACCTCCTTGTGCTCGAATCCACTGCTCTCTCTCTCGTCGTCTGCAGGCCTTTCATGCTCCTGTCGATCAAGCTCTTCTGTAAGGATCAAACCTTTTCGCACTTGCAGTTGAATTTCATCTTTCCCATTTATGCTTGCTCAAAAGTCCTAGCCCCAAATTTTGAATTTGCCGCTCTTAAATCGTTGAAATTTCCCGTTCTAGGGTTTCAGAATACTCCTTCCTGGTGAAAGATTTCTACATAATTTTGCTCTCCCTGCACCAATTGACTTATTAGGTTTTCTTTTGTCGTTTGGCTCATCTGTTACGAAACTCTATGCTCATCTGCACCAATTTCGAAACTCTATGCTCGTGTTACTCGTATCTGAATGAAGATTACGTACAAGACTTTTTGATTTTTTTGCCCTCCCAGTTTGTATTTTGCTCCAATTGATATTTTGGAGCTGTTTGAGTTTATGGATTTTACGAAGTATGAATTTGGCTCTAGATGTGCACCGTTTTCTTGATTGCTGGATTTTTAGTTGCCGTTCTTCCATTTGCAGAGTTAGTGGTTTAATCTGGAGTAGCGGAGCTGCCAACATGTATATAAAGCTGGTAAGTCCAATCTTGTCTTAGCCTCACTGTTTGGCTGTATCGTAGTGGTGTTATTGTAATTAGACTAGTCAAATCTGGATTGACACGCCTGACCTTAGAATATTTATGAACCTGAAAAAACTCATTT
This sequence comes from Persicaria tinctoria, assembly GCA_037127255.1. Classification (NCBI taxonomy): domain Eukaryota; kingdom Viridiplantae; phylum Streptophyta; class Magnoliopsida; order Caryophyllales; family Polygonaceae; genus Persicaria; species Persicaria tinctoria. The sequence continues at coordinate 16,596,406 of JBANSL010000007.1, read as the reverse complement.
GATCTAACACGAGTCAGATTTAGGATTGGGAAACTTGCCTCATGAATTACTAACTTAAGAATTTTAGAGTTGGAGTTGAACATCTTTTGCCTTTGTAACCCAAAACTGCACAATCATAGGTGATTTGAAGCTGAGTCTAGTCTTAGGCTGTAGTTTGATATTGCAAGTCGATGTCTAGCTAGGTAATATTCATCTCATCCATGTTCCATTTGATACTGGTTGCGACCGATATGGATTCTTTTTGTATGCAGGTCATTATTGAAGGATTTAAAAGCTACAGAGAGCAGACTTCAACAGACGTTTTTAGCCCTAAAGTTAACTGTGTTGGTACAGGCCTCTCTCCTGAAATTGATGTTTTCTTGAATGTTAATTATCAGATAAACTCTATATGGTTATATTTTATTAATTGTTTGACCCACCATTATAAAGACCCTGTTTTCACCCGTTATACTTTTCATAATTGTTTGTCAACTTCTAATGTACTGGGATTCACAGTGAAGATTGACTGTTTTTTAGAGAGGGAGATAGGTCTCAAAGTGTGCTTCTATTAATTCGATCCATGTTCCAGTGCTAGCTCAATTCTTCTTCTTTCTCGCCTTCTATTAGTTTTTGCTGTTGATTAGGCTGGGTTGATAACAGTTATGGCCATTCTCTTACTCTGTTTTTTCTTCCAATTGTGCAGTTGGAGCAAATGGGTCTGGAAAATCAAACTTTTTCCATGGTAATTCTTGTTTGTCTACAGTTTATTGCTCTATTTAGTCTAAAATTATTTGCTTATTCTTTTTGGGTTTTTCCTTTTGTAGCAATTCGATTTGTGCTTAGTGATCTATTCCAAAATCTACGGAGTGAGGACAGACATGCGTTACTCCATGTATGTTTTTGCATGCGTGTTTATAAGTTTTGTGATTATACGGAACATTTTAATGTTGTATAGAATCTTATCTGTATTGTATTCTTTAGGAAGGTGCAGGCAACCAAGTATTATCAGCCTTTGTAGAGATTGTCTTTGACAACTCAGATAATCGCATTCCGGTAACATTTGATCATGCATTGTTTATTTGCAAGATAAATATTTTTCTGATTATTTTTTTGCTCTTTTCTTCTTTAGTAGTTTAGTCAGTTGACTATGCTAATTGGTGCGGATGCACTTGTTATTTTGGCACCTGCAATTTGAACTTTTAATGTGCATTTACAACTTTGTACACAAGAAGCCAATCTGAAATTACCCTGCTCATATTTTTCATCCTTGTAGGTGGATAAGGAGGAAGTTCGCCTGCGAAGATCTATTGGACTGAAGAAAGACGAGTACTTTTTGGATGGCAAGCATATTACGTGAGGAATTAGAGATCTTTAATTTGAACTCTCCATATTCGTTGCTTGATTGCTTCTCAACTTTTCATGCTTGTTTAACTAAAGTAGCATGCCACAATGAGCAGGAAAAATGAAGTCATGAACCTTCTTGAGAGCGCTGGTTTTTCTCGTTCAAATCCTTATTATGTTGTGCAACAAGGAAAGGTAGTTTTCTGGGTATCCATGCCTGTGTAATACTCTTCCGATGTGAGGGTTTATTACTGTCATCTCCTGCTTTCAAGTTATATGTAAACCTGTTTGTGTTTGACTGGGCTACTGTGTAGATAGCATCATTAACACTGATGAAAGATGCTGAACGCCTGGATTTGCTCAAGGAAATTGGTGGCACCCGAGTTTATGAGGAAAGGCGCCGTGAGAGTTTGAAAATCATGCAAGAAACTGGCAAGTGATCTCCAAGATATTACACATTAAGAGAGTATCATGTGGTTTCCTCATATGTTATTTATCTTGTCCTTTCCAGGTAATAAAAGAAGGCAGATAATTCAAGTTGTTCAGTATTTAGACGAGAGATTAAAAGAGCTCGATGAAGAGAAAGAGGAGCTGAGAAAATATCAGCAGCTTGACAAGCAGAGGAAAGCACTAGAGTACACAATGTACGATAAAGAGCTTGTTGATGCTCGGCAGAAGCTGGCTGAGGTCAGCAGTTTCTAAATTTTGTTTGTCCAACATTGGACTCTTGATGCAGTAATGATTCTAAAATAACCAGAAGATACTGATTCACCAAAAAGTTATCTAAATAGTTTCTATCAATACATACAGGAAGTTTAATGTCTACTTTGATATTTGAATCTAGTGAGTTAAAATGGATAACTTCCTAAATCACGATGCAGCAACATATTGGGATTCCTAAATGGTTAGTTGTATAAAAATATCCCAAGATTTTTTTAATAAGCCTTTTTTCCTGAAAAATTTAGTTATACTCGAAACTTAAAAGTTTGATAGAACTATAAATAGAAGGGATCTTTTGAGTTCTATTTCGAAAGTGCATTGTATTCATCAAAATATTATTACCCCCTCTATTTTTATTTTTATCTGAGGCAAGTATGAAATTATATATAAAAAAATAATAAAAAAGTCGATATTTTATACAGTATAGTTTTATCAACCTTAAAAAGCGTGATGAATACTATCAAATAGAAAACAGGAGGGAGTATTATTTTTTACATATATTAATATTATTTGGAATGAATCTATACATATTTGGACTTGTTACTACTTTTTCTGACATTGTTTTTAGGGAATTTCCATACAAACTACATCTCATATTCTCCTGTACATTTTTAAATATCTGATAATTTTCTTGTTTGGACTTTTTGTTCATTCTGTTATATATATCATCATGATGTGGCAAGTGGGCTACCATCATTCTGCTATTTGTTTAAAATCTGCAACATAATTGTTTTTAAGCTGTTGAATATGGTTTGTTAGTTCCTCCTAGAGAACTACTTGGTTCATATCCTTCATTTGGCATTTGAGGCTTTCACCCAATGCTAAAACCAAGCTAAAATTTTCCAGGTAGAAGATGCTCGAGCAAGGGTTTCTGAGAAATCAACAAACATGTATAACAGTGTGCTTGAGGCCCAAGAAAAAGTCAAGGATCTGGACAAGGAGTTTAAGAAGCTGACAAAAGATCTTCAAGGATTAACCAAAGAAAAAGAAGAAATGGAGAAAAAAAGAAAAGCTGCTATAAAGAGGAGGACACAGCTTGAGCTTGACTCTCGAGATATAAATGATAAGATTGAAGAACACATTGGTGCAAGGGTAATGACCGTAAGTTAAAATGAAGAAAAATATTGTGGGTCAAGGCTTTTAATAATGCAGGTTGCATATACTTATTTCAGGAAGGTGCAGCAAGGCAGCTCGACATTGTAAAACAGGAAATTGAAGAATCCATGAGGGAACTTAATAGTATGAAGCCCTCTTATGATAAAAAATTGAAAGACGAAGAGAAGCTGTCGATGGGGTAATTTTAGACTATTGTAGTATTTAAGTATTCTTTTAACTTGCAACATACATTGTACTTTCAGATTTGCTACATCTTAGATGCTTGTTTGCTCTGGAGTTTGGGTTTACCAGTTTTAATGATAAATGTAATAACATCTTTCTCCTCCCCCCTTTTCTGTATTTTGGTAGTATAATGGAGCGTGAAAAGCAGTTGAGTATGCTTTATCAAAAACAAGGTCGAGCAACACAGTTTTCAAGTAAAGCTGCTCGTGATGAATGGCTTAGGAAGGAAATTGACGACCTTGAGCTTGTTCTTTCTACCAATTTATCGCAGGTAGCCTCTAATTTTTCTTGCTGAAATATAGAATATAGCATTGATGTGCATAGAAGGTTTTATACTGTGATAGGATACATGAGAATATGAGATTTAGCTCCTAGATATGTATTGTTAGATGCTGGGAATCTCGTTCACTTGTGAGGATGCCCCAAGGATTGATTATGGCTTGCAAAGGTAGAGGTATATGTGATAGTGGCTGTGTATTACTGTAATAGAGAAGTTATTGCAAAAGACATGCTCTGTGTGGTCTTTATATTACGTCTTTCTAAGTATGGCTAATTTGTGAACTTGATTTTAATCTATTATTATTGTCTTTGTTGGAGTTTGGGCCTGGTGGGGGTGATCTTAAGTGCTGCATTTGTAGTTCCTCACTCGCTCTTTTGCGCTTCAGGAAAAGAAACTTCAAGATGAAATTGATCAGCTTAATGCTCAACTTAGGGATCAAGATGAGTATATTGAAAGGCGTCAGGCTAGTGTAGCTGCATTAGAAGACAGCATTAAGCAGATCAATGACAGATTCATCAGATGCAAGGCAGAAAGGGACAAGTTGCAGGACAAACGCAAGTGAGTTTGTCCATCTCTCTCAACCTTATTTTTTTTGTTGTTTCCATCCCCTTCTACCTTTAGATTATTTGTGATAAATTTATATTTTGATGATTTATTTCCTTCCTTTTAGGTCCTTGTGGTCTCAGGAGAATGAACTTTCTTCTGAAATTGATAAGTTGAAATCAGAAAAAGTGAAGGCACAGAAGAACCTTGATCAATGTACCCCTGGTGTGAGTGTTCTTTTTATTTTAGTCTACCCTTCTTTCCTCGGACTTTTGCTCTTAGTTGACTATGTCATTATTTTATTGACTGTCTTTAATTTTTATAAGATGCAGTAGGCTTTGAGAGTAACTTGATCTTAGATGTCCTACTTGAAATATGCCCTTTTTATTACATTTTCTACTCTTAAGCAATCTTTCTTCTAGTTGACTATTTTGTGTTTCTCTCAAGTCCTGACTCTTGAGCATGTAATTTTCCTTTGGTTTGTGTTCATGGAAGGAGGCTTGCTTTAAGGTTGTAAGGGTAGTACCAAGTAGCCATTGCCATTTCTGTATCTGTGTATCTTGCTTTTGTCAAAACCTTTTTCTGTTTTTTTTTTGTTTTGTTTTGTCCGATTACTTTTATATGGAACGATGTATGTATTTGATTCCTTGAAATCATACAGGATGTTCGAAGAGGACTTGTTTCTGTTCGCAGGCTTTGCAATGAATATAACATTGACGGAATGTTTGGTTCCATTATTGATTTGCTCGACTGTGATGAGAGATTCTTCACTGCAGTGGAAGTAACTGCTGGAAATAGGTATTAAGTAGGCTTTCTCATGATTTTATTTACTGATCTGTCATGGCATGGTTATCTCCTGCTTGAATTTCAGAAGTGTAGGTTTCCTAGTTCTTTCCTAGTTCTTCTGGAAATAGGTATATGCTTTAATGTTGTCATTTTACTTCTATTTCCAGCTTATTTCATGTAGTGGTTGATAATGACGACACAGCAACAAGGATAATTAAAGGCCTCAATTCAAATAAAGGTGGACGAGTGACATTTATACCTCTCAATAAGGTCAAGCCTCCTCATGTTGCATACCCACAAAGCCCTGATGTGATACCATTATTGAAAAAACTGAAGTTTTCTGAAGAATACTCCAAAGCCTTTGCCCAGGTGAGCAATTTTGCATTTGAAATTGTGAACGATGCATGCATAGAAGTCAGTCATGTTTGTGACTGCGATTATTTGTGACCCTCTTATTCCACACTTAATAAGGGACGATGAATAGTTTATTCATGTAATTTGTTTTGTGCAAACATAAAATTTTAGAGAGGACGTTAGATGGAGTATCAATGTTAATGATTAAAAGGAGAAAGATTTAAATTTAGAGGTATATATATACTCAAATGATTTCAAGGGTAATGATAAAAGAAGAGAGAAGGTAGGTTGCAGTTTCTGTTAGAGTAATGCATTTTGATATGTGATAAAACCTTGCAGTCTCTACAACTCATAGGCAGATTAATAACATCAAAATATAAATAAAAAAAATCCTCTTATGAGGTTGCTAATCATTACATGTTATTATGATCTGAATATTGGGCATGTTTTTAGCTATGTAATATATGTACAAAAATGCAGTTTTTTTCTCTTGCTATGCCAAGTTAATACTTCCCGAGAGAGATATGAAAGGCTCATTTTATACTGAAGGAAGATAGCATAGAGAGACCCTTCAACTTACTCCTAGAAACCCGCATATAAATAAATAGGAAACAGTAAATAAATACCGCAGTAACCTAGAGACTCAACTAACAACATCAACTAAACTAACAGCATTATTATCTGACATTTCTCTACCTGCAAAGAGTGATCTTTCTCTTTTTTTTTTTAGGTTTTCTCTAGAACTGTTGTATGCAGGGACCTGGATGTGGCTGCAAGGGTTGCTCGTAATGAGGGTTTGGATTGCATAACTCTTGAAGGTTGGTTGAAAACCGTAAAATCTCAATGTCGTCATTCTGGAAACATTTTATTATGATGCTGATTTGTTTTTTCTGTTAGACATTATGATGCCGATTTAGGTCTTATTCCTGCTGTCATGTTGAAATAGGTGATCAAGTAAGCAAGAAAGGTGGCATGACTGGGGGATTTTATGACCACAGGCGTTCAAAACTGAAGTTCATGAATATCATTAGGCAAAATGAGGTGGCTGTCACAATGAAGAAGCAGGAATTGGAAAAAGTTAAGGCTGAACTTCAAGATATCCTTTGCATAACATACAAGTTTTAAGTTATCCATGTGAATCTTGATGCGATGATTTAAAATTTAGATGTGTGGTATTTAATAAATGGAAATGTTTGTGCTGCCAATGAAGTGAACTCATGCCTCTTGGAAAACACTTGTATTTTCTAATTTTTTGTAAAATGGTTCTACCTCTTCCCATTTATCTCTGTGAATGATTTGCATATGTTGTCTTCAGTCTTCCTGACATGTTTGTTGATCCTGAATATGTTGATTTATTTGAATGTATTAGATTTTAGCTGAAATTTCATTATCATTCACTGTACATCAATTCTATGCATTGCCTGTCTTATTAAACCAAGAAACATAGCCCATATTCTGTTTTTATCTGCTCATCCTCACACAGTAGATCAAATGCTTGTCAACATGATTTCCCCTGATTTACTTAACATGTCCCACATATAGATAGGAAGGTTACTGAACTTATTACTGAGCAGCAGAAAATCGATGCTGAGAGAGCTCATGACAGATCACAACTAGAGCAGCTCCGTCAGGACATTGTCGATGCTAATAGGCGCAAGAAATCTACTTTTACTGCACTTGACAAGAAGGTGCATAGCTGGAGTTGATCACTTGTTTTTTATGGTTATTTCTTTGCATTATTTTTAGTGAAGTTTGACTTCTTTTCCTTTTTTGTTTGATCTATCAATGCAGGGGAAGTTGCTTTCTAATGCTCAAGCTCAAATTGCACAACTTAGAGGAAATATTGCTGCTAAACAGGACGAAATGGGCACTGATCTTGTTGAGTATTTGGCACCCGAGGAAAGAGATCTTTTGTCTAGACTGAATCCTGAAATTAGAGAGATGAAAGAGAAACTGATTGCATGCAGGACTGACCGGGTGGAGGTTGGTATATTTTTCTAATAATGCTGATGTGTCTCTGCTACTTGTGTGTAATCCTCAATGCATACTCATTTCTCAGGCTGAAACAAAGATTGCTGAGCTTGAGACCAATCTTTCGACTAATCTTTTGCCACGCAAAGAGGAGTTAGAAGCAATAAAGGATTCTGTACTAAATGACTCGTTACAAGCTGAATATGAGTCAAAGCAGAAGGAACTCAATGATGCTGTAGCTGCAGTTGAAGAGTCAACACAGGAACTGAAAAGTGAGAATTGGGCGGTTGGTTTACAACTTTACATGTTATGCAGTCTAAAATTTGAATCCTTTGTTCTAATGTTTTTTTTTTTCTGGCAGGAGTTTCGGGATATGTGGATAATATCAACAAACAGCTTAAGAAGATTAAGGATGAGAAGGATAAGTTAAAGGTACCAGCAGTTTTCAATCTCTAGTAATGCTGATGTTAATACTTTTTGGGTAATAATGGTTTACCATGAATTCAGGCTATGGAAGAAAAGTATGAGAAAACACTTAATGAGGAAGGCAAAGAATTGGAACAACTAATAAGTAGGCAAACTATGCTCCGTGCCAGACAGGAGGAATATTCAAAGAAGATTCGAGAATTAGGAGCATTGTCTTCAGATGCTTTTGAGACGTACGATTTATTTTGCACTTAAATATTTCTACTTTTCTTTTGTGTTGTTGCATACATGCCAAATTTTATTCCTCTTCTTAGGCATTTTAGTTTGAAATTGTAAATTAGGAGAAATGTGTTACTTACACTTGTTATACAGGCTATTTTTCTTACACATATGACAAGGGATTTCATTCCTTTATATGGTAGAGTGAGCGAGGGCAAAAAGTTTAAAATTGCTCTAATCTGTAATTAAATGCCGGGACAATCATCGAAAAGGTCAATACATGTCAAAATCATAAATATGCTCTGCTGCCTTTGATTTTACTTTGCCCTTTTCCTTCTCTTTAAAATTGCTCTATTACTCTTCCCTACCCGTTTCTCTCTCATGGTCAACTTCTAGTAGTTTGTTGCTGCCTTTGATCTTGCTGTGTTCTTTCTCTTCTCTTTATCATTACTCTCTAAATCTCCCCCTCCCCTATTTCTCTCACTTCACTCCTCTTTGGCACATCTCTTGGTCAACATATTGGTAGTTACCAGGTTTTGGCCGACAAATTATATCTCCAAGTGACCAGGTATACTGGGTATTAATAATCCAGTCTGACCCAGGCGACTGTCCGGGTCAGGATCTGGCAATTGGTGGTAAGAAAAGAAATGGAGAGAGAAAATTTGGGATAAGGTGAGGCAGATGATCATGTAGATTGTAGAGAGAGAATAAAGCGGTGGCTATATTGATTAGAAGATCATGATGCATATGATGAAAACATTGTAATGGCTAGAGGTAGCAAAGCATTTGTGGGATGATTAGTAGCTCTGGGAATGAATGGGTAGGAGGTGTGAAGGGGAAGGTCTCTCTCTGGTTTTCTTTAACCTTATTTGGGGTTTCCTTTATTTTTTGGGGGTGAGGGTGTGGGTTGTGTTTGTGAAAGAAGTGACCTGTATTTGTAACTTTGTAGCGTTCAATTTCATGCCCCCCATGACTTGGTAACCAAAAGCTTGATGCATAAGAAGTTACAGACTTTTGTAGCTTCTGAATGACAAGATTTGACTAAATTACTTGCTAGAGCATTGATGTATTGTAACAATGTCTGCTTGACTCTGATCTTAGATTGCTTGTGTTATGAAGGAACCTTTGATATTTCTGTTGTTGTTGTTTCTGTTAAAATTAATAAATAGGTATAGAAGGAAAAGTGTCAAGGAGTTGCAGAAGGCACTTCATAGGTGCAATGAGCAGCTCCAACAGTTTAGTCACGTAAACAAAAAAGCACTTGATCAGTATGTAAATTTCACAGAGCAACGTGAAGAGCTTCAGAAAAGGCAAGCTGAGCTGGATGCAGGTGATGAGGTATCACCTATTTAGTGGCCATGGATTTCTTTTCTGTGCTCATAATTGTTGGTGTTGAACCTTTTGATTATTTAGAGTGTTTTCCTGTTTAATGAAAAATATGATTGTTGCAGAAAATAAAAGAACTCATTGATGTACTGGATCTGCGAAAGGATGAATCTATAGAGCGTACTTTCAAGGGTGTTGCCCGAAACTTTCGGGAAGTGTTTTCCGAACTTGTGCAGGGTGGCCACGGTGTCTTAGTTATGATGAAGAAGAAGGTTAGTATGGTCGCCTTGAATAGTTCTCAGCTTTGGAGTTGAATTGATTTGGATTTGATAGCTTTGTCAGGTATACTTGATCTGATGGTGTTTCAGACAAGTTCTTTGTTTCCCTCTGATACTTTGGCGTGATCTGACTAGGAGATGGACTGTTCATAACATTCTTTATTTTTGACGCTGTTTGCTCATGTTGGCATATCTATATTCGGCTTGTTATTCTTAGATCGCTTCTTGCATTGCCTGTCATGCCTTCAGGAATACACTTTCTTGCTTCTTTTTTCTTCTAATACAACCACGTATATTTAAGATGCCCTTAGATATCTTATCCTATTCTTGTTTGCTGCAGGATGGTGACCAAGGTGATGATGAGGATGATGACGGGCCTCGAGATGCTGAAGCAGAAGGAAGAGTTGAAAAATATATCGGCGTGAAAGTGAAGGCATGTACAGAGTCAATCAGTGTTTTTTTATCTCGCACATGGCCAGAGTTGCTTGTTTTTAAAAAAGATAAATTTCAAACATTATTTATATTTCCGTTATTTAATTATTCTCTTTTAATGTTGCGTCCTATGCCAGGTTTCTTTTACCGGACAAGGGGAGACACAATCCATGAAACAGCTATCAGGTGGTCAGAAAACTGTAGTGGCGTTGGCCCTTATATTCGCTATACAACGATGTGATCCTGCACCATTTTATCTCTTTGATGAAATAGATGCAGCCCTTGATCCTCAGTACCGAACTGCCGTTGGAAGTATCCTTATCTATTCATATTCCAGACTGATGCATGCATAATAGTGCTTGTCTCCTCTGGACATTCGAAAACATTCACATTTGTCTGATTACTTGCATTTGCATTTCCTGCCAAATGGTACAAAGAAGAAAAAGTAAAATGAAGATGAATAAACTGCTTTCTGACTGCATATTCTCGATTTACCTTATAGTTGTTGACCACTTGATGCATCCTTCTTTGGTTATCTGCCTTGAATGTGATTTTCTGCACATTGTTTACTTCTTAACTCTGGTAGATATGATTCGCCGGTTGGCTGACGGGGGAAATACTCAGTTTATTACCACTACGTTTCGTTCGGAGCTCGTAAAAGTTGCTGATCGAATTTATGGGGTAACTCTGAAAAATAGAGTCAGCAAGGTCAACCTCGTCTCCAAGGATGAAGCTTTGGACTTCATTGAGCACGATCAGTCTCATAATGCCGAGTGAGGTATGTCTGGCTAAAAATTAAAGTATTTTCAACAGTGATATACCCTAATATTTCCCCTGAATGTATCCTAATTTTTGGTCTAATTCTTCTTCTGATGATCGATTTCAACCTCTGATAAAAAAGATGTACCTTGGTTCTGATCTTGTCCTTTAGATTTTGGGAAAATTACTAGAAAGTTTCAAGTGATATACTGTGTAACCACTTTGAAGCGATTTTTTTTTTTTTAATTTTCTGTTGTAATTTTCCGTTTTGGGCTAAAACTGAACATTACATTATTGTTAATTATATTATTTTTCCTGCTTCAGGAACAAATGCTAGCTGAAATCGAGAGCACAGCTGCACAATTTCCAGTTGATGTGAATATGCTTGTCTATCAGATAGATGGAAGTGACATTGGTATCTTGATGAGATTTTCACTTTGTAGTGTATTGCTTGTTTTAGCATAGTAGTCGCTCAACTTCTTGGTAGTGAATAGCCCATTTTAACATAGTAGTCGTTCCCGTGTGTGTGCTTTCCTGCTACCAGCCAGTATGGCTCTAGAGAAGTATTTAATGCTTGCTGTAATGAGAGTAGTATATAATACTAACATGAAACACTTGTTTATCTTTTAGCATTAGTTTCCATTTACATCTGAGTACTTGTTTTTTCTTGTGCGGTGGAAACCGGGTAGTCCGAAGTATCTTTGTTGTGTAAGGTTCCCAGAATCTCCCTCTTTGTTGAACTAGAGACATCATGAAAGGAAACATGACGGGATTGGACTGTACGTGGCCACCAATTTTGGTCCTGAATTTTTTGTAGCTGGCGAAACTGCAAGCCATAAGATCTAAATACCATGGATTTCAGTTGGGATGAGCAACGGTAACGATCCGAGTCGCCAATTTCAGTCACCTTCGCAAGCAACGGTAACGATTCGAGTCGCACGCGCACACACACCCCTTGTCTTTAAAAAGTTAAAAAAAAAAATTTCTTCCAAATTTACGGTCATATCCTATTCACTTGGGACATAGGATAGGATAATCGCAATATACTAATATATTACGCCGGGAATGGGAAAACGTGGAAGAAGTGGGAAAAAATTGCTCAAAACTAGGCATGTTTTACAAGATAACCTATGAAAACTAGAGTGATGATATTAGCAAGGTGTTAAACTCTATGTGGATCAAACCAATTGTAAAAGTAAAATTTAATTGAGTTTATCCAAATACTAAATCCATCTCCAATATTTTAAATATGTTAAACTCATTGAAATGTGTCAGGTAACGAATTGATATGTTTATTCCATTTTTTAGTTGATTTTTGGTTTAAATTGGCGAGGCTAATGGATACCCTCAGTACATTTAACCTAGCTGAGTCCCATACAATATTTTTTTTTACCAGATCAAATATCTTTTACATAGAAACAAAATCTCTAAAAAAGATTTCGGATGGAAATGTAGGTTCGAAAGACATGGTTTTTGAAGGGAAAAGCTAGTGCTAAAGACATAAAGAACTCTATGTAATCATTACATAGTCGTATATGTTATTGACAACTCCAAAGATGGTATGAAAAAAAACTGAAACAACATGACTTTGTTGAGATTTAAGTTTAACATATTTTATAACTTACAAGCTTTTTCTTATATAAAAATTACAGATAATGGTTTGGATTTAGTCAGACCATATTGAATCAGCATCTAAGAGCATCCTTATAGATGATAATGCTAATATCTTTGTCAAAGAGGGGATTCGACATTATGTAAACTTGGAAGATGCGCACCACTCGATCTATATATATGTTGACTTTTTGAAAAACATGCAAAATTGCCAGTCTCAAATTGCAGGAGGAAGATGATATCCGTGATGAAAATTTCGATCTCTCAGGTCAGGGTCACTTGTCAATTTGTATGGTAAACTAGGCAACTTCCTTTCAATACATTTCACTATATATTTAAAAAGAGAAAAATCGTAGAGTGAGTTCTCTTGAAAGTTCAAAATTCCCTACGCTGTTTTTTTTCTCATGAATTTCTTTGGTTTTTTTTTAGTTATTTTTTGTTTTAATTTAAGTTTTTATTTATTTGAAATTCAGATTTGTGAGTGAGAGGTGGTCGGAGATATGATTAAGAATACGTGATTTGATTTGGAGTCCTCTATTTTATTTCTTGATGAGTTTTGTAGCAAATAACTCTTAATACTTGTTTGGATTGCAGTAAAAAATTCAATATCTCAAAAATCTGATTGAATATCTGCGTTTGGATAAAAAAAAAGGGTTATTTTGACAAATAGCACATTATGAATATCTCATTAGCTAACTAGCACCCAAACAAAATTAATTAGCTAACCTAACACCCTTCCCAAATTGACTATTTAGGTTCAATGGAGACTTTTTTTTTTTTTTTTGGTGACATATTTTGTGATGCCATTTTTTGCTATTTTGATGCCACTTTTTTTATTACATTTTATTTTCGTTTTAATGCCACTTTTATAAAGAAATGGTTTGATGACACTTTTATAAAGAAATGGTGAGAAGCCATGGAGAGGGAGTGAGAAGCCATGGGTATATGACGAAGAAGAACGAGGGGTATGTGGAAGGATGCTACCCGGCTAAAAAATATTGAAGTGATGCCGGGGCGGCCAATAAAAGGTTGAGTGCTGCTAATTGCCTAATTAAATTAACGTGATATTTCACCAAAATTTCTCTAAAAAAAACCTAGAAATTGAAATTCTCAGTAATTTAATTGCAGGCCAAACATGAAAAGTTGGAGGTAACATGCCACTAAATTTTCACTAACAAATCTTATATTTATTCCACATTTTTAAATCACCTTTTCTTTTCATTTTTAACCAAATATTTTTTTTATCGAAAACTTGTAATTTATGGGAAGTTAACTTCCTATAAATTAAATTCCTTGAAAATATACATTCAATAATTATTTTCAACTAATAAATTTGATATTTGATATTGTTTTTTGCATTCTTAAAAACATACCTAAATAGTAAAAGACGTTTTAAAAGTGAACAAAGGGAGTATATATTATTAAACTAAAAGTACACCCTTCAATATTTAATATTCTATAACACAATAATTAAGGCCTCATTTGGTTAAATGTAGGAATTAGACTTTCTGAAAAATTATTTCATGGGATGCAAATGCCATTTATTCTACTTCATGGGAAATGCAGAAATATGTTTGGTTGAAAATCATTTTCCTATGAATTCAATTCCTACATTTTGTTTGCTTAAAGATGAAACTTTTGTGGCAATTTATTTAAAATTACCCTTATAACCATTTGTCGTTTGCTTTTAAAATTAATCCTATTAAAATTAGATTTTTTTTAATGAAAAAACTAAAATAATAGGAGATTTTGGATAATAGAAAGGAGAAAGTAGATCTTACCCACCCCTGAAGGTAAGTTTAATTCCACCCTTTTCATATGAATTGAAATTCACAGAAGCTTGTGGGTTTTTTTAATTTACAAAATGAAAACCACACGGGTATTTGAGCTTAATTCCTGAGATTTTGTACTTTATGAGAAGTAGAATTGTAAACAAGCGAAGCCTAGAAAGACATTTGAGTATTTTTCATGGGTTACACTTGACGTATTGGCGAACGTAACTGCTCTTATTATTGAATCTAATGCATGCTAGTGTTTGTTTGTGACATACTCTACTTAATTGGCTCTAGGGCCGATGATTGAGAGGTGTTCAACTTTTGGATAGTCATATAGCTCGAATGTTCGGATGTGCCACATCCATAGACCATAGTCATGAATCATGATAATGTGGTAGCGAATAGTCTTGCGAACTAGTCTTTAGTTTTTGAAATCCCTATATGCTCAACACTTAGTTCCACCGAATGGTATCCGAAAGTTTTTCCTTTGTCTATCCTTTATTGGGATTATGTGCATATAATAAAATATAAAATCACTTTCGCTCTTCACTCATATTTACGATGCATATGCGTATAATTTTTAAGTTGAAGATATTACAAAAGTAAACTCATATCTAATTATATACACTCACTAAGTCCTTGATTGATACCCATATCCTGATATCAGGTATAAATATGAATATCCATACCTTATTTAATATGTGGGTATATGAATATCAAATTAATATACCCCATGTATTCATCCCTTTGTAAATATTCCTACTTCTATATACCAAAAAAATTGGAATATGGATTTTCTATGAGTTCGCTTCTCCTTCCCTCTTCTTCGTTCTCTATTCTTCACAATCCATGGGAGGGTCGCAAGTCCCTCAACGAAGGCAAAGAGGTCGCATGGTTGGTCTGTGCGTTCCTTCTTTCCTGGCTTGGCTCGGTATCCGACGACGGTTCAGTGGGTCTGTGTGTTCCTCCTTTCCTGGCTTGGCTTGGTCTATGCGTTCCTCCTTTTGTTTGCAATGGGGCTAAAATGTTGTTTCTCTTCCTTCTTTTTGGTTCTCCTGTTAAAATAGGCCATTTTGCATAACTCGACCAAAAAAATAACCTTTGCACAAATAGCCATGTGCCTTATTTATTTGCTAGGGGTAGAAAGTGGCTAATTTTTGCAAATAAAAATTGCAACCGGGAGAGGAAGTAGCAGGTGAAGGGGTGAGACATTGTAGCTACACTGTAGCTGTAAGTAGTTGTCAGTGAAATATGGTACCAAAAGGCATCCTCCGTTCATTTCAGAAAACTGTACACTGCCCATCTTACCAATAGAATGAATTGATCCTACCAATAGGCTAAACCTGTCTTTCCATACCTGGAGATATTTTGGAGAGAATCTGAAGAGGATTCACTGTAGCTGATTTGGCGGGCTATCAATTCAGTTTTGGCGTCAAAACAGGGCTCCTCTTTTGGGGAAAAGGGGGAGCATTTACGAGGGGAAAATGCAATGATTGCATTGATGGGTGTCCCGAAGAACATATATAAGCTTGAGAGGAGGATCTGAAACACCATAACATTCTCTTCAAAAAGTGAAGCAGAATAGGAGATAAGCGGAAAGGATGGGAAAAAAGTTACCCGTTCATCCCAGGAAACGCTACAGTCCCCATCCTACCAATAGAATATTTCCATCCTACCAATAGTGTACAACTGTCCTTTCATACCCGAAAAAGTGCAAAAAGTTTGTCCGATAACAGTGGTAGCGATGGGTAAGTGATCTTGTACCTATCCTTTGTACTTGTTCCTTTTTCTTATAAGTTATAACAGAACTACTCAAGGTGACGGTTTCACGATATCAGTTGCAGAGAGTTCGTAATTTATATTCTCTCTTTTTGATCAATTGCATAACTTGCAAATTAAGATTACAAATTTATAAACTCTCTTTTTGATCAATTGCAGAACTTGCAAATTAAGATTACAAATTCAAGCGCTATTTTTGCTTCCTGCGAAATTATCACTTCTTGATGCCTAGACGATCATAAGGACCCAATATCGTTGTTTTATGCTTCCTGCGAAATTATGATCCTACCAATATCGTTGTTTTCTCCTACCATTAGTTTCCATCAATCCTACCATTTCGATCCTACCGATATCGTTTTTTTCTCCTACCATGAGTTTCCATCAATCCTACCATTCTGATCCTACCGATATCTTTGTTTTATCCTACCATTAGTGTTCATCAATCCTACCATTCTTATCCTACCGATATCGTTGTTTTCTCCTACCATTGGTTTTCATCTATCCTACCGTTTTTGTGCATCTATCATACCAATTTAAATAGCTTTCAAGGAAAATCAAGCTAGAAGATGAAGGAAACCTACCGTAGCAAATTAATTCTACTTCTTTGCCAATAGTACAAATATATCTTACCATTCGTGTACATCTATCCTACCATTAGTGTCAAATTATACACTTAGGAATTTTGGTTATTACATTTTTATCATACAAATATCGTATATTTATCCTACCAGATTCAAAAATTTGTCCTACCACTAGTCTATATATTTCCTACCAAGTTCATAATTTTTTAAGTTCAGAGATATTCATAATTCATAAATTTGTCGTACCAGATTCATAAATTTGTTCTTCCATTAGTGTATATATTTCCTACCATGTTAAATCGTATAAGTCCATAGAGATATGAACGCATACTCCGTATTAGCCTATGTGAGAGTCGAACTTTGTGTGCAAACACAAGACTCTACCAATTGAGCTAATAGGCTATTTTCCATCCATCTTCATTATGTGGATTGGTCAATATTAATTCTACTTCTTTGCTCAAAGCTGAGTACACCTAATAAAACCATAAATATGACAGAAAAGGTGTAATTTGCTAAAGCTGCACACTGAGCCAACGACTGAGGGCTGCCAATGCAATTTACCCCACCTCTTTATTACTGAATGGAAGATAGAAATAAAATACCAAGTTTTGAAGGCTGAACAATCCGAACTAAAAAGGTTACAAACTTATGATTATGCAAGCCTAAGGTAATTGACAAATAAATTTAGCTAAGCTCTTGAGATAAACAGAGATGAGAAGTGAAGGGACTGCAAGCATATACATATACATATACAGATTAGTTATCATGCAAGTAGATCTGTATGAAAATAGAGGATCAAGAGATACAAACCAGATAATTAAACTTCATCACCAGTTGCATATCTTCCGGCATGACCTTGTAAAATAAGAAAGCAGTAAGTGCATTAAGGCATGTAAGATGCTGAATTTAGTAATAAGGGGGGAAGAATGACTGATGAAGATGAATGCCACATGTTATAATTCAATTGACATGGACTGATAATGAAGAACAATAACAGAGTCTAATGGGATTGGTACTTTATTGAGGGGCCTGATCATGATGCTCAAATTACATTTTCCAAATGACAGGATTTCTATCTAAAACTATGCCAAATGCCCGGGTATCTAGGTGCAATTTTTCCTACAAATTTAATGCAACATGACACAAATGCTCAGCAAGTGTGCAAGCATCAGCAATTAATCCACTCATAGCACATCCTATATGCTCATCAGTTTCCATATTTTTTCAACACTAATGGGTTCCTGAAAGAGTAAAAAAGAATGTAGCTTAATACAAACATCTTAGCTGCAGTTCAATCATACTAAGAACATGCATAAAGATCTCATTCAATTCTATTTCTCTTAGCATAAGATAGCCCATAAAGGAAAGCCCAAATTATGCAATTACTCCTCCCAAGATGCTCCAATGTTGGAAGCATAAATTCTTTCTTTACCTTAATATCATGGTAAATTCTTATCAAAAGGTTACTCAAAGTTTCCAAACTTGGCTATGAGCAATCCCTCTTGTTTTCTCCGTATAGAACTTTAAAAGAAAAGAAAAAAAAACTGACTGTTCCGAGAAAATAGAGAAAACTACACAAATCTTTTAATTTATTAGCTCTCACAGGTTAACATGCTATAATCAATTTATCACAACAGCAGGCAATGATAACTTGTTATTAGTGCTTAAGTTAATTGCAATAAAGGTCCTTTGCCATCCAAAAAACAAACAAAGTTAATAGTCAGATATGTAAACATTAGTCATAACAAATACTACCATCCTATGTAATAAGATGAGGACTTAATTTTCTATTTAAGCTTGAAAATTTAGCATACCAGCAGAGAAGAAGTGATACGATTTTCAACAGCGAGCACAACACCTTCCTTGGTCTTAATTCCATTTGCAGCTGAACCCAACTGCATCACACATCCAATTAAATCATTAGAAACCTCAAAATTCCCCATACCATCATAAATTAGCATCTTAGTTTCAATTTCAACACTCTTATCAGATTCTAAACTACTATCTGGCCCTTTGTCCTGCTGGATAGGACAACCAAGAATCATCAGATTCGCTTCAATGTCAAACTTGGAAGCCACAAGCATCCCCTATCCAAGATCAACAACTACAAACACTAAACTGATCAACGGAATCCCAATTTGTAGTCGCCCCGTTCAACCAATTTGAAAAGGGCAGTCTTCTTCCATATGACTGGAAGCATGAAAGCTAATCACTTGTCTCAGCAACTCCGTAGCTGAAAGATTCAACACAACGAATTGTCAGTAATTGGACGAATTGGCCTGTCTCCGCACCACACACCCAAAAACTGCACCGATCAGACAATACTAATTCGAAGCCGCCCCTCTCTGTCACCTACTGAAACTCTGAAAGTAAATCTACATCACACGACCTAGAAGCAATCGATCTATCTCGATTCAGCGCAATAGGAGTCCGAAAACAGAAATAGGAAATAAAGATGAGAAAACAATAAATCAAAGGTGATAGAATCGCAAAAGCGAGGATACCTGATTTGGCGGAGATCCTCAAAGATTCGAGAAAGAGAGGGAGAGGAAGAGTGGGAGGAAGGGCAGCGGACGCTGAAGAAATTGAAGACATCGTTGCAAGCCTAGTGATGCAAGTGCTTGCTCGGACTCCAGTATGACGTCGTCGCAGTCAAATATTAGGGCTTTCAACGAGGCCGAGACGACGAGGGACCGGGAAGCTCCGACTGCGGCAGCGCCGACGGAAGGCGACAGAGGGAGGAGAAAGAGAGGGAAGGCAAGCGAGAGAGAGGAGGCTCGTGTCGGGTTCGGCCGAACTTCAGCGTCAGAGAACGAGGCTCCGACGGCCTCCTTGTTCGGAAGAGGCGATGCTCTGGTTTTTCGTCCGTCTCTCTCGCTTCAAATTGCACGTGAACCACTCCCGCACTGGTGACCTTCTGCGCCCGGTTACAAACATTTCCAAAAAACCGACTGTGATATTTGCATGAAATGATCCGGCTATTTTGAGCCAATTTTTCACCCTCTTGGCTATTTGTGCAAATAGGTCCATTTTTTGGTCTATTTTGTGCAATTTCCTCATTCTATTTTGGACTAATTTTTCACCCTCTTGGCTATTTGTGCAAATAGATCCATTTTTTGGCCTATTATGTGCAATTTCCTAGTTAAAATATATGCCTTGACATTGTTGGCTATTGGATTTTTGAGTGAGGATTTTGGGTTTTCTCAGCGATTGAGATAAGCTTTGTTTAATATGGCTTAAGAAACCGGGAGAAAGTGAAATTATGTTTAGGTTGATACCCATAATATCAAATGGATATTAGATATCAAAATTTCCATATATCCGATATCAATATCTAATACCCATTGTTAATCAAATTTCACAACCTTACATATCATCCATTTTCATAATTCAATTGGACGGAATATCTACCCAAAAAAAAAAAAATACTCCGTAATCCTGGAAAATTAAACACAAAAATTAACCGAAGAAAATAAATAATTAAGCAACCCTAGGCTAAAAGGAACCGCCGGCGGCAGCGAGGCTCAATCGATCAGAAGCTAGAACTCAGACCAGCGGGCCTTACAATCCACACTCTGAACCCTCTCCGTCGGCCGAGAAAAGTCGACCACCACATCTTTACACGTTACCCGCGAGATGGAATAATGGCTACGCCAACCCACAATCCCCACATACAACTCAAGGCGGACGTTGACGCGCCCCTCGCCGGCGGCAGCGTCAGCCCTAAGCTCCTCGGCGATCCTGCTCTCCAGCGTCCTTTGGCCCGCCGCCTCGATCCGCATCAGCGCGTCGCCGCCGGTGCCCAAGGGCAAGGGGTCGAGGAGCTCCCAGTCGGCGAGCGGGTGGTGTTTTCCCTTGCTCACCTTGGCGTACATGCCTTTGAAGACCATGTAGTAGCCGCTGTCGTTGGTGTTGGGGTTGCCCGCCCGGACGCCGAGGTCGATGAGGGTGTAGAGCCGGTTGTCGGAGCTCAGGTTGTACGACTTTACTGCCGTCGACTCGATGGAGAACGTCGGCGGCTTGAGGACGGGGACGGAGGGTTTGAGCCAGAAGATGGCGGCCCCCATGAGAACTATCATGACGAAGCAGTACAAATAGAATCTCCACTTTGCCCTCCTGTTAGATTCGTCATTAGCCATTGAATTAGGTTCTGTGTTTGATTGAGTCATCGTTTTCGATCATAGATCAAAATTAAGGCTGAATTGGGCTAATCATCAATTTATTTATTTATCTATATCTATTCTATCTATCTACATCTATCTATCTATATCTATCTATCTTCTATACCTAGATATATAGCAGAGGCCGATGGCGCGTCCTCGCTTCCACAGAATTTTTTGGATTAAACGGAATTATTTTTGCTTGCGTGACATTTTCTGGATTAAAGTGATATTATATCCGTGATCCACATCAATTAATAAACGAATATAGTTAACTAAAAACTTATCTTTTCACATAATCTACCAAATATAACCTTATAGCTTATATTTTAAGTAGAGTATGTGATTAAGATATTTACCTAGAGTATAATATAGTCAGGGCCGTGCGGATACTTTTGGGGGCCCTGTGCAAAAAAATAGTTAGACCTTATTTATATATGGGGTGATTACTAGAATGTCCTAATTTTTGGACCTTATAAGGAAAAAGGCTCCCACCCTCTCCATATTTGCAAAACGTCCACCAATTTTCTGACACTGCTGAAACGAACTTGCTAACTTCTGTTTCAGCAGTTTTTTTTTTCGCTTTTTTTTTCGGTTTATTTTTTCGCTTTTTTTTTCGGTTTTTTTTTCTCGCATTTCCAGAGTTGCTGAAACCCCTGTGCCACCATTTGTTTCAGCAGTTTTTTTTTCCACTTTTTTTTCATTTTTTTTTTCCGCGTTTCCAGAGTTGCTGAAATCCCTGTGCCACCATCCGTTTCAGCAGTTTTGTTTTTCATTTTTTTTTTCATTTTTTTTTCAGCGTTTCCAGAGTTGCTGAAATCGGGGTTTCAGCATCAACAACGTTGCTGAAACCGTGGGCTTAGCATCAACAACGTTGTTGAAACTGGGGTTTCAGCATCAACAACAGTGCTGAAATCGGGATTTCGGCATCAACAACAGTGCTGAAATCGGAGTTTCAGCAACTCCGGTTTCGACAACGTTAAAAAAAAACAATAACGCGAATGGTACTGATTTCCATAACTTCACTTTCACTATTCAAAAGCAAGCACAATTGATACAAGATGAACACCAATTATGCTGCAAAACAACAGTTCAATTCATACTCTTCAAATAGCTTCACCTTCACTGATCAAAAGTTCATACTCTTCAAATAAGAATCTCGACAAAAACTACAGTGAAGTAAAGGAATCCGGAAGTCGCAACAACTGGAAAAAACCTGGACAGTGTGAGACTGGATGCTAAAGACTCATCCAGTATCGGAAGGCAAAACAACTAGTGGATGCTAAGGACACGCCACGACCGCACATCGGAGACGCCATTGGAGGCAGAGGACGGGGGATCCAGATTCGGCGGCGAAATAGGACCCGAACTACACACCGCGAGAGGCCGATTGTGGATCCAGGGATCGAGATCGAGATCGGAAACAAGGTCGCATCTGCTAAAATCGGAGGGACGCTGATTCCATGGCCAAATCGCAAACGACAGGCCGCATCTTCCTCCACCGCCACCGTCGTTGCCTGTCGCG
Organism: Persicaria tinctoria; assembly: GCA_037127255.1. Classification (NCBI taxonomy): domain Eukaryota; kingdom Viridiplantae; phylum Streptophyta; class Magnoliopsida; order Caryophyllales; family Polygonaceae; genus Persicaria; species Persicaria tinctoria. The sequence goes on along the minus strand of JBANSL010000007.1, from coordinate 16,574,223 downwards.
GAGCACGATGAGGCGGATCTTGCGGTGGTCGTTCCCGCCGCTGTCTCCTGCGAAGCCGATTGAGGAAGGAGATGGAGGACGAGGAAGGAGACGGAGGAGCCGGTTGAGGATTTGGGTTTCTTTTACCTTTTGGTGCTGAATCGGCGAGGGATCAAGGAGAGGGATAAGGAGATATGAGATTAGGTTTAGAGGGTAATTTTGTCCAGAAAATTTTTGATGGACAAATCCCCAATTTGACTAGGGTGGGAGACACTCCCTCATTTAGGCCCAAAAAATAGGCCCGTTGGGCAAATTTTCTCTTTATATATTATGCTAACGATCTTATCATTTTTATAAGTTGCATTATCTAAATTATTTTTCTATTAGAATAAAAATATATAATTATCTTTTTAGTATATGTATATAGATATAGAGATAGGAATAAGATAATAATTTGAAGTCCTTGAACATTCTTACTTGTAATAAAAATATAATTTCATACTTACTTGTAATAAAAATATAATTATTTTTTAAAATTAATAAAAAAAATTGATATGATTTGATATAATATATAAATTAATTATGTTAAATCAATATAGATAGATAAACAAAACATCATAATTCTATGTTACCTTTTATAAATAAAATAGCATAACTAATTTCATCCAATTTCATGCTATAAAATTCACATTAAAAAATTAGTCTATAAAATTTTCACTTCAAAAAATATTCACTTGACCTCATAAATCATATTGGAATGATTTTATTTTTATAAATTATAAAGTAACCCTTATTAGTTAATTAATTTAATTGATTAATCATATATGATCAATCACCAATCTAATTTATAATAAAATATATATTAACCAGTTGAAAATAATAAGATTAAATTTGAATAATATTTTATCCAACTTTATGATAACTTTTATAGTAACAATCTAAATTTAATATTAATACCATTTAAAATAAATATCAAATTTATCACTTGTTTTTAAAAAATATCATGTGAGAATATAATAATAATAATAATAATAATAATAATAAAATAATAAAATAATAAAATAATAATAATATGCAATTCAAGAGGATGGATAACATGTACTAGTTTACCAACAAATGTGAGGCTAAATGTTAGAATTAAGTTTAAATGAAGTTTTTAGAAATGTAGAATTAAATATCTTTAATAAATGCATTTATTTATTATAGTCTTTAATAAATGTAAAAATCTGTAAAATAGAGAAGCTGTTGGAGTTGGAGTGAAATTTTTTTAGAGATTTTGATATTTTAATCTCTATTTTAGAGATTTTTTACCAAAGCTGTTGTGCTTGCTCTTAATATAGTAGTAATATTATTGTTTATGGTTTTATGAAAGAAAAAAGAAGAGCAAATTATTAAAAAAAAGTATAAGTCCTGCTCTTGTTAGGAGTCGAACTGGTGGGTTTTCAAAGGATGAAAATGCTTGCAGCAGAGCATGCCAGTGGAGCACATTAGATATGTAATTCATTAGCAGACTTTTTTTTATAAACTAAAACTAAAATGTTATTGGGCACTTTAAAATTTAGGGGCCCTGTTCAGTCGATCCACCTGAACCACCCATTGCACGGGCCTGAATATAGTCATAAGTTAAAACCTCTTTTGATATTATATTTTTGGGTCACATCAATTAATAAGTGGGGCAATTTGCAAAATGGTCACAAAATGGGACCTAATTTGCGAAATAGCCACGTTTTGGGACAAATTAGTGAAATGGCCGCAATATAACCCCCTCGTCTCTCTCTCTCCTACGCGTTCCGTCTCTCCCCGGACCTCTCTCGCTCTCTCGATCTCTTCTCCCCGGACCTCTCTCGCTCTCTCCAACGCCGATCATCTCTCCGAGCCGACGATTTTACCGTTTGTCCAATCGATCTGCTCGTCCCCTACACCGATTCGGCTGGTCTTGCCGCAGAGGAGCAACGAGCGAGCGAGGTCGAGCAGCCGGAGCGAGCGAGCGGCCTTCATCACCTCAGATCTGGTTGTATTGTAGGTAATTGTCGATTCTGTTTTATTACTTGTTCCATCTTTGCTTCTGAATATACCGGACTTTGTTTATGAGAAAATTCTAAAATTTGCGCCTACGGCGCAAATTTACTTCAATCGATCGAAGATCGATTGATAGATTGCTTCCCTCCTGGCCTTAGACTGCTTCCCTCATGTACAAGCTCGCAGGGTCCCCTCTTAGAACTCTCAAGGTTCGTCTTCTTCAATTTTGTATTAATGGCGTTGCCTCCACTAAGCTTAAAAACGACCTAACTATTGTGCAAATTTTGTTAATCTGCTGAATATGTTCTCATTGATTTGATTATCGAGGAATGCATTCGTTATCTATGTGATAAACCTTTCTTTTTTAATCCTGAATACGATGAAAATAATAAGAGTTTAAGCTTGCAGCCTAAGCTTGTTGATTCGATCAATGTGGATGGTTGTATTCGTTGGGGTTTATTGAAGAGTTTGAGGATTTTTTTTTTATTGTTGTTGTTGTTGTTAGGAGCGAAAGGTTTCGAGCTTTCCTTACCTATTTCGCCTTTGTTAGTGCAAATTGAATCCTAATAAATAAGGAATGGTATGTTTCTTTGATAGGTAATGTGATCTTTGGCTATTGTAAGTGTGTTGATCGGTCAATAAAATGCATTTTTTTTTTGCCAGTTGTTTGTTCTGTTGTTCATGAATTTATTCTTTTTGCGGTTAAAAAATGAACTGGAGTTATCTGCATCCAGAAGATCACTTTGATTGAGTTAGTGTACTCAAAATCCACTTTTGCCATGTGATTTGTTTACATTCTCCTGGTTATTATGTTTGATAGGTTATAAAAAAAAATGGAACTCCTCCAATGGCTTTGTAAAATATTGGAACTTAGTGTGGTTTTGGCAAGAGGGAATTCATTGCTTTGAATATATATAGTTGAATGATATTATCGTATTATACCTTACAAACATTAAACATACTTTCACTCCTTTTATGAAATAATAACCGGAAACGATATCTCCACCGCTAATTTTTACTATTTCCACCGCTAATCACCGCATAGGTATGCGGTGGGTTTAATGACGGTCAATGATCCCACCGCATAGCTATGCGGTGGGCCACCGTATAGTATTGCGGTAGGTCGAGAAGTATACATGTCTAAAACCGTCGCCATAACAGTTCAAAACCGTCGTTATAACCCACCGCATAGGTATACGGTGAGTTTGAACCATCACTATAACAGTCAAAACCGTCGCTAAAACGGCCCAAAACCGTCGCTATAACCCACCGCATAGGTATGCGGTGGGTTATGGCGACGGTTTTGGACCACTTCTACAAACCTTTTCAATTGCCCAAAAACTGACCGCATGTATACCGTCGCCATAACCCACCGCATACCTATGCGGTGGGTGTGTATACGGTCAACGGATCCACCGCATATATATGCGGTGGGTCTGGAAAAAAGTGGATTAAGACCACCGCATACCTATGCGGTGATTAGCGGTGGAAATAGTAAAAATTAGCGGTGAAGATATCATCACCCAATAATAACCCATGAAAAGAAGAAACAATATGTTGTCAAAATCTGCAGTAAAAAATGTCACTAGGCTTTCCCATCTTGATTAAAAAGCAATGCCCGTTGTTCTCAATAACTTCAAGTTTCAGTGTTGTAGTAAATTTGAAAAGGTGGCCATGCCTGTCCTCGATTTTGCATTTTGGTCATATTTCTAGTTTCGCTTATCTTGCAGGGTTGTCCAGGTGGAAAATGTCTAGCAAGGTTTGCTACAAGTGCTGTATCTTCTACAACATCCCCCTCACCTGGATTATTTAGTTGGCTAACCGGGGAATCATCTAGCTCTCTTCCTTCGTTGAATTTCCCACTTCAAGGACTTTCAGTGTCTCCCCTTCTTCCAGACTTGATTGAGCCGGCTAAAACCAAGATAACAACACTTCCTAATGGTGTCAAAATAGCCTCCGAGACATCACCAGTATGTCGATGCTTCCATAGTTTTGAATAATCTCTTTAAATTTCTAGAGCATGTGAGTTCCATTGTAAGTCATATAACTGCTGTTGTTTTTATACTGGTGCAGAACCCTGCAGCTTCAATTGGGTTATATGTTGATCGTGGCTCCATTTATGAGAGACCTTTCTCCTTTGGTGCGACACACTTGTTGGAGCGGATGGCTTTCAAGAGCACAACAAACCGGAGCCATCTGCGTATTGTGCGGGAAATAGAGGCGATTGGGGGTAATGTTACAGCTTAAGCTTCTAGGGAGCAGGCCGAGCAGATGTGTTATACTTTTGATGCCCTTAAGACTTATGTTCTAGAAATGGTAGAGCTTCTTGTTGACAGTGTTAGGAATCCTGCATTCTTGGAATGGGAGGTTAATGAATCGGTATGTTTCTTTTGCTGCACCATGGCCCATGTCACTCCCTTGATTTGGCAGTTGTCCATTAAAACGATGCTGATTTTGTGCAGCTTCTGAAGTTGAAATCCGAGATAAGTGAGGCTTCTAACAATCCGCAAGCCTTGCTTTTGGAGGCTATTCATTCAGCTGGCTTTTCAGGTGCTCTGGCGAATCCTCTCCTGGCTCCTGAATTTGCTGTCGATGAGTTGAACTGTAAAATTTTGGAGGAATTTATTGCTGTATGCCCAAGACAACTATGATTCCAGTGTTTTGAGTAGCTTAATGTAATTATTTCTTTCCATGTTGATCTTACATCTTCATGTCTTTCTCATAAATGTATCCCTTTAAGATGTCCCGTAAACTTAGTGACAATATGTAATGTAATCAGTTTATCTTGAAATTACAACAATCTAATTTTTTGGCAGCACTATATCAAACTAACGGAGTCATAGAAGAATCGTAAGCTGAATGACCTACTGGATGCCTTGGACTTCAATCAAGTTTTCATCTTGTTTTATTATTTTGTGAAGCCTATTAGCTCAAATCAGTAGAGCGTTGTGTACAAACACAAAGATATGGGTTCAAATCCCGTATAGGCTATCGTGTTGTTGGTTGTGTAAACTTTGGTTGAAGCACTGAGCCACTTGAATTGAAACATAAAGATATATTAGTGCAATTTTTTAGTGCTGGCATCGTTTTTATGTGAAATTTATATGTGCTGACATCGTGCAACTCTTACAACAGAGTGCAACTCTTACAACAGAGTGCAACTCTTACAACAGAGTGCAACTCTTACAACAGAGTGCAACTCTTACAACAGAGTCGTACAACTCTTAAAACACAGTCGTGCAACTCTTAAAACACAGTCGTGCAACTCTTAAAACACAGTCGTGCAACTCTTAAAACACATTCGTGCAACTCTTACACCAGAGTCGTGCAAATTTTCACCACTAATTGTAACTAAAGTTGTGCAACTCTAAACTAAAGTTGTGCAACTCTAAAATACGGTTGTGAAACTCTAAAAATATGCTGACATGAAGAAAAAAAAGTGCCGACACGAAAAAAATATATACCGAACTACAAAGTTATTACTTAGGAAGATGACTCGATTGTAATTAATATCAGTGTCAACACTAATTATAACTAATATCAGTGTCAACCCTGATTGTAACTAATATCAGTGTCAGCACTAATTGTAACTAATATCAGTGTCAGCACTCATTTTCACCACCAGTTGTGCAAAAATAAAGTATTGATGAGCAAAAATAAGATCATGTTGTGCAATAATTTATTGAGAAAGTATGAAATTATATTGAGAGAAAATAAGATCATGTTGAAAACAAATTCACAAGTTTCGATTGTTGTGCAAAAATAACCTATAGTTGAGCAAAAATAAGATGATGTTGAACAAAATTTCACCAATCTCCCATGTTGTGCAATTATTGTCTATTGATGAGCAATAATAAGACCATGTTGTGAAATAATCTATTAAAAAATTATAAAATTATATTTACGAAAAGTAAGATCATGTTGAGACACAATTTCACAAGTCTCAAATGTTGTGCAAAAATAAAGTATTGATGAGCAAAAATAAGAGCATGTTGTGCAATAATTTATTGAGAAAGTATGAAATTATATTGAGAGAAAATAAGATCATGTTGAGAACAAATTCACAAATCTCGATTGTTGTGCAAAAATAACCTATATTTGAGCAAAAATAAGATGATGTTGAGCAAAATTTCAATCTTTTGATCTTTTTACTATCTTGGTTTTTCATGTAGTTGGTTTCAATCTTTAGCTTGTATCAATGCGGCCTCTTCCAAAATCATATGTGGTTCTTGTTATTACTTTGTGTTATGGGCTAGGTTCAGCTTTTGTACTTATAGAAATGGATTTTCCTTTTTAAGAGTTTTTAGTCTGTCATTACTTTTGTTACTCCATTATATGCTTCGATACAAATATGTGTATCACCTGCTCAATGAACAATGAACAATTTCCCATGGTGGATTTTGGTCTGCACATTTTTATTAATTTATTTTGAACTTTGTATCTAGAAGACTTCTTCCTGAAATGGTTGCCAAAATATTGTCTGATTCATTAAAACACCATTTGAGCTGTCTATCTTTAAAACACCTAAAGTTTATTGTAGTGTGCAAACCATCCAAAGTAAACTCACGAATTCATGCCATCTTAGCTGCATATACGACCTGAAAACATCTTGCATATACGACTAGAGCAAATGGCCTTCTGCTTGGATACAAACTAGGCAGATAGAGGTTGTAATCACATATGCTAAAAAATGTTGCAAGAAGCCCTCATTGTTAGTGTGAAAAGATTACTAACACCGCCTAAGAGACTCGGCTACTGTTGAGTGTCATGTGATCCTGGTTTACAGGCTTCGGCATGAGACTTGAACTTTCGAAGCTCTGCCAGCACCTCGTCTTGTGGCTTGTACAACAGGTTGGTTATCCTCCAGAGCTGCCATGGATGATCAGGATGAAATAGCAAAATATTAAAGAGAAAAAAAGAGAGCATTAGTCTTGGGTCAGAATGTGAAGTGATCTTAGAAGTACTCGTCTTTATTCACGAGCATGTTGAAGACAAGATAAAAGTTGAGACAAATGGGAAGATACAGATGCATATACATTAGTTTTTGACAAAAAAAAATGGAGGAAAAGGATTGAAAAAGCATCTAGAATCACTCTCCTGCATAAATATTTACATTAGCTTCACTCAAATCTAGCTTTGTGGATCCTAATTTATTCTTTATTTTTCGAGTTGATTGAATGGTGACATGGTGTGTATGTTAGCAAAGTATATACAATAATGTAGAGCAACATTATAGAATAATAAACACAAAAAAGAAAGATAAATGTAGAGCAAAATATGGCAAGTTTGATACCTGAAGAGTTCCACCTCCATCAATAAAGAGATCATTAGAAACACTAGCAACTGTCCAAGGATCAAAGGTGTTCCAGTGAAAGTCACGAACAATAACTTTATCCCTGAATTTGACGGATATTGAGGTCAAGATCGGAGAGGAAAAGAACTTCTAGTCTGCTATATGATTCAAATGTGTTGAGGTTAATAGAATCTTCATATCCTAACTTGTGCGCAGCATGTTTGAAAAATAAGCCGTCTGCAGCGTTTTTGTTATACTCTTCCTTTTGACCCACCTAGAAACGACACTAGCAAATATGATCTTTCATTTCAAAGTGGTACCTGGTTGCACAACTCTCTCTTAGAGGTTGCACAACTCTCTCTTACAGTTGCACAACAATCAACTCCAAGAAGAAGCTAAACATAATAAAGACAACAGATTTGAAGAAACCAATGAAAAAGGGATAATGTACAATCAGACGAATTGGAAATTGGAGAGATTACCATGAATGCTGACAGCCCCAAAATCAAACCATGACAGACATCAAAACCTAAACAAACATGGAAACAAGCTGAAATGTTTATTTTGATCAAATTTACTAGCAATATAAATGCGAGTTTATTTCGTTAGCGGCACATTCATCAAAGACAAATAAGAACATACCATCTTCAATGCCTTTCAACTGGTAGTAATGTGGAGTGATTTCTACCATCCATTTAACTCTATAACTTGCAGTAGAAGGGATGGTTGACTATAAATGCCCATTGCACAAGTTTACTAGCCATACAGAGTTGATAGATATTCCAACAAGTCTATGCCAAGAAGTTCTAGCCTTTTTTCATGAAATAAGAAGTATGGGGCGGGAAACCAAACACCTAAAACTGAAGAAAAAACACCAAACCAATATGTCCTCCACACATTATCACTTCAGAATGATAACATCTCTCCATTTATGGTATGATCTATCAATTCTAATCATTCAATTCTGACAAGTATAATGATGCCAACCATGAAATGCTGGAAGATGCTAAGATGTTGACAGAAATTGGAGATGAAACAAAATGCATATGAAATAGATGACAACATAAAAGACAAGGTAAGCATGTCATTTTTCAGATGCCTAACTAGTAAACACTTGATGCACTAAAGGAAACTAGGCATTGATAAATAAATCCGACATTATAGAACAGGATGCAGGAAGTGGTCCATGATAAATAATACTTGGAAGAACTCAAAACAGCAAAAAGAGAAGATGGGTACTCCTTCTGCTAGGAAATTTGCACCATATTTTAGTTATCTCACACAATACATCAGAGTTCTGTAGAACAATATGCTTGGAAAGAAAAGTTACTAGGAACTCAAAACTCAGTCTTAGAGTTGCACAACTCTGTCTTAGAGTTGCACAACTCAGTCTAGAGTTGCTCACTGAATGAAAAGTTTTCATATTATTAGATTACCTTCTGTAGCAATTCCAGCCTCTTGTCTGCATCCAAATTTTCTGATTTCTTCTCAACGGACCCCTTGATCTGTGAATAAAGGTTCATAAACATAGTCCCATAGATGAATAGCCACGAAAACAGGACATGAAAACAAGGTGTTGTTAGCTACTACGTACAAGTGAGTACATCCCTTGCTAGTAATTCACCCAAGAAGCTGAAAGTCACATTTTTTTTTGCTAGGTACTGATGTAGTAACACTTTAAAGACGAAGTCCTCTCATTAGTCATCACAAGCACAAGCCTGACATGATAGTCATGAATAAAAGAGAATACCTTATCGAGCTCGCTAGTGCATTTATCAGCCGTTTCCTTTTCTTTGTCGAATCTGAATCTCCATTCAGCAGATTCTTCCACAGCTACTTTATGTGCAATGTCAAACTGTCTCCTATAGGCACATTCAAAATCCATAGAAACAGCGGTGAATTAAGAAGATGATAATCACCAACTACCTTCAAAATCTTCAAAATTTAAACATCATTCTAAAGCAAAAATCTTCAAAATTAGGGGAAAAAGTTCAAATTGTAGCTCAGTGACATTAATTGTATCACAGCTAATGAAATCCAAGGAGTTTAAACCGTAATTTCCAGATCAGTTACGCACATGATCCGAAATTGCAAGTATCACCAATGATTAGACCCCCCAAATCTGAATCTACGCAAACAATCGAGCAAATGAAAATCACATTTGCTTCAAATTGGACAGTAATTCAAACACAATCTCGCCTCTCCCATTCAACTGTCGTGGCAATCTTCAACAATTAGCCAAACATGTACACAAAATCTAAATCCGCCATTTTCGAGGCAGATTTAGAACCCTAACCTAATTCCTCGTCTTAGCAATCTAACAACCACTCGTAAATTTCCAATTCAAAATGGCAAAAATTTCAAAACTTTTACAAATAGTGAGAGAGAGAAAGAGAAGGACCTGATAAGATCAGCATCCTCGGAGGAGATCTTGTAGTCAATGATCCACAATCGAAAGTAGACAGTACAACACAAAGCCATAGCCACCAACAACCCGATCAAGATCTCGGCACTCGCTCGACCTCGCTCCGGCGGTCGCTCAACCAGATCCGGCCTCTCGCTCCAGATCTCGGACGGCCACATCCGGTGCTCGCTCCGGCCTCCGCCACTCGTTCGCTCCGCTGCTCGCTCGCCACTAGACAGCGGCTCTAGCGCCGGATCGAGAGCTCCATCGCCTTCAATGGGGAGCGGAGAGAGAGATTGAAGAGACGGGATTGGGGACAACAATCAGAAAAAAAAAATAAAAAAAATTGAGAATTAGTATATATAGTGGGCATTTCGCTAAATTGTCCAAAAACGTTACCATTTTGCAAATTCGTCCAAAAAAGTGTCTGTTTTGCAAATTTTTTTCTTAATAAGTCAATATAGTTATGTAAAAAAACTTATATTTTTCCATCTTTAATTTTTTTTTTCTAATTAATTCATTACAAAATAAGGCTTTAAAAACAATGAATAATTTGATAAGATTTGATAAGTTTAAATTTTTTTGCTCATATATACTCCTAATTATACAGTAGTACGATTTGATAATGTACGGTTCTCACTTATAGTTGATTTTTTACATAGATTAAAATAATATTCAAAGTAACCATGACTAATTTCATAAGATTTGATAAAGTTTAAATTTTTTGTTCATATATAATACAATACTGTTTTATTTTGTAATAGTAGTACCAATGAAATGTACATATGATTTGTTGAACGTGCATTCTTTAATCTACCCTAGCTTTTATAAAAAGAAATATATAAAATTTTAATTATTTATACAGCTTGAATCTGAATATATTTTTTATATAAAAATGATAAAAAAATCATAAAGAAATAAATGTTATAAATAATTAAAATTAAAAGATTCAAGTTAACATCAACCTAGCTTTTAATTCAAAATTATTTTAAAATTTTATTCTCTATGAATTTTAAGAAAAAAATATTTAAAATACCATCTATGAAATAAATACTGTATATTTTTAAATTATTTTGAAACCAATATGCTTAATCTTACACGATTTAATCTACCATGGATTATATATGTTATTTCTATTAAATTGAATCTAAATATCTTTTTTATATAAAAAATTATGAAAAAATCTAAAGAAATAAATTTTAGAAAATAAGTAAAATTAAAAAATTCAAGCTAACATATACGTAGATTTTAAGTGAAAATTCTTTTAAATTTTATTCTTTTTTATTTTTTCACAATTTTTAAAAAGTAAATTTAATATAAATTATCATTTATAAAAATAAATATAATTTTTTAAAAAGTTATCTTATTATTAGGGTTTAAAATATAATATCGTCAAACAATCGTTCTTTTTTAATAAAAACATACCACTTTGTATTTTAGCATATTTTTTAAGAGAATTAAAATTATATAAAATTTCAAATAATTTATTTATATATATATAATTTTATATTTATTTAGCATATTTTTTAGGCTTTTCAACCACACAGTCAAAAGCCTTAAACAATTCAGCTTGAAATAATTTAAACACATATATGGTGTATACACGCTTGTAGTATGCTTCAAAAGTTCACAAGTAATAGACAATACCATTTTACCCCGACTGGCTTTAAAATCTGCTATCATCTAATTATATCGACGATCATCTAGTAGCCGCTGAAAGTGTTGAAAAAACCTAGGCAAATCATGTTTAAAACTTACACAGTGCTTGGTGATCTTATTCATGCTCTCACTTCGATGTGTAGTAATCATCTTTGCACAAAATATCCCGCTCGTAAACTAATGCCTATTTTTCTTTGATTTTGAACATCCTTTGTAGCCAATCATTGTCTTGTAAGTGATACTTTTGCAACATGTCATCGCACAACTTAAAAAAATATTCCTCATAATCATGATCATAGACACAACTCTCATATAGACTACTCAAACGAATGGTTGTGTTTTGAAAAATGCGCCATATACACGACCGATGCTTAGTCTCTGGCCATTGTTCTTTAAGTGCTTTGTACATTTGCAACGTCTTGATCGGTGATTATCGTCTTTGGTAATTTTTCACCCATAGCCTTCACAAATGTGTCAAATAATTACCCATATAAAAGAATCTGATGTCTCATCATATAACAACGCAACACAAAAAATAATGGTGTTTCTATGATGATTCTCATCATATAACAAATAATCACTACTAGAATTCTGCTATTTAACATCGGTTCATTAACATCGGTCAGAAAAACCTGCCATGTAAAAAAGGTTTTTAACATCGGTTTATTATTTTGTGATGTTAAAAACAAAATAGACACCGCATTAATTTTTGACTGATGTTAAAAGTGGCGTTTTGGAAAAAAAAGGTAAGGCGCGAGATTGAAATCCGAACATTATAAAATCCCGCTCATTTTAAGTTCAGGCGGGCAAATCCCAATTTTCTAACACTTAGAAAATTTCCTTGAAATTTGTGGTTTTCCTTAAAACAAAATCCCCAACACTTAGAAAAAAAAAGATTGAATTGTTTTCAAAGAACAAAAAAATGTTTATACACTTGGAAAAATAAAGATCAGAAATTTCACACCACCACTCTCTTTCCTCTTCACAACCCGACTGGGCGATTCTCGTCACCTTCCCTGTAGCTCTGGGCGATTCTCATTCTTGAACTCGAGGGTGACTCTGGTGGCGCCGTCTCTAACCTCTCCGGCTTGTCGTTGTCGTCCTCGCCTGTGTGGCTCTGTCGCTGTCGTCCTCGGCTATCCTCGCAGTGGTGTCGTCCTCGCGTTTCCTCGGACTGGTGTACGTTGTCCTCGCTGGGTCGCGTTTCCTCGGACTCGTGTTAGCCTCCCCGGCTCTCCGCCTCTCCGCCTGTTGCTGTCATCCTCGCCTCGCCTTTCCTCGAACCAAAGGTCTGTCGCTGTTGCTTTCATCCTCGCCTCTCCGCCTGCCGAACCACAGTGTGAAGCCACATCTCTCGAGGGCTCTGTCGTCGTTGCTTCTCTTCTCCGGCTATCGAGGGCTCTCCTTCACTACTTCTCTGTCAATGGTAAGACTTCCGCCTTTAGGGTTTCGATTTAGGGCTTTCGTTAATTGGTAAGAATTCCGCCTTTAGGGTTTCGATTTAGGGCTTTTGTGAATTGATAAGAATTCCGCCTTTAGGGTATCGATTTGGGGCTTTTGTGAATTGGTAAGAATTCCGCCTTTAGGGTTTTGATTTAAGGCTTTTTTGAATTGGTAAGAATTCCGCCTTTAGGAATTCGATTTAGGGCTTTTGTGAAGTGGTTTATTAAGGGTATATATGTAGCAGAATTTCCCCTTTAGGGCTTTTGTGATTTGGTTTATTCTGCCTTTTAAGAATTCCGCCTTAACTACTTCTCGATTGTGGCCGCTCTTTGCTTGTTGTTACATCCCCTCCCTCTTCACCTTGGTATATATGCTTATTTAAGGTTGTGTTGAAGCAGGTTATTGTCATGGGGCGGTTTGGTTTGGAGTTGTGCTGCTAGCTGCTTCTCTCGGGGTCGTTTCATTTGCTTCTTGAACTACTGGTATGGCTGCTATACCCCAATCTAGTAAAGTTCTCTTCTTTATATTGGTTATAATCTAGAAAAGGGTCTGTAATTCTTGCAACATCATATTCTGGTGCATATTGACTTTTCACAAGGTCCTTGAGAACTCTGACCAAACTATCTGTGCATTTCTATAAGCATAAGGAAAGATGGATTCTTGTCAAATAATTTGTTAACGACGTAAAAAGCTCATAGAGTCACAAATTGTTCTTCAAGAAGAAGCATAAAATCCAGTTATGATCTGATCATATAAGCTAATGGTGCCTTGCAAATTTGGTAGGGTTCAAATTACTGAATCGCAACATGAAACAGTTGTATCTGTTGTAACACCCCTTCTGTAAACGAGGGAATGTTGTAGCGCCAGTAATTATTCAGACTTTACTGTCCTCATAATTACCTTAGGCTTATAGGGACATGCAACCATGCTCCCATAAACAAGATGATAAATAAATAAATTAAAAGAATAACAGCGGAAGACATGAAGTACGGTTTTTATCATTAAACATGGTGAAAGAAAACTTTTACATATATTTTCCGTAATCTTGCAAGATAAAGTAAAATTTCATACATAAAGTATAGAAATTTGGAAGACTTTATTATATAACAAAACATTTAAAATTTTTACTTGCACAATGTCAACTCTTCAAGGCCTCCTTACCTAACCTGCAAAATTTGACTGATGTACATCGTATAAAGACGAGGCACACCAGCCAACCATTTCACAACACGGTTGGTTAGTTCGGTGAAGAACTAGCAAATGACGGAACGATGGATCTCTGGACACTTAAAAGAAATAGGAACAGGATATGCCAATAACATTAGATATACGAGAAATTGAATCTCCAAAGAATCATACTTCCAATAAGGATGGAAAATGATATTAGAAAAGAATAATGATCACCGTTACCCACACACACACACACACATATATCACTTGTATAAAATATTTCATAAGGATAACATATTCACTTAACACATACCATTCTTCAAATGATAACAAACAATGATTTCTTAATTCCCACTACAAGGCATTTATTTATCACTCACTTATATTGTTATTGAACCACGTTGTACTTGACGTAACAAAGTAGCAACGTTATACCGACACATGCCTATTTACCACTCATCTGGGTAAAATGTATCATTTTGAGAATATTCAAAATGAACTTTTCATGAAAAGCTTGTAGAGCAAGACATAACGAGTCTTGACCTGTTATGATCACGCACATTCACACATGCGCACACACTCACACACACACACTTAACACTCCTTTCGTTACTAGATTAGTAACACACACGTGTCACATTATAAGGATTCATTAGATGAACCCATGTAATTTCCCACTATATAAAATTATCTCGTTAGCCTATAGGCCAAACACTAATTTACACGAATGTTCCACTTACATAATAAATAAGGACTTGATTTAAAAATCAACAAAGTCCACACCTGGAAAGTATATAACTAACTTGAATAGAGATATATATTAAAAATCACTGGCTTGAACAGAGAAGGAATAAACAGAAATTGCAAGAATAAATAGACTTTGCAATTCATTTTAAACAGATATGACATATATACTTGATAATTAGCAACCGACACGGATTAAAAGAAAGGCATTGGGTCTTGTAGGAAGTTAATGGGACAAAGTCACTTGCCTTGGTTATAGACCCGAAGTCTATGGATGGTAAGGATTAGGATCAACCAAGAGATTTAATTCCTTCCGAATACGTAGGATCTCGACCGATGTCATCGACTATATACCCAGGCACATGTAGTCACGTCGTACATAGCAGAAAAATAATAATTTAATTAGCTAAACTTCGGCAGAGTCTCCCTTTAAAATAATCCTTAATTAACCCGATAAAACTTATATCCTTTATTTTCTGATAACCACTTGTCCAACGCTATTTTTAAAATGCTCAGACAGTATAAGGACTTGCAAACTTAATTTAGGATTTCCTTTTCTACATTTAACTGGGCATTATAACGACTTAGAAATGCCATATAATCCAAAATAATTGGGCATTAACTTGACTTAAAAGAAATACCCGCTTATCCAAGGTTATAACGTATTAAGAAATACCCAAATTTCTTAATAAATCATAACAACTAATTAGGAGATAACTTAAATTATATACGGGTATTATAACGATATAAAATATCCCCAAAATCTTAAAACAAATGAGAGAGATTTTACCGCTAGGATAATGTCGGATCATCCAAAAAATACAACGACTGAATAATAATCAATGTCACTCGGAATCGGTGATAGGCTAATAGCCCTTGAGAGCCAGCTTCGGTGGAAAGCTTGCACCGAATATAGTATAAGTATGGAGTATATATATATATGAATGTGAGGATGGAAAGTGCAGCTAGCTCTCTATTTATACTGGACTTCATCCAATTGAAACAAACAACGTGGGAGGCCAGATGTCATATAACAAAGTCTTCAACTTTCCTCAAGTTCATCCATATGCTGACGATGCATAATTTAATTTTGATCCACTTTACCTGATAACTACGAAAACTATCCCGCCTTAAACGAGTTTATATATATATTGTCCCCCTTGAATATATATTCCAACAATCTATCACTCTACCATTTCGGAATATTTTACCAACTTATTCTTAACCATGTCTTAAATATCCAATAAATTATATAGCTTCTTTACTTAACCCTTGACCTGCTAGCGGATCTTTCCTAAAACCCAATATATTATAGACTTGATAAAACTCCATAAAATTTTACCTTAAAACTTTATCTCTGACGTCATAATTCCTTACAAAGTAACGTCATATAAGGAAAATACAGTCGGGGTATTTCATCTGTAAGCATCTCAATCCATTACTGACACTATATTATAGAATACTAAAATAGAATCTAAACCGCCACATCTCAGCTTTTGGTTAAATTTTATCCCTCCAAAAGTTTTAGCCATTCATAGTATGCAACATATACACTTTAATGCCACATATTTCTCCAAATTTTTGTGATCTTATTTTCAATAATTGGCAATAACTTTAACTTGGTAAGAATATTTACCTATTTGTGATCTTCTTTTCTCTTATTATTCTTCTTGCTGGATGTGTGATTTATTTGTTATGCATGATGTGAAGTAGGAATAAAAAAGCGCTGTTTGATTAAAAATATTACCTTTGCAGCTTTGCCCCACATTCTATTCTATTGATGTCCCATTAAAAATGAAGTAGGAATAAAAAAGCGCTGTTTGATTTCAACGTTTTGAAGTACTTGCTTTTCTGGCACACAAAAAATATATGGGGCATAGGTGATTATGTGTTGATGGAGTGTGATATACAAGTGATTCTTTGCCATGTCTTATTTGACAAATGGTTTGATGAAAAATGAGACATTTATTTAATGCTTTTTACGCAATCTACTGCTTCCTTTTTGGACATTGTTCTCCTTTGCCCTCCAAGTACTCGTTTAACATGTGCTGATTGTCATCAGTTAGTCTTGAATCGAGTCTGAACCGGATATTTTTCAGGAGAGGTTGCATATTACCTTCATAATGTTACCATCACACCATAGATGGACCCCTTTTTTGAGTTGTCTATAAAAATGATATGCTTACCTTTTCCTCTCCTTCTCCTTCCCTTGCAGGAAAAGATTTACCAATTCATATTGAAACAAGAAGAGGAGGGTTCAAGGGTGACACCTTTTGATATAATTGGATATCTTCAGGTTTGTATTCGAGGCTTACCCATTTATTTTGTATGTTTGTCGGGTAGGGGAATGCACCTTGATAATGTTACCAAACTTTCTGTTGGAAAACCATTTCCTAACTAAGCTCCTCATTGCTATGTATGCTCCCTCTATATTGTATCATGTGGCTAATTTGTGCATGCAATGGATATTATACGGTGTTTGTATCCCATCAAATTATTAATAACTTATTTAGAATTGATAAAGAGTTTGGGTTTGTTTCTGTCTATAAATAATGCGTTACTACTATTAGAATAAGTTATCTAGTATCTTTTTTCATTGACTCATAACTGCCCTTATCTGAATAGCTGAGAAGACAATACTATTTCGATATATAAATAAGCTGATATATATCCAAGTTATGAGTTATTTAAATTATAGTTCATGTTTTTTTAGTAACATTGTTTCTATTCTTCTTTTTCTATTTGTTTTATAATTTTTAGCAATGGATAAATCATGGATTGACGAAGATAGGTTGAGTGAGAAGTATCAATTGGGGTTGGACGCTTTCTTTGTTTATGCTAGAACTAACTCTAATAACGCTAAGAAAGTAAGATGTCCTTGTTCACAATGTGTGAATTTTAAGAAGAGGACATTTAAAGTCATGAGCGAACATTGCCATAAATTTGGGTTCAGTTTGGGATACAAAAATTGGATTTGGCATGGAGAACCTACTGCCAATGTTGACACAAACAATGATGTCCACAAAGCTCATCACCCTCAACTCGGCTCCGAAAGAGTGGAGATGTATGAAGCAGCTTGGAATGAAGGCGATGATTATGATGCAGAATCTGATGACTTCAATCAGTTTGTTGAAGATGCACAAACACCGTTGTTCGATGGTAGTGATGACACGAAGTTAGATGCACTAGTTAAACTTCACTCTATTAAAGCAAAGTTATGCCTGAGTGACACTTGTTTCAATGAAGTACTAGAGACCATATCGTCCTTGCTTCCGAATGGAAATGTGTTGCCGCAAACTTTGTATGAGTCAAGAAAAACACTAAATAAGCTAGGGCTTTCATATCAGAAAATACATGCATGTCCTAATGACTGTATACTCTATAGGAATGAGTATGCCGAGTCAAACTCTTGCCCTACTTGTGGTCTCTCTCGTTGGAAGTTGACTAGAGATCAAGCGGAAAAGGAGGGACAACCAGCAAAGGTTTTATGGTATTTTCCTATCATCCCTCGAATACGCCGTTTGTTTAAATCCGTTGAAACAGCTGAATTGATGACATGACATGATGAGAATCGCAGTCAAGATGGCTACATGAGACATCCAGTTGATTCCCCTGCTTGGAAGTTGATTGATTACAAGTGTCCAGATTTCGCAGCAGACGCTAGTAGAGCCAAGAGCGCCAATTACCCCCATATCTGACAATGGTAGCACCTATAATATCCTACAACGTCAAGAATCTGATCTTCATGTGAATGCTGTTGTAGATGATGATCTCTTGTTTGGTTCTCCACCCACTAGTCAGGTAATTATACATATATACATCTTTTCACTTTCCCTTGCATATACACTTAGTTCTCCACCCATTTTGAATGATGCATTCAATTCATTTTAGGATAATGGCATTTGTAAGTTTGCATTGGAAACCATCACCAATATTGTGGCATTTGGCACCGTCATAGAGGGTGAAGGTATGATGGACAATATCCATGGACTCCCAATGCCAGAAGGGTGTGTACGAGTCTCAATTGCTTGAGATATTCAAGGTGACCAACCACTACCATTCCCTATATTGAATGCCGAGATTTTGTTGGTGAAGGATGCCATTGGTAGTCATGTGCCTTGGCCTGAAAAATGGGTTGTTAGAAAAAATTCTGCTAAACCAAAGAAAAAGCCAAAGAAAGCACAAAAATTATTTGGTAAGAGTGAGTTACCTAAACATGTCCCCAAGTCCTGCAAGCTCTTATACAAACATGCTAAGGATATCATGGCTGAAACTGGTATGTCCATAACCACTGATCTGGAAGATGCAGTTTTTGGTGTACCTAAGCGACTAATTGTGTTACGAGAGAATGTGGTTGACCTGTTAGAGCTAAGTTGGATTGGAGCTGGGGTGTTGGATGCGTACATGGCGTAAGTAAAGTTTTTCTATTCTAAGATCTTTACTATTTTAGTTCCATAGTTGATCACTCTAATTGAAGTCAGTTTTCCCTAAATGAATAGGCATCTCTACGAATATGTTGCTGCAAAGAATGAGACAGACTTGTTTGCTTTTGTTGACTCCGGGGCTACAACTGCTTACACAAGAGCAAGTTTTGTTCCATACTTGGTGGCACGACTAAAAGAAGGGAAGAACGACCGCATATTCATGATCCCTCATAACCCCGGGTGTGTTGTGGTCTTTTTTTTTATAACTATATGCACTTATGATCCCTCACAAACTTTGTGTTGGAAAATTGTCAAAAGTCCATTTGGTTGTCTATTAATTGCATGTATGCATTTTTTTTGTAAATGTTTAGGAACCATTGGATCTTAACAGTTATATGGGAGTCACAAATCTTCATAATTGACTCCATGCCAATACCAACTGTGTACAAGGGCTGGGAGAAGGCAGTGCAGAGGTAATTTATTCAGGCTTATGATTTTTATGATTTAACAAATTATTGATAGCTTTTATATCCATATGAAACTTAATTTCAGCATGTGATATATATGTAGTGCTGTTAAACAATTCAATGAGGAGACTGGTCATGGTGATGGAAAAATGCCAAAGGTCACACCCCTCAAGGGTGCACCTATGCAACCGGGTGGACATGAATGTGGGTATTACGTAATGCGGTTTATGAAGGAGATTGTAGAGGATGAGAGTCTTTCATTCAACACCAAGGTATAAATATTGGATCTTTCGTGATGTACCTATTACTTATCGATTAGGTGCACATTAGATCTTTGTTGCTTACAATTAAGATGTATGCACTACTATATAGAAATGTAACAACATGCTTTATTTGTGATATCAGTGGGCTGCTGGAAGGAGTCGTACATCCTATTCCCAAGAGGAGATTGATGAAGTCCGGGTTGAACTTGCCGAATTTATCGAGGGCTTGTTGTAGGTCGATCCATTGCTTTTATTAATTAACTACCTAGCTTCTGGAAGGCTTGTCTATTTTTTGCATGAATTCAAGGCCTGTTTTTTGGATTTCTAATTGCCTAGCTAGAGGAAGCACGTATAGAATATGCTAACTAGATCAGGCGAGTTCGCCTTTAACCTTGGTGCCACCAAGATTGAATATCCTATTTTGAGGATTTTGTAAGTATTTAGGATGTGCAGCTAGCCTTTAACCTTGGTGTCCCAAACATGCCAATTTTGTTGACAATACAAAGTATAAATTGTAGTGCATTGTGTGGCATTTGACCTTTGTTTATGAAAAAATGTTCTGTTCGTTTGGTATTGTGTGGTACTTTGATCGGGGGTGTGTGTATATATAGACAGGATATTGCGTTTATGAACCAAATTGATTCGGTTCATAAGCTAGCACGTCGGGTATGTTCTGATTGGTTGGTATTGTCGTAATGTGGTCGGGTGTATGTATATATATATAGACAGGACATTATAACGGTTTTACAGGCAAAAGACAACGATTTGTTGTAATAAAAGACATCAATTTTACGTACTAAACACATCAGTTTTACGTACTAAAAACATCAGTTTTACAAACTAAAAGCATCAAATTTACGTACTAACAACATCAGTTTTACGAACTAAACACGTCATTTTTATGAACCAAACACATCATTTTTATGAACTAAACACACCAGTTTTACGAACTAAACAAATTTGATTATTAATCATTTATGATGTCTTTAATATATATAAACAACAGTTTTCAAACCAAAAACGATTTCAATATATGTAATAACATCGGTTTTATATTTATTCTATATAGCCAAATTTTGTAGGGAAAAATAACATTACATATTATAGAGAGAAAATGAATATACATATGTAGGATATCTATACAAGTGATGTCTCTTTCATGTTAAAACATCGTTCAATTTAAAAAAAACGATGTCTAGGGGCTTAATTGTGTTATGATACAGATCTTCATCGGCCTAAAAATACAAAATAACAAGGTTTATGAAGAGACGAGTCTATCAAAACAATGATATAAACAACATAACTGATGTTATATAGTATTAAAGATATCATTTTTATAAATATAAACGATGTTATAAATAATATATACATCGGGTTCTGGCCGATGTGAATTTTTTTTGACTTTTTACATCCCCCACATAGATATCGATTTTTTTTTGAAAGACATCGGCTATTGACCGATGTTAAATAACAAATTTCTAGTAGTGAATGCAACACAAAGAATTTGATGTCTCATCATATAACAATGCAATGAATAAGGAAATTGGTTGCCATCCTTATATTTGCGATGTGTAGTATCAAAACATATTACATCACCAAAATCACCATAGTTTGAGACCATTTTTGCATCTGTCCAAAATATATTTGTGATCAAATCATCTTCATCCACTTGAATAGTATGAAAGAAGTTAGGGTCTTCTATATTTGCATGGATCGCAAGTACGTACCCTAAAACATTAATTGTCTCACCTGGCCCGATTTTTACAATGCGCTTACTTTGTAAGTAATTGTCATAATCCACACTAACAAATCCAAGACTATCACGACCTACCACTTGCTTTGCCATGAGCTCAAAAACATTTTTGGCGGCAATACCTCACATATCAGCCATATCCATGTCTGTTGCTTGATTGCGACACTGACACCTTTCAGTGATGAAACCGGAAACTAAAAAGCCCCTGCCACGTCGTCCATGAAGGGTGGACTAGCCACGTGCACTTATTTGGTTAATCAGCAGTGTTACCTGGGACGCCCCCACATGCGGCTATGGGGACATCTCTACCTGGGCCGCGGTGGCTGTTACTAGCTAACGGTCTTACCTGGGATACCCCGTACGCGAATGAGGGGGTATGTATTCCTTCCAGTGACGCGGGGACTACTATTAATCATAAGCGAAAGTCTAATACTCTTCCTATTTTTCTGCTCCATTGAGGCTTTTCAAAGAAGTAAGATTCATCGTCGTGGAGAAGTATCGTGCGACGGTTTTGGTAGGAGATTTATACATGTGGCCCTGAATTAACGGATTACTAAGGAATTTACTGATGTCCAACTTATGGTACGAGTTACGATGAAATGAGCCTTTGATACTGATAGCGCCAGAATTCCCATGACTCCGGACGACATTGACGACAAGATGAGAGTGCCATTCGGAGCTCCGATCACTAGAGCTCGGGCCAAGATGATTCAAGATGCAACCAAGGCTCTTCTTGTTCGTCTAGGTGCTACCATGGACCAAGGGCTTCGACCTTCATGGGTCACGATGCTCAAGGTTCAACCGACGGTTAGTCTTCGTCCCCATTCTACCTTAATGAGAGGCGAGACTTGATGATTTGTGGTAGGGCCAAATGCCCTTGTTCTTTTTAAGACATTTATTTACTTCGTTAGTATTAGTTATTTAGGGAATAAATGTGAGGATATATTTTATCTCCTTTCTCTTTATCTATTTTTATCTATTTTAAGCTAGTTTCTAAGATAGATAAAATTAGTAGGCTTTATATTTTATTGGCCGATTTGCATAAATACACCAAATTGGTATTCGGTTTGCAAAAGTATACCCGTTTTCTGAGAATAGCAAAAATAGAATAGGTGGGTCATTTGCGCTAAAAAATAGATCATTTGTGCTAAAAAATAATGACTGATTTTACCTTTAAATTTAAATATAAAAATCATTAAAAGGAGAATTATGAATTTAAAGAAAAGTAAAAAATATATAAAAAAAAAGAAATATATATTAAAATAATATTTTCAATATATTTTTCTCGGAAATTTTAGAATAATAAAACTAGCCGGATGAAAATCATCACCTTATTAAGAGAATCAAAAGTGACAGGAATAAAAATTGTTTTTGACAGGATGTAGGTTTTTTAAGACAAACTTGATAATTAATAATGACAGGATGGAGTCTATAATAGGGAAGAGAATAAAGATACGATTTTATCCATACAATAACTAGAAATTAAAGACTTGTCCAAGATGACAAAGTTATTTGTCCATAACGACAGGAATAATGTTCATAGTGACAATGCTGTAGGTTTATTTTGACAGGATTAAACCTATAAATGGGGAGAGAATCAATGAAGATACGGTTAATCATATCTTTAGGAATATTAACCATATTTACAAAAGGATTGTCAATATATATCTTGAAACCATAATATTATCACACTGACAGGATGAATATTGTTCTTGACAATCCGACAAATGAATATTGACAGGATATGATAAAAAATCGGCGGGAAATTGAGTAAAGATACGATTTTGAACTAAATCATAACAACTAGATTTTTAACCCTAACCGCTTAATTGCCGCCTGCTACTAGATATTCCCTCCAATATACATTACCTACCCCGCCTGTAACAATACCTAAACTTTATCTTCTATTTTGATCTAACCTAAACTTTATCTTCTTAAATCTTTGTTCAAACTACTGCGAAAGTAAGAGGTTCATGTGACAACCATATCTTACAGTGGAATATGCTTTATCTTCGATTGATTGTTACTGCAGTCATGGGTATGAACAACTACAGTTTATTGGATCATCTGGCTAGTTAACAATCTAGTTTTGGCACATTGTTTTCTCTGTGCATTGCATTTGGTGTCTTAATCTCTAGAACATGATGAATATGCAGGTTCATCAAAGTAAGAAATCAAACATTTTTAGATACAACACAACACTTTCTTCAATCACAAAAATAAAAGTTTCATATATCATATTGTATCAAAACATGTGTTCATTCATGTCCACAAAGACCAATTTCATAGCATTACCCTCATCTTCTCCTCGCGAAACTTGCAAACTTTCATAAGACTTAAACTTCTACAGGAAATGGAAAATAATACCAAAAAAGAACTAATAAGCTTTCGATTCAAATTTAGATACTTCAATCAAACTAGTCAAAGAGCCACACAGTCTCCGATCCCCTCAACAACCAATGAACTCAGCACAACTTCAACCAATTTCAGCTCTCGGTGAAACTTAGAATACAGCACCAACAACGAAAACCACTTATCAATAACAGCTCCAAGGGCCTCCGCAACAGTCTCAACAGTCGGAACCCACTAGCATGCGTTCAAAGCAAGCACGCTCTGTGCCTTGGGACACGGAATAGCCTAAGGGAACCTTTCATATTTCTTCAACCACTTGCCCAAGTACCTAATCAACCTGGAGTTCTCATTGGATGCAGCTTGCTAATCGCACCCGAGAATACCATACAATCCACCTTAAGCTGAAACATAAAGAGAGGTAAGTTCCAAGTTAAAATATGAATACATCTTAAACTTCTCAGCCCTAAAATCTACCTCGTCATACAAAGTAAGCACAAACTGATCCAAATCATATTTGTTGAGTACAAACTATATGCATAAAAACTCAGTTACCCCCAAAACATGTACTCTACGCAGACTAATTCAAATCAAAATGTACAGAATATATGCAACCTCAAAGAACCACGAGCATCAATCAGGTTAAAACAGTAATAGAAATAATGGAAAAACACAAATATAACTCTTATTACACATTCAAGGCAGCAAACCTAGTTTCATGAATGAAAGGTAAATAGAAACTTAACATTCATGTCAAAGATGTTGTATCAATGAGTGTCTAACTAACCTTTTCCTTGAGGATTTCCAACTACTCTTTCTTTCGTTTAGCTTCCTTGAGAAATGCAGAGATGTCAAAATCTGAATCATCTTTCTTTTCTTGTTCATCTGAAAAATCATGTTCAAGAGTCCCAATCGAAACACCAAGTAGTCAACAAATGGCACAACAAGGATCAGCACACATTCTACATATAGAACCGTTTATGTCAAGAAATTGCGATAATTTTTCATATGCGATATATGTAATCAAACAGAACATGTTCAAGCTAACAATGTAGTAGTATATTGAATAAGAGTGCAGGAGGCACAATCTGAAACAGAGAAGGCATCATAAGATACTCTAATGGTAAGAAGAAGAGATAAAAGAGTATCCT
This sequence comes from Persicaria tinctoria, assembly GCA_037127255.1. Lineage (NCBI taxonomy): Eukaryota > Viridiplantae > Streptophyta > Magnoliopsida > Caryophyllales > Polygonaceae > Persicaria > Persicaria tinctoria. The sequence goes on along the minus strand of JBANSL010000007.1, from coordinate 16,549,105 downwards.
GAAAAATCCTACCAGTTTTCAAATTAGCAACCAACGTTTTAATCAGCCCTTTCATTTTTTAAACAGAGAAGGCATCAGAAGATATCACATTCCGAGTGACATTAGTTTAAAAACGATAAAAAAAAAACATGTTGGTTTGGTTGGACAATAAGGGGATGCTAGGGAGTGTAGTGGACTTAACAGGGGATCTAGAGGGGGTGGTAAAAGGAAAACGTAAAAAGGTATGGACTGTGGTATCAATCCTCAAGCTATGAAGTATGAACAACTAGGAAACAATCAATCACAACTAGGAAACAATCAATCAACTACCTATTTTGAAGAATTTGTGCCATCAGATGAAACAAATTATGCAATTCCTATATATTTTAGAATAGCTAAAGCAATAGAGAAAAAAAAAGTGTAAAGATTGAAAGTTGAAGCACAAAAGAAAACACTTCAAATAGTTGTTGGAATGAATTCCTATATATTTTAGAATTGCTGAAGCACACAAGACATAACAATCTGAAAGGAAAACACTTCAAATATCCCAAAAGAAAAACACATCACCTTGAGATGAAAGTCAAAATTCAAATTTCGCCACAATTCATACCCCATACCAATCTGAATTTTGCCTCAAAGTCAAAATTCTCTCGTGTAGCTAGTTGCAGAGATTGAAAGTTGTGTGTATGCATGATTAAAATCGTCACAATGAAAATTTGCACCTGAAATTTCATTACTTGAGAAAGAGAACAGTAAAAAGAAGAATACAAGTATAATGAGCATCTCTATATACAACACAAATGGCACCGTAATCCAATTCACAGATTAAATCACATATCCAAGGTAATCTACTTCACAATTCACATATTAAATCACCGTAATCCAATTCGACCAAAACAAAATCACTGTAAACCAATGTAATCTATGCACAAGAAGAAGTCATAAGGTGAGATCAGGCTTATACCGGACAGGTTGAAACCAAATCGAGCAAGTGGGAAGATGAGAAGCGAGACAAAGCAGAGAAATGAAAGAGGCGAGCACAACGACTGGCGAGAGTGGAGAGCACGGTGACTGACTATAGTAGATACCAGATCTAGGAGAGGGAGTAGGGCGATGACGACGAGCTTGCGGCCAGTGTGAGCAACTGACGGATTAGCAACAATCAACAGAGACAGAGCAGCAATAGAGAGAGATGAGAGCAAAGAGGTGAGGTTCGAGCATGAGATCGACAACCAGAGATGGAGGGGAGATTAGAGCGGCGGCGAGCCGGCGGCCACAGAAGAGAGACTCGGTGAGATTAGTCGGCGGCCAGATGAGCGAGGAGAGCCCAAGGGCTTGATGACGACAACCCTTGGGGTCAGGCACCAACGAATTAGGGATTGGGGTCGAGGGTTGATCTTGTTAACTTTCTTTTTTGAAATTGTAGATTTTTTATTATTATTTAATATAATATAAATATATAAGAAAAATGATAAATACTAAAAATATTTTACCTTTTTTTTTCTGAATTTTTGGGGTGTTGGATAATTTTGATAATTAAATAAGGTATTTTTGCAAATTTTCAAATATAGATGCAATTGTTTTCAAAACTAGGTATTTTTGCAAACCAATTATCAAAGTGGGGTATTTACTAATAATTCCCCTATTTTATTTAGTTAGTTTTTATTATTATTTAGATAAATGAGAGAGCTAGGGTTCCTTTGTGAGGAGTCACTCTCATTAACCATCAAACCCTAAGTTGTATTTTCCTTCTTTTATTTTCACGTTCAATTGAATAGAAGAGCGCTTATTTGTTCAACCCTAATTACGTTCTACGCTCTTTCATCTACACCGTTCCCATTCCTTCGTCCCAATTCATTTCAACTAACCAATTTTGGTCAAGACGTCATTCTTGACTCAATTTCCATCCTTTACGTGCGTGGTTGAACTCAAATTGAGTTACGTTGCAATTACAATTTGCAAGGGAAAGCTAAGTCGCAATTGTTGACCGAGTGTTGAAGGCCATTCACACCTACCGTAATTATCGACGTCGGCGCGGTTGTGATCAAGGGCATCAATTTGTTCAAGATTCTTCAAGAACGGGTCAAGATTCACTTAAGACGTCGCAAGATCCGAGCAATTCGAGTCGTTGGGAATTACAACACATCAACTGGTATTCAGAGACAAGGTTATGCAAGTTAAGCCTTGATTCGTTTACTTGAGTGATCTATTTCGTGTCTATTTTTTCAGCCCCTATGCCGATTTAATTTGGGTATATTTCTTATAATTTTCGCATCTTTTAACCCTAAAATTGGCACTAGTTGGTGATTTGCTTGTTGGATCTATAACTTGGAAGATGATTGAGTTCTAAGTTGCAAGTTTCATTGCTTTGTTTTGCTATATCATGCCTATGAATGAGTTCTTGGATGATTATGAATGAGTTCTTGGATGATTGTGATTGTTGATCTTGCACCACAAAAAACCCTAATTTTTTTTTTCCATTTTGCTAGCCTTTACCCTAATTTGTTAATTTAGCTTACTAATTAGATCATCTTAATTTTCTTTTCATTTGTTTTAGGCTACTGTTGCATTCGGCATTTTAGTCCACCTAATTAGCATCTCTTCGGCATTTCTTCCTGATCATTAGGATCTGTTCAGTTTTTGTTAAAAAAAAAAAAAACCAAGGAAAAAAAATAAATCAGAATTAAGTAGATATCAACAATACAGTTCCCTATCATCAACACCTTACACACCATTTCTTAAGAGCGTTGGTTTATAGGTATGCTAATTTATTTAATTTATATTAATTTCTTTCGTCGAATACGAAGTTCATTTGTCACATATATAGCGACCAACAATACAAATGTTTCCATATGATAGCGGCGATCAAGATCTTACTGTACCTTACATTGCCACACTTGGATCAAATCGCTCCAAGTCCCTGTCACCTCAAACTGGAGGCCGTGGTTTGTTGATGGCCAAGTTGCAGGGTGGGTATTTATATTTATATTTACATGCTGACTTAAGCCCGCTTCCCAAATATTATTCCGGTGTTGCAGACACGGATCGACTTAACCCTGCTTCCCGGGTTGAATATTGTCAAGCCCATCTGATATTGCAGGCACGAGCCCGCTTCATGGGACTTGATAATTGCATATAGAAACAATTTGAAAGTGTGAATTAATTGTAATTACTACTCCCTCCGTTCCATAATACATGCCATTTTCCTTTTCGACACGCTTTTTAATGAGTGAAAAACTCTATAAAATATTATTTTTTTAATTAAATTTTTTATATAATATGGTACTTATTACTAATAAGTACCATATTATATAAAAAAATTAATTAAAAAAAATAATATTTTATAGATTTTTTCGCTCATTAAAAAGCGTGCTTAAAAGCAAATGGACATGTATTATGGAACGGAGGGAGTATTATATATATTATATATATGTTTTTGAAGATGCATGTTAATTGTTTGTAGGTACACAACAAAGTACTCAAACCTAAAGTACCGATTGACATACACAACTATAAAGGGAGGAGGTCACACAGCTCCAGAATACAAGTCTAAGGAGGCACTCTATGATTCTTAAATGGCTTTCTTATTACCCTCTTTAATTTGGCAATTAAACAAATTTTAAATTAATTATATATATTTGCGGTGTTGTTAGATACACCACAAATCACCCCTCGTACCGTCACGTTCATTTCAACGTGCACCACATTCAATTAGACGTGGTAGAATTTTTAAATAATCATGCTTTTAATCATTTTTAAAAGGGATAAGTAATGCACTTGGTTCACGTCCAAAGTAACGAAGTGATTTGCGGTGTATTTAGTTTCTTCGATTTTAATTTAATTAATAATCACATTTAATTATTATCTAGAATTAATGACATGTAATGTAAGTTAATCTCATTGTTTTCAATATCGATGTCTCTCAACCAGTGTTCTAAATATCGGATATATCGACGATATATAGACGCAGTAAGCAACTAAGAGAATATGGATTCACAAACCTCTCTGTCGATTTCTGCCAATTTAACACAACTCCATGCCTTTTCCTATGTTTACTTCGAGTCTTCTCTCCTGCTAACAATCCCCTCAGTCAAAGTCCAAACCCAATTTCCCCTCCATATATGAATCTTTGATTGATAATAGCACAGTTTAAGAAATATCCTTAGCAAATATACGAATATTAAATTATCCCTTCACAAATTGTGATATATGATCAGAATGATAATTAGCGTGCATCAAAAGCAATTTCAATTGTAACACGGAGAACAACACCTTTTCAGCTTTTCTCACTGAAAAGGTGCTGCTATAACAGTGCTTGGGATTGTTTTATAAAAAAATCAAAGGCATGAAGTGAGTTGGCAAGTACATATATGCATGAAAAAACTGAAATTACCCTTTCAGCCCTTCTAGAACTGCTTGGGATTGTTTTTGTCCCAGTTGTTTGTGCCGCAAAGCGTCTACAGCTTCTTGGTATTTGGTGCACATGTTAGCTCACTATCAGAAAAGACACAATCAATAGCACACCTTGAATTGATAAATAAAGAGCGGCCATTCCGGGGTTCGAACCGGGGACCTATGATTATTATCCACAAATCCTTTTCGGTGAGCCATTCCGGAATGGTTAATCAATAGCACACCGAATACAAGGAAACAGACTAAAAAATGAAGCAAAAATTGAATAGAACTCACACTCCATCCATCCTGGATGAGTGCTGCTGCCAAAGCCGTCCCAGAAACCCCAGCTGGAATAGAAGGGCCAAGGATAAGATTATCAACATCATTGTCATGAAAATCAAATGATTCAACCCACCTACAACAACATGACAGATAGAACTCCTCAAACCATATAGAGTATAGACAATCTTACAAATACATATAGAGTGATAAAAATAAAAGATAAAAAGCCATTGCAAAACACAAATATCCAGCCAGAAAAAGAACTGAAGATGTGAAAAGGAATGGAGGGTAACAAATGGTTAGTTGAGTAACACGCCTGCTTTACAGAAATACAGCTTGATTGGATATGGCCAAATGTCTTAAGCCAAATGATTAAGGGGATTTGGGTGGTAACTTGATGTCTAACAACATTCACAAGTCAGGAATATGGCAATAGTCGTTTCCTTTCTTGGAGTCCATTTGGCATATCATTGCGAGTTGTTCAACTCACAATGGGATACTAAAGCTGGTACTAGGAAACTAGGGTAACCCATGCCTGATGAAACTTGGAACTTCTTTTCTCCAAGTGTTATAATACAGACTAGGGAATATGGTAAAGGGCCTTTTAACCTTGAATCTTCTTTTGAAAACTCATTCCCTAACTTTTATCTGCTTGACTCCACAAATACTGAGATATGTTTCAAAGAGGTAGTCTCTCCGTACAAATCTACTTCTTTAGATTCACTTGTCAATATTTTATTTTCTAGCATCTAATCTCAGGTAAAAATATCTATCAAATAACTCTATAACAAATGATACAAACCTTCACCAAGTAAAGGTCAATCACAGTTAGTGTGTGTATATAGCTTTATTAATTTATTTTAGAGCTTTTTCATGTTGGTCTCGCCAATCATAGTGCTGCAGTTAGAAGTATTGTTAGCAAAGATGGAAAAAGTGTCCCCTAAAGAAAATAAGTACACGCCAATTAACATAAAGAGATAGCATACCAACGCCAATAAAAACAATGTCCAGAATGGGTGAAAGAAGGCTCTTTTTCACACTGCAACCAATAAAAAACATGAACAAAAAAATTCCTCAAACAATGTATCAAACTTAGAGCTTGTTAAATGACACAGTAGAACCCCTTGATACAAATAATTTGACATAACAAGTTTGTAGACAGCAAAAATTAGATACAATAAGCACCTCTATTTGTATGTAATATTCTAATCACAATTAGACATAACTTTCAAATGCCTTGTTCCTTCCATGTATATTTATGTAATCTTGATAAGTTGATAGTAAAGGTACACCTACTGACATATAGGACAAGTCGCCTCAATGTGATGAAACATAAATTGGTATGATATATGAGTAACTCCCTTTTCATTTTCTTTTATTATTTTATCAGTTTTTAATACATGGAAAACATGAATGAATGCAGGCCACTTTTACATTGAAACAAGGATCATAGCCACGACAACTTGGCAGACAATGTAGTTAGCAAAACAGTTTCAATCTCACCACGTTTAGACCAAAAACTAGTTCTTTGAGGCAAAAAAAACTACCTAATCTCTATAGAACAAGTCAAATTTATCTCATTCAAAACCTATATCTCAATAGACTTGTTGAAAACCTTCAGAAAATCTAGCCAACACTAAAATTCAAATAGAGCAAGCCAAAAACCTACCTACTCATCAATAGAACACGTCAAAATTAAACTATGAATTGAAGATTAAGAGAAAAAATTAGAAAAAACGTATCAACTCAGTATCTTGAATCACAATGTAACTACGAAAACAAAAACTCTTTTAAGTGATTAGAATCATATGGCGATGATTAGAATCATATAGTGATGATTATCACCTGATTCGAACTTATGGTGATGATTCGAGCTCCCGAACTCCAACGAACTTCCCGTAGCAACCTCATTCGGAAAAAAAAACTCCTTAAGTGATTAGAATCATAGAAAGGGGATCCAGAAGTGATTCGAACTCAAAAAGATCCAGCCATAGAAGAAGAGGAGAAACCTGACTCAAACTACAACTGAGAAAATGAACCTCTTCTCTCCAATTCGAGTCCAATCTATTGATTTGTAACAAGCAGCATCAATTGTATTTATCAAGTACCAAAAATCAACTAAAAAAGGAAGGCAAATTGAAGCGAATAAGAGACTGAAACAGAAAATTAGTTTGTAAAACCTAGATTCGTCTAGAAATCGGTTTTGGATAGCGGAAGCGTAATAGATCTAAAGCGATAACGAAAGATCAAACGAAGAATCACAAGCAATCGAACACTCAAGCAGTTTTACGTAGTTCGGTATAATACCTACATCCACGGGGCCTCAAGAGTTGGCCGAATCCACTATAAGAGAGTTCGTACAAGGGATGATACAAGCAATGAAAGCAAGCAACCCTAATCTAACATGCATGTGAATCAGAGGTACACGGAAGAAGAAGAAATCCCCCTGTGTGGGATAAAACCAGAAGATCGATAGAGAAATCGATCTCTAGAACCCGAGATCTCAGAAGACGAGGAGAGCGACCACCCAGGAGGACGTCGGAGCTCGATCCACCTTCCAGAGAAGCCACCAGCAACCTTTCTTCTCCGAGCGCTCAAGAACCGACGGCAAGAGAAGGAGAGAAAGCTCCAAACGCTAGAAACCCTAATCGGAGAAAAGAGAGCGTTTGTGAGGAGAGAGAAGACAGAAGCTGAAGTGTCCAGCTCTCAAGAGGAAGCGATGCTTTCTAGCTAGGTCAAGAGCCAAACACCAAAACGCTGCGCTCCATCAAAGAGAGGTAGGGTTAGGCTCCGCGTCTCTGGGCTACCAGCTCATCCGAGCTTCAAGATCCATGGGCCGAGTAATGGGCTAAAGCCCAATACCAGGTAAGGTCACTTCTTCCCATCATACCTTATACAAGATATACGTATATAGTATAGTTTATACATATATATGTTTAACCCCGCTATAGTAATAGTGCAACATATATGTATAATATATACTATAATATAACTGTATAAACATCATACACACATACATGTCCAAACAAACATATAAAACAATATTACATGCCAAAGGAAAACTTAGGAAAGTAAACACATATCATTACAAACACCCCTCTACTTTTCTAAGTCTTGCACTGGACAGACTCAGACTCAACATGTAAGTGGATTCTTCATGGCCAGGTCCGTCCTCAGCCCAAGCATACATCACACACAGAGATCACTCAAGCAAGTATTTCAACAAGTATTTCATGGATAACCAGTGCTTCTCAGAAGGATTAGACATAAATCTACTTAGAGTACTGATAGCAAATGCCAGATCAGGCCTAGTACAGATCATAGAGTACATAACAGACCCAACAGCAGCATCATATGGTATAGACTTCATATTTTTCATCTCAATAGCAAACAAAACATCTTTAGACTTAGTCAAATCAAGATGAGGAACTAAAGGAATGTTATTCACTTTGTCACCAGAAATATGAAACCTGTCAAGCACCTTATGAATGTAATCACATTGATGCAACCATAACTTTTTATGCTTTCTATCTCTAAGAATGGACATTCCTAAAATTTTCTTAGCAACACCCAAATCTTTCATGTCAAAATGCTTCTGCAAGTTCTTTTTAATATCTAAGATGCAATCTTTAGATTTAGAAATCAAAAGAATATCATCAACATATAAAAGCACATAAGCAGCAGGACCATGTCTTTTAACACCTTTAAAATACAAGCATGTATCAAACTTACTTCTCTTAAACCCTAAACTGAATCTCATACATCTATCAAACTTAATGTTCCATTGTCTAGGAGACTGCTTAAGACCATAGATAGATTTATTCAGCAGGCAAGCATAGTTAGGATCAATGTTCTAAAAAACGCTTGGTGGATGCTCAGCTGTGAGGTACCACCAAGCGCCAAGACGGTTCGGCGGCTTTATTGGCGGATTCTTGGCGGATAAAACATTTTTGTTAGTATTTGTTTTATATTTACCCCTTATACTACGACTAGAATACAAATGATGTAATAATTATCCATTTCCACAATGTTTACCATCACTACATTAACAAAATACAATGCAAATAAAGTTAAGTACATTAACAAAACATAATGTAAATAAAAGTTAAGTGACTAAGTCATGACCATTTTAACGTTATTCGGCCCAAAACGAAGCATCACTCATAGATTCAACGTTCGAGCCTTTGACAAAAGACATTTCACGGAATCTACACAAATACAAACAAAACAAATAAACAACATCATTAATCACTTTTCTATAATCGTGGATTGTACACTATACAAATAAATATAATACAATAGTCAATAATGTGAGTGATTAATGTCAAAATTGTCAATAAACAAAAAAAAAAATATTTTACAAGCCAATGAAGCCATGCTCACTCACTGTCTGTTGCAAATTATGACTCTCTGTACAAAAAAATCAGTACAATCCACTAGACCGCACCGCACAACTACAAACAAACTGATGTTCTGATAGTCGGTCACAATTACGAGCAAACAACTTCAAACAAAATTAAACCTAATCGCAACCCCAACCCAATCCACCAGATCGCAAAAGTACTAGACAGAGACAGAGACTCACGACACAGGGGACGATTAGAGAGAGAGATCGACTTACCGATAGGGTGACCGGCGACAACCGGCGACCTCGTGGCGTGACCAAACCGGAGATATGAGGAGAGCAGAGGCGGCGCCGATGGAAAAGGGAAGTCGGCGATGGTGATGCTGATGCGAGATGGTAGAGAGGTGAGAGCAAAGAAGTCGAAGAAGCGAACACCTAATTAACAAAGACAAGAAACGAATTTGCTAAAGTAAAAACGTTCCGCTCCGCTAAGGCCGCCAAGGCCCGTCCCGCACCCGCTAAGCCCGCCAAGGGTTCATTTCTCAGCCGCTAAGGCCTGCTTCTGCCAAGAATAGGCCGCCAAGGCCCATTTCGTAACGGAGTGCAGCCACCAACCGTCTTGGCGCCGTCTTGGCGGCCGCCAAGCCCGAATTTTAGAACACTGGTTAGGATGCACAGAATCAACAAAGCCTTTAGGCTGTCTCATGTATATAATCTCATCCAAGTCACCATGCAAGAAAGCAGTTTTAACATCCATTTGCTCCAGTTCAAAATCATGCACAGCAGTCATAGCAAGTAAGAGTCTAAGAGTCTTATACTTAACCACAAGAGCAAAGATTTCATTATAGTCTTCACCCTCTGTTTGGGTGAAGCCTTTAAGCAACAAGCATGTCTTTATATCTAGGAGGATCAGATTTAGATACACCATCTTTAAGTTTAAAAATCCATTTGCAATCAATAAGTCTTGCATTTTCAGGTTTAACAACTAAAGTCCAGGTTTGGTTAACCCTCATAGACTCAATCTCTTCATCCATAGCCTTTTTCCAATTCTTATAGTGAGCATACTTTAAAGCCTGTTCATAAGTTTCAGGAGTAAATGATTTAACCACATCAGAAACAAGGCAAGCAAACTCAACAATGTTATTTATGAACCTTTTATTTGGAATGACAGTCCTAGGACTCCTATCCCTAGTCAACTGCCAATCAGTGAGATCATGTCTTTCAGCAACTGAAGAACTAGAGGAACCAGAACCAGAAGCAGGCATAGACTCAACAATAATATCCTCATCCACAGAAATAGGAGAAACGGAAGAGGAAGGCAAAACAGTAGGTTCAATAACAGGTTCATTAGCTTCCCCACCCAATTGGTGAGGTTGCACAATCATAGAATCAGAAGGGGTAGAAACAGAAGAGAAAGTAAGAGGAGGGGAGTGAGAATAACCAATATCAAACTCATCATCATAGTCAGTTTCAATGTTCTTAGGAACATAGAACTGATCACCGTTGTGTTCCTGCAATTTAGTATCATGTATAGTAGGAACAAAAATCATTTTAAAGTGAAATTCATTCTCATTAAAAATAACATTCCTACTCACAATAGTTTTATAAGCTCCAGGTTGAACAAGTAACAATTTATAACCTTTAACACCTTGAGGATATCCCATTAGGACACACTTTTGTGACCTGGGATTCAACTTACCTTGGTTAATGTATGAATATACAGTGCAACCAAAAGGTTTAAGATGATCAAGGTGAGGTTTTCTTTTATACCACAGTTCATAAGGAGTCTTAAAATCAATCACATAGGAAGGGGTTCTATTTATCAAATATGAGCAGTCATAACAGCTTTACCCCACAAAGAATGCTTTAAACCAGAGGAAATAAGCATGCATCTAGCCTTTTCAAGAAGAGTCCTGTTCATTCTCTCAGCAGTACCATTCTGCTGGGGAGTTCTAGGAATAGTCAAGTGTCTTTTAATACCATTATTTTTACAATAAGCATCAAACAAGGAATTACGAAACTCAAGACCATTGTCAGTTTTTAAGCACTTAACAAATAAGCCAGTTTCCTTTTCAACCATGGATTTCCAATGTTTAAAAGTTTCTAAAGCTTCATCTTTAGTTTTCAACAGAAACACCCAAACTTTTCTACTATAATGGTCAATCAAGGACATAAAATATCTTTTCAAACCAACAGTAGATATTTGGGCAGGGCCCCATAGATCAGAATGAATATAATCCAAAGGAGCAGTTGAAACAAATGCAGATGATTTGAAACTTTTTCTAGTATGCTTACCTAAAACACAGTTTTCACATAGTTCAATGGAACAAGGTTTAGCAGGAATAACACCAGACTTATACAAGTTCTCAAGACCTTTATTACCAATATGACCTAACCTGACATGCCATAACATAGAATCATGCATAGACATAGGCTTATCAATGGCAGTAAAAGCAGTAGCAGAGGAATTCACAATAGGAGTAGCAATCAGTTCATATAATCCAGCTTTTCTCAAGCATTTAATCACAGGTTTACTATCCTTAGTAACAATCCTCACACCATCAGAACTGTACACGTCATATTTTAATTCCTCAAGAGCACTTTCAGACAATAAGTTTCTTCTTAAATCATGGACCCATTTAACATCCTTTATAACTCTAACAACATTGTCAAACATTCTTAAAGCAACAGAACCAACACCTTTTTTTAAGCACATAATGATCACCTAGCACGACAGTACCAACATCATAGCATTTAAGGTCAGAAAACCAAGACTTATGGAAGGTAGCATGCATAGTACATCCAGAATCTAAAATCCAAGCATTGGAGTCACCGGAATTTAACAAAGCAAGCACTTCATGAGTATAATAAGGATGAGATTCAAGCACAACAGAAACATTAGGCTTTTTACCAGCAAGCCTTTCATCTTTCTTCCTCTTAAAGTAGTGTTTCTCAATGTGACCAGATTTAGAGCAGCAAGAACACATAAGGTGAGATTTATCAGGTTTACCACTTTGATGATTTTCAGTTTTACTGGAATCTTTTTGAGGTGGTTTATTGTTGTTATTATTCTTATTGCCTTTAAACCTACCTCTAGCAACAAGAACCTCATTCTTATTTTCAGGTTTATGGTCATTTTAAGCTCATACTTGTTTTTAAAGACCTTTAAAGCATCATTTTTCTGAATAATGGACTCAAGAATAATTTTCTTTTCCAGTTTATCAGTACTGTATTGCGCAACATCTTTAAAAGTATCAAATTGAGCAGGCAAAGAATTTAACAACAAAACACATTGCTGAGTTTCCTCAACTTTATCACCACATCTTTGCAAATCTTGAAGAATAGTCAGAAATTTATCAAGATTATCAGAAAAGGGATAGGAAACATCCATCTTGAAATTAAACAGCTTATTAAACAAATTAACACGAGAAGGGAGAGATTTTACCAAGTACAAACCTTCAAGACCTTCCCAAAGCTTTTCAGCAGTGTCAAAATTTAATACCTGTTTAGCAACTTCGTTACTTAAGCGAAGCATAACTTCACTGTGAGCCTGTTGATCAGTTTCAAAGATTTTTTCCTTTGATGTCCCTTCTGGAAATTTGTTGGTTACAACAACCCAACACTTTTCCTTGATGAGAATAGCCTTCATCTTCAACTGCCACATAGCAAAGTCTGTGTGGCCATTGAAGGGCTTTAGGTAAGTGCCTTTATCACCCATAGCTGTATTATTGTACCTGTAGAACAATTAAACAGTTAGTAAATGACTTAAAGAGCACAAAAGCGATTCAAGAAAATATGAATCTAACAGTGCAACTAAGACCATCTTTATCCATGGCACTCCAAGTACCATAGCTAATTTTTTAAAAGAAAAATAAAAAGAAATGTCAGATTTTTTGTCAAACCAAGAAAATTATGTGAGGTGAGTATCATAATAAGATACTCACTTTATTGGTTCTTTCACCTTTTATAATATTTTATTATAAAAAGTGCTATGATACTCAACTCAAATACCACAAATAAAGATGCTCTAAGGATCCTATCAAGCCAAGATCAAAAAACAAGAAAACTTGAAGATCAGAAGCACTCAAAACACAAGATCCAAGCACAGAAGACCTAGATCTAGCAAACAAGGGTGTGGTACGTCGTGCAGGGGGGGTGCTGCACCAGCGATGTCGCCTTTTAGGTCAGCCCGAGGCCCTACACCCGTTCCCTATCCCTAGAACTCAACAATGAGCCAGGAAATCAAGAATGCGACAGCCAAGCTCTGATACCACGTTGTAAAACCTAGATTCGTCTAGAAATCGGTTTTGGATAGCGGAAGCGTAATAGATCTAAAGCGATAACAAAAGATCAAACGAAGAATCACAAGCAATCGAACACTCAAGCAGTTTTACGTGGTTCGGTATAATACCTACATCCACGGGGCCTCAAGAGTTGGCCGAATCCACTATAAGAGAGTTCGTAAAAGGGATGATACAAGCAATGAAAGCAAGCAACCCTAATCTAACATGCATGTGAATAAGAGGTACAAGGAAGAAGAAGAAACCCCCCTGTGTGGGATAAAACCAGAAGATCGATAGAGAAATCGATCTCTAGAACCCAAGATCTCAGAAGACGAGGAGAGCGGCCACCCAGGAGGACGCCGGAGCTCGATCCACCTTCCAGAGAAGCCACCAGCAACCTTTCTTCTCCGAGCGCTCAAGAACCGACGGCAAGAGAAGGAGAGAAAGCTCCAAACCCTAGAAACCCTAATCGGAGAAAAGAGAGCGTTTGTGAGGAGAGAGAAGACAGAAGCTGAAGTGTCCAGCTCTCAAGAGGAAGCGAGGCTTTATAGCTAGGTCAAGAGCCAAACACCAAACCGCTGCGCTCCATCAAAGAGAGGTAGGGTTAGGCTCCGCGTCTCTGGGCTACGAGCTCATCCGAGCTTCAAGATCCATGGGCCGAGTAATGGGCTAAAGCCCAATACCAGGTAAGGTCACTTCTTCCCATCATACCTTATACAAGATATACGTATATAGTATAGTTTATACATATATATGTTTAACCCCGCTATAGTATAGTCTCGTTAGAGGATCAAGCCTATAAAAAGCTCAATACGACTCAGTCGAGACGTATAACTATAGTGCAACATATATGTATAATATATACTATAATATACCTGTATAAACATCATACACATATACATGTCCAAACAAACATATAAAACAATATTACATGCCAATGGAAAACTTAGGAAAGTAAACACATATCATTACATAGTTACCTCTGAAAAGTCGAACAGTAAGGCGTTGGCAAGAGGGGAACTGGAATTCCTTGGCAACGGAACACTCAAATCGTTCAACTAAAACTCGAATCGGCGAACAGAAAAACCTCCGAACTATAATACTCCTCTCGAATCAGTTAACTCGAAAGCCAAGCCAATAGAAGACTCTGAATCAAAATCCGAAATGGAAACCCTCGCTTAATGGAGGATGAATCTCTAATCAAATTCGAACGAGAAGACGATGGCGATTGGCGAGACCGAAGAGGTGTTAGTGGAATCGGGGTCGAGACCTCGAGGGTTGGGCAGTTAGGCGTAGAGGGGTGGTGTTTAATTAAAAGTTAAAACCTTGACCATTCCCGACACACAAAGGCGTCGACATAGGTCTCAAAAAATTTCGACACCCTAACCTGTCGAAAATTACCGACGTTAACGAATAGCGTCGAAAAAAATCCGTCGAAATTCACCCACTTTTCTAGTATTGTTAGAATCCGCTACGATATCGGCATATCAGGTGAAAAATATCGATCAACGTCGTACATAGTGTGAAACAAAGTTTCAGTATCAAATACAATATGAGTAAAAACACAAAAAATATAAACATCCGAAAAGAAATTGTCTAATAGAGGACAACTTGGAATAATAAGACTCCGATTAGAAGTAAAAACGACAATTAAAAGAGTAAAAGCATAATTTTTTTAGGATACTTCACAATTCACATGCATGTATAGTGTGCCAGAGCTTGTTATCCCGAGACTAGGACATCCAGTTGAGGCATGTCTATAGGGAAGCGAATTATGTCGCGGACTCCCTTGCTTCTTTTATCTCTATCCTTCTCGGTTGATTTGTATGTTTTTTCTAGACCCCCGTTGATATCGTCACTCTTATAATTTGAGAGCTTGCTCTCACGTTTTCCACCAAAAAAAAATAGTGTGAAATATGTCAGACCCGAGAGAATGTGATCCCCACGGCTCGTTCGAAGGTTTGGTTCCCGCTCGTCATTAGATCCGGTCGGAGCTGGTGGCGTCTAAAAGCTTAGAGCTCTCGATCGGTCGTCGCGGCTGCAGGCGCTGGAACGAAGCTTGGTCTGTGAGCGGGATGGAGCTACACCGATGCCATGGGAGGATCGGAGGAGGAAGTTGTGGTGGCTGGGATTCGACGGTACGGTGGCAGTGGAGTGTTCTCGGAGGTCGTGGTGTCATCTCGGACAAGAAAGAGATCGAGATGAAGGCGTGTGTGGGTGGTGTTTTGAATCGGTAGAAAAAAAAAAGTTGGGAACTGCCGAACTGGGAAGAGAATTGTGAGCAAATTAAAGAGGGGGTGAGAAGAGGAGAGAGTACTGTACATGCACTATGCAGAGGGAGTTTTGACAGATTCAGGATCTTTTGTGGGGGTGTTTTTGCCAAATTACCAACCCCTTTACTTGATTTTATCTCTAGTTAATTATACCCCATATATCTATTTGTCCTCTTATCCTATAAATTTCAAATTCAAACAAATATTTGTATATACTAGGGTTCGTATGGGACGGAGTTAATAAACTGACTAAAATTATAAACAGGGTAAAATTTATAAACTGTTTTGGTAAAAGTAGTTAAAAATTTATGAAAAAAATATAAACTTCGTATGGGGTGAAAAACAGTTTATTTGTAATAAGTGTAGTTTATTTTGTTATTATTAGGGGTATTATGGTATTTGCAAATCAAATAAACCACATAAACACCAAAAAAGCTCCCTCAAGTAGCTTTTTTTATAACTCATAATTTTAACCATTTTGATGATGTTTTGGGTGTCCATACACTTTTTAACTAGTTAAAAAAAAATAAACAACTCATTCTACTAATTTTTTTAACTGCTTTTTGGTGCATTCATACATACCCTAGGTTTTGAACCGCACGGCAGAGGCGGATCTACGGGGAGCTCGCGGTGGCTGAAGCCTCCCGCTGTTCGAAAACTAAAGGTTTATATATCTGGGAAGTTTGTAATATATATTAGTTAAGTAGAAGATATCTCCAATGACAACTTGGCTTGTTGGTAAAGGACACGTGATGTGTATAAGCTGGAGCAGCTAAACTCAGGTTCGATTCCCCATTTTCTCTACTTTTTTTTTGCATATGTTTTTTTTTCTTTTTACAAAAATCGCCCAGTTTTTTTTAACACACGCTTTTTGCATCTGTTTTTTTTTTCTTTTTACAAAAATCGCCCAGGTTTTTTTTTTTTCTAACACACGTTTTTTACATCTGTTTTTTTTTCTTTTTACAAAAATCCCCCAGTTTTTTTTTAACACACGCGAACAGACCCTATTCGCTTTCACAGACCATGATAAATAAATTTGTATATGTTTGTAAATCAATTTGGGGAAATTTAAATTAGGGTTTGTAATTGGTGATAAATAAATTTGTGGTTTATGATTTGAAATTGTGGTTTGCGGTTGTGGTGAGGCATAAATTTGTTGTTTGTGATTCGGAATTGTAGTTTGTGATTGTGGTTGTGAGAAATGAATATGTGAATTTGCGGTTTGTGATTTGGAATTGTGGTTTGTGAATTTTTTTTATAGGAGTATAAAATATAGGGTTTGTGATTTTGCTAATAAATTTGTGGACTTAAGTAGCAATTTGGGGTAAATATGTGGATTGGGGGTAGGGAGTTTTAAGTTGAATTTTATATATTGATAGAGTTTGGTTTGAATGATTTGTGGAATTTGACAAATAACATTAGTTATAATGACTTGTTTGGTTTATAGGCACAAAAATCATGTTTAATGAGAAGCACTGATCCTTTCGTCCTTTATAGATTTCAGCCCCCATCTAACGGGAATCCTGGATCCGCCACTGCCGCACGGTATTATGTTTGATAATCATGTAATGGATGTCACTACGCGCGCTAAAAGCCGCTCAAGCTGAACGGGGAAACATCAAGCCCTCAAACATAGGGCAATATCAAATACTGCCATGAGCATGTAGTCATGTACAATACATAAAAGTAACAAACAAGATTCCTTGTGCTGTACAATTATGTATGGGGTTGTGAATTGTTTTTGGCTCAACTCCTTTTGATTTGTGTGATCGAAGAGGGGGAAGGGAAAAAAGTACAGATGAAGGAATTGCTGATGAAGAAGGATTTTTGGTGTGTTTTCAATAGGTTTACCAATGTTTCTACTTAGGAAGAAACGTTGGCATCAATATAATAAACAATACGGAGTATATACCACTTTACTCCGACTGGCTTT
Source organism: Persicaria tinctoria (assembly GCA_037127255.1). NCBI lineage: Eukaryota > Viridiplantae > Streptophyta > Magnoliopsida > Caryophyllales > Polygonaceae > Persicaria > Persicaria tinctoria. Next base: position 16,531,615 of record JBANSL010000007.1, on the reverse strand, counting down.
AAAATATGCTATCATCTAATTATATCGACGATCATCTAGTAGCCGCTGAAAGTGTTGAAAAAACCTAGGCAAATCATGTTTAGAACTTACACAATGCTTGCACTACTGGAATTTTGTTCATAGACATCGGGTATAAACCGATGTTAATCAAAAACAAATTCGACGTGTTAGTGGGTGGTGTTGAATATCTCAACTTTACGACATTGGTTTATAGCCGATGTCTTTAATAAGTTCAACATCGTTTTTCTTGTTAATAATGACTTAAATACATGGATTAATTACTTTTTGATTGATTTATCTAATGTTAAATCATTACTCCCTCCGTCCTAAAATACATGGTCTTTTAGCCTTTAGCACAAGTTTTAATAAAACAATTTACTTAAAAAAAACATCATCATTGCACTAACTTTTTCATAAATTTTATTATTTTTTAACACCAACTACACATTTTAACCAATCAAATTATTTTAAAAAGTCAACAACACACAAACCAACACAAATCATTACAAACTTCCTACCTAGAAAACATAAAAGTCCATCTATTGTTGGACACAATTTTACCTCTAAAAACCCATGTATTGTTGGACGGAGGGAGTATTATTTTTCATTTCTAGCCATTTGGAAGTAGGTAGGGTAATACTACAAAATTTTAAATTAGCATCGCTATTTTTTATAAACATGATGTCTTATATTGCTACACACATCGGTTACGTATTATTCAATTTGTGAATACTCTTTTTTCATTCGTAATTTGTGATATTATTTTATATACCATATTGAATATTTTTAAAATCAATGTTATTTATATATTTTCAAATCGGTTTTTTCTTTGAAAATGATGTTTTGATTATTTACAACATCGTTTTATATATTTTAAACGATGCAATTGCTACATATACACATCTGTTTTTTTTTTTTATATAATTTTCATATATGCTAGGTTTAGAAATCGATTTGTATCGTAATGGTCAACGTATTTGCAAACGTAGACATCGCTTTTCGCTTTCAAGTTCGATGTGTTTAATCAAATACACCTAATAATCTATATTGTGACGTTTTGGCAGACAGAAAATTAAACAATGCAAAAGACCATAACCAATACATTAAATAATGACAATAGAATACAAGATGACAATAGGGCTAAATACAAAACAAAATACATCAATAGTTGGATTCTAAGCTTGACATAATATCACTTGAAAATAAAGTGAATGAAGTCAAGCGGACAACCTGTATTTCAATAAAATTAACCTCAATTAAACATTTAAGACAGTAAAACTACACCAAAAGCAAAGTTGAATTCATAATTCATGTCAAACCTACGAGGAGCCAAGTGAATCTAAAGTCTTGCCTGCTACTTAAACTCTTGTCTGCTGCTTAATCAAACTAAGCCTCCTACTACCATATTGAGGAGCCAAAACACACGTGACAAGAGAGTGCTTGAAACATTTTCTTGTTTCTTCCTTATGGGTATGCACGACCCCTTCTTGCATCCAGATAAGGACACTGATCATATACACAAAACTCAGATATAACGGAATCGATACCAAAAAAACAAGAAGGTCCTTAACCAAAGAGCGAGAGAGGAGAGATTAGTTTACTTGAGGCAATCTAGAAAATTGCTTTCATGATCAAATTCCAATCAGTGCTAGTGCAATATCAACCGAACATATTAGAGATCTTCAAAACCCAAGCAAGACCATGAAAACAAGTAGATAAGAATACATAAATTTACAAAGGGAAGTCTTTTTCTCCCTGTAGCTCTTGTCCAAGTAAATCACATGGAAAATCAAGTAGAATATATATTAACTAAACTTTAACATGACCACCAAAGGCAAAATTATCTACCACATACCGATTCATTGACCATTCCCTTGATCGATTTTCTATTTGCTTGCAATGAACACCAATTCCAGATGTATCAAACCCATTTTGTTCAAACAAGTGCTTAAGATATTCTTCAGAAAAATTATATACCCGCTGAAAAAGATAAAGGTTATCAATTATCACATCATCACTAGAAGCCACGACAATTGACTATAGGAATGGAGTCTCAGAAACACACCATGCCATAGCCCCTAATATAAAAGTTTTCACTGATTTTTTATCCTTGGATGTCAGACTCTCCTACAAACATAAGATAGAGAAAAGATCTCACTGCATCTTCTTTTTCTTTCTACTGCTCTCCTTTTATAATGGGTGTTCTTTTTACCATCCTTCTTGTAGCTCAAGTCGTCATTAAATTTACTTTCTTATGAAAAAGAACGCTTCAGGTAAGGACTGCTCCAATCAAAAGAAATTTTAACTATTCACAAATCAATCAAAAAGGAATCCCTTCAAGTCTTTACCAAATCAAAATAAGGTAAAAAGCACAAAGTAAAAGGAGAATTCTTCAAAAAGGCTAATTTCTGTAGCATCTAGCATCAAACCTACGAGATATTTAAATACTAAGCAAACTTCACAACGCACTTTCAGAAATATAAGGAAAAAAAGGACATAAAACAGACAAACTAAGGGACCATAAAACTAGTGAGATATCAAATATAAACTAATATTGAGCACTAACCGGTTAGTGCTCAATATTAGTTTATATTTGATATCTCACTAGTTTTATGGTCCCTTAGTGCTCAATATTAGTTTAAATACTAAGGGACGCTGCAGAGGTACCTCTGCAGCGTCCACCAAGGAACCCTCAACTTTGTACAATATACCACAGTGGGCGAGGGCACATGCATTGTGTGGATCCAGCATTAGGCATCAAACCCTTGCTACTAGAAGGCACAGATGGTGACTGTCCTGCATTAGCACATGCAGCGGATGATTCAGGCTCTCTCTCTCTAGGCCATTAGTAGCCACTTCTCCATCTATGATAACTTGCTGCAAAGAAAAATGACCAAAATAAAACGGATGCCATATTAAAGCAAACAACCTAAAGTTAAAAACTTTTGTTCTTGAATGCGGTGTCAAGAAACCAAAATGCTAGGATAAAGCATGATATTGCCAAATACAACACAAATTGACCAAGACAGAAGCTTGCACAAATAAAACACAAGCCGAGATACACAACACCAGGGCTGAATTTCAACAGAAGAGATGATTGGAGGCCCGAAGCTGCTCTCATCGTCTTCTTTGCTCGCGAGTTAAGGGAAAGAGTCCCATAATCAATCACCTAATCCTTCTGCTTAGCAATTATTCAAATATCATTGGTTTTCAAAAGTGGGGTACATGCTTAGTTATTTTTTTCCCTGTTCTCTGTTTTCCACAACAAGTAATCACACCAATCATAAAGAGCATATCATAATCATCAATGAGTTCAGAACAAGATTTCACAACCATTTGTTTATAGCTACAAGTCACTTGTTTGGAGCTATTACTTACTTTATCAATAAAAGAGATCAAGCAGTAAATCAAATTCATGGATAGCTGACAGAGATGTATATGATTTCAAGGTAAAGTTGGTAGAGAGAGGATGTAATGGAATTAAGAATCACAATGAAGTTCCGGTTCATGTATTGTATTTTCATCAACATGCCAGATTCTAAGTAAAAGGTAGCATTCTATTAGGGAGATTTTCATAGATATTATTTTGTAGAGCCATAATTAAGAGGTCTTGTTCGAAAGAGTACCTGTGTCTAGGCGTCTCACTTACCAGGTTTGGTTCAAGCAGGCAACGTCGCACCTGAACATCTCCAAACCAAGCCTGAAGAGTCTGCACTGAGGACCATCCAAGTTGTGCAGGGAATGAAATCCACACCCTTCCGCCACCCAAGCCGCCGCCAGTTGTCTCTCCTCAAACAGATAAGAGATTTCGCCCATCTTTCCTATCTTCTTATCTTTGGCTCCAGAGTCCAGATCACCTTTATTTTGAAAGAGATTGTAATCAAGGGCCGAGATTTAAAATTTTGGAACAAGGATGTACCTTTTTCAAACTCGTCGGCTCTTGATTTGATATTTTGAGATTTCGATATTTCTTTGTTGGGATGAAGATTACTATGATGGGAAGCAATGATTAGGGCTTTGTATTGGTGCTCTTGGATTCGCAGGTCATGGCTGGTGGCGGCACCTGGGTTGGAGTCTGGGGTTTGCTCTGTTCCTCAATTGTCGAGGGTATTCGATACAAGCGCACGAGGGTTAGGGTTCTTCATCTACCTCCATAGAAAGTTCAGAGAGAGGGGGAGAGAGAGATGTGTCGATGGATCTGAACGAGAATGGGGGAATTAGGGTTATTTGAGGATATTTTGACAAGTATTGAGAAGTATTTTTTTTAACGCAAAATCCAAAATTCAAAATTTTTTGTTAATGGCTTTTGCCGCTGTAAAATTTCTAACTTATTTGAGTCTCTTTTAAAAAAAATTGAATGTCCCTATTTCTGGTCATGTGATTGGGAGCTGGATTATTTTACCGCTTTAAATTTCAACTGTGTATTTTGTGTGCTTTCAAAAAAAATTTAAGAACAAAATGTTAACATCGTCTAAAAAGTTAAGTCGATTTATCTAATATTAATAACATCCATAATTTTTAAACCGATGTTATAAATATTTTTAACATCATGCGTTTTTCTGACCGATATAAAAGACCTGATGTCTGATAAGACACATTTAGGTAGTGTTAATATAGGCATTTAGATGTGTTTAGGTAGGGTAAAATGCATGAGCTAGAGTAGTTTTCATGTTTTTATTATGTTTCAATTAGAGTCGGAATCTACGAGGTTTGCACATGATTTCGGGTGATTGTAAAGAGGTGAAGCTAAGCTCGAGCCAGTGTTGGAAGATTGGACGAGAATAGAAGAGCACGAGAGCGGAGGAGAGTAGCTAAACATGTAAAGGATTGGAGCTGTCCAAGCTGGCGACGCTGCGCTAAAACAAGTCGTACGAAGGCTGTATTTATCGGATTGGGGCATACTTATACTTGTTGGAAAGAGGATTCAAAGACCTACAACAGTGAAATCTGGACGTCAAGATGGATGCTGAAAAGAACTCGGGTGGAGCATGACAAACTCGGCCGAGTTATGTTGAGTCGAGCCCGAGTTACTTTGTGCCGAGTGCAAGAAACAGTTGTTGCTTTGATTCATTTATGAAATGTGTTAATTTATTTTAATTTTAATTTGAATGAGAGGACATGAAACGTTGGTTTTGGGGGAGAACAAAAGTGGGAGTTTTTGTTTTGGGGTTCCATCGAACATGTTTTGTAAGTAGCAAATTGGAGACTTCTTTGTGATTTTTCAACCATAAACCACTAAACCTCTTTGCTTGGGACAATTAATCGAAGCATCAGGTTTATCATTTCATTGTGAGATTTCTATATCCTAATACTCTTCTTTGAATATTATCAATTCTTTGCTTAGATTGTTTAGGGTTTTCGTGAATTTCCGTTAGTCTGATCAACTGATGCCTTTTCATGATAATCTATAGCTAGATATAGGTAATTTCTTGTTGAGTTATCTATGTTTTTGAGCAGCAAAGTATAAATCTCTGAAACTAGTTGGTTTAGGGATTTGTATAGAGAATTGATTTGCAATTGATGCAATAACTGGTTGTGTGTGTCGATTGTCTTTGTTGATTTCCTTTAAGCTTTATCGATTATTGAATTGAATCTTGATAGTTTCAAGATTGTTTGATAATTAGGGTTTTCAGGGTCTGGTTGTCCTGTTAACTAGATTTGATAAGGAATTGGATTCAAAAGACCTAGTCTTTCCACAACTAAGTATTCAAGAGGAAGTTATCTATTTGATTTCGATGATCAATGAACAAACCTGATTGCTGGGATTGGTTGACCTAAGCTATTTTTCTCATATTCATTCATTCAAGTTGTTTAGTTTGCTAGTTTTGCTTACTTTTGCATTCTTAGTTAGTTTAAACCATCAAAAAACCCTTCTTTGTGTCTTTAGTTCTTATTAGCACACTTGAATTTCATACAAATCATTGACTCTCTGTGGGATCGACCCGTACTTTCCAAACTACATTAGTTAGGTTAGTCGGTTATATTTGATAGGATTTAAGGCGACTGAAAATTCTCTGTCAATGTCTATGAACAGAATTCTAGTAGTGTTGTTGATCTTATTCATGCTCTCACTTCAATGTGTAGTCATCATCTTTGCACAAAAAATATCCCGCCCGTAAACTAATGCCCATTTTTCTTTGATTTTGAACATCCTCTGTAGCCAAGCATTGTCTTGTAAGTAATACTTTTGCAATATGTCATCCCACGACTTCAAAAAATATTCCTCATAATCATGATCATAGACGCAACTCTCATATAGACTACTCAAATGAATGGTTGTGTTTTGAAAAATGTGCCATATACACGACCGATGCTTAGTCTCTGACCATTGTTCTTTAAGTGCTTTGGACATTGCAACGCCTTGATCGGTGATCATTGTCTTTGGTAATTTTCCACCCATAGCCTTCACAAATGTGTCAAATAACCATATAAAAGAATCTGATGTCTCATCATATAACAATGTAACAAAAAAAATAATGGTGTTTCTATGATGATTCTCTCCAACAAATAAGGAAATTGGTTGCCATCCTTATATTTGCTATATGTAGTATCAAAACATATTACATCACCAAAATCACCATAGCATGAGACCATTTTTGCATCTGCCCAAAATATATCTGTGATCAAATCATCTTCATCCACTTGAATAGTATGAAAGAAGTTAGGGTCTTCTATATTTGCATGGATCGCAAGTACCCTAAAACATTAATTGTCTCAACTGGCCCGATTTTGACAATGCGCTTACTTCGTAAGTAATTGTCATAATCCACAGTAACAAATCCAAGACTATCACGACCTACCACTTGCTTTGCCATGAGCTCAAAAACATTTTTGGCGGCAATACCTGACATATCAGCCATATCCATGTCTGTTGCTTGATTGCGACACTGACACCTTTCAGTGATGAAACCGGAAACTAAAAAGCCCCTGCCACTTCTTCCATGAAGGGTGGACTAGCCACATGCGCTTATTTGGTTAATCAACAGTGTTACTTGGGACGTCCCCACATGCGGCTGTGGGGACATCTCTACTTGGGCCGCGTTGACTGTTACTGACTAACGGTCTTACCTGGGATACCCCGTACGCGAATGAGTGGGTATGTATTCCTTCCAGTGTCGCGGGGGCTACAATTAATCATAAGCAAAAGTCTAATCCTCTTCCTAGTTTTATGCTCCATTGAGGCTTTTCAAAGAAGTAAGATTCATCGTTGTGGAGAAGTATCGTGCGGCGGTGTTGATAGGAGATTTATACATGTGGACCTGAATTAACGGATTACTAAGGAATTTACTGATGTCCAACTTATGTTATGAGTTACGACAAAATGAGCCTTTGATACTCCTTCAATCAGCATCTTCTCCCTTAATCTTAGGTTTTTTCTCTTGATTCGTCAAAAAGTCCTTTGATTCGGAAGATTGCTAGCCTTTATAGTTTGGTGGGTTAAGCCTTTCTGGACACGTCCGACTGACCTTTGTTGTCATATGTCATGGGCAAACTGCCACGTGTCAATCTAAGAATGACACATGGAGCGGGGCATGTAAGACACCTCTTCTTACTTTTCTTTGTCGAGGCCATCCACGGAGTCATCGTACAAACAGGCTCCTCTACGGTTCGATATTATCCTTTCTTTTATTGTTTTATTTTCTTTTTTCAAAAAGGGGGCATCGTCATTCATTGAAATCTAAATTAATGAGCCTTAGTAAGGTGTGATTATGCACAATAACAAAATTCACAACAATGTACTTTGGTATACGACGATGACAAATTTTCATCATAGTCAAACATTCGAATCTTGTCTCCGGTCGATGAGATTTGTAGACATCATCTCGCCTATCTGATCCCGTTTTACCCTCACATGATCACACACAAATTTCCTATCTACCACTATCTCCTTTAGTCCATGTGACTTGCTTTCTAGAACGGAGTAGCCAAATTTCCTTTGCATAAGCATTGTAAAAGTCATAAAAAAACATCTTCGGTTTCAAACTCCATGCCAACGTACTATTGGTATCATTGTTGTAGAGACCTTGTCATGGATGACCTTTTCACGTTAATTATCTACACATGAATCTTTATGCTTCTTATCATCCTCAAATGTCAAACGTCTTCGTGGTTGAGCTTCTACTTCTGGTATGGTAGAATCCATTGCCTTCAAAATTAATCAAATTTAAATAATCGTTACATGCATATATAACTACTTAATGTGGAATTTGGGTGAATTGAAAAGGTTGAATTTGCAAAGCGTGTAATGTGGAAATCAATTGGATTCATCTTTGATTTCAAGTAACTACATACCGTGGCTATTGTGTATAAAGAAAAATCACAAGAATGGAGGCCCCGACGATGTTGATCACCAACTTCGACATAATGAGGATTTATGGTCCTAGGTATGCAACGTGCACCCTGGCGAGGTCACCGACTTTTGGCGTCCTAGGTATGTCGAGGGAAGAAGATGAGTTGAGAGTTGAGACTTGATAGAGGGTTTAGGGTGTTCATGAACCACCCGGTTGGTTTAATAAACTGGGTTTAGAAAAGTAAATTGAAAGGGCCAACTGGACCAATCAAAATCAAAAGACAGTGGGAGGAGATTAATACGGGGACAGCAGATTCACAACTAAGTCACAGCCAAGCTATATAGATATAATACATACTACAAGTTCAAGTTAACCTTGTCTTCAAATGTATTGTAAAGGCTCGGATTTTAAATCCTAATTTTTGGAAAAAAGAAATTAAAAATGAATTTAAATCGAATTTAATTTGGATATTTCAAGGAAAACTCTTCCTAAAATTTAATAAATCGAACTTGAAATTCTTAAAGTGAATTCCGGCCCAATTTTTAACTTTAAAAATCGAATCCGTCTTTCATTTCGGGATTCGAAATTTCTTCTGTCGGCGATATCCCATTCATATTCTAAAATATAATCGATCGAGAGAGCGGGACTTGAAGGATCAATCGCCGGAAATTTAAATTTCCGACTTAGGAGCACAATTCTGTCATATTCTCCATTCTTATCCAATCCAACTCATACCCTCTCGTTTGGGTAAAACTCTACCTATGCTACCCTCCCTATCTTCTTTATTCCTTTTTATTTGGAAAACAAACAAATGTCTGCAAGTTTGACCAAGGTAAACCTATTGCCTATGTTCACAAAATCCCTGCAAGCTGAAGACAACTCCTCTTTAACTATGTTCACAAAATCAGAAATTGCAATTCCCAAATCTCTATCTTTTAAATATGAGGAACACCCCCCTAGAACCTTATCCAAACATACCTCACACCTCCAATCTCTCCTTCATTCAAACACCTCAACTCAGGAACCCACCAGCCACCAGCTCCACCTCCTTGTTTCGCCGAGCAGCAGAATCTATCCTCACCTCCGACGTCCGAGCGGAGAACCACCAGGTCACCGTCGCCAAGCGCCGCCGCGCCGCCCCTGTCTTCCGTTCCGCTCCGGTAAAGTTCGCCTTCACTTCTTCTCCCTTCCTTCACTTCCAAACCGAGGAAAGGCTCCTCTTTTAACGTTCCCATCCCTTCCTAGGTGGATTCCGGTGAGACCTAGCCCCAATCGGACCCCGACGAGCTCGAATCCATTCCAGCGAGTCGAGTCGAATCCCGACGATTTCCGATTCTCCTCGGCGAGCCTCGACCCTCTCTTTTTCCTTCCTTGTGTGCTGTTTTTGAATTTCCATGAGTTCCGTGAGGGAGAGGGAGCAGGGAGCATGAGCAGGGAGCGAGAGAAGCAAGGTGAGGGAGAGGGAGTCGGAGCCGGGCCAGCGAGAACGAGAACCGGCGAGAGGGAGCGCCGCCGGCGAATTCTCTCTTTCGAACAGAGACGCTGGGCAAGGGCAGAAGAAGACCTAGCGGGCCCCACATCTACATCAACCTTGCCATGTCAGCCCATGGGGGCCACTCCTTCTCTAAAAATCGGATTCCAGATTTGCAAATGAGGGTTGGTTTAGGCCTAACTTCATTGGGCCGGAAAATCTATTTTAAAGAAAAGATAAGTGTGGGCCTTTTCTTCTAGAAAACAAAATGAATTGGGTGTAAACAAAGGGGTTCGGTTTTGTATAATGTAAAATAAGGGTTCGGTTTTGGGTTCTAACAAAATAAAGGGGATAAGTTTGGGATTTTGCAAATATAAGAGCGGTTTTGATAATTATATAAAGGCATGCTTTCACTAATTTTTAAGGGATTTGGAAATATTTATTAAAGTGTTTAATAAATGGCATTTAAAATATTACATAATATTATTTGGGATTTAAAATATAAAATATTAGTATTGAGATTAAAGATATAATATTATGGTGATTTAAAAATATAATATTATGAGACTTGAAGATTTGAAAAGGTATTATCGGATTTAAAAGGGGATTTGACATGAGTGAAGATGAGTTATGGAAACTTGAAGGGGATTTGGAAATCTCAGAATGACTTGGTTTTCAGATGTTTTCTCATATCGGAAAAAGGTTTTGGAATGGTTTAACTCCCGGATGGTTTTGGGAATGGTGTGGGAACATGGTCTCTGTGTCTGTGATTAGTAGTATTGTAGCTTACCACATTCTTTACAATTATAATAGGTGCATGTCGATCGTTTGGACTCTGCTCTTTGGTATATCTTGTTGTTCGACTTTCCAGGTGAGTTCCTATATGAGCTCATTCAGATTTGAAAAGAGACCTCCCTGCTTGTGGCCATGTGCATACTAGGTGCTTGCATTCATAATAAGCATGCCATGTAGTATCCTGCTAGGATTGCACTCATGATTGAGCATTCGTTTACTCATTGCTTTTGTAAACAGAACGGTCGTTATCCGTGAAGTAACTAGAGTCATTACTAGGGTTATAGGATGACCCAGTCTCATCGGGTCCCGTCCTGAGTCAATCGAGCCATGAACTTCCTTATATTATGAGATGCCTACGGGCTTTATTGTGGAGCGGGTTGGGCATGCGTGCCGCTTGATTATGATGGAATGCATTCACGAGTTGGCCAGTCTCCGCCCTATCGGAAGGGGGTGGAGGTAGGAGAGGGATATACCACTTGGTATTCGATGCTAAGGCCATATTATATTTATGCACTTGATCTTAGGAACATGTTAGTGTGTAAAATTCCGGCTTGCATCTAGAAGCATCTTTATTAGGACTAGCGTGTGTATGTGTCTACTTGTTTGGGATTACTTTGCATAGGGCTTCGATCTTACACCGCCCCGCATACATATTTTTTAGGTTTGTTTTACAACATGGTTGTTCTTTGCTTTTGTGATGTGGGAACTCTCTCGGGCGATTGCAACGAAATGGTCTAACCTTACATTTCGATAAATACGCTTATTGATTTGGTTTTGACGCGGCTCTGTCGTGACACCCTCTTGTATTGCACCTTGATTATGCTATTTGCATGATTGTTGGCTTTCCACGCTTAGACTTATGACAGGTACAGTGGACTTCCCCAGGGATTCCAACGATCCCTTCGAATTTTGGGTATGAAATCCCCCTTCAAAATGTTATGATAGAATTTCAAACCTTCAACCTATACTCGAGGCGCAAGATCCTAACGAGGGGTTTCATCCCCCAAAACGTAACCCATGAATCATAATCTCGGGCCATTATAAAGATGGTATCAGAGCTCAGGTTATGCAAACCGAGTATGATAGGTTGAAGTGGTTTTGAAAATGGCCCATGTTTTTCAAATGGTTTTTCAAAATGTTTTAGAAAGGGCAAAATGAATTTAATATGGCTAACTCAAATGGACTAAATATGAACTTGACTCAATAAATCTGGTAATCAAACAAAGGGAAACGAAGGGGTAGTGAAGGCGCTAGACCATCCCGATTGGATGTAGTTGGGAACGGGTAGGGAAAATATAGCTTGTTCTTACAGATGGGCCTACAAGACTCCAAGGCTTTGCGTCGTAGTAGCTGGAGTGGCGAGTTAGGTAGAGACCGTGAGGTTTTGCCCCTCCGGCTAGTCGCCCCTCGAAGGGCGGCCCATAGGATAGCTTGATTGTTGATTGTTCTATGCTGAGTGCTGTTTTCTTAAATTGGAGACCTGGTTGATATTTTGACTATGAATCATGTGTTAAATGCCTATGTGAATGGAATAGCGGGGGAGATCTTCTGCCATTATAGAGTTGGGATCCCAGTCCTTGTAGGATTGCCTTTGATCTTTTAAGCCTGACTATTTCCTTCTTCGGTCTTCTTTTCCCGACCCCAATAAACGTCTTTATTGAGCTTTTCTTGCGATGTCGGTGTGATCTACGGGAAATTGGGAGGAATAACCACATTTGAGGTTGTATTGGAGTACGATGTTTACTTGATCCATTTACTACCCTACTCGAGAGTCACATGAATATTCCACGGGAAACAAGTTGTGGGGATTCTGGGAGTGAGTCAGAGTCGCCCTTGTAGATCTCTGTCAGGTTATCTTAATTGTTATGTCTATGATTGCATGATTCTATATGTACTAACCCCTAGACTTGCAGATTGATTGTTAGTGTATCACAAACCCAGGTTATTAACCCGTAGACTTGCAGATTGATTGTTAGTGTATCACAAACCCAGATTGATGTCCATGTTTAGCCATTGTTTAGGTCCGTGTTACATCTGTTATGCCCCCATATCATCTCAGCCTGATCTAGTTAGTATGTGCATTGTTATACTAATGCTTGAATGAATGTGTCATATGTTAAGAAACCGCATGATTGATGCCCTCTCTGCAAATAGGCTCATGATAGTGTGATCCTTCTATTCTGATATCATGATAGAGTGAGTTCTTTACTTAATGAGTGTGTGCGACAGCTTGATGTTCAACCTGATTCATACGATGCCTAATTTTCAACATGCTTACCCAACTGTCATGCCATGATGACCTCCATGCTTCTCGCATACTTTCATGTATATATGACCAGGCACGCCGCACGAGCACACACCAAGATAATTCCTGGTTTCGTATATGCATGACTTGACATGATGTGGTATTCCTAGCATATATTATGATGATGATCCTTAATGTGAGTTCGTGGTTTATGCCATTATGTATCTATGCTTAGCTATCTTGCTTTAGACCCATGTTACACTCCGTTGTATGCCTGTCATACTTCTAGATCATTACGGTGTGGCTTATTTGGCTCTTTGTAATTGTTGTGCTAATCTAATGAACGCATGTATAAATCATGAGTTAGTATCATGTTTTCGCATGTAAATGACACCTGAATGCTAGGGTGAGTCTAGTCGAAGTACCTTGATTGTATTCATGTTCAATCTGTGCTGGGGGTAGTATCCTATAGGGCTTATGAATTCCAATATGACTCGCTGAGTGGTAATTTGTCATGCTTGCTTCATCACGTGAATATGATTGTCCCATGATGTGATAGTTGTTGTACCATTCCATGTACTCATATGACGATTCATTCCTAGAATGATTATAATATATCATCCGTGATGTTCTCTTGTTCACTCTGTAGAGATACCCATGTCTTATCATGTATCGCTAGCATCATGTAAGATCACGATGTGACTTGGTATATCCATGTGTTAAATATGTGCCCTGGTTGTATACTATCATTCTATACCTGTGTACTTGCCTGCTTTATATTCATGTGAAGTTGTGCTGCCTCAAGCTCATGTTGTCGTTTCCGCCATATTCCCCCCTTGTCTTCATATGGTCACGTTACGATTGGTTGATCCCTTAAAATGCATTCGTGCTAGTTGCCAAATGATCATGTAACCTATGCTGCATAGTCATGCATCTTATCGTGTTAGAATATATCTTATAGGACTCGTGAATTATGGCTTGTGTGTATTCATGCCCTACTTGCATCATGATCTGCTCTTTCGTGGAATAGACTTCGCAAGGTCTTGTATTCTTTCCAACATCTCTAATGTGCGATCTTTTAAACTGTTTAGGAATTGATAGACCCAGTTATAGAGTTAGTGCATATTTTCAACGCATGTTAAGCTTTAGGTGATTATCAATGTGTGCCTATCATCTCATCACTCGATGTTGTTTTCGCATGTCCACACACACATCACGATAGCTATAAGGCACTCGCATGATTACCTTTGCATACATAATGTAGCTTATCGTCCCCTTGAAACATGATACCTTAGGAGCATTGTCCTGTTTCACACTATGATATGTGCATGACTCCTTCATCACAACTGCTTATATTCCTTTTATATGTGCTAATGATTGGATGCAATAGTGATCCTGCTTAAACTTCTATGACACGTCCCACTAATCTATGGAGTTTCTCGATGCATCTTATTCTTATACATATGTGATTGTCTTGTAGTACCTTGTAAAATCTATGCTTGCAGAGATATGATTTGTACGAACGCATGCTCAAATTGCATCTCATGCAACTGGTCTTGTCATAGGTTGTGATAGCCTTGCTATACCCTCTCTATATGATCTTGTGACTATCTAAGCATATTAAATATTGCTAGCCAGTTAGAATGTTATGCCTCCACATGGTTGTATCATGCTAAGTATGATTAGTGGCATGCTTAAGTGTGTTCTCATCCTAGTTGTTCTTATCACATGACGCCCTTCTAATGCTTAACTGTATGAATTCATACTTTTATGAAATGTATGTTAATTAGAAGTTGAATACCATGTTGCATGTTATACCCTACGACATGGTAGATGCATGTATGCATGAACTGTGATTTTGGTGATAAATTGTTCCTCAATGATTACCTTTCATTGCGCTTTTTCCTTAAATAGATATTACTAGTATCATGGAGGACAGCTTTCCAACCATAGCTCATTATATGCTGACATCCCACAGTTACCCGATCATAAGAACGTTGTTGTTGCATGACAATTTCTATATGGCTTTATATGATCCTTTCATGTACTAGTCCGACTGATATGAAACATCTCGATAAGTCTGCATATGATTCCACATTGATTAAGACCTGCCTATGTGTACCTGTCACGAACAATTTACCCTACATGTAATGCTCTGTACGTGTTGTTTACTAGATCCTGCATAAGCTTTATGGCGCACAAATCTATTATTGCTTCCGTGTATACATGTCTCTTATACACATCAAGCTTGTCTAATATATGAAATAAAAAGTTGCTAGCTAGTCCCTTATACCCCATGCAGAACTCGATCATGCTTCTGGTTGCCCTCAATGTTAACATTTTTCATCAAGGTAGGTACGTGTTAGTGTTCAGTGATGTGACTAGTTTACTTTATGATTGGTATGTGTCTTGCTTGCTGCACTTGTGACCTCGTAGAGTTCCATAAGGGCACTATACTCCTTCCTGGGTCGGGATCTTGTTTTTCATTGTGTCATCATCAGTTGGTCTATGTTCGGTTCCGTGGGGAGTCCGGGTTGTCCCCCTTGTCTCTCCCCTATCTCCATAACTTAAAAATTTGCTTGCAATACTTTGACGAACAATGGCATAAAAAAGAGCACGTTTAGCCAAATAGCACGGGAGTGGCGCGGCGGAAGCACGGCGGGCCCATAAACCCCAGGTCCCAGAACTAACATATTAATTCTTTGAATGATGAACTAGTGGTGGACGTTACCTGGTTAACTTCTACTGATGATTATGAATTTTAGTGTTTTGGTGCTCCTATGTGACTGACCTTGTGATATGATTGGTGATCTGTGTCGGTAAGCCTTCCTTGAATTCTTTTACTCATGGAATGTGAATTATACCTGCTGAAATCCTGACTTGTGTTGCTAATAATGATATTATGTGCCCCGATAATATGTGGCAGTACAATATTGCGACGTTGGCATGATATTACCTTTGCTTGAATTATTATTAGCATGAAGTTATGTTGTAACTCGTCTTGCTATGTCGATACCTGATGTTCTGCAATACTTGTTGAGCATGATAGTATATTAGGATTTATGACATGTGATTGTTTGAGGCAATGAGAGATAATGATGTATAAACCTAGCGTGAAATCATGTTATATGCTGATATGAAATACTTGGAAATTAAGTGATAATAGAGTGTAGAGTCCATAGTATAAGGATGCATGTTATCCTGATATAATGATATGCGATGTCCTGTTATGTTAAATGTTGTCATGAATAGATTTTGTGCTTGCTATTTTGTTAGACTTTGCTATTGTTGAACTATCAGAGCATGACAGGTTTTATGTTGATAACTTGAACATTGATTGCTGAATCTTGTTGAAATGAATTTTGTTGTGCTGACCTATTGTCTTCCCATTAGATTGAAACCCCTATAAAAAAATTCTGTTGTATTAGTGGTGGTAAGTAGGAAACCATGTTGATATGATCTACTAAGGTTGAGGCTTGATGTGTTTGTGTGTTGCCTTCTCAAAAATGACATTCCTGATTGATGCATTCTTATTTGTTGACACCTAGAGGTGGATGATGTAAAGGCTCGGATTTTAAATCCTAATTTTCGGAAAAAATAAATTAAAAAAGAATATAAATCGAATTTAATTTGGATATTTCAAGGAAAACTTGTCCTAAAATTTAATAAATCGAACTTGAAATTCTTAAAGTGAATTCCGGCTCAATTTTGAACTTTAAAAATTGAATCCGTCTTTCATTTCGGGATTCGAAATTTCTTCTGTCAGCGATATCCCATTCATATTCTAAAATATAATCGATCGAGAGAGCGGAACTTGAAGGATCAATCCCCGGAAATTTAAATTTCTGACTCATGAGCACAATTCTGTCATATTCTCCATTCTTATCCAATCCAACTCATACCCTCTCATTTGGGTAAAACTCTACCTATGCTACCCTCCCTCTCGTCTTCATTCCTTTTTATTTGGAAAACAAACAAATCTCTGCAAGTTTGACCAAAGGAAACCTATTGCCTATGTTCAAAAAATCCCTGCAAGCCGAAGATAGCTCCTCTTTACCTATGTTCACAAAATCAGAAATTGCAATTCCCAAATCTCTATCTTTTGAATATGAGGAACACCCCCCTAGAACCTTATCCAAACACACCTCACACCTCCAATCTCTCCTTCATTCAAACACCTCAATTCATGAACCCACTAGCCACCAGCTCCACCTCCTTATTTCGTCGAGCAATAGAACCTATCCTCACCTCCGACGTCGGAGCCAGGAACCACCAGGTCACCGTCGCCGAGCACCGCCGCGCCGCCCCTGTCTTCCGTTCCGCTCCGGTAAGGTTCGCCTTCACTTCTTCTCCCTTACTTCACTTCCAAACCGAGGAAAGGCTCCTCTTTTAACCTTCCCATCCCTTCCTAGGCGGATTCCGACGAGAACTAGCCCCAATCGGACCCCGATGAGCTTGAATCCATTTCGGCGAGTCAAATCGAAGCCCGACGATTTCTGATTCTCCTCGGTGAGCCTCGACCCTCTCTTTTTCCTTCCTTGTGTTCTGTTTTCGAATTTCCATGAGTTCCATTCTTACCGTCGAGCTAACTGGGGAGAAAAGGGTGCGAGCGAGCCGGAGAATGCGAGAACGAGCGGTGAGCGAGGGAGAAAGAAAGTGGGATGCGAGCGAGGCCGAGTGGGCAGCTGGAGAGAGAGCAGGGAGCGAGAGAAGCAAGGTGCGGGAGAGGGAGTCGGAGCCGGGCGAGCGAGAATGAGAACCGGCGGGAGGGAGCGCCGCTGGCGGATTCTCTCTTTCAAATAGAGACGCTAGGCAAGGGAAGAAGAAGACCTGGTGGGCCCCACGTCAACATCAGCCTTGCCATGTTAGCCCATGGGGACCACTCCTTTCTCTAAAAAATGGATTCCAGATTTGCAAATGAGGGTTGGTTTGGGCCTAACTTCATTGGGCCAGAAAATCTGTTTTAAAGAAAAGATAAGTGTGGGCCTTTTTCTTCTAGAGAACAAAATGAATTGGGTTTAAACAAAGGGGTTCGGTTTTGTATAATGTAAAAAATAAGGGTTCGGTTTTGGGTTCTAACAAAATAAAGGGGATAAGTTTGGGATTTTGCAAATATAAGAGCAGTTTTGATAATTATATAAAGGCCTGATTTAACTAATTTTTAAGGGATTTGGAAATATTTATTAAACTGCTTAATAAATGGCATTTAAAATATTACATAATATTATTTGGGATTGAAAATATAAAATATTAGTATTGAGATTAAAGATATAATATTATGGTGATTTAAAAATATAATATTATGAGACTTGAAGATTTCAAAAGGTATTATCGGATTTAAAAGGGGATTTGACATGAGTGAAGATGAGTTATGGAAACTTGAAGGGGATTTGGAAATCTCAAAATGACTTGGTTTTCAAATGTTTTCTCGTATCGGAAAAAGGTTTTGGAATGGTTTAACTTCCGGATGGTTTTGGGAATGGTTTGGGAACATGGTCTCTGTGTGTGTGATTAGTAGTATTGTAGCTTACCGCATTCTTTACAATTATAATAGGTGCATGTCGATCGTTTGGACTCTGCTCTTTGGTATATCTTGTTGTTCGGCTTTCCAGGTGAGTTCCTATATGACCTCACTCAGATTCGAATAGAGATCTCCCTGCTTTTAGCCATGTGCATACTAGGTGCTTGCATTCATAATAAGCATGCCATGTACGTAGTATCCTACTAGGATTGCACTCATGATTGAGCATTCGTTTACTCATTGCTTTTGTAAACAGAATGGCCGTTATCTGTGAAGTAACTAGAGTCATTGCTAGGGTTATAGGACGACCTAGTCTCATCGGGTCCAGTCCCGAGTCAATCGAGTCATGAACTTCCTTATATTTTGAGATGCATGCGGGCTTTATTGTGGAGCGGGTTGGGCATGCGTGCCGCCCGATTATGATGGAATGCATTCACGAGCTGGCCAGTCTTCGCCCTATCGGAAGGGGGTGGAGGTAGGAGAGGGATATACCATTTGGTATTCGATGCTAAGGCCTTATTGTATTTATGCACTTGATCCTAGGAGCATGTTAGTGTGTAAAATTCCGCCTTGCATCTAGAAGCATCTTTATTTGGACTAGCGTGTGTATGTGTCTGCTTGTTTGGGATTACTTTGCGTAGGGTTTCGATCTAACACCGCCCCGCCTACATATTTTTTAGGTTTGTTTTGCAGCATGATTGTTCTTTGCTTATGTGACCTGGGAACTCTCTCAGGCGATTGCAACGAAATGGTCTAACCTTACATTTCTATAAATACACTTATTGACTTGGTTTTGACCCGGCTCTGCCGTGACACTCTCTTTTATTACACCTTGATTATGCTATTTGCATGATTGATGGTTTTCCACGCTTAGACTTATGATAAGTACAGGGGACTTGCCCGGGGATTCAAACGATCCCTTCGAATTTTGGGTATGAAATCCCCTTCAAATTGTTATGATAAAATTTCAAACCTTCAACCTGTACACGGGGCGCAAGATCCTAACGGGGGGTTTCATCCCTCGAAACGTAACCCGGGAATCATAATCTCGGGCCGTTACATGTATTATGCTTCAGATTTATTTATAACACTATATGTAGGCTTTAGGTCAAAGTTAGTCGGCCTATCATTATCAATAGCCCAATGAGCATGGCTTGATAGACGAAAAGTGAAATCGAAGCGTTGTGTTTCGATTAAGAGCTCCTCTATAACCTCTAGGGTTGTTTCATGACTTCATCTCTTCACCTTCGCCACAAAGAGAGAGAAAGAAGAGAGAGAAGTAGCTAGGGTTTGCTCTTAATGGATGGTGAAGCTCTAGCGAAGATTCGATCCCAGACGAATCTCCCTTGAGACCTTAGATCCGACGAAGGGGAAGAAGCAGGGACATTATTAGATGCCCTTTCTCCTCGACAATGATCACCTACCTCAGTGAGAGAGAGAGAGAGAGAGAGAGAGAGAGAGAGAGAGAGAGAGAGAGAGAGAGAGAGAGAGAGAGAGAGATGACCATTCACTCTTGATAACTCCCTCCCTTGATGGAAATTGGAATAAATGTTTCAAAGGCTTTGACAGGATATTTTGTGTCAAAGGCCTTGGAGCATTAACAGCTGAGAGAGGTGAGGCTCTTCTAGATTGGTCTAGGACTCCAAGGGAACGTGAGTTGACTAGATTGCAATTGTATAGGAGAGAGGCTTCTTGGTGAGCTATTAGGATCCTAAGCTAAGCGAATCAATAAAGCCTTTTGAATCCTAGGGTTGTGGAAGAACCCTAGGCGGGGACGTAGGCCAAGTTGTGCTGAACCTCGTAAACAATTACTCGTGTTCTTTACTTATTTGCTTTACCTTATTTCCGCACTTGGTTCGATTGTCTAACTTTGTGATTCAGGTTTAATCTCAAAGGTTTTGGTACAAGCTCCAAAAGTCTTGAGACTTTCTGCGAAAAACGGGCATACTCTATTCAACCCCCCTTCTAGAGTATTTTTTATTACATTGTTTTTACATTATCGAACCTTCAATTGGTATCAGAGCTTTACTCACTGTTTTTGATCTAACAATCTTGTGAGTTTTCGATCATGTCTGGTGAAGCAAGCGGAGGATTTGCACGGGGAAGGTCCACAAGTAGACCACCACTCTTTGTAGGAAACAACTTTGTCCACTGGAGATCTTTGATGAAGATGTTCATCATACACCAAGATCTAGAGCTTTGGAACATTATAGAGAATGGTCCGAAGATTCCAGAAAAGCATGGACCAAATGACACCAAAGTTGCAAAGAAGGAGTCTGAATACAACCAAGCAGATCTTGAAACCATCTCCAAAAACTACAGAGCTATTAACTTAATTTATTGTGGTCTTAGCACTGATGAATTTAACCGTATTTCATCTTGTAGGTCAGCTAAAGAGATTTGGGACAAGTTGGTCGGCACCTATGAAGGAACAAGCCAAGTGAAAGACACCAAGATCAGCATCTTCCTTCGAAAGTATGAGCTCTTTAAGATGAAGTCTGATGAGTCAATCAAGGCCATTTTCACACGATTCACTGAAATCAACAACAACCTTGACTCTCTCGGCAAGAGCTTTACCAACGTAGAGAAAGTAAGGAAGATATTGAGGTGCCTTCCAAAGGAGAAATGGGGTCCAAAAGTAACTGCTATAGAGGAAGCCCAGGACCTCACCACTCTACCCCTTGATGACCTTCTTGGGAAGCTGATCACGCATGAAATGATCCTTAATGAAGACGATGGAGAACTTCCAGCTAGCACTAAGAACTTGGCACTCAAGTCTAAGAAGGATGAGCCCAAGGATGGATCTGATTCCGAAGATGAGGATGACGATGAGGATGATCCTTTTGCTCTTATTACAAGAGGCCTTGCTAGAATTCTCAAAATGAAGAAGCAATTCAACAACAAGGATGGATCAGAGTCTTCAAAATTTCGAGGTAAGCCTCAATACAACAAGTATGAAAAGAAGACTAAACCGTTGTCTTGTTTTGAATGTGGTGAAACAGATCATCTTGTGAAGGACTGCCCTCAAAAGACAAAGAGTCAGCCCAAGAAAGGAGACAAATGGAAGAAGAAAGCCATGGTGGTTACTTGGAGTGATTCCGACTCTGACTCCGACGATGAGAAGGCCAACATTTGTCTTATGGCCTCAGAAGATGAATCCCACGATGAAAAGCTTGAAGCTACTGTAAGAGAGCTTATGGCAAGTCGAAAAGAGGTACTATCAGAATTCCTTTCTAATATGATTGCCAATGAAGAGAAGCTTATTGCTCAAAATAACATTCTTATTAAGTGTAAAGACTCGGATTTTTTTTAAAATATTAATTTTTGGAAAAAGAAAATCAAAATGAATTTAAAATAAATTCCGACCCAAATTTTCCGACTTAAAAATCAATTCCGTCTTTCATTTCGGGTTTTGAACGATCAATCAGCGGAAATTTAAATTCCCAACCCGATCTCTCAATTCCGTCATATTCCGAATCCTTATCCATCCGACTCATCTTCTTCTAGTTTGGGTAAAATCTTATCCCATCTTTCCTCTCCCTTCTTCACCACCTTGCTTCCCCAAATATGACAAAGAACCAATTTTGCCGGCCTGATTCAACCTACTGCCTACACCTATTCTCCCCCATCTCACCTTTAACTTTTCAAACAACCACCTTAACTTTGACCAAGGTAGCTGATTGCAAATCCCACGCCTCTGGCTTCCTTCCAAAATCACTGCCCATTTTCCCTTGTTTTGGAGCACAACCTCAAGCTGTAACTTTCCCAAATCTATGAAACAACAAATACAAAAACACCACCCACCCACATATCACTCCCTTCCTTCTTGTCTCGCCAGGCTCCACCCAGCCACCACCATTTCGGGTTCCGCCCACCGCCAACGGCACCGCCACCTTCCCGGTGCTGGAGCTCCGTCGCCGACCATCACCCCGAGCGCTCCCAGCGCTTCCCTGCTCTTCGAGGAGCTCGAGCAGCTCTCATCCTCCAATTCTCCCTTCTTATTCGTGCCTACACAACAGAAGCAATGACCTGGGCTTCCTCCGACGACCGCCTCCAGCAACCCAGGAGCCGCCGCCGCTGCCCAGCGCCGCCCTCCCTCTTCCTCTTCCCTGTTTTCGCGTATAAGGCTTGGTAAGGCTCCATCCTTCTTCTTTTGCTTCGAAATCCTGTAAATCCCCACCTTTACACCTCCCCCTTCCATCCTAGGCTCAGATTCGTAGGAATCCGGCACCGACTCGAACCATCGACGAGTTCTCCGGCGAAGTTTCGAAACCCCCTCGGTGAGTCTTCTCCCTTCCTTCTTCTTTCCCTTCCTCCCTGTGTGTGTGGGTCCGCGTCGGAGAGGTCGGGTGGCCGGAGATGAGCTCCACCGCCGCCGGAGGTCTTCCCCTCCCTCTCCCTTCTTTCGGTTTTCCGGGCACGAGGCTCTGTTCTTTTTTTTCATTCCATTTGAGCAATGGGAAGAAGAAAGGAAATGGGGCCCTCCTTGCCACATCCTCCCCGGGGCCCCAGCTCTTTTTTTAAACAAGTCAGCTCCGTTGCTTTTGAATGTGAATCAAATTGGGTGGTTTTTGGGCCTATTATTTGGGCCGAGATTGGTGTTTTAAAGAAACCAAGTATTGGGCCTTTTTTCTATGTAAAACAAACCGGTTTTTGGGCCTAATTTTTTTGTCCAGAAAACTTAGACTTTGGGTTTTATAAGACAATAGGGGCTCGGTTTGGGAGGTGTAAAATAAGGGCCGGTTTGGGAGTTTTTACAAAAGAATGGTGGGTTTTGGTAAATTAAAATAAAGTAAGGTTGGTTTGGTAAATTAAAAAGGGATGTTTGGATTTAATAAATATAGTTGGGGTTTTATAAATATTTTATAAAGATGTTAAAATAAAATGATGTTAGAAGTAGTATGTAAAATTATTGGGATTAAAATATAAAATGTTGTTTTGAGATTTAATATATAATATTGTGGTGATTTATTATTTGTGGTTAAATGTTATATGATTATGTTGAAGATGTGCAATTATATGCAAAGTAAGATTGTGAGATGATGGCATGCAAATTGGTTAAGTATGAATTGGAATTGTCTTAAGTTGATGAATTGGATAATTATATTGAGTATGGTTGTGAGATATTGAGATGATAGATTATGAGATAAGGTTGATATTATGGAAATGATGATGTGACGGTTATTATGTTAAGTTGTGAAGTTGTGTGTGTGATAATTCTATGCTTTGTGTGCCTTAGAAGTAGACTCATTGATGTGCTTATACTTGTTAGGTGACCATCTGTGACGTGTCGGATTTCATATTGCTTGGTTGATTGCCTTTTGCTGTTTTGCGATACCAGGTAAGTCTCTTCGGAGCTTACTCAGATTGAATAGAGCTATTCCCTGCTTTAGGTGCATGATATACTAGGTGTTGCATTCATGATCAGCATGCCATGTAGTACCATGCTAGGTTGCATCGATCGTTGAGCATTCTATTTCTTTGTGCGTATGTAAACAGAACGGCCGTTATCTGTGATAGTCCTAGAAGTCTTTGCTAGGGTCATAGGGTAGCCCAGCCTCATCGGGTACCCTGAGTCAATCGAGTCATGCACTTCCTTTTATTATGATATGCCTGCGGACTTTATTGTGGAGCGGGTTAGGCATGCGTGCCGCCCAATTATGAATGAATGCATTCACGAGCTGGCCAGTCTCCACCTATCGGAAGGGGTGGAGGTAGGAGAGGGATATACCACTTGGTATTCTGTGCTAAGGCCTTATTATTATTATGCACTTGATCTTAGGAGCATGTTAGTGTGTTAATATTCCGCCATGCATCTAGAAGCATCTTTATTAGGAATAGCGTATATGTGTGCCTATGGTTGGGATGCAGAGTTAAGTGGGCATCGATCTGATCCCGCCCCATATCAATTTTTTTAGGTATTATTTATGTTCATCCTATCGGTGTTGTTGCTTATTGCGCGGGTCATTTTGTCGGCGGAGAGTGAGCGCTGGAGTTATAGACTTCACCGGACTCTGATTTCATTTTTGGATTTTCACTTTAGACTCCGTTTTGACCCGGCTCTGCCGTGGCACCCTCTTGTATTACACTTATTTCCGCTAGTCGTACTATTTCTGATTTCCACGCTTAGACTTACGACAGGTACAGGGGACTTCCCAGGGGATTCCAACGATCCCTTCGATTTTGGGTATGAAATCCCCCTTTGAAAACGTTAAAGTAGGTTTTGAAACCTTCAACCTGTACTCGGGGCGCAAGGTCCTAACGAGGGGTTTAATCCCTCGAAACGTAACTCGGGAATCATAATCCCGGGCCGTAACATTAAGAGAAATGTGGACCAGGTAAGAACTATTGAGGATCTATCTATGAGGGTCAAAGGTCTTGAAGCTTCTTATTCAGGTCTTGACATTAAAGTCAAGACGCTTGACTCGGAGAAATCTGAACTCAAGCAAGATCTCTCCTCTCTAAGAAATGAGCATCATGACTTAGAGAACGAGAAGATCTCCCTGAATAATAAGATTCTAGACCAACAGACAGCCCTCAAAAGTTTTATCAAATCCAAAGGCACTCTCGATAAGATGTTGGATGAGCAACAAAGCTCTCTAAACAAAAGTGGTATTGGTTACAATCCAAAGTTTTTAAAGAAGCAACACATTACCACTTTTGTAAAGGCAAAAGGAAGCAGAACCTCTCCTATATGTCACCATTGTGCTAGAAAGGGACATGTAAAAGAGACCTGCCCTTATAGAAGAAAGGATCCATATATTATTCGTAATACATTTCCTGTTCGTTTGAGAAAAGAACGGATAACACAAGTTTGGGTCCCAAAAGGCACTATTTTACCAAATATGGTTTACCCCAACAATGGATCCAAATTTGCTTATTGGTCTAGCCACAAAGGTTGATGTTTGTCTTGCAGGAGATCACCAAGGTGAAAGAACAGAAATGGATTATTGATAGTGGATGTTCGAGGCATATGAGTGGGAAGAGTTCTCTCTTTCATGATCTAAAAGAGCAATCCACGGGAACAATCACTCTTGGTGACAAAGGGAAATGCGACATCGTTGGTATTGGTAGTGTTGGAAGTAATTCCAGCCATAGTATTAAAAATGTCTATCTTGTTAATGGTTTAAAGAATAATCTGCTTAGTGTTTCTCAATTATGTGATAGTGGTAACAATGTCAGATTTAACAAGAAAAGATGTATAGTTTGCAGAGAAGATACAGGTGAAGGTATTCTGACTGCATATCGTTACAACAATATATACGCCGTAAATGCTGATCAAGTGGCACAAGGAAGTTTAACCTGTCTAAAGGCTTTGATGGACGATCCAAAGCTCTGGCACAGGAGAATCGGCCATGTAAGCTATGCGTGGCCACGGGTTACGGGTCAACCCATGACCCGCCGGGTCCGGGTTGCCGGGTTGGCGGGTGGGGACGGATAGCGGGTTAGGGTTAGGGTCGGAGAATTCGTGACCCGTGACCCGGCGGGTCGACCCGCCGGGTCAACCCGCTTTTTCAAAAATATTTTTTTTTTGAAAAATTTATTTTTAATAAAATAAATTTATAATATTATATAAATTATTCTTAAAATAACTCACAATAATACATAAACTAATATGCAATGTACAATGTGAAACAAATAAACCCCATCCTTCTCCTTTTATAGACTTGGAAGTCTTCCTTCATTCCCCTCATTTCCAATGTGGGACAAAGGTTTTGTCCCACATCGAAAATATGGAGTTAGAATGAGAAGACATGGGGCTATATATATGTATCCCATTACCACATTTCTTCCACTTCACTTGTTTCCTACATTTCCTACATTGGAAATTAAGTTGGAAATGAAGTTTGAGAAATATATTCTAATATTTTTTTCTCTTACATCACACAATGAAATTATTGTGGATGAAAGAATTAATATGGAGATATAATCTTCCTACATTTTTAACACTTCATATGAAAGTGGTAAAATGTGTTGTGAATATAAAGTCTTTACATATTATTTATTTATTTATTTTTAATAGTCATTTTCAAAAAAAGATTTTTTTTTTAAAATAATGTAACCCGTCGGGTCGTACGGGTCGACCCGGCGGGTCAACGGGTCGACCCGAACCCGTCAACCCGATCGAAAATATGGAGTTAGAATGAGAAGACATGGGGCTATATATATGTATCACATTACCACATTTCTTCCACTTCACTTGTTTCCTACATTTCCTACATTGGAAATTAAGTTGGAAATGAAGTTTGAGAAATATATTCTCATATTTTTTTCTCTTACATCACACAATGAAATTATTGTGGATGAAAGAATTAATATGGAGATATAATCTTCCTACATTTTTAACACTTCATATGAAAGTGATAAAATGTGTTGTGAAGATAAAGTCTTTACATATTATTTATTTATTTATTTTTAATAGTCATTTTATAAAAAAAAGATTTTTTTTTAAAATAATGTAACCCGCCGGGTCGTACGGGTCGACCCGGCGGGTCAACGGGTCGACCCGAACCCGTCAACCCGTGAGATTTACGGGTTAGGGTTCGGGTCGGCCAACCCTGACCCTTGACCCGGCGGGTCGAACCCGTCGACCCGGCGGGTCCGACCCGTGGCCACGCCTAATGTAAGCCCACATACACTTCAGAAGCTTGTGACCAAAGGGCTTGTAAGAGGACTACCTGAGATGGACTTCAAAGGTAGTGAGATGTGCAAAGCATGCACACGAGGTAAACAAACACGTTGCTCTTTCATACCCAAAAAGGTTGTAAGTACTTCTCGGCCCCTTAAACTTTTACATATGGATTTATGTAGTCTTCTGCGAGTTAAATCTCCCAATGGTAAAAAGTACATGCTTGTTATTATTTTTGATGAATGCAATGACGGTGCTTTGAGTGAAAGTGTTGCAGATATTGATCTTAACATCCATGAAGAGAACGAGGAAGGTGATGATGCTACTACCATGAACACAGAGAAAAGGAACATGCAGGAACCGATTCTTAACACTGAAGAATTGGCCCAAGGCGTTGAAGATTCGTCCAAAGCCCTTGGTGTCCAATCCAACACTGTTGAGACGTCAGAAACTGCTGTAACTGAACTTAACAGGACCACGGAGTCAGATGCACTATAAGTCAATCCTACCAGTGTGACGAATCAAGGAGCTGAGACTAGCAAAAGGAAATTCAAATACTCCTCATCACACTCATTAAAGAATATCATTTCCGACCCTACTTCTAGTGTTCAAACTCGTTCTAAACTTAAAAATCTTTGTGCTTTTCACGCGTTTGTTTCTCTTATTGAGCCAAAGATGGTAGATGAGGCACTTCAGGAGCCAGACTGGATCATTGCTATGCAAAGTGAGCTTAACGAATTTGAAAGAAACAAAGTCTGGACCTTGAAGCCTAGCCAAAGCATCAATCAGTCGTTGGCACTCGATGGGTATTTCGAAACAAGCTGGATGGGAATGGTAAGATTGTGAGGAACAAGGCAAGGCTTGTCGCCCAAGGCTACAATCAAGAGGAAGGTATTGACTACGAGGAGACCTTTGCTCCCGTAGCCACGCTTGAAGCCATTCGCATTTGCATCTTTTATGAGCATAAAGTTATATCAAATGGATGTCAAGTGTGCTTTTCTTAATGGTTTCTTAGAGGAAGAAGTTTATGTGGCTCAACCCCCAGGTTTTGAAAGCTCAGAATTTCCCAATCATGTTTATAAACTTGACAAAGCGCTTTATGGTTTGAAACAAACCCCAAGAGCTTGGTACGAGCGCTTGTCTAGATATCTTTTAGAAAATGATTTTAAAAGGGGGTTGATCGACAAAACTCTTTTTATCAAGACCAAAGGAAAGGGCATTTTGGTTATTCAAATTTATGTTGATGATATATTATTTGGTGCTACTAACACATCTTTGTGCAAGGAATTTTCTGACATCATGTGCAGTGAATTTGAGATGAGCTTGATGGGTGAACTCAACTTCTTTTTGGGATTACAAGTTCATCAATCCAAGAAAGGGATCTTTGTCAACCAAAGCAAGTACACTAAGGATCTCTTGAAGAAGTTCAAGATGGATCAATCCAAAGCAGCAAGACTCCCATGAGCTCAACATTGTCTCTAGATCAAGACAAGACTGGAATAAGTGTCAATCAAAAGGAGTATCGAGGAATGATTGGTTCTTTATTATATCTCACGGCTAGTAGACCTGACATCATGTTTAGTGTTTGCATGTGTGCTAGGTTTCAAGCTGATCCTAAAGAATCTCACCTCGTAGCTGTGAAGAGGATCTTTCGATATCTCAATGGCACTAAGGAACTTGGACTATGGTACCCAAAGCAAAAAGATTTCACTTTAATTGGATATTCTGATGCAAATTTTGCAGGCTATAAGGTGGACAGGAAGAGCACATCAGGATGTTGCCAATTCTTAGGAGCATCTTTGATCAGTTGGCACTCAAAGAAGCAAAACTCAGTTGCTCTATCCACTGCAGAAGCCGAATACATTGCAGCTGGAGCCTATTTCTCCCAAATCCTTTGGATAGCTCAACAAATGCGAGATCTTGGCATTAACCTTAAAGGTATTCCAATTAAGTGTGACAATACGAGTGCCATATCGATCACTAAGAATCCGGTTCAGCATTCAAGGACCAAGCATATTGATGTAAGGCATCATTTCATTAGAGATCATGTTGAAAAAGGTGATGTGTCTATATCTTTTATTTCTACTGATTATCAATGGGCTGACATTTTTACTAAACCTTTGGCAGAGGACAGGTTCACCTTCATAAGACGAGAGATTGGGATGCTTAACAAGGATGCACTTTCGTAGGGGGAGCATTCCCTTTACGAAAGATAAAGTCTACTTAGTGTCAAGACCGTTGAGAACCATGTCAAGGTGTGTGAACTAAATGGTGGAGTACATATATCGGATCATATATTTTTGGTTAATATCTTTTTAGATATTTAATCAATTATATTTGTTTTAATCGGATTTCAAAAATTGCCCTTTTTGTATTTTTCTTAAACCGTTAAAGATTTTTTATTTTTGGAAATAGATTTTTTGGTTATCTTGTCCGATTTTAATGGATATTTGAATTTGAAAACTATTCAAATTGGCAATGTAATGATTTCTTTCCTTGGAACCCTAAACCCGTCCCATCACTCCCTCTACTTAAACCCAATATTGTACCCGATTTCTTCACACTTTCAAGCTAATCAAAATCCCTTCACCTTCTTCCTCTTCGACCTCTCATCTGTTCTAAGAAAACCCTAACCAATTTCCTCTATGGCACCCAAAACCAAGAAAGTTGTCACACCCAAACGACTTGGCGCCACCCCCAAGGGACGTCAGGCCCCTGCTACCTCTCCCACACCTGAACCCGCTCCTCAAGCTATCGTCCCAACTGTCGTCCAGAGCACCATCGCCGAGAGCTCGGCCATTGTTCCCAAGGGCTCTCAAAAGCGCTCTGCTAAGAAGCCGATCAGTGCTAAACAGAAAGGGAAGAGGAAGATCTTGGCTGAGGAACCAGACGAGGATGAAGAGGAAGATGACCTAGACGCCCTCCTAGAAAGAGATGCCGCCAAGGAAGCTGAGGAGGAAGCCTTAAGGAAGAAAAAAGCCGATGAGGAGGCCGAACTTGCTAAGAAATTGGTCGAGGAAGAAGCTGAGTGGATTCGGAAGGAAGCCGAAGCCGAGGAGGTTCCATCCGAGGAGGAGCCTGATGAAGAAGAAGAAGAGCAAGAGCGATCTGGAGAGGACGAGGAACCTGAAGGAGATGAAGCGGGGTCTGGTGAGGACTCGGGGTCTGAGGAAGAGGAGGAAGAATCTCCCTCTCATTCTCCTCCTCCTCCCCCGTCTCCGAAGAAGCGGAAAGCCCCTGCTGCTGTCAAGCCTCCATCCCCTAAGCGCACCAGGAAGGGCACTGTCAAGAGTCTTGTAGCGCCTGTCAAGAGAGCTGCTCCAACAGTTGCGCGCAGAAAGAATGCAGACCCCCCGGCCTATATCCAGGTAAATCAATCCTTGCCCTCCTCTTGGTTTCAAGATGCTGAGACTGCTGGTAAGTGGTTAGACGAGTTTCGAACTCGTAAGATTAGTTGTTCTGATTTTTTAGATGTTGAGTTCTTTGAAGCTTTGAAGTTACCTTGCATTGAGCTCCTCAAAAAATCCCCATCCTGGACTCTTCTTAACCTTGAGACTGTCTACTACCCCAAGCTTACCCGACTCTTCTACATTAACCTAAAAGCCAAAAACGACACCGATGGTTGGTCTTTGGAGTCTGTTGTCAAAGGGGTTAGAATCTCTCTCAACTCCAATGATTTTGCAGACTTCCTTGGCCTACCTACCCCAGTTCCACCCACTGAAATCCACCCCTCAAAAGAAAATTGCATCATCCTAGCCCCAGCCAAATATCTCCTACCCGAAGCATCCAATAGCACCTCAAAACAACTCACCCACTCATCCCTAACCCTTGAGGCAAAAATAATTTTTAACATCATTGTGAGATGCCTCTTACCCCGTCTTAACTCTGGCTCACTCCTTACCGACAATGCTATGGTCCTGCTCTACCGCATCCTAAATGGCCTTGATCTTGATCTGGCCAACACTATCCTTGGAACCATGGCTCATGCCAGAAAAGCTAGAAAAGGTTCTCCCCTCCCCTTTGCTACCCTTTTGACCCCTATCTTCAAAGCTTCTGGAATTGATGTCAAAAATGAAGAACAGATGCGTCATACGGGTAAGTTCGACTCTAAAGGCCTTGAAAAGATTGGCATCACTCGGTCTCCCCAAGGGACCTTGAGTCTTGCCACTCCTTCAAAAGCCTTTCCCACTGCTCCAGCTTTCGATGAACGCATGGACAACCTAGAGTTGGGCTTGGAGGAGGTTCTTCTGGATATTAAGGAGCTGCAGAAGGAGTTGATGACGGAGATGAGCGGGATTTCAAAGATGCTGGAAGGACTGTGGACGAGGCTCACTGATGATGCTCCGGATGACTAAGCCTAAACCATAACCCACCCTATTCCACCCGTGAAACTTGATACATTGCTGGTTTGTTGGAAACTTTTTCAAAACTTTTGGTCATTTTTTTTTTGGTGACTTATTTTACCTCCGCCCTTTGTTGAAAGACAAAAAGGGGGAGATGATCTGTGGTGCTTACACTTTGAAAACCTCTGCTTAAAGGTCTTGGAAGACCTTGGTTTTTGATTTATGGTTTTCGGTTGGATAATGTTTTCATGCTTTAAAATTTTTTTGATCTAACATTTGTCTAACCCTTGCAGGTACTTAGTCTGATTTCTATTTTATTATCTATGTTTGACTAAGTTGCAAGTATGCAAAGGTTTTGTCTTTCATCAAGGGGGAGATTGATAACTCCCTCCCTTGATGGAAATTGGAATAAATGTTTCAAAGGCTTTGACAGGATATTTTGTGTCAAAGGCCTTGGAGCATTATCAGTTGATGAAATACAAAACCTATATTATTTGTCCGAATATTATTTTATCTTATTATATACTTCTGTTATATTATATGTATATGTTGGACTAACCATTTCAGGAAGTATATTCGAGATTATCTCTTTCCTTTGGCGCATATGAGGAGATCTTATTCAAAAACGGATCATGGCTTCGAAGTGTCCTTATATAGAAGATTGAAGATCAAGCCTGATTCTAGAGCCGTTGGTGAAGATTCTCAGGCGCTATTCCACTCTTATATAAAGGAAAGAAAGAAGAAGACAGAGACAACAAGTGCTACACACGAGTTTTCATTCAAGCAAGATCTGTCTTCCAAAGTGTCTCTCTGCTAAGCGCTCAAAGAGTTTGTTGTTTATTTCAAAGCCTTTGAGAGTCACTGTGAGCTTATAGGATATATTCATTTATAGTGTTACTCGAGAGTTTATAACTCGGGAAGTTGCACTAGGCTATTGATTTGTGAGAGTAAGAGGATTGTACTAGATAGCTGAGAGAGGTGGGGCTCTTCTAGATTGGTCTAGGACTCCAAGGGAACGTGAGTTGACTAGATTGCAATTGTATAGGAGAGAGGCTTCTCAGTGAGCTATTAGGATCCTAAGCTAAGCGAATCAATAAAGCCTTTTGAATCCTATGGTTGTGGAAGAACTTTAGGCGGGGACATAGGCCAAGTTGTGCTGAACCTCGTAAACAATTACTCGTGTTCTTTACTTATTTGCTTTACCTTATTTCCG
The DNA here is from genome assembly GCA_037127255.1 of Persicaria tinctoria. Taxonomy (NCBI): domain Eukaryota; kingdom Viridiplantae; phylum Streptophyta; class Magnoliopsida; order Caryophyllales; family Polygonaceae; genus Persicaria; species Persicaria tinctoria. Next base: position 16,499,107 of record JBANSL010000007.1, on the reverse strand, counting down.
CACTTGGTTCGATTGTCTAACTTTGTGATTCAGGTTTAATCTCAAAGGTTTTGGTACAAGCTTAAAAGTCTTGAGACTTTCTGCGAAAAACGGGCATACTCTATTCAACCCCCCTTCTAGTGTATTTCTTATTACATTGTTTTTACATTATCGAACCTTCAACTCTTGTCAATAAGATTTGATTAGTTTCCATTTCATTTCCCGTTATTCTAACAAAAAAACATGACACATATTATTCCTAATAAAAATACTCCCATGTTATTATGTTCTATGCATTAAAAACACGGTTATTATCAGATACTAGTACAAAATAAAATTTAATTGAGATGTCATTAAATTCGACATCAAATGAGAAATACATAACAATAACAAATAAACACTTGGATCCATACAAAACATTAACCATGGTACTCTTTCAGAATCCCAACGCAAATAGTATGGACCTCCATCAGACATTTTCAAATTACAGTAAAATTTGGCAGCGAATGGTGGGAAGGCTTCTAAAATCCATGACTGTTAGAAATTAAAATACAGTATTCAAATTGATGAGCCAGAAGTGTAATATACGATAACAAACAATAAAACTGTTGACAAACAGAAAAAAAAAAAAAAAAAAACACTACCTGAAAAGCAAGATTATACCCATATATATCACAACAACCCCTGTCATCGGCACGATAAGCAATAGCCCCATTCTTTAATGACGTCACCAACCGCGTGTATGAAACTCTCCCCCAAGGATAAATTTCAAACTGATTCTCATCACAAGCAAGAGATAAGTTTTCTTCACTTACAAACTCTGATCGCCTGAATAATATTACCTTTTCAATAATAAGAAACTTCGCCAAAATCAACTTCTTGGTAGATGATTTTCTCTCAGATTTAAAACACTGAACTAAGTGTTTATAAGAGCATTTCTTCTTCCCAAAGAAATCAATTGTAGAAACATGCATTGGTGGTTTGCAACCACAAGCTTAACAAGGAAGCCCAGTAATAACATGGAAGTCAGCAAGAGAAAACCGAGCTATAAATCCATCAACCTTAAACCATAACTCCATCTTCTTTTTGGTGGAAACTTGACGCAACATCATCTGATGCATGAGCTGGAAATTACTAACCATATTGGTTCCCTGTGTCAACACCCACTTAAACCTGAGCATGGGCCGGGCCGAGCAGACTTGGGTCGGGCCTCCAACATTTTAGCAACCCATTGTACAGGACCGGGCTTGGGCCAGGCCCGGTTTGTGGGCTTACTAAATTTCCCAAGCCTGCCCTTGTTGGCGGCCCGGCCCGCCCACCGGGCTGAACGGGTTTTTTTTAAGAAAAAAAATGATTGGGGGAACTCTACCCTATCGCATAACTGGTTATGTAACAAAATTTTCTTTTAGCTAATATCAAAAAGAAACGTCAATTAAAGACATAACACATATAAATCTATACTTTTTATTTTGTTTTTAAGAGTTTTCTTTTATTTATATATATATATATATATATATATATATATATATATATATATATATATATATATATATATATATATAGGGTGAGGTTAAAGTGAAAAGGGGGCTTAAGATGAAAAATTCTCTTAAAGTGAAAATGAGGGCTATAAAGGATAAGCTGAAGCGGGTTTGCCATAAAAAAAAAACACTAACCCGCGTTGAACCGGAAATAAAAAAACAAAACTCCGACCTCACCAGCCGCCGTCCCTCCAACCTCACCAGCCGCCGACGCCAGTAGCGGACCTCCCTCCGACCTCACCAGTCGTCGACGGTAAGTCCCAAAGCCCCGACCTCTGATCCCGAGAAAACTCCAACCTCTCTCCCCAGCAGTAGCAGCAACGAGTGCTTCTAGAGTGTCGAGCAGCTAGCGGTGGTGCCGACAACCTCCTTCTGAGCCAGGCAAATAGAGCCCGACCTTCGACCAGAACACCGATGACACTCTTCGATCAGCCTCTCCTCCTTGAATCCACAAGGTAAGTTTCTAATAAACCCCCAATTTCTAGGTTTTGCTAAATTGAATAAATTTGTAGAATCTTGTAATTGAATGAGTGAAATTGAAACTTATTTATAATGATTCGTTTATGAATTAGATTGATTGAGAGTTTTTTTACTTGGATTTGAGATAATAAAACTCACAATTAATATCTTTGTTGCTATTGTGGTGCCCCTGCTACGCATTCATGCATTACAATTCCTCGAGCTCTTTCTTCTTGCGCTCCTTTGACAGCTATTTCTCATTCTCCTTAGGTGGTAAAGGAGTTTCAGCCACTTTTTACACTGCAGGTTCAGGATGGTAATGACTATCGAGCTTAGAAGACTCTGATTACTTTTTCGACTATTATAACTCTTTATCCTTGGAAAATTCTGCGATTTGATTATCAGGGAAGGGGAAAATTGATATATATCCGAACTTGTCCACATGTTGACATAGAATTATTTCCTCTTAACATCTTGTTGCATGATTTAGACTTGTTCTGTAGTTGAAGGTGCATATTGTCACATGTGCTACCTTGCTATTAGCGCCTCTAAGTTGTTCAAAAACTCCTAGTTACATGAAACTTGGCTGGCATGGTCTAGCTTAATATATAGGCAATGCACAAGAAAAGAAAGATGTTGAGCTGAAGAATGAACAAGTCAGTGATAACGGAGTGAAGGATACTGCCCCTTCTTAATCCAAGAATGCAAAGAAGAAGAAAAAGAATGACTAGTCCTCCAAGGAGAAGAAGGAAACCGAGAACCAGGCAAACAGCTAGGATGTCAATGGCCATCCCAGTAATTTATCTGAACTTGAACTGGATGATGAAGATGCATCTGCTATTGATGTCAAGGAGCGTCTAAAGAAGGTAGCAGCTGCAAAGAAAAAGAATTTCATCAAGGATTTGGATGGTGCAGCGAAAGCTGCTGAACATGAGGCTGCTGCAAGGAATGCAAAGCTGGTTGCGGCTAAGAAGAAAGAAAAGAACCAACACTACAATCAGCATCCAGTTAGGTAAAAATAAGGCATGCCACTGTTTTTTTCGCTGGGCACACAGGGAAAATGTAGTTCTTCATTGTTCATTTTGACAATGTGGAATAAAACCATCTCTGGGATCTTCAGCTTTGCTTCGAGAAATTTTAGCCTTCTTGAATATCTTTTTCTTTATTTAGTGAGGAAATTATACATTCATCTTGATGGAACTTGTTTGTGTTGCGTATAAATCAAACCGTTTTCTGACAATCGTTACTTGATTTCCTTATTTGTGCTCTTGACTCAAATTTGCCACTTGTGGGCTGGTCGGACACTCTATCCTTTGCAACAGATTGCCTATTGTATACACAAGCGCTCTCCAAAGTGGCTGAAATTGCAAGACAGTCCGTGCATGAAGACACTATGAATAATGTTCATTTAGTCCATACATCTCATTGGATGTGGAAGAAGGTCATCATGATGATGATCATGATACTCCAATCATCCCAATCGATGCTATTGAAGAGGATGAAGCAAATTCATCACACAAAGTAGAACCACCTTCATCTGTAAAAGAAAGTGTTAACGAGGGCTGCTGTTGCATCAAAGATGGCTGGCAGTTGCATCAAAAAAATTCAGATCCTAGCACTAAGAACTTTACAATATTATATATGAACTTTACAATATTTTTTGCGCACTTTATAATCTTATTTTTGCACTTTATAATCATATCCTAGCACTAAGATCTATAAGCTCGAATTGGAAAGAGCGTCTGGACAAATTGTTGTTCAGAAAGTTGGTGGTTCGACTCCACCTAGATCTATTCATGCAATTCGGAGTGTTATTCATGCAATTTATAGTTTTATTTATACATTTTATAATCTTATTTATTCACTTTATATTTGATCAAAAGTATAAGTAAACACTTAATGATATTAGTTATGCACTTTATGATATTATTCGTGCACTTTGATAGTATTAATTGTGCACTTTAAATTATTAAATGTGCACTTTATAATATTATTTGTGCATTATTCATGCATTTTATCATTTTATTTATGCACTTTATAATCTTAATTGTGCACATCATACTCTTATTCATGCACTTCATATTATTATTCATACACTTCATCATTTTATTCTTGCACTTTATCACCTTATTTATGCATTTTATAATCTTAATTGTGCACTTCATAATCTTATCCATGCACTTCATATTATTATTCATACACTTCATCATTTTATTCTTGCACTTTATCACCTTATTTATGCACTTTATAATCTCAAGTGTCCACATCATAATCTTATTCATGCACTTATATTTATTCACTTTATATTTGATCAAAAGTATAAGTAAACACTTATTGATATTAGTTATGCACTTTATAATATTATTCTTGCACTTTTATAGTATTAATTGTGCACTTTATAATATTATTTGTGCATTATTCATGCATTTTATCATTTTATTTATGCACTTTATAATCTTAATTGTGCACTTCATACTCTTATTCATGCACTTCATATTATTATTCATACACTTCATCATTTTATTCTTGCACTTTATCACCTTATTTATGCATTTTATAATCTTAATTGTGCACTTCATATTATTATTCATACACTTCATCATTTTATTCTTGCACTTTATCACCTTATTTATGCACGTTATAATCTCAAGTGTCCACATCATAATCTTATTCATGCACTTATATTATTATTCATTTTATTCTCAAAGTTTATTCATGCATTTTATCATTTTATTTATGCACTTTATAATCTTAATTGTGCACTTCATTCTCTTATTCATGCACTTCATATTATTATTCATACACTTCATCATTTTATTCTTGCACTTTATCATCTTATTTATGCATTTTATATTCTTAATTGTGCACTTCATATTATTATTCATACACTTCATCATTTTATTCTTGCACTTTATCACCTTATTTATGCACTTTATAATCTTAATTGTCCACATCATAATCTTATTCATGCACTTATATTATTATTCATATACTTCATCATTTTATTCTCACACTTTATCATTTTATTTTTGCACTTTATAATCTTAATTGTACACTGCATAATATTATTCGTGCACTTTCTATTATTAATCATACACCATTATTTTAATCTTGTACTTTATCATCTTATTTATGCACTTTATCATTTTATTCTTGCACTTTATAATTTTATTCATGATCGGGAACCAAAAAAAAAACCCATAAATAGCCTATGTGGGATATGTTGCTAACTAGTTTGTTCTGAAATATCATTTAGTATAGTAACACCTATTTTCTTTTCTTTTTTCTTTTCCTCACCCATAGAAGTAATTCGAAATATCATGCACCTTTGTATACAACTGACAACCGGTTGAAACTAGTCTATTCATGAAATAAACAACTTGTAACAAAAAATGTCTTAAGAGTCTCATATGCTTTGTATTAGTGAATGATTGCAAGTTACTTTTTTTTGGTGCAATGAATGCAAGGTAAGGTACTGGTACAAAGGATATGGATCCCCCACCATTTGTAGGAGGAATGAGTTAAGTAGAAAAGGATTACTAGTCAAGGACATGAAGAAATCACATGTATATCAGCCCCGTTCTTCAAATGCCAATCATGAGAACATCTAAGTTTACAAGCGCAGAAAAAAAGTAAATGTGAAAGAGCATTACATCCAAATTGCTAAATAAGTTTGGCGCATTTGTATGGTTCATAGCTTTGCAATTTTTTTCTCTGTCATCTCTGAGCAAGAATGGATAGTTCAATTAATTAGTTTCATCATGTCACCATTGGAATTTACTTTCTCGCTTCTGAATTTCACACAGGTATGATGGACACGAGGAAGGATTGTTGCTACATTGTGGGAAGCTGCAGCTGTTTTATCAAGGGTTGCATCTGAGACCACTATACTTTGTCACTGTTCTTGCCGTTCTGTCAAGCTGAAGCATACCCTTGTCAGGAACCTATTTCTTTTGATGCTTTTCCTTGTGAACCATGTAATCCCTGTGCACCTTCTCCTTGGCTTCTTTCTCTCTTCTTTCTTTCTTGTTGGTCCTACACAAAGCCATAAAAAGGAGGATTGGTCAAACACAATATTGCCTAGAATAGGTTGAACTGTAAATTTTCCCAGCGTGCATTAAAGCATACACAAGGATCACTTGTACAGTTCTTTCCTCATCTTTACTCAAACACCTAGAACAACATTATAGCCTTAAATGAGCTTAAAATTTCAATCACCTAGTAGGTATGAATTTAACCATAACTCAATCTCGATTTCTCTCCTAGGCATTTTATCAAACTCCTAGAAGGCATTATTGCGTCTCTTCAAGCTCGTGATCAACACTACTTAATATTACTCATCACTGATCGATAGCAATTTAGCATCACTCAGAACAAAATATTGAAGATGAAATAAAAGCAAATGCAAAACATAAGAGAATTTCAAAACCATAGATTCAGATGTTAGCATTTTAGAGAGATACAATTTGCATTTAGTGTTCTTCTTAGTGAGCAGATCAAGCAATATAAGTATTCCAAAAATATGCACAAAGGTGCTTTCAACTCAGAATTGACCATAGTAGCAATCAAGCAATACAAGTATTCCCAAAATATGTACTAGAGATGAATACAAATTACAAAGCAATGTTCTAAGTCATCTAACCTGATAGGCAATGATCCAAGAATTACGTCGCTGCAGTGTTAAAGCAGCAATTGCACTTTCGGCCTGCCAAAATAGAAAATCAACCTTAGAAGTCAGAGTGTTGAATGACAATATTAACTTTAGCAACACATCTGGAAGGTTTGATAGGGTTATAAGTTATAACTAACATGATCGGCCAGCTATGGTTTAACTCGTATGAGTGTAAATTTCAAAGGCCTTGGGTAAAAGTACACTATCCAACATTCCAACCTAATGGATGCAATGGAAGAACAAGACCAAACGAACTTGAACAACTTCAATCCGCAAAAGTTAAATCAATCCACTACTAGCTCGATCAATTCAAGCTCAAATCTACAATAAATTTGAAATTTAACAAAACATCATAAAATCCACAAACACGGAATTGTTCATACCTAGGGCTCACTGTTTACATCTGGGGTGAGGAGAAAGCATCAATTGGCGAGCAATTGCCCACAAGCAACAGTGTGTCAGACACCTCCCCATCGTCGGACACCTCCCCATCGTCGTCTCGGTCACCGGCGCTGCTCGCCGAGGATAAAGCGTCGAAGAATCAGAACCGCATCGGCAGTGAGGGGCTTGAAGTGAGAGGGGAAAGGAATCGGGAAAAGAGGATCGGAAGTGAGGAAGCTCGCAAAGACTGGCATGATTTGGTAAGGGCGGAGATTGGCGAGCAATTGAAGCGATGAGGCAAGGAGGACTGAATGGGAGACCTGCCTTGGTAGGCTCTTTGATCGTCGTTTGGAAGAGAAGACTGAGCCGCATCCGACGACCCGCGACAGAGGTGATGAGCGAGGGCGAAAGAAGAGGTGCGAGACCTAGATCTGAGGACGACGACGACGACGACGGACGGCGGACGACAGACAGACGACGAGGATTGAGGGAGGATGACAAAACCGTACATTGTCCATCTCCATGGATGCAAGGTCTCGGATTTGGGAGAGAGAGCGAGTGAAGCTTGTTCGGCCCAAATAAACAACAACTACAGTATCCCGACCCAAAACGCATGTAAAAGGCCCATTTTCACTTTAAGCCAAATTTTCACCTTAAGCTCCATTTTCATTTGAACCTTTACCTATATATATATATATATATATATATATATATATATATATATATATATATTCAAGAACACTATAATGTATTATGATATCATTGACACACTAACAAGAACATATCAATGTGGGATGAAATAATTCAAAAACACGTACTGTAATGTATTATATACATACACACAATGTAATATATGTATATAATTTGTATTAAGATAAAAACATATCATTATATATATACACAAGTAATATATAATTTATATTATGATAAAAAAAACATATCATTATATATAATATTAATATATAGCGGGTCAGACCTACCGGCCCGCTTGGACCTCATACTCGACCCAAGCCCAACCCGGCGGGCTTACCGGGTGGGGCCTGTCGGCCCACTCGGGTCTACACCCACCCCACACAACTCTTGCGCAATATCTCGTAATGTTCATCAGACATATGACTTTTGATGAGATCACAAGCATCATGATAAGAATATCTGTTTGATCTAGAACAGAACAACTCATTTTCAGGAATACAATAAGCAATGTCCAGTTTCAAAACCAACAAAAATATCTAACAGAAATACATGTCAGCATGAGTAAACAATACTTGATAGCAGACGGAAAAAAAATTCAATATCTAAAAAACGCACAGAAAATTTCCTTCTGTATATGACTAAATCAGTAGATGAACCTGATAAACACGAACAACACTGATGCATTTGCTAATACAAAAACAAACAACAATAACCCAACACAATTTTGGCAAAGTAGATTAAAAACCTACATAAAACGCACCAAAACAAACCCTAACCAACATGAAAAATGTTAAAAGCAAAAGCAGTACCTGAACTAACGACGATTTCCGCCATATAAGCAATTATGATAACAAATTGCAATAAACGACCACAAAAAACTCTACTTTAACGATAATTGAGTCGAAAATTGCAAGGAAGATATAAAAAAGAGAAACGGGGTTGAACGACGACGAATAAATGGTCTAATAGAAGGAAGGGTATTTTCGTAATATAAACTTCCGAAATTAGAAGAGTGGATATATTCCACCAATTTTTACAAAGGACACTCCTCAAATTAGAGCAAAAATTTGTGCCTCCGGCACAAATTTTACCTATTTTTCTGCTCCAATATTTGTGATTTTCTTGCTCTCTTATTGGTCATCTTTCATGGTGTAGGAGCTCTCTGAACTCCCGACTTCATATGACCGCTTAATCCTTATGGTACCCTCTGGCTCATATACTTTTGACACTGATGGGGCTTTATTATTTCTTTCCATACGGAACCTAGCTCTCGGTGGGGCTAAGCTAAGCTGGAGGGAGGTCATGTGTGCGGTTCCACATACGGGAGACTCAAACAACAGATAAACCCAGCAGGATTTCATCTCAAAATCAATTGACAATGAGAGGAGTAGTTCACTAACCTTTTACGTTGTTCAAGCAATCTCAATATTACCGATGTGGGCCAATCACATTCCAACAGATATCATGCTAAGGTTGCACCTCCAACTATGACCATGCCTTGTTTGAAGGTCACTGGTACTATAAAACTTGCTATCTGAATGTCCATGTGGATATGAGATTTTGTTTTCCAACTCACCATTTTAACTGTCTTAGCAGGCTATGGTTTCTGGGGCCATTGGGGGATTTTTGGATGTGGTTTTCAACTTCAACACCTAAGCACTACTATATGACAATCTTCTTGGTTAGTATCACCTTTTCTTGAATTTAGTGGTTCTTAATCTTTTCACATTTTTATTTGCTAATATATATAATAGTACAGAGTTTTTTTATGCATTGCATGACAGTTATTAAGAATTCAGTGTGAATCCGCTGCCCCAACTGCCCCAACTTCCTGCCCCACAACCCCGCCCACAAAATTATTTTTCCATTAAATTAATATTAAAAAAATTTTAAAAATTATATTTAGCTTCTACATACTAATTATAACATATTTGAAAAAAAAATCTTAAAAAAACAACTTACAAAAATTATAATAATTCAAAAGAGATAGAAAGATTTTATAAAGTTTTAAAAAGATGTTGTTTTACTATATATTTTTTTTAAAAAAATTATAATTCATTTTTTAAAGATTTTTTTATAAATATGTTATACTAAGTATGTAGAAGCTAAATATTTTTTAAAATTTTTATTTAATAACAAAATAATTTTGTGGGGCGGGCTTGTGGGCAGGGGATTCACACTGTTAAGAATTGGCTGGAAAATGTTGATGCTTGGGGATGAATCAATATGCTTCTTATCAGGGTAGAATTGAAAAGGTTGACTTTGCGAAGCAATTGGATTCATCTTTGATTTCTTGAATTTCTAAATAAAGACCGGCCATTTCGGGGTTCGAACTGGGGACATATGAGTACTATCCACAAGTCATTTCCAGTGAGCCATTTCGTAATGGTTATTCATTTTTTATTTCAAATAACTATATACCGTGGCTATTGTGTATAAACAAAAATCACAAGAATTGAGGTTGCAGCTTGCGCTGGCTATGTCAAGGGAGGTCTCGACGATGTCGATCACCGACTTCGACAAAAAGAGGGTTTATGGTCCTAGGTATGCAACGTGCACCCTGATGATGTCACCGACTTTTGGTGTCTATGTTGAGGGAAGAAGATGAATTGATAGTTGAGAGTTGAGATTTGAGAGAGGGTTTAGGGTGTTCATGAACCACCCAGTTGGTTTAATAAATCGGGTTCAGAAAAGTAAATTGAAAGAGCCCGCTAGACCGATCAAAATCAAAGGACAGTGGGAGGGAATTAATATGGGGACAACTGATTCACAACCAAGTGACCACCTAGCTATATAGATTTAATACATATTACTAGTTCAAGTTAACCTTGTCAAGCACGGAATCAGAATTGTAATTTTGGTTAGGCTGGATTTGCATATAATTTTAATTTTTTTCTATTTAAGATATAGTATTAAAAATTAGGAATAATTTTTTTTATCTATATTTAAATTAGCAATAATAGATAAAAGATAATCATTAAAAAAAAAAGACTGGTATATAAAAATTTGCAATAAAAAAGAAAAGGGAGAAGGTATATAAAAATTAGCAATAAAAAAGAAAGACAAGAAAAGGGAGAAGGAAATACAAAAAAGAGAAAGATTGGCAATAAAAGGGAGACTCGAACCCGCACCTTAAGTTTCACCGCTTTCCTCCTCAACTCTCCCTACCAGTTGGGCTATCCTTTTTTTTTTTTTTTTGATGCAACCAGTTGGGCTATCCTAGCAACATTGTCATTTTCTAACCTATATTAATTATATTATTTCTAAATTGGGGTGGGCTGCAGTATATACCAGCACACCCCTGGGTCCGTCCCTAAACCTTGTCCTCATAGTATGATGCTCCGGATTCATTTGTAAAATTATTTGGAGACTTTAGGTCAAAGCTAGTCAGCCTATCAATAGCCCAATGAGCTTGTCTTGATAGACGAAACGTTAAATCGAAGCATTGTGTTTCGATTAAGAGCTCCTCTATGTTAAATTCCGGCTGCTCATATGACGTGGGGGTCACGCACGTCCGAGCGCACCATGCGCTAACCAAGCCGAGTGGGGTTCCATCCTAAAATCAATTGGTGTTAGGTGGGGTAGCCCACCAATTTATATGTAAGGCTTGGATTCATCATCTAATAATCAATGTGAGATGCATATTTCACATCTTTCCACCCTCTATAACCTCTAGGGTTGTTGCATGACTTCATCTCTTCACCTTCGCCATAAAGAGAGAGAAAGAAGAGAGAGAAGTAGCTAGGGTTTGCTCTTAATGGATGGTGAAGCTCTAGCGAAGTTTCGATCTGAGACGAATCTCCCTTGAGACCTTAGATTCGACGAAGGGGAAGAAGTATTGACATTATTAGATGCCCTTTCTCCTCGACAATGATCACCTATCTCGGTGAGAGAGAGAGAGAGAGAGATGACCATTCACTCTTATCAATAAGATTTGATTAGTTTACATTTCATTTCCCGTTATTCTAACAAAAAAACATGACACATATTGTTCCCAATAAAAATACTCCCATGTTATTATGTTCTATGCATTAAAAACACGGTTATTATCAGATACTAGTACAAAATAAAATTTAATTGAGATGCCATTAAATTCGACATCAAATGAGAAATACATAACAATAACAAATAAACACTTGCATCCATACAAAACATTAACCATGCTACTCTTTCAGAATCCGAACGCAAATAGTATGGATCTCCATCAGACATTTTCAAATTACAGTAAAATTTGGCAGCCAATTCTGGGAAGGCTTCTAAAATCCATGACTGTTAGAAATTAAAATACAGTATTCAAATTGATGAGCCAGAAGAATAATATACGATAACAAACAATAAAACTGTTGACAAACAGAAAAAAAACAAACAATAAAAACACTACCTGAAAAGCAAGATTATACCCATATATATCACAACAGCCCCTGTCATCGGCACGATAAGCCAGAGCCACATTCTTTGATGACGTCACCAACCGCGTGTATGAAACTCTCCCCCAAGGATAAATTTCAAACTGATTCTCATCACAAGCAAGAGATAAGTTTTCTTCACTTACAAACTCTGATCGCCTGAATAATATTACTATTTCAATAATAAGCAACTTCGCCAAAATCAACATCTTGGTAGATGATTTTCTCTCAGATTTAAAACACTGAACTAAGTGTTTATAAGAGCATTTCTTCTTCCCAAAGAAATCAATTGCAGAAACATGCTTTGGTTGTTTGCACCCACAAGCTTAACAAGGAAGCCCAGTAATAACATGGAATTCAGCAAGATAAAACCGAGCTATAAATCCATCAACCATAAACCATAACTCCATCTTCTTTTTGGTGGAAACTTGACGCAACATCATCTGATGCATGAGCTGGAAATTACTAACCATATTGGTTCCCTGTGTCAACACCCACCTAAACCTGAGCATGGGTCGGGTCGGACGGGCTTGGGTCGGGCCTCCAACATTTTAGGAACCCATTGTACCGGACCGGGCTTGGGCCAGGCCCGGTTTGTGGGCTTACTACATTGCCCAAGTCTGCCCACCGGGCTGAACGGGCTTTTTTTTAAGAAAAAAAAATGATTGGGGGAACTCTACCCTATCGCATAACAGGTTATGTAACAAAATTTTCTTTTAGCTAATATCAAGAAGAAATGTCAATTAAAGACATAACACATATAAATCTATACTTTTTATTTTGTTTTTAAGAGTTTTCTTTTATATATATATATATATCTTACTCAATATCAATTTGTTTTACAATCATGAAATAATTCAAGAACACTATAATGTATTATGATATCATTGACACACTAACAAGAACATATCAATGTGGGATGAAATAATTCAAAAACACGTACTGTAATGTATTATATTTATACACACACTGTAATATATGTATATAATTTGTATTAAGATAAAAACATATCATTATATATATACACAAGTAATATATAATTTATATTATGATAAAAAAACATATCATTATATATTATATTAATTTATAGCGGGCCAGACCTAGCGGCCCGCTTGGACCTCATACTCGACCCAAGCCCAACCCGGCGGGCTTATCGGGTGGGGCCTGTCGGCCCACTCAGGTCTACACCCACCCCACACAACTCTTGCGCAATATCTCGTAACGTTCATTAGACAGATGACTTTTGATGAGATCAAAAGCATCATGATAAGAATATCTGTTTGATCTAGAACATAACCACTCATTCTCAGGAATACAATAAGCAATGTCCAGTTTAAACACCAACAAAAATATCTAACAGAAATACATGTCAGCATGAGTAAACAATACTTGATAACAGACGGAAAAAAAATTCAATATCTAAAAAACGCACACCAAATTCCCTTCTGTATATGACTAAATCAGTAGATGAACCTGATAAACACGAAGAACACTCATGCATTTGCTAATACAAAAACAAACAACAGTAACCCAACACAAATTTGGCAAAGTAGATCAAAAACCTACATAAACCGCACCAAAACAAACCCTAACCAACAGGAAAAATGTTAAAAGCAAAAGTAGTACCTGAACTAACGACGATTTCCGCCATATAAGCAATTATGATAACAAATTGCAATAATCGACCACAAAAAAAACTACTTTAACGATAAATGAGTCGAAAATTGCAAGGAAGATCAAAAAAGAGAAACGGGGTTGAACGACGACGAATAAATGGTCTAATAGAAGGATGGGTATTTTCGTTATATAAACTTCTGAAATTAGAAGAGTGGATATATTCCACCAATTTTTACAAAGGACACTCCTCAAATTAGAGCAAAAATTTGTGCCCTTGGCACAAATTTTATCTATTTTTCTTCTCCAATATTTGTGATTTTCTTGCTCTCTTATTGGTCACCTTTCATGGTGTAGGAGCTCTCTGAACTCCCGGCTTCATATGACCGCTTAATCCTTATGGTACTGACGGAGGGGAAACCTATCGTTGATCCGCCAAAGAAACTTAAACCTATAATTAGTATAGCAATAAGTAAGAGGTCGATCCCACAGGGAAATTTGTAATTCAAGTGTGATTTACTCCCTCCGTTCGGCAAAACTTGTCGTTTTAGAGTTTTGTTTTTGTTCGGAAAAACTTGTCATTTTAGATATTTTTGCTTCTACTTTACTAAAATGCCCTTGATTTGATTGATGCGTTGTGAGTTGTAGTTTTTGATAAAGTAAAAAGTAGAGTAATAATTGAGGGCAAATTAGTAAAAAAGAAGTGTAATTATTAGTTTTATTAAAAGTTGTGTGGAGAGTTAAAATGACAAGTTTTGCCGAACGGAGGGAGTAGATGACAATCAAGTAACCAAAGAGGGGGTTTTGAGAGTGTAAAAGTTCCGCCTTTTATCAAAGCGGAGTAAAGAAAGCAAGAGTAAATAATTGTGATTCAGACAATTTGGAGAAGTAATCCTACCTACAATTTTCCACTTTATTGGATTGAAGCGATCCTTGTAACTTCTTCTCGTCCTATTAAGTTTCCTATGAATGCCCTTGTCCCGATCTAATATAGTTATTAGTCCAACCAGTCCTAGCAACCCTTATCAATCGAACAGTCCCTAAAGAAGGATTTAACCCAATTGATAGCTTTAAGTTCAGAGATTAGCCAAGGTATTTGCAGTCCCTAAAAAAGGATTTAACAACACATTCAACTTCCTACTCATTCAATTAGTTCAACCATCCCTAAAGGAACAAGTTTGCCACTTAGGTTAGGGTTCACAACCAGAAATCTACAAAACCTTAGCAATTGAATTGATCTAACAAGTTGGCCAGACAAGATAGAACAAAACAATAAACAATCAAGCACAAAGAAGTTGAAGCATTCAAATATAGGAAACAAGGAACGAGAATTAGAAACTCACAATCAATCCGAATAAAGCTTCAAATTGCAGGCAGAATAGATGAGTTTAGTTCCTCATGGAAGATATCGCTCAAAATCTCTAAAGTGTCTGATGAATCCTAATCTAATGAATGAATGAGTAGAATAGAAGTTGTGAAAACAACATAAAACATGGCCTTTTAAAACATCAAAGTCGGCCATAAAAGAAATCAAAAGATTCTAGGGTTTTCATTTAATAAAACGTAGCGTATAATCGTTGTCGGCAGATGCGGCGGCCGCCGTATGTATGCTGCGGCCGCAACATCGGTATTCTTTTTGCAACGTCCCTGGCGGCGGCCGCTGCATTGGTCTTTCACGGAAATTCCGTCTTGAATCAGCTCTCGACGTCAACATAAAAGTTGTAGCTCTCTGAAAGAGCTTTCCAACGTATGGTCATAATAGTCAATCGGACAACTGAGGCCTCCAGAAAGTGCAAAACAAGTTCAGCATGTCTGGCGACAACTTCTGCAGACTTGTTCTCCGTTTAGTCTCGCTTCTTCTTCTCAGGACCTCTTGAGATCTTCATGTATGTTTCTTCGATCAACTAGACATTCTCATCCAACGCGTTATCAACCCATGTCTCCTCCTCGGATCTACCATTACCTGAAATAATCAATAAAAGCATGTAGATTCCGACTCCGACAACATAGAGAACTAATATGCAAATCATACTTAAACCATGCATGATATGCATCATAACTAAGCTAAATGCAACCTATTATGCCTACCTAAATGCATGCTATCAAACTCCCCCACACTTAACCTTTGCTTGTCCTCAAGCAATGATAGAATGAACATGAACCAATGTTTCCCACAGGAAATCCCTTCAAGTTTCAACCTCATCAAAAGCAACATCATAGCAAGTGAAAACATAAGCCAAGTAAACAAACGTCATAGCATGTATTCCAGTGATCAAAGCTTAGAAGTAGACATCACCCAACCTCACCAGAAGTATGTGTTTCACTCATGTGTTTAGGCTTTAAGGTACAACTCTCAACTCAATCCAAAATGCACTAAGCTCATAGACATTGACCACCATATCACCAAATATCTACCGAAATGTCACTACTTGCGGGACACAATAAAGACAACTAAATAAAATGTGACACTTTTTTTTTCTTTTCTTTTGTTTTCTTTTTTTCTTCTTCTTTTTTTTTTCTTGTCTTGGTGCTTTACTTACGCGAGGCGCAAACATGGGTGTCATGAATGGCCCCGGTCTATCAACACTTCAACCTACTAATATGAACTCCACTTGAACATCTTTTGACGCAAGTTGCAAACATGGGTGTCATGAATGAACCTGGTTACTCAATGATCAAGCTTTCTTTCCTAGTGGATCGTTTTCAACACCTTTTTGCGCGAATCATACCCATGGGTGTCATGCATAGATCCGGTTACTAAGTGCATCAACCATTGCCACCTTATTCACTAAATATGTACAAATTCAAACAAAAGACACAATATATAACATAAACTCCGCAAGCAACAAACATGTGAGTCGGTCTTTAAAAATAGATACTGCAGTCAATGCCAAGAGGTAGCAAAAACACAAGGAGAGTAATTCACACAATTGAGCATAAGAATTCAAATAAGGCCAAACATTCTCACATGGCATGTTTTGAGGACTTCAATCATACTTTAGCTCAATCATACATGCTCAATTATATTTGTTAGCTCATGTTCCGCAAAAATCAAATACAAACAAGGTCAAAACATCCAGAACTCCATGAGATTTATATGATAATGCTTGAAATTTAAATTAGAAGACAAACTAAGCCAGATGGGTATTTGAAACAAAAATTAATAAAAATGATTACAGAAATTAAACATGATGCAGAAATTGAAATATGATCTCCTATATGCATCTATATACAGAATTCCTCGATCTCCCCCTCACTTAAAGTTTTCATTGTCCTCAATGAAACAGTAAAGACAACAAAAATAAATCAAATCTAACCAGAGTGAATGAAAAGGAACCTCACTAAATGAAAAGAAAATAGAACTTACCTCGAGTTGCCTCCCGAGAAGCGCCTTTGTTTCAAGTCGTTGGCTCGACGTAATGTTGAAGCTCAAGACACTAATCAGACATAGTCAAAGCCCTCATCAACCTGTCAAACTCTTGTGTACAACTAACAAACAAACATACACTACATACCAAAAAATTGAAAATAAATAATAAAGAATTTAAGGGCAGTTTCAACTTATTGTATTTCTGAGCTTGACTACCCACAAAGGGTATATAATACAACCAATTCAGTTCTATTGGTGGCTTGTCAAAGTAGCAGTCAAATGGATCAACGTATCCACCAATATTCTCTCTAGTGCAGGAGATAACCTTTACCTTCTCTGTAGCCTCAGCAATAGGCTCTTGACCTAATTCATCAATGGGGGAGCTAGGGATGATCTCTTCAGATGGAGTGTTTGCAGTCCCTAAAAAAGGATTTAACAACACATTCAACTTCCTACTCATTCAATTAGTTCAACCATTCCTAAAGGAACAAGTTTGCCACTTAGGTTAGGGTTCACAACCAGAAATCTACAAAGCCTTAGCAATTGAATTGATTTAACAAGGTGGCCAGACAAGATAGAACAAAACAATAAACAATCAAGCACAAAGAAGTTGAAGCATTCAAATATAGGAAACAAGGAACGAGAATTAGAAACTCACAATCAATCCGAATAAAGCTTCAAATTGCAGGCAGAATAGATGAGTTTAGTTCCTCATGGAAGATATCGCTTAAAATCTCTAAAGTGTCTGATGAATCCTAATATAATGAATGAATGAGTAGAATAGAAGTTGTGAAAATAACATAAAACATAGACTTTTAAAACATCAAAGTCGGCCATAAAAGAAATCAAAAGATTCTAGGGTTTTTTTAAAGTTTTAAAAAGATGTTGTTTTACTATATATATTTTTTAAAAAAATGATAATTCATTTTTTAAAGATTTTTTTTATAAATATGTTATACTAAGTATGTAGAAGCTAAATATTTTTTAAAATTTTAATTTAATAACAAAATAATTTTGTGGGGCGGGGTTGTGTGCAGGGGATTCACACTGTTAAGAATTGGCTGGAAAATGTTGATGCTTGGGGATGAATCAATATGCTTCTTATCAGGGTAGAATTGAAAAGGTTGACTTTGCGAAGCAATTGGATTCATCTTTGATTTCTTGAATTTCTAAATAAAGGCCGGCTATTTCGGGGTTCGAACTGGGACCTATTAGTACTATCCACAAGTCATTTCCAGTGAGCCATTTCGGAATGGTTATTCATTTTTTATTTCAGGTAACTATATACCGTGGCTATTGTGTATAAACAAAAATCACAAGAATTGAGGTTGCAGCTTGCGCTGGCTATGTCAAGGGAGGCCTCGACGATGTCGATCACCGACTTCGACAAAAAGAGGGTTTATGGTCCTAGGTATGCAACGTGCACCCTGATGATGTCACCGACTTTTGGCGTCTATGTTGAGGGAAGAAGATGAATTGATAGTTGAGAGTTGAGATTTGAGAGAGGGTTTAGGGTGTTCATGAACCACCCGGTTGGTTTAATAAATCGGGTTCAGAAAAGTAAATTGAAAGAGCCCGCTAGACCGATCAAAATCAAAGGACGATGGGAGGGAATTAATATGGGGATAACTGATTCACAACTAAGTCACCACCTAGCTATATAGATTTAATACATATTACTAGTTCAAGTTAACCTTGTCCTCATAGTATGATGCTCCGGATTCATTTGTAACATTATATGGAGACTTTAGGTCAAAGCTAGTCAGCCTATCAATAGCCCAATGAGCTTGTCTTGATAGACAAAACGTTAAATCGAAGCATTGTGTTTCGATTAAGAGCTCCTCTATGTTAAATTCCATCTGCTCATATGACGTGGGAGTCACGCACGTCCGAGCGCACCATGCGTTAACCAAGTCGAGTGGGGTTCCATCCTAAAACCAATGACCATTCACTCTTATCAATAAGATTTGAATAGTTTCCATTTCATTTCCCGTTATTCTAACAAAAAAACATGACACATATTATTCCTAATAAAAACACTCCCATGTTATTATGTTCTATGCATTAAAAACACGGTTATTATCAGATACTAGTACAAAATAAAATTTCATTGAGATGCCATTAAATTCGACATCAAATGAGAAATACATAACAATAACAAATAAACACTTGCATCCATACAAAACATTAACCATGCTACTATTTCAGAATCCCAACGCAAATAGTATGGATCTCCATCAGACATTTTCAAATTACAGTAAAATTTGGCAGCCAATGCTGGGAAGGCTTCTAAAATCCATGATTGTTAGAAATTAAAATACAGTATTCAAATTGATGAGCCAGAAGAATAATATACGATAAAAAACAATAAAACTGTTGACAAACATAAAAAAAAAAAACAATAAAAACACTACCTGAAAAGCAAGATTATACCCATATATATCACAACAGCCCCTGTCATCGGCACGATAAGCCAGAGCCACATTCTTTAATGACGTCACCAACCGCGTGTATGAAACTCTCCCCCAAGGATAAATTTCAAACTGATTCTCATCACAAGCAAGAGATAAGTTTTCTTCACTTACAAACTCTGATCGCCTGAATAATATTACTATTTCAATAATAAGCAACTTCGCCAAAATCAACTTCTTGGTAGATGATTTTCTCTCAGATTTAAAACACTGAACTAAGTGTTTATAAGAGCATTTCTTCTTCCCAAAGAAATCAGTTGCAGAAACATGCTTTGGTGGTTTGCAACCACAAGCATAACAAGGAAGCCCAGTAATAACATGGAATTCAACAAGAGAAAACCGAGCTATAAATCCATCAACCATAAACCATAACTCCATCTTCTTTTTGGTGGAAACTTGACGCAACATCATCTGATGCATGAGCTGGAAATTACTAACCATATTGGTTCCCTGTGTCAACACCCACCTAAACCTGAGCATGGGCCGGGCCGGGCGGGCTTGGGTCGGGCCTCCATCATTTTAGCAACCCATTGTACCGGACCGGGCTTGGGCCAGGCCCGGTTTGTGGGCTTACTACATTGCCCAAGCCCGCCTTTGTTGGCGGGCTGGCCCGCCCACCGGGCTGAACGGGCTTTTTTTTAAGAAAAAAAAATGATTGGGGGAACTCTACCCTATCGCATAACTGGTTATGTAACAAAATTTTCTTTTAGCTAATATCAAGAAGAAACTTCAATTAAAGACATAACACATATAAATCTATACTTTTTATTTTGTTTTTAAGAGTTTTCTTTATATATATATATATATATATATATATATATATATATATATATATATATATATATATATATATATATATATATATATATATATATATATCTTTCTTACTCAATATCAATTTGTTTTACAATCATGAAATAATTCAAGAACACTATAATGTATTATGATGTCATTGACACACTAACAAGAACATATCAATGTGGGATGAAATAAGTCAAAAACACGTACTGTAATGTATTATATATATACACATGTATATAATTTGTATTAAGATAAAAAACATATCATTATATATACACACAAGTAATATATAATTTATATTATGATAAAAAACATATCATTATATATAATATTAATATATAGCGGGCCAGACCTATCGGCCCACTTTGACCTCATACTCGACCCAAGCCTAACCCGGCGGGCTTACCGGGTGGGGCCTGTCAGCGCACTCAGGTCTACACCCACCCCACACAACTCTTGCGCAATATCTCGTAATGTTCATCAGATAGATGACTTTTGATGAGATCACAAGCATCATGATAAGAATATCTGTTTGATCTAGAACAGAACCACTCATTTTCAGGAATACAATAAGCAATGTCCAGTTTAAACACCAACAAAAATATCTAACATAAATACATGTCAGCATGAGTAAACAATACTTGATAGCAGACGGAAAAAAAAATTCAATATCTAAAAAACGCACACCAAATTTTCTTCTGTATATGACTAAATCAGTAGATGAACCTGATAAACACGAACAACACTAATGCATTTGCTAAAACAAAAACAAACAACACTAACCCAACACAAATTTGGCAAAGTAGATCAAAAACCTACATAAACCGCACCAAAACCAACCCTAATCAACAGGAAAAATGTTAAAAGCAAAAGCAGTACCTGAACTAACGACGATTTCCGCCATATAAGCAATTATGATAACAAATTGCAATAATCGACCACAAAAAACACTACTTTAACGATAATTGAGTCGAAAATTGCAAGGAAGATCAAAAAAGAGAAACGGGGTTGAACGACGACGAATAAATGGTCTAATAGAAGGAAGGGTATTTTCGTAATATAAACTTCCGAAATTAGAAGAGTGGATATATTCCACCAATTTTTACAAACACTACTAAAAAAACAGGATTTAGCAACGGAAAATAGCAACGGCTTTGGCCACGAATGGTCGTGGCTAAACGCTTTAGCCACGGACTCAGCAACGGGCGGGCCATCCGTAGCCATATGCCTCGTGACTAAATTTCAGCTTGAGATGGCCACGGATTTTAGCTTCGAACTATATAATCGTGGCTACTTCCGTGGCTGGGGATGGCATTGTGAAAGTCGTGGCTGTAGCGACGACAATAGCATCGGATATGGTCATTGCAGAAGTCGTGGCTAAGTTTGTGGCTGGGTTCGTTGCGAGGAATATGTCAGGGGTGCTGCTGGTTCCGTGGCTGGCTCGTTGCTATGGTCGTGGCTAATGCCAATGCTTAAGTTGTTGGTAACTTTGAGGCTAAAGTCGATGTTAATGTTGTTTCTTTTTCCGTGGCTGAGTCGTTGCTATGGTCGTGGCCTTGGTTGTGGTTAAATTCGTGGCTTACGTTGTTGCTATTATTTGGATGCACTATTTATACGATAGAGAATATATAACGCAATATCTAATGCGTCCAAATACAACACACATCATGCACATAATGTTCATCCTAAATACATACACAACCCTAGTCATCAATGTTCAACAATCCAAAATACATCCGCCAGTTCGACAAACCAAGTACATCCACCAGTTCGACAAACCAAAAGTACATCCGCCAGTTTTAACCAAAATAGGGCAAGTCCAACAACCATTCAGAAACAGAAAAATACCAACTTACTTTGTCGGGCGTTTGCCCTTGTAGAACTGCACCATGGTGCTGAGAAGCTTCTCCTGCCACTCTTCATTGGACTTCTTAGTCTCACCCATCAGTTGCTCCCCAATAGTAGCCATATCATTCCTTACGCTTGTGCTTACTTGTTCTTGCACTCTATCGCCAATTGAGGAGATTTCCTCCCTAAGGTTTGTGGCCACCTGGGTCTGCACATGATCCCCCAACTCCACCATTTCTTTCCTCAAGTCTTCCTTGAAGGTGGAGAGTTCAATCCTCACATACTCCTTTAAATTGCCACCAGCAGCAGGAACTTCAGCAACACTGGACGTATGTTGAGCAGCTTGTATTATAGGTTGAGACTCCGATCCCATGCCCAATACCCTGCCTTTCTTCGAACCTCCAACAGCCTTGAGCCACACAGAGTTTGTGTCAACAGAATGGGATGCATTCTCAGAGATTGCATCATCATCTAAGATTTCTTCTTCAAGCAATTGGTCATACTTGTCCTACAAGTTCATAGACAGAGAATGCAATATTAAGGCTGAGCAAGAACATATATGAAAAAATACAGGACCAGAAGAAACATCATACACATGAATAAAATGAAGATGATATGCAACCAGCGTTCGACATTCCAAAATAAAAATTGTAACAAGCAAACAAAACATGAAAATCTGCAAATCATAACTTGTAACATGAAAAACATGACAAGCAAACATAACTTGTAACAAGCAAACAAAACACTGAAAAGAATATGACAAAATACTGAAAAGAAGATGAAAAAGCAACCACAACTTGTAACACACCAAAATGAAAATATGAAAATCTGCAAATCATATATGATATCAAACTGTTGGTCATAACTTGTAACACCAAAATGAAAATATGGAAATAATATATGGTATCAAACTGTTGGTGTTGGAACTTATTATCTTATAGTTGAACTACTTCATAACAAGACCAGATTGTAAACTCATAGACAACACATCAACAACCATTATTCCAAGTAAAACACATGAACACATCAACAACCGTACTTCATAACTAGACCAGATTTTACGTATGAAAGACATCAACACCAATAACAGATAACAACAATTCCAAACAACATATAACAACAATTCCAAGTGATGGGTAGTACAAATCATCTAAACCATGCACATCACTTGAAAACAGGAAAAATTAAATGAAGGTTCACTGGAGTTAGTAAGTACTTACCACAGCTTCTTGGCACTGAGCGCCGGCCCAAGAACCATCCTTTTTTCTATGACACCTTGCAAAGGTTTGTTTTGGTGTTGGCTCCGTTCCAAGCTCATCCCTCTATAAGAATTAAATTCAATCATTTAGTATACATAATACATATATAAACTGTATATAGATAGTAAGTTAAAAGCAAGAATTAAATTCAATCATTTAGTATACATAATACATATATAAACTGTATATAGATAGTAAGTTAAAAGCAATTGATTGAGATTATGGAAAATTGGAAAACAACAAGAGGAAATTACCAGTCGCTTCTTGATGACGGTAGTTGAAACTGATCCACCGCTGAAAATTGGGGTGCCTTTCTCTGTTGCGATAGCTCGGTTTTGCTTGTTCACTTCAGATTGGTGTAGAAACTTATCCTCCTTCTTCCATATCTCCCACATCTTGGCCCATATAAATTGCTTCACCCATGTAGGCTTCTTCTTTGTTCTTCCCGTGCGAGCCTTTCCAAATACGTTTCTTAGGTGGTCTCCTCCCCTTGTTTGGAAAGCTTTGGGAACCACTGATTCTGGGTATTCATTTTCGTCCCATGTACATCGACTCTAGGTACATTCAACAAACAAATAGAAGTTATATATTCAAGTCATTTAATATAAAGTAACATATGTAAGCATTTGATTGAATTGTGTCATACCTTGAACATCTCCCACCATAACTCAACTGTTTGATCAGGAACATCACTCCACCGTATATACGGGCCATCGAAATGAGAATGAATAACCTGGGTGAGGACTGCAAATGCAGGGTTGGTTGCATCAAATCTGACCATCATTCAATACCCAAAAAAAGAAGAAAGGGTATTAGTTGTGGTGACTTGCTCAACACACAGAATGAAGACAACGGTGAGTTAAGAATTTATAGAATGCTATGTAATGAAAAAGAGTTGTCATTATAGATGTAACAAAATTATTAAGCCATGTAAATAATTCAGCAGCAGATACATTTGTCACAGAATTATTAACTGATTATAGATGTAACAAACTTATGAAGTCATTATAGATGCAACAAAACTGATATGGGATGAAAAATCAGATAGATATAACAACATTACTAAGCAGTCTAAGCCATGTAAATAATTCAGCAAATACATTTGTCACAGAGCTGTCATTATAGATGACATGTACATAATGTATAAGTTAAGCTCCAATTACCACAAAAGCATTCTAAGCCATAAAATGAAACACAACATTCAATATGTACATAATTACCACAAAATCATTTTTAAGCCATCACCACAGAAGCATTCTTAAGCCATGAAAATAATTTATAAGCTTCAATAACCACATAAGCATTCTTAAGCCATCACCACAGAAGCATTCTTAAGCCATGAAAATAATTTATAAGCTTCAATAACCACATAAGCATTCTTAAGATCCAATTACCACATGTTTGAGTAATTTAAAATGCACTCTAAGCCATAAAATGAAACACAATATTCAATGTGCAGAAAATCAGAGAAGGAAAATTGAAAGGGAAAGGCCTTACGTTCCATTCGCCAGTTGAATCTGCACTTTTCTGTTCCACCTACTAGATTCGTCAGTTGCTATGACAGCCTCTTCCTCTGGGTTTTGAGAAACTGCGGGATCTGCAGACCTTGAAGATGACTCCCCCTCATTGTTCGATACATTACCAGGGGATGACAGTGCAGTACCTCTTGATGATGGCGATGGCCCAGGTTGAGAGGTGGTGGGTTGGGAGGACGTAGAAGGTCGGGGGCTAACCGGCAAGGAAGGTTCAGTGACAGCAGAAGGGGGGACGCGAGAGGGTTGAAATCTTGAGCGGGGTCTGGTAGGAGTTCTCACCGGGGGAGGGAGCACAGTGGTGGGAGCTCTCGCCGGTGGAGGAGGCACAGTGGTTTGTTTTCTCCGGGGTGACGCCCTGGTGGTAGCTGTGCTCCGGGGTGCTGCCCTCGTCGGAGAGTTGGCTGGTGGAGATGGCGCAGTGGGGGGTGGAGCGGTCACCGGTGGAGATTGGGCAGCCGGTTGAGCATTTGTCCTTCCCGCTGGAGGTTGTCTCCGGGGCGAAGCCCTTGTAGGAGAATTGACTGGTGGAGATGGCGCAGTGAGGGGTAGAGCGGTCGGCGGTGGAGATTGGGCAGCCGGTTGAGCGGATTCCGGTTGCGTCTTAGTTCTTCCTATGGTCGGAGCCAAAGGTGGTCTCGTGCTTCCAGATGTGCGTGAAGATCTCCTCAGTCCCCCTCCCCGCATTATTGAGTTTGTGGTTTGTGGTTTGTGGTTAGGGTTTCAGACGCGAGAGAAAAGAGAAGAGAGGGTTTGTGGTTTCAGACGCGAGAGGAAAGAGAAGAGAGGGTTTGTGGATTAGGGTTTGTCAAATTGAAATGGAAAGTGAAAAAAAATCCGGGTTTGATTTTTGACTTTTCGATTTCCCTCTACAAATTTTGGGTTTCCCTCTAAAAAAATTGGGTTTCCCTCTACAAAAACCGGGTGCTGGGCTGGGCTCGGGTCGGGTACAAGCCCAAATCGAAAAAGGCCCAAATCAGCATCTAGGGTTCGTTCTGAATCCGAGAATGGGACGCCATTCTTGTTGAAATCATGAGAAGGTGAAGAGAGGGCTATGGTCTCCGGAGGAGGACGACAAGCTCATGGCTATGGCTGCTGGAGCGAAGGGGCCGTGGACAACCGATGAGGACCAGTTGCTCGTCGACTATGTCAAGCAGCACGGCGAAGGCAGATGGAACTCCGTTTCTCGCCTCACAGGTTGGCTTAGCAAGCCCAGTCTCAATTCTAGCATATGAAAGTCTCATACAGTGTTTTGTTAATTTCATGTAAAGTTGTGTTTATTTGACAAAATCATGAGTTTGTTAATCTCTAATAGACCTTATGTTTAGTGTTAGAACTTATGGTGTTGGAATTGTCTATGGATGCAGGACTGAGGAGGAATGGGAAGACTTTTAGATTGAGGTGGGTGAATTACTTGAGGCCGGATCTCAAAAGAGGCCAAATCACTCCACAACAGGAGAAGATCATTGTTGATCTTCATGGTAGATTGAGGTGGGTGAATTAAGCTGATTGTTATGTTGTATGGATTTGTATCTGATCGTTCTCAGTTGAGTTACTGAAATTGGGGTATTGAAATTGAGAATTCGTGAATGGGTTTTCAGTTGAGGGTTTCATGAGTTTATTAGTTTGCCTTCAAAGATTTCATGAGTTTATGAATATGAAAATTGGGAATTCATAGATATCAAGAGTTTTTGAACTATCTGCTTCATACATTTCATGAGTTTATGAATCTACCAATTGGGAATTCAAACTGATGCAATAATATATAAACCAATTTCAGTCAGTCCGAAATCTACCTCAATTAGAAACTGATTTGCGATTGCATAATGTGATATTTCCATTGGAATGCCTGTTAGCTCAATGGAAGAGCGTTGTGCATCGCACAAAGATGGGGGTTCGATTCCCTCATAGGCCAATTGTACATGTAGAACAAAATGACATTAGTTCATAACCTACGTAATGCAGCAGCGCACCATACTTGATATTGCTCCTGATTGGTAACTGTCAGTGCATATATGCTCTGAAATCCTGTAAGAAAGTATAAGTCCAAAGCAAATTAGTAAATGCTCCTGATTGTTTTATATATCTACCTCAATTAGAAAACGTGTATGTGCATATGAGAGTGTTAAGCATATAACAATCCACACACAGATTTTTTTTGTAACATTATTTGTGTTAAGACAGATTTTTTGGTGAAATTATTAAACCAGTTCAGCAGTGCATATGACAGACCTTGCAGTGCACTAAAATGGTCAGTCCGAGCCTTCTTCGCAGCTTGTTGTCTCCTCAAATTCATCCTCCTCTTCATCATTTAATTCATCAATTCCCGCATCATCAGCTCGTACGACAAATTGATCATGTTGACCCCCCTCGGAGTCCATCGTGTAGCTGGTGTCATCGCATACTTCAAACGCACCTGAAGGATCTCGCAAGGTTGTCGGTGATTCTCCTACTCCTATGTCGATGGATAATTCCGGGGTGAAGACTTCATCAGACTGATAAGCCTCTGTGTCAGCTTGGCCCGTGGATGCCCACCTTTGTTCTATCCTGTTTTGAGCCCTTGTCTTGCACACATGCCACCAATCCATCCTATCACGGGAGACTCCTGGATATTGAACATAATAAACCTGCAGAGCTTGTTGCGCGAGCACAAAAGGCTCATACCGTCTATACATTTTCTTGTGATTAACTTCAACAAACTGGTAGATGGGATGAACTTGTGTTCCTCGTATCGTTGGATCAAACCATCGACACTTGAACAGGGTAACTGTCAATGGGTGATCAAGTGCCGTTGGGTAGTCGAGCTCGATGATTTCTTCGAGGAGACAAAAAAATCTGATTCAGTAGTCGAATAGTTGGACCCTCGAACACAAACCCCACTGTTCATTGTAGATTTCCCTTCGCCATGTTGTAGAGTGTGGAACTTATAGCCATTGGTAAAGTATCTTGGCCAACATCTTGCTTTCACATTAGGACCCCATGCCAAACTCCACAATATATCAGTTGGTCCCAATCCGCTTCCTTTGTCTAAGGCCTAACTAGCAAGCATGTGCATAAATAAATATATATGTTATATAAAAGATGTATAATAATTCTGGTCAGGTACACTTACATATTGCTTATACCAGTTCGCAAATTCCTTTTCAATGAGGTCATCTCCCACATTATCCCCCATGACACTCTCAAATATCCTACACATATATAAGAAAAGCAAAAAAAATGGTAAGTAAATATATTCATGACAATAAGAACTATAAATTGTATGTACTCGGTTTCCTTACTCAAGGTACGGTTGTACTTCCGGACAGTTGAGCAACACGTATGTGTGTGCGGCCATCCACTCTTCCTCTTCAGTCAACCACCTTACTTTCTCCTTCCCCTTACCCTTGCCAGGGTAATTGAAAATAGATAAGGCACAAAATTCCCCCTCGTGGACATCATTTCTGGCGGGTCTCCTCAAGCTGGAAGGAACATGCGAAGGGAAGTAGTGCACGGAGAAATTAGCTATTTCTTCCCGTAAGTACGCCATCACGATCGACCCTTCTACAATACCCTTTTGAACGATCTTCTTTTTCATCTTAAATAAAAATCTCTCGAACGGATACATCCATCGATAATGAACCGGACCTCCCACACGGGCCTCATATGGAAGATGGACAATGAGATGCTCCATAGAGTCAAAAAATGATGAAGGGAAGATACGCTCCAACTTGCATACCAATAGAACAATCATGGATATCAGCTGCTCCATGACAGAAACTGACAATGACGACGAACAAATTGTTTGGAAGAAGATACTCAACTCGGTTAAAGGACCCCAAACGCTTGGATGCAACAACTCTTTGAAAGCAATCGGCAAGAGTCGCTCCATAAACACGTGACAATCATGACTCTTCATCCCACTAAGACTGCAGTCATCACTCTGTACACATCTTCCTATGTTAGAAGCATAGCCATCGGGAAATTTGACAGTCCTCAACCATTGACCCACCTTTGTCTTCGCATCACGTGACAAGGTATATATTGCTTTAGGTTTCGCACCCGTGTAATCATCATCTACCTCCAGCTCAGGTCGGTGGCAATATATGCGAATGTCCTTCCGGGCATTCAAGTTATCCTTCGTCTTCCCAGGGACATCCATCACAGTGTTGAACACATTGTCAAAGACATTTTTCTCAATGAGCATAACATCGAGATTGTGTCGAATTAGAAGGTCCTTCCAATATGGAAGTCTCCAGAAAATGCTTTGTTTTGTCCACTTATGAGAAATCCCGTACTCATCGGACTTGTAGGAAGGATCCTCCATGACCGTTGGCAAATCACGAACCCACTCCCATATCTGCTCCCCCGATAACAATGGAGGTGGTGATCTTGTTTCCATATGCCCTCTATAGAAGTCTTTCTTGTTTCTACGGAAGGGATGATCACTCTCTAAAAATTTTCGATGGCAATCGAACCAACAAGCTTTCCGACCGTTTTAGAGGCGAAATGCATCAGATCCCGATTCCATGCAAATCGGACAAGCCAATTGACCTGCAGTGCTCCATCCGGACAACATAGCATATGCAGGGAAATCACTGACAGTCCAGAGTAGAGCCGCACGCATAATAAAGTTTTCTCTCCTCGAGGCATCATAGGTAGCAACTCCAACTTCCCACAACTGCATCAACTCATCAACAAGAGGTTGGAGGCAAATATCTATTAACTTCTTTGGGTTTCGAGGACCTGGCACTATCAACGACATAAACATGTGCTCGGCCCTCATGCACAAATGAGGTGGAAGATTGTAAGGAGTGACAATCACCAGCCAATAGGAATAATTCTGACCATATTTGTTAAATGTAGCAAAACCATCTGTGCATAACCCCAAACGAATATTACGAGGCTCGGAAGCAAAATCAGGATGCGTCATGTCAAACCTCCTCTATGCATCTCCATCTGAAGGATGACACATCATCTCCTCCTCTGCTACGTGTTCTGCATGCCAAGTCATATGGTTGGTTGTCACCTCAGAAGTATATAATCTCTGTAGCCTCGGAATAAGAGGCAAGTAGAATAAAACCTTTTGTGCACGACGCTTGCCTGCACCCACAACATATCTTGCTTCACCACAAAACTTACATGATTCTTCATTGGCATCATTCTTCCAATACGACATACAACCGTTGGGACACATGTGTATTCTTTCCACCGGTAAGCCCAAATTTCGAACTATCTTCTCAGTTTCATAGAAGCTGGTGGGAATCTTGTGGTCAGAAGGTAACACTTCATCATACAACTGCACGAAACCATTAAATAGGCTTTGGGGAACATTATAAACGCACTTCAAGCTCATAAGTCGGCTCACAAAGGACAACTGTGTATGTGTAGTACACCCTGGAAACACCGGTTCATCAGCGGCTCTTAGCACGTCTGCAAACCGCGTAGACAACAAATCAGCCTCCTCGGTCGCTACTGGATCTTCCCTCATTTCATCTACCTCATTCACTTCAGCTGGTTGGAATTCATCATTACCATCGACATTACAAGCACTAAACCATGAAGGAGGAACAAAGTTCGGCCCTGCAATGTCAAACACCATCCTTTGCTCCGCAATTAACTGATCATACATCTGGTTGTCCCAAACCATTTGCTCATGGTTTGGATGTGCAATAGGTTCGCCATGTGCCGTCCAACGATAATAACCATACATAAAACCACGATGGTATAAATGCCTCTTCACATCGTCTATTTTCTCGAAATAACAATTCTTACATCTCCGACATGGACATTTTATCTTACCTTTATCGACATAATAAGTTTGAGCACAAGCAAAATTTATAAACCTATCCACCCCTTCGTAATATTCAAGCTTTAATCCTCTACGATCCTCCAAGTACATATCATACATCCATGTACGATCCTCCATTTTATCAAATTCGATCAAACTGTACGGTAGATATAATAAAGCACGTACATTACTAATTATAATATAATAATTGAACATTCCTACATTTCTATTTAAACACACATTAATAAATTTCTAAATAATTAATTACAAGTGTAAACTTACAACAAATTGAATAAAATTGTGTTAATTGAGCATACAAATTAATGTAATCCCAAAACCCAAACCATTTTTAAATTCTTCCAAAACCCAAACCATTTCAAACTCTTGTAATCCCAAATAAATCTATATACCCATTATATATATAATCTTAATTGTATATATTTAAATTAATAAGGAATAATATAAAATGTAATACATATGTAAAGTCAACAAAACTACCTAGCTAATTACACCTTATTTCGTGACCTCTTTAAAAAAAAAATACTTACCTTCAACTCCAAGGACGTACAGAGAGGCCTGATGTTGAATGGTCTTCCTCACTATGCAAATGCCCAATGTCGACAGTGGAAGCTAGAAGACAACCCAAGTGGGTCGGCCCCAATTAATGCACCCAACCAATATGGCAGGTAAAGTACAAGCGCTTTAATGTTAGCCTCATCCGTAATAGCAACGGATTTAGCCACGGATAGAATCGTCGCTAAATTACCATTTCATTCTTTGGGCCAATAAGCTAATTGGGCCTTTTCAATTCTGATGGGCTATTGACCCATAACGCACCCATTAAATTTGGGAGAAGTTGTGCCACGAATTCAGCTACGGGGTTCTATGATTGAACCATGACAAGCCCATTAATGATCCAAGCCCATAAATTTTGATTAGTGATCCAAGCCCACTCACCACATGTTGCTGAATTTCCGATACTGAATAGCCATGGCGTTAGCTACGGATATTGTGTTGTGGCTATATCAGCGTCGAATACAGCCACAAATAAACAATTTGTAGCTAATGTCGTGGCTATTTTCCAGTGCCACCGACCCACCGAGCCACGAAATCATCCACGGACAAAATGTTCGTTGCTATTAGCAACGAATTTCCGGACTTGGCATCCCAGGTTCAGTGTCAGCCACGAACATAGCCACGGTCAGGATCAGTCGTGGCCAATGTCATCGCTAGCTGCCACGAATTCAGGGTCGCCTATAATTCGTGTCTAAAAATCCGTAGCTATTTCGTGTTGTTTTAGTAGTGAAAGGACAATCTTCAAATTAGAGCAAAAATTTGTGCCTTCGGCACAAATTTTATCTATTTTTCTGCTCCAATATTTTTTATTTTCTTGCTCTCTTATTGGTCATCTTTCATGATGTAGGAGCTCTCTGAACTCCCGGCTTCATATGACCGCTTAATCCTTATGGTACCCTCTGGCTCATATACTTTTGACACTGATGGGGCTTTATTATTTCTTTCCATACGGAACCTAGCTCTCGGTGGGGCTAAGACAAGCTGGAGGGAGGTTATGTATGCGGGTCCACATACGGGAGACTCAAACAACACATAAACCCAACAGGATTCAATCTCAAAACCAATTGACAATGAGAGGAGTAGTTCACTAACCAGGCTCGGCCCTGAGCAAGGGCAAGGTGGGATCTTGCCCAGGGCCTCCAAATTTTCTGGGCCTCATATCGGGCAGCCCATTATAGGGTATTATTATTAAAAAAAAAAATTCTATTTGTGTGAAATTGAAGAAAGCCGTCTCTGCCTCACGCCATATTTCTCTTTCCTCCAAAACTCACGCCATAGCTATTCAATTTCGCCGAAAATCATTAATCTCCTCTCTTCTTCCCAAGTTGTTGATTCTTCCCAAGTTCTTGATTCCAACAGATGAAATTATGGCTCAGACCCCGTCCTTCTATCTCCTTGCCTCTTCCCGAGCCCCAATTTCCTCCATTCGATTTCTATTTAAGGTTTCGTCTGAAATCGAATTGGGCACAATCCATACCTCCAATTTTAGGGCAGAATCGATTCCCTCAATTTCCCCCAATTTGTCATTCAGAAATCAGAAGATCTTGTTCGACTGTTCGTGTATTCGGATGAATCCGAAAATTGGAGTCAGGAACTCAAGAACGCTTGTTTGTTGATTCATCAACTCTCGGATGATCAGAGGTGACAGAGCCTTTAGCCTTTCTCTCCGGTAATATCTAATTAATTTTTCTTCAAAATTTCTTTAAATTCTCTAAATTTCATCCATTGATCGAAATTGGGGTGATTGTGCAGATCAGCAGATCTTCCTTGCCTGCAATTCTAATTCGAAAATTGGGGTGATTGTGCAATTTGTGCAAGACTACTGCCGACTGGAGAGTCTGGAGTACTGGTGATTCAATCAATTCAAGCTTAATCAATTGTGGCCAGGTTCATTCACTCCTTTTATTATATTTTTACAGAATTTTAATTTGATAATTGTGATTGCTCAGTGCTCATTGTTGCCCCATTCTTTGTTGTGTGTATTGTGTTTAACTTGGTCATATTTGAACTTTGAAAAATTTTACATTTAGTCATGTCTTCTAAAAGAAAATTTGAGCCTGGAAGTGTAAAACGTGAAAGAAAAAAAAAAGAATTGAAGAGTTAATTAGGTCTCAAAAATGAGCTCTTGATAAGTTTATACGAAAAGAACCACAAGTTGTTGTTGTTTCTGATGGTGGGGAAGCTACTGGTGGTGAAGGCGCTAGTGCTGAAGCCACTGGTGCTTAGGTTAATACCCCCTGTGTTGAAGTTGAAGTTCCTGCCAATGATGGTGATGCTACTGATAATGTTATAGATGTGGAAAATGCTCTTGATATTTCTGAAAATGTTCTTGATGCTAACATTTCTCTTGATGCTAATGCTAATGTTATTTGCGAGAATGATGATATTTATGAGGATGATGAGGTTTTTGAGAATGATGAGATTTTTGAGAATGATGGAGTTGCTCCTAATGTTGATTGTTCTTATAAGCATAATATCTTTGATCCAAGAATTTGGGATTCTCTTGATCTTAAGCAAATTGACATACTAGTATCAAAGGGTCTTAGAAAGGATGTTTCTATTCAAAAAGGCCCTAAGGATAAATATTCTAGACGATTTTCCTCCACATTTTATACTAGAGTGTTATCTAATGGACAGAAAGTTGAGAGAGATTGGCTTGTTTATTCAAAAGAGCTTGATAAAGTTTTTTGTTTTTGTTGTAAAATATTTAAAAAGGGGAAAGGTCAGCTAACAAATGAGGGTTTTGGGGATTGGAAGCATCTTGGAGATAGGCTTAAAGAACATGAAACAAGTGCCGAACATGTTAAAAATATGATCACATGGTATGATTTGCGTTTGAGGCTCCAAACAAAGAACACTATTGATAAAGATTTTCAAAAGCAACTTGATAAAGAGAAAGATCATTGGAGGAAAGTCTTGGATAGAATTATATCAGTTGTGAAGTTTCTAGCAAAAAATAATCTAGCATTTCGTGGTAGTAATGAAAAATTGTTTCAAAATAACAATGGGAATTTTTTAGGCTTGATAGAAATGTTGGCAGAGTTTGACCCAATTGTTAAAGAGCATGTGGATCGCATTGAAAAGGGAAAGATTCATTTTCACTACCTTGGTCATAGAATTCAAAATGAGCTGATTTGTTTACTCTCTTCTACAATTAAATCTGATATCATTAAGAGAGTAAAAATTGCTAAGTACTATTCAGTAATCTTAGATTGTACTCTGGATATAAGCCATCAAGAACAAATGTCTTTGATCTTAAGATATGTAGATGTCTCTTCAAGTTCGGTTACTATAGAAGAATCATTTTTGGGATTTTTAGAGGTGAATGATACAACCGGACAAGGATTGTTTGATGTTTTACAAAATGAATTGAAAAGTCTTGACCTTGATATTGACAATGTTAGAGGGCAAAGCTATGATAATGGTTCAAACATGAAAGGAAAACATCAAGGGGTGCAAAAAAGATTGTTAGACAAAAATCCTAGAGCCTTTCATACATCTTGTGCTTCTCATAGTCTTAATTTGAGATTATGTGACATGGCTAATACTTGTGGAAAAGCTAGAGATTTCTTTGGAATTATCCAACGTATTTACACGATATTTGCTAATTCTACAAAGAGATGGCAAATTTTTAAGGATAATGTAAAGGGATTGACGGTTAAATCTTTATCTTTTACTCGTTGGGAGAGTAGAGTTAAAAGTGTTAAAGCTATACGATTTCAAATTGTAGATGTAAGAGAAGCTTTCCTTCAAGTGGCTGATAGTGATAATGATTCAAAAATTAGAAGTGAAGCTAATTCCTTGGCCCAAAATGAACTTGGAGAATTTGAGTTTTTAGTGTCCATAGTCATTTGGTATGAAATATTACATGCCATTAATTTAGTTAGCAAGGACTTACAATCGAAATCTATGCTTATTGATGTTGCTATTGAGAAAATAAAGGGGCTGATATCTTTCTTTGAAAAATATAGAGAATCTGGCTTTGAAAAAGCCTTAGAAACAGCAAGGGAAATTGCAAATTCTATGAATATTGATCCGATATTTCATCAAAAGCGTCAAATCCGAAGAAAGAAACAATTTGATGAGAATCCGGATGAAATTACTATTCAGTCTAGAGAGGATGCATTTAGAGTGAATTATTTCTTATTTGTTGTTGATCAAGCAATTAGTTCACTTATTAAGAGGTTTGAGCAATACAATGAATATGAAAAAAAAATGTGGTTTCTTGTTCACCGCTAAGAAGTTATATTCTTTGGATGATGCAAAATTAAAGTCTTCTTGTAATAACATTGAAGCTGTACTTAAGGGAAATGGACAATGTGACATTGATGGAAGTGAATTATTTGTTGAGTTAAAGATACTACAAGATTCTTTGCCTAGAGAAGAAAATCAACCGATTGATATTTTGAAGCATTTAAAACGTGTTGATTGTTTTCCGAATGCAATTATTGTTTATCGGATCTTGTTGACTATTCCTATTACTGTTGCCTCTGTAGAAAGAAGTTTTTCGAAGTTGAAGTTGCTGAAATAGTATATGCGATCTACAATGACACAAGAGCGGCTTAATGGATTAGCTTTGATATCAATCGAGAAGGATCTTTTGGAGAAAGTGGATTGCGAAGAGCTGATTGAAAGTTTTGTTAGTAATAATGTTAGGAGGATGATGCTTTTCTAGTTAATATCAGTATGCTATATTGGTTTAATTTGAAGTCTCAAGACTTTGTTTTACTTTCAGTTTATTTCGAACTTTGTTTGTTTATTTTCAATTAAAAAACATTCAGCTAATAGTTTGAAATTTTAGAAGTGATCCAGCAGTTAGTTTCCACAATTTGAAGTGCTATATTTGTTTACTTTCAATTGAAAATTTTCTTAACTAGTTTGGCCTAGGGCCTCCGAAAACCATTGGACGGCCCTGTCACTAACCTTTTACGTTGTTCAAGCAATCTCAATATTAGCGATGTGGGCCAATCACATTCCAACAAATATCATGCTAAGGCTGCACCTCCAACTGTGACCATGCCTGAGTCCGGATCCTCTACACCCTACGGTGCTCCCTCCGGTGCATCACTAAATTATTTCGGATATAAATAAACTTTAAAAAAAATTGAAAAAAATATTTTTAGATTCTACACCCTTATATTGATATGTTTATAAAATTTTATTATGAAAATTCATGTTTTAAAAAATAATAAAAATTATTTTCTATAAAAATCTATATTTTAATTATCTATATTTTTAAAACATGAATTTTCATAATAAAATTTTATAAACATATCAATATAAGGGTATAGAATCTAAAAATATTTTTTTCAATTTTTTTTAAAGTTTATTTATATCCGCAATAATTTAGTGATGCACCGGAGGGAGCACCGTAGGGTGTAGAGGATCCGGACTCACCATGCCTTGTTTGAAGGTCACTGGTACTATAAAACTTGCTATCGGAATGTACATGTGGATATGAGATTTTGTTTTCAAACTCACCATTTTAACTGTCTTAGCAGGCTATGGTTTCTGGGGCCATTGGGGGATTTTTGGATGTGGTTTTCAACTTCAACACCTAAGCACTGCTATATGACAATCTTCTTGGTTAGTATCACCTTTTCTTGAATTTAGTGGTTCTTAATCTTTTCACATTTTTATTTGCTAATATATATAATAGTAAAGAGTTTTTTTATGCATTGCAGGACAGTTATTAAGAATTCAGTGTGAATCCTCTGCCCCAACTGCCCCAACTTCCTGCCCCACAACCCCACCCACAAAATTATTTTTCCATTAAATTAATATTAAAAAAAAATTAAAATTACATTTAGCTTGTACATACTAATTATAAAATATTTGAAAAAAAATCTTAAAAAACCAACTTACAAAAATTATAATAATTCAAAAGAGATAGAAAGATTTTTTAAAGTTTTAAAAAGATGTTGTTTTACTATATATTTTTTTAAAAAAAAATTATAATTCATTTTTTAAAGATTTTTTTTATAAATATGTTATACTAAGTATGTAGAAGCTAAATATTTTTTTTAATTTTAATTTAATAACAAAATAATTTTGTGGGGCGGGGTTGTGGGCAGGGGATTCACACACTGTTAAGAATTGGCTGGAAAATGTTGATGCTTGGGGATGAATCAATATGCTTCTTATCAGGGTAGAATTGAAAAGGTTGACTTTGCGAAGCAATTGGATTCATCTTTGATTTCTTGAATTTCTAAATAAAGACCGGCCATTTCGGGGTTCGAACTGGGGACCTATGAGTACTATCCACGAGTCATTTCCAGTGAACCATTTCGGAATGATTATTCATTTTTTATTTCAAGTAACTATATACCGTGGCTATTGTGTATAAACAAAAATCACAAGAATTGAGGTTTCAGCTTGCGCTGGCTATGTCAAGGGAGGCCTCGACGATGTCGATCACCGACTTCGACAAAAAGAGGGTTTATGGTCCTAGGTATGCAACGTGCACCCTGACGATGTCACCGACTTTTGGCGTCTATGTTGAGGGAAGAAGATGAATTGATAGTTGAGAGTTGAGATTTGAGAGAGGGTTTAGGGTGTTCATGAACCACCCGGTTGGTTTAATAAATCGGGTTCAGAAAAGTAAATTGAAAGAGCCCGCTAGACCGATCAAAATCAAAGGACAGTGGGAGGGAATTAATATGGGGCATCTGATTCACAACTAAGTCACCACCTAGCTATATAGATTTAATACATATTACTAGTTCAAGTTAACCTTGTCCTCATAGTATGATGCTCCGGATTCATTTGTAACATTATATGGAGACTTTAGGTCAAAGCTAGTCAGCCTATGAATAGCCCAATGAGCTTGTCTTGATACACAAAACGTTAAATCGAAGCATTGTGTTTCGATTAAGAACTCCTCTATGTTAAATTCCGGCTGCTCATATGACGTGGAGGTCACGCACGTCCGAGCGCACCATGCGCTAACCAAGCCGAGTGGGGTTTCATCCTAAAACCAATTGGTGTTAGGTGGGGTAGCCCACCAATTTATATGTAAGGCTTGGATTCATAATCTAATCAATGTGAGATGCATATTTCACATCTTTCCACCCTCTATAACCTCTAGGGTTGTTGCATGACTTCATCGCTTCACCTTTGCCACAAAGAGAGAGAAAGAAGAGAGAGAAGTAGCTAGGGTTTGCTCTTAATGGATGGTGAAGCTCTAGCGAAGTTTCGATCTGAGACGCATCTCCCTTGAGACCTTAGATCCGATGAAGGCGAAGAAGCAGGGACATTATTAGATGCCCTTTCTCCTCGACAATGATCACCTATCTTGGTGTTTTTTCGATTCCGATCTAGTCTTCGAGACTCCGACACCCGATCTAAAGCCGTTTTTTATTTGATAAGAATTCTTTTCCAATTCAGTTTTTCAAATCTTTGCCCTTACGGTAATCACATCCATCGTCATTCTGTAACCATTTCCCTAGCTTCTTTCATATTTTAAACTCAGAGAGAGAGAGAGAGAGAGAGAGAGACTCAGAGAGAGAGAGAGAGAGAGAGAGAGAGAGAGAGAGAGAGAGAGAGAGATGCACGATGTTGTTGCACAAACATGTAGATACATCATTTCTTGGGAGAGAAGACGCTCCAAATCACAACATCACCACTTACTTGGGAGGGAAGACGCCCCAAATAAACAATTGGTTCCTCATCTGGAGCAATGTGAATGTGTAACCACAGTCAATAAAAGTGAATTTAATCCCAATGGAAGAAGACAAGGCACTCCAATCATAGTCTTGAGAAGATGTTCCATATATATCAGCATCCACACAGTTTTCTAGAAAGCTCGTTTCTTTCACAGAATTATATATCATCGGGCTCAAAAGAACCATTATCGGTGAAGCATAGGGGATGTTGAAAATCAAAACACCAGAAAGCAAAGTGGAATGAGTTGAGATGCCCTGAAAAATTTGTGAAAACCAAAATTAGATAAACTATGGCAGAACTGCGTAAAAACATAAAGTATCATGAACATTCAAACTTCAAACAAACCCAGGTAGCCTTAGCAGTTGCACTTTAAATACATTTAGTTAGGGTGAAATTGCAGAAAACCACCCCTTAAATAAGCTATTTTGCATAAAACTACCCCTTAAAATTTAAATTGCAGAAAACCACCCCTTATATCTATTCCGTTACTCCGTTAGCAAATCACCAACTGTCCATGTTCTTTGCCTTATTCCTGCTGAGTGAGATTCTTCCACAACTTGCTTTTTTTTTTAATATAAAAAATATTAATTCTATTGAGTTCTAACAAAATTTGGCACCGAGGCTTGCAACCATTTAGGTAAAAGGTGCAAATGCAATGTAATGTCATGAAAGTGAATGCTTGAGGTGCTATATATCCTGGTAGAAGAGGGAATACAATGAAAGCACCAACAACATCAATAGTAGCCAATGTGTTTGTTCGTATTCCCTAGACCAAAATGGCATGCCATACCCAGAAAGTACAAAGTAGCCACCTGAAAAAAAAAAAAAAAAAAAAAGGGTTACCACAAATTACTACAATAAAAATATCCTTCTAAAGGAGAAAGAAAATAGGAAATTTCAAAATACACATTTAAGCTGCTTGATCAATTGAAAATGAAGCTGATGTTTCAGACATATCTCTCCAAATAATTTGGATTAAGTTTGATGGAGAATTTAACTGACCTCGATCCACTGCTTATAATGTAGTCCATTATTATCAAAATAAATTAATCAAACTAATCAATATCTGCAATAACAGCAAAAACACTAGCATTGAATTTAAAGGTTGTTGTAGCACAAGCTGCAGTAGAGACCAGCAAAGCACAAAACCCAGTCTAGTCAAGTACAGTGAAGCCTTTACACTTCTCAACAACCATTGGGTTTCTAAAATGACAGGTTTATCAGAAAGTTGGTCTTTAGAAATTGAAAGTTCTTCAGAGATGACAATTGTAGCAAACCATGGTGAGACCAAGAAAGTAGTAGAAGCGAGAACTCCCAAAACTACATAAATTAGTTGAGCCATTATAGTAGCACCACGAGCAGATGACAATACCGTATGAATTTGTTATACCATGACGTGTTGCACACAATGGCAGCCGCAGGAATCGCTAGAGGGGGTGGCAAAATTGTTTGTCGGGGAAATTTTTTTCCACGGTATATATAATAAAGAATTTTTTAAAATATATTAAAAGAAAACTATAAATTATGGTATAAATATGATATTTTATTACAAAAATCCATGAAATAATTTAATAATTTATATGTGTGTAGCATGATTAAGATTTTTTTAAAAAATATTGAAAGAAAATTATAAATTTTTTAAAGAATTGATCATTGGTAAATGAAAAAAAAAATTGATTAGATTGAAAACTATAACAAAAAACTTCATAAATTGTGGTTTAACTAAATTTTTTTTCATAGGAATAGAAATTAGAAGAATTTTTTAAAATATATGTGTAACATAATGAATAATCTTATAAAAATATTAAATTTGATTTAAATATGACTTTATAATAGAAAAAATTTGGTTGGAATAAAAAATAGTACGTGGAAAAAGGGAAAGAATGCGGTTTGAATCCAT
The DNA here is from genome assembly GCA_037127255.1 of Persicaria tinctoria. Taxonomy (NCBI): domain Eukaryota; kingdom Viridiplantae; phylum Streptophyta; class Magnoliopsida; order Caryophyllales; family Polygonaceae; genus Persicaria; species Persicaria tinctoria. The sequence continues at coordinate 16,458,173 of JBANSL010000007.1, read as the reverse complement.
AACCTCTTGGATCCCCTTTCCTTCTTTCCCTCCTTTTCACTAACTAAGCTAGACAATTTCAGGGTTCTCTTTGATTTAAATATGATTGTTCGAGCCATTTTGAAATGTCAGGAAAATGCGACCAGTTCACACCGCATTGATGCCAGCCTCTCATGAGCCTTGCACATAGAAGTAGAAGGATAGCATAAACTATGTCAAAAGAGTTCCCATCATACTGCTGACAACCAAAGGAAGTCTGCATACCAAATGAATGATATTGTATTCTTTTACGGAAAAGAACCAAAAACAATGAAGTGGTAAAAAAATGCCATAAATACGGCTCCTCCTCCACCATTGAACTAGAACCCATGTTTAAAATAAGGATCACAAAACCACTCACAACAAATATTTCCTCTAAACTCCACAACTGAACACTATTCTTGACGTCCTCGGAGTACTGTATTTGTCTGACATAGTCTTCTCTTCACAAACAAAAAAGAAGATTCAGAAATACCAAGCATGACAAAAGCATTGACAAGATACAAGAGAAATAGGTGAGGTGATATGGTTTTCATGATCAACGATCTTCAATAATTGTGAAAGCTCCATGTTCTGAAACAACTATTAAGAGCTCTATTTTTACACTTGGGAAAAATGAGCTTCAGATTATAAGATTTCAGTTTACTGCCTTATACTAACGGCTTGCGCGAACATCCATTTTGATTAATAGAGTAACATTTACAGTTTTCATAACTAAAGTACTAAATCAGAAGATGTTTCTTAAGAACTGAAGGATCGGGTATCAAAACAAAGTCAGACTTAACCAAATTCAACTACAATAACAATTCTAGGCTTCCAGCAATGTATGAATGACTCAAAAATATACTCATGAGAGAGAAGAAAAGAGCAATAAATGATTTTAAATTATGGACACTCATATCCACCCTCTCAAAATTCCCTAAGAAAATGAATATTCATTTCTATTTTTTTACCATAAGATGAAGAAGAGCTCTCAACCACAGAAAATTGTGCTAACTTGTTCAACGTAATTTCTATAGATCGATAAACTAATCACCTAATGAATGGCGAAAACTTCAATAAAACAAAGAATAAAAGAAGGAAAATGGCATACATCGACAACTCTACGAGACAACCAGTCACTTGCACTCATTAGGAAATCGTAATATCCTGTGATAGTATGGTTGTAGATATCAAGGTTAGGCCTGTTTAGACAAAACAAGAGAATACATTCAGCATTTTGTTCAAAGGGCAGAAGTAGAAAATTTATCATTATCAGAAGCACCTAAGTTCACCTTGAAATGATTTTTGACTTCCACACATTGTGGAGAACAACAGCCTTAGAATATAAACAACAAAACTTATCTTCTAGTGTAACCTCGGAACAACTGATACTAGAAAATTGATGATTATCATGAAGATCTGAAGATGAACTTAAACATAATAAGTGAGGCAGTTGAGCCTGCAATAACCGATAAAGTTGTCGTGAGTTCAGCTCCAATGCTCTCAACTTTTCATCATCTGAAATCAAGCAAAATCAGAATGTGATGTTTACAGTTCATCTTGCAAAGAAAAACTTGAGGTCAAGTAATGTCTGAATGTACTTGATAGAATTTGAGAGATATAAGGATTGCCTCGAATAGCGGAAGCGGAATTTAGATCGTCTTGCCTTCGAATTTGATCACCGGGTAGATCTCCATAGCACTAAATCTCGTTAGAGATTCAGGAGCAATGGAGAACCTACGATTCACAACTTACACACCATGGGGGAGCGTTGGAGAGGAAGGAGACTCTCTCCACGAAGGAGAGTTCTCTGTGGATTTTCTTTCCTAAGAGGAACGTCTAACGAACAGACTCGTTAAGGTTTCAGTTAATGACTGACTTCTTAGGAGAAGCGTCTCTTCTCCTTATCTTGTAGGAATAAGAGAACGTATCTCTTATTTTATTAGATAAATATATAACGAATATATATTATATATCCTCATATTAATTAGTTCTTAATGAATAAGAATTAATTCCCTAATTAAATAAATCAGTCTATTTATCTTTTGGGCGTATATAAAATAATGTCCGAATTATATCTTATAATTCTAACATCTCCCACTCGCACAAAAGATCATATTCCTCCAAAACTCATTCTCATACTCGTCGTGTATAGGTTGTGCGGCTCGGCAATACTACCTGCATAAAAATCCCGTTAGGGATTAGGTCACAACGTTACTTGAAAAGTATTGCTGCATCCCTAGGATTATCTTTCATCGGACTAGTTAACACACAAATTGGATCCCTCTCAGCTTGGTTCAACTGTAATGGCGATTCACAACATTACGTAACTGTCGGATCCAACAAATCCCATTTTCTTCAATGATTACTCATAATACCTTCGTTTCGCATTGACATTACTTTCATGTAAATGATGACCACTTTCCCAGAAGTGCCCCACTTAGACCACATCACGCATGGCCATCGAAACACAACCAAAGTAGCGCATCACCACCACAATCAGTAACCCAAGCCGTTAGTCACTAAGGGTTGCCTTGTTTACATACATCTTAGCTCACACAGTGATAGAGATGGGACCAATCTATCACCTCATAGGGTTGACTAGCACACACTAGTATGACAGTGTGCTACAGGGAGCGCTTCTCTAAAGCGTTGTCCATTCAACTTGTAAAGGTGTTCATCTCATAGTCACGTAGACTTGAGAACCATTTTACCCTACAACAGTTTGCTTTCTGAACCAATGAGCGCAGGAGCATAGTTACGAGTCATATGAATGACTTACTATAAATTACCCATTCAGTCTTTCCCAACCGGAGAGACTTCATCTTGACATCCAAAGACAATCAAGGCGGTTATCATCTCATTCCGTTCCCATAAAAATTGAGATACTTTACACCTACAGTGACGAACAATTATAGGAACGTTTGTTCGTGTGAGAGAACAAACTATGGTTCAGTGACATGTAACATATTTCATATTACATCACCAGTTTTCACCACATCAATGGCACAACAAATAAGTTAAGACCAAAGTCTCCCACTTGCTAAAAACTCAAATCAGAGAGGTGGCTCGCATAACCATCAAGAGTCAAACATATTATGACAACGTTGTTCTTGAACAACATCTCTCTAACTAGACAGGGTTTGATCCTAATATCATTTGATCTCCAACATCCTTTGGAAATCCTGGTATTGAAAAAAATGGACAATCATAACCTACAGTCATGATATATGCTTGTCATATTTTACCACAACCATATTTTTTGTTTTCAGGAGAATCCTTTTTCATAATCTCCTCGGAAGCTACTGATGATGTAAGATCCTCAGCTTCCGTGGTGGAAGGACAAGCAAGACAGTTTCTTGCTAGACATCAACGTCTCTTCTCCTCGAAGATAAGACCTATAGACTGATGTTGATACATACATCAGTGTCTCCTCCCTTAGATCACTAAGATCCACATCTATGTTCCAACATGGACACAGATATCATCCACCATAACACAATACACAACTTACAAGAGTGCTTTTGCAATCATTTACTATGTTCAATGCATAAGACTCGAATCAGTTTGTAAACAAACACATGTTCGCTTGTCTCATCTCAGCATACAACAGAATGCGAGATTGCACTCAGTTTCTCGATCAAGTGTTTCTCACTTAATCCACTTCCTATATAAGTCCATTTATACATTTCCATATATGAGAATGACATACCAGAGATTATACGAAATAACCTCATAGGCAACTACCCAATTTCTATGTAACAGATTCACCTGACAATTTATCAAAGTTGTAATGCTAGAATCACAACATAGTTGGCTATTAGTGTGTCATCTGCAACATCAGAAAGTTAAACTTTCCAATATGACATACTTACAATGATTCATATTTTGAAAACAAAGTACAAAACATCTTATCATTGTCATCTAGATATGCATGTTTCAATGCTTACATAGGTTTAAGTACAAGACTAATGTCTTTCTCAAAACCTTAGTAGAAACTTTTCCAGAAAACGAATTTCCAGAAGTCCTCCCACTAGGAAAAACTTTGCTATCTAGGTCAACTTGTAAACGAATACAAGATTTTGTAGACATTCATCGGTCTGATTGAACACAATCTAACCAAGTAGTGAGAAGGTTCCAACCTAACTCTCTAGATCTAGGGTATAACTCTCAATGGATCATTCCGCCTATAAAGTTGTAAGAACCCAATTATCCCATTGCTTTATGTCTAGGCAGGATACAAACCATTTCAGAACATGACTTCTTCTATAGACTCATTATCTGTCATCACCATCCGCTAGTTGTGTCTTAGATCTACCAACAGATCACATAATCTAAGTGGTGATTAGTGCCATCTCATTTGGATACTTTTTGGAGCAACCACATCTAATGTGTTTATGAGATATCTAGTGTTCAAAACAACTCTCACTCTAAAGTGGTTTCGATATGCTCACAATTGTTCTAGATGAAAATCCTGAACTCGAAACACATTTGTTCAACAAGTTGTGAGCCAAGAACGAAACTTCTTTAGCTCTGAACATTCTCAAGAACACTAGATCATGTTTGACCCAGAATATCCTGAATGTTAGTGTGGCAAGACAACTTGTATCACAACTATCATAAGATAATGTAAAAACTGAACTACCAGAGGCTATGATGTGGTTTCATCAATCAAAACTCATCCTAATTTGTCTTAACAACTGTCTCACAATCATGAGATTAATAATCCCTGAGCTATGAAAACTCATTTTCCTTATCAAATTGCTCTCATCAATCTTAGAAGTTTGCATTTCCAATATGATTTAAGAATGTGATCATGTACCTAGCCTCATGCCTAGTACACACATTCTACATGTTACTTTTTATACAAATGGATTTGATGCAACTAAACAGATAAGGCTAAAATTTTCAAGAACTAGTTGTTAAGCTTATTCTACATTTTAAGGTTCACCAAGTGACCCTTAATCATAAGTACATCTCCCAGAGATCATCTTATGTCTTTAGCCTTTAACATGACACTTGGGCCATCTCCAGGAAGCAACTGACCAAGGATTGTCCAACAAATGTACTACTCCACAAATCAGGACAATACGCACTCAGCAGAAACCAATACTTGGTGCTCGGATTTGACCATTCCGTGCAACTTCGGTCAACAGAAGAATTTAAGATAGAATATTCTTTGAATTTCATCTGATTTCTTCATCACCCAATGTGAGAGAAAACATGGATATTTGTTAACCAACAAGCTCACCTTGTATATCAACATCCATTTCTATACCCTTAGATCCATATTGATCTTAGGAGACCATGAAATTCAAATAGCACAATAGAATTTGTGCTTTAAGCTTCTAAATTTTGTAGAATGCAGTCTACAAAAAATGTAGTGATCTGTTACCAGTAACAGATTACCCTCGAAGCCTCAAGAGAAGTGCTTAACGCAATAATCATCTAATCTCTTTGGACAATCCCACAATGATCATCCTGGACATACCTCAAGGTGGTTCACATCATTTTCAGATAAGGAAACATCCTCTTCTGACAACTCTGTCTTTTCTCAGGTTCCTTTGAACCTATTCTCCCACTCACTAGTAGAATACCTCTTTAGAGTATGCATTTCATTTACCCGTTATCACTTTGCAAAGTGGTTAAACTATGCTTCCATTGTGACACTTCTCATGAATTACAACAATTCATTGAGGATTAGAAAATGTCAAGATCTGAACTTGACATCATCTTATACGATTGGCTTCAGCTAAACTTCGAAGTTCAGCACCAATCCTTGGGTATATCATCTGATCTAGTTGCCTAGTGATCAACTTGAACCAAGTAGATCGCAATGCAACTTCATCATTTGGACCTAGAAAAGATTTTCTTACTTCCAACGATCAGATTATGCATAATTTACAAATCTGATTTGCAACCATTATCACAAAAGTGACAAATTAACCTCTTATTACTGAACCAAGAATCAGTAAACTTTTGATCTTAACATTGGAACCGAAATCCAATAAGATCTCAAGGTCTTTTCCCTTACTAGCATCATGACATCACATGGTCTATTTAAGGAAACTTCAGAAGCCCCTAACATTTTCAGGGAAGCTAAACTTTTATTACTACAATATAAATCGATGTAACATCAGTTATGCTAACTTCTGATTCAGATCAGTGAAATGAGTATATTACCCGTCAATCACCATTGACCAGAAACATGTTACCGTTTATGCACGAAGCACAAACCAACACATATCATCATTTACCATGACCTTTGAAGCAAAAACATACTTGTAGCATGCAATCGACTCCGTTAGAACACAGATTCATGATAACATAATCGTCCGTCTGACGATTTTCAAACAACATATGTTTAAGGTTATCTTTTGACCTGTGCGAGTCAGTCTAGAGATTTGCTTCCACTGGGGGACCATGTTCCTAAGTGCAACAGAGTACACTAAATAACAATTTTCATTAGCACGAAAATGCCTTAGAAACATGCAATTCAGTTTTACAACTCTTTTAATATGAGAAAATCCAAAGTGAACTTTACTAATTAGAAAATAATTTTTTAAAGCCAAGGACTGAAGAGTCAAACTCTCATCAAGTCCATCTTCTCATTTTCTATTTTTCAAGGGAACTGCTTTACTGTTGACGTACCCGAAGTACTCAAACATCAGCTCACTTTATATGTATGTCCAACGTATGGATATACACTAGAACAAATCCAGTCTAATCGAGCAAAGTTAGATAACATGTCTTCATTAGGACTATCGACTTTCAGGATCCTAGACATATAGGTCCTCGCCCCTTAAGGGTTTATTCAGAATTGTTAGAACTACGTTTAAAAACGCTATTCAAAATTACTGAACATATTTCATCCATTTAACAAATGAATTGCTTGCTCGATTACCTTGCAATCACACTCAAACAAATCAAGTGTCTTTTCATATTTTCAAGTACATCACCATGTTAGTAGTAAAACAAGAAATTGTTCGCAAGGTTTAGATCGCCGGCGAGCCGACTACCGTCGAGGAGAACGAAGCACCCCATTTTCTGCAACCCACAAAAACCGAACAAAACTGCTCAGATTTCTTGGGCCTTTTGGGGATTCAAGGTCAAGGATCTCAAATCCGTCCATCTCCATGCAAAAAACTGAGCCACAAAGTCTCAATTTTTTAGATCTAGGGTTTGTGCTCACGAAGAACAACAACCCAAAAATCAGATCAGCCCCTCAAGATCGACCACGAAGATCAATCGATCCAAGCTTTATAGATCACCTGCCATCAAAGCAAGCAAGATCAAGCCTCAACCGATTCAACTTCAACCCAAATTGCCCTCAACAGTCGAACCCTATTCCGAAAACAAAGAGGACGAAATCCCCTAATTTTCGAGCGATGGATTTTGACTCGAACAAGCGCACATCAGATTGAAAACAAAAAATCGTATGAATGCCTGAATCAAAACCAATCCTGATAATGTGGAGAGCACAGGACAAGAAATAGGAGGAGAGAAAGAGGTTGAAGAAGAAGCCTCTTTCAAAAAACCAAACAGTTGCGGGTCTGGTACGGCTCCACAAAAAAATCAAGCAATTAATTGTTCATAGGGAAACACAGTAGCCTATTTGAACACGGCAAAACCAAAATAAACTGGACTTCACAATCTAAATCTAGTTGTAAAAACCTAATTCATGTTGTTATTAATTCCGATTAAACAAATTCAAAGGCAATTTGAGCTTAAAGCTCTGATACCAATGATAGACTTCACAATCTGAATCTAGTTGTAAAAATCTAGTGGAAGCGGAATTTAGATCGCCTTGCCTTCGAATTTGATCACCGGGTAGATCTCCATAGCACTAAATCTCGTTAGAGATTTAGGAGCAGTGGATTACCTATACGATACACAACCTACACACCATGGGAGAGCGTTGGAGAGGAAGGAGAGTTATCTATGAGTTTTCTTTCCTGAGAGGAACGTCTAACGAATAGACTCCTTAAGGTTTCAGTTAATGATTCTCTGTATCTTGTAGGAATAAGAGAACGTATCTCGTATTTTATTAGATAAATATATAACGAATATATATATTATCTATTGTCATATTAGTTAATTCTTAACGAATAAGAATTAATTCTCTAATTACATAAATCAGGCTGTTTATCTTTTGGGCGTATATAAAATAATGTCCGAATTACTATATCTTATAATTCTAACAATACTACTAGGACATATGCCTACCAACTGTTCCAAGTGAACATTTTGATTACTTGTCTGATTATATGGTATGTATACTATTCCAATCGACGGAAGGTGGGGGTCAGTGAACCCACAGGCCCCGTTTTGTTTCACCACTGGTCCTAGGATTAGCAGCCAGGCATGTATGTCAAGCACATTCCAATTTTTATAATGGAAAACCCTTGAAGATTCAAACATGCCTTATAAAAAAAGTAATTACTGCAACCAGAGAAGTTATCACTAACAAGGTAAATTGCATTTCTTTTTTTAGAAACAAAACATGAAAGATATTTTTCTGCTTTTCCGCTGCATCCCAAAGTTTCATACACAAATGTAAAATTTCCACTAAACTAGTACACCACCTTCCAAGCAGATTTACAAAGTCCTCTATGAACCAGAATTGAAAAAATATTAAAAATGCCATGAATATAATTTCAGTCCCATGAATACAATTCCAGTACATACAAATTTAATTCAAGAAGATAAGCATGCCGATAAAGGAAGAACAAATCACCTTTTAAAGAACCCAAAGTTTCTGCAATGAGAACACCAACATTATTTTTGGGGATTGGCACACCAAAAAGGGTAGCTAAAGTCGGGGTGATATTAACCTAGATTACCAAAAGAAAAGCAGCTCTTACATGCAAAATAAACCACAAAAGCATATTTCTCGAATACATTATTCTGTCAAAGGGAATGGAAGATTTAATGTGCATGGTATTTAGAGCACAATTTCTAAAAATCCCATAAGATGAAGAGATAACTTGTATTGCCGCCTAATATAATAAACATCCAAAAAAAAGACTGGCAATTGAAAGCTTATAAGGTCGGGCTCAACAACAGAAAGGTAAGAATAGCAGATTACCACATGAATCAATGAAACTCCTATAATAGTAAATAAAACCTATAATGAATGCTTTATCACAATGTTACTTGTTTAACATTGTTACTAGTGGCTAAAGTATATTGAGAGTGCCTAATGTGAGGGCCAATGAAAAGCGTTAAAGAATCATTTTCTTCAAATGAAGACCCCCTGTGATTGCCACTATCAGTCATTCCATGATCACTGACAACAACCTGCAAAAGCACTCATATGAAAGAAAAAAAGGACCATATATTAGACCCTATTACAATGAAAATTTTAACCGGTATTAACATAAACATGATCATCTAAACAAAGTAGAAGTGCTTTAAACATATTGCTAGCAGCAATGACTTTTGTGCAGATTGACCTTCCTTGCGCTGTCAAAACATCAAGGGGCTAGTTACATTTCATGTCCCATGTGATCAACTTAGATTTTATGCTTCCATCATGGACTATATAATCCATTGAGTGGTCGATCATTTGGTCAATGGGATTGCATTCCCCAAGGATAATCATTTGGCACTTGGCTTAGGCTAGGCTTAAACTGATATAAGACTTATTGAATTCAAATACACAGTTGACTTATGCAGTGAGAAATAAAGCAGCACAAACCAGAATGGTACGCTCTCTATCTTCATCACAAAGAAGAATGTTATTTTGATGAATTATTTTTATCACTTCATCCATCTCTTTAAGTTTTGGAACCATCAAAATGCTGAAATGATTGTACAAGAAAAATCCTTTAAATGGTGCACTTGTATATGGTAGCTAAAAAAGTCCACAGTTAAACAATCAACAAATCATATTATGCCTAAAAATACCTTTTATGTCCACCAGTATATCCAACAACATGATCCAACCCTAGATAATGCAAAATCTGACAACCACGTTGCACTAAAGATTAGAAAAGGTCCACCCTACCAACTCATAAAAAATATCAATGAACATCACACACAACCAAACAAATTCTCTCTTTGCATAATTCAGGCATGACAATAACACAGTTCTGATGCACATGTGATTTGGAAAATGTGAAAGAAATAGAATCACTACAGAAGTAACCAACTGTAAAAGGATTCAGGAAATATATGAAGACTACATGAAAACTAAAAAGAATATAAACCATTTTGAAAATATATCACAAATTATACCATAATATTATTAGATTAGATGTACTCACCAAAAGACGCCAATCATTCTTGTTAAGTTCTTTTGGCAAATGTTGAGAAACATTGTAATTTACCTGTATAGTATCCTTGACATGTGTCAGAAATTTTTCTTATCAATTTTTTTACCATCTACCTTGATCAGGTGACAACAATACAACTCATTAAAAATTTGAGAATGACTAAAGCTCTTCTAAACTAAGCCAATGACAAGAAGACAAAGAAGAAAATCAATTGATCAAAATCATATTTTAATTATACAAATGATTTCATATATCAATTGTATTGCTAAATTGAATTAAAACTAACAAGAAAATCAATTGATCATATCAATTTATGCAAGAGGCTCTGATACCACTATAAGAAAAATAGATGCGCAGCGGAATTGTAGAAAACTATTTTCTAACATCTAATTCGGGATCTCATGCATGAATCGATATAATCAATGTAGAAGGGAAAAGTCGTATCTTTCTTGTGCGGAACCTTGATTCGAAATCACATTTGCAGAAAAGAGCATCAAGCGCGACTCCTCTACTTGGTCCACACGAGCACAGGATTGGATCTCCTTGTCTTCGTTTGCTAGAACGAACGACAATCGAAGGATTGCAACTCACACCTAACACTTTAGGATGCTATTGGTTTTTGGTGGGAGAAGAAAATATGCACAATGCCCAAAAACTAGGTTAAGACTGATTCTCAATAAGTCTCCTTATATAGTGCACAAACTAGGTCAAACTTATTCATAATAAGTTGCCTTTATCTTTTAGGAATAATAGCAAAAAAATACCCAAAATTCATAGGACATTTGCAAATATGCCTTGTTTTTTTACTTTATTGCAAAAATGCCTAATTTTATTACAAAAATGCCTAATAAAATTGCAAATGTGCCCATAAGAAAAAAAAAGTGAAATAAATAAAAAACAAAAAAAAACCAGATTTTCCTATTTTGTAAAATAAAGGAAAAAAAGAAAAAAACGAAAAAAAGAAAAACAAAAAGACCGGAAAAATAAATAGAAATAAAAATGAAAAACAAAAAGAAACAGAAAAAAAAGTTGTAAATGGGAAAAGATAAAAATAAAAAAAAATCAGTAAATCTCCCTGTTCCTTCTCCCCCGAACGAGCGAAAAGCTCCTCCTCCGTTGGCGTTGAAGATCTTCTCTCAGACCGAGCCTCCTCCGCCGACGGCTTCTCACTGGAGTCGGCTCTTCGATCTTGCCATCAACACTTCACCGTTCCGTCGACAATTTCGCCCCAAAGCATCTGCTCCTCTCGACAGTTTCGCCCCAAAGCATCGAGCACCACCGTTCCGCCGCCGCAGCCAGCTAAAACACCGGCGAGGAGATCGGAATTGTCGCAATCGGTCATCATCAGGTCGAGTGTTGTCCCTCGAAGCCCTCTGTCGTCGAATTCGATAAACCCTGGGTTTGTTACATATTCTAGGGTTTTTACACATTTAATTTTCTCTTTGTTCAAGCTTCAAAGAAGAGAAAATAGTACCTCAAATTGAACAAAAGGGTTATTGGATAAAACCACAGGGAAAGGAGGCGTAACTTGCTTCACATAAGTGAAGATGTTTCACGTGTCTACATTAATCGCAGAGAAACATAAATAAATAAGTATGAAAACACACACACACAAAACTTCCTTTCTAGCAATGCAAGGTTACCAATAATGTAGAACTAAAGAATGACAGGGAAACAGGAAGCATAGTAAAAGATCAAAGGCATCGATTTAGAAGTAAAAGAAAAGGTGACCACGGTCATGAAGCCTAAGGGGCAAGAAAAATCTTGCAACAATATCAATTTGCAAAGCACACAAAACAGTTTCGGACAACACAAAATGGGGTTAAATAAAATGAGACATGGGGCTAGCTGTTGATTTTATTTCCCGATTTTTCATCTTCCTAGAGATATATGTTTATCCGTGCATAATATTTATTGAAATGCTACCAAGCTTTACCTTCAAGAATTGTTGTAAATATAACAAAACAAGTATAATCAATTTTGACGAATGGTGTGCAGATAATTGTGCTTCAGTGTATCAGAAAATCTTTTGAATTAATAAATGACAAGGTCTTGTGCGTAATCTCCTAGGGGTTGCTCCATGTTATAATCACTTTTACCAATCAAGGACATGTATAAAGAAAGAATTCGATAAAACAAATTAGTTTCATAGGATAACTAAAATTTAAAAAATAATAATAATAACATGTTCCTTACTAAATTAACAAAAGGAACTGATTAAGTGAAAAGCAGGCTCAGTTGTGATAATAGTACAACAAAAATCCTCTGAAGCTGTGATATTATGCCAACAAACTTTGCACTTCGTCGGTCTTTCTTGTTTTTGTGGACTCTGCAATGTGGGTAGTTCATATATACTGGGAGATCTCTGTTCAATAAAGAAAATGCTTGCCCACCATCATCAAATTTCACACACTGAAGATGTCTAGCAGAATCAGGATTTTCTGCCAAAATTGGCTTACATATTCATGCACAAGTGTACAACATGGACATGAATATACAAAAGGAATAAAGAGACTACTTGGTATGAATCATGAAGTTCTTCAACCTGAATGGGGTGAAGAACCATTCAGGGTAACTCGCGTCCCCGATTTGAAATCTAATAAGCGAGGGTAAGAGATTCAATTTTAGTACTTATATCGGTTAATATCCCTTTTTCCTATGCATAACGTTTTGTAGTATGTATTTGGCAGGGGTGATTGCGGGGTATACACGCTCAAGTACATTGAAGTCTTGAGCACTGGGAGGTCTACCTTGGAGGCAATAGCGAACAAGTATACTGATGGATGGCGCAACTCTTTTGCGCAAAGTGCGTGGAATGGAAAATGGGAGTCCATGTGATAATGTGTGTTAGAAAGTAGTAAAGTTTAATGGTTGATGGTTTTTGACGGGTATATGTCTATATCCTGCTAGGAACTCGACTCGTATTATATTATGCTAGGCTGAAAACCTTAGGCTTAACATTCGGGGGTTTAGTATTTTGGAGTTTGAATTTTGGATTGTGCTAGGCTGACAACTCCCCCTATTGGTGGCTTCTATCATCATTTTCCCTTTTCTTTTTAGGCTCTAACTCATGCTATGACTAATATGTGATCTGATGATGTTCTATTATTGTGGCATTGACTACACTTCTGTGAATATTGAAGTTGAGAAAGTTCATATCATGTGCTTTATTTCCCATTCCTGCTGTCAGCAAATCATATTTCAGTTTGGTGCATGAGTTATTGGCTTTATGAGCCAATAGCATATAGGTCCAAGTTATCACACTTTATTGACAACACCTTTTAATTCTTGCTATAGGATATCTGAATTAAACATTGAGGTCCAGATTGCTTTTGTAACTAACTATTGTTCTTCAATTCCTCCCTCAACACACACACACATGCACAACACAAAACACACACACGGATGTTCGGTTGGAGATTGAGGTCCAGATTGCGCTTGACACTTGAATAGAACATACCTACAACATGTCAGGAAAACTAAAATACTATGACAAGGTATTATTATCAACATTACAGGATGAAAAAAAAAAATCTTGACAGGATGCTACTAAAATACAGACAGGAAATTTTCATAAATATGTCAGGATACATAACAAAATGGAGCCAACTTCAATCAAACAATTGTCGTAGCCGTGACGTGAACCCGAAATCCTGATGTTTTGTTCGGTAGGGACCTCATTCACCACCGGTTTGTATACTTGACTAGAACACATCTACCACATGACAGGAAAATTAAAATACTATGACAAGATATTATTATCAACATGACAGGAAAACCCCTAAAAATCTTTACATGATGCTACTAAAATACTGAAATGAAATTTTCATAAATATGTCAGGATACGTAACAAAATAGAGCCAACTTCAATCAAGCAATTGTCGTAGTCGTGAACCCCGAATCATGGTCTTTTGTTCTGTTGGACCATCATTCACCATCGGTTTTGACACTTGACTGGAACACACCTACAACATGACAGGAAAATTAAAATACTATGACAAGGTATTATTATCAACATGATAGGAAAACCCCCTAAAAACTTGACAGGATGCTACTAAAATACTGGCAGGAAATTTTCATAAATATGTCAAGAAACGTAACAAAATGGAGCTAACTTTCAATCAAGCAATTGTCGTAGCCGTGAACCCGGAATCCTGGTCTTTTGTTTGGTTGGTACATCATTCACCATCGGTTTTACAACAACAATTCGACAGGAAAAAAAAAATACTTTGACAGGATAATTTTAACCACATGACAGGATGAAAAATCTGGTTTTTTTTTTGTAAACTTCTCAAAATCTGTTTTGTTTTTTCAAAAATCTGTTTTTTGAAGAAAAAAAAAACTCCGAAATTATGTTTTTTTTTTCCGAATTTATTTTTTATTTTCCAGAAAATCTGTTTTTTTCCCATTTCCAGATAATCTTATTAATTCTATAATTATATAATAAAAAATCCGAAAATCGTTTTTTTTTTGGGGGGTTTTGCAAAATAGCCACGAAATTGGGCTTATTTTGCAAAATAGCCGCGTATTAGGACATTTTTGCAAAATGTACTAAATATATACTGCTTTCTCTCTCCAACGCTCTCTCTCCTTCGCCCTGCTCTCTCTCCGACGCTCTCTCTCTCCTTCGCGCGCTCTCTCCGTCGCTCTCTCCTTCGCCTCCTTCGCGCGCTCTCTCCGTCACGCTCTCTCCTTCGCCTCCTTCGCGGCGCTCTCTCCTCCTAAGCTCTCTCTGCTGCTCAACTGCTCGCCGATACCGCCGATCTCTTCGATCCAATCAAAACCACCGATTTTGACGTTCCTCAAATCGAATCAAGTAAGTATAGCATGTTTGAAACTGGATTGAAATCGAAGAAAATTTTGAAGAATACAATCGAATATAGTAATCAGTGCAATGGAATCATACAAAAATTTGCGCCGAAGGCGCAAATTTTCTTCGATTTTTTAAGTGTTGGAGTCGATTTTGAAGTCTCAAGGTGTTTGTGTTTATGTTTCTTTGTCAAATTTGAAATTGAGCATACATGTGACAGATTTTGTTTCCGACTGATCGATTTGGTTTGTGATGGCTACAATTGCTGAATGAAAACTGAAATTTTATCCATGTTGTTTTATGTTTTGCACATAACCTGTTTGATGAAATGCCCCAATAGGCCGAGTGATTTCGATCGATTGATAAGGAACTCGAATATTGCTTCCGACTGTTTTACTTATCAATCGATCGAATACATAAGCTACTGCCTAGCAAGTGTTTTAGTATGATTAATTTCATTTGCTGCGATTGGTACTTCGACTGTATATGATGTGTTCAGTGAGCTTATTTTTGTGGATGGGGTTGACATAGGATTGCTAATGTGAATATGTTTATCAAGCATGTAGAGGTTGATGTTATTGGCAATTCTCTTGCTAGAATACGTGAGCCTGCATAGAAGATCCTTCATGCTGATTTTTTCTTTCTTGATGGGAGGGTCAAGTGTGAAAATGCAGTGGCAATACATATCACTTTATCCTTTGCACACTTGTTCAGTTATGAATTCTGACATGATTGCTGACGAATGCAATCGTGTTCAATGCAGTGGAAAATTTGCGCCGAAGGCGCAAATTTTCTTCGATTTTTTAATTGTTGGAGTCGATTTTGAAGTCTCAAGGTGTTTGTGTTTATGTTTCTTTGTCAAATTGCATTGTGAAGGCTTTCAAATTGAGCATACATGTGACAGATTTTGCTTCCGACTAATCGATCTTTGCTTCCGACTGTTTTCCTTATCAATCGATCGAAGATCGATTGATAAGGAACCTAGCAATGAAGTTTTTGAGTTGCAGAGCTTTTAGTGTAAAGTTTCTGATTGATATATTTTACAGGATTCTGGCAAGTTTGTCTTCTGGCACTGTGGTGATTTGGAATTATCAATCTCAGGTTAGGAAGCTGCTAAATGTATCTTTACTCTTTAGTTGTTAATGTATGCTGGCATTGCGAGGGAATTATCAATCTCAGGTTTGGAGCATCAGTTGAGGACGAGGGTGTATGTTGATTTGAGTGTTTTGTTGGCCGAGCTTTTGTCTATTGAGAGGGAATGCCAGTGCTTGGTTGACAGGTTTATGAAGGAGAGGAATCGCGATCCTGATGAGAGGTAGAGTTTGTGCTCATTGGGTGTTTTTTTTCCAGGCAATTACCCAGCAACAAAGATTTCTCGGTCAATGTAAATCTTGCTTTGTTTAGATATCATGTAGAGCGTTGTGAAGCCTATTAGCTCAAATCGGTCGAGCGTTGTGTACAAACACAAAGATACGGGTTCAAATCCCGTATAGGCTATCGTGTTGTTGGTTTTGTAAACTTTGGTTGAAGCATTGAGCCACTTGAATTGGAGACAAATATAATGAAAAGTGTTTCTTACAACAAAGTCATTCAACTCTTACAACACAGTCGTGCAACTCTTAAAACATAGTCGTGCAACTCTTAAAACACAGTCGTGCAACTCTTACAACAGAGTCGTGCAAATTTTCACCACTAATTGTAACTAATATCAGTGTCAGCACTAATTGTAACTAATATCAGTGTCAGCACTAATTGTAACTCATATCAGTGTCAGCACTAGTTTTCACCACTAGCTGTGCAAAAATAAAGTATTGATGAGCAAAAATAAGAGCATGTTGTGCAATAATTTATTGAGAAAGTATGAAATTATATTGAGAGAAAATAAAATCATGTTGAGAACAATTTCACAAGTCTCGATCGTTGTGCAAAAATAACATATTGTTGAGCAAAAATAAGATGACGTTGAGCAAAATTTCACCAATCTCCCATGTTTTGCAATTTTACTCTATTGATGAGCAAAAATAAGACTGTGTTGTGCAATAATATATTAAAAAAGTATAAAATTATATTTACAAAAAATAAGATTATGTGGAGACACAATTTCACAAATCTCGATTGTTGTGCAAAAATAAAGAATTATTGAGCAAAATATAAGAGCATGTTGTGCAATAGTTTATTGAGAAAGTATGAAATTATATTGAGAAAAAAAAAATCATGTTGAGAACAATTTCACAAGTTTCGATCGTTGTGCAAAAATAACATATTGTTGAGCAAAAATAAGATGACGTTGAGCAAAATTTCACCAATCTCCCATGTTTTGCAATTTTACTCTATTGATGAGCAAAAATAAGACTGTGTTGTGCAATAATCTATTAAAAAAGTATAAAATTATATTTACAAAAAATAAGATTATGTGGAGACAATTTCACAAATCTCGATTGTTGTGCAAAAATAAAGAATTATTGAGCAAAAAATAAGAGCATGTTGTGCAATAATTTATTGAGAAAGTATGAAATTATATTGAGAGAAAATAAAATCATGTTGAGAACAATTTCACAAGTCTCGATCGTTGTGCAAAAATAACATATTGTTGAGCAAAAATAAGATGACGTTTAGCAAAATTTCACCAATCTCCCATGTTTTGCAATTTTACTCTATTGATGAGCAAAAATAAGACTGTGTTGTGCAATAATCTATTAAAAAAGTATAAAATTATATTTACAAAAAATAAGATTATGTGGAGACACAATTTCACAAATCTCGATTGTTGTGCAAAAATAAAGAATTGTTGAGCAAAAAATAATAGCATGTTGTGCAATAATATATTGAGAAAATATGAAAACATACTGAGAGAAAATAAAATCATGTTGAGAACAATTTCACAAGGCTCGATTGTTGTGCAAAAATAATCTATTGTTGAGCAAAAATAAGATGACGTTGAGCAAAATTTCACCAATCTCCCATGTTTTGAAATTTTACTCTATTGATGAGCAAAAATAAGACTGTGTTGTGCAATAATCTATTAAAAAAGTATAAAATTATATTTACAAAAAATAAGATTATGTGGAGACACAATTTTACAAGTCTCGATTGTTGTGCAGAAATAAAGAATTGTTGAGCAAAAATAATAGCATGTTGTGCAATAATTTATTGAGAAAGTATGAAAACATATTGAGAGAAAATAAAATCAATGTGAGAACAATTTCACAAGTCTCGATTGTTGTGCAAAAATAATCTATTATTGAGCTAAAATAAGATTATGTTGAGCAAATTTCCACCAATCCCCCATGTTGTTCAATTATAGTCTATTGATTAGCAAAAATAAGATCACGTTGCTTTATAAAGTAGCAAGTTTGATCACCTGAAAACTTATCAAAACTTGTGCATTTTACGACATAGACTCATAAGGCAGTCATATTGAGTTTCCTTACTCGACACTGGCTTTCTTTGCTGGCTAAGCTACACAATTGTATGGGTTGAATGGAAACTGGACCCAGTTGACGAAGTTTAATGAGTTTGTTGAATTCTGGTTTTATTTGATATTTTTAGCTTGGAATTGTGTAGGGAAATTTTGCTTTGGGGCATTTGGTTAATTCTGACTTCCCTGGCCGTATTTGTTAATGTAACAATATGCTGTGGGGATTGGTTTCTTGTGCATGTATGGTGCAGTGTTCAACAATGTGATGTTTCTGGTCAGTGTTTTTTTTTTGGCAGTATGGATGTCATCTAAAATTGCACCCTCCCCTGTTTTATTGTAGATGTTCATTGGAGATGGAGCAAAGCTTGTACATGATGCTTTTCAGCTTGCCAAAGAAAAGGCTCCTTGCATTATATTTATTGATGAAATTGATGCTATTGGTACCAAACGTTTTGATAGGTAGATCCTTCCTCCTAACTCCCAAGTGAATGTTGTTGTCTAAACAAAAATGCATTGTTCCATGCGCACACTGCTGATCATCTTTGAAATAATCTGCTTCTGTTTCTGAAAGTAATTCTCTTACTGGTGCATTGGGATAGGGAGGTCCAAAGAACAATGTTGGAGCTGCTTAATCAGCTTGATGGATTTAGCAGTGATGATAGGATCAAGGTAAGATATCTTGCTTTGGAGTTGCCCAAAGCTGCAACCTGTGTCCGTGGTAGATGATTAGATGTTCAAAATTTAATTTGTATCTGTTTCTGAACTCGTAAGATGGTTGTTCTTAACCTCTTGTGTTGTTGTGGGATTAATATTAACGCAGCTGTTTGTTTTCTGCAGGTCATAGCTGCTACAAAATCGTGCTGATATGTTGGATTCTGCCCTGGTGCGTTCTGGTAGGCTGGATCGTAAAATTGAGTTTCCTCATCCCACTGAAGAGGCAAGAGCTCGGATATTGAAGGTTTGTCACCACACCTTTCTTTTTTAGAATTGTTTCTGCATATGCATATTGCTATACTGAATAGCATTTCAATGCTAGCATGCCAATAAAGTAGCAAAAGAACTTCACAAAACTAATCAATTTCACATAATAAGAGATAGCCTATGCGGGATTTGAACCCGCATCATTGTGCGTAGGCACATTGCTCTACCATTTTGAGCTAATAGGCTTTATATAAACCCTTGGTCAATTACGGGTATAATGGTTGGATCACTTCCCTGCCTTGGTCAAATACGGGTATAATGGTTGGATCACTTTGCATTTTGTAGTCAATGACAGGTACTGATTTTGCATTTTTAAGACATCATGTATAGACAAATTTGCACAATGGAAAAGACAAACTCACATGACAGGTGATGAATTGAAGGCTCTCAAGAATTGAAGTTTGCAGAATCTCAGAGGCTTAATGCAATTCACAGAGATCTCAAGCGTGACAATATCTTCTTCAATGGGGATTCAGAAGAGCAATCTCTGATCGAAGCCGGTCATTCTCTCTCTCTCTGAGGACTTTATCCGCTTTGCTTCACTATTTAGCCTATCATTGAGCATCCTTAATTCACTATTTTGACGATCACAGACATCTTTTTGTTCATGAAGATTGTTCTCCAGCTCCTTGATATAACTGTCCTTCTTTGACAGAGATGACTCCAGCTCCTGTTTGCAAAACCAACAATAATCATCCCAAGAACCCTATAAAGACAGGTTGAACACCAATGGAAATAAGAAACCTGAACAATAGTCCCAGTAGACGCTACATCCCCTTTCTCATGGTTCTCTTGCTTCAACTTGTTTATTGCATTCCTTAACTCATCATGGAACCAATTGTTGTTGCTGTTGCTGCTGGTTTTGTGACTGCTGTTGCAACAACGGCTGAGATTCCCCATCTACTTGTTTCCTGAAATCACAAGCCAAAATCACATTAAACATGTACGTACCATGGCAGGGTTTCTGACAATAAATGGCATTTAGAGAATTACAGCCACATTTTCAATTTGAATTGTTCTCTAACTATCAAATAAACAGCATGCTTTTATTTTTACATTAAAAAACTAAGCATCATGCTATTACACTCCAAATAGCCTTTGTAACTTGAAAAGCATGTAAGAGGCATCAATGCTAGTTATAGATCAATCAAACATAAAAAGCAAGGTTTCTTCTACATTAGCATCCAAGTTAGCAAAGCTATGCATTCTGTTCTCATAAGAAAGACTTGATTTGCTTTTTTTTTTAAAGGGGATAGGGGTACCAATGTTAACACAGAGCAAAGATTAGGCAATCCAACCCCCCATCATCTTAACCCAAAG
The DNA here is from genome assembly GCA_037127255.1 of Persicaria tinctoria. Classification (NCBI taxonomy): domain Eukaryota; kingdom Viridiplantae; phylum Streptophyta; class Magnoliopsida; order Caryophyllales; family Polygonaceae; genus Persicaria; species Persicaria tinctoria. Next base: position 16,437,367 of record JBANSL010000007.1, on the reverse strand, counting down.
CAGAAACAACACAAGAGATAATTATGTCTGATAGCCCTTGGAACATTATTTTAAAACCATAGAAATGAGCGAGAATGTTGAAAAGAACATAGTTCAACGAATTCACAAAATGAGCAAATTGTTTGGTTATAGCTTTATAATTATTTAAGGTTGTGATAAGTCATCTCTTGTTGACATTAGGCGATAGGTGAACAAGGTTCAATATTAGTCAATCAGTCCTCTACAAACCTTTTCAGATTTTACAAAAACTGAATTTCAAATTAGCAGTATTCCTACTGGAAGTTAGAAATTCTAATAAAGCAATTTGGATTCTTCAGCAAAGCTTCTAGCTCTATCAAACATTTTTCCATGACCTATGTTAAAATGAGAGGAAATATTGGATCTTAGCATCCTTTCCCACAGTGAATGCTAATTAAGCCTCATGGACGGAAGATCAAAAGCGAAAATGCCAGTCGGCACAATAAAATGCTAATTAAGCCTCATGGGCGAAAAAAATGAATTTTGCAGGAGCTATACCAATTGTAGCAGCTGTACAAACATCATCTAAAGAATACTGGCAACAATACCACAATAGAACACAATAAAATGAATTTTAGGCAAACAAATCAGTCAACAGTCGGCATTAGGCAAGTGTACAACACAACTGCAGCAGCTATACATCCCTCAAGAGTACCGATTTCAAAGTTCAGAGCGACAACGAAAGAGAGGAGAGTTTATGAGAAGAATACCTGGTCGGGAATAAGTCGTGCAAGAGGAGAACAGGTTGTGCAGAAAGAGAAGACGAGGAGGAGAAGGCCGAGCAAGTTGAGGAGCCGAACAGGAGAAGCGAGTCGCCGGCCGGGGGGAGAATCACCGATGGAGCTCGAGAGGAGAGAACGAACCTAATCCAGATCTCGGAAATCGCTCGAACTCGCTCCGGCGCTCGCTCGACCTCGCTCCGGCGGTCGCTCAACCAGATCCGGCCTCTCGCTCCAGATCTCGGACGGCCACATCCGACGCTCGCTCTGGCCTCCGCCGCTCGTTCGCTCCGCCGCTCGCTCGCCACTAGACGGAGGCTCTAGCGCCGGATCGAGAGCTGAGAGCTCCATCGGCCATCGCCTTCAATGGGGAGCGGAGAGAGAGATTGAAGAGACGATGGGATTAGGGCCAACGATCGGAAAAAAAAAAAAAAAAAAAAAAATGAGAATTAGTATATATAGGGGCTATTTCGCAAATTTGTCCAAACCCGCGTCTATTCCGCAAATATGTCTAATTAATGTGCCTATTTCGCAAATTTTTTCTTTTTTTTTTCCCGAAAATCTGGGTTTTTTTTTCAATTTCTCAAAATCTTTTTTGTTTTTCTGAAATTCTATTTTTTGAAAAAAAAATCCAAATTTTTTTTCCATTTTCCATAATTCTTTTTGTTTTAGATTTCAAAATCATATTTTTTGTATTTTTAAAAAATATATGTTTTTTTTAATATCCAAATTTTTATTTTTTTTTCAAAATCATATTTTTTGTACTACAAACTCACATTTCTTAGTTTTTAATTTCAGAAAATACTAATTTTATATTTTTATTTTAATTTAAAAAATGAGTAAACACACAATACTTTTATTGCAAATATGCCTAAATAGGCATCCCTTGCAATTTGGTAGAAATAGGGGTACTTTTGTAACCCTTTTCTCTGAGTAGGCTATATCCGCAAATTCGCCTATCTTGTATCGATCGTTTATCCACAATATCTTTCCATAAAGATATTATATCAACAATAATAACTTATTATTATCATCAATCAATTATCTAATTCCCAATACTCTTTTAGGTGTGACCTTATAGGATCCGAATAAAATAGCAATAGATTAAATCTAATTTAATCCATAAATTATACGTAGTAGTTAATTGGCTTATAGCAAAGCATTATAATTATCTATATTATTCAGATTATAAATCTCCATTTTAATTATATTATATCATTAGTATTTCACACATCAATTAAATAACATCAAATCCTTCCGCTCATTGTATCAGGGTATGTTGTATTCAACCCTAATTCCCTTTCTCCAATCTACAACCCGTACGTAACCCGTTGATGATCCTCAAACTTGAGTACGTCTCGTATGCGACTAATGCGATAACCATCTGATTCAATTTAGCAACTGCTCAAATGGTACGTATACCACGAAGCTACTCCCTGAGGTTTTGGCCGCCGAAGAGCCATATACAGAGGTTCCAATCCCATTCTTTGAAGGAAGCATTGGAGGTTGATTTGTTGGAGGTAGAGGATGATGGGCAAGCTATTACAAGGCTGGTCTCATCTCGATCTTTACATGGTTGGTCTCATCTCGCTTGATTTTGTCCCTTAACTATCCTTTTTCAAATATTCAACTTGCGAAAGAGAGATTGGATGGCGGAGAAGACGAAGGTAAGCTAGTCGACTGCGTCTAGAAGTTGATGCAGATTTGAAGGAGATGACTAGGGGTGGTATAAGTAGTCGTAGATAGATTGGGCTCCAATTGTTGGGCCGTTACAAGCATCAAGGGAGAGATGAATAAAACAGTGAGTTTTGTGTGCAGCCACCATAGCTTTCAATATCATTTCTCTCTCTCAAATTCACTAGTTTCTTTACATATGGATATATACAATGTCAACCCTAGAATCATGAGTTCTAATAGGGCCAGATGTCCCAATCTAAATGGAGGTAGGATTCTTCTAGAATATAAAATACATGTGATGAAATAGGAAGAGCAACATCTGTAAGTATAAGCATCAGCTATATGTGTTTGGATTGGGCTGCTCGTTTGTGTAGATTACTGGGCCTTGGATCCATATGCTTTCATCCCCCCTCGATCCAAAGTCAGGCAAGGCCGAGTTTGGAGCGCAGTGCAGAGAAGCGGGGAGCAGCTAGCGGCTTAGTCAAGGCATCTGCGATCTGATCTCGAGTGGATATGAAGGCAACTTGTAAGGTCTTGTTGGCCAGCCTCTCTCGCACAAAATGGTAGTCGAGTGGAATGTGTTTTGTGCGATGATGAAAGATTGGATTGGCTGCGAGATAAGTAGCGCCAATGTTGTCACACCAAATCGTGGGAGGGTCCCGGAGGTACATCCCAAGCTCGGCAAGGAGGGATTGGAGCCATAAGACTTCACAAGTGGCTGTGGCCATCGAGCGGTATTCTGCTTCAGTCGAAGATCGGGAGACAGTGGCCTGTTTCTTGGAAGACCATGAGATAAGCGATGGTCCGAGGTATACACAATAAGCACCAGTAGAACGTCGGTCTGAAGAATCCGTGGCCCAATCGGAGTCTGAAAAACCAGAAAGAATCAGCGGGGAAGAGCCTGATAGATGAAGTGCAACAGAATGGGTGCCTTGCAAATAACGAAGCAAGCGTTTGGTGGCCTGCCAATGAGCCAAGGTCGGTTGATGCATAAATTGACAAAGCTTGTTGACGGTGAACGCGATATCTGGGCGAGTGAAAGCAAGATACTGGAGGCTTCCGATCACACTACGATATAAGGATATATCATCAAAGGAGGGAGAAGGAGAGTTAAAATCGAAATTCATTGCAACCGGAGTTGCAACTGGTTTGCAAGACTGCATTTGTAGTTTGGAAAGAAGGTCGAGGATGTATTTGGATTGGGACAGAGAGAAACCGGAGGGGCTGCGACTGACCTCGATGCCTAAGAAATAGTGGAGGGGGCCGAGGTCTTTGACCGGGAACACTTGGGAGAGGGAGGAAACAAACCTGTCAACTAAGCTGTCAGATGAGGCAATGACTAAGATGTCATCAACATAGACCAGGATAAAGACAATTTGGGAGCCATGGCGAAAAGCAAACAAAGATGAATCGGCTCTGGAAGGAGTGAAACCAAGGTGGACAAGGGTGGAGCTTAGTTTGGCGAACCAGGCACGAGGCGCCTGTTTAAGTCCATAAAGGGACTTTCGGAGCCGACAGAGATGATGAGGAAATTGAGGATGGACGAAGCCAGGTGGTTGCTTGACATAGACTTCCTCTTCGAGATCGCCGTGGAGAAAGGCGTTATGCACATCAAGTTGACGCACCGACCAATTCGATCTTGCCGCTAATGTGAGTAGTAGGCGAATTGTGGAAGGCTTCACCACCGGGCTGAAGGTGTCATTGAAATCGAGCCCTTGGATTTGGTGGAACCCTTTGGCTACGAGTCGAGCCTTACGCCGTTCGATCTCGCCAGTTGCAAGCCTTTTTGTTTTATAAACCCATTTAACGGATAAGGCATTGGCATGGGGTGGGGAAGGAACCAAGTCCCAGGTGTGAGTGGCTAAGAGGGCTCGAAACTCTGTATTCATGGCTTGACGCCAAGCTTCATGCTTATTGGCGTCGGTGAATGAAGAAGGTTCATCGGGTATTTGATGAGTGGAGGTGGAGTGGTTTTGGGGTGGTGGCCACAAAACAGTACCGTCTGTACGAGTAAGAGGTTTATGAATGTGATCCTTGGCTCGGGTAAGCATTGGATGAGAGGGAATCTGTTGTGGCGGTGAAGAGGAGTCGGGGGTGACCGGTACCGACGAGGTGTCTTGAGAGGGGGATATGTCGGCTGAGATAGAAGGAGACGGGGGCAGGTTATTGGGAAGGGTCGATGGGGATGAATCATCAGAAAGTGTTGGGCTAGAGGGAGGTAATGGGCTTGGGGAGATTAAGGAGTCATCCATGTGTGATGATGGGCCAGGTAAGTCAAGTAGAGGAGGGAGCTGTGAGTTTAAATTATATATGGGTGATGGGGGCCCAGCAAGTGGAAAAGAGGTTTCATGAAATACTACATCACGTGACACATACACCCGAGAGGATGATAGGTCCTTGCAAATGTATCCCTTGTGGCTTGTGCTATAACCCAAAAATATACATGGAGAAGAGCGAAATGAGAGTTTGTGGGAGTTATATGGACGAAGATTTGGAAAGCACAAGCACCCGAAAACTTTAAGAAAATTGATGTCGGGAGGCGTTTTCATGAGAATGTCAAAGGGTGTGTTGTAAGAGAGGATGGAAGAGGGAAGGCGATTGATTAGATACGTGGCGGTTTCAAAGACATAATCCCAATATGTGAGTGGAAGGGAGGAATGAGCTAAGAGAGCCAAACCGGTGTTTACAATGTGACGATGACGATTTTCAATGCTCCCATTTTGCTCATGAGAGTATGGACAAGTGAGACGATGTAGAATCCCCAATTTAGTGAATAGGGGGACTAGAGGCTTGAATTCGGTACCACCATCAGTTTGAATTGCTTTTATTGGAGTAGAAAAGTAATTTGACACAAAATTTATAAAGTTGGTGAGAATCTGAGTGACTTGATTTTTGGTGGAAAATGGAAAAATCCAAAGAAATTTAGAATGATCATCTAAAATGGAAATGTAATATTTATAACCTCTAGTAGAAATGTAGTGGGCTGGGGCCCAAACATCAACAAAGACTAGTTCAAAAGGCCCAAGTGATCTGGAGGGAGAGGCCGGATGTGGCAAGTTATGGGCCTTAGCCCTTGCACAAGCTGGGCAATCAAAATGGGTAGGGTAGTTGCTAGGTATAGGTAGGTTGAGCCGCTGGAGGAGCTTCCTTGTGGTGACGGCTGCTGGGTGGCCAAAACGGGTGTGCCAAAGGGAGACAGAAGATGCAGTTGTGGCGAGAGCGATGGGTGGCGAGGGTGATGAAGCCTTATTGGTGAGTGCGTAGAGCCCTTTCTCAACGGGAGCTTGAAGAAGCGTCTTGTCGGTGGCCTGATCTTTCACAAGAAAGTGAGTCGGATGAAATTGGCAATAGACGTTATTGTCAAGACAAAATTGTCTAACTGAAACAAGATTTCTGGTAAGAGCAGGAGAATGCAAATTATTGTGTAAATGAAATTTGTGAGAGGTGAAAGGAAGAAGGGTGGAACCGTAGTGTTGAATCGGATGCCCCGAGCCATCTCCAAGCATCACTTCCTCAGTCCCGCGATAAGGGAGGGCACCGTTGGTGAAATTCGCAGTATCTGGTGTGAAATGATGGGTGGCAGCTGTGTCAAAGAACCACGGAGCAGAAGTGAAATTGGCGAGAACAGAGGACGGTGGTGGGTGTTGGTACGCCTGATTGAACTGATTCCAGCAGCTTAGCGCTTCATGTCCCCGTTTAGCACAAATTTGGCACACCGGTCTATTATCGACATCACCTGAGAAGGAGTACTGGTGGCCTCCGCGACCTCGACCTCGGCCTCGAAAGCTTCCGCCCCTGGAAGAACCACGGTAAGGGCCACCGCCTCTGTTGCTATCAAAAGCTCCATTGTTGTCAAAGCGCCCCCTGTTACTAGTGTCAAGAGAGCGGCCCCTGTTGGAGCCAGAGGCGGATCTGATGGAGGTGTTGTCAGCAGAAGGTTGTTGAGGAGAGGAGGACAATGGAGTAAGGTTGGTGTTTTGAAGTAAAGACTGGGTTTGAAAAGCCAACCGTGCCTCATGATTGAGTAAGTAAGAGAGTACAAGAGCAGGTGTGGGTGTGGTGGGTTGAGTGGAGAGGGATGTGACAACCGAGTCATAGTCTTGACCGAGTCCAGCAAGAACATAAACAATAAACTCTTGGTCTGAGATGGTCTGTCCGGCTGCATTGAGGGAAGACACCAGGGCCTTAGCCTTGTTGAAATAGATGGTGACTGGGTCTGAGCCTTTCTTGAGGGAGGCTAGTTGTAAACGAGTTTGGACAACATTGGCCACCGAAGTGGCTGAGAAAGTGGTACTGAGTTGAGACCATACCTCATGTGAAGAAGAACATTCCAACACTTGAACGAGAATAGGTGGGGTAAGGGAGGATGTGAGTATAGCCATGGCAGTTTGATCTTTCTTGAGCCAAGCTGAGTATGTGTCTGCTGTGGGTAATGGAGATGGTGTGGTGCCTTCAACAATCCCATAGAGTTCTTGAGATCGGAGATATGGGATAATCTGAGCTTTCCATAAAGGGTAGTTGTCTGAGGTGAGTTTAAGAATGCTAGAGAAGGAAGGTAGGTGGGAAGAAGAGGAGATCTGCACTGCTGGGGTAATATCCATGGTGAATATCAGGAAGTAGCAAAAGATAGAGGACAGGTAGAGAAGAAAGGTAAAAAAAAGGAGGATTTTGTGGACGTTTAATCTAGGAAAGAAGATAGTCCGACTCGGACCGATAACTGGGGGTCGTGTGCACGGACGCACATGCGCTAGTAGCCTAGCACACAAGCCGAGTGGGGTTCCATTCTAAAACCAATTGGCATTAGGTGGGGTAGCCCACTAGGTTATATGCTAAGGGCTTTATGTTTCTCATATTCAATGTGGGACATTTTGTCACTTCACATTGTTTCATTCTCAACACGCCCCCGCAAGTGCAACTAGGGTCGTTTTTCGCCTCTAGTTGACACTTGGATATCGGGTCTAGCATCTCATTCTCTTTTTAGCTAGCCCAGGATCGAGAGTCGGGCCGTTTGGCTTTTCCGCTCTGATACCATACAAGCATCAAGGGAGAGATGAATAAAACAGTGAGTTTTGTGTGCAGCCACCATAGCTTTCAATATCATTTCTCTCTCTCAAATTCACTAGTTTCTTTACATATGGATATATACAATGTCAACCCTAGAATCATGAGTTCTAATAGGGCCAGATGTCCCAATCTAAATGGAGGTAGGATTCTTCTAGAATATAAAATACATGTGATGAAATAGGAAGAGCAACATCTGTAAGTATAAGCATCAGCTATATGTGTTTGGATTGGGCTGCTCGTTTGTGTAGATTACTGGGCCTTGGATCCATATGCTTTCAGCCGTGGTGTTTACTTGTTGAACTAAAAAAACCAATCTATATCTATATCTATATTCTATATAAAATACTAAAACAGAGACCGCTGACATGACCTCGCTGACACGGAATTTTCTGGATTAAACGGGATTATTTCTGCTTACGTGGCATTTTCTGGATTAAAGTGGTATTATATTTCTAGGCCACACCAATTAATAAACCAATATAATTAGTAAAAAGATCAATAATCTATTCAATATAACCAATCTTTGTCAAATATTCTATCTTTTTAGATAAAATTGAATATATGTGTATAAAAAAATATTCAACCTTATATCATACTTAGTTGAAAATTTTATCTTTTTAGATGAAATTGAATACATTTGTATGGATATATATCTCATAAGATTTTGTGTTGAATAGATAAATAATTAACGGTTTAAGATAGAATATCTTAGTTGCTATATATATTCTAATCTATGAGTCATCATCAGACACGAAACCTTCAATATCATTAGCCGAATCAACAACTTTTAATAGTTGCAAATCAAGATTTGCCTCTTCACGAGGTATAGTTTTGACTTTATTCATCATGTGTAGATCCTACTACGTGTATAATAGCTTTATATTCCTAAAATAAGGTCCCTAATCGTATGTAGATTTGTTACGCCGCTTCAAGAGGTATATATATATATATCCCTAAAATAGTTTTATCTAAAATTGTATCATGTGGATGAAGATTGGACTACTGACACTCTACAGTATACACACAGATTTGAGGTGGATGGTGAATTTAATTAGGAGCCTGTCGAGTATAGTTTCTGGATTAAAGTTGTATTATATTGGCCATATCAAGCTAATTTTTTCATCCGGAACTTACAACCGGAATAGAGGGATTGAAGTGAAACAGTTTTGGATTGAGAAAACCGGAACACAAATCAAAACTCGTGAATCTTCTTCAACCTTTCAAACTACGTAAGTAGTCATGGAGGTGAATCTCATTATTCTCATCAATATAAATTTCTAGCTAAATCTTATCAAACTAGATCTTAAATGAATCTATTTTCCAGGCCTTTTACGTAGAATTGATTTACATTGTCAAACAATTATTAAATATAGAGGGAGATTACATATCACGATATCTTTTTTCAGTAGGCATTGTTACATCTCCGTATTAACGGCTTCTATCAATTATAAAAGGATGAAATAATATATAATAAGATCTAAGAAAATCAGGTAAACTTTTTTTAAATATATATCGTTAGGTAAAAAAACTTATCTTTTTTAGATCAAATAATATATCCAATATTTAGTCAAATTAAATATTCTGGATTAAAATGATGTTAATATCGTATACGTGTCATATTATGGAATAAAACGGTGTTATCTTTTTTATTATTTGATCAATCTTATATCAATTCAATATTTGGTTAATTATTAATAATCCAATATAATTTTGTCATCTCAATTAATGGTCCCACTTATTTTTATAAATATTCAACTTTATGTTTTAATTAGTTAGAAAACTTATTTTTTTAGATCAAATAATCTATCTAATATTTGGTCAATTATTCTACCTTTTAAATCAAATTGAATATACAATAAAAAAAATTGAGCTTTTTTTTTCCTAATAGAATCGGTAAGTATATTATTTTTTAACTTTTCATTATTTGATTTGAAAAAAGTATATAATATCCTAAGAAGTAAAACAATTTACCGTTTTTTAATATATTAATTAATACTCCGTATAGAGTAATTTTATAACTAAAACATACATTGTTAGACCGACCATGATCAATATTTTACATTTCATTATTTAAAAAAAAAACAATATCTATAAATCTGTATATATCAAGGGTCAGTAATGATTAAGATGTCTATTAATCTTGGGACATTTAATCACTAACATTACACAATGATATAATAATACAAATAATATAATAATACAAATTAATATGAATATACAAATTAAAAATAAGTTCAAAACAATGATATAGATTTACTGAAGCATATTCTCTTCTTTAATCTATTTTTATTATTTAAATTAATATGAATTATAACAATATTAATGCTATGTAAAATATATATACCATGTCGTAAAATTTTGTTAAATTATCTTACCTTTTACCATCAAATTTTGGTCAATATATTGTTCTACCTTTTACATCAAATTGAAAAATTGAATATGATATATTTAAATATAAATATGCACCATCTTAATTTGATGATAAAATTTGAGAAGATAAATCTGTATAAACTTCTATATAAAATATACCATGCCGTAAATTTTTAGTCAATTATTTTATCTTTTAAATCAAATTGAATATAATATATTTAGATATAAATATGTCATTAAATTTGGTGATGTAGTTAAATATTATTTAATTTGTTTATTAAGAAACCGCACAACGGACGAGTACCGAATACTAGTTATATATAAAACAATGTCTCAAGAAAAGGTAAAACCAATAAACCGCATTGAAGAAATATATAATGATAAAGAATTATTGCCATGCGTGGGAATCAAACATAGACTTAGCTTTACTTGCATTTTAAATCGCAAAGGAGTTGTACACAATTTAGTGATTTACCTTTCTTTTGTGCTGAATCTTAATGAAATCTTCAAAAAAAAATTCCAATTTTTCATTTCTTGTTGTACTGCTAAGTGGGCGTGGGACGGGATTATGTCATCCCGCGTCCCGTCCCGCGTAATTTTTACGAGACGGGATTGGGACGGGATTCATTATTTTTGTTCAATCCCGCGCGCGCGGGCCTTGTCTCTCACGGGACGGGACGAACCTTGTTCCTCAATTAAAAAACATTATAAAAAATTCTAAAATACCATTATATTTTGCGGGTTTTAAAGACATGATATATATATATATAATGTTTTTCTTATATATATATATACATATTGATAAACTTTTATATACACACACAAGATATACCATACGGTCCATACATATAGGGTTCGTGACGGAGTTAATAAACCGACTAAAATTATAAACAGGGTAAAATTTATAAACTGTTGTTAAAAAGTAGTTAAAAATTTATGAAAAATATAAACTCCGTATGGGGTGAAAAAAAAGTTTATTTGTAAAAGTGTAGTTTATTTTGTTATTATTAGGGGTATTATGGTATTTTCAAATCAAATAATCCACATAAACTCCCAAAAAAAACTATCACAAGTAGCTTATTTTTTAAACCCCCAAACAAACTAAAATCTACTAAATAACCCCTTTCCATACAATGTTAAAATTTTCAACCACCAATTTTACATTACCTACTAAAATTGCATCCATACACACCCATATACACACTGTAAAAGTGTGTCAATATATATATATATATATATATATATATATATAATTATACAAAGTACACACACAATGTATACAATACATATACACACTGTAAAAGTGTGAGTATATACAATTATACAAAGTGTATATATATACACTGTATATTATTATTATTATTATTATTATTATTATTATTATATCCGAGACGGAACAGGATTTGCGGGATAAGGAATCATCGTCCCGCATAATTTTTATGAGACGAGATTTACTAAATTTTTTGCAAATCTCACCGAAATCGAGACTGGCCCGAAACAGGACCGGGACGGATCCGGGATTTGTGCTCACCGGTACTGCTAAGGTTTCAAAACTTTCAATTCAAGCAAAGGCAAACCCAGTTAATGATGAATAATTAATCACCAGTCATTTTATTTTATTTTCTTATTACTCCCAAGTCCCAACTCTTCCCACCGCTTCACATAAATGCTTTTTTTTTTTTTTTTTTTTTTTTTTTTTTTTGTGGTGGGACGTTTCACATAAATTGTAAAGGAGATCTTCTTGGAAAGGTAGCTTTTTTTTGGTAGGATCTTGGAAAGGTAGCTCAGCTGAGCTAATATTTCTCTAGGTGCAGTAATGGGGTTAGCCTGTTAGGTGATGATATCTTATTTAATTTCCAATCAACTCCGGGACCGGATGGCTACCCACCGGAATTCTTTAGCAAACACTGACACATTGTGGGACAATCTGTATGCCGAACTGTCAAAGCGTTTTTCCATTTCGGGACTTTATTATTTGAGATCAATCAAACCTTCATAACTCTCATACCCAAAACAGATAATCCCTCAAACATAAATCATTACAGGCCAATCAGCCTGTGCAATACCATTTATAAAATAATCTCCAAACTCATAGCAAACAGAATGGAGAACATTCTACCTAGACTCATCAATCCTTTCCAGGGAGCCTTTGTGGAAGGACGATCCATACAGGATAACACGCTAATCGCACATGAAATATTCCACAATTTTCACAAGCAAAAAGGAACAAAAGGTTGGATGACACTAAAACTTGATATATGGAAAAAGCTTATGATAAGATAAATTGGGATTACATTAAAGCCACACTCACCTAGTTCGGGTTTGACTCACGCTGGATTAGATGGGTGATGAGCTGCTTAACCACCACAATCTTCTCGGTTATTGTTAACAACCGACCGGGTCCTCAATTTAAACCAGAAAGGGGCATTAGACAAGGGGATCCATTAGCACCGTACATTTTCATCCTTGTTATGGAGAACCTAGCAGCAGAACTTCAGGAGGAAGCAAGATTAGATGATGCATTGATAGGAATCAAGATTGCTAAAAATGGAACGTCTATTCCCTTCTTGATCTTTGCCGATGACACGATAATCTTTGCACCAGCTTCCCACAAAAGCATCCATACTATTCAGAATATGATCAATAAATTCTCCAACCTTTCTGATCTCACAATAAATTACAGCAAAAGTTCTCTCCGAGTTTCGGGAAACATTAGTTCCGCGCTAGCAAACTCTCTAGCTAATGAAATGCATATTCCCGTCTCTAGAACTCTGGAAAAATACCTGGGGATTCCTCTACTCCGTGGGCGAATCAAGAATGAGATGTTCCAAGATGCCATTCAAAATCTCAAAAAACAACTTTCTAAATGGAAAGCGTTGTCCTTAACCCAGGCTGGTCGTGTAACCCTCATTACCGCAAATCTAAGCTCCAAAACAAACTACCTTATGCAGAATTTCTTACTCCCAAAAGGGGTGCTCCACCCGATAGATCAAGTTAATAAGATTTTTTTCTAGAACAAATTAGAATCAGAATGTTACAATCCGCTAATTAGCTGGTATAAAATTTGTAAACCAAAAGACAAAGGTGGCCTAGGTATAAAATTAGCTGAAGATCTCAACATTAGCCTTCAGATGAAACTCCTTTGGAAGTTATACACTAACAATGACAATATTTAGGTTAAAGTTATTAAAGAAAAGCACTTTCAACAACAAAATATAATGACATCAACTCCGACTAATCCCTCATGGCAATTCGGCCCCCTTCTACAACTTCGTGGCCAATTTCTTCAAGGTTTACATTGGATAGTCGGAAATGGGGATACCATAAATGTTTGGAACGATCCTTGGGTGATAGGATGTAATCCTCAAAACTTTCAACTCTCACATGATCCTAATCTAAAAGTTAATCAGCTGATCAAGCAAAATAAACAATGGAATTTAAAAATCCTACATAGCCTCTTTCCAAATAATATTGTCGGCCATATTCTAAAAATCAAAGTTCCCTCTTGGGAGGCTAGTGAGAAACTGATGTGGAAACTTAATATAGATGGTCACTTCACGACCAAATTGGTCAAACAGATTATAAACAAGAGCAACCAAAATGAGGATAAAGGAAAATGGATCTGGAACTTAAATCTCCCTCCCCGGATCAAGAACCTTGTTTGGAAAATAGCACAAGATGGAATTGCAACAAAAGAAAGACTAAACCGTTTTTTCAATAGAGTTCCGTCCCAATGCTGTCTTTCCAATGACAAAGATGAAGATTGTGATCATCTCTTCCAGCATTGCACTGTCACCAAAATAATCATAGCGGCATATGAACAACTAACTGGGAAATCTATGAGTTACAATAATAACCAGATTATAACCATTAAAGAGATCCTACATTCTAAACCATCTATTCCGAATTTTGAGAACCTCTGTTTTATTTGGCAAGCAATATGGGAAACTAGGAACAACATCATCTTCAAAGGTAAAAAAATGGACTCTATCTCACAAATCGCGATTTGATCTTATGTGCAGGTTAGAGATTGGTTGAATGCCAATCCCAATAAAAGTCTGAAACAAGACAGGCGAAGATCTGTGACCAAATGGAAGAAATCGTGTAGGGCCACCTACAAGATTAATGTAGATGGCTCAACCAAGCCTACCGGTTTCTGCCAGGTAGGTGGGATCCTTAGGGATTGTGAGGGAACTGTGATGGATATTTTTCAGCAGCAGGTAGATAGTGGCTCCGCTATCCAAACCGAAGCAGCTGCATTTTGTGCAGGTACGAAAATGGCTTGGCAAAAAGGCTTACGCAGAGTTATAATAGAAGGTGACTGCCTAGAAGTTATCAATGCTATTAACGATAATGGAAGGCCTAGATGGAAAATATGGTGGCAAATTGAGCTTATCATGAAGATGCAATTGGAATTTGAGCATATAGAGTTTAAACATTGTTTACGTGAAGCTAATGTAGCAACATATTTCATAGCTAGAGCTAATGACAGTTGTAATATGGATACTGTCCCTTTGAATAGGGAATTTTATAACATCATCCGAAAGGATAATCAGGGTTATGTTCTGTCTTAAGAACCGCCCCCTTTTTGCCTACTAAAAAAAAAACTACTGTATTAAATTTATATTACCATGAAATGGTGTATTATTAATTAGTTACCTAATAACTCCAACTAATTAAACTAGCTAGAATTAATTTATGGCAGAAAGAAACCATTAATTCCCAACCCAGGAATATATATATATATATATATATATATATATATATATATATATATATATATATATATATATATATATATATATATATATATATATAGGTTGGCTCCTATGTGAGCAAGCCTTATGGTGTAATATGTGAGCAATTATAGATAGTTGGATTGAATTCATCTAGTGGTCTAGATTACTCCAATTTATTTTAATTAATTAATTACCAAATATGGAAAAACTACTTCCCACAATCCCACCCCCCTTGAGAGAGTGGAGCACACATGCTGTTACAAAATGTTTTACCGCAACATATATATTTTTGTCGTTAAAATTTTGACTTTGTTAATTAATCGTTGGTATTTAAATAATTGTTTGTCCCAAATAGATTATTTTATAATCTTAAAATTAATTATTATTTTAGCATTTTTATACCCGAAAAATATCATGTTACCTACGAATAAAGTTTACACTTGTGACGAATAATATATGTAATATATATTTGAACAAAATGGACATGAAAAAATATCATATTATAGTTACTAATAATAACACATATACATACGAATAAAACATTTATACTTACGAATAAACTTAAATTACAATATTATAGAAAACAATATAAAAAAATAGTCATTTCTTTCTTTGTTTTTTAATGGGTGTGTCGTATCCTCCCTCGTCTGCAATATTTTCACTTGTACCGTAGACAATACTCAAATCATCTAATATACACACGAATAATATAACACATACACACGAATAATATAGAGCATACAAATGAATTATGTTCAATTTACCCATAAAAATATAACTAAATTAAATTAAAAATCATTAAAAAAAACTAAGCAAAAAGAGCTTATCCGTTGCCATAAACCTACAAGCCTACAAGTATCAAATATCCGGCAAGATCAACAAATTATTGCCCAGAATTCATCGCAAAATCCTAAAAAATGTAATCAATGATAAGTTTTGAATTTTTACATGTTTGACAATTAAATTGAAAAAGAATTATAGTTAAAAAAATCAAACCGAATTGAAAAAGGATCAAATTCCTCTTCTTCATAAGGTGGTGATGATTTGATTCCAAAGTCCAAACAAGTGGAAAGATAAAGACAAATAGACAAGTATTCAAAATTGAATAAGGGAAGAGAGAGGCTACGTGGATTAAGAGAGAATGCATGACCTCAAGAAAGAGATGCAAAGATGAAGGTGGATGAGGGCGATTGAGGGGTGATGATCGAAAACAGTATCCAACATCAGAAATAGGATTGAGTGTGTGTACCGACGCGCTATGGTAGGGAGTTATTAATGGTAAATGGTGGGTCCCAACTTCATTAATTAATATTTCTATTGAAATTTGTTTAAATCTCAATCATCCATTTTCATCCATCAATGGCTAACAATTGCTCACATTTTACATGGTAAGTATTGCTCACATATGATCTATCCTCTCTCTCTCTCTCTCTCCCTCTCTCTCTCTCTCTCTCTCTCTCTCTCTCTCTCTCTATATATATATATATATATATATATATATATATATAGTGTACGGATCATTTGTTCACAAGCCTTAGGGTGTACCTTGTTCACAAATATTATTCGGTGAAATGTGAAGCATTATTCGGTGAAATTTGAAGCATTATTCGGTGAAATGTGAGTATTGTTTAGGGGAATGTGAAACATTATTTAGTGAAATGTGAAGCATTATTCATATAAATTGTAAGTATTGTTTAAGTCATTGAGGTTTCTTTTATTTGAAATAGATGAATAAAAAAACTAAACATTATTCGGTAGAATGTTACAAATTATTCAGTGGAATTGGAACATTTTCATCTAAAGTGAACTGAAAAAGAAAACATAACAGTATTCGGTAGAATGTTTCACATTTCACCGAATAATGTTTCAAATTTCACCGAATAAATGGAATAATGTTTCACATTTCACCGAATAATATTTGTGAACAAGGTACACCGTAAGGGGTGTGTACACCAGAACCACACCCTATATATATATATATATATATATATATATATGTATATGTATATATAGTATAGATTATATGAGAACAAGCCTTATTGAGTAAAATGAGAACACATCTAGGCCATTGATTTAGAGAAATTAGATGGCTTAGATTATTCCGTAATATTAATTAATTAAAAATGAAAATGGAAAAAACCCTACACAACTCCTATGTATAGGCGCGTGTTACCGCACATCCAAACCCTACCACCTTTCATCCTTTTTCTGCAAAGAGGAAAGAGAGAGAGGAGGAGGTGCAGTCAGGCGCAGGCGAAACCGCAACCGACCTGGGTTGGGACTCTGCCACTCGAAGGCGGATTCCGACCACCACCCACCACCAGTCACCTACACCACCGAAGCAAGCATCGCCGGGATTTGTCGCCGTTGAAGGAGCGAGAAGCCATTCCGCAAAACCAAGTTCAACCGTACGCTTGGGACTCCGGCGGCGGCTTCGTCTTTCCGGCAGGCGAAGGCCAAGGGAGACGATCCTTTTTCTGCCATAGAAGATATATAGAGAAAGACAAGGGGAGACGATCAGGCGAAATCGAAGGATTAGGGCTGAGGCTAGCCGTACGAGCGCTAATGACTCCGACGACGGTGGCTACAAGTGTCTTCCTGGCAATCGAAGGCGGAGTGCGGCCCCTTCTGATCTCCGGGCCGTCCTTTCAGATCTGAACCGGGCGATGACGCTGATGCGGCGACCTTCAGATCTGTTGAACCGCCGACCTCCAAGGGCGACACCGTCTGCTCGGAGCGCTCAATTGTGCAAATATACGGCCTGTCCGGCTCGGCGACGCCTCCTGGTCGTCGACCTCCATTCTTCGACTTGAGCGGCGGCAATTTGAAGGACGTATCGGAGGCCGACGGATTGGATTGTAATTTCATAAGTAAGTTTCGACATTTATTGGTGTTCTAGTGTGAATAGATTCATTTGGTATTAGGTGGTTAGAGTTTGTGGATGCTCTCGAATTGCGAAGCCTGGATTTGAAGGAGGCGAGGGCGACGATAATAGGTTGAAGGTTGCCTGTAATCTGTTCTTGATTTTACAGATTAGGTTTTGCTCTGTTTGATTATTCCTCAGTCATGTCCTAAACAAACTGGGTTTTTTGTGCTTAATTAAATTGGAGGGATGTATCAATTTTGTTGATATCTTGTTTTTGCATTCCAGTTTGTTTAGGACATATCGAATGTATCGATACCATCGAATAATCATGTGATATAATCGAATAATCCAGTGATATCATTGCATAATTTTTAGTTATTTGTTACAATGACATAAAGTAACGGAACCATTGAACAATCAAGGGATATAATCGAATAATCAAGGGATACCATCGAATAATCAAGGGATACCATCGAATAGTTTATGGCGTTTTCAGGTTGCTGGCCGATCAGAATAATCCATCGATACTATTGTATAATCTATTAATACGATCGAATAATCCAGTGATATTATCGAATAATTCGAAGAAAAAAAAACCGCCCATCATGTGGCAAGTGGATACGATCGCATAATCCATCGATACGATCGCATAATCCGTCGATACGATCGAATAATTTCAAGAGAGTGTATCACACACGCCCCCATTCAGCAAGTGGGCAAAAAAACGACGTGGGTCCCACTGTTTTTTAATTTAAAAAAAGTCAAAATTGCCTATTAATCTCAGCCTTCCATTTCATTCAATCAACGGTCCAGATTTGTTCTCATTATACACAATAAGGGTTGTTCTCCCATGAACCACCCTCTCTCTCTCTCTCTCTCTCTCTCTCTCTCTCTCTCTCTCTCTCTATATATATATATATATATATATATATATATATATATATATATATATATATATATATATATATATATATATATATATATATATATATATATATATATATATATATATATGCTCGCATGCAATGTGCATGGTGGTTTCTTTAGTTGTGCTACTTAATTGGGCTCTTCTCCAACTCTGCGGCCCCAACAATATAGTTCCTTGATTATCATCTTACCATCAATTGATGATGATAAAAATTCAATGCTAAGGATGCTCATTTCCTGACTGGTAGCTTAAGAAGGGCCAAAACCGACCATTTGTCTAAAATCACACAGCAACACACTATGCCTCCACTATGCCTGCAGGGACGACAACAGCTCTAGCGACAGACCTTAATTAATTCACATTGGGCTCACATATTAATTTGACATAAATAACGAGGGCGAGGTGGGCCACCGATTACATTATTCATCTTGAAATATGGGTTGTTGTTATGGGCCATCCAAGTAAAATAAATAGTCGCGTAGAAGCTGGCCATGCCGATATTTTGGAGGGCCCTGTGTTCAGAGGCGGATCTACGGGGGGCTCGCGGTGGCTGAAGCTCCCCCCTATCATGTTGTTGTGTAATACATATAATTAATGAAGAGGTGGAACACAATGATGAATTGGCCTAGTGGTGAAGGCACGGGAGTAATTTAATCAAAGAGACTTCCATCCCAGTTTCGATTCTCAGTACACGCACCTTTTGCATCTGTTTAATTCATTTTATTTTCAACTTCAAAATACCTTCCTTTTTTTCATTTTTAACTCCAAAATACCTTCCCTTTTTTTAACAGACCCGAAGTCCTCCTGAACAGAGATCTCAGTTTCGCACAGTCGCACTAATGCATACCCAGAGGCTACAGAGCAAAAGCGACGCTAGTCGTCGAGCCGGCCGCCGCTGCCTCCTTCCAACTCCACCTCCGTCCGGTTCCTCCGCTGTCTGCGAAGCCCCGCACTGGTGGCGCAATCCCGTCTCCTGCACAGCCAGCCTTCAATCTTCATTGTTCTCCTTCGATCTAGACCTTCAAGGTTGGTTAGTTTTCTTACCCTTCCTTTTAATTTGATTGTTGGTAAGTTGAATTGATTGAGTGAGAATCAATTTAGATTAGAATTTGTGGATTTGAGAATCAATTTGGGGAATTTCAATTAGGGTTTGTGATTTGTGAGAAATCAAATTTTGACTTTGTAGTTTGTGATTTGAAATTGTGCTTTGTGGTTGTGGTAAGACATAAATCTGTGAATTTTTTGTTTGTGATTTGGAATTTTTTGTTTGTGATTTGATAATAAATTTTGAGAAATTGTAATTAGAATGTATGGTTTTGAGGATTAATAAATTCCGAATTGTAAGCCTCTTCCCACCGAAGTTTCACTACCCTTTGAAAGAGACAGAGGAAGCAACTTGTTTAATGAGCAACTGATTTTAGTCTTTCATCATGGAGGAGTGACTGAGTGAGCACATGGAATTGCCTTGTTAGGTTTGGGTTTTAAATCTTAATATTATGTCTTTTGAGTTGCTCTATCCTAGAGGAAAGATGAATTGAAGGGATGATTTGCTGCTGTATTTGATCTTATTGGGTTCAATATTGTCCTTCCTTCAAGTGGACGGACTCCCACAAGTTAGTGAAATTGATAGAACTTGTTCTGCTGTTGCAAATTAATAAGGAATGTTGATAATTGGAAGGAAAAATGCAACAATTTGCTGTGTATTGTTTGTAGTATTGAACCTATTTGCATTATTGAACAGATGTCTAACATTAGACTTGATTTTAGTATTGAACATATTTGTATTTTGTAGCATTATATTCGCAAGATAAATTTCATTATCGTTCTTTGTAATTTTCAGCCCCCCCCCCCTTGACAAAAATCCTGGATCCGCCACTGCCTGTGCTAAAAATTTAGTTAGCCTATTTATAGTATCGGTGAATTTAAAAGTACTATATATAGTTGTATTAGATAAACTGTTTTGCTATTGCAATGTTGTTTGAATTTTTGATATGCTTAAAATTAAAAACTCTATAAAATATCAATTTTTCAAAGTAATAATTTTATACCCCGATATTTATTATTAATAGGTAGACCTGTCAAACGGGTCATTCGGGTCGGGTCACTTCGGGTTTCGGGTAAAACAGGTCTCGGGTAAAACGGGTTCCGGGTTTTTCGGGTTGACTCGAACTCGGGTTTGATCGGGTTTCGGGTCGGGTTCGGGTCGATTTCGGGTTTGTCAATTTTTTCTTTTTTAAATTAAAAAAATCATTATTTGATAATTTTGTGATAAATTTTAATTATATATAAAAAAATTTAATTATATATAATTATAAATCAATCGGGTCAAAATTACCGGGTCAATCGGGTCACCGGATCGAAAAAAAAAATTCGGGTCAAAATTTTCAGGTTCGGGTTGGAAATTTTTCGGGTCGGTCGGGTCGGGTCACCGGGTCGGGTTGTGTTTTGACAGGTCTATTAATAGGTGTAGAGTTATTAAAAAATAAAAATATTTTTCTATAATTTTAAGCTTCCTAAAAAATGTAGAAAAGTCCGAATGATTTTTAATATGAGATGGATGACGTGACACAGTTATTTTTCAATTAAAAAAACTATAACTCTACTTATGCTTACAAAAGGTATAAAAATACAACGACACTGTATTATGACTAATTTTTCCAACAATGATTTTGTATGAATGTGCTCATAAAGAAAAGAAGAGAGGGTTGAAATCCAAAATATATGCCGTGAATAATGAAAATAATAATTTAATATGGTTCTCCTTTTTTTAAAAAAGGAAGAAGTTAACTGAAAAGGTAAAAGAAAGAGAATTTAATCGAAAAAGAAATTTAAAAAATCGAAAAGGTAAGGAATTAAAAAAGAAAGAATCGAAAAGGTTAAATTAAAAAAAAAATCGGAAAGATAAGGAATTAAAAAAGAGCGAAAAGGTTTAAAAAAAAGGCAAGGAATGGCCAGGATGGGATTCGGACACTAGGTTGAATGAGCCACCCTTCAAATTGTTTGGGCTCTCTAACCACCAAAGCAAACAGAGAAACTTGTCTCTTTTTGGAAGATATTTTTTATACAGTAAAAGTGAAGTATAATGATATTGGGCCCAAAAAATTTTGGGGGTCCTGTTCCGTTGGGCTGTCTGGAACACCCTCAGGCACGGACCTGCATAGAAGAGAAGTACGTTGAAGAGAATCGTTCCAAAACACCAGAAACATAAGTAGAAACTAATGCAATGATAATGAAATGAAGTTGCAACCAAATCAAAACCAAAGCAAAAGAGAAAGTAGAGATTTGTATAGGGCTGTGCATAACCGGGTATCCGACACGACACGACAAAAACACGAAACCGGTAAAGGGAAAAGTGCCGATCCGAGCACGACACGATAAGTACCGGGTATCCGACACGATAACACGACACGGTTTCGTGTCGGATACCCGTATAACACGACACGACACGATTTGTACAAAAACCTTTTTTTTTCCTAATGTTGACGTACAGAGTTTTGTGTTACTATTATTTAAGCTTTAAATTACTGTTATTTTTCAAAAATATATATATATGGCGTACAGACTACTGTTTTTTTTTCGTAATGTTGGCGTAAAAGAAAAAAAAACGAATGGGGTACAGGAAAAAAAAAACAGAAAACGAATGGCCTTCTAGGAAAAAAAAATGTAAAAAGGGATTGGATATCTAGGGGTCGAACTCAGGCCCTCAGGGTTCACATGACACGGAAGTAAGCACGCTCTACCAACCGGACAACAAGGGCTTTGTGATCTTGTAGAACAATTGTAATATTTGTATTATCACCAATATTAATATTTTAAAAAAAATTATCGTGTCGTGTCGGATACCCGATAAGGGGAAAATGTCTATCCGAACACGACACGATTATTGTCGTGTTTTACCGTTTCGTGTCATAATCGTGTCGTATCAATATCGTTTCGTGTTTTTTCGTATCGTTTTGTTGCGGTTTCGTGTCGTGTCAACCGTGTCGTATATTTCTGCACAACCCTAGATTTGTAGCAATGATTAGCCTCAACGAGGACACCAGCCATCAAGGTCAGAACCTAAAGGGCAAAGAGGCTACAAATCTTTCTCAACACAATGTCACTGGGTGTATTTAGATGGAAGGGAGCTCGCCCGCCAGCCTGTTTTGTTCAAGAAAATGTGATATCTCTAAATGCATACAAATTAAACAATACATATATATGCTAAATGGAAACAAATTTATCAATGTCTGGAGAATTTGAGAATTTCCCATATGGATCTTGAAATATTATTCAAATACATTCCAAACCGCAGTACAATAAGGGTACGCTTGGCAAAATGGTAGTTGTTGGAGTAGCTGGAGCCATTGGATTATTTGTGTTAACTATAGGTTAATAAGCTAGTATAGTGTTTGGTAAACTTGTCTGTTAGGGTAGTTGTTGAAAATTTGTGAATAACAAAACAAAAGTCCCGAAAGCTTGAGTGAGTAGCGGTTGAAAACCTTAGATTTCAAAAGTTAATTAAACTAAAATCTTATATTTAGTTCATTTAAGACTATATAATATCAAAACCATAAGCTACGAAAAATTACTTACTTTTGCCAAACAGAGCCTAAATTGAATTCCGGGAGAGCACACGAGAGAGGTTGGTTTTAACTTACAATAGAAATGTGAAAGATTGACCGCTTGCATCTGAACAACGAGCAGAATGGCGGGTTTGCTCCTCAAAAAGAGAAGATTTACTGTTTAATGGATTATGATTTGCATTTATCTCCGATTCCTCTTTTCGAGGATGCCTAGTAGCTGGTTTATCACCAGGGTCCTCCTCTGCATTAACAGTGGTTATTTGTTCAGTGCTTGTACTTGTAATTCCCCAAGTGCCAGTATCAGCTGATGTATCAGTGTTAGGAGGCTCTGAAGAAGATTCCAAAGGCTCAGTTGTAGAGATATGATCTTCTAATGGATGCAAATCATTGTCTAACTGCGCGGGCTTATGGGAATCCAAGTGCTGATAACCCTCCCCATTCTCCTCGGATTTCATTAGCCAATTAATTTGGTCATGGGTAAAACTTGCAGTGCCCATTTGAATGTTGAACAATGAGTCATTTGAATTGATGCTCCATTCCATTGGATTGCCGGACCTGTTTTTTGTAAACACATAGGGAGGGATCCTATAACCAGAATAATCAGGAGGTTGTTGATCCATTGTGGTTGATTGTATACTACTTTGACCATCATCTAGGTTTTCCTCTTTGCTCAAAATGATACTTGAAAAAAGGACCATTTTCAACGTTCATTCTTCAAATTCATCAATCATGACTTCGTCTAATAACTAATGTGATTCACGCACCATTGCCAACGTTGTCAGGATGTAAAGGCTCTTCGAATTCAGAAGATCGCACTGATGAGGACGACGATGAATTAAGAGAATATAATCTTTGATTTGAGGAAGAAATGTCAATGTTTTCAACATCATCGCCTTTGCTTTCATCTGCAAGTTTGGATTCCATTCCGTAACTATGAGTTATGTTGGCTTCGGAGCTCGATCTGGTACTACCTGAGGTGATCGAGCATATACATAATAAGAACATTTAATGTATATTTAAGAACATTTAAGAACCATTTTCATTTGAACCCTTACCATAGTATATATACATACACTGTAATGCATAATAAAGTTTGTTATATACAGTATACATTGTAATAATATATTATATATATAGCATGCGATATACGCTGCATATATCTTATATATACATACACTGTAATACATACACATATACATTGATATTATTTATGTGTACACACACACAATATATATATATATATATATATATATATATATATATATATATATATATATATATATATATATATATATATATATATATATATATATATATATATATATATATATGCGATATATGCTGCATACATACACTGTAATACATACACATATACGTACATTGATATTATTTATGTGTACACACACATTGTAATACATACACATATACATACACTGTAATGCATAATATAGTTTGTTATATACAGTATACATTGTAATAATATATTACTCCGTATATATATAGCATGCGATATACGATGCATATATCTTATATATACATACACTGTAATACATATACATATACATTGATATTATTTATGCGCGCGCGCGCGCGCACACACAGAGGGTGTGGTTCGGGTGTACATACCCGTTAGGGTGTACCTTTGTTCACAAAATATTATTCAATGAAATGTGAAACATTATTCGGTGAAATGTGAAACATTCTACTGAATAATGTTTACATAAAACGTTCCAATTCCAATGAATAATTTATAACATTCTACCGGATAATGTTTACACAAAAACTTAAGCCATTGTGTAGGGATTCATCTCTCTTTAAATTTTGGTTTTGTTATACCACTCACAGTCAACGTGGATGAATATGTTTTTATCCTAACAAAACAGAACCCACAAAGGATTAACACTGTTCTTCCCCTTTTCTATTTTTGCAATTTGTAGTACTAGCTAGATAGCTAATTATTTCTTCAGGATACTTACAAAAAAAGCTACTAACACAATCTTGCCTCACGAAATATTGTGGAAACAACTTTACCCATCAATAACCTAGAGTAACCTATTGAATAAGAAGGCATACCTAAAAAAAAAAACAAATTGCTGATGTAAAACTTGTGCAGCATAAATCACAAATAGTGGCACTTTTTTTTTTTTGGTAAATAGTGGCACTTTTTTTTTCACTTCAAAGTATTTCTATTAAGGGCGTGTTTGGCTGGGGATGGGAAGGGTGAGGGAGATATCAAATTTTTTTGGGGGAATCGTGTCGTGGTGTTCGGTGCGAGATGGCGGGGGTGGACGAGATGGAGGTGGAGGGGATGGTGATGTACATATTTTTGGTTATATTTTCCCATGTGTTTTAATGTCAATTTGAGTCATTTTCATAGGTTTTGCATTGGGTTTAGTGTCTTTTGTATAAGTTTTCATATTTCATTAGAAATAGATGTCTTCACTAGTTTTTGTGTGTTTTACAGATTTTTGGAAGCTGTTTTTGAAGAAATGTTCAAGAGAGAAAAGATGCGGAAGAGAATTTAGAGCGCATAGGAAAAAGAACGGAAGCAATCGGAGTTATAACGAAGGAGATACGGGCATTTTAGTGAGCCAAACCGAGCTGAAACAGAACATACCGAGTCGGTACATCATGGTACCGAGTCGATACCTTCCGTCAGAATTTCCGAGATGGAACACCGTCATACCGACCCCATACCGACCCCTCCTGGGTCGGTACCGAGGCCTGATCTGGAAGTGCGAAGCGAGAGGAAGCAACAGTGGCTCATACCGAGGCTAAGGGGGGTCGGTACCGAGGTCTTCCGCCTCGGTATGAGTCCCAGCGGACCTAATTTACCCGGATTTAATTATTTTTTACCTATTTTACTTAGATAGACTTTAGATAAAATTCATATATTTGTTATTTCCTAATTTAGTTTATGGGATATTAAGTATAAATAGGATTTTTAGGGTTTGGAGGATCTTCTTCTTCCTTCGACCACTTTTTCAGCACACGTTAGAAATTGGAACACACGTTTAGGGAGCGTTTGTGAGCGGAATTGAGAGCTTTTTGAAGCGATTTCTTCGGCGAAAGTTGGAGAACGTTTTGCGAGGCTTTTGTGACGCTTTGTTGACGTTATTCTCAGGTTTTTATGCAATTTAAATTTCTGATTTTTATTTATTTCATCAATTTCGCAATGTTTACCATGTTTATGCGTGAGTAGTCGCCTTTTCTAGGGTTGGGGTGATCCCAACGATAGTTATGCTTGCAATTTTGCTATGAATTGATGAATTGATTGATTTTATCTATTTTATGTGCTTAAGATCTCAATGAAAATTGGGGGAAATTCCTTTTGCAATTGAATTGAAAGATTGAATTAGGATTTTGAACGAAAGTTTGATAACCTAATTAAGATTGTTAGTAAAGTTTATTAATTTGTGAAAATAAATTGATTGCTTTGCTAGGGTTGATGCAAGTTGACCTATTTAATAGTTAAAACATGATTTTTACTTGATTCATTGCGATGTTTGTATGATTATCGTTGTGGTGATCTCTATGCCCTAGATCTTTCATAATATTGATTTTTCATAAAAATTCCAGCAGCCCACAAACCCCTAAAATTCTATAATTTGCCATCTCTTCTTGCTATTTATTGCTCTTTGGTAACTAGAATTGAGTCACTGACTTTCTCCCTGCGGACGAACTTGACCCTACTATACTATAGCGGGGTTTCGATCTTATAAATTTATTTGATTGAAAATAAACCCTTCATCAAATTGGCGCCGTTGCCGGGGAGATTTCAATTGTGCTAAAGTTTTAGTTACTATTAGAATTTGGGAATAGCCCATCTCTTTTCTTTTGTAAATATTATTTTATTTATTTTATTTTCTTCTATTTTAGTTAGTTTTTATTTTTCGAACATCCCACCTCCCACCACCCGCCTCATCAGTACCAACTTGGTGCCAAACCCTTGCTATTTGATATGTGCACTTGTTTGAGTTTTCAAGATTAGGTACAAGATGCAGTATGCATATGATTATTTTGAAACAAGGGCTGAACAAGAAAGACGACAAGCAAGGAAAAAGGAGTTTGCGAGCTATCTAGCCGAGGTTGATGAGGAGGATGAAGATTTCATTGATTTTGATAGTTGGAAAGCAAAGAAGTCCTCCGATGATTCAACCAAAGCCCAGCAGTCATATGATTCCTATCATCCAACAGAGAGGTATTATGCTCAACATGACTATATGGACTCGTATGAGCCCTCCCAACCCTGGAATCTCTATCAGGAACCTCCTCCTCCTCCTCCTTATGAGCAATGGGAGTCACCTCCGGAAGAATCATATTGGTATTCTGAGCACCAAGAACCACCATCATGGGTACAAGAGCTCAAAGAGGAACTCCATGGGCTTCGCGATGATATAAGTTCCCAATTGAAGGGTATCCAAGCGCAATTGGGAGATTTGGCTGAAGAGAAGGAGGACTTGCCAGAATCACCTTCACAAGTCGCAGCCTCAGAACCGATAGAGATGTCATATAGGTATGAGGTTGGTTCATATGATAACATTATTTTTTGCGAGCTTGTAGGTGGAGAAGAGCCTGAGGATGAGTTGGTGCCTATCCCAACAAAGTCAACATACACTTGTGCTAACTCTACTCAGGCTCTTGATAATTCGATTGCATGTCCTAAGGAGGAAGAAGAGAGTTGCAAAGATCCTACAGAGGTACAAGTAAGGTTAGGTATGGTCTTTAACCTCTCTTCTCATGATGAACATGTTGGTATTGAGACATTTAAGGAGGAGACATGTGAGGAACCCCAACAAGAGGAAGAAGTGCTCAAAGAGAAAGAGGAACCTCCTGTAGAAAACTCTCAAAATCCTACCGAGCCACAGGTAAGCTCAGGTATGATCCCTAACCTCTTTTCTCATGATGAACAAGTGTGCTTTACTATTACTACTAGTCCACCGCCACCTTTGTCATTCGAGGTGAAAGTGATTCTCGACGATTTCGAGCAATCGACAGTCGCATTTAAGTATGGGGTTCTCGCGAAGTGGAACATTGAGGATGAGGCGATAGACGACAAGGTGGAGGAATATCTTCCCCCTCCGCCATTGTACACCGAACTCAACAACGAAATACAACTATTTGTGTATGACGGTGGGGAAGCTCAAGAAGCCAATTCAATGAAGAGGAAGAGGTTTAAATACGAGGAAAGCACACCTGCTGGGTGCTTTCTAAGGAAAGATGAATGGGTGGAAGATTGGAGCGTCCACTCAGGAAGGTTCAAGCTTATTCGTGAGGCTATTAAAGATGGTCCAAGGAAGAACAAAACGAATGAGCAAGGTCCATGTCACTTGAGGGCCTATTATGATGTACCATCCAAGGACGTTCCACCACCATCTCCTCCAGCTGAGCCACCGGATCCACCACCCCCTCCCGATCCGGATTGAAGTTGAGGTAACCACGTCAAGCTAACGACGTTAAAGGTAGCGCTTATGGGAGGCAACCCACTTTATTTTCCTTTCTTTTTTTAAATTTTAGTTTTATTTTTAAACTCTAGGATAGGTAAGTTAGCTGGGATAGAACATATTGCACTAACCATGCATATCTTGAGAGGTGACCATGGTGAAAACGGGTGAAAAACAGAGATCGGAGCAAGAAATAGGACTGTACCGAGGGTGTACCGACCACCATGGGTCGGTACCGAGGTCTTCCGCCTCGGTATGAGTCCCAGCGGACCTAATTTACCCGGATTTAATTATTTTTTACCTATTTTACTTAGATAGACTTTAGATAAAATTCATATATTTGTTATTTCCTAATTTAGTTTATGGGATATTAAGTATAAATAGGATTTTTAGGGTTTGGAGGATCTTCTTCTTCCTTCGACCACTTTTTCAGCACACGTTAGAAATTGGAACACACGTTTAGGGAGCGTTTGTGAGCGGAATTGAGAGCTTTTTGAAGCGATTTCTTCGGCGAAAGTTGGAGAACATTTTGCGAGGCTTTTGTGACGCTTTGTTGACGTTATTCTCAGGTTTTTATGCAATTTAAATTTCTGATTTTTATTTATTTCATCAATTTCGCAATGTTTACCATGTTTATGCGTGAGTAGTCGCCTTTTCTAGGGTTGGGGTGATCCCAACGATAGTTATGCTTGCAATTTTGCTATGAATTGATGAATTGATTGATTTTATCTATTTTATGTGCTTAAGATCTCAATGAAAATTGGGGGAAATTCCTTTTGCAATTGAATTGAAAGATTGAATTAGGATTTTGAACGAAAGTTTGATAACCTAATTAAGATTGTTAGTAAAGTTTATTAATTTGTGAAAATAAATTGATTGCTTTGCTAGGGTTGATGCAAGTTGACCTATTTAATAGTTAAAACATGATTTTTACTTGATTCATTGCGATGTTTGTATGATTATCGTTGTGGTGATCTCTATGCCCTAGATCTTTCATAATATTGATTTTTCATAAAAATTCCAGCAGCCCACAAACCCCTAAAATTCTATAATTTGCCATCTCTTCTTGCTATTTATTGCTCTTTGGTAACTAGAATTGAGTCACTGACTTTCTCCCTGCGGACGAACTTGACCCTACTATACTATAGCGGGGTTTCGATCTTATAAATTTATTTGATTGAAAATAAACCCTTCATCAAATTGGCGCCGTTGCCGGGGAGATTTCAATTGTGCCAAAGTTTTAGTTACTATTAGAATTTGGGAATAGCCCATCTCTTTTCTTTTGTAAATATTATTTTATTTATTTTATTTTCTTCTATTTTAGTTAGTTTTTATTTTTCGAACATCCCACCTCCCACCACCCGCCTCATCAGTACCAACTTGGTGCCAAACCCTTGCTATTTGATATGTGCACTTGTTTGAGTTTTCAAGATTAGGTACAAGATGCAGTATGCATATGATTATTTTGAAACAAGGGCTGAACAAGAAAGACGACAAGCAAGGAAAAAGGAGTTTGCGAGCTATCTAGCCGAGGTTGATGAGGAGGATGAAGATTTCATTGATTTTGATAGTTGGAAAGCAAAGAAGTCCTCCGATGATTCAACCAAAGCCCAGCAGTCATATGATTCCTATCATCCAACAGAGAGGTATTATGCTCAACATGACTATATGGACTCGTATGAGCCCTCCCAACCCTGGAATCTCTATCAGGAACCTCCTCCTCCTCCTCCTTATGAGCAATGGGAGTCACCTCCGGAAGAATCATATTGGTATTCTGAGCACCAAGAACCACCATCATGGGTACAAGAGCTCAAAGAGGAACTCCATGGGCTTCGCGATGATATAAGTTCCCAATTGAAGGGTATCCAAGCGCAATTGGGAGATTTGGCTGAAGAGAAGGAGGACTTGCCAGAATCACCTTCACAAGTCGCAGCCTCAGAACCGATAGAGATGTCATATAGGTATGAGGTTGGTTCATATGATAACATTATTTTTTGCGAGCTTGTAGGTGGAGAAGAGCCTGAGGATGAGTTGGTGCCTATCCCAACAAAGTCAACATACACTTGTGCTAACTCTACTCAGGCTCTTGATAATTCGATTGCATGTCCTAAGGAGGAAGAAGAGAGTTGCAAAGATCCTACAGAGGTACAAGTAAGGTTAGGTATGGTCTTTAACCTCTCTTCTCATGATGAACATGTTGGTATTGAGACATTTAAGGAGGAGACATGTGAGGAACCCCAACAAGAGGAAGAAGTGCTCAAAGAGAAAGAGGAACCTCCTGTAGAAAACTCTCAAAATCCTACCGAGCCACAGGTAAGCTCAGGTATGATCCCTAACCTCTTTTCTCATGATGAACAAGTGTGCTTTACTATTACTACTAGTCCACCGCCACCTTTGTCATTCGAGGTGAAAGTGATTCTCGACGATTTCGAGCAATCGACAGTCGCATTTAAGTATGGGGTTCTCGCGAAGTGGAACATTGAGGATGAGGCGATAGACGACAAGGTGGAGGAATATCTTCCCCCTCCGCCATTGTACACCGAACTCAACAACGAAATACAACTATTTGTGTATGACGGTGGGGAAGCTCAAGAAGCCAATTCAATGAAGAGGAAGAGGTTTAAATACGAGGAAAGCACACCTGCTGGGTGCTTTCTAAGGAAAGATGAATGGGTGGAAGATTGGAGCGTCCACTCAGGAAGGTTCAAGCTTATTCGTGAGGCTATTAAAGATGGTCCAAGGAAGAACAAAACGAATGAGCAAGGTCCATGTCACTTGAGGGCCTATTATGATGTACCATCCAAGGACGTTCCACCACCATCTCCTCCAGCTGAGCCACCGGATCCACCACCCCCTCCCGATCCGGATTGAAGTTGAGGTAACCACGTCAAGCTAACGACGTTAAAGGTAGCGCTTATGGGAGGCAACCCACTTTATTTTCCTTTCTTTTTTTAAATTTTAGTTTTATTTTTAAACTCTAGGATAGGTAAGTTAGCTGGGATAGAACATATTGCACTAACCATGCATATCTTGAGAGGTGACCATGGTGAAAACGGGTGAAAAACAGAGATCGGAGCAAGAAATAGGACTGTACCGAGGGTGTACCGACCACCATGGGTTCGGTACCGACCCCCCTGGCGGATCAGGTAAGTATGCTCGAGAATTCTCAAATTCCAGTAGGTTATACCGAGGCCATACCGACCCCCCATAGCCTCGGTACCGACCCCTACGGAATTTTTGAATTTTTTTTAAAAAAAAAAAAAAAAAAAAAATTAAAACCCGCACCTGCCTTCTTTTCTCCTTCCTTTCTCCCGACCCCTCCCTCGCCTGAACCGAACCAGCACCGAGCCACCCTTCTTCTTCTCTCCGAGTCGCCCTCGCCTCCACCGAGCCGAGCCCGGGCCACCCATCACCACTGGTCGGACCACCGTCCCAAGCCGCACCCAGCGAGCCCTCACCCACCCCGGCTCGAGCCCAGAACCACCCACACCGAGACCCCTCTCTCGCCCTTGCTGTTCGGTTTCCGCCTCTCCCAGACCACCCACGAGCCACCTCCGGGCTCTCCACCACCGCCGGTCGAACCACCAACCCCAGCCACACCCACCACACCCAACCTTGACCTGGTTCGAGCCCTACACATCCCTCACCGAACCACTTTACCCAAGTCACTGTTTGGTTTTTTCGGTTCGTTACACCTTCGAAATCCCGAATTTTCTTCCTCTTTCTACTCAATTTTCGATCTTATAAATTTATTTGATTGAAAATAAACCCTTCATCAGATGGCGGGGGTGGGAAAAAGCCCAATTTTGGTACCTTCATTTTTTAGGATGGGGGATGGAGAAATTTTCCCACCACCAATTGCCCTTTTTTGCCCTTCTTCTTGTTCTCCTTCGGAAAGCTCGTGCTCCATCGCCGGAGCAAGCAACCATGGCGAAGCTGAAATTTCTCGTTTTAATACTCATCTTCATCGTCGAAAAGCTCATCCTCTAATTTTGCAGAAAATCTATATCGATTCGAGCTCCAATCGACGATGAATTTGAATCGATTGAAGTTATGAGCGTGGGGGGACAACGACTCACCGGAGGTGAAATCGCTGAGGGCGGCGCCGATGTTCTTGATGGAGACATCGAGTTCAATCGCCTCAATTCATAGGCTCCTCTCCTCTGCCATGGCAGCTAGGAAGGGGATATGAAGATTAGCGGAGGAAGGCGATGAATATAGTTAAATCTCATCTCCAGCTCCAAATATGATTGATTAGTCGTTAGATGAATGGGAGTAAACAAGATACACAACCAATCAAATTACCAGTGGACTTTTTTTTTTTAAAAAAAGAACAAATCTTTCGTAAAAATAAGCAATTTAGAGGAGAAAGACGATGAACTGCAATGGAGGATGAAATTTTTGTGGATTTCATTTTTTTGCTGTGTGAATGAAATTGTGAAAGAAAATAAAGGGCATATAAGTCTTTTTACACTATTCTTTAAAAATCCTATCTTCCTTCAACCAAACACGCATGAGATTATTTTCTACCAATAATCTCCATCCCCTCCACCCTCAAAAAGTATCTCCACCCCCTCTATCCCCCAAAAGTATCTCCACCTCCTAAAAAAAATTCCCCTCCCAAACACTGGCGGATTTAGGGGTGGATACGAGCCCACCCCAATCCCGGAAAAAAATACAAAAGGTTAATTATGTAAAAAATAAAAAATAAAAAATAAAAATGTCTAAATTAATTTAGATGTGAAAATATATCATAAAGTTTACCTTGCCTAGTAGGTAAAGTATAAATGGGGAGCCCCCCGGGGCATAGCTCACTGGTTGAAATGTCACCCTACGCTGGGCTTGGAAGCTTCGGGTGGGAGGTTCGATTCCCAAGAGGAGCATTATTTGTTTCTCTTGTGGAGTGGGCCTCCTGGAGCCAAAAGGTATAAAGGGGGTTGGTTGGACCATTGGTGAGGCACATCCCAGCAGTTTACCTCCCCAAGTCGATGAGGGGTTGGAGACTTGGGGTCCAGGACTAATATAAGTGTAAGCTTGAGATACCTGGATATAAAAAAAAATAAAAAAAATAAATAAAGTATAAATGGGGAACTTTTTCCTCTTTATCTAGAGTCCAAGGTTCAATTCTCACTTTTAACATTTTCTTCACTTATTTTTAACTATATTTTTATATATAAGTTCAATTATCGTTTTAAATTGAGAATAATTAATTTCAATTAGTATTGTTTGAATTCTATTTTAGTCATTCATTAGGGGTTTCCTTGAATTTTTTTTAACTAATTATAAATTTTATTCACTTCTAATAATATGGATAAATGTTTGAATTTTTTTTACATAACCCTTCACAATTAAATTTATTTAAAGTTTAGCAAAACTCGTTTCATTATTATTTAATTTTTAGCCTAAATCTCGCCCACCCCTATGTTACGGGCTAGCTTCGCCACTGCTTCCAAACACGCCCTAAAGCATCACTGACTTTTTGTGATGAGTTGCATAATCTTGCTTTCATAATGTGAAATAGCGTAGTTTTCTCAACAATTACATATCGGGTGTGTATGGTTGCAACAAATAAATAGGTAAAAAAATAAGTAGAAGTAGAAGTTTTTTTTTTAAACAAGTTAAAGAGTGTATGGATGGGGAAAAATAGGTAAAAGTAGTTAAAATTTTTAGTTAAAAAAAAAGCTTGTTTTTGAAGCTTATTTTGGGGTTTATTTGGTTTGAAAGTACCACAATACCCCTAATAACAACCAAATAAACTCCATTTTTTACAAATAAACTGTTTTTCACCCCATACGGAGATTATCTTTTTGTTTAAATTTTTAACTACTTTTACCAACAGTTTATAAATTTTACCCTGTTTATAATTTTAGTCAGTTTATTAACCCCGTCCCATACGAACCCATCCTCTTGAAGTTAGTTTAATATTTGTTGGATCAAAGGAAAAACGTTAACATTCTCAATCTCCACTGTGATCGACCACACCACTGTATAAAAGAGAGAATATATGACCGTTAGGATATGACAGTTAGGTGAGTTTGTTTGCTAGGTGGATCTCACGGGTCAATCTCTTTTTATAAAAATATAAAAGAGAGATAAATAAGGCGCATGTACGTATATACAATTATTTTATACTTGCTCCAATCACCTTGAAGCTCATCTTTAAAAAAAAATGGCAAAAGATATCCAACTGGGAAAAAATGCAGTGGTCATGGCCATTGCCACCTCAGTTGTGTTGCTCGGGTTCTTTCTCGACGACGTCGCCTCAGTCTCCGAGTGGACAATAGATACGTTGCCAGGCTATCAAGGAGGAAAGCTTCCTTTTAAGCTCAAGACTGGATATGTTGGGGTCGGAGACATGGAAGAGGTACAGAGCTTCTACTACTTCATTGAATCCGAAAGGGACCCTCGAGCCGACCCTTTGCTCCTCTGGCTCACCGGTGGTCCTGGTTGCTCTGGATTGTCCGGCTTGATCTTTGAAATCGGTACATACATACATATATATATATATATATATATATATATATATATATATATATATATATATATATATATATATATATATATATATATGAAATGATAGGTTATTAATTGTTTATTATAGTTAAACATGTATTTATGAGTGGGTAATTTTGGGGTTTAAGAGCATCTCCAACAGTTCCTTAATTTTGGAGATTTTGGAGAATTTTGAGTTTTTTTTTGTCCAACAAATTCCCATCACATTCTCTTAAATGGAGAAGCGGTAGAAAAAATAGAAAGAATTCTCTAATCTCCATCATTCTCCAAACTGAATGATTATCCAAATATTCGAAATAGGGAAGCTGGTGTAGATGGTTTAAGGAGGGTTTAAGGTTGGATGATTTGAAATTAGAAGTGAATTAAACTAATTCAGGTTCAAATTAATATAATTTGCAGGGCCACTAGCTTTCAACTACACAAGTTGGTATGAAGAGTACATTCCCACTTTTGTCCTAAATCCATACTCTTGGACAAAGGTTAGATGCATTAATTATTAATTAATCAACTCTACATTAATTAATTCAATTCATTTAAATTATTTAATTGATGGATATATAATAAAAAAAATTATATAGGTGGCGAGTATTATATTTTTGGATTCTCCTGTTGGAACTGGTTATTCATATTCTACAACCTCCGAGGGGTATTATAGTAACACTACACTTAGCACACATCGTATCTACGAGTTCCTCCAAAAGGTATGTATATTCACTTACAACTTACAAGATTCCAATTTCCTAATTAATGTGTAATTTAAATAACTTTTTTTTTTGTGTTAAAGGCGGCCATAGCCCTTTTATTCATAATAGTGATATAGCTTAGTTTGATATCCCGCCCTCCGGGAATAAAAGTAACTGGCCACGGATACAATCCGGGCTTACATCAAAAGTAATGAAATCTTCCACCATGGTGAAAGCCAACGCAGCAAGGGAATCCGTAACCGAGTTGGCTTGCCTTCGAACGTGACTTACAAAAACCTCCCAACACGGGGCAATTTGAGCAGCTGCTGGCATTGGGTGATTAGCTGACCATTAGCATGGACAGTTGTATCAACATCCCTCACTCTGTTATATCTGTGTGCACTGTCTATTTCCACCACGAGCCTCTCAATTCCCATGTCCATGGCCATCTTCAACACGTGCAACATTGCTAGGCTTCCGCTTTGTCCGCCGAACAGGCGCCGCTTTTGAAAGCAAAGGCTTTGACAAAATATCCTCTATGATTCCTGACGATACCCCCTCCTCCCGCCAGTCTTGGGTTCCATCTCGAGGCCCCGTCAATGTTGAGCTTTAACCATCCAGCCTCGCGAGGAAACCAAACGACGGGAATTTCACTCGAAGGATTGCTCACCATTATTACGAGGTTCTTCTCTCTAGCGTGTAAGTACCCAAATGCTTGCTTCCACACCAGATCGGCAATGCCTTGAGTCCTATAGCATCGTCACAAAGATTGTGCTCCATCTTTTGTTCTCCTTCACATTACCGAACACTCAATCCTGAATATCGGTTGAAAGGAAGAAGGACGACATCCGAGCGGGGTTGTCTAGTTGGATTCAGGCTCTCCGAATGGTGTCACAGTCACGAAGCACATGTAAACTCATTTCCTCTTGGCTGCACCGAGGGCGGGCAACATGGTCGGATAGGTGCCTACGGACCCTATTTGCATTGCAAAGCATCGCATTGTTAGCTGCCAAATACGCGAATGTTCGCACTCGTTGCTGGGCTGGTGCCCTCCAAATATGATTTCAGCCTGTCGAACTCCTCCCTGATTCAAAGAAATGCCGAACTTGTTATGAATTCGCATGAATTCGTATATCCCCAATATAACTTGCCCAACAAGTCCTGATCCGGAACGACCCTTATTGATTGCAATCGTTGAAGAATATGGACATTCAACCAAGGACTAAGGTCATTCCACCTCCATCCATCCCCGTCCCACATTTCCTCCACTGTGCAGCTCGAAAGGTCCTCCGGTATCTCCTGTGTAGCTTCATCAATCAGTGGCTTCTCGCTCATCCATGAATGAAGCCAAAACAATGTAATCCGACCATTTCCAACATCCGCCCGGAGGTCCGGAGTTAGTACTTTGGAACCATGGACAATTCCTCTCCATAAGTGTGAGTTGTTGGCCTTCGTTTGGAACATATCAGCATCATTCCTACCACTGCAATACTTGCTTAGTATGATCCTACTCCACAAGGAGGTTCAATCTTGGATCATTCTCCACCCCAATTTAGCTAGGGTAGCTTGGTTTGTCTCCTTCATTGGCCTTACTCCCAATCCTCCCTCCTCCTTATTCGCATATAAGACCTCCTTCCTCAATAAATGTATTCTGCGGTTGTCCAGAGTTGAGCCCCAAATGAATTTTCGAACTTCTTTGTCAATGTCCTCACACACACGTTGCGACATGAATGAAGATTGTATAGTGTACATAGGAAGACTTGTTAACACCGATTTGGCGAGAGTAATTCGTCCCGCAAGCGAAAGAGATCTTACTTTCCAGCCTCTCAATCTATTCGTTACTTTTTCCAATAGATGGGAGTATCGGTTCACTATTAGGCGAGTACCTGCAGTCGGCACCCCAAGGTACGCACCAAACTCTGTGACCACCGGCATAGATAGCTCCCTACTGATCTCTTGTTTAACACCAGCCGGAATGTTTATGGAGTAGAACACATAACTCTTCTCAAAGCTAACTCTTTCCCTCGACGTTTTACATAATCGATCGAGACAATCCTTCATCGTTTTACCCTGTTCCTTTATTGCTTCCTCAATCAAAATTAGGTCGTCTGCAAAGAAGAGGTGTGACAACTGCACTCCGCCAATCATAACCGGCTTCCATCTTCCTGCTGCAATGTCATCTTGTATGACGTGTGAGAGGTACTCCATCCACATGACAAAAGGTAAGGCGAGAGCATGTCGCTTTGGCGGATTCCTCGCATTGGCTTGAAGTTGCCCGCCCTGGATCTATTCCACAAGACCTCCATATTGCCCATCATTTGGCATCTCATGACTGTGTCGATGAGCCTCAAGGGCATCTGTGCCTTTTCAAGCATAGTATGGAGGAAGCGCCAATCAATTCGATCATAAGCTTTTTCAAGATCAACCTTCACCAGCATCCATTTCCTTCGTCTTCTCTCTGACATCGAATGTAAGAGCTCCTAGACCACCACAATGTTATCAATTATTTGCCTTCCCGGGATGAAACTCGATTTACTTGGAGAGGCAAGTATGGTTAGCACTAGTTTTAATCGGTTGACTATGATCTTGGTGGCTAACTTGAATAGAACATTCAATTAGGAAATTGGCCTGAGTTGGTGGGGGGAGGCCAGGTTCGCCCCTTTAGGAATCAAAAGCATGAGTGCATCACCTAGGGAGCTCCCCGATTGACCCTCATTCAGAAACTTCAAGATCGATTCACTCACTTGCTTACCCACCACCTTCCAGTTTTTCTGATAGAATATTGACGGATAGCCATCTGATCCCGGTGCCTTGTAAGGACCCATTTGGTGCAATACAGGCAAGATTTTTGTCTCCCGAAAAGGTTCAGCAAGCTTCGCGACCATGGTATCATCAAGCAACGGGAAGGTGTGCTCGCTCAAGTCCCTGCATCTGCCCTCATTCAAAGGATTAGTCATGTACAATTTTTCAAAGAAGCTCACCACCAGATCATTTACTACCTATGGCTCCTTGATCGACTCCCCCGTCTCATCTTATAGGGCTTGAATCTTGTTTGTCCGTCTTTGCACAACAGTGGACAGATGGAAGTATCGAGTGTTTCTATCTCCGTCTAGAAGAAAACTAGAGCGAGACATCTGAAACCACAATAGCTGCTGTTGTTGAAGCGCTTCCTCTAACTGCTTATTCAAGCAATCCTCAAGTTGCAGCAGGTGGTTTGTCGGATTTTCAGCGAGCTTAATCCGCATCCCCTCTATTTTCCGTTCCAGTCTCCTTTTTCTTGGGAAGATGTTACCAAATACATCTTTGTTCCAGGTCTTCAGTGCAGCCGTTAAATTGATGAGAGCCTCAGCAGTGTTGGAGTTCTTCTCCCATTTTTTCATGGAGTAGCCACGCCACCTGAAATCGGATGGGTCTATCCCCTATACTTGTGTTTCTTGCTAGTTGTAGCTCAAGGAGAATTGGCACGTGGTCCAAATGAGCAGAAATGAGATTGCTGCCTCCGGGAACTTCATGCGCCAATCTGGGCAGCAAAGTGCCTTGTCGAGCCTAGCAGCAACTCTGGTGTCCATATGCATACCTCTCGACCAAGTGAACGGTGCCCCTAAGTCTCCAAGGTCTATCAATTGTAACAAGTTTACCCAATCGCCGAAAGTTTGCATCGATCTATTGGATCCAACCGAGGAGCCTGGAGACCTTTCCTCTGCATTCAAGGTAGCGTTATAGTCCCCCATCAACACCCAGAGCGGGTGTTATGGCTAGCCAAATCAAGCAGACTACGCCACAAATCGAGTCTTCTCATGTTATCGGGGGCTGCATAGATGAAGCCATGAAGGACATCACCCATGATTCCTCTCCTCGTCTCTGGATGTCAACCGTTAGATGTTGTGGATGACGTATTAAGGTGGACACTGTTACTTCCGAAGTTCTCCACAGTACCCATATTCTTTCAGAAAAAACCCACTTAATCAACTCTTTCGCAAGCATCAAAACCAATTCATATGCACACCCTATCAGTCGTATCTCCTCTAATTCTAGGTTCCACAAGAATCAGAACTTGTGGGTCATGATTGCGCAAGAGGACTTGTAGCGCCAGGTAGAAAGCATTGCTTCCCGTGCTGTTGGTATTCCAAGCTATTATTCGTAAATTATTCATGGATAATAGAGTGTGGTTTATGGACCTGATTACTGTCTCACTTGACATATTCATCACATCTGCAAAAGCGAAAGCCGACTCGTCGAGGAGTCGGACTGCATCAGTAATGGTTAGGGGCACCGAGGCCCGGCATAATATTGGTTGATTGCTTGTTGTCAAGGGCAACAGATCCATTGTCACTTTGGGAGCTATCCACGGTGGAACCACAAGGAACAGTCATGTCCGACGGTTTGTCATAAGGAAGCTTCGTTGGGTCCGGACTGGCACAATTGTGACCAAAGGTGGGTGATCCATTGTGTCAGGGGACAAGAATTGATGCCTTGTGTGGTCGTTGGGATGAACTTTGTGATCAAGAAGGGGGTGACTTTGGAGGGATCGATGATGGTCGTGGTGGTGGCTAGGGGGGTTTGCTTTGGAGGATTGGTGGATGCGTTTGGTGTCTTGTGGGATGATTTTAGGGTGACCGTGTTGCCAAACTCCTTGGCTAAAACAATTAGGGGTATATTTGACTCGTTTTTCTTTTTAGCAATATAAGTGTTTTTAATTGCCAGGATAGACTTTCGATTTTCTACATTCCCGCTTTTGCCCTTAGGGAGGGAGTTTTTCTTTCCCTTAGACCACCCTTGACTCCTCATTCGGATCCTCCATCCCTGCTTCATTCTCTTTATCTAGAGAATCCTCCTGGATTGCTGTGATTTTCATTTCTTTGGCGTTCTCGATCCTGATCTTTTCCGAGATATCCGGATTCGGGTCAGTCTCATTCAAAACAACGTATCTAGAAGATTGCATAGAATCCCCACGTCCTTGATTCCCGGAAGATTGCACAGAGTTCCCCTCCTTTCCTTGCTTATGCCCCACAGGTCTTCCTTCTGACGTCGGCGATCGGACTCCATGCTCATTCACATGTTGCAGCAGGCGTACCTGCTCCTCTCCTTTTGGTGCCACCGTTGGGTGCTCTGGCACTTTGTTGGCTGCTCACTTTTTTCGCTTGCATCCACACGCCATAGTTGTCCTCTTGGATATCCCCTAATGGTTTCGATGCCGGTGGCTCACCTTCCTTGTGATTACTGCACTGTTCCGTGTGATGTCCTACCTTGCCACAACTGAATCACACCATCCTCAACCCCTCGTACTGAATCGGCCAAATCTTCCCGCCCAGTCGGAACTTCGACAGAAGAGGCTTGGATAAATCCACCTCCACACTTACCCTCGCGAACTTCCAGTCTTTGTCGCCCCCTGAAGCAGGGGGAGCTCTCATCTTGCTACATCTTATTCGCACCATCTCCGGCCTGGCCAGTCGAAGATCCGCCCGGCCCTACACATCGCTCTTTCTCACTATCACTTATCGCTCTTCAGAACTTTTTTATAACCTTTTCTAAAAACTTAAAATTCTAATAATTAAAATTACTATAAATGCTATTTTTGCAACAATCATGGATTTTTATTGAGCAACATATACTTTTAAATAATTCACAATAAAGATGCATATATGGATAATTGTAATTCATTAATTAGGACTCCTCCAAAGTCCAATCTATATATATATATAAAACACGCCTTTGAGACTTTCTGGAAAGCTATAAACTATATAAATTATTAATTTTTTAAAATCAACTTTTAATGCAATTTCATATTTATTATCAATAAATATAATATGAAATTGTATAAAAAATAGTTAAAAAATTAATAATTTATATATAATTTTTGGCTTTTTTAAAAGGCTGTCAAATAATTAAAGACTGTTTATTATAGATGGGAGGGAGTGTTTGGTTCGGTTATAATTAACTGTTTGTACATATTTGTGTTTTGTAGTGGCTAGTAAGGCACCCTGAGTATTTGAAAAATGAACTCTACATTGCTGGGGACTCCTATTCCGGACTACCGGTGCCTATGGTCGTTGAATTGATTGTCAACGGTAATTAATTTGTATATTAAATTAGTAGCTGTCGTAGGATTTCGTAAAGGAGGGCACTGAAAGTTGATATTTTAGGGATTTTTTTTTACATATATTTCATGAAGAAATTTTTATTTTTATTTAAAAAAAACATATATTGCTCTTTAGATATATAATTAAAAAGTTGATACAGGCAAAAAAAAATATTATATATAGGACAGAATATTTTTTTTTAAAAAAAAACCATATCATAAATTTTGGTTTAAATATATTAATTTTTATTAAAAAACTATTATAAAGATAAATCAATATCAATATCTATATCTATATATCTATATATCTATAGATATATATATCTATACTAAAACAGAGACCATTGTCGCGACTTCGCGGCCACGGAATTTTCTAGATTAAAGCGGGATTATTTTTGCTTGCGTGTCATTTTCTGGATTAAAGTGGTATTATATTTCTGGGCCACGTCAATTAATAAGTCAATATAGTTAGGTAAAAACTTATCTTTTTAGTTCAAATAATCTATCCAATTTCTTATAATATGAAATTGAATATATTTTTAACCTTATATATTAATTATTATATATATATTTTATATGGTTCACACAAGGAATTTAATTACACTAGGCCAGGCGCCGCGCGCATGCGCGCGGTCTAATCGTATTTGGATTGTACAAATTACTTTTTATATGTGTGTAAATATTTATATATGCAAATAGTTGTAACTTGATTGTTTTCCTTACGAATGTTGTACACGTTACTTTTTATATGCGTGTAAATATTCATATGTACATATAGTTCTAGCTGAGTTATTTTCCTTATACAATTCTATAATATATAGTAAAAATAATAATTGCATCATTATAAGAAACTGTAAGTATATTATTTTGAAATT
The DNA here is from genome assembly GCA_037127255.1 of Persicaria tinctoria. Lineage (NCBI taxonomy): Eukaryota > Viridiplantae > Streptophyta > Magnoliopsida > Caryophyllales > Polygonaceae > Persicaria > Persicaria tinctoria. Next base: position 16,394,827 of record JBANSL010000007.1, on the reverse strand, counting down.
TTTTAAGATAATAAGAATGATTTCTTTCAATTAAAAAAATATAAAGAAAAGTAGTCTTTTAAAAATTTTTCTAATCAAAACAAAAAAGAAACCCAAAACGTACTAAATATTTTTTTAAGAATTCATAGTTCCTAGAAAATGTCCATTTCAATATTATTATTTCATATATTAATTTAGAGTTATAAATTAATTGGTAGGATAACTTTTTATCATTTAGTGTATATAAGTCGGGTTGATTAAGAAAACCTAAAAGTTATAATTTGGGTAGTTTAATTAAAACCATAAAATATGGTTGATTTAAGAAAACTTTAAAGTTGCAGTTTGGGTATTTTAAGGAAAAAAACCATAAAAATGGGTGAAATTGATGAAATATGATAAGTTATAATTAATAAAACCTAAAAGTTACAGTTTGGTGGTTTAATTTAAAACATAAAGTATGATTTATTTGAGAAAACTTTAAAGTTGTAATTTGGGTATTTTAAGAAAAAACATAAAGTTGGGTGAAATTGATGAAATATGAAAATTTATAATTTTGAAAAGACATAAAAGGACATTGAAATAAAAAAATTAATATTTTTCAATTCAAACTTTTTAGGTTAAAAAAAGGCATTTTACAAACAAATAAGGAAATTACATAAAAGGGTATAGCATATAGAAGATGGGAATACAATTTGTAAGGGAAAAATAGACATTTCAACCATAAAAAAACAATTAAAAAATTGTAAGTGGGAGTTACTATTCATTTACAACTTCATGCTATTATAAGGTTTAAGATATGGAGTACTACGTAAGTCATTGCATTCAATTTTTTTTTATCAATAGATATATTATATTCAATTTTGATCAAATATTGGATAGATTGTTTGATATAAAAAAAGGTGACTTTTCTAACTAATTAATTAAATATGAGTTTAGCATCTTATTAAAAAAAATATAAAGCAAGTTTAACGTTAAATTTACTATCCTATTTACATATTTATAATGTAAAGATAAGGATTTGACAAAGAGATGATAGAAAAAGTTAAGACAAATGTTGATAATTCATTATATATAATGTTGTATATTGATATGAACTAAACATACTCTTAATTTAATTTATTGTTATTAAAAGATTCAAAAATTGAAAACAAACTATTAGAACCTTTAGATTTTAGAAAGAAAATATAAATTAAACGTCATTTTAGTTATTAAGAAACCGCACAACGGGCGGGTACCGACTACTATACTAGTAATATATATGTAATAATATACTAAAACAGAGGCAACTGGCGCGACCTTGCGGTCATGGAATTTTCTGGATTAAAGCAGGATTATTTTTGTCTGCGTGGCATTTTCTGGATTAAAGTGATACTAGTACAATTCCCACGCCATGGCGTGGTTTTTTAAACTAAAATCTTGATAATATAAAAAAATATTATAAAATATTAATAAAAGTTAAGATAAAATTCATTAAAATATTTACCAAAAATGTATCTTATAAATATCTCAAAAAATTATTTTTAAAAAAACATCATGTAAAAGTATAATACATAAATATAGATATTTAAATCACTCAGTAAAAATAATAATATCATTGTAACTTTTTTAAAATGTGATGTGGTATAACAGTTATCTAAAATGATATTGGTTATCCCATATCATTAGAAAAGCGATTTTTTTCTCGAAATATTCACGATTTAAAAAATAATTACAAAAATGGGCATCGATTGAAACAATTTGTCAAAATGTTCAAAATTGTGAGGGAGAACAGAAAACCGTGTTTTTCTTTGAAAATTTTAAAGAAATTAAAAAATAATAATAGTAAGGTAAACTGCAGTTTCAAACCGCAGTTCTACCTTCTTTTTTTTTCTTAAAAAAACTAATCCCCATTTCAGGGGAGAGAGGAGCGGGTCAATCGAAGGGATAAGGGCGGTGGTGGTGCAAAGGAAGTCAAAGAAGAGGAGGGCAATGGCGATGGTAGCAAAGGGGAGAGAAGAGATCCAGGCGAAGGGAGAGCGGTGGATGAGTGGTGGATTAGAGCCGTTATTGGTGGAGATCCAAGTGGCAGATTGATGGAGGAGGAGATCCAAACGGCGGATTGACAGAGGAGGGAGATCCAGGCAGCGGTTCTCGGTGGAGAAAGTGGTGGAGCGGTGACATCTTCGACGCCTATTCGTTGCAAGGCCACCGCCTTCCTCCTCTCTATCTTCCTTCGCTGCCATCGCCACCGCCCACCAGCCCGGACCTTCCTTCGCTACCACTTCCATCGCCACCGCCCTCCTCCTCTCTATCTTCCTTTGCTGTCATTGCCACCGCCCACCTGAACCGCACCTTCCTTCCCTGTCATCGCACCTCTCTCCCTCCCTCTTCTTTGATGCCAATCCTGCCATCGCCACCACCCACCGACCCGCTCCTCTCTCCTTGCAAATCTGCAATGGGGATTGGGGATTCATTTTTAAAAATAAAAAATAAAAAGGTAAAACCATGATTTATCTTATTGTATTTTATTTTTTAAATTTCCCTGTAATTTTCAAATAGTTTCAATCGATGCTTACTTTTATAATTATTTTGTAAATCGTGAATATTTTGGAAAAAAATTCCAGAAAGGCTTTTATATATTATGTAGTATACATAGACTAGATATTTATAATATATAAATATTTACATGTAGATTAATAGTAAGCATTAGATTATATTAGATTTAATGTTTTGAATTAAGCCTAATAGTTAGTAAATATATTAAAAATAAAAAAAGAAACGTGATTGGTTTAAAGGGAAGAAGAAGAAAAATTAAAGGAAAAAATAGATTGATTTAAAGAGATAAAAAAGTAGGGATATCATATAGGCTAAAACTCTTTTATTTTAAGAATATATATAGTAAATGTCATAAAAATTAAAAAATATATAATTGATTTGAAAAGATAAAAAGAAGGAGAAAAAAATAATTAAAGGAAATAAATTTGAGTTAAGTCCAGTAGCTATATTAAATTGAATTCAATGTTTTGAATTAAGCCCAATTGTTAATGGAAAAAAGAGAAAAGGGAGAAATAAAAAAAATGAAGGAAAAAAAATTGGTCAATATTCCTAAAACTACTCTAAGGTTGACACGTAAGCAAAGTCTTCTGAATTAAAGTTATATATAGATATATAGATATAGATATATAGATTGTTAATGGAAAAAAGAGAAAAAGGAGAAATAAAAAAAATGAAGGAAAAAAAATAATTGTTCAATATTTCTAAAACTACTCTAAGGTTGACACGTAAACAAAGTCTTCTGAATTAAAGTTATATATAGATTATATTTCTGGGCCATATCAATTAATAAACAAATATAGTTAGCTAAAAACTTATCTTTTTACATAATTTATTCAATATAACCTTATAACTTATATTTTAATTAGATTATGTGATTGAGATATTTCTTAATCAGTTTTTTTTAATAAATATTCAACCTAAAAATTTAGATCTATCTATTATTATTCAATTTTAGTGGATAAGTTTATGGATGTTTATAAATATGTTAAATAAACGTTTTATTTATAGGTATGGTCTCGAATTTAAAATTATAGTTCCTATATCAATCGAACTAGAGAATAATAAAATATTATTTTTATTCATATGTTTTAATAACTTTTTAATATATAACTTTGTTTTAATATTTTTAATGGTTAATTGTAAAAATTGAGCAAACAAGGTTAGATTAAAAATCCTATATGTCGTAACTTTTTCCAATTTTTTTTAATGGTTAATTCATCTTAATGGTATCGAAACTTTTTTTTTCGTAGATGTGTCGTGGCTGATCAACGTTGATTTGAGAGTTGTGAAGAAATAATTAACCACTAATTAAAACCATTTTAAAGATGAGCCAATATATCAATCAATGAATCAATATCAATATATAATACTAATCTATCTAATATAACCCTATATCTTAATTAGAATTTTTTTTTTAATATAAATATTCATCTTATATCTTAATTAGACCCGGGCAAACGCGGGCGCGGGCCGGGCTTGGGACGGGTTTTACCCAAGATTTTATCTCGTTGTTGCGGACGCGGACCGGGCTAAGCCCGCTTAACGGGTTAGATGTCGTGTCTAAGCCCGTCCGAAAATGCGAGCGCGGGCTAAGCCCGCTTAACGGGTTAGATGTCGAGCAAAGTTAAACAATTCAACCCTAAAAAAAGTTGTTGTATAGGTCTTTTTACTTTATTTTTTTCTTATTAAAATTAATAATTAATACTTATTATATATATATTTTTTATAATTTAAAAAATATAGCGGTTACCCGTTACAGGCCGCTAGGCCCGTAACGGTATATTAGTCTTCCCAATTCAGTACCCACTGCGGACACGGGTCGGGCTTAGCGGCCCGCATGGACTTTACTCCATGTCCATACCCGCCTGTATTAACGTGCGGGGCGGGGCGGGCCATCTTAATTATATGGAAAACTTATCATTTTAGATAAATCTGATAAATAGATAAATATGCTTATTAATCAATGACCCATATTATACAATTGACCAAATCTAATGAATTAATTGATAATCTATCCAATATTATGAAAACTAAGGTTACCGTCCCATTCACAATGATACACAAAGTGATATACAATTGTTTTCATAATAAACTAGTATTTTAATCTCATTGTGATAATAAACTAGTATTTCAATCTCATTGTGGAGTATTATCTAATCTATCTAACCTTATAGCGCATATACAATTGTTTTTTTTTTTTTGTTGAAAAAGACGAGAGCAAGCCCTCGATTAAATTAGAGAGAGTAGACTACACAATAACAAAACGGAGGGTAGTCCTCCCCCTTACATCGTTCTCAATAGACCGAGTCACCTCTCTCGGAGGATCCATCAAAACATGTAAACCCAACGGGGTGGAAAAGGCAAATTTAGCGAGGGAGTCGGCGACAAAGTTCGCTTCCCTAAAGACCAATCGGAAATGGATGTCTCTATTCCTTTCAAGTAATCCCTTGGCATCGAGCCACAAGGCTGGATAGAGAATGACACTTATTAGCACCATTTTTTATAAGAGATTCAGCCATAGCCGAGTCAGTTTCGACAATCACCTTCCGGAATCCCTTGTTCCAAGCTAACTCGAGGCTGTCCGCTAGGCCCCACAGTTCCGCCATGGGGACCGAGCTTATCCCAATGTTCCGGACGCACCCCATCAGCCAGTGACCTCGATTGCGTCTAATGACTCCGCCAGCTGCTGCGCTTCCCTCCTTGTCGACAGCTCCATCCGCGTTAACTTTAACCCATCCGTCATGTGGTCTTGTCCACGCGATCACCTTCTCCCTTCTCTCCTTATGCACTTGGTTTTGCTCCCTGCTGTCCCAGATTGTCGTGTATTCCTTGGCTTGAAGCAAGATGAATCCAGCCTTGTCTCCACGGAACTGATTGTTGTTGAAGACATGATCGTTCCTCCACTTCCAAGCCCACCAAAGGGTGTACGCGAAGATGGTAGACCATTGGATCCCTTCATTGTTCCTCCGATTGCTCATAATGTTACTCCTAAACCACTCTGCAAAACCAATGCGGAAAAAATCAGCAAAGCCATCAGGAATAATTAAATCATTCCAAACATGATTAATCTTAGGACACTCCCTGAATAGGTGATCGAGAGACTCCGCGACGCCGCTGCAGTTGGCACACCATGGATCTGTAGCGATGTGCCTTCTCATCCTTTCTTCATTTGTAAGGACAACTCCTCTAGCAACCAACCAAAGGAACGATTTGACTCTTTCCGAGACATGTAGCTTCCATATCCATTCAAAGATGACAACATCAACACAAGCCTCATGTTGCACCTTTGTAATCCGATTGTAGGCCGAACTGATTGTATAGTTGCCATCTTTGGAGCTTTTCCAGCTTAGCCTATCCGGCATTTCCCCACTTGCTTCAACCCCCACAACCGCCAGTTTTAACAATGTGCTCGCTGGAAGAAGTGGATTCAAGACACCCCAATCCCATCCAGAATCGCAGTTCCAGTAGTCACTTACATGCTTCATCATATCCTCATCGCTGATCTCCCTGGATGCCGAATCGATCAATTTTTCTTCTCCTAACCAAGGATCCAACCAGAACCTGGCTGAGGTACCGTCTCCTATCAACCACTTGACCCCCTCGATAACAACATAGCATATTACCTTACCTATGCTGGCCCAGACCGCCGAGGGACACTGGATGTCGACGTCATCCGCTCGAATATACTTAGCATGTAGAATTTTACACCACATATCCTCATTGTTATTAGTTAAGAAACGCCAAGCTAGCTTACCTGTGATGGCCTCATTAAGCTCGTTCATCTTCCTGATCCCTAATCCACCGACAGTTTTGGGTTTACAAACATCATCCCAAGCAACAAGATGGATTCTTCGACGATCCACCGTATCGCCCCACACAAAATCTCTGCAGATTCTATCGATGGCGTCACAGGTGGCTTTCGGAAATTTGATCGTGGCCATAGAGTAGACAGGTATGGAAGAGAGCACCGCCTTGGTCAAGGTAACTCTCCCGGCAAAGCTCAAGTGACTGCGCTTCCAACCCGTCAGCCTGCTACTAACTTTGTCCACTAGAGGCGCGAAGGTTCCCCTGTTGATTCTTTTGTGGAGGATCGGCATCCCAAGGTAGCTTCCAAGGTTACTAGTAACCTCGAAACCACACTCGACTTGTAGTTGCGCTGCAACTGCATCCGACACATTAGGAGAAACAAAAAGTTTGGATTTACCTGCGTTCAACTTCTGCCCTGAACTACCGCAGAAGATATCGAGGATGTTCTTAATAATACGGAGTTGCTCGACCGAGGCTTCCGAAACTAAAACCAGATCATCAGCAAACATAATGTGAGAAATCTCCGGCCCGCTCCTAGTCAGTCTCGCTGGTTTCCAGTCACCGTCGCTCACAACCTTCTTAATCAGGTGGCTCAGTCTTTCAATACACAAAACAAAGATGAAGGGCGATATAGGGTCACCTTGGCGGACCCCCCTCGTCGGTTTGAATTCACTAGAGATTTCACCATTCACAAGAACTCTCGTGTTAGCAGTGTTGATGCATTCCATGGCCCACTGAATCCATAAAACCGGGAAACCCGCATCTTCTAAGGTATCCTGAATGAAGTCCCATCGGAGCCTATCAAACGCCTTCTCGAGGTCGATCTTCATAACCATCCACCCTTTCTTGCCTTTCTTCCTACGCATAGAGTGGACCGTCTCTTGCATTATCACAATGTTGCCAGTGATCGACCTACCCGGGATGAAACTCCCTTGCATAGGTCCAATCAGAGTCGGCATCAACCTGCTCAAGCGCTTCGACATGATTTTAGTAATCACTTTATAAAGAACATTGCAAAGACTGATGGGACGGAATTGGAATACAGAATCCGGTCTCGCAACTTTAGCCAGAAGGACAATCAAGGTTTCATTAGCTCCCTCCGGCAAGGAAGCTGTCCGGAAGAACATTTTCACAAAATCCAGCACTGAGCCTCGGACGGTGTTCCAGCATCTTTGGAAGAAAACCGCTTGGAAACCATCGATCCCTGGAGCTTTGAACGGGCCCAACTCATTGACAGTGGTATGAATCTCTTTATCCGAAATCGGTTTGATCAGGAGCTCCCACTTCTCCTGCTCAAGAACAGGAAAGCCGCCTCTAGGGACTCTGATTGGGGTCTCTTCTTCGGAAGGAATGGTATATAACTTCCTGAAGAAATTGACCACTTCGCTTTCGATCTTGCCAGCTTCCCAAATTTCCCTACCATCGGCGTCCTTCAGAAGCTGAATACGATTTCTGTTCCTCCGAATGACAGTCGACATATGGAAGAAAGAGGTATTACGATCCCCTGCACGGAGCCAATTATCCCTCGATTTTTGGTACCATAATAATTCTTCTTGCTCGAGGGTTCTATTAAGCTCTTCCTGGACTCTGTTTCTCTGCTCAATAAGCAACGTTAAAGGGTGCGCCGCTGGCTCCTTCTCCACCTTCTTCAAAACTCCCAAAAGATTGTCTTTCATTTCGAAGATATTACCGAAGACTTCCTTATTCCACTTAATCAGGTGATCCCGAAGCAAGTGGAGCGCTGAGTTCGCAGGACTCAAACCATCCCACTTATTCTGAACAAGCTTGCTGAAATCAGGATGAGTCATCCATGCCGCTTGGAAGCGGAACGAACACTTCACCTTGTTCAGCTTCAATCTCGAATCCATGGTCAAGACGATAGGACAATGATCAGAACCAAACTTAGTGAGGTGTCGCACAGTGGCTTCCGACCAGGTCAGTCTGCCTTCGGTGTTACAGATAACTCTATCCAGTCTTTCCGCCACATAGGTTTCGATAGTCTTGCCTCTGGACCACGTAAAGCTAGGCCCAATAAACCCAATGTCGATCAGACCGGCATTGTTCATCCAATTCCAGAAACTATCAGTATCCTGCGAGAGACCAGAAGACTCCTTATCCCTCTCCCAGCTATGAAGAATGCAGTTGAAGTCACCTCCTATAAAAATAGGCCCCTCAATGCTATTCGTAACTTCATGGTACATATCCCAAAGGTCTCTTCTATCATCCATATTTGGGTAACCGTACACCACCATTAAGTGGAAAGATTTCCCGCCTTTATCCACTTTAGCCACAATGAATCTGTGATGGGAGCGAACAATAGAAAGCTTAATGTTCTCCCCATTCCAAAGTAACCAAACACCACCTCTGAACCCATCGGCCTCAACGATGAACCTGTCCGAGAAGCCGATTCTGTCACACACTTGCGCTGCCCGGCTACCCGAAATTTTTGGTTAAAAAACGGCAATAACATCCAGCTTGTGATGTCTAATCAAGTACTTAATAGCCCTATGGAACCCGTCACGACCGGCACCATAGCAATTCCACATGAGGCAATTCATCATAAACATCAAGGGGAAAGAAAAGAAACAACACATAGGCAGAGCCCTTTCCCGCGTCAACGGGATCCCCCATCTCGACTTCCTTGGACTGGTGAGCCTCGGCCACCATAGTCTCGGAAATCCCTATGATCGACGGATTAGGACCGAAAAAAGCCATCTCCGAATTCGAAAGATCTAGACCAACTTGGACTTGCTTCTCCTCAATGTGATTGACGGTAGAAACAACCTTTCTCTGGCCTACTTTGTCCATTGCTTCCCTTAGTTCAGCCGCTGCCTCTAAACCCTCTTTGAATCTGAAGTAAGAATCGGTTTCAGTTCTGGGCCTTTTAGTTGGGCCAGCCGAGACTGGGCAGGACTTATTCCCCATGTTCCCACCTTTGGGCCTATTTTTCTTAGCCTCATTCCTAATGACATTCTTCTTCCCAACTTGCCCCAAAGTAAAAGCTCCTGTAGCCTTCTTCGCCGAACTAGGTCTTGGGACATTCAAAGATCCGTTTAATTCTTTGTCATAAATAATAAACCCGTTGGATGCAGAACCCTCGGGATCCTTCACCTGATTACTTTTGCCCTCATGCGTGCTGACGACATTAATTGCATCTTCAACATTCCCATTGTCGGAGATCGGCGTCACAACCGGGTCGCACTTCTTCCCGCTACTGCCGGAGTTTCCATTCGCGACGTCGGAGTTCACCTTCCTGGTCCTGTCCTCTTCGATGTTAGATTCCGGACCTTTCTTTTTCTGCTTTTGTCGTCTTCGCGTCGCTTCCATCCACGGGCCATAACACCCCCCAGAGGTGTCTGTCTTCCCGTCGGTGTCCATAGCCATAGACTGAGCAGCCTTCTCTTTTTCCTCAGTTCTCCCGTCTTGGTTCGTAGTCTTAGGGATTCCAGATTGCGAACCCGTAACCCCTTTACCTACAGCCGCACATTGCATCGCTAAATGCCCAAACCTGCCACATTTGAAACAAATCCGATTAAGCCCTTCATATTCCAAAAAATAAACCTGATTATTAACAGTTACCGTCCCTTTCAATGGTTTAGACATGTCTACTTCGACACACACACGGGCAAATCTTCCCCTGTTCGTGAATAGCGTGCGATTATCCACTTTCAGCGGTTTGCCAATACCAGAGGCGATCTTCTTTAATATTCCTTCCTCGTAGAAGACAATCGGCAGGTTCGCAACTCCACCCAAGCTGGAGAGGTAGAGATGGAGTCCGTCATTGGGTCGAAACATGGCGTCCAGGCCTTGATGATTAGGTAGTGTCCGAACACTTGCCATGGACCTCCGGTGAGTGCCTTGAGATAGTCATGCTCGTTATCGAACCTGGCGATATAGTACCCTTTGGGAAGATCCGCTAGCAGTAGTTGCCCCGATGGTTTCCAGGGTTCTTTAAGCTTCCTTTCCATCGTCACGTAGGGGATAAATCCCCCAAGGACCTTGATAATCAAAGAAGACTGCCAAACCGATTCCAGAGCCGTCATCACTTCCTGCGGTATGTCCACCACCGGATCACCTTCCTCACCCATGGGGTAAGAAACCTTAACCAGATCTTCTCTATAAATAACATCAACCACACCAATTCTGTTCGTGCCGCCCAACAATGTGTCCTTCCAAGATTTGGCCTTATCCGGGGGGTCCCCGGGAGGACCATTCGACTGAGAACCGCTAGCCATCGGTCCCCGGAGTGCAACACCGAGACCGGAGAAAAGGAAGGGAAAAAGAGAGCGTTTTAGGAATTATCTCTCACCAATGCTATGTGATGTTGTCCGCATATACAATTGTTTGACATCGTAAAACTAATTAACTATGGTTAATAACACATTATATTATTTGACAAAGTTGTTCAGTCATTCGTTGGAAAATCTACTTCTTTTTTACTTGATCAATTAGCCAAAGTATCCAACTCATTCCATATGAATATCTATTATAGCTTAATTTAATTCATATTTTTACCTTCACGCAATTTAAAAATCTAGAAAATGTTGTCAAAAAATTAGTTTACATTTAAAAAAGTATTACAAGAAAGTTCTTATTTTATATGACTATAAAATAGTCAAATTTACACAAAAAAAAAATCAATTTTTTTTAATATTTAATAGAAATTAACGATACCTACATTAGTTGCCTACCGTTACTCCATTAGTATTTTTAATTCCATAAAATTATTCACCATCTCCATTTACAATATATAGATTACATTTATTTGATATATTTCTGATTAAATAATCTCTATATCAATATCAACCAATCAATATATACAATACTAAAATAGTATATTAATTTTAATTTGTATGTATATTGATTAATATATATACTTGAAACAAAGATTGTAAATTTATAATATTTTGTAAATGACGAAGCTTTTTAATAAATAAATAAATAAATCTATCTATATCTATATATCTATATCTAAATAAAATACTAAAGCAGAGTGCGATTTCGCATCCATGTAATTTTCTATATTAAAACGGGATTATTTTTTCATACGTGTCATATTCTGGATTAAAATGGTATTATCTTTTTGAGCCACATCAATTAATAAGTCAATATATATAGTTAGGCAAAACACTTATCTTTTTAGACCAAATAATCTATCCAATATAACCTTATATTTAGATTAAAGTAGAGTCTTGTTTTAAAATAAGACTTTTTTTACTTTCACAATTTAATAATAAAAAATTAAACATGGATAATTGATATAATAAAATATAATTTATTAAACAACTCACTACGGATTTTGGAACTTATTAGGGGTTAATATGTGTACATACTACATAATTTATCATAGTATTAAACTATATATTAATATTTGTAAATAAGAGCGTAGTTAGATAATTGCAAGATTAAAGTATATATTCAAGACACCGTAGATAGGTTTTCCATCATTAAAATAAAAAAAATTAAAACATTTTTTATTTAACCAAAATAAATTGATCAATCACATTATGAAGAAATAGGTGGCAGCTGGTTGAAATAACACATATAAGTATATAACTATTAGAGGGAATTGTAGCAACTAGACATTTCCGAAAATCTTTGCTGAAATAGCAGTTCTTAATCAATTTATATGCTATAAAATTCACCTTAAAAAATTAGACTATGAAACTTTCACTTCATAAAATATCACTTGCACTCATAACTCATATTGGAATGATTTTATTTTTATAAATTACTCCGTATAAAGTAAGCCTTATTAGTTAATTAATTATCTAATCATATATGATCAATCACCAATCTAATTTCTAATAAAAATATATATTATCCATTGAAAACAATAACATTAAATTTGAATATTATTTTATCCAATTTTATGTTAACTTTTATAGTAACAATCTAAATTTAATATTAATATCATTTAAAAATAATTGTCAAATTTATCAATAGATTTTTTTAAAATAACATACGAGAATATAATAGTATAAAATAATTAACATGTCGTGCAAGAGCACGGATAACATATACTAATAACACAGATAAATCATAAATTATACCCATCATTTTTTAAAATAACATACGAGAATATGATAGTAACAAAACAAACATGTCGTGCAAGAGCACGCGTAACATATACTAGTACAATACTAAAGCAGAGGCCGCATAACCAGGGGCGGAGGGAGGGGGTCATGCGGTGGCTCAAGCCCCCTGAAAAGTTGGTTTTTATATATATAGAAAAAGAGTTTCCTATGACACAAGTGCACTCTAGCACACTTGGTTGTAGGTTGCAGCAGTTAGGAAACAACTGTGAAGTTCGATACCGACTTCATCCACATTTTTTCAATTTTTTTAATCTGTTATCACAAATGAGCTCCCCGGTCAGATCTCTCCCTCCGCCACTGAATATAACCTCATATTTTAATTAGATAAATATATCATACACGTGCTACAATTATTGTTGAAAATATATCCAATCTAACTAATCAAATATAATAATAAGTTATTGTTGAAATTAATTATGACCATACTACAAAAGAAATATATACTAATATAAAAAAAAATATATTTATATATAGCACTGATCCAAACTAATCAAATATAATAATATTATTCTATCTTTTAACATGTTGATCTCTCTCTCTCTCTCTATATATATATATAATATGTTTTATATTTTGTTTATGGCTAAACAATTTGTATATTATGTTTCTGAACCTCATTATGTATACATATAAAAACTCTTAATCATTACAATTATATGTTTTATATACATGTAAAACTATTTCATGATTAGAAGAGGTTAAATATAAGCCATTAATTACATTTTATTAGTTACATAAATCTTTAAGAAATTAACACTATTTTATTTTATTTTATAGTTTTCTTTGTATAATGAGGTTCTTACCTCCATAAATAATAGTCGTATTAGTATATGTTATTTCAATAGTAATAACGATTAATACCTTAATTTGTGATAAAATAAAATAGTTTTATATTCCCACAAAAATTAGCATTACTTCACAATAATTTAAAAATAATTGATATATAAAAACTATCAACAAACCGCGAAAATCGCAGGTAATAAACTAGTTGGTAGGAAAATAGAACAGGGGAATTAAACTTTTAACTCATTTACTCCTCTTTTACCAACTAATTAAATTAGACACATGTTATGTTTATGATCTATTTATTTTCACTCTTTTAACATTATTTTTTAAAATTTTAATTTATTTATTTCCAATTAAACGGGATTTTAATTAGACATATCGTTAACCACGTGCTTCATACAAAATGTTGAAACTTTTAATAATTCGTAAGATATAAAGAAGTGGATGGCCTGCCTATGAATCGTTCATGACTTGAATCATTTCTTTTTGCTCGTTTGCAGGGAACGAAATAGGACGAAAGCCGCTCATGAATATTAAAGTAACAACATTCAAATATATATATTATAAATTATAGATACTCCTAATTTATATTCAAAATTAAAGGGTCGTTGAATTTCTTATGTATATGTTATATATGCAAATTGGAAGGGGTATGTACTTGGAAACCCAATTACAGATTTAACCCAGGACGGCAATGCAAGGGTAAAGTTTGCTCATCGAGTCTCACTTATTTCTGACGAACTTTATCAGGTTATTAATTTCATTAATTAATTAAGTCTTTTACTAATAAAATTCAAACAACTGCCTGATTTCATTTACTTACTTTTATTTATATATATATATTGTTATTTACAGTCAGCTGTGTTATATTGTGATGGAAAATATGTGAACGCGGATCCAAATAATGCCCAATGCCAAAAGGTCCTTCAAACTATAGATGATGTGAGTTTACATACATACATACATATGACAAGTTGATCACTTATATATGTATATATACACAGTAATATTCACTAAATTAAAAGTTATGAATTGCAGTGCATTTTTCATGGATTGAGTAGGGATCATGTGTTGGAACCCAATTGCACTTCAGTCATAAAACCATCTCCTAAGTCGACGAGAACTCTGCTTCAATGGGATCCAATGGATGCAGTTTCAGAAGAAGAGGCTAACTTATTTTTTAACCTGGAACAACATCGTTTAAATCATCAAGTTGAACTTCCTAAACTATGGTGTAGAGTATGTATTCCCTCCTTCCCTCCATTAACTAATTTCTCAAAGTTAAACTCATCGGGCCTTTGCATAAAGGTATCGTTGAATTCGATCTACATATTAACCAATTGTTATACCATTTATTTGCAGAGGGATAATTATCGTCCGATCTATGTTTGGACTAATGACAAGCTGGTACAAGAAGCACTCCATGTTAGAGAGGTTTGTAAGAGTGTTTGTAAGAGAGTGTGTGTGTGTATATATATATATATATATATATATATATAAAAGTTAAACGATCTCCTATATGCATTGCAGGGATCTATTGAAAAATGGGTTCGATGCAATATAACCATCGCTGGGTTTACAATGGATATCAACAATTCAGTTCCCTATCATCAACGCCTTACACAACATTCCTTAAGAGCGTTGGTTTATAAGTATGCTAATTTATATATATATTAATTTCATTTGTCGAATATGAAGTTCATTTATCATATATATTGCGACCAACAATACAAATGTTTCCTTATGATAGCGGCGATCAAGATCTTACTGTACCTTACATTGCCACACTTGAATGGATCAAATCGCTCCAAGTCCCCGTCACCTCAAACTGGAGGCCGTGGTTTGTTGATGGTCAAGTTGCAGGGTGAGTATATATATTTATATTTATATTTACAATTCCATCTATTTTGTTTTTGGATTATATGCTATTTGAATATGATGTAATCAGACCCGAGCAAATGCGGACACGAGTCGGGTTAAGTCCGCTTCACGGCTCCGTTATTACGGACACGAGCTACTCAGGGCTCCCCACAATACTTCGACCCAAAAAAAATGGTGTCCATTGAAAATGGTGGACAGAAAAATCCACAATAGATCATGTCCTTCAAGTCGCACGTTGCTTTCTACCACATCGTTTCAAACGAAGTTTTACCATAATATTCCTCAAATTTTAAACCGGTATAAAAGTGAAAATAAAAGTGATTCAAATTTTCTATATGAAACTTCAAAAAAAATCGATTCTATTTTTTTTTACAACTGCGGCGAAGTATTATTGATGCATGTTGTTTGTAGGTACACAACAAAGTACTCAAACCTAAAGTACCGATTGACATACACAACTATAAAGGGAGGGGGTCACACAGCTCCAGAGTACAAGCCTAAGGAGGCACTCTCTATGATCCTTAAATGGCTTTCTCATTACCCTCTTTAATTTCTCAATTAAATAAAATTTTAATTAATTATGTATGTTTGTTGTGTTGTTGGATACACCACAAATCCCATCTCGTACGTACAACCACGTTCATTCCAACGAGCACCACATTCAATTAGACGTGGTAGAATTTTTAAATAATCATGATTTTAATCATTTTTAGAAGGGATAAGTAGTACGTGCACGTAGAAACTGGCAAGGTGATTTGCGGTGTAATTTTTGAATAATCATGATTTTAATCATTTTTAGTTTCTGCAATTTTAATTAATTAATAATCACGTATGATATCGGCATTGTAGAGAATAAGGATAAAGATTTTGTTTGATAGTTTGATAATCATTCTCATTAATAGAGTTGGTATTTAAATACAGATACAACTAACTAATATAAGAAAATGACAAGAGTAGTGGAGACAAATCCTCCACTTAGGGTTCGTTTGGTTCAATGTGGGAATTGAAATTCCCGGGAAGTTACTTCATGAGAATTGAATTCCCGGAAAATCCAATTGACGGAAATTCTAAAAATATGTTTGGTTGATTTTTTATTCTAGGAGATTAAATGCAGTAAATGGAAATTTCCAAGTTAAAAATGGGGGAAGTTGAACTTACCTAGGAGAGACTAGGTAAGTGAACTTCCTCCATTTTGGGGGAATTCAACTTCCCGGGAAGTTGAATTCCTGTGTTTTTTTATTTCAAAAACACCAACCAAACACGAGAATTTCTCCTACTTCCTGGGAAGTTCTACTTCTTGGGTTTTTAGGTTAACAACCAAACGAGCTCTTGCTTTGATTAATTAAGTAAATAATATCCAAACTTAACTGCCTTGGATTGTCAGATGTAAACGTTTGATTGCCAAACGCTATCTTTTCCTCTTCCTCGTGATTATCGTCGGTGGGTCTTGGAGCCTCTGTTGCCGATAGCAGCCTCCAATGGGGGTTTGCTACAGCTTCTGCCCTTTACTTAACTTTAAACCTTAACATAAACACCTACCCAAAACAGATCTCTCACAAAAATCCCCATGAAAATTTTCAATACAATCCCAAATCTAACTCAGTTGAAAGAGGATACTCTCTCCTCCTTGAAGCTCCTCTTCTACTGATTTTTCCCGGTGTGATTCCGAGTTTCTTGGAATGGCAGGGTTCGATCTAGCAGACTCATGAGATGCTTGCTTGCTGCAAGATCTGTCCTTGAATCCGTCCTCACTAATCTTCAACCCTCATCTAAAAAACCTCACCTTAACCCTGAAATCCCCAAAACTAAATCCCCTCTCAAACTTCCTCAAACGATTGCTTGGTGCCTCCAAATCGGCAAGCTCCAAACCAGAATTGTCACATGCATCCGGTCTCGAGGGTGCAACAGGCTGTTTTTGTCCTCGTTGTGCCTTTTAGACATCGATTTGGGCAGATCTCCCTACATCTCTACCAACAGCAGCAACTCTACTGGACGATTCCCACTCTTTGTGGTGATGGATGATCGATTCCTCACCAGCAGTGCAATATCTCAACCTGGTGCAGACACTACTAGTATCCGAGATTTCCCTCAAGATAAGTTTCTTTATAAACTCTCTCTTCCCCTTTCCATTGATTTCAATCAGTTTACCAATTTAGACCCTAGGATAGCCCTTATGATTCTGACGAAAAGAAACTTGAGCCTCCCTAGTGGCTTGAAGGTGAATTTGAGATACCTGGATTTTGTTTATCAGTCTAGGTTTAATTCCCTCTTCATATGGAATACCTGGATTTTGTTTATCAGTCTAGGATAGCCCTTCCGATGGAATAACCACGCCGGAAACTGGAGACCGTGGTTTGTTGATGGCCAAGTTGCAGGGTGGGTATTTATATTTATATTTACATGCCGACTTAAACCCACTTCCCAAATATTATCCCGGTGTTGCGGACACGGGTCGATTAAGTCCGCTTCCCGGGTTGAATATTGTCAAGCCCATCCGATATTGCGGGCATGAGCCCGCTTCATGGGACATGATAATTGCATATAGAAACAATTTGAAAGTGTGAATTAATTGTAATTACTATTATATATATTATATATATGTTTTTGAAGATGCATGTTTTTTTTTTATGACGTGGAGGTTCCGAGGTTATCGACTAATCCTCCACGGGCCAAGCACTAGCCTGCAAAGCACTCGAGCCGGGTAAGCCAAGCGGCAAGCCGCAAGACAGGCTAACCCATGCCAAGGTAAACCAAGGCATGAGTACCCACTATATAAAGCACAAATTGCTTATAGTGGAATTTGAACCCTTGATCTCATGGTAGTGAGGCACAAGGAAGCACCTCATGGTAGTGATGCATGTTAATTGTTTGTAGGTACACAACAAAGTACTCAAACCTAAAGTACCGATTGACATACACAACTATAAAGGGAGGAGGTCACACAGCTCCAGAATACAAGCCTAAGGAGACACTCTCTATGATTCTTAAATGGCTTTCTTATTAGTTATTACCCTCTTTAATTTCGCAATTAAACAAATTTTCAATTAATTATGTATATTTGCGGTGTTGTTAGATACCCCACAAATCACCCCTCGTAAAATCACGTTCATTCCAACGTGCACCACATTCAATTAGACGTGGTAGAAATTTTAAATAATCATTTTTAGAAGGGATAAGTAGTGCGCGTGGTTCACGTCCAAAGTAACGAGGTGATTTGCAGTGTATTTAGTTTCTTCCATTTTAATTAATTAATAATCACATTTAATTATTATCTAGAATTAATGACATGTAAGTTATTCTCATTGTTTTCAATATCGATGTCTCTCAACCAGTGTTCTAAATATCGGATATATCGACGATATATCTGAGATATTTAGAATCCGCTATGATATCGGCATATCAGATGAAAAATATCGATCAATGTCGTATATAGGATCAACACCAATATATATAAATATAAAAATATATATATAGAAATTGACTCCGGTGAAAACCTCAAATTGTGGTAAAAATCCGTGAGGACTACTTTATATCTTGGTTTATTTGAAACCCGTGCTAAAAACCTCAATCACACGGTGACTTTACAACTCAGTTCAACCTAAAAACCGTGCTAAGAACTCCAATTTTAAAATAACACATGACTCTATCGCTCGGTCAAGCCTAAAAATCGTGCTAAAAAACTCATGTTTTAAAATTACATAGTGACTTTATAGCTCGGTTTTAAATAAAACCGGGCTAAAATTTATGCCTTTATAGATCGGTTCTATTCATAACCGGGCTAAAAAGCAAGTGAACTGAGCTAAAAAGTCGGTCCTCACGAGTTATATATATATATATATATTTTTTTTTTTGAGCACAAACAAAACATTTCCATTAATTGTTGCATAAGTCTAATTGAACAATAGTATCAAGCTCATACGGTAACAGACACCCCGCCTCCACCACCCAAGGCTCCGCCGGCATGAACTGTGCTATGCAGTGGGCTGCTCGATTCCCTCCCCGTCGAACAAACATTAGCCTGCAGCTTTGAAACCGAGCTTGCAGCTCTCTGATCAGCGCCACAGTAGCCCCCAGCTGTCCCCTTCCGCTCCATCCGCTGTTCACTTTAGCAACCAGTGTCGAACAGTCCGACTCCACCACCACATGCTCTATATCATGGTGAAGTGCCATTGTCAAGCTCATACGAGTTATATATATATATATATATATATATATATATATATATATATAGGTAAAGGTTCAAATGAAAATGGGGCTTAAGATGAAAAATTTGCTTAAAGTGAAAATTGTCCAATTAAGTAAATGAGCCTAATTTAAAGGTAATGGGCCTAATTAAATGAGTAATAGATAAATGGGCCTATTTAATGTGTAAATGAGCCTAATTTTATGGGGTAAATGGATAAATGGGTAAATGACCCTAAATATGAGATAAATGTCACCACCTCTCCCATACTTTCTATTTCTACGAATATTGCTCTTATTTCAATTATAAAAATTACAGATTTTAGCTCGTAATTTTTATTTGAAATAATATTATAAGGTGCGTCTATAAGATTACAAAATGAAATAAAATATGCTACATCACATTTCTTGTCTTTATTTTAAAAAGTGGAAAATATGAGATTACAAAATATAAAGTGAACAAATAATACAATAAAGATTATTATTAATAAATGTGCATTTTCCTAATGTAAAGTAAGTTTCCTACCAAATATTTTCTTTATGTGTTGCTATTTTTATGGTGGTTTTGTACTTTAATGCGACATGTGTCATTAAAAGCCTATTAGCTCAAAATGGTATAACGATGTGCCCATGCACAAAGGTTCGAGTTCAAAATCTCGCACATGCTATTTATGATTGTCTTCTTTTTGTTCTCGTTCATGAATAAGATTATAAAATGCAATAATAAAATGATAATGTGCACAAATAAGATGATATAATGCATATATAACATTATGGTGTGCAAATATAATATTATGTTGTGCAAATATAATATTATTTTGTGCAAATGTAACATTATGTTGTGTATATCTAATAATATAATGTTACGTTGTGCACATATAATATTATGTTGTGCGAATATAACATTATATTGTGCAAATATAACTTTAAGTTGTGCAAATATAACACTATGTTTTGCAAATGTAACATTATGTTGTGTATATCTAATAATATAATGTTACGTTGTGCACATATAATATTATGTTGTGCGAATATAACATTATATTGTGCAAATATAACTTTAAGTTGTGCAAATATAACACTATGTTTTGCAAATGTAACATTATGTTGTGCATATCTAATAATATAATGTTACGTTGTGCTCATATAATATTATGTTGTGCGAATATAACATTATATTGTGCAAATATAACTTTAAGTTGTGCAAATATAACACTATGTTTTGCAAATGTAACATTATGTTGTGCATATCTAATAATATAATGTTACGTTGTGCTCATATAATATTATGTTGTGCGAATATAACATTATATTGTGCAAATATAACTTTAAGTTGTGCAAATATAACACTATGTTTTGCAAATGTAACATTATGTTGTGCATATCTAATAATATAATGTTACGTTGTGCTCATATAATATTATGTTGTGCGAATATAACATTATATTGTGCAAATATAACTTTAAGTTGTGCAAATATAACACTATGTTTTGCAAATGTAACATTATGTTGTGCATATCTAATAATATAATGTTACGTTGTGCACATATAATATTATGTTGTGCGAATATAACATTATATTGTGCAAATATAACTTTAAGTTGTGCAAATATAACACTATGTTTTGCAAATGTAACATTATGTTGTGCATATCTAATAATATAATGTTACGTTGTGCTCATATAATATTATGTTGTGCGAATATAACATTATATTGTGCAAATATAACTTTAAGTTGCGCAAATATAACACTATGTTTTGCAAATGTAACATTATGTTGTGTATATCTAATAATATAATGTTACGTTGTGCACATATAATATTATGTTGTGTGAATATAACATTATATTGTGCAAATATAACTTTAAGTTGTGCAAATATAACACTATGTTTTGCAAATGTAACATTATGTTGTGCATATCTAATAATATAATGTTACGTTGTGCTCATATAATATTATGTTGTGCGAATATAACATTATATTGTGCAAATATAACTTTAAGTTGTGCAAATATAACACTATGTTTTGCAAATGTAACATTATGTTGTGCATATCTAATAATATAATGTTACGTTGTGCTCATATAATATTATGTTGTGCGAATATAACATTATATTGTGCAAATATAACTTTAAGTTGTGCAAATATAACACTATGTTTTGCAAATGTAACATTATGTTGTGCATATCTAATAATATAATGTTACGTTGTGCACATATAATATTATGTTGTGCGAATATAACATTATATTGTGCAAATATAACTTTAAGTTGTGCAAATATAACACTATGTTTTGCAAATGTAACATTATGTTGTGCATATCTAATAATATAATGCTACGTTGTGCACATAAAATAAGACAATATTTATAGAAATAGAAAGTATGGGGAGATTTTTTGTAATTTTCACATCTCCTTCCTCCTCCCGTACCAAGCACACAGTTGATCGGCTGACTTGTTATTTACCCAATATTTGATATTTTAAAATCCATCGTCAACTTTATCCAAGAGAACATCATTGGTTGTGCGGGTTTCAGCTTGGTTTATAGGGCAACCTTGTCAAATGGAGGTCAAATGGGCAAATCTTGGTTTAGATTAAAAATGCAAAGCTAATATTATAAAATGCACAAATTAGATTAAAAAGTGCAAGACTAATATTATATAGTGGTCAAATTAGATTTTCAGTTTTGGGAGAACCAAATTAGATTTTAATTTGAATGTGCAATTTTAGTTTGAAAATGTGCAAATATAAAACTGAAAAGTGCAATTTAATATTTCAACTAATTTTTTTTATTTTTGCATATATTATCATACAAAATGAGAGGAAAGGTGATGTGACCCTTGACGGAACTAGCTTGTCCGACGATCGCTGTGAAGGTCTGGATACTAGTGATGGAGCTCTGACGGATGATATTGAAGATGCTACCGAGGAGGAGATTGAAGAGGAACCGCTTCTGCCTCGAGCTACCCCACCGTTGACAAGAGCTCGAGCTCGCCTACTTGGTCAGTCGGTTCTAGCCTTTGAAAGGTCACCCGCATACATGATTACTTTGCTACAGGTGACTTCTGAACCGACAACAGTTGAGGCTAGAGTGGAGACGAAATAAGACCAAATGAAGGCTGATTTATCCCACCAATATTTATACATTTTATGCAATTTCTTTCTACAATAATGGGCTAAAGGTTTGGCTATGTTGGTTAGCCCCAAAGTTGCCAATTAGTCGGTCTTATGGCCTAGTTTGTTTTCATAATTTCTTGTAACGGCCCAGAATTATAATTTCTGGGTTACGTTTCAAGGGATAAAACCCCTTGTTCGGATCTTGCAATCCAGGTACGGGTCGAGGTTTCAAACTCATTTAAGGTTAGTAGAAAGAGGGATTTCAAACCCTAAAAACCTCGAAGGGCCGTTGGGTACCCTTAACCTGTCCTAAGACTGTCGCAGAATCCATTTCAAACGAAAGTAAGCGGAAGCAAAGTAAAGATACAAGTGGGTGCCACGGCGGAGCCGGGTCAAAACGGAGTCAAAAGTATAAGTCCAAAACAATATAATCAGAGTCCGGTGAAGTCTATAACTCCAGCGCTCACTCTCCGCCGACAAAATGACCCGCGCAATAAGCAAACAGCACCGATAGGATGAACATAAATAATTCCTAAAAAAATTGATTTGGAGCGGGATCAGATTGATGCCCACTTAACTCTGCATCCCAACCATAAGCACACATATACGCTATACCTAATAAAGATGCTCTAATGCAGTACGAAATTCAAACACACTAGCATGCTCCTAGTTCATAATAATGTGCAGAAATACTGTAAGGGGCCCAAGACAATGCCAAGTGGCATATCCCTCTCCTACCTCCACCCCTTCCGACAGGCGGAGACTGGCCAGCTCGTGAATGCATTCATTCATAATAGGGCGGCACGCATGCCTAACCCGCTCCACAATAAAGCCCGCAGGCATATCATAATATAAGGAAGTACTCGATTGACTCAGGGTACCCGATGAGGCTGGGCTACCCTATGACCCTAGCAAAGACTCTAGGACTATCACAGATAACGGCCGTTCTGTTTACAAACACATAGAGAAATCGAATGCTCAACGATCAATGCAACCTAGCATGGTACTACATGGCATGCTGATCATGAATGCAACACCTAGTATATCATGCACTTAAAGCAGGGAATAGCTCTATTCAATCTGAGTAAGCTCCGAAGAGACTTACCTGAAGATGTAGAACAGCAATATAACACAAGCAAGGCCCAAATGAAAGTCCAAAGCAATCCGAAAGCAATACACACCTATCATCAAGCCATTTCCATAAGCTACTGAACCAATATTCTCACACACACGAACCCGAGTTCTCAACATCCTTAAAACAAATCGATAGTAAAACCATTTTCCAAAACCTTTCCGATACGATCAACATTAACCAAAATCATTCTTCCGATCAACCCATTGATAAAATCATAACAACCATATTTTTCAACCTCTTAAATTCCAAATTAAGTCAACTTATATTTAAATAATCTCTCAGATAATCTTTGGTCAAACTTCAACATTTATCATTTAAATACTTAACAAATTTCCAAAAATCATATTATAGAACTAATTCCGGCATTTTAGTTTTCAAACAATAAATCATTTAAGAGATATTTCCAAAACTTGAAATCCATTTTAATAATTTTACCATTTTAGAGCATCAATACTAAATTACTTAATCATTTTTAAATATCCATTAAAACACCACTTAGTATCATGTATCTGTTATATAATATTACTTTTAAACACTTATGGTATAAATAACGTATATCACATTTTATAGTATAACTACATAGAACATAATTTATGTAACAATCTAACCCAAAGGAAACACTCTGCTGGCCCAAAGAAGAAAGGCCCATCAAAGGAGAACCCGGAAAAATAGGCCCAACCCGAAATCCAATCTGAAGAGACCCAACCCGGTTCACTCTCTCCCTCACCAACACAACCCGGAATTAAAAGGATCCCCGACCCAGACCCGGAAAATAGGCCCCAAAGGATTGGAAGGAGACGCCGCCTCTCACCTAGGAACGAACAGCGAGTTCTGAAACTCGGCGGAGGAAAAGACGGAAGAAAGGAGAGAAGGCCAGGCTCGCCGGCGATGTCCATCCCGATTCACTCCCCAACGTGACCCACGTGCTCGACTCAACATTCCGACTAAGATCCACCCCGAAAGAGAGAAACGACGCGAGGAAGAGGAGGGGAAGATCGAGACTTACAGTGCGCGACTCCGGGGTGATTCCGACGGAAATAGGGGCGTTCCGACTGCGAGAGCTCGATAGGCACCCGTGTTTGAGCCTAGGGAGAGAGAGAGAGAGGTGAATAGAGGGCACTTTGACAAAGATTTGGAATCGAAACAGAAGAAATCGTGACCGACCTTTAACGAATCAGGGGAGACGGGGACGAATTTGGCGATTCCGAGGGCTCCGGCGGCTGGGCTCGGTTCTCCGGGGGCGTCTGGGCTGCTGCCGGCTCAGACAGTGCCTGGGTGCTCGGAGTTGTAGTGCTGGCGGTGGTCCGGCAAATCGAGACAGGGGAAGGGCAGCTCGGTGGTAAGCAGGGAACTCCGGCTTGGATGCTGCTGGTCTCTCCGGTGGCGACGACGGCTGTGAGAACGGGGAGGAAGAGGACAAGGGGTGGTGGCGGAGAGGAGCAAGGGAGGAAGAAAAGCCTGGGTTTTCCGCACTGCTTTTGGCTTAAGTTTAGTCATGGTTCCAATGTGAAAAGAGGAGGAAGAAGAGGGTCTGCAGCCCTTGGCGTGGGATGCCTGGCCATTTGAAACCAATGAAGGAGAGGGTATTGCAGGTGTGGGTTTGCATAGGAGCTGCTTTTCAAGGGTCCATTTGGCAGTATGCTAAAATGGGAGGGTCAAGGAACTGAAGAAGGAGGGAGTGTGGGAGATGCCGAGCTTGATTTGATAAAAAGACAAGGAGGTGAGCTGGATGTAGAGAGGTTGCAGGCTGAGCAGATTCGGATACAAGGAAGAGGCAAGGCAACATGTGGTCCCAATTGAAATGTTCAAATACCCAAGAATAAATCCCGAAACCCACTTGCTCGGTTCTATCCCAACCCGAAATTTTCAAATTGTATTTGTAAATCATTACCGGAATTAAATTAATCTATCAAGACTCGCAACTCGAAAGTGGAATCAAATTCCGTCAAAATCAAAATTTCAAAACGATGCCGGAAGGATTTTAAAAATACGATTTTTTTTTAAGGCGAATATGAGGATTTTCAAATATCCGAATTTTTGACATAAACCCCTTTTATTTTATTAATTATTAAAATTTATTATTTAAAAATCCGAGCCTTTACATCATCCACCTCTAAAATTAAGTCTCGTCCCCGAGATGAAACCAAAATAAAGTAGGGGATGAAGTTGAAATTGACGAGTACAAGGACCATGTCCAAGGATCTCGTAAGCATCTCGGTTGCGTCTTCCGGGATTCTCACAACATCCCAGTCACGATCGTGACAACTCCAATTGGCCTTGACAAGTATGCGATAAGCGCCCCTATCACATCCTCGTTTCGACTTTTCGGAAGTACCACAACTCTAAAAGTTCTACAATGTCATCACTAGGTCTTAGCAAGTACCCTACAAGCGCCCTCATAGAATGCTTGTATCCACTTCGTGAGGTATCATAGAGTTGCCCGGGTTTGAAAAGTTTCTAAAGAGATTCCGCAATTGAAAATAAAGATTAGCTTCAAAATTCTCGATATCGTTCATTCTTTTACAATCAAAGTTGGTCATTTTTCAAAACCGTTCAAAATCTTTAACTCCAACGTCTGATCAAGAAACCTTACACCAAAACAAGTTAAATCCTTTCAAATCAAGATTTCGTCAAAAATCTCCCAAACCAAATCAGTTTCCCGCATATCAACCAATCAAATTCAGAAATCAGGAGGTGGAATCATCCACCTCTAAGGGCTAATCCCATATTCTCTTCCTAGTTTCCAGAATCAAATCAATCTATCAGTCTCACTTCAAGCACGATTCACAAGCCATCAGAAATACATAACCACATAACTAACCAATCTCCCGTCAGTACATCATACGACCAGTCTCGACATAAAACAACACAGTTCCACAAGGTCACATCAAGCATCTTCACATCATACTAAAGGTCATAATGTGCATCTTAACAACATAGCAAAATTATAACAAACGTCAATGTATCTCACCGTCGCATATCAACACAATAATCATAGTAGGGTCAGTCACAACAAGGGATCCCATTTAATGAACACACAACTCACATAGTCGTCCTAACCACGTCCTATCAAGCATTGTCATAACAGGTTTATCATATCAACATTGGTATTGTACAGGTAGTCATAGCGAAATTTCCTCATAAGTCAACGAAACAAAACTCATTGCCAACAAATCAACACAACAAGTCATGTTATCAAGATTCGGAAAAATGAAGATCAAGCAGTATATAAATCATCAAAATGTCAGCATGCTCTGAAAGAAATCATCTTAACTCATCACAATATCGAATGACAATCATTTAGGATCAGACATCATTATCTCAAATATATAAATCATATTCATTTTGAAAGTCATATTCGTGATGTAACATACCCATGAGGATGCTTGCTAAACATATAATACAACATCATGTTTACTACCACACAATATAACATCGCACTTTCACATAATAACACATCATTATCTCGTACATCCGATCACAACACATCCTAACATGTTCCTAAAACAACATAGCAGAGCAGCAATATATCAAGATAACATTTGTCACTACCAAGTAGATTTCAATATTGCGTAACAACATGTAATATCATTCTGTATCAGATTCATCATAGTTGCTATCTAACATCATGCCATCAAATATAAATAAATCACATAATCAAGAAAATTCTCACGTCATACCAGTCAAAATGAAATACAATACCCACTCACCCATCTCCACTCTCAAGCCAAGATTAATCCTCTTCTAGACTCAATAACACTAACTCCGACAAAATCCCCTGAAGAAATCCCAATTCATTTCGATACTCCAATCTCACCCCTCATTCCATCAAGCACTCTCACACACCATCCACCTCTAAGAACTCAACTCCTATCTCTAACTTCACACCTGAGCACCCTCTCATACTATGTCCTCACTTCTCTTAAGGTCATTTCGTACACTTCCCCCACTTCCCAAGATATCACCAGCATCATGCCTTGCAAAATACCTAAAGCTCACTCAGTCTTACCTAAACCAACATCTCCCTCTTGCGACTTATCTCATAACATCCCCGATCGTCCTAACCACTCAAGCTTTTTCACCACTCTTCTACCATGCTACCAACGACCTCACCCACAGGTTTAAGGAAGAAGCAATAATTAAAATCATCAACACAAGGTCTACATCAGGTCAACTAGCATTTATAACATAACATCATGGGTTCAACAAGTCTCAATTCATCATCATGCTCAATAATCATTGCAAACATCATATATGAACATACTGAAGTCAAGCTAACATGTTGCACTATAACCTTATCCGATACAACTCAGGTCTCTTAACATATGTAGTTCACATTTTACAGGCAAAGGAATTCAATCATGCTTAGCAACTTAGAGTAGCAACACGTCACGACATCATGGTACATTAGATCCATAAGGCATCACATATATGAGCAATGTACTAGCGGGGTATATATACCAACAATCAAGGTCAATGCATCATGATGAGGTTATCGTAACAATCCGACCTAATGTTATACGAGAACACATAAGAGCAGCATAATATCTATCACATATGGCAACCATGATCATACAATAAGTCAAGAATGGCATGCAATCAGACGAAGGGTCACATTCAGAAAGCATAGGTCCTACATGATGCTAGCGATGCATGATAAGGCATGGGCATAATCAGGAGTCATTTAAATGAGTTCAACATAATATTCACGAACATGAGGCATACAAAACGATAACTATCACATTATGGAACATGTACCACATGTAATCATCTAGCGAGTCGTTTTGGGAATCATAAGCCCTATAGGACACTACTGGTACATATCGAACATGAACACAACCAAGGTAACTCGAGTAGATTCATTCTAACATTCGTGTGTCCTACGTATGTGAGGACATGATATAGCGTGGTGTGTGATCATGCGATGTGCCAAGTCTTACATTCGTGCAAGTGCGAGATGATAAAACAGAGTAATAGGGAATCACTACCAGGAGGTAAATGCCAAGATAACCATCACGAAAAGCAAGTCGCTCATCGAATTCAACATCAGTCTAATCATGAGTAAAACCCCTAAGATGATATGAAAAAGGAGAAGCACACTATCAGGGACCTAGCTCAAGAGAAAATCAGCAGCAACCTAGGCAAGATACAAGTTCGCGCAACTCACAACCGGGGATCCTACATGATGCTAAAAGCTCAATATAACGTACGACACATGCATGCAACTAATCATGACAACGCGTGAGAATCACTCAATCATATTCCACGATATAGAACATGAGAAAAGTTAAATGATGCATAATACGAGTCTCAGTAGTGGGTAATATGATTATAATACAGGGCATGAGTGCAGATCAACACATACTAGGATGAAACATGCATTCACCAAGACTAAATTATACCAGATACTCTCCATCCAAAGCACGTAATCATACAACAATATTAACTTGCAAGATCATCAATAATAGTCAATTTAACGAATACAAAATAGATGGGGATGCTACATATTCTCGTCACAAGGAGTAATAAGCATTGACACGTCAACATTAATCATGCTAAGGCGATCATGTACAAGCATTCATACAGGGAGGGTTTGATCACACTACCATAAACCTAATCCAGGAGGAAATAACGATCATGCAAGTTCGTATCATATGTTTCATGCTTCCTATCAATCATACGATCAGTAAGCCAGGTAAACATGCTATAACAACAAATAGTCATGATATAAGGAAGGACACAACACGATACTTGAGGAGGGTAACTAACCACAACATGAGCTTAAACAAATCATGACAGAAAGCAAGGCATAACATGAGCAACTTCTTACAAACGACCATTTACAAGGTACATGCGAGAGATTACAAAATCATGTCATGCAGTTCAAAGAGAGTCACCATTACAACCGGACAGAGATCCCTAAGGACAACCATTGACTTTTCCCAACCGACTCATCACCCCACTTTCCCGTGGGACTTTGGTACGACTCTTTGTGGTAAGAAAATAAAGGTTGATCATCATATGAATAAGGAAGGACAGCCTCAGGAACACCTTACTCCTAACTCAAGTGACATCCAGGACTTCCAATACTCACTCAGACAGACTTAACATCCAATCATGATTCCCGGCACAATGTTTTTACCAGCCTAATTTCTCGTGGAAGGCACTGACATCTAGGAAAAGGCTAGATAGAACCGTCAAGGAGTTAAAATAGTAGAAGGGCTATTCCTCATAAGCTGGTTTTGACCACACAGAAACAAGGGTACTCCCACTATCCCGTTTTCACAGATCAGTCAATACACATTTAATTGTTAGACATACCAATCAGATATCTAGCATAGCAAGCACTCAACATAGAATCAGTTAATAACACTCATAACGATCTCCTTGGAGTTTTCCAGACCCCTCTGTAAAGAACAAGCTAATATTTCGCCTACCCATTCCCAACTATATCCAATAGGGATAGTCTAACGTCTTTCTACCCACTCGATCCCCATTTGGTCGGTTTTCCTCTTTTATTACAAGTCAAGTTCATTACTCAGTCCAATTTCGGTTAGGCATCTTAAGTTCATTTTGCCCCTTTAAAACGCTTCCAAATCCTTTGAAATTCATGGGCGGTTTTCCAAAACATACACTCGACCCTTTTATACCCGAATTGCATAACCTCAGCTCTGATACCATCTTTGTAACGGCCCAGAATTATAATTTCTGGGTTACGTTTCAAGGGATAAAACCCCTTGTTCAGATCTTGCAATCCAGGTACGGGTCGAGGTTTCAAACTCATTTAAGGTTAGTAGAAAGAGGGATTTCAAACCCTAAAAACCTCGAAGGGCCGTTGGGTACCCTTAACCTGTCCTAAGACTGTCGCATAATCCATTTCAAATGAAAGTAAGCGGAAGCAAAGTAAAGATACAAGTGGGTGCCACGGCGGAGCCGGGTCAAAACGGAGTCAAAAGTATAAGTCCAAAACAATATAATCAGAGTCCGGTGAAGTCTATAACTCCAGCGCTCACTCTCCGCCGACAAAATGACCCGCGCAATAAGCAAACAGCACCGATAGGATGAACATAAATAATTCCTAAAAAAAATTGATTTGGAGCGGGATCAGATTGATGCCCACTTAACTCTGCATCCCAACCATAAGCACACATATACGCTATACCTAATAAAGATGCTCTAATGCAGTACGAAATTCAAACACACTAGCATGCTCCTAGTTCATAATAATGTGCAGAAATACTGTAAGGGGCCCAAGACAATGCCAAGTGGCATATCCCTCTCCTACCTCCACCCCTTCCGACAGGCGGAGACTGGCCAGCTCGTGAATGCATTCATTCATAATAGGGCGGCACGCATGCCTAACCCGCTCCACAATAAAGCCCGCAGGCATATCATAATATAAGGAAGTACTCGATTGACTCAGGGTACCCGATGAGGCTGGGCTACCCTATGACCCTAGCAAAGACTCTAGGACTATCACAGATAACGGCCGTTCTGTTTACAAACACATAGAGAAATCGAATGCTCAACGATCAATGCAACCTAGCATGGTACTACATGGCATGCTGATCATGAATGCAACACCTAGTATATCATGCACTTAAAGCAGGGAATAGCTCTATTCAATCTGAGTAAGCTCCGAAGAGACTTACCTGAAGATGCAGAACAGCAATATAACACAAGCAAGGCCCAAATGAAAGTCCAAAGCAATCCGAAAGCAATACACACCTATCATCAAGCCATTTCCATAAGCTACTGAACCAATATTCTCACACACACGAACCCGAGTTCTCAACATCCTTAAAACAAATCGATAGTAAAACCATTTTCCAAAACCTTTCCGATACGATCAACATTAACCAAAATCATTCTTCCGATCAACCCATTGATAAAATCATAACAACCATATTTTTCAACCTCTTAAATTCCAAATTAAGTCAACTTATATTTAAATAATCTCTCAGATAATCTTTGGTCAAACTTCAACATTTATCATTTAAATACTTAACAAATTTCCAAAAATCATATTATAGAACTAATTCCGGCATTTTAGTTTTCAAACAATAAATCATTTAAGAGATATTTCCAAAACTTGAAATCCATTTTAATAATTTTACCATTTTAGAGCATCAATACTAAATTACTTAATCATTTTTAAATATCCATTAAAACACCACTTAGTATCATGTATCTGTTATATAATATTACTTTTAAACACTTATGGTAAAAATAACGTATATCACATTTTATAGTATAACTACATAGAACATAATTTATGTAACAATCTAACCCAAAGGAAACACTCTGCTGGCCCAAAGAAGAAAGGCCCATCAAAGGAGAACCCGGAAAAATAGGCCCAACCCGAAATCCAATCTGAAGAGACCCAACCCGGTTCACTCTCTCCCTCACCAACACAACCCGGAATTAAAAGGATCCCCGGCCCAGACCCGGAAAATAGGCCCCAAAGGATTGGAAGGAGACGCCGCCTCTCACCTAGGAACGAACAGCGAGTTCTGAAACTCGGCGGAGGAAAAGACGGAAGAAAGGAGAGAAGGCCAGGCTCGCCGGCGATGTCCATCCCGATTCACTCCCCAACGTGACCCACGTGCTCGACTCAACATTCCGACTAAGATCCACCCCGAAAGAGAGAAACGACGCGAGGAAGAGGAGGGGAAGATCGAGACTTACAGTGCGCGACTCCGGGGTGATTCCGACGGAAATAGGGGCGTTCCGACTGCGAGAGCTCGATAGGCACCCGTGTTTGAGCCTAGGGAGAGAGAGAGAGAGGTGAATAGAGGGCACTTTGACAAAGATTTGGAATCGAAACAGAAGAAATCGTGACCGACCTTTAACGAATCAGGGGAGACGGGGACGAATTTGGCGATTCCGAGGGCTCCGGCGGCTGGGCTCGGTTCTCCGGGGGCGTCTGGGCTGCTGCCGGCTCAGACAGTGCCTGGGTGCTCGGAGTTGTAGTGCTGGCGG
Organism: Persicaria tinctoria; assembly: GCA_037127255.1. NCBI lineage: Eukaryota > Viridiplantae > Streptophyta > Magnoliopsida > Caryophyllales > Polygonaceae > Persicaria > Persicaria tinctoria. The sequence continues at coordinate 16,362,324 of JBANSL010000007.1, read as the reverse complement.
TGGTCCGGCAAATCGAGACAGGGGAAGGGCAGCTCGGTGGTAAGCAGGGAACTCCGGCTTGGATGGTGCTGGTCTCTCCGGTGGCGACGACGGCTGTGAGAACGGGGAGGAAGAGGACAAGGGGTGGTGGCGGAGAGGAGCAAGGGAGGAAGAAAAGCCTGGGTTTTCCGCACTGCTTTTGGCTTAAGTTTAGTCATGGTTCCAATGTGAAAAGAGGAGGAAGAAGAGGGTCTGCAGCCCTTGGCGTGGGATGCCTGGCCATTTGAAACCAATGAAGGAGAGGGTATTGCAGGTGTGGGTTTGCATAGGAGCTGCTTTTCAAGGGTCCATTTGGCAGTATGCTAAAATGGGAGGGTCAAGGAACTGAAGAAGGAGGGAGTGTGGGAGATGCCGAGCTTGATTTGATAAAAAGACAAGGAGGTGAGCTGGATGTAGAGAGGTTGCAGGCTGAGCAGATTCGGATACAAGGAAGAGGCAAGGCAACATGTCGTCCCAATTGAAATGTTCAAATACCCAAGAATAAATCCCGAAACCCACTTGCTCGGTTCTATCCCAACCCGAAATTTTCAAATTGTATTTGTAAATCATTACCGGAATTAAATTAATCTATCAAGACTCGCAACTCGAAAGTGGAATCAAATTCCGTCAAAATCAAAATTTCAAAACGATGCCGGAAGGATTTTAAAAATACGATTTTTTTTTAAGGCGAATATGAGGATTTTCAAATATCCGAATTTTTGACATAAACCCCTTTTATTTTATTAATTATTAAAATTTATTATTTAAAAATCCGAGCCTTTACATCATCCACCTCTAAAATTAAGTCTCGTCCCCGAGATGAAACCAAAATAAAGTAGGGGATGAAGTTGAAATTGACGAGTACAAGGACCATGTCCAAGGATCTCGTAAGCATCTCGGTTGCGTCTTCCGGGATTCTCACAACATCCCAGTCACGATCGTGACAACTCCAATTGGCCTTGACAAGTATGCGATAAGCGCCCCTATCACATCCTCGTTTCGACTTTTCGGAAGTACCACAACTCTAAAAGTTCTACAATGTCATCACTAGGTCTTAGCAAGTACCCTACAAGCGCCCTCATAGAATGCTTGTATCCACTTCGTGAGGTATCATAGAGTTGCCCGGGTTTGAAAAGTTTCTAAAGAGATTCCGCAATTGAAAATAAAGATTAGCTTCAAAATTCTCGATATCGTTCATTCTTTTACAATCAAAGTTGGTCATTTTTCAAAACCGTTCAAAATCTTTAACTCCAACGTCTGATCAAGAAACCTTACACCAAAACAAGTTAAATCCTTTCAAATCAAGATTTCGTCAAAAATCTCCCAAACCAAATCAGTTTCCCGCATATCAACCAATCAAATTCAGAAATCAGGAGGTGGAATCATCCACCTCTAAGGGCTAATCCCATATTCTCTTCCTAGTTTCCAGAATCAAATCAATCTATCAGTCTCACTTCAAGCACGATTCACAAGCCATCAGAAATACATAACCACATAACTAACCAATCTCCCGTCAGTACATCATACGACCAGTCTCGACATAAAACAACACAGTTCCACAAGGTCACATCAAGCATCTTCACATCATACTAAAGGTCATAATGTGCATCTTAACAACATAGCAAAATTATAACAAACGTCAATGTATCTCACCGTCGCATATCAACACAATAATCATAGTAGGGTCAGTCACAACAAGGGATCCCATTTAATGAACACACAACTCACATAGTCGTCCTAACCACGTCCTATCAAGCATTGTCATAACAGGTTTATCATATCAACATTGGTATTGTACAGGTAGTCATAGCGAAATTTCCTCATAAGTCAACGAAACAAAACTCATTGCCAACAAATCAACACAACAAGTCATGTTATCAAGATTCGGAAAAATGAAGATCAAGCAGTATATAAATCATCAAAATGTCAGCATGCTCTGAAAGAAATCATCTTAACTCATCACAATATCGAATGACAATCATTTAGGATCAGACATCATTATCTCAAATATATAAATCATATTCATTTTGAAAGTCATATTCGTGAGGGCTCCGGCGGCTGGGCTCCGGTTCTCCGGGGGCGTCTGGGCTGCTGCCGGCTCAAACAGTGCCTGGGTGCTCGGAGTTGTAGTGCTGGCGGTGGTCCGGCAAATCGAGACAGGGGAAGGGCAGCTCGGTGGTAAGCAGGGAACTCCGGCTTGGATGCTGCTGGTCTCTCCGGTGGCGACGACGGCTGTGAGAACGGGGAGGAAGAGGACAAGGGGTGGTGGCGGAGAGGAGCAAGGGAGGAAGAAAAGCCTGGGTTTTCCGCACTGCTTTTGGCTTAAGTTTAGTCATGGTTCCAATGTGAAAAGAGGAGGAAGAAGAGGGTCTGCAGCCCTTGGCGTGGGATGCCTGGCCATTTGAAACCAATGAAGGAGAGGGTATTGCAGGTGTGGGTTTGCATAGGAGCTGCTTTTCAAGGGTCCATTTGGCAGTATGCTAAAATGGGAGGGTCAAGGAACTGAAGAAGGAGGGAGTGTGGGAGATGCCGAGCTTGATTTGATAAAAAGACAAGGAGGTGAGCTGGATGTAGAGAGGTTGCAGGCTGAGCAGATTCGGATACAAGGAAGAGGCAAGGCAACATGTGGTCCCAATTGAAATGTTCAAATACCCAAGAATAAATCCCGAAACCCACTTGCTCGATTCTATCCCAACCCGAAATTTTCAAATTGTATTTGTAAATCATTACCGGAATTAAATTAATCTATCAAGACTCGCAACTCGAAAGTGGAATCAAATTCCGTCAAAATCAAAATTTCAAAACGATGCCGGAAGGATTTTAAAAATACGATTTTTTTTAAGGCGAATATGAGGATTTTCAAATATCCGAATTTTTGACATAAACCCCTTTTATTTTATTAATTATTAAAATTTATTATTTAAAAATCCGAGCCTTTACATTTCTTTTCTTCCTTTATTTATTGGGTGTTTAAGAGGTCTTATGACCAAGTAGCTTATATATACATTTGTAAGCCTCATTTGAAAGACAAGTTGAAATTTGAGAAAAGTTAAGCCTTTTAGCTTCCAGTGATTCGGGTCTAGAATCTCGTTCTTAGGTGAGAGGTCGGGAACAAAACCTTCGGTGAGAGGCTGAAGGAGATTCCTTAGTGAGAGACGACGAAATCAAAGGGTCGGAAACACTCGGAGTGCGAGGCCGAGAGTGTGGAAGATCGAGTGTTGGAGAGAGCTCGGAGTGCGAGGCCGAGAGCGATCTTGCGTCACATATCCCTCAACCCCATTCCCCTTCTTTACCACCATTCTAAGGCCTTTCACAGCCCCATTATCACCCTCAATCATACTCAAAACGTCACTCCCAAAACAGCCCTCAATACCTCTCAAACGAACCCAATTTCGGAATCGTCTCTGCACAGGCGACGTCTCGGTAAAACTCAGTTTCCCACTTCGTCTGACATCCGATTGATGAGATCCGCCCCAATCCGCGACCGCGACTTCAAGATCTACAAAACTAGTACTCGCACGTTTCTAGAAACCTAGCCAGTCGACGGGAAATCGGCATTCTTTACCGACTGATCTGCTGCTCCAGAACTGCCAACAACTTCCCGACTTCTCGGAACTCTCGTCGCCGGTCCTTTTGCTCGAGGCCGGGTTCGAGCACGTCAAGTGGTATCAGAGCAACGACAAGGGTTCCTCAAGCTTTCGAGGTACGAATTACTATCTCTTCGCTTAATCTTTAGTTTTTGCAAAACTTGTTTGATTAGGCCCGAGAGATTGTAATTTGTCGATCTATTTCTACCATCCTCTCATCCTTGAAAGCCAGTCACTTCTATCTATTCATCGTCTATAGATTGAATTTGTCTTGCACTTATCTCTGTCCACACCAAGCCGGTTGATCAGTGTTGTTGTCTCTGTGCCCATCGAACCTGTTGGTCGATCGATCTGTCTTTGCCTCTTCATTTCCCTAGCTGTTTCAGGAACTTCAGTAGCCTGCCCTCTTTAATTTCATTCAGTTTTATTTAGTTTTGTTTTATTAGCAGCTTATTAATCAAGGGCCTTCTTTGCTTTGAAGGAGGAAAGACTTGAAAAGTATAAAAAAAAATCTTGCAAGCTTGCAACCGTAGCTAGATAGCTATAAAAAAAAAAAAAAAAAAAAACAAACAAACGAATTTTGCAAGCACTGATCTTATTTTTTTTCTTTAATTTTTTATTTTTTTTTCTATTTCTCGTATTTGTGAATTAGCGTTGGTCTTGTCTTCCGGGCTTCATAGATATTACTTAGTTTCTTCCTACTTTGCAATCTCATTTTTTATTCGGGCTAGATCACTTGTTTTGCATGGCCTAAGGACCATAGCGGGATTTGGTAAATACTCGTCGAAAGGCCCTTTTTCGTGCTCGAAGGTTGCACTTTCAGCTTATTTGTGCTGGCTATTGTGTTAGTGTTTCGTTGATTGCTATTGTTTGTGCTAGTTGTCGCTAGCGATTATTCAGGTTCTTGAGTGTCGTGCCCTTGCATTGGGAAAAGGAGAGTTGAGAGTGTTGCCTGCTGCAACAGAAAAAGGAGAGGTGAGAGTAACACTGAGTAGTGTTGGAAAAGGTGAGTGAGAGGAGAGTACCATTTAGAGTAAGGAGCGGAGAGCCAAACACCGAGGAGGTCTATTTCTACTAACTGCTATTATATCTGTTGTTTGCTCATTTTGCAGGTTTTCGAGTCTCTTTCTTTTATGAGAATACATTATAGCGAGGCAAACACTTTAAACACACGAGCGGAGTGTGTGAGAGAGTGTGAGCGTCCACCAAAGTGAGAGAGAGGTTTCTGTTTTACTAACTTGACGAGTTTGTTTGTTTGTCTGTGGTGATGTCACAACATTCGGTGAACAGGGAAGGAGGCAGAGTTGAACCAGCTGTCCAAGAGCTAACTCGCCGTATGGACAGAATGGAGCTAAGCATTGCAGAGATACTACAACGATTACCGCCAGCCCAGATAGATGCACCGAGTGATCATGGTAGCCATGACGGCCAAAGGAACCAAGATGGCGGAAGAGGACATAGGAACGGACATCGCCATAATCGCAACAATCCACGGTCAGATGATGAGAGATCAGATGGGTCCATATTTTCAGAGCGGACTCAAGCTAGAGAGGACCGCCATGCTAGGCGTCGCCAAGAGGATGGGCGTCAACGTCGGACCCATGGGGTCAAGGTAAGCATTCCAATTTTTACTGGTGCTGCAGGGCCAGAGGCGTATCAGGATTGGGAGGTCAAAGCTGAACAGGTCTTCCGTTTCCATCGATATCCAGAGGAGGAGCAAGTGGAACTCGCTGTCATCCACTTTACTGATTATGCCCTCTCTTGGTGGCAAGGAGTACTAGCAGATCGGGCCTACACTCGAGCTCCACCAGTGACGACTTGGGGAGAGTTGACACGTCTGATGCGAGCTCGCTTTATTCCGGCGGATCATGGGCAACAACTGTTGCTGAGGATAGAGAAACTGAAACAGGGTCCTCGATCCCCAGACGATTACTATAAGGATCTACGCGCCCTTTTGCAGCGATCGGGCACAAGGTATGAGGACTCTTATATTCTTGCTAAGTTTCTTGCAGGTCTGAACTCTGATGTGGCTGAGATTGTGTTGCAACTGCGACACACCCATGTGATTGATGCTCTTCATCATGCCACACATGTTTATGAAAACTTCCTCAAAAGAAGGTCTGTAGGGTCCTCAACAAGGCGTTGGACGGGAACTGAATCTCCTTCAGAACCACCTCGGAGTTACCGTCCCCAACCGCCTAACCCTAGTCCTACTTCCCCCTCCACAGTTATACCTCCAGCTAACCCAAGCCCTAGTCCTGTCATCCCTAACCCCACACCTCCACCTCCTAGACCAGAGTCCAGCAGGCCTCGAGAGGTCAAGTGTTACAAGTGCTATGAGATTGGGCATTATGCTAGAGAATGCCCCAACCCACGAAAGGTTCTCCTTAACTCGTTCGGAGAAGTGGTGAGTGAGGTGGAAGGCCTCGATGACCCTTATGAGCTGCCAGTTGTAGATGAGGATGAGGAGCTTGTTGTCAGAACACCAGTTGGTGAGAACTTCGTGGTTAAGAGGACTTTGAGCGCCAGTGAGAAGCATGAGCTTGACACCTCTCAGCGGGAGAACTTGTTCAACACCCGTTGCACCATCGGAGGTAAGATTTGCACTGTTATTATTGATGGTGGCTCATGCTGTAATATTATTAGCCAGGAAGTCGTGGATCGTTTCTCTCTAACCACTCAGGTACACCCGAGACCCTATACTCTGCAATGGCTCTACTCAGGATCACCGTTGAAGGTGAAGGACCAAGTTGAGGTGTCCTTTTCCATTGGACCTTATGCCGATACTATCTTATGTGATATACTACCTATCACCGCTTGCCATTTACTTCTCGGTAGGCCATGGCAGTATGATCGGCGTGTAATGCATGACGGGTACAGCAACGAGTATTCCTTCGCCTTTGGAGGCAAGCGGGTAAGGCTTCTACCTCTAACCCCTCAAGAGGTTGTCACTGATTATATTGCTAGGGAACAGCGTCGCCAATCTCACGAGAAGATTGAAAAGGATGCTGAAAAGCAGAAGTTGGAGCAAGGATTGCCCAAGGAACCCCAGAGCTTGCTGGTCGCTCGGGTTCAAGATGTCCGACATGCTATTCAGGGGGGTGATGTTTGTTTTATGCTTGTCTGTACTTCTACTAGTTCTAACTTACATGTTAGTTCTAGTTCATCGTCTGCTACTGTTGTTGAGTTGCCTTCTGTCATTTCAGGTGTACTCGAGGAGTTTCATGATATGCTACCAGATGAGATGCCAGCTGGATTGCCTCCTCTTAGGGGCATAGAGCATCAGATTGACTTTGTGCCGGGTGTTGTTATTCCTAACTGGCCAGCTTACAGGACTAACCCCACGGAGACCAAAGAGTTGCAGTCACAGGTAGAGGATTTGCTTAGCAAGGGGTATATTAGGGAGAGTCTGAGTCCCTGTGCCGTACCAGTTTTGTTGGTACCAAAGAAGGATGGGACCTGGCGCATGTGTGTTGATTGTCGAGCCATCAACCAGATTACAGTTAAGTACCGTCATCCCATTCCTCGCTTAGATGACCTGTTAGATGAGTTGCATGGTGCTTACTTGTTTTCTAAGATTGATTTGAGGAGCGGGTACCATCAGATTAGGATGAAGGAAGGTGACGAGTGGAAAACCGCTTTTAAGACCAAATATGGTCTTTACGAGTGGTTGGTCATGCCCTTCGGACTAACTAATGCTCCTAGTACTTTTATGCGCCTTATGAACCATGTTTTGCGTGCATTCTTAGGTCGATTTGTTGTCGTATACTTTGATGATATCCTTGTTTACAGCAAGTCCTTAGAAGAGCATGTTGAACACTTGCGCGCTGTTTTTCTAGTTCTTAGGAAGGAGCACTTGTTTGCTAACTTGAAGAAGTGTCAGTTTTGCTCCGATACTGTCATCTTTCTTGGTTTTGTTGTAGGTAAAGATGGCTTGCAAGTGGATACAGAGAAGATTCGAGCTATTCGGGAGTGGCCCCAACCAACAACTGTTACTCAGATACGGAGCTTTTTAGGCTTGGCAGGATTTTATCGTAGGTTCGTCAAGGACTTCAGCAGCATTGCCACCCCTCTTACAGAACTAACAAAGAAAGGGATGCCATTCAAATGGGGTCCGGCGCAAGAAGAGGCTTTTGCTACACTTCGGGAGCGGTTGACGAATGCTCCGTTGCTAGCACTTCCTGATTTCTCAAAGACTTTTGAGATTGAGTGTAATGCATCTAGGGTTGGTATTGGTGGTGTGTTGATGCAGGAAGGTCGGCCTATCGCTTACTTTAGCGAGAAGCTAGGAGGAGCTACAGAGAATTACTCTAACACTACCTACGGCAAGGAGTTGTATGCATTGGTTCGTGTTTTACAGACTTGGGCTCATTACTTGTTGCCCCGTGAGTTCGTGATACATACTGACCATGAGGCCTTGAAGTATCTCCGAAGCCAAACCACCCTTAGCGCTCGCTATGCTAAGTGGATTGAGTTCATCGAGGCTTTTCCTTATGTGGTCAAGTACAAGAAAGGGAAGGACAACATTGTCGCTGATGCCCTCTCTCGTAGGTATTCTCTTCTCTCTACTCTTGAAGCTCGCGTTCTTGGCTTTTCTATGCTACTTGATCTTTACTCTGCTGATGCTGATTTTGGGAATATATTCTATCAATGTGTGCAATCTGCTGGTTCCCCTAGTGTTGGTAGTTATTTTGTGCAGGATGGTTACTTATTTAGGGCCTCCCGCCTTTGTGTGCCTCGTTGTTCGGTTCGATCATTGCTGGTTTTAGAGGCACATGGAGGTGGATTGATGGGGCATTTTGGGGTTGCTAAGACCGTAGGCATTTTGAAGGATCATTTTTACTGGCCTAGGATGCGATCCGACGTTGAGAAATGTTGTGCTGGTTGTGTTACTTGTGCTAAAGCGAAGTCTAGGTCGAACCCGAATGGCCTGTACCTTCCTCTACCTCTAGCTAGTGCCCCATGGGAGGACATTTCTATGGATTTTGTGCTAGGCTTGCCTAAGACTAGGAAAGGCCATGATTCTGTATTTGTTGTGGTAGATCGGTTTTCTAAGATGGCCCATTTCATAGCTTGCTCTAGGACTGATGATGCTTCTCATGTTGCTACCTTATTCTTTGATCATATTGTGAAGCTACATGGGGTGCCTAAATCTATTGTTTCTGATATGGACTCTAAGTTCCTTAGCTACTTCTGGAAGACCTTGTGGGCTAAGTTAGGTACCAAGCTGTTATTTTCTACTTCTAGCCACCCTCAAACAGATGGTCAGACTGAAGTAGTTAATAGGACTTTAGGGGTTTTATTGCGTACTATGCTTGCTACTAACTTGCGCAGGTGGGAGGATTGTTTATCCTATGTCGAGTTTGCTTACAATCGGGCAGTGCATTCCGCCACCAAGATGTCTCCTTTTGAGGTGGTTTATGGTCGCAATCCCCACACACCATTGGATTTGGCACCACAACCCTTATCTTCTCCCGAGGACCTTGCTGGTAAGTCCCGGGCTGAGTTGGTGAAGTCCTTGCATGAGAGAGTTCGACTACAGCTGGAGCGTCGAACTCAACAGTATGTGAACCAGGCTAACAAGCATCGCAAGGAGCTGTTATTGGAAGTTGGAGACTTGGTTTGGGTTCACCTTCGGAAGGATCGATTTCCTGCTTTGCGGCAGTCTAAGCTGCAGCCTAGAGCTGATGGGCCTTTCATGGTGCTAGAGAAGATTAATGACAACGCTTACCGAATTGATCTTCCAAGTAAGTATGGTGTTCATGATGTTTTTAACGTCTGTGACTTAGCTCCCTTTCTTGCAGGTGATGGGCTACTTGAGGAGCTGACGGATTCGGGGTCGAATCCTTTTCAAGGGGGGGAGGATGATGTGACCCTTGACGGAACTAGCTTGTCCGACGATCGCTGTGAAGGTCTGGATACTAGTGATGGAGCTCTGACGGATGATATTGAAGATGCTACCGAGGAGGAGATTGAAGAGGAACCGCTTCTGCCTCGAGCTACCCCACCGTTGACAAGAGCTCGAGCTCGCCTACTTGGTCAGTCGGTTCTAGCCTTTGAAAGGTCACCCGCATACATGATTACTTTGCTACAGGTGACTTCTGAACCGACAACAGTTGAGGCTAGTGTGGAGACGAAATAAGACCAAATGAAGGCTGATTTATCCCACCAATATTTATACATTTTATGCAATTTCTTTCTACAATAATGGGCTAAAGGTTTGGCTATGTTGGTTAGCCCCAAAGTTGCCAATTAGTCGGTCTTATGGCCTAGTTTGTTTTCATAATTTCTTTTCTTCCTTTATTTATTGGGTGTTTAAGAGGTCTTATGACCAAGTAGCTTATATATACATTTGTAAGCCTCATTTGAAAGACAAGTTGAAATTTGAGAAAAGTTAAGCCTTTTAGCTTCCAGTGATTCGGGTCAAGAATCTCGTTCTTAGGTGAGAGGCCGGGAACAAAACCTTCGGTGAGAGGCTGAAGGAGATTCCTTAGTGAGAGACGACGGAATCAAAGGGTCGGAAACACTCGGAGTGCGAGGCCGAGAGTGTGGAAGATCGAGTGTTGGAGAGGGCTCGGAGTGCGAGGCCGAGAGCGATCTTGCGTCACATATCCCTCAACCCCATTCCCCTTCTTTACCACCATTCTAAGGCCTTTCACAGCCCCATTATCACCCTCAATCATACCCAAAACGTCACTCCCAAAACAGCCCTCAATACCTCTCAAACGAACCCAATTTCGGAATCGTCTCTGCACAGGCGACGTCTCGGTAAAACTCAGTTTCCCACTTCGTCTGACATCCGATTGATGATATCTGCCCCAATCCGCGACCGCGACTTCAAGATCTACAAAACTAGTACTCGCACGTTTCTAGAAACCTAGCCATGCGACGGGAAATCGGCATTCTTTGCCGACTGATCTGCTGCTCCAGAACTGCCAACAACTTCCCGACTTCTCGGAACTCTCGTCGCCGGTCCTTTTGCTCGAGGCCGGGTTCGAGCACGTCAAAAGGTGCTTGGTTTCAATAAAAAAAATTCTTAACTTTTTCTATAGAGCGTCAATTCGAGTGGTTTCAAATTCTACAACTTTCTAAAAAGGTTATCTATGTTTTCCTTCATAAATTTTGGCCTTAAATGAGTCCTCGTTTTTTTTTGTTGCTACTGGCATGTGAATCGAAGAAAAAAAAGTGTCCAGTTTTGATTAATAAATCTGGGTTCTGTGGTAAGAGACCGGGTCTCCTGTCATCTACTTTGAGAGCTCTAGACAGCGCCGGTTTGGATGTCCAGCAAGCGTCCATCAGCTGTTTCAATAGGTTTACCATGGATATATTCCGCGCTGAGGTTTGCCGTAGTAAACTTTATCATCAAACGTGTAGATTATAGACCTTTCGACGCTCATTTTTTGTTTTATGTCGGTTGTTTGTTCTTACAGCAGTGCAGGGAAGGACAGGAGGTGCAACCAGAACGAATTAAAGCACTGCTATTAGAATCGGCTGGCCTTGCTGACTCGATGGAAGCTGCTGCAGGCAACAGCTGAGCAAATGTGGGAGCTGGAGAAGGAAACCAAAGAGAAATGCTGGTGCTGCTATTTTAGTCATTTGGAACAGATAATTAGAACAGATATTTACTTACAAATCAGGTTTATTTTTCATCTTTCATTGTTATATTTAGCTGGTTTTTAGGGTTCCTGATCAAGATCTGGAATCGTCCATCCAAAGACTTAGAAATTGAAAGTTTTCAAAAGATCTTATTCCAATGTTTTGCCTAGCAAGGAAATTCATTACGGTCTTGCAGACATTCAAGATGTCAAAAGAGGGACTAAAGGAAAATGGAAACAAAGGAAAACCTCTCTTAATTTAGAACATGTTGCACTAACAGACAAGTAAGATCCTTTATCCTTTTAAGGACATACACCTGCCAAAGGAGGTCTAGTAAAACTTCTATCTAGTTAACCACATAAAGAGTATAGCTCTCATTACATGGGGAAGAAAGACGGTGGCTGTATCGACTAATCGACTATACTTGCATCAAAACGTTGGTGAGGGTGAAGGAAAAATCCAAAAGACGGTGGCTATTTACATGCTAATTGATCCGAAGTTCCGAGGTTAACACTTAATGCCCATGCTAATAAAGGTATACCCATTTCCTACCCACTTATACTGTTATACAACCTTCTATCACTACTACTAGTCTACTACGGTGGCTGCTACTATGTTATATGACACCAAAAATTATAAACCTTGTTCAAAACATGAGCGCTTGAGAATATTCTTCAGTTGAGCAGAGCGTGCAGGAGCTGAACTTCGCTACTGTTGGTAACCTGAAAGGAAGAGTAACACTATTTTATCAGTTCTGCAACTGTAGGCTTGTATCAGATAAGAGGCAATAGAATTAATAAGAAGGCGGTATGAAGAGGAACGCACACCTACGTCTACTCAGCATCAGTGGATGCTGCAGGTGCTGCTGTTGAGTCATCGGCAGCTGGTTGCTCATCTTCACACCTGGAATTGAACGCTCTGGGACTCATCTTCCGGACTTCATCTTTAGTGTAGATGAAAATTTTTCTTACCATGGCGCAAAACTCCCTGTACATAACAGGTCAATTTAAATGTTGAGATGCATCACTTGTATAATGCAAATAAAGCCAATATTGAAAGTTTGAAACAGGTAGTGGGAACAATAATAAATAGAAAACAAGCACATACTGCTACGGATCATCTCCAACAAGCATCATGTCCCCTTCATCATCAGTATAAACCACCAATAATCAATAAGAGGGCAAAAATAATCAAGCAAAGAAACCCAGGAAAGCCCTCCACAATCAACAGCAAATTCATCAGTTCAGCATCAAACGAGCAACAAAAAACCACCCACGAGTACCCAGATTTTGCAGCACTAAACCCAATAAAAAAACATTACAATACAAGGATAGCAGCCATTAAAATGCTCCAAATCCGGACCGAATACCCAATAACCAGCAATAAGCAAATCAGTGTGCACAAGTTGCAAAATTTGAAACACAAATCTCATAAACTCATTCGAATAGAAATAACACCAATCAAAGGATATATTGCAAGCCAATTATCAATTTAAAACACAATTCCAACCAATTTTAATGAAAATTACGAAAGCTAGGGCTACGAAACCAATTTTAATGAGTAATCGATTTTTGGGAGAAGTTTACCAACATCTAGAGGAAGAACAACATGCCTAAAATTGAACAAAATTCAACCGTGAATTCCAGAACAGATAAACGAATGAAACGACAATTTCTCAAGAAATTCATAAAAGAGGGATCCGAAATCACCTATACTCGTTGCAAGCTTCATCGTCTTCGTTGTCTGCACTCAGAAGAAGGAAGAAAGGATGAACTCCATCGTTGCAAGCTTCATTGTCGGCGACTCGGCGTCTCTTTCATCATCTATAGATTAGGGCGATCAATAGGGGACCTCCATCGTTGCTAGGCTCTGCGATGGCTCTAGTTCCCCATGGATAGAGAGGACACATCGTTGCTAGGCCTTGGTGTAGATGGGAGAGCGTCGATGACTTATTTGTGGAGATTCTTTGCACTTGGCGGCTGATGATGTCGGAAGTATCGTCGATTCCGCCGTCACCGGGTGTGGTGCTTGAAGGATCTGGATTTCGCAGGGGAGGAGAAAAGAGGAGGAAGATCCGATTTGCTTCTGCTTTTCTTTGTCTCTTTTTTCGGTTCAGAGCGGTTCAATGTATTTTAATACTGAACCGGCGCGCGTGTCACTCTATTTGACTCATTTTCACTTTAAACAAATTTTTCATCTTAAGCCCCTTTTTCACTTTAACCTCATCATATATATATATATATGTGATGTTTCAGGGGTAATCAATGCTTATTGTGTAACATGTGAACACATCTGGACCGTTGATTAGATGAAATGGATAGATGAGATTAAAATGCAAGTTTAGCTTTTTTTTTTAGTAAAAATTAGTGGGGCCCACGTTTTTTTCTAGCCCACTTGCTGAATTGGGAGCGTGTGTGATGCACTCTCTTGAAATTATTTGATGTTATATCTGGATTATTCGATCGTATCGACGGATTATGTGATCGTATATTCGTATCGACGGATTATGCGATCGTATCCACTTGCCAAATGATGGGCGGTTATTTTTTTCTTCGAATTATTCGATAATATCACTGGATTATTCGATCGTATTAATGGATTATGAAATTGTATCGATGGATTATTCTGATCGGCTAGCAACATGAAAACGCCATAAACTATTTACCAAAAATTATTCGATGGTATCATTTGATTATTCGATGGTATCGCTTGATTATTCGATTATATTGCTTCATTATTTAATGGTTCCGTTACTTTATGTCATTGTAACAAATAACTAAAAATTATTCAAGGACACAATTTCGATCAAATCAGGGCAAAAAAAATCTCCAATTGAATCATCCAAAATCAATTCAACACCAATCAATTGAAAATAAATCGAAAATCATATATTCACATTCACTTACACATCATAGAATCAAATCAATGAACTTCTCAAGAGCCAAAACCAAATCATTCAACTGAAATCCCAAAACCCTAATTCGTCAGAACACCGAGCACCCAATTCTAAATCAATAGAACATCAGAGAAAAAAAACAGAATCGGAGATGGCGGGCGATGAAGGGAGTAACGGATGTGGAGAACCCGGCCGCCGAAGGCAGAAAAGGGGCGGCCATCCAACGCACTTAGGGGGACTTGAGCAGAGGCCTCGTCGGAGTACGAGAGACGATGACGCGACCCCACTCTCGTCGGCGGGGAAGGCAGAAAAGGGTCTTTTTTTAAAGATCAAGACTTACCGGGCGTCGGTGCAAAATGCTCTGGCCTACGCCCTTTGCCTTCGACTGCTGGAAACAACCTCGTCTTTGTCGCCATCTTCTTCGATCTGCGAATCGCGCGTCCAGGCGCCCTTCGCAATCGCCGGCCACCTTCGCAACCGCCGACTTTCGCCCAGATCTACACCTTATGGCTCCGGCTTCGCAACCGCCGCCGCCTTTCGCCCAAATCTGCACCTTCGCAACCGTCGTCGGCCCCCTTTCGTCCAGGTGCCCTTCGATGCACCTCTCATAGTCTAGGACGAGATCTGTAGATCTGGGAGAAAGAACGGAGGCGGATCGTTGCACCTCCGATCACCTTCACCTGTAGATCGGGGAGAAGCCGACCTTGTGATTTTGTACGGTTTGTGCCATTTTAGGGTTGAGATTGGGTGTGTATACACGCGCTATCTATAGGAATTGGTGGGATGTTTTTTCCATTTTTATTTTTAATTAACAATTATTTCGGATTAATCTCAGCCATCCAATACCTCTAAATCAATGGTCAGGATGTGTTCACATGTTACACAATAAGCCTTGATTACATATGATCTATCCTATATATATATATATATATATATATATATATATATATATATATATATATATATATATATATATATATATATATATATATATATATTGGTAGAGTCATATTTGTCTGTATTCGGGTCACTTTTGGATTTCGGGTATCCCGACTAGCTTAAAACAGGTCTCCTTAAGGTGCCATTTCTCCTTGCAATAAGTGCAAGTCCTATCCATCTTAGCCTTCTTGAAATCCCTCTTAAAGTCTGCCTTTCCATCACCTTTTCCTTCTGGTTTGTAATCGGGCTTTTGTTCATTTCCTTTGCCTGATGATTGTCCCTTGTCAAATTTTAAGTTAGAAAATCTGCCTGCTGCAAACACATCATGATTTCCAGATTGGCGAAAGGTGATGTCCTTTTACCTCTCGACTTGTGTGATCATCTGGAAAGCTCGATTAACCGATGACAGTGGATCTGCAGCTAGGATATTACTCCTTGCCTACTCAAAGTGATCATTAAGTCCCATGAGAAAATCCATGAGTTTAGTAGTAGCCTCCCTCTCTAATATTTTTTTCAAAATCAGGCTGGTGCACGCCTTCATCACACCACAAGTACACGTCGGTGTGCCTTGTAAAGTTTGTAGCTCATCCCAGGCACGCTTTCGCTTCCCAAAGTATTCAACAACCGATAGATTCTCTTGCTTAAGATCGTGAATCTCTTTTTGCAGTTGATAAATGAGAGGTGCATTAGATTCGGTGAACCTTTCCTGAACTTCCTCCCACAATTCTTTAGCAGACGTCACATATAGGAAATTCTCAGCAAGCGTCGGTTTCATTGAGTTCAGCAACCAGCAGAGAACCATGTAATCGCATCGAATCCAGCGTTCCAGGTCATAGGTGGCTTCTGCTGGACGAGCGCACATGTCGTTGATGAAACCGAGTTTCATCTTCGCACCCAGAGCCATTCTAACTCCTCGACTCCATCTCTAAAAATTAGCTCATGTGAACTGAATGGCCACCAGCGACATGCGTGGATGATCGAAGTTTGAAGTGGATCAAAGGAATTTCCACCGTGGCTCACATGTACTTGCTCAGATCCACCATCCAGATTCATGTTCGAACCAAGTTGTTCAGACATTTCTACTCAGCAACCAGATCTCACTAGAATACAATGAACTACAACAACGAATCCACACTCAATAGCTTCATAATACCAGAATACAGCAAGAACACAACCAGATCTCAACAAGAACAAACCGAGAGAAATCAAATCACAATTGATAGAAACGAAGTACTGAAATCACAGCGAGATCAAACGGAAACACACAATCACCAAAGTGAGAAACATCAATCGACAAAATCAAACAATTGAACCAAAACAGAAAATCCAGAAAATCCAAAACACAAGATTAACACAATCTACGATCATAATCGGAATCGCGAATGCATCAATTTTATAAAAAAAAACACACAATCGATGAGAAATGCACAGATTGCGATCCAAAACAAAGGCGCGGTAAGCGCAAAAAACGCACAAATTGCGATCCAGAACAAAAGCGCGGCAAGCGCAAATTCAATTATGCGAAATTGGAATTCAACGAAAGTAAAAATAAGCTCGATTCCAGCTCAGTGCTGGAGAGAAAAGCTCTGATACCATGACAAGATGAAGCATATAAGCTAAATCTTGATCTGTAGTTGTGTGAATCAACGGATGAACTCGTAAGGGAGAGAGATGAGTGTGAGAGAGAAAACCTGATATTGTGTAAGCTGAAATGTGTTTCTTATTCATCAAAGAGTTACTCAAGTACACACCCAGCTTGGGTATTTATAGACCTTTGGTCCTTACAAAGCCTCCCATCTTATTGTTGAATTGTAACTGATTCTTACTAAAGTACATAACAAAATTATATTGTATATACTCTATACTCTACAACCTCTTTGTTACAATTGGACGAAACCAACAACTAAAGGACTTACAAGGAAATACCATTTAAAAGGAGTTGATCAAAATTCCAATTTGAAGGATTATGAAGAATAGATAAAAGAAAAAATACAACAACACTCTAAATAACGAACCTTAATCTTGATTCATAGGTAGATCTGAACAATAAATCGTGTCTGCTAATCTTAGTGTGACATATAACCTTGACAACCGGATTATTGTATAATGAAAAGATTACGTGAAAGCATAGTTTCATCAAAGCTAAATTTCCTTTATTGCCGACAAAAAAATGGACCTTTAGTTTTTTTAATAGCTATTAAATAGAGAGTGAGAATAGATTCCCCACCTGATACTACCTCTAGGAAAGTGGAACATGAATCCAATGTTTTGGACAGTCAGTTACGTACTCCTCCTGATCCAGACACCCAAATGACAGACGATCATTTGGCAGAGGACCTTGCTCGCCTTGATCATGGGTTCTTTAGGGGTTTGCAGACAAGTCTTGGGGAAGGACAAACCTCCTCTACACCGACAAAACTGCAATCATCCTATCCACCAAGATCTTGTAAAGAACAAACTGAAATACAATCAAAGCAATGATCAAAATACAGCTGAAGCATGGTACACTCGCGCATAGGAGTAGGACTAATCAGCGAGTAAGCTTCATACCTTTGTTTTGCTCGTGCATATGAGTAGGGCATACCCCGACGATTCAGGTTCATGAACACAAACAACAATCTTTCTATCTATATGGTCTTACGAAGGTTTTGGTTGCCAAATATGTTCCTTCTAAAACAAATAGTGACTGCAGTTGGTGATCGTCTAGCTGATGCGGTTGCCAATCTTGCGGTATGACTTGTAGCCTCTGTACATAAATTCTCAATAACTATGAATTGAATTCTTTGTGTGAGAATTATGAAATTTGAGGGTTACCTTACCATTCTTTCATCCTAGCTAGGTCCCTGTGTTGAGTGCCTTTGTCTTGAAGGTTGTTCCAAATGCAGCGAGAATTGCTGCATATCGATTTGTTGTTGCCGTTAGCCTGTTGAGGAATATCTGCTTGTGGAAAGGAATACTGGCACTGCCTGTCCTAGAGAAGCTTGTACTCGATGATCTTCTGGCTGCAAAGATTCTTCCTCGTGATCTTTCTCTTACTTCGGAGCTGAACATGGTGATTTTGCGTCTTTCACCTCGTTTAGTTTAGGACCCGTCCGTTGCTCCTTGTGATTTGTGAATGCTTTGAGTCTTCCTTCGTTTTTTTAACACTCCAGTGATTTTTTTAGATTTTTTGCAGCGACAACAAGGTGCAGCCGCTGGTGGATCCTGACCCTCACAAAGATGCTGGAGAAGAGACGCGCATCTGGAGTCAGTGAGATCAAGACACTTGAGCTTGCTCACCGGCTGAAGAAGATGCTCAAGGATCTGAATGAGTACAACGAAACCAGGGTTTTACCGAGGACCTTCCATATAAAGGAGGTTGTCTAATGTCCTAGGATTGGTTTTAGGATCGGTTTTTGTCATACTTGTAAGGAGGCTCTCTTTCGGGTATGGCAGGTGAAAACAAAAGCTCCTTAGTTTGTACTATTACTCCGTAAAAATGAGAAAATAAACCCAGATACTGTGTTGAACCTGTTTTCTCGCTGTTAACAATAAAGAAGAAGAAGAAACAGAAGTCACAATACCTTGAAACAATCCAAAGCTTCACTTTGTCTAAGTTTAGTGTTTGCCTTTGCATTCATTGTTCTTGTTGCATTTTACTAGTATTGCACATAAGCATATGTATACCTTGTAACTGACTCTGTTTCCATATTAACCTTCAACCCTTTTTCAATGCTATTCTGCATTCACATGTGCATTACTGCTATAAATTCAGAATTTGATGGGTAATGAGATTCATATTCAATGTCCTTGTCAAAAGTTCCTCTTGAAACTCATGAACATGCTCTCTCGACTTGTTACAAAAACTACGCTGAAATTAAACAGGTCCATTACTTGGCAGCTTGAAAGTTGTAATGTGATGATTTATTATATTCTCAAATGCTTGAGCCTTTGTACCACTATCCTACTGACATCATATAATGTTATTGATTTGAGACATTCTAAGTTGCTTCTTAACCAAGTTAGCCTGATACTCTGAATGACATCAGTTACTCGTTGCTAGTTTGCTTTTACTTATTTGGCTCCATGTTTGTAATAGGTTCTCACTCTACTTGTTTTCCATAGAGCTTACCATAAGATCCTTTACCATTTCCCTAGTTACTTAGTACTGGACAAAACCAGTGAGTATAAGTGGCTTGTCAATCATAATAAGAGTATAATACTATGACACCAATGAAGTGCTAATGTTAATTTTTCTTGACTCTGTTTGGTGGTAACTAAAATGGTTAATGGACATCTTCTTTTGTCCTAAAGACATGTTTTTTCCAAATAAAATGAATTAAAAGAGTGAATAATCTGATTGACAAGTTGCATCTTCTGGCACTGACCCAATTCCTTTGTCCGCAGTAATATCAAATGCTCTATCGAAGCAACTCTGCAGCCTAAAAAAGTTTTCTCAACTATCTGGCATTGTGAATACTATTGGCAACAAGATGGAGAAGCCTGCAGTGCAGAGGTGGGATGTAGCAGTTCTATTGAATGGGAGAATGCCATGAGCGATCACAGAATTTATGCATCTTTGGCTCGAAATCTCGTGTCATTTGAGCCAGGTGGTTGTATTGCAACAGCAATATTTGCTTCTCGCACCTACGCATATTGTATACAATATGTCAGATATTTTCACAAACTTAACATACATGGAAGGAGAACATCATGCTACACAAATGACAAAAAGGGCATCTCCTAGCTTCATTAACTCTACAAGTTCCATATCCAATGCTAGTAAAACTTCTCTTTTGGAAGTCATCAAGTTACTCAATGAACCCAGATTCTCAAATGAACCGACAGAAGAAGCCCTAGTGAAGTTCCATATTCGCGAAAGGATAATCCCATGTGGTTCCTTTAATAGCTTAATTATGAAAATAATATAATCAACTAAGTGATATTCTATTAAAAAAAAAACACAGAGGGCAAATCGGTTAAAGGAGACCTTTCATCGTTGGACTGAATCAAAGATTCAAACAAGGACCATGTGAGGCACAACATTTTGGAGCATCAAACACTACATAGAGTTCAAGCATATCAGATGACTACTCAAACTCTATAACAAAGTATTCAGCATTGTTCATTCCTTGGGTATGATTAAAGGCATCAAACAATTCAAAAACAGAAATCATATAATCTTAAATATAAGAGGTCAGATAGAAAACTACTTGACAATTTGACATACAAGTCTCCATGGATTAATCTGAAACACTAAATCTTTCTTAAAAGTCAAAACACGGCAAAAATCCATCCCCTTAACAATCTCCTACCAAATCTTTCTTGAAACTAATTACAACTTCAACATTTCAAACAAACATAGAGGGATATCAAACCTCGAGATCACTTTTACTGCTACTGATTTTGCGGTGGCTGTTGAGAATTTGGTGGCATGCTGCGAGGAGGACCGTACACCGGAACTGCGCCAGTAGGAGGAGGAGGCATTCCCTGCATCCCCGGGGGCGGACCAGGCATCCCAGGTCTCATCTGTGGGGGCGGACCCCTCATCATTCCGGGTGGTGGACCCATAGGCCTCTGCGCAAACTGAGGCGGCGGCCCCGGGAAAGGACCCGGGGGCCTCGATCCAGGCGCATATTGTCCGGGCGGCGGCGGACCCCTAGGCTGCATTTGAGGTGGAAATCCCGGCATACCCTGCCCAGGCGGACCTGGAGGAGGCCGCATCACCGGAGGATACGACATTGGCGGGGCCGACATCTGAGACGGAACCGGCGGACGCGAGATCTGAGGCTGCATCATCCCCGGCGCAGGACCACCAACGCCACGAACGGGACCGGCCAAACCAGGCTGAGCATGCACGAGAGGCGCAGTAGGTACACCACGGCCAGCAGCGCGGCCAACTCCAGGGCCAGCAGCGGCAGCGGCTGATACGGATTTCGCTCTTGACTCGTCGGGAGGCGGTGGCCCCTCGACGGTCATGGAAACGACCTCTTCGCCGCGGAGGAGGACCAAGCCAAGAGTGCGGCGGTCCAGGCGGTCTTCGCCGGAGGGATTCTTTCCCTTGGCGGGAGGGAGCTTTCGAAACTCCTCGCAATCGCCGAGGACAAGGTTCATGTGGCGATCGAAAGCCATGAATTTGCCGACGAGCTGGCGACCGTCCTGGATGGTGACTCGCATCCGGTAATTGATGAACTGGAGCATCTTCGAGCTCTTGGAGATCAGCATCTTCGCAGATCTGTGGGGGTGGAGCTTCGATGGAAACTGGGAATGGCTGAGGAATAGACACAGAGCTAGGGTTTTGAGGATCTGTGGGGGGTTTGAATATTACTTCACTTTGGACTCTGAAGTCAATTGGACCGTTTGAATAATACTTCACTTTGGGTTTTGAAGTCAATTGGGCCATGTTAAGATTAGACCAAGTGAGCCCATTCATTATCACAGGCCTAAGCCCAATTTTTTAATTTGTATTTTCAATTCATCAAATGAGTATGAACTTCAAAGTAACTAGTATAATCCCCGCACTATGGTGCGATTTTTTAAACTAAAATTTTAGCAATATAAAAAAATATATTATGAAATATTAATAAAAGCTAAAATAAAAATCATTACCACAAATGTATTTTATAATTCTCTGGAATTTTTTTTTATATAAAATCTCATCCAAAATATAATACATAAATATAGATTGAATCACTCAGTAGTAATAATAATAATAATAATAATAATAATAATAATAATAATAATAATAATAATAATAATAATAATAATAATAATATCGTTTATCAAAAAAAAATATCATTATAAATTTGTTTAAATGTGATGTGTCATAACCAATAGTTATATACTTATATTCAATGCTTTGAATTAAGCCCAATGGTTACATTTTTTTTCTTTAATGTTTTAAATTAAGCCCAATTGTTAGTAAATATGTTAAGAATAAAAGAAAAAATGTGATTAGTTTAAAGAGAGAAACAAAAAAGAATAAAAATAATAATTAAAGAAAATAAATAATTAAAAAAGGGATAAAAAACATGATTGGTGGAAAAGAGAGGATTAAGGAGAAGTTGACACATAAGCCTAAAGTGTTCTAAATTAAGAGTATATATTGTTAGTAAATATGTTAAGAATAAAAGAAAAAAAATGTGATTAGTTTAAAGAGAGAAAAAAAAAAGAATAAAAATAATAATTAAAGAAAATAAATAATTAAAAAGGGGATAAAAACATGATTGGTGGAAAAGAGAGGATTAAGGAGAAGTTGACACATAAGCCTAAAGTGTTCTAAATTAAGAGTATATATATATATATATATATATATATAGAAGTAATATTCATTCATTGATCTATTATATGTGATTTGTCAGAAATTTTTGTTTTCATACTACAGTAGTATTCTTTTTGAAAATGTGTGTGCTTTTTAAAACTGGACATCAATTTTTAGAAAATAACATAATTTTAACGGAAATTTCGCGAGGTACCCCTGAGGTATTGCAATTTTTGCGAGGTATACAACTCTTTTACATATTTCACGTGGTACCCTTGAGGTTTTCAATTTTTTCACCTCGTGCCCCTCCACGTTAAATCTAACAGATTTAGTATATGCTCCGTTAGTTTCAATTAAAAAAAAAAGAAAACAAAAAGAAGAAAAAGAGCAACCAAAAGCGAAGAAAAGAGACGAAGAGAGCGAAGGAGAAGAGGACGCTCGTTGCTCCCGCTTGATGACCTTCTCTATTGCGGCGATATAGGCGTCCTCATCGAGCACCGTTGGCTGCTTCCGCGACGATGGCGGTGCTCCGTTAGGGTTGGTGGAAGCCGAGGACGCGGAGGGGTCGGAGGAGAGAGAAGGAGCCGGGGAGGACAGATGGCGACGAGAATTCCCCTGAGAAAGAAGCATAGCGATTGAATCGGAGTTTGAACTCTCCTTAGATTTGATGCAAACTGTTTTCAGGGTTTTGAGATTGGGGATTTTTTGGTGATTGATGGAATTAGGGTTTTCAGATTGGGATTTTGATCGGGGATGTAGAGGAAGCAATTTGTTTTGTGGCGGCGATCGATTTAGTGCTTCAGAGCGAGATGGTGAAGTGGAGGATCACCGGCCGGAATTCGATGGTCGACGCCGGCGACGGGGTGGTGTGTTTGGGGGTTTTGGACGGAGGCGCTAATTTGGGGAGGATGAGATGGTGATGATTTGGGGAGGATGAGATGGTGATTAGGGCCCATCAGTTGGATGATGTGTCGATGAAGTTCGATTCCAGCCCGACTGACTTGGCTTGGCGACCACCGAGGAGGAGGAGAGAGGGGAAGGCGGCGCCGCCGAGGGGTAGCGCCTGAGCGCCATCTCTCTCCGCTTTCATCGTTATGGATTCTGAGCCTTTTTTCTTTCTTTTTCTTTTTCTTTTTAATTCCAAAAGTAACGGACCAACCATTTACCCGTTAAAATTTAACCACGAGGGCACGACGCAAAAAAAATCAAAACCTCAGGGGTACCACGCGAAATATGCAAAAGAGTTGTATACCTCGCGAAAATTGCAATACCCCAAGGGCACCTCGTGAAATTTCCGTAATTTTAATTTAGGCAATTTCTCATTTACAGTTGATAAAGATTAAAAATTTGCATCAAATATTCACAAAACTTAGTTGCATATATGTGCAATTAGATAAAGATTATACACCCATTACAAGGGGCTTTTGTAGCAAAGCGAGCAATACAAGACAATGTTCTAATCGCACACGAAATTTTTCACTCTTTCAAATCAAGAAAAGGCAAAGAGGGATGGATAGCACTAAAGTTAGACATGGAAAAGGCTTATGATAGGGTTGATTGGGATTTCCTCTTCCAAGTTCTGAAAAAATTCGGTTTTTGCTCAAGATTCATCTCTTGGGTTGAAGAATGTGTGAAAACCATCTCCTATTCCATTCTTGTCAACGATGGACCAACCGATGTTGTTAGACCAGAGAAGGGACTTAGACAAGGCGATCCAATTTCCCCGCTCCTTTTTGTTATTGGAGCTGAAATACTTGCAAGGAAACTACAAATGACAAGTAATGAATCAAGAAAAACGATAGGATTTGAGATGACTAAATCGGGAACTAGAGTACCATTTCTTTCTTTTGCAGATGACATCATGATATTTGCCAAAGCAAGCTCAGAATCTTGCATCCAAGTGAAAAAAATCGTTGATGAATATTGTAGCATATCGGGACAAAAAGTAAATTATCACAAATCAGCTTTTCAAGTAACTTCAGGGGTCACGAACCAACAGAAACGGAATATTCAAAATATACTTCAAATCACCAACCATACTGCACTTGAAAAGTACTTAGGGTGCCCCATTATAAATGGAAAAGCAAACAGGAACACTTTTGAAGACACTGTGGAAAGGACAAAATCTCAATTGACAAAATGGAAGGCAAACTCACTTTCCCAACAGGGTAGAGCTGTTCTAATTAAAACAAATCTTGCTACTAAACCTTACTATGTGATGCAAAATTTTGGACTACCAACCGACACGCATAAAGAACTAGATAAAATTAACAGATCCTTCTTTTGGAATAAGGACATGAACTATAAGTCATTGATAGGATGGGATAAAATATGCAAACCAAAGAAATATGGCGGGCTAGGACTAAACAAATCCAAAGACATGAATAAAGCACTTCAAATGAAGTTATTGTGGAAAATCTTGGTTGAACCGAACAATATTTGGGTTAGAATAATTAAAGAAAAATACATGAAGGATGCACCATTATGGGAATATGAAAAAAGAAAACAGACATCTTGGCAATGGAAGAAACTAATGGAAATTAAAAATGAATTTTGTGAAGGGTTGATTTGGCAAGTAGGGAATGGGAAAACAATCAAATTTTGGAAAGATGAGTGGATTGTAGGAGAGAAACTACTTGGGAAAAATATTTCGAACAACCCAATTGATGAACAAGAGAATGTGGAACAATACATAGGGCCTGGAAAAAAATGGAAAGTTGAAGAATTAAGAAAGATACTTCCGCACAACATCATAAGCAAAATTCTAAATATACAAATTCCGATGAATGAAATTGAAGATAGATTGTACTGGAAAGCCAGCCGCAACGGTTGGTTCTCCACCTCAACTGCCCTAGAAATGGTAACAGGACACGATAGACTCCACGAAAGCGAATTGACATGGATTTGGGGGATGGATTGCTTCCCGAAAGTAAAAAATTTTCTGTGGAAACTAGTGATGAATGGTATTCCAACGAAGAAACGACTTGCTGAAAAGGGTGTGGAAGTGCCTCTCCCTTGTATTTTTTGCAACCATTTGGTTGAAGATGCAGAACACTTGTTTACAAAATGCACCCATTCTCTTGATCTGATTGGAAAGATTGATCAAAACATTGAAACAACAATTCGAAGAGTGGACACGACCAATAAAAATATGAAACAAGCGGTAATGGAAATATTTACCAGACTCACTAAATCTCAAACAACCTCGTTATCATTGATCTGGTGGAGTTTATGGACAATTAGGAATAAAGTAGTATTCGATGATCAAAATTACATGAACGGTCAACAACATGAAGGGTACATAAGACTCCAACTACAAAATTGGAACCAATCTAAGACACTTCATTGGGAAGAAATAGAAAAAATGAAACCCGTAAGTATGCCCCAACAAAGGAAGAAAAAGAATCTTCGTTGGAAGAAACCCGCGGAGGGGTATTTCAAGATAAATTTTGATGGGTCAAAACTTTCCACAGGAGATGCTGCGGCGGGTTTTGTCATTCGAGACCACCATGGTAGTGTCCGGGCTTGCAACGCCTTATTGTGTGGTTCTGTTTCTGCTTTGCAGGCAGAAGCTTTGGCTCTTCGGTTGGGACTGTCTGCTGCTTTAGAGCTGGGGATCTCGAAGATTGAAGTGGAAGGGGATAGTCTTTCGGTTATCAACTCAATCAAAGAGATTTGGACGTGTCCTTGGGAGATTGATTTGGTGATCGCCGATGCTCTTCTTTTGCTCCACTCCTTTGAATCCTCTTCTGTCACCCATGTTTTTCGGGAAGTCAATCGGGTGGCGGACAAAGCAGCACATCTTTGCCTGCGACAGATTCAAGGGCCGTTTGCTTCTCATCCAGAACTTCTTGCTCTCGTCCGAAAGGACGCTATTAGGTGGTGGATCAGTAGGGTCTGACACCACCCAAATTCTTGCTTTCTATCCAAAAAAAAAAAAAAACAAAAAAAAAAAGATAAGCTAGCTAGTGATTGAATGTGATTTCTCTGACAGGGCGGTTTGTATGTTATTCAATGTTGACTTTCATCATCAAAGCTAGGGAATTTACTTACATTCGTCCAACTTCTTGCATTAGTTCTTACTTTTCCACTGTTTGATCCCAACTCATAAGTATAAGATCGACACACAACTACATATAACATATTACATATATGTAATAAAACTAACCAAAATTTTGTACTCTATATAACAGTTGTGGTTAGAATCACAATTCACAACACTTGTCAAGTCGCATGTGGCTTATAATCTGCCTAACCCAACAACTCGTGAAAATTAGTGGGTGGCTAGAATTTTTAAAACAAACATATATATATATATATATATATATATATATATATATATATATATATATATATATATATATATATATATAGGGTGTGATTCTGGTGTTCACAACCCTTAGAGTGTACCTTGTACACAAATCTGAGCCATTAATCATAGAATAATGGATGGCCTACGATCCGCCACGTGCTCGGATTTTTAAAATAAAAGAAAATAAAAAATCCACATTTCATCCCCATTTGAAGCGTGAGGCGCGTGGTGCTCTTGTACAATTAAAACCCTAATACAACCGCATTCTTCTTCACCATCCCTACAAGCCAACCAGGGCGATTCTCAATGGCGAAACCGGCGGCGACTCGAATCGAAGAGGAGCGAAGGGTAATCGGCGGCGCAAAGAGTCGGAGGCCAGGCGGAGGCGGACGGAGAGGGATCCATCGATGGCGGCCCTAGATCTCCGGCGGCGAATTGAAAGCTCTACCTAGCGCTTTTGCCCCCACTCCCCAGATCTGAGCCCACCGATGGCGGAACCTGGATCTCCGGGCAACAAGTCGAGGCACCGAGATCCAAACCGCCGTCATCCAGATCTGTTTGAAGAACCCTTCTCCCTCCCCTTCGCCATACCCAGGTATAAGCCCTTCTCGGATCTAGACGACTGGTGGCCGGTGACGGCGCCAATTCATATTTCTTCTCTCACTCCCGAGATCCGAGCCTAGTGGATTCTTATTTCTTCTTTCATTCGCCAGATCTGAGCCATTCTCCTTCGCCATATCCAGGAGACGAGATGAGCACAGGTGGTCGCCGCCGCTGGCGCTGCTTACCCAAGGCACGGGTTTTTCGCTGCACATAATCTAGAAAATAAAAAAGGGGTTTTTTTAATTTTTTTTAATTTGTTTTTTTTTGTGTATCTAAAAAAAATAAGAATCCGCTGAATAATCTCTTAATTGTCGTTTAATGCATGCGTTGAAGTCGATCGATTCAACTGAATAATTCCAAAAATTTACATATTCGTGACAATTATGCAATTATTCATCTATTTCGTGTACCTCGTAAAAATAAGAATTTCACTGAATAATCCACCAATTATCGTTCAATGTACGCATTAAAATGACCGATATAACCGAATACTTGTAAATATTTACTTATTCACATTGGTTATGCATGTCATCGAATAATCTCCCAATTATCGTTCAATGTACGCGTTTAATCGATCGATTCGCCCGAATAATTAAAAAAAATTACTTATTTACAAGGGTTATGCAATTATTCATCGTTTCTGTGTACCTCGTAAAAATAAAAATTCTAATGAATATCCTTCCAATCTAATTCTAAAAATTTACTTATTGACAATCGAATAATTCTAAAAATTTACATACAATCCCCCATGTGGGTCCCCACACACTGGTTATTGTAAATATTTACTTATTCACACTGGTTATACAATTATTCATCGCTTCAGTGTACCTCGTAAAAATAAGAATTCCACCGAATAATCTCCCAATTATCGTTGAATGCACGCGTTAAATCGATCGATTCAACCGAATAATTCAAAAAAATTACTTATTTTCAACGGTTATGCAATTATTCATCGCTTTTGTGTACCTCGTAAAAATAAGAATTCCACTCAATAATATCCAGATTATCATTCAATATGCCCATTAAATCGATCGATTCAATCGAATAAATCTGAAAAATTACTTACTCACAACGGTTATGCAAGTATTCATATAATGATATTTTCGCTTCTGTATACCTTGTAAAAATAAGAATTCCACTGAATAATCTCGCAATTATCGTTCATTGTGCGTGATAAATCGATCGATTCAACCGAATAATTGTAAAAAAAATTACTTATTCACAATAGTTATGCAATTATTCATCGCTTTTGAGTACCTCGTAAAAATAAGAATTCCATTGAATAATCTCTCAATTGTTTCACACTTCAACGAATAATGTTTCACACTTCACAGAATAATGTTTATTTGTGTAAAAATAACAACACTTGGTTTATTTAGAATAAGATACTCCGTATAAAATATTATCAAGTAAAATAAATAAATAAACACCCGATATTGGATATGTATATTAAATATATAATTTTCTTTAACTAACTCCAAATCTGTACGGTGTAAAAGATGATATATTGTTAGAATTGCCAAATTTGTTGTTACATTAAATAAGATATAATTATTTCTTAAAAAAAAAAGATAGAATTGCTTTAAATAAAAAGTAAAGATTTGATCCTCATCTGGGCCCCACATGTAACTAAAGACTATAATCATCTCCAGATATTGGTATTCACGCGCCTGTATGGAGCGTATTCCCGGTTAGTCACAAAATTGGGCGGGTCCCACTTGTTCTTAATTAAAAAAAAAAGAAAAACTACCTTTTAATCTCCACCATCCATCCAAATGAAATCAATGGTCCACATTTGTGTACAAGGTACACTGAGCCTAGTCAAGGCTCGGGGCGCACCCCCCGAGCCTTGACTAGGCTTGGTTCGAGCCAACTGCTGCCCAATCGAGCCAGTCGAAGACCCACGGCGTTCTTCTCTCATCGGCCTCCCACGCCACCCACGAGCCACCTCCGGCCACCAGCCCCGACCAGCTCGAACCCCCTCCCTCAGGCGCACCCCCCGAGCCCGGAACCCCCATGGTTCGAGCCCAGCCGAGCCCACACCGAGTCCATCTTCCCAACAACGCTAATCGGTACTTTTGGCTCGGAATACCTTCGAAATCCCGATTTTTCTCCTTGTTTCCACTCGAATTTGGTATGATTTCTAACCCTAAACTTGTTTATTACAACTATTTGGATTGTTTGAATGATTTAGGTTGAGATTGAAAACCTAGGGTTTGATTTAGGAGCGGAATTTGGGGCTTTTTGATAAAAGCCAAATTGATTGAAATTGATGATATGGTTGTGTTGTTGGGTTGATTTTGAGCTAATTTCATCTTCATATCATTGTCAAATTGTTTATGGATCATGAGCTAATTGAATTTTAGAATTTTAGGTTGCGATATGTCTTAGAATTTGGGGCTTTTTTCCAAAAGCCAAATTGATTGAAATTGATAATATGGTTGTGTTTTTGGGTTGATTTTGAGCTAATTTCATGTTCATATAATTGTCAAATTGTTTATGGATCACGCGATAATTGAATTTTAGAATTTTATATTGCGATATGTTTTAGCATTTGGGGCTTTTTGCCAAAAGCAAAATTGACTTAAATTGGTGATATGGTTGTGTTGTTGGGTTGATTTGGAGCTAATTTCATGTTCATAGCATTGTCAAATTGTTTATGGATCATGATCTAATTGAAGTTTGGAATTTTATATTGCGATTTGCTTTAGAATTTGGGGTTTTTTGCCAACGGCCAAATTGACTGAAATTGATGCTATGGTTGTGTTGTTGGGTTGATTTGGAGCTAATTTCATGTTTATAGCATTGTCAAATTGTTTGTGAATCATGAGCTAATTGAATTTTAAAATTTTATTCCAATATGATTTAGGTCGATTAGGTTCTTCTATTTTAGCATAAAAATCATAATTTAGCCTATTAGCTCAATTGGTAGAGCAATGTGCGTTTGCACAAAAGATGTGGGTTCAAATCCCACATAGGTTACATAATAGACAAGAGCGCAACAATCGCAAATTGTTAATCATGCACATTATAATTTAAGTTATGCACCTTTTAACCTTAATTATGCACATTTTAATCTTATTTATGCACTTTAATTTTAAAAGCTTATACGTAAAAAAATCGATTTCAAGCTTACATCTATCAACCTAAATTAGCCGAGAGGTGAACCCAAACTCTCAAAAGTAAAAAAAACAAAATTAAAACATCGATTTCAAAAGCACATCTTTTGTCTTATTAATGCACATTATGATCTTACATTTGCACAATTGTATTCTTAATCTGCACAATTGTATCTTACTTTTGCACAATTGTAGTTTAAATTTGCACAATTGTATCCTACTTTAAATTTGCACAATTGCACAATTAAAGTTGCACAAATGCACTTTACAGTTGCACAAATGCACTTCACAGTTGCACAAATGCACTCCACAGTTCCACAAATGCACTTCACAGTTGCACAAAAGGTATCGAAAACGGGAAAAAGTGCATGTACCCATAAAATTAGACATATTTACCAATTTACCCATAAATTAAACATATTTCAATTATAAATTTTTATAATTGAAATAGACACATTTACCTATTTACCCCATAATGAATTATTTGTCTGCACAAAATAAACTTATATTTGCACAATAAGATGTTATATGTGCACAAAAGCAAGTTATACTTGCACAACAGAAAGTGTTACCACGAAAAAAAAAAAAAAAATTCGGGTCCGAGAAGGGGGGGCAGGGGGGAGGGGCACACGCATGGGCAAGGGGGGCAGATATTCTACTAATAAAATTAGGTCCATTAGTAATTAAATTAGGCCCAATAGTAATTATATTAGGCCCATTAGCAAATTTTACACAATAAGCATATTTTACACTTTAAGGACTTTTTACATTTGAAGTAAACCCTATATATATATATATATATATATATATATATATATATATATATATATAGGGATTACTTCAAATGTAAAAAGTCCTTAAAGTGTAAAATATGCTTATCGTGTAAAATGTTGGGTTTAGTGCAAAACCGGACACGCGGATGGTATTTAATAATAAAAAAAAAACTGAACCGGTTTCTCGGATTAAACCCTAAACCGTTCCTCTCTCATTCCCTCTTTTTTCCGTCCTCAACTCATCTAAATCCAAGAGCTCCTTGAGAGATTGCCGTCCGGCAGTGGAGAAGGAGCGGCGAGGGCTGGGCGAAGGGAGGATTCGACTCCGAAGAAGGCAGCCTCGTGGAGGAGCGAAAGGCAGCCTTGTGATGAGGGGCGGATGTGGAGAGGGCGGCGAGGAGGGAGTCGGTGTCGGCGGAACAGACTCAAATCATCAACCGCGTTCGCCGACCAGCAGCATTCCACCAGGTATTTGTCCTCTTCCCTCTCCTTCAACTTTTGTCAGAATAGGGTTTTTGCGAGTGTACCCGTGGTTCCCGGGTCCGAATTTGTTCTCGTATCTGCTGTGTTTGTGAATTTTTGGTTAAAATTTCCTTGAATTTGTTGCCATGTGATGTGAAATTAGGGATTATGTTATGTAATTGTGCGTGTTAGAGTTCACATAACCGAATTTCGTTGGATTTGGAAGGGTTCATTGAAGGTCCTGGGTGATAAAGACTAGAGCCTGGGTATTGGATGGATTTCAAACTGCAAATCTTGATTCAAAAGTTCATAATTTGGTATTGATGTATTTTTTATTTATCTATGCACAAAGCATTTGTCTGTACAGTTGTTGCTTTTTGACTCTAAACCATTTTCTTCCTTTAAAAGCCATTAGAAACTAGTAACTGATGTATCCCAGTGGCTTTGATTTCTCATCCTTTTCTAATTGTCTTATATGTATATAGTTCATGTCTAGATTGACTTGATGATGTAGCATGATTAGTAGACTACTTGGAAGGCAGCGCCCTTCCGCTGCTGAACGGAAACAAGTTAGCAGACGCATTGACCAAGCCCTTCGATGGCCAGAAACCCGCACTTCTGGCCTCTGCAAAAAGGTTCTCGGTGTTCTTTTGCTTCTTTTTCTTGTTTCCTGATTGATTTCTGATCTGTCACAATTTATTCGATCATGTGCTGCAGAAAATGTAAAACAGAAAATCTATGATCCGCACCATAATTTATTTGCCTTTACCAACTTTTTTATTGTCTATATTAGAGTAAAAGGTCTCACCAGTCGAGTAATTGGAATGTGTCAAGGCATGTTTTTGTTAATTTAATTCATAGAAGTTATCTCCATTTGTAACTTTTTTTTAACGGATGCAATTTTGCTCTCCCTTAGCTTAGTAAATACCATATGAACCATGGTCTGCATTTTTCCAGTCATATTGAATTGATCACTTCCTCTGCATTTGCAGTATTCACTCTTTGGATAATTTCTTGCAATTGGAGGGGCTTTAGGTGCCACAGCATGTGGGAAGATGAGTGATTACCTTGGTCGAAGAGGGGTAACTTTCTTTCTTCCTACCATAATAAGTTTGTTTCTTACACTCTATATGATTCTTGATCTCAACTTGCAATGCAAAGAACATACATTTTGTGTGACTGATGTATTATCCATTGCTGGTTGGCTCGCAATTGTGGCATCACAGGTACGCTTCATCTTCTGTGTCGCCTCACCTTGCATCTTATATCCAAACCACTACTAACGTTTTTTTTTATTCTTCACCAATTTGATCTTAACTAATTTGGTCTGTGCTTCTAAAAGAGTATTTTGCCTTTGTATCTGGGTAGACTACTGCTCGGATTTTCACTGGGCCTCAGCGCTTACGTGGTTAGTGACCGTTCCTATGCTTTATAATGATAAAAGCTCCAAAAGGCAGATTACACCCCACTTTCTTCATTTTGCCCCACAGGTTCCTGTTTATGTTGCTGAAATCACTCCCAAAGATCTTCGAGGAGGATTTGTAAGTCTCAGCATGGTAAATAAAAACTACTTCTCTGGGGCTGTACTGTTGATAATTTTGCTATTGTTTTAGAATACTAATCCCCATTTTTCTTTGCAGTTAATGATATGTACCGGACTAACAATAGCATATATACTCGGAGTTTTCATTCCTTGGCGTATCTTAGCTGTAGTTGGTACAAATATTGCTTAATGCATCAATCAGTGTATTCTTTCTTTGTATATTGAACATCTTTGCATGGTCTCTTCAATTCGTTCCACAGGGATTATTCCTAATCTTTCACAATTAATTGGCTTATTCTTCATTCCGGAGTCCCCTAGATGGTTGGTATGTTCAGATCACTTTTACTTAGTGATCATACATATTTAAAGCTACTTCATGATGACAAAATAGATCTATTTCAATGCAGGTTAAGGTTCACAAGGAAAACGAATTTAAAGCTGCCTTGCAGCGTCTCAGGGGATCAAATGCTGACATCTCCAGAGAGGCAGCTGACATCAAAGTATATATTTTCAATTTACTATAAACTTTCATTCGTTTTATGGTTTGAAATTAAAGATATCACTAATTGTGCCCAC
This sequence comes from Persicaria tinctoria, assembly GCA_037127255.1. Lineage (NCBI taxonomy): Eukaryota > Viridiplantae > Streptophyta > Magnoliopsida > Caryophyllales > Polygonaceae > Persicaria > Persicaria tinctoria. The sequence continues at coordinate 16,328,660 of JBANSL010000007.1, read as the reverse complement.
CTTAAAAGGAGTACACTGAAGCCCTTTAGCGTATATCTAAAGTGAGCAGTTTTGAGATATTCCAAAGGAAATATGCATACTCATTAACCGTAAGTCTTGCTCTTTGAAAGGAAATCACGAGGAAAGCTTTCCTTTTTCGCTTCTTGAGCATGATGCGAGGTGTTATTTTGCAGGTTGGGATAGGCTTATTTGCTCTTTCAGAATTGGTTGGAACAAATGGGATAACTTACTATGCTAGTTCCATTTTTGAATCAGCTGGTTAGTTGGTCGAACATTTTACTGTTACTTTTATTTCCATGCAAAATGAGGAGCTGTTTAACATGGCCTTTTTTGTCCTTTTTAGGTCTTTCGACTAAACTTGGGAGTATAATGATCGGTATAATTAAGGTCTGCAGTTCATCATCTAGTAATCTTTGAATATTGTCAGTAGTTCCATTACTAACTTCTATGTCCTATTTAAATAATTTGTGACATTGTGGTTGTTTCACGTGAGTAAAGAAGAAGGTAGCTATTACAAATTTGCTATGTTTTGTCAACCATGTTTTCTTGTGGACAACATGCTACTTCACCAAACTTTTGTTTATATTTTCCTTTCTAGAGTGATGCTAAATTAGGGAGAAGAAACATGCCTTCAGATGCATTACTACAGAACGCTGATTTTTATTTTTATTTTCTTTTGCTTTACAAATTAGTGGCTGAAGACCAAAAAAGTGAAGATGTAACTTAGCAGAAGTCTGTTCCAGGACTTGCAAACATGAGCCTGAAAAGGTTTTACAACCCTGGGAAACTGGAGTGTGAACTTGAGTGAAACTATTTAGCGTCTTTTCTGTCCTTTGTCATGCTTTCTTTCATAAGGACTTTCCTTTCTTGCAGTTTCAAGGTCAAGATTATACTTTCTATTGGCCTGCTGAGCTTTACTCAGCTGTTCCTAGCCGATCCTATTTCCCAAGAGGCTTTTTGTGGGATGAAGGTTTTCATCAGCTTCTCATTTGGTTAGCTTTAACCCACATATTTTCTTAAGAGTTTGATCTACTGTTAGTTGCTCATAATTGTGCAACAATTGGTCTTAAAAAATGTGCATGCCAAACATGCCCTTAGTGGTTTTTGCACTAAAGCCTATTAGCTCAAAATGGTAGAGCATTGTGCCTACGCACAAAGATGCGGGTTCAAACCCCGCATAGGCTATATATGTTTATCGCTTAGAAATACGATGTTTCTCTTCATGAATAAGAGTATAAAGTGCAAAAATAAAATCGTAATGTGCAAATATAAGAACATAAAGTGCAACTGCGAAGTGCATTTGTGCAACTGTGAAGTGCATTTGTGCAACTGTGAAGTGCATTTGTGCAACTGTGAAGTGCATTTGTGCAACTATATATGTTTATCGCTTAGAAGTTCGATGTTTCTCTTCATGAATAAGAGTATAAAGTGCAAAAATAAAATCGTAATGTACAAATATAAGAACATAAAATGAAATTGTGTAGTGCATTTGTGCAACTGTCAAGTGCATTTGTGCAACTTTAAAGTGCATTTGTGCAACTTTAAAGTGCATTTGGTTAGCTTTTTTAAAGTCCATTTGTGCAACTTTCAAGTGAAAATATAAGAACATAAAATGTGAAAATAAAATTGTACTGTGCACATTTAGAATACAAGTGTGCAAAAGTAGGATACAATTGTGCAAATTTAAACTACAATTGTGCAAAAGTAAGATACAATTGTGAAAAAGTAAGATAGAATTGTGCAAAAGTAGGATACAATTGTGCATAACTAAGATTATAATGTGCATGATTAACAATTTGCGATTGTTGCGCTCTTGTCTATTATGTAACCTATGTGGGATTTGAACCCACATCTTTGTGCAAATGCACATTGCTCTACCAATTGAGCTAATAGGCTAAATTATGATTTTTAGGCTAAAATAGAAGAACCTAATCGACCTAAAGCATATTGCAATAAGATTCTAAAATTCAATTAGCTCATGATTCACAAACAATTTGACAATGCTATAAACATGAAATTAGCTCAAAATCAACCCAACAATACATCCATATCATCAATTTCAATCAATTTGGCTTTTGGCAAAAAGCCCCAAATTCCGCTCCCAAATCAAACCCTAGATTTTCAATCTCAACCTAAATCATTCAAACAATCTAAATAATTGTAATAAACAATGGCTAATCCTTGCAAATTAATCATCGATTAATTGATCTCCTCCATTGGCTCTAAGTCTACAAACAATGGCTAATCCTTGCAAATTGAAATAGATATAAATCATCTAGCTTTGTTCAACAATAATACATCTAGCTCTATTCAATTTCTCTTCCAGCTACAAATGTATATAGCAGCAAATGCATTTACATCAAGCTAAAAACCTAAAATTAATTTAGGGGGAAAAGGGAAAGATGTGTAAAAACCTTCACGACGAGCTTAGGATCCAAGATTTCATCAAACACACGAGAATCAATGGAGGAGCGAAGCTTGCGAATGGCCAAATCGAGAGCGAGCGAGCGCTGGCGAAGAGAAGGAGATTGCGAGCAGAGAGGGAAGCAAGGGGAAGATAACATCAACGTCGGCGCTTGGGTCTAATTCGATTTCAGATCTCAGATCTGGGAAGCAAGCGATGGGATGCGATGGGAGGCGCTGTAAAGAGGGAAGCGAGAGTGCGATTGCGAGCGAATGAAGGCGAGTGCGGGCTCGAGCAGCAGTGGACGGCGATGGGATGCGATGGGAGGCGCTGTCGGAACCCCGCGAGTTTGGGCTCGAACATCCCTGGACGGCGATGGGAATGAAAGTGGATGGCGATGGGAGGCGATGGGAGGCGCTGGGAGTGGACGGAGGTGCTGGCTGTGGCTGGTGGTCGGCAGGAGTGCGGGAAGGTGTTGCAAGTGCAGTGGCGGTTGGCAGCGGTGCGAGGAAGGACCTCCGGTGGCCATGTGAAAGGGAGATGGAGAGAGACGGAACTGGAATGGCGAGAGGTGGGTTCAATTTTTTTTTTTAAATCAAGCCGTGCCTATGATTAAAATATAAAATTTTATACGTTAAGCGGATTTTACACGTTAAGGAGTTTTTACACTTTAAAGCTTCCATATATATATATATATATATATATATATATATATATATATAGAGAGAGAGAGAGAGAGAGAGAGAGAGAGAGAGAGAGAGAGAGAACGGATCAAATGCTTACAAGTCTTATTGTGTTTTGTTGTGAGCCTAATTTGCCGTGTTTTACAGTAACATTTATATCGATTTCTGCATACATTTCATTCATTTGGGGCAAGATAATATAGAATCTGTGTAGTTTACACTTATTTGCAATATATGGAGGTCTACACAAGTTTTGGTTATATTTCGCAGAAATCGGACGCACTTTGGAGCTTAAAGGAAACTCATGAAGAAGCTAAGAATGGTGCAGCTGGAGAAAATGCCATTTTTCACCATTCTTCGTTCTGAATCAAGCTTTGATGTCTTCATGAGAGTTGTAGCCCTCGAAAAGAGCTTTCCAATGCATGGTCATATGCGTCAATCCGACGAACGAGGACTCGGGAAAGTGCGTTTCAAGAACAGAGCAGAAAGCTGGGAGAACTCCACTTGAGATCGACTAGCATCTACTCGATCTCGACGAGGGCTGTCCGAGCAGACCTGGTTGAGCAGAGCTGGTCGAGGACACCGAGTCAGAGACAACCCGACTCCCGGAACTCTACTCGATCTCGAGTACCACCTAGTCGAGATCGACGACACTGAGAGGCCATGTCCGGAGTCGATGAGTTGAGACAAGCCGAGAAGCCGAGGACGAAGACGCAGACCACCTCTACTCGATCTCGAGGAGGCTTAGTCGAAATCGAGGAGCCCGGAGCCAAGGTCCGAGCATGTTGAGTAGATCCACCCGGGAAGACCTAGTCGATGAGCAAATCTACTCGAGACAGAGTAGGGCTACTCGAGATCGACTAGACCTGTGAGCCCAGATAGGAGCCTTGTCGAGCAGAGCCACCCCACCAAGCCAGCCAGACGACGAATCCTACTCGATACAGAGTAGGGCTACTCGAGATCGACTAGACCTCCGAGCCATGTCCGAGCCTTGTCGAGCACCAGTCACCCGAGAAGCCGAGCCACACCCGTCGACGACAATCCTACTCGATCTCGAGGAGCCCTAGTCGAGATCGACGAGCCGTGTCCGGGAGCACATTACGCGGTTTCGCTGTCCTACTAGGATTGGGAGTCCTTGGATCCAATTCTATCCAATTTGGCCGAGATCTATCAATATCTATCAAGTTCTATCTATGGAGAAGACATGGAAGACATCTTACCTATTTTAGATTTATTTTCCTTTTAGATTTAATTCCTAAATTGCTTTTATTTATCTTTTAAAGTTTTAGATTTAAATTTAGATATAGATATAGATATTCTATCCTTGAATAGCAAGGATTAGAAGGCTATAAATAAAGCCTTGGGGGGCTGATTTTCATGGATTCAAGCAAAGTCGTCTTAGGGCGCAAGGAGGAAGCAGAGGAGAGAGAGAGAGAGAGAGAGAGAGAGAGAGAGAGAGAGAGAGAGAGAGGAGGAACGTTTGGAAGGTTTTGTAAGTTTTAGTTTATTTTATGTTAAAGTTAATTTCTTTTATGATGATTTGTTTCTAATTTCCTTCTTCTAGGGTTTGGGTGATCCCAACATAGATATGTGTGTTTGATTTATAAATCCATGAATTTATATGTCTTTATCATCATCTACCTATGTGCTTAATCCTTTGCGAGAGTGGAGGAAATTCCTTATTCATGATATTGAAGCGAAAGTGATCTTATTATGAATTGGATAGTAATTAGGGTTTATTTGCGAGAGCCGACTAATCCTAATTAAGAAAAGGTAGAAACAAATTAGGTTTTTATGCGAGAGCCTCTATCACCTAAATTGTTGGAATTTGCAAAAGTCGATTCTTTGATATAAAGCATGCATCTTTATGTGATTTATGATCTACACATATGTTTATTGTTGTGGTGATCCCTAACCTTGGAAGTTTGCATCTTCATTTGTTTTATTTTATTATTTTTATTCGGCACATATTCTACCCGACACCAACCACCATTCCCTCTCCATCCATCGACATCGACCCCTCTATTCTTTGTCGACAACAACCTCCCCACCTTTTCCCGCTATCCCTGAACCCCGAAACACACTAAACCTAGAACCGCTGACTTCTTTCCTGAGGACGAACCTGACTCCACTATCCTATAGCGGAGTCTTGACTACAAATTTATTTGGCCGAGAAACCCTCTCGTCATGTTTTGTGTTAACAAATCTGGATCACTGATTAAATGAAAATGGATGGTCTAGATTATTTCAAAATTTAAATAAATTCTTAATTAATCAAGTTGGGCCCACAAAAAAAATTGTTTCACTCTCAATTGTTAGAGCGTGTCTTCCAATCCCCTATAAATTCTACTTTTACCCTAATTAATCCTCACAAAACTTCCCGATTGACACCTCCTTCTTCCGCCTTTACATCGGGTCTTCGACCGCCGCCTCTCCCTCCGACGGCGATGAATCCCATGGCGTCCAGTTGCGTAGCGACGTCAGCGCACCATATCAGAGAGAGGCGTGTGAGGTGCGGTGATGGCGGAGTCGGCTGCGGTGCGATGATGGTGCCTCGCCTCCATCTCCTTGCCTCGTCTCGCGAGATTCCTCTCCCTCGACAGTATCCGGTGCGATGAGGGTTACGCCAAACAGCGACGGCGAAGGTAAAGATGCGATGACGATCCCGGCGACCACTGAAATCCTGCGGCGGCGGCCTCTGAAATCCGACAGCGATGGGATGATGGTGCCTCGCCTCGCTAGACCCCTCTCCCTCTCCTCTCCCTAGCCAAGATCCGGCGGCCTCTGATTCATCCGAAGGTGATTCCGGCGACGATGGCCTATGAGCACGGAGGCAAGTTTGAAGATGATTTGAACGTGATTGATCCGAAGGTGATCCAAAGGTGTATTATAATAATAATCCTTTATAAATTTATCAAATTGAATTGGGGATTCATCCGAAGGTGATCCAATGGAATGGAGAGTGTGCACGATCCAAAGATGATTTGGAGGTGATTCATCCGAATTGAATTGGGGATTTCTTGAATTGGGGAATTGAATTGGGGATTTTGTTGCTTCTGATAGAAGAAGATCTAGATTTATTATTCATTGGTATTCATAGTTTTGTAATAGATTATTCATTGGTATGCAGTAGTTTATTCGTTGGTATGTGATAAATTATTCATTACTATTTAGTTATTATTTGAACATATTAATTTCATGTTCAGAGTCATTATTCAGCAAGTTTAGAGTTTATATTCGTTGATAATACGGAATTATTCATATGTATGTGGTTATTTAGAGGTGGGAAATCAAGAATCACATTTACATACTCTTCCAACCTAGCTAATAATTACTATCAAGTTAGTGAATAATTACTGTCAACCTATTGAATAATTACTATCAAGTTATCGAATAATTACTGTCAACCTAATGAATAATTACTATCAGGTTTGACATGGATTCCAATTGTTGATAAAGAAATTGTTGGAATTTTTTTCATTACTTTGTTTTGGTTTTAATTGAGATCGGAGCATTGATCCCCGTATTATTTTAGGATTAGTTGTGATTGACATTGGAGCACTGATTTTTGCATTACTTTGTGTAAAATTGTTTATGAATGTATCGACTATTCGGCAAGTTCAGAGTCATTATTCATTGATAATAAAGAATTATTCATATGTATATGGGTAAATAGATGTGAGTTTCTTGAAATTCAAACTCTGTAAAATTGTTAATGAATTTATTGACTATTCGGCAAGTTCTGAGTCACTATTCGTTGATAATAAGGAATTATTCATTCACTGGTTTTTGTATTGCTTTTTGTAAAATTGTTTATGAATGTATCGACTATTCGACAACTTCAGAGTCACTATTCGTCGATAATAAAGAATTATTCATTTGTATGTCGGTAAATAGATGTGGGTTTCTTGAAATCCAAACTCTGTGTAAAATTGTTCATGAATTTATCGACTATTCGACAAGTTCATAGTCACTATTCGATGATAATAAGGAATTATTCATTTGTATTTGGGTAATTAGATGTGGGAAATCAAGAATTACATTTACATACTCTTTGAACCTAGCGAATAATTACTATCGACTTAACGAATAATTACTATCGACTTAACGAATAATTACTATCAACCTGGTGAATAGTTACAAAATTGACCAACTCTTTTGTTATTATCTAAACGATAACTCCTCTTTACAAACCAATAATAACGGTCAATTTAATGAATAATTACTGGCAAAAAATATCTAACAAGGTATTACGGTTAAAAAAAAGAAACAAAGAAAAAGAAACAAAAATTACAACGCACACGCTTAAATATTGCAACGCACGGTTAAACATCAAATTAGCAATGGGACCCACACTTTTTTAAATAAAATAAATAAGGAAAAATTGGATTAATCACCACTTTCCATTTCATCACAATAAAGGGTCCAGATTTGTTAACACAAAACACATTAAGGGTCAAGTGTACACACCCCTTATTGTGTTTTGTGTTAACAAATATAGACCGTTGATTGATTAGAAATGGATGGGTGAGATTAATTGAGATTTTTTATTTTTATTTTAAAAAAACCAGTAGGCCCCACCACTTTTATAGACAACTTGCTTTGTTTTTTTGTAGAGAATGTTTTTTTGTAAGGATGATGAGATTTCGATTGCACTGTGTGTTCGATGAATAATAACGAACAAATTATCGAATAACTCCAGATTATCAATGAATAATGACTATGAAATTGTCGAATAATCGATAAATTCATTGTTAATTTCAAACAGAGTTTGAATTTCAAGAATCTCACATCTAATTACCCACATGCAAATGAATAATTCCTTATTATAAACGAATAGTAACTCCGAACTTGCCGAATACTCAATAAATTCACACACAATTTTATACAGAGTTTGAATTTCAACAAACCTATATCTAATTACCCACCTATAAATGAATAATTCATCATTATAAACGAATAGTAACTCTGAACTTGCCGAATACTCGATAAATTCACATACAATTGTATACAGAGTTTAAATTTCAACAAACCTATATGTAATTACCCACCTACAAATGAATAATTCCTTATTAAAAACGAATAGTAACTCTGAACTTGTCGAATACTCGATAAATTCACACAATTTTATACAGAGTTTGAATTTCAACAAACCTACATCTAATTGCCCCTATACATATGAATAATTTCTAATTATTAACGAATAATGACTCTGAACTTGCAGAATAGTCGATAAATTCATGAGCTTGAATTCCAAGAAACCTACATCTAATTGCCCCCGAATAATTCATGATTATCAACGAATAATTACTATGAATTTACCGAATATATGGTTCAAACCCCTTATATACTACATGGTTCATACCATTTAAAAGCGGTTAGTTAGATGAGCTTTTCACCCCCTTTAGCAGCTCTCCTTTCATGATTGCAACTTCGAGTCAGGGCCTAGCACCTCCCCCCTACATTGTCATAGAAGCCAAGCTGGTTAAAGAGGAGATTGGAATCCAATCCAAACTCAAAATTGAAATAAATTGCAGCAGTAGATTGGAATTCAAGTCATGGATGCACTGCAATAAGAGAACAAAGTTAAAAAAAACAACAACAGAAAAAAAAATAGAGTGAATAAAGAAGAAGTTATTTAAGGGGGCCATTGATCTCCATCTTTAACTGTCTCTGAGTTTTTAAAGGCCATGGGATGGTTTGGTGTTCATCCGCTTTCGTTTCTATCGAACGCGGCTACCGGAGAGAGTGATCTCCTACCAGCGCAACACCAATTGCTGCTGCCGACGGCCACGTAATTGTCGCCAAGCCTGATCGCCTTCGTCCGTTGGATCGCCTCGACCGCACCTCCGAGCGCTACACCTTCGTCACACCTCCGGTCGTTAGATCGCCGATCGTCCACTCTGCCTTCGACGTAGCCTTTGCCGTCCGCTGGATATCGCCTCCCTTCCTCACTGGTCTCTCTCTCTCTGATTTTTTGGGTTAGTAAGAGTGGTTAGGGTTTTGATGGATATCACGCGCTATTGATTTAGGGTGGGTGTGATAATACAGAATCAATCAGTGGATCAATCAATGGAATAATGTAATCAATTAGCTTGATATTAGCTTCATACTTTAGGGAATAGAATTATTTCCTTCCCTAAATACTCTCCTAGAGGTATTATCATTCTTGTATAAATATCTTATCATTACCAATAATGAAATACACAATTCACTCATTCTGTAATATGGTATCAGCCTAAAGATCCTACAAAAGTTTTCTCCTTCTCTTCCACAAAACAATCGGCTAATCCCAACCTCTAACCATGGCTGCTGATCTTGCTGCTCAGCTTCCCAACCCACATGAGCCTGCTGTACCCTTCACAGTGGTTCACCTCTCAAACATCACCAAACTTACCCCGACTAACTACATCACGTGGAAAGCCCAACTTCAAGCCACCTTGGAAGGTTATGACATGTTCAAGTTCCTGGATGGTTCACACCTTCTCCCGGCAGAAACAGTCACCACAAATGGTCAAGCAGCCCCTAATCCAGCACATCTCACATGGAAGCGCCAAGATCGCTTGCTATTCGGTGTGCTGCTTGGCACTCTCTCTTCGTCTGTAGCACTTCTTGTTACTCAAGCGAAGACCACAAAAGAGGCATGGGATCTCCTTGCTCAAACCTATGCCAAGGCATCTCGAGGCCACATCAAGCAAGTCAAGGAGAAGCTTCGATCATCCACAAAAGGCTCTCAAAGCATCTCAGAGTATATGCAATCTGTGAAAGCAGCAGCTGATCTCCTTGCCTCTCTCAAAGAACCTGTTCATCCAGAGGATCTCACCGACTATATTCTCCGTGGACTCGATGGCACCTTTCAATCAGTTATTGATGGTGTCAATGCTCGAGATACCCCAATCTCGTTCGAGGAATTACATGAAAAATTGATCATCAAGGAGCTCTCCATCAAAGCTGAAGCCAAGACGCCTCTTGGACCTGCAACAGCACTAGCCGCTCAGTCAAAGCCATCCAAAAACAAGGGCAAAAGCTCTACCACACAGTGGCAGTGGCAACAATCTAATCCATCTCCACCACAAAACCAAAACAACTGGTCCAACCCCTCACCACCACAGTACCGAACTCCCCCACCACAAAACCAGGCCCCCTTCCCATCAAACAACAAACCATTTCGTGGGCGTTGCCAATGGTGTAAAATCATTGGCCACGTTCTCACCCAATGCACAACCTTTCGACAGCAACACCCAACTGTATCCCTTCCCGACTCATCCAGATTTTCAGCCCACCAGACTCCACCACAGGCCAATATCACCATGACCAATCAACCGTCAAACCAATGGCTTGTTGACAGTGGGGCGTCTCACCACGTTACCAATGATATCAACAATCTTGCTTCCCACTATCCATACAGTGGCCCGGACGAGTTACTTGTAGGTGATGGCACAGGTTTACCCATTACTCACACTGGTTCCTTAACTCTCAAATCCTCCAATCAAAATTTTAAAATTTCAAATGTCTTGTGTGTTCCTTCCATCTCAAAAAATATTCTTTCAGTTTCTAAGTTCACAAATGAAACTAACTCTGGTGTTCTTCTCTTACCTGATTGCTTTATGTGAAGGACATCAAGTCGGGAACCACGCTCCTTAGAGGTCCCCAAGTCAAAGGTCTCTACATGTGGCCACAACTCACGCCTACTGCCAACTCTACTTCTCTGCCAACTTCATAATCATGGCATCACAAATTAGGACACCCATCTTCTGCTATTTTCCAATTCATTTCCAAAAAGTTCCAACTAGCTGGTTCTTCTTTCAAACAATCAGATTGTATTTCATGTCAAATAAACAAGAGCCATAACCTCCCGTTTCAAACGTCGACCATTGTCTCCCATCACCCTCTTGAAGTCATCTTTTCTGATATTTGGTCGTCTCCAGTTTTGTCTTATGATGGATATCGCTATTATATCATCTTTGTTGATCATTTCACAAAATATATTTGGCTTTATCCTCTTAAGAAAAAATCAGAAACACAATCTGTCTTTGTCAAGTTCAAATCACTTGTTGAAAACTTCTTCAAACAAAAAATGAAAATTTTATACTCCGATAATGGTGGTGAATATGTGGCTCTAAGGTCTTTCTTAAGTGACAATGGGATCACTCATCTCACCTCTCCGCCTCACACTCCTGAACTTAATGGAACCTCTGAGAGACGCCATAGACACATTGTCGAAACCGGCCTATCTCTCTTAAGTTACTCCGGTATGCCGCTCGATCATTGGCCGTTTGCCTTGCTCACTGCGGTATACCTCATCAATCGCCTCCCAACTCCTATTCTGAACCATGAGTCACCCTATTCTAAGCTACTACAACAGTCACCCAAGTATCATAAACTCAAGAGTTTTGGTTGCCTGTGCTTTCCATGGCTCCGTCCGTACAACACCAACATACTTCAGCCCAAGTCCATCGCCTGTGTCTTTGTCGGGTATTCTTCCACACAAAGAGCTTATCACTGTATGGACCCTAAAACAAAGAGGATATATACCTCCCGCCATGTTCAGTTTCTTGAAACAAAATTTCCCTTCAAAACCTCATTCCCAACCCACCAGCAACCCGAACTGCGAATAGAAGATTGGGCCCAGGTCTCCCTACCCATCTTACAACCGCAACTCATCAACCCAAATCCACACCCGAACCCCCAACCACCAAATCTCGATAACTTATCATCTATCCCTACGCCTGATCACTCTCCCCAGCCACAACCGATTCCTCCACCTCAACCTCCACCCCTCCCTGATCAGGGAATCATAACCCGTTCCAGAAACAACATCGTCAAACCCATTTGCAAACTCAATCTTCACACTCATCTGTCCTCGCCCATCGAACCCAAAACCATTACCCAAGCCCTAAAAGATCCGGAGTGGAGAGCGGCTATGCAGGCTGAGTTTAATGCTCTTATAGCTAATCAAACTTGGTCTTTGGTACCTCACACATCCAACCAAAATTTGGTCGGGTGCAAGTGGGTTTATCGAATCAAGTATCTTCCTGATGGCTCTATTGACAGGTATAAAGCGCGGCTTGTGGCCAAGGGTTTTCATCAAAGACCGGGATGGGACTACTCTGAAACATTCAGCCCGGTAGTCAAGCCTGTTACCGTACGCATCATCCTTGCTCTTGCTGTCTCCCGTCAATGGAAATTAAGGCAGTTGGATGTTAACAACGCGTTCCTTCAAGGAACCCTTCAAGAAGATGTGCACATGAGTCAACCGCCCGGCTTCATCAACAAGGATCATCCAACTCACATCTGCAAATTGAACAAGGCGTTGTATGGGTTAAAACAAGCTCCTCGGGCCTGGTATACCGAACTCAAAACCTTTCTTCTTCGGATTGGTTTCACAAACTCTATTGCGGATGCCTCCTTATTCATCTTTAGACATGGGCAAACTGTGATCTATTTGCTCGTCTACGTAGATGATATAATTATTACAGGAAATACTCCCGCTGTGGTTGATCATCTGATAAACAGACTGGCATCTCAGTTTTCTCTAAAAGACCTTGGTGATTTGTCCTATTTTCTTGGGGTAGAAGTCATTCCTGAATCTGATGGTTTGTTCTTGTCCCAAAGAAAATACATTTGTGACCTACTGGTGAAGGCTGGAATGGAGGAAACAATGCCAGTTACCACGCCCATGTCTGCAACATCTCTGTTAGTTCGAGATTCAGGAGTCTCATTGCCATCTCCAACAGATTACCGGACCTTGGTTGGAAGCTTACAATACCTTGGCATCACACGGCCTGATGTTGCATTCTCGATCAATAAGCTCTCTCAGTTTATGCATGCCCCAACAACAGATCATTGGGCTGCTCTAAAACGCCTCCTAAGGTATCTCTCTGGAACCTCTCATCTTGGCATCAACATCTCTGCTCACCCACAGCCTGGCCTACATGGTTTTTCGGATGCGGATTGGGCTGGGGACAAAGATGACTTTATCTCTACAAGTGGTTACTTACTTTACTACGGCACCACACCCATCTCCTGGAGTTCTCGAAAGCAAAAATCGGTTGCTAGATCGTCCACAGAAGCTGAGTACAAGGCGTTAGCGGACACTGCGTGTGAACTGATTTGGGTCCTCTCATTGTTCACCGAACTTGGGGTTCATGTTCCCGTTAAGCCCGTGTTATATTGTGATAACCTTGGTGCCACTAGCTTAAGCTCTAATCTGGTGTTCCATTCAAGAATGAAACACATAGCTCTTGCCTATCACTTTGTAAGAGAACAAGTCCAGAAAGGCAACCTTCGTGTTTCCCATGTTTCTACAAAGGATCAGCTTGCTGATGTACTAACTAAGCCACTGCTGCGTCCTCGATTTGAAGAGTTAATCATCAAGCTTGGACTTTCCCAAAGGACGTCACGCTTGAGGGGGCATGATAATACAGAATCAATCAGTGGATCAATCAATGGAATAATGTAATCAATTAGCTTGATATTAGCTTCATACTTTAGGGAATAGAATTATTTCCTTCCCTAAATACTCTCCTAGAGGTATTATCATTCTTGTATAAATATCTTATCATTACCAATAATGAAATACACAATTCACTCATTCTGTAATAGGGTGTTCTTATTTTTTATTTAATTTACAATTTAGTCAATAAATTGAATTAATCTTGGCCATCTATTTTGCCTCAATCAATGGCCTAGATTTGTTAACATTAAACATGTTAAGAGTTGTTAACATTTGATCCATACTCTCTCTCTCTCTCTCTCTATATATATATAGGTAGGTGTAGTTTTAGTGTTCACAACCTTATAGTTTACCTTGTACACAAATATTAGTCATTGATCTTAGTGGATCGGAGGACCTATATCAAGCCATGTGTTCGGGTGATTTAAAAAAAAAAAAAACTCAATCTTCAACCCAAATTGTGGGGAGTGAGGCGCGTGTGACAAAGAGGCAAATTAAAACCATAAGAGCCTAGTCTTCTTCCTCACCGCCTTTTCAAAGTGATCCCTAAAATCTCCATCCATCTCCATTCAAGGTGGCCCTTCGTCCTCCCCCCATCCTCGAAGCACTGACGGCGACGAAGCTCCTGTACGCGGCAATTCCGGCGGCGATTGTTGTAAGTTGTGTACCTCTCCGACTCTCCGGCTGGTAGATCGATTTGGCGTCTGGTGACCGACGAAGACCCGAACTGGAGAGGAGGGAAGTCCATTCGGCCGCGCAACCAGTGGAGTTAGCACTCGATTTTGTTGGGATCATACGAATCGAACCGGGTGGTCGATTCCCGCCACAGACTGAGTGAGATCGGTGTTTCGGCATTGGTTTGTGTCCCCTCTCTCCTGGCATCTGGCAGTTCATTCGGTGGTGGTGCGACGGTGTGTGGTGGTGGCGGCGGTGTCCGACTCTCGAAGGTGGGTGATCGGAGGCGGTCTCCGGTGAAATTTGTTATTTCTCAATTTATTGTTCATTTAATTTATTTATTTTTGCTCCTTTACCAAGCCAAGAAATTTTATAGAATAATTTGTTTTATTTGGTTTTTTTTTGTATGTATCTAGTAAAAATAAGAATTTCCCTGAATTATCCACCAATTATCATTCAATATACACGTTAAATTGACCGATTTAGCCGAATAATTCAAAAAATTTACTTAAACACAACGGTTATACAATTATTCGTCGATTCTATATACCTCGTAAATATAAGAATTCCACTGAATAAACTCATAATTATCGTGCAATGTGAGTGTAAAATCGATCAATTCTATCGAATTATTCTAAAAAATTACTTATTCAAATTACTTAGAGCACCCACATTGGGGTGTTTAGAGCACCCACAATGGGGGTTCCTTAACCCCCAAAATAAGAAATGAATTAATAAAAAATTGAAGAAGATGGGGGAGGAGTTTAGGAATGATGTGAAAGGTTTCTTCCTAATAAACCTTTAAAAACCGGGAGAGAGAAAGAAAATGGAGAGGAGGTGGGCCAACATGAGGAGAGAGAGTGAGGGTAAAAAAAGAGGTGGGTCCCGATAAAAAAATAAAATGGGGTTTTGATGGGTTTTAGGGATGTGGGTGAAAATTGTATTGGGTTTTTAAGGAGAGAGAAATATAAAAAGTGGAGTAATCTCACAATGGTTATCCAATTATTCATCGCTTCTGTTTAAATCATAAAAATAAGAATTACACGGAATAATCTCCCAATTATAAAATATTATCGAATAATTGACCAACGAGTGACCACTACCGACCGAAATTCGATAAATACGTCTGAATAATTGACAAATAATGAATGCGTTTATGTACGCGTTAAATCGACCGATTTAACCAAATACTTCTAAAAAAATACGCAATTATTCGTCCCTTATGTGTACCTCACAAAAATAAGAATTCCACTGAATAATCTCACAACTAACGTTCAATGTGCGCGTTAAATCGAACGATTCAATCGTATAATTCTAAAAAATTACTTATGAAAAATGGTGAAGGTTCGATAATGTAAAACAAAGTAATATAGAAATACTCTAGAAGGGGGGTTGAATAGAGTATGCCGGTTTTCCGCAGATAGTCTCAAGACTTTTGAAGCTCGTGCAAAACCCTTTGAGATTAGACTTAGTCTTTTCTCTGAAAACCTGAATCACAATGTTAAACAATCGAACCAAGTGCGGAAATAAGGTCAAGCAGTAAATAAAGGACTCGATGAGTTGTTTACGAGGTTCGGCACGAACTTGGCTTACGTCCCCGCCTAGGGTTCTTCCACAACCCAAGGACTCGACTGGCTTTTATTGATTCACAAGACTTAGGATCCTAATAGCTCACTGAGAAGCCTCTCTCCTATACAATTGCAATCTAGTCAACTCACGTTCCCTTGGAGTCCTAGACCAATATAGAAGAGCCTCACCTCTCTATGCTATCTAGTACAATCCTCTTACACTTAGTGAATCAATCGCCTAGTGTTCACTTCCTGAGTTACAAACTCTCGAGTATAACACTATAACAAAATATATCCTATAAGCTCACTATGTAATTCTCAAATGCTTTGAAATGAAATAACAGACTCTTAAGGACTAGCAGAGAGCACACGAAGAAGACAGACCTCGCTTGAAGGCTTGAGTGTATGAAAGCTTGTGTTCAACAGATGTGTGGCTGTCTTCTTCTTCCTTTTCTTTATATTGAAACAAATCGGCGCCTAAGGATCTTCACCAACGGCTAGAGAGGATCATGGCTTGAGATGGATCTTCTATCTTTGGAAACTTCGGAGGTCATGATCTTCCGATTTGAATCTTCTCAAATTACAACATAAGGAAGGAAATAATATTCGAAAATACTTCTTGAAAGTTTAGTGTATATATAATAATATATATAATGGAAGCATATAATAACATAAAATAATATTCGAACATAATATCATATAAAACAGGTTTTGTGTTTCATCAACACTGTTAAAGCTTCAAGACCTTTGACACAAACAGATTGTCAAGGCCTTTGAAACTTATTCCGATTTTCATCAAGGGAGTGGAGTTATCAATCTCCCCCTTGATGAAAGACAAAACATGTGCATCCCTGCAACTTAGTCAAGCATATATAATAATATAAGTAAAATCGGACTAAGTACCTGCATGGGTTAGACAAATGTTGGATCAAAATTTTAAAGCATGAAAACCATCCAACTGAAAACAAAACCAAGGTCTTCCAAGACCTTTAAATCACAAAAGTTTTAAAAAGTCTAACACCACCACAGATCATCTCCCCCCTTTTTGTCTTTCAACAAAGAGAGGAGGCAAAACAGTCACCAAAAGTTTTGAAATAGTTTCCAAAAACCAGCAATGTTTCAGATTTGGGGTTAGCGTAGGGTAGGGTAAGGCTAAGCTTCATCTTCCGGAACATCATCGGTGAGTCGTGACTACAGACCTTGCAACAGCTTGGTTATCCCGCTCATCTCCGCCATAAACTCCTTGTGCAGCTCCTTGAAATCCAGGCGAACTTCCTCCAAGCCCAACTCTAGGTTGTCCATGCGTTCATCATTGACTGAGGCAGTGGGAAGAGCTTTTGAAGGAGAGGCAAGATTCCAAGTCCATTGGGGGGACCGAGTGATGCCAATCTTTTCAAGGCTCTTGGAGTCGAACTTACCCATATCGCCGTTGTTCTTCATTTTTAAAATCGATTCCAGAAGCTTTGAAGATTTTGGTCAAAAAGGTAGCAAAGGGGAGGGGAGTTCCTTTCTTGGCTTTTCTAGTGTGAGCCATGGATCCTAAAATGGTGTTGGCTAGATCAAGATCAAGGCCATTGAGGATTCGGTAAAGTAGGACCATGGCATTGTCGGTCAGGAGAGAGCCGGAGTTTAGACGGGGTAAGAGGCAACGCAAAATGATGTTAAATATGGTCTTTGCCTCTAGAGTAAGGGATGAGTGGGTTAGCTACTTTGAGGTGCTGGTAGATGCTTCGGGTAGAAGATATTTGGATCGGGCAAGGGTAATGCAGTCTTCTTTAGAGGGGTTTTCTTTAGAGGGTGGACAAGGGCTTGGTAGGCCAAGGAAATCAGCGAAGTCAAAGGATTTGAAGGAGATTCTAACTCCCTTGACGACAGATTCCAAGAACCAACCATCGTCAATGTGTTTGGCTTTGAGGTTTATATAGAACAGGCGGGTGAGTTGGGGATAATAGACGGTTTCAAGATTGAGAAGGGTCCAGGCTGTGGATTTTTTAAGAATAGCAATACATGGTAAATTCAAAGCTTCAAAGAACGCAATATCTAAAAAATCAGAACAGCAGATCCTACGAGTTCGAAATTTATCTACCCACTTTCCATCCGTTTCAGCATTTTCAAACCATGAAGAGGGTAAGGATTGGTTTACCTGGATGTAGGCGGGTGGATCAGCATTCTTCCTGCGAGCAAGTGTTGGAGCAACCCTCTTGGCGGGCGCCTCAAAGCCTCTGAGGGTGCCCTTCTTGTTGCGCTTGGGAGAAGGAGGCTTGGCTGTAAAGGCTTTCCGCTTCTTTGGAGATGGGGGAGGAGGAGGAGAAGAAGGAGAGAGAGCATGCTTGGGCTCCTCTTCCTCTGACCCCGAGTCCTCACCGGACCTTTCAGCGTCGTCTCCACCGGTATCCTCGTCATCTCTGGATTCGTCTTGTTCTTCGTCCTCTTCCTCAGGATCCTCTTTAGAAGGAACCTCCTTGAGAGCCTCCGCTTCGGCTTCCTTGCAAGCTCAGCCTCCTCCTCGGCCTTTTTCTTCCTTAAAGCTTCTTCTTCGGCTTCCTTGGCTGCATCCCTTTCCAGAATAGCATCAAGATCCTCCTTTTCTTCTTCCTCATCCAACTCCTCAGCGATGACCTTCTTTTTCGCTTTCTGCTTCACACTAAGAGGCTTCTTAGCAGAGCGTTTTTTAGAGCCCTTGGTTAATGTAGTCGTGCTCTCAGCGATGGTGCTCTGGACAACAACATGGACGATGGCTTGAGGAGTGGGTTCAGGTGTAGGAGAAGTAGTAGTGACCTGGCGTCCCTTGGGGGTGGCGCCAAGTGTTTTGGGTGTGAAAGCTTTCTTTGATTTGGGAGCCATGGAGGTAGTCGGCTAGGGTTTCGAGATAGTTTGAGAGGTTGAAGAAGGAGAATTGGAAGAGTTTTGGGTAGTTATGAGGTTATGCGGTAATCGAGTGGGGTTTGGGTTTTAAGTAGGAGAGATTTGAGTGATAGGACGGGGTTTAGGGTTCCAATGTAAGTAATGATAACATTGCCAATTTGAAAAATATTTCAATTCAAAATTCAAATCTTCTCTTAATCATTTTAGAATATGAGGGAAATAACCGAAAATATTTTGTTCCAAAAATATCTCTACGGATAAAATATGTGACATAAATAAAATATTTTGAAATCCGATGAAAATAATACTTGATCAAATATCTAAAAAGATATTAACCAAATATATATGATCCGATTTCTGTTTTCTACCATTCAGTTCACAAACCTTGACATAAAACTCAAGGGTCTTGACACTGAGTAGAATTTATCTTTCGTAAAGGGAAAGCTCCCCCTACGAAAGTGCATCCTTGTTAAGCATCTCAATCTCTCGTCTAATGAAGGTGAACCCGTCCTCTGCCAAAGGCTTAGTAAAAATGTCAGCCCATTGATAATCAGTTGAAATAAAGGAAATGGACATATCACCTTCTTCGACATGGTCTCTAATGAAATGATGCCTTACATCAATATGTTTGGTCCTTGAATGCTAAACATGATTCTTTGTAATGGAGATGGCACTTGTATTGTCACGCTTAATGGGAATGCCTTTGAGGTTGATGTCAAGATCTCGCATTTGTTGAGCTATCCAAAGGATTTGGGAGCTGCATGCTCCAGCTGCTATGTATTTGGCTTCTGCAGTGGATAGGGCAACTGAGTTTTTTTTCTTAGAATGCCAACTGATCAAAGATACTCCTTAGAATTGACAGCATCCTGATGTGCTCTTCCTATCCACCTTATAGCCTGCAAAATCTGCATCAGAATACCCGATTAATATGAAATCCTTTTGCTTTGGGTACCATAGCCCAAGCTCCTTAGTGCCATTGAGATATCGAAAGATCCTCTTCACATGATGAGGTTTGGACCTCGAATGATCATCCCATCGTTCGATTTATTTTTTTGGAAAAAAAATAACTAGAAAGACAAGAATACAAACAATCGTAAAACCAAATATTAGTATAAGGAAAATAACTAACATATGTGAAGCAAAACCCTTAAGCATCTCACCGAATGATTTCCCACACTCGATCTCGCCCTTCTCAGCATCTCACCAAGAAGAACTCAATCCTTTGCCCTCGCATCTCACAAAGGCCACTTAGCATCTCACCAACTGTTTGTTTTGGCATCTCACCAAAACGAAAGCTTCGGCATCTCACCTAAGCCTATGGAGTTTGAATCACACAAACACCTTTTCCAAAAAGTCTCAAATCTCAATATCTTATTTATAAGTGAGCATACAAGCTCTTTATATAGGAAAAATAATGCAAGATGAAAAGGCAAAAATCCATACCAAGGGACACAATTAAACTAGCCTCATCAAGACTCCATTGAGAAGGTATGGTCAGCCATAAATCCTATCATATGAATAGGCACCATAGGGAGAAAATAGGTGGCTCTTCAAGTGGAAACAAAATCCGTCTAAATGAGAGTTGCTGGAAAGATCGATCATTTCCGTCATTTTCTGAGGAGATTTGGCAAATGTGTTCTGCAAAAAAGTCGTAGCCCTTGAAAAGATCTTTCCAACGACTATTGATTTGCAAGAAACGGAGATATACTGCCTTCAAACGAGCCAAAATACTGAAGAGTCATTGAAAATGCCCGGATCATATCATCCTCTCCTCCTTCGAAAAAGATTCGTCCTCGAATCTTGATTTCCCTTGTGAACAAGATGAACATTCTTCGAACACCAGCTCTGATACCAAATGATGAGGTTTGGACCTTGAATGATCGTCCCATCGTCGAAGAAAGTTCCAACCCTTCTTGATCTAGAATGTAGCTCAAACAACAATGCTTTTTTGTTGCTCTTTCAATTTATTTTTTTGGATAAAAACTAACTAGAAAGACAAGAATACAAACTATAGTAAAACCAAATATTAGTATAAGGAAAATAACTAAGACATGTGAAGCAAAACCCTTAAGCATCTCACCGAAGGATTTCCCACACTCGATCTCTCCCTTCTTAGCATCTCACCAAGAAGAACTCAATCATTCGCCCTCGCATCTCACAAAGGCCACTTAGCATCTCACCAAGTGTTTGTTTTGGCATCTCACCAAAACGAAAGCTTTGGCATCTCACCTAAGCCTATGGAGTTTGAATCACACAAACACCTTTTCCAAAAAGTCTCAAATCTCAATATCTTATTTATAAGTGAGCATACAAGTAGAGCTGGCAATACCCGACCTGATCCGAGAAAACCCATCCGAATGATCCGACACCGAACCCGATCGACACCCGAATATATTTTAAAAAGTCTGGAACCGAGACCAACCGATCTGACCTGAACTCTGCCCGAACCTGATAGCAAACCGAACCCGATATTAACCCGAACCCGATTATACCCGAATGAACCGACCCGACAACAACCCGGAGACCGAAACACCCGACCCGATTATATCCGACACCCAAAATCACCCGAACCCGATTATAACCGACACCCGAAATCACCCGAACCCGATTATATCCGACGCCCGAATCATCTGAACCCGATTATATCCGACATCTGAAATAACCTGAATATTTCCCCTTAAGTTAACTTAATTCCTTTTAACATTATTTTTTTCCCTCGTAATGATTCATTTTTCCCCTCGTAATGATTCATGAAAATGTACTATAGACGACACTTTTTTTTTAATTATTTAAGTTCCCTCCTAAATTTTCCATTTTTTTTAGTTCCCTCCCAATTTACTTTTACTTCCCTCCCAAATTTTGGTTGTTCTTTTATTTATGTTATATCTTTTTCCTTTATTTAGTTTAATGATCAAATTACAGTATTACAAATTCTTAATTTTTTTTAATTATTTAACTGGCAAATATTAAGTTGTAGTTATAATTTTAAAATTATTCAATCTTTTTTCTATTAATTCTCTTACTGAGATAATATATTTTTCTATTTTATAATTTGTATTCTTTTTTAAAACTTATATATTTCAAAAATATTTAAGCTTTTTAGTTGTTATAGAATATATATTATATGGTCGATGAAGAAATATACTGAGATGACATATTTAAGCTTTTTAGTTGTTATAGAATATATATTATATTATTTCTAAAATGATATAATGGAAAATATAAGTTATAACTATTTTAGTCGATAACCTCGGAACCCCCACGTCCAAAAAAAAAAACTATTTTAGTATAATTTTTCTTTTCTATTTATCTAGGAATTCATTCTTTAGCAATAATAATTTTCAACTAACCATTCAAAATATACTATGGTTATTGAATCTTAATTATCAAATTAGATAATACTCCGTATGAAGTTTGGATAAAACTTACTTTTGAAAAATATCATAACATTTGATACTTCTCATTTAGATGGCAAAAATCTTGTTTCATTTAAGCAGTGTACTACTGATATTTTATTTTTAATCATATTAACAATAGAATTGTAAGCGTTCTTTCTAGAACGATATAATGGAAAATACAAGTTAAAACAATTTTAGTAGAATTTTTCTTTTCTATTTATCTAGGAATTCATTCTTTAGCAATAATAGTTTTCAACTAACTATTCAAAATATACTATAGTTATTGAATCTTAGTTATCAAATTAGATATGAAGTTTGGATAGATCTTACTTTGGATCAATATCATAATTCATAACATTTGATAATTCTTATTTAGATGGCATAAATCTTATTTCATTTAAGCAATGCACTAATATTTTATTTTTAATCACATTAACAATAGATTTGTAAGTGTTCTTACTAGAACGATATAATAGAAAATATAATTTAAAATTATTTTAGTGGAACTTTTTAAGGAATTCATTCTTTAGCAATAATAATTTTCAACTAACCATTCAAAATATACTATAGTTATTGAATCTTAGTTGTCAAATATATTATATAATATCAAGTTTGGATAAATCTTACTTTGGACCAATATCATAACATTTGAAAATTCTCATTTAGATGACAAAAATCTTATTTTGTTTAAGTGGTGTACTAATATTTTATTTTTAATCAAGAAAAGATTACCTATACAATCCAACTTTAAACTATATCCTATATATAAGGCTATAACACAATATAAATTCATAATATTACTATACAGTGCAAATACACATTATAATATATATAGATTAAGATCGAATTGATAAGAAATAAATTCAGTATGAAAAGATAAATATCTCATATATAAATTATTATTATTATAAATATGACTAAAAATCTAAAACATTGATTAATGTTGAGTTACAACTTGTATAATGCAAAATTTGAATCAAATTGAAATTTTAAGAAAATAAAAGTTTGGTTTAACTAAAATTGATTTCATTTATCCAATTTGAGTCATACGATGGATTTGATAGAAACGTGATTCAAGTGAACCTCAATTTGACGGAAACTCGATTCAAACGAAATCCGGTTCAACCAAAAAAAGAAACACAATTTAAGTGAAACCCTATTCAACTAAAACTCCATTTGACCAAAAACCCGTTTAAGTCGAAACCCGATTTAATCGAAGCCCAGTTTGACTGAAGCTCGATTCAAACGAAACCCGATTGGACCGAAACCCAATTGGACCGAAACCCGATTTGACCGAAGCCCGGCTTGACCGAAGTCCGGTTTGACCGAAACCCGATTTGTCCGGAATCCGAAAATGCTCGATCAAATTACAACTGAAAACCCGATTGTATCCGAAAAAATAATGTGCGATTGAACCCGACCCGATCCGACCCGACCCGAATTGTCATAACACCCGGTACCAACCCGAGTCCATTTTGTCCTGAAACCGAATAACCCGACCCGAACCCGACCCGACTCGCCCGATTGCCACCCCTACATACAAGCTCTTTATATAGGAAAAATAATGCAAGATGAAAAGCCAAAAATCCATGCCAAGGGACACAATTAAACTAGCCTCATCAAGACTCCATTGAGAAGGTATGGTCAGCCATAAATCCTATCATATGAATAGGCACCATAGGGAGAAAATAGGTGGCTCTTCAAGTGGAAACAAAATCCGTCTAAAAGAGAGTTTCTGGAAAGATCGATCATTTCCGTCATTTTGTGAGGAGATTTGGCAAATGTGTTCTACACAAAAGTCGTAGCCCTTGAAAAGATCTTTCCAACGACTATTGATTTGCAAGAAACGGAGATATGCTGCCTTCAAACGAGCCAAAATACTAAAGAGTCATTGAAAATGCCCGGATCATATCAGTTGAGCTATCCAAAGGATTTGGGAGCAGCATGCTCCAGCTGCTATGTATTCGGCTTCTGCAGTGGATAGGGCAGCTGAGTTTTGTTTCTTAGAATGTCAACTGATCAAAGATGCTCCTAAGAATTGACAGCATCCTGATGTGCTCTTCCTATCCACCTTATAGCCTACAAAATCTGCATCAGAATACCCGATTAATGTGAAATTCTTTTGCTTTGGGTACCATAGTCCAAGCTCCTTAGTTCCATTGAGATATCGAAAGATCCTCTTCACAGCCACGAGGTGAGATTCTTTAGGATTAGCTTGAAACCTAGCACACATGCAAACACTAAACATGATGTCAGGTCTACTAGCTGTAAGATATAGTAAAGATCCAATCATTCCCCGGTACTCCTTTTGATTGACACTCTTCCCAGTCTTGTCTTGATCTAGGGATAATGTTGAGCTCATGGGAGTCTTGGCTCCTTTGGATTGATCCATCTTGAACTTCTTCAAGAGATCCTTAGTGTACTTGCTTTGGTTGACAAAGATCCCTTTCTTAGATCGATGAACTTGTAATCCCAAAAAGAAGTTGAGTTCACCCATCAAGCTCATCTCAAATTCACTGCGCATAATGTCAGAAAATTCCTTGCACAAAGATGTGTTAGTAGCACCAAATAATATATCATCAACATAAATTTGAATAATCAAAATGTCATTTCCTTTGCTCTTGATAAAAAGAGTCTTGTCGATCAACCCCATTTTAAAATCATTTTCTAAAAGATATTTTGACAAGCGCTCATACCAAGCTCTTGAGGCTTGTTTCAAACCATAAAGCGCTTTGTCAAGTTTATAAACATGATTAGGAAATTCCAAACTTTCCAAACCTGGGGGTCGAGCCACATAAACTTCTTCTTCTAAGAAACCATTGAGAAAAGCACATTTGACATCCATTTGATATAACTTTATGCTCATAAAAGATGCAAATGCTAATAATATACGAATGGCTTCAAGCCTGGCTACGGGAGCAAAGGTCTCCTCGTAGTCAATACCTTCCTCTTGATTGTAGCCTTGAGCAATAAGCCTTGCCTTGTTCCTCACGATCTTACCATTCTCATCTAGCTTGTTTCGAAATACCCATCGTGTGCCAATGACTGATTGATGCTTTGGCCTAGGCTTCAAGGTCCAGACTTTGTTCCTTTCAAATTCGTTAAGCTCACTTTGCATAGCAATGATCCAATCTGGCTCTTGAAGGGCCTCATCTACCTTCTTTGGTTCAATAAGAGAAACAAACGGGTGAAAAGCACAAAGATCTTTAAGTTTAGAACGAGTTTGAACACTAGAAGTAGGGTCAGAAATGATATCCTTTAATGAGTGTGATGAAGAGTATTTAAATTTTCTTTTGCTAGTCTTAGCTCCTTGATTCGTCACACCAGCAGGATTGATTTGAGGTACATCTGACTCCATAGTCCTGTTAGGTTCAATTTCAGCAATTTCTGACGTTTCAACACTGTTGGATTGGACACCAAGGGCTTTAGACGAATCTTCAACACCTTGGGCCAATTCTTCAGTGTTGAGAATCTGTTCCTGCATGTTCCTCTTCCCTGTGTTCTTGGTAGCAACATCATCACCTTCTTCGTTCTCTGCATGGATGTTAAGATCTATATCTGCAACACTTTCACTCAAAGAACCGTCATTGCATTCATCAAATATAACATGTATACTTTCTTCAACTAACTGAGTCCTTTTATTGAAGATTCTATAAGCTTTGCTACTTGTGGAGTAGCCAAAAAATATACCTTCATCACTACGCGCATCAAATTTCCCAAAGTTATCTTTTCCATTGTTATGAACAAAACAAGTACAGCCAAAGGGTTTAAAATAAGATATAACAGGTTTGCGGCCTTTGAAAAGTTCCTAAGGAGTTTTCTTTAAGATGGAACGAATAAGACAACGATTCAAAATATAGTTAGCTGTGTTAACAACTTCAGCTCAATAGGTTTTAGGTAATGCATTTTCTAAAAGCATAGTCCTGGCCATATCCTCTAAGGTGCGGTTTTTTTGTTCCACAACCCCGTTTTGTTGAGGTGTCCTAGGAGCAGAAAAGTTATGGGAGATGCCATATTTAGCACAAAACAAATCAAACTGAAGTTGATCAAACTCCCTACCATGATCACTCCGAATTGACACTATAGGCTCGTTTCATAAAGTTTGCAACTCCTTACAAAGTTTTGAAAACTCAAATAAGGCCTCTGAAAAAATGCAACCCAAGTATATCTAGAAAAATCATCAACAACAACAAGCATGTACTTTTTACCATTGGGAGATTTGACTCGCATAGGACCACATAAATCCATATGTAAAAGTTCAAGGGGTCTAGAAGAACTTACAACCTTCTTGGGTTTGAAAGAGCTACATGTTTGTTTACCTCGTGTGCATGCATTGCACATATCAATACCTTTGAAGTCCATCTCAGGTAGCCCTCTTACAAGCCCTTTGGACACAAGCTTCTGTAGTGTATGTGGACTCACATGACCGAGTCTCCTGTGCCAGAGTTTTGGATCGTCCGTCAAATCCTTTAGACAAGTTAAGCTTCCTTGTGCCACTTGATCAACATTTACAGCGTATATATTGTTGTAACGATATGCAGTCAGTATAACTTCACATGTATCTTCTCTGCACACTAGACATCTTTTCTTGTTAAATCTGACATTGTTGCCACTATCACATAATTGAGAAACACTAAGCAAATTATACTTTAAACCATTCACAAGATAGACATTTTTAATACTATGGTTGGAATCACTCCCAACGCTACCAATACCAACGATGTCACATTTTCCTTTGTCACCAAGAGTGATTGTTCCTGTGGATTGCTCCTTTAGATCATGAAAGATAGAACTCTTCCCACTCATATGTCTCGAGCATCCACTATCAATAATCCTTTTTTGCTCCTTCACCTTGGTGATCTCCTGCAAAACAAACATCAACCTTTGTGGCTAGACCAATAAGCAAATTTGGATCCATTGTTGGGATAAACCATATTTGGTAAAATAGTGCCTTTTGGGATCCAAACTTGTGTTATTCGTTCTTTTCTCAAATGAACAGGAAATGCATTGCGAATGATATATGGATCCTTTCTTCTATAGGGGCAGGTCTCTTTTACATGTCCCTTTTTAGCACAGTGGTGACATATAAGAGAGGTTCTGCTTCATTTTGCCTTTACAAAGGTGGTAATATGCTGCTTCTTTAAAAACCTTGGATTGTAACCAATACCACTTTCATTTAGAAGACTTTGTTGCTCACCCAACATCCTATCAAGAGTGCCTTTGGATTTGGTAAAACTTATGAGGGCTGTCTGTTGGTCTTGAATCTTATTATTCAGGGAGATCTTCTCGTTCTCTAAGTCATGTTATTCACTTCTCAGAGATGAGAGATCTTGCTTGAGTTCAGATTTCTCTGAGTCAAGAGTCTTGACTTTAATGTCAAGACCCGAATAAGAAGTTTCAAGACTTTTGACCCTCATAGACAGATCCTCAATAGTTCTTTCCTGGTCCACAGTTCTCTTAATAAGAGTGTTAGTCTGGGCAATAAGTTTCTCTTCATTGGCAATCATATTAGAAAGGAATTCTGATAGTACCTCTTTTGGACTTGCCATAAGTTCTCCTACAGTTACCTCAAGCTTCTCATCGTGGGATTCATCTCCTGAGGCCATAAGACAGACATTGGCCTTCTCATCATCGGAGTCAGAGTCAGAAACGCTCTAAGTTACACCATGGCTTTCTTTTTCCATCTATCACCCTTCTTGGACTGGCTCTTCGTCTTTTGAGGGCAGTCTTTCACAAGATGATCTGTTTCACCACATTCAAAACAAGACAACGGTTTAGTCTTCTTATCATTTTTGTTGTATTGAGACTTACCTCGGAATTTAGAAGACTCTGATCCATCCTTGTTGTTGAATTGTTTCTTCATTTTGAGGATTCGAGCAAGGCCTCTTGTGATAAGAGCAAAAGGATCATCCTCATCGTCATCCTCTTCTTCGGAATCAGATCCATATTTGTTGTCATCCTTCTTAGATTTGAGCGCCAAGTTCTTAGTGTTTGCTGGAAGTTCTCCATCGTCTTCATTAAGGATCATCTCATACGTGATCAATTTCACAAGCAGGTCATCAAGGGGCAGAGTAGTGAGGTATTGGGCTTCCTCTATAGCTGTTACTTTAGGACCCCACTTTTTTTTTTGGGAGACACCTCAATATCTTCCTTACTTTCTCAACGTTTGTAAAGCTCTTGCCGAGAGAGTCAAGGTTGTTGGTGATTTCTGTGAATCGTGTGAACATGGCCTTGATTGACTCATCAGACTTCATTTTGAAAAGCTCATACTTTCGAAGGAAAATACTGATCATGGTGTCCTTCACTTGGCTGGTTCCCTCTTAGGTGACGACCAGCTTGTCCCAAATCTCTTTAGCTGACCTACAAGATGAAATACGGTTAAACTCATTAGTGCTAAGACCACAATAAAGTAAGTTAATAGCCCTGTAGTTTTTGGAGACGAGTTCAAGATCCGCTTGGATGTATTCAGACTCCTTCTTTGCGACTTTGGTTCCATTTGGTCCGTCTTTCTCTGGAATCTTTGGCCCATTCTCTATAATGTTCAAAAGTTTCAGATCTTGGTCTATGATGAACATCTTCATCAATGATCTCCAGTGGACAAAGTTGGTTCCTACAAAGAGTGGTGGTCTGCTGGTAGACCTTCCCTGTGTAAATCCTCCGCTTGATTCACCAGACATGATCGAAAACTCACAAGATTGTTAGATCAAAAGCAGTGAGTAAAGCTCTGATACCAATTGAAGGTTCGATAATGTAAAACAAAGTAATATAGAAATACTCTAGAAGGGGGGTTGAATAGAGTATACCGGTTTTTCGCAGATAGTCTCAAGACTTTTGAAGCTCGTGCAAAACCCTTTGAAATTAGACTTAGTATTTTCTCTGAAAACCTTAATCACAAA
This sequence comes from Persicaria tinctoria, assembly GCA_037127255.1. Lineage (NCBI taxonomy): Eukaryota > Viridiplantae > Streptophyta > Magnoliopsida > Caryophyllales > Polygonaceae > Persicaria > Persicaria tinctoria. The sequence continues at coordinate 16,299,715 of JBANSL010000007.1, read as the reverse complement.
GTTAAACAATCGAACCAAGTGCGGAAATAAGGTAAAGCTGTATTGATTCACAAGAATCCTAGTCTCAAGACTAGGATTCAACCGGCTTTTATTGATTCACAAGACTTAGGATCCTAATAGCTCACCGAGAAGCCTCTCTCCTATACAATTGCAATCTAGTCAACTCACGTTCCCTTGGAGTCCTAGACCAATCTAGAAGAGCCCCACCTCTCTATGCTATCTAGTACAATCCTCTTACACTTAGTGAAACAATCGTCTAGTGTTCACTTCCTGAGTTACAAACTCTCGAGTATAACACTATAACAAAATATATCCTATAAGCTCACCGTGTAACTCTCAAATGCTTTGAAATGAAATAACAAACTCTGAAGGACTAGCAGAGAGCACACGAAGAAGACAGATCTCGCTTGAATGCTCGAGTGTATGAAAGCTTGTGTTCAACGGATGTGTGGCTGTCTTCTTCTTCCTTTTCTTTATATTGAAACAAATCGGCGCCTAAGGATCTTCACCAACGGCTAGAGCGGATCATGGCTTGGGGTGGATCTTCTATCTTTGGAAACTTCGGAGGCCATGATCTTCCGATTTGAATCTTCTCAAATTACAACATAAGGAAGGAAATAATATTCGAAAATACTTCCTGAAAGGTTAGTGTATATATAATAATATAATGGAAGCATATAATAACATAAAATAATATTCGAACATAATATCATATAGAACAGGTTTTGTGTTTCATCAACACTATTAAAGCTTCAAGATCTTTGACACAAACAGACTGTCAAGGCCTTTGAAACTTATTCCGATTTTTATCAAGGGAGTGGAGTTATCAAATGGTTATGCAATTATTCGTTGTTTCTTTTTACCTCGTAAAAATAAGAATTTCACTGAAAAATCATCCATTTATTGTTCAATGTCCACGTTGACTCGACCGATTTAATCGAAACCGTTCGTTCATCATATTTTTTAGGTTGATATATCGTGTTGATATAAAATATCAACCAATCGTGCAAAGTAAAAAAAAAACCAGAAAGATAAAAATCCTTTGAAGATAAGCGATTGATTCTTTTAGGTTGATATTTTTCCGATCTAATTCAACAATACTACGTATAAAACTAAGGGCGTGTTTGAAAGCAGTTTTTGCTATGTTATGTTAGGTTATTTTTTTTCCTTAATTGATTGAAGCATGTTTGGAAGCGTCTTCTCATGGAGCTTCCGGAGTTTGAGTTGCAGGTTTTTTTCGCCAATTTTAAAAGCTGAGGGGGGGGGGGGCAAGCTTTCGCGGTTTCTTCAATCAGGTTTATGAAATTATGTCTTTTTTGCCCTTGATGCTCCCTCGTTCAACATCTCCTTCCATCCTACTCTTTTTCAATCCGAGAACCCTTCAATCCGAGAACCCTTTAATCCATGTAAATACAAAACCGAGAACCCTTCAATCCGAGAACCCTTGAATCCATGTAAACACAAATTCGAGAACCCTTTTCATCAAACCGCAGGACTCGAAATTGAAGTAGAAAATCATGAAAATCAAACTGGAGGACGACCGCACTTCAATCCGAGAACCCTTTTCATCGAAATCCAACATCCGAACTCAGAAATCGTGAAGAGGAGGAAAAGGAGGAACAGTCGAACTCAGAAATCGTGAAGAGAAGCAAGAGGAGGAGGGCTTACCTGTACTGTTGTTGTCTGACACCGAGGGTTAGGGTTTGGCCGAATGTCCAGACTCTAGTTTGCAATGGAGCGTCAAATTGAGCGTCAAAAGGGATGAGGGTGGGTAGGTGGGGGATAAATAATTAAGGGTATTTTGGTCATTTTTCTCATAAATAAATCTACTACACCTCATACCAACCAAACACCAATCAGCTTTTTTACAAGTTTATTTTTAAAATAAAACCTCCAACTCCCACGCCCTCATAATACACAAAACAAACTCCAACTCCTAAAAAATATCCAACCCCTAAAAAACCTTCAATTTGCCAAACACGCGCTAATTCTAAAAAAAAGTCTTCTCGCAAACTTGCAATTAAAAAAAATTGCGGGTCCCACATGTACCCATCTTCTTCCCCTTATTCCCCACTCACGCACTACAAAAGAGAGTAGTGATATACTGATATGTAATGCGCGTGGCCCACTCATTTTAATTAAGAAAAAAAAAAGAAAAACAACTTTTAATTTAGGCCACCCATTTCCATACGATTAATGGTCCATTTCTATATTCTATATAATATACTGTATATAGCAAACTATATTATGCATTACAGTGTATGTATATATACTATGGTAAGGGCTCAAATAAAAATGGTTCTTAAATGTTCTTAAATATACATTAAATGTTCTTATTATGTATATGCTCGATCACCTCAGGTAGTACCAGATCGAGCTCTGAAGCCAACAGAACTCATAGTTACGTAATGGAATCCAAACTTGCAGATGAAAGCAAAGGCGATGATGTTGAAAAATGAAAACATTGACATTTCTTCCTCAAATCAAAGATTATATTATCTTAATTCATCGTCGTCCTGATCAGTGCGATCTTCTAAATTCGAAGAGTCTTTACATCCTGACAACGTTGGCAATGGTTAATTTGAAGAATGAACGTTGAAAATGGTCCTTTTTTCAGGTATCATTTTATGCAAAGAGGAAAACCTAGATATATGGTCAAAGTAGTATACAATCAACCACAATGGATCAACAACCTCCTGATTATTCTGGTTATAGGATCCCTTCAAATGTGTTTGCGAAAAACAGGCCCGACAACCCAATGGAATGGAGCATCAATTCAAATGACTCATTGTTCAGCATTCAAATGGGCACTACAAGTTTTACCTATGACTAAAATAATTGGCTAATGAAATTCGAGGAGAATGGGGAGGGTTATCAGCACTTGGATTCCCATCAGCCCGCGCAGTTAGACGATGATTTGCATCCATTAGGAGATCAGATCTCTACAGCTAAGCCTTTGGAATCTCCTTCAGAGCCTCCTAACATTGAGACATCAACTGATACCGGCACTTCGGGAATTACCAGTACAGGCACTGAACTAACAAACACTGTTAATGCAGAGGAGGACCCTGGTGATCAACCGGCTACTAGGTATCCTTCAAAAGAGGAATCGGATATAAATGCAAATCATAATCCATCAAACAGTAAATCTTCTCTTACTGAGGAGCGAACCCGCCATTCTGCTCGTTGTTCAGATGCAAGCGGCCAATCTTTCACATTCTGATTGTAAGTTAAAACCAACCTCTCTTGTGTGCTTTCCCGGAATTCAATTTAGACTCCATTTGGCAAAACTAAGTAATTTTTCGTAGCTTATGGTTTCGATATTATATAGTCTTAAATGAACTAAATATAAGATTTTAGTTTAATTAGCTTTTGAAATCTAAGGTTTTCAACAGCTACTCACTCAAGCTTTCGGGACTTTTGTTTTGTTATTCACAAATTTTCAACAGAGACCCTAACAGCCAGGTTTACCAAACACTATACTAACTGATTAACCTATAGTTAACACAAATAATCCAACAGCTCCAGCTACTCCAACAACTACCATTTTGCCAAGCGCACCCTAGCTTATAATACTGCAGTTTGGAATGTATTTGAATAATATTTCAAGATCCTTATGGCAAAGAGCAGTTCTTAAATTCTCCAGACATTGATAAATTTGTTTCCATTTAGCATATATTTGTATTGTTTAATTTGTATGCATTTAGATATATCACATTTTCTTGAACAAAACAGGCTGGCGGGCGAGCTCCCTTCCATATAAATACACTAGTGACATTTTTTTGAGAGAGATTTGTAACCTCTTTGCCCTTTAGGTTCTGACCTTGATGACTGGTGTTCTCGTTGAGGCTAATTATTTCATTATAATTGCATTAGTTTCTGCTTATGTTTCTGGTGTTTTCGAACAATTCTCTTCAACGTACTTGTCTTCTACGCTACTATTTATTTTACTTAGATGGCCCAAAACAACAACCCATATTCCAAGATGAATAATGTAATCCTGCATCTGGTGGCCCACCCCGCCCTCGTTATTTATGTCAAATTAATATGTGAGCCCGATGTGAATTAAGGTCTGTCGCTAGAGTTGTTGTCGTGCCTGCAGGCATAGTGTGTAGCTGTGTGATTTTAGACAAATGGTCAGTTTTCGCCCTACTTAAGTTACCAGTTAGGAAATGAGCATCCTTAGAGAACTTTTAACAGTACTATTCAAGATACTTATTTGTAAAAAAAAAATTAATAAAAAACTATCAGTGTGGGTGTATGAATGCTTGAAGGATGCAACATTAGCATCGATGCTAATTTCCTCAGGCTTCAATTCATTCATTGCCTTTACAAAATGGGGGACACATGTCATGATCTCACTAGTGGTGGGGAGGAACGGCTGAGTTCAAAGCGAACCAACAGTTGAGATTTAATCTGTCCCATTTTAATTATTCATATAATGTCATTTTCGCTATCTAAAATGTAATTTTTTTTAACAAAATTACTATAATAATAGATTCATTTTTCTCTACACGTAGACATCAATTTTGAATATGTTTCGACATATTTTGAAAAAAAAATAGATTTATTTGGATATAATTATATTGTAATTTTCCTCGATAAATTAGATCTTGAGTGTTCGTTGTCCGATTGCTTATTATAATATCTTTCCGGATAGGGAATCTCAAAATTGGATCATTTTATATATGCTGGAAATTTTATAATTAAATTTTAGGAACTAAATACTTATATAAAATTATAATAACATTATAAACATGTTTGAAATATTTGTTATAGAGGAGTATATTCGTAAATTGAATTTGTTAAAAATAGATGAATTGTGGGATGCTAGAGATGTTATTGTTAAAGTAGAAAAAATAAGGGAGAGATGTTATGCTTATGTGACGAAGAGAAATGAATAAGAAAAATAGTATTTTTATGGCTCGTTTGGTATCGATTACCGGAAATGAGAAATTGGTAATCGGAATGGATGATTACCATTTTAGTGTTTGGTAGAACAAAATCCGGAATTAAATTAATTACTAGTAATCATTTTATCCCCAATTTCTACCCCTTTTCACCCCTAGCAAAAGGAGGGGGATAATCCCATTCCCACTTTCCAGTTGGAAACTGTTCTCGTCTTCATCGCTACCAGCCTACCACCACCTTCGACGTCGCCGTTGCACCTCCACCTTCGACTGGCCGCCACTGCTCCTCCACGTCGACTGGGCGGCGCTACTCCACCTATCCCCTGCACCGGGCTCCCCGGATCTCCTCCACCTTCAACGACCGCCACCATCGTTGCCACCGTCCTCTCCACCTTCACCTTCGATGCCATTGTCCTCTCCAAATCTCCTCGCCGCCATCATCCTCTCCAGATCTCCTCCATCTTCGACGGGCGCCGCCGCTCCTTCGCCTTCGACGACCACCAGATCTACTTCCTCTCCCTAGCAACAGGCTCTCCGGTCTCCTGATCTGCTTCCTCTCCCCGACAACAGGCTCTCTAGTCTCCAGAACTGCTTACTCGTCGTCGCCCTCCTCCCGCCATCGTCCTCTCCAGATCTGGTTTCACCTTGCTGCCGCCATCCCACCGCCATCTCCCCACCCTCAACCTCAATCTCCCCCGACCACAGAGGGTTCGAAATCCCCAAATTAATTTGCAGATTTTATGAATTTTGTCTTGATTTTGTTGAATTCGGTAATTTCATACGGAGTACTAACTTTGATTTAATTTGAGAAATACAATTTGTGTTCTTTATAAATTTCTCATTCCGACATTGTACCAAACAACATGATTGAGAAATGACTCATTCCCAATTTTGATTCCCATTTCGATTCCCATTCCCATTCCGATTACCACACTCGTACCAAACAGGGCCTTAGTATATTGAATAGTAACTATATTGTTGGGGCTCTTTGGGGCTGCAGAGTTGGAGAAGAGCCAAATGAAGTAGCACAGCTAAAGAAACCACATGCACATTAATTGCATGCTACATATACACCATGCACATTGCATGCTCTATATATATATATATATACCATTAATTAATTCTATCTGTGCTCACATCCTCTCGGTATAAACCATTTCATGGTAATATAAATTTAATACAGTAGTTCGATTGGAAGAGTTGGTTGGAAATTAAATAAGATATCATCACCTAACAGGCTAACCCCATACCTGCTAGGGCTGACACGGTACGGTACCATGATAAATTTTTTATTACCATATACACCGTATCGATACCACTCGGTATAAGATTGTCTGTACCACGTACCAACCGACTAGTTTCGGTTACCGAAACTATTGGTACCGAAAATATCGGTTACCGAATATCGGTACCGTGGTAACCGAAGACACTATTTTCATGCCTAAATTTGCGTTTTATACACTGTGGTACCATCGGTACCGATGGTACCGATATTTTTTTTAAATAAATATATATTCGGTACCGACGGTAAATGTAGTCTACATCCCCGCAATATTTAATTTTTAATATATATATATATATATTCGGTATCGACGATACCTCATACCACAGTATTTGGGTTGCCCGTACCGTATACCGTACCGACTAACCTTAGTACCGAGAAATCGGTTACCGACTTCTTGGTACCAATGTCCGATTGGTACAGTTGATAATCGATTGATATGGTAATTTTCCTACCACCACCCAACCCTAATAACTGCACCTAGAGAAATATTAGCTCAGCTGAGCTACCTTTCCAAGATCCTACCCAAAAAAAAGCTACCTTTCCATGAAGATCTCCTTCACAATTTATGTGAAACGTCCCACCACAAAAAAAAAATAAAAATAAAAAAGCATTTATCTTAGGACAATTTGTATAGATATACCATAAAAAATTCAACTTTGCAAAAATGTCAATGGAGGGTATAATTTGCAAGGGAGTGTAAAAATGTTAGATTTGCAAATAATTTTTGAAAAAAATTGTAAAAAAGGCACTTTATTTGGACATATTTGCAAAATAGTCGCATTTTTGGACAATTTAGAAAAATAGCCGCTATATATACCCTAATTTGATTAACTTTCTCTCTCCTCAATCCTCCTCCAGATCTACCGGTCTCCTCCTTCTCCCCTTTCTCTCTCTCGTGCATCCTCCGTCGCCTTCTCCTCCTCCAGTCCTCCTCCGGCAAAATTCATCGCTTCCCGCAGTCGAAGTTCGGCGACGGCGTGCAGTGGCTCCCGCCTTTCTCCGCCTCTCGGCTTGCTTCAAGGAGGTGCGTGGTTATTCATAAATTCGAAAATTACCTCTTACGATCTCGATCTCGATTCCGTCGGGATCTTTGGACCAGCAAGGACTCGAGGTTGGCTGGCAATCGGCGATCAGATCCCATTTGCAATCGCCGGAGTTCCAATTGCTCAATCTCATGGTCTGTCTGTTCATATTCTGTTATCTCGATTTGATTTTCTTTTTCCTGATTGTATTGTTTTGCGAATGGAATTGATTGGAATTGTATTGTTTTGCGATCAGATCCCAATTGCAATCGCCGGAGTTCCAATTGCCTTATGTCTCTGTGATGACAACACCAAAGTTGAGCACTCTCTCTTTCTCATATTTCAAACCGTTAATCAGGAAGACATATTCTACATTCCTGAAACTAATAGCTTGAATTTGCAGTCGGATTGCTAGACTTCACGAATTGATGGTAATGAGTCTCAGTTCAGTGACATGGTCAGCAAGCATGTAGTAGATGATCATCATTAGGTATTCAACTTTTCTTTATATGTTCTCTTTTGTGTTTGCCTTCCTTGGAAGTCTTTGTGTAAATTTTTCTATCAATTCCAGGATAAAACTGTGGTAGATCCTGATGCATCTATCGATCTTTCACTCAGACTCTCCAATTTGAGCTCCCTAAAGGTATTAGTATTTGCATGAAATATCTCTTGATCGGCATTGAAACAAAGCATTAGTGTAGTTACAGTTTTTTTTCAGTAAAATGATTGTTGTGTGCAGCTTTCCCTCATTGAATATAACTTCAGGATTGAAGATTTATCCCCAGATATCCAAGACTAAATAAAAGTATTGCTGTGTGCAGCTTCCCCTCATTGAATATAACTTCTGGATTGAAGATTTATTCCCAGATATCCAAGATGGGGTGAAGCTTTGTAGAGCCATTCACCTTTTGGAAAATGACTCTTCTATTCTCACGATCAGCCTCTCTTTTGTTGGTAATTTTGTAACAGAATTATGATTATTGCAAGTGCAAATCCTAATAAGTGTCCAGTGTCTTCAAATACACTGTCTATTTTATGGCAGAAATTGGCACTCCCTGCTGACAGCTGTAAGAAGAGGTTGGCAAATTGCAATATTGCTTTGTAATATCTGAAGAAGGCTGGTGTTCCGTTATGTGATGATGATGGAATGTTGATAACAGGAGATGATATTATCAATGGAGACAAAGAACTTATATTATCTCTTCTACGGAATATGTTTGTTCACCTGCATGTATGTTTTATTTTTGGGCATTTCACAGAATGGTATGAAGCGCACTTAAATAACTTCCTTCACTTATTCTATAGTCATTGACTTATTTTGTTTTGTTCATTAACGTTGGAGCTGCAGATACCACTTCTGATCAACAAAACTACACTTTATGATGAGATCTGCAAAATTTGCAAAGCAAATTATTTATGCATTTGAGATTTAATTGTTAATTTACCTGTTTATTTCTCACTTTTTAAGCTATAGTTATGATATTTACTTGCACATGAACTTAAGGACGTGGATTCTTCTAGTCATTTAGATATGCTCCTTAACTGGTAAAGGTAAATACCAAATCGACACTTTGTGTTGAAGTCTCCTTAAAGTGGATTCTTCTAGTGATAACTGAACCAGGTTGATAGTGAAAATGTTTGTTCTACTGTATAAATTGATTAGCCGAGTGGCTCTGTAGTTTCATTCTCACAGCCTGTTATTTTAGCACTAGCACATCCTTATAAAAAAAAACATTTCACAGTAGTAGAGATATTTGGTTCTCAAATATGTATGGAGTTCTGATTTGATGATATAAGTTCGATAAAAATACTTACAACTGTTACTCTATCAGTAAATCATGCGCCTCTCCCATCTCCCTGATCATGGTTTTTCTGGTACAAGATCTTAATATCCATTTTCAGTTTCTGCAGTCAATATCCATTTTGGGCCTCACCTTTTATTTCCCAACTTTTCCCTTCCATGATAATTGCTAAGTCGACAACTACATGTAAGATTCAAGTAAGAGGAATCTGTACCTTAACCCAAAATCTTGGTGCGCTTGTGCCAAATGAAAAAAGGAGATGACTTCATTTCCTTGAAAGTGGAGACCATCTTTTTATTCTTTAGTTTTAGCATTCGTTTTCGCCGATTTTGGTCTTTGTGCTTTTGTTTACATAATAGACTCACTTCTCTTCTTTCTCTTGCAGAATACTGCTAGCATCCGAGGCTTAATGGCACAGTTGATCATTCAAGAAAGGAGGCGTACCTTAGTCGAATTTATTTGGGGTATTATGAAATTCTTATATAGTTGCAATGCAACTGTGCAGTACTGCAGTTTACTCCTGCTTGTGTTACAATAGTAGCTGCTGGCTACTATTTGTTTCATTAACGACAAAATGATGTATGTTCCTTTGCTCTAGTCAAATGTAAGACTATGTTAGATGTCTTTTTTTTTTCTTGCCCAACAAAAGTGATGTCATTTAAAGCCTATTAGCTCAAAATGGTAGAGCAATGTGCCTACGCACAATGATGCGGGTTCAAATCCCGCATAGGCTATCTATGCGGTATCTCTTAAAGTGCATTTTTTTGTCCAAACATCAACTGAAGCAAAGACTCTTTGTCACAAAAGAGTCACAAAGAGATGACAATGGCAAACCTCATATTCACACAACAAGTAAATTCAATGTGTAAAATTACTTTGATTTGATGATACAACAAATTCAGTGTCAGCACTAATCAGCACCTAAACAACAGTAGTAGAACTAATCACATTCACAAAGGATAGTTAAAGATGTAAGATTTCAACTGATATAAGATAGTTAAAGCCCACCTAAACAACAACTTGATTTTTGGACTGAATTTGTTGAGGTGCTGAACTTAACCTCACATGGGCTGATTCTGTATGTACATTTTGCATAAGTTAGATCTATGAAATCTGTTATAAATTTCAAATTAAACCACACATGGGGCTGATTTAAATCTTGTTATTTCAAATAACAAGAAACGAGTTATGCATTTGATTAAAATTTCAGCACCTAAACAGCAGAGATTCTTATAGGACATTAGTAAAATGATTCAAGTGATTTTCTGACCTCAATATATAATATGTGCCTACAAAATGTTACGCATTGTGTATGCTGGATGTTACTTTGTGACCAAATTGTTTTGAAGTCTTCAAGTCCTTGTGCATTCCTTGAATATCTGGAAATAGATGTTATTCAGAGGATTCAGCCTCATGCTTCCATCATCTTCTTAAGGTATTAAGGATTTCTGTGTAGGTTCCTTCGCTTTTTGCAGAATGGTTCCGGATCTGTGAACTTCCTACTACAAACGATGCTGCTACTTCGGACTTTTGAAAGGAGATGACACTAGTTGTGCATCATCCAATCAAGGAATTTTTATGTATAGCCAACCATGTGACGGTTTTCAAAGACTGAAAAGTTACTAGAGCTTACATTTTTTCATGTCAGATTAGTATTGCTCTTTTTCATGGTGAAAATTAGTGCTGACACTGATATTAGTTACAATTAGTGGTGAAAATTAGTGCTGACACTGATATTAGTTGCACGACTCTATTTTAAGAGTTGCACGACTCTGTGTTAAGAGTTGCACGACTCTGTTGTAAGAGTTGCACGACTCTGTTTTAAGGGTTGCACGACTATGTTTTAAGAGTTGCACGACTCTGGTGTAAGAGTTGCACGACTCTATTTTAAGAGTTGCACGACTCTGTTTTAAGAGTTGCACGACTATGTTTTAAAAGTTGCACGACTCTGTTTTAAGAGTTGCACGGCTTTGTTGTAAGATTTGCACGACTCTGTTTTAAGAGTTGCACGACTCATTTTTAAGAGTTGCACGACTCTGTTGTAAGAGTTGCACCACTCTGTTGTAAGTGTTGCACGACCATTGAGACTTGTGAAATTGTGCTCACTAAGATTTTATTTTTTCTCAATATGTTTTTATACTTTTTAATAGATTATTGCACAACACGGTCTTATTTTTGCTCATCAATAGAGTAAAATTGCACAACATGGGGGATTTTAGTTTGAATGTGCAATTTTAGTTGATATTGGTTTAGATGAGAAAATTAGGCAAGAAAGTTGCACGACTCTGTTTTAAGAGTTGCACGACTCTGTTTTAAGAGTTGCACGACCCCGTTGTAAGAGTTGCACGACTCTGTTTTAAGAGTTGCACGACTCTATTTTAAGAGTTGCACGATCCCGTTGTAAGAGTTGCACGACTCTGTTTTAAGAGTTGCACGGCTCTGTTGTAAGAGTTGCACGACTCTGTGTTAAGAGTTGCACGACTCTGTTTTAAGAGTTGCACGACTCTGTTGTAAGAGTTGCACGTCTCTCTTGTAAGAGTTGCATGGCTCTGTTTTAAGAGTTGCACGGCTCTTAAAACTAGATTTGGATCATATTTGTGAAATTGTTATCCAGGCTTGATGGAATTGTTCGACATCATTTGATCGGCTTATGATTCATTTGTCACGTGCTTCTTCGATTCTTTGTGAAATTGTTATCAATGCTTGTGCAACTCTAAAAAAAGTGCTGACATGGAAAAAATAGTGCTGACACGGAAAAACGTGTAACTCTAAACTAGACTTGGATCATATTTGTATAATTTACGGTTATATTTGCACATCGTACTCTTATATTTGCATGACAAAATGTTAAAAAAAATAAAAATACAAAAAATTAGATTTGATTCATATTTGCACAACTTACGGTTATTTTTGCTCAACAATTCATTATATTTTGCACAACAATCGAGACTTGTGAAATTGTGTCTCCACATAATCTTATTTTTTGTAAATATAATTTTATATCTTTTTAATAGATTATTGCACAACACGGTCTTATTTTTGCTCATCAATAGAGTAAAAATGCACAATCGAGATTTCTGAAATTGTTCTCAACATGATTTTATGTTCTCTCAATATTATTTTAAGAATTTGCACGACTATGTTGTAAGAGTTGCACGACTATGTTGTAAGAGTTGCACGACTATGTTGCAAGAGTTGCACGACTCTGTTTTAAGAGTTGCACGACTCTGTTTTAAGAGTTGCATGATCATGTTTTAAGAGTTGCATGAATCTATTTTAATAGTCGCACGACTCTATTGTAACAGTTGCACGACTCTTATTTTTGCTCAACAATAGGTTATTTTTTGCAAAACGATCGAGATTTGTGAAATTGTTTTCAACATGATTTTATTTTCTCTCAATATTATTTTAAGAATTGCACGACTCTGTTGTAAGAGTTGCACGACTATGTTGGAAGAGTTTCACGACTATGTTGCAAGAGTTGCACGACGTTGTTTTAAGAGTTGCACGACTCCGTTGTAAGAGTTGCACGACTCTTGTTTTAAGAGTTGTACGACTCTCTTGTAAGAGCTGCACAACTCTGTTTTAAGAATTGCACGACTCTTGTTTTAAGAGTTGCACGACACTCTTGTAAAAGTTGCACAACTCTGTGCAAATATAATTTCATACTTTCTCAATAAACTGTAAACGATTCAGAATAAATTGAAGCAAGTCTAGTTTTATTTTTTTATTATTTTTAACATTTTGTCGTGCAAATATAATCGTAAATTGTGCAAATATAACATTTTGTTGTGCAAAAATAAAAATATATATTATGGATCCCATAATAAAATATAGGTAGTTTTTTTAATTTCTTATATTTTTAGGGTGATTTTTGTAATTTTATCAAAATTTTATCTTCTTCCTCCGATTTGTGCGCAGAGGCCATCGCCGTGCTCGACGCCACCGCCAGCGGCCTGTCTCGCTCCGGTGCTCGCTTCCTCCCTCGCTCCGGTGCTCGCTTCCTCCCTCGCTCCGACGCTCCCTCCCTCGCTTCGGCGCTCGGTCACCACCGGCTCCCTCCCTCGCTCCCGATTACTGTGAAGAGAACGCCGGTCGGCTCGCCTCGCCGCCTCCGGCTCGGATCTCGCTCGGCCTCGCTCGGATCTCGCTCGCTCGGCCTCGCTCGCTCGGCCTCCAGGGCGGATCTGAATCTCGCATCGTCGCTCAGCCTCGCTCGGCGTCGCTCGGCCTCGCCGCCTTCGGCTCCGCCTCCGGCCGCTCCGGCCTTCGCTCTCCGACGCTCCAGATGCTCCAATTTCGTCATTGACTCCTCTTCCCGACGTATCTCCGGCGCTCCAGATGCTCCAATTTCGCCATCGACTCCTCGTCCCGACGTATCTCCGGCGCTCTTGAGCACTTTCGAGCAATCTGAGATCCGAGATCTCCGTTGCTCTGGAGCATTCTCGCTCGCGTCTCGAGCACTCTGAGATCCAATGAATCCGAAGAGAGCGAGAAGGAGAGACGTCCGGGGAGCGGGGAGAGAGGAGAGAGAATTAGGAGGGGAGAGAGAAAATGGTTTATATTGCGTCTATTTCTCTAATTTGTCCCAAAACGCGGCTATTTCGCAAATTAGGTCCAATTTGGTGGCCATTTTGCAAAACGCCCCATAATTTTTTTTACCTATTTAACCTTTACCCGGTTAAAAGAAGGAAGAATGGCGCCAAGCCTCATTCACACCAAATTTGAAAGGGGGGCAAATGAGATGGTGACAAGTGGCTCAACTTACATTTTAGTTGTTTTAAACTAATTTTCAGCTATTTTTATTTGTTAAAATTAAAAAATAAATTTATTTTTGAACTTAATTTAATTTTATCTATTTATAGACACCCACTTTATATATGTTTATGAAAAAAATATATTTCAAAGTATAGTTGGGTCTGCATCGTATCTTGATCTCAATTTGGAGTATGGCATGGATAACCATTTGGATGGCAAAGACAATAATTCAGTTGACACAAAAATTCACACAACTGGCAAGATAAACCAGAAAATCTGGGCAGAATCGACAATCATTGCTCCGGAGATGAAATGTAAAGTTGTCGACGTTGACATAAAGGAGGGGCTAATCTAAAAATGGTAACTGACACAAGTAAAGGGCGCATCAATACGACACATTGCTTCCGATCATTACAATGCCCCCCCAATCTCGAAATCCACCAAAAGTATCCGTCACGTGGAAAGTATGTTTGCTGGAAGCGTCGGGATACATAAGTAAGTGTGGAGTGGTAAGGTCATCATATGCCGCTCTCCGTACAAACGTCTTTTCTTTTCAGTCGGCAAATGATGGTTTTTGTTATTTTGCATGAACTCAAGGTAAAGTATGTGGTTGTCTATTTTGTTTGCCTAAGATGCGAAACCCAAATATTTGTGATGTAAATTACTAGCTAGTAAATACTATTATCTAGCCAGTGACAACGATGTCCTAGCCAATGTAGAAGTAACCCCTGTCGGATCTCGTCTTAGCCAATATAAGACTAATCCATGTCGGAAGTCTTAGCCAATAAATACTATTGCTTGGAACTCACTGACACTTTGAGGTTTAATTATGGCGGTTTTGACTGTACATAACCGGTCGTTTAGTTCACCGACGATCCAAAAAGCAAATGTATGCGATTTTTTGTTTACTAGTCAGTATATGATTTTTCCTAGCCAATAAAATCAAAGTGTCCACAACATAAGAATACTGACCATTAAACCCAAACGAAAAATGTCCACAACATAACTTATCAGTCATCAAATACAAGTCATCCAAAAGGTGGAAACGATTAAATGTTTAACAAGTAAACCAAACACTACGAAATACTAAAGTTCCCTTCCAAAGAAGCTTTGAATGGTGTCTTTGTGATTCTCCACCTCAAAGTCCTGATTCCTTCCAGCACATTTGAGGCCGGTGACGGGGCAAAATTCCTTGATAAAGAACCGGAGGAATCGCCCCTGGAGCTCGTACCATGTCTCACAAGTGTAGCAAAAAATGCTCAAATTAAGGAATAATATATTATTGCAATCATACCATAATATTAAACAACAACACCTTAGGACCAAACACAGGGCTCTACAAAAGCTAATCCAAAGAACAAGAAGATATTGCTAACTTTGCCTAAATGAAATATGATATTTCCATACGTCCACCAAAAAAATATACATGAGTTTAGATTCATTATCTTGAATTGTTGTCTGGAGTCGAGAAAATCATTCAGATGATCATAATCAACTATAAATATACATCATATAGCCATAAGCCAATAACAACAGATACTCCGATTAATTGTAACATTCCAAAATACAACAAATAATCAATACTCCAAAACAACATCCATATTGTGTACTCACTGGTCAGACTTAAATCAACAAGAAAAAGCAGAGAAAAAGCCTCAAATGTGCCTCAAGTCGCCCCATCTAATACTACTAGTACAAGATCACAGAAGCTACAACTACCAGTACAATGGAAACTCCACTCCAAGCCACCATGTCTCCAGCATTTTTACCTGCACAAATTGATATTAAGCAGTAATTATTAGTTCCTCTAGCTAGAAATCACTTCCTAGCAGCATAAGATG
Organism: Persicaria tinctoria; assembly: GCA_037127255.1. Lineage (NCBI taxonomy): Eukaryota > Viridiplantae > Streptophyta > Magnoliopsida > Caryophyllales > Polygonaceae > Persicaria > Persicaria tinctoria. The sequence goes on along the minus strand of JBANSL010000007.1, from coordinate 16,284,097 downwards.
AAACCACAGATATTTCAAATGATAATCGCAAATCAATATCACCCTATGTTTGCCTAGCTAGTATCAAATTACATAGCTTCTCTTTGCTACCATTAGATATCTGTCAGCTCAATCGAAGATCAGCCTAAGTGAAACATGACAGAAGTTTCATCATTCTCAATCCAGCAAATGAGTCAAATGACTCCTCACATTTAATTGCCAGCACACAAGGTTTAGATCCAGCTTTCTTGATATGGGCAGCACAAATCAGATGGTCCAGTAACTTCAGTTCATCAGTACAAAGCAGAAGCATGTTATACAATCTAAAATCTAGCTATACGCACACCACGATAAATGACCACGGGTTGCCTCGCTTTTTGCGTGTGGATTTATGGCCCCGTTGTTGCCATCTGCGGCTGACGACGTCACTCCGCCGCTCTGCATCGAATCCATGTCGCTGTCACCGCCTCAATTTGGCGGTTCGATTACTACAGAAGAAAGAGGGAGAGAGGATTCATCCTTGCTGAAGCTTAAGCCTCACCTTCGGAAATTACTTTGATATTGGCCTAATTGAATGAAAATTGAAAGTGCTTTATCGGATCTGTAAGCTCTTCACGGGAATTTGCATAGCCTCCATTCGAGGGAGTCTAGGGCTGGCATTTCATTCTCGGTGGTGTTGAGTGGGCACAAACGGGATGGGTTCTGGGCTCAGTGGGTGTGCCGGAGGGAGAGGGTTCGAACGTCGGTGGTTGGGTGGCCGGAGGTGGCTCGTGGAGGGCGGGGAACGGCTGGAGAGAAGGAGGAGGCAAGGCGGTGAGGGCTTGGTTCAACAAGAATGGTAACCTGTGAAAAGGGGTCATAGGAACCGGTTATTTTTGCCAATTTTTGGGGTTAATTGCAATTTTTGCAAATTTTGGAGGGGACTGTTATTTTAGCAAAGGGTCCAAGAATTTGGTATATTGGATGCTATTTTCTCTTTATCTGAAGCGGTGGGAGGAGTTGTGACTTGGGAGTAAGAAAATAAAATAAAGGAAAAATGACTAAAAATAATACAAACTATCACCCGTGAACCGAAAATAATACGAACTTTAAAAATAACTAATTCGTATACAAACTATGACATAATAAACCAATTTTGATATAGCTATCAAAATTCCATTCAAAGTGCTGATTTTGCAAACGGAAATAAACTTTGGGCTTGAAATTAAATTAACTTAAAATTGAAATTGCAATAAACCTGCAAATTTGTGAAAATCATGAACGCTTGAAGAACTGTCAAACTGGGGTCTTCCGTGTTCGATCTGGATCTTCCGATCAAGAACATGGTGGATGGACGAAGGTTGAAGATGAAATGGAGAGAGAGGATGGCAACAAAAATCAAAGAAATTCCACATCACCATCTTTACTCAAACACACTCACAAGAGCACACACGAAAATCATAAGAATTTAACATCAAATCGAATATAAATCATCAAATTTTTATAGGAAATAGATAGATCTGAAGCATATCATTATTAAACACATAATTTGCAACATCAATTTCTATTAAATCGATTCAATTTTTTGGATCTGAATTTTTGGGTTCAAAAACCCTAATTTTTTAAAACCCAAATTCGAAACGGATTTCTTCTACAGAGAAGAGCATGAGAGAAGGCGAGGTGAGAGATCGAGGAAGCAGAGTTGCTTCCATGGGTAGTTCAGTGCTTGACGTCGATTCAATTTTGAAATGAAGGCCACTGGTTTCTAGTCTTCCATGGCAACGAGAAAGGCCAAGAACGTGGGAGGAAGAAGGCCATTTTTTTGTTTCAACACATTCTCCCAATATTTTATGCTAATTACATTTTAAGTCCAAAGTTTATATCCATTTGCAAAATAAGCACTTTGAATGGATTTTTGATAGCTATATTAAAATTGGTTTATTATGCCATAGTTTGTATACGAATTAGTTATTTTTAAAGTGCGTATTATTTTCGGTTCACAGTTGATAGTTTGTATTATTTTTGGTCATTTTTCCTATAATAAAATGACTGGGGATCTCATCATTCACTATAGGGCTGATCATCGGCTCAAAATCGATTCGAACCTGATCAAACCAAACCGAACCTAAAATTGAAATTTTCAAAAATGAAAACCGAACCTAAACTAATAGGTTTGGTTCGATTTTTTGCCGGATCGATTTCGGTTAAGTTCGGTTATGAACCTAAGTGCACCGAAATTAATTGAGCAATTTGGTTGTGAGATTGTGGACGGAATTTCCGAGTTCAGATTATCGCAACAGGGAGGCAAAATGAGTGGAAAGGAAGGCAGATTGAATCTGTTGAACTTGAGGGCTATAAAGTCGAAAGGAAGGCTTAGAAGGAAGGCAGATTGAATCTGTTGAACTTGAATATATTGAATCTGGAAAAGAGAAGCAAGCGAGAAGGAGAGACGAGGGTGGGACTGAATGACTGACCGTCGAGCAAGAAGGAGAGACGAAGAGCGTCGAGCGAGAAGGAGAGACATGAGCGACGAGCATCAAGCGAGAAGGAGAGACAAGAGCGACGAGCGTTGAGCCGGTGGGCCGGTGTCTGGTGGCCGACTAGCTACCTCGCCGACGGCTAGAATGCTGGAGCACGGATCTGGTGTGGAGTGGGACTGAAGCACCAAGGATTTGGTGAAGGACGAATTGGTGGATTGAAGGCCTGAAGGCGAAGACGTGAGTGGATAAACCTAATTTGTATTGTGTTAATTGAAATATAATTAAAATAAATTGGAAAAAATCGGTTTTTTCCGGTTTAACCGAACCGAACACAAACGGAACCGAAAACCGAAATTTAAAATTTCTTGAACCGAAAACCTAAACCGAAACACCTTGGTTCGGTTCGGCCGAAAAATTCGGTTTGAATCGAATTTTGATCAGCCCTAATTCACTGGGTTTGCCTATGCTTGAATTGGAAGTTTTGAAAGCACAAATCCCGGACCCGTCCCGGTCCTGTTTCGGGCCCGTCCCGATTCCAGTGGGATTTGAAAAAAAAAAAAAGTAAATCCCGTCTCGCAAAAATTATGTGGGACAGGACGCGGGACGATTATTCCTTATCCCGCAAATCCCACCCCGTCCCGGATATATAATAATAATAATAATAATAATAATAATAATAATAATAATAATAATAATAATAATAATAATAATAATAATAATATACAGTGTATATATATACACTTTGTATAATTGTATATGTATTGTATACATTGTGTATGTACTGTGTATAATTGTATATATATACTGTGTGTGTGTGTATATATATATATATATATATATATATATATATATATATATATATATATATATATATATGTCATGTCTTTAAAACCCGCAAAATATAATGGTATTTTAGAATTTTTTTTTTTTATAATGTTTTTTAATCGAGGGACAAGGTCCGTCCCGTCCCGTGAAAGAAAAGACCCGTACGCGCGGGATTGAAAAAAAAATAGTGAATCCCGTTCTGCAAAAATTGCGCGAAACGGAACGCGGGATGACCCCATCCCGTCCCACGCCCACCCCTACTTAGCAGTATAACAAGAAAAGAAAATTTGGAATTTTTTTGAAGATTTCATTAAGATTTAGCACAAAAAAGAAAGGTAAATTGTGTACAACTCCTTTGCGATTTAAAATGCAAGTAAAGCTAAGTCTATCTTTGATTCTCACGCATGGCAATAATTCTTCATCATCATAGGGTGTGTATGGGCACCAAAAAAGTAAACCTCGCCATTTATTTTTTTCGGCTTCCTTTATCATCGAGACATGAAGAAGAAACCCAAAGGGCAATTGAGATAGGGAAAATCCCATCATCATAGCACAAGGGCGTTCTGGTATTTTACCAATAAATTCGAGTATTCAATACGACATTGATGCAACTGTTTCGCCTATTGATTACAATAGCGGTTTCGAGCATTAAGAGCATTGACCGAATTAAATACGGTAACAGTTTCTTTTATTTAATATCGTAACGGTTTCTTCTATTTAATACTCGACTAGTATAAATAAGATGATATAGATTCATATTGGATGAACAATGACTAACCTGAGCGTCGGAGGGTCCTCCGGGGGAGACTGTTTGAAGTCAGCCAAAGTGATCCAAACCTCTCAAGCAAGGAACAAGTCAGATTGTTGTTAGTTTGTCGATGTCTAGTAAAGTGTCCAGCTGTAGTCGATATCGAGGAGTGTTAAGGAGCAGTTAGAATTTGAAATTCAGTTTTTATTTGTAAGGTTGAATTAGCTCAAGTAGTGGGTGTAGTGGGGTGCAGTTATGAACGGTTATTTCCTTTGCAAGTGTATTATGTTTAACACTTTCAATCAATCAACGTTAAGTAGTTCAGTTGAAAGTTTATTGCTTCCTCTCTTGGTTTCTTTGAGCAATTGTCGAAAGACAGATTGTAGTTGTTGTGTGTGTGTGATCTGGAGTGTGTTGTGGCCATTATCCCTTCCATTTCTGACAATTGGTATTAGAGAACAGAGATGTGCTTTTGCCGGGTTTGAGTTTTGGGATTGAGAGAAGTGAGAACAAACACAGGGAAACACTTTCAGTGTTCATTGTTCTTAGAAAATGCAGAACAATGGTGGTAGTAATGTTGGTAACCCACAATTGCCAATATTTAAGGGAGTAAACTACCATTTCTGGAGTTTAAAGATGGCGACATTGTTTAAGTCACAAGAGATATGGAATTTTGTGGATCAAGGGTTCGAAGATGCTGAACCACCAAAGCCAGATCAGCAACTAAGAGAGAAAAGGAACAAGGATTCAAAGGCTTTGTTCATAATACAAAGCGCCTTGGATGATGAGATCTTTCCAAGGATTGCAGCTGCTACAACTCCTCATGAGGCATGGGATGTGTTGAAGCAGGAGTATGTAGGAGATAGAAGAGTGGTTACAGTAAAGTTGCAGACACTTAGAAGAGAGTTTGAAACTCTAGCAATGCAGGAGAAGGAGACAGTTCAGGTGTTTCTTTCTCGAGTGTCTGGGATTGTGAACCACATGAGAACCTATGGAGAGACCTTAAATGATGAAGCAGTTGTGAGTAAAGTGTTAAGAAGCCTTGCCAGGAAGTATGACCATGTAGTTGCAGCCATAGAAGAGTCCAAGGACCTGTCTGTGTACAGGTTTGAGGAGTTGACAAGCTCCTTACAAGCACATGAGGAGAGATTGTGCAGGACCAGTGATGTTAAGGAAGAAAAGGTCTTCCAAGTGAAGGATGAGAATCAGAAGGGAAAATCTGAAGGCTCATCAAGAAGGGGTGGTTCAAGAGGTTGCTTTAGAGGAAGAGGCAACTACAGAGGGAATTTCAGAGGTAGAGGTGGTAGAGGCTATGGTAGAGGTCAATCAAATGGCTCAGGAAGAGGCAATGGTACTGAGCAAGGAAGAGATCAGTGGAAAGAGTCTAGCAGAGGTCAAGGAAGTGACTCTAGATCTCATAGGAGTAACATAAAATGTTACTATTGTAAGAAGTATGGGCACAAGGAAGCCTACTGTTGGGAGAAGCAAGAAAATGAGCAAAAGGGAGCAAACTTTACAGAAAAGTCTGAGCAAGAAGATAGGTTGTTCATGGCCTTGACACCCACAACTGACACATCAAGTAGTATGTGGTATTTGGATAGTGGGTGCTCGAATCATATGTCAAGTTCAAGAAGTATGTTCAGAGACTTAGATGAATCCAAGAAAAGTAATGTGAAGCTTGGAGATAACAAGGTGCTTCAAGTTGAGGGAAGAGGCACAGTTGTGATCAGAAGTGCTCAAGGAGGTGAGAAGTGCTTGCAAGATGTTCAGTATGTTCCAAAGCTTGCTCATAATTTGCTCAGTGTGGAACAGCTTGAAGACACTGGTTATTCTCTGTTGTTTGATGAAGATGCCTGTGTAATCAGAGAGAAAAGAACAAGTGAGGTGATTGTGAATGTGGGAATGACCAAAAATAGGATTTTTCCTTTGGATTTAGCAAAGGGTGGCAATAGAGCAATGACAGTGAAAGGTGATGCAGAGACTATGTTATGGCATATGACATATGGCCATTTGAATTTGCAAAGTATGAGACAGCTGATTTCAGGTGATTTAGTCCAAGGCATACCAAAGATGGGTGAGTTGGATTTCTGTGAAGGGTGTGTGTATGGCAAGCAAATGAAAGGATCATTTGCAACTGGAGATGCATGGAGAGCAAGTGATTACTTAGAGTTGTTGCATGCTGATCTCTGTGGACCAATGCAAACTGAGTCTCTGAGAGGAAGCAAATATTTCTTCCTCATCACAGATGATTTTAGTCGAGCAAGTTGGGTGTACTTTCTGAAGCTCAAGTCAGAAGCATTTCAATGCTTCAAGAAGTTCAAAGCACTGACAGAGAATCAGTCAGGGAAGAGAATCAAGGCTTTGAGAACTGATAGAGGAGGTGAATTCATGTCATATGAATTTATGGATTTCTGTGAGGAGAATGGCATAAGGAGAGAACTATATACCAAATAATCGGAAAATTAATCAAAATGTTCACTTGGAACAGCTGGTAGGCATATGTGCTAGGAATACATTCTGATATTGCTTGACCTCAAGTTTTTCTTTGCAAGATGAACTATAAACATCACATTCTGATTTTGCTTGATTTCAGATGATGAAAAGTTGAGAGCATTGGAGCTGAACTATCTCATGGAAACTTTATTAGTTATTGCAGGCTCAATTGCCTCATTTATTATGTTTAAGTTCATCTTCAAATCTTCATGATAATAATCAATTTTCTAGTATCAGTTGTTCCGAGGTTACACTAGAAGATAAGTTTTGTTGTTTATATTCTAATGCTGTTGTTTATATTCTAAGGCTGTTGTTCTCCACAATGTGTGGAAGTCAAAAATCATTTTGTTGTGAGCCTAATTCTCCATGTTTTATACTTACTTTTATATCGATTTCTGTATAAATTTTATACATTTGGGTGTACTAGTCGAAAGAGACGAAGAGGACTGGTTTTCTCTTTCAGAAGGTTGGAGATCTTTCGTGAGCGCTAATAACATGAGAACAAGGAGCTGCCTTACTTTCGAGTACCAAGGAGAATCTCACTTTGATGTGACAATTGAGCAACCGGGCCCAGAAAAAAACGGAGATGTTTTGCCCAATTACCTGTGTTACGAAGAAATATAACTATAGAAGATACAAGTCTATCTATACTATATTTCATCGCTAATAAATGACAGCTTTATCTGTCATCAGCATAACATCTAATACATTCGCGAACCCTACGTTTTTATCATCTCACGATTCATTTCATAAAATGTTCAATGACAGGAGATGGATAAGGGTATCGCGAATTTTCCTTTCAAACGAGAGCATTAACAATAACAGGTCAAACTCTAGTCACGAGAAGGCAAAAGTAATAACGACAGAGCAAACCCTTAAGAAAAACAAGCAAAAGGTATAAACAGAAATACATCACAGTTAAAGATAAAATATTCACAAAACATCAAAATACCATAACAAGACATCGCTTGTTATGGGCCGAAATATTCTCCACCCCAAAAATATGAACCGCAGCAAAGCACAAAGCTCTCACCATGGGTAGAAATGTTTTCAACTTCCCAAAGCAAAACAACTTCAAAACTTGATAAGAAGTAAAAGGCAGCTTTTTAAGCATCAGCAGGAGGAATGTTGTTGCCATCGCGAGTTGGCTCAGGAATGTTCTCATCAACAAGCAGAGGATTGAGGGCTATAACGCCGTCAATAGGAGCATGAAGAGGAGCAGGCAGGCCACGTTGAGGATCATTAAGCTTCATATCCCCGGGTTCATAACTGGGAGGAAACATCCTCACGACATCCCCAAGATGAGCAAAATGATTGACGCTCTGGGCAATCTCACCTTCCACCCCTTCCATAAAGGCGTCGGTCACCTTGTCGTAAAGGACATCCTGCCTATCTGTCTCGACGTAGCGATTCAACCAACCTCGACCATCCTCTGCCATAAAGCTAGCAAACCACCCTTGGCCCTCATCCTTTATCATAAACTCGCGAAGTGTATTCTTGGTAAGAACAGCGTCTTCTCCATAAGTGAAGCGCTCCAACTGACCTCTCACACCAATAAGCTCTTCACGGGATGTTCCCAACTCAGTCTCATGCTCCTTAACTCGGCTGTTCAAACGCGTGATATCTAGTTCACACTCAGACCCCATGTCTTTGATTTTCGAGATTTCGACTCGCGACAGATCCAACTCGTTCTTCACCGCCTCCACCTCTTTCTGGGATTTCTCCAAGGCCTCTTTCAAACTATCGATGGTTACCTCCTGGAGCTCCGCATCCCTTAATTTCTCCACCTTTGTCTTCAAAGTTTTGTTCATCGCCCTCAACTCCCTCACTTTGTCGTCATAGCTTTTTAGACGCCCCGCCACCTCAGACCATTGTAGGTTATCCTACGACGACATGCGGAGAATGGTGAACACGCATACAAAATAAGGAAATAAGGAAAGGATAAATCGCGAAAGAAGTTACCCAGCCTCTGGTTTTTTTACCATGCTCCAACAATTCTTCATCTGTCAGATGATGAAGATACTCCCGTTCGGCCGGACAACTCTTCTTAGGAATCTCCAATTTCTTAATATTAATCGGATCAAACCCGGGTTGCCGGTATGCCGTCATGGAAATCCCTGATGACGTAATCGGCTCGGTGCTCAAAAGCATGGTGGTCCATGCCCCTCCCTTTGTCTTTTTTCCCACGTTGAGCCAAAGATATGTCTTCTGATGATACACTCTCCCGGTCTACAACAAGCTCTTTCCCTTTCGAGCTCTTCGTCGCGAGGGGGGGATTGTGAAGAAAATTATGTTGGCCACCACCCACTTGCGGGGTAATCGTAGGAGTAGGCCTGGATGCACCCTTAGCAGCACTTTTCTTCTTTGCTAATGCATAAATTTTTGCCTTATCAACCAACATATCTGCAAAAGAATTGGAACAAAAGTCAATCAGAGAAAATCGTGATCAAAATACTAGAAAGTTTAAAACTCCTAGACACCGACCCGGACGATGCGGGAGGCTAAGCCCGGCCATCTCCAGACGAACCAGAGTTACAACTTTCTTGTAACCTCGTGTTGACGCGACCCCCTCCCTAAACGCAACTATCCATCTTTCCACCGCGACATTTTTGTCTTTCGGAGAGGCATACATGCTAGGTCTGGTCACAAAGTTCAAACATGTCTTTGTTGGATCACGAACAAGGAACCATTTCCTTCTCCATCCCGGGCCGCTAGACAACCTCTCAACAATTTTGACAGATAAAGAGGCGGACACCAGTCCCTCGCTGTGTCTCAAGGAGAGAAGAGAAAAAAGATGGTCTAATGATGGTGTTTGCTTGATGGCAGCACACCGCATAATATAGACCGCGAGGTACATCCACACTTTAAAAGCAATCTGGGTCGGGCATTAGTTTATATGTGCCAAAAATTCTGAATAAAGCTGGGGGAGACGAAGGCGGAACCCCTGAAGCAAACTTCTCAGGTGGACAACAACGTGGTCTTTATACTCGTTTAGGCATCCCCCACTCCCGGTAGCCAGGTTTATTTCTATCCCAGCTGGCCACGGATAAAGCTTGACCACCTCCTCCAAGTGCTTCACGTCAAGAATTGATTCTTATCCCAGCATTTTAGTCATGGTGGGAGCTACGCATTCTGTAAAAATCTTTGGGATGGGAGGAAGTGCAGCAGGAGCATAGCCTTCACAAAAACTACAATTGTCTGCCCCTGTTCGTTTATAAGGTGGCAAGGCGAAATCACCCGAAACCACGCGGATAGGTTTCTTACTCTCTTTGGGTACGCGAGATGATTCGTCTTTCCCCCAATCATTAATGGACTCCGAAGTATGACAATACTCAGGACTATACCTCGTAAAGGGGTGCTTGATGGATCCGGCCATTTTCCGTTTTATCGCGCTCTGATCAGTTCCAAGGTTAACTCTATTTCTCTTCTCTTCGCGCGATTTTTGACTTTTGGGAGAGGAGCAGGACTAGTTGTAGATTCCGAGTCAACGTCTGCTAGAGTTGTTGTTCGCGAGGAGCTAACCTCCTCATGCTCGTAACCCACACTCCGGTTCTGGATATCACTCTCATTTGACATCTTAAAGCTATGACAAGAAGAAAACCCCCTGGAAAAGACGCAAAGAAAGTGAAACTCAACAAGGGGGAACGACCTTTTCAACATCGCGTGTAAATAAATTTGGCGCCAAAAAACCCCTTCCTAGTTTCATGTTGGCGCCCCACGCGCCTCTAGAAAAGGCGTTGAAAAGACGTTTCTCCCCCAAAGGATGACGGTTAAGAGACGCCTTTTCTTCAAATCCGTAAAAGTTTCTCAATTTTCGAGAAATCACTTCTAGGAAAACAAAAAAGGGGGAGGCGAAAAGTTTCATCCGCCCACCACCGTCAGAGGGTTCCAGAAAACCCCAAGAACAGTACTACCCTCCTCCAACGCCGCCCCACTATCACCGGATAGTTTAGATTACCTCATGGAAATCGACCATAACTAAAAGAACAAAGGAGGGAAGAGGGGATGAGACACCAGGGCGTTCCCCAGTCTCCGCCCCATAACCGCCATACCCCTCACCAGATGAGGGCGTTTCCACCACTGAGGGTTGTGTCCCTTTGCCCTAAAAAGCTTAAGAAACAAGCGCAAACCTAGAAATTAAACTGGACATGAGAAAAATCAAAGAATACTTACTTGAGAAATGTGTAAGAGAAACACCGATAAGCTTGGAAGACTGAAGAATGGACCACCACCCAACTCCGATCTCGTTTCTCTGGGAACATAAAACCCTTAGACTCTCTCTCTCTCTCTCTCTCTCTCTCTCTCTCTCTCTCTCTCTCTCTCTCTCTCTCTCTCTCTCTCTCTCTCTCTCTCTCTCTCTCTCCTCTTTGTATTCGGAAATGTGAAATTAAGGGACTAAGGCAAAAACCCCACTTATAGGTCTTTGTGGGGTCACCCCATCAAATGGGCCAAAAAACACATTAGGCCCAATCAAGGCCCATCCAATGAGCCGACTTTTTGGCGGGAAGCATCGTGTTTGTCGAAACCAAATCGCAAACGGCATATCGCTCGCGATCCGGTTACGAGGAGATATGACGATGCAATAGAAAATAGGCCTATTAATTAACACAAGCATAACATCATAAATAGGCCACCCAACGCAAAAGACACCTAACCCCACTACAAGATTCATCACGAGTAAAGTACTCGGTCAAGCCTCGACCAAACTCAGCACCCTCAAAATCCTCAGTCTGTATTTCCTCGCGATTTAGATCTTAGTATAAACCCGCGTAGAAGTCAAGGTAGGTCCCACCAGTACCCCGTGGCTCTCCGGGATCCTAGCAAGCAGCTCGCTGGGTTAAGCACCTCGCCTCTAATAGCACCACGTGTATTGCCTATATCCCTAGCGTGAGGGCATGCACTACATGTGTCCCTTGTTAAACCACGAGGTCGCCAGCCAGCTGCTCGCTTGGTTTCCCTATAAATACCCCCCTCCGACCCCAAAGACGAGGGTCCGATTCAAGAGAGAAAGTCGAAGTGCTCTGATTACCCCCAGACCTAAAGCCCCCGGAGTTGAGTTCTTAAGATCTTTGATCGGAGAAGAATGTTCTTGGAATAAGAACATCGCCTGACTTCCTCTCAAGCCGACGACTAAATAGCTCAAATCCTCGCAAGCCAAACGTACCACCCCCATCGCTTGGACTAATAAACGCCTAATTTGATCATAACCCCTCACGGTTAAGGCATGTATTTTAAGACATTTTGTCATCACGATGAGGTAATAAGTACAAGTGAAATTCCACGATCGCGCCAATGGGAATATGATCAAATAATGGATGTCGACATCGAAATGATAGTAAAAGAGATAGAAAGAAGAAATTCATATAAAGATGAATATTTAAACATGCATGATGATATTGGATCCGTAGTTCCAACATTGGAAAGTATAACACCATTGGTTTTAAGTGGGTGTTTATACAAGACCGCAATAAGCGAAATGAAGCTATAAGATATATAGCAAGGTAGATTGCATAAAACTCTAAAGTGGATGATATAAAAATATATTCATCGTAAGTGGATATAATCTTTGGTTGTCGATGAATTGACTCCATGTGTAATTGACGCGCATAATAGTTATATACCCAAATTAATGATGAATAGAAAAACATAAATGAAAATGATTGATTAATTTGAAATGCCCGAAGCATCGGTATGAAAGCCTCGTCATATGTATGCGATTAAGCCAAAAGGTGCTTATAATACTTGAAGTATTGCATAAGCGGTGACATAGTGTATTGAGTTCTGTAGTACTATACACAATGTTTTACTCTTTTCCTTAATCTTGATTTTTATCCAACTCGGTTTTTCCAAGGTAAGGTTTTTAATGAAGCAACTTATACACCATCTATACATCGGATCCCCTCGTATTAAACGATGAAAAACATAATAGGTCCTGAAGTACCTTATATTTTTTTGCTTGAAAGCAGCTCATCACGAAAGACAAGGAATTCAATTGCATCGAAGTCAAGTGTGATACATGAAGACATTTCGCCTTGTACACATCAAAGACAATATTTTCATACTCGACCATACATCTCATGAATTCAGCATTATCAAGAAGTTCGAAGAGCTTATCAAAATGAAAAAGCTGCAAGAAGGTTGTTGAATTCGGGGGGAGAATGTACACACTAGACTATTTTTTCCTTCGATCAGGTTTTGTCCCACTTGATTTTTCTGACAAGGTTTTTAATGAGGCAATATCAGTAAAGCGTATCAAATGACATTTGTACTCTTTTTAGTCCTAGTTTTTGTTCCATTGGATTTCTCTAGGTGATGTTTTTAACGAGACATTTTGTAATGTTAGAGGTGTGCATCCAAGGGGGAGTGTTATAAAGTCACTTATTGTGGATGTTCCACCTTCCTAAACCCCCGTCCCATTTATGTACTCTTTCTCTACTTTGCCTATATAAGGGTTTGTAATCCCACTTGAGAGAATACATATATGAATAAGAAGTCTCCTCTCTACTCTCTTGTTCTTTCATGAAAGATCATTCTCGGTTAATACCCCTCGTATTATAACAATTTTGAATAAAAGTAAATTATTTACCATAATGATTATGCAAGATTGGATTAAATAAGTTTTCTAAATATCCTGTGATTATTTACCATAAAATTTTATATCTTCTAAATATTTGTAAAAAAACTTCTCTAATATTTTGAACAATTTTCTTCTTATAAATTTTATAATTACTTTTTTTAAAAACCAATATTTTATAATTTATTTAATAAATAATAAATAATATAAAATTATTAAAATGTAAAATAACGTAAATTCTCTCTCTCACACACACATATAATGTACTACTTCCGATCCAAAATATGCGTCGTTTGACTTTTTAACACGTATTTTAAGGAGTTAAAAACTATATAATATATTAAATTTTTTATTATTTTTTACAACTTAATACTTATTACCAACATATATTAAGTTGTAAAAAAATCATTTAAAAAAAGTTGATATTTTATATAATTATTAGCTTCTTAAAATACGTGTTGAAAAGTGAAACGGCATATATTTTGGGTCAGATGGAGTATTATATATATACAATAATACACCCACGTACACATGCACATTTGGCCCAAGACAAAAAAGAAAGAAAAAATTGGATTAATTGGATAGGAATAGGCACAATAAATAGTTACTAAGTGGAATATGGTTCGGGAGAGGTAACCCTTGCAAGAGGTCAAGGGTTCAAATCCTATTACTTACACTTTGTGTAATTAAGTGGGTGCTCAAGCCTTCATTGGCTTGGGTGAGCCTGCCTGGTGGCTTGCCGCCTAGCTTGCCCGGTTTGGGTCCTTTGCAGGCTAGGGCTCGGACCCGTGGGGGATTAGTCGACAACCTCGGAACCCCCACGTCATAAAAAAAAAAAAAAATGGAATATGGTTCGGATCTCATGTTACACTTTTTGTGTTACTTTTCGTGTTACAACTCTTAGAGTATGTCTATTAGTGAGCCCCGTCTCAGAATCTTAACTTTTCAACTATCACATCAGCTAAAAAACCCGAACACAACTTTTCACATTTTCAGCAAAAAAATATTAGTGAACCTGCCCTAAGACTCTTAACTTCATTTTTAATCTATTCCCTTTGTTTTCTTCAAATTTACAAAAGCAATTAGTTATTATTGTTATTATTATTATTATTATTATTATTATTATTATTATTATTATTATTATTATTCATTACGTCATATTTAGTAATAATAATAGTAGTAGTAATGTACTACCGGAGTATTTATTTCACTTAGATGGCCCGAAATGCAGGATGAATAATGTAATCCTGCATCCGGTGGCCCACCTCGCCAGATCTTCTACTCCACCTCCTACACCCCTCTCTACATCACAAAAATATTTGAGGGAATTTGGTAGAATGAACCTTTTTGGTAATGTGATTAGGTATATAGCCCCTTTAAAAAATTTATTAGGCGTGCAAGAGTCTTGTGAAAATTAATTAGCTCCGTTCCCTTTCCTTCTCTCCATGGCATCTAAGCGACTAAGCCCTCATCAATCCGAAGATTTTCGACCATCCTCTCTCTCAATCTCTGATCTACCTCTCTCTCTCAATCTCCAATTTTCGACCTTCCCCTCTCTCAATCTCCGCTCTCTATCTCTCCCGACGACAATCCTCCTCCCAATTAAGGGCGGCAACCCTTACCTCGACCTCGATTGTTCTCAAATCACTGAACAAGGAAGAACGTCTCAAGTTGGAACATCGATGATCAGGTATGGTTTTTACCGTGATTCTCTCTCATCTTCGCCTGGATATCCTTCTCGAAGTCGCTGCTCCTTTGCTTGAACATATCCCCGACCAGTCTCAGTCTCAATTTCAATCTCCCCCTCCCTTCAATTTCAGATTAATTCTCAATTTCCACTATTTTATGAATTCCTCCTATTTTCGTGATTGTTTGTGGCGAATATAATTTGAGTTTGAACATGATTCACTTCCATCAAAACATGAATAGGGCGTTTTCAGTTTACTCACTTCTATCAAATTTTGTGAAATTGCTTCCATTTTCTTTTTGTTTATGTATTCGTCTTGCTGTTGTACTCTTTGTGTATCTTTAGGTTTTCGAAATGAGGCGAAATTAGGGAAAGATTGAGAAATTTGAAGGTGTTGAATATCTTTGAATTGAGTGAGTTAAGAGTTGCATCCAAGGTGTTCGATGTAATGCCTAGATGAATTGAGTTTGTTTTTGTTTATAACTAGAACAGATTCTTGTTATGTAGGGTATCATTACAAAATAGAGGCAGAATTTCGATCCTGTAGCGGTTCCTTTTGCGAGAAATCCTGTTGAGAATGATGGAGTCAAGGATCGATTGTGCTACTTTTCATATCTGATCAGTCAAAATTTGTATGATTGATAGCTTAGTGACCTTATGATGGACTCCATATGTGCAGAAGCTTCAAGACAGTGGCAAAAGCCAAGGCCTCAAACGAGGAGACACTAAACATCAGGAAGGAGATTGTGGATTTCCATGGGGAGATGGTTCTACTGGAAAATTATAGTTCTTTGAACTATGCAGGTAATTGTTAGCTATCATCTTTGGCGTTTTCTTGGCCTTTGCTTTTTCCATATTCGAGTGGATAAGTTTCGTTATTTTGCAAGTGCATTCAATCACAGGCCACTACTCAGGGTGATAGGATAAGGGACGATTGTAATATGTTGTAACAATTATTGTGAATCAATGATTAACCTTGCCCCCCTAAAAAAACCTACTCCTTAGTTTCATTATCCTTTGGTTGGTGTTTAATTGATGTCTCTAGTGGTTCCAAGTTACACTATGCATTGTAAAGTTTCGTTATATATATTGTATGATATTATATAATTTTGGATGCATCTTTGCCTCAATTTATATATATTGTCTATTGACATTGTTATCTTGTGTCCCGGTCAATCCATATGATGAAAATCTGAATTTCGAGGTGTCTTATGTATTGCAGGGGGCAAGCTTCTAGTGCTTCTGGTAAAGCTAATTCCAGAATCTGAATTTCGAGGTGTCTTATGTAATGCAGGAGCTAGCTTCTAGTGCTTCTGGTAAAGCTAATTCCATCATGTCTGGTGATGAAAGGAATCAGGTGCAGGAACAACCCAGATTAAGGTATGTGCGCATACCTTAATTTGTACATACTTTCATATGGGTTGCTACTGTGATGATTTTGCCACTATATACAGTGGACTCTGAAATTCTATAGAGCAAGAATGTGTCTTTTCTGGCATCTGTGACACAACAAAGGACTTGTTCGGTTTGGAGGGTTGGGTTAGTTTTGAGCTGCATTATTCTACAATTATTTGTATAAGTGTTAGTGTGTTTGAATCAAAGTTTCTTTCCTGTAGTGTAATTGTTGAAGCACTCAAGTTGGACAACCTACAGAAGCTCTGCTCATATATGATTAAACTTAAACTTGTATATGATTCTTTTCTTTTTCTTATTGGTGAAATGGCCTTAAATTTGAGTTTTTGAAGATTTTCTTCTTTAATGAAAATTATTTACATCCCCATAGGAACAGATTGGAATATGATGTTCGTGAAGAAAGGAGACGGGAGCTTGAATATGTAGAAAATTAACCCTATGTTTTGTCTTATTATTTTGTAATTAATCTCCATATGTATATATTTTACCATTTCAAGAAGTGTAATCACAAATGTGTGGTCAATAAAAATGCAATTAATGAAGTGTCATCACATTTCATTCTCATATGTTATCAATTGTATAAAAATGTTATAAATAAAAATGTCATCAAAATACAATGTCATGACATATGATAAAGATCAATGAGATGTAATCACAAATGTTATCAATGAATAAAAATTATCATTAAAAGGTGTCATCGTTGAAGTTTAATCACTCACATTTTATGGAAACGATTTTGAGTCCGACAAGGAGATTGATGCCCACCAATATGGAAACGAAGAGATGGAAATGAAGAAGAGTTATGTTGTTAGCAACTACTTTGATGCCACTTTTGAGAAGGTGGAATCTGTAGAAATGTTGTATATAATTCTTGGATGGTTATGACACATTGTATTGATATTATTGATTCTGCATTATATTACTTACATTGATGCATTTTTTTTAGTTGATGACATGTTATAATAGGTGTTTTTACGTATACAGCCAATATTAATGTCGTAGTTTCAAAGACTTTGTATTTTTATATGTGCAATAAGGTGACAATATTTTGATTCCACGTTTTAAGCTTTTATGTCATCAATTATATAAAATTGTCACCATAAACAATTGTGATTAATGAAGCGTAATAACAAATGTCATCCATGAATAGAAATTTAATGAATATGTCACCACAAGTGATTGCATCAATGAAGTGTAATCACAAACGTGTCATCAGTGAATGAAAGTATAATCGATGAAAATAAATCGATATACAATTGATTAAATTAAAAACATGTGGCATCAAATAATTACATTATAAAAATGACATCAAAACACCATTTTGAAAAAGTTGTATCACATTAAAGAAAAAAATGTCATCAAAATACTACTTTGAAAAAATATCATCAAAATACTACTTTGAAAAAATATCATCAAAAATATGGCATCACGGTAAAAAAATATCATCAAAAAAAGTGGCATCAATCGTTAATAGTAAAAAAAAATGGCATCAATGGTCAACGTGACATTACAGTAAACAAAAAATGTCATCAAGGTTTAAAAAAAGTGGCATTAAAAAAGTGTCATCCAATCATTTAATTAGAAAAGTGGCATCAAAGTGAAAATAAAATATAATAAAATTTTGGCATCAAAACGATAAAATATGGCACCACTATTTGGGTGAGGTCTACTCAAACTAATTAAATTAGCTTGGGGGCTAGCTACCTAATTGAACATTCAAAATGGGCCACCTACCAAAATCACCCAAAATATTTTCACATTTATTTTATCTTAAAAAAACTATAAAAATTATATTTATATTACCAACATATATTTTGATATATTTATAAAATTTTATTTTAAAAAATCATATTTTATCATTTTTAAAAATTAAAAAGGCAATATTTAAGAAAATACAATTATTAAAAATTTTAAAACATGATTTTTAAAAATAAATTTTTATAGATATATTAAAATAGATGTTAGTAATATCAATATAATTTTTATAATTATTTTTAAGATAAAATAAATGTTAAAATATTTTTGTGGAGTAGAGAGGGGAGTATAAATATATTGTACGGAGATCCCAACTGCTCGTTATTTATGTCAAATTAATATGTGAGCCCCGATGTGATTTAAGGTCCGTAGCTAGAGTTGTTGTCGTGCCTGGCGTAGTGTATATGTGATTTTAGATAAATGGTCAGTTTTGGCCCTACTTAAGTTACCAGTCAGGAAATGGCGTAGTGTGTAGGATTGAATTGCATAGTACGTCCCCATTTTTTAATAGTTCTGTAACCATATACATACATGATGAGTACATGACCATTTTTTAGACCAAGTTGAACAACTTTTATAAAAAAATCTCTAAAGTCGATATTAATATATCAAAATCTCAAAAAAAAAAATTCACTCAACTCTAACAACTTCTCTATTTTACAGATTTTTACATTTATTAAAGACTATAATAAATAAATGCATTTATTAAAGATATTTAATTCTATATTTCTAAAAATTTCATTTAAACTTAATTCTAACATTTAACCTCAAATTTGTTGGTGAACCGGTATATATTACTCATGCTCTTGCATGACATATATTTTTTATTAATATTATATTATCACATGATACTTTTTTAAAAACAAACTCTAGTGATAAATTAGAAATTTATTTTTCAATGGTATTAATATGAAATTTAGATTGTTACTATAAAAGTTATCATAAAATTGGATAAAATATTATTCAAATTTAATCTTATTATTTCCAATTGATTAATATAAATTTTATTAGAACTTATGTTATTTTATTTATAAAATTTAATATAGAATTTTGATGTTTTGTTTATCTATCTATATTGATTTAACACAATTAATTTATATATTATATAAAATCATATCATTTTTTTTATATTAATTTTTAAAAATAATTATATTTTCTTACTAATAAATATGAAATTAATTTTTTTTTTCTATATTATGGGTGAAATGTGTGGTTGTGTCATTAAATTCTATATAGAGGGACAAATGAACATTGAATTATACAGATCAACTTATCTTCCTCCAAATTTAGAGATTTTTTCCCTCTCTTAATCAATTTCTCTATTATTGTAGAAATGAATTTAGAGAAGCTGTTAGGGAGAAAAAAATGGTTTTTTTTCTCTGAAATCTCACTTTTTCTCTATTTTAGCAAAGCTGTTGGAAAGTCATTTGAGTTTTTAACACGTATTTTAAGGAGCTAAAAACTATATAATATATTATCTTTTTTATTATAATTTTTTTTTAAAATTTAATACTTATTACCAATAAATATTAAGTTGTAAAAAAATAATTTTTAAAAAGTTGATATTTTATATAGTTTTTACCTTCTTAAAATACGTGTTGAAAAGTCAAACGACATATATTTTGGATCGGAGTTAGTAGTTCGATTGGAAGAGTTGGTTGGAAATTAAATAAGATATCAACAACTAACATAACTGCACCTAGACCTGTCAAAACATAACCCGACCCGAAAATCTGACCCAACCGCCCGAAAAACCGGAAATTTTCCGGGTAATTTGGGTTTCGACCCAGTGACTCGATTGACCCGGTAATTTTGACCCGATTTACCAGATTGACCCGTTGACCCGAAACCCGGTCAAATCATGATTTTTTTTAATTTAAAAAAGAAAAAATTGACAAACCCGAAATCGACTCGAAATGACCCGAAACCCGGTCAAATCCGGGTTCTAGTCATCCTGGAAATATCCGAAACCCGTTTTACTCGAAACCCGTATTACCCAAGATCCAAAGTTATCCGACCTGAACCCGACCGGAATGACCGATTTGACAGGTCTACTGGGGTTGAGTATGCGATCTTTTGGCAGGAACCACTCCACTGGAATTAGATCTGCATTAATTAATGATAAATAGTGGATGAGGTGCCTAGTTTGAGGGATTGAGGCCTCAACCCTGTCTCTCCACATCGGCCTAGTTTTCATTTACCATGGCTTCAGCGGAGTCGGACCCGACCCACAGCCAGGACCTCGAAACCCCTCTCCTCTCCTCCTTAAAAGAGCTGCAGTCACGTCGACTTTCGGAGAAGCTGTCGGTGGACGACATGTTGCACAAGTACTGCGGTGAGATGGGGAGGTGGCAAATGCGCCACTTCCTTCTCACCAGTCTTGCCTGGTCTCTCGAGGCTTTCCATACAATGGTCATTATCTTCTCCGACAGCCACCCATCTTGGCGCTGCTCCTCCTCCTCCTCAGCCAGCTGCACCGCCTCATCCGACCTTTGCAGTCTCCCTCGCAATGCGTGGGAGTGGGTCGACGGTCCCACCACCTCCACCATCTCTGAGTGGGACCTTATTTGTGGGGACAAGTACAAGGTTGGCCTTGTTCAGGCTTTATTCTTCGTTGGTTGTATGATAGGTATTTATTTAATTGTTTCTTCGTTGGTTGTATGATAGGTATGATAGGTATTTATTTAATTGTTTCTTGGTACATATATTGATTGATTGTTTGGAATTGGAACTTACATTACAGGTGCTGGAGTGTTTGGCCACCTATCGGACTCCTTCCTGGGCCGGCGAGGCTCCCTCGTCGTTGTATGCTTTCTCAGCGCCATCTTCGGTTGCCTGACCGCCTTCTCCCCATCGTTCCTTATATACGCCATCCTCCGCAGCCTCACCGGGTTTAGCGCTGGCGGAATCGGCCTCTGTGCCTTCGTCCTCGCCACCGAGCCCATCGGCCCCTCCTACCGGGGATTCGCCGGCATGTCCACATTCTACTTCTTCGCCGGTGGCAATGTCCTCCTTGCCGGGATTGCCTACTTCTTCCCTTCTTGGCGCCACCTGTACATCGCCTCCTCCCTCCCCTCCCTCCTCTTCGTCATCCTCGTCATCCCCTTCCTCTCTGAATCCCCGCGCTGGTACATTGTCCGTGGCAACTTTGACCGCGGGATGCAAGTAATGCATTCCATTGCCGTGTCGAACGGGAAGGCCCCCATCCCTAACGGGGTGACCCTCACCCTGGACACATCCTCGAACGACGACGACGACTCGGACGGTGCGAGTGGAACCCTCATCGATGTACTCCGATCAGAGATGACACGAAGAAGGCTCTTCCTTGCGGTGGTTATAAACTTCCTTTGCTACGTCATTTACTATGGACTCAGCCTCAACGTCGTCAACCTCAACACAAATCTCTACTTGAACGTTGTCCTCAATGGCGTGGCGGAGATGCCAGCCTTCCTTATAACTGCCTTGATGATCGACCGCTACGGGAGGAAGCCTCTAATAATCGGGACGCTCTGGTTTAGCGGCGTTTTCTGCCTGATCGGGAGCCTCCTCAAGACCCAAGGCTCCTGGAAGCTGGTGAGGATGATGTGTGGGGTGTTGGGTATATTCGGAATGGCGGGAACCTACAATTTGTTGTTCATTTACACGACCGAGTTGTTTCCGACGGTGGTGAGAAACGCTGCTTTGGGATGCATAACACAGGCGGGGCAGATGGGGGCGATATTGGCCCCGTTGGTGGTGGTTTTGGGGGCGCAGTTGTCGTTTATCGTGTTTGCGGGTTGTGGTATCGTTGCCGGAGTGCTCGGATTTTTGGTGCCGGAGACTTTGAATCGGCCATTGTATGATACTATGGCCGGTATTGAGGAAGGAGAGGCTAGTTCGGTACAATGAGATCGATCGATCTTCGCTTGGATTTGTTTGGTTTCGATAGTTCAGTTTGAGTTTATTATTTCTTAGTTTTGTTTTGAGTTTGATGTTGGAACAATTCAAGAAACAATATGAAAATTTGTTCTTGTGTATCAAACCATTATTTATTACTCGTATGATTTAGGCTCTGTTATTCTGTACTTTGTTGATTATATTAGGTACTTTGTTGATTATATTAGGAGATGCTTGGCTGTCTTATTGTGTTTAGTCCGATGGAACTAAATGAATTGTCCATGTGTGATTCTTCAAAATTTCCCTTTCAAAAGATCAAATCTCACAGATCGAATAAGCGCTTTTGTCATGTCATTTGTGTAGCATGATGATCTCCTTCCATGTATGTTGTATGTTAAGTTTGTGAAAATGTCTGACATATTATTGTATACAATATGCCTACGTAGGTGCTAGAAGCAAATATTGCTGTTGCATTAATACAACCACCTGGCTCAAATGCCACAAGATTTCGAGCCAAAGAAGCATAAATTCTGTGATCCGATCATCATTCAGTAGAACTGCTACATCCCACCTCTGCAGGCTTATCCATCTTGTTGCCAGAATCCATAGTATTCATAATGCCGGATAGCTGAGGAAACATCTAGAGTGAGAACCCATTACACACATGGAGCCAATAAGTAACAGCAAACTAGTAACTGATGTCATTCAGAGTATCAGGCTGACTTGGTTAAGAAGTAACTTAGAGTTTCTCAAATCGATTACATTATATGATGTCAATAGGATAGTGGTACAAACTACAAAGGCTCAAGCATGAGAATATAATAAATCATCACATTACAACTCACAAGCTGCAAAGTAATGGACCTGTTTCATTTCAGCATAGTTTTTGTAACAAGTCGAGAGACCATGTTCATGAGTTTTAAGAGCAACTTTTGACAAAGACATTGAATATGAATCTCGATCTCATTACCGATCAAATTCTGAATTTATAGTAGTAATGCACGTGTGAATGCAGAATAGCATTAAAAAAAAAAAAAGGGTTGAAGGTTAATATGGAAACAGCTTCAGTTACAAGGTATACATATATGCTTATGTGCAATACTAATAAAATGCAAGAAGAACAATGAAGAAAAAGGCAAACACTAAACTTAGACAAAGTGAAGCTTTGGATTGTTTCAAGGTATTGTGACTTCTGTTTCTTCTTTTTCTTCTTCATTGTTAACAGCGAGAAAACAGGTTCAACAGAGTCTCTGAGTTTATTTTCTCATTTTTCCAATTGATTACGGAGTAATATACTACAAAAGTACAAACTAAGGAGCTTTTATTTTCACCTGCCAGGTCCTAAACTAGCTATACGAGGTGAAAGACGCAAAATCACCATGTTCAGCTCCGAAGTAAGGGAACGAACGTGAGGAAGAATCTCTGCAGCCAAAATATCATCAAGTAAAAGCTTCTCTAGAACAGGTAGTGCCAGTATCAATTTCTTTGCACAGGCAGATATTCCTCAACAGACGAACAACACCACTAAATCGATATGCAGCAATTCTCGGTGCAAGTAGAACAACCTTCAAGACAAAGGCACTCCATGCAGGGACCTAGCTAGGATGAAAGAATGGCCAGGTAAGCCTCAAATTTCATAATTCTCACACAAAGAATTCAATTCATAGTTATTGAGAATTTATGTACAGAGGCTGCAAGTCATACCGCAAGATTGGCACCAGCATCAGCTAGGCTAGACGATCACCAACTGCGGTCACTATTTTTTTTAGAGCCTCGCTAGAAGGAACATATTCGGCAACCAAAACCGTGGCAAGAACAACATATATTTTTCGTTTCTTTTGTGCTTTGTGCTTAATGGAATTGCAACTTTCTCCACTAATCCAGGGACAAGAGTAGCATCAGCATCATCTGGGTTACTTCCATCTATCTTCTGGACATATATGCAAAAAGATATGAATTTCTAAAAATCAGGCTTAGCTGCTCTTTTTCAAGATGATCCAATGCAAGGCTAAAGTAAGAAGATAAAATTGAACTTTCAAAACAGTATTTTAGACATTAATAACCAGTAGTACAGGGAAAAGCTCCGATAGTTGGAATATATCTGGACAGACAAGATCAATACATGTCGGGTCCATCAATTCTTTGATGGGAAGTGCCATTTGCAATAGATGACATAATTTGAGATGATCATGGGAAAAAGATACCTTAATGCATGTACTTGAGGGCACCTAATTCATGCTGAAGCTTTTACAACCTTTCAAAGTACTTCCTCCGTTTCGCAATATTTGTTGTTTTAGCTCTATCCACACTTATTAACAAAACCTATGTTTATTTTACTTTTATAAGTTAAAATACCTAAAAACAACAATTATTACCTATAAAAAGAGCAATCATTACCTTTAAAGATAATAATTATAACTAAAACAACAAGTTTTTTTGATACAACTGTACTACTCTAAACAACAAGTATTGCGAGACGGAGGAAGTATGTAATAGCTTCACGTACGTAGTCATAAATTAAAGGGAAGAAAATTAGAAAAAAAAGCAGGGGTAAGTGTTGATCGGATTTTCAGCACTCATTGAATTGAGCAACTCACCCAAATAATTCGATGGAAACCGATATCAGATGGTAGATAGTGATTCAAACCAGAGCATGCAGGGCTGTCATTTTTAATTGCCTCAATTAGCTTGACCAGCGGGAAGGGTCAAAGCCAAGCATCTGTGCAATGTCATAGGGTTCATCATCAAACTACGTACAGCTCGAAGGTTGACTTATGCCGAAACGAGGAATTATAGATCTAGCAATCTGCAACGTACACAATTCTTTAGTCTCGAGGGAATAAAAAATTACGTACAACTCGAAGGTTGACTTATGCCGAAACGAGGAATGTCCTGAAGCAGGGGCCAATATGAGCCCAACGGATTTCTACATTTCTCTTTCAATTCTGGGTGGGGCAAATCAATTTCAAATGATTTAAGCCGGCTAACCCAAGTAGGTAAACATGTTAACTCAGGACACTCCATGACAAATATATCTTCAATTGCAGGGAGATGTCGACATCGATCCCTTTGGTAAAGACTTGAAGTTGCAACTCCGGAATATGAGGCGCCTCAAAGCCTTAAGGTCTTCCCACGGTAACTTCTCCCACTCTTCTTCATCAAATCCGCATGACCCCTTGTGGATCATTCTCAGATTCAAAGCCTAAACTCTTAAGCCTTGTAAGTGACATCCATGGAATGCCCTCCTTATCATCAATATACTCTTCTATCTCTGTCAAGCCACGAAACTCCAGTGATTCAAGAAAAGGCATATACTGCAATGGGCGGAAGACTGAATGACGTTTTAAGTTTGGACATTTGGAAATCTCGAGGTGGCGGAGAGCAGAGACATGCTTAAATTCATCTGGCCGTAAATCTAGCTTACAGTTGTTTGCTTCCAGTTCTCTTGTCTCTGGCACTAATTGTGTCACCAGATTAACATTCAGATCTATGAGAGTCAAAGATTCCAGATAAGTAAACCCAGGTAAGCAAGTCAGTTGTGGACAACCTTCTACATTTAAGTTAGAAATTCGTGCAAATAATAGCTCATCAGCGTAGCTAACTTGTCCTCCAGCTGGCCTCCACCATCCCTTTAAACTTGGCATTTCTGATATATATATAGTGACTGAAGTGATGGAAAGAATGATCCACCCCCACCATCATAACTTATATCATTCTCTTTATACTCAAGAAGATCCATTGACATAATGTACAGATCTTTAAGCTGACATAGTAGACTCAGATGCGGAATCACAAGGTAGCTAATGCAGCCATTAAGATACAATCTGACAAGATTTGTAAGTGTTGAGATATACATTTACATTTTGATCATGTGTACAAAAGGTGAGGTTACATAGCATTGTGGTGCACCTTATTGTATAGGATCATAGCTCATATAACAGATTTTGCCTTGCATATAGACTCTAGAACTATGTAACAGTACCAATCAATTACAGATCGAAATATCAGAGCAATTTACACAATGGTTTTCTCTCTTCCTGAGCTCATCCTCTAGCTCTGTATTCGTTCATTCTTCACGGCTCTTTGTCTAATATTTTGGCATGGTATCAGAGCTCCCTAGTGGTTATGAGATCCCTGGTGGTGTTGAGCTTCGGCGCACCACCGACGATGGGATAGATCCAATGAGTGAGTTGTTCTTACACCACTCAGATCATCCTAACTACATACTCTCTACGAGACTCCTTGATGGCCGAAACTTTAGTCATTGGAAGCGATCAGTGGACACTACAACAGAAGTCGTTTTTAGCGAGGAAAAATACATTGATATTTCGTCGCTAAAGCTATTTTGCGACGAAATATGCTTCCTTTTTAGATGGTCACTGAAAGCTCCTCACAAAAGAGTCTAACGTGGAAAAAATAAATCGTCGCAAAAAATATTTGGCGAGGAAATCAATATTTGTCGCTATAAGTCTTTAACGACTATTAAATTCATCGTAAAAGGTGATTATATTTGTCGCCAAATAAGCCGAAGGATTCCATAGTAGTTGTTGAATGCACTTGGCGATAAAATTTAATTCCTCGCAAATTTGTATATTTCCTCGTTAATGATGATATCAAGTTGGACCGATATTATTTCGCGACTTATATTTTCGTCACTAAAAAAATAATAATTTCATCGGCAAAATGTTGATGGAATCGATAATAGTCGCTAAACACATTTAGCGAAAACATAAAATTCATCGCTAATATATTAGTTAGCGAGGAAATTGTTTGTTACCATAAGCATGATATCGCGAGGAAATCGAATCCATCATTGTAGATATCATTTTAGTCATGTCATTATAAGAATCTTTTTAGCGATGAAATATATGTCATCAGATAAAATATGATATGGCGAAGAAGTTGTTCCTTGCTAAAGAAACACATTAGCAAGAGAATATAGTTTTCATCGCTATATATATCGATAAAGAGAAAAAAATTTCTCGATAAATCCAATTATCAACGACCATATCAAATTATCATTATAGGAAATGTATTTTTTGGGATGAAATTACTTTCCTCCCAAAATTTCATATCATAAAAATTAGAAACAAGATGATTATTGTATATATAACAATCTTACTAAGTAGAAGTTCTATAATAAAATATGCTAGATATCAAGTCCTTGAATTTGGCTACGAATTCTTCAAATTTCGCAGCCTTGCTCTTGGTTCTTCTCATAGACCTAGCTGTGTGCAGCTTACCTGTTGGAGTGTCTGATGTCGGAGCTTTACCACACTCTGCAGTTGTTCTTGTATGCTGGTCAGGTGAGCCATATATGTGATGGGTACATCTTTGACCTTCTCTTCCACATAGATGATGCATGTTGCACTTGCTTTATGGGTCCAGGCGACTACTCATGTGACATGCCATCCTAGTCCAGCAAGCACAGCAGATACCACTGATAGTAGTCCTGGTTTATCGACAGTTGTAATCTCCAAGGTTGTGCTCGTTGTGGAGATTTGTGATGGCCTCAAACCTCTCCCTAGGCAAGTTTCTAGGCCATCTTCCAGTTTCCCTCTAGTTACACATAAAGCCTGAAAATTTTGTACAGGTCCAAGGTCAGTAGAATTCAAAAAATTGCATAATGAAGCGAAAGACAATGCAGAATATCCACTGCTAGGCAAACTAGGTATAAAAAAGGGATTACATTCTTCCCAGAATATCAAGTTGCCTGGTTAAATGGACATTGATTCACATGGTTATTAACAAAATCAGATTGGTCAATGCACTAATATCATCTGAAACATAGAGCAGATATTGAAATGTATTTAACCAAGCATACAGCGTGGATCCTTAGTTTTCTGTTTTCTCCTTTAGAGAGGCTAGAACTAGGAAACCATATACTTTTCATCCCAAACGTGTTCAATGCAGATGATAGTGTTTCTGTCAGTAATCTTGTTGCCAGTTCGGTCGGTCAGATGGACCACTACATTTTCATCCAAGCAGACAAGAAAAAGACATTGTTAAGCAAACAAAAGGAGGCACTAGTTTCAAACATCTCTACAATTCAGAAGAGCTGAAAGAACCTAGACTAAATCAAAACAATAATATATTCTACTTAGATTGGAGGGGTCGTTACCGACCATCTATGACTATAAACCATCCACCATCCGAGCAAATGTCCAGAAGAATGGCACCAGCTGGCTGGATGCAAAAGGGAGAAGAAACAAAAAATTATAGAGTATGTTGAGCAGGAAGTTATGATAGATGCGGAGGATGAGGATAATTCAACAAGAAATTATGCGAAGTGCTCTAAGAATGGAACCAACTAGAGTATGTTTAGCAGGAAGTTAAGGAGTATGTTGTGGAACAGGAACAAGACAAGAAACAGATAGAAGAGGCTGGACCTGCCTGTTTTTATTGAGCTTGGTACTCCTTCCCATCAAGTGTATCCTGTGAGATTAAACGGTTGAATCCAGCGCAGATTCATGTGATACAGATTCAGAAATCGAATGAGATGATTCAAAAATTTAATTGAAGAGTCAGAAACTTAAGATGCATATGAAACAGATGCATACATTCAATAATACAAATTCATCAAACAGTCCCAGCAAAAGAAATTGATATGATTCAAAAACTGAATGAAATTTGTAAACTTAATATGCATATGATACAAATACCACACAGTTGGGAAAAAGAAAGGAAACGAAAGTTGCATCAACCAGTCCCGGCAAAACAGATTCATATGATACAGATTCACTAAACAATTGGGAAAAGGAAAATAAATGAAAGTTGAATCAAACAGTCCTGGCAAAACAGATTCATAAGATACAGATTCAATAAAAACAAGATTGTGTAGATAAAGCCCCCTGCAGTAAAACTAATGTTTATGCAGGTGGGTGGTAAAGATTAGTAGGGCGTGGATAGAATTTGATCAAGTAATAGATGAGAAGAAATCATAAAGTAAGATTGTGTAGATAAAGCCCCCTCCAGTAAAACTAATCTTTATGCGGGTTGGTGGTACAGATTAGTAGGGCGGGAGTACAAAGTACAAACTGCTATTTGACTCTATTAACATTCAATCATATACAAAAGTTTTACTTGTCTGATGATCGAATTGAGAGGAAAGGATAAAAGACTATCTACATATTTCTAAATAGGCAAATTTGTTAAGAACAAATTTTAGTAATTGAAGAAAGATCTATGGACTGCGATGAAGCTCCGTAGAAATATACAACTACACAAATGCATCCCCATAGTGGTTGACAAATGAGGAGCTTCAATAGATATTTTTCTCTTAAGTTATTAAAGAGTAACAGAAGGCAAGCAACAAATTTACACACACAACATAAGTGCTATCACTATAGATACCTAGTCAAGCCATTTCACTACACCTTACAGCATACTCATCAGCTTAAGAATAAGTAAAGCAATAGAATTCAACTTTGACGAACATGTCATGAGAATATCACATACTAGTGTAAGAGGTAAAGAATAGTCAATAAAGTGAAAATTTGCATACAAAGCAACAAAATCTAAGAAGAGTTAAGTCTTTGAAAAACGAAAATTGAAGCAATATGAAACATGGAGCTCTTAAAATATTTCTATGGATCAAAATATCTAAATCATTAAAAAAATAGCAATAGCAATCTAATTTAATAGGCTTCCGAGTTATAAACTACTAGAACAAAGAAACCAAATTTTCCCAATTGCTCCTATGCTAATACTGCCATAGGATATATTTGATATCATTCGAAAGATCAAATGATTGTATTGTAAAAAACGGGAAGTGAATTTCCTTTGGATAATTCTCACTAGACTCAACGAATTTGACAAAATTTGAAAGTGCAAAAAGGTAAACCTAAATGATTTGACTTTCGAACCTGGGCTGGATTGTTGATAAAGAAGAGGATGACTAAGCGGCATTATGACAAGATGATAGGTGAGAAAGCACCTGTGAGGAGTAGAGAGACGGAGGTTCAGAGCGGATAAGTGGAGATTTGCAGGCATTAGGAGTGCAGGCGGAGCAGATCAACGGATGAGAGATTGAGATACGGATTTGGGGATTTTGATAACACTACTACATTTAAGGGATAATATACAAATATAGCACCGGCCAGAGTAGACTTCCCTTTCATACCGATTGAGCAATTCAAATTAAACAGAAGTAATGCTATACTGAAATGGTATAAAAATTGAAATTCAACAAAATCAAAGCAATCAATTACTCAACAACAAAGTGAAAATTTTATCTACAAACTTAATCAAACCAGAGGGGGCAAAAAATGAAGAGCTTTACATGAGATGTCTTCACGGAGAGCCTCTTGTGTTGCTCTGCCCAGCACTAGTGACATGATAAGAATCTGGTGCTTACATAAGTTAGATAACGAACTAATAATCACAAATTGTGACTGATTGGATACAAGAAACTAGAACAATGAAATGGTATTTGATAAAATAAAATATCATGCATAACCCAAAAAAATATATATAGAAACAAGAAACTGTTATTTTTTTAATATAAAAAAGGGCAGACTAAAAAGAACATGAAGTACCCTTATGGTGACATGTGATTTGCATAACATAAGAACAATATGAGACATGCATTTAATAATTTATATATCCCCAAATATATACCACTCCGATTAAAAAAATTATACTAGTTCATTAGCGTATAATACCATAAATTTCATCTATAAATGCACTGCACAATACCTCCTTACAATAATGCAACAGAGAAGCGTTTTCTTGCTTTGGTCCCATTCTGCAAAGATAGAACAGACTGATAATCTTTTTCAGATGACTAACATCCGCACTTATCATTAACAGACGGTGCACGATGATCGCACATGAAAAATATTGTGGATTGACATCCAAGTACAAAATATTATCTTCCATTTTCATATTGCATGGGAGGGGATAACTGGATAAGCAGTGATGACCACACATTCACATCAAAGTGGAAATATAATAGAATAAAGAAAGGCAAACCAAATATATACTGATAACAAATAAATAAGTACTTGATTCTAGACCTCATCCGTAAGGATGCTGGCGGGTAGGGTTTTTCCACCCGAATCCTTTCCTAATAAAAAAAAATAAAAAAATAAAAAAATAAAAAAATAAGTACTTGAAGATTAATGTCCCCTTAATGCAGTACTGCCCCAGCCAACCCACATAATCTATATAACTTTAAAAATCGAAGCCCTATATTGAAAATTCTTTACCAAAATCGAAACCCCTAGATTTAAACTAAAGAACCCTAAACCTAGATCTAAAGCATCAATGGAGGCAGAATTGAACCCCTAGATTTAAAATTCCTAATCATTTCGAAGCTGCTGCAAATCAATAAAGACTTCAAATAAGTAAGGCTTTAGAAATTAACTAACCTGGAGAGGTTGGTTCCCCTTGAATAAGTCAGACCTCCAATCTCTTGAAGGTTTGCAAAATTGAACAGTTTTGCTGAACTTGAATCACATGAAGGTTCGAATTTCTCTCAAATCGATCCGACAAATTTCTTCTCCCCCAAATTGCTTGAAGCTTGAACCCTCGAGATGCTTGAAGCTTTGAAAATCTCCCCCAAATGGCTTGAACTTGTTGCGCGCTAGTCAGACTTCCAATCTCTTGAAGATTCCTCATCACTCCAAGCGTCGCTCCCCCAAATCGCTATTTGGCTTCGCCGGTTGGGATGGGAGCAACGAATGGGAAAGCGAAGGAGGGAGTAGAACGAGGCGGCGAAAAACTAATTAGGGTTTTGCCTAGCGATGGGGATTGAGGATTCGGTGTTGAAATGAGGGGATGAGGAGGAACAAGAGGAGAAGAAGGAGATGAGGAATGACCTCTCCCAGGGACGGAGGAAGAGGAGGAGGGGTGCTTCCCTATCGTTGAACTGTAGGGACGGAGGAAGAAGGACTTGGGCTTTGGGATTTTTTCTTTAAATGGAATTAATTTTGGGGATGGTTGGTAGAGGTGGCAATCGGGCGAGTCGAGTCGGGTTCGGGTCGGGTTATTCGGTTTCGGGTCATATCGGACTCGGGTTGATATCGGGTGTGATGACAATTCGGGTCTGATCGGGTTCGGGTCGGGTTTATTCGGGCATTAGTTTATCGGATACAATCGGGTTTTCGGGTCCTATTCGGTTCGGGCGAATCAGGTTTCGGTCTAAACGAGTTTGGGTGAATCGGGTGTGTCGGTCTAAACGGGTTCGGGTGAATCGGGTTTCGGTCTAAGCGGGTTCGGGTGAATCGGGTTTTGGTCACAACGGTTTTGGTTGAATTCAGTTCAGTCAAATCAAACCCGCAAGAATCATATTGGATAAAACAAATCATTTTTTTTTACCTATGAGATATTTATCCTTCTATAGAGATTAAGCTAATGTTTATCAATTCTTAATCAATACTACATTCGTTAAAAAATGTAAGTCTTCTCACTTTTTATAATATTTTTTTAAAAAGTGAAAATCATATAAAATATTATTTTTTTAATATTAATTTCATACTTATTGCTCATAACTACGAAATTATAAAAATAACAAAAAAATTGATATTTATATAATTTGAGCGTCTTAAAAAATGCTAAAAAGTTACTTTTTTAATGGAGAGAGTACAAAATTATATTTAATTATACTATATGCAAGATAATATTACCATCCATTATTAAGTAATCAAATACTTAGGTTGTTTTGAGTATTTTAGGGAAAATGCTAAGATTTTTGTTGATTTCGGATATAATCGGGTTCGGGTAATTTCGGGTTTCGGATATGCTCGGGTCGGGCAATTTCGGGTTTCGAGTTGATTTCGGGTCGGTCCATTCGGATATAATCGGGTTCGGGTTCTTACTGGGTTCGGGTTGCTTTCGGGTTCGGGCTTAACTCGAATCGGGTCGGTCGGTCTCGGATCCAAACTTTTTTTTCAATTATTCGGGTGTCGGACGGGTTCGGGTCGGATCAATCGGATCGGTTTTCTCGGGTCGGGTCGGATATTGCCAGCTCTAATGGTTGGTATAATTTGATTTTCATGGTAAATTTTTCGGGTATCAATTGCTGGAAAAAATTAAGTTAAAATTTGACAATACTTGGAGGGAAATGAATTTGAGTATCCCCCTAAAAAAAAAGGCTTTTTTCAAAATTTGGTTTAAATTTAATTATTAACATTGGTAAAATATATATATATACTATGTTTGTATGAAAAATTTGAAGAACAATGTTATAAAAAATTTACATGCTTTTTTCTAACCAATTTTAAATAACGTGATATCTAGTGACATAATTCTAATAGTATAGTTTTAATGCCTAATTCATGAGTCAATTTTGTCATAATTTAATTGGTCCTTGCTTATAAGATATACATTAAATCTTAATGGGACCAAGATAGAATAATAATAGGATTATATTATAAATTATAAAAAAAAACTAGAAATTTAATACTCCATACCATCCAATAAGTAAGAGTTTAGGTGAAAATGTTAAGACAAATTAAGCTACATACATGATAAATAAAAGTTGTATCTAACACAAAACTATAAAACCCATATCGACATTTTTATAGAACATAATTATGATCATATAAGATGATAATATCTATCTTCAATTGTGGAGGATATTGAATAAAATTAAGGAAACATAACTCAAAATAATACGAAGTATCAAAATTTTAACCGAAAACAATACGAACTTTAGTTTTAACTAATCATGTACGAAGTATGCCCATATTAATCCGAAACAACATGCTTCTCAATTCATGCTATTTTTTCGACGATTTTGCCATCCAAAATGCTTTCTCCTTTAGTATTTCATACGATTTCGCTCGCCTAAATATCTTCTCCAAATTAACTCAAAATAACAGGCTTTCAATTCCAATGATTTTTTCCGGAAAAATAGCCGGAATTAAGTTAATATAGGCATAGTTCATATGTAAATGGATTAGTTAAAAGTAGAGTTCGTCTTATTTTATGTTAAAAGTTGATACATTGTATTTAGGGTTGTTATATGAACTGAACAGCTCGAGCTCGGCTCGGGATCAGCTCGAAAAAGCTCGACTCGAGCTCGTTCACTTATTTAAACAAGCCGAGCTTGAACAAAATTTTATGCTCGGTTGAAAGCTCGGCTCCTTTGAATAAAGCTTGAATAGCTCGAATTCTATGGAATTTCTAAAATTTCCTTTAAGTTACCATGTTATAACCAAGTGGAACTACTTGAAGCTCGAAAAAAGCTCGGCTCAAGCTCGTTCATTTCCTAAACAAGCCGAGCTTGAACAAAATAAAAAGCTCGTTTAAAAATTACACTCAGCTTGAGCTCGAGCTCGTTTAACAAATGAACAAGCTTGAACATGCCAAGCTCAGCTTGTATTACTTTGAGTTATTTTTCCTAAAATTAAAGGTAGGGCTGTTATTCGAGTCGAACGAACCGGGTATTGTTTGTTCATATTTAGTTCATTTAGACTATTAACGAGCTCGAGCCGAACCTAAATTTTGACTTGAGCTTAAAAATGTGCTCATATTCGGCCCGTTTAGGAAATGAGCAAGCTCGAGCCGAGCTTTTTTTGAGCTTTAGGCAATTCTACTTGCTCATTATACAGTAACTTGAAGAAAATTTTAGAAATTCCATAGAATTCAAGCTATTCGAGTTTAATTCGAACGAGTCGATCTTTGGACAGAGCTTAAAAATGTGTTCATAATCGGCTCATTTAGAAAATAAACGAGCTCGAGTCGAGTTTTTATCGAGCGAGTACGAGTTGAATTCGAGCTACTCGTGTTCACATAACACCCCTAATTTATTTATATTTTGAAAGAACCTAAATAAAAAATATTTAAATTATACTATATAATATGCTAAAATAATTTTATTTATATCTATATTATTTTTTTACTGAAAAAATTGTTTATATTTTTTTATTTATAGGAATCGATCTAGATTATTTATAATATTGTATTAACATATTATCTGTTCACGAAACGAATCTATTTATATAAATTTAATATGGAGTACTAGTATAAGTATTACAGTATGTATATATAAAATCACAAAAATACAATATTTGTTCCTTTCCCCTTCTCTGTCTTCTGGTTTTCACGTCTCACGACCATCCGATCCATCTAGGAAAGCTAGTTCTCTGATTGCTCCTGGTACTCATCTTCTTTCTCTTTCATCCACCGTATTATCCTTTTCCATGGACGCTTTGACCTATTCTCGGCTCCCTAATCGTTGCTTTGTTTCGCATCCCTCTCTGTCGTAGTATCCTCCTGACAATTACCTAATCTTGGCCCTGAAACACTGGTAAGTGGTAACACATCTTGATTACTACTATTCTCGATTTCTGCCGAAGCAATTTGTTCCAAATTTGGTTGCTTGTGCATTATAAACTCTTGAAATTTAGGTTTAGATATGTTAGTTGATGATGCCCTCAAGGTGTTCGATGAAATTCCTAGGATATATTGTTGCTCAATTGCATGCCTTGACTTCTAATTTAAGCCTTATCAAACATGTGTAAGTTTAATTCCTAATGATTTTTGTTTTATGGGTTTTGGGTGATTAATAGTGGTTTGTTTAGATTTCAGAAGTCAGCTACACTTTTCTTCCCCTCTTGATTTGCAAAGTCTGAATTAGGTTCTTGTGTTTACGATTTGTGAGTTTGTTGTATTTCGGTTGATTGATTGATGATGTTTTGATCCTGCATAAGTTTGTTTGGCAGTTGCTGACTGAGTTTGGGGTTAGCTACGTTCATTGGTTGCTGATCACGTCTGGTTATTTCTGTTTGAGTTGCTGCCTTCATGGGATATTTTTGCTGTAAGATTAGGGTATTTGGTTGCTTCCATCAGCACCACCTTGTTTAGGAACCCAAGTGCGGAAGCCAAATATCAAAAGCCAAATGTCAGTTAGTCGGATGTTAGAAACCCAAACAAGATGGTTGACACCCAAACAAGATTAGCTGGCTAAGTATTTTAGCTATTTGTTTGGTGTTTGTAAGCCAAAGAAAATTTATAATCTTTTGAATATCTTCATAACTTATATGGATTTTGGATAATGTTATTGCTCTTTGTATGGTTAGATGGTTATCCTGAACCTTTAGTAAATAAATCTTTGAACCTTTTCTTATGAAACCTTGAACCTTTACACTCGTGGGTCAATTGTTTTGGTTTCACTGGCCTCTAAAATGAATTTTGAACTGCTGGTTTGTTGGTTTTTCCTGGAGCTGATATCACTGTCTTTTGGCCTTAACTATGGACTGTTTTGCTTCTTTTTTACACCGAATCCCATATGACCATAGTTATAATTCCCTGTAGCCTTGTAGGCAGTAAAATCTCATTTCTTTCTTGTTGTCTTTTGCCTTAACTTCCTGAGTTTAAAAATGCCTTGTATGGGTCCTGAAAAGGACTTCTCCATAGAGACCCTTTCGATCAAGACTCCCATCATAGTGATTTCCATGGAGTTTTCGATAGAAGAAATGCACCTTGAAGCAATTAGCCTGACAACACCATGAATTGTTGTTCTGAATTGGAGGAGGGGTGATACATACGCATTTATCTATCTATTCATCAGTTCATACTACATATAAATTTAGTGGCAGTTGGATCTAAGCTGATGTGTATGCAATTATAGCCTATTTATTAGTAATTTTGTGTGTTTTGATCTTGCAGCTAAGGTTGACGAAGAAGATCGAATAGATGCATTCCGGTAGCTATTCAATTTCGAATTAAGTGGAAGCGGAACATCTTAATCAAGGTATCCAGTTTGTATGCTACTTACTTTATCTTTATTTAACACTTTGGGCTAATAGAAGTGATTATTGGTGGTCTATTTATTTATTTCTCTACTTGTTTTTTCTTTTAATAAATAATGACTAACGCTAGACAAGAATATCCCTGTTTTAACTAAGGATACTTGTCAAGGCTGACAGGATATCCCTGTTTTATTTGGGACTAGCGTATCGAGAAAAACTTGCACCTTCTACAGTTTGCAGCATTCCTGATGTTAGCTTAAATGCGGCATCTCGGGCTGGTGTTGAGGTTAGAGGTTAATTCATGTGCATTAATGATTTTGAATATCCATCCCTTTTGTCATGGGGTGGTGATTTAGTGGGGCAGACAACCGAATAGTTTTATTCGTAAATGAGAAATGACTGAAGCTAAATGTACATTGCTAGAGAACAAAGAACAACTTGATAGAAAAATGGAAAGGAAAAAGTATCCACTGGTGTGCACGAGCTTGAAGCGCACATCTCACTTCTAATATATGTTTTGTCCTCAGTTGATTTTTATTCATGGATTGGATGAATATACGGCTGTGCTTGTAGAGCAACCTGTGGCTATCGTACTAAACCTAAATTGATTTTCGTTGACAAATGCTACTGATTTTTTTGCAACTTCTAGTGTAGGCTACTTTTATCTTTACCACATTCTTAATAGAGTAACTGTATTGGTTGAATATGATAAATAGCCCCCAATATAATTGGTTGGTGTAGTTCTCAGAGAAAGCTTTCACACAAATTACCCTACTAAGAAGTTTAGAAGTGAAGTGTGATTATTCATTGATCCGTTTTTTTTTATTCGCTGTTTTTGGTTAATTCTATAGACTTGTTGTAATGGTGAATGATTCTTTTTCTTTTTATATATAATCATCGATCTTGTTAAAACTCTGACCTTTGTGTTTCATGTCATAATGAATCTTGAGCAAGCTTGGATCTCGACATTTAACACTATGTTATCCCACTACCTACAATCTCTACAAATTCAGTTTATGCAGCGAATTTGATTGTCAATCCAAGAAATATTACTTTCAGCAGAAATAGCCAGAACACTAAATCATGTTTATCTAGCAGTGGTGTTGAATCCAATTTCCAACCTTATAGTGTTTAGTAAGCCTATTATTCTTATAAACAATCAGTCTCTTTAATCTGTAAAAACCAATTGTGCTCCTAGATTAGTCAAATCGATTTGTTTTAGCGAACAACTGATCTGAAACATGATTCAGAAAGCAAGGTAATTGGGATCTCTTTTTTTTTTCATCCGATTGCTTTATTATAAACATTCTACCTTGTCACTAAGGCTTCTTCATACTGTTTTCCTATCATATGAACTCCTAGAATGCAATCCCAGCAACCACGGGAGCAGTTGCAGCAATAGTTTTTCATATGCTTGGAGCATAAAGAAAAGGGGCACTTGGCAATTAATTGTGCTCGTAAGTTTTCAGTCTTGTGACATGCTGAGCATTGCGTTTTTTTTTTCATTTGACAGCATTATGGTCTTGAACATAACAAAAAAAAAACATTCACATAAACATGGATCTAGCATCTTGATTCTTTTCCTGGGAAAAAAAAATCTTTGATTTTGTATTCTCAATTTGCATAGTTACCAATGATGTTGGAAGGAAAAGAGAAGATAAGTTAGACATTGGAAATTTGGCGTGTATACTTTGTGGCATTTTCAAATCCAGTACCGAGTTACATTATTGACATTACGAATTTATGATGATTGATGAGAAGAAATAAGGAGTGGAATTGTTTCTCTTATTTGCTATATACAGTGGTCATGTGTTAGTTAATTTACCGGTGTTATGGATTTAGGTGCCAGTTTCTAATTTTCTAGTTGTCTATTGCTTAATAACTTGCTTATCGAACAAGTATGAGACGTGTGTTAGTTGATTTACTGGTTTTATGGATTTAGTTGTCTATTTCATTTTCAAGTCAATTTTCATTTTTATTTAAGCCTATTAGCTCAAATGGTAGAGCGATGTGCTCAAGCACAAAGATGCGGGTTCAAATCCTGCATAGGCTATAACAATAATTTAGTTTATAACTATGTATTTTTCTCGCCAAAGAAGTTGGGTCATGATTCTCTCTAATTTCACATAAACCAGCAACGATAAAAATAATATTTCCTCGTTAAATGATACTCTTAGTAATGAAAATGACATTTCATTGTTAAATGGTTGTTTTAACGAAAAAATATATTCTTCACAAAACAGAACATATGGCGAGAAATTTAAACTTTTCTCGTTAATGAATTTGAGTTATTTTTCACTATTTTCGGCCAAACCAAAAATGAGAAAGTAAATGGTATTCCCTCGCCGGTAATATGTTTAGTGATAAATTCTTTCCTCGAGAAACATACTTTTGGTAAGAAGTTAAAATCTTTGTCGCCAATAAATTTGACACATTTGACAGAATTTCACTAAACATATAACGGAAAATTTGGAATTGGTCATGCATTTCCCGCTTACTAGTAGCGACAAAAGTGATATTTCCTCCCTAAATGATTGTTTCAACGACAAAAATATTCCTCATAAAAGATGAACATATGGCGATGAATTAAAACTTTTTTCTCGTTAATGACTTTGAGTCGTGTTCTCTATTTTTACCCAAGAAATAACGACGAAAATGAAATTTCCTCGCCAACTAATACGTTTAGCGATAAATTATTTCCTCAAGAAAAACATTTTTTTAGCGAGAAATTACAATTTTTGTTGCTAACACAATTGATAGATTTTACATTATTTCCACCTAACAAATAGCGACAAAAGTGTAAATTCATCGACAAATGTATTTTTAGCGATGAATTCATTCCTCGCTAAAAACTCCCAATTCGTCACTATATTCCTTATGGTTTAGGTGACCATATCATGATAACAATTAACGACGAGCCAAAAAATTTGTCGCTGAATGCCACTTTTTGCGAGGAATATAAGTCTCTCTATAAAGTTTACGTGCCATTTTATGAGGAACATATATGTTCGTCGCCAAATGGCACATTTAACGAGGAAAAATAATTTGACACTAAAACTTTTGTCACTAATAATCATTTCTGTTGTAGTGGGAGGTGTCACTCTTGGCAAAGAATAAACTCGGCTTCGTTACTAGTATGTGTCTTCGTCCTGCTACTGATCCTTTGCTTTAGCAACACTGGGATCGTTGCAATCATATGGTCATCTTGTGGTTATATCACTCTGTAGAAAAGGACATAGCAGAAGCAGTCATATATTGTAGAACTGCAGTATAAATTTGGAAGTAACTAGAGTCCATGTTTGGTGGTGTGAATCGCACTCGTTTATATCAAGTCCAAAAGGATATTGCTGCTTTAGATCAAAATAGCCTTAGTATAGTATTGCTTATTATTTTACTAAGTTCAAGCGATTTTGGGATGAGTATATGTTATTAGTTGAAACGGAAACCTGGGACTGTGGATCGAACCTTGCTGTGACAAGGATGATTGAGAATCAACAGGTTATTCAGTTTTTGATGGGGCTCAATGAAGCTTACAACACTGTGAGGGGAAGCATTTTGAAGATGACTCCTCCTCCCACCTTAGATGATACTTATCGATTTCTCGTCCAAGAGGAACAACATCGAGGTTTGAGCAAGAGCAGTGTATCTGGATCTGAAAATGCAGCTTTCTCATCTCAATTCAAGGGAGGAATTCCATGGTCTAAGAAGCCATTGTTCTGTGATCATTGTAAGGTCACTGGTCATGCCATGGACAAGTGTTGGAAGGTCCATGGTTATCCAACCAATTCGAGCTCAGAGCTATATTGTGATCATTGTAAGACTGGAGGACACTCAATGGAGAAATGCTGGAAACTTCATGGGTTCCCTCCATCTTGCAACAACTCAGGAACATCTTCTAGCTCCACCGGTTCAGCTGGTTCTAACGGGAATAGGCCATATTGCACTCATTGCAAGAGTCTTGGTCATTTGATTGACAAATGCTGGAAGGTTCATGGCTACCCGAGTGATTCACCTTCAAAAGGAAGGAAAGCTGTTGCTACTGTGTCGTCCTCTTCTACCATATCTCAGGATCAATATCAGCAGTTGCTTTCACTCTTACAAAGGCATGAAGTATCAGATTCCACTGCTATGTTAGCTGGTAAGAACACCTGTCTTTTTTCTTCATTACTTAGCACTTCTTGGATACTTGACAGTGGAGCCACATACCATATGTCCCCTAACCTACAATTGTTTCATTCATTTACTCCTATTTCTAAGCCTTCTTCAATCACTATGCCAAACAATAAGAAAGCTGACATTGCTTCAGTTGGAAAAGTTCATCTATCTCCACAAATTTCCCTAAATGAAGTCCTCCATGTGCCTGATTTCCATTTCAATTTACCCTCTATTCGAAAACTTGCCACTGATCTTTGTTCTAATGTTTTGTTTACCCCTACCTCATGCATCATTTAGGGCCCTTTGATGAAGCAACCATTGGTAATTGGAAGTGAAGAGCGGGGATTATACATTGCACACAAGCCATATGAACTGGAACCTTATCCAGAGCTGTCTTTTACTTTGCAAACTCAGTTTCCTAATTGTAATAAATCTCTTGTGCACTCTACACCTGAGAATCCTTCTAGTTTTTCTGCAAGTTGCACAGCTGAGCTGTTACATTGCCGATTGGGGCACTTACCTTTCTCTCAAATTAAACATGTTGATGCTTCTTTGAATGTCTGTCCCTCTTGCATATGTCAGATTTGTCCTCAAGCTAAATTGCACAGGCATCCATTTCCTCTTCGTGATCACAGGTCTTTGGCCCCTTTTGATATGGTATTTTTTTTATACTTGGCCGGGGACCTTACAAGTGTAGCACTCACAATGGTTATAGATTTTTCCTAACTTTGGTGGATGATTTTACCAAATGCACCTAGACATTCCTAATGGCCTCTAAAACAAACACATTACCTATGCTGCAAAGATTCATTTCCCTCGTGAATACTCAGTTTCAAGCCTCAATCAAAGCCACGAGATCAGACAATGTAGCTGAGTATCTTGATAAGTCTATGACTGAGTTTTTTACATCTCATGGCATCATCCATCAAACTAGTTGTGTAGAGTCCCCCCAATAGAATGGAGTTGTGGAAAGGAAACATAAACACTTGTTGGAAGTAGCTCGAGCCTTGGAATTTCAGTCTAATCTTCCTTTATGCTACTGGGGGGAATGTGTTTTGACAGCTACTTACCTCGTAAACCGATCTCCATTGCCAGTTCTCTCAAACAAATCACCCTATGAACTTTTGTTTCATAAACCCCCAACTTATACACATTTGCGTGTGTTTGGTTGCCTGTGTTATATGAGTACTTTGAGGAGAGGGCATGATAAATTTCAACCTCGTGCAACTCCATGTGTGTTTTTAGGATACAGTTATGGCAAAAGTGCATATACTGTCCTTGATCTTCACACAAGAGTTGTGTTCCACTCCAGGGATGTGATCTTCCATGAAACTTATTTCCCATTCCATTCCAAATCTCCCTTTGATTCATCTGTTACACTTCCTGACCCTGCCTCCACCTTTCCTTCATCCATTTTCCTAAACACAAGTCCTGCACCTACTGATCATCAAACTCTTCCCACCTCACCACTTCTCTCATCCCCCATGAATTTGGATACTGATTCCCCACCTGATCCACCAACTGACGATGCTGGTGTTACACCATCCCATGCGGCTTCTATACTTGCTAATGCTCCTCTTTTGGTTCGCAGGAGATCCACAAGAGTCCCTCATCCACCTCCCCATCTCAGAGATTATGTATGCAATGTGTGCTCATCCCCTCCCCATTCTGATTTTTCTCAAGCTTTTTATGCTTCAGCCATTTCTCCTCATTCTTTTGCTTTTACCTCTACTTACCCTTCCTATGTTGAACCAACATCCTTTAAAGAAGATGTCAAAGATCCAAGTTGGGTGGTATAAATGGAGAAAGAATTAGGTGCTTTAACTACTAATCATACATGGATTCTAGTACCTTTGCATGCAGGGAAGCATGCCATTGGATGTAAATGGGCCTTCAAGGTAAAGTTGAAGGCAGATAGTAGCCTTGAAAGACACAAGGCGCGCTTGGTTGCCAAAGGATACACTCAGATAGAAGGTATTGACTTCCACGAGACATTCTCTCCAATTGTTAAAATGACAACTATTCGAATTGTCATTGTTATTGCTGCTGCTTGTGGTTGGGCCTTACATCAGATGGACGTCAACAACGCTTTTCTCCATGGTGATTTGTATGAAGAGGTGTATATGAGGGCTCCTGGGGGTTTCCCTATTGCTCCTGGTATGGTTTGCAAGCTCCAGAAATCCCTTTATGGGTTAAAACAGGCCAGTCGTTAGTGGTTCTTCAAGCTTACCACTACCCTCTTGTCTCTTCATTTTGTTCAATCCAAATTGGACTACTCTTTGTTCATCAAGAAGACTGGTGCTCACATAATTATTGTTGCTGTGTATATGGATGACCTCTTGGTTACAGGATCGGATCCCTCTGAAATTGCCAGTCTTAAAGCCTTCTTTGATCACAATTTCAGGATCAAAGATTTAGGCCTGCTTCACTATTTTTTGGGACTAGAGGTTTCATATAGTCCCAATGGAATTCATCTCTCCCAACATAAATTTGCTAAGGAAATTTTGCAGGAATCTTCATTGGATGGCTTTCGTCCGGCTTGCACTCCCCTCCCTCAAAATCTTCGGCTTGATCCCTCTCAAGGTGACTTGATTTCATATCCCTCTTACTACAGGAAGATGCATGGGCAAGTTAAACTACCTCACAAACACTTGTCCAGACCTTTGTTTTGTTGTTCAGTGTCATAGCCAGTTCATGCAGTCTCCTCACAGCTCGCACATAGATGCTCTCTATCATACCATTAGATATCTGGCTGGGACTCTCAGTCATGGCATCACTCTCAATGGGTTTGACAAGCCACGAATTGTTGCTTTCACTGATTCTAATTGGGGTTCGTGTGCTTACAGCAAGCGTTTAGTCATTGGATTCATTGTTTTATTAGGTGATTCTCCTATTAGTTGGAAGTCTAAGAAGCAAGGGGATGTCTCACGAAGTTCTACAGAAGCTGAATATAGAGCTATGGCACAGAGAGCTGCAGAAATCACATGGTTGGTTCGTGTTTTGGAAGAGCTCAATGTGGCTCCTATTAAACCTATCACCATGTTCTGTGGCAGTCAGTCGGCCATTCAGTTGGCTAAAAATCGCGTTCCATGAACGTTCAAAACATATTGAGATAGATTGTCATTTCACTCGAGAGAACGTGGTAGAAGGTGATGCAGTGCAATTATCAATGACTCCTGGTGACATTGAGGACAATATGAAGGTTCTGTTCGATGGTCCTGTCACTCGTGCAAGGGCCAAGAAGATTCAAGTTGCAACTAAAGCCTTTCTTGTCCGTCACCATGGAACTTTAGAGCAAGGGTTCAGGCCACCCTGGATCACTTGGCTCAAGGTTACACCACCAACACAAGAAGTGAGCTTGCGTCC
The DNA here is from genome assembly GCA_037127255.1 of Persicaria tinctoria. Lineage (NCBI taxonomy): Eukaryota > Viridiplantae > Streptophyta > Magnoliopsida > Caryophyllales > Polygonaceae > Persicaria > Persicaria tinctoria. The sequence continues at coordinate 16,240,068 of JBANSL010000007.1, read as the reverse complement.
ACACACGGAGCTCATGAAGACTCGTCAACACACCCTCCTTGATCAACACACACATATGTCACTCGGCCCATACCAATGTCGAGTGGGTTGATGGGCTTGACCAAGTTCTCTTGTGCTTGGTCCGGTTTATCTAGTTAATTTAATTGTGTTATTATTTTATGCAATTTAGATAAATAAGGTGGAATTAATTATACCTCTTCTAGATATAATCCTTGGCCACTAAGTTATTAAACATTTATCTTTATTAGGAAATATTTATCTTAGGTTATTTTATTTGATATAATAGATCTATCCAAACCCCTTTCCTTTGCAAGAAAGGATTGGTTAGATCTCCCATAGCTTTTCTATATATTAATCAGATTGAATAGAATTGGAGAAACCCTTTATGGATTAAGGGTTCTTCGATTATCAATCCCAAAAGCTATCCAGTTCGTATGTTCTTGTTACTTCAGCACTTCACAATCATCACCATCATCTGTGTTCTTCAACAGCAAGCCCAACACCATTCTCGAACTCAAGCCGCCGCTACAAGGAACTCAGCCGCTTGGTGGCAGCGCGACCCGTCTCCAGCGCTAGGCGCTCGCGCCCTTGCTTTCGTGCGTGCCCCCGCCGATCGCGTGCTCCTCGCCGACGCCCTCATTCTCGCTCGCGTACCTGTTCTCGCCCCATCGTCTGGACTTGCTTCCTGCGAACAAGCCCCCTTAGACGCCTGCTTCTGCGCACTCCAGACCAGTTCCGCACGCACCCGGTCTCTCTGTCTTCGGCGTTCTCGTTCTCGCACACTCGCTCTCTCTTCGCTTTCCTTGTTCCCGTTTTGACGCTACTTTGTTAGTTTAGATTTAATTAAGTTATCACTGTTACTTTCAGTTAGTTTAATTCTTTAGTTTAAATTGCTTCCATCGATATAAGTTAGTTCTTTCTCCAGTATTTGGACAATAAGAGATCGAAGAAAGCCAATCTCGAAATTTTACTCCAGGAAAGTAATATACAAAGAGATCACTGAGAGTGTTGTGGGGTCGGAGCCTATCAAGCACCGCATCAGCATATGCCATCTCTTCTCCTTCTCTTGAATTGCAAAATGATATTTCTAGCTTGCTTAATTTTGTTTTGCAACTTAGCATAGACTCTTCTGCATCAAAAACACAATTTTTCGACAGACCTCTTTCAAAATCAATACGCAAAGCACCTGTCAAGTTGTTGAGTTGTTTTAAACACCTTAGCCCTCCTTGATATTTGTTCACAATAAGTCGGTCAAGCCTAACAAGCGAAGTCAACTCTTCCAATCCTGCAGATGTTCGATCCAACTCATTACATTCACCAATTTCCAAATATCTTAGGCATACTAGTTTTTGTAGGTCATCAGGCAACGTGTTCAGTTTCGAACAATCACCAAGTATCAATATTAGCAGATTTTGTAACTTGCAAAGAGAAGCTGGAAGCCTTTTCAAATTTTCACTCCCTCTGAGATCAAGATACCTCAAATGAACCAACTTTGCTATGGAACTCGGTAGTTCATCTATGTCTAATTGCTGCAAACTCAATGTCCGCAAGCTTGTAAACTTCATGAATAGACCATCCAACACAGGAGACACAAGAATTCGTAATCCTTTACCTTGAAGTGGCAAGCCTTGAATATCCCTTACACGCAAATGTCGAGGAGATTTTCCCTTGATATTGTCAAGTTGCTTCATCTCTACGCACTTCTTCCCATCTTCATATGCATGAATATTTTGGAAGAAGCATCTCTCTACTAAGCACTGGAAGTATCTCTCACCAACATCTTCTACGAGTTCATTTTCATCAGATGGTTGAAGAAAACATTGAGACATCCACATATTGATCAAAGTGGTATTATAAAATTTATAATCCTCCGGAAAGAGAGAACAATACACCAAACAATGTTTTAATGCTGAAGGGAGGTCATCATAGCTGATTTTCAACACTTCCATAATCATATTCTCAGGGTGATCACGCATTTCATTAATCACCTGATTGTCGACAAGATGTGACCACTTCTTTTTATCTTTCTTGTACAAGTAGCTACCCACTGTCCTTAGAGCAAGCAGAACATTAGCACACTTCTTGATGATCTGTCTTCCCAGTTCTTCCTTTGCTTGATATCCTCTTCTTGGTTGTTATCAAAAGCCATTTTCTTAAACAACAACCAAGCGTGCTCATCTGATAGCCCTCTTAAAGTATAGTAGGGTGTGACCGTGGCAAGATTTTGTGCATTGTAGTTAGACGTGTGGTCACCAAAATCTTACTTCCTCTCTCACCAACATCTAGTAGAGCTTTCAATCCAAGCCATCGCTCACGAATATCATCCCAAACATCATCTAAAACAAGAAAATACCTTTTGAGGGCAATGTGTCCCAAATTGAGAAAGGTGCTTTCACCATTAGGGATCTTTTTGTAAAGCTTGAAGACTCATCCAATTTGTCCCAAATTGAGGGCAATGTATATTCATGAGATTTGCCAGCACCTTTCTCGTGAAAACTTCTTAAGCTTTCGACAGTGTGGAGATTCTTCACTCTAACTGCATCTACATCTATGGAGAGGCTGTCTGCTACAGGTTCAATTACAGCTTCCGCTATAAATGACACTTGTACCTCCCTTGGGCCCCTCATCGCTGATTTGCTCATGCATGTGGTTCGTCTTACACGCCTTCATGTTGAAAGGCAAGGCACCCCAATCATATTTCTTTAGTGCACCAGTTATGCGAAGCGGCATTAGAATATTTGAAGAGTTTTTAAGGCGGTGAATAATACTCTAGAGGGGGGGGAGGCGGGGTGAATAGAGTATGAATAATTTTCGCAATTAAATAAATTTAAAGCAACTTGTCAATACCTTGATATAGCCTATCAGGACTTAACACAGTTAGATCGAATAAGATAACGTAAATGCGGAATGTAAAAGATAAACACACGAATTATTAACGAGGTTCAGCACGAACTTGGCCTACGTCCCCGCCTAGGGTTATCCAACCCGTAGGATTCAAACACTTCTTATTTCACTTCTCTTGAGCCTAGAACTTCCTAGAGAAACTACCATTTCTCTATACAAAGCCTCACCCCTTCTATCCTAGCTCTCAACCTTACAAGTGAAATAAAAGATCACGCCACACACCAAGTGTGTTTGATCGAGTATAAAATACTCTAAGTGTAAGATGAATGACTTGTACAATAAGTGCCAGTGTTTCCCCCAACTCTCAAACAATAAACAACACTTAGGCTTTAGGAGAATGTAAGAGATAAACTGGAATGATTAATGTTTTAGGATGCTATGATTACTCGAGTGTTTGCTTAGGTTATTGTAGTCCTTTTGCCTTCGTCTTTATATAGTGTTGCTGCAGGAGTAAATCGAGTATTGAAATAAATATAAAATCGAGTTCAGACTGACTTCCCTGTCTCAGCAAATAATACAAGACTTCCTCCCGTTGTAGTAAGAGAAAAGTCAGGATCGAATCCACGAGAAAGCACGTCAGCAATTCTCAGGTAGCGGTAAATTCTCACAGACAGAATAGCAGAAAGACAGAAACACAAAAAGGAAAGAAACAAATAAACCCGACAAGGGCAACTAAAACAAAAGCAAAGAACAAGCAAAACAGGAAAAGACAAAGCAAAAACGAAAAGCAAAGGGCAAAAGGCGTACTCGATCTCGACAACAGCTCCTCGAGATCGACAAAGGCTACTCGACAGAAAACAGAAGAAAGCCAACTCGACCTAGACAAGTCCTACTCGATCTCGACCACAGCTTCCTCGAGATCGATAAAGCACTACTCTAGGTCGACTAAAAACAAAAAATATAAAATTGCATATTTTCGACAGAACTCAGAAATTCGACAGAAATAAACTTCAATATATTAAAAGACTTCCAAAGCCAGGGTATCAACACCACAATGATAACCATGCAAAACAACACATAAAGGCACCAAAGATCATGCTTTCCATCAAATAACTTTCGTTATTAACAAATAGGCATATAGAGGCTTTCGCATAAACCCTATTTGTTACTAACCCTTTTTCACATAATTAATCCAAGTTGCATTAAGATCACTTTCGCTTCAATAACACAAACAAGGATCACCTTCAACTCTCGCAAAAGAATCATGCTCATAGGGATAGAAGATGAATCGCACAAAAAGATCTGACCTTTATCGCATTGCCTCACATAGCCACCGTCGGGCTCACCCCAGCCCCAGAAGTGGGTGGACTACTCACGCCTCATCGCAATTGCAGACATTGATGTATAAAAAGAAACTAACTTGCATTAAAACTAAATTCAAAAGCCTTTACAATTCCGGCAATCAACTTTCGCAGAAAGCCAAAACCTTAAAAACCTTAGAACTCTTAAACTTCTCTGTGGAACTAACTAATTGTCTCTGGAATTGAATTGTTGATGGAATTAATAAAACTGAGCCCCCTAGGGCTTTATTTATAGCCTTCATTCCCTAGCTATTCTAGGAAAGAAGATATCTATCTCTATCTAAAATTATATCTAAAACTTGAAAGGATAAATAAATTGTTTTATGGAAATAAATCTAAAAGGAAAAGATAAAACTAAATAGGTAAGTATGTCTTCATGTGGATAGATATCGTCTTCCATGGGTAGAACTTGATGGATTAGGATAGATCTCGGCCAAACTGACTTCCTTCACGCCCAAGCAAAGCCAATTCTAGTCGGACAAGTCTTCGTCGAGAAGCTGCTGGACACGGCTCTACTCGACCTCGACCACGGCTCGTCGACCTCGACAAGCATGGTTCGTCGAGTGGACTCCTCGGCTAGATCTGCTCGATGTGCTCGGACTTGGCTCACTGGGTGCTTGTCGACCTCGAGTAAGCCTTGTCGATCTCGAGTAGTAGGGCTCTGTCGACTAGCCTTCCTCGGGTTGCTCTACTCGGCAAGCTCGGACTTGGACTCAGGCGCTCGTCGATCTCGGGTAGCCTTCGTCGACCTCGAGTAGGGATGATCGTCGACTAGGTCTCCTCGAGTGGCTCTCCTCGGCAAGCTCGGATCCGGGCTCAGGGGCTCGTCGACCTCGACAAAGGGTCCTCGAGATCGACTAGAGCGGTGTCCTTCCTTTCCGCTTCCGCGAGTTGCCTCTTCCGCTGGCAGCGAGTTTTTTCCGCGGCAGCGAGTGGTCCGCTGCAGCGAGTCGAGTCGCTGGCAGCGAGTCCCACCTGGTCGTCCTCGGCTTCTCTCCTTGTCGACTCCGGGTGTGGCGTCTGGGTTTCATCGACCTCGACTAGTGGTCCTCGAGATCGAGTAGGCTCCGGAGCTCGGGTTGGTCTGGCTCTCGATCAGGCTCTGTCGACAAGGATGTGCTCGGACATGCTCGTCTATGTCGAGTAGGGCCTACTCGAGATCGAGTAGCCTTGACTCTCAGACTGGTTCCGCTGCTTTGACCTTGGATTTCTGTAGTGGTTTTCCGAGCTTTTCCGACCTTCTGTAGAATTGCTGTAAAATGCCTCGATTTCTGCGAATTAAACAGAAACCTGGTGTAGATTCCATAATTTGGCAAATAAACATAAACTACATAGATTCTGTACTATCTAAACCCAAATGAATGCAATGTATACAGAAATCGATATAAAAGTTACTGTAAAACACGACAGATTCAGCTCACAACAAACACCCCATACTTAAGCTTGCTTGTCCTCAAGCAATACTTTTATTTGTCATTCAGGGGAAGGAATCAATACTCTCAACATCCTAGATTCATTCTCATATAACCCCGCAATCAATTACCATCCTCGAAAAGGTACTAGTGTCACAGATCCATGCATGTGCAAATATGTAAAAGCAACATCTACTCACAAAAGGAGGGTTACGCATAAATAATTTATATGAAAAAGCATTTATAATCAAGAAGACTTTAATTTAAGCTCATGAAGGAGTAGATTGACAAAAGGCTAAAGGTGGGCAATTTCTGGCAATGTGGTGCTTTTGATCCGGGGAAATGGAGTACTTTCCAAATTTGAATTTCCACATTCCTTCTCCATTTGATTCATCAACATTCATAATGCTTTTATTCATAATAATGCTTTTACCTCTCTAACCTCAGCACTGCCTTCTCGCGAGTCGCAAACATGGGTGTCATGAATGGCCCCGGATACTTAGTGCTTTGGACTCCTCACAATGTGTCCCATCTCTCCAAACTATTATCTCAGAGAGCAGGGTCAATCTACCTTTATCTCCTGAGGTGATTGGATTTTCTTTCACTCATTAAATTTTCCATATAATTCAAACAATTTCCTTTCCAAACTCCAATAATGTTAATAATCACAACAACCATATAACATCTCCATAATGTAACATCATTCTCAACATAATCCCCGGATAAAGTAAAGAATGGAAATATTTAGATCATGTGGAGCAAAATTTGCAATAAGGCATAATATGGCTTTTGTGACGCATAAGCATAGGTAAGGCTAGGAATTTAACAATATGAGCATTATATGGAAATTTAAAGTCCTCCATCATTTTATCATGCAACATGTCAAAAGCAACTTCAAATTTTACCTCCTTTCATGGTTTTCAAGAAATAATGCACTTCATTGTGACTTCCCTTTACTAGGCAATTTCATGCTATATCTCTAATGAATCCAATTTCGCATCGTCGAGTTCAATATAAGCTTCCATGACATTATTCAAAAAATTCAATGGGGTCATTTTTCAAAACTTTGGAAAACATGCATATAAGCACATAAATAAATAATGCATTCCAAAATAGCCATGTAGCAATTCCAAGAAATAATGCACAAAGTAATGTCAAATATGATCAAATATGCACAAAGTAAGCCCTTGCCCCACCCCATACTTAAACATTACAGTGTCCTCACTGTATAAAAAAAAAAACAAGGTAAGGGTAAAGAAAGAAACTCACAAGACAGGCGTGCAGGGCCTCAAAATTTCGAATGGAGCACCTCCTGGCCGAGTAAGACTTGGTTCTATCCATTGACCTGAAAAGTAGAAGACATATACCCACAATAGCAAAACTAAAAGTGTTCAAAACGAAAAACAAAAAACAACAAAGGCTCAAATGTCCTAAGAAGTCTATGTACATGCTCTAGATTTTATAGTCGCTAGGCCGACTTTCCATTGACGCTTAAGGTGGCATCTGCAGGGCCCATGTAGCTTGGGCCTCAAATAAGACTCCATTCTTGTCTATCAGCTGTAATCCTCCAGAATGGATCTTGTTCACCACGAACGGTCCCATCCGCTTCTTGTTGAATTTGTTGGGAAACCAATGATCTTTTGATTTGGAGACATAGAGCTTGTCTCCAACTTCATACTCCTTAGGCTCATCATTGGAAATCCTGCACAATCGCACATACCAAGGCATACCTCTCCCATGTATAGATAAATCTTTAATGGAAATAGGAGAAGAAAGATCCATACCTTGACTTACCTTCGGAGAGACAGAATCGGGAACCACTGTGTTTGGTCGATCTCGACTAGGGCTAGTCGATCTCGACAAGACTGCTGGTCCTGGTGGTGGTCTGGTCGAAGAGGCAGAGGTCGACGAAGACAGGGGCTTGTCGACCTCGACAAGTCTGGTCGACCTCGACGAGGACTCCGCTCCTGGTGGTTGGCTCATCGAGGAAGGCGGGGCTGGGCTCTCCGAGTGGTGGTCGACCTCGACAAGACTAGTCGAGATCAACGAGGCTGGTTCTGGCTCTGGTGGTCTCAGCGTCGAGGGAGCATGTGCCCGAGGATCGTGGTCAATCTCGACTAGCGTAGTCGATCTCGACAAGGATGCTGGCTCTGGTGGTGGTGCACTCGAGGAAGCCGAAGTCGATGAAGCAGATGGCTTGTCGATCTCGACAAGGCTACTCGATGTCGAGTAGGCCTTTGCTCCTGGTGGCTGCAACGTCGAGGAAGCAGGGTCTGGGCTCCCCGAGTGGTGGTCGATCTCGACGAGCCTACTCGAGATCGAGTAGGGTTGCTCCTCTGGTTTGCTGCTCGACGAAGCTGGCTCTGGTGGAGTCTCCTTAGTCTGGTCTAGATCGACTAGGGTTCTACTCGATGTCGAGGTGCCTTGGTCGATCTTGACCCCATACTTAGCTCCTATCACGGCATCCGAAAAATAATGAATCCACAACGACTTACCTTGGTCTGTGTCGATTGGATTCTCTGTGTTCTCCTTGAGGATTGCCATGATCTCCTCCACCTGGGCTTCCATGTCCCTCTTTTCCAGCTCCTCAGGGGTCATATTTCTGACCTTGGGTTCCCCGCAAGTGATATAGCCAGCTGAGATAGATTTGACCTCTTCCATCGGACCTGTATGCCTTTCAGTTTTATTAAAGGAATACTCAATTACCTCATCGCTGATGTTGAAGGTGAGTACTCCTTTCCTTACGCTTATGTTGGCATCCACCGTCGCCAAGAATGGTCTTCCTAAGATAATTGGACAAGCAGGATCTTCTTGCATATCAACTATTAAGAAATCAGTAGGGACGAAGAATTTACCTACTTGTACTGGGACATTTTCTACCATGCCTGTTGGAATGACCATTGTGTTGTTGACCATGTAAAGTCTAGCATCCACAGGCTCTAGGGCACCTATCTTAATCTTGGACCAAATCGTTAAAGGCATTATACTCACACTAGCTCCAAGATCACATAGGGCATTAATTTTGTATGGACCAAATCCAATAGTTATAGCAAACTTACCCGGATCTGGCCTCTTCTCCAATATATCCAGATGGCTGCACTCCTCTGTGATTTCAGCCATCGATCGCTTTTTACTCAGAATCTCCTTCAGGAACTTGACATAGGATGACATTTCATTGAGAGCTTCTGTGAATGGGATGGTGACGTTGAGCTTCTGAAGCATCTTGATGAAGCGCTGAAACTTTTTCTCCGTCGGGTCCTTTAGAGATTTTGTGGGGAAAGGCAGCTTCTTTTTCTGATTCGGAGCCAGAACAGACGTCGGAGATGCTGCAGACTTCTCTATGTCGACCAGGGGCTCCTCGACATCGACAAGGCCTTTGTCGATATCGACCAGATTGGGCCCAGTCGAGTTGTTGTGTGGTGCAGACGAAGATTCTGGAAGTGTCTCCTCGAGGTCGACGAGGCTCTTGTCGAGGTCGACCACGACTTTGTCGAGATCGACTTGCTGTTCCTCGTCGTTCTGCTACTTTCCGACCTCTGGCTCTAGCAGTTGATGGCCGCTTCTGAGTTTTATAGCAGCGATGTGTCCAGTCTTTCCCTTAGGATTTGGTTCTGAAGATCCTGGAAGTGTCCCTGACTGTCTGGGGATTCCCGCTGCTAGCTGACCAATCTGTGTATCAACTGTTTTCCGCCAGATATCAATTTCCCCAAGCCTAGAATTGACACCTTGCATCTGAGTATAGACGGAGTTGAAAGATTGCCTAGTTTCTGAGTGGTTCCTCCGTGTTTCCTCCAGGACTGTCTGTATATCATCCTTTTTCTGCTCCCTTTCCGGATGTCCTGGAGCTCTGTAGGGCGGGGGATTCCTAGGGACACCTTGGTTCCATTGTGGTTGCTGAAACCTTTGGTCCCCCATGTAGCGATTTGGACCCCCTGCGTAAGCTGCATCCTCATTGTGCTCTGCCAGCCTAACTTGCTCTGTGTGTGGGCACTCAGGAGTGGTGTGCCTTTGCGATCCGCATTCTATGCAAGGCTGGTTGACAGAGAGATACTTTACTTGCTTGATGAGCTTCTTATTCTGGTCCTTGTAGTATTGCTCCCTGACATCTGGGTCAATCTCCTTTGCTGGCTCATAGAGAGGCATAGATAATGTTGGTCTGGCGTATGGGTTCTCTTCATAGGTTACAGTAGACCCATACTAGTTGTCGTAGGTAGTGAGCTTCTCTAGCACACCCCATGCGTCACTTGGCGGCATCGTCAGATACTCGTAGCGAGTATAATTGTTGATTCTGTCCTTAGTGACTTGATTAAGAGAGTTGAAGAAGATCTCCTGAATGATGTAGGGTGGCTGTCCATGAGTAGGGCAGGATCGTAGCAGTTCCTTGTAGCGTTCCCATGCCATTGCCAGCGGTTCCCCTTTCTGCTGTTTAAAGGCGGTGATTCTCTGGCGGAGATGTGCTGTTTTGGCAGGTGGGAAGAATTTGTTCAGAAACTCTTGCTCTACTTGGGCCCAGGTTGTGAGTGATTTTGCTTTCAGCCCTTCCAGCCATTTCAGTGCAGGCCCAGCGAGCGACCAACGGAAAGCTTTCATCTTGACATATTCCAGAGTTGTACCTTCTGCAAAAGTACGGCACATATCATGAAAATTAGTAATATGTTCAAGAGGACACTCATTAAATCTGCCGTAAAAGGCATTATTTTTAAGCTCTATAAAAAACTGAGTGCGAATTTCAAAAGAGTTTTCAGGGATTAGAATCGCCGATTCAGGCACGACGAGAGTTGGGTGCATGTAGTCCTCTGTCGTGGTTGGATACTGGGCAAGCTCAGCTTGTGCTTGTTCCCTTGCTGCTCTCTCAGCGGCGATAGCAGCATCCTTTGCGGCCAATTCCCTGGTAAGCCTAGCGACCAGCTGTTCCTGTGTCTCAGCGGCCGCCATGATCCTTTTGAGTTTGGAGTGGATGTGTAGGTAGCGCTCCGGTTCGTCTAAGCTGTCAAACTCAGGTGTTTGACCAGAACGACGCATACACCTGAAAAGTAACTCAAAGAAACAATGAGAACTGACTACCTAAGGCGCGAATGATTGCTTCCCCGGCAACGGCGCCAATTTGTTGTTGCAGGAGTAAATCGAGTATTGAAATAAATATAAAATCGAGTTCAGACTGACTTCCCTGTCTCAGCAAATAATACAAGACTTCCTCCCGTTGTAGTAAGAGAAAAGTCAGGATCGAATCCACGAGGAAGCACGTCAGCAGTTCTCAGGTAGCGGTAAATTCTCACAGACAGAATAGCAGAAAGACAGAAACACAAAAAGGAAAGAAACAAATAAACCCGCCAAGGGCACCTAAAACAAAAGCAAAGAACAAGCAAAACAGGAAAAGACAAAGCAAAAACGAAAAGCAAAGGGCAAAAGGCGTACTCGATCTCGACAACAGCTCCTCGAGATCGACAAAGGCTAGTCGACAGAAAACAGAAGAAAGCCAACTCGACCTAAACAAGTCCTACTCGATCTCGACCACAGCTTCCTCGAGATCGATAAAGCACTACTCTAGGTCGACTAAAAACAAAAAATATAAAATTGCATATTTTCGACAGAACTCGGAAATTCAACAGAAATAAACTTCAATATATTAAAAGACTTACAAAGCGAGGGTATCAACACCACAACGATAACCATGCAAAACAACACATAAAGGCACCAAAGATCATGCTTTCCATCAAATAACTTTCGTCATTAACAAATAGGCATATAGAGGCTTTCGCATAAACCCTAATTGTTACTAACCCTTTTTCACATAATTAATCCAAGTTGCATTAAGATCACTTTCGCTTCAATAACACAAACAAGGATCACCTTCAACTCTCGCAAAAGAATCATGCTCATAGGGATAGAAGATGAATCGCACAAAAAGATCTGACCTTTATCGCATTGCCTCACATAGCCACCGTCGGGCTCACCCCAGCCCCAGAAGTGGGTGGACTACTCACACCTCATCGCAATTGCAGACACTGATGTATAAAAAGAAACTAACTTGCATTAAAACTAAATTCAAAAGCCTTTACAATTCCGGCAATCAACTTTCGCAGAAAGCCAAAACCTTAAAAACCTTAGAACTCCTAAACTTCTCTGTGGAACTAACTAATTGTCTCTGGAATTGAATTGTTGATGGAATTAATAAAACTGAGCCCCCTAGGGCTTTATTTATAGCGTTCATTCCCTAGCTATTCTAGGAAAGAAGATATCTATCTCTATCTAAAATTATATCTAAAACTTGAAAGGATAAATAAATTGTTTTATGGAAATAAATCTAAAAGGAAAAGATAAAACTAAATAGGTAAGTATGTCTTCATGTGGATAGATATCGTCTTCCATGGGTAGAACTTGATGGATTAGGATAGATCTCAGCCAAACTGACTTCCTTCGCGCCCAAGCAAAGCCAATTCTAGTCGGACAAGTCTTCGTCGAGAAGCTGCTGGACACGACTCTACTCGACCTCGACCACGGCCCGTCGACCTCGACAAGCATGGTTCGTCGAGTGGACTCCTCGGCTAGATCTGCTCGATGTGCTCGGACTTGGCTCACTGGGTGCTTGTCAACCTCGAGTAAGCCTTGTCGATCTCGAGTAGTAGGGCTCTGTCGACTAGGCTTCCTCGGGTTGCTCCATTCGGCAAGCTCGGACTTGGACTCAGGCGCTCGTCGATCTTGGGTAGCCTTCGTCGACCTCGAGTAGGGATGATCGTCGACTAGGTCTCCTCGAGTGGCTCTCATCGGCAAGCTCGGATCCGGGCTCAGGGGCTCGTCGACCTCGACAAAGGGTCCTCGAGATCGACTAGAGCGGTGTCCTTCCTTTCCGCTTCTGCGAGTTGCCTCTTCCGCTGGCAGCGAGTTTTTTCCGCGGCAGCGAGTGGTCCGCTGCAGCGAGTCGAGTCGCTGGCAGCGAGTCCCGCCTGGTTGTCCTCGGCTTCTCTCCTTGTCGACTCCGGGTGTGGCGTCTGGGTTTCGTCGACCTCGACTAGTGGTCCTCGAGATCGAGTAGGCTCCGGAGCTCGGGTTGGTCTGGCTCTCGATCAGGCTCTGTCGACAAGGTTGTGCTCGGACATGCTCGTCTATGTCGAGTAGGGCCTACTCGAGATCGAGTAGCCTTGACTCTCAGACTGGTTCCGCTGCTTTGACCTTGGACTTCTGTAGTTGTTTTCCGAGCTTTTCCGACCTTCTGTAGAATTGCTGTAAAATGCCTCGATTTCTGCGAATTAAACAGAAACTGGTGTAGATTCCATAATTTGGCAAATAAACATAAACTACATACATTCTGTACTATCTAAACCCAAATGAATGCAATGTATACAGAAATCGATATAAAAGTTACTGTAAAACATGGCAGATTCAGCTCACAACATATAGTCAAATGTATTCGAGGTTTCCTTGGAGGGAAGGCCATTAGAAATTCAAAACATTTCCAAACTATTTGAATTCCTTCCGTTTGCATGTGTGCTTTCCAAGGTTGTGTCTTCAATCTTGTTCATGATCACGCATGATCAGATATGGATCGGATCTTTCCTTGTATGACACATGATATCCTTAAGAAACATACATAATGCATCTAACACACAAAATAGGTTAGGAGAGAAACATATATATAGGTTAAGATCAAATCGAATATCATGGCCTAAAGTGAAGCCCATGATTTAGTTAGGCCCAACAAAGTTGGCCTCGAATCATTTCCTGTAAAAAGAACAAGTCAATAGATAAAAGTATAAAAACGCATCCAAACATTTTAGTCTGGGTTTCAAGACCTTGAAACCCAGTCTTTTATCTTTCATCATCCTTTAGATCACCTACACGTTAGTTCTCAAGATCTTATAATCAAGGTGGAGTCTTCAATCTCCCCTTGATGGAAGAAAAAACCTGTTTCAGAATTCATAATATAGTACCAGCAACCACTATATAAAATATAGGCATATTATATAATATGAGCATAAAATGTTTGGATCATCTAAGTTTTAAAAACGTCAAACACCAATCAAACAATGCCAAAACGTGGCTAATACCAAAACATTCTCCCCCTTTTTGTCTTCCAACAAAAGGGTAGAGAGGTGGAAATGTCTGAAAACAACAACCATAAGCCAGAAGTTTTAAAAGGCCATTAGCAAAAAGAGAGTTTTAAGAAAACAGGATAGAGAGGGTGGGAAGTCAAGGCCTTGAGTCGAATTCCCCATCTGCAGGCTTCTTCTTCTTGCTCCTTAGATACTTCTTGGTTGCCTTAACAGAAGATGGTTCAGCAGCTGAGGATTTTCCAGGGGCGTTAGAAGCTGCGGGATCTTCTGGAGGAGCAATGCCAGCACCTTCCTCACACCATTCTCCGAAAGTGGGGTATTGCTTGTTGGGCGGAAGGTACTTCCTCGTAACATTGTTCATGTACTTCTTCTGTCACCTCTCCATAGCTTTCTTCGTGATATTGCTCCTCTCCATCTCAGCAAGTTGTCTCTGTCGCTCCACATCCTTGTACTTCTTGACCACACCATACTGCTCAATAGTGAGAATGGTGGGTTCCTTGTGTGTGGGGCGCATAATAGGCCTTTTCTTCACCTAGTTTTCACAGTTCAAGATGACATTGCCAGTCTTTTCTCGAGCATGATAAAAAACCTCTGAATCCAATGTCATGATAGAACCTGTAGTAGTGTAGGTCAGAGCATTCAAAAGTATCATCTGGTCCAGCTTGCAATCAACCATAGAGAGTAGCTCATGGGTTTGATCCTAGCGAATAACCACATCGGACCACATTCTGCTCAGATCAAACCTAAGGTCTTCAATTTCAGTTTCCACAGCAACCAATCTATCCCTGTTCACATTGGAATTAGCAACATTTTTTCCTTTTGAATCTTTTCTTAAAAACCACTGTCCCTTCAGATTTCTAGCAATCCCCAATCTCTCGAGGCAGTTCTCATCAATGCTGCCACTGCAGGTTTGCTTTTCTTCTCCCGATGTGTCGACATCAAAGGCTTTAAAGATTTTGGGAAAAAGGTTTGCATAAGGTAATGGCATGGGTCGAGAGGAGGTAGAGACATGACTCATATAATCGAGGATTAGCTTGGGCAAATCAGGCTCATATCCGTTCATAATTAGAAAAAGGATTTCGAGAAGATTCTCGATCACCAGTTCTCTAGAATTGATACGTGGGAAAATGCAGCGAGCCAGAATGGTAAAGATAAGTTTTTCTTGAAGGTTCAGAGAAGTATGAGCCGACTTGAGAGAAGATGAAGATTCAGGGCCTTGAGATTTCAGGAAGAACTCATCTCGTGCTCGTGAGAGACACTCGAATCGACTTGGGAACTCTTTTATGGGGATTTCACTGGGAAGATCAAGGATGAGAGCAAGGCTACTGGGAGAGAGACAGATTCGGGTGTTTTCGACCTTGGATACGAGGGTTAGGGTTCCATTTACTCGATGAACAGTAAGATTGGCTTAGAATAGGTGAGTAAGCTAGGGGTAGGTGAAATTACCAGGGTTGAGGATAGACCAGAAGCAGGTTGATTTGAGGAGGGAGATGCATGGCAAGGGCATGGATTGAAGGAGGGAGAAATCGACAGCATCGTAGAAGCACAACCTTCGGTTGCAAAAGTCCTGTTTCCAGGACTCTGCAACTTCTTTAGAGCAAAACCAGTTAGGGAAAATGCCAGATGATACTTGAGGATGTCGAGCAGGAGCAGATGTGGCCGGTGCTTTGCCTTTGGATTTTCTGATCAGTGGTGGCGGAGAGGGGGAGTTCTCGCTGGAATCCTCGGAATGTTCTTCAGGTTCCTCCATAATCTGCTTGCCCTTGTTAGTCGGCATCTTGTATCGTTTAGCAGACGGAGCAGAAGATGGGGAAGCTGATAAGCGCTTGGATCCCACCATTTTTGGGTATGAGAAAAGGGGTTTTTGGAAATCGGAGAGTGAGAGAGAGAGAGAGAGAGCACAGAGAGAGTGAAAAGGATAGTGGATTTGACAAGGAGAAGGATGGATTTTTAAAGAAAGAAAAATAGAAACTGAATCGTCTCCCTCCCTTTCAAATCAGCAAGTACAATTTCAATTAATTCTCTCAACAGTAAGTAACGATCAACCGGATTTTTTTACAACCAAGGAGTCACACCCACTTGCATAAAATAAAAAGATTTTGAATCAATTTTAAAAAGGGATAAAAATAAAAGATTTGATAACCGAATTTTGAAATAAATAGTAAAAGAAATATTCTGTCACATATCCATAAGATACCAACAGAATTTGATCCAATATAATATTATTCGGATGAGCATCTCGTGACCCTATGAAGTCAAGGTCTTGAGATGTCAATTGAATCTTTTACTTTCGCAAAGGGAGTGATTACTCCCCCTACGAAAGTGCTTCCCTGTTAAGCATACCCAACTCCAATCTAATGAAGTTAAAACGATCTTCAGGAAGTGGTTTAGTGAAAATATCAGCCAATTGAAATTCAGTAGATACGAAGGATATTGATACATCACCTTTCTCCACATGATCTCTTATGAAATGATATCTCGCATCAATGTGCTTGTTTTTTTAGTGTTGCACGTGATTCTTAGTAAGGGAAATAGCACTCGTATTATCACATTTTATAGGGATACCTTTTAGATCAATCCCAAGATCTCTAAGTTGTTATGCTATCCAAAGAATCTGAGAGCAACATGCACTAGCAGCAATATACTCGGGTTCTACTGTTGAGAAGGCCACTAAATTTTATTTTTTGGAGTGCCAACTGATCAAGGAAAATCCTAGATGTTGGCAGCATCCTGAAGTGCTTTTTCTATAAACCATATAGACTGCAAAATCTGCATCTAAATAGCCTGTTAGATTAAAGTTACTGTGCTTGGGATACCAGAGCCCAAGGTCTTGAGATCCATTCAGATATCTGAAAATCCTTTTCGCAACAACAAGGTGAGATTCTTTAGCGTCAGCTTGGAATCCAGCATACATACAGACATTGAACATTATATCTGGTCTACTAGAAGTAAGGTAGAGGAGTGAACCAATCATACCTCTATACTCTTTTTGGTTCACATTCTTACCATTCTTAACTTGATCAAGGGAGAGTGTGGAGCTCATAGGGGTCTTTGCTACCTTCGATTGTTCCATCTTGTATTTCTTAAGCAAATCCCTTGTGTATTTCCTTTGATTTAGAAAGATTCCCTTATTTGTTTGATGAACTTGTAGACCGAGAAAGAAGTTTAATTCTCCCATGAGGCTCATTTCAAATTCCCTGCACATAATCTCAAAAAACTCCTTGCAAAGAGAGTTGTTAGTAGCACCAAATAATATATCATCAACATATATTTGAACAATCAAAAGGTCATTTCCACGGGTTTTGATAAAGAGAGTTTTGTCAATCAACCCCCTTTGAAAACCATTTTCAAGAAGATATTTGGACAGTCTCTCATACCAAGCTCTTGGGGCTTGTTTGAGATCATAGAGAGCATTGTCCAATTTATAAACATGATTTGGAAATTCTTCACTTTCGAAACCTGGAGGTTGAGCAACATAAATTTCCTCTTCCAAGAACCCATTTAGAAATGCACATTTGACATCCATTTGAAATAGCTTGATACCCATAAAAGATGCAAAAGCATGTAATATACGTATGGCTTCTAACCTTGCTACGGGAGCAAATGCCTCCTCGTAGTCTATACCTTCTTCTTGATTGTATCCTTGAGCAACAAGCCTTGCTTTGTTTCGAATGATTTTGCCTGCTTCGTCCAGCTTATTCCGGAACACCCATCTAGTTCCAATGACTGATTGGTGCTTTGGTCTAGGTTGCACTACTAGAATACTATAATTAGACATCATATGATTTAAGTCTGTCAAAAAAACAACCGATGTTAAATTTATTTATTACATCAAATAATAAATCTGTGATGTTAAAAAAACTTAAGACAACAATTGAATTTTTTGATAGATGTTAAATAATTAGTTTAAAAAAATTTAAACACGCGCCTAGTGAATTTTCTAATTGTTTTGAATGCCCTTTCATACTTACATTTTTTTTTAAACACGTGTCTATACTTAAACAAAACAGCAGGTAGTGTGAACATATCGAATCATTTCATCCAAACCTCTCCATTCTCTTAACTCAAAATAGAAAAAAAAACTCTCTGTTCTCTCTCTCCTCGCAGCGACCACCGACCTAGTTCCTTTCCTCCTTCCTCCGGACACTCACCTTCTACAAAAACAAACCCTAGCTTCTCCCCATTTTACTCCCTCGTCGTTCATCTTGCCTACACCCCCGTTCAACTTTCTTCTTTCGTGTTCCACACTGACAACGATAGACAAGGAGATGGCAGCCACTGCGACTCAAAACGCTATTGCGACTAATTTGTCAAAGCCACTGCCGGATTTGTCCTCTGATGTTCCTGAGTCGGTTGTCCAAGTTCTAGATCTGAAGTCTTTTGGTAGAAGATTCATGTGAGTCTCTACCTCTCTCTTTTGCTGTCTCTTTTAGGGTTTTTTTTTTTTATTGCTAGATCTAGCCACTGCGGGTCATGTTGTGTCACTTGATAGGCCATAGTTGAGATTAGTCTGATTCATTTGTTAATTGGTGATTAATTCATAGGTTTAGGGTTTTTTTTGAGCATTTGATTTTGGATTCCGGTTGTTATGTGTGGGCATTAGGCTTAATGGATTCACTTGTTGTTTCAGCCAACTCCAATTTGGTGCAAAGAAACCTTAATTTGATTTCAATTGTTTGTATAACTTGAGAGTTAAATCTTTGATTGAGATATTTAAAGGCTTCCATTGATTTATTTCTTACTTTTCCCATATTCCTCAGGTTTGGCCTTATGGAAAAGGGAAACTCAAAGGGGTCCTTCAAGCCAACTTTGCCAGCATGGTTGGTTCGGGTTCCATTCAAAATCCGAGTCTCATTCGGATAATCAATTACAGCCTCAATGATACCCCAAACAAATCAGAAAAGTGAGCATCTTCCCTTTAAACCCTAGTTAGATTATGATCTGATAGAATGCACAAGTTCCTTTTCATTGTCCCCAATATGTACTTTTCTTTGCATTTGATGGCTTCAGGTGAACTTAAAACTTTTTATTTATTTGCGTTGCAGGTTTGCTTGTGGGAGATTGCATCTGGATCTCCTCTTTCTACATGTGAAGTTTCATATGAGGTAGGTTGCACATCTTAAGCAATTAAAAGATTGAATTCATCTTGGGAAACACATCTTCTGTTATGTTTAGTGTAACTAATGAGCTTTTTTCACCGCAGTCTTGCAAGTGAATCCATTCATTAATTTTTGTATCTAAAAATATAGCCTTCAAATAAAATTAATCAACAATGTTCTCATAGAACAAGTTCATCTTGGGAATGCTCAAAATTTGTTGTCTTTACTCTCTATGATGAGATTTGGAGTTGGAAATTTGTTCTGAGCAAAGATAGAACTCTATATTAAAAATTTTGTATGTTTTTCTTTGATATACTTTTGTGAAGTATTTGATTCGCTTATTAGATGTTCTATCCTTTCCGTTGAGCTCATTTTTCACTTGACTTGGTGGTCGGCATAGAGTATCAGTCTTGAATCATTTTGGCTTTGAGGATATTCACAATCTTGTCAATTATCATACATGTTTGCAACTTGTTCATACAGTTAAACTGGTGCCTTATTTTTTTTTCAAATGGGTTGGTGTAACTGAACCTAGTGGGGATTATCCTTTTAGCCACCACAAATTAACTGTCCAATTTTATGAAGTATCTGCTGCACAGGACAGGAAGTTGGAAGCTTTGGTGCATAAGGCTATTCTAGAGATGTGGAGGCCAGATCCAAGTGAACTCACTCTCTTGCTTTCACAGACACCCGACTCTATCCTTCTACAGGTTCTCAATTTTAATATAGAGCTCTGGATATGCTTGAGAAGTTTATGGGGGACATTATTTAACCAACACATATTGTGCAGGTTCTCAATTTAACTGAACTTGAACTTAACCGAGTGGATATAAGGGTTGGGCTAACACGCGCCCTTTACTTCATGGACGGGTCTCCACAAGCAGTTCGACAATTATGAAAGCTCGTTTCACAAGTAATCTATTTTTACTAGTTTAAATTATTTTATATTATTGTTGCCTGGTATCTATTTCATACATATCTTTTGTGCCTTGATTCCATGATATTCTTATATTTACATCATTGTTAAGTGACGTTAGTTTACCTATAAACATTGGTAACCTTTTTTTAATCAAATTTTGATCCTTCTTTCCCTTACAGAATAAATAACCAATATTTTTAATCCAACCAGCTACAGACATAAGTTTACTTTAGAAATTTTGTAGAGCGTTGTAAGATCCAAGTTTGATTCCGTGTCTTTAATATTTTCCCATTTCATTCCTATCCTTTTTGTCAGTTAGGTCTTTAAAGTTTGATAGGGACACTTTTAGTAGTTGTAACTAGCTAGGGTGTTGGTGTGTCGAAGGGACTGAGCATCCATTTTCATCGAGCTTGGAGTACCCACTCAATGGAAGAAAACATTCAAGTGACTAGAGTGGCTTTCTATAACAGTTGGCCTATTAGTTTACATTCTGCCTTTACAAAAGCAATGAGACTTCAATCTTCTATATTGTTAGGTCTCATGAATCATGATGGTATACTGATAGGTGTTGTTTATATACGTAGTACTATGCATAATTGCCTTGGCCCTTGCTGAACACTCTTTCTAGAAGGTTTCGATACCGCATCTTATAGATACAATGACCATCATTCATGAGCATATTAACTAATATTTCAAATTTGACTACATAACCTACTTTAAAAGAAATTCGATTGACCTTTAGATTTAAGTAACTTATGGTGTTGTTTCTATTTCTGTAATGGCAATGTTTGAGTAAACTATTTGTATAATCAGTGCTAGAAACATGAAAACAAGTCCAACCGGTCATACCGAGAAGAGTGATAAGGTAATAGCACCGTCGAAATGAATTTAGTTACTAGGGCTCTGATCATCTCTTGTTAGTGATCATTTTTTCTGCTTCTGTTTATGCAAAAAATAGTTTGTTGAATATGTTGCAGGGAAGGGTAATACATTATTCATATGCTCAATGTTCATGTTATTTGCTACGTTCACGTTGAATCAGGCGATGTTGCTGGAATCGTCTCCAGAACTCATCCTTGCATCAACAAGTAGTTGCTATTTAGGTTCAATAACGAAGGCATTATGTCTCAAAGATCATAGCCATTGACAAGTGAGTTTCTTTGATGCCGTTATGGTTTTTCATTCAGACTTATCTTGCCTTGGTTTCTTTTACTTGAACTAAGCTAAACCCTAATATCCTTGTTGTAATGAAATCTATGCAAGCCTCACGTGCGAGGTTTGACCAATATCTGACCTACTACATGTGATCTCTAATAAGTCCCAAATGTTAGGTGATGGAAATTTCTTCACTCTTAATTGAACTCTTGTTTTAATTGTGTCAAGAGTGTCAAATATGTTTGATTGTTAACGTGGGAAAAATGAAATTTTCTAACCATTAGAAAGAAAGAAAGGTAGAGTTCAATCTGAAATGTCCTACTTGCAATATCAAAGACATAATTATAATAAAATACACAAAATCGTTCGAGTTATTGAAATCATTTTCATTCTATTTTTGTGTGTTTTTGTTGTTGAATGATGCTAACGAAGCGGAGAGGCTCGAGTATCAAGGGTATGTCCACTCTGCTGCCCTTAATGCTAATTTCTGCTTCTCAAATATGTATGTTTCTGCAACGGAGGAAACTGGTCCTCTGAAATCGGGTGTGGAGTCAGTCAAGGCCTGATGGTGCATTCAAGACCGTTGTCAGTCTTGTTTACCATAAGTGTAACAGTGTTCTTGATGAGGTTATGAAATTTGTTGATTGTAAGGTGAGTCTATGCTATCAATTTTTTATGTTTGCTTTAGTATCCCTGTTAAGTTTTGGTTTTATGAAGCTTCTAATTGCTTGCTAGTTTGATGAGTTGTTGATATGAACCCATATTTTGTGTTATTATCTACTTTCTATTGTTAAATGTTAAGTGACAAGTTGTAGGAATGATGGATTTAGCTATTCTGTCAGAACTCTAGATTTTATCATTCTTGTTCAGCCATTCGGAAAAATTATGTGACTAGATTACTCTTCATAGTCTCCATTGTCTCTTTGCTTTGTGGATTGGTATTTGGATGATTTTACCTTGAATTTTTTTTATTGAATGACCTATTTTAGTACACAATGTTCCTTTACCAAATTGAACATGTAATTCTTTTCTTGTTTAAAACTCTAGAATTTTGTTTCTTTGTCATTGCCAATAATTTTTTAATTGTTAATAATAATATGATTTAGAGTTGGAAATTATGGATAAAGATCTCGATGAGGTATATCTTGATGAAAAATGAAAAAATATTATGTCCTTTAGTTTGCAAAAATAGTGAACTTGTATATAGAAGTTTACTATGCGGTCAATTGTTCCTCTGTGGGAGGTAGTATGTCAGTCGTTCCCTGTGTCTTCACGTCAGGTCATTGAACAAGGTTTGTTTTAATTTTAATTTAATTACAGCCTCAAATCTCAGCTTTGATGATGATGAGAAGCAGATTACGTATTAGTCCATCTCATTGAAGAAACTCATGGTGAAGCAGATTACGTATCAGTGCTTGAATTATTTCTTTATTTATTGGTCATTGTTTCTCTTATTTGACTGATATACGTATATGCCTGTATAACTAGAAAAGAAAGTAATTTGATAGCCAACTCATGGATGATATAGAGAGGGAACAAAAAGAGAATTACATGATCATTGATTTATTGGTTACCTAGGTTATGTATGAATATTTCACAAAATCTTACATAAATGGGTTGTGTTCACTTTGTACTCATATGTATTTCTACCAGGCAAACTTGATCGGTTTAATTTGAGCAAGATTCAGCGAAGAGCAATGGCAACACAAGGTCTGAACGAAAGGAGAAGCAACGAACGACAAAGAGGAAGATTGTTGCATCTTGGCCTTGATATGCAACCGAAGAGTGACAAAGCTCTGCAAATGAAGGTCGACATCAACGGTGGACAATGACTCGACTACAACCTGATGAGTCCATAGAGACGCCGAAATTCAGAGAGTTCAATCCCATATCCATTCATCCCTGCATTATTCGTTGTTTGTCAAATTAGCTTTTGGTTCTTGGTTCTTGTGTTCTTGTATACATAGACCTCTTTGGAATTTGTATGCTTTTGTTTTTGCCTTTAGAGCAACTTCTAAAGTCAGGATTAGCTTGAACCTTGTAAATGAATTGTTGTACCCATTTTGTTTATGTTCAATGGGAATGGGTACTTTAAAGTACCCATCATTTGCAAAGTCTTATTTTATATCGAGCAAAGGGTGTTGTGTATCAAATTGAACAGTGTTGTGCCTTAATAGCTATGAAATCGAACCATTACATAAAACGTATGCTAGTATCATTATAGACATCGTCTAAATAATCCGAATGAATGTGTAACATATATTTTTACATCACAATGCTAATATTAATTGATATATATTACTAACAACAACATCTTTATAAAAATCTAAAATGATGTCCATATTATATTAATACATCAGTTATGTACATATTTCATATGATAGATTATTTTAAAACAATAAAAAATCACAAATTATATATATGAAATTAATATACACAAAATCAATATAATAAAAAAAGATGTCTATTTTGATTTAATATATTAATTATTTTAAAAATAGTGATGTAAATGTAAAATTTAGGTTTTGTGTCGACATCTTCAAAAGTTTATAAATGAAAAATAATAAGGCTTTAACAACAAGTGAACATGTCAAAAACAAATTTAAGAGGTTGATTTATATCTATATTAAAAATAAAACAGATATTTTAACAATGAAAAGACATCTGTTTAAAACCAGTGTGGAAAAGTTGATCGTTTACTACACGCACAAAGAGGTCGGAATTTTTTTTGAAAGACATCTGTTCACAACAGATGTCTAATTGCATTTTTCTAGTAGTGTTGGAGAGTCCATACCTTATTCCTTTCAAACTCATTTAACTCACTTTGTATGGCCGTGATCCAATCCGAGTCTTTGAGTGCTTCAGCTGGGGTTTTTGGTTCTACAAGAGAGACAAACGCATAGAAAGCACACAGAAAGCACACAGATTCTTTAATCTCGATCGAGTTTGTATACGAGAGGATGGATCTGATATGATGTCTTGAGCTAAGTGTGAAGATGCATGTTTCAACTTTCGTTGCTTTGGGCCTTGATCATTTGAGATAGTAGCAGGCATTTCTTCAAGGTCTTGAACGACAGTTTGAGAGTTGGATTCCTCATTAACTATATCCAAATTATGTAGTTCCTTCTCAAGGTCTTGAGATAGCTCGTTAGTATCTTGGATTTGTTCTTGCTTGTTTCTTTCTTGGTCGTGCTTGTTCTCAGTCTTGTCCTCTTCTTCTCCATCCAAATCATGGTGATTTAGATTGAGATCTGCAAAACATTCACTTAACACGCCATTATTGCTTTCGTCGAAAACCACATGGATACTCTCCTCAACAATTTGGTGCGCTTGTTATAAATTCTATAAGCTTTGCTATTAGTAGAATAACCAAGGAAGATACCTTCATCACTACGTGCGTCAAACTTCCCAAAGTTATCTTTGCCATTGTTATGAACAAAGCAAGTACATCCAAAAGTTTAAAGTACGTAGGAAATGCTAGGCTTTCTTCCTTTGAAAAGTTCATAAGGAGTCTTTTTCAAAATAGGGCGAATTAAACATCGATTCAAAATATAGTTAGCTGTGTTAACAACCTCTGCCCAATAATACTTTGGCAAACCATTTTCCAAAAGCATTGTCATAGACATGTCCTCCAAAGTGCGGTTCTTTCGTTCCACAACTCCGTTTTGTTAAGGAGTCCTAGGAGTTGAAATGTTGTGAGAAATTCCATATTTGGCACAAAACAAATCAAATTTAAGTTGATCAAATTCTCTACCATGATCACTCCTAATGGAGATAATAGGTATGTTTTTCAAGGTCTGCAAATCCTTACAAAGTTTGGAAAATTCGAACAAAGCCTCTGATTTTTCTCTTAAAAATGAAATTCGAGTAAAACGAGAGAAATCATCAATGATAACTAGGATGTATTATTTACCCTTTGGAGATTTGACGCGCATAGGTCCACACAAGTCCATATGTAACAACTCAAGAGGGCGAGAGCAACTTACAACCTTTTTGGGTTTGAAGGAACCGCGTGTATATTTACCTCTTGTACATGCATTGCATAGTTCTTCTTTCTTGAAGTTCAGGTCAGGCAATCCTCGAACAAGATCTCTTGCTTTAAGTTTATTGAGGGTGTGCATGCTTACATGACCTAGTCTTCTATGCCATAGACTGGGATCTTCTGTCAAGGCCTTGAGACACTTGAGTTTTGTACCTGTAATGTGGTTAGCGTTTACTGCATAAGTGTTATTGTGCATGTGAGTAGTGAGGATCAGATCACCAGTCTCTTCATTCATGACTTCGCACTTGTGTCTGTCAAATCCCACTTTGTTTCCTTTGTCACACAACTGAGAAACACTTACGAGGTTATAATTTAATCCATCAACAAGATATACATCCTTAGCTTTTTGAATTATCAATATTATCGATACCAATAATGCTACACTTCCCTTTATCACCAAGAGTATTTGTTCCAGTGGTTTGCTCGTTAAGATCTTGAAATAGATATTTCTTTCCACTCATGTGTCGTGAGCATCCATTGTCCATTATCCATTTTGGCTCCTTGTTTTTGGTGATATCCTGCAAGACAAACATCATCCTTTCCGTCTAGACCAATACATAGTTTTAGATTCATAATGAGGATAGACCATATTAGGTAGTCTTGTCCCCTTAGGAATCCAAACTTGTTTTATCTTCTCAATAAGTCGAACTGGAAATGTGTTTCTAATGATGTGGGGATCTTTTCGTCTATATGGACAAGTTTCCTTTACATGACCTTTCTTGTAGGAGTAAAAACAAGTAGGTGAACGCCAATGACCTTTAGCCTTAACAAAAGTGGTACTAGGTTTCTTTGGAAAATTCTTGTTGTAGCCAATACCACTTCTATTAATAGAGAGTTGTTGTTCACCCAACATCTTGTCAAGATTGGCTTTAGATCTAGTGAACTGTATAATTGAAGTCTGCTGGTCTTGACACTTATCGGTTAGCTTTGCCTTCTCCATCTCTAAAACATCATTACAATTATTTAGAGACGAGAGGCTTTGCTTGAGATCAGAATTCTCTGAGCTCAAGGTCTTGACTTTAATGTCAATGGTCGACCGAGAAGTTTCAAGATTTTTCATTTCCAGCGACATATCACTAATACATTTCTGTTGATCTTTCATCTTTTCATTCAAGGTGTTGATTTCACTATTGTAAGCTTCTTCATTAGAAATCATATTTCTTAGAACATCAGAAAGAACATCGCGGGGGGGGGGGGGGGGGGGGGGGGGGGGGGGGGCTGGACATTAAGTTTCATACCACTTGTTCAAGGTCTTGATTTTGGGATCCTTCATGTTCAGCCATGAGACAAAGATTTGCCTGCTCTTTTTCATTGTCTGAGTCACTTGATGAATCTGAGTCACTCCAGGTGGCGAGCATAGCCTTTCTCTTTTGTTCATTTCTTTTGAACTTGTTTCTTTTCTTCATAGGATATTCTTTCACGAGATGATCTGTCTCGCCACCCTCAAAACATGTTAGCACTTTTGGTTCCTTTGAGAAGTTGGGAGACTTACCTCTGAATCTTGATGATTCGGCATTTTCTCTGTTGGAGAATTGCTTTTTCATCTTCAGAATTCGAGCTAATCCCCGTGTGATGAGAGCAAAGGGATCATCCTTGTCGTCAGATTCATCACTCTCAGATTATGATTGATCTTTCTTAGTTTCGAGAGCAAGGTTCTTTGTTGTTGAAGGTACTTCTCCATCTTCCTTGTTTAGTGTCATCTCATGAGTAATAAGTTTTCCGAGAAGATCATCTAATGGAATTGTTGTGAGATCTTGAGCTTCCTCAATTGCAGTAACCTTGGGACCCCATTTGGCTTTTGGGAGGCTCCTAAGAACCTTCCTAACTTTATTTGGGTTGGAGAAGGTTTTTCCAAGTGAGTCTAGGTTGTTTACAATTTGAGTGAATCTCGTGAACATCTTATTCACTGACTCATCAGGATTCATCTTGAATAGCTCGTATTGTCTGAGAAAGATGATGATCTTACTTTCCTTGACATGAATGGTGCCCTCATATGTGACTACAAGCTTGTCCCAAATTTCCTTGGCACTTTTGCAAGCTGAGACACGGTTAAATTCATTTGCATCAAGAGCACAGTAAAGCAGATTCATGGCTTTGCAATTCTTAGCAATGTTCTCTAGGTCGGTTTGATCGAATTCAGCTTCGGTTTTCTCCACTTCTTTTCCATCGACAGTCTTCATTGGAATGTGTGGCCCTTTCTTGACAAGGTCCTGTAGCTCAAGGTCTTGATCAATGATGAACATCTACATTAGTGATCTCCAGTGGACAAAGTTGTTGCCACAAAACAGATGAGGTCTGTTGGTTGATCTCCCTTGAGCAAATCCTCCATTACCTATGGTAGACATGCTAAAAACTTACAAGATTGTTAGATCAAAAAGCACCGAGCCAAGCTCTGATACCAATTGAAGAGTCTATAAGGCGATGAATAATACTCTAGAAGAGGGGATGAATAGAGTATAAATAATTTTCACAACTAAATAAATATAAAGCAACTTGTCAAGACCTTGATATAGCCTATCAGGACTTGACAAAGTGAGATCAAATAAGATAACGTAAATGCGGAATGTGAAAGATGAACATACGAATTGTTAACGAGTTTTGACACGAACTTGGCCTACATCCCCGCCTAGACCTTGATATAGCCTATCAACTACTTCTTATTTCACTTCTCTTGAGTCTAGAACTTCCTAGAGAAACTACCCTTTCTCTATACAAAGCCTCACCGCTTCTATTCTAACTCTCAACCTTACAAGTGAAATAAAAGCTCACACCACACGCCAAGTGTGTTTGATCGAGTATAAAATATTCTAAGTACGTGTAAGATGAATGACTTGTACAATAAGTGCTAGTGTTTCCTTCAACTCTCAAACAATAAACAACACTTAGGCTTTAGGAGAACGTAAGAGAGAAACTGGAATGACAAATGCTTTAGGATGCCATGATTGCTCGAGTGCTTGCTTAGGTGATTGTAGTCCTTTTGCCTTCGTCTTTATATAAACAAATGTCTTCGAGGTTTCCTTGGAGGGAAGGCCATTAGAAATTCAAAACCTTTCCAAACTATTTGAATTCCTTCCGTTTGTGTGCTTTCCAAGGTTGTGTCTTCAATCTTCTTCATGATCACGCATGATCAGATATGGATCAGATCTTTCCTTGTATGACACATGATATCCTTAAGAAACATACATAATCCATCTAACACACAAAATGAGTTAGGGGAGAAACATTTATATAGGTTAAGATCAAATCGAATATCGTGGCCCAAAGTGAAGCCCATGATTTAGTTAGGCCCAATAAAGTTGCCCTCGAATCATTTCTTGTAAAAAAAAAAACAAGTCAATAGATAAAAGTATAAAAACGCATCCAAACATTTTAGTATGGATTTCAAGACCTTGAAACCCAGCCTTTTATCTTTCATCATCCTTTAGATCACCTACACGTTAGTTCTCAAGATCTTATAATCAAGGTGGAGTCTTCAATATTATAATCATCGACATTCCCTGCATTGATTAGTACATCAAGGTAACTCTATAACATGTAGATTGACTCTAGATTGATTGATTAATACATTGTAACTTGCAATTGAACACTAAAATGGAATATAACTTGGAAATTGGAATAAAAAAAACACATTACCCAAAATGGAATATACAAATCAAAGACCATACTCATTGCTTTTGTCCAGTACTAACTAAGCTAGATAGTTTTGATTTGTATTCATCTATAGGAAATGGTAAAGGATCTTATTGTAAGCTCAAGCTATTTATGGAAAACATCTATAGTGAGAACCCGTTACGCACATGGAGGCAATAAGCAGTAGTAAATCAACAATCACATTATATGGTTGATGTCTCTAAAGTAGCCATGTGTTTATGCATATTTTAGTTCCATATTCTTTACATTTTGCATATTTCGGGTTGGGAATATGTCAAATTTATGTAGTATATGCTTATTTGTCAGAAATGGAGATCTACATAAGTTTCGGGTTAATATTGCAGAATATGGAGTCATTTCGGGAGAAAACCAAGAAGCAAGGACGGAAGCTTAAGCCAACTCGATGTTGACTAACCCTAGTCAATCTCGACAACCCATGTCTAGGCACCTGCACTGATCGAGTAGCCATTGTCAAGAAGCTGAAGACGAAGAATCCGACTACACCACGTTACTCGAGATCAAGTTATTAACTCGAGATCGACAAAGCACCAAAGACCACCCGGAGTCGAGGAAAGCTTGCCCGAGGAGACCGAGGAAAAGTTACCTGACCGGGCGCCCGAACACCTTCCTCGATGTCGACAAACCTGTGAGCATGTGTCCGAGAAAGGTCGAAGAAAGCTACCCGACATGACCGAGCCAGCAAAGTCGACGAGGTCACCCTACTCGAGATCGAGGAAGTTACTCGAGATCAACAAACATCCGAAGCCAGCGTCCGAGCCACGTCGAGGACCAGCAACCCGAGACGTCGAGCCACTGAAGTCGACGTCCGAGTTACTCGAGATCGATTAGAATTACTCGAGATCGAGGAAGCTTCCAGAAGCCGCGTAACGCGTTGGGCAGTCCTACTCAGTGTGGGGATCCTTGGAGCCGAAGATTGCCGGTTCTATCCGATCTATCAACATCTATCATGCAGAAGAGAGATTTATCCACTTGAAGATTTTTTGATATAATTCCCTTTATTAGATTTAATTATGTTGTTGCATTTATTTATCATTAAGCTTTTAGATATAGATTTAGATATAGATAGAGATATTCTATCCTTGAATAGCAAGGATTAGAAAGCTATAAATAAAGCCCATGAGGCTGATTTTAGAATCATTCAATTCAGAAGTAGAGAAGTAGTTCACAGAGACGGTTTAGGAGTTCGAAGGTTTTAGGGTTTTGGCATTCAACGAGAGTTGGATTGCCGGGATTGTAAAAGCTTTCAATTTAGTTTAATGCAAGTTGTTATTTCCTTTCAATCAATGTCTGAGGTTGCAATGAAAGCGCGAGTAGTCAACCCACTTCTAGGATTGGGGCGAGCCCGACGATAGCCCTGCGTGTTTGAGGTAAAGATCCAACTTTTATCATGTTTTGAGCATCTACTACTTGTTATGTGTTTATTACCCATCTAATGGAGGTCCATGCTAACAACTTGGATTGTAATAATAAAATCAGTAGAGACAATTAGGGTTTCCTGAAAGAGTTGTCTAATTGTTGGAAAAAGC
The DNA here is from genome assembly GCA_037127255.1 of Persicaria tinctoria. Classification (NCBI taxonomy): domain Eukaryota; kingdom Viridiplantae; phylum Streptophyta; class Magnoliopsida; order Caryophyllales; family Polygonaceae; genus Persicaria; species Persicaria tinctoria. The sequence continues at coordinate 16,209,987 of JBANSL010000007.1, read as the reverse complement.
GAAAGCTTAGTCCTTTGATGTGATCCACATGATTATCTGTTTTAATTCTTGCCCTATGCATGCTTGGTTATCGTTGATGCAAACCCCAATCTTGGAAGTCTTTTACATACAATTTAGTTCGAATCCCAAAGCCTTTGCATTTACTTTGTTTCGTTTTAGTTTTCTACTTTCCTCGAGATCGACTAGTACTCCTCGATCTCGAGTTACTGATTCTCGATCAAGGTCACTGTAGCTTCTGTGTGCAGGTGTTCGATAAAGCCAACCCGACGTCGACAAAGTTTACTCGATCTCGAGTACCTTCTACTCGATCTCGACCAAAACGCCTGTACTTGCTGCTGCGCTGTTCGACTGTCCGATCTTCTGTCGACTAACCCTAGTCGAGATCGAGGACCCCTGTTGTCGACCTGTGTGAGATTTCTCCGCTGCCTAGGATCCGCTGACACGCTTCCTCGTGGATCGATCCTGACTTCCCACTGCTGCATCGGGAGGAAGTCTTGTAATCATTTGCAAGGGACGGAATCTGGTTTGCTTTACTTTAATCATATTTTATATTTGCATTCTCGATTTTCCTCATACAACAAATTGGCTCCATTGTCGGGGAAGCAATCATTCACGCCGTAGGTAGTTAAATCTCACATCTACTTTGAGTTACTTTACAGGTGTATGCGCCGTTCTGGTCAACCACCTGAGTTTGACGGCTTAGACGAACCAGAATGTCTTCTACACATCAGAGCTAAACTACAAAGAGCCATGGCGGCCGCAGAGACACAAGAACAGCTGATTGCGAGGCTTACAAGGGAACTGGCCACTAAAGATGCTGTTATCTCCGCTGAGAATGCAACAAGGGAACAAGCAGAAGCTGAGCTTGCTCAATATCCAACCACTGCAGAGGATTATATGCATCCAACTTTCGCCGTGCCTGAATCGCTACAAAGAACTGCTGCGATCTTGCCCTACTCATGGACAACCACCCTACGTCATTCAGGAGATCTTCTTCAACTCTCTTGACCAAGTCACTAAGGACATAATCAACCAGTATACTCTCTATGAGTATCTGACGATGCCACCAATTGACGCCTGGGGTGTGCTAGACAAGCTCACCAATTATGACAACAAATATGGGTCTACTGCCAACTATGAGGAGAACTCCTATGTCAGGTCAGCACCATCTATGCCACTCTATGAGCCAACAAAGGAGATTGACCTGGATGTCAGGGAGCAGTTCTACAGAGACCAGAATCGCAAGCTCCTCAAGCAAGTCAAATATCTATCTGTCAATCAGCCTTGCATCGAATGCGGAACACAGCGGCACGCCACTACTGAGTGCCCACACACTGAGCAAGTTAGGATGGCAGAGACACATGAAGAGGTAGCCTACGCTGGGGGTCCCAATCGCTACATGGGAGATCAAAGGTTCTATCAACCACAGTGGAACCAATGTCCCCCTAGGAACCCCCACCCTACAAAGCTCCAGGACATCCAGAAAGGGATCAAAAGAAGGACGATCTGCAGCTGATCCTTAAGGAGATGCGTCGGATTCAAGGCACCATCAACAACCAGTTCCAGAACATCACTACAAAACTTGGAGAACTGGACATCTGGAAAAGGGGGATAGAGACTCAGATGGGTCAAATCGCTGCACAGATCCCACGACCATCCGGACAGCTCCCTGGGCAAACAGAACCAAATCCTAAGGGGAAGACCGGGCACGTCGCAGCTATCAAACTCAGAAGTGGGCATCAATTACACGAGCCATAGGTCGGGAAACATCAAGATAAGGTAGAGCAGCAACTCGACAAAGAAAAGAAGCAACTCGATGTCGAGGAGCCACTACTCGATCTCGACAAGAACCTGCTCGACATAGACCAGAAGCTGAGCTCGGACTCCACTGCACAGCCCAACAATTCGAAGTCGATAACCCAAGTCGATCTCGAGGATGCCCTGGTAGAGATCGAGGAAAAACAAGCCGAGGTCGACGACTCTGCAACACCTTCGACGTCTGATCTGGCTCCAAAGCAGAAAAAGCCACTACCTTTCCCTTCTAAAGCACAGAAAGATCCCACTACAGGTAGGTTTAACCGGTTTGTTAATATGCTGCAAGAACTGAACGTCTCTATTCCTTTTACAGAAGCACTGCAAGAGATGCCTGAATATGTCAAATTTTTGAAGGAAATCCTGAGCAAGAAGCGATCTATCTCAGAGATCGCAGGCGAATGCAAAGTACTCCACTTCCCTGAAAAGAGACCTGACCCTGGTAAGTTTTCTGTTACTGTGGGTTTTGGACAATATAAATATGAGTCTCTGTGTGATTTAGGAGCAAGTGTGAGCATCATGCCCTAATCAATCTGGCGGAAGGTAAAAATAGGATGCATAGAGCCTGTGGATGCCAAGCTATACATGGCAAACAATACAGTGGTCATCCCTACAGGTATAGTTGAGAATGTCCCCGTCCAGGTTGGTAAATTCTTTGTTCCGGCAGATTTCCTTATTATAGACTGTGCTGAAGATCCTACTAGCCCTATTATTCTTGGTAGACCATTCTTAGCTACCGCATATGTCAAGATTAGTGTTAAGAATCGATCGTTCACCTTCACCATAGGCGATGAGGTTTTAGATTTCTCTTTTGGCCCTGCAAAGGAGGAAATTTCATGGCTGGAGGTAAAGAGCATCAGCAACCACGGGACCAAGCAAACAATGGAGGAAGACACCAGAAGCCAACTCGAGATCGACAAGGGTAACTCGATCTCGACAAGCGTGCTCCTCGATCTCGACCAAGATTCGTCGATGTCGACTTCCTCTGATGAGCCACAGACTTGCCCAGAGCCTAAGTATGGGGTCCCTGTACTCGATGTCGACTAGTCGTACTCGACAAAGACTAACCCCAAGCCCGAAGATTTCTGTTTTGGGCCCGAAAAGGTAAGTTCAGGTATGAATTCTACTCCCCCTCAGTCCATTAATAAATTTATCAATAATTTAAGGGGAGGTAAGGCCCCGTGGCGAGAGAATCTGCGAAAATTAAGAGCTGGAAGGAAGAAGAAGAAAGAGAAGGAAGATTATGCAAGCAACCACCTGTCAGCTGAGCTTGCATACTACCATCAGGACCTAGAAAATCTAGGAGAAGGGCCAAGCATGAGCGGGCCCCACACTAATGGTCCTTGAGCACAAACGGAGAAGTCGGCCTATCGGCTCTAAAATCTAGAGCATGTATATAAGACTTTATGAATTTTGGGACTTTTTGAACTTTTTGGTTTTGTTTTTGGTTTTTTAGTTTAGAATACTTCATGTGGAAAGTCTTGTTTTTGTGTGCAATCTAACACTTTTAGGTCGGCGAGCATATAAGGATCGCGAAAAAGTGGAATAAGAAGTCCCTGAAAAACAGTCAGAATCGACGAAGGCCAAGTCGACGACGACAAGGAGGAGCAGCCCAGAAACTCCTCGATATCGAGTAGGCTAACTCGATATCAACAAAGCTCAGAAGCTCCTCGACTTCAGAAGCCACTGGACGCAGACAAGCTCCTCGAGATCGAGTTCTGTACCCGAGATCGACAAACATCCTTCCTCGACCTGCACTGTTTTCCTCCTCGATGTGTTATTCTGTGAGTTCCTTCCTTTACTCTTGTTTTTATTTGATTTTATACAGTGGGGACACTGTATATTTTAAGTATGGGGTGGGGGAAGAGTTCATTATCATTATCATATGTTTTAGTCTTGCTTTTGGTTTTACATGGTGAAATTTTTATGTTATGCATTCATGTTTAAATATTATGCATTTTAGTCTTTTGTCATACTTTAGTTTTGTTTTTAGTTGCATAGAAAAAAATAGAAAAAAAATAGAAAATGTCGAAAAAGAAAAAAAATGCATGTTTAAATTTATGCATTGTTTTAAGTTTTATACCCTAACTTAGATGTCCTATGATGATGAATAATGATTGACTTGATCATGTAAACCCTATGGCATGTTTGGAAGGTTTAGCCTAAGTCCTCGAAATTGTTTTTATGTGGATTGTGAACTTGTGATGAAATTGAGCACATATGATCCTAAGCTAAAGGTTAAAATCCAACAAAAATTGTCCTAGTGAGAATTTTGGCCTTATAGAGAGAACATAAAAAATCCCTATGCTTTCTTGAGTGTATTTACTCTTCCTATGCATCTCTAAATGTTGAGATAGTTATTCAAATCCAATGCATTTATATGATGATGTGAATGAGAATTAAATGATAGAGACACCTTTTAAGCCAATTTTATCATCTCTTTACCTACCCTGCATTATCCCTGCTTGAAGCCAGAACATTAGCCTGAGACTTTTATTGTAAACTCCACAAAATTATCCTTAGCCAAATTGAGCCTGACCCCCATTTGGGAATTAAGACTTAGAGTTGGTTGGAATGATGATTTGCGGAAGGAATGAGCTTGTGTTTCAATTCAAGTAAGGAGGATTTTTGAATTTATGGGTTGGTTTTATATTTTTATCTTGCTATGCATATTATGTAAAAGGATTTTTGGCTCACCCTATAAATGCACCACCATTAGTTTTTATTTATTTTCGTTTCAAAAAAAAAAAAAAGAAAAAAGTATATATGTTTGTGAATAAAGTGCATGAGCCAAATTTACCTTATTTCCTTCATTATTCGCAAGATACATACTTTGGAGAGGTTAAGGAAGTTTGAAAGGTTACATACTTCATTGAGATAAGTTGGAGAGTTTGGTTGATGCATATGATTGAGAGTTATGGTTTGGTTGAGTTGTGTTGGAGACTTAGGAGTCTTGATTCCCGAATTTTATTAAGCACCACATGGACAAATAATTCCATACCCTTATATTTCTTACCAAGCCCCATTACAACCCCGCCGAATGGAATCTTCTTTGAAGACTTCTATTGAGCGAAGTCCTCCTGATAATTCTTGTTGCATTTGCATAATTGGTTGCGAAGTGGATTCATATTTAAATTGCAATATTTATGAGATTGTATATGGAATTGAGTTGAGAGTTGATCTTCATAGCCTAAACACATTGAGAGTTGAGTGTAAACACATTATTCCTGTGAGGTTGGATTTATATTACCTATGCCTATGGATCGCTCATATATGTGTGATGACGTTAAATTCACTTCTCTTACATTGCTACTGCTTAAGATGTTGCTTTTGACAAGGGCGAAGACTTGAAGGATGTGTTGTAGGTCTTGGTTATTGTTCGGTTATTGCTTGAGGACAAGCAAGTCTAAGTATGGGGTGATTTGATGTCTCTAAGGCCATCTCCCATGGTAGGCTAAAAATTGGGTTTTAGCCTAATTTTCCTCCCACCCTAGGCCAAAACCCACTTTAGCCATTTTGTTTTTGGCCTATTTATAAAAGAAAGGCCAAATTTGGCTTCCTCTTTTGAAAGGCTAAATGCTAAATAATAAAATTATAAACCTATATATTATATAGTTATGATTTTTAATTAAAAATAAAAGTTGTAGTATTGTAAAGATATTCAAGAGTTCTTCAATATGAATATAATATTTGACATATTTAAATTATCATTGCATAAATGATATTTATAGAAAATGACATTAATCTTTTTTATTATAGATTCATCAAAATTATAATAAAAAGTAAATATTATGTTGCTTAATGTATTAAAGATAGAATCGAATGACGGAAATGAGATGTGAAAGTTCTAAATTATATTAGTATTTATATGAAATTTAGCCTACCAAAATTGACCTACGGTGGGAACATAAAAGTCGTATAATAGGCCAAAAGAGAATATTCTATAGAATATTTTCTTTTGATAGGCTATTTCCTCTAGCCATAATGGCTTACGGGGGAAGATGCTCTAAAGTAGCCATGTGTTTATGCATATTTTAGTTCCATATTCTTTACATTTTGCATATTTCGGGTTGGGAATATGTTGAATTTATGTAGGATATGCTTATTTGTCAGAAATGGAGATCTACATAAGTTTTGGTTTAATATTGCAGAATATGGAGTCATTTCGGGAGAAAACCAAGAAGCAAGGACGGAAGCTTAAGCCAATTCGATGTCGACTAACCCTAGTCGATCTCGAAACCCCATGTCTAGGCACCTGCACTGATCGAGTAGCCCTTGTCGAGAAGCTGAAGACGAAGAACCTGATTCCACCACGTTACTCGAGATCGAGTTATGAACTCGAGATCGATAAAGCACCAAAGACCACCCGGAGTCGAGGAAAGCTTGCCCGAGGAGACCGAGGAGAAGTTACCCGACCTGGCGCCCGAACACCTTCCTTGAGATCGAGGACTTTCCTCGATGTCGACAAACCAGTGAGCCTGTGTCCGAGCAAGGTCGAAGAAAGCTACTCGACATGATCGAGCCAGCAAAGTCGACGAGGTCACCCTACTCGAGATCGAGGAAGTTACTCAAGATCGACAAACATCCGAAGCCAGCGTCCGAGCCACGTCGAGGACCAGCAACCCGAGACGCCGAGCCACTGAAGTCGACGTCCGAGTTACTCGAGATCGAGTAGAATTACTCGAGATCGAGGAAGCTTCCAGAATCCACGTAACGCGTTGGGCAGTCCTACTCGGTGTGGGAATCCTTGGAGACGAAGATTGCCGGTTCTATCCGATCTATCAACATCTATCATGAAGAAGAGAGATTTATCCACTTGAAGACTTTTTGATATAATTCCCTTTATTAGATTTAATTGTGTTGTTACATTTATTTATCATTAAGCTTTTAGATATAGATTTAGATATAGATAGAGATATTCTATCCTTGAATAGCAAGGATTAGAAAGCTATAAATAAAGCCCGTGAGGCTGATTTTAGAATCATTCAATTCAGAAGTAGAGAAGTAGTTCACAGAGACGATTTAGGAGTTCGAAGGTTTTAGGGTTTTGGCATTCAACGAGAGTTGGATTGCCGGGATTGTAAAGGCTTTGAATTTAGTTTAATGCAAGTTGTTATTTCCTTTCAATCAATGTCTGAGGTTGCAATGAAGCGCGAGTAGTCCACCAACTTCTAGGGTTGGGGCGAGCCCGACGATAGCCCTGCGTGTTTGAGGTAAAGATTCAACTTTTATCATGTTTTGAGCATCTACTATTTGTTATGTGTTTGTGACCCTTCTAATGGAGGTCCATGCTAACAACTTGGATTGTAAACATAAAATCAGTAGAGGCAATTAGGATTTCCTGAAAGAGTTTTCTAATTGTTGGAAAAAGCAAAAGCTTAGTCCTTTGATGCGATCCACATGATTATCTGTTTTAATTCTTGCCCTATGCATGCTTGGTTATCTTTGATGCAAACCCCAATCTTGGAAGTCTTTTACATACAGTTTAGTTCGAATCCCAAAACCTTTGCATTTACTTTGTTTCGTTTTAGTTTTCTGCTTTCCTCGAGATCGACTAGCACTCCTCGATCTCGAGTTACTGATTCTCGATCAAGGTCGCTGTAGCTTATGTGTGCAGGTGTTCGACAAAGCCAACCCACCGTCGACAAAGTTTACTCGATCTCGAGTACCCTCTACTCGATCTCGACCAAAACGCCTGTACTTGCTGCTCCGCTTTTCGACTGTCCGATCTTCTGTCGACTAACCCTAGTCGAGATCGAGGACCCCTATTGTCGACCTGTGTGAGATTTCTCCGCTGCCTAGGATCCGCTGACACGCTTCCTCGTGGATCGATCCTGACTTCCCACTGCTGCATCGGGAGGAAGTCTTGTAATCATTTGCAAGGGACGGAATCTGGTTTGCTTTACTTTAATTATATTTTATATTTTCATTCTCGATTTTCCTCCTACAACAATGGTGTCAATAGGATAGTGGTACAGAGGCTCAAGCATATGAGAATATAATAAATCATCACATTACAACTTACAAGCTGCCAAGTAAAGGACCTGTTTCATTTCAGCATATATAGTTTTTGTAACAAGTCAAGAGAGCATGTTCAAGAGTTTTAAGAGGAGCTTTTGACAAGGACATTGATATTCGTCAATAGACGAACGGCCTTCAAGGCAAAGGCACTCCACGCAGGGACCTAGGAATGGATGAAAGAATGGTCAGGTAAGCCTCAAATTTCATAATTCCCCCACAAAGAATTCAATTCATAGTTATAATTGAGAATTTATGTACAGGAGTTGCAAGTCATACCGCAAGATTGGCAACAACATCAGCTAGACTAGACGATCACCAACTGCAGTCACTATTTTTTTTAGAAAGAACATATTCGGCAACCAAAACTGTGGCAAGAACAACATTTTTAGTCTCTTTTGAGCTTAGTGTATCCCAACAATGCAATATTGGAATTGCATATATCATCTAGGTCACTTCCATCTTCTGGTCTTCCATAGTCAAATAAAACCGAATGCCTACAAATTCAAGCCTTGCAAAAAAAGGGAAACACATAAAGGTTACAACAAGTCATAAGGCTACAACAATATTTGGCTCACTAAAGTAACAACGTCATTTTTACTATCTTTTTTAAAGACACTTGTAAGCCGAAGGGTCCTAATTATTTGAAAGTTATGCTTTCATCTAATCATTAGAAATAATAATTTGCCAAGTACCTTGGAAAATGGATATTCTTTAGTTTATTACAAGTACTGCCAAGTTCTTTAATTTGCCAAGTACCTTGGAAAATGGATATTATTTGCCAAGTTCTGCTTTCATCTAATCATGTTTCTTCTTATGTAGATGATTTTCTCAATTTTTTCTTTTGTAGCAATTAATAGAATCAACTACTTATTTTCATGAAGTGTATTTATGCATAGCAAAATTGGTGTTGCTACAAATTGGCTTTTTCAGTCTTCAATCTTATGACCATTAAAGATGTGCAGTAACTGATGGCCTTCAACCTTGGGATGTATGCTACTCATACCTTATGTGTTATATTCTTTCTTTTTTTCATTAATTATTTGACACAATTGTATACGAGACATGGCTTGCAGGCAAAAAAAAAACATGCATTGGTTTTGAAAATTACTTGTAATTCTAACAAATAATCTTAGATAAATTTACCTCCTTTGTAATGTGTATTCCTTTACACCTATTCTTAGTAATGTCTTAGATATACTATTCTTTGTAATTTTAACACATTATTGTCTTACATGTACTATTCTTGGTTCACAATCTCTCTCTTCTGATGGATTTTTTTTTTAAGATCTTTTAGGATTTAACATTCATCACGAATATGTTCTGAAAGCGATTAATCATTCTTTCGAACTGCTGGTATCATTGTTATGATTTCCATGTTAGCAGACATTGTTTGCTATATCATGTTATCGGGATTAGATGATAACGGTGGGAATGCGAACTTGCTTGCTTTTATGAATGACAATTCGAATTTGGTGCAATGTAGGTGTTGAGAAAGGTTCGCAACATGCATCCAAAGCAAGAGAAGGTAGAAAAGATAAATGTCCAGCAACTGCCTGTGATTGCCCAGGAAAAGCTACCGGATTTGAATTGCACAACGACTAGATCCGCGATGAGGATTCTTGCAGAAACCGCTGGTAACGTAGGTGTGAGATCATGAGATTGATTGTAATGTCCCCCTTGAGGGTTTCCATTCATTGATATAACATATATATAGGTTACAAGGTATTGGGCCTTAACGGGCTTTCAACCCACTATACAATAGGAGACCTATGTAATCTATCAAACCCCCGCAGTCGAAACGGGAGGGGTCCGTACAGTGAGACTGGAACGAAAATCAATGAATAACTGTCTAGGTAAACCCTTGGTGAATATATCAGCGTACTGATAAGAGGACGGGACATGTAGAACGCGGACATGTCCAATGGCAACCTTGTCCCTGACGAAGTTGAGATCAAGCTCAATGTGCTTCGTGCGTTGATGTTGGACTGGGTTGCTAGCCAGGTAGACGGCGGAGACGTTGTCAGTGTAGACCAGAGTGGCCTTCTGTAAGGGGCATCGTAGCTCAAGCAGGAGATTGCGGAGCCAAGAGCACTCAGAGACAACGTTGGCAACACCCCTGTATTCGGCTTCAGCGCTGGAGCGAGACACGACGGACTGACGTTTGGCTGACCAAGACACAAGAGTGTCATTGAGGAAGACACAGTAACTAGACGTGGAGCGACGTGTGTCTGGACAACCACCCCAATCCGCATCAGTGTATGCGACAAGATCAAGCTTAGAGGAAGGAGTGATGGTGGTGCCGAGCTCAAGGGTGCCGCTGATGTACCGAATGATCCGCTTCAAAGCCTGAAAATGAGGTTCCCTAGGGGCATGCATGAACAAGCAGATCTGCTGGACGGCGTAACTGATATCAGGTCTGGTGAAAGTGAGATACTGAAGAGCACCAGCGAGGCTCCTGTACAGTGTTGGATCATCAACCAAAGGACCAGAATGAGCACTGAGCTTGTTGGATGTATCGACTGGGGTTGCGACGGGATTGCAGTTGACCATCTTAGCACGAGCAACAATCTCAGCAGCATACTTACTTTGTGAGAGAAACAGACCAGACGCATGCCGCTGAACGGCAACTCCCAAGAAGTAAGACAGCGGACCCAGATCAGACATGGCGAATTATGCACTCAATCTCGAGATGATGGACGTGCGAAGAGCATCAGAAGAGGCTGTGAGAATGATGTCGTCTACATAGAGCAGCAGGAAAGCCAAGTCCGAGCCTCTGCGATAGATAAACAGAGACGTATCCGATCGGCTGCCAGTGAACCCCAAGCGGAGCAGATGAGACGCAAACCGCTGGAACCATGCCCGTGGAGCCTGTTTCAGACCATACAGAGAGCGCTTGAGGAGACAGACATGCTGTGGACGCTCAGCATCAGCAAACCCCGGAGGCTGAAACATGTAAACCGTCTCATTCAGATGACCATGCAGAAAGGCGTTCTTGACATCCAGCTGATGGATGCCCCAGTTGCGCGACAGAGCCAGACTCAGGACCACTCGGATAGTGGCAGGCTTGACCACAGGGCTGAAGGTCTCATCACAATCAACACCGGCCTGTTGAGATCTACCGTTAACCACCAGACGGGCCTTGTAGCGCTCCAATGTCCCATCAGAGCGGAACTTGTGACGGAAGAGCCACATACAGCGAATGACGTTCGCCTCAGGAGGGCGAGGCACAAGAACCCAAGTACCATTCTTCGTAAGGGCCCTGTATTCGTCGAGCATAGCCGCCTGCCAATTCGGGTCTAGGAGGGCTGTTTTGTGGGAGGTGGGAACGGGGGAGAGGGAGGTCTGGGTGGAGGCAGAGGGTGAAAGGGAGTCGGGAAGGATGGGGGCAGGAGAGGCGAAGGACGCGGGCACGCCAGCCGGGGACGCGGGCGCGCCAGGTTGGGGCGCGGGCGCGCCAGGTTGGGGCGCGGGCGCGCCTGCTTGGGGCGTGGGCGCGCCATCTTGGGGCGGGGATGTTGGCGGAGGGAATGTGGGGTGTATAGCGGGGTGATGGTCGGTGGTCATGGAGACGATCTGTCGGGGTCTGAAGACACCGGAGACGCTGCGGGTGTGAGGTCTGGTTGTGGGGGGTGGCGAGGGAGGTGGGGGAGGGGGAGACACAGGAGCACCGGGAGAGCTCTGGGGAAGAATGAAGTGAGGAAATGGTGACTCAGACTCTGACGACGACACTGGTGGTGTGGGAGACGCGAAGGGAAATCGCGACTCATCAAAGGTGACATGGCGAGAGAAAATGATCCTGTGAGTCTTGATATCAAGGCAAATATAACCGCGATGATCAGACGGGTAGCCAAGGAAGACACAAGGGGTAGAGCGAGGGTGAAGCTTGTGGGGGGCGGTGGATGCTTGATTGGGAAAGCATAAGCAACCAAATGTACGAAGATGATCAAATATGGGCAAAGCGGAATACAGTGCCTGAAACGGTGAGCGATGGTTGAGGGTGGTGGAAGGGAGAATGTTGAGGAGGTAGCATGTGGTGGCCAAGGAGTAAGGCCAATAAGGGAGGGGAATGGATGCATGGAAGAGAAGAGTGCGCATCATATTGGTGATGGTGCGGATGATTCGTTCGGCTTTGCCATTTTGTTGTGAGGTGTAGGGGCAGGATAAGCGATAGGAGATCCCATTGGTATTAAAGAAAGTGTGAAAATCTTTATTGTCAAATTCACGGCCATTGTCGCATTGGAAACACTTGACAGAGGTGTGAAACTGTGTTTTGATGTAAGCATGGAATTTGGCAAAGATAGGGAACACTTGAGATTTAAAGTGCAAAGGGAAAACCCATAGGAAGTGTGTAAAATCATCCAGAAACAAAAGGTAATACTTATGACCCTCCTTGCTAGGCACAGGAGATGTCCAAATATCACTATGAATAATATCAAAAGGTGCGAAAGTAGTGTTTAAAGAACGCTGAAACGGAAGTCTGGCATGCTTGCCTAACTGACAAGACGAACATAAACTAGAGCGGTGCTCTTTATTACAAATGACAAGACTCTTAGAACGAAGTAAATCTAAAACTGCAGGACTGGGATGACCAAGACGAGCATGCCAAAGACTGGATGATGATGCCGAGAGGGCGACTGGACTTGACGGGCTGGATGGTGAAGGCGACGACACAGGATAGAGCTCCCCAGTGCTATCACATCTCATGCGAGTAACCCCCGTAGTAAGATCCTTCACAGAGAAACCAAACGGATCAAACTCAAGAGAAACATCATTGTCAGTGGTAAACCGACGGACAGAGATAAGGTTTTTGACAAGTTTGGGGGCAATAAGGACATTGTTTAGGTGCAAAGGGTCGGTAGGGGTTGGTAGTGTGGTGTGGCCAATGCCCGAAGTAGCAAGGCGACCACCGTTGCCAACGATAATAGAATGAGCAGGACCCTTAAAAGAAAGAGATGAGAGAGTACCTGAGGAGTTCGTCATATGAGAGGTAGCGCCAGTGTCCATGTACCAAGAGCCGTCAGGAGGTGTCAGCTGCATGGAAGAGAAGGCGTTGTGCACATCAGTCGGGTATGCCTGATCGGACGATGGACGGGGAGCAGGACCCAACAAGCCCTGCTGGCGGTTGGGATATGGGGCAGGTCCACGAAACGACGCACCGGGGTAGCCATAGGGCATCCAGGAGGGTAGCCAAGGTTGGGGTACCAAGAGGGGTGGCGGTTATCATGTTGCTGCGGGCGCCAGGTGCTGCGGCCGCCGCCTCTAGGTCCTTGCTGATCGTTGGTGCGGCCAGGCTGGAGGGCGAGTTGCTCGATGATGTCACTGGATGAGACCAACGCCGTCGGTTGTCTGACGGTGAAGGCGAGTCTCCTCCAGGATCAGTTGAGACCGGGTCTTCTCGAATGTAGGGAGAGGCTCTGTCTGCTGAATATGAGTAGCAGCAGCGTTGTATTCAGAAGGGAGACCAGAGAGAACCTGAAGAACCAGACGGGTGGCACTGGGTTTGGAGTCAACAGCGTCGAGCTGATCAGCCAGGGTCTTGATGTGCTGACAGTAGGCAGATATCGATGGAAAGGAGGAAAGCTTGCAACTTGAGAATTCGTGCTCGAGATAGACAGCACGGGTGGACTTGTTGTCTTGAAAGAGATCCTGAAGTTTCTTCCAAGCCTTCAAGGCGTTGTCTTTGGGGTCAAGGATAGTGGTCAATGTAGGGAGAGGCGTTGTCTTGAAAGAGATCATGAGATTGATTGTAATGTCCCCCTTGAGGGTTTCTATTCATTGATATAACATATATATAGGTTACAAGGTATTGGGCCTTAACGGGCTTTCAGCCCACTATACAATAGGAGACTTATGTAATCTATTAGTAGGCATTGATGTCGATCCTCCCTTTGGAATTATGTGAATCGAAGAAGATGAACACTCAAAAATGGAGGAAGAAAACTCAGGAAATCTTCATTGGAGTTTTCTGGTTTGTTACAACAAAAAATGAATGCAAGGAGTGAATTGAAAACTAGAACTCCCGCCTATATCTAGCATACAAAATGCTGTTGGAGTTTGTTAGAGTGTGAAAAGACCAATTTGGCCCTCTCTCAATATGTCAATTGAACCGATATATCGAGAGCAAGCTTGGTGTGAGTGTGTGAGTTCTGCCTTTGAAAGCCTTGATCAAGCACATTCATATGTGCTTACACTCCCATTCTGGAGCTGAAGAAGAAAGAGTTGTTGGTGTAGCAGCTACATATGTAATAAAAGAATTTAGTCCAGCTACATATGCCAATTAGTAGGATTTATCACATATCTACAACATTATATTATACCTTAACTTCCAACAGCCCCATTCTTGTTCGTTTGTGCATCCCACAACTCTTAATAGCTACTGAATTTGTAACAACCTCCATATACTATATAAAATAATATATCGGTACTGAATTTGTTAAAAACGCCCATGCTTTGTTTGGCTCTGACATTACTCTTATCCGAATCCAACAATACATACGGTAATAACTTTGATTAAATGGATATATGACAAAAACTCTCATTAGCTTCGTCTGTTTGTGTGCAGATTTTGATGCCTCGTACGTGTCCGGTACAGAGTCGTCCGCCAATTAATGATTGTTAATTAAGATGGATATTACAAATACTCCCATTAGTGTAGATGGTCTTGATTTTAGACTTGTTGATGAGTTTGCCATCTTTTTGGCAGGAACCACTCCACTTGAATTGGATCTGCATTAATTAATATGATAATGATGAATAGTTGATGATATATACACTACAATATGAGGTGCCTAGATTGAGCCCTCAACCCTCTCTCTTCACATCGGCCTAGTTTTCATTTACCATGGCTTCAGCGGAGTCGGACCCGATCCACATCCGGGACCTCCAAACCCCTCTCCTCTCCTCCTTAAAAGAGCTGCAGTCACGTCGACTTCCGGTTCCGGAGAAGCTGTCGATGGACGACATGTTGCACAAGTACTGCGGTGAGATGGGGAGGTGGCAAATGCGCCACTTCCTTCTCACCAGCCTCGCCTGGTCTCTCGAGGCTTTCCATACAATGGTCATTATCTTCTCCGACCGCCAGCCCTCTTGGCGCTGCTCCCCCTCCTCCTCCTCCTCAGCCTGCACCGCCTCCTCCGACCTATGCACTCTCCCTCGCAATGCGTGGGAGTGGGTCGACGGTCCCACCACCTCCACTATCTCCGAGTGGGACCTTGTTTGTGGGGACAAGTACAAGGTTGGCCTTGTTCAGGCTTTATTCTTCGTCGGTTGTATGATAGGTATTTATTTGTTTCTTCGATCTTATATATATTGCTAAGTAAGCTAACATGTGTACTCGATCATTATAATTATATATTGATTGATTGTTTGGAACTTACATTGCAGGTGCTGGAGTGTTTGGACACCTATCGGACTCCTTCCTTGGCCGGCGAGGATCCCTCATCGTTGTATGCTGTCTCAGCGCCATCTTCGGTTGCCTGACCGCCTTCTCCCCGTCGTTCCTTATATACGCCATCCTCCGCACCCTCACCGGGTTTAGTGCTGGGGGAATCGGCCTCTGCGCCTTCGTCCTCGCCACCGAGCCCATCGGCCCCTCCTACCGGGGCTTCGCCGGTATGTCCACCTTCTACTTCTTCGCCGGCGGCAATGCCCTCCTTGCCGGAATTGCCTTCTTCTTCCCTTCTTGGCGCCACCTGTACATCGCCTCCTCCCTCCCCTCCCTCCTCTTCGTCGTCCTCGTCATCCCCTTCCTCTCTGAATCCCCGCGTTGGTACATTGTCCGTGGCAACTTTGCCCGCGGGATGCAAGTAATGCATTCCATTGCCGTGTCGAACGGAAAGCCACCCATCCCTAACGGGGTGACCCTCACCCTGGACAAATCCTCGAACGACGATGACTCCTCGGAGGGTGCGAGTGGAACCCTCATTGATGTACTCCGATCAGAGATGACACGAAGAAGGCTCTTCCTTGCGGTGGTTATAAACTTCCTCTGCTACGTCATTTACTATGGACTCAGCCTCAACGTCGTCAACCTCAACACCAATCTCTACTTGAACGTCGTCCTCAATGGCGTGGCGGAGATGCCAGCCTTCCTTATAACTGCCTTGATGATCGACCGCTACGGGAGGAAGCCTCTAATAATCGGGACGCTCTGGTTTAGCGGCGTTTTCTGCCTGATCGGGAGCCTCCTCAAGACCCAAGGCTCCTGGAAGCTGGTGAGGATGATGTGTGGGGTGTTGGGTATATTCGGGATGGCGGGAACCTACAATTTGTTGTTCATTTACACGACGGAGTTGTTTCCGACGGTGGTGAGAAACGCTGCGTTGGGATGCATAACACAGGCGGGGCAGATGGGAGCGATATTGGCACCGTTGGTAGTGGTTTTGGGGGGGCAGTTGTCGTTTATCGTGTTTGCGGGTTGTGGTATCGTTGCCGGAGTGCTCGGATTTTTGGTGCCGGAGACTTTGAATCGGCCATTGTATGATACTATGGCCGGTATCGAGGAAGGAGAAGCTAGTTTGGAACAATGAGATCGATCCATCTTCGCTTGGATTTGTTTGTTTTCAAACTTTCGATAGTTCAGTTTTGAGTTTATTATTTCTTAGTTTTGTTTGAGTTTGATGTTGGAACAATTCAAGGAACAATATGAAAATTTCCTCGATCTGTTGATTCATTTGAGAATCTGGGTTCATTGAGTAACTTGATGACTTCCAAAACAGAAGGTTTACTAGCATTCGATATGGAGCTTGTAGAGAAGCTAGGAGATGCCCTTTTTGTCATTTGTGTAGCATGATGTTCTCCTTCTATGCATGTTAAGTTTGTGAAAATGTCTGACATATTATTGTATACAATATGCGCGTAGGTGGTAGAAGCAAATATTGCTGTTGCAAATTGCAATACAACCGCCTGGCTCAAATGACACGAGATTTCGAGCCAAAGAAGCATAAATTCTGTGATCCGATCATCATTCAGTAGAACTGCTACATCCCACCTCTGCGGGCTTCTCGATCTTGTTGCCAGAATCCATAGTATTCATAATGCTGATTGCTGGATAGTTGAGGAAACATGTTTAGGCTGAAGAAATATTACTGCAGACAAAGGACTTGGGTCATTGTCAGAAGATGCAACTTGCCAATCAGATTATTCACTCTTTAATTCATTTTATGTGGAAAAAACATGTTTTAGGACAAAAGAAGATGTCCATTCTCCTTTTTAGCTACCAACAAGCAGAGTCTAGAAAAATCAACATTACCACTTCATTGGTATAGCATATGTGCAGAACAGCTATGGTGGGGAGGCACAAAATTACTCATAAAGTCTGTGAACAAATGTGGCAATTGCCAAAGTTAAGAATACACCAATCCTAGAGATCCATAGCAAGGTTCATACTTTGAGACAGCCTCCTTGATATGGAAGGTCCTCAGTAAAGCCCTGGCTTCGTCGTACTCATTCACATCCTTGAGCATCTTCTTCAGCCGGTGAGCAAGCTCAAGCGTCTCTTGTTCTCACTCACTCCAGATGTGCGTCTCTTCTCTAGCATCTCTACGAGCGTAAGGATATGGTCCACCAGCGGCTGTAAAAAACAAAACAAAACCAAGGAAAATGTGATCTTGATGCACAAGCAGTAGGATGTGAAGTCAAGACTCAAAAGCATTCACAAATCACAAGGAGCAACAGATGGGTCATGAACTATATGAGGTGAAAGACGCAAAATCATCATGTTCAGCTCCGAAGTAAGGGAACGAATGTGAGGAAGAATCTTTGCAGCCAGAATATCATCAAGTACAAGCTTCTGTAGGACAGGCAGTGCCAGTATTCCTTTCCACAGGCAGATATTCTGTTATAACGAGAATGATAAAGCGAAGAACAACACAGAGATTTACGTGGTTCAGCAACGGTGTGTTGCCTACGTCCACGGGCAAAGAACCAGTTTTCTTATTAGAGGAAGCGAAACAGATTAGGTTACAGGGGTCGGCGTTCCATGAGTATATGAAGATACTCATGGAACCCTAAACAGACAATGGACTGAAAGCCCAAAATAGACAGACGATAGGCCCGTTTACAATAAACATCGCATACTGTAAAGGCGGGGTGGCGCTGCCCCCTAGCCCCCGCCAGGGGCGCGTCGCCCCCTGGACCCCGGACCCCCCGAAGCGTCGTCGGTCAACAGTCGTTAAAGGCACATTAACATATTCCTCAACAGACGAACGGCAACACCAAATCAATATGCAGCAATTCTCGCTGCATTTGCAACAGCCTTGAAGACAAAAGCACTCCACGCAGGGACCTATGATGAAAGAATGGTTAGGTAAGCCTCAAATTTCATAATTCTCACACAAAGAATTCAATTCATAGTTATTGAGAATTTATGTACAGAGGTTGCAAGTCATACCGCAAGATTGGCAACAACATCAGCTAGACGATCACCAACTGCAGTCACTATTTTTTGTAGAGCCTCGCTAGAATGAACATATTCAGCAACCAAAACCGTAGCAAGAACAGCATATATTTTTCATCTCTTTTGTGCTTAGTGTATCCCATCAATGAGTAAGTTGGTAATGCAATATTAATGGAATTGCAACTTTCTCCACTAATCCAGGGACAAGAGTAGCATCAGCATCATCTGGGTCACTTCCATCTATCTTCTCGTCTTCCATATTCAAATTAAATAAAACCGAATGCCTACAAATTCAAGCCATGCAAAAAAAGGAAACGTATATAGGGTACAGTCAGAGGCGGATCCTTTAAAGGACCAGGGGTGGCAGCCGCCCCCCACCCAATCAAAAATGAAATTTAATATATATATTCCTCTCGTCGATAGCTTCGATTTGATATATAATAAGCTCAAATCCGATAACCGAGTAAAAAGTTATAAACGTTTCAAGACTGAAGTGATATAAATTATTTTTCACATCATTTACCAAATTAATATACTTCTATCATACTCATCATTTGTTAAACTTCATAACTTAATACTATAATTAAACCCGAAAACTTCAAAATATTGATGATTTTTTCAAAAAAAAATTAGAGATCAATTTTTCGCCCCCTCAACTAAACGTTCCAGGATCCGCCACTAGGTACAGCAAGTTATAAGGCTAACAAAACATTCACAAGATCTGCTAACATATATGCATACTCCCTGTTAGTCCCTCTCCTATTGAATTTCTGCACATATATGCAAAAAGATAGGAATTTCTAATAATCAGGCTTAGCTGCTCTTTTTCAAGATGATGCAAAAAGTAAGAACATAATATTGAACTTTCAAAGCAGTATTTTAGACATTAATAACCTTTCAAAGCAGTATATGTTGATTTTGGATTTTCAGAACTCATTGAACTGAGCAACTCACCAGACTAATTCAATGGAAATCGATATCAGATGGTAGATAGTGATTCAAACCAGAGCATGTAGGGCTGTCATTTTTAATTGCCTCAATCAGCTTGACCAGCGGGAAGGTTCAATGCCAAAGCATCTGTGCAATGTCATAGGGTTCATCATCAAACCACACAAGTCTTCATGCAATTATAGAACTAGCAATCCGCAACGTACACAATTCTTCAGTCTCGAGGGAATGAAGCATTATAGTGGTCCTTACCAACCTTTTGTTTCTAGGCGGAATCCTCCACTTGAGAAAGCTAACCGTTGTGTCATTTTCTTCAATCGGGAACAATGGCTTCTATCCAACGGGCAATGAAGAATTGGAGCAAGGCATTTATGCATCGTGGCTTGCAGAGTGCAAGGATGGCTAACTACTTCCTGGTGCTGATGATCGTATTGACCGAATTGAAGAATAAAAATGGTGCTGCGTAGGGTCTGGATCTGATTTAAGGATCTCTGCAAAGTCGAATATTTTTATGCATGTTTAAGTAGGAAGAAATGAAATGGAGTGATAAAAGGGTAAACTATATATTGAAAGACCATAAAAAATTACGTACAGCTACAAGGTTGCCTTATGCCGAAATGAGGAATGTCCCGAAGCAGGGGCCAACAACGGTTTTCTGCATTTCTCTTTCAATTCTAGGTGGGGCGAATAAATTACAAATGATTTAAGCCGGCTAACCCAAGTAGGTAAACATGTCAACTTAAGACAATCCTGGACATGCACATCTTCAATTGCAGGGAGATGTCGACAACTCTCTGGTAAAGACTTGAAGTTGCAACTCGAGAAGAAGAGGCATCTCAAAGCCTTAAGGTCTTCCCAAGGTAACTTCTCCCATTCTTCTTCATCAAATTCGCATGACCAGAAATATAAATCCTGAAGCTTTTTCAATTGTTGAATAACCCTATTTAGACATCCCACCTTATTCATATCATGAATTTTGAAGAATTTCACGTTCGGAGGAGCTATCCATTGTGTATCAATGTCATCTGGCACCTTCTTGTGGACCTCCAATGTGTTTAACATGGTGAGGTGGTGAAGTCCTTGGAAAAGATGAGCCCCTTGTGGATCATTCCCAAATTCAAAGCGTAACCTCTTCAGCCTTGTAAGTGACATCCATGGACTGCCCTCTTTAGCATCAATATACTCTTCTATCCTTGTGAAGCCATAGAAATTCAGTACTTCAAGAGAAGGCAGATACTGCAATGAGCGGAAGACTGAATGGAGTTTTAAGTTTGGACATTTGGAGATCTCGAGGCCACGGAGAGCAGACACGTGCTTATATTCATTCCGCCGTAAATCTAGCTTAGCGTTGTTTGCTTCTAGTTCTCTTGTCTCTGGCACTAATTTTGTCACCAGATTAATATTCACATCACAGAGTGCCAAATATTTCAAAGAAGGACACCCAGGTAAGTAAGTCAGTTGTGGACAACTATCTACCTCTAATTGAGAAAGTCGTGTAAACAAAAACTGATCAACATAGCTAACTTGTCCTCCTTCTGGCCTCCACCATCCCTTTAAACTTGGCATTTCTAATATAAACAAGGTCTGAAGTGATGGAAAGAATGATCCACCCCCACCATCATAACTTCTCTCATTCTCCACATACTCAAGAAGATCCAATGAAATAAGCCACAAATCTTTAAGCTGACACAGCAGACTCAGACGTGGAATCTCAAGGCAGCTAATGCAGCCAATAAGATACAACTTGACAAGATTTGTAAGAGAAGAAAGCCAATTTGGAAAGTTTACTCCAGGAAAGTGAAGCACACTGAGATTATTGAGATTGTTGTTGGGTTGGAGCCTATCTAGCACCGCATCAGCATCTGCTCTTGAATTGCAAAATAATATTTCTAGCTTGCTTAATTTTGTTTTGCAGCTTAGCATAGACTCTTCTGCATCAGAAACACAATTTTTCGACAGACCTCTTTCAAAATCAATACGCAAAGCACCTGTCAAGTTGTTGAGTTGTTTTAAACACCTTAGCCCACCGTGATCTTTGTTCACAATAAGTCGATCCAGCCTAACAAGGGAAGTCATCTCTTCCAATCCTGCAGGTGTATGATCCAGCTCATAACATCTGCTAATTTCCAAACATCTTAGGCATACTAGTTTCTGTAGGTCACCAGGCAACCTGACCAGTTTCGAACAACCACCAAGCCTCAATGTTAACAGATTTTGTAACTTGCAAAGAGAAGCTGGAAGCCTTTTCAAATTTTCACTCCCGCTTAGATCAAGATACCTCAAATGAACCAACTTTCCTATGGAACTCGGTAGTTCGTCTGTGTCTAATTGCCGCAAACTCAATGTTCGTAAGCTTGTAAACTTCATGAATAGACCATCCAACACTGAACCTTTAATCAACCCTACAACAGGGAACACAAGGCTTCGTATTCCTTTACCTTGAAGTGGCAAGGCTTCAATTTCTCTTACACGCAAATGTCGAGGAGATTTTCCCTTAATATTGTCAAGTTGCTTCATATCTACGCACTTCTTCCCATCTATTTCAACCGCCAAACTATGGAACAAGTCATGCATTTTGCATTCTATACGGTCTTCATATGCATCAATATTTTGGAAGAAGCATCTCTCTACTAAGCACTGGAAGTATCTCTTACCGACATCTTCTATGAGTTCATTTTCATCAGATGATTGAAGAAAACCTTGAGACATCCACATTTGAATCAAAGTGGTATTATCAAATATATAATCCTTCGGAAAGAGAGAACAATACACAAAACAATGTTTTAATGATGAAGAGAGGTCATCATAGCTGATCTTCAACACTTCCATAATCATATTTTCAGGGTGATCACGCATTTCATTCATCACCTGATTATCTACAAGATCTGACCACTGCTTTTTATCTTTCCTGTACAAGTAGCTACCCATTGTCCTTATAGCAAGCGGAACATTAGCACACTTCTTGACGATCCGTCTTCCCAGTTCTTCCTTTACTTTATAGTCCTCTTCTTGGTTGTTATCAAAAGCCATTTTCTTAAACAACAACCAAGCGTGCTCATCTGATAGCCCTCTTAAAGTATAGTAGGGTGTGACAGTGGCAAGATTTTGTGCCACTGTAGTTAGACGAGTGGTCAACAAAATCTTGCTTCCTCTCTCACCGGCATCTAGTAGAGCTTTCAATCCAAGCCATCGCTCACGAATATCATCCCATACATCATCTAAAACAAGAAGAAACATTTTCCCTTGAATTTGTTTCCTCAACATCGTTTGCAACTCCTCCAGAGTAGGCTTTTTCACTCCCAAAACATCCTCCAAAGCATCTTTCAAATTGGTGAAATCATTCACACAGGCCCACAGTCGTAAATCAAAGAACTCCTCAACTTCCTTTACATTGTACACAAGTTGAGACAAAGCAGTTTTGCCTAATCCTCCAATCCCGACCACTGCAATGACAGAAACACACTCTTCAACATCAGGATCCTTAAACAACAATCTTAATATCTCCTCCTTATCTTCTTCCCTTCCGATTACTTGATCATCTTGAATGTACGAGTGAGATTGTGCTTTTTTTTTAATAATAGGTCTGTTGTCTGCAATTGCTGTCCTTATAAAGCCAAACTGGTTCATGTCTTTTGCAATGTCATCAAGCTGCTCCCTAACCTTCTTCACTTTATGTGCAGTTGAGACAACAAAAGCAAGATGGTTTGACTTGGAGAAGAAAAGCCTCGTCTCTTTCAGTATCTTATTTCTGGACATGACTCTTTTTCGCAAGGCTCTAGTGGAGATGGAATCAAACAAGTCATCTGCTTTGTACATCGTATCACGAAGCCTGAAAAGCCATCCTTGAACAGCGGCATCAGTAGCTTGCTTTTGCTCAGCATCATGCAATACATCTTTGATAGTAGTGATGGTGTTCTCAAGCTTCTTGAGTTCAGTCTTTGAGTTGTACCAGAGCAAGATTTCATCATTAGCAAGAGAGCTCAACTGTGGAAGGAGAGATTTCGCGATGTTGAACACCACTAATTCCGCCATGGGAGAAGGTGGATGTTCCTGTACCTAAATCAAGTGTGTGAAAATTTGAATGCTTGAATTTGATTACTTACAAACACTTGCTTAATTATTACTGTATCACTCAAAGTCCATAAAATTAATGAAACGCTTAATAACCCGATTTTTGTACATAAGTAAATAAACAACTAGAAAAATAAAGACAGTAATCAATAAAATAATATCAATCAATCAATATCTATAGGTTAATTTATAATTACTTGAAAACTTTTATTAAAAAATATCAAATAGATTATTTTAATGTTCACATCAAATTTAATAAAAAAAATTAATTTTAATATAATTAATATAATAAAATATAAATACTAGTTATTAATAATAATAATAAAGCCAATACAAACCGAGAGTTTGAAATAAATAAAAACAACACTAATATAATAGATCTATAAGCAAAATTGTATTGGAAGAATAAAAAACAGTACTAATCTATCTATCTATCTATTAATAATACTAATTCTTCTAGTATTTTGCTGACGTTTTACGCTCATAATTAAAGCTGAATTTTTTATTCAAATGTTACTTTCTTATTAGTCAATATTATTGTTGAAATTATAAAATATCCGTTTCCTATTTTAAACATAATTTTTTTTTCCTATTTTTCATACTAAAATATTATTTAAATTGATATATTGTATGTCAATTTGTGATCTATTTTAATCATCTATGTACATTGAACCTTCGTCAAATCTTGGTTAATTTTATTCTTGGATATTGAAATTATTGATTTACCGTATTTAACCGATTGCAATATCCCCCACAATGTCTACATACAACGAACGTGTAATATGGAAGACCAAAATTTTTAAAATATGAAAAACACAACTATTAATCAATTAATCTATCTATATATCTATTAATCAATTAATCTATCTATCTATCTATTAATTAATCTATTAATAATATTAAATCTGTTAGCCCACAATTAAAGTTGATTTGTTTAATTAGCTAACCCTTTTCTTATTGCTCGGTTTTATTTTCGGGATTGTTGAATATATGTTTCCTATTTTAAGTTTATCGCAATCATCTCCGAAGAGGTCTACTTACATTAAACTTAATTTTTCATCAGTTGATTGTATTTTTAAAAATATTTAAATATATGTTTCTCATCTTAAATTTATCACAGTCGTCTCTAAAATGTTAATAGATACAAATTTATCATTATTGTATGTGTGTGTGCGCGTGTGTGGAAGTAAGGATACTAATATATTTGTAACATCATATTATGCATTATTTAATGCATTTGTGTCATTTTTTTTTATATAATTTACAGTTATTATACGGTATAGACATCTTAGTTTTTTATTGGAAATTTTTTAAATATTTTTTAAGATAGAAGCAAAATGTCATTAATTTTAAGAAGAAATTATTTTTACACATGTTAACCTTCAAAAATTGCATAAAAAATAATCATCCAAAATAAATATTTTAAATCTATACTGATTCTGCACATTCTACATGAAATCTATATAAAATTTTAACATAAGATTTTTTTAAATAGAAATTATATTTATTCTAAACATCTTAAATGACTATTGGGAATACAAAAAAAAAAAGAACATTTTAATATCTACATACACCAATTGAAGAATTTTTATAAAAGCATATGTGAAATTTGAATAAATAAATCAACACTCATTTATGATTAATTTTTGGCTGGTTGGCTTCAAATATTGAAGAAAACAAAATCCAAAATGATATTTTACATTTGTATTTATTTTATACAACCTAGAAGTCCCTTATTATAATTTCAATATTTTAAGGCTTGCAAAAGTTTTTTTTTTTATGAAGTTAGGAAAAATAATCAATTTGTGAATATTCAATTTCAAAAATTAATTATAAAAATCAATTAGAGCCAAAAATAAGTTTTTTTTACAAGTTGCTTATTTTAGACATCTTAAATGACTATTCCAAAAATAAATAAGATTTTAAGACTTACAAGCATTACTAACAAGGTTCGAAATATCGCGTATCGGGGTCTTATCGGTTACGAGTAAAAATGATATATCAGAGATATATCAGGATTTATCGATTTTGCTAATTTTTAACTATAAATATTATATTTATACTTCAAAATGTAGAAATAACATGAAAAATTAATATTTAAATTGCAAAATTACCAAATTAACTTGGTCATTCATAAAGGCTAAAGTTATCTTATTAAAGTTGACAATTCTAAATAGTCCCGATATATCACCGATATTGACGCGATATTTCGGGTCATGAAGGCTAAAGATGCCTTATAAAAGTAGGCCATTCTAAATATCTCCGATATATCCCAAATATATCGCCGATATTGACCCGATATATGACGTTGACCGATATTTTCACGTCCTTAGTAACGTTCAACCTTGCATGTTGTTAATGACGTGCAAATACTCATTTGCTAATTAAGGACGTGCAAGCTTCAACACTTACACGTTAATAAGAGCATATTTAACCATGATACTCATATTGAGTATCATAACTTATTTTTTGTCATTTCTCTCTCATCCACCTCATTTTAATATTTGGTATTCCACAACCATGGTACTTGACATGAGTATCTTATTTCATCTTTTGCATCAAAATTGTTTTTTGCAATTTTTTTTGTAAGTAAAAATCAAATGGGATCCACTATTATGATTTGATTGACTAGTATTCTATGGTATTGTGTTATATTGAGTATCATATGTATGATACTTGATGTCACTTTTTCTTTTGGGTTCTTTTAAAACTATGACTTTTTCTTACGGGCAAATTATCTCGGGAGTTGTTAGAAACCCCTGATAAAAGAAACTCGCACATGAGTTTTTTTAAAAACTACCGTTAAATGTTTTTATTTTCTTTTTTTTTAAAGTAAAAATATTATGTCTGGGGATTTTAATTAACACCCGCGATCCAGAACTTTTACTAGGGAGTTTTCGGTTTAAACGCCCGAAAGAAAACCCTAACCATGTTTATCAAATTGCCCTTGACCTCTCACAAATCTCAATCGATCAATCGCGTAGCTCTGAAGAAGGCCAGCGAAAGTTTCCCAATTTACAGATGATGCCGGCGAAGTTGCCCCTATTCCGTCTTTGCCCTCTGGCTGTTCATCCCTTCTCGCTATGTCCTCTTCGATTGGCCTACATCCAGTGGTTTAGGGCTTTCATCTCTCATCGGTCGCTTTCCTCACCGAATCGAACCCAGGTATCGATCTCTTGCTCCATGTTTGATTTCTGATCTGATGATGAGTTGATCTCTCTGAACTTTGCTAAGCTTAGTACAGTAGTTCGTGCGTTCTCTTGCTCAATCGATTGTTAAAGGCTTATTCGCCGCTTCTCTCTGCGTCCTCTCTCTGCTGATTTTAGGGTCCTCTCTCTCCAGTCGTTTTTTCTGATCGAAATTCAACTCATGTTAGTAACTCTTCCTCACGCTTAATTTCTGATGGTGATCTAAGTGACTCTGAATTGGACAGAGAAAATGGCCAATGATATAAAGTTATTGTTGTTCGATCTGTTGCTGCACTTTTTTAGGCATATTTCTTGGATTTCTTGAGTGCATTTTGGTTCTGTTGCTACTTTTTTTCCTTAATTTCTTGGATGTTTTGCTGCTGCCTCATGGAACCATTAATGTTTTGCTGATTTTTTAAGATTTAAGAGCTATTGTGCTTTCATTTTAGTGTTGTGCTCTAGTGTGTGGTTTTGATTTGTCGGAGCCAACATGTTCAGCTATGCACATTTGAACATATTAAAAGCGACTAGATGAAGCAATGATGTTGATGTTTGCTTCAAATAGTAAATTGGAACTTCAGAAAAACAAAAGCACATCATCATCATGGTGCATTCACTTCTTTGGAGCCAAGGAGTCCTGCTGAAAATGATGACTTTATAGTGCAATGATATTCAAATACTCCCTCCGTTCCATATTAGATGGGCATTTAGCATGGTGCACACTAATTAAGAAACCTATGAGTGTAAAGAAACTGTAGCTTTAGTTATCCACAAATTGTACTTTCGCAAGATGAAATGACAACAATACAGTAAATATCAACACCATCATTCATTAATTAGTGTTTTTTAAAGGGTTTTAACAAAAACATTTGGTTTACCAAATTACTAGTGGCCGAGTTTAAATTTAGAAAAAACATGGAGTACGTAGTACTTTTAGAAAGAAAAAAAGTACAAGTAATTAATATTGTCAATTTAGAAAAACATAGAGTAGTATTTTCTTTTTAGATTTTTGTGGTCTAACGTTTCCAAGCAGTAGTCTATAATCTATATTCGAAGGAAATTTAGTTATGTTTGCTGCCTGTTTCATTTGAAATCAATATCTGCAAGTATAAGGAGTTCTCTCTTGAAACTATTGTATTACATTAGTATGTCACTCTAATTACTATTTTTTCTTAGTTGTTTTAATTGATCTTTGAATGCCAGGGAACCCGACTTGGAAGCTCAGATCCGAAGGGTTGCTTCGGTAAGTGACTGTTCCAATGTATATTGGTACTAAGTACTAAGTTGCTGCTCCGTGACACCACATTGGTTTAGAAAATTAACAATTAGAACAACAGACTCTGCTTGGAGAGAGGGGCGGATGCTCTGCATTAATATAGCTAGGAACTGCAGTTGCTGCTTTTGGCCTTTTGAGGGTAGTTGTAGACCCCCAGGCCCCAAACCCCGCTTCAGTGGGATTCACTGAGCTGATGTTGTTTCCAGTGTTTAAAAAAGCCAAAGGCGACACAAGGCGATAGACATACTTGTAGCTTAAGCGGGCTTTAGAAGTGAAGGCGATGGCTTTTCCATAAAAACTCTAAAAACACCTTAAACTTCAATTTAAATGCTATAAAAACCAAAGGATGGATGGCTAAGGAGTGGGTCACTCAAAATCATCAATGTCAAGTGCATCATCTTCTTCCTCAAAGTCCTCATCACCATCATCCTCATACTTGTATCCCTCATCATCTTCTTCTGGTTGAGATCTCAAATGCTGAGTTTGCGAGCCACTACCACTGCCTTACTGAGTTTGCGAGCCACTGCCACTGCCTTGTCCTATGTTTCGGCCTTTACTAGATCTCAGGTTGAATCTTTCTTCGCGAGCACCAGAAGCACTAGCAACTTGTCCCCAAGTAAGATCATCATTCTCATACACCAATTCAGTTTCAGCATCTAGTTCAAAGGCTCCCGTCAGCCATTCATTGGATTCATCAATGTCCTTCAGGCTTATTGGGTCAATGGTGTCTCGCATTTCATACCTCTTTAGCAAGGTTCGGTTGTACTTCACGTAAACCAAATCATTCAATCGTTGCTGATCAAGCCTCTTTCTCTTCTTGGTATGGAAAAGGGGAAAATAGTACCTGATTTAGAAGGGAGAGCTTGACAGCAACAACAAGGACTCAGATGAAGAGCAAGGAGCCAGCAGGACCCAACAACACAAAAGCAACTCCACCGAAAGGAAGAAGGGAAGAGAAAGGAGGGAGAGAAGTAGAGTAGAAAGGGAGAATAGAATAGACAGACGTGTGAAATGAATAACAGGGGAGGGCAGAGCAGTGTTGAAACCAAAAATATTTTTTCAACTAAAAAAAGATATAGAAAGATTGTTTCCACACAAAAAATATTGAATTATATCTTAAATTGATCAAAATAAGGAAAAAACAAAAAAGCCCATAGCTTGGGGCTTTTATTCGCCTGTGGCTTAAGCGTGGCTTTGGCGCTTTGGGTGCGCCTTTCCACCCTGTGTGCGCCTCTGCCAAGGCAGGCGACACAACCTCGCCTAGGGCTTAAGCGGGCTTAAGCGCGCCTTGGCCTGGCTTTTTCAAACACTGGTTGTTTCTCTTTTCTACGATCTGTTGTTTATATTGTATGCTGACATCTTCTCTCTTTTCTTTTTTTTTTTTTCTGGTGAAGTTATCAATATTTACTCTTGTTTTTTTTAATCTACTTCTTTAGACATTGGACTTCCATCTAGAAAGTCACTCTTTCAACTTCAAGCTGAATGAATACTGTGTATGCAAAAACTAGCAGCTCAAGCAGTGGATGATAGTAAGATTCTTTATTTTTATATTTATAAATATTCCCCTTGTTTAATGTCTTAAACACACTTTTATTGTTTTTTCCTACAGCTTCCTCAACTGTTGTTCCAATTCACTAGTACATAATGGCTAGCCCATTTACTGATGAAACCACACGAAAATACTTTGAAGGCCACAAGTATTTTGGCCTAAAGACTGATCAAGTAATTATATGTGTTGTGGCTCTTTGTTTGTTTTCTGCCCTGGTTATGTGGAATTGTCTATTATAGTGAATTTTATTTCTGTACCATCCAGGTAACCTTCTTCCAGCAGGGGACAATACCTTGTTTGTCAAAAGATGGAAGATTTATCATGGAGACCCCATGCAAAGTAGGTTTTGTTTTTCTCTTTCTAAATTGCGTGAATCATTTAAAGATTTATATTCATGAAGCACTTGTCATGGGGAAGTTTTCTGAAATTTTGGAGGAATGAATCAGCCATATATTTCCACTTCTTTAGTATTATAGTAACATATGCAACTCTAGATATAGCAATCACCAGTAAATGTGATGCTTTGTGGTTATGTTAAATGTTAAATAATGTCCGTTAAATAGAAATATATTGCATGTAGAAAGTGCCATTGATTGCTGAAACTTGATGAAGCTTTAGCTGTTTTTGTGTGTTTGGAATTGAATTCCCCTTTTTGAGTGAGAACTGAGAAGGAAATTCAACAGAAAAACGAATGAACACTCAGATTAGAACTAATACTATTTGTATATAATTCACAATAGGATATAATTTGTAAGGGACAAGTCAAGTGAGATGAAACTAATGAGCCACCATTGAAGAGCAAAAGCTCTCAAAGGCCAAACATTCTATTGCCTTAAAACTCTCATAAACTGCATAATAAACTACCAGGTAATCCCCGTTATTCATACTAAGTTGGTCTGTCATCAAACCCACTAACAGCCATGTGACATTGATCATTCTCTCTGCTCTCCCTAACTGCCTACTTGAACTGGCCTATATTTTTTAACCCTAACATCCCTTTGTCCTTTTGGTAAAGTTTGTTTATTCTACTGTCTACATGGTATTTTCCTGGAGTGTGCAGTTCCACTTTCCCTTTAGCACTCTCAGTGGCATTGGATTAACTTGGAGTTGATTAAAAATCCAAGAAGTACTGGTTTACTGTGTTGGTGATATAACTGTCATATTTGATTGAAATATTGAAGGCATACCTTCATTTACAAGCTTGTTTATTCAGTATTTATGTATTTCTTGTTGTCCCTATTTCTTATGCAGAAAGAGATAGCTCTGCACACTGCTTCAAAATATTTTTGACTGATGGATATACAAATATTTGAGGTATCTTAATTCAACTCTAATTTCTACCGTTAATCATTAGTCAAAACTTATCAATGCTTGGATTCCTTGGAGACATGACATATACTTCCAACTGACACAATTTTAATTTTGGTTCTATTGCTACATTTTGTAGTCATGGTTGATATATCAAATAAAAGCTCAAAAAAGAGGATATATAGGATGTTTTTTGTTGCTGCCTCATAAGACCGCAAATGTCTTGTTGTTTTTATTTTTAAAGATGAGCTCATTACAGCATAACTTTGGCTGGTGTGCCTTTGGTGGCCTTATCCAGGTTCAATGGGGAGCTCGGACATTTGATGCTCTGGTAGTCTGGTGATTGGTGAATGGTTTGCATCAGGCTTTTAGTTAACTCTATGATTGTCATAAAATGTCATTAACTTGGTATATATTGTATGGGTTATTGATTATTATAGGAATGGCAGGTTATCATTTGTATTTTATTTGTATGGGTTATTGATTATTATATGAAGGATTCTAAAAAATGGGGCTTTCTACCCTGGTATTTTGTTAAAAAAATATCGGGGTAGAAAGCCCCATATTTTTTAAAAGATTACTCCCTTTCTCGGGAGCTTTTTTAAAAAACTGCCGATATAGTTTATCAGGAGTTTAAAACTCCCGAGATACATCTATCAGCTAAGCGAATAAAAGGAGTTGGAAAACTCCCGTCCGCTTCACAAAAAAACCCTGAAACACGTACAATCTATACTAGTGTATTTTCTTTTTCTTTAAGGAAAAATCACAAGAATAATACCAATTATCACTCGTGAACAAAAAATAATACGAAGTTTAAAATTTACTAATTGATATACAAACTATCTCATATTAAACCAATATCAACACAATAGCTAAAATTTACCAACAAAAAAATAATCTGGACTTAAAATATAATTAACTAAAAGTTTGGGAGAAATTGTAAAACTAAAAGTACTCACTTCATCCATGGAGGCTGGAGAAAAGATGGCAAGGGAAACCGTAATCTGAAATTGAAGGGTTTTTGTATGAATTGGCTATGAGAACTGAAAATTTTGAAATTTCTATCCTAAAATCTGCAAAAGCCCTTCCCTAATTCGATATGTGATTTGTGTTTTTGAATTCAATTGAAGGGTTTGTGGTCTGGGAAATTTTGTGTTCTTTGTAGCATCCATGGAGAGAGCAGAGGATTGAGCGAGCGCGGCGAGGAGCTGGCGAGGAGACGGTGCGCAGGCGTCGGCCTCGGAGAAGGGAGCGGTTGCGGAGAGGCGGGTGAAGAGAGTGGAGGACTCGCTGAGGTCGGGGACAATGTCGGCGGTGGGAGTCAGAGCTGAGGTTGTAGATCTGGAGAATGTTAGGGTGCGGGGAGAGGAGGAGCTCGGGCTCGGCGTCGAGGTAGTCGTCGGCGAAGGAGGCTCCGGAGGATGCGGGAGAAGCAGCAGTGGATGGGAGGAAGTTGATGATGAACAGTCACTATTCCCCTAATTTACAAAATTTTTCCAAACTTCTTTGTTAATTATGTTTTGAGTTTACATTGTTTTTCGTTTCTGAATGTTAGCCACAGTATCAAAATCGGTTTAATTGGACATAATTTGTATACCAATTAGCAATTTTTAAAGTTCGTATTATTTTTGGTTCACGGATGATAGTTGGTATTATTCTTGGTCATTTTCCCTTTCTTTAATTGTTATGGTACTGGAAGTACCACCATTAAAGATGCTCTAAGGACGTGCATGCACGTTAATTACGATGTGCAAATCCTTAACTATCATTTGCGGTGTATCTAACAAGACCCATTTATTCTAATGATAATAATTATATATTTATTTCAAATTATATGACGTGTCGATATTGACCCGATATATGACGTTGACCGATTTTTTCTCCCGATATCGTAGCGGATTATAAATATCACCGATATATCCGATATTTAGAACACTGATTACTAAAGCTTATTTTACATCTTGGATGAGGTTTCTTAGATCACTTTTCTACCTTTTAGGATCTTAGGTTTTTTTTACCATCTTACCTTTATTTTCACTATTTATTTCCCTCTCTTTATAGATATATTTATCATGAAAATAATGAATAAGTTATGTATATTTACATAACTTCAAAATATTCGCACAATCATGTGCTTATGATTTTTTTAATCATTGCATGGGAGCTTACATTTTCCTTTTTAGATTTATCCTAATGATAATAATTATATACTTATTTCAAATTATATTAGGTGGTGTGTTTGAGTATTTTTACTACTTTACCTTATTAAATCATTTTCAAAATTTATATGGTATCTCTTTCCAACTAATTTACAAATTATTACAAAAATACTTTATACATATTTTTGTTGTAAACAGGTATATATTAATATAATATTATATAAATATATAAAATGATGATGCGACCACTCTAAAATGGATCAAACTTTAAGGAACGAGTATTACACTATTAGATCGCTAAACTCGTTAATCTTTCTCAAAGCAAATGAAAGTTACTGTATGAAACAAACAACGAACTTCAATTAGATACATACAGTGGTATGGCAGCAGCTGGAAGCCGATCGAATATTAAAACTCACAGTCCACCGACAACTCCCTTCAGGCTTATTTTGGATCACCGCAACAAAATATTAAAAACGAACTTCAATTAGATAAATACAACAGTAGTGTATCATGACCAAAGGTTCAATAGATAGGCGAAAGCCCGAAGCTTTTATGGAGAATTTGAGGAGAAGGGAAGAGAAACTGAGAATACAGAACAAGAAAGGGAAGGTAAGAATAGAGAGAGGGAGATAGGAGAGTTTAGAACAGAGGAGGAAGATAAACGAGTGGGTAAAGTTGATTATCTCATTCCGGTATTTGGGTGTATGTCCTATTCGATCATCACACTAGCCTTAAGTGCTATGATTGTTTTTTATTTTTTTAGATTAGGTAAGACTGTAAGAGTGGGTGGAAACGGACGTGGATCCTCTAGTTTTTTTTTTTTTTTTTTTTTTTTTTTTTTTGAAACGGAAAAAATTTGACCATAGGGCTATGCCCTATCAGCCAAGAGCATCCTTGCGGATGAGACTACGCAATAGAGAATCACCAGGCATCATAGATCCATGTGAAGCAGCATTGATACGTGATAAACGATCAGCCACTTGATTTGCTTCTCGGAAAACATGACGAATCTCAACAGAACCAAAGAAGCCCAGCGAGACTAGACTGTCCGAGACAATCATTTCAGAGTCTCCAGTAGGCTTCCCCATACCTTTCAGACTTTTTATTATTGTTAAGTTGTCTCCTTCAATGATAAGATTAGTTATTTCCAGTTCTTTCGCAGCCAGAAGTCCCTTCCAGAGACCCAAACTTTCACAGCCACAAACCGAACTGATTGGTGATGGTCCATTGCCAGTGAAAATTGGAGCACCTACAGAATCACGAATGATGAAGCCATAAGTGCCCAAACCATCAACTGAGAGGGAACCATCAAAATTTAGTTTATGAGTTCCATTTGGTGGGGGTTCCCATTTGGTTCTCTTTCTCTTTGATATAGATCTTTGTTTGTCAACATTTGTGGATGTTTTTTTGTTGTTTACACAGTAGTCCGGGGAGTTCAAGTGTGATGTCCTCCAGATAAATATTTGTTCCTTTATGAAGGATAAGATGCGTCTTATGTCCGGGTTAATGTTTTCAAAGAGCGTTTTGTTTCTGAAGTACCAAATACCCCACCAAACAAAGGCCAGTTCTTCAAAACATTTTGTTCCAATTGTATTTTTTATGTCCCATAGTGTGTCGTTTAAGTGCTCGTCTTTGCTAAAACAACCATTCATTTTCCGAAATGTACCCGGGTTATTTGCAATCAGGGTTTCCCTCGAAACAGGACAGTTCCATAATAGATGGTTTAGGTCTTCATAGCAAGAGTCGCAGTGGGGGCAATTTGTCGGAATCCCCACGTGTCGAGAGGCAAGTCTGACAGCAGTGGGCACTCCGTTCTTTAGGATTTTCCACAGGAATGATTTTATTTTCGGGGGGATATCTAGTCCCCAGACCCGGTTTGCGTCTGAAATTTCATGTTTTTTGTGGTTGTATATCATATCAATAGCAGACTTTGTGCTGAACCAGCCATTTTTGCTCCATTTCCAATAAAGTCTATCAACCTGGATGTGTTGTGGTATTGGTACTGTTTTGATAGTTTCAATTAGATTATTTGGAATGATGTTTTGTAGCTCTTCCTGTAGTTTTTCTTGGTTCCATGTTTTGTTATCTTTGAGGAAATGTTTTATGTTGATTGTTTCGTCTATATGTTGTGTTCCTGAGATAAATGAATTTATAGGTGTTTGGCCTAGCCACTGGTCCTGCCAAAAATTGATAGAGGCACCGTCCCCTATAGACCAATTAAGGCCTTGTTTAAATAAAGGGATTAGTTTTATTAATTGGGTCCATTGCCAGGATGAGGTACCATGCTTCCGATATGTGAGAATGTTTTGGTTTTTAAGATATTTTTCTTTGATGAGTGTGACCCAGGGGCTAGTTGGTTCCGCTAATAGTTTCCATAGTAATTTCATCTGAAGGGCTTTGTTCATGTCCTCAGAGCTACGCAGACCCAGTCCTCCATTTTCCTTGGTTTTACAAACCTCATACCAACCGATGAGGGGCTTATGGTTCGGCCCCTTATTCCATAGGAAGTTCCGGTTGATCCTGTCAAGTTCCGTATGGACGGATTTGGGTAGCATAAAGCATTGCATTATGTGTAAAGGTTTGGCTGCGAGCGTTGTTTTGATTAATGTGCAACGGCCCGCTTGTGAGAGGCAATTAGCCTTCCATCTGTGAAGTTGCGACTTGGTGCTTGTTAGAAGTTCTTCGAATTCTTCCTTTGTCATTCTTCCTTCTATGAGGGGGCAACCCAAATAGCTTCCCATTTTAGGGGTGTGTGCTATTTCAAGCTCGTTTCTGATTAGATTTTTTTGGGTGATTGTAACATTTTTGGACGTTTGGAATTGGGATTTGTGCCTATTTACCTTTTGTCCTGAAAGATCAGAGTATTCTTTCAAAATATTGTTAATTTGGTCACAGCCAGTTTTGGTTGCTGATGCAAAGATGACAATATCATCTGCAAAGGCTAAGAACGGAATTTTTGTACCTCCGCGCGTTAGTTTGATTCCTAGGTGGCTTTGTGGTTTTTCCGATTCTTGTTGTAACCCACGCGCTAGAATTTCTGAAATTATTAAGAATAGATATGGTGATAGCGGGCATCCTTGGCGTAATCCCCTCTCGGGGAAAAACATTTCAGTGGGTTCATTGTTCACTAGTACCGAGTATGTGACTGTAGTTATGCATTCTTTGATCCATAACGTGAATTTGGGTGAGAACCCAAGTTTAGCCATAATCG
Source organism: Persicaria tinctoria (assembly GCA_037127255.1). Classification (NCBI taxonomy): domain Eukaryota; kingdom Viridiplantae; phylum Streptophyta; class Magnoliopsida; order Caryophyllales; family Polygonaceae; genus Persicaria; species Persicaria tinctoria. The sequence goes on along the minus strand of JBANSL010000007.1, from coordinate 16,174,045 downwards.
AGAGTAAGAAGTTCCAGTCAACCATATCGAATGCTTTTTCCATATCAAGCTTGACAGCCATCCAACCCGATTTTCCATTTTTCTTTGAGAAAGAGTGGAAGATTTCGTTTGCAATTAAGATGTTATCTTGTATAGATCTGCCTGAGGAGAAGGCGCTTTGAAGTGGATTAGTTACTTTGGGGATAACCCTTTTGAGTCTTGAAGCTAGTATTTTGGATATAATTTTATATGTTGTTGAGCAAAGACTAATAGGCCTATAGTGAGATGTTGTGGTCGGGTTGTCTATCTTTGGAATTAATGCTATGAACGTATGGTTTGTCTGCTTCAGAATTCTTCCACTTAGAAAGAAGCTTTTAACAGCTTTGATGACTGATGGTTCAACAATATGCCAGTACTTTTTGAAGAAGCCAGCGGGAAAACCATCAGGTCCTGGTGATTTGTCATTGGCAAGACTGAAGACAGCATTTTTAATTTCAGAATTTGTGACTTGGCGAGTAAGCCATTCATTATCTTCGTTTGAGATTTCATTCCCTACATGATGAAGTAGATTGCTTTGTGTTTGTTGCCTAGAATGTTGCATAAATCTTTGGCTAAAATCGTGTTTGATTAGGTTCCTAATTTCCTCTTCATTGTTAAGTGTTATACCAGCCGTGGTTTGGAGATGTTTTATTATGTTTCTATTTCGTCTTCCTGTTGCTATTTTATGAAAGTATTTAGTGTTGGCGTCTATGGATTTTATGTGCATTCTTTTCGCCCTTTGCCCCCAATATTTTTGTTGGAAGGAAAGGAGAGAAGAGTGCTTTGAAGTGAGCCTTTTGATTTTGTTATCCAGGTTTTGGTTGTAAGCATTGCAAAGTTTCTTTTGTGATTCTAGAAGTTCTGTTTCAACTTGTTTAATTTGGCGAAAAACATTTCCAAATGTTACTTTGCTCCAAAGCTTGCTTTTTCTTTTAACCTCTTGTAGTTTTTTCGTTAATTTGAACATTTTCGAGCCAGGGGAGTCTAGCCTCCATGCAGATCGCACTACTGCTTCGTAGTCTGGTTTCGTAGTCCATGCCATTTCAAATTTGAAGGGCTGCAATTTTGGTTTGCGGTTATCCATGAGGTCCAAAGTGATCTGTGCGTGGTCTGATTTAAGAAAAGCATGGTTTTTCGTATAAAGGTTCGGGAATTGTTTTAGGATAGGGTGGCTAATCATGGCACGGTCAAGTTTTTCAAAAATGTTATCGTTACCATGTTCATGTTTTCTCCAAGTGTAATTGTTACCACACGTTGGGGAGTCTACTAGATTATAAGTGCTAATTGTATCTTGGAGTCTAGCAAATCTATTTGCAGATGGGATTCTGCCCCCTAATTTGTCGGTTGGCTCTAAAATTTCATTAAGGTCTCCTAGAATAATCAGCGAGTCCTTAGCATTGCGGATATAGTCTGAGAGAGACGCCCAGAAAGAGTTTTTGTCCTTTGCGTAAGGGGTTGCATAAACAAATAAGATTTCGACGTCGATGTTAAGTGTTGTGTTTGTGTAGTCCGCCTGAATGATTCGGTCCGTAGAGTTTCTAATAGTAAAAGTTTCATTATGGAAAAGGGATTCTTTCCAAAGGAGGCAAAGCCCCCCCGCAAGTCCATTGGATGGACAGAAATGCATTCTGTCAAAACCTGGTTTTCTCCAGCATTTATCCGGAGGAGGGTTAGTTAATTTTGTTTCGGCTAGCATTAGGATTTTTATGTGTTCCGCTTTAGTAGTTGCTTCAATGTGGGTCCAAACATTCTTTCTGCTAAGGCCTCTAATATTCCAAAAGCTAAACTTCATTAAAACCTTTTGAGGTGGAAATGGTAGTTTGAAGATTGAGAACCTTGTTTATTAGAGTAGAGATCCTCCGATTAATGGGGGTTTTGTTTTGTTCATGATCAATGTTGTTAGTTTCGTCTACCCTTGTGAGTTCATGTGTAAGTTTTTGCTTGAGGATTACCAAAAGCAAAGATTCTTTGTTTTGGATGTGGTGCAAGTTGTTTTTGTTAAAAGATGTGTTATTAATATAGAAGTTGGTATAAACCTTTGGAGAGATGGGTCCGAGGTCTATAGTGTTAGATTGGATCCCAAATAAACTAGAGCCCAAATAGTGGTTTAAGGTCAAGCATAAACCGTTAGAAAGACTATTATTCATAACAAATTCGGGATAAATATCCATATTTATTGATTTGTATGACCTGTTGAAATATACCTGCAGGTTATATTGGAGTTGTTTTGGAGTAATAAATGCTCTTTGATGATAATAGGAATGCCACCCATGTGAGACAAGCCAAAAAAAATTCGAGTTTTCGACCAAAAAAAAAAAATAAAAAAATTCTGAGTATAAATAAATATTAAAAGAAATTTAAATTAATTTTTTTTTTAGATTTTTACCTTTATATTGATATATTTTTAAAATTTTATTCGATCATCCCACTAGCCTTAGTGCTATGATTGAATTGATTATACATAGTGCTATGATTGTATTTTTTTTATTTTTTTAGATTAGGTAAGAGTGGGTGGAATTGGATGTTGGATCCTCTAGTTCATTTTTGTCTCTTTGGTGATCCACAAAATTATTTCGAGGATAAATAAATATTGAAAAAAAATTTAAAAAATTTTTTTTAGATTTTTTTACCCTTATATTAATATGTTTATAAAATTTTATTATAAAAATTAATGTTTTAAAAAATATTAAAAACTAGTTTCTAAAATAATCAAAATTTTAATTATCTATATTTTTAAATATTAAAAATTAGTTTCTAAAATAATCGATATTTTAATTATCTTTATTTTAAAACATGAGTTTTAACAAAAGTTTACTTCGTAGCAGCAGAAATAAAAGGCTTTGATTAACTTGGAGAGAATTAGATTCTAAAATATAGCTTTATAGTACTTGATAAAAAAAAAAGCTTTATTTTTTACAAATTTTGCTTTTTTTTTTAAATATAGCAGAAAAAATTAAATTCCGATTCTGTTTTTACATCTTCATGTATTTTACTACTTATTTTTTATAGCAAAAAAAAATATATTGAAATTAGATTTGATTAACTTGGAGAGCACTAAATAAACGAAATAATGCTGCTCTATACTACAAGTACTCATTGCTGAAAACAAACAAAGAGACTAGATGACGATCTCCCCATATTACTGTTACTACAGGTCGAGGTGGTCATTGTCGTTCTGTTCATTCGAGCGCTCGTTTGATTGATCATGTCGACCGTACTCGGCTACGCTCCGGGAAATGGGACAAGCCTCCTATAAATTGTTACAAACTAAACTTCGACGGTTCAGTTATGTCGGGCGGATCGGCACCTTATGGATTTGTCATCCGTGACTCTAGGGGTGTGGTAGTGGCTTTACATCGGTCCATTTGCACTAATGTCTCCGTTGTATTTGCTGAAAACCTAGGCCTCAAAATGGGTATTTTATGTGCAAAGGAAATGCGGATCTTAAACCTTCAGATCGAAGGGGACAACTTACTGGTTATAAAGGCTTTACTGGGGATTGGAAATGCCCCTGGACGATCGAGCTGCTACAATCGGATATTTTGTTAGATATTTCGTCCTTTTCTTATGTTGCTATTCGTCATATTTTCAGGGAATCAAATGTCGTGGATAACTATTTTGCTCGTAGTGCCCATGCATTCCCTGCCGACGATTGTTGTGAGGATGATCCAGAACTGCTTGTTCTCGTCCGGAAGGATGCACTAGGAATGGCTTCTGTTGCGGCCATCCCTAACTAATCTTTATTCAGCGTCCAAAAAAAAATCTTGGCTTGGGCATCATGTGTGTTGCCTCCCCAAAGTCTTTCTTTGAGAAACATTTCTTTAATCATTTCTTATTGGACTATAGCATTGGAATGTCATTCCCAATAAGTAGTATGTCATCCACATACAAGACTAGGCCACTTTGATCTTTTTATCAAACTGAAAGTTCCGACTCCTGGATGCTTGCTTAAGTCCATATATATAGACCTCTTAAGCTTGCATACCTTCCCAGCATCATTTGGATCTTCAAAACCCTCGAGTTGTATCATGTACACATCCTCTTCCAAGAATCCATTCGATCAGTAAGGTGGTTTTGACACCCATTTGTCAAATCTCATAATCATAATAGGCAACAATAGCAAGGATTTATATTATCCTAATGGATCTTACTATGATAACTGGTGAAAAGGTATCATCATAGTCTATATCATTAATCTGTTTAAAACATTTGGAAACTAATCTTACCTTGTATACAAATACATTTCCATCCTTATCTGACTTGAGTTTGAAAACTCATTTGCTCCCTATGGTTTTACCCCATCCGGCAATTCTATCAAGTCACACACTTGATTTTCAAACATCGAATCCATTTCAGATCTCATGGCCTCAAGTCATTTCTTGGCAACGAAAACTCCTAAAATCGAATAAGATATATATCAAATCCAATTCAAATTTATGGTATGTAAGTTATCAAATCATATAATTTAAATTGAATGATCATCTGAAGAAATGCGATTGCATTGAGAATCACTTTCTGAATTAAGCCTTACGTATGTCTTTTGTTGTGTCACAAAAACAAAACACGTTTGCTCTACATCTTCTTACTTGAGTCAAACCCAAAATGAAACAAAAAACTCATTTTCATTTATTAGCAACCTCTTGCTAGCCCTTTGTAACTCCAATCTCATTAATCTAAATTAGTTATGATTCATTTACTTAGGAAAGATCAAAGGGTTGTGCACAAAAACAAATAATTTACGTAATTATTTATTTCACAAATAAATAACATTTATTATTTATTTCTTAAATAAATAATATTTATCATTACAATTTATATTAAACCAATCAACTGCTAGGACGAAGATTGAAAGATACGTAATCAAATTGCTTCGGATGATAACAAGAGAAAATGGTATTGAATATACAAAAAAAAAAAGTGGGACTTGCACATGTAACCTTCCCCTGTAAAATTTGCAAAAGTAACAATTATGCTCTCAAATTTGCAAAAGTAACAGGTGCACTTCACCTCCATTCCCAAGTAAACTATAATGATGGAGCAAGTAGCTTTTTGCATAGGATAGAGGGGAGGAGAGAGGAGAGCATTAGATGCATGAAGTCAGCAGCTTTTCCCAAATGAGAGAGGGGGAGGACAGGGTGCCATTGAAGGTGTTTCGTAATTACAAATAGTTCGTGATTAGTCGCATGTCAGTCAATACCGAATACATGCCAGCCAATCAATATTGCGTGCCAACCGAAAATAAACGTTAGTGGCATGTAGTTGACTGTCATGATAGACGTTAAGATAATTGTTATATTCAGACTTGAGTTTATCCGTTAGAGTCAAAAAAGTTGGCACGAGATATAATTATACTGGCACATAAATAGACGTTAGTGGCATGAATAATGTATTGACTGACACATAAGTCTTATTTCTCTCTATGTCTAGAAAATAATCTCACTTCGAAATTTTTTTTTTCATAAACATATTTAAAGTGATTGTTTATAGATAGATAAAATTAAATTATGTTCGAAAATAATTTTATTTTAACAAATGAAAATAGTTTAAAATTAGTTTAAAATGGGTGAAATTTTTTTTCCCTCCTATTTGCTCCCCTTCAAATGACCTGGCGCCTCTCCTTCTTGTCATTTTTTTTACCTTCAATCAGTTCTATGAGCCGCAATTTTTTTTTGGAAAAGTGACATTTTCTCCCCCACCTGCAAATTCCGCAATAGCAGTGCTAGTTTTACAAATCCCCTATCTTTTTGGTATATTTATGCAAATTTTCCATTTAACAAATCAACACTTTGATTTGTCTCTCCACTTGCTACTTTCACCCTATGGTACTAAGAGAAAATTAGCAAAACCCTTTTGCTTTTTAATTACGTTCTTGCTCTCTTTTGCAGCATTGGAGAACTTGCAACCTTTTGCATTTCCTTTCCTTGCTATATATCATACGTCAAGTTGGCAACATATGTAACTTAGTGTCTTTAATTAGGACTTAATTATATCAATTAATTATGAGGTATATCAAAAGACAACCGTACATAACTTGTAAGTTGTAACCCCAAATTAAATACTCCGTATATAATTGTACTTCGTAACTCTCTAATTGAAATTTTAAATTATTTATTTCCAAAATAAATAATATAACTTATTAATAATATATCAAATATATATTAATAATAATCAACCATCAATTCCGTGGATCTAGTCCGTCAACTCAATGCGTGTGACCTCATATGACCCGTTTATAATAGTAATGAATTTTGTAGAATAGCGGAATTGATGTAAAGTCCTCCTTAGGGTTTCCATTCATTGATATAACATATATATATATATAGGTTACAAAGGTATTGGGCCTTAATGAGCTTTTAGCCCACTATACAATATTAAGACCTATGTAATCTATCAAACCCCCGCAGTCGAAACGGAAGGGATCCTTACAGTGAGACTGGAACGAAAATCAATGAATAACTGTCGAGGTAAACCCTTGATGCTGGACTGGGTTGCTAGCCAGGTAGACGGCGGAGACGTTGTCTGTATAGACCAGAGTGGCCTTCTGAAGGGGACAACGGAGCTCAAGGAGGAGGTTCCGGAGCCAAGAGCACTCGGACACAACGTTGGCAACACCCCTGTATTCGGCCTCAGCGCTGGAGCGAGATACGACGGACTGACGCTTGGCAGACCATTACACAAGGGTGTCGTTGAGGAAAACGCAGTACCCAGACGTGGAGCGACGTGTGTCAGCACAACCACCCCAATTTGCATCAGTGTAAGCAACAAGATCAAGCTTAGAGGAAGGAGTGATCGTGGTGCCGAGCTCAAGAGTGCCGCTGATGTACCGAATGATCTGCTTCAAAGCCTGAAAGTGAGGTTCCCTAGGTGCATGTATGAACAAGCAGACCTGCTGAACGGCGTAACTAATGTCAGGCCTGGTGGAAGTGGGATACTGAAGAGCACCAGCGAGGCTCCTGTACAATGTCGGGTCATCAACCAAAGGACCAGAATGAGCACCGAGCTTGTTGGATGTATCGACAGGGGTGGCGACTGGATTACAGTTGACCATCTTAGCTCGAGCAACAATCTCTGCAGCATACTTACTTTGTGAGAGAAACATACCTGACGCATGACGCTGAACAACAACTCCCAAAAAATAAGACAACTGACCCAGATCAGACATGGCGAATTCCGCACTCAACTGCGAAATAATAGACATCCGAAGAGCATCAAAAGAGGCGGTGAGAATGATGTCGTCGACATATAGCAACAGGAATGCCAAGTCTGAGCCTCGGTGATAGATAAACAGAGACGAATCGGAACGACTGCCAGTGAAACCCAAATGGAGCAGATGAGAGGCAAAACGCTGGAACCAAGCTCGCGGAGCCTGTTTTAGACCATACAGAGAGCGCTTGAGGAGACAGACATGCTTCGGACGGTCAGCATCAGCAAACCCCGGCGGCTGAAACATGTAGACAGTCTCATTCAGATGGCCATGGAGAAATGCGTTCTTGACATCTAAGTGATGGATGGCCCAGTTGCGCGACAGAGCTAGACTCAGGACCACTCGGATAGTGGCAGGCTTGACCACAGGGCTGAACGTCTCATCACAATCAATACCTGCCTGTTGAGATCGACCGTTCACCACAAGACGGGTCTTATAGCGCTCCAAAGTCCCATCAGATCGGAACTTGTGACGAAAGAGCCACATACAACGAATGGCGTTCGCCTCAGGAGGGCGAGGAACAAGAATCCAAGTACCATTCTTCATAAGGGCCCTGTATTCGTCGAGCATAGCCGCCTGCCAATTCGGGTCTTGGAGGGCTATTTTGTGGGAGGTGGGAATGGGGGAGAGGGAGGTCTGGGTGGAGGCAGAGGGTGATTGGGTGTCGGGACGGATGGGAGCAAGAGGGGCTAAGCATGGGGATGAGGCGGCGGGCGCAGCAGAGCTGCGGGTAAGGGGTGCAAAGGCGGTGTGGGATGCGGTGGGCGCAGCATAACCTGCGGCGAGCGCCGCCAGTAGGTGATGCGAGACGGGGAGGGATGCGGCGGGCGCAGCATGTGTTGCGGCGGGCGCCGCCAGTCACTACAAAAAAAAACATTTTAGCAACGGCATTTTCCCGTGGCTAAAAGATCATTTGCCGTGGCAAAAAGGTGGTAGCGACGGCTGTAGCCACGGGAGAAGAGCCGTGGGGAAACCTTCGGTGGCAAAAGAGTGTAGCGATGGGATCTGCCGTCGCTAGGATGCTAGCCACGGCAGTAGCGACGACATTCATGCAAATGTTGGCGAAGCCAAGCCTAAAAATTGCAACGGATGGTTGCCGTGGCTACTAAATTTTTCCCGCTAAAATTTTGGCGCTTTATTTCTATATATGCGACGGGAACATGCCGTGGCTAGTATTCTAGCTTTTTTCTCCCCTGTTGCGACGGTAATATGCCGTGGCTAAGCTTATTAGGCATCTCTGTTTTCCCTATTTCACCTATTTCTTCCCCATTTTCATTCCAATTATCTAATGTAATCAATGATAACCACTTCCCAAATAGGCTACAACCATAATACAATCTACCATATAACGTTAGATTAAACATTCAAAGTACATAACAGAAATATGTTTGCAAGTCCAGAGTTTTAGAATTCCGACAAAAGATGTGTACATAAATACATGGAGCCAAACAAAAGCATAGTCCTTATGCTGGTGCTAAAATGAGTCCTCACCATCTCAACGAGCAGCTTGTGGAGCATTTCTTTCAACTTCTCCATGTGGCATGCCATGGTTATGGAGAATCAACATACAATGAGCAACAACGACAACAATTCTCAGGCATTGGTTCAAGGCATTCACCATGCCCCATGCTCACTCAAGGGAAATGCGATATGTGCATAAATAATATAAAGTAGTTATATCCACCAAGTTAAACAAAAGATCCATTCCTTAAACAAAGCAAAATTGAAATATGAAATAAAAGATGTGAATGAATACTTATACAACTACTCAGTATTCAAATATACATAATGTGAAGCAAGCCCTACGTACTTACCTAAAGGCATTCAAATTTTAGACATTTGCTAGAGACAAATCAATAGTATGATTAAGTTTACGAATAAAAAGCCTTACAGCCACGCAAGATCGACCAATGAAAGGCAAAGGTTAAAAACCAAATCCAAAAAACCAATGCTTATACCCTTAGTTAATTGCAACTGATTTGCATATTATAATTCTCAGAATTAGTTCTTTGACTTTTGAGAGAATCCATTAAAGAATGCAAAAAGCTATCAGAGATATATATTTTTTTTCCAACTTGCCAAAATGGTACGAGAGAATTTTCAGGATCTGTGCTCACTCATAATAGAGTGTATCATTTGTGTTCTGATCAGGTGGGGTTCTTTCTTTCGTTTTAACTGTGGCTCTTTTTAATTCTTATGAAATCAATCACATTGAAGATTCTAGTGAAAACGTGAATGAATATAATATTTAATAGCTTAACATCAAGTGATGTTCTATTTGTTCCTCATGCAAGTCAAGCCTAAGAGGATGAAATCTAAGCTAAGATGCCACCTGATAACTTTTGGGAAGATTAACAACTTAATTTGCATTTTGCAAGTAACTAGTCGATTTCAGACAAACAAGCCAAGTAACCTACACGTATCAAATCAGTAACTCAGTAAGAGCAAATAGATACAAGATAAGTGCATGTGTAAGGTCGGATAAAAAAAGAAGAAGAAATAGAGAGACTGACCTTATACTGGTAGAAAAGGTGAGCCTATCAAGAAAATAAAGAGAAAAAAATTAAGCTTAACATTATGGACAAACACAGGTAAATATCCAAAGACAAAAAATATGAAAATCAAAAGGATAAGGAAAAACTAGAAATAAAAATAGGATACCGTGACCAGAAAGCATCAGAGACTACTTGAAATACCCCATTGCAACCCATAAATGAAGCTCCTAGAAAACACAAGAAAGTGTCTGAAACAACTGGACAAGAATAAATTATATTATACACAGCATTCAGGGCCTCAGAAGTAAGGGTTCCTTCAAGAAAATGCAACTTCACAAATGAAATATTGTTCCAGAAGTAGAAATTCTCGCAATCAAGCAAAAGGGAGATAAAATATAGCTATGCCTATGAGATAATAGAAGAGCATCAGAGACTAGTTTCTGAATACCAACAGATCAGGGAGTAAGGTAAGCACCTCGTTTCTTTGCTTCCTCTCATGATTACAGAAGACCAGAGTATCAGAGACTAGTTTCTGAATACCAACAGATCAGCGAGTAAGGTAAGCACCTCGTTTCTTTGCTTCCTCTCATGATTACAGAAGACCAGAGTGCTATCAGAGTCTTGTTGAAGAAATCTCCTACACATAAAGACATGGTAAGGTTCACTTCATCTTCCAACGTAAACAATCTAGTTTAATTACCATTTGTCATAAAGTCTGCTAAAGAAAAATCATGGCAAGGGGTAAAGAATCCAGTTTAATTATCATTTGACATAAAGTGATAAGGTTATCCATCATTATGTAGACATGTAACAAATTAAGTCAATGTTCATGATGGAAGGGAAGATAAATGGCCATACACACATCAGAACGAGAGCCAAATTTATGTTGCCTTTGCTTATTTAGTTGATGATGTAATTCAACAACTTTTTGCTTCAGCCTGGCTGGCCACATTAGCTTCAACAAAAGCAATCTCCTCAAGCTCAGCCCTAGTCTACAATCACATTATACTGCCACATTGTTAGGGTTTGTCACATCATATTTCCACGTGTAGAAAAGTATAATGACCAAAAGTAAATTCCAAAAATAAGTACCAAACCATGCAGAAACCTTTGAATCCATACCACGTGAACTAGACATCTGCACAGAAGACATACTCAAATCAACCTCCGAAGCAGACCTAAGATCTCTTTCAGCTTGCAGCTGCTCTTGAAATCTTTGATCCTGGAAAAGCGTCAGTCACAGAAAAATCAAACAAAGTAAAACACGTATAGCTAAGTTGGAAACAATTACGTTAAGTATTATATGTATCTTGTCTCTTAAAGAATTATTAGTATGCATGGAAGTTATTCATCAGAAATGATATATTCTAAAATGAAGTCTGCGTGATATATTAACCAAGTATATTTGTATTCATGTCATGTATTAGATCGAGATGGCTACATGCATGATATGGAATAAAACTAAATAGATGACTGTAAATGAGGAACAAAAATAACAGAACAAGAATGCTTTAAATAGATAATGGTAAATGAGAGATCTATACTTTAAGTCTTCCATAAAATATCTTGATTTCCAATTTGCAGCAGGAAATTAATATTCGTAATTGACTAGTACATATTTAAGTTTGTGAACTAAGAAATGATATATTCTAAAATAAAACATACCCTATCAAAATAAACTAGAGTCCTAAGAATACACACCTCGTGAAGAATTGATATCATATCAAATTTGTTTTCCCAGCCCCTTGAGCATAACAAGATTGTGAGATATCAGTTTAGTAGCATGCAAGGACCTTCTGAGGATCGAGCATGCCACTTCAATAACCTGAAGGAACTGCATATAGTTCTAGAATTCCTCTCCACTCTTCGCCTGGTTTGAGTGTGATAGGCTTCCTTATGGCAGCAGCCTCAACACGTACACAACATCTGCTTGTACTTGTCATCTCCAAAATCAGCCAATGTTTTTGCCTTCTTATCCCAGGGATTTCAGATGACTACAAAAGAGAATTAAGGATGTAAAAACAGCTCTTTGCGAAGGGAGAAGAGGTCAACTTGTAAAGCCCATGATGACATATCACAATGAAGATGTTTATGCCTGTTACTTTAGGTAAAAAAAAACAGATCGATTTTCAAACAGAGGAAAAATAAAGATGGGAAAGAATAGTCCACCTAATACTGATCCAGAGAATAAAATACCCATGTTAGTAAGAAACCTTATAGCCCATGTTAGTAAACGTGATTATCTACTCAGCATCTAAAGTTTACTTTTTCCAACTTTTTTGGAGGGTTTCCTTTTATTTTTCTAACTCATATAACATATTCCACTTGGTTGACAATACCCACATAATTAGATATATGACAACTTTAGAACATCTAATATCCATTTATACCACCAATATAATATAATAGGAGTCATGTTAACAGTTGTACCAGAAAGAGAAATTCAGCAAGGCACATCAAAGAAGAAAGAGAAACGAACCATGTTGGAAGGATCGATGAGTGTCGTCTTGCCAAAGAATTCATCGGATCTGGCCTCATAACTTTTGCCTCTATATAGAGAAATGAGCATCTTAAGGACAAAAAAATATGAGAGGTATGAGTAAACCTTGCTCAACTAAATACATCACTAATGAGTGGAGATTTTTTCTTTAATTTTTTTTTTCAAATATAGAATAAATAATGGATGATGATGAAATAAGATCACCTTATAAGAGATCTCTGAGGCAAGCAATACATTTCACACAACATACAACAACTATTTCTATTGGGGTATACACTATACAATCAGTGTAACATAAAAATTAAAATCAAATATATTTGACTTGTGTAAAAATAAAGAATAAGATGATGAAATGTCATGGAAATTAAGGTATACATGGACATTAGATTAAAAAAAATGTTGACATTGGTGAAGTTTTCCTTGAATTTCCACAAACTTAAGGAATCAAAGTCAAAACCTGTTATTGAAAAAAGATTGAAGATGATGGAGTATTGATGATTAGGTTCATATATCCCAGTTTGCAAGATTTAGTTATGATTTGCAAAGTGGTAAGTGACAAAGGCACACATCCTGACCCCCGGCCTGTCACACCAGGCTTAAAACATGTCCAAAGTCTTTGCAATTTTTTTCTAATTTATTTAAATAGTGATTGGACGAAGGATCCTATTTTAGGTATTATTATTCCATTATAACCAGGTATTTTGACATGATCACATACACTTTGAGTTCTCTCCTGTTAAATTTAAAATGACCAAGCCCACATTTCTTTTACAGAGTATGTGCTTGTCTATAAATATAATAGTTCCGGTCCATAAATAGAGATTGTTCAAGATCATATTCACCTAGTACAGATCCATACAAATTACTGACTAAATTGAAGCATCTCCAACTTGTTCAAATGTGATAGCTCTAGAATACAATGTGGCCATTAAATTGATGAATTAAAAAAATAAAAATAAATCAGTCACATGCCTTTGTCGAATTCCAATCTGAACGAGTTGCTTCAATCAAAACTTGCTTACATGCTTCAATCAAAAAAATAAAAATAAATCAGTCACATGCCTTTGTTGTATTCGAATAACACCCACTAGTCACTTGTCTAAGTTTTTGAATATATAATCTCTAAACTTGTAATAAAAATTGAAATATTATAAGGAGTTCAGCCATCTCATGATCAGAGCAGCAAGAAGAGACTATACATGAAATTATCTAGAAGATTAGTAAGACAATGATAGATCATAAAAATCCTTAAGAATGTCATTATTAGAAACAGGAACACATTCAGACATACATATTGATTTCACATATAAGTTGGATGCCAAGCTTTATATGTAAAGAGCCAAAAGAAATGGAGATGAAAAGCATGTGATATGGTACTCAACTGGGCAGCATATCCAAAAGAAAGAAAATTCGGACAATTTCCAAAAGCGAAAAATAGAACACCTAGAGATTGAAAAAGAAACATCCATTACATGAGAACAGAGTGGTAAGCAAATTAACAAAATGACTTGAACTTGAGTACAAGAAATCAGTTTGTAAATTAGTTATAGTCTCTCACACTCACCAAGTCACCATGATCTAACATTTGAAATCTTGCACAACTTGAACTTGAGTCTGAACCTACCGTGGATTTACCCGAAACTTCAATTCCAAGGCTAGAGCAATTAGATGAAAGTGCACCCACAAAAATGAAACATCAAGGATAAATTTAATTTGATATTATATGCCCAATGTTGATTTTCAGCAGGTGTTAGTTGCATCAGCTCTACATTAGAGATAGAGTCATAGGAGTATTAATCTAAGAAAATAAAATCCTAACTACGTGGTAGAGGACTAGGCAAACCTAGACAACTCGGATCGAACAATTAATACTCGAAGATATCAAACGGTGGAAAGAAAAATTAGATCAAACATTTTGTCGAGGCAGGGTGTGGACGAGATTTGACTAAAGCATGACAAAAGGGCAAATCTAGTTTAGCAACCAGAGGCAACAACCTCGCCATCTTCAACATCTCACTTCTTCGTGTCTAAAAATAATAATAACCAAATGACTAAACCCTAGATTACACTAAAGCGTTTAAGTAACTAAAATGTAAGCCAAGATAAATGAAAACAAAACCCTAGAATGAATGAATCACAAGAAAGTTACCTGAATGAGTAGAAACCATCAGTAGGAGGCAAAAGAGGAAGAAACAGGAGTAGCTAGCCCTAGATTCACAAAATTGAAACGAAAATTAGTCCAAGATCTGCAATTTGAATTGTGAATTGGAACAAACACTTGAATCTGCACTAAATAAACTAAAAGTAAATCGACATAAAAAAATAGGGAGAGTTGGGAGAGTGACCTGAGGACGTGTGCAACTAGGATGATAGAGAACCTATTGTGGGAGATGTCAAGGTCAGCCGGTGGCCAGCGAGGGATCGAGATGAAGGGTCGAAAGGACAACCAATCGCCATGGGAGAGGGAGAGAGAATCTTCTGCTGCTTGGGCTTCCATGGGCGCTCGATTTTTGGAGAGAAGCGAGAGGATTCGGTGGAGAGCGCTCGATCTGGAGAGAGAGCTAGAGAGGCAGAGAGAAGAGAGCCTCTTCAGTCAAAATCATTGAGGAGAGAGAGATGGGCGGAGAGAGCGCTGGATCTGGAGAAAGCACATGCCTAGGAACGAAAGCAGGGAGGCGGAGAGATGGTTTTAGGGTTAGAACGAAAGCTCTAAGACTAACTCCAATGGTTAAGTGTGCAAATGTACATATTTGCACAAGGTGTTTAAAAATGCACATCACTTTTTGATGTTTTACTCCATTGGTTAAATGTGCATTTTATACACACTTATCTCTAAGAAAATATGATTAAATTAAAAAGGAAAAGAAAAAACTTAAAAACAACCAATAGAAATGACTTTACTTTATTGAAAAGTGATAAAAAGTTTTTGCACATGGGGGAGGTGAAGTGTTTATATTTGAGCACTTTGTGTGCAAATGTACACATTTTAAGCACTCAAAAGTAACCATTGGAGCACAATTTGAATCATAATGTGCATATTTAAGCATTTGCACAATACCATTGGAGTTAGTCTAAAGCCCTACTTTTCACAACCCGGGAACTATGCCCGCCCAAACAACAATCAATTTTTTTTAAGTTTTCACAAAAAAAAAATCAAATGTTTTAAAGTGTAATACTATGTAGTATATAGTAATACGGGGGGCATACAAACTAAATTTTGATGGCTCAGCTGGAAGCAACGGAACAAGTTCTATTGGTTGTGTCGTCAGGGATCACCACGGAAAGGTAGTACACGTTGTCGGGAAGGCTGTTAGGGGACAATCCCCTCTAAAGGCAGAATGTCTGGCTCTGCGAGAGGGGATCATGAAAGCAATTGAGCTCCGGATTACAAATCTAATAATTGAGGGAGACTCACTGACAATTATCAACTATCTCAAGCAAGGAGTAAAATGTCCATGGGAAGTGGAATTGCTCCTATCAGACATACAAATCATGTTACGTAACATCACATCGACTTCATTTTCTCATATTTACCGTAGCGGTAACTCAGTGGCCGACAAGGTTGCACACCTTGGCTATCACTGCTCGAATATGAGAGCTCTGCTATCTGACCCAGGTCTCCGTGACCTCATCCGTAAGGATGCTATCGGCTAGCACCTTCTGCTAAGGTGCAACCGAACTCTTACCTAATCAAAAAAAAAAAAAAAAAAAATACGGAGTAGTATATTTCTCTTTCTTTTACTTTTTTTATTCCTTTTTTTAACAAAAAAAAAATTTACTCAAATTTAGCCACGGGACTCCACTGCCGTGGCTATGCAATCATAAAAACCAACCCATTTGCCACGGCAAATTCGTGCCGTTGCTACCACATGTGGCTAGCTTATGTTTTTTTTCCTCATAGCCACCGCAAGCCCTGCCGTTGCTACCACTCGTGGCTAATTTGTGTTTTTTTTTACACATTGGCCACGGCAAATCATTTGCCGTTGCTACCAGGCGTGGCGAATATGATTTTTTTTTGTAGTGAGTAGGTGATGCGATGCTGGGGACATGGGCAATTGATAGGCTACGGGCGCAGCAGTGTGCGGCGCCCGCGGCATTGGTGTTTGGCGGGGGGAATGCTTTGCTAGGCTATGAGGTTGGATGGTGGGGCGATGGGTGGTCGTCATGGATACGATCTGACGGGGTCGGAAGACACCGGAGACGCTGCGGGTGTGTGGTCTGGTGGTGGGGGTGGGGGAGGGGGAGACGCAGGAGCACCGGGAGAGCTCTAGGGAAGAATGAAGTGAGGGAATGGTGACTCAGACTCTGTCAACGACACATCGGGTGTGGGAGACGCGAAGGGAAATCGCGACTCATCAAAGGTGACATGACGAGAGAGAATGATCCTGTGAGTCTTGATATCGAGGCAGATGTAACCGCGATGATCAGACGGATATCCTAGGAAGACACATGGAGTGGAGCGCGGGTGAAGCTTGTGTGGGGTTGTGGATGACTGGTTTGGGAAACACAGGCACCCGAAGGTGCGAAGGTGATCATACCTAGGCTCGGCGTAATAAAGTGTCTGAGCTGGCGAGCGATGGTGTAGGGTAGTGGAAGGGAGAATGTTTAGGAGATAACATGTGGTGGATAAGGCGTGAGGTCAATAGGGATGGGGAATAAATGCGTGGAAGAGGAGAGAACGCATCATGTTGGTAATGGTTCTGATGATTCTTTCTGCCTTGCCATTCTGCTGAGAAGTATAGGGGCAAGACAAGCGATATGAGATCCCATTTGCAGCAAAGAAGGAGTGAAAGTCTTTGTTGTCAAATTCACGGCCATTGTCACATTGGAAACATTTGATGGACATGTGAAACTGTGTTTTGATATAGGTATGGAATCTGGCAAAAACAGGAAACACTTGGGACTTGAAATGCAACGGGAAGACCCATAAGTAATGAGTGTAATCATCCAGAAACAAGAGGTAGTACTTGTGACCCTCCTTGCTAGGCACGGGAGAGGTCCAAATGTCGCTGTGAATGATATCAAAGGGAGCAAGGGTAGATGTCAAAGACCGTTGGAACGGCAGTCTGGCATATTTGCCTAGTTGGCAGGAAGAGCATAAACCAGAGCGTGGGTCTTTAGTACAGGTGACAAGGTTCTGGGAACGGAGGACATCTAGAACGGCAGCGCTGGGATGGCCCAGACGTGCATGCCACAGGCTGGACGATGATGCCGAGAAGGCGACCGGATACGACTGACTAGACGCAGGAGGTGGTGTGACAGGGTAGAGCTCCCCGGTGCTGTTACATCTCATGCGAGTAACCCCGTAGTAAGATCGTTCACAGAGAAACCATAGGGATCAAACGTAAGGGAAACGTTGTTGTCAGTAGTGAACTGACGAACAGAGATAAGGTTTTTGACAATCTTTGGGGCAATAAGGACATTGTTCAGGTGTAGTGGGTGGGTTGGGGTCTGTAAATTGACGTGGCCAATTCCCGAAGTAGCAATACGACCACCATTTCCGACGATAATAGAGTGGGCAGGGCCCTTAAAAGAAATATATGAGAGGTTACTGAGGAGTTCGTCATGTGGGAGGTGGCACCAGTGTCCATGTACCAAGAAGAGTCTGAAGATGTCGGCTGCGTAGAGGAGAAGGTGTGATGCAGAGCTGGCGGAACATAGCCTAGGTCAGGCGATGTCAGAGAGGCCTGGCGATGTCAGAGAGGTCTGAGGACCGGCATGTCGAGGGGTAAGATATCTAGAGTATAGAGAAGGCCATGGTAAGGTTTTTTCTTTTTTTTTCTTTTTTTGATGTGCCACTAAGTTAAAAAAACAATTGACTTAGGGCCAAAAACGAAAAAAAAAAATAAAAATACAAGGACGTTTCCGTAATTATGTTGAAAGAGATTCCAAAAGAGCAGCTTTCTTCTTTGATGGAAATTGGAACAAACAGATGGAACTCGGAAGTACGGACAGAGACGGAGATGTCTCGGCGGCTACGGGAAGGGGCGGATCCGGGCTGAGAGTGGCCGGCGGTTCCGGATCTGGGCAGCGAGAGCAGCGGCGGGGCTGCGGTGGTGGCGGCTGTGCGCGAGGGAGGAGGACAGCGAGAGGCAGATCTGGGCAGCGGCGGAGCTGCGGTGGTGGCGCCTGTGCGCGAGGGACAGCGAGAGGGAGGGAAACTGGACGGAGGGGGCGAGCCGAGGGAGGGGATCCGGCGGCCGGCGGGTTGCCTGGGAAGAGTGGCGTCGGATCCGGTGAAGAGGATGACTGCGACGGCGAGGGGAAGGTCGGAGGAAGAAGACCGGTGAGACGGGAGGATCAATTTAGGGTTCCGTTAGGAAGAAAAGGTTGTGATACCATGTAGAATATCGGAATTGATGTAAAGTCCTTCTCAGAATTTCCATTCATTGATATATATATATATATATATATATATATATATATATATATATATATATATATATATATATATATATATATATATATATATATATATATATATATATATATATATATATATATATATATATATATATATATATATATAGGTTACAAAGGTATTGGGCCTTAATGGGCTTTTAGTCCATTATACAATATTAAGACCTATGCAATCTATCAAATTTAAACCATTTCGTAGTTGGCTTCTAACATACAACTCCTAACATATCAACTGTCATATTCCATGTTTAGTCATTGCACATTGAATTCAAGGATACAATTCGGATTTTAATATCTTGTGACCATAGGCATTCAAAGCTTAAGTTGATGAATATCATTAGGCAAGATGAGGTGGCTGTCACAAATGAAGTAGCAGGAATCTTGATGCGATGATTTCAAATTTAGATGTGTGGTATTTAATAAATGGAAATGTTTCTGCTGCCAATGAAGTGAACTCATGCTTCTTAAAAAAAACATTTTCTAATATTTTGTAAAATGGTTCTACCTCTTCCCACTTATATCTGTGAATGATTTGCTTGTGTAGTCTTCAGTCTTCCTAACATAGTGACATGTAAGTATGTTGATCCTGAATGTGTTGATTTACTTGAATGTATTAGATTTTAGCTGAAATTTCACTATCATTCACTGTACTTGAATTCTATGATATGCAATTATGCACTGCCTGTCTTGTTAAACCAAGAAACATAAATAGCCCATATTCTGTTTTTATCAGCTCATCTGCACCCAGTAGATCAAATGGCTGTCAACATATAACCTAGCTCCCTAATTGCAAAAACAGATGAAGCTTCTACAGTTGCAGATTACAGACCTATCTCTTGCTATAATGTGACTTATCCTTGCAACCTGGCTTAACAGAATTCTGAATATTTTAGTCTCGCCTGCTCAGGTTGGCTTCATCAATGGTAGAGCTATGGCCGATAACATTTTCCTCTTATAGGAGCTCATAACGAAATACACAAGGAAGAGAATCAGAAAGTGTATTCTTAAAATCGATCTTACGAAAACATATGACACAATATCCTGGGACTTCCTAAAGGATATATGCTTAATTATCACCACTGCTATTTGTCCTATGCACTAATTATTTCTCTCGATTCCTAAAGTGTAGAACCAGGAGTCGTAATTTTAGATTCCACCCTAAATGCGCCTTACTTCAACTAACACACCTTGCATATACAGATGATCTTATATATTATTCTCAAGGGCTGATACCCCAGAAGCTGTTATCAAGAGCATAAACAGTCACTGTGCAGCATTCCTATGGAAATCTTACAGAGTTAGATGGAAAGACGTATGCCTACCACAGAAAGGAGGAGGAATGGGGCTCAAAAACCTCAAGGAATGGAGCAAGGCCTTCTTCTGCAAAATCCTTTGGGGCATTGTGAGAAAAAAGGATTCACTTTGGGTAAGGTGGATACATCATCAGTACCTACAGGGAATGTATGGCAATGGACTGTGCATAAAGACATAAAGAACTACTCTATGTAATCATTCCATAGTAGTATATAATATATGTTACTGACAAATCCAAAGATGACGGGAAAAAAAAACATAAAAACATGACCTTGTTGAGATTCAAGTTCAACATCTTTGTTTAACTTATAGACCTGATAATCCATCTCTTCATGTGGACTATTTTTACAACCTTTCAAAGTGTCTGATAGCTTTACGTAGTCATAAATGAAAAGGAAGAAAAGTTAGAAAAAAGTAGGATATATGTTGATTGGATTTTCAGCACTCATTGAATCGAGCAACTCACCAATCCAATTCGATAGATATCGATGTCAGATGGAGGATAATGATTCAAGCCAGAGCATGCCATCGATGTCAGATGGTGGATAATGATCCAATTCAGGTGGACTATTTGCAGAGTTGTCATGTTTAATTGCCTCAATCAACTTGAGCAGCGGGAAACGCTATCAATATCCATAGTGCATTCGGATTATATATTTATGGAGTAGGCATGAAATGCATAACTCGTGCACGACTCGGATCATTGTGAAATATAAGACCTGATAATCCATCTCTTCGTGTGGACTATTTTTACAACCATTCAAAGCGTCTAATAGCTTCACGTAGTCAGAAAGTTAGAAAAAAGTAGGGGTATATGTTGATTGGATTTTCAGCACTCATTGAATTGAGCAACTCACCAATCCAATTCGATGGATATCGATGATGTCAGATGGTCAGGGCTGTCATGTCTATTTCCTCAATCAACTGGAGCAGAGAGAAGCTTCAATGCCAAGCATCTGTGCAATGTCATAAGGTTCATCATCAAACTACACAAGTCTTCATGTAATCAAGTATTATAGAACTAACAATCCTCAACGCACTCGATACTGTGGAACTTTGGAGAGCTTCAACCCAGTCATAACTTTGGGTTTTCAGTCTTGAGGGAATGAAGCATTATTTATAGTGAAAGTACCTTTTGTTTCTTGGCAGAATCCTCCACTTGAGAAAGCTAACAGTTGTCATTTTCTTTGATCGGGAACAAGGGCTTCAATGCAGTGCGCACAAACTCTGCAAGGTAAAACTAGTTTGTAAGTTTCTATCCAACAGGCAACGAAGAATTGGAGTAAGAAATTTAAGCCGAGGATTGTATTTACCAAATCGAGGAATGAAAATGGGATCTGGAATTGAGTCAAGGATATGTGCAAACTGAAATTTATGCATGTTTAAGTAGGAAGAAATGAAAATGAGTGATAAAAGGGTAAACTTTTGAAAGACCATAAAAATAACGTACAGTTCAGAAGGTTAACATATGTCGAGATGAGGAATGTCCTGAAGCAGGGACCAATATGATCCCAACGGTTTTCTACATTTGTCTTTCAATTCTGGGTTGGGCGAATAAATTGCAAATGATTTAAGCCGGCTAACCCAAGTAGGTAAACATGTTAACTCACGACACTGCGTGACTTCTATATGTTCAATTGTAAAAACTTGAAGTTGCACCTCACGAATACGAGGCATCTCAAAGCCTTAAGGTCTTCCCATGGTAAGTTCTCCCACTCTTCTTCATCAATATTAGCAGATTTTGTAACTTGCAAAGAGAAGCTGGGAGCCTTTTCAAATTATCACTCCCTCTGAGATCAAGATACCTCAAATGAACCAACTTTCCTATGGAACTCGGTAGTTCGTCTGTGTCTAATTGCTGCAAACTCAATGTCCGCAAGCTTGTAAACTTCATGAATAGACCATCCAACACTGAACCTTTAATTAGCCCCACGACAGGAGACACAACACTTCGTATTCCTTTACCGTGAAGTGGCAAGCCGTCAATATCCCTTACACACAAATGTCGAGGAGATTCAATATTGTCAAGTTGCTTCGTAGCTACACACGCCTTCCCATCTATTTTAACCGCCAAACTATGGAACAGGTCATGCATTTTGCATTCTATAAGGCCATCTTCACCAACTGCCTCAATATTTTGGAAGAAGCATCTCTCTACTAAGCACTGGAAGTATCTCTCACCAACATCTTCTATCAGTTCATTTTCACCAGATGATTGAAGAAAACCTTGAGACATCCACATATGGATCAAAGTGGTATTATTAAATATATAATCCTCCGGAAAGAGAGAGAAATACACAAAACAATGTTTTAATGATGAAGGAAGGTCATCATAGCTGATCTTCAACACTTCCATAATCATATTCTCAGGGTGATCACGCATTTCATTAATCACCTGATTATCTACAAGATCTGACCACTGCTTTTTATCTTTCTTGTACAAGTAGCTACCCATTGTCCTTATAGCAAGCGGAACATTAGCACACTTCTTGACGATCTGTCTTCCCAGTTCTTCCTTTGCTTGGCAGTCCTCTTCTTGGTTGTTATCAAAAGCCATTTTATCAAACAACAACCATGCATGCTCATCTGATAGCCCTCTTAAAGTGTAGTAGGGTGTGACAGTGGCAAGATTTTGTGCCACTGTAGTTAGACGTGTGGTCACCAAAATCTTACTTCCTCTCTCACCAACATCTAGTAGAGCTTTCAATCCAAGCCATCGCTCACGAATATCATCCCAAACATCATCTAAAACAAGAAGAAACCTTTTCCCTTGAATCTGTTTCCTCAAAATAGTTTGCAACTCCTCCAGAGTGGGCTTTTTCACTCCCAAAACTTCCTCCAAGGCATCTTTCAAATTTGTGAAATAATTCACACAAGCCCACAGTTGTAAATCAAAGAACTCCCAAAACTTCCTCCAAGGCATCTGCTTTGTACATCGTATCACGAAGCCTGAAAAGCCATCCTTGAACAGCGGCATCAATAGCTTGCCTTTGCTCAACATCATGCAATACATCTTTGATAGTAGTGATTGTGTTCTCAAGCTTCTTGAGTTCAGTTTTTGAGTTGTACCAGAGCAAGAGTTCATCCTTAGCAAGAGAGCTCAACTGTGGAAGGAGCGATTTCGCGATGTCGAACACCACTAATTCCGCCATGGGAGAAGATGGATGTTCCTGGACGTAAGTCAAGTGTGTGAAAATTTGCATACTTGAATTTGATTACTTACAAAAACTTGTTTAAATATTATCACTCAAAGTCCATAAAATTAATGAACCTTATGGAATATATGCATATATAGCATATAGTATGCATAGATAGTATTTCTATAAGGGTATTCTTATTGTTCTTGTGTGTCGCCTTCTGGTTGGCTGGAAGAGGTTCAGTTTCTTCACCGCAGACTGGATAGCAATCAGGAACAGGGAGAGGTGGAGGGATTTTGACATCAGGTGCACAAATTGGACAGCAATCGCAACCAACTGTTAGGCATGCACCAAATCGCCGTGATCAGGGGATTGCAGTTTGGGAAATTCAATGCCCAGTTCAATGGAGCTCATGTGAATCCATTATACCTAGCTAATTAAGATATATCATCCAGGTATGCAGCTTGTATCGACTTTGTTCAATGGTTTGAATTTCACTAGTTGGAACAGAGGTGTACGAATGGCATTAGGAGCCAAGGCTAAGCTAGGGTTCATTACTTGGAGTTCTGTGAAACCGAATGAAACTAATGATGATTACGAGAAATGGATTCGAGCGGATTATATGGTTATGTGCTGGGATGAGTTGCAGGTTCTTGAAGGTATTGTTGTATGTGAATGCAGTGTGATGTCTACTGGTACCTCTCCTGATGTTGGTGCTCTTGCTGTTGGGAGGAATATGAATTCAAATGGGAAGTCAGATGGAGTAACTTGATAGACGAATCTTCCTTGGTAACTGATGGAACAACTAAGATTGTTCAAAGTGCGGGCAATTTTTATGTCACATATAGTTTGAAATTGCAGAATGTCTTGTTTGTGCCTGAATTAGACACAATCTGTTGTCTATTAGTAAGATTCTTCCTTCGAGATAGTAAGATGGAATTCAGTTTTGATTCAGTGTCCTGTGTTCCGCAGGACCTTACAACTAAGGTCAAGTTGTTGCAAGGACATGAATTGAAGACAAGGTTTTGTACAAGCTGCTAGCTGAGGGAAGGTGTCATGACAACTTCGAGAAATCTTGTAATTGAATTGGATGAATAAAAGTGAGAGTTTGAAATGAATAAAAACAGCACCTAACTAATGGATCACTAAACTCATTAATCTCTCGTCAAGGAAAATGAAACAAACAACGAACTTCAATTATAATTAGATACCTACAGTGAGTGGTAATGGAAGTAGCTGGAAGCCGATCAAATAATAAAACTCAGAGTCCACTGATAACTCCTCTCGATCAGGCTTATTTTGGATCTGGATCTGGAGATTTTAGGGAGAATTTGAGGAGATCGAAGGGAAGAGAAACTGAGAAAGCAGAAGAAGGGAAAGTAAGAATATAGAGAGGGAGACAGGAGAGTGTTTAGAATAGAAGAGGAAGATAAGAGATAGAGGGAAAGCATCGATTCCCGGGAATCAATTAAGGCCTAATTTTTAAGCCACTTTCATCCCCCACCAAAAAGCAAGGGATCCCTTGCAAGCCTCAACCCATTCATCAAGGGCTTTTGCGAGATGCAAATGGATAAAGAGCAATCAAAACATGAAGAAATTGGGCATAGGCATTCAAAGCTGAAGTTGAGGAATATAATTAGGCAAGATGTCACAAATGAAGCAGCAGGAATGTATTAGATTTTAGCTGAAATTTCATTATCATTCACTGTACTTGAATTCTATGATATGCAATTATGCACTGCCTGTCTTGTTAAACCAAGAAACATAAATAGCCCATATTCTGTTTTTATCTGCTCATCTGCACCCAGTAGATCAAATGGCTGTCAACATATAACCTAGCTCCCTAATTGCAAAAACAGATGAAGCTTCTACAGTTGCAGATTACAGACCTATCTCTTGCTATAATGTGACTTATCCTTGCAACCTGGCTTAACAGAATTCTGAATATTTTAGTCTCACCTGCTCAGGTTGGCTTCATCAATGGTAGAGCTATGGCCGATAACATTTTCCTCTTACAGGAGCTCATATCGAAATACACAATATCCTGGGACTTCCTAAAGGATATGCTTATTTCACTGAATTTCCCCTCACAATTTATAACCTGGATATTATAATGCACTTGCACTACCTCCTTTTCTTTGAATAACAATGGTAACCTGCAGGGTTTTTTCCAAGGAAGAAGGGGTTTGCGCCAAGGAGATCCCTTATCACCACTGCTATTTGTCCTATGCACTGATTATTTCTCTCGACTCCTAAAGTGCAGAACCAGGAGTCCAAATTTTAGATTCCCCCCTAAATCTGCCTTACTTCAACTAACACATCCTGCATATACAGATGATCTTATAATATTCTCAAGGGCTGATACCCCAGAAGCTGTTATCAAGAGCATAAACAGTCACTGTGCAGCATTCCTATGGAAATATCACAGTTAGATGGAAAGACATGTGCCTACCAAAGAAAGGAGGAGGATTGGGGCTCAAAAACCTCAAGGAATGGAGCAAGGCCTTCTTCTTCAAAAGCCCTTGTGACATTGTGAGAAAAAAGGATTCACTTTGGGTAAGGTGGATACATCATCAGTACCATTGATCAAGAAGCTTCTTCAAGTGACAGATCTGATTATACACTAAGCTGGGACTATTCAAGGGACTGAACAGCTTATGCAAAGCTGGATCAAAGAGGGGAATTTCAGCCTTCAGGATGCCTATGAAGCTACAAGATCAAAGGCTAACCACACTCCATGGAGCAAGACTATATGGGACTCAGAAGTCACCCCTAAGCACTCTTTTATTACCTGGCCCGCAGCAAGGAAGAGATTAGCCACAAAAGATACTATAATATAAAGGGAGATTAATCAAAACTGTCATATGAAGTAATGCAATGGAGTCCCACCCCACCAACATTTATTTTTCTCTTGCTCATACTCTTCTACTGTTTGGACTCAGATAAAAAGCTGGACTGGCGCTACAAGAAGCATGACAACACTCCCAAGTGCATTGAAGTGGATAACAAAGGAGGCTAAAGGGAAAGGATGGAAAAGTAGAGCTGCAAGGATTGCACTTTCAGCAACTGCTTCACTACATATGGATAGCAAGAAACATGAAGTGTTTTGAAGACAAACCTTGGAGCACCTCTGAAACTACACATAATCGTGAAAACTCACGTGTACAGACTACTATATGGCCTGTACCCCTTAGTTTTCACACAATCTCAGCTCCTCAGTAGCAGATTCTCCTTCTGATTTCCGAGCACAATTCCATCAGGAGGTAATCTACATCCTTTTGTCAAGACTGACCAAGTGACCACATATACATGGAGAAGGGAAGCTTCCAAAGCATTAGTATATCTCCATAGATGCTGGACGTTTTGTACCACCTTTTGTAAGTCCGAACCTAGAGGAGCATAACTTACATCAGTAGTGGATAGTTAATTTTTGAATTTAGGTGTACTAGAGGGTTTTAGGGGGTGATCCTTGATGGCATAGCCGAAGGGGATTCCACTCTCGACACTCTCTAGTAGTGTGTGTGTCCAAATTCTGATAGCTTTGCCTGATGAGACTGAATCCACACACGGATTTCATATCCAACCCACCACATGGTTCACCCTTAGTGTTTTTCACATGGGCGAAAGCTAGCTATATCGAGGGTTCAATCTCTCATTTTGATGTAATGGTCCCCAAAAAACCACTCTCTTGTACACATCTCTTTTTCATTTGCAGTATCTTTTAATCTTTAAAAAAAAACCTAGCTCTCATACAATATTTTTTACCAGATCAAACGATCTCTTACACAAACAAAATCTCGGGATCAAGATCTCTTACACAAACAAAATCTCAAAAAAAGATTTCAGATGGAAATGTAGGTGCGAAAGACAAGGTTTTTTAAAGGGAAAAGCTAGTGCTAAAGACATAAAGAACTACTCTATGTAATCATTCCATAGAGTAGTATAGTAATATGTTACTGACAAATCCAAAGATGGCAGAAAAAAAAAAACATAAACAACATGACCTTGTTAAGATTCAAGTTCAACGTCTTTGTTTAACTTGTAGACCTGATAAACCATCTCTTCATGTGGACTATTTTTACAACCTTTCAAAGTGTCTGATAGCTTTACGTAGTCATAAATTAAAAGGAAGAAAAGTTAGAAAAAAGTAGGATATATGTTGATTGGATTTTCAGCACTCATTGAATTGAGCAACTCACCAATCCAATTCGATGGATATCGATGTCAGATGGTGGATAATGATTCAAGCCAGAGCATGCCATCGATGTCAGATGGTGGATAATGATCAAATTCATGTGGACTATTTGCAGGGTTGTCATGTTTGATTGCCTCAATCAACTTGAGCAGCGGGAAGGTTCAATGCCAAGCATCTGTGCAATGTCATAAGGTTCATCATCAAGTAGAGCCCTTTCATATTAAAGAACTAGCAAGCTGCAACGCACACGCTATTGTGGAGCATTATAGTGAAAGTAGAGCCCTTTCATATTACCTTTGGTTTCTTGACGGAATCCTCCACTTCAGAGAGGTAGCAGTTGTCCTATCCTTGTCATTTTCTTGGATCGGGAACAAGGGCTTCAACGCAGTGTGCACAAACTCTGCAAGGTAAAACTAGTTGTAAGTTTCTTGGATCTGGAACTGAGTTAAAGATCTCTGCAAAGTAGAATTTATGAATGTTCAAGTAGCCAGAAATGAAAGAGTGATAAAAGGGTAAACTTTTGAAAGACCAAAATTACGTACAGCTCGAAAGGTTAACTTATGACGAAATGAGGAATGTCCTGAAGCAGGGGCCAATATGAGCCCAACGGTTTTCTGCATTTCTCTTTCAAATCTGGATGGGGCCAATGAATTTCAAATGATTTAAGCCGGCTAACCCAAGTAGGTAAACATGTTAACTCACCACACTGCGTGACCACTATATCTTCAATTGCAGGGAGATGTCGACATCCCTCTGGTAAAGACTTGAAGTTGCAACTCCAGAATTCGAGGAGTCTCAAAGCCTTAAGGTCTTCCCATGGTAACTTCTCCCACTCTTCTTCATCAAATCCGCATGACCAAAAATATAAACCCTGAAGCTTTTTCAATTGTTGAATAATCCTATTTAGACATCCCACCTTGTCCATACCATGAATTTCGAAGAATTTCACGTTCGGAGGAGCTATCCATTTTGTATCAATGTCATCTGGAACCTTCTTGTAGACATTCAATGCGACTAACATGGTGAGGTGGTGAAGTCCATTGAAAAGATGAGCCCCTTGTGGATCATTCCCAAATTCAAAGCCTAAACTCTTCAGCCTTGTAAGTGACATCCATGGAATGCCCTCCTTATCATCAATATACTCTTCTATCTCTGTCAAGCCATGGAAGTCCAGTGATTCAAGAGAAGGCAGATACTGCAATGAGCGGAAGACTAAACGGCGCTTTAAGTTTGGACATTCGGAAATCTCGAGGTAACGGAGAGCAGACACATGCTTAAATTCATCCGGCTGTAAATCTAGCTCAGCGTTGTTTGCTTCCAGTTCTCTTGTCTCTGGCACTAATTGTGTCACCAGATTAACATTAACATCTCTGAGGGACAAAAATTCTAGAGAAGGACACCCAGGTAAGCAAGTCAGTTGTGGACAACTATGTACATATAATGTAGGAAGTCGTGCAAACAAAAACTGATCAGCGTAGCTAACTTCTCCTCCTATTGGCCTCCACCATCCCTTTAAACTTGACATTTGTGCTATAAACAGCGACTGAAGTGATGGAAAGAATGATCCACCCCCACCATCATAACTTCTCTCATTCCCCACATACTCAAGAAGATCCATTGAAATAAGGAACAATTCTTTAAGATGGCAAAGCAGACTCAGACGGGGAATCTCAAGGCAGCTAATGCAGCCATCAAGATACAATGTGACAAGATTTGTAAGAGAGGAAAGCCAATCTGGAAATTTTACTCCAGGAAAGTGATATACAGAGAGATCACTGAGATTGATGTGGGGTTGGAGCCTATCTAGCACCATATCAACATCTGCCATCTCTTCTCCTTCTCTTGAATTGCAAAATGATATTTCTAGCTTGCTTAATTTTGTTTTGCAGCTTAGCATAGACTCTTCTGCATCAGCAACACAATTTTTCGACGGGCCACTTTTAAAATCAATACGCAAAGCACCTGTCAAGTTGTTGAGTTGTTTACCTGTCAAGTTGTTGAGTTGTTTTAAGCACCTTAGCCCTCCGTGATCTTTGTTCACAATAAGTCGATCCAGCCTAACAAGGGAAGTCATCTCTTCCAATCCTGCAGGTGTACGATCCAGCTCGTTACATCTGCTAATTTCCAAATATCTTAGGCATCCTAGTTTCTTTAGGTCATCGGGCAACCTGATCAGTTTCGAACAACCACCAAGTATCAATATTAGCAGATTTTGTAACTTGCAAAGAGAAGCTGGAAGCCTTTTCAAATTTTCACTCCCTCTGAGATCAAGATACCTCAAATGAACCAACTTTCCTATGGAGCTTGGTAGTTCGTCTGTGTCTAATTGCTGCAAACTCAATGTCCGCAAGCTTGTAAACTTCATGAATAGACCATCCAACACTGAACCTTTAACTAAACCCACGACAGGGGACACAAGAGTTCGTATTCCTTTACCTTGAAGTGGCAAGGCTTCAATATCCTTTACACGCCAATGTCGAGGATATTTTCCCTTGATAATGTCAAGTTGCTTCATATCTACGCATTCCTTCCCATTTATTTTAACCGCCAAACTATGGAACAGATCATGCATTTTGCATTCTAAAATGCCATCATCGTTTGCTTGAATATGTTGGAAGAAGCATCTCTCTGCTAAGCACTGGAAGTACCTCTCACCAACATCTTCTATGATTTCATTTTCATCAGATGATTGAAGAAAACCTTGAGACATCCACATATGGATCAAGGTGGTATTATTAAATATATAATCCTCCGGAAAGAGAGAGCAATACACAAAACAATGTTTTAATGATGAAGGGAGGTCATCATAGCTGATCTTCAACACTTCCAAAATCATATTCTCAGGGTGATCACGCATTTCGTTCATCACCTCATTATCTGCAAGATTTGACCACTGCTTTTTATCTTTCCTGTACAGGTAGCTACCCATTGTCCTTATAGCAAGCGGAACATTAGCACACTTCTTGACGATCTGTCTTCCCAGTTCTTCCTTTGCTTGACAGTCCTCTTCTTGGTTGTTATCAAAAGCCATTTTCTTAAACAACAACCAGGCATGCTCATCTGATAGCCCTCTTAAAGTGTAGTAGGGTGTGACAGTGGCAAGATTTTGTGCCACTGTAGTTAGACGTGTGGTCACCAAAATCTTACTTCCTCTCTCACCAACATCTAATAGAGCTTTCAATCCCAGCCATCGCTCACGAATATCATCCCAAACATCATCTAAAACAAGAAGGAATCTTTTCCCTTGAATCTGTTTCCTCAAAATAGTTTGCAATTCCTCTAGAGTGGACTTTTTCACTCCCAAAACTTCCTCCAAAGCATCTTTCAAATTTGTGAAATAATTCACACAAGCTCACAGTTGTAAATCAAAGAACTCCTCAACTTCCTTTGCATTGTACACAAGTTGAGACAAAGCAGTTTTGCCTAATCCTCCAATCCCGACCACTACAATGACCGAAACACACTCTTCAACACCAGGATCCATAAACAACAATCTTAATATCTCCTCCTTATCTTCTTCCCTTCCGATTACTTGATCATCTCGAATATATGAGTGAGATTGTGCTTTTTTTTTAATAATAGGTCTATTGTCTGCAATCGTTGTCCTTATAAAGCCAAACTGGTTCATGTCTTTTGCAATACCATCTAACTGCTCCCTGAGCTTCTTCACTTTATGTGCAGTTGAGACAACAAAAGCAATATGGTTTGACTTGGAGAAGAAAAGCCTCGTCTCTTTCAATATCTTATTTCCAGACATGTCTCTTTTTCGCAAGGCTCTAGTGGAGATGGAATCAAACAAGTCATCTGCTTTGTACATCGTATCACGAAGCCTGAAAAGCCATCCTTGAACAGCGGCATCAGTAGCTTGCCTTTGCTCAGCATCATGCAATACATCTTTGATAGTAGTGATAGTGTTCTCAAGCTTCTTGAGTTCAGTCTTTGAGTTGTACCAGAGCAAGAGTTCATCATTAGCAAGAGAGCTCAACTGTGGAAGGAGAGATTTCGCGATGTTGAACACCACTAATTCCGCCATGGGGAGAAGGTGGATGTACCTGTACCTAAATCAAGTGTGTGAAAATTTGCATACTTGAATTTGATTACTTAAAATTTTATGAAAATTTTTCAAATAACCTGTTTTAATGTTCACAATAAATTTATTAAAAAATAATTTTAATATAATTAATAGAATAAAATATAATTTATTAGTCCCTCTAATCGGAAATATTTGATATTTTAGGAGGCAAAATTTGATCAATAATATTTGATGTTTTAGAAGTAATAATTACACTCTTTTTTACTTTTGCACTAATAACAATATAGTTTGCACTTTTTCTTTGTTTAAACCAATCACATTTGTGCATAATAAATGTGGTGGGGGAGTAAAAATTATTTGATGGGGTATTTAAAGGTGGAAGTGACACTTCTTAATCTTTTTGTATATCTCTAAAACATCAAATATTTCTTATCGGAGAGAGTAACAAATACTCCGTATTAGTTAATTAATAATAATAAAGTCAAGACAAACCGAGAGTTTGAAATGAATAAAAACAGCACTAATATAACAGATCTATAACCAAGATTGAATTGGAAGAATAAAAAAAACAGCACTAATAGATCACTAAACTCATTAATGTATGGCAAAGCAAATGAAAAAAACAACGAACTTCAATTATTAGATACATACAGTGGTAATGGAAGTAGATGGAAGCCGATCGAATAGTAAAACTCACAGTCCACCGGCAATTCCTCTCAGGCTTATTTTGGATCTCCGCAACAAAATATCCTTTGTTTAGAACAGGGGAGGAAGATACAGTAAGAGATAGTCAGATAGAGGGTAAAGTTGATGATTGTATTATGTGGTGGTGCTGCACTCCTCGCGGGCCAAAGGTGCTATGATTGCATTTTTCTTTTTCTTTCTTTTTTTTTTTAGGCAAGGGTATATACGCCGAGAACAGGTGTTATATACACTAAAAACGAATGGATCCTAGTATATAGATAGATTTATATTTTTATTATTTAAAATATCAATTATACATATAGATAGAAAGATTGTTTGTGTTCATGAACCTGAATCGCCGGAGTATGCCCTACTCCTATGCACGAGCAAAACAAAGGTATGAAGCTTACTCGCTGATTAGTCCTACTCCTATGCGCGAGTGTACCATGCTTCAGCTGTATTTTGATCATTGGTACCCTGGCTGGGTGCCATCTTATGCTGGAGGTACTTGTCAACGATGTCGAGTCCGCAAAGCTCCTTCACAGCAGGCATTGTAGCAGGCACACTTAGTTGGAATATGTCAGGAGAATCAGATGCACCTCCTCCCCAAGATCTCAGCTGCTTTCTTGCTTCTTTGATTGCCGCTCTCGTGGCACAGTGTACGGTTGCTGCCAACAGCAGTGGCGGCTCCCCGGAAGCTGCACAAGGTGCAACACATTAGCACATGTTTTTACGCATCGGTTTGCAGGTGTTTGGATTGAACATTTTGTGACTTGTAAAAAGATCAGGAGAAGTAGGCCCGGGCTTTCATATACCTTTTGAAGAAAGAACATGTTTCCGGTGGTGTCCACTACTGAGTATCTCGACATTGAGCTGTTTCGGGATAGTATCTATTGTCGGGATCTTGTATGTCCATGTGCTATCAGCAATTACCATTCCATTTGTGTCAGTCAAGTATTCCTCCGTCATAAAGAAGCCAATTCCTTGTACAAAAGCTCCTTCAATCTATAACAACACCACATACCATCACAATCTTCTCACTGTCTTATTGATTCTAAAACAACACAATGCTCAGAAGCAACTAAAAGTGTTGTTTAATTTAGAAAGAATGAATTACACTGAACAAGAAGGCCAACCTGTCCCAAATCAACTGCGGGGTTAAGGCTCTGTCCACAGTCGTATATGATATCCGACCTCAATATTGAGGTTTCACCTGTCAGGAGATTCACCTCCACCTGCGATATCAAGTGCTTGCTTGAATTTTACTGCTGCTTATAAATGGGAATGACAAAGATGGAACATGATCTTTTGGTGTCCCCTTTGGAGTCATCTGTACAGCTTAAATCTCTTATAAACTATATTTACCTCACTGACGGCTGCTCCATAGTTCAGATATTGCTGGAAAGCGGAGTCTGGCACGTAATAAGTGCTTGCTGATAAATTGACTGCCTGAACCTCTGCCTGCGTTTAAATGAAGGTGGGAGAATGAGTATCTTTTCAAGAAATGGAGAGGAGAATTATGCAAGAAGTTCACTAAGAAGAATTAGACGCAACAAAAATCAGTAGCAACAAATGAATTTCAAATCGATTGGCATATCACCTGAAAGAAACAACAACATATATAGCAACCGTATCCAAAGAAAAAAAGTTATATGAATCGTCTCTTCATCTTGTACACCTAGGAGGCTAGGAAGATGGCCATAAGAATAGAGATAGAAGAAGAAAATAGGACAAACTGCACAAGTTTTCACCTGATAGATCAGTGTCTTCCAATCAACTGACCCCGTCTTTTGCAGCAGATTCTCCTTTAGCGCTTTCAGTCTCTCAACCAAGATGCTGCAACAAATTCTAACTGCTTCACAGCTAGCCTCGGATGTAGTACTCCCTGCTGTAATCCCTCCCTGTACTAAGCTCAGTGTATCGGCTTGCACAACCCGAACTAAACCCACAAGGTCCTCAGTTCCATCACAATGGATCAAGCTCAGACCAAATGCAACCATTTGTTTCACTTTTGTCCATAGCCCTTGGCCAAGCTCAATCCCTCCAACCTCAACGACAATAGAACCATCCCACAATATGCTAACTCTTCCAGGAGTCGGCCTTAGATGCATCTCCATCACTATGGGTAATCTAGAGATGCCTCGTTTCTTCCATACGTTAGATTTGTTGAACTCTTTCACCATTAGGGCTCTTTTTGTAAAGCTTGAAGACTCATCCAGCTTGTCCCAAATTGAGGGCAATGTGTATTCATGAGATTCACCAGCACCTTTCTCATAAAAACTTCTTAAGCTTTCGAAAGTGTGGAGATTCTTCGCTCTGACTGCATCGACATCTATGGAGAGGCTGGCTGCTACATGTTCAATTACAGCTTCCGCTATAAATGACCCTTGTACCTCCCCTGGGCCCCTCATCGCTGATTTGCTCATGTGGTTCGTCTTACACGCCTTCATGTTGAAAGACAAGGCACCCCAATCATATTTCTTTAGTGCACCAGTGATGCGAAGTGGCATTAGAATATTATAATCATCGACATTCCCTGCATTGATTAGTACATCAAGGTGCAAGGCAGTGATCTTCCCATCCGACTTGAATCCTACGCTATATGTTATCTTCATAGGGTGTCTTCCACCTGCCATTATCATATCTGTCTTCCGGCTGAGGTACATCCTGACGGGACGAGAAAGCTTGTGCGCTGCCAATGCACAAGCTGCAGCAATCTGGGAAAGGATTTAAATGTTGAGAGCATTAATGACGCGCAATGTTGCTATGAAACTCATCAACAAGAGGCAATGCGTCGGAAAAAAAAAAATTTGTTTATCAAGAGGGAGGTACTAAAGTTCATGGGAGACAACGATACTTACAGGCATCGCTTTCATGGCTTTACCACCAAAGCCACCTCCAACCCTTCTCGTGATGACACGAACCTTATTCTTGGGAATACCAAGGCATCTCGCAATCACGGTATTGCAGTATTCAGGGCATTGATTGGAACTGTAAATTACAATGCAGTTGTCTTCATCTGGAACAGCTAGGGCTGTTTGGGTCTCCATGTAAAAATAATACTGTGATGGCAGGCGGATCTACATACCACAAATTTTTTTTATTGTACTGTAAATAATTAAATATTCAAATAGGGAGTGTGCTTCAGGAGTACCTCTGCGGAAATAATTGTATGGCTGGCTTCAGCCATGCCCTTCGAGAAATCTCCAACTTCCTTTGGAGTGAAAATGGGAGGGACTTCGAAAAAACTAGATTTTTCTACTGCTTCTTCAAGGGTTAAAATTGGTGGGTCTAGTCCCTCAGTGTCATATTCAACCACTGCGAGGTTAGCTGCCAAATCTGCTTGTTTTTGTGTCTCTGCAACCTACAAAATAATTCATTTTAGCTCATAAAACTGCACAAACAGTGTCATATTCAACCACTGCGAGGTTACATTTAAATGAACTTGGCGAATTTCAGCCTTACCACAAGAGCAATGCGGTCACCAGCACAAGTTGTGATGTCTTCAGCAAATAAGGGCTCAGTGCTCATCATGAACAGGGATCCTATGTTCTGTCCTCCATTCGAGATATCTCTAAATGAGATAATTGCAACAACCCCATCCGGAAATGACACTGACTCGAATTTTACATCCTTGATCCTCGCTCTTGGCATCGTACTATATATGAAAGCTCCATAAAGACAATTTTTTGGGGAAGGAATGTCATCAACGTACACAGCTTCGCCTGCAAGAGGCCATGTGGAAAGACCATGCAACTCTTAGAATTAGACATGCCATACAATTCTCTACACAAAATCATAAAAATGAACGGCACAAAATCATATCAGACAAGATGTGACTCTAGAATATGGCACCATTTGCTTTAGAACTTTAGTATAAGTGTCAAGCACATTTGGACCCTAGAATCGTCTAACCAGGAAATGAATAAAACCTTACAAACTACCCAGATCGCCAATTCCATTGGCATGTTCACTTAGGATCCTGTTTGGCGCGTCATACTTATATGGTATTATAAGTTGAATGACCCTAATAGGTTAACACAATAAGCTACATTGATGTCTTTTATTCTAAGGGTAAATGATGAAAGTCAGTAGAGATTCACAAATCAGCTTCAGCATAAATAAGCAATTCACAAGAACGCATAATAGATCTAAAAGAAGGAAAGAAAACCTGAAGCCTGAAGAGCAGCTCCAGTCTTCACAAGATGGTCCCCAATAGGATGGAATTCCCCACTTGATCCGATTGTCTGTTTTGCAGGTGACAATATCAAAGATTCATCATTAATCTGATTAATGCCATTGCTCTGTGACGGAGACTTGACATAATCATTCAGCAAAACACGAGAAAGTTCATGACGAGAGTCCATCAAGGGGTAAAGGAACTGAAAAAGGAAACCTGAAGCCAAGCTTGACCTGTAATAGACATGTCGAATGCCATCTTGTGGAACAATAGATGCCTGAATTAGCTTGACAGCTTCAAACAGAACATCGTATCTTAGAGTTCTTCTACATAGAAATTCTTCAACATTTCTAACCCGAACTGAATGTGCAGTTCCAAAGGCCCCGAAAACCAATTGGATATCATTTATCACAACAGCACCCAAATCTTTGCTCGGAGAAAATTCAGCTAGAAAAGCAGCATTCAAATAAGGCAATGCATTCCCCAAAGGCCGGGGTGCAGCTCTGTACGTCTCAAATAGTAGCTTAGAAGGCTGCCCCAAGTGATCATTACACCTTGGCTTCCAACTCGGGATATGAACACTCACTAGTAATCCTCTAAAGTCAAGAGGAGGTCTTCTAAGGAACTCTTCGAAAGTGATCATTTCATGCTCTGAACCCATTACAACATCTACTGTCGCATTCACAGCAAGCATTAAGGTAGCAACATCAGAAGGAAACCCACTTCTCTGCGACATCACCAAATTTCCTCCTAGACTTGCTGAATTCCGAACAGATTTTGAGGCAACTTTCTCAAGGTGGTTAGCAACTTTTCCAAGCAATAACCCAGTTCCCTCATCACATTCACTGCTGCTACCTAGCTTTAGTGAGTCAATAGCTTTAGAAATCGTCACCGCTGCCCCAATACATGTTTCTGCCTTATCTATCCGAATCACCGTTAACTCGGGAATGTATTTGATATCAATATACTTGTCATACTTCTCTAGCTCCTTGTAGTAACTTACACTGGTATTGCTAACGATTAATTTTAAACGGCTCTTTTCTTTGTCAGAATAACTCAATTCCAGCAATCCTTGGAGCTCTTTGATGCTTGTAGGACTGTACCAAGAACATCCCTTTGAATTTAGCGGTGCAGAAGACTTCAATTCCTCCTTCTGAAACTCCGGAAATCTATTTGTTTGACCCTTGAATATATAAGAAGGTAATCTACTTGCTTTAACTTCCTTGCTATCATCTTTTCTCCAAAAGGAGTTCAATCCCAAATCCTCAATGTCCACATTAGCGGCAAAGCTCTTGCAGGCATCAGCAATAGGCCGATAGCCAGTGCAGCGACAGAGGTTCCCTGCTATACTCCACTCGGCTTCAGAGACCGTCAGCTTGGAGAACCCGAGAGAGGGATTCGAGCGCTCTTCTTTTTCGGCATTGACAAGAGCCGAGAAGAGCGACATGCACATCCCAGGGGTGCAGAAGCCACACTGGGAGGCATGGAAGCCAGCAAACCTCTGTTGTATAGGGTGGAAGCCATCTTTGCTGTTCCCAATACCTTCAGCAGTTGTAATGGAACAACCATCCACACTACAAAGAAGTGTAAGACATGAATTAATCGTGTAATCTTCCACTTGATCACGTAGGGGGTCATATTTGGAAACTAGAACAATGCAAGAGCCACAACCACCTGCATTAAGCGAATTGAGGTCAATGCAAGACATGAATTAGCCATCAGTGTTGCTTTATGTTAGTCATATATGACAAGCGAAGACATCTTTAAAGTTAAGCTGTCTAGTTTCTCAAGAAGACATGAATCAAGTGTAGCATTTTTCTTGCCTAATTTTCATACACAAAGCTGAAACTAGCTGAGTTGCTAATTTTTATAAGTCGAAAGAAGTTGCAATGTTTTTAGAAGAATTGCATTCTCTTCAACAATCCTAAGGCTTTTCTGACTCGAAAGGTGTTTGTGGATTCATAGTGCTGCTTCATGTAAGTATTCTCTTAAGTTTGAGGAGTACTACCATGCCAAACAGAGTTGTTTCAATAATATTTAGAAACATCCAATGTAATCACACAGTGTCAGATGCTTTAAATGTGGATTGTGGTTCATCACAAAAGTGAAAAATGTTGTCATGATTAGGGATGGACATGGGCCGGGTTTTAAGTGAATTTACCTAATCCACTCATCGCCCACCAACCCTTCACCCATACCCGATCCCAAACAGGGTGTGGGCTGGGTGAAATAGGGAAGATGGGCAGTTTAATCATTTTTCCCAACTTGACTTGAAAAATACATATAAAAAAACAGTCAAACTTCAACACGAAACAAGTTAAGAACTTGCAATAACTTATAGTTACATATTGCACAAATAACAAAAATTCTTCATTGAAAAACAAGTTTAGAAGCTCCTTTCCCAAGTTTAAAATAAAGTTACATTAATACTTCAACAAGAAACAACTCTGATGATATGAAAAAAAATACATACAATAGATAACTCTACAACTAAGTGTAGATTAACTCTTAAGACTGATTGATTAATACATTATAACTTGCAACTGAACACTAAATGGAATAAAACTTGGAATCAATACACACTTTACCCAAAATGGAATATACAATTCAAGGACCATACATGCTAAAGAAGATCCATATAACAATGAAAGGGTTCTTACGAAAGCACAAGAAGCTAAACTATTAAACTTATTGAATCTCATCCACTACCACCTTCCTTTTCTACTCTTGAATTTCATAGGCAACACCCTCGATTTTCAGAGACAGCCATGGAAGCATAATTTTAGGCAACACCCTCGATTTTCAGAGACAGCCATGGAAGCATAATTTAAGGAAAAATCAGCAAATACCCTGCCATTCCTCTGTCAAAGCTCCAAACGGCTGTCATTTTTCTTAATTGCAAATTGATGTTTTTCTTAATTGTTATTCAACCACTGTCATTTTTCTTAATCTCTCTTTTTTTGGAGAATTATAAATAATAGATAGAAAAAAATGGCTAGAATTACAGTAAAATAGGGTTTGGCTTCAAATGTAATGTGAATAGGGTTTGCCTTCAAAAACAAAAGAAATTACCTGAAGAAGAAAGAACAGTTGCTGTTGTGAAAGAAGCTCAAGCTATACTCGAGTTTTATTTGAAGATGAATGATCATAAGTAGCAACCCCAACCCAAATTCCCCCTCAAACCCTAAATTCCATAATCGGGCATCTCTATCTGTGTAATTTCTTGCTTCTACTCCTTCCATCCTGTCATCTCTTTCATAAACAGAGTCCAATCGAGCTGTATGATCTTTATTCGAACCCATCTCCTGTGCAAAAAGGATGCGACTCCCAAGTATCAAACATCCCCATCCTCCAGGATGATGATAAAAAGGGAAATAAAAAATGGGCATGCCCAAATTCTTTCAAAAACCGCTAAAACTAACCTCAGAGTTAAGGAGGCTGCCATCAATGGCATTAGGAATGTCCCTCACTCTCAGAGTTAAGGAGAAATCAGGAAGTGGTTGGATCAAATTGAATTCGGACGCGCGACCGGGTATTCGGGCTTCCTATTCGTAAGACTGAAGAACCCCTCTCTCTTGGGAACAATTGACATGTTTTTGGGGCTCCCCCTACTTTTAAAGGATTAATCATGAAACTTAGTATTGGGTATATGAAATATTAGGGATTTGATTAAGGAAAATATTTGCTCATACCTTAAAAATAGACAAACAGTCTATGTTCTCGGAAATGCTCATTAACCTTATGTTCAAAGGACAAAAGATTTCATGGCTATTAATGGGTTGGGACGAGTAATCTGAATACTATCATACCTTGAACCGGTGGGATCATTCCTTGTCGATTTCCACATGTTACTTGGGTCATAGTGTAAGCTAGTGATGCTTTCGAATACTGGACTCTCGCTATCCAGGATGCAACACTCTATCACTTCGCCTAGCAACACGAGGCTTATATTTCTCTCCCATAATCCCGCTTTTATGATTTAGGTTGCTCTAATTTAACTCGTCAATGTAATTACTATAGTAAGACTATCAATCATAGGTTTTGCTCAATGTTGAAAAACCTATGTGATTTAAGAAATTGTGGACATAAAGTAAAAGGGGGACATCATCCATTTATTCGGATTTTCATCTATATATTAAATTCGGAGTGGATTAATGGATGGATCAGGTCTCCTGAGTTGATTTTCATCTCTAATTCAATGGTACAATGAAAAGTTTTGTGGTATTGTCCCTCTTCCTAATTGTTTCAACAGGAATTAATCGAATTAAAAAGTAACAAAACCCTTTTAGTTGTGATCATGCAATCCATTGACAATAAATTAAGTCAAACGGAGAAAAAAAAATTAGTATATAGGTATAATAACGTATTTGATTGAAAACTAGATCGAGCCCATATAAATACTCAGACTCTATATAGTCGACATCGTTTCTGAATTCTAAATATGGTTTTGATCGACGATAACATATTGCTAATGAAGCTATAGAGAGATGAGAGATGGACCTTCGCCGCAGCCGAGCTTGACACTCTTGAAACGGGTGGAGGAGCGCAAGAACTCAATAAGTGTAGTTGATGGATGAATGCTTTGGACTTCATATCTCTCTCCATTTACTACAAACACCAAATTCCTCATTTACAAGTTACAACAAACCCAGAGGAAGCTGATGTCAGTTTTGGCTTCTAGGTTCAACTGCCATGAAATGCATGTACGTAGCTTGTGTTTAAAAGGAGAAAAGGGCAAATTTGTAACTAACTAATTATATGAAATTAGATTCCTACTTTGTATACACTTACTTATTAGTTATTGCTTATTAGGTCTCATTTGGTTCAATGTGGTAATTGAAATTATATGAAAAGGACAAATTTGTAACTAACTAATTATATGAAATTATTATGAAGTTAATTCCAATGAATTCCATAAAAGTCTAATTGATGAGAATTGTGAAAAATGTGTTTGATTGATTTTTTATTTTAGATGATTAAAAGGGAAAACTAAAAATATACAAATACAAAAAAATGGAAGTTGAACTTACCTAGGGGGATTAGGTAAGTAAACTTTCTCCAAATTGGATGAATTTAACTTCACGGGGAATTCCTCTTTCAAAAATATTAACCAAACGCATATATTTCTTCGACTTCCTGAGAGTTTTTACTTCCTGGGTTTTTCAATTGTCAACCAAACACGCTCTTAGTCACTTAATATGGAGTACTTCTCTTTTAAAAAATTTGGATATCTAATTTACATATATATCTTAGGGTTTATTTTCAATAATGCGAAAATGTATAAGAGTAATTAAGAGTATAGTCCCCACCAAAAACAAAATAATTAATAGTATAGGGATATACTTGATATATATTTCCTTGAAAAATGTTAAAGTTTTTGCGAAAAAAATGTTTAAAGTTTTGAAAAAGATATTATTAGAGCATTTGTAACAATATTTTAAACTATTTAAAATTTTTAATTTAGAGACGATTTTAAATGTGTTGCCCCAACATGTTCCCTATAATGCTCTATTTTCTCTAAAATAAGAGTTTTTGATGAAATAAAAAAAAAAACTAATTTCTCTAAATTTATAGCATTTTCATTATTTTATAGAAGAATTTGAGGAATGAGATTAAAGTTTCCAAATTAGAAAATCTATTAAATTTTTTTACAAAAATTGTTTGTAATACTAAATTACTTCTTTAGAATTGGAAAAAATTATGAAAACCGTTCTAAACGATGTTATAGGGATTTTAGTTATTGTACTTATTTACTTAATTAAAACTAGACCTGTCAAAACACAACCCGACCGGGTCGACCCGACCCGAGCGCCCGAAAAATTTTCGACCCGAAGCCGGAAATTTTGACCCGGAAATTTTTTTCGACCCGAACCCGAAAAACTGGAAATTTTCCGGGTCATCTGGGTTTCGACCCGGTGACCCGATTGACCCGGTAATTTTGACCCGATTGACCCGGTAATTTTGACCCGATTGACCCGGTGACCCGGTTGATTTTTAATTAAATATAATTAATTTTTTATATATAATTAAAATTTATTGCAAAATTGTCAAATCATGATTTTTTTAATTTAAAATGGAAAAAATTGACAAACCCGAAATCGACCCGAAACCCGGTCAAACCCGGGTTCTAGTCAACTCGGAAACACCCGGGACCCGTTTTACCCGAGACCCGAAGTGACCCGACCCGAACCCGACCCGAGTGACCCGTTTGACAGGTCTAATTAAAACCTTCGGGATGTGACACTCAATTGAAAATGCATGGTAATGGTACCTAGTTTTTTTTCCCTCTCTCCATGTGTGTGTGGTTTTTTGGCTTGTTATTTTTAGTGTAATTACCTAATACATTTCATACAAATTGTTTATGATTGTTATTTCATCAACAAAAAAAATTACTTAATTAAAACCTTTGGGATGTCACACTCAATTGAAAATACGAGGTGGCTGAGTTTTCATCATGCATGATGAATGGTTCTGACTTCATGAGTTCTCTCACTTTGTCTTGTTATTTTGGGTGTAGTAATTACCTAATCTATTCCGTACAAATGGTTTACGATTGCCATTTCATCCAAAAAAAAAAGTTTTGTGATTGTCATTGGCCTAACCTATTCGATTGATTCAAATACTTCAGTAACGAACGCATAAATTTTTAAAAGGGGTCCAATGTTGTACAGATTAAGACGGAGGCAGTAGCGATGCAATTGGAGCTTGGGTGGCACCGTGGCAGCGTGGCGCTTTGCTGGCTTCGACAATCGAAAAGTCAATACTTTAAGTCTTTGACAAGTCAATAACTCTGTGGACATCCAGTCATCTTGTCATTTAGTGGCGGACATAGAAATTTTCTTGGAGGGGGAGGGCTTAACCTAATTTTGAGAATTTGATTTACATGTATATATGAAAAATATTTTTTTTTAAAAAAATACATTAGAAAACTCATTAAAATTGTTATTTAAATATTCATTTTTAGTAGAAATTATAAGTATGAAACACTACCCTTTTCAATTCATATTATATATTCATTTTAAAAATAATCCACAAATCACAAATTCAATTAAC
Source organism: Persicaria tinctoria (assembly GCA_037127255.1). NCBI lineage: Eukaryota > Viridiplantae > Streptophyta > Magnoliopsida > Caryophyllales > Polygonaceae > Persicaria > Persicaria tinctoria. The sequence continues at coordinate 16,130,812 of JBANSL010000007.1, read as the reverse complement.
AAATTATAAGTATGAAACACTAATCTTTTCAATTCATATAATATGTTCCTATAAAAAAAACTATCCACAAATTACAAATTCATTTCACAAATTAAAAGATAAGTGGGAGTTTAAAAGGGAAAAAAAAGACACTGCTAGGCTGTAGAAATGAAAAAAGAAGGTTGTAATAAAATAGAAACGCTTTGCCTTATTGTTGGTTTATGTCTTTAGCTTATTTTGACGGTTTATCCGTCGTCGAGTTCTTCGGCCTTCGACCCCCGGGCCTGTCTGGACGTCGAATTCTTACTTAATCAAAAAAAAAATAGAAACGCTCTCTTTCAAGAGCTCTTCCAAAAACCCACGCTGCCACCGTCTTCATCCATCTTCGGTCGGATGAAACACACATCAAGAGGGAGAAACAACAGGCTCTTCAGAGACCATAATGCAACACAACACATGCTAATTAGCCACACCCTAAACAAAAATACCCAATTTACAACAAAACTCTGACCAAAGCACAAGTAAAAAACAAGGTCCTCACTGGAGTAACCCCCTTTTGGGGTTGCTAAACGTCATTGGAATATCACCTCTCCGGAGGCCCTTAACCCCTCTTCGGAGGCCCGAACCACCTCTTCAGAGGCATGAAAACGTTAGCGGCTTCTCCCCAACTGTTTCTTCTCTCTTTCTTTGATTGGGGATCGAGTAAAATCCCCAAATCCTTCTTCGATTTGGGTTCGAATCGTTCAATTTGTCGAGCTTTGCTTTGTGGTATTGTTGCTCGGATCGTTTCGATTGGAGCTTTTGTTGATTTTGGGCTATTCTCCCCGAATCTTCAATTGCTTTGCTCAATTCTTGTGAAAACCCCCTCCTTTACCCATTCGGGGTGTGATGTTCTCGGGGCTCATTTTCCTTCGTTGCCCTATATCCGCGTTGCGGCCAATCTGCAACTGCTGCATCACGAGGCTCCCAGATCCTCTCCAGCCGATGGCACCTGTCGTTGGCGTCTTGGTTGTCTCTCCTACTCTTCCACACTTTTCCGGGTCCGTGCCCCTCATTTCGCCGCCGGCGTTTTGGCTTGGTCGGGGCTGCGTGGAACATTTTCCTACTCCTGTGCCTTGCCCCTTCACCCCTTTTCCGGATGGCGGTCGACCTTTTTATTTCGGAGGTGGGGATTCGTCCCTCTTTTCGATTCCGTTCAAATATGTGTCTGCATTAGTGTCGCGGCTTATCTGTCTGGCAGTCTGTGCGGCGCCGGCGCTCACCGATCAATTCCCTTCGCTCGTTTGGCTGGGTAGAGGCCTACTGTCTCTTTGGACCCAAGCGGTGTTTCTTTGGATCCAAAGATTTGTCTTGGGCCCAAAGTTGACACGTTGAATTAAAGAATAATTTTAATAATATAAATGTAGTAAATTATAATTTATAACTATAAATAAATAATTCCATGTCGGATTTGCGTAACTCCCGATCGGGTTTCTGGTGCGTTCGGTTCAGACGTTATGTGGCTCTTCGTTTGGTGTGACTGTCGTGGTAGTGTTTATCGAGACGTCTCCTTTCTCCAAAAGAATGGTTCCTTGGAGGTTCGTTTTCACTGCTCACATGTGACTCCTGATGAGCTGCGGGCCTACGGTGCTACTCCTGGGTAGTGCTTGGCTTCGTCCTTCGTCTACGTCCTCGTCTTGTTCGGATTAGTTATGTTTAGTTTCGCTTTATAGAGCACTTTTGCTTGTTCGTTGCACCATCTTTGTATTTTTGTTTGTTTTTTGACGGTTTTCCGTCTGCCGACTTGTCGGCCCTCGAGATCCAGATATGTCTGGCCTCGAATTTTTACCTAATAAAAAAAAAGGTTATAGGGTTTAAGAAAATAATAATTTACATATATATCTTAGGGTTTATTTTCTATAATTTTTTTGATCAAACGGCGAGCTTCTGCTCTTAGTTATTATTTAAATTGGTAGAAAGCATGAGTTCAGCCTCATCAACAAGGGGGTTACATATGAAATCAGGAGCAGAAGCATATTCAGTAAAAGGGGTAGTACTAGTAACGGCAGAATTAGCAAGAGCATCTGCTATGCGATTAGCTTGGCGCTTAACGTGGATGACAGTAACCTCCAGGGTATCCTCCTCCAACCACTTGCAGCATTGTGTGACCATCTGCAGGGCCACAGAGTTGTAATTCCCTCTCCGATTAAGCATCTCACACACCGCTACCGAGTCCGTCTCAAGGCATAGACGTGGATAGCCAAATCTTCTGGCCAGTCTCAACCCATGGTAGGCAGCCCACACCTCTGCCGTGAGGGCCTTACATATGCCACAACTGAAGCTAAAGGCAAAAAGAAATTCATCTGCTTCATCTCTGAATACACCTCCACCTCCTGCCTTACCCGGGTCACCCTTGGCTGCGCCATCGACATTAAGTTTCACCCAGCCCGGTGGTGGGGGGCACCAAGCTGTCCGACTGCTAGACCCCCTCGGTGCAGATACTAGAGCTGGGAGTGGGCTGGTGGAATGTGCAATATAGTCCCTAGCGTCCTGGAGAGCCCTGGCTGTCGTGCTTTGCACCTCATCACTTCCTTCAAAAATCAATTTGTTCCTGCTCTTCCATATGCACCAGAGCAAAGAAGCGAAGTAGGTTGCATGACTGTCTTCCTTTTTAATGTTATCAAATATCCATTCCTTGATGTCCATAGGCAAGAAGAAAGTGGAGTTACCTACCCCCCACAGCTTAATCCATTGCGCCTTCACCATTGGACATAATTTGAAAATATATAAGAGTAATTACGAGTAGAGTCCCCACGAAAAAGAACATAATTAATAGTATAATGATATACTTGATATATATTTCCTTGGAAAATGTTAACGTTTTTGCGAAAAAAAATGTTTTATGTTTTGAAAAAGATATTATTAGAGCATCTGTAACAATATTTTTAAACTATTTAAATTTTTTAATTTAGAGACGATTTTAAATGTGTTGCCCCAACATATTCCCTATAATGCTCCATTTTCTCTAAAATAAAAGTTTTTGATGAAATATAAAAAATTAATTTCTCTAAATTTATATCATTTTTATTATTTTATAGAAGAATTTGAGGAATTAGATTAAAGCTTCCAATTTAGAAAATCTGCTAAGTTTTTGTTCTACATCGATTATAAAAACACGGAGACAAAAATAAAATCATATATATTGTGTATGTGTTAAGGTACTAATAATATCCTATGATTCTGGGTTAAGAATCGAGCTCTCAGTGAGAGGATAAGATCGAACCCATTGGTAAAAGGTTGATGGCGACACCCTCGTGAGAGGCGAAGGTGTGAAAGAGTCGAAATCCTTAATTTGATTTTGATTCCGAGAGTATTGAGATCTATTGTTAGAGATTCAACAAGGGGAGACCTACGAATCTCGCTTCACATATCCTTGTTTTATATTTTCCATACACCCAAAAAACCAGTCCCACAAAAAGAATGTTTGAAAGCTCGAGCCTAGTCCTCGGGGAGTATCACTTCCTCAAATATAGCAGGCTTAGTGATATCATACATTTGGACAATATTATTATGCCACATTTAGCTTAGTTTAGAAGCATAACATGTATAATCTAGGTATAATTTGCATATTTACTCATTCAGTGGTGGACTCGGATTCTACATGTTTTTATAGATGATTTCTGGTAAATATGGATCCGAGGAGGAGACTTGGGTTGATGAGTGATGACATGTTGGTTGAGGAAGTAAAGTTAATCTAAAGAGCTTAATGAAGATCTAAAGAGGTATTGTGAAGAACAAGAAGAAAACCTAAACGAAGAATAAGTCAGCAGAAATTCTCGCCCGACAAGTTGAATTTGTATCACACTTTCTAGAGGTATCGTTGGTCTAATTGACAGTTATGAGTATGCATTGGAAAACTATTTCCGGTAGCTATAACTTTCATGTTGACGTCAAGACCAATTTCGACCAAACATTTCTGAGTAAACAGTAATTGCAATTGCGGATCTGACTGCCACCGAAACTCCGCGTTTAATTATAAGGAAACCTAGTGATGTTTAAGTCTATCTTTAAGACTCAGTTTTGTCTTACTATTTAAGGGTGTTTTAGGGTTCAGTTCAGACACTTGAGAGGGGAGTCTCTAAGGTCATAAAGTAATAAAATATTTTGTTTCTTCTATAGATTGAAGCTTAGTTTGCATAAAGTTGTAAGATTTCAATTGTTATTCTATTCTTATTGATTCGTATTGATACTCTTGTGCTTATTATTGAATATTGTTGATTTATAATGGTTTGATCAACTAGTTGATATTATTGCTAGGATTTTGTATAAATTTCTCGTATTGAACCTTTATCCATAGTAGCAAACATGTATTTTTAGAACTCGTATGACTAATTTGGTGTGTAGAGAATTAATTATATGTTATACACATGCTCGTAGTTTGGTGTTGTATGTATCTTAGTTAATCTCTGATATTAAAGTGGTTTCTGGGTTCAATTTTGGCCATATTTTCGCTGTTTAGGAATTAATGATCATTAGGACTCGTAGGACTAGTTTGTATATTTAAGTTATATTTTGATAGGAACAACGACAATTTCTTCCTGTCAAATTATGGTATCGTTGTTGGGGAATCTAAGTTTTATTTCTTTATTTTGTGTATTTGACGATTATTGTATATAATTAACTTTGTTGTGGACCTATCTTATGATTCACAACATTCTTGCTACTAACCTTTGAAGATGTTAAGTTGTTGCAATTTAATGGTAAGAACTTTCACCAATGCTTAGCCAGATTACAAAAGTATGTTGACCACTTTAGTTCATGGAGTTATCAATACAAAGTGTGTGAAATGTGTATGTGCATCTTTGATGGGATGAATGTTGAAAGGTGGAGCGTTGCTAAGTACATGAGTAAAAAGAACATATTGGATATGGGACATGATACATCCTTCAAAAAAGGCAAAATGGTCATAGATAGACCACTTTTTGCAAAACTTTGCAAAAATAGCACACACTCTTGCAAATTTGCACAAATAACACAAAACCCAAATTTTTGCAAAAAAAGTGTCGGTGGCACAACCTGTTGTAGGGGGTTTAGGCTCCAAATAAAAAAGGAAAAGAAAAGGAAAGAATGAAAAAGTGGCAGAAAAAAAAAGGAATCAAAAAATCTGAAGTAATAAATGCCATCATACTCTCTCTCCATTTCAATTCTCTCTCTCTCTCCATTTCAACCGACGATTTCGAAAGGAAGGAGGCCAGAGAGGATCCACCGTTGTCGGAGTGTGGAGGAGAAGCGAAGAAAGCCGTCGCATGACTATAAAGGTATGCCCCCTTTCCGTTAACCCTAAATCATTCTTTCTCTTCTCCGTGTTGTGCGAACGTGGGGTGTCGGGTGTGTGGGTGAAGGAATTGCAATGAGGTTTAGGGATTGAAGGGCAATGGTGGGTTAAGTGATGGGTTGTGGAGGAGTGACAATGGTGGGTGCAATTGAAGGATGAGGAGGGTGGTTTTCGGGTATGGTTAGGGAAAATCTGCGGTTACGGTTTAGGAAGGCCGAAGAGATATATTGACAATGGTGGGAGTTGAAATTGGGATACGCGGATGTTTTGGTGGGTGATTGAAGAAGAACGATTGAGGTTTGAGCCGTGTTTCATTTGGAATTTTTTTTGTTTGAAAGAGAAATTTGGTGACATGGGTTTCAAATTGGATGAGAAAGTATGTTATTCATTCACATATCTTCGTTTTCTGCAGAATCTGCATAACTTAGGTGACAAGGGTAAATGGACTCTTGACACGTGACATTTTCAAGGTGACATGTAAATATTGATATTTAAAGGATATTGTTCTAATAATTTTGATATGAAATTAAGTAACGATTAGAATCTGATATGAATTTGAATAGTCTTACGAATACCACATATTCCCTTTGATGTCATTCTCTTGTTTTTTTATTTCAATTTCATTGGATGCTCGACAACAATGTCATTTTCTGTTTTAATTTGGCTTGTTTCTGAATTATAAATGAGTTTTGACATACCCAGCTCAACTGATGTTGTTTTCTGAACACTTTTTTTTCAACCTTAGTCTGTATGAGTGATGCTAAAAACCTAATCAATGCAGGTGAAAGTGTTGAAGGAGATCGTCAATGGACTATGGGTTGTTAAAGGAATGGGAAGAGTCGGGGAAGAAAGAGAAAGGGATGCCAACGCTTCTTTTGACATTGATGTAGAGAAGGAGGATGATGTTGGGAAAGATGGAGCTGAAGACAAACTTTTCAATGAAAATGAAGGGGATGGGGGCACGAAAGGATGAGGAGGTAAGTTTCTTTTTAGGTGAAACGGTGTTTTATGTTGAATGACATGGGAAATCGGGGATCCACTTTAAAGTTTGAATTTGTTTTTCAGGTCGTTCATGTCGATGTGGTTACAACGATTGCACCTGAAACCGGGGAGAAGCCCCTACAAGAAAAAAGTGATAAGGTAAGCTCTTGTGGTCCGTCGAAAGGATGGTGTCGAAGATGTTACCAGGGAAGAGGACGTGGAGGTGCTTGTCAAGGATGTGGGGAAGGGTGGAGAGGACCCGAACATTGTTGTTGAGGCTGCGATTTAGCGAGGAGCAAAGATGGCGACGCTGAGGACAACGACCACAAAGGCAGGGAGATGGAGAGTACACCTGAAAGGGATAACAAACCATAAAAAAATGACAGGATGAGGAGGTAAGTTTTCTGCTAGGTGACATGGTATTTACGGTTAAGTGACACGGGTTAAAAAAAATCTGGGAATGTCATATATGAATCTGTTTGTTGTTAGTTCATGTGATAAGGTTGTTGTTGTTGGGTGATAGGGTTTATTTAGTTTGGTGACACGGGATAAAAAAATCTAGAAATTTCGATTATATGAATCTGTTGATACGGGGTTAGCCGTAAGATGGCCCGATCTTCGACAATCAAGACTCAAAGGCAAGAACGGAAGCAAAGACTCAAGAACAAGAACAAAGACTCGAAAATTCAGCAACTCTAGACTCAACAAAACAATGAAATAAAGACCGATAGAAGGGTGATTTGAACTAAGGTAGAACGAGATAAAGACCACATGCCTCCTAAGAGGGTGGGAACTAAGCATCAACGACTACAAAGCCCGCCTCTACAACCTTACACAACAAAGCGGACAACTTGGAGGCACAAGGAGGGGACTTGTGATTACCAGGATCATCAAGCTCTCGCGAGGTTGATTAACTCAAAGCAAACCAAGCAAGATCTAAAACTAATTGTGCAATCGATGAGCAATGCTTCGAATCGATTGACTTCTCACAGATGTGTTTCACACAAAACTGATTTTTATATCAAAAGAGGCGTGAAGCGTTCTACAAGAGAGAAGCCGATTAATACAACCTAGTCTAGAGCTGATTTTCGGCTATAATTAATTAAAATAAATAACTTAAGAAAATATTAAAATAACCCTAAGAGTTTCCTAAAATAACGTAAGTAGAAAAGTTACCCAAATAGGAAATAAGGTAATGTTCCACACTTAGATAAAATCGGCTATACATGTCTAAGGGGGCTCGGCTGAGTCTTGGATCCCTATGCACATATAGGTCTTCAATCTAGGCTCGGGGGGCTGAACCGTGCTCGAGAATAAGGCGTGACTCACAAACATGAATGAGTCTCTCTACAGCTTCTTGGCTCGGGCTCGAGTCATAGGTCCGTCTCCTAAGATGATTGGCGTGTCCGGAGGTGTAGAAGATGGTCCCGCATCAACCTCCCCTTCTTGGAAAGGATTCAACCACGTATCCAAGTCCTCGTCCATGGCTAAGTAAGGAATAAGATCCGCGACGTTGAAGGTAGCACTCACGCCATAAGTTCCAGGAAGCTCCAGCTTGTAGGCATTGTCACCCATCTTTTGTAGAACCTTGAAAGGTCCATCTCCTTGTGGTGCAAGCTTGCTCTTCCTCTCATTGGGAAACCTCTCCTTCTTTAGGTGCACCCACACTAGATCCCCAGGCTGGAACATCACCAATCCGCGCCCCTTGTTGGCATTGTACTCAGCCTTTCGCATGAGCTGCTGACGCGTCCGTTCATGTAGCTCCTTGACGAACTCGACATGCTTACCTGCGTCAAAAGACTCATTCTCTCTCATAGGATATGGAGTAAGATCAAAAGGGGTTAGAGGATTTTAGTTGAGGAATGCAATGTCCTATTGTAAGCAAACTCCACATGAGGTAAGGCTTCTTCCCAAAGCTTCAAATTTTTCCTTAAAAAGGCTCTAAGGATAGTGGTTAAGTTTCGATTGGTCACCTCAGTTTGGCCATCAGTTTGGGGGTGACTAGAGGTAGAGAATAACAATCTAGTTCCCAATTTGTTCCATAAAGTACGCCAAAAATGACTAAGAAACTTAACATCCCTATCACTCACAATGGTCTTAGGCACTCCTTGCAACCTAACTACCTCTCTAAAGAACAAGTTTGCAACATTGGTAGCATAATCAGTCTTATGACATGCTATGAAATGAGCCATCTTAGAAAATCTATCCACCACCACAAAGATTGAATCCCTCCTCTTCTTAGTTCTAAGCAATCCCCCAATAAAGTCCATAGAAATATCTTCCCAAGGGGCTGAAGGGATTGCCAAGGGTGTATATAAACCATGGGGCATAAGCTTAGACTTGGCTTTTAAACAGTCAATACATCTCTTAAGGCAATGTTCTACATCCCTAAGCATATGTGGCCAATAAAAGTGGGACTTAAGTGTATGATAGGTCTTATCTCTCCCAAAATGACCCATTAAACCTCTACTATGGGCTTCATTCACCAATAATAACCTAAGAGAACACCTAGGGATACACACTTGGTCTTTCCTAAATAAGAATCCATCAAAGATATAAAATTGGTGGGTAGGACCCTTATTTAGGCACTTTTGAAAAACTTCCCCAAAATCAGCATCATTAGCATACAATTCCTTAATGTATACAAAGCCTAAGACTCTAGAATCCAAAGTGGTCAAAAGGACATGTCTCCTAGATAAAGCATCAGCAACCACATTGTCTTTCCCTTTCTTATACTTTATAACACAAGGAAATGTTTCTATGAATTCCATCCATCTACCATGTCTCCTATCAACTTTATCTTGACTCTTAAAATGTTTTAAGGATTCATGATCAGTCCTAAGTATAAACTCTCTAGGCCAAAGGTAATGGGACCATGTCTTAAGGACTCTAAACAATGCATATAGTTCTTTGTCATACGTAGAGTAATTAAGACATGCACCTTTCAACTTTTCAGAAAAGAAGGCTATAGGCTTACCTTCTTGCATGAGGAATCCGCCTATGCCAACTCCGCTAGCATCACATTCAACCTCGAAAGGTCGAGTGAAGTCAGGCAGGGAAAGCAATGGAGCTTGTGTCAACTTCTCCTTAAGCTGCCGAAAGGCTTCCTCCTGAGCTGGGCCCCGCTTGAACTTGCACCTCTTCTTCGTGAGTTCCATGAGAGGGGCTGCGATGGAGCTGTAGTCGCGGACAAATCTCCGATAGAAGCTCGCCAAGCCTTGGAAACTCCTCACATGGCCGATGTTGGTAAGAGTCGGCCAGTCCTGGATTGCTTTGATCTTCGCTTCGTCGACTCGCAATCCATTTGAGCTCACTACAAAACCCAGAAAAGACACTTGATTATTACATAATTCACATTTCTTAAGATTGGCATACAAGTGTTCTAATCTAAGTTTAGAAAGTACTTCCCTCAAATGTGCTTCATGTTCCTTAGGTGATTTACTATAGATAAGAATGTCATCAAAATACACAACAATAAATTTACCTATCAAATTCCTAAGCACATGATTCATTAGTCTCATGAAAGTACTAGGAGCGTTAGTCAAGCCAAAAGGCATAACCAACCACTCATAGTGTCCAAATTTAGTTTTGAAGGTTGTTTTCCATTCATCGCCTTCCTTCATCCTAATCTGATGGTAATCACTTTTTAAATCGATTTTAGAAAAGATAGCAGAACCATGCAACTCATCTAACATGTCATCTAAGCGGGGTATATGATGTCGATATTTTACAGTTATGTTGGTAATGGCCCTACAATCTACACGCATTCTACAAGAACCATCTTTCTTAGGGACTAACAACACAGGCACAACACATGGACTCAAACTTTCCCTAATGTATCCCTTGTCCAACAGTTCATGGACTTGGGATTGAACCTCCTGGGTTTGAGTGGGATTCATTCTGTAAGCAGGCCTATTAGGCAAAGAAGCCCCTGGAATGAGATCAATTTGATGCTCAATTCCCCTAACAGGGGGCAGACCTGTTGTATGTCCTCGGGGAATACATCTTTATACTCTTCAATAAGAGATAGGATGTGAGGAGGGAGGGTAGCTCTAAGCTCCTCACTCAACATGTTCAACCCTTTGCATAGGAGCACGAGGGTTGTTTCCCCATCCGCAAACTCGTCTAAAAATGTACTCTTGGAAGCCAAGAATACCTCTCTAGGTCGAGTAGGGGTAGACACATGGCTCGACTGAGCCTCCTTATCTAACTCACATTTACTTACCTTTCACTTCTCAATCTCATCAGCCACCTGGGTTGGCGTCACAGGATTGAGAACCACATTCTTGCCCTGAAAAGTAAAGGAATATCTGTTAGTAAAGCCATCATGCAAGACCTTACGATCAAATTGCCAAGGACGACCTAATAAGATATGACAGGATTGCATAGGTACTATATAACACAACACATTATCTTCATAATGTCCTAATTTGATATGCACTTTGACTTGCCTATTCACTTTCAAATTACCACAGTCATTCATCCAATGCAATCTATAAGGCCTAGGATGCTGAATAGTAGGGAGTTATAATTTACCAATCATCTTTTGACTAGCAAAGTTACAACAACTTCCCCCATCAATGATCACATTAGCCACCTTACCCTTAACTAAGCATCTAGTATGAAACAGATTCCCACGTTGATTGTCATCACATGGTGCAGGAACAACACTTAAGACTCTCCTAACAATCAATGATTCTCCATGTTCATAATCAATGCCATCATCATCTTCATCATAAGTAAGCAGGTTAAGGTTTTGATCATTATCATTAGAATGCTCTTCATTTTCATCACAAGAATTGTCAAACACATATTCGCCTAAGTGATTAATCATGAGAGTTTTCTTATTGGGACAATCCTTCATAACATGACCTCTACCCTGACTTCTCATTAAAGCTTTCAATTGGTTCCAAGACGCGATAGGCACATCAAGCGCTATTCTTCTTTCCTTAATCAAATTATCCCACCAAATAAGAGCAAACCCTTGAAATTCTAAAGAAGTCAATTGTACTTTCTTAGGTTCAGAGAAATTGTGACGGTTCCAGATTTGATCCATTTTTGTTTCCCAATCAATATATGCATCTGGATCTGTCTTACCATCAAAGGAAGGGATTTTTACCTTGACCTTACCTATGTCGCCCTGATCAGGATCTCTAGGCTCATGGTATTGGTAACGTCCTCCTTTGTCGTTCCGCCTTGAGCGTTGCTCCCAATAGTCCTCCTCTTGGAAGTCATCGTCACGCTCCGAGTAGTAGAACTCCTCCTGGAAGCCACGGCCTCTTCCTCTTCCCCGTCCTTGCCCCTGCGCATTACCAAATACGTTATTTCTACCATATCTCTCCCCTCGTGGAGAGTCGTTCTCTTCAAAAACAGGATTATTGAAATTAGGGTTAGGAGGAGGGTTAGGATTTCGGACTTCCCTTTCTTCATTAGGCGTCTCGTCACGCCTTTGATTACCTTGACCACCAAGGTTATTAGAACTCGTTGGTCTAGCCTCCAAGGCTGTCAACCTATCCTTTATCACCGTCAAGGTGGTGTTAAGGGTATTCATTTGGGTGTTGAACACCGCGGCGGAAACGGCTGCTTCAGAATTGTTGTCATCGTTGCCATTGTTGGCATTGTTCCCGTTGTTAACCTGCTGAGACATTGTAAATAAAGACAAACATGGAACTATGTCATGATTAGCAAAATAAAAACAATCTCACAAGTGTTTCGCTCACACTCTTCGCTCTAATTGGTAAGACAAGCTCGTTGGGGCAATCCACTTTGGGCAAATCAACACTCAAGCAAAGACTTAGCAACACAAGGCAAGAGAACAAGAGAATGCGCAAGAAACAACAAGCGAAAAATTCCAACAGAAGCAAAGTATCGAGTCGGAAGGAGGGGTATCGACTCGGTATGTGGCCACTGGACAACAAGGTCGATATCGACCAGAAGACTCGGAATCGACCAACTGACAAACCCAATAGAAGCCAACTATCGACTCAGGGGGTATCGACTCGGTACCTGTGGGAAACTCGATATAGACTCAAGGAGCACTCGACACAGCACTCGACACTTGCAAAGACCACTCGATACACACGAAATAACTCGACAAAATAGAAGAAAAGAAGGAAAAGAAAAGAAAAAGAAAACTTGGACTTTTACCTCTTATTGATTCAAACCCTTAGCAAGGACGTTATAGTTGCAAGGTAGGGCTTAAAAAAAATTGTGTTTTTGTTTGGGAGGTATGTGTTTAAGGCTTTTTTTAGTAGATCTATGAAATTTTCACCAAGAATGGTCCTTGAAGTTTCTTGCACTAGACTCGACAATCCCTTTTTATTTTTTATTTTTTTGAAGCTACTTTTGCCACCAGTGGATTTTATCCTCCTAGGTCAAAGCTTTGAATGTAATTTTTTTTTAAAATTTTCAGACTGTTTTTTTTTACTAATGCAAGAAAAATATCTATGAAATAAAGGACTCTTCGAAAATTCTAATCTAAGGTGAAAGAAAAATAAAAATATGTAGCCCTAAGGAAATATATATAGGTGGAACTTTGGCTAAATTTGGTAAATAAATCTATCTATTCCCTTATGATCTAAGATAGATTAAAGTAATTAAATCTACCAAAGAATTTCATAAAATACAAGGAATAGAATAGATAGATAAGGAATAGATCAAAGATAACAAAATAGGATTAGGCTTGTTTCCAATGAAGGCCGAAAGCTCCTGCTGCACAAAGATGTCGGCTGCAACAATGGATGAAATCGGCTCCAAGGACTGATGTAGGTCACGGCTAGGCTTGTTTAAGGCTAAGAGCAACCACTACACTCAAATTTGACACGGGGTTAGCCGTAGGATAGCCCGATCTTCGACAATCAAGACTCAAAGATAAGAACGGAAACAAAGACTCAAGACACCAAGAGTATTACTCTCGATATCGACCCAAACAGAACAAAGAACGTAGCACTGTACTCGACTAAAAGGACTCGAAATCGAGTAAGATGAGAGATCAAGGACTCGATGCAAACAAGAACAATAAAGACACGAAATTGAAATAACAAGACCGATAGAAGGGTTAGTGCAATCAAATTCAAGATTCAAGAAGTAAAAGACCAAACTTTAACAAAGACTATATTTTTGTGGATTTTTGGTGTTTATATGAAGAACAAAACAAAAGACACAACTTCTGATGTCGAAACTAAAGCTCTGATACCAATTTGATATGGGGTTAGCCGAAGGATTGCCCGATCTTCGACAATCAAGACTCAAAGACAAGAACGGAAGCAAAGACTCAAGAACAAGAACAAAGACTCGAAAATTCAGCAACTCTAGACTCAACAAAACAATGAAATAAAGACCGATAGAAGGGTGATTCGAACTAAGGTAGAACGATATAAAGACCCCAGACCTCCTAAGAGGGTAGGAACCAAGTATCAATGACTACAAAGCTCGCCTCTACAACCTTGCACAACGAAGCGGGCAACTTGGAGGCACAAGGAGGGGACTTGTGATTACCAGGATCATCAAGCTCTCGCGAGGTTGATGAACTCAAAGCAAACCAAGCAAGATCTAAAACCAATTGTGCAATCGATGAGCAATGCTTCGAATCGATTGACTTCTCACATATGTGTTTCACACAAAACTGATTTCTATATCAAAAGAGGCGTGAAGCGTTCTACAAGAGATACACCAATTAATATAACCTAGTCTAGAGCTGATTTTCGGCTATAATTAATTAAAATAAATAACTTAAGAAAATATTAAAATAACCCTAAGAGTTTCCTAAAATAACGTAAGTAGAAAAGTTACCCAAATAGGAAATAAGGTAATGTTCAACACGGGGGCTCGGCTGAGTCTTGGATCCCTATGCACATATAGGTCTTCAATGTAGGCTCGGGGAGCTGAACCGTGCTCCAGAATAAGGCGTGACTCATGTTGTGAGCCTAATTTGCCATGTTTTATAGTTACTTTTATATCGTTTTCTGCATACATTTCATACATTTGGGCTAGAATAATACATAATTTGAGTAGTTTATGTTTATATGCAATATATGGAGGTCTACACAAGTTTTTGTTATATTTCGCAGAAATCGGACGCACTTTGGAGCTTAAAGGAAACCCATGAAGAAGCTAAGGATGGTGCAGCCGGAGAAAATACCATTTTTCGGTATTCATCATTATGAATCAAGCTTTGATGTCTTCATGAGAGTTGTGGCCCTCGAAAAGGGATTTCCAACACATGCTCATATGCGTCAATTCGACGAACGAGGACTCGGGAAAGTGCGTTTCAAGAATGGAGCAGGATGCTGAAAGCGATAGAGTTACTCGAAGTCGACCAAACTGGTCGACATCGACCGAATTCTACTCGACTTTTGCTCCAGAGGACGAGATCGAGCACGAGCTGAGCAGGAGCCACTCAAGGAGCCACACTTAGTCGACATCGACCAAATTTGGTCGATGTCGAGGAAACTCGACGAGCCCAGACGATAGCCGAGATCGAGTACAAACCGAGAAGTGAAGACCTTACTCGACGTCGAGGAACTTACTCGATGTCGAGGAAAATTCCAGAAAGTCCGAGTCGAGTACGAGGAGAAATCCGATCCTAAGAGGTTACTTGCAATCCAAGATTCGAGATATTCTACCAAAATACATCAAGTTCTATCAAGGAGAAGGAAGATCTATTCACTTTAGCTTTATTTCCTTTTAGATATAATTATTTATTTCCATGTTTTATCTTAATGTTATTAGATAGATAAATATAGATATAGATATAATTTCTTTCCTAGAATAGTTAGGGAATGAAGCCTATAAATAAAGCCCTAGGGGGCTGATTTTCATTCATTCAAGTCAAGTCGTCTTAGGGCGCAAGGAGAGAGGAGAGAGAGAAGGCGAGAGAGGAGAGAGAGAGAGAGAGAGAGAGAGAGAGGGGAGGAGGAGGCGAGAGAGAAGGAGAAGGAAGGAGACGAACGGTTGTAAGTTTTAGTTTATTTTATGTTAAAGTTAATTTCTTTTATTATGGTTTGTTTCTAATTTTCTTCTTTTAGGGTTGGGGTGATCCCAACATAGATATGTGTGTTTGATTTATAAATCCATGAATTTATATATATGTCTTTATCATCATCTACCTATGTGCTTAATCCTTTGCGAGAGTTGAGGAAATTCCTTATTCATGATATTGAAGCGAGATCTTATTATGAATTGGATAGTAATTAGGGTTTATTTGCGAGAGGCGACTAATCCTAATTAAGAAAAGGTAGAAACAAATTAGGTTTTTATGCGAGAGCCTCTATCACCTAAATTGTTGGAATTTGCGAAAGTCTATTCTTTGATATAAAGCATGCATCTTTATGTGATTTATGATCTGCACATACGTTTATTGTTGTGGTGATCCCTAACCTTGGAAGTTTGCATCTTTATTTGTTTTATTTTATTATTTTTATTCGGCACATATTCTACTCGATATCAAACCACCATTCTCTCTCCATCCCTCAACATCGACCCCTCTATTCTTTATCGACAGCCACCCTCATCACCTTTTCCTGCTATCCCTGAACCCTAAAACACCCTAAACCTAGAACCATTGACTTTTGTCCTGAGGACGAACCTGACTCCACTATCCTATTAGCGGGGTCTTGACTACAAATTTATTTGGTCGAGAAACCCTCTCGTCAACTCACAAACATGAATGAGTCTCTCTGATGTATAGCAATCGGCTAGGACGGCCAATTGCTAAACTAAAAGCGCGATCTTGCTTGAGCTCTTTGAATTTCTTCAAGATTTAACAAATTAACTAAACTAATTCTTAACTAAATAAAACTAAACTAACTAACGTTCTTAAATAAATAAAACTAAACTAACTAACGTTCTTAACTTAAGAAAGTGAAACTACTAAAGACTTAATTGAATTGAAACTAAACAAATTAGCAAGTAACAGTGAATGAATGCAAAGGAAGCGAAGGCGCGGGGACTCGCTAGGCCGGCTCCGAGTTCGCTGGGCACGAGTACGGGAGCACCGTCGACACTAGGCTCCTCAGGGCGCTGGTGTGCGACGGTGATCGACGACGAGGGCGATGCCGAGGAAGCTTCGCAGGGAGCGAGCGCGAGGACGAGACAGCGAGGGCGCTCGATCGACTGAGCCGTGCACAAGCGCAAGGGCGTGAGCGCCTAGCGCGGGCGACTGGACCTGCTTCCGCCAAGCGCCTAGCTTTCCGGTGGCGACGGGGCTGGGTTCGGTGTTGTTGAGCCAAGGTGCCGGTGATGGTGATTGTGAAGAACAAAAAGGGCTAGTGACGGAGGTGGAAGATGGTGATGTTGGTGATGAACGATGATGATGATGATTGGAGTAGTGCCGACGGTATTAGAACACAAGAACCCGATAACTTTTGGGATTGATAATCGAGAACCCTTTAATCCATAAAGGGGTTTCTCAATTCTATTCAATCTGATTTAATTCAATAGAACTATAATGTTTAAATAGAAAACCTAAGAACCAATTCTACCGATGGAATTTAGGTTGATAAAGATAGAAATTTAATCCTAAAGATAAATAAACCCAGAAGATAAAACTTAATCTAAAATCCTAACCATCTTATTTAATCTAACTAAGAAATACTAAAAATAAGCAATTCTATAATTAGACTCCAACTAACATAGGAGTTACTAAAAATAGAATATATAAAAAATAAGAAATATAAATAATAAAATAATTAACGCCGTTTCTTCAACGACTCCCAAGGTGGAGCCTTCTTCTTTCGCTTGAGGATGACATCATTCTCTGCAGCTTCTTGGCTCGAGCTCGACTCATAGGTACGTCTCCTAAGATGATTGGCGTGTCCGGAGGTGTAGAAGATGGTCCCGCATCATCTGTATTAGTTGATGTGACAAGGTTATTGCAGCTAAGTGATATGGTTTACTTAGTTGGGTGTGTGGTGAGGATGGGGAGAAGCGGATGACAGGATACGACACGGAGCTTATGAAGGAGTTATGATCTCCGTTGCCATCGGGGTGTAGAGGCAGTTGCTTACTATTGCCATCTTTCCATGGTAGATTGTTATGAACTTTGTTGAGGTTGTATTTTTTTATCAGGGCGTACTTTTCATACCCCTAGGTTGTTATAAACTTTGTTGGGGTTGTATTTTCTAAACTTTGTTGCACAAAACTCGTAGGATGTTATGATCTCCGTTAGTCAGTAGATGTAGTATTTTATGACATTGGTTGGTCAGTACATGTTAGTCTTTCATGAACATCTTATGCACTTTGGGGTTTTCTTTACGAACATACTTGGATTTGAAATGTTTGGGTGGAAAAACAGACACGTTAAATCCTTCAAGTGACGATCATACAAACAGGTGACATGGTTTATTTTGAAAACAAATTTAAAGTGAAACCCCACACTGTGACACGTGAAATGGCAGACCCTTACGAATTCCTTACGAAAATGGCAGACCCTCAAAACTGTAAATCATCAGAATCAAACAAATGACAAGTGAGATCTAACATGTGACACGGGCATACAAACACGTGATAGGGGTGAATTCCTTACGGAAATGGCAAACACTCAAAACTCAAAGTCATCAGATTCAAACAAGTGACACATGAAATATAACAGAATAAGGAATTGTGCATCCACAAAAAGTTGTCAGGGCAAAATACAACGCACCATACATAAAGTTTGTCATATGTACATTGACCCAAAATTACTCCCAAGTACTTACCCCGTTCCCAAAAGTATTGAAGTTCTTAACCACTTACCTATCAAAATGGTCCAACCCCTGGCCATAAACTGAAAATGCAAAATAAAACCCAGCTTCTAAGGTAAGCCGTTGGACCACCAATAGAAGAGCACAACTATGAACGACGACGCTTCACATGGGGAAACTCACCCGTGTCCTCCTTGAAACCGAACAACTCCAAATCATCCCAGTCTTCTTCGAGCTTCACTTCAAAACCTTCGTCCTTGTCCGAGACCCCAAATTCGATTATGGAGGTTGGTCCATCGCCATCCTCCTCCTCGTTGCTAATGGAAATCACCTCCAAACCCTGACCCATGTCACCCGAAGAGGTATCCGTGTCACTCAATTCAATTACATCCAGACCATGTACCCTGTCACCTAAACATGTACCCATGTCACCTGATTGTTTAACCGTGTCAGTGTCCATCGCATCCAGCTCCGTGTTCTTCCCTAAGGTAGTGGTCACATTTTCCCTAGCATATAGCACATCATCTAGAGACACGGGGTTTTGTTCTACCTTACCGTCTGCCTCATATATTACAATCTCAGCCAAATCGTCCACTTTTGGGGAGTAAGGTGGCCCACCCAATCGTTCTTCCCAGACATGTTACTTTACTTCAAAGCCCCCCTTCTGCAATGGAACAACATATATCGCAAGGGGCCACGGATCTTCTCCACACTTCGAGTTCGGAAACTTAAACGCCTCAAAGTCATCATCATCAACTATTATGATCGGATTACCCCCTTCTTTTGACATTGGTACGTAAGACAACATCCACTCTTCATACAAAGCACCATCACCGACCTTGAAACCGATCAGCTTTTTGAAAGAGTTAAAGTCGATGCCCTCTTGTATTATGACATTCTTGTGCGCATTCTCACCAGAAAACACCCATCCGCCTCCCTTGAACACCAAAGAACCATCAAAGATGAGTACGACGCATACCAAGGCTTTTCCACCTGAAAAATGATACCAGAGATGAGAAGAAATGTTATCAATCGGTATCTAACGCCATATCTGAGGAGTAATTTGCCTAATACACTTACCCCTTGCATATGAGAAGAAAGGTTTCTGGGAAACCAAGGTGACACGGGGATTCTGATAACTGACATGAGCACCGACTGAAGGCGACAAGTGCTCTGCAACTGGAACTGCAAGGCGACAACTTGTCTTTAATGGTGGAACGTTCTCCATCTCTTTCTCTATGTAAGTTTATGTTGTAGAAGATGTGAGAGAAGAGAGAAAAAATGAAAGTCTTTTCCCATCCTCCTTTTTATACAATATAAAATGGTAAAAGTAAACTCAACATCACATCACCCATCCCCTCACAATTTTTGGCGCCAAAATCCATAAGCCCTTCCCTCCTCACATGTTCCCTCCTCCCTCCCACCTGCAACTTGCCCAAGAGGTCACCATTTTTTTTTTGGCAAAAGTAGACCCATAAACCACTTTTACATTTGTCCAAAAAGTGGTCTATCTCTGCAGACCATTTAAAAAGTTGGTCTATATTAATTATATGTTATACACATACTCGTAGTTTGGAGTATGTATCTTGGTTAATCTCTGATATTAAAGTGGTTTCTAGGTTCAATTTTGGTCGTATTTTGGTTGTGTAGGAATTAATGATCATTAGGACTCGTAGGCCTAGTTTGTATATTTAAGTTATATTTTGATAGGAACAACGACAATTTCTTCCTGTCAAATCATGGCGTCGTTGTCGGGGAATCTAAGTTTTATTTCTTTATTTTGTGTATTTGATGATTATTGTATATAATTAACTTTGTTATGGACCTATCTTATGATTCACAACATCCTTGCTACTAACCTTTGAAGATGTTAAGTTGTTGCAATTTAATGTTAAGAACTTTCACCAATGCTTAGCCAGATTACAAAAGTATGTTGACCACTTTAGTTCACGGAGTTATCAATACAAAGTGCGTGAAATGTGTATATGCATCTTTGATGGGATGAATGTTGAAAGGTGGAGTGTTGCTAAGTACATGAGTAAAAAGAACATATTGGATATGGGACATGATACATTGATACATCCTTAAAAAAATGTGAAGGGTTAGAGCAAATGGTGGGTGGGCACTATGCTTATTGAATTTGTGGATGGTCAGGGGAAACAAATGTAAGATCTATTTTTTTTTTTCCAATTTTAAAACGGATCTTGGACCCGTTAGTTACTTTTTCTTTTTTCTGAACGTAATGATTATGAGACATGTGTCATCAAAAAGGTTAAATGGATCTAAGAACCGCATGGTTGAGTATATTTTCTAACGTTTGCAATTTTTATATTGATTGATTATAACGGTAATAGTAGTAATAAAAATAATTCCATCTAATATTTCTCGTAAAATATTTGAAAAAACTATTTAAGTAATTGTTTTTTATCTAATAAAATCATTGTCATAATAGTAGGATATGTCATTATCATTTTTGTATTATTACAATACGAAAACATAAATTTATATATAATGAAAAATATCATCACAAAAAATAGTTTATTAATTCTATTACTGCACTTGGCTTGATAAAAAAAGGATAAATTCTAGAAAATCACCCATTAAATATTGGTTTTTCACTTAATCACCCGCTAAATTCGAAATTATACAAAACAACTCGTTATATAGGATTTGTTAACAAATCACAATTCAAACAAAAACATCCATCAAAACGACTAGTTACCTCACTTTTTGATCAAATTTTCTTTTCATATCAATTGAAACACCTCAGACTTGTAATTAATAAAAAATAAAAGGTACTTTTTTATGTCACCGTCAAAATTTACACATCAATAAGACTTTGAAGTCCTCCCCCCCTCCATCGCATCTCCGGTCCCCTCGCCCCACCCGCTGCCATATCCCCCGACCTCCCCTTGTTCTTGTGTCCAGGCCCCACCCCCTCCTGTCCCCGCGCCCAGGACCCCGACCCCCCCTTCCATTCCTCCTCTAGTTTGGCTTGGCCTCCCCCGCCTTCGAGGTCTCCGACCCCAACCCCTAAGTCGAACCCTAAAACCCAGGGCTTCCAGCCCCGACCCCGCCCAAAGGAGTTGGTGGAGGCAGGATCGACTCAATCGGCGGATTGAAAGATTGAAGAACTCGAACGCCCATTTACGGGGCTAGTAAGCTTTATATTTCCCGCTTCGTCTGATTGTTTTAATTGGTTTAGTTTTGAGTACTTCATTCATTTGATTAGTCTGATCTAGTGCGTTGTTTGCCTATCTTGTTTGCTACTTCCTATTAATTGCTCTGGCAATTTCCTATTTTGCTAATTTGCTGAGTTGGTACATTGATTTGTTGGTCCTCTTCTTGTGGTCTTTAGGGTGCTTCCCGTCCATCTATTTTACTCTCCCCTTATTGTGGTGTGCGTTCTCTCCTGAATGTGTTGCTTCTTACCTGGAGTAGGAATCTTTTACTTTTCGTGGTGTATCTCAGTTACTTTGTTCATTACCCTATATTCGTCTTGTTTTACTTTTGGTGTGTGTCGGTGCCCCTTGCTTGGTTCTGGTTGTTTTATTGCTCGAATGGCTCGTTGGGTGGTCTCTGGTCCTAGTCAGGGGGTGGCTCATCAAGGGAGCCCTTGGCCTATGGGGTCTTCTTTGAGATTTGGTTCGTGGAATGTGGGAGCTCTGACTGGTAAGTCGTTCGAATTGGTGAAGATTCTGCAAGATCGTAGAGTAGACATCGCGTGTGTGCAGGAAACTAAGTGGTGGGAAGTAAGGCCTGACATATTGATGGGTGGAAGCTATGATACTCGGGGCTTGACAGGAAGAGGAACGGGGTTGGTATTTTGGTTAGTGAGCGCTGGAAAGACAGGGTGGTGCGAGTGGACCGGGTGAGTGGTAGACTAATGGCTATCAAGTTGGTGTTGGAAGGCTCCTTTCTGCACGTGATTAGTGCTTACGCTCCCCAAGTAGGTCGGGGCGTAGAGGAGAAGAGAGAATTTTGGGAGTTTTTGGATGCGTTGGTCGGGACTATCCCAATGTCGGATCAGTACGTGATTGGAGGAGATTTCAACGCTCACGTTGGCAAGAGTAACGACGGGTTTGAGGAAGTTCATGGAGGTTTTGGCTACGGGGTTAGGAATGATGGTTGGACTGCATTGTTGGAGTTCTCTGTTGCGTTCGGCAGTGTCATTTGTAATTCGTTGTTCCAAAAGAGAGATGAGCACTTGGTTACTTTCGATAGCACAGTCGGAAGATCGCAGATTGACTATTTCTTGGTGAGAAAGGAAGACAGACGAAGCTGTAGAAATTGTAAAGTGATCCCCTTTGGGGGTCTTTCCACGCCCACCATCTTCCGGTCTTGGACCTTATGGTGCATGGTCGATTTCGTAAGAAAAAGCATACTCCGTCTACGAAAATCAGGTGGTGGCGCCTCTCAGAAACTACTGGGTTTGTTTTCAAAGAGAAGGTGTGGCAGGTTGCTGAACAGGAGGGGATTAGTTAGTTGCAGGGCAATGCATATGCGATGTGAAGTCGTTTGGCTGGTTGTATTCGCAGAGTTGGTCGGGAGGTGTTGGGTGTGTCTAAAGGCGGTCAAGAGCCCAGCTGGGGCGCAGATTAGTGGAGTGAGGATGTGAAGGCAAAAGTGAAGGAGAAGCAAGTAGCGTTTCGCAGGTGGCTACACACATGCCCTAGAGAAGACAACATAGAGCTTCGGTTCAGGTACAATGTGGCAAAGAGGGAGGCCAAGCGAGCAGTAGCTAAGGCTAAAAACAAGTCCTTTGATTGTTTTTACAAGGCCTTAGATCAGAAGGGAGGGGAGCAGGTTCTCTACCATTTGGCTCGTCAGAGAGAGAGATTGAGCAGAGATATAGACAACGTCAGATGTATCAAAGATGAGAGTGCTCAAGTGTTGGTTGATGATCAGCAGATCAAGGAGAGATGGAAGAGATACTTCTCAGAATTACTTAACGAGGATTTCCTCCCCTCCGAGCAGAGTCTCACGTTCGCAGAGCGTATTGACTTTGGCTTCCACCGTCGCATCACTAATGAGGAGGTTAAAGGAGCTATATGTAGGTCGAAGAACAACAGAGCTTTTGGTCCGGATGATATCCCGGGGGAAGTTTGGAAATGGTTAGGGGCTAAAGGTCTGATTTGGCTAACTTCACTTTTCAATGCAATCTTAAGTTCGTGTAAAATGCCAGCAGAATGAAGACTTAGCAAATTGGTTCCGGTCTACAAAAGAAAAGGTGATGTCCAGTGCTGCAACAACTACAGAGGAATTAAGCTATTGAGTCACACGATGAAATTATGGGAAAGAGTTTTAGAGGTAAGACTTATGAAGTTGGTGCAGGTGTCTGAGAACCAATTTGGCTTCATGCCTAGTAGATCTGCTATAGGAGCTATCCACTTGCTCAGGCGTTTGATCGAGATGCACATAGATAGTAGAAAGGATTTGCATATGGTATTCATCGATATAGAAAAGGCGTATGACAAAGTTTTGAGAGACTTGCTTTGGAGTTGCCTGGTTGAGAACGGAGTGCATGGGGCTTCATCAGGGTTCAGCTCTCAGTCTGTTTCTTTTCACTCTTGTCATGGATTGTCTTTCTGCCCCACTCCATGAAGAGATCCCTTGGTGTATGCTGTTTGCAGATGACATTGTGCTTGTGGACAACTCAAGAGCGGGTCTGGCACACAGGCTTGAAAACTGGAGGGTGGTGCTAGAGTCTCATGGTCTCAGATTGAGTAGGACCAAGACCGAGTATGTTTGGTTTAGCTTTGGAAAGGGGTATGATCAGGGATCCGCAGTTGCATTGGGGGAGGTTACAATCCCCAAGAAGGATTATTTCAAGTATCTGGGCTTGTACATTCAGAGTGATAGGGGTATTGATAGAGATATCGAGCATCGAGTTCAGACTGGGTGGCTAAGATGGAGAAGAGCGTCGAGGGTGCTTTGTGACAAAAAACTACCCGCTAAACTGAAGGGAAAATTTTATAAAGTGGTTGTTAGACCAACCTTGATGTACGGCTCTGAGTGTTGGCCTATTACTAAAGCGCAAGAACAGAAGTTGTCAGTTGCAGATATGAGAATGATGAGATGGATGACGGGGCACACGAGACTCGACAGAATCCGAAATGCTGACATCAGGAGAGAGGTTAGAGTTGCGAGTATTGGGGATAAATTGCGGGAGTCCAGATTACGTTGGTTTAGGCACGTTAGTAGGAGACCTGCTTTGGCTCCGGTTCGGAGGTGTGAATTCCTAAATTTAGGAGAAATCCGTAGGGGGAGAGGTAGACCTAAGAAGAGCTGGTCGGAGGTTATCAGACATGATCTCAATCTGCTGAATCTATCAGATGATATGACTTCGGACAGAGACCACTGGAGGAGGGGCATCCGAGCTGCTGATGTCTAGTGTCTTATGTTTTGGTTTTGATCTGAGTTGTGCCCTCGTGTCATTGTTTATTTCCATGCTTCTTCCCTGCGCCTCCCCCTTCTTATTCCTTGCTCTCTCTTCTCCCTTCTCTGATTCCTATTACCATGTGGTTCTATTGTCCTATTGTTCTGGGTCAATCGAAAACACTCTCCCGGCCTGTTTGGGGTACGAGTGCGTACATCCTGACCCCCTAGACCCCGCTTTATTGCGGGATTAACTGAGTTGTTGTTGTTGTTGTTAAATATGCATCTAGTATGTACAAATGCCAACGTTCAATTCCTCAAAAAGGGTATATTGATCATCTACAATATTTTTTTAAAAAAAACCTTGACATAATTTTATTATGGGTGGTTTTGTATAATTTCTAATTTAATGAGTGGTTAAGTGAAAAACTTAATAATTAAAAGTGATTTAAGATTTTAATGGGAGAATTGCCCGCAAGCCAGAGAGAGAGAGAGAGAATGAGCGCCGGCGGTTCTTTGAAAGCGATGTTGGCGGCGGCGGTGGGGGTAGGAGTGGCGGAGGCTAGGGCTTCAATATTTGGGCATGTGCTTAACCCAACTGGCCAGAGAACCGCCCACAAGCTCCTCCGTAAGAAGCTCATCGGGGACAAGGTCGCCGCCTGGTACCCTTACGATATCAAGAAGGACGACCCTCTTGTCATGGCCGAAGAAGAGACCGAGTAATTTCTCTTTCCTCTCCCTCTCCATTTTCCATTTCAATTCACGCACACAAGGTGCTTGTTTTTTTGCCCATGAGAAAATTTTGACATTTTGACTCTTGCTTGCCCCATAATCGCGAGGTTTAGTGTGCTAATGTGTTTTGTTTGAGGTGATTTTTCATTCAATTCAGAGTCCGGGGTAGGAATCGGTGGGTGAGCAATGCGTAGTTTTCCTATGGATTGGATTTTTACAACTTTAGCTGTTCCTGTTTGGTGATCTTGCTGCCAGGCATGGAATTGAAATCTTTTGGGGTTATCAACTTTTGAAGGTGTCTCTGTATTCTGAAAATTGTAGCAACCACTGTTTAGTTACTGGATTTACGACCCACCAGCTTGAAAATTGTAGCAACCACTGTCTTTGTTGAGGAATGTGAATGTTTCTTGTTGAGGTTTTATTCTAGGATGGGGGTTTTGGATGCTGATTCTTTGAAGAGTAAATACAGTAGTGTTGATCCTGTGAGCTTGTAATCAAGAGTGAACGTTTTTTGTGGCTACTTGGACGAACTGATGCGGTGTCTAAAGGAATTGAGATAGACAAATTATTGGTTATCCAAATGTGGTTGGGTGTGAACTTGCTCGTATTTAACCACTTTAACTGAATGTTGTATGGAATGTGGTGACATAGGAGTGAAGAGCAAAGCGCCTTTCGAAACACTTGATTTTGGCAGGAATGTGGGATAATGTCTTCATTTTGCTTTCATGTAACTGTTGTGATGTGAAATCTTATTTTGAATACCAGAGTATTTTCCTTTTTAAGATCAAATTTTCTCTACAACTGCGCGAAAAATCAACCATTTGAGTAGTGTTAGATTGTTGATGTTGTCATAGTAAACTTCGTGGCTTATGTGATTTGATCTTTCCATTGAGTTTGATACCTTTTATACAAGTTTCCATCTGCTGTCTAAAGGTATAGAACTACCCAGCACTCTTGAATATAGTTGTTCTTTCTTATTTATTCCCTGTTGCGTTAATATCCTTTACCTTCCCATTGCTACTTCTAAGTTCAAATATTTACCTTCGGTAACGAGACTACTGATCCTAGTCTTTGGTGATTGTTTCGCTGGCTTGGCAGCTTGTTATGTGCACTCATGATTGGAGTCTAGTTTTATTGTCTAGTCTTGTAGTTTAGATAGCTGCTTGTGATGTTCGATTGTTCGTATTATCTAGACTTGACATTTTCAGTATAGCATACTGCCACTTTACAGAAGTCTTAGAAATTAAAGTTTTGAACTCTTGTCAATAATTCTACAGGCGATTGAATAAACTTGAAATGCTCAAGCGTCGTGGAAAGGGTCCGCCCAAGAAGGGACAGGGTAGGCGTGCTTCTAAACGTAAGTAGGGACTTCCATTGCCAACACACTTGTGGCATCGCGCAGCAGAAATCACTCGTACCTTGGAGCTTGGAGGACTGCTTATAAGCAAGCATCTTTTGTGGTAAAACTTTTGGACTAAAGGACCAATATCTTCAGTTGCCCGTATTTTATCGTCGTTGTCACCTTATTGTTGGGCATGGGAATGAAGGTTTTACTAATTTTGGAACATTCGTCATTAGATAAAACTCTCCTTATTATCTTTCCTTGTTCATTCAGATTAGTTCACTTGAATTTTGCAGATGCCAAACTTAGCAAATTTTATCATCGTAATCGCCTCAATGAACACCAACTATGATGTTACAGATTGCAGAATTATATGGTCTGTTCCACTATTCCATGTATCCCCTCAATCTTGGAGTGATTATTTACTTATTAAATAATACGAGGTCGCTTAGTTTTCATGATGAATGATTGTACCAAAGTTTATTACGAGTACTATTATTTTTTCTGTTTTATGTTGTGTTTTAAGGGTAATTAATGTGTTTGTTCCCAATCTATTCTTTACAAATTGTTCACAGTTGGCCCTAACCAATTCGATTGATGGAAACTACTTGCGACTTTGGTCCTCCCATCTCCAAATCCGTCAAAATCTACATTAATGGATTCGGTGATATTCAAGTTTGGCCATTTCACTGATCTTGAACAGCCTTGTCAAATCGTTGGAACTTCGGAAGAAGATGATTCCTGATCGGGTTGAAACTGGTTGTAAGGCAGGATGGATGAACAAACTAGACTGGGAGAACTATTTACATCATCAATTTGGTTTATCATACATATTTGCTGAGAGGAATCGAGGCTGAGAGGAATCGAGGCAGAATTAATGAAGCGAAAACAAAAGTCGACTTCTCACAGTCTATCCCCAAAGAGGGACGAAAGGTTGATCCCCCTGTTGCAGATAAACATTTCAAGATTGCTAGGAGCAAAACTAGTTCTAAGGGCTATCTTTTTCAGTAATGAACTCTTGCAAGATTCTGTGTTTTCAAGAGCTTACACCAAAAGTAAAAGCTCTCATTCCGATTTGTTCAAAACAAAACGCTAATATTTTCAAGCTCATTAAACTGGTTTTCAGTATTTTCGAAGTTCAGTTAAAATTTGGTTTAATCTATTACACCAAAAGAGAGAATAAAAAGGGGAAAAAAAAGGGGTCAGTCTAACCTATTTGTAGGAGAACTGTGAAAGCCACCTGTTGGATATCGAAACTAGACTGGGCAGGTGCTTCCAGCTCGTGTCTTCGGAACAATTAGTTGATGTGGGGAGAAAGCTAGATCACAAACTTCAGCTACAGCAGTAAAAAATACAAGATCACAGACCACCAAATCAGCAGCATAAAGATGAGATGTCCATTCTAATTTCTAATGGGAACGGGAAAGAAGATTTGTGCTCACTAACATCATCGATTTCAGAATCAGCATAATATGCTGGACCAACTTCCACTATCCCTTCCACTAGTATTAGATGTCAAAATTTCTCCTTCAGCTCTGCAACTGGGAAGTATACCACATGCTCTGAGCTCAAATTCATTCCATCCTCTTCAAGCGTCAACAGAAACTGTTTTAACCTCCAAAGCTTTGTTTCTATTTGATGAAGCTGTTCCATCAGTAGTTCTGCTTCGTGTTTTCTATCAACAAAGCTAACCTTCTTTTTCTCTCTCCTCTTTGCCTTGAGTAGAAGGAGATGCCTCTTCAAGCAGATGTCCTCGCTTAGGTCTATACCAACCTATGTAAAAAAAGAGGCACAGCAAAATTTGGGATCACATACACTTTGTGAGGTGTGCAGGGTGGTGCAGCGAGCTGGGGGCTATACTGAACATAGCCCTAGAAATCTAATGGAACTCACATTTTTTGTCTTGAGAGACATATATCGCGCATTCTTGAACCATTTGTTCACCTAAAAGCATCCAATAAGAAAACACTCATAGCCAGAAAAAAAAAACATTCACAGCTTTATCATGCAAAAAAAAAAATTGAGTCAGAATCTATCGTGTAGTTATCCCATGAATTAAGAAGTAAGCTTTCACCTGTCCATATTCAAGACTTAGTTGCTGCGAAATTTGTTGCTTAATCTCTCTGGAGGGAAGTTCATTCTCCATAAACACTTGACGAAGCTTCTGAAACAATACGGCAACATTTAGGGCTCGTTCATTATCATTCTGAGTTTTTGAAATGATAAAATTATTTTTGTTTAAAAGCTACTTCAAATGAACTGAGAAGCTGAGGAAATTCTCCAGAAAATGGTCTTTTATTGTTTTTAAAAGTGGAAACTGAAAACTGAATCAAACAAGCCCTTAATCGAATAAGCAGGAAAAAAAAATACCCCTGAAGAAATATAGCTCAAACTACCTCCACTGCATCAACAGGAATCCTCCTCTTGAGATGCTTTCTGGGTATTGGGTCAGTAGCAGCAGTCTCTTTAACCTCCATAGGCAACTCAGACGGCTTTCCTTCACCATCAAGGCTAGTGAGAAAAGTGCTCGCAGCAAGATTCTCCTTTCTTCTCTGCCTCCGTTTAGGAGGGCCCCAGTCTTCATCGTCACTGAGTTGCTCGGTTACATTAGGGTCCTTTCCAAACATTTCCTGTAAGCACGTGCAAAAAATTACTGTTAAACAAGCATTGGACTTGCTACCAAAGATAGTGTTAGCAACATCACCCATTCCTGAAAAAAATTCCAAGATCACTGTTGGGAGCCACCTTAGGAATCATTAAATTCTAACAAATTCCAAAACAATTATATACATAAATAAGTTGGGACTTTATGAACCAAAGTTAGCATAGCAAAATGCAAACAGTAGTGGCAAAAACCAACAAATTTCCTATGATGAAAAATCTCAACCCAAAGCAAGCAACTCCTTGTCAACAGGACTCCACACAAAAATATCCCTTCCTATTATCCTAAATAAATATTCCTTCCTATTATTCTAACTATATATTGCACAAGGCAATGACTGAAAAATGTCATGTTACCCAATGGAATTCGACTTGAACAATTAAATTAAATGGACCTTAAATATATGCATGAAACTGCTAATTTGAAGGAGACGTGGAAATCAAATGAATGAGAACAAGCGAAAATAAAAATGGTCTAGAAAGAGGGTCTACCAAAGTCACTGATGAGAAGGATCAATCATTTTATACTATTTCTATTAATGCACTGATGAGAAGGATCAATCATTTTAATGTAGCAACTGCAATAGGTTCTAGCTACTCAGTGATCCAAGATCTAGAAAGCCTTTGTAATTTGTACAGTTTCATGCCATTTAAACGGTAAGCCTTTGTAGTTTGTACAGTTTTACCTGCAAACAATCCAAAAGGAAACAATCATAAGGTCACATACTTCTCTAGCTGTCTTGGCCTAAACCTTAGATTTGGACAAGGATAGAGTATCATCTAAATTTTAAGATGTAGCTCTAATATACTTACATCATACAGCTTCCTATAATCCACAGCATACCGCCGCCTTTGACCACTAAAAATTTCATCAAGGGGTTCATCGGTATCCAAACCAGCGCTTGCATCCCTTTTAGAACTATCACAGGATAACGTGTTTCCCTCTGAACATCCAGAAACAATGTAATCTTCACTTTCTAATGAAGATATGCTACTGGAACTACATTCACCAAAAGACCTGTCAACCCCAATGCCAGTGCAGTCATGACCACTATTTTCTTCCCTCAGAGGGTCATAGTCATTATCTTCCGAGTCTTCATCTGGCCATTCGTCTTCTGGATTTATCTCTGCGGTCTCATTGTTTGGCAAGGAAGCTTCTCTGAATATATCCTACATTCAGAGAAGTGTCAAATACAATCAATACCCAATAGCAGGGGTATGCCGCTGTTATTTAAAACATTAATGAATTCTGCAGATATTAACCTTCCATGTATCATTAGCAGAGAATTGGGTCCCAACATGTGCATTAATTGCTTCTACAATTGCCGACTTGCAATCGCAAAACTTGCAAAACCAACCTTGATCTCCCGAGGGTACTAGTGTATTATGGCCAATAAGGAAAAGACGTAAACATAATGTAAATTACAGATGGTTTTACAAAAGAAATTGGTGAAATAATGATAGCTACCGGCATATGAGCAAAATAATCTCTTCCTTCAAGCTACTGACATACTTGGTCAAACATGATGCACTAGTCATGAAATGTTTTCCTATGAAAATAGTGATAAGACTTCAACGTAAAATTTCAGATTAAATTTTTATTTTGAAATAAACTAAAGGTAAACAATTATGTTGCAGTACAATTAAATTGAAAAAATAAAAAAAAATCCTAAAGAGAGAAAAAAAGAGATCAGGAACTTTCTTTTGTTAAGGTGGTGACAGGGCAAGCAGGATGGTTAAGGCAGGGTGCAGAGTTTGAAGAAATTAGTGATAAGCACAATACATAAAAGTACAAGTATGAAATATGTAGGAGGAAGAAAAATTTAATCAGGCAAGAAACTTCTTTAATATTTTTAGAAAGATAATAAAATTTGATATTTGATATCATGACTAGAACAAAACTAACTTGTGAGAATTTGTAGCAATTCAGTGAATGACCTCCAAACAAATTAGAATTGCTAGAATAGCTCATTTCTTGCAAATCTAACCCAAATGGGGAAAAAACAACTGTACTTTATGAGTGTGCGGCAGCCGGCAGCACATTGCATCTCTTCACTTCTTAGTTTTAACAATTAATTATATATTTTGATTTATTAATTAAACACTAACTACTTACTAAGAGTCTAAAATATAACCTTAACATATCTCTTAATAGATGCTATGTATCTAAATTCCCAATATTCTAATATTCAAATTCAAAATAATTTAATAAATAATTATTATAAAACCTTATTAAAATTCTTTTGGAACACATTTGTAGACTACCAAATTATTATAAAACCTTATTAAAATTCTTTAGTATTTATTTATAGATTACAAATATAATTCCTTTTTCAATTTGGGAGACCATATACTATAATACTAATCAATATACTTACAACTCTTTTGGAACACATTTGTAGACTACCAAATTATTTAAAATAAAAACAAAATTACAAAAAAAAACTCAATCACGCTACCACTATCATGCTAATAATTTTGGCATTTCTAAATGATTTTAAATAAAAAAAATAGAAAATAAAATTCGGTAACTCGACATTGTATTGATGTAGGCATGGTGGATTGCTATTTGACAAATAAACATGGCTAATATTATTGGCATGTTCAAGTGAGATTAATTATCATTATGAAATGATATATTGTTTGAATTATTCACATCAAATTCTGGTTATGTTTATCATTGACATTTTTTTTCCTAATATGAAAAAATAGCGTGTTTATAATCATGTTAAAGTTTTAAAAATAGTATCTCAATAACTTATTTTTTACTAACAACATAAACCTTGGTCAAATATTTTGAAATGTTCCACCATAAACAGCTGATATATCAGATATCACCTTGCACAAATATGTCGAGGATGGATTTTATTATACAAATTACTTAAAGTGATATTATTTTACTTGAAGCTCAAAGGAAATATTGACAAATGATATCAAAATAAGGTCCCAAAGCATTGACTTACTATCTTCTGTTGCCAATGGAGGATCAAGACATTGTTGGTGAAAGGCACAATTGCACGTGCCATCACACAGTATGATATCATTGTCTTCAAAAGCTTCCTTCAATTTGCACTTTGCACAATATATCTATATGTAGAAAACAAAAAGTGACTTTGTAAAAACAATCTTGAACCAACTAACGCAGCTATTCTTCGGAATACTACAAAAATCCATTGTTACAAAAGAAGATATAAGAAATATCAATGATTCACAATGGACAAATTAATAGTAGACATAGTAAGAATAATCCAAAAAGAACCAACACCTACATGATCATGATGAACAGATCCATCAGGAAATATAAATGATTCGTCAATCTGTCCTGAAGAGCTTAACAACTCCAACTGATGAATGACATTACGTATCCCAAGTTTACATCTTAGTATCTGTGTCTTGGCTCGTTGTAATTCCTTTTCTGGCCTTATTTTTTCTCGACTGCAAGAGAGAATAAAGAAAACACTACTCATATTTTGAAGATACTCTGGAGCCAACTCCCCACTATGAGAACAGCTACTCACACTGAGATTGTGATATTCAAGTAACACTTAATGCACAAAAATGAAGCAATAGATACTTCGTTTTAATCTTCAAAGGCAACTGTTGCTGTGAATTGCTGAGTCCCGTACAGGCCTCTTACAATAATTTGATTAGAGTTTGAGATTGTTTAGGTTATTTGCATTATTTGTTAGACAATAGTTAAATCATTTGCGAATTGATTTGAAGTGGAAAGCGTTACATAGTGGTTGTATCAACTTCCAAGAGATCAACCATGGAATCCAGATTACTGGCACTTCACAAGAGATTCTGTTCCAAAAGAGAACAAAAAAAAAAGAGAAGAAAAGAACACAAAACAAAACAAAATAGCTTCTTGTGTACCTGAGCAAATATAAATAGTAAATACCTTTGACCTTTCCAACCATCAAAGCAGTAAGCATCAATGAGATTCTGTTCTAGCTTCAGCTTAACCAAGAGGTTTCTCGCTCGTCTATGCAACTGAGAGGCTTCATCTAGATGCATCATCTTATTTTTCTTCAATTTCTTTCTTCTTTTAAAATATTGAATGATGCTCTTCTCCCCGGTATCCATGAAACATAAACAAAGGATAGTCCACCTTGAAACTCAGCGCTTGGAACAGCTATTTTTGAAGGCTTGTTTTTACAGCGTACCTCTATTCTAGAGAAAAAATTGAAAATGCTTTGTCAACAAATTTGAAATAGAAGACATTCAATGTGATCTAGATTTCGACAAGGAAATGCTAGGCATGTGGTCTGATAACAGGGAACTATCCCCTGTCCTCTAAAATTTGGACAAATTTTGAAATAGAAGACATTCAATGTGATCTAGATTTTGACAAGGAATTGCTAGGCATGTGGTCTGTCAACAACTCTAAAATGTGGACAAAATTCATATCACTAAGCTTGAGAAAAACATGTCAAACATACAATCCAAAAAATAAGTAAGAAGCCTAAGGTAAGGGGCAGTTTGTTACGATTCCCAGCAGTAGAGAATTGGTTTCAGAAACCCTAAAATCAATTTGAGAAAACATATGGGAATGGCTCATTCAGGTGGAGGCATTCCTACATTCACTATCTCTCATTTACCACGGGTTGAGAGAAAATTGTCAGCCATTAAGCTTCTTATCTCACATGTCCGTCCTCGATGTGTTTCCCTAGTTAGTTCTCTCCATTTCTCCCACTTCGTCCACCAGTATCTCCCACCTCCTTCGCTCTTTGATTGTTGCTCTTTTTTCTCATGCATGCAAGTGATAGGTCAAACTAGAGCTTTGATGGTGCAGCTTAATGGCCTCATTGAGAGAACAAAGACAGGTGATGGGCAAGCTAAGGGCTTTTGCAAGGTGGACTTTGGTTTCCGACCCAAGGGGCAAGGGATATGTCTTCCAAGAGCTGCAACTGTCAGGAGGATCAAAATTCTCAAGCACCAAAATGACCATGTAGCAGGCAGCAGCAGATGTCAACACTTTCTCCAATTCTCTGCATTCCCTCATTGTTGGAGCTATGGCTTTATTTCATTTCCTAAAATTCAATTCCATCTAAATAGATACTGCGGTTGAATTGCTGGGAGCTATGTGGGCTGTCATTTAGGAGCATGAAAGGAGCATATGAAGGGTTGCTGTCATGGTGGTTTTTGCTGTTGCTGATTTTTGCTACCAAGGGATACCTAATGCAAGCTTCAAAGTATACGAGGAAGAGTCTATATGCAGTTGCTGATTTGGGTTTTCGATCAACCGATCTCAATAACGGGCATCACAAAACCCTAATAGGAATTTCACAAAACTGATTCTCAAAATCCCAAATCCTAAACGAATTCGCATATCCTACCAACAAATTGAACTTAATAACTCTCAAATTTAAAAAGAATAAGGTATGAAAGTATGAAAGACCAACCTTATCAATTCGGCGAATGCGGATCTGGGAGGGGAAGAAGTTGCTGCTAGCTGCTGCAGTACTACGTTCGTTGTACAGCAGGGGCGGAGGGCATAGGCCGGCGGTTCGGCGGAGCCTGGAGGGGGCGGAGGGCATAGGCCGGCGGTTCGGCGGAATCTGGGAGGAGGCGATCGTCGTAGCAGATGTTCGAAGTGAGTCACCTGGCTTAGGTCGGTCGATTGTGTGTCATAAAAACCATGGGTAAACTAAAAAAAAACGCAAAAAGAAGAGCCGAACAGGATTCGAACACTAGACCTCCCGAGTACCCTCCTGCGTGGATTGTTGGCGACTGCATACCAGGCGGCAGTCAGGGTCGAATAGAAAATACTTATACGAAGCGAGTTACGAAAGTTGTGCCCCAAAAAAGAAAAAACGTACTCCGTATATCGCTATTTAGTGGAGTAGTAATGAAGTTTAACATTTCAGTTTCAAATTACATCAAAGTATCAAACCTAAAATATATTGAAAAACAAAAAAATATGCATCAAATCTCAAGCAAAAGATCGATTATAACCTTAGGATATATTTACTTAAATATTACCCGTCTCACAGTTTTTGCGACAAAAATATCAATTAGCTTGACATAATCAACCTTCTGAACCACCTTCTTTTCGATCGACATTATATAGCCAAGTCATTTTGCCTCTCTTGTGTCGTGATGATAAATTTTGATTAACTTCAACTTGGAAAAACTCCTTTCAGCAGATGTTACTATAACTAGCATGGTTAATAAAATTCGATGGGCCGCAACATATGCATTTGGATAAAATTCATCCATCTTCAAATGATTAGATGCGCAGCGGAAGAGAAGAAAACTATTTTCTAACATCTAATTCGGGATCTCATGCATGAATTGATATGAACAATATAGAGGGGAAAAGTCGTACCTTTATTGTGCGGAACCTTGATTCGAAATCACCTTTGGAGAAAAGAGCCTCAAGCGCGACTCCTCTACTTGGTCCACACGAGCACGGGATTGGATCTCCTGGTCTCCGTTTGCTAGAACGAATGATCGAAGGATTGCAACTCACACCCTACGGGTTAGGGAGGCTAGCGATTTGTGGTGGGAGAAGTTTTGGAGACACGTACAATCCAATATTCAGTTAAGACTTATTCTCAATAAGTCTCCTTATATATTGTAGAAACTATAGGTCAACTTATTCCTAATAAGTCACCTTTATCTTTTATCTTCTATCCACAAACTATATCAACAACAATAACTTATTATTATTAATCAATTATCCAATTCTTAATACTCTTTGTGTGTGACCATATAGGACCTGAATAAAATAGCAATAGATTAAATATAATTTAATCTATAAATTATAGTTGGCTTCTAGCAAAGCACTATAATTACCTAAATTATTCAGATTATAAATCTCCATTTTAATCCTATTATATCATTATTATTTTACACATCAATTAAAGGACACCGATTCCTTCAATCTCCCACTTGTCCTTAAGTGGATGTGCGGTTTCAATTCCTTTGTCACTTAATGTTCAATTTGACGATATGATAGCATCTCATGTTATCCATATCAATTCAAATTATTTCTCGATCCCGAGTTTGAGCTGTCAAATAAACAAATGATTATGTATTAATCCATTTGAGCATGGCCATGCATTTTACAGTTCTTACTCTTCGAGTGGCCAGAACATTATTCCTACTCGGATATCCAAATATCCAGAATAGGAGGACTTCTCCAATCTTGCGTGACTATATCTCCCACTTAAATTTTAGCAACCCCAATCACTGCCTTTATGACTGCCTTTTATGGATCAGCGGTTGACAGTGTCAAAGGCTACCAATCATCAAGTGAGAGGGATATCACACCCATGTCCGAGAAACCTACTAATGATATTTTAACCTTAAATCAGTGGCAGATCTAGTGAATAAAAGTTAGGCGAGCGAAAAAGTATTGAAGTTAAAAGAGAGCAAATTTTGCCAAGTTCCCAAACTTTATTCCCAGTGGAGATCTACTGCAAGTCTGCAACCTCTCCTCTACTCCCTTCCCTACCTCACAACAATATTTCAACATTTATCGAATCTTAAAAAAAATAAAAAATTATAATTATATTACTAATATCTATATTTATATATTTGAAATTTTTAATTTTGAAAAATCATGTTTTAAAATATTTTAAAATTAAAAAGATAATATTTTAGAAAATACAATTATAAAAAACAATAAAACATGAATTTTCAAAATAAAATTTTATAAATATATAAAAATAGATGTTAGTAATGTAAATATAATTTTTTAAATTTTTTTTAAAATTAAATAAATGTAAAATAAAATAGTGGAATAGGGAGAGTTGTATGAAGGGGAGTAGAAGATCCGGATTGCTCTACTCCATTACAGGTGCCAGGGTGGGTTGGTGAAGAACTAGAGTGTTTTATTTTTTGCTAAAAAAAAAGGGTTTTATTTTAATTTTTTTTTATCAATAAACAATTAAACATAAAACAAAAAAAAGTAGGTAACTTGTTTACATACGAAGTACTCCGTATAAAACAATGTGAGTGTTTTGGGCTTGTAGATTTTGGGCCCATGTTGGCCATCATAAGCCTATGTTATTTTATTTTAACCCCAACAAAACATAAAAAAATTAGCTATGGAAATTAAATTTGACCCAGCAATTGCTGGATCTGCTTAGTAAAGCATTCGCCTCTGCCTTAAATTCTTCAACTTATTGGAAAAATCTTAAGGCAGGTCTGTCCAACAAGTATCCACCATACTCGTCTACACGATTGATTAGACATCTACATGTCCCTATAGCCCGTGAAACTTGGCGCCATCAATCAACTTGTATAATAGTCTATATTAAATCATTTATGTCCCATTTAATGATTCAGACTACGGAAAAACATAATTCATAATATCAGTTCACTTAATAGGGTTTCAAGCACCACGACTTTCGCAGCGATCCTATTTGATAATCATAAATTATTTGGACATTTTATTCAATTATAAACCATAATTGAATAATAGTGAAATTTTATTTCAAACAAACATGATGCAAATATGTTTCAACAATCTTGATCAATATCTAATGTTTTAAACATATAAATGAAATCCATTCACCAATGGACTTGAGTCCCTTAGCTCTAGTGTGACTATCATGCTTGGTCTTGGGAAGAGGCTTAGATAACGGATCCGCATTATTGCCATCCGTGTGTATTTTGCACAACTTCACATCATCTTACTAGACCTGGTCTTGTATGATGTGATACTTCTTGAGTATGCGTCTGGATTTGGTATTAGAGCCAGGTTCTTTGGAATGAGCAATGACACCATTGTTGTCACAATAGATGCTAATGACTTCAACCCTTTTGGGAACCACACCAAGCTCATCAATGACCTTCCTTATCCAGACAACTTCTTTAGCAACATCCAATGTTGCAATTTACTCAACCTCTGTTGTAGAATCATCTACTGTGTAATGCTTTCAGCTCCTTTAGCTCATAGCTCCTCCAACAAGAACAAAGACGTATCCGGATTGAGATTGGAAGTCATCTCTGTTTGTTCAGAAGCTTGCATCAATTATGCTTCAACGATCAACTCATCATGTCCTCCATACACCAAGAATTCATCTTTAGTCCTTCTTAAGTACTTTATGATGTTCTTGATTGCACTTCAATGTGCTTCACTTGAACTCGATTGGTATATATTACATTCACTCAAAGTGAATGCAATATCTTCAATATCTTGATGAGTACATATCATCGCATACAATATGGATCCTATTGCTAAGGCATTAGGGATCCTACTCATTCTATCTAGCTCAGCAGATGTCATATAACACTACTTCTTGCTCAGAGATAGACCATGTTGCATAGGCAGAAATCCCTTTCAGAAATTTTTCACGTTGAACTTGTCCAGAAACTTATCTATATAAGTTCCTTGACTTAGTCCAATGAGTCTCTTGAATCTATCCCTATAGATCTTGATGCCAAAAATGCACTCGAACTCTTCAAGATCTTTCATTGAGAAATACTTCTTGAGCTAGTCTTCTACAAACTCAAGCATTTGAACGTCATTCCCAATAAGTAGTATGTTATCCACATACATAACCAAGAAAACAACTTTGCTCCAACTAAACTTTTTGTGAACACAAGGTTCCTTTTCACATTTGATGAATTCAAACCATTTGATCACTTCATCAAATCGAAGGTTCCAACTCCTTGATGCTTGCTTAAATCCATAAATGGACTTCTTAAGCTTGCATATCATCCTAGGATTCTGTAGATCTTCAAAACTCTTGAGGTTGTGTCATGTACACATCCTCTTCTAAGTATCCGTTTAGAACATGGTCTTGACATCCATGGCACCATGCCATTTTTTGGAGCCTGGACCCATCATAGCTTGCTTATATGTAGTAGACTGGTTGATTTCTAACACCAAAATGTCCAGACATGTAGTCAAAATGAAATCAACAAATCTATTTGGCAACGATCTTTGCCTATCCAATCTACGTGTGGGTTGAGCAACTAAAGGTCCTACCTCAACGATTTGTGGACTAGTAGGGGTGAGTTCTTGTAACTCCCCTGCCTCCGGTATATGATTATGAGTTCTTTCTTCTAGTGAAATTAAGTCCTCAAAATCCATAGTCTCAGACATTGAGTGATCCATGTCTTCTTGACGTTGCTCGGTTTGTTGGTTCTCTCGAACTTCTTCGAGATCAACATTTCTCCCACTTGACTTTTTGGAAATAAACTCTTTTTTCCATAAAGACACTATCCCTAGCAATAAAGACTTTGTGCTCGGTGGGATTGTAGAAGTAGTACTCTTTAGTTTCCTTAAGGATACCCTACAAAGAAGTACTTATCAGATTTGGTTGCGAGCTTATCTTCTAGTAAACATTTTATATATGCTTCGCATCCACAAACCTTGAGAAAAGACAAACTTGGAACTCTTCCTGTTCATAACTCATATGGTGTCTTTTCTGTAGCCTTAGATAGAGTCCTGTTTAGTGTTAACATCATGGTTGTGAGAGTATACATTGAAAAGATATTGGAAGATTAGCAAAACTCATCATTGATTAGACCATGTCCAACAAGGTCATATTTCTCCTTTTAGAGACACTGGTAATTTGTGGTGTTTTGGACGGAGTTAGTCGTGAGATAATCCCACAAATCTTTAAATGATGATCAAACTCTTGAATCAAATATTTATCACCACGATCAGATTGTAGTGCCTTAATTCTCTTGCTAAGCTGGTTTTCAACTTCATTCTAAAACTCCTTGAACTTTTCAAAAGGATTCAATTTTATACTAATTCATTCAGTAAATACAATTGTATCTACTTAAATCATCAGTAAAAGTCATGAAGTATTTATACCCACCTCTAGCTTCTGTGCTCATAGGCCCACATACATCCATATGTATAGTGCCAAGAGCTCAGTTGCCCTTTCACTTACCCTAGCAAAAGGTGACTTTGTCATTTTTCTCTCATTAGACATGAGTCGCATGTGTCAAATGATTCACAATCAATTGATATAAAAATTCCATCTTTATGGAATTTTCCATGCAATTTAAGTCTGAGTGACATAACTGACAACGTCATAGATAGGTATTTTCACCTGCATCTGATTTTTGCCTTTTTTGGTACTTATGTTGTAAACACCAACCGTTTAATATAGTCATTACTAATCACAACATTAGCTAACATTTGTACCAAAAGAACTCACAGTTCCATCCTTTTTATCTTTCAAATACTTTAGGCAGTTTCTCTTCTAGTGATCCTTGGTATGGTATTAGGAACAGTCATGGCCAGTAGCTACTTTAGCTTTCTCAGAAGTGTTCTTAGGTTGGGTAACTAGTTTACCCTTCCATTTTGTGTTCTTCTGCTGTCCAGATGCCCCCCTTTTTGAAACCTTTTCCCTTTTGGACCATCAAGATATCCTTCTTGTTGCCCATAGTTAGATTTTGCTCAGCGGTCTTAAGCATCCCATGCAACTCTTCAAGCGTTTTTACAACTCTGTTCATATTGAAGTTTAGCTTGAACTGAGTAAATCCATCGTGCAGAGAATGAAGTATGATGTGTGTAGCCAACTCTTGACTATAGGGGTGGCCAAGTCTCTCCATGTTTTCAAAATGATCAATCATTTCAAAAACATGAGGACCAACTGGCTTGCCTTTCTCAAGTTTGCAATCAAGTATTGTCTTATGAATCTCATACCTCTCCATCCTCACTTGTCCCTGAAACATAACTTTCAAGGTGCGAATGATGGTGCAAGCATCCATCTTTTCGAACCTCTTTTGAAGGCTCGACTCCATAGAAGCCAGCATAAGACATGTGACAATCACTGACTTATCTCTGATTTGTTTTTCCCGATCCTTCTCAGCTTGAGTAGAGGCATCAGTCAATTGTGGGATTGGGGTGGCAAGTACACTCTCTTTTCCTTCAGACCTGAGAACAATTCTCATATTTCTTTCCCAATCGAGGAAATTGTTGCCGTTCAACTTATTCTTCTCAAGAATTGAACGCAAATTGATGATGGTCGGGTTATCGTTTCTATTCATGATATCTACAACATTGAACATGCAAAATATGAATCATGTTTGTCATGCAAAAGCTTAAAAAATAAACATGCTTTAAATGTAAACAAGCTAATGCCATTTTATTCATAAAATAAATTTCCCTTTGAATAAAATGATTCCAAGATCCTATTACAAATAAGACATTAGCGTGCTTTGGCACTACCCTAACTCTTATGTGACAAGGTAAGTAACTTTTACTAGTTATAACATTTATAACTCTTGGTTGATAGATCACATCTTATGTAAATCTATCCCATGCCTCAAAATCCAAAACTTTGTCTTTTGGTCTTTTGTTGAGTAGAACCAATTCAAGGCTATAAATCCCTTATATAGATTTACCCGTACTATCCCAAGGTCAAAGCATGGACACCTTGCTTTGGCAAAACCTATCAATCAAATTCCAAGGGCCTCATAGG
Organism: Persicaria tinctoria; assembly: GCA_037127255.1. Lineage (NCBI taxonomy): Eukaryota > Viridiplantae > Streptophyta > Magnoliopsida > Caryophyllales > Polygonaceae > Persicaria > Persicaria tinctoria. The sequence goes on along the minus strand of JBANSL010000007.1, from coordinate 16,089,343 downwards.
TTATGAATTGGAAAGGCATACTCTCAATTTTCTTTTAAGAGAACTAGGTTTGTCATGCAAGTCTAATTATCAAGTGAACAAACAACATAATCAAACATGCAAGCATAAACCAAACACATGTACAAAAATTAATTGTGATCCTAATATGGCCCCTAATGAAAAGAAAACCAAAAAGATAAATCTTCAAGGTTCTTCTAACTTCTTGGATCCTCATCCTTGATTCTCCTTTTGGATCTCCATCCTAGAATCGCCTTTTTGATCTCCATTCTTGAATCTTGTAACATCTTCTTTTGTACAATGTATAAATAAATTTACTTTCAAAAAATTAAATTACAAAAATACATAACGATACGCAGATCGTGTACAAAAATACATAACGATACACAGATCGTATTTATATGCTACTTGGGCCATACTAGTCACCGCATGCAATAATATCAAATATTAAATAAATATTAATCACAATTAATATACTATCAAAATGTTAATCAAATTAATATAAATAAAAATAGAATATTAATCATATTAATAAACTATTTTAACTCAAATCAATTAAATTATCTAATAAAATAACTAATTTAATATTCTTGATATTTAATTCAAAATTAGCAATCACATGTATGGAATAAATTTTATGGTAACTCTTACCTTGTATAATTGGATATAAATTTTTTATTAGGGGTAAAATATCTACCATATCTAGTTAAGGTAATTTAAGATTTTACACTAAAATCATAAATATCTTACATAACCCTAATTCCGCCCCATCCACTCCCACTCAAATTTTTTTGTAACAATTACAAAATCTTTTGACAATTGTAAGATTAAAACGGTAAGTTTTCAGAAAACTTCAAATTTTAACAAATTAATATATGAATCAAATTCACCCAAAATTTGTCAACTCTTAGCATCAAAATCATGAAGTTCCAATTTCTTAGATTTAAATGAACTTTTGCTTTCATAAAATCACATACTGTATTTCATAATTTGCACACGAAATCTTATTTCTTGTATAAACTACACCGATTGATTGAAGTAACATCAAAACAAAAACCTTTTTCCAATCAAGATTGAAAATTGATCGATGTCAATACTTCACGTACTACCATTCCAATATCAATCTATGTGAGATTAATTAGCAAGTTGACTTCAATCAAACTAGTGCAGAAATCAAATTTAGCGGTGTATATATGAAATTGATGTCGTGCCAAGTTTAGCGACGTGTGAATCGAAATCAAATTCTGATTGTAAACTTGTTTAACCTATCAAATTTAATATATCCAATCAATCAAAATCATAATTTTAATCATACAAATTATTCCATATATCAAATATATTGCTAAATTGAATCAAAACTAACAAGAAAATTAATCGATCATATCAATTTATGCAAGAGGCTCTGATGCCATTGTAGGAAAATTAGATGCGCAGCGGAAGAGAAGAAAACTATTTTCTAACATCTAATTCGGGATCTCATGCATGAATTGATATGAACAATATAGAGGGGAAAAGTCGTACCTTTCTTGTGCCGAACCTTGATTCGAAATCACCTTTGGAGAAAAGAGCCTCAAGCGCGACTCCTCTACTTGGTCCACACGAGCACGGGATTGGATCTCCTTGTCTCCGTTTGCTAGAACGAATGATCGAAGGATTGCAACTCACACCCTACGGGTTAGGGAGGCTAGCGATTTGTGGTGGGAGAAGTTTTGGAGACACGTACAATCCAATATTCAGTTAAGACTTATTCTCAATAAGTCTCCTTATATATTGTAGAAACTATAGGTCAACTTATTCCTAATAAGTCACCTTTATCTTTTATCTTCTATCCACAAACTATATCAACAATAATAACTTATTATTATTAATCAATTATCCAATTCCTAATACTCTTTGTGTGTGACCATATAGGACCTGAATAAAATAGCAATAGATTAAATATAATTTAATCTATAAATTATAGTTGGCTTCTAGCAAAGCACTATAATTACCTAAATTATTCAGATTATAAATCTCCATTTTAATCTTATTATATCATTAGTATTTTACACATCAATTAAAGGACACCAATTCCTTCAAAATTCATCCATCTTCAAATGATTCAACACATCTATTGCTCTGCTAGTTTCTGGTGGCAGTGAGTGCCTTAGCAATTGCAATTCTGAACATAAATCTGATGCTTCAATATCAGAGTGATTATCAGGTGTCAAAATTTTCGGAAGACTGTCACATGATCTCAAAAGGCTAACATAATCAGCAGATTGTAACTTCTCCACACTAAACAAAAAGTCAAAGATCTCCTCATACTTTTAAAATTGCACAAAATGAGATTGAAGTGAGGAGAGAGCTTGATCGATTATAAATAAGAAGTAGTTAACCTGAAAATATTCTTTTGGTGACTGGATTACCTCTTCATCGTTGATCTCATCATATTGTCTCTTTTACCGAATTATGCATTTTATTTGTTGAAAGGCAACTTCAATTCCCATTTCATTGTTATCTGTTTTGCTTCAACCATATCCTAATTAAATCCACATTCTCTATACTCTTGAAGAGAAGAAAAAAGCTCTATTAATTAGATAATAGCAACATCAATATACATATCCTCTCCCTGAAGCAATTGACTGATAATGTTAATCTGCTTCACTTTTGGATTTCGGATCTTCACTTGTTGCCAATTCAACTAAAGCATCCACAATCTGCGCAGCTTGCTCTTTATGGGCTTCACACTCTCAACATGGCTTTCCCACTGTGCTTGTGAGAGCGTCTTGATGGTAAGTCCCTTCACATGTTTTTTAAAAATGTGTCATCTCTTAGTAGAAGAAGCAAATAAAGTGTAGATGTGTTGTACAACCCCGAAAAAATGACATTGCTTTAGAACAACAAGTGACATATCACATAATACCAAATTGAGAGAATGACATCCACAAGGAGTGTAGAAAGCTCTAGGAATATAAACTTCAATCAATCTACTTTATACACCTTTGTGCCTACCTTTCATATTAGTCTCATTGTCGTATCCTTGACCTCTTATGTCATTTATGTTAAGGCCAATAGTACAACCTGCAACTCCTGAAAAAGTTCACTGCCTGATGTATCAACCTTAAAAAACTCAAGCCAAAATTATTCCACTAAAATATTATTTCTAGAAACATCCACACAACGAACTATAAGGGACATCTGCTCCTCATAGCTTGTATCAGGGGTGCGATCAAGTATGACTGAGAAATACTTGGCATTTTTAATTTTCGCAAGAATTGAACTCTTTACATCAACCGCTAACTTATGTATCAACTCATTTTGAACACGATGTAGATGCCCTGCCATTACTGAATTAAACTCAACAATTATTTCAACTAGTTGTAAAAAAATCCCATTATTGTCAAGATGTGTAAAGATTATAAGACATATCAATTAGGGATGGCAACACGGCAGGTTCGAGGTGGGGAGTACCCTCCCCATCCCCGTCCCTGTTTACAAAAAGTCCCTCCGTCCCCGTTCGGGGATGAAAAATTTCCCCCGTCCCCGCTTAATTTTCTCCGTTTACATTCCCCACGGGTTTTCCTATCGGGTTTTCCATTTAAAACTCATGGTTCCCATTTAAACTTATGTAAGATCTAAATAAAAATTGGGATTTCTTACTCCCCATCGGGGATCCTCGCGGGGTTCCCCAATGGGGGCGGGGCAGGGCGGGGATCGGGGTGGGGACTACTATGCCCATCCCCATGCATCACTGTCCCTGTGCGAGGAATCACTTTAGCCCCCATCCCTGTCCCCGTCGCCATTTGTTAATTTTCCCATCCCCGTCCCCGCGATGGGGATTCCCCACGGGGTTCGGGAGTGCTCGCCCCATTGCCATCCCTAATATCAATCCCCTAAAGAACTAATACTTAACATGTAGTCACCATCCTACACATTCAAGCTTTCTAGCAAAGTCCACAAGAACATGTTTGCTACGAAAGATTAAAAATTACAATGAATAATTCAAAACCCTAGCGATGATGAGATCCTAGCAATTAAGTTGGCTGATCAAGATAGAATCAAACACCATAAAGCATTATGAGTTTAGTTGCTCATGCTTACCAAACGCAAATCTCTTAATTCTTTAATATCAAAAGATTATGAATAAGAACCCTAATATGTCCCTAATAAAATTTCATGGTCGGCAAAAGAAAAGCTAAAATAACCATAATTAAATGATAAGTTCGGCAAACTGACCTAACAAGGTCGCGCCTAGGCGTGTCGATGGTTTCGAACCGCCAGGTCAAGGGTGGTGGAGGGGTGACCCGAACCCTAACTCGGGAATTCCCCGGGTTAGCAGGTTCGAGTCACCCGACGGGTCCAAGGGTCGACGGGTCGACCCAATGGGTCTGAATCCGGAGGGTTGACCCGGCGTATAAGGCCGGGGTTGAACGGGTTTGCGCCTTTTCAGAATTGTCGAGCACGAGTTTTAGAGGCTAAGACGTTTGAAAAATATCATTTCGTGTTTGCCGTTTAGGTACAATTTATGTATGAGTCAATGAGTGAGGAAAAAAAAGGAAGAAGGGCTTGAATCGATTTCCCGATTGCCTATGTATCCTCCCGGACCGGAGTTGAGGAATCAAAACCCACGTAGTTCTTTTACTTGCATATGTCTGAACCCCGCTTACCTATTCTTCTTGATCGTCGGAGCCTCCACCTCCTGATCCATTTGTGACCACGCCGTCGATGGAGCTCCCAATCTACAAGATGTTCTTCTGCATCCGCATAACTGTCTTCTTCCAATCTACAAGGCAAACTTGGGCTTCAAGGTTCTCGGGAAGCAATCTTGATCTCTCCTCCGAAAGAATCTGACCTTCGTGATTGAAAAGCTGCTCGGCGGCAACGGTGGAGCAAGGGGACCCAAGTATTTGTTGGGCGATTACCTGCAATGTCGGGAACCTTTGTCTTTCGGAATGGCTCCACCATTCTAGGACATCGAAATCTTCTTCCTAATCGTTGTGGAAATCAAAGTTAGTAGACAAATATTTGGCGAGCTCCGATCCGAGTGGGGGCTCGACGAAGATCTCGACCTCTTTAAGCCAAAGATATCTCTGGCAAGTGCCTTAGTTCTAGCGGTAATGCTAGTTCGTGACCCGCTTGAACTGGAAGGCACAGGAAGACGAGCGGAGGGCGCTCTATCGCCCATCGAATAGTGAGTATATAATTCTTCTAATAATCCTCTAGCTCTAGCAACTATAAGTGAAACATTGCATTCGGGATCATCCTCAATTTGTAAAGTTGGAAAATAGTTTTCTAAAAACTTTTGAACCCCTTTTAATTGATGTCTAGGATCGAACTAGCAAGCTACGAGGAAAATGTCATGTATAACTTTGTAATATGCCACCCATTTCCGCCGCATCTCAAAAACAGCCTCAGAAATGGAAATCACGTTAATCCCGTCTTGAAGGGCTATGGCTACGTTCATGGAAACAAAACAGAAAAGGTTTGATGTAGGCATGTAAATGTGGCTAAAAGTCCGAGTTGCGTCGTAAAAAACTTTGAAAACCTCAACAACATCTTGGGCATGAGTCCACACATCCGCAAAGATGTTTGACCTCGATGTTTTGTGTTGCAAAACCGGAAAGAAGTTCCTTATAAGCGATGGAATCATAAATCATTTTGTAAGTCGAGTTCCACCGAGTGCAAACGTCCTTGGGGAACTGTTTTGGGCGAGTTTGGTGAGCGCGGCAACAAGTGCTCCAACTTTGGTGAAACTGTTTGCTTCGCTAAAGTGCCCGCAAAACAAATCGAATTGGTTCAACAACATAATGTAAATATGTTAAACCATCTTGGACACCTAAGTTTAAAATATGAGGGGCGCAACGGATGTGGAAAAACTTACTGCCTATCCTAGGCTAACAGTTTTGGATTAATTCCAAATAGATGCGGTGTTGACAGAAGCGTCGTCAAAACCGATATTGAAAACTCTTTTAGTCAATCTATATTCTTGTAAAATGGTTAAAAGGACAAGTGCTATGTTTTGTGTTGTGCGTGCGCCGTCGAAAACTCGAAAAGTCAAAACATGTTTGTGCAATTGAGAACGTTGATCAACCCAATGACAAGTAACACCCATGTATGAGTGATGCTGCCAATGGTCGGTCCAAATGTCACTACAAATCGATACTTTTAAATCGTGGTTTTTGTGAAAATATTCGATTAATTCATTTTACGGGTGTTATACCGTCTAAGTATTTTCCTCTTAACCGTGTTTCGACTAATACCTTACCATGCAGGTTGAACATTTTGTGTAATAAATTCATTGAAACATAAACGTTCTGAAAAACTATAAGCTAAACCTTCGGCAGCTATCATTTCCGCATAGTTATCATGACAACTACGATAATCATAAGACCATAAACTAGCAGGTTGAGAGGAAGATGATGTGTACACAGTTAGTTGAGTTTGTCCTTTGGTGAGACCGACCTTTTCAGGATGCTTCGACCGGATATGGAGATCGTAGTTCCCATATCCGCCTCCCTTCGGGTGCTTGTAGACCGTCCCGCAGAAGTTGCACTTGGCCGAGCAACTGGTTTCCTCCCATGTCGGTCTAAAGGCTCGGATTTTTGAAATATAACCTTTGAAAGAAAAATTTAATTTTAGTTTGATCGATTCAGGATAAGATCGAGAGAGCGGGATTCAAATTTATTTATTTTTTTCGGGTATTTCTTTTGGGACCATTTACTTTCTCCCTTTCTGTTCCACTCCTCTTTCACCCTTCACCATCCGATTTCTTGCCAGCAGGATGGGTAGACTCTCCCATGTTTGACTAAGCACTCTCCTCACACTCTCTTTCCTCCCCTTGATGATTTTTCCATTTGAGACAAAATGTCAAAAACTCACGCAACCCATTGCCCTTGCTTCTGATTTCACCTCCTCTTCTTCGGTTTCGCGTTTGGGCTCGGTGAGAACTCCATCTCCCTCCTTTCCCTTCCTTTCACCTTCGATTGGCATAAAGGCGAGACCTTAATCCCCTCCCACTCTCCCTAGGTCATTTCCGGCGAGAATCGACCTCCGACGTGCCCGATGAATGCCTTCCGACGAGATTTGAGCCCTCTCGGTGAGCATTCCTAAACCTCCCCTTCAACTCTCATTTTCGGATTCCTGTGTCGTTTTTCGGTTCCTTTGTATTGATCTGAGAGAGAGAGAGAGAGAGAGAGAGAGAGAGAGAGAGAGAGAGAGAGAGAGAGAGAGAGAGAGAGAGAGAGACGCAATGGTTGAGCGAGTGAGCTGCGAGGGCGGAGAGGCGGGAGTGTGTGAGCGAGACGAGTGAGAGAGAGAGAGAGAGAGCCGATGGGTGGCGGGTGCGAGAGGGCGAGTAGGAGACGGAGCAGAGCGGCTGAGCTCCAGCGGGGCAGGGCGAGCGAGGGGCGGGAACCAGGCGAGAACAGAGAATCGGACAAGGGATGTGAGGAAGGGGGTGAAGCTGAGTTGGCTGAGAGTGGGGCCCATGTTCATTTTAATTGTGAAAAAAACTGAAATGGGGAATGGAGAAAGGGTGGGCCGGATCCAGGGTTTGGGTTGGTGTTGGGCTCTCTTTTAAAGGTTTTGTTAAAACTAATAGGAAGTTATTGGGTAAAATGTGATAGATGTAAAATAAGTTTTAAGATATATATATATATATATGTTAATTAAGTATTTAAATAAATAGAATATAATATATTATGTAATATTATGACTTTTTAAAATTATTGATATTTAAAAGTGTAATATTATTGGATTTGGATTTGTAGAAACATAAATTGTAAAAGGGCTTAAAAGATTGGAAATTGATTTGAGAAAGTGTTTTGAATGGTGATTTGATCTAACTTGAAGTTTTTAAAAGAGTTTTGGGGAATCTCGGGAAAATGACTTACCTTGCCTAACTTGGTGAATAAATTTGATGACTTGTGTGTGATATTATATGCTTAAGTAACATTAGACGTAGACTTATTTATATTACTTATATATGTGTCAGGTGATCATATGTGACATGTTGGCTTTCTGTATACCTAGTTGTTGCCTTTTGCTGTTCTGCACTTCTAGGTGAGTTCCTATATGAGCTCACTCAAATTCGAAAAGAGATCTCCCTGCTTGTAGCCATGTGCATACTAGGTGTTTGAATTTATAATAAAGCATGACATGTAGTATCCTGCTAGGATTGCACTCATGATTGAGCATTCGTTTACTCATTGCTTTTGTAAACAAAACGACCGTTATCTGTGAAGTAACTAGAATCATTGCTAGGGTTATAGGACGACCTAGTCTCATCGGGTCCCGTCCTGAGTCAATCGAGTCTTGAACTTCCTTATATTATGAGATGTCTGTGGGCTTTATTGTGGCACGGGTTGGGCATGCGTGCCGCCCGATTATGATGGAATGCATTCACGGCTGGCCAGTCTCCGCCCTATCGGAAGGGGGTGGAGGTAGGAGAGGGATATACCACTTGGTATTCGGTGCTAAGGCCTTATTATATTTATACACTTGATCTTAGGAACATGTTAGTGTCTTAATATTTCGCCTTGCATCTAGAAGCATCTTTATTAGGACTAGCGTGTGTATGTGTCTGCTGGTTTGGGATTACTTTGCGTAGGGCTTCGATCTGACACCGCCCCACATATATACATTATTTTTTAGGTTTGTTTTGCAACATGGTTGTTCTTTGCTTCTGTGACGTGGGCACTCTCTTGGGCGATTTAAAGAAATGGTCTAACCTTACATTTCGATAAATACGCTTATTGATTTGGTTTTGACCCGGCTCTGCCGTGGCACCCTCTTGTATTACACATTGATTCTGCTATTTGCATGTTTGTTGGTTTTCCACGCTTAGACTTATGACAGGTACAGGGGACTTCCCCGGGGATTCCAACGATCCCTTCGAATTTTGGTTATGAAATCCCACTTGAAAACGTTAGAGTAGAATTTCAAATCTTCAACCTGTACTCGGGGTGCAAGATCCTAACGAGGGGTTTCATCCCTCGAAACGTAACCCGGGAATCATAATCTCGGGCCGTTATAGTCGGATCCCTAAGGCCCTTCGTGAACCAAAACTTGAACATAGCGGCTCGCATTTGGGCCATAGTAGGAGCCTCATCCGGGTTGCCATTTGCCAAAGTCCCGTGACTACCTTCGCCCACGAACACGGACTCTTGGGTCGGGATCGTCGGAGTTCCTGCTTGGGGGTCCCCTCGGGCTCGGCCTCCTCCTCCTCCATAATCTCGTCGACGTGGTCGGCCAATAGAGCGTCATCTCGACTACGTCGGGATCCGCTCGTTGCCGAGACCGAGGCACTTTGACAAAGGCTTGGTGCCACCGCCGGGTTCAGGCCGCCTCCACCTCCGATGCTCAAAGTCGATGAAGATGGGGCTCCGCTAACACTCTTGCAACCTTGGGTAATTCGGTTGAACACCCCCAACATTATGAATTTAAGAGGATTAAGGGAGATAAGAGAGATTAGGAAAAAGGGACTGCGAGAGCGAATATCGAGCGATTAGAGAGATGAAGATGAGATTAGAGGAGATGAGTGAGGTGTGGCTTGGAAATGGGGTATTTATAGGGCGGGATTGAGTGGCTTGGGCGGGACTCGACCGTTAGGCAACGTTCGACCCGGCGGGTCGACCGTTGCCAACTAGCCGTTGCCTTTTTTTTGTTTGTTTGGCGGGTCGAACGTTGCCAACTAGCCGTTGCCTTTTTTTTTGTTTGTTTGGGTGGTGTTTGGATTGTTTGCTCTCTACCTATGTTGGAAAAAAATTTATATCTAAAGTTTGCAATTTTTTTTAATTAAGTTGGTAGTTTTTTGAAATTTTTTATATTTATAAGTAAAGTTTATTCGAGTTTTTCGGATTTTTTTCGTTTGTTCGATTTCTTTTTCAAAATTGGTAGGTAATTACGAAATTACATAATCTTAATTCTTATGAAGCACAATTACGTCAAACACAAGTTTATTATAAATTGATCTACGATTACAACTTGGACCGGATTCATTGTCTCAGCGGGGATCGAGCTTCGGATTTTAAACTTGACAACCATCACAAGACACAAATTCACAACTCACATCACGTTAAAACATAAAATTACTAGACTACTCACTACTTAGACTACTAGAGTACTCAGTACTAGTTACCACACGAGCCTGATGCGCCCCCTGTCTTCATCTTATCGGGGTGCTTCTTCGGGATATGAAGCTTCAAATTTCCATAGCCTAGGTTGTTTGTGAGCTTATACTTGTGACTGCAATGATGACAAACCACATCGAACTCCCCGGGAGCTTGCCCTAAACCCTAAACCTTAAACCCTAAACCCAAATTACTAGACTACTCACTACTTAGACTACTAGAGTACTCAGTACTAGTTACCACCCGAGCCCGATGCGCCCCCGGTCTTCATCTTGCCGGGGTGCTTCTTCGTGATATGACGCTTCAAATTTACGTAGCGTAGGTTGTTTGTGAGCTTGTACTTGTGACCGCAATGATGACAAACTGCGTCAAACTTCCCATGGGCTTGCCCTTGCTCGACCTTCTCGAAATGGTCACGGAACAACACCGTACGAAGATTCTCACCGGATCCAAATTGGTCGGACATGATAACGAGCTTACGAAAATGAAATGAAAGGTGGATGGATGGGATGTGTGAATTGTCAACTGAAGGAGACGGGTATTTATAGGCGTTATAGCTCCGAGCCTAGCCCTACTAGCCGTTGCAACAGCTATATTTTTTTAAAAAAATTGTCTTCCCAGGTGGGCCCCACATCAACTAGTCGATTTTTCAAAATAGTTCGACCCGCTGGGCCAGCGGGTATTAAAACCCCCGACCTTAACCCTAACCCGCTACCAGCCTGAACCCGTTGACCCGAGGACCCACTCACCCATATGACCCGTCGGGTCACGGGTCGACCCGTAGCCTGTGGTCACGCCTAGTCGCACCTAAGGCCACAAGGGTGGCATAGGGGCGACTTTTACAGTGTTGAACATAACTCTACCCAAGATGGCCACAGGTGTGGCCAACAAGATCGCCTGCGCGCACGACCTCTCTTTTTTGGCCTTCCTTTTAGGCCGCTGAAAGCAGCCACTCTTGGTGTGTGGTGCGACCTTCTTCACTTCACTCCTAGCTCCTAGAAACACATCTTTCAAGCCTTCTGATCGATACCCATCCATGGATCGTTCATGGCCCAACACATCTGGCATCCCTTAACATCTCTCTCAAACGCTTCGCTTTACCACTTTGGATCTATAAATCTACAAAATGATAATAAACTCGCGTTGCTTACGAACTAAACCAACAAGTGAGCAAATGCGATAACTAAGCACATAACATGCAATGTTCACATGTAAATGGTGCTAAAATTAACCTATAATGTCTATCTAAATACGCATTATCATCTATTTCTAGTTTTTTAAATTGAAGATGGGATAAGTTTTAAAAACAAATTTATTTTCAGCAAAATAAATTTGAGAAGTGCCCACTTTTGTAGATTCTACAACTTTTTTACACAGTACATGACAAGAGTAAAAAATTGCTTTACCTTTTCATTTTATATTTATTTATTGGTGAAACATGCATGGAAAGTTATCACCTATTTTTTTTTTAACTGAAAAGAATTTGACTTATTGGAAGACCCAAACCAGTCAAGAGCACCCAGAAGGATGAGACTAGAAAGATCTGCGTCATGTAGAGTTGTCGAGTCGGAGAAAGTAAGCCCCAAACGATCGGTAACTCGATTGACCTCTCTAACGATGTGCCGAATATGGACGACACTGAACCTATGCAAAACAAGAAGGGAATAAAAAATGATCATTTCGATAGCCCAAGCTTATTAATAATGTTAATAACACATTTATTATCGCCTTCGATGATTAAGCGGTTAAAACCTAGTTCTGATGCTCTGGTTAATCCTTTCCAAAGGGCAAACCCCTCATATCCAATAACTAAATGGTATTGGGGAATTGCCTGCGCCATATGAACGACTTCAACCTCAATGTTATGGTTTTTAATGACATACCCGTAGATGCTTTCGTTTGTAGGTGACAGTGCTCCATCAAATTTTAGTTTGTACCAGTTGGGAGGGGGTTTTCCATTTTACCAATAGTCGTTTTATTAGGTTGCATTAATTCTTCCACTCTTAGTTTGTAACAGTCCATTACACCTCTAGTTAAATGAAAAATGAAAAGTTGTTAATGTTAAATTTTTTTTATTTTTTTTTGAAGCAAGATAAAAATTAGGTCGGGTCGGCCAGGGTTCGGATTATGATGAACATCAAGACTGATCTCCTTCAACGGCTATATGATGCAGATTTTATGCATCACAGTAAGTTTATTTTTTTAGATTTTTTTCAAATATGTTATAATAATCATGTTGAAGCTAAATATTTTTTAATTTTTTAATTTTAATTTAAGGGTAAAATATTTTTGTGGGGCGAGATGTTGGGGCAGAGAATTTGCACTGATTCAATTTGAGGTAAAAGTTAAGTTGATATGTGAAGACGGGAGTTGATGGCGTGTGAAGAGCAGATTAATCGCCAGGAAGAATGTCATGTTTTTTAGGTTTGGGTCAAATAAATTTTTTTAGTCAAGCTGGTCTAGGTACATGTTAACTAGGGTCGAATTGACCTAGATTTGAACCTATTTGACCCAGAAAATTTCCAATTTTTGGAGTTGGGCTAAATTTTTTTTATCGAGTTCAAATTTTTTTGTCTTAACCTAAAAATTTTCAACCATTCAGGTTGGGTCCTTTAAACCGGGTTATGTTTTATCATGTTTAATACCAATTATAAAAATAATACCCTTTTTTATTTTTAATACACGAAAATACATATGATAATATTACTCCCTCCGTTCAACAAAACTTGTCGTTTACTATTCACGCACGCTTTTTTAGAATGATAAAAACTATATAAAATATTTATTTTTTTAAAAAATTTTTTTAACAAGTTTGTACTTATTATTAATAACTACGAAATTGTTAAAAAAAATTATTTAAAAAGTCGATATTTTATATAGTTTTTAGCTCCTAAAAAAGCGTGCATGAATAGTAAAACGTCAAGTTTTGTTGAACGGAGGGAGTATAATTCATGAATCCAAAAAAACTCATGATTGCATGCATGATCTTATTGAAAACAAAAAGGAGATAAATCATTATTTGAATTTGCAGCATATGCATGCATATGCATTAAATATTTCAGTAGCCAATATTATCTGTGAATAATAATTAAATATATCCTTAGAAATTTTCCGATTTGGTAAAATATTATAAGAAAAACATACATCTACACATTCAATGAATTAACATCCCTATTAATACCCTAGTGGAATATTTATTTTGCACAAAATACACCTCTCTTTGAGTTGAGGCTTTCACTCTATTTTCTTCATTCTTAACAAATAATCCATAAGCAATAATGAAGGCCTCTTGCACCATCATCCTCTTTTTTGTTGCTCTCTTCTTCATCTCAGGTATGGGTATATATATCCCATTATTCATATATGAAGTGGTAACTGTCTATGAATGATTTTCAATGTTGAATGATTATTTTTATCTTATAGTGCAAATTAAAAAGCAAATTTTGTTAGAATTAATTATAGAAATAATGTTTAATTTTTGGTAAGACAATCGATAGGGTTTGATGGCGATTGTTCATTAAATAATACGTACAATTGATGATAATTAAGTACTGGTTTATTGAATGTGAATGTGTTTGCGCGCAGGTTATGGAGGTAGAGTGGAGATAAATGATGATGTAGTACACCTTTGCTATTATACATTTACAGTTACAGGACCATGCAACCAAGATAGCTGCGATAAACCATGCAAGGCACGTTACATAACCCCGGCAAAGGGAATATGCAAGGGATCTACTTGCAGCTGCTCTTACATTTGTTAACTGCTTCAAATATTAATTTTTTTTATATCATATCATTAATTAGCATATGTCTACATGTGTGTGTGTGATGTACGTGCTCTATATATATATATCCCTTATATCAATTAAATAAAATATTTTCATGAATGAACAAAATAAATCCCATATTGAGACGTACTCAACAATATTGACACATGTGTTTTCGGGTTAGTAGAAAACGAAATCATAAGCCAATGAGATGTGGACCATGTAAGACATGAGGTCATAACAGACGTCAGCGCGTCCACGCCATCAAACACCCCCCTCAAGTCATTTGTCCTCAATCACTTGGATTTGAAAATAGCTCTTGTGATATTGGCTTGATTTATGTATATACTAGGTACGTTATTAACCGCGCGCAAATGCGCGAGGTGTTGTAATCTGTTATAATCCGGATGCAGTTTCAACTAATCTAAAACAACTTTATAAGTTTAACAGGAAAATATTGTCTCGCTTAAAGTAATTAGTAAAAAAAATACAACTACCTTAAAAACTGTTTATTAACATTTTAAATGCAATCAACGTTTTGTGTACAGCAGTGCTCGATTTCTGGCGATCAGCTATTGGTCCATCAAATCTTTTGACCATGTAAATACACTTGTAAAGGTAGCAATAGGGAATTCTTAGTTGAACGAAACCATTTACCTTCAATAAAAAAGAGGAATTCCTTTGGAGAATATAAAACACCCTTTCTCCTTGCTTAAAATTTATTGTTCAAGTTCTATATCTTATTTACTACAGACTGATTTTCTTACACATGTTTATAACTGGATGTGTAGCAAAATAGCAGGCCTTCATAAGCAGCTTACATTCCAACCAAATATGGTCTCTTTGTTGATACTCCCATGCCAATAGGGTGCACTGCCTATCACAGACACGTGCAACCCATTTTGCAGCTTCCCAAACTCCAAACATGTCAATAGAAGTACTAAAAAAAATAACAAACAAGAATACATTTAATGCTTCCATTAGGACTTTTGATATGCTAGTTGATACAACTTTTTAGTTTGTACTATGCAGAGAATAAAACGGGCTATAGCAATTAGCATATATATATGAACGATGCATATGAACGTAAACAAGTATAGAGAAATTCTCCAAGTCAAGGTGTAAAATTGTTTTACCAAGGAATCAATTAGAAACAATCATCGTATTACATATTTACATATCTAAGCAAGAGATGTGAATTCTGAAGCATCCAAAACTTCTCAAGATATGATTTAGATATCAGTTGGCTAAGTGCCTATCTAAGTTGAATTGAACGGCAAATGAATAAAGAATGATCAAAGTCATTCTCTACAAACAAGTGCAAATGATCTGTTCCCTCCTAAATGCGAGAAAAAATGTAAGTCACATTAGCCTACAATGATGTCTATTCAGAATCTTTTTAGGGTTAATGCAGATAAAGTGAATGCTTGCCTTAAAATAGTTGTGGATAGGTAAGGCGTAGACAAGGAATGTATACTCAGGAGAGGGAGCCACTCCTAGAATCAGACTAGTTCCTGGCAGTAGAGGTCTCATGTAAAGAGAACCTTTACCAGGAGGAGGAATCTGCTCAAAATTTTCATTGATTGGGTAATTTACCCAGCGCTTGGTGGCAAGAGCTGTCTGTTTCACAGCATAAATGAACTGCTCAAGTGAAGGGAGAGCATGCACATTCTGTCGGCAACCATCTGCATCAACAGTGCATTCTGCTCAGGATGGAAAAGCACAAGGCGACCGTCCTGCCTTCTGTATGCCTTCATTCCCTCGCCCTATTTGATGAGAGCAAGTTAGTACATATTCTTTACGTGTTTCACTTTGGTAGCGAAGCTGAAATAAATAATCAAACAACATGAAGAAGAAGCTAACCTGTCCATAGTTTAAGACACAGGCAACAGGACTGAGCTCAATGTTCCCATAGCGACAGAGTTGGCCCTTGATGAAGTTCACATCTGTTGAGCATTTCATGGTGTACATGAAGTCTGTAGGTACAAGGCTGAACCCAAGGCTATTCCAGTCCATATCCGCACATTCTTCATCGCTGCTAAACCTACAACAACACAAGCAAAGAGACGCTCTTATGAAGGAAGAATTGGGTAAAAAAGGAACTAATGAGTAACAAAAGCAAGAAAAGCAGCTGGTTCCAAGCATCGACAGTGAGATTGCCTATAAATAGGTGATGCAGTTGCTTGGTTGAGAGAGCTGGAGTTGATTGGGATGTGAAGAATTAGTGATCTACAGCCCGCAATTCACCAATCAACCGGCCGGTTATATCACAGACTGACAGTGTCCCAAAATTTACCAACACTTCCTGCAGATGCTTACTTCTCAATGTCATTTTCCGTTTTTTTTTTAATAAAAAAAGAAACCCAGAGTACCATGAATCATCATAAACAATAATGCAAAATTACACACAATAGTTTTGAGGAATATTTGAAGACTTCCTCCGAAGCATGGTCATAAGCTACAACAATGCAAAATTAGCTCGAAAGCATCAAAAGCACGACCAAGGAACATCCCCCATTTAGCAAAAGCAATTATGAAAGGAATTAGCAAACTGCCCCCGGTCACTATATAGGACCTAGAGAATTAGTACACAAACAACTCCAAACCTAAAATTTAAAATCAGCCTCATTAAGAATGGCTAAGCTTAATAGACAAGAATAACAGAGAAAAAAAAAACATACTTACACAAGTTCTTAGAAAAATACCAGGGATGAATGGCTTTTCATGGGAGGATATATACAAGCAAGATTATAGGGAAGTAGTGCTAAAAAAAACAGCAATTTGATCACTAAGTTGGTAGAAGCATCACTGGAGGCATTGTAGCTTAACAAAAGGGAGGAAAAAAAATACTTACACGAGTTCTTAGAAAAATACCAGGGATGAATGGCTTTTCATGGGAGGATACATGCAAGATTATAGGGAAATAGTGCTAAAAAAAACAGCAGTACAATGCTCAAAAGAGGAAATCTCACATCTATTTTTCTCATCCCTTTCGATTTCAGGAATTTGGGGTTGCCCAAAGCTCAAAAGGGTACCCAACAACACAACAATACAAACAAGAACAGGGGAGGCAGATAGCAAAAGTGAGAACAATAACGGAGAAGATCTGTACAGGAAAATCACAAACAACAAGGCAGCCACAAGAAAGGGATGATTACGAAATGATCTAGTACTTGTTCTGATTGTTTTGATCGCCAATTTCTCAACTGAACTGAGAATTTCACCCCATCAACAACCATTTTGAATTATCTTTCTTTCTAACTATAAACTGAAACCCAATTGCTGCAATTCAGACATGGAAAGAAAAGAAAATGACATCTATTAGAACCAACAGTGTGAAGGATGAGCCATGAATTACAACTACCTCATAATACATATAAACCTTTCAAAGGCAAAAGGCCCAAACTCAAATAAAAAAAATTAAATGAAAGAGAAAAAAAGGCCTAAACTTAAATAAAAAAAAATTAGGGTCTCGTCTAGCTCATAGCTACCCTGCCGAGGATAGCGTCACTGATGATTCAGAACTCCGTGTTCTCGTCTGCTCGGACGCGCTAGGGAAGAAGCCGGGTCGTCGACGGATTTCCTAATCCTTATCTTGCTTCCAAAAAAAAAATTAGGGTTAGAGATTTATAGGAATGTGGAAGACTTACCTCTTCATCGATGTTGTTTTTATAATCAAGAAATTGCCATGCTATTGCCACTGCACTTCATCGCCGCCTTCCTCTAGCCCATGGTCCTCACTCCTTAACGTCTCTGTCACTGCTGATCCCGACAAAGGAGGGAAGACAACTGCAATCAATTGGAGAAAGTAGGCGGATCTAAAGGAGAGAGGTAGGAGGTTGATTGCGAAGATGCTTTACAACTTGTTGAATGGAGACTTCGAATACGATGGAGCTTCTACTTCTGAAAGTATAGAGACGCTCAATTTTAATATGAATATAGAATCAATACAAGAACATACACCATGATATGGATCCAAAATGAGCTAAAGTGCATGAAGTTGGAAATAACTTTTCAAATATACAAAACCATACATATGAGACTTTGGAGGATATCTAACTGTTTATATATATATATATATATATATATATATACACACACATACATATATATAAGGGTTTCTACAAAATTTTAAAACCACAAAAGCCAGTCAGCAAAGCAGCATTTATTATGGAATTCAATTTTAAAACATGACTTGAAACCACAGAAAGGGTGCACACTTCTTCTCAAGTCACAAAATCTTACGAAAAAACACATATGAAACCATTACCATACATATACCTCATGAATAACTCATAGACACAGTTTAAACAAACAACAACAAAAATGCATAGGACTCTTATGGTTATCAGCCATCAATCAAAGCCACAAATGGCGAAACCGTCCAGAATTTGAGGGAGAGCAAAACTGCATAGTACTCGTAAGGTGAAGCAAGCATCTAGAATTTCCCATTTAACAATCATATATAACATTATCGTGTAAGAAAGGCAACAAAAATCGAAATCACAATTGCAATTCATGGACAATTGGATCAAATCAAACCCAAAAATGTGATTTCTATGATTTCAAATATGCTTAATTCGTACACATTGCTCAATTTCGCACTCAAAACAATGATTTACCATCCAAATGTTGAGTCTTTATGCTTAACTTTTAATTACTTTCAATCTTTTTGTTGGGCAAGTGGCCCATGAGGGTCCAGTCCAAGTGTGGCTCTGTGTTATATAAAAGGCATCATTTGCCTTTTGTTTTGGTACACAAGGAGAAGCAAAAGAAAAGGGTTTTTTGCTTGAAGATCTGCCGTCAGTAGCAACCAAAGGGAAATAGGAGAGAGAAAGAAAAGAGAGAGGAAGGAGATTGGAGAGGAAAGGTAAGAGATTTGAGCGGATGTTTCGTTTCTTGACCCAGTGATCCGTCTTCATCCTTCGGCAAGTCAACAATGGGAGTTTGTTGATAGGTATTTTCTCTTCCTGGAAATCTAATCTGATTACAAGTGTTTAGCTAGGTTTTGGAGAGGAATCCTTTCTAGATCGGGTTGTATTTAGATTGGTGTTTGAGATCTCCATGTTTATTTGTCTCGGGTTGAGACTGGATTGTTAAACACTTGTATTGACCTATTGATTAGTGGATTGGTTGCTCTGGTGGGCGGAAGATGGGTTTTTTTATCCTCTGGTTAGAGAGGGTTTTTCCCACGTAAATCTTGTGTCAATATTTGTACTTTTATCTGTGTTTGTGGTTGCTTGGTTGTTTGGTTTCCGTATTGGATATTATCGGTTGGTTGTGGTTTGCTGGCTAATTGTTGTTGATTCTCTTATTACCCGAACTCGCTTCCGGGTGCGGCTGGAAAGTGGTTTCTCGCCTCAACAAGTGGTATCAGAGCCTTTGGTTGATCTTTGGTTGTGTTGTTTTTGGGTAATAGGAGTAGAGATGACAACAAAGACCGAGGAATTTGCGTGTATAATGATAAAGCTAACGGCTTCGAATTTCTCTATCTGGAAGACGAAGATGGAGGATGTTTTGTATTGCAAAGACTTGTTTGATCCGGTTGAGTTGGGATCGAGGAAACCAGCTGAGACATCCGATAATGATTGGAAGAAACTGCACAGGAAGGCGGTTGGAACCATCAGAATGTGGGTGGATAATAGTGTTAATCAGCACATAAGCAACGAGACAGATGCACAGGTATTGTGGAAAAAATTGGAGGAGATGTATGAAAGGAAGTCAGCTCAGAGTAAAGCTTTTGTGATAAGAAAGCTGGTGAATCTCAAGTACAGAGATGGAAAGCCTATTGCAGAGCATCTGAGTGAGTTTTAGGAATTGGTGAAACAGTTGAACACCATGAAGTTAGTCCTTGATGATGAGTTGCAAGCGTTGTTGCTCTTGAGCTCTTTGCCGGATAGTTGGGAGACTCTAGTGGTGTCGATTAACAACTCTGTCGTGGGTGGGGTTGTGTCCTTATCTGCAGTGAAGGATAGTCTCTACAACGAGGAGACTAGGAGGAAGGATATGGGCACGGATTCGTCACATGCTCTCGTGACAGTTTCAGGGAGCAGGTCTAGAGGGAGATCTCAGACTAGGGGGAGCTTTGTTTGCTATCATTGTGGCAAGGAAGGGCACATGAAGAGGAATTGCAATGTGTGAAAGAAGAAAAGAGAGGAAGAAGAAAATCAGAAGGGTACAACGTCGGTTCTGCAGGACAGTGATGATGAGCAGGTTGTTCTCACATGCTTGGAGGAGTCGGATTCTTGTGTAGAGTGGATTGCTGATGGAGCTGCATCCTTCCATGCTACATCAAGGAGGAAAGCGTTTACTTCGTACCGAGTGGGACGCTTTGGCAAAGCAAAGATGGGGAACGGAAGCTTGTCTGATATTGTTGGTATGGAGATGTTTGTGTGTTGACAAACACAAGTTGCAGGATGACATTGACAGATGTGCGACACATACCGGATCTGCAGAAGAATCTGATCTCTCTTCAAGTCTTGGATAAAAAGGGCTATGATAACTTCTTTGGAAGTAGGAAGTGGAAACTCAAGAAAGGGTCAATGGTGATCGCTAGAGGTGTTTTGAGCGGCACATTGTACAGGACTCAGATGGAAGAAATCAGGGAAGCTGTGACAGAGGTTCATGGTGATGCTTCACTTGATTTGGTGCAAGGGCTTACATGATGCTTGAGTGGGAAGGGGCTGCAGAATCAGAAGAGAAAATCTCTCATTTCTTTTGCTGATAAGGAGATCTTGAGCACTTGTGATTTGTCTGGATTGCAGACAAGATTTAGCGGAACTTCTGAGACGTCAGAAGAGGATAACACAAGTGTGGAGTTTGCTTCAGAGGACTGTGCTGATGGGATAGCCGTGTCAGAGGGGAGTTCATTAGGTGCTATGACTGGTGGCATATCTGAGCACGTCGAGCAAGCACGGATAGAAGAAACTGTTAGTGGGTCAGAGAGAGGACGTCATACATTCACCGGGAGTTCTACCTCGGAGTACCAGAGAGTTACGGAGGAGGGGGAGCTAGTGGGTGATGGTGACATCTGGCGAGCATCAGTTCCGCGTCTCGGGGGTGAGACGGGACTTGGATGCAGGTGAGGCCAGGACGAGCAGGAACGTCTTCCCCTTGGGCTGGAGGGGGAGATTGTTTGGCAAGTGGCCCATGAGGGTCCACCCCAAGTGTGGCTCTGTGTTATATAAAAGGCATCATTTGCCTTTTGTTTTGGTACACAAGGAGAAGCAAAAGAAAAGGGTTTTTTGCTTGAAGATCTGCCGTCAGTAGCAACCATGGGGAAATAGAAGAGAGAAAGAAAAGAGAGAGGAGGGAGATTGGAGAGGAAAGGTAAGAGATTTGAGCGGATGTTTCGTCTCTTGACCCGGTGATCCATCTTCATCCTTCGGCAAGTCAACAACGGGAGTTTGTTGATAGGTATTTTCTCTTCCTGGAAATCTAATCTGATTACAAGTGTTTAGCTAGGTTTTGGAGAGGAATCCTTTCTAGATCGGGTTGTATTTAGATTGGTGTTTGAGATCTCCATGTTTATTTGTCTCGGGTTGAGACTGGATTGTTAAACACTTGTATTGACCTATTGATTAGTGGATTGGTTGCTTTGGTGGGCGGAAGGTGGGTTTTTTGATCCTTTGGTTAGAGAGGGTTTTTCCCACGTAAATCTTGTGTCAATATTTGTGCTTTTATCTGTGTTTGTGGTTGCTTGGTTGTTTGGTTTTCGGATTGGATATTATCGGTTGGTTGTGGTTTGCTGGTTGATTGTTGTTGATTCTCTTATTACCCGAACTCGCTTCTGGGTGCGGCTAGAAAGTGGTTTCTAGCCCCAACACTTTTAGCAGTAGATAAAGTTCTGCAATTATTTAAAATAAGAAAAATTGAGCAAGAAGGAAGAGAGTAAGAGGATATTAGCACCTGAATCCCTCGCTCCAGAGGCGAAGCTGAATTCGCAGATTTAGCAATCCTAGAATTTGGCGATGATTTAATTGGGAGAAACCGACATCAATGGTTTGAACATCTGCCTCAGCGCTGCCCTCATTCAATTTGAGGGGATTCCCCTTTAAGAGTTGAATAGGGAGGTACCCATCATTGGAGAAATCGAAAGAAGGAAGAAGAAGGTTGTCATACAGGCGAGAGGAAGAAGCGGAGTGACACAGAGTTAGGTGAGAAAGCTAGAGAAGCGAGAGAGACGGAAGTTGCGACCTGAGAGAGATGGCGTGACAATTATTCCCGCCGCCTGATATGCCCTCGTACCGCCCCTCCGACGCTCCTGCTCCGGTATTAGCCCCGCAGTTCACTCCCGTTCCGTCTAACCCTAATTTGCCTAGCTATCAGACGCAAGGGGCTGGAGTTCCGTCTCCAGGGGTGAGTTCTGCGCCAGAGATGGGGGCGTCTTCTCCTATGGTTCCCGGAGACACCGATTACGAGAGGAGATCTCCAGATGAGTAGGTCCAGCGAAATCAGAGAGACACGGGAGAGGGCTAAGTAAGTGGTGGAGATAGCAGAGGTTGTTGATGCTTCGATCACAGTTGCCGGGGTTTTGGGGTGTGGGTAGGGCTCCGGGATACGGAGGGGTTTCTTGGTGACGGGGCATGTGGCGGGGTTTTTATTCCTCTTGTTCCGTGGTCAGCGCTCGATGGAGGTTCGGCCGTAGGAGATGTCGGTGAAGATAGTGATGGGGTTTTTATTCCTCTTGTTTTCTTGTTCAGTTTTACTTTCTGTTCCGAGTTGCTATCAGTACATAAAAAATCGGTTTTTGCTATATGCACGGTCAAAATATAGCCGAATGCACAGAATACCTTCGCAATCGCGTATTACAGATGCGTGATCAAAAATCGCAACCGCGGACTGGGCATGTGCGGATACCCGGACTGACAGTTTCCGCTGACGCAGACTGTGCATGCGCGGTACTGATAGCTGGTGGGGACTGGGCATGCACAGATGGGTCGTCTACGTCACGCGCCAGAATCTCGCCTGCTGCTGGAATATCTCGATGACGGGTCACTGATGGCACGCGGTAAATAATTATTTCTCCTATCTACATTTTTATTCTTCTTCTCTTCTATACTGACTGAGCACGGACATTCAATTCAATTTTTTTTTCAGATTCTAAATGTTTCAATTCATCATCTTTGATAGAAGGTTGCGTTTGCCCATTTTTGCAGATTGCGGTGGTCCGGCAAAGGGGCTCTTCATTTGCTTCTATTCATTTTTGCTTCTAGTTTCCAGTAGTTGCTCCACCAATTAAGTTGTCCCCTTCCAGTTTTTTTTTTTATTAGGTAAGAATTCGGTTGGAAAACCTAACCGAGAGCATCCTGACGGATGAGATCAAGAAGATCTAGATGTTCTTCCAGTGCCAGCCCGTTAACAAGACGACCAAGGTGTGCAACCTTGTCTGCCGTCCTATTACCCTCACGGGGCACAAAGGAAAGGGAGATATCAAGAAAAGACATAAGGAGTCCTTTGACATCACCCAGAATTAATTCGATTTCCCAAGGACAAATACCATTGTCCTTTAGATGATTTATTAGTATTTGAGAATCTCCTTCTATCACTAATTTAGCGTAATTATTGGTTTTAGCACATGCTACTCCTTCTCTTAAAGCTATGGCCTCTGCCAGAATCAGAGTTTGTTTCCCAATGGATTTATACCCCAGATTAACGACCTTTCCTTCAGAATTCCTAATTACATATCCAGTACTAGCTTCCCCTAACAAATTTACCGCTCCATCAAAATTGAGTTTCATATATCCATTATTAGGTTTTCTCCACTTGACATTCTTCCTACTTAACTTTCCTTTTTTCGTCCCTGACGCTCCATTTTCCAGATTTGCATCTTCCTTTTCCTCCCTTTGAGCTCTTTCCCATCCTTCTTTTACAGATTTAATAAAAGAGTGTACTTCCGAATGTGTGGGCGTTTCTGCTTCTCTGAAAATCATTTTATTCCGAAAATACCAAATGGACCACCATTTAACAACCATTTCTTCCTTTTCTTTACTTGTTAATACTTCTCCTAGTTTTGACATAATGACATTGCCCTTTACCGAACTTGTGTTGATATTATTTATGATCCTAGAGCATTTGCTAGTTTGTAGAATATGGTTTTGCCCGAATGGACATTTGACAAACAAATGAACTTCATCTTCCCCATTTGCACCACAGAAACAGCATTCATTTGGGATGGACGCACCCCTCTTGCTCAAACGACCTCTGGTTGGTAAGCCATTCTGGGCGATCTTCCACAGAAAATTCTTAATCTTAGGAATTGTATTTACTTTCCAAATCCAATTAGAAGGATCATCACTAAATGAATCTTCGTTCGTAAGAAATTTTACTGCACTAGAAGTGGTAAACCACCCTTGTTTATCTTGGCGCCAGTACAACCTGTCAGGCATCCTATGGATTGGGAGAGGGACGCTAAGGACTCTCTCCGCCCAATCTCTTCCTAAGGCGTCAAATAACATGTCTCTGCTCCATACACCATTTTGTATAAAATTGCTTATTCGAGCATCCACATTTTCGATTGTTATATTATCGATGCATTTGATTAAGGGTTTCTGGGAGATCCAGGAATCCTTCCAGAACTTAACTGATTCACCATCTCATATTGCCCAAACTAGGACTTCCTTGAATTTGTCAATTAACGCAGAAGCATTCCTCCATTTCCAGGAGGCATTTTTAGTCTTTGTGTAATTTAGTATATCATTTTGTTTTAAGTATTTGTGTCTAATAATTCGGACCCATATATTTTATGGTTCAGCTAAGGTTTTCCACAAAAGTTTCATCTAAAGAGCCTCGTTCATTATTCGTGATTTTCTTATATCCAGGCCCCCTTTGCTTTTTGATCTACACACCTTATCCCAGCTAATGAGTGGTTTATATTGAAGATCCTTATTCCAGAAAAATGTTCGATTAATACGATCTAGTTCATTGTGAATTGAAGCTGGAAGCATGAAACTTTGCATAGCATATAGAGATTTTGAAGATAGATTTGAATTAATCAGAATCGATCTTCCTTGTTGGGATAGGGAGTTCGCTTTCCATTTTGAGAGGTGAGTTTTCGTTTTGTTAATTACATCTTCGAATGTGTGTTTATTTACTCTCCCATTGATGATAGGACAACCTAAATATTTCTCCATAGCCCTTGTGTGTGTCATCTGTAACGAATTTTCTAACAACTGGATTCTAGACCCATGAACCCCCCCTGTCGTCTGGAATGAGGATTTATGATAATTAACTTTTTGCCCAGATACCCTACAGTAGTCCTCTATTACAGTTTTAACTTTCTGACTAGCCTCTAATGTTGCTTTGGCAAAGGCGATTGTGTCATCTGCAAAGGCAAGGAAAGGGATTTTCGGACCATGGTGCCCAAAGTTGAAGCCAATTTTGCTCAATGGTGCCGCAGACGCCTGTTGTAGTTGTCTTGCCAGAACTTCAGCCCCAAGTATGAATAAGAACGGTGAAATAGGATCGCCTTGTCGGATACCTCCGGTAGGAATGAAAAGTTCGGTTGGAGTTCTATTCACCAGGACTGAGAAGGATACGGATCGGAGGTGATGCATTCTTTTACCCAATTAATAAGTTGTCCCCTTCCAGTAGTTACTCCGTAAGATATATCCCGAATTTAAAAAAAAAAAACAATCGCAACCGCGTATTGTGAGTTTGCGGTTGCAACCGCAAACTCGCAATACGCGGTTGCGGAAATTAAAAAAAAAAAAATTTTGCAATCGCAGATTGCGAGTTTGCGGATTTTTGCAAACTCGCTGACGGAGGGAAAGTCGTTGATTTACCTCGCCAAAAATAAATCCCAAACGAACAAACTAGTATAGTATGCAAGTAAGGGGTCGAACCCAAGAGAATCAAGTATTTCTAAATATTGTGTATTTATCAATATAAAAGAAACGATTTTTATGAATGAAAATAAAAGAAGATAATATTGACAAAAGCAAATAAATGATGGAAGAAAAGCGTTTCCACCTACAAGTTCTCGACTTTGGTTGGTTTTATTGATCGTCGAATCCTTTTCAAGTTATTATCTTTTCCTACGAATTCCTCTCGTCTTGGTTTAAGTAGATTAAAAGTCCTACGAGTCCAATTAATCCCTTACACCTCAATGCAACCTTAACACGGTCAAGATTTAACAAAGAGATAGCAAATAGTCCCAAGAACTTGAGCATATAAATAACACCAATTAAACACGGTAAATCAATGTTTAAGATATATGTCAACTCCCTACATAATCATGCTTCAAACACGGAATCCACAATCTTATGCGTGCTACTACGGAAATAACACAAATACGAAAGTATTAAATCCTAGCATGAAATCAATATTATCAAGGTCGCGAGTCAAGATAACATCAATAACATAATCAATATCGCACAAAGAAGTTGAAAGAATTAAAGAGGAAAAATAACTTGAATTAGAAACTCACAAACCACCAACCAAGTCTCGAAAGTGTAGGCGGAAACTACAAAATTAGCCAAACATGGCTTACCTAAGCTTTCTTCTCTTCAATGGTGATTTTCTCTACTTGAAAACTTTTTAAACTAACCCTAGAACATCCTATTTATAAGCCTAATGTCTTCCATAAAAGGTAGATAAAAGATAGATAAAAGATAGAAATTTCCTAAACAAACTAGATCAAAGATAGAACTTTCCTAAATTAATTCAGCGTCGGATTCCGCTGGCAGCGAGAAATTTCCGCTGGCAGCGAATGGCCTTGATTGAGCTTCTGTTGGATTTCCGCTACCAACTCGCTGGCACACTCGCTGGCAGCGACTTTTCCATGCCTTAGAATTTTTTCATCCTCTTTGAGTCCTTCCTTCCGCTTCCGCGAGACACTGAACTCGCTGCCGCGAGCTGGGGCTTCCGCTGCCGCGAGTGGCCGAAGCTTCGTCCCCCTGATGATTTTCGCTAGCAGCGGAATTTTCCGCGGCAGCGGTCGTCTCGCTGCAGCGGAATCAGTCGCTAGCAGCGGACTCGCTTGCCCTTCCTCTCGCTGGCTCTCTCTTCCCGCGGGCTCTCTCTCGCTGGCTCCTCCTCGGATTCTGGTTCCACTCGCTGGCAGCGACTGATCATTCGCTGGCAGCGACTGATGCCCAGAAGCTCGATTCTTCATTGTTCTTCCCTCTTTCTTTCTCTTCTCCTTTCTTTCTCTTCTTAGCTTGATTTCTTGACTTCACTTGGCCATGTTTAACAGCTTTCCCTTGCTTTCCACCATGTCGGATCTACGATTCTGCACAATTCAACCGAAATAGCGTAGATTCCGAACTTTTCCACAAAAAGAGTTTTATCTAAATTAACACTAAAACATGCATATTCTACAATGTAAATGCAACTAAATTATCCTATAATGCCCATTAGAAATGTGCATTATCACTCGCAATCCGCGATTTCTAACCGTGTATTAGGCGATATATTCACCGTGTGAATAGTAGCCTCCTAAAAAAATTCAAAGTAATGTCGTTTGCATAATTATTGGAGTCAATTAGTCAAAATACAGTCAACGCTACTCGATCCGAGATTCAGACTTTTGTTCAAATCTTTGGTTAGGGTTTCATGTTGGGGCTGATTTTGCTTGAATTTTATTGTTGTTGCTACGTGCTTCATTTTGATTGAATTCTTTCATCAATTTGACAGCCCAGGTGTGGTGATTAGCTATATGTTATGGGGAGATGATCATGGATGTAAGATTTGCCCCATGATTTGTATTTATCCTTCTTGGCCTTTTTGTCTGATCAGGTAATGATCTTCGTGAAATACCCATTTGCCCCACTTCATTTTTTGGCACTGATTTTTTTTCTGTCACAAACCCTTTTGTTGGATTATAGGAACTTCATTCCAAAATGCATGTTGTGATTGTTGAGGTGTTGAGATTTTGCTTCAGAATTGGAAATAGGTTTTTGTTTGCTAAAGTTAAGATCAAACATGGTGATTTAGGGGGCTGCTGAGTTACTCAATTGTTGTTCAGTTTGCATAGTTCATAACAAAAATGGAAGTGATTGAATGAAATTAGGGATTTTGGTTTTTTAATACTTGTAATGATACCTTCCCTTGAGAACTCTCAAGTTGCTTTCCTTGCTATGCTTGATTGAATTTGAAATTGCTTGAAATATTGATTGAATTTGCTTGGTAATTGAAACAAAGCAAATTCCTGATAATTTGAATCAAATGCGGATAGAATCAATTCAATCAAAACGTACTTGGAACTATCCAGGTTGGGGTTTCTTCAATTTGGGTCAATAGTTTGAATCATGTTGGATTCATCGGTTCACTGCACTGACTTTAAGGTGAAAAATCTCACCTTTTTGTCTAATTAGAATACGTTTTAAGTAATCTATGGATTATTTGTTATTATTTTTGGTAACTTAAAGTTTGTTTTGCTCAGAGTTTGCTCATGGATAAATGGAATAGAGTAATAGAATATTCCAGTTTTGATGTTGTATAAAGATAAATTCTTTTTGGAAGAAATTCTACTGAATGAAGTGACAAGGATTTTAGGCTTGGGAATCTGTAGGTTTTTGTAGAGCACTGGAGATGCATTGCTCATTTGCTCTTCTAATCTCATGAAAAATCTCAATGCATTGCACTTCTTACATAAATCATCAAGCTCATTCATTCAATGCATTTAATTGAATGGTATAAACCTTTCCCCTTTATGAGTTGGTCCTTTCATGTTTTCATTGTGTTTTCATTCATTTAGTTATCCAATGTGCAACCTTGATGTGATAGGTGAACGTACCAAGGACAAAAATGACTTGCTGCAAGAACAAGGAGTGCAGGAAAGTATTTGGAGGAGAGGTGTATCCAGGCTCGACCTGCTCAAGGAATCACGCGTACCAAGAAAGTTTGGGTTCAAAAGTCTCATCTTGGACAAGGTGCTAATGTTACAGGAGATGTGCAACAGGAAGAAAAACAAGGAGAATACGAGGTGGTTGACGAGAGTGCGGTGACCAGGATTGCGAGGATCGCGTGGAGGTTGTTGTAGTGGTTGTAACAGAAACAAGGGATATGTGTTCTAGCTCACACGGAAACAAGATAACTGAGTCATAAACGCATGAAGGAAGTGGTGGCCAAGCAACGGGACAACGAGCGATAAAGAGTACTTATATGACAACAAATGCAAAGGGTAAAGAGGTTATAGCTGCTACTGGTGGGGTTATCTTGAGAGCTGCACCAAATTGACATCAAGATGCTGAGATTAAAAAGAGAATAAAGGAGTATGTGCAGCAGGGGAGTACCACCGGATGAAGAGGGTGACCAGGCAAATGCAGTGGCAGTGGGAGCAAGGAATGAAACACAAATGCAAGTTATGAGTGAGGTGAGCTCACCGGAAACAAATAAGAAGGGTGATAATGATGCTGATGTGGTGCAGCCCTCAAAGGGGAGTCGTGCTGAATGTTTGAAGAGTTTCTTCCCTGAGTTTTCTGCCTGTGATAAGAGGCCACAACGAAGTATCTCAGAGAAGAACGTACAACAAACTTAGCAGGAGGGCTGCTAGCATTGCGAGTCGCAATGCTATATTAGCAATGTAGAATCATGATGATTTTTGTGGGCTTTCAGGGGAAGGATTGGGAAGCAGCAGGTACCACTGTAACAGCGTTATCCACCCTTGAACAGTTTATTAACGCTGCTCGGAGGAAGTATGACAACAAACGGAAAAAGGGGGATATTTGAGCTGCAATTAGCTGGGCGGAATGCTTTCGAAAATTGGAATTAATTTTGGTACTTTACTAAGGTGTAGAATTGGCATGAGCTGAGTGGATGTTATGCTGGTGCAAATTATATATATAAATATGCAAGTTCATATTTATATGTGTGTACATTCCCACTTCCCAGCATAAAAGTAAATCAGATGGGTTTTGTTAATCGGCTTTTGCAACCGCAGTGGTAGCCAATACCCATTGTTAATCAGATTGGTTTTCCTACCTAATACAGTACTATGAAGTTTATAAGATTAATACATGTTGAAGCAATGTGCTCATACACAATGGAGTTTAGGTATGCTTCATTGTCGATTCATTGTTCGTCTTGCTTTTCTTATAGTCTCTCTTTGAACTGATATTATGTAACTTGATATGCATTCATACATACATACTAAAAAAACATGACAACCCGCGCGCGGTTAAAGCAACCCCAACAGTATCTCTAAAATAGAGAAAAGTGAAAAATTTGGAGAAAAATGAGTGTTTTTTGCCCCAACAGCTTTTGTATATCCATCTGCAAAATAGAGAAGTTTGGAGAGAGAGTAGATTTTTCTCTATATTTGTAGCAAAACAAACTCCTCTAAATATTAATTGCTTTGGGAGATATAGGGAAAAATCTAATGCTCCACCATCTCTTTTTTGGTAGGATCCACCATTTTTGGGAGAGAGAGGGAAAAATATTAATTGTTTTGGGAGAGAGAGAAGGGAAAACATTAATATCTTTGGGAGAGAGGGGGAAATTTTATATTTATTATATTATATAAATAATTTAGAAATCTGCATAATAGAGAAGCTGTTGGGGTGTGAGGGTAATTTTTTTGAGATTTCGATATTTTGATCTCTATTTTAGAAATTTTTTACAAAAATTGTTGGGCTCGCTCTTACTTACCTAGTATATACAATATATAATTATATATCCCTTTTTAAGCTGAATTTGGCGAAACTAACAAGGAAAAGGTATTACAGCTAAATTAGTGTGTTAGTAAAAATCTATACTAAACCTAAAATCAGAAGCATCTCACTCCTAGGTGGCTTCACCAAATTTCCTCGATTCAGATGTAATTTTCTCAGAACTTCTCTATTTATTTTTAGATTTTTTTACTTAAACTTGTCAGCCACGTTGGTTTAATTTTTCCATGTCACCCACAATTCACAAACGAGCGGTTGTTTTCCGACGACCACGATCTCCATTTTGGCGAACGTGGTGGTTTATCAATTTAGTCAGAGGATTGGGACAAATGTACACATACACTTGGTGTATGTCTACCTTTCTACACCACCAATCAAAATCCAACATTTGTATTTAAAAAATATAAATAATTTGGAATTTTTAATTAAAAATAGGTAGTGGGTGGGTTAGTGGGATGAAAATTTTAATTTTAATATTATTAACAGTTTAATTTAATTTCAAAATAATTTTTTTTACATCACATTTTTGTTTATTTGAGATGGCTGCTTCTTTTATTTTAACGTTTTTAACAATTTAATTTCATTAAAAATTAAAAATTATATAGAGAAAGAGTGTATGTACGTATAAAAAGGGGAAAAACATATCATTAAGGCTGTGTTTGGCAGTAGATTGTAAAAAGTAGATTCTGTTTAGATTATGTAGATTTTGTAGGTTATGGTTTTTTTTTGTAGATTATGGAGATTTCAAAGATTATGTTTTTTTAGGAACGAAAATCTCGTTAAAAGCTAGAAAGGTGTTTGGTGTGGGTAAGATTTGTAAGGGGTTTTTCTTAGTAAAATGTCCAAAATGCCCTTCACTTTTACCCCTCTTCTCCTACCTCCCTCATCTCCAACGTTGAGCTCCTGTTGTTCACATCAGCCCCCATGGTCTTCTTCTTCCCTCATTGATCAAATTTTGATCAATTTCTCAAATCTTCTTCTCCAATCTCATTAATGGTTACCGTATTGTTCCACTGCGAACCCGAAGAGCTCCAATTTCATGGCAATCAGGAGGGAACCTTCGCCTTCGTCTTCCATGGCAAACAGGGCGTCTCTTCCTTCCATGGCATTCGGGCACCTCCGCCTGTGCGGTGCAACCTGTGCGGGGGTTATTTTGCCCTTGTCCATTGCTCTTCGGTTCTGATTTTTGCTCGGGGCTTTGTTTACCTTACCATTTGCTTTGCGATTCCAGAACACATACAGTTGCAACGATGGAGCTCGACGACGGCGGTGGCAAAGGCGTTCAATGGTGGAGAAGGAGCTCGAGGTTGAAGACGATGGTGAGCGAGTCTCACATGACACTCCTGATTGAAAATGAGGAGGGCAAGAATACGCGAGGGCAGAAATGAACTCAAAATTCCCAAATCTACACAAAATCTCCGAAAACTTGGTACCCCAAGGTTTCATTTTGGCCGAATTCAAAGCTACCAAAATCTCCCCCAAAGCTTGATAATCTTCGCTGAGATCTTCCGCCAAACACCACAGGGAGAGATTTGGGTTTTTTTTTGAAAGCTTGAAAAGCTCCCAAACACACTGCCAAACACAGCCTAAATCAAACACTTGATATATTTTTATCTATAATGAAAATACGTACTCGCACTTGATAAAAATATATTGTTTACTATTTATTCATACATGTTTTTTAGTATAATTAAAACTATATAAAATATTAAAAAATTAAAGTTTAAAAAATTCATACTTATTAGTAATAAGTACTTATTTTTAAAAGTCATTTTGATTTTTTTAATCAAATATGTTTAGCTTAATCTAGTGACTTTAAAAATTATAAGAATGAGAGAATTAATGTATCAACCTAATAAAATACCTATCACATGAAATCGTAATAAAGTGTTATTAAGTTTGAGCAACCAATACTTTATTAAATAATCTAAAATATATTTCATAAACAAATAAAAAAAATCATTACATTAAATAACGATAAACATGAATATAATTATTGGTTTATCAACAACTTATTTTAAAATTTAAGAAACATAAATGAAAATTTCATTTCTAATAAAAATATTATTGCAAACCTTATTTTAAAATAAAATTGAAATTATTAATGTGTTTTACAATTTAAATATCACCACATATTTTAATATTAAAAAATAGTTATCTTTTTTATTGAAAATAACGGTTACTAAATAACTACTTTTTTATATAAAATTAAATTCCAAATGGAGGGTTTTAATTGGAGATGTAGGAATTTACACATACACTTAGTGTATGTGCATCACCCTCCAGAGGATTGCTGGACTCCATCTTCAATTTATCAATTTAGCAACTACTGGAGTCTGGACTCTCGAGGTTTTGCCCATCGATGAGCCATCACAGAGGTTCCCGATCTCCGACAGACGCAACAGAGGTTGATCGAGGCGGACGATGATTGGCGAGCTCTTACATGGTTGGTCTCATCCATGGGCTGATGATTTCGCCGAGGGATTGTTTTTAGGGTTCCGCCTTGCGATTTGGAGGTGATATTCTCATCCTTCTCAGCCATGGTGACTTCCTTTTCCGATTTCAATTTTAGATATGTTTTTTTAGGGTTCCACTTAGAAATGGAAACTCATATCATTTAATCAGTCGGCGGTTTGAGGGATTGAACTTATTTTTCAGGCTTCTGTATCCTAATCTCAGCCATGGGAGAAGGATTTTCAAGCTTTACCCTCATTGTTAAGCCAGAGCTTCAACGCAGATGTTCACTTTTAGTTATGCACAATAGTACAAGTTGGTTTCTTCGGGCCTTTGACCTCCCGGTGAGCCTCTCTAACTTTAATCTAACTACTTATTTATGGAGATCTGTCATTGCAATCTCTCAATTATGTGAATTGAAATGGATAGCAAGAACTGCTCCAAGCTTGTCAACAGTGGTAGTCAACTTGAATTCTTCTGCATCAGGGGTGGTTAGGAGGAAATAAGTATAATGATAAGATTAACGTGCTTATGCTTAATATGATCATGAGATTGGGTAAAGAGATTTATTGCTTTAGTGCCTTTTTAATGTTCTTTTGTTGTTTGATGAGGGTGTGATTCAGAACAATCAACAATGGGAAGAACAAACTAATGAAAGATCAGCAGCATTGGAACAAAGTGGGGAGATCCAAGCAGGTACCTTTCAGGAACTGGGTGTTTTTATGGGTTGTATTTTGGTTCATATCTAATGAAAAGAAATAAATGCTTTAATTTACTTGAATATTTCTTCAGTTTGAGTAGCTTAAATGCTTCAGTTAATATGGCAATGGAATCCAATAGATCTGATTTGTAGCTTGTAGATGGTAAGATTTGGTGATCTTCTTCAACATGTGGCATTTTATCATTCATTCCTGAATGAATATTTTCTAATGACTCCTCACTGTCTCACTTATTTCATTCTGATTTACTGGTGTTTATAGTGATGTCTTGCTGGTTAATCTTTATTCATCCCTGGTTCTTTAGGGAGAAATTTCAGATGATCAAATCCAACTATTTCTTGAGATAGTTCAATATTTAGATTCCAAATCTTATTGTAAAACTGTTGGTTTTAGAACAAAGCCAATGAATGTTTTAGTTTCTAAAGGAAACCCTGGGGAATCTCTGTCAATCTTTGAGAAATTAATTGAAGAAAGACACATGTCGCATTGAGGACAGCAATCTTACTAAAGATTCTTGAAAATGGAATCTTACTGAAGATTCTTGAAAATGGATGCACTTTTTCTGTACCAACACTGCAATTGCCAGTAGGTGGAGCTGATTTTTCTTGCCCCAACTATTGACCACTTCTAAAATAAAGGTATGGTTTCAAGAATCTTGAACATGGATGCAATTTCAGAAGTGGTCAGTAGTTAATTACCCAACTATTGACCACTTCTAAAATAAAGAACTTCTTGCCAGGTATACCGTATGGCATTCGTAACTATCTTGAGTTTCTCATACTATGACTCCACAAATCTTCTATTAGGAACATGTATACATCTGAGTCTATTCTTGAATTTTACATGTTATCTACCATATCATTGAGCTATCATTTGTGATTAGGTACATTATATTTTCAATTTTTTTCCGTAGAGAAGCAAGAGAAAACCAAATTTTAACATCTCTTAATTTCTGTATGGAAAAAGACATTCTTTATGAATGGTGTGGCCTTTCAAACTCGGGAATGTGACGTTTGTCTAGAGTTTGACAATTCATTGTTGGTCAGATGTGCAAGATCTGGATTTTTCCCCTCATTTATTCCTAGTCTTGCCTATTTGATGGAGTTAGGAATTTGAGCTATAGGTTTTTGTTGTCTTTTTTTTTTTTTAGGTTCGCTGTTGTATTCCACAAAAGCTGGTGGAGTTAGAAGAGATTAAAAGAATTTTAAGAATTGAGTTAGTGTTATGAAAATGCTGAAAATTCTTTTGTATTGTTAGAAAATACGGTTGAATATGAGACTTCATACCTCCACTGGACCACTGCCTCCTCAAATCCCACCACTGTTTCGCCGAGCTCTACCACTAAATGCCTTAATCGTCGGATTGTGACTCTGTGAGTGACTGTTAATTTCGACTCTGTGTACTTGTGCAGTGTGTATTTGAATCTTTGAATTACTTACCTGGAGCTTAAATAGACAATTATTCATATTGTTAATCAGATTCGGTTATACTCAATGAAGCGGTATTTGTGGTGTAACAACTTGTGCAGAAGATGACCCCCCACTGCTTGCTCCTTTTATGGACATGTTGAAGGTATCCTCTTTATCCCTAGGTTTCTCTCCGTTGCCCCTATATTCCCTTTTGATGTTTGTTTGCTTTTCGATCAATTGATTGATCAACTGACTTTATGGTCTGAATCTCCTTTGCTCTTCAAACCTAAATCTCCATGTTTATAGTGGAGAATGAAGTGTGTGCTTGCTCCATGATATATTCTAGCTTCTCCTTGCCTTTTAGTTACTGATTGGCTAATGGTCTCTTATTGCCTGAGTATTAGATTTTGATGAATTTGTGAAGCACAAAAAAACTCTAATTCCAACCCATTTTTGTGGCAGACTACCGATGAAAATTTTGAGATGGTTGTGGAAACTGATAATTCCAATACACATGCTAGGTACTAGCACCTACACCTCAAATACATTGTTCCAGGAAAGTGCAAATTATTGTAAGTGCATCTCTATGAATTATCTCTCTCATTATGTGGGAATTTGGTAACGTTTACCTGACATGGTTTCATTTCATTTAAACTAGGGTCGAGTTGATAACGTTTACACTCACATTTCACAATGTATAATATTTGAAATTATGCGGAATCAAATAACATAAAGAAATTCTCCTTGGGTCCGATGTCTGGTGACTATAAAACAGTCGGCCAACATCCTCCGGAGACCCTGGTAGTAAACAGAGAAGTGCACAGGATGTATTAACATCAAGAGAAGTGGTAATTTCAAAGAAACCGCTCTATCCATTTATAATTAAGAGATCCTGCATTAGATATTGCTCTTGATGTATAGATTTATTGTTTTTAGCAGCGCGATTGTGAGGAGGCGAATGCTTCTAGACTCAGTGAATCCTCCAGAAGAGTTGCAGCCTCAAGCAGTCGACCAACATCCTCCAGAGACCCTGGTAGTAATCCATGCACAAGCAGGCTTACCTCTACCAACAATAACCTTTCTACAGCGAGCCAGAGACACCAGCAGGGGGGTGATACCCGACCTACATCAAGAGGTCGCACTTCAGACACAACAAGAAGCACCCGCAATGACCAGATTCACAACTTTGAGCTCCTCTCAATCCGGAAGTAAATAACAAGGGAAAGGGGAGTTCTCACTCGCTGCTCAGTAATTGACATGTAAGTTTTTCCTATGGTTTCAACCAAGGAGTATTTCGATCATCTTCATCTTCTTTCATCTGATTTGTAATGATAGTTTCCTCTGACTTGAAAATGGTACTTTGTGTTGGGCACATAAATGAGCACTGCTGTAATTATTTTCCTTCTAGAGTATGACTTATAGAATGGCAATAATGGCAATGAAAGATTTAGCAACCGTGTATATATTGCTATTATTTTTTTGATAATTGTCAGCTGATCTATTTCATTGAATTAAAGAGCATGAAAATCATAATCATTCATCTGCTTGTATATTTAGGAGATTATAATTCCACCATCTGGCCTACATTGTGTTGTCCTAGACAATGAGTCAACCGATTTCCTTCTCACAAACCACCACTGATATTGCTTTACCAAGCAAGCCTGCTTCTGAGTTGTACACTTGATTCTCTTTTAAATATACCTTCTTTCAATTTTGCCCATCTCGACTCGAGTTGCTATTTACCAACGCCAATAGTTGTGGGTTAGCTCCCGGAAGCTAAGAAGAAAAGTAGTCGGCCTATGGGTATGATCGACCACCATTTAAACTGATCCTAACAAAGTTTCCTCGCTCCTATGTTTAGTTACAAAATTCATTATCAAAATGCCAATGAAAAAGTGAGTTTTTTAAACAAAACTGTCAAATTGCCAATGAACTTGTAATGTTCGTGGAGGGAACCACTAAAATAGTTTAGCCTTTTAAGAAAAAAAAAATTGTTTGTCCTTTTGGGTAAGTTTCTCATTGGTTCCAAATGTTAAATTAAAAGATGTTACTAAGCTTGATCATTTTTAATTTATACTTACAAACATATTTTCTCAATATTATAAATAATACTATATTGATATTATCAATTGCGATAAATTCTAATCAAATACCATCAATATTATGAATTGCGATAAATTCTAATAAAATACACGTGCCGGGACTCACACTAGTTTCACAATATAATCAAATCAAATTGAATAAAAAATTGGCGTCCGATTGTTTGTTAAATATCGTCAATGCGCGAAACTGTAAGGAGGAAAAGCCTGAAACAGTTTTCTCGTTTACTCCCTCTCCATCGCTCTGCCCTCTACACTCGACTCTCCCGCAACTAACTCTCATTATCGGTGTACGGCGCTCCGTCGCCATTCGCCGGTGATATCGCCCCGCCCGCGCCGCTCCGTCGCCGATTCCTACTGACGCTGTTTGGTATAGCTTCGCTGCTGCATGTTTCGTTCTTTTCTTTCTTTATCTGTAGTTTTCGATTCAGTCTCTGGAGTCCGATTTGCCTCTACTCTTCGGTTTAAGAGCTGGTGTTCTTATGAATGAAGATTAGGATTTTAGCGTTGTTGATGGCTTGCAAATTCCAATGGCATTGTGTATCTTGCCTTCTTGTTTTCTTCTCCGCCTTAATTTTCGATTTTGTTTAATCGTTTCATGATGATTTTGTTGATTCGATGGCTTTTTGTATTCATGTGATGGTTGTGCGATCGCAGTCTCTGGTTGTAATTTCTAGGGTTTGTTTGCATGTTTTCATTTCTTTCTTTTTCTTCTTGGGGTTAAAGTAGCAAATGTTGCTGAATTTATGAGGTTCTAACATTTCTGTTTGGGATACTTCAATTTGAAAGGGACTGTTTCCAAAGATATCTATGCTTGATGTACCACAAACATGTCCCAACGTCTCCGACTGTGTTGTTAGGCGAATGTGACTTTTTTGCGTCAAAGAAGTTTGGTCAATATGGTAATTTGAGGTATTTTATGAACATACCTTTTGGAATTCTGAAGAAAATGAGGAATTATGCATCTTTCTATGGATAAGTTATTTCTGCTGATTTCTGGAAATATTGTATCCAAATTGTTGTTCTTTTTGGAGGTATTGTTTACTGTTCATTTTTCAAGACCAGTGAATGCATTTCTCAGTTTAAGATGCAACATGTGATTGATTGGATTATGCAGAGGCTAGTTGCTGACTTGTTGGAATGCTTGGTGGCTTCTTATTGTATCCAATTAGACTCAGCTGTGATAACTTATAATTTGGAGTTGAAAATAAAAACATCAGTATTATTTTCATCAAACTATTAGCTGTAATGATAATTCAATATGGAGTTGGCTGCATATATATGTATGTAAGACTGACCTAATTCAAAAGTAAATGTACAAATGGTTGCAGTGATGGATTATTCGAGAAGGACATCAAAGGGAGGCAATGCGCAGCTTACACAAAATGTTTCTGAAATGAGCCTAAGTTCTGGAAATGGGGACTGGGAAAAGGTAAGCAAGCAAAACAAAAACAAAGGTGGGAGCAATGTGGCTAGACAGTGGGGTTCTCAGACTTCAGCACCCAAGCCTTGGGGCCAGCCAGATTCAACCCAGCGACATGGCACTCGAGGAAGTAGTTTGTCAGCGCAAGCCCCTGGATATATGAGGACGAGCGCTGCGTCTTATTCTGGAGGAGTAGGTAGAGGAGGAAGCCAACGGGCTATGGCACCACTGAGAAATTTAGCTCCACCTTTGCAACATGGTTGGACATGGGCTGCAAGAGTTGGTGCCAATCAAGTGGTGGCTGCACAAAAGGATGAAATGGAGAAAGATGATTTTCCAGATAATGCTACTAGCGAGGAAGATGATGATGCTTTCTCTGATGATGAGGATGATGAATTTCTCGATGATGGGTTAGAGTTCGATGAAAATCCATGTAGCCATGAGTCACGGAAAACCCATAGGATGCTGAGGGTGTTTTTTGAGACGCTAGACAAGTTGACTTTGGAGGAGATAAATGAATCTTCAAGGCAGTGGCACTGTCCTGCCTGTCATGGTGGTCCGGGTGCTATTGACTGGTATCGAGGGCTTCAACCCCTTGCTGCACATGCAAGAACAAAGGGTTCGAAAAGGGTCAAGTTGCACAGACTCTTTGCTCAGGTTTTAGAAGAAGAGTTGCGTATAAGAGGAACTTCTGTGACACCTGCTGGAGAATTGTTTGGTAATTGGGAAGGTTTAAAGACAGAAACGAAAGACCATGCAATTGTCTGGCCTCCAATGGTTCTGATTATGAATACAAGACTAGATAAAGGCGACGATGACAAGGTTCATCTTTATTCTTAATCAATACATTTCCTGTCTTTTTTTTAAGTAGAAGCTTTTTTATTGATTTATACTTATGGGTTCATCAATCAGTGTGTGACATTGAACACATATTTGCTAGGCCTGCATGATATAATTTTCATATATTATGGAATTTTTGTATGTGTCGGATTACCAACTTCTTCCTCGTATTTTTTCCTAGTGGCTGGGCATGGGCAATCCAGAGCTTCTTGACTATTTCAGCTCCTACTCCCCTGTGAAATCTCGGCATTCATATGGTCCGCAGGGGCACCGGGGCATTAGTGTGCTGATATTTGATAGTACAGCTGTTGGATACTTGGAGGCCGAGCGACTTCACAAGCATTTTATAGTCGAAGGGACTGGGAGAGAGGCATGGGAACAGAGGCGTTGGGTATTTAATCATGGAGGGAGGCGCCAGCTTTTTGGTTGCTTGGCAACCGAAGATGATCTAGAAGTGTTTAATCAACACTCCCAAGGTCACCTACTGTGTTTTTCTTTCTCTGGCTGATACAAAAGTTGCCTCTGGATTTACTTTCTTAATGTTGCAAAATTAGGCATTGCATGATAAAATTTGTTCACAATGTTGCATGTTAGGTTCTTTCATACTCCGTATTATTTATTGTGATCAAACGTTTTGACATTTTGTTTTTGGTGTGCTCAAACAATTTGATATGATGCTGTGATCAGGAAAGCAAAGGCTCAAGTATGAAATGAGATCATACAACGAAATGGTGGTATCTCAGATGAAGCAAATGAGTGAAGATAATCAGCAACTCACCTGGTTCAAAGAGAAGGCAGCTAAAGAGAAAAGACACTCAAAAGCCTTGGAAGAGTCATTGAACTTCATGAGTGAAAAGTTAAGGAAGACTGCGATTGAAAACCGGATAGTAAAACAAAGGTCCGAGATTCAGCATCAGCAGAACCAGGAGGAGGTAAGGGATTCTTACAGAAAAAAGGGGAAAACTGATCAAGCTTAGTGATGACTTATTATAATTTATATATATTGCCTTGTTTCTAGTTCTATTTAACTTAATGTGTTTTAGAGACCTGCACCGTTATGAGCTACAAAACTTTACTGTTTTGCGCTTTGTTTAATATAAGCCATCTCCAGTACTGTTTCTAGAGCCCCTCTTGTTCTAAACAATTTTTCTGGCGCAATAGGTTGTTATCTCATCACTCCTTTCAAAATGTAAAAATAAAGGGTTTGTGAAAAATCTCAACTCTCACACTGCATATCTTTGCCTATTGTGTGTTACTGCCGATGCTTGTTATGCTTATATAATGTTGTTACCTGTGTTCTTGTAGATGGACTTTCAAGACATGTTTTTCAGAGACCAGATGAAACAGGTAGAAGAGGGTATAAACGCAAAGGAAAACAACTTCGAGAAGGTCCAGCAGGATGAGAGGAAAAAGGTGGAAGAGCTACATTCACACGCTTCAAGTGCAGAGGAACGCAAGCGCAGGTAATGCAAACTTTGATTGGATTAAAACATTAGGAGTTAGGACACTGAAAATGATGTTTATGACTATTCCTAGCTAATATGATAAGATGAAATTCTCTTCATGTTTGTCTATGACATTAGAATGGAGGAAGTAGAATCCTTCATCAAGTCTCAAGATCAGGAGATTTCCCAGTTTGTCTTTGAAAGAGACGAGCTAGCAAAGCTCCACGAAAAGCGGAAAGACGCGCTTAGGAAGAGGTACCAGGAAGAAATGCTGACGCTCGAGAAAGAATTTGATTCAAATCTGACCCAGTTGATGGAGAAGTACGCTCCTGGTTCCACCCAGGGAGATGCATAATTCCATAACTGGATCCTAAATCGATAGGTTGTCCATTGGAGGTTCCTATTTCTAGAGATCACAGACGAAAAGATGGGTGTTGAGGGAGGTGTATATGAAATAAATGGGGTTTAAATTAATTTCTCGGATAGCAAGTTTAATTTTGGGTAATCAAGCACAGTTCCTCCATTTTTTGCTTGGACTCTGAAGTCTGAAGCATCACCACCTTGTTTTTCTTTTGAGATTATGGCCGCAATTGCTTGGCTGACATTAGTTATCAAGAATTTTAGCAATGCTTTTTTTTTTTCTTTTGCTTTGTTTTGAATTTGGTGATCATATTGACATGGAAAGCAGTGTTCAAATCGAGGTTTAGTTCACTGATCGACGTGCGCGACTTCTGTTGGGGATAGAAACCACTTTCTAGCCACACCCGAAAGTGGAATCTGTTGGGGATAGAAACCACTTTCTAGCCACACCCGAAAGTGGAAGTGGTAGTAACCAAGTAACCAACCGATAATATCCAATCCAGAAACTCAATAACCAAGCAACCTCAAATACATATAAAAGCACAAATATTAACACAAAATTTACGTGGGAAAACCTTAATTAGAGGATCAATAAACCCGTTTTCCGCCCACTAGAACAACCAATCCACTAATCAATAAACCAGCTAAAGTATCAGTGTTTAACGTACTATCCAGTCTCGGACCGAGACAAACAAACCTGGAGATCTCAAACAC
Organism: Persicaria tinctoria; assembly: GCA_037127255.1. Classification (NCBI taxonomy): domain Eukaryota; kingdom Viridiplantae; phylum Streptophyta; class Magnoliopsida; order Caryophyllales; family Polygonaceae; genus Persicaria; species Persicaria tinctoria. The sequence continues at coordinate 16,047,394 of JBANSL010000007.1, read as the reverse complement.
CAATCTAAATACAACCCGATCTAGAAATGATTCCTCTAAAAAAACCTAGCTAAAACACTCGTAATCAGATTAGATTTCCAAGGAGGAGAAAATACCTATCAACAAACACCGTTGTTGACTTGCCGAAAAAAGAAGATGGATCACCAGATTAAGAGACGAAACACCCGCTCAAATATCCTATCTTTCCTCTCCTTTTTTCTTCTAGCTACTAGCTACTGCGGCAGATCTGTTTGAAGCAAAAACCCTTTGCTTCTCTCCTTGTGTACATACAAACTAAGGCAAACAATGCCTTTTAAATCACAAAGAAGTCATCAAGGCTTCACATTGGGTTAGACCCAAACATGGACTATAGGCCCAATAATTTTGGGCCAATTACTTCTTCTTTTTTTTATCACCCTTTAGCTTATTTTCGTTTGCATAGGGCGGAAAGATGCTAAGATTCATTCAACTTGATTTTTTGATACAAGGAAATGATGTGGACGGTGTTAGACTGATCCACCACTCAAGAGTGTCCCTTTGGACGAGAGTCTGGAGCTCAGAATGATGTAAGGGCGAGTCTTCATTGAGTTGATGCCGAAGATGAGCTACCTTGTCCGCGACCTGATTGAGCTCCCTAAAGGCATGCAAACATGAGGAGCATTGGAAGTTCCGAAAAAGTCGCTTGGAATCAGCAATAATCATTTCGATCTCCCAAGGACAACCCCAGTCGTCGTTAATGGCATTGATGATCGCAAGACAATCGGCTTCGACCTCGATCCTAGAAATACACAGTTTGTGAGCAGCCACAAGCCCATAGTGGAGGGAAAGAGCTTCTGCCTTCATCACCGACAACTCACCGCACAGAGAGCCCCTACAGAAAACAACAGAGCCATGATGATCTCGAATAACTACTCCCGTCGAAGCCTCTTCGGAAGAAAGCACAGAAGCGTCGAAATTTAATTTGAAGCCTCCAGCCATAGGCTTTTGCCATCTCAAATTTTTCCTTCTCCTTTGAATCGATTGCCTGATATTTTTCTTCTGATCTGTATCTTCTCATAATTGTCTTTTGGATTCTTCTCATTGTATTAATTGATGTTTCATGTATTGTTCCTGCTTTTGTCTGTTTGCAAACCCCTTATCATCGAAAATAATATTATTTCTAATTGTCCATGTGCTCCACCAAATAATGGAAAGTTTTGTTTTTTGTGTTGTAGATAGCTTCGCGAAAATCTCTGTTGTGATTTCCTTCGTATTTTTGTCCCTTGTTTGTGTGTTTTGAATTGTTCTTCCAATCTGTTGGTCTATTTTCCAAATGAGTTTCTTTGAGCATTGACAGTTTATAAAAATTTGATCAGCGTCTTCTTCATTGAGATTACATAGACTGCACGAGAGGGGAACTGCAACCTCTTTCTAGGCAAGTCTTTTCTTGGTGGGGATTCCGTCCATGGCAAGCTTCCAAAGGAAGTTTTTAATCTTTGGAAAACAATCAATGTTCCAAATCCACACTTTGTATGTTGGTCTATAATTGTTCGGGTTTTTGTAATGTTTTCTGGTGTCGATGCTGTGGAGAACCGCCCGTTTCTATTAGCTTTCCAATATAATCGATCTTCTATTTCATTAGCGGGATTTTCGTGTTTTTTTATTTTGTCAATAATATTATCTGGAAGGAGGGCACGTAATTCCTCTAACTTCCAATGTTTATCTGGGCCCATAAAATTTTCAACCTTTTCATTTGTGTCAATTGGATCTGATGTTATTTTAGTCTTTTAATTTGATGCCTTTTATCTAGACCGGTCAAACGGGTCATTCGGGTCGGGTCACTTCGGGTCTCGGGTAAAACGGGTTCCGGGTATTTCCGGGTTGATTAGAACCCGGGTTTGACTGGGTTTCGGGTCATTTCGGGTCGATTTCGGATTTGTCAATTTTTTCTTTTTTAAATTAAAAAAAATCATAATTTGACAATTTTTCCATAAATTTTAATTATATATAAAAAAAAAATTAATTATATTTAATTATAAATCAACCGGGTCAATCGGGTCACCGGGTAAATTGGGTAAAATCGGGTCAAAATTACCGGGTCAATCGGGTCACTGGGTCGAAACCCAGATTGATAACTCCCTCCCTTGATGAAAATCGGGTTGGGTTGTGTTTTGACAGGTCTACTTTTATCCATTCATCTATCTAGAATCTAATTGTTTTCCCATTTTCAACTTGACAAATAAGTTTTGCACAAAATTCATCTTTTAGTTCCATAAGTTTTCTCTATTGCCAAGAAGATTTTTTTTTTTTTGTTATAGTTCCATAGGAATTCGAATTTGAGGTATTTTTCTTTTAAAATTTTAATCCAAAAGTTTTTTGGCTCAATAAGAATTTCCCATAGGAGTTTCATTTGTAATGCTTTATTGATCTCTTTGGATTTATTTAGTCTCATTCCTCCACAACGTTTAGGTTTACATATTTTGTCACATCCTATAAGTGGTTTATACGTGTGATATTTATTCCAAAAGAATCCTCTGTTAATTTGGTCCAGCTCCTTGGGGATTCCTAGCGAGAGCATGAAGCTCTGCATGATAAAATTTGGTTACGTGACGAGATTTGATTTTATCAAAACTGATCGTCCTTGTTAGGATAATCCATTTGCCTTCCACTTTGTGAGTTGTGCTTTACTTTTGACAATCGTTTTTTTTAAAGTGTCTCTATTAACCTTACCATATATAATTGGACATCCAAGATATTTGTAAGTGTTGCCAAATTCGTGATGTGAAGAATACTTTGGATTGTCTGTTTTTGTTGTACCGAAACTCCTGGTGTAACTTGAAAGGCTGATTTATTGAAATTCACCTTTTGTCTTTATATTTGACAGTAGTCGTCAATAATTCTTCTAATTTGGTTACATGATTCCGAGTTTGCTTTTACAAATATCATTATATCATATGCGAAAGATAAGAAAGTTAATATCATTATATCATTTAGCTAAATGAGGAATATATGATGGGTCATTTCTCACGTGAGATAGATTCCTGTTGTACCGCTGGCATGCGGTGCTACTGTTTGGTAGTGCTTGGTTTCGCTCTTCGCCGTCGTCCGCAGCTGTTGGCATTAGTTTTTCTTAGATTGTTCTTGTTGTAGAGTTATTTCTGTTTGTTTCATAACGTCGTTCTCTGTTCTTATGGTATGTTTAGGGAGTTTTCGCCTGCCGATTTATCGGCCTCTCGAGAACCAGGCTTGTCTGGTCTCGAATTCTTACTTAATAAAAAAAAAATCAATTAGGCGAATTTGAATCATCATAGTCACGAAATGTAAGCATTACATATCGTTGAAAAGTTTAAGATGCATCTGCTTGAATTGTAGGGATCTATAATTCAACATGATGTCTTGACCCACACTTATTAGTGGACTCAAAATGAATATGTCCTCCCATTTGGAAGCCTATTTCATTTGTGAGTATGGCTGTTATATGAACTGGTCAGCTTGAGCTCGGTTCGAAAAAGCTCGACTCGAGCTCGCTTATTTATTTAAACAAGTCGAGTTTGAACAAAATTTTAAGCTCGGTTGAAAGCTTCGTTCGAATAAAGCTCGAATAGCTCGAATTTTATGGAATTTCTAATTTTTCTTTAAGTTAACATGTTATAATCAAGTAAAATTACTTAAAGCTCGAAAAAAGCTCAGCTCGAGCTCATTCATTTTCTAAACAAGTCAAGCTTGAACAAAATAAAAAACTCGTTTAAAAATTAGGCTTGGTTCGGCTCGAGCTCGTTTAACAAACGAACCAAGCTTGAACATGCCAAGCTCGGCTCGCTCGGCTCGAATAACACCCCTATTTGTGAGAGAAGATCATTTAGTTTTCAACTGCGATCCATTTTGTGGTCTATTTATATCTTTATTGGTTAAAATGATACTCGCTCTGTTAATTAAAACTTGTCGTTTACTTATTCATGCACGCTTTTTTAGAATGATAAAAACTCCATAAAATATTAACTTTTTTTACATTTATTTTTATAAATTCATACTTAATAGTAATAAGTATGAAATTGTTTAAAAAATTATTTAAAAAGTTAATATTTTATATAGTTTTTAACACATAAAAAAGCACGATTTCTGTTTAGCGCATGGTGTTTTGCCGTTTAGCGCATACCTACTTGGTCGCAACGACCATATGTCAAATGGTCGTTGCGACCAATTTTTTTTTTAAAAACTTTCACGTGGTCGCAACGACCAAACCCAGAGGTGGTCGCAATGACCAATCCCAGTAGTGGTCATTGCGACCAGACCCAGGAGTGGTCATTGCGACCAGACCCAGGATTGGTCATTGCGACCAGACCCATGATTGGTCATTGCGACCAGACCCAGGGGTGGTCATTGTGACCAAATGCACGTATTCGTCTCCCTCCCGAACCTGCAAAACCTAACTCGTAACACTAAATGAAACCCAGAATTTCGAACTTCCAAATCGTAGATTTGACTATTAGATGCCTAAATATTGTTGTTTGTAGCACAAATCAACACAATCACACTATATTCCGCCCTAAATCTCAAATCTAAACATCAAAACACCAAAATCCCTAAAAATTATTTCAACTCTAAATTACATTGCAAAGCTTGAAATTGTATCTTATTTGTGATAGATCTTCGAATAGAATGCGTTTAATTGAATAGAATGGAAGAACTTTGCAATTTGTGTTGTCTTGCTCCAAATCACCGCCTAATTCTTCTGTTTGAGCGTGAGGAGGCTTGGAGAGAGAGGATGGGGTGGGTAGGGTAGTGGGGTGTAATTTGTTGTGAATATAAGGGTATTTTTGGTATGTTCTAAATGGGATTTTTACCCTGCTCTAAAAAGTAGAGGCCGCGTGAATAGTAAAACGTAAAGTTTTAATTAATGGAGGGAGTATATTTTATTATTATTTTAGCAAATTAGATTTTTTTTATGGCTTTTTACCAATAAAGATAAGGGTTGAATTGGTTAGTTGGGAAGAAAAGTGAATAAATGGTGATTTTATGCCATTTGACCTTCAAAATTAGTAGTATTAGAAGTTTAATATCAAACTAAATTAAATGAATTTAACTCAGTTAATAGACTCAAAATAAATAAATAAAAGTATAGAAAAATTATGCCATTAGAAAACAGACTCATGTGTCATTTGTTTAATATCTTTGCATGAAGAGGATTATTGTTACAAATGTCATTACAGATTGGGAAAATACGATTTGGTTAATCATGCATTAATAGAGTAAATGCTAACAAGGTCTTTGGAAAGAGTCATTTTTTTTATTAGGTAAAAATTCAAGGCCAGACAAACCTGGACTTCGAAGGTCGATGAGTTGGCAGACGAGAACCATCAAAAAGAAACAAAAATACAAAGATGGTGCAAAATACAAGCAAAGACGCTCTACAAAGCGAAACTAAACACAACTAAACCAGAATAGATGAGGACATAGACGCCGAACAGAGTGAAATTGCTCGCACTCTATCGGTATATGCAAAACAAATAAATTAAAAGAAATTTTAAAAAGAAATGGAGTTAAATAATGCAAGTTTATATATTTTTTTTTACCTTTTTGAACAAGAACACTTGGAAAATGAAGAAACTAGAGGTAGAAAATGAAAAATATACTGTATTAGTTATGTTAAGGGTTAGTTTGGTAAACAGAGCTGATGAGGTAGCTGAAGCTGATAGGGTAGCTGAAGTTGATGAATTAAGTTTGTTAAATATATGTTAAATTAGAGTTTTCAGAAGCTAGTAGGGTGTTTGGTAACCTAGTTGATAGAGTAGCTGATGCAAACTAGCTGATCAGATAGAAAAAAATGAATAAAATTCTGAAAAGCTTAGGGTGGGTAGCTGTTGAAAATCCAATTTCAAAAGCTAATTAAATTAAAATCTTATATTTAACTTATTTAAAACTATAAAATATTAAAACCAAAAGTTTCGAAAAGCTACTTGCATTGCCAAACGGACCCTAAATTATATTATTTATATACTAGCCTTTTTTTATAAGGAAAAATGGACAAAAATAATACCAATTATCAACTTTTGGCCAAAAATAATACGAACTTTGCAATTGACCGTTTCATATACGAACTATCGCCCTATTAACCGAAAATAATACATATGTGTATTCCGGTGAACTTTCCGACCAAATACGCCACGTGAACGCCGGAAAACACACATGGTATAAATTTTTGCCACGTCACCCAAACTTGTAAGTTATGCTATGTCATAAATTTATTTTTCATTTTTTTTAAAAAAGAAAAACTAAACAAATAGGCAAATATATATATATATAAGGAAGCGTTAAAATGTAAAATATCCTTAGGGTGTAAAATTGGCTTAAGGTGTAAATATTTTTATTTTAATCCTAACACACACGCGCTTTGTTAAATAAAAAAATGGTCAACTTGGCCCAGCATTCCAGCAAGGTCGCCCCTTTGTTCCTCGCCCAGCAGGGCCCTCGCGAAGGCGAAGGAAGACGTCGGCCATGGCTGCCACTCCGTTCCTCTCACTCTTCTTCACGCCATCGATGCCGATTAGCTGTGCCTCACCCTCTTCAGATCCGGCGACGACACCGACCTCGGAGCTCCTCTCACCGGGCACGCACCTCGCTCTCAGACCACTACCTCTCGATCACCATCGCCGCTGGTCCACTTCCGAATTCCTACCCCGCATTCACCGCCGCCACCACTGCTTCCGATCACTCCCACGGTCTACCGGCGCCGCCCAGCCACTTTCTCGATTTTCCCTTCTTTCTCGATTCGTCGATGTCTCTCCCCTTCCATCGCTCGATCCCTCTCCAAATTGATTCTATTGCTTTATCTGTCTCCCACTTTTCTCTTGTTTGTAATTTGATTTGCTCTCTGATATGGGCAGGAAACACAAATTTCATTCTTGCTCTCTGATCTAAGGATTGAGGAGCTGCTCGACCTCCGAAATCGTCCCAATCTCGGTGAGTCTCCAACGCCTCTCACTTTTGTTCTTGTGTTCTCATTAGACTGATGGTTTGAGCATTGATGGAAGGTCAAATTAAACGAATCAAAAAGACTGAATGAAACTATGATATAGCGTCTGCATCATAGCTTGTGAAACTATGATGCATCTGTGATGCAGCAGCTGTTGCTCTTCGTATGTGTTGCTCTTCGTATGTGTTGCTCATAAGGTGTTTGTTAAAATGACTGAATGAAACTATAATACATTTTTTATTTGTTCATCAGTTCTAGCATTTGATTAAAACTATGATGCTTGCTGCACCAAAGTTTTCCCTTGAGTAGATGCTCTGACCGAGCTTTAAAAACCTAGTATCAAGGGCCTCGTGAGCAATGTGACGTTCTATAACGTGCAGGGGCGGATTCTGGAAGGTCATTCCGGGGATACTTGAAGGTAAAATTTTTATCATTCCGATAATATTTAAGGGTAAAAAAAAATTCTTTTGTAATTTTTTTTCCCGGGTTGGGGATGCTTGACGATAAATATTAAGAAATTAACACTAAAATAAAAAAAATTTGGGGATGCTTGAGCATCCCCACTAATACAAATAGATCCGCCCCTGATAACGTGTATTACCTAACCTGTGTGAATGTTTGTGTATTAAGTTCTTCTATGCATTTCGCCTTGTGTACACTTCAAGCGTTTGCAAAGAAATGGTATTTTTTTAATGCCTTTGACAATTAACCTGATTGCAGATGTTGTAGCTGGAACTGCAAGGAGTGAAGAAACAAAAATGATGGTCCACTGCCATGCTTTCTGTCCTGCTCATGTAGTCTTCTACTTCACCTGTCCAAGTAAGCGTGCATCACTGTAGTAAGTATATATTTTTTGTTTTAAAAAGACAGGGCACCATTAGTTAGAGAGCTTACCTTGAGAAAAATCATGTTAGGAAAGATGAAGGTTAAAGGCAGAAGTGTAAATGATCCTATAAGGTTGATGAAGTCACCCATAAAGGGAAGAGCTGCTATAATTAGTGTATTTCCAGTGAAGACAGAAACTCGGAGGATGAATTTCCGCTTGAGGTTTTCCCTCGAGTAGATGCTTTGATCGAGCTTTAAAAACCTAGTATCAAGCGCCTCGGTGAGGCTCAGATTCGAATGTTTATGTGGTGCAGCAGCTGTTGCTCTTCGTATGTGTTGCTCATAAGGTGTTTGTTAAAATGATTGAATGAAACTATAATACATTTTTTATTTGTTCATCAGTTCTAGCATTTGATTGAAACTATGATGCTTGCTGCACCAAAGTTCTCTAAAATTCTTCACAATTAATTAGTTCTAGCCTTTGCCTTTTGTTGATGTTAATTAGTGGTTTTTTAAGTAAAGGATATATAGATGGGAGGATTTTGGATTGTAATTTTAGTAACCTTTTGTCTAGTGTTTGTGCTCCTTTTGATTTCAGATGGAGGTATTGTATAAAAACCTCTACGAAAAGTAGAACAACTTGAAGCTTTGATTTTCCTTTCCCGCATTCCATGATCAATTTCAGTTTTCATTTTCTGTGACTGTGTGGTTTCGGAGCTGAAGATGGATGCCTTGGATTCTGATGTAGGAGTTGTTAATATCTGCTATTCTATTTGATGATTTCAGCACATAGTTTTGGAATTTGGGTGAATTGTTACTTTTAAGTATCAGCTCAATTGATTTCTGAATGCAGTGTCTTTCTTTGCCTCTGATGAGGATCAGATTAATACTTTCGTTCTTATGAGTATCCCTCTGATGATTTTGTTCCTTTGAACTGATTTTGTTCCTTCTTCTTCAGCAGCAAGCACTGATTTTGTTCTCCATGGCCCAGAGCCTACTCAGTTCTTTCCTTTTCTTGACAATGGTGATTCTAGACTGTGATTTTTGTTGTCCGTAAGCTGGATTTTTGTACTTAATAAGTTTTAAAAGCCTATTAGCTCAATGGTAGAGCAATGTGCTTATGCACAGAGATGTGGGTTCAACTCCTGCATAGGCTAAATTGCTCAATTTTAGTAGTTTGTATTTGCACAATTGAATCTTACTTTTGCACAATTGTATTCTAAATATGCACAATTTTATCTTACTTTTGCACAATTGTAGCCTCATTCAAAACTAAAATCTAATTTGGTTCTCCCTAAACTAAAAATCAAATTTGGGCACTTTGTTTTACAATTGCACAACTGCACTTTACGGTTGCACAACTGCACTTTAAAGTTGCACAAATGCACTTCACATATGCACAAATTCACTCCACAGTTCCACAACTGCACTCCACAGTTGCACATTACAATTTTATTTTTACAGTTGCACAAATGCACTTCGCAGTTGCACAATGCACTTCACAGTTGCACAACTGCACATTACAATTTTATTTTCACAGTTGCACATAGGGGTGGGCATGGGACGGGCCGGGGCGGGATTAAGGTAATCCCGCGTCCCGTCCCTCGTATTTTTTGCGGGACGGGATCGGGACGGGATTGAATAATTTTTTTTTAAATCCCGCCGGGTCTTATCCCTCACGGGACGGGACGAGATCGGGACGGGACGGGACTTGTCCCTCGTAAAAAACTATTCCAAAATAAATTATTAACTATACCAAAAAATATTACATAATTAATAATTTCCTATATAATCCTAAATAGGGAATAAGTGCTACTGTTTTTTTAGGAAAACCCCTACTGCTTATATTAGATTAAATCATAATAACCTACATGCAAAGCCAAAGGGAAAACAACCGAAGAATTTGAAAGAAACCACACTGTTTTTTTGTGGGCACTGGGCATGAAGTGGTATTCTGGTATGTATTACATAATTTCCTACATAATTAATTTTAATATATACTATTATCTAATAGTATAATATATACTAAGTATAATATAAATATATTTTAGATGTTTTTTTTTATTAATTTTAATTATATAAATATATATATATATATATATATATATATATATATATATATATATATATATATATATATATATATATATATATATATATATATATATATATATATATATGCGGGACGGGACGGGATTTGCGGGATGAGAACTCTCCGTCCCGCGTCCCGTCCCTCATATATTTTGCGGGACGGGATCGGGACGGGATTGAATTTTTTTTTTACAAATCCCACCGGGATCGGGACGGGATGCGGGACGGGACGGGATTTGCGGGATTTGTGCCCACCCCTAGTTGCACAAATGCACTTCACAGTTGCACAAATGCACTTCACAGGTGCACAAATGCACTTCATAGTTGCACAACTGCACATCACAATTTTATTTTTGCACCTTATACTATTCACGAAGAGAAACATAACAAGAGATACCACATAGATAGCCTATGCGGGATTTGAATCCGCATCTTTGTGCGTAGGCACATTGTTCTCCCATTTTGAGCTGATAGGCTTTCAGACAATAATTAATATTGACCCACATAAACAATTACACTAGTAATTAGTTTCATCTCTACCGAAACATTACATTAGTAAATTCTTCACGGAATCAAAGACCAGAAATAATATGCAGGCATAACCAAATGAAAACGGAGAGAGACGTTTGTTTAAAGAATTTGAGAAACAATTTGAGAAAAAAATGCAAATTGTACTAAAAACAATTTGAGAAACAACGGAGAAGTAATTCATACCACGACTGACTGCTATTGTGAAAAGATGTTTCTTCTCAACAGATTTCTTTTTAAGAGAACAATTTGGACAGTCAATGATTTGAGACGGAGTTCCATTACAGAACCTCACTTTCTTATTACTTCTCAGACAAAAACTGAGCACATTGAAACTGTTGGGCATACCCGGAGGACTCTGAACTACTTGATACCTCCTCCCCTCTTCTATTTTCAGTAATGTCTTTGTTTACCTTATTCAAGGCAGATTTCTCCCGTGTGTTTCCTTTTCTTCCCTTTGCAAAGTAGGCATTGCCTGCACAAAATAGCAGAAAATGATGATTGTTCCAAATAGCAAAGTCAAGCACAATCATCATGATTTACCGCCAATTTGTCATCCATCTTGAGGTGGGATTCACAGCCATACCAAATCGACTTCTTTGATCACGTTCTGCAGGGCCGTCAATTTGTCATCCATCTTGAGGTAGGGCCATCAATTTGTCATCCATCTTGAGGTAGGATTCAGCAGCAACAACTAAGACGGCTCGTGATCGTGTTTAAGGTGCTCAATCTCTATAACCAAAACCACATCCTAGAACTGATCAATTGATCATAACAGAAAGAAAGCCAACACTGCAACATTTATGGATTCCTCAAAGGAGAAATAAAGCCTTTGTGGAGATGAAATTTTAAACGCCCTTTAAGACCCTTTTGAAGACTTCAAAGATGACAGATTTTTCACCAGCTGATCGCGATTTCGGAAATAAACAAATCTCCAGGTGCCAAACACATCAGTTTCACCCCAAAATGATTGACAAGAGGAACCGACCAACAAATATTATTTAGCTAATTATCATCTCAACAAATGAACTTGGATGCAAGTTGTAGTCGGAGTACATGTGTAAACAAGGGAAACTAACTAGACTAGCATCAGTTATGAGAAGTCAAAGTAAGATGCAATAACACACAACCAAACAAACACACATAGCTCCACATTGTAAAATTTTAACCTCTCTGATTACATCCAAACAAACACACAGCCATAGTAAGAACACCTACATTAAAATTTGTAGTGGTACACTGGTACTGCATTTCAATGCAACAACACACACAAGTGCTTCCATTCAACAAAAAAAAAAACAGTAGGCAAATACCAAAATCAAACTCAAAAGAGAGACCAACAATTCTCTCTCGAAAAAGAAAAAATATGTCACGTGAGCCCGTCCTCTTCCTCCTCAATCCAGAACTACAATTGCTAATCTATGATAAGAGAGAAGTGCAAAGGAATTGAAGCACTCACCAATCACCGGGGACAATCGCACACAAATTCAAGACTTAATCTGGGATTTCTGGCGACAATCACACACAAATCGGATCCGAATCCGGCGATGTTTATCCCAAAGGAACCTCTATCGGCCTAGCAACTCCACCAAGGAGAAGCTGAATAGGTTTTTGGAGTCGGAATCGGGGCCTGATTCTCCATGGGCCAAATCGAGATCGTTGTACAGGGGAAGAAGAAGAAGAATGGAAAGGGAACAGAGGGAACGATTTTCGAAGGGACAGAGAGGCGGAGTTTCACCGGATGAGTGGCAAAGTGGGCTAACAGCCCGGGTTTGAAGCAGCGAGCGAGAAGGAGAGGCGAGAGGAGCCATGGAAAGTATGAGGATGGGAAAGGCCGAGAAAGAAGGGTTTTTATTTTTTGCCGGTTCAACCCGGTTTATTTTTTTAAAACAGGCCCGCGTGTCCGGGTTCACACTCCTCCGTCCAAAAATACATTGTCTTTTAGCATTTTGTACAAGTTTTAATAAAACACATTGCTCCGTACTTTTAAAAAAACATCATCATTACACTAACTTTTTCATAAATTTTATTATTTTTTAACACTCACTACACATTTTAACCAATCAAATTATTTTAAAAAGTCAACAACACACAAACCAATACAAATCATTACAACTTTTTACCTAGAAAACCTAAAAGATCATCTATTGTTGGACAAAAATTTACATCTAAAAGTCCATGTATTGTAGGACGGAGGGAGTAAAATTTTACATCTTAAACAAACTTTACACCCTAAGACAATTTTACATTTGATATATATATATATATATATATATATATATATAATATAGAGAGAGAGAGAGAGAGAGAGAGAGAGAGAGAGAGAGAGAGAGAGAGAGAGAGAGAGAGAGAGAGAGAGAGAGAGAGAGAGAGAGAGAGAGAGAGAGAGAGAGAGAGAGAGAGAGAGAGAGAGAGAGAGAGAGAGAGAGAGAGAGAGAGAGAGAGAATGGGTAACTTGTGCACACCCCTTAGGGTATATCTTGTGCACAATTATAGACCCTTTATCTGATTGGAATGAGTGGCTTAGATTAAAAGCATTTTTTTCTTTTTTTTTGATAAATGAAATGCGGGACCCACATGAAAGTGGATTTGTGTGTATTAGTGGGACCCGATGAACAGTAAACAAATGGTGTCCAATTAATTTATATTTTTTTGGATGTGTTTAATGTTTATCCCATCCGTATCTTTTTTTTTTGTGCAAGGTAGTTTATCACTTTATCCTATCTTTTTTATTGGTAAAGATTGAGATTTAGATAAAACAGACTATTAAATTGATTCGCAATATCGGATGTGATGCAAGTAAAGATATTTGTAGGTAAGCAATTACTCAATATAAATGGGTTATGATAATATATTATGTTCACTTATAAAAGCGTAGAAACCCTTCGAGCAAGCGGTGTGTTGTAGTTAATCTTCGAACCAACAACACGTGTAATTGTCAATTTGGTAGAATTTTTATTCTATTGAATCGGACGCTTTTATGCGTACATTGAACCATAATATGGAGATTATTCAGTTGAAATGTTATGGTACTTATACCTCCGTGAATAAAACCATGTATCAATTTTATTCAGTTTAATAGACCGTTTTCAAGATTGTGTTCACCTTGAATATGAAGATTATTCAATGAAATTTTTATGTTTATCAGTCGGTGGAATTGGTATGTTTATCACTCAGTCGATTTGACGTCAATAAATAACTAACCACATTTGAATAAAAGTTCAATAAAAGTTGTTATTTGTCCGAATAATCCTCCATCACTATGATCTCAAACACACAGATGAATAATCATCCAAAAATGACAAGATTTTAAAAAAAATGTCCATAATCAATGATCAAATGAATCACGAGTTTATCCATAACTTTCATTCCTCTGAATAAACTTTGCTATTTCACCGAATAATAGCACGTACCTTTTTCAGCAAAAATAACTTTCATTTATATGAATAAACTTTGCTATTTCACCGAATAATACCACAAAAATAACTTTCATTCATGTGAATAAACTTTGATATTTCACCGAATAATCCACCATTCTTTTTTTTTTCAACCAAACAAGCTCAATCAATTGAATAATAACCCAGTTGAATAATCACCAAATAAAACCATGGTTACACCACCAAAACCCTAAGCGAATAATTACCTTGAAAAAACTCATAATTCGTACACAATCAAACTCCAATCAGTTGAATCTCAAGTTCTTATCCAAAAATCTCCAAATAATCACCCAAAATAACAATGAAAACGAGAGCAATCGGTGAATAATTTCAATCAACACACAAATATGACCATCAACACCTATATATCACACTCGATCCCAAAAAATCCAAGAATTTTTGTGGCTTACTCATTTCGAAATCGGTCTCTGGATCAAATTTACAGTCACAACAAGGAGAGAGGTCGTCGGAGTCAATTTCTGTGGCTGAATGCTCAGCGTCGCTGGACGGAGGACTGAGGCCGTGACGAGATGCGCCTCCGCTCGCCTGCGCTGCTGCTACGCACCGGAGGCCGCTGCAATCGACGTTGTTGTGCCGGAATAGGCGCGCAATCAAAAGGAAGGAATCGAGTGAGAGGGGGAAGCCATGGAAGGAGGCTCGATGGCACGGGCGACGCGCAACCACCCCTTGTCAGATGAATCCAATCCATCTCGGCGCCACGGCTCCTCTGCTACACAGTACACGTGAAGAAGAAGAGAAAAAGGCCTCCTTACGGTTTTATAATTGGAACCGCCAATCACGCGCCCACTCTCCAAATTCTGGATTGAAAGGTGATTTTTTTTTAAACACTCGTACACGTGGCAGATTGTAGGCCCTCAATTCCACTAAGATCAATGGTTGAGGTTTGTGCACTAGATACACTATAAGAGGTGTGCACAAGGGAACCACTCCCTATATATATATAAAAGGGTTTCTACAAAATTTTAAAACCACAAAAGCCAGTCAGCAAAGCAGCATTTAGGCCTCGTTTGGTTAGTCAGTTAAAAATACAGGAAGTTTAAAAACCCAGGAAGTAGGATATATTCCTGTGTTTGGTTGACAGAATGATACATGAATTTAACTTCCCAGGAATTTCAATTCCTACAAATCGTAGGAAGTTCACTTACCTAGGGGGGACTAGGTAAGTTCAACTTCCCCCATTTTTTAACATGAATTTATTTATTTTCCTCTTTATATTACTAAAAACCAAAATTCAACCAAACAACTTTTTTTAATTCATGGGAAGTGCATTTCACGGGAATTCAACTCATGGGAAGTAAGTTCCCGGGAATTGTACTTCCCGCATTCAACCAAACGAACCCTTATTATGGAATTCAATTTTAAAACATGACTTGAAACCACAGAAAGGGTGCACACTTCTTCTCAAGTCACAAAATCTTACGAAAAACCACATATGAAACCATTACCATACATATACCTCATGAATAACTCATAGACACAGTTTAAACAAACAACAACAAAAATGCATAGGACTCTTATGGTTATCAGCCATCAATCAAAGCCACAAATGGCGAAACCGTCTAGAATTTGAGGGAGAGCAAAACTGCATAGTACTCGTAAGGTGAAGCAAGCATCTAGAATTTCCCATTTAACAATCATATATAAAATTATCATGTAAGAAAGGCAACAAAAATCGAAATCACAATTGCAATTCATGGACAATTGGATCAAATCAAACCCAAAAATGTGATTTCTATGATTTCAAATATGCTTAATTCGTACACAGTGCTCAATTTCGCACTCAAAACAATGATTTACCATCCAAATGTTGAGTCTTTACGCTTCACTTTTAATTACTTTCAATCTTTTAGCAGTAGATAAAGTTCTGCAATTATTTAAAATAAGAAAAATTGAGCAAGAAGGAAGAGAGTAAGAGGATATTAGCACATGAATCCCTGGCTCCAGAGGCGAAGCTGAATTCGCAGCTTTAGCAATCCTAGAATTTGGCGATGATTTAATTGGGAGAAACCGACATCAATGGTTTGAACATCTGCCTCAGCGCCGCCCTCATTCAATTTGAGGGGATTCCTCTTTAAGAGTTGAATAGGGAGGTACCCATCATTGGAGAAATCGAAAGAAGGAAGAAGAAGGTTGTCATACAGGCGAGAGGAAGAAGCGGAATGACATAGAGTTAGGTGAGAAAGCTAGAGAAGCGAGAGAGATGGAAGTTGCGACCTGAGAGAGATGGCGTGGCAATTATTCCCGCCGCCTGATGTGCCCTCGTACCGCCCCTCCGGCGCTCCTGCTCCGGTCTCAGCCCCGCAATTCACTCCCGTTCCGTCTAACCCTAATTTGCCTAGCTATCAGACGCATGGGGCTGGAGTTCCGTCTCCAGGGGTGAGTTATGCGCCAGAGATGGGGGCGTCTCCTCCTATGGTTCCCGGAGACACCGATTACGAGAGGAGATCTCCAGATGAGGAGGTCCGGCGAAATCAGAGAGACACGAGAGAGAGAGAGAGAGAGAGAGAGAGAGAGAGAGAGAGAGAGAGAGAGAGAGAGAGAGAGAGAGAGACCTACATGTGATTGGAACAGATAGCAGGGTAGGCGGTGGACATGCTCAACTCTTGAGAAGGAGCTACTCATTGATCTAATAAAGTTACAAATATGACCCTAAACATTGTGAATAAAAGAAAATAAAGGAGGGGCAAAAGCGTAATCAACATTAGTGAACAGTTAGATGGAACTCAGCCTTTTATATAGTAATGAGATGAATCACTCTCAAAATTCTAACTATATCAGGTGTGTCACAGAGTGTTACAAACTAAGAGTGGAAGAATGCAATCTAATGACTAAGGCAACCTAATGAATACAAAGAATATAAGAAGAAAGATTCTCGATATTGGATCACCCAAACGTAATCATCATATATTAATATAAAGGAAAAATGGACAAAAATAATACCAAGTATCAGTTTTTGACCAAAAATAATACGAACTTTGAAATTGATCGTTTCATATATGAACTATCGCCCTATTAACCGGAAACAATACATATGTGTATTCCGGTGAACTTTCCGACCAAATACGCCACGTGGACGCCGGAAAACACACATGACATAAATTTTTGTCACGTCACCAAACTTGTAAATTATGTCATGTCATAAATTTATTTTTCATTTTTTTAATAAAAGAAAAAGAAAAATTAAACAAATAGGCAAATAGCTACAATACCTTTCGAAACAATGGAGGAGAGAACGAGCAGATAACATTGAGAAGAAAGTGAAGACACCCACCCTCGATTCCATTGTTTCGAAAGGTATTGTAGCTATTTGCCTATTTGTTTAATTTTTCTTTTTTAAAAAAAAATGAAAAAAAAATTATGGCATGGCATAACTTACAAATTTGGCGACGTGACAAAAATTTATGTCATGTGTGTTTTCCGGCGTCCACGTGGCGTATTTGGTCGGAAAGTTCACCAGAATACACATATGTATTATTTTCGGTTAATAGGGCGATAGTTCGTATATGAAACGGTCAATTTCAAAGTTCGTATTATTTTTGGTCAAAAGTTGATACTTGGTATTATTTTTGTCCATTTTTCCTAATATAAATGAAATAAGAATTAAAGTATATGAACTTCTATGATATGAAGTTAAATTGTCATACATGCTTGCTACGTACAAAAGATTAAAAACTGCATTGAATGATTCAAAATCCTAGCGATGATAAGATCCTAGCAAGTTGACTGATCAAGATAGAATCAAACATCATAAAGCTATCTAACACTAGGAAGATGAAGCAAATTATTGATAGGAATATAATAGAACTAGAAATCGAAACTCACGATTCAACACATCCAAGTCTTAAATCATAGGCAAAACAATATGAGTTGGAGGTCTTATTTGTTTGTCGAGTTCTTTCTTTTCTCTCTAAAGTATATGCTTCCTTGTATATCTTTATAGGTTAAACCCTTCGTAAAATGAGATTGTTTCTTATCTCTGTGCACTATTTTTATCTTTCCTTTAAGCCTCAACCGGAGTAGGGTGCCCCAACTACATAGTTTTAGTGTTTGGAAGTGTGCCCAATCATCTTAAGGGCTACCAAACTACTCCATCTGTTCGGAAATATAAGTGTATTGACTTTTTGGCAAGCTTTTTAATGAGTTAAAAACTATATAAAATAATAATTATTTTATTAATTTTTTTATATAACTATATACTTATTAGTAATATTTATAAGACTATGTAAAAAAATTAATGAAAAAATATTATTTTATATAGTTTTTAACTCATTAAAAAGCGTGTTGAAAAGTCAATGGACTTATATTTCCGAACGGAGGGAGTATCATTTATACCCATCATTTAAAAGTACTCATCATTTTTAAAAGTGTATCTTTTAAGTACCTATCCTTTGTAAAACATTTGTAAATATCGATTTCGTGTTTATCTTAATATATATGTTCATTAAAGTACGTCAGTATTTGCAAAATCTTATTTTATGAACAAAGGGTGTTGTGTATCGAATGAAAAAACATTGGATTATAGAAGAAAGTGATGTGCTTGAATAGCTATGAAATCGAACCATTACATAAAAACGGATGCTAGTATCATTATAGACATCGTCTAAATAATCTAAATCAATGTGTAACATATATTTTTACATCACAATATTAATATAAATTGATATATATTGCTAACACCAACATCTTTATAAAAATCTAAAATGATGTGTATATCATATTAATACATCAGTTATGTACATATTTCGTACGATAGATTATTTTAAAACAATAAAAAATCACAAATATATATGAAATTAATATACACAAAATCAATATAATAAAAAAGATGTCTATTTTGTTTTAATACATTGATTATTTTAAAAATAGTGATGTAAATGTAAAATTTAGGCTTGGTGTGGACATCTTCAAAAGCTTATAAATGAAAAATAATGAGGCTTTAACAACAAGTGAACATGTCAAAAATAAATCTAAGGGGTTGATTTATATCTATATTCAAAATAAAATCGATGTTTAAACCAATAAAAGACATCGGCTTAAAACCGAAGTGGAAAAGTTGTCTTTTACAGTTTTACTACACGCACAAAGAGATCGAATTTTTTTTTGAAATACATCTGTTCACAATAGATGTCTAATTGCGTTTTTCTACTAGTGACATATGATCAATCGATTTAAACACATGAATCAAATCAAGCAAATAATGGAATTTATTCAGGCAAGCATTACGCATAAATGATAAATCTATCTCATCATGGTTGGGCTCATCCCAATCCTAGAACAAGAAAATTAGTCAGGCGTAGACACAATCAAAGAAATCATGATGGAAAAATATGAAACTAAAACAAACTCCAAAAAGAAATCTTCAAAAAGCCTAAACTGTGATTGAAGTAGGTTTTTTTGCATGTGGAATTGTGTACTGTTCCTCCCCTCAAACCTGCTCCCCTAATTGATGTCCATGTTTTATGCCATGTTTTTATACTTATTTCAGTTCCTTATTCTATCATTTTATATATTTTGGGTTGGGAATATAGTGAATTTGTGTAGTTTATGCTTATTTGCAAGAAATAGAGGTCTACACAAGTTTCTGTTTAATATTGCAGAATTTGGAGCCAATATAGAGCAAAACCAAGAAGTAATGGAAACACACTTAATGTCTACTGAAGGAGCTCGAAAATCGATGGAAGAGCACCTGACATCGAGCAAAGATGAGCAAAGAACGAGACACTGAAGAGTGGTCGATATAGACCTAATCTTGGTCGATATCGACCTATTCCAGTCGATATTCCCAGACAGACTCGACATGGACTAGAAGACACGAAGACGGAAGAAGACAACTCGATATCAACCAACACTGCTCGATATTGACCACAACCCACTCGACATTTCCTCCAGAAGCCGAGATCAAGTGACAGAAGCGGATCCGAGCAGACAGCTCGATATCGACCTACCTTGGTCGATATCGACCAACCCTCAACGTCGAATCCGAGTCGAAATCGAGTGGTGTCCGAGAAGATAGAATGCTTGCAAGTGAAGATATGTGGAATTCTATCCATCCACATGAAGATCTATCAAGACCAATTAAGAAGGATTTATCTACTTTAGATATAGTTTCCTTATAGATTTATTTTCTTTATCATTAATGTTTTATCTTATGTTTCTAGATAGAAAGTCTTAGATAAAGATAGATGTTCCTTCCAATATTAGCTAGATGGAACATTATAAATAAGGCTTTAGGTGCTGGATCTTAGGAATCCAATCCAAGACAAGCCAAGAGTGAGTTAGGAGAGAAAGCTTGGAGTCAGGAGGAGTTGGAGAGCGATAGCAATTTGGATTCGATCGGTTGTAAGCTTTGTTTAGTTTTATTAATGCAAAGTTATTTCCTTTTATTATTGATGTCTTTTCCTATGATGAAGAGCGAGTAGTCCACCTACTTCTAGGGTCGAGGTGAGCCCGACGATAGCAATGCATGTTTGAGGTAAAGATTCGACATTTATTGTGCTTTGATCATCCACTGCCTTTTATATGTTTATTGCCTATTTAACAGAGATTCATGTTAACCAACTTGGATTATAAACATAAAATTGGTAGATACAATTAGGGTTTCTTGAAAGAGATGTCTAATTGTTGGAAAAGGCGAAAGCTTGATCCTTAATTTGATGAGATTTGCATTATTATTTCTCTTTATCTTGCCTTATGCGTGTTTGGTTATTGTTGTTGCAAATCCCGGTCTTGGAAGTTTTCTTTCATATAGTTGTTTAATTACCTTGAAATCTGCGAACTTTGGCTTTTATTACGTTTCTGCATCTACTCGATATAAACCTCAACAGGTCGATATCAACTACTGATATTTGATCAAGCGAGATCGCTGTCGTTTGTGTTTCTGCAGGTACAGGTCGAAATCGAGGTACTGGTCGATATCGAGCTCTTTGGTCGATATCGAGTGAAGAGGTCGAAATTTGCCCGACAACTGCAGAAACCAGAACCGACTGGATTTGGTCAATATCGACTACCCAGGTCGATATCGAGTGAATCTCCTGAGTCGAAATCCGATGTGAATTACCTGCTACCTAGGACCCGCTGACCATCTTCCTCGAGGATTGATCCTGACTTCCTGTTGCTACATCGGGAGGAAGTCTTGTAATTATTTGCGTGGGCACAATCTGGTTTGATTTATATTATTATATTTTGAACTCGATTTCCTCCTACAACACTAATCATATATTTATAGGGATAACAAAGATCTAAAAATAATCCTAAATAATAATAAAACTATATCTGAAAGATAGAAGATAGAATTTTTCTAAAATATAAGATAGAACTGGATAGAATATTCGGTTGCTCTAAAAAGGAAAGTATCGAGGCGACATGTGGCATACTCTCTGTTTGATCCCGGAGTCCCAAATAACAGTTTGCGGTCAGCGCGATACTTCAGCGGCTTTGCTTCCTTGGCTTTCGATCTTGATGACTCGCGCACCTCGACTCTTGGCTCCCAACTGTTCTTATTAAGCCTAGTCCGCGACTAGTGAACTTTCACTAACACGGCTCTGGTTTTAACTTTTTTCTTTGGTCGCGAGAGATAGTCCAATTGTACACCGAAACACCTGAAATTGCACACACACCGCATGTAGATATCTATTCTCGAAATAACACAAACCATATAAAACATAGTATAAACTAAAACTTTAATGGACATAAAAATTATTTACGAGACACCTTAAATCATGTAAAATAAGATGAAATCACGGGTGTGGTTAGCAAGGTCGTGGGCGCAGCCTCTCCTTCTTGACATTCTTTGGGCTGCTGGTAGCATCCTTTCTTGGTGTGTGGTGTGACCTTCTTTCTTCAATTCACTCCTAGCTCCTAGAAACACATCTTCTAAGCCTTTTGATGCCCATCCATAGATCGTTCATGGTCCAACACATCCCATAACAGCTCGCAAGTGCTTCCCTTTCCCACCTCGGATCTATAAATCTACAAAATGACAATAAGCCCATGTTGATTAGAACTAAACCAACAAGTGAGCAAATGCGCGCGATAACTAAGCACATAACATGCAATATTCACATATATATGACCCTAAAACTATCCTATAATTTTTAGTTTTTAAAATTCAAGATGGGATAGGTTTTTAAAAAGTTTTTGTTTTCAACAAAAAAATTTGAAAAGTGCCATATTTTTGTAGACTCTACAACTTTTTTACACTATGTAGTGCTACCTTCGTCCAAAAATACATCTCCTTTTACTATTTATGCAAGTTTTTTTAGATCTAAAAACTATATAAAAATAAAATATTAACTTTTTTATTATTATTTTTTAATAATTATAAACTTTTTTTAATTAATTTTTTACACTATGTAGTACCTTCGTCCATAACATGCAATATTCACATGTATATGGTATGGGTAGAGGTTGACTAGGGTCGGATTGACTTAGATTTGAACCTATTTGAACTAGAAATTTTCCAAATTTTGGAGTTGGGCTAAATTTTTTTTACCGAGTTCAAATTTTTTGGTCTTAACCTCAAAATTTCCAACCATTCAGGTTGGGTCCTTTAAATCACGTTATGTTTAAACATGTTTAATTTATTACCAATTATACAAATAATACCCTTTTTTTTGTTTTTAATAAAATAAATGATACTAATTTTTATAGTTCATGAATCCAAAAAAACTCATGATTGCATGCATGATCTCATTGAAAACAAAAAGGAGATAAATCAATATTTGAATTTGCAACGGATGCATATGCATTAAATATCTCAATAGCCAATATTATATGTGAATAATAATTAAATATATCCTTAGAAATTTTCTGATTTGGTAAAATATTATAAGAAAAACATACATCTACACATTCGATGAATTAACATCCCTATTAATACCCTAGTGGAATATTTATTTTGCACAAAGTACACCTCTCTTTGAGTTGAGGCTTTCACTTTATTTTCTTCATTCTTAACCAATAATCCATAAGGAATAATGAAGGCCTCTTGCACCATCATCCTCTTTTTTCTTGCTCTCTTCTTCATCTCAGGTACGGGTATATCCCATTATTCATATAGGAAGTGGTAATTGTCTATGAATGATTTTCAATGTGTTGGATGATTATTTGTTTCTTATAGTGCAAATTAAAAAGAAAATTTTGTTAGAATTAATTCTTGAAATAATGTTTAATTTTTGGTAAGACAATCGATATGGTTTGATAGTGATGGTTCATTAAATAATACGTACAATTGATGATAAGTACTGGTTTATTGAATGTGAATGTGTTTGCGCGCAGGTTATGGACGTAAAATGGAGATAAATGATGATGTAGTACACCTTTGCTATTATACATTTCCAGTTACAGGACCATGCAACCAAAATAGTTGTGACAAACCATGCAAAGCACGTTACATAACCCCGGCAAAGGGAATATGCAAGGGATCTACTTGCAGCTGCTCTTACATTTGTTAACCGCTTCAAATATTAATGTTTCTTATATCATATCATTAATAAGCTTATGTCTACATGTGTGTGTTATGTATGTGCTCTATATCCCTTATATCAATTAAATAAAATATTGACGCATGTGTTTTCGAGTCAGAAGCAAACGAAATTATAAGCCAATGAGATGCGGACAAGGTAAGACATGAGGTCTTAAGAGACACCAGCCTATGCCATCAAATCCTTCAAGTCATTTGTCCTCGATCACTAAGATTTTGAAAAAGAATAGCTCTTGTGATATTGGCTTGATTTATGTATAAATCACTCTTAAAATTCTAACTATATTAGTTACGTGACGAAGTGTTACAAACTAAGTTTATGTATAAATCACTCTTAAAATTCTAACTATATTAGTTACGTGACGAAGTGTTACAAACTAAGTGTGGGAGAACTAATGCAACCTAATGAATAATGCAACCTAATGAAAACAATGAATATCAAAAGAATTGCTAAAAAAAAAAGAATATCAAAAGAAAGATTCTCGATATTGGATCACGTCACGTACCACAACGTAATCATCACAATGATTTAAATGGAATAAGAAAGTACGGAGTATTATATGAAGTTAAATTGTCAAACTGTTGGAATTTTATAGTCCACGAAATTATTTTACACACAATATACAGTAAAAAAACCGTTTGTTGTCATCAAGAGGAAAAAGCATAAAATTGTGATTTTTTTAATGATTTTTTTATATTTAAATAGTTGAGAGTAACGAAACAAAAATAGAAGAGAAACTAAAAATATAAAAAAAATTACAAAGAATTACTTTTTAAACAATATTTAAAGAAAAGATTAAATGTATAATTTAAATATAAATATGACATTTTTAAATGAAATAGTTGATAGAAACAAAAAAGCATAGAGAAAAATTAATAATATAGTAAAACAAATAAAAAGTGAAAGAGTTGAGATTTGAACCTAAAACTTTTGATTCTCATTCTCTCCAATTTGGTAAATAAAGAGCGGTCATTCGGAGTCCTTTGGTACTACACGCAAGTACTTTCCGGTTGAACCATTCCGAAATGATTCATCATTCATTTCTTTCTTTACCACTTGCACTAAACAACACTCTTATTTCAACTATAATTTAAAGATATTATATTACCTTAAAATTACTAAATATATGAATTTTTTTTTTCCATATATTTAGTATTTTTAAGATAAGCACCCCCAATCATTCCTACCTCCGCCATAAGAATCTTTTCAAATATTTATAATTAACGTATGCCTTAAGTACATATAAATTTAAAATGGTTACATATATATATCTATATATTTTTAGTATGATATTTTTCAATCCTGAGTTCAATATCCTAAGAATTTTATTGATCAATAAAATTCAAAGAATGTATTGGTTTGGAATTATAATACTTTGATAGCAATTAAGTCTTGCTATAGAACACACACTCCATTTATTCGACAATGCTTTGCTTATAATCACACTTTATTCCAATTATTTTGTTAGTATAATTCACACATTACATTTATAATCACACTTCATTCCAATTGTTGTGTAACAACATATACATACAGCATACTATACTTCACCCTTTATGTGATCTTTGATATCCTGGGTCCCACAAGCCATCTCATACTGGAGATACTTGTCAACAATGTCAAGTCCACAAAGCTCCTTCACAACAGGCATTGTAGCAGGCACACTCAATTGGAAAAATTCACAGGAGTCAGGCCCTTCTCCTCCCCAAGATCTAAGTTGCCTTCTTGCTTGATTGATTGCCGCCCTTGTCGCACAGTGAACGCTTGCAGCCAGCATCAGTGGCGGCTCCCCGGAAGCTGAACCACAAGTGCAAAAGCATTAGTGTCTTAAGATCAACAATAAACATATGCATTTCCTGATAGAGAGCGAATTGCTCATCGTGATTGATCAACTGCTTTCATGTACCTTTTGATGATAGAACGCGTTTCTGGTGGTGTCCGCTATCGAGTATCTCTACATTGAGCTGTCTTGGGATGGTGTCTATCGTCGGTATCTTGTATGTCCATGTGCTATCAGTGATCAACCTTCCATTTGAATCTGTCAAGTACTCTTCCATCATGAAGAAGCCAATTCCTTGAACAAAAGCTCCTTCAATCTGTAGCAATCAATCATGTTTATGTCATCAGCAGACACCACAAAGGAACATTCAAGTATTCTTATTGCTGTTATTAGAGCTTTTTTAAAGTGAACATTATAGAATTTGTCATACCAAACAAGAATTTCCTCTTTTAATATACCACAAAGGTTAAAATTTTGATATATCTCTAAAATTTCATCAAAAAATTCATCTAGATTATAATCTTAAGCTAGATTAATCTTTGGAATGCCAAACAGGCCATTATGCTGACAAGATGACCAACCTGGCCAAGATCGACTGCTGGATTCACGCTCTGTCCACAATCATATACGATATCCGACCTCAATATTGTGGTTTCACCTGTTATGAGATTCACCTCCACCTGTGGCATCAAAATATTTTGAGTTTTTTCTTTTTGGAAACTGGAAAATGATTCGATGTACCAAACATGCCTGGTAAATCAAGAAAATTACCTCACTTACTGCTGCTCCATAGGTCAGATAATGAATGGAAGAGGACTCTGGCACATAGTAAGCGCTTGCTGACAAATTCATTGACTGAACTTCTGCCTGCATTCAGATGCAGCATATAATAATGTTCTTTTTTTTTTCACACCAAATTATAAGGCGAATGCGACAACGAATTCGACCAAAGAAAGAAGAAAGAAACAACTAAATCGATCCAACGAACCTGAAAGATTAGAGACTTCCAATCAACTGAGCCTGACTGTTTCTGGAGGGTCTCCTTAAGTGGCTTCAATCTCTCAACCAAGATGCTGCAGCAAATTCTAACTGCTTCACAGCTAGCCTCAGATGAAGTGCTACCTGCTGTCAGCCCACCTTGAACCAAGCTCAGTGAATCGGCTTGCACAACCCGAACTCTATCCACAAGGTCATCAGTTCCATCACATCTGATCAAGCTTAGACCGAATACCGCCATTTGTTTTACTCTCGTGTGCAACCCTTGGCCGATCTCAATCCCTCCGACCTCCACAACAATAGAGCCATCCCACAGTATGCTAACTCTTCCGGGTTTTGGCCTCCGCATCACCTCAGTCACTACAGGTAATTTGGAGATGCCTCTTTTCTTCCACTGATGAGAGCTGTTGAATTCTTTCACCAGTTGAGTTCTTGTGGCATAGCTTGACGACTCGGAAAGCCTGTCCCAAATAGAGGGCAATGTGTACTCAATAGCATCTCCAACACATTCCTTGTAAAAGAAGCTCAAGCTCTCAAATGAGTGCAGATTCTTCGCTCTGACCGCATCCACATCCATGGAGAGACTAGCTGCTACATGTTCAATCACAGCTTCAGCTATATATGACCCTTGTAACTCCCCTGGGGCTCGCATCGCTGATCTGCTGATGCAGTTTGTCTTGCACAACTTAAAGTCGAAAGACAAGGCTCCCCAGTAGTACTTCTTGACCGTATTAACCATACACCATGGCATTATTGAGCTAAACTCTTCAGCATTCCCTGCGTCTATTAGTCCATCAAGGTGCAAGGCGGTGATCTTCCCATCCGACTTGAATCCTACACTATACGTTATCTTCATAGGGTGCCTTCCTCCTGCCATTATCATATCACTCTTTCGGTTTAGGTACATCCTGACAGGACGGCGAAGCTTGTGTGCTGCCAATGCGCATGCTGCAGCAATCTGGAAAACGATTCACCGGTTTAGGTACAATGTTGAATGCATTGGAAGGAATACTGTGATGAGAATACTCACATGCATCGATTTATAAAGTTTTCCACCAAAGCCACCTCCAACTCTTCTCGTAATGACACGAACTTTATGCTCGGGAATTCCAAGGCATCTTGCAATTGTGGAAGTGCAGTATTCAGGGATTTGATTGGAACTGTAAACTACCATGCAATCATCTTCATCTGGTACAGCAAGGGATGTTTGTGTCTCCATGTAGAAAAAGTATTGTGATGGGAGGCTGATCTACATATGACAAGAACATTTCATCGTACAATAAGTGATGCAGTCAAGATTAGCCTTCATCACGAGTCAAGATTCAGTTTTAACTTCAAAATTTGATAGATTACTCCAGGCCCTCTTTGGATATCCAACAAGTACTTAATTATACATTATCAGCATTATAGTAAGGATTACCTGTCCAGAAAGAATCTTATGATCGGCTTCTGCCATGCCCTTAGAGAAATCTCCGACTTGTTTTAACTTGTAAAATGGAGAGGATTCAAAGAAGCTGGATCTCTCAACAGCCTCTTCGACAGTTAAAATTGGCGGGTCTAGTCCCTCAGTGTCATATTCAACCACTGCAAGCTGTGCTGCTGCCAAATCTGCTTGTTTTTGTGTCTCTGCAACCTACAAAGAAATACATTTTTGTTCATGAAAATGCAGTAATAGAATCCATTTACACAAAGATGAAACTTGATTTGAGTCTGCCTTTACCACGAGAGCAATGCGATCACCAGCACAGGTTGCAAGGTCTTCAGCAAATAAGGGTTCTGGTTGGAAAAATGGAGCCAGACATCCTACATTCTCCCCTCCATTCGGGATATCTCTAAAGGAGATGATTGCAAAAACCCCATCCGGATATGATCCTGACTCAAACTTCACATCCTTGATTTTTGCTAGTGGCATGGTGCTGTATATGAAAGCTCCATAGAGACAGTTTGGCGGGGAAGGTATGTCATCGACGTACACAGCTTCACCTGCAAGAGGCCATGCCATCATATTAGACATTTTGTAAAATCTCCTGGTTAACATAACAAAGAGAATCTTATAGAAGGAAATAAAACCTGAAGCCTGGAGAGCAGCTCCGGTCTTCACAAGGGATTCCCCAACTGGGTAAAATTCGATACTTGATTTTATTGCTTGCTTTGTAGGTAAGAATAGGGGAGTGTCTGTGTCATCATTGATCTTATCAATGTCAGTGCTCTCTGATGGTGAAAGCACATGACAAGAGACCATCAGGGGGTAAAGGAACTCGAAAAGGAAACCTGCAGCCAAGCTTGACCGATAAGAAGCATGTCGAATGCCATCTTCTGGAACAATTGAGGCCTTAACTAACTTGACAGCTTCATACAGAACATCAAGTCTTAGTATTCTTCCAGTTAGAAACTCTTCGATGTGTCTAACCCGAACTGCATGTGCAGTCCCATAGGCGCCGAAAGCCAAATGGATATCATTTATAACAACAGCATCAAGATCTTTGCTCAGAGAAACTTCAGCCAGAAAAGCTGCATTTAAATAAGCCAAAGCATTCCCCAATGGCCGGGGTGCAGGTCTGTACGTCTCAAAGAGTAGCTTCGGAGGTTGCCCTGCGTGATCATTACACACTGGCTTCCAACTCGGGATATGAACACTCACCAGTAAGCCTCTGGAGTCAAGAGGAGGGCTGCTTAGGAACTCCTCAAAAGTGGAAATTTCAGGTTCTGTACCGGTGACTATTTGTACTGTTGCATTCACTGCAAGCATTAAAGTAGCAACATCAGATGGAAAGCCCCTTCTCTGTGACATCACCAAATTACCCCCTATACTTGCTGAATTCCGAACGGATTTTGTGGCAACTTTCTCAAGATGGTTAGCAATTTTTCTAAGCAATAATCCGGTTCCTTGATTGAGTATGCTATTGCTGCCTTTCTTCAGCGATTCAATAGCTTTAGAAATTGTCACCGCTGCACCTATTTGAACTCCTGACTCGTCTATCCGAACCACTGATAACTCGGGAATGTATTTCAGATCAATATACTTGTTATACTTCTCTAGCTCCTTGTAGTAACTCACACCAGTATTGCTAACAACTAACTTTACACGGGTCCTTTCATTGTCGAATTCACTCAATGCAAGCAAATATTGGAGCTCCATGATGCTTGTAGGACGGTACCAAGAACAACCTTTGAAATCCAATTGTGCAGAATACTTCGCTTCCTCCTTCAAAAACTCCGGAAATCTACAAATTTGATCCTTGAAAGTGTAAGAAGGTAACCTACTTTCTTTAACTTCCTTGCTATCCTC
This sequence comes from Persicaria tinctoria, assembly GCA_037127255.1. Classification (NCBI taxonomy): domain Eukaryota; kingdom Viridiplantae; phylum Streptophyta; class Magnoliopsida; order Caryophyllales; family Polygonaceae; genus Persicaria; species Persicaria tinctoria. Next base: position 16,018,014 of record JBANSL010000007.1, on the reverse strand, counting down.
CTTACTCCAAAAGGAGTTCAATCCCAAATCCTCGATATCTACACTAGCTGCAAAGCTCTTGCAAGCATCAGCAATGGGCCGATAGCCAGTGCAGCGACAGAGGTTTCCAGCTATGCTCCTCTCAGCTTTAGCAACTGTCAGCTTGGAGAACCCGGAAGAGGGATCTGAGTGATCTGCCTTGCCGGCATTAACAAGAGCCGAGTATAGCGACATGCAAATCCCAGGGGTGCAGAAGCCACACTGAGAGGCATGAAAGCCGGCAAACCTCTCTTGTATAGGGTGGAAGCCATCTTTGCTGTTCCCAAGACCTTCAGCTGTTGTTATTGAACATCCATTCACATTGTATAGTAGTGTAAGACATGAATTAACCGTGTAATCTTCCACTTGATCGCTCAGGGGATCGTATTTGGAAAACAGAACAATACAAGAGCCACAACCACCTGCAATTTACAAAGGCATCCTTGGATATAACTTGTCAAAATTCTCATTCAAGAAGCTGAAACTAGCTACTTGCCTCAGTTATATTCTGAAATAAGTTGCGAAATCTTCATCAGAATCAATCTCATAGTAATTCTACCTCGATGAATCAATAACTTGCTCATAAGAAAAGAAAAAACATGCTCTCTATTTGTGCAGATTTTTGTAGCACTGGTAATAATAGCTTCAGAGGTAAATTAAGAAGCATCCAATCCAATCATATCAGTAATTTCCAAGAAATAAAACCTAAAAAGATCATGTAAAAAACCCAAGTTTTAAGGATGTGACATGTACTGGTTTAAGATAACTTTAAAAGGTTAAGTATTTCATTAGTCAACAATGATATTTTCTTATAGGCTCTGGGTTCTACTATATATCAACAAACCAAAATCCATTAAAAAAAACACTGTTGGACCCTTTATGGAACTATGATCCATCGTCAAACTTATTAACCATTTCTCCATATATATGTTTAAAAGTCAGTTAATCAGCCGCTTGCACGGTTAAAATGAAATATTTGATAGGAAATGCCGCGCTTGACAATGAATCATTGGCTGAAGCACCAATGAAAAAATGGTCATGAATAAATCAAAGTGTCAAACTACATTACATGTAGAGAAGTAGCATAAATCTGAAGCTGAATTAAAATTTCAAATCAGGCGTTTTCTCAAACAGGTGGTGGGCATGCCACTGTATTGTGACTTGTGAGCATGAAAAATGAATTCCTGGTAATTTCCCCTAATCTAGTACTACTAAAACCATCTTAAGACCAACCACAATTCACAAGCTTGAATTGAGAAATTGATGCAACAGAACAACTTATGTCACACGTACATTACAACCTTTACAAAAGAAAGCACAAATTCAAATTTATTGCACATGAATCGTGTCAAAGTCAGGGAATTTTTTTTTAAAAAAAAAACTTGATCCATTACCCTAGGCATATAAAAGTTTTGCAGTAGTTAAAATTCCAGATTGCAAGGATCAATTTGAGTTGCAGTTACCACACACGAAGACGATCAAAATCAATACTGAATTTGACTCAGATTTATATATATAAAAATCACACACACAGAGCATCAAACCAAATAAACAAGCAAAATCCATAAAGACGTGATTGGTTGTTTCTCTGACACACCAAGGAATAATGAATCTAAAAAGCCTAGGCGTTTGGTCAGAATTGGCATATGTATATCGGTTTGAGCCTCATTTCTCTCCACAACTGTTACATCAACGACCAAAATCTAAAATACATTGAATGGATGGACCATGCATGAACAAGATACCTTTATGAATAATAAAATCAAAAGCAGAACAGTACTCCGTAGTACATAGAGAAAAAGAATTAGCAGCAGATGAATGGAGATGGACCTTCGCCGCAGCCGATCTTGACGCTCTTGAAAGGAGTGGAGGAGCGCAAGAACTCAGCAAGGGTAGTTGAAGGGTGAATGCTATTGCTTGGGATCTCAAATCTCTCCCCGTTGACAGCAAACATCAGATTCTTGTTGCTGCTGTCCTCCATAGTCTCTCTGGCTCAAGCTTCATTGGCATCTCAGTCTCACTCATCTCATCAATTTATGAGAACGCACACCCAGAGGTAGCTAACGTCAGTTTTGGCTTCCGATTATGACATTTATGGGATTTTGTTGTTCTTTAAGAAGGCGACAAAACAAATACCTTACTCTATCCAGCAAAATGTCATTCATTATTTTAAAAAATAATTAATATACATTTTTTTTTTAATTTTTTAATTTTTTTAAAAAATTACTTTCTATTTGTGCAGCGAAATATCGCCATCCGCACGTTGCCCATGTCGACTTCCTATGTCGTTGGAGTGGTAGCTGGTGTCAACACCGGACGTCGATATCGACATGCTCATTAGGCCCGGCCCTAGGGTAGCGCGGGTGGTTAGACCGCACAGGGCCCCAAAAATTTTAGGGCCTCGTAATATTGTGTTGGTCTGATATGTATATACACGTAATACATATATTTAGCTTTATTTTTTAATTTTTTTTAAACCTAATCATTTATTAAAAGACAGTAATTTTAAAAAATCTTCAATTGATCAATTTTTTGTTGATTATGAAGAGTTTATAGAAGACTTTATTTCAAAAAATATTACAAGTATGACGCATTTCAAGTAAATTGTTTGTTGTTTTAACTAAGTCTTTAATACGTCATATATAAAAATTAAGGTTATTATAATATACGGAGTATATGCTAACTTATATTTTTTTTGTTATTAGCCGGGCCTAATTTTTATTATAGAACAAGGCCCCTACAACCGTAAGACCGGCCCTTATGCTCATTGATACGACCAACTCGCAAGTGCAACTTCACTATGCCCCTAAATGTGGGATCAAATCCTCTGTCCCTTCCCCTATCCCCTCTCACAAAATCACCCAACTTTTTAATGTTTTAATCTATTTTTTTGTTTTGTTTTATTTTCTTTTTTTTTTTTAATATGCCGAACCGTGAGGAGGGGACACCGGGAGGGCCAAACAGGGGGGACATACGATTTGATCCCCTAAATGTAGGCTTATAAAGTCGGTATCGACACCGACATCATGCCAATAGTGAGAAAATGACCGTGATGTAACAACCCCTTTTTAAAAAACATATATTAATAATAAATTAATATACTCCAAAGTTTAGATAATGACAGTATTTTGGAAAAGTAGTACGTGATGATCCATCGTACAATATAACTAGTGTTGAACGAAAAATTATACATTTTATATTTGATGATCTCTTTATCAACTATATTATTATAAAAAAATCATATATATATTCTCAATCAAGTTAACTAGTGTTGTCCCATGTGCTCGCTATCCACTTCTCCGCGACGACTTCCTTCCTCTCGATGTTATGTCCGCTAGTTTGCTTAGGTCTTGGGTTTTTTTCGGGTTTACTTTGGGTGCTCTTTTGATGTATTTTATGTTATATTTTCTATTTCGTTATTGTATGTTTAGACGGCTTGCCGTCTGCCGACGTTGTCGGCCTCTCGAGGTCCGGGCCTGTCCGGCCTCGAATTATTTCCTTATCAAAAAAAAAAAAAAAAAAGTTAACATGATATTTTCATACTTAGCCACTATACGCATGATCAAAAATATTATCAAATGTATGGTGATGATACCAATTCTTAAGTCGATAGACATTTTTATTTGAAAATAACTAGTATGATTTCGTGCCATGGCGCGATTTTTTATAAATAAAATCTTACTAATTAAGATATATATAGATATAGATTACTAATATTAATTTTATATTTTCTTATTATTAATTTTATGTTTTGAATTAATCCATTATTTTTTTTAGAAAAAACCACAACTAAAATTATAATTTAGGCTAAGATCGATATTTTGAATTAAGTCTGATAGTTAGTAAAATTAAAACAAAAAGAGAATTAAAGGAAAAAAAAAAGGAAAAAAAAAGAATTAAAGAAAATCAAAGAAAAATGGCAAAAAAAAAATGATTGATCAAGACTCTTAAAATTCTTTTAAACTTGACGCATCATCCTAAACTCTTCTAAATTAAGAGTTTAACGCTTGACACCAATCTCTCAAGTCGGCAAAATGTCTACCAACCTGAAAAATCGATATGAATATACTGTTTTCAAGTAAAAATGCATAAGTGTATGATTGTCTTAGAAAAAAAAAATTAATTGTGAGAATATCAATATTTGATGATAAATAGGCATGTATCACATCAAGCACAATATGGCCGGTGATGTCCAACCTTTAATTTCATAAAGTGAAGTTGACCTATCCTTAGATTAGGCGCTTCCCGCAATGATATTAGACCAAATTTGCCATACATTGATTGATTCTAGTTATGTTTTCTTGTGATCTTCTTGATGACAGTAAACAAAATAGTTGATGTACGCATCTGCATATGTTCCCAACCACTCTTTGTAAAAATATCCCATATGATTCTATATATAGTAAAATCGTGAATGTGAAAATTACGATATGGAGATTTTAAATGTGAAAAATATTATTGAATTTTATTCAAAATTTTAATCAAACTTTGATAAAGATAATAAAAATACTTTTGAGCCTGAATTTTTTTTTAAAAAAAATATGTAGATAATTTTTTCATTTTTAATATATAGTGTAGGTGTTTATAAACGAAAGAAAATGAGACATTAATTATTTATTGCAATAACATAATGGATGAATGTTACCTAAAAAGGATCGATTGAAAACCTTCAAAACTTATGAGAGCATACTTTATAAAATAAAATTAAGTACTTATTGCAATTACAACTTATAAAACAAAGTCTCGTCATGCTTGGAAATCCCAAGTCTTGGTATAAGATTCAGACTTCACATATATTCACAATGTTTTGCAATAAATATAGTTGCACACTTTATTCCAATTGTTGTGTACGTAACAATATAAACTTAATATGCCTTACCGTTCACTTTAATTTTTTTGGCATCCCGGGAGCCACAAGCCATCTTATACTTGAGGTACTTGTCGACGATGTCAAGTCCGCAAAGCTCCTTCACAACAGGCATTGTCGCAGGCACACTTACTTTGAAGATGTCCTTAGAATCAGTTCCGCCCACTCCCCAAGATCTCAGCTGCTTTCTTGCTTCTTTGATCGCCGCTCTCGTGGCACAGTGCACGGTTGCTGCCAGCAGCAGCGGTGGCTCCCCGGTGGCTGCGCAAGTGCAAAAGCATTAGATGATTCATTTATGAATAGATCCATAGACATTGTCGGGTTTGGGCGATAAAAGTTTAATGTCCTTGAATATACTGTAAAACCTAAAACACTGTCAAAGTCTGGTGGGTCAATAAACTGAATCGAGCCTGGGCCGGTATGCTATTAATTCATCTAACTTAAGATTAACATTTATATGAAATTTTAACTTGGATGGAATTTTTTATGACAACCTATGGATAGATTAAAAATTTAGGCTTCCAAACAAGCCTTAGATATGTTCTTTTGAACTTCTTGAAAAGACTCAAGCAGTTTGTAATAGTTCTTGAAAGATCAAGTGCTTTTGTGAAAATACCTTTCGACGACAGAACGTGTTTCTGGTTATGTTTGCTATTGAGTATCTCTACATTGAGCTGTTTCGGGACGGTGTCCATGGTTGGGATCTTGTATGACCATGTGCTATCAGTAATCAACCTTCCATTTGAATCAGACAAGTACTCTTCCATCATGAAGAAGCCAATTCCTTGAACAAAAGCTCCTTCAATCTGTAATAAATCGGCGTCGTCAGCAATCAACATAAAGAAACATTTCAAGTCTTGTTACTTAGCCTGACAAGATGACCAACCTGTCCAAGATCAACTGCAGGGTTCAAGCTCTGTCCGCAATCATATGCGAGATCTGACCTCAATACTGTGGTTTCCCCTGTCATGAGATCCACCTCCACCTGTTAACATCAAAAGATTTTTAGTTTTACGAGCCTGTCGAAGAAAGAGAGGGTTAATTCATAGTGCAGAAAATGTTACCTCACTGACTGCTGCTCCATAGGTCAGGTATTTAACCGAACTGGACTCAGGCACGTAGTAACTGCTTGCTGACAAACACACTTTTTGAATTTCTGCCTGCATTTCAATGGATCGTGCCGGTCAAGCCCTTTTAGATCCGTTGTCCTCACTCATATAAACACAACTGAAAAGAAATAGAGGGTACCTGAAAGATTAGAGAGTTCCAATCAACTGAGCCTGACTGTTTCTGGAGGCTCTCCTTGAGTGGCTTCAATCTCTCAACCAAGGTGCTGCAGCAAAGTCTAACTGCTTCACAGTTAGCCTCAGATGTAGTACTCGCTGCAGTCATCCCGCCTTGAACTAAGCTCAGTGTATCGGCTTGCACAACCCGAACTCTATCCACAAGGTCATCACTTCCATCACATTCAATTAAGCTTAGACCGAATGCAGCCATTTGCTTTACCTTGGTGTATAGCCCTTGGCCGATCTCAACACCTCCAACCTCCACAACAATAGAGCCATCCCATAGTATGCTGACTCTTCCAGGAGTCGCCCTTCTACTCATCTCGGTCACTATAGGTAATTTGGAGATGCCTCTTTTCTTCCACTCATTACAGTTATTGAACTCTTCCACAATCTTAGCTCTTTCGGTATAGCTTGAAGAATCCGAAAGCTTATCCCAAATGGAGGGCAATGTGTAGTCATGAGCTTCACCAGCACTTCCTCCATAGAAGAAGCTTATGCTCTCAAACGAGTGCAGATTCTTCGCTCTGACCGCATCCACATCCATGGAGAGGCTAGCAGCTACATGTTCAATCACAGCTTCAGCTATATATGACCCTTGTAGCTCCCCTGGAGCTCGCATTGCTGTTCTGCTGATGTTGTTCGTCTTGCACAACTTTAAGTCGGAAGAGAAGGCTCCCCAGTTGTACTTCCTGACTGTATTCACCATGCTCCAAGGTATAAATCCGCTATATTCTTCCGCATTCCCTGCGTCTAATAGTCCACCAAGGTGCAAGGCAGTAATCTTCCCATCCGACTTGAATCCTACACTATATGTTATCTTCATAGGATGCCTTCCTCCTGCCATTATCATGTCACTCTTCCGGTTGAGGTACATTCTTACAGGACGGCGAAGCTTGTTTGCTGCCACTGCACATGCTGCAGCAACCTGCAAAATGATTCACCGGACAATGCAATGTCACAAAGAATGAAAATCTTGTTGAAGGAATGTTGTGATGAGAACACTCACAAGCATTGATTTAAAGGCCTTGCCACCAAAGCCGCCTCCAGCTCTTCTCGTGATGACACGAACGTTATGCTCGGGAATACCAAGGCATCTTGAAATGGTGGAAGTGCAGTACTCAGGGATTTGATTGGAGCTGTAAACTACCATGCAATTGTCTTCGTCTGGTACGACAAGGGCGGTTTGTGGCTCCATGTAAAAGAAGTACTGTGATGGGAGCCTGATCTGCATATGATTCAGTTTTAACTTCTGATATGAGTATGACAGAAAGAGGATTTAGCAGTTATCAGAAGAACATTGGTGCTTCAGTAGTACCTCTTCGGAGAGGATCTTATGATCGGCGTCAGCCATGCCCTTAGAGAAGTCTCCGACTTTCTTTATCGGAGCAAAAGGGGTGGGTTCATAGAAGCTGGATCTCTCAACAGCCTCTTCCACAGTTAAAATAGGCGGGTCTAGTCCCTCAGTGTCGTATTCGACCACTGCAATCTGTGCTGCCAAATCTGCTTGTTTCTGTGTAGCAGCAACCTACAAAGAAATCCATTCTTGTTTATGAAACTGCACTAATGGAGTCATTTTACACAAAAGATGAAACTCGAAGAGTGTCTTCCTTACCACGAGAGCAATGCGATCACCACAACACGTTGCGAGGTCCTCAGCAAACAAGCACTCTGGTTTGAAAAATGGGACCTGGCATCCTATATTCGCCCCTCCATTCGGGATATCTCTGAAGGATATGATCGCGAAAACCCCATCCGGATATGATCCTGACTCAAACTTCACACCCTTGATCTTTGCTAGTGGCATTGTGCTGTATATGAAAGCTCCATAGAGACAATCTGGTGGGGAAGGTATGTCATCAACATACACAGCTTCACCTGCAAGAGAGATCATACGACAATTGTTTCGTAAAAAAACATAGAGCAAGTGACAAGTCTTTATAAACAAAACAAATCTTGAAGTAAAACCTGAAGCCTGGAGAACAGCTCCGGCCTTTACAAGAGTGTCCCCAACCGAACGGGATTTCCCAGCGGATACTATTGCCTGCTTTGCAGGTAAGAAGATGGGAGATTCGTCATGAATCTGATCAATGCCATTGCTCATTGATGGTGAAAGTTGCTGAGGAGAGACTATCAGAGGGTGAAGAAACTCGAAAAGGAAGCCTGCAGCCAAGCTTGACCGATAAGAACCATGTCGAATGCCATCTCCTGGAACAATTGAGGCTTCAGTTAGCTTGACAGCTTCATACAGAACATCATATCTCAGTGCTTTTCCAACAAGGAACTCTTCCACCTTCCTAGCCCGAATTGCGTGTGGAGCATAGGCCCCGAAAGCCAAATAGATATCCTTGATCACAACAGCATCAAGGCCTTTGCTCGGAGAAACTTCAGCCATAAAACCTGCATTTACATAAGCCAATGCGTTCCCCAGAGGCCGCGGTGCAGCTCTATACGTCTCAAATAGAAGCTTAGGGTGATCCTTACTCACCGGCTTCCAACTCGGGATATGAATACTCACTAGTAAGGCTCTGGGGTCAAGAGGAGGGCTTGTTAGGAACTTTTCGAAAGTGATCACTTCAGGTTCTGAGCCCGTTGCTATGAATACTGTCGCGTTCACTGCAAGCAATACAGTAGCAACATCAGAAGGAAAACCATTTCTCTGTGACATCACCAGATTGCCCCCTATACTTCCTGAATTCCGAACGGATACTGTTGCAACTTTCTCAAGATGGTTAGCGATTTTTCTAAGCAATAGCCCGGTTCCTCCATTACATTTCTCATTGCTGCCTTCCTTCATCAAGTTGATCGCCTTAGAAAGTGTAACCGCTGCGCCTATCTGCATTCCTGACTCGTCTATCCGAACCACTGACAGCTCAGGGATGTGTTTCAGATCAATGTACTTGTCATACTTCTCTAGCTCCTTGTAGTAGCTCACACCGGTATTGCTAACAACTAACTTCACGCGGCCTCTGTCTTTGTCCGACTCAATCAATGTCAGCAAGCCTTGGAGCTCCTTGATGCTTCTAGGACTGTACCAAGAACAGCCTTCCAAATCCAGCTTCGCAGAAGCCTTCAACTCCTCCTTCAAAAACTCGGGAAATCTACGAATCTGATCCTTGACATTGTAAGGAGGCAATTTACTTTGCTTAACTTGTTTGCTGTCTTCCTTCCTCCAGAAGGAGTTCAATCCCAAATCCTCGATATCCACATTCGATGCAAAGCTCTTGCAGGCATCAGCGATGGGGCGATAGCCAGTGCAGCGACAGAGGTTGCCAGCCACGCTCCTCTCGGCTTCAGCCACTGTAAGGCTGGAGAACCCGGAGGAGGGGTCTTGAGGCTTCGTCTTGTCGGCATTAAGGAGAGCTGAGTACAGCGACATGCATATCCCGGGGGTGCAGAAGCCACACTGAGAGGCATGAAAGCCGGCAAACCTCTCGTGTATCGGATGGAAGCCATCTTTGCTGTTTCCAATACCTTCAGCTGTTGTTATTGAACATCCATTCACATTGCATAGCAGTGTAAGACATGAGTTAACAGAGTAGTCTTCCACTTGGTCGCTTGTAGCGTCGTATTTTGACACCAAAACTACACAAGAACCACATCCACCTGCATTAAACGACGTCGTATTTAGACAACGCTGCAATTTAGTCCTCTTTTCTTTATTACAGTTAAATTTCTGACTCGCTTGCGCTTCTTCTACTTGTTCTTGCTTGGTCTATGCGATGTATCATTTTAGGGTTTTGTAAATTGGGGGTTCGTGATTAAATTGCGGAGGGAGTGCAAATTGGATCCAATTTAGCATATTTAACCTATTAGATGCGGGAATTGAATGTTTTCAAGGAGTTTGAAAGTGGAGGTATGGCTTAACAAGATATACTGCTGCGGATTGAAATTCTAGGCAAAGCCAAAGGATATTAGTGTGAAGATCTTTATTGTTGTAGGAGTCAGCTGAGACTGTTTGTTAAGAGGGAGTTTGTTGAGAAAGAGATATTGGAAATGATTTCTCTGTACAGAATCAGGATTCAGGCATATGCATATTTGAAAATATGGCTGAGTTCATAATACATCTATAGTCTATGCAATTAATCAGTTGCCTCTCTTTAGTCTTTTATGTTAGAATGAATGGTCAACTGTCAATGTGAACTTAGGTTACGTTTTTGGGGGAATTTATTAAGAGATCAGACATTGTGCTTGTTAGTAAATTATTCGCACACCATAAAAGTGACAACGGTGACCTCATCAAAAAAAAAAACTCAAAAAAACAAGGTTGTCATAAAAAAAAAAAAAGGTAAACCGCTTAAAATCACCCCTTAAATAAGTCACATTGCTCTAAACCATCCATTATATATGAAATTGCAGAAAACCACCCATTAAAAACAAATTGTTAACAAAAAGCCACCCATTACCTTAACTCCGTTTATTTTCCGTTAAAATAATTGAAATTGCAATTTCACCCCGTAGAAATCGTAGCCTTCAAGGAGAAAGAGAAACCGTTTATTTCCGTTAAAATATTTTAGGTGGTAGATGGTGGACGGAAAAACTTAGCAATACATTACCAAATAACATAGTCAAAGAAATCGTGGACATTCCACTTCCTGTTTCCCCGTTTGAGGATCGCTTATACTGGTGGCCTGATAGGGCTGGTTGGTTCACCACGTCAAGTGCATATAAGCTAATCACAGCTCAATCCTCACTGAGCATAGATAATAATGCCTGGATTTGGAATTTGGATATTCCGCCTAAGATCAAAAATTTTCTATGGAAAGTTTGTCAGAATGGCCTCCCTACTACCTCTAGGCTGGCTCAACGTGGGACTTCTGTACCTTAATTCTACTTGTCAACTGTGCAACTGTGCAGTCGAAGATGACGTTCACTTCTTACTTGAATGCCCATATGTGCGCCCTCTCTTTAGCTTACCCACACATGTAAACTCAACTATATCCAGTATGATAAATCATTCACGGGAGATAAAACCCATATTCTCATTTATCGGAAACAAGCTTACATCCGTGGCCAAGGTGGACCTTGCCTTCTCTTGGTGGACGGCTTGGTACATTCGAAACCAATTTGTTTTCAGACAGGTCCCTATACCTCCCAGGGAAAGTTCATTACGTATCATTAAAACCCATAAGGAAAATTGGAGTAAAACATCTCACTTTGAGTATAGCTTGGATGAGGACCTCTCCTTACGCACACGAATCTCCAAGCATCTAAGGACGAACAGCAAGCATGGTAACATTACTTGGCGAAAACCCCCTAGGGGAACTTTCAAATTAAATTTTGATGGATCCACAATTTCAAACAATGATAGCTCGGCTGGAGCCGTAATCCGGGACTGGGAAGGACATCCGATGACCATCTGTTATAAAAAACTGGGGAAACAAAGTCCTTTGAAAGCGGAAGCGCTTGCTCTTAAACTGGGAATCCAAAAGGCTCTACAACTCCGTATCAATAAACTTCACATTGAAGGGGACTCCATGATAATCATCAACCACTTAAATAAAACTTCTACCTGTCCTTGGGAAATCGAACTGATCTTATCAGATGTTAAATCTCTACTATCGACTATGAAAGAAGTTTCCTTCTCTCATGTTCCCCGATTAGGCAATAGAGTGGCTGATAAGGTTGCACATCTTTGCCACTCTGCCTGGGGTGTCGATATTAACAACGATTCTGGTCTTCTGGACCTCATCCGTAAGGATGCCATCGGGTAGAGCTCGCTCGCCCGAATTCTTTCCTAATCAAAAAAAAAAAAAAAAAAAATGGAGGTCCAGCCGTCGTCTCAGATCAAGGAGGAAGAGAGGTCGGGACGCCGGAGACCGGAGAAATCACTAGGAAGGAGGAGACCTTCGATCAAGGCGGAAGAGAGGCCGCTTCCTCTTCGATCTAGATCTGGATATGGATTTAGGCCACGTTTGGAAACAACATTGGATTGGAGACGAATTTGGATCGAGATCTGGAGGAGCAGTTGCAAGTTGGGGAGGAAGGAGGAGGTCGGGACAGTTGAGGGAGGAAGTCTCTGCAGCCCATCGCCGACACCCCATCGCCCATAGCCCGACAACCTCGCCAATCTCTGCAGCCCCGCAACAACAAATCTACCTCCTCCCCGGATTCCCACACATTCATCCCCCGCCCCGTCGCCCGGATCTAGGCTCTCCGGAGCCCTGCCCGCCTCACCCGGACCTCTGCAACAACCCCAACCCCAACCTTCTCCTCAGATTCACACCATTCTCACTGTGTGACTTCGTACCCAACCCTATAACCCACCCACATTTAATTATTTAATTTTCAGAAAGTATTTAGAAAAAAAATTCTATTTTATTTACATTTTTTTGTAGTTATCTAGTAATTAAATATCTAATGAAAATATAAACTTTCCTCCAGAAAAAAAAAATACATGTTTCATTTATTTTTAAATCCTAAATAATAAATAAAATTTGCTCACAAAAAAAAAAGTATGCACTTTATTTTGTTAAAAAAATAATTGAATCAAATAATTTTGATCAATAAAATAAAATATCATCACATTTGTCACTATTAATAAAGGTGGTGACTCTGATTTCGTAAAAAAATGAAAACAAAATCTAAAAACAAAGTTGTCACAAAAAAAAAATTGTCACCAACAGTGTCACATTAATAAGGTGGTGACAATGACCCCGTAAAAAAACTCTAAAAACAATGTTGTCACAAAAAAAAAAAAAGAGTTGACGTCATATGTGTCATGTTACTACCACCAAGAAATAAATATATGATATTTTATTAATATTCAAATACTTTTATATTTTTTAAATAATAAATAAAGTGAAGATCTTTCATTTTATTATGTATTCTTTATTAGACAAATAATAAGTGATAAAATAATAAAGAGAATGTAAATACGAGTACTTACTATTATGATATATAATAAAATACCGTTTTTCTATCGTATACCCTTAGCTAGGGCATAGGATAAAATTCCTGTTTTAGAAACAATATCTCCTTAATTAAAATGTTTTAGCCAAATTTTAAATTAGATTCTAAGGTTCATTTCTTTTTTATAGGGAATCTTTTCTAAATTGGTTATTATCCTATGTCCTTAGAACATAGAATAGAAAGACCGAATAAAATATAATTAATTAACAAAATGTGTAAAGACGTGGGTAACAAAAGATACTTATTAATGTAAGATTTTTTTCCTTTGGTGAGCGTAGTTTAAGGAGCTAAAAATCAATTAAATTTTTTTAACAATATAATACTTATTATGAATAAGTATTATATTGTAAAAAAAATTAATTAAAAAATTACAGATATATTTTATATAGTTTTTAGCTTCTTAAAATACGTGCACAAAAGTAATAAAAAATTAATATTTTATATAATTTTTAGCTATTTAAACTACGTGCACAAAATAGATATATAGTCTTATACGGAGTATTTATGATTGGAGAGGGTAATATATAGTATAATAATAAACTTAGTACATTCCGCTCATAATAAGGGTAATTTCATAAACTAACAAAACATCCTAGATCCAATTTCCTAAAAAAAAAACGTGATTATATTTTTGATAAGGAAACTCTTTTCTTTTTTTCTTTTTTTCCTTTTCCACTCCGCCTTTAGCTTCAAAAATCCCATGACGAATCCTGAATATGTAATGCACACATTTAGATCAATTGGGAGATGTATCGAATGACTAAAACCGACCCATCTAGCTCAAAGGTTGTTGGGTTTGAACGGGTTACAAAACCATACTAGAGTTTATCCAAACAAAAGCAATTAGCACTCCAAATTCAAATCCGATTGAATCAGAAAATCTTGCATTATGCGCAATTGGAACACAAGTCTGGCCCATTTTAAATATAGACAAATCTAACTTGACTCATACCCGACCCCGTCCTTAACCTGACTCGAACAAAGACCCGACTTATTCATGTAATTACTTCAATTTTTTTTTTTCAGTTTTAAACACACTAATAAGTTTATTATCTATAATAAAACCTAATATAACTAACGATTTTTCTATCTTATGCCTCAACGGGCATAGGATAAAACTCTAAACTTGATTATTTTTTTAAACTTTTAATTAGTTTAGCATTTTTTTAGTTAGATTTTTAGGGTGCCTTTTTTTGTAAGAAATCTTTCCCAATTTAGTGCCTTATTCTATACCTTGGGACAAAGGATAGAAAAATCGTATAACTAAATAAATAAAGTTTAATAGTGAATAATTAAAATAAATAAATTCATTTTATAATAAAAGTAAATATGACCCAACTCGACCGACCCAATCTGAAATCTATTTTGATCTGAACTTACTCAAAATAAACTTACCCCACTCAAACACATCAGATACCCAACATATGACCCGATTCGATATTAACCAAATCCATTTACCCAAACTCGGCTCAACTCAACTCAACTCAATCGATTACCGCCTCTAAATATAACTATTCCAAGTTTTCAACCCATACCTTAGTCACTTGTTACATGACATATATATACTCATGATTGCAAGTAAGAAGAAATTTAACAAATTAAATAGATGTACCTTCGCCGCATCCGAGTTTGACACTCTTGAAACGAGTGGAGGTGCGCAAGAACTCGGCAAGGGTAGTTGATGGATGAATGCTTGGGACCTCAAATCTCTCCCCATTTACAGCAAAAACCAGATTGTTGGTGGTGATCATCGTCGATGCATCTTCCCCATAGCACTCCCCCATGGCTGATTTCTTGATGGCTCAATTCAAGCTTGATTAATGGCCTCTCACTTACCTTATCAAATTTAAGGAGACTCAAGTTGGCTCCAAGTTGAAGGGATTAGGAAATTTTTTATTTCTTATAGAAAAAAACAAAAACAAATATGAGATGCTAATAGTTTCGACGGTCGTGTGGACACTTAATTGGATAATTGTGGAATAGTTTAGTCCATGAAAATTATATTCCTAAAAAGTATTTGTTTTTTTGACACGAAAAACACAATTCACACACTGCAATTCAAGTAGTGGGAGGGTAGAGGATTAGGAGATAATGGGATGTTTTTTTGGTATACTTTTTAGAGATAGCCCTGCGTGGCTAATGGTTATTTCCTTTTACACTAGAATATGGTATGGTCTATGTCTTTTTGGGTGTGTTTGGATTCCAAAATGCATTAATTATAATGTTTTTTTTTTTACCTCGGTTTATGTGCATGTTTGGTTGCACAATTAAAAAAGTCACAAATATCGAGGTGAAATATGTAATATAACCAAACGTGCACATAAACCGAGGTAAAAATAATGCATTATATTTAATGTATTTTGGAATCCAAACACACCCTTTGTAACTTGTTAAAACTTTTTTTTTTTCCAGTAGGCAAAAGATTGGATGTACTACCGACATCATCTCGTAAGATGATGTTCTGGAACTCACAACAACCAGCACTCAAAATAAAAATACAATTGAACTGAGATTTAGCAATAAAATCAGCTGCTCTATTGGCCTCTCTATAGCAATGCTGAAAAGTGATGCTCTCAAAATCTCTTCTTAATGAATGGATCTCTTGGACTATTTGAATGACCTCCCATGGGATATTGTCTGCATGATTGATGACGTCGATGATAATAGCACAATCACTCTCAACTATCAATCTTCGGATCTCCATCTCTGCTGCCAGTCTTATACCTGTATATACAGCAAAAGCTTCTGCCAAAATGATAGAACCCATCATAACATTACATTTATGTATCCGAATAACTTGACCGTCATTATTTCTCACAACACAACCAACCTGTGGTTGAGTATCACTTTTTACCGAAGCATCTACATTCAAGTAAAACTTGTTAAAACTTTTGAGTGGTAACTTGTTAAAACTTTTAAAATATATTTACCAATTCATTAAAAAAAACAATTCAAGTGGAGCTGCACAATATTAATTGCACGGGTTTATTTCTATTCGAGTGGACTGCAGTGTGGGCAATGCCTCTTTGGTTAGTTGGTCAAATTAATAAATTAATAATGCGGGGTCTTCGAAGCAAAAAAAAAATAAAAATAATGCGGGTAAATCAATAATTTTCAGGACAACTTTTTTTATTATTATTTTTTTATAATCTAATACTTATTACCAATAAATATTAAGTTGTAAAAAAATAATTTTAAAAAAGTTGATATTTTATACGCATTCGCCATATACACCACAAACCCTGCACGTCAATTCCGACATACGGGGTTAAAGTGGTTTAATTAATTTTTAAAAAGTGTTAATTAGTGATGGTGGCTTGCACGTCGAAAGCAACGTGTATTTTTAAAGATGGATTTGCGGTGTATTTAAAAACACACTATTTTATAGGGTTTTTATCTTCTTAAAATACGTGTTAAAAAAGTCAAATGACACCCTTTTTGGATCAGAGGTAGTAATTAACCTAGGTGTCTTCGGATTTGAATTGCATTACACTGTAATTATATTTTTTTTGGATAAATTGTGAAAAATAGCATGAATTTTAGGGGTAGTTGCGTTTAATGGGATGAACTTTAAAAAAATTTAAAATAATCACCAACTTTGATTATGGTTGCAATAAGTGGCACATCTATTTTTTTTTTTGAAATATCACCTCTTATTAACATTCTTTGTAGAAAAAAAAATAATCCAATTTTCATTTTTTTTTTAAAAATGCCCATATTTCGTTTTTAAAAATAATCCATTTTCAATTTTTATTTTAAAAAATATAATTTATTTTATAAAACACTGCTTTTCCCCTTTTTCTTAAAAGAATACACTTATTAAGTTATTATTAACACCCGGTTAAAAAAAGAACTAATTTTATTTTCTCCATAAACTCAGTTTTTTTTCAAAAAATTATAAATAAGTAATGTCTTTATAATAAAAAATGAGTGTCTTAAAAAAATACCAATTAATATCACAATTATATTTTTTTTAAAATGAGGTTTTTTGAAAAATTGAAATTGAGTTTATAAACATGAAAATTGTTTTTTTTTAAGAAGAAAATTGTGAGTGGGTTTAAAAAAAACAATAGAAAATGTGATTTTTAAAAAAAAAAATATGTTAATAAGGGGTGTACTTTTGGTTATGCTACTAACCACAACCATCCTTCAAAGTTGGTGATTATTATAGAATTTTTGAAAGTTGGTGCCACCTAACGCAACTACCCTTAAAGTTCGTGTTATTTTTTGCAATTTGCCTTATTTTTTATATATATGTAAGCTAAAGATTCGATGATAGTATCATAGGTCCCCAGTTCGAACTCCGGAATGGCCGCTCTTTATTTACCAATTCAAGGGTAAAGATTCGAGGACGAGACGGACCTGACTTCTCGAGGGGTCGATAAACGGAAGATGGCGAACCGCTTGAACAATACATCAAAGGAAAAAAGGGTGCAATACAAAAAGGGTGGCGAGCACACAAGCGCAAGACGAATCAAATCCATCAAAACCTCACAAGCGGTAGACAACATAGGTTAGGAACGAAACCAAGCAACACCTAGCAGTAGCACTGCTGACCAGCAGTACATCAGACATCCTTGTGGGTGGTGAAGACGATCCTCCAAGGAAGCTCCTTCTTGACTCAAGAGTCGCCTCGATACACACCACTACGACCCCATCCAGTCTCAACTTCGAATGCCAGAGCTGCAAACGAAGAAGATGAACCACGAGACACACCAGACGCCCCACCGCAAACATCCTAAGTAAAATGCACCAAAAGACAACCCTTTTGGGTTGTTTTACGGGCCCTCACGGGATTTTATTCAAACCATTTCGGAATTGGTTCGAACCTTTACGGGATTGTATACCAGTTCATATATATATATATATATATATATATATATATATATATATATATATATATATATATATATATAGAGAGAGAGAGAGAGAGAGAGAGAGAGAGAGTATGGATCAAATGTTAACGAGTCTTACAGTGTTAAATGTTAACAAATCTGAAGCGTTGATTAAGTGAAATAGAAGGCTGAGATTATTTGATTATTTGGATTAATTAATAATTAAAAGTTAAAAAAATGCAATCTCACGTTAAAAACAAACGCGTGTAATTCAAACCTAACCCTATCCTATACTTGCTTCCATAGAGGAGATCGAGAGAAAGAGAAGGGCGAATGGACGAAGGGCGATAGGGTGATAGGGCGTGGAAGAGGCAGAGTTTGTGGTTGTTGGTGGCCGGAGGCAGCGATTAGCGGTCGGAGGCGAGATCTCAGTCTGGCGAGGATGACTTCTTCATTGGAGGGGCTTCTTTAATGGAGGAGGGAAGATGGTAGCATATCCATTATTCCATCCTTAATCCAGTGAATAAACTTGAGGGTTTTCCCCTCAATTGACGGTTAGAACTCAAATTCATCAAGTCTACGATTAATTTTTGGCTTTTCCTTCAATTGCTCAGGGGTGCAACAAAAGAGAAGGTGTTGGAATCCATTATCGAAGCCCTCAGCAGTAGCTTGCAATACTAGTTGGTGGAGAACATGGTAGATCTAGATTTAATTAGTTTATTTTCACTAATTTTTGCATGAATGAATCGGTCTATTTAACATTCGTTTGGACGAAATTATTTAACATTCGATTTAGTTGATTTTCACTAGTTCTGCCAATTCATTTTATCGACTATTCGGCAAGTTCAGAGGTACTATTCATTAATAATAAAGAATTATTCATAGGTATGTGTTTAATTAGATGTGGGAAATCAAGAATTATATTTACGTACTCTTTCATCCTAGCGAATAATTACTATCAACTTAGCGAATAATTACTATCCGCCTAGCGAATAGTTGCAAAATTGACCAACCCTTTTGCTATTATCTAAATGATAACTCCTCTATTCAAACGAATAATAACGATTAACTTAGCGAATAATTACTATTAACCTAGCGAATAGTTGCAAAATTGACCAACTCTTTTACTATTATCGAAACGATAACTCGTCTTTACACATGAATAATAACTATAAGTTAGCGGATAATTACCCCTCTTTACAGACGATAATAAGGAATTATTTATATTTATGTGAATAATTAGATGCGGTAAATCAAGAATTACATTTATATATATTTTCAACCTAGGGAATACTTACTATGAACATAGCGAATAATTACTATTAATCTAGCGAAAAATTGCTAAATTAATCAACTTTTTTGCAATTATCTAAACGGTAACTATTCTTTACACACGAATAATAACGATAAGTTAGTGAATAATTAATATCATCTTATCGAATAGTTCAAACTGTGCGCCACACAAAAAAACAACGTTACCCCATCAAAAAAAGCGTTACGCAGTTACGCACAAAAAAAAGATTGAGTAACACACGCGTGTAAGTCAGCAAGTGGGCAAGGAAAGAGGTGGTTCCTATCAATTTTTAATTAAAGAAAAGGCAAAAATTGCCAAATAATCTCAACCACTCATTTCATTCAATCAATGGCCCAGATTTGTTAACACTTAACACCGTAAGGGATGTTAACACATGACCCAACCTCTCTATATATATATATAGGGATTGACTCCGGTGAAAACCTTAAATTGTGGTAAAAACCGTGAGGACTACTTTATAACTTGGTTTATTTGAAACTTGTGCTAAAAACCCCAATCACGCAGTGACTTTACAACTCGGTTCAACCTAAAAACCGTGCTAAAAACTCCAGTTTTAAAATAACACATGACTATATAGTTCGGTCAAACCTAAAAATCGTGTTAAAAACTCATGTTTTAAAATTACATAGTGACTTTATAACTCGATTTTATTCAAAACCGAGCTAAAATTTGTGACTTTATATACCGGTTCTATTCATAACCGGACTATAAAGCAAGTGAACCGAGCTAAAAAGTCGGTCCTCGCATGTTTTTACCGCAATTTTGGTTTTCACCAGAGTGCACTATATATATATATATATATATATATATATATATATATATATATATATATATATATATATATATATATATATATATATATATATATATATATATATATATATATATATATATATATATATATATATATATATGGAGTGGTTCCCTTGTGCACACCCCTTAGAGTGTATCTTGTGCACAAATAATAACCATTGATCTTAGTGGATCGGATGGCCTATATCCCGCCATGTGTCCGGGTGATTTAAAAAAAAAAAAACTCATTCTTAAACCAAATCAGTAGAGTGGAGCGCGTGCAACTCATAAAAACCCTAAAAACCATTCCTCCTCTTAACAACCAGTGCTCCTCTCTCTCAACCGGTGGCCTCCTGCGATTCAGCGAAGATGCAACCGTCTTCGACAACCAGTGCTCCTCTTCCTCATCAATTGACACCGTACCATCTCCGGCAACTATGACGTTTCTTCTAGGCGGAACCGGCAGCAGGAGACCCTCGCACATCCACACCAGTCTGTTCGCTCGCTCTGCTTCTCCGCTCCAAACCCGCGTTCAGATTCAAAGGATGAGCCATCGAGGTCGGAGAAACCCCACCAGACACCCCCACTCCCCATATCTAAGCCCACCGGTGGCGGAACCTGGATCTCCGAGCAATAAGTCGATGCACCGTGGTCCAGACCACCGTCATTGATCCAGATCTGCTTGAAGAACCCTTCTCCCTCCCATTGAGACAAATTCGCGTGAAGCTCCTTCTCCAGCGGTAATTTCCCTTCCCTTCCGCCGTACCTAGGAGATGACACAGGAACAGGTGGCCGGCGGTAGCGGCGCCGCCTACCAAAGGCGATGTTTCGGTCAATATCGCTCGAGAGGGGATTTGCACATAAACCGATTAATTATAATTTGACTGAATAGTTAGAATTTGGGTGAATAATTGCTCGTGCATAATTATAATTTGACTGAAAAATTAGAATTTGAGTGGATTCACTCAAATTCATATAGGTGACTAGGTGTGTAGTTAGTATTCGAGTGAATAATTCTAATTATTATAATTTGAGTGAATAATTGCAAGTGAATAATAAAAGCTCACCGAGAGGGGATTTGCACATAACCAAAAATAGGTGACTATGTGTGGGTGTGTAGTTAGGGTTTGAGTGAATAAACCATTAATTCTTGTTTAATGTAAGTGTTAAATAAATCGATTCAACCGAATAATTCTAATTCTAAATATTTACGTATTCACAACGATAACACAATTATTCATCACTTCTGTATAGCTAGTAAAAATAAGAATTCCAGTGAATAATCCCCCAATTATCATTCAATGTACGCATTACATCGTTCGATTCAACCGAATAATTTTAAAAACTTACTTATTTACAACGATTATCCAATTATTCGGTGAAATTTGATGCAATTACTTGGCGAAATTGGATTCATTATTCGTTAGCAGGAGTATAATTACACAACTAAATATTATTTGATGAAATGTGAATCATTATTCGTTGAAATACGAATCATTATTCGTATAAATCGTAAGTATTGTTTGATTATTTTGTGTTTATTTTATCTGAAATTGATGGAAAAAAATAACACATTATTCAGTAGCTCAAGACAAATTATTCACTGGAATTGATAATTAGTGATCTAAACTGAATGAAAAAAAAGATAACATAACATTATTCGGTGGAATGCAAAATATTATTCGGTGGAATTGTCAAAATTTTAAAATCGTTTTATATAGATAATAACAAAAAAAATTGCATATATTTATAACATTATTTGAAATTGCCATATCTTTATAACAAAAAAAAATGATTTAGAATTATTTTTGGGGATATGTATCATTACAGATTTTTTTGATCCACTAACCATTTTCTTTTTTTTTGAAAAAAAAAAATCCAAAAACCGGTACTTCGCATTTATAATTATCCACTAAGATATGGATTGACTAAGATATGGGATATTGTCAATTAATATAAAATTAATAAAGCAGTTGCCAATCACTTTTATATATCCAAAAAATTAATATAAAATTTATAAAGTATATCCAAAAAATTAATATAAAATTTATAAAATAGTTACCAATCACTTTTATATTAAAAAAAAACAACGACACTAGATGGAATCCTAGTAATTATAAAGTAAGGAGTAGTTACCAATCACCTTTATATTCATCCTAGTGGGCCCCACCATGATCAAGAAATCCCAACAACACCAATCCCTTCAATCACACGCGCCCACATTTATTTTCAAAGAGGGTGGGTAAGAATTAAGGAGTTAGTGCGCGGGCCCCACTGTTTTTTTATTTTTTTAAAATGGCAAAAATCCTTTTAATCTCAACCATCCACCCTAAGGGGTGTGCACAAGTTACCAAATCTCTCTCTCTCCCCCCCCCTCTCTCTCTCTTTATATATATATATATATATATAGGGAGTGGTTCCCTTGTGCACACCCCTTAGAGTATATCTAGTGCACGAATCTGGACCCTTAATCTAAACGAAATGAATGGCCACCATTAAAAGAAATTTTTGTTTTTCTTTAATTACTTGTGGGGTCCACCATTGAAAAATAAGCCTCCCCACCCAAATCATGCGCGTGTACTGCTTACCTACCATCACCTTTGCTTCTTTTTTTGTTTTGTTTTTTGTTTTGTTTTCCTTTTATCTTTAAATATATAAAATATTTGAGGAAAAATGTTTTTTTTTTAGAAATAAATGCTTTTTAAAACTCGCTTGGTTTATTTCATTTTACAGATTTGTCAATTTTACCGAATAATGATTCACATTCTACCGAATAATGTTCTGTTATCTTTTTTTCATCTAGTTCATATCAAATATTACCAATTCCATTGAATAATTTTTCATATTCTACCGAATAATGATATATTTTTTTCCATCCAGCCGAAGTCAAAATTTACCAATTCTACTTAATAATTTGTTCCTTTCTACCGAATAATGTTATAAGCTTCAAATCCCTAAATAATGTTTATAATTTATAATAATAATACTTCGTATTTAACCGAATAATGTCTCGCATATCATCGTATTCTGGCTAATAATTTATCATATTTCACCGAATAATTAACCAAAATTCGACACATACGTCTAATTGACAAAAAAAATAAATCAACTTATGCATCTGGAAAACCCTACCGCCGATTTCGCCTACCCTCACCCAAACCCAAACCACCGCCACCCCGCCGTCACCCCACTGCCACCCCACCCTCCAAAAAAAACCCGACAAATTAGCCATCAAAGCTGGGTAGGCCAAACATCGCCGGTGGAGGCGCTGGCCGGAGAGCAATCGTCGGAATTGTAGAAATTGACGTCGGCCGAATCGATCTGGTCGACCTTGGCGGAGACGAGCGGGTCGGAATCGAAGGGGAAGATGGAGAAGATCGCATCTATAACGAGCGTGACGTGGTCCGGCGAGATCGCATCGGGGAGGATGGAGGCGTCCCTCTTCATTGGCCTCTCCACCGGATTCCGCCACGACTTCGCTGCCAACGTCGCCACCGCAGCCCCGCAACCTCCCAATCTCCTCCCCGGATTAAGCAATTGTTGGATCTCTATAACCGCCTCCTCGGATTCAGCGATTGTAGGATCTCCTCCTCGCAATCTCGCAATCGCCGCCGCCATCGTCCCTCCGTTGCCGGCTGGCCGCCATCCTCCCCCTTCGCCTGGCTAGTGGTGATCTCCACTTTGCCGATATCGCCGCCACTATCACCCTCTTGCTCTTGTTAATTAACCGATGAAGAAGAAGAATGAAATGGATTAGGTTTTTAATTTTTATTTCCCAAATCACACGCGCTCTTGTGAAGTTGAAATTTGCTGGGAGTCTGGGTCCCAACATTTTTATATTAAAAAAAAGAAAACAAACCTTTTAATCTCAGCCATCCGATCCATCCACATCTACGGTCCAGAATCGTGCACAAGGTACACCCTATGGGGTGTGCACAAGTTACCCAATCCCTATATATATATATATGGAAGCTTTAAAATGTAAAACATCCTTAACGTGTAAAATTTGCTTAACGTGTAAAATTTTGGAAAACCGGACCCGTGCCCTTTTAAAAAAAAACTGAACCGGTTTGTTTTAAAAAATTTAACCGGTCGTCCCCTTCCTCCCTCTGTGCAAACATTCAGAAGCAAACATGGCTTGGGCGAAGTCTCAATTGTCGGGCATCGAGCATGGCAGGAGGCAGGTCATCGAGCATCGGACTAGGCGGTGTCAATCGCCGGAATATTCCTCGTCGAAATCCTCGCAATCATCAGAATCGAACTCCTCCATCGCAATCGTCGGAATCGACCATCGAGCATTGGTCAATTCGACAAGGCGGGTGTGGATCCGGCTTCTCCTCCTCGCAATCACCGGAATCCTCATCGGAATCGTCAGAATCGCCAACAATTTCCTCCTTTCCCAACAACACCGGAGCTCCCTTCGCCGCCTGCGACCACTTCCTTTCCGCCACCGAAGCCACCAACGATTGCCACCAACGGACTATTCACGCCCCCACGGTCTCGTGTATGTCCCCCTCTTGCGCCGCCGTGCCCTAGCCTGGCACCGGGAGCTTGCCGAAGTCCACCGGTGTAACCGCCATTTCTAATCGGAGGTTTACAGGCGATGTGAAGAAGATGATGATGAAATTACAATTTTGACCCATATTTTCCTTTTCTTCCCAAATATGCCCTTATCTAAATTTAATAAATTACAAAATTATTCCGTAGTTTATAAACGCACAACTTAATATTATATTTGCACAATTTCAAATTATATTTTCACAAAATAGTGTTTGAATGATTTAGGTTGAGATTGAAAACCTAGGGTTTGATTTAGGAGCGGAATTTGGGGCTTTTTGCCAAAAGCCAAATTGATTAAAATTGATGATATGGTTGTGTTGTTGGGTTGATTTTGAGCTAATTTCTTGTTCATATCATTGTCAAATTGTTTATAGATCATTAGCTAATTGGATTTTAGAATTTTTATAGTGCGACATGCTTTAGAATTTGGGGCTTTTTTCCAAAATCAAAATTGATTGAAATTGATGATATGGTTGTGTTGTTGGGTTGATTTTGAGCTAATTTCATGTTCATATCATTGTCAAATTTTTTATGGATCATGAGCTAATTGAAGTTTGGAATTTTATATTTGCGATATGGTTTAGAATTTGGAGTTTTTTTGCCAACAGCCAAATTGACTGAAATTAATGATATGGTTGTGTTGTTGGGTTGATTTGGAGCTAATTTCACGTTCATAGTATTGTCAAATTGTTTATGGATCATGATCTAATTGGATTTTAGAATTTTATTGCGATATATTTTAGAATTTGGGTTTTTTTTTATAACATCCAAATTGATTGAAATTAATTATATGGTTGTGATGTTGGGTTGATTTGGAGCTAATTTCATGTTTATAGCATTGTCAAATTGTTTGTGAATCATGAGCTAATTGAATTTTAGAATTTTATTGCGATATGCTTTAGGTCGATTAGGTTCTTCTATTTTAGCATAAAAATCATAATTTAGCATATTAGCTCAATTGGTAGAGCAATGTGCGTTTGCACAAAAGATCTGGGCTCAAATATCACATAGGTTAATTACATAATAGACAAGAGCGCAACAATCGCAAATTGTTAATCATGCACATTATAATCTTAGTTATGCACTTTTTAACCTTAATTATGCACATTTTAATCTTATTTATGCACTTTAATTTTAAAAGCTTATACGTAAAAAAATCGATTTCAAACTTACATCTATCAACCTAAATTATCCGAGAGGTGAACTCAAACTCTCAAAAGTAAAAAAAAAATAAAAAACAAAACATCGATTTCAAAAGCACATCTTTTGTCTTATTATTGCACATTATGATCTTACATTTGCACAATTGTATTCTAAATCTGCACAATTGTATCTTACTTTTGCACAATTGTAGTTTAAATTTGCACAATTGTATTCTACTTTTGCACACTTGTATTCTAAATTTGCACATTACAATTTTATTTTCACACTTTATGTTCTTATATTTGCATTTTAAAGTTGCACAAATGTACTTTACAGCTGCACAAATGCACTTCACAGTTGCACAAATGCACTTCACAGGTCCACAAATGCACTTCACAGTTGCACAAAAGGTGTCGAAAACGGGAAAAAGTGCATTTACCCATAAAATTAGACATATTTACCAGTTTACCCATAAATTAAACATATTTCAATTATAAATTTTTATAATTGAAATAGGCACATTTACCTATTTACCCCATAATGAATTATTATGTCTGCACAAAATAAACTTATATTTGCACAATAAGATGTTATATGTGCACAAAAGCAAGTTAGGGATAAAAAAAAAAAAATGGTCCGAGAAGGGGGGCACACGCATAGGCAAGGGGGCAGATATTCTACTAATGAAATTAGGCCCATTTGTAATTAAATTAGGCCCATTAGCAAATTTTACGCGATAAGCAAATTTTACACGTTAAGGAGTTTTTACATTTGAAGTAAACCCTATATATATATATATATATATATACAATGTTCCAAAAAACGCTTGGCGGTCGGATAGGGTCAAGGGTCTAGGCAGGGTCATGGCGGGTCTTTGCAGTCTAGACGAGTTTTTACGACCTTGACGACCTTGGCGGTGGGGCGAGTTCAAGGGTTTAGGCGGGGGTCTAGGCGGGTCTTGAAGGGTTTTTTAGAACAGTGTATATATATTTGTAATCCAAACATGGCGTGCAAGGCCGAAGTTGGACCTTGCACGACAAGGACTTGTAGGCAGCAATCAAGCTTGAACGCCAATCTCTACGCCAGAAGACGACGACCATGCAACGGCAGTGACAAGCCCACCGGCGAAGCACCGACGACAAGGACACAGACGACAAGCGTGGGAGGAAAGCAGCAGCCAGGAGGGTGACAACAGACGGGAGGAAGGAAGTAGTTGGATCCAAGCCCAAACAGAGGCAACCGGAAGGATTTAGACACAGATTCAAATAACAAGAGAGGCGGATAGATACGCGAGAGGGAGTGATAGACACCGATACTGGGGGGCTGGAGGAAGGAGGCGAGATGGGGGAGACGAGGAAGGCGACAAGGGAGGCAGAGAGGGCAAGCCGACCACGCCAAAAACCGAGGCCGAGGATTTGGCATTGAGGAGACGACAAAGCCACCACGACGGATGGCCCTGCGCAGACAACGAGGTTGGAGAAGCCGATATGATCTAAATCCAGAAACAAAATCGAGACAGGAAGGGAAGGCCAAGCAAACTTAAAAACCCCCAATTCGTGCATAAAGGGTGATGAATAAGGGAGAAAACCATTTTAATTTTTGCAATTTTCACAAGAAAATCGGGATTGAAAAGGGTACGTTGAACCCTGGATTCACAGACTTATTTTGGGATTTTAGAGAGCCCCTCTCTCTATACTGTAATTATAATTTAATTAGTTTAGTCTCCTTGCTTGCACGAATTTAATTAGGAAATAACTTGTATTTCTGATTGATGAAAACGAATACAAAGCACACACCTTATATAGAAAGAGGTGGTTGGGTTTGTTTACACTGAATAAAGTGATTATATAGAAAGAAGTGGTTGGGTTTGTTACACGAATTTTTCCTTTTTTTTGGTGGGGTTACCATTTACTTTAAAGTTTTTTTATTCAATAAAAAAATACTGTATTTAATAGATAAACCGTATTATTGCGGAAGTTGCAAAACTGGACGAGCGAGTCAACATCAAATAAAAAAGCGAGAGCTTGACCTTATATGATGTGTTTGATAAGATACGGCACTTGCTCACTATCTTACCAAAAATATAATGATGTGATCGATTAGCAATTAGCATATTTGTGGTGATTAAGCGGCCAAAAGAAGATATGCAAATTTGACCATGTAAAAAAGGGATATGCAGAATAATGTGTCAAGATTAGATGTCCATTTTTGTAAGGCAATATATTTTTGGGTATCCACATTTAGTCTTAGACTAGATAAGTTGGTTTATTCAAAACCGTATTTATTGACGAGAGGGATAAAACTTCAAAAATCAAAGAAAAGATTCGTGCTAAGAGTAGACGTGATCAAGGTGGGCCAAACACTAATATACTCCATCCGATCAAATATATTAGGTGTTTGCCTTTCGTGCACGTATTTTAATGTGTTAAAAAATTGCATAAATTTTTTTTATAGTTTAATATTTATTAGAATAAGTATTAAATTTTATTAAAAAAAATTAATATTTTATATAATTTTTTAATTCATTAAAATACGTGCCGAAAAGGAAAAATGATTACATTTTAGATAGGAGGAGGAGGGACTTCTCCGAAAACATGAAAAATATAGATTTATTTAAATTTTTTATACATTGACTAGATGTAAGCATATAATGCGTTAGTTCAAATATATGTTGGGAAAAATCGGGTTTTCCCGCTTCGTGTAATTAAGACGGATAAGACTCACTTTTGTATAAAAGTGGACTTTTTATTATATAGTGAAACACTTGCAAATTACAAATCTCAATATATATTTTTATGGATCACCTTATACTCACTCTTACTAGATCACTCCACGCTCACTTGCTTTCACTTGGATTTGCTTCTTGCTTTTGGATGATTCAAACCAAGACTCCCATGAGCTATTTATAGCCTCCACCACCTACCTCATCTTTTTAATAAGTGGAAATTAACTAGAATGTCCGCATGGGCTTATCTCAATCGGTCATAGGGGTGACATTTGGAGCATGAACCAAAGATTGAGTCTCACCAGCGACAATGTGGAAGCAACGTACCTCTCAAATGAGGGGGCCTCCTTGTGCGTAGTGAACGCTGATCCCAAGCCCTTGTTATCGGTTGAGTCACCATGATTTACCTCCTCTCACAATCTCCGTTTGACAGTTGTTGGGGGGGGGGGTGAGGGGCGCTCGGAGTGAGCGATTTCACCTTTTTGGAGCATGGAAATTAACTATAAAATTATCGTTATCTATCTCCTGGAATTTTCTATGCTAATTTATCAATTGACAAGAAAGGTCTAGAGACCTCTCAAAGGCCCGTGCTCATCATCCTTTCTATTATGGGCCATTAATTTGCTTTTAATTTGGGCCTTGTATATTTGACCATGAAGTTTGGTCTTTGAGATTAAGGAGGGAGCCCGACAAACCTCCCATTTCTTGACTTAATCATGGATGTGTCATGATACCGGTTCCTTGATAACAGTCTTCAAACTTCTTTGTTAGCCGGGATTAACTTGATTATCATGTCGGATCAATTCTTCTCCGTATTCATCTTGTCAAGTTATAGAAGCTTCTCTTCAAGGACGTCTCAGATCCAATGATACCAGATATCAATGTGCTTCGAGTGAGAGTGATAGGTCGGGTTCTTCGCTAAGTGAACATAGCTTTGATTTTCAAACTGCATGACATATTTGTATGGCTCTACTCCCAACTCGAGTAAGATGTTCTTCATCCATATCATCTTTTTGCAGGCCTCAGTAGCTTTGATGTGTTCTGCTTCAGTGGTGGACAAGGCAATGGTCTTTTGTAACTTTAATTGCCTGGAAACAGCCCCCTGCAAAGGTAGTTAGATAGTCTGATGTTGATTTCCTAAAATCGTTGCCTCCAGCCCAGTCTGCATCTGTGTATCCTTGTAGCACAAGCTTCTCATTTTCGAAGCATGAGCATCGTTTAGAAGTACCACGTAGATACCAGATGATCCATTTTATTGTAGCCTAGTGTTCCTTCCCCAGATTTCCAAGAAGCGACTTATCACCCTGACGACGTAGGAGATATCAGGCCTTGTACAGACCATTGCATACACGAGACTACATGCCTACCACAGATGAATATGGGGTACTCTTTATCTCTTGTTTCTCCTTCTCACTTGTTGGATGTAAGGGCTCGTGTCCCTTTTGGTAGCTCCACCAACTCATAGGTGTGATTATCATGCAAGGATGCAATCCCCTCATGCATGACTCTTAGCTACTCAGCCTTGTGACTATCATCCATGACCTCCTTATAGCTTTGAGCCCCCTTCCCCCCTTCCCATCCGTGAGGGTCACATACTCATCGGAATTGTATCGGTTGGAAGGTCGCTTGTCACTAGAGAACCGTTTCATCCCAGGTTCTAGTGGGGTGTTGGATTCTGCTTCTGGCTCAACTGGGGCATCTTCTTGATAATTCTGCTCTTGAGAATGATCCTCATCATCAACTTCATCATCGCACTCGATCGCGGCTTCATCCAGAATCATCCCGTTGTGCATTTGAGGGACTTTGCTCTTCCCTTCTTTGTCTTTGTGTCGGCTTTGTTGATCTCCAAATGTCTACAATTGCCTGATCTTCGAAGAACACAACATCTCGACTTCTAATAACCTTGCTGGTGGCCGGATCCCATAGCCGATAGCCGAACTCTTCTCGGGGTGAACCAAGATAGATGCACTCATTTGTCTTAGCATAAAGCTTGGCTCACTCGTCCCTAGGAATGTGAACGAATACCCTGTACCCGAACTTCTTCAAGTGATTGTAAAAGACCTTCTTCTCTGACCATACCTCTTCTGAGATATCTCCGTTTAGAGGGACAGAAGGTGTGATGTTGATGATGTCGACGACGATCATCAAGGCTTCTCCCCTGAATGACTTAATTAGGTAGTTTGGCATGAGAGAGCATGCAACGGACTCTCTCTGTGAGAGTCCGGTTCATCCTTTCAACAACCCCATTCAGTTGTGGCTCTTCGCATGGGTTGTGTCTTCTCAAGCCCGATCAGGGTCATCGGTACTCACCACCATTGTCTGACCAGACACACTTGAGCTTCCGACCATTCTCTCATTCCACCTTGGGATGGAACTCCTTAAATGCTTCGAGGACTTGATCCTTTGATTTCAGCAAATGCACCAAAACCTTCCGTGAGTGATCGTTAATGAAGGTCATAAAATATAGTGTACCTCTGAAAGACATGGGGTCTTAAGAGGCGTCAGCCCATGTCACCTAGCCCTCTTAGGTCCGTTCTCTCCTCCTCCTCTCCCAATTCTCCTCGCTGACCACCATCGCCGTGAGCCGTGATTAGGGATGACAATTTCACCCGCACCCGAATCACCCGACCCGAAAAAGTTGGTGAAAACCCGAAAGAAGCGGGTGGAAAGTGGATGTGGGTGAAGTGGATATGGGTGGTGGGTCGGGTAGGGTGAAGTTTTTCTCCACCCGCACCCGATCCACCACCCGATCCGTCACCCGTCACCTGACCCAATCCATATAAAATAATATATATATATATATATATATATATATATATATATATATATATATATATATATATATATATATATATTTATTTATTTATATAAAAAAATATAAACTTTGTAAACCCCGATTCCCATTCCCTTCATCCACAGCCCCCACTCGTGTCTCTCTCTGTTGTACGCTCAATCCTCCCTACTCAGACTACATTCACACTCACCAGCGAGGCCCCAAGCTCGCAGTTGCCGCCGACGATGCCTCATCCTCACTAGCCGTCCTCCCTCTCAATCAAGCTCCGAGCTCGTATCGCAACCCTCTCTGTCAGATCTCGGCTCACACAGTCGCAACTCTCTCTCTCTCTCTCTCTCTCTCTCTCTCTGTCTCTCACACTCACATATCTCAGCCCTCACTACTCACCTCCAACCGCCTCCACTTGTCGTCGTCGCCGACCACCATGTCGATCATCCCAAAGGACCACTTATTTTCCTTATGTTTTAGACTTATGATATGTGTTTAACACTTGTGGAATGTGTTGTTTAAGACTTATTGTATGTGTTTAAGACTTATTTAAGACTTAAATGTGTAAGATAATCATATTTTATGCACTGTTTTGTGTACCAAATTGATTGGAATTCAATTACTTGCATTTGGGAAAATCACCCACATTTCACCCATTTCACCCGATGGATATGGGTGAAGTGGGTGTGGGTGGGGTGATGGGTGGGGATATGGGTCACCCATGGTGGGTCGGGTGAAATGGGGGTCCATCCACCCACCACCCGACCAATTTCCATCCCTAGCCGTGAATAGCCCTTAGGTGTCCAACCACCATTGCTGGCGACCTGAGTTCGAGCCTCCCTTTGCTGCTGAACCACTGCAGTCGCAGCCTTGACGGAGAACGCCAAGGCCGAGCCCCTCACTGCATTCCCGTCCGATTGCCGCCACCTCCGATTGTCATCTGTCTTATCACCCTTAATCATCGCCTGAGCAATCGCCACCGATCGTTGCCTTGCCATCGCCTCCGATCGTTGCCTTGCCGCTGCCCATCGGCACATACGCCCTCGCCTTCGCCGCTAGCCATCAGCGCCGGAGGAGAGTTGCGCACTCGCGCCTATTTACCCCGTTTCCCTCTTCTCGGTACGTGAACTCCATTGATGCCAAAATATATTTTTAATCTCTTTTATGGAAATTGTGAAAACCACCCTCTATAAGACCCGGGGTCTTTATTGGCGCTAGCCCATGCCACCTAGCCCTCTCAGGTCCATTGTCTTCCCTTGGAGCTTGAAAAGGAAGAGCTCTTGTGACATAGATATGGCTTGAATCACTTATAAATCACTCCCAACATCCTTATAATATCCGATGTGGGACGGGGGTGTTACAATCTCCCCCACTTAAAGCACTAACGACCCCGTTAGGCTCAAGGGACTGCCCTCCGAGAGGAGCGTACCCGAGCATACTATCAGAGTACCTTCGGGCCCGAAGTTGGCTCTGATACAATCTGTAAGACCCGGGGTCTTTAGAGGCGCCAACCAATGCCACCTAGCCCTCTCAAGTCTGTTGTCCTCACTTGGAGTCTGAAAAGGAAGAGTTCTTGTGACATAGGTAGGGCTTGAATCACTTATAAATCACTACCAACATCCTTATAATATCATATGTGGGATGGGGGTGTTACAATCTCCATTGGATTTTTCAATCATTGAATACACGTCCATCTGTACGAGGTCTAGGACATGCTTCCTCCTTGTGGGTAGAGATGATCTCTGGAAGGCAACTCTATGTTGTTTACCAACTAAACAATCAGAGCATGAGTTGAGGGAAGTACCTTTCATGTTAGGAAAGAGCTGCATTCAAGGGAGGATTTGAATGCCCTTCTTGCTCATGTGTCCAAGTCTTTGGCACCAAATCTCCATTTTAGTGTTAGCAACGTTCACCTCTCCCTTCTAGATCTTTGCTTCTGTCCAATACAATGTACCGTATTTTCTTCCTCGAGCCATCATCAAGTTTCCTTTAGTCAGCTTCCACATACCAGCGCCATGTTGACTAAAGTAACCATCGTCATCTAGCCTTCCAATTGATATGAGGTTACGTCGCATATTAGGAGCTTGCCTCACATCTTTTAGGATGAGCTTGCATCCCATGTTGGATGTGAGGATAATATCTCTTATCCCTTTAATCTTGTTCCTTCCATGATATCCCATTGAACAAATATCAAAGTCTCCACTTCGGTAGGATGACAAAAAGCTTTTATGTGGAGTAACATGAAAGGAGGTACCAGAATCGACAATCCATGAGATATCATTACATTCAATATTTAGAATATTACCTCATTCAATGGGATATGAATCCTAGCTCGCCTTCATCGGCCATGGCAGTAGTACTCGTTTCTTCTCGCTTCTTCATATGATTGATTTGGCCTGGCTTCACGTTTTTGACCTTCTGATCTTTATTGAGGATGCGACATTCTTGCCTCTTGTGGCCTGGTTTTCCACAGCAGTAGCACATGACCCTAGTGCGTGACTTGGACCGCCCTCGTGATTGATCTCGGTGTCGACTTTGCTTCCGACCACGGAAATTATTACTGGTCCATTTGTCAAGAACATTCACCTCAAAATGATTGGTTATTCCTCTCTCCTTCCTCTTAGCTTCTTCATTGAGAATACTATCACAAATGGTATCATGGTGAGCTTCCCGTCTAGGGCTGAGTTACTTAGAGTAACTACAAGAGTATCCCAACTCTCTAGTAGAGAGGCGAGGAGTAGGATGACTTGTATCTCATCCTCAAGTGTCATGTTGACCTTGCTTAGCTGATTAACAAGCCCTTTGAAATGATTCAAGTGCTCAATCATGTTTTGGTTATCCTTATATTCCATATTCACCAACCGTCTAGCTAGAAGGGCCTTGTTATGAGGCGATTTCTTTTGAATCATGGACTCAAGCTTTGTACACAATTCAAAAGCATTTGTGTAAGAAGAAACATGCTTAAAGAGAGTTGCATTGATGCACTTACGTATCATGACGAACGCCTTCCGATTAAGGATATCCCACTCCTTATCACTCATTCCTTGCAGCTTGTCCTGTTTGAAGACGGGTTCGTACAAGTCCTTGCAATAGAGATGACTCTCCCCCTTTAATGATTCTTCCACCAAATTGCTTCAATGCCTTTTGGTTTTCCTTAATTTTATTTAATTTTGTAATAATTTACTAGAAAATATGGTACAAATTAAAATGATGTAGTAGTTATCCTCTTCACATACAAATTAAAAAAAAAATGTAACCAACATATTAATTGTCTCTCTTTTTTATTTACATGTTTACCTTTCATGATTTTTTTTACTTTAAATTATTGTTTGGGTATGACATAGTCTTGCTTTTAGTTTATGAATGATTGATATATATATATATATATATTTGTCTATTGAATATTTTCAAGTTTATCGGTTGTTAGATAATAGAAATAAATAATGTGGATTATGAACTAATTGATACTACGTCCATTTTTTCATCATTTACTATTTAATTTTATTTTATTTTTATGAATCATAAATATGAAATCATTAATTAAAAATTAATATTTTACAGAAATATATTAATTGTTGTCTCCCCTTTATTTACCTATTTAAATTTCATGATTTTTGTTTTTGTTTTACTTAAATTATTGGTTGGGTATCATATGACATAGTCTTGCTTTTAGTTTATTAATTATTGATATGTATATTTTTCTATTGAAGATTTTCAATTTTGATTAGATATTAGATTATAGAAATAAATAATGGGGATTATGGACTAATTGATACTACGTTCATTTTTTTCCACTTACTATTTATTTATTTTTATTAATCATAAGTATGAAATCATTAATAAATAAAAAAAATCAACAGTTTATAGCAATTTTTAATCCATAAATATTTTAAAAGAATTTTTCTTGGTGTTTACAATAACATCAATCAATAACTATTTAAACTTTAAACTCCTCAACAAGTAATGATTAGGTTTGGCTGTTAAAAATATAAAATTTCTTTTCTTTACAGTAGCCAACTCTTTCAAGGACATCCCTTCATATCCTAATTAATTAATTCTTTTTAATATCATTACACAACGTTTTATATTTCTGTTATTTTAATATCCATTGATCATTATATAAACTTTCAACAAAGAGCATCATTTGTGGATCGAGTTTTGCAGGTGGTTGATGGATCGGATGATGTTGCTAGATATTTTTAGGTTTGGTTTTCAATATATGCACGCATTTGAATCTTATGGTATTGTAGAGAAAAACTTATTAGAATCTAATTAGTGCTCCGTACGTAGTTATAGATCGAAACAACACGAAGTACCTAACTTAATTGATAATATATGCATATATAGTGGTGAAAAACGTATTTTATAGTTTTCGTGTATCTTAAAGACTATATAAAATATGATATATCTATACCTAGCCAACCGATTTTATATTTTAGTTTTGAAGTCAAAACATCATTGATGGTTTAATGACTTTAATGCAACATAAAACAATTAACTTTTACAATTCGAAGATGATATGGATAACCAACAAAAACATATTAACAAATAAAATATGATATATCTATACCCACTGTCGAATTCTAGTAGGTTTATTGAGGAAGATGCTAGGGGAAGAGCTACTCCCCGTTTTATTTATGTGTAGCTCATGACTTCGGTTTGATTTTATATATTGAGAGCTAAGGCTCTCGTTTTTCGACCAAAAAAAAAAAATAAAAAATAAAATTATGATATGAATTTCATGTAAGATACGAAACTAGGGCATTAATTATATATAATAATATGTGTCATTAACAATTACATAAAATATTTGTTAAAAGGAAATACCAAACATACAAAAAAAAAACATTTTATAAATAACTTAAACCAAATTGTTATGAAGCATACAAAATCAAGATTTACCATTTGTACACATATATAGTTTAGATTAGGGAACAATATAACATAAAATAACCTCTTAAATAATATTAAAAAATATCAAAACTTATATATTCCGTGCATATTTATGTCTCGTGCGTAGCACGGACATGACTTGCTAGTTAACTAGAAAATTCTATTTAGCTATCTCCTATAACTTTCTAGGCTAATTTATTAGCCTACGTACAATTGATAAGAAATGTCTAGAGACCTTTCAAAGGCCCGTCCGTACTCATCATCCTCTCTATTATGGGCCGTTAATTTGCTAGGAAGTTTGGGCTTTGTGATTAAGAAAGGAACCAACAATATAACACATAAAACCAATAAGGTTGTATCCTATATTTAATAGACAATAAAAGATAAAGCATGTTAGTTTATATACAAGACTTGAGTTCTTCGTATTTTCGAAGTTTCATTTTTCCTTTTACTTCAACAACAATTTCTACACTTTCAAATTAATTTGCCTAATATATATATAAAGTGGTCAATTATGTTCAGACATGGATAGAGAGGTGGGCCCAGCTTTGCTGAAAAAAAGTGTATAGAAAACTAATTAACATTTGTCCAGATGGTCCATTTCACCTACAACCACCCGGTTGAATCCTTGCATTGCCACTTTTCATTGTATTTTATTTTTTGCCTTGCTATAGTATCCGGTCCATTTTATAGCTATATAGCATACATTCACTAGATCATGGTGCAATTCAGGCAACAAACATTAAGTCGTCACCTGAATGCCCCTCGCGTCACCTGAGCATTCAGACAGCGAACATGTCGTCGCTTAAATGGTGGTTGCTTCAAGCTCGTGCCTCCATTCTTCGGGTGACAAGCAAACGTTTGTTTAGACGTTGCCTGAACATGACACTACAAAAAAAATTAAATTCGCTTCGGAAAAAAAGTCGTGACAAAAGGGTTGTAGCTTCGGCTCTGCGACGGCTAATGAGGGCGTGGCGAGTTCAACGGTGGCAAATTTTGGTAGCTTCGGCTATTAGCCGTGGCTATGACATTTGCGACGGCTTAGCGACGGGGTGCAACCCCTTGTGAAAAAAGGTCCATTTGGCGCCTTTTTCTTTTGGTTGCCACGACAACCGCCGTGGCTACAATTTTGACGCCATATTTAGGGCGGGTAAATTTTTTCCCATATTCCATTTGGTTGCCACGGCTGATAGCCGTAGCTACTAGATTCAGTTTTTTTTTGCGACGGCTAGAATCCGTAGCTACTATATTCAATTTTAAAATGTTCTGAAATGTTTAATATTTGGTTGCCACGGCTAGTAGCCGTTGCTACGGGTCAGCTGCTGTATATTTGCATATTGTGTATAATTGTACTATTTATATAGATCAAAAGTGCACCTGAACAAATTCTTCCAAATACCATATCAACCAAACATTCAAGCTAGATTGTATACGTTGTACAAAAGGCCATTCACGGACAAGATGGAAAGTTCAACATCTACTTCAAGTCGACAAAAGATACAAACATACATATGGCTAGCCTAAGACTAAACAAGTCTTGCGAAGTCCCCAAAGTGTATTTCAAGCGGACAAAAGGCGTTAACATACAGTAGGTCCATGTCAGACAACGTCTTTGTCATTCTCACCACGAGCAGATTGCTCGGTGTCCCCTTCTGGTCCAGTGGATGTATTGAGAGCAGCTTGGTTGGTGGATACGATAGTGCAGCCTTCTCCAGTTGTCTCCCTAGGATTTTTCTGACGAACACTTGCCTACAAGATAAAATCACATCATGTAAAATCTTCTAATCAATTAGGGGGAACACTTATGTCAACTTAGCTTATCCAATTTATATACAAATACTGAAATACATGTAAAAAAAAGACTGGATTAAAAAAAACTTTAAACTGAACAGAACATGCATCCCACCACAATATGCATGCAACCACAACTCACAAGTCCCAACCAGTGGCCTAGAAGAAAAAGAGGGCCAAACACACAAACTCTGAAATATAAATAACAAGCATCATCATCATCACAAACTCAACTCCATAAAGTCTGCAGCCTTTTCTATAGAGTTGATGATGAAGATTAATTTGAAGATAAAAAATGGACATGTCATGACGGTGGACTAAAAGTGCAGTTGGAAGTTTCATAATAGAATGATCTTCGATCCATGTTTAATGTTATAAAGAAAAATAAAGCAATGGAAATCTTACGTTTTTTTGCAATATAGGTCTTTCAAAGAATTGAATAAAGCAATGTGTTGAAACTTGTTGTCCTATAACTTTTGATGATTCATTTTCCTTAGCACTCAATTGAAACAAGTGCTCACTAACCTATTGGTGTGAATGTGAGCCTCTCACATCATTGCACCGGCAACTCACCATCAATTCAGACCTCAAGTCTTGAATTCTCTTCTCTACTTGGGTATCTAAGTGGTTTTTGAGGTGGGTCTCTAAGTGGGTTTTGAGGTTCAGTTCTAACTGTTGGGCAATCTCACGCAGCTCTCTAACAGCAACAAGAGGCGTACTTGATGAAGACTGATGCACCAAACGCGGAGGGGCACTAGCACCATATGTTCGGCAATATCCATGACCATCAGGTCCCATGAGCTGATGGAATATCTTATCTTTCACGGTATCAAGCTCTCGCCGATCCTCAGGTTCCAATTCTAAGAGTTCGTTGAAGTCTTTCTACATTTTCAAAGTAGCTCAACATATGAAGCTCAAGGATGGCAACTTAGTTACAAAAAATCAGTAACTATCTCATAAAGAAAAGTAAAAGGTTGAAGAACCTTACAGTGGCCTCAATAACATCAGGATCGTCTGCTTTCCGGGATGAAATGCACAAGCTCATCTTATCAGTT
The DNA here is from genome assembly GCA_037127255.1 of Persicaria tinctoria. Taxonomy (NCBI): domain Eukaryota; kingdom Viridiplantae; phylum Streptophyta; class Magnoliopsida; order Caryophyllales; family Polygonaceae; genus Persicaria; species Persicaria tinctoria. The sequence goes on along the minus strand of JBANSL010000007.1, from coordinate 15,979,040 downwards.
GGTTGTTTGGATTTACGCCTCTATATAAATGGAACAAATCTAACTCAGATTAAATACGAACCTCATTGACAAATAGTCAAAAGTAGTGAAATAAGTTAAGATGCATAAAATCAGGCAACCTACACATACGAACCTCATATCTTACTTCAGCAAATGACTTATGCCCGGTGATATGCGCCGGTCCATGCTTATCTCAATTTTTTGAGTTTTGCTCCGATTGTTTTTGGACACATGAAGACGTTACAAGAGGTTGCACATTTCTTTGCATATGGATCATTGAAGAGGAGGAGGAAAAGGTCAGAATACCTGGGCATCGCGGCTTCTCCAGTATGCAATGAGCCAAACCCAATCAGGTGGCAGGACTCCAGGAGGAGGATACTTCTCCAGATTAGGCTTATTTTTTACCTTAGTAAAATATTTTTTTTTGTTTTAGACTTGTGGTCCTTCCACATGAGGTTGCACATGTGCAAGCAAACCTCTTTGAACTCGTTGGGAGGATTCAATAAATTTGTTTAACTATCTAAGGATCTAGGTATTAGGACTAGCCATGACAGAGAAGGCTAATAAACCTTGTTGAAGTGATCTGTGAAACGAAGCACAAAGGATGTTCCCTCAGTTTCTAGAAGGTAAACCTTGTTGAAGTTGTTTTTTCCACCCGTTTCCAAGCGATGCTTTGCTTAACAAAAAAGGAATGAATATATTTAAAACCTAACATAAACATAAAAGGTGAACTGACCATTAAAATGTCAGTAAACAACAATACCAATCAACAAGTTGCACTTGATCGAATCAATATATTCTCCTTTCAAATTCACCTTATACAATTTCAAAAGAACCCATGTTATAAACATGTGAAATTCAAAGTTCAAACAAGCACCCATATATTTCTTATTGAAAGTGTTATTTTTCTTCCTTCCTATTCCTTTTCCCCCTTTAAAGGTTATTTTTCATGGATGAATCAATATATTCTCCTTTCAAGCACTCGATGTCGAAAACTAAGAATCCATGGCTGAATCTTCCAACTGCAGAGATTAGAATAAGTATGGCATTTGCTGAACATGGTTTCCCTGGTGAAGTAAAACATAAATGCAAGACTTATGTTGTGAGCTGAATTTGCCATGTTTTACAGTAACTTTTATATCGATTTCTGCATACATTTCATTCATTTGGGCTAAGATAGTACAGAATCTATGTAATTTATGTTTATTTGCAATATAGGGAATCTACACCAGTTTCTGTTTAATTTCGCAGAATTCGAGGCAAATTACAGCAATTCTAAGGAAGGTCAGAAAAGCTCAGAAAGCAACTACAGAAGTCCAGAATACGAGAGTACAGAACCAGGACAAACCAAGCTGAAGCCAGAGCTACTTGACATCGAGTACACCTTACTCGATCTCGAGTAGAAAGTCCGAGCAGACTTGGTCGACAAAGCCTGGTCGAGAAAACCAAGTCCGAGGCAACCTGACTCCGGAACCCTACTCGATCTCAAGTACCACTGGTCGAGGTCGACAAAGCCTGGACGCCACACCCGGAGTCGACGAGATGAGACAAGCCGAGAAGCCGAGGACGAAGATGCCGGGCAGAACCCTACTCGATCTCGAGAAGATCCTTGTCGAGATCGAGTAAACCCTGACGCTAGTCCGAGTTCATGCCGAGGAGAAGCTGCTCGACCACGCAAGGCCACACACCCTACTCGATCTCGAGTACGGATAGTCGAGATCGACGACGACAAGGAGCCCAGATCCGAGCCTTGTCGAGCACCAGTCATCTGAAGAGCCAAGCCATACCAGTCGACGACGAATCCTAGTCGATGTCGACGAGCCCTTGTCGATGTCGAGTAGACCAGGTTCTGGAAACGCGTCGCCGTGAGCAGTCCGAGTCGAGCTGGGATTCCTTGGGCACGAAGGAAGTCGAGAAGGCCGAAATCTATCATCATCTATACATGGAAGGGAGATCTATCAACATGAAGACATCTTACCTAGTTTAGATTTATCTTTTCCTTTTAGATTAAATTCCTTTATCACGTTTATTTATCATTAATGCTTTTAGATATAGTTTTAGATATAGATAGATATTTCTATCCTTGATTAGCAAGGAATAGAAGGCTATAAATAAAGCCCTAGGGGCTGATTTTTCATTCATTCAATTTCAGAAGAGACAAGTAGTTCCATAGAGACGGTTTAGGAGTTTGAAGGTTTTTAGGGTTTTGGCATTCAGTGAAAGTTGATTGCCGGGATTGTAAAGGCTTTGAATATAGTTTAATGCAAGTTTCTTTTTATACATCAATGTCTGTGATTGCGATGAGGCGTGAGTAGTCCACCAACTTCTAGGGCTGGTGTGAGCCCGACGGTGGCCATGTGAGGTGATGCGGTAAAGGTCAGATTTTTTTATGCAATTCGTCTTCTATCCCTATGAGCATGATTCATTTGCGAGAGTTAAAGGTGATCCTTGTTTGTGTTATTGAAACGAAAGTGATCTTAATGCAACTTGGATTAATTATGTGAAAATGGTTAGTAACAATTAGGGTTTATGCGAAAACCTTTATATGCCTATTTGTTAGTAACGAAAGTTATCTTGATGGAAAGCATGATCTTTTAGGCCCTTATGTGTCACTTTGCATGGTTATCGTTGTGGTGTTGATACCCTAGCCTTAGAAGTCTTTTATATATTGAATTTATTTCGTCGGAAATCTGAGTTTTGGGTTCGAAATTTGCAATTTAAGTTTTCTGAGTTTTCTAGTCGATACAGAAGAGGAGCTCGTCGAGATCGAGTAGACCTTGGTCGATCTCGAGTACGGTCTTGTCTAGGTCGAGTAGAGTTTCTGCTATTGTTGTCGATTTTTCAGTTTCTGTCAACTTGCTGTTGTCGATCTCGAGTAGGCTTTAGTCGAGATCGAGTGCCTCTGTCTTGATTTGTTCTTTACTTTCGTTCGTTATTTTCTATCTTTGCTTTTGTTTCTGTTTTGCTTAGTCTTTTCTGCTTTTATTTCTGTCTTTCTGTTGCTTGTCTGTGAGATCTGTTGCTACCTAAGAACTGCTGACGTGCTTCCTCGTGGATTCGATCCTGACAACCTTCTACTACAATGGGAGGAAGTCTTGTATTTATTTGCTGAGATAGGGAAGTCAGTCTGATCTTTATTCTATATTTATTTCATACTTGACCATCCTCCTACAACAACAAATTGGCGCCGTTGCCGGGGAAGCTATCATTCGCGCCTTAGGTAGTCAGTTCTCACTTTTTCTTTGAGTTACTTCGCATGTATATGCGCCGTTCTGGTCAAACACCTGAGTTTGACGCTTTAGACGAACCGGAACGCCTTCTACACATCAGAGCTAGACTGCAAAGAGCCATGGCAACCGCTGAAACACAGGAACAGCTGATCGCAAGGCTCACAAGGGAACTAGCCGCTAAAGATGCTGCTATCGCCACCAAGAAAGCAGCAAGGGAGCAAGCAGAAGCTGAGCTTGCCCAGTTCCCAACCACTGTAGAGGATTATATGCATCCCACTCTCGTCGTGCCCGAATCGGCGATTCTAATCCCTGATAACTCTTTTGAAATTCGCACTCAATTTCTTATAGAGCTTAAAAATAATGCTTTCTATGGCAGATTTAATGAGTGTCCTCTTGAACATATTACCAATTTTTCTGACATGTGCCGTACTCTTGCTGAAGGTACAACCCTGGAATATGTCAAGATGAAAGCTTTTCGCTGGTCTCTCGCTGGGCCTGCACTGAAATGGCTTGAAGGGCTGAAAGCAAGATCACTCACAACCTGGGCCCAAGTAGAGCAAGAATTTCTGAATAAATTCTTCCCACCTGCCAAAACAACACATCTCCGCCAGAAAATCACCGCCTTCAAACAGAAGCAAGGGGAACCGCTGGCAAAGGCATGGGAACGCTACAAAGAACTTCTGCGATCTTTCCCTACTCATGGACAGTCACCCTACGTCATTCAAGAGATCTTCTTCAATTCTTTTGATCAAATTACTAAGGACATAATCAACCATTATACTCGCTATGTGTATCTGACAATGCCGCCAAGTGACGCATGTGGTGTGCTAGACAAGCTCACCAACTACGACAACAAGTATGGGTCTACTGCAACTTATGAAGAGAACCCCTATGCCAGGCCAGCACCTTCCATGCCCCTATATGAGGCCCCTAAGGAGATCGATCCAGATGTTAAGGAGCAATACTACAGAGATCAGAATAAGAAGCTCCTCAAGCAAGTAAAGTATCTTTCTGTCAACCAGCCTTGCATCGAATGCGGATCGCATCGGCACACCACTACTGAGTGCCCACATACAGAGCAAGTCAGGATGGCAAAACACCACGAGGAGGTTGCTTACGCAGGGGGGTCCAATCGCTACATGAGGGACCAAAGGTTTCAGCAACCACAATGGAACCAAGGTGTCCCTAGGAACCCCCGCCCTACAGAGCTCCAGGACATCTGGAAAGGGACCAGAAAAGGGATGATATACATACATTCCTGGAGGAAATACGGAGGAATCACTCAGAAACTAAGCAGTCCTTCAACTCCGTCTACACTCAGATGCAAGGTGTCAACTCCAGGCTTGGGGAAATTGATATATGGCGAAAATCAGTTGATACACAGATTGGTCAGCTAGCAGCAGGAATCCCCAAATAGTCAGGGTCACTCCCAGGATCTTCAGAACCAAATCCTAAGGGAAAGACTGGACACATTGCTGCTGTAAAACTCAGAAGCGGGCATCAACTGCAAGAGCCAGAGGTCGGAAAGCAGCAAAACAACGAAGAACATCAAGTCGACATCGACCAGACCCTGGTCGATCTCGAGGAGGGACTCGTCGATCTCAAGGAGAAACTTCAGAAACCTTCGTCTACATTGCACATCAACTCGACATCAACCAACCTGGTCGAGATCGACAAGGGCGTGGTCGATATCGAGGAGCCCCAAGTCGACAAAGCTGCAGCACCTCCAACGTTTGTTCTGGCTCCAAATCAGAAAAAGAAGCTGCCTTTCCCCACAAAATCTCTAAAGGACCCGGCAGAAAAGAAATTTCAGCGCTTCATTAAGATGCTTCAGAAACTCAACGTCACCATCCCCTTCATAGAAGCTCTCAATGAAATGCCATCCTATGTCAAGTTCCTGAAGGAGATTCTGAGCAAAAAACGATCAATGGCTGAAATTACAGAGGAATGCAGCCATTTGGACATACTGGAGAAGAGGCCGGATCCAGGTAAGTTTTCTATAACTATTGGATTTGGTCCATACAAAATTAATGCCTTATGTGATCTTGGAGCTAGTGTGAGTATAATGCCTTTAACAATTTGGTCCAAGATTAAGATAGGTGCCCTAGAGCATGTGGATGCTAGACTTTATATGGCCAACAACACATTGGTCATTCCAACAGGCATGGTGGACAATGTGCCAGTATAAGTAGGTAAATTCTTTGTCCCTGCTGATTTCCTAGTTGTTGATATGCAAGAAGATCCTGCTTGTCCAATTATTTTAGGAAGACCATTCTTGGCAACGGTGGATGCCAACATAAGCGTAAGGAAAGGAGTGCTTACCTTCAGCATCAGCGATGAGGTAATTGAGTATTCCTTTAATAAAACTGAAAGGCATACAGGTCCAATGGAAGAGGTCAAATCTATCTCAGCTGGCTATATCACTTGCGGGGAACCTAAAGTACGAAATAAGACCCCCGAGGAGCTGGAAAAAAGGGACATGGAGGCCCAAGTGGAGGAGATCATGACAATCCTAAAGGAGAACACGGAAAATCCAATCGACACAGACCAAGGTTTGTCGTTATGGACTAACTATTTTCCGGATGCCTTGACAGGAACTAAGTATGGGGTCAAGGTCGACCAAGACTCCTCGACATCGAGGACCCTAATCGATCTCGACCAAACCAAGGAGCCTCCACCAGCACCAGCATCGTCGAGCAGCCAGACGGAAGCCGAGCCCTCCTCGATCTCGAGTACGGTACTCGATTTCGACCGCCACCTTGCTTTTCCAGCTCCGTCTTCCTCGACGCTGAAGCCACCAGGAGCAGAGTCCTACTCGAGATCGAGTAGTCCACTCGATGTCGACCAGCCCTTGACTTCACTAGCTTCTGCACCCGCGAGCAACCCACCACCAGGACCTGAAACCTCGTCGAGATCGACTAGCCCTAGTCGAGATCGACCAAACACCGTGGTTCCCGATTCCGTCTCTGCGAAGGTAAGCCAAGGTATGGATCTTTCTTCTCCTATTTCCATTAAAGATCTATCTATACATGGGAGATGTTTGCCTTTGTATGTGCGCTTATGTAGGATATCCAATGATGAGCCCAAGGAGTATGAAATTGGAGACAAGCTCTATGTCTCTAAATCAAAGGATCATTGGTTTCCCAACAAATTCACCAAGAAGCGGATGAGACCTTTCGTGGTGAACAAGATCCATTCTGGAGGATTACAGCTGATGGACAAGAATGGAGTCTTATTTGAGGCCCAAGCTACATGGGCCCTGTAGATGCCACCTTGAGCATAAATGGAAAGTTGGCCTAGCGACTATAAAATCTAGAGCTTGTACATAGACATTTAGTTTTGGACATTGTTTTGTTGCTTTTGTTTTTGGTTTGAACACTTTTAGTTTTCTATTATGGGTATATGTCTTCCATACTTTTCAGGTCCATGGATAGAACCAAGCAATATTCATACTCGGCCCAGGAGGTGCTTCCATTCGAAATTAAGAGACCCTACACACCTGTCTAGTAAGTTTCTTTCTTTACCCTTGTTTTTATACAGTGAGGACACTGTAATGTTTAAGTATAGGGTGGGGGAATGGCTTACTTTATGCATATTTGACATATATGTGCATTATTTCTTTGAATTGCTACATGGATATTTTGGAATGCATTATTGATTTATGTGCTCATATGCATGTTTTCCAAAAATTTTAAAAAAAATGACCCCCATTGAAAATTTTGATTAATGTCATGGAAGCTTATATTGAACTCGACGATGCAAAATTGGATTCATTAGAGATATAGCATGAAATTGCCTAGTAAAGGGAAGTCACAATGAAATACATATTTTGATGAAAACCATGAAAGAAGGTAAAATTTGAAGTTGCTTTTGACATGTTGCATGATATATAAGAGGATGGAGGACTTTATATTTCCATATAATGCTCATTTTTATAAATCCTAGCCTTACCTATGCTTATGCATCACAAAAGTCATAATATGCCTTATTTCATATATTGCTCCACATGATCTAAAATATTGTCATTCTTTACCTTATCCGGGGATTATGTTGAGAATGATATTACATTATCAAATGGTGTTTGTGATTATTATCATTATCGGAGTTTGGAAGGAAAGTGTTTGAAATATATGGAAAATTTAATGAGTGAAAGAAAATCCAATCACCTCAGGAAATAAAGGTAGATTGACCCTGCTCTCTGAGATAATAGTTTGGAGAGATGGGACACAGGTGAGGAGTCCAAAGCACTAAGTATTTGGGGCCATTCATGACACCCATGTTTGCGACTCGCGAGAAGGCAGTGCTGAGGTTAGAGAGGTAAAAGCATTATTATTGAGAAAAAGCATTATGAAAGGTGATGAATCTTATGAGAAAAAATGTGGTATGAAATTCAGTTTGGAAATACTCCATTTCCCCGGATCATTAGCACCACATTGCCAAATATTGCCCACCTTTAGCCTTTTACCAATCTACTCCTTACTGAGCTTAAATTAAAGTCCTCTTGATTATTAATGCTTTGTCACTTATGAATGTTTTTGCATAACCCTCCTTTTATGAGTAGATGTTGCTTTTGTATATTTGCACATGCATGGATTTGTGACACTAGTACCTTTTTGAGGATGGTAATTGACTGCAGGATTATATGAGAATGAATCTAAGATGTTGAGAGTTTTGATTTCTTCCCCTGAATGACAAATAAAAGTATTGCTTGAGGACAAGCAAGCTTAAGTATGGGGTGTTTGTTGTGAGCTGAATTTGCCATGTTTTACAGTAACTTTTATATCGATTTCTGCATACATTTCATTCATTTGGGCTAAGATAGTACAGAATCTATGTAGTTTATGTTTATTTGCAATATATGGAATCTACACCAGTTTCTGTTTAATTTCGCAGAATTCGAGGCAAATTACAGCAATTCTAAGGAAGGTCAGAAAAGCTTGGAAAGCAACTACAGAAGTCCAGAATACGAGAGTACAGAACCAGGACAAACCAAGCTGAAGCCAGAGCTACTCGACATCGAGTACACCTTACTCGATCTCGAGTAGAAAGTCCGAGCAGACTTGGTCGACAAAGCCTGGTCGAGAAAACCAAGTCCGAGGCAACCTGACTCCGGAACCCTACTCGATCTCGAGTACCACTGGTCGAGGTCGACAAAGCCTGGACGCCACACCCGGAGTCGACGAGATGAGACAAGCCGAGAAGCCGAGGACGAAGATGCCGGGCAGAACCCTACTCGATCTCGAGAAGATCATTGTCGAGATCGAGTAAACCCTGACGCTAGTCCGAGTCCATGCCGAGGAGAAGCTGCTCGACCACGCAAGGCCACACACCCTACTCGATCTCGAGTACGGATAGTCGAGATCGACGACGACAAGGAGCCCAGATCCGAGCCTTGTCGAGCACCAGTCATCCGAAGAGCCAAGCCACACCAGTCGACGACGAATCCTAGTCGATGTCGACGAGCCCTTGTCGATGTCGAGTAGACCAGGTTATGGGAACGCGTCGCCGTGAGCAGTCCGAGTCGAGCTGGGATTCCTTGGGCACGAAGGAAGTTGAGAGGGCCGAAATCTATCATCATCTATCCATGGAAGGGAGATCTATCAACATGAAGACATCTTACCTAGTTTAGATTTATCTTTTCCTTTTAGATTAAATTCCTTTATCACGTTTATTTATCATTAATGCTTTTAGATATAGTTTTAGATATAGATAGATATTTCTATCCTTGATTAGCAAGGAATAGAAGGCTATAAATAAAGCCCTAGGGGCTGGTTTTTCATTCATTCAATTTCAGAAGAGACAAGTAGTTCCACAGAGACGGTTTAGGAGTTCGAAGGTTTTTAGGGTTTTGGCATTCAACGAAAGTTGATTGCCGGGATTGTAAAGGCTTTGAATATAGTTTAATGCAAGTTTCTTTTTATACATCAATGTCTACGATTGCGATGAGGCGTGAGTAGTCCACCCACTTCTGGGGCTGGGGTGAGCCCGACGGTGGCCATGTGAGGTGATGCGGTAAAGGTCAGATCTTTTTATGCAATTCGTCTTCTATCCCTATGAGCATGATTCTTTTGCGAGAGTTAAAGGTGATCCTTGTTTGTGTTATTGAAACGAAAGTGATCTTAATGCAACTTGGATTAATTATGTGAAAAGGGTTAGTAACAATTAGGGTTTATGCGAAAGCCTCTATATGCCTATTTGTTAGTAACGAAAGTTATCTTGATGGAAAGCATGATCTTTTATGCCCTTATGTGTCACTTTGCATGGTTATCGTTGTGGTGTTGATACCCTAGCCTTAGAAGTCTTTTATATATTGAATTTATTTCGTCGAAAATCTGAGTTTTGGGTTCGAAATTTGCAATTTAAGTTTTCTGAGTTTTCTAGTCGATACAGAAGAGGAGCTCGTCGAGATCGAGTAGACCTTGGTCGATCTCGAGTACGGTCTTGTCTAGGTCGAGTAGAGTTTCTGCTATTGTTGTCGATTTTTCAGTTTCTGTCAACTTGCTGTTGTCGATCTCGAGTAGGCTTTAGTCGAGATCGAGTGCCTCTGTCTTGCTTTGTTCTTTACTTTCGTTCGTTATTTTCTGTCTTTACTGTTGTTTCTGTTTTGCTTAGTCTTTTCTGCTTTTATTTCTTTCTTTCTGTTGCTTGTCTGTGAAATCTGTTTCTACCTAAGAACTGCTGACGTGCTTCCTCGTAGATTCGATCCTGACAACCTTCTACTACAACGGGAGGAAGTCTTGTATTTATTTGCTGAGACAGGGAAGTCAGTCTGATCTTTATTCTATATTTATTTCATATTTGACCATCTTCCTGCAACAACAAATTACAAATTCAAGACACTCAATAAATCAGAAAAGAGAGAATGGATATACCTGACAAAATCATTCTGAAGCAAAGGAAACTATCAGATTATGAGTAAGAGTGAAAATCAGTAATTATGGTGCAGATATTAGAGCATAAATCTAGAAAACCCGCAATCAAAATCTATAGAAATAGACATTGTCCATATCTAATAGAAATAGCAAAGAAGACCGTGAAAGACTGAAAATAAATCCTTACAGATGGAAAATAGTAGAGAAAGTGAAAGCAATATTGACACTAAGAGTAAAAAAATCAGTCACCAACAACACATCCAGTCAACTCAATTCAATAGCTAGCTAAACAGGACACAAGGCAGAAAAGATGGTACAAGTTTGATGATGTATAAAGATACTTTCAGATGCATAAAATGGACCAAAAAAATATAACATGTATACATTCCTGAAGAGAAAAAAAATGGTAGGAAAAAAAGAGAGTGTGATGAAGACTAATAAATTGATCAAAGATGAGGAACATACTGGTTTGTTTTTGTATTTCCTCTCAAGATAATCCAATTCTAGCAGTACATGCTTACAATTTATTCAATAGTATGTCCAAAAATCTAATACAACCACCTTCCCTTTCAAATCATGTAGAAAAGAGAGAAGAGTTTAACTTAAGAGTGGACAAATTCAAAAGATTCTATATTTAACTTAAGAGTGGACAAAGTCACCCCCATTCTATATTTAACTTAAGAGTGGACAAAGTCACCCCCTCTTTGATGCCCAGAAGGCGGGAAAGAGTGGCTGCTAGTTCTAAGAGGGTGTTGTAGTCTTGCTACTTTATGCGCTAGTGTGCTGCTCATTCAATATTGATTTCACCATTTCTCTAATAAACGAAAGAGTAGACAAGGAGAGAGATGGAAGAAACAAAGACTTAAAGTGGAAAGTAGCTCAGAGAGAAAGAAAGCATAAAACAAAGAGCCTTACACCATGTTAAGAACTACTATGTTAGATTCATACTAGATAACCCTAAAGTTGACAAGTAACCTCCTAAATCCAACTCTCACTATGGGAACTTGGAAGTCTATAATGGTGAGAACAGAAAACAATTATACCTGAGAAGCTCATCTCAAAATGGCTCCTTGCAAGCATTGAACCACTCGCTGCTTTTCGGCATCAGAGCTAATCGGAGTCTCATCTTTGTGCCTCGTGTAGAATTCCTAAAAATTTATGACAGAACAAGTGTTAAAACAAACTGTAGAATTCCAACATTGACTCTCTTATGCCTTTCACGATTCCAACCTAAAAGACGACCAAAGTCATGACCCAGGTAGCTGTCATAATCACTTACAGAAGACCGTTCAAGCCTCATAAAATCGCATGTAAGATGATTGCCGACATGGAGAAGAATCCCAACCACAATAGCTCCAGCAATGGTCTGTAGAAAATGAAATCCACCACAATTAAAAGGTAATAGAATAAGAGCAATAAACATAGGTCAGTTGTCACTTGATTGTTAGTCTTTTTACTAACAAAGGTAACAGAATCTAGCTTAAGGATCATGATCACTGCTAAACTGCTAATATCAGCGGTGATCCGTTTAGGCAATGAACTGTTCTGAAACTATTTATCTTTTCACTAAACAGTTAGTTTTATTACTAGGACCATTAGTTAAGCATCTTACTTGAAAATTTTGCATTCTTTTTTCAGAAGAGAATTTTGTACTCTTACTGCAGGTCTTAATACTTCAATTTGTTGTCATATATTGCTAGCAATAAATTTTTACCTTGTAATTGGAAACTTTGTCAACATCACGTTAGGTGTACAACAAATTGAAATAAACAAATTAAGGTAGTGAGTTAACCCAACAGTTAGGTCACCAGAGCTTATTGACTTTGTACAAGTCATGTATTTTCTTGTTGGATACCTACTAAATTGTTAAATTGCACAAGTTAACATCAATCCATATTTAACCAGAAATATATTTAACACCAATTAAAATTGTATTTTCTTCTTTCTAGTTGCCTCCAACTTTTTCTGTCTTTACTCTTTACCTGTAGCTTTTGTATTTCCACTAGTGAAATATTTCAGCCAATTTAGAACTCGGGCAAAAAGTATTGAAAAGCACTTTGCCAATGCTAAAATGCGCCTAATATTCTCTACTTGAACGTCACAAGAAAGCAAAATTCTTCATAGGATACCACATGCAAATCCACAAACTTTCACATATGTTTTGCAAGATAAACAGTAACATATTATTATATACTCCATGTTATATAGACTGTAACTATGCTAGGGCTGTTATCTGAGCCGAACAGCTCGAGCTCGGCTCGGGCTCGGCTCGAAAAAGCTCGAGCTCGGCTCGTTCGGAGAGGTAAAACAAGCCGAGCTTGAACAGTTTTTTAAGCTCGAACCGAGCCCGAGCCGAGCTCGAGCCGAGCCCAAAAGCTCGTTATGTCTTAATTTACGAAATTACCCCTAGGGCAATATAAGGATCAGATATGAGAATTGGGGATTAGGTCTTCGTCTCCGCCGACTCTGCATCTCGCTTCGCTTCTCCCTCGTTCTCCTGCTTGGCATTTCTCCGTCTTCCTCCAGGTTCGTCTTCCTCCCTCTCACCGTGTCTCGCTTCGCTTCTCCCTCTTTCTCCAGGCCCGTCTTCCTCCTCGCAGATCTGAGAAGGGGCCAAGGGTTGTTGGCTTGTCCTCAACCCCACCTAGCTTTTACATAGACAATGCACACATATCTCTCTCTCGAGTCTCGATTAGGTATGGAACTTTCACTCACTCTCTCTCTCTCTCTCTCTCTCTCTCTCTCTCTCTCTCTCTCTCTCTCTCTCTCTCTCTCTCTCTCTCTCTCTCTCTCTCTCTCTCTCTCTCTCTCTCGAATCTAGCCTCACTCTTGCATATCTGAGAAGGGCCGCCTAGCTTTCCTTAGCCCTCTTCGCTGCTTCCATCCAACTGAATCTCAAGTTTTCCACAGGAGAAGCCGAATCTCATGTTTTTCACAGGAGAGGCGAAATCTCAAGTTTGCAGGTTTGTCTCTTTATGCAAAAACTAATCGATATTGTCATTGTTTTGCATAGCTTCATCTGTGCAAGTTATCAAATGGTTTGTGATGTATGAAATCAATAAATCGCATATGATTTTAACAATACCAAGAAATTGCTGCTATGCCGAATTTGAATAAAAATGGGAATGAGTACTTTGAGAGATTTCATGGTCATCCTTAATTTTAATATTTAATTTCTGGCTGACAACTTTTAGCGCAAATGGAGCAGTTGAACTGTTGAAATCAATCTGCTTAACCTGTCTGTGTATTGTAAGAAGCAAATTCATTAATAAAATCATCTTTAATTTCAGGTCTTTCAAGGAAACAATCATTTATAGAAAGTAATACAACTGCTGTGTTAGTAAAGTAGGCAACCTGGTCGAATTGATTAGAAAAATATGATTAGTTTTTGTTACTTAGTAGCCATGAATTGTGTGCTTACTACAACTGTCTTTCTCCTTGCATTTTCTCCGATGTTTTGCTTCTCAATGTACAACCAAGGCGGGTATCTGCACCCTCAGCTCTATGATCACTCTTGTCTGTAGCTGAAGCACATTGTTATACATATGTTTAGTGATGACTCTCTTGATTTCTATGGATTTATTACATGTATTGTATTCACCATTGTTTCCATCACTCTTCTTGCAATTTAGTTGACATAATATAACAAATGCAGATTCAATGAGCTCTAGGTTATGTCATTTAGGGGTGACTGGCTAACTGTTTTATAAAATTGAAATTAACTATATATAATAACCAACACAACCAGTAATCCTTATCTTGCTGTCATGTTTTCAGTACTTAGTACTCCTTTGTTGTTGCATCCAACATTTTGTTTGTTGCCTTGGTTACATTTTTTTGTGTGTTTTAGTAGGTAGATAAATTGTCAATGTATGCTAATTCTAATTCCATGTGCTTAAATGCAGGAGCTTATTGTTGAAGCCTAAACTCCATGGAGTACATTTCACAAGGATCCTACTTTCGAGTTATTAGTGTTTTATTTCGAATTTATTCGGTTTCATGTATTTTTGAACTTTTGGTTATAACATAAAAAAAAATATGTATTTTAAACTTATGTGTTGTACTTTTATTATAACACAAATATGCTTTTATTATGTGGTGTTATTAGTATTGCACAAGTTGTCTTGGTAAACAAACAGCTCAACGAACAGAAACGAGCCTAATGAACAACTCAAACGAGCCGAACGAACGAGCTCGGAATACGAGCTCGAACGAGCCTAAGCTTGTTCGTTCAGATCGACCGAGCTTATCAAGCCGAGCTCGAGCATGTGTTTGGGCTCGCGAGCCGAGCTTGAGCATAAAAAAAAGCTCGTATAAAATTTAGGCTCGAGCTCGGCTCGGCTCGTTTCACCGTCGAGCCAAGCTTAAACATGTCAAGCTCGGCTCGTTCGGATCGTATATCACCCCTAAGCAATGCAAATAAAAAATATACCTTGTGGAAGTTGATGTTATCATCAAAGGGAAGAAGGTGAGTCAACCTAGTCGACCGGAGCCAAGTTATGGTGTTCCTACAAACAGGGAACAGAATGAGGGCCATATTGAGCTTCAAGGTTTCGGCTGCACCCTTTGCGGTGGTAAGGCAGTAACCCATGACTTTGAAGGCATTCTTGTTCTTGTACTGGATGAGAGAGATGCCGATGATGATGAGATGTCGAAGAGAGTGAGGTTATTTTCAAGCGTAGGGCGTTGGTGGCAGTAAGGCGGTGGTTGTGAGCGACGCGGTGGCGAGTGAGGTAAGGGCGCTTCAAGAGAGGTGTGTGAACGGGAGAAGGCGGCGAGGTGGTGGTGGTGACTGGTGAGTGAGGCTAGGGTTTTCAGATCTGGAAGAAGAGGAGGATAGGGATGAATAACGGAGGGTGGTGGGTTAGGGGTTTTCAAATCTGGAGGTGAGGAGCATTGCTTGGCTTTAGATTCGGCGACAATCCAAGAGGAGGAGAGGGCCGACCGTCGGCCGGGAGGCAGCCATGGATGGATATGAGGGACAGAGAGATGGACAAACAGAAGAGGGGGGAAGGGTTTCTAGATCTTTTTTTTATTAGGTAAAAATTCGATGCACCGGACAAACCCGATGGATCGATAGGCCGATGAAATCGGCGACAGGCAAACCGTCAATACAAGTGAATTACAAAGCAACACCAAACCAGAAAAACCAAATTACAAGAGTACAGTTACAGACACAGGCTAGTACTAACTAAGAAAGAGCAAAAACAAAGCGTGATATCTCGTCCGTCAGTTGGTAGAGGCACTCAGGGAAGCCCTGGGGAACTAAGTGGAAACCTCAGATTTGGACTCTACCGATGAGCCTTCAAGTTTCGATCACATCCACGACCTCTCGCACGTCGACAAATGAGAAGAACTCTGCTTTACACTGCTAGCCCCAAAGCCAAATAACTATACCACCTCAGCGATTCGGTATATCTAACATTATTTTTACTATATACTCCATCCGTTCGGCAAAACTTGTCATTTTAGCTTATTTCACAAGTTTTAAGGCAATTAACAAATGTACTAATTTACCCTCAATTATTACCCTCCTTTTTTACTTTATCAAAAACTACAACTAACAAACCATCAATCACATCAAGGGCGTTTTTGTAAAGTGAAGGGCAAAATACCTAAAATGACAAGTTTTTTTGAACAAAACTAACACCCTAAAATAACAAGTTTTGCCGAACGGAGGAAGTATATAAATATATATATTTATATAAAAACTCAGCCTTGGCCCCCAAGGAGAAGCCACAAAAGTGGCCCCACCACGTGCAACTTGCCAAGCAAGAACTAGAGGTGAAGGCACAAAAGTGGCCCCACCACGTGCAACTTGCCACAAAAGTGGCCCCAAGGAGTTTTTTTTTCTCTTCTTCCTCGTGCTTGGACGCCAAGGAAACCGCAGGGACTGACCAAAAGAACGCAGGGACTGACCAGGAGAACGCCGACGACAGACGCAGCCACGCAGGCCATCAACCCTACCGGAGCTGCCGAGGAAAGCCGGGCGAAAACCCACCGCAATCAAGACCAACCCACCGCAGGGATACATACACCAGCCGAGGGAAGAAGCCAACACGAAGTAGGAGGTAGCACGCCGGAGGAGACAAACCCGCCCCAAACCCGAGCCGGAGAAGTCACGGTCCTCACGGAGAAAGCACGAATGGGCAGGGAGACGACCCAAAACCCCAAGCCCCAAATCGGACAGAAACGACGACTTGAGGATGAACTAAGAAGGATTTGGGGACGCCTAGGAGAAAGATCGAAGAGTTGGGGGACCAATTGAACAAGGAGGATGATGGATTTGGGGATAAAAATCAGAAATCAACAAAAAAAACCCACTTGATTTTGGCTTTGAAAGAATTTTGGTGATGGGTCGAATGGGTTTACCATGATCTCGCTCTTCAAAAAAACCCAATCAAGGGCATGCCGGCTTTACAACGCGATCGAGGCGGACGGAGCCGAGATCGAAGAAGGCCAGAGCCTAAGTGAGGCGGTCGAAACCGAGGTAGTGCGGCCGAAGCCGGGAGGTGAGCTTGGAAGGGTTTCTAGATCTGAAATCTAGAGAGAGAAGAGAGCTTTTTCTTTAACGGTTTATACCTCTATAAATAAATAGAGGTGAGCTTGGAAGGGTTTCTAGATCTGAAAGCGATAGTGAGTGAAGAGGCATATAAACGGGTTAGGTTTCTTATTCAAAAAAATAAAAATAAAAATAAAAATAAAAGAGGAAATGGTACCAAATAGGCCAAAAAATGGGCATATTTGCACAAATAGCCAACAGGGTAAAAATTGGTCCAAATTAGTCTAGCCATATCATGCAAATAAAACAACCGGTTGTATGCAACTGTTTGTAACCGGCTGTAGGGAGTTATAAAATTAAAACGAGGAGGGGGGGGGGGGGGGGAGAGACGGTTCCATTGCAAAGCAAGAGACAGAGAGAGACGGAAAACCAGGAGGAGCGACAGGAGGAAGAAGTTGTCGAAGAAGAAGGGTCATCAGTGACCGCCAGGGAGGAAGGAGAAGGTTGAAGACGAAGATAAAGGTAAGCAACTGTGGAGTTTTTGTTTGAGTTGCGAAATCGGGGTAATGGGGGTGCGGTTACATGCGGTATTGTGAAGGATTTGAGACGATTTTGGGGTAGATGTCTAATAGTAGAGGAGGAATGAATTAGGAGGGGTTAGGGGTGCCATTGTGAGTCGATTTTGCGGAGGTGGGTGCGATTAGGGTTTGTGGGTGTCGAGAAAAGGATGGGTAAGGGTTAGGTGATGTTGGGTAAGAAATTGGGGACAAAAGGGAAAGGAGAGGGTCGGATGGGTAGGGAATCCACAAGATTGGGGGTAATCGGTAGGGTATATGTGCACATGTGGTAGGACAGAATATCGAATGTTGTGTCTGAAATTGTGGTAGCAGATTTCGTAGGACCGGGTAACGAAATTGACAGGATAAACTTGAACATCTGGTATGCCGAGTGGGGTGAAGGAATTTTTGGTTGATTGGTTTTTTAGTGTTGAAACCGTAAGTGTCCACCAAGTGTTTGATGAAATGCCTAAAAATATGATGAATAAATGGTGATTTGGTTTTTGTTAATCTCCTTGCCTATATGATGTGTTGTGAAACAGGTAAAATGAACCAAACGTGTGAAATGTGAAGTTGGTAGGAGAGAAGAGGATATCAGCAATGGTAGGATAGGAAAATGAAGTTGGTAGAATAAATTGACACTGTTGGTATGTATGACAGATTATGTGACCTGAATTTCTGAATTTATGGTTGGTGATTGTGTAGCAGGAACCCTCGCTTTAAACATCATATAAAATGACGAAGTCAGGGAACAAGAAAGGTCGTGAAGGACCAAGCAGCTAGGGGGTAAGGAAACTGAGATAGTTACATGGTTGTGGTTGTAAAGGTTGGGAAAAAAATGTCTAAACCTAAGATTCTTACATGTGTTGCGGGCTGTCCTTGCTGTTCCAGAGAAACACCACTTCTCAGGGAGGGCGCTGTCCCATGCAAATTTCGACTTGTTGGAAGGCATCGACCTCACCATTGACCGGGAGGATTACAAAGCCCTGAGCAAGAGCCAGTTTGGTAGCATTGTGAAGATGGGGTCGAGAAACAAATTCACTGCACATTTGGTGCACTACTTTCTTCTCTACCAACTGAAGACTCGGAAGACACATGAGACGTGGTACTCCCTCCAGGGGCATCACGTTTGATTCTCTCTTCATGAGTTCGCGATCATGATGGGCCTTAACTGCTCACCACCCCAGTGATGTCATGGAGGGGGACCACAAGAAGTGCATATACCAGTTTTTTAAGAAGGAGAGGGTGACGTTGAATGATGTAGAAAGAGCTTGGGCCCACGAAAAAGAGTCAGACTCGGGGTCCCTGATGAAAAAGTACAAGCTTGCCCTCCTAGTTATAGTGGAGGGCGTTCTGTTTGGGTTGGAGAAGAAGACACAAATAAGGGGGTTGGTTGTGAAGCTGTTGCTTGAGGACACAAACCGTTTTCTGGAGTTCCCTTGGGGAAGGCTGGTGTACGAGAGGCTACATGAAAGCCTCAACGACACGTTGAAGGACATGGTGGTTGCAAAGAGTCACTTGAAAGACAGGCCGACCTACGCGTTGTACGGGTTCCTCATGACCTTCCAGGTTAGTGAAGTTTTACAAAATGTTATAATCTTTTGCCAATTGTGAAAATGTGTTGGTGTGGCATGCCAAATGGATATTTGTATCCTACCAATGAGGTATCAATATCCTACATAATGGATATTTATATCTTACCAATGGGCAATGAATATCCTACGAAATGGAAAAATCGATCTTACCAAATATCTTAATTTGTCATGCAAACTGTGTTCTAATATATTACCATATTGTATTTGCAGTTGTGGGTGTACGAGACCTTCCCTGACATTGGGAATCATTTCGGGCGCAACATCGACGACACCATCATCCCGAGGTGTCTGAGATGGGAAACGCCAAACTCCCACATCCGATACGAGGACGTGAAGTCCTTCCTGAGCCTAGACGCCCCCGCCGACGACCCAATAGATGAACACGCTCTGCTAGCGAAGCCAGAGCCGATCTTGCACCCTACCCACAAGGAGAAAGATGCGTACCCACACTCTTCGTACAAGAAAGACTCTCCAGACGTCTTCTTTGATCAGATTGTGGGCAACCACATGAGGGCCCGTAGAGAGAAGCGACGACAGAAGGATGCCACTGCTGGACCCAGTCAGGGAACCAGCCAGTCCGGGTCAGACGCGTCCAGCGTTGGTTTGGAGGCCCGGATTGTGGCAAAGGTTGAGGCTCTCTTCAAGGGCATGATGGTCGATATGGGGACCAGGTTCAGGGTGCTCAGGGATAAGATCACTGAAATTTCTAGAGACTGCAAGAAGACGTTATCAGAGAGGGCCGGCAAGGGAAAGGTATGTGCTTCTTTGTCCATCATATGTGCAACTGGTAGGATAGTGTTTCTGTGTTGGTATACCGTAATAAGCGAAATGGTATGACATATATGTGCAAATGGTATGATAGATAGTGTTGATATGTTGGATTACCCATTAATTGCGACTGAATGACTGCATCTCCTTGCAGGAGTACGTGTCTTTTGATGATGATGTTGTTGAGAAGGTTGTTGAGAAAGAGTTTGATAAGGTTGAGGATGAGCCCATTGACAATGACGGTGAAAATGTTGAGGAAAAGGCGGTGGAGAAGGAAGAGGTGAATGCGGATGACAAGGAGACCACGGTGGAGAAGAAAGAGGTGAATGCGGATGACAAGGAGACCAAGGTAGAGAACGAAGAGCTGAACTCCGATCTTCAGGGGCAGGGGATGTGCACTATTGACGAGAACAAGGACAAGGTTGAGGAGGAGGTGTTGAACAAAAATGCGCGAATAATCGTACAACACATTTTATTTAATTTTTTAGAATTTGAGTTCGACCCCTTTTGGTTATCCTCTTGATTCGAAGTTGTATTGACACCAAGACTTGAGTGGTTTTGGTGATTTGGGCTGCACCCGAATTTTAACGGGTTGCCTACGTATCTCTTGGGAGAGAATCAAGTCTTACGTAGTTCAGAGTGTTTTGGACTTTTGGAATTCGTGTTTGGTTTGGTTTGGATTTGGTTTTGTTTAGATAAATTTGGATTTGGCCTTTGTTTTGTTTTCTTGTATGCATCAGAGGACGAAGTTCAAACCCACCTTCTAGGAAGGGTAGCTTGAACAACACTCCACCCGAGCAACCCGGATTGTGGAATTTGATTTTTGATTTTTGGATGTGACTAAACTCGACAAGCAGAAGCTTTGTATCGAGTTAGAGTAGATACTTTGGGCTTTGCTGAAAATTTGATAATTGAGACGACCAGAGTCGACAAAGAAATTTAAGGAGATTTGATGAAATGTTTGGGTGTGACTGGACTCAGTGAGAATTTCATTTACACCGAGTTTCCTACGTATCCACTTGCCTGGTGGAATCAAGTCATCGTATTTCGGGATAAAAATGGATTTTGTATTTGGGTTTGATCATCGTTTTATGGTGGTGATTGAACTCGATGGGCTTTGGCTTAACATCGAATGTCCTACTTATCCCTTGAAAGAGAGTCATATCACTTGTAGTTCTAAACGAACCAATTTATTTTGAATTTGACGATTGAACCTGACGAGCTTTAGCTTTGTGTCGGGAATCAAATCCTATATAGGTCTTTTGAGAACAAATTTAATTTGAGAAGGGCGACTGAATCCGATGTATGTTGAATTTTTGACATCAGATTTCCTACGTAACTCATAAAAGAGTATCAAGTCTTCACGTAGTTCTTTTTAGAACTAATTTGATTTGTTATTGTTTGACGATTGAACCAGACGAGCTTTAGCTTTATGTCCGGTGGCCTACGTATCCGACAACTCGGAATCAAATCAGGCGTAGTTCCTTTGAGAACAAATGATTTAATTTGGATGAACTTTGACCTCGTATTCATTTAAAAGTGAATTTAGAGGTTGACGATTGTACCCGATATATATATTTTTAGGATTTAATATTGGGTTACCTACGTAGCCGATATAAGGCGTCAAGTCTTTACGTAGTTCTTTTTAGAACTAATTTGATTTCTGATTTTGGTCTGCCGATTGAACCAGACGAGCTTTAGCTTTACGTGTGGTGGCCTACGTATCCGACAACTCGGAATCAAATCGACCGTAGTTCTTTTGGTTGGACTTTGGCCTCATATTCATTTAGAAGTGAATTTAGAGGTTGACGACTGTACCCGATATATTTTTAGGATTTGATATTGGGTTACCTACATAGCCGATAAGAGGCGTCAATTCTTTACGTAGTTCTATTGTAGAACCATTTGAATTTGGGGAAATATGATTTGAGATTTTGACTCCGTGTTTACTTTAGAAGTCAATCTAATATCGACCTGTTAGAATAAATTGGCGATGAAATTTTACGAGTTTAACTTTATAATTTTATTAAACCCAATTTCTTATTTGTGCCAATTATAATTCTTATATTTGAATGAGTCAATTTTATAATTAGCCTCATATTTGGAAAATTCTTGGCCGTATGTATGTAGACATTATATTCTTGGCCTTTTATGTAGACATTAAATTCTTGGCCGTTGTATTTTTAATATCAAACACGAGACCTCAAATTTGCTGAATGTATTGAGCCAATTTCAAGTACTTTTCCCGTACCTTATACGGATGAGTATTTTTATTAAAATTTACCGTTTTAGTTCCCTCTCGTACTATGAATATATTTCATTTCATTTGAATTTTTGTCATGTTATCAATTATAACCCTCGTTATAATACAATAACACTTATAATCACGAACAAAAGTCTCATAATTACGGTCAAGTTTGATATCTTAAACAAAATATTCGACACATTAATTTTCTACTAACATATTGCTCTTGCTTCTTGTCATGTTGTTCTTCGAAATCTTTTATTATCACGATGAAATACTTTTTTATTGAGACAATCGATACTTCAAATTTGACAAAAAAATAGTAAATCACCCGCTTCTACGCTTCTCCTAGTATCCATCCTAATTGAAGACAAAGAAAAGAAACCTTATAGTTTTTAGCTTAAGAAAGCCGAATTCGGATCCTTTATGATATTTTATCTATTACACATCATTCTACACTTTTTAAATTGATCTAAATTATAAACTAATTTGATAAAGATACCCTAAGTTTAAATGTATAAACCCTATATAGCTAAAGAATTTTAAAAATGATATTTAGTGTGTGTTTTTATAATACTTAGACCCTTAATTAGAAAAAAGGAACTCTATTTGTGAGTGTATAAACATTAAGAGGCCAAAACATTAAGGAAATTTATAGATATCAAGAATCAAGGCTCCAATTATTGATCGGAAGAAACATAGTTTTAATTTATAGATATTTTTAATTTTAAATTTCTGTAATGGTAATCTTAGAAAGTTTTTCTTTTTTTACTGGCGACCCTCTGTGTAGGGTCATTCAAGCCAACTTTTGATGACTTCAAGATCGCTGGGTCGATCTTCTAGATCACCGAGTCGATCTACTTCTTGCCTACTGTAAAAAAAAAAAAGAGGCCAAAACATTAAAAAAAATGTTATACCTCTCAAATTGATGGAATGTGAAAATTAGTTGGGCATGACTTGTGTATGTAGAAAAAAAATTATGAGTACTCGGTTAGGTTTTAGATGCAAGAAATTGATAGATCGTAAATGATAACTAATCAAAATAACATTATATTCTTATAGTTGGTGTTTTGTATGAAAGATTTGACAAAAGATTCGCACAAATAAGGAAATTGTTTTTGCATCCTTATAAAATTAGAAGCAAATTCTTTACAAAAAAAAAAAGGTCCATGTGTCCCTTTTTAAAAATATTTTTAAGCATTTATTTTTACATCAATTTATCATCCCACGTTCTCAATGAATTATTAGGAAACCATGTTCACAATTTATTTCTAAAAGCAATTTATCAAATTCTCTCAATTTCTTCCATTTTCACCATACCCACGCTTAATAATCGTCGAAGGAAACGATTCAATTCAGCATCCACAAGATGTGGTTATGAGATCCATTCAAATAAGACTACAATCACAAGGAAGAAGTGTGGTGGAGATGGAGATTGCCTCAGAATCACGACATCCGTAAGGGTGGCGACAAATGGTTGATTGGGGCAGAGTTCGTGGTGGAGATTCAGCTTGGCTAGATCTCGCTCTCTCTCAATGACGCAGGTACTCAATGGAGAATTTACTATTTAATCAAGCCCAAAAATAAGGAGAAAAAAATTAGCTCCAATCCAAAATAGAAAGTAATACCAATCTCACTACTTACTAAATTAAAATACAATGGCAAAAAGAAAAATAGAGACCTCACATCAGAGGATATTAGCTCAAATCCAAAATGTAATGAATCAACCTTAAAAAATCGAATTTGGTTGAAAACAGTGATAATAAATGAAGAAACAACCAAAGTAAAGCTTGCATCACGAGGGAAATGAACAGTGGTAGCGTACTGGTCGGCGACATCTTTTTGTGGTCATTGTCGGTCTTCTCTCTGTTGTAATAAGGTTGAATCTCCAACGCAGTGCCTTTTTCATCGCCGGACATCATATTGATTCTCTATTGAAGAGATGACCTCCTCGCATTGAATTTTTTATCTACCGAAGCTTCATCAATTTTACCTAAAAGAGCGATTTTGTTATGCAAACATAGAGAAAGAAAAAGGGAAAAAGAAACCTATCTAGTTGGTTTATTAACCAATTAGTCAATCTTAAACAAAAAAAAAAAAAGAAACCTATCTAGCTGATATTGAAACCTGATTTTCATGATTATAATATACTTCATACCATGACTGTGAAAAGGGCTGAAGAAAATAATTGTTTTATGATTATACTCGTATTAAGTTCGTGTGTTATCATGGTAGTCCAATTATTCCAACTCAACCTACCATAGACTCATAAACACCAACTAAATCTATTCAATAACAATTTTAAGTACATTAAATTTGAATGAACCCTCTAAAATTAAACTAATGGAATCATAAAATTAAGTTCAAACAAATGAGTAACCACTCATTTCAATTTGACATCTAATAGACTATTTATTTTCAGATATTCTTAATTTTATTGTATGTAATATTAAAATCTCACTTTTTATTGTCATAATATAGTTCACACATTGCCTGTAAATCAGACTAATAAAATACAACAAAACATTAAATAGTGATACAACACAGAAAGTAAAAGAAATGGGAATTGGATTTACATAAATAAGCTGATGGAGAAAGAATAATCAACCTAAACTATATAAATGAATTGAATTTGCATATGCACATATGTTCCACATTAAGCACATGATAAGGACACTACTAGAATTCTGTTCATAGACATCGGGTATAAACCGATGTTAATAAAAAAAAAAATTCAACGTGTTAGTGGGTGGTGTTAAAAATCCAAACCTTATCACATCGGTTTATAACCGATGTCTATAATGATTTATAACATCGTTTATCTTTGAAATATCGACTTAAATACACGAATATAATTACATTTTGATTGATTCACATACTCTTAAAACGTTATTATTTTGCATTTATAGCTATCTAAAGATATGTAGAGCAACAAAAAAATTCACATTAACATCGATATTTTTTCCAAAAACAATGTTGTAATATCTTATTTACATCAGTTATAGGTAATTCATTTCATGTTTATTAACTTTTCCTTTGTATTTTGTCTTGTTATTTCGTTTAAAAAATAGTATACAACATTCAATATTTATAAAGACAATGTTATATGTATACATTTACATCAATATATTTTAAAGAAATGATGCCTAATAAGATTACAACATCATTTTCTTTATGAATAACAATGTATAATTTCGCAAAAGACATCAGTTTAATTAATCATTTTGTTGTGTTTCAATACATTTTAAAATCGCTTTTTATTCTATTAAATGATGTCTGATTGCCGGTTTGTATCCATCTGCTTGTATTCATTAATAGGCTACTTCTCAAATAATCAAAATATGTCAAAGCATTCAATAATTTTCCGTCTATTAGTATTTGTTCATATTATCTACATGCATATATTTTCTGTTAAGTATTACACAAACTGAAAGAAAAGATAGCGACTCTAGTTGAGTAAGCTTCTTCCATCGTCCGGGCAGAATTACGGGCATACTTCATTGCTTGAGCTTCATCGTCGTAAATCCTCAAAACATGAGTAGAATCATCATCTATGAACAAAGCAAAGTATGTGTGAGTTATTGAGGAGTAATAGTTAGTATTGAGCAGAATCATCGTTGTCTGCTACTCTTGATTTCATTTCTCTTGGCATACAAATTCTTTTATCTTCATAAATTAATAGCAAAACACAAAACCAAAGAGATTAGTAGGCTATTTAAAGGAGAGTGTTTTCAATACTTGAACGTTGTGAGACTGAATGCTAAGAACTCATCCAGCTACCAAAGACAAGACTGTCTTCATAAATTAATGTTGAGAACTAATAGCAAAACATTGTCAGTATTAAAAAATTAGAAATAAAATCTAGCTCCATTAGCATTGAGTTTAAACAATATATTGATCAACTATCACAGTAGAAACTTGAATACCGTAAACAATATTTCCCACAATTCCAGGTCCTATCTCAACTGAGAAGGGTTGAAATGCCACAGAAGCAAGTAAATATGTAGAAATACATGTACCTTTTGACAAAGCTTAGAAGACTCTTCTTCAAATGGTTCTTGCTGCTTTAACTTTGCCTCAAGCTCATTAATCTGATCGGATAAAAGAAGAAATCAAATTTAGCCTTTAGAACAGATATGATCCACCATGTACCTTTAAAACCAAAATACCAAATAACCTTGTTTAATAGAACTAACCAAATTTTGTTTCATGCAAATTCATAAATACGGTACCTTTTGACGAGTTTAGAAAACTCTTCTTCGAACTATTCTTTCTACTTTAACTTTGTCTCAAGCTCATTAATCTGATCAAATAAAAGAAGATACAGATTTTACCCTGTTGTGCATTTGTATTGCCACATAAGGATATATTAACATTACACACCTTTGCTGAAACCCTCCAATTGCCCACAAGGATCTGGCAGGTGGAATTAAGTTCAAATAACTAACCATGGCAAGGCTAAATAACCTCCAATTTCCCATTTCAGCAGAAGGACTGCATAAGATCCCCAATAATTTTGGGGATAAGAAATGAAGAAAGGTTGCAGGAAGATGTTGCGGTAAAGAAAGAATCTACATGTAACATTGAGACCGTGGAGCATAAGCAAAAAGTGCAAAGTGAATTTATATGCTCATATCATTAAACCATGATTCTTTATGAATAACATTGATAGTTTCAAAGAAAAAAAAGCACCATAGACCACTATATTACTTAGGATTAGCTAGAAACAAGTTTCTAACGTAAAACTTATATCGAAACTTGAGTAACACTTTAAGTGTACTTTACAAAACCTTTCTTACACAAAAGGAATTATACTTTGATCTTTCCCATGGCCTTCACTATATGCTCAGCCTTGCTGCTAATCACTAGCTTTCATTGCGAGCTCTTGTACAAAGTCGGACTTAAATCTCAAATTCATAAATTTCCTACTGATATTTTATTTCAAATTCATAAATTTCCCTCTCTTTACTCTTTAGTTGATGCATTTACATGATTTATACCGAAGCACTCATGTTAATTAGAATCAAAATGCAAAAAACCAACCACTATAGTCAGAATACTATATAGCAACAACACAAGGGCAAAAAATCAGCACGAGGCCTTCAACAATTAAAATGCAACAAATCCAAAAAAAATCAGTAACTTCATTAACACCAGCAACTACAATCACAAGGAAGCAAAACAAATAAAAAAATAACCATTAATGACAAGACAATAATGCAACAAAGACTGCCTGCATTACCATTATAAACAGAGAGAGTCACAAGGAAGGGAGGGGGAGAAGCACCATACCACCACTACCATACCAATATACCATGCATTAACTCTTACCTTCTAACTAAAACCAATCAATGCATCTAACCTTCATGTTATTGGTAAATATCATAATAGAAAAGATGACTTTAGCCGACCCGTTGACAAACGTGTTACTGGAAGAAAGATATCTAACCTTCATGTATTAGATGTTAGATAGAGAACACCGGCTCTGATGTTCTTGTGATTATTTTGCTAATATACAAATATTTCCAAACAAATTAGTTATTGCAGCTGTTAAAGCTACTATATTTCATTTCACAAGCTTTATGATCTTCTTGGCTGGCAGTGTATCAATACAATAGAGCTGAGTTTATCAATTTAATATGTCATTTCTTGTGAATACAATTATTAATCACTAAATTACGTGTAACATCGCTACATTATCACTGATATAACCAAAGAGAGAATGGGGTCAAGTGAGCAAAAGAATAATGCAAAGCCCAAAATCACACCTAGCGTTGTCCAAGCCATTATCATCTAAAAACTCTTTCTCTTGTAAATATTCTCTCTTAAGTTTTGAATATATTAACCTTTAAAATCATAAAAAGAAAATCCTAACTAAAAATCAATTTCAGCTATACCTACATTGAATCAAAACCATTTAAGAAAAACCCTAAATCACAAAAATTGAAAATTAAAAGGAGGAATTTCATACCTAGAAACGGAGAACCCTTGCTTTTCCGTATGAAAGCCCAAAAATTAGAAAACGCCTTATAAGCCCCTATCAACCCCAAATTAGTTTCATTAGCTAAATTAGATAGTACTTCAAACCTAAAGAAACCTTCAATCAAAACTGAATATCAATTTTAGCTACATACACTGAATCAAACCAATTCACATAAACCCTAAATCGAAAAATTGAAAATTAAAGGCGTAATTTCTTACCGGTGACAAAGAAGCAGAGAAGTAGTAGGGGTTTCGACTACCGGAGAAGGGAATTTGGCAGCTTGAGGGATGTTGACAGCCGAGATTTGGTTCAACAGTCGGAGAGACGAGAAAGACAACGAAAGAGCGAGAGATTTCACCGGCCGAGTTCAACAGTGCGAGGAAAGCTCGGAGAGACGGGACCGATCACGAAGAACGACGCCGGAGCCACCCTCGAGTTCGACAATCTAGAGCCTAAATGGAAGGCGAGAGTGGAGGAGGAAGGATTCGCGGTACGTGAACAGGAAGGAGAGTCGGGACGTGTGGAGGAAAGAGATGAGTGAAGACGGGCTGGTGAATGGTGAATACTGAATATCTTTTTTTTATTTTTCTAAGTAGGTTTTTTTTTTGGCAAACCATTCAATTTTTTTTCAAAGTGTCGGGAATACTGGGAGTGTGTTTTTGTGAATTTAACAAAGAACCCCAAATTTCTAGGAAAATTTCAAGTGTTAAAATTGGGATTCGCCCGCCCGTATTGGAGATGAGCGGGATTTTACTTAGTTCAGATTTCAATTCCGCGCCTTAAACACTTTTCACATCGGTCAACAAAATAGAGCGATGTCTATTTTTTTTATCAACATCACAAATTTACAAACCGATATTAAAAATTTATTTAACATCATGCGTTTATCTAACTGATGTTAATCAGCCGATGTCTATGGACACAATTCTAGTAGTGGGAGCTCTAGTTGTATAGAAATATTTGCAGCACAAGCAAACACAACTTTTCTATAGATTAAAAAACTGTCTGAATTAGAGAATGTGAAGGAGATGATGAAATAACTAAATTCATTACCAATACTTAAGCCACTGAGATCTTTGAGTCTATATAATATTCATTAATCATTCATTTTAAAATCTTAACCTCAACATCCATATCCAGATTGACCTATTTACTAAAGAATTAGATATTTGCTTCTCTATAGTCCATTCACAACATCTCAAGCAGCCTCATCCAATTCTTGTGTTATCCCTTTAGCATTTTCCTTTTCATTCACCTTTTCTGCTTGATTCCCATTCACTTGCTTCTTCTCTTCGCAATCAACGTTCTGCCCATTGTTTGCCTTAGTCTCTATAGCAGCAACACCCCCCCCCCCCATTCGCATCATATCCTTGGAAGTGTTAAATAGATTTAACAACAATGTCATGAAACAAAGTATGGTCATAACAACAGTAATGAAAGATAACAACTCGACCCAAACTATATGAAACTCCCAAACTATATGAAACTATGTTAATTAAGATGCAAGCTACATTGAATTACAAATACACATGACCCAAAACAATTCTGGTGCTTAACAACAAACTAATGACTTTTACTCAACACAGTTCACAAAACAGGCATGAAAACAAATATGGCCATAACAACAACAATGGCATGTGTTAAACAGATTTAACAGCAATGCCATGAAAAACATTATGGTTATAAGAAAGTAATCAAACATAACAACTCAATATAAACTATAACCAAATATCTTATTTAATATGTGAGCTACATTAAATTACAAATACACATGACCTAAACAATTCGGGTGTTTAACACCAAATAATGACTTTTATTAAGCACATTTCACAGTCAAATTCAATTTTGATTGAAATATGTACACAAATCAACAAATATAAGCGAAGCACATCCCAATTAACAGAATGTGTGCAACATATGGGTTATAAGTTATAACCCATATGTTATTCAGAAGCACTCTAACAACAACAATGCACTCGAAAACACTTGAAATTCTGAAGAGAAATCAGCCCTAGAGCAAAATTAGAAGCAAAATCAGTCCTAGAATCAAAATCAGTCCTAGAGCACTCAAAATTCAGAAGCGAAATCAGAAGCAAAATCAGTCCTAGAAGCGAAATCAGAAGCAACATATGTGAATCAGTCCTAGAGCAATCGAAATTCAGAAGCATATTCAAAATAAAAATCAGAAATTCAGAAGCAAGCGAAAAAGAATCGAAATCAGTCCTAGAGTGAAATCAGAAGTAAGCGAAAAATCAGAAATTCAGAAGCAAGCGAAAAATCATAAATCAATCCTAGAAGCGAAATCAGTCCCAGAGCGAAGTCAAAAGCAAAAATACGAAATCAGCCATATAAGATCAAAAAAATACCCAAGAAGAAATTGAGCATAGATGTGCATGACAACATTTTTTCAATGAAATGTAGTCATATTCATGACAACATTTTTCAAAAATTATAAATATACATAGATGTGCATAGAAGCAAGTAGCAAACAAAATCAAGACTAAATTCTCAATGAAATGTAGTCATATTGTACAGTATATTGCGGTATATGTAATTCTCAATCACTGTAAGTATATTGTTGTATATGCAATCATATTGAACATCTAAAACCGAATTAGAAAGCAGAAACGACACCCCTTGGGAGATTGATTTCAAAGCCCCCTTTTTTTAGGTTAAAAGTTGACAACCTTAAATGTTAGATCAACTAACTTGCATGAGATGATTCGTGCATCTAAAACAATGATCTAAAGTGGAAGTCCAAAGTCCAAGCAAAGGAATCCCATTTTCCAAAGGGAGTACAGTCATCACTGAAGTGTAAAATCTTTAGTGCAATACTATCAGCAAGGCAGTAAAGCAAATTTGGTTGAGGCTTTGACGCCTTTGAGATGAAAACATCATAGCCATATGCAAGCATATGCAGACTGATAGTGAATATATGGCATGTTACACAACATACAAATAATTAGAGTAATAATAATCATGGAAAGCCACACAGTTACTTCTAGTAATCAACATGACAACTAACACAGTCATTTGATTCTCTTTATGATACATTATTCACATGATTTATATGGACTTTGATTCCTCGTCCTACTGTCATATAAGTCTATTTGAAGTAGATCAAATTGTACTAAAATGTATAAGATTATGAGTATATTAGTTCCACGAGATGGATAATTAGAACAGAATACAATACTACCTTTGGGAACAAAGAGCATATTGAGGATGCCATTGCTTGCAATACATCAAATGTTGTGCATGACCTTCAAATTTTGAATATTCACCTAATAAACAACAAATCCAACACAAAGTCAAGTTGTGCACATTAATGAATACAAACTTTGCATAACCTTATACCTACCCTGGCCCCACATACTATTGGAAGCCGAAGAGTGCTGGCTTTCAGGGACTCGGAAGCACCTAGCAGAGAATTAGAATGATCTTTCTCAATAAGAGCCCATTCCTCCAAATACATCATCTGCAATAATATATCATTGTGAATGGTTTAAATCTAATTTAATTCTGCTAACCAAAAGAAAAAAAAACAGGACCATTACAAAGCACAATAAAATAGACAGAATTTACAGCTCAATAACAAATATTGATCAGCTAACACTTCAAAAACCATGAACATGTATGCACAAAAACACAATGCAGCATCAACCTTACTTGTTCCTTGATGATAGAGAGAAGCTTCATACTCACTTCGCCGCCACTGCACCTGAACCTTAATACTCCTTTCGCTGCCACCGCACCTCTCTACACCACCTTGTACCACCGATGAGCAACCCCTCAATGGTGGACTCTGTTGCCATTGTTGCAGATAACAGTAGGTGAGTCCTTTGTGTACTCTCCACACACAAGTCAAAAAGCCTTTCTATGAGGAGAGTCCATTGACACTCTCCTTTCTTTTACTGGTTTCTTTGGCACTGCAGGTGATGAGTGTAATAAAGAATCCAACTACCTTGCAACCGCTGCGATAAGCCCTGTTTATGTGGAACAATCAACAATCAGCACAAGCTCAGCAAAAGAACTAAAATGTGCAATATGAATAACTCTTCGATCATCCAGGAAATCTTGGCATTCCTTGGTCGAATATGGGCGCTTCTTTCCAAGGATAGCAGTCTTACAAGAGATTGTAGATAACCAACTTCATCATTTAGCTTTTTCTGGCATTCAGCTAAATTTGAAAGAACTTCAGCCAACAAATCTTGCCATCCTTCACTTGCATAAAGAGCACATACTTTCTCGTAAGACCTAGCAGCTTGGTCAAAACTCTTACACTTGTGGCAGTCAATTGCAACTTCACCATCAAGGGTAACTCCGTGCCTTTTCTACCAGGACCAATGATAGTTTTCAGCAGCTCCATACTGTTTAAGTAATTTCTATTACTTGTTCAGGTCTAGCCTAGCCTCCATATTCTCAGCACTTAACAAAACAATTGCAATCCAACATTCTTTAAGGCAGGGAATTCCTACTTTCACCAAATGATGTAATCAAAGACATACATGTAGTTAATAACTTTGGTGTTCTTCAACAAATTCTCAACATTGAAGATAGACAAATCGTCAGTGGTTTCTCCTAACTTCTTTTGTAAAGAACCTGAACTATCGCTATATTCTAGGGTAGATTGGACATGAACAATATAAATTCCCATCAAAACACCATATTCTAGGGCACTAACGATATTTCATATGTACATGATTGATTATGAACTAATGATGATAGATCAAATATTCAAAACTTGCAAATTTAGATATAATGAAAGAGAACTGAGATGCTTTGCTAATATCATAACAGGTTCAAATTGGGAGAATACTTTAGGAATATGCGATAAATATAAGCCATTAGCAAATTATGAGGTTCCAATTGAGAAAGTAAGAATTTTAATTCCTCAAATTCAAATCCAATTGGCAAAATTCATCAAGTTCAAATCAAAACATAGCCCAAAATCAAAACCCTAATTCTCAAATTGAACCACCCCTATACAAATTCAAGAAACATACCGGAAGAGAAATTGGGTTTTTTCGCACCATGCACACAGTCGTCGGGTTCTTCACACCACCCAAACCACTTGCCCTAGCCTTCTTCGGTCGCCGCCCGATTGCGCCACACCTATGGCAAAGATTACCGCCACTAGCCACATATCCGATTACGCGATGCCTCCAACTAATTGCCGCCTCACGCCGTTGCCGACGAAGCCGCCTCCTCCCACTCACCCTCCTCCAACCGCCACGCCTCTAGCAACGACTGCCACCACCAGCCACTGATGGAAATAACTATTGTGAGGAAGAAGAAAATATAACGTGAAGAGAAAAGAAACTAATTGCAAGAGGCGAAATCCATGGTTACTTCAATTTCAGAAAAGGGATTTGAGCACTTGAAGAGAACGTGGGTTGAGAAAGTAATTTGAGAAACAATTTCAGTTTTTAGTATTGGTAACCAAAAGAACGTGGGTGAGAGAAAGTAAAAAACTGCTTTTTATTTTTGCTCAAAGAAGGAGGACACGTGTCTCATTCTTTTACAAAGAGCCTGCTTCTAAAATAATAAGTATAAGGTGTGGATTACAGCCTACACTTTCGATCAGTGTACACCAGCCCACATAATTAATTGGGCCCAATTAATTTTCCTGAATTTAGCTTTGCTCCACCACAACTCGACGCAGTACACTTCTCTCTCCTGACGACAAGAGCGTTTTCTGCGTTCTTCGAGAGTGGCGCTCCATTAACGCAAAACTTTGAATGCTTGACGTACTGGCCACGGGAAATTGAAACGGAGAGGCTGCACCTCGGAGGTGGTGAGCGTGACAGGCGCTCTGGGACCGCAATTTGAGCCCTGTTGATTTCAACATGAGGTAACCTAGGTTTAGGTACGCTCTAGTATTTTTCCCCTTTTAAATTTCAGCCTTAATTTGTCATTTGGTTTAGCCTTTGAGCGATTCATGTCCCTAAAGCTTTCTTTATCCCTGCAATTGGTAGTTTTGAAGCCTGTGGGGTTTGGGACAACCGAAAGAAGGACGAGAAGGGGGTTTTGAAGACTGGCAGTCCAGGAGCTCCGACAATTTGGATAACGAGCATGTTTACCCCTCTTCTTTCCCCTCACAATTTGCCCACAATTTGATTTGAATGATTTGGGTTTCAGTAAACCAATAAGGGTTCTGAGTTTATTGATTTATAACCTTGGGTTTTTTTGTTTGGAGCTTTTGGATTTAGGACAGGCGGAACTGGAAGCTAAGGGCTTTGTGGAATCTGAAAAAGACTCTGGATGGTTGGACCTTGAGCAATTGGAGAAGGCATATCTCACTCCTCGGGCAGCTCTCGATCATGTATGTCCTGCTCCTCTTTTTCCTTCCAATTTGCCTTTGATTTGATTTGATTTTCATGATTTGAACTGTCGAAAACCAACTTCAACAGTCAAGTGTTTTCAGTTTGGGGCATAAGAGCATTGAGGGCTCGTTCAAATAGGCAATTCCTATTTTATTTAGTTTATCCCAAATCCCAATCTTGAAAAGCTTCTGATGGTGTTTGAGTTGATAGACACCCCTCATTAGCACCAATTTAGTTTTTCTCCCAGTAGACCAACCTCCTTCCTAAGCACTGTAGTTAGGGCTGGGCATCCGGTCTGGACCAGACATTCCGGTCCCGGTCCGATTCGATGGACCGGAATTTTCAAAAACTTGGACCGCGGATCGTACCGGGACCGGAATATATGGTCCCTGGTTTTCTGGTCCGTGGACCGCTTGGACCGTTATGATTAGAAACTCCTAACCGGTAATCAAAGGATGAACCCTGCTCAAAAATTAAAAGCGCCGCCACCGAAACCCCCAATCTGAAATCACAATAAACACCAACCCAATCTGAAATTCAAACCCCTAAATATGATAAACCTACAAAATCCTGCACCAATTCCTTCTGGAAAAGTAGTTCAAACAAGAGCAAAGGGAAGAAAAGAAGCAAATAAGATGGATGGAACTATGGAAATACGTAATAGAAGGACAAAGAGAGAGAATCCAAAC
Source organism: Persicaria tinctoria (assembly GCA_037127255.1). NCBI lineage: Eukaryota > Viridiplantae > Streptophyta > Magnoliopsida > Caryophyllales > Polygonaceae > Persicaria > Persicaria tinctoria. The sequence goes on along the minus strand of JBANSL010000007.1, from coordinate 15,944,273 downwards.
GACATCGCCTCCGGTCTCGAGCTTGTGGTGCCTGTGTTTTTCCATGTCGGCGTGGGTGGCTCGGGGCTTCAGATCTGGCGCCGTCCTTGGATCCGTGGGCTAGCGGTGTTGCAGGTTGGCATCGTTGCTCTCCCCGAACAGGTCCATGTGGTGCTTCTCGTCCTGGAAGTACAGGGAAAAGATCGAGAATGGTGATGGAATGTTGGTGGCGAGGGGTGCGTCCCTGGCGGCGCTAGTGCGTCTCGGCGGCCTCTAATGTCAGCGACTGGCGAGCACGACGGCACCGGCGGTGACTATTGAGGCGTGATACCGAGGGCCGGTGAACACGAGCACGAACGTTCGGTGCGAGGGCCGCGAGGCTGCTGAAGGCGAGATCTAGACTTACAAAGAGAGAGGCGTAGAGAGTGAATGAAGAGAGGCAAGGACTAGGGTACTTGGCAACAGAGCACGCATTCCCTTTTTATTTATTTATTTATAACTAAACCGGTCTAATTCCGGTCTAACCCGGAAATTCCGGTCTGGTCCCGGGTTTGGACCGGAACCCGAAAATTAAAAAAACTTGGACCGTGGACCAGACCGTAATATTCCGGTCCGATCCAAAGACCGTAAATTCCGGTCTGGTCCCGGTCCAATTACGGTCCGATCCAAATTTTGCCCAGCCCTAACTGTAGTTGCCCAAATTTTGGGCTTGTTTGCTTAGTGTAACATTACACTGATTTATTTTTGGTTTTTGCTGATTTGAGTCTTTGAGTAGGTTCATCAGTTTGTTTGAACCTGTATATATTTTGAGTTTGAGATGAGAAAGTTGATTCCTCCGATCTATTCATTTTGTATTTGATTTGCTATGCTTTATGTCAAATTTGTGAGTCTGCTGCAATGCTTCTTCTCAGGTGTTTGATCTGAGTGACCTTGTATATTTGCTTGGCTAGCATGTTTTGCCCATACCCTCCAGCCCTTCTTCTTTTTTCTTTAATATGTTTTGGAGCTTCTTGGTGACCAATTTGCACCGATTTAGTTTGAATAGAATATGCGAGGCTGAATTTTGTAAATTTTGTTTGTTTGTTGTTTGTTTCTTTCTCCTTGCAACTTGTGGACAACCTTAGAAAGAGACTTTGTCTCTCTCTAGTTTATGTCTTGCAGGAGCGTTGAGGAGTTTGTCTTGTGTGAACCCGAACTCCCTTTCTTTGCTTTCAATTTTACCATCCTTCATGTCTGGCTACAAAGAATTTGCTTCTAATTTGTCTGCATGAATTAGTTGCCTAGTTTAGAGAATAATCCAGCAGCGTTTCGCCCTCTTTTAGGGCTATTTGACAATTCCGAAACCCAAGCCACAAGCGAAAACAAGAGTGCTTTGCAAGGGCGGGGTTTCGAGAATCAATTTCAGCAGCACTTCGACCTTGTTTAGGGCCATTTGACGACCCCGAAACCCAGGCCACAAGCAAAAACAAGAGTGCTTTGCAAGGGCGGGGTTTCGGGAATCGATTTCAGCAGCACTTCGACCTTGTTTAGGGCCATTTGACGATTCCGAAACCCAGGCCACAAGCGACTCCTTTTATGGCAATTTGACGACTCCGAGACCCCAGGCCACATACAAAAACAAGAGTGCTTTGCAAGGGCGGGGTCTAGAGAGTGAATTTCTGTGGCGTTTCGGCTGTATTTAGGGCGATTTGACGACTCTGAAACCCAGGCCACAAACGAAAACAAGAGTGCTTTGCAAGGGCGGGGTCTCGGGAGTCAATAGGAACCCCACGCAGAGATAAGGCCGCCATGTTTGTGTGCTGGTTTATTTGGGTGCTTGCTGTGTTTTCTGCTGGTGTGTTTGGAGTCCGGACAGCTTTTGAGGGTGGCCCTTTTGCTTCCCTCTGCCCTTTTTTTCTGCAGTCGTCTAGCCTCTTGTGTGTACTTTTCAACTGCCCTAGGTCACCTTTTATAGGGTAAAAGAAAGAGTGTGAAGATACACGTGTTTCCTTTTTCATGTAGAATCAATATCTCTTCTTTCTCTTTGGTTTGCAAGGCATATATTCATAGCTGAGATAGGTCTGACCTTTATTGGATGATTTCTTCCCTTTTTTAATAAGCCATATTGCTGACCTCCCAAGTCTCTTTCCTTTGTCTTATTATTTTTTTTATTCATATTGCTGAGCTGTTGTTGCTTTTCATATCCATATATTGACAGATTTTTTTTCTTGAGTCTGGACGTAGGCTGTAATTTGCTTGACACATTTCCTTGGGTTGGGCTGGTCTTGCAGATTATTTTGGGCTGCCCTTCCATTTTAACAACCCATATGGATTTTATTTTCCTTAAAAAACTAATTCAACCTCGATTTTACTTTTGCAAATTGAATGAATAGCTAGTATTGGATTTCGAGAAAATTGTCATCCAAGTGATCGACGGAATTTGTGCTCTCAGCAACAACTCAACTATTTTTTTTAACTATAGGCTCGAGCGTTGTATTTACGTACTTTAGTTTACGAGCTTGTAGTACGCTAAAAGGATTTATATTTCGCATACTCTTTTCTTATTTGTAATCATCGTTACCAGACTTGTACTCGTATTTGATATACGAACTATAACGTGAAAGTTCTCACGAAAATAATCCCACAAGTGTAAATGGTGACTTTAACAAAAGACGAATATTTTCACACAAACAAGAGGCAAAGGAGGGTGACCAGGACAAGGACCAGGGAGAGAAAGTGGTCACGGCTGAGGATCAGAGTAACAAGGGAGACCTGGGTGGGGAGGTGGAGGCCAAGGAGGCTGGAAAACAAGTTGCAAGGGAGGGTTCGAAGGGTGAGTCTGATGAAGAGGATGGGGAGGAAAAGGTAAACCACACTCGTTGGTAGGATAGGTTGTCCCTTTTGGTAAGATATATGTAGCTGATTGGTAGGATAACTAAGTCAGTAGTTTTTGGTAAGATAGAATTACCTAATTTGGTAAGATATATTTACCTTGTTGGTATGAAAATTTATGCTGTTTGGTAGGACATTAACATATGTTTGAAACTAACTCAAGGGTGTGTTTGATTGTTAGGAGATTAAGCTGGAGCCGAGGAGAGGTAAGCGGGATAGGAAGCAACCAGCCGAGTTAGGGGACTGCGTCGTCACTCAACGCTCGAAGAGGGCCAAGAAGGGCGCAAAGGCGACGTGTCTAGCCACCGACTCACCCCACTCACGATGTCCTCTGCAGTCCTACAACACTCTCCCTCCCCCGCTACACACTCAGCACACAGGCAGGCCCCTCCAGTGTCACTGCTAAGGTCGTCTAACATCCCTTTCTCCTCGATGAAGCCTCGACCCTTCTCCTCCGGCCCTCCGCCTCCATCAAGACCACCTTTCAAGTCTTCCTGCGTGGTGGGAGGCCCGGTTAGGAGCAATTCCTCTGGGGTGGGAGACGAGACCTCGTTAGCCCCGTCCGAGTCTTCCGACTGATGTTCACTAGAGGGTGTGGACGGGCTTATCGTTTTCATCCGTAAGGTGACGTGCAGTGCTATTGGTCATGCTCTTGTGCCGGATTCAGTGTTGTAAAACAGACCCGAATCGGAGTTGCCCGACCCATGGAAGAAGGGAGGTAGGTGAGTGTAAAGACCGAAAAATTTAATTATTATTTAATTAATTTCCGAGGGATAATCCGAGCAATTATCCTCCTTTTACGATTTTGAAAACCCGGGAAAATTTAAAATTTTTGGATGGCATATTTTATATGGAAAGAGGATTACAATTTCCGATCTAATGGAATTCGTATGATAATTTTCCGAGAAATATTGATGAGGCAAAGGCCTTGTCATCCGTTTATTTCGATAACTTTCATAACTTGTCACGACTTTTCGAGACGTCTTTTAACCTCAAAATGCCGCCTCCCCTATGACCCATTTCATCCCCATTTTGATGATCTTCAGGAGCCATCATTTTGTTGATTAAAGAATAAAACCCCCCATGGATTGACACCTTTGAATGACCAAGTCCTATTCCATTCACTATGCTACCTAATACACACCAACTCCTTGACCACCCTTGCCCACCCTTTTGGCTCCATAAAGAACCCCAATTGGCTTACATTCTCAGCCATCCACACGCCAAAAATCAGAGAGAAAGAAAGAAACAGAAAGAGAAAGAAAAGAGGGAAGCCATTGTTGGCCTAGCAACACCTCAACTTCAAACCACCATAACTCCCTCCTCACTCAAGCTTTTTGGCTGATTCTTGAAGCCAAATATCCACAAAAGAGAGGCCTTTCCAACCATAGTGAGTTCACAAAAATCCAGTCCCAACAAGCTGCAACGGTTGGATCAAGAGTGAATTCCTTTTATGTTTTGGTTTGGATTTGTCAAAAATGCTAGGTGTTTGGTGCAAGGTCCCGGGAAGCTTGGAGGGGTAATTTGGCCTTTTTCGAGAGAGGCTTCGAGGGTAATCTCTCATCCACCTTTCCTTCTACAGGTTAAGAGCCTTATGTGTAAATTAGGGCTTAGGAAGTGGAGCCTCTATGTGTTTTTGGTTGCGTTTTGTAGCAAACGTCACAACAAACAAAATGGATATATGTGCCTCTGTAATTTGGATTCCAATCCAACGGTCTGATTCAACAGTTGGATCAAGATATACAAAGTCATATGCAACTTGTTGTTCTCTTATCATCCAATAACGTGTAACAAGATATACAAACTTTAAACTAGCATAATTTTTTATATAATTATCGAATTTAGTAGTATAACCTCTTGTTTCGAAGCTCTTAGGTTGAATTACATTACCAAAATATCAAATTAAGTAAAATAAAAAGGCATCATGATTTATTAAAACACATTTGAAATAACTAATCTGTGTTTAACTTTCAAACGTTCATAACGTTTTACTCGGTTATCGGATTCAGGCTTATAATATACCAAAACGAAGCTATCGACGAGTAGAACAAATATAGGTAATTTGTCGGATGAAAGAGAGGGTGAATGCTACCGCTTGCCCCCGCCTAGCTCCGCCTATGTATGTATGTTGATTAATAGGTTGGGTACCATGCATTAGAATACCACCTAATCAAAGCTTAATGAAATTAATAGTCTCTTGTTGATTGGATCCTTGGTTGTGCACTTTATTGCTTGCTTATTCTCCGGACTTCAGGTAAGTCCTCTGGACTTACTCATGATGGATTTATGTGATACTCTTTGTCTTATCGAGAGTCTTCATGCATCACGCAACCTAGTAACATGTTTAGGAATATAAACCGGTAATATGACGTAGGAAGAACTTAGTAAATCCAACAATTCATATGTATGCTATGTGTCTATGGTAGGACGGCCGTCAAAATCTGAATAAATGACTTATACTCGATGGAACACGAATGAAACGATGAAAGGCTTATAATGAGAAAGAATGAGTATGTTTGAGAAGTATGAGTACGTTTGAGAAGATATTATGATATGATGATGATGATGATTATGATGATGATACGGGCCCTTGTGTGTTTATTTTGCATTTATATATACCTATACACTTGCTTATGTGTTACATTTTAACATTCATGTAGTTTAAGTATGCCTCTTTATATGGCATTGAGTGTGTATATTTCCGATGATTGACCCTGATTTATTTCTTGTTTTTAGATTCAGGTACCCCTTACCCGATATGACTTACTTATGTGGATGGTTGTCGGGACAGACCTTTTGGACGATTAGAGTGAGGGAGGCGCTTGACCTTCGCACTCTTTTGCTCATACGTTTTATCATTTTGACCCAACGCGGCCGTGGCGTTTTGTTGTATTTTTTATTTCTGCTTTTATTTCTATTTGAAACATTTTCGCGATAGTCTAGGACAGTTAAAGCCTCCAACGGGCTTACGATCTTTTCGGGGTTCGTAATCCCCATCTTTTGATAACTAAATCCTCCGCTTAAATGAACCTAATAATAACTCGTACTCGGTCGTAAGATCCAAACTCACGGGAAAAGATCAAACTTCTCCTATAACGTTCCCCAATCATCTAGTACCCCGAACCTTATTTACCTTCTAAGTACGTTTATGGAGGTTAATTCGGATACTTAAATTTCGGGTCGTTACAAAGTTGGTATCAGAGAGCCAAGGTTGTTCGACCTGAGTACGCACGAGTTAAAAATTAATTATCAAAACCCGCCCACCGTTTTGGAAATTTTCAAGGATTTCGAAGTGTTTAAAGGGCAAAGATGAAAACTCTTTGGAAAATGAAAATGGTTAGGATCTTTATAGACGAAAGAATGGATCAACGGGTAGAGACAAGGTGATAAGCATCCTTAGAGATGTAGAAGGGTTCGGGTAGACTGCCTAGCTTTTTCTTACAGACGAGCTTGGAAGACTCCAAGGGAGCAACCATGGTGGTTGGAGCATGATAGGATTGTGCCAAGCTATCCCTCGAAGGATAGATATCTAGTTAGCTTCCGTGCGATATAAAATTGTGCCTGCGGGCCATCCCCTTGAAGGGATGTAATTATGTGAGATGAATGTGCCTGAGGGCCGTCTTCCTTGAAGAAGAAGTTTTATTTAGTTGTATATTGAGTACAGTTAAATGTCCAGTTGTCAGCATGGCCGACACCCAGATTATTAGAGGACGCGGGAGACCACGTGGCCGAGGTCGTGGCCGCATTCCCGAGACTGAGACTGAGACTGAGAACGATGCTGAGGTTGAGATCCCCGAACAATACGAGGGAGAGGCTGATAGGCAGCAGCAGGGATCAGCGATAGAGAGGGCATTACTCGCGTTGCTAGAGCGAGAGAGATCGGCTGGCGTCACCGACTGGGTGAAGAGACTATCACAGAGTAGCCCGTCTATCTTTGAGGCCTTACTCGCGTTGCTAGAGCGAGAGAGATCGGTTGGAGAGGATATCGAGCAGTTCTTCAGAGGACTCGAGGGAGTTTTCAGCTTGATTGGAGTACCCGATGCGGAGAGACAGAGGCTTGCGGCTGGGCAGCTTCGAGGAGATGCTTATGACAGATGGCTTGTCTACTGTGATGATCGTACTGCATGAACCTACGAGGAGTTCAGGAAGTTGATGCTGAGAGAGTACTGTCCATCAGGGACACAAGCAACACGAGAGGTTGCGTTCTTCAGCACCCGCTATGACCCACGGCTATCTATCTTCGAGATTGTCTGCCAGTTCAAGAAGGAGCTCGTCTATTGTGGAAAGGTCTGTAACACCGACGAGATGCGCATCCGCATGCTTTCTATGAGGCTTCCGCCAGACGTTCGTCTGATCTCTACCAGCATGGAGGGAATGACGTATGACAGATTTCTAGAGATGATCTTTCGCTATGACCAGCAGCTACGCCTGACAACTGCCACATCTTCAGCTTTCCGCACTCCATCTGGCGGAAAGAGGCCACGATCTACGGAGCCCAGATTAGCGTTGTTCGAGCGGCGAGACTTCTAGACCAGGGATGCACGAGTTACTGGTGTTATGCTTTAGAGGTGGATCGCGAGCGACCCAGCCTGACAGATGTCCCGGTTGTTAGTAAGTTTGCTGACGTTTTCCCAGACGAGCTACCAGGACTTCCGCCGCAGCGAGATGTTGATTTCGCTATACAGTTGGAGCCGGGAACCAGACCGATTTCGAGGGTCCCGTACAGGATGGCGCCGACAGAGATGGCCGAGCTGAAGGCACAATTGGAGGAGCTAGCCGGGAAGGGCTACATCAGGCCGAGTGCTTCGCCGTGGGGAGCACCAGTGTTGTTCGTGAAGAAAAAGGATGGGTCGTTGAGGCTATGCATAGATTACAGAGAGTTGAACCAGGCTACGGTGAAGAACCGTTACCCGTTGTCGAGAATAGACGACTTGATGGATCAACTACAGGGAGCTGTCGTCTTCTTGAAGATAGATTTGCGTTCGGGTTATAACCAGCTGAGGGTGAAGGCAGAGGACATCCCGAAGACGGCCTTCAGGACTAGATAAGGACACTACGAGTTTGTGGCTATGCCGTTCGGGCTAACCAACGCGCCAGCCGCTTTCATGGAGTTGATGAACAGGGTGTTCATCAATTTTCTTGACAGATTCATGGTGGTATTTATCGACGGCATCTTGATCTACTCGAGGAGCAGAGAGGAGCATGTTGAGCACCCGAGGATTGTGTTGAGGATTCCGTAGAAGCATAAACTGTTCGGGAAGTTTAGCAAGTGTGAGTTCTGGCTCTCCGAGGTGATGTTTCTTGGTCATATTATATCCGCAGCAGGGATATCAGTGGACGCATCGAAGGTTGATGCTATCGTTTCTTGGGAGGTCCCCAAGAACGCCAGAGACATCAGGTCTTTTCTATGTTTGGCTAGCTATTACCGACGATTCGTCGAGGGCTTCTCCAGCATAGCTAGGCCAATGACGCAGCTGACGAAGAAAGGAGTACCTTTCGAGTGGAGCCCAGCATGCAAGGCCAGTTTTGATCTGCTGAAGCAGAAATTTACATCCGCGCCAGTGTTAGCACTACCAGAGGGGACGGAGGACTTCGTGGTGTACACGGATACTTCGAGTTTAGGTTTAGGTTGTGTGCTACAGTAGAGGTATCGGGTCATCGCTTACGCTTCACGCCAGCTGAAGCCAGGGGAGGAGTCATACCCCACGCATGATCTTGAGCTAGCCGCAGTGGTACATGCGCTCAAGATCTAGAGGCACTATCTTTACGGCACGTCAGTGAGGATCATGACCGATCACAAAAATTTGAAGTACATTTTCACGCAGAAGGAGCTGAATATGCGTCAGAGGAGGTGGCTGGAGTTGATGAAGGACTACGAGTTGGAGATTGAGTATCACCCGGGGAAGGCCAATGTGGTGGCCGATGCCTTGAGTCGAAAGACTCGTCAGGAGATCGTTTTTTCCAGATTGACGGCTCGACTCGAGTTGCAGCGGGATCTGATCAGTTGTGGAATAGAGGTTTGGTCACAGCGAGAGAGTGGACAGCTGAGTTTCATGGAGGTTCAGCCAGAGTTGATGGATGTGATCCGACGAGCGCAGACAGAGTGTCCGCGGATTGGCGATATTCGACAGCGCATGGCCCAGGGCCACTGTAGGTCTTTTACCGTCCGAGATGATGGGTTGCTGATGTTGCAGGGACGAGTTGTTGTGCCTGATGTGCACAACCTGAAGCAGAAGATCATGATAGAGGCACATTCCACTCCTTATTCGGTCCATCCGGGATCGAATAAGATGTACCAGGACTTGAAGAGGACGTTCTAGTGGCTCAGGATGAAGACTGATGTCGCTTTGTTTGTAGCGCGATGTCAGGTCTGCCAGTAGGTGCGGATAGAGCACCAGAAGCCCTGAGGGATGACACTATCACTTCCCGACCCTGTGTGGAAGTGGACGGATATCACGATGGACTTCGTGACAGGATTGAGGAGAGATGTACGAGGCTTTGATGCGATTTGGGTGGTGGTCGACAGGTTGACCAAGACCGCTCATTTCATTCCGATCTAGGAGACATGGCATGTGTCTGATTTAGTCCGAGCTTTTATACAACATATAGTGAGGTTGCATGGGGTTACCGAGAGGATAGCATCTGATAGAGATGGCCGCTTCACTTCGAGATTCTGGAGGCAGGTGCACGAGGCTCTGAGGAGCAAGTTGCATTTCAGCACGGCCTATCACCCGCAGACAGACGGGCGGAGCGAGAGGACGATTCAGACACTGGAGGATATGCTGAGGGCTTGTGTTTTGGAGTGGGGGAACCTTTGGGTTCGGCATCTTCCCCTAGTAGAGTTCTCGTACAACAACAACTATCATTCATCGATCATGATGGCTCCTTTTGAGGCGTTGTACGGGAGGCGATGCAAGTCGCCTATCTGTTGGGATGAGCCTGCTAACCAAGTGGGGACACTACCACAGTATGTGCATGAGGCGACAGATCAGGTCAGACGGATCCGAGAGCATCTAAGGGTTGCACATGACCGACAGAAGAAGTATGCTGGTAGGCGTAGGACTGAGTTGGCCTTTGAGGTTGGAGATCATGTCTGGTTGCGAGTGTCACCGACGAGATGGATCCGACAATTTGGGATGAAGGGCAAGCCGAGCCCTAGATATGTGGGCCCCTTTGAGATCCTCGAGCGAGTAGGAGAGGTAGCTTACAAAGTTGCTTTACCGCCCCGTTTGGCTGGTATACACGATGTCTTCCACGTGTCACAACTGAGGAAGTACGAGCCAGATCCGAGTCACAGATTGGACTACTCCAGATTAGAGATAGCACCTGACCATACCTTCGTGGAGCATCCGATTGCTGTTCTTGACCGCCAGGTCAAGAAGCTGAGGCGCAAAGAGGTACCGTTGGTACTTATACAGTGGGCTAGGAGGAGCCCCGATGAGGCTACATGGGAGACAGAGGAGAGTATACGGGCGAGCTATGGAGATGTATTAGATGAGTTGCTAACGTCGTATGTACAGCCACGAGCAGATGTAGTTTTGACTGCGTGAGTGGCCGGTGAGTACCTTGGAGGGGGACCCTTAGCCGTACTATGTGTGATTGGGTGTTTACCTCTGTGATTGAGGTTGCATTTTCTGTGATTGATATGTGATAACTCCCTCCCTTGATGAAAATCGGAATAGATGTTCCAAAGGCTTTGACAGGATATTTGTGTCAAAAGCCTTGGAGCATTAACAGTTGATGAAATACAAAACCTATCTTATTATTCGTATATTATTTTATCTTATTATATAGTTCCACTATATATTATATATATATATATATATATGACTAACCATTTCAGGAAGTATATTCGAAGATTGCATCATTCCTTATACATGTTGAGAAGATCGGTTCAAAATAGATCATGGCTTCGAAGTATCCTTAAATAGAAGATCCAAGATCAAAGCCTGATTCAAAAGGAGCCGTTGGAGATCTGGTGTTGAAGATTCTCACGCTCCATGCTTTATATAAAGGAAAGGAAGGAGAAGACATAAGAACAAGTGCTACACACGAGCTTCATTCATTCAAGCGATCTGTCTTCCAAGTGTCTCTCTGCTAAGCGCTCAAATAGTTTGTTGTTTATTTCAAAGCCTTTGAGAGTCACTGTGAGCTTATAGGACATATTCATTTCAAGTGTTACTCGAGAGTTTATAACTCGGGAAGTTGCACTAGGCTATTGATTTGCGAGAGTTAGAGGATTGTACTAGATAACTGAGAGAGGTGGGGCTCTTCTAGATTGGTCTAGGACTCCAAGGGAATGTGAGTTGACTAGATTGCAATTGTATAGGAGAGAGGCTTCTCGGTGAGCTATTAGGATCCTAAGCTAAGCAATCAATAAAGCCTTTGAATCCTAGGGTTGTGGAAGAACCCTAGGCGGGGACGTAGGCCAAGTTGTGCTGAACCTCGTAAACAATTACTCGTGTTCTTTACTTATTTGCTTTACCTTATTTCCACACTTGGTTCGAATTGTTTAACTTTGTGATTCAGGTTTATCTCAAAGGTTTTGGTACAAGCTCCAAAAGTCTTGAGACTTTCTGCGAAAAACGGGCATACTTTATTCAACCCCCCTTCTAGAGTATTTCTTATTACATTGTTTTTACATTATCGAACCTTCAATTGGTATCAGAGCTTTACTCACTGCTTTTGATCTAACAATCTTGTGAGTTTTCGATCATGTCTGGTGAAGCAAGCGGAGGATTTGCACAGAGAAGGTCCACAAGCAGACCGCCACTCTTTGCAGGAAACAACTTTGTCCACTGGAGATCTTTGATGAAGATGTTCATCATAGACCAAGATCTAGAGCTTTGGAACATTATAGAGAATGGTCCGAAGATTCCAGAGAAGGAAGGACCAAATGACACCAAAATTGCAAAGAAGGAGTCTGAATACAACCAAGCAGATCTTGAAACCATCTCCAAGAACTACAGGGCTATTAACTTACTTTATTTTGGTCTTAGCACTGATGAGTTTAACCGTATCTCTTCTTGTAGGTCAGCGAAAGAGATTTGGGATAAGTTGGTCGTCACCTATGAAGGAACGAGCCAAGTAAAAGACACCAAGATCAGCATCTTCCTTCGAAAGTACGAGCTCTTTAAGATGAAGTCTGATGAGTCAATCAAGGCCATGTTCACACGGTTCACAGAAATTACCAACAACCTTGACTCTCTCGGCAAGAGCTTTACCAATGTGGAGAAAGTAAGAAAGATACTGAGGTGCCTTCCAAAGGAGAAATGGGGTCCAAAAGTAACAGCTATAGAGGAAGCCCAGGACCTCACTACTCTACCCCTTGATGACCTTCTTGGGAAGCTGATCACGCATGAGATGATCCTTAATGAAGACGATGGAGAACTTCCAGCTAGCACCAAGAACTTAGCACTCAAGTCTAAGAAGGATGAGCCCAAGGATGGATCTGATTCCGAAGATGAGGATGACGATGAGGATGATCCTTTTGCTCTCATCACAAGAGGCCTTGCTAGAATTCTCAAAATGAAGAAGCAATTCAACAACAAGGATGGATCAGAGTCTTCAAAATTTCGAGGTAAGTCTCAATACAACAAGTTTGAAAAGAAGACTAAACCGTTGTCTTGTTTTGAATGTGGTAAAACAGATCATCTTGTGAAGGACTGCCCTCAAAAGACAAAAAGCCAGCCCAAGAAAGGTGACAAATGGAAGAAGAAAGCCATGGTAGCTACTTGAAGTGATTCCGACTCTGACTCCGACGATGAAAAGGCCAACATTTGTCTCATGGCTTCTGGAGATGAATCCCACGATGAAAAGCTTGAATCTACTGTAAGAGAACTTATCGAAAGCCCAAAAGAGGTATTATCGGAATTCCTTTCAAATATGATTGCCAATGAAGAGAAGCTTATTGCCCAAACTAACATTCTTATTAAGAGAACTGTGGACCAGGAAAGAACTATTGAGGATCTGTCTATGAGGGTCAAAGGTCTTGAAGCTTCTTATTCAGGTCTTGACATTAAAGTCAAGACGCTTGATTTGGAGAAATCTGAACTCAAGCAAGATCTCTCCTCTCTAAGAAATGTGCATCATAACTTAGAGAACGAGAAGATGTCCCTGAATAATAAGATTCTAGACCAACAGACAGCCCTCATAAGTTTTACCAAATCCAAAGGCACTCTCGATAAGATGTTGGGTGAGCAAGAAAGCTCTCTAAACAAAAGTGGTATTGGTTACAATCCAAAGTTTTTAAAGAAGCAACACATTACCACTTTTGTAAAGGTTAAAGGAAGCAGAACCTCTCCTATATGTCACCATTGTGCTAGAAAAGGACATGTAAAAGAGACCTGCCCTTATAGAAGAAAGGATCCATATATTATTCGTAATACATTTCCTGTTCATTTGAGAAAAGAACGGATAACACAAGTTTGGGTTCCAAAAGGCACTATTTTACCAAATATGGTTTACCCCAACAATGGATCCAAATTTGCTTATTGGTCTAGCCACAAAGGTTGATGTTTGTTTTGCAGGAGATCACCAAGGTGAAAGAACACAAATGGATTATTGATAGTGGTTGCTCGAGGCATATGAGTGGGAAGAGTTCTCTCTTTCATGATCTAAAGGAGCAATCCACGGGACCAATCACTCTTGGTGACAAAGGGAAATGCGACATTGTTGGTATTGGTAGTGTTGGAAGTGATTCCAGCCATAGTATTAAAAATGTCTATCTTGTTAATGGTTTAAAGTATAATCTGCTTAGCGTTTCTCAATTATGTGATAGTGGTAACAATGTCAGATTTAACAAGAAAAGATGTATAGTGTGCAGAGATGATACAGGTGAAGTTATTCTGACTGCATATCGTTACAACAACATATACGCTGTAAATGCTGATCAAGTGGCACAAGGAAGCTTAACCTGTTTAAAGGCCTTGACGGACGATCCAAAGCTTTGGCACAGGAGACTCGGTCATGTGAGTCCACATACACTACAGAAGCTTGTGTCCAAAGGGCTTGTAAGAGGGCTACCTGAGATGGACTTCAAAGGTATTGACATGTGCAATGCTTGCACACGAGGTAAACAAACACGTAGCTCCTTCAAACCCAAAAAGGTTGTAAGTTCTTCTAGACCCCTTGAACTTTTACATATGGATTTATGTGGTCCTATGCGAGTCAAATCTCCCAATGGTAAAAAGTACATGCTAGTTGTTGTCGATGATTTTTCAAGATATACTTGGGTTGCATTTTTGAAAGAAAAATCAGAGGCCTTATTTGAGTTTTCAAAACTTTGTAAGGAGTTGCAAACTTTAAGAAATGAGCCCATAGTGTCTATTTGGAGTGATCATGGTAGGGAGTTTGATCAACTTCAATTTGATTTGTTTTGTGCTAAATATGGCATCTCCCATAACTTTTCTTCTCCTAGGACACCTCAACAAAACGGGGTTGTGGAACGCAAGAACCGCACCTTAGAGGATATGGCCAGGACTATGCTTTTAGAAAATGCGTTACCTAAAACCTATTGGGCTGAAGCTGTTAACACAGCTAACTACATTTTAAATCGTTGTCTTATTCGTTCCATCTTAAAGAAAACTCCTTATGAACTTTTCAAAGGCCGCAAACCACTTATATCTTATTTTAAACTCTTTGGCTGTACTTGTTTTGTTCATAACAATGGAAAAGATAACCTTGGGAAATTTGATGCGCGTAGTGATGAAGGTATATTTCTTGGCTATTCCACGAGTAGCAAAGCTTATAGAATCTTCAATAAAAGGACCCAGGTAGATGAAGAAAGTATACATGTTATCTTTGATGAATGCAATGATGGTGCTTTGAGTGAAAGTGTTGCAGATATAGATCTTAACATCCATGAAGAGAACGAGGAAGGTGATGATGCTGCTACCAAGAACACAGAGAAGAGGAACATGCAGGAACCGATTCTTAACACTGAAGAATTGGCCCAAGGTGTTGAAGATGCGTCCAAAGCCCTTGGTGTCCAATTCAACAGTGTTGAGATGTCCGAAACTACTGTAACTGAACCTAACAGGACCACGGAGTCAGATGTACCACAAATCAATCCTGATGGTGTGACGAATCAAGGAGCTGAGACTAGCAAAAGGAAATTCAAATACTCCTCATCACACTCATTAATGGATATCATTTCTGACCCTACTTCTAGTGTTCAAACTCGTTCTAAACTTAAAGATCTTTGTGCTTTTAACGCGTTTGTTTCTCTTATTGAGCCAAAGAAGGTAAATGAGGCACTTCAGGAGCCAAACTGGATTATAGCTATGCAAAGTGAACTTAATGAATTTGAGAGGAAAAAAGTCTGGACTTTGAAGCCTAGACCAAAGCATCAATCAATCATTGGCACACGATGGGTATTTCGAAACAAGCTGGATGAGAATGGTAAGATTGTAAGGAACAAGGCAAGGCTTGTTGCCCAAGGCTACAATCAAGAGGAAGGTATTGACTACGAGGAGACTTTTGCTCCCGTAGCCAGGCTTGAAGCCATTCACATTTTATTAGCATTTGCATCTTTTATGAGCATAAAGTTATATCAAATGGATGTCAAGTGTGCTTTTCTTAATGGTTTCTTAGAAGAAGAAGTTTATGTTGCTCAACCCCCAGGTTTTGAAAGCTCAGAATTCCCCAATCATGTTTACAAACTTGACAAAGCGCTTTATGGTTTGAAACAAGCCCCATGAGCTTGGTACGAGCGCTTGTCAAAATATCTTTTAGAAAATGATTTTAAAAGGGGGTTGATCGACAAGACTCTTTTTATCAAGACCAAAGGAAAGGACATTTTGGTTATTCAAATTTATGTTGATGATATATTATTTGGTGCTACTAACACATCTTTGTGCAATGAATTTTCTGACATTATGTGCAGCGAATTTGAGATGAGCTTGATGGGTGAACTCAACTTCTTTTTGGGGTTACAAGTTCATCAATCCAAGAAAGGGATCTTCGTTAACCAAAGCAAGTACACTAAGGATCTCTTGAAGAAGTTCAAGATGGATCAATCCAAGGCAGCCAAGACTCCCATGAGCTCAACGTTGTCTCTAGATCAAGACAAGACTAGAACAAGTGTCAATCAAAAGGAGTATCGAGGAATGATTGGATCTTTATTATATCTCACGGCTAGTAGACCTGACATCATGTTTAGTGTTTGCATGTGTGCTAGGTTTCAAGCTGATCCCAAAGAATCTCACCTCGTGGTTGTGAAGAGGATCTTTCGATATCTCAATGGCACTAAGGAACTCGGACTATGGTACCCAAAGCAAAAGGATTTCACTTTAATTGGATATTCTGATGCAGATTTTGTAGGCTACAAGGTGGATAGGAAGAGCACATCAGGATGTTGCCAATTCTTAGGAGCATCCTTGATTAGTTGGCACTCAAAGAAGCAAAATTCAGTCGCTCTATCCACTGCAGAAGCCGAATACATTGCAGCTGGAGCTTGTTGCTCCCAAATCCTTTGGATAGCTCAACAAATGCGAGATCTTGGCATCAACCTCAAGGGTATCCCAATTAAGCGTGACAATACAAGTGCCATATCCATCACTAAGAATCCTGATCAGCATTCAAGGACCAAGCATATTGATGTAAGGCATCATTTCATTAGAGATCATGTTGAAAAAGGTGATGTGTCCATATCTTTTATTTCTACTGATTATCAATGGGCTGACATTTTTACTAAGCCTTTGGCAGAGGACAGGTTCACCTTCATTAGACGAGAGATTGGGATGCTTAACAAGGATGCACTTTCGTAGGGGGAGCTTTCCCTTTACGAAAGATAAACTCCACTCAGTGTCAAGACCTTTGAGAGTTATGACAAGGTCTGCAAACTGAACAGTGGAGTACATATATCGGATCATATATTTTTGGTTAATATCTTTTTAGATATTTAATCAATTATATTTGTTTTAATCGGATTTCAAAAATTGTCTATTTCTATGATTTCCTTAACCGTTAAGATATTTTTGGAAATATATTTTTTGTTACCTTGTCCGATTTTAATGGTTATTTGAATTTGAATTTGAAATTGAAAACCTTTCAAATCTTAGCAATGTAATGATTTCTTTCCTTGGAACCCTAAATCCATCCCATCAATCCGCCACCCTCTCTCTCTACTTAAACCAATCATGTACCCGATTACAACCCACACTCAGAGTTTTCCAAACCCTTTCCACTCCTTCATCTTCAACCTCTCAAAGAAACCCTAACCGACTACTTCCATGGCACCCAAAACCAAGAAAGCTGTCACTCCCAAAAGACTTGGCGCCACCCCCAAGGGACGCCAGGCCACTGCTACCTCTCCCACACCCGAACCTGCTACTCAAGCCATCATCCCAGCAGTTGTCCAGAGCACCATTAAGGCGAGCACGGCCACGGCTCCCAAAGGCTCTCAGAAGCGCGCTGCTAAGAAACCCCTGAGTGCTAAACAAAAGGGGAAGAGAAAGATCCTGGCTGAGGAAGAGGACGAGGAAGAAGAGGAAGATGACCTTGATGCCGCCCTGCTAAGAAACCCCTGAGTGCTAAACAAAAGGGGAAGAGAAAGATCGATGTCAAGCCTCCATCCCCCAAGCGCACCAGGAAGGGCACTGTCAAGAGTCTTGCAGCGCCTGTCAAGAGAGCTGCTCCAACAGTTGCGCGCAGAAAGAATGCAGACCCTCCGGCCTATATCCAGGTAAATCAATCCTTGCCCTCCTCTTGGTTTCAAGATGCTGAGACTGCTGGTAAGTGGGTAGACGAGTTTCGAACTCGTAAGATTAGTTGTTCTGATTTTTTAGATGTTGAGTTCTTTGAAGCTTTGAAGTTACCTTGCATTGAGCTCCTCAAAAAATCCCTAGCCTGGAACCTTCTTAACCTTGAGACTGTTTACTACCCCGAGCTTACCCGACTTTTCTACATTAACCTAAAAGCCAAAAAACGACACTAATGGTTGGTCTTTGGAGTCTGTCGTCAAAGGGGTTAGAATCTCTCTCAACTCCAATGATTTTGCAGATTCCTTAGGCTTACCTACACCAGTTCCACCCGCTGAAATAAACCCCTCAAAAGAAAATTGCATCATCCTAGCCCGAGCCAAATATCTCTTACCTGAAGCATCCAACAGCACCTCAAAGCAACTCACCCACTCATCCCTAACCCTTGAGGCAAAAATTACCTTTAACATTATTGTTAGATGCCTCCTACCCCGTCTTAACTCTGGCTCACTCCTTACTGACAATGCCATGGTACTGCTCTACCGCATTCTCAATGGCCTTGATCCTGATCTGGCCAACACTATCCTTGGAACCATGGCTCATGCCAGAAAAGCTCGAAAAGGCTCTCCCCTCCCCTTTGCTACCCTTTTGACCCCTATCTTCAAATCTTCTGGAATTGATGTCAAAAATGAAGAGCAGCTGCGTCATACGGGTATGTTCGACTCTAAAGGCCTTGAAAAGATTGGCATCACTCGGTCTCCCCAAGGGACCTTGAGTCTTGCCACTCCTTCAAAAGCCTTTCCCACTGCTCCAGCTTTCGATGAACGCATGCATGGACAACCTAGAGTTGGGCTTGGAGGAAGTTCGCCTGGATATTAAGGAGCTGCAGAAGGAGTTGATGACAACGATGAGCGGGATTTCAACGATGCTGGAAGGACTGTGGACGAGGCTCACTGATGATGCTCCGGATGACTGAGCCTAAACCTTATCCCACCCTATCCCACCCCTGAAACTTGTTACTTTGCTAGTTTTTGGAAACGTTTTCAAAACATTTGGTAACTTTTGGTGACTGTTTTACCTCCGCCCTTTGTTGAAAGACAAAAAGGGGGAGATGATCGTTAGACTTTGAAAACCTCTGTTTAAAGGTCGTGGAGGACCTTGGTTTTTGTTTTATGGTTTTCAGTTGGATAGTTTTTTTTTTTGCATGTTTTAAAAATTTTGATCCAACATTTGTCTAACCCTTGCAGGTACTTAGTCTGATTTTGATTTTGATATATCTGTTTGACTAAGTTGCAGGGATGCACAGGTTTTGTCTTTCATCAAGGGGAAGATTGATAACTCCCTCCCTTGATGAAAATCGGAATAGATGTTCCAAAGGCTTTGACAGGATATTTGTGTCAAAAGCCTTGGAGCATTAACAGTTGATGAAATACAAAACCTATCTTATTATTCGTATATTATTTTATCTTATTATATACTTCCACTATATTATATATATATATATATATATGTATGACTAACCATTTCAGGAAGTATATTCGAAGATTGCATCCTTCCTTATCCATGTTGAGAAGATCAGTTCAGAATAGATCATGGCTTCGAAGTATCCTTAAATAGAAGATCCAAGATCAAAGCCTGATTCAAAAGGAGCCGTTGGAGATCTGGTGTTGAAGATTCTCACTCTCCATGCTTTATATAAAGGAAAAGAAGGAGAAGACAGAAGAACAAGTGCTACACACGAGCTTCATTCATTCAAGCGATCTGTCTTCCAAATGTCTCTCTGCTAAGCGCTCAAATAGTTTGTTGTTTATTTCAAAGCCTTTGAGAGTCACTATGAGCTTATAGGACATATTCATTTCAAGTGTTACTCGAGAGTTTATAACTCGGGAAGTTGCACTAGGCTATTGATTTGCGAGAGTTAGAGGATTGTACTAGATAGCTGAGAGAGGTGGGGCTCTTCTAGATTGGTCTAGGACTCCAAGGGAACGTGAGTTGACTAGATTGCAATTGTATAGGAGAGAGGCTTCTCGGTGAGCTATTAGGATCCTAAGCTAAGCAATCAATAAAGCCTTTGAATCCTAGGGTTGTGGAAGAACCCTAGGCGGGGACGTAGGCCAAGTTGTGCTGAACCTCGTAAATAATTACTCGTGTTCTTTACTTATTTGCTTTACCTTATTTCCGCACTTGGTTCGAATTGTTTAACTTTGTGATTCAGGTTTATCTCAAAGGTTTTGGTACAAGCTCCAAAAGTCTTGAGACTTTCTGCGAAAAACGGGCATACTCTATTCAACCCCCCTTCTAGAGTATTTCTTATTACATTGTTTTTACATTATCGAACATTCAATATGCGTGGTGGGGCCCATAAGCGGTCCTACATGATGTGATTATCATTGATGTGTGATACTTTATGATATATGACTGATATGATATCGTTATGATTATGTGATTGTTGTGAGTATGGTTGATAAATGATGGTATGCTGGAATGTTGAACCTAGGAAAAGGAATAAGGCTTAGCCTTAGAGGTGGATGTTAATCTACCTTCTGTTTTGATTGAGTCGTAATGAGATCATATGTTTGATCATTAGAGGTGGATTTTTTATCCACCCTCCTGTTGGGAGAATAGAATGTCGGGAATCGGGTTTGAACTTTAGAGGTGGATGACCACCTCCCGAGAGAGAAAGTCGAGCGGAGTCTAGAGGAGTCTAGGCCAAGTCGTGTCGGGACGCCAACACCTTTTAATTGGAATTGATTCTAAAATGATTGAGTTTAAGCTTCCATGATCCGGGTAAGCTCATTGTGCTTCGTGAAGTGGATACTGACTTTCTGCGACGGCTATCGTGGAACTTCCGGTAAGACCTAGCGGTAGGATGATGATATCTCTCGAGTTGTGATACTCCCGGGGGTTGAGGCGAGATGTGATGGCGGCGCTCGTTCACATGCTCGACGACGCCGTCTGAGACAATTATGATCACGACAAAGGCATCATGAGATTCTTGAACGACGCATCCGAGATCATCGCGTGCCTTTTGTTTCGATCCAAGGACTCAAAGTTTAACACCTTCTCCACCGGATTAAATCTCTTGGTCTCGGGGATGAGACTTGTTTTTAGAGGTGGATGATGGTAAACACCGAAAAATTTAATTATTATTTAATTAATTTCCGAGGGATAATCCGAGCAATATCCTCCTTTTACGATTTTGAAAACCCGGGAAATTTTAAAATTTTTGGATGGCATATTTTATATGGAAAGAGGATTATAATTCCGATCTAATGGAATTCGTAAGATAATTTTCCGAGAAATATTGATGAGGCAAAGGCCTTGTCATCTGTTTATTTCGATAACTTTCACAAGCCATCATTTTGTTGATTAAAGAATAAAACCCCCCCATGGATTGACACCTTTGAATGACCAAGTCCTATTCCATTCACTATGCTACCTAATACACACCAACTCCTTGACCACCCTTGCCCACCCTTTTGGCTCCATAAAGAACCCCAATTGGCTTCCATTCTCAGCCATCCACACGCCAAAATTCAGAGAGAAAGAAAGAAAAAGAAAGAGAAAGAAAAGAGGGAAGCCATTGTTGGCCTAGCAACACCTCAACTTCAAACCACCATAACTCCCTCCTCACTCAAGCTTTTTGACTGATTCTTGAAGCCAAATATCCAAAAAAGAGAGGCATTTCCACCCATAGTGAGTTCACAAAGATCCAGTTGTTGATAGGAGGAAATTGAGTATGCAAATAAAATATAAATAAATCACAACAAACCAGATTCCGTCCCTTGCAAATAATTACAAGACCTCCTCCTGATGTAGCAGCGGGAAGTCAGGATCGATCCACGAGGAAGCGTGTCAGCGGATCCTAGGCAGCGAAGAAATCTCACGGAAGTCGACTACAGGTGTCCTCGATCTCGACTAGAGTTAGTCGACAGAAGATCAGGCCAGTCGAGCAGAGTAGCAGACACAGGCACTGGGTCTCGTCGATCTCGACCAGAGGCTACTCGATATCGAGTAGGCTTCGTCGACGTCGAGTTGAGTCTTGTCGAGTACCTGCACACAGAAGCTACAACGATGCTAGATCGAGAATCAGTACTCGATATCGACGAGTGCTATTCGATATCGAGGAGACAGAAACTAAAACGAAACGAAAGAAAGTAAAAACAATTGCTTTGGGACTTCGAAATAAACTGTATGTAAAGAGCTTCCAAGATTGGGGTTTGCAACAACGATAACCAAGCATGCATAAGGCAGAAATAAACAGATAATCATGTGAATCGCATCAAAGGACAAGCTTTCGCCTTTTCCAACAATTAGATAACTCTTTCAAGAAACCCTAATTGTCTCTACTGATTTTATGTTTACAATCCAAGTTGTTAGCATGGACCTTCATTACATGGATAATAAACACATAAACAAGTAGTAGATGCTCAAAACATGATAAAAGTCGGATCTTTACCTCAAACACGCAGGGCTATCGCCGGGCTCGCCCCAACCCTAGAAGTGGGTGGACTACTCGCGCTTCATCTCAAACTCAGACATCATCGATTGAAAGATAACTAATTGCATTAAAATAAACCAAAGTTTACAACCGCGTGAAGCCAATTCCGCTCCCGCTTCACAACTCCAATCGGCCGCTCACTCTCTTTCTCTACTTCTCTTACTTACTTCTCTCTGAAATTGAATTAAGATGCCTAATGCTCAGCCCCTAAGGCTTTATTTATAGCCTTCTATTCCTTGCTAATCAAGGATAGAAATCTCTATCTATATCTAAAATTATAACTAAAACTTTAATGATAAATAAATGGAAATAAAGGAATTAAATCTAAAAATAGGGAAATATATCTAAAGTCTTCAATGGATAGATCTTCTCCTTCCATGATGCATCTTTGATAGATCGGATATAATTGGCAATCTTTGAAGCCCAAGTAATCCCACACCGAGTAGAATTGATCAAACCGCATAACGCGGCTTCTGGAGTCCTCCTCGATCTCGAGTAGAATTGTTGGTCGACTGGGCTTGGCTCGTCGTCTTGGCTAGATGGTCCTCGACAAGCTTGGGCATGACTCCTGGCGTTTCGTCGATCTCGAGGACCCCTTGTCGACATCGAGTAGAGAGGCTTATCGACTAGGTTTGGCTTGGCTGGTCGACCAACCTCTCGTCGACATGCTCGGACACAGGTTCATAGGGTTCCTCGATCTCGACGACAGTCTTGTCGATCTCGACGAACCTGGACTTGTTGACTGGTGTGCTCAGCCTTGTCGGGTAGACCTTCTCGATGTGCTCGGACATGGTGCTCAGCTGCTCGTCGACATCGAGGAAGGTTAATCGATCTCGAGTAGGGCGTGGAGTCGGGTTCTTCGTCTTCAGCTTCTCGACATGATCCTCCTCGATCCTGGCTGGTGTCTAGATAAGGTTTGTCGAGATCGACTAAGGGTAGTCGATGTCGAGTAACTTTGAGCTCTGGTTCTCGCTTCTTGATTTTCTCCCGAAATGGTTCCATATTCTGCAATACTAAACAGAAACTTATGTAGATCTCCATTTCTGACACATAAGCATAAACTACATAAATCTGACATATTCCCAACCCGAAATATGCAAAATGTAAAGAATATGGAACTAAAATATGCATAAAGACATGGCTACTTTGGAGACATCACCACTCCCAACAAGCTGCCCGTTGAGGCCCATTTTCGAGCCAGCTGTGCCGAGCCCTTTGTGTTCTTGAGGTTTTCAAGTGTGTTTGGGTGAGTCTTGGTTTCCTCCCCTTCAAACATGATTTTATACTTGTTGTACAAATAATTTTGAAGGTTTTTGTCTAAGAATTCCTTTTATGTTTTGGTTTGGATTTGTAAAAAATGCTAGGTGTTTGGCGCAAGGTCCCGGGAAGCTTGGAGGGGTAATTTGGCCTTTTTCGAGAGAGGCTTCGAGGGTAATCTCTCATCCACCTTTCCCTCTACAGGTTAAGAGCCTTATGTGTAAATTAGGGCTTAGGAAGTGGAGCCTCTATGTGTTTTTGGTTGGGTTTTGTAGCAAACGTCACAACAAACAAAATGGATATATGTGCCTCTGTAATTTGGACTTTAATTCTAAACCAACGGTCTGATTCGAATGATATCTTAATATGATGTTCATGGGAATGTTATCTAACATTCCTTCAAATATTAGGGAGATCCAACGGTTGGATCAAGAGTTATTATAATTTTAGTAACCAGTGTCTATAATGACTCGGTTAGAAAACTTGGTTAAGGGAATGCTAAGAATATGGTTAAATATGTGATGGCATAACCGAAACTTAGAGCATATAAATTACAGAAATGAAGTATACCCATAACTTGGCTTATGATCCGATAAGAAGAAAATCGATTATGTGATAATATGATATAGATTATAACTGGTTAAGTCCGGATCACTTAACCAAAGTGTGTAATCTATAGAATCGTGAACCTCATGTGGATGTATATATGTTGATTATTAGGTTGGGTACCATGCATTAGAATACCACCTAATGAAAGCTTAATGAAATTAATAGGCTCTTGTTGATTGGATCCTTGGTTGTGCACTTTATTGCTTGCTTATTCTCCGGACTCCAGGTAAGTCCCCTTGACTTACTCATGATGAATTTATGTGATACTCTTTGTCTTATCGAGAGTCTTCATGCATCACGCGACCTAGTAACATGTTTAGGAATATAAAGCGGTAATATGACGTAGGATGAACTTAGTAAATCCAACAATTCATATGTATGCTATTTGTCTATGGTAGGACGACCGTCAAAATCTGAATAAATGACTTATACTCGATGGAACACAAATGAAATGATGAAATGCTTATGATGAGAAAGAATGAGTATGTTTGAGAAGGATGAGTACGTTTGAGAAGATATTATGATATGATGATGATGATGATTATGATGATGATACGGGCCCTTGTGTGTTTATTTTGCATTTATATATATCTATACGCTTGTTTATGTGTTATATTTTAACATTCATGTAGTTTAAGTATGCCTCTTTATATGGCATTGATTATGTATATTTCCGATGATTGACCCCGATTTATTTCTTGTTTTTAGATTCAGGTACCCCTTACCCGATATGACTTACTTATGTGGATGGTTGTCGGGACAGACCTTTTGGACGATTAGAGTGAGGGAGGCTCTTAACATTCATGTGGCGTTTTGTTGTATTTATGATTTCATCTTTTATTTCTATTCGAAACATTTTCGCGATAGTCTAGGACAGGTAAAGCCTCCAACGGGTTTACGATCTTTTCGGGGTTCGTAATCCCCATCTTTTGACAACTAAATCCTCCGCTTAAATGAACCTAATAATAACTCGTACTCGGTCGTAAGATCCAAAGCTCACGGGAGAAGATCAAACTTCTCCTCTAACGTTCCCTGATCATCTAGTACCCCGAACCTTATTTACCTTCTAAGTAGGTTTATGGAGGTTAATTCGGGTACTTAAATTTCGGGTCGTTACAGTGAGCTCAATGTTGTACAACACCATGTCCACGTCGAATTTCGAGACTATCTTCTCCTTCAGTTGGTCGTAGGAAATATTATGTAGCACCACTATTGTTGCAGTACGTGCCTCTCCCTTGAAGACCAAGCTCCCACCCACGGGAGCCCACCAACCGCCGAACACGACATTGATGCATACCCTATCACATGGGGTACACCAGGGGAAATGAGTATCAACCTGGGGGGTAGTTCTGATATAATAAAGGGGAACACCTACAAAGGAAAGGTACAAGATGACTTACCCATCGCTGCCACTGCCACCAACAAACTTGTTGCACTTTTCTTGTAATGGAAAGACAGTAGAACACTATTGGCAGGCCAGAACTGTACTATTGGTAGGATGACAACTGTATCGTTTCCTCGGATGCACGTGTGGCTTCCCCCCCCCCCCCCCCCCCCCCCCGTCCTTTCCACCTCTCTCCTGCTCTGCCTCACTTTTTGCAGATCATGTTGGGGTGTTTGAGATCCTCCTCTCAAGTAGGGGTGTTATTCGAGCCGAACGAGCCGAGCCGAGCCCAATTTTTAAACGAGTTTGTTTTTTGTTCAAGCTCGGCTCGTTTTAGTAAATGAACGAGCTCGAGCCGAGCTTTTTTCGAGCTTTAAGTAGTTTCACTTGTTCATAACATATTAACTTAAAGAAAATTTTAGAAATTCCATACATTTCGAGCTATTCGAGCCTAAATCGAACGAGCCGAGCTTTCAACCGAGCTTAAAATAATGTTCAAGCTCCGCTTGTTTAGGTATGTGAACGAGCTCGAGTCGAGCTTTTTTCGAGCCGATCCCGAGCCGAGCTCGAGCTGTTCAGCTCATGTAACAGCCCTACTCTCAAGCTTATATATGTGCTTGGGGAACACCCATTAATGCAATGATTGCATTTTCCCTCATAAATGCTCCCCCCTTCCCCCAAATGAAGAACCCTGTTTTGGCGCCAAAATTACACTGACAACCCGCCAAAGGAGCTACTGTCAATCCACTCCAAATTTCTCCAAAATTTCAGGTATGGTAGGACATGTTAAGCCTATTGGTAAGATAACTATATGCTATTGGTAAGATAAATGTACCATATTGGTCAGACAGATGCTCTCCCATCTCCCCCCAATGAAGAACCCTGTTTTGGCGCCAAAATTACACGAACATCTCGCCAAAACCACTACGGACAATCCCCTCCATATTATCTCAAAAATTTCTATCTATGGTAGGACATGTCTGGCTTATTGGTAAGACGAATCTCTTCTATTGGTAAGTCAAACGTGTCCAGTTCCCAGAAATGAAGGTGGTGCTTTGTCCTCACCTTTCCACTCGTCTCCTATGTTGGCTCTCCTTTTGCAGAACATTTAATAAGGATTGACACCCATCAATCAAGATTTTATAAGGGTTGATTGACACCCTTAATTCCAATCATTTAGGTTTCCCCTAATAAATGCCTCCCCCTATTTCCCACTTTATTGGAGCGACACCCCAATTTCTCTGACAAGTCCAACACCTCCCCCTTCTGATTTCTCTCAGCCAAAAGATGGAGCTACAGTGTCGGCCTCGCCTTCACCTACTACTTCCTCTCCCGGTTGCAATTTTTATTTGGAAAAATTAGCCACTTTCTACTCCTAGCAAATAACAAGGCAGATGGCTATTTGTGCAAAGTTTAGGGTTCCTAAAGCCCTCAACCGCGAAGAGGAAGGGATGGAGTGGTCTTGGTTGGCTCGGGCCTCGGGGAGAGAGAAAGGCTAGGGTTCCTAAAGCCCTCAACCGCTTCTTTCTTTGTTCTTTCTTTCTTTCTTTCCCTTTTTTTTAATTAAAAACTAACGGAATCCGTTAAAGTTAACAAGGAAGGGTGCGAGGCAAAAAAATTTAAAACCTCAGGGGCACCACGCGAAATATGTAAAAGAGTTGTACACCTCGCGAAAATTGCAATACCTCAGGGGTACCTCGCGAAATTTCCGTTAAATATATTTTACTTTTTTATTGTCCATTTGATTGAATTTTTATTGAAATTAATCTTCTATACATGTTATATCAATATTAATTTGGTCAATTTTTTTCACAATAATTTTGTTAGTTACGTAAGACGAATTTAGTTCACCCCAATTTTAATTCCTGGTTCCGTGTCTGATCATGTTTGTATGGGTTTATTATTAATTGATCGGAAATTGCTAACCAACGGGGGACCGGGGGGGGGGGGGAGGGGGGTAAATAATTACCTTTATAAATATAGTTTATATTTAAGTTAAGATTTATTGATCACTATTCTAATCATTCTCTTTCTTCTCCCATTTTTCATACAAAATTTGTTACATTCTTCTCCCATTTTTCATACAAAATTTGTTACATTTTCCTACAGTCTACTCCCTAAATTTAAAGAGGGTAACTATTACCTCTAGAATGGTCTAATCATTTCCCATCCTCTTCTTTAAGCTCGCAAAAAATTATGATCATATATATTTTATACGTAAAATGTAATACCTTTCATTTACATTCCTCTCTTATATCAACAAACTACCCTTATTTTAATCCTTTTCTTGATGGTCAAGTAGCCCATTAAGCCCAAGAACATTAGCCCAAGCCGAAGCCCAATTATCATCCTATACCGAGCAAGCTTAGCTCATCGAAGCTAGCTTCTAGCTACCCAACCTTTTATTTGGATCGAATTCTAGCTACCCAACTGATCTTATGTGTGATAACTAACTTCCGTACTCGTCAAACTTGTTAAACATATGTATAAACAAGTCTCCGAGCCATTTGGAAGCGTCGATCCGAGCCCCAAAACGCTTAATGCCTTAGTTCATAAAAGCAGACAGGGCCGGACCTGAGGCGAGGCCCAACAGGCCGTCGCCTCGGGCCCAATCAATTTAAGGGGCTCATAGTATGTATTTTTATAATAAGTAGAAGTAAAGTGGGTATTGAAACAAATAGTTAATTTGTCTCAATGGTAAGGAAACGGAAGCTATTTAAAAGAGATACCAGTGAAATGAGGTTCGAATCTGCTTAACATCAAAACCAGAACACAAGTTGCACAACAAACACACTCGAACACTCCATTGGCCTATTCATTCAAAAAATGGAAGTGACGTTTAATTATGGGTTATGTTAGAAATTTAAGTTGACCTATAACAACTCCGATTGAGCCTGTTAATGTAAGACTTTCAACAACAATAGTCCCTGTTGCCATCGCCATATAGTAACCACCACTAGCAGCCACATCGGACATTGAAGCAACCACAAGTTTTTCAGCTGCAAGAAGCTCTATGCCTTTATCTCCCTCCACATTCTGCCCAGTAATAAAAGAAAATTCAAAGTACTTGCATTGGCCTAGCATTTATGATGATGCCTATCTAAATATGAAGCTTAAGGAAGAGAGTATGTTATCTGTTGATAAGTGGTATAGATCCCACATTGATTAAAAAGTAGATCCAAGCCTTGTACATAAGTGGGTGGGTTACCCTACCTAACACCAATTGGTTTTAGGATGGAACCCCACTCGACTTGTGTGCTCGGCTTGGTTGGTGCGCGTATTGCGCTTGGGCGTGCGTGACCCCCCCCCCCACGTCAGATATTACCCACCGTAATTTAGCATGGTATCAGAGTCGAGGTTCAGCTAGGTGCGGTGTGGTTTAGATTCCTGGTCTATTAGTTGGCCGGCCTTAAGGCTTAAGTCGTCAAGTGCAACTGGCAATGATGCGTGGCCAGGCAGTCGCACTTGAGGGGGGTGTGTTGAGATTGAGAAGTGGGATAGATCCCACATTGATTAAAAAGTAGATCCGAGCCTTGCACATAAGTGGGTGGGTTACCCCACCTAACACCAATTGGTTTTAGGATGGAACCCCACTCGGCTTGTGTGCTCGGCTTGGTTGGTGCGTGTATTGCGCTTGGGCGTGTGTGACCCCCCCCCCCCCACGTCGGATATTACCCACCGTAATTTAAAAGTGTTATCACCTATATATATGATATATGAATTGAACACATATGAACAAAGTGTTACATATGTTTAATTGTGTACATAGTCTATTGAAATTTGATGTATATTGCTTCTCAAGAGAAAAAAAAAATGATGTATATTCTTTAGTTTTCATTAGTCTCACTATATGAATTAATATCACTTTTTTGAAATTGGTCAATGACGTATTTTGGAACTTTGATATGTTTAACGTTCAATATTCGCTTTGTTATTATTGAAAATATTAGAGGGCCCTATTTTCAAATATCGCATCAGACATTAAAAATCTAAGGTCCGACATCAGAGCTCCTTTAACTCTCACCCAGACATCATCGAGCATTTTAGCTCCGATTCTCGTGGTGTCCAGAGGTTGTATCGACTTTGAGTTATCTTGGTCGGGATAAGGTCTTGATAGAGGTGATATCGGGAAGCAACACAATTTTAATTGAACTCTCACAAGAAACAAACAGGGACGCGACGGGTGGGATCACCTGTCCCCAAAGGGACAGGCCCCCCCTGTTTTCCCCTCCCCAACCCCCCTAATTAAAGAAAAAATAAATTAATTAAAATTTAAAAAACAAAAAAAAAAAATAAGTAAAGAGGTGAATGTGAGGAGGGACAGAGGCACAGGTGAAAATCCGAGACATCAGATCCTCTCTGGGGACGCGATCTCGGATAACTGAAAGGTATTCATTGGATCATTGAGCCTACGCTCAACTAGCCTAAGGCAGAAGCCTTTAATTATAAATGATCACTAATGGATACAGATATGGAGCTTACTCGCTGACAAGTCTTGGTATAGTTCACACCACACTTATACAACTCAATCTATAGCACATTCTCATCATCAATTCCAATCACCAACCTAATATACACATATATTCAACAAAAACCATACACAAAGAAAGAAATTTATACGTACCTTAATATATACGTATATTCAACGAGCGAAATAAAGTTGATATCCACTTGTACATATAAGAAAGAGGAAATGGTACTGAATACCACAATTCCAAAAAACTTTCTCTCTCTCATTGTGAGAACCTGCCACCGGCTTTGTCCTTCCCCTATTTTTATTTGCACTAATACCACCCATGTTAATTTTGCAAATAATAAAAAAAGTAGCATTTTTGCATGTAAACTTATGAATGTGTTCTGTAAAGAGGCTTGATGCCTTTCTTCATTGATTTCATGTGTACTTATACAAATTGACAATCCTTGCTCTCCAATGCTATACAAGATATCGATGGAAGATAAAAGATTTTGTGAAGATATTACATATCTTTAAAAGGTAAATTATATCTAATCCTAACACCCCCCCCCCCCCCTCCGCAAGCTCATGGAGGGGCACAGACATGCAGCTTGGCACGAAGACGGAGGAAGTGAGCGGTGCCTACCGCTTTAGTGAAAATGTCGGCAATCTGATCCTGAGATCGAACATGACGACCAACCAATGAGCCATCCTCAACCTGCTCTCGAACCAAATAGTAGTCAATCTTGATGTGTTTGGAGCGCTGATGAAACCAAATAGTAGTCAACCAATGAGCCATCCTTAACCTGCTCTCGAACCAAATAGTAGTCAATTTGAGATTGTCACACAACAAGATCGGCGGATGAACAAGAGGTGCTCGCAGTTCATGAAGCAATTGCTGGATCCAGATCAATTCCGTGGATGTGAAGGCAATGGTGCGGTACTCAGCTTCGGAGCTGGATTTAGCCACAACATTATGTTTCTTGGACGGCCAGCTGACAAGATTACCACCATAGAAGATGGCGAACCCATGCTGAGAGCGACAATCATCACCATCAGAAGCCCATTCAACATCGGAGAAGGCCACTAAGCGGTGATCAATGGACGGCCGAATGATCACGCCAGAGGATAGCGTGCCTTTCAGGTACCTGAGAATCCGTTTGACAGCGATCTAGTGTGTTTCAGTGGGAGAGTGCATTAACTGACATACCCGATTGACTGCATAAGAGATCTCAGGCCGGTTAATGGTTTCATAATGTAAAGCTCCAACAATACTTCTGTAGAGATGAGGATCATCGAACGGATCCCCGTCACGAACCAAACGTGAAGCAAGCTCAGTAGGAGACGAGATCGGGCGGGCGTCCTGCATTTTGCTGCGCAGGAGGAGATCTCTGATATACTTCTGTTGAGTTAGAGTGATGGTGTTGTTGGTGCGAGTCATCTCAATGTCAAGAAAATAGTGAAGATCACCAAGATCACGTAAAGAGAATGCCTGGTTGAGGAGATGGATGAAAGTACCAATCTAAGAGGAATTAGATCCTGTAATAATCAAGTCATCAACATAAACCAAAATATAGATGACAGATCGAGATTGGCGCCTGACAAACAGAGAGGTGTCAGACTTGCAGGAGTCGAAACCATGTTGAATAAGAAAAAGGCGGAGCTTTGTGAACCATGCCCTTGGAGCCTATTTCAAACCATATAAGGCTTTGTGAAGGAGACAGAAATCATTAGAACGGGAAGGATCAACAAACCCGGGCGACTGAGCCATATAGACCTGTTCAGATAAGTCACCATTTAAGAAGGCATTATTAATATCAACCTAACGAAGACACCAGGAGTTCGTAAGAGCGAGTGAGAGCACAATGCGGATGGTAGCGGGCTTGATGACAGGACTGAAAGTATCAAAGTAATCAACGCCTTTTTAATTTCAGGGACAAACAAAATGTTATGTAATTGGGCGGGTCGGGGATAGGCAGGAAGAGTTGAGTTACCCAAGTGCGTAATAGGGAGAGACATACCATTGCCTACTTGCAAACCTTCATTGCCGGTGTAGTCGAAATGCACAGAAAGGTTGCCAAAATCAGAAGTGACATGATTCGTTGCACCAGAGTCGAAATACCAGTTCAGATCCACCAAAGTGGACAGTGGATAACCAATATGATATGCCTGATGCTGATTTGAAGGCGTGGGAGGCTGCTGATGTTGCAGCTGCGAGAAGCCTCTGCCCCTGCCTTCGCCTCTGCCGTCGCCCCTGTCGGAGCCACTTTGGTCGCCACGCTTCCCACTCGAGGTATTTGTGGGCGGAAAGTCACTGGTGTTGAGGCGATTCCAGCAGTTCACCGCCTCATGACCAAGGCGAGAGCAAATCTGACATTGAGGCCGAGAGCGAGACGAGTCCGGAGAGGAGGAGTCCGGACGCTGGGTGGACTGAGTGGTCTTGGAGCCACGGCTGGCGACATTGGCCGTGATGGATGAGTCAGATGATGGAGTAAGGGAGGCGCTGATGCGTTCTTCCTCTTGTAAGAGGAGGCCGAGGAGATCATTTGAGGAGAGCGGCGTCTTCTGCATCGAGTAGGCTGTGAGGAAACTGGCGTAGGAGGTGTCCAGACCGTTGAGGATGCACTCGACAAAGTCAGAATCCGAAACAAGATAGGAGCACTCAGCCAGAGCGTCGGAAAAAGATCGCTTCTTTTCAACATAGTCAAGGATGCTGAGAGACCCTTTCTTGAGATTCTGCATCTGTTGCTTAAGATGCATCTGTCGAGCCCTAGTTTGGGCAAAGAACATGCGCTCAAGGATGCCCCAAGCTTCAAGAGTGGTTTGAGCCCTGGCGACATGAGCGAGAAGAGACGTGGTAAGCGTTGTGCGAACTTGGAGTAATATAAGCATGTCCTTCTTGCGCCATTCAATGAAGGCGGGATTGGGGGACGGCGGATCAGTTGAGCCAGAGGCCACCGGTAGTTGTGCTGGAGGAGCATCATCGGCTGTCAAGAAGGATTCGAGCCTGAACGCTTCCAAAGCCGACTTGATGGTGTGCCTCCATAGGGTGTAGTTCGTTCGATCAAGACGAACGTTCAAGGTCGGAAATTGGAGGGCAGGCATAGAGCCTGACCCGGATGCAGCAAAGAGGAGATTGCCGGAGTTCTTGGGGTTGCTGGAATCGACGGCGTTGTCGTCGGTGGAATTGGGAGAGTTGTTTGGGGGAGTCGACATGATGGACAGTAGCCGAGAATATGGGAAATTGATGGAGGATCGGGATTAGGCTGATACCATGTAAACTTATGAATGTGTTATTGTTGTGAGCTGAATCTGCCATGTTTTACAGTAACTTTTATATCGATTTCTGCATACATTTCATTCATTTGGGCTAAGATAGTACAAAATCTATGTAATTTATGTTTATTTGCCAAATTATGAAATCTACACCAGTTTCTGTTTAATTTCGCAGAATTCGAGGCAAATTACAGCAGTTCTGAGAAAGGTCAGGAAAGCTCGGAAATCAACTACAGAAGTCCAAGGTCAAGAAGCAGCGGAACCAGTCAAATCAAGCTTGGAGCCCGAGTTTACTCGATCTAGAGTACTCCTACTCGACCTCGACGAAGCCGTCCGAGCACTGACCTTGTCGACCAAGAGCAGAGTCGAGAAGCCAAGGACGGAGACGTCGGGACGACCCTACTCGATCTCGAGGAGATCTAGTTGAGATCGAGGATGACCCAGCGCCTGTCCGAGTCCATGCCGAGGAGGAGTCCTCGACATCACACCAGGCAGGCATCCTCGATGGAACACCCAACTCGACCTCGAGTTGCCTAGTCGAGATCGAGGAGCCAAGGAGCCCAGATCCGAGCCTGTCGAGCAGAGCCACCCAAGAAAGCCGAGCCACCATAGTCGACAAACCATGGTACACGATATCGAGTACTCTTGTCGATATCGAGTAGCCCAGTTTCTGGAAACGCGTCGCCGTGAGTTGTCCGAGTCGAGTTAGAGTTACTTGGGCACGAAGGAAGTCGAGTTGGCCGAGATTCTATCCGATTTGATCAAGTCTATCTATGGAAGAGAAGTTCTACCTACATTGGAGATATTTTGCAACTTTAGATATAGTTTCCTTTAAATATTTATTTCCCTTAAGCAATTTATTTATCTTTAAGCTTTTAAGTAGATATAGATAGATGATTCTATCCTTGAATAGCAAGGTTTAGAAGCCTATAAATAAAGCCCTAGGGGCTGGTTTTTCATTCATTCAATTTCAGTCAGAGACAAGTAGTTCCACAGAGAAGTTTTAGGAGTTCTAAGGTTTTTAGGGTTTTGGCATTATGCGAAAGTTGATTACCGGGATTGTAAAGGCTTTGAATTTTGTTTAATGCAAGTTTCTTTTTATACATCAATGTCTGTGATTGCGATGAGGCGTGAGTAGTCCACCCACTTCTGGGGCTGGGGTGAGCCCGACGTTGGCCATGTAAGGTGGTGCGGTAAAGGTCAGATCTTTTTATGCGATTCGTCTTCTATCCCTATGAGCATGATTCTTTTGTGGGAGTTGAAGGTGATCCTTGTTTGTGTTATTGAAGCAAAAGTGATCTTAATGCAACTTGGATTAATTATGTGAAAAGGGTTAGTAACAATTAGGGTTTATGCGAAAGCCTCTACATGCCTATTTGTTAGTAACGAAAGTTATTTTGATGGAAAGCATGATCTTTTGTGCCTTTATGTGTTACTTTGCATGGTTATCGTTGTGGTGTTGATACCCTGGCTTTGGAAGTTCTTTATTATATTGATTTATTTCGTCGGAATTCTGAGTTTTGGGTTTGAGAATTTGCGTTTTAAAGTTACTGTTTTTCTTGTCGATATAGAGGAGTTGTGGTCGATATCGAGTAGCCCTAACTCGATATCGAGTAGAACTTGCCGAGATCGAGTTGTCTGCTCGGTTTCTGTTTTCTGTTGTCGACTTGTCTGTAGTTGATATCGAGGACTGTTGCTCGATATCGAGTAACTTCTGTGTCCCCGCTTTAGTTTCTGCTTTTGTTTGTTACTTTCTATTTTATTTCTGTCTTTCTTTGTTTCTGTTTCTTTTTTGTGAGATTTACAGCTACCTAGGATCCGCTGACACGCTTCCTCGTGGATTCGATCCTGACTTTCTCTTACTGCATTGAAGGAGTCTTGTATTTATTTGCGTGGGCCTAAATCTGGTTTGATTTATTTCATTATATTTCATACTTGACTTCCTCCTCACAACAAATTGACGTCGTTGTCGGGGAAGCTATCATTCGCCCCTTAGGTAGTCAGATCTCACTTTTTCTTTGAGTTAATTTACAAGTGTATGCGCCGTTCTGGTCAACCACCTAAGTTTGACGGCTTAGACGAACTAGAGCGCCTTCTACACATCAGAGCTAAACTACAAAGAGCCATGGCAGCTGCGGAGACACAGGAACAGTTGATCGCAAGGCTTACAAGGGAATTGGCCGCTAAAGATGCTGCTATCGCCACTGAGAAAGCAGCAAGGGAACAAGCAGAGGCTGAGCTTGCCCAATACCCAAACACGGCAGAGGACTATATGCACCCAACTCTCGTCGTGCCTGAATCGGCGATTCTTATCCCTGAAAACTCTTTTGAAATTCGCACTCAATTTCTTATAGAGCTTAAAAATAATGCCTTTTTTGGTAGATTTAATGAGTGTCCTCTTGAACATATTACAAATTTTTCTGACATGTGTCGTACTCTTGCAGAAGGTACAACTTTGGAATATGTCAAGATGAAGGCTTTTCGCTGGTCTCTCACTGGACCTGCACTGAAGTGGCTTGAAGGGTTGAAACCAAGGTCCCTCACGACATGGGCCCAAGTAGAGCAAGAGTTTCTGAATAAATTCTTTCCACCCGCCAAAACAGCACATCTCCGCTAGAAAATCACCGCCTTCAAACAGAAGCAAGGGGAACCGCTGGCAAATGCATGGGAGCGCTACAAAGAACTGCTGCGATCTTGCCCTACTCATGGACAGCCACCCTACGTCATTCAGGAGATCTTCTTCAACTCTCTTGATCAAGTCACTAAGGACAGAATCAACCATTATACTCGTTATGAGTATCTTACTATGCCGTCAATTGACGCCTAGGGTGTGTTGGACAAGCTCACCAATTATGAAAACAAATATGGTTCTACTGTAACCTATGAAGAAAACCCCTACGCCAGGCCAGCACCATCCATGCCCCTCTATGAGCCTCCTAAAGAGATTGATCCTAATGTAAGGGAACAGTACTACAGAGATCAGAACAAGAAGCTCCTTAAGCAAGTAAAGTATCTTTCTGTCAACCAGCCTTGCATTGAATGCGGATCGCAACGGCACACCACTACTGAGTGCCCACACACAGAGCAAGTCAGGCTGGCAGAGCACCACGAGGAGGTAGCTTACACAGGGGGTCCCAATCGCTACATGGGGGACCAAAGGTTTCAGCAACCACAATGGAACCAAGGTTTCCCTAGGAACCCCCCGCCCTACAGAGCTCCAGGACACCCAGAAAGAGAGCAAAAAAGAGATGATATACAGACAGTCTTGGAGGAAATACGGAGGAATCACTCAGAAACTAAGTAGTCCTTCAACTCCCTCTACACTCAGATGCAAGGTGTCAACTCTAGGCTTGGGGAAATTGATATATGGCGAAAATCAGTTGATTTATAGATTGGTCAGCTAGCAGTAGGAATCCCCAGACAGTCAGGTGCGCTCCCTGGATCTTCAGAACCAAATCCTAAGGGAAAGACTGGACACATCGCTGCTGTAAAACTCAGAAGCAGCCATCAACTGCAAGAGCCAGAAGTTGGAAAGCAGCAGAACAAAGGAGACCAGCAAGTCGACCAGCAGCTAGTCGACATCGACCAGAGCCTGATCGATCTCGAGGAGGGTCTACTCGATCTCGAGGAGAAAATACAGAAGCCCTCGTCTGCACTACACAGCAACTCGACACCACCCAATCTGGTCGAGATCGACAAGGGTGTACTCGACATCGAGGACGGTCAGCCCGAGAGAGAGAAAACTGCAGCACCTCCGACATCTGTTCTGGCTCCAAACCAGAAAAAGAAGCTGCCCTTCCCAACTAAATCTCCAAAGGACCCGACAGAAAAGAAATTTCAGTGCTTCATCAAGACGCTTCAGAAGCTCAACGTCACCATCCCCTTCACAGAAGCTCTCAATGAAATGTCATCCTATGTCGATTTCCTGAAGGAGATTCTGAGCAAAAAGTGATCAATGGCTGAAATTACAGAGGAGTGCAGCCATTTGGACATATTGGAGAAAAGGCCAGATCCAGGTAAGTTTGCTATAACCATTGGATTTGGTCCATACAAAATTAATGCTTTATGTGATCTTGGAGCTAGTGTAAGTATAATGCCTTTAACAATTTGGTCCAAGATTAAGATAGGTGCCCTAGAGCCTGTGGATGCTAGACTTTACATGGCCAACAACACGGTCGTCATTCAAACAGGCATGGTGGATAATGTGCTAGTACAAGTAGGTAAATTCTTTGTCCCTGCTGATTTCCTAGTTGTTGATATGCAAGAAGATCCTGCTTGTCCAATTATTCTAGGAAGACCCTTCTTGGCAACGGTGGATGCCAACATAAGCGTAAGGAAAAGAGTGCTCACCTTCAACATCAGCGATGAGGTAATTGAGTATTCCTTTAATAAAACTGAAAGGCATACAGGTCCAATAGAAGAGGTAAAATCTATCTCAGCTGGCTACATCACCTACGGAGAACCCAAGGTGAGAAACATGACTCCTGAGGAGATGGAAAAGAGGGATATGGAGGTACATGTGGAGGAGATCATGGCAATCCTAAAAGAGGACCCAGAAAATCCAATCGACACAAACCAAGGTACGTCGTTATGGACTAATTATTTTTCGGATGCCTTGACAGGAACCAAAGTATGGGGTCAAGATCGACCAAGACTCCTCGACATCGAGGACCCTAGTCGATCTCGACCAAAACCAAGACCCTCCACTAGCACCAGCGCCATCGAGCAGCCAAACAAAAGTCGGGCCCTACTCGATCTCGAGTAAACTATTCGAGATCGACCAACCTACTACAACGAGCAAGCCACTGGAGGAAGAACAAAACTACTCGATCTCGAGTAAGCTTCTCGAGATCGACCACCGTCTCACGGCCTCAGCTTCACCTTCCTCGACGCTGAAACCACCAGAGCCAGGACCGTCGTCGAGATCGACCAGCCTAGTCGAGATCGACCAAGCTTCACCGACTCCCGCATCCTCGAGCAGCTCACCTCGAGGACCTAAAACCTCGTCGAGATCGAGTACCCCTACTCGAGATCGACCAAACACTATAGTCCCCGATTCCGTCTCCGCGAAGGTAAGCCAAGGTATGGATCTTTCTTCTCCTATTTCCATTAAAGATCTATCTATACATGGGAGAGGTTTGCCTTGGTATGTGCACTTATGTAGGATATCAAATGATGAGCCCAAGGAGTATGAAGTTGGAGACAAGCTCTATGTCTCTAAATCAAAGGATCATTGGTTCCCTAACAAATTCAACAAGAAGCGGATGGGGCCTTTCGTGGTGAACAAGATCCATTCTGGAGGATTGCAGCTGATGGACAAGAATGGAGTCTTATTTGAGGCCCAAGCTACGTGGGCCCTGCAGATGCCACCTTGAGCATAAAGGAGAAAGTCGGCCTAGCGACTATAAAATCTAGAGCTTGTGCATAGACATTTATTTTGGGACTTTTAAGACTTTGTTGCTTTTGTTTGTTTTTGGTTTTGAACATTTTTAGTTTTCTATTGTGGATATATGTCTTCTGCACTTTTCAGGTCCATAGATAGAGGCAAGCTATATTCAGACTCGGCCCAAGCGATTCTTTCATTCGAAATTGAGAGGCCATGCACACCTGTCTAGTGAGTTTCTTTCTTTACCCTTGTTTTTATACAGTGAGGACACTGTAATGTTTAAGTATGGGGTGGGGGAAGGGCTTACTTTATGCATATTTGCCATATTTTGACACTATATGTGCATATTTAGAATTTATTTCTTTGAATTGCTACATGGCTATTTTGGATTGCATTATTGATATATATATGTGCTTACATGCATGTTTTCCAAAAGTTTGAAAAATGACCCCCATTGAAAATTTTGAATAATGTCATGGAAGCTTATATTGAACTCGACAATGCAAAATTGGATTCATTAGAGATATAGCATGAAATGGCCTAGTAAAGGGAAATCACAATGAAGTGCATTATTTCTTGAAAACCATGAAAGGAGGTAAAATTTGAAGTTGCTTTTGACATGTTGCATGATAAAAGGATGGAGGACTTTATATTTCCATATAATGCTCATATCATTATAATCCTATCCTTTACCTATGCTTATGAATCACAAAAGCCATAATATGCCTTATTTCAAATATTTGCTCCACATGATCTAAATATTGCCATTCTTTACCTTATCCGGGGATTATGTTGAGAATGATGTTACATTATGGAGATTATCATATGGTGTTTGTGATTATTATCATTATCGGAGTTTGGAAGGAAATTGTTTGAAATATATGGAAAATTTAATGAGTGAAAGAAAATCCAATCACCTCAGGAGATAAAGGTAGATTGACCCTGCTCTCTGAGATAATAGTTTGGAGAGATGGGACACATTGTGAGGAGTCCAAAGCACTAAGTATCCGGGGTCATTCATGACACCCATGTTTGCGACTCGCGAGAAGGCAGTGCTGAGGTTAGAGAGGTAAAAGCATTATTATTGAGAAAAGCAATATGAAAGGTGATGAGTCTCAAGGAGAAGGAATGTGGAAATTCAAGTTTGAAAATACTCCATTTCCCCGGATCATAAGCACCACATTGCCAGAAATTGCCCACCTTTAGCCTTTTACCAAATCTACTCCTTATTTGAGCTTAAATTAAAGTCCTCTTGATTATCAATGCTTTGTCACTAATGAATGTTTTGCACAACCCTCCTTTTGTGAGTAGATGTTGCTTTTGTATAATTGCACATGCATAGATCTGTGACACTAGTACCTTTTCGAGGATGGTAATTGATTGCAGGGATATATGAGAATGAATCTAATACGTTGAAAGTTTTGATTTCTTCCCCTGAATGACAATTAAAAGTATTGCTTTAGTTTCTGCTTTTGTTTGTTGCTTTCTGTTTTATTTCTGTCTTTCTTTGTTTCTGTGTTTCTGTTGCTTTTCTGTGAGATTTACAGCTACCTAGGATCCGCTGACACGCTTCCTCATGGATTCGATCCTGACTTTCTCTTACTGCATTGGAGGAGTCTTGTATTTATTTGCGTGGGCCTAAATCTGGTTTGATTTATTTTATTATATTTCATACTTGACTTCCTCCTCACAACAGTTATGTAAAGAGGCTTGAATCCTTTCTTCATTGATTTCATGTGTACTTATACAAATTGACAATCCTTGCTCTCCAAGGCTATACAACATATAGATGGAAGATAAAAGATTTTGTGAAGATATTACATATCTTTAAATGGTAAATTCTATCTAATCCTAACATTGCAAACCCACAAAAAAACATGTATAGTTGTGCAAATTGCCCTATAAGAAATTTGACAAAAATTAGGGAAGGGAAGAGTTCGTATGGTGATTTTGGGAGGAAAAATTGTGAAGAGGTGCAGGTGTGAATGGTTATATAAGACTTTTGGGCAATTACAATAACACACATTCAGGCGACAAACCTAGGTATAAAGGCGGTCGCCTAATTATATGGCAATTAATGTCATACTTTGTCCTCACTTAAGCAACAACAATACAAAGAAATTAATGTTCGTCGCTTGAATTGTTATTTTAGTGAATGCACATTCAGACGACGTACTATTATGTTTCATTGGTCGCCTGAGAATTATTTCTGACCGATATAGTTGTGATCTCTTTTAGTGGGACTGTATGTCTTCTATTGTTCGTCGCCTAAACATAGTTTGTCGCATGAGTTCAATTCAGGCGATGAACTTTGTAGTTAGTTGGTCGCCCAAATGTGACTTGGGATGGAGTCCAACCCTTGGGCGACCAACTCCTCTTAATCTGTCGCTGGAAGTTAACTCAGGTGACTAAAGCCGATGCGTCCGTTGTCCGAGCTGTAAGTTGCAGTCTGGTGTAGTAACAAAAATAATAGAAGTAAGAAAATCAAAGAATGAGTACGTACGTTCTTTTTAACAGCAATATATACATACATATATATATATATATATATATATATATATATATATATATATATATATATATATATATATATATATATATATAGGGTTTACTTCAAATGTAAAAATTCCTTATTGTGTAAAATGAGCTTAACGTGTAAAATCTCCTTAATTAACATAACTGAACTCGGATTAGTGTTAAATCAAAACGCTCGGCATGTTTTGCGTTGGGCTTTATTTTTTTTAAGCCCGTTTCCTCTCTTTCCGTTGTGTTTAGATCAGCTCTCCAGCTCCGTTCTTCCTTTCTCTCTCTCGTTCGCTTTATCGTTCATCTGTGTCCTTGATCTCCGGCGAGCTTTTTTCTGTGTCTTTGTAGTCGTCGTTTCACTATGTCAAGTTCATCAGTAGGTACGCGCAATGATTCGTTGTTATTCGCTCCTATTTAAGTTGTCCTGTTTGTTAGGGTTTCTATTTACTTCGAAATTGTGCGTTTTTATGTTTTGCCCTTATATTCAGCGATTTTTCGCCTCATTGCTGTTATTTGTGTAATCGTTCTTTTCCTTTTCTTATTCAAGCTGTTTCGTTTTGTTATTCCTGTGATTTATGTGTTTTTTG
Organism: Persicaria tinctoria; assembly: GCA_037127255.1. Taxonomy (NCBI): domain Eukaryota; kingdom Viridiplantae; phylum Streptophyta; class Magnoliopsida; order Caryophyllales; family Polygonaceae; genus Persicaria; species Persicaria tinctoria. The sequence continues at coordinate 15,902,742 of JBANSL010000007.1, read as the reverse complement.
TTATCATACTTTTTGTTTTATACTCGTTTATGATCATAAGTGTTTGCTATTCTTAATATTCATTGTGTATTTGTGTTTATACTTTATTTGTTGTTCGGTTTATGTTTGTTTTTGGTGTTCATTTATTCTTCTTTGTAGATTTTATATATTTATTGCTAATTAGGCTCAATTTAGTTGTCGTTAGTATTTGTTGTCTGTTTATATTTTTCTTTTTTTTGTTCCTTATAGGGAAAAGAACAAGGTCCAAGGTTGGTGGTGAAGCTCTAGCTGTTGTTGCTTATCGTTCAAAACGTGTTAAGAAATCTCGGCCCCCTCGCTCTGTTCCTAAAGCTATTGATCTGGCACGTGATTCTCCTGGGTTTTCTGTATCCGACAGGGAAGGGGTGTCACCTGATGTTGAATCACAAGATAATGTTCCTCTAATACGTAAATCAAGGGAAGTTGATAATAGTGAAGGTTGTTTATCCAAAGATGCTTCTGTAGGCCCTAGCACTGAATTTTTGTCTACTAATCCCCAGCATAATGTAACTGATGATGTTCCTGTAGCAGCTGATGTTTCTGTTGAGAATGAAGGCCAACCACCTGTTGTAGAAAATTTGCAATCTGAAGGGACTAATGTTCAATCAGTAGCCTCTGATGTGCCCCTCCAAACCACAAATGTCCCCCAAGATGTTGGGGCTGGTGCTGTTTTCGTTAAGAAGCCGCGAGTTAGAAGGGCTAATCAATACCCATCCTTGAAAACAAGGTTAAATCCTCGTGCGTTTGTCTGTGCATTGGGTAGATTTACTGATAAACAAAAGAAGTGTATTAAGCGGATTGGTTTTGGTTCTTTGTTGGATTTGGAAATTCAGTATCTTCCTCTGTGTCTTTGTCATTGGTTGGTCGAGCAGTTTGATGCCAATCGATGTTGCTTGGTATTGGCTGATGGTAGTAGGTTAGATATTACTGAGCTTGATGTCCATATTACATTAGGCTTGCCTATGGGCAAGAATTTGATATGTAGGAAAACTTCTAAAGAGAAGTCAGATGTTCTTACAAAGTGGAAGAGTTTATTTTCTGCTGGTGATTCCATTAATCCTTCTGTTCTTATTGATCATATGGTTGATGATGCCGATGTCGGTGATAAATTTGTCATCAAGTTTGATGTGTTATTTGATTCATTGCTTGTGGACGGTATCCAAAATGGCAATGTTAATCACAATTTGGTTAAAGTCTTATCTGGGACTGAGGACTTCAAAGAATTGAGTTGGTGTGCTTTTGTTCTTGAAAGCTTAGTTGATTCCAAAAAAATTTGGGAGAAGAACAAAACCAGTCAGTTTAGAGGTCCTATTCTCTTCCTCATTATGAGTATTTATTTTTCCTTTTTTCACCTTCTCATTTTCATTCAATACTTTTATGATTTGTTATTATATCATCCTCTCTTGTGTTTATTATAATTTGGTTTCTTATGTGTTTGTTGTTGTTGTTTGGTTGTGTTTGTTAGCTGTTGTATATTGATAGGGTGAAGTTATTCTCAAGTACTTCGTCGAGGAGAGTAACTCGGTCTTTCCCTGTTTTTATGGGGTTGACGTCACCTATGCTTCGTCAGCGCGAAGACGATGATCTTTCCAGTGGAGGCTTTGGACGTGGCAGAATTGAGGAACGTCAATCTGTTCCTGTATATAACCCCAAATCTCCATGTGCTGCCCCTTCAAATGCTCCTACTGACAATCCACAAGTTTCTAGAAAAAAATCATCTCCTATTGAGGTTCCTGCTATTCTTTATTTATAGTCTATTTTTTTATAATATTAATGGTGTTTTGTTTGATTTTGTTTATCTTTGTTTGTGTGTGTGTTTGTGTGTTTTCTTCCCCTTGTAGAATTTTATTCAATCCTTTGCTCAAAAAACTGCTGCTCTCGCTACTTCCATATCTGAGTTTGTTGATTTGGCTGATAAAATTCCTCCTGAATTTAGAGAGAATAAAATGGTAAAAACCCTTAGTAATGCTGCAAAGAAGCTGATGGGTTTGGAGTTTGAGGGTGTTAAGGCTGCTTCTCCTCTCGTAGACAATTCTAATATTGGCAACCCCCCTGCTTCTGAGTGGATTTCATCCCAAGATCCTTTGTGGTCAGATCCTGTGTTTTTGGATGCTCTTACCCAAATTGAGTTAGCTTACATTAATAAATGTAAGATGCAATCGTCTGGTCAGACTGATCAACCTTTTTGTTCAGTTGGTAATGTATCTGGGGGTGGGCTTGGTGGTGGTTGTTTTGAGAGTGAATGTTATGGTGGAAAGAAGGGTGATTCTGCAGTCTCTAAGGGTAAGGGGACTATGCCTATGAATCTTCCCGCTGAGCCATCGTTTGATATATTTGGTTATGATCCTGCTTTCCAATCTCAAAAGAAATCTTCTGAAGAAGCAATTGCCAAAGATTTTAACAAGTCTGATAAGTCTGCACAAAAGGGTTTTGTCTCTGCACCCAAGCCCAATGCTGATGCACAAAAAGATATTAGAGATGCACCGTCTGTTGTCGTGGGTGTCCATGGTGTTCCTTCCTCTGTTGTCAATATTGCCAAAGAATATTCTGGTGGAGATGTTGCTTCTTCTTTAGGTATATCAACATCAAGTGACATTCAGTGTGCAACCCCTAAAGTGTATAAAAAGAAGCAAAAATCTCCTGTTGTCATGCCTTTACGTAGGTCTACTAGGGGTTGTCCTGCTGATCAAAATGAGAAAGATGTTGGAGGTAAGAGGGTTTCAAAACCTGCTGATTCCTTGAAAAGCCCTTTCAAAACCTGTTGTCATGCCTTTACCAAGGTTGTTGATGTGAATGAGCGTGTGTCTGACATTGAGCGTTGCATTTGTGCATATTTGTCTAAGAAATCAGCTTCTGATGTGTAAGCCTTTTTTCCCCTTTTTCTTTGTTTTTTCTTTTATTACTTTAGTTATTTTATTATATTTAAATTTATTTGAGTTATATTTATTTTTTATAATTTGTTCTTTGCCTATTGCAGTGAAGTTCTCTTTAAGAATTCGTCTATTGAAGTTATTAGAGCTGATTTTAAATCCCTTGAAGAAGATTTTGAAGTCTCTTTCTCTGTTGTGAGGGCATGGGCTTCTGTCCTTAATTACAAAGAACAATACAGAAGTGTTCTTTCTCCATCAAGGCTTTTTATATCTCTTGATTCGTCTGTAAGTTGTATTTATTGTTCCTTAATTTATTTCTCATTCTACATGTGTTTATTTCCTTGTTCTTTATTTTGTATTTTTTTCCCAGAAATTTGCTCCAAACCCCCCTCCGGGTGATTTTGCTGAACGTTTCACAAAACTTGGTATCCATGTTGATTCTGAACTGGCTGCTGCTCCTCACATTCGGTTGAAAGATGTTGATATGGTATTTGTTGTTTTTAATACTTTTTTTGTTTTATCTCCCCTACTCTCTTTCTTACTTTATTTTTTTTCTGTTGACTTGTTTTCTTTATATTTGTGTTAGTTTGTGTTTGGTTTGTATTACGACTCAATCTATTGCATGGTCGTCTTTAATCTGAAAATGCACGAACTTCAATTCCTGGATGTGTCAAGTGATACTCGTGCTTCTACTTGTATCTTCCAATATACAGTTGGCAATTTGGTTAGTTTTCATACTTATACGTCACTTTTTTACTCTTTGTGGTTTTTTTTCCTTCTATTTTTCAGTTTATCATTTATAGTATTTTCCTCTTTTTTTTTTACTATTTTTTTTTTGCAGCATAATTTCTTGATTCAATATTTGAAGTCTAACGGATTATCAAAGAAGGCAGAATTAATTTCTATGGTTCAGCAATCACCCATTTGTCTTCCTTGGGCTGGTGAAGAAAAGCGTCCCCATTCTGGTGTTTGCATGATGCGCCATATGGAAGCATTCGTGGGATTGGAGAAGGGATTCAAGTGTGGTTTTGACCACGGGACTGACAAGAACATCTCCAAGCTGCGTGTGAAGTACATGACTGACATAATTTGTTCTGATGTCAACGAACTTCGATCTGAAATTTCAGCTCAAGCTAAGGCACATGCATCCTTGACCTTAAAAGGTGTTCAAGCTCTAAAACTGCGGTTGGATTGATTGGGTAGGAAAGAGTAGTTAACAAACATTAGTATTTTGCTGGGCATTCCGTACTTTTGAGGGTATACAAATTGTGTTCTACTTTTGTTTTAATGTATAACCCTTTATGATTCCCTTTTTGGGTTACCTTTGTCTATCTTACTCTATGTTTGTACGCTTGGTGATGTTGACATTATTAATATTGTTGTGTTTTTTTAATGCTCGAATTCGAATCTTTATGCGTTTTATATTTAATTTTAATCGTGCACACATTTCTTTATGTTGTGACATTACTATATAGTCATGTGCTGGCCTAATATCAATATGTGCAATTATATGATAATTATGTTTACCCTGAATACCCTATTGTGCATATGCAATATGATGATCTATTTTTTATAACCGAAGTGCCTATTTATTCAGGCTTTTAGGTTGACGTCTCTTTTTCTGTTTGGTTTCTTATATTGGTCTGGATTCTTATTTTTTATTTTATTTTAATGTAATTTTTTATTTTTGATTTTTGTGAATATATTTTACTTTGTGTGCGTTTTATATTACTTTTTTTCTGCAATAGTGCAAAAGCATCTCTTTTTTGTGCAATTATATTTGTATTATGTGCAGTTATAAATGTCCCCACTATAATATGTGCACTCATATTGTTGTTTTGTTTTGTGCAATTACACAGCCTTATTGTGCAAAGTCAACAACTGTTTTTTTATGTATGTAACATTGTGCAATTACACAACCTAATTTTCATTAACTCTATTTTTTTTTAGTTGTAGTAATTTTATTTTACTTTGTTTGTAATTTATAGAATTAAGAATTCACACTTTAATATAATTTTATTTCACTTGCCCTGTAGTGCACTTGTATTCTCTTTTTGTGCAATTACAAATCTATTATGTGCTGTGTTAAAATGCATTCTAGATAATGTGCAACCACAATATCGTTTTGTGCAACTATAACCCTTTAGTGTGCATATTTTAAATATAATGTTATTTTCATATTTACTTGCCTTTAAATCTATTATTATTTTTATTTTTTGTTGGTTTTGTCAATCCATTGTTCTTTGTGTTATTTTCATATAGTTTAAATATCACATTTAAGTCCAATTATTATTCTGTTATTGTGCACTTGTAAACCTGTATTGTGCATTTTGTAATATTGTTCTGTGCAATCCTAACAACTTATTGTGCATAGAAATCAATATATTGTGTAAACAAATCATAGTTTATATTTATAATATTAACTGAGATTACATTTATTTTAAGACAGTTACATGTCAAATAGACTGAAATCTACAAGTAAAATATGATCTCTTCTGAATCTCCTCCCTCCTCCTTGCTCTTGATTGCCTATCTTCTAAGAACGTCTGCTGTTATCCTCCTCCTCTTTTCTTCATCTTCAAATACCTACTTGTTCCAATCAATCACATAGGCAAATATACTGCAATACATATGTTATAAAATAGGGAAATAGATGTTCATAAATTACAGCTGCATAATTGTTTTTCAAACCCCAAATACTATTGTTTAAAACCTAAACACTTCAAATTAAGAAGAAATACAGACATTTCATCTAAAATATATAATTAATAATTCAAAAGTAAAGTCTGTATTCTTCATCTTCTTCTTCTTTCTGCACTTGAGTGCTTATCTTCCAAGGAAGTTTGCAATCTTCCTCCTCCTCTTGTCTTCTTCCTCAAAGACCTCCCGGATGCACTCAGTCACGTATCCCCTGTACTGGGCCAGTTCTTCCTCCACTTGCACTTGTTTCTTTTGAAACTACATAAATATTTATACTTAAAAGTTAAATAACCTTGGGATCTTATTTTAAATCAAACTATTTAAAGTTTTGATAACTTACCGTCTCCAGGGTTTCTTCCTCCCCATTCTCAGTTGCCTCCAATATCTTGTAGGCATTTGCATTCCTCTCCTGGTTGAGGGAAGACAGGAACATCTGATGCTTCTCGGCGGCCTCCATGAGGTCCTTCCTTATGGCCTCCGTGTTTGTCTCTGCAGCTTCATCCAGGAGATTCATATGGTACCCTGGGTACAAGTACTTGTCTATCTCATTGTTGATCTTGTAGAACTCTTCGGCAAACACGAACGGGTTGAATCCTTCCATCTTGTCTTTTTGAATTTTTGGGTTCTCTGTTTTTTTATTTGTAAGAGAAGAAGACTTTTTTTTTTTTTCAGGCGGTTTGTGTGATGTGTTATGATGGAGGATCTGTCTTTATATAGGCGGTTTTGGCTCTTCATCTCCCTTCATTTGATTGGCCTTATCCAATTGACGGTTTTCCAAAGACATTTACCCGCCCCAACTCCCTATAACTGTAATGATTACCCATTTTAAATGTTTAATACTTCTCAACTTCCCATATCTGCATTAATTATTTCCATACATCATTTTATTTGTAGACTTCATTATTTTAATTTATAGTTCTCCTTGAATCTTTACGTTTTTAAAATTAAAAGACATTTATTTAAGTTGTTATTGTTATATTTAATTTTTTTTTTATAAATTTCATAAACTAATTATTCCTATAGTAACTGTGTTTATTATATGGTTGTTTTGAAACAATCCCATTTCATACTGTTGGTTTTCTTCTTTTGTTGATGTTTTCTGATTGCACATTAATTAAGAAGTACTTATTTGTTGATTGGATGTTTGTAGTTGAGGCTGTGTAAATGGATCTTCCATCATTACCTGAATCTCACCTTGTCCAAGATTTTTCACAATCTTGCAAAGCAAGTCATAATTAATAGTAGGTTCTACCCTGTACGTATCCATTTGCAACTTGGGATTTTTCTTCTATTTCCTTTAAAATAATTATTGTTTATAGTAATAAGGAAAATATAAAAATAGATTGTCCTGCACAATTAAATACTATCTTAACACAAAACCGAGATAGTAATGAACATAATATAAAAGTTGGTACATAACATCTGTGAATAAGAAAACTTAAAGTATACCATTTTTGTAATACTAAAGTGCATTAATAAATTTCCATTACAAATTGTGCTTATTATTCCTATTATGTTTCCCTTAATGGGCATGTTCTGCTGTTGTGAGGTGCATATTCAAGGCAGATTGAGCATATTCTCTTCCCCTTTTTCTGTGTTTGAATTGTTGTTTCCTTCCCGCCTTTAAGCCTCTTCCCACTGCCTTTTGTCTTTGCTTGTTTTGGGTCTCTTATTACCACATTCTTTGGGAGGCTTACTCCAGCAAACTCTTCAAACATAGCTTCAAGTTAACAAACTTATTAAAATTAGTATACTTTAAATATATAATTCTGGAATATTTTATTTTATTTTTTGTATAAAATGGTTTAAATAAGCAATCAGTAATCTTGGGTTTCTGCATCAAACCAATCATACATACCAGATTTTGAAGTTGTTGAAGATGTTGATGTTTGTGCACTTTGTTGGAGCTCCCTTTTTGCTTTCGATAATGCAGATGTTAAGTGCTTAATCTGATCACTATTGTCCTTAACTAAATCCACACAAGCATGAAATTCAGCTAACATATTTGTCAACAGAAGTTTTTGTTCTTGTTTTGCACTTGACTGTCTGACCACAATATCATCCAAAGTGAAAACACTACTCAAATTTGCTGCTTTGGTCCAACGAGTAAGCAGTAGTGTTTCTGGCAACTTCTCAAGTTGTATATCCTTCAAAATAGTTAATATATGTCGGCATGGATATCCTAACCTGTTGAACAAGTTACAAGAGCAGTAGCAATCATGATCTTCAAGTTTGTGCTCAACAGTGTATATCTTACTGTTTTCCTTTAGAGTATATATCTCGAACTCATCAATCTCTGTCACATTTGTCACTCTACAGTTGTACAATGCTCCTTTCAGTTCCTCCTGAAATTTCCCCCACATTTTTATTGTGTATAATCTGGATGCATGCTTTTCTAGAGGAAGGGGCGAAATCAGAATTGGTTCCAGTATTTCAGAGTCATAGTTCTTCTTCCCTTGAATATGCCTTTGATTTTCAATTCCGCTTTCATAATACAACATAAACTCAATTAAATTTGCAGTGCAGTTGGAGAACTTACGGAAGAAGCTGTTCATGCTCTCTGAAATGGATGTTGTTTTAATCAATCCACTAAGCTTCACATTCTGAAAATATGCAGGGATCCACCTGTCTCTCATTCTAAACAGTTCACTCAACCACGAGTGACTTGTCATTCCATACTCTTCCATTAAGTCATTCCAGTCCTTTTCAAATTCTTCTGGCGTACTCTCCCTGTTCCATACAATACTCCTCAACTTGTCACTGAATTTGAAGTATCCATTCATGGAGTTGTCTATTTTCTGAGATAGCTTGTCCATGATATGCCACATGCATAATCTGTGTCTACTCTCTGGAAATACAGTTTGAACAGCAATCTTCATCGAAGGATCCTGGTCCGTTGTGAAAGTTCTAGGACACCCACCCATTGCCTTTTTGAAGTGCTCAAACAACCACACATATGACTCTACATTCTCATTCCTCAAAAGCCCTGATGCTAGCAGCACCAATGATTTATGGTGGTCATATGCTGTGAATGGACTGAACACCATTTTGTACCTTTAATGTAAGACACTTGTGAAAATTAGAATAATTTCAAAAGAAACATGTTTAAAGTTCGTATTACAGATGTATATAAATAAAAGATCACTATGTTGTGTAGTTGTGCACTTATTCGATCTTGCAGTGCATGATAGACATGATTTTGTGCATCTATACATTCAATATGTGCAGTCTTGTTACTATATTTGTGAATAAATCAGGCAATCTGTCTTTTGTCTGTTTTATAACTAAAATCTATGACAGTGCTTACACATATGATGTATCTAAATATTCAATATGAATAATGTCTAATACATGTTTGTGTTGTACGTTGAATCAAATGAAATAACATCTCCAAATAATGAGAAGTTTTTTCTGCTTACTGCATCACACCAGAACAATCTGTTCAACTGATTGTCTTCATCGACATCAAAAGCAAAATAGAATGCACTGCATATTTCTTGCTTATGGAAGAATCTATCAATAACAACTTGTGCATCAGATCCTTTGAAATAAGCCAAGAGATCTCTTCTGTGATTTGTGAAATCAATCACTGAAGGACCCACATTGTTATATCCTCCCACCATTTCTTTATATAATCTGTATGCCTTTGCTGGTCCAACTCTTTGTTTTGCACAGTCCAGTACAAATTTTTGATGGTAACTTTGCATCCTCCTATTACTCTTCATGTATACCCTGCAGATCTCATCAACGAAAGGATGTGTGTGCTTCTCCTCAAATTTTGTCACCACATATCCTTGTTCAGGTATATATTTATATATTATCTTAGCTTTATAACCAACTCGTATAGATAATCCTTTTCTTACCTTCTTTGTCTGTTTACCTTTTGAGTATCCTTCTCTATTGCAGTATAAGTACTTCAGTTGCTGTACCCCGTTAGCATTAACTGTGGTCCCATATCTTACATCAAATCCCGCTTTATATGCATAATCTTTATATGCTTTCACAACTTCATTCAATGTCTGGAACACTTTCCCTTCCTTTGGCTCTAACTCTTCACTGCAAATCGGTATCCAATATCTCGTGTTGTTTGGTGTCACAAACACACGGTATGGGAGCTGATGTTGCACTATCAGATTATTGATATTCACTTCAGGCCCCGCATCGATGCTGATTGGTGTTGCACAAACGATTGCAGTAGTCGAAGCAGCTGAGGATTCTAAGTTTTCATTATGTGACTCTGGTACAGACTCCATATTTTCTGTTAAACCAACATTGAAAAATTTACTAGATAAATTGAATTTTTGTAACCAGTGCCATCAATCTATCAACAGTGCAATTTATAAGTACATAAGTGATAAACCAATATTCTATTCTGAATATTAAGATCAAACAGCAAACTCCCACATATGAGTTGTTTGAGGTTTTATTAATATAAATTTCATGCAAATGAGGATGGGATTGTATATTAACAGTGTTTTCTATTCAATTTCTGCATTTTCTAAGTGCAAATGTGTGTTAATTGACGGTCATTTCCTGTTTTGCAAACTTCAAATCCTAAGTTCTTTTTAGCCTATAATTTTATTTTTACTAAAAATTTGAGATTTGTTTACACAAATTACACTGATATTATGCACCTTTTTCAGAACGAATCCGAATTTAGGACAAATTATATGAACTTTGGACAAATTAATACATTAACGAATGCGAATTTGAATCTAATAAGAACGGACATATTGTGCACCTTTTTTCTGAAAATTTCTTCCTCTGATTCTGTTGTTGTTGCTTCGATCAGGTTATTCGGCTGATCTTCGATGAATCCTTTTGCTGATTACAGGTTTCTGCAATTCAAATTGTTTGAATGTAATCCCCGACGAGAAGGTGAAGCTTTTCGTCAATCGAATCTGTTTTCATGCGAACGCGATCTCGGTTTTTGGAATGACCGGTTTTCTTCTGTTTTTTTTTTATTTTTCCCGGTTCAACCCGGTTTTTTTAACGAAAATCCGGCGCGCGCCCCCTAAACCCAAATTTTACACGTTAAGCGGATTTTACACGTTAAGGAGTTTTTACATTTTAAAGCTTCCCTATATATATATATATATATATATATATATATATATATATATATATATATTGTTAAGGGGGAGGTCTTGTTGGGCCCGACCAGAAAGCCCAACATATAAGCCAGACTGGGGCACCATCCTAAAACCAATTGGCATTAGGTGGAGTAGTTGTCCCAACAAATCCCCTCTCATCGGTGCAACCGGCCCACCCGCCGAACCCGGCTCTGATACCAGTTTGTTAGGGGGAAAGTCTTGTTGGGCTCGACCAGAAAGCCCAACATATAAGCCATACTGGGGCACCACCCCAAAACCAATTGGCGTTAGGTGGAGTAGCCCGTCCACTTATATGTTGGGTTCAGTTTCCTCCCACTTCCGATGTGGAATTTCACAAGTGTCCCAACAAATCCCCCTCTCACTTGTGAATCCATCACAAGTCTAGCCCGGTTGGAATTGAGACCTCCACGCAACGGGTTCGACTAACCCGTCATCGATTCAGACGTGGAGTCCATCTCAATCTTCGGTGCAACCGGCCCACCCGTCAAACCCGGCTCTGATACTAGTTTTTTAGGGGGAGAATCTTATTGGACCCGACCAAAAAGCCCAACATATAAGTCAGACCGGGGCACCACACCAGTCGTGCACAGAACAACTTGATCATAAACTATAATAAACCAAAATTCACTTCATATATGACAGTCGTGCACAGAACAACTTGATCATAACTAATAAGCATCACCTACCACACCAGCCTTGCAAACAGCCTTGCAAAGATCATCAACTATAATAAACCAATTAACAAAACTAATAGATTTAAGTTATTTATATAATACACCAAGCATGAGCATGCATGCACGTTGGCATTATACAACTCCAATCGACACTTATAATTCAAAGCATCAAGGGCCAAAGGAACCATTAGCACAAAAAACTCACCAGATAAAGGAGAGATCAACATGGACCCAGAACTTTACCATGCCGCAATAGATGGAAAACATGGCTTCTTTGACGAGATCTCCACCAGTGTAGAAGAGACCAAGAATTACCTTGAAGAGCGGACATCCGAAGGAGACAACATCCTTCACGTGGCATCCAGAAGAGGGCACGCTTTTTTCATTGCTGTTGCAATCAAGAAATTAGTCGCCGTGTCAGTGATACTGACATGCCAGAAAAACGACACGGGGGAGAACCCTCTCCATGTGGCAGCTGTGTCTGGCCATCTAGGAGTTGCCAGGCTGCTCGTGGGCGCTTACAAGCATTATCAGCAAGATGTCGAGGGGGCAAAGAGGAAATCCTCTTTACTGTGTCTGACATTGCAAGAAGAAGGTGGTGTGGCTGCAGAACCGTGGAGGGCTACGGATGCCACTGGCCAGATGCCACTGCATAAGGCACTAAAAGCCGGACATGAGCAACTGGCCATTTACCTGTTGGAAGAGGATCCAGAGCTTGCTTGCTTTGACACCGACGGAGATGAGAGCCCGCTCTTCCTGGCAGCAGTCTTTGGCCATCAGAATTTTGCAGAGAAAATATTGGCATCAAGCACACTGTATAGCTTAAATGGACCAAGTGGGGCAACTCCATTACATGTCTCGGTATATTCTGCTGCCGCAGGTAAGGTGACTTCACCATATATATTACTATACTAGTGAACCTTCTGGTCTTTAGAATGACTAGGAATGCACCCGAATACCCGATGTTTCTGAAAATGTGCACAAGAATGAAACATTGAAAGTTCTTATTAGCTGTACTCCCTGTCTTAATCAAGAAACTCCCTCTTCACGTTAGATCCAAACACAATAATATTCCTTCTGTTCCTTTCTGCAAATATTCGCAGAGAATTTTGTGCAACTACTACTCCAAAAACACCCGGAACTAATAAGGAAAGCAGACAAAAACAAGGAGACGGCTCTACACCATGCAGCCAAAACAGATCAGGCAGATATCGTAGAAATGATAGTAAGGGCGGACAGGACTCTTGGCCCGCAAAATGCTCGAGGTAACACTACATTCCCAAGAGCGAAGAGAACTGAGAGATCATCTGCTAACCAACGGGATGCTGATGGTTTGACTCCTTTGTTAAGAGCAGCTACCATGGATCTGGTACAAGTTGTTATTACCATCCTTCGCTACAGCCCAATGTCCATTGCTATCTATGACAGCAATGGTAGAACTGCTCTGCACCTAATGGGACTCAATAGTTACCATGATGGATATGCACTTTTGAGCTTTCCTATTATCCAGAGGCTTGTAAATGAGGCCGATCATGACGGAAACACCCCATTGCATCTAGCAATCAAAAGACAGGACCACATTATGGCAAATATACTGCTGGAAACTGTGAATATACAGCCAAACATCAAGAACAGAAACGGTCTCACGCCTAGGGATCTTCTGACATCACAGCAAGAACTTTCTGATGACATGGTAAGAAATTAGGAATAAATCCCATGACATAATATTTCATATGCATTGAGCAATGTACTGACATGAATTATGTTTTTTCAAGGTGGAGATAGGCTATCAACTAATAATGCAAGAAAGACCAAGGCAAGTAAACTCCAATCCTGAAACGATTCATGGAGCAACGATGAAAGAAGAAATACCAGCAATGAGCTCTGAAGCAATCCAGGAAAGAACCCATACATCCAACGATACACAAGAATCAGATTCCCCTATTGAAGATCTTACACAGATCCTGGAAGATGCAAGCAAAAGTCTGCAGCGCAGTTTCAATACTCTGTCAGTTATTTCTTCAATTCTCGCTGCTGTCAATTTCGCAGATCTTTGCTACACCTGGTGCCTTCGACAGCAGAGGCGAACTGAGACTAGAAAGTAAGGTAGCATTCAAGGTATTCATACTGTCAAATGCCTCGGCTCTGAGTGGCTATGTGCTTGTGCAGTGGGCAACAAGGATCACTCAGCATGGAGATGAGCCAAGATTGCTCCTCTCGTTTAGCATCTATTTGCTCCAACTGTCCTTCTACGCAACGTACCCTTGCTGCCTTTGCTGCGGCTTCATATGCCTTGGTATAATGGTATCAGACACTTTGGCTGGCTGTTGTACTTGTCAGCATTCCTGGCTGTGTCATCCTTCTTACTCTCCCTAAATTTCTGTTGCCGCTGTTGGCTAAAATGCTCCTCAGATGTCATATATGAAAACGAGCCAATCATTATCTTTTCTTCCTCACTTCTGCAAAGAGCTCTCAAGAAGCCATGTCTGTGGAACAACTAGGTTCACAAACTCAATAGCAGAGAATTCTTCCTAGAGAGGAACACTGCATGCCAGTTCTGCGTAGTGTTTTATACTAATGAACCAAAAATTACTAGATACTTGTGCATCAGGCAGTATCAATAAAATCAGACAAGTGATTCAATAAACATTGTTTTGTGCATTTCTCTTTATAATGTTCACACACAAAGGCAAAAAAATTGGCTTGCTATTATACCTTCAGCTTCACATTTCAAGGATACTTGAGTTGAGTGTCACTAAATTTCTAACAACACAACTTCGAGTTTTTTCCTATTTAGTGGTAAAAATTTATTGTACTTGTATTTAAAATTTGGATATTATATATACTTAACATCAATACAAAAGCATAAAACATGAAAAATACCAAAAAATTCCATCAATTAATATTTTATATAAATAATGTAATACAAGTAAATAATTCCACGTTTTCGGGTCGACCCATGATCCGACCCGTAAAAGCCAGATTTTAAAATACCGGGTTCATTTCATGTTTAGGTGGCGAGTCTCTTTTTTTAGTCTTTTTAAAAAAATACGGGTTGTCGAGTTTGACCCGACCCGTCGACCTGGATGAGCCACCAAATACCAATAATTTAAAGGACACCTAGGATGGATCGACCTAGGTGTCTTCCAATTCAAATTGCAATATAATTATAATTTAATAATTTAACTAATCTATTCTCCCTACTCTCCATGAATTTAAGGTAGAAATTAGTAAATTTTCCATATCATTACGCAACTTTTGAATAAATCATAATAATATAACAAATTAATATTAATAGTTAATTAACATCATATTAGAATGATAGTAAAATTTTAATGCTCGATAGAAGTTTTTTTTTTTTTTTTCCAGTTGGCAAAAATTGGAAAGATCCCACCGAGGGAGGATACAACCCTGATCATCCTTCCAGATGATAATACAAAATTCCCTGTTCAAATGGATGTTCGACATAGTACAACTTTCAGTAGTTCTAGCAATATAATCTACAACACTATTTGCTTCTTGTTTTATACGGAGTAACATTCTATTGTATCATTGACCGATGGCGATACATGATAGAAAATATTAAATCTGCACTTTTACGCTAGTTCTATCATCTACTTGGCCTCTTGTTTCGGCTTAAAAATCTAATATATAGATAGACCAGATATAATTATATACTATATTTATCTAAATCTTGAAACGATTACCTGGAAATTATCCAACAATACCTAATTATATAAGCATACTTGAGCATTTTAGCTCCAATTCTCGTGGTGTCCGGAGACTCCGGAGGTTGTATCTCGACTTTGAGTTGTCTTGGGATAATGTCTTGATAGAGGTGATATCCGGAATCAACACAATTTTGGTTGAACTCACACAAGAAAACACATACACAGGGATACAATCTCGGATAACCGAAAGGTATCCATTGGACCATTGAGCCTACGCTCAACTGGCCTAAGGCACGCAGGAACCTTTATAAATGATCACTAATGGATAAACTTCCTTTCCCCCTTATTTATATATATCAAGTTCTGTCATATAAATACATGAAAACCATGTAACCGTAATTTTTTCGACATTTTGAACAAAACACGTACAGGCATGGAGCTTACTCGCTGACAAGTCTTGGTATAGTGGCATGAGAATCAGATGCACCCACTCCCAAGAGTGCGCCGGACTGGGTGCCACAAGCCATCTTATGCTTGAGGTACTTGTCAACGATGTCAAGTCCGCAAAGCTCCTTCACAACCGGCATGGTAGCAGGCACACTTACTTGGAATATGTCTTCGGAATCAGATGCACCCACTCCCCAAGATCTCACCTGCTTTCTTGCTTCTTTGATCGCCGCTCTCGTGGCACAGTGAACCGTTGCTGCCAACAGCAGTGGTGGCTCCCCGGAAGCTGCAAAAGGTGCAACACATTAGCACATGTTTGAGCCACAACTCGGCCTGATCCAACCCAAGACTTCCAGGGTATTTCTTCAAAAGTTAAACACCACTTGCAATTACATTAAGAGGGTAAATGCTTCCATATATACCTTTTGACGAAAGAACACGTTTCTGGTGGTGTCCGCTGTTGAGTATCTCGACATTGAGCTGTTTCGGGATAGTGTCTATCGTTGGGATCTTGTATGTCCATGTGCTATCAGCAATTACCATTCCATTTGCGTCAGTCAAGTACTCCTCCATCATGAAGAACCCGATTCCTTGTACAAATGCTCCTTCAATCTAATAGGAAAACGATAAGATACTCAGAAGTAACTAAAAGCATTGTTAACTTCAAAAGGCATGAAAGATCAACAAGGCGGCCAACCTGTCCCAAATCAACTGCAGGGTTAAGGCTCTGTCCGCAGTCATATATGATATCCGACCTCAATATCGAGGTTTCTCCTGTTAGGAGATTCACCTCCACCTGTGACAGCAAGTGCTTGTTTTAGTTTAACTGTGCTGGTTATGAATGAGATTGACAAGGATTACACATGATCTTTTAATGACTGTTATTTATGGCATTCCTTCGAACCAATAGTCCGCAGTCATATATGAATTACTTACCTCACTCACAGCTGCTCCATAGTTCAGATATTGAGTGAAAGTGGAGTCTGGCACGAAATAAGTGCTTGCCGATAAATTGATTGCTTGAACCTCTGCCTGTGTTTTGATGAAGGTGAGGGAAGAAGTATCTTTATGCAATAAGTTCAACAAGAAGAATCATAAGCAACAAAAATACAGTATATCAGTAGCAACAAATGAATTCACTCAACTGACATCACATGAAAGAACCAACATATATAGTAACTGTATGCAAAGAATACAAAATATGAATGTCTTTCGTCTTGTAATGTTAGAAAGATCACCATAAGAATAGATGTATAAGAAGTAAAAAAAACGAAAAACACAAGTTTTCACCTGATTGATCAGTGTCTTCCAATCAACTGACCCCGTCTTTTGCAGCAGATTCTCCTTTAGAACCTTCAATCTCTGAACCAAGATCCTGCAGCATATTCTAACTGCTTCACAGCTAAGCTCAGATGTGGTACTCTCTGCTGTTAGTCCTCCCTGTACTAAGCTCAGTGTATCGGCTTGCACAACCCGGACTAAATCCAACAGGTCTTCAGTTCCATCACACTGGATTAAGCTCAGACCATATGCAGCCATTTGTTTTACCTTTGTCCATAGCCCTTGGCCAAGCTCAATCCCACCAACCTCAACAACAATAGATCCATCCCATAGTATGCTAACTCTTCCAGGAGTCGGCCTTAGATGCATCTCCATCAATATGGGTAATCTAGAGATGCCTCTTTTCTTCCATTTGTTAGAGTTGTTGAATTCTTTCACTGTTAAGGCTCTTTCGGTAAAGCGTGAAGACTCATCCAACTTGTCCCAAAGTGAGGGCAATGTGTATTCATGAGGTTCGCCAGCACCTTTCTCGTAAAAATGGCTTAAGCTCTCGAAAGTGTGGAGATTCTTTGCTCTTACTGCGTCTACGTCCATCGACAGGTTGGCTGCTACATGTTCAATTACAGCTTCAGCTATGAATGAACCTTGTAGCTCCCCTGGGGCCCTCATCGCTGATTTGCTCACTTGGTTCGTCTTGCACACCTTCATGTCGAAAGACAAGGCACCCCAGTCATATTTCTTTACTGCACTAATGATGCGACGTGGCATTAGAAAACTAAAAGTATCGGTGTTCCCTGCGTTGATTAGTACATCAAGGTGCAAGGCAGTGATCTTCCCATCCGACTTGAATCCTACACTATATGTTATCTTCATAGGGTGTCTTCCACCTATCATTACCATATCCGTCTTTCGGTTGAGGTACATCCTGACAGGACGGCTAAGCTTGTGCGCTGCCAACGCACAGGCTGCAGCAATCTGGAAAATTATTTAAAGGCTACAAGCATTAACAACACGCAAAGTTGCTATGAAATTCATCAACAAAGACAACTAAGAAAAAAGTTCTTGGGATAGTTACAGGCATTGCTTTCAAGGCCTTGCCACCAAAGCCGCCTCCAACTCTTCTCGTAATGACACGAACATTATGCTCAGGAATACCAAGGCATCTAGCAATCACAGTATTGCAGTATTCAGGGCATTGAGAGGAACTGTAAACTACAATGCAGTTGTCTTCATCTGGAATGGCGAGGGTTGTTTGGGTCTCCAAGTAAAAATAATACTGTGATGGCAGGCTGATCTACATACCACAAAAACATTTTATTGTACAATAAATATTCAGTTGATGGATCACTCTTAAGGAGTACCTCTGCAGAAAGAATCGTGTGGTTCGCTTCAGCCATGCCCTTTGAGAAATCTCCGACTTCCTTTGGAGTGAAACTAGGAGGTAGTTCAAAGAAGCTAGATTTCTCTACTGCCTCTTCAAGGGTTAAAATTGGCGGGTCAAGTCCCTCAGTGTCATATTCAACTACTGCAAGGTTAGCTGCCAAATCAGCTTGTTTTTGTGTCTCTGCAACCTACAAAAGAAGTCATTTTTGTTCATGAAACTGCACAAACAGAATCCTAGTTTGTTTAGTTTGATGAACTCGGTGAATGTGTGCCTTACCACGAGAGCAATGCGGTCACCGGCACAAGTTGTGATGTCTTCAGCAAATAAATGCTCAATTTTCGTCAAGAACAAGGATCCTATGTTCTGCCCACCATTCGGAATATCTCTAAATGAGATAATTGCAACAACACCATCCGGAAATGACCCTGACCCGAATTTTACATCCTTGATCCTCGCCCGTGGCATCTTACTATATATGAAAGCTCCATAAAGACAATTTGTTGGGGAAGGAATATCATCAATGTACACAGCTTCACCTGCAAGAGGCCATGAACTATCCAGATCATGCACATCATCAAACTAAACAAAATACCGAGATCATGTAATAATACCTGAAGCCTGAAGAGCAGCTCCTGTCTTCACAAGAGACTCCCCAACAGGAAGGAATTCCCCACTTGACCCGATTGTCTGCTTTGCAGGTGACAATATGGGAGATTCATCGTTAATCGGATTAATGTCATTGCTTTGTGACGGAGAGTTCAATAGAGGGTGAAGGAACTCAAAGAGGAAACTGGCAGCCAAGCTTGACCTATAAGAAGCATGTTGAATGCCATCTTCTGGAACGATAGAGGCCTGAATTAACTGAACAGCTTCAAACAGAACATCATATGTTACAGTTCTTCCAATCAGAAATTCTTCAACATTTCTAACACGAACTGAATGTGCAACCCCATAGGCCCCGAAAGCCAAATGGATATCATTTATCACGACAGTAACCAAATCTTTGCTCGGACACACTAAGGCCAGAATAGCTGCATTTAAATAAGGTAATGCATTCCCCAAAGGCCGAGGTGCAGCTCTGTACGTCTCAAATAGTAGCTTAGAAGGCTTCCCTGACTGATCATTATACACTGGTGTCCGACTCGGGATATGAACACTCACTAGTAAGCCTCTGGAGTCAAGAGGAGGTCTTCCAAGGAACTCTTCGAAAGTGATCATTTCATGTTTTGAGCCGGTTACTACATCAACTGTTGCATTCACAGCAAGCATTAAGGTCGCAATATCAGAGGGAAAACCGCATCTCTGTGACATTACCAAATTTCCACCTATACTTGCTGAATTCCGAACAGATTTTGAGGCAACTTTCTCAAGGTGGTTAGCCATTTTAAGAAGCAATAACTCAGTTCCCTCATTACATTCACTGTTGCTACCTAGCTTCAGTGATTCAATAGCTTTAGAAATTGTCACTGCTGCCCCAATACATGTTTCTAACTCGTCTATCCGAATTACTGTTAACTCGGGAATGTACTTCAGATCAATATACTTGTCATACTTCTCTAGCTCCTTGTAGTAACTTACCCCGGTATTGCTAATGACTAACTTTAAACGGCTGTTTTCTTCGTCAGAATCACTCAATTCCAACAATCCTTGGAGCTCCTTGATGCTTGTAGGACTGTACCAAGAACATCCTTTTGTATTTAACGGTGCATAAGACTTCAATTCCTCCTTTAGAAACTCCGGAAATCTACAGATTTGATCCTTGAATGTATAAGAAGGTAACCTACTTGCCTTCACATCCTTGCTATCGTCCTTTCTCCAAAATGAGTTCAATCCCAAATCCTCAATGTCCACATCAGCTGCAAAGCTCTTGCAGGCATCAGCAATGGGCCGATAGCCAGTGCAGCGGCAGAGGTTCCCTGCTATACTCTTCTCGGCTTCAGAGATCGTAAGCTTGGAGACTCCGGGAGATGCTTCCAAGTGATCTTCCTTGTCGGCATTGACAAGAGCTGAGTAGAGCGACATGCACATCCCAGGGGTGCAGAATCCACACTGGGTGGCATGAAAGCCAGCAAACCTCTGTTGTATTGGGTGGAAGCCATCTTTGCTATTCCCAATACCTTCAGCTGTTGTAATTGAACAACCATCCATACTACACAGAAGTGCAAGACATGAATTAACTGTGTAATCTTCCAGTTGATCATGTCGGTGGTCATACTTGGAAACCAGAACTATGCAGGAGCCACAACCACCTGCGCT
The DNA here is from genome assembly GCA_037127255.1 of Persicaria tinctoria. Lineage (NCBI taxonomy): Eukaryota > Viridiplantae > Streptophyta > Magnoliopsida > Caryophyllales > Polygonaceae > Persicaria > Persicaria tinctoria. The sequence continues at coordinate 15,882,327 of JBANSL010000007.1, read as the reverse complement.
AAGTGAATTACGGTGAATGCAAGACATGAATTAACCATCAATATATGTTGGAGACACCTCACTCGTATCTAACCCGATCCACCACCCGTTTTTCCATCCCTACTCCCTAGTCATATGATTTCTATCAATTCAACAACCAAAATCCATACACATTATACCCAAAATGGAATATAAATTCAAGGACCTTGCAAGAACAAGATAAAGAGATCCATATAATCATTAAAGAGTAAAAAAAAAACATTAGAGAAAAAGAGGGACCTTCGCTGCAGCCGAGCTTGACGCTCTTGAAAGGAGTGGAGGAGCGCAAGAACTCAGCAAGGGTAGTTGAAGGGTGAATGGTTGGGACCTCAAATCTCTCTCCATTTACTGCAAATACCAGATTCCTCCTGCTTAAATTATATGTTTCCCCATTGCTTTCCTCCATAATCTCTCTATCACTCAAGCTTCTTTCAGTTGCAGTTCGATCACTCGCCGACGCCGTTGAAGATGAAGATTACGTGATCTTAGAGGGCCGGCCCTGGCTACAGGCCTAGTACGCTTGGGCTATGGTCCCAAAAATATATGGGCCCCAATTTTTAAAAAGGGTAAACTGAAGAAAACTACCCTTAAAATAGCCTATATTGCTCATAACCACCCCTTATATGTATTATTGCTAAAAACCACCCCTTAAAACAACTCTGTTAGCAGAGAGCCACCCATCTTATTAATCCGTTTGATTTCTGTTAATAAAAGGTTTGAAAAGGCCAATTTACCCTCCTGTAATCAAAACTAAAGTTTGGTAGAAAATGTAAATTTAATAACATAAAATTCACTATTCATCATCTCCTACCTAATGCTTGTTTTTTTTTTTGCAGCAGAGAAAGAAGCTCCAAGTGTTAAAACACATCAAAATCATCTAAAAACTCGAATTAGGTTAGACCCTTCAAAGATTTTAGGGTTTTGTTCTCCCTAATTCTTATTTGCACTGGATCTGAACTAGATCTGACACTATTGATTTCGGATCCGACCGGATGACCATTGAAATGTCAAAGGTCGAGCGTCGCCACCGTCCCTCCTTCACAAAGCACACCTCTTTCGAACCAGCAAACTTACCTGTTAATGGGGGAAATCAATAAATTGAAACTCTGCTTCCGAACGAATCCCTAGATCGAAGGTTTCCCCTCCAAATTGAAAACACCCAGATCCTATAAAACTGGGCATGAAATTAAAGAGACCGAGCCTTGCTCTTTAGTCTTTAGTGTTGATTTCGATGTCTCCTTCGAATTTACAAAGAAATCGCAGACACCACCTTATCAACTTGACAACTTCATCCATGCTTGGAAATTATTGAGCTCCTGTGTGAGTAGAATCGTACAAAGAATGAAGAAAGGGTAAATGTAAATCTTTTCCCCTTTTCTAAGTTCTTTTTTTTGTTTTAACCAATTTATTTAATATTTGTTTAAAAATAAGGAGTAAATTTTTTTTAAATATATTTAACGGAGGGAGTGACGAAAAGCTTAAAAAGGGTGGATGATTGCAAACAGAAGGTTTTTAAAGGATGGTTTTCGGTAATTAAGCATATAAAGGGTGATTTTGAGCAATGTGGGCTATTTTAGGGGTGGTTTTATGCAGTTTACCCTTTTAAAAACCTCATATAATATAGAAAGCCAATATATTAATCTAGAGCATAACTATTTAAAAAGCCCACCAAAAAATTCCACGTCCACATGGGCCACATCATTAAAACAAAATTGAATTGAAGCACGTACAATGGATCAATTACTCAATTTTATAGATCGATAAAATCCAATTTCTACTTTCATAAATTGCTCAATTTTATTTACCATAATTAGCTACTTTTATCAATTCTTCAACTATTGAAATTTGTTATTGTGAATTGTGATCATCACTAAATTCCAATTTTTTATTACCTTCGTATTATTGTAGCAGATTCCTGAATTTCTTTTGTTAATTGACACTTTTGCATTCAATAATGCAAGAATGATGATTTTTCAATAAGAACAATGACATATTTATGTGATTTGATGCTTTTTTGAATAATTATAATATTTTATCTAAATGAATTATTACCGTACACTGGCAAGACGGGCTAGATTAGGGTAATCTAGGCCGTCTTGTCAGTGTACGGTAGAGGCTGGTACCACGGGTTCTAAATGAAATATTTTATACAAGTAATATGTGTGTGTGATGCTTTTTTGAATAATTATAATATTTTATCTGAATGAATTATTACCGTACACTGGCAAGACGGACTAGATTAAGGTAATCTAGGTCGTCTTGCCAGTGTACGGTAGAGGCTGGTACCACATGTTCTAAATGAAATATTTTATACAAGTAGAGGTTGTGACATGAGAAATTGAATTTCTGAAGAATCATATTCCCAAAAGAACTGAAAAATAATATCGGAAAAGAATAATGATCGCCACAAAAGTTCCCTTTCTTGACATCCTATTTCTATTTCTTTTAAGTGTCCAGAGAGCCACAAAGGTTCCCTTTCTTGACATTTACTAGTTCTTCACTGAACTAACCGACCATGTTGTGAATTTGTTGGCTGGTGTGCTTCGCCTGCATGCGATGTACATCAGACTAAATTTTTCAGGTTGTGGAAAAAGGTTTTGAGGAGTTGAAGTTGAAGGAATAAAGATTTTCAAGTTTTTTTATTGTATAATTACATCTTTTTGTAAAAAGAAGAGTTTTCTGGTTTAAATTAGTTTCTTTTTGTTAAATATGGGGGACGCAGACATATAAAGGTTTGAAGTAATAACAATTATTCCTACCTTTCGCTATCATTCTTTTAAATTATTTATTATTTATTTGTATATTATCTTGTTTATGGAAGAATGAGTGCATGTCCATATTAGCCTAAGGTAATTTCGAGGACAGTAAATTCTAAATAATTACTGGCGCTGTAACATTCCCTTGTTTACATAAGAGGATGTTACAGAAGGTGGTATCAGAGCTACTGTTTTTTTCAAAGTTGATCCTAAAAAGACTTATATTTATAAACAATTTATTAAAGTTTATATTTTAACATAACATCATTATATTTTTCAAAATACACATCTTATTCGATGATTTTAGTATGATGACTTATGTTTAAAAGTGTAGACTTTGAAAATCATTTAAAGTCAACTCTTAAGGTGCTCTAATCTTAGTTGAAGTTTATATCTTCTCGAGTATTTTGTTAAAGTAAGTTGATTACTCTAAATCTTGCGCTTTATTCTTCATCACTAGCTTGGTGTGTATCCTACTTGCTTTTGCATAAAGTCCTAGCTAGGGTCAAGTTGGTGAGAAAGTATTTCTAAAAGTATCACCCACGAATGGTGTGTTTCAATTTAGAAAGCACGGAAAGTTAAATCCTCGCTACGTGGGACCATCTGAGATACTCCAAAAGCTGGGTAAAGTTTCTTATCGTCTAGCTTTGCCACCTGCAACTCATCCAATACATAGCGTTTTTCAGATATCATTACTACGGAAGTATGTGCATAATCCCTCTCATATTTTAAGCTATTAAGATATTGAGGTTCATCCTGCCGTGACTTTTTAGGAAGAACCTATTCGTAGTCTGCAGCAACGGGAGAAACATCTTCACACTAAGATCGTTCTTTTGGTAAAGGTTCTTTGGTATAAGCACGGATCCGAGGAAATGACATGGGAAACTGAAGCATAATGAAGAGTAAATTTCATCATTTGTTCTTAGTCTAAGTTTCAGGACGAAACTTATTTTGAGGGTGGAAGGTTCCTATTATGACGTCACTTTGTAAGGAATTATTACGTAGGAGATGAAGTACTAAGGTAAAATTTTACCGAGTTTTATCAAGTTTCGAACTTAGTGAGATGTAGGGAAGTTCCGCTAACGTGTCAACTGTCAAGGGTTAAGTAAAAATGCCATAAAATTTATTGAATATTTACGACACGCTTAAAAATAAGTTGGTAAAATTTTCCAAAGTGGTAAAGTGAAAGACGGGGTAATTTTTTTTGTGATTATAAGTTAAAGTGGGCCAAAATCAAATGAAGTGCCACGTGGCCCACGTTTCCATCTTGATATGCATCAATTTGAAAGGCAAAGATGGTTTCGACGGGTGTGTGTGTTCATGTGGCAACGTGGTAGTGGGTAAATGCTACTATAAATACAAGTTGAATTTAATGGGAGCATTACTCCCATCCGTTCCAAGCTCTCATATAGCTACTCCTTAAATTGGTAAATAAAGAACGGTCATTTCGGAGTTCGAACCGGGGACCTATAACTATTATCTACAAGTCATTTTCGGTGACCCATTCCGGAATGGTTCAACCGTACGAAGTCAATTGGCCTTTCAATTAAAATACACATCGATATCGGGTGACATTGATTATTATTTAGTCGTTATATTTTTGGGATGATTCGGCATTATCTCACTGGTAAAATCTCTTTCATTTATTTTAAGATCTTGGATATTTTATATCGTTATTATATCCATATATAATTTAAGGTATCTTCTTATTAGTCGTTATGATGCTTGTTATTATTAAGAAATTTGGGTATTTCTTAAGATGATATAACATTGGATAAAATGAATATTTCTTTTAAGTCGAGATAATGTCCAATTATTTTGGATTATATGACATTTCTAAGTCGTTATAATGCTCAATTAAATTTAGGAAAGGAAATCCTAAATTAAGTTTGTAATTCCTAATACTACATGAGCATTTTAAAAATGGTGTTGGACAAATGATTACCATGAAGTGAAGGGTATATATTTTAGCGGATTAATTAAAGATTATTTTAGAGAGAGACTATGCCGAAGTGTAAAGATAAAATTATTGGACAAAAGCTAATTAAGTTATTATTTGTCTACTATGTACGATGTGGCTGGATGCGTCTGGTTATATAGTTGGTGACGTCAGTCAAGATCCTACGTCTTCAGAAGGAATTAAATCTCTTAGTTAATCATAATCTTTATTATCCGCAGACTTCGGGTCTATAACCAAGGCAAGTGACTTTGTCCCATTTGCTTCTCTTAAAAGACTCAGTGTCTTTCTTTTAATCAGTAACATTTTTTAAGTATCGAGTATATCTATTCATTTAAAATAAATTGCAAAGTCTATTTTTGCAATTGTTGTTCATTCATTCTCTGTTCAAGCTAGTGAGTTTTAATATATCATATCCTTGCAATCTCTATTCGTTCCTTCTATATTCAAACCAGTTGTATACTTTTCAGGTGTGTAAATTAATAAAAATTAATAATATTCATTCATCTATAGTCTTGTGGCTTTCATTTTAATTTATATCGTTTATTTAGATCAAACATGCATATCCTTGAGAATAAATTACAAAATCTATTTTTTCTTGTAATTTATTTATAATTGCACTCTAAGACATGTTTAGAAACTTGGGCTATGTTAATTGTTAAATTGCATAAAATGCCCAAAATTCCGTTATAGCGTGAATTGTTCTTTATTCCTTCATACTAAGTTACAAGTATGTGATATTAAGATTTTCTTGAAATATCCATACCAGTCATTTTGCTTACTTCATTCACTTGAATTCTTTAACGTTCTAAAGTGGAAAAAAATGAGTTGATCACCGAGGCGTGAATTTGTGATTTTTATTGTGATAGTGTGTGATGTGATTATAAATAAAATTATTATTAAAATGGTAAAGTCAGGTCAAGGTTGCTAAGCCTTGCTGTATAAACATTTCATGAAATGCCCATTCGAACTGTAGATTTCTCGGATGGATACAGTTTACCCCAGTGGGGTAATCTAGGTCGTCTTGCCAGTGTACGGTAGAGGCCGATACCACGTGTTCTAAATGAAATATTTTATATCCTAATTTTGTATAAGTGATATGTGTGTGTGTAACGATGATCACTATTTTTTTACGATATCATTTTCCATTTCTTTTGGAAATATGATACCTCAAAAATTCAATTTCTCGTATATCTAATGTTCTTGGACTATCCTATTTCTATTTCTTTTAAGTGTCTAGAGATCCACAAAAATTCCTTTCCTTGTCATTTGCTAGTTATTCGCCGAACTAACCGACCGTGTTGTGAAATGGTTGGCTGGTGTGCTTCGCCTGCATGCGATGTACATCAGACTAAATTTTGTAGGTTATGGAAAAAGGCCTTGAGGAGTTGAAGTTGAAGGAATAAAGATTTTCAAGCTTTTATTGTATAATTACATCTTTCGGTAAACGAGTTTTCTGGCTTAATTCAGTTTCTTTTGTTGGATGTGTTGAACACATATATATGTACAGTTTTGAAGCAATATCAGTTACTTTGTAATAAAAAAAATATTTCTATCTTCCGCTATCTTTCTTTTAAATTATCATATTGTTTATGGGAGCATGGTTGCATGTCCCTATTAGCCTAAGGTAATTATGAGAGCATTAAAGTCTGCATAATTATTGGTGTTGCAACATTCCCTCGTTTACAGAAGGGGGTGTTACAAAATTTGAGAGATTATTCGGTTAAATTATACTCCTTCCTTTCATTAATAAGTGTCGTTTGACTTTTTGACATGTTTTTTAAGGAGCTAAAAACTATATAAAATATTAATTTTTTTATTAAAATTTTAAAATAATTTTAAACTTATAACTAATATGTATAAAATTATTTAAAAAATCAATTAAAAACTTTTTATTTTATATAGTTTTTAACTCCTTAAAAATGTGTCAAAAAGTCAAACGTCACTTATTTCTGAACATAGATAGTAAATATTATTCGTATGTAAGATGACGATTGTTTACACATTTATTAGTAAAGGGATTTTAAAATAATAATCATTAAAATTGTACATTGTTCGGTGAAATTACAAAGATTATTTGTACGTATAGTAAGAATTTGAAGGGTTTATATGTATAGAAAACGATAATCATTATTCGTTGAATTGAGAATGATTATTCGTATGTATACAAATCGATAATCATTATTCGTTGAATTAAAAATGATTATTCGTACGCATAGCTAATTCCATGAATTTTCAAGCGATAAATATCAAATTATTCGTCGGTATTTGTTGATTTCACAATATTACAAAGGGACAGTTTGCAAAATATACATATAAGTTGACCAAATTAGGAAACTATACAAAGTTTGGTAAAACATAAATGGATCGTGCTGACACGGAATCAGTAGTAAAAAAATTGTATGTTATATTATACATCAATCTGTGTCATTGATCTGTTAATGTCTTTGGTGCTGACACTAACTCATTGTACTTGTTTGTATATTGTCTGTAATTAATTGATAGGTCAAACATAAATGGAACCTCATCTAATTACAGTAGTATATGGTGGATCATGTGTATTTGCTGACACATGCATGGAATTCGTTGGAAATACAACAACAAAAGTGTTTATGCTATATGATTCAACCACACTACATGACTTGAAGAGAAAGGTGTGCACTAGATTCAATGTAAACAACGGGCTTGAATTGCAATTTAGTCATTTGCACCCGTACAAAATGCTGAAAGCCCCACTTATAGTTGATTGTGACGCTGATTTGAAAGAGTTCCTGGATATATCAACACTAGATGGTGTAAACTTTGATGTTGAGTTGTGTGTCAGCATACACGCACAACCACCTACCATTCTTGACACAGATGACAGAGAGAGTAGGAAATCAGTTGGGTTGATTGACTATGTCGTGGACGAAATTCAATTGGAATTGATTGCTGACACAGAAATGCAGACTATGACATCAGATGATATGGATGATGATAATGACACTAATTATGATGTTGACACCTGGAGAAGCATGCATTCTTCAATGCGCAGTAGAGATAAAACACTAGAAGATTACAAGGATGACAACTCTAGCATGGATAGTTTCAATAATACCTCATCCAACATAATGTAAATTGGAAGAATCTTTGATTCAAAACAAGAAATAAAGAATGCTTTACGTATATTATCAATGACAGAAATATTTGGATATCGAGTAAAAAGATCAGAACCCAAGTATTTTAGGGTGCACTGCATGGATAATAGCTGCAGATGGAAGTTACATGTAAATACTATTTCTCACACTTGCTATGAGGTGTCAGCGTACAATAATGTACACACATGCACATGGGATGTGAGAACAAAAAATTGCAGGAAACCACCTTCCTCAGTGATTGCAAGCATCATCCAACCAATGTAAGTGTGTGTGTATGTCATCAAAATAACTCTCAATTCAAGTATCACATTATTCATTCTAATGTATGCCTAATTACAGTGTCAACAGCGGGTACAATCCAAAGCAGATAATGGATAAAATCAGAACATAAAAAAAATGCCCATTAGCTATTAGACAGCGTGACAGTCAGCAAAAATTGCACAAGAAAAAAGACAGAGGGACAGCGGAATCAAATTTTGCCGACTTGCCATTATTTTGCCACATGATTATGGAGAAAAATGATGGAACTGTGGCATTGATGTCAACAGATAATGATGACATGTTTAAATACTTGTTTTTATCATTTGGACAGTGCATTCGGGCCTTCCCTGTGTTGAAAAATGTATGAAATTATCAGTGTCAGCACACAATCTACTTACTCACTTTTGATTTTGTCATTGTCATCACACAAATTATATTCATTTATTTTACAGGTTGTTGTTATTGATGTAACATTTTTAATCGGGACATTGCTTGGAGCAGTAGCGCAAGATGCAGACAGAAATATTTACCCCCTTGCACTTGGTATTGCTGACACAGAAAATAACAACTCTTGGGAATGGTTTTTCCGCCAGCTGCTGAAGGTTGTTCCTCCATCAAATGATTTAGTGTTCGTGTTTGATAGACATGTCAGCATTTCAAGAGCAATTGGCTTGGTTTACCCTAGTGCACATCACTGCATATATTGTTGTTGCAGGAGGATGGTCAAGTATGAAATAAATATAGAATAAATATCAGACTGACTTCCCTGTCTCAGCAAATAAATACAAGACTTCCTCCCGTTGTAGTAGAAGGTTGTCAGGATCGAATCCACGAGGAAGCACGTCAGCAGTTCTTAGGTAGCAACAGATCTCACAAACAAGCAGCAGAAAAGATAGGAACAAAAAGACAGAAATAAAAGCAGAAAAGACAAAGCAAAGCAGAAAATAAAACAAAGCAACAGACGTACTCGATCTCGACTAAAGCCTACTCGAGATCGACAACAGCAAATCGACAGCAGAAAACAGAAACTGAAAATCGATGACAACAGCAGAAACTCTACTCGACCTAGACAAGACCGTACTCGAGATCGACTAAGGCCTACTCGATCTCGACGAGCTTCTTCTCTATCTCGACTAGCACACAGAAAACGTAAATTGCAAATTTCGAACACAAACTCAGAATTTCGACGAAATAAATTCAATATATAAAAAACTTCCAAGGCTAGGGTATCAACACCACAACGATAACCATGCAAAGTAACACATAAAGGCATAAAAGATCATGCTTTCCATCAAAATAACTTTCGTTACTAACAAATAGGCATATAGAGGCTTTCGCATAAACCCTAATTGTTACTAACCCTTTTTCACATAATTAATCCAAGTTGCATTAAGATCACTTTCTCTTCAATAACACAAACAAGGATCACCTTCAGCTCTCGCAAAAGAATCATGCTCATAGGGATAGAAGACGAATTGCATAACAAGATCTGACCTTTACTGCATCTCCTCACATGGCCACCGTCGGGCTCACCCCAGCCCCAGAAGTGGGTGGACTACTCACGCCTCATCGCAATAGCAGACTTTGATGTATAAAAAGAAACTTGCATTAACTAAATTCAAAGCTTTTACAATCCCGGCAATCAAACTTTCGTAGAATGCCAAAACCTTAAAAACTTTAGAACTCCTAAAACTTCTCTGTGGAACTACTTCTCTAACTTCTGAATTGAATTGGAATTAGATGCCTAATGCTCAGCCCCTAGGGCTTTATTTATAGCCTTCTAATCCTTGCTAATCAAGGATAGAATCTTCTATCTATATCTAAAATTATATGTAAAAGCTTTAATGATAAATAAAAGTAATAAAGGAAATAAATCTTAAAAGGAAAACTATATCTAAACTAGGTAATATGTCTTCATGTTGATAGATCTTCCTTCCATGGATAGACTTGATAGATTTAGGATAGATCCCGGCCTACTCGACCTCCTTAGTGTCCAAGGATTCCCAACTCTACTCGGACTGCTCACGGCGACGCGTTTCCAGAAATTGGTCTACTCGATCTCGACAAGAGCTCGTCGATCTCGACTAGGATTCGTCGTCGACTGGACTTCTCGGGTGACTCTGCTCAACAGGCTCGGATCTGGGCTCCTGGGCGTCGTCGATCTCGACTAGGGATGTGGTCGAGGATGGCTCTCTGGTGATGTCGAGGACTCCTCCTCGGCATGGACTCGGACTGGCGCTGGGTGGATCGTCGATCTCGACAAGGTCTCATCGAGATCGAGTAGAGATGTGCTCGGCGTCTTCGTCCTCGGCTTCTCGATTAGCTCCTCTTCTCGTCGACTCCGGGTATGGCGCTGAGGTGCAGTCGATCTCGACTAGGTCTTGTCGAGATCGAGTTGTTTTCCGGGAGTCGGGTTGGTCTGGCTCAGCTTTCTCGACCAGGCTTTGTCGACCAAGTCTGCTCGGACTCTCTACTCGAGATCGAGTAAGGTGTACTCGACATAGAGTAGTTCTGGCTTCAGCTTGGTTTGTCCTGGTTCTGTACTCTCGGATTCTGGACTTCTGTAGTTATTTTTCGAGCTTTTCTGACCTTCCTTAGAGTTGCTGTAAAATGCCTCGAATTCTGCGAATTTAAACAGAAACTGGTGTAGATTCCATAATTTGGCAAATAAACATAAACTACATAGATTCTGTACTATCTTAGCCCAAATGAATGAAATGTATGCAGAAATTGATATAAAAGTTATTGTAAAACATGGCAGATTCCGCTCACAACATATGTGCATAGCCCATGGAACAAAACATTAGAAGTACATTCAAGAAAAGATATTTGGTAAATCTGTTCAAGAAAGCAGCAGATAGTTACACTACTGGGGACTTCAACAAATATTTTGACCGCATAAAGGAAAGTTGCCCCAAGATGTCGACATATTTACTGTAAGCAGGAGTAAAGAGGTGGGCTAGATTGCCAAACATGAAGACAGATTGCCACCAACAATACTCGATCTGATTAGAAACCTACAAGATGAAGCTGGAGCGTACAAGGTTCAGAGGATGGATGAATATAAATTTGAAATAAAATGGCAAGGGTCGCATGCAATGGTAGACCTGTCAGCAAATACATGCACTTGCAAGTTTTTCGATATAGAGAAGATCCCATGTGTTCATGCTCTTTCAGCCATCATAAACATAAAGACAAATGTATCAGACTTTGTTGCCAGTTTTTACACAACTGCTGCTTGGAAATTGGCATATGATGAAACAATATACCCAATGCTGACATGGATACATTGCCATATGTTTCAAAACATTGAATGCCCTTTGTTTCAGCATTACGTATGTCATATTGGATTTTAGACATTATATGTGATTTGAGACTATATCAAACTCGATCTAATATAAAAAGCCAGATGCTTAATTCGGAACAAGTACTTTAACACTACAAAATACATACGTTCAACATACACAAACGATGTAACATGGAAACAACTAATATACTTGTTGTCATATCCAACTACATATCCATAGTACGTGACTAACATCATAAACTACAATGTCACTTAAACTATTACATGATATTTCAAATTATGAAGCTCCAAGTCTCCTTGATCAAGTCTGAACAAATAAGCTCTCTGTAGCGGAATAACTTATCATTGGTGATTGTTGTGACATCTCCACCAAATACAATAACCTAAATTGCTTTCACTGTGAACACCCCACAAGCACTCCTGCACACACTCACAAAATGGATAAATAAGGATGTGTCAACAAATGATAAATAGAAAATAATTGTATGTCAGCAAATAGTATAAAAGTTGGGTAAGAATACAAACCCAGATTTATCATGAACAATCTCAGGAACCATCCTTAACTCAAATGGTGTAGAGCTCATGTTTTCATATATTACACACTTCACCAAGTGTATAGGAAGCCAATGAGCGATTGGTTGTAGTTGTGCATCTAGTACACCCTTTGCAACGGCAAAGACATTGCAGTGATACACATTAATCACCTTCTTATCAATTATGATATCTAAAGCAACCCAATGCTTGTTGATAATGTTGAAGGGTGTGTAAATCTTATTTGCTGACGCCCATGGCTTACCGTACTTGTCAGGGTAAAGACCCAGAAAATAACTCGCAGTCATTGTTGACATAGCCAAATCTACTTCATACGATTCAACATTAATTGGCAGATATTTCTAGTAGAACACCCAATCAAGAACAACACAATCTGCATACTTGTCAGCTTCCTCGTGAATCCTCTTCCTCAAATGGTACAAACCTGCTTCAATATGCTACAACACAAAATAACAAACTACTGTTAGCATTAGATATACATAAACAAATATCGGTAAAAGAAAAACAGAAGACAAGCAACAAAAAACAATATGAAATATAATTGTTGTCAACATATTTACCGCATAGTCCAACCACATGTCATTGTTTAAAATTGGTTTAAAAAACGATTTATCAACCCGTCCAGAAACAATGATGACAGAAAAATCCCTGGAAACAAGCAAAAAGTATGAATTAAACACAAGATAATAGGAGGTGTCAGCACAAGATGGTTCATAATTATATAATGAGTAAAAAATAAAAAATACCGTTTACTCCTCATAGTTTTGTACATAAAATCATGATCAACCTCACTTAACAATGACTTCTTAGGATTGTGCTTTGGCCACCTCCCTTTCTTTTCCTGCTCAAATGGACTCGTCAAGAAGCTAATAGCTTTTGGAATACGCTTTGATCGCCTTAACGATTCAACCTTTTCGACTACTGTAGGATTCTTGATGTATGCATCCCAGTCACTAACTACAGGCAATTCATCCATGTCAGCATCGTCATCGCCTTCAGCAGAATCCAAGTTGATAGTCAGTGATGGCACAATGGTAGCGGGTGGAGTTACTACAACATCAGCCTTCTCATCCCCATCTCCCACATCACCTGATGGGATAACAACATCCTTGACATTAACTCCTACAAGGGCATCCTTATAATATTCATCAGTGGACTTCACCACCATGTCAGCTTCTACATGAAGTCCATCATTGTTGGCCTTAATACCTTCACCAGTACTCTTCAAGCCCCTGTCAGCATCTTCATGTAGTCCATCATTATTGTCCTTAAACTCTTCACCTCTTGTCTCCATGGACATCAAATCAGAATCACGATCTAGATCAACAGCAAAGTGAACTGAGTCTGGATTTATTGTCCTTTGTCCTTCAACCAATGTGACAGGAATGATAGTCTCCGGAACTACAACATCAACCGTCAGTTGTTGGGCTTCATCTCCCTCATCAACACGAACATGTGTCTTAAATTGTTTACATTCTTCAGGTGCATCCAACTCAGGTTCTTCCTCAGCCACAACGTCCTCAAGGATCACACCCATCTTGATGTCAGCAACAACATCATTCACAATCTTACTGCTTGGTTGATCAATGTTGACAGATGACTATGACCTTGCAACAATAGATTCATGCAGTGTGAACCTATTTTCAAGTAAGTTGTACTTATCTATCAGGTCTGTAACCATCCCAACAATTTCAACCACCCTATCAAAACGGGCAGCCACTCATCTACACGTGTAGGCGGCTCTTCAAGCTTTTCAATCCTTTTGAATAAGTCATCTACACGCGCAGGCAACTCTTCAAGCTTTTCAATCCTTCTAAGTAAATAATATACCCAAACTGAGGTGGAATTAGCATCAGCGTTACTACCAACAGATGAACCAGCAACACCATCGTCCTTTGCATTTGCATCTTTAGCAACACCATCCCCCTTTGCATCTTTAAGAGGCTCATCACATTCTCCCTGCTGGTTGTCATCACAAATCAACCTTGTCTATATTACCAACTGTCTCCTGGATGTCATCACCATCAGTGTCAGCATTTTCGCCATCACCACTAACCTCGTCATCAGCTATCTTCATTGCGCCAGTTGTGCCATCATCACCACCATCCATTCCTTTATTCAAAAGTAAAAGAGCAGCCAATGGGGAAGCAGTTGCAGAATCAACATTGATGTCATCACTACCTTGACTGCCATCATGTTGTTTATCACGGGGGTCAGCATTCTCTGTGTCAACATGAGCCTCACCTTGCACCCCAAAAAAAGGTACAATCACTTTACACCTATCATTCACAACTTCAACAGGAGATAACAACCCATCAAGGGGGGCTTCGGGGATGGAGAAAGACTTCTTTGAAGAGCTACTGTTGTATACAATGTTACGTTTCCATGTACTTCCCATAGACTTCTTCATCTTTTGGAAAACAAGCTGAATAGGTCTATCCTCATCAGATGTATTGTATGCATATATCCACCTTGGTCATCCTTTTCTGCCTGGACAACAACCTCTTCTCTGCCAGCACCACATTTATTGGAAACCTTGTTTGCACTCACTGTGGTTGTATCTGTATCAGCATCAGGAATCATATCTTTCTTAGGTTCCTCACCTCTCTTAAATTCAGCAACCTTCTTTCTAATCCTCCCACCCTTCCTCCTGATTGATTTCTTAACTTCTATATCAGCATGAGGGTTGGTTCGTGGGGGGGCCACTAGAACGACCCCTCCTCACAATGACTCTCTTCACCCGGGTATCAGTAGATTGACCTTTCTGCTTCTTCTTCGAAGGCTTTCCTGTATCCACATGTTTCCTCTTATTTCCCTTCTCTACATCAACAAGTTTTTCCTCATTCTTTCCTTCATCATCCACACGTTTCCTCTTCGTTCGCTTCTCTATGTCAGCATGTTTCTCCTCTTCCTTTCTTCTAACAGATCCATAATCAAGGTTCTTGAATGATTCAACATGTGAATCATCACTGCGTAGAAACTTGTTTTCATATGCATACTTGCGCATACGCCGACAATCATACATAATATTAGTCGGTGGTTGAGAAAACACAGGATCACCAATACAATCAACTACGTCGTCAACCTCTTCATCAATATAACCCAAACCTGGTGTTCGTGCAAACCCTTCGTAGTTTGGGAATATCGGTGTCTATGATGCACATTAAAAAAAAATAAAAATAAGAAACACATGTATATAAGAACCCAAGTTTGAAATCACAACTGAGATATTTATCTTACCATGTCACCATCAAAAAGCTCGTCAGCTTCATCATAAGTATGCCTAACCATACATTCCTTGAATTGGTAAATAAAGAGCGGCCATTCCGGGGTTCGAACTGGGGACCTATGGATACTACCCACAAGCCCTTTCCAGTGAGCCATTCCGGAATGGTTGCCTAACCATACATTCCCAATGCAAAGAATGAGGATATTTAACAATCATCTTGAAATTGTAGTCAAACTTATCAGACAATGCTGGGAAAGCTTCAAATATCCAGGATTGTTAAAATAAAACAAGAGGTCATACAAAACAGTAAAAATCCTTAAAATGCTGACACATAGTGAGGAATGATGACACAGAGAAAGGAAACAAGTAAAAACAAAACCTGGAAAGCGATCCAATATCCATACAACTCATAAGAAGGCCTAGCTTTCTTGCGATCCATAGTACATGACTTCTTCAAGGACTTCAAGAGAGATTCATAAGACTGTCTGCCCCATGGATAGAGTCCAAACTTCTCATCATCACAAGCAAGTGATAGGTTCGCCTCGCTGATGATGTAGGAGCATTTTTATCTTTAGTTAGGATATTTATCTTTTAATTAGGATTATCTATTTTATAGGTTTTTTAAGATAAATTAGGAATTTATCTATTTATTTCATATATTTTTATTGATAGAATTTTATTTTGCCTTATGGCCCAAGTTAAGAATTAGGGTTCCTTAGGAGTATTCCCTATATAAACTCGTTGTAGTCTTTATTTTCAATGAATCTGAATGATGAATTTTTAGAGAGTTTCTCTTTTATCCCCTTGGTGGATTCCAAGACCCCTTTCTGGTGGATTCCAGACCTATTTCGTAGGGTTTCGACGCTTGCGAACCCTTTATCCGTGAGAACCCGCGCTAGCGTGTTTCTCGAAACTTCCGACTGCGTCCATTGGTATCAGAGCAGGATTCTCCTGTCTGTTTTCAACTTAATTGGAGCACGATGGGAGATCAACATCTGGCCTGGGCGGATCTTCATCAAGAGATGATCATGGATTGCCATGGTCTTCGAGGATCTGACTGATCAGTTGAAGATGGTGTTCACCATCAGCAACGGAGGCGGCTTTGGCAACGACAACGCTGGCAGCCAAGAATAGCTGATGGGATCCAACATCTAGAAGATAACTCGGGTCGAGTTCTTCAGAGGTGGGGGAGACGGATGCAGGAGCATTTTTATCTTTAGTTAGGATATTTATCTTTTAATTAGGATTATCTATTTTATAGGTTTTTTAAGATAAATTAGGAATTTATCTATTTATTTCATATATTTTTATTGATAGAATTTTATTTTGCCTTAGGGCCCAAGTTAAGAAATAGGGTTTCCTTAGGAGTATTCCCTATATAAACTCGTTGTAGTCTTTATTTTCAATGAATCTGAATGATGAATTTTTAGAGAGTTTCTCTTTTATCCCCTTGGTGGATTCCAAGACCCCTTTCTGGTGGATTCCAGACCTATCCCGTAGGGTTTCGACGCTTGCGAACTCTTTATCCGTGAGAACCCGCGCTAGCGTGTTTCTCGAAACTTCCGACTGCGTCAGCTGACATAGCTTGTTTGTCTAAAACTAACAACCATCTCAATAAATAACAGCCTCGCCATAATTAGCTTCTTCTTCGACGTCTTCTTCATCCTTTTGAAACAACTAATCAAGTCATCATGAGAGCATTTATCCATTCGAAGAAACTCAGAAAAAGACACCGCCTCCGACATGTTGCAGACACGGTCTTCGCATAGAAGACCAGTGACTACATGGAATTCAGCCAATGAAAAACGCGCTATGAGTCCATCAACTTTGAACCACAATTCCTTCTTCTTCTTCGTCCTGAACTGCCGCAACATCATTTGATGAATTAGTTGGAAATTAACAGTCATGTTGTTGCCCTGTGACAACACCCATCCCAAAAAACTTGTCCTCAAAATCTCATAGTGCTCAGAAGAAAAATGTTCTTTTATGATGTCACAAACTTCAGGTTGATAGTATAGGTTTGATCTAGCATGGAAACGTTCCTTGTATGGAATACATAACTTTAATTTCTGCAAACAAACAAACACATTGAATACAAAAATACATGTCAGCATATGAAGCAAACATAATGACAAACTAAACATGCTGTATAAATTACATAGAATCACATCAAACTTGTCTTTATATGTATCAAGATCACTTGAGAGCCCTGTGCACATAACAAAAACAAGATAAACAAAGACAAATGGATGTCAGCACACAGAAATATGAAATCAAACACAAACACACACCCACCCCACAAACAGAACATGCCAAAAATCAAACAAAACAAAAGAGGACATTACTTTTAGACATGTATTACAAGAGGACAGAAAGTGATGCCAAAATTGACGTCAACACTAAAAATACAAGTAGTAACTACAAAATCCCCCACACCTACTAGTACGATTAAGAACTAAAACCACACATTCATCCAAAAAAACGCAAATCTGACATAAAAAAAAAACGAACATAAACAACAACAGATACACACACCAACACTGAATTTATGCACATATTGAACTATTTGATGACAACAAGTAGAGAAATCAACAACGAGACCATGCACCTTCGCATAATCTAACATAAACAAAACCCTAACACAAACAAATCATACAAAAACAACAAATGCATACCTGCGATTCTGTCCATACTCACTAATCTTCAATAACACACGAAAATAAGAAGGAAAACATCCGGAAATTGCCCCTTTTCAACCGAATCAGTAGAAGATCGACTCTAGAATGAAGAACAGTTGAAAATCGCAATGGAGAGAGAGAAACGGGAGAGAGAGGTTACAGAGGAGTTAACTGGAGAGAGAGAGAGAGAGAGGAGGTTATGTGTGTTTTAAAAACCCGTGTATAGTTTTCTAATATTTACAAAAAACGTGTATAGTTTTCTAATTTGGCCGAAAATTTGCGCATTCGTCGCAAATTTTCTCTATCACAAAATACCAAATTCTTAATTGATACGGACAATATTCAGTTACATCATTTAATCCATTATTAATAACAATAATCATGAACGTAATCACTCTCCTTATTTATCAAATCATATCCGACATATCCCCCTAAAGTGCAACTCCATTTTTTATTAAAAAAAACAAAACAAATTTGACGTTATATTGAAATGGGGAATTGGAGGGGGGAGTGTGTACCGTATATTGAAATGGGGAAAGTCCGAAAGAGGAGCGGGGAGTAGGCGTGATATTCGAGCCGAACGAGCCAAGCTCGGTGTGTTCAAGCTTCGCTCGAATAAGAAACGAGTCGAGCCGAGCTCGAGCCTAAATTTTATACGAGCTTTTTTTAGTGCTCAAGCTCGGCTCGCAAGCCCAACCACATGTTCGAGCTCGGCTTGTTTGAGCTCGATCAAGCCAAATGAACGAGCCTAAGCTCGTTGTCCAAGCTCGTTCGTACGACTCGTTTGGCTCGTTTATGCTTCATTTTCAAAGCACAATTGATAGATTGCCTTGTTTCACTCTTTCAATACTAATATGAACAACCCAAATTCATTAAAAATCGAAAATTACATCAACAAAATATATGAACAACCCATTATTTTTTATGTTTGTTCTTACCTCCAGTACAAAAAGCAGCAAACACATATACATCAGATCATTAAGCCAAATATAAATTCAACATTTAAAGATCAACAAGAACAAGGCATGTGCTATCTTCGGCTTAGTAAAATTCAACGTTGCAGATTCAACAAATAATACAAAATAAATTTCAGATTCAAGAAATACAGCAACATTTAATAAAAAAAATACAGCAACAAAGCAAGAGAGATGCCAGATCTCTCGTGCCCAGGAACAACCAGATCTTCTCAAATCTGCGAGAGAGATTCCATATCTGAGATTCGTCCTTCCTGCTCGCTCGCCATTCTCAGATCTGCGAGAGAGATACCAGATCTTCAATCAAGACTTGAGAGAGATAAAATTTCTTACCTAATCGAGACTCGAGAGAGAGGGATTGTTTGTGGAAGAGGCCAAAGAGGCCTTGATTATCTATTAAATTTCATACAAATTGAAATCTAGAATCAGTTAATTACCAGCCGAACAGCGACGAGTCCGAATCGAGGAGGACGAGCCGAGCAAGAGAGGAAGGAAGGACGAGCCGAGGAGGACGAGGCGCGAGCGAGAGAAGGAAGGGCGAGACGAGGAGGACGAGTGACTGAGCCACGGAAGGAAGGGGAAGTCAGATGTACTGTTGGGAGTAAAGGGAAGTCGTAGGTGCCGCTTGAGTCGTTTGGAGGTCGAGCTGCGAGCGAGAGAAGGAACCAAAACTCCAGATGCACGAGAAAGAAGTGAAGCGGCGAGGAGGCGAACAAGCCCTTTTAACGCCTAAACCTCCCTTCCTCATAACCTAGGGGTATTATTGTAATTTAATATCTCGAGCTTTCGAGCTCGACTCGGGCTCGGTTCGGGCTCGGCTCGGGCTCGGCTCGGGCTCGGTTCGAGCCTAAAACATTGTTCAAACTCGGGTTGTTTTATCTCTTCGAACGAGTCGAGCTCGAGCTTTTTTCGAGCCGAGCTCGAGCTGTTCGTCTCGGATAACAGCCCTAGCGGGGAGTGTGTATCACACACAGAGTTGGATGGTAGGAGAGTATTTGGAGTGGGTCCCATATTTTTTAATTAAAAAAAAGGCCGATTTGCTAAACTAGACCAAAAAAGGGGCCTAATTGCTAAACTAGACATGTACCTAAAAAATTGGCTAGGGGTAGAAAGTAGTGTATTTTTGCAAATGCAAAAATACCACCGGCAGTGGAGGTAGCAGGTGAAGGGGAGTTGAGCACTGTAGCTCCATCATTTGAAAAAACATAAATCAGGAGGGGGAGGTGCTGGACATGGTGTGTGGCTCAAATAAAGTGGGAAAATGGGGGGGGCATTTATGAGGGGAAATTTCAATAATTGAATTAAGGGTATCAATCAACCCTTAGAAAAACTTGATTGATTGGTGTCATTCCTTATTAAATGCTCTGCAAAAAAGGGAGCCAACGTAGGAGACGAGTGGAAAGTTGAAGGCAAAGCATCACCTTCATTTTTGGGAACTGGAAACGGTTGGCTTACCAATAGAGGACAAACATCTTACCAATAGCCGACAGGTGTCTTACCGATAGGACAAACTTATCCTACCATACATTGAAATTTTGGAGATAATATGGAGGGGAATGTCCATAGCGATTTTGGCGGGATGTCCGTGTAATTTTGGCGCCAAAACAGGGTTCTTCATTGGGAGAAGAGGGTGAGCATCTGTCTGACCAATATGGTACAGTTATCTAACCAATAGCATATAGTTATCCTACCAATAGGCTTAAAATGTCTTACCATACCTGAAAATTTGGACAAATTTGGAACGGATTGACCGTAGCTGTTTTGGCGGGTTGTCAGTGTAATTTTGGCGCCAAAACGGGGTTTTTCATTGGGGGGAAGGGGGGAGCATTTATGAGGGGAAAATGCAATCATTGCATTGATGGGTGTTCCCCAAGCACATATATAAGCTTGAGAGAAGGATCTCAAACACCCCAACATGCCTTGCAAAAAGTGAGGCAGAGTAGGAGAGAGGCTGAAAGGACGGGGGAAAAGGCACACGTGCATCCGAGGAAACGATACAATTGTCATCCTACCAATAGTACAGTTCTGGCCTGCCAATAGTGTTCAACTGTCTTTCCATTCCAGAAAAAGTGCAACAAGTTTGGTGGTGGCAGTGGCAGCGATGGGTAAGT
This sequence comes from Persicaria tinctoria, assembly GCA_037127255.1. Classification (NCBI taxonomy): domain Eukaryota; kingdom Viridiplantae; phylum Streptophyta; class Magnoliopsida; order Caryophyllales; family Polygonaceae; genus Persicaria; species Persicaria tinctoria. Next base: position 15,861,347 of record JBANSL010000007.1, on the reverse strand, counting down.
CATCTTGTACCTTTCCTTTGTAGTTGTTCCTCTTTCCTATATCAGAATCCGGTGCACGAGCCTGACCAATCCGGTGCATGAGCCTACAAGCGACAACCCCTTCCACACCCTCCAGTGAACATGAGTCGGAAAACTTCGACTCATGGACTGAGGACCTGTCGTCTCCCACCCCAGGGGAACTACTCCTAACCGGGTCTCCCACCACGCAGGAAGACTTCGATGATGGTCTTGATGGAGGCGGAGGGGCGGATGAGAAGGTTCGAGGCTCCATCGAGGAGAAAGAGAAGTTGGTGATCGTTGATACCGACGACGATGTAGACGTCCTACCCCCCACGGAATGGAGGACATAATAGACGTAGGAACTACAAAGAGATGAATTGAGATGATAAGATTACAACTTCCATTTTTAATCCAAGAAGGCCATGATCTTGTGATGATGTGATTATATTATATCTGAGTTCCTTATTGATACAAATGTTTTCGTGGAATGGTAGGATATATGGAAACTAATGGTAAGATAAAACAACGTTATTGGTAGGATCAAAATGAAAACCCAGTAATTCCTGTATAACTTGACACTAATGGTAGGATAGATGCACACTAATGGTAAGATCGTTTCTATAGAAAGTATTTTCCTGGCAAGGTGGCAAACAAAGTATTTTCCCTGTGTCTCTAGAAAGCTACGAGCTTAGGGAAACCTTTTACACTTCACTCGTTCAATTTGCATTGCCATTGAGTGGATTACTTGGCAATAATTTTGTTTCTTATGTTAGAGATGACAAACTATTACCTTAAGCTTTTACATCCACTTGTGATTTTATTGAGCATGGCATATCGCAACTGAAGTTTGACCATACCATAAGCATAATCATACAGTTCATCAACGACATTTATTTCAACATAACTCCGAGGGACATCCAAAAATGCATCTCACGTTATTTATAAATTTCTCCTACCAAGTTCACAAATTTGTTCTACCACTGGTGTATATATTTTCTAACAGATTCAAAATCGTATAAGTTTAGAAATATTTATAAATTTGTCCTACCATGTTCACAAAGTTGCCCTACCACTAGTGTATATATTTCCTACCAGAGAGATTTATGAACATACTCCGCATTAGCCTATGTGAGAGTCGAACTCACATCTTTGTGCGCATACACAATGCTCTACCAATTGAGCTAATATGCTATTTATTATCGCATAAATTAAGAAAAGTGCAACAAAGAACCTGAATAATTGGCTATTTATCATTGCATAGATTAAGAACAGTGCAACAAAGAACCTGAATAATTGGGAGATTGAGCTGCAAAATTACTGCACATAGGGATAATAAGGAGGTTTGTAAATTTTCATTGATGAACAGATGTGTTGAACTTTAGACCTCTCTTTTGAACCAAAAAAATAAAATAAAATTAGGACAGAGACTCCAAAAGTCATATACTGTCATTGAAATGCATCAAATTCAATCCACACACACAACTGCACTTTCTGAGTTTCGCAACCAAGTAAAATAATTGAAATGCAGACTGGAAATTTACCAAACAGACCCCAACAACGCCCTTACAAAATCCCAACCTTTATGAAACAAACTTCCGAGTTCAATCTGTGAACGATTCCAAACAGTTGAATTTCAAAAGGGTTCATAAGCAATCAATATCCCTTAATTGACCCATCTCACACATCTTAATTTTGAAAAAAAAAATTCACACAAAACTTTATGTTCCCAATCTCACAAGTCACAACCAAAAACACTGGAATGGAAATTTCACCAACAAACAATAGTACAATACCAAAACTTTTTAGTAGAGATCCAGACATGCATGATTGAATGAGTTTTGAGTGAGAGATCGAATATGTTATCATATTCTGTCATTGAGATGCATCAAGTTCAATCCATACAAGTTAATGAATACCACTACTTACCTGTAGGATACATACATCTGAATTTTTGAAGCATCCCCAACACACAGCTGTACTTTCTGAGTTTCACAACCAAGTAAAAAAACTGAAATGCGGATGGAAAATTCACCTTACAGACCACAACAACCTCTTTACAAAATTCCATACTTTAGCTGTCATTAAATTGAAGTTTGAGAGGCTTTATAAGCAATATGGATTTCAGAATCAACCAGAAACAAGATGTGATCATACCGTACCCATGAAATGGCATCTGATTGTGCTTTGATAGTTCCTCCATCTTTGGCACTAGAAACTTGATGGTGCCCCCTTTATAGCAGCAATTGCTTTCCTAACTGATTATTAGTTGAAGCTATGTTACTGAATTGATACATTTGAAGCTTGCTGAAATAGAAAACTGGTCTGTTCCATCCCACTAATCTGCAAAGGAATTCAAAGGCACATGTTTGATCAACAAATCAATCCTAAATGCAAATAGGTTAAATAGATACAATCATATCCTCCCAAATGATCAAGCTTATCCTACCAACTGAACAAACCTATCCACTCCAAATTTAATAACCATATCCTACCAACAGAACAAACATATCATGCCAACTGACCATAACTATCCTACCAAAGGTAGGAAGAACTGAAAATAGGCAAGATTCCTGTATGCTAAACCTGAGATAATGAGTGATTTCAGATGGCACAAAAGCGGAAAGAGAGTCAATTTTTCAAATGTCTCTACAAACTTCCCAAAAAAATCATCACTTCAACAGCCCCAGAAAGAGTGCATGTGAACAGATTGATATCAAAATGCAGCACATATCACTTAACACAAGAATATTGCTTGACACGGCCAGATAAAGATAATCACAGTACACATACAAAACTCTTCTCCTAATCCAAAATCATGGTTATACAATATCTTCAAGACTAGTACAAACAAAACACTAATCCCGTAAGATTCAAACTTTAATTCTATATCAATCTCATTAAGCGACGGACTCAAATTGAATGCTGAAAAACCAAATCTTGCTTTCAGAAATCCCAAATCTCTGCAATCTTAAACCGGCAAAGTGCAATCCCAGAACCTACAGAGTGCAATCTTAAACCGGCGGAGTCCTAATCTCTGCAATTTCAACGTCTCTCATGCTGCCGACATATAATCAGTAGGACAATCAATCCAATACGAAAGCAATTTCAAACAACGGCATCCAGAAGAGAGGGAAAGGGGCTTACCTTCTTCAATCTCTTGAGCTTGCGATTTTGATCATCGGAGGGCGAGTGCTCGCCTGGGACTACCATTGCTCATAATCCACCCTCTCCATCCCGTCCGAAATAGGGTTTTCGATTGAAATTTGAGATGGAACCGAAAGCGCTTCTTCCTTCTTCCTCCGAAAAGTCCGGCAGTTAGACCTTGCATCACTGCTGCGGCTTCCTCCACTGCCTCTGAATTGACAGAGAGAGATGCTTCGGCTCGACCTTTGGGAATTCCATGTGTGGAATCGGCAGAGGAGTCTCAGGGGAGGAGCGCAGGGGAGGAGTGAGCGAGAGACATCAAGAGAGAGAGAGAGACCGACCTTTCCTTTCCCCTCTCAAATTTCCTCCCTGGCTGGCTGATGGCCCTTCTTCTTCCACCGCCTTTCATGTTTTTTCCCACCCTGTACCGTTCCAAAAAACCGGCAATTAATTTTGCATGGGGGCAGAGAGGTTATTTTGAGCCAATTTTTGGGCTAGTGGTCTATTTGTGCAATTAGGCCCATTTTTTAGTCTAATCACTACCATTTCCTCTAAAAAAAAATTAAAAATGGGGACTAAATCATCACCCTCCAATTCACCCAATCCTAAGGCTCAGATTTGTTCACAAATTGTATTGGGGGTAGAGAGGTTATTTTGAGCCAATTTTTGGGCTAGTGGTCTATTTGTGCAATTAGGCCCATTTTTTAGTCTAATCACTACCATTTCCTCTAAAAAAAAATTAAAAATGGGGACTAAATCATCACCCTCCAATTCACCCAATCCTAAGGCTCAGATTTGTTCACAAATTGTATTGTAAGGAGTGTGTTTATATATATATATATATATATATATATACTTTTAAGTTTTTACTTTATATTTTGTGTTATATATATATATATATATATATATATATATATATATATATATATATATATATATATATATATATATGTATATGTATGTATATATATGTATATGTATGTATACATACTTTTAAGTTTTTACTTTATATTTTTGTGTTTTGATTTTGACCTAAATTAGTCATTTCTATTGTTCCTAGTCTCTTCGTTAGTTCGTTCAAACAGACAAACACAAAGGGGAAATAAGCGGCACTACTACACCCCTAGCCTCCACTCTCTAGTATGGTCGTTCAAGGATTGCCCGTCCAGTCGTTACTTCCGGCCTCCCGACCCCACCAGTCGTTCAAGATCTCCCAATTTCTCACTTGCTCTCTCAATGATTTGTCGGGGTTCATTCGGAAGAAGCACTAGTGACGGAAGGAATTACAGCATGGTAACCATGGTAATGTACTGATGATAACCACAAGTTCTGGTTATCACATATGTGATAACCACGACTTGTGGTTGGTATATCTGGTATGAAAATTTGTGTACCACCAGTTAGTGGTTGGTACGTGATAATCATCATTTTTTGTGGTTACCGTACCATGCCAACCCCAGGTAAAATGAACACAATTCAACTTTGCTAAAATCGGGTGTCTCGAACTTGATTGACGGTGTTGGGTGGATGTAGGATTTATTTTAGGGGGTTAAAAAATTCTTGTATTTTTTTTATCTATATATATATATATATATATATATATATATATATATATATATATATATATATATATATATATATATATATATATATATATATATATATATATATATATATATATATATAATATTTTTTGTTTGAAAATATTGGAGAAACTTGAAATTTGTGACTTAAATAGTCATTTTTAAGTAGAAAAAACTAAGTAAAACAAGAATCGTAAAAAAGGGAGAGCCCTTTTTTGTATGTATATATGAAAAATAATTCGTTTAAATATATTGGATAAAATATTAAAATTTTAATTATTCTATTTAGCGCAGAGTATACTTACCGTTTACCTGATAATTGGTCACACCGATTATAAGACAATTGGTCGCATGACGACCAAACATATGTATTTTTTGTCCAAACCTGGTTGTAACGACCATAAGTGGACTTGATCGCAACGACCAGTTTTTTATTTTTAATAAAAATTATTTTTTAGATCATAAGTAGACTAAAACATCATCCTTTTTAGCTATGTTCTTATTGTTTGTTAATGAGCTCACGTGATCAGCACGTGACTACCATCGGCTATATAAGCCATCTCCCTCCTCACACTCGGACAACTTGTCCAATTCAGTTGTAACCAATTTCTATAAATCGAAAGCTTCAATTTATTGTTCATGGCTTCTCATCTTGCTTGATCTCGTTCCAAATCAAAGAATTCAATTCCTGAATTCTGAAATGGTATCAGAGCTAACGAAGCTCGTTTGATTCTGCGCTCAGGTTTTGTTCTTTGTTCACGAATTTTTTGTTGATTTTACTACATTTCTCTTGAATTTCTTGATTGATCATGGATAATCAAGATGCTCAAATCGATGTCGGTGATGTTCTGTATTTGCATCACTCAGATCATCCGAGTTACAATTTGTCAACTCATTTTCTAAACGAAACCCATTACAACAATTGGAGGCGTGTTGTTGAGGTTTCCTTGGTTGCTAAGAACAAGATTAGTCTGGTTGTTGGTACGTTTCAGATTCCGATCAAGATGACGATGAGGTATGTGCAATGGAGGAGGTGCAACAGGATGGTTGTTGCCTGGTTATTACATTCGGTGGAAAAAGAAATCGCTGAAACTCTATTGTATTTTCGAACTGCGAAGGAGAACTGGGATGATCTAAAGATGCATTTGGTTCTCCGAACAGTACTAGATTTTATCAAGTACAGAAGGAGATGTTCAACATTTCTTTAAATGGTTCATCCATTACTTCTTATTTCTCAAGATTCAAAAAGTCGTGGGTTGAGTATATGGATTTGGTTGCTGCATCAGTATGTGTCGCTTGTGGATCTTTGAATCCAGTTTCTCGTTCTTTTGCCAACCAACAAGTTATTCAATTTCTTGTGGGGTTGCCTGACACTTATAACAGTGTTCAGACCAACATATTGCTGATGAAGCCTACTCCTAATATTGTTGATGTTTATTGAATGTTGATTGATGAAGAAGCTCGGAGAGGGCTGAATAACTCATGTGTGATTGGTGATAGCACTGCTGCTTTCAATGCATTTCAAAGACCTGGAAATCAGAATGGGAATCACGCCGGTAATTCTCAGTATCGCAAGAAAAATGGTCAGAGAGGCAATTCAAGCAATCAAAGTGGTAATCAACAATCTCAGAATGGTCCTAAGGGAAAGGGGACTTATTTTTGTGAGCATTGAAAGGTTTTTGGCCACTCGATCAGTAGGTGCTTCAAGCTTCATGGGTATCCTCCCAATTTTAAAGGAGATAAGTAAAAAAGGTTTGCTTCAAATGTGACTATGGAAGAAGATACTCAAGAGCCTACTCATACATTGACTAAGGGTCAATATTATCAGATTCTTGCTTTTCTAAGTAAGCAAATCACTGGTGAAGACAACAACATGGTGGCAGGTACCACATTTTGTTTTAGTGTTCTTGGTAGTGATTATAGTTGGGTCATAGATAGTGGAGCAACTCATCATATTTGCCCTACCTTATCTTTCACTCCTATAAACCTTTTACATTGCCTAGCTATATTACAGTGCCTAATGGTCGACAATCTAAAATATGCAATGTTGGTTCCATTGTCTTACAAAACCAGATTATACAGCATGATGTGTTACATGTTCCTGATTTTGCTTACAATTTATTGTATGTTAGAAAGTTTGTGAATGATTTGAATGCTTATATGTTGTTTAATCCATCTCAATGTTTGATATAGGACCCTTCAATGAACAAGCCACAAGTGCTTGGTGAAGTGTCAAAGGGCTTGTATCTCATATCTATGAGGAGCAATATTGATATTGTCAAAGATGCATCTGATGTTCTATCTTCTGCTATTAACCTTGATAAGTCTGTAAAATGTAACAGTGCTCATGCAGTATCTCCGAAACTTTGGCATTGTAGACTTGGCCATGTGCCATTTGATCAATTGTTTCATTTTCAATTTTTGCAAAACCTTGTAACGCATAAGAAACATCATGTTTGTAAGGTCTGTCCTAAGGCCACACAACATAGATGTTCATTTCCTGATAGTTCCATAAAGTCTTTAACTTGTTTTGAGTTGATTCATTTGAATATTTGGGGACCTTATAAAGTTCCTACTCATAATGGATTCAAGTACTTTTTTACTATTGTGGATGATTTTTCTAGAGCCACTTGAACTCATCTTATTGTTGCTAAAAGTAATGCATTTGCTGTTTTGAGGTCTTTTATTGGTTTTGTGACTAATCAGTTCAGTGCAAAGGTTAAGATTGTCAGATCTGATAATGGAATGGAGTTTTGCAGCAATGAGGCTCAGAAATTTTATCTTGACAATGGTCTGATTCATCAAACTACTTGTGCTTATACTCCACAACAAAATGGAGCGGTGGAGAGAAAACACAAACAGTTGTTAGAGACAACTCGTGCTCTTTAATTTATTTCAATTACATCCTCCTATTCAGTATTGGGGAGAATGTATTTTAACTGCAACTTTCTTGATAAACAGGTTACCCTTGTCTTCTATTCAATTTAGAACTCCTTATGAAATTCTTTTTCACAAGTCTCTTGCTTATGATATGCTAAGATCATTTGGTTGTTTATGTTTTCTTAGCACTAACAAGAATAACATGTCCAAATTTGATTCAAGGAGTGCTCCTTGTATATTTGTGGGTTATCCTCATGGGACTAAAGGATACAAAGTGACGGATCTTAGTTCTCACAAGGTTTTTGTGTCCAGAGATGTGCAATTTCATGAGCTGCAGTTTCCCTTGCACAAAATTGATTTTGACAAAGGCATACCATTACCTAATATTATGCCTACTTGTCCTGAATCTATATTTTTTTCTTGACAGTGAATTACTTGATGAGAATGTTATTAACCATGATGATATTGCTGTCAATCATGATCAAGGCAATGCTACACAAAGCTAGTCATCAAACAACATTTCAGATTCTGGTGGTGAAGAGGTTGCCATGCCTGCACTCAGAAGATCATCCAGAGTTCCTATACAACCTCACCATCTACAAGATTACAGATCAATATCTCGGAAATCTAAGAAACAACCGACAATATCTCGGAGTTCTTCTGAAGCTGAATACAGATCAATGAGCCAAGCTGCAGCTGAAGTTACTTGGCTTGTCAACGTTTTACAAGAGCTTGGAGAGACAGATTTGAAGCCAGTGAGGCGGTGACCATACATTATGACAACAAATCAGTGATTTAGATTGCCAGAAATCCTGTCTTCCACGAGAGAACGAAGCATATCGAAATCGATTGCCACATCACAAGGGAAAAGGTTATGGATGGCCTACTTCAACTTACATACCTACCAACACAGAACAGCTAGCGGATGTATTGATGAAGATCCTCCCGACGGCGTATCACAAGGAGTTGATCGGCAAACTGGGGATGCACCTTGAAGCTCCACCTCCAGTTTGAGGGGGGGTGATAGTGTGTAAACCGGGTTTTCTTTTATTTATGTACACAAAACCCGGTTTCCTTATTGTTTGTTAATGAGCTCACGTGATCAGCACGTGACTATCGTCGGCTATATAATCCATCTCCATCCTCACACTCAGACAACTTGTCCAATTCAGTTGTAACCAATTTCCAGAAATCGAAAGCTTCAATTGATTGTTCATGGCTTCTCATCTTGCTTGATCTCGTTCCAAATCGAAGAATTCAATTCCTGAATTCTGAAATTGTGCACCAGCTATCTCCTCTCCTTCACGCCATCTTCTTCCCCAGTGTGCTTCAATTGAAGCGTTCTAGTAATGGGGCTAGATCCCATCTCACGAAAGCCTTCTTAAAACTCATATTTGGGGATTTCAATTTTCAAATTGTCTCCAAAATCTCCTAATGAGTCACGACAATTAGGCCCTTCTGCACAATGTCATATTCACACCATCTTCTCTTCCACTGAATTTCAAATTGACTTCAAAACTTAGAAAGTTAGAAGTAAATGAAAATAATTTCAATTTGTACAAAGATGTTTTATTGAATTAACTGATTTCAACATAATCCTTCTTAAAAGTAAAGCTTAGGGATTGGAGTTGAAGAAGGAAACAATAACAGTTGAACTCTTCGGTGGCGAAGAAATGGTTTTAGGAACGGGTCTAGACAGTGAGGAAAAAGTTTGTGGTAGTGTCACCGCCTCCTCAAATCGCAGTTTTGACTATGGACTGATGAGCCAACTGCCAACGGGTCCTTGGTTCCCATTGTAGAAGAACTGTGAAGATTAGAGTTGAGTTATATTATAAGTGAGTGAGAGAGAAGGATATATTTTGTGATTTTTAAGCACTTTGTGTTGAAGTTTTGTGTATGCAGGGTGAGATTACGACAATACTAATGTCCACATGTAGACCACGAAGGTAATCAATTATGTGAAGACTACAAGGGTAAAATCACATTTAACAAGTAGACCACTAGGGTAATCTCATGTGTGAGTAGAACACAAGGGTAGTCTCGCTTGGTACTCAATTCTAGTCTTTTGAAGAAGTAGACGAAGTCCCAATGATTTGGAGATTTCCTTTATGTAATGGTGACTTGTATATTAGTAGGAGAATTGTTCATTAGATTAACTTTCCTTTTAACTGTATTGCCTTTTTATTAATTGCATTGAGGGATATATTCACAAACAAACAATCCTTGATGAGATACTTTCGATACACGCACGAAATCTCAATCTCTATGAGAGGGTATGATCAAATTTCAAGACAAACGTTCACCCCTTTATAGTCATACACATTTAGGGCTTGTTTGGTTTAAATTTTAGAAAGATTGAGAAAAAAAAAATGTAGTCTATTTTATAGTTTAAAATACATTGTTCAAAATTTTAATCATTATCATCTTCTCCCAACTTTGCATACAAAACTGGTTTTGTTCCCTTTATTTCAATCACTCATTTGAAAAAGAGGTAATCGTATCCCCTATAATCCTCTAATCATTACTCATCTTGTCTTATTTTCATACAAAAATAGCAGTTTTCTCTTATCTACGTATATTTTGATATACAAAATTTTTGTTTCCATTCCATTTACCTTACATACTTATTCCAAATGCGCCCTAATTTTAATCCTTATCGATGTGGCCCATTAGGCCCAAGCCCAATTGTTATCCTATACCGAGCAAGCTTAGCTAATCGGAGCTAGCTTCTAGCTACCCAACTGAGCTTATTTTTAATACTTCCAAAATTAAACTTGTTAAAATACGTATGAACAAGTCTCCAAGCCATTTGGAAGGTCCAAGCCCCGAAATGCCCAATGCCTTAGCTTATACGAGCACCCAAAAGCTCCCTAATTCTCATCCGGACATCATCGAGCATTTTAGCTCCGATTCTCGTGGTGTCCAGAGGTTGTATCTCGACTTTTAGTTATCTTGGGATAATGTCTTGATAGAGGTGATATCGGGAATCAACACAATTTTGATTGAACTCACACAAGAAACACACAGGGATACAGTCTCGGATAACCGAAAGGTATCCATTGGACCATAGTGGATTAGAGCCTACGCTCAACTGGCCTAAGGCACGCAGGAGCCTTTATAAATGATCACTAATGGATAAACTCCCTTTCCCCCTTGTTTATATATATCAGGTTCTGTCGTATAAACACATGAAAACCATGTAACAGTAATTTTTTCGACATTTTGAACAAAACACAGGTATGGCCGTATGGGCATGAGAATCAGATGCACCGACTCCCCAAGAGTGCCCCTGGCTGGGTGCCACAAGCCATCTTATGCTGGAGGTACTTGTCAACGATGTCAAGTCCGCAAAGCTCCTTCACAACCGGCATGGTAGCAGGCACACTTACTTGGAATATGTCGACGGAATCAGATGCACCCACTCCCCATGATCTTAGCTGCTTTCTTGCTTCTTTGATCGCCGCTCTCGTGGCACAGTGAACTGTTGCTGCCAACAGCAGTGGTGGCTCCCCAGAAGCTGCAAAAGGTGCAACACATTAGCACATGTTTGAGCCACAACTCGGCCTGATCCAACCCAAGACTTCCAGGGTATTTCTTCAAAAGTTAAACACGACTTGCAATTGCATTAAGAGGGTAAATGCTTCCATATACCTTTTGACGAAAGAACGCGTTTCTGGTGGTGTCCGCTGTTGAGTATCTCGACATTGAGCTGTTTCGGGATAGTGTCTATCGTTGGGATCTTGTATGTCCATGTGCTATCAGCAATTACCATTCCATTTGCGTCAGTCAAGTATTCCTCCATCATGAAGAACCCAATTCCTTGTACAAATGCTCCTTCAATCTATAGGAAAACGATAAGATACTCAGATGTAACTAAAAGCATTGTTAACTTCAAAAGGCATGAAAGATCAACAAGGCGGCCAACCTGTCCCAAATCAACTGCAGGGTTAAGGCTCTGTCCGCAGTCATATATGATATCCGACCTCAATATCGAGGTTTCTCCTGTTAGGAGATTCACCTCCACCTGTGACAGCAAGTGCTTGTTTTAGTTTAACTGCTGGTTACGAATAAGATTGACAAGGATTACACATGATCTTTTAATGACTGTTATTTATGGCATTCCTTTGAGCCAATAGTCCGTGGCTGTGCCCTCTTTGGAGCCATCTGTAATTCTGTATAACTCAAATCTCATACTTGAATAGCGATTCTAATCAATATGGAATACACTACCCATCAAACTCTTGGTGTGCTATAAAATCACTTAGATGAATTACTTACCTCACTCACAGCTGCTCCATAGTTCAGATATTGCGTGAAAGTGGAGTCTGGCACAAAATAAGTGCTTGCCGATAAATTGATTGCCTGAACCTCTGCCTGTGTTTTGATGAAGGTGATCGAGGGAATAAGTATCTTTTTGACGAAATGGAAAGGAGAATTATGCAATAAGTTCAACAAGAAGAATCATAAGCAACAAAAATACATTATATCAGTAGCAACAAATGAATTCACTCAACTGACATCACATGAAAGAAACAACATATATAGTGACTCTATGCAAAGAATACAAAATATGAATCGTCTTTCGTCTTGTAATGTTAGAAAGATCACCATAAGAAAAGATGTATAAGTAAAAAACTAAAAACACAAGTTTTCACCTGATCGATCAGTGTCTTCCAATCAACTGACCCCGTCTTTTGCAGCAGATTCTCTTTTAGAGCTTTCAATCTCTCAACCAAGATGCTGCAGCAAATTCTAACTGCTTCACAGCTAAGCTCAGATGTGGTACTCCCTCCTGTCATCCCTCCCTGTACTAGGCTCAGTGTATCAGCTTGCACAACCCGAACTAAATCCACAAGTTCTCCAGTTCCATCACACTGGATCAAGCTCAGACCATATGCAGCCATTTGTTTTACTTTTGTCCATAGCCCTTGGCCAAGCTCAATCCCTCCGACCTCAACGACAACAGAACCATCCCACAGTATGCTAACTCTTCCGGGAGCAGGCCTTAGTTTCACCTCCATCACTATGGGTAATCTAGAGATGCCTCTTTTCTTCCATTCGTTAGAATTGTTGAATTCTTTCACAATTAGGGCTCTTTCCGTAAAGCTTGAAGAGTTACCCAACTTGTCCCAAATTGAGGGCAATGTGTATTCATGAGATTCGCCAGCAGCTTCGTCATAAAAATTGCTTAAGCTCTCGAATGTATGGAGATTTTTTGCTCTGACTGCATCTACGTCTATGGAGAGGGTAGATGCTACATGTTCAATTACAGCTTCAGCTATAAATGACCCTTGTACCTCCCCTGGACCCCTCATCGCTGATTTGCTCACGTGGTTCGTCTTGCACACCTTCATGTCGAAAGACAAGGCACCCCAGTCATATTTCTTTAGTGCACCAGTGATGCAGATTGGCATTAGAGGACTGAAATCATCAGCATTCCCTGCATTGATTAGTACATCAAGGTGCAAGGCAGTGATCTTCCCATCTGACTTGAATCCTACGCTATACGTTATCTTCATAGGGTGTCTTCCACCTGCCATTATCATATCAGTCTTTCGGTTGAGGTACATTCTGACAGGACGGCAAAGCTTCTGCGCTGCCAACGCACAAGCTGTAGCAATCTGTAAAAAGATTTACAGGTAAGGATCATTAACAATATGCAAAGTTTCTATGAATTCATCAACAAGAGGTAACTCCAAAGAAAAAATATATTGTTGATCAATGAGGATAGTACTAAATTTCATGGAGATGAGGATACTTACAGTCGTCGCTTTAGTAGCCTTACCACCAAAGCCACCTCCAACCCTTCTCGTGATAACACGAACATTATGCTCGGGAATACCAAGGCATCTCGCAATCACGGGATTGCAGTATTCAGGGCACTGATTGGAATTGTAAACTACAATGCAGTTGTCTTCATCTGGAACGGCAAGGGCTGTTTGGGTCTCCATGTAAAAATAATACTGTGATGGCAGGCTGATCTACATAACAAAAACACATTTTATTGTACAATAAATATTCAGTAGATGAATCACTCCAATTGCTATCAATAGATAGTATGGTTATTTTCATCTATAGGGAGCAAGAGTACCTCTGCGGACAGAATCTTGTGGCTGGCTTCAGCCATGCCCTTTGAGAAATCTCCGACTTCCTTTGGAGTGAAAATGGGAGGGATATCGATAAAGCTAGATTTTTCTGCCGCCTCTTCAAGGGTTAAAATTGGTGGGTCTAGTCCTTCGGTGTCATATTCAACTATTGCAAGGTTAGCTGCCAAATCTGCTTGTTTTTGTGTCTCTGCAACCTGCAAAAGAGTTCATGTTTGTTTATGAAAGTGCATAAGCAGAGTCTACTTATATTTAAACGAACTCGGAGAATGTCTCTCTTACCACGAGAGCAATGCGGTCACCAGCGCAAGTTGTGATGCCCTCAGCAAATAAGGGTTCAATGCTCATCAAAAACAGGGATCCTATGTTCTGCCCTCCATTTGGGATATCTCTACATGAGATAATTGCAACAACCCCATCCGGAGATGACCCTGACTTGAATTTTACATCTTTGATCCTCGCTCGTGGCATTGTACTATATATGAAAGCTCCATAGAGACAATTTGTTGGGGAAGGAATGTCATCAACATACACAGCTTCGCCTGCAAGAGGCCATGTTGAAGGATCATACAACTCAAAATCAGACCAATAAAGATGTGACTCTACTCAAGAATCAGCACCATCTGCTTTAGAACCTTTGGACTTTAGAATCATCTAACCAGCAAACGACTCAAACTAATGACTATAGTGATGCTAATATGTTAAAAACATGTTGATAAGCTAGATTAATGTCTTTTATTTGCTGTCTATAAATAAGCAAGTCAGCAGACAGCATAACAGATCATATAGAAGGAAAGAAAACCTGAAGCCTGAAGAGCAGCTCCAGTCTTCACAAGAGAGTCTCCAACAGGATGGAATTCTGAACTTGACTCGATTGTCTGCTTAGCAGGTGACAGTATGAGAGATTCATCGTTAATCTGATTATTGTCATAGCTCTGTGACATAGGCTCAGCATAACCATTCAGAAAAACACGATAAAGTTCATGACGAGAGTCCAATAGAGGGTGAAGGAACTCGAAAAGGAAACCGGCAGCCAAGCTTGACCTATAAGAAGCATGTTGAATGCCATCGTCTGGAACAATAGAGGCCTGAATTAACTGAACAGCTTCAAACAGAACATCATATCTCAGAGTTATTCCACTCAGAAATTCTTCAACATTTCTAACCCGAACAGCGTGTGCAACCCCATAGGCCCCGAAAGCCAAACGGATATCATTTATCACAACAGCATCCAAATCTTTGCTCGGAGCAACATCAGCCAGAAAAGCAGCATTCAAATAAGGCAATGCATTCCCCAAAGGTCGGGGTGCAGCTCTGTACGTCTCAAAAAGTAGCTTAGAAGACTGCCTCGAGTGATCATTATTACACATTGGCTTCCAACTCGGGATGCGAACACTCACTAGTAGGCCTCTGGGGTCAAGAGGAGGCCTTCTGAGGAACTCTTGGAAAGTGATCATTTCATGTTCTGAACCCGTTACAACATCAACTATTGCATCCACAGCAAGCATTAAGGTAGCAACATCAGAGGGAAACCCACTTCTCTGTGACATCACCAAATTTCCACCTATACTTGCTGAATTCCGAACAGATTTTGAGGCGACTTTCTCAAGGTGCTTAGCAATTTTTCTAAGCAATAACCCAGCTCCCTCGTTACATTCGCTGTTGCTACCTAGCTTCAGTGATTCAATTGCTTTAGAAATTGTCACTGCTGCCCCAATACATGTTTCTGAGTCATCTATTTGAATCACTGTTAACTCGGGAATGTATTTCAGATCAATATACTTATCATACTTCTCTAGCTCCTTGTAGTAACTTACACCAGTATTGCTAATGACCAACTTTAAACGCCTCTTTTCTTCGTCAGAATCACTCAATTCCAGCAATCCTTGGAGCTCCTTGATGCTTGTAGGACTGTACCAAGAACATCCCTTTGAATTTAGTGGTGCAGAAAACTTCAATTCCTCCTTTAGAAACTCCGGAAATCTACAGATTTGATCCTTTAATGTATAAGAAGGTAACCTACTTGCTTTCACTTCTTTGCTATCATCCTTTCTCCAAAACGAGTTCAATCCCAAATCCTCAATGTCCACATTAGCTGCAAAGCTCTTGCAGGCATCAGCAATGGGACGATAGCCAGTGCAGCGGCAGAGGTTCCCTGATATACACCTCTCGGCTTCAGAGACCGTCAGCTTGGAGAACCCGGGAGAGGGCTCTGAGTGATCTTCCTTGTCGGCATTGATAAGAGCCGAGAAGAGCGACATGCACATCCCAGGCGTGCAGAAGCCACACTGTGAGGCATGAAAACCAGCAAACCTCTGTTGTATTGGGTGGAATCCATCTTTGCTGTTCCCAATACCTTCAGCTGTTGTAATGGAACAACCATCCACACTACAAAGAAGTGTAAGGCATGAATTAACCGTGTATTCTTCCAGTTGATCACGTAGGGGGTCGTATTTGGAAACCAGAACCATGCAAGAGCCACAACCACCTGAATTAAGTGAATTAATGTCAGAGCAAGACATGAATTAACCATCATTGATGCTTTATGTTAGACATATATGACAAGCAAAGACATCTTTATATATAAGCTGTCTAACTTTCTTGCCTAATTTTCATACATGAAGCTAAAACTAGCCGAGTTTCTAATGTTATAAGCCAAAAGAAGTACGAAAGTTTTTAGAAGAATTACAGCTTCTTCAACAAATCTAAAGATTTTCTGGCCTGAAAGATGTTTGTGGATTCATAGTGCTTCTTCGTCGATGGAAGTATTCTCTTATGTTTGAGGAGTAGTACCATGGTAAACAAATTTCTTTCAATAATTTGGTCTATCAACCAGAGTTTGAGATCAATCCAAGTTAATCATATAGGCTATCAGGCGGCTTTATATGTGGATCATTATCCATCACAGAAGTGAAAGATGCTTTCGTGATTAGGGATTCACCACCCGCCAACCTATTCACTCATATCCAATCCATCCAGCATCCGCAGGTAACCGGGTTGATCGGGTACGTGAAATAGGGCAGTTGGACAGTAGTCTAATGTGTTTTCCCCGGCTTAACTTATAAACAACATACAAAAAACAATCAAACTTCAATGGAAACAAGTTGAGAATCTGCAAAATCTTAAACAATTAAATACCGTGCAAACATCACAAACATCTTCATTAATGAAAAACCAAGTTCAGAAGCTCCTCTTCCAAGTTTCAAATAAAGTTATATAATACTTCAACAACAAACAATTCTGATGGTAAGCAAAAAAAAACGTACAGTAGATAATTCCAAAACTACGTAGATTAAACCTAGACTAATTGATTATTACTTTGTAGCTGTAGAATTGAACACTAAGGTTGACTTCATACATACACGCATGTAATGGTCGCGTGGGTGGATCGGGTGATGGATCGGACTCACCTTAGCTCACATCCGACCCGATCCACCACCCATTTATCCACTATCAGTGGTTCCATCCATCTATAACGTATTTTTTACCCATGTTTTCAGGTCAGGTCGAGGGGTTGATTAGGTTTCAAATGCTTTGCATCACTAGTCATGATTGCTAACAGTTCCCAAGTGTGCAACAACCAAAACCATAAACACTACCCAAAGTGGACGATGAAATTTAAGGACTACAACATAAATAAGATCCATATAAAAAAGAAAGGGTGCTTAACATGCACAAGAAGATCCAATAGGCACAAAATCACCTTTAATATTAAAATTAATGATTTATAATTGACATTTCATTTACAAGTTACCAGAGTACAATTTTTTTTAATATTTAAATGACAAAAAGAATTCTGTGTGTTTAATGATTGGCTCCTTATATATTATGGGAACAATTTTATTCTTGTTGAAAAGTAGCAAGTTGCAAGAAAACGATAAATATTAAACTGCCACTGACCCACACAAAATAAGCTGAACCTCAAATTTCCCCTTTAGATATCAGTCAGTCATCTATTCCTATAGATACAAAGAGAGAAAGATGAGAGATGGACCTTCGCCACAGCCGAGCTTGACGCTCTTGAAACAAGTGAAGGAGCGCAAGAACTCAACAAGGGTGGTTGAAGGATGAATGGTTGGGACCTCAAATCTCTCTCCATTTACTGCAAACACCAGATTCCTCCTGCTTGAATTGCCCTCCTCCATACTCTCTGTCACTCACTCCCTCAAGCTTCTTTCAGGGTCGTTCGATCATGCTCAGGTTGAAGATGAAGATCAAGTGATCTTGTCTGTACGTCTCACCACTTTCCCAATCATCTTACTAGAGTGGATGACGACAAAAATTTAAAAAAAAAAAAAAAAAAATGGTAAAAGGTGAGCAATCGTTTGTCTTAAAAGTTGAAATATGTTCACAACAAAATGGATTATGATTTTGACTAAAGAGCTTCGTTGGTATTATTCCTAATCCTCTATTAAACAATTATCCTAAATTATAATTTCAAAACTAGCTACGTAATGGATGATGAAACGGAGTAATTTTTAAGGCGGTTCTTCCATTTAAGTAAGGTGATTGAAAACAAATTTGATTATTTTACAGGGAGAGAGCCACGTCACTCAATCAGTTATACTGGCGGAACCAGAAAAAAATCGAGAGAGGGCTCAACTTTATTATCGAAATTTTTTTTGAATAAATATATAAAATACAATTTTTTGTAAAATTCACAAAATAAAGCTTTGAATTCAAAACCTCATGATTGAAACTCCTGTACCAACTATGCTAAGCACAATCAATTACGTATTGCCCTTTTCAGCTTTTTTTTTACCCTTAAATTATCAAAAATTACAAAAAAACTACATATTTATGGACTAATGTCATACCTTATTGAATGACAAACTTGGATAATTCATCTAAGCTGGCACATTGTAAACAGCAATTTCAGGAACCTACATTGAAATAAACTTGTGAGTTTCATTTCTAGTAATAGTTCTTCAAGTTTCACATGCCAACGAAAAAAAGAGTAAAACTGGCACAATTTTTAAAAAACTAACATTGCATATGTACATGCTCAATAAGAAAGGGGATCACAGATTCACAATATTACAAACATCGGAACAGTAGCTTCATTGCTAAGCTATATACTCAGCTCATCCACAAAAACAATCGTAAGGTGGAATAACTGAATAGTAACCACCGATTATTTTCCTTGGGACTGTTTGGAAAACAATAAAAACAGGTGTAAACAACTACACACCTGCAGGCTGCAGCGGAACGTGAGCATAGGTCATGTTTCTATCAAATGTCGTATGAAATGTACAAGGCGGACAAATTCGGAATGGTCCAAGAAGATGAAAATCTCACGGAGTTCAGCTCTCAACTTCTAGGTTTGTCATTGGTGTAAGAAGAGAGGTGGATGACAGTTTTCTGGCTCAAAGAGTTCCGACATCCATGATTTGCTTTGAGATCATTATAATGAAAGAGGATAGTGGGACATCTCCTTATTAATAGTATCTGAATAGTACTCGGTGTAACTGAGGCAAATCCAAGACCGGGAAAGGCTAAACTCTGTATGATTGGGAGACTTGAGATATTGTGAATGCAAATCTTTCATGGTTTCCTCGAACTGTTGCCTTAATGACAGTACCTGTGGAAGAAAAGGAAAGCCAATGCCTTTTAATTTCTACAGGATGTGAACAGTGAAATCCCAGTTGTGCATGCACATCATGGAAGCGTCACCCGGGAATTATTGATCTGAAAGAGGTTGCTCATATCAGAAAGGTGATGATCAACAGCGTGAGACAAGAATGCAGGAAGTCCAAACTCCAAAGCACCCTGCAAAATCCCTTGAATAGTATTTGATGTTGATTTTTCTTCATCTGATAGGAAGCATCTGAAAAGACGATGGCAAGGGTCAGCTGCATAACTGAATTCACAACTATACAGCATACAAATATGCTGAAAACTGTTCATCTCGAAGTGCTCTAAGAATAATGCAACAAAAAAACTTCTCAAATCAGTAGATATCCTGTCTCATTTCATGTCTCATACTTCACAAAGTTTTAAACATCATCAAGCACCATCTCATCTTAAACCATCAAACACTTATTAATTGATGATGCTATTGAAAATTGAATTGTGTGGGACGTGAGATGGGATGTAAAAAGGGACAGAGGATCTCTACTGTTCTCAAATAAACATCAGATAGACCACGATAGCAAGCAATAGTGGTTAATATTATCATGCTTCAAGTATGAACTTCGATGTCAAATCTGCAAATAACTCTAACTAGTCACTAGACCACCGAATGCTCGGAAATTATATAAAGTCACAGGTTTGCCCAATACCCTGTATGAGCTAGTAACTTACTAACTTACATGTGCAATGAATAAGACTAGAACATGTGAACCAACTCAAGAGAAGGGATAAATATCATCTAAAGACCGAAAATCCCCGAGAATAAAAAACCAGGTATGTCTTACAAACTCTAACAGTGATGCGAGAAACAAAATTAAAAGAACATATCCCATTTTTAAACTGTAAACCTAGTAGGCACTGCCAGACCTAGGACACCTTGCTACTGATCTTCAAGGCACTTAAGAGAAGAAAACAATCGACATATTTAAGACAAGAAAAACAAATTCGATGCTACCATTTTGTGTATCTTAAATCTTAATCATACATGTTTAGGAATCAAAACATTCAAATCGGTACATTATGAATTCATGCAAACCATTGGAAGAAAGACTGAGATAGACACAGTGTAATTCGCCGCACTTGAATGTCTAATATTATTATCTGTATACAGTGGAGTACTGAAAATCAAAGCACATGTATTCTATCCTAAACTATCAAGATGATTTCTCCTAATAGATGGAAGCCACATCTACCAAATGAGTTGCAACTCGAAGTATTGCCTAAAAGCATAAATACCTATTCGCCTTGGGTGAGGTAACCTTTCAATAACACCATTCCTTGCCACAACAGCACTTCAGAGCCTTGTTTTCTACATTCTTTAAGACAGAGTTTTAGACGAGAAGGGGGGCGTGTGTCCTCCTGGGCAAAGATCAAATGGATTATGGCAACAGCATCTTTGGAATTTGCAGGTGAAGACTGAATCCTTGCCTAGGAATATTTATGGCGTATCAATGGTACACTTGGCAATCTGGCCGAAAAAATGGCCCTAGATTTTAGCCCCTCACACAAAAATAGCTACTTTTTGGCATATCAGATGGTACACATGGCAAATGGGACTTTATATGATCGATTCAAGTCACAGCCAGTATATAAAGCCCATTTGTAGATTTGTAGTGCACAAATGGTGGTTGCTGTGACTTATGAGGCATGTTTGTAAGGGCGCAATTTAGACACCACCGTAGCAAAGAAGTATCAGTATCTTAGGATCTAGATTCATCTATCTGCCTTTCTAATAACCATAAGCAGCCAAAAGCCCCCAGACCCCCAACTGTTTCCAATTAGAGCTTCAACTGATGATACAAAACCAAATAGTCCAACGATGAACAAACAATAGCGAAATCAATCAAGCATCAAATTGATCGATCAGGCAGTGAAAAATTGAAAATGGAATTGATCGCACAAGATCAAACCAAAAAAGACCTAAAGAAACATGTGTGTGTGTGTGAGAGAGAGAGAGAGAGATTAGTACTATGTATAATACTGGAAACGGAGTGGTTGCCGAGAAGGAGGAGCAAGTGGTAGGAGGACTTCCGGTCGCTACGAAACCTCGATCGGAATTCGGAACACCATTGCAAACTGAGGCCCCCTAATCGGAGACAGAGTATGCGCCATTTTATCAATGTGCAGAAAGAGGGAAGAAGGCCGAGGACGGCGGGGCGAACCGGTGGCATGCACTGGCTTGGAGACGAGCACCGGTTGTTTACGCTTTCGTCGCCGCCAGGAGCACCGGTTATTTAGGATGACCGACTATACTATACGCTAACTCAAGGCTGAACTTTCAACGCGCCACTTTTTTTTTCCCGATACGTTATAACCTGGGTTGGGTAACATATTGTGTAATTTGCTAGTGTGTGTTTCTCCCATACACTCAAAAGGCAATCGTGTTGTGGATCGACTCGCTCATCTGGATCTGCTAATGACTTCTTCCGATTGGGAATCTGATATTGTAGTCGACGAGCTCGTCCGGACGCTGGATGGTGGTTCAACCGCGGTTGACCATCTCCAAATTTTCGCCTTGTATAAAAAGAAACATTGTGAATTCGGGTTAATTTTGGAAAATTGGGAAGAAATAAAAAGAGTCAAAACGTGACATTGTTTGAAAAGATCTAAACAAAATCAAGCATAAAACCATCGAAAATGAGCAAAAATCACCATCAAACCATCAAAGGAACATTCTTTGTTCCATTCCTAAGTAAGAAAACAAGATACGTGAAAATGAGGCAATCAATGCCATCATTCAATTGGTCGCAATCACAAAACCCTACATTTAAGAGTGGTGCTACATTGTCTTTATATAGTGCAAGCAAGGTCATGTGCAAGGTACATGTAAGACAAGTCTCCTTATTATAAACATAGCTAAGACTTAGACAAAATTACAGGAAATAAACTAGGGAAGAGAATTGAGTAAAAATAGCACATAATCTTCATATCCCCTTCAAATTGGACTTCATCGGAATCCAACAAGACCCAACTTGGATGAGAAGAAATGGTGTTACTTTTCTCCAAGTGGCTTAGTTAGCACATCAGCTAGTTGAACTCCAGTTTTCACGTACTGAGGCTCCACAAATCCATCTTGCAGAATTTCTCTCATATAATGACAATCAATCTTTAAGTGTTTGGTCCTCTCATGGAAGACTAGATTTTCATCAATGTGTATAGCAACTTTGTTATCACATAATAAAGGAATAGGTAAGGGGATTGATAAATTAAGTCTTTCAATCCAAACAAACTCACTAGCAGAGGTGGTCATGCTGGAGGTTGATACGTTTACCACCCGGGTAAAAATACCCAAGGGCATAAAGGTAAAAGCACGCCCGATTCCTGTAAAAAAAAAAAAAGAAAAGCAATTAGTAGCTTTAAGTAGGTTAGTTAATTAGGCTAATAATGACTCTCTCATCCAATGCGTACGCGAGCTCTCAATGGAGCTTCAACGTTCTTCTTCTCCAACGTTCCTCCCTTCAATTCAAAACAGAGAAAAGCAACTCTCTTCTCCAACGTTCTTCGATTAAACTACAACTCTCTTCCACCTTAGCTTTGTGATTAAACTGCGAGATCGAAGAAAAAGGTAAGTTTTTTTTTTTAATAATTATGTCGTTGATCCATGCCTAGATTCAAAGTTCATATCGCCTCCATTGTATGTCCTTCATAGGGTTCAATGATCGATTAAACTGCAATTCCCTATCTCCATGGATGGTTAATTAGCGTTCTGGGTGGTTTAGGGTTAATTAGGGTTCTGGGTGTGGTTTAGGGTTCATTACAAATCGATTGTAGTTCTGGGTGGTTTAGGGCAATTTCGGTTTATTTGCTTGTTTCAAAATCGAGCTTGTAAATTAAGATGATTAAATTGTATATTTTTCGTTTATTTGCTTAATTCGAAATCGATTATCTAGGGTTTATGTGTTGGTTTAGTTGCAAATTTTGCACCAGGATGTGTGGTTTATGTGTTGTTTAGTTGCAAATTTTGCACCAGGAAGTGTGGCTTATGTGTTGTTTAGTTGCAAATTTTGATCTGAACGGTATTTAGGCTTCGAAGTAATTTGAGTTGCAAATTTTGCACCAGGATGTGTGGTTAATGTATTGCTTCGAAGTAATTTGAATTGATTTTATATGAACAACAATCGATTTCTAATCATCATATTCATTCTTCAGTGATCAAATCGAATTGCAATGGATCATTCATTTGACCTAAACATCGGGTATGCTACCGAAGAAGAAGGTAATTTCACTCATACACTAAGCTTCTATTCCTTTGATTGTTGTTGTTTGAATGTGTGAAGACAACCAAATTGAAGAATTGAGTGATTGTGTTGTAACAGATTCTGTTTGCGTATACGGTGACAGTTTAGATGATGGAGATTGATGTATAGCAATTGGCTAGCTCGGCCAATTGCTAAACTAAAAGAACGATCTTGCTTAGCTCCTTGATTTCTCTTGACGATTCGGCCCGATCACACACTAGTTGCCGGTACGGAACGTAAGTCTTGAAATTATCTTAACAAAATTAAACTAAACTAATTAATAACTAACTAAACAATCGTCTTAACTTAAGAATTTCAAAACATTAACAATGGAGGAACTATGAAATTGAAACTAATTAACAAAGTGACAGACGAAAGATTTCAAAAGAAGCGATGAAGAAAGAGCGCAGAGCACGGATGTTCGAGGGATGGCCGCCAGCGCTGAAGGCAGCGCCGAGCACACAGGAACGGGCTCCTCAGTCGATCGAGCGAGGGCGCTCGATCGACTGAGCCGTGCACAAGCGCAAGGGCGCGAGCGCCTAGTGCGGGAGACTGGATCGCTGCTGCCAAGCGCCTAGCCTCCTGGTGGCGACGGGGCTGGGTTCGGGGTTGTTGAACTAAGGTGACGGTGATGGTGATTGACGATGGGGAAGATGATGATTGTAGTGTCGATCGATAGAGAACACAAGAGCAATATAATTTTTGGGATTGATAATCGAGAACTTTTTAATCCTATAAAGGGGTTTCTCAATTCTATTCAATCTGATTTAATTCAATAGAACTACAATGTTTAAATAGAAAACCTAAGAACCAATTCTACCGTGCAAGATAGAATTTAGGTTGATAAAGATAGAATTTTAATCCTAAAGATAAATAAACCTAGAAGATAAAACTTAATCTAAAATCCTAACCATCTTATTTAATCTAACTAAGAAATACTAAAAATAAGCAATTCTATAATTAGACTCCAACTAACATAGGAGTTACTAAAAATAGAATATATATATATATATAAAAATAAGAAATATAAATAATAAAATAATTAACGCCGTTTCTTCAACGACTCCCAAGGTGGAACCTTCTTCTTTCGCTTGAGGATGACATCAGAGATTCCATCGGGATGGAGGAAGAGGGTAATACTGATAATACCAATGAGGTTGAAGAGGATCAAGACAACGAAGACAACAACATAGAGGTCGGCGGCGAGGATGCTGAAGGTTATACTGAGATCCTACCTCCGCATACCGGGATGGCATTTGCACATTCTAGAGACGTTTTTTAGTATATGCGCATACAGGAAGGCGGTATGATTCCAGTACATGATCAGGAGTTCAGAAAAACATCCTGCTCCCAATGGACCAGAGAAGTACAAGAAGCTGAGGATAGCTTGCTCAAAGTTTGGAAAATTTGCGTCGAAGGGAAAGAAGCAAGTAACAGGATCGTTAACTTGTGTTACCGGATGTCAGTTCAAGGTAAATGCATCAGTTGATGCAGACGGCAAATGGGTGATTGTTGGGGTCAATTTAGACCACAACCATGAGTGAGTGCCTACCAATTCGAGACTTCTTCTGAACTATAGGGTTATCAGCGAAAGAAACAAGAACCGGATTCTGAACTCGAATAGAGCTGGAGTTCCTATAGCCAAGAACTTCGGGACTTTTGTGGTTGAACATGCCAGCCATGCGACTGTTCCTTTCAACAACAGACATTGTCGCAACTTAATCAGCAAGGCAAGACGACGTCACATGGAAAACGGTGACTTTGTTGCAATGCGTGACCACTTTGAAGAGATGAGCTCAAGCAACTCTAACTTCTTTTACTCCTATGACCTGGACGAAGAAAACAGATTAGGGAACATGTTTTGGGCCAATGGAAAGAGTAGGGCAGCTTACGAGGAGTTCGGAGACGTCATATGCTTCGATACGACATACGTATCAAACAGATACAAGATGCCTTTTGCTCCATTCGTAGGAATCAACAATCATGGCCAATCCGTGTTGTTCGGGTGTGCCCTACTCGCTCAAGAGGAGATTGAGAACTTCGTATGGCAATTCCGCACTTGGCTCACATTATGTCCGGAAAGGCTCCAAAAGCAATCATAACCGACCAGTGTCGGTCCATAGGTGCGTTATTACAACTACCATCATACATTATTACATTCATTATTTATACTAGCTAGTGCTTGCGAATGATATCACACTTGTTACTCTTGATTAACTCTTGATCGAATTGCTATGCTAGGGAATGCGGTCGCACAAGTGTTCCCTAACACTCCACACCGGTGGTGCATTTGGCATGTGATGCAAAATGCGCACAAGCATTTGGGTAAAAGGGAGAACTGGAAGGACATCAATAGGGTGCTCCAGAACTCACTTCACGATTCCTACACTATAGAGGAGTTCGAGACTGCTTGGAAGGAGATGTTAGATTGCTAAAGTCTACATAGGAACAAATGATTGTCGAAGATGTACGAGGTTCGCCAACGATGGGTTCCTATCTACTTCAAGGATCACTTTTGGGCAGGGATGTCCAGCACCCAAAGAAGTGAAGGAATGAACCATTTCTTCAAAAGGTATGTCAATATCAACACTACCCTTACAATCTTTTGTGGAGCAGTACGGACTAGCGTTATCGGACAGGGTGAATGCTGAGATAAAGGCAAACTTCGAATCCATGAACTCCCCACATCGATGTTTGACCGATCACGGGTTTGAATAAGTCTTTCAACGCTTGTACACAACTATGAAGTTTACGGAGTTTCAGGTGGAAGTTGGGAAACTGGTGTACAACAACACCACAAAGATTCTAGATGACGACGTCACTTCACACTACGACATTGTCGTTAAACAGCCACGACACCGCCGGCCCCACTGCCAAACATTGAGAGTTGTTGTGGACAACGCGTCAAAGGACATGAAATGCGAGTGAAAGAACTTCGAATTCAGAGGGAATCGCCCCGTCATAGAAAGAGTCAAGCATAGCCTCCGTTCCAATTACTTCAATTGGTTGGCCAGAGTAAAACTCGAACCTTGACATGGCTAAACGCCGAAGAGACTGTAAAAACGTTCAAAGGAGGGAGGAAGGTTAGAAGAGAGAATGGAGGCGAGAGAGCCAATTGAAGATGGAGTAACTTGAATGGAGTGGCTGAGAGCCAAAGAAGGAGAAGATAGGGACGAGATTGGGGATGTGGAATCCACCCGGTTGGGTGGGTAGAAATTAATTAGGGTTGTTTTTACCATAAATGGGTAGGTGGGGTGGAGGTTAAATGTTTGACCGATTAATTTTTTTTAAACAATTGTTAAATGGTTGATGGACTTAAATTAACATATTTTTGTAACATACTACTTAATTTTGTATTAATAAATGGTTATAAATGGTTGTGTTAAAAAACATTAACCCTGGCAGACCAACAAAAAAAAAACATTAACCCTAAACGAAGTTATGAAAAATTATTAACTTTTTTATCAAATTTTTAAATATATTTTCAGAGTACTTTTTTATCGACTTTTTTCTATCGATCGAGGTAGTTTAAACCCTAAAGTATTATAATGTATAGTAAAATAAAAATTATTTCGAGAATATTTATAAAATTTGTACTCATAATTTAAAGATTATAGTAAAACATACAATTATTTTCACATTTTCCTTTTATATCAAATTTGTACTTATATCTTTTTTTAGTAATAAAAATTATTTCGATTTATTAAACCAAAATGTGAATCAATCTCACATTATATATAACAAGATAAGTCATGTAATATATAATTCGAAGTGGGTTAGTAACCAATGGAAGCAGATGCCCTAATGGCTGCTTCCATTGGTTACAATGTTTGTTATACTCTACATAGGCCCGAGTTCGATTCCTGGTAGCGCGCCCTCCTTTTCTTTAATTTTCCTTGTTAATAGCCTTTGAAACGGTGCGTTTTGATTCGGAGCAAAAAATCCAAAACCCTCCCACACTCAACCATCACCAAATTCTCCCCCTTCTACCATCGGTAAAAATAAATAAATTAAATAACGAGAGGTGGGCCCCACTGACACAGAATGCCAAGTGCCAACCGGCTCTCTCCCATAGGGCAATATTAATTGCACATGTTCACTTAATGTGAATCATTGGATTAGAATTAATCTAACGGATATGATTTGCCTCATATTTTTTTTTTCTTTTTTTTCTCGAGAATACCTCCCCGGCTCCCTTCGAGAGGAGATCTCCCTCACCCTTGGCCTTGAGTTTGGCAAATAAATGGAGACTATGTAGTACATTGAGTTAAATCTATGGACAACACTAAGCCATAAAAGAATGAGTAGCTCTCAAATCGAACGGAATACCGATTAACTCAATTTGGTAGTACATAGTACATTGAGTTATTGGTGCGTTGGCATCGACCTCTTGCCTCATCACGTATACACTCTTGTCTAGGTTAAATGGTCCAATTATGTTGCGTTCACCCTCAATGTCCATATAAGTGTATAAAGAAGTTGTACTGCAATTGCTAGTGAGGGGCCGATTGAAGGTTTGCATCCTTGAGATCGCTTAACAGTTTTCTACCATAAACCAACTTCATCCTCTTGGCAGAAAACAATAATATGCAGCCTTTCCTAATTAGTGCACATAATACTCAAAAAGACCTCGCCATATAGATAGCATTTGATGTCATTTATACCCTGTTCACTTATATGAAGTCCAAAATTTCACCCAATTATAATTACTCTCAAAACCAATGTAAAATCAATTCATACTTATATAGTGTCATAACTTCAACAACATTACGAGGAGTCTCAAAGTTTTCAAATGCGGAGAATACTATATCTTAGAAATGGCTACTGGGCATTTCGGGACACGCAGGTCTTTCACCCATTATTGAATTGAAATATTGCCTTAAGTCCCTCTAGCTTTTCTTTAATAATGAGGGTTTCCGTAAACGTGAAGGTAATATCCACGGCGTATGCCCGACAATGGATTCAAATACTTAAATATGACACCTCGATTGATGTCATACTCCAAATCTTCCTCCATTTTCATGTCGAGTGCTTGTAGTTCTACAACCCTTTGTAACTTCTCTGTCTGCCACTTCATTTGCCATGAGGTTGTTACATCACTTGTTGAAGGTAGGCCATGAATAATTCAATACCTCCACTCTCTTATATGCTCATTCACTTCACTAAGATGATCTAGCGTCTCGCAAATGTGGTGTTCTAGTCGAAGACGCCTCTTTTCTCCGGCCTCCATGAGATCAAAACAATGATTCTCATAAGTATAGATCGGTGACACTTCAATCACGGTCTTCCTTACCAAGTTGTAAGGTTGCAGCTCCATCTTGTAGCAAATGACATCCATTGGTGGAAGCACATCATCAGATAGGACCATCGTTCTTTCCAACTTGTAGTCCGAGCCAAATCGTATCATACGTCGCCAATAGTTGATGGCATCAACCGTACGTAGGGCGCATGAGTAGCATAAGCCGATGAGTGTCTGTTTGAAGGGTATTCTCCAAACCCTCCCACATCCTCAACTCCATATCACAACACCTCTTATAATGGTGAATCCACTCTGCAGAATCTGGAAGATAGACTCGCGGTTCCATATTGCGCGATTGAATTGCGATGCGAGTCATGGAAAAGTTGATCGAGCTGTAGTTAGGCGTGACCAAGGGTTACGGGTCAACCCGTGACCCGCCGGGTCGTTGACCCGACGGGTCCGGGTTGGCGGGTAGGGACGGGTAGCGGGTTAGAGTTAGGGTCGGGGAATCCGTGACCCGCCGGGTCGACCTATTTTAAAAAAAAATAGCCGTTGTAGTGGGGGCCACAGGTCGGAGGTATTTTATTTTTAAAAAATGTAGCCGTTGTAACGGCTAGTAGAGTGCTCGGGGCTATAAATACCCGACTCCTCCTATCACAAATCCCATCCAATCCATCAATCACCTATCAATTTGATTTTCATAAGCTCGTAAGTTGTAATCATGTCCGGTGACAACCTCAAAGAGGCGTTGTTTCAAGATCACTACGATGAGGCGGATGTGCAAGCCGATCGATCATTCGTAGCCGTTTGTCGTCATTGTGCTAAAAGTTACAAGATGCGAAATAACATTGGCCATGCTAATTTGAAGTCTCACATCACCAACAAGCACCCCGAGAAGATTAAGAACGATGGCGCTTCGGACTCGAGTGGGACGAGTGGTGGTAAAAACTAGTCTATTATTCCTATGTCCTAAGTCTTAATCCTAAGTAGTCAGTATTGTAGTAATGTAGTAAGTTTATGTGTTTTACGTTTTTATGTTATTATGTTATGTTATGTGAATCGGTGAATGTGAGTCGTGATTTGTAAACGTGTATTCGTTTTTCGGTTTACAATAAACTTGTGTTTGAATTATTCAAAGAATATTGTTTTATAAGATAATATTTTTACTAATTACCTAACAACTTAGAAAAAATTACCTAAACATTATATATTACATTTAAAATGTTCAAAAAATAAAAATCTACATAAAATATATTGGAAACTTAACATATAAATTTAATTAAAATTTAAGCTAGTTAACTAGTAGCAAAACACCACCCAAGTGCAACTTAAAAAAAAAAAATTTGAATCGGGGGGCAACGGCTATAATTACAACGGTCGACCCGGTTGGACCCGGCGGGTCGACCGTTGCCCAACGGTTGGATTGGAGGGAAAGGGCTCGGTTTGGCTCTATAAATAGCCCCTTTCCCTCCCAATTCCAACCCACACCTCACTCATCTCCTCTAATCTCATCTTAATCTCTCTAATCGCTCTATAATCGCTCTATAATCGCTCTATAATCGCTCGATCATGTCTCTCGTAATCCCGGTTTCGTAGTCTGTCTCTTAAATCTCCTAAATCTCTTCAATTCAACATGTCGGGTTTCATCAACCGAGTTACTAGGGGTCGCAAGAGTGTTAGTGGAGCCCCATCTTCATCGACCCCGAGTGTCGGAGGAGGCGGCTCAAACCCGGCGGCGGCACCAAGCCTTCGTCGAAGTGCATCGGTCTCGGCGGCGAGCGGATCCCGACGTCGTCGAGATGATGCTCTACTCGCCGACCACATCGACGAGATCATGGAGGAGGACGAGGCCGAGCTCGAGGCCGATGGGACCCCCCAAGCCGGAACTCCGACGATTCCGACCCAAGAGTCCGGGTTCCCCGCCGAAGGGAGCCAAGGAACTCCGGCCGATGGAGAATCTATTACTACGGCGGAAGTTCGAGCCGCTACTTTCAAGTATTGGTTCACAAAGGGTCCTAGGGAGCCGGCTTGGGAGGAATCGAGTTGCGCCGCCAAGTGCAACTTTTGCTCCACGGTCTACAAGCACAAGAAGGGAGGCGGATATGGGAACTACGGTCGCCATATCCGTTCGAAGCATCCCGAGAAGCTCAGCCTCGCCAAAGGGCAAACTCAACTAACCGGGTACGCATCTTCTTCCTCTCAACCCCCTGGTTTATGGTCTTATGATTATCGTAGTTGTCATGATCAATATGCGAAAATGATAGCTGTCGAGGGTTTAGCTTATAGTTTTTCACAACGTTTATGTTTCAATGAATTTATTACGCAAAATGTTCAACCTGCATGGCAAGGTATTAGTCGAAACACGGTTAAGAGGAAAATATTTAGACGGTATAACACCCGTAAAAATGAATTAATCGAATATTTTCAAAAAAACCATGATTTACACGTTTCGATTTGTAGTGACATTTGGACCGACCATTGGCAACATCACTCATACATGGGTGTTACTTGCCATTGGGTTGATCAACGTTTTCAATTGCACAAACGTGTTTTAGCTTTTCGAGTTTTCGACGAAGCACACACGGCACGAAACATAGCAGGTGTCCTTTTAAAGGTTTTATAAGAATATAGATTAACTAAAAGAGTTTTTAGTATCGGTTTTGACAACGCTTCTGCCAACACCGCATCTATCCCAGATTTAATCCAAAACTGTCAGCCCGCGATAGGCGGCAAGTTTTTCCACATCCGTTGCGCCCCTCACATTTTAGACTTATGTGTTCAAGATGGTTTATTATATTTACAAGGTGTTGTTGAACCAATTCGATTTGTTTTGCGGGCACTTTGGCGAAGCAAACAGCTTCGCCAGCAATGGAGCGCTTATTGTCGTAGGCACCAAACCCGCCCAAAAACGTTCCCCAAGGACGTTTGCACTCGGTGGAACTCCACTTACACAATGATTTATGATTCAATCGCTTACAAGGAACTTCTTTCCGGTTTTGCAACACAAAACATCCCGGACTCACACATATTTGCCGATGTGTGGACTCAGGCCCGGGACGTTGTGGAGGTTTTCAAAGTTTTTTACGACGCAACTCGGACGTTTTCCCACGTTTACATGCCTACATCAAACATTTTTTGTTTTATTGCAATGAACGTAGCAATAGCCCTTCAAAACGGGATTAACACGCCTTCCATTTCCCAAGCAACTATGGAGATGCGGCAGAAATGGATCGCATATTACAAATTTATACCCGACATTTTCCTCGTAGCGTGTTGTTTCGACCCTAGATATAAATTAAAAGGAGTTCAATTGTTTTTAGAAAACTATTATCCGACTTTAGGGATTGTGGATGATCCTGATTGCAATGTTATAATTATTATTGCTAGAGTTAGAGGATTGTTAGAACAATTATATACTGAATATTCGACGGGCGATAAAGCGCCCTCCGGTCGTCCTCCCGTGCCTTCCAGTTCAAGCGGGTCACGAACCAGCATCACCGCTAGAACTAAGGCACTTGCCCGAGATATCTTTGGGTCAAAGAGGTCGAGATCTTCGTCGAGCCCCCACTCGGAGCTCGACGAATATTTGTCCACTAACTTTGATTTTCTCAGCGATGAAGAGGAAGATTTCGATGTCCTTGAGTGGTGGAGCCGTCCCGAAAGACAAAGATTCCCGACGTTGCAAGTAATCGCCCGACATATACTTGGGGCACCTTGCTCCACCGTAGCCGTCGAGCAGCTTTTCAGTTGCGGAGGTCAGATTCTTTCGGAGAAGAGATCAAGGTTGCTTCCCGAGAACCTCGAAGCCCAAGTTTGCCTTGCAGATTGGAAGAAGGCGGAGATACGGATGCAGAAGAACAACTTGGGGACTGATTCCGAGGATGATGACGGAATAGAGACAGAGTACATTGGGAGCTCCATTGATGGCGCGGTCACAGATGGCTCAAGAGGTCGAGGATCCGACGATCAAGAAGACTAGAAGAGGAGGTAACCGGGTCGGGGTTCAGACATACAGGTAAAAGAACTACGTGGGCTTTGATTCCTCACCCCCGGGAGGATACCTAGACAGTCGGGAAATCGATTCAAGCCCTTCTTCCTTCCCCCCCCCCCCCCAACACTCCCTAGTCCCTAATACAAAAATTGTACACCTTTTTTGTAATTTGTAAAACTTAGAGTTATAAGATGTAGACTTTTTAGTTTTGAAAATTATAAGATGTAATATTACATATTGTATTTTGTACGTAAATACTAAAGAGTCAAGACTCAAGTTATGATTTGTGAACACGAAAGGATATTTGTCAAACATATAGGCGTTCAATTCCCGTTCCCTTTCTCGACAAATCCGATCCGACAATACAGATTCCGAAGTCCGAACTAGTGCAAACCCGTCCAACCCGGGTCCAACTCGTCGGGTCGACCCGGCGGGTCTGACCCGCCGGGTCAACCCGTCGACCCTTTGACCCGCCGGGTGACCCGAACCCGCCAACCCGTTGAAATCCCGGGTTAGGGTTCAGGTCGCCCTTCCCCGACCCTTGACCCGCCGGGTCTGACCCGTGGCCACGCCTAGCTGTAGTATGGCATCGGTGCAGCTAAGGGAACAACTTCTCCTCCGTTGGTTGCACTCTCTCCGGACAGGATTGAAGGCATCTAAAAAATGAGTTACGGAAGTGTCAATACCCAAATTGACATGACTTAATGTCGGAATACTAACGACTCTAAGATTACAGGTTAGGTACTTGAGGGCTAGAATGTTTTAAAATTTAAACACTTAAATCACCATGATATGAAATGCACACATTTTTAAATTTTAAACACTTTTTTTCATTATTTGTGGAATACATTTATCACTATTTATTAATATCATTATTATAACGTTTAAAATACCTAAAATGCAATTTTTTTTTCTTTAAAATAAAATTTCATTTAAATACTAATGATAAAAAAAAATATTTATACATTTAAATTAGTTTTAGAATTTTTTTTTAAAACAAAATTTAATTTAAATTCTTGTGATAAAAAGATGTTTATACATTTAAATTAGGTTTTGTAATAACCCTTTTTTAATACAAAATAATCCATTTTAAATAGCTTTTAAAATACATTTAAATTCCTTTTAAACTATAAAACACATGTTTTTACTTTATTAAAAATCTGGCTCGGATACCACCTTTTATAACACCCCTTCTTAATACACTGAAGGAATGTTGCAGCGCCAGCAATTACACAGACTTTAATGTCTTTGTAACCGCCTTAGGCTTATAGGGACATGCAACCATGCTCCCACAAACAAGATGATATAAAGTAAATGTATAATAAATATGAAATTAGCGGAAGACTTAAATAAAAATAATGATCTAAAATAAAGTAACCCAAAGTAACGGGTCCAAATATAGTATCTAAATATTTTGAATAATAGCAGCAGAAATACTGTCAAAAGAGTTACAACGGAAATAAATAACCTTTAACACAATAAATTTTAGGAATTAGTACCTTAAAACACAACACTAAAATTTGAAGAAAAATATTAGACTTCTTTATTCTTCAGCGCCTTAAGACCGTTTATCTAAACCTGTGGATTAGTGATTGGGGTATAGTATGCAAACCAGGGACCCCAGTCGTCCAAAGGAAGAAAAATATGACGGTTAGTCTTTTTACCGCTAGCAAGTAGCAGAAAGTAAAATGTTCAAGACTCCGTCTACCACCCATTGACCATAAAAGGGTATTGGTGATTGTAGACTAAAATAAAAATGAGGAATTTATATTTATGTGGAACCTGACTCGTTTGATTAAATTAAAATAAAATAATAGGATGATCCAAAGGACCGAGTGTTTGAATGGGATGCGGATCCGAAGACCCTGAGGAATCATATCCCGAGTATGGAAAGAATATGATATACGTCACTGAAAGTGGGTCACCTATTAGTAAGTAATGCACAACACAATAGTAGTGTTAGGTTTGGTAAATTCCCCCTTGGGGTTTGCCTTTCATTAGATAGAATATATATAGAATACAAAGGACTTGGGCCTTGGGCCCAAGGAAACTAAAGATATGTACAAGGATTCTATCTATATCTATTAACAGACCCCCGCAGTCGGAGCGGGAGGAGAACGGACGGTCAGACTGTCCCGAAAGTCAAGAAACAACTGACGTGGCAAACCCTTTGTGAAGATATCAGCGTACTGATAGGCGGAGGGAACATGAAGGACCCGAATAGCACCAATGGCCACCTTTTCTCGGACAAAGTGGATGTCCATCTCGATGTGCTTGGTCCGTTGATGCTGCACCGGATTGCTGGCTAAATACATGGCGCTGACATTGTCAGTGTAGACAATAGAGGCACGCGGCAAAGGACAGTGCAGTTCCAGGAGGAGATTGCGCAAGAAGCAACACTCAGAGACGACGTTAGCGACTCCCCGATACTCTGCCTCCGCACTGGAGCGAGACAACGTAGGTTGGCGTTTGGAAGACCAAGCGACGAGAGAGTCATTGAAGAACACACAATACCCGGACGTTGAACGGCGGGTGTCAGGGCACCCACCCCAATCAGCGTCTGTATATGCCACAAGACCTGAAATAGGCGCTGCTGTCAACTGCATACCAAGATGAAGAGTGCCCTGAAGATACCTCAGAATATGCTTGAGAGCGTTGTAGTGAGGTTCACGTGGGTCATGCATGAAGAGGCAAATCTGCTGGACCGCATAACTGATGTCCGGGCGAGTGAAAGTGAGATACTGTAAGGCTCCAGCAAGACTGCGATACATGGTAGGGTCAGCAACTGGCGGACCTGCAGACGCGCTTAGCTTGGAGCTGGTATCCACGGGTGTGACCACTGGTTTACACTCAGACATGTGTGCACGGGCGATGATCTCAGCAGCATACTTCGATTGGGAGAGGAAGAGTCCGGAGGAAGTGTTGCGAACTGAAATGCCGAGAAAGTAGTGGAGGGGCCCCAAATCTGACATAGCAAACTCAGACGAAAGAGAGGCAATCAGCTGACGACGCAGAGCATCAGATGAGGCTGTGAGAACAATGTCATCGACATACAATAACAAGTAGGCCATATCTTGCCCCCGCTGATAGACAAAGAGAGAGGAATCACTGCGAGAGCTGACGAACCCAATGCGAAGAAGATAAGCAGCAAAGCGCTGGTACCAAGCGCGCGGTGCCTGCTTCAGGCCGTAGAGGGACTTGCGAAGACGACACACCTTCTTTGGAGTTCCAGGCTCAACGAAACCAGGCGGCTGAAACATGTAGACCGTCTCATGTAAGTGACCATGGAGGAAGGCATTCTTGACATCCAGCTGATGTATTGCCCAAGATTTGGAGAGGGCAAGCGTGAGAACTGTACGGACGGTGGCCGGCTTGACCACTGGACTGAAGGTTTCGTCGCAGTCGACACCGACTTGCTGAGACTTGCCGTTGACCACAAGGCGCGCCTTGTAGCGCTCAAGGGAACCATCAGACCTGAACTTATGACGAAATAGCCACATACAACGGATAATATTAACGCCTACATGCCGGTCCACAAGCTCCCAAGTACCATTTCGAATAAGAGCCTGATATTCGTCAGTCATGGCGGCCTTCCAATTGGGATCAAGGAGGGCGAGCTTTTGGGATTTGGGGAGGGGGGATATATGTGAAGGTGAGGCAGAGAGGTTAAATATGTGTTTCGGCCTGAAAATGCCGCTCTTGGAACGGGTCTGATAGGCCGTGGGTGCGGTGGGCGCAGGCACGTGGGGAGATGGTGCGGGCGTGTGGGAAGATGGCGCGGCCACGTGGGAAGATGGCGCGGCCGCGGGGGCTGGAGGTGCGGCGGGGGGTGTGCCGGGGACTTGAGATGGCGAAGTACCGAAGAATTGTTGTAGAACCATGGGGGATAAGGAAGAATCAATGGAAGTATGAGAGGGAGGAGACGATTTATAGGAAAAGGGGAACGTATGCTCATCAAAGGTGACATGGCGGGATATGATGAGTTTTTGTGACGTGAGGTCAAGGCATTTGTACCCACGATGGTTGTTGGGGTAGCCTAGAAAGACACAAGGTGTGGATCTAGGGGAGAGTTTGTGAGGCATGGTAGCGGAGAGGTTATGGTAGCATAGGCAACCGAACACGCGAAGGTCTAGATAGGACGGAGTCCGATGAAATAGACGGAAGGTGGGAGTTTGATTGTGGATAGCAGTGGATGGGAGAATGTTGATGAGGTACACGGCGGTGGTGAGGGCATGGGGCCAATAGGATGGCGGCATGCTGGCGTGTAGGAGAAGGGTGCGCATCATATTATTGATTGTGCGTATAGAGCGTTCGGCTTTGCCATTTTGGGGAGATGTATGAGGGCAAGAGAAGCGAAAGGTAATGCCTTGTGTTGAGAAAAAGTTATGAAATTGGTGGTTGTTGAATTCGCCGCCCATGTCACATTGAAAATTTTTGATACGTCGTTGAAATTGGGTAACAACGTAAGCATGAAATCGGACAAAGATAGGAAAGACTTGTGATTTATATTTAATTGGAAAGACCCACAAGAAATGTGTGAAATCATCTAATAAGACAAGGTAATAACGAAAACCATCCTTAGACACCACAAGGGATGTCCAAAGGTCAGCATGCACAATGTCAAATGGAAAATAAGTAGGAGTAAACGAACTAGAGAAAGGGAGTCTAATGTGTTTCCCAACTTGACACGAATGACAGGAACGTCGATTCGAGTCGTTATTACAAGCAACTGGTAAAAAAGTTTTAAGAAGACCAAAGATAGGGCCGCTAGGATGGCCGAGACGAGCATGCCAGATGGGTGGAGCCATGGCTGCGAGGGAGACATGTGAGGAAGATGGCGAGACGGAAGGTGACGCGAGAGGGTAGAGATCCCCGGTACTATTGCATCTCAGACGACTGGTCCCCGTGCGAAGATCCTTGACAGTAAAACCAAATGGGTCAAATTCCACCGAAACAGAATTATCAATGGTAAATTTTCGAATGGAAATAAGGTTCTTTATAATTTGGGGAGTGAGGATAACATTTTTGAGGTGCAAAGGGTTGTTGTGGGTGGGGATTGTGGTGTGGCCTTGTCCCAAAATTGGAATGCTAGAACCATTTCCGACTATAACTGAATTTGAAGGACTCTTAAACGAAATAGTTGAGAGACTACCTAGATGCTGGGCCATATGAGATGATGCGCCTGAGTCCATGTACCATGTCAGATCCGGGGGATTGAGGCTCATGGACGAAAACTGGGAGTTCAAATCAGTGGGCTGAACACCATATGTCGAGTAGTACGCAGCAAGGGCATGAGGCGGAGGACGAGGGGCGGAGCCAAGGATGCCGGCGCCCGGGTGTTGTGGCGGCATGGAGGGGTAGGGACAGGGCGGGGCAGGCCACTGCGGGAAGCCCCAATAGTTCGGGAACTGTTGCTGCTGCTGCTGGGGACCCCCGCGGCCGCGCCCGCGTCCTCTGCCGCGGCCGCGCTGGTTGCTGTCGCGGTTGTTGTCGCGAGTGTTGTCACGATTGTTATCGCGGCCGCTGCGTTCTCGGTTGGAAGGTGCAGAGGCGGGCGTCTGATCGGTGGGCGGTGATGGGGTGGTAACGGTGAGAGCTTGCTGAGACGACGGCTTGTCCAGTCGAGCCCGACTAGTCTCCTCTAGAGCCAGCATAGAGCGGGCTTTGTCAAAGGACGGGAGAGGATCGGACTGTTGGATGAAGGTGGCGACGGACTGGTACTCGGATGTGAGGCCGGCGATGAGTTGCAAGACCAGGCGACGATCAGAGATCGAGGCGCCTACCGCTTCAAGTTGATCAGACAGAGATTTGAGGCGCTGACAGTAGGCTGCAGCATTCGGGAAAGCTTCGAGCTTTGTGGTGGAGAGTTCGTTCTCCAAGAGGACCGTGCGGGTACCCTTGTTGTCCTGGAAAATATCAGCAAGGCGATTCCAGGCTTTCTGAGCCGTGGTATTGGGTTTGAGGATGGTGAGGAGAAGGTCTGACGAGATCGTGCCGTAAATCCATTGAAGGATAATGGCATCAAGTTGGGTCCAAAGATCATCGTCGATGTTGTCAGGGCGTTTCTGAGTAGGATCGATGTGGTCAATGACTTGGTGAGCACGAGCATTGTTTTTGAATAACTCACACCAGGACGTGTATTGAGAGTTTTCAAGGTCAAGGATGATGGGAATGGAATTGCGGATGTTGGTGACGGAAAGGGCCGAATGAAAGGGGGTTTTGGGGGAGGTTTCGGTGGCCATGGTGGTTGGCGGAGAAGCTGCCGGGGGCGGCGGGCTGGGTAGGGAGGCGGCGGCGGCGGCGGGTGGGAGAGCGGAAGCTAGGGTTAGGAAAGAAATTATCTGTAAAAGATAATTAGGCTCAATACCATGTTAGGTTTGGTAAATTCCCCCTTGGGGTTTGCCTTTCATTAGATAGAATATATATAGAATACAAAGGACTTGGGCCCAAGGAAACTAAAGATATGTACAAGGATTCTATCTATATATCTATTAACAAGTAGTACTGACACAATTATATACAACATTCTCGTTTACTTAGGACAAGTGATACCGGTCTCGGCCGCACATACTGGGCGGATGACCTACTACCCTTAGGTAGATGTACCCAATCGAGATATTTGCAATTTGATCATGAGACGTTATAGAGCAAGGTATAACTGAACATTGACCTGACTTTACCATTTTTCCATTATTTAAGACACACATCATAATCACAATAATAATAACAATAATAATAATAATAACAACACAAATGGTATAAGTACAAATCCACAATTATATCCTAGGTGAACACAAAAGGCATAATGTACACTTTAGATCTATAATGTGCACGAAATAATATAACTGACAAGCATGGATATTCAAAACCGGTAATATACCATACACTACAAAAAATAATTAAATTTGTCACCCTTGTTAGCTTCGGCAGATGTGTGGCGTAGCCATTGGTACCCTTTTGCTACGGCAGTTGCTACGGCAGGCGTTGCAAATGGAAAAAAAAATCAAAACAGTAGCTTCGGGGTGATTTTGCCGTAGCTAAACATAACAAAAAAAAAACAGAATTTGCTACGGAAGGTAGCTTCGGCAAGGGTTGCCGTGGCTATTGGGTTGATTTTGCCACCCCTGCTGGCAACGACATGGATTTGTCGTAGCTATTGGCTTAGTTTTTACTACGGCTCTTGTGTCATCACTAATATTTGCCAGGGTAGAGCTACGCCGTCGCAAAGAAAACATATTAAAAAAAGGGAAATAAAAGAACGGAGTCGACCCATATGAACCCATTGAAACCCACCGCTTGGTACTTCCTGTCAAAACGCTCTCTTCCTCCTAGAAATCCTAACCAGATTTGCCGCCGCCTCGTCCTTCTCTTCCCCGCCGTTGAGCCCAAGCCCGCCGCTCCCTCCTCCAAATCTGACCCCTTTGGCCCCGCAGCAGCTACGACCCGCCAACATCTCCTCCCTCTCCTCCACCCACAACCACAAGCACGTCTCATCCTCCCTCTTTGCCATCTCTGTTGCCATCTCCTTTCATGCCCTTCTCTTTGTCGCCCCCTCCCTCTCTCTCGTCTATCGCGGTCGCAGCCATCGCCGCCCCCTTTCCTCTGTCGTTGTTGTGCCCCAGCCTACCACCCCCATCGATGTGTGGAGTTCCTTTGAGGCATCCGGTTCGTTGGCCTTCTTCACCGTTCCTTTGAGGTGTCCCGTCGTTCTCTTTCTCCTCTCTGACCCCCTCCATGGTCCTCTTGCATCCTGTGTAACCAGATCTGCGACCTCTGATCCACCACTGGTAAGCATCCTTCTCTCTTTCCTCTTCTCTGAATAACGGATCTGCGAAAAGACTAACCTTTTTGTGCTTCTCCCTACCGAATACTGATGACAAAAATCTGTTTCTACTTTTGAAGAGAACACAGAACTAAACCAAGCAAGCTCGAAATCATGCTTCTTGTTTCTAATTCATTTTGTTAAGTGATCTCATTAGATTACAATTTTGTACATATACTGAATCAGGCATTGCAGCTTGTTAAGTGAAATACTGATTCAAGCAGATTGTATCATTTGTGTGAAAACATGCAGACTTGCTCACAAGTCACACCTGAATTCCCCCCATTCAAAATCATGTGTAGGATCCGTTTCTTCTGGCTTCTTGATTTTCATTTGATGCCAGAAAATCATGGCTTATTTGGAGAAGAGAAGAGATTGTTTCAGCAGGAAACCTGTTTTTAGTTATTATTTCTCTGAGATTGTGGTTTTGATGTAGTCATGTAGGTTCATGTGTTTTGATGGAAAACCTGTTTAAGTTAGTATGCTTCTCTAAGATTTTGGTTCTGGGATGATTCGGTCATTATCTTCGCTGATCAGTGTTCGTAAGTTATAAGCATTAGACT
The DNA here is from genome assembly GCA_037127255.1 of Persicaria tinctoria. Classification (NCBI taxonomy): domain Eukaryota; kingdom Viridiplantae; phylum Streptophyta; class Magnoliopsida; order Caryophyllales; family Polygonaceae; genus Persicaria; species Persicaria tinctoria. Next base: position 15,820,152 of record JBANSL010000007.1, on the reverse strand, counting down.
TCAATGATGAGCTCAAATGTTGATTTTCCTTGTTGTAATATCATCTGAAATGTAATTCTTGATTTTAATATTCTTTATTCCAGTTGCTTCATATATAGGGGTTACTCCTGTGTCATTTGGAGTCCACTTTGAGTATAGGATCAGAGATGGTTATAAGAAACTAGCTTTACCCACCTTTCTTCTCTCTTATGAGCAACCACAACTTTGATCATAAAATTTGAGGAAGTTATAGTAGTTTTTCTTTGAATAAATCTTTGATGCTCTTGCAAACTGTTACATTTATGTTACTGATACTTTATTTTGATTTATGCCCTGTAGTTATGGAGAAGTCTGAAGTGGCACTGGGTTGCATCCATCTCGTCCCTCACTGTATTTCAGCGACGTCAACGAGGTAATCTGACATTCTCTTATGTTATAATTAACCTTTACCAAATCTTATATGGTATAAGCTGCATTGCTTGTCTTATTTTGAACTCGGTCTGTTTATTTAACCTTCTGTTTTCAATTTCCTTCGGGTTTTAGCTAAACTTGCATCTTTCATCTACTTATGTTAGTGAAGTGCTTAACCTATTGTCTTATTTCAGGTTTTGAATTTTTTATTTTCAGGGTCATTGTTTTATGTATTAATGAAGTGATGTTTCCTTCGGCTTTAAGATTTGTCACTTTTGTATAGTCCCATGTTTACATTCTTGTAAAATTCTTCACCTAGGTTTTCAAAACTTATTCTGTTTGTGGTGAATAGGTAGAATCTCAAGTTGTTATGTTGAATATTTGAATCTCAAGTTGTTAGTTTAGTTTTAGTATATTTCGATCCAAGTATATTTTTGCATGGCTTATGAAGCTTAGGATAGAATAACGAGTTAAAGAAAGATGATTGACTAGTAATCTCAAGTTGTTATTTTTGCATGGCTTATGAAGCATGGTTTATGAACTCATTTTTTCAGGTAGAGTCATATGATCAAATGGGACAATCCCATATATTCTTGTATGCAAATGGAAGGGATCAACCTCCTACCAATTGATTTTGACAAGTCATTGCCGAGAGACTTGTTGTTTACCCAAAGTCCAACCAAGGTATAAATGTTTTGCATTCGTTGCTTCTGAACTTGAATTTAATCATCTTTTGCCTTGTCCGGGTAAATAAACATCCATTATGTGATATGGTCTTATTTATTTGGACAACTTTCTTATTTGGATCATTAAGCCTTGGTTTTGGATCTTTGTGGAATTATCTGTATTTTTTTTTGTGGATATATCACTATAAAGTGAAGTTAGTCTTTCATATTCTCCTTTTTGCATCAATCCATAAGAAAAGCTCAACAAATAAACAGGTGATCAAATGAGAGATTCATTTTGGTCAATAGAGAATTTTTATAGAGTAGTATAGTTAAGCTTTTGTTCTTTTGCAGAACTGATTTTGTTCTTGTCTGTTGTTTTATTGATGCTTTGTATCAGATTTGTGTAAATTTACACGTCAGGGAGTTAAACTTGTTGTTCTTATAATCTTTGCCGGCTTAACTTTTGCAAGCATTGTCTGTCATAATGGTTATTGGTTATATACTTTGTGGAATTGGGAAGATAATTTGGATTCGTATGAAATTAGGCTTAGGAGCAAGGCTTAGTATTGAATCTCAGGATATTTGGTTTGGAGTTAGTTCTAATTATTGGGACTGAATTGCTTCTAAAAAAAAGAATGCCTTAAAATTTTATTTAATACTAATGATTACAATTTATACCTAGAAATTAGGACAAATACCTTAAAAATTGCTTCTAAAAACAATGAAATGAATAAACTACCTTAAGTAAAATGAATGGCAAAACCTTAGTCTATTTATTAATTTTCAAAAAAAAAATTTAAAAGTTCCTACCTTTGCACGGTTGTATATTCATGTTCGACTTCGTATTTTAGGTTGGAAACATAATCTTGGTATGACTTCTCGTATATATATGATTACGGGCTGAGATTTTTAATTTGATCGAAGTTTAAAATCATCTTTGTAACATAGGCATTTGTTAGCCTTTATATGCATTTGTTCTACTTGCCTTCATATTCAGTTGACTATTACCCATATTTTAGCTACGGCACCGTGCCGTAGCAAATTTGTCATGTCTTTCATCAGGGGTCGCTTGCCGTAGCAAAGCCGTAGCAAATATCTTTGCTACGGCTGCTTGCCGACGCTACCAAATTTTGCGACCCCTGGACAGCCTTTTGCTACGGGAAATGGGGTCGGCCGCTTGCCGACCCCATTTCCCGTAGCAATGCCGAAGCTAATGGCCTTTTGCCACGCCTGGACAGTCTTTTGCTACGGTTTTTTGCCGAAGCTAAATTAATTATTTTTTGTAGTGATACTTAACTAGCATGAAGGAAACCAAATGAACAAATCATGCTTTTTAGGAAGTTCGGGCATTTAATATAATTTTCTCAAATCATGGGATCAAACTATATTTACCCGAGTTGTCATGCTATGTGAGATTTAAGAGTTGATAAATAGCAACAAACAGAACTAACTTGCATATTTATCACAAATTTATAGCATGGAATTTATAAAGGACACGAAAGACAATAATTGGGAAAATGCATGAAATTGCAGAAATGCACTGATTGAACTAAACTACTTGCCTTAATCCGACGAAATGCTTATTCGTGGTTGAGGAGGATAATTTGATATTGGACCTGATATTTTACAGAATTTAAAAAGGGTATTAGTAACTTTTTAGAAATTACGGAAATGGCCCCGTAACTTTTAAAAAGTACAAAACTTACCCTATCTTTTCTCGAAAGCTCACCCAATTCTGTACCCACTCAATCTCAGGAGCAACAAAGACTGCAAACTGTACCAATACAGTATATAGGGTAGAATAGCATCGCGTGCTTAATCGAAATTCGACAAATTTCGATAAACGGAGCGGATCTTACCCAAACGTGACTCGAAAGCGTCCAAATTTCGAGTCTACAATTCCTTGGTATGGTATGAATCTGAAAAGAAATGATTTTGATGAGATAACAGCTCTTGGATGGAAGGAAAGAAAGAAAAACGTACATGTACCACGTTTTTCTGCACAGAGACAAAACTGCTCACCAGTCAACTTCGGGGTTGTAGTGTAAGCGCATCAAAATGCTTCTGAGCAAGGAAAAAGTTGAGATCGATAGAGGGTGATGCAGAGAGCACTCTGATGTTGAAATCGGAGACGTCAGAGCATTGTGGTGGTGGTGGAGTGGCCCGACAGAGGGGTTGTCAAACACAGTTCTGCAGAAACTGCGTTCGACAACGTCCTTCCCTTTTCGGCTCCGCAGTTTCTTCGGAGGGGGGGACTTTACTTCTCCATCACCTCCTGGACCTCTCTTACTCTTCCTGCCTCGAACGGGGTCCGCTTTTGCAGCCTCTGAGATCTGGCAATTGGTTAGTGTGAGTGTATAAATCTGCTCTCAATAACTGTTGATGGAGACCGATCTTGATGGTGATCTCAATACGAACTCTAGCCTGTGAAACAAGAACAAACGAGGGCGGGGCGGGGCTTGTCTCCCCGGAGGTCCCTCCGACGCTCAAGTCAGTATTGTTCTGATTTCCTCTCTAGGGAGGTGTATCTCATCTTTTATAATAAAATTAGGGTTTGAGGGTTTTACCTTATGAAAGACAACAATGTTCTTGGGCTTTAGTGGGCCTGATTAGTTTTGCTCTCTCAATTGCCCCTCGGGCTTCTTTAGCGCTTATCAGCGGTGAAAGAGGCCGATAATTTCCGTTCCTTGGGAATCTTTATATTTGGACCTTCTCCTTGATTACTCGGTTAGGCCTTGATCTCGTAGATGGGTACTTGGATAACAAGTTGCGTAAACTCTCTTGATTGCCCATGGTTGAAGAATATTGATCGTGGTTGGTGTAGGGACTTTGGCCTACAAACGGCGACTATTGACCTCAATTGGTGTCCATTAGCTGGCATGTAAATGGCGACTATTGGCCTCAATTGGTGTCCACTAGCTGGCCTGTAAATGGCGACTATTGGCCTTAAATGGCGTCCATCTTGATGGCCTGTGAGCGGCTACTATTGGCCTTAAATGGCGTCCATCTTGATGGCCTATGAGCGGCTACTATTGGCCTTAAGTGGCGTAAGCAATCGGCCCCTAACGGTGACAGATTATAATTGACCTTTGACGACTTCTACGCATTTGGCCTGTGATTGGCTTTTCTTTTGGTCCTAATTGACGATCACCTAAATGGCCTATGAGTGGGGAGAATTGGCCTTAAGTGGCGAACTGTTGGCCTTGAGTGGCTATTTTCTGGCCTTTATTGGCTATCTGTTGGCCTTGATTGGCTATTTTCTGGCCTTGAATGGCGATCTGTTGGCCTTGATTGGCTACTTTTTGGCCTTGAATGGCGATCTGTTGGCCTTGATTGGCTGGCTCTTGGGTTATGAGCTTGATGCTTTGTTGTTGACCCATAATCGAATCCCTTGCTGATATACTCTGGCAACTTTGATGGAAATTTCATATAATTTATTTTAAGAAATCAATTCTAAGGTGCTAGTCGAATCGTAGATATAAGTATTAATTGTAGGCTACATGATATCAAAAGAGAGAAGAACTTATCCGATTATGAATCTAATGCGATCCGGCCGTAGAGGCCACTATGAACACGACTGTTGCACTTGGCCTTGACGGTCCTTATGCCTCGCAACTCCTTGCTAGGTTGTGCCATATGAAAGCGCTATACTTTAATTAACAAAAGTCATTAAGTAAATAAATGAAATAAAGCCATATTTGTTAAAGGAGAAAGACAAAGGTCTTTGAGAACTTCCTGATCTTGACTTGGGGCTTTAATGCTATGCGGTCTTGCCCCTGCTAATCCTCTTATTGGAAATAGGAGTCTGTTGGGACAAAAACCTACAACCTTGAAAGCTTGGATCGATTGTTGTAATTACAAGGAAAGATCGGGCCAATTTCGCAATTTGTTGAGAACTCCGGGCCAATTTTGTAGTTAGCCCTAATTGTCCTTCTTCCTCGTTCAGATTCAAAATCGCAGACAGCGGCGGCGGACTTTGAAGCGGCATCCTCGGCCCCTTGTCCCTCCTTCTGCCTTGACCTCGACGACGGCGTAGGATTCCGCGGGCGCGCCTGACCTATCGACTCCAATCGTAGTCCGGTAGAGGCTCGATGGAGGCCCAACGACGATGGCATGGACACAACAAACGGGGTGGTAGTGGTGGTACTGCAGAGCGGCGCGATGTACAGGCTAGGGTGCCCGCCCGGAGAGGCGGCGCGGTGGTCTTGCAATCTTGTGGAGAGCGGCGGCGGCGGCGACTGATCTCCAGACGACATCCTTGGCCTTTAATTTGATTTCGAGGCGGCGGAAATCGATTACAGTGAGCATCGATGGCGAGTCAGCGACCAAGCATCTCTACGATGCGGGTCGTGGCCACCTAACCGCACGGGCTGAAACATTGATTGTCTGAGAAGGCGACGAATCGAACTCGATGAGGGGTCCTAACGAGACCGCTACAGTTGTGCCCCGGGCCACCAGATTTGGGGCTGGAATCTTCCTCCTGTGTAGCCCGCCTTTCCGCAGCCTGTAGAACGCCCGCGAGTTGTAGCAACGACGATGTAGTGGGACAGCGCGGCGAAGGGCGCACTGTCGCACACCTACTAATGCAGGAGGGATCCGGCATGCCCCTGGCTATGCCCCTCACACCCGGTGAGGGTGGTAGGACCTTCGATCTTGTTGATTAGGGTTCCGATTTTAGGGCTTTTTGATCGGATTTCCCACAGACGGCGCCAATTGTGAGTGTATAAATCTGCTCTCAATAACTGTTGATGGAGACCGGTCTTGATGGTGATCTCAATACGAACTCTAGCCTGTGAAACAAGAACAAACGAGGGCGGGGCGGGGCTTGTCTCCCCGGAGGTCCCTCCGACGCTCAAGTCAGTATTGTTCTGATTTCCTCTCTAGGGAGGTGTATCTCATCTTTTCTAATAAAATTAGGGTTTGAGGGTTTTACCTTATGAAAGACAACAATGTCCTTGAGCCTTAGTGGGTCTGATTAGTTTTGCTCTCTCAATTAGGATGTTTCAACTGTCATTCCGATAAATTTTGTAATCCCGTGTCACCCAACTAAATAAATTGTGTCGCTTGACGTAAATAACCTTGTGAGTTGACTACTACTGATTAAAATATGACAATCCCAGTTTGTATTAACCCGTGACCCTTAAGTGAAAATACCATGTGAACTAACAACCAATTTACCTCCCCTTTCTGTCCTTTTGGTGGTGGCTGGTCATCCAATTTAGGTGATCCCTTCGTCTCCTCGGCCTTAATGTGGTTCTCCTCAACCTCCCAATGTTTCCCCTTCATCCTCTCCACGGACATCTCTCATTTATGGTTGCATAGCTCCTGGACCCCTCTTGCTCTTTTTTTCTTGAACGGCCTCGACTTTTGCAACCTCTAAGATCTAGAAAATGGTTAGGATGTTTGGACTTTCATTACCATAATTTTTTTAATATCGTGTCACCCAACTAAGTAATCTGTGTCGCTTAACATAACTAACATTGTCACTTGACTACAATATATTCAAATATGACAATCCTAGTTTTTATTCACCATTGACCATTGAGAGAAAATACCATGTGAACTAACAACCGATTTACCTCCTCTTCATGTTCTTCTGGTGGCTGGTCGTCCACCTTAGTTGGTCCCTCCGTCCCCCCGACCTTTTGGTGGTTCTTCTCAGCCTCCCCAAGTTTCCCATCATCGTCTGGACGAACATCTCTCATTGATGTCTGCACACCTCCTGCGTTACAATGAGCATCTCGCATCCCATTCACAACACCTTCCATGACCTTCATCTGAACCACACAGTACATAAATGAGGGGTGGTTCGCCAATGTTATTCGTAATTTGTGGAAAATTTACTCGTGTCACTTATTAAATATACCGTGTCGGTAGTTTATTTCCTCCTGTCATCAATGGTGTTCATAATTGGGACAAAAAAATTTAGGCGAAACACTTACCTTGTCATCCATGCTCCGCATCCATGTTGACATAGTTCTCAACCTCTCCAACATCAGTTCAAGTGTCTTCCTCACTTTATCTTCACATGCTTCTCTGGTCTCATCACGTTTTCCCGAACTCAGTCCGACCTTGCCTCACTCACACCCATGTCCCCAACCCCTTTATCTTTCAATCGATCAGCCACACAACCCCAATCCCCAAAACCACCATTGTCATTGCCATAAACCATCATCACAAGGCCAATAGCATAAAAACATAAACCGACACCCTTGTCACCCAATTCAAAACCACTGTCACTAGCTCAATTCGAAACCCCTGTCACCTAATTTCACTTGTCACCCAATTCGAAATCATTGTCACTTAATTCGAAACTCCTGTCACCCAATTTCTCTTTCAAACAATCAAATACCAAATCAAACACGGCCCAAACCTCAATCAATCATCTTCTACCTCTCCCATATCCCAATTTCCAGTCCACCCATTGTCACCCTCGTCGTTCATCCCAATTTCCAGTCCAACCATTGCCATCCTCGTCATTCATCCCAAACCCTAACCGGTGATTTCACCCTCGTCATTCATTGCAGAAAAGGGAGAAAAGGAACAAGGGTTTCAAGGAGATGGAAAGGGGGGCTTACCTCTTCACTTAGACGTCGGCATGGTCTTCTTCTCTCTTGCGTTTGATCCCTTTAGTTTCTCTGTGAACGATCTTACTACGGGGGTTACTCGCTTGAGATGTAACAGCACCAGGGAGCTCTACCCTGTCACACCACCTTCGACATCAAGTCAGTCGTGCCAGGTCGCCCTCTCGGCATCGTCGTTCAGCCTGTGGCATGCACACCTGGACCATCCCAGTGCTGCCGTTCTAGATGTCCTCCGTTCTCAGAGTCTTGTCACCTGCAATAAAGACCTACGCTCTAGTTTATGCTCTTCCTGTCAGTTAGGCAAACATGCAAGACTGCCGTTCCAACGGTCTTTGAACTCCATCCTTGCTCCTTTTGATATCATTCATAGTGACATTTGGACCACTCATGTGCCTAGCAAGGAGGGTCACAAACACTACCTCTTGTTTCTTGATGATTACACTCATTTCTTATGGGTCTTCCCGTTGCATTTCAAGTCGCAAGTTTTTCCTATCTTTGTCAAGTTCCATGCCTACATCAAAACACAGTTTCAAACATCCATCAAATGCTTCCAATGTGACAATGGCCGTGAATTTGACAACAAAGACTTTCACTCTTTCTTCGCCACAAATGGGATCTCCTATCGGTTGTCTTGCCCCTATACTTCCCAGCAGAATGGCAAGACCGAACGAATCATTAGAACCATAACCAACATGATGCGCTCTCTCCTCTTTCACGCATCTCCATTACAAATTCTACAAACCTCAAGATGACTAGCTTCACTTGATCTTGCTTTTTTTGTGAACACTTTGTATAACCCATGCTTCCTGACTCCTGATAGTACCACCTTCTTAGATCCAGGGTCCTAGAAATAACAATGAGTTCTCGTGATTAGAGCAATAAGATCAGCATCATCAATCATTTTCCCAAATGATGGCAATCTATGTTTGAATTCAAGAAAAAGCAAAACATCATTTAAAACAACTTAATATGTTAGCTGGAATCTTCCCATCTTAGTTACAGTTTTGATAGATCCATCCGGGAGTACTATATGCACAAGTTTACTCGTCTTTCTCTTGTTCAGTAAACCATGGGAATCAGCAATTGCATTCACCATAGCCGACTCTATGTGCCCTTCTACAGGTTCTTCATCCAATGGAATCACTTGAATAAATGATCCCATTGAGCATGTTGCATTTGCTGCCGTTCTTGAGCCTGAATTTTTCCTTTCTTTCTCTTTCACTTCCTTGTACCAATCAGGTACTCCATGGAGTTTGAAGCACTGTTTAGCAATTTGTCACAGTGAGTGCATTTTGAATTACACTTAATCTTCTTAAGCTCCTTCCAGTCCCTCCATTCTTTCTTGAAAGGTTGGCTATTAGCTCCTCCACTATTCTGATAGCCATTACTGGCTTTGTTTGCCACAATTGCACTTGACTATGAGGACACCATTTGGGATCCAGTTGATCCACTTGAAGTCTCATTCCCCTTCTCCACTAGTTGTAAAATGTAATAAGCTTTGTTCACTTGTGGCAAGGATATGTGGCCAGTATCTGATTTCTAGCAGCCTTAAAGTTATCATTCAGACTCACTAAAAACTGCATTAATTTGTTTCTAGACTCAGCTTCCTTTTCAGATCACATGTACAAGCACTCATAGCCCCACAACTACACTTTGGTAAGTTCTCGAGCACCCTGTGTAGCCATTTCTTTTCTCCGAGCTTGAACTTCCACTTGTGCTGAACATAGACTTGTAATGACTTACTAAAAACAATCATCAAATCTAGAATCGACCTCGTAACTCTGATACCATGAAAAGATCTAGGTAAAATCAAGTATAAAACCATTGAAAATGAGCAAAAATCAGCAGCAAACCATCAAAGAAACATTCATTGTTCCATTCCCAAATAAGAAAGCAAGATATGTGAAAATGAGGCAATCAATGTCATCATTCAATCGGCTGCAATCTCAAAACCCTACCTTTGGGAGTGGTACTACAGTGTCTTTACTCTTTATATAGTGTCAGGGCCGGACCTGAGATTTTGAATGCATGAGGCGAGATTTTAAAATGGGGCCCTTTATTATTTTCAACCCTAACAAAACAAAAATCAAAGTAATCTTGTAATATATTGTATCATGTTAATTTGTTATGGATATTTAAAAAAAAATGTATTCTCAAATCTAATTTTGAATGTGCATATGACGCAACTATCAACTACATCTATGGATTTCAGTACGCAACTATCAACTAATGAACTTGAAGTTAAATGATGATTTGAAGAGATAAAATCGTTGTTGGGAAAGAAGAGAGCTTCTGTTAAGCAAAACAGAAAAAAAAAAAGAAAGGCAAAAATGCAAAAATTAAGATTCAAACCCGCACTTAAAAGACATCAATCTTCCTCTCTCCCGTATCTCTAACCGCTGAGCCAAGCTGGCCATGTAATTTTAAACCGTTTTCAATTTTTATATATATATATTATATACATACATATGGACATTGGGCCCCCTAACGAAAGTGGGCCTGAGGCGACGGCCTGTTGACGGCCTGTTAGGCCGTCGCCTCAGGTCCGGGCCTGTATAGTGCAAGCAAGGTCATGGGAGACAAGTCTCCTCATTACAAACATAGCTAAGACTTACGCAAAATTACATAAAATGAACTAGGGAAGAGAATAAGTAAAAACAACACATAATCTTCATTAGGGGTGGGCACAAATCCCGCAAATCCCGGTTCCGTCCCGGGTCCGTCCTGATCCCGGTGAGATTTGAAAAAAAAATTGTGAATCCCGTTCCGGTCCCGTCCCGCAAAAATTACGCGGGACGGGACGCGGGACGAGGATTCCTTATCCCGCAAATCCCGTCCCGTCCCGCATATATAATAATAATAATAATAATAAAAAAAAAAAAATATATTATATACAATTTTACAGTGTATATACACTGTATATCCTATATTAATATATTATATACACTTTTACAGTGTATATCATATACACTTTTTGGTAAGGGAAGTGTATATATATACACTGTTTTATAACACTGTAAAAGTGTATGTATATATTGTTGACCAATTTTACATTGAACATTGTAGTGTATATATATTTTGTATACATTGTTGATCAATTTTTCTTTTATATATATATATATATATATATATGTATTGTGTGTAATTATACCTATAATATGTTCAATGTATATATATAAGAGAAGTCATAAAAATTTATAAAAAATATTAAAAAATTTATTATGTTATACCTTTGAAAATCGCAAAATATATAGGAATTTTAGAATTTTTTATAATGTTTTTTATTTGAGGGATAAGACCCGTCCCGTCCCGGTCCCGTCCCGTGAGGGACAAGGCCCGCGCGGGATTAAAAAAAAAGTAGTGAATCCCGTCCCGTCCCGCGCCCACCCCTAATCTTCATAGTTACTTTCTCACCATTGTTCGTCATTCTCATTGGCGGATGTTCTTGGAGGCGGAAATGACCTATTACACCTGGGTGGGATTTATATGAGAGTTTTTTCCTGTTCTCAGCAATATTTCTCTTCAGAGGATTGATAGTATCTTGCAACTGATCGTTAGCTTTAAGAATTGCCAATTTCTGTTTGACAATAAATTGCCTTTCCCCTACCGTAATTACCTCCACACTTTGGCGATGATTATTTGTTCTAGGCCATTGATCAAAAAACATTGGAGAAAAATCTTTGCAAAGATTCCTCCAAGCAGATATAGGATTCGATGAAGAAGATTTGAGACAAAATGCAATTTTGATCAACATGCAATTTTGTTGTTTGCTCAAGAACCTAATGATATTGATCCACTCACGATTGACGAGTTGCAGAGCTCCTTGATACACCAATCATTAGCTGTTCTTTGATATCTTGGGTGCCACAAGCCATCTTATGCTGAAGATACTTGTCAACGATGTCGAGTCCACAAAGCTCCTTCACAACAGGCATTGTAGCAGGCACACTTACCTGGAAGATGTCCCCAAAACCAGACTCTTCCCCTCCCCATGATCTCACCTGCCTTCTTGCTTCTTTGATCGCCGCTCTCGTGGCACAGTGAACCGTTGCTGCCAACAGCAGTGGCGGCTCCCCGGAAGCTGCAAAAGGTGCAACACATTAGAACATGTTTGATCTAACATAAAACTTCCAAGTTTTGGATTGAACATTTTGTGACTTCCCAAGTAGAGATGATGTAAAGTGGTATTGTTTGATAAGTTAAAAGCACTTGAATTTACCTTTTGACGAAAGAACACGTTTCTGGTGGTGTCCGCTGTTGAGGATCTCGACATTGAGCTGCTTTGGGATAGTGTCTATTGTCGGGATCTTGTATGTCCATGTGCTATCAGTAATTACCATTCCATTTACGTCAGTCAAGTATTCCTCCGTCATGAAGAAGCCGATTCCTTGTACAAAAGCTCCTTCAATCTACAAGAAAACGACACGAAACTCAGAAACAACTAAAAGAGTTGTTTACTTCAGAAAGGATCCACCCATGGCTTTGCCAAACTACCCTATAAACTTCTTAGGATGCGAGCCTCACTCACGAAAAGGCGATTCAAGAAGGCTATATCTTTGCAACTATTTTAACCTTAAAAAAAAAAAAAAAAAAAAAAAAACTTCAGAAAGAATGAAACAGACTGACTAGAAGGCCAACCTGTCCCAAATCAACTGCAGGGTTAAGGCTCTGTCCGCAGTCATATATGATATCCGACCTCAATATCGAGGTTTCCCCAGTCAGGAGATTCACCTCCACCTGTGACAAGTGCTTGTTTGAGTTAACTGCTGCGTATAAATGGGAATGACAAATTGACAAGGATGAAACATGAACATATGATGAGCCACTAGCCGGTAAATAGCTCGAATCTCTTATAAACTATAGTTAGCTCGTGATCCATCAAACTCTTGGAGAGTTGTTAAGTCACTATATATGCAGAATTACTTACCTCACTGACAGCTGCTCCGTAGTTCAGATATTGCTTGAAAGTGGAATCTGGCACATAATAAGTGCTTGCTGATAAATTGACCGCCTGAACCTCTGCCTGCGTTTCAATGGCGAGAACATATACAACAATGTATACAATAAAATCAAAATGAATCGTCTCTTCGTCTTGTACAGCTAGGAAGATGACTAATAGATACGTAGAAAGAACGAAAAACAGCGCGTGTTCACCTGATAAATCAGTGTCTTCCAATCAACTGACCCCGTCTTTTGCAGCAGATTCTCCTTTAGAACTTTCAATCTCTCAACCAAGATGCTGCAGCATATTCTAACTGCTTCACAGCTAAGCTCAGATGTGGTACTCCCTGCTGTTAGCCCTCCCTGTACTAAGCTCAGTGTATCGGCTTGCACAACCCGGACTAAATCCAAAAGGTCTTCAGTTCCATCACACTGGATTAAGCTCAGACCATATGCAGTCATTTGTTTTACCTTTGGCCATAGCCCTTGGCCAAGCTCAATCCCGCCAACCTCAACAACAACAGAGCCATCCCATAGTATGCTAACTCTTCCAGGAGCCGGCTTTAAACTCACCTCCATCACTATGGGTAATCTAGAGATGCCTCTTTTCTTCCATTTGTCAGAGTTGTTGAATTCTTTCACTGTTAAGGCCCTTTCGGTAAAGCGTGAAGACTCATCCAACCTGTCCCAAAGTGAGGGCAATGTGTAATCATGAGGTTCGCCAGCACCTTTCTCGTAAAAATTGCTCAAGCTCTCGAAAGTGTGGAGATTCTTCGCTCTTACTGCATCTACGTCCATGGAGAGGTTGGCTGCTACATGTTCAATTACAGCTTCAGCTATGAATGAACCTTGTACCTCCCCTGGGGCCCTCATCGCTGATTTGCTCACCTGGTTCGTCTTGCACACCTTCATGTCGAAAGACAAGGCACCCCAGTCATATTTCTTTACTGAACTAATGATGCGACGTGGCATTCGAAGACTATAAGTATCGGTGTTCCCTGCGTTGATTAGTACATCAAGGTGCAAGGCAGTGATCTTCCCATCCGACTTGAATCCTACACTATATGTTATCTTCATAGGGTGTCTTCCACCTATCATTATCATATCCGTCTTTCGGTTGAGGTACATCCTGACAGGACGGCTAAGCTTGTGCGCTGCCAACGCACAGGCTGCAGCAATCTGGAAAATGATTTAAAGGTTACAAGCATTAACAACACGCAAAGTGGCTATGAAATTCATCAACAAAGACAACTAAGAAAAAAGTTCTTGGGAGACAAGACAAGGATACTTACAGGCATTGCTTTCAAGGCCTTGCCACCAAAGCCGCCTCCAACCCTTCTCGTAATGACACGAACATTATGCTCAGGAATACCAAGGCATCTCGCAATCACGGGACTACAGTATTCAGGGCATTGAGAGGAACTGTAAACTACAATGCAGTTGTCTTCATCTGGAACGGCGAGGGCTGTTTGGGTCTCCATGTAAAAATGATACTGTGATGGCAGGCTGATCTACATACCACAAAAACATTTTATTGTATGATAAATATTCAGTTGATGGATCAATCCTATAGGGATTAGGGAGCACTCTTAAGGATTACCTCTGCGGAAAGAATCGTGTGGTTCGCTTCAGCCATGCCCTTTGAAAAATCTCCGACTTCCTTTGGAGTGACACTAGGAGGGAGTTCAAAGAAGCTAGATTTTTCTACTGCCTCTTCAAGGGTTAAAATTGGCAGGTCTAGTCCCTCAGTGTCATATTCAACTATTGCAAGGTTAGCTGCCAAATCCGCTTGTTTTTGTGTCTCAGCAACCTACAAAAGAGTTCATTTTTGTTTATGAAGCTGCATAGGCAGAGTCTACTTACATTTAAATGAACTCAGCGAATGTCAGTCTTACCATGAGAGCAATGCTATCACCAGCACAAGTTGTGATGTCTTCAGCAAATAAGGGTTCAATGTGCGTCATCAACAGGCATCCTACATTCTGCCCTCCATTCGGGATATCTTTAAATGAGATAATTGCCACAACCCCATCTGGAAATGACCCTGACTCAAACTTGACATCCTTGATCCTTGCTCGGGGCATCGTACTATATATGAAAGCGCCATAAAGACAATTTACTGGGGAAGGAATATCATCAACGTAGACAGCTTCACCTGCAAGAAGCGAGGAGGAAGGACTATAAAACATATAGAATAAACACGCCATACAATCCTCCAGATAAAATCACATCTAAAAATCTGTTCTTGTTATTTTTATCCTAAACATCTGTAAACATTTAGAAGGCAGCATAATAATACCTGAAGCCTGAAGAGCAGCTCCAGACTTCACAAGAGACTCCCCAACAGGATGGAATTCCCCACTTGACCCGATTGTCTGCTTTGCAGGTGACAATATGGGAGATTCATCGTTAATCCGATAAATGTCATTCCTTTGTGACGGAGGCTCAGCATAGCCATTCAGCAAAACACGAGAAAGTTCAGGACGAGAGTCCAATAGAGGGTGAAGGAACTCAAAGAGGAAACTGGCAGCCAAGCTTGACCTATAAGAAGCATGTTGAATGCCATCTTCTTGAACGATAAAGGCCTGAATTAACTGAACAGCTTCAAACAGAACATCATATGTTAGAGTTCTTCCAATCAGAAATTCTTCAACATTTCTAACCCGAACTGCATGTGCAACCCCATAGGCCCCGAAAGCCAAATGGATATCATTTATCACGACAGTAACCAAATCTTTGCTCGGACACACTAAAGCCAGAAAAGCTGCATTTAAATAAGGTAATGCATTCCCCAAAGGCCGAGGTGCAGCTCTGTACGTCTCAAATAGTAGCCTAGAAGGCTTCCCTGACTGATCATTATACACTGGTGTCCGACTCAGGATATGAACACTCACTAGTAAGCCTCTGGGGTCAAGAGGAGGTCTTCCAAGGAACTCTTCGAAAGTGATCATTTCATGTTTTGAGCCAGTTACTACATCAACTGTTGCATTCACAGCAAGCATTAAGGTCGCAATATCAGAGGGAAAACCGCATCTCTGTGACATTACCAAATTTCCACCTATACTTGCAGAATTCCGAACAGATTTTGACGCAACTTTCTCAAGGTGGTTAGCCATTTTACGAAGCAATAACTCAGTTCCCTCATTACATTCACTGTTGCTACCTAGCTTCAGTGATTCAATAGCTTTAGAAATTGTCACCGCTGCCCCAATACATGTTTCTAACTCGTCTATCCGAATTACTGTTAACTCGGGAATGTATTTCAGATCAATATACTTGTCATACTTCTCTAGCTCCTTGTAGTAACTTATACCGGTATTGCTAATGACTAACTTTAAACGGCTGTTTTCTTCGTCAGAATCACTCAATTCCAGCAATCCTTGGAGCTCCTTGATGCTTGTAGGACTGTACCAAGAACATCCTTTTGAATTTAACGGTGCATAAGACTTGAATTCCTCCTTTAGAAACTCTGGAAATCTACAGATTTGATCCTTGGATGTATAAGAAGGTAACCTACTTGCTTTAACTTCCTTGCTATCGTCCTTTCTCCAAAACGAGTTCAGTCCCAAATCCTCAATGTCCACATCAGCTGCAAAGCTCTTGCAGGCATCAGCAATGGGCCGATAGCCAGTGCAGCGACAGAGGTTCCCTGCTATACTCTTCTCGGCTTCAGAGATCGTAAGCTTGGAGAACCCAGGAGAGGGCTCCGAGTTATCTCCCTTGTCAGCATTGACAAGAGCTGAGAAGAGTGACATGCACATCCCAGGGGTGCAGAAGCCACACTGGGAGGCATGAAAGCCAGCAAACCTCTGTTGTATTGGGTGGAAGCCATCTTTGCTATTTCCAATACCTTCAGCTGTTGTAATTGAACAACCATCCATACTACACAGAAGTGCAAGACATGAATTAACTGTGTAATCTTCCAGTTGATCACGTCGGTGGTCATACTTGGAAACCAGAACTATGCAAGAGCCACAACCACCTGCGCTAAGTGAATTAAGGTCAACCACCATCAATATATGTTGCTTTAAGTGATGAATGACAAGCAAAGACATAATGCTTCAACAAGAACTTCTTCACTGGAAAATTAATTCATAAGCTCCTCTTCCAAGTTTCAAATTGAGTTACATAATGCTTCAACAAGAAATAACTCTAACGACAAGCGCGAACACACACACTGTAGTCATAACACGAGTGGGTAGACTTCATACGTGCATGGGAGTAATGGTTCATGTGATGGATTGGAGACACCTCACTCGTATCTAACCCGATCCACCACCCGTTTTTCCATCCCTAGTCCCTAGTCATATGATTTCTATCAATTCAACAACCAAAATCCATAAACATTATACCCAAAATGGAATATAAATTCAAGGACCTTGCAAGAAAAAGATAAAGATAAAGAGATCCATATAATCATTAAAGAGTAAAAAAAAAAACAAGAGAGAAAAAGAGGGACCTTCGCTGCAGCCGAGCTTGACGCTCTTGAAAGGAGTGGAGGAGCGCAAGAACTCAGCAAGGGTAGTTGAAGGGTGAATGGCTGGGACCTCAAATCTCTCTCCATTTACTGCAAATAACAGATTCCTCCTGGTTAAATTATATGTTTCCCCTTTGCTTTCCTCCATAATCTCTCTATCACACAAGCTTCTTTCAGTTGCAGTTCGATCACTCGCCGTTGAAGATGAAGATCAAGTGATTTTGGTCAACACGCCTCCATCACTTTTCCAGTATTTCTTGTCAAAAAAAAAACCAATGATAGAAGATTTGTCTAATCGCTTATGTTGTAAAGTTGAAAAGTATTCCCGTCAATAAATATAATAAAAATATATTATGATTTCTACTAAAAAGAGTTGAAAAAATTTTCTACTAAAAGGAGATGAGATTAAGAATTAACTAATAAAGTTGGAGGAGTTTAGTTGGTTGGTATATTCCTGTTCCGGTATTAAACACAAGTATCCAAAATTAGAATTTATGGGTCTATTTTTGCCTTCTGTGGACGTAAATCCCAAATACAAACCACACTCTTTTAAGTTTTTTCTTCCCTCTTTTTGGGCTCCAACCATCTCCTTGTGAGTGATAAACTTGGCTAATTCATTCGGGAACCTACATTTGAAATAAACTTGTGAGTTTCATTTCTGGTAATGGTGCTTCAAAGTTTCATATGCCTAAAAGAGAGTATAAAACTGAGGCAAAATTTGATAGCTAACACTGCATATGTACATAACACACAAGGGGATCATAAAATTACAAACACCGGAACAGTACTTACATTGTTAAGCTATACACAGCTCACCCTGAAAACAACCGAAACAACTCCGAACGCAGTGGGAATAACTAAATATTGGAAAGATCAGTGCAGCCCAAGGAGTCTTCTCCTTTGACCCATTTGGAAAACAATAAAACAGGTATAAACAACTAACACACCTTCAGTCTGTAGCCAAACATGAGAATAGGTCATATTTCTATCCAAAGTCATATCAAGTCTGCACTTGATGAGGACATCAGCACGAGTCAAGGAGTTCAGTTCTCATCTTCAGCGTTTGTCATCATGTTCCAAAAAGAGGTGGTTATAATGCATCTAAAGTCGTATCAGGTCTGTATGACAGTTTCCTGGCTCAGGGAGTTCATTAGGACAAAACCTTACGAACAAAACTGCAAGAATCCAGCTTTCATAAAATGCATCTAGAGTTCCTGCTTCCGTGATTTTCTTTGAGATGGTTATAATGAAAGAGGATAGTGGGGCATCTCCTTCTTAATAGTATCTGAATAGTAATCGTTGTAATCGAGATAACTCCAAAACCGGGAAAGGCCAAACTCTATATGCTTGGGAGACTTGAGATATTGTGAATGCAAATCTTTCATGCTCGCCTCAAACTTTTGCTTTATGGACAGTACCTGTGGAAGAAAAAAGGTTCAACGCTTGATAATGTTTACAGGATGTGAACGATGAAATTCCAGTTGTGCCATGGTGCACATCATCGAATAATCACCTGGGAATTGTTGATCTGAAAGAGGTTGCTCGTATCAAATAGATGATCAGCAGCATTGGTATCTTTAACAAGACAAGAATGGAAATCTAGAGCGCACTGCAAAATCCCTTGAATAGTATTTGATGTGGATTTTGTTTCAATTGATAGGAAGCATCTGAAAAGATTACAGCAAGGGTCAGCTGTATAACTAAATTCACATCTGCAAGAGGCCAAGGACATCAATCTACATACTAAAAACTGTTCATGCATGTACACTCGGATAGATGCACATGTACAGACAGACAGAAACCACGAAACATAAAGGGAGAACGCATGCTGTTTCTTTTAGATTGTGGTAATCCAGACAAAAAAACTTCTCAAATAAGTAGATATCTTCTCTCATTTCATGCCTCATACTTCGCAAATTTTTATAAATCATCAAGCACCATCTCTCCGTAAACCATCACAAACCTTTTAATTGATGATGGTGTTGAATTTTGAAGTGTGGGACATGAGATGGGACAAATGCGGGTCGAAGTATCCGGTTGCCCGGCGGGTTAAATGCCGTTAATGAGAATAGTAACTCACTACTGTAAACAATATTGTACTCCAATAAACACCAAAAAGACCACAGTAGCAAGCAATAGAGGTTAATCGTCATAGACTCATAGTTCAAATACAAACTTCAATGTTAATCTGTGAATAACTCTCTAACTAGATCAAAAAACACACAGAAATATATATATATACAGTCACAGGTTTGCCCAATGTCCTGTATGAGCTGGTAACTTACATGTTTAATGAATCGGATAGGTAGGACATGTGAACCAACTCAAGATCCATCATATCTTTCACCTGTATGATTGAGAGAGGAGATAAGTATCTATCTACAGATTGAAAGAACTCCCATCTGAAAGGCCAGGTATAAGTATTACAAAATCTAATGGTGCTGCAAGAAACAAAATTAAAAGAACATATCCCATTTTCAACTTATAAACCTGGACCACCTGGCAGGCACTAGGCAAAGCAAGGAGTAAAGGTAAATATCTTGCAGTGAATAGCATGCAAGCCAACCAAACCTTGTGTTTAAGGGAGTGGATGAATCTACACCAGCACACATCAGATAACAGAGAAAGAACATATTGCTGCAACGCTGAAACAAAGTGATGAACCTGGTGCCTGAAATAGACAAAAATATCAGACATCTGAAAAGGTTATGCACTAACTTTTAAGTGACCAAATCTGTAGGAAACTGATGAAACAGCTACAATTGTGACTCAAGTCTAATCAGTATCTCATGCACATATGATTATTCTTTGTTCCTCTGTTCTGTGGGGATACCAAAGCATAAAACCGAGACAGAGAACTGTTATATAATATCAAGTACACTAAAACATTAGAGATCCTCAAACATCATCCATAAATAACAGAAGAAATGTCATTCTTATTTGATGACTATGCCATGCAAGCCTAGGATCTGTTAATTTGGAAGGATCTAGGAAAAGCCTAAAGACAAAAATTAAGTAGAAAAAACTACTTACAAAGTATGTTCAGCCATTGCCAGTGGACTATTTCTTAAACATGGTGTCAGGTGGGCACAAACATTGTTTTGAAGGAAGAAAGAAGCACCAACAAAAGAATACTTATGGTTGAAAACCTACAAGAGAAGACTTATTATAATTACTTGCCTTATCTTGGCCAAAAGGTTAAAATCACTCCATAACTTTCCATGCTGTGTTGAACGCTGACTGAAGAAATGTCCAATATCCTGTCTCAAAAAAATTCATAATATTTAAAATAAAATAAAAATTGAACAAGTAGATTGACTATGAGTATGACTAAGACACCTCATCACTATTTTAACATAAAAGTTTCAAGTATCAAATTAATCGGTGCCTGCAAAAGAATTCTAATTTAGGGCCCATCGGTATGAGTTCAAGAACCAAGTTGAAATGAAATCAAGAGCGGAACAGCTCAATCTGAGGACTGAAACCCGGTGTTGGTTAGATTTTTAGGAAATAGAATCCATTCTTCACTACCCCCCCCCCCCCCCCCAGCTGCTTCCTCCTTCGGCGTCTTTGCCACCATGGAATCTAACCAACCACAGTCTAGATTGCCTTCTTTGTTCTGCATTCATCATGTATCCTTCATCTAGCTCTTCTCCCTCTTCCTTCATTGTTGTTCATCAACGGTCAGGGTATGGGCAAAATAAGGGGTGGGGTTGGCAATGAAAAAATAGGAAATAAGGAGTCAGCCATTAGCAGGAATCAGTTTGATTCCGGTTCCAATTCTGAGCCAAACCAGACACAACTGATTCCTGATTCCATAAGCCCCATACCAAATGCCCCCCTAAGGAATAAATATGCTCAGCACTAAACACTAAATTACAAAAGAACACTCAAAATTTAAGACCAAAAACAAACAGCAGACGCATTAACTTGTGAGTAGACCCTTCTGCATCTTATTACACAAATGCAGATTGCTAGAACATAGAGAATTACAAAGTAATCCAAGTAATGACTACCTTCATTAGACACCATATATCAGACAGAGATTGAACAGCAAGTTTAACTTGTATGAGGAAACTGAATATCTCATCATATATTCTCAGAGCACTGGGGTTTAAGATTATATTCATAGGCCATTCCACCCTGTAACCTAGGCCAACAAAGTTGAAGGAATGAACACCTGTGAATAGAAAGGAAGGATATCACTGATTGCACAAAAGAGTAGCAGCTGGAACTAAAGTATCGGCGACGAGAATGCAACCGGAAGAGTTAAGGTAAAGAGCAACACCTGTTGCAGAAGATGGTAAGGATGCCGCACAAGAATCTTTGACATAAATATACAAGCGATCCTTATTCAGATCTTGTTCACATGAAGACCTCTGAATTGATGACTCCAGCAATCCTTGAATTTCTGCAATTCTCTGATCAGCTTCCATAAAATACCATCTCTGGATATCAAAGAAGAAATGAATTAATAAGATTCCTCATCAACCAGATATTGTAAAGATATAATGCAAGGTAAACATACATGATGCCAAAGGGATCTAATAAACAAATCTGCCCAATCTGATATTTCCATAAAATGATATCGACGCAATGTAAGCAGATGCTCTTGCAAATCAAATCCTTCTTCCATCAATTTGATCGTCAACCTGCTTACATATTTATATCTGGTAGCATTAAGGAAAAGTCCAACTACAAAGGGTGGCAGAATCACAACCTTCATTGCATTTGTTTGAAAACGAAATGAGGGTGAAAGTATCATAAAGCAACACAGAGATCACCATAAATAAAAATAAAAAAGACAAGGTGGAAAAGTGGGGATAATCCATTTTCACTCCTCCATCAGTTGCATAAACAATTACCCCAGAAACTAAAGGATACTGGTATAAAATCTCCTCAAGTATGCATTTACTAATAACGAAATCGAGTGGTATTTCAAAGAGAGCATCAGAAGTACATCCACGATTTGGAATAGCTGGATTGATACTTCTAAGGCGAGTATCTAGTATACTTTCCCAAGCACTCCCTCCTCGAGCATTCTTCAAATTGGCATCTATACTCAGAGCATTTGCATTTTTAGTGTTCAAAGAATCATCAGAAAACACTTTCTCCTTGCTCACTGTACCATCTATTTGAGTGTACTTCTTGACTGGGCAACCATCTTCAGGCTGAACAGCTGAAGCACCAGAACCCACAATTCTAGACTGCTCTTCAGGAATTGCTGAAAGCCATCTTTTGTGGAGCTTATGAGGATCCTCTGCGGATGAAAATTCAAAGTAAGGGAAACTTTTGCTTATTTTTGGACTTTCCACATTTCCCGTCTTAAATGTGTGGTTATGAAAGATGTTTCTTGTCAGCATAGGGTTCATGCTGAGGAGATTGCTAGGCGTTTTAGCATTCCAAGATTGCAGAGTGTATGAACTAGATGAGGAACTTGGTTTGGATTCATCATGGAAACCATCAACACTCAAAAGACTATTAGGCTTTTCATTAGTTGAGCCATAGTCTGCTGAGAAGTCAAAATCACATGTACTAGCGTGTTTGTGAATACCAGAATTATGTAACTGTGCATCCACAGTGCACATCCACTTCTCCAGTGGATTTTTCACTAGACTTCCTATTGGCCATCCAAGACCAGGACCCTGATCTGCATACTGCATTTTGAGTATCCATGGCTTTGAGGAACTTGAGAGCTCAGTACAGGATTTAGGATCCTCACTTGATACTATTCGGTTCTGACAAGTTTCGAGAAGATCCGCATTCATATGGTGTGGCCTATCTGTTTGCATAGACTCTTGGGTGAAACCGTCAACAATGCTTATAGACGAGAAGTGCAAAGCATGATTCAGCTTTGGTGTATATGTGCCACAATCATCTTGCTCCTCAGAACTATGTTCAGAAGATTCCAGCTGAACTGATAACTCATCAACCATGCTAGAGACATCAGAATCCTCATCTTCAGTAGTCCTGAAAGTAAGGAGGAGATAATTATGAGCATCTCGAGTAAGGTCTTAGGTCCAAGCAAGACAATAAATAAGAAAACATAAGAGTAAGACGTGTGAGGTCGAGTGTAACAGACATGACGGGAACAGACACTACTACACAAAGTAAGAGGTAATAAGGGAGAAAGAGACGGGAACAGAGAGCGATACCCATGCAGATTCCTTATCCCAGTAGGTGAAGAAATCAATCTTTCATCATAAAATGAAGGTTGAATGTCAATACTTCCTTCACTACTGATGTTACCTCTAACTGCATGATGAAATGCTACCTACAAAACATAACATTACGGTGTACTTGAGAAAAGGTATACAAAAATATGTTTAGTTTTTTAATCATAATAACTTAATTTCAAGTTAGCGAGATCGCCGAGATGTTTAATTTTTACCATCCATCTTATAATTAGGTTGGTATAACTTAAATCAAAATTAGCAATTTATATTTATTATTAAGAGAATTAGCATCAAATATCCCAGGCTCTGGGGGTATGTGTTCACTACCCTGAAGTACTCTAATAAATGCTTCAAACGGAAAAAATAAAGTAGAAGAACTGTCTATTTAATTTTGTCTATGGACTTCTAACACTCGTTTCCTAATTCGTCATCAACTTATCAAGCCACATCAGCTTCCTACAAGCCAACCTATACCTTCATTATCAGATATACTCGCTGCAGTGAGCCTCATGGTATCACCCAAAACTCACCAAAGGTTGGATCATTTAGTGAAATTTGTGTAAATAGGGTAGCAAGTGTAACTCCCCAGACAATTGGGGTATTTGATGTTATTTCCTTTAACATGTCAGTATACAAAAAAAAATAAGGAAAATATATATATAGCACTCAGGAGCCAATGATAGATGATTGGTACACAACATAACTCAATCATTCTCCGAGAAAAGTTATGCACAAAGTGAAACACAGAATATTTTACAGAAAACATGGATGCATAATTGGTGAGGACACATACACTGAAAATAATTTAAGTGTGGCCGGTTTCGTTAGAGTTTTTCAGAGACAACATATGTTCAAACCATGTCCACCATAACATCGTTCCTCTTTGAATTCCAAGAAATTCGCTTTCAATTTTTATTGCCAAATTTAAGAAACTAAAGAGTTTTTCAAAAACTCCACTGCAACAGGGCCCAATTAATTGTTCCTACCAGGAATACAAACACAAAAATGACGGAAGAAAGTACCTGATGATACTCTATTTCAAAGTTTTTCATCACATATTCAAGTTTCTCCAGCATCAGTCTGTAAAACTTCTTCCTTGAATTCACTTTTTCTTCTATCTCCTTCTTGTTGAAAGTTAACGTAGATGCCTGAACAAGATCATTGATTGGTAGACCCCCACACCCCGGAAGAACATCCTCAAAAGTATATTCCCCAGTTGTGATGCACTTGCATAATTCAAGAAGCTTAAGCACTACTTTTAGCTGCTGACCTGCTCTCAGCAGTGGAATAGTAAAATCTTCCAGAAAGCTAGGGGTGGAACTTCCATCACAGGCCTGGAGAGTTAGGAAAGCTTCAATTATGTTGATTAAAAAAAAAAGACTGATTGGTTAAATTAGAAAGCCTCTCAATCTAAATTTGTTGTACAAGAAAGGCATTACCCTAATGGTAGCAAATGGGATGTCAACAGGCATGCCAGCTTTACCCTGTGAATACAGTGGCAGATTCTCTTCATATTTTATAACGAACTCACCATAAGGATCAGTAATTTTTGCTTCATAAATCCATGACCGGATAAAGCAGCAATATGGTTCAAGCGAACGCTGAAAAAGAAACTTCAGAAGAGATCTATGAACTGGATCAGCAACCTAGGAGCATAATACAAGTTATCAGGAAACAATAAAAAGACTCTGATTGCTAACAATAACTAGTGTCAAAATAAGTTCCAAACAAAGTTTGAACATAATTGATAATGATGATATTCATCAACAGAAACACATGAAAAGAGAGCAGAAATAAGACCCCAATTAATATACCATATCTACAAAAGTACAAAATAAGAGCAATCCAAGGCAGATTCTAAGCTCAAAGTGCCAAAGAGAATAATATTAATTATTAAGATACAGTAAAATAATTCAATTTATTCAGAATCTGTTAATTCAGTATTGAGAAACACGACAAAAGAAGAAAAAGCAAAGTACCAATATGCAATATGTTGAATAAGTAATTCAAGAGGATGGGAATAAATGAGAATGAAACAACCGAAATGCAATATGTCCTAAAAAATGTGAATAAACATTATGTCTAAAATGTAGATGCAGATTGCCCACAGCAGCCTTGAAGAGCTATAGCCTAAATGCTTTACATCTAAAATTTATATGCAATGTCGGGTTCGTTTGGATAGCCATGTGTTATGACTTATAATGCACAATATTACATTATAATATACTCCGTATATTATAATTATTTAGCAATATTGTGCATTATAAGTCATAGTATATGGCTATGCAAGCGAACCCGTCATCTTTTTCAGGGGAGGGTTATGAGCTGCTTTTATAATAGAGCAGAACATGTGGGCTTCTCCATAACTACGACCAAAAAATAACCATATCTCAAGCTGGCACATAATAGCAAAAGCATTAAAAACCAGAAAGAACAGAAGTTCGCTACATTCAGATGGCAATGGATTATTGGATTCCATGCTTAAAGAAAGGTGGCTGTTAACACTCATTCATATTTTCATAGCTCAAAACCCAGCCAAACAATGAACGTTACTTTTGATAGCAACTCTAAGAGAGCTTCTAATCCACTAAGTTAATACTCATATAATGATCCAGAATATAGAAACAATACATAACAGGCACTTAGATGCTCAAGTAACCAAGTAGGCTCACCAATAACTGATGATACAAATAAGTAAGCAGATTCCCGCCCCTAGGAAACTTAGTAAACAGCTCAGCTGCCTTGGTAACTGAATCTTCCAAAGATGTCAATGGGAACAAACAAGGTAGCTCATGTAGATAACAAATGTTTCCAAGGGCCTCAATCTGAGTTCTCAATTCTTTTGTGTGCAGGTAAACCTCTAGCAATGTAAGTTCGCAGTGCACAACATTTGTGAGATTTCCTAGATCTAGAGAAGCATTTGACAACATGTTAACTTTTCTCCCAGAACGCCTCAAAAGTGCTGACATGTTCACTGTACTGATTGCACTAATATATCCCTGCAAAACCTTTCCTACAGCAACTGCAAAAGCCTGATTGACAAGGCTTCTTGCAGGGTGTGTCTCGACATTTTCATTTAGAGATGATGGTCTATCTTCTTGTTTCTCAATACTAATGCTGTCAAAATTCAAAGAGGTAAAATACTCCACAAACTTGTGCAGAAGTAAAACAACTGAACCTGCATGACCAATAGATTTAAGCAACTTCCCTAATGCATGTGTGCTCAAGGATCGAGTCCAAAGAGATGGAATTCCATTTGCTGATCTGTCAGCTGGATCATAGCAAAATGAATCAGAAAGCTCCTCAATACTTATAAGAGACGATTGACACCCTTGCAAGGCATTCAACACAAGGCGCACCAAGCTTGCCTCCTACACAGAATTGAAATCCATTAAGCAAAACTACAAAAGACGCATAAGAACAATGAGAGGATGACAGAAAACTTATAAAGCCAAATAAATATAAGCAACCCGCAAATTTTAGGAGTTCAGATTATTAATCTATCCCACGGAAATGATTCCTCAAAACAAACAAAATGAGAAAGAACTAAACTCAAACAATTAGCCAGTACAATCAAACCACAACTTTAAACTACAAAATTTATCAAATATTACATTAATTGTATATTTTACACCAATGAAACGTATGTAATACTTACAGAGACAGAGGAGAGATCATAAAAGCTAAAATTCGAAGAAGATGGAGGAGGAAGCTGCGAAGATGAGGCTCGGCCGCTTTCGGAAGGAATTGATTCCCAAGGTTTAGGAGAAAGCCACGGATCATCCAGTTTCAGCTTCTGAAACAACGTATTGAAGCTCGATTCGACCGCCATTGCAATATGGCAAAATTAGGGTTCAACAGCTAGGGTTTTTTTGGGCTGTTTAGCTTCTCAATCGCATCGCAAAATACCAAGAAATTGCAAAGAGCGTTCGAAACTGGCTGGAATTAAGATCGGATTGTTGAAGGTTGTGATTTGTGAAGTATCGCAGTGGTGAGTGTTGAGTGGGCACTCCTAGTCCTGACTCCAGGTCTTCAATGGCGGGTATCCTCGCTGGATCTGCGAAAGAAAAACGAAAATTTGCAAATTTAAGAAAAGAGGGAAAGTAATTTGAAAAGGTAATCCAAAAATGGGCCCCAAATGAGCCTGACTACTTTGTGAAACCGGCCCCATGGCAAATGTGTGTATGTTTAGGCTATCTGCATTCGTAGCCCAACCTTGGGCCTCAAGGCATGCAGAAGCGGCTTCCCTTGCAAGGTAGGCACGTGTACTGAACAAAACGCAGCGTATTGACCAAAAATACAGACGAAATGCGGTGCTTCAGATTGAGTCTGCAAAATGAAATTGTAGGCAAGACAATTGAAAGTAGCTCATGGTTTGCCACGTGTCTCAAACAAACTTAATTACTCTTCCGCTCACCAAAACTTGTCGTTTTAGAGTTTTGATTTTGTTCAAAAAAAACATGTCATTTTAGACATTATACCCAATTAATTCCCAAATTACCCTTACTTATTTTGAATTTGTCTTATCAAATTTAAATTTTGGCTCCAATTTTAGTCTTAATTATGATTGTCCTTTATTTTGGGATGAGTAATAATTTGAAACCAATTAAGAGGTAACTAGGGGCAATTTGAGTGTTAAAGAAATTCCTTAAAAATTGTGTCCGATGCTAAAACGACATGTTTTCGCGAACGGAGGGAGTATTTGTTAGAGGAAATGGTACTAAATACCACAATTTGAAAAAAGTTTGCAAAAATGCCACCGTTTTGGAAAAATTGGCAAAAATGTCATTTTCTCCCCAAATTTGTAAAACTGTCCAGGTTATCATCCCCCAAACCGGCTATCGCTTGTATTTTTTGCCAAAAAAAAAAGAAAAATAAAATAGAGGCATCATTACCTACCTAGTAGGAGAGAGGCAAGGCGGGAAGGAAAAGTAGGGGGTTAGTAAAGGCAATCCAATCACCATCTCTCTCCCGTTTCAAACCAATACAATAGCAAAGAGAGAGAGAGGCAGTTGCAGAGACGCCAGAAGATAGAGAGAGAGAGAGAGAGAGGGCGGTTGCGGTTTCTTCCTCGACAGTTGCATACACCAAAGGAGAGAGAGCGGGCAAGTCCAGCGTCGTCGGAAAGGACACAGCAGCCACGACTCGACGACATACAGAACAGGTACGCCATTTTACTCTTCTCCCTTTGGTGGTAGTGTGCGCGGGTGTGGGTCGGGGAAGCAGTGGGTGAAGGGGTTAGGGCAATGGCAGGCTGAATGGTGGGTCGGGGTGGTGGTTTTCGTGTTTGGAGAATGGTGGGTGGTGGTGGCATGGGTGGTTTTCGGGTATGGAAAGGGGAAATCGGTGGTTAGGGTTTCCAATTGGGTGACAGTGGTTTTCGGAATGGGTTAGGGCAACGGTCGGGGAACTATGGATAGGGGAAATTGGTGGTTTGAGGTTCGAATTGGGTGACAGAGGTTTGACATTGGGTGATAGGGGTTTCCAATTTGAAGAGAAGGGTTTCTAAATTTGTTGTGGTAGGCGGAATAGGGGAATTGACGAGGTGTGGAAATTGGGATATGTGGATGTCGTAGGTGTCCTATTGAAGGAGGTTTGAGGTATTGGTTATAGGCTTCCGATTCATAATGGGTGACATGGGTTTCACCCTGAGTGACAAGGGTAGAGTGACATGGGTTACTCTGTTAGGTGACAGAGGGAGATGAATATAATTTGTAAACTGACTTTGTTCGTGTGATGGAAATTGTAGGAGAGAAATGGTGAGGACCAAGAATATGAGCTCGAAGAACAAAGACCCTGAATACGTAGTCCCCGAAGCTAGGAACTTCCGGGCCCGGGTGAATCAGGGCTCGAGACTGTCGATGCTGAACAACATTGATGATTATGTTGACGCTAGCGACTGGCAGAAGCTGCTTGACTCCCAGCTGGGTGGGGTTGTGCAGCTGGCGCACAGCGTGAAATTTTCTTCACAAATGGTGCATTATGCACTCCAGCGACAGCTTGCGAGCGATAAGGAGTGGGAGACGTGGTACCGGATTAAGGGGAAGCTCCAGAGGTTCTCCCTCAAGGAGTTTGCATTAGTAACTGGGCTGCGGTGCAGTCAACCAACAACTAGTGACATGGAGGACGACGAGAAAGCTATCAAGGAGTTTTTTGGAAACGAGAAGATGACGGTCGGTGACCTGGAGACCGAGCTGAAGAACTCAATGTTGGTGGTGCGGAGCCCACGAAGACGATTCAAGCTAGTGCTTCTGTACATTGTGGAAGGCGTTTTGTTAGGGGATGAGCATAGGAAGGGGCTGCGGAGCTGGATCGTCCGGTTGGTGGAGAATGTTGATCGGTTTTTGGCATTCCCATGGGGGAGGGTCATCTATGCTGCAACACATATGTCGCTGAACAGCGCCGTAAAGCACCGGGAGGCTGAGATAAAGGCAGAAGATCAAAAGAAGCGCAATGGTTATGGCCTGATGGGTTATCCGCTATCCTTCCAGGTAACCTTCTCGACCACACCCATAATCATTTTGTAATTCATATGCTGAAAATGTATTAATTTAAGTGGGGATGCGGTGCAGATTTGGTTGTTGGAATCCATGTCGAAATGGGGGGTCCGGTTTGCGACTAAGGTGTCAACGACGGCATTCCCTCGTTGCATGAGATGGACCCTCAAGAACGAGAACCTAGCTTATAAGGATATAGCCAACCGCACCGAAGCTGAGGGAGAGGAGGCCATAGAGATTGATGATACCTCAATACTCATACCAGAGGAGGCTGAGTTGGAGCTGAGGGATGGCTGTGTCTACGATGATGAGAAGTCTGACCCCCTCTTCGACGACCTAGTTGCACCCTTCCTGACACATTTCGAAGCCCCTGGTGGGATTCCCCCAAAGACGGGAAGAGGAGGCAATGAGAAGGATGGCTGGGTGGGGGACGTGGCCAAGACTTTGGAACAAGTTATGGACAAGCTTTAGACAATGTCAACAGGGATGGAGAAGATGGATGAAAAGGTACGCAATTAATTCCCAACTATTCGTTTTGTGGAGACTCTGGATAACTGTGGTGACTAGGGTAAATGGAATCTTGACACGTGAAATTGGACAAGTGATACGTAGTGTAGATAATGAACGAATCTAGTATAAAATTGAGGGGGGCCTAGTCTGATATGTGTTTGTTTAGAACTGAATTAGGTGACCTTAGTCTGATATGAAGTGTGAATTGGCAATTGTTGGGTGTTCATTACTCATGGTGATATGAAGTGTGAATTGTGTTGAATTTTGTCACCTTATGGTGATATGAAGTAAGAATTTTTTCACCTGCAGCTGAAATTATTGGAGGTGGCCGTGACTCAGTTGCTGGATGGTCAATGTAAGGGGACAGCCTGACAAAAAGCAACCGATAAAGAACAAGCTGGAGATGAGAAAAAACGGGATGAGTTTGTAAGTTTGTTTTTGCGTGACATGCGTTTTGATGTTTAGTCCTGCTTGAAATCGGGGATTCAATATCAAATGTTAATATGTATTTTACAGGTCGAACTTGATGACTTGATAAAGTCAATTGCGGCTGAAGGCGGTGAGGGTGGAAAAGGTGGTAAGGTAAGTTGTTGGTAAACATCACAAGATTTGTTATGTTAAGCGACACTGGAAGAATGTGACAGGAAGATTGTAGCTCTGTGACATGATTTGTTATGTTAAGTGACACTGGAAAGTTTGAGGCATAATTGAATGTTGATTTCATTTGCAGCTAGGAGGTGCTGTTGAGAAGGGAAGTGAAGTGGATGATGGCGGAGATAAGCACACCGAAGTTGAAACTGTGAAGGCAAGGGATGAGATATCAGGAGAGAGCAAGCTAGCTGGTGATGATGTCGGGGACAAGCATGATGAAGCTGAATCTGTCAAGGCAGGGGATGGCGGGGGGGGGGGGGGGGGAGAAGGAAAGACCAAAGAGGTCAGGTTTATTTATGAAAAAAAGGTGATTATATATGTGACATGAAAGTTTATGGCAAGTGACATGAATTTTTATCAGACCAAGGCAGGGGACAAGCAATCTGATGTTGGGGACAAGGTAGCTGAAGGTGAATCCATCAAGGCAGGGGATGGGACGGCAAGAGAGAGCAAGGATGTAAGTTTTTTCTATCAGTTATTGGTGACAGAGACATTGTAGTTGCACGACATGAGTATATCTGTTATATGACAAGGGATAGTGTCAACCTTAGCTGATGTTTGATATGTTTGCAGTTGGGAGAGGTTGGTTTAAAGGGGTCTGGTCCTGAGGAAAGGGGAAAGAAAATTGAAGGTGATGAGAGGGCGAAACCCCGGGTAGCGCAGGTGTATTCATCTAAGGGGGCGAAGAAGATGAGGAAGGGTGTTGGAGAGGAGTTGGCTCCCCCTGGCCAAGAAACTACGAGCCGACAAGGTAGCCAGTGTTCCCGCTGATGCCGTTGAGTTAGGAATGGTGTCAGCGACGGACAACGACGCCATGACAAGTTGGGTGGCAAGGTACGTAGCTTATGTGTCTTACTCTCGAATAGACGACGAAGGTAGATAGTTGAATGTCCACAATACCTGACAGAAACTTACCGTGCAGTGGGGACGCGGAGGTGCGCACGTCACCTTGCGGTGTGGATGCGATGAAGGAGTTACTCAACCGCCTGAAGAAACCCCAAGATTGGTTTGGAATAGTGGTATGAACACTTGCCACCTTTCAAATTTCCCGTGTCAGGATTTTGGATTGTAATTGCGGTTCACTTCATGCAGGAGATGGAGGAGTGTTGCTACCTTCTGCGCAAAGCGGTCGCAGACAGAGCGGGTGACATTGGCAGTGGAGCCATCGTTGTCGATACGTGCTTGGCGGGAATTTATCTACCTCGGGAATGGAAGGAGTACAGCGCCAGCCCCGAAGCGTACGAGCCTAGTGATGCATTGATGGCGTACTTAGATGGCGGGTCGTCGAAGCCGTTGGGACGACCGTGGTCAGGTGCGGACCTCATCCTCCTCCCCTTCAACGTCAGGAACAAACATTGGGTTGCCCTTGCAATCGATCTTAAGGAGTGGGAGGTAAGGGTGTATGACTGCGACGTCCACATCGCGACGGAACGCCAGCTCCAGCCCCTCTTAATGCTTGTGACAAGCCTGATCCCTGTCGTCATGCGTGCACACCCCGATATGAAGGTCAAGTATGCGGATAAGGTCCCCACGTCGTTTGCCATTCGCCGGGACAAGAGCCTTCCACAAAACAAGCAAAGGTAATTTGGATGACATGGTTCAATTTCGTTTGATTGGATGTGGAATCGGTGTCCGCGTTCTGACCGATTCTTCCCCATTGCAACGGTGATTGTGGCCCGTACACCATTAGATTCATGCACCTCCTGCTGGAGACCGCCCCGACCTTCGATCGATTGGACGACACGTACATTGAGGCATACCGCCAGATGCTAGCTGTTGGGGTATTCCATGGTCGACTCGGATGCTAGACTTTGGAGTTGAACACTTGCTTCCAATCATAACACCCTCCTGTAATAGTTGAAGTAAAACATTTGGATATTTTGCGAAACTTGCTAGTTGTCGAATGTGAACATTTGTATATGTTAGTAGGTATGCGGACATGTTAAACTTGGCAGTGTAGCTACATGTATCTATCCAATTTGGTGACAAGGTATATGTCGTTAGATAACACGAGGATTAAAAGGGGTGACATGGGTCATTTAGACTATACGTAGGAATATGAGACAGTCAATAGTGACACGAAAAAGCCTGTCAGGTGACACGTGCATGCAAAGACGGGACCCGATACTAGGACAAAAGAACAAAACGACAATAGAAAAGGAATCTATCAGGGTGGCAGTTGGTTGCACAGTTCCTTTGACCTACTTACAAAAAAATAAAAAAATAAAAAGGTAAAGAAAAGAAAAGCAAAAGTAACTTGCATTCATTGCAGTTGGGGAATAAAACCACC
Source organism: Persicaria tinctoria (assembly GCA_037127255.1). NCBI lineage: Eukaryota > Viridiplantae > Streptophyta > Magnoliopsida > Caryophyllales > Polygonaceae > Persicaria > Persicaria tinctoria. The sequence continues at coordinate 15,786,968 of JBANSL010000007.1, read as the reverse complement.
ACCTACACAAGGGAAGGAGAGAGAGAGAGAGAGAGAGACCGAATATTAATAGGAGTGAAGGGAGGCGGTTGTGAAGTGAAGGGAAAGAGGAGAGCCCGTACCGAAGACACCGGAGAAGCCCGTACCGGAGAGGAAGGCGCAGGAAAACGGGTACAACTCAATTGGTTATTGAAATCCGTCCTCACCCATCTCTACTAATCTGAATCTTCACTTAATTTGCAATCTTCTCCACTTCATTTGCATTCTCCCATTGTTTCGTACCGGAGAGGGAGGAAGTCGTCGGATAAGGGAGGAAGACGCCGGAGAAGGCCGTACCGGAGAGGAAGGCGCAGGAATACAAGTACAACTCAATTGATTATTGAAATCTGTCCTCATCCATCTCTACTAGTCTGAATCTTCACTTAATTTGCAATCTTCCCCACTTCATTTGCATTCTTCCATTGTTTCATTCAAAGGCATGCAATTTGGGATTGGAGAAAAATCGGAAATTGGGGAATTGGATTAACAGTCATGTGGGGAATTGGGGATACTGGGAAATACAGATCTGGGGTAAAAGGGGTATGGGAATGTGAGGAATTGACAGAGAAGAGCGAGGGAGGTTGAAGATGAGCGTGGGAGGGTTGCGAGTCCTTTAACCCAGATTGTGAGAGTGGAGAATAACCTCGTCATAAACGGGTACTGTAGGAGACCTTCACAAATTGCGACTACTAATTTGGTGGGGAGAAGGCAATTGACATTCATGACATGAGCTATTCTGTTGGGTGACAAGGGTTACTTCATTAGGTGACATGGGCCTTTTCTCGTGAAACAGTCGCATACAGATTTATTAAGTAGGGGGTAACTTTGTGTGAATATTGATTATGTTCATGTCCACGTAATTACAGGAAGAACATAGTTCGGTCCCAGAATTTGAGGAGGAAAGGTGTCCGGCCACCGAAGAAGGTGGAGCCCCGACTCGCAGTGCCGGAGGAGAAGCATTTCCGAGGGCGGGTCAACCAGTGTTCCAAAGTGTCTCTGCTCGTCAACATGGACGACTGGGTCGACCCCGTCGATTGGGAGAAGCTGTTGCGAAGACAATTTGGGGGTATTGTGCAAATGGCAAACCAGGTTCAATTCTTGTCGCAACTACTGCATTACGTGTTACAACGGCAGCTTGTGACAGAAAAGAAGTGGGAGACTTGGTACATGCTTCAAGACAAGCTGCGGCGATTCTCTATCAAGGAGTTTGCACTCGTGACTGGGCTGCAGTGTGGTCGAGTTCGGGGGGAAGACACAGAGACAGAGGATGACAAGAAGACAAAGAAGGCTCTCAAGGACTTATTCGGAACGGACAACATAAAGGTGGGTGAGCTAGAGAACGCCTTCAAGAACTCCATCTTGAAGGAGCCGAGTGCGAGAAGGTGTTTTAAGATCGCTCTTCTCCTCATCGTCGAAGGAGTTCTGCTGGGGGGAGAACCCAGGAAAGCCATACGAGGGTGGATTGTGAAGCTTGTGGAGAACGTTGATCGATTTCTGGATTACCCCTGGGGCAGGATTGTGTACGAGGCCACCCACGAATCCCTGTCGGGCGTCATAGAACGACGTGTCGCTGACTTGAAGCCGAAAGCGAACGACAAGGACGATCGATATGGATATGGGCTTATGGGTTTTCTGTATGTGTTCCAGGTTAGCTACTTGACCGAAGTTATGCTTGAACTATTACGTGCAACTGATGCACTCGAGTGACATGTGTGGTTGTTTTAGATTTGGTTGTACGAAGTAGTCCCGGGGATTGGGGAGACGTTTGCGAACCGGGTGTCGAACACGGCGTTGCCTCGCATGCTGAGGTGGACAGCCGATGACGACAATCTAATGTATGAGACGATCCAGTCCCGCATGGACCCTGAAAAATCAGATAGAATCAAGGTCGAAGACAATCCGATACTAGTACCGAAGGCCGGCGAGTATGAATTGATGCTCGGGTGCTTCTACCAGCATGAGGAGCCTGACCTCTACTTTGATGACATTGAGGCTGCGTTGGCACCGAGTTATTAAGGTGAAGGCTCTAGCAAGTCCGGCCCGAGTTCGGAGCAACGAGATGGGACAAGGGAATCCTGGGAAGATAAGTTGGGGAAGTCAGTAGAACTGATCTTGGAGAGGCTGGGAACCATGTCAACATGGATGCGGAGCATGGATGACAAGGTACGTGTAACGTTTCTGGCATTTGTGACACGGGTATATTTTATATGTGACACGGGTATTTTTCTTAGGTGACACGGGTTAATTATCTCCCAATGCCGAATAACATTCGCTAACCACCCCTCATTTATGTACTTGGTGTATTAGATGAAGGTGTTGGAAGGTGTTGTGAATGGGCTGCGAGATGGCCAGTCGAATGCAGGAGATGAGCAGAAACCAATGGGCGATGTCTGTGGAGAGGATAATGACCAAAAGATCGGGGGGACAGAGGGACAAACTAAGGTGGAAGACCAGCCACCAGAAGGACAAGAGGAGGTAAATTGGTTGTTACTTGACATGGTATTTTCTGCATCCACGGTGAAGGGGTAATAGAATCAACAATTTTTAATATGTTAATATTTTGTAGACAATTGACACGGTTGTTAAAGCAAAGCGACACGTATTAATATGTTAAGTGACAAGGGAACAAATATATTATCTGAATGACAGTTGAAATAACCGTAACCAATTGCCAGATCTCAGAGGCTGTCAAAGACGAGACCGTTGGAGGAACTGGGAGAGATGTCAGTGGAGAGAAAGACGGGAAACATAGGGAGGCTGAGGAGAAAAACCGTAAGGCCGGTTCAACGGAGGTACCACCTACAGTGAACGACCAGGCAACGCCGGAAGGACAGGATGAGAAGGTAAATTGCATGTTACTTCACATTGTCATTTGAATCTATAGTAGTACATAAGTGACAAGTATATTAGTGTTAGCCGACACGAGTACAGTTTCGGGTGACACGGGGGTAAAAACATTTTTGCCCTGACCGTTGAAACTGTCTGACCAATTGGCAGATCCCAGAGGCTGCAAGAGTGGAGCCCGTTCGAGGCAGGAAGAGTAAGAGAGGTCCAGGAGGTGAAGGAGAAGTGAAGTCCCCGGCTCAGAAGAAAACGCGGGGCCGAAAAGGGAAGAACGTTGTGGAAGGCGCGGCCGCGATTAAGCTTGGTCTTGTTTCCGTGTCAGACAACGATGGGTTCCTCCGCTGGATGGATAGGTGACACTCATCAGCAGACGTACCCAAGTTATTGCATACATGACTCCAATCCCCTAACATTGTGGTTGTTGTTGTAGAGCGGGGATGAGGATAGCTGGAAGACTGCATACGGCATGGCGCTGAGTAAGGAGTTCTTCACCTCACTAAAAACGCCCATAGTTTGGCTAAACTCTGAGGTACAAAACCCGCCTAAGGGACTACCTTTGTCTAGTGAATGACACGGTATCTACTGTAATAGGTAGTGGAGTAGTTTTGGATTTTGACTAGGGTTGTAATCGATGCAGCACATGGAACAAGCATGCTATCTTCTTCGGAAAGGGGTAACGGAGAGGGCCGACGACTTTGGCGGTCGAGTTGTCGTTGTGGACACATATTTCGGTCGCTATTTGCAGACCGAGTGGGACAAATACAAGAGCGATGTGGATAGCTACCAAGCCGATGAGAAGCTGCTTGCCTACTTCGACAGGCGGTCCCCGGCGATGATAGGTCGGGCGTGGGAAGGGACGGAACTCATCCTCCTACCGTTGAACGTGGACAATATTCACTGGATCGCCGTAGCGATAGATCTGGTCGGGTGGCAGGCAAGGGTTTATGATTCGGACGTTTACATCGTGAGGGACTGTCATCTGCCGGCACACTTAAGCTGCATCACCCACCTTATCCCGGTACTGATGAATGCCCACCCCGCATTGATGGCCACCTACGTCGACAAGTTGCCAAAGCCGTTCGCCCTTAGTCGCGAGAAAAGGATTCCGCAAAACAAGCAGAGGTAATTTATGTCCAACACTTAAATATCTCTTCGTCTCACAGTGGCATCCGGCTGTAATGAATCTGACTCCTGCGATTCTCTATTGCAGTGGAGACTGCGGTCCTTACACGATCAGGTTCATGCAACTCCTCACGAAAGACGCCCCCACCTACGACGGTCTTGACGACGTATTCATCGGGGCGTACATGCACGTGCTCGCTGTTCGCATCTTCAATGGTACACGGTTATGATCTCAATTGTGATCACCATTGCCCAGTGTTATGAAATTTTATGTTATGGTAGAAGCTTCTTATGAACATCGTTTTTATTGTGTTGGATATTTATGAACATGGTTGCTGGTTCTCACATTTAGTTGTGGACGGTAGTTCACTAGGTTGGTATTTTAGTACGTTGCTATGAACTATTTCGCATTCTTTATCTTCAGCCCGTGGTTATGTGTTGTGGACTGTTACTTTATTTGTATGATAATTTTTAAGCAGTGATTGACGATGTTCACATGGTGGAAACATTGGTTATAATGAGTAAGGAAATCACCCGTGTCACCAAACTTGGAATCTCATGTCAACTCACGTAAGTATCCGTGTCACATATGTCAATATGGTGAGTAGGGTGATTTTCTAACCTTGTTTATGTATTGATAGGTTGATATGAGAATTGTGACGTGCCTATCATAGGAACCACATAAGTTTACATTTTGTCAAGCACGATTGAATGTCATGTGGCAAGACACTTGCTCGGTTGAAATGCATATTATAAGTTGTAAGGAAATCACCCGTGTCACCAAACTTGTAATCCCGTGTCAACTTACGTGATTATCCGTGTCACTAATGTCACTATGGTGAGTAGGGTGATTTTCTAACCTTGTTTATGTATTGATAGGTTGATATAAGACTTGTTACAAGTCCCTATCATAGGAACCACATAAGTTTACATTTTGTCATGGATGATTGAATGTCATGTGGCAAGAAACTTACTCGGTTGAAAGGCATATTATAAGTTGTAAGGAAATCACCCGTGTCACCAAACTTGTAATCCCGTGTCAACTTACGTGATTATCCGTGTCACTGATGTCAATATGGTGAGTAGGGTGATTTTCTAACCGTCTTTATGTATTGATAGGTTGATATAAGAATTGTGACGTGCCTATCATAGGAACCACATAAGTTTACATTTTGTCGAGCACGATTGAATGTCATGTGGCAAGAAACTTACTTGGTTGAAAGGCATATTATAAGTTGTAAGGAAATCACCCGTGTCACCAAACTTGTAATCCCATGTCAACTTACGTGATTATCCGTGTCACTGATGTCAATATGGTGAATAGGGTGATTTTCTAACCTTGTTTATGTATTGATAGGTTGATATAAGAATTGTTACGTGCCAATCATAGAAACCATATAAGTGTACATTTTGTCATGGATAATTGAATGTAATAGACATGCATAACACCAACAAGTGGAAATGTAATAGACATGCATAATATAGGAGGGACATTGCCCTATACATACCATATCCGATCATACAGGCACCATTCTTAACGGTGCAACCACACTCGGCGTTCCAAAAAACGACAAGTAACCGAGCGTGGGTGAGACATTGTTTCTAACTACCCTTACATAGGCCCCTAACTGCACAAAATGGGGGCCATCCGACACATACAGAGTTATTCCAAGTCCAAAAAACCACATCTGTTTGGCATCACATCAGTATATGGCAACTACTACAACAACATCACAAGTTTTGGCAAAAAACAAAGAGAACTGGTTTGGGAGGTCCTAAGCCCTGGTGACCAGACGCAACATTACTCCCATCATCAGCACGAGAATCCACCCCATGAGCCTGTTCCAACGGGAGAGTTGTCGGGTGCGGAGCTGCTCGCTAGCGTGCCCGACCCACTGCCCACAGAGGAAGGAGCCCACCTCGGCCACCCGCTGCGCCAGGTGCTTGTTGCTAGCCTCGCTCCTCACCAACTTGTTGGCGAGGACCATGTTCTCTTCCATTGTGGCCTGCAGCGTGCTCTGGGTAACCTCCAACTCAGTAGTTGTGACCTCCAGGGTGGACTGGGTAGCCTGCAGCTGAAGAGTGGTTGTCTGGACCTGCGTGTTGGCGGCCTCCAGCTGAGTGCGCTGTGCAGCCATAGCTCCCTCCCTCGCAGCATCCCGGTTCAGCAACGACTGAACTCGCTGGTGGAGGTCAGTGAGCTCTTCGGCGGCGAAGTTCCATAGCGTATTGTCCTCAGCCACCTGCTCGGGGTCTCTTCTGTCTGACTGATCATCATCCTCCTCCTCATCTCGACGGTCCCGACGGCTCCGCCCGTAGTCGTAGTCCGTACGCAGCCAGAAGTACCTCCTGTCGTCACCGCTCTGGTAGCTCTGGTCGCTGTCGGAGTCCGTGTCAATGTCGCTGTCTGAGTATGGCCACATGATCCTACCAGTACAAGGGAAAATAAACGTTAGATGGCAGAAGAAAACCAAACACAAGAACATACATACATATGAAAAATATCTAAGCATGTTTTATAATGGAGACAAGTACATATATATGAAAAAGATGAATGGGAGAGTGAGATGATATGTCACCAAACAAGTAAAGGAGAATGTAATATATAAGCTAAAATAATGTATGGACCTTATAATGTTGAGAAGGGGAGATTTATGTGCAAGCAAAGTTGGAAATGGTAAATACAAGTGTGAATATGAAACTCATATCAATGAAATTTCTGGAAGTACATATATATGAAGAAGTCCACAATTCTGATAACAATGAGATTTATGTGGCCAAGGAGTCCACAATTCTGATAACAAACTCATATCAATGAATTAAAGTTTTCACAAAGTTATATAACAAATGGGAAGAAATCACCCGTGTCACCAAATTTGGAATCCCGTGTCACCAACTATATATACTTGACAGACTTCCTACTAAGAACCTTCACAGACAAAGAGAAAGGTTGCAACTTTCATAGGCTTAATCATATTTATGCTTTAGATTCACACAAAAAGGATCCAAAATGTTCTATTTCTTTTTCAAGCCTAACAAGTACATATATACGAAGAAGATGAATGGGAGAGTGAGATGATATGTCACCAAACAACTAAAGGAGAATGTAATATATAAGCTAAATTACTGTAAGCACCTTATAGTTTTGATAAGGAGAGAATTATGTGCAAGCAAAGACCAATTACAAAAAGGTGGTTAGTAATCACCCGTGTCACCAAAGTTGTAATCCCGTGTCACCCAGTATATATACTTGACTGGCTGCATTCTCACCCCAATTCAGCAAATTCCACCAAGTAATAGCATATATGAAGCCTAAACCAATAAGCACATATAGGAACTCCAAGCAACTACTCAACATAAGTATGTAATAAGCACATGCAAGATAAGAGACTAATGGATGTTTTAAACAGGGAACTACACAAGGCAAAAGCCATAAAACAGTGAGCCATGTACATATTCACCCAAAATCTGCAGCATACACAGGCATAAATCGTAGCCCCTAATCGGAAAGCTTTCGATGTCGTCAATTAGTACTCTATGTCGAAAACCCTATTAACAACTCATATTTCATTAAAAACAAACTTCTAATCGATGAAATCCCTAAAATCCAAACAGTTTTTTTCAAAACATATGCCAATCGGGGTTGTACTTACTTGGAATTGAAAGCTTTTCGATGAGGATGAGCACCACTGGTGAACCACACCCGATCGCGTCGCTTCTTCTTCAGGAATTTTGTTGTGGCTTGCAAGAGAAGAGTGGAAGTGAAAGGACCGATGGAGTGGTATTTATGAAGAGAGAGGGCCTCCATCGGGGGGGGGTCACCAAATTTGGAATCCCGTGTCAACTAACATAATAACCCCTTCAACATTAAATATAGGTCAATTTGCACAAATATACATTTCAATATGGTCACAAGGTTGGTATTTTTGTACGTTGCTATGAAGTACTACCTCCGTTCCGAAAAACTTGTCACTTGACTATTCACGCACGCTTATTTTAGGAGATAAAACTATATAAAATATCTAGTTTTGTAATTATTTTTATAAACAATTTCGTAGCTATTATTAGCAAGTACAAACTTGTTACAAAAATTTTATGAAAAAATATATTTTATATAGTTTTTTTCATTATAAAAAAGCATGCGTGAATAGTCAACGACAAGTTTTGCCGAACGACAACTAAGTGTTTCGATTTCTTTATCTTCATTCGGTGGTTATATGTTGTAGACTTTGTAGCACGGAAACGGAAACAGATACAGGACACGGACACGAGAAGACACGCGGAAACGGCATTTTCAACAAAACATATGACACAGACACGCCAAAGAGATATGATATATATATCATTTTAAAGGTCTTGCAAAGATGTATACATTTATACTAATAAGAGCCATGTAGATGTTAAGACCAATGAGATCAAAATAAAAAATTATATAACATTTTAAATCAAAATATATACAAATAAACAATGTTGAGTCTAAAAATTTATCAAAGTATAGGGAGGAGGTGTCCACCGTCATGTCTTGTTTTTTGTGATATTTTTTAGGCAGTCATTGATGATGTTGGCATGGTGGAAACTTTGGTTATAAGTTGTTTGGTAATCACCCGTGTCAGCAAAGTTGGAATCTCGTGTCAACTTACATAATTATCGTGTCACTGAGGAGAATATGGTGACAACATGTACACGAGTAGCACAAACACTCAGGAATTTAAACATGACCTAAAACTAGTGTCAGTGCATGGGTGATTTCATTATGAAAGTGTCACCTCCGGATCGATAAACATGAAATTAAAACCAGTGACATGATAACCCCTTCAACCGGACACGGTAATACAAAGAGGGTGACAGGGGTTATTTACAGAATCCATCCCCAAAAATACTGCAAAGTTCTTTACCACTTACCAGTAGAGTGCAGGGCCGGACCTGAGGCGAGGCCTAACAGGCCGTCGCCTCAGGCCCAATCCGTATAGAGGGCCCATAAAATTTGTTTTAATTATATCACTATTAGACCATCCATTGTAGCACATGAAGATGAAGTAGCCCAGTTGGTGAGGAACTCAAGGAACTCAAGGAAGAGTGTCAATTTAACCTTGAGGTTTAAGGTTCAAAACCCACTCCACCCAGTTATTTCTGTTTGATTTTTTTTTCTTTGATTTTTTTTAAAAACTCCCCCCCGCCCAGTGATGTCTGTTTGATTTTTCTAAAAAACTCCCCCCGTTTTATTTTTTTTATTTAATTTCCCCCCTAATAATTTCAACGAAAAACTCCCCCCGCCCAGTGATGTCTGTTTGATTTTTTTTCCTTTGTTTTTTTTTAAAAACGCCCCCGTTTATTTTTTTTATTTAATTTCCCCCCTAATAATTTCAACTTTCGTTGATTTTTTTTTAAATTTAAATTTCTGTGTTTTTTTGCCTTTGATTTTTTTTTTGATTTTTTTTAAAAACTCCCCCCGTTTGATTTTTTTAATTTAATTTTCCCCCTAATAATTTCAACTTTCGTTGATTTTTTTAAATTTAAATTTCTGTGTTTTTTTGCCTTTAATTTTTTTTTTAATTCCCCCCAGTTGGTTAGACGAGGCTTACTTGATTTTTTTTTTAATTCTAACTTTTGTTTAAATGTTTTTTGATATTAGAAAACTATTTAAAAAATCATTTATTATACCATACCTTGTGTATATACATACTATATATAATAGTGGGGCCCAATTTAAACTTCGCCTCGGGCCATCAGAAACTCAGGTCCGGCCCTGGTAGAGTGTAACCCGTTGCCAAAAGTAAATGTATCCAAACAACCAAAGGACAAGATTAAAAGCAACGTTGTTCACAACAAAAGACAACAAATCACTTCCATAACTACACCCAAACGACTATCAGATTATGCGTCCACCGAGCCGACCATTGAAGATGGCAGCCGCTAGCATCTGTCTGTACGGCCCAATAAACGTGTCGTCCAGCCCATCGAAGGTGGGATCGGTCTCCGTGAGGAGCTCCATGAATCTGATCGTGTAAGGGCCACAATCACCACTGCAATGACGGAGATTTTGTCAAAACAGAGGCGGAGATATCATCAAGTTAAATGAAATACAGGGGTCGCACCAATCATACCTGAGCTTGTTTTGCGGAACGCGCTTGTCGCGGATTATGCGAAACGGACCTGGCAACTTCGATGCACACTTCACCTTCAACTCAGCGTGTGCATCCATGATGATGGGGAGAAGGTGTTAACGTGCATCAGCAGGGGTGGGAGTTCGGCGTCTATCACGCAGTGCACATCGCAGTCATACAACTTCAACTGCCACTCATTCAGATCCAGAGCAACGGCAACCCAATGTCTTCCCCTCAGGTTGAGGGGTAGGAGGACGAGGTCCACGCCTGCCCACGGACGGGCCATGGGCGCCGGGGCCCGCCCGTCGAAGTATGAGAGGAGTATGCCACTCGTCTCATACCCCCGACGTCTGAGTTGTACTCCTTCCACTCACTCTCCAAATAGCTGGAGAAGTAGGAGTCCAACACAATGACTTGACGCCCAATGTCGTAACCCCTCTCCGCGCTTTGTTTCCGTAGTAGGAAGCATGACTGCTCGAAGTGCTGCGTCAAGTTAACCCCCATTACAACCCACAACATAGTCCAACAACAACCCAAATGCGTATACAAGGCCAATCATAATAAAATGTGAGAAATACAATATACCTCTGAGTGGATCCAATAGCGGGGCGTCTGGAGGGTGGTAAAAAACTCCTTCGACAGGTCCTTGCCGCAAGCCGTTGACCGGTTCCCACCGTCGGCACTGGACCGTACAATGGAGTGGAATCAATGAAAGGGTAACTGTGCCGTATAATGAAGACTGAAATGAGACGATGGGTTACCTTGCAAGCCACCCCTGTAGGGCCTCATAGTCGGCCGCAGAAACTAGTCTCATGGCAACGACTTCACCGGGAATGACGACGTCCTTCCCTTTAGAGGCCCGCGGTTTCGTAATCTTCCACGCCTTGCTCTCACATTCCTGGTCGACGAACAACCTCTAAATTCAAAAAAACATTTCCCATGTCACATAACAAAACGACCCCTGTCGCCTTGCTAACATCCCCATGCCACTATTGAAAACATAAAGGATGAATGGCATGGGCCATAAGGAGCGTACCTTAGCAACTTGTCGAGGCTTCTCCACAACTTCAGCACGAGTCCCCTTTGGTACATCAACATGAACAACCTGCAAAACCGATCTACAACTTACATGGATTCCAACATGTACAAACTCGTTTTCACTATCCCTTACTCTTTGTTCCCTGCCTCTTCCAATCAATTTTCCATCCCGCATTTCATGGACCTCCTCCTCTAACACTTTTATCTGCACACAAGAAGTTGTTACAATAAATCCACCATCTCCTCCAACAGTTTTATATCCCGTGTCACATACTGTATGTCCCATGTCATTACTCTATTTACCCTAGTCACTGAACTTAATAAGAATTTGAGAGTGAATAATGCAAAAGGCTGAAGTACCTTATCATCCATCTTCTCCAAGGTATCCATAATCTTCTCGAGTCTCTTCACCACGATATCCCTAGCGGCGTCCGTCTCCTCGACGTAGTTCGCGATGTTGGCGAGCATCGCCACTCTCGACCCTTCGTTTACCCGTGCGCGGAAGCGCTCTTTGTGTGGCTGTGTAAATTTTGTCCGAACCATTTATTTCCTGCAGTTTAAGAGCAACAATACGTTATCGAGAAATTTTATATTCAATGTCACTAGCTTTGTAAACCCATGTCACTCAATTTGTAAACCCATGTCATAAATGTCAGAACGTTCCTAAACCACTGACGACATACACTCCACATCAACTCCCCAAATCTAAATTTCAAATTAATGGAACCCCAAATCTTCCCCATTCCCAATCAAACCCCTAATCTACCCCATTCCCTATTTCGACCCCCACCGTAGCCATCCTCTTCTGGCATACTAAACCCTAACCGCGGGTTTTCCCTATCCAATCCCCAAAACCCGGCTCCTTGTCCTTCATTCGCAACCACCTCCACAATCCCCAAAACCGCGCTCCTTGACGTTCAATCCCTTACCACCATAGCAGGTTCTTTCATCCACCCACCCCGAACCCCAGATTCGAAGATAACGGACATAATAGATAGGGGTGTACCTTCTGACTTTCCTGCCGGCGTTCTTCTCTTATCCGACAGTTCCCGGCAGTCTCTTCTTCGACCCGTTGTTCCTCGTCGCCGGCGTCTCTTCTTCCTCCCCCTTTCGAACGGTTTTGAGTTATGAAAATTTAGGGATGGAGTCCCGATGATTACATATAGAGAGTGTGTGGTGATATCCGGGACGCGTGTCAACTCACCCGAACATAATTTTTTTTTTCCTTTTGAGTTACGGGCTTTTTTTTCCAAATAAATGGGAAAAGGTCAATTTTTCCAAATTATCCCCCATTGTGCTATTTTTGCAAGTTTGGCCAAAATTTGGTGTATCTTTGACCACTGGTTGACTATGTTCTTATTGTCGAAACTTTGGTTATAAGTTGTCAAGCATTCACCCGTGTCACCAAACTTAGAATCCCGTGTCACCTTAAATAATAACCCCTTGAACATTGTCATAATGGTGATTTCAATATGGTCACAGCGGTGATTTCCTAACACCACTACCACAAACACTGAGGAATGTAAACATGATGTCAAATAAGTGCCAATGCATTGGTGAATTCATTATCATAGCGTCAACCACCGAAATGTCTACCATCAAATTGAAAGTTGTGACATGATAACCCCTTCTACCTAACACGGGAATACAAATAGGGCGACATGGGTATTTTCTAAATCCATCCCCAAAAGTACTACGAAGTTCTCCACCACTTAACTGTAGTATGTAACCCGTTCCCAAAAGTACAGCAGCCTACTTAGAGTTTGTCATATGTACAAACAGCCTAATTACACTACCAAATACGTAGCCCATTCACAAAATAACATAGACGGAGAATGGTCCAACCACTGACCCGAACCGGCAAATGCAAAAGAATACCCAGCTGCTGAGGTAAGGCATTGGACCACCAATGGAGGAACACATCTAAGAACGACGGCGCTTGAAACGGGTAAATTCTCCCCGAGATGGGTATCGACAAGTCTTAGGGCGACCAGGGTGCCGCTTCACGTCCGGGGGGTGACACACCGCGCTGGACATGGCTGGGAGGATTCGCCAATCTGCTCTTGAAGGAACCGGATATAACACATTCTCGTAACACGCCTTCCATGCTGCGACTTTGTAGAAGTCATTCACGAGAGAGAAGAAATTGCTACCTCGAAACCTTGCAGCCGCTATGGCGTGCTGGCACGGAAACTGGTCAATGTCGAATCGCTTGCATGTGCAGGTCCGGGCACAAAGGTTCACAACCCAGGTGGAGGACCCTCTACGGACAGTGTACTCGTGTGCGCTGAGGGCTCTGACATCTATGAATGTTGCCAACGCATAGCTCGTTTGCAGCTCACCTTGAACATAATCGCTGACCGTCGACGCCGATTTGGTGCTTTTTTTCCGTCGATCGTAAAACCACTTGGAAACTGTTTCGATGACAGCATCAATCAGGGCTGTGATGGGTAGGTCGCGGGGCTTCTTGAACACGGAATTCAGACACTCGGAGTTGTTCGTCGTCAATATGTTGTATCGCATCCCCAAGAAGTATGCCCGTGCCCAGTTCTGGAATCCAGCCTCTTTCAGGTATTGGCCCGCAGGGGGTGACTGAGCGCAGAAATCAGCAAAGTGCTTCTCGAACTCTGCCCTCATGTACGCCTTCGCCACCTTTAAGTACAACGTATGCAGGCCCGTCACCCCCTTGTACTTAACCCTGGCATTCTGAAATAGATGCCATTGGCAGGCCCCTTGCTTGGCAAACACATAGTGGGCCCTCAAACCTTTGACGATACTAAGATGCCGATCAGAGACAAACATTAAGTCCGGTGTATCCTCGACGACATGTAGCATGTTCTTGAAGAAGAAGCCCCATGACCCGTGATTCTCACCATCGACAATCGCAAACGCGATCGGGAATACATTGTGGTCTGCATCTTGGGCTGTGGCAAATAGAAGCGTGCCCCTGAACTTCCCTTTTAGGAAACTCCCATCAACTTAAATCACCTGGACATGGATATCGACATCAGCTGGTTAGGTGACATGGTTATGTATGTTAGGTGACATGAAATATTATAGTACCAACATGGGGTATTACCTTTCGAAGGTAGGGAATCGCCTTGCGCCATACCCCGAAGCTAACAAAGGCGTACTTGAATCTTTGGGATGCGTCCAGCTCTAACTTAGTATATGTCTCGGGGTTAGTCTGCTCCAACATTTGTAGGTATGGAATAATATCTCGGTAGCTGTCTTCGTCGGTCCCATGCTTCACCTCCCTCGCTGTCAGTCGTGCCCTTCGTGCCTTCCAGTAGCTACACGATACTCCATACTTGGACTTCGCCATTTTCTGCACTTGCTCGGGAACGAGGTCCTTTCGAGTCCCGGTGAACCTGCATATAATGGTGTCATGGTGCGTTACGTAATGTGACATGGAGAATAATGTTGTGTGACATAATTAGCTGTTCGCAACTAAATTAACACTTACGTGGTCACGAGGTTGCGTCCAATCATGTTCGACGTAGCATGTCGGCTATGGTTGTGCATCATGCTCAGGTCACATGTATGCTCCTGGACATACTGTCGGATTGACCACATAGTCGTGCGCCGGTAAGTCGACGCCCTTAACATCCACGTGCACTTGTTGTCCAAACAACCAACTAAATAGGTTTTGTTACACGGCCTCTTCACTACAAACTCGAAGCACTTCTGCACTGCAATCCACTTCAGGCAAGTCTACAATTCTACCTTCGAAGCGAACATTTGTCCCTCCGAAATTTATGTCAGCTTCCGTCGTGGTTCCTGGGTCCGAGGCGTTGCTTTGTCCAACATAGCTTCTACGTTCTCCATCGACGGTGGGGATGTGCTGGACCTAGGAACCCGATCTTCAAGTTCCCTAATCACCTCCTCCTCAACTTCGTCCCCCTCCGTCGACACCCTCATACCCGGGTCTTCCTCATAATCATCCCAGTCATAATAATCCCAATCTTCTTCCCTCTTCACTCCGGAATCGAAGTCCTCCTCCTCCTCCTCACTACTAATGGCTATGAGATCCACCCCCTTATACTTGTCACCTTCACATTTTACCGTGTCATCTGGAGAGGAGTCCGTGTCACCCAAGTGGATAACATCTAGACCATCACACCTGTCACCCTCAAGATTATCCATGTCACCAGTTCCAAACCCTATGTCAGCTGCGTGCTCTTGGCTCTTCCCTATCACCCCACCCAACTGGATCATTTCCGGACCTTTACCCTTGTCACCTACACTCTTAAGCTTTTCACCAGTTTCAAACCCGCTGTCAGTAGCGTCCTCCTGTCTCTTCCATATCACCTCATCCATGTGGTTCGACTCTGGACATTTACCCTTGTCACCTTCAAAAATATGTCTGTCACCAGTTCCAAAACCCATTTCAGTAACGTGATTCTGCGTCTTCCCTATGACCTCAGCCAAGAGGATCACCTCTGGACCCTTACCTTTGTCACCCCTTCGAAACCCCGTGTCCACATTGTTTTTCACCCTTATATCGTTGCTCATCCCTATTGACTGGCTAACCCCTCCTCCACCATATAACCCCACATCTACAACCATAGGGTTTGGTTATGGCTTACCTTCTGCCTCCAGCTCGTCCACCTTTTGAGAGTTACGAGGCCCACTCAAGCATTCTTCCCCGACGTCAGGTTGTGGTACTTGAAGACTCTCTTTCACCACTGGATCAACATATATCGCCATGGGCTATGGATGTTCCCCAGACTTCGAGTTGAGAAACTTAAAAGCCTCAAGTTCGTCATCATCACCTATCGTTATCGGATGACCCGCTTCTTCCCCCTTTGGCATGTAAGACAACCGCCAATCTTCATATGAACAATCATGGCCGACCTTGAGCCTCAACAGTTGAGCCAGAGAGGCGAAGTCGATGCCCTCTTCAATTATCACATTCTTCTGCTTTGTTTCACCATAATACACCCACCTCACACCATCGAACAACCAACGACCGTTGAAGTTGAGAGTGACACATGCTTTGGCGTTTTGCCCTGCAATTGAAAACTTGGATCAGCACCATTGTTAATGGGTATCTACTCTTCACGAAACATGATGAGAAATAGGAGAGTAGCATACCCATTGCAACTGAGAATTAGGGTTTCTCATATACCTCTGTGACACGGAAGTTTACAAACACTGACACGAACGAATAAAGAGCCCGACACGTGCTCAGCAACTGGACCTTAATGCGGATGGGTTATTCTCCAATGGTGGCCTTCTTCTCCAGCTCTCTTTTCCACGGGAAGACCGAAACTGATGGCCTCTCTCCTCCTCTCCTATTAGACTTTAAAAATGGAGGGAAAGCCTTTCCCATCACCTCACCTCCTCTCTCTCCAATTTTGGTGCCAAAATCCCCCACCAAATCCGATGTCCCATCTCTCTCTCTCTCTCTCTCTCTCTCTCCCCCCCCCCCTCCCCTTGGGAAAACCTGCAACCGGCTTAGCAATTTCCGCATCCTATTTGCACTAATACCACATATGGTAGTTTTGCAAATTTTCTAAAAATGTGGTATTTTTGCAAACCCACAAAAAAAGATGTATATTTGTGCAAATAGCCCTATTTGTTAAGCAATTTTTTTAAAATAAAACATATATTTGAATTGAGTTTAGTTTTATCTATCCATAAACACTCATTTCACATTTGTTTGAGTAAAAAAAGGATAAAATTATGTATTGATAACCAAATGAAATTATTCGTATAAGCTAAGTTTGATTATAGGTAATGAAAAAAAAAATACAAATAGACGTACCCCCTTCACAATTCATCCCTTCCATTTAGTTTCATCTCTCTTCAAGAACAAATTTCACCCTCCTCTTCGTAATGGATCTGATCTTAATACTCTCAACAAAATCTTATCTCTAGTCATCCTGACCCAAACTATCCCAGCCCGAATCACCCCCCTTGGGGTCATCCACATCAATTTCATCCTCATCCGTATTATACCAATACAATGCATCTCCCCGAGGATTAATCTCACCCAAACTATACATCTCAGCTCTAATACAATCGAATCTCCTATAATACGTAAGAGAGCATCCCGCCTTACAACACACAAGATGATGTGCAAGAAGAAGATGTCGATGAGGAGTCATCACTGGAACGTGTTGGACGAAGGCAATGGTCCGAGCAGGAAGATGAGCTACTCTTGAGTGCATGGTTGAACACTAGAAATGACACTCTCTAAGAAAATAGACAGACACTTGAAAAGTTTTGGGCAAAAATAGCAACATATTACAACAACAAGAGGGAGGGGATGGCTCCACCCGATGCGAAAAAATGTAGGGCACGCTTGTAACGACCCGAAATTTAAGTACCCGAATTAACCTCCATAAACCTACTTAGAAGGTAAATAAGGTTCGGAATACTAGATTATCGGGGAACGTTATAGAAGAAGTTTGATCTTCTTCCGTGAGCTTTGGATCTTACGACCGAGTACGAGTTATTATTAGGTTCATTTAAGCGGAAGATTTAGTTGTCAAAAGATGGGGATTGCGAACCCCGAAAAGATCGTAAGCCCGTTGGAGGCTTCACCTGTCCTAGACTATCGCGAAAACGTTTCAAATAGAAATAAAAGCGGAAATCATAAATACAACAAAACGCCACGGCCACGCCGGGTCAAAACGATAAAAGTATGAGCAAAAGAGTACGATTGTCAGGCGCCTCCCTCACTCTAATCGTCCAAAAGGTCTGTCCCTAAAACCATCCACAAAGCAAGTCATATCGGGTAAGGGGTACCTGAATCTAAAAAACAAGAAATATATCGGGGTCAATCATCGGAAATATGCACACTCTGTGCCATATAAAGAGGCATACTTAAACTACATGAATGTTAAAATGCAACACATAAGCAAGTGTATAGATATATATAAATGCGAAATAAACACACAAGGGCCCGTATCATCATCATAATCATCATCATCATCATCATCATAATATCTTCTCAAACGTACTCATCCTTCTCAAACGTACTCATCCTTCTCAAACGTACTCATTCTTTCTCATCATAAGTCTTTCATCATTTCATTCGTGTTCCATCTAGTATAAGTCATTTATTCAGATTTTGACGGCCGTCCTACCATAGACATATAGCATACATATGAATTGTTGAATTTACTAAGTTCATCCTACGTCATATTACCGGTTTATATTCCTAAACATGTTACTAGGTCGCGTGATGCATGAAGACTCTCGATAAGACAAAGAGTATCACATAAATCCATCATGAGTAAGTCCAGGGGACTTACCTGGAGTCCGGAGAATAAGCAAGCAATAAAGTGCACAACCAAGGATCCAATCAACAAGAGCCTATTAATTTCATTAAGCTTTCATTAGGTGGTATTCTAATGCAATGTACCCAACCTAATAATCAACATACATCCACATAAGGTTCACGATTCTATAGATTACGCACTTTGGTTAAGTGATCCGGACTTAACCAGTTATAATCTATATCGTATTATCACATAATCGATTTTCTTCTTATCGGATCATAAGCCAAGTTATGGGTATACTTCATTTCTGTATTTTATATGCTCTAAGTTTCGGTTATGCCATCACATATTTAACCATATTCTTAGCATTCCCTTAACCAAGTTTTCTAACCGAGTCATTATAAACACTGGTTACTAAAATTATAATAACTCTTGATCCAACCGTTGGATCGCCCTAATTTTTGAAGGACAGTTAGATAACATTCCCATGAAAATCATATTAAGATTTCAGTTGAATCAGACCGTTGGATTGGAATTAAAGTCCAAATTACAGAGGCACATATATCCATTTTGTCTCTTGATGTTTGCTACAAAATGCAACCAAAAACACATAGAGGCTCCACTTCCTAAGCCCTTTCCAAGCACACAAGATCTATTCCTAGAGAGAGGGAAGGCGGATGAGGGATTACCTTCGAAGAATCCCACACAAACGACTCAAGAACACCCTCGGGAGTCCTTCGGAACACCTTTCAAACACCTTGCCATTTTGTCACCAAAAATCCCAAAACATGATTTAGATTCTTTCTCAAAGTTGAAGAAAAGGAGTTATAAAACATGTTGGAACTCATTTTTGGAAGAAAGGAAGGGTTCTTACCAAGAAATCAAGTCAAACTCTCAAGACCCTTCAAAAACCATTTTCTGCAGCTTCAAATATGGAGGATTTTGGCTGGGCAAAAGACCTTGGATTTTTTTTTTTTGAGATATGTATGGAAAGCTGGGTTCAAGACGGATCCATGGCCACCGAGTTTGCTCAATTTGGATGAGTATGGAGGGAGTTATGCTATTTCTTGTGAAGGCTGTCCAAAATGGACCTAAAATGGAGCAAGGCTCTCCTTCTCTCTCTCTCTCTCCTCTCAAGTGACGGTGGGGCTTCTTTGGATGAGCTCCTCATGAGTCTTGGGGTCAGGCTTATAGAGGAGAGGGGTGGTTGGCTTCATGAGTCAAAGCATGGGGGGTGATGGGATGAAGAGATGGGAGTGGTTGAATGTCTACATTCACAAGCAAGCCACAAGTCAAGGGTTTGGTGGATCAATGTTGGGCAATTTGGGTGGATTACCTCTTTAACATAATGTAAAACCCGAGCTCGCGAAGCGTTAAAATCCGTTACGTTTATAAGATACGAGAAAAGTGGCTTGGGCATATTTTTTCCGTCATTAAATCCATGTAAAGCTAGGCATAAATTTTTTAAATTTTCCGGGTTTTCATAATCATAAGGGAGGATAATATTTGGATTATCCTACGGATATTTTGTAAATATTAATTAAATTCCGGTCTTTACAATCATCCACCTCTAAAAACAAGTCTCGTCCCCGAGACAAAGAGGTTTAAACCGGCGGAGAAGGTTTTAAAACTTGAGTCCTTGAATCGTAACAAAAGGCACACGATCATCTTGGATGCGTCGTCCAAGAATCTCACGCCACCTTTGTCACGGCCGTAATAATCTCGAAGGTTTCATCAAGCATGTGATGGGCGCCCCCATCACATCTCGCCTCAACCTTGAAAGTATCACAACTCGAGAGGATAATCACACTACCGCTCGGTCTTAGCGAAAATTCCACGAGTGCCCCCGTGGAAAGCTCGTATCCACTTCGCGAAGTATAATAGGTTTACCCGGACATTGGAACCTTAAATTGCTCATTTCCGAACTAAATCTCAAAATCAAGGTGTTTGGCGTCCCGACTCGACATTAGACCTAGACACTTCTAGTCTCGACTCATCTCCTTCTCGGGAGGTGGTTATCCACCTCTAAGGATCAAACACACGATCTCACTACGACTCAATCAAAACAGAGGGTGGATTAACATCCACCTCTAAGGCTAAGCCTTATTCCTTTTCCTATGTTCAATATTCCGACATACCATCATTTATCGACCATACTCACAACAATCACATAATCATAACGATATCATATCAGTCATATATCATAAAGTATCACACATCAATGATAATCACATCATGTAGGACCGCTCATGGGCCCCACCACGCATATCAATCACAGAAAATGCGCACTCAATCACAGAGGTAAACACCCAATCACACATAGTACGGCTAAGGGTCCCCCTCCTAGGTACTCACCGGCCACTCACGCAGTCAAAGCTATATCTGCACGTGGCTGTACATACGACGCTAGCAACTCATCTAATACATCTCCATAGCTCGCCCGTATACTCTCCTCTGTCTCCCAAGTGGCCTCCTCGGGGCTTCTCCTAGCCCACTGTATAAGTACCAACGGTACCTCTCTGCGCCTCAGCTTCTTGACCCGTCGGTCAAGAACAGCAATCAGATGCTCCACGAAGGTATGGTCAGGTGCTATCTCTAACCCGGAGTAGTCCAATCTGTGACTCGGATCTGGCTCGTACTTCCTCAGCTGTGACACGTGGAAGACATCGTGTATACCAGCCAAACGGGGCGGTAAAGCAACTCTGTAAGCTACCTCTCCTACTCGCTCGAGGATCTCAAAGGGCCCCACATATCTAGGGCTCAGCTTGCCCTTCATCCCGAATCGCCGGATCCCTCTCGTCGGTGACACTCGCAACCAGACATGATCTCCAACCTCAAAGGCCAACTCAGTCCTGCGCCTATCAGCATACTTCTTCTGTCGGTCGTGCGCAACCCTCAGATGCTCTCGGATCCGTCTGACCTGATCTGTCGCCTCCTGCACGTACTGTGGTAGTGTCCCCACTCGGTCTGCAGGTTCATCCCAGCAGATAGGCGACTTGCATCGCCTCCCGTACAACGCCTCAAAAGGAGCCATCCTGATCGATGAATGATAGTTGTTGTTGTACGAGAACTCTACTAGGGGAAGATGTCGAACCCAAAGGTTCCCCCACTCCAAAACACAAGCCCTCAGCATATCCTCCAGCGTCTGAATCGTCCTCTCGCTCTGCCCGTCCGTCTGCGGGTGATAGGTCGTGCTGAAATGCAACTTGCTCCCCAGAGCCTCGTGCACCTGCCTCCAGAATCTCGAAGTGAAGCGGCCATCTCTATCAGATACTATCCTCTCGGGAACCCCATGCAACCTCACTATATGCTGGATAAAAGCTCGGACTAAATTAGACACAGGCCATGTCTCCTGAATCGGAATGAAATGGGCGGTCTTGGTCAACCTGTCGACCACCACCCAAATCGCATCAAAGCCTCGTACATCTCTCCTCAATCCTGTCACGAAGTCCATCGTGATATCCGTCCACTTCCACACAAGGTCAGGAAGTGATCGTGTCATCCCTCCGGGCTTCTGGTGCTCTATCCGCACCTACTGGCAGACCTGACATCGCGCTACAAACAAAGCGACGTCAGTCTTCATCCTACGCCACCAGAACGTCCTCCTCAAGTCCTGGTACATCTTATTCAATCCCGGATGGACCGAATAAGGAGTGGAATGGGCCTCTATCATGATCTTCTGCTTCAGGTTGTGCACATCAGGCACAGCAACTCGTCCCTGCAACATCAACATCCCATCATCTCGGACGGTAAAAGACCTACAGTGGCCTTGGGCCATGCGCTGTCGGATATCGGCAATCCGCGGACACTCTGTCTGCGCTCGTCGGATCTCATCCATCAACTCTGACTGAACCTCTAGGAAACTCAGCTGTCCACTCTCTCGCTGTGACCAGACCTCTATCCCACAACTGATCAGATCCCGCTGCAACTCAGGTCGAGCCGTCAATCTGGACAAAACAATCTCCTGACGAGTCTTCCGACTCAAGGCATCGGCCACCACATTGGCCTTCCCCGGGTGATACTCAATCTTCAACTCATAGTCCTTGATCAACTCCAGCCACCTCCTCTGACGCATGTTCAGCTCTTTCTGCGTGAAAATGTACTTCAGATTTTTGTGATCGGTCATGATCCTCACTGACGTGCCATACAGATAGTGCCTCCAGATCTTGAGCGCATGTACCACTGCGGCTAGCTCAAGATTGTGCGTGGGGTATGACTCCTCCCCTGGCTTCAGCTGGCGTGAAGCGTAAGCGATGACCCGATCCCTCTGTTGTAGCACACAACCTAAACCTGAACTCGAAGCATCCGTGTAGACTACGAAGTCCTCCGTCCCTTCTGGTAGTGCTAACACTGGCGCGGATGTCAACTTCTGCTTCAGCAGATCAAAACTGGCCTGGCACGCCGGGCTCCACTCGAAGGGTACTCCCTTCTTCGTCACCTGCGTCATCGGCCTAGCTATGCTGGAGAAGCCCTCGACGAACCGTCGGTAATAGCTAGCCAAACCTAGAAAAGACCTGATATCTCTGACGTTCTTGGGGACCTCCCAAGCAACGATAGCATCAACCTCGATGCGTCTACTGATATCCCTGCTGCGGATATAACATGACCAAGAAACATCACCTCGGAGAGCCAGAACTCACACTTGCTAAACTTCCCGAACAGTTTATGCTTCTGCAGAATCCTCAACACATTCCTCAGGTGCTCAGCATGCTCCTCTCTGCTCCTCGAGTAGATCAAGATGTCGTCGATAAATACCACCACGAATCTGTCAAGAAAATCGATGAAGACCCTGTTCATCAACTCCATGAAGGCGGCTGGCGCGTTGGTTAGCCCGAACGGCATAACCACAAACTCGTAATGTCCGTATCTAGTCCTGAAGGCCGTCTTCGGGATGTCATCTGCCTTCACCCTCAGTTGGTGATAACCCGAACGCAAATCTATCTTCGAGAAGACGACAGCTCCCTGTAGCTGATCCATCAAATCGTCTATTCTCGGCAACGGGTAACGGTTCTTCACCGTAGCCCGGTTCAACTCTCTGTAATCTATGCATAGCCTCAACGAACCATCCTTCTTCTTCACGAACAACACTGGTGCTCCCCACGGCGAAGCACTCGGCCTAATGTAGCCCTTCCCAGCTAGCTCCTCCAACTGTGCCTTCAGCTCGGCCATCTCTGTCGGCGCCATCCTGTACGGGACCCTCGAAATTGGCCTGGTGCCCGGCTCCAACTGTATAGCGAAATCAACATCCCGCTGTGGCGGAAGTCCTGGTAGCTCGTCTGGGAAAACATCAGCAAACTCACTAACAACGGGGACATCTGTCAGGCTGGGTCGCTCGCGATCCACCTCTAAAGCATAACACCAGTAGCTCGTGCATCCCTGGTCTAGAAGTCTCGCCGCTCGAACCGCGCTGATCTGGGCTCCGTTCCGTTTGGGGTCGTCCCCCCACACCTCGTGCTCAGTCCCATCCTCCGCGAGGATGGAAACTGTACGGGTCCTCAGGTTGAGGATCGCCCCGTAGAAGTTCATAAAATCCATCCCCAGGATCATCTCGTCTGTCCTCAGTGGCATGACTATCAAGTTAGTGGGCCACTCTCGCTCTCCTATCCGAATGGGGCATCCTAGGATCTCACGCCCCGTCCTAACCCTAGCCCCATCCGCCATACGTACTACTAACGCGGGACATATCGAACATATAAGTTTAAATCTAGCTACGCATGAATCTGCTATAAAGCAGTGGGTTGCCCCGGTATCGAATAGAATGCGAAGAGTAGAGCCACAAAACGATATCGTACCTATGGAAGTCGGAGCTGTCGAATCACCGTTCCGCATCGGGAACACGCGGGGCGGCGGGGGTGGTAAGAAATCAGTGTCTACAGCTATCGCTGCCAGCTGTGCAGAACCTCTGCCCTGGCCGGGTCCTGCCGACCCTGCCGACGACTGTGTCTGCTGATGCTGGTAAGATCCTCGACCGCCTCGACCTCCTCCTCTACCTCTACCTCGACCTCCACCTCGGCCTCGTCCTCCTCTAAAGCTGCTGTCTCCTCGACCACCTCCGTAGCTACTATCTCCTCGGCCAGCTCCCAAAGGAGTCCCCCTCCCCTGACCCTGTACATAAGAAATCTGAGCGGGTCTCGGTGCCTCTGGAAGGCGTAAAGCTGAAGCTGCAGGAGTGACTGAAGATCTCTCGCCCTGCGGGCACATGATAGCACGATGTCCTACCCCTCCACACGTGTAGCAGGAAATGAACTTCCTAGGGCAGTCTGTCTGGTAGTGGCCCTCCTCGCGGCAGCTGTGGCAGATAATAGCTCTCACTCTAGCCTCGCGGTAGGATGATACAGGTACAGCTGGAATGGCCCAAGTGGTCCCGCTAGTCGATCCTCCTCTCTCTAACCCCTTCCCTGGGCCCCTATCAAATCTGTGCTCCGCGGGTCGTGGCCTCTTTCCGCCAGATGGAGTGCGGAAAGCTGAAGACGGGGCAACTGTCAGACGTAGTTGCTGGTCATAGCGAAGGATCATCTCTAGAAATCTGTCATATGTCATTCCCTCCATGCTGGTAGAGATCAGAAGAACGTCTGGCGGAAGCCTCATAGAAAGCATGCGGATGCGCATCTCGTCAGTGTTACAAACCTTTCCACAATAGACGAGCTCCTTCTTGAACTGGCAGACGATCTCGGAGATAGATAGTCGTGGGTCATAGCGGGTGCTGAAGAACGCAACCTCTCGTGCTGCTTGTGTCCCAGATGGACAGTACTCTCTCAACATCAACTTCCTGAACTCCTCGTAGGTCCATGCAGTACGATCATCATGGTAGACAAGCCATCTGTCAAAAGCATCTCCTTTAAGCTGCCCAGCCGCAAGCCTCTGTCTCTCCGCATCGGGTACTCCAATCAAGCTGAAAACTCCCTCGAGTCCTCTGAAGAACTGCTCGATATCCTCTCCGGGTCCGGCCTCGAAGATAGGCGGGCTACTCTGTGATAGTCTCTTCACCCAGTCGGTGACACCAACCGATCTCTCTCGCTCTAGCAACGCGAGTAATGCTCTCTCTATCGCTGATCCCTGCTGCAGCCTATCAGCCTCTCCCTCGTGATGCCCGGGGATCTCGACCTCAACATCGGTCTCAGTCTCTGTCTCGGGAATGCGGCCACGACCTCGGCCACGTGGTCTCCTGCGTCCTCTAATAATCTGGGTGTCGACCATGCTGACAACTGGACATTTAACTGTACTCAATATACAATTAAATAAAACGTCTTCTTCAAGGAAGACGGCCCTCAGGCACATTCATCTCACATAATTACATCCCTTCAAGGGGGTGGCCCGCAGGCACAGTTTTATATCGCACGGAAGCTAACTAGATAGCTATCCTTCGAGGGATAGCTTGGCGAGCCCGCCTCTAAATCCTATCCTGCTCCAACCACCTTGGTTGCTCCCTTGGAGTCTTCCAGGCCCGTCTGTAAGGAAAAGCTAGGCAGTCTACCCGGACCCTTCTACATCTCTAATGATGCCTATCGCCTTGTCTCTACCCGTTGATCCTATCTCTCGT
Organism: Persicaria tinctoria; assembly: GCA_037127255.1. Classification (NCBI taxonomy): domain Eukaryota; kingdom Viridiplantae; phylum Streptophyta; class Magnoliopsida; order Caryophyllales; family Polygonaceae; genus Persicaria; species Persicaria tinctoria. The sequence goes on along the minus strand of JBANSL010000007.1, from coordinate 15,761,070 downwards.
CTATAAAGATCCTAACCATTTTCATTTTCCAAAGGGTTTTCATCTTTGCCCTTTAAACACTTCGAAATCCTTGAAAATTTCCAAAACGGTGGGCGGGTTTTGAAAATTAATTTTTTAACTCGTGCGTACTCAGGTCGAACAACCTTGGCTCTGATACCAACTTTGTAACGACCCGAAATTTAAGTACCCGAATTAACCTCCATAAACCTACTTAGAAGGTAAATAAGGTTCGGAATACTAGATTATCGGGGAACGTTATAGAAGAAGTTTGATCTTCTTCCGTGAGCTTTGGATCTTACGACCGAGTACGAGTTATTATTAGGTTCATTTAAGCGGAAGATTTAGTTGTCAAAAGATGGGGATTGCGAACCCCGAAAAGATCGTAAGCCCGTTGGAGGCTTCACCTGTCCAAGACTATCGCGAAAACGTTTCAAATAGAAATAAAAGCGGAAATCATAAATACAACAAAACGCCACGGCCACGCCGGGTCAAAACGATAAAAGTATGAGCAAAAGAGTACGATTGTCAGGCGCCTCCCTCACTCTAATCGTCCAAAAGGTCTGTCCCTAAAACCATCCACAAAGCAAGTCATATCGGGTAAGGGGTACCTGAATCTAAAAAACAAGAAATATATCGGGGTCAATCATCGGAAATATGCACACTCCGTGCCATATAAAGAGGCATACTTAAACTACATGAATGTTAAAATGCAACACATAAGCAAGTGTATAGATATATATAAATGCGAAATAAACACACAAGGGCCCGTATCATCATCATAATCATCATCATCATCATCATCATAATATCTTCTCAAACGTACTCATCCTTCTCAAACGTACTCATCCTTCTCAAACGTACTCATCCTTCTCAAACGTACTCATTCTTTCTCATCATAAGTCTTTCATCATTTCATTCGTGTTCCATCTAGTATAAGTCATTTATTCAGATTTTGACGGCCGTCCTACCATAGACATATAGCATACATATGAATTGTTGAATTTACTAAGTTCATCCTACGTCATATTACCGGTTTATATTCCTAAACATGTTACTAGGTCGCGTGATGCATGAAGACTCTCGATAAGACAAAGAGTATCACATAAATCCATCATGAGTAAGTCCAGGGGACTTACCTGGAGTCCGGAGAATAAGCAAGCAATAAAGTGCACAACCAAGGATCCAATCAACAAGAGCCTATTAATTTCATTAAACTTTCATTAGGTGGTATTCTAATGCAATGTACCCAACCTAATAATCAACATACATCCACATAAGGTTCACGGTTCTATAGATTACGCACTTTGGTTAAGTGATCCGGACTTAACCAGTTATAATCTATATCGTATTATCACATAATCGATTTTCTTCTTATCGGATCATAAGCCAAGTTATGGGTATACTTCATTTATGTATTTTATATGCTCTAAGTTTCGGTTATGCCATCACATATTTAACCATATTCTTAGCATTCCCTTAACCAAGTTTTCTAACCGAGTCATTATAAACACTGGTTACTAAAATTATAATAACTCTTGATCCAACCGTTGGATCGCCCTAATTTTTGAAGGACAGTTAGATAACATTCCCATGAACATCATATTAGGATTTCAGTTGAATCAGACCGTTGGATTGGAATTAAAGTCCAAATTACAGAGGCACATATATCCATTTTGTCTCTTGATGTTTGCTACAAAACGCAACCAAAAACATATAGAGGCTCCACTTCCTAAGCCCTTTCCAAGCACACAAGATCTATTCCTAGAGAGAGGGAAGGCGGATGAGGGATTACCTTCGAAGAATCCCACACAAACGACTCAAGAACACCCTCGGGAGTCCTTCGGAACACCTTTCAAACACCTTGCCATTTTGTCACCAAAAATCCCAAAACATGATTTAGATTCTTACTCAAAGTTGAATAAAAGGAGTTATAAAACATGTTGGAACTCATTTTTGGAAGAAAGGAAGGGTTCTTACCAAGAAATCAAGTCAAACTCTCAAGACCCTTCAAAAACCATTTTCTGCAGCTTCAAAGATGGAGGATTTTGGCTGGGCAAAAGACCTTGGATTTTTGTTTTTGAGATATGTATGGAAAGCTGGGTTCAAGACGGATCCATGGCCACCGAGTTTGCTCAATTTGGATGAGTATGGAGGGAGTTATGCTATTTCTTGTGAAGGCTGTCCAAAATGGACCTAAAATGGAGCAAGGCTCTCCTTCTCTCTCTCTCTCTCTCCTCTCAAGTGACGGTGGGGATTCTTTGGATGAGCTCCTCATGAGTCTTGGGGTCAGGCTTATAGAGGAGAGGGGTGGTTGGCTTCATGAGTCAAAGCATGGGGGGTGATGGGATGAAGAGATGGGAGTGGTTGAATGTCTACATTCACAAGCAAGCCACAAGTCAAGGGTTTGGTGGATCAATGTTGGGCAATTTGGGTGGATGACCTCTTTAACATAATGTAAAACCCGAGCTCGCGAAGCGTTAAAATCCGTTACGTTTATAAGATACGAGAAAAGTGGCTTGGGCATATTTTTTCCGTCATTAAATCCATGTAAAGCTAGGCATAAATTTTTTAAATTTTCCGGGTTTTCATAATCATAAGGGAGGATAATATTTGGATTATCCTACGGATATTTTGTAAATATTAATTAAATTCCGGTATTTACAACGCTATCAACAAGTAAGTGCGGATGTTGGTAAATTTGCAAGTAATTTCGGCCAAGCGTCAAGAGCTAGAGCTAGTGGATAGCCAGCAGACGATGTCATGAACAATGCTCGTATCCTCTATAGCGAGGACCACAAGAAACATGCATCATTCAAGAATGAACACGCATGGTGTATTCTTCAGAATGAGCTTCTAAGTGGCAAATATCAGTTCAAAAGCCAAAGGAAGCGAGTTCCAAGAGGACGAAGATCGATGCATCAGGATCATACACTTCGGGATCCACCCCCACTACTCCTGTCAGTGAGGGTGGGACCGATGGTTGATGCAGCCGTCCTCCAGGCGTTAAGGCAACCAAGAGGGCTGGGAAGAGAGTTGCTGGTCCGATTAATGAACTGAATGAGGAAAGCTACACATCGCGTACCCAATTGTTTGGTAATTTTGTTACCCTAAGAGAGTGTGAGCTCAAGATGAAGGAGGAAGAGATGGATATATTGAGAGAATCTCATCAGTTTAAGAAAGAAGAAGTTGAAAGGAGACAACAAGAGAAGCGTGAAAGGTGAGAAAAGAAGGACAAAGAGCTTACATGGAAAGGGCAAGAAAGTACGACATGCTTCAAGACTTAATGAAGTGTACTGGTTCACTATTACCACAAAAGGAGTGGCTTAAAGATGCACTTATTAAGGGGTTTATGTCAGGTTGAGTAAGACTCGCTAGTATTACTGAAGCTATTCACGGGGTTGATTACAACTAAAGTTTAATAGTTGCTTATGTTGTTTACTTTTTTGTGATCTAGGTTCGTTTGCTTGAAGTACTTTCATTATGTTTTTTATTTTCATGTAAACTTATCGCTTTGTTGATGATCCCTCGAGCTTCAATTGTTTAATAACTAATACTATTATATTGGCTTTCGCAAATAATGAGTGTTGATGATCTTCATAAAATTTATTTCTTTTCACATTACCCGAGATATAATTTGAAAATACCGTGGTTTAAAATACACACTTTTCGAGTAGATATATTGACAGTATGTGCTAGATGCCATCAAAAGGTGTTTTGATGCCTTTCAAAGATGTCTTGATGCCTTTTAAAGATGTCAATATATTCTCTATATAAATGAATTCCATTTCCTATTTAGTTTACATTATCCCCTCACAAAAACTTCCCTCTCACTATTGAAGCTCATTCAAAGATGTCAAAAAAAAAAACAATGTCCTTTAACCTCATATCTGAATCTTTTAGTTATTCATCTTCTAACTCTACCACTATTTCATCTCTAGAAGTGTTTCCTACCCTCACTGATCATAATCTTCTTGATGACTTTGTGGTTGACCTATTAGCCGAAGAAAACACATCACCCGTTTCTAGTTCAAGACGAAGACACGCCGAGCTAACATGGATAAAGACCACCAAGGAGGGAATGCTCGACTATTCCAAGACTACTTCTCTGATACACGAACGTATCCTGAAGGAATGTTCAGATGATGGTTTAGGATGAGGCAACATGTGTTCTTACGTGTCGTCAGTGCACTAATTGGTGCATATCCGTACTTTCAACAACTTCGGGATGCCAAAGGGGAGCTAGGCCTATCTTCGCTAGAAAAATGCACCGCAATCATACGCATGATTGAATAATGAGTTGCGGAAGACATAGTGGATGATTATATTCGTATTGGCGCTACAACAACCCAAATGTGTTTGTCTGGATTTTTTGACGGGATCTTCTCATTGTTTGGATATGATCGAGTACCTAAGAAATCCCAACAATGCAGATGTGCAATGCCTACTCCATCTAGGGGAGCAACGTGGTTGGCCTGGAACGATCAGATGTATCGATTGCATGCACTGAACTTGGAAGAATTGTCCAGCCGCATGGAAGGGACAATATGCCCGCGGTGATAAGCCACCAACCGTAGTGCTAGAAGCAGTTGCGTCATACAACCTTTGGATGTGGCATGCATTTTTGGGGACTCCAGTTACGTGCAATGATATAAATGTTCTTGATAGATCCCCTGTATTTGATGAAATCTTGTATGGAAGAGCTCCAAAGGAAAATTTTGTAGTCAATGGGCATGAGCATGATATGACATACTACCTCGTCGATGGAATTTACCCGGCATGGCGAGCATTCATCCTATCGATCCGCCATCCCTTTGGGGCAAAAAACATTTTGTTTTCTCAAGTCTAATAATCAACTTGTAAATATGTCAAACGTGCATTTGATGTTCTTCAACAACGTTTTGCTATTATTCGTCGGCCAACTCTTGTTTGGGACTTGAATTCGCTCGGGGAAATAATGACGGCACGTATCATATTGCACAATATGATAGTGGAAGACGAACGTGAATCCCACCATCTACACATTCACACTGTTGAGTTCAACCATTTGCAAGAGCCCGAGCCACCAGCTACAAGAATACCAGCCGATATAATGAACGTTTTCTTAACTAATAGGGTTGCTCTTCGAAATTCGAGTTCACATCATCTCCTGAAGTCTGACTTAATTGAGCATTTATGGCAAAATTTTGGGCCTTCACGACATGATGCTTAAAGGTAATAGCGCGTATTTTCTCTTTGAAGTTGCTTTTTTAATTTTATTGTCTCTTTTAATCTTGTATTTGGATTATTACAATTTAAATATGTAGTTGTGTTTTTTTAATAATTTCAATAATTTTTGGCATTTTTTGTCAATAATATTTAAATAATAATAATAATAATGATAATAATAATAATAATAATATTAATATTGGACTCCGTAATTAATAATAATTAAAATAAGCAAATGAATTTATAATTTTGGTTAATAAAATAAAAACAAAATGATTAAAAAGTAGGTGAAAGACTAGAGAGTTGAGTGCACGGATGTGGGTGAAATTGATAAAAAGCTGAAGGGTGTTCTTATGCTGATGTGAATGATAAAAAAGTGAGTTAAAAGCTGAGGTCAACTGGTCACGGGTGTACATGGCCTTAAGTTACTTTTTCTTTGCCATCTCAGCATAAGAGTCTTATTCCTAATAAAAAAAAGCTTAAGAGCCTTATTCCAAATTTTTTTTTTCACTTTCATTCGTGAGCCATAACACGAGCTCTTACCTTACTTTTTACCACGTTGGGATGTCGTGGTTGACCACGTTGATCAACCCTCTCCTACTCCACCCCCTATTTCATGAGCGGACCTGATCAGTATAGATGCGGAAAGACAGTAACGGGTCCCAAACAATGCCAAGTGGCATATCCCTCTCCTACTCCACCCCCTATTTCATGAGCGGACCTGGTCAGTACAGTACCCCATTCCATCATGCATGCGTGCACATTATCACCATATCATCATCATATCATCATCGCATCATGCTCATCATCATATCGTACCATCAAATCATATCATCACATCATGCTCATGCTCGATGGTGTAGGGCTATCTCATCGTCATGCTCATATATCGACAATACTAACTCAGGGCAAACCCGATGAGGCTGGGCTACCCTATGACCCTAGCAAAGACTCTATGACTCACAGATAATGACCCGTTCTGTTTTCAAACAAACAGAGTAACCGAATGCTCATTCACAAGTGCAATCATAGCATGATACTACATGACATGTTTTAAATGCATATGAAGCACCTAGTATATCATATGATCACAAGCATGAGATTTCTCTTTCGAATCTGAGTAAGCCCATAAATGAACTTACCCGGAGAAGTGTGAAATTCAACGCAATCACAGTAATAGCAAGCAATCCAATCAGATCCCAAATCACATAACGAGTAATACATAAAATGCATAAGTCTAAGCATACAATGGTCATGACTCATATAGATAGACATGATTCAAGCTCATAACATCATCATCATCTCAACATCTCATATCTCATCGCATCATTTCATCATCTCAATATCTCAATTTCTCATCATAATATCACAAAACAACGTATAGTCACAAGTCTCATTATTGCATATTTCAATTATATTCATACTTGCATACCCGATAACATATTAATAATCATGCTTGGAATTCATAGGTCATCATACTCATCATGCTTGATAAATCAAATCTCATCATAATCACATATTTCATATTCATAAGATATCTTATTACACCATAGCATATCATATCATAGCATATCATAACATATCATGTCGTAAGTCATACACACATGTCACCAAGTCATTGAAGCAAGCCAATTTCCCATGATTTCTCCCAAAACTCTTCAAATCTCAATTTAGGTGAAATCATCTTTAAAGAAATAACTCTCAAATTACTTGCACAAAATCACTTATAAAACATAACCTTTTAAAATCGACTCGTTACTTATTTTATCAAAATAATTCCGACAAGGTTAGGGCCTTTCCCAAATATCCCCTTTTTAAGTTATTAAACCAATTTCTTACTCTTTGAAAATATTTTTCAAATTCTTTTTTCAATTCAAGTCCAAATATATATTTTTTTAAATCACAATAATAATATTATATTTTTAAATTTCAATAATAATATAATATAATATATTACATTTCATTTATTTATCAAATACTCAAATATGTAAGTCTTAAACTTATTCAGTTTTTACCCAAAATATTAGGCCTAAGCAAAACTTCCTTTTAAAATCAAATCAGCCCAACACATAACCCAACCCATCTGATTTAAAGACCCAACCCGGACCGGTTTGCAACTAAAATGGGCACTGAACCAGACCAAGGATTAAAGAAATAGAAACCGAACCCGTCTCAGCTCCCTCCCTTGGACATTTCCCTGTTTGGCAAAACGGAAGAAAGGAGGAAGGAGGCGATGAAGAGGGCTGACGGGGTTGCTGTGTTTATTTGGACGAGTCGGGGTTCCTTGTCTCCAATATAAGGAAGACGAGGGAGGACTTGTTTGGTGTGGGTTTGCAGATGGAAGGCAAGAGAGGGGGAGAGAGGTGTAGCGTGCTCTCGAGCTATGGCGTAAAACTGGGTTGGGTTCCCATTTACACATAAAAAAAAAAAAGGAGTTGATAGGGTAGATGGGAGACAGAGAGGAAGAAGATGAAGAATACCCGGATTCAAGCTTTCGCCTGTCGCCTCCAATCTTCGAGAGAGCACAGGGCGAGAGTGAAAGGCGCCCGACTGCAGCTTGGTCCCCCTCTCAGCTCGACGTCCCCCATATGCTCAGTCAGGACTTAGAGGGTTGCGTTCGCCGGCGCCGAGAAGATGCAGACACCGGCCACTTCGTCGTCCTCTTGCCTTCGTCCTCCTTCGTTCGCTCGCTCAGACAGTCGTTCGTCTAAATTGTCTTCTTCCTTTCTTTTTTTCTAATTCAAATCTAACGGAGACTCAATTTCTCTGTTAAGTTTAACCCTTAGGGGCACGAGTACCACACGAAATTTGTCAAACTTTTGTATATCCAGCGAAAATTGCTATACCACGAGGGTTCCTCGCGAAATTTCCCATTAAAAAATTACCTGAAAAATAAATCATGAAACCCGCTCCCTTAATCTTATCCAACTCTACTCAAATTTAAATCGAACTAGGGAAGAAAATTACATGAAATGAACTAGGGAAGAAAATAAGTAAAAATAGGGCATAGTCTTCATAGTTATTTTCTCACTATTGTTCGTCTTTCTCATTGGCGGAATTGACCCCTTACCCCTGGGCGGAATTTATATGAGAGTTTTTTTTTCCTGTTCTCAGCAATATTGCTCTTCAGAGCATTGATAGTATCTTGCAAGTTGCAACTGATCGTTAGCTTTAAGAACTGCCAATTTCTGTTTGACACTAAATTGCCTACCGTAATTACCTCCACACTTTGGCGATGATTATTTGTTCTAGGCCATTGATCGAGAAACTTTGGAGAAAAATCTTTGCAAAGATTCCTCCAAGCAGATATAGGATTCGATGAAGAAGATTTGAGACAATGCAATTTTGTTGTTTGCTCCATAAAAGAACCTAATGATATTGACTCACTCACGAGTCACGACTGATGAGTTGCAGAGCTCCTTGATACTCCAATCATTAGCTGTTCTTTGATATCTTGGGTGCTACAAGCCATCTTATGCTGAAGATACTTGTCAACGATGTCGAATCCGCAAAGCTCCTTCACAACAGGCATTGTAGCAGGCACGCTTACCTGGAAGATGTCCCCGAACTCAGAATCTTCCCCTCCCCATGATCTCACCTGCCTCCTTGCTTCTTTGATCGCCGCTCTCGTGGCACAGTGAACTGTTGCTGCCAACAGCAGTGGTGGCTCCCCGGAAGCTGCACAAGGTGCAACACATTACCACATGTTTGAGCCAAAACTCGGCCTGATCTAACATAAGACTTCCCAAGTAGAGATTATGTAAAGCACTTGCATTTACCTTTTGACGAAAGAACACGTTTCTGGTGGTGTCCGCTATTGAGGATCTCGACATTGAGCTGTTTTGGGATAGTGTCTATAGTCGGGATCTTGTATGTCCATGTGCTATCAGTAATTACCATTCCATTTGCGTCAGTCAAGTGTTCCTCCGTCATGAAGAAGCCGATTCCTTGCACAAAAGCTCCTTCAATCTATAAGAAAACGACACGATACTCATAAGCAACTAAAAGAGTTCTTTACTTCAGAAAGGATCCACCCATGGCTTGATGAGAATGGATCCACCCATGGCTTTGCCAAACTACCCTATAGACTTCTTAGGATGTGAGCCTCACTCACGAAAAGGCAGTTCAAGAAGGCCATGTCCTTCGATTTGGCGCCTATGGATTTCCCTAAAGCTATATACGTAGTATATTTGTAAATATTTCTTAAGTTTCAATATATTTTAACCTTAAAATAAAAAAAAAACATACTTCAGAAAGAATGAAACAGAGTGACTCGAAGGCCAACCTGTCCCAAATCAACTGCAGGGTTAAGGCTCTGTCCGCAGTCGTATATGATATCCGACCTAATTATCGAGGTTTCCCCTGTCAGGAGATTCACCTCCACCTGTGACATCAAGTGCTTGTTTGAGTTTAAGTGCTGCTTATAAATGGGAATGACAGGGATGGAACATGAACATATAATGAGCCCCTAGCCTGTAAATAGCTCGAATATCTTATAAACTATACTTAGCTCGTGATCCATCAAACTCTTGGAGATTTGTTAAGTCACTTTGCAGAATTACTTACCTCACTGACAGCTGCTCCGTAGTTCAGATATTGCTTGAAAGTGGAATCTGGCACATAATAAGTGCTTGCTGATAAGCTGACCGCCTGAACCTCTGCCTGCGTTTCAATGGAGAGAACATATACAGCAATGTATACAACGAAATCAAAATGAATCGCCTCTTCGTCATGTACGGCTAGGAAGATGACTAATAGATACGTAGAAAGAACGAAAAACAGCGCGTATTCACCTGGTAAATCAGTGTCTTCCAATCAACTGACCCCGTCTTTTGCAGCAGATTCTCCTTTAGAACTTTCAATCTCTCAACCAAGATGCTGCAGCATATTCTAACTGCTTCACAGCTAAGCTCAGATGTGGTACTCCCTGCTGTTAGCCCTCCCTGTACTAAGCTCAGTGTATCGGCTTGCACAACCCGGACTAAATCCAAAAGGTCTTCAGTTCCATCACACTGGATTAAGCTCAGACCATATGCAGTCATTTGTTTTACCTTTGTCCATAGCCCTTGGCCAAGCTCAATCCCACCAACCTCAACAACAACAGAGCCATCCCATAGTATGCTAACTCTTCCAGGAGCCGGCCTTAGACTCACCTCCATCACTATGGGTAATCTAGAGATGCCTCTTTTCTTCCATTTGTTAGAGTTGTTGAATTCTTTCACTGTTAAGGCCCTTTCGGTAAAGCGTGAAGACTCATCCAACTTGTCCCAAAGTGAGGGCAATGTGTAATCATGAGGTTCGCCAGCACCTTTCTTGTAAAAATTGCTTAAGCTCTCGAAAGTGTGGAGATTCTTTGCTCTTACTGCATCTACGTCCATGGACAGGTTGGCTGCCACATGTTCAATTACAGCTTCAGCTATGAATGACCCTTGTACCTCCCCTGGGGCCCTCATCGCTGATTTGCTCACGTGGTTCGTCTTGCACACCTTCATGTCGAAAGACAAGGCACCCCAGTCATATTTCCTTACTGCACTAATGATGCAATGTGGCATTAGAAGACTAAAAGTATCGGTGTTCCCTGCGTTGATTAGTACATCAAGGTGCAAGGCAGTGATCTTCCCATCCGACTTGAATCCTACACTATATATTATCTTCATAGGGTGTCTTCCACCTATCATTACCATATCCGTCTTTCGGTTGAGGTACATCCTGACAGGACGGCTAAGCTTGTGCGCTGCCAACGCACAGGCTGCAACAATCTGGAAAATGATTTAAAGGTTACAAGCATTAACAAAACGCAAAGTTGCTATGAAATTCATCAACAAAGACAACTAAGAAAAAAGTTCTTGGGAGACAACACAAGGATACTTACAGGCATTGCTTTCAAGGCCTTGCCACCAAAGCCGCCTCCAACTCTTCTCGTAATGACACGAATATTATGCTCAGGAATACCAAGGCATCTCGCAATCACGGGACTACAGTATTCAGGGCATTGAGAGGAACTGTAAACTACAATGCAGTTGTCTTCATCTGGAATGGCGAGGGTTGTTTGGGTCTCCATGTAAAAATAATACTGTGATGGCAGGCTGATCTACATACCACAAAAACATTTTATTGTACAATAAATATTCAGTTGATGGATCAATCCTATAGGGAGCACTCTTAAGGAGTACCTCTGCAGAAAGAATCGTGTGGTTCGCTTCAGCCATGCCCTTTGAGAAATCTCCGACTTCCTTTGGAGTCAAAATGGGAGGGAGTTCGAAGAAGCTAGATTTTTCTACTGCCTCTTCAAGGGTTAAAATTGGCGGGTCTAGTCCCTCAGTGTCATATTCAACTATTGCAAGGTTAGCTGCCAAATCAGCTTGTTTTTGTGTCTCTGCAACCTACAAAAGAAGTCATTTTTGTTCATGAAACTGCACAAACAGAATCCTAGTTTGTTAAGTTTGATGAACTCGGTGAATGTGTGCCTTACCACGAGAGCAATGCGGTCACCGGCACAAGTTGTGATGTCTTCAGCAAATAAGGGCTCAATGTTCGTCAAGAACAAGGATCCTATGTTCTGCCCACCATTCGGAATATCTCTAAATGAGATAATTGCAACAACCCCATCCGGAAATGACCCTGACTCGAATTTTACATCGTTGATCCTTGCCCGTGGCATCTTACTATATATGAAAGCTCCATAAAGACAATTTGTTGGGGAAGGAATATCATCAATGTACACAGCTTCACCTGCAAGAGGCCATGTGTAAGGAGTAAGGACCATACAACTCTTATAATTAGACATGTAATACTTATACAATCATATAGATAAAATCATAAAATGAACTATCCAGATCATGCACATTATCAAACTAAACAAACTACCGAGATCATGTAATACAATCGTGCACATCATCAATCCTCTAGATAAAATCACATCTAAAGATCTGTTATTGTTATTTTTGCCCTAAACATCTGTAAACATTTAGAAGGCAGCATAATAATACCTGAAGCCTGAAGAGCAGCTCCGGTCTTCACAAGAGACTCCCCAACAGGATGGAATTCCCCACTTGACCCGATTGTCTGCTTTGCAGGTGACAATATGGGAGATTCATCGTTAATCGGATTAATGCCATTGCTTTGTGAGGGAGGCTCAGCATAGCCATTCAGAAAAACACGAGAAAGTTCAGGACGAGAGTTCAATAGAGGGTGAAGGAACTCAAAGAGGAAACTGGCAGCCAAGCTTGACCTATAAGAAGCATGTTGAATGCCATTTTCTGGAACGATAGAGGCCTGAATTAACTGAACAGCTTCAAACAGAACATCATATGTTAGAGTTCTTCCAATAAGATATTCTTCAACATTTCTAACACGAACTGCATGTGCAACCCCATAGGCCCCGAAAGCCAAATGGATATCATTTATCACGACAGTAACCAAATCTTTGCTCGGACACACTAAAGCCAGAATAGCTGCATTTAAATAAGGTAATGTATTCCCCAAAGGCCGAGGTGCAGCTCTGTAAGTCTCAAATAGTAGCTTAGAAGGCTTCCCTGACTGATCATTATACACAGGTGTCCGACTCGGGATATGAACACTCACTAGTAAGCCTCTGGAGTCAAGAGGAGGTCTTCCAAGGAACTCTTCGAAAGTGATCATTTCATGTTTTGAGCCGGTTACTACATCAACTGTAGCATTCACAGCAAGCATTAAGGTCGCAATATCAGAGGGAAAACCACATCTCTGTGACATTACCAAATTTCCACCTATACTTGCTGAATTCCGAATAGATTTTGAGGCAACTTTCTCAAGGTGGTTAGCCATTTTATGAAGCAATAACTCAGTTCCCTCGTCACATTCACTGTTGCTACCTAGCCTCAGTGATTCAATAGCTTTAGAAATTGTCACCGCTGCCCCAATACATGTTTCTAACTCGTCTATCCGAATTACTGTTAACTCGGGAATGTACTTCAGATCAATATACTTGTCATACTTCTCTAGCTCCTTGTAGTAACTTACCCCGGTATTGCTAATGACTAACTTTAAACGGCTGTTTTCTTCGTCAGAATCACTCAGTACCAACAATCCTTGGAGCTCCTTGATGCTTGTAGGACTGTACCAAGAACATCCTTTTGAATTTAACGGTGCATAAGACTTCAATTCCTCCTTTAGAGACTCCGGAAATCTACAGATTTGATCCTTGAATGTATAAGAAGGTAACCTACTTGCCTTCACATCCTTGCTATCGTCCTTTCTCCAAAATGAGTTCAGTCCCAAATCCTCAATGTCCACATCAGCTGCAAAGCTCTTGCAGGCATCAGCAATGGGGCGATAGCCAGTGCAGCGACAGAGGTTCCCTGCTATACTCCTCTCGGCTTCAGAGACCGTCAGCTTTGAGAACCCAGGAGAGAGCTCCAAGTGATCTTCCTTGTCAGCATTGACCAGAGCTGAGTAGAGCGACATGCACATCCCAGGGGTGCAGAAGCCACACTGGGAGGCATGAAAGCCAGCAAACCTCTGTTGTATTGGGTGGAAGCCATCTTTGCTATTCCCAATACCTTCAGCTGTTGTAATTGAACAACCATCCATACTACACAGAAGTGCAAGACATGAATTAACTGTGTAATCTTCCAGTTGATCACGTTGGTGGTCATACTTGGAAACCAGAACTACACAAGAGCCACAACCACCTGCGCTAAGTGAATTACAGTCAATGGAAGACAAGAATTAACCATCAATATATGTTGCTTTAAGTGATGAATGACAAGCAAAGACATAATGCTTCAACAAGAACTTCTTCACTGGAAAATTAATTCATAAGCTCCTCTTCCAAGTTTCAAATTGAGTTACATAATGCTTCAACAAGAAATAACTCTAACGTTGTGCGAACACACACACACACACTGTAGTCATAACACGAGTGGGTAGACTTCATACGTGCACGGGAGTAATGGTTCATGTGATTGATTGGAGACACCTCACTCGTATCTAACCCGTTTTTCCATTCCTACTCCCTAGTCATATGATTTCTATCAATTCAACAACCAAAATTCATAAACATTATACCCAAAATGGAATATAAATTCAAGGACCTTGCAAGAACAAGATAAAGAAGATCCATATAATCATTAAAGAGTAAAAAAAAAAAAAACATTAGAGAAAAAGAGGGACCTTCGCTGCAGCCGAGCTTGACGCTCTTGAAAGGAGTGGAGGAGCGCAAGAACTCAGCAAGGGTAGTTGAAGGGTGAATGGCTGGGACCTCAAATCTCTCTCCATTTACTGCAAATAACAGATTCCTCCTGGTTAAATTATATGTTTCCCCTTTGCTTTCCTCCATAATCTCTCGATCACTCAAGCTTCTTTCAGTTGCAGTTCGATCACTCGCCGTTGAAGATGAAGATCAAGTGATCTTGGTCAACACGCCTCCATCACTTTTCCAGTATTTCTTGTAAAAAAAACCAACGATAGAAGATTTGTCTAATCGCTTATCTTGTAAAGTTGAAAAGTATTTCTACTAAAAAGAGATGAAATAGTCAATCAAGAATTAACAAATACAAACGACACTTTTTTACGTTTTTTCTTCCCTCTTTTTGGGCTCCAAGCCTCCAACCATCTTCCTCCTTTCTCCCCCCAGTTTTTTTTTTAAAAATAATTAGAACAAAAAAATAAATAGAATTTGGAGCCCTATTACTAAACTAATTTTACATGAACTCCATTTAAAGTAGGGCCACATTTCAACAATCTAGAGGAAGAGAGAGAACCAAGTCACTCAATATATACAAGCAGTGGATTGGTATCATACCTTCTGAGTGATAAACTTGGCTAATTCATTCGGGAACCTACATTTGAAATAAACTTGTGAGCTTCATTTTTGGTAATGGTGCTTCAAAGTTTCATATGCCAAAAAGAGAGTATAAAACTGAGGCAAAATTTGATAGCTAACACTGCATATGTACACAACTCACAAGGGGATCATAAAATTACAAACACCGGAACAGTAATTACATTGTTAAGCTATACACAGCTCACCCTGAAAACAACCGAAACAACTCCGAAGGCAGTGGGAATAACTAAATATTGGAAAGATCAGTCCTACCCAAGGAGTCGTCTCCTTTGACCATTCGGAAAACAATAAAAACAGGTATAAACAATTAACACACCTTCAGGCTGTAGCCAAACATGAGAATAGGTCATATTTCTATCCAAAGTCGTATCAGGTCTGTACTTGATGAAGACATCAGCACGAGTCAAGGAGTTCAGTTCTCATCTTCAACGTTTATCACCGTGTTCCAAAAAGAGGTGTATGACAGTTTCCTGGCTCAGGGAGTTCATTAGGACAACCTTACGAACGAAACTGCAAGAATCCAGCTTTCATAAAATGTATCTAGAGTTCCTGCTTCCGTGATTTTCTTTGAGATGGTTATAATGAAAGAGGATAGTGGGGCATCTCCTTCTTAATAGTATCTGAATAGTAATCGTTGTAATCGAGATAACTCCAAAACCGTGAAAGGCCAAACTCTATATGCTTGGGAGACTTGAGATATTGTGAATGTAAATCTGTCATGCTCTCCTCAAACTTTTGCTTTATGGACAGTACCTGTGGGAGAAAAAAAAGGGCTCAAAGCTTGATAATGTTTACAGGATGTGAACGATAAAATTCCAGTTGCGCCATGGTGCACATCATCGAATAATCACCTGAGAATTGTTGATCTGAAAGAGGTTGCTCGTATCAGATAGATGATCAGCAGCATTGGTATCTTTAACGAGACAAGAATGGAAATCCAGAGCGCACTGCAAAATCCCTTGAATAGTATTTGATGTGGATTTTGTTTCAATTGATAGGAAGCATCTGAAAAGATTACAGCAAGGATCAGCTAGCTGCATAACTAAATTCACATCTGCAAGGGGCCAAGGACATCAATCTACCTAATCTGATATTTCCATAAAATGATATCGACGCAATGTAAGCAAATGCTCTTGCAAATCAAATCCTTCTTCCATCAATTTGATCGTCAACCTGCTTACATATTTATATCTGGTAGCATTAAGGAAAAGCCCAACTACAAAGGGTGGCAGAATCACAACCTTCATTGCATTTGTTTGAAAACGAAATGAGAGTGAAAGTATCATAAAGCAACACAGAGATCACTATAAATAAAAATAAAAAAGACAAGGTGGAAAAGTGGGGAAAATCCATTTTCACTCCTCCATCAGTTGCATAAACAATTAACCCAGAAACTAAAGGATACTGGTATAAAATCTCCTCAAGTATGCATTTACTAATAACGAAATCGAGTGGTATTTCAAAGAGAGCATCAGAAGCACATCCACGATTTGGAATAGCTGGATTGATACTTCTAAGGCGATTATCTAGTATACTTTCCCAAGCACTCCCTCCTCGAGCATTCTTCAAATTGGCATCTATACTCAGAGCATTTGCATTTTTAGTGTTCAAAGAATCATCAGAAAACACTTTTTCCTTGCTCACTGTACCATCTATTTGAGTGTATTTCTTGACTAGGCAACCATCTTCAGGCACAGCTCAAGCACCAGAACCCACAATTCTAGACTGCTCTTCAGGAATTGCTGCAAGCCATCTTTTGTGTAGCTTATGAGGATCCTCTGCGGATGAAAATTCAAAGTAAGGGAAACTTTTGCTTATTTTTGGAGTTTCCACATTTCCCGTCTTAAATGCATGGTTATGAAAGATGTTTCTTGTCAGCATAGGGTTCATGCTGAGGAGATTGCTAGGCGTTTTAGCATTCCAAGATTGCAGAGTGTATGAACTGGATGAGGAACTTGGTTTGGATTCATAATGGAAACCATCAACACTCAAAAGACTATTAGGCTTTTCATTAGTTGAGCCATAGTCTGCTGAGAAGTCAAAATCACAAGTACTAGCGTGTTTGAGAATACCAGAATTATGTAACTGTGCATCCACAGTGCACATCCACTTCTCCAGTGGATTTTTCACTAGACTTCCTATTGGCCATCCAAGACCAGGACCTTGATCTGCATACTGCATTTTGAGTATCCATGGCTCTGAGGAACTTGAGAGCTCAGTACAGGATTTAGGATCTTCACTTGATACTATTCGGTTCTGACAAAGATGCAACAAAGGCTTTGATGCCTCAGATGTTTCTAGAGTTTCGAGAAGATCCGCATTCATATGGTGTGGCCTATCTGTTCGCATAGACTCTTGGGTGCAACCATCAACAATGCTTATAGACGAGAAGTGCAAAGCATGATTCAACTTTGGTGTATATGTGCCACAATCATCTTGCTCCTCAGAACTATGTTCAGAAGATTCCAGTTGAACTGATAACTCATCAACCAAGCTAGAGACATTAGAATCCTCATCTTGAGTAGTCCTGAAAGTAAGGAGATAATTGTGAGCATCTCGATTAAGGTCTTAGATCCAAGCAAGACAATAAATAAGAAAACATAAGACGTGTGAGGTTGAGTGTAACAGACATGCCAGGAACAGACACTACTACACAAAGTAGAGAGGCAACAAGGGAGAAAGAGACGGGAACAGAGAGCGATACCCATGCAGATTCCTTATCCCAGTAGGTGAAGAAATCAATCTTTCATCAAAATGAAGGTTGAATGTCAATACTTCCTTCACTGCTGATGTTACCTCTAACTGCATGATTAAATGCTACCTACAAAACATAACATTATGGTGTACTTGAGAAAGGGCATACAAAAATATGTTTAGTTTTGAAATCATAATAACTTAATTTCAAGTTAGCGAGATCGCCGAGATGTTTCCTTTTTACCATCCATCTTATAATTAGGTTGTTATAACTTAAATCAAAATTAGCAATTTATATTTATTATTAAGAGAACTAGCATCAAATATCCCAGGCTTTGGGGGTATGCGTTCGCTACCCTGAAGTACTCTAATAAATGCTTCAAACGGAAAAAATAAAGTAGAAAAAGTGTGTATTTAATTTTGTCTATGGACTTCTAACACTCGTTTCCTAATTCGTCATCAACTTATCAAGCCACATCAGCTTCCTACAAGCCAACACATACCTTCATTATCAGATATACTCGCTGCAGTGAGCCTCATGGTATCACCCAAAACTCACCAAAGGTTGGATCATTTAGTGAAATTTGTGTAAATAGGGTAGCAAGTGTAACTCCCCAGACAGTTGGGGTATTTGATGTTATTTCCTTTAACCATGTCAGTATACAAACAAAAAATAAGGAAAATATATATATAGCACCCAGGAGTCAATGATAGATGATTCGTACACAACATAACTGAATCATCCTCCGAGCAAAGTTATGCACAAAGTAAAACACAAACTATTTTACAGAAAACATGGAAGCATAATTGGTGAGGACACATACACTGAAAATAATTTAGGTGTGGCCGGTTCCATTAGAGTTTTTCAAAGACAACATATGTTCAAACCATGTCCACCATAACATCGTTCCTCATTGAATTCCAAGAAATTCGCTTTCAATTTTTATTGCCAAATTTAAGAAACTAGAGAGTTTTTCAAAAACTCCACTGCAACAGGACCCAATTAATTGTTCCTACTAGGAATACAAACACAAAAATGACAGAAGAAAGTACCTGATGATACTCTATTTCAAAGTTTTTCATCACATATTCAAGTTTCTCCAGCATCAGTCTGTAAAACTTCTTCCTTGAATTCACTTTTTCTTCTATCTCCTTCTTGTTGAAAGTTAACGTAGATGCCTGAACAAGATCATTGATTGGTAGACCCCCGCACCCCGGAAGAACATCCTCAAAAGTATATTCCCCACTCCCCAGTTGCGATGCACTTGCATAATTCAAGAAGCTTAAGCACTACTTTTAGCTGCTGACCTGCTCTCAGCAGTGGAATAGTAAAATCTTCCAGAAAGCTAGGGGTGGAACTTCCATCACAGGCCTGGAGAGTTAGGAAAGCTTCAATTATATTGATTAAAAAAAAAGACTGATTGGTTAAATTCGAAAGCCTCTCAATCTAAATTTGTTGTAAGAAAGGCATTACCCTAATGGTAGCAAATGGGATGTCAACAGGCATGCCAGCTTTACCCTGTGAATACAATGGCAGATTCTCTTCATATTTTATAACGAACTCACCATAAGGATCAGTAATTTTTGCTTCATAAATCCATGACCGGATAAAGCAGCAATATGGTTCAAGCGAACGCTGAAAAAGAAACTTCAGAAGAGATCTATGAACTGGATCAGCAACCTGGCTAGGAGCATAATACAAAGGTATCAGGAAACAATAAAAAGACTCTGATTGCTAACAATAACTCATATCAAAATAAGTTCCAAACAAAGTTTGAACATAATTGATAATGATGATATTCATCAACAGAAACACATGAAAAGAGAGCAGAAATAAGACCCCAATTAATATACCATATCTACAAAAGTACAAAATAAGAGCAATCCAAGGCAGATTCTAAGCTCAAATTGTTAAAGAGAATAATATTAAGATACAGTAAAATAATTCAATTTATTCAGAACCTGTTAATTCAGTATTGAGAAACACAACAAAAGAAGAAAAAGCTAAGTACCAAAATGCAATATGTTGAATAAGTAATTCAAGAGGATGGGGAATAAATGAGAAAGAAACAACCGAAATGCAATATGTCCTAAAAAAATGTGAATAAACATTATGTCTAAAATGCAGATGCAGATCGCCCACAGCAGCCTTGAAGAGCTATAACCTAAATGCTTTACATCTAAAATTTATATGCAACGTCGGGTCGGTTTGGATAGCCATCTGTTATGACTTATAATGCACAATGTTGCATTATAATATACTCTGTATATTATAATTATTTTGCAATATTGTGCATTATAAGTCATAGTATATGGCTATGCAAGCGAACTCGTCATCTTTTTCGGGGGAGGATTATGAGTTGTTTTTACAATAGACCAGAACATGTGGGCTTCTCCATAACTACGACCAAAAAATAACCATATATCAAGCTGGCATATAATAGCAAAAGCATTAAAAACGAGAAAGAACAGAAGTTCGCTACATTCAGATGGCAATGGATTATTGGATTCCATGCTTAAAGAAAGGCGGCTGTTAACACTCAATTCATATTTTCCAAGCTCAAAACCCAGCCAAACAAAGAATTTTACTTTTGATAGCAAATCTAAGAGAGCTTCTAATCCACTAAGTTAATACTCATGTAATGATCCAGAATATAGAAACAATACATAACAGGCCCTTAGATGCTCAAGTAATCAAGTAGGCTCACCAATAACTGATGATACAAATAAGTAAGCAGATTCCCGCCCCTAGGAAACTTAGTAAACAGCTCAGCTGCATTGGTAACTGAATCTTCCAAAGATGTCAATGGGAACAAACAAGGTAGCTCATGTAGACAACAAATGTTTCCAAGGGCCTCAATCTGAGTTCTCAATTCTTTTGTGTGCAGGTAAACCTCTAGCAATGTAAGTTCGCAGTTGTGCACAACATCTGTGAGATTTCCTAGATCTAGAGAAGCATTTGACAACATGTTAACTTTGCTCCCAGAACGCCTCTGACATGTTCACTGTACTGATTGCACTAATATATCCCTGCAAAACCTTTCCTACAGCAACTGCAAAAGCCTGATTGACAAGGCTTCTTGCAGGGTGTGTCTCGACATTTTCATTTTGAGATGATGGTCTATCTTCTTGTTTCTCAATACTAATGCTGTAAAAATTCAAAGAGGTAAAACACTCCACAAACTTATGCAGAAGTAAAACAACTGAACCTGAATGACCAACAGATTTAAGCAACTTCCCTAATGCATGTGTGCTCAAGGATCGAGTCTAAAGAGATGGAATTCCATTTGCTGATCTGTCAGCTGGATCGTAGCAAAATGAATAAGAAAGCTTCTCAATACTTATAAGAGACGATTGATAGCCTTGCAAGGCATTCAACACAAGGCGCACCAAGCTTGCCTTCTACACAGAATTGAAATCAATTAAGCAAAACTACAAAAGACACATAAGAACAATGAGTATGACAGAAAACTTATACAGCCAAATAAATATAAGCAACCCGCAAATTTCAGGAGTTCGGATTATTAATCTATCCCACGGAAATGATTCCTCAAAACAAACAAAATGAGAAAGAACAAAACTCAAACAATTAGCCAGTACAATCAAACCACAAATTTAAACTACAAAATTTATCAATGATTACATTAATTGCATATTTTACACCAATGAAACGTATATAATACTTACAGAGACAGAGGAGAGATCATAAAAGCTAAAATTCGAAGAAGATGGAGGAAGCTGCGAAGATGAGGCTCGGCCGCTTTCGGAAGGAATTGATTCCCAAGGTTTAGGAGAAAGCCACGGATCATCCAGTTTCAGCTTCTGAAACAAGGTATTGAAGCTCGATTCGACCGACATTGCAATATGGCAAAATTAGGGTTCAACAGCTAGGGTTTTTTTGGGCTGTTTAGCTTCTCAATCGCACGCAAAATAGCTTGAACAATCAAAGCAATTGCAAAGAGCGTTCGAAACTGGATGGAATAACGATCGGATTGTTGAAGGCTGTGAAGTGTTGAGTGGGCACTCCAGGTCTTCAATGGCGGGTATCCTCGCTTTTTTTTTTTTTTTTTTTTTTTTTGAACCGAAAAGAATTTGGCAGAAGGAAACCCTAAATGCCAAGAGCATCCGTGCGGATGAGATTAAGAAGCACAGAGTCGTCGGGTGCTAGATTACTGGTGAAAGCAAAGTCCAGATGCGAAAGATGATCAGCAACCCGATTTGCCTCTCTATAAGCATGACGAATCTCAATAGATTGGAAGAAACTTAGGGAGACTAGACTGTCTGATACAATCATTTCCGAGTCGCCCGTCGGTTTCCCAATGCCTTTAAGGCTGTGTATGACAGTGAGGTTGTCACCTTCAATTACAAGGTTAGGTAAATGTAGGTCAATAGCCGCTGCGATCCCATTCCACAAAGCGAAAGCCTCAGAGCCAGCTACCGAGGGAATAGGTGTGGGACCAGCGCTCATAATGATCGGGGAGCCAGATTGATCTCGGATGATGAATCCATATGTTCCCTTGGAGGTAGATGATAGAGCGTTATCAAAGTTTAGTTTGTACATGCCAGCTTTTGGTGGCAGCCATTTTGTCTTTTTTTCTAGTGGTCTTTGTTAGTTGCGATATGGTTTTGTCTAGTATTTGGTTTTCTTGTTGGTCAACTCGTTCTGCCGAGTGATTCCACATGTATTGTTGGTCCTTTGTGAAGACTATTATGCATATGCTATTTGGGTTAATGTTGTCAAACAATGCTTTGTTTCGGAAGTACCATAAACTCCACCAGGTAAACCCTAATCGGCTAAATCGCGTGAGACCTAACGTCTCTTTAAGTTCATGGATTATACTATTTAAATCAGTTCCTTGATCAAAACAACGGTTTAGGAATTGGGAGTAGTGGAGGATCTAATGATGATATTACAGTTTTTGCTATTGGACAAAGCCATAATAAGTGGTGCAAGTCTTTGTAGTTGGAGTTACATTGTGGGCACGTAGTTGGTATTCCAACCCCCCGAGAGGCTAG
Source organism: Persicaria tinctoria (assembly GCA_037127255.1). Classification (NCBI taxonomy): domain Eukaryota; kingdom Viridiplantae; phylum Streptophyta; class Magnoliopsida; order Caryophyllales; family Polygonaceae; genus Persicaria; species Persicaria tinctoria. Next base: position 15,738,329 of record JBANSL010000007.1, on the reverse strand, counting down.
TCTGACTGAAGTCGGAATACCATTTTTGGTAATTTTCCAAAGAAAAGTTTTAACCTTTGGTGGAACATATAGGTCCCAAATCCATTTGAAGTCCGTCTTTTGATGTTGCTTTTTTGAAGCGATCATTGCTACTGCTGAGCTTGTGGAGAACCAGCCGTTCTTACTCCACTTCCAGTATAATCTGTCGACGTGTATATTTTTAGGGATCGGAGTTGTTAGTATTGAGTCTATCATGTCTCTGGGTAATAGATCTCGTAATGTGATGTGTATCTTTGTAGCATCCCAGGTCTTATCTTCCTTCAGAAATTCAGATATTTTTGCTTGTGGGTCCAAAGGCAGGTCACTCTCAATCTTCTGAATAAGTGGCGAGTCTCCGAACCAGTGGTCGAGCCAGAAATGGATACTGTCACCATTTCCAATCGACCAGCGGATACCTTCCTTGAAAAGCGGTAAGAGCTGTACAAGTTGCACCCATTGCCAGGATGTTGTCCCCTTTTTTTGGTATTTGAGTATATTTTGGTCTTTTAGATATTTTTCTGTGATCAAAGAGACCCAGGGGTTACGAGGTTCAGCTAGTATTTTCCATATTAGCTTCAATTGCAGTACTTTGTTCATGTCCTCGGAGCTGCGAATCCCCAGCCCCCCATGGGTTTTTGATTTGCAGACTTCAAACCAGCTCATGAGCGGCTTATGTCTTGGGCCCTTATTCCACAGGAAATTTCGTTTAATTTTGTCTAATTCCATGTGAACTGATTTTGGTAGTTGAAATCATTGCATAATGTGCAGTGGTTTGCTTGATAATGTAGTTTTTATTAAGGTGGATCTGCCCGCCTGGGAAAGGCAGTTGGCTTTCCATCTATGCAGTTGTGATTTGGTGTTGTTAAGTAGGTCGGTAAAGTCATTCTTAGTTGTGCGGCCGTTTATGATCGGACAACCAAGATAGTTTCCTAGGTTATTAGTTATAGGGATTTGTAATTCCCCATGGATGGCTTGTTTTTGGTTCGCCGATATATTGTTCGTTGTTTGGAAGTGGGGCTTGTGTCTATTGACTCTCTGTCCAGATAGCGATGAAATTCATTAATTAGTTTATTTATTTGATCACAGGCTGGCTTGCTTGCCGATGCGAAAATAACAATGTCATCGGCGAAAGCAAGGAATGGTATCCTGGTACCATTTCGTACAATTGAGAGTACTATTTGGCTTTGTGGAGAGGCTGATTCCTTGAGGAGTCCCCTAGCAAGGACTTCAGAAAGTATTAGGAAGAGATAAGGGGATAAGGGGTCACCCTGTCTTAGTCCTCTTTCTGGTGAGAACATGTCAGTGGATTCGTTATTTACCAATACCGTAGGTTACCGTAGTTATGCATTCTTTGATCCAGCCAGTGAAGCGATCAGAGAATCCAAATTTGTTTAGGATGGTCAGAAGGAAATCCCAGTCAACTAGGTCAAAAGCTTTTTCCATGTCTAGTTTCACATGCGGGTATCCTCGCTGGATCTGCGAGAGAGGAGAACGAAAATTTGCAAATTAAGAAAAGAGGGAAAGTAATTTGAAAAGGATATCCAAAAATGGGCTTGGACCTCCCCAATTGGAGACCAAATCCTCTACAACTCTCCATACACCCTTACATGTGACATGAAATTAATTATGTTAAATATTTGTTATAAAAAAATTTAAAAAAATATATTTATGTTACAAATAACTAACCATATGCATTTGTATAATTTTTTCATCAAAAAACATATTTTAAAAAATATTAAAATTGAAAAGAGGATTATTTGATATTAATAATTTTAATATTTTTTAAAATAAGTTTTTTCATAAAAACAAATTATTTAAATATATATAATTAGTTATTTATAACATAAAGATATTTTTTTGAATTTTTTTAGGGTGATTTTGGTAGAGGGCCTTTTTTTAATATTCAATTAGTCACCTAGACCATTAATTAATTTAATTAGTTTTGCCCTAACCCCTTCCCAATTGAAGTAATTTGGTCCAAAGGCCGGCCTTTTGACCAATTACTAAATGACCTAAATGCTTTTCTTTGCTAGTAAATAGCCATTATTTTTTCATAATCCCAAGTTTACCCTTACCTATTACTCCCTCCTCATATTTAGGTTTATCTGCTTTTTTTTTTTTTAGATCTGATAACGGCAACTGGGCCCCTCCTCTAGACTGATGCCGCCTCCGTTCTCCCTCTCGAGCTCTCGGAATCCTCTCCCATGGCGCCTCCTCTAGACTGATTCCGCCGACGAGGAGACCTCGGCACGCGCACAGAAAGAGTCCAACCTCCCGCAGCCTCAGAAGCCCCTCTCCCGCCGTTGGTGCGCGGTGCGCCCCGTCGTCCCCGCCGCAGCGCAACTCCTCAACGGAGTTCGATCATCCTCAATAACAGTATTCATCGTCCTACCTTCTTCCTTGTGAAACAGATCCCCCAATCGAGTCCGCAAATCAGTTCAAGATTCAACGAGAGGACGCCTCGTCGATCTGTTTTCTCCAGCACCAAAACCTAGCCAATTGAGTCCGCAATCCAATTCGAGATTCAACGAGAGGAAGCCTTCGATGAAGATCGCTGTTCCGGCGCCGAAGAAACTCGGTTGGTGCCCTGTATGATTGATTGATTGATGCATAGGGTGAGTGTCAATGGCCCTGTACAATTGTGGAGGAGATGAAAAAGCTCGATTGGTGCCTTGTATGATTGGTGCTCGATTGGTGCCCTACGTGATTGGCGCCGAAGAAGCTTGATTCGGCTCAGCCTCGACATCAGATCGATGTGGAGGAGATGAAGCACTAAAGAGGAGTGAGACAGAGGTTGTGGAATGATTTGATTACAGTTATTAAGTTATACAACATCGTATGTTTATTTTGTGGAATTATTTGATTACAGTGTAATAACTACCCAATTTGCAAGTTCTTCGCTTGGTGCATTGATTTATGCATAGGGTGAGTGTCAATGGCTTTGTACAATTGTTTTGAAATCAAAACTAACCGGGGCAAGCTGTCATCAAGCTTTGGACATAGATTACCATGATGCTTTCTACACCTATAGGCTATTAAATGAAAGAATTTGTTTATAATATATTACCATGATGCCTTCTTGCCATATGTAATATCTTTAAGGCTATAAAACAAACAAAATAAAATAAAAATCATGTAACCACACATGTGTCAACACTAATAAGAATTGTGACAGTGACTCCGTAAAAAAAAGCTTAAAATGAAGTTGTCACCAAAAAAAATTCATGTCTCACCACACAAGTATCACTACTAATAAGCGTGGTGACAGTGACTCCGTCGTGGTGACACATGTTCTTTTGGTTAAGTTTAGTCTTTTAGGGTTTGTGCTTCCCTTTTCTCAGGGATTTCCTTTGGTTACAGTGTCTATGACCCGTTTTTATAGTGGTGACAGTGTTTACGATTTTTTTTATAGTGGTTACAACGTCTATTATACTGTTTCTATAGTGGTGACAGTGTCTATGATCCTGTTTTTATGCCTCCCGTGTCGTAGGGTTTTCCTTTGATTACAGTGTCTTTGACCCTTATTTCATAGTGGTGACAATGTCTATATCCCTGTTTTTATTTTGGTTACAACGTCTATATGGTTTCCTTTGATTACAGTGTCTATGATATTTTTTTCATAGTGGTGACAGTGCCTACGCCCCTTTTTTCATAGTGGTGACAATGTCTATAGCCCTGTTTTTATTTTGGTTACAACGTCTATAGGGTTTCCTTTGATTACAGTGTCTATGATCTTTTTTTCATAGTGGTGACAGTGCCTACGCCCCTTTTTTCATAGTGGTGACAATTTCTATGACCTTGAAACCACATGTATTTTGAGTGAAAGTGTCTATGACCTTTGATTACAATATCTATGACCTTATTTTTATAGTGATGACAGTGTCTATGACTCTCTTACTCATTCATATATTGAAGGAGAACTGTCCACCTAATGTCTTTTGGCTTCTCATTAGCCCTTTTAGGGTTTGTGCTTACCTTGTCATAGGGTTTTCCATTTGGTGACAACAATCATCTCTTAACGACGTACTGTACTTAACATTTTAGGGTTTAGGGTTTAGGACCTTGGCCCTAAACCCTAAAGACTTAACCCTAAACCCTAAATCATATTGTACATCACATGTTCTTTTGGCTTCTCATTAGCCCTTTTAGGGTTTGTGCTTCCCTTTTTCTAGGGTTTTCCTTTGATTACAGTGTCTATGAACCTTTTTTCTTAGTGGTGACAGTGTCTATAAAGCTGTTTTTATTTTGGTTACAACGTATATAGAGTTTTCCTTTTGATTACAGTGTCTATGACTTTGTTTTTATAGTGGTGACAGTGTCTATGACATTGTTTTTATTTTGATTACAGTCTCTATGACCCTCTTACCCATTCATGTAATAGAGGAGAACTGTCATCACATTTATTTTGGCTTCTCATTAGTCACTATAGGGTTTATTCTTCCTTTATGATATGATTTCTCGTTGATTACAGTGTTTATGACCATGTTTTTATAGTGGTGACAGTGGCTATGATACTATTTTTATTTTGATTACAACATCTATGACCCTCTTACCCATTCAAGTATTATAGGAGAACTGTTATCACATTTATTTTGGCTTCTCATTAGCCCCTATAGGGTTTGTGCTTCCCTTGTCCTAGGGTTTTCCATTTGGTGACAACAATAATCTCTTAACGACGTACTGTACTTAACATTTTAGGGTTTAGGGTTTAGGATTTAGGGTTTAGGGCCTTGGCCCTAAACCCTAAAGACTTAACCCTAAACCCTAAACCATACTGTACATCACATGTTCTTTTGGCTTCTCATTAGCCCTTTAGGGTTTATGCTTCCCTAATCATCGGGTTTTCCTTTTGGTTACAGTGTCTATGAACCTTTTTTCATAGTGATGACAGTGTTTATAAAGCTATTTTTATTTTTGTTACAACGTTTATAGGGTTTTCCTTTTGATTACAGTATCTATGACCATCTTTTTATAGTGGTGACAGTATCTATGACTTTATTTTTATTATGATGACAACAATAGTTACATTTTTAATTTTTTTTTATTGTGGTGACACTACTTTAAAAAAATTCTAGAAAACTATAACTTAGAAATTAGATAAAAATTGTCATCACATGTATTTTGACATCTCATTAGCTCCTATAGGGTTTACACTTCCCTAGTCCTATGGGTTTTCTTTGGTTACAATGCCTATGACTCTGTTTTGATTTTGATTACAACGTTTATGTCCATCTTAACCATTCATATATTAGAGGAGAACTGTCACCACATGAATATCGGCTTCTCATTAGCCTCTTTAGGGTTTGTGCTTCTCTTTTTCTAGAATTTTCCTTTGATTACAGTGTCTATAACCTTTTTTTCATAGTGTTGACAATGTTTATAAAACTGTTTTTATTTTGGTTACGGCGTCTATAGGGTTTTCCTTTTGATTACAGTGTCTATGACCATGTTTTTATAGTGGTGACAATATCTATGACTTTATTTTTTTTATAGTGGTTACAATAGTAGTTACATTTTAAAATTTTTTTTATTGTGGTGACACTACTTTAAAAAAATCTAAAAAACTAGAAATTAGAGAAGAAATGTCATCACATGTTCTTTTGGCTTCTCATTAGCCCCTTTAGGGTTTATGCTTCTCTTTTCCTAGGGTTTTCCTTTGATTACAGTGTCTATGAACCTTTTTCATAGTGGTGACAGTGTCTATAAAGTTGTTTTTATTTTTGCTACAACGTCTATAGAGTTTTCCTTTTGATTACAATGTCTATGGTTTTGTTTTTATAGTGGTGACAGTGGCTATGACACTGTTTTTATTTTAATTACAGTGTCCATGACCCTCTTACCCATTCATGTATTAGAGGAGAACTGTCATCACATTTATTTTGGCTTCTCATTAGCCCTTACATGGTTTGTTCTTCCTTTATGATAAGATTTCCTTTTGATTACAGTGTCTATAAACATTTTTTCATAGTTGAGATAATGTCTATAAAGCTGTTATTATTTTGGTTACATCGTCTATAGGGTTTTCCTTTTGATTACAGTGTATTTGACCGTGTTTTTATAGTGGTTACAATGTCTATAATCCTATTTTTATTTTGCTTACATCATCTATGACCCTCTTAACCATTCATATGCTATAAGAGAACTGTCACCACATGCATTTTGGTTTCTCATTAGCCCTATAAGGTTTATACTTCCCTCGTCCTATGGTTTTCCTTTGGTTACAGTGTCTATGATCCTATTTTTATTTTTCTTACAGCGTTTATGACCCTCTTACTCATTCATATATTAGAGAAGAACCGTCACCTTATTTATTTTGGCTTCTTAATAGCCCCTATAGGGGTTGTGATTCCCTTATCATATGATTTTCTTTTGATTACAGTGTTTATGAACCTTTTTTCATAGTGGAGACAATGTCTATAAATCTGTTTTTATTTTGGTTACATCGTCTATAGGGTTTTTCCTTTTGATTACAGTGTCTATGACTATGTTTTTATAGTGGTGACAGTGACTATGACACTGTTTTTATAGTGGTTACAGTGTTTATGACCCTGTTTTTATTTTATTACAATGTCTATGATATGTTTTTATTTTGATTACAGTGTCTATACCTCTCTAATTAATATATCTCTAATTTTTATAGAGATTATAACGTCATTCGGTGATTATAATCTTTGATAAAGTGATTCATACCATTTCAATCAACTAGTTTAATCTTTTATAAAGTGACTCATTTTACTGTGTAATCAAATACTCATTAGCCCCTTTTTGGATTCAAAGAAATAAAATCAAAACATCCACATCACCACCCAAAAGCTCTCTTGATTCAAAGTTTAAGCCCTGCATATGAATTTGACATATTTTATGATGAGCTATTTTGGATTGGTTTCAATCAATTCCATATAATACAAGAGATTTAGCCGTGTAGCACTCATACAGCCCAATTCAATGTATGCAATACATGCTGTAGCAATTCAATTCCAAGAATAAAAAAAGAGCATTATGCAATACATGTTGTAGCAGTGTAGCACTCACACAACCCAATTCAATAAAACCACAATCCGAATCAAGCCAATTGCAAATCAAGCCAATTGCAACTACTGTCAAGAATATGTGAATTCAACAATTCTTCTAAAATTGCACCTTTGGGTGCCCGGATCTGATCGGTGTTGGTCGTGGCGGCGGGGGAGGGTGGTGGCTGGGGATTGCGATCGCAGCAGCTGCTGTGGTGGTGGTGGTGGCGGCAGTGGGAGCGTGGTTGTTGATGAGGCGGAGGGAGGGCGGAGATGGCGGAGGAGGCGGAGGGAGGCCGGAGACGACGTGAACGCAGGGAGGCCGCTCGGTGGTCGGCTTGGACTCACGTAAGTGAACGCAGGGAGGCCGAATCCATCGCGGCTGAGTGAAAAGCCGGCCGGATCTGGATCCCCTCGCCTCGGCTTCGGATCTCTCGGTCTGAGGCTTCGGCTGGGGGCGTCACCGGCGGCGGTGGGGGGAGGGGAGCGGGAGGACGCCGGCGGCAGGTGTGTGGTCGGTCGGCGGCGGCGAGAAGGAGAACGCCTACTCCTCCTTTGTAATCGCCTCCCACGATCTCCGATTTCTCAGTCGAAGAATCCGCCTTTTTCACAGATCTGGGGAAGAAGGAAAGAAACGTATGGCAGGGGCAAAATTGTAAAATGTGCCCTATTACCTAATATTGCCACCCTTGTGGCCTATGACTTAAAGATTGGACCCAAAATGGCCACTTAACAAAAAAACCCCTTCCCAATTGGGTGGGTTGGTCAATGGTCAACCGTTGACCGGTCAACGTTGACCAACCCATTTTGATGCCAACTTTTTCTTCTTTTTTTTTATGCCAACTTTTTTTTTATGCCAACTTTTTTTTTAGTGATGCCATATTTTACCGTTTTGATGCCAAAATTTTACTATATTTTATTTTCACTTTGATGCCACTTTTTTATGTCAATTTTTTGATAATATTTTTTTTACCGTGATGCCATATTTTTGATGATATTTTTTCAAAGTAGTATTTTTTGATGACATTTTTTTCTTTAATGTGATACAAATTTTTCAAAATGGCATCAATGGTCAACGTGACATTAGAGTAAACAAAAAATGTCATCAAAGTTTAAAAAAAGTGTCATCCAATAATTTAATTAGAAAAGTGGCATCAGAGTGAAAATAAAATGTAATAAAATTTTGGCATCAAAACGGTAAAATATGACATCACAAAAAATGTCATCAATGTTTTAAAAAAGTGGCATTAAAAAAAAAGCCATCCAATCATTTCATTAGAAAAGTGACAATAAGGTGACAATATTTTGATTCCACGTTTTAAGCTCTTATGCCATCAATTATATAAAATTGTCACCACAAAATGTTGGCATCAAAACGGTAAAATATGGCATCACTAAAAAAAAAAAAAAGTTGGCATCAAAAAAAAAAAAAAAAAAAGTTGGCATCAAAATGGGTTGACCGGTCAACGGTCAACGTTGACCGTTGATCGGTCAAGAGGGCTAAGCAAGCTAAAAAACAATTAATGGGCTAAGCATGCTAAAAAAACAATTAATGGGCCTATCTAGCTAACCAAATATGCTTAAAGGGCTTTTTCAACAAATTCCCTCTTTTTTTTATCATAAATATTTAACATTATTAATTTTGTGTTACACTTAAGGGTGTATAGTGGGTTGTAGGTGATTTTTACTCCCCCAATTGAGTCTGACTACTTTGTGTACTTTGTGAAACCAGCCCCATGGCCTATGTGTGTGATACGTTCCCAGTACCAGCAAAGTCGCTGTTAGTTTATTAGTTTATTTAATTTGTATTTAATTCCAGTAGTAGAAGTTACAATAGTTCAATTACTTCCTATTTCCTAGGATCATGTTAGCAGGCCAATAGGCACACCTCTATGTTAGTGGTAGTAGTTAGTTTATGAATTTTAGGCTGTTTAGCAGCCTATTTAAGTCCTAGTTAGAGTCAGTTGTAACCATCTTTGAATTATTAATATACTGTGTCAAAAGTGGGATAGTTCTTGCACAAATCCTCTAGCGAGATCTTTGCTTGAGTGGTCTTCCTAGGTGTGAGATCCTCGCTCCTAGTGGTTTCTATCAATTTGGCATCAGAGCCATTCGATTTGAATGGTGACGACACATTTTTCCGCTAACGATCAACCACCACCACCTCATCCACAAACTTTCAACTATAATAGATTAGCCGATATGACCACTATCCTTGACTCATAAAGCACGTTCCAGTAATGTTCGAGGGGGTGATGGAAGTCCTGGTGGCTCCTATCGTGGTACTTCCCGCTTTCCTCGGGGGGGTCCTTATGAGAGAGGTCGTTCCCGCTGGGGGGAGGACCAAGAAGAGGACGAAGACATCACTCGAGGTTTTCAGCATACCCGGAAGCTTAGGGCGAAAATTGATTTCCCCAAGTTTCAAGGCAGAGATCTCCGGGGCTAGGTAATGAAGGCCGAAAAGTATTTTCGGTACTTCCAGATTCCCGACGAACTCCATGTTGAAGTGGCTTCAATGCACCTTGAAGGTGATGCTCTTGATCTGTACGCTTGGGTCAATGGAGATAGAGAAATTATGTATTGGTAAGCCTTGGTGAAAGTGTTCCAGGAACACTACGGGCCACAGGAATTCCAAAACCCTGATGAATACATGTGTGCCATAGAATAGACCGGTACGGTGGCGGAGTATCGTCAAGAATTTGCTAGACGAGCCGGTCGTGTGCAATATTGGCCAGAGCACTGTTTGCTTGGCGTCTTCCTCGTTGGGTTGAAAGAAGAGCTGAGGGTGGAAGTAATGATTCATAAACCTAGATCGGTTTTCAAAGCAGACATCTTGGCTTTAGAATTTGAGGCTAAGGAGGGCCCAGATATAAGCCCACCACCAAATAACCCACAAAGCAGACACAATCCCTCACATTCCTTGAATATATTGGTAAATAAAGAGCGGTCAATCCCTCACATTCCCTGCACTCTAATTTCATCCCATATTCCTCCCGTACAAATACAACCCCTAAAGTCCAGCTGTTAGAATTCTCCAACTCTCCCGTTTCCAATCGCTGCCTCTGAACCAACCCATGCCATCTCCGGTGAAATCCTGGGAGGACGAAAGACAAGTGTTCTGAGCGGAATCTGCCATATTTTACAGTAACTTTTATATCGATTTCTGTATACATTTCATGCATTTGGATTAAGATAGTACAGAATCTGTGTAGTTTATGTTTACTTGCCAAAATTATGGAATCTACACCAGTTTCTGTTTAAATCGCAGAAATCGGGGCATTTACAATAATTCTACAGAAGGTCGGAAAAGCTCAGAAAACCGCTACAGAAGTCCAGGATCAAAGCAGCGGAACAAAGCCAAGGACCCAGGCTACTCGATCTCGAGTAGGCCTGGTCGACCTAGACTAGCCATGGTCGAGCAGACCTGGTCGAGCAGAGCTGATCGAGGACACTGAGTCAGAGACAACCCGACTCCCGGAACCCTACTCGATCTCGAGTACCCCTGGTCGAGATAGACGAGCCATGTCCGGAGTCGACGAGCTGTGCTGAGCCGAGAAGCCGAGGACGAAGACGCAGACCACCTCTACTCGACCTCGACGAGCCCTTGTCGAGATCGACGAGCGCCTGAGTCCTTGTCCGAGCCAGTCGAGCACACCAACCCGAGGAGACCTTGTCGATGACCCATCCTACTCGAGGTCGACGAGGGGTGGTCGAGATCGACGAGAGCCAGGAGTCATGTCCGAGTCCGTCGAGCACCAGCCAGCCGAGACGACGAACCAGAGCCAGGTCGACCAAGACCTCTACTCGAGATCGACGAGCGCCTTGTCGAGGTCGACTAGGACTCCAGAGGCTGTGCGACGCGGATTGATCAAGTCTACTCGGATTTGGATTGCTTGGGCGCGAAGTTGCTGAAATCTATCCGAAACTATCAAGTCTATCCATGGAAGGAGCAAGATCTATCATCATGAAGACATGTTTCCTATTTAGTTTTATCTTTTCCGTTATAGATTTAATTCCATTTTGTCATTTATTTATCTTTTAAGCTTTTTAGATATAGATAGATATCTTCTTTCCTAGATTAGCTAGGGAATGAAGGCTATAAATAAAGCCCATGGGGCTCAGTTTTATAAATCATTCAATTTCAGAGAAAGACAAGTAGTTCCACAGAGTAGTTTAGGAGTTTGAGGTTTTTAGGGTTTTGGCTTACAGCGAAAGTTGATTGCCAGGATTGTAAAAGCTTTGAATTTAGTTTTTTATGCAAGTTATTTCTTTTCATCAATCAATGTCTGCGATTGCGATGAGGCGTGAGTAGTCCACCCACTTCTGGGGCTGGGGTGAGCCCGACGGTGGCCATGTGAGGCGATGCGATAAAGGTCAGATTTTTATGCGATTTGTCTTCTATCCCTATGAGCATGATTCTTTTGCGAGAGTTGAAGGTGATCCTTGTTTGTATTATTGAAGCGAAAGTAATCTTAATGCAACTTGGATTAATTATGTGAAAAGGGTTAGTAACAATTAGGGTTTATGCGAAAGCCTCTATATGCCTATTTGTTAATAACGAAAGTTATTTGATGGAAAGCATGATCTTTTATGCCTTTAGGTGTTGTTTTGCATGGTTATCGTTGTGGTGTTGAAACCCTAGCCTTGGAGGTCTTTTTATATATTGAGTTTATTTTCTGTCAAACAGCTGAGTTTGGGTTTTGAGCAATTGCAATTTAATTTCCTTTAAATTTCTGTTCTTGTCGACATAGAGTAGAGTTTCGTCGATCTCGGGTTGGCCTTAGTCGAGATCGAGTAGGTCCAGTCTAGGTCGAGTTGAAGTTTCTATCTCTTGTCGATTTTACAGTTTCTGTCTTTATTTTCTTCGTCGAAGTCGAGTACCTCTTGTCGAGGTCGAGTTGCCCTTGCCGGGATTTCTTGTCTGCTGTGATTGTCGACTTGCTGTTGTCAATTACCGTGGTCGATCTCGAGTAGGAGGTTGTCGAGATCGACAAGACTGTTACTTGCTTTTATTTGCCTTTTGCTTTCATCTTTGCTTTGCTTTTATTTCTGTCTTTATTTGTTTTTTTGCTTTTGTTTTAAAGTTGCCCTTGCCGGGTTATTTGCTTCTGTCTGTGTTTCTGTGTTTTTCTGCTGCTGTTGTGAGAATCTGATAGCTACCTAAGAACTGCTGACGTGCTTCCTCGTGGATTCGATCCTGACTTTTCTCTTACTACAACGGGAGGAAGTCTTGTATTTATTTGCTGAGACAGGGAAGTCAGTCTGAACTATATTTCATATTTATTTCATACTTGACCATCCTCCTGCAACAACAAATTGGCGCCGTTGCCGGGGAAGCAATCAATCGCGCCTTAGGTAGTCAGTTCTCACTGTTTCTTTGAGTGAACTCGCAGGTGTATGCGCCGTTCTGGTCTACCACCTGAGTATTACGGCTTGGACGACCCAGAGCGCCTTATACACGTCAGAAATAAACTGCAAAGAGCCATGTCGGCCGCTGAAACACAGGAGCAGCTGATACAGAGGCTTACCAGGGATCTAGCCGCCAGAGATGCTGCTCTAGCCACCAACAATGCTGCTCTCGCCGCTGAGAGAGCAGCAAGGGAACAAGCACAAGCTGAGCTTGCCCAGTACCCAACCATTGCAGAGGATTACATGCATCCAACACTCGTCGTGCCTGAATCGGCGATTCTAATCCTTGAAAACTCTTTTGAAATTCGCACTCAATTTCTTATAGAGCTCAAAAAAATGCCTTTTACGGTAGATTTAATGAGTGTCCTCTTGAACATATTACTAATTTTCATGATATGTGTCGTACTCTTGCAGAAGGCACAACCTTGGAATATGTCAAGATGAAATCTTTTCGCTGGTCTCTCGCTGGACCTGCACTGAAATGGCTGGAAGGACTGAAAGCAAGATCACTCACGACCTGGGCCCAAGTAGAGCAAGAGTTTCTGAACAAATTCTTCCCACCTGCCAAAACAGCACATCTCCGCCAGAAAATCACCGCCTTTAAACAGCAGAAAGGGGAACCGCTGGCAAGGGCATGGGAGCGCTACAAGGAACTGCTACGATCTTGCCCTACTCATGGACAGCCGCCCTACATCATTCAGGAGATCTTCTTCAACTCTCTTGATCAAGTCACTAAGGACAGAATCAACAATTATACTCGCTACGAGTATCTGACAATGCCGCCAAGTGACGCCTGGGGAGTGCTGGAGAAGCTCACTACCTACGACAATGAGTATGGGTCTACTGTAACTTATGAAGAGAACCCATACGCCAGGCCAGCACCATCCATGCCCCTCTATGAACCATCAAAGGAGATCGATCCAGATGTCAGGGAGCAATACTACAGAGACCAGAATAGGAAGCTCATCAAGCAAGTAAAGTATCTCTCTGTCAACCAACCTTGTATTGAATGCGGATCGCAAAGGCACACAACTCCTGAGTGCCCACACACAGAACAAGTCAGGATGGCAGAGCACCATGAGGATGCAGCTTACGCAGGGGGTCCCAATCGCTACATGGGGGACCAAAGGTTTCAGCAACCACAGTGGAACCAAGGTGTCCCTAGGAATCCCCCGCCCTACAGAGCTCCAGGACATCCAGAAAGGGAACAGAAAAAGGATGATATACAGCTGGTCCTGGAGGAAATACGGAGAAACCACACAGAAACTAAGCAGTCCTTCAACTCCGTCTATACTCAGATGCAAGGTGTCAACTCTAGGCTTGGGGAAATTGATATCTGGCGGAAAACAGTTGATACACAGATTGGTCAGCTAGCAGCAGGAATCCCCAGACAGTCAGGCGCACTCCCTGGATCTTCAGAACCAAATCCTAAGGGAAAGACTGGGCATGTCGCTGCTGTAAAACTCAGAAGCGGCCATCAACTGCAAGAGCCAGAGGTTGGAAAGCAGCAGAACGACGAAGATCAGCAAGTCGACCTCGACAAATCCATAGTCGATCTCGACAAGGCCGTACTCGACCTCGACAAGACTCTCGTCGATCTCGAGGAGAAATTGCCAGAATCTTCGTCTGCGCCGAACAGCAACTCGACTGCACCCAATCCAGTCGATCTCGACAAGACCCTTGTCGATGTCGAGGAGCCCCTGGTCGAGAAATCTGCAGCAACTCCAACGTCTGTTCTGGCTCCGACTCAGAAAAAGAAACTACCTTTCCCAACAAAATCTCTAAAGGACCCAGCGGAGAAAAAGTTTCAGCGCTTCATCAAGATGCTTCAGAAGCTCAATGTCACCATCCCCTTCACAGAAGCTCTCAATGAAATGCCGTCCTATGTCAAGTTCCTGAAGGAGATTCTGAGCAAAAAGCGATCGATGGCAGAAATCACAGAGGAGTGCAGCCATCTGGACATACTGGAGAAGAGGCCGGATCCAGGTAAGTTTGCTATAACTGTTGGATTTGGTCCATACAAAATTAATGCCCTATGTGATCTTGGAGCCAGTGTTAGTATTATGCCTTTAACGATTTGGTCCAAGATTAAGATAGGTGCCCTGGAGCCTGCGGATGCTAGACTTTACATGGCCAACAACACAGTGGTCATTCCAACAGGCATGGTGGAAAATGTCCCAGTACAAGTAGGTAAATTCTTCGTCCCTGCTGATTTCTTAATTGTTGATATGCAAGAAGATCCTGCTTGTCCAATTATTCTAGGGAGACCATTCTTGGCAACGGTGGATGCCAATATAAGCGTACGGAAAGGAGTGCTCACATTCAACATCAACGATGAAGTGATTGAGTATTCCTTCAACAAAACTGAAAGGCATACGGGTCCGATGGAAGAGGTCAAATCTATCTCAGCTGGCTACATCACCTGCGGGGAACCCAAGGTCAGGAATATGACCCCTGAGGAGATAGAAAAAAGGGACATGGAGGCACAGGTGGAGGAGATCATGGCAATCCTCAAGGAGAACACAGAGAATCCCATCGACACAGGCCAAGGTAAGTCATTGTGGATTCATTACTTTTCGGATGCCTTGATAGGAGCTAAGTATGGGGTCAAGATCGACCAGGGCTCCTCGATGTCGAGTAGAACCCTATTCGATCTCGACCAGACCAAGGAGACTCCACCAGAGCCGGCTTCGTCGAGCAGCAAACCAGAGGAGCAGCCTTACTTGACCTCGAGTAGGCTCGTCGAGGTCGACCACCAGAACCCTAAGTCGACTCGGCCTTCCTCGAGCGCTCCACCAGAGCCAGTCCAACCCTCGTCGATCTCGACAAGCGTTGTCGAGGTCGACCACCCCTCGGAGAGCCCAGCACCGCCCTCGTCGATGAGCATGCCACCAGGAGGAGACGGCTACTCGACCTCGAGTAGCCTTGTCGAGATCGACAGGACCAAGTCTTCCTCGACGGCACCTTCCTCGACGCTGCAGACACCAGGACCAGAGGCCTACTCGAGGTCGACCAGCCAACTCGAGGTCGACAAGACCTATTCTTCGTCGACTTCTGCCTCTTCGACCAGACCACCACCAGAGCCTGCAGACTCGTCGATCTCGAGGAGCCCTAGTCGAGATCGACCAAACACCGTGGTGCCCGATCCCGTTTCCGCAAAGGTAAGTCAAGGTATGAATCTTTCTTCTCCTATTTCCATTAAAGATTTATCTATACATGGGAGAGGTCTTCCTTGGTATGTACGATTGTGCAGGATTTCCAATGATGAGCCTAAAGAGTATGAAGTAGGAGACAAGCTCTATGTCTCCAAATCAAAGGATCATTGGTTTCCTAACAAATTTAACAAGAAGCAGATGGGACCGTTCGTGGTAAACAAGATCCATTCTGGAGGACTACAGCTGATGGACAAGAATGGAGTCTTATTTGAGGCCCAAGCTACATGGGCCCTGCAGATGCCACCTTGAGCATTAATGAAAGTCGGCCTAGCGACTATAAAATCTAGAGCATGGACATAGACTTTTTAGGACATTTGAGACTTTGTTTTTGTTTTTGCTATTATGGGTATATGTCTTCTACTTTTTTAGGTCAATGGATAGAACCAGAGCTTACTCGGACTAGGAGGTGCTTCCATTCGAAATTATGCAGCTCTGCACATCTGTCTTGTGAGTTTCTTTCTTTACCCTTGTTTTTATACAGTGAGGACACTGTAATGTTTAAGTATGGGGTGGGGGAAGAGCTTACTTTGTGCATATTTTCCATATTTGATCATATTTTACATATATGTGCATTATTTCTTAGAATTGCTACATGGCTATTTTGGAATGCATTATTGATTTATGTGCTTATATGCATGTTTTCCAAAAAATTGAGAAAAATGACCCCCACTGAAATTTTGAAATAATGTCATGGAAGCTTATATTGAACTCGACGATGCAAAATGGGATTCATTAGAGATATAGCATGAAATTGCCTAGTAAAGGGAAGTCACAATGAAGTGCATATTTTATTGAAAACCATGAAAGGAGGTAAAATTTGAAATTGCTTTTGACATGTTGCATGATAAGAGGATGGAGGACTTTATATTTCCATATATGCTCATTGTTTATAATCCTAGCCATACCTATGCTTATGCATCACAAAATCCATAATATGCCTTATTTCGAATATTGCTCCACATGATCTAAATATTGCCATTCTTTACCTTATCCGGGGATTATGTTGAGAATGATGTTACATTATGGAGATATCATATGGTGTTTTGTGATTGTTATACATTATTTGGAGTTTGGAAGGAAATTGTTTGAAATATATGGAAAATTTAATGAGTGAAAAAAAATCCAATCACCTCAGGAGATAAAGGTAGATTGACCATGCTCTCTAAGATAATAGTTTGGAGAGATGGGACACATTGTGAGGAGTCCAAAGCACTAAGTATCCGGGGCCATTCATGACACCCATGTTTGCGACTCGCGAGAAGGCGGTGCTGAGGTCAGAGAGGTAAAAGCATTATTATTGAAAAAAGCAATATGAAAGGTGATGAATCAAAGGAAGAAAGGAATGTGGAATGAAACTCAAAGTTTGAAAGTGATCCATTTCCCCGGATCAAAAGCACCACATTGCCAAAAATTGCCCACATTTTAGCCTTTTACCAATCTACTCCTTCATGAGCTTAAATTAAAGTCCTCTTGATTATCAATGCTATGTCACATGAATTGTTTTTTGCATAACCCTCCTTTTATGAGTAGATGTTACTTTTACATATTTGCACATGCATAGATCTGTGACACTAGTACCTTTTCGAAGATGGTAATTGATTGCAGGGTTATATGAGAATGAATCTAAGATGTTGAGAGTTTTAATTACTTCCCCTGAATGACAAGTAAAAGTATTGCTTGAGGACAAGCAAGCTTAAGTATGGGGTGTTTGTTGTGAGCGGAATCTGCCATATTTTACAGTAACTTTTATATCGATTTCTGTATACATTTCATGCATTTGGATTAAGATAGTACATAATCTGTGTAGTTTATGTTTACTTGCCAAAATTATGGAATCTACACCAGTTTCTGTTTAAATCGCAGAAATCGGGGCATTTACAGCAATTCTACAGAAGGTCGGAAAAGCTCAGAAAACCGCTACAGAAGTCCAGGATCAAAGCAGCGGAACAAAGCCAAGGACCCAGGCTACTCGATCTCGAGTAGGCCTGGTCGACCTAGACTAGCCATGGTCGAGCAGACCTGGTCGAGCAGAGCTGATCGAGGACACTGAGTCAGAGACAACCCGACTCCCGGAACCCTACTCGATCTCGAGTACCCCTGGTCGAGATAGACGAGCCATGTCCGGAGTCGACGAGCTGTGCTGAGCCGAGAAGCCGAGGACGAAGACGCAGACCACCTCTACTCGACCTCGACGAGCCCTTGTCGAGATCGACGAGCGCCTGAGTCCTTGTCCGAGCCAGTCGAGCACACCAACCCGAGGAGACCTTGTCGATGACCCATCCTACTCGAGGTCGACGAGGGGTGGTCGAGATCGACGAGAGCCAGGAGTCATGTCCGAGTCCGTCGAGCACCAGCCAGCCGAGACGACGAACCAGAGCCAGGTCGACCAAGACCTCTACTCGAGATCGACGAGCGCCTTGTCGAGGTCGACTAGGACTCCAGAGGCTGTGCGACGCGGATTGATCAAGTCTACTCGGATTTGGATTGCTTGGGCGCGAAGTTGCTGAAATCTATCCGAAACTATCAAGTCTATCCATGGAAGGAGCAAGATCTATCATCATGAAGACATGTTTCCTATTTAGTTTTATCTTTTCCGTTATAGATTTAATTCCATTTTGTCATTTATTTATCTTTTAAGCTTTTTAGATATAGATAGATATCTTCTTTCCTAGATTAGCTAGGGAATGAAGGCTATAAATAAAGCCCATGGGGCTCAGTTTTATAAATCATTCAATTTCAGAGAAAGACAAGTAGTTCCACAGAGTAGTTTAGGAGTTTGAGGTTTTTAGGGTTTTGGCTTACAGCGAAAGTTGATTGCCAGGATTGTAAAAGCTTTGAATTTAGTTTTTTATGCAAGTTATTTCTTTTCATCAATCAATGTCTGCGATTGCGATGAGGCGTGAGTAGTCCACCCACTTCTGGGGCTGGGGTGAGCCCGACGGTGGCCATGTGAGGCGATGCGATAAAGGTCAGATTTTTATGCGATTTGTCTTCTATCCCTATGAGCATGATTCTTTTGCGAGAGTTGAAGGTGATCCTTGTTTGTATTATTGAAGCGAAAGTAATCTTAATGCAACTTGGATTAATTATGTGAAAAGGGTTAGTAACAATTAGGGTTTATGCGAAAGCCTCTATATGCCTATTTGTTAATAACGAAAGTTATTTGATGGAAAGCATGATCTTTTATGCCTTTAGGTGTTGTTTTGCATGGTTATCGTTGTGGTGTTGAAACCCTAGCCTTGGAGGTCTTTTTATATATTGAGTTTATTTTCTGTCAAACAGCTGAGTTTGGGTTTTGAGCAATTGCAATTTAATTTCCTTTAAATTTCTGTTCTTGTCGACATAGAGTAGAGTTTCGTCGATCTCGGGTTGGCCTTAGTCGAGATCGAGTAGGTCCAGTCTAGGTCGAGTTGAAGTTTCTATCTCTTGTCGATTTTACAGTTTCTGTCTTTATTTTCTTCGTCGAAGTCGAGTACCTCTTGTCGAGGTCGAGTTGCCCTTGCCGGGATTTCTTGTCTGCTGTGATTGTCGACTTGCTGTTGTCAATTACCGTGGTCGATCTCGAGTAGGAGGTTGTCGAGATCGACAAGACTGTTACTTGCTTTTATTTGCCTTTTGCTTTCATCTTTGCTTTGCTTTTATTTCTGTCTTTATTTGTTTTTTTGCTTTTGTTTTAAAGTTGCCCTTGCCGGGTTATTTGCTTCTGTCTGTGTTTCTGTGTTTTTCTGCTGCTGTTGTGAGAATCTGATAGCTACCTAAGAACTGCTGACGTGCTTCCTCGTGGATTCGATCCTGACTTTTCTCTTACTACAACGGGAGGAAGTCTTGTATTTATTTGCTGAGACAGGGAAGTCAGTCTGAACTATATTTCATATTTATTTCATACTTGACCATCCTCATGCAACAACAACAAGCCCGGTGGGAGAAAGGGTTATGTTTCCGCTGCGGAGAGAAGTTCACCCCTGGGCATAGGTGCAAACAATCAACCTTCTTGCAGCTAGAGGAAGTCCAACCCATCTCTGGGGATAGGTGTGGGCTCATTGAAAAGGAAGAAGTCATGGAAGTCAAAGGGGATATGGTTGAGATCTCTTTCAATGTGTAGAATGATAGAATTGATGTAAAGTCCTCCTCGAGGGTTTCCATTCATTGATATAACATATATATAGGTTACACAGGTATTGGGCCTTAACGGGCTTTTAGCCCACTATACAATATGAAACCTATGTAATCTATCAAACCCCCGCAGTCGAAACGGGAGGTGTCCGTACAGTGAGACTGGAACGAAAATCAATGAACAACTGTCGAGGTAAACCCTTGGTGAATATATCAGCGTACTGATAGGAGGACGGGACATGTAGAACGCGAACATGTCCAATGGCAACCTTGTCCCTGACGAAGTGGAGATCAAGCTCAATGTGCTTCGTGCGTTGATGCTGGACTGGGTTGCTAGCCAGGTAGACGGCGGAGACGTTATCAGTGTAGACCAGAGTGGCCTTCTGCAAAGGGCATCGTAGCTCAAGCAGGAGATTGCGGAGCCAAGAGCACTCGGAGACAACGTTGGCAACGCCCCTGTACTCGGCTTCAGCGCTGGAGCGAGACACGACGGACTGACGCTTAGCTGACTAGGACACAAGAGTGTCATTGAGGAAGACACAGTAACCAGACGTGGAGCGACGTGTGTCTGGACAACCACCCCAATCCGCATTAGTGTAAGCCACAAGGTCAAGCTTAGAGGAAGGAGTGATGGTGGTGCCGAGCTCAAGGGTGCCGCTGATGTACCGAATGATCCGCTTCAAAGCCGTAAAGTGAGGTTCCCTAGGGGCATGCATGAACAAGCAGATCTGCTGAACGGCATAACTGATATCAGGCCTGGTGAAAGTGAGATACTGAAGAGCACCAGCGAGGCTCCTATACAAAGTCGGATCGTCAACCAAAGGACCAGAATGAGCACTGAGCTTGTTGGATGTATCGACTGGGGTGGCGACGGGATTACAGTTGACCATCTTAGCCCGAGCAACAATCTCAGCAGCATACTTACTCTGTGAGAGAAAGAGACCAGACGCATGCCGCTGAACAGCAACTCCCAAGAAGTAAGACAGCGGACCCAGATCAGACATGGCGAATTCCGCACTCAACCTCGAGATGATGGACGTTCGAAGAGCATCAGAAGAGGCGGTGAGAATGATGTCGTCGACATAGAGCAGCAGGAAAGCCAAGTCCGAGCCTCTGCGATAGATAAACAGAGACGTATCCGATCGGCTGCCAGTGAAACCCAAGCAGAGCAGATGAGAGGCAAACCGCTGGAACCATGCCCGTGGAGCCTGTTTCAGACCATACAGAGAGCGCTTGAGGAGACAGACATGCTTTGGACGCTCAGCATCAGCAAACCCCGGAGGCTGAAACATATAAACCGTCTCATTCAGATGACCATGCAGAAAGGCATTCTTGACATCCAGCTGATGGATGCCCCAGTTGCGCGACAGAGCCAGACTCAGGACCACTCGGATAGTGGCAGGCTTGACCACAGGGTTGAAGGTCTCATCACAATCAATACCTGCCTGCTGAGATCTACCGTTCACCACCAGACGGGCCTTGTAGCGCTCCAATGTCCCATCAGAGCGGAACTTGTGACGGAAGAGCCACATACAGCGAATGACATTCGCCTCAGGAGGGCGAGGAACAAGAACCCAAGTACCATTCTTCGTAAGGGCCCTGTATTCGTCGAGCATAGCCGCCTGCCAATTCGGGTCGAGGAGGGTTGTTTTGTGGGAGGTGGGAACGGGGGAGAGGGAGGTCTGGGTGGAGGCAGAGGGTGAATGGGAGTCGGGAAGTATGGGGGCAGAAGAGGGTAAGCAAGGGGAGGAGGGGGCTGCCGGTGCAGATGCGGCGGGCGCAACATGCCATGCTGCGGCCGCCGCGCGTAGGGGAGGCGCTGATGTGGTGGCCGTCGCACGTAGGTGAGGCGAGGTTGTTTGGCGGGGTGATGGGAGGTGGATAGCGGGGTGATGGGCGGTGGTCATGGATACGATCTGACGGGGTCGGAAGACACCGGAGACGCTGCGGGTGTGTGGTCTGGTGGTAGATGGTGGCGGGGGAGGTGGGGGAGGGGGAGACGCAGGAGCACCGGGAGAGCTCTGGGGAAGAATGAAGTGAGGGAATGGTGACTCAGACTCTGTCGACGACACAGGAGGTGTGGGAGATGCGAAGGGAAATCGCGACTCATCAAAGGTGACATGACGAGAGAGAATGATCATGTGAGTCTTGATATCGAGGCAAATGTAACCGCGATGATCAGACGGGTAGCCAAGAAAGACACAAGGGGTAGAGCGAGGGTGAAGCTTGTGTGGGGCGGTGGATGCCTGATTAGGGAAGCACATGCAACCAAAGGTACGAAGGTGATCATACCTAGGCTCGGCGTAATAAAGTGTCTGAGCTGGCGAGCGATTGTGTAGGGTAGTGGAAGGGAGAATGTTTAGGAGATAACATGTGGTGGATAAGGCGTGAGGCCAATAGGGAAGGGGAATAGATGCGTGGAAGAGGAGAGAGCGCATCATGTTGGTAATGGTTCTGATGATTCGTTCTGCCTTGCCATTCTGCTGAGAAGTATAGGGGCAAGACAGGCGATATGAGATCCCATTTGCGGCAAAGAAGGAGTGAAAGTCTTTGTTGTCAAATTCACGACCATTGTCACATTGGAAACATTTGATGGACATGTGGAATTGTGTTTTGATGTAGGTATGGAATCTGGCAAAAATAGGAAACACTTGGGACTTGAAATGCAACGGGAAGACCCATAAGTAATGAGTGTAATCATCCAGAAACAAGAGGTAGTACTTGTGACCCTCCTTGCTAGGCACGGGAGAGGTCCAAATGTCGTTGTGAATGATATCAAAGGGAGCAAGGGTAGAGGTCAAAGACCGTTGGAACGGCAGTCTGGCATGTTTGCCTAGTTGGCAGGAAGAGCATAAACCAGAGCGTGGGTCTTTAGTACAGGCGACAAGGTTCTGGGAACGGAGGACATCTAGAACGGCAGCGCTGGGATGGCCCAGGTGTGCATGCCACAGGCTGGACGATGATGCCGAGAGGGCGACCGGATACGACTGACTGGACGCAGGAGGTGGTGTGACAGGGTAGAGCTCCCTGGTGCTGTTACATCTCATGCGAGTAACCCTCGTAGTAAGATCGTTCACAGAGAAACCATAGGGATCAAACGTAAGGGAAACGTTGTTGTCAATAGTGAACCGACGGACAGAGATAAGGTTTTTGACAATCTTTGGGGCAATAAGGACATTGTTCAGGTGTAGTGGGTGGGTTGGGGTCTGTAAATTGGCGTGGCCAATTCCCGAAGTAGCAAGACGACCACCATTTCCGACGATAATAGAGTGGGCAGGGCCCTTAAAAGAAATAGATGAGAGGTTACCTCAGGAGTTCGTCATGTGGGAGGTGGCACCAGTGTCCATGTACCAAGAAGAGTCTGAAGATGTTGGCTGCGTAGAGGAGAAGGCGTGATGCAGTGCTGGCGGAACATAATCTAGGTCAGGCGATGTCAGAGAGGCCTGAGGACCGGCATGTCGAGGGGTAGGATATCTAGAGTGTCCAGATAAGGCGTGATGTTGGTGATCGTAGAAGGCCATGATAAGAATTCTTTTTTTTTTTTTTTTTTGTATTGGCCACCTAACTTAATAAATAATTAAGTAAGGGCCAGAAACGAAAAAAGGTAAATACAAGGGATGTTTTTGTAATTTCTTCAAAAGGGATTAAATAAAACACGGCAAAAACTGAAGCTTTCTTCTTCGTTGGAAAGCGGCGGCCGGAGACGCGCGAGGGAGATGCGGAGGGGCTCGGATCTGTGCTCGACAGGGCGCTGGTGGCGTACGAGGGACAAGTGGTGCTCGGATCTGGACTAGGGGTGCCGGATCTGGGCTGTGACGGTCTGAGCGAGAGAGAAGAGGTGCGAGAGCTGCTGTGGTGGTGGTCGGCGAGCAGGCGAGGGAGGACGCCGACGGTGGGCAGGAGGCGTGGGGATGTCGGCGACGGTGGGCGAGGTCACATGAGGGCGGATCTGGGGTCGGCGGTGGCTGCGGAGACAAGTGCTGTGAGCAAGGGAGCGAGAGAGACAATGGAAGAGGATGGTCGGCGACGGTGAGCCGGACAGAGGAGGAGGATTTGACGGGGCCGATGACACGGGAGGATCAATTTAGGGTTCCGTCAGGAAGAAAAAGGTTGTGATACCATGTAGAATGATAGAATTGATGTAAAGTCCTCCTCGAGGGTTTCCATTCATTGATATAACATATATATAGGTTACACAGGTATTGGGCATTAACGGGCTTTTAGCCCACTATACAATATGAAACCTATGTAATCTATCACAATGCCTTATCCGGCAAGTCCCCATGCACAACTTTGAAGTTCGAGGCAACCCTGCAAGGACATCCTATTCTTGTCTTAGTTGACAGCGGATCCACCGACAACTTCATCTCAGACAAGTTGGTAAAGGAACTGCGACTTCAAGTTGAATGTGTCCCTTCATTTGGTGTTCGGATTGGCAATGGGGAAGTCATTCAATATAGTGGTGTGCTAGGTTGGACGGACACGGGAAATGGAAACGGGAAACGGGGACACGGGGAAGCCGCAATTCTAAAAATCAGGAAACAGCGGGGAAACGACAATATGAAATGAAATCAAACAAATATCATTCAAAGGATTGACGAAGAAGACTAGAAGAATAAAAAAAATGAAATCAAACAAAAAAAATAGGGCAACTGAGGATTGACGAAGAAGACTAGAAGAATCAAACCCCGCCGCTTCCGCGTTTCCCCGTTTCGGAAACGTCCAGAAAACTTCAAACGTCGTTTCCGTGCTTCCTAGATGGTGTGTGCCCCGACATCGACATCAAGATGCCCGGTCTCACCATCACTCAAGATTACTTTCCTTTCTCTCTGGTGGGAGTAGACTTGGTGCTTGGAATTGGTTGGTTGGCTTCCCTAAATACTATACAAGCTAACTGGAAGGAGATGTTCCTAATATTCGACAACAAGGGACAACAATGCAAGCTCCAAGAGCTGGGGGCTAGTGGAGATAAGGGTGCTATCACTTAGTCCAATGGCTGAAAAGAGTGCCCGCCTTGAGGACAAGGCAGTTTCGCAAGGGGGGTGCACTGATACGTTCCCAGTACCAGCAAAGCAACAGTTAGGTTATTAGTTTATTTAATTTGTCTTTAATTCCAGTATCTATTATTCTAGGGCAGTTAGTAGAAGTTAGAATAGTCCGATTACTTTCTATTTCCTATGATCATGTTAGTAGGTCACTAGACACACCTCTATGTTAGTGGTAGTAGTTAGTTTATGAAGTTTAGCAGCCTATTTAATTCATAGTTAGAGTCAGTTGTAATCATCTTTGAATTATCAATATACTGTGTCAAAAGTGGGATAGTTTCTGCACAAATCCTCTAGCGAGATCCTTACTTGAGTGGTCTTTCTAGGTGCGAGATCCTTGCTCCTAGTGGTTTCTATTAGTGTGTATGTTTAGGCTGAGTTCTCTAAAATTAGATTGCGAATTCACAATTGTTGAATATTGGAATTTTCAAGGTTCGAATTTTACCAAAATTAATCTCTTAGAATGTACGATCAATCTTTACCATCATAAAGCATGAAAGCTTTTATCTACTCCCTACAAATAAGAATTCGAATAACATAAATGCAAAGTCAAGTAATTCTAACAATACAATAATAGATTGGTCATAAGATTAAATCTAGAGTGGTAAAAAAAATAAGGTGCATTGATTGCATTTGCATGCATTGGACTTGGAAGAATTGTCCTACCGCATGGAAGGATAGGTACGCCCGTAATGATAATCCACCAACGGTAAAGATGTGGAGCATGTTTTTGGTTTTCTACAACAATGGTTTGCTTTTTCAAGTTCGTTGTCCTCACTTGGAGCCTGAAAAAGAAGAACTCTTATAATATGGGTAAGACTTTAATCGCCTATAAATCACTCCCAAAATCTATATTATATTCAATGTAGAACAAGGTGGTACAAAATTGCTCGGAAAAATAATAATTGCGTGCATCATTTTGCACAATTATGGAAGATGAATGTGATTCTCACCTACACATTCATACCGCTTAGTGCCCGAGACACTCGCTACAAGAATACCAGCAAAGAAGAGCGTGTTCTTAAGAAATAGAGCACTAGTCCGAGACTCTTGTTCGCATCATCAACCCAAGGCTTACTTAATAAAGCTTATATAACAAAGATTTGGGTCATCAAGACATGAAGCTTGATCATATGTTTATTTTTATTTTTTTCTCTTTACATTTGCGCTTTTTTTCGCTGTTTTATAGCATGTATTTGTATTTTTTTTTTGCAATTTACTCATGTATTTATTTTTGTTCTTGAAAAAATTATAGTATGTTTTTTCATAAATCATAATGATAAAAATGCCTCTCTTTTTTAATTATAATACTAATAAAATTTTGATAACAATAATAATATAACAACAAAAAAGAAATAATCAAATGAATTTATTATTTTGGGTACTAAGAAAAGAAGAAAATGATTAAAAATTGATTAAGGACCCTGAAAGTGAGATGCACGATTATGGCCTATGGGTGAAAATTATAATTAAAAACAAAATTGAAGAGGGATGCTTATGTTGACGTGTAGGGAAAAAGTTGGTTAAGGGTCCAAGGTGGGATGATCGGATGCGGATGACCTAACTAACATCTCTCTAATCATTATAAGAACAATTTTGAAAAGTGGACACAAAAATTGAAAAATATCTTGTCACATTTTTTTTTCTTAATGAATTTTTTCTTTTTAAAATATCATATTTTATTAACGGATAAAGCATCATTACAAATTTACAATAGTCATTTTTAGATAGTTGCAATTGCAACCTACAATTCCCTTGCAATGCCATCCCCAAAAAGAGTCAATAAAAGGCATGCAGTTTCCTTTTCCAAGTCCAAGGAATAACTATCAAACTTCAAAACTATAATAGGTATCAGCAAAGCCCTGTACACATCCAAATTAGAAGGGTAATTCCCAAGTCATCCATGCATCTTAAACCTAGAATATCTAGTTTTGGAGGAAACAAAACACAAACCCAGCAAGCATCTACTCACCCATCATATCTTTATCCAAGTTATTACATTACATATATATAAACCACGAACCAGGCCTTCCTAGAATTCATTCTCATCCATCCGTCGAACAGGATCAGGCTACAAGAAAAATAAACAGGTGTGACTTGTGATCATATACGAATCCCAGAATGCGTCCTGCGGCTTCTCGGGAATATGAAGAGTTCAATCCCGAAACACGCTATGTATCGGAGGAAGGAGCCGAAATGCTCCTTGTTTATCTATCCGGTATGTTTCTCTTGCTTTCACTTTCATGATCCATCAAGGTTGTTTGTGTCCTTTAAACAAAACAATTGAAGAAAAAAATCAAATCTAGTTATATGTTTTGGGAAATAAAGATTACAAGAAGGAACAGCTGAGGGTTCAGCTATCACCATCACGGGTTATGAGGATCAGTGGGGAGCGTCCTCTTCGAGGCAACAAATGGCAGCGCTTCGTGAAGGAGGTTCCCGTGCCACCGAGCTGCGACACCCGAGAAATCACAGCTAAGTTTGAAAGAGGCGTACTTTATGTCAAGCAACCCAAGGTGATGACATCCCCAGAGGCGCCGCAGACCATCCCTGCTCCAGATATGCCTCTGGCCAATGGTGAACCTAGTGGTCTCGAGGCAGCTCCTAACAATGTAGGAGAGAACAAACGTGAACAAGAAGCAGAACTGAGCGAGTTAGCTGATGCGGAGAAGATGTGTGGGGAAGAGAAGCGAGACAAAGGTGAAAGCAAAGCGAGAGCTCGGAATGGAAGAGGGATTTATAAGGGGCTGAAGAATCCGGATAATTTGAAGATGTTCGGTGTAACTGTTGTGGTGGCTATGGCTCTAGCTCTTCATGCTAGTTATGTGAACAAGATATGTGACCCAAGCGTGTCGTGAGTGTTAACATGGATGAGGATTAAAATGTACAATGTACTTCATATCATAATACAAAAACAGATCAACTCTGGATAGGGGATTTCTCATAGGAATGATAGGAACTGAGTGTATCCCGCATCCCGTTTACATCCCTATAAAGATGTAAGGTATACGCCGATTCTATAAGTCCCTAAAATGTGAAAAAAAATGGCCAAAACTTAGCAGGAATAACTCACCATGTTGTGATTTGGCGTCTCTGGTCTCACTTGGCACTGGCCAGCTGAGTACGAACCGCCTTAGCAGAAGCCACCATGTTGTTGAGAGCAGGCTTGACTTCAGAGTACTTGCGGGTCTTCAGGCCACAGTCCGGGTTAACCCACAGGATGTTAGACCCTATCACAGTGAGCATCTTGTTGATGCGATCAACAATTTCTTCTGTTGATGGGATCCTAGGCGAGTGAATATCATAGACGCCAGGACCAATACCTGCACCATACTTTACTCCCTCCCGGAAAACAGAAAGAAGCTTCTCGTCTGACCTGGAGTTCTCGATTGTGATCACATCAGCATCCATGTTGATAATTGAGTGGATGATGTCATTGAAGTTGGAGTAGCACATGTGAGTGTGAATCTGAAACAGAAAACAGCAAATGAAATTATTTACACAAATGACATTCTTTTGCGGGTTATTAATGTTGTATTCTATGTGATGCACATCACTGGTTCCCCACATTCTCTCCCTTCACCTTGTGGAGGTGAGAAATTACGACATATGTTATAGTAAATCGAAGCCATGAACACTTGAGCATAGTAAAAGGAAAAGGCATTGGGATAAAGCCAATATGCTAAAATGATGTGAAAAGTGATGCGATAGGTGAAATTGGAACATATCTAACCTGAGTAGTATCTTGAACACCACAGTTGGTGATCCTGAAGGAATGAACTGCCCAGTCTAAATAGAAAGGCTGCTCGGACTTCCTCAAAGGCAACCCCTCTCTCAGGGCAGCCTCGTCTATCTGTATCACATTAATTCCTGCCTTCTGAAGATCCTCAACCTCATCTTTGATGGCCAGTGCAATTTGATAGCAAGTCTCAAATCTGAAAGGCAACTAGGTTAGAGAACGTAAAAAGTTATGTTGATAAGAGTGATAAGACTGAATACAAGCAAGCTGGGCAAACAAGGATTTCATTCAGCGCTCACCTTGGCTGGTCATTTCGGACAAATGACCAGTTTAGAATGGTGACAGGACCAGTGAGCATCCCTTTCATGGGCCGCTTAGTCATGCTCTGAGCCATCCTAGACCAGAAGATTGTCATGGGTTCGGGACGACTTACATCACCATAGATTATAGGTGGCTTGACACAGCGAGACCCATAAGATTGGACCCATCCATTCACAGTGAAAGCAAACCCAGAAAGCTGCTCCCCAAAGTACTCAACCATATCATTCCTCTGAATTGTAAGAGCATTCCAGTAGGGGTATTAGAAACTCTCTTTGGAAAGGATTAAGTTTCAAGGTGGCTCAACAGGCTTACCTCAGGTTCTCCATGGACCAAAACATCAATATCAAGCTCTTCCTGCAGCTGAACAACCTTGCTAATCTCCTCCTTGATGTACTTAACGTAATCATCTATAGAAATCCTAACACATGGAAGCATGTATAATTAAAAATAATACCATACTGCAATAACAAATAACACCGGTTGAGGGAATTAAAGGGTGTTAACAGACTCACTTGTTAGCCTTATATTCACGACGGACTCTTCTCAGATCCCCGGTCTGTGGAAATGATCCAATGGTGGTGGTAGGAAGGAGAGGAAGGTTTAGCTTCTTCTGTTGAGCCTCTAGCCTAGCATTCACACTGGTGGCACGGCGGTGATCAGACCCCTTCAAACCCGCAACCTTCAAAATGCATGAAGAGTTGTTAACAACAAGAGGCAGCAATGGCGTTAATCATGATCGAATGATGGAAAAATAACATACAGCCTTTTGCACGTCCTGATTTGTCACCCTTGGAGAAGATTTTCGTGAAGCAATAGCAACAGCATTGGCAGTGAAAAATGCCTGATTTAAAAAAAAAAACATTTCAAATTGCAGCAAGTCTCAACTTAGAAAAGATATCATACATGTGATATGTGAATGCATTAGTTTAGTTGAAAGAGAAAAGTGACATCAAAATCCAATTCCTTTTTGGAGCTCCAAGCAATCAGCAAGTGATTTCATATTTACCGTGAAAGCTTGTACAAAACATTTCCTCACACAGAGGGAGAATTACCTCATCTTTCTCGCCAGACAGTGCCTTGGCCAATGCATTAACCTCAACAATTTTTTGTGCTGCAAAAGCCAACCACGTCTTGAACTCTTGGTCCATCGTAGTCTCATTGACGAGATCAACAGCAGTGTGAAGAAGTGAGCACGAAGTGGATACAACCAATTTGTCTGTAGGACAGAATTGGAAAAAAAAAATCAGTTGCAAGTAGACGAACACTGCAGTAGAGCAGACACAAATTGACAACTCTTGGTAACACACCTTTCCCAACAATGCCTTCAAGAGCCCGCAGGGTATTCAGAGAATCAGCTAGATCATTAGTCCATATGTTTCTACCATCCACAACCCCTGCAAAGAGGTATTTTCCACAAGGAAATTCACCCTTGATCAGGTCAAGGGTTTTGGCCCCACGAACAAGATCAAAACCAAAAGCAGTGACACCCTTCAAGTTGGTAAGAGTTTCATATGCCATGGGAGGAATATCAGCAAAGTAGGTCTCAATGAGAACATTCAGGCCGGATAAGGATGACTCCAGTGCTGAATATGCATGTTCAAATGCCTGCAATTGGTGATCATCAAGATCCATGACAAGTTTAGGCTCGTCAAACTGAATCCAAGAAGCACCAGCCCCCTTGAGTTCAGCCACAACTTCTCTGCATCATTTTCATTATTAGTATGATAAATTGAAAAGATAAAACAAAGGGAGGGACACAAATCCCCAGTGTCTTACTTGTACACAGGCAGGATTTTGTCAAGCAGGGAGAGAAGAGGAAAAGACTTTTCAACACCCTTGGCTGGTTTTGCTAACAAGAGGTATGAAACTGGGCCTAAGAGGACAGGGATGCTGTCAACCCCAAGCTGCAGCAGACATCAAATGAACAAGTTGTGAGATCCAACATAGTAATGTGCATCCATCTTTTGTTGCATGGCTGAGTGTACACTGCCGACAAATTTGATGAGATGCACAACCATAAGATTTCTACTCATCAACCAACTAGCTACAAATATTGCTCTAGTATGAAAAAGAAAAATCAGTCTTTTCTTAAGGTTAAAAGTTAAAACATAAGAAATCACCATTTTAGAGGTGCCAATTCAGAAATTTATTCTTTCGTTTTATTTTCAATTGCAATAATCGTTGATTAAAGCACAACTCTAAGCATCATATAAAGCCAAGTTTAATGTAAGGGACTCTTACAGCCTTGGCTTCCTTGTATTCATTCACTGCTTTGTGAGAAGCATATGCAAATTGGACTTCAGGTCCCAGTTCAGGGACAATATAGTGGCTGCATCAGAGGATGAATATAATTAACAACCCGACGAGCAACACATATAATCTGTAAATATATATACAAGGATTCCTTACTAGTTGGTGTCAAACCACTTGGTCATTTCCATAGCAGGTAAAGAAGCATTTCCCCTAGCCATTGAGAAGTAAACATCAAATCCAATTTCACCCCCATTCCACCCATACCTAGGTGGAACAGCACCAAGCATTGCTGTCGCATCAAGAACCTGATCATAGAATGAGAAGGTGTTGCTAGGGATGTACTTGATCCCAGCATCAGCCATTTGTTTCCAGATTGATGCTCTAATATCAGTAGCCACCTTCTGCAACTCCTCAGCAGTGTTCTTCCCATCCCAAAATGATTCTAGGGCAAACTTTAGCTCTCTCTTAGGTCCCATACGAGGGTAACCAACAATGTGTGACGCCATGGCTCTGATCCACCAAATACCACCCGAAGAACGTAAATTTCTTCCAAACATTCAAATAATTTCAATTAAAGGCTACATAAGCACTTAATTCTTAGCAAGAAAGACGGACAAAATTAAGCAGATAACATTATCATCCGAACTCCTTTTAGATCATGCAAATCAATATTCTATCACGTTTCAACCAAATCCAAACTCCAAACATTCTCAATTCCGGAAAAACAAGGATTGTAAAAGTTTATTGGCCCCAAGAAAAGCAAGCAGCAATGTTCTTAGTTCTTACAGTCAGGAAATGGATATAAAATCCAAGACCAAATAGTTGCTTGTAAATCAAAACAATGGGGTACACCTAAACTAGTCATTTGTCAATCAGTTGAGTAGGTCATCAGTTGTGAATATGATAGTCTCAGTATCTATCAAAAGAGTTTGACTGACTCACACCCTAAAATTTCAGGTTGTTTATTAATTTAACTATTTGAGGTTTGAAGTCATTTTAAATTAGCTAATTGAAGGTTTCAGGTTCTATAAATTTTCTGGATGTCGCATTTAACCTCAAAACCAGTATTACCAACTCTCAAGTCGCCTGATAACAATATTCACGAGTAAAATCATCGATAATTCAGCATCAATTTTCACCACTAACAGTACAAGGCGAAAACCTCAAACGGCATGACAGATAACAACAGTGCAGTGATTTGAACCAAAATTCTGCATCAGAAGAAAAAACTACTGAAAATCTCAAACGAACTGAAAGCGAGAAGCTAAAATTCCTGAAGGAGAGGAAGAGTACCTAGCGCGCACGGTGAGACGGAGAAACGAGAAAGACGAACGTCTGGCGCTGGTGGTGGCGATAGTGGCGCGGAAGAAGGGGAGAGAGAGGAGGGAGAGGGAAGAAGAGGAAGAGACTTGGTTCATTTATACTGCTGCTACCGCGCTCCAAGTCGCCGATTGGAAGCGTTTCGGTTGCCGCTGCGTTTCTAGCAAGCGTTTATTCCAGAAACGCACGGTGACATCTCTGGTTGAAAGTCTCCACCAAGAATGTGTACTGGTTTTCGACTGTGTCGCTCGAGCAGTCGAGCGGGTGGCGGACGGTGAGGTTGTTTTTTTATTTTAAAAAAAAATGGAAATTGAAAGAGTTTTTTATTTATTTATTTTTTGTTAATGAAAAGTACTTCGACGCATCGGACGTGTCTAATGACCGATGGATCGAGTGCTAGAAAAGATCAATAACGAAAAAATTATTTTGAAAATAAAGGGCAAAACAAATCAACAAAGAGATTACACTGAGAAAAAATTATAGAGCGAAAAACGACACTAGCATAGTAGTATAGATGAAATGTTGAAATCGAGACAATGTGAGACATCTCTGAGAAACACCCAATGCATCGATCGAGACCAAAACTTATCAAATAAATTGTCAAGCGACAATAAGATAAAACAAAGATGAAAAAGATGCATACCCATATATAGGGTAAATTGCAACTAATATCCCAACCTTTAGGGATAGTTGCTTTCAATACCCTAACCTTGTAAAATTTCACAAAATATCTTAACCTATACTATTAGTTGCACTTAACACCCTGGATGAGATTCTTAAATTTAAAAAATTACCCACATAATACAAAAATTACAAAAATCGCCCATATTCATAAAATGTTTTCAATAAACTCCTAATAAATTTTAAAATTTGAAATTAAAAAAATCTCTTACAATTTAAGCCAACCCAACCCACCATCCAAAAATAATTATAACAGGTATATAAAATCTACTCCTTCAAAATATAATATAATTACTTTAGCATCTACTCATTTAAAATTTTAATATAATCAAACAAAATAATTATTTATTTATCTAAAAAACAAACATTATAATTAAAATCTAAATTTATATAAGTCTGTCTCGATACATGCCGATTTGTACATCTATATATTCCATATATATTATTTGATACAATATATACTGTATTTTTGGTTAATATTATGTTATATATACTAAAACTAATACATAACATCTTATAATGTATCACACATAAATTCCATGGTATTAAAAAAAATGATTCTATAAGAAATGTTTAACATAATAGTTTTACAAAAATAAAATAAAGTAGATTTAAAAAATAAATGGTAAAAGATATGATAACCATTTGCAATCAATAATTATATAATAAATATATACTAAAAATAAAATGGTAAAAAATAATAATTTTACCATATTATTTTTAATATATCTTTATCATGTAACTCTTTATATATTACAAACGGTTATCATATCTCATAGCATTTATTTATTAAAATCTACATTATTTTATTTTTGTAAAAGTATTATGTTTAAGATAAATAAATAATTATTTCGAGTAATTATATTAAGATATTAAATGAGTAAATGCTAAAATAATTATATTATATTTTTAAAGGAGTAGATTTTATATACTTGTTATAATTATTTTTGGATGGTGGGTTGGGTGAGCTTAAATTGTAAGAGATTTTTTTAATTTCAAATTTTAAAATTTATTAGGAGTTTATTGAAAACATTTTATAAATATGGGCGATTTTTGTAATTTTTGTATGATGTGGGTAATTTTTAAATTTAAGAATCTCATCTAGGGTGTTAAGTGCAACTAATAGTATAGGTTAGGATATTTTGTAAAATTTTACAAGGTTAGGGTATTGAAATCAACTATCCCTAAAGGTTGGGATATTAGTTGCAATTTACCCTTATAAAAGCTTCAAGTTTACAATGTTGAATCACGATTCACGAGGAGTATAAGGGGAAAAAACGG
This sequence comes from Persicaria tinctoria, assembly GCA_037127255.1. Classification (NCBI taxonomy): domain Eukaryota; kingdom Viridiplantae; phylum Streptophyta; class Magnoliopsida; order Caryophyllales; family Polygonaceae; genus Persicaria; species Persicaria tinctoria. Next base: position 15,703,924 of record JBANSL010000007.1, on the reverse strand, counting down.
TGAGAAGAGTAAGGATGGACAATGAAAGTCACCAATAAAAGAGAGTGTACATGAAAAACTCGTAGAAAATTTTTATGGAAATCTCATATTATAGAACCTAACAAGAGTCAATATGCATCAAGTCAAACCATGACTTCAAACCTACCGACTTTATGTTATAATCCATGAAACGCTATAAAACTGATGAATGCGTTGAAAAGCAAGACACTCAGGTATGTTGAACAAAAAAACAGGAATACTCTTGAAACAACGAGGAGCACAAGGGACAGACCCGGACTTGAGGCGAGGCCCAACCAGGCCCACTTTGATTGAGGGCCCAACGGTTATATATATGTATATATAATATATATTAAAAATAATTAAATACACATTAAGCATACAAGGATGCCTTGGCTTGGCGGATAGGGACACTGAAAAGCAGGAGGGACGGTAAGGTGGATGCAGATTCAAATCCTATATTTTGCATTTTTGCCTCTTTTTTTTTATTAGAAACATGTTGCTGCTATTTTTCTTTTTGTTTTGTTTTGCCTTTTTTTTTATTAGAAATATATTGCTGCTATTTTTCTTTTTATTTTGTAAAAAAATTGTTGATGCTATTTATTTTGCATTTTTGTCTCTTTTTTTTTATTAGAAACATGTTGCTGCTATTTTTCTTTTTGTTTTGTAAAAAAATTGTTGCTGTTATTTATTTTGCATTTTTGCTTCTTCTTTTTTATTAGAAACATGTTGCTGCTATTTTTCTTTATGTTTTGTAAAAAATTATTGCTGCTATTTTTCTTTTTGTTTTGTTTTATACTTTGATGTTTGTTTTGTTATGGTTGAAAATAATAAAGGGCCTCATTTTGAAATCTCGCCTCAGACATTCAAAATCTCAAGTCCGGCCCTGACAAGGGGGAAAACACAATAAGAAAAAAAAAACGAGGATGAATTGTGAAAGTCTTCCACTAAAGAAGGTAATAACAATTATGATGTGAATGTCTCAAACTATGGACTTAAATAAGTCATTAAGCATCAATTATACATCTTACATCAATAATCCTCTCATTTTATTTTACTTTGTTATAAAGATAATATTTAATTTAAAAAGCATGGGACATTGTTTTCATAACCCCATGTGAAGCTTTTTAAGAGCATCTACAATATTGAGCTAAAAGGCTCAAAACGTTGTCACATCAGGAAAAAAAAAAGAGTAAAATATATGGTCCTAAGGCTGTGTTTGGCAGTAGGTTGTAAAAAGTAGATTTTGTCTAGATTATGTAGATTTTGTAGGTTATGGGTATTTTTTGTAGATTATGGAGATTTCAAAGATTATGTTTTTTGAGAAACGAAAATCTCATTAAAAGCTAGAAAGGTGTTTGGTGGGTGTAAGATTTTGTAGGGTTTTTTTTAAGCAAATTGTCGAAAATACCCTTAAAAGTACTATCCTCCCACTACCCCTCGTCCAAAGGCAAAAAACACAACTCCCTCACCCTTTGCACCGACGCTAGTGCGAGCGCTTCTCCTTCGCACTCTTCTCCTGCTCGGGGCAATCGGACCAAAGCGCTCTTCCCTTTCCGGTCAGTACACGGCGACGACTTGCGCCGGCACCATCGACGTCGGCCGTCAATCAAGCCGCTTCCTCTTGTAGTCATTGCGGTCCGTTGAAGTCATTGCTGGTCGTCGGCCCTCCGACAGAGACGGAAATTGGTACGTCGCTCTCCATCCTCCTCTTCCTTTGTTCGACGATTGACCTATAGGTTCGATTGTGCTTGATTCGTCGATGGATTTGTTCTTTGATTGAGTTTAATCGAATTTTGTTAGGGTATGTTCCCGATTGAATTTGGTTAGGGTTATAATGGTTCCCGAATTACTGTAACTGAAATTGGTTAGGTCGGATTGATTTGGGTTAGGGTTTGATTGACTGTATGGACATGTGGTAACCCAATTGTGATTCATTAGGTTGGATGAAACCCCACTTCAATTGATGTCGTTGAGCCTTCGGGATAGGTTCCACTTTGATAGAATAGAGTTAGGGTAAATGCTGTGAACTTGTTGCAAACGCATAAATCGGCGATTGGGCAGTCCTGCTGTGATGGAATTGGGGATTGTTTTGATGGTCTATTGTCTAGTTTTAACTGACTTGTGCTTGTGTGATTTCACTTCCATTTCATGAGTACTTATGCATATTAAACGACCTGAAATGGAGGTTGTGGTTTGAGAAGAAAGTTATTCGCCATTTTGGGATTTTGGTTGTGTCTTTGGCGTGAATATGTGTCGATTGCAGCTTAGGGTAATACGATAACCATGTCGTCATCTACCACTCCTGCTCCACCTCCCCCGAATAAAAAGCCTACGACTGAAAAGGGTAAGAAAGACAAGGCAAAGAAAGACAAGGCTTCGAAGGACAAGGCTTCAAAGGAAAAGGCTGGGAAGGACAAAGCATACCCCTGGACCCCGACATTGATTACTCAATTCCTCGACCTCCTAATTGCCTATCAGCGTAAGTACGGACGCGAACAGGCATTCAGTTGGGTTGAGCTTACGGCCCAGTTTGAGGAGGTCACTGGTACGAAGTGTGGGAAGGACACTCTAAAGAACAAGCACGGCACAATGAAAGACAGATCGAAGGAATGGAAAGACTTGAAACACGGGGAAACTAGTCTCGGATGGGATTGCCACAAGGGGACCATCAATGCAACAAAGGAATGGTGGGATAAGAAAATCCAGGTAGGCGACCCATTTTCTTTCATATACAAGTTCGAACTACCCATGTCCATGAAAGCTCAAACCTGATTTGGAGCTAAACGAATTAATTTGCTGTCTGATGCAGGAGAACGGGAACTTCAGGAGATTCCGAAAGAAAGGCATCCCACCTGTTGTGGAAGACGCTTGGGACCAGATATACGGCGGGACGGTTGCAACTGGCCAGCATTGTGTTGCCCCGTCTATGGATCGAGTTGACCCTCCCCACCCCATGTCCACTACCTGTGAGGACGCAGATGGGACGCAAATTCCTAACCGTCATGCACGAGATTTTGACATAGACATTGACATCGACTTCGACAACCTTGGGGTAGAGCTGGGTGGGGGCACCTTCGAGGAGATGGTGCGTGGGATCAGCACCTCTGGTCCCGTGCCGACTGGCCAGCCCACACCCGGCACAACTGCCGGGTGTAGCTCGCAGCCACAGCAGGGTTCAAAAAGGCCAGCAGTGGAGGGCAACGACCAGCGCGGGAAGCGAAAGAGTTCAAGGCAGTCGACTGGGTCGTCATTGTTCGATCGGCGGGTTGAGGTGGTCCATGAGACAAGCAGGGATGTGATAGCAGCTATACATGCAGAAACCCAGGCCTCACAGTCTCAGAAAGACGTCGCTGTCGACGTCATGGCAGTTCTAGATCAAATGGTGGAAGAGGGCCTAATTGAGGATGCCAGCCCGTTATGGTGCTTTGCTTTTGGGTCGCTAATTAACCCAGACACAGCCAAACTGTTTTTGGCTTGCAAGCGCAATTCCTCAAGGCTGGCTTGGTTGGAATTTCACTATCGCAACACTGGTGGTTGTGTGTAGACATCGTCGTGACTGTTCCTCTGACACTTCGTTACATGTTTTCCATGAGTTTGGTTGAAACTATTTCGAGATTGACGTTACTGTGTTTTATGTTGTCGGCTTGTGTGTGTTTGGTTGAGTTTGTGCTATATGCCATTTGGTTGAGTTTGTGTTTTTATGACAATAGATTGTGTTATTTGTAATGTTTGTGTATATATGTTTCCGTTGTTATGTTCTTCACGCATTATATGAATCTTCTTTGCGTGGCATGTCAGTTCCTGAACATGGTACTCTCATGTATGCAGGAAGTACGCCATGAGGAACCCCACAGCTGCTGTAGCTGGTCGACGGCGCTGGAGACGAGCTGTGCTACTATGGCTGCTCATGATGCTCCAGCACTTGTTGATGGCACGTCACTACTACAAGCATGTGTTCAAGGTACCCTGTTATATTTCACCGTACACAGGGGACAAATGGGTAAACGATATTCTTTCCCACCAGTCTGATCTTCGATCAATCCAAGTGTTTCGAATGCCTAAGTATGTCTTCAATCGTCTGTGCTCGGTGCTCCAACATCGATTCGGCCTCCGAGGGTCCATCAACATGTCCGTTCGAGAGAAAGTGGCAATCTTCGTTAACACTATGGCATGGGGAGAATCACAACGGAACACGTGCGAGCGCTTCCAACGATCTACGAGCACGATCAGCGAGTCCATCAGCGATGTGCTGGAGGCGTTGGTGGGTCGTAGCAGAGGATGGAACGGATTAGCTCGCAAGGTTCTGAAGCCCGTCCACCTTGAGTTCAAGGATGTTCCTGCGCACATTGCAAACGACCACCGCTACAGCCGATATTTCAAGGTAAGAAATCTCATCGACATACCCATACTCATTGCACGCACACAGCTGACTACCATCCCCGTTACCACGCAGGGCTGCATAGGCGCAATCGATGGCACTCACATTCAAGCATGTATCCCTCGCGAGCATCAGGCCCCCTACCGGGGGCGCAAGGGAATCACAACCTTCAACATCATGGCCGCGTGTGACTTCGACCTGAATTTCACTTTCATATCAGCCGGTTGGGAGGGTAGCGCGCACGATGCTCGTGTCTTCGATCACGCCATTAGTACACCGGCCATGCATTTCCCGCACCCTCCGGCAGGGCGATACTACGTGTGCGACAAGGGTTACCCCGATCGCCAGGGCTACCTTGTACCGTACTCGAAGGTGAAGTACCATCGACATGCTTTTGCTTCAGAGGCGGCATCGAACGAGCAGGAGGGATTCAACTCACGCCACTCGTCATTACGCGGTGCAATTGAACGCTCATTTGGTATTTATAAGAGCCAGTGGAAGATAAGCAGAACGATGTCTAAGTACCCTGTCGGTAAGCAGGTAGACATCATCCTTGCATGCTTCGCCTTGCATAACTTCGTGCGTCGCACTGTGGCCGAGGATGATTACGACATGCAGTCTGTAGAGGAGGATGACGTAGCTGCGGACGTAGAGGAGGACCAGGAGGAAGAGTTTCTGGATGACTCATCCTCGAGTGACGACGACGACGCTGAGCCCGTTGGCATGAGGGTCGTAAGGGATGACATTGCACGCACAATATGGAATGACCGTCGGAGACGCAGGTAGGCGTATATGCGCAGACGCAAGAGACGCATTCTTTTGACGGTATTAGGAACAACAACCTTTTGTCAATCGGTATGGAACATCTTTGGAAGTATCGGGTAATGATGGCTTGGCTAACTTCAGGTGTGTTTATGGCGTAAAAGTAGGACCTTTTGTATAGCACTCCCAAACAATGGAGGGATAGTTCTAGTGCAGACATTCTTAAACAATCGTGTGCTTATAAGTATATGTTATGTAATTCCCCCGGATTCCATATCATGATAGCCGAACACCAAAATGGGACCAACATTGCAACAAGCATAACATACAACTATTTACATACATTACCCGATTCCAGAACGACATTTGACAACTAGTTTTCACCCAAGGTACCACCACACGGTGCAAGAAGTTTGTGCTTCATAACAACCAAAAGTTGACAAAATAAACGACGAACTAGTCCTAAGGGTATAAGGTACGTACCACCGTAGTGTAGGCCGATTTCGTACAAAATACTACGGCATCGTTCACAACCATCCCCAGTTCCTTCACAACATAGTTTGTTTGCCGGCGCCTCCTACTTCCTCAAAACAGCAGCCAGGGCGATCACCCCCATCACAATGCACAACCACTTGTTCCTCTTCTCCCTGTTCCTTGAACCAACAAGATTGGCCCACACCAGCGTGTAGGAAGATGACAGTTGGGCAATCTCCCCATTGAGCTCGTCGTTGAAGTTGGTGACCCTGTTCAGCTCTACCTCGTGGCGCTGCTCACGAGCCTCCACGTCGAACAGACGTGCAGTCGGGTCCAGAATGAGGCGTTCCATCTCCACCATACGTGGGTTGTCAACGGGCGGAGCGGCCTGCACTGGCTGCCTAACCTCCGCGAGTGCCTGGCGAGCAGGAGCAATGTTTTCTTTGTTACCTACGTGGAGGGTGGATTGCACCTCCTGCTGCGCACTCGTCTCCCCCACCTCCTCGTGCTGCCATATGCGAAAGCGTCACAAACTTTGTCCATAAACGAACATCAATAATGGAAACATGGGACGAGGTGGTATATGAGGTAAGAGGTATCACCTGAGCGTAGTGTGCATACCATGGCTCCACAGGTTCGTCACCTCCTATCCACCAATACCTTTCTGGACACCCACTCGGCCAACTTCCGTCGGAGTCTCCCATGTTTGGAAATGGACAAATGAATGTATCTAAAACAACACCAACAAGCATTATGATATAGGGTAAAGAGAGCATTTGCATAATATAAAACACCAAATTCCAAATCTGAATGCCAAGCATAAGGTCGTGTTCACCAAGAGATTGGATGAATAAGAAAACTAACGCCAAAATCGGAATGCCATTCACTTATTGCCTTTGAAACAATGACAAATGCCAAATCTGTTTGTTCATTTTATTCATGGAAACATTGCAGCTCATACAGATATGTTATTGTTGGTATTCAGCAACCTATAAGTGTAAAGTTTGCTTTCCTACAATTTGCTGAAGCTTATGATTATTAACATTGCTACACAACAACTAGAGTTTAGGTAAATAGTTGCTACACAACAACTATAGCTACTGCGGAGTTCAACAGATAAATCATAACATATAGGTAAATATATGAAGTGAAACTACAGTTGCATTTGATGTAATGATAATTTTCAATGGCAGCAAAGGGCTAAATATTCATAAAGGCAAACCTAAAATATAAACATATGATTCCATCCATATAACAACTATGCCCGAAACAACAATGGCCGATACATCACATGTCAGGAACAACAATGTCAGAAGGAAAACCTAAAATATAAACATATGAATCCATCCATATAACAACAATGGTCGAAACAACAATGGTCGATACATCACATGTCGGGAACTACAATGTCAGACAGCTGGGCGGTTGAACAACAATGGCCTAAACGAACAAACAAGGGAGATGAAATTGGAACCGAATAAACACCCCTTAACAAACAAAAACGCACAAATCGAAACAAAAACCAAAAACCCCCAAATTTCTTCCACCAAAACCCTAGAAATCGGTGGAAACAAAAAAACCCCAAATCGGTGGAAACCTATATTTCTTCCACCGAAACCCTAGAAACAAAGCACCCAAATCGAAACCATAGCCACCCCCATTCCCACCGAAACCCTAGAAATCTCGTCGTCATCGAATAACCGGCCGACGTAGGGGGGTTTCGAGTGTAATGGGACCGCCGGTGAACCACATTGAAAGGAGAGGAGAGCAGTGACATACCTTGCGCGACGAGGAGGAGAAGGGAGCACAGGCGGCGATGCGGATAACTGTGGAGGAGACATGCGAGACGCGAGGGCACAAATGGACATAGAATTCGGAAATCTCCTGATAATCTCCGAAATCTTGGTACCCCAAGATTTCATTTTGGCCGATTTCAAAGCTACCATAATCTCGCCAAAAGCTTCATAATCTTCCTCCAGATCTTCCGCCAAACACCACCCGACGAGATTGCGTTTTTGTTTGAAAGCTGGAAAATCTCCCAAAGCTACCGCCAAACACAGCCTAAGTGTGAAGGCTCTTGCAAATGAGCTCCAAAAAAGTGGGCTCAAAATATGCTAACAAGGTTACGTGAGAAGCATGTGTACAACGTTGTCCAATTGAAACCTAAATCATCTACTTCTCTGATTGTTGCTAAATTAAGAGTTTGAGGTTTTGCGTAATTTTTGTGGGGTTTTTTTTTTATATATTTCATCGCGTAAATCCACGTGTATTTCATTTATTTTGGTACACTTTAATTCAATGTTATGTGATTTTCATTTTTGTTTGCTATCTTTTCTTTTTCCCAATCCTAGTCATTATCTAAGATGGATTCGTGTATAAAATATGTGTTTTGAAGCCGAATCGATCGACCGCTATCGCTTAGTCGCCAAGCTCACTATCTAAGATGGATTCGTGTATAAAATATGTGTTTTGAAGCCGAATCGATCGACCGCTATCGCTTAGTCGCCAAGCTCGCTCAGGAGTGTAGGTAGGGGAAACGTGAGTAGAGTCTGAGTCAACCCGTTTAACCATTCGAGTTGATATTGATCCAATTTTTATTAATTTATATTCATTTCCCTAACTTTATTAATTATTACATTGTGAGTCCAAATTTATATTTTTGGTGGTCAAGTCATCATTTGGCTGAAAATTGGAACCGCATTATTTTTTGTTAATATTATGATAGTTTGTATATGAAATCGTCAATTTTAAAGTTCGTATTATTTTTGGTTCAAGGTTAATACTTCGTAACTTATTATTTTCGGTCATTTTTTCTAAATATTTTGATGATAAGATTTTATTGTTCAATAGATAATTAATTAATGATGAAATCTTATCATTAGATATAATGAACTAAAATATTAACCAATCTTAATGAATAAAGATAAAATAATTTAAGGTACAATATTTATAAAATAAATCATGGTTAAATGTTAGATTTTGTAATCACTTAAAATATGAGAATGACACATAAGATGGCACGTGGATAAAATAGATGAGATCATTGTCTGACCTGACTTAAATATATTAGATCATCATTAATTTACTGTAAAAAATCCAAATCAGATTACACACCAGAAAACAAAATATAGGCGAATCACACCAAAAAAAGACTTTTAGATATTTATTTTAATATATTATATAAATATATAGATATAGATAGAAATAGATTACTCATCTTTGATAGATTGAGAAACTAGGGGAAAAAAAATAGAAAACCAAACATACAAAAGAAAAATAAAAAAAGACAAAGACTTAATAAGGGATGGCAACTAGGCGGGTTCGAGGTGGGGAGTACCCTCTCCGTCCCCGTCCCCGTTTACGAAAATCCACCTCGTCCCGTCCTCGTCCCCGTCTCCGTTCGGGGATAAAAAATGTCCTCTATCCCCATCGGGGAATCCACGTGCCCACTAAATTTTCCCCATTTGCATTCCTCGCGGGTTTCTCCATCGGATTCCCCATTAAAAACTCATGGTTTCCCCTAATTCAATAGAAAACTATAAGATAATATTAAAGTTATGTAAAAAAATATGACATAAATATTACATATAATATCTCATAAATGTAAATTATAAGGTAAAAGTTTAAAAATAAAAGAAAAATTATTTAAACTTAGGTAAAATATAAACAAAAATGGGGATTTCATACTCCCCATTGGGGATCCCCGCGGAGTTCCCCAACGGGGGTGGGGCGGGGATCAGGGTGGGGACTACTATCCTCGTCCCCGCGTGGGGAATCACTTTTTTCCCATCCCCGTTTAAAATCCCCGTCCCAGTCCCCGTCACGGGGATTTCCCACGGGGAATGGGGAGTCCCCGCTCCATTGTCATCCCTAATGGCAACTCCATAAAATTCTGGCTTGATAATTGGCTTTTGGATACACCTCTTCTTAAAATAGCCAAACACATAGACTTAAATCACTTAATAAATGAGATGACCAAAGTCATATGTTAACCTTCTTTACGAAAATAAAGGTCACTCTAAGAGCAAGTCCAACAGAACCTCTAAAATAGAGAAATATAAAGAATTTAGAGAAAAAGGGCTTTTAGAGAGCCAACAACTCATGTAAATAATTTGACAAAATAGAGAAAGGCTCGTCTTCGTCGCTGGGATCGTGGCGGTATGCATCGTGGCGACTCCGTATTCCGGAAATTTCCTTGGAGGTTCGTCTTCAACGCCCACAGGAGGGACTCCTGATGTACCGCTAGCCAACAGTGTCATCGTTTGGTGGCGCTTGGCTCCGGGGTTTGTTCGTGTTGTTCTCGGCTTTTGTTGGTTAGTTTCGTCTGTTGGGCTGGGGTTGTTTGTTTGTCGCTTTGTATTGCACCGTTTATTTTAGATTGTATGCTCGACGGTTTGCCGACCTCTCGATGAGCCAGGTCTGTCTGGCCATCGAATTTTTACCTAATAAAAAAAGGTGAAGAAATCTTTAAATATAGATGAAGGAAATAAAACGCTAAAATTTAATGTTACATCGTTTTCTGTTCCAAGAGCCATTGGGATTCCATCAAATAGCTGATACTTTAAGCCTATGTAGTCACCACCTTCGATCGAGAGCAAGAACCACTCCATTTGTTGTTTCGATTGTTGCTTGATGTGTTTTGTCGATTGTTGTTTGATGCTTTGATTTTGTAATGGGGCTATTAATCAGGGTTCTTGTGATGTGTTATGGCTCCTGATTGTTGTTGCCTTTTGTAGTTGCTCCTGTGATGTGCCATTTTAAGTTGGTGTGTGTTCCTAATCGATTTTAAATTAAATTATTGTCATTTTGAGTAGGCACGTTATGTAGGGCTGGGCAAAATTTGGATCGGGCTGTAATCGGACCGGAACCAGACCGAAATTTATGGTCTTTGGATCGGATTGGGATATTACGGTCTGGTCCGCGAACCGGAAAATCCGGAACCATATTTCTCGGTCCCGGTTCAATCTGCGGTCCATGTTTTCGAAAATTCCGGTCCACCGGATCGGACTGGGATCAGAATGTCCGGTCCGGTCCGATTCGGTTCAGACCGGAAGTCCAACCCTAACTTTATGCTATTTAAATTAATTTGTTGTTCAATTCATGCTCTTTGTTTAATACATCTTTGTTAATGTGCCTTGAACGACTGTTGACCGGCGACGCATCGGGGGGTCCGGGGGGCGACGCGCCCCTGGCGGGGGGGCTAGGGGGGGCAGCGCCACCCCGCCTTTACGGTATGCGATGTTTATTGTAAACGGGCCTATCGTCTGTCTATTTTGGGCTTTCAGTCCATTGTCTGTTTAGGGTTCCATGAGTCTCTTCATATACTCATGGAACGCCGTCCCCTGTAACCTAATCTGTTTTCGCTTCCTCTAATAAGAAATCTGGTTCTCTGCCCGTGGACGTAGGCAACACACCGTTGCTGAACCACGTAAATCTCTGTGTCTTTCTTCGCTATTATCGTTCTCGTTATAACAATCTTTTTTCTGTTCGATCCTCAGACCCTCCGCCATCATGTCGACCACCTTGCACACCATTTTTTTCACCTCCAACACATATTTGGTCACAGCTTCTCTGCAGGTAACAAGAATTCCATCGATCACACCAATATCGAAACTACTTTCATTAATTCAGTGTACTAGTATTTTGTAATTTACTTCAAACATTGAGTGTTTTGTCCAATATGAAGATCAGATCGATTGTCAGCGATTAGGAGATACTCGAGGGAAGCGACGTCCCCATTGTGGCCGATTTGTTTGGAGCCATAACCAAGCCCAAAGAAAGGGTAGGGAGGGTCAGCCTTCTCCATTTCAGTATGCAGGAGGAAGAAGAACGTACTGGACGACCTCAGATTCGAGGTGGGAGATGGAGTCGAGTGGGATGTCGTGGTTGACCACATTGAAGAATTCATAATCCTCGCAAGCCTTAACGATTTAATTCTTCGTGGCTTCGTTCTTCGAGAGGTCGATTATGGGCATGCAGGGGAAGAATGCCATGCTCGCACTAATGTTATGAATATGTTGATTTTGTGAGTACGAAATCGAAATGTGACAGATTGTGTTTGATGTGAGTTTTGAAGAAGGAACTATGGAAGAGCTTGATGGAACTATGGAAGAGCTTGGAACTATGGTCGGAAGAGAGGAGTACGTGTACCTATTTATACTCCTTTTATTCGGAGTTTTTTTTGGTATTATGCTACAGAGCTCACTACGGGTCACGAGTTAACCCAACAGTTCAAATGGGTCGTAGACCCGACGGGTTCATGTTCAACGAGTGGCCAGGTAGGCGGGTTTACATGTTCGGGTTAGAGTCTTCGTATTTTAAACCCGCCGACTCGTCGCGTCGACCCGGTGTAATTAATTACACACACACAAAAACACTGTAACGGCCCGGATATAAATCTACAGGTTACATTTCGAAGGTTGGATATATACCTTCGTTTAGATCTTGCAATTCAGGTATGGGTCGAGGTTTCAAACCTCTAAAAGATCAGTATTTAAAGTGAGGATTTCGAACTTCAAAACAATCGAAGGGCCGTTGGGTACCCTTAACCTGTCCTAAATGTAACACCCCGTTCCAATTATGTTGCAAGAGCTCTTCCTTTTGAGGCTCCAAGTGAGGACAACGGATCTGAGAGGGCAAGGTGGCATGGGTTGGCGCCTCTTGAGACCCCGGGTCTTACAGATGGTATTAGAGCCGACTTCGGACTCAAAAGTGCGCCGACAATATGATCAGATGCAATACTTCCGGAGGGCAGTCCCTTGGGCCTGACGGGGTCGTCAGTGCTTTAAGTGGGGGAGATTGTAACACCTCATCCCGATTATGTCACAAGAGCTCTTCCTTTTCAAGCTCCATGTGAGGACAACGGACCTCAGTAGGGATGGCACGGTACGGTACCATGATAAATTTTCGATTACCACGTACCGTACCGATACCATTCGGTATGGAATTTTTTGTACCACATACCAACCGTTAATATCGGTAGCCGATATTGTTGGTACCGAAACTTTCGGTTACCGAAGGTCGGTATCGTGGTAACCAACACCGCAAATTTCAATAATTAATTTACGTTTTATATTTTGTGGTGCCGATGGTACCAATGATACCATTTATCAAATATTTTTTTGTACCGACGGTACCGATGGCACCGCAAATTTTTGTGCCATTTATTAAATATTTTATTTTTAAAAAAAAAATTACATATATAATCGGTACCAACAGTACCATGGTATTTGGGTTTTCCATACCGTGTACCGTACCGACTTCTTTCGGTACCGAGATTTCGGTTACCGACTATTTGGTACCAAAGTCATGTTGGTACGGTTGGTACGGTAATTTTTTTACCACCGCCCAACCTTACCTGAGAGGGCAAGGTGGCATGGGTTGGCGCCTCTTGAATTGAGACCCCAGGTCTTACAGATGGTATCAAAGCCGACTCCAGGCTTGGAGGTGCGCCGACGGTATGCTAGCGTACGCCGGTACGCTCCTCCCGGAGGGCACTCCCTTGGGCCTGATGGGGTCGCCGGTGCTTTAAGTGGGGGAGATTGTAACACCCCCGTCTCACATCGGATATCATAAGGATGTTAGGAGTGGTTTATAACTGATTCAAGCCCTACCTATATCACAAGAGCTCTTCCTTTTCAGGTTCCAAGTGAGGACAACGGACCTGAGAGGACAAGGTGGCATGAGATGGCGTCTCTTTGAGACCCCGGGTCTTACAGATTGTATCAGAGCCGACTCTGGACTCGGAGGTGCGCTGACAATATGATCAGGTACGCTCCTTTCGGAGGGAAGTCCCTTAGGCCTGATAGGGTCGTCAGTGCTTTAAGTGGGGGAGATTGTAACACCCCGTCCCGATTATGTCACAAGAGCTCTTCCTTTTCAGGCTCCAAGTGAGGACAACGGACCTGAGAGGGCAAGGTGGCATGGGCTGGCGCCTCTTGAGACCCCGGGTCTTACACTAAAGGCCTAAGCCGCGGAAGTTCATTTGAAGAAAATCGAAAAACGAAAGTAGAGTACAACTGGTCACGGTGAGGCCGGGTCAAAACCAAAACAATAGAACACAAGTCGAAAAGTACTTTAGCCAAATTAGCGGGTCAGTCCGGTTCTTCGGATTTGCCCAGGGGGGTTTCCCACGTCATGGAAACACAGAGCAAGCATACCTATAAACAATTTGTGCGAGTGGGGTCATACCGAGACCCCCCAACGCACTCTGCCCCGCAAGCAAACATACGCGTACGCTATACCTATAATAAAGATGCTCTAATGCAGTACGAAAATTTAACACTCAAGGCATGCTTTGACAGAATATAATATAGATGCGGAAAGACAGTAAAGGGCCCAACACAATGCCAAATGGCATATTCCTCTCCTACTCCGACCCCTATTTCATGAGCGGACCTGACCAGTACAGTACCCCATTCCATCATACATGTGTGCACATTATCATCATATCATCATCGTATCATGCTCATCATCACATCGTACCATCAAATCATATCATCATATCATGCTCATGCTCGATGGTATTGGGATATCTCATCATCATGCTCATATATTGACAATACTGACTCAGGGCAAACCCGATGAGGTTGGGCTACCCTATGACCCTAGCAAAGACTCTAGGACTCACAGATAACGACCAATTTGTTTTCAAACAAACAGAGTAACCGAATGCTCATTCACAAGTGCAATCATAGCATGATACTACGTGACATGTTTTAAATGCATATGAAGCACCTAGTATATCATATGATCACAAGCAGGAGATTTCTCTTTCGAATCTGAGTAAGCCCATAAAGGAACTTACCTGGAGAAGCATGAAATTCAATGCAATCACAGTAATAGCAAGCAATCCAATCAGGTCACAAATCACCTAACGAGTAATACATAAAATGCATAAGTCTAAGCATACAATGGTTATGACTCATATAGACAGACAAGATTCAAGCTCATAACATCATCATCATCTCAACATCTCATATCTCATCGCATCATTTCATCATTTCATCATCTCAATATCTGAATTTCTCATCATAATATCACAAAACAACATATAGTCACAAGTCTCATTATCGCATATTTCAATTATATTCATACTTGCATACCCGATAACATATAAATAATCATGCATGGAATTCATAGGTCATCGTACTCATCATGCTTAGTAAATCAAATCTCATCATAATCACATATTTCATATTCATAAGATATCTTATCACACCATAACATAACATATCATAGCATATCATAACATATCATGTTGTAAGTCATACACACATGTCACCAAGTCATTGAAGCAAGTCAATTCCCCACGATTTCTCCCAAAACTCTTCAAATCTCAATTTAGGTCAAATCATCTTTAAAGAAATAACTCTCAAATTACTTGCCCAAAATGACTTATAAAACATCACCTTTTAAAATCGACTCGTTACTTATTTTATCAAAATAATTCCGACAAGGTTAGGGCATTTCCCAAATATCCCCTTTCTAAGTTATTAAACCAATTTCTTACTCTTTGAAAATATTTTTCAAATTCCTTTTTCAATTCAAGTCCAAATATATATATTTTTTAAATCAGACTAATAATATTATATTTTTAATTCTCAATAATAATATGATATATTACATTTCATTTATTTATTAAATACTCAAATATGTAAGTCTTAAACTTATTCACTTTTTACCCAAAATATTAGGCCCAATCAAAACTCCCTTGTAAAATCAAATCAGTCCAACACATAACCCAACCCATCTGATTTAAAGACCCGAACCGAACCGATTTGCAACTAAAATGGACACTGAACCGGACCAAGGATTAAAGAAATAGAAATCGAACCCGTCTCAACTCTCTCCCTTGGACATTTTCCTATTTGGCAAAACGGAAGAAAGGATGAAGGAGGCGATGAAGAGGGCTGACGGGGTTGATGTGTTTGTTTGGACGAGTTGGGGCTCCTTGTCTCCAATATAAGGAAGATGAGGGAGGACTTGTTTGGTGTGGGTTTGCAGATGGAAGGCAAGAGAGGGAGAGAGAGGTGTAGTGTGCTCTCGAACTATGACATAAAAGTGGGTTGAGTTCCCATTTACACAGAAAAAAAGAGAGGAGTTGTTAGGCCTCTGCAGATCAACGGGAGAGAGAGAGAGAAAAGTTGTTTGGCACTTTGCCACAAATAGGGGAACAAGTGAGGTAGAGGGAGTGAGATAGTGGAGGGTGTTTTTCCTTAAGAGGCAGTGGGGAAAATGACGAGGAATGTGCCTTAATGGATCAACACAAGAAGAATTGGGGCTGAGTTGTCGGATAAGCATGCGGGAAAAAAAAACAATGTAATTTGGTCCCAAAACTCAATTAAAAAATTACCTGAAAAATAAAGAGGAAATTTTTGAAAAGGCCCTTTAAGCAAAGTTGGTTAGCTAGATAGGCCTATTAATTGTTTTTTTAGCATGCTTAGCTCATTAATTGTTTTTTAGCATGTTAGCTCTCTTAGGTCAATGGTCAACCGTTGACCGGTCAATGGTCAACCGTTGACCGGTCAACGCTGACCGTTGACCGGTCAACCCATTTTGATGCCAACTTCTTTTTTCTTTTTTTTTTTTTTTTTTGATGCCAACTTTTTTTGACGCCAACTTTTTTTTTTAGTGATGCCATATTTTACCGTTTTGATGCCAAAATTTTATGATGACAATTTTATATAATTGATGGCATAAGAGTTTAAAACGTGGAATCAAAATATTGTCACCTTATTGTCACTTTTCTAATGAAATGATTGGATGACTTTTTTTTAATGTCACTTTTTTAAAACATTGATGACATTTTTTTTGATGTCATATTTTACCGTTTTGATGCCAAAATTTTATTACATTTTATTTTCACTTTGATGCCACTTTTCTAATTAAATTATTGGATGACACTTTTTTTAAACCTTGATGACATTTTTTGTTTACTCTAATGTCACGTTGACCATTGATGCCATTTTGAAAAATTTGTATCACATTAAAGAAAAAAATGTCATCAAAAATACTACTTTGAAAAAATATCATCAAAAATATGGCATCACGGTAAAGAAAATATTATCAAAAATTTGACATAAAAAAGTGGCATCAAAGTGAAAATAAAAATATAATAAAATTTTGGCATCAAAACGGTAAAATATGACATCACTAAAAAAATTTGTATCAAATTAAAGAAAAAAATGTCATCAAAAATACTACTTTGAAAAAATATCATCAAAAATATGGCATCACGGTAAAAAAATATTATCAAAAAATTGACATAAAAAAGTCGCATCAAAGTGAAAATAAAATATAGTAAAATTTTGGCATCAAAAAAAAAAAAAAAAAAGAAGAAGTTGGCATCAAAATGGGTTGGTCAACATTGACCGGTCAACGTTGACCGGTCAATGGTCAAACGGTTGACCATTGACCAACCCACCCAATTGGGAAGGGGCTAGAGCAAAACTAATTAAATTAATTTATGGGCTAGGTGACTAATTGAATATTCAAAAAAGGCCTAGTACCAAAATCACCCAAAAATAAATCCTGAAACCCGTTCCCTTGATCTTATCCCAACTCTACTCAAATTGAAATCGAAGATTTTGAAATCGAATAAAATGATAAAATCCAAACTAAATTCCATATCTTATAACGTGAAAGCGGAATAAAATCCGTTTGAATAACCAATTTAAAATGATGTCGGAACTCGCTCCGAAAGAGTTAAAATAAATTGTGTGAGGATGGAAATTTCAAAAATTTCCCGAATTATCAAAATCAATTCAATTATAATTACGTATTTTAGTTAAAATAACATTTAAAACTTTTTCGGTCTTCACAGACACACAACAAGGACAATAGGCGGCATCAGCCAGCTACCATACGGTGGTGGAGGAGAGGTTGGAGGTGTGGGGTCGGACACCGACGGACTATAGGCGGCGACAAATCGCCAGCCACCAAGACGTCGGCGGACTATGTGGTCGGAGAGGAGGAAGATGCATGTAGAGAGCCCGGGGAGCCGTCGAACAAGAGCCTAAGGGAGTTCTGCCCCCAACAACTCGTGAACCCAAATGGCTAAATCCGGAGGCGTCATAGAGGGTGAGGGTCCAGATCGCCATAGAGTCCGCCGGGAAAGTCGCTGGAGCAAGCCCGACAGCAACGGCGCAAGGTTGGCGGTGGCGATGGAAACCCGCAGGAAAAAACTTAAGGGTTTCGAAATTTTTGGGCTAATTTGGGAGGTGGTGGTGGAGTTGGGGGCGTGTGGTTTGAAGCCAGCCGGAAATCCGGATGTAGAGGAGGTTCTCACATGGAGCATTGACGGCGGCGGTGTCTCTGGGGTGTGGGTTTTTAGGGTTGATTTTGGGGGTTTTTTTTTAGAGAAGAGAGTCTTTTCTGGAAAAATTGCAGATTGATTCTCCCAGTGACCACAATTGAATTACCGAATTGAATAGGTGATTTGTATGTTTCTTCAAAATAAATTTGGAGGGTACCATTAGCCTGCCTGCATTTTTTTCCCCTGGCAATGATGCATGGGAATCTTCAATTGGGTGATGTATAGATCCATTTGTTTGGATTGATCCAGCATTCACAAGCAAGCATATATGGTCTCCAATTCTACATGATCGATCAACCTCAATTCAGAGCAGCCCCCACCTTGCGTACTGATGATGATGAGAATCCACACATGGAATTTTGGAAGAGAAAAGGTTTTTGTGATTCTACATATACATATACATATATACATATAGTGTATGGATCATTTGTACACAATCCTTAGGGTATACCTTGTTCACAAATATTATTCGGTAAAATGTGAAACATTATTCGGTGAAATTTGAAGCATTATTCGGTGAAATGTGAGTATTGTTTAGGGGAATGTGAAACATTATTTGGTGAAATTTGAAACATTATTCGTATAAATTGTAAGTATTATTTAGGGAATTGAGGTTTTTTTATTTGAAATAGATGAATAAAAAAAAATAAACATTATTCGGTAGAATGTTATAAATTATTTAGTGGAATTGGAATGTTTTCATCTGAACTGAACGGAAAAAGAAAACATAACAGTATTCGGTATGTTTCACATTTCACCGAATAATGCTTCAAATTTCACCAAATAATGTTTCACATTTCACCGAATAATATTTGTGAACAAGGAACGCCCTAACCCCCCCCCCCCCCCACACACACACACGCACGCACATAGATTGGGGTGGTATGGGTAGGGGCGTAATTGGGTTATTGTATATTATTGTTGATTATTCGATTATTTTTGTGAGGTTTGTAGCAAATTGTGTGATGAGAGGTCGATTTTGTATGTTTTCATCGGATTTAAGAGGTATTCGGGGAAAAAGTCAAATTATTCATATGTATGGACCGATGTTGTGCTTCATGAGATATTTTTTTTCTAATTTTGGTGGTATGGGTAGGCAATTTAAGAGGTATTCGGGGGAAAAACCAAATTATTCATATGTATGGATCCACACTACAACAAAAAAGCTTATTAGCAACAAGAGTTATAGTGTCAAGTTATTTTTCCTCGGTAAATGTGGTTTTTGACGACGAACATATCTGCTAAAAGTGATATTCAATGACAAAATTTTACTCTTCATTAATTGTTATCATAATGTGGTCGCCTAAACCACGAGGAAAATAGAGACGAATTTGGAGCTTTTATTGAGGAATGAATTCATCACTAAAAGTCTAAAAATACATTCGTTGAGGAATTTCCATTTTCGTCGTTATATATAGGGTGGGAATTATGTAAAACCCGTCAAATTTATTAGCATCAAATACTACAATTTCTCGCTAAAAGTATGTGTTTCTCGATAAAAATAATTGTCGCTAAATGTATTAATCAACGAGGAATTTACATCTTCGTCGTTATTGGCCTGGGTAAAAATAGAGAAAATGGCTCAAAGTCATTAATAAGAAAAGTTTAAATTCCTCGACATATGATCATATTTTACGAGGAAGATTTTTTGTCGTTGAAACAAACATTTAGCGAGAAAATATCACTTTCGTCATTACTTGTATAGGAGAAAACAATGAGATATTCCAAATTTGTCGTTATATGTTTGGTGGGAATGATGTCAAACACATTAAACTTATTTGCGATAAATATTTAATTTCTTGCTAAAAAGTATGTGTTTCTCGATAAAAGATTTTGTCACTAACATATTACTAGCGAGAGAATACCATTTTTAATTTCTTGTCGTTATATATTTCGTGGGAATGATGTCAAACGCACCAAACTTATTTGCGATAAATGTTTAATTTCTTTCTAAAAAGTATGTGTTTCTCGATGAAAGATTTTGTCACTAACATATTACTAGCGAGGGAATACCATTTTTTCCGTTAATTGTTAGGTGAAAATAGAGAAAAATGACTCAAATTCATTAACAAGAAAAGTTTAAATTTCTCGTCATATATTATGTTTTTGCGAGGAATATTGTCGTTGAAACAATCATTTAGGGCGTGTTTTCTTCAGCTCTCCCCAGCATCACCTCCGGTCCTCCACCTTCATTAACAGGGTGGACCTCCTCCATCTCCCTTACCTCCTCTCGCCAAGGTAGGAAATTTTCCCCTACCTTCACCCAATTTCACCCACCTCCACCTCTTAAAAAGGAGGTTCAGAATACATACTCTCAAGAGTTTCTCTCTCTTATGAGAGAGAAACTCTCTATTGGGTATCCATCTTTGTCTAACCAAATTGACTAAAATCATCCCCTCAAGTCTCAAACTATCCCCAAATCCCTACTTTTACATATTTTCTTCTTCTAATTTCCCTTTATTTGTGTATGGTAACCGGTTTTGTTGGTTCTGGATATGTGGGTTCATCGGTCGTGGTCCTCCTTGTCCAGTTCCGGTGTCGGCGTCGGGTCTTTCTTCTCTTGTCAAATTGATTGGGGGCTTTTACTGGTTTGTGGGTTCCGCTCCCTCCCTCAAGCCGTTTAGCCTCATCGTCGACCTGGGTTCTTGGTGGTGATGGTCTTGGGTCGGATCGTCGCTCGTTGCCTCCCTCCTCCCCTTGGATATTTTAAGTCTCGCTTGTATCCTCCTGGTGTCAACCTCCCTCTTCTACCGCGTGGGTTGGGCCGGTGTTGTCGTCGGCGCTACGCCGGTGTTGTCGTCGGCACTACGCCGGTGACGATGTGGCTCTCGCCTCCGATCTTGCTTGGTCGGCGTCCTTGTTGTTGTCCGAAGAGGCGTGTCAGGCAAGCTGTGTTCTTCCTTGGCTTTGCTTGACCCGTTTCCAAGTCTTTTGGGCCCAATTTTTTCTTGCTTGGGCCCAAAGCATAAAACCCAAAAAAAAAAAGAGGAAAAAAGAAAAAAGAGTAAAATCCGGATTCCGTTGTTTCGGGCGTATTGTCGAGTTGCTTGATGGTGTGATTGTGTGGCTCCTAGGTCTAGCATTTTTTGTTGCGGTGCTTCTTCTTATTTGTCGACATGCGAGAGGTCGTGGACGTGATCGAAACCTGAAGGCTCGTTGACAGAGTCCAAATCTGAGGTTTCCACTTTGTTCCCCAGGGATTCCCTGCGTCGCCTCTACCAACTGACGGATGAGCTGCTAGACACTGCGCATGTTCCTTCATCATTAATGCTAGTCTTCGGCTATTATTGCACCCTTTGTAATTTGGTTGTATTGCCTTGATGTAGTTTTATGTTTTTAGCTTATTTGACGGTTTATCCGTCGCCGATTCCTTTCGGCCTCTCGACCAACCGAGCATGTCCGGTGCGTCGAATTTTTACCCAATCACAAAAAAAAAAGGTTCAGAAAACACGCCCTTAGTGAGGAAATATCATTTTCATTAATAAACATATCTTTTAGCGAGGAAATATTATTTTCGTCGTTATTGGTTGATGTGAAATTAGAAAGAATAATGACTCAATTGCATTAGCGAGAAAAGCTTAAATATATGAAATAGACATCATTCATATTTTAAATAGCGATGTTAATACATCAAAATCAAATAGACATAAAGATGAGAGAAATCATCAAGGTTAACCACATATTTGTAATAGCCCAAGACAATTAAAAGCTAAATTTAAAAATAACTATTGTACATGGCAAAGCAACAATAGTATATATATTTGTAGTATTTCCTATTGTGGCAGACCTTCCTACAACTAGGGTCATACCTGCTGGGTAAAAGGGAGGGCATGGATGTGCACCTATAGGATGCCTAGGAAGTCGGGGTTCAACCACATGACGAGTTAGAGCTTTTGCTGGTACAGTTATTGTCGTTGCTGCTGTTGGTGGTGGCCTCCATGGAAGATCACGTCAGTTACAGTCTCTTGCTCGACTCCAGTCTCCCGTGATTTTGTTGCACCTTTTGAAGAATCACAGAAATCATATAAACAAACTACGATTGCAAGTACCAACCATCCGTTCTCTGTTTACGACTATAATTATCACAATAGTTATTGGTATTTTTTATTTTTTTAAAAAAGAATTTGGCCAAACCGATTTGGCTTTTCCAGCCAAGAAGATTTTTTTTTTTTTAGAAGATCGAGAACAAGAACCCTAGCCCCTCTTTCTTTCAAAATTCCACCCACACCTTTTCTATCAATTGAATTCAACCCTAAAAATATCTCCCCGTCTCCAAATCCCTAAAACCCCCAATTGAATGCCCCATTCAAATTGAAGGACAACTACTTGACTCTCAAATCCCTAAATGCACTATCTCATCGTCACTCTCCTCTTCCTCAAATCTTCCAGGGCTTGAAAAGTCTTCAGTCATGGCGGACAATTCGGGGCCGGAACGGGCCTCCGTGCTCTCCCCGACGAGCTCGCTCTCCGTTACACAAACAATCAACGGCTCTCACAAGTTCGTAATCGAAGGTTATTCTTTGGCGAAGGGGATGGGGGTTGGGAAGCACATTGCGAGCGACCATTTCAGCGTCGGAGGGTACCAGTGGGCGATCTACTTCTATCCGGACGGGAAGAATCCCGAAGATAACTCGATTTACGTGTCTGTGTTCATCGCCCTTGCGAGCGAAGGAACCGACGTTAGGGCTTTGTTTGAACTGACATTGGTTGATCAGAGCGGGAATGGGAAGCACAAAGTCCATAGCCACTTCGATCGATCTCTCGAGAGCGGGCCGTATACCTTGAAGTATAGAGGAAGCATGTGGTAAGTTTTCGGAACCTCCTGTGTTCGAATGGATGCATAATTTGGTTGTGTGATCTAGTGTTCTAGGTTTATTGCACCTGTGTGACTTTCGTTTGTTTTCTCTAGCAGTTTGCTTCCTTGTACTTGCCTGTTCCATTAGTTGTGGGATGCTTTTTAGGTCTTTCAAATAACTGTAATTTTGAAATTAACTGCTCACCTATGTCAATGGAGGATAGGAAATGGGGAACGTTGTTCTGTTAAGGCTATGAGGTATGGCTTGCTTGAATTTAGTTTTGAACAAAAGAGCTAATGTTTGATACGAAGAAAGTTGAGGGAGAAGGTTGAAGGAAGATGTATATCTTTGTTATAGGTCCACGCGAAGCTTCCGTTAGTAGTTTGCTTTGCTTTGTTGGCTTAGCTATCTTCAGCCTCTTTTGTCGAATAGTTTATTCCTTCCAAAAGGGATTGCAGATCCGTTAGTAGTTTGCTTTGTTGGCTTTCTTCAGCCTCTTTTGTCGAATAGTTCATTTCTTCCAAAAGGGATTGCAGATCTGTTAGTAGTTTTCTTTGTTGGCTATCTTCAGCCTCTTTTGTCGAATAGTTGATTCCTTCTGAAAGTGATTGCAGAATGTTACGGAGTATATATTAATAGTCAAACCGTTAAATCTTTTGGCAGTCCACAAGGATTTGCATGCAGGAAATCCGCAACTTTTTTAATATCCCGTTTCATCGTTTAGGGAACATTTGAATGAGCAGTTGAATGTCTCATAATGACCCGGCCACTTTTATGGCTACATTTTCTATACATGTTTTTTTACATGATGTAGAATCTATGTTTGGATTTTCATTTAATGGTTAGTGTAACGGCATATTGTTTTTCACAACATACCCCTGAAATGTGCAAGTACTCTGATTTACCATATTTAATTAGGAGTAATGTCCAAAGAGGGAAAGAGAAAAAAGCAGTATGCGGATGATATTGGATTTATGACTCTGCGCAAACATCATGTTTCGCAGTATCGGAAAAGAAAGATATGAAAGTTTGGAGTGGCTATTTCTATCAGGATCTGATGTGTTCTGATTAGGCTATTCCTGTGAGAACATATATACATGTATGTGTCAAGATTCCACAATTATCCTGGCTAATTTTACCATTATTGTTGCTGGCTTATGTTTTATACAGGGGTTACAAGCGGTTTTTCAAGCGAACAGTTCTTGAGCAATCAGATTTTCTCAAGAATGACTGCCTAAAGCTTGAGTGTACTGTTGGTGTTGTAGTTTCTGGAATGGACTGTTCTGTGCTGCCTCCAGTTCCAGTTCCTGAGTCTGATATAGGAACAAATTTTGGCATGCTGCTGGAAAATAATCTATGTTCTGATATTGTATTTGACGTGAGTGGAGAAAAGTTCCATGCTCATAAGTTGGTGTTGGCCGCCCGCTCTGCTGTGTTTCGTAGTGATTTTTATGAGAAGACAGAGGATGATAAACGAGAAATCCTAGTGACGGATGTAGAGCCTGAGGTGTTTAAGGTGAGAGCTTTCTCTCTTTAGTTCTTTCCCTGGGTAGCTTTCTAATCGTTTCTGGTTGTCCATAACAAGGATTACATGTTTTCATATGCTTCTCTATGTAATACATGCACATGCGTACTAATGCTAGAAGCTCACTCGAAGTACTAATCTTCTATAACCAACAGATTATGCTGCACTTTGTATACAAAGACACCCTCATAGAAGATGTGGATGTGATTCCATCCAGCTCAATCAGCAACTCTTTGATATCAGATTCTTTGGTAGCAAAATTGTTGGCTGTGTCAGATAAATATGATTTGGCAAGACTAAAGCGGGTTTGTGAGTCTCACCTCTGCGAAGATATATCGGTGAGTTCAGTTGCCCATATTCTATCTTTGGCTGATCGTTACCATGCCACTGAACTGAAGGCTGTCTGCCTGAGATTTGCAGCCGAAAACCTTGCAGGTTTGTTTTCTGCCCTCTATTATTCGTATCTGTTTATTTTATCTCTTTTAATTCTTGACAACTACAATGAAACTGTTTTCAGAAGCATAAATCACCCTGATAGCGATAGTAATGTCTTGACCTAATGCATTACATAAACTGGTTAAAGCCTTTTCTATCTCTTGCCTGGAATCATCCCTTTTTAGGAGCGCTGTAGTTTCCGTGTTGAAGGCTAAAAAATGGCACATTTTCTTGTTTCTTTCTTTTCCCTTTGTTCTAGTGCATTTAAGGGCCATTCCGTAAATTAGACGTGAAACCCGGAATATTGCATCTTTGTAAGACGAGTAGTACTTCGCAGGTTAGAATGTGTTTGGGCAAAAAATGACCAATATGGTAATCATAACCTAAAAAATGACCAATATGGCAATCATAACCTACTTTAATTTCCATGTGGACGAAAAGAGTGAATCTAAGGATGCTTTGTGCTGTAACTTCTAGAAAATTGTGCGCTGTTCTTTTCCTTACTCTAGCATGCATCTGACCAAGGCTTGTGGCTCTTACTTTTTTCTAGCCGTCATGCGTTCGGATGGATTCCAGTACTTGAAGGAAAACTGTGCAGCACTGCAGTCAGAGCTCTTGAAGACAGTTGCTGGGTGCGAGGAGGATTGCATCAGTGGAGGTGGGAAATCGAAGAGTGTGTGGGCCCAGCTCTCAGATGGTGGTGATTCTGATGGAAGAAGGGTCCGACAGAGAACCCACTGAATGCAGGTAATGTCAACTAATGTAGTGGTTGTAATTATGGGTAACACAGGGCAAAAATGTCACTAGAAGAACTGCCCTTTTCTGACATGAATGTGAACCATTTTGAACCCCAGAAAGTGTCAATTTCATAGGATTAGTTGCAGTTGAGATCTCAGGGTTGCTGTGGCTGTCAATTAAAAGTATCAAGTGACTAGTAAAAAAGATCCATCATCTCTTTTGAATGTAGAGACAAGTTTCCGAAAACTGACCCAAATTTACTTTCATTGAGATTCACTTAATTTTTGAAGTGATGAATGAACCTCCTCTGACAGAGATAGTCGAACCAGCAACAATCACCAAAAATAAGAGGGGTAATTATTTGTGACAAACAACATCAATGTTGACGGTTGACAATGAGTTATCAGTGTTTAAACCTTTCATCATTCTCATCTATGGCGAATATTGTTTACGTATATGTTCCAATAACCGAACCTTGAATCATTTGCGTTTGCGGTAAACCACCCTTAACACCGATGTATATTATGAACTTCTCTTCATGAAACTCCTGCCTCAATCAAACAGGCAAAATATCTGGTCAATCTCGTTAACTATCAACATAAGTAGATTTCATTTCCCCCCAAATTCTACACTCACGTTGCAGTTTACATATCAAACATGGCCAAAAATCAATACCTGGCAAAATTGAGGATTTCTTGAGGGTAGCATGTCTTCTTACTTTTGGTCTAAGCAAACTAGCCTATAAAGGAAATGGAATTCAGCAAAATACATAAATTCGGATGCAGAGCACACCGACAGACCCCAATGTACTATGGTGTACAAAAAAATCGAAACCCGAATAGCACTTACAACAACTTAATCAACAAAGAGATTCAGCATCTATCCAGTTTCAGACCTTGCTTTTGATCTCCACAGAAGCAAGAATCTAGAGGGGCAAAATGAACCTCCACTGCAGGGGCTTTCGATTTTAGCAAGGCGTCTTCTTGATCTACATCCCCAATCTACAAACTTCTATAATCAATTACAGTCACTTCATCTTCTGGCGCATCCAAGTCTTGATAGCTGCACACCAGAGGCGATATTAAATACAAAAAGACAAATGTTACAGGCTTAAATATGACAGGATCCTGTTGGGAGTAAAATTATGGGGGAAATCTGGAAGTTGGAAGTACCTCCTTAAACCCCGAGGATCCTGTTGGAAAGTTGGAAGTAAAGTTATGGGGGAAGGTCCCAACGAAGGTCCCAACCTAGAATGTACACTTCTCGGGCCCAACCTAGAATGTACACTTCTCCTTCCTCCTTCTGAGGGCGGAGGCCCATCCTGATCAGGTAGCATCCGCTTTGTGACTCCAGGAGGCGCAGGAACAAAAGGTCCCAGAGGACTGCATGAACGACAAAAGTACAATCACGAAATTAACAGGTACAATGAAGAAGTTGTTTACAAATAGTACTGTATATCACATGCTGTTATGATATGCCAATGGTTTGCATGATGAGCACATTACAAAAGCAGCAGCGTTTAATTATAATTCATTCGAAAGGAATCAAAGCAGGAAACTAGATTACATACCCAGCCCCCGGTACAGGCATTAGAACTGGGAGTGGTGGGACGTCTGGCGTAAAGGGGGGAACAAGCATGCCCTGTCCGTCGAAGCCATCCAACGCTGGGTCATCAGTATTAACCTCTTCTGGATGGTCATTACCTCTATCATCTTTCAAGCGGTCTTTTATAGACGTCCTACGCCTCTGCAATTTGTTCTGCAAAAAGAATAGCTAGGATAACAAAAAGTAGATTGATTTGCCCCAAATCCCAAGTATCCCAACTGCTAAGTGAAAATTTATGAAATCGAAGTGTACATAATTATACTTTCAGAATTCTGGAGAGTAAGAAAAACAAAAGCAACAGCACAAAGCAGATTGCTGTTTCGTTCTGCTAGGGTTACGATCAACTTTTAGATAGATAAATAAAAGTACGAGGACTGAGAAAGAGACCAGCGGAAACATAAATGAACACCTGTAGAGGTTGCTGCATAACAGGCTGCCCCCCAGGTGCATCAGGATCACTGCAAGTTTGATGGGAATCATTAAATTTATAATTAAGATAGTATATATATATATGGATGGGAAAAAAATGTAACAGAGAAAGGAAAGCCAAAGCCGTACTTCATGTAATTCTGAAAATATAGATCTTCACAAACTTTAGAAGTAAGCTCCATTCCCAGTTCAGGATGTCTAAGTTTAAGGTGTTTGTGCACAAACTCAGAAGCATGAAAAAGCTTTGCACAGCCCTTGGCTCCACAACCATACTTCCAGCCATACTTTTCATCCCTAATTCTTCGAACATAGGGATTGAACGCTTCAATGGCTGCTGCATCTATCTTTTCTTTTGCAGTCATAGTTTCCAAGGCATCCTGACTCCTCAATCTATCCTGCCAATGAAAATCAAGTTTCGTTTCCCACTCACTGCCATTATTAGAGGCATCAAAAGCCTTTCGCTCAGCTCTCATGTGACGCAGACCTTTTGGCTCAGTTGTTTCAATCATACCATAATAGTCCACACCATGAACACGCCACAGGTACGTCAAAAGTGTATCAAGTAGCTCAATGCCCTCAAGGCTCTTGACAGATGTTAAACCCTGTAATTGTACGACCGGTCCCACTGATCCACCACGTGTTTTATCCTTAATCTTATCACTAGCAGCTCTAACAAGAACATTTTCATGAATGCCCTTCTCCGAGTCAAGTTTCCTGGCAAGGTCAAGTGCTAGTTCAACATCAAGTCGAATTCTCCTTGGTTCAGAACTGATTGGGTGTGCCTTAGGAGCAGCAGCGAGCTCAGCTTCTTTCGTTGACGGACCTCCATGTTGCCTCCTTTTAGCATCATCAAGTTCATCCTCCAAGTGTGGTTGGCTTGTTTGCTCTGATTTGTTAGTGTGTAGACTAGGTCCTCTGTGTCAAACATGAAAGTTAGTTGTATTGGACGCTCATGATCTAAGAAACAAGGATTGGCAACATAAATTCAGTAACATATTAATGACCGTACAAGTCAAGCTCTGCACTGAGTAAATCGAACATAAACTCCTTTGCAACCTTGTGCGCGAGCTCATTCCTCCTGAATGATAGGCAGGAGTAGCACAGGTTAGCTCAATTAATTCAAACTAATATAAGGAAAACATTTGCAAAAATAAGAAACATAAAACTATTATTTGGCACTCCACATAATCACATGAAAGGATTGAAAGCTGCTTAGCTGACAACTTCATTAGAAAGTCTTTTAGTTGTTACTTTTTCACCTTTTTAGCTTCTTTTAGCTTTTGTACTTGTTACTTTCCATGATAAATTTCCAATACTTGTCTTCCTGTATTTCTCCCTTGAAATAGTTCTTTCAAGTCTCCAACTCTCTTCTTTCAAGCTCTCTCTCAATTGCTTACAGAAGCTAATCATAGAGTTGCACATTTATCCAAGTGCAAATGAAAGAATAGGAAGATACCTCTCAATGACGGAAAGCAAATTTGTTGGATGATACTTGTTCCTCAACCTACAAATGAAATGAAGGAAAATGCATACACAAAAGGCACGTAAAAGCATCACATGAAAACACACAAACTACTATGTACCATTCATCGCCTCTGTGAGCTTCAAAGTAGGTTCTTTTTTGGGTTGCAATATACTCCGTCTTATATTCTTGGTATCTATAGAATGTTGAAATAGTTAGTCACTGCTGCATATGAGAAACCACATAATACTAAAAAAGAAACCAAATTATCATATACCTAAGCTCAGCTTCAGATGGTAACACATCATCTTCAAGTTCTTGAATGAACTGTTTGTATGACACCAGTCCCTCTCTGTCATTGAAGGAAACAATTGTCAGCCTGCCTATTAATATTCCTACTCAAAAAAAAAAATACTTCCATCCATTTTTGAAGTTATAGTATGATAGGTGAGAACTGAGCTGCTGGGGAAGACTTTCAACTCTGGGTTTACATTTGTAAGGGGTGGCTGGTGGTCTAAAAATATTTGGGCACTTGACATAGGATTGTGACTACAGATAATTATAATCTCTCTATATCACTATATTATAATTGCATTTGGTCCATCAACTCAAATGAAATGATTGATAAGAATATACATATATAATTCACTTTAATGAGGGCAGTTTGAGGGAAAAGGGCATTTTATCCATTACTGTAAGACATCCATGCAATCCCAACCCTCCAGATGGAAAACATGTCATCCAATTACCAAAGCACAGCAATAATCGAGTTCCTGTAATCATACAATGATACAATGCCTAACATAGAATTTGGACAAACCCAGATATGTTCCTTGCTCCCATGTGGAGACATCCCCCAGATATGTTCCTAGCTCCCATGTGGAGACATCCGCTTACAAAAAAGTAATTAAGACTTGCTACATTCATCAGCTAGAAATTTACCTTAAATCCATTCCCTTCATTGGAAGTTTTTCCAATTATGAAAGTGCAATAACAAAAAAGTAATTATCCTTTTTAGTTGAAACTCAAATCAATGTGATCGACTGATCATAATATAAAAGGAAAAATATATCCACAGACCCAAATACTAAGAAGTGAAGTACTACAGTCTACATGGGATCACAATGAAATATAAATTAATTGAAATAAATCAAGATCAACAAATTAATGGCTACTGCATAGTAATTCACACACCTCTGGTTGTTTCCTGTATCAGGCACATCACTGTCACCAGCATAATCAGAATCCCCATCTGAAGGACACATACAATCAATTCCGCTGTTATTAACTTATTACAGCTGTTATAGAGGTAATCAAAAAGCTGCGTGGAAAATTTAAGCATTGTCCATATAACCAACTGATTTATCACGTAGGTTCATGACTAAGCAAAACCATATATCAGGATTGGATAGGGGAGAAGAAAAATGTCAATTCAAAACCTAATGACAATGCTCCTAAAGATAGTCCAAGGCCTAAACTCTCACTGGATTGAACTCTTTGCCGTGATCCATTTGACGGCTATAAAAATTCTCAGAGCAAAATTTACAGCCAATCTTTTTGATGAAGTCTCACTACCTTGTACAACTCCAATGAGGGAAGGTGTTTACATTTTACAGTGACCAGTTTATGAGAGCAAGTGCAACTCCAACTGCTTTTAAATGGATTTATTAATGAATAAACCTTGTAGCTCTCATGCCAATTGGGCATGGCTGATGAATGCTATAGCATGGGGAAAGGCAATGAAGACAAGAATTATATAGCCACTGCCAGCAATTATTACTACTCACTGGAAGAACCACCACCTGGGAAGCCACCACTTGACCGAATGTCATGTGGCTTGTCCTCAAGATAACTAGGTCTGCCACCCATGTCACGTTCATATTCACCAAGATGGTCATGCCCAAACCTGAAAAGAAGGCAAGCACATTTAAAGAAAGAAAGTGAAGAAAAGGAACAGAGACAAAAGAGAAGGAAAAAAAGGAGAATACAACAAACAGGTCAAAACATTACTTACTCACTAGATAGCAAGACAGCCAACAGATGAATAAATCTATCTATGATTAGCATGAGAAAAAAGGTATGAACGTATGCATATCAATTATCAAGAAATAGAAATAGCTGAATGGGATATACAATCATTATACAATGGCCGTTCAAACAAAAATTTAGGGTGCAGCCATAAAATAGAAGCAATACACTATATCGGCGGTCAATTTTTCATGATATCAAGCATGCTACTACAAAGTCTACAAGGCAGTAAGGCACTACAACATTTCTAACAGTATTCAAGAACTCTAATTAAATAACTATAGCATACAAACACAGGTCTACACTTCAGATTAAATTTTTCAGAATGTGTCTATATATAAAAAATTAAAATTAAATTAAATTAAAAAAACAGTTTCAAAGACAGACTCCACACTCCATGTCATGCCTACAAGCCTGATTATTTCTCTCTTAGAACTGCATTCAAAGTAGTGGAGGAACCCGTAACAATTAATCTTCCAAAAATTACAGAAACAGTTATATTTCCAAACTAAATGCTCATGATAGGAGGACACTATGGCTCAACCTCCACTTGTAGTCTCTTTTCTTGTCCATGGGCAAAGGTAACATAAAAAATTATTCTGGTAGCAGTAGTCCACACTAGTGTGAACATAGTTTGAAGGGTGAAGAAAGTCCTCGTGCCATTTAAGGATAAGTGAAGAAAAGCCTAATGGTTTCATATGCACTACATTTTAAGCATTCAATCATGGGACAAGCTTGGCGTTGTTCAAGTGAATTGCCTGGATCATTACTGAAGTCATGGATGATGGAAAGCATAGGACATTTCAAGAGAGGATGCGTGGATAAATCTAACCACTCATATACTCCATCTGTGCAAAAATATACACAGGGAAGTAACATACATCTAAAAATTCAAATGCTCTATAATTGAATAAGCATATGATAGGAATGCAAGTAAACCAGAAATGTGTCCAAATGAACATTGAAAACAGCTTCAACAACAACAATCTGCATACTCAATTAATCATGGACAGCAAAAAGAGCTGTGTATGCTTACAGAAGTAAGCAAACAACTTAAATTACGCCAATTCAATATCAAGCATCGCAACTAGACAGCAAGAACTGTAGTAGGGACTAGGGTGTGCATTTTCGTCAAGCAGCTTGAAGTGAATGGTCAATTAGGAGCTAGTAGTTGCTGATTCAAGACTCGGAATCAAGCTAATCCAATTGGGGGGGAAATAGTGGGTAGGGTTTTACTCTCAGAATGCAAAAATCGCTTGATAAGACGATAATGAAACAAAGAGTAGCTAGCTCACCTCCTATCATTAGCATAGCCTCTAGGGCTCACATCTTCCCTTCGCGACCGTTTAAACGGAGGAGAACGCCGAGGGGGGGAATACGGCCGCCGCTCAAGGTAGGTGGGAGGGCTAGGGCTCAACCTCCGCTTGTAATCTCTTTCCCTATCCCTGGGAGGAGGAGGCAGCGGAGAACGATTCCGATCGTACCCGCCGCCGCCACCGCCGCGACGGTACAAGGGGCGGTCGAAGTCCCTTCGCTCGCGGCGTCGGGGGGGCAGCGGGGGGAAATCTGAGGGGATGTTGGCCATCGGTGGCCTGTCTCTGCGATCTTTAGGACGATCTCGCCGGTCTTCGAGAGAATCGACGGGTATGTTGATGTTCATCACTTCCGCCATTGATGAAAGGAGCGTGCGGTCGAGTGAGGCAGTGAGTGGGCCGTAACAGTGACTCTGTGAGTCCGTGGCCTTTGGAGACTTGTAAAGGACTAGTGATTGAGTAGATAATAACCGTGAAATGTAACAACACTAATCCATCATAGAAGGATTAACAATTACAGTATGGTAAAATAGAAAGATGAAATTTTTGAATGAAAAAAAAAAGTGGGTTTGTAACGAAAATTAAGAGAGAGTTGATAACGGTAAAGGTAGGGTATTTAGACAGGGGGTTCGAACTCGTGACTTATTGGTTACTACAGGTTATCCTTATCAATTAAGCTAGTAAATTTAATTTATTAGAATTTTTAACTTCAAATTTCAAAATGAGAAATAATTGTCATTGGATATCAACAACATTTGAGTAAGTTTAGTGAACATTATAATCAAGTTCACCATTTACGACGAAGTTGAATTCATTAAGTTCATATAGATATTATTTTACAAAGCTTTACAAATGCAATAGTCACTAGTTATATAAATTGAATTGTTTATCAATGTTTTTGAAACAAAAGAAATGTTAAAAATGTTGAAAGTCGTGCATTTCAAGAATGTGGTTGGATTATTATAAGGTTTCACAATATATAAATGAACAATTTTGTTTTATACACGGTGAATATCTCGTCAGATACACGGTGGTGATCATGGTTTTGAAAACTGTAAAAAAAAATAAAAAATGTTCCCACGTCATTGAATCATTTTTTCCATGGCTTCTACGGGACCACGTCATTGACAAAGTAAAGATGATTGGATGCGCGGTAGCAAGATGCACTAGAAGGCAACCGGCGATTTTTTTTTTTTTTTGTAGAAGACTGACGGTTTTCACCTGTTGAGTAGTAGGGGGGAGGAAGATGGAAAGAGTGGGGTTTTAAAGAGGGGAATCCTCTCATGCTTTACAAAACCATGGTCGACGTAGGGTATAGTAGGGCAGCCGCCGGCATGGCTATTGCATCGGGACTTCAAAGGGTCTCTCGGTTCACTTGTTGCATCGACAAGGCTATTTCACCTATTGATGGCAGAATCTTCCAGGTGCACAGTAGGCAAGGCTACCATCTATGGAAGTAGGGCTAAGGCATCGGGACAAAGCGGTTTGACTGAGAACTCTTCCCACGGTTTTCAAAGTTGTTGTCGTCCTTGTGTTGGGCCAAATGGAATGCAATCTAATCACATCATTTGGGCTTTTTATTTCAAAATGTTAGCCTTTTTTTTTTTCAAAACACAAACCGTGAGTCTTCCACTATTTTGAACTTCGTTGTCACATAAATTACCATGATTTTCAAAACTAAAAATGCACAATTTTTCACGGTTTTCAAATACAAAATTGCTACCGTCTATATAGCGGTATTTTAACCATGTCATTTAGCCCCCCTAAATGAATGGATAAACATCAATGCATTGATGATTTGATGGTAAGATAAGGTGAAGGGGTCGTCTAACAAAATACAGATTCTGTCGATTTAGAAGATAAAGAAGGTCCTCTCCAACCAGAAGGTTTGAAGAGATCGATTGGGAGAAAAGCGTCCGAGAAGTGATCAAGAAAGCAAAATATGCTATAAAACTCGGTGAGAATGACAATGCGCCTTCTAAAATCCATACAAGGTTAAAAGAATTGAGGGTATGTAATGAGATCCCTCCTCGTAAATGAGAGGTTTTTACTTTCCATCTAATTCTTCCTTTACCCTTTTAATATTCGTGAAATTAATTTGCACACAAGAGAAGTCGAAGTTGAATATTTGAATACGAATTTTTTTTTTTTATATATATATATAATTCTTTATTTTTTTAACTTAGTGTAATTAATGAACATAAGTTATAATTCACATTTTTTATAATTATGTTTATTTCACTTATATTATAAAAGTCGATCATATATTCACGTTTTTTTAACACAGTGTAAGTTATTTATTTGACTTTTATTTAAACGGGATCGAATTATCGTAAAATCCCGAGTTCACCTAAAAATAATAATTTAAACTCTCGTTATTGGGTACCGAGTTGTCATAAAATCACAGAGTCGAACAAATACTCCGAGAATCCTTTTTCCATACAATTATCCATTTTATAAATTCTATAAAATTAATAATAATGGGAATAGAATAAGCCTTAATAAATTAATGGTTAGCTTTTTTATAATAACTAAACTTACTAAAAAGCTTTTTACACAAATGTATATGGATTACTATATATTTTTATTTTTAATACGAAAACTTTAACAAAAATAAAATAACAGGTAGCAGCTTACCGATAGGCTTGCGGGCATTTGTTTATATATATATAAAGTTTATAATGAATTCTTTAAAAATATCTTTTTTTAAATGATGTTCTTTAAAAATTATTTACTTTTTTTAAAAAAATTAATAACTACACAAATCTCATTTTTTCCACAAATGCATATTATATATATAGAGAGAGAGAGTATAGATCATTTATGCACAAGTCTTAAGGTGTATCTTACAAATATGAGTCATTGATCTAATTGAAATGGATGACTTAGATTAAAAGAGAATTTTTCTATTTTTTTTTCAAAACAAATGGTGAGACCCCTCTATCAGTCACTCTACACTAGCGCGTGTATTGAAAGAATTTGTGGGAGGTTTTTTTAGTGCGGTGGGACCCTCATGAAATAAAAGTGAATTTTATGGTTGATTTTTTTAAGTGGTGGCCGGGACCGTCATGAAATAAAATAAAAAATAATGTTAGTTGATACAAATGAAAGAAATCGGTAATTAAGATATGTAAATGGGAACCCAGGCTTATCGAAAGTACGCGCCTCACGCGCTGAGAAAAAACCCTTCCTCTATACCCATATCTGCCCCCAAGAAGAATTTGTCAGGAGAAACCCTAGATCTGAAATCTTCATCCATATTGTCCATTCTTTGTGTCGAATCGCCTCTGATCATGTCTCCCTTAAACATACGAGTCTCAATCGAAAGTTCTATGCTACTTTTGCCGCTGAAAATCCATTTCTTCCATCCGTTTATTCTTCCTGGGGTACATACTTGTCGCATGCATTTAGATGCTTGCTGGATCTGGGTTCCCAACAACTTTTCCCTACTGGTTGTTGTGAAGTCTGTTTCTTTCTAAGAGCTTCGTTTCTATGGAGTCAATGCCTTGGGTGGTGCGCTCGTCCCCCGCCTTGGCCGCTCTTAAGGTGTACGGAGAGGAACTTTCTCGGTTTCTACTGTGGCACCTCCTCACGATCAAATCAAGCTTGGTCGGACCTGCCCCTTCGCCGATTGCTTTTCTCTGTTGGTCGGTTTATTAGGGGTATGCTTTCTCCTCCCTATCAAATCTTGATCTCTTTCTACCTCTATAAGAGAAATTGGTTGAGCTTATGCCCAACCCACTTTGCTTTCCCCTCTTGCTCTTTGCTCTACTGTTTCCTCAAGTGCTAATTTTCCATCTCTTTGTTTGTGGCATAACCATGGCTTCCTCTTCAAAGGATAAAGGAAAAAAA
Source organism: Persicaria tinctoria (assembly GCA_037127255.1). NCBI lineage: Eukaryota > Viridiplantae > Streptophyta > Magnoliopsida > Caryophyllales > Polygonaceae > Persicaria > Persicaria tinctoria. The sequence goes on along the minus strand of JBANSL010000007.1, from coordinate 15,667,811 downwards.
AACCTTGGGGAACGATTCTTTCGTTCTCCACCCAAACACATCTCGAAAGGGCATAAATCAGGTACCACTAGGTAACCCCATCCCATCGACGGAAAATTCCAAACAGAAGCTCAAGAAGGAGAAGAAGGCTAAGATGCCAAAAGTGAACCTGGAGAAACTGAAGGCGATACAACACAGCATCTGTTGGGGCACTTGTGAATCCCACATCAGAAGTGGGATGATTCTGAACCTAACATATAAGTAGACGGGCTACTCCACCTAACGCCAATTGGTTTTGGGATGGTGCCCCAATCCGGCTTATATGTTGGGCTTTGTGGTCGGGTCCAACAAGACTTCCCCCAACAAACTGGTATCAGAGCCGGGTTCGGCGGGTGGGCCTGTTGCACCGATGATTGAGATGGACTCCACATCTGTATCGATGACGGGTTAGTCGAACCCGTTGCGTGGAGGTCTCAGTTTCAACCGAGCTAGACTTGTGATGGATTCACAAGTGAGAGGGGGATTTGTTGGGACACTTGTGAATCCCACATTAGAAGTGGGATGATTCTGAACCTAACATATAAGTAGATGGGCTACTCCACCTAACGCCAATTGGTTTTGGGATGGTGCCCCAGTCTGGCTTATATGTTGGGCTTTCTGGTCGGGTCCAACAAGATTTCCCCCAACAACATCCAGGAGAACATTTCTTTAGTAAAAGGCGAAAGAATAGTTCGCTTTGTGATTACTACATGGATCCACGAGAACATTTCTTATGGAGTAGACTGTGTCAAGGCCCCCGGGTGGCCGGATTACCCTATTTGTCCGATCATAAATAGGTATGATGCAATCTACTATCTCAATAAATTTGAAATGAGTTATCATGATAGCCATCTTAGTGAATGCATCCCTTTTCTGAGCAAATATTTGGTTTGGGTTAATTGCCACTATAATGATTCACCTCTTCTGAGCAATCTCGTGGTGTGGTGCTACCCATTTTTTACTACTATTCTAGTGTACTGTGTTTGGAGTCTAGAATTACGAATATTTCACATTTCCATATACCAAACTTCATTCAGACTAATCCTTTCCTTGCTCCAAATCTTCATATGGATAAATTAGCATGGACTAATATGTTCTATTTGCTTTCTTGTACAAATAAAATAAATTGCAATGCTCTTACGAAGCTTCTCCCATTCCATGAGACTTGGTGTTGGTATACCCATTTCAGTGTGATTCATCCAAGGGAATGGATGGGCTTCTACTCAAACCTTACTCCATGGCAAATTCAAAGCATAACTAATATCCCAAAACACCCCAGTTTATTGGAAACCCCTAAGATGCTAGCAACGAATCTCAAAGGGATTACTCAGACTAGAGGCCAATTTATGATGGTTATCCTCCCAAACTCGACGATCCGAGTCTCTTGCCCGTATCAAATCCAAGTGACCCATTTCTTGACTCTCTTACGTACCTATTCTTCCCTAGGAAGAAGTCCTATAGAATGCGAAACATAATTCAAATGGTAAATCTACCTTATTCACTCATCCTTCCAAAAACGTCGAGAGGAACTATGCTCTAAGCCTAGACAAACTCAATTCACCTGTATACTAAAAATTGGTTCTCGCAAACTATGTTAGAACATATACAAAGATTTTGTCTAGTCCTTATATTTGAACCCCCAGGCAATAACAAGAACCCAAAATACCTAGATTATAACCTGTTGTTAACCATTCAAGGAAATGACCAAGGAAGTTCTTACACCTTCCTTCATGAGATTCATAACCCTAAGGAGAAGAAAGCGGAAAAAAAAGCAAAAACTCTAAGTATATCAAGCAACAAACCTGTCTGAATAAGACTACAGAACCTAAAAATGAGGAAAGATGTTGGCATGGGTTGGGCTACCTTTTGCCCGCCCATGCGAAAATAAGGTGATCATGATTATACAGTATTGGAACTGTCGAGGAATCGGAAAAACAACCTTCTGGACAAATATTAATGAATGACATACTCTTGACCACATACATATGCTCATTTTAGCAGAAACAAAAACAGAAATAGAGCCAAAAGAATCTCCGTGGAGAAATGCGGGATTTACGAATATCTGTTGGTCTCCGGCCTCATGCAGGGCGAGGGGAATAGCGCTATTGTGGAATGAAAACTCATTTATTGATGAAACCATCTCGGTCACTATTCATCTTCCAAGAATCATTGGAGTTAAGTATGAGAACATAAAGGAAAATTTTGAATGTTTAATGCTCTTCGTATACCCCCCCCCCCAACCCTTCAGAGAAAGAGGCATTTTGGAGAGACCTATATGATCTGATTACCCAAAATAACCTTCCCAGTCTAGTCATGGTCATGGGAGATTTAAACGAAATAAGCCAACCTCCAGACAAGTACGGCGGTGCAGAAACACAACCATACAGATTTCAGAGATTAATGGAATTTAAGGATGCTTGCTCCTTGTTGGAGATTCCTTCGTTCGGTAACCTATTTACATGGAGGAAAAAACAAGCAGATCCGGATAACATATTTGAAAAAATTGATAGGGTACTTGTTCATAATGAGATAATCAATTCTTTCCCGGACCTGGCAACAAAAATGGAGTATTTTCAAACTCGGACCACTGTCCCATAACAATCAATATATCCAAAAACATTTCCTTCAAGCCACCCCCATTAAAATTCGAAAATATCTGGCTACAGAGAAAAGATTTTCGAAACATCGTCAAACAAGCTTGGGGAGCTTCATGCATAGGCTCTGTAATGTTCCAAATAACAAACAAATAAAAAATCCTTAAACAAAAAGCCAAAAGATGGAACAAGAAAACATTCGGAAACATATTCCGGCAGATCCAAGAGGTGGACGAGGCATTGATGGAAATTCAATCAAGGCAACCTACTAGCCAAAGCCCAGATGCATACAGAAAAGAACAAAACCTCTTGTTAAAAAAAGAAAAATTACTACTCTTCCATAAAACCTATTGGAATCAAAGAGCTCAATCAAAACACTTAAGCCTAGCAGACACCAACTCTTCTTATTTCCACAGAGTAGCCACAGGAAGAAGAAACCGGAAAATAATTAGAACAATTACCTCGGTAGAAGGAACCCAAATAATGGGGGATGATAATATTAAAAAAGAAATCCAAAGATACTTCGAAATGAGATTTAGTCGAGAGCAACACTATACAAGTTCCCAAATAGAAGAATATCTCTCAGTGATTAACCCGGTCATAACAGAGGAAGAAAATAAATTACTCATCCATCAACCAATTAATTGTGAAATAAAAAAAGCAGTCTTTTCAATGGGCAACAACAAATCCCCTGACCAGATGGAATGACCGCAGAGTTCTATAAAAAATATTGGGACATCGTTGGCCCCGATATCGTTTGGGCCATCAAAGCTTTTTTCCATTCTAGCAATCTTTTAAAACAAATAAATCACACATTCATCTCTTTAATTCCGAAAAACGATAACCCCTCGATGACGACACATTACCGACCGATTAGTCTGTGCTCTACTCGACTACTCTATATAAGATCATCTCAAAAATAATAACTGAATGCTTAAAAACAATAATGGGCAGGCTTATTCACCCTTTACAAGGGGAATTTGTATATGATAGAGTCATTCAAGACAATATCCTAATTGCGCACAAGATTTTCCACTCTTTTCTCACTAGGAAAAGTCCTAAGGGGTGGACTGCAATAAAACTCGACATGGAAAAAGCATACGATAGAGTAGATTGGCAATATACAAAATTAGTTCTCCAAAGATTTGGGTTCAACCCAAATTTTTTGGATATTATCATGGAATGTGTAACTACGGTATCCTTCTCGGTATTGGTTAATATCGGACCCATAGATCTGTTCAAACCAACGCGAGGCTTAAGACAGGGGGATCCCCTCTCCCATTTCCTTTTCCTTCTAGGAGCAGAAGTATTAGCGCCCAAACTAACGATAGAAGCCGAATCTGAGCACAACAATGTCGGATTTACATTTGGACGCTCGGGTCCCCGTGTTCCTTTTCTGGCATTTGCGGATGATATAATTATATTCTCGAAAGGGAGTAACTCAGCCTGTCTAAAAGTAAAAAATATAATTGAAGACTATTGTAAATTCTCAGGGCAAAAGGTTAACTATCATAAATCATCGTTTCAAACCACTCCCGGTATTCCCAGAACAAGAGCACGGGACTTAGAAGGGACTCTCAACATACCTATAGAACGAAGCCTGGAAAAATACCTGGGTTGTCCCATCATTAATGGGAGGGTCACCTAGGAAACCTTCGGGGGAATAATTTACAAGTCCAAAGACCAGTTGACTAAATGGCGTGCAAATGCGCTATCACAACAGGGAAGAGCAACCCTTATAACCTCTAACCTATCAGCGAAATCCTTATACGCGATGCAAAGTTTCATGCTACCGGGAGCAATCCATAAACAACTAGACCAAATCAACATAACCTTCTTCTGGAATAAAGATGCACAACATATCCCGCTCATTAGCTGAGATAGAATATGTAAATCAAAAGTTGGGGGAGGATTGAGAATAAGGAAAACCAAAGAAATGAATGAAGCTCTCCAACTAAAACTTCTATGGAAAATTCTAGCTGAACCAGACAACTTCTTGGTCAAAATTATTCAACACAAATATCTAAAAGACAGTCACATTCTTAACTACACAAAGAAAGGCAATACATCGTGGCAATGGGCGAAAATGAGCGCATTAATCCCGACTTTCAAGTCAGGACTTGTATGCCTGGTGGGAGATGGGAAGTCTATTAAGTTTTGGAAAGACAATTGGGCATCAACGAAACCGCTAGAGGAGATAATAGACCCTCAATAAAACATAAATCTAAACGACTCTGTTAGTGACTACATCATGGGAGGACAATGGTGGAGGGAGAAGCTTCTCTCTGTTCTTCCGGCCACTATTACAGAGGACATTATCAAAATTCCCTTGCCAATCACCCCTTTGACCGACAGACTGTACGTACTGGTGGCTAGCGAAAAAAGGTTGGTTCACAACATTGAGTGCATATAACTTAATTTCCTCCCCGTCACAAAGGTCCCCGGACGGATTTTATTGGATTTGGAAACTGGATGTGCCCCATAAAGTCAAAACCTTCATATGGAAGATAAAACAAAAAGACCTTGCCACGACTAGCCGTTTATACCAAAAAGGGGTTGCGGTTCCAAACACTTGCGCCCTATGCAACCAATCTGAGGAGGATGACATTCACTTATTCATAGAATGCCCCATTAACAACTTCCAACCACAATTCACAAGAGAACTATCTCAAAAAATCCAACACTTGCTATCGGAGAATAGAGATATGGACCAAATTTTACAGATAGTGGGAACCACCCTCCCGGTGGAAAGAAGACAGAGTATAGATATAAGATGGTGGGCACTATGGTTTATTAGGAATCAGACTATATTTAGCCAGGAAAACATTCCTTCCATGGAGGCCCTTAAGAAACGAGTGAGGGAGAATATAGATAATTGGAAACGAGCTCACATTTGGAATGCTACTGAAAAAGAGGAATTACAGAAACTTAGTGTGGAGAAAAGAGCCTCAAAAACAAATGGAAAAGAAAGTCGTTGGAGGAAGCCGTCGGTAGGCAAGTTCAAGTTAAATTTTGACGGCTCCTTCCTATCAAAGGCAAAGAGCTCTATTGGCTACATCATCAGGTACTTGCATGGAGAACCGATTAACATTGGGGAAAAGACTATTAATGGACAATCCCCACTTATGACAGAAGCTTTAGCCCTCCGGCTTGGGGTGGAAAAGGCTAAACAATTACAAATAATAAATCTAATAATTGAATGGGACTCCAAAGTTATCGTTGATTACCTACGTACTCAGACTGGGTGTCCTTGAAAAATAGAATTAATTATGTTTGATGTCCAAGTACTACTTAAACAAGTAAATAACGCCCGAATCATCCATATTCCTCGCATTGGTAACCGGGTAGCGGATAAGGTCGCACACCTTAGCTACTCTACCCGGGGATCTGATTTATACTATGATACATGTCTCTTAGACCTCATCCGTCAGGATGCTCTCAGATAGGGTTTACCGATCCGAATTTTTACCTAATAAAAAAAAAATCGGTAATTCATCTTTACACGTTTTTTTTAAAGGGTTAGGTGATCTAAAAATCAAGAATTATACATTTAACAGAGGGGCACGAGGCCATAACAATAAGATTTCAAAATAAATAAAAAAACTGAAGAATAAAGCAATGACAGTATGACACTATCCGACCCATTGGTATTCTTCTCATCCACACTACTCTCAGGTCATGTGTTTAACTCTAAGTTTCGGGAAAAATAAATTATTTTTTGAACAAATGTATATTATACATATTCATTTTTAATGCGAGCATTTATAATGAATTCTTTTCATTAATAGTAACCGTTTCAATCTTCCATCCGAACGAAGAATAGTTGCGGACGGCGACTGCGATTTCAGAGTGGGTGGTGCAACGAAGTAAGTATTGCTCTCCTCCATTGATGCTTCCATATTGGGTTTCCATTTATGCTTCGATTTTGGGTTTTGAGTTCTTTGGTTCATATCTAGGATTTTCGATTTGGGTTTTGAGTTCTTTTATTCAAATCTAGGGTTTTCGATTTTGGTTTTGAGTTATTTGGTTCAAATCTAGGGTTATCGATTTTGGTTTTGTGTCTTCACTGAAATCGCTTGTAATGTAATATTGTCATGAACGTTCAAGTCGGGTCAAACGAATGAAACTTATTGTGTTTGGATAAATATTTGATTGATAAACCATTGTTGTTTTATATAGGACTTAATATGGAATAATTATGTGTTATGTCCGAACTTTTTGTGATAAATCATATGGAGTTTGTGTTTGTTGTATCACTGTTTTGAGTGTTTTTTTTATAAATTATTTTGTTCTGAATATTGTATACTAGATGGATAAAAAAATTGCCTTTGGTAGTAGTAGGAAGGATGGGAAGAGGCCTTACCCGAATGAAATATCTTTAGGATGCCAGGAGAGGAATGAGGAAAAAAAAAAGCTTCTCATTCTTAATGTGAATGGGTTACTAGCTGACATTGTTTCGGACCCTAAAGCGGGATACGTCATTGAGAAAAGGGTTGCAAAGAAAGCAGGTTTTTACCTTATTTGGAGCCTCCTTTTATTGTTGTTATTATATGCACAATTCTTAGTTTAACATGTTATTTTCATTATTGCTACATCTAACCTACTTTAATCTGTCTTCCAGTGTTTAAAAGGAGGTTTTCTAATGAATTGCTTCAGTTTTGCTTTGACAGTTTCAATGTAGGGATTTGGTCATCAAGAAACAGGTACTTCTGAAATAGGGTAGCTTTATTAGTCTACCAACTTGCATCTCATGTAATCATTTTTCAGCCTTTTATCTCCTATGTTATATTCTCTTACTTTTCATTATTGCTTTTGACAGGAGGAACTTGGAGAGTATTGTGGACTACATCATGGGAGAGAAAAAGAACAAGTTGTTGTTTTACTGAGTAAGAATATTAATTTCGTGTTTTGTTGAAATTGTCGGTTTTGATTGAGTGGTGACCCTAGTATCTTTGCATTGGTTGTTCCTTTTTAACATCTTCATGAGTTGTGGTCTAACATAGAATTACCGTGCAGAATCGGGCTCATTGAACCGGTCACGGGATTCCTAAGGAGAATGACAAACCACTATTTTTTAAGGAACTAAAGAAGTTGTGGGAGAAGAAGGACCCAACTCTTCCATGGGAGAAGGGTGACTATGATGAATCTAACACCCTATTGATAGACGATACACCACATAAGGGGATACTTAATCCAGTTCCACATTTTCAATTAAAAAAGATGCATCTTTCTGCTAGGAATTAGTATAATAGGGATAATAAGTGTAATTACTAGAAAGTTGGGTGTTGGGTTATAAATATACCAAATTGTATTGTAGAAGGCATTGAATGAATTACAGATATCTTCTTCTTCAATCTCTCTTCCTTCTCTGAATTGTTCTTTTATCTCTTTCTCTACTTTCTTTCCTAATCGAGAGCTTCCATGGCTCTAAGGTCTTGACAAATTGGTATCAGAGCCAACGGTTTTTCCGACCTGTTTCGGGAATGGCAAACGGCGCCGATTGAACACAATCGCAACCAAGAAACGAGCTATGGAGATTCTTGAAGAATTCAACAATCTCAACCAAGAGGATGGCCTTGAGGAGTACAATGAACGGCTTGGGCCTTGGGGAACTCCGATCAGGATTGTTCATTGTTGTTCATCAATCTGTATTTGTCTTAATCGTATTTCATCTCGTGCTACATCAACGGGCTGAAGTCGAAGATCAAATTCCTAGTAAAATTGGGGAGGCCTAAAGAATTGGTGGATGTCATGGAATTAGCTGCGCTCCACAACAAATCGATTCAAGAGAATGTCGACCATGATACGATCAAGCGTTAAGAAGGGATTAATCGCAAGATCGACGCGTTGATTGAATGGGTTGTTGACGAGAATCAATTGAAAGCATTCCGATTAATCGTTTCACAATCGAGGCAAGAGTCGGAAGCCTCGGTTGTTGACGAGAATCAGTTGGGAGCATCGGTCGTAGACTAGGCTTTCTCAGACGACGAGGATGATTTGCAAAAATTGCAAGAAGCATTGGAAGCCCTGAGTCAAGAAATTGGGGACTCCAAAGAAGCAATGGATGCATACGGGGATGAGCTTGAACCCTAAATCGAAGAAACGAACCCTTAAATCAATGAGAGCTCTAACAATTTCCAGTCTATGTCCTTGATGACAAACGAGGTGAAGAATCTGGAGAACACTGAAAACAACAAACAAGAGTCGCAGGTCGTTCACTACGAGTCCAAGGTAAACTCCAGTCCACCTACTGATTCTGATTACATATCAAATGAGTTGGGTGAATCTGTTGTGAACTCGTTTGAGCAAATCAAGTTTGGGTCCGATAACTTTAGGGTGATCTCAATTGAAAAGTTTGGAGATTCGATTGCACCCAAGGTGTTTGTAGTAATGTCCGCCCAAGTGGAATTTCTTTAATGTGTATATGTAGGCCTGTCAAACGGGTCATTCGGGTCGGGTTCGGGTCGGGTCACTTCGGGTCCCGGGTGAAACGGGTCCCGGGTAAAACGGGTCCCGGGTATTTCCGGGTTGACTAGAACCCGGGTTTGATCGGGTTTCGGGTCATTTCGGGTCGATTTCGGGTTTGTCAATTTTTTCCTTTTTAAATTAAAAAAATCATGATTTTATAATTTTGCAATAAATTTTAATTATATATATTAAAAATTAATTATGTTTAATTAAAAATCAACCGGGTCAACCGGGTCACCGGGTCAATCGGGTAAAATCGGGTCAAAATTATCGGGTCAACCGGGTCACCGGGTCGAAACCCAGATGACCCGGAAAATTTCCGGTTTTTCGGGTTCGGGTCGAAAAAAATTTCCGGGTTAGGGTCGAAAATTTTCCGGGCGGTCGGGTTGTGTTTTGACAGGTCTATGTATATGGCTTAGTGATTCCTTGAAGAATTAGGATCATGCTGATCCAAAGGGGTCAAAAAGCTGTCAATTTAGCGTATCAAATGATTGTGTGGGCATGGAGTGTGGGATTGATAAGGATAGAGCAATAGGCATGAAAGCCTTGTATGAGTTGGATTACAACAGAAGGGTTGACACTCCTTTGTTTAGTCTCAAGCTCAACCGAGTGCAACCGAAATTGATTCCCTTTGATAGAGGACGAGTAGACCTCGAGGAAACAATTCGAGACCCAATCATGGTGCATTTCGATAGGGGAAAAGATAGCATTAATGTGCTTTATGTGCAATGGGAATTTGGGAAGCCAACTTGTGATCTAATGATGGAGCTGATTCTTGTTTTTGATCCAGGTGGTAGTGATAGAAACTAGGTGCAAGCTATTGAAATTTGTTGCTGGGTGTTCTTGTATTTTTGTTTGAAACAAAAAAATGGGTAATTAGAGTTGCTGCAGAAGTATGAGGATTGCTCTTGTGAGCTGGTCGCAGATGGGTTTTGTTCTTGTGGGCAATGGTGAACATGAGAAAATAAGGGTACAAATGGGAGTTGTCACATGTCATAGGAGGCTACTGCAGGTCCATGGACACCATAGTAGAACAACATTATTGCTATCAGCGTAGGGAGGAATTTGATCGAGCTTGTGTAATGTTTGATTGCAAGTACATATGCTCTCTGTCACGAAAAGCTTCTAGGAAACCCAGTTGGATGATGCAATAACCACAAGGTGGAACAATCAATCAGTATGTGTTGCTAGTAAAGCACTTACATTTTTGCTGGTGTTGTTGAATTCTGGACACTTTTACCCGGTGTTCTTGCCATGTGTTGGGTGGAGAAATGGGTTTTTTTACTACTCCCTCTGTCCCACAATACTTGTCTTTGGACCATTCATGCACGTTTTTTAATGATCTAAAAACTATATAAAATAGAGAAATTTTGGTGAAATATCATCTTTTTGCTAATTTAATTAGGTTATTAGCATCTTAACTTGTTAAATGGGCCGGTCTAACACCCCTTGAAAACTAATTAGCCCCCTACACTTTCCTATTCATTCTCTCCAAGCTCCATCTCTCGCGCTCCGATGGCGATTTGGGGCTGTGTTGGTGGACTCGGATCTAAGGCGGATCTCAGCGTTGGCTCGTCGGATCTGAGCCGAGGTCGCCGGATCTAATCGAGGGAGGGATCTCAGCTTTGGCTCGCCGGATCTATGGCAAGCGAGGGAGGTCGAGCGAGGGCGGATCTCAGATCTGAGCCGAGGTCGAGCGAGGCGGAGCAAGCGAGTCCAGATCTGAGCCGAGGTCGAGCGAGGCGGAGTGAGCGAGTCCGGATCTGAGCCGAGGTCGAGCGAGTCCAGATATGAGCGAGGGAAGGAGGCGGTGACGAGCGAGCGGCGGAGCGAGGGAGGAAACGAGCGGCGGAGCTATCGAGCGAGCAAGGTCGAGGTCGAGCGAGCGAGGTAGATCGGTCGGAGCGAGGGATTGAGGAGCGGCGGTCGGAGCGAGGGCTGCGTCTAGAATCTTCAGATCGTGTACAGAGGAGAAAGCCGGACTGCAGCTGTGGGCCGTCGGTGGTTGTCTTTGCGGATGTGAGGGTGTTGTGGGGCTTTCTCATTCAGATTGAACGGTGTGGGTGGAATGAGTTCGTTGGCCTCAGATCTGGGTGGTGTTCAGGGGTGTTCTGTTCCCCGTCCCGACTGTGGGTTGTGTGTGGGGACGAGTTTGGTTCTCAAAGGCGTCGTATTCCTTGGTGGTTGATGTAGATGTGGTGGGTGGTGTTAATGGTGGTCGCTACTCGCTCGGTGTGGCTGCTGTAATTGCTCATCGCCTTCTCTCCTAGATTCCTTTATTTTACTTTGTTGGGCTGAATTCATAGAGGTTTTGGGAGTGATGGCTTGGTGGTTGCGTTTGTGGTGCCGTTGTTGCATCTCGGGGCTGCGTTCCGGCCTGTCGTCGCTGCTCTGTCTTCCTTCTCTTCCTTTGTCCTCCTTCTAGCACGATTTTACTAACAATGGGCTGAACAAGCTGCTAGAACAAGGCTGAGTTGAAGGTATGCAGGGTGGCGCGTGTGCTGATGTGAGACGTTGCGTGTTGGTGTTGTGCTCCTCTTGGTTCAGCCTTTTTTTCTTTTGCTTTTTAAAAGCTGTTGAATAGGACCAGCTTTTTAATTTGTATTGGAATTAAATGTTTGACTAGGGAGTGGGGCATTAACGTGTAGTAGGTGAAATAGGTGTTGACTTTATTATGTGGTAGCCTACTTTTTTGGTAGATCAATTGGGTAGTTGTCGTTGTGGAGTAGTATTTTGGTGCTGACGTGGCTTTGTGGTAGGAATTATGTGGAAATTTGAGGACGTTATATTTTATCGTAAGACTCGCAGTTTGGTCTTACGTTTTTGTATCCCTGGCTTTTTAGCCCCATCTATATATTTACCTATTCAGAACCCATAAATATGAGAATGAAAAAAACTATCTGTATTTTATTATATAATTCACATCTTCTATATTTTTATATGCGATCTGGATGTGCGACTCGATCAGTCCATATATGTGCACAACGTAAAGTTATTTTTGTAAAACAAAAAGTTCTGAAACGAAAAAAAAAGCGGGAAAAATTTATATTTTGCACAACATACGATATAAGAGTTGCACGACTATGTTGTAAGAGTTGCACGCCTCTGTTGTAAGAGTTGCACGCCTCTGTTGTAAGAGTTGCACGACTCTGTTGTAAGAGTTGCACGACTCTTGTTTTAAGAGTTGACTGAGTTCATGGATACAAATGTCATCAATGAAGTATAATCACAAACGTGTCATCAGTGAATAAAAGTAGAATCGATGAAAATATATCGATATACAATTGATTAAATTAAAAAAAAAGTGACATCAAACGATTTGATTTTTAATATATGGCATCAAATAATTACATTAGAAAAATGGCATCAAAACACTGATTTGAAAAAGTTGCATTACATTAAAGAAAAAATTATCATCAAAACGTTACCTTGAAAAAATATGGCATCACGAAAACATTACCTTGAAAAAATATGGCATCACGGAAAAAAAAATCATCAAAAAATTGATATCAAAAAAGTGTCATCAGTAGTCAACGGTAAAAAAAATGGCATCAATGGTCAATGTGGCATCACAGTAAACAAAAAAATATTAGCAAGATTTGAAAAAATGGCATTAAAAAAGTGTCATCAATCCATTTTATTAGAAAATCAAACGATTTGATTAAAAAAATATCATCAAATAATTACACTAGAAAAATTGCATCAAAACACTGCTTTGAAAAAGTTGCATCACATTAAAGAAAAAAATGTCATCTAAACATTACCTTGAAAATATATGGCACCACGAAAACAGTACTTTGAAAAAAAATATGGCATCAAACGATTTGATTAAAAAAAGTGAGATAAAATAATTACATTAGAAAAATGGTATCAAAACATTAATTTGAAAAACTTGCATCATATTAAAGAAAAAATGTCATCAAAATACTACTTTGAAAAAATATGGCATCATGGTAAAAAAACATATCATCAAAACATTGACATAAAAAAGTGTCATCAGTAGTCAATAGTAAAAAAAAGGCATCAATGGTCCACATGACTTCACAGTAAATAAAAAATGTCATCAAAGTTTTAAAAAAATGGCATCACATAACATCAAAAACGCTACTTTAAAAAGTGGCATCACATTAAAGAAAAAAAATGTAATTAAAAATTTGGCATCAAAACACTATGAAAAATGACATCAAAAAAAGTGGCATCAATTGTTTTTTTTTTTAAAAAAAAACGAAAGAGTCAACGGTCACATAACATCAAAAACGCTACTTTAAAAAGTGGCATCACATTAAAGAAAAAAAATGTAATTAAAAATTTGGCATCAAAACACTATGAAAAATGACATCAAAAAAAGTGGCATCAATTGTTTTTTTTTTAAAAAAAAAACGAAAGAGTCAACGGTCAACGTTGACCAGTCAACGGTCAACATTGACCAGTCAACGGTCAATGTTGACCGATTGGGAAGGGTGCTAGCCTACCTAATAAAATTAATTTGGGTGCTAATTATCTAATCAAAGGTTCAAAATAAGCTATTTAGCAAAAACACCCTATAAAATATCCATTTTTTAATTAATTTTTTAAAATAATTCTATAATTATTAGTAATATGTATGATATTATTTAAAAATAATTAATAAAATGTTGATATTTATATAGTTTTTAGCTTATTAAGAAAACGTACATGAATAGTAAAAGACATTTATTGTGGGACGGAGGGAGTAGCGTGGAAGAGCCTACTAAAGTGTAATGTGTTGTTGTTGATTAGCCATTCAAAGACTTCATCATGCACATGACCTAGGCGTATAGCAGCAAGAGGGTAACAAAAGTGCAAAAGCATGCTACTGTTGCCCACTGTTGTGTGGAAGAGACTACAATTCAAGTTGCACCCTATCCATTTTTTTATGTGAGTAGGTGAAGAGGAAAGAGGGGCAAGTGACATGATTGGCTAGGTGTATAACAACAACATTCAAGAAGACAATTAGCTCTTTTCTGCAGGGCTACACCATCATCATAGCACCTCCCTTGTGATTTAGTGGGTAGAGTAAGCTAGCTTTTCAAAAAAAAAAAATCCTCTTTTCAATTTTTTTCATTAGCTATTAAGCATTGAGGACAATGTTTTTATAAGGAGTGGGTAATGTTAGGAATTAGTATAATAGAGATAATAAGTGTAATTACTAGAAAGTTGGGTATTGGGTTATAAATATCCCAAATTGTATTGTAGAGGGCATCGAATAAATTACAGAGATTTTCTTCTTCAATCTCTCTTCCTTCTCTAAGCGCGTGTTTGACAAATGGAAGGTTTTTTAGGGGTTGGGTATTTTTTAGGGGCTGAAGTTTATTTTGGGTATTATAGAGGTGGTGGAATTGGAGGTTTTATTTTAAAAATAACCTTGTAAAAAAGCTAATTGGTGTTTGGTTGGTATGAGGTGTATGAGATGTATTTATGAGAAAAATGACCAAAATACCCTTAATCATTTACCCCCACCTACCCACCCTCATCCTCAAAGACGTTCAATTGCAATCTCCCAGTCTGGACATTCGGCCAAACCCTAAACTGAAGAACCCTTGGTGTCGGACAACAGCACACGTTCGCGAGAGAGAAAGGTAAGCCCTTCTCCTCTTCCTCCACTTCACGATTTATGAGTTCGGTTGTTGGATTCCTGAGTTCGGCTAAGTTCTGCTTCAATTTCTGCTTCTTTTTTTTCATTTCATGAAGTGCGATCGATAGCTCTTTGTCGACTGTTCAATTTCGATTTCTGAGTTCGGCCCTTTGTCGACTGGTCATGGAGTGCGGTCGACAGTGCAATGTCGAGTGTTCAATTTCGATTTTCATGAATTTCTGTTTACTTTCTACTGTCTGCTTCAATCTTGCAGTTCGGCTCTTTGTCATGTTCTTTGTCGAGAGCTCTTTGTTGGTAGCTCTAGGATTTTGATTGACTTTTTCAATCTTTGTCGATAGCTCTAGGATTTTGATTGTCTATTTCAATATTGCAGTTCAAATTAGAGTTGTCGATCATTGGAGTCCATAAGAGAATGTCAAATTACAGTTTTCGAGCATTGCAGTTCAAATTAGAGTTGTAAATCATAATTCACCTTATTCACTGATGCATGAATTTGGGATTCAGATCCCATATCTATAATGGATAATTGAACTTGTACTAATTACGCCTATAGGTATAGGGAGTGATCTTTAATTTTGTGATGAAATTAGTATAGTCAATATATATTGCCCATGTTGAATTTGAGTAGCCTCCAAAGTTGAACTAATGTAGTTGTTGAAATCGTCCTTTGTACTGTATGTGTATTTGATTTGTGATTAAAGTGCTTGTGTGAGTGTGTGACTACTATGTGTCTTGGAATGACAATCTCGTTCGTGTGTTGGTAATATGTGTTGATAAGTGTTGAGCAACTTGTGTTTTCAACAATGTCGTCAAGCAATAAGCCCCCTTCGAAAGACAAGTGGACTAAGGAATTGCAGCGAAAGTTCCTTGATCTCCTTGTTGCATATCATCGCAAGTATGGTCGAGATCAACAATTCAGTTGGGTTGACCCCATTGCTGAATTTGAGGAAGCTACCGGCAAGAAGTGTGGGAAAGAAACTCTCAAGAACAAGCATAATACAATGAAAGAGAGGTTGGGAGAATGGAAAGACTTGACGCATGGCGAGACCAGTCTTGGTTGGGATCCTGCTAGTGGGACAATCGCCGCAACTAAGGAGTGGTAGGCGAAAAATAACAATTGCAGACCAACAATAACAACTGCAGACCAAGAAATTGCTAAAAAGTAGAGGGAAAATGCAGAAATTTCGACAATAACATGGAGGTTGATGTTGCCAACAATGTCTCAATCGAAATGCAGAAATTGCTGTTGCCGATAATGTCGACAATAACATGGAAAATGTTGAATTTGCTAAAGGTAGGACTTCTATCCAAACTTTCTCCATCATTCACACTGAGACACACTGCTTCGAGACTCAACTTGGATTCCAATCGATTCCCTTTCGATTTCACTTTCCCCCATTTCGATTCCCTTTCGTTTATGTTGTTATTTCAGTGTTCCCCCAATCGAATCCCTTTTGATTGAAGAATGGTACTCCTCATTTCCCCCAATCGAAGCCCTAACCATAGAAATCGATTTCAGAGTTCAGATTTGGACGATTTCCCCCAATCGAAGCACAAACCCTAACCTAAATCGATTTCCCCCAATCTGGAAACCGACTGCCCATGAATGTCAACCAAAAAAAAGGACAACAAGAAGAAACATGGTAGGAGGGGAAGATGTGGAGCGACGATGAAGAAATCTTCCAAATGTGGAGCGAGGGAGACGTACCTGCGAGTGTGTGCAGCGGCGACGATGGAAGGAGATGTGGAGCGAGGGAGCGTCAAGGGCAAAAAATATATAATAATATGACACTTATTATTAATAAGTATTTATATTATATTAAAAAATTACTTAAAATTAATATTTTATATAATTTGTAGCTCTTTACAAACATGTTAAAAAGTCAAACGATAACTACTGCTGAACGGAGACAGTATTAGATTAAATTCAATGTTTTAAATTAAGTCCAATAATAAGTAAATATATTAAAATAAAGAAAATAATGTGATTGGTTTAAAGAGATAAGAAAAAATTAAAATAGTGTAAGAAAAAGAAAGTACAGTAAAAAAATTTATTGGTGAAAACGAGAGGATTAAGGAAAAACTGACACGACTTCTTATGATAATAAAGATGGTGAAGAGTCAAGACTGGAGAGTGTTTTGATAATGATAAGAGGCGGCTGGAAATTCGGGTGGGAGACCTGCAGACTGATCGAACTGCAGACTCGAGTGTTTTGAAGTGATCTTCATCTGCAACCTCCGGAAGGCGACTAATCGAACTGCAACTTAAAGAAGCTTGAGGGGCAGAGAGATTATGGAGGAGAGCAAAGGTAACGGGTATAATAATTCAAGCAGGAGGAATCTGGTGTTTGCTGTAAATGGGGAGAGATTTGAAGTCCCAAGCATTCACCCATCAACTACCCTTGTCGAGTTCCTGCGCTCCTTCACTCGTTTCAAGAGTGTCAAGCTCGGCTGCGGTGAAGGTCCATCTCTCTCCCTCTCTCTCCCTTTGTATCTGTATCAGTAGATGACTGATGGGTCAATTTGTGGTTCAGATGATCTTTTCATTCAATCACATGTATTGCTATTTTTGTCAACAAGCCTAAAATTGTTCCCACAAAATAACAAGCCAATCATTTTACATGAGCATTTTTACACTCTGCCGGTGGCTTGTAAATGAAATACTATCAATTATAAATCGCTATAGGAAAACTTTATAATTAAAGGCGGTGACTTTGTGCAAATTGGTCTTATGTTTTCCCCCTTTAATGGTTATATGGATCTTCTTTATCTCGTTCTTGTACGGTCCTTGAATCTTATATTCCATTCTGGGTATAGTGTTCACGGATTTTGGTTGTTGAATTGATAGCAATCATATGAGTATATGACTAGGGAGTAGGGACCTCATCCACCTCACCTGTAAACATGGGTAGAAATCTGTTATAAACAGATAAGAAAAAAAGACTGGATAAACACGCGGTGGATTGCATCGGGTAGGATACGAGTGAACCAATCCGTCACATACATGACCCATTTCAATTCCATCCCTAATCATGATGACATCTTTCACTTTTGTGCTGGACAAGGATTCACATTTAAAGCCACCTGATAGCTTACATGATTACATTGGATGCTTCTGAATTATTGAAAGAGCTCTGGTTGTTAGAGAATACTTTGATTGATGAAGAAGCACTATGAATCCACAGAAACCTGTCCTCAGGATTGTTGGAGAGGCTGTAATTCTTCTAAAAACTTAGCAATTTATTACTGTAGCAAATAGCAATTTATGAGCTTTGTGTATGAAAAAATTTGAGATGTCTTTGCTTTTAATATATATGAATTATCATAAAGCAACAATGATGGATAATTCATGCCTTGCATTGGCCTTGATTCACTTAATGCAGGCGGTTGTGGCTCTTGCATGGTTCTGGTTTCCAAATACGACCCCCTACGCGATCAAGTGGAAAATTACTCAGTTAATTCATGTCTTACACTTCTTTGTAGTGTGGATGGTTGTTCAATTACAACAGCTGAAGGTATTGGCAACAGCAAAGATGGCTTCCACCCAATACAGCAGAGGTTTGCTGGTTTTCATGCCTCCCAGTGTGGCTTCTGCACCCCTGGGATGTGCATGTCGCTCTTCGCGGCTCTTGTCAATGCAGACAAGGAAGATAATTCGGACCCCTCTCCTGGGTTCTCCCAGCTGACGGCCTCTGAAGCCGAGAAGAGTATAGCAGGGAACCTCTGCCGCTGCACTGGCTATCGGCCCATTGCTGATGCCTGCAAGAGCTTTGCAGCTAATGTGGACATGAGGATTTGGGACTGAACTCGTTTTGGAGAAAGGATGATAGCAAGGAAGTTAAAGCAAGTAGGTTACCTTCTTATACATCCAAGGATCAAATCTGTAGATTTCCGGAGTTTCTAAAGGAGGAATTGAAGTCTCATGCACCTTTAAATTCAAAAGGATGTTCTTGGTACAGTCCTACAAGCATCAAGGACCTCCAAGGATTGCTGGAATTAAGTGATTCTGACAAAGAAAAGAGCCATTTGAAGTTGGTCGTTAGCAATACCGGTGTAAGTTACTACAAGGAGCTTGAGAAGTATGACATGTATATTGACCTCAAATACATTCCCGAATTAACAGTTATGCGGATAGATGAGTCAGAAACATGTATTGGGGCTGCGGTGACAATCTCTAAAGCTATTGAGTCATTGAAGCTAGGTAACAACAGTGAATGTCATGAGGGAACTGAGTTATTGCTTCAAAAAATTGCTAACCACCTTGAGAAAGTTGCCTCAAAATCTGTTCGGAATTCAGCTAGTATAGGTGGAAATTTGGTGATGTCACAAGGGAGCGGTTTTCCCTCTGATGTTGCGACCTTAATGCTTGCAGTGAATGCAACAGTTGATGTAGTAACCGGATCAGAACATGAAATGATCACCTTCGAAGAGTTCCTTAAAATGCCTCCTCTTGACTCTAGAGGCTTACTAGTGAGTGTTCATATCCCGAATTGGAAGCCAGTGTGTAATGATCACTCAGTGCAGCCTTCTAAGCTACTATTTGAGACATACAGAGCATCACCTCGGCCTTTGGGGAATGCATTACCTTATTTAAATGCAGCTATTCTGGCTGAAGTTTGTCCGAGCAAAGATTTGGTTTCTGCCGTGATAAATGATATCCATTTGGCTTTCGGGGCCTATGGGGTAGCACATGCAGTTCGTGTTAGAAATGTTGAAGAATTTCTGATTGGAAGAACTCTAACATATGATGTTCTGTTTGAAGCTGTTCAGTTAATTCAGGCCTCTATTGTTCCAGATGATGGCATTCAACATGCTTCTTACAGGTCAAGCTTGGCTGCCAGTTTCCCCTTTGAGTTCTTTCACCCTCTATTGGACTCTCGTCCTGAAATTTCTCGTGTTTTGCTGAATGGCTATGCTGAGCCTCCGTCACAGAGCAATGACAATAATCAGATTAACAACGAATCTCCCATATTGTCGCCTGCAAAGCAGGCAATCGGGTCAAGTGGGGAATTCCATCCTGTTGGGGACTCTCTTGTGAAGACTGGTGCTGCTCTTCAGGCTTCAGGTATTCTTTTCCTTATTTATGCTGAAGACATTATTTTTCATGGACAGTAAATAGAAGACATAATATCATTTAAATTATCACGCGCCAACCAGGGCCCTCAGTAGTTTTTTTAACTTATTAGCATCATTATAAGTTGTCCATATATATTTAAAAAAACCATTTAAATTATCACGCGCCAACCAGGGTCCTCGGTAGTTTTTTATAGTTTGAGACTTTGAGTTATTTGCTGGTTAGACGATTGGGTCCAAAGGTGCTGGTAGAGTCATATCTTTACTTGTCTGATTTGATGATGTGCATGATCTGGATAGTTCGTTTTATGATTTTATCTATATGATTGTATATTTGTATTACATGTCTAATTATAAGAGTTGTATGGTCCTTACACATGGCCACTTGCAGGTGAAGCTGTGTACATTGATGATATTCCTTCCCCAACAAATTGTCTTTATGGAGCTTTCATATATAGTAAGATGCCACGGGCGAGGATCAAGGATGTAAAATTCGAGTCAGGGTCATTTCCGGATGGGGTTGTTGCAATTATCTCATTTAGAGATATTCCGAATGGAGGGCAGAACATAGGATCCCTGTTCTTGACGAACATTGAGCACTTATTTGCTGAAGACATCACAACTTGTGTTGGTGACCGCATTGCTCTCGTGGTAAGGCAGACATTGGCCAAGTTCATCAAACTAAACAAACTAGGATTCTGTTTGTGCAGTTTCATGAACAAAAATGACTTCTTTTGTAGGTTGCAGAGACACAAAAACAAGCAGATTTGGCAGCAAACCTTGCAGTAGTTGAATATGACACTGAAGGACTAGACCCGCCAATTCTAACCCTTGAAGAGGCAGTAGAAAAATCTAGCTTTTTCAAACTCCCTCCCATTTTCACTCCAAAGGAAGTCGGAGATTTCTCAGAGGGCATGGCTGAAGCCAGCCACACAATTCTTTCCGCAGAGGTACTTTTAAAGCGCACTCCCTATAGATGAAAAGAAGCATACCATCTATTTGACAGTTTACTGTACAATAAAAATGTGTTTGTGGCATGTAGATCAGCCTGCCATCACAGTATTATTTTTACATGGAGACCCAAACAGCCCTCGCTGTTCCAGATGAAGACAACTGCATTGTAGTTTACAGTTCCTCTGAGTGCCCTGAACATTGCAATCTCGTGATTGCAAGATGCCTTGGTATTAACGAGCATAATGTTCGTGTCATCACAAGAAGGGTTGGAGGCGGCTTTGGTGGCAAGTCCATGAAATCAATACCCGTAAGTATCCTCATCTCCCATGAACTTTAGTACTAACTCATTGATCACAGATATTTGTTGTTAGTGCTTCTAACTTGTAAATCCTTTCCTAGATTGCTACAGCTTGTGCGGTGGCAGCGAACAAGCTTTGTCGTCCAGTTAGAATGTACGTCAACCGAAAGACGGATATGGTGATGACAGGTGGAAGACACCCTATGAAGATAAAGTATAGCGTAGGATTCAAGTCGGATGGGAAGATCACCGCCTTGCACCTTGATGTACTAATCAACGCAGGGAATGTCGAGGATTATAGTCCTCTAATGCCATTTCGCATGACTGGTGCACTAAAGAAATATGACTGGGGTGCCTTGTCTTTCGACATTAAGTTGTGTAAGACGAACCACGTGAGCAAATCAGCATTGAGGGCCCCAGGGTCGTTACAAGGGTCATTTATAGCTGAAGCTGTAATTGAAAATGTAGCAGCCAGCCTCTCAATAGATGTGGATGCAGTTAGAGCAAAGAATCTCCACACTTTCAAGAGCTTAAGCAATTTTTACGGGAAAGGTGCCGGCGAACCTCGTGATTACACACTGCCTTCAATTTGGGACAAGTTGGATGAGTTTTCAGGCTTTACAGAAAGAGCCCTCATGGTGAAAGAATTCAACAATTCTAATATATGGAAGAAAAGAGGAGTCTCAAGATTACCCATAGTGATGGAGGTGCATCTAAGGCCCACTCCCGGAAGAGTTAGCATACTGTAGGATGGTTCTGTTGTCGTTGAGGTCGGAGGGATTGAGCTTGGCCAAGGGCTATGGACAAAAGTAAAACAAATGGCTGCATATGGTCTGAGCTTGATCCAGTGTGATGGAACTGAAGATCTTGTGGATTTAGTTCGGGTTGTGCAAGCTGATACACTGAGCTTAGTACAGGGAGGGAAAACAGTTGGGAGTACCACATCAGAGCTCAGCTGTGAAGCAGTTAGAATTTGCTGCAGCATCTTGGTTGAAAGATTGAAAGATCTTAAGGAGAATCTGCTGCAAAAGACGGGTTCAGTTGATTGGAAGACACTGATCTATCAGGTGAAAACTTGTTCTGCTGCAAAAGACGAATTTTATTTTGTTTGCTTTGCATACAGTTGCAAGTTGCTATATATGTTTGTTTTTTTGCATAATTCTCCTCTCATTTTCTCCGAAACGATACTCATTCTCTCACCTTCATCGAAACGCAGGCAGAGGTTCAGGCGGTCAATTTATCTGCAAGCACTTATTTCGTGCCAGACTCCACTTTCAAGGAATATCTGAACTATGGAGCAGCCGTCAGTGAGGTAAGTTTGATTAGAATGACGAGCCAACTATAGTTTATAAGAGATTCGAGCTATATGGTCGAATGAATGCCATAAATTAATAAATAATAGTCATCCAAAGATCATTCTCATTTATAAGCAGCTGTTAAACTCAAACAAGCACTTGTTGTCACAGGTGGAGGTGAATCTCCTGACAGGGGAAACCTCGATATTGAGGTCAGATATCATATATGACTGCGGACAGAGCCTTAACCCTGCAGTTGATTTGGGGCAGGTTTGCCTTCTAGTCAGTCTGTTTCATTCTTTCTGAAGTAAACCACTCTTTTAGTTGCTTCTGAGTATCGTGTCATTTTCCTATATAGATTGAAGGAGCATTTGTACAAGGAATCGGCTTCTTCATGATGGAGGAATACCTAACTGACGCAAATGGAATGGTAATTACTGATAGCACATGGACATACAAGATCCCGACGATAGACACTATCCCAAAACAGCTCAATGTCGAGATACTCAACAGCGGACACCACCAGAAGCGTGTTCTTTCGTCAAAAGGTAAATAGAAGCGCAGGCCTGTTTCTTCTGATCTTTTCAAGAAATACCACTTTACAACATCTCAAAGAAGCAAATGCAAAATGAGTTGAGTCAAAACATGTGATAATGTGTCGCACCTTGTGCAGCTTCCGGGGAGCCACCACTGCTGTTGGCAGCAACCGTACATTGTGCCACGAGAGCAGCGATCAAAGAAGCAAGAAAGCAGCTCAGATGTTGGGGAGGAGGTGCATCTGATTCTCCTGACATATTCCAAGTAAGTGTGCCTGCTACAATGCCTGTTGTGAAGGAGCTTTGCGGACTTGACATCGTTGACAAGTACCTCCAGCATAAGATAGCTTGTGGCTTGTGAGGTGTGAACTATATATACACACTACAAAGACTAGTGAACAAGTAAGCTACATTGCTTTGTTTCATTAATCAAAATGTACAAAAAATGCACATTTGGCACAAGAGGGATTGAGGCTACTCCTTGAATTAGTAAATAGAGAGCGGCCATTCCAGGGTTCGAACTGGGAGCCTATGGGTACTCCCCACAAGTCCTTTCCGGTAAGCCATTCCGGAATGCTTTGATTGAGGCTACTCCGATTCCATAGCATCACCACATGTCCAGATTTTCTTTGGGTGGTTAATTTGCTTGTCATACCTTTGCCCTATTACAATCTGGAAAAAGACCCGTGGGTCTAAGTGTAAGTGTAATTTACACTTACACCAAGGAAATTTTACACTTACCTTTGCCCTATTATATTTTTTTGATGTAAATTTTAGTCTTTTATATTAATATCAATATATTCATTGATTTCATTCAAGCGGACTCCAGTGGAGCAATTCAATCCTATATTTGTGTGATTTTTGTTGGGACTTTTGTTTGAGATTTGTAGAATTTGTTTGTTTGTTGGTGACTTATAATAAAATCCCATTTGGCCCGGTGGGCGGCCCGGCCCGCCAACGTGGGCGGGCTTGGGCGAGGTTGTTGGTCCAATAACCGGGCCTAGCCCAAGCCCGGCCCGATACAGTGGGCTGAAAAAATGGCCTTAGGCCCGGCCCAAGCCCGCTCATGCTCAGGTCTAGGTGTAATGTAAGGAAGCTATGCCGATGGACAAATAGTTTTTCAAAGATGAGACTTCAGTGAAACATGTTTCAAAACACATTTATCCTTCGTTTGCTTTTAGATAGGAAACTGTAATGGTTATGAATCTATTTCATGTTTGAGTGATGATTGTTGATTAATATTCTAACCATTATTGATTATTCTCCTCTCATTTTCCATACAAAATTTATTTATTTTGCACACCCCTTATATACATGTGAAGGGACCCTTGCATCCTATAACCATATCGTAGGTGCTCAGCACAAGCGAATGAATACATGTTTTTCCATATACTAGGTTAAGTGCCGGTTTAGTCATATTTAAATTGTTCACATTTTTTTTATATATGTGTGTAAATATTCATATGTGCAAATAGTTGTAACTTGCATTGGTTGTTTTCCTTATAAAATTGTACACGTTACTTTTTATATGTGTGTAAATATTCATATGTGCACATAGTTCTAATTGAGTTATTTTCCTCGTAAATTTCTATAATACTTCCATTAATTAAAACATGATGTTTTACTATTGAAGCATGTTTTTTAGGTGTTAAAAATATATTAAATATTAACTTTTTAAATAATTTGTTAACAACTTCATGCTTATGAATTTATAAAAACAAATGTAAAAAAAAGTTGTTATTTTATATAGTTTATATGATTCTAAAAAAAGCATACATGAATGGTAAACGACATGTTTTAATTAATTGATGGAGTAGTAAAAATAATAATTGTATCATTATAAGAAACTGTGAGTATAGTATTTCGAATTTTTCATTAAGGTAATAAGAATGATGTCCTTCAATTAAAAAAGATGTAAAAAAGGGTAGTCTTTTTTTTTTAAAAAAATATTAATCAAAACGAAAAAAGAAATCCAAAACTACAAACGTAAAAATTAACAACTTCATCCTTATGAATTTATGGAAACAAACGTAAAAATTAATATAGTATATCTTGAAATTTTCATTAAGGTAATAAGAATGATGTCTTTCAATTAAAAAAAATGTAAAGAAGTGTAGTCTTTTAAAAAATGTATTAAACAAACTGAAAAAGAAATCCAAAACTATAAGTTCCAAAATCCTAATCATTACAATTAAAAAAAGATATTATTGTTTTTGCTATTATTATTATAATTATCATTATCTATTTAAAATCGGGTTGATTAAGAAAACCTAATACTACCTCCGTTCCACAATACATGTCCTTTTACTTTTCAGCACGTTTTTTAAGGAGCGAAAAGCTCTATAAAATATTATTTTTTTAATTAATTTTTTAATATAATTTGATACTTGTTACTAATAAGTATCAAATTATATAAAAAAAATTAATTAAAAAAATAATATTTTATAGAGTTTTCCGCTCTTTAAAAAACGTACTGAAAACCAAAAGACCATGTATTATGGAACGGAGGGAGTAGTTACCATTTGGGTATTTTATTTAAAAACATAAAATATGGTTTATTTGAGAAAACTTTAAAGTGGTAGTTTGTGTATTTTAGGAACAAAATATAAAGTTGGGTGAAATTGATTAAATATGAAAATTATAATTTTGAAAAGACATTAAAGGACATTGAAATAAAAAAATTAATATTTTTAAATTCAAGCTTTTGAGGATAAAAAAGACATTTTACAAATGAAGATGGAAATTACCTAAAAGGGTATAGTAAATCTAAGATTATAATACAATTTACAAGGGCAAAATAGGTATTTTCATCCAAAAAAGACAATAAAAAATTATTAGTGGAAATTACTATTCATTTAGAAGTTCATGCTATTATATAGGGTTTAAGATATGACATCTACTGTATCATGCCCGAGGATATCGTCAATCCACCTAGATCCAATCCAATGTAGTTTTATATGTAGCAAGGGACCTTGAAAACATACTTGTAGTTGTGCTCGACAAAAACATTTATTTTTTGTTTTGCAAAAAAAAAAACGATAATAGCTCGTTTACACCAATGTCTTCGTCAGCAAGCTTCCTGATCCATGTCCAGATGTCCTACTCCATGCAATTTCAAACAAGCATGTTCAACCATCACAATCTAAAAGACAATGACAAAAAGATTTGCAATGCAAGAGCAAGAGCATAAATAGTAAGTCTAAAGCAAAAGTAAAAGTACGATCCCAGCAAGTAGCACGGCCAATCAGATAATATCACCTAGATTCATATCCGAACATCCATATAAGTCTACAATTACCCATCCAATCACACAAGTACACATCACTCAATCAAGTATAACCACATCATAATCATCATCTCATCAAGTTCAACAATTCATCATTTCATCACATCCCATAAGACCATATCATTCTCATCATTCCATTCACCCACATTCATATATTCGCAATAATACTCATACATTTGCATGACCATATATTCTCAAATTCATCATATTAATCATAGCACATAAGACATAAGTCAAACAATACGAATTTCTAACATAGCATCATGCAGCCAGTCAGTCATTCATTCATGTCATTAATCAATCAATCATATCATCATGCTAGTTAGTCATCGATCACACAATTCCCGAGTTAGTCCCGAAAACCGTTTCGAAAACCGAGTTAACTAGCTAGAAATTCCATCCTTGGAAAATGTTCATCAAATCCCTTTTTAAATCCGATAATACCTTTTTAAATCTTCAAGTCTCATAATATGTTATTTGTTTTAAATCACCATGATATTATATCTTTAAATCTAAATAATAATATTTTCTAATTTAAATCTCAAATAATATTTTATAATATTTTAAATATCATTTATCAATCTCTTCCATAAAACATTTTCAAATCCCTTAAAAATTCCCAACCATTTTTATTTAATAAAATCAGCCCTTATTTTATAAAAATTACAAACCGACCCTTTTTATTTTGTAAAATACCAAACCGAGTACCCCTTTTTCCCAATTTTTCCTAAGGTTTATAAGAACATGTTAGTACAAGGATTGAACATAAAAATCAAGAATTAAAGGATTTCTCACCCAATTTTCTTCTTTTCCTTCGGTTTGCTCGTGAAGCTACATCCGGGCTCCGATTGGGCTCGTTCTTGCACGAGGGTGCCTAGGGTTGTTAGAAGGTGTTAAAGGTGTGGCATTTGAGTTAGTATAATGTGAAAGGAGGGAAAAACGTGCCCTTATCTCTCTTAGAACCGAAAATAGTGAGTTTGAGTCTTCTAGGGCTTCTCCGGCAAATGGAAGGATAAAGGACATTAAGTGGCATCAGTAGGGGAGGAGTTAATGTGCTGATTTCCTTTGCCATAAATAATTTCCATATCGATCATTGTACACGTGTACACTTGTTGTTGTCATATACCTTAGGAAGGGAACTTTCATGCAATTGCTGTCATAATTGGCCAAGGGTGTTAATTAGGGGTGGGAATGGGACGGGACAGGACGAGGTGAGGGTAATCCCGCGTCCCGTCCCGCGCATTTTTTACGGGACGGGATTAAATTTTTTTTTTCAAATCCCGCAGGGTCTTGTCCCTCACGGGACGGGACGGGATCGGGACGGGACTTGTCCCTCGTAAAACTGGAATGACGTATACACTGCTCTGCTTGCGCGCCTTGGTTGGTGCTTGCAGTAATTTTTTGTTGTATAATCAATTATGTTTAAATTGTTTAAGTATAGTATATTCTTTAGATGTAAATTAGTAAGGAATTAAGCATACATTGTTGGTGCTACTGCTTGGCCTTTATGCATTGCTACTGTGCAGTTATATACTGTATTCATTAATGGTTTTATTAACTTATTTTGGGTTGTAATAAATGTTAATATATGTATATATAAATATATTTTTAGATGTTTTTATTAATTCACTACTAGAAAAGCGTGTATATATCGGCGTTATTCGATCGACGCTTAACAATTTCGTCAACTCGATTTTTCGGCGCGTGGGAAAATACGACATTTTATTGGACGCTTTTAAGCGTCTAGAATAATGGACGCTTAAATATGTCGATGGGCCTTAATATGTGTCGAAACTTTCAGGCCCATCTATGAAACTGATCGTATATTCATTCCCATTAAAAAAATCAAGGAATATAAAAAAAATCCCGAAACCGCTTCTAGCTAATTTCCATTTTTGTTCCGTCCATCTAAATCCAAATTAAAACCCTAAACTATTCTCCAGTTCGAGATCTCTGAAAGCACATGCCCGCAGAGTACGTAGGTTGAAATATGGGATATGGAAGGCACAAATCTTGAAGATTCAACTAAATTGTTGAAATATTGACTAGAAATTTGAGTTTCCACAGAGATATCGGCCGGGTAAGTGGTTGAACTGATCTAAAGTATAATTGGGTATCTATTTTCCTTCAAAATCGAAAATTTAGTATACGGCTGCTCCAATTTAGAGTCTTCGATGGCTTTTGTTCCAATTTAGAATCGAATTTGTGCTTTTCTACAGGGATCGAAGGTTACCGATCGACTGGGCAACTACTGC
This sequence comes from Persicaria tinctoria, assembly GCA_037127255.1. Classification (NCBI taxonomy): domain Eukaryota; kingdom Viridiplantae; phylum Streptophyta; class Magnoliopsida; order Caryophyllales; family Polygonaceae; genus Persicaria; species Persicaria tinctoria. The sequence goes on along the minus strand of JBANSL010000007.1, from coordinate 15,639,420 downwards.
TGTAATTTAGAATCCGGTCTCTTCAAAATCGAAATTTTGCTTGAGAATCTCAAGTTTATCAGTCAGGTAAGTGGTTGAACCTGAACCAAAAGCTTTCATCTGGATAACTTTTGCTTTAACTGTTTGTATTAAAAAGTCAAAAAATTTATTTCATTTTGTAAGAACAAAGGAGAAAAGGGATGGGAGAGGAAGAAAAACAGGAGTGTTAGGAGGGAGAAATGGGTTTATGTGTGGTGAAGGAAAGGATAGTAGTGGAAGGGTATAGGACATGGGGAAGGTTTGTTTTACTTTGATTTTGCTGATTTTTTAAACAAATTAGAAGGGGGTTGCAGTTTGGCATTTATTGTTGTTGTGTAGGAAATAGAACAGGGGAGGGGTTGTTTGTATTTGCTGGACGAAAGGGAAAGAGACAAGGGAGATGCAGGGAAAAGAAATGGGTTTAAGAAGGGGCATGCCTAGTGTGAAATTGGTGGTCTATTTGGAGTGTGGGGGGATTGAGCTACTACAGTCGACATGGGGGAAGGAAAGTCTTCTGAATTTGGTGGGGGGAAGGTGACAAAAAAAAGAAAGAAAAGGGTGGCCCCAATTGAAAGATTCAAAATACCCGAAAATAAAATTCTTAAACCCGCTCTCGACCTTACCCGACCCAATTCAAAATAAAATTTCTAAACCGAAATAGTAATGAAATCAAAAAAATAATTCCAAGTCTCGGAATAAGAAAGTAGATATAGAAATCCGTTGTACAATCCAATTTAAAATTATGCCGAAATTTCCTTCAAAAGAATTAGAATAAAATTTAATAGCCAGATGACGAAAAATTTCAAAATTCTTGAAATCTTATAAATTAATAAAATCAAATTCAACTTGGGATCAAATCATAATTTACAAAAATATTATTTTATTTTAGGGTCTTTACACATTTAGACTTAGAAGTGGTTGAATGTTGACCCAAATGTTTCGTCTTTGAATTCACAGTGATTGGAACTAAAACAGCCCTGGGAATTGGAAGTTTTTGATCCATCCCTAGCCACCTACAATGTCAATTTATGCAATTTGGTATTCAAGAAGAGAGGTAATTATTGTTTCAATTAGAATTACTTTTTTTTTAATTATGGAGGTTTTGCTCTCTTTTTTCTTACTGTATTATTTTGCGCATTATATTGTTTTTATTGATTGATGCTTTATTATGTTATACACTTGGTTGGTGATTATTTGTACTTTAATTTTCATTTTTTTTAATGGAAAATAGTATTGTTTTACAATAAAAGTTCATAGGTGGGTGTAAAAACTATTTAGTGGTTGGGGCTCGGTGGCCGTCGTCGCTCGCGCTTGACTTCTGAATATATCCCCCGATTTTCGTGTTCGGGGTGCTGTCTCCCTCGGTGGCCTGGGTCGTGGGCGATTCTCCGCCCCACCCTCTCCTCCTCCTCCCTCGTCTGCTCTGGTTTCCGATTAGGGTGTTTGGGGTCCCGTCCCTGGCTTCCCTCTTTCGTTTTTCCGGAATGGCTTCGAATCAGTGATCCCATCTCTCCGTTTGGCTTCCTCTCTACGCCCCTCTCCGGTGGGAGGTCCTCCGTTGGGGGCTCGGGCTCAGCGCCTGGCTCTCCTTTCTTCCCTTCTCCCCTTCGTTCTGCGCTACTGTTGGTTGTGGGCGGGGGTGGTTAGGTCGGGCTTGCTTCGGGCTTGACTTGGGCCCCAAGTTGTGTTCGGGCTTGGCTTGGGCCCCAAGTTGTGTTTCTTTGGCCCAATGCTTTGTTTTGGTTAAAAAGACATAAAAATAATAGTACAAAAACAACAAATAAAAAAGGACTTTGTGACGGGCCTTCTCGGCCATGGTGCTTCCACATTTTGGGCTGTCCTTTGGGCCCAAGGTTATGCCTTGAGCCCGGGGATGCCCGATTTGATGGATAAAAAATAATAATAAAATTAAATAATCTAAAATATAAAATAACTTGCGTATTAATCTCCGGGATTTCTTGCGCTCTTCGTCCTCTCGCGGTCGTGCTTCACTCTCTCGGGTTGGTTGGAGTTCTGTCGGTTGGATTCGTGGTTAGTTTCGGTTGAGGAGCAGTTCTGCGGCCCTGGTTGATCGAAGTGATCGTGTTAGTGGTGTTCGTGGTCTCCGAAGATCCTTCATCTAGGTGGAGGGAACGTCGTGTGATCCACACTTCCCTAGGAGTCGTCTTTGCCCTTTGTGGATTTCTGCTTTCCGTCTTTCCGGCGGCGAGACATCGTGTCAGCTATGCTGTCCCATGCGCTCGCTATCCACTTCTCCTTGCCGGGTCTCCTTCTTCTCGCTGCTGTGTCCGCTTGGGTGCTCAGGGTCTGGGGTTTCCGGGTTTTTTGCGTAGTTCTTTTGTTGTATTAGGTGACTGTATTATGTTTCCTTGTTGTATTTTCTTTTACTATGTTGTATGCTTAGACGGCTTGCCGTCTGCCGACTTTGTCGGCCTCTCGAGGTCCGGGCCTGTCCGGTCTCGAATTTTTTCCTAATAATAAAAAAAAAAACTATTTAGTTCAGTGACCATGTAATGCTTCAAATATTAGTAATAAGCTAACTAAAATGGTAATTTATATATTATAATTTTTTATATATATTTTTAGGTAAGTAGTTAGAATTTACAGTATTATAGTAAATCATTTTCATATGTAGGTATGAATACAAGTTGGACCGAATTACCAAATAATCACCCAGATTATAGTAATGGAGTCACGAAGTTCATAGAGTTGGCTAGGGAAAATCTTGTTCAAGGGAGAACTCGATGCCCATGCAAAAAATGTAAAGTGGACAAGTGGGTCCTAATAGATGAAGTAGAGCACCATCTATTATTTAAGGGGTTTTACAAACCTTACAAGAAGTGGATTCATCACGGGAAAGGGGATATGCTTCCACGTATGTTGGGACATGATTTGGGAAGTACAAGTCAAGGAGCCCTTAAAAGTCAACAAGTGGTTGTAGGCCAGGATGATATGCAAGGGCTGTTAACTGCAACTTTTGGTCCCAACATCCCTCCTTCCACCTATCATGTAAATAACTTGGATACACAACCAAATTATATTGAGGAGGAACCCTTCAATGTCCATACAGAACCTAATATCTCTGACCATTTTTCTTTCGAAGAGCCTAGTGAATCACCATTTATCAGTGATGAAGAAAATGTCAAGTATCAAAAGCTACTTAAAGATGCAAACGAGGAACTCTACGCAGGTTGTAGCTCATTTTCGAAACTGTCATTTCTTTTAAATTTGATGCATCTGAAATCTTCATTCCACTGGAGCGCAGAGTCTTTCAATATGTTGCTCAAACTTCTAGTTGATGCATTTCCGCAAAGTATAGAGTTCCCAGTATCTTACTGTGAATCAAAGAAGATGATAAATGACTTGGGACTTGGATATGAAAAAATTGATGCTTGTCCAAACAACTGTATCTTGTATTGGGGTGAATCATCGGAGTTAGATTGCTGTCCTATTTGTAATTCTTCGAGGTGGCAAAAGGTTAAAGGAAAAGAGGATGATACAACCGGGAATAATGTTGTTAAGAAGAATCAGCCAGCTAAGATTATGCGATATTTCCCTCTGATTCCAAGATTAAAAAGGATTTATATGTCATCTAAGACGGCTGCAGACATGAGATGGCATGATAAAGATCGTGTGAAGGATGGGAAACTCCGACATCCGGCAGATGCTAGAACATGGATAGACTTTGATGCCATGTATTCTGACTTCTCCTCTGAGCCTCGTAATGTACGACTTGCTCTTGCCAGTGATGGTTTTAATCCATATCGTCTCATGAATACTACTTATAGTACATGGCCAGTGGTATTAATTCCTTATAATTTGCCTCCATGGTTAGTTATGAAGCCGTCATCATTTATCCTCTCGATGATTATTCCTGGAAAATCAGGACCAGGAAATGATATTGATGTATACTTGCAGCCATTGTTGCATGAGTTGAAAATATTGTGGGAAGGTATTGATGCTTATGATGCTTCTGTTGGAGAATGGTTTAGGTTGTGGGCTGCATTGATGTGCACAATTAATGATTTCCCCGCATTAGGTATGTTATCTGGTTGGAGCACCAAGGGTTATAATGCATGTCCAGTCTGTACAAACTCAACTCATTCATACATGTTTGGTGGTAAAATATCTTATGCTGGACATCGGAAATGGTTACCAGATGGTCATCCTTACCGATCTCAAGGGGAGTTGTTCGATGGGACTTGTGAATATGGTCATGCTCCAGTTCGTACATCTGGGTCAGAGATTTTGAGGCAACAAGAAGGGATTGATTATGTTTATGGCAAGAAGAAGAAACCTCCTGTAAAAAAGAGAGTTAGGCGAGTTGTTGGCACATCTACAGAAGGAGATGCTACATGTGATGAAGAGCATGCTGCACTTTGGAACAAAAAGAGCATATTTTTTTACTTACCATATTGGGAGCATAACATGTTGCGTCATAATTTAGATGTTATGCACATTGAGAAAAATGTATGTGATATTTTGTTAGGAACTCTTCTTGATATGGGCAAAAAAAGCAGAGATGATGTCAAAGCTAGAAAAGCTATTGAAATGTTAGGGGTAAAGCCCCATCTTTGGCTTCAACCTCGTCCAAATCGAGAGCCAATTATGCCTCCGGCTTCATACACCATGTCGTTAGTAGAAAAAGAGAGATTCTTAACGGTTCTGCAAAAACTGAGAGTTCCTGATGGGTATGGATCTAACCTTTCTCGATGTGTTAGCATAAAGCAGCGAAAGTTAATGGGCCTAAAAAGTCATGACAATCATGTGTTAATGCAAGACATCCTTCCCGTAGCTTTACGTGCATCCAGAGCTACACAAGTTGTTGATTTACTTTCAAACTTGTCTTCATTTTTCAAGTATTTATGTTCTACAACTCTTGATTTAGAAGAACTGGATGCTTCTCAAGCCTTGATTGCTCTTACTCTTTGTGAAATGGAAAAAGAGTTCCTTCCTTCCTTTTGTACAATCATGGTTCACCTACTAATTCACTTGGTGGATGAGGCTAAGCTTGGTGGTCCAGTTCAGTATAGGTGGATGTATCCTATTGAAAGGTAGGTAAACCTAGCTTTATGTAGTATTTTTGATATGTGGATCTTTGTAATGTATTATCATTGACTAAAAAATTACTATAAAGGTATTTGGCGCATTTGAAGTCATATGTCAGCAATAAAGCCCAACCAGAGGGGTCTATTGCTGAAGGATATATTCTAGAAGAGACAACCACTTTCTGTTCAAGATATTTAGAAGGAGCTGAGACAATTTTCAGTCGATCAAAGAGGATTGATGATGTTGTAGAGAACAATCATCTATATTTGTATAACTCTGGTGGTCGTGTAGTTGGAATGACAAAGCTTGTTTCCCTTGATGACCAAAGTTTGAAGCAAGCACATCGCTACGTTTTGCTACATTGTGATGAAATGAATGATTTAAAAGCGTAAGTCATAGAGTCTGTTTGTACGTATTAATTTCATTCCTAATTTGATTAATCATATATGGAACTAACTCTTTGCAAAACATATGAAGTCGATTTATTCATCAGAAGCAACAACATGAAGGAAGAGTTCAAACTAATGAAAACATTCAAAATGAGTGGATTATACATGAATTTGCAGGCTGGCTTCAAAATCAGGTTATTTGGATTTTAGTACCATAGAAAATTGTCTAGTTGGGAAGTTTGGTGTTTTACTCTTTTTTCTTTTTTCTTTGGTAACTATTAGGTGCACAACATATCTGACAGAAATGAAGATGTTTTGATAAAGGCTTTAGTTGGTGGATTGAACAAATTTGCCAAAAGATTCAAAGCCTTTATGATCAATGGGTATAAATTTCACACCATTGATCGGGAAGAATTTCGGAAGACACAAAATTCTGGAGTTATGGTCGAAGCAGATGGTCAAGCATATTATGGGAGGCTCATTGATATCTATGAGTTAGATTATTATGGCTCATACAAAGTTGTAGTATTTCGATGTGAATGGATTGATGTAAATAGGGGTTTGAGGGTATACGGGAAAGAAGGTGCTTGTGTCAACTTCTCCAAGTTGATGCATACGGGTCGATTTTTGCAAGATGACCCGTTCATATTTTCTTCTCAAGCTAAGCAAGTTTTCTTTGTTGAAGATGAGTTACAAAAGGGGTGGTTTCATGTCATTCGAACAAAGCCTAGGGATTTATTTGATTTAGGCAATGATGAACATTAGATTTATGTTATTATAAGATTGTTTTTATTGTTTATTTTTAGTTTGTTTATTCGAGTCAAATCATTTCCTCTTAGTGAAACTATTATTTTATTATCACTTCTTGTTAATGAAATTATTCTTTCATATACCTACCTTCTATTATTGCAAAAGCATAAGTCATATAGATTCTTATCTTATGTCAACTTATATAATGTTATGACATACTAATGTTTTTATTTATCATCAATATAGGAATACATGATGAGTTATAGAAGCAAGAAGACAAGAACCAAAGGTGCTGATCAAGCTACAGAATCAGATAGGTCTTCACCCAGTGTGGAATTTGATTCAAGACTACATCAGGCGACTCATGTTGCACAAGAAAAGGGGATTTCATTGTCTGGAACCTCGGGATTTAAGTCACACTCATCCACCAAAACAAAACAAGTAGGAGCAACCAAGGTAAACTCTAATATATCAAAGCCTATATTTGTTAAACCTGGAGCTCTAGCATCGAATGTAAACCAAAACATTAGGCCTCAAAAAACAGATAACACCATTCTGTTGAAGGAGAAAAACCCATCCATCGACCCACTTCTTACAGCTCCATCCACTAACCCACATCCTATCACTCCATTTAGACCCTTCACATCAAAAACATCGCAAACCCTTAGGCCTCCGAGTACAGTCAATGCAAACATAGATGCTAGATCCTTGCCAACTAAAGGGCCTCCAAAATCCACATTGACATCACAATGTCAAAACCCATCACTGAACTTGCATCGTTCTTCCTTTCGTAAGCCTTCTCCATCAATGGATAGTAGCATTCAACACACAACAGCTACAGTGTGTTCCAATTCGGCAATTCCATCTCAGCCTGAAGATCCATTGGGTAGATCATCTCAAAACATTGTGCACTCTAAGCCTTCTAAATCAGTGGGAGGTAGGATTCTGCACACAACAGTTGCAATGTGTGCCAATTCAACAATTCCATCTCAGCTTCAAGATCCAATTGGTAGACCACCTCAGAACATTATGCACTCCATGTCCCAAAGGCATTCTAAATCAGTGGGTGGAATGATTCCCAGTCCAACTAGGGACGATTCTTTGATAGATTCTGATGACTCTGATGCAACTGAAAATGATGAATCTGATGGTGATGAATACGATGGCGAGCCACTGCAAGACAATGGCGTAGATGAGCCAGTACAAGACAATGGCGTAGATGAGCAAGAACAAGACAATGGTGTAGACCAAGTTCCACTGAAAAAGTCAAAGCCTTCTAGACCTCGAACTGTGAGGTCGAGAAGTGCAGCCCCTAATTGGCCCAGCGATCTAAAATTTGATGAAAAGGATGAGGTTTTGACCGTAGGTAAAGTTTGTTAAGTTTTTCTTTTAATTATAGATGTTAAAATTATCTTCGTTTATAGTTGTTCGTCTACTTTTTATTATTTGACATAGATACCGAAGGAAACCATAAAATTTTCAGTGGGCCAATACAACCTCGAGATGTTGATAACTTGCTTGGAGATGGGGTTAGGTGCATTGTCAATTTTAATGATCTCAACCAACCTATTCGAAAAGCTGGGAGCGTTCTTGTTAAATACCTTGGTTCATTGGCTAAGATTGAGAGGTTTTGTCCTATTGGAGAAGATAGTTGGCACGATGTCAATAAACATTGTAAAGTGGACATCGTTGAGGTAGTTAGAGTAAGTTTCTTGTAATTATATATATGTATATATTTTAAATTGAATTTATTATGGTTTTAAGTGCAGCCACCTTTGTTGAATATGGAATTGTTCAATGTTGCAGGCAAAATTTGTAATCCCATCTGGAAAGTTATTTGACAATGCAATACTCAGGCGTGTTTGTAAACACTGGAAGCATTATAAATACACCTTGAAAAGGCTGAAATTTAACCCAGATAAGAGGTCAAAAGATCAAATTATCAACGATGTACCCCTTGGACATACACTTGACAATTGGATGCGTTTGGTTGAGTATTGGTATTCACCGAAGGGAAAGGTTAGTTCTTACACTTGTAGCTTTCTTCCCAATAATATATTTAGCAATACTTAAACAATTTATATTTTCATTGAGTACTTTAAAATGCTACAGAAAAGGTCCCTTTGTGGAAAAGAGGCACGAGCATCCCAAAGTCACGTGCATACCACCGGTTGCATAAGTTATGCTAATAAGAGAGCTGATTTTGTACGTTTTCTCCTTATATATACATATTTAATAGTATAATCTAATTATTAGGTACTTTATGTTACTATATTTATATGGTTTGTTCAAATTTAGGTTGAATCCAAAGGAAATCAACCGAGTCATTTAGAGTTTTTTGAGTTGACACACAAGAAAGCTGGAGGGGGCTTTGTTGATAACACGATATCCTCACAATTAATGGTACATGTTTGTTACATATGTCAATGATGATTCCATTTGTTGATCTTATTTTTCTTATTTCTTTCTTAAATCATGTATAAATATGTTATTGTTATTTTTCTTTCTCGTATGAACATAGGAAGAAGCTAATTCCAAAGTGGAAGAACTTGTTCGTACTTCTTCACCTTCAAAGTCTCGTGCAGAAATCGAGAACGATGTGTTTGACAAGCTAATGTATGAGGAAGAGAACCCTAAGAGACCAGTTGGATTTGGTTTTGGTGTAAAGCAAAGCCATGTTTTTGGAGTGCATGGAATATTGAGAAAAAGAGGGTACGACTCTACCACTCCAACTTGCAACTCTACTGACATGGAAAACATGAAAGTGAAAATGACGAGTATGGAGAAGGAGAACAAAGAGCTTCGGGCAAAAGTTGATCAGAGCAATCATTTTTTGCTACAAACACTCAATGCAATTAGTGATGGCAAAGTGTCTGATGAGTTCTTTAATGCTGTCCAGACGGCATTACGCACGGCTAATTCTCAGGTTGGATTCTAGTTTCTGCTGCGTTCTTTATGTTATATCCTAGAAGCTGATTTTAATACTTGTCTAGAAGCTGATTTTTGTTCTCTTTGCAAAGTTTCTGCTTGTTCCTGTTGTGTTTGCCACCACCAGTTTGAGAGTTTCTGCTGCGTTGTTTTTGTTGATGCCTTGTTCTTTTATTTTGGACACGTACAGTTGGTGGATTTGACTCGTATAGATTGTATGCTTTTAATACTTGTCTATAATTTGATTCTTTTTCTATTTAACTTAAAATATATATTTGTGTTTATTGTGTGAAGGCTGTTTCAGCTGCAAGTGGTCATAATAGTACACACAATGGATTGGACGATACTCGCGTGCCAAGGTCACCAAGCTAGAGAGTTTCCAAGACCTACATCATTTGGATTGGCAAGCCGATTTGAATATTTCTTTGTTCTATATATGCATGAATTGTTTAAGAATGCTCCAAGTTCTAATTTTGAAGTTTCCTAGCTTGTTACTTACTTGTCTTTGTGACGTTGAATTGGAATTAAATTGAAAATGAACAGGTGTGATGTACGTTGTTGAATTGGAATTATATATTATATATATATAAGTGTTGGTGTTTTTAATCAATTCCACTTTCTTCAATTTGTATTGGAATTCAATTCAGAACGATCAGGTTTATTTTGTATTGGAATTGACTTGAGAACAATCAGAATTTTGGTCCATTCCACCCACTAAATTCACGTTTTTTTATATATAAAAAACATTGGACCTTTTGGCGCCAAACCATAATCGACTATTTTTTGTGTCGAAATTCTGGTGTGAAGCTTGCTATGTTTCGACGCTCTTTAGTGTCCAAAAAATCTCGACACTTTTATGCGTCCAGAATGACGTTTTTCTCGACGCTTTTAAGCCGGTCCGAAATTTCACATGGAATGAAACTAAAAGCGTCGAAACGTATTACTCGACGCTTAAAGAGGTCGAAGAAGTCGACGTAAAATAGGGTCGACCAAAAATCGACGTTGAAATTACCGACGTTTTTCTGAAGCGTCGAAATGCAAAATTTAGACGCTTTTAAACGTCCATAATGGCTCCAAAAAGCGTCCATTATGGCCTGGTTTTCTAGTAGTGATTTTAAGAATATATATATGTATATGCGGGACGGGACGGGATTTGCGGGATGGGAACTCTCCGTCCCGCGTCCCGTCCCGCGTAGTTTTTGCGGGACGGGATCGGGACGGGATTGACATTTTTTTTTCTAAATCCCACCGGGATCGGGACGGGATCGGAACGGGATGCGGGACGGGACGGGATTTGCGGGATTTGTGCCCACCCCTAGTGTTAATTGCTACCATGGACTTTGTTGCAAGAATAGTGAAGTTGTTGGTGCACATGGGTGCCTACCATGGTTTTTAGGATCGGGATCCTAATGTGGGATCGAGACAAGGGTGTAGGATCGGATCGTAGGATCGTAAGATCCTAGACAAAAATTAAAAATAAAATAAAAACAAACCATCCTAAACAAATACCTTAATTTTAAAATAAAACTAAGCTTTTCCTCCATTAAACAAATTATGTAACTAAAATAGTCCAATAATAAGCATTTAACATTCATAATTTGTCAAGAATAATGTCTTAAAATATGACAAACATACAAGAGATAAATCACACATCCAAATATCCAATGACATCTCTAGTTTCAAATGCCATCATCGCAATTAACCACATCATGAACAATTTCAGGCGCTCAGACGTGGATTTGTCGAGTTGAGTAACGAAACAAAGGGGTTAGGGTTTCAATTCAACGTCTTCACTCTTCTGCCTTCAATTTCTAAGGAGATAGGCTACCAAAAAATAAAAAATAAAAAGGTTCATCGTATCTAGAAGGCCCAATATTCAAACAAAACAAACACAATTACACAAATATGATTTTTACTAGGATCGGATATTTTTTCTAGGATCGGTAGGATCCTACCGATCCCACACAATCCCATAGGATCCATGGGATCCTAGGTGGATCCATGGGATCCTAGATGGATCCTAGCACGAAGGAGTCTATATCCCCGATCCGGATCAAAACCTTGCCTAGAATCCTAGGATCGTAGGATCGTAGGATCCGGATCGGGATCCTAATAACCATGGTGCCTACTACCTACCCTATTGTTCTTGAGTATTGAGTATGAAGTGTCGAGTTTAGTACAGGAGACAAGAGCAAGCTCAAGTGGTGTTGACTGGTTACTTGGAAGGGGATAATAGTAGAAATACATTAGAATTTGTTTTACACTTTTACTCCATCTGTTGGTTTTAATGTGTAATAACTTGTAATACATTCTAGTGCTTGTATGTTTCATTCATCTCGGTATTAGCATTTTATATTCCCCAAGCTTTGAGGACAAAACTTTTATAAGGAGTGGCTATTGCCATGTATAGAGGTTAAAGGGAATTAGTATAAATACCCCATATCTTTCATCCACAAGAATTTCAATGTGGAATGTAAGAGGAAAAAATATGAGGATATATTTTTTCTCAAACTTCATTTCCAATGTAGGAAACAAGTGAAGTGGGAGAAATTGATAAATCCCGGTGGGCCATATAACCGTGGGGGGTCCACACGGCAGAGCGCACATGCGCACCCGAGCCGAGCACACAAGATCAGCGGGGTTCCATCCTAAAACCAATTGGCAATAGGAGGAGTAGCCCCACTAGCTTATATGCAAGGGTCGGGTTCTCGTGTTTTTCGATGTGGGACAAAGGCTCCAACACATCACAACACGCCCCCTCAAGTGCAACTGCCTGGCCCCGCAATATATGCCAGTTGCACTTGACGTCTTGCCTTAAGGCCGGCTAGCCCAGTAGATAGATCGACCAGGGTCCTGGACCGCACCGCTCTGATACCATGATAAATCCCGGTGGGCCATATAACCGCGGTGGGCCATATAACCGTGGGGGGTCCACACGGCAGAGCACACATGCGCACCCAAGCCGAGCACACAAGATCAGCGGGGTTCCATCCTAAAACCAATTGGCAATAGGAGGAGTAGCCCACTAGCTTATATGCAAGGGTCGGGTTCTCGTGTTTTTCGATGTGGGACAAAGGCTCCAACACATCACAACAGAAATAGGATAGTGGGATACATATATATATATATCCTCATGACTTCTCATTCTAACTCCATATTTTCGATGTGAGATGTAGTTTTTGTCCCACGTTGGAAATAAATGGATGGAAGGAAGACTTCCAAGTCTACAAAAGGAGAAGCATGGGAGTTCATTTATCTCATATTGCCATTGCATATGCATATTTGTTTATGTAATATTATGAATTATTTTAAGAATAATTTATATAATTTACATAATAATTGTAAATTCATTTTATTAAAAATAAATTTTTTTAAAAAATATATTTTAAAATGGCGGGTTGAACCGGGTCGGATCTGCCGGGTCACGGGTTATCTTTTCCTCGACCCTAACGGCCTAACCCTCAACCCGAGCCAACCCTTCGACCCTTAGACCCTAACCTAGCGGGTCATTGACCCAACGGGTCACGAGTCGACCCGCATGACCCGTGACCCGTGGCCATGTCTAGATATGTGATGAAGAAAAGTATAAAATCAAGCTCGATCTATTAACTCTATTAATTTTTTTTTAAATACATGAGAGAAAACCTTAAATTTGTGATTATAAATAGTCAATAGAATAAATTTAAAAAATTACAAATTATAAAAAATAAAGCTAAAGAGGTTTAGACACGTAACCTAAGTTCTTTTTTACAATTAACTTCACCAGTCTTTATAATTCATGATTCTTTTAACGGTTTTTCTATCCTATGCGTTGTGATATAAGATAAAAGTACTAATTTGAAAATATTTTTCAAATTTTAATTAGTTTAACTTTTTTTTTAATTAGATTCATAGGGACGATTATTTTTTCCGTATGAATTCTTTCCCACTTTATTACTTTATCATAGCCCCGTCTAAGGGCATAAGATAAGAAGACAATTCTTTTATAAGTTTTACTGATTTTTTATCCCTGAAATTAATATTGAAAAATTATTTAAAAAAACACCTGATAAATACGGCATTACGACTCATACCATACAAGTATACAACTAACATACTTCATCCGTCTTCTTCAGCTATTTCCGGTTTAGTTTAGACCTGCTTGATTTCGCTTACGACTCATACCATACAAGTATACAACTAACATACTTCATCCGTCTTCTTCGGCTATTTCCAGTTTAGTTTAGACCTGCTTGATTTCGCTTATTGTACATTATTTTTGCTTGGATTGCACCGTTTGATTTTATTGTTTATTTTAGTTTCGGAAATTTCGCGAAGTACCCCTGAGGTATTGCAATTTTCGCAAGGTATACAACTTTTTTACATATTTCGCGTGGTATCCCTGAGTTTTTAAAATATTTCGCGTCTAGCCCCTCCCGTTAAATATTAAAGAAAAACGTTACCCTTCCGTTAAATAAATGAAAAGGTAAATACAGTAAAAGAAAAAGAAAGGACAAAACGCTTTCGCTTACCTCTTGCATCTTTCTCTCTGAAACCCGATATGAGCGAACAGACATCAACGAAGGACGGAGTGGAAGGCAAACCCAACGTCGGATAGTATCTTGGTGCTTGATGGTGGCCGAATCGAGGACGGTTCCTAGCACTCGATGTTGGCAGTCGGGAGGAGACCCTCGTGGTCGTGACCACTAATCAGGTAAAGCTTTGATTTCTAGGGTTTGAAAATTAGGGAAATTTGGTTTCAAATGTTAGAATCGAAATTGGGGGTTTTCATCGGTTGTTTAAGATTCTAGGGTTTAAAATTAGGGTGTTTGATTATTAACCTATGAGGCTATGACTATATTGTATATTGAAGATGAGTAGATGACCATCCCACATTACCGCACTACAAGTTCTCATATCTTGTTGATGACAGTACTTGTTCCTGATTTGCTATCTTTAGTTTAAGGTAATGAGTGGGAAGTGGGAATACTGTGACTAATGAAAAAGGTTTAAGGTTCTCAATACCCGGTTGGTTTCATCATACAAATTGGAAAAAATGAAGAGATTAATGATTGCACACCAAAGTTTGACACTAAACTGATTTGGGAGGAAAGTAATGTTTAATCACCTATGCTTTGATGAGAAAAAAGCAGATTAAGTTCAGACTTCAAACTACAGTATTCAGATGTTGTATGCCAGAGGGTGTCTGTTTGTTTCTATGACATACTTTGGCACCATTAGGAGATATAACAGTAGTGTTGGGAAGGCTGGTTATTTCCTCACCACTAGCCAAAATTGGAAAAATTGTTTGCAGTATTGGTGGATCTTAATGGCTAGTCTGACAAGCACCTTCGACCAAAGATGCTTCTCCTTTCTTGTTGTTAACTGTGTTATGTTAAATTCACTACTAATTGAGTATTCTGTGGTTAGTTTATGGAAGTAGGAATTTATGTTGAAATTCAATGAGTTGCTTATGTCACAGAACCATAATTTGCGTTTTTTCAGCTTCTGCTTTCATCTTCAATGCATAAAACTGTTCGACTCTGGAGCTTGTCTAGCAAGGCTTGTTTGAAAATATTTTCACATAGTGGTTATGGTGAGTACTGTAAGATATTCGCTTTATTAAGCCTTAAGTTTTATCCTTACTATATTAAATTGTCTGTTGGTTGGAATTAGTGCAACTTAAAATTTACTGAACTTGATAGCCCGATTCTCATTCTATAGGACATAAGTGCTGTCACTGTCATGATTTGTCTCTCTATATCTATATATATGTTAAACGTTTGCCTTTTCCAGATCCTCTTATTATTGTCACTCTAAATTTTCTGAATCCATTTTCTATGTCTCTTCTGGAGTCTCTAAACCTCATTCTTGATTTCTTTTAATTTCTTCAATTTTTTTACTGCATTGATCTCGTGAATTTTGGAGCCCATGTTTCACCTACTGATACTGTATGATTTCGATCACTAAAACACTTAATAAACTCTAGAGTCTTACCTGTCTTCATTCATAGAACATCTTTTAGGAGTGATGACCAATGTGAAGGCACTTCAATAGATGGAGACAGTAGCTTAGTATAACCATGCATCAAGAAGTGAACTTTCTAGTTCAATTTATGATAATGATCAGCAGGAGATACCAATGAAGCTTCAGTGCGTTGATTGCAAAATAAATCAAGTCTTTGTATATACATCAAATGAGGGGGCATAAATTTACCTTGAAGCTTATTTTGAAGCCTATTAGCTCAAATGGTAGAGCATGTGCTTATGCGCAAGACGTGGGTTCGACTCCCACATAGGCTAATACAAAGATATGATGTGTAGGTGTTTTGCTAATCGTATATTTTCAGTATATAATTAGTCAACAAACAACCCCATATGATTTAAAGTAATTTAAGCTTCATTTTGAACATTCAATTGAGTTGAGATTAGCCTATGCGGGATTTGAACCCGCATCTTTGTGTATGTGCACAATGCTCTACCATTTGAGCTAATAGGCTTAAAATTCGATAGTCAATCCTTAGATTTGATTGAGGTTAACTGTCATTTTGAAATTTTGGCATCTCAGAAGAAGTCAACAAGGCCTCATTTTTTAAGCCTTGGTTTTGGATAACTCCCACATAGCCTTGCTACAGAAAGGACAAAGGTACAAATCAGCACTCTAGTGTGTCTTTAGCAAAAGGTCTCTGTTCTGGTTAAGGTTAATGGCTTTAGAAACAGGACTGTTCCAGTAAATCATCCGGGAGATCCTGCTATATTTCTTCATCAAAACCCCTCAAATTTCCAAACATTAACAAATCAACACCCATGGGCAATCTACCAATCAAAACTCTATTAATATGTCAACTGGAACATATCAAAAACTCAATTTTTCCATTAAACAAATAATAAAAATATATCAATCTGCACTTCAAACTTTGCCCTTACATTATTACCCTATACTTCATTATAATTCCCTTATTGTTTAGTCCAAGAAAATGTGAGGGACTGAGGTTCAAGGAAATCAAGATTTGAGAGAAAAGGGATGCATTTTCATTTTGGCGAATCTTTACCCTACTTTCAAGTCTATTTTTCAATTTCAAGATATACACTAAAACAAATCAACTAGTTTTCAACGACTTGCTAGATTGCTAAGGACTTTCCATGTACTACTAGTTTCAAAGCACAGAGTAACTTTTTTCAGAAAATTTTCTGAAACAATTTTATACAAAGACTGGGTAATAGTGGAACACCTATTACTATTAGTATTTACCATTTTGAAGAGTTTTCAGCTTACCTTTTGAAGAAAGGCCATGACTTTGATTTTCAATTTCAATTTTTTTTAATATCATGTCAAGTCTTTATGTTGTGAAAGTTCCATGTAATTCAGGGATGGGATACATAAAAATGGTCAGTAAAAATAATGTAGCAAGTCTGATATGAGAAAATAAAGTGCCAACAAGAGAAAGCAGAAGGAGAGAAAATAAAGTGCCAACACATATATGGAAGATAGGTGAATTAATCCTTGTGATATATGCCAAAATGCCAAATGGCTCAAATTACTCTATTCTCAAAACAGTGACACAATTAAAGATGTTCAGCCATGGGATGTACTCAAAACCCTAATTGACTTTAACAAATCCGATTATTCATTCTATAACCTAGCCGGGCCAGCTCAAACAGTAGATGAAGCAAATAATCAAGCATTGTACCTCCTGGTTCTTCAAAATGCTACATTTATAATGTTAAAAGAAATTACATATTCGAACAAATAACATCCCTCTAAGATTAACAATAACTAGAAAGCGAATATTTTCAACCTTACCGCTGCAATGCATTCTCAATTTCTAACACAAAATCAGAGAAATCGATCGGGAAATCAACTGTAGACTAACCAAATGAAGGCATCCCTAACTCAGAGGATCGCAATTCCGAACTCGAAGGATCGCAATCAAGCAGTGCAATCAATAAACAAAAAGACCTAATTAAAGAAGCACAATAAGAGAGAATAAAACAGTGGGAAGGACGAAAGATTTCAAAACCTTGGAAAAATCTTGGCCGATGTAGCCTGTAGCGTTGGATGATGATGACACAGAGAAATGGGAGATTTCCCCATCTTCAATTCGATTTCCCAAATCCTTGGAAAAATCTTGTCCGCTGTAGCATGTGGCGTTGGCGAAGACGACGTCTCTCCCGGTGGAGACGGCGGATCCGAGCACAGGGGCAGGAGGGCTGTTCTCCGGCGTGGCCTTCTTCTTCGCATTCTTGCTCTCTCTCTCCGCTCCCTCCTCTGTTCTCCGACCTTTCTTTCTTTCTTTCTATTTTTATTGCAAACTAACGGAGAGCCGTTAAAATTAACCGGAAAGGGCACGAGACAAAATAATTGAAAACCACAGGGGCACCACGCGAAATATGTAAAAGAGTTGTATACCTCACGAAAATTGCAATACCTCAGGGGTAACTCGCGAAATTTCCGTTTTAGTTTTAAGACCATTCTTTCGTACGTCGACTCACCGGCCCTCACTCAAATTCTTGTCTAATTATACAACAAACATAATATAGCTCAATAGTGTTTTGATAAGAGATGATTGAAAATTGGGTGGGGAGACCTGCAGACGGATGAAGATCACTTGCTCTTCATCTGCAACCTCCGGGTGAAGGCGACTAATCGAACTGCAATTTAAAGAAGATTGAGATGCAAAGAGATTATGGAGGAGAGCAAAGGTGAAGGGTATAGTTCAAGCAGGAGGAATCTGGTGTTTGCTGTAAATGGGGAGAGATTTGAAGTCCCAAGCATTCACCAATCAACTACCCTTGTTGAGTTCTTGCGCTCCTTCACTCGTTTCAAGAGCGTCAAGCTCGGCTGCGGTGAAGGTCCATCTCTCTCCCTCTCTCCCCCCCTTTGTATCTGTATCAGTAATTTGTGGTTCAGATGATCTTTTCATTCAACCACCTGTATTGCTATTTTTGTCAACAAGCCTAAAATTGTTCCCACAAAATAACGAGCCAATCATTTTACAAGAGCATTTTTACACTCTGCCGGTGGCTTGTAAATGGAAGACTATCAATTATAAATCGTCATAGGTAAACTTTATAATTAAAGGTGATTTTGTGCAAATTGGTCTTATGTTTTCCCCCTTTAATGGTTATATGGATCTTCTTTATCTGGTTCTTGTATACTCCATGAATCTTATATTCCATTTTGGGTATAGTGCTCATGAATCATGGATTTTGGTTGCTGAAATGATAGCAATCATATGACTAGGGAGTAGGGGCCTCATCCACCTCACCTGTAAACATGGGTAAAAATCTTTTATAAACAGATAAGAAAAAGAGACTGTGGATAAACACGTGGTGGATCGGGTCAGATACGAGTGAAGGTATCTCCAATCCGTCACATACATGACCCATTTCCATCCCTAATCATGATGACATATTTCACTTTAGTGATGGACAAGGATCCACATTTAAAGCCACCTGATAGTTTACATGGTTACATTGGATGCTTCTGAATTATTGAAAGAGCTATGGTTGTTGGGAATACTTTGATTGATGAAGAATCACTATGAATCTACAGACATCTGTTAGTTCATAAAAAGCATCGGGATTGTTGGAGAGGCTGTAATGCTTCTAAAAACTTAGCAATTTATTAGCAAATAGCAACTAGGCTAGTTTCAGCTTTGTGTATGAAAAAATTTTAGATGTCTTTGCTTTTAGTATACGAATTATCATAAAGCAACAATGATGGTTAATTCATGTCTTGGATTGACCTTGATCCACTTAATGCAGGTGGTTGTGGCTCTTGCATGGTTCTGGTTTCCAAATACGACCCCCTACGTGATCAAGTGGGAGATTACTCAGTTAATTCATGTCTTACACTTCTTTGTAGTGTGGATGGTTGTTCTATTACAACAGCTGAAGGTATTGGCAACAGCAAAGATGGCTTCCACCCAATACAGCAGAGGTTTGCTGGTTTTCATGCCTCCCAGTGTGGCTTCTGCACCCCTGGGATGTGCATGTCACTCTTCTCGGCTCTTGTCAATGCCGACAAGGAAGATAACTCGGAGCCCTCTCCTGGGTTCTCCAAGCTGACGATCTCTGAAGCTGAGAAGAGTATAGCAGGGAACCTCTGCCGCTGCACTGGCTATCGGCCCATTGCTAACGCCTGCAAGAGCTTTGCAGCTAATGTGGACATTGAGGATTTGGGACTGAACTCGTTTTGGAGAAAGGATGATAGCAAGGAAGTTAAAGCAAGTAGGTTACCTTCTTATACATCCAAGGATCAAATCTGTAGATTTCCGGAGTTTCTAAAGGAGGAATTTAAGTCTTATGCACCGTTAAATTCAAAAGGATGTTCTTGGTACAATCCTACAAGCATCAGGGAGCTCCAAGGATTGCTGGAATTGAGTGATTCTGACAAAGAAAAGAGCCGTTTGAAGTTGGTCGTTAGCAATACTGGTGTAAGTTACTACAAGGAACTTGAGAAGTATGACATGTATATTGACCTCAAATACATTCCCGAATTAACAGTTATGCGGATAGATGAGTCAGAAACATGTATTGGGGCTGCGGTGACAATTTCTAAAGCTATTGAATCACTGAAGCTAGGTAGCAACAGTGAATGTAATGAGGGAACTGGGTTATTGCTTCAAAAAATTGCTAACCACCTTGAGGAAGTTGCCTCAAAATCTGTTCGGAATTCAGCAAGTATAGGTGGAAATTTGGTGATGTCACAGAGGAGCGGTTTTCCCTCTGATGTTGCGACCTTAATGCTTGCAGTGAATGCAACAGTTGATGTTGTAACCGGATCAGAACATGAAATGATCACCTTCGAAGAGTTCCTTAAAATGCCTCCTCTTGACTCTAGAGGCTTACTAATGAGTGTTCATATCCCGAATTGGAAGCCAGTGTGTAATGATCACTCACTTCAGCCTTCTAAGCTACTATTTGAGACGTACAGGGCATCACGTCGGCCTTTGGGGAATGCATTACCTTATTTAAATGCAGCTATTCTGTCTGAAGTTTGTCCGAGCAAAGATTTGGTTTCTGCCGTGATAAATGATATCCATTTGGCTTTTGGGGCCTATGGGGTTGGACATGCAGTTCGGGTTAGAAATGTTGAAGAATTTCTGATTGGAACAACTCTAATATATGATGTTCTGTTTGAAGCTGTTCAGTTAATTCAGGCCTCTATTGTTCCAGGCGATGGCATTCAACATGCTTCTTATAGGTCAAGCTTGGCTGCCAGTTTTCTTTTTGAGTCCCTTCACCCTCTATTGGACTCTCGTCCTGAACTTTCTCGTGTTTTGCTGAATGGCTATTCTGAGCCTCCGTCACAAAGCAATGGAATTAATCAGATTAACGATGAATCTCTGTTGTCACCTGCAAAGCAGACAATCGGGTCAAGTGGGGAATTCCATCCTGTTGGGGAGTCTCTTGTGAAGACTGGAGCTGCTCTTCAGGCTTCAGGTTTTCTTTCCTTATTTATGCTGAAGACATTATTTTTCATGGAAAGTAAATAAAAGACAGAATATCTTATCAACGTATTTTTAACTTATTAGCATCATTATAAGTCGACTTATTTTTAACTTTTTAGCATGATTGTATTACATGATCTCGGTAGTTTGTTTAGTTTGATGATGTGCATGATTTGGGTAGTTCTTTTTATGATTTTATCTACATGATTGCATGGCCTCTTGCAGGTGAAGCTGTGTACATTGATGATATTCCATCCCCAACAAATTGTCTTTATGGAGCTTTCATATATAGTAAGATGCCAAGGGCAAGGATCAAGGATGTAAAATTCGATTCAGGGTCATTTTCGGATGGGGTTGTTGCAATTATCTCATTTAGAGATATTCCGAATGGAGGGCAGAACATAGGATCCCTGTTCTTGACGAACATTGACCCCTTATTTGCTGAAGACATCACAACTTGTGCTGGTGACCGCATTGCTCTCGTGGTAAGGCAAATATTCGTCGAGTTCATCAAACTAAACAAACTAGGATTCTGTTTGTGCAGCTTCATGAACAAAAATGACTTCTTTTGTAGGTTGCAGAGACACAAAAACAAGCAGATTTGGCAGCAAACCTTGCAGTAGTTGAATATGACACTGAGGGACTAGACCCACCAATTCTAACCCTTGAAGAGGCAGTAGAAAAATCTAGCTTTTTCAAACTCCCTCCCATTTTCACTCCAAAGGAAGTCGGAGATTTCTCAGAGGGCATGGCTGAAGCCAGCCATACAATTCTTTCCGCAGAGGTACTTTTAAAGCGCGCTCCCTGTAAATGAAAAGAAGCATACCATCTATTTTACAATAAAAATGTTTTTGTGCTATGTAGATCAGCCTGCCATCACAGTATTATTTTTACATGGAGACCCAAACAGCCCTCGCTGTTCCAGATGAAGACAACTGCATTGTAGTTTACAGTTCCTCTCAGTGCCCTGAACATTGCAATCTCGTGATTGCAAGATGCCTTGGTATTAACGAGCATAATGTTCGTGTCATCACAAGAAGGGTTGGAGGCGGCTTTGGTGGCAAGTCCATGAAATCAATACCCGTAAGTATCCTCATCTCCCATGAACTTTAGTACTAACTCATTGATCACAGATATTTGTTGTTAGTGCTTCTAACTTGTAAATCCTTTCCTAGATTGCTACAGCTTGTGCGGTGGCAGCGAACAAGCTTTGTCGTCCTGTTAGAATGTACGTCAACCGAAAGACGGATATGGTGATGACAGGTGGAAGACACCCTATGAAGATAAAGTATAGCGTAGGATTCAAGTCGGATGGGAAGATCACCGCCTTGCACCTTGATGTACTAATCAACGCAGGGAATGTCGAGGATTATAGTCCTCTAATGCCACTTCGCATGACTGGTGCACTAAAGAAATATGACTGGGGTGCCTTGTCTTTCGACATTAAGTTGTGTAAGACGAACCACGTGAGCAAATCAGCACTGAGGGCCCCAGGGTCGTCACAAGGGTCATTTATAGTTGAAGCTGTAATTGAAAATGTAGCAGCCAGCCTCTCAATAGATGTGGATGCATTTAGAGCAAAGAATCTCCACACTTTCAAGAGCTTAAGCAATTTTTACGGGAAAGGTGCCGGCGAACCTCGTGATTACACACTGCCTTCAATTTGGGACAAGTTGGATGAGTTTTCAGGCTTTACAGAAAGAGCCCTCATGGTGAAAGAATTCAACAATTCTAATATATGGAAGAAAAGAGGAGTCTCTAGATTACCCATAGTGATGGAGGTGCATCTGAGGCCGACTCCTGGAAGAGTTAGCATACTGTGGGATGGTTCTGTTGTCGTTGAGGTCGGAGGGATTGAGCTTGGCCAAGGGCTATGGACAAAAGTAAAACAGATGGCTGCATATGGTCTGAGCTTGATCCAATGTGATGGAACTGAAGACCTTGTGGATTTAGTTCGGGTTGTGCAAGCTGATACACTGAGCTTAGTACAGGGAGGGAAAACAGTTGGGAGTACCACATCAGAGCTCAGCTGTGAAGCAGTTAGAATTTGCTGCAGCATCTTGGTTGAACGATTGAAAGATCTAAAAGAGAATCTCCTGCAAAAGACGGGGTCAGTTGATTGGAAGACACTGATCTATCAGGTGAAAACTTGTTTTCTTTGCATACAGTTGCTATATATGTTGTTTCTTTTAGATGATATGTCAATTGATGTGAAATTGATTTGTTGCTACTGATTTTTTCTGTTTCTGATTCTTCTTAGTGAACTTCTTGCATGATTCTGCTCTCCATTTCTCCGAAACGATACTTACTCTCTCACCTTCATCGAAACGCAGGCAGAGGTTCAGGCGGTCAATTTATCTGCAAGCACTTATTTCGTGCCAGACTCCACTTTCAAGGAATATCTGAACTATGGAGCAGCTGTCAGTGAGGTAAGTTTATAAGAGATTCGAGCTATATGGCCGAATGAATGCCATAAGCAGCAGTTAAACTCAAACAAGCACTTGTTGTCACAGGTGGAGGTGAATCTCCTGACAGGGGAAACCTCGATATTGAGGTCGGATATCATATACGACTGCGGACAGAGCCTTAACCCTGCAGTTGATTTGGGGCAGGTTGGCCTTCTTGTCAGTCTGTTTCATTCTTTCTGAAGTAAACCACTCTTTTAGTTGCTTCTGAGTATCGTGTCGTTTTCCTACAGATTGAAGGAGCATTTGTACAAGGAATCGGCTTCTTCATGATGGAGGAATACCTAACTGACGCAAATGGAATGGTAATTACTGATAGCACATGGACATACAAGATCCCGACGATAGACACTATCCCAAAACAGCTCAATGTCGAGATACTCAACAGCGGACACCACCAGAAGCGTGTTCTTTCGTCAAAAGGTAAATAGAAGCGCAGGCCTGTTTCTTCTGATCTTTTCAACAAATACCACTTTACAACATCTCAAAGAAGCAAATGCAAAATGAGTTGAGTCAAAACATGTGATAATTTGTCACACCTTGTGCAGCTTCCGGGGAGCCACCACTGCTGTTGGCAGCAACCGTACATTGTGCCACAAGAGCAGCGATTAAAGAAGCAAGAAAGCAGCTGAGATGTTGGGGCGGAGGTGCATCTGATTCTCCTGACATATTCCAAGTAAGTGTGCCTGCTACAATGCCTGTTGTGAAGGAGCTTTGCGGACTTGGCATCGTTGACAAGTACCTCCAGCATAAGATAGCTTGTGGCTTGTGAGGTGTGAACTATATATACAAACTACAAAGACTAGTGAACAAGTAAGCTACATTGCTTTGTTTTATTAATCAAAATGTACAAAAAAATGCACATTTGGCACAAGAGGGAATGGGGCTACTCCGATTCCATAGCATCACAACATGTCCAGATTTTCTTTGGGCGGTTAATTTGCTTGTCATACCTTTGCCCTATTACAATCTAGAAAAAGACCCGTGATTTTGTGTGTACATAATTCCTTGGTGTAATGTAAGGAAGCTATGCCGATGGACAAATAGTTTTTCAAAGATGAGACTTCAGTGAAACATGTTTCAAAACACATTTATCCCTCGTTTTCTTTTAGATAGGAAACTGTAATGGTTATGAATCTATTTCATATTTGAGTGATGATTATTGATTAATATTCTAACCATTATTCTCCTCTCATTTTCCATACAAAATTTATTTATTTTGCACAAGCGAATGGACCCTTACATACATCTGAAGGGACCCTTGCATCCTATAACCATATTGTAGGTGATCTGCACAAGTGAATGAATAAATGTTTTTCCATCACATACATGTGAATGACCCTCACATCCTATGATAATATTGTAGTACTTTGCACAAGCGAATGAATACATGTTTTTCCATATAGATGACATCTAATGTATCATGCCTGAGGATATCGTCAATCCACCTAGATCCAATCCAATGTAGTTTTATATGTAGCAAAGGACCTTGAAAACATACTTGTAGTTGTGCTCGACATCTACTGTATTTTTTGTTTTGCAAAAAAAAAAACGATAATAGCTCATTTACACCAATGTCTACGTCAACAAGCTTCCTTATCCATGTCCAGATGCCCTGCTCCATGCAATTTCAAACAAGCATGTGTGACCATCACAATCTAAAAGACAATGACAAAAAGATTTGCAATCCAAGAGCAAGAGCATAAATAGTAAGTCTAAAAGCATGTTATGAAAGCATAAACCATTTTCTTAATTCAACCTTTTATCATTTAATCTCTTTAACGATTTCAACTAAAGTTTATGTCCACATATTTGCAACCTATTTTTAATAGTATAAACTAAATAATACAGTATTAAAATAAATTCGAGTCCACCACCTACCTTAGTCATTAACCCTCTCTCCTCTCCTCTTTGGCCCTATCCATCACTTTCTTGTTCTTTCCTTCCCTCTCACCTAAGTGCCCCTACCTTTTTTTTCTTTTGATGACGAGGAATCCACCTTTGGTGGCAAACCCCGAGCACGTGACCCAGCCGGCGGGAGCCACGCACCAGGTAAACCGGCTTGCGCCGACCGGCTCGACCCACTGGAAAGGAGCAAGGCAAACCTTGGATTTTAATCCAAAGAAAGGGGCGGAGGTATACCTGTTCTTTTTTTCTTTAGTCTTTAGATCACACACATCCCACCAACAATGTTCTTTAATTCCAATTTTTATCACTATCTTTTTTTTCATTTTAACAACACGTTATAATTTTCCACTCACATTCCTAAGAGCATCAACATCCTTGGAACCCGGTACAATTCCTTAACTCTTCTTTTTATTTTATTTTTCTCTCTTACAAAAACTCAACTTGGTTTTTACTCACATCCTTACCACTCTTAAAATCCCACTAAATCCACTTTGGAAGCAGATTCTCTCCTGATGAGAGGATCCTAAGATCTTTCTAATAAAATGATGTCAATTGTTTGATTAAATCAATGGTGGAGATTAGATCAAAGTTAAAATCTAGGGAAATTTGGTGACAACACAAGCGACCACTTCCTTCCTCCCATTTATGTTTCCTCTGTATTTGAAGAAATCATTCGTTCATTTCAACGAAGCCTCCAAGGGCGAGTTCGACATGAGAGGAGAGATGCATCATCAATTCACAGTCCGCTATAAATGCCAAGGATCGTCGTCGTGCGCCCTTCTCATCATCCCGCAACAATTGGGGGTACATCGGCGTCGTCGTCTTCCCGTGGTGGTAGGTAGCAATCAACTTTGAGGATAAGGGTCGTCATCTCAACACATCGATAGTGGTTGGCAGCAATTGCCTTCCACCACGATCGTAACTAATACAATTGCATGTAATGTACTTACACCTGTCAAACGGGTCATTCGGGTCCGTCACTTCGGGTCCCGGATAAAACGGGTTCCGTGTATATCCGGGTTGACTCAAACCCGGGTTTGACCGGGTTTCGGATCGATTTCGGGTTTGTCAATTTTTTATTTTTTAAATTAAAAAAAAATCATGATTTCATAATTTTGCGATAATTTTCAAATTCTAAAATTAAAGACGTTGTTCATAAGTTCTAGTGCTTGTAATTATATACTATATATGATCTAAAATAAATATTTTAGATCAGTCACCGAGTCGAAACCCAGATGTTTCTAGATGCAAGGCGGAATATTAACACATTAACATGCTTCTAGGGCGGAGACTGACCAGCTCATGAATGCATTTCATTCCATTATAATCCAATCGGCCCGTAGGCCCGACCTGTAATCATATATAAAGCTCACAGGCAAGGTTTTTAGGATCGGGATCCTAGTGTGGGATCGAGACAAGGGTGTAGGATCAGATCGTAGGATCGGATCGTAGGATCATAAGATCCTAGACAAAAATTAAAAATAAAATAAAAACAAACCATCCTAAACAAATTACCTTAATTTTAAAATAAAACTAAGCTTTTCCTCCATTAAACACATTATGTAACTAAAATAGTCCAATAATAAGCATTTAACATTCATAATTTGTCAAGAATAATGTCTGAAAAGGTGACAAACAGACAAGGATAATGTCTTAAAATATGACAAACATACAAGAGATAAATCACACATCCAAATATCCAATAACATATCTAATTTCAAATGTCATCATCGTAATTAACCACATCATGAACAATTTTCAGGCGCTCGGACGTGGATTTGTCGAGTTGAGTAACGAAACAAAGGCCTTAGGATTTCAATTCAACGTCTTCACTCTTCTGCCTTCAATTTATAAGGAGATGGGCTACAAAAAAAAAAGGTTCATCGTATCTAGAAGGCTCAATATTCAAACAAAACAAACACAATTACACAAATATGATTTTTACTATGATCGAATATTTTTTCTAGGATCGATAGATCCTAGGTGGATCCTACCGATCCCACACAATCCCATAGGATCCTAGGTGGATCCTAGCACGAAGGAGTCTATATGTCCGATCCGGATCAAAACCTTGCCTAGAATCGTAGAATCGTAGGATCGTAGGATCGGGATCATAATAACCATGCTCACAGGCAAATCTCGTAATCATGCTTATAATATAAGTAAAGATGGTGTCATATGACTCAAATGACTCAGGACTAGACCCGATGAGACTAGGTCGTCCTATGACCCTAACAACGACTCTAGATACTTCACAGATAGCGGTCGTTCTGTTTACAAATGCATACAGAATAAGAGTGCTCATTCGTCAATGCAAACTAGCATGATACTACATGACATGCTGATCATGAAATGCAAGCACCTAGTATATCATGCACATATAGTAGGGATGTCAATTCAATCTGAGTAAGCTCCGAAGAGACTTACCTAGTAAGCAAAAAAAAACAAAAGTACAATCCCATCAAGTAGCACGACCAATCAGATAAAAAGCAAAAGGTGATAGGAAGTTTCCCCCATTCAAACATCACAGGAGGGGACCAAAAGGGGTGGGGTTTCGGTTTGACCAAAGGAGGAACAAGACAAAATGAGTTGAGAAAGAACCCAAAGGAAGTGAGCTCACATGCAAAAGGGGAGGGCAAAAGGGTAATTATATAGTAAGAAGTAGGGTTGTTATCTGAGCCGAACAGCTCGAGCTCGGCTCGGGCTCGGCTCGCAAAAGCTCGGCTCGAGCTCGTTCGAAGAGGCAAAACGAGCCAAGCTTGAACATAGTTTTAGGCTCGAATCGAGCCCGGAAGCTCGGTACAGGAAATTACAGAAATACCCTTAAGTGTTATACGCAGTATTTGATAGAAGGAGTTAGGGTTTTGAAGGTCGGCCGCTCTTGACTCTTGGCGTCTTCACTCTGTTCCTATAGGTGGCGACAAGGGAAACTGAGAAGGAGCATCAGCTTCCAGTTCGGCCCTCCTTCCGAGCTCGTCTTAGGCGCCGCCGCGCCGCTGGTGAACCGTCCTGCTGCCTCCCTTTTCTTGGTTTCTCGTCCTGCTTCGTTACAATCGTTCGTTTCGGCGCCGAAATCACACTCTTCCCCTTTCTCCCTCCTTCCGGCGGCGAAATCCCTCCTCGACTTCCTTCAGCCGAACCCGTGACGAACAATTCGGATTTGCTGCAGTAGCAGCAACACCCATCCTACAACCGAAGTGCCAAACCAGGTTTGTCTTTCAGTTCTTCGTCTCTTCTAGTTTCCTCTCTCTCGCAGTCTCGCAGATCTGAGAAAGGGCCAAGGGTCGTTGTACTCAACCCTCACATGGCTCTTCCACAAACAATCTCGCAGATCTGAGAAGGAATTTCACTCGCTCTCTCTCCCAGATCTCTCTCGAGTCTCGGCTGAAGAATCTAGCCTCCCTCTTCTAGATCTGAGAAGGAGCGCCTAGCTTTTCCTCATTCCTCGTCGTTGCTTTCATCCAGGCGAATCTGAATGAATGACATGATTTTAATAATACCAAGAGCTTGCTGCTATAACGAATTTAAATTCAAATGGGAATGAGTATTTTAAGAAATTTCATGGCCATTTTTTGCTTTGATTTGTGATGAATTCACTAGTTTTCCTTGATTGCAGGCGAGAGGATTGAAGAAACACATGAAGAGGCTTAAACATTGGATGCTTGATAAACTTGGTGGTGCATTTCTAGGTGGCAAATTTTATTCCCTGTTTGGATGCTTGGTAAACTTGTACTAGCATTTGTAAGTGGCAAACATTGGATGTTGGATCTGTCATGGCCATTTTTAGCTTTGTTTGCTTATGTATTTAGCTCAATCGTAGAGCTACATGAAGTTTAGAGGAAAGTCAAAATGAATTTTTAGCTCAATTGTAGAAATTTTATTCCCTGTTTATATTTTTAGCTTATAGCTTAATTTTGTTTGATAAACTTGCTGTCGGGTTTGTAAATGAACAGCTGAAACGAGCCGAACGAACGAGCTTGGACAACGAGCTCGAACGAGCCCAAGCTCGTTCGTTCAGTTCGACCGAGCTTGTCAAGCCGAGCTCGAGCGTGTGATTGGGCTCGCGAGCCGAGCTTGAGCGTCCAAAAAAGCTCGTATAAAATTTAGGCTCGAGCTCGGCTCGGCTCCTTTTCCCATCGAGCCAAGCTTGAACTTGCCAAGCTCGGCTCGTTCGGCTCGTATATCACCCCTAGTAAGAAGGTATAATTAGTTATGATATACATTATAAAAAATAACATGATACTACAATTACGGAACTATATTTGAGCATGATACTACATTAATTAATTAGTTATAACTAGTTAATTGCGGAACTACATTGAAGTATTGCACAAAGCATGATAAAATTAGTTAGTTATAACTGCCGAAAACGCGAAATCCGAAAGTTTAATCCCGAAACCCGCCCTCTCGGTCAATTCATTTTTTTTTTAAATATCCGATTTAAATCCATTTTTAGTTTTCTTTTTCCGAAAATTAGGATTTGAAAATCTGAGCTTTAATTTACATGCGTGTCTTATTTTGCGTGGAGTTAATGTTCGACATGTTTGTCTCATTTCGTGGGGGAGGGGGAATAAAAACCGGTGAATTTTCATCATTTGAGGTCCAAGGGATGCAACTTCACATTAGACTCGGACCTGAGGCGAGGCCCGATATGATGTTGCATCTGACCCACTTTCATTGAGGGGCCCATATTATATATATATATATATATATATATACATATATACATATAATTCAACCATTTCTCATAGATCTGTCTAAAAGACGCTCATATAATCTTGTTATAAGCAAAAATGCACAACATTACACCACTTTTAACAACTTTTGAAACAATTAATCACATTTTCACCTCAAACCACTCAAAACCCAAGAAAATGTGTCAAAACTATCCGAAATTTTAATGAAAAAATTAACAAAAATGCTTGTTTTTTATTAGATCTTCGATTTTAATGACCTTCAACAAAAATGAGTGGATTTCGATGATTTTTTATTTGAGGTTTTTTTCCCTTTATGTGGGAGTAGGAGGTGGGCGTGAGAATAGAGGATGAGGAGTTCAGTGGGGGTTGGGTTGGGTAGTAATGGTTAAATCATAATGGTATTCTCCCGATGCTCTAAAAAGTATGTTTACCTAGCTCGTTTTAAAAAGTAATCACTATGTTTGTTTGTTATTATTGAAGACAATAAAGGGCTCC
This sequence comes from Persicaria tinctoria, assembly GCA_037127255.1. Lineage (NCBI taxonomy): Eukaryota > Viridiplantae > Streptophyta > Magnoliopsida > Caryophyllales > Polygonaceae > Persicaria > Persicaria tinctoria. The sequence goes on along the minus strand of JBANSL010000007.1, from coordinate 15,609,287 downwards.
GTTTTGAAATATCGCCTCATACATTGAAAATGTCAGGTCCGACCCTGCTTCACACTTTCCTACAACCCGAGCCCCTCTGGTTGAGATTCCATAGGAATTTCAGTGTTGACGAATTGGTGCTACACTGTCCAGTACTTCGACTATTACATATGCATTCATGAGGGATTAAGAATATAAAAAATCCCAATTGGAAAGTTGATCCATTTACGGTACTTAGATCTCTCTGATAATAACTTTCTGACCCTCCCTGATTCAATTGTTGATTTGATCAACGTTAGGCAATTTGAGTTTAGCATGATGCAGGGCCTTGACTCACCTGCCTTCCGGAATGGTTGCGTTAACATCATTACAAATTCTTGACATTTCTGGATGTGTATAGTTGGAGGGGTTGCCAATTGGAATAGAGCAACTAATCAACCTTAGGCATTTGAATTTAGCATACTACACAACATTGTCTTATATGGCGTCTGAAATTGGTGCTTTATCGACGCTTGAAATGCTTGATATTCCTAATAGTGTCAGATAGGTGGAGCAACTAATGGGCATCGATAATTTTACCAACCTCGGGATTTTGAAGTTACAAGGTTGTTATTATTTGACTCATCTTCCGCTTGGAATGGATGCACTAATATCCCTTGAAGAGCTCGACATTGTTGAGACAGAGTTGGAGGAGTTACCTGTAGGTGTTGACAAATTGATCAACTTGAAGCATTTGAATCTAAGGGAATGCGATTCCTTGACTCACGTGCCTTTGGAAATGGGAGTCTTAACATCCCTCGAACGGCTCAACATTTCATCATGTGAAAAATTAGAGTATTTGTCGGTAAGCACTGGTTGGTTAACTTAACATCCCTCGAAACACTTGACATTTATGGATGTGAACAGTTGAAGGAGCTACCAATGAGCATATTGTGAAACTGATAAACTTGAAGTGTTTGAGGTTTGAAGGGTGCAAGGCCTTGATCTACTTGCCTACCAGATTTAGTGCACTAAAGTCACTTTACAGATTTGACAAGTTCATAATTGATGATCCAGAATCCAATTATAGTGCACTGTTGGAAGAGCTAGGCCATCTTTCAGATCCAGTAGAAGGAACACTAGAAATTGAGCTTCCTAACATCACATTGAGAGCATCGTTGGATGGGGAAGCTTATTTGTTACACATGAAAAGGTTGATGAGATTAAAGATAGAGTGGCAAGACAATCCAAAAGAGGAGGTGCCTAACAACCACATTGACATATTGGTAAAACTCCATCCTCCCCCTACTATGGAGGAGTTCCGCATTAAAGGATATCAAGGCATGACTTTTCCACGTTGGTTTGCAAAAGAGGGTTTTGCTTCTATCCGGCCAAAACTCACGCGGCTGGTTATTTCGAATTGTGGGAATTGTCATCATTTGTCTATTCTTAGTAGACTTCCATGTACTGAAGTCCGTTGGGACTCGTGATCGGGGGTCATGTGCACACGTGCGCCCATGCGCTAATAGCCTAGCACATAAGCCGAGCGGGGTTCCATCCTAAAACCAATTGGCAATAGGAGGAGTAACCCACTAGCTTATATACTATGGCTTCTTTGTTTGTATAATCAATGTGGGACACTTTGTCTCTTCACATTCTCAACACGCCCCCGCAAGTGCAACTAGGGCCGTCTTTCGCCTCTAGTTGACACTTGGAACAAGTCTAGCATCTCATTCTCTTTTTAGCTAGCCCAGGATCGAGAGTCGGGCCGTTTGACTTTTCCGCTCTGATACCATATCAAAGTCCGACTCGGACCGATGACTGGGGGTCGTGTGCACGTGCGCCCATGCGCTAGTAGCCTAGCACACAAGCTGAGTGAGGTTCCATTCTAAAACCAATTGACAATAGGAGGAGTAACCCACTAGCTTATATACTATGGCTTCTTTGTTTGTATAATCAATGTGGGACACTTTGTCTCTTCACATTCTCAACACCATGTTTGAGAGATTTAACGCCACGTAGTTTGAGAAATTTGGAATGCATAGAAGAGAATGTTAACTTCATCATTTTTTCATTCGTTGGAGGAACTTTGAAGGATTGGTGCAGATGATCAGCTACTGGGGCATATGACGATAGCAAACCCGAACGGTCATTGTTGCTGCCACCATTTCCTCGTCTTTCCAGCCTACACATTGATCCTTGCCTTAGTTTGATGATGGCACCCATTTTGGTTTCATATGTCAACAAATTTTAGTAAACAAGAATGCCGAGAAAGACTTGAACATGAAGAGAGAAGAAACCTAATCATCTTTAATACCACCAGCATTATCCTTATTCTCTGTGAACTTGTTTGTTCAACTATGTAGAAACGGTGTCCGATTTCACTATAGGATTACTTATATCCCGTGGTTATCATTATGCATTTCAAATTGGGATGCTTCAAGTAGTGAGCCAGTCAACATGGTTGAGGCTTTTAGAGAAAAGTTTGAACGCTTATGGAGGCTTGAAATCAGCAACATCTTACCGCTCTACGAAGAATGGACATTAAAAAATGTTGTTATTTTACAAGGGATGAAGTGTCGTAGAAATACCTTCATTGCCTGAAATCTTTGAGTTTCTCTGAATTTCCAAAGATGCAGAGATTGCCGGAAAGAATTCAATTCCTCACCTCCCTCGAGAGCCTTATATTTTCAATTATTGTGATTTTACAGGGATGAAGTGTTATGGAAATGTCTTCATTGTCTGAAAACTTTGATTTTCTATGAACTTCCAAAGACAGAGAGACTACCAGAAGGGATTAAATTCTTCACCTCCCTCAAGAGACTTTAGTGTGAAAACCGTCGTGAATTCTTCATTTTAGAGATTTTTAAAAATTTTAAGGTTTTTTTAAACAAATTCTCATTCCAATTCTCTAAAATAGATAAACAACCGAAAAAATAGAGAATTTTATTTAAATTTGCAATATTCTTTAATATTAAATAATTATTTAAAATTTTAAATTTAGAAATGGTTGACGTTAAAATAAAAATAATTTAAAAAATATATATTTATTTTCCATTTTGGAAAAATGTGAAGAAAGCCGTCTACTTCCCCTTCCGTGTTAGATTTAGTTTTTCCTTGACTCGTTTCCTATAGGGTGCGTTTTCACTTGTTGTATTGCATCACATTTTGTTTTTGTTTGTATGTTTTAACGGATTTCTGTTTGCCGACTTATGGACCATCGAGATTTAGATATACCTGATCTCGAATTACTACCTAATAAAAAAAAATTGTGAAGAGAGCTTTAGCGCGTGTTTGGCAAAAGGGATCTTTTTTAGGGGTTATGTGTTTTTTAGGAGGTGGATATTATTTATGGGGTTTATGGAGGTATGAGAGGTGGAGTTTATTTTTTAAAATAACCTTATAAAAAACCTGAATGGTGTTTGGTGATTATATGGGTTGAGAAATGTTTTTAGGGTTAAAATTACTGAAATGCCCTTATAAAAATACTCACCTTCTACCCTCCTCCCATTTTTGTTGAAATTAAAAAAAAACAGTGCAACTTTCAATAGAAAACCCTAAAGGCCGGCCTCCTTCTCCTTCTCCTCTAAACGGCGTTCATTGTCGTCGGCGCCGGTGTGGAAGTGCAGCTTGGCGTGGGTGGTGGCTTGCTGGGCTGCGGGTCGTCACCTTCTTCTTCCCCCAACGCAGTCGTCACTTCCTTTTTCCCCAAACCCTCCTCCTCCCTCCGAACTTCCGGCTCCCAATCCTGGCCTTCGACAAATCCTCCTCCTCCCTCCAATTGCAACAATATTTGATGAATCAAATCCCCAATTGATTCACCAGCAGGCGCCTATCGTTTCCTCTGCCGCTTCCTGGCCTTCGACGCTTCCTCTTCCGCTTCCTGGACCTACGCCATCTTCTGGCAGTGCAACGTCGATCCCACCGGTCAGTCACTGCTCGGATGGGGTGACGGTTACTACGAGGGCGACGATTCCGGGAACAAGAGCACGTTTTCTTCCGCCGCCGTCGCTGCTGGATCCAGGTCTGCGCCGAAGAATCCCGCGGAGCATGAGCACGGGAGGAGAGTCGTTCAGGGGCAAAATTGAACAATGAAATTGGCACCTGATGAAAAACCTCCGGAAGCTACATGTGAGAGTTTCCAATTTTCAGTAAATTTAAACTCTTCAAACCTCCAACTGCAACTCTTTAAAGCTGTTTGCCAAACACCATGGGAATAACTTTTTTTTTTTTTAAGCACCTGATGAAACCTCTTAAAACCCAATGCCAAACACGCTTAGAGATCCATTTACTCATTTAGCCGATTCTCTCTATTTATCGCCCTCGGCAACTAGTAAAACGAGACTGAAGCCTCAGATCGAGAAAACGCAACACAATAAAAGAGCAAACAAAAAAGAATAAGAAAAAGAAAAGTCTCTTTTTTCCAGTTGTGTTGCGTTTTCTCTTCTACTCAGATCTCGCCTCTCCGTCGTTGATATTTCTCCCAGTTGCCGAATAGATCTCCTCTCATCCTCTCCAAATCGCCGCCCCTCCTCTTCTTCTCTGGTGTGGATCTCCTTCGAACCCTCGCTCCTGGGGGTTCCCCGAGCTCTGAATCTTCCCAAAACTCTCCCTTCGCTAGCACTCGAGATCGCCGATCTGGTTCACCATGGCCGCGGCCAACGCTCCTATAGTCATGAAGGAAGCGCTCACGGTCAGTTCTCCTTCTTTCTTGATGTTCTTAAGTGTGTCTGTAACTCGATTTGGTCCCTTCACGCGGCGCGGAAACATGTGATTTATTGAGATTCGTTGGGGCTCTTTCTGGTTCTGCGAGTGTATGAAGCTCCATATCTTCAATATTATTGCAATTCTTACTTTCGTATTTGCGGTTGCTTGTTGATCCGATGTAGAATTACGGAGATTTCAGTTTTGTTGATGATTATTTGTAATCGCGGTAAGCTAGGTGTTGGATCTATCCAGATCTCTTCGTGGTTGTGCTTTCTGATTGGAGACTGAGCGGCCGTTTTTACAGATTTTATTTCGTTGTGTTCGAGCTCAACAAAATTTAAAGATTGACTTGATGTCTAGTTTGTCATGTGTGATTGCTAAGATTCGAGAATTTTTTTTTCATGGTGTGAGCTTAGATTTGAGATTTGATCTTTCTGGGATCTTGTGAGCAAATACTAAATGTATGGGCTGTCTATCATGTATGTACTAAATGTAGCTTTGCTATAATTGTAATATTGTAGCTTCCAAGCATTGGGATCAATCCACAGTTCATAACCTTCACTCATGTGACCATGGAATCTGATAAGTACATATGTGTAAGGGAGACTTCACCACAGAACAGTGTTGTCATTGTTGACATGAGCATGCCCATGCAGCCTTTGAGGAGGCCGATTACTGCTGACTCGGCTTTGATGAACCCCAATACGAGAATTCTTGCTCTCAAGGGTAAGATTAAGTTCGATCTATCTCCTCTCACTTTTATGTCACTAGAAATATATTAATATGATGTCATTTTGATGTGTCTCCTGGCTTTATTAAATGTGAAGCGCATCTGTTTCTGGTATCAGCTTTCAGACTAACAAAATAATGGGGCCGTCATTTTGGTGGACTGTCATAGTTTTGTTACCTAATGAACTTTCATAGTAATCGAACGTAGCAGCTTGCCTTTTGATGTAGGATATGATAGTTTTGTTACCTGGATCATTTATATTCTATTTTGAAGAAGAATATCTATTATCTATATATATTTTGTTATCTTGCTTAACTGATTATGAAATTCAAGTTTTATTTTGCTTGTCACCATAAGTCATATTTGGTACCAAGGGAATAAATTATTTTCTGATATATTGTATGAATTAGATAATTTATTTCTGAACTTATTCTTCCTTTGGGGTTTTGTACTTATTTGTTGTCCGTGATTTTGTATGTGAAGCTCAAGTTCCTGGAACCACTCAGGATCATCTGCAGATATTCAATATTGAGGCTAAAGCAAAGTTGAAGTCTCATCAAATGCCTGAGCAGGTCTTGTGTTTATTTAACATATACATCCCTTTTTATTTGCGTTCTGTAGGGAATTTGTTGATTTTATGTAAAGGTTTTCTGCCCATCATGTCTAGGTTGTGTTCTGGAAATGGATAACTCCTAAGTTGCTGGGCTTGGTCACACAAACTGCAGTATACCATTGGTCAATTGAAGGTAAGGAAACTTTACATTTGATGCCATTTCACTATGTCATAGCATTGTCTTTTAATTTGGATGATAAACTTCGGATTTTGCTCACCATCTTCTCCTTGACACGTTGGCTTTAGGTGAATCCGAGCCTGTGAAGATGTTTGAAAGAGCAGCAAATCTTGCAAACAACCAGATAATTAACTATCGCTGTGATCCTTCAGAGAAGTGGTTGGTTTTGATTGGAATTGCTCCTGGTGTAGCAGAGGCATGTACCTTAATTGTTTCCTAATGTTTGTTGCTTAATTTTAAGGGCATTTCAGGATGACAATTTATTTCTTTCTGACTTGGACACATCAATTGTGCATATGTAACTTTGTACAATGTCTTGAGCGATGATGTAGCAGAAATATTTATAGGTTGTGCAAATCATAGATTTTTTTATTAAATTTTTGAGGAGTGCCAAATGTCAAACTAGGTAGTCACTTTCAATTGCTAGAACCTATGTATTTCTTTTTCTTTCCTTTTGCCTTTTAGTTTGTGTTTTGTTGATGTAGGGAAAATGTTCATCCAGTTAATTCCTGACATAATGTTCAATTGTTAGAAACTATGGACTTAAAAACATGAGAATCTTGAAGTGATATTGAAATTGCTTAGTCTAGCTTTTGCTTTCTTTCTTCTATCCTGCTACTACCTGATATTTTTCAGAACTCATGTAATGAAAAACTGGATGGAGGAGAAATAAGATAGCCTCCTAGTATGATTGATATTACCTCTTAAAATGTATTTTATATGCTGCAGAGACCACAGTTGGTGAAAGGAAGTATGCAGCTTTTCTCCGTGGAACAACAAAGAAGTCAAGCCCTTGAGGCTCATGCAGCATCTTTTGCACAATTCAAAGTGAGTCTTCAGTGTCACCTGTTGATTTTCATTTTTCTCTGTCATGAATAGTGAGTCAGTGACGGGTTTCAGGAAAATTTATGCCTTTTTTGTTCGTGGTGATTTGATGGAGTTCACATGTTTGTGCAATGCACAGGTTCCAGGAAATGACAATCCTTCAACTCTTATATGCTTTGCAACAAAGACATTCAATGCTGGACAAATTACATCCAAGTTGCATGTGATAGAACTTGGTGCTCAGCAAGGTTCGTTTAGCATCTGATTTGATTTAATCCTTTCTTGTCATTTATATCTATTTTTTTTTTACAATTGCAGCTTTCTACTCATAATAAGTAACACTGAAGGCAAAGTAACTTGACATGCATAAACTTCATTGTCTTGTTTTTTCTCCCATCATCATGCATAGGTGGTACACTTCATAGTTTTTGGAATTAGATGAATTCTTCTATTCACAATTTGTGTGCTCTATTATGAATAATTAGAATGATCATTACAAATATTTTCTTCAGCATGGTTGTGTTGATTGATATCAAATAAGTTCTGATCCTAGTTGTATCCGCAAGAACTTTTTGGCATCATTCCATTCACTTCATTTATATTTATGTGGTAAAACAATTGCTTATCAGGAAAGCCGGGGTTCACTAAGAAACAAGCAGATCTCTTTTTCCCACCAGATTTCGCAGACGACTTTCCTGTGTCAATGCAGGTAGTTTTTATGTCAGAATAACCTTGTTTGTTAGGGCTATCTATTTAAACCTTAACATATACTTGGTGAGGAATGTGAACTGATGACCTGATGTTTAACTTGTGTGCAGATATCCAATAAGTATGGGTTGATATACGTGATTACGAAGCTGGGTCTTCTCTTCGTATATGATCTAGAGACGGCTACTGCTGTTTATAGAAACCGAATTAGTCCAGACCCCATATTTATGACAGCAGAAGCCACTTCAGTAGGTGGATTTTATGCTGTTAACAGACGAGGACAAGTGTTACTTGCCACAGTAAATGAAGCCACAATCATTCCTTTTGTCAGTGGCCAAGTAGGTTTCTTGTATTTGCTCAATCCTCATGTGCTCTCATAAAATTATTTAGTTATGTTCCTAAATTATTGTGATTTTTTACAGTTAAATAATCTTGAACTGGCTGTAAATCTCGCAAAGCGAGGAAACCTACCTGGCGCAGAAAATCTGGTGAGATAAATGTTTGTTGTGGATAATATTCTTGCTTTCCTATTATTAAAATGCAAAAGTTTAGTTCTTTGTTGTTGTATTCAACTTGCATGGTTGTGGTTCTCTGATAAGAATAATGAGTTTGATTCTGCATTGAGGTTCTTGTCTTATGAAAAGATCTTTATGCATCTTTAGTCAAGTTAGTTGATTTTAGTTTTCATTTTATTATCCAGAATTGTTCATTATTAGCTTCTTATCACCACATTATCATCCCAAATAAGTACCTTATCAATACAAATAAGAACCTCATCGGCGCACTTTGCCAATTGAACCCTTGAGAGTTGAGACTTTAAAAAAGAGACAAAATGGAATATGGGGAGTTGATCTTGTTCTTTTCAACGGATAAGTTTTGTCTTATACTCCCTCAGTCTAAAAATACATGTCTTTTTAGGACAAAACAGGGGAATTAAGGAGTAGGCTAAGTGTAATTATTAGATGTAAAAAGTAGGGTAAGTATAATGATTAGACTTTGGTATTAGAGTATTTGTTTCTTTTTTTTTTTAAATTTGTGAGGAGAAGAGTAGGGGTGATGTAAAAATTTGACAAAATTTTAGGGGCTAAAAAGACATATTTTGAGACGGAGGGAGTATTCTTTAGTGCTTTTGAAAGGTGAATAGATAAATGGAGGAAGGAATTGAGTCCAACCAGGATGGATGTGTTTACTAATGTAGTAATTTATGTATGAGATCTTCATAGTTGACTGAATTTACTCGGTTTTATTTCTTATATTGGATCTATTATGTTGCTTTTATCAGGTTGTCCAGCGGTTCCAGGAATTATTTGCTCAGACAAAGTATAAGGAGGCTGCGGAACTTGCAGCAGAATCTCCTCAGGGAATCCTTCGAACCCCTGATACAGTTGCAAAGTTTCAGGTAACCCTATTCTGAATTAGTTGCTATTACTTGTCTCCACTTTCCAGCATTGTTTGAAGCTTATGTCTTTTGACTTCCTTCTCAATGAGTTAGATGAGAATTTTGCTACCTTTGGGCTCTTTCATACTTCTCACTTCCTATAACACAATCTCGCAGAGTGTTCCTGTACAATCTGGGCAAACACCGCCATTGTTGCAGTACTTTGGGACATTGTTGACTAGAGGAAAGTTAAATGCTTTCGAGTCCCTGGAATTGTCTCGTTTGGTTGTTAATCAGAACAAGAAAAATCTTCTGGAAAATTGGTTAGCAGAGGACAAACTTGAATGTAGTGAGGAGCTTGGAGATCTTGTGAAGGTTAGTCATTCAGAACTTTGATTTGTTAATGCTTGTAAGTTCTTACTTTATTTGAACTTTAGCTTGTTGTGATGCTGTCAATGTTAAGCATTTTAGTCCATGTTTATTATAATCGATTTTTTCTGGTAGTGAATTATAATACTTGTGCCTTTTCTGATCATGTTTATCCTTGCCTACTCTGCAGACCGTGGATAATGATCTTGCATTAAAAATATATATTAAAGCCAGGGCAACTCCCAAGGTTGTGGCTGCATTCGCCGAGAGAAGGGAATTTGATAAAATATTGATATACTCAAAGCAGGTGAAGCAAATATTCTTTTGTTAGAAAATACGCACCTCCTGTTTGTTTAATATTGGAAGGTTATGGATGTGTGACAGCCCTATTTGTATTTTCTGTTGTGGAATAGGTTGGATACACACCCGATTACTTGTTCCTTCTGCAAACAATTCTGCGATCAGATCCACAGGTGATGCATCTTAAACCTGATTTGGGGAGTAAAGCAAGGATATATCTGATAATGTGTACAAGTTTATTTGTGTGACAGGGAGCTGTTAACTTTGCTTTGATGATGTCGCAAATGGAGGGAGGTTGCCCAATTGACTACAATACAATCACAGATCTTTTCTTGCAGGTGCAACACATTGCCCCTATACTGTTATTTCTTCTCTTCTGAGCTGTATGATGATATACATATACAGAACAGTAATGATGACATGATTATCATTATTACTCTGGTTAATGATCTGAAATGAACTTATTCTGCTATTGTTGTTTAGAGAAACTTGATCCGTGAAGCAACAGCCTTTTTGCTGGATGTCCTGAAGCCCAATTTGCCAGAACATGGTTTCCTTCAAACAAAGGTTAACCTACATAGTCTTTCTACAAGTTGTTACCCAGAGATTCTTTCCTTGAAACATTGATTTAAATTAATTTTTTAAACAGGTCTTGGAAATCAATCTAGTCACATTTCCAAATGTAGCAGATGCCATATTAGCTAATGGCATGTTCAGTCACTATGACCGTCCTCGTATTGCCCAGCTATGTGAAAAGGCTGGCCTTTATGTGCAGGCTCTTCGGGTACTTTGAAATTTATTCTAAATATCAACTAAGTTTATTCTTATTGAAACATTGGATTGGTTGTGCAACTAAACTTATTTTTGTGCTGTGCAGCATTACTCTGAGCTGCCTGATATTAAGCGTGTTATAGTCAACACACATGCAATTGAACCTCAGGTTTAATATTCTTCAGTCGGCTTTGCTTCGTATTTCATCTTTTGTCAGCATGTTTCTGTTTTAATTTGTAGTTTTCTTCTAGGCACTTGTGGAATTCTTTGGAACCCTTTCTAAAGAATGGGCTCTTGAGTGCATGAAAGATCTTCTTCTGGTTAATCTCAGAGGAAATCTTCAGATAATTGTTCAGGTATATGCTCTACTCAAGCTACTGCCAATTCATTTTTGTTTCCAGTTAAGGCTTATACATATTTTGCTGTAGGTTGCCAAAGAATACTCCGATCAGTTGGGTATAGAGGGCTGCATAAAACTATTTGAGCAGTTCAAGTCTTATGAAGGATTGTATTTCTTTTTGGGTTCATACTTGAGCTCCAGGTGAGGGTTCTTTTGCAAGAAAAAAATATCAGTATTTTAATTGTCCTGCATTGTTAAACCTCTTTTGCATTGTTTGGACAGTGAGGATCCTGAGCTACACTTCAAATACATTGAGGCAGCGGCCAAAACTGGACAAATTAAGGAGGTTGAGCGTGTAACTAGGGAATCCAACTTCTATGATGCGGAGAAGACAAAGAACTTTTTGATGGAAGCTAAGCTTCCAGATGCAAGGCCCCTGATCAATGTCTGTGATCGTTTTGGCTTTGTGCCAGATTTAACCCACTATCTTTACCGGAACAACATGCTTCGTTATATTGAAGGCTATGTGCAAAAGGTGACTAATCTGACCCAGTGGCTCTGCCATATCTAATTTTTTGATATTTCATTTTTTATAGTTCTTATTTATGTCACCTGGAATTTTGTTTTACAGGTTAACCCTGGCAATGCTCCCTTAGTTGTTGGTCAACTTTTGGATGATGAATGCCCTGAAGATTTTATTAAAGGTCTTATCCTCTCAGTTCGTTCTCTTCTTCCAGTGGAGCCTCTTGTGGATGAGTGTGAAAAAAGGTCTGCTACTTCTTCCTATAACCATTCCTCTTGTATTATTTCTGCTGTATGTCACATATCCCTTTATTTCTGGCTGTAGGAATCGTCTACGCTTGCTAACACAATTCTTGGAGCACTTGGTGAGTGAGGGCAGCACAGATGTACACGTTCACAATGCTCTGGGGAAGATTATCATAGATAGTGGCAACAATGCAGAGCATTTCTTGACCACCAACCCGTACTATGATTCCCGTGTTGTGGGGAAATATTGTGAGAAAAGGGATCCCACCCTTGCAGTTGTTGCTTATCGCAGGGGTCAATGTGACGATGAGCTTATTAGTGTCACAAATAAGAATTCCTTGTTTAAACTGCAGGCCAGGTATCCATCTTTTCACATGCTACTTAAAGTTGTGTTTCTTTTTAGTCAATACTCTCTTTCAAGGGAACTAATCTCCTCAAGTTCATTCAATTTGTTTTAGGTATGTTGTGGAGCGAATGGATGGGGATTTGTGGGAGAAGGTTCTCACACCTGAAAATGAGTATAGAAGACAGTTAATAGATCAAGTTGTCTCTACTGCTTTGCCTGAGAGCAAGAGCCCAGAGCAGGTTTCGGCAGCCGTCAAAGCTTTTATGACGGCGGACCTTCCACATGAGCTCATTGAGCTTTTGGAGAAAATTGTGCTTCAAAATTCTGCATTTAGTGGAAATTTCAATCTACAAAACCTGCTTATACTCACTGCAATTAAGGCTGACCCATCAAGAGTTATGGATTACATCAATAGGTTGGACAACTTTGATGGACCTGCTGTTGGTGAGGTAGCTGTAGAGGCACAATTGTATGAAGAAGCCTTTGCCATTTTTAAGAAGTTCAACTTGAATGTCCAAGCTGTCAATGTGCTACTAGATAGCATCAGAGATATTAACCGGGCAGTAGAGTTTGCGTTCCGTGTAGAAGAGGATGCTGTGTGGAGCCAGGTGGCAATGGCCCAACTCAGAGAAGGGTTAGTGAGTGATGCTATTGAGTCATTCATTCGTGCAGAGGATACTACACAGTTCTTAGAAGTCATTCGTGCTGCAGAGGAGGCAGATGTATACCAAGACTTGGTGAGGTATCTTTTGATGGTTAGGGTGAAGGTGAAAGAGCCCAAGGTCGACAGTGAGCTTATATATGCTTATGCAAAGATTGATAGACTTGGTGATATTGAAGAATTTATCCTCATGCCAAATGTTGCCAACCTCCAAAATGTTGGGGATAAATTGTTTGATGAGGCCTTATACGAGGCAGCAAAAATCATATTTGCGTTTATTTCCAACTGGGCCAAGTTGGCTGTTACCCTTGTGAGGCTGAAGCAATTTCAAGGTGCTGTTGATGCAGCAAGGAAGGCAAACAGCTCAAAGACGTGGAAAGAAGTATGTTTTGCTTGTGTTGATGCTGAGGAGTTCCGCTTGGCTCAAATTTGTGGCCTCAATGTCATCATTCAGGTGGTTATTTGTGCCTTGTTCGCCTTTCTTGTCATCCTTTCTAGATAATTCCTTGTTAGTCAACCTCATTTTTATATTTGACGTTGTTTCTCCTCTTCTGCTGAGATAAGCTTAGGGTTTGATACATTTTTATGAAATATTTTTTATTGTTATTTTGCTTTTTGTTCCTCCCCGTACCTGACTATGTTCCATTTTATTATACTATTAGGTGGATGACTTAGAGGAGGTCAGCGAGTACTATCAGAACCGGGGCTGCTTCAGTGAGCTTATATCGCTCATGGAAAGTGGTCTTGGATTAGAGCGTGCACATATGGGTATCTTTACGGAGTTGGGAGTTCTGTATGCAAGGTATCGTCCTGAGAAGCTTATGGAGCATATTAAATTGTTCTCCACCCGCCTCAACATCCCCAAGCTGATAAGGGCTTGCGATGAACAACAGCACTGGAAAGAGCTTACCTTTTTGTACATCCAGTATGATGAGTTTGACAATGCTGCAACTACTGTCATGAATCATTCTCCTGAAGCATGGGACCATATGCAGTTTAAGGACATAATTGCCAAGGTGGCAAATGTTGAGCTATACTACAAGGCTGTACACTTCTACTTACAAGAACATCCCGATCTCATCAATGATGTTCTTAATGTACTTGCCCTTCGAGTGGATCACACACGCGTGGTTGATATAATGAGAAAGGTATTTTTCTTCTCTTATCATTTATTTGGAATCGAAAACAATATATTCATAATTAAACATACAAATTACACGTGCTTTTCTCAATTGTTATTTATGCTTCTTGCTTCAGGCTGGTCACCTGCATCTTGTGAAGCCATACATGGTGGCAGTCCAGAGCAATAATGTGGCTGCTGTGAATGAAGCTTTGAATGAAATTTATCTTGAAGAGGAGGACTATGACAGACTTCGTGAGTCTATTGATATGCATGATAACTTTGATCAGATTGGCCTTGCACAGAAGGTAGCCATATTCTAAGCTTCTGCAAGTTCTGTTCATACAGTTATTATGAATTATCATTTAATCTCTTGCGCTACATTTCATTAACAGGTGGAGAAACATGAACTGCTTGAAATGAGGCGTATTGCTGCTTATATCTACAAGAAAGCTGGCAGGTGGAAGCAATCCATTGCATTGTCAAAGAAGGACAATCTTTACAAAGATGCTATGGAGACGGCATCACAATCTGGTGACCGTGAACTTGCAGAGGAGTTGCTTGTTTACTTCATTGAGCAGGTATGTTTTTCAGTTGTTCCTTCAGTGTTGGGAACTTGTCAATATGTTATCTTGCAAGGGCAAGTTATCATTTTAAAATGCGCTATGTTTTTCCATTTAGTATTTATTAGAAGCTGCAAGATTTTAGGTGTTATTAGGCTGGAAGGTTTTTCATGTATTTATGTGCTGTTCATGTTGGTAGCTTTTAAGCTCTCAAGGCAATCTGTTGCATCATTTAACATTGCACTTTTATTTGATCGGGTAATTTGCAGGGGAAGAAAGAATGCTTTGCTTCATGTCTATTTGTGTGCTATGAGCTCATCCGGGCCGACGTTGCTCTGGAGTTGGCCTGGATAAACAATATGATAGACTTTGCCTTGCCATATCTGTTGCAGGTAGATTTCCTTATACCATGCGTTTTCATTAGGTTTAGTCCCTGATTTGCACTAACTGACCTTTCTATACCTGACAGTTCATCCGAGAGTATACTGGCAAGGTGGATGAACTTATCAAGGACAAAATTGAAGCTCAGATCGAGCTCAAGTCAAAGGATAAAGAGGAGAAGGATCTTGTAGCTCAGCAGGTATGATTATTGCACTTTTGCATAAATCTCCTCATCGAAGCCTTCATTTCTTGCCAATAATTTCATATTTTTATTTCCTGCAGAACATGTATGCCCAGTTGCTCCCTCTTGCATTGCCCGCACCTCCAATGCCAGGCATGGGTGGCCATATGGGTGGTGGTTTTGCTGCTCCACCACCGCCACCGCCAATGGGAGGCATGGGTATGCCCCCGATGCCCCCTTTTGGTATGCCGCCCATGGGCTCATACTGAACATCAGACAAACATTGAGAGATTGCATCAAGGAATTCGGATAGTGGCTAATAACTTGGAAGCTAGAAAAATTTTGTAGCCTTGGTGAAGAAATCAAGAATTTCTAGCTGGGTGATTGGAGGATAAGAGCCGTAGCTTTTGTGCAAATCTTTCTAGCTCGTGTTGTGGATACGCCGTTTGACATTATTCTTTATCAGCTCAGGGCGGATTACTTGTTTTCATCATTGTTGAGTAGCCTTGGGTATTATGTTTTTAGGTTTGATCTCCTTGTAATGTTTCATGCCATTCGATGCTTTGGAAGTTATTACAGATTTTTTTGGGTGTGGCGGATTTGCCACGTGTATAGGTCGACTCATAGATGTTTGATCTTGTGTAACGTTGGTTGGTGTCTTTTGGTTTCCTGCTTTGGTTGTCTTTTTGAACATCACTGCCTTGTTACATGTGTACGCTAGCTGTTTCTGTGTTTACTTTTCAATCCCATGATCGTGTTTTCTCACTGGATCTCAGTTGTGTTTACTCTTCACATTAGTTGAATAATCCACCCTTGTGTTGTGCAATGTTTGCTGATTGACCCTTGTAGCCTGTGAATAATTTATCATGTCATCGACACTCACAATGACAAGAATACCCATTATGAATAATGCACAAATGGGTAACAAATAGATACGATCAACAGTCTATATTCAATAATTAAAATCCCATTAACAGTATCCAAAAAGATCAGAATGCAGCTCAAACCCAAAGGATCTGTATATTTTAAACATCCATCCCTTGAAGCTTTTGAAGTACCGCTGCAATCACCAGTCAAAGGCAGAGATTCAACAGTCAAAGGCCGAAAAATTATATAAATACTATATTTATATTTGTATGCTTTAGGAAATTTAAAAAGGTTCAAAATCATGGTTTAGAAAGAAGTAAAACATATACCTGATCACTCTTGTTGAGCCAGAGGAGCTTCCTTTAGGACAACTTGATGATCGATGCAGATTCTAGGAATGTGAGAGATGAGATCCCAATCGCTTCCTATATTTTTTTGACACCTTTGTGCTATCCGAGGACAACTGTCAATATTCAATTCTCGCAAACACTTGAGAGAAAGGATGGCCCTTGGTAGCGCAGCCAAATTAGAACACTCGCTCAAGGTTAGCCTCAAAAGTGAAGTACAATACTGCATTTCTTGCGGCATTGCCCTCAAACCTTCGCACTTTGAAATTCTGAAATGTCGTAGACAACCAATAGCAGAGTTGAGAAAACCAGGAAGCTCCAATAGTTTAGGAAGTCCCATAATGTCTAGATCCTCGAGGCTTTGTAGACCATGGAGTCCTTCCCATTCCCTCAACTCTAACCTTCCACAGTAATAAATCCTCAATTCCCGAAGATTGGTAAGGTGCTTGATGTCATTTGGAAGGGCTTCAAGACTATCGCAACATCCAATAAACAAAACACGAAGATTCTTCAAGCTTCCAATACCTTCTAACAAAGATGACAAACGTTGCAACTCATACAACATCAATGTCCGTAAGGAGCTTAATCCATATATGGCTTTCAACTGAATACAATTGAGTTTTGATGTCAAACACAGATATCTCAAGGATAACAATTTGTGTATATCTCCGGGAAGGCTTTCCAACTGAACACAATTGAAGAGACCCAGTGATTGGAGATTCACTAGCTTGGATATTGACTGTGGAAGCATGCTAAGTTTTGAGTTGAACGAAAGATTAAGGTATCGCAGGTGTTTTAAGCCCCCTATTGTGTCCGGTAATTCTTCAAACTCAGAATGGCGTAGGTTAAGAATGCGCAAGCACTTAAAATTAGATATCAATCCCTTCAAAAAAGATTTACTTACTAAGCCCATTGGCTGAACAAATGCAAACACTCTTGCCTTTTTGCTTGCCTCCAAATGCTGCATAGGAAACTCCTTTATGGACAGATCCTCCCCATCCCATACAATATGCCTAGCCTTTGGTGAAATTGCCTGTTTGCAGGAAGTCACAGTAAAAGTCTCTTCATCTGAAACATATGCTGCTAAATCATGAACTAAATCATGCATTTCAACATAAGCTAACTTCCCATTCATCCTACTGAGTGTTTGTGAAACTAAATCCATCATTTCAGTCAATTCATTCTTGAGCAAATGTGTAACATATTTCAATGAACTATTCGCATCAAGCATTTCCGCATACTTTGTAAATAGGTTGTTTTGCACATCAAAGATAGAAAGTTGGATAAAAGACCGCGACACCAGTTCATTGAAATACCTGTCTCCAATATCTTCAATATCATCTCCTCCTGTTGGTTTCATGTGTGTTAGAGCCATCCACATGTTAATCAAGTCACTCTTAAATATGGGATAGCCCTTTCCAAACAATGCAAAAACACTGAAACATGATCTGAGGTGGTATGGAGTGTGGTCATAGCTAAGCTTCAATGCCGGTAAGATATCATTTGGTCCTTGCTCAATCATCCAAAGCTCACTTTCTTCAATTCGTTTCCAAATATAAACATCTCTCTCATTATGCAAAACACTCCCCAGTGTTTTTGCTGCCAAAGGAACTCCGCGACACTTTTGAACAATAGATTTTCCAATAGTCACCAACAACGGCCAAATCCCCTCTTCACCTTTACTAAATGCATATTTGGCAAATATGGACCAACAATGATCATCAGAAAGGCGTTTTAGCTTGTATGCTTCCACAGTCCCGGTGAAGGAGGCTACCCTCTCCTCACGGGTTGTCACTATAACTTTGCTCATGGGCGAACCTATAGCCAATATCTTCTTTAGCTCCATCCATTCTTTTGGATCTTTGATCCACACATCATCTAGAATGATAAGGAATGTACGACCCCCTAGTTCCTCATGAATCTTGTTCTGCAACAATTCCATGTTCAAGCACGAAAAATCCATCCCCGTAGCAATCTGGAGAATGCTAACTATCAAAGCTCTCAATACAAATTTCTTCGAAACATAAACCCATAATCTTAACTCAAAGGTTGACACCACTAAGGGGTCATTATATAACAACTTAGCTAGAGTTGTTTTCCCCATACCTCCAAGTCCAATTATCGGAATGACATATAAGCCGCCATCAATGGGATGACCTGAGGTGCTTGTTAGACAGCTAACAATCTTGTCTTTATCTTCATCTCTTCCAACAACATCGGACCCACGGATGTACGAATAGGTCTCTCTATTTCGTGCTTGAACAGCTGCAACTTAGCTAGAGTTGTTTTCCCCATACCTCCAAGTCCAATTATCGGAATGACATATAAGCCGCCATCAATGGGATGACCTGAGGTGCTTGTTAGACAGCTAACAATCTTGTCTTTATCTTCATCTCTTCCAACAACATCGGACCCACGGATGTACGAATAGGTCTCTCTATTTCGTGCTTGAACAGCTGCAATACCTTGCTCTTGGAAGTTAAAATTCCTCCTATTGTATTCAATAGTGTCCAAGCTACGACGAATCGCCTTTAACTCACGAGCCACGTCGAAATCGGTGAACAGCTTGGTGACTCTCCGAAACAAGCTTCTTCCGTTGGCCTTGAGCTGCAAATCTTGGGTTGAGATGAGATCAAGGACATCCTCGATATCATAAGCAACGGACTTGAGATCAAGAAGCCAGAGCCTCATGGATTTGCTGGTAGATTGCTGGTTTTGTGCATCATGAAGAACAGCATCAATTGCAAGTAGGATTTGCTTGATTGCGGTCAACTCATCTTTGACCCCATAGATCCAGTTGATTTCCTGAAGAGCAGATGATCCTAGGGTTTCAAGAATTCCAGCAACAAGCTCGGAAACGTTAACGTCCATGTTAATTTTTGGGCTGAATCAAACCAAACAAGGGTCACAAGATTCGCTTAAATCATGTTTGGCAGAGCAATCAGCAGTAGAATTTACTTACTACGTCAGTAGCTGGACCGCTGAGCGGCTCGGCAGAGTGGCGGTTGCAGCGATGGTTGTACTGATTTAATTTTGTCGTTAAAGTAATTGTTTGGTCGTCGTCGGCTGCGTCGACAGTGGAGAGTTTCAGGGAAGAAACGAAGATTTAGTTGAAGAATGAATCGGAATACTGGTAATGCGGTAGTAGCTAAACCCACTTTGAATATTTTCAATCGGAATTTGACTGCTTAGTTGAAATATTCAAAGTGGTTTGGTGGTGTTTGAACAAAGTCTTGTACCCCATATATACTCTCCCTTCACTTTGATTTGTCAATTACTGTACTATTTACACTATATATATATCTATATAGAGGTTGGGTCATGTGTTAACAACTCTTACGGTGTTAAATGTTAACAAATCAATATTCGGCAAAATTTATAAAATATTCATCACAGTCACTCAATTATTCATCAAAGCTTTTGTTAAAATTAATCAAATATTCATCACAGTCACTCAATTATTCACGATTTCCCAAATATTCATCAATATTCGGTAACATTTAAGAAATATTCATCACAGTAACACAATTACGGGATTGAGGATGGATACACGCGCAAGGGTTTGAGTTTTTTGGGTGATAATTTTTTTTTAATTGGCAATAATTATTAATTGAAATGAATCTCTTAAATGTTGTCGAAAAGCTTTGATGAATAATTGAATGACTGTGATGAATATTTGATAAATTTTGCCGAATATTGATTTGTTAACATTTAACACCGTAAGAGCTGTTAACATTTGATCCATATTCTATATAGAGGATATATATATATATATATATATATATATATATATATATATATATATATATATATATATATATATATTTTATTTTAAGGGTTAATATATTGCATTAAAAGGAAATATTTACATAATGCAAAAGTGAGGAGCAAGTGGAGAGACCACTCGTCCAGGATATCCAAAATCATGGAGCAAATGAAAATGCTCCATTCTCTGGGTGTGTTGAGCACGAGGCTCGGAGTAACTCCTGTCTCTTCAAGTCACGGCTATCGGAAGTCGGATCTACCCCTAAGGATGTGTAAGTATAAGTCTCCCTTCGGCTCGTCCATCAAGAGATTTACACAAACACATCCTTAGCACACCTAGTCTATATGACTACTAATCAACCACCTTGTAGGCTTGCTGATGATGAGAAGTGAAGAGAGAATTCATGCGTAAGGACTTTATAAACATAAAGTTTGATGAGGTGCACGACTTCCTCAATGCTCTTGCTTGAACCTTTAAAGGCCTTCTCATTTCTTGTTTACCAAATAAGGTATATGGTAGCAGCAAAAGCAACTCTCTTTGCCTTGGAGAGCCATCCTTTCCCCCTTGCTTCTTTTTTTGAGCCATTTGAGTCCACTTCTGATTGATCCCATTCCTCTCCAGATTCCTAGCCAATTCTTGACCTAAGACCAAATATGTGAAGAGAAATTACAAGAGAAGAAAATATGCTCATGAGTTTCAATGTGTTGACTACAGAAGTGACAATTTAAAGGAACTTCCCTTGTTTTTATCAGGTCATTCGTAGCAAGTCTCCTTTTAGCTGCCAACCAAAGAATGAAGGCATGCTTAGGACTGATTACTCTGTCCCATACAACTGTCGACCAGGGAGGGGGGTTGCTTTTCTTCTGAAGTGGTTGTAAGCAGCCTCAATGCTGAATTTACCATCAAGACACCAACTGGCAAGCTTAGCAGCTGCATCATTGGGGGAACCTGTAGAGGTTAGCAAGGCATCTCTAATAGCAAGAATACGTTAATACAATATTATTAATACGTTAATACAATATTACTATTTACACTAGTTAGTACTCGTGGGGTGCTTACTTTCGAAATATAGTGTACTCGTGTAGGTCCCGTCCCGTGCACAAAAAAATACGTTAATACAATATTATAAAAAATCTAGATAAATTCTAATAAATAAAAATAATAATCTAAATATAAATTATGTTTTTCACTAAAAAATAATATAGATATAAATAAAATTAGTTTAACAAATGATATACGTATAATCTAATTATCTTTTATTTACATTATCTCAAAATATAAATAAAATTCATATTTATAAGGTAAAAGGTTTTTTATCATAATATATCGTTAATTAAATCTCATGTAATTAAATAGATAGTTGATTTTTAAAAATATTTTACTAAAATAAAATAATTATTTAATCATTTTTAATTATATAGATTATAACTATTCAATTATAGGAGTATTAGATTTCCTTTTTGACGGGAGAAAGTTTTGCGAGATGCACTCATGCGCCGCCACGTATGCAAATGCACTCACGCGCCTACACGTAGGCGACAATGCATCAGTTTTAGTATATGTATATAGATATGTATATATACGTCATCCCCTTCTGTTTTTCGGAGAGAGATGAGGGTCTCACCTTTTTTACTTGACTGTTTGGTTAATCTTCTTTTGTAAATCTCGTTACACATCTATATATTTACATCTTTAGAAAATATATTGTATATAATATCATTCATTATTTAGAATAAAAAAATATAACTATTATGTATGAATTAAAAATCGATCATTTTATAATATATTGAATGATGAAAAAATCAAATGTTAAATAATAAGAAAATTAAAGCTTTACAATAAAAAATATCATTAATTCTCCACAAAAAAATGTAAAAATTTATATATGTTGTTATTTTATATATAATAAAATGTTAATAAATATATATATAAGTATAAAATATTAATAAAAGTTAAGATAAAAATCATAAAAAAAACATTACAATAAATTTATTTTATAATTCTCTCATATTTTTTTTTTTAAATCTCATGTAAAGTATAATTTTATAAGACATAAATATAGATATTTTAAATTACTCAGTAGTAATAGTATCAATATCATTGTAACTTTGTTCAAATGTGATATGTCATAACCAACCGTTATATTCAATGTTTTGAATTAAACCCAATAGTTAGTAAACGTGTTAAGAATAAAAGAAAAAATGTGATTGATTAGATAAAGGGAATAATGAAAATGTGAAAAGGGAAAAAAATAAACAGAAAAAAAATCTGATTGGGCAAGAAGGAGTGAAGCATGAGGAGGTTGCCATGTAAGCGTAGAGTATTCTCAATTAAGTTATTATATAGTTAGTAAACGTGTTAAGAATAAAAGAAAAAATGTGATTGATTAGATAAAAGGAATAATGGAAATGTGAAGAGGGGAAAAATAAACAGAAAAAAAATCTGATTGGGCAAGAAGGAGTGAAACATGGGGAGGCTGCCACGTAAGCGTAGAGTATTCTCAATTAAGTTATTATATAGATAACCGGTTTTATGTATGTATAGACTTTTTCTATACATACGTAAAGACTCTCCACAATTTCTTAAATCCCAAAAGGGTTTGACAAAAATCCTGAAAGAGTTTAACAAAATCCCGAAAGGGTCTGTAAAATAATTTTAATAGTAATAGTAATACATTGAGTCGATGACCCAAGGACTTAGCACAAAACCTTTACGATTTCCGAAAGAGTTCGAACCAAATCCCGACTCAATGAAAAAGACCATATCATATAAAGGAATATATCCCCGGTCTATGCCAAAAAAAGAAAGGAAAACGCCCGACTCTCACATTTCAATTGACGGAAAGGGATTGAACTAAATCCCGTGAGGGCTCAAACAACAACCCGCAAGGGTTTCTTATGGTGCATTTTACTTAGGTTATTTGTGGCAGGGCGTTTGGTGTGTCTCGTGGTCCCTCTTCTTCGTTTAGTCGGGTCTGGTTGGGGTCGAGATGTGTATCGAGGTGTCTCTTGAGTCGAGAAGTAGCTTCCTTGGAGGATCGTCTTTACTATTAATGGGATTGCCTAATGTATAGCTGTCCAACAGTGCTATTGCTAGGTGGTGTTGGGTAATTACAACGATGCTATAGCTAAATGATTTGGTTAATCACGTTCTTGAAGAGCATTTGATTACTCATGCATGTTCTTTATGTTATTGATGATCTTAAAAGCAAAATAGCTAACTAAATATATACTAACAATAACATAAGAACATGCATGAGTAATGACATAAAACTCATAGCAAGGTAAAGATAAGTTTGTTGTAAAGTTATATGTTTACTTTTCTAAGTTTTGTTTTCATATAATATGTGTGTATGTATTATATGGTATGTATGTGTTTGTATGATTAGAAAATATATAACAGGACTAAGGGTTATACATATAGTTGATGCTCTTTGTAACTAGGTTCAACTGAGTTGTATTGAACCTTATTGGTTTGATCCTCTAATGAATTTAGTGAACAATTAGAGGTAGCAACTATATTGTATATATAACCTATAGTTTTGTTACAATATTTTCGTATAACCTTGTGTAAGGATTTGGGCTCATTTACACGGCCCAACCCATCGGCCCAGAAAGGAAGCCCGGAGGCTTGGAGAGCTCGGTCCAGAAGCACGCTTTGCTTGGCTTCGGTTTGACCTAGCTATAAAACCCTTCTTTAGCTGGTTGCTTCTTCATTCATTGTAGTCGGCCTCATCTCTCTCCAAAATCAGAGCGTCTCTCTCCTAGGGTTTGCTCTCAGTTAGGGTTTCTGAGGTTTGGAAGCTTTCGCTACTCGAAGCTCCTTTCTACGTTCATCGGTGTGGCCTTCTGATGGTGGATCTCCGGTGGTGAGCGCTGAGGAAGACGAAGTTTCTCTAAGACGCTGCTTCCTTCGACGCATTTGGGTTGGAAGATCGAAGTTCCTGTTCGATCTCCGGTTCCTTTCAGGGGGATTTCTTATCTTCCTGTTTGGTTGTCTACTTACAGTTGCATGCGATAGACTTAGAATCTGTTTGTAACTCTTTCTTGTTTGCCCCTTCGCTTGAACTCTTTTCATAATGGATTTTGGGTCGACTCTTGAGGCCCCGGGGACGTAGGACTGTTGTCCGAACCTCGTAAACAAACGATCTGTGTCTTTTAGTTTCTGCATGTTCGTTTTAAGATTCTTTTCTACAAAACGACTTTCTCAAAACTTAGATCTATAAGAGATCTTGTTTTATTAAAGTGGTATCAGAGATTGAGTGTCCTGCTTTCAATTCTTCTGATAATTGTTGATCTTGGAGATAGAAACCGGATGTAGGGCCACAAACACACCTTAAGGTACAACGCCTGGTGCTGCCCCCCCCCCCCCCCCCCCACGTGATGTGGCTTCTTCTGTGTGAGATCAAGGTCTTCTTGAGTCTCTGTTTGCCTTATTACTCTCTTGTTTTGTTTAAACTGCAATCATGGGTGATAAAGGTGTGCATTTGAGACCTTACAATGACAATAATGACTTTGCTATGTGACAGGTTAAAATGAAGGCCATATTGATAAAGGAAAAATGTTATGTTACTGTGATCAACAAGTTCCCTGATGGAACCTCCAAAGAAAAAATTCAGGAACTTGATCAACAAGCTCACAATGAAATTATGCTACGTCTTGGTGATGAGGTAGCTAGACAGGTTTTGACATATGACACAGCAGAAAAGTTGTGGGATGCACTGGAAGGTCTTTTCGTGGTAAAATCCCTCCCCTCTAGAGTTAATATGTTTAATAAACTGTTTAACTATAAAATGGATGTGTCATGCTCTTTACCTGAGAATCTTGATAGGTTTTTAACTATTATTCAAGATTTGCAAAGATGTGGTGATAAAGTTGATGAAACTCAATAGTGTGTCTTGTTATTAAATGTTTTGCCTGCTCAATTTGACACCTTTAAGGATGTTGTGCAATATAGTACCGAAACCCTGGTTAAGAAAACTATTATTGAGTCTATTACTCAGAAAAATGACTCCCTGAAGGTCTTTAAAAACAAATTTGAGCCTAAGCACACTGAGTCTCAACCTGAAGCTAAAAATGAGGTTTTAATGACAAAAGGTAAAGGCAAAGGCAATAGAAAAAATAACAAGAAAAAGTCTCAAAAGGAAAATGGAAAATCTGATTCTAATAATCAAGATAAATTTGAGACTGATAAATCAAATGTCAAATGTACTTACTGTTCTAGAACTGGCCATTATGACAAAGATTGTTATAAAAGAAAAATAGATGAAAAAGTTGCAGGTAAAAGGCCTGATGTCTCCGCTTTATGTGAAACCCACCCATATTATACTGATGAAGTTCTTGCTCTTCTTAATACTGCTGATTCTGATTGTTGGATTCTTGATTCTAGGTGTACAATGCATGCAACATATCATAAATATTGGTTTTGTAATCTGAAACTGATTAATGGTGGTTCTGTTATGCTTGATGATCACTCTGTGTTAAGAATTAAAGGAATAGGATCTGTTGCTTTAAGAATGCATGATGGTGTTGTGAGAATTGTTAATGATGTGAAATGGGTTCCTCAACTGAGAAGGAATTTAATGTCTGAAAGTGCCTTTGAATTATTGAACTGCAAGTTATCTAGCTCTGATGGTGTTAGAGTTGTTACTAGGGATGGCAAAGTCCTTAATAACAGTTTGAGAAAATCTGGTCTTTATGAGGTTGTTGCTACTCCTGTATTGAATTACTCTGCCTCTTCTTTTGTAACTGCTGATAATTCCATGTATATGAATGACTCTGTGTTATGACATAATAGACTTGGTCATGTAGGAAATAGAGGATTGCATCATCTGTATAAAACTGGTATAATCAACTCTAAGCCATGTGACATTGATTTGTGTGAAAATTGTCTGCTTGGGAAACAAAGTAAAAAGGGCTTTAAGCATTCATCTTATGTGGCTAATAAACCTCTTGAATATATCCACTCTGGCTTATGGGGCCCTGCCTAGATTGAAATTATAGCTTTTGATGCTTTTAAAGTTTGGAAACTTAGAGTTGAAAATGAAACTGGTCTGTCTATTAAGTGTTTAAAGACTGATAATGGGCTTGAATTTTGCAATAACATGTTCAATGATTTCTGTAAAAACAATGGCAGAAAAAGGCATTTAACAATTACTGGAACCCCTCAGTAGAATGGGACTGTTGAGAGGATGACTAGGACATTACTTGAAAAGGCTAGATGCATGCTTATCTCTGCTGGTTTGAAGCATTCTCTTTGGGGTGAAGCTGTTAACACTGCTACATACTTGATTAATAGGACTCCTTCTTCTGCTATTGAGTTTAAAACTCCTTATGAGCTATGAACTAAGAAAAAAACCCAACCTAAACCACTTAAAATCTTTTGGTTGTACTGTTTATTCTTATGTGAATGATGGTAAGCTAGAACCTAGGTCTCAAAAATGTGTGATGCTAGATTACCCTGATGGGGTTAAGGGTTATAAACTTCTTGTTGTCCAACCTGGTGCTTATAAGATCATTGTTAACATAAATGTGATTTTTAATGAATCTGAGTTCTACTTCAAGTCTATTGCTTCTTCTGCCCTTGAGAAATCTGAACAGGTACATGATGACCATCATTTCTATGTTCCTTCTGCATCTAGAGATGACTCTGATGATGAATTTGATAGTGGTTACTCCACTAGTACACATCAGGTAGTATCTTCTGAATCTACAACTTCTGATGACTTGCAATCTCACCAATTGGGTGGGGTACAGGTTGATGAATCTTCTTCTGAAAATCATGGCAATAACAATGGTAATCTCTCTAGCTCTCTCCCCTCTTCTGAAAGTGTTGCTTCTTCTTCTTCTTCTGTTATCTCTGTGCCTGTATCTGGTTATGGAAATTCTAGTTCTTCAGTTACTGAAAGGCATGATTTAACTGACTGGCAGCTTACTAGAGATAGATCACCTCGTACTGTTATACCTAATAAGAAGTTCATGAATAACATTGCTGAGTTTGCTTGTCTTGTTTCTAATGTTGTGAAATAATTTACTCCTGAGACTTATGAGCAAGTTGTAAAATGTGCTCACTCTAAAGAGTGGCAATTAGCTATGAAAGATGAGATAGATTCTATGAAGATAAATAAAACCAGGTCTCTTGTGAAAAAACTTGAAAATGCTAGACTTTATAGATTGCAAGTGGGTTTTTTTAACTTAAAGAGGGAATTAGCAACACTGATCCTCCTATATACAAAGCTAGATTAGTTGCTAAGTGTTTTACTCAAAGGGAAGGAGAGGACTACAATGAGATTTTTGCTCATGTAGTTAAATATAAGACCTTAAGACTTCTTCTTGTTATGACTGTTGTGTATGACTATGAATTAGAACAAATGGATCTCAAAACTGCCTTTTTGCATGGAGATTTAGATGAAACATCTACATGAAACAACCCAAAGGCTTTTTTGATAAGGCTAAACAAATCATGCTTGTCTGCTAAACAAATCTATCTACGTTTTAAAACAGTCTCCAGGACAATGGAATATTAAATTTGATAGATGCATGAGGTTTAGTTTGGGTTTTAAAAAGAGTAAATTTGACACTTGTTTATATTTCAAAGGTCTGAAATCTGGATATGTGACATATGTGCTGCTTTATGTTGATGACATTATGCTTGTATCTAAATCTTTGAATAACATTGTTGAGATTAATAAAGATTTGCAGAATCACTTTGGCATGAAAGATCTTGGTACTGCTAAGAAAACTATGGGTATGTCTATTAGAAGAGAAAGGAATAAGAAAAAACTTTGGCTACATCAATCTGAACATGTGCTTAAAGTTTTAGAGAGATTTCATGTGCAGGCTGAGAAACCTAATAATATACCTTTAGGTCCTCACTTAGACTTGACTAAGAATAAAGACAAGCTGTCTCCTTCTGAAGTTAAAAAAAATGAAATCGATTCCTTATGATGATGCAGTAGGGTCTGTTATGTACTGTATGATATGTACTAGGCCTGACCTAGCATTTGCTATTAGCACCCTGAGCAGGTACATGTCTGATCCAGGAGAGAAACATTGGTTATCTATGAGATACTTGTTGGAATATCTGCTTGGATCTATGAATCTTGGTTTGCTTTATTCTGATCATTGCTCATCTTATGATTTATATAGGGCTGGGCATCCGGTCTGGACCGGCTCAGAATTTTCAGAAACATGGACCGCGGATCGGACCGGGACCGAGAAATATGGTCCCGAGTTTTCCAGTCCGCGGACCGGAAAGACCATTTGGACCACATTCAAGCACAAATTAAAATTTACAAATATGATAAACATCTCAAATCTAGATCTAAACTAGATTTGAAAAACATCTTCAATCTTGAATGTTTTTTAATTTCTCCTATACAGAAATCGATTTGAAAATTATCAAAATAGAACAGGGAAGAAGAAGAATAGAAGAGGGGAGAAGAAAAACGCCTATGGGCTATGGCTAATGTTGTAGTACCGTGGATTCGTGGAACCGATGCGCGATTGACGAGCACGAGGGACTGGCTGGGGGTTGTGGGTCGCCGCCTGCAGGAGTGGCCGGAATGGGCTCGACGGCGAAAGTGGGAGCCGGTGGTGGTGAAACTTCAGATGCGAGTGTGGTCGGAGCTGTTGGTGGAGGTGGTCGGATCTGAGGGTTCAAACGAGAGGGGGCGCCATCGTCGGAGCTGTTGGTGGAGGTGGCGGAGTGGAGGACGGGGCCACACCTTCCTTCCCTTCTTCGATGACAGTGAGGTTTCCAAGGAGTGAGAGGTGGGGATTAGGGTTCGGACTTCGGAGGTTGGATTAGGATTGAAGGAGGAATCTAGAATTGAGGTGTAAAGAGGCGTGCGGGCAGTAACGCCTCTCCTTTCTTCCTTTTTTTTTTTTTTTTAAAGACAGGGATTCCGGTCCAATTTCGGTCCGGATCGGAAATTCCGGTCTGGTCCCGGGTTTGGACCGGAACCCGGAATCTAGAATTTTTTGGACCATGGACCAGACCGTAATACTTCCGGTCCGATCCAAAACCGTAATTTCAGGTCTGGTCCCATTCCGATTCAAATTTTGCCCAGCCCTAGATTTATATGGATTTGTGGATGCTGATTATGCTAGTAACAAAGATACTAGGAAGTCTATTACATCTTATGTTTATACTTGGTCTGGAAATTGTGTGTCTTGGAAGTCACAGCAGCAAACCATTGTTGCTTTGTCTTCTACTGAAGCAGAATATATAACAGCTACAGAGGCATGTAAAGAGGCTATTTGGATGCAAGGTATCCTTAGAGAAATTGAGACAAAGAGCTATACTTATGTGTTGCATATAGACAGTCAAAGTGCTCTTTACTTGTGTAGAGATCCCATGTATCATAAGAGAACTAAACATATTGATGTTAGATATCACTTTATTAGGGAGAAAGTGGAAGATAATATCATACATGTTAAGAAAATTGATGGGAAAGTTAATCCTGCAGATTTTGGAACGAAGATTGTGCCTTATGACAAATTCTCGTTTTGCAAGAAGTTCCTCCATTTGGAGGAGATGGCTTAGTATCTCTGCAGCAAGGGCTGATGACGGACCCGGCACCAGAATTCACACTTAGGGATGGTCTGCCTGGAGTGGACTTAGAAAAGTAGAGGGACAATTGTAAAGTTATATGTTTACTTTTGTAAGTTTTGTTTTCATGTAATATGTGTGTATGTATTGTATGGTATGTATGTATTTGTATGACTAGAAAATATATAACAGGACTAAGGGTTATACATATAGTTCATGCTCTTTGTAGCTAGGTTCAACGAGTTGTATTGAACCTTATTGGTTTGATCCTCTAATGAATCTAGTGAACAATTAGAGGTAGCAACTATATTGTATATATAACCTATAGTTTTGTTACAATATTTTCGTATAGCCTTGTGTAAGGAATTGAGCTCATTTACACGGTCCAACCCATCGGCCCAGAAAGGAAGCCAGGAGGCTTGGAGAGCTCGGTCCAGAAGCACGATTTGCTTGGCTTCGGTTTGACCTAGCTATAAAACCCTTCTGAAGGTTCGATAAAGTAAAACAAAGTAATATAGAACTACTATAGAAGGGGGGTTGAATAGAGTATGCCGGTTTTTCGCAGATAATCTCAAGACGTTTGAAGATATTGCAAAACCCTTTGAGATTAGATGTAATACTTCTTCTGGAAAACCCGAATCACAAAGTTAAACAATTCAAACCAAGTGCGGAAATAAGGTAAAGCAGTAAGTAAAGGACGCAATGAATTGTTTACGAGGTTCGACACGAACTTGGCCTACGTCCCCGCCTAGGGTTCTTCCACAACCCTAGGATTCAACCGGATTTTATTGATTCACAAGACTTAGGATCCTAATAGCTCACCGAGAAGCCTCTCTCCTATACAATTGCAATCTAGTCAACTCACGTTCCCTTGGAGTCCTAGACCAATCTAGAAGAGCCCCATCTCTCTCAGCTATCTAGTACAATCTTCTTACACTTAGTGAATCAATCACCTAGTGTCCCCTTTCTGAGTTACAAACTCTCGAGTATAACACTCACTCAAAATATATCCTATAAGCTCACTGTGTAACTCTCAAATGCTTTGAAACAAAATAACAGACTCTTAAGAACAAGCAGAGAGAACACGAAGAAGAGAAAAGTAGGCTTGAAGACTGAGTGCGATGTAGAGCTTTGATGTTGTAAGATTTCTCTGTCTTCCTTCTCTTCTTCATCTCCTATATATAGTGAAGATCATCGGCGCCACTTGAGGAAGGAATCTTCTCCAACGGATAGCTTGGATTGTGGCTTGTGTGTGGATCTTTGAGATCTTCTAAATTGGGAAACTTTGAAGCCACAACCTTTCAAAACCTGTTGCTTGCTTCAAACCATAAAGCGCTTTGTCTAGTTTGTAAACATGATTAGGAAATTCCGAACTTTCAAAACCTGGGGGTTGAGCCACATAAACTTCTTCCTCTAAGAAACCATTAAGAAAAGCACACTTGACATCCATTTGATATAACTTTATACTCATAAAAGATGCAAATGCTAATAAAATGCGAATGGCTTCAAGCCTGGCTACGGGAGCAAAAGTCTCCTCGTAATCAATACATTCCTCTTGATTGTAGCCTTGAGCAACAAGCCTTGCTTTGTTCCTTTCAAATTCGTTAAGCTCACTTTGCATAGCAGTGATCCAGTCTGGCTCTTGAAGGGCCTCATCTACCTTCTTTGGTTCTATAAGAGAAACAAACGCATGAAAAGCACAAAGATCTTTAAGTTTAGAACGAGTTTGAACACTAGATGTAGGGTCAGAAATGATATCCTTTAATGAGTGTAATGATGAGTATTTGATATTTCTTTTGCTAGTCTCAACTCCTTGATTCGTCACACCAACAGGATTGATTTGTGATACATCTGACTCCGTGGACCTGTTAGGTTCAGTCACAACAGTTTCTGACGTTTCAACACTGTTGGATTGGACACCAAGGGCTTTGGACGAATCTTCAACACCTTGGGCCAATTCTTCAGTGTTGCAAATCTGTTCCTGGATGTTCTTTTTCTCTGTGTTCTTGGTGGCAACATCGTCACCATCCTCGTTCTCTGCATGGATGTTAAGATCTATATCTGCAACACTTTCACCCAAAGAACTGTCATTGCATTCATCAAATATACCATGTATACTTTCCTCAACTAACTTGGTCCTTTTATTGAAGATTCTATAAGCTTTGCTACTTATGGAGTAGCCAAGAAATATACCTTCATCACTACGTGCATCAAATTTCTCAAGGTTATCTTTTCCATTGTTATGAACAAAACAAGTACAGCCAAAGGGTTTAAAGTAAGATATAAGTGGTTTGCGGCCTTTGAAAAGTTCATAAGGAGTTTTCTTTAAGATGGAACGTATAAGACAACGATTTAAAATATAGTTAGCCATGTTAACAGCTTCAGCCCAATAGGTTTTAGGTAATGCATTTTCTAAAAGCATAGTCTTGGCCATGTCTTCTAGGGTGCGGTTCTTTCGTTCCACAACCCCATTTTGTTGAGGTGTCATAGGAGCAGAAAAATTATGGGAGATGTCATATTTAGCACAAAATAAATCAAACTGAAGTTGATCAAACTCCATACCATGATCACTTCGAATTGACACTATGGGCTTGTTTCTTAAAATTTGCAACTCCTTACAAAGTTTTGAAAACTCAAATAAGGCCTCTGATTTTTCTTTTAAAAATGCAACCCAAGTATATCTAGAAAAATCATCAAAAACAACAAGCATGTACTTTTTACCATTGGGAGATTTGACTCGCATAGGACCACATAAATCCATATGTAAAAGTTCAAGAGGTCTAGAGGAACTTACAACCTTTTGGGGTTTGAAAGAACTACGTGTTTGTTTACCTCGTGTGCATGCTTTGCACATATCAATACCTTTGAAGTCCATCTCAGGTAGCCCTCTTACAAGCCCTTTGGACACAAGCTTTTGTAGTGTATGTGGACGATCACATGACCGAGTCTCCTATGCCAGAGCTTTGGATCGTTCGTCAAAGCCTTTAGACAGGTTAAGCTTCCTTGTGCCACTTACTCACACTACAAAAAAAAATGAAATTTGCCACACTCTCTAGCTTCGGCAGGGGCTTAGCGTAGCAATTGATACCTTTTGCCACCCTTGGTAGCAACGTCAAAGGTTGCCGTAGCTATTGATTTGATTTTGCCACATCTGGTAGCAACGGCAAGACTTGTCGTAGCAACTGATTTGTTTTTTTTCATAGCTTAGCCACGGTATTGTAGAGCCCGAAGCTTAACTTGATATATTTATGATTTATAATTTTCATAATTTAATAGAATATATTATACAGTAATTTACAAAGAACCATAACCCATCTACTGCCGCTTCCGTTACCTCAGACCTCCCTTCCCTCTCTCCCGTTCACTCACCCCTCAAACTTAGATCTGAAATCTTGAAGCTCCCATGGCGTCCTCCCCTTCAACTCACTCGTTCTCCCTCTGTTGTTCACTCTCTCTCTTTTTCTGCCATTGAAGAGCCCAAAATCGAGCTCCGAATCTCAGAACTCCTTCTCTTCCCCTCGCCTTTTTCGCACCTCCCGGAGTTCCCGCAGTCCCGCTCATCCTCCCCCGGGATTGCTCTCTCCAGATCTACGACCTCAGTTACCTCCCCTTCGCTCTATCCGCACTCGCTGCTTTCGCCCCCTCAAACTACCCCCTCTCGCTGTCTGGCCACTCTTCAATGAACATCGCGGTCGACGTTGGCGCTGGAGTTCGACCTTTCCCGTCCCAACTGGCAATGGGGACAAAAGACGGCGCCGACGGGTGATGAAGGTGACGGAGTTCTCCCTGTATAACCAGATCTAGATCAGGATGCGACTCCAGCCTAGTTGCCCTAGCCGAACTGTTGTCACCGGTCTGCACTGTCTTTCTCTTTCTTCCTTTTCTGGAAGTCAATTGGAGACGAAGATGTGGAGCACACCTATCACTTACTTTCGATTCTTCAAGCTGCTGTTCTAACCAACGAATTAGGTTCGTAATGCTCTGTTGTTTTGCTACAGTTTGGTTCGTGTGTACAAGATTGTTTTTCTAGGGTTCTTAGATTTATCCGAGTTTCTGATTTCTGACATCTTTCTGGGGTCCAATGCATAGACGGCCTAAATTTAGTGGCTTCTAAATGAGAAAAGATTGAGTAATGGAGGTTTTGCAATTGATAGAATCCCAAATTCACTACTCACGGAGAGAGAGGAGTCGACTGTGCTATCTAGGTCTGCCTTGTAGCTATTCAGTTCTTCTCTTCACATGGTTGTGTAATATCATCTACAATTTCAGATCTCTCATGACCATCTCTCTATTGTTGCTTTTGTTGTTTGTATCCTTCATAGGTAATCATCCTCCAGACAAACTGGTTAGCATGTGGGCTGCCTTCGAGAGCATGGTAGGGAAGATTTGAAGGTAATAATTACTTTTTGTTTAATGTTTGTGTAGTATTCCATATTCTCAATTTATCTCCTCCATTGGTTAAAGCTTTATTTTACATGAATTGCCTGAGGGGAAGTGGAATGTTTGTTTATTTCTTTAACAGCTCAATATGCTTTATGTTATTGATTGAGAACATGAGCAAGAAAGTACCAGTAAAGTAAGGAAAAATGAAAAGAAGTTTTTAGTAGATCCTCTTAGCATATTTTAACTTTTATTATTTGTTGACTGTCACTTTGTGCTTTATGAGGAACCATGGACTAATAATTTTCTATTGATTCTATGTTTCTTCCATTTTCCTTGAATTATCATATTTTTTTTGGTTTCCTTATTGCTCGAATTTAACATTTATTCCATATATAGTAAGAAAATTGATTTTCGTAATGTGAAATATGGCTGCTACTTACGAGTAACATTTGCTCCAATTATAGTAAGAGATTTTATTTCCAGGCACATTGAAATGGGCTGCTGCAATTGCTTTGGATTATTAAGAAGGTCGAAAAGGGGTGCACGGTGTGGGCAGGTAGCTGACGTAGTCAGTCAGTCGTCTCAGGAACTGCTGTTGGACGGAGAAGACGACGATGAATAAGATGGTGAATTATATGAAAGTGAAGGATATAATGGTGAAGCTACAGATATGGAAAATGGAGGTTATGGCGAAGTGTCTAGCCGAGCCAAACGTTCTGAAGAGATTTTATTGTTCAGAATTGAGAACGGATTTATCTGCAGACAAGTTCCTGTCAAAGAAACCTGCAAAGTTGTGCGGATAGAGGTAAAAGATAAAGGATCATTTTCTTACTTCATTTGTTATCTCCTTGAAAGTGGTTTTTTTTCCTTGGAGAAATTGATTTAACGAGTTGGCAGCGAAGAAGTATGCAAATCCAAATTTATAAATGCCAACATAATCTTTATCCT
This sequence comes from Persicaria tinctoria, assembly GCA_037127255.1. Taxonomy (NCBI): domain Eukaryota; kingdom Viridiplantae; phylum Streptophyta; class Magnoliopsida; order Caryophyllales; family Polygonaceae; genus Persicaria; species Persicaria tinctoria. The sequence goes on along the minus strand of JBANSL010000007.1, from coordinate 15,574,527 downwards.
AAGTCCTTAAAGATTCCATCTTTCCCACATTGTGTGTAATTCAACTACCACTTTTTGAATAAAAACAGAAAGCAACTATAAGGCAGAACTAACTTGTTGGCCACAATATCCGACTCCCTTATGTTTAACTTGACCATTTTAGTTTCTATGTATACGGTTATTACCTCACTTTGTTGGTTAAGCAATTTACAATTGAAGAACTGAATCTTTTGCTTGAGGAGAATCTTGGAAGTGGGATTGTGTCATTATACATTATTGATACTGTATACCACTGTCCAGAAATTTGAGAGATAAACTAATAATATATGTATCTTGCTGTGAAGACTGGAAATTGTTCCCTCCGGATTTTGCCAGAACTTATTCACTTATCAGCAATGTTCTAAAAGATGGCACCCAGGCCCACCACGTGTTTTGGGGTTGACTGATTAGTGTTAAGTGTTAGGTCATGTGGAAAAATCTCTTACTGAGAATACTTTGTTTGACTAATCTTTTTTTTCTATCTCAAGTTTTATTTCAGTGTGTGTCCCCGTCTTGTCTTGTTGCTGTTAGAGTTCTTCCAAGTATTATTTATCATGGACCACTTCTTGCATCAGGTTCTATAATGTTGGATTTGTTTATCAATGCCTAGTTTCCTTTATTGCATCAAGTGTTACTAGTTAGGCATCAGAAAAATGCTATACTTGCCTTGTCTTTTATGTTGTCAACTATTTCATATGCATTTTGTTTCATCTCCAATTTCGGTCAACAGCTCAGCATCTTCCAGCATTTCATGGCTGGCCTCTGTATACTTATCAGGATTGAATGATAGAATTGATAGATCATACCATAAATGGAGAGATGTTATCATTCTGAAGTGGTAATGTGTAGAGAGAACATATTGGTTTGGTGTTTTTCCTGCAATTTCATGTGTTTTGTTTCTCGTCCCATACTTTCTTATTTCATGAAAAAAGACTAGAACTCTTTAATTTGGCCTGCAAAGTTGATCCTCCTTGTTCTCCATTATCTAGTTTAGTTGTTGAATTTGTGATTTAAATTTTGTTATTATTAATTAAGAGTGAGATGCTTGCTTCGGGTAGGTTCCATTATGTTGACTTATCCTTACTCATCCATTTTTCTCCTCCAAAAATGTCTCTGCAGCTAGAGCTTTTACATCTAAAGTTTCAGACTTGCATTTTGAAGAACCATGGATAAAGATAGAGAAGAAAATTATAGATCTTGCCATTCCCATGTGTCAAAGTGGAATTGTTTCAGTATCATATTTAGGGTATATGGCTACTTGTTGTCATATTATGTATATTTATTGTATATAAATTATGTATTTTTTGACATTTTATTTTGTATATAAATTTTGTATAATTAATGAAATTTTATAATATAGGTAATTGTGGGTATTGTTTATTTTTTTTAAATAAATTATTGGACTTTTTAGCCCAGGTCTAAAGAATCCGGGCTAAAAAGCAGTATTTTTTTTAATTTTACCCCACATTTTAGCTACGGCTAGCAGCCGTCGCTAATTTTCTTGCTACGGTTGGCTGCCGAAGCTACCAAATTTTGCCACCCCAAAATTCGCCACCCCCCATTTGTTGTAGCTAAGCCGAAGCTAGATGCCTTTTGTCACCCCTTGAAGGCCTTTTGCCACGGTTTTTTGCCGAAGTGAATTTCATTTTTTTTTTGTAGTGTCAACATTTACAACATATATATTTTTGTAACGATATCCAGTAAGAACAACTTCACCTGTATCTTCTCTGCACAGTAGACATCTTTTCTTGTTAAATCTGACATCATTTCCACTATCACATAATTGAGAGACACTAAGCAAATTATACTTCAAACCATTCACAAGATAAACATTTTTAATACTATGGTTGGAATCACTCTCAACACTACCAATACCAACGATGTCACACTTTCCTTTGTCACCAAGTGGATTGCTTCTTTAGATCATGAAAGAGAGAACTCCTTCCACTCATATGCCTCGAGCATCCACTATCAATAATCCATTTTTGCTCCTTCACCTTGGTGATCTCCTGCAAAACAAACATCAACCTTTGTGGCTAGACCAATAAGTAAATTTAGATCCATTATTGGGATAAACCATATTTGGTAAAATAGTGCCTTTGGGGACCCAAACTTGCGTTATCCGTTCTTTTCTCAAATGAACAGGGAATGTATTGCGAATGATATGTGGATCCTTTCTCCTATAGGGGCAAGTCTCTTTTACATGTCCCTTTCTCGCACAGTGGTGACATATAGGAGAGGTTCTGCTTCCTTTTGCCTTTACAAAAGTGGTAATGTGCTACTTCTTTAAAAAACCTTGGATTGTAACCAATACCACTTTTGTTTAGAGAACGTTTTTGCTCACCCAACATCCTATCAAGAGTGCCTTTGGATTTGGTAAAACTTATGAGGGCTATCTGTTGGTCTTGAATCTTATTATTCAGGGAGATCTTCTCGTTCTCTAAGTCATGATGTTCACTTCTTAGAGAGGAGAGATCTTGCTTGAGTTCAGATTTCTCTGAATCAAGAGTCTTGACTTTAATGTCAAGACCTGAATAAGAAGCTTCAAGACTTTTGACCCTTATAGACAGATCATCAATAGTTCTTTCCTGGTCCACAATTTTCTTAATAAGAGTGTTAGTCTGGGCAATAAGTTTCTCTTCATTGGCAATCATATTAGAAAGGAATTCCGATAATACCTCTTTTGGACTTGTCATAAGTTCTCTTACAGTTATCTCAAGCTTCTTATCGTGGGATTCATCTCCTGAGGCCATAAGACAGACATTGGCCTTCTCATCATCGGAGTCAGAGTCAGAATCGCTCCAAGTTGCCACCATAGCTTTCTTTTTCCATCTATCACCTTTCTTGGACTGGCTCTTCATCTATTGAGGGCAGTCTTTCACAAGATGATATGTTTTACCACATTCAAAACAAGACAACGGTTTAGTCTTCTTGTCATATTTGTTGTATTGAGACTTACCTCGAAATTTTGAAGACTCTGATCCACCATTGTTGTTGAATTGCTTCTTCATTTTGAGGATTCGAGAGAGGTCTCTTGTGATAAGAGTAAAAGGATCATCCTCATCGTCATCCTCATCTTCAGAATCAGACACGTCTTTGGGCTCATCCTTCTTAGACTTGAGCGCCAAGTTCTTGGTGCTTGCTGGAAGTTCTCCATCGTCTTCATTGAGAATCATCTCATGTGTGATCAGCTTCCCAAGTAAGTCATCAAGGGGCAGAGTGGTGAGATCTTGAGCTTCCTCTATGGCTGTTACTTTAGGACCCCATTTTTCTTTTGGAAGGCACCTCAATATCTTCCTCACTTTTTCAACGTTCGTAAAGCTCTTGCCGAGAGAGTCAAGGTTGTTGGTGATTTCCGTGAATCGTGTGAACATGGCTTTGATAGACTCATCAAGCTTCATTTTGAAAAGCTCATACTTTCGAAGGAAGATACTGATCTTGGTGTCCTTCACTTGGCTAGTTCCTTCGTAGGTGACAACCAGCTTGTCCCAAATCTCTTTAGCTGACCTACAAGATGAAATACGGTTAAACTCATCATTGCTAAGACCACAATAAAGTAAGTTAATAGCCCTGTAGTTTTTGGAGACAAGTTCAAGATCCGCTTGGATGTATTCAGACTCCTTCTTCGCAATTTTGGTTCCATTTGGTCCGTCTTTCTCTGTAACCTTCGGACCATTCTCTATAATGTTCCAAAGTTCCAGATCTTGATCTATAATGAACATCTTCATCAATGATCTACAGTGGACAAAGTTGTTTCCTACAAAGAGTGGTGGTTTACTCAGGGCCGTGCCGATATTTTGGGGGGCCCTGTGCTAAAAATTTAGTTAGGCCTATGTTATAGTGTTGGTGAATTTAAAAGTACTATAGTTGTATTAGATAAACCGTTTTGCTATATCAACTTTCAAAGTTATAATTTTATACTCGGGTATTTATTACTAATAAGTATAGAGTTAATAAAAAAAAATTCTAAAAATTTTAGCTTCCTAAAAAAATGAAGAAAAGTCCAAATAATTTTTGATGTGAGATGGAAGATGTAACACATTTATTTTTCAATTAAAAAAAACTATAACTCTACTTATGCTTACAAAAGGTATAAAAATACAACGAGTACTCTATTCCTCACTAATTTCACTAACAATGATTTTGTACGAATGTGCTCATAAAGAAAAGAAGAGACGGTTGAAGTCCAAAATGTATGTGGTAAATAATTATAATAATAATTTAATATGGTTTTTCTTATTAAAAAATGAAGAAGTTAACATAAAAGGTAAAAAATAAAAGTTAATCGAAAAAGGAATTAAAAAAATCGAAAAGGATAAAAACTTGAAAGACAGGGATGGCCTTCAAAAGGAATTAAAAAAAGAATAATCGAAAAGGTTAAAAAAACATAAAAAGAGAATAGGCTGGATGGGTTTCGAACTGGGTGAATTAGCCTCCCCTTCATATTTAATGGACGCTTTAACCGGCAAGCAAACACAGCAACCTGTTTCATTTGGGGAGATTTTTTATTTATCCAGTAAAACTATAATGATATTGGGCCCTAAAATTTTTGGGGGCCCTGTTCCTTTAACCGGCAAGCAAACACAGCAACCTGTTTCATTTGAAGACTGAGTGCGATGTAGAGCGTTGATGTTGTAAGAGTTCTCTGTCTTCCTTCTCTTCTTCATCTCCTTTATATAGTGAAGATCATCGGCGCCACTTGAGGAAGGGATCTTCTCCAACGGCTAGCTTGGATTGTGGCTTGTGTGTGGATCTCTGAGATCTTCTAAATTGGGAAACTTTGAAGCCACAACCTTTCCGATTTGATCTTCTAATCTTTTCGTCTTTGGAAGGAGATAATATTTGAAAAGCTTCCTGAAAAGTTAGTATAAAATATCTGGAAGCATATAATAATATATAATAATATTCGAGCATAATATCATAGAGAATAGGTTTTGTGTTTCATCAACACAGCTGTAGCTTCAAGACCTTTGACACAAACTGACTCTCAAAGCCTTTGAAACTTATTCCGATTTTCATCAAGGGAGTGGAGTTATTACCTTCTTTAGCTGGTTGCTTCTTCATTCATTGTAGTCGGCCTCCTCTCTCTCCAAAATTAGAGCGTCTCTCTCCTAGGGTTTGCTGTCAATTAGGGTTTTTGAGGTTTGGAAGCTTTCGCTACTCGAAGCTCCTTTCTCCGTTCATCGGTGTGGCCTTCTGACGGTAGATCTCCGGTGGTGAGCACTGAGGAAGACGAAGTTTCTCCAAGCCGCCGCTTCCTTCGACACTTTTGGGTTGGAAGATCGAAGTTCCTCTTCGATCTCCGGTTCCTTTCGGGGGGATTTCTTATCTTTCTGTTTGGTTGTCTACTTACACTTGCATGCGATAGACTTAGGATCTGTTTGTAACTCTTGCTTGTTTGCCCCTTCGCTTGAACTCTTTTCATAGTGGATATTGGGTCAACTCTTGAGGCTCCGGGGACGTAGGACTGTTGTCCGAACCTCGTAAATAAACGATCTGTGTCTTTTAGTTTCTGCATGTTCGTTTATTGTTCATTTTAAGATTCTTTTCTACAAAACGACTTTCTCAAAACTTAGATCTATACGAGATCTTGTTTTAACATTTGCCTTATATATCCAAGTTGTTTCCCATCTTCCATTCCATCTTTTGCCATAAACTCATATTTGAACTACTTACAACAAAAACAATATGAAATTTAGCGATCATGATGAATTTCTTTCTTTTCATCATTTTAGTTAATTATGTGGATTGTACCATATAGACCCATAACCTTGAGGAAGTATGAGAGAATGGTGGTAGATAACACACAATTTTTTTTTACACTTTTAGTCCTAGCCCTTCAAATTTAGCATAAATGATTTGGTTTGGCAAAAAATTGCACAAAAGTGCAGGTCACTTGCGCCAGTTTTAGGGGGTAAAGGGGGGGGGAAGGGAAAAGAAAAGGAAAAATAGGGAACCCACCCAAAAAAAAAAGGGAAAATGAAAAAAAAAAAGTGAAGCATCTAGGGAAAAGGAAAACTGAAAAGGAAAAAAAAAAGCATGTTACGTTTAATGCGGGCCAAATCGAATGAAATGTGGGAAAAAAAAGGAAAGCGGGTGTAAAAAGGAAGGGAAATCTGAGTTCCAATTTCATTTTGGGTGACATGATGTTTAAGTTTCGGTAACACGGGAAATATGGGTTCTAGTTTAAAGATTGAGTTGACATTGCATTTAATGCATACTTTTCTGTGACAAGGTCATACAAACAGGTGACGTGAGTGATTTCCTAAACAAATTGGCAGACACACTCAGAAAGGGAAACTTCAAAATCAAACAAGTGACACGGTAAATCCTTTAGGTGACACGACCGAGAAGTGCTCTGCAAAACTTCGGGCCGAGGGCTTGTATTCCATGGTGGTCATTTTCTCCATCTCTTTTGTCTTAGATTATGCATAGGGGAGGAAGAAAGTGAGTAGCAAACACCCGGATCCCTCGAACACCCAACAACCATCGAAGATGAAGGTGACGCATACCAAGACATTTCCACTTGAAAATGAAACGAGGGATGAGAACAAAGGTTCATGAGTATCTACTTTTCGCCATAGATGAGAAGTACTTCATCAAATAAACTTACTCATTGCATATAAGAACAAAGGTTTCTGGGAAATCAAGGTGACACGGGGATTCTGATCACTGACAGGGCATCGAATGAAGGCGACAAGTGCTTTGCAACTGGAACTGCAAGCCGAGAGCTTGTTTTCCATGGTGGAACGTTCTCCATCTCTTTCTGCTGCATAAGATGTGAGAGAAGGGAGAAAATGAAAGGTTCTCCATCTCTTATCTTCCATCGTGGAACGTTCTCCCTCACCTTGTTTTGGCGCTAAACCCTAATTTTACCAAATCTCCTTCCCTCCTCATGTGTTCTCTTCTCAGCTCCAACCTGCAACCTGCCGAAGAGGTCAACTTTTTTTTTAAAACTATACCCCTACTCCACTTTTACAATTTTCCCGAAACTCATGACACTTGCAAAGTAAAAAAAAAAAAAAAGTGTAGTTATACAAATCGCCCTAACAATTAGGGGGCAAAATTAAATTGTGGGGCCTAGCATAGTAAACTCCTAATTTGAACTACTTGCAAACAAAACATTTGTATGAAATTTAGTAGTCATGTGGAATTTCTTTCTTTTCATTATTTTAGTTAAGTATGTTGTGGAATGTAATAACCTTAACGACGTATAGGAGGGCCGGTCCTAAGAATTAGTGGGGCCTAGGCAAAATTAAATTATGGGGCTCTACCATAGTCAATATATACTGTAACAACTAAACTTTATTCGACCAAAAATAAGAACTAAACTTTATATACTTATTCTTTCGTTCAGAAAAATATGTCATTTCAGAGTATTAATTTTGTTCAGATAAATATGTCATTTTAACTATTCCGGATTTTACTTACAAAAATGCTCTTGTAATGGTTAATATGTTGGTACTTGTAGTTTTCAATAATGTAAAAAAATAGTGTAATAAATGAGAGTAAAATAGTATATTTGATGACTTTCTTAAAAATTGTACACCATGACAGTGTCTACAAATACCATTAAAATTATTCTCCCGATAAATTGAAAGCAAATAGCTAAAAACCAATGTTTACTAATAATAATTAACAAAAGAAGAATTATGAAATAAAACTCATAAAAGACTAAACACAAGTTTGCATTATATATCCAAGTTCTTTTTTGTTTCACATTTAGGGGTACGGTGTTATATGAACCGAGTAGTTCGAGCTCGGTTCAAACCCGTTCATTTTTTAAACAAGTCGAGTATGAACACATTTTTAAGCTCGGTTCAAAGCTTCATTTGCTCGATTTTTGTGAAATTTCTAAAAATTCTTTTAAATTACTATGTTATGAGTAAATAGGACGACATAATGCTTGAAAAAAAACTCGGCTCGAGCTTTCCTAAATGAGTCGAGTATGAACACATTTAAGTTCGAGTTCAAATTTAGACTCGGTTCGAGTTCAACTCGTTTCTAAACGAGCTGAATATGAACAAGTAATAATCGTCTCGTTCAGTTCGAATAACAGTCTTGCTCGCATTCCATCGTTTTCTAGTAAACTCCTGCTATCATTAGATTTGAATGGCTTGCGACAAAAACAATACTATGAAATTTAGTTGTCGTGATGAATTTCTTTCTTTTCATCATTTTGATTAATTATGTGGATTGTAACATGTGGACCCGTAACCTTGAAGGCTTGAAGACTTGTGGCAAGGTCGGACCTAACAATTAGGGGGCCCTAGACAAAAATGGTTTTCTCGTAGAATTCACATGGAGTTCACAAGAAGGAATCAAGTATATGCTTATCGTGCCTCTTTGTGAGATTCGAGAAAGCTTCGATTAGCCTCACGAAAATCGTGTTAAGTTTTTTTGTTTTTTTTTTTTTTTTTTTGTTATAAGGTCGGAATCCACCTTTTAAAAAACAAAAGCTTAAATTAAAATGATGTTGTTGTACCGATTTATTTTATTTTTAATTATTATAAAATATAAAAAAATCCACCCTTCTAAACCCAAAAAACTTGTCAAATTTTTTTTTTTTTTATATTGTTGTACCATTCACATGGAGTATATTCTTATCTTGGCTAGCGCTCTATGGAAGGTTTTCTTGTACCGTTCACACGGAGTATATGCTGAGGATTGTTTTGTGAGATCCCAACACAAAAAGTTACTACTACTAGTGTATAAAAGCTTTCCCTCTGTTGTACTACTTAGCTCGTGTTTGGCGGTAGATTAATTTTAGGTAGATTACGGGAATTTTTGTAGATGTTAGAAGATGTAGGTAGATGGATATTATTTTTGTAGATGTAAGAAGATGGAGGTAGATGGATATTAATTTGACGGAAATCTAGAAAAGGTGTTTGGTGTTTTGAAGATTGTATTGTATGTGAAACAAAAGAAATGACACATATACCCCCGTCACATGCCCTTGAAAATATTTGGTGGCCTTCCTTCTCTGGAGAAAGGGCTCGACAACTTCAGGAGAACAACCATCAGGCGACTCGAAGACGAAGGCCGGAAGCACCCACCCAGTGCACGCAAGAGGCGCCGAATCCAACACCACTTCCGGGCGGAGAGTACGCACTGCTCGTCGGCGGCAAGAAAGTGGTCACAATCCGTTGGTGGGAAGAAGCCGCGACGTCCTCTTTATCTCATTCGGAATAGCCGCCGGCAAAAGGTTAGTCCGTTCCGGCCATATTTTCCTTTTTGTAGGCTGTGGTTAGAGATTCGCATGTAGGACCTTTAGATTTCATTGATTTGTTCGTGTATGGTGGTAATCTGCAACCCTAGATTTCGAAATTGGGGCAAATTGAAATTTTCGCAGTGATAAAACCCTAGGTGCGAATTTGGGGGAAAATCGGAATTAGGTGTTTTTGTGGCAATGTCGTTAAGAATATGTGTGTCGGGCTGGTTGATCCTCACTAGTCGATGAGTTTGCCTAATATATTGGGTCCACAATTTGCTTGTTCTGTGTTACCGATTCGAATGTCCTTCGGGAAATCGATTGTCCCCGACAGATTGTATGGCATCGAGCAGCAAGAACCCTTGTATGGAGAGAGACAACCAACCGAAGGTTACCAAGGACAAACCTTTCACTTGGACACCTACCATTCTCAAAATATTCCTTGATCTCGTGATTGCGTATCAAAGAAAATATGGTCGGGATCAGGGATTGAGCTGGGTGGTGCTCACCACTCAATTTGAGGAAGCAACGGGGCAGAAATGTGGGGGCAATACGCTGAATAACAAACACGCTAACATGAAGGAGAAATGGAGGAATTGGAAAGAGTTGAAGCACGGGGAGACAGGATTAGGTTGGGACTACGAGAGAGGCTGCATAAACGCAACTGACGAATGGTGGGAGCGGAAATGTCAGGTATCATCCATGACTCCACTCTTTCACTTACTTGTTGTGATCAAAACGATGTACGAAGTTACATTTTCATGTGCATTTCATTGTCCTAATACCTATACATGCATGCGGTATCATCCATGACTCCACTCTTTCATTATCTGATATAATGAAACCAAATCACTCATTCTCCAAACCTAACCAAATGCAGCACACTGGATAAAGACCCAAATGCAGCACATCAGAAGCTCAAATCGGAAAATAGATATCGGCGCAGGAAGCTCAAGCTATGGAAAGACACATCAAAACAAGAATGGAAACAGTCGAGGGGAGACAGGAGGAAACAACTAACGAATCTGGGGTTTCTCGTAGGTGGCGGAGGAGGAAGAGAAGGTCAGCCGCGTAGGAGCAGCCGGCGAAGGCGGACCTGCACATGCCGGAGGGTGGCTAATCGCCGTCGCCAATGTGTAAAATCCCCAAATTTGGGGTATATCTAATCTAGGGTTCCGCCCTCGGCTCCGGATCGCCAGCGACGATGTTGGCTGACGGAACCCTAGCGGAGTGGCGGGTGGCTGGCCTACAACCGCCGTCCCCATTGCAATGGGGACCTTTTCAAGCCCATTCCGGAGGGAAAAGGCTCTCTGGAGATAGGTTTCGCCGCCGCCACACCTCCGCCTCGCCACCAAAACCTAACTCGACACAAAACGCAACCGGAGAGAGCGTCGTTAGGGAGATCTTACCTAGCAATCGTCGACGAAGGGGACGGGCTCTCCTGTTCAACGGTGTCTCCTCCCTCTTCCGGATCTGAGAACGAAACTGAACAAATGGGGGCATGAGAGGGGCAAAGGTGTGAAATGTTGAATACAATCCCCAACAATACACAATAATCTTGGGGGGGGGGAGATCCCATTTTCGCCTGAAATTCATCTGCTCGCATCCTCCAAATCCTCATCCAAGATCTCCTCACATACACAACCAAACACCAGGATGAGGGGATTATTTTTTCCACACAATACCCTTAATCTATTGGAATACCCTCAAAACCCCAACCGAACACGCACTTAGATTCAACAGTAGATATTGGACTTTTTGGAATTTTTTAAGAAGCTAGTAAAATTTTTATCAAATTCTAACTTTTCAATTATTTTATATATAATTTTGTACTATTAGTTATAGTTTAAAATTGTTAAAAAAATTAATAAAAAAGTTAATATTTTATATAGTTTTTATAAGAGGGTGTAGCAAGCATTAGTGCTTTACCTGTTCTACGGATAAATATATATTTTGTGAAGTCATGATTCAATGAAGTACAAGTAGGCAATATCTCACCCTTTTTCCAAAAATCCCGTGCAAAAATTACAATGAAACAAACCACATAGGCTTAAAGCCATTGTAGACAGACCCTGAGTCCCAAGTGCATGATAGCCCTTTGGACCTATAGAGGGAGAAATCTACACCCAAGAAAAGGATGTTGACAAGATCAACAAAGAAGAAGCTACATGTGATCTTTTAAGCTACAAAAGCTTTGGATTCGGCTTCCGCGTAGTAGTCGTTCTCGTCATCATCACCACCTTCCAAACCCTTGTTCCGGAGGTGCTTGTAATAAACATACTGCAAAATTATCTACGATCACGAAGCTCGTTAAGGTGTAAACATGCTCAAGGTATAATGATCATGCTGTGCATAATTATCAGTACCACAGTTCTGTCTCAAAATATATGTTAAAGATGTAAGAAAGGATACAAAGAAGTCAAGTGCCACGCAGACCGCAGCGTCGATCAACCATGGCATGTTTGGTTTGATCTTCTCCCATTCTGCACTCCTCGTCAGGATGCTGCATTCATACAACAATACATATCATTATCATATCAAAAGACTATTAACAGTTTCCAATTTCAAAATCAGAACGGGGGATCGACATGTGGTAAGAGATTAACCTGGCGACATAGGTGACGTTACCAACCAAAGCAAAGATGAACATTAGTGGATTTAATCCCTACAAAAGAAAACCACAGGTAAGGAAAATTATAAGGTTCCGGCCAAAGCTAAACCATGGAAGTTTTATTTTAGGAAGCCTAAAAATAAGTAATCAAAACTAGTCTATGATCTTAGCAATTTCTCATTCGAGATTCTCAAGTGGTTTCTATTTGAAAATCCCAACATTGCAACATTGCAACCTTGAGACTCTCAGTAAGATATTTAGCATCTACTAATTGAAGTCTTGAAGATAGAAAAGCACTTTACCTCCACGCTTCCTCTCTTAATCTGGTTTAGAAAACACCACAAGTCAAATAACATTAGTATTAGTGTGGATGGAAATACTAGTAAAATCTCTCTTATTATTATACATAGTTTATAACACTCACATTCAAGGTGATCTGAGGGATTCGACCACCCATGTATATTGCAGCCATCATCCATCCCATCCATTCACCGAAGGCACTGTACTCGACATCATGTTCCTGCAGAAGTCTCCTCCCAGTAAATCCCCGGTAGGCTGCAGTCATCGCATTGGCTTGAGCAGGCAAGTTCAGAGATGCTGCAACCATTGCTCCTTTAGCTACCTGAAAAAAATGTAGTCCATACATTTTTGGTCAAGTTCTATATAAAACACATCATCTTTCTTTTTGTGCTAGCAAACTTATGTAGGATTCAATCTAGCTTAGGCTACAAGGAAAATAGTAATGACGACAACATAGCAGAACATAACCGTGCGAATTCACATAAACTCGGGTTATTTAGCCGCCAAATTGCAAATACAAAATGGTTACAGACTTGATCAATAAGATTTCACAAAAAATGGCCTATGGAAAGCATGATATATATGTTGTACAGCGAAAGTAAACATAATAATAACTAAACTGACCAGGCCAGGGATGGACCTAGAATGGGTCCTGGCAGGGACCGCAACCGGAACATTCGCATTGTTCTCAATTTCATCCTCAGATGACGAGTGGTGGTCGCCAAAGGGAACGGCAGAGGGACCACTCTTGGCTGCCCTCATGTAAGATCGAAAAGGTGGTGTACCACTCCCAGCCAGTGACCTCGCCGACCTGTCCCACATTTGATATCAAGTCAAAAAGATCAGCACAACAAATTAAAGGGTTAAGACAAACCCCCCATAGCCATTACAATTGAGAATTCAACTGTGTCAAATAAGGTCGAAACGCACGTGTAATAGAACTCTTTGCGGCCTGTCTGCGGTCGTGGCCGTTCTGATCTTTGCAGAGCAGCACTAGGGATAGGAATTCCTCCTCCACCACCACTTCCTTGCTCATCTTCTGGCTTGGTGGGCTTCAGAGGCGCCTTTTCCTCCTCATCCTACAAGTAAATTGAACTCTTGTTTGTCATTCCAGACCTAGATTCCTGACATATATTCAACAGCAATAGGTAGATGGTAACCTGTAGAGGGGATTTGGTTTTCCTGTGTCTGGATTTCAACCAAGTGTAGAAGTAGTCATAGTAAACGCTTTGCAAAACCAACACTAATGTGCTTACTGTGTAGAGCTGTTCGTTATTCACATTCATCACAAACGCACAAAAACATCAAATCAAAATTTCCATAAACAAAGAAAATGGCTTTCCAACAGTTAAGTTAGGGTGATTGATACTGACCATGGCAGTGTAGTACTGAGTCGGCAACTGCGAGAAAACAAACAAATTCAATGTGCAGTCGTATTGTTAAATCTCAAATTAAAGACAACAAAAAAGTGATAAGGAACATTCATAAAGATGTTAATCGGAATCAAATTGATGAATATACGACAGATGAGGGTGGGTGAGAATCTTGACAGCGACGCGGAACAGACGACAAAGCACTAAAATTTCACTTTATTCATTGCAAAGTTTGTTAATTTAATTTTCCAATTTCAAGGTCACTCACCGTAGCTGGTTCAAGAAGACAACCGATGAGATTGAAGACATCCCTAGAAAAAGGAAAATCGATTAATAAAACGAAGGAATGTGTGAAGAAACGGGACGAAGGAATGAAGGAACGGAAATTGAGTACCCGAGAACCCAGGTGGAGAGGAAGATGAGGGAGACGCCATGGCTGGATTTGGTGCGGAAATTGGTGATGATCTGAGGGACTTCGGCGACGACCCAAGCGAGGAGGCTGAGGAGTCCCAATCCGAAGGAGAGGCGGTCGTTGAGGCTGCAGAGGCAGTCGCCCAAGTAGGTAAGGACCCAACCTACGCACTCCTTGTTCTCCTTGTAACAGTAGGCGGCGACGGCGTTGCTCTCCCTTGACCGCCGCATTAATCTCACCGCCTTCATCTTCTCTCTCTCCGCGACTGCGATGGATACGGGGGAACTCGAGTGTGTGCAAGTTGGGCGGTAGGGGATGACAGGTATATAAATAGATGGGAAATTTGTTTACCATCAATAAAATTTAGGGGTAGGCATATATAACTGATATTCGATCCGACAACATTGTATCGGATATTCGAAATCTATTTTATAGTTATACTATGTAACAAAGGATTGTTCGAGTCCTCCTTAATAGTAGTCGTATGAACCAATTATAATTTTTTGAAATAATCAATATATGTATAAGATAAAATTTATTCTAACTCTACTTAATCAATATATCTATATAGACATAAGATAAATTTTGACTCAATTTCATTAGATATGCATGTTAGTCATATGAACTAATCACAAATTTTTGAAATAATCAATATATGCATAAGATAAAATTTTATTTTAACTCTATTTAATGAATATATCTATATAAGTATAAAATAAAATTTGACCCAATTTGATTAGATATGGATATATTTTTAGAAGATATTAACCAAAATTCATTAGATATGGATATTAGTCGTATGAACATATCACAAAATTTGTAAATAATCAATATATGCATAAGATAAAAGGTTTAGAAGATATTAATCAATTTTAAATACTACTTCATCAGTCTCAAAATACATGTCTTTTTAGCCCATTTAATTTTGTCATAAGTACATGTCTTTTTAGATTTAATCATTACATTTAATCTACTTTTAAATCTAATCATTACTCTAATTTTTACATTACCCTACTCTCCTCCTTACAAAAAAAAAAGAAGCAAATACTACTCTGATACAAAAGTCTAATCATTACACTTACTTAACCTATTTTTTACATCTAATCATTACACTTAACATATTTCTTAATTCATGTGCATAGTTCTAAAAAGACATGTATTTTGAGACAAAGTGAGTATTATACAGTATAAGATAAGATTTTACATATTTTTTTTGCTCTATATGAACATATTTTTAGAAGATAATAACTTTATCAATATATTACATGGCCATACTAATTAAATAACTTTATTAATATGAACATATTTTTAGAAGATAAAAGGTTTTGACGAAATTCAAATAATACCTAGCATGGTCATACTAATTAAATATTTTTATCAATATGAACATATTTTTATAAGATAAAAGGTTTTGACAAAATTGAAATAATACATATGCGTATAAAGGTTATCAACTCATGAAATTCAATTTTTGTTAATGGGGCATTTTGCAAAATGGCCACGAAATTGGACATAATTTGTGAAATAGTCACGATTTGGGACAATTTAGTGAAATAGACGCAATATAAACCCCCTTTCCTTTGTTTCACGCGCCTTTCTCTCTCCTCCGCCCTCTCCTCTCCGCACGCGCTCTCCTCCGCGCTTCTCCTTCTCCGATCTCCGTCTTCCACTTCCCGTTCCTCAGATCCGCGCCTTCCTCGGAGATCCGAGAGCGAGCGATCGATAGAGCGGAGCAAGAAGCAATTGGACGGATCTATGGCTTCGGATCTATGGCGCGGAGCGAGATCTGAAGAGGAGGTCGAGATCTATGGCTTCGGCGCCGGAGCGAGGTCGAGCGAGGCCTGGAGGTTTGAGATCTGCGGCCTGGAGGTTTCAGATCCGGTTGCGTTCATCAATTAGGTCGGATTTATGGCATCAGATCGGGAGCGGCGGAGCGAGGGAGCAAGGATTCGACGGCCTCCAGCGACGCGTGAGCAAGCGAGGGAGCCGAGGAAGGGAGCGCGAGCAAGGAGTGAGCGACGAAGTTCAAATCCGACTTGGAGTTCGAGCGAGCAAGGCCGAGCGAGGCGACGCGAGTGAGCGATTGCTCAGATCCGGCCTGGAGCGAGGTCGAGGGGCTGGATATCGGCGGCGAGGCGCAGGTCGACGACGTTCTTCTTCGCAGAAGTCGGGAGGAAGATGATGCACTTTGTGTGAAATTACAAAAATCACCCAACAAATATGATAAATTGAAAAAACTATCTATATTTTATTATGTTATATTTTTATTTTTGCAAAACAAAATGTTATATTTACACAACATACGATTATATTTGCACAATTTAAGGTTATATTTGCAAGAACAAATGTTTAAAAAAAAACAAATTAGACTTGCTTCAATATAGTTGTGCAAAAAAAATACAGTTGTGCAAATCCAAAATACAGTTGTGCAAATCTAAACTAAAGTAAGAGTCGTGCAACTCTTAAAACAGAGTCGTGTAACTCTTAAAACAGAGTCGTGCAACTCTTACAACAGAGTCGTGCAACTTTTAAAACAAGAGTCATGCAACTCTTACAAGAGAGTCGTGCAACTATTAAAACAGAGTCGTGCAACTCTTAAAACAAAGTCGTGCAATTCTTACAACAGAGTCGTGCAACTCTTACAACAGGGTCGTGCAACTCTTGAAATAATATTGAGAGAAAATAAAATCATGTTGAGCACAATTTCACAAGTCTCGATTGTTGTGCAAAAATAACCTATTGTTGAGCAAAAATAAGATGATGTTGAGCAAAATTTGACCAATGATGTTGAGCAAAATTTGACCAATCCCCCATGTTGTGCAATTTTACTCTATTGATGATCAAAAACAAGACCGTGTTGTGCAATAATCTATTATAAAAGTATAAGATTATATTTATAAAAAATAAGATCACGTTGAGACACAATTTCACAAGTCTCGTTTGTTGTGCAAAAATAAAGAATTGTTGAGCAAAAATAAGAGCATGTTGTGCAAATATAACCGTAAGTTGTGCAAATGTAACTGTATATTGTGCTTGTGAAAAATTAACCATAAGTTGTGCAAATATATAACATTTTGTTGTGCAAAAATAAAAAATATAGTAGATTATGGATCACATAATTAAATATAGATAGTTTTTTTAATTTCTCATATTCATAGGGTAATTTTTGTAATTTAACACAAAACTCCTCCTTCCTACGATTATCAGCGATTTTGAGATCGGCGCAGGAACATGTCGATCGGCGCCCATCGCAATTCGATTTCCTGGTTCAAGATAGCAAACTTACCCATTTTCTATCCGAAGTCGACGGTGAATCTGTTTCTCCGATAACTCTTGTCCAGTCAGTTCTGATATGTGGCATGTCATTTTGCTTTTGGTGTCCACTTACACGTCAAACTGCAAATAAGCCTCATCCCACTTACTTCTTCTTCGATGGTTTTTTTTTAAAACTTAAGATTTAATTCAAATTATATTAATGCTTCGATGGTTTTTCTCCGAAACTTAAGATTTAATTCAAATTATATTAATGTCCCCGTGTCGTCATTCTCCCCTCCCCCCCCCCCCCCTTATCTCTGTCTCTATCTTATCCCCTGTGTCTTCTCTCTTTTTGCCACCTGGGCTTAGAGGGAGGGCGGCACTAGAACCAGGGAAATATTGAACAACACGCAAGACAGAAAACAACCATAGGGTGTCCAATAAGAAATCATTGGGTGTCTAGTAGAGTACCAAAGAGTGTTCAGTAAGAAACCCGAGAGTGGAAAGTTGATATATTAATTGTTCACTCATCAATAAAAAAACAAAGCGGTTCACCAAGCCTCTGTGAGGGCTCCTCCACTTCGATTCTACTTGCTCTACTCCAAATTCGGCATCCACTCCCCTCGAATTGACCTAGAAAAGCCATCAGAACGAGGGCTCCTCCAGTAGGTTGCTTTTTTTTCTTTGTCTTCTCTAATTTGTGGATAATTCCTTTGTGATATTTATTTTTAAAATTTAAACATTATTTCAAATTAAAAGACTGTAACCGCTTTATTTTGTACATAAATATCAGTTGAATTTTTGTTTGTAATCGTGTTATTTGCTTCTGTTTTTTATCCATTTAATTTAATATTAGTAGGTAGTTACTTATTTCCAACCACGTATATTCAGTTATTAAAAAAAATTCCACCTATTTATCTCTATTCCCATAAACGTTCACTCCTTCCATCTTATTCTTAATCGAGGGTATTTTTATTTAATAGTGATTCACATATTATCCTTCCTTCTCTGCTAGGCTGCTTTTTTTTTCTTTGTCTTCTCTAATTTGTGGATAATTCCTTTGTGATATTTATTTTTAAAATTTAAACATCATTTCAAATTAAAAGATTGTAACCGCTTTATTTTGTACCTAAAAATCAGTTGATTTTTTTTTTGTAACCGTGTTATTTGCTTCTGTTTTTTATCCATTTAATTTAATACTCCGTATTAGTAGGTAGTTACTTAATTTCAACCACGTATATTCAATTATTAAAAAAAACCACTCACGAATACCTTGATCGAAAAAACAAAACTTCAAGTAACTTGCCCACTAATTTTTGTCAATTCCTATTTTCACTTTCTACCTAGGTAAGTAACTCCTCTCTTCCTGTTTATCTCTATTCCCATAAGCGTTCACTCCTTCCTGTTTATATCTTTCACCACGAACGTTCACTTCTTTTTGTCTTACGTCTCTTTCTTTCCCTTCTTTATCTCTTTCGTCTCAAGTTTGTTGTTTACTATAAACATGCTTCCCCAGTCTGTTTTTTTATGGGTATCACTTTTGTTGCGGAATTATTCTTATTGAAGCATTTGCTTCTTACCCACAAATTGGAGAGTTCAGTAACCTTTCTATTTTTCATTATAATTTTCTCGAACAACATGGATTTGCAATGGTCTATCCAGATTAATTTTCTAGAATAATGTCGTAAGTAAACAAGTTATTCGAGCTATGTTAACTGTCTGCAATGTTCCCGATTGTCTTCAAACTCTGTATGCAATCGATCACACAAGTGATTACATAAATGAGTGTATTTTTACATCAGGGTTTGATATCCAACGCGGCTTTTGCCGAATATTACAATTATTGTTGACACATTTAGTGTGCATTCAGTAGACCATTTCTGTCATCCCCTTGACACGTTGCCTGAAGTGGGTGCTTTCGATGATATCGACATTGACACATTGCTTGATGTGGGTGCTTTCCATGTATAAAATAACATAGGGAATTGCTAATGGATTATGTGCCTGTACCACAACCTGCGTCAATCGAAGCTGTGAATTCGCTCCACGTGAGACTGTTTTCGGACACAGTCGGTCAGACGTGCGCACTATATGTATGGATCATGTCAATATCATAGAAAGCACCCACATAAGACAAGCTGTCAATGTCGATATCATCGAAAATACCCACGTCGAAAATGCACACTAAATGTGTCAACAACAATTGTAATATTCAGCAAAAGTCGTGTGATAGATTGCAATCGGGAACATTGCAGACGGTCAACATAGCTCGAATCACACTTGGGAAGAAGCACAATCTCATCCCAGGGAAATGAATCTAGATAGACCAATGACCATTGCAACTCCATCTTGTTCGAGGAATTTATAAAGAGAAATAGAAAGGTGACTGGTTCCTATTGGGAAGAAGCACAATCTTCCGCAACGAAAGTGATGCCCATAAAAAAACAGACCAAACACCAGGAAGCATATAACCAACAAAGGAGTGAACGTTCTCACGAGTGATCGAACCTTTTATGATTTCCCCTCTATCTTCTTTTACCTGGAATGGCGAGAAACTCAAATGTAAGAAAAGAAAGATAGTGGGTGAGAGAGCCGCATAAAGAAGGAGAAGAGAACAAATAGGAAAGAAAAAAAAAAAGTTCAATCAAACAATATCGAGTCAACTCAACGCAAATCCAAACGTCTGACCTTAAAAGATTATCGTATTTAAAATTTCGATTTTTTGGTAGAGTAAATTTTGTTTTTTTATCGTATTTAAAATTTTGGTCTTGATTCTTGACTGTTCGGGTAGAGGGGTCGAGTTATGATTATATTGAGGGCCAACTACAAACCAGAAATTGGGGCCATATCACTTCCCTCTTCGCCAAACTTTCTTCCATTGATTCCAATGGAATACGAGATTTTAACGTGTTATATAATTCCATTGATTCCAATGGAATACGAGATTTTAATGTGTTAAATAATACTATGAGATTTTAATTTGTTTGAACACAACTGATTTTAATACTGCCTTTTGTGACATTACAAAATATCAATCTTGGGAAAAGCTTTTGCCTTCTGCCTATGTGACTATCTTGAAGATACATTAAAAACATTAAAGCAAACTGACCAATTTTTAAGGGTCATTCGGCAAACAGCAAATCAATTGCAAATCGGAAAAGATGCGACGGAGGGAAGAAACTCAGCCCCTTAGATGTTCATAATCTGCGATCATTTCCGCAAATCATAACAGGTCTGTGTCTGTATAAAGTGTTCATCACAGTTTCCCCGACTCCGTACAACCAAAATAAGAAGAAGAAAAAAACCGATCTTGAACAGAGAAAATGTGGCTGCTCCAGTGTAATCCATCACAAATTTGAAAAACAAATGGGGTGAAGGAGATTTTATGAAGGAGCTACCCACTTGAATTTGGCTTCAAGGGAACGAGTCATATGGGAATCGATAATCCGCATAAACCAGTAAATGAAGCTTCAATGTACCTGCTGAAACCCTAAATCGACAAAATTGAGAGACAGACAGAGGGATGGAAGGCTAAATCGCATCGCCGAAGAAAAACCCTAATTTCCGAATCGAAGGGCGAATGAATACGGAAGAGATTGTTTGAGGAGGGGTATTTAAAGAAAGAAAGGTATGATGATCCGACGGTATCGGATGGTGATGTTCATCATGTACGGTCCAGATTTCATTGCAGTATATAGGCGCCGCAATCGGGTTGGAATTTTAGCCCTCTTCTTAAACCTACCTTTATAAAAATATTTAACATTTATTTAAAAAAAATTTAAAAACTATATTTAGATTCCTTTTTTTTTTGTATGAATTATATTTAGATTCCCAATATCTATTTTTATAAAATTTTATTTTGAAAAATTATGTTTTACAATTTTTGAAAATTAAAAAGGTAATATTTTACAAAATACAATTATTAAAAAATTTAAAACATGATTTTTCAAAATAAAATTATATAAATCTATATCTATATCTATACTACTATAAAGACGAGGGAGAGTAAAAGCAATCCTGGACGTTGATTCACTATATGTATAATTATCTACGGCCTACGTTCACTTCTCCCTCCACCTGCTTCCCTTGCCTTTTTGTTTCAAATTAATCACATCCCTTTATTAGCAAATCAGTATAGTTTTCGAAGGTCCAGATCAATTGGAGTGTGTAATGCCTTATTTAACCTCGAAAGTTTGAATTTAAAAAGATTTATTTTTTAGTTTAGATGGGCTTATCCGTCTTTACCAAAATGGAGCCGCGTTTCTTGACTTTCTTGTCGACCGCTTCCTCTCCCTTCTCTTTCTTCGTCTCTCTCTGCTGCTTCATCTCTTTCTTTGCTTTTGATTTAGATGGGATTTTATTCTTGTGTCGGAATTTTTGGGTCAGATCTGTAGAACTCGGTTTGGCACCAACCGTCGTCAGAGGAAGAGGAGGAACATACCGCAATCTCCTTCCTTCCTTTGTTAAGTACCTTCTTCTTCCTCTTCATTCGCACCTATTCCTTTGATTTGCCCCCATTGTCGCGATGAACCAGAAATCTGCCGTTTCTAAGGACCTCGACGCCAAGCACAACAAGGTCTTTTCTTCCCATTCCATTCTTGTTGTGGTTCTTCTTTGTCGTCCGATTACCCCCTTCGAATTCATGCTACGGACGACCTTGCGCAGCCGTTGATCTCCAATTTCTCTCCGAGACTCCGACCTGAGCTCTATTTCAGAACTAGGTAACCTCTTCTATTTTTCTCCTATTGTCCTCCTCCCATGCTACAGACGATCGGTTAGTTTGATTTTGGCATATATCGAGTTCCAGCCCAACTCGCAATTCTAAAACCGTATTCGAATATGAACCAAAAAACCAACCTGTATAATTCCAAACCGACACTTAAGCTGCCTTCATCCATGTTTTCCACTTCTTACACACTCTTAACTGTTTCTTGCAGAGGGTCCACAACTCAAGCAGCTTCATCAAATACCATTTCAGTGGTAGACGTTGTAGAGTGCACTCCCTCACTTCAAATGTCTTCTCAAACAGAAAAAGCATCTTTTATGGTTGTTGAAACTGGGGGCAGCCCCACAGTTTCATTGCCTCTCAAAGTGTTGGTGAAAGATGACACTTTAAAAGAAGATTCCTTGAAAGCCAACGACATCGCTCAATGTTGTATGGTCTCATGGGTTGATGACTTGTGCAAAAATGAAGCAGGAGTTAAAAAGATTACTCTTCGCTCCAAGCATCAAATTGCCTCCTCAAGATCAAAAGAGAAATCAAAGGGAAAGAAATTAAAATTCGGTGAAGCTTCAAAAGCACACAAGAATCATAACGTTCAGGTGCAGAAGCTAAAACCATGTTTCAAGGGTAAAAAACCACAAAAACTCGTTGATGAGGCTTGTGTAAAAAATTTCCAAATCTCATACGAAGAGGGTGTTCTAACTACGAGTGTAATAGAGCCGAGAGTGTCTGCATTTGAAAAGCTCGAGACAACTTCAAGTGGAACTCCTAAATCTCCGGTGTTTAAAAGGCTTGATCTAGCCTCTACATGTGAGACACCGAAATCTTCCGTATTTGAAAGACTCGAGCTAGCCTCAACAAATGAAGCATCCAAATCTTCAGTGTTTCAAAGGCTTGATATGGCCTTGGCAAGTGAAGAATCCAAATCTTCGGTGTTTCAAAGGCTTAACATAGCCTCGACAAGTGGAGAATTTAAAGCTCCGATATTTGAAAGGCTCGGAAAAATTGATGAGTCTAAAAGGAAGAAGGTCCAAATGAAAAGGACCAAAAGCAAGAGCTCTAGAAGAGACGGTCAAAAGTTTTCATCCATAAGCTCAACCAAATCAAGGACACCTAAAGCCAAGTAAGGGTGTCAAAATGATCAAGTATTCTCCAAGGCGGAAAAACAAATAGTTATGCTTAGAACTACGTGAAGACTTGATACCCAACAAGGGGTACGTAGGAAATTTGGCATCAAAAAAAAATCTATGTCAAATTCAGTCGCACAAAAAAAAAAAGTTTCCGGGTTCGCAAATGATGGTCAGGTTATTCAGGAAACCCTTCCTAGAAGGTGGGCCCGAGTGATTTGAATGATGCGGTAAAAAAAATCCCGGTTTGCAAGTGATAGTCGGGTTATTTGAGAAACTCTTCTTAGAAGGTGTGCTCAAATAATTCGAGTGACGCATATGAAAAAAAGGACTTGAAATTAGTCCTAAATCCAAACAACCCGGAAGCAAAAGAAAAATGAGTTCACAAAGAACTACGAGCGGCTTGATCCCTCACAAAGACGTAGGCAATCTAGCTAGTCAAAATGCTAGGTGCAGCCACAAACACAAACAAAACGTCTTCTTTTCTCAAGCAAAGAAGAAAAAGAAGTCAAATCCTCTACTTATGTAGTCATATGAGTGTTGTCTCGACTACAGGGAGAAAAGTCAAATATGGTCTGATGGCCAGCACGTTTGGTGCATGAATTGAAAATGAGGCAACGGAAAAGAGAGGAGAAAGAAAGAAAGTGTCTTTCAAAGACGTTCTCGCAAAGAGAAATAAGCAAAAGGGCTCATGCTTAAATTTTCTGAATTTGGTCATCACATCCAAATGTGGTAGTCAATTCAAGTCTCTCAAATCAAATCTTCCTCCCAAGCATCCATAAACAAAAATGCTTCAAAAATTATCCAATTTTTTTTCCCTTCTCTCTCAAAGCCAAAAAGGCCTAAGCCTCTCAAAACCCTCTCAAACAGAAATTGGCCTACAATATTTGCATATGTACGGTCATTCAAAGCCTCCAAAACTCAAAACAAAAACTCAAAGAAAAAGCCACCAAATGTCTTGGCTTCAAATGGTATGGGTATTATATTTCGAAATCATCTCATATGATGTTTTGATCACAAAGCTTCAACCACAAAGGTTACAAAGCTCAAACCTACGACATTAAGTCGTCAAAATAAAAATTAGTCTAAGACCGAAAATCAAACTAAGATCGGTCAAAAGACAAAAGTTCAAGCCTACGACACCAAGTCGTCAAAACCAAATTCTTGTCCCTCACAGGAAAACTTTCAAATCCAAATCGGCAAAAAAGTCAAAACAAAATTGACTCAAAGCCGAAAATCCAATCAGTTTGAAAGCTCAAAAGTAAACTGGTTGAAAAGCCAAAAAGGCAGAAATCAAATTTCGAGAAGGAAAATATTTCCGACTCTCATACACCCATACTATATTATATCTAATTGGTCATAAGCAATCCTAATTAGAATTGCTTTTCTTCGTCATCACTTTTCATCGGAACAAAAATACAAGTTTCCTTTTTCTTCGGACTATAAATTAAACCAATAGCTTTTTTAAGCAAGGTCCGTTTGAAATGCAAGTGGTGCATAAAAGCACAATTTCGAACTTTTAACGCGTTCGATGTCTCACACGCACAAAGTTTGGGGGCAACTATTGGAGGGTAAAATTTCATGAATTTTACTAATTCATGATTTCACAAACAAGTTATCACATCCACTATATGTTAAAAAAATGTGGAGTTGATATCCTATCTTTAAGCATAAATCTTGACAATGTCAATTGAAAAAAATTAAGCCTTAGCCCAATACATCTCAAGAAGCCCAATTAGTCCAAAACGTGGGAGTGGGCTAAATGAGCAGTTTAACATGTGTAACTGCTCACTATATTACAGTTGATAAAAAAGAAAATTAATTAAAATATTGGGCAGTTGCAGAAAACGTGGTGAGGGAGGTTATTTTGAGGTAACTCCTACTACCACTCCCTTATAAAAACCTGCGTTGCAAAAGGCTGTGGGGGTCTTCCTTTTCTTCCCAACAGAAACAAGCTTCCCTGTTCGGCTTTTCTTACTGGAGAAACACCTGCAGTCACTAAAACAACAACAAAAACAGGAGGGTCAGTAGCAAGGCAACAAACCCACACGAGAAAGAAATAAGCAAAGGAGAGGAGGCTCCAACAAACAGCAAAGGAGAAGCGGTTTAACAAAACAGCAGTTATTTTCTTTGTTTCGCAGGTAAAATTAAACACTGCAATGGAGAAGACCCGGGCTCGGGTTCACATGCTCTCACCTAGTGTTTGGACTCGTCATAGGCTTGAAAGTATTTTCTTTCGCCTAGAGACCATCACGTCATAGGTTGAGAGCATCTACTCTCATAGTTGGCTTGAAAGTATATTCTTTCGCCACTACATTCGATCCCGACGTGGATCGGTTTATCGGGTCGAAGTGCTGCCAAAAGTTTGAGAGACGAGTTCATGGAGCAGTGTTCTGTGGTACTTGTAAAATCCAGGCAGCCAAACAAAATATATACAAAGGACCCAAAAATCAGAACTAACTTGAGGCACAAATCCTCCCTAGTTTCTACCAAATTGCAACTAACTGAGGACCCCCCAAATGCCATCAATTCAGTTTCATCTAAGATAAATTTAGAGACTGAAATTCAAGTTAGTTAACTAAAACATGTTCGATCTAAATCAATTTGAGTTGAAAAAAAAATAAAAATAATCAAAACTCAAATCTGCATATACCGAAGACAAATTGAAACCCAAAAATCAGGAGGTTCAACCCTAGATGGCATTGAGCAGACCAGGTCTTAAGAAACAAAGGGGAAGCTGATTAAAATTAAGGGGATTGAGGAAGCGTACCATGGAATAAGCCGAAGTGGTACTCGCCTCGATCATGTTACAAGGTGTTCGGAGCTTCGCTGACCCCCGCTCCGCTTCCCGCACCTTCACCCACTCGTAATCGGAGCTTCTAGCCTCTCTTAAGCTGCCGGAGCGTTGAAATCAGCCATTGCCTCCGTTGGTTGCTCTAAATCCGAAAACCCCCAAAATTGCAAATCCTAAAATAAAAAAAATAATTGTTAAACTCATAAATTGAGTATCCAAGGGGAGGTTTGAAATCAAGAACCCAACTAGAGGTTGATATACGAGGGGATCTAAAATTTGTAGCCTGAATCATCTAAACCCTAAATCAAGCATCAAATTTGGGATTAAGGGATTTTCGAACAAGAGGCCTAGAACATACCCGGTTGGGAGAACTGCAGGTCGGGATATCTCGGGTCCTGTCCGGATTGCCGAGTATGACTCATCTAACCCTTCCGTTGCAGTTGTCGAATCTTGATCTCCGAAGCCATGTCTGATGGGGCGACTGTTCTTAAAGGATGCTAGTGTCGGTGTTTTACTTTCGTTCTGGGAGAGGAGCTGAACGTTCATGGCTTATCAGTCAAAATATAAATTGGGTTGAACTATGATCTTGGGTTGTCAAAAATATGGGCTTTAGGGGATTGAAATGGGTTTAACTGTTTAAGCTCATTTATCACAAATCCAATATAAAAAGCAAAGGAAAATGGATGTACGTACATTCGGATTCGGCAATGTGGATTAGAAATGAAATGTGTTTAATTACACAATCTACCCACTAAAATATATGAATTATAATTGGCGCAAATTAAGAATTCGAGTTTGATCAAAATATAAAATTAAACTCGTCAAATATTCTTTGCCAATTAATTCTAATGGGTCAATCTCAAATCGGCTCCTAAATAAAAACGGAGTCAAAAGCTTAAACCGAATTTTCCTAAATTAAAATCGGTTCCAGGTAGAACTACGTAAAGACTTGACACCGTAAAATCGGTTACGTAGGTAGCCCGATATTAAATCTCAAAAATATATCGGACACAGTCGTCTGCCTCTAAATTCACTTCTAAATGAATATGAGGTCAAAACAAATCAAATCAGTTCATAAAGAACTATGTGTAGACTTGATACTCTTTTATGAGTTACGTAGGAAATTCGGTATAAAATTTAACATGTACCGAATTCAGTCACCTTGCCCAAAAAACAAATTTTGTTCTTATTCAGAACTACGTATAGACTTGATACTCTTTTACGAGTTACGTAGGAAATTCGATATTAAAATTCAATATATATCGGATTCAATCGTCTGCCTCTAAATTCGCTTCTAAATGAATATGAGGTCAAACCCAATTAAATTAAATTGGTTCTTAAAGAACTACGGGTGATTTGATCCCGTTCAAACGGGTACGTAGGTAGCTCGACATAAAGCTTAAGCTCGTCGAGTACAATCGCCAATCCCCAATTCAAATCGGTTCGGATAAAACTACGTAAAGACTTGACGCCTCTCATCGGCTACGTAGGTAATCCGATATTAAATTCTAAAAATATATCGGGTACAGTCGTCAACCTCTAAATTCCCTTTAAATGAATATGAGGTCAAAATCAAACAAATTCAAATTGTCCATTCCGACTCGATATAAAGCTTCTGCTCGTCGAGTTCACCCTCAAGTGATCTCAAGGTCAACCCAAATTCAAAATTTTATTTTTGTTTCGAACTACGATGACTTGATTCCACCAAACAAGTGGATACGTAGGAAACTCGGTGTAAACCAAATTCTCACCGAGTCCAGTCACACCCAAACATTCAAATTCACTGTTCGACTCTAAGTCGTCACAAATATCAAATTTCCATCAAATCCACAGTGTCTCATCCGACTCGATACAAAGCTTCTGCTCGTCGAGTTCGGTCACGGCCAACACTTCAAAAAATCAAATACCAAATTCAAATTTGTTCTTTTCAAGAATTACGTGTGATTTGATCCCTTCCAAATGGTACGTAGGACACTCACAAATGAGTTCAATCACGACCCCCAAATTGACCTTTAAGTCAAATATAAAATCAAAACAAATCAAACTCCACATTAAAATCAAATCGTTTTCTATGCAAATGATAGGCGGGTTACTTGAGTCACCCTTCCGAGAAGGTGGGCTCAGGTTACTCGGGTGGAGTGTTGTTTGAGCTACCCTTCCTAGAAGGTGGGTTTGAACTTCATTCTCTGATGCATACAAGAAAACAAAATCAAATCCAAATCCAAATCAAAACAAACACCAAATCCAAAACACTCGGAACTACGTGAGGCTTGATTCTCTTCCAAGAGATACGTAGGCAACCCGTTAAAATTCGGGTGCAGCCCAAATCACCAAAATCACTCAAATCTTGGTATCGATACGACTTCGAATCAAGAGGATAACCAAAAGGGGTCGAACTCAAATATTAAAAATCAAATAAAATGTGTTGTACAATTATTCGCGCATTTTTGTTCAACAGCTTTGTTCATGAGACTAATGGAACCCCTAGGTGTTGTAGTTGCGAACGAATGGAAGTACATCAAACAGGATGTCTTCCCAGTCCCAGATGATTGATCTATATCATGTAACAATACCTCAATATCCCATCTGTTCTTCTTGAAGCTATTCTGATTCCACCGAATTTTATTTCCTTATGTGCAGCCACAAGGTACTGGATACATTTCCCTCGGTGATGGACACAGGCTATGCTTAGAATGTTTAGATTCATCACGACACCAAGCTCAAGCGCGAGAAGCATGGGAAGCATGGAAAGCATAAGCACAAGATGTTAGGTGGGAAATTCAATAAGTGGAAATGAGTAACAAACACCATACATATGCTGCTCTTTCAAATGTTTGTCTGTAATGGAATGTTGTTATCTGATTGTGAAATAAGTGTCATTTCAATTTCTGTTTCCTGTTAAATGTTCTGTATTCCCCCCCAGAATTATACTGCTCATCTCTTATAGTTTGCTCATGTCTCAAATGGGCCAATTTATTTTTTGATAAAAATTAATGGATATAATTTAAATGATGTCTACTCCGTTGAAAAGCAAAGACCCACCGTGCAAAGCACGGTTCAATACTAGTATATAAAAATAGATGATAGAAATATAAATATAATTTTTTAATTTTTTAATTTCTTTAAGATTAAATAAATGTTAAAAAAAATTAGTGGAGTAGGGATGAGCGTAGGAAGGGTTGTAAAAGATCCCAGTTGATTGTGAGTGGACGGGATCGACTGTCCCACATGGGACAACCCCCCAATTTGTATCTCCCAAAGAAAAATAACCGAATGGTTGTAAAGGCTCGGATTTTAAAATCCTAATTTTTCGGAAAAAGGAAATTAAAAATGAATTTTAATCGAATTAAAAGCTCGATTAGCGGATTCCGACCGGAATATAAAATTTGGCGAATAATTTCCGTCGTTTTACCTCGAAAATTCAAATTAATTATTGGATAGCGATATCCTCTTTTGTTTAAAAAATCTAATTAATCGAGAGATCGGGATTCGGGGAAACTAACATTCGGAAACTAATTTTGAGTTTCAAAATTTACGTGTTCGGGATTATTTTATCGGGAATGTAATTTGACTAATGCCGCATTTATTACCGGTTCAATCCCCTACCAGTTCCCGTCAAATCAGCCCCTCCCCTACCCTATGCAATTCGGAGGAGCCAGCTACCCCGTTCCCTTCTTCTGTACGCCATCCCCCATCACTTCAAACCTCTCCCTTCTTCAGATTTTTCAACTCCTCCCCCACTCTTCTGCTGCACTCCACCATTTCACCATCACCGTCTCCTTTTCTCATCTTCTCCACCACCATCTCAAGGCTTCACCGTCGCCGCACCTTCGAACCACCGCCCAACCATCTTCGACCTTCCTCTTTGAGACCGCAGCAGCAACATCACTAGCCCGCACCTCCATCGACGTCCAACGCCACACCGGAGCCACCCAGGAGCCGCCCAACGTCATCGACGAGCCTCCGAAGATCCCCGTCCGTTTGATCGTGAACCAACCTTCTGGTAAGCCGTTCTCCTTCGTTTCCGATCGAAACCCCTCTCGAGCCCTACCATCACACTCACCCATGTCCGACGCAGGTCCGAGAATCCATCGTGAGCCTTCGACGACGCCGAGACCTCCAATTGAGAGCTCCGAAGTCGCGAACCATCTCGGTGAGCGTTCGAACCTCCATCCTTTTCCTTGATTCATTTTGGTTCCTTCTTGTCCTCGGGTAGTCGGGAGAGAGAGAGAGTCGGGAATGGGTCGGAGAGGAGTGGGCGAGCTCGAGAGCTCTGGCAGCTCGAGAGCGAGGCCGAGAGTGCGAGACAAGCGTGAGAACGAGGGAGCGATCGAGGCCGGGATTGCAAGCAGGCTGGGAAGGTCCGAGCGTGGGCAGTGCACCGGGAGCAGCAGGTGCGATGGAGGAAGGACGAGGGAGGCCGGAAGGTGGAGCTCAGGCTCGCCGACGGGTCTCCTGGTCGGGCGAGCAGGGAGCCATGGCGGGAGCTTCCATTTCAATTTGGAGGAAGAAGACATATTGTGGGGGCCCTTGCAATTTATATTAATTGTTTAATATTTGACCGGGTTGGATTAGATTTAGGCGGGTTTGGTTCGGTTCGTTTCGGTTGGCTTTAAATGGGTACGGTTTGGTTCAAGTTTAACCGTTTAATTATTTAACTATTTAGCGGTATTTAAAATATTATAATATTATTTGGGGATTAAGGTATAAAATATTATTTCAGGAGATTTATAAAGGGGTGGTTTTATCGAATATAAATGGGTTGAAATTATTTAATAAATGATTTAGAAATACTTTATAAAAGTGTTGATAAAATGGTGT
Organism: Persicaria tinctoria; assembly: GCA_037127255.1. Classification (NCBI taxonomy): domain Eukaryota; kingdom Viridiplantae; phylum Streptophyta; class Magnoliopsida; order Caryophyllales; family Polygonaceae; genus Persicaria; species Persicaria tinctoria. The sequence goes on along the minus strand of JBANSL010000007.1, from coordinate 15,543,882 downwards.
TTCAAATATCTATAAAATCATTTGGGATTTAAATAAAATATTCGGATTTGTCAAATTAAAAAGGGAAGTTGAGAAAATAAATTCCAAGTTAGGAAATGATGTATTAAATAATTAAAAAAGGGTTTTGCTAACAGTTTTATGAATTGGGATTTCTAACCGTTTGACTCGGATTTGAAACGGTTTTGAAACTAACTTGGGAATAAGACTTATTCGATGACTAACTAGCATGATAATATGATCGTTTGATGATATGTATGACTAATAGCATGACTTGTGGTGAATTATTATATGAGATTAAATGTTGGATAATTATGACGACCTAGTAGGATTTTATATCACACAAATTATGTCTTATTATTTTGATTAACCGTTGAGGTATATGTGGAAATGATATATATGAACATGCAGAATTGGTTGAATGATTTATGGAGAACGATGTGGTCTTGAGGAGCGGATGATGCGATGAAATGACTTTCATAATATGTTACTTGTTCTATTGATTGAGGTGTGCTTGGGTGCTTAATAGTTGGATGTAGACTTATGTATATTCCATTATGTACTAGGTGATACTCTTTGATTCTGAATACTGTGTGATGGATTGTTCTGTTGCCGATCTGCTAGACAGGTAAGTACCTCCGGGGCTTACTCAGTAACCAGTACCTCCTGCCTGATGTGTCATATAGTATGTAGGTGTTGCATATGCATAAGAACATGTCATGTAGTAGCATGCTTAGGAATTGCACTTACGAATGAGCATTCTTATTCTGTATGCGTTTGAATACAGAACGGCCGTTATCTGTGGGTCCTAGAGTCCTTGCTAGGGTCATAGGGCAGCCCAGCTTCATCGGGTGTTGTCGTCCTCGAGTCATTTATATATATCACGAGATACGAGATGGGCATGAGATATGATATGATGATGAGATATGATATGATGATGAGAATTGATATGATATATAATCGAACTGGCCAGTCTCCACCCTGCCAGGAAGGGGGGTGGTGGTAGAAGAGGGATATACCACTTGGTATTCTTTGTTAAGGCCTTACTAAATATTCTGCACATATGAATTAGGAACATGATAGTGTGGTTAATATTCCAATACTTCATGAAGGCATCCTTTATTCTAGGTATAGGCGTATTATATGTCCTCAGCGCGGTCAGAGGACCCGCAGGCGGACTCTTGGCCTGACTTGGTGGTATAGTTTCAGGTACCCGATACACTGCTTGATTTTGTGCTGTTATGACGGGGTCTATTCATATGGCGGAGAGTGAGTGTTTGGAACCTGACTTCACCATATTCATGCTTTTGGGATTTCTCCCTACTTATACTCCGTTTTGACCCGGCTCTGCCGTGGCACTGGTTGTATCATTTTATGAACTTATTCCCTTTGCATGATGAATGATTTTCCGCGTTGTAGACTTAGGACAGGTACAGGGGTTTACCCCGGGGTCTCCAACGGACCTTCCGAATCTGGGTGTGAAATCCTACTTTAAACTACAAACCTTCGGTTTCAAACCTTCAACCTGTACTCGGGGCGCAAGATCCCAACGAGGGGTTTCATCCCTCGAAACGTAACTCGGGAATCATAATCCCGGGCCGTTACAATGGTGGAATTTTTGTGAGGAGGAATAGGGTGTTTAGTATAGCGAATCCTCACTGCATTGCGAGCAGCATGGACAAATGAATCTGGTTATCTAACCTATGAACTTCAAATAGAAGTTAGGATATGCTATCACACAATCCCTTGTTCCACCCCTATTCCCTCTCACAATCTATCTCATCTTTCCATTATTTTTTAATTTTAAAAATCCTAGATTTATTTTAATATACAAGTAACTATTTGGTGATAGCTAGCTGGGGGTGTTGGGGTGTGTGTGTGTGGGGGGGTAAGGGGCTTAGTATTGCCTGGGATCAGTGGCAGGGGGTGCTCGGAAAAAAAAATACAAAAAAAATTAATTTTTTTTTTATATATATTTAGTATTTTTAAGGTAATATAACATATTTAAATAGTATTTGAGACAAGAGTATTAACTAACTCAAGTGGTAGATGAAGGAAAGACGAAAAAATAGAATCAAAAGGTTTTGAGTTCAAATCCCAACTCTTTCACTTTTTATTTATTTTACCATATCATTAATTTTTCTTTATTTATATATATTTTTTTTCCTATCAACTATTTCATTAAAAGAATGTAATATTTATGTTTAAATTATACATTTAACTTTTTCTTTCAATATTGTTTTAAAAGTAAATTTTCGTGATTTTTTCCTATATTTTTTGTTTCTCTTCTATTTTTTTTGGTTATTAATCTCAACTATTTAAATACAAAAAACCTTTTAGAAAATCAAAATTTTAGTAATTTTTTAATCACTACTAAAAAAACAGGATTTAGCAACGGAAAATAGCAATGGTTTTGGCAACGAATGACCGTGGCTAACCGGTTTAGCCACGGACTCAGCAACGGTCGGGCCATCCGTAGCCATATGCCTCGTGACTAAATTTGGGCCAACGTAGCAACGGAAAATACTCAAAATAGCAACGAACTCATACAGTCGTGGCTAATTTCGTAGCTGTGTATGGCTTATGAATGTCGTGGTTGTAGCGACGACGCCAGCGTCGAAAATGGTCATTGCAAATGTCGCGGCTAAGTTTATGGCTGAATTCATTGCGAGGAATAGGTCATTTGTAATGCTGATTCCGTGGCTGAGTAGTTACTATGGTCGTGGCTGATGCCAATTTTCATTTGTTTCATGATTTTGTTGCAAATTTCATATCCTCGTATTTTGGAAACATTATTTATATACATATCATATGGAATATATATATAAATACATAAAGGAATTTCATACATGATAAGCAGGTAAAAAAAATAGTGAAATCCTCCAAAAACTCGGTACAGATCGATCTTGTAAATACATAAATAAATTTCATACATAAATGATTTTGTTCCAGGGAGATAACAACAGATCTATGTGAAAGCCTCCAAACTCTACTCCTGAACAAGTCCTGCATATCAAATTCAACAAACCAAATCAACACACCAAAAAATTAGAAAAGTCCCAAACTCATAAGGAGCTTTCAAAGCCCCAAAAAATCAAACACAAAAATAATACCTCCAATGCCTCAAACGCATCAAACCAAAATAATGTTTAAGCATCCCATTTCCATCTAGCAGCAGGTTCTCTAGCTAGCTGTTTGGAGAAACATAAAAAGGAACAAGAACAAAACCAATGAATCATTCATGAAAGAATCAATTATAAAATAATGAACAATTACAAAAGGTAAAGGATAATAAAAACGGATCAAGTTACTAAACTTTTTTCAAGGAATCAGCAAATTATAAACTAACTCATAAATCTATAATCACCTTTATTAGCCATTGGAAAAACTCTCCTGTTGTGATATAGCTATCAGCAACATTTATCAGCTATTGGAAAAAACTTTCTTGCTTTTTGTTCCTTTAATATTCTGTTACTAGCCTTGCTCTTGTAAATCCAGGAATCAACACCAATTACATAAATGAACATGTTCACTGATGAAACAAAGAATGAAGATTTATAGAGAAAAATTCAAAGTGCGATAGGTTAATTACAATCGTTCTAGAGAAATAGCTAATAACATACCAGAGCACAAAACCGCCGAATCTGGAAGCTTTGAGGAAGGGGAGAGTTTCCGACAAGGAGGCGCCACCGTGGGAGGCCGAACAGGCCGAGAATCAGAGCACGAAACCGCCGTATTGTGGGTTTCTTTTCCTTTCAGATCTGCGCGCGTTGAAGAAGATCGAGGCAAACGACGACAGAGTTTTTGGAGGAGGAGAGGTTGGGGGAGTTTTTGGAGGCGAGCAATGGCCGGCGGTGGGCAGTGTGGAGGCCGACAAGGTGGTTATGGCGATGGGCAGTGTCAGACAAAGAGAAAGACGGAGAGGGAAATGGAAGAAGAAAAGAGGATTGACGGTGCCTCTGCGGCTCTGCCTTTGTGCAGCGGTGTGTGAGGATAGAAAATGAAGAACTAGGGTTAGAGGCTCATTGGTTACCGCTTTAAATTTTGGTCAAATTTTTGGATAGGAAATTTGTCGCTCAAACATACACTGGGCGGTAAAAGAATTTCGACAGTGTGACTTTTTTTTCAACAGTATATACCTAGAAAATAAAATTATCAATACAACTATTATTATAAAATATATATTTCAATAACAACGTTTATCAAATTTAATTAGATATCTATATATTTTTATAAGATTTTACCCAAAATCATTAAACCAGTTCAGTACCCGTATCTTATGGAAAAAAATTTAAAATCAATTTTAATATTTATAGGTTGTGTATAGAAAATTCATATAAAAAGAATTTATTAGTTAATATATGGTTTTATTCAACATTTATTAGTCACTTATATGATCGAGTTTTTCCTCAAAACACACTCTTATAATATTCTAATAAGAATTTATTAGTTAATATTAAGTGTTATTCAACACTTATTGGCAACTTATATGAGTTTTCCTCAAAGTACGCTCTTATAGTGTTCTAAAAAGAATTTACTAGTTAATATAAGATTTTATTCAACAGTTATTAGTCAATTATATGAGTTTTCCTCAAAACACACTCTTATAATATTATAATAAGAATTTACTAGTTAATATATGGTTTTATTCATCATTTATTAGTCACTTATACTGTATGAGTTTTCCAAAAAACATACTCTTATAATATTCTAATAAGAATTTACTAGTCAATATAAGGTTTTATTCAACATTTATTAGTCACTTATATGAGTTTCCTCAAAACACACTCTTATATTATTCTAAAAAGAATTTACTAGTTAATATAGTGTTTTATTCAACATTTATTAGTCAATTACACGAGTTTCCTCAAAACATACTCTTATTGTTTTCTAATCTAATAAGAATTTATTAGTTAATATAAGGTTTTATTCAAGATTTATTAGTCACTGATATGAGTTTTCCTCAAAACACACTCTTATAGTATTCTAATAAGAATTTTGTAGTCAATATAAGGTTTTATTCAACATTTATTTGTCACTTATATGAGTTTTCCTCAAAACACACTCTTATATTATTCTAAAAAGAATTTACTAGTTAATATAGTGTTTTATTCAGCATTTAATAGTCACTTATATGAGTTTTTCTCAAAACATACTCTTATAGTATTCTAATAAGAATTTACTAGTCAATATAAGGTTTTATTCAACATTTATTAGTCACTTATGTGAGTTTCCTCAAAACACAGTCTTATTGTATTATAATAAGAATTTATTAGTTAATATAAGGTTTTTTTCAACATTTATTAGTCACTTATATGAGTTTTCCTCAAAACATACTCTTATATTAGTCTAATAAGAATTTAGTAGTCGATATAAGGTTTTATTCAACATTTATTAGTCACCTATATGAGGTTTCTTCAAAACACACTCTTATATTATTCTAAAAAGAATTTACTAATTAATATAGTGTTTTATTCAACATATATTAGTCACTTATATGAGTTTTCCTCAAAACATACTCTTATTGTATTCTAATAAGAATTTATTAGTTAATATAAGGTTTTATTCGACATTTATTAGTCACTTATATGAGTTTTCCTCAAAACATACTCTTATATAGTATTCTAATACGAATTTAGTAGTCAATAAAAGGTTTTATTCAACATTTATTAGTCACTTATATGAGTTTTCCTCAAAACACACTCTAATATTATTCTAAAAAGAATTTACTAGTTAATATAGTGTTTTATTCAACATTTATTAGTCACTTATATGAGTTTTCCTCAAAACACACTCTTATATTATTCTAAAAAGAAGATACTAGTTAATATAGTGTTTTATTCAACATTTATTAGTCACTTATATGAGTTTCCTCAAAACACACTCTTATATTATTCTAAAAAGAATTTACTACTTAATATAGTGTTTTATTCAACATTTATTAGTCACTTATATGAGTTTTCCTCAAAACATACTCTTATTGTATTCTAATAAGAATTTATTAGTTAATATAAGGTTTTATTCAACATTTATTAGTCACTTATATGAGTTTCCTCAAAACACACTCTTATATTAGTCTAATAAGAATTTAGTAGTCGATATAAGGTTTTATTCAACATTTATTAGTCACCTATATGAGGTTTCCTCAAAACACACTCTTATATTATTCTAAAAAAGAATTTACTAGTTAATATAGTGTTTTATTCAACATTTATTAGTCACTTATATGAGTTTCCTCAAAACACACTCTTATATTATTCTAAAAAGAATTTACTAGTTAATATAGTGTTTCATTCAGCCTTTAATAGTCACTTATATGAGTTTCCTCAAAACACACTATTATATTATTCTAAAAAGAATTTACTAGTTAATATAGTGTTTTATTCAACATTTATTAGTCACTTATACGAGTTTTCCTCAAAACATACTCTTATTGTATTCTAATAAGAATTTATTAGTTAATATAAGATTTTATTCAAGATTTATTAGTCACTTATATGAGTTTTCCTCAAAACATACTCTTATAGTATTCGAATAAGAATTTACTAGTCAACCAATGACCTCTTGCCCTAGTGGTAAGGGAGAGGTAACCCTTGCAAGAGGTCAAGGGTTCAAATCCCATTACTTACACTTTGTGTAATTAAGTGGGTGCTCAAGCCTTCATTGGCTTGGGTGAGCCTGCCTGGTGGCTTGCCGCCTGGCTTGCCCGGTTCGGGTCCTTTGCAGGCTAGGGCTCGGACCCGTGGGGGATTAGTCGACAACCTCGGAACCCCCACGTAATAAAAAAAAAAAAAGAATTTACTAGTCAATATAAGGTTTTATTCAACATTTATTAATCACTTATATGAGTTTTCCTTGAAACATACTCTTATAGTATTCTAATAACAATTTACTTGTTAATATAAAGTTTTATTGAACATTTATTAGTCACTGATATGAGTTTTCCTCAAAATATACCCTTATTGTATTCTAATAAGAATTTATTACTTACTATATTGTTTTATTAAACATTTATTAGACACTTAAATGTGTTTTCCTCAAAACACCTTTATAATATTCTAATAAGAATTTGTTAGTCAATATAAGGTTTTATTAAACATTTATTAGTAACTTATATCAATTTTCTTCAAAACATACTCTTATAGTATTCTAATAAGAATTTATTACTTAATATAAGGTTTCATTAAACATTTATTAGTCACTTATATGAGTTTTCCTCAAAACATAATCTTATAATATTCTCATAAGAATTTATTAATTAGTTAAAAAATATTTTTTGAACACTTGTTAATTTATACATAAAAAAATTCATAGTTCTATTTGGGCCCATCAATGGGCCAATTCGGAAAGACATGGTCATATTTGGGCTGTTATAGCCACGGATTTAGCCACGGAGTCAATCGTCGCTAAATCACCACTTAATTCAATGGGCTGAGATAAGATATTTGGGCTTTTACTAGCTTTTAATGGGCCGAGCCCATAAATTTTTGGAGAGTTTTTACCCGGATTCAGCTACGGATCAAGGGTCATCGGATAGCCCATTCATGATATATATCCGCCCCGCCTACAATTAGTGATTCAAGGCCCACTCACCACATTTGTTCACTTGATTTCCGATAATTAATAGCCACAGATTTAGCAACGGATATTGTATTGTGGCCATATCAGCGTCGAAAACAGCCACGACAATCCTATTCGTGGCTACGTTCGTGGCTATTTACTGACACTGACACATATCGAGCTACGAAATCAGCTACGGACATTTGGGTCGTTGCTAATAGCCACGAATGTTTTGCCATGTCATACCAGGATGAGTATTAGCCACGAATATAGCCACGGTCAGGAACAGTCGTGGCAAATTTTATCGCTAATGGCCACGAATACAGGGTCGTCTATAATCTGTGGCTAACCATCCGTTGCTAAATCCTGTTTTTTTAGTAGTGAATATTTTCTTACAAAAAATATTCTTAATACGTATACACCAAAAAAACATTTTACGAAAATTTTTTAGCACCCCCTGACCGAGAATCCTGGCTCCGCCACTGCCTGGGATAGAGACTACAAACATGTAATTCTGAAAACGAAGTCGCAAATTGTAGCAACTAGCCTAGGCAAAGACATGCCATGGTGCCAACCACTGGCTAGCCTGGTCAACATTTGCCTAGCGTAGCTTTTGACTATAAAATTGGTATAATTGTATTGTTTGACCCGCCTGAGGGTGCTTTTCATTTCCTGCAGGATGATATTAGGGGTCGGGCTATCCTTCGTATGCGGATTACTTAGCCCTTTTTCTAATATTAATAAAAGCACGGCTAGATGCGCGGAGAGCCCCGACTCTCTTTTCGAAATTTAGTTTGACATAATCATCAACGGACTTTTTCCATCTTAATGTTTTCGGTTTTGTCTTTCTCTTTTTTGGTGAGGTAGTTCTTTGAGTGTCTATTTCATCTATTTGTTCGTCTGTTTGTGCTTTTTATTTCCATTTTTTCCTAAATTGTTTTTTATTTTTTATCCAATCTTCCATCGATCTTATATCACTGTTGTCAAAGGTTATTTGATTTCTCATTGACCATATGCCCCAAATAGCAAAAGCAAGGATAGACTTTTGTTCCAGAGATAATTGATGGAATATTTTGGAAATTATGTCCTTAAATGACTTGTTTATTTTGTCAATGTTCCGGATTTGTTCTCCTTGATGCTCATGAATTATATACCCTATCGAGGAATTTTCATCGACTATACTATTGCCATCAAAATTTATTTTATGTTTTTCTAACGTTGGCTTGTTCCACCGTAAGATTCTTTAGACCTTTGTTGCATGTCTGGTGGTTTTTGTCTATGGTCTTAGTTTTCTCCCAATTTTTCAGCATTTGTCTTGTGAAATTTTCCATAATTGGGATCGATGTGGTGCTGTTCTGGTCAAATATTTTTTTATTTCTACTTATCCACAAGCGCCACCAAGTTGTGAGAAATGTTATTTTCTGGTTTTGTTTTAGTTGTCCAAATATTGTCGTTATGTTTTCCTTGATGTTCTTGTTACTTATGTCCAAATTGTTAAGTGTTTGTGAAATTATTGGATCCATTTTTCTAACCAGTTTCAAGGTGTGGCTACACTTAATTTAAAAAAAAAGTGATTTAGGGTCTCAGATAGAGCCTCCATATGAACGCGCTTATGAAACAAGACATTTTTCAAATGAAGAGGGTGGTATTTTATTTAAGTTATTTTTCAATAGATTTTTAATTTCTTTAATTTAATGGACCAAAACTATGACAGTTTATTTTAACTATGTTAACAAATATGGAAAGAGTTTCTTTCCTCCATGTACCTCGTATATGCAATAGAGTGGCCGACAAGGTTGCACACCTTTGCCACTCTGCCTGGGGTACTAATATTCAAAACAATCCCGGTCTTCTCGACCTCATCCGAAAGGATGCCTTCGGGTAGAGTTTTCTCCCCCGAATTTTTTTCCTAATAAAAAAAATGACAGTTTATTTTATACGGCGATTTTTAGATCAACCCAATGTTTTTTTAGTTCAAAACGCAGATGTTGTAGTTCAAAATTGCATTTTTAGTTCTTATATATATTGTTTCCTATTTAAATGAACAAAAAGATGTCGTTTTAGTCTATAACAACATTATTTTTTTGTCTAGAAAAGCCCCAGGCCCCCAGAGCTCTCTTCTCTCTCCTAAAAAACCCAAAATCCAAACCTAAAAATCCTTTTGTAGAAAGCTGATGCCACTACCTCAATGTGAGCAGCTCCTTCACCTCCGGCTTCCCGGCCGGCCTCGACCCACACACTCCCAACTCCTCCACCACCACCTCCCAAAACAGCCCAAAATTTACCAAACCCTTAACTTTTTTGCAGATGGTCGTCGTTGTCGCCGACCCTGGGCCGCTGTTGTCGGGCCTCCTTCGTCGACCTTCCCCGGCGAGCTCTAGGGCGATCCGGACCCTCACCCTCTGTCGCGGCTCCCGATTTAGCCTTTTGGGTTCGCGGGTCTTTGGGGCAGTCCTCCCTCAACCTTCTATTCGACGACTCCCCGGGCTCTCTTCCATCTTCCTCTTTACGACCACACCGCCCGCCGTCGTCTTGGTGGTTGTCGATTTGTCGCCGCCTATAGTCTGACGATGTCCGACCCCACACCACCAACCTCTCCTCCGCCATCGTGTGGTGGCAGGCCGACGCCGCCCTTTCCCCTTGTTGTTTACCGGCTTGGGCGGGTTTTTGGCCTCACCGGTTCTTAACCCTTGCACCTCCGACTCCACAAAACCCCGTCAGATTACACCTCCCCACCTTGAAATCCCAAATCTCAAAATCAGACACCCTCATCCAACCCGCATACTCAACATGCAACCCCAAATCGCAAAACAAATATGATTTTACCCCTAGAACCACAAAATCAAAGTAACCTAAATCTAATTTTATCCCCAACCTCCAACCCCAAAAGAGTCGATTGATGGTGTTATGTTTCATGACCCTTGGGTCTTGATCCGGCATCACCACCACCTTAATTCTTTGAAAGGGATTATGCAACTTCATATCTCAAAATTTTGAATCCGAGCCACCACATGCAACAACTCTGCTCAACGAGCTTGCTCGTTGCCGTAGCGGGATGCAAATCAACAATCATCACCGCTTCTCAAGCCACAAGAACAGAACACCATCAATCGTAAGATGTAACATAAAAAAGACAACTAGGAGAGAAAGGAAATGTGCTAGAATTCTACTGACGCTAATCTCACGCGTAAGAGTTGACCCGATCAATCGAATGGTAGTCAAATTCAATATCATATATGCCCGAATCTCACGAACACCATTGAAATTACGAGAATCAACCCTCATCGAATCTCACAATAAGAAAGGATTCTTAGCGCCGCTTCTCACGATCCTTAGGGTTCGCTTCTCAAGAACAAGATGAAAGCTTCTCGCTCTCTGCATGGTTTGAGTTTCACGTTTTTATCTATATATATATATATATTATGATGTGTCTTTCCTGCTTCGTTAACTTTCTTAAATAGAGATTACAACATATGGATAAATCCTAATAAAAGAAAAACAATAAAATCCTAAAAATCATCCATTATGAATCCATGACTCAATAACTAGAATAAAATAAAACATAAATAATGTATGATACATAAAACGATGATTCATTAATACAGAATTTGATGAACGAGAAGTGTCATGAATTCAGAGTCTTCCTTGCGTTAATCGGACCTTGTCATCCAAGGCAATGTCATCGACGAAGACACGTCTAAGTGTCACGAATCTCGGGTCTTTCTCGTGTTGCTCTAACGTCGTCATCCAAAGCAATGTCGCCGACGAAGGCACGTGCCTTAATGCCTTATGATGGAGAAAAGAGCAGTCGACATTCTCTTAGCCTTTGCATTAGTGATATGGCCATGTTCTCGAAGACTGATGTCAGATTGTTGTTCGTCCAGCTTCGGGCACACATAGACCTGTCAATCGGGTCATTATGGTCGGGTTCGGGTGGGGTCATTTTGGGTAAAACGGGTCTCGAGTAGATCCAGGTTAACTCAAACCCGAGTTTGACCTGGTTTCGGGTCAATTTCGGGTTTGTCAATTTTTTTCATTTTTCAATAAAAAAAATCGTATTTTGATGACTTAATGATAACATCAAAATGCTAAAGTTAACGATGTGGTTGCTAAGTTGTTCTTTTTGGGCTCTATACTTATTAGAAGATGTCATGCAAAGCTCGAGCACTTGTAATTATACACTACGTACCTCCAATCTAAAATATTTGATTTTTACTATTACTCATTATTTTTAATAAAATTTAAAACTCTATAAAATATCAAAGTTTTGATAAAATTTTTGAAATTATTTCATACCGATCAGTAATGAGTACAAAATTTTAATTAAATTTTTTTAATATTTTATGGAGATTTTTTTTTAACTTTTTAAAAAACATATTGAAAAATAAAATATCAAATATTACCGATGAGATGGAGTATTATACAATACAAATAAATATAAAAGTTGATTTGAAAAATAAAAATCTAGTGTTTGTAATTATAAAATGTAATAAATTGGAATCTCCATGAATAATTTTAATAATACTCCGTATATAATAATAAATTAATTAATTTTAATAATATATTAAATACTGAACTTACTACTAATATGACTTTGGAATTTTCTTAGCTTTTTATATTAATTAGAGTTTTATTTTAACAAACTCGGCCAGTCGGGTCACCGGGTCAAAACCCATTTGACCTAGAAAAATATCCGTTTTTCGGGATCGGGTCCAAAAACATTTTCGGGTCTTAACCCAAAAATTTCCAAGCATACGGTTCAGATCGAGTTGGGTTTTGACAACTCTAGGCTCACATCATATTCTCCCTTTCTTTGTCTTGATTCGTCCCTATATCATGGGAAGGAGGGACGATCGCGTCATCCATGTAGGGAGATAGATTAGCCACGTTGAAAGTGACATGGATCCATAGTCGCATGGGAGGTCAATCTGGCAGGTATTATTGTTGATCCTTTTGAGAACTCGGAAAGAATCATCTTCGTCGGGGTCAAGCTTGGACTTGCATCGTGTAGGGAAATGCTTCTTCCTGAAATGCACCCATACCAGATCATCGGGCTGAAATATGAATTTCCGATGGCCTTTGTTGTGCTCATGTGCATACTGATCGGTGCGACTCTACAACTGCTCACGAGTCCTTTCATGCAGCTCACGCACGAATGCATCTCGATTGCTTCCGTCAAAGCTGACATTGTCTTTAGGGGTTGCAGTTAAGGTCCAAGGGAGTGTGAGGGTTCCTTCCATGGACCACCTCAAACGAGCTCCTCCAAGTCGCCAGATGGAATCGAAAATGAGATCATTTGACCATGAAGCTTTGAACATGTTAGGTATTGGCCATGAGTTGTAGGTACTATTCAAAAAGAGAAGGTTAGGCAAACTGTTCCACAAGGCAGCCCTAACTTGCCCCAACCTAGTTCAGGAGTTCCTAACTTCCCTCATGTTCAAAAGAGGAAAATACATCTCCTTTAACGTCAGACAAAAGAAGTTTGAGCTCACATGGGATTGTCAAAAAGGCATTTGGCCTCACTTCTAAACCATCCCGATCCTGGTGGCATGAGCTTACAAAGCTGGACTCCATTCTCACATTGGAGGCAATCGCAAGAAAAAACGCTGGAATAGGATATGGCTACAGAGATGACAATACCACCACCGAGGATGTGTTTAAGAGTCCTCAACAATACACCTCTCCGGAGTAGAAGACCTGAGCATATTTGATATATGCACTTGGATCCAACTTTTCCTCTTAATTACGGATGCAGACGTCATTCCAAATTGGGTAGAATTGTTTACATATGCTTGTTCGCGACCAGCTTACACCAATCAAGCCACTATCGTTACGGTTGTGCATAACCGGGTATCCGACACGACACGACGCGGTATGTCGGATACACGAAACCGATAACACTGAACAAGCCGATCTGAACACGACACGATAAGTATCGAGTATCCGACACAAAAACACGAAACAATTTCGTGTCGGATACCCGTATAACACGACATGAACCATTTATTAAAAAAAAAAATCTGAACGCACTACCAGTACAATACCTCAGAAATGAACAAAGAGAGAAAACCCCAAACCCTAGAAACCTAAATCGCTCGCCGCGGACCAAATCCCATCAAAATCCATCAAATCCATCCCGGCGGTGCTGGTCCGGTGGCTTTCCGGCATAGGGAAGAAGAAAAGAAAGACAAAAGGGGGCACTGATGGGAAGGGGGGAGAACTCAGGAAGGTTCATATCTGAACCTACACGAGAAGGCGAGGAGAGCGACTGGACCAGAAGAACGCTGCGAAGGATCAAATCTCGACTAAGCGAGCGAGAGGTTGCTGGTGAGACGGTGAGGTTCTTTCCGGTTTGATCGGCCGATAGGGCGATAGAGAGTGAGGGCGAGTCGACGTCTTGGACTCTTGGCGAGAGGTTTGCAGTTTCCTAAACTGGTGAAGGTGTTGAATTGAATTGAAAACCCACAAAAAATTGAACAGTAAAGGAGTTGAATTGAAGACCTAGACGAAAAGTAAAAAGTAAAGGCAAATAAAGATAATAAAAAAAAGCTGGAAAGTGGGATCGAACTATAGACCTTTACCTTAGGCCCAAAGTCGTTCAACCAACTTAGCTAACTGATTTTCATTTTAAATTAGGGCATTTATTATATTTCAACTATTACAGGTTAATAATATTAAAAAAAAAAATCTTAGCGTGTCGTGTCAGATACCCGATAAGGGAAATATGTCGACCCGAACACGACACATTTATTATCGTGTTTTACCGTTTCGTGTCATAATCGTGTCGTATCTATATCGTTTCGTGTTTTTTCGTGTCGTTTTGTTGCGGTTTCGTGTCGTGTCAACCGTGTCGTATTTTTCTTCACAACCCTAACTGTCGTCAGCTTAGGAGGACTTATATCCTTTCTTGCTGGATGGCTTTGGGTAGATTGCAATGACATAGTTCCGATCGAAGACGGGGAATTCAGGCTATCCCTATTATACCATCATCGTATGGGTATATCGTAGATGGGCACAGACCATAATTCATTTCAAGAGGGGAATCGGGGCATCGTCTGTACCTCCCTAGAATACTCATTCAACCCAGAACAATGGGAGATTTCTATGTCCCGTCAAAATATCAAGCATCCGACACTGACATTGTAGCAGAGAAGCTGAATGATTATATCACTACCACATTGGCTACCATCTTGACCAAGTTACAAACAATACCTCGGGAGATCAAGGCAGAACAAATAGAAACACGTCAGACCTTGTTACAACACACAAATCTCCTGGCGACAACAAATCTCAAGATGGGCGACATGGTTAAATGGATGACAAGACCATCACGAGTGCTGGAGACACACTCGCCTCAAGACAAATGAACCGATTAGACACCCACATTCTCCCCTTGAGTCTATTAATTTTCTTTTATTGTTTTCATTCATTGATGACAATGAAAAATTTAAGTGTGGGGGATGAGGGTTTATTTTAGAGTGTAATTTTTGCATTTTAAGGCATATTTGAAAATTTTGCATGCATTTCATGTTTAATTTCATCATTTTATTATGCATTAGAAAATCAAAGAAAAAATGAAAAAATGTCAAAAATACCAAAAATGTCATGCATATTTACATTTAAGTTATGCCATTATTCAAATAGCCATCTACCTTAGTCCTCGAAATGTTTTTATAAGATTATGATCATTTAAATTCCATAACTAGTTTGGATTGAATAAGCCTTAAAATTGGGTTTTAAGTGAAACATATTAAGGGCTTGTTTGGTATCCATTCCTGGAAATCAAAACTGGGAATCGTAATGGATGATTACCGATTTAAGTGTTTGGTACGATAGAAACTTGGAATCGTAATGATTCCCGGGAATCATCCATTCCCAATTTTGTAGCCCATCTCATCCCCATCAAAATACCAGGTAATCATCCATTCCCAATTTTGTAGCTTATTATTATTGTTGTTGTTGTTATTATTATTATTATATTTATACTTATATTATTATTATTATTATCAATACTTTATTATTTAATATATATTATATTATATTTTTATTTTTAATAATAATATATTTATATTATTATTATTATATTTATAAATATTTTATTATATATATTAGTTTTATATTATTATTAATTATAGGGCAAATTGCATAAAATAGCACGAACTTTGGGGTTGGTTGCACTCAGTGGCACGAACTTAAAAAAATACAAAAATAATCACCAACTTTGATGTTTAGTTGTGGTCAGTGGCACGTATACCCCTATCTCGTTAATGTGGACTAGTGAGGATGCTTACATGGAATTTTTTTAATTAAAAAGACATATAGCGAGATATGAATTAATGAGAATGCTTATATGGTTTTTTTTAAAATTAAAAGACATAAAAGATGTGCCAAAATTATAAAACCAGCTAGGTTCCAATTTTAATTTTTATTTCATGTAATTCCAAATCAAAGATAATTGTGACAAATATAACATTTGCAAATTAAAATTTGGTACTAGTTATTTTAGTTTGCAAATGCTATATTTGTCACAATTATCTTTGATTTGGAATTACATGAAATAACGAATAAAATTGGAACCTAGCTAGTTTCATAATTTTCGCACGTCTTTTATGTCTTTTAATTTTTTTTAAAAAAAAAACATGTAAGCATTCCCACTAATTCATATATCGCTATATGCTTATTTAATTAAAAAAATTTCATGTAAGCACCCCCACTAGTCCACATTAGCGAGATAAGGGGTATACGTGCCACTGACCGCAACTAAACACCAAAGCTGGTGATTATTTTTGTATTTTTTTAATTTCGTGCCACTGAGTACAACCACTCCTAAAGTTCGTGCTATTTTATGCAATTTGCCCTTAATTATATTATATTATATTATATTTATACTTATATTATTATTATCATCAATATTATTATTATTTAATATATTATATTATATTATATTTTTAATAATAATAATAATAATAATATATTTCTATTAATATTATATTTTTATTTTTATTTCACATATATATTAGTTTGTATTATTATTAATTATATTTTATTATATTTATATTATTATTATTATTATTATTATTATTATCAATATTTAATTATTTAATATATATTATATTATATTTTTATTTTTAATAATAATAATATAACTCTTTTAATATTATTATTTTATTATTTCATATATATATATATATATATTTATTATTATTATTATTATTATTATTATTATATATTACAATAATAATGTTTATCACTATTTTATTTATTTCTTTATTTTTAGTATTTTATTATTTAATATATTATTATTATTATTATTTCAGGAATGGTTCATTCCGACAACATACCAAACAACTAGCTCTAGTAATGGGTCATTACCATTTTCTGATTCCATTCCGATTCCGATTCCCATTCCCATTCCGATTCCAGCATTTATACCAAATGGGGCCTAAGTGGACATAATTGAGCATGTAAGATCTAAGTACCTAGGCATGATTGAAATCCAACAAAAACTTGTCATAGTGAGAATTTTTAGCCTTGTAGGGATCACATATATTCCCTTTGCTTTTAATTGTGTGATTTACTCTTCTTATGCATTAATTTCTGAGTATTGGCATATTTATTTATTATTAAGACCCATTATAATACATGTTCATTACTTATAAGTTTCATATGATTGAGGCAACCTTATAGCCATATTTATCCATATCTACCTTATATTATATCTTTGCTTGAAACCAATTTGGGCATTTAGACTATTTCTTTTGATAGCTCCACAAAATATACTATATGCCTAGCCGATAATGAGCCTAACCCTCCGGGAATTAGGATTAGATTTGGTGATGGCACTAGTACATATATACCCTTTTATGACGTTTAAAAAAATGCCATAAAAGCATAAACATGGCGTTTTTCAACGCCGTGCCTCAACGTCGTCGAAGCCGACACCGTCTTTTAGTCAACCTTTTCATGGCGTTTTGACAAACGCCATAGAAAACCAAACCATGGCGTTTTTTAAACGCCATAGATATCTCTTAAAAATAAAAAAAATCAAAAGTTGCACAATCCATGACATTTTTAAAACGCCATGGAATTGTATTTATTTTAAAAAAAAATTACAATCAAAATATACCATTACACTCCTCGATCAGTTACTAACAGAACTACAATTATCTCTTCAAAGTTCAAACTCATGCATAAGGTTCTTTTACAAATAAAATAATTCTAACTTCATAATTATGCTTTGACCTCTATCTTCATCACAAAGTGTTCAACAGAGGTTGCTTATTGTCTCCAGCTCTCTGTAAGAAACATTACCCTCCAGCTCGATCACAAATCTGCAATAAATGGAAATCAATAAGACATTTCTCTACAAATATTGCAAAAGACATTAAATGATCAAAGCACAAGATTATACCTTAATTCAAAATACTTATTCATATAAGAAGAAAATAATTTATCAACACAAATCACCAACACCAAGGCATTTCTCTACAAATATCTTGCAGAAGATATTAAATGATCCAAGCACAAGATTATACCTTAGTTCAAAATGCTTATTCATATAAGAAGAAAATAATTTATCAACAGTGTAAATACCTTAATTCAAAATACTCATTCGAAATATGTTGGGATGGATGGAAAATCTACATTTTGAATACACTGCGTAATGCATATACCAAATAACCCAAATAAAACTCTCTTTTAATAACATTATATGCACCAAATACCTAACAATGTTGTCACTTATAAAACACAAACAAAATAGGCCCTAATCTGGACAAAATCGACTTACCATGTAGGCAAAAATGGAGGCCAAGCCTTGAAAGAAGACCGATGGCTGATGGACGGTTGTCTCATAAGATGACCCATTTCCTTTGTTCCTGCAACATATGCTAATCACTTTCATAATTCTCATGGAAGAACCATAAATTTGATTCACTAATATCAAGAGAAAGAATGAGCTCCATTTTACTAGGCTGCATTTTAGACATGTATTTTTAGTTCACATCAGAAATTTACCACCGTGGTTAAACATTCACCTGTACATTATAATGCATGCTCAGACTTTAAAGGAGTCAAGCCATTCGTAAATATTTTAAGTTCCCAAAAACCCATTTGACACTTTGAGGGAAAAACCACCACCAAAATATATGACATAAAAGGCGGAGGAAACCGCAAGTATTTTATACTCATATGGGAAAGGTTGTGAACAAGCTCCTTTATATCATTAAAAGATATACCAACCTCATTATGCAAGACATGGCAGTGCATAGGAAAAAATGCCCTTAAAAAGGAAAATAAAAGCATGGTAAACTCACAATCATTCTAGGATGCAGTGATTATTCTAAGCCACGATCACAACAAACTCGGGATCACATTTCTCATACAAGAATTTGGATTTCTCGATGATCTGTTCCGGGTCAATGTTCAAAGCTTGTCAATAAACTGAACTAGACAAAGAACAATACAAATATAACATAAATGGAAAATAAGAAAGCATATATAACATTTAATTTCTATAGTAAACCTCAGATTAAGCAAATGATGGATAAACTACTCATTAGCTTAGAAATAAAATATATAATACCTGAAAATGATTATCTAATTGGCCTTCCACTTTATGAAACTGGAATTGAGCTCATTAAGTTGTAAACAACCATCAATGATTATAAAAGCTCATGCCTAGCTAAAACCTAATGTCAAAAGTTAAAACAACACAATATTAGTTGCTTACCTTAGCATACATTCTCGCCCTGTCCATTTCTAGATGATCAAGGTCTTGGGCATTTTATCACCTTTCTGGAATATATAATGTGAATCTGTAAAGGAAAAGGCATACAATAGTTTTTGTACATCCTATGGATCTAGAAACTAGTGGTTTTAGAGGGATGAAATTACCTAATATCAGTTTGATCTTGTGACTGTCCTCTTTTGGTGTGTTTGATTTGTTCTCCTTTGTGCAGAGCATTCTTCAAAGAATGACCATACTCTTAATGCACATTATTTTTTCATAGCAATTAACCTTTGAAAAAAAGAGAAAATCACATTAGTGAGAAAGTATTACACAACCAGTAGAGTAAAAGGCTTTTTTCTGCTTAGTACCTGAAAAACTGAATCACAAGTGCTACCGAAATTTGGATCAAAGTGCTCCCCAGGACATGCTAAAAGTACTTTCAGTGCCTATCCGCCTACACGTCACAACATCCAACTTAAGTCATTATAAAGTGCATTTTCATCTATGTAGATTAAAAATCAGAACCAACAAAAATAAATATGGCAATCTAAGCAAATAGTCAAGAATGGATAACAGGCACACAGTAACAGCAAGGTGGTTACACCATGGATACATACAAATATACCTCTTTGGCATCATGGCCTTCAGCTTGAACCTTGCACAGAGCTTGACAAATTCTCTAGCTTAGCACCTTTTTTTTTTCAAAGAATGCATACAAGGGCACAGAGAGACCGAGAATGATAAGGAACCATTTAGACTAAAGATCAATGAATAACCATAGTGACACATTTAATGTGATGATCATATTAAAACTAAAGTTTTCCATCTTGAAATAATCTCCAAACATGGAGCTTTTAACTTAATATGGATAAATATGTAATATATGCAATATATAGTTTTGTTCAAACAAGATATACAATACGTGTGCTTATATCAGATCATTGTCTTTCAAGCAAATCATTCAACAGTTACTTGAAAAATTAGAATATGATTCTCAAGGAGGCATGTCAAATAACAATTGATGTCATAGCCACAAAAACAACATCAACCTAATATACAACAACAACATTGTCAACACACACACATATCATCTTGCTCCAACAGTAAACTTTAAACAAAAACTATATAAATTGAACTGAATGCAGAGCATCTCAAACTAAGAAATATATGGAATAGCATCAAAGCTTTTACATAACATAGGAGTTTAAAAGGAGAGATGAATAATATGAAAAAGAAGAAATAAAAATTTACCAGCTTTAGACAATGCAATGCTCTTGACATATCTCTAAACATGTGCTGGAATAACAGAAGTCTCTTCAACTGGAGAATAGAGGCATATCCCAGCAATAAGGGTCAACAGAAGTTTCATAAACAGGCCCTCGATCATTTGACATGCAAAAATGTCCAACCAAGCAAAATGTCGATTGGATGTGTAAAAGGGTTTTCAGTAGCTGTCCGTGGCTACTGTCCGTGCAGATCTGATGTGAATCTAGCTATTGGATCTTGAACGCAGATCTAATTCAGTTAACCTATACTCGATATTAACAAAACCTAGAAGTAAAACTAGTGAACCCTGAAATTGAAACTGAGATTATTAGAATGTAGATGCAAAAATTACCTGCAAGCACGGAGTAGAGAATTCCAAATTAGCTAGATTATCCTGAGCAAAAGAGCAACCATGGAGCCCTAGAAAAAGAAGAAGACAAGGTGTGAAGGAGATTCATCGACAACAATAGAGGCCGGGAAGATGCATGTGCGAAGGAGAGAAAGGAGAAGTGAATAGATGAGAAGAAAGATTTTCCTTGTAGTGGTAGTGAGGGATACCTTACGATGAGGAGAAGATTGCAGTGCGATGGTGAACAAAGAATGATTGTTGAGGAGGAAACATATGGACGATTTTGAGGATTGGAGGCAAATGGAAGAATGCCTTTGTGTTTTATGGGGGATTGAAAGGGGATTTAGGGTTATAGCGCTTTTTTTTTTGGGTTTACCGCTTGAAATTTGGGGGAAATATTTGGATCTGTAAAATTTCCCCTCGTTCCATGACGTTTTAAAAACGTCATTAATTATACAACGTTTTGGAAACGCCGTAAAATGGAGTTCATAATATTTGAGATTTAATAGCATGACGTTTTCAAACGCCATGAATATTACGACATTCGAAAAACACCATACTTAAGTTGTAATCTAAAAATTTATGGAGTTTGTGTATTTAAACGCTATAAAAACATATTTAACGACATTTTATAAAAAAACATCATCTTTTAAATGTCATCAATAACCACTTATGTAGTAGTGTGGATTTGTCATTTGGGGAAAATAAGAAGCTAGTAGCTTTATGTGTTAATGTCAAGTGCTTTAAGAAAAGATATAATGTTATATGCTTTATTTCCTCACATTTTGTACTTCATATGTAGCAAGGAGCATAGCCAAAATAAGGTAATTAACCTTCTTGTCAATAAAGAGCCTTAGTTGTTTTATATTTTTGAGAGTTGGATCGATTGCATCATATGAAAGCTTGTGTTATTTTTGAGCTTTTTTGTTTTATATTGAAATTACATGGAAGTTCCTGGAATTAAAAGCACCACATAGCCAAATATAACTTGCCTTTGTTTTCATACCAAGCCTCATTACAACCCCGTCGATTGGAGTCTTCTTTGAAGTCTTCCATTGAAGTAGAACGAAAGTTCTCATGATGTTGCTTATTTGTTTTGAAGTATTGGGTGGAGATAATGTTATATAAGTGTCAATGCTTAAGATAATTTTTGTATAAAGATTTGATTGAGAGTTGTTCTTAAAGCCTAAACACATGAGAATGAGCGAAACGCATATCCCCATGTGAGGTTGGATAAGACATGCGGGCTACTTGATCACACGTGTACATGCTAGGACGTTTGTCTACTTTACCATTGTTTGCACTTGTTAAGATTTTGTTGTTAAAGAGGGATAATTCATGAAGGGTTATGTTTGTGGGATACAATGATTATGTTTAGAATTGATTTTGCTCGAGGACTAGCAAAAGGTAAGTATGAAGGATTTGATAATGCATGATTTGTGTAATTTAGGTCATTTAGGTTGCATTTAGTTAGGTTTTTATCATAAAGTGCGTTCATTGCCTTGAAAGTTGCAAAGTTCAAAATTTATGCGTTTTTATGCCTATTTATGCAGATTCATAAGGATCAAGCTAAATGAGACAGAGGAAAGCCAATACAAGGAGCTCAAGA
Source organism: Persicaria tinctoria (assembly GCA_037127255.1). NCBI lineage: Eukaryota > Viridiplantae > Streptophyta > Magnoliopsida > Caryophyllales > Polygonaceae > Persicaria > Persicaria tinctoria. The sequence continues at coordinate 15,521,370 of JBANSL010000007.1, read as the reverse complement.
AGCATAAGAAAGGAAAGGACCAAGGAAGAAGACGGAAGAAGAAACGAGTAAGACAAGAAAAAAAAGAAGAAGGGACACTACAGGAGAGCGTCGCCCGCCGACCAAGTAAACAATCCGCCGATAAGTCGATCACCCATTGGTGCCGACCAATAGCTATTTCCAGAGATTATGCGTGTGGGAAAATTTGACTCATTGGGCTTTTCTTCTGCCTTAAGATCTCCGATTTCTACCCCTCCTATGCCTGTAAATAAAGCTCTCCTCAGCCATAAGAGAGACACATTCACACACCAAACACTTTTCACATTTATCTACTTTTTCATTTTTTGCTATTTCGGTAAGCCATACTCGACTAAACCTTTTATAATTTTGCTTATATCTTATGCATTGGTTAGACACATGTGAGGGTTGTTTAAATACTACTCCCTCCATTCGATTTTAAATGTCGTTTACCCCCAAAGCACACAAATTAACGCTACTCAAGTTTTACTCACTAATTTCCCCTAATAATTACCCTTCATTAATGTAAAAGCTGCAAACCACTTGGTTCTTTTAATAAATGTGGGACCATACTAATGTTTTAAATTGATTTTCAATTATTTTTAATCACTGAGGAGTTCAAATTGGACATTGGAGATGCCATAAAGTGTGGGATGATGTAAGATGATGTAAGAGTAATTAATCTACTTTAATACAACGACAATTAATTTTACAAACCTAAAAAAGACTCAAAACGTCATTTAATATCGAATGAAGGGAGTATTTATTACTCTTGTTCTTATATTTTAAGTTGTTTATTTGTCTTAATTGGTCACTAAGATAGATAATCAACATGCTAAGATATTAGAGCTAAATCCGCTATTGCGAGCCTTAATCTGATATAGTAGCAAACATATCTTGATGAACGGGTTGGAATTCATGAATATGAAAGAGTAATAACACACGCTTTAGTGTTATTCTTAGTGGATGCGATAACTGGGTTGACAACCAGTGACACGTCGATTATGCAATAATTACATGAATTATGTGCTTATGTGATTAGGGACATATTGCTTCTCGAACCCCATGCAAGAGTTTAGATAATTAATAGTGATCGAATCAATAAGCTATTCAATTACGTGCACAAACCGACACTAAGATATCCAAGCATAACCAAATAACCCGATGATCATAGAACTACCAATGTTGCGAATATAAGTGAAACTATATCATCTTTCTCATTATTTACTTTGCAATCATTACTTCGTTTACTTTATTTCCGCTCATCATTAATTTCACTCTCATTATGAATTGCTTGCTTGCTTAGACCATCCACACCGGAGCGTCCCTCTATGTTCTTAATGTCAAGGTGGAGAAAAAACAAAATAAAAAATGGCAGACTTGGGAAGATCACTACAAATTTGCCGCAGTGGTGTGGAGATCACTTTACAAAGGGTGACACTCGTTTCAAGAGGCCAAATCCTCTTTCATTCATCACGTGAGTGTACAGGGAAACAAATTTGGAAATTGGTGATTTGTGTATAATATAAAGGTATTAAAACAAATCTTAAAACCGGTATTATTTATTATATAACGTTATTAAAAATAATTATAAAAATGATACTTGAATATATCTTAATTTTATCTACCCATAAAGACCCATTTTGCATATATTTGAGTTAAAAAAATAATACAATTATGTAGGTATAATTAATAATGATTATATATAAGCTAAAAATAGTAATAGTTAATGATAATTTTTTTCTATATATAGTGACACTTTTTTTTTTGTGACGTGGGGGTTATGAGGTTATCGACTAGTCCCCCACGGGTCCGGGCCCTAGCCTGCAAAGGACGCGAACCGGTTAAGCCAGGCAGCAAGCCACTAGACAGGCTCACACCAAGCCAATGAAGGCTTGAGCATCCACTAATACACAAATTGTGTAAGAAGTGGGATTTGAACCCTTGACCACTTGCAAGGGCCACCTCTCCCTTACCACTAGGGCAAGAGGTCATTGATTTATATTGACACTCTCTTATCCTACATTCACAATCATTCAGTGAAGTGTTTTTCTTCTTGATCAACTACAAGTCCCACTTGCTATAAAAAAAAAACTAGAAGTCACACTTTTCAAGCCAAAATGGACCTGAATCAAGATCCACCAAACTTTCCTCAAAGCTTCTTCGATATGTTGTCTCAATACAATCAATATAATCCAATTCCGAGTCATTTTTACCCAAACCATCCCTCCTCGAATGAGCATCCTCATATCCATCCACAACTTTATACCCAATCTCCTATAATACGTGGTACACAAGAGAGCTTCCCAACATACATTACACAAGATGATGTGCAAGAAGAAGAAGCCGATGAGGAGCCATCACCAGGACATGTTGCACGAAGGTAGTAGTAGTAGACTAGTAGTAGTAGTAGTAATAATAATAATAATAATGTTGTATGAAATATTTATTAAAAAAATGATTAAAAAATGGGTGAAAGGTCCAGAAGTGAAATGTACGGATGTAGGCGGAATTGCTGAAAAGGTAAAGGGTGTTATTATGCTGATGTGGCAGGGAAAAAGTGAGTTAAGAGAAGAGCAGAAGTGTTATCGGGTGTGCATGGCCTTAATACGTTTGCAAAGTTGCACACACTCTCTATGAGATTGACACACGACATTATGCACGCACCAATGCTCTATGGGAAACTGACATACTTGGATGTCGACAGGCATCCGAATGGAAATAAATGAACACTAAGAGATATTAAACCTATACTAGCGCTCCTAGGAAAGAAATTAAATAGAGAGCAAAAACATGAATTGACTTTTTATTGGTGGACTAAATTGTTTTGTATGAATGAAATGACTTTTTGTTTGTTTGTTGCAAATTGCCATCATGACATTGAAACGATAGCTAACATACATAAAGAAGCATGGACAAAGACTCAAAATTTAGAAGAAAACATGTCCCCAACATCAAATGGTATTGGACGATAATATTGTGCACCCCCTGAAACTAACAAAACAGAGTAGGAAAAAAAAAGGAAAAAACCCCTTTGGAGTTTTCAAACTAAATTTCAATGGATTATCTATGTCTAGTGGTAATAGTACGAGTGCCTTCATCATTCGAGATTAGCAAGGAAACCCTATACACATTGGCTGCAAAACATTGGGAAAACAAACTATGCTGCTGGCTAAGGGGCGATATTGGGAAAACAAACTATGCTGCTGGCTAAGGGGATCGCCTTGTGGTTGGGAGCTAATAAAGTAGTCGAGCTTGGGTTGCAGACTTGCAACACATCCAGATTGAATCTTAAATAATAATTCATCTCAATCATGAGGGTGCCTACTCGTGGGAAATTGAACTTCTTACGCCCGACATTAGGAAATTGTTGTCACATATTGCAGAAATGTCTTTATGAAACATACAGGGATCGAATACCAGAATCGTAGATAAGGTTGCACACATTTACCAATTGGATAGCTTTTGTTATCTGAAATTGTTTCCAATCCCCTTGAAATAAAAGTATTCCCACTTTATCTTTCAATCTCCTCCCGTCCATACTCTTCCAACTCAGCGCCGAGCACAGAAGCGACAATGGCCGGAGTTCATCCTGTATCGCTTATCTCCGACCACCTTCTACGCCCTCTCTCCTCCTTTAACCTCCCTCCTCCCTTTCTCAAACCTTCTTCATCCCCTCTCCCGCTCTCTCTTTGCGCAGCGCAGAGGTCCAACCCCCGCCTCAAGCTCCATGACGACTCCTCTACCCGTCAAATTCGTAACAACTCACTCAAAAAATCCCTACTTTTTATAAGCAAGAAAATGAATTGAGTTTTTCCTTAAGAATTTGATTCCCGCTTGTCTGCATTTTCATCCGTTGCCCTGCCGTTTTGTAGTCCTCCTTCAATTTTGTTGAATTTTGGTGTCGTATGATTTTGTTGCAGGCGAGGTTGATCGTCCTGACAGATTCCAAAGGCTCAATTTGGCCGTTTCGACTCATCGAGCTGGTAACTTTGATAATTAAGTTTTAAACATAACTTTTGCTTTTTGCCATTTATGAATTTGTCTGGATGTTTTACTTGAATTGGATTTTTGTTATGTGGCATCAATGAGCTTAGGTCTTAACAGATGGCGTTTACATCTCTTACTTAGTACCACCATGTGATGGAACTTCGTTGGTTTGGCGCCAACTATGAACTAGATTGGGTCCTTGTATGCTGACAAGTGAGAACTTATATGGCATATTAAGATAATAAGGTAACTGATAGGGTGATGATATGATAACATGGATCTCTTACAAGGCAAATCAACCATTTGCCAAACAAATCCAAATCCAGTTAAACATTATAAGTAATTTCTACATTTGCAAGGGGTCAGATGTTAGGAAAACATTATTTTAGTGAAATTAGTTGTTCATGGCATATCTTTAGAGAATCTTTTCTCTCTTTCTGTTTTTTATTCTGAGATTCCTTGTGTTTTTGTTTATATACCTTAAAGTGGCTGCGGTGAGATTGATGCGAATAGAGCTTGGAGGTGCTTATGCTGATCTTTTGAATGAAAAAGAGAAGAATTCCCTGGATTCTACAATGGCTTATGTTGAGAGAACACTTGGCTTTCGTACCAAGGATTTGGAGAATAGAGATTTTAGGCTGGTCTGTTTCTCGTCTCTTCCAATTTTATTTTTCTCTTTATTTTTTTTAATTCATCAACGAGCCACCTTGTTGATATCCCTCATTTGCATTTCGGTGTATTCACATGGCATTTATTCTTCCTAATGTAGGTCACTGACATTGTAGGTGGCACAATTAGGTGGAAAAGATATCTTGATTATGTTATCCAATCATTATGCCGTGATGAGAGCACATTTAGCACCATGGAGCCTCTCCTCTTACAAGTATTTTCTCCTTGATGCATCTCGTACTCCAACTTCAATATAAAGTACTATGTTCAGATTTGTTTGGCTTTTAACTTTGCTTTAACACAGCCTACTCTAATGTGAGGTATGAAATATTATCAAGGGCCAATTGTATGGGAGTCTTGAAATATCTCTTTGGAATTTGTGTCACTGTGATTTGTAATTGTCATGTTAGAGCTTCTGTCATTTAATCCAAGCATTTCCAATGTATTGTGCATCTAATACCTGTTCTCTTTATGCATGTAGATCCTCAGGATAGGCTGTTATGAGCTGGTCAAGCTTGAGATGCCACCCCATGCTGTCGTGAATGAGGTAAGACTAAATGTATTCATCCACATTTTCAGTCCCGCTTCTTCTGCAGATACAACCATCAATCCCCATTGTTGTGAATTTTAGGCTATGGTATATATTACTGGCTAGTACAGGGCATTGTTTCCATCCACATGTGTCTGTGTTTTGTTCATCATAGCTGAAATAAGGAATTTGACTTTTGCAGAATGTGAATCTCGCTAAGGTTGCCCTTAGACCTGGTGCAGGTAACATGGTCAATGGCATTCTTCGGAAGTTAGTTTTACTTAAGGTTTAGCACATCCCCTCTATAATTGCACAATTTGTATTCTTTCTTGAATAAATTATTAGCATAATTTTTATCTTCAAAAAATGAATTCCTTTGTTTTCAGATTTTTCTATTTAAAATTATTGCATTGCTTGCCCAAATTCAAGCCCTAATAATTTTTCCTGGCAGGAAAGCAATACTATTCCTGTTCCAAGAGTAGATGGTGATGACCGTACAAAAGCACGTGCCCTTGCTACTATTCATTCTCATCCAGTTGTAGGTTTTCTGTTTGGAATATCAAACATGGTTCCTCTCATGATAGACTATTCTTAACTATGATACTTCCAATCTCCAGTGGATGGTAAGACGATGGACAAAGTTAATCGGACAAGAAGCTGCTATCAAATTGATGATGTGGAATAACAACGATCCTTGTTTTGGCCTAAGGTGACTTTTCTGTTCTTTGTCCATTTATACGCCCTTTTGGGAATAATAATCACAATAACTTTGATTGATCTTTGCTGACAGAGCAAATGCTGGGAGAGGGTTTACTAAATCTGACATCATCAATCAGCTCAATGCATTAAAGGTGCTTGATTTTGTTTGAAAGTGTACTAAAATGATTTTTCCCAATTTTTTATTACTTTTTTTTTTTATCTAGATAGTTTCTTTGATTTATACTTGAGTTTACACGATGAGTGAAAAAAAAATGCATGAAGCGGGAAAAGGCAATAGGATGCTTATCACTTAAGCGTGAAGCGAGCGACACTAAGTGCCCCCTTAATGAACGAAGCGCTCAATTCTATAAAATGTGTTTTCAGAATATACACGCATACTATAACATAAACTAGTAATGATTTAAAACAAAAAATACATATGAGCATACACACACATCAATATATGCTTTCAAAATACACATTATGCTACTCCTTATTGTCCAATAGATGTTGATGATAAAGATAGTTGCAAATTCAACCTACATGTCATAAGTATCCTTAAGATTCTGTGAAATCTATATCTAAATAGATTTAAAAGAATATTAAGGGATAATTGTCAAATAGGTGGACATATTATGCTACACATTGTTTCTTAGCAAAAGACATATACTTCCATGATCATAGCAAAATGATAACTAGTTAAATAAAAATATTAGATGACAAACTTATTCAGATGATTTTGCACCATATCAGGTTGCAACTCCATATCAATTCCCTTATCAACCTCTTCTATATTTAGTGAAAGTACAAATCAGCAAAGTCAACACAAATATTTATTTGAAAAATTAGTCTAAATAATATAAAAAAAATGCTAAAAATACGCCTTTGTCCGCAAAACGTTCGCTTTGTCGCTTCAATGTTTAAAGAAGCGGGCGCTTCAATGCTTAAGCATAAGTGCTCACTTGAGCGACACTTTTTTATTCATTGTACACTATCTATCTTATGCATCCTGCATTTAAGCATGGGTTTACTAAAATTATGTTTGATTAATTTCAGGATTTTGGTCAGACCAAAATATCATAGATAGCACTAATTGGGAGGAAGTGATTGGTAGAATGATTGTGCGTATGGAGCTCAGTAATGATCTTATATCTGGCTGTGAATTACAAGGAAAACCAAGGTTGTTGTAATTGTGAGCTAGACCTCCTAGGTCTGCCTTTTTTTCTAAGACAATGGCAGGGTTGTGTGTGTTTGACATGACTTTCATAGATCTTGCCTCGAAGCTTTGATTTAATTTGCATCATGGTTAAAAAATAATGTGGGTTGGCTTACTTCAGTGAAGTGCATTCCTGTTTAAAATCCATCACTTGTGAACCTCTTGTTGGCCATTGCATTTTGCATAAATAGTGCTTATTAAGTAGTACTTTCTCTGTGGTATTCATTTGAATAAATAGTGCTTATTGTCATGAACATGTAATAATCACCCTTTGTATTCTATTTTTACTCTTGTATTTATATTGGTTTTCTTTAGGTTGCACACGAGCCTTCGCCATATTTGGATGATTTTGTGCGCATCAAAACTGGGATGCAGGTATTAAATAGTAGATTGAAATAGTTTATTTTCGGCCAGTGGTTACCTTCTTGGATTCAGAAATGATCAATCACTTCAATTAATATAATAGGCACTTTAATTATCTTGTTAAAGAACTGATATTTTCATTCATAGATTTAACTCTATGCTATTTTCAGAATGTTATACAAGCTGGATTACTGAGAGAAGGTCTTTGCTCAGTTCAGGATGAGAGTGCAGGTAAACACTGAAAAAGTTTTGAAGTAGTTTGATTTGAATAAATAGTGCTTATTAAGTAGTACTTTCTCTGTGGTATTCATTTGTAACCATGCTCTAATATATGTAGAGAATTGATCATTCAAAGGGATAACTTGATTATTATTAATGAGCAGCTGAAATGCATATATACACGGCAGAGAGTTGAAGATATGGCCAGGATATCTCAATAACAATTCAAAATACAAAAGGAGATAATTGTCCTAACATTTAATTATTTATCACTAACAATATATGGATAGAGCTGTGAATTGTGCCAAATATTTTTTTTCCAACAATTTACCATGCTAGAAAAATTCATATTTCTGGTGTTGACTGGTTAGAATAACCTTCCAGGCTTGTTTAGATAGGAATAAGGTATTTCATGTGAACCAGTGGAATTTCTTCTGTTTTTCCCTGCCTCCAAATCTCTTTATCTTTAAAATTACATGAACCTGCATCTAAAACCTTGGTGAATCCGATCTTTGAAGGTCTGGCAGTTTCAGTTGTGGATGCCCAGCCTGGTGATATAATAGCTGATTGTTGTGCAGCTCCTGGTGGGAAGACCCTCTTTATGGCGTCTCGTTTGAGTGGTCAAGGTATGATTCTGTTACTAGACAGTCTATACAAACATTTCTACCTTTCCAACAACCTACATATATAATCAAAAGGGTAAATTGCATTGAAGGTTCTTAGTGTTTCACAGTCGTTGTAAACGAGTCCCTATCCTTTATTTTATTCATTTAAACTCCCTGACTTATTTTTTTTGTTTCAGTTTCGTAATTTTGTTAGTTTTGTTCCAAGGTTAGGGACACATTTAGGACATGACTCAAAGGTTAGGACACATTTTCACCACGATTCGAAGGCTAAACTAGTCGACTTTTGAAACAAAACCAATAAGTTTCAGGACTTTACTATGCACGGATCCATTTAGGAGGAGTGTCATAAGGTGGAGGACCTTGAATGCAATTTACCTCGTCAAAAATCTGCAAAATGTCTCTAGTCACCATTTTTTTTTTTTTTAATGTACATGTGAATCAGTGAATGTATAAGTTAATGATCAAAAAGTAAACGGTTTAGCATCTAAAGAAATCTTCTAACATACCAGAACACCTGAAGAAACCAGCAAGCCCTCAACAAGCAAACGAAACTTATGTATGCCATTTGCTTTCAAAACTTTTTCAAGGTGCACTAGCTGAAGTTTTAAAATGCCCATTGTTTTGCATGAATATACCATCACGTTTCCCAATTTGCAATGTCATGACATTTTGTAAATTGCATTGGGGGAAAATATGACATATTTGCAATATTTTAAAAACCCAACAAGCCGGCAATGGGTGAGGGTTTGTCGGATGTGGCAAAAAGAAAGGGAGAGAAATGTGAGAGAGGGAAGAAATTGTGGGTGCATTTATTGTGGCAGCTGAAACCCTATATTGAAAATATGAAGAGAGAGATGAAAGGATTAATTGAAGTGGATAAATCTATTTTGCGTCGTCTAACCCAAATCTTGTGAAACCCCTTCAATATTGCGTGACAACCCAACCATCCGTCTGTGTAGTCAAACACCCTCAATAAATATATCATCACACCCCCTATTTTTTCCATGACACCCATAATATTTTCCATGACACCACTTAGATTTTCCATGACACCCTCATAAATGTGTCACTGAATGAATCAACCTTTCCATGATAATCATTAGATTTTCTATGACACCCCTTATAAATACGTCGCTGAATGAATCAACCTATGCAGTCAATCACCCCTTATAAATATATCATGACACCCATTAGATTTTCCATGGCACCCCTTAGATTTTCTTAAATTTTCCATGACACCCCTTAGATTTTCCATGACACCCCTGTACTTATGTCGTCGAATGGATCCCTAAGACAAACAACACCCATGCCGGTATCTCATGTCTCCCATGTCACCCCTTATGATTTCCGTGACATCAACGAATTTCCTTATGTCAAGATAAATTTGGTGTTTCCATGTCAATGGTGTTCAGTTGAAGGATGTTCAACAGTCCCCCTCCCTCTCTATTTCAACTTGCAAAGTCTTTCCCTTTTTAATTTTCAATCTGACATGCTCATTAATAACCCACATCATTGCAAGTAACACCTTTTCACTTTTTGATTTGACATGCTCATTAATAACCCACATCATTGCTTTTACATGGGTAAGAGGTTAAGACTTAAGACAACCTTTCATTTTTGCAAATGTTGATTGGGGTCTGCCATTTTCTCTTTTGTTGGTTGTTTCTTGTATGATTTCACAATTATCTGAAATTCATCAAATTTCTATATATACCGCAGGTATGATTTATGCAATCGACATTAACAAAGGCCGTCTAAGATTGGTAAATGAAACGGCCAGGTTGCAGAAAGTTGATGATGTAATCACTTCCATCCATGCTGATCTCCGTAGCCTTGAAGTAAGTTAGCCTAGAAAATAGAAACCCCATTTCTTCCTTCCTTTATCCTACTTTCTAGATCTTATCTTCTGTCTCTTATTTGATTTCTGCCAGGAAATTAACCACGTGCAACCAGATAAGGTGTTGTTGGATGCTCCTTGTTCAGGACTGGGTGTTCTTTCCAAAGTATATGCCCTAGCAATCCACTATCTATTTAATATTTTTTCTTACCTTTTTGTGAGTTCTGTTAAAATTGTCAACTATGTTACTTGTTATCTTATGTTCTTATTGGGATTTTTTGCCTCTGATTAAGAGAGCAGATCTGAGGTGGAAAAGATCATTGGAGGACATGGAAGAGCTTAAGAAATTACAAGATGAGCTCCTGGATGCTGCTTCCATGTGAGATTCAGAAGTTCCTCTTCTGATGCAATCTTATTGTTTTTTTCATGCATGAAACTATTCATTTTCTGATTACATTATATTATTAAACATGATTTAAATTAATCAGCTGAAAACTAATGCATGAAAATGGTGTTGCTCATTATTAACTCTTGAATTCTACATAGTGATCCATTCATCTTGATTCTGTGCAAATGGACAAGACCTGCAATCTGTTTGAAAAATTAGATAAATCATAGTTTTAGGTTTCGGGACTGTATTGCCTGAAACCTACTCTTATCACAATGTCTTCAGAGCAACATTATTCTGAATTTCTCCTTTTTCTAAGGAATGGAGTTTGTGTTGGCAGGTTGGTTAAGCCAGGTGGAGTGCTTGTGTACAGCACCTGTTCTATTGACCCTATGGAAAATGAAGATAGAGTTGCTGCTTTTCTTGCTAGGCATCAGGTTAACCCTAATGTACTTTTGACTTCATAATTATGACACCTGTTCATTTAAGGCCATTTTAGGGTGAGAATGGAAGAATTCAACATATACTGTGTATTACGTTTTTCCTGAATCATCTGTTTCTCGGTCCGTTTTTTGGTTGACAGGAATTCCGAGTAGACCCCGTCGACGGATATGTCCCAGTTGACTTTGTAACTGAACTCGGTTTCTACCGCTCATGTCCAGTGAAGCACTCAATGGATGGGGCTTTTGCTGCACGTCTCATTCGATGTTCATGATCCCCAATCCAAACATGGCAATACTTTGAGATAGATGGCTTACTCCAGATCACCGAGTACCTCACACTGCTGACGGAACTATACAAACCCTGAAATAGATGGTTTAGATCACTGAGTTATTTGTTCAACCTCCTAGCTGTTTGCGGGTGAAGACCATCCCCTCTAATCACTCATTTGTTGCACTCTTCAAAACTGGAATTTCCGTTCTGAATCTTTGCATTGTGAATTTTTTGTGCAGGTCAGAAATACATTCTAATCCTTTGTTCAAGCATCAATGTTGCTTTCAGAACTCACGTCGAGGCCTTTCAAGGAAGTGTGTAACAGCTGCAACAATGAAGATAATCCCCTGTTAATGCTTCAGCAACTAATTAATGGGTACCGAAGTGAGTGAATGTGGTGTAGCCTATTGATGTTCGTGTTACGAAGAATCTCTTCTGCTCAGTTTCAATAAAGGTTTAGAAACAGATTCTGGGAAACCGATCAATCGATCCAAGCTAGCTTCGCCTAAGAATCTGGCTGTTTTCTTACCAGTTAGCGCTAATGTGATAAGATTTGCGTGTTGCAGCAAAGCTCTCATGTAAAATGTTGTTTGAGCGAACCAGACAGATTGAAAGAGAATAAGAGTAAGAAATTCAAATGATATAACATTCTGATAATAAAGTGCAACTCAAGCGAACCCTAGTGAACTCCAAATTCAATAATGTCTGATCTCATGAAAAAAGAACAACCCTAGAAATCTACCTCAAAGCAACAGCAGTAGGAAATAAAAAAAAAACCCGTTGTAAGCAAATTCGAGAAAGGGCAAACACTCTTCCCAATGTTTAAGGTTAGTGTTTAGAATCGATTGGAGAAGAGTACCAAGAGTCTGGTTTACTACCTCAGTTTGGCCATTCGTATGTGGGTGGCAACTAGTCGAGAATAAGAGCTTCGTCCCTGACTTCGCCCAAAGGGTCTTCCAGAAGTAGCTTCAGAACTTAGCATCCCTGTCAGAAACAATAGTAAAAGGAATGACATGCATGCAATCTCACAATATTAGCAAAGAAAAGGCTGATCAACAACATGTGATGAATCATCGGCTTTGTGACAGAAAATGAAATGAGCCATCTTACTAAATCTACCAATAACCACAAAAATCGAATCCCTCCCTTTCTCAGTTCTTGACAATCTCACAATAAAATCCATGCTAATATCCTCCAAAGGGGATGTAGAAATCGGTAAATGGAGAGGTCACGAGGGTTTAACTTTTTTTTTTTGGTCGAAATGAGGGTTTAACTTAGACTTAGCTTTTAGATACTGCACACAAGAAACACAAAATCTACCTACATCCTTCTTTATTTTCGGCCAGTAGGAATTTTCCTAAAGCATTCACAATGTCCTATCTATTGTTAATTTCCATGAGTGAATATCGTGAAAGAGAAAAAGATTGAACAATAGGACACAAAAGATTTACCTGTTCTATTGTGTATCTCCCAGGATTAGACATGTCCTATCTATTGTGTATCTCCCAGGATTAGACATGTACTTAGTGACTTGGCTAACAATGTGGGCCAGATGAGGTCTTGTGCACACCATAGCATACATCAGACAACCAACGACACTAGCATAAGGAACTTTGGACATATCTCTAATTTCTTCATCAGTCTTCAGACACTGAGTGGAAGAGTGTTTGAAGTGGTTCGCCAAAGGAGTGCTAACAGGTTTGCATTTTTCCATGTCAAATATGTCAAGCACTTTCTCGATATAATTATGTTGAGATATCCACAATCTTCCAGAATTTCTATCTCTGCGAATTTCCATACCAAGGATCTTCTTTGCTGCGCCAAGATCCTTCATATCAAACTCCTTTCCCAACAAAGTTTTCAGCTCAACAATATCATCAGGGCCGGTCCTATCAATATCTAGGCCCTTGGCGAAACAAAAATTTGGGGCCCTTCTACAAATTATAGTATAGTTTTGAAAAGTCGAGTACTAATAAAGCATTCAGTACATATGAATTTTCATATAATCTAATGTAGTATATTTTATCGCCTAATAAAATTCTATCTTAATTTAATCACATTTACTATATATAAAATACGAAAAAAAGATATGAAGAAGTAAAATATTTAAAGGAACTCACAAATACAAGGAATATATTTAGTACTATCAAACTTTTAGACATAGTTTTTTTACTCAACATATATAGGTTATTTTAAGAGTACTTTTTAGAAATTCTAAATAAAAATTTCGATGCACTTTATTTTAAAAAAAAATAATTTGAAGAAGCGCTTAAAATGTTTCAAATAGGTGATTTATTAATTAAGTTTTTTAAAAAACACCAAAAAAACTACTCGGAAAAAAAAAAGATTGAAAGAGGGACAAGGTGTACCGTAAATGTGAAATAAAATGGTGAAAGGGGAGTTGGGTGAATCGAACCCAGATCCCCATACTAAAAAGGTCAAAATGCAAACCAGCTGAGCTATTTGGACTAACGAGTTATTTCTTCTATAGATAATACATAATAGTACTATAGATAGATTCCAAGTTATGGGCCCCCAAAATCCATGGGCCCTAGACGGTCGCCCCTCTTGCCCACCCCCTTGGGCCGAGCCTGAATATTATAAATGTTCTTCCCAACAATGAGCATATCATCAACATATAGCAGCAAAAGCAAAGGGGAGCCATCATCAAGATATTTCACATAAACGCAACAATCATACTCACATCTCTGGTAGCCAATTCAAAGCATATAAGAGAACTTCTTGTACCATTGCCTATGAGCATGCTTCAACCCATACAATGGCTTTCTCAAACTACATACAAGTTGCTCCTTTCCAGGTTCGACAAAACCCTCTGGTTGCCACTTGCTCCATGTAAATTTCTTCATCCAAATCATCATGAAAGCAATCTTCACATCCATTTGCTCAAGATGTAAATCCCAACTAACTACCAATGCCAACACCAATCTGATAGAAGTGTGTCGGAATTTTGGGAAAAATATTTCATCATAATTAGTTCCCTTCTTCTATCAGTAGCCCTTTGCTACTAAGCGTGCCTTAAACCTCACCCCTTCTCTGTGTGAGACACCTTGTTTCTTCTTGAACACCCATTTGCACCCTAAACCCTTCTTCCCTGCCGGAAGATTGACTAACTTCCAAGTTTGATTTTTATTAAGAGACTCCGTCTCTTCTACCATAGCACCTACCCATCCTTCTTTCTCCTGAATTTGAATAGCCTCTTCAAAGTTAGATGGATCATCTTCACTAATAACATGAGCATAGTTAACCATCTCATCAAAACCAAATCTGACTGGAGGTCGTGTCACACGCTTAAGTCTTCCAAAAACAAAACTCTCCACCTACCGTTATTGTTGCTCACTTCCTGCTAATATAGGAGCATTAATATTAGTCTCTGTAACCACATACCTCTCAACTTCTTTGGCTTGTTGAAGCATATACTGCTCATCAAATATAACATCTCGGCTGATCACACGCTTCTTAGCAACATGATCCAAAAACTTGAAACCCTTTACATCTTTCTCATAACCCAAAGATGCACTTCTTAGACTTTGCATCCAATTTCGTTCTCTCATCACTTGGAATCAGCACATATGCTCACTGCTTCTGCCTAAAATCTCTTTGCAAGCCGTGGTTACAACCTTATGCAACGAGCCTTCTTTGTAATTGAACGGTTCATCATCTCTGAAACACCATTATGTTGGGGTGTCTTTCGAATGGTAAAGTGTCTCTGAATGCCATGCTCTTCACAGAACTGCTGAAACTTTGTGTCAGTGTATTATGTACCATTATCTGATCTCAGATACTTCACCTTCCTCCCTGTCTGGTTCTCTACCTCTGCCTTCCACATCTTGAACTTGCTGAACACCTCAGATTTGTGTTTCATGAAAAACACCCATTCATGCCAATAACAAAACCAAGAAACACAATAGGCTCCGCGTAAAAGGGAAATTTCTTAAGGTTAGTAAAAAGATGCTCTTTCCTAAGAATAGTGAAAATAAGGTGGAGATGCTCAAGATGTTTAGATTCGATCTTGCTGTAGACTAGAATGTTATCAAGCAGGGTTGTTCATCCTTCTAAAACCGAGCCAAATCGGGTCAAACCGAACCAAAACGAACCGAAATCTCCCCAAAAAATTAAACCTAAAACGGAATCGAAACTAATAGGTTTGGTTCGGTTTTCAACCGGTTTAACTTGGGTTCGGTTCGGTTTTGAACCTAAGTGAACCAAATTTCATGTGTGTTTATGGTGTTGGATGAACTAATTAATTAGTCCTGCTTTGTGTGTTTCATTTAATATATATTGCTCTCAATTTGATGGATTCATAGAACTACATGCTGTCATGGAAGAGTCGTCATCCCCATGGAAAACGAGATCATATCATCGATCGAGGCAAGCGAGAGGCCGAGAGCCTGCTCAAGAACATGAAGATGTTGCTTCTCAATGAGGCGATCGAGGTGCGCGCTGGACAGAGCCGGAGAGGGTAATATATAGGGAAGGCGTTAGGTGATGATGAACAAGATGAAGTTGATGGTTGCGCAATGACTGACAACTCTCAAGAACCCGCGGTGAAGAAGAACGGTGGGTGAATGGTTCGGTTCGGCAATTGTGTGACGATGAACAAGATGAAGGTGATGGCTACATTATAGAGGATATGTTAATAGGCTATTAGGTATTTGAGAAAAATTAAAATATAAAATCAATAAAATACACAATAAATTTTGGTTTTTTTTCGGTTTAACCGAACCGATTAAAAACCAAACTATACAACAACAACAACCCAGTGTATCCCGCAAAAGCAAGGTCTGGGGGATCAGGATGTACGCACTCTTTCTCCGAACAAGTCGAGAGAGTGTTTCCGATTACAAACTGAACTGAAAACCAAAATTGAAAATTTCTTGAACCGAAAACCTAAACCGAAACATCTAGGTCCAGTTTTTTCGGTTCGGTTGAAAAATTCGATTTAAACCGAAAAATGAACAGCCGACATCAAGGCATACCAGTCTCTCATCAACACTTTTAACTGAAACAAAGAGGGAACTAAAATAATTTAAGTCAAATTAAACTTTATAAAACCAAAATCAACATATATAGAATATGCGGCTTAATACAAGCAACAAATTGAGCCCCATGAAGCCGAAATCAAAACAGACACATAAAAGTAACCGAACTAGAGCAGTCTTAGACATGAAAGTAATGACATAAGTTACATAACTACTAGCACAGAATCTTTGATTTCGGCTTACAGATCAATGTTGTACGTATCAAGATACAACGTCGATCCTTACAGTAGATGTGGACGTTGTAAGTAATGACTAATGACGCTCTAGTCGATAAGCTCAAACACAACTACACAAGCATCCCTGACTTGGAGATCATATTGTCGATTGCAAAGCCTCTCCAACCACCGGTGATCCTAACAACGGTGACCTTTCCATAACGTGACGGCTCAGAGCTAAAGTTAACTAGCCCATACAAGCCCACTCGGTATCGGATCTAGTTTGGGTGGAGTTTGGGGAAAACTCTATGGGTAGAGTTGAGAGAATCTCAACCACTGATTTTTAAAATCAGTGGTTAAAAATTCTCCCCCCTCCTTTCCCTTCCCCCACCCCATCCCCAATTTTTTTTAATTTTTTCTTTTATTTTAATTTTTGAGAGAGGAAAAGGAAACTCTTTCCTTGAACTCTACCGGAACCGGACCGCTCTGTATCCCCTCTGCTTCTCTTAGATGGTTTGTTCCCGGCTTCCTCAACTGACGGTAACAAACTCTAACAGCTCCTGAGCTCCTAGTCAAACTATTTACAAATAAAGACCCAAGTTTACATAAATTGTATAAAACTGGACCTTCATATTGACTAATATATACGGACAACCAATGGAATAAGAAAATAAAAAATGTTAAGGAGGCGATGAATTTTGTTTTCAACAAGTACTTTAACTCATTGTATGTTTCTACAATCAATCAATGTATTTGCTATACAAATAAACACCAACCATCCCCATTGCACACATAAATGAACTATAGTAACGATAGTGTTTAGTTATAATGGAGTTTAAACTGCACGAGAAGCCTAACATGTTTGTACATCTCCCCTCGCTTATCATACAACGGAACTGTCCTGATTCCCCTTTTCACCTCCCACACCGGTAGGCAAGTCTGCCCTCCAAAGGCATGGCTTCTATCGTCATCGAAGTCTCGGGCTTCGATTCTTAGAAACGCAAGCTCAGGGACGGTGAGGGCGAACTCGAACTCTTGGTTCCATTCGGGTCTCCATTTATCTTCTTCAAGGCGCGTCTCCTCCTTTGTAATGTCTGCTGGAACTCCGAAAATTTGGACCTGAAGAAAGTTGAGTAACTCCAATGGAACATGAGTTGTTAATGGGTCCAAATATATATGATACTCTCATAACATGAGGAGTCCACATGTTCGTACGAGTGCATAAGGTGTCAACCAAAGCCTAACAGACAAGTCGAATGAGATTGACAATCGAAATAGTATGCCATCAACTTTATATATTAGGCTTGAGATTCATCATGTTTCTGATATGGGATTTGCAAGTGTGTATGTGTGGCACTTGGATGTGGGGGGTCACACGTCCAAACCACATCATACATTAACCAAGCTGAGCATACAAGACCACTGAGATTCAATCCTAAAACCAATTGGGGTTAGGAGGAGTAGTTCATTTCGGCTTATATGCAAGGCTTGGATTTCTCATATCATCAATGTACGTAGGATGTTCATTTCACATCTTCCACACACTTGCCCTCGGAAAAAAAAGGAGTCTTAGGAACTAACCTTTAAGAAAAAATCTGGAGGAGAAAATACATCAAATTTTGTAGGAGAGAAATCCAGATGCCACCCATCCCCCATGAATATCTTCACCTATATGTTTATATAAACACAAAATCAATGTTCAATATGGAAGGGCCTAAATCATAGAACAAGAATTTAATTTGTACCTTTAATATACACTTTGGTTGGGTGATTTTAGGATCAAAAGTGTCTACTCCATTGGATTTAATCAAGATATCCGGTTTCTTGACATAACCGCATCCGCCATTGGCTCTAAACATTCCTTGCATCAACCCAAGGTACTTATCATGACCCTATGTACATGAAAATGTAACAAAGACATGTATATGAGAAAACATCACCACAAATCCATTGTCAATTTGAGACAAATTTTAGATAAATCTATCACAAATGTTTCAATCACCTGCATATTAACAGCAACCATTTGAGCTCCATGGCTCCAACCGATCAAAGGGTTGCAATTCGAAGATCCGGAAAGCTTATCCACCGGATAAACCATCAACAAGTTCCTCTTGGTGAATCTGGTTAATATCGATCAATATTGATCATGATTTATATTATGCCAGGTTTATGATAAAGAAAATGAAAGTGGATCCTCTCAATTCAACTTACTCTACAATTTGAGGTGCATGACTTTTGATGATGCTTTCTAGCTTAGGCTGTGTGAGTCTAAAGCAACAAAGGTTGTCATGTTTAACGGAAAGTGTTTCACTTATGTTGCCCTTCACCTTCACATCATTAATGGTAATCAAGCTCTTATACTCCTCATTTTCGACGTCATCCAGCTTCATCTGCACACAATTAATCGGTCAATTCGAGATTCAAGTCAGTGAAAACCAATGAGAAAACATATAATTCAAGATTCAAGCTCTTATACTCCTCATTTTGTGTATAATGCGAACTACACTACGTACTGGTTGTTACTTGCACATAGAACTACAACTAATCTAAGCTGCCACAACCACTCAGTATATCCCGCAATTAAGCAGGGTCAGGATATGTATGCACTCTTAGCCCGAACAGGTCGAGAGAGTGTTTTCGATAGACCCAGAACAATAGGACACATGAACCACATGGTAATAGGCCACACAGAAGGAAAAAGAGTCAGTAAAGAAGCAGAAAAGAAGCATAGACAAAAAGACACAACACCACATCCCAGAACTCTAAACATCAGCAGCTCGGATGCGCCTTCTCCAGTGGTCTCTATCCAGTGTCATATATTCCGAAAGGTTCAGAAGATTGACGTAATGTCTAATTACCTCCATCCAGCTCTTCTTCGGACTACCTCTCCCCCTACGGTAGCTCTAAAATCTAAGCTCTCACAACTACGAACTAGTGCCGATCTTTTCCCCGGTTAATAAAAATCTTACTGCAAACTATCATTAACCTTGCTATTTCTTTTGATCCGCTTGTAATTGCCTATACTCCAATTAGGGTTTAAATGGAACTTACATTCCCATTTCCTGATGAATCTCTCTTAGCCTTATTTGACTTGTGCCCTCCTTTCTCTATCTCATACTCTTTTGGTGATTGCAACAGCAAGATCTTTTCCTTCAAATTCTCCGGTGAGAGAACTACTTGTGAGTTCTCTCCTGGACAATGCAATTTCTCTCCAAATTTCAGTTTGGCCATCTAAGAAGATAAAACCATTTAAAATCAGTACAACTATATATATACATGATCAAAGTGCATCGAATTAATATCAAATGTATACAACTATGTACATACCTTAGCTACTTGAGATTGGAGCTTTGAATCGAAATCACCTTCAATCGCAATTATAACCGGATATTTAGAAGCACTAAAAGCATTTTCATTGATTGCTTCCATGTACTGTTTCAACA
This sequence comes from Persicaria tinctoria, assembly GCA_037127255.1. Lineage (NCBI taxonomy): Eukaryota > Viridiplantae > Streptophyta > Magnoliopsida > Caryophyllales > Polygonaceae > Persicaria > Persicaria tinctoria. The sequence goes on along the minus strand of JBANSL010000007.1, from coordinate 15,501,465 downwards.
TTGCATTGATTTCTATACTGCATATTTTGGGGGAGAAAACAAAATCAGTAATTCTTTAAACATCATTTTTGGCCAAACGATTTGGGATGAAGTTCAGGATCTCACTCTTCAGTGTCGGTGCGGATACTGTGCTTGTTTGGGATATAGGTCAAATCTAACTGAATAACACGAACACCACCAATCTTTAAGGCCTCTTTGATTGCTGCAATGTTTCTCCTTGACTTGTTTGGTTTCAAGTGGCCTTTGCGAAGTGAAAACAGACGTGTTTTGACTCTTGTGTGGATGAAATAGTGAGCTAATGGAGCATCCATGTCTTGGTTATTCATCTGAAAATGCATATCCTAGCCTGTTATAAGAATCCGACATGCCGATACTAACTGAGAGCTATTTAATCTCGATCAGATTAATCGTTTTCTATGGATGGATCCGATGTGAATACCTCTTACGGTGTGAATTGTGAACAAACTGATTATTCAATATTCATAAGGCTGAGAGATGTGAATGAGACCAAAAGAGTCCCACATCGAAAGTAGAGCATAACAAGTCTTAGTATATAAGTCGGTGTGCTACTCTTTCTATGAACTTTAGGCTACCCAGATCTCAAGTAGTATATTCAAGAAGTCTAAAGACTAATAGTCTAATACCTTGGGAGGAAGGGCAAGATTACGATCCCCATAAAGATAATTGAAGAAGTCATCAAAATGGAGGCCCTTTTGCTGGGTTATCCGAGGGTCGAGACATTTGATTATGTCTTCAACATCAGCCTGATCGTGTTCCTCTTGGTGCACCGATAAGAACCTCCGAAACTGATCAAGGGACATTAGCCCGGTCTTATCCGAGTAATCTGCTTTTGCAAACAACTCCTTGATATCATCTGGAGGTTTCAGATGAAGATGATCCGTCTTCGGCTTCCAACAGGACACCATTGAAGCTTATATGTATGACTTTGAAACTCTTGATTTAGTTCAAAGGCAACTCAGAGAAATGAGCAAATTGATCAAGCTAGGAAGATGAGACACTTGATTAAATACTATACATTAATTTATAGGGCTTTTTCTTTCAATTCCTAGCTTGTTTTCTTAATGTTCCAAGAGTGTAGGAAAGGTTAATGGGTAATGGCTTTGTTGGATTTACTTTAAATGAAGAACTTGTAAGTAACTTTTAGAATTGCTTCTAACCTAAGCGCAGCATCTGTACCATGTGTGTCCATTACCTTCTCTTCAACCTCAAGTGCAGTGGCGCGCCGGGAAGAACTAGGTCTTATACTGAAAAAAGGAGATTGTTTTCAAGCCTGGCTTGGATAAAACTAAGCTTATACAATGATCTATTTTTAAATTGAGGATATTGCCCTAATTTATATATTTGATGTTTTCGATGTTAGTATTGAAGTCCGTTGGGACTCATGACCGGGGGTCGTGTCTATGGACGACGCATATATGCAATAGTAGCCAAGTACATAAGCTGAGTGAGGTTTCATCCTAAAATCAATTGACAATAAGAGAAGTGTAACTAGAGTACTTGTCTCCTCTAACGGGTCTTTCATCTCATTTTCTTTTTAGTTAGTGGAAGATCAAGAGTCGGATTGTTTGACTTTACCGCTCTGATGAAGTCCATTGGGACTCATGACTAGGGGTCGTGTCCACAGGCGCACATGATGAGCCTGTTGAGGTTCCATTCTAAAGCTAATTAATTAGCAAAGCTCACCGGTTTATATGCTTAGACTTGTTTAGTTCATAGTTTCATAAGTTCGATTAATAAGCCTTTCTTTTGTTGAATTGCTATATATTTATCCAATTAATAGTAACAATGTTGTGATGTCTTGAGATTGTCCCACATCGAAAAACACGATAACCCGAGCCTTGAATATAAGTCAGTGGGCCACTCCTCCTATTGCCAATTGGTTTTAGGATGGAACCCCGCTGGTCTTGTGTGCTCGGCTTGGGTGCGCATGATGCGCTCTGCCGTGTGGACCCCCCATGGTTATATGGCCCACCGAGATTTAACATGGTATCAGAGCAGGTGCGGTCCGGGACCCTGGTCGATCTATCTACTGGGCTAGCCGGCCTTAAGGCTCAAGACGTCAAGTGCAACTGACTTAATTGCGAGGTCAGGCAGTTGCACTTGAGGGGGCGTGTTGTGATGTCTTGGGATTGTCCCACATCGAAAAACACGATAACCCGAGCCTTGAATATAAGTCAGTGGGTCACTCATCCTATTGCCAATTGGTTTTAGGATGGAACCCCACTCGGCTTGTGTGCTCGGCTTGGTTAGCGCGTTTGCGCTTGGCGTGCGTTGCCCCCCCACGTCGGATGACCCACCGTTATTTCATCAAACAAGCAACTGGGTTTCATGTCCAAGGTCATGTCTATGGAGCTTTGAAGAAATTCCAAATACCTAATATCACTTCAACAGGCACACTTTTTTTTTTTTTTGGTACTAATGCTGGGCTAGTGCCCTTATTCATTCATAGCAGTAAAAGGAACTCCCAAATTGGGTACAACCTCCATAGTCTCAACAATAAAACTAGGAAGAGAACAATGTTCAGTAAATGCATTAGTTAAAAACAGGGACCAATTCGCCAAAGCGTCTGCAGAGGCATTGGCTTGACGTCTGATCCGGCTGATCTTCACCTCCCAGCTGGTGCTATCCAAGAGCCTTCTACACATGTTGATCAAGTGGAAGTCAGGGCAGGGGTTAGCAGCTCTCGACACAAGAGCATCACACACCAAAGCAGAGTCCGATTCAACAATAACACGAAGGAACCCCATCCGACTAGCCAATTGTAAACCATAAAGCACTGCATAGATCTCCGCTGTTAGGGCTGGGCACACCCCACACTGGAATGTGTAAGCGCGAAGTACTTCTCCTTCCGAGCCTCTGATTAAACCTCCACCGCCGGCTTTCCCTGGATTACCCTTTGACACTCCATCGGTATTCAGCTTCACCCATGTTGGTGGGGGTGGCGACCAGATCGTTGGGACCGTAACTGACTGCCCAGCTGTCATATGATGGAGTATGGCCGGCTTGATACTAACCTCTTTGAAGATTATTGCCTGCGTCTTGACAGCGTCTGCGAGGCCTCCCACGTTATCCTTCCCTTCGAAGACTAATTTATTACGACTCTTCCACACAAACCAGATCATATACGCGAATTTGGTCCCCCAGTCTCCCCCTTTGATTGTGTTTGTGAAAACCCAGCTCTTGATGTCGTCAGTTGAGAAGAAAGAGCTGGGGATGTCCATACCCATCAGTTTCTTCCACCCCTCTTTCACTCGCTCGCAATCCCTCAGAAGGTGCAGAACTGTCTCATCTTGGCCACATCTCGGACAGCCAGGGAAGTTCGAGATATGCCGGAGAACTCGATTCGCATTACAAAGAATGCTATTATGCGATGTGAGGAACACAAAAGCCCTAACCCGCTGCTGTACAGGAATTTTCCAAATACTCCTCCAATTCGGTTCATTCCCATTACTCGGCTCCCCCTGCAATCGTCGGATAGCCGACCCCGTTGTGAACATTCCGGACTTCGTGTGTCCCCAATAGAACTTGTCCCTAGCAGACGGATCCTCTGAAATCCTTATCGACTGTAGTTTCAGGAGAATATCAGCGGGGACTAACTGGGCAAGAGAACTCCAATTCCAACTCCCATCTTGCCACATTTCAGCCACCGTCGCTCCCATACATTCCTCCGAAATTGGGCTTAGCGCAACATCCGCAAGCGGTTCGTTAAGTAGCCAAGAATGCAGCCAGAAGAAGGTAGTCTCACCATTTCCTATCGCCACCCTGAGGCCCGGAACAAGCAACTCAGCCCCATGAACAATTGCTTTCCAAGAGTTAGAGCTTCCATTCCTGCTATGAAACATATCCACATCCAGCCTGCCTTCGCAATATTTTCCCCGAACCACCCGGCTCCACAAAGTCTCCGGTTGTTGAATCAATCTCCAACAAAGCTTGGCTAAGACCGCTTGGTTCGACTCCCTCATACCACGCAGTCCTAACCCCCCCCCCCCTCAGCTATGGGTTTCTTCACCTTATCCCATGATAGCAAGTGGATCTTCCTCTGTTCCGGCTTCGAACCCCAAATAAAGCCCCGTATCAACCGATCTATACCATCACAAATCTGCCTTGGTACGAAGGAGGATTGCATAACATAAAGCGGAAGACTCGAAAGCACCGAGCGAGCTAAAGTAATCCGCCCTGCGAATGATAAGGCCTTCGATTGCCACCCTCTCAATCTCGTGGAAACTTTGTCCAGTAGATACTGGTATCGGGCTCTCGTCATCCTTCTGCAAGACATAGGAACCCCTAAGTAATTCCCAAAGTCCTCCGAAATAGGCATAGAAAGTTCCGCAGCAATGCTACTCTTCACATTCTGATCAACACCATGGGAAAAGAGAATATTGCTCTTGGCATAATTAACCCTCTCCCCTGATGTAGAACAAAACTGCTCCAAGCAGTTCCTGATCACTCTCCCCTGTTCCACCGTAGCCTCGGCAAACAGAACGAGATCATCGGCGAAAAAAAGATGAGTGAGTTGGACCCCGCCGATCTCTATAGGTTTCCAACTTCCCTCTGCTGCAGCTGAGTCGATTAGGTGCGAAAGCCTTTCCATACACAGCACAAATAGGTAAGGCGAGAGCGGATCACCCTGACGGATACCTCTAGTCGGCTTAAAACGACCCGCTTTGGTCCCATTCCACAAAACCTCAGTCTCCCCCATCGTTTGACATCTCATAATCGTTTCCACCAGGTGGTTCGGTAGCTGCGCTTCAGAAAGAATTTCCTTGAGGAAGTCCCACCTAACTCTCTCATATGCTTTCTCTAAGTCGATTTTAAGGATCATCCACCTTCTACTCCTCCTCCTTTCTTTCATGGAATGTAACACTTCTTGAACGACGACTACATTATCAATAATTTGCCGACCGGGGACAAAACTTGCTTGGGACGGGGAGATCAGATCCGGCAGAACCGGCTTCAGACGGTTTACCACAACCTTTGTAGCGAGTTTGAAGATGGCGTTGAGGAGTGATATCGGGCGAAATTGAGCTGGGCGTTATGGCGGCTGAACTTTAGGAAGTAGGACCATAAGAGTGTCTCCTATGTGTTGGGGAACCTCGCTTCTATTCAGGAGCCTAATAATCGTATCTTCCACCTGGTGACCAACCATATCCCACTTCTTTTGGTAGAACACATCCGGGAAGCCATCCGGCCCCGGGGCTTTATATGGGCTCATGAGCTTGAGCACCTCACGCACTTCTGTTGCCGCAATTGGTGCTGCCATAGCTTCCAGTTGCTGATGAGACAGCCTCGGAAAGTTGCTCGTCTGGATAATCGTTTGAGGCCTACTCTCAGGTTGTTCTGCTGTATAAAGCCTCGAAAAGAAGTTGAGGATTAAATTGCTAACTTCTCCTTCATCCTCAATCCAATCCCCAACGTCATCCCTAAGAGCTGTTGTCCGGTTAGAGCTCCTTCTGATCATGGTTGATAAGTGGTAGTAACGTGTATTCCGATCACCATTAAGCAAAAAGTCTGTACGGGACCTCTGGAACCAGAACATTTGCTCCTCTTGAAGCACTTTCTCCAACTCAGTACTCAGATATCTCTCCATTCCCAGGTAGTGATTCGACACTCGAACCGCAAGTTTCCTTCGGACTCCTTCTAGTCTGCCCCACAAAATTCGTTTGCGTTTGAAAATATCCCCGTAAACTTCCTTGTTCCAAATAGTGAGATCAGCAGCCAAAGAATCCAACGTCCTGCAAACATTGGGATCCTCTCTCCAATGGGTGGTTAAGAATTCGTCGAACCCTTCATGGAGCATCCAATTCGCTTGGAAACGAAAGGGTCGGCCAGCTCCTCCACTACCCCTGCCCGGATTGTCAACACAAATCAACAAAGGCAGGTGGTCCGAGTGTGGTGCCGATAGGTGTCTGACCATAGCCTCCGGGAATCTAACCTTCCAATCTCCATTACACAAACCCCTATCCAGTCTGGCCGTGATTCTGCTCCGTGCCTCTCTGCCCCTCCACCATGTGTATGGAACTCCAGAGAATCCCAAATCTATCAAATGCAGTTCGTCTACCACAGCACTGAAAACTCTAGATGATCTATTCGAACCCACCGAGGACTAAGACCTCTCCTGATCATTAAGAGTTGCATTGAAGTCACCAGCTAGAAGCCAAGGCCGGTTATTCCTCTGTGCAAACTCAGCTAGAGATCGCCATAATTGCTCTCTGTTGGCTGGATGCGGAGAAGCGTAGATAGCAGAGAGTATCCATGGTTCCTCACCCCTCCTCCAGACTTCCACTGTGATATGTTGTTGGTTGAGAATCAAAGTCGAGACCGTCACTTCTGCCGAGTTCCAAATCAACCATATGCCGCCAGCAAACCCTTCCGCATCCACCCTCCTCCAACTGTCATACCCAATTCTGTTACACACACTATCAGCATTAGCCCCACTGATCCTCGGCTCTACCAGTACTAGTACCTTGGGACGATGTTGACGAATGATCTCATGAAGAGCATTCATGAACACATTGCTTCCTGCTCCGCAGACATTCCAAACTAATATATTTAGGCCTTGTAACATTGATAAACTTCGATTAAAAAGAAAGTACGTTTCTTGGTCGAGGAAAGGTCCTAGTGACTCCGCCCAGTCGAGCGCATCACTGATGGCTTGGGGTACTATTACCCGGCATAGTAGCAGCATTGACTCCGTTATCACAGGGAGGAATTCGACGAACACCCGGTTCACCACTCTCGGCACCATCGCTAACACTGGACCCGTCCGGCGGTTTGAGAGGAGGAAGCTTCTTCGTGTTGGGACACGAATCAATTCCACTCCTCTGTTCATCCTTCTTCGTCCGGCTGTAGGTGAGGCTGCTGTTTGAGTTCTTTGGGGTGGTCGATTGGGTTTGCTTGGTGATCTGCCTTGCAGTAGACTGCGAGGTATGGGCTTGGTGGGGCTTAGAATTGCTCTCTTGTGTCTTTGGGGTTCCGTTTACTAGGTCTTGAGCGGTATCCTTTTTGTACTCTGTTTTCTTCTTTGGGCTGAGCGTCAGATCTTTCTCCTTAGTCGGTCTTGGTAGATGTCTCTTTACCTGTTTTCTTTGGACTCTGATTCCCGTGGGTCAACGATACGATATTCTTTCCTTTGGCGGCTTGATCTTGTGAACCTTCTAAAATCTTATCTTTCGGCTCAGCAGTTACCTTATTTGGATCTTCCGTTGATTCCTGCCCATTATCAAGATTCTCCAGCGCCGCAAATCGCGATGATTGGGGGATTCCCGATTTGACCGGATTCACCACACTTTCAACTGATCGATCCGAGATCTTCGTCCCCGGATTCTTCTCCGTTTGTGCACCAGGCGCTCCCTTCCGGCTGGCCGCTGACGATGGATCTTCCTTGCCACTCCCAGTCTGGGCATTTCGGCGTCTCGATGGCTTTGCCACATACATCCATTCTCCATGCTTTTTCTCAGCCATGTCGCCGTCCCCGGCTTTCAGTTTCTGTTCCGCTTCAGCTTTCTCTGCCTTGTCCCCTGATTTCTCACAATCAGCAACACTATGCCCAACCTTACCGCAATTGAAACAAATCATCCTTATACCCTCATACTGAATAGGCCACGTCTTGCCATCCAGCTTGAACTTGGACAGCAGAGGTTTGGTTAAATCAACTTCGACACTCATCCTTGCAAACTGCCCCCTCTCAGCTGCCACTGTTGTATTGTCTATTCGAAGGACCTTCCCAATCTTTCTCCCTATCATCCGAAGGAAACGTTGGTCGAAGTATTCGATGTTAAGGCCAGGAATTCTCACCCAAACTGTCAGTCTGGTAATGATATCCGTTTGCGCATCGAACCTCGGAGACCACTTCCTGATCGTTAGATAATTATCCCCTATCATCCAGGGTCCCTCCATTAGCACATGTTCATAGTCTCTCTTGTTAGCAAATCTAGCAATGAAGTAGTCGTTACCAAGGTCGATCAAATTGAATGATGCCGTGAGAGCCCATTTCTGAGAAAGCCGGCGATGTAGTTGCATATACCCTGGTCCCTTATCGAACAACTTGATGATGAGTGTATCCCTCCACGGCCTCCACAGTTCTCTCTTCTCCTCTGCATTCAGAGTGATTGTGGGACACTCCGGATCATCTTCTGCCGGAGCGATGTCGTCGTCGGTATCATAGCTTTCATCTCCTTCAGCCTCTAGATAAATGGGATTATCCTTCCGGATAGTGAAGCTGTCACCAGCCCCTCCGATAAGTTTCTGACGATAGCTAGTTCCCTCACCCCCAGCGACTCCCATCACATCTTGGAGGGTAGGGAATATTGTCAAGTCCCGGTTGGCCGTATTGGGCATGATGGCTCCAAACAGCGGCCTCGGCATGGCAACATCTCCTGCAGACTCTGACCCTGAACCTTGGGTATCTCTACAAACTTTCTTGGACAAGTGTTCCGGCTCCTCTTGAATCTCTTGGCCACCAGGATCAATGTCCGGCGGTTTGCCGACCCTTCCTCCCCCTCCTTCTCGGCGTTCACGGCTCCGACTCCGACTCCTCTCCCTTCTCTCGCTCATGTTTTTAGTTTTAATATAATCGAATAGACAGGCACACTTTAATATCAATCCCTTGATTAATTAGCTTGAAGGATAATGGACAAATGTTTTTTCAACTCCTCATGGATCACTTTATTATTATTCACAACAAACACTGGCATTCCAAATGCAACACTCCACAAATCACAAATGCACACATACAACAACAAACAATAACAAATTAATCAGTTTTCATTATCGAATTGAAATCGCATGAGAAGCTTGACAGATTTGTACTTATCCCCTCGCTTGTCATATAGCGGAATTGCTCGAATGCCCGACTTTAACTCCCACACTGGCAAGCAAGTTTGGCCTCCGAAGGCATGCCGTCTATCGGTGTCAAACTCTCGAACCTGAACCCTGAGTAGTGCCAGTTCGGGCACTGTAAGTGGGAACTCAAACTCTTGGTTCCATACCGGCGTCCATTCATCCTCTATGGGACGGGTTTGTGCCTTTGCTTTGTCAGCTGGAACTCCAAAGATTTGGACCTATTGGGGGTTCAATTCGATCAAAGTGAAAATTTTGAAATACAACATATAATAAATCACTCAATGATCAAGAATAACCATAAATCGAACCCAATTCAACTATAACTAAAGGCACTTTTGAGACGTGAAAGGACAAATTGTGTGCCTCATATTATAGAAAAGCTATATGCACCGAGCACAAGTAGTGTATAAAGATTCATTTGACCCTCAATTCACAGTGCAAAATTTGTAACACAACATATAGTTGATTTGAATCTATCTGGTCAAATGTAGCACTTTTAGAGGTGGCAATCAACCGACAAGCCGGGTTCGGATATACTCAATCGGGTTTGGTCATATGCCGGGTCGAGTCATATGTCAGATATATTGTATGTTCGGTTGAGTTCGGATCTGGTTGAATAAGTTTTCGGGTTGTGTAAGTTTGGGTCAAATGGATTTTGGGTTGAGTTGGGTCGAGTTTGGGTTAGGTCAAGTCAGGTCGCATTTAGTTTATTATAATATAATGATTATTTTTGTCTATCTTAATTATGACTATTAAACTTCATTTCTTCAGTTATATTAGGTCTTATTATATGGAATTCACCTTATTTGAGTGTCTAAAAAAAAAAGAAAATCAAACTAATTATAAGGATGAGTCGGGTCTTGTTCGGGTCGGGTTAAAGACAGGTCAGATACGTGTCGGGTCGGGTTTGTCTATGTTTCTGTCAATTCGGATATCGGGTCAAAATGGGCCAGACTTGGGCTCGGGTTCTAATGGTACCATAACACTGAATTTTCGGAATTCAGCCGGGTTTGGATTCAAATGGGCCGGGTAGGGATAGATTTTTCCAACTCTAAGTAGTTTCATATCTTGCAAGAAGCTCCACAAGAAGTGAACTGAAGAGGATGTACTATGTACCATACTATGAAAGTTTAATAAAGGGTGTGTATAACACACCACAAATCCAAAGGCTGAATGCACGTCCTCAAGAACGTGCATGATTTGGGGTGTATATAGCCACCACGTTAATAAATCAAGGTTTGTTTAATTTGGATTCCAAATTAATTAAAAGAAATAATGCATTATAATTAGCAAGAGGGAGGTAGATTGAGATCAAAAGTGAGATCGAGTTACCTTAGTGAAGAAATCGGGAGGAGAAAAGGGATCAAAGTGGGTGCGGGAGAAGTCCAAATGCCAGCCATCACCCATGTACACCTTCACCTTTAAAATGGTCTTAACCGGTCGCCAGGCTTTGGGGTCGAAAACGTCGCCGTTTGGGTAAACCTTGAGCAGGCAGTCTGGTTTCTTCACATACCCACATCCACCATTGGCCCTGAACATTCCATGTGTGATCCATAGGTACTTATCATATCCCTGTATTCAATATCACACCATTTCGAATGCTTTAGCCTTTAGGGTTTATGGTCCAACAACTTTAAATCCGCAATTGTAAATTGAAACAACTAATTACTATACACCCATGAATTAATGTCCAAAATCTGCTGGCTTAAATTTTGATTGCAAACCATGAACCTCATTCTTCTACAAAACTTTAGGGTTAGGGTTTAGTATCTTTTGAGTACAAAATGTTTGAGTCTATGAGCCAAAAAAACTAGTGGGTCGTGTGTGTGGGCCCACAAATGTCGTAACTTCAACAATGACTAAAGGTGAAAAACGGGTTGATCGGGTTGGTTTGGTGAAGTCATTTGGATTTTGGCAAATTTTGGATAATTTGGTCATTCGGATTGGGTCGGTTGATCGAATTGGGTTTATGCTCGTTTCAAATTGCAGTCGTCTCAGATTTCGATTATATAGCGAGTTCGAGTCTTACTGGGCTTTGGTTGAATCTGGTTCATTTTATTTGGGTTTGGATCAGTTTGGGTAATCAGGTTATAATCTGATGTACTATACGGAGTTTTCAGGGATTTGGGTCAATCAATTTTGGATGGGTTGGGTTTTCAGTATCAGATCGGGTATTGCCAGCTCTAGTAACAGACTTCTATCACAATTACAAAAGCTTAAATTGATCCGAACCCGGTGCCACCTATAACCTAAACTCGACCCATTGGAGTAGATCGACGAATATGTATGTACTCGCAATGGAAATATTGGAGAGGTTTACCTGCATATTTACAGCTACCATTTGAGCTCCATGAGTCCAGCCAGTTATAGGGTTGAAGTTCGAAGAAGCAATGCGTGTGCCTTTGGGAAAAACCCTCAGTAAATTCGTCTGCGTGAATCTGCATTCATCATAGCTTTAACTACATAAGCCACAACACAACATCTAATCGAAAACCCGAAACCATTTTAGCCCATCCCCAAGATTTCTTACTTGACAATAGCAGATGCGTGCTCTTTAATGGCACCCTCCAATTGCGGCTCACTGAGGCTAAGTCGCCTAAACATGCCGAAATCCGAAGCCAGTGTCTTCGTCATGCTACCCTTCTTCTTCCCTGCACGAATGGCGATCAAGTTCTTGTACTCAACATTCGTTTTCTCCTCATCTTCGTCTTCATCTGACTCCGCCTGCAAGCACATTTTACATTTGTCAAAACTACATTGATCTCATCTAACCTACAATCATGGCTTTAGTTGACACATCTCAACAATTTCTTACGTTCCGATCCCTTGATGGATAATCCTTGATCGTTTGCACACCCTCTTCTTTCTCCTCGGACTCTTTTGGATGCTTGGTGGATATCAAGATCTTGTTCTTAAGATTGTTCGGTATCAAAACTTCTTCCTGCATCGGATTCGGGCAATGCAACATGTCTCCAAATACATCCTTCACCATCTAAAGAGAAACAGAAAGCAACAAAAGTAAGTAAACTACATGTTCTTCTACAAAACATTCCGGTTAACCGAATAAACTCTACCATGATTTTAGATTAAGGTACTTGCTGAAGAGCAATTCAAACATACCTCAGCTACTATAGCCCGAAGCCTTGGAGTCAAATGGTCTTCGAATGTGATTATAACTGGGTATTCGGAAGCAACAAACGCATCCTCCTTTATCGCGGACAAGCACTGATATAGATCAACACTAGATGTCAAAGTTCTGCACACATTGCAAAAAAAACAAACTTTAGACCTTGTTATTGTGAAGTGTGTGCATCACATATGCAAATCGCGACAATACTAGTATATTGAGCGTAGCTAGGGAGATCGATCTCACCCTCCATGACGAACATCAATACCATCCTTGTTGGAGCCAGGCCAGAGATCCAACTCAATGACTCGAACGCCTCTCGACAAAGCCAGTTGGATCGGAGTAATACTGCTGTCGCTACTAAGTTGGTTTCCGGTCAAGTAGGAGTTGTGGCCTGTGTACAAGAAATAGTGAGCCAGTGGAGCATCCATGTCTTGGTGTACCTGCTCACACCCAATCCATATATGTTTATTACAAAATAACTTATAAAAATATAAAAAATTAATTTATAATCATAAAAATATATAAATGTTTTTTGATACCTTAGTTTAACCCAACCAACTACATGACTTGAAACCTTCAAAATTTCCCTTTAGAGTGGTAACCTCACCAATTACTAAATTGTTCAACCACACCAATTAACTGAAACCCCTGAACCCATGAGGACTCGAACCCGAAACAACCAGACCCAAAACATCCATGTCATGAAACATACTTGAACTCAAAAGTTAGTAGTCAAAAGTATGTTTCGACACGAATTTGAACAAACTTGACTCGAATGAATCCATGACAGGAAAATGTAAAAATGACCCTACTCGAACTAGGCCTAAAATAAACAAGGCAAAGGGCCAATTCTAACTTACCATTGTAGGAAGGGGAAGATTGAGATCACCAAGAAGGTATCTGAAGAAGGCATCAAGGTGGAGGCCGCGCCTTTGGAAGAGGTTAAGATGCTTTAGGCTGTTGAATATGGCCTGTGAATCCTCAAGTGTGGCTTCACTTTCGCCCTGGCACTCGACCATGAAGTCGCGGAGCTGATCAACCGACATTGCCCCATTCTCGGAGTACTTGTCGAACAGCTCCTTGACGTCCTTGGGAGGCTCGGCGGTACTCAGCTTGAACATGCGCTTGAAGCAGAAGCAGAACCTGAAGGCCTGTGACCTTGACATGGTTATAGACTCAATTTTGTGGGGATGAATGAATGAATGGATGCAGCAATGCAATGAGGTGAGTTGGCCTTTAATCTGATCTTGTAGGTGTTTAATGGTTAACTTTGTAGGGTCCATCATAGGCTTAGAAATTAATTCATTGGTGGAATATGTGGAGGTGACGAAGTGAGTTTGGAATTGCTTGTCAACTATGTTGAGAACATGTGCCTTTTGTGTTGAGCACTGTACCATTAAATTAAAGGTGGGGATGAGTTCTGAAAGTTAGCATCTTTTGTAAGAAGCTAAGGAGCTTTTATTATGAGGATTCAAAGACACATCTCTAGCTTTGCCTGTATTTAGTTACTGCAACAAGCAAGGTCATTTTGCTCATATTCACTCTCTATTTCTTTTGAATCTGTGATGAAAATCATTTGATATATACAATACAAAATAACTTAAATCGCGATCATAAAGAGAACCCGTAGTCCCCTATTCAAGGGGACGAGGATATTGTATAACGACCCCATCGTTACAATTCCTCCTACACCCGGATGTTACAACTCCTAAACAAATCTTTTTGGAGCGATGTGCTGATTGCTTATAAAGAGCCTATACAAAACCGGGAACTGGCAACATGTTGACAGAATCATAGAAGACAATTTTATGGACTCACAAGTTAAATGACCAGCATCAAATCATTGCAATAAAATGTACACTGCCAACAGATGACAGTACTTATAATACCAAGGGCGTGTAAAAGTATAATACTTAGCAAGGGCAGTCAAGTTCAAGCTACCTAACAGGCACTGGTGAAAACTTAGCATTACAAAACCTTACCAGGAAACCAGCAGCATCAACCTGCCATGGGAGGCGGGGTCATGAGGAAACCGCAGATAACCTACATATACACATAATAAAGCCAACAAAAAGTGGAATTTCTGATGCTTGGTGTGAGATATATTCAATAGTTAACTGAGACAAGCAACTTAGGATCCACAAGGGATGCTCAGTTCAAAATCTTCGGTCCATGGGGAATATTGCCACCTCAATATCGCCTTCTGTGCTTCTTGGAAGCTAACTTGGACTCGAGCCCTTTGCTTTTCAACTTGTTGATAGTGCTAAACATATCATCGTCAGAGTCACTTTCATCCTTGGAGTGCTTCCCAGATTTCTTCTCAGTTTTATCAGACACAATAATCTTACGCAGTAACTCATCCTGTTGCGGGAGATCAGATTTGTCGTTTGGCTTCCAGATGAAAAGGGATCTGCATAATGTAATGTAGCTATTCACAACCCAGTTGAAGAAGCACATATTTCGGCAGAAAGAGGAACTATTGAGGACCTTGCAAAGAACACATTTCAAAATAGCAGTGAAATGGAAACAAGACAATGTGAGGATAAGTAGAGCACACCTTGAGCTACCAGATGCCAAAATATCATCCCGGGGATGTAGCTTATTTACTGGACTCATGGTGGTAATATTTGTCTGAGTTCATCACTTCTGCGACCAGCTGTCCTGTACTGACATACCTTTGGATCCCATTCAGCTCGGAAAGGAGTCAGATGTCTATTGACTGTGCACAATTTCTCGACTTGGGGCATCTAAATTTCCACAATCGAGCCTGATGATGAGAAAACATAGTCAATAGAAGATGAAGATCGTAAAGAGCCCTGACAAGTAAATTTCTTATCCACATTATGATTTACTTAAATTATGTAAAATTCCAACATTGGTGAAATAAATTTGAATTCTACCAGAATCTGAATTATGTTGACAAAACCCCCCACAGAGATTCATTGATACTGTAAAATTTTGCTTAAGAAACAAATGGAAGATGATAAAGTAAAATGTGCAAGCTATTATAAATTCATAACCCCAACAAACTATGAGAGATACACATACAATGATACAACACATTCAGGAATCAGGAGGATAAAGCTTACATAGTGATCATTGCCGCAGCTCAAAAATAGATCAGGCTGAAGAGGATTACAATGAAGCCCAGCAACCTTTGTCCCCTTTTAATGAATCATGATTGTCTCACCAGTTTTGTTCTTGGTTCGAGTAATCTAGCCTGCATTCATCAGAGAATAAGTCGAGATAAATGTAGGAAAAAGTTGAAAGGAACCAGATGGAGGTGCAGCAAATACACAAGAGCTGGATCTAATACTGTCTTATAAACTCAAAAAGTTCAGAAAAGCAGGAATTAACACTAGTGCATTCACCTCTCCTCTAATCCTACATCCAACCCCCAAATCCAAATACTCACAAGGGCTAAGGATCAAATAACCAAACTTAACCACAACCTTTCACTTCAATTTGATACATGTCCAAAACTCTAATCCAAATTCGGAATTGCCAATCAAGCACCGCCTCCATCTACTTCCTCGTGTAGGTGCTAGCCCCGTCATCGCATCCGGAATCAGAACCACAACCATCCAAGCCATCTAGGCTAAATTCAACAACTGCGCAATAGCCTGCCGACAAGCTGACAAATTTTTTAATTTTTTAGATTTTTAATCTTAATCTTAGATTTTTTTTATTTTGACTGCCGACCCTCTCAAACTCAAACTGTGGCTTCAAAATCGATTAATTGATCAACAAAAACAAATAAAAAAATAAATGTGTGTGGTGGGTCCCAACTAAACACAAACGCCAATTGTCATCATTAATAGGGAGAAGCAGATAGCTATTGTACATCAGATTCAGTAGGAGATTTGAGAGGATATCATCGATCATGGGAGCACAAGATAAGGAGTATACTCCACTTTTCGAGAACACGCGGGCTGCGGGTTTAATCCTCTACAGGATATTCGCAGCCTCCCTTCTTGTCACCATCTTAGCGGTCCTGATTTACCGATCAACTCATCTTCCCTACTTTGAAGATGAAGACGGCGGGTGGAAGCAGACGGCCAGATCATGGGGCTGGATGGGGATACTGGCCGCCGAGATGTGGTTCGCGCTCTACTGGATCTTCTCCCAGGCTGTCCGGTGGAATCCTGTGTACCGTTCTACCTTCAAGAACGTCCTCCTCCAAAGGTACGGGGAGGATGAATTGCCCGGGGTGGACGTGTTCGTGTGCACGGCGGATCCGGCAATAGAGCCGCCGTTGATGGTGGTGAACACGGTGCTGTCGGTGATGGCGTATGAGTACCCGGCGGAGAAGCTGAGCGTCTACTTGTCGGACGACGGGGGATCCGACCTCACCTTCTACGCCATGTGGGAAGCCTCGGTCTTTGCCAGAGAGTGGCTGCCATACTGCAGGCGGTACAAAGTGGAGCCACGCTCCCCTGCCGCCTTCTTCAGCTCTGTTTCAATAATGGATGTGGGCCCTTCTCCTCCTCATCATCTTCCCGCTTTCAGCTCCATTAAGGTACACCAACTTTGACCCTCCCCATCCTCATCTTTTGGACATAGCCAATCACTTGATTTATGTGTTACCCTACTAGCGCTCCTGTTCATCGATCGGAGTTGGTTTTTGATAATCATCAACGCCAAATCATTCTTTAATTTCGAACAAAGATTGCCTGAATCAAGCTCTGTCGCTCTCATATAACTGTTCTACCTTAATGGTTGGATGAAAAGTAATCATATTGTTGTTGAACCCCATAGCGGTATAGCCGCATAGGAGACCTTAAAGCCAACCCCAACCCTTAATGGTTGGATGAAAACTAATCATATTTTGCAACTAATATTTTGAGGGTTTTTAAATTTTTTTTTTTTTTTTATAATTAAGATACTCTCTCAGATTAAAAATTTCGAGGGCATGACAAATGAGATCCCTTACAACACAAATATACTTTTTCCTCCCTACATCACAAAAATATTTTAACATTTATATTATCTTAACAAAAATTATAAAAATTAAATTTATATTATAAACATCTACTTTTATATATTTATAAAATTTTATTTTGAAAAATCATATTTTAAAATTTTTAATAATTATATTTTGTTAAATATTACCTTTTTAATTTTTAAAAATAGTAAAAATATTATTTTTCAAAATAAAATTTTATAAATATATTAAAATAGATGTTAGTAATATAAATAATTTTTTTATTTTTTTTAAGATAAAATATATGTTAAAATATTTTTGTGTTGTAGGGAGGGGAGTAGGGTGTGATGCAGAAGATCAAACTTTACGAATGCACGTTTTGCACAGGCATGGGCTGGCTCTAGACCTGTCAAAACACAACCCGACCCGACCGCCCGGGAAATTTTCGACCTGAACCCGAAAATTTTGACCCGGAAATTTTTTTCGACCCGAACCCGAAAAACCCGAAATTTTCCGGGTCATCTGGGTTTCGACCCGGTGACCCGATTGACCCGGTATTTTCGACCCGATTTTACCCGATTGACCCGATTGATTTTTAATTAAATATAATTAATTTTTTCATATATATAATTAAAATTTATTGCAAAATTATCAAATCATGATTTTTTTTAATTTAAAATGGAAAAAATTGACAAACTCGAAATGACCCGAAACCCGGTCAAACCCGGGTTCTAGTCAACCCGGAAAGACCCGGGACCCGTTTTACCCGGGACCCGTTTTACCCGAGATCCGAAGTGACCCGACCCGAACCCGACCCGAATGACCCGTTTGACAGGTCTAGCTGGCTCTGATTACAGTCATAAACCTTGAGTGAGCCTTTGAAAAATCTCATTTTTTTAAAAAATGAAAAAATTTATAATATGGACTTTAGCGGGTAGCAAAAATAATAACTAAAAAATTATATATTTATATGAACTACAGTATATGATAAATAAAATTTCATTCTAAATAGTAACTATTATTTGAGAGATGTTTTATTGTCATTAGTCTAAATTATGAATAATTCATATTTATTTTGATCATTTTCATATTTTTAAATAAAATTCTGTAGATAATAGTTACTCACTCCGTTCGGAAATATAAGTCCATTGATTTTTTAGGCACGTTTTTAATAAATTAAAAACTATATAAAATAATAATTCTTTAATTAATTTCTTTTACATAACTATATACTCCGTCCGTCCGCGAAAACTTGTCATTTTAGCCCTTAGCACAATTTTTAATAAATCCAATAATCTACTCAATTTTTTACTAATTTACCCTCATTTATTATTCTATTTTTCACTTTATCGAAAACCACAACTCACAACTCATCAATCATGTCAAGGGCATTTTCGTAAAGTGAAAGCAAAAATACCTACAATGACATGTTTTTATGAACAAAATCGAATCTCTAAAATGACAAGTTTTCGCGGACGGAGAGAGTACTTATTAGTAATACATACGGAGTATAAGACTATGTAAAAAAGTTAATGAAAAAAATATTATTTTATATAACTTTTAACTCATTAAAAAGCGTGTCGAAAATTCAATGCACTTATATTTCCGAACAGAGGGAATATAATTTTAAATTATCATGTTAAAATATTTTTTTCCAGACTTTAATTAATTACGGAGTAAACAATAAAAAAAATTGGGAAAGGTTTCGAAAATTGCTAACTGGGTCAATAATTGATGGGTGGTTCAGAAAAAAATGTTTTTTTTCCTGATAAATACTGGATGGGTGGATTTGTTGTTTTCTCCGTATTGATTACTCTGTAACAAAGAAGAATAAAAAACCCCTTCAGACATTGACGTTACTCTATTTGTTGTTTTCTCATTCTGGTGGGCACGTGGATTTGTTGTTTTCTCCCGTCTCTATTTTGTCGTATTATCCGTTTTTAAATACGGAGTACTTTTGATTTGTTAGTATATTTTTTAAAAAGTTAAAAACTATATATTTTATAAAATATTACTCCGTAATTTTTTAAAATAATATTATACTCTTTTGTTCATTTTTATTCGTCATTTTATTATTTATGCAATTTTTTTAAGGTGATAAAACTATACTCCGTGTATAATAGTAAGTAATAATTAATAAGTATAATATTAATAAAAAAAAATTAAATAAAAAGTTAATGTTTTATATAATTGGTTTCTCGATCAATTAGTGTTGATTAAAAAATGTAGGGATATTAGTGGAAGGATCCTGTAGAGTATTAGGTAGCCTTTGACTTGGATGAATTAGGCGAGAGTCAATAATAGTCAGAATGGGTGGCTAGAACAACAACAATACTCCACCTGACCACCACCTTCACCAAAACCCAAAATCAAACTCCACCCTTCATCACCACTACAATCATCAACACCACCACCTTCACCAATCTCCTCCATCATCATCAACAATTACAATTATCAAGCGAGAGCTTCCCTCTGTACCTCTCTTCAATCTCGATCTGGGGACCAACCGAGACTTGAAGTCTCAACCCCTCTTCAATCAATAATCAATAAACAAGTCTCAAACTGGGGACCAACCGAGTCTTGAAAAGCTCAACTCCAAATCTATTGCTTTAATCAACAAACATAACCCAAAACTCAAACCTTCAATCAGCACCATCAATAGCTGTCGCCACCTCCGATCCGATGTAGTTTTTTCTAAAGGCCTGCTCTACCAATTTGATTTCACCACCACCATCAAGTTTTTACCAATCTCTTAACCTTACCCTGCACTCTCTCGCTCCCACCCTTCCTTCGCTCTCGCCGCCACGGCTCGCTGACGGAGACAATCACCTCCTCTCTCATCCTCGACAGGCCACACACCCGTGACCTCTGTTGGAAGCCTATATTCGGTTTCCTCGGTCTGGTGGAAACTTCCTCGGCGCTGACGAATCCTGTGACCTCGCCACCATCGCTACCGCTTTTGTCATCCGTTCTTCTTTGTCGACGCCTGTTTCCTCTAGATCCGCCCTCATTGGCCTCGTTTTGGTTAACCTGCGTGCTGTTAATCAAATGGGTTGAAGTGATCTATGGAATCAGCAAAGAACACCTATCAACCCAAAATCAAGGGATATCAACTCAAAAATCATGAAAATCAGCACAATAGAAGGTCAAATCTAAAGCAATCAAACCTTTATTTTAGATCCGTTCACTGCCGCTAAATTCACCGTTGGTCCCCTGCTCCCTCGGCCTGGCCTTCGCGTTCCTTGTGCTCCAAGGAGATCTGGATTTCCCGGTTTCTGCTGGGCTGTCTTCACGCCATCGCCATCGCCATCGCCATGGCTGAATTACCATAGGAAAAAAGAAATAAGAAAAAAGGAAAAAAAAAAAACGTGTGTGTATTTTTTATACAGTATTGCTATTGACACGGTCAATTTATCACTATTCACACGGTGGCGGCCACGGTTTTAGAAATCGTGGGAATGTTTATGGCGACGGTTTTGAAAACCGTCGCCATAAGTCACCATTTCCATACAACAAATGGGGCTATTTTCTCAGGATGCCTTCCACGGTTTTAGAAACCGTGTCCGCTCGATGTGATGAGAGATAAATGAAGACTTATAGCGACGGTTTTCAAAATCGTCGCAAAAGATTCTCACGGTTTCTAAAACCGTGGCCGCCACCGTGTCAATGACGATATTTTGACCGTGCGGATTGTCTCCCCCTCTTTATATTCTACACAACACTACCTGTTCGGCCTAGTCAACCTGTTCGGGTCCGTTCTCCTTTCTAACCCTCTTCTAAAAACCGACTTTCACAGTTAACGTTATTTCAAATAATTTAAATTAAATATAATCTAAAAAGTGAATTTTTCTAAGTTTTTAACCAAAAAAAAAAATTTCTTTACTCGATGACTCGTTTGCGTTCTTCGATCACGTTTTGGTGTTGCTCTTCTGTCTACGGAGTCGGCCTTTGTTGTTGCTGTATTTCGTTCCGAATGAGGTTCAGTCTCAGACGTCCTGTTCATCGTGTTGATTGTGTTAGTGTTCGTGGTTTTCGAATATTCCTCATCCAAGTGAGGGGAACGTCGGTGATCCACACTTCCTCAGGTGACGTCTCTTTCCCATGGTGGGCTTATGTTCTCGTCTCCCCGGCGTCAAGACACCGTTTTAGTCTATTGGCTCTCCCGTGCTCTCGGCATCCATAGTCTTTCCCTAGGTCTTTTGCCTTCCTAGCTGGTTGGGTGGATCGTTATTGTGATTGTTTGGGGCGAGTCTTTATTTTTTATTTTTGGCTTGTTGTATCATGACAGTTAGTCTATCTGCCATTTTTGGCCTCTCTGTCCACCGGTATTGTCCGGTGCGTCGAATTATTTCTGTTTCAAAAAAAATAAAAAAATAATAATAATATTTAGGTAAATTTGTAAAATTTTGTAAAATTATACCATAAAGATGGTAATTTTGCAAAACTAATCCTGCTAGTGGAAAAATTGTAGGAGAAAAGGAAGTGCTAGTTTTGTAAATTTTTACCTTTTCATCCGATTTTAGGTTAACAAAGTAAAAAAAAAAAAAGGAAATGCATAAAGAAGGTGTAGATGATGTGTCAGGTGAGTTGCAAAGGGTGACACGTGTCAAATACAAAAAGCATATATTAATGAAAACAGGTAAGAAAGCTTACGGTATTGGTTTTACGTGTTTGATAAAATTTATGTGCCAGTTATTATGGTTTAAGTGCCACCGACATCGAAACTTGTGCCATAAAATAAAATTTCATGCCAATAATATTTCGATGCCTACGAATTGCTAACAAATCCATGAAGTCCACGAATTATACGATAGTGAATCTTAAGTTGCTAAGCGTTCGGTTGACACACAAATATTAAGTTGTTGGCACATATTTCGTATTTGTTGGCATGCAACTGATCGCTGAGTTGTCCGTATTTTCGATTCTTTTTCAATGACACCACTTCCACTTTTCCTCTCTTATCTAACTCTCTCATCTGTGAAAAACTGATCTTCCCCCTCTCTCATATGCATTTAATGCTCATTTCTCTTCCTTTTTTCATTTAATGTTTTCTCTCTCTCTCCCCCCCCGCCAACACTTGCAGGCCTCTTATCTCTCTCCTCTCCTCCCCCCTCCTTTGCCATCATTACATTTACCTTCAAAAGCAATTAGAAATAAGGCTATTTTAGCAAAATTTTAGGGCTTGTTGCTACTTTTGCTAATTTTTCAGGGGTCCTAGTTTTGCAAATCCCAATTTTTTTGGTATATGCAATACCAATTTTTGAAAATATTATTGATTATGAAATTATAATATTTGTTATATTTTAATGTAAAAATATTTATATTAAAAAAATAAATAACACATTTACAAACAAAAATGATAATCTAAATCTTTATGATAGCTTTTATATAGTTTAATCAAACAAAATTAAATAATGCTAGATAATTATTTTTAAAAAAAACTCGCTCATTAATTAACAACCATAAATTTATAGCAAAACCAAAATAAATTTAATAGATAAAGAAGAACTATAAAAATATTTAGAAAGTAGAAACAAATCTACTTCGAGCGAGAAAAGAATACACATGCAATTGAATTGTCTGCCCTTCTAATATAAGATCATTCATGCAATCTAAAAATTCTCTAACCTCGGACACTATCCTCTTCAAAATAAAACTCAACACATTTCTCAAACAAGTTTTTCTTCTCAGGGCAAAGAAATTAATCCAATAATATGGAAAATCATCGTCTCATACCAACTGAAAAAGCATAAAGGATTGTCTTCACCTCTACTACATCCAATGTACGGTTGAACTCGTTTGAATGACTCTTACAACCATCATCACCAATGCACCCTTGACCTTTCTCTTCTAGAACAATAATTTCAATGGTTATGAAAATAGCCCAGAGAGCCATTGTATTTGATGCCATCGAACTCGATCAGATTGAAAGATGCTTAACCTTCTTCCCCAACTTCTTCAGTTCCTGCACGACTGTCAAAAGCTACTTAGTGATAACTTTGAAATTCTCATATATCTTAAATCTAGATGCATCTTTTTTCACTCTTTCTAGCTTTGGATTGACATAGGCATGAGCCTCTTTCAATAATGTAGTAATGTTGCCACAACAAGGAAGGGATTGCTTACAGGCACGGAACCAGGAATAAAAATCGGGGTAGGCTAAAATCACCTTATACAATAAACAAAATTTTAAGAGCTATTAATATCACATGTATACCATAAATATACACACCTAAGAAAAAAAAACTAACAAAGAGAAAAATAAAATATATAATAAACATTTTTTTTTGATGAAATAATGAACAAAATTTTAATAATTATTATCACATATATAACATTTATAAGCACCTAGATAAAAAAAAACTAATGAAGAGGAAAAAAAAACCTATGGGCAACCTATGGGCAAGATAGGTGAAAATCTAAGTAACAGGGAGTGAATTTGTACAGGTCAGCTAGCCACTAAAGTGAAATACATTCAGGTGAAAAATAAAAACAAGGAAGGTGCTCGAACTCTGATTGTTCAAAGCATGCCCATATTAGTCTTTTATAACCAACCAACTGGACTACTTAGTCTTTGTGATACATACTACCTATAGTTATATAACTTCTGAGATTTTGGGGTGGGCTACAGCAAAGCCCAACCCACCCCTGGTTCCGTCCCTGATTGCTTAGTACTTACTTGCACATCCTTCATGTGCTTCATCGTAATTCTAGGAAGGTTGCGCTTCTCCATGCCAACCATCTTCTTCAGGATGATTGCCTCTAGGATGCCAATGTCAGATTTCCTTTCTTCTCTAGGGACTACATTTGATTTAATGTAGAGATGCAAGATATGGTTGATAATGCTTATCACATAATGATTCAATATTCGAGGCGGTACCTCACCCACCTCGGTGATTTCCCTCATGGTAACCTCCTTGAATATACTTTTAGGCCACTTCCTTTTCACATAAACTTCTTCTCTTTCATAGGGAACTAACATTATTTGAGCCAATTCCTTTAATTTATTCCCCTCCTGGAGGTCACTTCTTCATGTGAAACAATGTCTATTGAAATTTCTTCCACCACAACCGTACCATTTCCTTTAATTGTTGCAACCCTCTTCATACCCCTTTTTGGAATAGAGTCGTTTGCAATAGGCTCTCTAGATTCTCCCTTATCCTCTCAGTTTTAGAAGCATACATTAGAAAAAAATTTAAAAGGTACAACTTTAGGGTTCTTGATGTTCTCAATTCCATCTCTAGTTCCTTTTTCTAAGCCGTCCATATGCGACTATGCTTCCTTATCCACCTCCTTCTCAATCCCCCTAAGGCTGATCTCGTCTTCAAAAGGCTTCAACTGGGCTCATACCTTAAAGTTTTTGTGTAAGCAATAATTTTAATGTTGGCAATCTTTTTTGGACTCTTATATTTCTCTTGAACCTCAAAGTTTATGATTTTACAAATAGATAAATATATGATATCCTAACTAATCTATCTTTAATGAACAACTTGATAAAATCAAATCCTACTTATTCTCATCATGGGATACACCCAAAGAGCTCTTGGTATGTTCTTTATCCCATTGGGATACATTGGGCCTAGCCCAATTGTCTAAATATATCCATCTCAACTCTAGTGTCTGAGTAGGTGATCGCTTCCTTCTAAGAATCATGTCCTCTCTAATAGCTATGCCCTAACCAAAGACCACATTCACCATCATTCTTCAAATCCTTGCATCATATTTGATTTGAGAGCACTCAACAAAACTGTTACACACTCATTAGTTATTTGTTATCATCAAAATATTATTGAGGTAATTATTTAAATGGGGTTCACTAAATACCAACATTAATCATATGGGAAGATGATAGTTTTGTCACTTTGTGTTTCATGCTCAACGTGCATTACCCACATCTCTCTTGGATCAACTTGACCATGCAAGGCAAACTTAATGTTTTTCTCTCTATGTTGCTTGGAGCTCTTTAATTGTATATTTCAAGAAACACGACGCCCCATCTTTTTTTTTAAAGATGACGAAGATCATTTTATCACTAACATCATATTGTTTGAAGTGCCAAACACCAGAGTCCAATAGTATATTTGTAAAATCTATAAACCGTAGAAGTATAAAATAACAACATATAGGTTATAAACATATAAAAATATGATTTCAGTTGCAATTTGCGATTAATCTTCAAATGTACTATTGGTAGTTGAACAATTTTTTTTTCTTCCTCACAACAAGTTGGAGATCATCTTTTGAATATAACATTTTTTCATTGAGTGTTTTGAAAATGGTGTGTCCAACATTGCTAGTAATGTTGCAACCAACTATTGAATTTAAATGTTCAAATGGAGATAACAACATCCTTAGGGACATTGTGCCACGTTTCTAGAGACATTGTCCAACCTCCCTCGGGACATAGTTATGTAGGGGTTTCAGCAGGGTAAGGATAGTAGGGTTAGGGTTCATTACTAGAGCGACAACAATTTTTTCAACTACATTATTATAACCCTAAACTAGGGCTGTTATTTGAGCCGAACGAGCTGAGTATTGCTTGTTCATATTCAGTTCATTTAGAATATGAACGAGCTCGAGCCGAGTCTAAATTTTGACTCGAGCTTAAAAATGTGCTCATACTCGGCTCGTTTAGGAAATGAACGAGTTCGAGCTGAGTTTTTTTTTCGAGCTTTAAGCAGTTCTACTTGCTCATTGTATAGTAAATTAAAAGAAATTTTAGAAATTCCATAAAATTTGAGCTATTCGAGCTTAATTCAAATGAGTCGAGCTTTGGAACGAGCTTAAAAATGTGCTCATACTCGGCTCATTTAGAAAATGAACGAGCTCGAACCGAGTTTTTATCGAGCGAGTACGAGTCGAATTTGAGATACTCTTGTTCACATAACACCCCTACCCTAAACAACCATAATCTAACCCTTGAAATACAACACCCTTAAGTGTTGTTCAACATTCTCAGGGACGTCACTACATCCTATTTGAAATGTTGGCCCAACATCCCTAAAGACATTGCTTGTCGTTCTTCTAGGTTACCTCAATTGGCCCAATATTATACTTCGAAATGTTGTGTAAATCCATATTTTTTAGCTATGTTGTTTAGCAATGCACTTAAGCATGGTTCTCAACATGTCGCATCACAACCTCATTGACAACGTTGAACAATGTCATTTATATTCTCACCCAAGTATTTTTTTGAAAAATACAAGTTGGGCAACATACACTAGTTTTCTTAATGACATTGATCAACATCCCTAACGACGTTGGTTTTCTTGAAAACATTGATCAACATCGCAAGATAAAAATATAATTATAAAAATAATGGAACAATTTAATTAAGACCAGCAAACAAATACTGGCACTACTACATAAACGATCTAATATAGCGGTCAGATGTGGTGGTTTAGTTTAATTGGAAATTTATGTGGCGGCTTTAATGATGCATCACCGTTGTAGATTCATTTTTCATTTTGAAGGCTAAGGTGGCGGTTCTCTTGGGTCTAGTGTAGCGGTTTACACCGAGGACTAGTTTGATGTCTATCAGTCTATGTAGTGGGTTGATAAGATGTTAATAAAGAGTTTTGATAAAATATCAATGTGTCATATGAATAAGTTATATATCATACCGTGCTTATAGATTTAATTTATAATATATAAAAGAAATGATATATACTGTACAATCTCGCTTAATTAGCCAAGAATGCCCTAAAAAGAGATTGATATCTACATAAACTATTGTTTTTTTGGTAATGATCTACAGAAACTATACGAGGACATGGCTAAGCGTATAGAAGAATCAACCAAAATAGGAAAGGTGTCGGAGGAGGCAATTTGCAAACATAAAGGGTTTTCTCATTGGGACTCTTACATTTCCAAACGTGATCATCCAACCATTCTTCAGGTGATCTTCTATTTCTTTAAATTGTTCCATATTATATTTTTTCAGTAAAAATATTTTCTGCTAGAACTTAAAATATTTGTTAGTACCACCTAGTCAGTTTTGAAAACTATATGTTAGTTTATATTTTTTTTATAATGAGTACCTGAGTTATGTGTTTTTCAAAGGCAAATGTATTTATAAGGATTAATTCTACAATTATCTATAATAATGGTTTTTGTTGGCCTAATACATATAATAGAGGACAATGTAAAATATATTTGGAAAATGTTAATAAAAATGCAACATACTTGAAAATATTTTATCAAAGTTGACTGGGTGATGATCCTGGTAATTAATACTTCATCCGTTAATTAAAACTTGTCATTTTAGAAATCTACACTCTTATTAATTAAGAAAACAAACAAAAATACACTTATATCCCTAACTATTATTCTACTTTTTTACTTTCTAAAAAACTACAACTAATAACTGTCTAATCATTACAAGAATAATTTCTTAAAGTGGGTGACAAAATACCTAAAATGACAAATTTTTATTAACAAAATCTACTTCCTAAAACGACATGTTTTAATTAACGGATGGAGTACTTGAAAGTGAGTGTTTTTTTTACCAATTTATATGTCGTGTTGAACAAATTCTAACTTTTTAGAGTTTTAAATAAGATATTGATTGATGGAAAGAGATTCGATTCCCGAGATGTTGAAGGCATGTCTATGCCAAACCTTGTTTATATGGCACGAGAGAAACGACCGCAACACTTCCACAACTTCAAAGCTGGCGCCATGAATGCTCTGGTAATCGCACTCAACCTTCTCATTCTCATCGTATATAACAATGAATTTAATAGGACAAATCTTTCTTTAAATTGCAGATAAGAGTTTCATCACAAATAAGCAACGGGCCAATAATTCTTAATGTGGATTGTGACATGTACTCAAATGATTCAAAATCTATCTTTGATGCACTTTGCTTCTTCATGGATGAAAAGCAAAGCCAAGATTTTGCATATGTGCAGTTTCCTCAAATGTTCGATAACATCACAAAAAATGACTTGTACGGCTCTTCTCTTCGCGTGATAAAAGAGGTTAGTAAGCATTAATAGTAACCTAGCTAGAAGGATGAAATATTATCAACCAACTTTATTTTTATGATAGCCTAATCGGTTGATGAAATTTATTTATTAGGTAGACTTCCATGGACAAGATGGGAATGGAGGTCCTTTGTATGTGGGAAGCAATTGCTTTCACCTAAGAGAGGTGTTGTGTGGGAGAAAGTATGATGTGAACGATTATCCTATTCAATGGAAAACAAAACAAAATGGATACATAGGAGACAAAGTCGTTAGTATGGTAGAGTTGGAACACAATATCAAGGGGCTTGCCAGTTGCACATACGAGATAAACACTGAATGGGGAAAACAGGTATGCTCCAATGTTCAGATGCATAATCCTCATTTTTTAAATATAATTTTTCTTCTCAAGAAAAAGGGACTCTTCATCAAATACATGTACACTTTTTCTAGTACAGATCATGAGGACCTCTTTTATGTTTTATTGTTTTTTAAATTTTTTTGTACGACATAAAAAATAATAATGTAAAGACCAATGTGAATTTTTAGGCTTATTGGGAACCCCTTGATTTTCAACGGTTTTCGTAATGGTTCATCGTTTTTAAATAAAAGGTTCAAATTCTTGGGTTTAAGTTTTTGTGATAGGTCTAAGTTTTTATGCTAGAGGTTCATGATTTTACATAGAAGGTTCATTTTTTTGGGTTCAAAATCTTTTTTTACAATAAAGATTCAATTTGATTTTGTTAAACTTGTAATGTAAATTTTTTAAATGTCCAATATAAAAATTTTGAACCTTTACAAAGGTATAGAATACGAGTTGAAAGGCTCGATGACGTCTTCATACTATTGTTTTAAATCTTTGCAAAAGAAGAAGAAGAAGATAATGTGGGAAAAAAAAGAAGTAAGATCCACATGGTTTAAATTGTAATATTGATTTTCATCATATTGTACACGTATATATAGATATAATCAAACCAAACTCAATTATTCAAATTCATATATACATGGATGTAGATGGGCTTGAAGTATGGGTGCCCAGTTGAGGACGTGATAACAGGATTATCAATCCAATGTCGAGGTTGGAAGTCAGCCTACTATAACCCAAGGAGGCCTGGGTTCTTGGGTGTTGCTCCAACTTCATTGAACGAGGTTTTGGTGCAACATAAAAGGTGGAGTGAGGGCGACTTTCAGATATTTATGTCTAAGTATTGCCCAATATGGTTTGGACATGGAAGGATAAGCTCTCTCCTTCAACTGGGTTATCTTTATTATTGTTGTTGGGCTTGCAATTCCTTTGCCACTGTCTTCTACTTTGTCGTGCCTTCCTTATTTCTCATCAATGGCATTTCCTTATATCCCGAGGTAATCAAACTCTCCAAGCCTATATTAATGGAAATGATAAGAAATCATACAATAGTTGAAATTTTAGTTTTAATTTCCTGGAGAAATTGTAGTTAAAACTCAAGTATTAGTTTTACAAAATTTTATTGTTTTACTGGTTGGTACATGTTGGTAGTATTAGGTTCAAATCTTTGTCGTTCACATGTCTTTGCTTTCTTTTTTATTGGTTTTGAATCATACAAACTATGTGTATTGAAAAGTTAACATATAAAACCATCTATTATTATTAAACATTCACTTTTTTTTTTATTCTTATTTGTATTGATATTTTGTAGGTATCAAGTCCCTGGTTCATTCCTTTTGCTTATATCATAATAGCCAGTTATACATACAGTCTAGTAGAATTCCTACAAGTAGAAGGCACTGCCCTTGGATGGTGGAATGAGCAAAGGATCTGGCTCTACAAACGCACTACCTCTTATCTCTTTGCCTTCGTTGATTCAATTCTAAACTTTGTGGGATTCTCTGACTTGAAATTTGTTATAACATCCAAAGTGGCTGATGAGGATGTTATGAAAAGGTACATGGAAGAGAAGATTGAGTTTGGTGTTTCATCTCCTATGTTCACCATCTTAGCAACACTTGCTCTACTAAACCTATTCTCATTGGTGGCTACTGTCAAAAGTTTATTCACAAACGGAGAGGAAGTGATAGAGAAATTGGGCTTGCAGGTGTTGATATGTGGATCTTTGGTGGCATTAAATTTGCCCTTGTATGATGCTCTTTTCCTAAGAAAGGATACGGGTAAGATGCCAAATTCCACAACTGTTAGAGCGATCATATTTGCTTTATCAATTTGTGCTAGCTTCTCAATTTTAGTTTAGATATTGTGTTTAAAAAACATTTACTTTGAGTATTTGTAAGTTTAAGATAATATTTAAAGTTATTTAGAACAATGTGTTGAAGTTTCAACTAGTTCAAATTCATACTCTTTATTGTAAAATTTAAGTATTTTTTACAAGGTAAAGATACGAAAATCAAATCACACCTTTTTTTTTTTTGATAAATTAAGAAGTCGAGAATATGGCTAACAAACTAACCGTCATGAAAATGGAGACCAATACAACAACCACACAAAGAAAAGAAAAGTTCAAACACTATTATTTGAATAAATAATTGCATACTTTTTTTTGTTTAGAGTAAATGTGCATAATATAACATGACTACCTGATGTTGTACCAATATGAACTCCTTTTGTTGCTAGCATTCCACTGAAGAAAATTTGTGGAAATAGTATGTCGCAAATGAGTATGGTAATATATATATATATAAATGAAACTCAATCAAGTAAGTCATCTAGTGCTAAACATTGCACATCTACAAGAAAACCAATATTAAATTCAAAAAAAGATTCCATCTCCAGCCTCTTTCCTGCCATGGCGTGAGCCACTTTGTTAGCTTCCCTCCGTACCCATGACCAACTGCATTCTACAAAAGCCCCTGCTTCCTTCCAAATCCCGTGTAGGAAGCATCCTAGCTCGTCCCGGACTTCTCCTTTCTGCATTAATTTAGCTATAGGGGTGTGCATCGGTCTATAACCGAGCCGAACCGAACCGAACCGAAACCGAAAATCTCAAATTCTCAAACCGAAAGCCGAACTGAATGCATTAGGTTCGGTTCGGTTATTTGCCGGTTCGGTTTGTGTTCGGTTCGGTTTTAACATAATTAAACCGAATTTTCATAAAAAAAAATTTAAGTATACAAATATATATAAAATATAGTATATATACACATTCCAAAATATGTGTATATATTACAAAATATGTGTACATATTTCAAAATACTTTAAAGTATACAAAATTTAAAATTTTAACAAATACAGTAGATATACATATACAATATATTATACATACACATGCAAATCTAGTGTATATATGTGTATTTAAATATAATGTATTTATACACATTATGTAGCCACATTATGCAAATACAGTAAGTATGTGTGTATATATAAAATATTCAAAAACATATATATAATATATTTATGTAGTGTATAAAAAAATTCGGTTTAACACAAACCGAACCGAAACCGAACACAAACCGAACCGAAAAATGAAAATTCTCGAACCGAAAGCCGAACCGAAAAACTTCGGTTCGGTTTGGTTTGTGTTGGTTCGGCCCAAAAATTCGGTTTGGACCGAATCATGCACACCCCTATTTAGCTATCAGCGGTTGACAGTCGCCTTCAAAGATCACGTGCGTGACACCAGCTTCGACCACCTTTTTCATAGCCCATAATAGCTCCTCCACTTCGGTCAACTCGACATCCTCGACTGGCCTAATCCTCATCGCCCCCATTAGACACAAATCTCCCTCCTCATCCCTGGCCACAAAACCGACACCGCATCCTTTCCGTTAATGAACCGAAGCATCATAATTAACTTTTATGCTACCTCGGCCCGGCTTCGTCCACTTTTATCTCGCACTTCCTCCTTCTCTACTTTCTACATCCTTGCATTACTCCCCTTCTTGAACTCTGTCCAGGTCGAGACGACTCTTTCCTCAACCTGTAATGGTTCCGTCATCTCTCCCTCGAATATCCTACGATTCCTAGCTTTCCATATTTCCCACATCAACACACAACCTAACTCCACCTCTTCATGCGCTCAACTGTGCATTAGATGCTCAAGGCAGTCCATCACCTTATGAGCATGATTCTTTTTATGCAATTCATCTTCTATGCCTATGAGCATGATTCTTTTGCGAAAGTTGAAGGTGATCCTTGTTTGTGTTATTGAAGCGAAAGTGATCTTAATACAACTTGGGTTAATTATGTGAAAAAGGTTAGTAACAATTAGGGTTTATGCGAAAGCCTCTATATTCCTATTTGTTAATAACGAGAGTTATTTGATGAAAAGCATGATCTTTTATGCCTTTATGTGTTAATTTGCATAATTATCGTTGTGGTGTTGAAACCCTGATCTTGGAAGTCTTTAGTTTATTGATTTATTTCGTCGAAATTCGTGTTTTGGCTTGCGAAAATGTGAGATCTTTGTTACTGAGTTACTCGATCTCGGGGAATTTTTAGTCGACATCGAGGTATCTTGTCAACATCGAGGAAAGTTTTTCGAAATCGAGTTGAGTTTGCTGAGTTTTGTTTCTGTTCAGTCGATTTCGGATACTGTTAGTCGATATATGTACTCGATATCGAGGAACTGTAGTCGATATTGACCAAAATTTCTGCCTTTGCTTTCTTTTCCGTTTTTCTCTGTTATTTCTGTCTTTCTGTTTGATTTTCCGTCTGTGAGATTTGCTGCTACCTGAGATCCGCTGACGTGCTTCCTCGATGATCGATCCTGACTTCCCGCTGCTACATTAGGAGGAGGTCTTGTAATTATTTGCATGAGCACGAATCTGGTTTGATTTATATTTCTATATTTTGAACTCGATTTCCTCTTACTAACAGTACACCAAGTTTTAAAGCTAGAGCTTCTTCTTTTACCGGACTTTGAGTACCGAGTTGTTTGTACCCAATGTTAATTGGGCGTCCTTCCCAATCACGAATAATGGTTTCGGTTGTACCAATTTTGTCAATAAGTGAAGACCCATCAAAATTCAGTTTGAAAACCCCTTTTGACGGTTTACGCCACCTAATGATGGCTTATTTATTCTTCTGCCGCGTGTGATTGCTTTTTTATGAATGTATGTGGGCGTCTTCTTCGAAGCAGGCATCAAGACGAGATGTTCTGCACCAGTTCTCCTCATGTGTTTTAATGATATGTAGACATGAATCACTACTTGGGATAGGACTAGATCTGAAGATATATTGATTTCGAATGTACCACGTGGTCCACCAAGAGAAAGCAAGCTTAACTTTGAATATATTGTTAACGTTTTCTCCAATGTAAGACATAAGAAGTTTAATATCTCTATATTGATTGAGCATGGATGAAATATGTGATTTGATATGATTCGGGAGTTGTAGGAGAGAGGCAACATACTGGCATTCAAGGAAAATGTGAGCCTCATCTTCACCAGCGCAATTGCACAAACAACAAGTGGATGGCACGGAAACACCACGTTGTGCAAGCCTTAAAGCCGTAGGAAGACCATCCTGACAGACTTTCCATAGAAAGTTTTTCACCTCTGGTGGGGTGTCCAGGCTCCAAATCCAAGTATTTGGGTCCAAACGCCGTGTGGCCTGTCCAGACACCAGTTTGTACGCACTTGAGGTGGTGAACCAACCCTACCTATCAGGCCACCAGTACAGACGGTCTTCAAATGGAGCGACGGGCAGAGGGATATCTGAGATTTCATTTACAATATCAGTTGGTAGCACCCGACAGAGCTTCTCTGACCACCATTTTCCACCGAGTATATAGTCACTAACAGATTCTTCAATATTAGTTATCGGTGGGCAATCACCCCTTGATTGTAATGAGCAAGACGAGACCCAGTTATCCGTCCAAAATTTGACTGACTTTCCATTTCCAACAGACCAGATCAGCCCAGTTTTAAAAGCGTCGATGAGAGTTGTTAATTTGGCCCATTGCCAAGATAGATCACCCTTTTTTTTTTTTATAATCCAATAGTTTATTGTATTCAAATTCCTAATAAAATATCTAATTAAGTACAATATAATTAACATT
The DNA here is from genome assembly GCA_037127255.1 of Persicaria tinctoria. NCBI lineage: Eukaryota > Viridiplantae > Streptophyta > Magnoliopsida > Caryophyllales > Polygonaceae > Persicaria > Persicaria tinctoria. The sequence continues at coordinate 15,467,592 of JBANSL010000007.1, read as the reverse complement.
ATTATTGTAACACATCTCAATAATAATGTAACACAATAACTTGTGTATTGTGATACAATATTTCTCTTTTATTGTAATACAATATTACTACCATATAGAGATTTCATATTGTAATACAATGAATAATTTAGTGTGATTATTCATGCATTACAATAAATACAATTGTTATGGTAAATGTATTGTAATTGATTATTAATTATAATCTCGTATGTAAATATTAAAAAAAACAAAGCTAATGTCATTATATATATTATCCTATAAATTAGCGCAATCTCGTATTATATTAATATAGAATTAAAAAATATTGTAATTATCTTTAAGGATTTTTAAAAATAATTTTCCATTTTATTATTAAAGTATATTAACTTTTTATTAAACTAAAACATTTGAGTATAAACAAGTAATAACACCAACAAAAGGGTCTATATACTTAAAAAAATTATTAAGGGGTCTATAAAGTAAAAAAATTATCAAAGAGGGTCTTAATCCTCCAATTTTCTCATTTTTCTACCTTGGGGTAGGTGGAGGAGGTGGAAGATCTCCTCCATCTCTTCTACCTAGACATGGCCACGGGTCACGGGTCGGGCGGGTCGACCCGTGACCCGCCGGGTTGGTGACCCGCCGGGTCCATGACCCGTCGGGTCAGGGTCCACGGGTCCAAGGGTCAGCTCGGGTTGAGGGTCAGGGTTAGGGTCGGGAAAAAGATAACCCGTGACCCGGCGGGTCCGACCTGGTTCGACCCGCCGGGTCAACCCGCCATTTAAAATTATTTTGTTTTGAAAAAATTTATTTTTAATAAAATAAATTTATAATTATTATTATTATGTAAATTATATAAATTTAAATTATTATTAGAATAATTCATAATATTACATAATGTAATATGCAATGGCAATGTGAGACTTAACACCCCATGCTTCTCCTTTTATAGACTTAGCACCCTCCTTTTCCTCTAGTTTTCAATGTGGGACAAGAACAAGGGTAAAAACTAGAAACTACACCATGTCTTCAATCTCTACCATTCGGTTTTTAATGTCAATCCATACTTATAAATCATTCTATATCATTCTATATGATACTAAGTTAGGAGTCTTTATGATATAATTTCAAATAATACAAATCTTGTTATTGATAAAGCCGTTACACTTGTATAGTATCCTTAATGTCGAGTTTTCGTTTATTTTCAAAATGATATAGAACTTCGGATTTTCAAACACAAGAATGAAATATAATATTGACAATACTTTTTCAATGTGTCTTTTCAAGTACATCATAACAAGCAACCCAAGTATGTAATTCTAATAACATCATCATTAAGTGTATACACAACATGTGGCTAATTCAACTTTAAACGAGAAAGTTTAACATATCTATATGAAGAAGATCCTAGATTTGAAATCATTGATCAAGAAATTAACATAATAATGCAAGTAAAATAAAATACTTATGATTGATTAATGGATCAACACAACTATCAATTAAGTTAAATAGAAAGATTAATCCAACATAACTTGATATATTGTATCATGATGTTTCATCACCATGTGTTATTCATTTCATTAAATCTTAAGAGGTAAACACTTTAATTATATTATTATATGTTACATCATATAATCCAAATACTTAAATTACATTATATTCCACCATATAATCCAAAGACTTTAATTACATTACATTTTACATCATATACTTAAATATCAATTTTCTCACATTTTCTTTCATATCTCATATTTCTGTCCCACATCGAAAGTGGGCTAATTACCTCTATTTTCTCTATATATAGATCCTCATACCCTACTTGTCATTCCCACAATCCAACCTTTTCTTTCCCACATCTAAAGTGTGATGTGATGAAATAATGGGAGTGGAATGAAGATATCTATATATATCTTCCCACACACCATGTTTTGTCAAACTTAAATCTTTCCATTTCGAAAGTGTGGTGAAAGACTAGTTGAGTTTTATTTTGGGTTTAAAAAAAAATTTTTTTTTTAAAAAAATGGTTGACCCGACGGGTCGACCCGCAAAACTCGTTGGGTACCCTATTTGGTGCCACGTGGCCGACCCGGGAGTCCGACCCGCCGACCCGTCGACCCGCCGGGTCAATCAACCCGCCGACCCGTCCCAATCCCGGGTCAGGGTTAGGGTCGACCACCCCGGGTTGTTGACCCGGCGGGTCGGACCCGTGGCCGTGTCTACTTCTACCCCTTAAATGAAAGAGTGGGGAGAATCGAGCCTAATATGTGGTGGGGGGCACAATTTGACCTAGTGGACTTTTTACCAATAAAATAAATTCGTGGACAATTTTTTAATTTGTTGCGAAAAAATTGCATGCGATGCACATTTTCTCATTATTTAATTCTATTAATTTTTTAAAACAAAATTAGTTAAGAGGAACTTGGTAATAACACCATTAAAACTTAAAAGGGTCTGTTTAACTAAAATATTAATTATAGGGTCTATACTCTATAGTAGTTTTTTTTATTAGGAAAGAATTCAGGCGAGCGAGCTCTACCCGATGGCATCGTTACAGATGAGGTCTAGAAGACCAGAATCGTTGTTAATATCGACACCCCAGGCAGAGTGGCAAAGGTGTGCAACCTTATCAGCCACTCTATTGCCTAATCGGGGAACATGAAAGAAGGAAACTTCTTTCAAAGCCGATAGTAGAAATTTAATTAACATCTGATAAAATCAGTTCGCTTTCCCAAGCACATGTAGATGTTTTATTTAGGTGGTTTATGATTATCATGGAGTCACCTTCAATGTGGAGTTTATTGATACGAAGTTGTAAAGCCTTTCAGATTTATAGTTTAAGAGCAAGTGCTTCCGCTTTCACAGGACTTTGTTTGCCAAGTTTTTTATAACAGATGTGTATCAGATGTCCTTCCCAGTCCCAGATTACGGCTCCAGCCGAGCTATCATTGTTTGAAAGTTTGGATCCATCAAAATTTAACTTGAAAGTTCCCCTAGGGGGTTTTCGCCAAGTAATGTTACCATACTTTCTTTTCGTCTTTGGATGTTTGGAGATTCGTGTGCGTAAGGGGAAGTCCTCATCCAAGCTATACTCAAAGTGAGCTGTTTTACTCCAATTTTCCTTATGGGTTTTAATGATACTTAATGAAATTTCTCTATGAGGTATGTGTACCAGTCTAAAAACAAATTGGTTTCGAATGTACCAAGTCGTCCATCAAGAAAAGGCAAGCTCCACCTTGGCAACAGATGTAAGCTTTTTTCCGATGAAAGAAAAGATAGGCCTTATCTCCCGTGAATGATTTATCATACTGGATATAGTTGAGTTTACGTGTGTAGGTAAGCGAAAGAGAGGGCGCACATATTGGCATTCTAGTAAGAAGTGAACGTCATCTTCAACTGCACAGTTGACAGGTGGAAGGTACAAAAGTCCCACGTTGAGCCAGCCTAGAGGCAGTAGAGAGGCCATTTTGACAAACTTTCCATAGAAAATTTTTGATCTTAGGCGGAATATCCAAATTCCATATCCAGGCGTTATTGTCTATGCTCAGTGAGGTTTGAGCTGTGATTAGCTTATATGCACTTGACATGGTGAACCAACCAGCCCTATCAGGCCACCAGTATAAGTGATCCTCAAAGGGGGAAATAGGAAGTGGAATGTTCAGGATTTCTTTGACTACGTCATTTGGTAATGTATTGCTAAGTTTTTCCGTCCACCATCTACCACCTAAAATATAGTCATTGACAGTTTCTTCTATGTTGTTAATTTGGGGGCAATCATCCCTAGATAACAGAGAGCTTGTTGTAATTCAATTATCAGTCCAAAATTTGATAGATGAACCATTTTCTACTGACCAAATAAGACCAGTCTTAAATTTATCTATAAGAGTTGTCAGTTACGTTTGACCCATTGCCATGAAGAATCTCCACTTTTCACGTATTCAAGGATGTTAGCTGAACGAAGATACTTGTGTTTGATGAGAGACACCCAGACATTTTCTGGTTCAGCCATTATTTTCCAAAGTAGTTTCGTTTGAAGGGCTTCATTCATCTCTTTCGATTTTCTAAGCCCAATTCCCCCATATTTTTTTGGTCTGCAAATCCTATCCCGGCTAATAAGCGGACGGTGTTGTAGATCTTTATTCCAAAAGAACATTCTGTTAATCTGGTCTAGCTCTTTATGTATTGATGAGGGTAACAAAAAGTTCTGCATTGTATACAACGGTTTGGCCGATAAGTTTGTATTAATGAGGATTGCACGTCCCTGTTGTGATAGAGCATTAGCTCGCCATTTACTTAGTTTCTCTTTAGATTTACATATGATGTCTTCAAAAGTGTGTTGGTTTACTCTACCGTTAATAATCGGGCATCCAAGGTATTTTTCAAATGAGTTTTCATGTGTAATACTTAAGCTACTGCTAAGTTCTGAGATCCTAAAGTTCGAAATGCCTTTTGTGGACTGGAAGCTAGATTTATGATAATTGACTTTTTGTCCAGAAACTTTACAGTATGAATCAATTATATCCCTGACTTTCTGTCCCGCGGCAGCACTGCCTCTTGTAAAAATAATGATATCGTCGGCAAAAGATAGGAAGGGGATCCTAGGTCCACTTCTACCGAAGGAAAAACCAATTGGACTGTTTTCTACATTTGTTTTTGTTGAGAGTTTTCGAGCTAAAATTTCTGCCCCTAAGATAAACAAAAAATGAGAGAGAGGATCCCCTTGATGCAGGCCCCGAGAGAGGAAGAACATATCAGTAGGACTGTTGTTGACTAGTACAGAGAAGGACACAGTCGTTATGCATTCCATAATCCACGTAATGAAAGTCGGGTGGAACCCAAATTTTTCTAAAACCTTTCTTATGAAGTTCCAATCAACTCTATCGTACGCTTTCTCCATCTCAAGTTTTATTGCCAACCATCCCTCCCGACCCTTGCGCGATCTGAAGGAGTGGAAGATTTCGTGCACTATTAAGACATTGTCTTGGATGACCTTGTCCGACACAAAGGCACCTTGTAGTGGGTGAATTAGTTTACCAATAATTGTTTTGATTCTTTCTGTCAAAATTTTTGAAATGATTTTGTATAAAGTAGAACATAAACTGATTGGGCGGTAGTGACTGGTATTGGTAGGGTTATCCCGCTTTGGCAGTAGTGATATGAATGTGTGGTTTATTTGTTTGAGAATTTTTCCAGAGTGGAAAAAACTTTTTACAGCTCTAACGATAGATAAGCCAACAATGTCCCAATATTTCTTATAGAATTCAGCTATAAAACCATCTGGGCCTGGCGATTTGTTGTTACCAGGGATGAAAACAACAGCCTTAATTTCGTTATTAGACGGGTGTCGGATAAGGTAATTATTTTCGTCAGGGGTAATTGAAGGATGGATTAGATTTAACATTTCTTGTAGGAGTCTATCATCAACCTGTTCTTTTTTTAATCTTTTTTCAAAATCACTCTTAATTTCATTTCTAATATTTTCTTCTCCTATTATCAAGGTTCCTTCAGTAGAAGTTATATTGCGGATTTGTTTCCTATGTCTCCCACCCGAAGCAACTCGATAAAAATAAGTTGTGTTCGAATCAGAAAGTTTAAGATGTTTTGTCTTGGCTCTTTGGTTCCAAAAAGTTTTTTGGTAAAGAAGCGGTTTTTTCTTTTTTGTAATGAGAAGCTTTTCTCTATTGTTAGTTAACTTGTTATTACCTCCTGAAATCGAAGCTTGAATCTTGAGAAGTTCAGTTTCCACCTCATTTAATTGGCGGAAAATATTTCGAAGGTTCGTTTATTCCATTCCTTAGTTTTTTTCTTTAGAATTCTATGTTTGAACATCAGTTGATACATAGTCGAGCCAAGACAATTTGCTCGCCAAAAGATTGTTTAACTATGTTTCTGAAATCCTCCCGTTGAAGCCAAGCATTCTCAACATTTTTAATTGCTCCACGACTGACTGAGTTCGGTTCGTCTTTGTTAGCTCCTAGAAGTTAATTGTATGGCTTGCTTTTGCAATTTCTTAACAAGAAACATGAACAAATAGTTTTATGTAATTTACAATCAAGAAAAAGATTGCTTCAATTTCTTTAAATGTATCAATTTTTCTGGTTGATTTGTCAGAACTCCCCATTGGAAAAACAATTCACTACAAGTTCATATGCAAACTGAGCACATGCGAGATAGTTTGGCAACCAGGTCCCGAAAGAACTATCCAATTATTCGAGAGACGGACTGTTGTGACTATCAGAGAGGAATGGGAAAATGTTGAATCAGAGAATAATGTCAAGCAAGAAGAAGCAGTTGTTGATATCCGGATAGCCAATCAATCAAGTGATGCTTTTGAAGATTCGCCTAATCTTGACAAGAAAGTCATGGCTAAAGCCGAAAATGACTTGAATGTTTCAAGGTCAGCACAAACTGCTTCCATTGTAGATGATGAGGAAGAGGATGGAGTAAGCTTGGTTATCTACGATGAGGGTTGCGTTCTTGTGTCGGGACTGACTATACATGTGATAACCGAAGAAGTGCTTGCCAACTGCCAAGGAACTAAAGAGCTCTATCCTAGGCGGTTCGTCTAATGGAACTGAAGGGGAGAGTTTGGTTAAGTGTGATGAAGGTCAAGCTCTTGTGTTGTTGGGATACAAAACATCCCACATTGATTGTAGGTAGTAAAATACCACAACATATAAGGGGAGGTGAATCCCTACAAAAAGGTTTAAGGGTTTGTGTTAGAAGGGTGAATCCCGATCTTATAACCAAAAACAATATATAAACCCGATATGGCAAAGACTTCAATCAGTGAGGAACGATGCAGAGCTATGTCTCATGTGTGTGTTTTTATACCTTTTGAAGATGAAACTTTAGGCAACATTCAACCAGATATGATATGTTGGCCTCTAACATATAAGCTCAATGAGGTTCCAACACTGCAATATATAATTAGAATTTTACAATACAGGATAGTTACACTTCCACCAATCGCAATGCAAGTGGTCATGTTGATGCACACATATTAGAAAGATAGAATACCAGTAACAAATTTTAACGACCTTGTGAGATTTGGGTCTCAGTGATGGACGTAGAGTACATGAACATGTTAGCGGACGAGGATGATGGATACAGGGAAGGGAAGTCGTCGAAGACTTGTCTCCCTAGGCCTTTGTGTTTCCACTCCCTAACAAACGAGAGTCCAGTCGAACCGAGCTCCAATCCCTCAAGATCGGGCACTACACCCACCCCATCCAAGTACCCTACAACCTCCCTCATTGTAGGTCGATCCTCAGGGACGACATTTGAGCACAACAACCCCAACTTCAACACCATCTTCACCTCCTCCTCCGAATACTTCCCCTTCAGCTTTGGGTCCACCATCCTCAAAATATCCCCTCTCTTCCAAAGCCTAAACACCATATGCACCAAGATAGTGTCTTCTTTAGGGACTAGGAGATCGATAGGCCGTCGTCCACACACTACCTCGAGGGCAAACGCCCCGAAAGCGAACACATCTATGCTTGGAGTAGCCTTCCCCGTCAAGTGCTCCGGCGCTAGGTACCCTAAGGTTCCCTTCACATGGGTGGTTAGGGGGTCAGCTCCGTGGTCATGTAGCCTCGCTAGACCGAAATCACTCAACCTCGCGTTCAACTCAGAGTCTAGGAGGACGTTGCTGGCCTTGATGTCGCGGTGGACAACAACTTGCTCCCATTCTTCGTGGAGGTAGAGCAATCCAGAAGCTACTCCTTTAACTATCTCGCATCTCTGGTCCCAACTGAGGGTCAATTTAGGGCTATCATTATGGTAGAGGAGTTTATCTAAGCTCCCATTTGGCATACACTCGTAAATGAGAAGAAGCTCCCCCTTTCGACGACAGTAGCCGAGAAGCTGGACTAGGTTGCGATGGCGAAGCCTACCGATGCTTACTATCTCAGCCACAAATTCTTGCATCCCTTGTCTGGAATCATGGGAGACCTTCTTCACCGCGACCTCCTTCTTTGATTTAGGTAGAGTTCCCTTGTATACCTTGCCGAATCCGCCGGTTCCCAATAGCTCCTTGTCTCGAAATCCCTTGGTGGCAACATAGAGATCTTTGTATTTAAACCGACGTGGTCCGTACTCGGATTCCCAATCTTCCAACTCTTCTGAGAATTTTTTCTTCCTCCGAGCTATGTACAAAAACACAAAGACTATAGCTGCTATAATGATGACTACACCGATCATTGAGATTCCGATAATCAGTATCTTAGAGACAGCATGAGATTTGGTGGCAGAGGTTGGCACTGCCCATGGGGTTCTCGGAATGACCGGCAGGCCAGAGATATTGAGAGGCGGGGCTGTCCCGTTGAGGGCGAAGCTCCATCCAAGGATGTAATGGAAGTTAACCATGGAGCCTGTGGCGGAGGAGAAGCCTATATACATGATATCGTTGAAAATAGAGGAGAGATCAACAGGTAAAGTTAACAAGGGGATTGTAGGCTTGCTCATGTTGGTTAGGCCTAAAGTGACATCCATTTGTTTCTTTGATGCATCATATTCAATCCACACTTGTAGTGATTCGCTATTGTATAAGGAAATACCGGCAAATGATGTCGTGTTGATGAAGTACCCGGCAGTTTTAGATACATTCGACTGTAGGCTGTTGATGTCGATTCCCAAGTGGTTTCCATCAATGTCTCCGAATTCAATGTCTTGGTTGGTGTCGACTTCAACCCCAACCACGTGGTTGGTCGTGGCTCCATCGTTGGTCTTATTGAACACACCGAGGTGTTGCTTGGGGAGGGAGTATGGCAGCCCTCTAGTTGGGGCGATGACGAAGACCAATCCATGGCCGGCAAGGCTGGGGTATTCCGAAAATATAGCAAAGACAAAGGTGGTAGAGAATGAGAGTACCGAGCCATTTGGGGACTGCTTGAAGGGGATGGGGTCGTTGTAGAAGGCATGACCCTTCCCTTGCTTCGTCTCATCGGTGAGCCTTAGGAGACCCTCCGAAGTGATCGATGCAATGCCATCGAGTGTTAGGGCGTTATCGGCTGATTTGAATCCGTTGTACGTGATGGTTGTGTTTCCTGATGCTCCAACATAGACAACGAGGACACCGAACGACAAGAGCAAAGAGAGGTTGAAATACATGATCGATCGATCGATCTCAACTATATATACATGATTGAAAGGAAAAGTTACATTACATGGAAGATGATCTCTGATTCTCAACTCTTTCTATGTGGATCTTAATTAATTCAGAAAGTCCTCGTTTATATGCCTTGCTTTAGTATTAATATTCCACACATAACATATTGCTGATATTTTCAGAGATCAATTACGAACATGTTAGATTGTCATCGTCTTAAGACCCGGTTAGATTATTTGCTCAGGCGACCTTATAAAAATATACTGTAGATTATTGCAATTGGGTACTTTTAGCTTAATAAATATAGTTGACCTTCTCAAATAGTAATAGTTTATACTTTAATGTACACTATAGCAAGAAAATTAGATCAGTGCAAGTATGATGTGATGATGAACGTACAAGGTGACTGATTTGAACCCAATTATATCTGGATTGTAAGCGGGATGAAATCAAATTTCAAAATCTCATCAGACTATGTGCGTTTAGCGCACCGGGTTTACACCTCGTTAATATTCATTGATCAATATATATTATCCTCCTTTCCTCATTTTCTATACAAAATTTTATTTGATTTTCTCTCATTTAATTACCTAATTTGAGCATAGGGTAATCATATCCGTATGATGTTCTACACATAAATTTTGATTTCTTTCCTTTCTATTTCCTCATATTCAAATCTATTATCTTCTTGAAGTTGAAAGTTGGATTTTATCTTTAAAAAAGTAAGGATGTCATCGTAAAATTTGATCCGTTTCCCTTCTTGAAGTTGGATTGCATCAGGACTCTGCTCCCTTTAGCCCATGCAAAAGCCTTCCATCATCCCCGACATACGGAGCCGATGATGGCGCGCTTGGCTCCCAATACGTGTTGATTTTGGGGAAATGGAAGCAGGACCTAGCTAGATCTGAGTTTGTTGTTGATTATCGTGATATTGTTGACTTCGACCTCAAATGTCGATAATTCCTTTGCCAACTCCGATATTTGGTATCAAAAAACAAGCCATGTGTTTGTCGATATCACGTCGTAACAATAGTAAGTCGACCCGATCCAGATGGTTCGCACTTGAGGGGCGTGTTGGGAATAAAAAACCGAAATATAAGAATGGGTCTACATAATGACTTAAGCTTTTGTTATAGAAGAATGTATTCTAACCTTATACCCAAAAACAAAATAAACCAAACACGACTCCTAATTTCATACGACCCAATCGGGATTCGAAATCTCATAGTTAGAGGCCATTAGAGCCTCACCACATCACTCAAACCTTTACCTAAATGAAATAAAAAAAAAAAAAAGTTCATTATGCTCTATACCAAGAAACGGTGTCGTTTTAGTGTTGCAAGGCCGCATACATAGGCAATCTATACTGGTGAATAAGTAAGCCACGTCAACTCCCGCCAGTTTCGAAGTCGAGATTCCTAATCAATCCTTCAAGATATTCAGAAGCAATGGTAGGTTACAAGGGTAAAAACGTCTTTTCACCAAAGAAGTCGGTTCCTCTTCAGTTTTCATTGCAATTTCTCGTTTCAATTCCAAATCGCAGTTGATAATCCGTTCGTGTTCTACTCTCCGTCGTATACCTCCGGCTCCGATCAGTGTCTCGAATTAGCGGCAATGGCCCCTCAGACCCGAAGGAATTCATCGGCGCCCAACCTGGTGGTGGAGCGGTCATCGGACGGCGAGGAAAGCTCTTCGTCAGAAGAGGAGGAGGAGGAGGAGGACATTGAAGCTGAAGACGAAGTAGAAGAAGAGGCGAACGGTGGTGATGTGGAGGATGAGACTGTGGAGGCGGAGGTGAGAGAGGAGGAGAAGAAGAGGAAGAAACCTATCACTATCAGTCTCAAGAATGTTTGTAAAGTAATGGAACGCTAAACCCCTCTGATTTGCTAGGGTTTCTGAAACAGCGAAATTCGTTGATTGTTTCTTTCGATTGTTGAAATTTTGAATGATTGACGGTCGTTATGTCTGATTTTTAGGTTTGTAAGAAGAGCGGTCATCAAGCCGGATTTCTGGGGGCTACCTACATCGATTGCCCCATGAAGCCTTGCTTCCTCTGCAAATTGCCTGGTGCATTTTTTTTCCCAATCAATTCCTTTTTTTTCACCTTCTAGTTTTCAATTTTCCTGTTTTATTTTGAATGCTGCATTTGTGAAATTGAAAAGTGAAAACAATAGATTCCCCCTAAAAAAGCTTACCAACTGGATTTGTGAAAACAATAGATTCTCCCCTATAAATGCTGATCAAGTTATCTGGGATTAGGGATATACTGTTTGAGCCATTCCATGTGGGTAGACTATTCTGAAACGGGGCCTCAGTAACAATGAAATTGGTATTGTGTTCGTATGCTGGCTTCCTGTTATCTGTGAGGCACTCATTTGCATGTTGCGCAAATCGTTCAAAAGTGACTTATAACGAATTATTCGTGCTGATAAGGAAATTTTTTGTCTGGATAATGAGCTGAATGTATAAACTTCGTCCCATAGGCCCAAATGAACCCAGCATTAAGTATCTATTTTGGATTAGCTTTCATTTTCACGAGCTGACTCAATCACAAGAACATATCAGTTGCTTAGACTGCTGAATGTCTTTTGGATTTTCTATTGAAGGCCATACAACATTGACTTGCCCTCATAGAGTGGCCACAGAGCATGGTATTGCTCCTGCACCCCAAAGGAATACCCGTCTCTTGGTGGATTACGTATTCAAGCGCCAGCACAGAGATAAAATCTCATCAGTGAGTTTATTGCTTAACTGCTTACATAGCCAGTTTGTTGCATTTTTTAATATGCAACTTCATCATTTGCATTGTATGACTTGAAGAAGTCAAATGAACTTGTCTCTATCCTAAATATATTGGAAGAATTAGTAAGATGCCTTATAGACACTCTCCATGGTTGAAATACTTCCAGATTAATTACTCTACTACCTTTTCTTAATTCTATAGGCAAGATATATCTGGATATACCTTATCTTATTTTTATCTACATGTTCCTTCATTCCTTGAATAAATCCTTTATATCTTTGTGTTGCTAATATATAATTACATGTCCGAAGCTTTAGATTGAAAATATTTTTAATTTTCAGTGGTTGCTGACTTGCTGCTATACACTAATGTGATTGAGCTTTTGGTGATTTGGAGAAATTCTAATATAGCAACCAAAAGTCCATGGATTTTAAAATAGTGGTGTTTTCTGGCATCTTATTTTTGCACAGCACAAAAAGTTGTTGGGTTTAGCACTAATCTCCGTAAAATGCTTTGAACAGTTTTTCTCAATAATTTTAACTCCGCAATAAATGGAAAAGAAAATCTTCTGAAAGGGGTTAATGTTAATTCTCTTTTCTTTTCAATCTTATTGGTTCCAAATTGTAATAATTATGACTTATCACATGGTTTATATTGATTTCACATTCGCATTAGGTGAAGCCATCATTTGTGATTCCAAATCATCTGAGTTGTGGGGTTATCAAATACCATTCTAGAAGAGTCACTTGTTTGGAGTTTCATCCAACTAAGGATAATATTCTTCTATCAGGAGATAAGGTGAGCATGGTATCCTGTGCTTTAAGTATACAATGTAAATTGGCGGTGTTGTTTCTGATCTTCAACATTTATTTCAACTATCTTCATATGTAATGCTTTTTAGAAAGGGCAACTTGGAGTCTGGGACTTCCATAAAGTATCTGAAAAGATGGTCTATGGAGGCATACACAATTGCATCCTTAATAATATGAGGTACTTGTTTGTGAAGAAAGCAATGATCCTTTTACCTTTATTTTCTCTGCTTTGCATGATGCATGCTTTCAGGAATATTTATGGGCTGGTAACTTCCAAATTTATGCAGGTTTAGTTCAGTCAACGATGGAACCATTTTTTCTGCGTCTTCTGATGGAACCATCAGTTGCACTGACATAGAGACTGGAATCTCACAATCGATGATGGATCTCAATCCTGATGGGTGGAATGTATGTAAAACATTACATTAAGTCCTCCCTGTAATTCAGTTCCCACATTTCATTCCCTAGTATAGTGGCCTCTTTATATTTGAACTGATGTTTTAATCTTTACATGTATTTATGTTATAGCGATTCGTCAAGTTTTCTTACTATCATTTTTTTCTCCTTTCTGCTCAAGTAAGACAAGTATCTCATCCGACTTTTCTGGATGATATCTTGATACCTTTATAACCTGTTTACTATGGATTAATGAAAATGTACACAGGGCCCGAGCACTTGGAAGATGCTTTATGGGTTGGATGTCAATCAGGAGAAAGGTCTAGTTCTTGTTGCAGACAACTTTGGTTTTCTTTACATGTGAGTGATTTTATTTTCCATTTTTCTTTAGTAGAAGCACTCATCCAAAATTTTCCACTTAAAAACACTAGCTGAAAATGCAGTAGTGGTAATTCCTGCTTTTCTGAACTTTCCCGTTACGTACATTTTATCGGAACATGAAATATAGATTCCTGGGCCGTGTTCATGTATTTTGGGATTTGAGAACTTTCGGAAGCTGTGTTCAGGACCTGGTTCATTTTATGCGTGGCAATGGATGTGATTAAATAGTTATAAAATTGTAGGCATTGCACTTATAAGACAGTATTAGATCCAGCTCTTCTGTGTTTGGTGCACTCCATCTGGTTCCATGCGACGTTTTCCTACATTTAGCTAGACTTATTCTCTGATGAATGCAGGCTAGATACTCGAACCAAGAACAAAACTGGCGAGACAATCATGATTCATAAAAAGGGGACAAAGGTTGTTGGGCTTCATTGTAATCCTCTTCAGCCTGATCTATTTTTGAGCTGCGGCAATGATCACTATGTAAGCTTTATCCTCCTGAGTGTGTTGTATGTGCATCTCTCATAGTTTGTTGGGGTTATAAATTTATATAGCTTGGACATTTTACTTCATCTTCCATTTGTTTCTTAAGCAAAATTTGACTGTATCAATGAATGTCTGTTGGGGGTTTAATCAACATATAATTCAGATTCTGCTAGAATTCTAATTCAGTTCACCATTGTTGGAATTTTACATAATTAATTCAAATTTAAATAAAATCATAATGTGGATAAGAAATTTACATGTCATGCTCTTTACGATCTTGATCTTCTCCTGAATATGTTTTCTCATCATCAGGCTCGATTGTGGGACATACGTAGATTACAACTTGGTGGTTCTCTATGTGATCTTAAACATGGCCGTGTTGTTAACTCTGCCTACTTTTCTCCTCTGACTGGAAGCAAAATTCTCACCACATCCCAAGATAATCGAATTCGTGTTTGGGATTCTATCTATGGAAATTTAGATGCCCCAAGTCGAGAAATTGTACACAGTCATGATTTCAATAGACATCTGACTCCTTTCCGAGCTGAATGGGATCCAAAGGTGTGTACAGTATTATTATTTGTTGGATGCCATTAAATTTCTAATCATGTTTTTTCTTACTAGAGGATTGAAGGGTTTCATATTTGATATATAAACAGGATCCATCGGAATCCCTTGTGGTTATTGGTCGTTATATAAGTGAGAACCATAATGGGATTGCATTGCATCCCGTTGATTTCATAGATGTCAGTACAGGACAGCTGGTCGCAGAAGTGATGAACTCAAATATTACCACCATCAGTCCAGTAAATAAGCTACATCCCCGGGATGATATTTTGGCATCTGGTAGCTCAAGGTGTGCTCTAATATCCTCACATCGTCTTGTTTCCATTTCACTGCTATCTTGGAATGTGTTCTTTACAAGGTCCTCAATAGTTCCTCTTTCTACCGAAATATGTGTTTAATGAACTGGGTTGTGAGTAGCTACATTACATTATGCAGATCCCTTTTCATCTGGAAGCCAAACGACAAATCTGATCTCCCGCAACAGGATGAGTTACTGCATAAGATTATTGTGTCTGATAAAACCGAGAAGAAACCTGGGAAGCACAAACCTGGGAAGCACTCCAAGGATGAAAGTGACTCTGACGATGATATGTTTAGCACTATCAACAAGTTGAAAAACAAAGGTCTCGGGTCCAAATTAGCTTCCAAGAAGCACAGAAGGCGATAATCAGCTGCTTTTTCTAAGGTGGCAATGTTCCCATGGACCGAAGATTTTGAACTGAGCATCCCTTGTGGATCCTAAGTTGCTTGTCTCGGTTAACTATTGAATATATATCACACCAAGCATCAGAAATTTCACTTTTTGCTGGCTTTATTATGTGTATATGTAGGCTATCTGCGGTTTCCCCACCTCCCATGGCAGGTTGATGCTGCTGGTTCCCTGGTAAGGTTTTGTAATGCTAAGTTTTCACCGGTGCCTGTTAAGTAGCTTGAACTTGACTGCTCTTGGGAAGTATTACACGCCCTTGGTATTATAAGAACTGTCATCTGTTGGGAGTGTACATTTTATTGCAATGATTTGATGCTGGTCATTCAACTTGTTAGGCCACAAAGTTGTCTTCTATGATTATATCAATATGTTGCCAGTTCGCGGTTTTGTATAGGCTCTTTATAAGCAATCGGCACATCGCTCCAAAAAGATTTTTGTAGTTGTAAAAAGTTCACCTTTTTTTATAAGAGGTAATTTGTTGAAATGGATCTTTTACAATATTTGATTAGGTAGTTAGCCCCTTAATTTGTTTATTAGTCACAACCACCCCTCTAATTATTATTTTTGGCCGTAACAGTGATTCCTTCCTTCCTCCCATCTTCTTCCTCGGAGCTCACCGGATCTGGAGCCGACGAAGTCGGAGCCGCCCGCTGTGCACCATCTCCTACCTCCCGCCTCCCTGCTCGCCGGTTCCTCGCACCACCACCACCCTCCGTTATTTCGTCCGTTATTCACGCTTATTTCCTTCTCCATCGCTTCTCCATCCAGCGCCTCGTCCTCTCTGGAAAGCAGCACTCCGGTGACATCCCGTCGGAATTTGGTCGATCAACTTACCAATCTCGCCCGTCTATAACCCTCCGGTTCAATTCCGGTTGACCTCGGTGGATTGCAGTCGCTAGCGGCCAAAAACGTAGATCTGAGAAATTAGGGGTTAGAAATTAAAGGTTAGAAACCTAGATCTGAGAAATTAGGGGTTAGAAATTCAGATCTACTAAAAACGTCTCGCTCGTTGTTTTCTAACCTAGATCTGAGAAATTAGGGGTTAGAAACCCAAGAATTGAGTTTGGAGCTCGAATTTGAGCTTGAATTGGAAAGAGGATGCGGCGTAACTCGCCACTGGAGCAGATGATTCCACCATTGCTGGGCACCTCGTGCTCGAACTTGAGCTTACGTGGAATGGCTCCCTGCAATCCATTTCCATTCAAGATGGAAATGTTATTCACTGTATTACTAAAATATATGAGTATAATATAATTATAAATATTGATAAATCTTTCAAGATGGAGTAATTATAACTCGTTTAAGGCAAAATTCCGCTGATATTAATAGGTGTTTTTACGTATACAACCAATATTAATGTCGTAGTTTCAAAGACGTTGTATTTTTATATGTGCAATAAGGTGGTACTCCCTCTGTCTCGAAAAACAAGTCGTTTTAGCAATGTGCACTAATTTTAATAAAACACTCACCTATCAATCAACATCATCATTCCACTAACTTTTTTCCTTTAATTTTATTATTTTTAAATACCCACTATATTTTTTAACCAATCAAACTCTTTTAAAAAGTTAACAACACAAAACCCAATACAAATCATTATTATCCCCATACCTAGAAAACATAAAACGACATGTATTTTGATACAACTCAACTAGTCTAAAACGACTTGTTTTTCGAGACGGAGGGAGTAATATTTTGATTCCACGTTTTAAGCTCTTATGTCATCAATTATATAAAATTGTCACCATAAACAATTGTAATTAATGAAGCGTAATAACAAATGTCATCCATGAATAAAAATTTAATGAAGATGTCACCACAAGTGATTGCATCAATGAAGTGTAATCACAAACGTGTCATCAGTGAATGAAAGTTTAATCGATGAAAATAAATCGATATACAATTGATTAAATTAAAAACATGTGACATCAATCGATTTGATTAAAAAAAATGGCATCAAATAATTACATTATAAAAATGACATCAAATACCATTTTGAAAAATTTGTATCACATTAAAGAAAAAAAAATGTTATCAAAATACTACTTTGAAAAAATATCATCAAAAATATGGCATCACGGTAAAAAAAAATATCATCAAAAAATTGACACAAAAAAAAATGGCATCTGTCATTAACAGTAAAAATAAATGGCATCAATGATCAACGTGACATTACTGTAAACAAAAAATGTCATCAATGTTTAAAAAAAGTGACATTAAAAAAGTGTCATCCAATCATTTCATTAGAGAAGTGGCATTCAAAGTGAAAATAAAATATAGTAAAATTTTGGCATCAAAACGGTAAAATATGGCATCACTAAAAAAAAAAAAAGTTGGCATCAAAACGGTTAACAGTAAAAAAAATGGCATCAATGATCAACGTGACATTACTGTATACAAAAAACGTCATCAGTGTTTAAAAAAAGTGACATTAAAAAAGTGTCATCCAATCATTTCATTAGAAAAGTGGCATCAAAGTGAAAATAAAATATAGTAAAATTTTGGCATCAAAACGATAAAATATGGCATCACTAAAAAAAAAAAAAAAGTTGGCATCAAAATAGGTTGGTCAACGTTGAACGTTAAAATTTTGGCATCAAAACGGTAAAATATGGCATCACTAAATAAAATAAAATATATAAAAAAGTTGGCATCAAAATGGGTTGGTCAACGTTGATCCGGTCAACGGTCAACGTTGACCGGTCAATGGTCAAACGGTTGACCATTGACCAACCTATCCTATTGGGAAGGGGGCTAGGGCAAAACTAATTAAATTGATTTAGAGGCTAAGTGACTAATTGAATATTCAAAAAAGGTCCTCTACCAAAATCACCCTTTTTATAATTGAATTTTTTTATTTAAAAAAAGTATGTAGTAGTAAATACTACCTCCGTTCGGAAAAACTTGACACTTTACTATTCATGCACGCTTTTTTAGGAGATAAAAACTATATAAAATATCTAGTTTTTTTAATAATTTTTTTAACAACTTAGTAGTTATTATTAATAAGTACAAACTTGTTAAAAAAAATTATAAAAAAATGAATATTTTATATAGTTTTTATTGTTGTAAAAAAGCGTGCGTGAATAGTAAACGACAAGTTTTGCCGAACGGAGGGAGTATAAAATATTTCACTTAAAAAAATTGCACATTATTTACTCACATGTGATTCACCCACCATTTATTTCATTAACTACTACTCTTTCCGTTAATTAAAACATGTCGTTTTAGACATTTGTACATTTTTTTAAAAAGCAAATAAAAATACACTTATACCCCTAATTATTACTTTACTTTTCCAATTTATTGAAAACTACAACTAACAGATATCTAATCATGACAAGGGTAATTTTGGAAAGTAAACACCAAAATACCTAAAACGACATGTTTTTCTTAACAATATTTTACTTCTAAAACGACATGTTTTTCTTAACGGATGGAGTATTATTTATTGGCAAAAACTAACTATTAAATGATCGAGGCATGTAACTCAAATTATTCTAGATGTACCACATTCTACCGCTTTCCTTCGAGTAATATTCGGTTGGTGACACATACCCATTGTTTTATTATTTAGCCTATTAGCTAAAATGGTAGAGCAATGTGTTATACACATCGACGTGGATTCGAATCTCACATAGACTACATATATTGCTTTCGTTTATGCATGCTAAATATGATAAAGATAAGGCAAACTTGTAATGTCATTTTGGTTTAGTTACTACATTTTGCTGATTTTATTGACCAACATAGCAACTATTAAA
Organism: Persicaria tinctoria; assembly: GCA_037127255.1. Classification (NCBI taxonomy): domain Eukaryota; kingdom Viridiplantae; phylum Streptophyta; class Magnoliopsida; order Caryophyllales; family Polygonaceae; genus Persicaria; species Persicaria tinctoria. The sequence continues at coordinate 15,448,643 of JBANSL010000007.1, read as the reverse complement.
TATACTTGGTAGATATGTGGATTTATAATTCGAAGAACAATTTTGCCCAAAGATAATGCATTTAACCATTCGTACCAATTCCAACTCGTACATGTACTTAGTTAGATTACTTAAATGGTTCATGATTTCGGGAGCATGTAGGACACTTACTGACATGACCACTTTTCTGGCATCTGAGAAATACATGGAGCACTTTGTAGCTTCACAAAGCCCTATTATTAACTTATATTTTGCTGAAATATGAGACAAGGACTGGTTTCGTAAATGCTTAACAGTTTTTTTATATTTTCTATTTGGTTGCAATAAAACGACAACCCATTTCAATGCCATTTATACCAAACATATTTGCAGTTTTGCACTACTCTCCCCAATAGAAGCATCCTAACTCCTAAATCAAATATATAAGAAAACTCTGTAGAACTTTGATTATGATCCAATCAAGATTACAGAGAGAAAGAGTGAACTCGAGAACTAAAAAGGAAGAAGAAGCTGTAACAGAAAACCTGTGTTGGTTAGGGACATATTGAGCTTATATAGGCTCCTATCCTTCACCTTTCACTAATTACATAAAACCTCCCAATACTTACTAGTTACAATAATATATCCTCTACTCTTATACCCAACTTGAGTGCAAGGAAGCGATGCTGGGCTTGTCCAAGAGCTTTTGTCATCAAATCTGCCAATTGAAGAGCTGAAGGGATATGATGGGTTTGAAGAAATCCATCTTGCTATTGTTCTCTAACAAAGTGGCAATCAATCCTTAGATGCTTCGTTCTCTCGTGAAAGACAGGATTGGCTGCAAGATGTTCAACTGATCTAGGGCTGTTATTTGAGCCGAGTAGCTCGGGCTCGGCTCGGGCTCGGCTCGGAAAAAGCTCGACTCGGGCTCGCTCGAATTAAATATGAGCCAAGCTTGAGCAGAATTCTGAGCTCGAGCTCGGCTCGAGTAGCTCGTATAGCTCATTTTATGGGTGAAATTACTGTTCTACCCCTATGTTTTATTTAACCCCATGTAAATATGTTTTATTTAACCCCTTGTAAATAGGGCGTATATCTCGTTTCGTAGCTGAAATTACAGTTTTGTCTCTAGGTTTTATTTAACCTCTTCTTCTAAAGAGTCTATCAGCCGCTTTGCCTTTTGGACTCCATTCACTTTGAATCACAGATCTACATTTTGTGAGTAGCTCGAGCTCGACTCGGCTCGACTCGAGAAAATGAGGCTCGAGCTCGAGCTCGACTCGTTTGTAAACGAGCCGAGTTTGAACACCCACTACTCGAGCTCGTTAACTCGTATATCAGCCCTAAGCTGATCTGTTGTCACAGTATAGAGGAATAGGACGAGGAATGTGCACTTTCAGTTGATCAAAGAGGCCTTCTAACCATATCATCTCACTTGAAGCATAGGACATGGCTCTATACTCTGATTCTGTGGAAGATTTGGAGACTGTCTTCTATTTCTTGGTCTTCCAAGAGACCAAGTTCTTTCCAAGCATCATGCAATAACCAGAGAGTGACTTGGCAGAGTAGGCACAGGAGCCCCAGTCTGCATCTGTGTAGGCCGAGATATCCAGTAAGGAATCCTTGGAATAAAATAATCCTGCACTCAAGGTACCTTTGAGGTATCTGAGAACATGGAGTGCAACTTGGTAATGAGGAGTCCTTGGAGAGCTAATGAACTGAGATAGATGTTGTACTGCATAGGAGAGGTCAGGTCTGGTCATGTTGAGGAAGAGAAGTCGTCCAACCAGCCTTCTGTAGACCTCAGGATCTTCCAACAAATCACCTTCATCTGGAGACAACTTCAGGCCTTGCTGTAATGGAAACTTGGATTCCTTAGCATCCAACATTTCAGTGTCCTTGAGCAGATCCAAAGTGTATTTCCTTTGGTGGATTGTCATTCCAGTTGCTGATCTTGATATCTCCATGCCTAGAAAGTATCTGACTTGGCCAAGATCTTTGATGGTGAACTTGGAGTGCAATTGTGCTTTGGTATCAATGATAACTTGTTCATCATCACCTGTTAATAGCAAGTCATCTACATACACAAGAGCTGTCACAATGCCTTTGGAAACAGGTTTGATAAATAGAGAATAGTCTAATTTAGACTGTACATAACCCAATGAAACTAGGAACTTAGTGAGTTCCACATTCCATTGTCTACTAGATTGCTTCAAACCAGACAGTGATCTCTTTAAGAGACACACCTGTCCTGGCTTGGCTTTGATATAGCCATCTGGAATTTTCATATAAATTACTTCATCTAAATAACCATGTAAAAATGCATTATTAATATCTAATTGATGAATAGGCCAATTTCTAACAGTGGCTAAAGCAAGTAAGCATCTAACTGAGGCAAACTTAGCAACAGGAGAAAAAGTATGCTTGTAATCTTTATTTTTCACCTGATTGTAACCTTTGGCAACTAGACGTGCCTTATACCTTTCAATGCTTCCATCTGGCTTGTATTTGAGTTTAAACACCCATTTTGATCCAATTGGTATGTGTCCTGGAGGAAGAGATGTTAACTCCCATGTCTTGAACTCTTTATCCATTGCTTCAATCCATTTGGAGTCTTTCTTAGCTTGAGAGAAAGTATGTGGTTCTGAAATTTGAACCATGTTGACAAAGGAACTCACAAAATCACTAGAATAACAGTTAGTATCACCAAGAACATAAGATAGAAAACTCTGAGACATAGAATTATTTTGTGGAATGGAAGAGCACAAAAAATCTTTGAGCTTAGTAGGTAGTTGATGTAACCTGTTAAATCGTCTTGGTTGAGCATTTACCACCTGTAAAGGCTCATCATAGGATGCTGCAGTGTCATGAGGTAAAACTTCTGGTATCTCAATATGTGTAAAGGACTCATTGGAGTCACTGCTTGTGTCACTAATGTGACCATTGCCAATAGGTTCAGAGTTTGAACCTTGACTGGCATGAGGGAGACCACCAATTCCGTTATGGACTAAATCAGAGGAATCAACAGGACTTACCAAGGGAAATTGAAGAGATGAGGATGAAGGTACACCAGTACCTAAAACACCATCTCTAAAAGGAAATTTATCTTCAAAAAATTGAACATGTCTACTCACAATATATTTTTGTGTGTCCAGGCAATACAACCTGTAAGCCTTTTGTGCAAAAGGATAACCAACCAATATACACTTAAAAGCTTTAGAACCAAATTTGTCCATTTTGGCCATAGGGTTCAAAGCAAAACATAAGCAACCAATAGTTTTAAGATCATCCAAAACAGGAGAAGATCCAAACATAACCTCAAAAGGAGATTTCCACTGTAAAACTGCAGAGGGTAACTTATTGATTATATGTGTAGCAGCAAGCACACAATCAGACCAAAATTTAATAGGTAGATGAGCATGTAAGCGGATAGCTCTAGCAGTTTCAATAAGATACCTGTGACGTCTCTCAACTTTACCATTTTGTTGAGGAGTATAAGGTGCACTTCTCTGATGAATGATACCTTTCTCAGCAAAGAGTTTCAAGCAATCATGTTGAAGAAACTCTGTGCCATTATCACTTCTAAAACACTTGACATTAACTTTAAACTGAGTATAAACATAAGAAATAAAAGATGATAATATTTGAAACAATTTAGTTTTGCTGGCCATCATAAAAGTCCAGGTAACCCTACTCTTATCATCCATCACAGTAAGGAAATAGGAAAAACCTTCAATACTTTTGGTCTTATATGGACCCCAGATATCAAGGTGAACCAAATCAAAACAATTCAAGGAAACAGAAGTACTAATAGGAAAAGGCAATCTATGCATTTTACTCAATACACAAGTTTCACAAGGAGGTAAGTGTTTAGCAGAAACATTAGGCAAATGTAACAACTTGCTAAGAGAAGCATGACCCAACCTAACATGAAGCTTTTGCAAAAGCTCAACATCCTGACCAGTGGAAACACTGGAAACAGATTTATTATGTATAGAACTAGAAACATTTGAAACAAGAAAATTGATCTTGAAAGGCAGCTGCTCAGTAGTGCAGGAAGCCTGATCTTGTTGTAGCATGTACAGTCCATTCAGCTTAGCTCCAGAACCTATGACTTGATTAGTGCCAAGGTCCTGGAAAAACCAATTGCTTGCTGTAAAGACTGCTGCTAAACTAGAATCATCAACCAACTTACCAACTGACAACAAGTTATGCTTAAAACTAGGCACCAGTAACACATTCCTAAGCATAATAGAATCAGTTAAACACAAATTACCAATCTCAGTAACACAAGCAACACCACCATCAGGCATCCCAACACTAATAGGTTTAGCAAGTAATCTTTTATCACAAAGTAAATGTTCAAAAGCAGTCATATGATCAGTAGCACCAGTATCTATAATCCAATCAGTTTCTTTTGAAAATCTTGCAAGAAAGGCCAGATTATAGGATATTGAATTACCTGCCATATTGGTCACAACACAGTTAATCTGATTTTTGTCTTGCATAGCCCTCAGAAGCTCCTGACAAAGAGCATTGACCATTGTTTGATCCATTTTCAGACCACTGCTAGACCCACCAGTGCTGGAGGAATTAAAACACAGTTCTTTGCTGCCACCTTCATCCAATGGAGTCTCCAAGGCACCTTCAGGAACCTCATATGCATTGTTAGCTGCAGGCTTCCCATCTCTAGGACCCTTATACCACTCAGGAAACCCATGCAATTTGAAGCAAGTGTCCATGATATGTCCCTTTCCCCTGCAGTGATAACAAATCTTATCCCTATTATCTTTCCTGAAATCCTTCCTACCATCTTTCCCAGTTTGAGTTTGTGACTGTGGTTGCTGGGATTGAAACCTGTCACCCCTTCTTGCTGCTGCCAAAGCCATAGTATCTAATTGTGCCGTAGTTGACACCCCCTTCCCTCCTTCCACCTGTTGAACCAAATAATAGGCTTTGTTGAGCGTCGGAAGAGGATCTGTACCAAGAATGCTATTACAGACTTGTTCATAGCCATCACCCAAACCAACCAAGAACTGCATCAAGCGGTTCCTTCCTTCAATATCTGCTACTTTCTTGGTAATCTGACAAGTGCACGCAGCCATTGCACCACATCCACAACTCGGATAACCTTCCACACTTTGCAACTCGTCCCAAATACGCTTCAATTTGTTGAAGTACTTAGCAATCGTTTTATCACCTTTAGTAACATGAATCAATTCCTTCCTCAATTGGAAGATCAAAGGCGCATTCGCCTGGCCATACCTTTCAGACAGCTCCGACCACAGATCTTTGGCCGACTCAACGCACATAAACCCTTCCGAGATTGAACTCACCATTGAATTCAACACCCAGCACCGCACCATGTAATCAGCACGAATCCATCGCTGTAAATCCACCGAATTCCCTTGCGGTTTCACACACGTTCCATCGATAAAGCCAATTTTGTTTTTCGCCCCAAGCGCGAGACGAATTCCTCTACTCCAACCCAAAAAATTTGAACCAGAAAATTGAAACGAAATCAATTGCGCACCTGGACTGTCCGAATTAGCCAGTGCAAGTGGATCATTGTTGTTCGATTGCATACCAGTGTTCACAAGACCCTCAATTCCAACTCCATCCGCCATCTCAAGACTCGATTGTCGTAAATCACCAAGATCCGACGCCGGAATTTCTTCGCACACAGCAAGCTTCTCGCACCAAGCAAGAAACCACCAATCCACCCAGGAAATCTCACCAGCTACGATCAATCAAAGCTCAGTTGCTCTGATACCATGTAGAACTTTGATTATGATCCAATCAAGATTACAGAGAGAAAGAGTGAACTCGAGAACTAAAAAGGAAGAAGAAGCTGTAACAGAAAACCGGTGTTGGTTAGGGACATATTGAGCTTATATAGGCTCCTATCCTTCACCTTTCACTAATTACATAAAACCTCCCAATACTTACTAGTTACAATAATATATCCTCTACTCTTATATAGTCATTAAACTCCAATGTAAGATTGAAATAGAAATAGAATTTTAGAAAAAAGAATTTCAGAAAATAAATTACAAAATCTGAAATGTAGAAACTGAATAAGGAAAACTAAATTACAGAACCAAGAACTGAATTCAAAAACTGACTTTTAGAAACTGAATAGCAACAGAGCTGAAGTTTTAGAAATTGAGCTACATGAACTAAAATTTCATAAACCAAATTCTTTATCTGAATTCAATTTCAATCTTGTATATAAATCTTAGTTTATGAAATTCTTTTTTTCCTGAATTCTGTAATTTCAGATTCGGTAATGTCAATCTTTGTTTATGAAATTCTTTATCAGAATTCTATTTCAAATATTGATCACAAAAGACCAAAACCTAAAAGCAACATGATAACTACACATAACGATAGATAGTCGATCTATACGAGATTTGAATTCGTATCTTTGTGGGTGAACACAACGCTCTATCATTTGAGCTAATAGACTAAATACCTCTCAAAATTTGATTTCAATTTATAAATCAAAACGTCATGCTTAAAATCGGTTTATAGGACTAGGAAAGCTTCTACCAATTTAACCTTCAACATCTCTAAATGCTAACCTTCTAATTATATATTACAGTGTGTCGGAACCTCACCGTGCTTATATGTTAGAGAAGTATTATTATGTCTATGCAAACATATGTCAACAGATTGTGAAGGTTCGATAATGTAAAACAAAGTAATAAAGAAAATACTCTAGAAGGGGGGTTGAATAGAGTATGCCCGTTTTTCGCAGAAAGTCTCAAGACTTTTGGAGCTCGTATAAAACCCTTTGAGATTAACCTGAATCACAAAGTTAGACAATCGAACCAAGTGCGGAAATAAGGTAAAGCAATAAGTAAAGGACGCAACGAGTTGTTAACGAGGTTCGGCACGAACTTGGCCTACGTCCCCGCCTAGGGTTCTTCCACAACCCTAGGATTCAACCGGCTTTTATTGATTCACAAAGCTTAGGATCCTAATAGCTCACCGAGAAGCCTCTCTCCTATACAATTGCAATCTAGTCAACTCACGTTCCCTTGGAGTCCTAGACCAATCTAGAAGAGCCCCACCTCTCTCAGCTATCTAGTACAATCCTCTTACTCTCATTGAATCAATCGCCTAGTGTCTACTTCCTGAGTTACAAACTCTCGAGTATAACACTCTCTCGAAATATATCCTATAAGCTCACTGTGTATCTCTCAAATGCTTTGAAACAAAATATAAGACTCTTAAGAACAAGCAGAGAGAACACGTTGAAGAGAGATCGTAAACTTGAGGGCTGATTGTGCAATTATATTCTTGAAGTGCGTCAGTCCTCTCTCTCTTCTTCATCTCCTTTATATAGTGAAGATCATCGGTGCCACTTGAGGAAGGAATCTTCTCCAACGGCTAAGAGAGGATCATGGCTTGAGTGCAATCTTCTATCTTTGGAAACTTCGGAAGCCATGATCTCGATTTGATCTTTCTCAGCTATGAACGCTTTAGGAAGGAGATATAATTCAAATAGCTTCCTGAAAAGTTAGTGAATATATAATAATAATATGGAAGCATATAATAACATAATATAATATTCGGACATAATATAATAAAGTACAGGTTTTATGTTTCATCAACACAGCTGTTAGCTTCAAGACCTTTGACACAAACTGTCTGTCAAAGCCGTTGAAACTAATTCCGATTCTCATCAAGGGAGTGGAGTTATAAATCTCCCCCTTGATGAAAGACAAAACCTGTGCATCCCTGCAACTTAGTCAAACAGATATATCATAAGCACAATCGGACTAAGTACCTGCATTGGTTAGACAAATGTTGGATCATAAGTTTAAAGCCAAATAGAAACAACCAACAAAGTAAAATAAAACAAGGTCTTTCAAGACCCTTGGTTCACAACAGTTTTAAAGTCTAAACCATCAAACCATCTCCCCCTTTTTGTCTTTCAACAAAGGGAGAAGTTTAAAAACACTTACCAAAATCAGACTTACCAAAATAATTCAAAATTCAAAAGTTCCTTTCAAATCTTAAAGGCAAGAGAAGATTTATCCGATTTAAAAAATTCCATAAATAAAATGCACTCGGATAAAAGATTTTTCAGAGAATAATATGTGAACTGCATAAAGAAGGTTAAAAATCATAAAAACTATATTTGATCAAATATCTAATAAGATATTAACCAAATATATGATCCATTATATGTGCTCTACCATTCAGTTCACAACCTTTGAAATGAGGTTCAAGGATCTTGACACACCGAGTAGAGTTTATCTTTCGTAAAGGGAAAGCTCCCCCTACGAAAGTGCATCCCTGTTAAGCATTCCGATCTCATGTCTAATGAAGGTGAACCTGTCCTCTGCCAAAGTCTTAGTAAAAATGTCAGTCCATTGATAATCAGTTGAAATAAATGATATGGACACATCACCTTTTTCGACATGGTCTTTAATGAAATGATGCCTTACATCAATATGTTTGGTCCTTGAATGCTTCCTCTTGACTGTAGCCTTGGGCAACAAGCCTTGCCTTGTTCCTCACAATCTTACCATTCTCATCTAGCTTGTTTCGAAATACCCATCGAGTGCCAATGATTGATTGATGCTTTGGCCTAGGCTTCAAGGTCCAGACTTTGTTTCTTTCAAATTCGTTGAGCTCACTTTGCATAACAATGATCTAGTATGGCTCCTGAAGTGCCTCATCTACCTTCTTTGGCTCAATAAGAGAAACAAACGCGTGAAAAGCACAAAGATCTTTAAGTTTAGAATGAGTTTGAACACTAGAAGTAGGGTCAGAAAAGATATCCTTTAGTGAGTGTGATGAGGAGTATTTGAATTTCCTTTTGCTAGTCTCAGCTCATTGATTCGTCACACCAGTAGGATTGACTTGTGGTACATCTGACTCCGTGGTCCTGTTAGGTTCAGTTACAGCAGTTTCTGACGCTTCAACACTGTTGGATTGGACACCAAGGGCTTTAGACGAATCTTCAACACCTTGGGCCAATTCTTCAGTGTTAAGAATCGGTTCCTGCATGTTCCTCTTCTCTGTGTTCTTGGTAGCAGCATCATCACTATCCTCATTCTCTGTATGGCTGTTAAGATCTAAATCTGAAACACTTTCACTTAAAGAACCGTCATTGCATTCATCAAATATAACTTGATAAATCATCAACAACAATAAGCATGTACTTTTTACCATGGGAGATTTGACTCGCATAAGACCACATAAATCCATATGTAAAAGTTCAAGGGGTCTAGAAGTACTTACAACCTTTTTGGATTTGAAAGAGCTACGTGTTTGTTTACCTCGTGTGAATGCTTTGTACATATCAATACCTTTGAAGTCCATCTCAGGTAGTCCTCTTACAAGCCCTTTGGACACAAGCTTCTGTAGTGTATGTGGACTCACATGACCGAGTCTCCTGTGCCAGAGCTTTGGATCGTCCGTCAAAGCCTTTAGAAAGGATAAGCTTCCTTGTGCCACTTGCTCAGCATTCACGGCATAGATGTTGTTATAACGATAGACAATTAGAACTATTTCACCTGTATCTTCTCTGCGCACTAAACATCTTTTCTTGTTAAATCCAACATCATTACCATAAGCACATAGTTGAGAAATACTAAGCAAATTATACTTCAAACAATTAACAAGATAAATATTTTTAATACAGTGGTTAGGATCACTCCCAACACTGCCAATACGAACGATGTCGCACTTTCCTTTGTCACCAAGAGTGATTGTTCCTGTGGATTGCTCCTTTAGATCATGAAAGAGAGAACTCTTCCCACTCATATGCCTCGAGCATCCACTATATATAATCCATTTTTGCCCCTTCACCTTGGTGATCTCCTGCAAAACAAACATCAACCTTTGTGGCTAGACCAGTGAGCAAATTTAGATCCTTTATTGGGATAAACCATATTTGGTAAAATAGTGCCTTTGGGGACCCAAACTTGCGTTATCCGTTCTTTTCTCAAGTGAATAGGAAATGTATTGCGAAAAATATGAGGATCCTTTCTTCTATAGGGGCAGGTCTCTTTTACATGTCCCTTTCTAGCACAGTGGTGACATATAGGAGAGGTTCTGCTTCCTTTGGCCTTTACAAAAGTGGTAATGTGTTGCTTCTTTAAAAACCTCGGGTTGTAACCAATACCACTTCTGTTTAGAGAACTTTGTTGCTCACCCAACATCCTATCAAGAGTGCCTTTGGATTTGGTAAAACTTATGAGGGCTGTCTGTTGGTCTTGAATCTTATTATTCAGGGAGATCTTCTCGTTCTCTAAGTCATGATGCTCATTTCTTAGAGAGGAGAGATCTTGCTTGAGTTCAGATTTCTCTAAATCAAGCGTCTTGACTTTAATGTCAAGACCTGAATAAGAAGTTTCAAGACTTTTGACCCGCCTAGACAGTTCCTCAATAGTTCTTTCCTGGTCCACGGTTTTCCTGATAAGAGTGTTAGTTTGAGCAATAAGTTTCTCTTCATTGGCAATCATATTAGAAAGGAATTCCGATAATACCTCTTTTGGACTTTCTATAAGCTCTCTTACGGTTACCTCGAGTTGCTTATCATGGGATTCATCTCCTGAGGCCATGAGACAAAGGTTGGCCTTTTCATCATCTGAGTCACCTGAGTCGAAATCACTCCAAGTTGCCACCATGGCTTTCTCATTCCATCTATCACCTTTCTTGGACTGACTCTTCGTCTTTTGAGGGCAATCTTTCACTAGATGGTCTGTTTCACCACATTCAAAACAAGACAAAGGTTTAGTCTTCTTGTCATATTTGTTGTATTGAGACTTACCTCGAAATTTAGAAGACTATGATCCATCTTTGTTGTTGAATTGCTTCTTCATCTTGAGGATTCGAGAAAGACCCCTTGCAATGAGATCAAAGGGATCATCCTCATCATCAGAATCAGACACATCTTTGGGCTCATCCTTCTTAGACTTGAGCGCCAAGTTCTTAGTGCTTGCTGGAAGTTCTCCATCGTCTTCATTGAGAATCATCTCATGTGTGATCAGCTTCCCAAGCAAGTCATCAAGGGGTAGAGTGGTGAGATCTTGGGCTTCCTCTATGGCTGTTACTTTCGGACCCCATTTGTCTTTTGGGAGGCACCTCAATATCTTCCTCACTTTCTCAACATTCTCAAAGGTCTTGCCGAGAGAGTCAAGGTTGTTCGTGATTTCCGTGAATCGTGTGAACATGGCCTTAATGGACTCGTCAGGCTTCATTTTGAAAAGCTCATACATTCGAAGGAAGATACTGATCTTTGTGTCCTTCACTTGGCTGGTTCCTTCATAGGTGACGACCAACTTGTCCCAAATCTCTTTAGCTGACCTACAAGATGAAATATGGTTAAACTCATCAGTGCTAAGACCACAATAAAGTAAGTTAATAGCCCTGTAGTTTTTGGAGACGAGTTCAAGATCCGCTTGGATGTATTCAGCCTCGGTCTTCGTGACTTTGCTTCCACTAGGTCCGTCTTTCATAGGAATCTTCGGACCATTCTATATAATGTTCCAAAGTTCCAGATCTTGATCTATAATGAACATTTTCATCAAGGATCTCCAGTGGACAAAGTTGTTTCCCACGAAGAGTGGTGGTCTAAAGGTAGACCTTCCCTGTGCAAATCCTCCGCTTGCTTCACCAGACATGATCGAAAACTCACAAGATTGTTAGATCAAAAACAGTGAGTAAAGCTCTGATACCAATTGAAGGTTCGATAATGTAAAACAAAGTAATAAAGAAAATACTCTAGAAGGGGGGTTGAATAGAGTATGCCCGTTTTTCGCAGAAAGTCTCAAGACTTTTGGAGCTCGTATAAAATCCTTTGAGATTAACCTGAATCACAAAGTTAGACAATCGAACCAAGTGCGGAAATAAGGTAAAGCAATAAGTAAAGGACGCAACGAGTTGTTAACGAGGTTCGGCACGAACTTGGCCTACGTCCCCGCCTAGGGTTCTTCCACAACCCTAGGATTCAACCGGCTTTTATTGATTCACAAAGCTTAGGATCCTAATAGCTCACCGAGAAGCCTCTCTCCTATACAATTGCAATCTAGTCAACTCACGTTCCCTTGGAGTCCTAGACCAATCTAGAAGAGCCCCACCTCTCTCAGCTATCTAGTACAATCCTCTTACTCTCATTGAATCAATCGCCTAGTGTCTACTTCCTGAGTTACAAACTCTCGAGTATAACACTCTCTCGAAATATATCCTATAAGCTCACTGTGTATCTCTCAAATGCTTTGAAACAAAATATAAGACTCTTAAGAACAAGCAGAGAGAACACGTTGAAGAGAGATCGTAAACTTGAGGGCTGATTGTGCAATGATATTCTTGAAGTGCGTCAGTCCTCTCTCTCTTCTTCATCTCCTTTATATAGTGAAGATCATCGGTGCCACTTGAGGAAGGAATCTTCTCCAACGGCTAAGAGAGGATCATGGCTTGAGTGCAATCTTCTATCTTTGGAAACTTCGGAAGCCATGATCTCGATTTGATCTTTCTCAGCTATGAACGCTTTAGGAAGGAGATATAATTCAAATAGCTTCCTGAAAAGTTAGTGAATATATAATAATAATATGGAAGCATATAATAACATAATATAATATTCGTACATAATATAATAAAGTACATGTTTTATGTTTCATCAACACAGCTGTTAGCTTCAAGACCTTTGACACAAACTGTCTGTCAAAGCCGTTGAAACTAATTCCGATTCTCATCAAGGGAGTGGAGTTATCAGATTGTATGAGACATAGCTTTGCACTGAACTCTTCACCATGGTGGCACATCTTCTTCAATGTTCCTCACTGATTGATCACCTCCATTCACCGTATTACCAAGCACTGACCTGTGCATTTCCTTTGCAAGTACTTCTTCGGTTAGCATGTGTGCACTGAAACCCGGCACAAGAGCTTCACCTTCATCATACTTAACCAAACCTCTCCCCTTCAGTTCCATTAGAGGAACCGCCTAGGATAGAGCTCTTTAGTTCCTTGGCAAGCGCTTCTTCGGTTATCACATGTAAAGTCAGCCCCGGCACAAGAACGCAACCCTCATCGTAGATAACCAAGCTTACTCCATCTCCATCCTCTTCCTCATCAACTGCAATCTTCTTGTTTTTCGGTGCTGGTTGCTCCTCCTCCGTCTTTGACGTACTGATGCACGGATCCTTTTTCACACAATCATGATCTCTTGCACCTCCGTCTGCAATGGAAGCAGTTTGTGCTGATCTTGAAACATTCGAGTCATTTTTGGCTTTAGCCATGACTTTCTTTGGATTAGGTGAATCTTCAAAAGCGTCACTTGATTCGGCTACTCGGGCATCAACAACTGTTTCTTCTTGCTTGACATTATTCTCTGATTCAACACCTTCCCATTCCTCTCTGACTGTCACAACATTCAGTACGTCTCTCGAATGATCGGATAGTTCTGTCGGGACCTGGTTGCCAAACTATCTCCCCTGTTCTCAGTTTGCATATGAACTTGTAGTGAATTGTTTTTCCAATGGGGAGTTCCTAGAAATCAACCAGGAAAATTGATACATTTAAAGAAACTCAAGCAATCTGTTTCTTAATACTGTAGTAAATTACATAAAACTATGGGTTCGTATGGAAAGGGGTTAATAAACTGACTAAAATTATAAACAGGGTAAAAATTTATAAACTGTTTGTAAAAGTAGCTAAAAATTTATGAAAAAATATAAACTCCGTATGGGGCGAAAAACAGTTTATTTGTAAAAAGTGGAGTTTATTTGGTTTTTATGAGGGGTATTGTGGTACTTTCAAACCAAATAAGTTAAAAGAGAAGGGGTAAAATAGTAATTATGGAATATAAACCTCAAAATAAGCTTCAATTTACAGCTTATTTATAAACCCTTTTTTTAACTGACTAAAACTTATTTGTTGTTCCCATACACCGTTTAAACCCGTTTATTTTTTTAACAGTTAAAAATTTTACACATTTTAACTTGTTTATATGGTAACCATACACACCCTATTTGTTCATATTTCTTGTTAAAACCACTGGTTAAACTAGAAATTGCAAAAGCAACCCATAACACTTCTAGTAAAGGGGCATTTTGTTAATAGAGATTATTTTCGGGGGAATTTTTGTTTTCGCGTCGGATACCCGGTACAATGCGGGTCGGGTTCGTATCGAGGTTTCCATCGTTAATGGTTTAGGGTATCCGACACGGTTAACCATGTCGTGTCGGATACCCGGATCTGCACACCGTGAGCACGACACACGCTCTCAACCCTAGCTCCACATCAACCGTCCACGTGTCTTTCATCGAACGGTCACAATTCCTTTTCCCCATCACCCACTCCTCATTTCTGAACGCCCAAATATCTTCCCATATCCTCTCCGCATTTCCCCTTCACCTCTCACAATCCTCAAATCACAGTCTCCGCGTTTTCTCATCCCCTTCATCTCCTCCGCGACTCGCTCGTTCGTTGGCGTGAAGAACGTAGGAGAACAGGAAAGATGCTTCTCAGAGCCTCTCCCGCCTTCTCGCTCCTCCCCACCAGCAATGGCGATCACCAGACCTTTACCTCCTCCCACTCGCTGTCGCTCAACTCCTCCGGTTTGCGCTTTTCGTCCCCGGCGAAGAGTGGATTCGTGACTTGCGCTACCAAGGACGCGAATAACCGCCCGCTGACCGGCGTCGTCTTCGAGCCTTTTGAGGAGGTCAAGAAGGAGCTTCTCATGGTGCCAACTGTTCCTCAGGATTCGCTTGCTCGACAGAAGTACACGGTAGAGTGCGAAGCCGCCATCAACGAGCAGATCAAGTAATCTTCTCTCTCTTGAAAATTTCGTTTTGTGTTTGTGATTGCGTATCCTTGGAATGTCATTTGCTCTGTCTTGAACATTATCTAATTGTATTTGATGTGTGGATCGAAATCTTCGTTTTTCGCTTTATAGTTTTGACTTTGTTGGTATGATTGGCTACGATTAAGTAATCTCTTTTGTTAGTTGTTGTAATTTGTCTGGGATTGAAATCTTGGCTTCATTTCTCAGCGTTGATTGTCTTTGTTTGTTTTCTATTTCTGATTTGATATCGTTTTTCCGATGATTCGTAACTTCTGCAGTTTGAGAAGATCTAATTGACCTTGTGATATTTATAATTGCAGTGTGGAATACAACGTTTCATACGTCTACCACGCAATGTTTGCTTACTTTGATCGGGATAATGTTGCGCTGAAGGGTCTAGCCAAGTATGTCAATCCAGATAATTTCAGTTTTTCAAAATTTTGTATATCGTTCTTTGTGCGGCTTAATTGAGTGATTTTGATTGTGCGAATAGTTTCTTCAAGGAATCTAGTGTAGAAGAAAGAGAGCACGCTGAAAAATTAATGGAGTACCAGGTTTGTGACTGGATTGGATTTTTATTTTTAACATCTAATTTAAGAAAGTTGTGAAAACTTCATTACAATATTGGTCTCAAGTGTTTATTGTCATATTGATGTTTTACGTTTGATGTGTGGAAAATAGAACAAGCGTGGTGGAAAGGTCAAGCTCCAGTCTATTGTTATGCCGCTGTCTGAGTTCGACCATGTTGAGAAAGGCGATGCTCTGTATGGTGAGATATCTAATCTCTATTCATGTTTCATATTTGATTGTACTCGGATTTTGCTTGGCATGTCTGCAAAAGAGGGAGGACGTTGGATGCTTTTGATTTTTGGATAAAATAATCCCAAGATTCTTCTGTAACTTGATTTTGCTTAGTACGTGGTTTGCACCGATCATATATAATAATCCCTTATTAAACTCTATTTATGTAGCTCTGTATTTGTTTATGTTTGATCTATATAGTGGGTGCAACATGTTGAATATGTAAAGCTTTTTCAGTGTTACTCTTGATTCCTTCTTATGCTTGTACATTTCCAGAATCATCTCTGTAGCTGTGTTGATACGTTTTCATGGAAGTTCAACCTTATGTGTTTTAATCCTAGAAGGAATTACTGTGATTGTTGTTTAAACTGGTTGAATTTTTGTCTGAATCTCCGTTTCTTTGGAAAAGAAGAGTTCATGGCACAACATAAGTCAGTGAAACGTATAGAGAATTATATTGCGATACTCATAATTATTAATAGAATCCTGATATGATTTCTCCCTTGATCTTTTGCAGCTATGGAGCTTGCATTATCACTAGAGAAGCTTGTAAATGAGAAGCTCCTGAACTTGCATAGTGTAAGATTTTCGGTCTGCCATCATCTAGCTTTTGTTCTTTTGTTGGATATGGAAGCATTCATTATGAATGCCTATTCTTGAATTTTTGTACCACAGGTCGCTGACAAGAACAATGATGTCCATCTGCAAGAATTTGTTGAAGGAGAGTTTCTAAATGAGCAAGTAAGTAACGGAGGCAGCTTGAGCATTTGAGATCATCTGTTGCCATGTCTCAAAAACACGCGTTCAGTTTTTGCTAATATCAACCTATTGTTTTTCATTTTTAGGTTGGGGCGATCAAGAAAATTTCGGAGTATGTTGCGCAGCTTAGAAGGGTGGGCAAGGGACATGGTAATGTTTCAAGACACTTGAATAGCATCTTACATCTTTATTTCAAGATACTAGGCAGTAATCGCGTAGTGTGGTTTGTTCTTTCAGGTGTCTGGCATTTCGACCAAGCATTGCTTAACTGAGGAGGAGATGCCATGGCTTACTGCTTTGGTTAGAATACTTGGCATGTTTCACATGTATTCTTGGATCATCAAATGGGTCATTAGAAGATTATCTTGGCTTCGGAACAAAAACAAGGATATCCTGTGTTTTACCATTTTCTTTGGTTAAACATATTAGCTATTAGAGAACAAATGTCAGTATGATGTGCTTGATATGGATTTTGTTTTGGTTTTTGATGCAACTTACTTGGGCAATCCTATTCCTGTCCAGGTAATTTATGAGACTGGTTTCGTCTCCTTGGATTTTGGCAATTCAAGTAACTTGATTAGTGACCTCTATGTGGGAGTTTGCATGATCTTATGCTAAAGAAAAGGTTTAGGGTTAAACTAGTGTAAAGAAATTCAAGCAATCTTTTTCTTGATGGTAAATTACATAAAACTATCTGTTCATGTTTCTTGTTAACCACCGGTTAAGTAAGAAATTGCAAAAGCAACCCATAAAATTAACTTCTAGCAGCTAACAAAGGCAAACCTAACTCAAACAAGAAAGGGGCAGATTATTTTCGATTTTTCGGGGCACTTTTTCGCATATTTTTTTTGTTTTAACATGTGGTTTATGTGTAATTTATAGTATGTTTGAAGTACTCACTCTTACCAGATCAATTGTCCAAATGTGCCCATCTGACCAGTTGAGTGGTATGGCAGTTAAGGGATTCCATGAACCAAGAACCCGGCCTTCTCCAACGACAAGAAAATGTTCGCCATATTGACACTCTTTCTTCAGCTCGAGTCTCGTATTAGCTACCTTTGATCCATCTAAAAAGATAGAAAATCGTTCCATGATTGTAGATTGACTGAAATCTCAAATCTATATAGGATAGATGCTTACTTGCTTGTGGCCCTTTGCTTATGGCAGACTCTATTCCCAGATACACCTAAATTTACACCATGTTTTTTAGTTCAATAAAAAAACAAGAAAAGCACCTACTAGTCAAATGTTTTTGGTTTTCTTAACCTAATTTACAATTACATGGATAGAAGCATGAAGATCTTATGGGTAAGAAAAAGAAGACAACCTCTGAGTTGGAAGAGCCAAGAGAGTGGCATGCTTTGGGATGCGACAAGCTTCCACATTCGAGACCAATGCCAGTCCTAGAGGAAAACATCGAAAGGCAAATCTCATGTTTCCAAGACACAACTGATGATGATGATGATCTTGAAGATAAGGCAAGCTTTGGAGATATCATTGTAGGTGCATGAGCATTAACCAAGACCTCCATTTCCCCAGACAGCACAAGCGATAATCGGAGAGAGTAGGAGAAAACTGGATGAGAATCAAGGAAGTAAAAGAAGAGTATTTATTTATATATATAACATGGAAAACTTGAAGAAGGGAAGAACAAATTAAACAAGTTTGGAATCTTGAAGAACATGATGTAACCTTACTTCTTTTGAAGGTTCCTTGACTTTCAGTTTGCTGAATTTGATTGCTTCCTCGACAAGTTTTGCTAAGCTAGTTTCCCTTCCATGCTATCATAGTTGGAATTTTTTAGTGTGTGTTAAAGTGTATATATAATCACATAAACATATTGCCTACCCTTTGTTGTTTGTTTTGGACAACCATGAAGCTTCTGATAAAATTAAAGCACTTGCCTTTCCTAATAGTTCCAAGAGTAACTCCAAAGCTGGCAAAAAGCAAGGAAATCATACAAAGGTTATTCCACTCACCAAAATAAATATACTCATAAAAAATCATCCTATTGCATACGAATAATCAGTTTAATTTAATCAAATAACACAATTTTATCTCAATTATCTTGTGAACAAATGTAAAAATAAAATAAAAAAAATATCCTCATCAAAACAAATAAACATGTCAAAACGCATCATTTTATATACAAATAATATGTATAATTTAACCTAATAAGGTAATTTCATCACAATTATCTTGGACCGGTTTAATTATAATAAAATTATAATTATTTTAATTATAATATTATACAAATAAAAATTGGTTCAATATTTTTTTAAAAAAAAAACCGATTCAATAGGGATTCAGATCTTTTATTAGTTGAAAGAAACCAGTCCAAACTAAACAAAAATTGTTGAGTATACGCATAAGAGTCACGCACATGAAAACCGAAATTTCGACCAGAAAAATATCAAATATCAATTTGACACTGAAGTCTTTTTAAATACCCAAATATCCAAGTCCAACGTTCTCAATTTTAAATATCAATTTGGTATTTTGGCCAATGCAGAACTATAAGAAAGTATGTTAAACAAGACATCTCAAATTGGAATGCGGCTGGCAAAAAAAAGGAATTAAAATTTCAAAATACTACAACCAAAATTGAAAGCACGTACCTAAGAGAAGAACTTGAAAAACTCACTCAAATAATCCAAAGCTAAACCTTTTTCAAAATAACTTTCATGGTTTTAAATAGCTAGATGGCACTTCTAATTCAAAATTCATCATTTGAGATTGGGGAGGTCATTTCATCATTGTTAGCCAAAGTGTTGTTGATAGAATTTGATATGGAGAATTGAACAGAAAACGAATTTGGAGAGGGTGAGAGAGATTGAAGACGGAGGAAGATGATGAAAAGGATCAACTTGGATTGAATAGAGCTCTGTACATTTGTATTTATATTGGGCCTAATATTGGGCTATAATGAAACTAACAACTAAGGCCCATACTTATTACAACCAAATCTGTTACAAATGTAACAACCCAAACTGGAGTCCTCGTCTTTCTCCAACACCCCTTTTCAAGCCGGAGGGAGATGTGCAACTCCGAGCTTGTTTAAAATTGGAAGGAAAGACGGTCCTGGTAGAGACTTTGTAAGCACGTCTGATAGTTGGTCCTTTGTAGGCACATGATGCAATGCATTTAGACCATTGAGCACCTTTTCCCGGACATAGCGACAGTCTAACTCCACATGTTTTGTCCTTTCGTGAAAGACGGGATTCCTAGCAATGTGTATGACTGCTTGGTTGTCACATTTCACTGGTATTGGAGTCACTGTAGAGACCCTCAATTCACTCAACAATCGTGTCAACCATGCAAGCTCAGTGCATACTCGTCTAATTGACCGATATTCGGCTTCTGCTGATGACAAAGAAAATGTTGTCTGACTCTTCGATTTCCATGAGAGTAGGCTTCCACCCAGTAGCACAATGTAATTAACCACTTACTGATCGTCGGGTGAGAGGACATGAAGCTCAATCAGCATCACAATATGCTTTTAATTCAAACGAATCTGATCTAGATAAGAATAATGGCATGTGTTGTGTCCCTTTGAGGTATCTCAATGTTCAAAGGGCTGCTTCAAAATGACGAACTCGAGGATTCTTCATGAATTGACTAAGAAACTGAACTGCAAAGCATATGTCTGGTCTGGTATGCGCCATAAAGTTCAATTTTCCCACCAATTTCTTGTAATCTGTAGGATTTCGAATGAGCTCTGCACCATCACAACCATTTTGGTGTCTGTTATCAGGAGACTGCTTGCAAAAGGAGCACTGACACAATCAAATTCTTCCAGAGTGTCTTGAATAAACCTTTTCTGACTCACATAAATCCCCTCTTCACTGTGAACAAACTCTATCCCCAAAAACATGCAAACTCAATTGCCCAAGATCCTTGATTCGGAATTCAGCATCTAAGAATGCCTTAATGCTCGACATCTCAGAGAGATCATTTCCAATCATAAGAATATCATCAACGTATACTTCTATGTATGTGAACATATCCCCAATGTGCTTAGTGAATAAGGAGTAATCGTTTAAAGATTGTGCATACCCTTTGAACAAAAGAGCATGTGATAGTTTGGCATACCATTGCCAGGACGCCTGTTTGAGTCCATAGAGGGACTTCTTAAGACGACACACATGTCCTGAGGGTGCAGTGAGAACAGGAGGAATGTTCATGAACACAGTTTCATGTAGATCCCCTTGCAAGAAGACGTTGTTGACGTCTAACTGCATCAAGGTCCACCTATTCTTTGCTGCTACTGCAACTAGAGCTCTTATTGTCATCATCTTTACCGCGTGCGAGAAGGTTTCAGTATAATCTACTCCCTCCCTCTAGGCGAAGCCACGAACAACTAGACGAGCTTTGTATCTCTCAATGGAGCCGTCAGTAGGGCTGTTATTCGAGTTGAACGAGCCGAGTATTACTTGTTCATATTTAGTTCATTTAGAATATGAACGAGCTCGAGCCGAGCCTAAATTTTGACTCGAGCTTAAAAATGTGCTTATATTCGGCTCGTTTAGGAAATGAGCGAGCTCGAGCCGAGCTTTTTTCGAGCTTTAGGGAATTCTACTTGCTCATTATACAATAACTTTAAGAAAATTTTAGAAATTTCATAAAATTCGAGCTATTCGAGTTTAATTCGAACGAGTCGAGCTTTGGAACGAGCTTAAAAATGTGCTCATACTCGGCTTGTTTAGAAAATGAACGAGCTCGAGTCGAGTTTTATATGAGCCGATCACGAGTAGCTTGTCTCACATAACACTCCTAGCCGTCAGCCTTGTGCTTGACTTTGTAGACCCATCTACATCCAATAGAACGAGCACCCCTGGGCAGTAGAACTATCTCACGCGTGTCATTCTGATCAAGGGCTCTAAACTCATCACGCATAGTTGTATCCTACACCTAGAATTTGCAGGCTTCATGGTAACTCCTCGGCTCAATAGAAGCTCTGATAGAAGACAAATTGGTAGTGCCAAGTTGTAAGGTAGTAGTGATGGTATGACAGCAGAGCTTGACACGAGCTTCATTAAGGCCTTCAACATGATTACAAACATAATCATGGAGATGTGTAGGAGGAACTGAGACACGAGTGGAGCGTCTAGGCTCAACACTAAGAGGGACAAACTGAGATAAAGGTTCTGAAGGTAAAGATATTAAAGAGAAAGGTAAGAAAATCTCAATTAGGACCTCATCACCATCACCATGAGAAGGATTAGAAGGAAAAAGTTGACTAGAGCCTTCCATATCTTTGTAAGGAAAGTGAGATTCATAAAACAAAGCATCACGAGAAACCTCAACCCTCCTTGAATCAAGATTCAAAACTTTATAACCTTTGGTCCCAACTGGATACCCAAGGAAAATGCAAGGACTAGCACATGGTTGAAACTTGTGTCTCCCTTGCTTAAGAGTAGAGCAATAGCACAAACAACCAAAGCTTCTAAGTTTATCATACTTGGGTTGTCTAGCACACATCACCTCAAATGAACTCTTGCCCTTTAACACTTTACTAGGCAGTCGATTGATGATGTGCGCGCACTGCTGTAAGAATAGCTTCTCCCCAATACTTTAGGGTTAGCTTTGATTGAAAAAGCTAAGCCCTGGCCACTTCCAAAATGTGTTTGTGTTTCCTTTCCACAACAACATTTTGTTGGGGTGTAGCCACACGAGAGGTATGATGGACTATCCCCTTGCTCTAAAAATACTCAGATGAAGCATGACTTAGCCCCAGTTCTTGAGCATTATCTGTTCTGACAGTAAGGACATGACATTCAAACTGATTCTCCACCATTTCTATGAAAGCTTTCATGACAACAAATGCATACCCTTTACTGTTAATCAGATGCACCCATGTAGTACGACTAAAATCATCCACAATGGTCACAAAATACCTACTGGCATTATAGGTTTACACTTGAAAGGGTCCCCAAACATCAACATGAAGAAGATGAAATGGTCTAGTGGTTGTAATGCCACTCTTAGGAAAGGACACCCTATGTTGCCTTGCTCTAGCACAAACATCATAAGGTAAAGTAGAATCCAAATCAGCAATACTAGGAAACATCATATGCAGTTTAGAGGAGGGCAAATGCCCAAGTCTATAGTGCCAAGTTTGAGCACTTATTGCAGCTGCAGCCACTCTACCTTGGCTTGCATCAAACTGAACTTTAGCAACACCTTTGTCCAAGAAGTAAAGGCCATTCCTACATCTTCCAAGCCTGAGAGGTCTCTTCCCTTGAATATTCTGCATCAAACCGAAATGAGGTGTGAAGAGAACAGCTTGACCTGTATCTCTGATGAGTTTCCTAACCGACAACAAATTGCATTTGAAGTAAGGAACATAAAGGACTTTCTTCAAACACAATTCATCAGACAACCTCACACTCACACTCCCCATGGTGTCTACCATCAACGAAGAGCTTGTGGGAAATGTGACAGAGAAGGGCTTTCGAATGGTAGCCTGATCAACAAATAATGGCAGATCTGTGCACATATGACTATTGGCACTTGTGTCCAATATCCAGTTGTGCGATTGACAAACATCTGAAACCATACCTACAAAACCTGCGAATTCTTTGCCAGAACTAGACATCATATCTCTACTTCTCTGATCTTTGATGTTCAGCAAATCAAATAGTTGAGCATATTGAGCAGGAGTGATCTCAGTGACGCCACTACTGCTAGCATCATTTGTGAATTGTGCAGCAATTTTCTTCCCACGATTGTTCTTCTTTGGAAAACAGTGGATGAAATAGCACTTCTCCATCTTGTGATTGGTTCTCTTGCAGTGAGTACAGTAGAGTCCTGACTTCTTGTTCTGAGATTGCACCTCTCCTTTCTTTGTCTCAACGTTGAAGGAGGAAGCAACATCTACATTCAAAGTCGCTTGACTCTTGTACTTCTGTGTTGTGCTTGCTTGACAGAGGTTGCATCATTAGTACAAAACCTTTAGCAACCTTATAATTCTCGTTTAAACCCAACCGAAATTGCATCAACTTCAGTTCGTTAAGAACCTTCATCGTTTCTTTAGCAGATCCACACACAACATGGTGGAATCTTCAATATATTGTCAAATTCTTCCCAAAGTGACTTCAACTTGTTGAAATAGGCAGAGATCGTGGACGTACCTTGAGTGAACGACGTCAGATCTCGGTGGAGTGTGAACATATATCTGAGCTCCGTTCACCTGGCCAAACATGGACTCCAGATCCTCCCATATCTCCTTAGTCGTATCAACATACAGGACGCTGCTTCAGATCTCTGGATCCAAGCTGTTCAGGAGCCACCATACCACCATGTCGTTGCATCTATCCCAAATCTCAGCTCGTGGATCTTCTTCTACCGGTCGTGGAAGTTTTCCGGTGACGAAGCGATACTTGTTCTTGGCGCTCAATGCAACTTTGGCGGATTTCCTCCTTTCCAAAATTCTTGCCATCGAAGGTAGTGGCAACTATAGCAAGTCCTGGATGATCGCTAGAGTGCAGAAACAAAGGATCTGTTGGCTCAATTACCAATTTGTCTACTGTCTCAGTCACCATGGAAGTTGATCTCCGATTTGCTTGATTTGGAGTGAAATCGAAGAACAGATTTCAATATGGGACTGAGATGGATAAGGAAAGTAGTTACAGCTATGATACCATGATAGAATTTGTTATGGAGAATTGAACAGAAAACGAATTTGGAGAGAGTGAGAGATTGAAGACGGAGGGAAATGATGAAAATGATCAACTTGGATTGAATGGAGCTATGTACATTTGTATTTATACTGGGCCTAATATTGGGCTATAATGAAACTAACAACTAAGGCCCATACTTGTTACAACCAAATCTGTTACAAATGTAACAACCCAAACTGGAGTCATCGTCATCCTCCAACAGTTGTCCCTTAGATTTACTATCACTACAGTGAGTTCGATCACTATGTTGTGTAATGGATAGTCATTGGGAGATCGATTTGGTTATCTCGGATATCCGCACCCACCTCCAACAGTTCGAGGAGTTCTAGATTAAACCATGTGGTTCAGATAGGTTTAGTTACGTTGTTGACAAGATCGCATCTCTTCGTCACTTCCTCTCGACCGATGGCATGCATTGTCTCACCTTGAGTTTTGTGTCTTTATCTATTGGGAAAGGACTTGGTACCACCCAAAGGTCCCAATTATATCATGACATCTTCCAAATTTTACCTTAACAGAAAACAATGTTTTTGTAGAAGCTTTTACATAAATATTTTTTTTTGTTCATAAGAAGTCCCTTAACTTACCCTTATTAATTAGTACCAACTAAGCTAGTAAAACTTAAATAAAAAATTTAATAGTTCGTTAATTAAACTTTTGCCTAACTTTTTCAAATACAACAACAACCCAGTATATCCCGCCAAAGCAGGGTCTGAGGGGTCAGGATGTACGCACCCAATATATATATATATATATATATATATATATATATATATATATATATTATTATATTTTCATTTGTTACTCTTTTTTTCTTTATAAAAACTACAATTTAATCAATTAATAATAAGGAAAATTGTATACAATGAAAATCTAAATATCTACAATAATTTTTTTGGTTAGGACTTAGGAGCCTTAAAATAAGCTGTTTTTAGGACAAAACTATATTTTAATCAAAGAAACACGTACTATAAGATGGATATTTGAGAATTGAAAATGATGATAACAAAATTAACTAGTGAGGCTACACAAAGAAGGGATTAACCCTTAAGGTAGCATTAATTTTGTTATTCAAATGGTAAAAACGTAACGTCCTTTGCCCCTCTCCGAATTAAAGAGTAGTAATTATTGTCAAAAGGAATTTAATAGTAGTAGTTAATTAGGTCTTTTTTAATAAAATTAAAAAAAAATTACCCTAAATCACATACAACTCTCTTGATCAATTGCTCACCACAAGGGTAAAAATTGCATAAATCACTCCCTTTTTCTCCTCTCATCACTTCCATCCAAATCCAATTTCCTTAGAAACTCTTTCAACCATTTCCTCCTCTTGCAAGCCAGACAAATTGCCATGGAGATCGTCCATGAAAATTCACAGTTTTACCCTCCAACAAGACCTTCAAACCCACCAATTTCAGCCCTAGACAGATTCTTGACCGATCAAACCCATTCTCTGCAGCTTCAGCCACAAAGCAATGATCACATGGAAGTGCAAATGAGAAGTGGGTTTGCTGAGTTTTCATCACCTTGTGGCGGTTTCGGCGATGAACTCTATGGCCTTAATCCATGGCTTCTTCCGGGGCTGCATAGTGATCATGACTACAGTGGTATTTTTTGTGATGATCGTGATTTTCATGGCTGTATTAACTCCTCTAATACACATGAAATGATGAGTGAATGTTATAACAATGGCCAAGAGCAACCCCAAAACGGTTCGAGTTCAGAGACGAAGACCTCCGGTAGAGGCAGAAGAAGACCTTCGGCGACATCTTTGGGTAAAAGAAAATGGACAGAAGATGAAGATAGGTAATTTTATTATATGCACAACATATGTCTTTGCAATTGGTGGATTCTTTAAAATAAAACTTACCCCAAATCTCTAACACATATAAGATTAGGGCTTATCTAAGCTATGTTTTGCTCATCATCAGCATGATTTTATATAATCTCTTACTAAGAATGATTTAGTTGGAAATGTTGATTGAGTTAATTTGTATGTAATTTTTGGGTTCCGATCGATTGATGACGATGAAGGATGCTGGAGAAGTCGGTGAAGAAGTATGGAGTGAAGAAATGGGCTTGTATTTCACAGGAGTTGTTGGATGGAAGAACTGCTAAGCAGTGTAGAGAGAGGTGGCAAAACCATCTCCGTCCAGATATCAAGGTTCTTTCTTAGATTTATTTAATTTTCTGTCTTTTAATACAAGAAGCACAAAATTTAGGGATAGATTTCATACCGATTGAGGGGATTTAAATTCTACATAAATTTTCAGAATATAAGGTGTCAAAACATCTAAGAAATTTCTGTCAAGATCCTGTGGAGTTGAACTCCGTGAAGTTTACATAAAATCATATTCCGTTGATCGTTTTTCTAATATATGTATATCATAATTTCGGTATAACAGATAAATATTCAAAATTTAATTATTTTAGCCATTTTTTAAAAATAATTTTCTAGGGCATATAAAACGAAACTTGGATAATTTAGTATAAAAGGGGGCTATTATTGTATAATCAGTTTTTCTAAACTATATGTCTAATCATTCTAGTTGGGGAAAGATTTCTCTTAAGACACCCAATTACTTTAGCTATTTTTAAAATAGATAATAAAGTTCACTCACTTACATAAATTTAGGGAAACAGATTTTCAATGTAGCTTACTGATGCCCTTATGGCATAGGTCAATTAGACAAATCATTGTATAATTTACCGTAAAATTTAATTGCTTGAATTTTCTACTTGTTGTCTTTCAGAAAGATTCATGGAGTGAAGAGGAGGAGAAGGTTTTCATAGAAGCACATGAGAAGCTAGGCAACAGGTGGTCGGAGATCGCGAGGAGGATCCCAGGGAGAACCGAAAATGCCGTCAAGAACCACTGGAACGCCGCCAAGCGGAGACGAAACCAGGAGAGAGGCAGAAAGAAGAAAGAAGGAAGTGATCAAAGCCTCCCAAGGCCCTCTTCTTTACTACAAGACTACATGAAGAGGAACAATTTCAATGGTGTTAGCACTCCCCACACCAAATCCTCCCAAGACACAAACAATGACAATGGAAACCAAACAATTTCAAGTGCCAATGAAGCCGCCCCAGCCTCCATAGCGGCCACTCCTATCTCCAAAGATTCTGCCTTGACGCCCTTGGAGGCAAGGGAGTACAAGTACTCTTCGCCCTGCTTGATGACCGACACCGCGTGTGATGAGGAGGTCATGTTCATGCTAAACCTGTTCCAAGCTCACCACCAGCCACTGGGGCTACAACCACCGCCGATGGCGTCTTGGGGAGGTGGGTATGGAGAGGAGCCAGGTGACCATCTTCGTCATTGTCATTGTCATGATCATCATCATTCGAGCAATGACCATTTCCTATCATTGTGATCATTATATGTCTTAAGAGAGATATAATTATGCATGAAGACCGAGATTGACGAAGACACCAACTCAATCAAGTCTAAATCCTTCGTTGTTCGATTCACCAATCAGTTCACAATCGCCATTGTTTCTGTATAGGCCACTTTTGGATACAGAAACAATGGCGATTGTAAGCTGATCGGTGAATCGAACAAGGATGGAATTAGACTTGATTGAGTCGGTGTCTTCGTCAATTTCGGTCTTCATGCATAATTCTATAGTTAGCTAGCTAAGATACAATGTGTAGCCTTTTCTTCTGCTTACTTAATTGCTCATCTTGCTAACTAGTTGACATTGATGCAATAGTATATATACTTATAGGGTCATATCTCTCTCTCTTTTAAAATACTTCATCTATATATTTATATTTTTCCTATATAATCTATTAGCCGCTCCTTTAAGCACACAGTTCATTTACCTTTGAAATTACTCTTTCAAGTTTAATTAAAGGTTTGAATGCTGCGAAAAGGGATCTTCACAAGTTAAAATTGGATTTCCCGAAAAGAATATCGCACATACATGCTTTCAATGTTTTGAGGCATTTTCATCAGCACTCTTTACAGCGTCTGATTGCCGGAGAGAGTGTGTGTGTGTGTATGCTGCATTGGAAATCCCAAGCTACGATGATATCTTGGCCCTAGCAAAGAACACTCCGGCAAATAGCCCTGAACCATGCATTTTGAGAGGTAAGCAATGGAATTGATAACTGGAGATATACAAAACATACAGACAGGAGCTGGGGTGGCTGTCTTTACCAAATAGTATGCTGAAGGAGTTCGTTAGACTGAGTGGGACGTTGAATAATAGTATGCCAGCAATTGATATCGGTATCTTGTTCAAGGAGCCTACGAGACTGCAAAGAGATCGAGTTTCATCAGCATTAGCAAATGGATACTGATTTTCAACATTATAGTAACACTTAATTGTCAGTACACTTACAGTGGTCCAAACATGACCTAACCCGACACACGTAAGAATTTTTGTTTATGAATGTTTCAACATAAGATTTTTTTTGCCCTCAAACAAAACAACCCAAACCAGATTGACCAGCATGGATTAGATGGGGGTTTGGGTCCAGTTGTTAATCAATCAAGCATAGAAAGAATTCATAATTTTTACTCAAAAATTATTTGAATAATTCAATCAATATTTAAAGGAAGTCTTCACCACATGGAGTCATACTAGTATCAGGGTTGCATGTCAACTGTCATTGTGTATACAAGATCCGAATTCCAGTTTTTGAAATGTTAAATAGGCAGAGGGTAGTTGTAATCTATCTCTGAAATGTGTGTTACCTGTAAGTCGTTGGGCTCGTCTGATTCAAAAACCACATAGATGCGAAGCTGATTGTGAGTCCTAGCAGCCCACTGAATGTTGCTACGACCCAGAACATTGGGATAGTGAGTACATCTCTGCAAATCAAATGGTTAAAAAGATCAACTTCATAAAATGCTGACAAGATGTTGCAGCCGATAGGAATTAGGAAGGTAAGGCATCACGTTTGCTTACGTATTCTTTACATAATCCCATTCACCAAATATGAGAATCAAGACCACTGCAAATGGTAAAGACAACGAATTGTTTAGCAACACCATGGATACTTCGTTAAGAGATCCAGACTTGGTTGCCTGTTTTGCTTTGTCCATGACTCTCCTCAGTGTCAGCTGCCAGTAAAAAGATGAGATGCAGAGGAACTTAGGAGGGAAAACTTTGAACTTATTTTAACCTCATAAACACACCTAGTACTTAGAAGACGTACTGAATAGCTTGCTGTAAGAAAGCAGTTTAGAATTTGCCATGTGTATCCTGTGGGATCAAAAGAGAGATCCGTGATGCCGCCACTTATAGCAGAGATAATCTGTCATAGTGTCATGCCATGCATGAAAAATACAGAAAAATCACCGTGAGAAGGTGTAGGTTTGCCAGATTAACAGACTACAAGTAGAAGATGCCAACTCAGACAAATTTAGACCGAAATCAAAATGCCTGTCAACAATCAAGTACATGCCGTAACACATTGTCAAATATTAGAAAGAAATATTCTTCAACTATGCCCATGGATGCAGATATTATCTACAAGTTGACGCCAAATAATGGCACGATTACAAATGCGAGACAGGGTCAATATGTAATGTACCATCAAGAACATGGCTGTCCACACTTTCTGGTTCTGGTGTTTCCCAAACATGTAAAGTTCTCCAATAGCTGTTATAATATTTGTCACATTCTTCAGAACCGTCACCATTGCAATATTTACGTACTTCAAGCTGAAAAGAATTTATCATCACAGACATGAATTTAGGTTGACAGAGCAATTTTCAGTTCCCACTATAATTGAGATGTAATGTATATACATTACAACTTCATTTTGTGTTGTCTAGCAAGGCATCTAAATTAGACTGTAGTGTACATCAATATATTATATTAAGATACACCCAAGATACCTGTACATTCCAGATACAAGCATGCCAACAAAGATGATATTAACCGGTATCCAGATCCTGATGAGCTTCCAGTTGATTTTTTCCAGAGAGACAGCTCCAAAGAAACCCAACAGACCAACAATTATGGTGCTTATCAGGTTCTAACACGACAAAAGTAAACAACCAAATCAATCAGTTCTAATCCTGATTATAAACAGCGATGGTGAAGCCATAAAGGAGGTGATTAATACCTGATAAAACATCAAAGATATACCAGCATCGAAGTTAAAAGTCGATAGTGCTACTTTGTTAAGAAGTATCATGCTGCAAGAGGAAAGGGAGTAGGCTGCTCCAGCCAACAGGGGGCCACTGAACTTTCCTTCACCGTGATCAGAGCCACTATACAGTCCTTGAGTCCACTGGAAGAACCTGCATAAGAAAATGTATCGGATTTCATAGGCACATTATCACAAAATGTGTCTATTTCTAGCACTGTATTACTTGAAACTTCAATATTTCATTCACTAGGCTGCGTTCCTCTAAAAGATAATCGTTCTTTACATACTTAAAAAGCACGAGGAATTTGACCACACGACTAACAAAATACACAAAAAATATGTATAAAAGTGAACAAATATCCTGTTTTCAAAGATCATCTTAAAGGTACTTTGGAAATAAAACCAATGTTACCTGTTATACCACCTCCCATTTGACCCCATAATGTCACCAAATGATCTCTTCTCCTTCCAGAATCCTTGGAGGGTGCTGACTAAGGAATTAACCCACCAGCTCAACATAACTTTTTCATTTGTACAACATGTCTCTATACTTTCATCACTATCAGATTTGTTAGCCATTTCTAGCTCGGAATCTGGTGTTATTTCTGTACTATTTATAGATTCCATTATTTTCATTCAATTCTAACTTTCTATACACTTGCTAATTAAGCACATTGATCTGATTCTATCCATCCAAACATACACAATGGTACCGAATCTCATTTATCAGTAGCCCAGTTATTGTTAAATTTCAATCACAGTCGCAATGATTTTCAAACATAATAACATATACACTGAAAATATCTGTTTAAATTTGAGTTGAATGAGGAGAAACTCCGAGAAAGAGCTTCAATTCAATTCAACTATCTCATGCCCGGAAGAAGTTCCACGATTTCAACCTGAAAAATCAAATCAACAAATTATATCATGTGAAAATGAAAGCTCCCTTAAACATGTTTTCCAAATTATCAGTGAGGGCATTCTTAATTGCCTTGAGTTGGTAAATAAAGAGCGGCCAACTAAATCACACAAGTTCAATCGAACATGCTCTAAGATAAGCCCATAATTTCATTCATCAAATCATATCATATGAATATGGAAGGAAGTATATGTATGCTTTCTCACAACAAACTATCAGTGACTTATTTCCTATTGGCAGTGCCTTTTTCGACGAAATCCTACAAATTACATCAAACATGCTTTAAGATAAGTCCATAAATTTCATTCAGCAGATCATCAATTCGTATCTTATGAAAATCAAAGCATAGTATGCTTTCACACTACAAACTATCAGTGACTTCATTCCCAACTCCCTTTTTCAACGAAATCCTAGAACTACAAGCTCCATTAAACCTGCTTTAAAATAAGTCCATAAATCCAGTTCAACGTAGCAGCCGAACGAGAGAAAGCAGAAAACTGTTTTGATCATCATACACACAAGTACTCAAGCAGGCACATAAAAGAACGACCAAATCATGAATACAATTACAACAAAAGCTCACCTTTGCAACACGAGAGGATTAATTTCAAGCACAGACAAAGCGAACTAAAGCGGTTTAGAGTGTGGATCCGCCTACTTCAATTCAGATTGATGATGGACGAAGAATTCGCTGATCAGTAAATCCGTGGACGCGGGATTCCAATGGAGAAAGGCCGTTGAAATTTTCAATCGGGAACACCTAACATTCCAATGGCGTACAAGTGTACAACCCTAGATGCACGGATGGAGGAACGGAGACGGTGTGAGGAAGCCAGATTCCAGCACAATTGCAATTGGCAGTGCAGGAAATGGGAGAAATTGAGTGCAGATTTCGAGGCGCCGTAGTTCTGACTCACCCGAAGTCAAATCTGCCATTGGCGATCGCTTCAACTGAGGCCGAGGGAACATGAGAGAGAGCGGGAGTGATGGAGGGGAGAGTGATAAAATTGGGGTTTGAATTATTTTATTGGCTGTGTGATTTTCGGAAAAGAAAGGATGGAGTGGAAAGGGAGAAACCCGTTTGCACAGTGCAACTGCAAGTGGTACCACTGCTAGCGGAAGGGCGTATTTTGATTCGTATTTTAATTATAATGTAATTATTTTACCTCGTTTTATATGAGCGTTTAGTGGTAAAAATTAAAATTTTATAAAAATTGAGGTAGAACCGTAGTTTGAAAAAATAATAACGATGAATTCTTTTTTACAAGGTAGCCAGCATGAAAACATTTTTACAAATTAGCCTTAAAATTGGGATTTATATATTGAACGGTTTCCTTAGGGAAAAAAACCCAAAAACCAAATAAAGCCCGAAAAAACGAAATTGATTCAACCAAGCTACTAATCCGGTCAAAATTGCTTCGAATTAACACAATGTGACTATTCTATCTAACACCAAATCGACAACAAAACTAAACCAATAATAACAGCAACAACTAAGAGGAGAAAAAACAAAATTTACTCAGCCAAGTCCGTGAACGAATCAAAGAGGAAGAAGATGTGAGAGAAACAAAATAGGTGACAACGAGGGAGGAAGACTGCCACTGCCTAGAAAACAGTTCAGGATGCGACCATAGAAAAAGATAGGAGGGAGAAAAAGACGTTGGATATGAACTCGGTACAACTATTTATATTTTTATCCTAAGGAACCGTTCAGGAAAACCCTTGGTAAAAAATAATCCACGTAGGCTGCCTTATCGACATTTTTGACCCGTGAGAAAACCTGTGGTGGGGTATTTTAATTACTTTTGAAAGTTGATGATATACTTTTGCCATTCCACCAATGGTAAGGTATTTTAATTAGTTTTTTCTTTTTTTTATTAGAATAAGAGTTTTGTTAATGAAATTATGAATGTATGAAAAAATTAATCTATCTAGCTAGCCCACCTAAATAAATATATGAAAAAATTAGTCTATATATCTAGCTAGCCCACCCAAATTTTATTTTCTGTATTCAACACACTTTTTAAGAATGATAAATATTATATACAACAGAAAACCAGAAAGGGCGCAATAATGAAGTTTAAATTTTTTTTTTTATAAGGGAAGAATTCGAGATTAGACTGACCTGATTCTCGATAAACCGACAAGTCGGCAGACGAAAAATCATCGAACATACAACAAAAAACCAGAAAGGGCGCAATAAAACATGCAGGCAGCATGCACTCTACAACAAGACGGAACCTAAACAAACCAACTAGCAAGTTGATGATGTAGACTAAGAAAGAAGCCAAGTATCACCATGAAGCGGTACCACTGGCCAGCGATACATCAAGAATCTCTTGTGGGCAACGAAGACGAACGTCCAAGGAAACTCTTTCCCGAACACATAGTCGCTCCGTACACACTACCTCAACACTAGCCAATCTCGACTCCATACGCTAGAACTCCAAAGAAGAAGAAGATCGTTGAGACACACCAGAAACAAAGCCACACACCACCTGAGTAAACTGCACCACAAAGAACCAAACTAAACAGACACAGATTTTGATCAACCCATGTCGAGATTTAATTCAAGCACTTTCATATTGGATTTAATTCAAGCCCTTTAAGGGGTTATTATTATTATTATTGTTATTATTATTATTATTATATATAAATATTTAACATGGGTTTTATAAATATACTTTGAAACTCTTGGCGTGCAAGGCCCATTAATTGCAACTTGCACGCCAAGGGAAAGCTTTCGACCACTAGTAGGAGTAGTAGCCCCTTGGGCGGCGTCGCCGAGGACTGCTAGAAGGTTGATGATGAGAAGCCAAGATCGAGCTCATGCAGAAAGAGAAGCCCCGACTGACAGGACCTGAAGCTAATCGAAGACCGAGCTAGAGGAGAAGACATGGAGGCCATCGTCTCACCCTCGGAAAGAGCACGGGAGTACGTGGAGGCCATCGCACAACACCAACCCAGATCCGGAATGGATCGATGAGGCCGGAATCAACATAGATTTTAGGAGGATTGTCCATAGTAAATGCACAACAAGAGCAAGAGAGACCAATGAGACTACTCTGAACCCCAAATGATGACACAAAACGAAGACCAGGAACCCCAAATGCTAAAGACTATCAATGTGAATCTAATAGTTGTATTATCATTATATAGTTAGGCCTTCAGATTTTGGACTGAACCAAATGAAGAAAACGTTCATATTTTGTAACACTAGGCGCTTAACCGCGCACATATGCGCGCGGTGTTGTCCTATCGTATAACCCATAAATGCTCACAACTTCAACCTTGTATGTCCTGCTTCATTCGGAGTGTGTCCTACCTCCTAATTACCCTAACCAAACAAATATAGCAAAAGAGCAGCAACATGAGGGATTTGGCAATACTACCTCCGCTGCAAAATATAAGGGCTTTTATTTTTTTGCACGTTTTTTAATGAGCTAAAAACTCCATGAAATATTAAAATTTTATTAAATTTTTTTACATTGTATTATACATATTAACAATATGTATAATACTATGTAAAAAAAAATTAATAAAATTTTAATATTTCATGGAGTTTTTAACTCATTAAAAAACATGTCAAAAAAGTAAAAGCCCTTATATTTTGCAACGAGGTAGTAGTAAGTAAAACAAATTACATCCAAAGGATGACAGAATTGATAAACTTACCTTTTGTTTGGACATTACAGTGTTAGTGACATTTAGCCGTGAATACTCCCATACATAAGGATGGTACAGGCTAAGAGCCTCTACAACCAGTAATAGGAAGCACGACATGTTTCAAACTCCAACGTACACAACTGAAAATGGAAAAAATGATCAAAAGAAAATTAGATATCCACCAATGCCCAGGAAATAGTATGTCAATGAATGATTCACTGCATCATTGTTAAAGACAAACATTGGAAAGTACTGGTTCAAAAATAAAAATTCATGAAAAGCAAAATGTTAATATGCATACTGATCTAAGCCTTACATTAGATAATTTAGATCATATCATTGATAAACAATCTTCTTCCTAATGTTACCTCATCATAAACAGATCACAATTTTTCAAAAGATGAAACTACACAACAACCCAAAGCAATAAACACATACCGAATGAGTGATATTTTCAAGAGAATCCACAATGCAGTGAGAGTAATCATAGCTGGGATAAATACACCACTTATCTCCTGCTTTAGGACGAGGAGTAAACTGTATATAGAAAAGAGTGATAAGGCATCACCAGCTATACCAACCTAATATATTTTTTTAATTAAAAACTTGAAGTTCATCCTTGCCTTTATCCAATATGTGATAAGTTATCACTTTGCATGTCCTGCTTCATTCGGAGTGTGGCTTTTCCCTCTTCAATCATGCATGTTCTCATCTCTTCAAAAAGTTCCAAGAATTCTGCAATTAGTCTATCCCTCACTGTTCATATTTTTCTCTCTGTACTCTTTTATCTCATCAGGGGTCTGAAGTTCAGAACAAATCAAAGTGAACATATTCATCAATCTAATGAAACTCAATCATAAGATAAAAAATTTCAAGTGTCTTCAAGGGAAAATTGCTGAGAACATTTTCCCAACATTTTAAAATGTATCTAAACTACCAACCGGGTGATCAACATATGCATGACCCCTCTTTATAAGCTCAAGCTCATATAGCTCCTGGAAATAGTCACTGGTATAGGTGATCTAAAAAAGGCAAGAGAAAAATTGAATGTTTTTAGGCAAGCATCATATACAACCGGGTGAAAAAAAGAAGTACAGCTTTTATTTTATTTTAAAAAAAGGGTGCATACCTTAAATGGCTCCCATCCCATCCATTTAACTATTTCTTCAATGTAATCAATACCTAAAGAGCCATGACCAATAATTAGTGCAATTTCACTTAATTAATGGAGTAAATACAAACAAAGTCATCTGGGTAAATATATGAATATAAATTGCCTAATGAAGTTCAATAAATCAAATATTGTTATCAATTTTAATTATTTTTTTATATAATTTGATAATTATTACTCCGAAAACAAAAGGACATGCACTGTGAAGTCTGTGAAACAGATGGAATATTGAGTTAAAGAACACGTTATATGTTGTTGTATGACCCAACTCGGCCCATTATAAATATTGTTATCATTTTGGGTTGTTGTATTTAAATAGGTAACTGGTTTCTTCTTCCCAATTCACAGACATAGTGTGTTTTCTTGTTTTTCATTCCCAGTATTTAGATCTTCTTTATCTCTATTTTTTTTATCTCTCTATTTTTTTCTGTTCTTGATTATGAAGTTCTTAGCTCTC
Source organism: Persicaria tinctoria (assembly GCA_037127255.1). NCBI lineage: Eukaryota > Viridiplantae > Streptophyta > Magnoliopsida > Caryophyllales > Polygonaceae > Persicaria > Persicaria tinctoria. Next base: position 15,412,314 of record JBANSL010000007.1, on the reverse strand, counting down.
TGTTTTTTTTTTGTTCGGGTACGATGTTGACATGGCTTGGAGGAATGTTCAGCTTCAATTGCAGTTGGAACATATGTAAGCTATTGCTAAGAGTATGTGGATTATGTGTTTCCATTGTCGTCATTTCCGCTCTTGCCATCTTTGCTGCTATCGATCAATCGAAACAAGTTTTTGACCATCACCCGCTATCAGAAGAAGAGGCAAAACAACCCCCCATATTGCGTTGGGAAAATGACGTGTCTGATTATGGCATTTGGAATTCTGTTCTCCATCAATGTTGTCGTGATTTGGCATTTTAAGACAATTAGAGTTAGCAAAGCAGTCAAGTAGCATATTTTATGGGTAGAGTTGCTCGCGTTCGTCACCGCGATCATCATCATCAACCTCACTTTCTACGCGCCTTCCCGAACCATGTATGGAGTTGCCATATCAGCCGCCTTTATCATTTGAGTTGATTAGTCGAGGTGTCGTTGCAGCTCAAGACACACACCGAGATAGCCATGACGATGACCACCATTTGCCGCACCTTCAACTTGGAGGAGGGGCGCAATCAACCGAAGAAGTTGGGTTTGATCTTGATCTCGTTGCTGGTTTATCTTGGTTTGAGGATCATCAAGCCCAATTGGTTCAAGAATGGGTGTCTTGCTTTCATTGTCCAGAAAGTTAAAGAAACCCAAGATGTAGATTACTAAAAGTCTCACCAAGTTTCGATCCGTAATTTATTAGTTCCATATACGGTATATTAGTTTGTAGTGTTATGTTCTATTCTAGGCTGCAACAAGTTTTGATCCGGAGTGTTCCGAAGTGTTTGAGTTGGGTGGGGTTGAATTTTAACAATTCTACTCTTGAGTGACTCTAATTGATTATTCATCTCATGTTACCAATTTTTAATATCATCCTCTTGAGTGACCCAATAAAGAACACGCATTCAATATATTCAATATATGGGTACGATGTTGACATGGCTTGGAGGAATGTTCAGCTTCAATTGCAGCTCGAACATGTGTAAGCTATTGCTAAGAGTATGTGGGTTATGTGTTTCCATTGTTGTCATTTCCGTTCTTGTCATCTTTGTTGCTATCGATCAATCGAAACAAGTATGTGGCCGTCACCCGCTATCGGAAGAAGCGGCATAACAACCCCCGTATTGCGGTGGGAAAGTAGCATGTATGATCATTCCATTTCTAATTCTGTTCGGCATCAACGTTGTTGTAATCTGTCATTTCGAGGCAATTAGAGCTAGCAAAGCATCCAAGGAGCATGTTTTGTGGGTGGAGTTGCTCGCGTTCGCCACCGCGATCGTCGTCGTCAGCCTCACTTTCTACGCTTCTCCCCGAACTGTACGGAGTCACCATATCAGTTGCCTTCATCGTCTGGGGTTGGTTGGTGGAGGTGTCGCTGCAGTTCAAAGACCCACACCGATATAGCCTTGACGATGATCACTATTTGCTACGCCCTCATCCTTGAGCAGGGGCGCGATGAGCTGAGGAAGTTAGGTTTGATCGTGATCCCATTGGCGATTTATGTTGGATTGAGGATTCTCAAGTTCAACTGGTTCAAAAGTGGGTTTATTTCTTTCATTGTTCAGAAAGTTAAAAAAACCCAAGATGTAGATTATTAAAAGTCTCGCCAAGTTTCGATCCGTAATTTATTAGTTTCATATACGGTATATTAGTTATGTAATGTTATGTTCTCCTCTAGTCTGTAGCAAGTTTTGATCCGGAGTGTTTGAGGTGGGTAGGGTTGAATTTTAACAGCTCTATTTTTGTGGCTTTAATTCATTATTCATCTCATGCTGCCACTTTTTAATATCGTTCTCTTGAGTGACCAAATAAAAAACACGTATTCAATATATTATCCAAATTTGCAGTTTTGAGGAAGACCAAACAATTTTCTTCATTAGGTCCAGTCTAAAATCTCAACATTGCCCCAACTAATGCAACTATATGGTTCAGATTTCACCAAGTAAATATATAAAAATAGATGTTAATAATATAAATATAATTTTTATAATATTTTATAAATAAAATAAATGTTAAAATATTTTGTGATGTAGGGAGGGGGTACCTTTCATTGTTGAGGTATAGGCTCAGTTTGGCAACGGTAAATAGTTTTTGGAGCTTTCAGTTTTGATATTATATAGTTTTAATAGAGGATTTGGACTGGTTTATTAACCTCATGATAGATGTTGCGATTTGTGCACCTTTCTCTTATGTCATTGTTTTGGTTCACCGAGCTACGTTTCCTTACCCGATGTCTTTGGGTTCATCCCCGACTTTGTATTTTTAATTGAAACGGTACTACATCTGAATGATAGGTGGTTCTATGCAAACTTTTAGGTTTTAATGGGTGGTTTACTATAATTATGTTATTAAGGTGTGGTTTTTAGCAAAGTGTGCTATTTAAAGGGTGGTTTTCTGCAATTTGGCTAATGTTAAAAGAGTGAGGCTAGAAGCAAAATGTCCGAATGGCTACTGACAAGATAAGTTCAACTAAATTATCACATGTCCTTTTCATTTTTTTCAAACAATTTCAAAGAAGCCCAAAACTCTTTGGGAGCGAATTGAACATAACCTATGTGCGTTCATCCAAATACTCCATCGGTTCCATCGGTTGAACAAACTTTTAGTAAATTTATCAATGAATGAATTGATCGATACTTATTTTGGTATATCAATCGCTTCAGATGATTATCGAAAGAGTTTCGACTATTTTTCTTGGTTGTCGTTTGAAAAATTTGTCGAAGCTCTGAGATCCGAGCTAAATAAATAACCTCGGCTCCATTGAGTGATGTTAATGAGGGACCTCGGTGGATATTGGCGAGCCATCATTAAAGCCTCGGTGATAGAAGCCGAGCCTTCATCATCACCTCGGTGACAACAATTGAGCTTCCATCATCAGCTCGGTGACAACAATTGAGCCTCTATCATTACCTCGGTAACAGCAACTAAGCTCGACACATACATCAATTCACGAGATTTATGCCTAACAGAAACGACATAAAAAATCGCACCCAAATCGCAAACAAAACAACCAATTTCGTTCGTTTTCGTTCCAATTTGTACTCATAATTCAACTCAAACAACACTCAAGTCAAGGACAATCAAACAAAAGACATAAAAAACAACCAATTTCATCAATTTTAATTCCAATTTCAAACCCTAAAACACACAATTTCTTATCCAAAAGCTTATAAAAACACATTATAATGAAATTTCTTAACTTAAAGTTGATAGATCTATAGAACTCTTTCTCAAATGGACCTCAAAACTCCAAAATATTGCTGCTCTTGGTTGCTCATTGAAGGCAAACGAGATGTTCTTGGTAGCATGAAATGGAGGATGTCGTTCCATGGAGGATGGATTAGGGATTGATTTTGGTTGGGAAGGACTTTGTGTTCAATTGTTTGAAAAAATTAAAGAACATGTGTTAATTTAGGTGAACTTATCTTGTCAATAGTCATTCGAAAATCTTGTCAAGAGCCCTTATGATGTTAAAATATTTTTGTGATGTGGGGAGGGAAGTTCCCTGTGGAGTAGATGATCTTCATTGTTGAGGTATACTGATATCGACTTAGTTTGGTAACAGTAAATAGTTTTTAGAGCGTTCGGTTTTTATATTATATAGTTTTAATTTAAATGAAATAAATATAATTTTTTTGTTTAATTAGTTTTTGAAATTTAAGCTTTTTAACCCATGTTTTTTTTAGCTTTTGATTTTTTATTTACAAGTTTTCTGATTTGGAAAAACTCCAGCTACCAACAAGAAGAATTTCTCCATTTTAGGGTCGTAAGACTCGTAACACAAAACCATCCCCGTTTTTGTTCATTTGCACAAAGATGATCTCATTTTAAAAGTTACTACATGAAAGAATGTTGCGTTCACATAGTGAATACCCAATTGAAAAACTTGGTAACAGATGATCTCTATGTAGATATAACTTACTAGATCCTAGTTATCAAGTGACTTGAAGCTAATTGCTAGTGCAAAAACTTCCGTGGAGAAAGATCTTTTCCATATATGTGTAAGCGACAGTAAAGAACAATCCGCTCGAACCAGAACCATGGGCGAACCAAACCACCGGTTCAACGGTTCCAGAGATCAAACCGGAACACCAGACCAATCTAGACTCTTGTAAAAATTTGATTTAAAAAAAAAAAGATGGCTTTTTGGTGCAAAGCAATCTCAAGTTTGTAATTTTCAGGGTCATCTCTATGACTAGATTTCAGTCAATCCACAAATAGCAAATAAAGCATCACATTGAAACTAGTTGAATCAAACACTGAAATCACAGACAGACCTGAAAGATTATTACTGTATTAAACAGAAGGGATTTCTGGAGATGGAAGATCAAGCACGCTTTGCAGAACAAGAATGAATATACTCAATGCAATCTTTCAAGGCTTCATTCTTGTGTTCATCGGCTCCATGGACGGAATTTGGCGTACCTTGAACAGATTCATCCAACGGCAGCTTCTTCCTCCTGGGGACAGTTACGCAAGAGATGGTCGCCCTACTCCAAAGACGCTTCCAGAACCTACCTAGAATAGATCCTTTGTGCGCCTCATTGTGTGTGTATTTCACCATGCTTCCATCAGCACTCTCCCGCCATGGGCTGCGGCTGTGGAGATCGCTTGCTCGGTTGCTCTGCTTATCAGGGTAGACCCTTGCCTGCGCACCCTCTCGACTTGAAAGATCCATACCCAGATCCCACAAATCCACCAATGTAACAGGAAAATGCTGTACAACTTACCAGAGGAACTTCCCTCTTATGTCAGTGAATGTTGCCGGAACTATGAATGGAATGCTGAATTGGTATTTCCTAAGTTAGTTGAACCCGGAACAGGTAAGAATGCATAAGCACTTCATCGAGTCAAGAAAGCAATTGAGGAAGGTTAGTGACTGAATCATATTAATACATTACCATATAAAGCAGTGGAAATAGCAACGATTTTACATTGCTTGGTGAAATGTACTATCAAAATCCCCAGGAAAGAGAATCATGTAGAATAGATTTCCAGCAGAGAAAAATCTACAAATTGCAAAAGCTGCTACTTATTTTTTAACCCGAAAAAATCTCTATATATTCTTAACATGTATACATCAAATGATTGAAAATAACTGTATATGTACAACAAACTCTTGAAGATACTTGGAATGAATTGAGATCCAACAATACAAATGCTTGCTAACATCTGCTCCTGGTTTCTGTATTCTGTCAGAAGCGAAAGGAGGATGCAGGTAAAGTTGAATTTTATCTTAATCATCACCTCACACGGTCACGCCTGGAAGTGTTGTTAATCAACCTCAACAGTAGCATGAAAAATGGGCCATGAGAGATTTCTTCCTCGTACATCCTGGAGGATGTTAGCGAGCAACAGGCTAATACGAATGCAGCCCTCAGCCATGTGCTGGGGAGGTTATTTGAAGAGGGATAATGGGTGCATCTTGGCTGCCACTAATGAAGAGTGAGAGTTCAGCTGGAGCCACCACCAATTTCAACCAATTTTCTAGCTCTTCTCCTTCGACTTTCTCGTTTTCTGAGAAAAGTAAACAGTTTTGAACACCAGGACAGGAAATGCAAGAAAAAAAGAGCTAGTGTCTTGCCATCAGACTTTACAATTTTCATCTTGAAGACAAACTATAATAATGTTACAATTAACATAAGAATGAGTCTGAACTCTGAATATAGACAAACCATCTATTAAAGCAAGTCAATCCTGGATAAATATATAATCTCGAGGTTGCAGATCATTAGCATGAATAATGTTGTAAACTCGTAACAATTAAATATGAATTTTAAAAGAACTCGAGGGATTTTTTCCAACTTTTTGAGAAACAAAAAGATCTTAACGAAATATTGCAGGGCATATGAGGCATGTGGCAAGAGATTTTTACCTTCCAAGTGTGCACCAAGCCCCTCCAAAACTTCAGCATTTGCCCGTATAACAGATAATGCCACATCAAGTGCAGATTGCAGAAGCGTTTTGACCTCTCCTTGAACAAGATCCACAAGATGCCCCTGCCGTGTATAAGTTTACATTACGTGAGTACCTTGCATAGTAATAAACGCAAAGAAAGTTATACCATCTAGAATAAAACTCATAGCAGGACCTGATCTTTTCCCCAAGGAGCAGCACCAGACTCATCAATCCCACCACCAGAAAGAGTGGCAAGTGACATAGGGCCGATGGTTTGATTAAGACCATACTCAGCTATAGCTTTATATGCCATGTCAGTGGCTCTGCGTATGTCATCAAGTGCACCTGTTGAAACGCGACCTGCGTACACCACTTCTTCTGCTGCACGCCCACCAAGAAGTGTAGCTAATCTTCCACGTAACTCATCCACAAAAACTAAATACTTGTCCTCACTGCCAGGGGGAGTGTAGGTAAAACCCAGTGCCCCTCCAGACCTCGGTAATATGCTCAACTTCTGGTAAAATATGAACCAGAGAAAATAAACAAATGGACAATGTCAAGTACTTCATCTATTTGTTCATTCAGGCTATCCTATATAGAAGATTCACGCCGCTCATAAAAAAATAAAAAATAAAAAAACATAGAAGATCCACTATGCAATAATCTAAATAGAATTTTGCTGAGGATGAAACAGTACTTAAACATGACACCAAATTGCAGTTGTCAGAAGAAAAAAAGGTCCCTAATTTAACTTCATATCCATGGCATTAATTAGACATGTCAATCAATCCTACTCAATCTTCATCATCTTTATAAATCGATTGGCTAGAAATTAAACATGTTCTCAACACCAAGGAAATTTTTAATGATTTCTTTTAAGAGCAAGTAAAATACACCTGCTACAACCATGTTCTACATATTACCTCCCTTGAAATAGCAATGATAATCTGAAACATAATACTTTACATATATAGTGATCTGAATCTGTTAAACTTGCTAAAGAAAGAGTAGAGAAAATTGGGTGAGAACCTAACCTTAACTCGTGGATGTCCAGGAAGAAGATTAGCAACTGCAGTTCCAACAACTGCATGTCCTGCTTCATGACGGGCAACAACAGCCTTCTCGTTTCCTTTCAATCTGGAAGTCTTCTTCTCAATCCCCTTTTAATGTTGGAAATTCACCTTAGTATAGAAGTTTATGCACTAAAATTCAAATAATGCAGTCAATCAAGGAGAAAGTCTATGCTCCAATGGCCAAAAAATTCACAGAGTAATCTATGCAACTAAGATATGCAAAGAGTCCTCTACTTTATTAACCGTTCTTTTGTGCTAGAAGAAATGTTTATCTTCCTCCTTAATGCAATAGAATCTGTACTTTCTAAATTGTCATTTTTCCCTATTAAAAGGGGCATGTATCATCAGATTAAATTGACGAAGTAGCAAAAGTTGCAAGAAATAGTCCAAATGGTGGCGGATTCGATGCGTAAGAGGTATTGTAATGTGATATTAATAAAAGAAACATATAATCAAAGCAATTTTATGCCATGCAAGCCATTTTCTAATTGAACCCAAAAAGCTTCCATCAAGTTGGATCAAAGATATTTCCTGTCCTAAAAACCCTAAACTGAAAGAGTAGCAAAGGCATTGGCAGCAGGGGTGGAGAGGGATGTACCGCTAATGATCTCTCCACTGCTTGAATGAAGTCTGTTCTCTCAACAACTAATTTGTTCTGTCTGCCAGCCAACAAAGCAGCTTCATTGACCAAGTTGGCAAGATCTGCCCTGCAATTTAATTCACCTCAAATGATATTAATTACAATAAGATATTAAACTGCATGGACAATAACAAATAATGTAGACAGTAACTACCCGGTGAAGCCCGTAGTCATATCAGCAATATCACCAAGACTAACATCATCTCCTAGAGGAAGCTCTTTCTTAACCGCATGTACTCTTAATATAGATTCCCTTCCCATTCTATCCGGAGTTTCCACCTGAGAACCATCATAAACAGAGCCCAGGTAAAGTCAGCTTATCACAATATTGGCTTCAATATCATAGTTAGTGTATATATATAAGTAGATATCAAAAACTAACCGTAACCACCCGATCAAATCTTCCCGGACGGCGAAGAGCTGGGTCCAAGACATCTGCACGGTTCGTTGCTCCAAGAACAATAACAGCAGCATTACTATCGAATCCATCCATTTCCTGAAATTAAGACGAATTAATTTAAGAAAAAGACCAGAACGGTAAGTCTAGAAACAAATTAGGCTGAAAGGCGTCTTTACGGTAAGTAATTGGTTCAATGTCTGCTCTCGCTCATCATTGCTTGCAATTCGAAACTTTCCATCACGGCTTTTTGCAACTGCATCTATCTGTGACATGAAGAAAACTTATCCCAATGTTCAAAGGGATCTAGAGAAGAACACTGAGGATAATAGACAATGCAGAAAACAAAGTTCTTAAAACACAAAAGTTCTCATACCTCGTCAATAAATATGATTGACGGGGCATCCTTCTTTGCACGTGCAAAAAGATCTCGCACACGAGAAGCTCCCATACCAACATAAAGCTCTACAAACTCACTTGCTGAACAACTTATAAAGGGCACTTCAGCTTCACCCGCAACGGCCTTTGCCAGAAGAGTCTTCCCTGTTCCAGGGAGACCAACCTTTAAAATGATCAAATATCAAATTTTTGTTAACAATTTGACAATAAAAAAAACTTACATGGCAAGATAATTAAGAACATAATAATAACTTGGTGTGCTAGAAACATCATCAAGAAGCATGTGGTAACAATATATTATAATAAAAAGGATCTCTTCACAAAGACAATAAAAGGCAGCTCTTGCATCAGGCCTTGAAGTTTAGAAACAACAACTATCTGAATCTATCTCAGGCCTTAAAATGTTAGGAAACTTGGGTTTATTAAACACCGTCAATTCTCACCGAAGGGTACTCACACCAAAAACAAATAGGATATAACTTACCAGTAAAACTCCTCGAGGAGGGCGTGCTCCAAGCCTTGTGTACTTGTCCGGGTTTCTCAAAAATTCCTGGAAAGTGTACACATAACAATACATATTTCAATGCCAACAATGAAAACCATACTCCATATGAACCATTTTGTCAACAAGGAACATACCACAATTTCTTCCAATTCCTCTTTAGCCTCATCCACTCCGGCAACATCAGCAAATGTGATAGTTTCCCCTTGTTCAGAATCTTTGACCCCAGAATTTCCAGACTTGCGATTTCGGAGTTGGCCAGTAATATTCTATAACCATAATCCTTATCAGAATCAATTAAGAAAGCATTCTAAAAGATCAAAAAGAAAGAAAGAAAGAAAGATATGTTATCAAACCTGTGAAAAGCTAATGGGAAATCGATTGAGAAACCCAACTAGGACAGCAACATAAAACAAGGTTATCTGCAAAGAAAACACTGGAGCTAAATTCGTGCAATTTTAAAAATAATTAATGCATACAAACATTATAGATAGGAAAACTAACAACCTAATGGTATTAGAACACAACCTATAACTCATAAGCACTTGAGACATAATTTATACAAATCAAAAGTGGTAAAACTAGCAGCTTAATTAACGGTGTTAATATCGTTGAACACAAATGCATTCTCTAACTTTCTCAAGCTTAGCTCTTAGAATCAAAGGGCATTTAGCATCACCAACTCTAAGCCATCATTATATATTATACCCCTTAGATCTCCCAATTCCACATGTAATGCAATCACAAGTGCATTTTCCTTGTCTAATTTGTCTCTTTGATTCTCTTAGTCTAATCCTATTATTAACCATTATGCCTATGGTTGTTGTGAAGCTCTTCTGCTTTACGACTACATAACCTATTGCTTTAACAATATAATTTCAAAGATTCTCTATTTTTATGACATGTTGTTAGGAGAAGAAACATTTATTACACAAACAGAATGCAAAATAATTAATTGCATTTATATGCATCATAATCCTATCATACATCACTTGGCGGAATGAAACAAAGCTAACTGGTTTTGCCTCTTAGCAGTAAACCAAACAAAGCTGACTGAAATCTCAGGGCTAAAATAGCGTGAAGGTAAGCAATCCTTTGACTCTTAGCAGTTGGATGTTTGTATAAACTAGTTGAAGCTAAAGCAACTTGTTCAAAGAAACATGTAACTAAATTTTGTCTAAAAAATCTAATCAGCATAAGTGATGCACATCTTTTGAACTGAAACTCAAATTACAATTCACGGATCAAGAATAAAATCATCTACAACATTTCTATATTTGCGCAATAAGGAAAATAGAATGCTAAAGGATATCATACCAGTGCAGAATTGAAAAAACCACCAAATCTCTTATCTGGAGAGCCAAATTCAACATGATTTTCCACCATCTTCTCATATGGAGTCTTTATATCGGTTGGCCTAGTTGTTCTGTACACCACCCTCTTCGTTGGCTCTAAACTCCTCAACAAAATTTCAGAATCTTGAAACTTATCAATAGTCCCCAATTCACTCTCCACATTGCCTCCTTCCTCATTCTTCAATTTAAACATGATATTAACACCATCAACTTCCACCTTCTGCACCTGATCATCATTAATCTTATTCAAGAACTCACTATACGGGACGCTTAGTATAGTCGGCTGCGCTCGCGGCTCTGACCCCGGCAGCTGAATACCAGGCCGGAGCAACCTCAGGACAAAAGTTACAATCGCCAATCGAAAAACCAAACCATTAATTCCCTGCGGCTGAATTATCGGCTCCCACCGCCATCTCCAGCCTCCTAACCAGTTCCTTCCCTGCTTCTCCTTCCTCGGGGAAGCCGAAGGTTTCGAATTCACAGGATTCCCACTCGCCTCTTTCGAATCGCCGGGGTTTGTCTCAGCGTTATCCGACGAACTCGATTTCGAATCAGTATCGTGCTCGCACGAGCTGTTGGCTCGTATACGACTCTCCCTCCAGCCCTGGTTCTTCAAATACAGCCCCTTCCAGGGGCCAAATCTCTCCGAATTCTTCGAAATTCTGACAGTGAACTCATGTCTGTGATTAGGAACCAGTGCGCGGCAAGGAAAGTAGCTTAATCCGGTGCAGATGTGTGGTCTAGAGCAAGGATTTGAATACAATCTGGCGTGAAATGGCGGCCGTGATGTTTGCATCGCTTGGAACCCTAGAGGGGAGCTGAAGACGATTTCATGAAAAAGTGGAATTGATTTCTCCGTAAGAGAGAGTTTCAGGAAACGGATTTAGGGAGGAAGCGAAGAAGAAGAAGAAGAAGAAGAAGAAGAGGGAGAGGCAGAGAGATAGCGATAGAAGCTCTCTCTCGTATGGGCGGACGAGTCTCTTTCAACTTTCAAGGGCAAGAAGGGCTTCAAGGTGAAGCTGTGAAGACGAGAGATACTTTTGTGTGGACCGGCCGGTTCGATATTTCGACGGGCGTCAAACCGTCAACTACACAACTACAATGTTTATCCTCACGTCTATTCAACAACGTGTCATTTTGTGGTAGGAGAATCCTAGCCTAGCCAAGAGCGGACGAGCAAGCAGTAAGCTCTGAATCATTACGAATAGTAGAAGTAGAGAGGGAATGTCCCATACGATGATACGAGTTAATCCGGTGAGACCCGTGGAGTTATTTTACCAACTCAAAGTGGAGTTAGGCTCTGTTTGGCAGAAGGTTTTCGAGATTTTCGAGCTTTTAAAAAAAAACCGAAAGCTCATGAGGCGATGTTTGGCGGAAGATCTCGGGGAAACTTTTCAAGATTTTCGCGAGCTTATGGTAGCTTGCAAAACGCCCAAAATGAAATCTTGGGGTGCCAAGATTTCGGAGATTAGGAGGAGCTTTCGGATTTGTGAATCCATTTTTGCCCTCGTCTCGCCTCTCTCGGAATCTCAGTTCTCCGCCTCGCCGACACAAGTCTCTTCTCCTCCTCGTCGCGAAAGGTACGTCACTGCCCTCCTCTCCTCTTGAATGTGGTTCACCGGCGGCCCCATGACACTGGAAACCCCCTACGTCGGCCGGTTAATAGACGACGTCGAGATTTCTAGGGTGTCGGTGGGAATGGGGGTGGCTATGGTGACCGGATTTGGGGGGTTTTGTGGTTTATAGGGTTTCGGTGGAAGAAATTTTAGGTTTTTGGTTTCCATCGATTTGGGGCTTTCACCGATTTCTAGGGTTTGGCTGGAAGAAATTTGGGGGGTTTTGCATATTGTTCCGATTTGGGGGATTGTTGTTTGTGAATTTGTGTTAATGCGGTTCCAATTTCTTCTCCCTTGATTCTTCGTGTCGGCCATTGTTGTTCATGCTCCCATCTGTCTGACCTTGTTGTTACTCAGATTGTTGTTCATGCTATTACTATGGTATTTGTTATATGCGATTAGTGTTTTTAAGGGATTAATCCGATACAACTAAACTGGATACAACTAATCTGGATGGAATTATATATTACTTCATCAGTTTGACTATAAATATTTACCTAAATGTTGTCATTCATCTGCTGAAATATGCATTAGCTGTAGTCCATTCAACAAATGAGATATGTAGTTGTTTAAGCAAATTGTAGGAAAACAAACTATACAATTATTTGTAGCATAATACCAAAAAAATAAGATCTGTATGAGCTGAAATGTTGGGATAAATAACAGCAACAACCAGATTTCGCATTTGGCATTGTGTGGTTGAAATCAGTGTTTGGCAATCGGATGTTAGCATAAATTGATTGCTTCTGTATTCTGTCATTCCTTGTTTGTGCATTGCTTATTTCCGATCTTATTTTTCCCCCTCCCTTTCAAACATGTTGATTTTCATCCCCTGTCAACCAGGATCTTCCTGGTGATTTTGAATGTTGTTGAAAACAGAGGAATTAAAATACGGTCATTGATGTGCTGATCACTGCTTGCAATTGTCCATCACTTGTGTTGTTTGTTGTTGTTGATTGGGTGATGACTGCTGTGTCAATAGACAATGAATTGATGATGGCTACTTTAATCCTTCATTTTGTTTGGGTGATCATGTTTGATTCCGAATTGACATTTGTTCATGGTCTTTTGCATTTGTTCATGGTCTTTTGCATTTGTTAATGGTTAAGCTTATTCTGATTTCGACAATATGCTTCCTATGTCCACGTAGGAATCATGTGGCCTCACTCTGACACTGAGTCCAAGACCGACTCCGATAGTGATCACAGCTACGCTAGCGGTGACCCTCGCAAGTACCCATGGCTGAGGACGTCATACGAGCAAGGCCAGTCCAGTCGTCGCAGGGGACGGCATCACGACGACTCTGACTCCGAGATCGTTGACCCCGAGGACGTCAAGGAGGATAATGCACTATGGGCCTACGCTACCGACGAACTGAAGGAGTTGCGCGCCAAGATCCGGGGCCTCCTGGCACAAGACGCAGTCAGGGAGAACGCTCTGGCCGCTGTCAACTACCAGCTGCAGGAGACGAGGGACCACAACGCCTCCTTGACGAACAGCCTCGACGCCTCTGAGGCACGCAACGAACATCTCATCAAGAGGGTGGCCGAGTTGTGCTCCTTTATGTGCGGGCATTGGGTGGACCATGCAAGCGACCCGCTCCGGGCTCAGAGGCTCTCCTGCCTGGTCAGGCTCCTGGGCTGGATTATTCTTGGCATGCTGGTAATTATAATGCCTCTGGTCGCCCGCCCGTAGGACATCAAGCCTGTAGCTGCTGTTGTTTCCCTCTTTTTGTTAAGATTTGCAACTTTTGTATTAACAAAACTGTGGATTCAGGCCCCCATTTTGTGCATTTTGGGGCCTCGGATGTAAGTGTATGTATGTGCAACCTTGGCATGATTACCCCTTTTTGTAAGCCGAGTGTTGTTGCACCCTTTTGCAATGGTGCATTTAGCCAACTGTTGTACGTAAACCACTTTCTATAAGTTAGCGCAGCGTACGTTATATTCCTCCACTACACTTGCAACTGTTATACTTTCATCGTTTTCTTTTGATCATGTCGTAGACAACATCAGTGAACAATTTCTGCCTCTGTCGAATGACCGACGACCGACAAAGGTGACCGGAAAGGGGCGAGGTCTTTGGTCCCATTACACTCGAGCCGAAGAAGGATGCGCAGGAGAAACCCTCGCACTAGTGTCGGTTGCAATGGTGGTTGTGTTTGTGGCTAAGGACAAGGGGTAGGGGAGGGTATATTGAAGGGCAATATGGACTTTTCCCTCACATAAACCCCTTACAAATCTTACCCCCACCAAACACATTTCTAGTTTTTAATGAGATTTTCGTTCCCCAAAAACCATAATCTTTGAAATCTTCATAATCTACAAAAAAAAACCATAACCTAGAAAATCTACATAATCTAGACAAAATCACGGAGTATTATTTACTGTACCTTATGTTTTCGGTAAATGTGTCAAAGTTGGACAGAATGCATTTCTAAAATGATTAAATGGGAGTTTGAAATAATAATATCTGCCTCCTAAAGGCAAGTTCATTGGTCCAATACTGCGTTAATAACGCATAAATTATCGTCTTTAATCTGTAATTTTTGAATATTTAAGTTGACGTAGTTGTTTTATGTTTTCCCATAGTGTATAACATTCGACTCTTATAATACTCCGTAGTTTTTATGGGTGATAAACCAGCCCCCAAATAGACAATGTTACTATTTACGTCACTAATCAGTAATCACATATCCAAATGAAAGCTTTCCATTTGCAGATATTGCTCCATCAAAACCTTCGAGGCCTATCAAGACCCGTCAAGACTAGTCTAAGGCTTCCAAAACTTGCCAAAAAACATGTCAAGGTAAGACAACAAATCCGCCAAGGGCCACCAAGATCTTGGAAGATCCGTCAAAAACTCCTATGTTGCAGGTTGCCCAGGCCCTTTTTTCGGAAGAGTGGTTGCATTTGCATATTTTGTACTTCGCAATGAGAATGGGAGTGTTCGCTTGCGATGCACGAAAGTGGAAGCATATTGGCACTTCAAGTGGAGGTCTCTTGACTTCAGTATAGCTTGATGGAGGCAAATCGATTGGGAATGAGAATACTTGAAGTGAATGGGGGGCTGCCTAACGGTGATTAATGCAATTAACGAAGTTTGAAAAAGTTCGTGAAAAATTAAAATGTTGATTTAAGGAGGTCTCATGCTCTCACATAATCACATCTATAAAGACGGCAAACATGGTTATAAATCAAAAGTCATATTTGAATTTACTTCTCATAAAAAAAAAGATATGGATAGACATAAGATTTCTTATCTGTTTGTTATTTTATGAAATTCTTAGTTTATCTTCCTATAGATTCATTATTTTTTTTTATCTATCAACGGTGCTGTTTTTTAATGGTGCTTCACTTCGTACGTAGTCTACATCCCCAACTTGCTAGATTTAGTTTTATCTAAATTCGTCTTTTGTAGCCTTTTTGTATTCTGATTATATGTTCTGATATTTTTTACTTTGTCGACTTGTCGGACATCAAGATTCAAATGTGGAATTTTTACTTGATAAAAACAATTACATTTTTTTGTCGCACGACTGCACGAGGCTTTGAGCTTCATTTGAGCCATCAAACATACATTTGATACAGAGCCCCTCTTTTTTGCCTTGGATCGGCCCGCTTTCGGCCCATTGGTCTAACTTTGATTTTAGATCCCCCTCGCGTTTGTATTCCTCAATTTCCACAGGTGCCATTTCAAATTGGAGGAACCTTACCCGCTCAGCGACACCCTCACTCATCGATCAGGTCTAAAATTCTCAATCGATAATCAAGTTTCAAGGGATTCAGGTTCGTCTTCCAAAATCTAGGTCGCGTCAACGATGACTGGTGAGTTCGGCCTCAACTAGTGCTGATCGCAGTATACACACCTGCATTCATTATCCATATTTCAAGTGGTTATGAAATTCCAGCCAGGATGGAGGAGAATCTGGTTTCCAGCGGTCCAGGGAGGCCGAACCAAGTTGATGCCCCAAAATTTCATGCTTTAGGTTAATCACGGTGTCTGAGATACGAACGGGTTTCAACTCAAGAAAATGTAGTCACTGAACCTTCAGAGTAAGCTTTTGAGATCACCGGAGGAAGCAAACCCTAAATCAAATGAAGAATAGAGTACGGCTTATTTATTGGAGATACTGAGCCAAACTATCAAAGGTTGCAATTTGCAATTCGCGGAGGATTACATCGGTATTGGAACATTTATTATGCATTTGACCTGTTACTTGAGTCGGATAGGTTAAATTGGATCTAGACGTTGATAATCAAGTTGAATTGCTTGTTTTTTCTTGTTATGAATAAAAACGTATTAAAGCATAATCGTAGAACTTTTGATTTGGATCCATCATCCATTTGTGTTACAAGGGAGTTTTGATATTTGACCATTTAGATCAGATTATTTTGAATTCAAGTTTTTAATTTACAGGTAACCCTAAAATTATTAGGTTGAGTTTATGGTTAAGTTTGAGTTATATACTAATATCAGTCAAGGAATATTTCCTGCTTTTCTTCCTTCTTAAATGCTTATATAAAGCTTATAAGCCCAAAGCCTGTGATTATACTAAAATTTGTAATTGCAAGTTTGTTAGCGAAATTCACAGGACTATAACACATATTCAAGGCTCAAAGATTCTTGGAGAAAAGGTAAAACTCAAGCTTAACGATAGTTATGGCCTCTGGACTTTCGGGAGTTCGGGCATGTGACGATGTCCAGCTTCCCAACAGAGACATAAGATTCAGTCTGGTAATTTCCAATGCTGTGTCTCCTGTTTTGTCCTTTCTTTCTTGGTATATTCTCTTCATTGATTTTTCTAACAATTAACTTGTTATTAAGATTTATTATTCTCTGATATACTACTTCCAAAAAGTATTCCTAACAGCTACATTTTTTAGATGATTGATTCATTGACTTAGGATTAGATTCTAAACCGCTTTCTTCTTGTCAGATGCTTTTGATAAGGTTAGGAGCATTCATCCATTTCATGACTGTAGCATCTCTGTTGCTAGTTTTCACCACTTCTTTTTTGGTGGAGAAGTAGAATCTGAATCTTTTCCCGTGTGAACAAGATAAAACCGAAAGTTAGAAATAATTCGGATATTATGTGTGGGGTTGGAAAGAATTTACTTAGCTATGAACATGCATTAGAATAAAGCAGCTCTAGAGGCGGATGCTTTTTTTTTTTCTGGATGCAAGTTGCAAGAGATAATGCTTAGTTTTCGAAGAAGGAAAGTGGTGGGTAGAAAAAATAAAGTGGTGGTTTTATCACTTGATTGCCTTTTAGGCTTGTTTTGCTCCCTAAAACCCCAGAAGAACTAACCCTACATTGAATAGGAAGCGCTCTTCAACCGTACATTCCACCCAACCTACCACTGAGGTTTTCAGCACATGTGTTGTTGAATTCAGGCTTTTGAGTTCTTAGAGAAAAGTCATAAGGTGTATAAAGTGTAGAAATGAAGTCTGAACATTGACCAAAAGAAACTGTTGTAAAATGTCTATGTGCTCTCTAGTTGGTTAAGACAACAGATAAATCAGATCATGTAATGATGATTATCTCATTGGGTTATAATGGCGAAAAGGAACTCAAAGTGCTATAAGGAACTACCAACCAGTAGCAACCCATGAATGATTCTTTTCTTTGTTCTGTATATCCTCGCAATCAAAGAAAGAGGATCTTCCATGAAGACCGAAAAGGATGCAAAATTGGAAGCTTGCAAAAGAAGAGAAGATCAGACAAGATAAAAGGGGGAGATTTGAAGCATAAGATGCTTCTGGGTAGTGGATATGCTTCATGGTCAGTCCAAGTGTAGCCATTTTTATTTTTTTTTAAGTTTTTGTTTTTATGTGTAACAACGTGTACATGCGACTCAACCTCCAGACCCTGCTTTAAGCGGGATTACATAAGGTTGATAAGTAAACCTGTATGATATTGAACTTAATCAATATAAGGGCTCTGAAGTACATTTTGAAACAGATAAGAGGAAGAGAAAGTAGCCTATAGAGTTTTTAAGTGCAGTTGTGACTCAGCTATAAATCCACAATCTACCAAACATGAAGCACCAATGAACTTGTCTGCCCTCTTTCTTCTTATCAGCTCATGTTGGTTAGTTACTGCTAAGATGGATGTCCTTTGGAATGCTGACAAGCTTCTTTTATAAAGGAAAATATGATTGATTTATTGGTCTTTAGTAAAAGATGATGAACTAAGCTGTGGCCACTAGCCAGTAGTACACTGGCATGTGCATTGCAAGAGGGGAACGGTCACAGACTCACAGGAATTCAAACCTAATTTTGAATCCTAATTTTCCATATGCCTCTCAAATAGGTTTGAGCACAGACAAGTTTATTTAATTGTATTCATTTTTCTTCTCAAGTGGATGCATACCTGATTTATATGTCAGGGCTTTGGCTTTCATGAAGTCATAATTTGAAGGTTTGAAGGTTTTTTTTACTGAGCTTTCAATGACTAAAAAAGGGAACATTTTTCCTTTTTGACGCTCTGATCTACAAGATAAGGAGAATCTCAAAGTGGTTGAGCACAAAACATGGAGAACATTTTACCAAGAACAAATTCAATTACCAAGATGGCGCGGCTAAATAGTTTCAAGCATCCGACGATACTCAATCAGAGCAGAGAATCTGATAACACCAAGGTAAACATACCTACTATCCCAGAATCTGTCATAATACAGCTGTTAAAGCTTTTCAAAGATCTTAACCTGATTTATTACTTGGTTGTGATCAAGCATAGACAGTAACATTATAAACTTCTCCCTCTCCCTTCAATACTCGGAATATTTCTGTGGACTAATTCCAAGATCCAGATAACAGACACATATTCACAAAATCACAAGGCACCAAGCACAAGACCCCGAATACCAAATAAAGACCGTAAAAGGACCAAAAGCAACAAAAAATAAAACCATCATTGACAATATGGATGATAACTGGACAGACATTACCAGCTATAGGAAGGCGACGACAGGGTATTCTGTACCCTATCATGCCATGTTTACACCCTTATGAGGGCGCAAACGGTACAAGAATTTCCCATCCTGGACCCACTGGTTGACGACGTCCCTTGTCAGCTGCTTCCCTTGCATCCAAAAGTACTTAAATTATCTGGAAACCCATGTTCAGATGGTGCCCAATGTGCCCATGCTGCTGGCCCTGCATCTTGAGTCCATACGGAGTCAGCTCGTATAGGGATCCGAACCCGGTCCCCACATCATGGATGTCATTGAAATCCGTGGCTGGTGTATTGCCAAGGGCCTGGTACTGCTGCTGGTGATGGCTGTCAAGTGCTGACAATTGCTGATCCGGCAGATCAGATCCCTTTCTTTCGGGCGAAGCAGTGCAACCTTGTGATGCCTCTAGGTTGATCGTCGTGATGTCGTGGATGCTTGCCCTTCTCTTGTCCTTGGCACCCGAAAGCTGCCTTATGAAGTACTTCTGCGCATGGCTCGCTACTTGCGTTGGTGTCCGGCTGACTACGAAGTTGCGCGATATGTTCCTCCAGTCACCCTTTCCGTATTTCCTCAGTCCCATCAAGAATAGCCTGCACAGATCAAACTATTATTATAAAACATTGGCTCCAAGTGAGGACAACGGACCTGAAAATACTTACTTATGCTCCTGTTCCGTCCATGGAATCCCTTTCTTCCTCTCAAGCTCCAAGGGTCTCGAACCAGGACCCCTCTTGAGACCAGGGCCATAAGACACCTTATAGCCATCATAGCTGCCATTGCCGCAATGGCGGTTAACCCACTCCAGCACGAAAGGAGTGGTGGAATACTCGCGAACCGGGAACAGGCCAGCTTCAATCTTGCAAACATCATCTTCGAGCTCTTTGTACTGCCTGATCACATCGCTGACAGTCTTGCCGGGGATCATAGCCGCCACCCTCTGCCACCTATCCGGAGTGTCCTTGTCGAAGAGGGCAAGCGCCTCCTCGAACCGCTTGTTCTCGGAGTTGGTCCATTCCGATCTCTTGCTCTCATCAATCAGCCAGCTCGCCTTGGATAGATGTGATCCTGGGGAGAGCACTTCCATCACTGAATCAAGGGCCACCCCCAAGATGAGTTGTTGGTGGTGTTGTTGGTGTGTGTTTTTGGAGGTTCTTGAGATTTGGGGTTTTTATCTGGGTAGGTTTGGGGGTGTTTGATGAAACAGGGGAGATGCAAAAACAGAGGTGGAAATTGCATAAAACTTTTTATTTGTGTTGATACGCTTATCTTTCTTTAGGAATCTGGAAAAGACTCACTCAGTGGAGATTAAATATCTATGAAAAATCAACTCAGCAGTTGATTTGAACAAAAAGGGAGGGGTGAGTTAAAGCAGAGAAAAGAGTGGTGAATTTAAGGAGATAAGAACAAGGCCAATCATAAACCACTGAGATCGATCTCAAGATTTGACCCTTTTTTTTTAAAAAAAGGGAAAAAATATATTGGATTGGAACAAACAGAATTTGAAAGGAGTTGAACAGAGTGAAAGCAACTCCAGGTGGAAAGGAGAGGATGTGGTTTTTCAACCAAACAGTTGGGGATTGCTAAAATGGTTTCAGATTCCAGACTACATGTGATGAACAGAGCTGAAGAACAAATGAGATGAAGCAAAACCGGAGAGAAAGGTTGAGATTTGAGAAAGCAATCAAAAGGTGGGAAATGGAGATCTCAGTTTGGGGATTGTAGCAAGGGCGGCGCTAGGGAGGCGGCAGCGGCGGCGGAGGCGGAGGCTGAGCCGCCGAGTTAGTTGGTTGGGTGTCTGATTGGAGGAATGTGGTGGCACTGTTTTTTTTTTTTTTTGGATTCTGCAACTTATGAAAGAGGAAAAGTTTAGTGCTTTATAGTGTGATAATTCATACTCCTTTTGTTTTTTCACTTTCTCCAAATGTTTCTCTCACTTTTTTTCAAGAGCTTTATATACCTTTTTCATTATTTTTTTAAGTTTATAGACCACATCATAATTTTTTTTAATTATATAGACCTTTTCCTATATATTGTTCCATTTATACTCTCAATGCTTTTTATTTTTTAAAAGTTAACATCTTTAATAATAAATTTGAAAAATGGGTAAAATTAAAAATCATCAAATTAAATATAATAAATATGACAAGGATAAAAATAATAATTTATTATATTCAATCCCTAATAAAAATATCTATGTACGTACATTACAATTAACATTATTAATTATTGTAACACAATAACTTGTGTGTATCTCATCTTTATTGTAATACAATATTACTACCGTAGAGATCCCACATTGTAATACGTACAATGAGTCATTTAGTGTAATTATTCATGTATTACGATAAATACAATATTTGAACAAAAAAAAAAACAAAAAATACAATATTTATTGTAAATGTATTGTAATTGATTATTCTAATCGCATATGTAAATATTACAAACAAAGCTAATATCAATATATATATGTTATGTTATAAATTAGTGCATGCTTTTATTATATTAATGTAGAATTTCAAAAAATATATATAATTATCTTTAACTATTTTTAAAAATAGTTTTCAATTTTATGATTAAAGTATATTTTTTTTTATTAAACTAAAACAATTAAGGGTAAACAAGTAATAACACCAACAAAATGGTCTATATTAGACCTGTCAAACGGGTCATTCGGGTCGGGTCACTTCGGGTTTCGGATAAAACGGGTCTCGGGTAAAACGGGTTCCGGGTTTTTCGGGTTGACTCGAACTCGGGTTTGATCGGGTTTCGGGTCGGGTTCGGGTCGATTTCGGGTCTGTCAATTTTTTCTTTTTTAAATTAAAAAAATCATTATTTGATAATTTTGTGATAAATTTTAATTATATATAAAAAAATTAATTATATATAATTATAAATCAACCGGGTCAATCGGGTCACCGGGTCAATCGGGTCAAAATTACCGGGTCCATCAGGTCACCGGGTCGAAACCCAGATTACCCGAAAAATTTCGGGTTTTTCGGGTTCGGGTCGAAAAAAAAATTCGGGTTCGGGTCAGAAATTTTTCGGGTCGGTCGGGTCGGGTCACCGGGTCGGGTTGTGTTTTGACAGGTCTAGTCTATATACTTAAAAGATTTATTATGGAGTCTATTAACTAAAAAAATTATTGAAGAGGGTCTTAATCCTCCAATTATCTCTTTTTTCTATTCCATTCACTACTCCCTCACTTTTTTTTTGCACCTAAAAACATGTGCTATGTATACTCATATGAACGAATTCTAGATCCATTTGAACTTCAATTTGACACGAATTCAATATTAAATATGCCTGATATTAAAAAAGTAATAAACAAATCTTTGTTTCGTTCAGTATAAGTAACGGATTATACATCCATTTATATGTTTTTTAATAAAAAAAACAAGTTTATTCTTTTTAAGTTTCAATTTTTTCGTTAAAAAACTTTAACAAAAACGGATCATGGATCCATTTGTTTTATTTTTCAAATCTGTTTATTTTTAAAAAAATTATAATAATTATTAGACATCTGTCAGATTGTAGGACAAACGAATCTACGATTCGTTATGTTTGAGTGCATATAGCACATGATCTTGGTGCATATAGCAACAACACTTTTTTTTAGCAAGAATTTGATTAATGTGAGACAGTACTACCAATCAACAATGTCTTCATAGATTTAGAACAATTTGATCTAGACAAATTGATCAAAAGCAACTAAAATTGGATGAAGAAAAAACCAGTTTCATATGGAGTAAGAGAGCAAAATCTCTCAATCAGAAAAGATGAAATGTTCAGTTGAGAAAGAAAACCAAAACCCCCGCCTCTTAACCACTAGACAAAATCGGTTAGAGGTGTAACAACTTGGCATGTGAAATTACAAAAATACCCTTCTTTAACCAACTAAGCTCACATCAACTTCTCAGCTCCTATGCTCACACACTCAACACTAATATCGACATACCCCCCTCAAGCTGGGTCAGTAGATGGAAGGACAAGACCCAGCTTGGCACAAAGGAAAGAGTGTTGTTTAGCTCCAAGGCCTTTAGTAAGAATATCTGCCAACTGAAGTGCAGAAGCAACATGATGAGTTGTGATGAAACCCTGCTGTACCATCTCTCTAATGAAGTGAACGTCGATTTTGACATGTTTTGTACGCTCATGGAAGACAGGATTCAATGCCAGTTGCTGAGCAGGCCTATTGTCACAGTGTAATGGGATGGTCATTGACACTGCAATTCCCAGATCAGAGAGTAATCCCTGCATCCAAACTAGTTCACTAGCAGCCATTGACATACTCATGTACTCACTTTCAGTTGATGATTTGGAGACCACTCTTTGCTTCTTTGTTTTCCATGAGATCAAAGATGAGCCTAGGAAAACACAATAACCAGAGAGAGACCTACCAGTGTCAATGCAATTGCCCCAATCAGCATCACTATAAGCATTAATGCTGAGAGAAGAGGTAGCAGGGTAAGACAATGCTAAGTTGAAGCTCCCTTTAAGATATCTGAGGAGAAGGATCATGGTATCCCAGTGAGGTTTGAGAGGAGTTTGCAAGTACTGGCTTAACTGCTGGACAATGAAGGAAATGTCAGGTCTTGTGAGGGTGGTATAACAGTCTCCCAACCAGACGTCTATAATCTTCAGGGTTAGGAATGGGGTCACCAATATTGGAGGAAAGTTTGATTCCATGTTGCATAGGGAAGTCAAATGACTTGCAACCCTCCATATGAGCATCTCTGAGAATGTCTAAAACATATTTCCTTTTATTGAGGAGAATTCCAGAGGATGATCTTGCAATTTCCATCCCCAAAAAATATCTAGTTACTCCCAAATCCTTAATGGTAAAAGCAATGTGAAGAGCAGCTTTGGTGGAGATGATCTCAAAGGTAGAACTGCCCATCAATAGCATGTCATCAAATAGACAAGTGCCATTGTCATATGGTCACTGGTGCTTTTGACAAATAAAGAAATATCATGGGATGACTGAACATAGCCAAGCTTGATCATGAATTTGATCAATTCATAATTCCATTGGCGACTGGCTTGTTTGAGACCATATAGAGATCTCTTAAGTCTGCACACATGACCAACAGGAACCTTGAATCCTAGAGGTGGACTCATGTATACTTCTTCCTCTAGAAATCCATGGAGGAATGCATTGTTGACATCTAGTTGGTGTAGGACCCAACCTTTGGAGGCAGCAAGAGCTAACATAACCCTGACAGTAGCCAATTTTTCCACAGGTGAGAAGGTCTTCTTATAATCCTTATCCTTGATCTAGTTATACTCCTTTGCAACTAGCCTAGCTTTGTATCTTTCTATTGCTCCATCAGGTCTGAATTTGATTTTGAAGATCCATCTACAACCAATAGCCTTTTTACCATAAGGTAATTCTGTCACAACCCATGTGTGGTTGTCAATTAGAGCCTTTAACTCAGCTGTCATGGCATGTTCCCATTCTGGAATTCCCTTTGCTTGAGAATAAGAGTTAGGCTCAAAGGTATCACAAACATGAACATAGGAATGGATATAAGAGGGTGATAAGTGGGCTAGGTTCAAGGCAGAGAAAACATTGAAAGTCTCATAATAGGGAGAGGATTGAGGGTCACCTCTGTGCGGCAGGTTAGTGCAAATATAGTCTTGAAGATGTACTGGCCTGCTAACATTTCTCCTGAGTACCACACGATTATTATCAGGAGATGGTGAGTCTTCAACTTGCTGAATTGGAATAGGAGATGGTGAATGAACAAGAGGATCATTGGAGTCTGTCACAGATGGAGGTGATGGTGAGGTAGTAGGAGCAAGAGTAGGTGGAGTAGTGTGGAGATGTTGGTCATACAGGAGGAAGGCATCATCTATATCATCACTGGGAGCAAGTGGAGGCAAGTGAGGAGAACACTGTCTCTGAGATTTGAAAGGAAATGTGTGTTCCTCAAACTTGACATGTCTACTAATGATCACAGTTTTCGAATTCAGATCAAACAGTTTATAGGCCTTTTGGCCAGGTGGGTAGCCCAAGAAAATGCACCTTCTAGCAGTGGTGCCAAGTTTGTCTCTATAGTCATTAGGTTGCACAACATAGCAAAGGCAACCTATTACTCTCAACAGATCATATCTTGGGGCAACTTTGTACAAAACTTCAAAAGGGGATTTCCATCCCAGGACTGAGGAAGGCATTTTGTTTATAAGGTGAGTAGAACTTAAAACACAGTCTCCCCAAAATCTGATTGGAAGACCAACATGTAGTTTAAGAGCTCTAGCTGTTTCAAGCAAATGTCTATGTTTTCTTTCAACCCTTCCATTTTGCTCATGAACACCAGGAGCTGATATTTGGTGTACAATACCTCGAGAACTGAATAACTCAAGGAAACCTTTTTGAGTAAATTCAGTCCCATTGTCAGTTCTAATCACTCTAATAGATGACTCAAACTAATTGTCAACCATATTGACAAAACTTGTAATAATCCTCAAGACTTGCAGTTTATCTTGCATCAAAAACACCCAAGTACATCTGGAATGATCATCCAAGATGGTCAAAAAATATTTGGCCCCACATATAGATGGAGTTTTATAAGGACCCCAAACATCCATGTGCACCAAGTGAAAAAGGCCTGCTCCCAGAGATGTACTCTTATCAAAGCTTAACTTGTGTGCTTTAGTCATAGCACATATGTCACAATCAAAAGTACTGAAATCAACATCCTTACAATCAGAAATGTGTTTGAGTTTAGAAAGGCCCATATGACCCAATCTGGCATGCAACAACTGCAGCTTATTACAATTCAAACTAACTGCATTACAATTTTCATGAAGCACAGCTTGGTTAGAGGCCCTCATCTTGTCTTCTTGATGGCTCCCAGACTTCAAAACATACAGGTCTCTATCCATACTGCCAGTAGCTATCACACTCTTAGTTGAAAGGTCCTGTAACCAGCATACCATAGCATCAAAACTGAATCTGAGATTCTGATCATGCACACTCTTAGAGACAAACAAAAGATTATGGCGAAATTGAGGCACTAAAAGCACATTATGCAAGCACAGACCATTGTTAACCCACACAGTACCAAAATGACAAACTGAAATGCATTTCCCATCAGGAAGACCAAGATTAATAGCACTATCAAAAGCATGGATTTCAGGAAAGATAGCTCTATCAAATGCTATGTGATCAGTGGTTCCAAAAATCCTTGGTGTCCCCTAAACCACTCAGGGTAACCAACAAGCTTGAAGCAATAATCCTTGGTGTGCCCACGCTCACCACAATGATCACACTTCCTTTCCAACTTGGCTTTCTTATAGTCTCTCCTAAGCTGATCAAACTGTCTAGACTGATCAAATTGTCGAGATTGATCACCAGATTTGAACCTATTAACAGCATTAATGTCAACATCAAATTGATTCTGAGAGAATATAGAAACGGCTAAGGCATTCAGATCACTCTGAGGGACACCAGTAACTCCCTTTGAGCGCTCAATTTGTACATCCATCTGATATGCCTTATGAATACTAGGAAAGGGCTCCTTAGACAACATATTGCTTCTAAGTTGTTCATAAACATCATTAAGCCCCATAAAAAATTGCATCACCTTTGCTCTTTCTTCCCTTTCTAACATCCTCTTAACCACTGCACAAGAACACTGAGCAATTCCTCCACGTGTATAGTTAGGAATTGAATCCAACAACTGTAACTCGTCCCAGATTTTCTTCAATTTCACAAAATATGCGCCAACAGACATGTTGTCCTGCTTCAGGTTAGCAAGATCTTGTCTCAATTGATAGACAATTGGATCATTAGATTCATAGAATCTCTCCCTAATCTCATCCCAAAGCTCTCTCGCTGTTTCAACATACATTAGTCCATCTGCAACCTCACTAGTCATCGAATTTATTAGCCAGTATCTCACCATCGAGTCTGCTCTAGCCCACTGCACAAATTCTTCACTATTTTCTGGCGGTTTCACACAGCTACCAGTTATAAATCCAAGCTTAGCTTTCGCTCCTAAGGCCATCTTAACACTACGACTCCAGCTCGCAAAATTAGCTCCATTAAAGTGTGTAGAAACAAGGACCATACCTGGATGATCCGAATTCGAAAGGAAATACGGATTGATATGTGCTCCATTCATGCCTTGCATCATATCTCCGAATTGAATACCATTCATGTTCCATCCGCGCCCAGTAGGAGGAGTAACAAACACAAATGTTCCTCTTCCAGCGCCATTCGCATCACCTCCAGGTGTCTGACCATCAGCACCTCTTCCTCGTCCAACCATGGCGTCACACACCACAGATCTGGAAGAATCTCAGCTTCCAAAAAACAATGAACAAACCACAGGCGATCAAGCGATCGTCCGCTCTTATACCATTTAGAACAATTTGATCTAGACAAATTGATCAAAAGCAACTAAATTTGGATGAAGAAAAAACCAGTTTCATATGGAGTAAGAGAGCAAAATCTCTCAATTAGAAAAGATGAAATGTTCAATTGAGAAAGAAAACCAAAACTCCCGCCTCTTAACCACTAGACAAAATCGGTTAGAGGTGTAACAACTTGGCATGTGAAATTACAGAAATACCCTTCTGTAACCAACTAAGCTCACAGCAACTTCTCAGCTCTTATGCTCACACACTCAAC
This sequence comes from Persicaria tinctoria, assembly GCA_037127255.1. Lineage (NCBI taxonomy): Eukaryota > Viridiplantae > Streptophyta > Magnoliopsida > Caryophyllales > Polygonaceae > Persicaria > Persicaria tinctoria. The sequence goes on along the minus strand of JBANSL010000007.1, from coordinate 15,384,817 downwards.
ACTAATATCGACAATAGACGAGAGCTAAAAGTTTAAGATACAAACCTTATAAGAAAATAATGTATCCATGTTCGACACTCAACATGCCACGACACTTATCGACAGTTCATAACCCTTTTTATTTTCTTTTTTCATATCTAGACTATCTAATGTATTACTAGAGTTGATTTCAAATTTTGGGATTAATTTTATCAAAATATTAATTTAATTAGTAAATTAATTATAAAACTCAATCACAAAGTAGAAATAATAGTAGTGTTTCATGTTCGAAAATACAAATTTATACAATTAGTTTTCTACTACTAATATACATATTCTACACAGAGTGCATATTTTAAATTATTGTACCCGATATCATAGCTTATTTACATCTCCTGTTTGCATCAATTTTAGTGCTGCATAATTACATTGTAGGTCGGGTAGAAAATATTGGGAAAATTATTCAACGGTGACACAACAACTGTTCCATGTTATTAATTGACTACTTTTCCGCGCAACACGAAGGACTCCCCTTTTCATCATGCGATATGAGATTTTCCCTCTATGCATTTGGCATACCATTTTTTCTTTGAATTTCCACAATCTCTATCTTTATTATAATCACAATTAATATAAGGTGAAATTAGGGCCGTTACTTGAGCCGAGTAGCTCGAACTCGGCTCGAAAAAAAGCTCGACTCGGGCTCGCTCGAATTAAATATGAGCCAAGCTTGAGCAGAATTCTGAGCTCGAGCTCGGCTCGAATAGCTCGTATAGCTCATTTTATGGGTGAAATTACAGTTCTCCCCTATGTTTTATTTAACCCCATGTAAATAAGTTTTATTTAACCCCTTGTAAATAGGGCGTATATCTCGTTTCGTAGGCGAAATTACAGTTATGTCCCTAGATTTTATTTAACCTCTTCTTTTAAAGAGTCTGTCAGCCGTTTTGCCTTTTGGACTCCATTCACTTTGAATCACAGAACTACATTATGTGAGTAGTTCGAGCTCGAACGAGCCGAGCTTGAATACCCACTACTCGAGCTCGTTAGCTCGTATATTAGCCCTAGGTGAAATGCATATAAATTACTCCCAAAACTACTTTAAAAATTAAAATTTATTGCCCAACCTTTTTAACTTAGAACTCATTTTATCGGTGTTATAGTCCTCACCATCAGCTAGTGTAATAGTAGCTGGGGCTATATAATGCAATTGGGAAAGTTAGGGCTATTCTCTGCAAATATCTTCAAAGTGCAACAATTAGTCTAAAATATAATGAAAAGTCTTTAAAAAAATTTTTAAAAAAAACTTGAAATATAATGAAAAGTCGTATATATGAATTTAAGTGAAAACCGAGGGAATAAACTTTGGACACCAAGTGGAGTCACCAAAACTTGAGGGTCCTATATATACAAAATTTCCTTTCTCAAATGAGTAAAACAATTATATTTTTGGTTGAAAATTGAGGCTTATTCAGTTATTCCAACACCAAAAGTTAGAAACTATTAGTGCATTTTTTTTTATATATAAAAAAAAGTCATGGGTTTAAATTTTAGACGGTGCGGCTTATGATTGTAGTTTTGCTATTTTGTGAGGTGGAGTAACCACTTTTTAGATTTATTTAGTATTCCTATATTATGAAATTCATTACTTTTGGACAAGTCTTTTTCTGATTTTGAGTTATGTAGGCTAGCCAAATAAATAACAGCCTCCCTTCCACCAAGAATACGACATGTTGAAAGGGTAATACCTTATTTAGTTGGTCGAATTCTTGTCTTAATTGCACTTTATTTTTAACAATATATAAGTTTAAATAATAATTTATAAACTTAATAAACAATATTTTCATTGAGAGAGATGGGTCATCTATTGAATAAACAATATGTCCAGCAAAAAAAAAAATAACATAGGCACCCAAATTATAAAGTACATTTTGCAGATTTATTGGGTTATAGATCTGGCAATATTATTTTTTTTTAAAAAAAAATATCAGACTTTTGTACAAGAGAGGTAAAAAAAATTTATCGGTCGGATCTTAGGCCCAACATGCAGAATAAATTAAAGTAAAAAGTTGCACGCAAGGAGAGGGTCGCTCCTTCCGCATTTTTTGCCATTAAGACCACCTCTACGAAAGACGTAGATTCGGATCCCCAACTCCCTACTCCCTATTGAGCTTATTAGCTATCAAAACTATGATTGAGGAAAACCAAATGAGATCCTTGATCAAGTTGGATCCATGCACCAAAAGGGAGAGAAAAGAAGGATCTAGAACTAAGAGAAACAAAGATTTTTTGTCTCATATGTATGTTAGTGAATCCTCCTCTAATTCCAAAAGTTCTAAAGGATCAAATGTGATTCATGAGTACAACAGAGAAAGAAGATACACCACATGAGAAGGCATCCAATCATTCCAAGTCCCACCCCGAGAAGTATCACATTGTTGCCTGAATGGCACCAATCTCCTTGTTGAGTTTTAGAAGAAATTATTATTTTATTTTAAATAGATTTTGGACATGACTATGGATAAATTTGGAGTATATTAAGTTGAATTTGAATTGTTATTATTATAACTATTTGTTTTTTATTTCCAAAAATTTGGGGGTGGGGGGATATGCTCGTTTGGGTAATTATGAGATTACAATTCAACTAGGGTGATTGCACATTATGAGCCACCCTATTAAAACTGAGAAGCGATCAGCAATCAACAAATGTGGAAGAGCTAGAAGGCTTCATTCATGGAGGAAGGTTTACAATCCACCATTGTAGGTGATGGAAGGAAAATGAAAATGAGATCACACCAGATCTGTGTACAAGAACCCCTTATTTGTACTACCCCATTAACCCCTTAGCTAACTCTTCTTTATTCTAATTTAACAACCATTAGAAAAACTAATTCCATGTGCATCAGTCCATCATATGCTACTATACTCCCCCCCCCCCCCCCCCCCTCTTAAGTGGGACTTGGATGTGTCAATACAAGGCCTAAGTTGGAGACTAAGAACTTGTGTTGCATCTCCCCAAGTGGCTTTGTGAGGACATTGGCCAACTGAAGGCTAGATCGAACAAACGAAGGCTTGAGAAATCCTTCAAGGTAACGATCACGAACGTAATGACAGTCAAGTTTGAGGTGCTTGGTACGCTCATGGAAAAATGGATTGGCGGTGATGTAGATCGCTGACTTATTATCACAATACAAGGGTATCGGACGGGGTATGGTGACCTGGAAGTCCTCAAGCAAACTATCAAGCCATGCCAATTCACTTGTAGTGCGAGACATGCTTCGGTACTCAGCTTCGACCGACGACTTTGCCACTGTCTTTTGCTTTTTCATCTTCCATGAAACCAAACTTGAACCCATGGAAACACAGTAGTCTGTCACTGATCGACCAGAGAAGACACATGTGCCCCAGTCGGCATCTCAATAACCTGATAGATTGAGATCTGTATGAATAGAATAGAACAGACCAAGGTCAACCGACCCTTTTAGATAACGCACAACATGATGTGCAGCTTGAAGATGAGGGACTCGAGGCTTGGAGAGAAACTGGCTTAAGTGCTGAACAAGGTATGATAGATCCGGGCGAGTCAAATTCAAGTATAACAAACGACCAATTAGCCTTCTGTACACTTCAGGTTCGGCAAGAACTTGCCCAGCATCAATGGACAATTTGAGTCCCCTTGGAAGAGGGAAAGGAGAAGGCTTGCAATCCTCCATCCCTGTGTCTTTAAGAATATCCAAAACGAATTTTTGTTGATTAAAGAGTGTTCTAGTAGCACTTCTTGAGACTTCTAAACCCAGAAAATACCGAATTAGACCCAGATCTTTGATAGTGAAGGCATTGTGCAGGGACTGCTTGACACGAGTGATCGTAGCCTCATCAGTGCCCGTGATGATCAAGTCATCCACGTAGACTAAGGCAACAATCAATCCTCCATCTCTAAGTGCCATGACAAAGAGAGAGTGGTCATATTTGGATTGGCTAAAACCCAATTTCTTTAAAAACTTGGATAACTCAAGGTTCCATTGCCTTGACGGTTGCTCAAGACCGTATAAAGAACGCTTAAGGAGGCAAACCTAGCATGGCAAAGTAGATGTATATCCTTCGAGTGGTGTCATATAGACCTCTTCATCAAGAAATCCGTGAAGGAAAGCGTTGTTAACGTCTAATTGGTGAATAGGTCAATCCTTAGCCGTGGCTAAGGCTATGAACAATCGTACTGTTGTGAACTTAGCTACCGGAGAAAAGGTGTCTTTGTAGTCTTTCCCCTTCACTTGATTGAATCCTTTAGCCACTAAGCGAGCCTTATGTCTCTCAATTGATCCGTCAGGCCTGCATTTTTTCTTAAAAACCCATTTACTACCAATGGCTTTCTTGCCAGGAGGTAATGAAGTCATGATCCATGTACTGTTATCATCTAGAGCCTTCAGCTCCTTCATAATAGCATCTACCCAATGAGGATGCCTTGCAACCTGTTTATATGTTGCAAGATAATGTTCTGACAGTACCAGGTTCAGAGAAGCCACATATAAAAGTGAGTACAATGTAGAGTCTTCAATTGTTGTGAACATGAAAGATTGGGATTTATCAGTAGAGGATGATGGAAAAGTGGGACAGACAAAGTCAGAGAGGTGTTTAGGTGTAATAATGGGATGTGAAAAGCATCTGAGGGGAGCAACAACTGGATTGGGAAAGGGTAACACAGACGCAACTGAGTCTGGAGATGATGCCCCATCTATAATAGGAGTGGATGATGCCAGTTGGTTGATGGTGGATCACCAGGGGAAGTGGGAATGGAAGGAGATAGAGAATCAGAAATAAGGGTTGGATAAGTGGTAGGAGAAGTGGGAATAGAGGAATCATCAGCAATAGCAGCTGGATTGACAAGAGGTAATTGGGGTTGAGCAGAGACTGACTGATCAGGCGAACCAGCAAAGGGGAATACTTGTTCAAAGAATTCCACATTTTGGCTCACAAAATAAACTTTTCTTTCCGGATCATAGACTTTAAACGCCTTTTGTCCTAAAGGGTACCCAATGAAGATGCATCTTCGGCTCTTAGGAGCCGGTTTATCCTTACTTCCTTGCTATACTAAGACATGACAAAGGCATTCGATGACTCGTAGACCATCATAACTGGGCTCTTTTCCATATAACAACTCATATGGAGATTTCCAATCTAGAATGGCAGAAGGGAGTAGGTTGATAACATGGGTTGCAGCAAGCACACAATCGCCCCAAAATTCAATAGGAAGGTTAGCCTGAAACCTCATTGCTCTAGCAACCTCAAGTAAGTGCCTATGCTTACGCTCTACTCGACCGTTTTGTTGTGGTGTATAAGGGGAAGATCGTTGATGAACAATGCCCTTGGTAGCAAACAATTCAACACAGTCAGAATCGATAAACTCCCCACCATTATCAGTTCTGATCTGTTTAACCTTGCACCCAAACTGAGTCTCAAGATACATAAAAAAATCTTTGATAACCCTATGAATTTGCTGCTTATTGTGCAAAAGTCGTGTCCAAGTAGAATGACTTTTGTCATCAAGTATTGTAAGAAAGTACCTTCCTCCATCCAAACAAGGGACCTTGTAGGGACCCCAAACATCAAGATGCACATGCTCGAATACAGAAGTAGCAATAGAAGCACTTTTAGAGAAACTAAGTCTATGTTGCTTAACCATCAAACATATTTCACAAGGATTGTGTGCACTGTCAACTGAGACACAACCAGGGATATGCTTCATTTTTTATATTGAAGCATGCCCAAGTCTAACATGAACCAAGTCATGGCTAGAGGATACAATTGGCTGATTACAGCCATCCTTAAGTAGCTGATTACAACCATCCATACTCGACAGGTTACAACCAATTCCACTTAGCTGATTACACCCATCCTTAAAAGAAATTCTACCATTATTCAGACATCCTGAGACAGACAAACCAACAACTTCATCACCTCGGGTTGAACTAGTCTTGTATAAGCCGACTAACCTCTTTCTAGTAAAGCAAACACGACTTGTCTTAAGGTCCTGAAACGAACACATTTTCTTGTCAAACAAAGCAACCATATCACTGTCATCAACCAATTTTCCAACAAATAGAAGATTCTTATCAAAGTCAGGCAAGAACAAAACACTGTGCAAGACAATATCATTTCTCAACCGAATATCCCCAATTAAACGAACGAATTTAGTGCTTTTATCAGGCAGAAACACACATATAGGTTGATCAAGAGATCTCACAGATGTTAGCCACCCAAAATTTCAAGTCATGTGATCGGACGCCCTCGTATCAATAATCCAATCAAGAGTAACAACACTCTTATACCGATAAGCATTAGAACTAAGAACAATGCTTGTACCTGATAATTGGGACATCTCGGGCTCTGCTAGGTGCTTTCCTTTCTTCATGTATCTGATGACCTCCTTGAGGACAACATTCACCATCACAGGATCTGCAATCTCATGAATATTCTCCATGGGGCTGTTAACAATTTCAGAATTCACCGTATTGACATTTGCAGATTTCTTGGTATCCTTTGTGGCATCTTTGAGCTTGTTCTCCACATACCACTCAGGATACCCAATGATTTTAAAACATTGATCAACCATATGCCCCTTCATGTTGCATTTGGAGCACTTCCTGTCAGATTTGTCTACTTTCCCTCTCTTTGAAGGACCGGGACCACTCTTGTCTGAACCTTTGTAATCTTGCTGCATGTTACCTCTATTCACACTCAAAGCATTAGATTCAGCATGGTTCCATGTGACAATCTTCTGCCTCTCAACCTGCAGAGCTAGATAATAAGCACGATTCACAAATGGCAATGGCTCCATTGACAAAATCTGATTCTTGACAGTTTCAAAACCGGCATTCAGTCCGAGTAAGAATTCCATAAGCTTGTTCTTATTCTGCATCTCCAGCATACGCTTTAAGAGAGTGCAAGAACAATGATCCATGGCTCCGCATGAGCACTGATAGCACCTAGTTTAATATATTATTCATGTGCATTTAGGTTAGTTTCATGCATCATTTTAGAGTATTTTTATTGTCTTTTTGTGTGGTTTTTGTATTATTTATTATTCGGAGATCTACACAAGCTTTGTTTGTGTTTTGTAGGTTTGGGTCGGTGATTTGGGCTAAATTGCATGCATCTAATGGAAAGGGATTGAAAGAAAAGGAAAAGAGACGGGTGATAGAGCAAGTATATCAAGCGAAACACTCATAGGAGCTCAAGGTAGTGTAGCACAACTCGCGGGACTTAGGCGTTTGTGCAATTTTCAACTTCAGCAAGTTGTCACGACTCGTGGGAGGCCTTCACGATTCATGACAGGTGAACTCATCTCTTTGAGGCCGTCTGCAGGCTGTCACGACCCGTGACAGACTCTTCACGAGTCGTGACAGTGCCAGATCAACCCAACCTTTCACATTTCCGTGTTTGTTTGGATGAATTAAAAACCTTTGTAATTTCCATGTTCTGGGGGGGAGTTACGTTTTGTTTTGAAAAAGCGGAGGCCGGACTTGTGGGGGATTGTGGTGGAGCTTTTGGGTGAACTTTGGAGACTAGGATTTTTGGAGAAGAAAACTTGTTCGATCTATCAAATTCCGGTAAATTCCATTTTCATCTCTATTGTTCTATGTTTGTCTTGCCGAATTTGATTGAATCAAGCATGTACTTTTCCATGAGTGGCTAGACTTTTTGTTCTAGGGTTGGGATTGTCCCGACAATGCGGAAATAGGCTTGTTCTTAATATCTCTCGAATGATTCCTGAATTAGGTTGTGTTTTAATCATGATGTGCTTATTCTAATTGATGTGAGTCGATTAGATCCGATTTAGGGTTTGAAATTGAAAGACGAAAACACCTAAATTGGAATTTAGATGGTGAATTGAGACCGAAAGGCGATTAGGATCCATCAGAACTACATGATTAAACCCGAAGTTTATTGATCGAAAGTGAAACTAAACTTCTTGAGGATTCCTAGGTTATCATAGATGTTTTGGGAAATTTCGATATTATTCGGAGCTGAAAGGCGAAGTTAGTATGACTATTGCCTAAAACTCTACGAACTTAAAGGGCCTAAATCGGTTGCTTGAGCCTGAAAGGAGAATTGCTAACCGATTTAGACACATTCGCGCTAAACCCGAAAGGTGATGCGCGATTACCTTAGATAACCTACCTCCACAATTTGATTTTGAAATCACTCGAGCAAGAAAATATTTTATGCTTATTGACGATGCATTGTTGGTATGTCCTTAATCCTAGAACGTTTTCCCCATATATATTTCATAATACTTAATTGATTTTCTTGGTTACTTTACACACAAACACTCTCAAATCTGCTTGTTTATTCCGAACTTGGTCGAACTAGCTCGAAATTACAATCGATACTCCATTGGTCCTTGTGATACGACACTCGATATACTACGACTGAACCCCATACACTTGTGGGTGTAGGTTTTAGCCTATCAAGCACTGAGGATCTCCTCCATACTATCTATTTCATCCCATATTCTCTTGCGTTTCCCATAGTACTCGACCATAGACAGATTATCTTGCACTGAGCTACTCAATTCCCTTCTCAATTGAAAAACCAAAGGTCCATTAGATTGACCGAATCGCTCAGCAATTTCTTCCCACAATTGTCGAGCAGAGTTCACATACACAAATCCTTCAGAGAAAGAACTAGACATGGACTTCAAGATCCAGCATCTTACCATGTAGTCACTTCGGATCCATCTCTGGTACTCAGGCGTTCCAAAGGCTGGTTGCTGTAGGCTTCCATCGATGAAGCCAATCTTGAATTTCGCTCAAAGTGCCATCTTGACACTCCTAGTCCAGCTGAGGAAGTTCGTGCCATTGAACTGGTTTGACACGAGCTGTGCCGAGATGATCCGAGTTAGATAGTGCTAACGGATCGTTGATCAATCTGGAAGTAACTTCTCCAAATTCTGAGTTATGCGCCAGAGCAGATCCTTCTCCTCCGTTCATCTCGTCAAGAGATCAAGCCAAAATCCAGATCAGGAGAGACAAGAAACACAACGCCGATCGCTTAATCGAGTAACCAATCAACATCAGAAGAGGAAAAACGAAAATATTGCTTAACCGAGTAAGCGATCACGATCAGAAAAGCAAACGAAGATCAGAGCGGAAAACAAAACGCAGATTGCAACGTCGCTTCTACACAAACTCTGATACCATGAGAAGCGATCAACAATCAACAAATGTGGAAGAGCTAGAAGGTTTCATTCATGGAGGAAGGTTTACAATCCACCATTGTAGGTGATGGAAGGAAAATGAAAATGAGATCACACCGGATCTGTGTACAAGAACCCCTTAGACTATCCACAATGGTTTTGTTTATAATGTATACATTTGCACAAGGTGTGTAAAAATACACCTTACTTTTTGGTATTTTGCTCCAATGGTCAAATGTGTATTTTTTACACACCATTCAAATACAATTAATTTAAAACAAAAAAGAAAAGAAAAATCATAAAAAACACACCAATAAAGTTGTTTTGCTTTTTGAAAAAGTTTTTGCACATTAGAGAGGTGATGTGCTCAAATTTGCACATTATATGCTCAAATGTGCACATTTGCACACCCCAAAAGCAACCAATGGAGCTAAAAAATGTCAAAAAATGCACATTTAGACATTTACACACAACCATTGGAGTTAGTCTTATTTATACTACCCCACTAACCCCTTAACTAACTCTTCTTTATTCTAATTTAACAACCATTAGAAAAACTAATTCCTTGTGCATCAGTCCATCATATGCTACTATACTCCACAAGAACCATCAATTGGACGAGTCAGGTTAAATTCAAGACGACTTTGTATTTTATGTAAAATATGTGTTGTTTTAGGTTGGGTCGAGTGAAATGAATTGTGTTTCAAGTTGAATCAAATGAGATATTTTTGAGTTTTGAGTCAAGTTAGGTCATGTTTTTTTAGGGTTATCAATAGTTAGGTTTGTTAGGGTTCTAATGTCATTTTTAGCCCTTTTGGGCATGATCACTTCATGATAATCCATATTGGCGAAGGTTTAAGTTAGGGACAATAATGTTGCGAAATTAAACAATACTGGTAGGTGATTGTTGAATGAATCAAAGAATGTTATTTACCCGTGTTTGACTCCATCGAAATTAGTAAATCACAACTTTATCTTAGTCTTGAGTGCAAAAATAAGGGCTCGTTTGGTTAAACATAAGAAATAGACTTCCCGGGAAGTAACTTCCCATGATATGTAATTCCCATGAATTTTATTTCATGGGAAATGTAAAAAAGTGTTTGGTTGGAAATAGTTTCCCATGATTTCAATTCCTATGTTTTGTTTGGTTAAACGTGGAATTTTCATAGTAATTGGAGATTTGTTTAAATAAAAAATAAAAATTATAGAAGATTTGGGATAGGTGAATGGAGGAAGTAGATCTCACCTACCCCTCCCATGGTAAGCTAACTTCCTCCATTTCATAGGAATTGAAATTCCCATGAATTGAAATTCCTATGTTTTTCCATTTTCAAAAATCATACCAAACACATGTATTGAGGCTTACTTCCTAGGATTTTAGACTTCCCGGGAAGTAGGAAGCTAACCAAACGAGCCCTAAGAGGGAAAAAAAAAAACCAAGTCCGCACTATTTTAAATAACATTTTTAGCGTCTGTCTAAATAATATCAACGTATTTAACGCAGGCTAGCTGTCAAGATACCATCAATGTGTTTGACGTTTGACACTGTGACAATTTATTTAGAAGTTAAGATTGATTGATTTTTAATTTTAATTTTATAAATGTAGAAATTATAACTTGATATGTTTATTTTAAGGGAAAACTAATTAAAATACCTCCATCTTTGGGGGTAAGGTAAAAATATATCATCAACTTTCAAATGTAGTTAAAATATCCCGACCTTTGAAGGTAGTGGTAACATATTACCACGAATTTTCTCATGGGTCAAAAATGCTGACTAGACAGTCTACGTTGCTTTTGTTTTTGGCAAGGCAGCATGCGTGGAAGTTTTTTTACAAATTAATAATAAAATCGGGTTTTCTTAAACGGTCTCCTTAGGGGAAAAAAATGCACCGACAACAAAATTATACTCAAAAAATAAAATTGATTCAACCAAGCAACTAATCCGGTCAAAATTGCCTCAATTTAACACAACACGACTATTCCTAACAACAAACTGACAACTACAAAACTAAACCGAAAACAGCAGCAACAACAAAGAAGGAAAAAAACTTATTCAGCTAAGTCCGTGAACGAATCAAAGAGGAAGAAGATGTGAGAGAGAGACAGCTCAAGATAGCCGACCACGAGGGAGGGAGACTGTCATTGAAGAGGAACTATGAGCTGCCTGGAAGACCGGAAGACAGCTCAAGAGGCGATCACGAAAGAAGATAGAAGAGAGGAAAAGGCATGGTGTATGAACTCGGTCCAACTCTTTATTTATTTTTTCCTAAGGAAACTGTTCAAAAAGTCCTTGTAAAAAAATCAACGTAGGATGTCTTGTCAGCATTTTTGACTAGTGAGAAAAATCGTGGTAATATATTACCACTACTATCAAAGGTCGGGATATTTTTATTACTTTTGAAAGTTGAGGATATATTTTTACCATACCCCCAAAGATGTGGGTATTTTAATTAGTTTCCCCTTATTTTAACATGTTATCAAAGTTCGAATTGAATCGATGACTAGGGGGTCGTGTACATGGACCCACATGCACTAATAACATGTGATGTTTATTTGAACATGTTATCAAAGTCCATCTTTGACCAATAACTAGGGGGTCGTGTACACGGGTGTACATGGACCCACATGCACTAATAACATGTGATGTTTATTTGAACATGTTATCAAAGTCCATCTTTGACCAATAACTAGGGGATCGTGTACACGGGTGCACATGTGCGAATAACCTAACACACAAGTCGAGTGTTGATAAGCTAATCGTTCTGATACCATATTAAAGTCCGAAATTGACCAATGGTTAAAGTACCATGTACACGGACTCACATGCCTTCGTAGTCTAACACACAAATCAAGTGTCATTAAACTAACCATTTTGATACCATATCAAAGTCAATTTCGTTTTTCATTTCTTTTGTCATTTCAACAGTGAAACATGTCAAGGATTTTCCTTCCAAACCTGAGACCATAACATGAAGTTCCCATATTTGAGTTCCCACCATCAACGCCAACGCCACGAGGAACTGCTCAACAATAACCACTGGACCTCGAGCTTGGGGTTCGACTTCCATTGCCATTGTCGTTCGACTAAGTCGAATCCAACTATTTACATCTTCCACGATTCGGGCAGAGCTAGTAAGCCTTCGAAGAGCGGGAGTTCCATCACTTGTACTATAAACATGTAAAACGGTGATATAGAAAGAAATTGTTATGAACTCAAGATCTCGTATAGTCATATATAGAGAGGCTCATTACTTCAATGGTTCGATGCAGTTGATCGAAAATGGCGAATTTTCACCATAGCTATCAAAATCACAAAAAAGAAGCCAAGAACAAGAAACCAGGACCAACCATTTGTACGAAAAAGCCGGTTCGGCTCCAGGAGCTTTGAGCATAAACAAGGCTACTGAAAGCCCTACAACAATGCCCGGGAGCTGCTTCTTTTCCAGCAAGTACCCAACTGAAGCATTTACCCAAATCGCCAATCGGGAATCGAGATAGATACAGGTATAGTCAAGAAAGGGAGGCAGGTGATTTGAAGGCCAGAAATCCTATACAAACTTCGCTCAGCGTCGGCTCCATTTGGCTTCGAGTGAAGTCCCATCTTTGAGCGTCTCCTGGGCGTCGTCGTCCATGCCAAGGCTGACCAGGGCTGCAGCTTGAAGGTAGAAGGCCGTTGGCCACTCGGGGGATACGGCTTGTGCCTGCATTGCGTCCCCAAGGGCTTCTTGGGACATGTTACTCATCAAGTACGACAAACAACGCCTTGCAAATACGGTTGGAGAAACCATCGACCCGTCATCAATGAACTGCATTTGTGAACAGTCAATGAAGGTCACCTTAGGGTCTATTTAGCATGACAAGGTAATTGCTTAGCTTATGAAAATCCAACAAAAATAAAACCTTAGCTTATGAAAATTAGCTAAAAAGATACTCCCTCCGTCTTAAAATACATGTCTTTTAAGCCCTTAAAATTTTGTCAAAAATACATGTCTTTTTAGCTTTAATCATTACCTCTAACCTACTTTTACATCTAATCATTATCCTAATTTTTACATCACCACTACTCTTCCTCTCACAATTTTTTTTTTAAAAAAACAAATACTCTATTACCAAAGTTTAATTATTACACTTACCCTACTTTTTACATCTAATCATTACACTTAACTCACCCCTTAATTCCCGTGTTCCGTCCTAAAAGGACATGTATTTTAAGACGGAGGGAGTAACTAACAAGCTATTACGTATTAATCATTGTGTAAACAATACAGTGCATCCATGCCGTATACTCACGAAAATCCAAAGAAGACATAAGCTAACTAATAGCTAATGAAATCAACTAGCTATAGCTTATAAGCTACTACACAGTAGAGTATCCAGAACTTCTAAAATAGTATCGGATTAATGCAACGCTAGACAAACATAGTTAATCAAAACCACAATAGATGTGCATTCAAAAACAGCTCCAAACAACCACTTTAACAGATTATTTTACCAATGTTACTTGTAAAGCTTCAGACATCAGTCAACTATTTGTGCAGCATTATTGAATCATAAGGTGATGGATTTACCTGTGTATAACACTTAATAGCTGTGGCAAAGTCCTTGACACGGAAGGCAGCATCTCCGTGTTTCTTGGCATTCAGTGTTTCTTGAATTGGACTAGTCCACATTTGAAAGGATAGCTGAAAAACAGATCAGTTTCACAATTAATTATTTGTAGGATACATCAAAAGATAGGTCTTTGGTGTCTCTACAATATTATGAATAGGTCAAAATGTAAATATACAGTCTTGTTCAAGAAATCTCAGCTTCTAAGTTACTCTCTTTTGGCCAAATATTAGGTGGTTAGAACAATATTTAATTCTTTAGTACAATGAATCAACAGACCCATTTTCTACATGTACACTTTCTGATCCAATGAAAGAACCTAACCTCGTTCGCAACCCCTTCATCGTCCTTGTAACCAACATCGTCCAAGATTTCATGTATGGCAGTGAGATCTAATCTTGAGCAAGCATCACCAAGAGGTGTCAATAATTGCTTCTCTTTTGGCGACTCGATACCTTGTTGAATACCCATCAATACATGTGAAGGCACCTGCCAAATATCACTAGGAAGAATCAAGGAAATGCCAAATTTGGGCATTGTGCAAATCAATAATTTAGGATATGGAAAATGACAAAACCCCTTAAAATATCTGCCCTCTCCATGGGCCCCAGAATTCTGCTTTGGATTGCATAGAACTTTTGGTTAATAATAACAGATTTGGAAATCTGCCAATTCCTTTCATACGGATATGTAGACTTCATACAATGAATTTAAATGCAGGACAAGTAAATAGACACCACAAGAGAAAGCATGGAATTTTTGTTGATGAAAGTCAAGCAATAATGATGTGGGGATACCTCAGTTTCTTTCTGAAGGGAAGAAAGTGCTGCTAGAACCGATTTATAATTGGGTCTTTCACGAGGTTCATACTGTAAACAGCGTGAAGCTAACCGAACTAATTCGGTTCTGTCATCATCTGTCACATGGCCCTCTAAACAAGAGTCCATAAGCATTTGGAAATTCTTGGCCCGTATCATGTCAAGTGCCTGAGAGGTTGAAGAATGAATTATTTGGTTATAAATTACTAAGCCATTAAACAGAATAAGTCTAATGCTCCGGTGCACTCGCCTTTGCTAGCCAAAATTACAGATGAAGCTAGTGAGGAAAGGGAGTAACACTGAAAATTATGACTAAATATCAAGACAACAACTACAATTTCAAGAGAGTGGTGAAATGGATGCAGAAATTGCAGGTTTTTCATAAGGCGAATCGGACAGGTCAATTTGGCAGTCACTGGTCAATAAATGGATCAATACAAGTAATTATTGTCAACAAGAAACAACCAAATTCAATCGGATCTGCAGTATTTTGGCAGATTAAAGGTTAGACAGAGTTGAATAAGCTGTTTTCATTGCAGGAATTACGTGATCAAGAAAGAAAATTTACATGACTTGGTGGTATATGCTTGCCACTGAGCAGGTCAAGCAGTAAAGTGCCAAAACTATAAACAACACTCTCAGGGCAAATTCTACCTGCCAAAGGGGAAACATGATGCATTAGAAGTATTCATGCATAAGGATACAACTCCCCATTTAGAAAACTATACGTATACATATACCAGATTATTTAAGCTAAGCTTCCACAACAACTCCTTAAGGGGAAGAAAAACAACACATTGGACTGAATCATGTTTTCTCTTCTAAAAAAAAATCATGAGTCCTGGAAACATATGTTTTCATGATAATAATAAACATAGAGATTGAATACATTATAGACTATGTCAAAAGGGTTGTTTAACAGTTGAAGCAGTCAATAGGCTATGGGTTTGTAAACGTTCTCACCTGTTCTCATGTACTCTGGAGGAGTAAAAGCCAAGTTTGTACTATAGCTTTTCCCATCTCTGCTATTTTTCATGAGGCCAAATGTTGAAAGTCTGGGATTACCATCCTATCAAGAGCCAAAACATGACATAATGCAAATAGACATGATAACAAGAAAAGATGCAACATAGACTGGTGTATATACCTGATCAAAAAGAACTCGGTAAGAGTTAAGGTCATGGTACAATGCTCTTCCTCTATTGCTGCAATACTCCAATGCTTGAGCCAGATAATACGACACTCTCAGCCTCATTGACCATTTCATGGGCTGACTTTCCCCTAAAAGCATTCAACCAAATCAACTCGGGGGTAGTTGCAAATGTCAATCCATGTCTGCAGACATCACTAAAACATCTATCATATGCAAAATGAAAGCATGAAGTCTCCCCATTCTCATAAAAAAATTCAATATGGCATGGCCCTTTGTGAAATTATTCGACGGACAGGCCATGATAAGCCGGGAGTGGTGCACCGTCCCTTATGTACTGTTATATTTCTCTCTTTGTAATCGATGTAGGATATCCCACAATCTCAACTCTCTCATAAGCAAGGAGCAAAATACTTACAATGAAAAAGGTGCTTTGAAAGATTTTCATTAGGCATGAACTCAGCAACAAGGACTCTCTCATTACCCTCATGGCAACACCCGATCAAATTCGCCAATCGCTCGCTTCTTAGCTGCCCCACCGCCTTAGATTCTTCCTACAATACAATAAGGGTATGCACTTTTCAATTTCTCAATTTCGACACAACAACAATGACCAAGTCAAAAGCACTATCAAAGATCAAAAGCAATGTCGTGAAAAAAGCCATACAAGGAACTGTCTCCAATCAGGCCAAGCAGAACGGTTGAACCTCTTGACAGCAACCCAACGGCCATCATTCAACCTCCCTCTATAGACAACATTAGGAGCTTTCTCTCCATGCTCTGACACAATATTGTCAGGTGAAAATCCAGACGTTGCAGCCCTCAACTGATCCAATTTGAACTCGGTAAAAGATGGCAACCCATCAGCCTCCCCACCTTTGCCCCCATTCCCATCTACAAATCAATCAAAAACAAAACATACCCAGATGAACTAAACATCTCCAAATGCAAAATCAGCTGAAAAAACAAGATAAATGAGGGATTTAAGAGGTACCCAGATCAGATGAGTGTGGGATGCTGGAGTTGATGTTGCGTGTAGACCCCCAGCAGAGTGAAATCTTGGAGAACCCACCTCCCATTGCTAACTAAAGCAGCTTTGAGGGAAGGAATTAGAGAGATGAAGAAGACCCAGATCAGATTTCTAGGTCACACACACACTCTCTCTCTCTTCAGCTCCTCAAAATGGGGTGTGAAGACCCAAAAGGGTTTTTCATTAAGAAATTGCTTGGAGAGAGATCAAGACAAGAAGCATCACCCTTAGTTTATTCAGAGTGAGAGGAGAGAGAATTTCTACAAAAGCTCCCTCTCAGTATCAAAACCAAAATTTACTGTTTTTCTTGTTTATCATCTCTCTCTCTTTCTGTACATGTGAAGCCGTTGAGTGCTTGCTTAGCCTCCATTTTCATCCTTTTCACATTTTCATCTAATGGATGAATTTTTTTTCTTGTTTTTAATGTGTGAGCACTATATTTATCATTTTACACAAAATCTCCTTTATTTTTAAAAGTACGTTTAGGCTTTTTTGTTGTGACGTAAAAAAAAAAAAAAGAACAACAGCCAAGAGATTAGATTAATACTCCAACCGATTTTAAAAAAATGTCTTTTACACGTCCAGTCACTTTTTAAAGAACATAAAAACAAATACGGCAGATCCGTGCTACACACGAGATATATGATTTTGTTTCAAACATTATAGTGAGATCGGACTTAGTAAAGAAAAAAAAAAACCGTACACGTTAAATTTTTGTTTTAAAAGAATATAATAATAGCACAAAGTGTAGTTCAATTAAATTAAAATATTATTATTCAAACAAAAAAAACAATATCTAGTACTGCATATATAACAAAAAAAAAATAGATCCATGAGTGAAGAGAACAAATTTGAGAGAAATTGAAAGATGGAAAAAAATTCATATGTGTGATAATGTTATAATTTTTTATAACATGAAAGAATCAATAAAAAAATTATTTTATACAAACCAAATCAAACTTCTTAAAGAACTACACTTAAAGAATTATATTTTTTTATAACATCAACTTTGCTTATTTAGAACCAAATAAGCAAAGTTGTTCATGTTATAAACTAGGTAGGCAGATCCGTGCTACACACGGGATATATGATCTTTGTCGAGTCTTGCATAGTCCTTATCGGTCGAGTTCTTTCGGCCAAGCTCTAGGTCGAATCTGAAAAAATCTTCAACATCAAAGTTGTAGATCTCTTCGTCCTCGTTCCAACAAGGTATGACACGACCCAATTCGATAAATACGGACTCCGAATGACCCATTTTACCGAGACGTCGAAAAGCTGTCAAATATTCTGAACGAGTCTAAAAACGTCATTTGCATCTTTGGACCT
This sequence comes from Persicaria tinctoria, assembly GCA_037127255.1. Taxonomy (NCBI): domain Eukaryota; kingdom Viridiplantae; phylum Streptophyta; class Magnoliopsida; order Caryophyllales; family Polygonaceae; genus Persicaria; species Persicaria tinctoria. The sequence continues at coordinate 15,366,707 of JBANSL010000007.1, read as the reverse complement.
TCTCCCATGGTGGAGCCTTCTTCTTCCTCTTGAGGATGACATCATTTTCACGAGCTCGAATCATATGTCTATCCCCAAGTATATGTGTGTCCGGAGGTGTTTTGGATGGTCCCGCATCAAGTATTAGGCTTTAAAAAATATTAACAAAAAATTAATATTTTATATATTTTTTATCTCCTTAAAATACATGTTAAAAAATCAAATATTTTGCATTTTTATCCGATAGAGTATATAAAATGTCAACTTTTTTTTATTAATTTGTTATAATTTCATAATTATTAATAATAAGTACTTCTCTTGTCCGATAAAATATATCATTTTAACTTTCTATAATTTTTAGGAAACAACTGTCATGTATGAGATTAAGTATAATGTGTCAAAAGCAAAACAATAAGTTTTGCGAGACGGGTGTAGTATATTTTGCCTTTAAAAATTAATGAAAAAAAAAAAGTTGAATTAAGTATAATGATCAAACATAATTTTCTAGATAAAGGGTGATTTATTACCCACAAAAAAAAAGTGATTTTATATGGAAATGCCCCAAATAAGGGGCAATTTTGTGCAAATTTACTTCTCCGTATTTACAATTTCCCCCGTGGGTTTTCACGTTTTACAATCTCTCTCCTTTTTTTTTTCTGGTGCTCACGTTTTATATAATCTCTAGAGGCTGGAACGGGGAAATTTTGAGCGTATCTGTATCCCACTCTTTTCATTCTAACGTGAAAACAACGCGCCTATAGGAGAGAGACACGTGGCTGTCGCAGTGATTAGGTGTCCAAGTGTCGATTGGAATTAGGATTTAGGAAGTAAATCAAAAAAAAAAAAAAACCACAGTTCACAATCGTATGGGTTAATCAATGGAAGGTCCACTTTGCCACTCTGCCAGGGGAGTCGATATTTACAATAATTCAGGATTTCAGATCTCTCTGACCTCATCCGTAAGGATGTTGTCGGGTAGAGCTCGCTCACCCGAATTCTTTCCTAATCAAAATAAAAATAAAAATGGAAGGTCCACTTTTGTAGAACGTAGAAATGGTGATGATAAATGATAATCCACCTAATAAACGCGGCCTTGCGAGAAAATTAGGGATTTTGGTTTTAAATAGGTTTTTAATTTCAATACCAAATCCTTAAAATGATGAAAAGTTTGAATTTTGTTAAAATTCAATGAAGTTTTTTTTTTCTAACTACAATGAAAAAGTCAAATCAAAAATTATTTTGACCTTAACTTCAAATCAAAGACGTTTCGTGTCAAAATTTCATTCTAGAATGTATTTATATTTTTAGGGTGTTGCTATATACACCGCAAATCACAAGGTTAATATTGCACGTCCTCAAGGACGTGCAAGTCTTGTGTCTAATATTGCACGTCCTTAAGGACGTGCAAGCCATTTAATCATGCACGTCCTTAAGGACGTGCATGATTTGCGGTGTATATAGCCGGAACGTATTTTTATTCAGCTAGGAAGAATTATACGGAGTAGATCTTTAGAACATCTTTAACCATGATACTTTTATTGAGTATCATAACTTGCATTTGATCAATTCTCTCTCATCCACTTTATTTTAATATTTGACACTCTACAATCATGGTACTTGACATTTGTATCTTATTTCACCTTTTGCATCAAAATTATTATTATTTTTGCAATATTTTTGGTAAGTAAAAATCAAATGGACCTACTATTAATGTTTGATTGGGTAATATTCTATGGTATTGTGTCATATTGAGTACCATATGTATGATTATGAGTGAGTTCACTGGAGCTCACTGAATCGAGTAAGAGAGTTGGGTGTAGTCGAGATCGAGTTCTGATGTTCTGGAGGTTAGAAGTAGCAGTTTAGGTGAGACACGTGGATGGCTGAGATCATTTCGGTTGTTGAGAGTAGGAGCTATATATAGGGTTGAGTTCCTCATTTGTAAACTGATTTTCTAAGTGTGAATAACAAACACTCTCTTTTCCTCCATGTTCATCTCTTGATTGTGTTCTCAATTCCAATATCTGAGTGTTCATGTGGTATCAGAGCGAGAGGGATTATGAGTTTTCCAAGATTGATCGTTGATCCTCTTGCTTCGCTCAAGGTTATTGTGTTCGATTGAGTCATGGGAGATACATATGCATCAGTTTTGAGAAACCAGGTAGGAGATCCAGGATCTCAAATGGCGCCAAATGATCCTCTTGCCTTGGCCAACTCATATCATCCAGGTGCGCAGCTTGTTGCTAATCGATTTAATGGCAGCAATTTTCTTAGTTGGAGTTGTAATGTCAAGATGGCTCTTGGAGCCAAGTTCAAGCTTGGTTTTGTCGATGGATCATTTCCGATTCCACCGACGGAGTCTCCAGTCTACCAGAGGTGGATCCGTGTTGATTACATGGTGCGCTGCTGGCTCATGAATTCGATGGAAAGCTCGGTCTTAGAGTCATTCGTTTATGCGACTTCTGCTCGTGAATTATGGAGCGAGATAACTGAGAGGTATAGTCAATCTACTGCGCCTCTTTTGTATCAGTTGAAGAAGTCGCTTAGCAATACAGAGCAAGGATTTGACTCCGTAGGAGAGTATTTTGGAAGGCTCAAGAAGCTTTGGGATGAAATCTTAAGTGTTCAGGGGGTTCCAGAATGTCAGCGTGGTGCTATGGACAAGTGTACTTGTCTTGTGGTCAAGAAATTTCTGGACATGAACATTACCAACAAGATAATGGAATTCTTGATGGGGTTGAATGATGAATATGAAGGGGTGAGAAACCAAATATTAGCCAAGGACAAACTGCCTACCATGAATCGAGTTTGCTACATTGTTCTTCAACAGGTTGAGCAGTGTGGAGGGGGCAAGGCAGTGTCTAAGATAAAGAAAGGAGATGAAGGTCTTCCTATGAATGCAACTAAGCAAGGCCCTGTCAATTGGAAGAAAGACACAGAATCAAGGAAATCAAAAGATGAGTTCAAGAAGTGTGACTATTGTGGAAATAAGGGGCACATAAAAGACAATTGTTACAAGTTGCATGGATTGCCGACGTGTGATTTATGTGTTAATAAGGGTCATGTGAAGGACCTTTGTTACAAGCTCCATGGATATCCAGAAAAAGGCAAGGAAGCCAAATGGAAGCAGCTGCTAATGCAACAGAAACACAGGCTAGTAGCAGTGAGAGTCCTTTGAATGATTCTCCCTATGGCCATGGCTTGGTCAATGCAGTTTGCGAAGAAGTAATGGAGATGATGAAGGGCAAACAACTTCAAGGAGAGAGTGAGGCTTATTTTGTTGTTGCCAACTTCTCGGGTAACTACATTCCTTCTAAAGCTCTCATGATTAAAAAGGCTATTGGAAAGGAATTTTGGATAGTTGACACAGGAGCTACAGATCACATGCTTTATGATTCTACCTTGTTATAACATAAGAAGAAATTATTAGCTCCTATTAGAATTGCATTGCCAGATGATTATGTGGTGTATGTGGATACAATGTGGACAATCAACTTCACTGATGGTCTTATTCTGAAAAATGTTCTTCTTGTGCCATCTTTTAAGCACAACTTACTGTCTGTTGGAGGATTGGTAGAGGATAATGGGTTACTGGCCATGTTTACAGCTGCTCAGTGTGCTTTTCAGGTCTTTTCCACTAAAAGGACCGTGAGAAGAGGCCAGAGGACCAATCGTCTATACATCATACAGACAACAACTACAGGAAATGGCAGGAGATTACATACAAGCAATTCTATAAGTTTCAGTCTTGATGAAGACACATCTAATGCTTGTAATATTCAAAGCAATATTGTAGATATAATTCATGCTCGTCTTGATCATAGTTCTTTGTCCAAGATCAAACATCTTGATATTTTCAAACACTTGAACACTAGTGATTTCTCATGTGACAGTTGTGTTTTGGCTAAGCACCACATATTTCAATTTGAAAGGAGTAGTTCTATTGCTTCCTGTATGCTTGAATTGGTCCATCTTGATGTATGGGGGCCATACAAAACTTCTTCTTTAGAGGGGGCCCGATATTTTTTGGCAGTGTTGGATGATCATAGCAGATATTTTTGGACATATTTGTTTGCTAGTAAACTCCAGGTGTTTGGCATTATCAAGCATTTTTTGGCTTATGCTCACACGCAGTTTGGAGCAAATGTCAAAGCCATAAGGAGTGATAATGGGTCTGAATTTGTTCAGAAATCATGTAGCATCATGTTTGCAGAAAAAGGGATTGCCCATCAGAGGAGCATTGCTGGTGTTCCTCAACAAAATGGTCGTGTTGAGAGGAAGCATTGTCACCTCATAGAGACTGCTAGAGCTAGGGTTCATGATAATCTACCTATTAGGTTTTGGGGGGATTGTGTTACTGCTGCTACAAAACTTATTAATCTCCTTCCAAGTTCAGTTCTGGATTGGAAAGTGCCTTTTGAGGTGTTGTTTTAGAAGCCTGCAGACTATAGTGGTGTCAAGGTCCTAGGGTGTTTGTGTTTTGCCAAGACCCGTGAACCTCACAAAGATAAGTTTGCTCCTCATTAAAAAAAAAGGTGCATTTTCTTAGGCTATCCAGGACATATGAAGGGATACAAAGTTCTAGAGTTGGGGACCAATAAGGTTTTCTTTAGTCGAGATGTCATTTTCAGAGAAGAGGCGTTTCCTTATTCTGATAAGGTTGCTTTAGTACAACCTTCATCACATGGTCTGCCCCTGGTTAAATCCTTCTGTAGATGATATGTTTGACCCAATTGATAGTGGTCTAGATTTTTGCAGTAGCATGGATGGGAATCTCCATCAATAGGTGACAGGGGATACTTCATCTTCCTCCTCTACATCACCTGCTTCAGTCTCACATGTGGTCCCTGATCATCCGATTGCAACCCCTACTAATCCTATTGTGGTTCTTGAACCCCTTCGGTCTCAAAGGATCAGACATCACCCCAGCAACCTTGCTGATTTTCAATGTCCCACATTATCAGATACTAGTCAATCTGCTTCATTTATGATCAAGTGTTTACTTGATTTGTCTGAATATTCATCTGACTATGTGGCATCCTTGCACAATGTTCTTGTTGTGAGAGAGCCTTCATCCTTCAGAGAGGCAATGAAGGATCCTCGTTGGGTTGAAGCTATACAAAAGGAAGTAGATGCTCTTGAGAGCAATGGCACCTGGATCCTTACAGATCTTCCATTTGATAAGAAAGCAGCTGGTTCAAAATGGATTTTCAAAATCAAGTTTAAACCTGATGGATCAGTTGAAAGGTTTAAAGCTCGATTAATGGCCAAGGGATTTACACAAGTCAAGGATAAAGACTATAAATTGACATTTTCTCCAGTAGCTAAGCTTACAACAGTGAGGTTGATTATTGCTTTAGCTACTACAAAGTATGGAATATCCATCAATTGGACATTAATAATGCCTTTTTGCATGGCTATCTGGATGAAGATGTTTACATGAAACCTCCTGAGGGTTTCTTTAAGGGATCTCCTAGGCAAGTTTGTAAATTGCAGAGGAGTCTTTATGGCCTCAAGCAAGCTTCTCGCCAATGGAACATTGAGTTGTCCAGGTTTCTTATCAAGCTGGGTTACATGAAGTCTAAACTGGATTATTCCCTCTTCATCCGGGATCACAATGACAATCAATCAATAGTAGTGGTTTATGTTGACGATCTTCTGATCACATCCTCTGATGAAGAGTTTATTCATTTCACAAAGCATAGCTTACATGAAGCTTTCACAATTAAAGATCTTGGCTTCGTGCGGTATTTCTTGGGCATTGAGGTAGCCAGATATGTGAAAGGGACAATTCTGAACCAGAGGAAGTACATATCTAATATATTGCAAGACACCAATTTGGTCAACTGCAAGCCTGCTTTATTTTCTTTACATAGAGGGCTTTATCTGTCTATAGATGAGGGTGATTTGCTACAGAAGCCTGAGGATTATAGAAGGTTGATTGGGCGCTTGCTCTACCTAAACCTTACTCGTCCTGATATCTCTTATGTCGTGCAGCATCTTAGCCAGTTTGTGGGTTCTCCTCGCCTTCCTCATTACGAGGCAGCTATACATATGATTCGATATTTGAAAGCTACTATCAATTGGGGCCTTTTCTATCCTACTTCTGATGATCTATCAGTCTCAGCTTTCAGTGATGCATACTGGGCAGCTTGCAAGTTCTCCTCTCGATCTCTATCTGGATACTGTGTTTTCATGGGCAATTCGTTAGTTTCATAGAAAACTAAGAAACAGAAAACCGTTTCTAAGTCGTCTGTCGAATCTGAGTATAGATGTATGTCACAAGCTGCAAGCGAAATTGTTTGGATTCATGGGGTATTGACTGATCTTTCAGTACCTGTTCAGACTCCAATTACTCTTCACTGTGACAATAAAGCGGCACAACACATAGCCGCTCATCTCATCTTTCATGAGCGCACTAAACACTTAAACATTGACTGTCACTATGTTAAGGAACATATGAAGATGGTCTGATAAGAACCTCTCATGTGCAATCTCACCTGCAATTAGATGATGAAGTTCAGCAACGAACATTATCCTTCAAGTTGGGACTAGTTGATGTCACCCCCAGTCCAACTTGAGGGGGGGGGGGGGTATGAGTGAGTTCACTGGAGCTCACTGGTGTTTATACTCGAGATCGAGTAGGAGAGTTGGGTGTAGTCGAGATCGAGTTCTGATGTTCTGGAGGTTTGAAGTAGCAGTTTAGGTGAGACACGTGGATGGCTGAGATCATTTTGGTTGTTGAGAGTAGGAGCTATATGTAGGATTGAGTTCCTCATTTGTAAACTGATTTTCTAATCTCTTTTCCTCCATGTTCATCTCTTGATTGTGTTCTCAATTCCAATCTCTGAGTGTTCATAATGATACTTGAGCTCACTTTTTCTTTTGGGTTCTTTCAAAAATATGACTTTTTCTTACATTTCCTTTTATTTTTATTGTTATGGTACTTGGAGTACCACCATTAAAGATGCTCTTAGACCATCAACAACAACCACATGGGTAAACCTCTTACCCCTTTTTTTTCACTTTTTCTTTCCCTTTATAATGTGTAACAGCATGGTTCCGTTTAGGCAGAGTTAAAAAAAGTGACTAAAATTTAAAATAGTTGAAATTGAAAAATTGTATAAAATAAAGGTTGAAAGATTATGAAATAATATAAACACCGTATGAGCCGAAAAAGAGTTTATTTGTAAAAAGTGGAATTTATTTGGTTGTTATTATGGGTTTATGGTAATTTCAAACCATATAAACCAAATAAACACAAAAAAAGAAGCTTCCATTAGCTTATTTTTAACTCAAAATTTTAACCATAATTACATGATTTTTGACATCCATACGGACCATACATGGTTAAAAGAAAAAGAGCCTACTTCTACTGTTCTACTTTTTTTTTTAACTTGATAATTCTACATCCATACACACCGCATATCTTTCCCTTTATTTTTTGATTAAAAAAAGAAATTACAAAAGGGAAAAGGTTACCCATCTCTCTCTCCCAAGGTAACCTCTTCTATTCCTTTACCTTAAGGTCTAAGCCACAACCAAGGGGCTATCTTTTAGTGACCTTAAGATAACCAAAACCCTTAGTTGTTGATGCTCTTAAACTAAGCTATGATCTAGTAAGAGTTCTTACCCTTATCGGGGCGCTACTCTATAATAAAAAATTAGAACTTGTTAAAAGAATAAACATGGCACAAAAATATAAAAGTTGTTTTATAAATTATAATAATCTTAATTTTTACATATAATATATCAAAGACTTGGTTAAAACAACAAATAATTTTCATCTTTGTAACAAAAGCAAAGTCTTCTATAGGGTCCATACTCTCTCTTTTGATAGAAGAACACCGTCCTTTTTTATTATAGGAAAGAATTCGGGTGTTGCAAAACTACTCGATAACTGATTTTTGAATTATGATATGTAACGCACTAGTTAAGGCCGACAGCTCAGATCAAAAAACTATTTTTTGGATAATTTAGAAGAAATCAAATGAAAAAAAATCCATAAAAGTAATTGACGCGATCATGGAATTTCACCTATACTTATTACCTCATCGTGACGACAAAAATGTTTTAACCTACCCACAAGCCTTAGTAAAGAAGGGTGGTGATCAGATTATATGCTTATTGATCCAAACGATGGGGGTGATGCGTTCGGCTTGCGAGGAGATGATTTACTATTCAATCGTCATCCTCTAGAGGAAGATAGGTGATCGATGTTCTTATTCCAAGAACGTTCTTCTCCGATCAAAGACCTTAAGAACTCACCTCCGAGGTTTGTAGGGCAGAGAGATAATCAGAGCTCTTCTTCTTCTCTCTTGAATCAGATCCCTTTCTTGGGGGTTGGAGGGTGGTATTTATAGGGAGACCAAGCGAGCAACTTGCTGGCGATCTCATGGTTTAGCATGGGACACGTGTAACGCAAGTTCTCACGCTAGGGAACTAGGCATTACACGTGACACTGTTAGAGGAGGGGTGCTTATAAGCGAGCTGCTTGCTTGGGCCCTGAAGAGCCACGAGGTACTTGTGGGACCTGCTATGGATTTCATGTACACTTATGTCAAGATATTAATCGCGAGGCTATTTAGATTGAAGATACTTAGGGTGTTGAGTTGGGCCAGGGTCTGACCAAGTACTCTACTCGCGATGAACCTTGTAGAGGGGCCATATGTCTTTTGCGTTGGGTGATCTATTTATGACGTCATCATATCCTCGTTAATTAGTCGTTCTATTTTCTATGACATTGTCAATAATAACTTGCCATCAATATAAATATTATAAAGTATCAAATTATTTGTACAACTATATAAATATCTTTTTTTTTATTAATTTTATACTTATTTTTTTATTAGGATTAATTTTATACTTATTAATATAAGTATGCAATTATTTTCGAAATTTAATTAAAAGTTATTATTTTATGCGGAGTACTAATTTTAATTATTCTAAAAAAATATACGTGAATAGTAAATAGCATATTTTGATAAATGAGATTTTTTTTTTATCAGGTAATAATTCGGGAGGAATAATCCAACCCGAGAGCATCCTTACTATTGAGGTCTTGAAGACCCAAATTAGAGTAAATGTTGAGGCCCTTTGCAGAGCGGCAAATGTGTGCAACCTTATCATCCACTCTGTTGCCAATACGGGGCACGTGAGAGAAGGAAACATCTCTCACACTCGACAACAATGTTTTAATATCAGATATCACCAATTCAATTTCACATGGTCATGTAGAATTTGTTTTTAAATAATTAATGATTATCAGTGAGTCCCCTTCTATTTGTAACATGTTTATACCTAGTGCACGGATTTGGATTAAATCATGTCTTAATGCCAAAGCCTCGGTTTTCAATGGGGTCTGGTTACCCATCCTGTCATAGCCAATGTGAATCGTTCTCCCTACCCAGTCACGAATGATGCATCCAATTGAGATATCTTTGTTATTAAGTGTGGATCCATCGAAGTTTATTTTAAACGTGCCAATCGGTGGTTTTTTCCATTTAACATTTTTCTGTTGAATTCTTGGATGTGAGTGCTTTGTAACATTAGTATTCCGAGTATACTGGATATCATCCTCCTTGTCATAGAAAGAGGGTTTTTTCAATTCTCCGAGTGAGTGGTGATGATATGTTTGACAGATTTCTGGTTTGGAATGGATTCATTTTTAAAAATCGTTTGATTTTTGATGTACCATATTGTCCACCAAGTAACCTCTAATATTTCTATTTCAGTTTTTGTGAGAATGCTTATGATTAGTGACAAGATAGGGGGGAAATCTCGCGATTTTGCAATCATGTTGGCTACAACCTGATTTGTACCTAAGGTAGATGGAATATGGCTTTTAGAAAACTGGCATTCCAGAAACAGATGTGTTTCATCTTCGATCGCACTATTGCAAAGTACACACGTTGTTGGAACAGAGACCCCTTTTTGGGATAAACAGGTAGTTGTTGGAACACCTTTCTATCCGAGTTTTCAAAGGAAATTTTTAATTTTTGGTGATGTGTCAATTTTCCAAGTCCAAGAGTTGTTGTCTTCATTTTGGCTATTATCTTTTGTGATCAGTTTATAGGCGATATATGTTGTAAATCAACCCTCTCTATCCCGCCACCAATAAAGTTTGTCCTCAAATGTATAATCACTTACCGTTTCATTATCATTTTGAAAGGTAGGACAATCGTCCCTTTTGATTATTGGCGAAGTTGTAATCCAATTGTCGGTCCAGAATTTGATAGATTTCCCATTGTCCACCAACCAAATTAGGCCCTCTTTAAATTTTTCAATAAGATGAGTTAGTTTTGATCACTACCAAGACGAACCCCCGCTTTTCTTATAATTTAATATATGCGTTGCTTTCAAGTATTTGTACTGAATTAATTTTACTCATATATTATCTGGTTCCGCAAGAATTTTCTACAAAAGTTTCATTTGGAGTGCCTCATTCATATCTTTAGATTTTCGGATGCCTAGACCTCCCTTACCTTTTGGTCTACATATTCTATCCCACCTTATCAGAGACCGATATTGGAGGTCTTTGTTCCAGAAGAAATATCTATTTATTTGGTCTAATTCCTTATGGATTGTGCTAGGGAGCATGAAGCTTTGCATCGTGTATAAGGGTTTTGATGCTAGGTTTATGCCAATAAGGACAGTACGACCCTGTTGCGATAGGGCATTAGAACACCATTTACTGAGTTGCTCTTTTGATTAACACATGACTTCCTCAAAAGTATGTCTATTTACTCGCCCATTTATAATGGGGCAACCAACATATTTTTCAATCATTATTTCATTTGATATACCTAGGTATCTTTCAAGTTCTTCAATTCTAGATCTAGGGATTCCTTTCGTAGTTTGAAAGACGGATTTATGATAATTAACTTTTTGTCCTGAAATGATACAATATTCATCTACAATTGTTTTCTCCTTTAAGCAAGCTAAGGTGTTACCTTTGGTGAATATAATCATATCATCAGCAAAAGCAAGGAACGAGATTCGTATATCATCCTTTCCGAAACTGAATCCGATAAGGCTATTTCTCATATTTGCTTTAAGTGAAAGTTTTCTTGCCAAAACCTCAGCCCCCAAGATAAAGAAAATGGGAGAGAGGGTAGCCTTGTCAAAGGCCTCTAATTGGTCTAAATAACTTTGTTGGGTCGTTGTTAACGAGAATGGAGAATGATACCGTAGATCTACATTCCATAATCCATTTAATAAACGTCGGATGGAAACCAAATTTCTCCATTACTGTCTTTGTAAAGTTCCAATCTACTCTATCATAAGCTTTTTCCATATCTAGTTTACTTGTCATCCACCCTTCTTTACCTTTTCTGCTACGAAATGTATGAAAAACCTCATGGGTTATCAAGACATTGTCCTGAATAGCCCGGTCGGACACAAATGCTCCTTGCAAAGGGTGGATAAGTTTTCCTATTACCTTTTTCAATCTCTCCGTAAGAATTTTGGAAATAATTTTATAAATTGTGGAGCATAGGCTGATTTGCATGTAATGTGTAGTCATAGATGGGTTATCAGATTTTGGCATAACAGAAATAAATGTATGGTTTATTTGACTAAGAATTCTTCCAGAAAGGAAGAATCCTTTAACCGCTTTGATAATCGATCCTCCAATAATGTCCTAATATTTTTTGTAAAACTCTGCTGACTTTCCGTCAGGGCCTGGTGATTTATTCTTGCCAAGACTGAACACCACCCTTTTTATTTCCCTATTGATCGGATGCTTGGTAAGAAAACTATTATCCTCATTGGTTATTGTCGGGGTGATAGATTTTCATTTAAACCTTTTCTCGAAATCTCTACGGATTTCATTTTTGATATTTTCGTCACCCTCAATAAACGTACCATCTCTGGAAGTGATTGAACGAATGATTTTTCTATTCCTTCTACCAGAAGCTACTCTATGGAATTAGGATGTGTTTGAATCTGCCAGTTTTAAATGTTTCGTTTAATTTTGGCCTTTTGGTTCCAATACTTTTTCTGAAACAAAAGAAGCTTTTCTTTCTTTTGTAGGAGGTTTCTTTCTTTGACTCTATAATCCATCCAATTCTGTTGAGTCATTAGTGGTTGTATCTCTGGCCGGTTGCTTTCGACTTCTTGGAGTTGACAGAAGATATTACCGAAAGTTTTCTTATTCCACTCCTTTGTTTTTTGTTTAAGCAGTTTTGTTTAAGAGTTGTATATCTCGCAAAAATTGTAATATCTCAAGGGTACCTCGCGAAATTTCCGTAAAAACAATACCACTTCAATTCTCTTTCCTCTTTCTCTTCCTGTTTCATAATAATACAAAAAAAATTCATATAATACAACAGATGAGATACTTTAAACTTAATTTTTGATGTTTTGTGATGCATAGTTTGGCTTCGTTATTAGAGATAACCATGCAAAAGTGATTAGCATGAAGGCTGGTGAACGTTTCATTGGTTCAATTCTTGGAGCAAGATTTTTGCTATAAGTGCTGGATTATGAGAGGCTATTAATCTTGATATTTAACATATTGAAATAGTGGGGGATAACTTATGCGTCATTACTCATTAGCACACTTTGTGCTTGATATATGGTGATGTCTTTGGGAAATTGAAATTATCATCTCAAACTCCCAAGTGGTCTTGCTCAAATTTGTTAACGTTCATATTTTGATGAGAAAATTTGTGCCGCAGGCACAAATTTTCAACCTAATTACAGCTCCGTCCAACCTTTTATAAATATTACAAAAGTGTCCAAGTTTATAATTTTCGCTGGAAATTTCACGATATTACCCTTCCTTCTCTTTTACCGTTGTTCAACCACGGAGATCTCGTCCTCGCTCCCGTCAGGTTGCCCCCGCCTCCCTCTCTTTCTTCTCCCACATCAGAAGATCGGGGCGGAGCCTTAACGGCGCTGACCTCCTCGGCCATGGCCGCTCCGACGGCGTCCTCTGCTGCCTCAGCCGCCTCCTGGACCAGGTCGCCCCCGCCTCCCTCTCTCACTCTACTGGTTGCGGAGCGACGGCGGACGCAGATTCTCTCTGCTGAGCGAATCCTTCGTGCTGAGCCGATGCTTCTTGCAATCGAGGGCGGCGCATTTCGTCGAAGATCTAGGGCTTCAGATCTATAGGCTTCATGGTCTCTCTCTTCGTCGTTGAAGGTAATTTTCGATCCCTTGAAACATATGATCTTCAATTCAACTACTAAGGAAAGTGATGCATTGTCGGATGGTTCAAATGCTTCGATCGAGATTGAATCCCTAGACATTAGGTAGGCTAATCTCATGTTGAATTCATCGTGTGACTTGAGAACTTCTAGTGCCCACCAGGTGTTCGATGAAATGTCGGAAACAAATTATGTCTTATTTGTGCTATCGGTTGTGTAGGGCAACGTATGTTTCCGGACAATCTTGCCAAGTTGTGACTGGGGTAGACTTTGCGCGTATATCTTTTGTGCTGCAAGTATGGAGTTGATTCCATCAAGCATCCATAAGAGTTAGTTATTCTACTTTTTGCTTGATTGAAGGATTTTGAGGAATTTGGTTTTAGCTGATGGTTTGGATCTAGGATGACCAATTTAAGACTTTGCTATCCAGGTTTTCTTTTAAAAAAAAAACAGTAACATCGGTGTCATCAGCTTCAATGTCAGCAGCTTCGGTGTCGGTGTCTGCGGCTTCGGTATTAGCAACACAGTGGACCTGTCAGGGCTTTGAGTCGAAGGTGTTTGCTTTTGCTAATCAAATATGAAACAATCTAGTCCACTCTTGGATGCACTTCTAATAAGTTTTGTTCGTTTAGGGTAGGTTATCGTTGGATGACAAAGTTTCTTGCGTTAGGTTGCTATGACATGCTACTTATGCCTGGGTTTGTTCAAGGTATGCATCCTTATGCTCCTTTTTAATGTTCCATTTTCAGGTCATTCTCCTTGGACGCGCAAGTGCTTGGTAGTTGCTACTTGTATTTGGTGGAGCCTGGATTATTGGGTGAGTTATCAAGCCTGTTTAATTTCCTAGAGAAGTGCTAAGAATTGTAGAGAAAGAGTGCAATGGAACTGGTTTATTCTTGATGCTTGCTTAGTGTGTTGACATGGGTTCCTCATGCTTGCTTAGTGTGCTGACATGGTTTAGTGCCTGTGCTGACATGATTTTCGTGATTGCAATTGGAATGCTTATCAAAGGATTTTTTTTGGCTCTGGTGTGATAAATAAATTGGTTTGGTTGTTCTGTCTCAAGAAAAGATCCGAGAATATTTGGAGAAGTTGCACCTGCACCAAATGTCTCAAGAGTACATGATAGAATTTTGTACTCTTGATCTGTCAGGTAGGTGAAAAAAAGGCAAGCATCTTTGTCCTGGACTTCAGGTGATCAAGAGTTTTAAGCATTTTCATCTCTTGTTCAATATGTTTTCATTCGGTGCTGAATGTTAGAACTGAAAAGCTATCTTCCCTAGGGTCTGGTTGGATTCCAAAAGAAGGCATTTTGGCCACTTATCAGTATAAGGGATCTTATAATGCATCTCAAGCAGAAAAATGTCTTATAAGAGTGATATTTACATAGATTCTCAGTATGTCAGCAATACTACCAGCAAAAAGAGTTTTTTTTTAATGACTTGAAGCAAACCTCGTAGACAACTGCAGAATATAACAACTCAAAATACTTCGGTTTAGGATTTTCTAATTTCTATTACCTCCTCCCATGATTTACAAAGCCTTGTGATTGCAAGATAAGCTTGGGGAAAACTCTGACGATTTTGTGATAAAGACGAAGTTTGATAGAACAGAAGATCCATACTTGTCTTTCATATTCATCTTATCCCTTTCCTATGTGCAGTCTCCAGCCACTTAAATCCTTGTGTCAACATGCCTGGGGGACTCAGAGTTATTCAATAATCTTCCATTTTCCATGCCAGTACATCTGAGTGAACCAGCAAAAGAGGGTCTACCTTATCTAATTTAGTAGTCTTGCAAGGATTATTTGATTTGTTTTCTTTGAGGTATTCATAGAGTTAAAGGTCAAAAGAGTGATTGACATAGTCCATGGTGTCTGCTCTCATTTATTTCAGGCTTTCAATATTTCTTTTTACAATCTTTTGTCAAAGTTACTTCTTATCTCCATTCTTCAATACCGCCACTGCCACACCTAATCATGTATTATTGTTTGATCAGCATAGTCCGGTGACAGATAAGGAGGTGAAAATTGATGCCAAAAAACAGATCTCTCTAGTTGTATTTTATGGATCACCACATGGTGTGCCTCCAAAAAGGCCATCAAGTTTATTACGATTACTGCGTGAAATACGCCTTGATCTCGCTGAAAAGCATAGATCAAACTTGAGGTACTTCGTTTTCTTTCATGACTTTTCATGTTACAGGATCGTCCCCTCTGGTGTTTGACTGTCTATATTGTCAACTGTTGGTTCCTCATGAAGGAAATATGGGCAGCCTTTCCAAAGCAGGATGAAGCCATAAAGTTTTCCAGAGACCACCCAAATGTGCACGTTTTCAGTTACCAAGATCATTTTAACGGACAAAGGAGATTTCTTGTTTCTAGCTATAATGAGTTCTGGCAGAGGTTCCCTTTTACATACATTTATGTACATATTTTGAACACATTATTTCGTTGTGTTTTTTTAAAATTAAAAAAATGGTCATTCTGTTTTGTGAACTTGGGCGCATTTTGTCCTTGTCGTAAAGTTCTTCTTCTGTTTAATAAAACCTGTTCTCTGTCATTGTGTGAAATTTCAAGTACAAAAACATGGACAGGAAATTCAGGCACCACTATGAGGTCATCCAGGAGGTAAAATGTCTTCATTACAACCTGTTCTCCAACATTAATGGATTTCTTGATCTGCTCAGCCTGACTTTGACATATTCTACAAAGGATTAGATTAAACCAGTTCTCCAGCAAGCATGAGGAACCCATGCTTGCTGACTTTGACATATTCTACAAAAAATGGTCATTCTTGATGCTTGCTTAGTGTATATAAATTGCGGATCCTGGATTTAAGTTGGTGTGCAGCTTCGTTACCTCAGGTTTCCGTCCTAAAACTTTTCACTCAAGAATCTACTTACATTTCATTAATGTGTAAGCCTCTGTCTTTATTTATCCTTTTGCTACTCATAACATGTGGTTCTTTTGATAAACACAAGGATGCAACTGCTGGAAGTCCCATCAGACATTCCCGTTTTACAGCATCTGCAAATTCTTGACCTAAGCCAAAATTCCCTTAAATCACTTCCAGAGTTAGTGTTGCTAGTTCTAGTTTAAATTCTGTTATGATTCTGATTTTTTTTTTTAATCTGTTCAACTTCTGAAAATGCAATTGCGTATTCCTGAATTGGATACGTCTTCTTCATATGTTCTGAGATAGGCTCTTTTATATTTGGCTGAGTATGGAGATAGGTTCTTGAAAATGCTTCCTGCTTGATGTTAGGAACCAGTTTACCTATCTTTTTAATATTTGTATATTATGGTGCTGACGTTGCTGTAGTGAACAAGGCTGAAAGCTAATGCTTCTGAATGGATCCGAACCATATAAAATTTGCACTAAATATCACTTTTCTGTGTATTCTCCTAGCAGATTTGGGAATAGTCAAGTATCCGAAATATAAATGCTTGGTTTCTGAGAAAGTATTTTCTGATAGAAGAGACTTGCTTGCTTATGAAGAGGTTAGATGTTCTTTAAGCATACGAAAATATCCATTTCATTTGCTATCTTGAACTACCATTTCGAACATTTTCACAGGCCACTGGAGTTGCACAAATTATAGATGAAGCTCTTGATGCACAGAACATCGAGTTGGCGTTTCAGTGCATAGAGATATCAGAGTCCTGCTTTTCTGGATCTTTGGACAAGGAAATTCCATCTGTGATGTCTGCTTCATTGTATACCTTTCTTCGATGCTTTACAACTTCATGGGTCTATTCGAAATTTATGTTGCTAGGTGTTTCCCTTTTGGAATCCCAACGCAGGTATGTTGTCTGCAATCTGGAATGTCAGCACAATATTTTTCTCAGCCTAATATTTTTTTTCGTCCTGATTCGGCCTAATATTTTGCTTAATGCTTGCTGATTTCTGTTTGAATATGAATTCTGCTGACATGTGCTCAGCACAATTCTTTTGTTCTGTTTGAATATGAATTCTGTTCATAAATTAGACCAAATTTTATTCTGAAAATTCATGGTGTTGACATTGTATCTTTTTGTGCAATTTAAGTAGACATACTCTTTGAAATTGGTGTTTGTGTATGTTTGAATGTGTTGTTGGTTGTGTAAGCACCGAGCCACTTGAATTGGACACAAAATGGCTTAGTTACACCTAGCTAGTCAAATGATGTCTTGTTGAGTGTAGTTCTTGACTATTTTTGCGTCTAATTATTTGATGATGACATCTAATAATTAAAATATTTGATGCTGACATCTAATAATTAGAACATTGCATATGTTCGATTCCCTGCAATTTTGCATCCCTTCGATTCCAAATATGAACTATTTCAAGTACTAAACATCTAGCTGATGTATTTGTGAAGCTTAATCTCTCTTTCTGATGCTTAATCTCTTTATTTTTTTTTATTTTACTGGTGTTGCAAACATCTAGCTATTGTTGCAAACATCTAGCTGACATCTCGCGAATGAAGCTAAAGGAAGAAGTTAGTTCAAGGGGTCTCAAATTGCAAGAAGCAGCTGTGAAGATAAAATCACTTGAATCTGCATTAGAGCAAGCTGAATTTTTTGTTGCATGTTATATACATACTGTTGAATCTGTACAGTATACAAATATGTTGTTGAATACAGTATGTTATATACATACTGTTGTTGCATGCTTTTTTGATTTGTCTTGTGTCTTCTTTTTAGATTTCTTGCTGACATCATAAAGTTATATTTGCATAACAGATTGTTATACTTGCATATCAGATTGTTATATGTGCATATCATAAAGTTATATTTGCATAACAGTAACTTATATTTACACAACATAAACTTCTTATTTTTCAACTTTTTTTTTAATTAACTTTCTCTTTTTTCATAACACGTTTCATAACACGCTTTATTATTTTGAATCTAAATTCGTGCTTTTGGCACAAATTCTGTTTTTTTAAGCCAAATGTCAGTAGTGTGACAGATTGTTATATTACTTCAATTCATGACAAGAGACACACACCATCTCAGTGCATTTTAGCATTAGAATTCACATATCTAATACCTTAGATGTGGTGGAGTTGTTATATATATCACATGTCAGCAGAGTAGCATATTATTATATTAATTCATGTCAGCACCTTATAGCATCATCTCATCGCTTCCGCAATCATTACAAATTATAAAATTATAAGTCATATCTTTCATAAAAGTAACGTTTCTCCTAGAAACTGTAAGCAAAATAGGAAGGACTCAGATGTTGCTCAAAATGTTTACTTTTCTTTTTGATGCAGATGTGGAACAAGTTCGTGGAAAAGATCACGTCCTCAATCATTCAAGTATTCCAGCTGCTTGCTTCACACACCCTGAAATCAGTATGGTTGGGATGACAGAGGTATAATCCTAATGTCAAACCGGCTATGCCATCAGTTTTGATGTGCAATACACCCTTCCTTGCCTGCTGCATTGCAAGTGTGGGGGTCTTAGGCTGTGTACCTTTTGACCCTTGACTTGGAACCCAGGCTTTCAAAAATAGATTTTGGTTGTACATAATCATTACAAGTTAGTAACACAATATCTAACTGCATTTTAGCATTAGAAGTCATTCAACCAACACATTAGACCGAGCTCAACACATTTGTGCCGAAGGCACAAATTTATTTTTAGTTTCAATACAAAGAGTAGTAACTTCATAAATTCCAATCTAAATTTGTGCCGAAGGCACAAATTTTACTTCATTATATCAAACGTCAGCAGTGTAACATATTTTTCCAGTAATTCAATTCGTTCTGACATCAAAATCATATTTTTGTTGTGCGTAAAGATTACAAGCTACTAACACAACATCTCACTTCATTTTAGCATTAGAAGTCATTCAACCAACACATTAAAACGAGCTCAACTATCACTTGTCAACAACACTAGATTTTTGCATAAGTATTAATTAGTAGTAACAAAGCTATTCTTTCTTTTAGACTTATCACTACTAATTTATTTTTAGTTTCAATACAAAGAGTAGTAACTTCATAAATTTCAATCTAAATTTGTGCCGAAGGCACAAATTTTTCTTCATTATATCAAACGTCAGCAGTGTAACAGATTTTTACAGTAATTCAATTCGTTCTGACATCAAAATCAGATTTTGGTTGTGCATAATCATTACAAGCTAGTAACATAATATCTCACTGCTTGTTAGCATTAGAAGCCATTCAACCAGCACATTAGACCGAGCTCAACTATCACTTGTCAATAACACCAGATTTTTGCATAGGTACTACATAATAGTAGCACAACTATTCTTTCTTTTAGACTTATCACTACTAATTTATTTTTAGTTTCAATACAAAGAGTAGTAACTTCATAAATTTCAATCTAAATTTGTGCCGAAGGCACAAATTTTAATTCATTATATCAAACGTCAGCACTGTAACAGATTTTTACAGTAATTCAATTAATTCTAAAATCAAAATAAGATTTTGGTTGTGCATAATCATTACAAGCTACTAACACAACATCTCACTGCATTTTAGCATTAGAAGTCATTCAACCAACACCATAGATTGAGCTCAACTAATACTTGTCAGCGGCATCCGAGGTTTGCATAGGTACTACATAATAGTAGCACAATTGTTCTTTCTTTTATGCTGATCAGTATTAATGTTAGCAGCGTCAGCCGACATCAGCGTCAGCGCTGACACGGAAAATGTTAGTGGTGTTCGCAATGTTAATGGTGACAGTGTCAGCAGTGTCAACAATATTAGTGCTTACACGAAAAAAAGAAGCGTTGGAACAAAAAAAAAGCATCTTCGACGTCGGCGTCAACAGTGTTCGCAACATCGATGTCGGCGTCAGCCGACATCTTCGATGTCAGCGTCAACATCTCCGATGCCAGTGTCAGCCGACATTAACGTCAACGCTAATACGGAAAATGTTGGTGGTGTTCGCAATGTTAGTGGTGACAGTGTCAGAAGTGCCAGTAATGTCAACAATGCCAGTGTCAACGGTGTCAGGAATGTTGGTGTCAACAACATCGGATTTGACATTAATACAAATTTAAAGCCTCTTATGTCAATAAATGGTAGAGCGATGTGCTTATGTGCAAATAAGATATATTAATGCAATTTTAAAATACATATGGATTTGCATATTCTTCCCGTAAGGTTTTTTAAGCTTGCATAACATAATATTATATTTGCATATCATAATATTCTATTTGCATAACATCGGGTTATAGTGGCATATCTGAAAGTGCTGATATGTAATTTTATTTTTTTTTGTAAAAAAAAAAAAAAAGTGAAGGAGTTGGTCAACATTGACCGGTCAACGGTCAACGTTGACCAGTGTCAACGGTGTCAGGGATGTTGGTGTCAGCAACATCGGGTTTGACATTAATGCAATTTTAAAGCCTTTTATGTTAATAAATGGTAGAGCGATGTGCTTATGTGCAAATAAAATATATTAATGCAATTTTAAAATACATATGGATTTGCATATTTTTCTTATAAGGTTTTTTAAGCTTGCATAACATAATATAATATTTGCATATCATAGTATTTTATTTGCATAACATCTGGTTATAGTTGCATATCTGAAAGTGCTGACAAGTAATTTTTTTTTTTTAAAAAAAAAAATCTGAAGGAGTTGGTCAACATTGACCGGTCAACGGTCAACGTTGACCGGTGTCAACGGTGTCAAGAATGTTGGTGTCAGCAACATCGGGTTTGACATTAATGCAATTTTAAAGCCTTTTATGTTAATAAATGGTAGAGCGATGTGCTTATGTGCAAATAAAATATATTAATGCAATTTTAAAATACATATGGATTTGCATATTCTTCTCATAAGGTTTTTTAAGCTTGCATAACATAATATAATATTTGCATATCATAGTATTCTATTTGCATAACATCTGTTTATAGTTGCATATCTGAAAGTGCAGACAAGTAACTAGTCAACGTTGACCGGCCAACGTTGACCGGCCAACGGTCAACGTTGACCGGTCAAACGTCACTAGTCAACAATCAAACGTCAGCAGTCAACGGTCAAACGTCAGCAGTCAACGGTCAAACGTCAACGGTCAACGGTCAATGATCCAGGGAAGGGGGGCAGGGGGGGCAAGGAGATGGACACTTTTGTAAAATTTTCAAATACTTGGATACTCTTGTAATTTGGCCAATTTTTATGGATATTTATGTAAAGGCCCCTATTTTGATTCACATGTTTTCCGTCGAAGGGTGGGGAAGTTGCCCCTCCCTTCAGCGAAAAAACGTAATATTTTTATTTTAAAAAATAATTGAAGGTAAAAAAATAAAAATAAATATGGGAAAGAATATAAATATTGTTTAGATTAATTAGATAGTAAAGGAAGAATAATTAATGCAAGAGCCATGAGTTCAAACTTTAATGTTTACCGTTTTACAATATTTTTCATTCATACTAAAAGTTTTCAATTAAAAATGTCAATGTTAAATCATGATGGGTCATAAGACGTGGAGGGGTCTCACGCCCATATCTAATAAACCTCCATCACTCAGGCGCTCAGCAAGACTTCGTGTCTCAGCAGTCATGCCATCAAAGATGCATAGAAGCATTTCCCTTATACTAGCTTGATATCCCCATGAATAAACATCGTTAATGTACTCCTGCAGTCTGATAAAGTATTGATGAAAATTCTCTCCAGATAACTGCAATAACCTAACCATCAACATATGTTAGTAGCAAGAGCGCGGACCATGTAAGTGGCCCACACCAAAAATCAGCACAAAAAACACACAGGAATCAATAAATTTCCCCGGCAACGGCGCCAAATTTGACGGAGGGAAAACCAGTCGTTCATCCGCCAAAGAAAACTCAAACCTATAGCTAGTATAGCAACAAGTAAGAGGTCGATCTCATAGAGAAATGTGCTATTCAAGTGTGATTTAGATGCCAATCAAGTAACCAAAGAGGGGGGTTTTGAGTGTGTAAAAGTTCCGCCTTTAATCAAAGCGGATTGAAGGAAACAAAAGTAAATGATTTTAGTTCAGACAATTAGGAGAAGCAATTCAACCTACAATTTTCCACTTTATTGGATTGAATCGATCCTTGTAACTTCTTCTCGTCCTATTAAGTTTCCTATGAATGCCCTTGTCCCGACCTAATATAGTTACTAGTCCAACCAGTCCTAGCAACCCTTATCAATCGAACAATCCCTAAAGAAGGATTTAACCCAATTGATAGCTTTAAGTTCAAAGATTAGCCAAGGTATTTGCAGTCCCTAAAGAGGGATTTAATAACACATTCAACTTCCTACTCATTCAATTAGTTCAACCAGCCCTAAAGGAACAAGTTTGCCACTTAGGTTAAGGTTCACAACCAGGAATCTACAAAACCTTAGCGATTGAATTGATCTAACAAGTTGGCCAGACAAGATAAAACAAAACAATAAACAATCAAGCACAAAGAAGTTGAAACATTCAAATATAGGAAACAATGAACGAGAATTAGAAACTCACAATCAATCCAAATAAAGCTTCAAATTGCAGGCAGAATAGATGAGTTTAGTTCCTCATGGAAGACATCGCTCAAAATCTCTAAAGTGTCTAATGAATAGAATAGAAGTCTAGAAAAATAACTAAATTTGACCTTATAAAAGACCCAAGTCGGCCACAAAACAATTAAGAATAAAAACTAGGGTTTCATTTAAACAAAACGGCGTCGTCTGACAACCCGTGCTGCGAATTGATTGGCGGCGGCCGCGTCATGCTTGCGGCGACCGCAGCCAGAGGCCTTTCACGGAAAATCTGTTTTGAATCAGCTCTCGACGTCAACATGAAAGTTGTAGCTCTCTGAAAGAGCTTTCCAACGCGAGGTCATAATAGTCGGTCGGACAACCGAGGCCTCCAGAAAGTGCAAAACAAGTTCAGCATGTCTGACGACAACTTCTGCAGACTTGTTCTTCGTTTAGGCTCGCTTCTTCTTCTCATGACCTCTTGAGATCTTCATGTAAGCTTCTTCGATCAACTAGACATTCTCATCTAATGCGTTATAAACTCATGTCTCCTCCTCGGATCCACCATTACCTGAAATAATCAATAAAAGCGTGTAGATTCCGACTCCGACAACATAGAGAACTAATATGTAAATCGTGCTTAATCCATCAATGAAATGCATCTTAACAAAGCTAAATGCAACCTATTATGCCTACCTAAATGCATGCTATCAAACTCCCCCACACTTAACTTTTGCTTGTCCTCAAGCAATGATAGAATGAACATGAATCAACGCATCCCACAAGAAATCCATTCAAGTTTCAACCTCATCAAAAAGCAACATCATAGCAGGTGAAAACATAAACCAAGCAAACAAACGTCATAGCATGTACTATAGTGATCAAAGCTTAATTAGAAGTAGACATTATCCAACCTCACCAGAAATATGTGTTTCACTCATGTGTTTAGGCTTTAAGATACAACTCTCAACTCAAACCAATCATGCACTAAGCTCATAGGCATTGACCAACATATCACCAATTCTCTACCGAAATGTAATTACTTGTGGGACACAATAAAGAAGATAAAATGCGACACTCTTGTTTTTTCTTTTTTTTTTCTTTTGTTTTTTTTTCTATTTTTTTTTCTTGTCTTGGTGCTTCACTTACGCGAGGCGCAAACATGGGTGTCATGAATGGCCCCGGTCTATCAACACCTCAACCTACTAATATGAAGTCCATTTGAACATCTTTTGATGCAAGTTGCAAACATGGGTGTCATGAATGAACCTGGTTACTCAATGATCAAGCTTTCTTTCCTAGGGGATAGTTTTCAACACCTTTTTGCGCGAATCATACCCATGAGTGTCATGTATAGATCCGGTTACTAAGTGCATCAACCATTGCCACCTTATTCACTAAATATTCACAAATTCAACGAAAGACTCAAAATATAAACATAAACTCCGCAAGCAATCAAACATGTGCATCGGTCTTTAAAAATAGATACTGCAGTCAATGCCAAGAGGTAGCAACACTAGGAGAGTAATTCACACAACCGAGCAAAAGAATTCAAATAAGGTCAAACATTCTCACAGGGTCATGTTTTGAGGACTTCAATCATACTTTAGCTCAATCATACATGCTCAATTATATTTGCCAGCTCATGTTCCACAAAAATCAAATAAAGACAATAATCAAAACATCCAGAACTCCATGGGATTTTTATGAATCATGCTTGAAATTTAAAATAGAGGACAAACTAAGCCAGATGGGTATTTGAATAACACATATGTATGAAATGCATGCTCTATTTTTGGATTTTCGAATTTTTTTCAATACGAAATAAACAAAAATTAATAAAAATGATTACAGAAATTAAACATGATGCATAAATTTAAATATGATCTCCTATATGCATCTATATATAGAATTCCTCTCCCCCGCACTTAAAGTTTTCATTGTCCTCAATGAAACAATAAAGACAACAAAAGTAAATCAAATATAATCAGGGTGAAGGAAAAGAAAAAGGAAAAGAAAAACTTACCTCGGGTTGCCTCCCGAGAAGCCCCTTCGTTTCAAGTCGTTGGCTCGACGTTTTTCTTAAGCTTACGAAAATAATCAGACATAGTCAAAGCCCTCAGCAACCTGTCAAACTCTTGTGCACAACTAACAAACAAGCATGCGCTACATACAAATAAATTGAAACTAAATAATAATACATTTAAGAACCGTTTAGACTTATTGTATTCAGGAGCTTGACTACCCACAAAGGGTATATAATACCACCAATTCAGTTCTACTGGTGGCTTGTCAAAGTAGCAGTCAAATGGGTCAATGTATTCACCAATATTCTCTCGAGTGCAGGAGACGACCTTTACCTGCTCTATAGCCTCAGCAATAGGCTCTGGACCTGATTCGTCAATGGGCTAGCTAGGGATGATCTCATCAGATGGAGTGTCTTCTGCCTCAATCTTCTCAATGTGATTTTCCACAATGACTTCAAGAGGTGCAACAGAGGTCTCAACGATTTGAGATACTCGAGAAAGTGACTCGTTCTGCGCACATTGATTATCCATGTAGCAGAAAAATTCCCACATCTTCGAGAGTCCCATATCTAATAAACCTCCATCACTCAGGCGCTCGGCAAGAGTTCGTGTCTCAGCAGTCATGCCATCAAAGATGCATAGAAGCATTTCCCTTATACTAGCTTGATATCCCCATGAATAAACATCGTTAATGTACTCCTGCAGTCTGATAAAGTATTGATGAAAATTCTCTCCAGCTAACTGCAATAACCTAACCATCAACATATGTTAGTAGCAAGAGTGCGGACCATGTAAGTGGCCCACACCAAAAATCAGCACAAAAAACACACAGGAATCAATAAATTTCCCCGGCAACGGCGCCAAATTTGACGGAGGGAAAACCTGTCGTTGATCCGCCAAAGAAAACTCAAACATATAGCTAGTATAGGAACAAGTAAGAGGTCGATCCCACAGAGAAATTTGCTATTCAAGTGTGATTTAGATGCCAATCAAGTAACCAAAGAGGGGGGTTTTGAGTGTGTAAAAGTTCCGCCTTTAATCAAAACGGATTGAAGGAAACAAAAGTAAATGATTTTAGTTCAGACAATTAGGAGAAGCAATTCTACCTACAATTTTCCACTTTATTGGATTGAAGCGATCCTTGTAACTTCTTCTCGTCCTATTAAGTTTCCTATGAATGCCCTTGTCCCGACCTAATATAGTTACTAGTCCAACCAGTCCTAGCAACCCTTATCAATCGAACAGTCCCTAAAGAAGGATTTAACCCAATTGATAGCTGTAAGTTCAGAGATTAGCCAAGGTATTTGCAGTCCCTAAAGAGGGATTTAACAACACATTCAACTTCCTACTTATTCAATTAGTTCAACCAGCACTAAAGGAACAAGTTTGCCACTTAGGTTAAGGTTTACAACCAGGAATCTACAAAACCTTAGCGATTGAATTGATCTAACAAGTTGGCCAGACAAGATAAAACAAAACAATAAACAATCAAGCACAAAGAAGTTGAAGCATTCAAATATAGGAAATAAGGAACGAGAATTAGAAACTCACAATCAATCCAAATAAAGCTTCAAATTGCAGGCAGAATAGATGAGTTTAGTTCCTCATGGAAGACATCGCTCAAAATCTCTAAAGTGTCTAATGAATAGAATAGAAGTCTAGAAAAATAACTAAATTTGATCTTATAAAAGACCCAAGTCGGCCACAAAACAACTAAAAATAAAAACTAGGGTTTCATTTAAACAAAACGGCGTCGTCTGACAACCCGTGCTACGAATTGATTGGCGGCGGCCGCGGCATGCTTGCGGCGGACGCAGCCAGAGGCCTTTCACGGAAAATCTGTTTTGAATCAGCTCTCGACGTCAACATGAAAGTTGTAGCTCTCTGAAAGAGCTTTCCAACGCATGGTCATAATAGTCGGTCGGACAACCGAGGCCTCCAGAAAGTGCGAAACAATTTCAGCATGTCTGGCGACAACTTCTGCAGACTTGTTCTTCGTTTAGGCTCGCTTCTTCTTCTCATGACCTCTTGAGATCTTCATGTAAGCTTTTTCGATCAACTAGACATTCTCATCTAATGCGTTATCAACTCATGTCTCCTCCTCGGATCCACCATTACCTGAAATAATCAATAAAAGCGTGTAGATTCCGACTCCGACAACATAGAGAACTAATATGTAAATCGTGCTTAATCCATCAATGAAATGCATCTTAACTAAGCTAAATGCAACCTATTATGCCTACCTACATGCATGCTATCAAAGTGATCTTAATGCAAACTTGGATTAATTATGTGAAAAGGGTTAGTAACAATTAGGGTTTATGTGAAAGTCTCTACTTTTCTATTTGTTAATAACGACAGTTATTTGATGAAATGCATGATCTTTTATACATTTAGCATGATTCTTATATGGTTATCATTGTGACATTGAAACCCCGATTCTAGGAGCTTTTAGTTTATTGAATTCAATCTACAAATTTCGTGTTATTTATGTCTTTCTTTCTTGCGAAAAGTTGCGGTTTTTATTCTGCAGAGCACTCGAGATCAACAATACTGGTCGACGTCGAGTATTATCTTGTCGATATCGAGTACTCTGTACTCGACATTGATTGTTTTCGCTTCTGTTGTGCAATTTTGCATGTTTACTCGACTGAGCTAGTCAACATCGAGTACTTTTACTCGACGTCTAGGACTTCTGCCGGTCGATACGAGAGGAACTTGGGACTAATCAGGCGAGGGTTGACACTCTTCCTCGTGGATACGATCCTGAATACCCTACCACTACAACGGGAGGGTTTCTTGTATTTTATTTGATTGGACGGGGAGTTGGTTTATTTTGATTTATTTTGATAACTAGTTTCCCTCCTAAGAGAATGTAGTCAACGGGATAGTTCTTTTGACAATGTTGGGGTGGATGTGAAACTTGATCAAGCTATGGTCAATGCAGTGTTTCAAGAGATATTGAAGATGATGAATGGCAAGTCTCCTATGGAGAGTATTGATAGCTCTACAAACCAAGCTATGGTTAAGTTTGCAGGTACTTTAAATGTTTCTTTTCTTATTGGGACTAAATAAAGCTCGGAATGATGCATGGATTGTGGATTCTGGAGCTACTGATCATATTTCATTTGATAAGTCTATATTTTCTGATGTTGTTGATTTGTCTCCTACTATTTTACTTGGTTTGCCTGATGGGAATAATCTTAGAGTTTGTCAAATTGGAAGTGTCGGATTGAGTGACAGCTTGATTTTGCATAATGTGCTCTTGGTGCCTCAATTCAGGCACAACCTATTGCCAGTGTCTAAGATTGTTCGTGGTCAACATTCAAGGTTCAATTTTAATGCTATGTCCTGTTGGTTACAGGACCTTACAACTAATCATGTGATTGCTACTAGAACTGAGGACAAAGGCTTATATGTTTTAAAGACTACTGGATTGGAGAAGTTGAAATCTTCAAGCTTTAGTTCCTTGAATAATGTCAAGATGAATTCTAATAAATTGCAGCTTATGCATGCTAGACTTGGTCATATGACCTTTTCCAAATTACATCATGTACTGGATTGTAAGCCAGATGTTCAGGATTTGCATTGTGATGCTTGTAACATGACTAAGATGCACAAACTGAAGTTTGACATGAGTGACAGTGTTGCGGATGCACCTTTCCATTTGGTTCACATGGATGTTTGGGGTCCCTATAAGACTCCATCTGCTTGTGGTGCTAAGTATTTTTTGACTATTTTGGATTATCTTTCTAGATCCACTTGAACTTATCTTATGCAAGATAAGTTACAAGTTTTGAGGTTAATCAACAGTTTTTGAACATGGTTGAGAATTAATTTCAAGTGTCTATCAGAGTTGTTAGAACAGACAATGGCACTGAATTCACACAAAAGGGGATGTGTTGATTTGTTTGCTAGTAGGGGCATTTTGCATCAAATATCATCTTCTGGGGTTCATGAGCAGAATGGAAGAGTAGAGAGAAAACACAGGCATTTGTTAGAAACTGCTAGGGCCATCAGGCTTCATGTTGGTCTTCCAATTAAATTTTGGCGAGATTGTGTGTTGAGTGCCACTCTTCTCATAAACAAGATGCCATCTTCTATTTTGAAATGGAAATATCCTTTTGAGATTTTGTATAAGGTTGCTCCCTGTTATGATATGCTCAGAGTTGTTGGTTGCTTGTGCTATGCTCTTCAACCCAATGATCACATGGATAAGTTGGGTATTTTGGCTAGGAGATGTGTTTTCTTAGGATATCCTCCTGGCATGAAGGCTTATAAATTGTTTGATTTAGAGAGGAAAGTCATCATTATTAGTAAACATGTGAAATTTGAGGAGTCTATATTCCCATTTAAATGTCATTCATCTATGCATATTCCTCAAGTGTCTCCTCCACCTCATAATGTTGTACATTGGTCAGATGACAATGATTTCATGCCCTCACTGTATAGTCCTTCCGAGGGTTAGGATCCTAATCATCTTGCAACTGATGCTCATTCATCTAGCAGTACAGGGTCTCTTGATGACATCGTTTTGGATTCTGTTGGTAGCACTTCATCATCTCAGTTTCACGATGTGTCTATTAATGATCAAATACTGAGCTCCACTCCTCTTGCCCAACCTATAGTCCCTCATAGATAGACTAAGCTTCTTGCTAGACTGCATGACTATGTGTGCTCTAAGATTCCCACTAGAGGGCATGCTATAGTAGATTCCTCTTCTTCGGAATCTTTTGATGTATTTCCATCTTGCAATCTGACCTATTTGTCATCAAGCTACATCAAATCTTTCAACAACATGAGTTCTATATTTGAGCCAAAATTCTTATTCTTAGGCCAAAGGTGGGACTGAGTGGGAAGATGCTATGACAGCTGAGCTTAAGGCTCTCTCTAATAATCATACATGGTCTATCCTTTCTCTCCCGAAAATCTCTCTTCCGAAATTGACATGGGTCGCATCACTTCCAAAAAGGTGTTTTATGCGCTGGTGAGGAATAGAGAAATAATCATTGAGTTCGCCAGGTATATCTACTATTACCTTTTTTGCAGATTCGGCGTCGCCGACGCGGATTAAGATTAGGGCGATTTCTCCTCCTATGGAGAAAATAGGTATTGACAGGAAGGATTGGAACGAAGAACTTCTTGGATTTAAGCTTGTTTCACAAATGAAAAAGGACGTTGCTGCTGCTCGTCGTCTATTCAAGATGCGTACACTGGATGACATGACCCGAGGCCAACTTGAGGATACTGAATAGTGGGCTGGGTACTATCTCTGAACAGGGAGACGTAAAATTCAAATTGTCTCACAATACGTGTACTTTGTGAGACAACCCCTCAAGCGCAATTGTTTGGCCACACAATATCTTCCAGTTGCGCTCCTCGTCTATTCAAGATGCATACACTGGATAACATGACCCGAGGCCGACTCGAGGATACTGAATAGTGGACAATGTACTATCTCTGAACAGGGAGATGTAAAATTTAAAATTTCTCTGAACAGGGAGATGTAAAATTCAAATTGTCTCACATAGTACAGTAAGTGTTAGTGGACTTGAATAATTCATTATTAAACAAACTAGTAGTATCATCCCAATACCCTGAAACCGTACATGGGAAGTTTAACCATTTTCAGAGCATACTCAATTGGTGTTAGGAGGAGTAGCCCACCCACTTATGTACAAGGCTTAGATTCACTTTTTAATCAATGTGGGATCTCTATCCCACAACTCATATTCTTAACACTCCCCCCTCAAGGGCAATTGTCTAGCCACACAATATCTGTCAGTTGCGCTCGTCATCTATTCAAGATGCATACACTGGATGACATGATCCGAGACCGACTCGATGATATTGAATAGTAGGCAGGGTACTATCTCTGAACAGGGAGATGTAAAATTCAAATTGTCTCGTGTTAGTGGACTTTAATAATTCATCGGTAAACAAACTAGTAGTATCATCCTAATACCTTGAAATCGTACATGGGAAGTTTATCCATTTTCAGAGCATACAAGTCGAGTGATGTTCCATCCTAAAACCAATTGGTGTTAGGAGAGGCTTGGATTCACTTTTTAATCAATGTGGGATAGAGATTCCACAACTCATATTCTCAACATTCCCCCCTCAAGCGCAATTGTCTGGCCACACAATATCTGCAGTTGTGCCCACTTATGTACAAGGTTTCACTTTTTAATCAATGTGGGATCTCTATTCTACAACTCATATTCTCAACACTCCCCCCTCAAGCACAATTGTCTGGCCACGCAATATCTGCCAGTTGCGTCCACTTATGTACAAACTTTGGCCACGCAATATATGCCAGTTGCGTCCACTTATGTACAGACTTGAATTCACTTTTTAATAAATGTGGGATCTCTATCCCACAACTCATATTCTCAACACTCCCCCCTCAAGCCGCAATTGTCTGACCACACAATATATGTCAGTTGCGCTTCACAACACAAGTCTTAAGGTCGGCCAGCCAATTAGACCAGGAATATTTGCCAGTTGCGTCCACTTATGTACAAACTTAGGCCACGCAATATCTGCCAGTTGCGTCCACTTATGTACAGACTTGAATTCACTTTTTAATCAATGTGGGATCTCTATATCCCACAACTCATATTCTCAACACTCCCCCCTCAAGCCGCAATTGTCTGACAACGCAGTATCTGCCAGTTGCGCTTGACAACATAAGTCTTAAGGTCGGACAGCTAATTAGACCAGAAACCCAAACCACACCGCAGTCGAACCTCGGCTCTGATATCATGTTAAATCACGATGGGTCATAAGACGTGGAAGGGTCACACTCACACGCCCAAGCGCAACACGTGCTAACCAAGCCAAGTGGGGTTCCATCCTAAAACTAATTAGTGTTAGGACTTAGGAGGAGTAGTCCACACACTTATGTACCAGGCTTGGATTCACTTTTTAATCAATGTGGGATCTATCCCACAACTCATATTCTCAACAGTCATATTTAAATCAAACTTTATAGTTTTATGTCAATATTTTTCACAAAAGTATTCATCATGTGCTACACATATATTTAAAAAATTCTGCCAATCTTTATTCATATGATTTTTTTACTATAAATATCATATTTAAACCACAATTTATGTTTTTTTGCAATACTTTTCAATCTTTTGTATGAATTTTGGTGCCAAAATGTTATATTTAAACCACAATTTACGGTTTTCTTTTAATTTTTTTTTATAAATTCATTATATATATTGAGAATTTTTTTTACAAGAATAAAGATTTTATCCCCCACCTCTCCGAAATCCTGTTACCGCCACTGATCAATAATATAAGAACCCGCTAAAACCATATAACCATCATCAATTCATCATGAAGTCGAGCCTTATCATCTATGGCATTTTTTTGGCAACATCTATGACATTTATATGGGTCTAAGCATATGCGAAGCTCGGGGGGTAAGGGGAGCATTCACCCCTAAGTTTCTAGCTCCATCGTTGGGTTTAAATATCTTCCTATGAAACAATTAAAAAAAACATCAATTCATCACGAAAGCAATTCTTTTTTAATGAACTCATACAAACAAGGACCAAATTTTTTTTTTGATCTCTAGCTAAGTAGCTATTATGAAACCACAAGGGAAAGAAAGCGAGTAACACAACTACACAAGACAATGAGTATACATTTCAATGGAATATAACTTTTATGCATATTCAGTTTTAACAAGACTCTATCTTCCCCATGGATGCACAGTTACACTGATGAATGAAGACAGCAATCTTTCACAATTTTTCTACTCTACACCAGCAATGGGGGTAAATAGGCGAATCCAGAGCAAGCTACTTACAATAAAATGCTTCTAGGTATGATTTTTTTTTTTGTTACCTGCTTATGTAAATTACTTCCTTATGCATTCTATCGGAAGTGTAGTGTGTAAACTATTTTCTTCCGACAGGATAATGGGGTGGATACGAGACATGTCTTGCAGGAGCTTCTGCGTGGCTCTGATTACGTGGCTTCGTTCGAGCAGGGTCACCAGAACCCGAAGCTCTAGCTCTGGAAGATTTTGCTTCGACCAAGCTGGTTGTACTGAGAAGCCCAGATGGCCTTCTGGAATCAAGAACTGCCACACAGATAGCAAATGCTTGTAGCAGTGATATCGACGAGTCACATTCAACTGAGTATATCCTGTCTTTGAATGGATTCAAGCTCAAAACAAGCTGACTTTCCTGTCCCACCTGCACAGCACAACATTGGTTATGGAACCATGTCAAACAAATTCATAACTGAATCAAGAAATCAGCCGCGGAGAATGAAGGATAGGAGAGTGCCATACCTGAGAGAAAAGCTTAAACTCTTCTGAAGTTATGGAAGCTTTGGATGAAGTTAGTGATTTATGGGATTCGCATTGGTTCGTGAAAGCCCTTAGCTGACAACCCAAATCCCATCCTCCACAGTCGCAGGCTCCACCGGATCTCCATCTCTGTGCCAGGGTTGATATTGATCCTTTACTAGGCACAGCATGAACACCACCGGGTAGTATTACTGTGGTGCTCAGGGGAATATGACTTCTTGGAGAATCCTGCATAGCATTGCTGGAGGTGGGATTGATAGACGTGCTACTTAGACTTCCACCAGAAGGCTTCGGAAGGTCAACAACAATGGCTGCAAGCTCGTCTGCAGGTTCAAACTCTGTAGAACTCTGATCAACCTGACTGACATCCACTGAAAACAAAGTGAACTCTCTCAAGTTACAACCACTGACATTCTTCTGTCTGGTGCAAACAGGAGCATGGCAATCTGAGACCTTCATTTGTGCTATGACATTAGGCACATACCGACCATTGCCTTTGCTTCCTTGTTTCGGCCACAGTGCATTCTTTTTCTTCATTTCATTGACAGTAAAAAATGTATATAGCCAGCCGGAACAATTTTTCTCAGCATTACTCAACTTCCTCAGTGTAGCTGCTAGGATGCCATTATCATTGTCAACTGCGAGAGTAAAGAGAGGTAATCCATTCCTGACAGCTAACTGCAATAGAGCGTGGACTCGAGATGGTCCTTTTACCTTCAGAGACTGTGCTTTCAAAAGATCTAACTGCTCATCAGATGACTTTGAAAGCCGAGATGTTGAAGCGAAATTTTTCCTGAGTGGCTCAGTTGATTCACGAACAATCGGTGATTTGGGCTTGATTAGTGGATCAAGTAATCTTCTCAGGGGACTCGATCTGGCTCTAGAACTAGCAGGTGACTTGTCTGTGTCCGAAGATGCTGGAACAGCAGCGCTGTCCGAACCAGGTTTGGTAGCAGGATCTTTCGAGCATGATCTGCGCATGGGTGAATTATCTCTAGAACCAGCACTTCTGATAATACTTCCCAGGGAAAAACTCAGCCTACGGATAGGTGAAGAATGTCTTGCTCTGATGGTGGATTCAGAGCCAGTTATCTTGTCTGACTCCGCAGAGAGATTGGTTGTACTTGGACTCTTCAGCACCACGATTCGTTTCCTCTCTTCAGAATTTCTGCTGCTAGCAGGACTCCTCAGTTGTTGAGATGAAGCCTCGGCACCAAGTGCACCTGTGGAATAATAACCTCCCATCCCTGATCTTCCCTTTCTGTCATCTAGCAAAGCATTAGCATCTTTATAACTATCTTTTCTAGAGGCACTCTTCCTCCCTCCGTGCTCTCCTGGCATCAGATTAGCAGACATTGCTGAATCAGATAACTGATTCACTGGTGGATCTTTTGGCATCAGGAGCACCACTGATCTGTGTTTCTTGGAGCAATCTGGATGATGATCAACCTGATTAGGTATTCGTGACTGCACTGCCTCCTTCAATTCACTTTCTCGAATCCTGAGATTTCCTTTTGAAGATGGTACCACATCAGTAGCATTTTGCCACCTTTTCCCCATCCCAGTTTTGGAGGTTGTGTTAGAGACGGATTCTTTCTTCTTACATGTCTCCAACCTTACTTCTGATTGGTTTCTTCTACAATTCCTGTCCATTTGGCAAACAGTTTGTTGTGCGATCCTAGATGCAGATATGTCTTTAATCTTGTCAGGAGACTCAACACTTCCCATGGTACGAGTAACATTCTGAGAATGACTTTCCCATGGATATATCTTCTGATGATGAGAATGTGGAACGAGATGATAAGTCCTTTGGCGGACAGGAGAGTAACTATAACCTCTTCCTGGATAAAATTTAGCTTGAGAAGGGGTTTTCATGGGGGAAGCGTCCAAGTGAGACTCCAATGAAGAGCAGTGCATTCTTTGCCGAGCAGGAGACAACCTCTGACCTCTGCTGGAACGAGAGGGTAAGCACTCTTTTGAAAAATAAGGTGTGCTGCTAGTAGAAGTATAATCACTACTCTTAAGAGGCATCAGATCATTATTATAGTTCCATTTCTCCAAGTGCCTCCAATCAAGAACACCAATGTTCAGTGGTTTCTCCTTCAAACTTTTCCCTTTCTCTAAATAACTTGGTAAATTTGACATGTATCTGACCAGCTCATCCTCTTCAGCCTTTCCCTCAACTGCACAATTGTGTTGGCTCCCAGAAGAGTGGGGTAAATAACTATCTGCATTTCTTGTAGGCTGATGATGCAAACCAGCGTAAGGCGAGGTTGGCTGGTCTGAGATAAAACTGTCTTGCAGTTTTGTGCCAAGTTGAGAATGATATGCTGCAGTTTTATCTGGCATCCCTACAGATTTCGGTTTCCTTGTGAATTTTAAAGGTTCACTAAGCTGCATCAATCCTATGATTTTTTGAGGTCTCAGAGCACGAATACGGCATACTCATCACAATAGTCAATACTCACTACCAATGAGTCACTTGTACGGCATCAGCAAGTCACTGATATGACACTATATTCTCTTTCTCAGCTGCACATTTCATAAAAAACCGCATCAGCAAGTCACTGATATGACACTATATTCTCTTTCTCAGTTGCACATTTCATAGTGAGAAAAAAAACATATGATTGACAAGATAAAATATGCCAAGCACATTCACAAGCAGCAGTAAAAAAACGCATCACCAGTGAAGAAATCATCTTTTGTATCATCATCCAAAGTTTACCAATGATTCAAAAATAATCTGGCACATACACTCATCTAACCCAAAAGGAGTTTGATTGAATATCAAGAACATTTTTGAGACGCTAAGCACATTCACAAGCAGCAGTAAAAAAACGCATCACCAGTGAAGAAATCATCTTTTGTATCATCATCCAAAGTTTACCAATGATTCAAAAATAATCTGGCACATACACTCATCTAACCCAAAAGGAGTTTGATTGAATATCAAGAACATTTTTGAGACGCTTAAAAGGAAGACCTTCCGCCTTTTCAATCCCATTTTCACTAGTAATCAGCACACTCTTTTTGCCTAAGAATGATACCTCCTTAGGAGGTCCACACCCAAAGCCTTCAAACCCAAGGACAAGCAAATACTCCCATTCATCAAAGCCCATACAATCACAATGGTGCTGTTCCAGACAAACCTCTCAGATCAACAAAAATCTCAAAGAACTGCCCACAAGAAGACAACTGCTAGAGCTAGTGTGCTACCACTACACGGATAAAGTGAACCACGAAAGTAAGAGTCAAAGATTATTTGGTGGTGTATGGAAACCATTAGAACTAGCAACCACCCAACAATGGTGTTGTTAGAAATAGAGAAACCCAAAATTACTATATTTACCTATGGAGGTTAGAAGTTCAAAGAGGTTAATACTAGGTGAAAGTACATGGCTACATGAGATATCGTCAACAACTGACCTTTTTTCAGCACTGGATTACAATTTACAAGAGGATGAAAAGGTAGATCTAACTACAGTTCAGTTAGTAAAAAAAACGTACAGAAAAAAGTGGATCCCGGTCTAATCACACTGTTTATGAAAGAAAAAAAGGAAACGTCGCTTATTCGTACTATCTATTCATACTGTATTTCATTCATGTCAAGAGTTCATGTTAAACAGGAACCACTTAAATTTCAACAAAGATTACAGCTAGCAAGCAACAAGGCCAGAAGTGAGAAAAAAGAAAACAAATGACCAAAATTTCAAGGTAAACTACAGTACTCTCTCTCGCCGATGCCGAACAGGAGGAAAAGAAAATCGGATAATGAGATGAACGGACACAATGTGCAAAAGGAAATGTCGCAGCGAAAACAAATGACTAGCAAATTTTGAAAAAGAACTACTACAAAGCAACAATCGCCAAAAATCACGAATCAGGGAGGCAAAGAGCTGGAAAATATCGAGATAGGCAGGAAACAAACGGAGGAGTGAAAAATGCACATAATCGATCGATTAGCCGGATTATTAGTGTCTCACCGAGAAGCAAATGCCGGATTATTCGCCGGCGTCGGAGACGAATCAGCGAGTTTGAAAGGAGCTGCACAGGTGTGGTACCGGGGAGAGAGAGAGAGAGAGCAAAGAGAATCGTGTCTGATCCAATTGCGGTACTCCGAAGCTCTTCGGAATATGCAGAGCCGGAGAAAAAGAGAGAGAGGGAGAGGAGAGAGAGAGTAGTGAAAAGGGATTTCTGGCCGAAACTGAAAAGGAGAGAGAGACAGGAGATGGTATGGGGGAGATGAAATGGACGGCTGAGATGGGAGAGGAAGAAGCGGACGGCGGAGATCGGATATGAAGAAGGGGAAGGAAAGCATCAAAAAGGGCGCGAGGTTTACTCATCAGCGGGGCCCGCTTTACACTATTTTGTAGTAGCACTAGTAACAGGCTAAACAGCGTAGGGGAGGTATGACGTCTTTTTCATCTGTATTTTGTCATCATTTTCGTTTCCATTATTCGCATGGAAGATTTCGGATTTTGTTCTTAATTGTTTGTTAAATTCCGGAAATTTCGATCGGCTAATGAAAGCAGGGATTCAGGTTTGTTTGGATTCCAAATTAATTATATTTATAATTAATTTGTCAAAAATTAATTAGGGAGTACTATAATGTTTGTTTAACACGTTTTTAAAGTTGTTTAAATTAGGGTATTTTGGGATTTTATGTATTAATTATAATGAAATTATTTTATATTTTTTCATGTGATTATTTGGTTAAATTAAAGTTTTATCTCAATTTTTAATTGTAAAATAATGACATTATAATTAAAATACAATGGAATCCAAACAGACCCTTAGGTTATTAGACAGGTTGTCTAATATCCCATTTTTTTAAAAACGACGTTCTATTAGTTTTATTTTTTTTATTATAAAGTCAGGATTTACCTGTAATAGGTTTAAATTCCTTTATAAGTTTATACTCCCTCCGTTCCACAAAATATATCATTTACTATTTATGCACGCTATTTTAAAATGATAAAAACTACTCCATCTATTAAAAAATATAAGTCTTTTTAGGCTTAAAATTTTGTTTAGAAATATAAGTCCTTTTAGGTTTTCTAGGCATTGGGTCAAGAGAAAAGTAACTTTTTTATTTGTTTTATGAAATGTTATTGGTTGTTAGTGATTGTGATAATTAATGAGGGGTATAAAAGTAACACTTTTGTGATTTCCTTCATATGTGTGCAAACACCTAAAAGGACTTATAATTTTGAACGGATATAGTATATAAAATATCCATCTTTTATAATAAAAAATTTTAACAAATTTGTACTTATTAATAGTAACTACAAAATTGTTTAAAAAATTTACTATGTAAAAAATAGATATTTTATACTCCCTCCGTCCTAAAATACATGGTCTTTTAGACCTTTAACTTTTGTAAAAAATACATGGGTTTTTAGGTTTATAGGGTAATTATTACCCCTAAAAAAGTACAATAGTGAGTAAAGTTTAAGAGTTCCCCCCTCTATAATAATAATGAGATTTAAATATAAATAGGTTTCCTTAATTAACGTGTAAAGGTTTAAAAGACCATGTATTTTTGGACGGATGGAGTATGATTTATCCCCAAAAAAAAATGTGCGGGAATGATAAAACAATATATTTTATTGAACGGAGGGAGTATTTGTTTTGTTACCCAATCAATGTGGAAAAAACCTTTTATTATTGGCACACTTTCAATCCCCTCAAGTGTCAACGAGAGCTAAACATCTAAATTTCTTTATAGCTTATTTTAAAACATACTCCGTATCAAATATCTTATCATCGTATAGCTTGTCTAAAGATATAATAACTAGTTCAAAGACAAAGAAACTGAATTGAATCGGACCAACTTTGATATCATGTTAAATTCCGGAAATCTCGGTTGGGTCGTGAGAAATGAAAGTCGTGTTGAGTTTTATTTTGTTTGTGATTATAAGATCAGGATCCACCTTTTAACATAAAGCCTAAGCTAGTGTGTAAGTCTGTAAGAGACAATCAATGTCCATCCTTGTGCGAAGATACGTGAGAGGTTGTCTTTGGGGGACGTCCAACATGGTAGAGAAAGGCCAAAGAAGAGTTGGATGAAGGTTAATGATGCGGGACCATCCAAGACACCTTCGGACACACCTATACTTGGGGATGGACCTATGATTAGAGCTCATGAGAATGTTGTCATCCTCAAGAGGAAGAAGAAGGCTCCACCATGGGAGAAGGTCCAAAGGTGCAAGCTTGATGGGTTGTTCATTTCTAGATTCGTTCAACATTTGACAGCTTTGCGATGTCTCTGTAAAACGGGTCGTTTGGATTCAATATTGATTGGATTGGTTCGTGTCATACTTTGTCGGAACGAGGACGAAGAGATCTACAACTTTGTTGTTGAAGGTTTTTCCAGATTCGACCTAGAGCTTGGCCGAAAATCAACATCTTTGCAAGTTGTCACTGTTCTGCGCGGGTGATTTTTTTTATTTTTTTTTTGTGGTAGATATAATTGTGCTATCTATCATCAATTAGACAAAAGGCTTTCATAGATCTCATTACAAAAAATAGCCTAAACTCAATTATATATTTCATTAGGGCTATACAAATTTTTTTTTCTTTCACCATAGTCTAAATTTTCAAGAGTCC
This sequence comes from Persicaria tinctoria, assembly GCA_037127255.1. Classification (NCBI taxonomy): domain Eukaryota; kingdom Viridiplantae; phylum Streptophyta; class Magnoliopsida; order Caryophyllales; family Polygonaceae; genus Persicaria; species Persicaria tinctoria. Next base: position 15,327,148 of record JBANSL010000007.1, on the reverse strand, counting down.
TTTATTTCATTGTTAGTTTCTTGCATTAGTCCAAAAAAAAATTACATTCATAAGCTTAGTCCTAGAAGGATAAAATTCACTAGGGGCAAAAGTAAGCTTTCAAAAAAAAAAAAAAAAAAGGATTGTCGAGCCTAGTGCAAGAACTTCAAGGACCAATTTTGGTGAAAATTCCATAGCCCTAGTCGAAATTCTCAAACACACACCTCCCAAACCAAATTTTGTCTTAAGCCCTACCTTGCAACTACAACATCCATACTAAGGGTTTAAATAAAAAAGAGGTAAAAATCCAAGTTTTTCTTTCTTTTCTTTCATTTTCTTTTCCTATTTTTGTGTGTCGAGTACTGCAGGGGCCATACCGACCCCATAACGACCCCCCCAGCCTCGTTACAGCTTCTGTCGAGTCTGATTTGGTCGATTTCGAGTCAGTTTGGTCGATTTCGGCCTTGTGTCCAGCTTTTGTCGAGTGGTTCTTGCCTTGTCGAGTACCTTATTGGTGTTTCTTTGTCCTTTCTCTTGATTACTCTCATTTGATCGTTAAAGTCCTTGCTTGAGTGTTGATTTGCCCAAAGTGGATTGCCCCAACAAGCTTGTCATACCAATTCGAGAGAAGAGTGTGAGCGAAACACTTGCGAGATCGTTTTTACTTTGCTAATCTTGACATAGTTCCGTGTTTGTCTTTATTTGCAATGTCTAACAATCAGGTGAACAACGAGAACAATGGCAACAATGACAACACCTCCGAAGCAACTATATCCGCCGCGATGGTCAACAACCACTACAAAAAAAAAACATATTAGCCACGGACAGTAGCAACGGCAGTGATTTACCGTGGCTATTGATTCGTTTTTTGCCATGGCAATGTCATTCCCGTGGCTAATTTTGCTACAACTGGGCAACGGCCTTGCGAATTGATATTTTAGTTGCTCGGGTATAAAACTCAAAAGATAACCCTAGCCCCTTTTCTCTCTCTCTCAATTCCGCTCGATTTACTTCTACCCCTCTCTCAAATCGCTGGTCACCCCTAGACTTTGTAAATTCGATCTACAACCATGGAAAGTGTAATCTCTCAGATCTACCGATTCATGAATTCCTTCTCCTCTTCCCCCATTTTGGTCTCAAATGTTTTCTTCCACCGTCGACGTTGGTTCGCCCTGGCGGGTTCCCTGATGCACAGCCACACCTCCGTTCCTCCTCTGTTTCGCTTCTTCCATCGGTTCTTGGCCTCGACTTATCTCCTTCCTTGGTGTCGAGCTCTTCCTTCGCCCTAAGGTTTGCCTCTCTCTTCATTCCTGCAGTTCCTCTTTGTGAGTTTGTTTTGCTTTTTCTTCTTTCTGCTGTTTTGATTTGGATCTGCTGGTTTGAGTGGTCTCGATTTGCTTTTCGAAAATGCCTAGTGTTGTGATTTCTTGTGTTTGCTGGGGCTATCTGCTTGTGCTATCAGATCTAGGTTTACTTTTTGGAATTAAATTGTAACAATTCATAACTTGCAAGCAATTAGCACTGGAAATTGGGGTGATGATAAGGCATTTTCTCTAGTTGGAAATGATTTATTGCATTTGAATACAAAAAATGTAGTTTGTCCTTCAATGTCTGTTGAGATTTGGTTCTCGCATCTTTGATCGTGTGGCTGACGCTAGCATCTTCGATCGATGTATCTCAGTGTCTGTTGAGATTTGGTTCTCGCATCTTTGATCGATTTATTGCAATTAAGTACCTGTATTTACCTTTTTCCTTTTCTTGATAGTGTTTCATTTTAGTGTAACATATAAAGCTGTAAAAACTTAGTCATATATATGTATCTAAAATATTCATATCATCTACAATTTTAGTTTAATGGACTCAAACTAGAATACAACGTTTTCAATTTTAGTTTAATGGACTCATCACCCTAAATTTTAGTTTAATGGACTCATCACCCTAAATGGATTAAAAAAAAAGATTTATACAATCTACAAGTTTAGTTTAACATATAATCCGTGAAACTTAGTCATGTACTAGGGTAATCTTTACTTGGTCGTAGTTATAGTCAAGAGAGAAGATACTGAGATACATTGAGCTTTTATCTTTATTAGGGTTATCTTTGGTTTATTTTCCCCTCTATGTATATGGCTTTGTTTATTCTACCCTATTGATGATTTGAATGATGCTGCTTGTATGTTATGTTAACAATGTTCATGTGATTTATTATCTTTCTAAACACTGGTTACAATTTGTCCAGTGCAATCACGAACTGTGATTTATTATCTTTCTAAACACTGCTTATAATTTGTCCAATCTTTCCATGTATTATTTTCATGGATGTATACGTTAGTACATGTGTCTTGATGTATGATGTGCATCAATCTTCGGTTTTCTTCAGCATTCTCTAGTGTGTTATCCTCCCTCTTTATTTATGCATCTGTTATACAACCAGCCAATCTGTTATACAGCCAGCTTTTTATCTATATTAATCATGTTTTGATTTTAAAGTCTATTCTCAAGTATTTGGATTTTTTTTCTTTTGCAGCCAAATTCAACTTTGAACAGATGGGTCTTCTTGTTACTTCCTGTGGAGATATGTAAGAATTCCTCACTTGTCTTGTCGCTTCCTTTTCCCTTAAAGTAGCAATAAGACTGCCTGTATATTTGGAATTCCTCATTTGTCTTGCCACTTCCATGCATTGTCCCAGATGTGAATAAGTTGGACTAGAGTGTTAGAAAATTATGGTGCTCAGCTCTATGCAATCTTGAAGTTACTCTTTGTGTCCATCCTCATTCATTTATGTGCTGATTTATCTCCACTATTTGGTATCAAACTTCTCTACATTTGAATAATTTATTTATTTTATATTGCGAGTCGGTGCATCACTTGGAAGATGGACCAGTTGACTATATTGATGGTAAATAAGTGTTTTGTAAATGCATTGTCATGTAAATCATTTTTGTCTCGGGAAGTCAAATCTTATATGATTTCACTTCAAGGGGCAAAGCAACCAACCTACCTTGGAAATGCTGAAGACGTGGACACATACCTTGCCATTGAAGTTCTACCTCTAGATGATAGGAAGATGAAGGTATGCAACATTGCCTTTGAGTGGTTTTGAGTTTTTCCATGTCTTTCTAGTTTATGATGCAATATCTCCTTTTTGGTAGGTTACTTGTGAAATCTAGTTATGCAGAAGCTAACATAAGGAGTTACTCTAGATCTACTACCATTGACGTTGTGGCTGATGTTATAACTGAAAAGGTAAGGGGCTTTAAGAGTTGCAGGTTTTCCTCTCAATTTTGAGTCATGTATCTCTTATTTCTTCAAGTTTTTGAATTTTGATGCTTACTGGTAGCTATTTTGCACACTAGCTAGTTGTTCTAGGAGGCACTGGTTTTGTTGGATCCACTATATGCAAAGCAGCAGTATCAAAGGGCTTTGGGGTCACAAGTTTAAGCAGGTCAGTATAGTGCTTCTTTATGCTTCCTTTCCTTGTTTCTTTGCCTATGTGGAGATGGAGTTAGATCAGACTTCATTTTTAAGGTTAAGTAATTTTATTCTATATTGGTTTCCTCATGTGGGAGGAAATGGAAAGAATCTGTTGGAAATTTATATTGTCAATTATTTTTTAAGCTTGTGCACATATATCATTTGTGATTTGAATTATTAAATGCACTAAAAACGATTTTATTTTACGCAAAAGACCGGTACATGTTCATTCATTTGCTTAATAATGTGCACTGTAAAGAATATATGAGTTGGTTAAATGCAGGAAGAAATATTGAAGGATTTTTTTATATGGTAATCTAATATAGGGTCTGATTTCTTGCAGCAGTTTCATGTAGCAGTGCTGCTCCCATTTTTATATGATGAATTTGTTTGAATGTTTAAGTGATCTAAAGTACAACATTCTGTTTGTTTGCCTTTTGTCCTTCTGATGAATTTGAGCTGCTGGCTGCTTTAGCTATTGCTTCAGGAGAGTGATAGCTCAACTGCTTCGAGCAATGCTGCTATAGGGTAATCACGACATCAGAGATGTATTTAGAATAGACTAGCTTAATGTGATCTCATTCTCTAGTAGATTAGTGTAATTGTGTAATTTTACATTTACAATTTTACTATTCAGCTGCTAGAGGATTGTATTTAAAATAGAATTTGTGGTGTATTATTTTTTTTATATATAAATTTGGGACTTTTTAGCCCGGGTCTGATGAATCCGGGCTAAAAAGTAGTGTTTTTTTTTATTTCACAGAAATCATTTAGCAACGACAACTTGCCGTGGCTAGCACTTTAGCCACGGCTATAGCCGTTGCTACTCTCTTTTGCCACCCCATGTTTCCCCACGACTTGCTTCCCGTCGCTACAGCCGTGGCTAATACCCTTTGGCCACAGCAAATGGACTTTTAGCCACGGCAAATAGCCGTTGCTAATATCTTTTTTTTTTGTAGTGAACACAATGAACACTCTTAACGCCACGTTGGCGGCGATGATGGATAAGCTGACGGCATTGGAGGCTAGACCAACGGGTTATAATAACCATGGTGGTCAAGGTAGTCAAAGGCGTGACGAGACGCCTAATGATGAAAGGGAAGTCCGAAATCTTAACCCTCCTCCTAACCTTAATTTGCATAATCCTATATTTGAAGAGAACAACTCTCCACGAGGGGAGATAAATGGTAGACATAACGGATTTGCTAATGCGCAGGGGCCAGGACGGGGTAGAGGAAGAGGTCGTGGCTTCCAGGAGGAGTTCTACTATTCGGAGCGTGACGATGACTTCCAAGAGGAGAACTATTGGGAGCAACGCCCGAGGCGGAACGACAGAGGAGGTCGATACCAATACCGTGAGCCTAGAGATCCTGATCAGGACGGCATAGGTAAGGTAAAGGTAAAGATTCCTTCCTTTGATGGTCAGACAGATCCAGATGCATATATTGAATGGGAGAAAAAAATGGATCAAATTTGGAACTGTCACAATTTTTCTGAATTTAAAAATGTTCAATTGGCTTCTTTAGAATTTCAAGGGTTTGCTCTTATTTGGTGGGATAATTTGATTAAAGAAAGAAGAAGATCCCTTGATGTACCTATCGCTTCTTGGAACCAATTGAAAGCCTTAATGAGAAGTAGGTTTGTCCCTCAACACTATGCTAGAGAGCTTCGAAAACGATTAGAAAACCTTAAGCAAGGTAATAAATCTGTTGAGGAAACCTTTAATCTGATGCAAGAAACCATGGCTAGAGCTAATGTCGTAGAACCTTATGAGGATACAAATGCTAGGTTTCTTAGGATTTTGCATCCCGCTTTAGCTCATGACATTGATTGCTTTCCTTACTCTACTCCTACTGACTTGTTACATTTGGCTATTAAAGTTGAACGTGGAGCTAGATACAGGAACCAAGGCGGAAGGATGACGAGTGGGCAGCCCCAACCATGGCGCCAAAGCCGGCCACAACAGGCCCAAGGGCGGCCTGACGGAGGCTACAACTCTCGGCCAAACCCAACCCAAGGGAAAGGGGAAGGCCAAACATTCCAGCAGCCCTCCGACAAGGGCAAGGGGCCTGCTTATGGACGACATTCTTCTGGGGCATCTAATGGCCCTAAAGGGAGTAATCCTAACTCTTCTACTCTTACACATATGTACATTCCTTGCTTTATATGCCAAGGTAGAGGACATGTTATGAAGGATTGCCCAAATAAGAAGACTTTCATGAGTAATCACCTAGGCAAAAATGAATCTGAAAATTCTAGTGATAAACATGAAGAGCATGTTATTAATGATCAAGATGTTAATTTACTTGCCTGTGATGATAATGGTTGCATTGAATATGAGCATGATGATTCTTTGATTGATAGTAAAGTTTTAAGTGTTCAACCTAGTCCTTGTGAGGATAATCAAATAGAAGATTTGTGCTTAGCAAAAGGCAATGTTTCTAATATGATCATTGATGACGATATTTCTTTTACTATTGCTAGCCTTGAATTAATTGAAAATTTAGCCTTGAAAAAGGATGAAAACTTGCTAGCATTGGATGAAAACTTAGGGATCAATGACCAAGCTCAAGTGCATATTCAATTAGACCCTTATGAAGATGCTATGAAATATGAATTGTGTACTAATAAAGTTTCTTTTCTTGGTTTTGTAGAAAGCTCTAATGGTCTACAAGATGGCGAAGCCAAGATCAAATCCATCCAGAAGTGGTCAACCCCTGCAACAGTCGGCCTCGAGAGGAGTTTCCATTGGCATGAGGTATTCGATCCAGGAGTTCGTGTGGATGCATTTGTGGAATCTTATGCGACCTTGGATTCGAGGTCGAATCCTTTTCAAGAAAGGGGGAATGATGCGGGACCATCCATGACACCTTCGGACACACCTATACTTGGGGATGGACCTATGATTAGAGCTCATGAGAATGTTGTCATCCTCAAGAGGAAGAAGAAGGCTCCACCATAGGAGGAGGTCCAAAGGTACAAGCTTGATGGGTTGTTCATTTCTAGATTCGTTCAACATTTGACAGCTTTGTGACGTCTATGTAAACGGGTCATTTGGATTCAATATTGATCGGATTGGTTCGTGCCATACCTTGTCGAAACGAGGACGAAGAGATCTACAACTTTGCTGTTGAAGGTTTTTCCAGATTCGACCAAGAGCTTCGCCGAAAATCAACATCTTTGCAAGCTGTCAATGTTTTGACGGGAGTGCAGCCAAGCGTGCGGACGTGCTTGGCATATGGCTGTTGGACGCCGACCATCCATCGTTTCCTTTGCGTTGGCTTGAGATTTCTTATGTTATTTTCTATGAAACTTAATTAATTACGTTGACTAACTTACTTAGGGGTTTTAATTATTTCATTTGAATTCCTTTTTATTTATTATCTTTATTAGTAAATCAGCCCTAGGTTATATATTGACGGCTGATCCTTCCACTGTAAGGCATACATCTCTTTTATGAAAATTTCAGTTTGTGTGAAACACAATTGAGAGAAAGTCAATCGACTCGAAGCGTGGCTCGTCGATTGCGACTATTGGTATAGATCTTGCTTGGTTTGCTTTGAGTTCATCAACCTCGCGAGAGCTTGGTGATACAGGTAATCACAAGTCCTCTCCTTGTGCCTCCAAGTTGTCCGCTTGGTTGTGTAAGGTTGTAGAGGTGGGATTTATAGTCGTTGGTATTTGGTTCCTACCCTCTTAGGAGGCCTGGGGTCTTTGCCTCGTTCTATTTTAGTTCGAATCAGTCCTTATCGGTCGAGTCTACGGGTTAGCCATAGGATGGCCCGATCTTCGACAATCAAGACTCAAAGACAAGAACGGAAGCAAATGACTCAAGAACAAGACAAAACGCAGCAAGACTCGAACAAAGAAACAATAAAGACTCGACCGATAAGGACTGATTCGAACTAAAATAGAACGAGGCAAAGACCCCAGGCCTCCTAAGAGGGTAGGAACCAAATACCAACGACTATAAAGCCCGCCTCTACAACCTTACACAACCAAGCGGACAACTTGGAGGCACAAGGAGGGGACTTGTGATTACCTGGATCACCAAGCTCTCGCGAGGTGTATGAACTCAAAGCAAACCAAGCAAGATCTATACTAATAGTTGCAATCGGCGAGCCACGCTTCGAGTCGATTGACTTTCTCTCAATTGTGTTTCACACAAACTGAAATTTTCATAAAAGAGACGTCTGCCTTACAGTGGAAGGATCAGCCGTCAATATATAACCTAGGGCTGATTTACTAATAAAGATAATAAATAAAAATGAATTAAAATGAAATAATTAAAAACCCCTAAGTAAGTTAGTCAACGTAATTAATTAAGTTTCATAGAATATAACATAAGAAATCTCAAGCCAACGCAAAGGAAACGATGGATGGTCGGCGTCCAACAGCCATGCCAAGCACGCCCGCGCGCTTGGCTGCACTCCCGTCAAAACAATGACAGCTTGTAAAGATGTTGATTTTCGGCCAAGCTCTAGGTCGAATCTGGAAAAACCTTCAACGGCAAAGTTGTAGATCTCTTCGTCCTCGTTCCGACAAGGTATGGCACGAACCAATCCGATCAATATTGAATCCAAACGACCTGTTTTACAGAGACGTTGCAAAGCTGTCAAATGTTCAACGAATCTAGAAATGAACAACCCATCAAGCTTGCACCTTTGGACCTTCTCCCATGGTGGAGCCTTCTTCTTCCTCTTGAGGATGACAACATTCTCATGAGCTCTAATCATAGGTCCATCTCCAAGTATAGGTGTGTCCGGAGGTGTCTTGGATGGTCCTTCATCAGTTATCCATCAAGACCTCGCATTGTTGACCCTAGCAGAGGATATGGCCATGGATCGAGACCACTAGCGACGTTGTATTAAGGCGAATAATGTTTAGTTTCTGTTTGTATGCTTTGTCGCTTAAATAGTTGCTTACTTGCCTTTGCTCCTTTGTATTGGCTTATTTTACTATTGGATATTTTCTAAAACACTCTCTCGGCTTGTTCGAGTGTAAATCCCGACCTACATACCTTGTCTCATAGCGAGATATACTAGAAGAGCCTTCTATGATCTAGAACTACTTTTTTTCAAATGAAAAATAAAGTATTCTGATTGGTTTGGAATGACACCGATGGATTTTTTTTTTATTAAGTAAAGATTCGAGATCAGTCAAGATTGATTCTCGAGAGGCCGACAAGCCGGAAGGCGAAAACCGTATAAACATACAGTGCAAGTAGAATACATGCGCCATGAAACAAACGAAATAAAAATCCACCAAAAGACAATCTAAGCACAACTACTCCAAAAAAGTTGAGGACGTTAGTGGAAACCGAAGCAAAGTACCATCGAACAGTAGCACCGTGGCCCAGCGGTACTGATAGAATCTATCGCATGTGAGGAGTGCAGACGAAACTCTAAGGAATCTTCTTCTCGGATATGGAGTTTCCCCGAAAGCACCACCTTGACCCTAGTCAATCCCGACTCCAGACTCCACGATCCCCAACCAAGCAGCATAACTTCTGGAGACGCCGGATGCAGAGCCACACACCGCTCATTAAAAAACGCCAATAAAATTATTTTCCAAGCCCTTTCGGGATTTGTACAACCCTTCCAAAATTTTAGGTCAAACCCTTTCGGGACTTTGGTCAAACTCTTTCGGGATTTTCCAAGCCCAAAAGAGAAAAACATACCTTTTTTATATAAATCCTTATCGTGCAAGGAAAAAAAAATCTTGCACACCAAGCATCACAATCGCAACAGGGCAAAGGATTGCACGCCACAGAGGAGGTTAGATCGTCGGTAACACAACCCGCAACCCAAGGAGAGGGTGACGAAGTCAGCGCCGACGCAAGCCCACGAGACAAGAGAGTGAAATTGAAGGCGAGCATCAGAGAAAGGGGGAGTTGAGCAGAGGGAGGCGGCACAGCCTAACCACGGAGATGTTGCGACGAATGGGGAGGCCAGTAAGGAAGGGAGGAAGAAAACAGGCGGAAATCGGAATTAGAAAGATCAATTCCACACATGAGGTGTTGAATTTGGGATTGGGATAGGGATGGAACGAGATTTGGGATTGAAATGGATTTGGGGCATCCTGAAAAGATCAGAGGCCGAGGTAGTGGGGCGCTAGAGCGGGGAGCATGGGAAGAGTTAGGGCCGTTGACAGAGGACAACGCTAGCAAGAGATGGTTCCGGTAGGATGGAGATGGTGGTGATCGAACGAGGGCCTGGTGGTCGTCGCAAAAAGAGTTTGTAGATTTGGGTTAATTAATAACCCCGATTGTTAGGCATTAACATATGAATGCCATTTTATTTGAATTCGGATCGTCATTGAAGATTATTTGGAAGCAAGATTACACAAACTATTTTGGAATAGCTCAACCGGAAAGGACTTGCGGGTAGTACCTAAAGGTCCCTAATTTGAACCTCGAACGACCGCTCTTTATTTATCAAATTCAAGGAAGCAAGGTTACATAAAGAAGGAAGAGCAAAAGTAGTACTCCAAGAGTCCATGAGAAGGGGACTGAGGTATTTGGGTCACCGATCGAAAACTAACAAATAATCGGGCAAAGTTAGATTAGGGACACTAATCAAGAAATTCATCTCGATTAGGTTGGGTTGATGGATAAGCTTTAGAGTATCAGCACTCATGGGGGTTGAGCTCCCCCATAGCACCCCCTCTGTTCCTATAGGGGAAGACTGGATGTGGAGTAAATTCCTTTGGATAAGGAGGAAGAGGTAACCTTAGCATAATGGGGTTACCCTATCCACTTCCCCTTTCTTTCTTTTCTTTGTTTAATGGTGGGCATCACCCATTTTTATTTTATTTATTTAGTAAATAATGTTTTGATAGGTGGAAAATATGCGGTGGAGTATAAATAAACATAATAATAAGTAGTGGGATAAATTTATGGATGTGAGTAAAATCTTAATGAAAGAGCTAAGAGAGAGAAAAAACAAGTACTCACGGGGTAACCTCATCTCTCTCTCTCTCTCTCTCTCTCTCTCTCTCTCTCATCGTAATATTTTGACACATCATTTCTCACTAACTCTACCCCATCCTTTAAGAATTTTTAAATTTCAACCCACATCCATAAGTTTACCTCATTACCTATTTTAAAACTTTATTTATACCTCACTACCTATTATCAACCAATCAAAAAATTATAAAAACTAATGAGGGTCCACTTTTCATATAAAAAAAGGTAAAAAAAAATAAAAATCATGAGTTTACCCCTCGACAGTGGGTTTTCCCATTCCCTTCCCTTCAGACAGGTTACACCCACATCCATCAGTCACCTTATTATGAAGAGAGAGATGGTTAAGGGGGAAGGAAAACCTGACCGATGCGGATGCTCTTAGCCCCTAAGGGAGTTTGCAAGCTCTCTTTAGAAAACTAGAGAGAAGAGAAAGTTTTTTCCTTTCGATTAGCCAAGTGGAATGACACCGATGGACGGTTAGGAGTGATGAAGAAATACAATTTTTAATTTTATTTGTATATTGTTGTTTTTAGAGAGATGTATAGGAGGCGAATGTGCAAGATAATAATTTTAATCTCTTTGGGTGGGTACTCCCAATAAGGCAATAACCATAGATAAGGTTAGATCATCTACAAAACCGAGTAAAATGTACATGTTTGTACAAGATGTATAAAAATTTACATCACTTTTTAACAATTTGCTCAATTGGTAAAATGTGCATTTTTTACACACCATTCAAATTCAACTCATTTAAAACAAAAAGTTTTTATAAAAAATCAACCAATAAAATTGTCTTTTTTTTTTATAAAAGTTTTTGCACATAGGGGAGGTAGTGTGCTCAAATTTAAACATTACATGCTCAAATTTGTACATTTGCACACAACAAAAACAACCAATGGAGTTAAAAAATGTCTAAAAAGTACACATTTGCACAACCATTGTGGATGGTCTTAACTCTTAAGGGGCTTAGGTGTCGTTAGTCCCCCTTAGTCTAAAATAAAAATTAGTGACTTTTTTTACCTTTTTTTCACATAATTTTATCAATTTTAGGGATAAAATAGTTTAAAACGAGTAAAAAAATCACAAAAATGGCTTATATTTTTTTTTGACCAAGTTTATTTCTAGTAAAAAAAATTAATTAAATAACAAATTTAATATTTTCGTCAATATATTTAAACAAAAACATTTTTTTTAATATACATCCATATAAAATTTTCTCATTTTTTTGATAATTTTTGTTTTTCTTAAATTTTCTACTAAAAATAACTATTTAAATAACAAAAATTCTTTGGATTTGACTTTAGTATCATGTTCAACTTGAGTCATTTGACCCCTTGGTTGGAATTATACTAACAAATAACAGTGATAATATTCCATTCATCTCCTTTGCAGATGATACGCTCATCTTTCGACTTGCTGATGAGTTAAGTCTTCATACGATTAAAAATCTCTTGAATACTTTTTTTCCAATATGTCTTGGCTATCTATAAACTACATTAATAAAAGTTTGCTACAAGTTTCTAAAAATATTTCTTTTAGTAAAGCTCTGTCTCTTGTTCAACGGTTAAATATTCCAGTTACTAAAACAATAGAAAAATACCTTGGTATACGCTTATTATTGGTAGGGTTTGTAATGTCTTGTTTGATGAGGCGATCTTAAGCCTTAAAAAACAACTGTCAAAATGGAAATCAAATACTCTCTCTCAAGTTGGTAGGTCGGTTCTTATTCAGGCAAACCTAAATTCTAAAACAAATTATCTAATGCAATCATTTCTTCTTCCTAAAGGAATTCTTCAAAAAAAATTGATTAGATAAACAAATTTTTTTTCTGGAATAAACTTCAATCTGATAATTATCATCCTTTAATCAGCTGGGAACATTTGTGTACTCCTAAAAAAGATGGGGGATTATGTTTTAAATCAGCTGAGCAAATTAATATTGGTATGCAAATGAAGTTACTTTGGAGAATTATGGCAAATCCTGACAATATTTGGTCAAAGGTAATCATGGATAAATATCTCTCGAAAACATCATTAATGGAAACAGGAAGATTTAAAACATCCTGGCAATTTGGCCGACTTCTTAATATCAAAGATCTATTCTCTAAAGGATTGTTGTGGCTTGATGGTAATGGGAAAACTATCAATGTTTGGTCTGATATTTGGGTAAATGCACAATACCTAGAGAGCTTTAGGAATAATTGTAACCCTAATTTAAAAGTATGTGATTTATTTACAAATTCGAACTCTTGGGATATTGATAAATTAAACTCTATATTTCCCCCACTCATATTGTTCATATAATTACTAATATCCATATTCCAGTAATTGATATTCCTGACAAGTTAATTTTGGATTTATAGTAATGAGAATTTTTCTGTTAAATCCACATCATCTCTCTTTAATACAAGGAATACAAAAAAAATCTCGGTAGAATGGATTTGGAAACATAATATTCTAAAAAATTTATTTGGAAAATTATGTTAGATATCTTACCTACTAATGTTCGTCTAAATAGATATATAAATAGAGTTCCGAGTACATGTTCTCTTTGTAATTCTGATATAGAAGATACAAATCATTTATTGTTTAACGGCCAGATTACTAGATCCCTTATTTAAAATCTGGGTATTAAATTGAAAAAATGTTTTACCATACCAAGTTTAACAAGTAATATGTCAGAAAATATTTTAAATATCAGGGCTCTTAATATGGATTTTGCAGACCTATGCCATTTATGACATTCTATTTGGGAGCTGCGAAATAGAATTATTTTTCACAAAGGTTCTGATAAGAGTATTATCAATGTTCTAACTCAAACTATTGATAAGATTTCTTGTTGGAGTAAGGAATATGTGAAAACCAAATTACCAAAACGTATAAGGCCTCTTGGTAAAATAATATGGCAATACCCCCTATAAATGTCGTCAAAATTAATGTCGATGATTCAGTCAAAATTGGTTCTCAGCCTCAGATTGGTTGCATTCTGAGGAACAATTATGATCAAGTTATTCGGATACATAAATGTAATATTAGGATGAGTTATGTCATCCTAGCAGAAGCTTTTGTAGTTTATGCGGGTATAAGAATGGCAGCGGAGAGCTTGGAATACGGAAAGCCATAATTGAGAGTGATTGCCCAATTATTATCAATGTTATTAATCAGGGGAGCAATATATCAGGAGGTGGTGCAAATTGTTCAAGAAATCAGATCTTTAAGCAAAGAGTTTGAGACTATCACATTCCAGCTTTGTTATAGAGAGGCGAATGACGCGGTTGATTTTATTGCGAAATCTTAGTTTAGCTGTAATTTTATTTTGCGTTCTTGTTATGAGTTCCAGAACATCATCATGTTTGATGATCATGGATGTCGGTAGTACATCCTAATTTTTACCTATTGTTAATAAAAAAAACTCGAGTCATTGGCCAAAAATTAAAATTCAGATGGACTAAATATAATAAAATTTTCTTATACGCAGTTTTCATTAACAAAGCCCTTAGACTATCCACAATGGTTTTGTCTATAATGTATACATTTGCGCATGGTGTGTAAAAATACACTTTACTTTTTGGTATTTTGCTCCAATGGTTAAATGTGTATTTTTTACACACCATTCAAATACAATTAATTTAAAACAAAAAAAGAAAACAAAAATCATAAAAAACACACCAATAAGATTGTCTTGCTTTTTGAAAAAGTTTTTGCACATGGGGAGGTGATGTGCTCAAATTTGCATATCACATGCTCAAATGTACACATTTGCACACCCCAAAAGCAACCAGTGGAGCTAAAAAATGTCCAAAAAATGCACATTTAGACATTTGCACACAACCATTGGAGTTAGTCAATTAATTATCTCATCCGAGTTCAGTCCAAACTTAATGGTTGATCGAGTATAATCAAATCATACAAATTTTCAATGGTGTGCCGGTGGTATAAGTTTGGGTTAATAACCTTAAATTATTATCAGTTTTAATTTATGTAGTATGAAACGGTAGCATAAAATTTTGATAAAAATAGCACAATAGATTATATTTTATGTTGTGTAACGCACTAATATAATATGCCCCTTTTGTTTTCTGCTCTGTAGGTTGTTGCATTCCAAATTTGCTCAATGCTTTCTTTACACCCTTTCTTTTTCCAAATACTACTTTTATACACCATTTGGTTTTGTTTGGAAAGAAAGTCAAAGATAATTAGGTTAGGAACTTTTCTCCAAAGACAACTTTTTTAACTTCATTGATTCATTTTTTATTAAATAAAAAATCATATACCCTAAAAATAGAACCAACTTTCAAATTTTGTTTGGTTGGCAACTAAAAACCTAGAAAGTAGAAAATCCCAAGAAGTTTTTTTTTTTTTTTTTTTTTTTAAAAAAAATAAAATCCTAAGAAGTAGAAAAAAGATAAGCGTTTGGTTAATTTATAAAAAATTCACTTGCCTAGTCACCTTAAATAAGTTCAACTTCCACTATTTTGTATTTAAAAGTTTTCAGATTTCATATTTAATCTTCTAAAATAAAAAGTTAACCAAATACATTTTTATAATCACCATGAATGACTTCATGAAAATTTAAATTTCCACATTGAACCAAACAATCCAACATGTATAGATAGATATATGTATCACTAGAAAGACAACATTTAAAGTTCTCTCTCTATGTGTCACTCGAAAGATAACATGCTTGGATACAACTGACTTCATCGGAATTAAAATGTTGTATTTTGTTTGATTGAATACGAATTTTCATGAAAATTGTATAAAATTACTACTTACTAGAGTATACCTTTATAATAAAAAAATCATTTAGATTATGTTAAATAAGTAATTTGTTATTTAAAAAAAATGTCAAAATAGATTTTGTTGCAATAAATAAAAAGGGTTGATTTCAATTCAACTTACTCACTCCTATATGGTAATTTCAACTTCTTCCTTTTGCCTTTTGGTGGAATTAGAATTCATGGGAATTTTACTATTTTTTTTAAAAAAAGAAAAAATTAATCTAAACACATGTATTGAAATTTACTTTCCCGGGTTATTTTAATTCTTAATGTAATCCAAACAATTAGCACATAATAACACATGTTATTGTACGCTCAGTATATCCAATTAAACCTGAGTATACATGGGCCAATCCGCCTGACCCACCTAACCCGTCCGACTAAATTTGCAGGCTTGAGTAAGGCAATTGGCCCAAGCGGGCCAGTAGGCCCTGCCCAGCAAGCCCGACCCATCTATCTATTAATTATATTATTTATATGGAATTGTAGTAAAATATTAGATATACTAGGGTGGCAGACCCGTGCTACGCCCGGGACATCATTTTATATCAATTACATGACTGGTATTATACTTGGTGAATAACGCAAAAAATTAACATGGCATAAAATTTATAATAGGGTAATGAAATATCAATAACTTATCTAGCAAATTTAAGAATAATTTTTTAATTACCCATTTTTTTATTAGCATAAGTTGCAATTGGTAAATATTTAGATATATGTGCTCTCTTGAACATATAATATAATTAAGCTTATCAATTTGCTTCAATCGAGAAATTTCTTGTATGGCGAATATTTTATTGCAATTATTTTCTCTGTTTAATTTAATTCTTATTATTTTTATAGGAAGATATTTTTTACAACTATTAATATTCTATCAATTTTCAAAATAAAAAATATCATCTTAATTTATATCCATTCAAAAAGATAAAAATGCACTATATATAATAGGTTTAATCTCAATTAAGATTAAATATAAAATATCATTTAGATATGATGTCCATCCATTTAACACAACTTAATCATCAAATTCAATTTCAAATAGTTATATTTAATAAAAAAAAATATAGTTTTTACATTTAATCTTTGAAACGGGGGGGAATTATTTAAATATAATACGGAGTATTTAATAAAATTCTATAGAAAGCTAAAAACAAATACATAGTGATGTGAATCGTTAACTCGCAAATAAAAGTACCAATCGAGTAAAAACACAAATATAGAGAAATTACGGAGTATATTTTGCACATAGCGTAATGTTGGACTTTAGCCAAAACAAAAGAGATGTGGAAACTTTCTCAAATCTCCAACCTCTAACGTACCCAGAGATAGAGTATTGGACATGAATATATAAGAGGCTATGAAAAATAAAACATTTTTTTCTTAAATTTATAAAATTGAAATAGGGCATAATTCAAACAAATTAAAAGGTTGGGGAGCTTTTACGTAATTAATCTTCTCCAACCTCTAGCCCGACAGAACATTCCAGCAGGCTTTTCTGGCAAGGCTCGATTGCAACTCCAGCGAAGTCTAGCGTCGACGAAAGATCACGAAGGTGGACTAAGGCGGCGGATACAACTTCCTGGTGGCGTGATGCTCCTCCCCGGAGATTTTAACGGCAACGGCGGCAACAACTAGAAACTGGTGGGTGAGCGGCTCCGGTGAAGGTCTGATCGAAATTAGGGATTTTTATTTTATATGCTTTTCTCAAAACTTTTTTAATGGAATTGTAGATTAAATGTTTTAGAAGACGATGAACTACATTTGGAGTTCGGAGATTGGCTTTCCATGGTGGACATGCTCCCGAAGGTTGAAAGCCCTTTTATACTTGATCTTTAAAACGCGCACGAAAGATCAAATTAAATATACCAATCTCTTCATCTCCTTCCGATGATCAGTTTTATATATTCAATTGCAAGAAACGGTGAATATATCAATCCAAACGACCCAACCTTTGGTTTTGGGGCAAAGTGAACTTGAACGAATTTGGAGCTTAATACATTGTTCAATCAAAAAATTGAACACGTTTTTGTGATATGGGTGAAGAGGAGCACTTAATAGAGGCGTTTTGAAGTCAAAACGACGGAGAATTAAAAACTACCATTGAAGAAGCCTAGGAGCTACACACGGGAAGGAGGAGGAAGAAGGAGGAGGGTTTCACCGAACCGGTTTTCTATTTTTTTTAAATTTGGTTTGGACCGGTTCAACACAATAAAATCCTTAGGTTGACATATGTGTGACATACTATATAGATAAATAAATACCATAAGAGATAAATTCATGTATATATATACCCTTTAAAAAAAAATAGATTACAATATGTGGTTTTATTTAAATAAATTACACATAACATGAAAATTTATTATTATATTCAATTTTAAAAAATTACACATAACAAATACATGAAAATTTAAGAGGAAATAAAAAATTTACAAAATGTGTTTAGATTGTACCTAATGGGATTTGAACTCAAGACCTCGTGTATACTAAACAATTCTCCTAACCACTGAGCTATGTAACTATTTTTTATATTTCTTGGAATAAAAACAAAAAAAAAATATAAAAGATGAATCATTAAATGAATGGCATTAAATTGTAGGTGAACACAACTTTTTATGTTATATAGATAGATAGATATAGATATAGATTGATTATATAACTTATACTTGTACATCTATTAGTACTTTATTAATACTAAATGACTAATAGTACTCAAATCACACACTCCCTCCGTCCTAAAATACATGGGCTTTTAACATTTTGCACAAATTTTAATAAAACACTTTACTTTTAAAAAAACATAATCCTTGAACTAACTTTTTCATAAATTTTACTCCCTCCGTTTCAAAATACATGGTCTTTTACTTTTCGGCACGCTTTTTAAGGAGCGAAAAACTCTATGAAATATTATTTTTTAATTAATTTTTTTTATATAATTAGATACTTATTAGTAATAAGTATCAAATAGTATAAAAATTTTAATCAAATAAATAATATTTTATAGAGTTTTCCGCTCCTTAAAAAACGTGTTAAAAAGTAAAAGGCCATCTATTTTGGAACGAAAGGAGTATTATTTTTTAACATCCACTACACATTTTAACCAATCAAATTATTTTAAAAAGTCAACAACACACAAACCAATACAAATCATTACAATTTTCTACCTAGAAAACATAAAAGCACATCTATTTTTGGACAAAAATTTACCTCTAAAAAACCATGTATTATTGGACGGAGGGAGTATAAATTAAGAAATACAATATTTAGGGTTTGATTTTAAGGTTGTGTAACTTGTTCACTTTTGTTTTATTATAAAATTTCAATCTTTTGGGATACTCAATACATATTGTAAAGTTTGAAATCAAACGCAAAAAAAAAAAATACAAACTTTTAATGGGTTGTCTGGTGGGCTATCTGACCCGCCCACATAGGCCCGATCAAAGCTCGCCCTGACCCGACCTATGCTCAGTGTAACGGCCCAGAATTATGATTTCCGGGTTACGTTTTAAGGGGTGAAAACCCTTGTTCGGATCTTGCAATCCAGGTACAGGTCGAGGTTCCAACTCATTTTAAGATTTATAGAAAGAGGGATTTCAAACCCTAAACACCTCGAAGGGCCGTTGGGTACCCTTAACCTGTCCTAGGGACTAACTCGCAAAATTCATTTCACACGGAAGCAAGACGGAAGCAAAATAAGGATACAAGTGCCACGGCAGAGCCGGGTCAAAACGGAGTCAAAATTATAAATCCAAAACAATATAATCAGAGTCTGGTGAAGTCTATAACTCCAGCGCTCACTCTCCGCCGACAAAACGACCCGCGCAATAAGCAAACAGCACCGATAGGATGAACATAAATAATTCCTAAAAAAATTGATTTGGAGCGGGATCAGATCGATGCCCACTTAACTCTGCATCCCAACCATAAGCACACATATACGCTATACCTAATAAAGATGCTCTAATGCAGTACGAAATTCAAACACACTAGCATGCTCCTAGTTCATAATAATGTGCAGAAATACTGTAAAGGGCCCAAAACAATGCCAAGTGGCATATCCCTCTCCTACCTCCACCCCTTCCGACAGGCGGAGACTGGCCAGCTCGTGAATGCATTCGTTCATAATAGGGCGGCACGCATGCCTAACCCGCTCCACAATAAAGCCCGCAGGCATATCATAATATAAGGAAGTACTCGATTGACTCAGGGTACCCGATGAGGCTGGGCTACCCTATGACCCTAGCAAAGACTCTAGGACTAACACAGATAACGGCCGTTCTGTTTACAAACACATAGAGAAATCAAATGCTCAACGATCAATGCAACCTAGCATGGTACTACATGGCATGCTGATCATGAATGCAACACCTAGTATATCATGCACTTAAAGCAGGGAATAGCTCTATTCAATCTGAGTAAGCTCCGAAGAGACTTACCTGAAAATGCAGAACAGCAAGATAACACAAGCAAGAGCCCAAATGCAAGTCCAAAGCAATCCAAGAGCAAACACACCTATCATCAAGCTATTTTCATAAGCTACCAGTCCATCATTCATACACACAAACTCCACATTCTCAACATGCTCAAAACCAATCGATAGTAAAACCATTTCATTTCCAATCAACCCATCGATAAATCTTACCAACAATATTTCCAAACTCATTTCCCAAGGTTTCCAAAAACTCTTTTAAAACCTCAAGTTAGATCAAATCACTATTCAAAACGCTTTCTCAAATCAACTAGAAAATCCATTTATAAACATTACCCTTTCATCAACTTATTTTATTAGTATTTCAAAACAAATCCGGCAAGTTAGGATATTTCCCAAAAATCCTCTTCTTAATTTCTATTAAATTCTTTTCCATTCATCAAATCAATTTCCAACCTTGAAAACATTTTTCCCAATTCTCTTTCAAATCCAACTCCGAATAATATATTTTAAATCCCTTTATATCTTAAGATCCATAATTTAATAATATATATATAATCCAATTAGTTAATAATTTAACAATTTCCGAAAATTACCCGAAATCAAGTCTTATTTTTAATACACATTTTATAAACACAATCCATGACAAAATTAGGTCAAAATGAAGGAATAGGCCCAAATCGAATTCATTTGCAACCAGGCCCAAAAAATAAAAGGCCCAACAGTTCAAAACCCTAATTTCCCTCAAAACCGAACCGGGCCCTTTTAAATAAAACCGAACCGAACCAGGTAAAATAAAAGAACCGGACCCGTCTCCTTCATCCCAAAACAACGAACAGGGCTCTGTTCATCATCCTCGCGAAACGGAAGAGGGACAGACCCCTGCCGGCGGGTCCGTCTCCGACTCAACCTAACCCACTCTAATCGAAAACCCTCCCCGACACCATGTAAGACAAAGAAGTTCCAATTCGACACAAAAGGGAAAGAAGAGGACGCTCACCGAGAAGAAGGGCCTCGCCGGAAAACCTTCGTCGGGGCACGATTAAGCTTCGTCGGAGTTGGAAATCGCCGGTCATGGCCTAGGACGTTTGAACGAGGGTTAAAGGTGAGCCTTTTCGTGGTTTCAAGTATTAATGTGGAGATTGAAAGCTTACCGAGGCCAAATCCAAAAAAAAACAAGGAAGCGGAGGCCTGTGGGGGTGCTCCTGGCGGCGTTGGCGGCTCCGGGATCCTACTGGCGTCTCAAGGCGCTCGAAACAGGGGGGGAGGGAGAGCCTGGCGCTGCTGGTTCCTCGTCGAGGAGAAAGGAAGGAGGAACGGAGGGAGATTACTGTTCGCGGCGTCGGCGAAGGTGTTGCTGACGGCCACTGGGGTCGGGCTCTCGGCTCAGCGGTCGGAGGCGGAGATTCCGCGCTCGACTCGAAGGTGGAGTGTGGTGGTGTTCTTCACGGGGACGAATTGAAGGAGTAAAGGAAGAGGGAAGGGAGGTCTGTTTCTCTGGGTTTTTTTTTTTGGACAGAGGAAATGAAGAGGAGAGAGGGAGGGCTATATCTGTGGGTTTGATTTTACTGTAATTGAAGAAATGAAGGAGGGAAGAAGACCAAGGCAACAGAGGCGTGGCTTAAACCCCCTTGGATAAGACGAAGGGAAGAAGACAAGGATGGATAAGCTGTTGCTGCAGGCTGGGAAAGGAGGAACGCCAAGGGGGGAGGAGATGAGGTAAGGTGGGCGTGGTCCCCAAGGTCAAAATTCAAAATACCCGGAATCTAAATCTCGCAACCCGCTCACTCGACAAATCCCGACTAAACTCAAGCGTTCTTCAAATTTCAAATCCGAGGTTCATAATGAACTCCGAATACTATACTCAATTTTCGCATAAGCACGCGGAATAAAACATATTTTAAAATTTTAATTTATTAATGCCGGAGCTTGTTTTTAAGGATTTCAATTTCGATTTAGGAAATTAAGGACGGTTTTTCTTGAAATATCCGAATTTTTATTTTATTTTATCTTATTATTATTTTTTTTCGACTTAAATCCATTTATATTATTTATCGAAATTTATTATTCAAAAATCCGGGCCTTTACACTCAGGTCTAATGATAATGCAACATCCTTTTGAATGTTTTTTTTTCCACCATAATATAGTTGATTATATAAGGATAGTGTATTATTTATTTCCATTGAAAGAATGATCTTATATGTCACAAAATTATTGTATAATATACAATATTTGATTTGATATTATGCATACAACTCATTTCACCTCGTACCTTGCTTCCTTACTAATTAGTGTGCCAAATGCAAACCCCACATCCACATCCCCCACACTCCCTTCCCCACATCCACATCCTCTCACTCACTCTCCCACTCTCCTCTCACACCAAACCTACCCCACACCCACACTCACTCTCACTCCCCTGCGCCACACTCACACTCGCACCACCCAGCCACACTCAGCCGCCGGCGCGAGTACTGAAGACCCTCCCGGTGAATCCCGGAAGCTCCGCGTCGACAACCGTTTTGGGCGATTTTCGAGTCTGCAGAAATCGCCGACGCGGCCGCGCCAGCTCTCCAATGCGCCCGCGCCTGTCAGAATTACGAGCCAAGAGGCTGACACCACCGATGCGGCCGCGCCACTCTCCAACGCGCCCGCGCTCCTCGACGCGCCCGCGCTGTGCTCCTGACGTGCCCGCGTCAGCCTCCAAGAGCCGAACTCCTCGACGCGGCCGCGCTGTGCTCCTGACGTGCCCGCGTCTGCCCCCTGAGCCGAGCCTCATCTGTTCGTTGTGAGTTCCTTCCGCTGTCCTTATTTCGATTCCGATTTAGTCTTATTATCTATCGAGTATGAGTTCATCGGAGGAAAAGGCGAGTCGATCTGATGATGAGTTAGATCTGTCTGAAGAGGAGTGGGCGATTTATAATAAGGTCAACTGTGTCAGTTCTACAAAATATCTGCATAGAGAGACCCTTCAGAGACTTCAGATGCTAGATTGTATGCAGAAGTGTTTAGCTCATGCTGGTATTGGTGATTTTTTGGAGTTGAGAGATGCAGGATACCCGGAACTGTGCAAGCAGTTCCTTGCGACATATCAGCTGTACCTTGGAGAGAACAGAATTAGAGGGGTTGCTTTCAGATAAAATGGCACCACCTACAGGGCTTCTGCAACAAGGTTGCGAGCTGCTTTGGGGGTCACTAAAGCCCCAACTGATGGATGGGTGACAGCCGCGACCGACCCAGACCTAGTTGCATTCTTTAGAGCGGTGTCTGGAGAGGAATTCTTAACCAGTAACGAGTACAACAACAGGATTACTCATCCTGTCTTCCGCATGTTGTGCAAGATCGTCTCTGGCACATATTATGGGCTGACCACGGATACCAAGCACTCCATGACGCACCTGAGGTTTGCTTACAGCGCTGTGCCTACTGCAAACTACACTCCTGACTGGCTTAAGCTCTTCTTCGATGGGCTCGACAGGGCCAGAAGGGATCGCAGTGCCGTTGGACCAGAAATGGTCCAGAGCGGACTTATTACCCGGGTAGCCATTGCTGCAGGCATTAGGCAAAATGGTTTGCAGGAGCTGGAGGAGCACGTCATAGCAAGGACCTATACAGAGGAGTATCTGCGGAGGTGTTTGATGCTGGATACTGCGCCGGATGGGGGAGCCATTTGGTGTACAGGCAAGAAGAAAGAGCATCAGTTCAGGCTCCCTAAGCCCCTTCCTTGGTCTGAGACTTGGACTGACTGGTATATTGAGGCTGATTACTTTCCGACGTTAGTTCTGGGTAGAAGGCGTCGCCTAGAGGTGGGTAGCAGTAGTGGCACAGCTGGAGCTGCCACGATTGAGGACGCGCCTGTGGCTCCGCAGGCTTTTGTTTAGACAGATACTCAGGGTTTCGCACAGAACCCACAGCAGGAGATGCATGCTTATCATACCCCTTCTCACGGGTGGGATTCTCACCCGACATATCAGAGCCAGCAGGATTCACATCAGTGGGCCCCGTGGCCCCCACAAGCTTTTCAGGATGCCCATCAGCAGCCTCACCAGTGGGGCTACCTGGTTGATCAGATTGGCCTTCTGCGCCAAGACGTGGGGAGTTTGACGACAGTGCAGAACCAGATTCTCCACCAGCAGGCCGAAATCCTAGAAGGCTTTGGCGAGTTCAGAGAGATGAGGGAAGAGCTTCGCCGCATGCGAGAGGATTACTCTCGCCACTATCCACCCCCTCAGTGAGTCCGTCTGTTTCCTTTCTCCCTACTTATTTCTGTCTTCTTTCACATTGAGGACAATGCTTCATTCAAGTATGGGGGAGGGAAATGACTTACATATCTTGTACATATTTCATTTCCGCATTATTTGTGTACATATTCTGCACTTGTTATATTAAAAAAAAAAACAGAAAAAAGAAAAAAAAGAAAAAAAGAAGCAATCAAAATCCTGGGATGAGTTGAAAACCCGAAAGGGCGACTCAGGCAAAAAGCAGGTAGTCTGGCGAGCCTTAGGCTTTGGCAATATGAGACTTGAGGGAAGTGAGAATGTTTATGTGAGTACCATCTTTGGAAAAAAAATGAGTGGCTTGGTGAAAACCCGAAAGGACGCCTTGGCAAGATGAGCGTTTACTTTGAGTGTTTAGGATTGATCTCTTGGCGAAGGCGACATAAGAAGTGGAGTGATAAGGAGGTTTTCGGGTAGGCCACTGGGAGCTATAAGGTGTAGATGGTTGAGATACAATTGTAAGTCTCATTTCCTATTTTGATTGTCTTTTGTGCTGATTGTTGAGATGGTGAAAACTACTAGTACTTAGTGTTCATTTTCCTTGTACTGTCTGTGAACCTTTGAGATTTATGATGAGAGTAGGCTTAGCTTCTATTCTTACTCGGGACGAGTAAAGGTTTAAGTATGGGGGAATTTGACATGCGATATATTCTATAGCGCATTTAGTAGTTTTTGTCATCATTTACATGTCATTGTGAGAGATATTTGTATGAACTTGGTGATTCGGAACCTGTTGAAGAAGTTGAAGAAATCATAGGATCATGCAAGTTACAGAAGAGTTGAAGTGAAGAAGTTCGGAAGCAGCTGGAAGCTGGTGACCTTGGCGCGCCCGCGCTGCTACTGGCGCGCCCGCGCTGCTATTGACGTGCCCGCGCTGCTAGGAGGACGTGCCCGCGTCGATGCACCAGATGGAAGTAGCAAGACGAGACACTGGCGCGCCCGCGCTGCTACCTGACGCGCCCGCGTCAGTCCCTGGAGACGGATTCCTATCCGAGTTTCCCCTATCTTATTAGTTTTAATATTATATTTTTATATTTTTACGGGATGTTAAACCCGATTTTATTAGTTTATATTATTGCCGGGAAGGCAGCAGTTGGAGTATTAGGTTATTTTACAGAGACGTATTTTCCTTTTTGGCTTCATCTCACAGACCCTATGGAGAACTAACTCTCCTTTGTTACACTTGGTTCTTTGAAGCCTTCGATTGATTTGGTTGTGAGTATTCTACTCTTGTTCGTCCTTTGTTAATTGTTTCGATCTCCTGAGCTTATTTCTTGATTGCTTATTATTGGTTAATCTGGATTGATCACCTAGGTTTATCGATACTAGTCATATTGCTAGGGTTTCCAATTCCAGGTTTGGGGTTGTAGATTCATTGTAGCAAACACAATCACCATACGCGGGTTGCTTGTGGTAGATTGTGAAGAAGATTCGATTACAGGCTATTTTAACGGGTTGTTAGAATCGCTTGTATCTCATTATAATTCATGTTTGAATGCTATCGCTTTATTATTCGATGAAGGTTTTCCCTTGTAATTTGGTGATAAGTGCTTTTAGGACTGGTAGGACTAAAAGCTATTACACGATCTGAATTGAGAACAATTACTGGACATTAGAACTTGAGACTCATAGAATGCGATGATGAATCATCTCAATTGTTGTGCGGATAATTACCTGGTGTGATACATTTCCATCATATATTCGCAACCTCTATTTGCAACTTGTTCTGTCACCATTGCTTACACACAAAACTCCCCCTTGAATCGGTTACTTTTGGGTAATAATACTTGCTCTTACAATTGATTCTGTTTCCCTGTGGGTTCGACCCTAACTTACCTACTATACTTGTTATAGTTTGCATTTTAGGAATTTACTTTGATTTGGCATAACGACTTTAGGCCTGTCAAATATAGGGGGTGGAGCACGGTAAGTTGGGTACGGTTTTTGACAAGTGTGCTTATTTTTTTATTTTAAGCACGGTTTTATATTAAAAGTGTGTTCCCAACCCCAAATTCAACTAAAAGCAACACGCTTTTCCATAAAACCGTTCTCGTTTATTTCTAAAAAAATATTTAGACTGGTTTTCGTGTAAAGCGTGCTTCAAAAAACTTAAAACAAACACGGTTTAATTTTCAAAGTGTGTTCCCAAAACAAGATTTGACTAAAACAAACACGCTTTGCTATAAAACCGTTCTCGTTTATTTGTAAAAAAATATTTAACCCGATTTTCGTGTAAAGCGTGCTTAA
Organism: Persicaria tinctoria; assembly: GCA_037127255.1. NCBI lineage: Eukaryota > Viridiplantae > Streptophyta > Magnoliopsida > Caryophyllales > Polygonaceae > Persicaria > Persicaria tinctoria. The sequence goes on along the minus strand of JBANSL010000007.1, from coordinate 15,300,993 downwards.
AAAAATTACAACGAACACGGTTTAATTCTCAAAGTGTGTTCCCACAATCAAATTTAACTAAAACGAACACGCTTTTCTATAAAACCGTTCTCATTTATTTATGAAAACCATTAAGCTCAGTTTTCGTGTGAAGCGTCCTTAAAAATAAATTAAAACGAGCACGGTTTCATTTTACAAGTGTGTTCCCAAAGCCAACTTTAACTAAAATCAACACGCTTTTCTATAGAACCGTTCTCGTTTGTTTCTAAAGGAATAATTAGCTCGGTTTTCATGTAAAGCGTGCTTAAAAAAATTAAGACGAACACGGTTTTATAAGAAAAGTGTCCTCATTTTTCTTTTAAAGTGTCCTCATTTATTTTTATATGAAAGAGCACACCTTTTTATTTAAAGCGTGCTTACAGAAATATGAAAGAGCACACTTTTCATTTAAAGCGTTCTTATTATTAAGCACGGTTTGGAAAAAAGTGTGCTAAAACTTTTTTTTAGCACACTTCAATTGAAGTGTTCTTATAATTGGTCGTATGGCAATTTTAAGAACGCTTCAACACAAAAAAGTGCTTAAAATATGGGATCACGGTTAAATAGTAAGTGTGCTTGTTTGGGAGCGCACTCACTATAAGCACAGTACCAGAAGTGTGCTCCCATGCATTAAAAAAGCGTTCTCTGGTCCCCCTTTTTGTACTAGTAGTGAACTTCCTCTATAAATATCTTATGTTGTATTCATACTATATGGAATATTGTCATTATTTTTTCATCATTCATTTGATTGTTTTGTATAGAACTATATACAATATACATGTTTGACATACATGTAGTGTACAAAGGGGTAAGATGGGTACAAATACCAAGTGGTATAAATAGCAGACCCTCCTGTACTGTACTGCAACTGATCAATAACAGAAATAACAAACTCTCTCTTCCTCCTCTATCTTTCGATTACTTCTGTTCTTCTCCCATGGAGGCTTGTGTGTGTGGTTCACACTAGTTTTCATGGTATCAGAGCTCGTAGGTGTTCGATCGGCATAATCAAGCGCAGTGGGAAGGAGATCTGGCAATTCGCAGAAGATGGAGGAACTCGGAGCGATAATTCGTCGTGAAATTGGGGGAATCAGCAACAGCATGAACGATCCCCTGAGTTTATCGAACTCAGACCATCCAGGAGCACAACTGGTGACGAACGTCTTCAACGGAGCAAACTTCCTCAGCTGGAGTCGGGGAATAAAAATGGCGCTTGGCGCCAAACAGAAAATTGGCTTCATAGATGGAAGCGTGAAGCAGGCAGGCTTGAAGCCAACAGATCTGCAGAAATGGAATAGATGCGACTTCATGATTCGATGCTAGATACTGAACTCAATGGCGCCAAATCTCTCTGAAGGTTTCAGCTACGCTGAAACTGCAAAACAACTGTGGAATGAGGTTCTTGAAAGGTACGCACCTTCAAATGGACCTTTGCTCTATCAATTGAAGAGAAATTTGAGTAATGTTGAACAAGGGAGCATGGCTGTGGTTGATTACTTCAATCAATTGAAGAAATTGTGGGATGAAATTCTCAGTTTAGATGGGAAATTGAGATGTGATTGTGGAGCTATGGCTAAGTGTACGTGTAATCTGGAGAAGAAAGTTAATGAGAAAGATGATAGGGATAAGATGATTCATTTTTTGATGGGGTTGAATGGAGGTTATGAAAGTGTAAGAAATCAGATTCTTGCTACAGAACCTCTACCTTCCCTGAACAAAGCCTTTTACCTTGTTCAGCAAGTTGATAAGAAATCAACTGGCGACAGTAGCATTGATTCAAATGCATTCTTTGCTAATAAACCAACTGAAGGGAAAAGGGATTACAAGAAGGAGAAAGCAGATAGAGCTGCAGAAAAGGCCAACAAGAAGTGTTCTCATTGTGGGATGACAGGACATCTCAAGAATGAGTGCTTCAAGATCATAGGATACCCGGAGTGGTTCAAGACTCCTAAAGGGAAACCTGGAGCCAGAGCTAATGCTGTCGATGGAGAATTGGATGACACTCCACCGACAGTAGCAGGAAGTTGTGGAACTGAAGACATAAATGCTGATGTCCTTAGTTCAGTTGTCCAAGAGGTGTTAAAGGCAATCAAAGGGAAAAAAGTGGCAAGATGTGATGCCAATTTTGCTGGTAACCTTCTCTCCTTTACATCTCTGAATGATGCTTTTGCCTTGAGTATTGCTAGAAAGCAATGTGAAAATGATAATGTCTGGGTAATAGATAGTGGAGCTACAGATCATATGGTTTTTTATGATAGCATGTTGAGATTTAAAAGACAGCTTAAGGTCCCTATTAGAGTTTCTTTGCCAGATGGATCAGTTAAGTTTGTGTCAGAAGTTGGAGATGTTCACACTGCTTCAGGACTGATTCTATATGATGTGTTTTCTATTCCTGAGTTTAAGATTAATCTTCTGTCAGTTGGGAAGGTTATTGATGACTCAGAGGTGGATGTTAACTTTCACAAGAATACATGTATTTTACAGGACCCTAGGAGTGGTCACACTGTACTTACTGGTCAAAGAGTTCATAGCAGGCTGTTCAAAGCAACTCTCGAGCTTGTAGCAGATCTCTCAGACATTTCAAAAGGATTGGTTCAAGGCAATAATGGCAAGACTGTTATTCATACAAGGGATATTCAGTCAGCCTCCAGCAATTATTCCTCTAGTCTTAGCAGTTCCTTGCTTCATGCCAGATTGGGGCATGCATCTGTGTCTAAAATGACTCACATACCTGGTTGTAAAGACAGTATTGGATAGCCTTGATTGTGATTCCTGTGTACTGGCTAAACTTCATGCCTTGCCTTTTAATACTAGTTCCTCTATTGCAAATGAATGCTTTGAGCTTTTACATATTGACTTATGGGGCCTTTATAGAGTTCCAACCTGGAATGGAGCTAGATACTTTATTACATTTCTTGATGATCACAGCAGGGCTGTATGGACACAGCTAGTACAGAATAAGGGACATGTTAGTCAGATGATATGTTCCTTCATTCAAATGGTTGAAAATCAGTTTGATAAAAGGGTCAAGGTAATTAGAAGTGACAATGGCACTGAATTCTTTAAGTGCAAGCAGTTTTTTGAAAATAAAGGGATCCTACATCAAATGTCTGCTCCTTATGTTCCACAACAAAATGGACGTGTGGAAAGGAAGCATAGGCATCTCATTGAGACTGTTAGATCAATCAGACTTCATGCTAAATTGCCTTTGAGATTCTGGGGTGATTGTGTGTTGTCTGCTACTCATGTGATAAATTTGTTACCTACTGCAATTTTAAAGTGGAGTACTCCTTTTGAATGGTTATATGGTAAACAGCCTTCTTATGATCATTTGAGGGTGGTTTGATGCTTAGCCTTTGCTTTAGCAAGAGGGCAACCTAAAGACAAGTTTGCTGCCAAGGCCTTGAAGTGTGTCTTTTTGAGCTATCCAGCTGGGCAAAAGGCTTACAGACTTTATGATTTGGTGAATAAAAAGGTCATAGTAAGCAGGGATGTCATTTTTAAGGAGCATATCTTTCCCTTTCATGAATCTGCTACTGAGATTATTGTGCAATCTCAGTTGCCATTGGTAAATCCTGCTCTGGATTTGCATGACTGCAGCTATCACCCATCTTCATCACACAACAACTCTAATTCCCAGCCTGATGCCCTTCATTTCACCCAACCCAGCACTACATCTTCCCAAGAGCCCCTTCAAAACATGACCATTGACAATTCCCTTAGTGACTCACCCACCTCATTAAGTCCTGCTCATTCTGTGACAGAAGAAAACATTGTTCCCCCCAACCTGGCTTGAGAAGGTCCTCAAGACATTCTCATCTGCCCAACCATCTCCATGACTTCATTTTGCCCAACCTACCATCTTCCCAGTCCCAGTCATTCCTTGCCACTGAGATATCAAATACAACCTTTTATTCCTCAGCATATGTTGCCTCTTTAGCTCATGTGTTAGCCACTCCTGAACCTCAAACTTACAGACAAGATGCAGCAGATCCTCAATGGGTGGAAGCAATGCAGAAGGAGCTCATTGCTTTAGAGAGCAATGATACTTGGGAAATAACTGATCTGCCAACATGTCATGTAGCTATTGGATGCAGATGGGTGTACAAAGTCAAGTTTAGATCAGATGGATCAGTTGAAAGATTGAAGGCTCGACTGGTGGCAAAAGGATATAACCAGGTGAAGGGTAAGGATTACCATCACACCTTTTCACCAGTAGCAAAATTCACAACTGTGAGACTGTTGCTAGCCATGGCTACTCTAAAGCAGTGGCATGTGCACCAACTTGATGTAAATAATGCATTTTTGCATGGTTTCTTGAATGAGGAAGTATACATGAAGATACCAGAAGGATATAGCATGGTTGTTAGTCCCAAAGTTTGCCGCCTCAAAAGGTCTTTGTATGGGTTAAAACAGGCCTCCAGACAATGGAATATTGAGCTTTGCAGGTTTTTGTTAGCTCAGGGTTTTGCTCAGTCCACTTATGACTATAGTCTCTTCACTAAAGATCTTCCTTCGGGCATGATTGTGGTATTAGTGTATGTTGATGACTTGCTGGTGTCAGGTGACTCTCTTGATGAGATTGTGGCATTAAAACAGGCACTGCACAAGGCTTACACTATCAAGGATCTAGGTGAAGCTAGATATTTTCTGGGATTAAAGATATCAAGATCTCCTCATGGTACTCTTCTCAACCAAAGGAAGTATGTCAAAGACATCCTTAAAGACACTCAAATGACTAACTGTAAGTCTGCACCTTTTCCACTACAAAGGGGTTTGAAGCTGTCAGTTGAGGATGGTGAGATACTTGAAGATGCTGAGAAGTACAGAAGATTGGTTGGTCGCCTTTTTTTCTGAATATGACCAGACCTGATATCTCCTTTGTTGTTCAACACTTGAGCCAATTCATGGCTACCCCACGGGTTCCCCATTGGCAAGCTGCTCTCCATGTTGTAAGGTATCTCCATGGCACCATGGAACTTGGTCTCATGTATCCCATCAACAACGGTCCATCCTTCACAGCTTTTTGTGATGCAGATTGGGGTAATTGTGTCTTCAGTGGGAGATCTGTCACTGGGTTTTGTGTGTTTTTGGGAAATGTTCTTGTTTCATGGAAAACAAAGAAGCAACCAACTGTCTCAAAGTCTTCAGCGGAGGCCGAATATAGGAGCATGTCTAAGACTGCAGGGGAACTGGTCTGGCTTGATTCACTAGCTACAGATTTGAGATGCAACATTCCTAAGCCAATCCCTCTTCATTGTGACAGCAAGTCAGCTATTCACAATGCTGAAAATCCCGTGTTCCACGAACGCACTAAGCACTTGAAGCTGGACTGTCATTATGTTCGGGAGCAGATTCAGGATGGTTTTCTTACACCAATTCATGTAAGGACTCACTTACAGCTCGCTGATGTTTTTACCAAACCACTAGGGGAGGTTCAACATCGTTTTTTTGTGTCCAACTTAGGCTTAGTGTCTTCACCTAGTCTAACTTGAGAGGGGGATATAGAACTATATACAATATACATGTTTGACATACATGTAGTGTACAAAGGGGTAAGATGGGTACAAATACCAAGTGGTATAAATAGCAGACCCTCCTGTACTGTACTGCAACTGATCAATAACAGAAATCAAGAACCTAACAAACTCTCTCTTCCTCCTCTATCTTTCGATTGCTTCTGTTCTCCTCCCATGGAGACTTGTGTGTGTGGTTCACACTAGTTTTCATTTTGGTTATTCCAAGAACGGCATCTTTCATTTATATCCTCATATATAATTATATTACACTAAGGTATATATTGAAATTTGTGCTAATTTTAATAGTTTTTAATTGCAAAATATCACACATTAAATATTTTATCACTCATATATTGATATTTGATAATGTATTTTTTTTGTTAAATGACAATACAAAATAAATTATTATATCCATGTAAAACAAGGGTCTTCAACTATAGTAACTAGGGGTGGGCACGGGACGGGACGGGACGGGATTGGGTCGGGACGGGACTCGTCCCGCGAAATTTTTTCGGGACGGGATCGGGACGGGATTGACATTTTTTTTTCGGGACGGGATCGGGACGGGATGGTGTCTGGACGGGACGGGATCGGGACGGGACGGGCCTTGTCCCGCATATAAAAATTAATAAAATATTATATAAATTTGCAAAGTGAAAAATGCTTTCATAATTCATTATTTAGTATAATATGTTGAATACGGTATTATTCTCAACTATATTATTCAATAATAATAATAATATTAATATTAATATTAATATTAAAATACTATTATTAATTCATACAATGATTGTATAATTAATTATAATGTTCAACATATTTGGCTACATTATCTTACTAGATCAGGACGGAAAGGAATTGAGACGAGATTTACCAATATTGTCTAATTATCGATTGATAGTTAGGAAGAATACCGTATTTAATTAGCTATTTGCCTCTTGTAACTCTAAATGGGCGAGATGTGTGTGTCGATCTGACGGGATCCTCTCAATTGACTCAGTCTGGAATTTCTGACTTTATGCCTGGTCGTGCTGTTGTTGATGCTGCTCGACGAAAGTGTGTCAAGTATCGAGATTTGTGTACGGCGGCTGGTTATGGTTTCCTACCCTTCTCATTCTCTTCATTGAGGGAGTTGGATACAGATGCGGTTGCATTGCTGAAGCGGATTCAGAAATTCTCGGTATCTCAGGATGCTAGGGCTCGTGCTGCACGTTATATTTTTACTAGATTTGGCTTTGTTATCGCTAAAGGAGTGGGTGCCCAAATAGTATCTCGGTTGCCCACTAATTTCTTGTAATCTGTTTTTATTATAATAATAATAATAATAATAATAATAATAATAAAATAATAATAATAATAATAAAATAATAATAATAATAATAATCCCACGTTATAATTAAAAATAAAATAAAATAATATTACTTATTTTTATTGTTATTATTATAAAATAATTATACTTTACAAGAAAAAAATATAATATGATATAATAATAATATAATAATAATAATAATTTTATTATAAATTAATATTATTATTAAATTATATTATAATATTATATAATAATAATAATATTATTATTATTATTATTATAAATTGAAAATTATTATTATAGTTATAAATAATATTTGCTCAAAATAATAATACTAATAATATATTATTATTATTCTATAATATTATAATAATAATAATATTATTATTATTATTATTATTATATGCGGGACGGGACGGGATTTGCGGGATCCCACCGGGATCGTCCCGCGTTTCGTCCCGCATAATTTTTGCGGGACGGGATCGGGACGGGATTCGCTATTTTGTCCTAAATCCCACCGGGATCGGGACGGGATCGGGACGGGACCGGGACGGGATCGGGATTTGCGGGATTTGTGCCCACCCCTAATAGTAACATACTAATTCAGTTCATCCCATCTTGATCTCTCATGTCATTCTAAATTAAGATATATCTTAATTAAATTTCATTTTATTAATTTCTTCGATTACTTAATATTCATATGTTTCATTTTATAAATTATACGGTTTATAATACAGCTTGTATAATCACTTGATTGGATGTGCCGAATTATTTAATGATTTTTCTTAATAAATCAGGTAGTTTTATAACTGTTTTTAACCAATAAAAAAACAAAGACACTACTATAAATACAGGTTAGAGAATCCTCGCCGCGCCTAAATAGTGGCCGCCAATATATATGGTACTGTAAATCGCAAGCTTTAATTGCATAATGCTCCACAAAATCCACAAAAAGAAGGTGATTAAGATGTTAATCATATGAAAATAAGTGGAGTTGACACCTCTATTCAAATGCTAGTAAGTAGTACTAGTAATAGCGACAATGAGATCACAATCATAGGATAGCAGTTATTGGATGAGGGTGGGGAACAAGAAACATTAACAAGCATTTAATTTCTCCTAGTACTTTTTTTTTTTTTTTGATTCTATTTCTCCTAGTACTCTAATATAGGCCATAGAAAGTGGTAAATAAAGAGTGGTTATCCGGATTTCGAACCGGGGACCTTTGGATACTATCCGTAAGTCCTTTCTAGTTGAACCATTTCGAAATGGTTACATAGCAAGTACTCCATATATACGCACTAAACGTATACAATACGAAACTGCGACAAAACGACTTGAAACAACATGAAACGATATAAATATGATACAATATGGTAAAACACGACAATAATCGGATTGACATATTTCCCTTGTCGGTATCCGACACGACATATTAATTTTTTAAATATTAGTATTATGTGATATTAGAAATAAAATAAATGTCTTCAAATATCATAAAACTCAGTTGGCCCAGTTGGTTGAGCATATGCACTTGTGTTTGGGTGTGGGCAAAATCGATGTCGTCAGTTCGAATTTGGGATTCTTGTACCCTTTTTTTCGCTTTACTTTTTTTGTCTACTTTAGTACTGTCGTCTTTTTATTCTAGGGCTACCTTCTTCATTCGCAGTTTTTCCTTGAAAAAACACATTCTTGCCCGCGTTTTATGGTTTCTCTAGCTACAAATTGACGCTTGAGAAGAAAAGATAATTATCTTCACAATATCTTCAATGTATAGATTTTCTTGTACATTATTGTTTATATATACATTCATGGAGTTTTTTCTTGTACATTATTGTTTTGTGGGATAAAATTATCCCAAAATTAGCCACAAGATGTGATATAAGTCTCTATGTATTTACTATTATATACATAGCATAAGATAAGATAATATTATACGAACTTATTGCTGACACAAATAGTTTGCTTATTCACCTTCTTTACTTATTTTATTTTCAAATAAACCAAATTAAAACCAATATGTAAAGAGCAAATAGTTTAAACCAATCTATTTTAACATACACAAGATATTGCACTGGTTCAAATAAGGGTGGCTTAGTAGTAAGGGAGGGGGAGGGGGGTAATGGGAGTTCCGGGTTCGATATCATCCCTTCCTCCACTCATTCGCTTGGATGAAAACGTCAAAATTTACCTTGTTTCTTAACATTGAGACTAACTGGTGAGCACAAATTATTTTGTATGGTGCGTGACTCTAACTAGTTGAGTCACGTGTTTGAGATTTATACCAAAGGTCGATATCAGGGAAAAAAAAGGCAATTGAAATTTAATAGCTTATAGTAAATTTTAATTTAAAATACAATACATTAATAATGAAAGACAAATATTACAAGGAATAATGGAGGAGAATACCAGGAGTTGGAACATTAATGTGTGTGTATATATCAAAGGATGCTCTTGGCATTCTCTGCTTCGCAGTCTCATCCGTAAGGATGTCCTTGGCTCATAGCTCTATGGTCCAATTTTTTCCGTTTAAAAAAAACCAATATTATGTTATACTCCGTAAGGTTTTAGGGCTAAAGGATTAAATATTGCATTATGTATCATAACAGAGTATATTTTGCACGCAAAAGTCGATCAATTGTTGGTGCATGAAAATAAGTGAAACATCCAGTTAATAGAATTTAAAGTTTTGCTTCAATTTCCCATACATAATAATTCCCACCAATATAAGTGAAGTTATCGTGCAAATATATTTCAACTCGATTGGATCATAATAATTTAATAGAATTTATGTGACGTACTCGTGCAAGCTAGTATGGTATAATTGAATAGAACTTTTTTTTTTGTTTAATGAATACTCCATCCGTTCGGCAAAAGTTGTCATTTTAGCTTATTTCACAAGTTTTAAGGCAATTAACAAATGTACTAATTTACCCTCAATTATTACCCTCATTTTTTACTTTATCGAAAACTACAACTAACAAAACATCAATCACATCAAGGGCGTTTTTGTAAAGTGAAGGGCAAAATATCTAAAATGACAAAATTTTTTGAACAAAACTAACACCCTAAAATGATAAGTTTTGCCGAACGGAAGGAGTAATTGAATACAACTTGTATACTCAGAAATATTTTGGTTGAACAAGAAGGTAAATGAGTAAATAACGATGTGGATCCTCTGGTCCACTTCGATGGTGTTATTACCCTGCAATTACAAGAGGCTAAATCCTGCCAGGACCATCTCCATTGCTTGCTACTAATCTTGGTTATACAGAATGAATTGAGAAAGGGGATGAGAGAATAGAAGAGATAGAGATGAGAAATAGAAAAGAGAGGTAGAGTTACTGGAGATAGAATTTGAGAGGAAGTATTTTGATTTCTCTATTGATGTCCCTTTCCTCGAGCTACAAAGATCTATTTATAGATCATCTCAATCGAGCCATAACAATGCTCTCCTCCTATAGAGCCTTGTCTCAAGGCTTATAAGTGAACTAAGGTCATATCAGATGGTTCCTTTGGCGGTTCACAAAATTATTTTGAATATAAATAAATATTAAAAATAGTTTTAGATTCTATACCTTTATATTGATATGTTTATAAAATTTTATTGTGAAAATTCATGTTTTAAAATACAGATACTTAAAATACTGATTATTTTAGAAAATCATTTTTATTATATTTTAAAACATGAATCTTCATAATAAAATTTTATATACATATCAATATAAGGGTAAAGAATCTAAAAATATTTTTTCATTTTTTTTTCAATATTTATTTATATCCGAAATAATTTTATGGACCACCAAATGGACCACGAAGTGGACCAGAGGATCCTGCTCCAGTAAATAAGGATAAGGATGTACCGACTCTTTTTAAGTAGCGAGAAATACAATTTTTTACGGTTAATTAAGTTACATAAAAACTCCCAATTTTTTTTATATAAATAAATAATTCTAGATAAGATATATGTCTAATTTTTTAAAGGTCGCTAAACCGACAAACGAAAATATTGTCACAAATAAAAACAATCAAACAAACAACACAAAACTCCCTACTGTTACAATTAGGGATGGGTACAAATCCCGCAAATTCTGGTCTTGTTACGGGCCCATTCCGGTCCCGTCCCGTAAAAATTATGCGAGACGAGACGCTAGACGATCCGTTCCAATCCCGCAAATCCCCCCCCCCCCCCCAACACACATATATAGGGTGTGGTTCGGGTGTGCACACCCCTCAGGGTGTACCTTGTGCATAAATATTATTTGGTGAAATATGAAACATTATTCGGTGAAATTTGAAGCATTATTCTGTGAAATGTGAAACACTCTACCGAATACTGTTATATTTTTTTTTCCGTTCATTTCAGATGAAAATGTCTCAATTCCATTGAATAATTTGTAACATTCTACAGAATAATGTTTATTTTTTTTATTCATCCATTTCAAATAACGTTAAGTTCAGATAAAAACGTCCCAATTTCACTGAATAATTTGTAACATTCTACCGAATAATGTTTAGTTTTTTTATTTATCCATTTCAAATAAAAGAAACATCAATTCCCTAAACAATACTTACAATTTATACGAAATATTTCAAATTTCACCAAATAATGTTTCATATTTGCCTAAACAATACTCACCAGTGGCGGATCTAGTGTATCAAAGCTAGGTGAGCGGAAATGTTTTAGTCATGACAAAGCGAAAAAAGATTAGCTAGCCAAAATACGATTATTATATTACCTCATAAAAAATACAAAATAAATTCAAGATTTATCAATTATAAGAGTTAAGGAGTATTTGACATTCATAATAATAAATAGTTTCATGACAAATAAAATATGATCAACGAAATTGCGCTCTACGATCTCCCGTCGACCCGAAATGGTCAATGACTTCCTATTTGACACTCGATGTTTGATTATTATCATCTTTCTTATAGAATGACAAAATATTCTTCAATCGTTTGGGTTTCGGATGATCGGACATCCTATTGAATCAAAAGTAACAAAAAAATATATATAAACAATAAAGTATATAAATTCATTCGGGTGATGTTGTATTACAATTGATCACTCGGTAAAATAATATATAAGCATAACAAATAGATGATATAAAAATACTAATCTCATCTCAGTGTCTACAATCAAATTCTCAAACAATTCAAAACCCTAATTTAGTAAATTAGAAATTAAATAAAGAATAATTAGAAAAAGAGTAAAAAAACATACCTCACAAATTAGATTAAACGACCGAAATTGAAGTTTGACAAACGCCGAAAAAAATGTGTTGCGTAGCCTAATACTGTTGAAGCCTTTTCTTTAGCCGATGTGTGTGTGTGGAACGATTAAACTTGGAAGGAGGTTAGCCGTGACCGTGAGGCACTGTATTTGATTCCATTATTCCAAATAAAAAAAATCGAAGCTTCTGAATTAACATGTCTTTGGGCTTTTGAATTAACATGTCTATGGACCTTAAATTCATTAAGCCCACTTCAGCACTACCTTGAATTGGTAAATAAAGAGCGGCCATTCCGGGGTTCGAACCGAGGACCTATGGGTACTACCCACAAGTCCTTTCCGGTGAGCCATTTCGGAATGGTTCACTTCAGCACTACCCACCTAACAAAAATTCCACCCGGCAAAATGTTCTTTTTTATCTTGCCAAAAAAAAATTGACCCAGCCACTGCTGGATTTGCTTACTCAACCCTCCGCCACTGATACTCACATGTTAGTATGTTACCAAATAATGCTTCAAATTTCATCGAATAATATTTGTGCCCAATACACACTCTAACTTGTGGAAATAAAGTTTGCAAATTTACATTGGGAGACGAAAGAAGGGATGAAATTAGGGTGCAAAGTGGAAATAAAGTTTGCAATTTTTATCCATCTTGGATCTCCACTCCACAATATTGCTCTGAAAACTGAATTGACACGTGCGGCCCACTTTCACTTTGGACTTTGGAGTGGCCAACATTGTCAATTGCAATGGCCTATGCTCATTGTCCTTACTCCACACTATTTCAATAACAATTATTCACCATTTTAATATGTGAAATTTGTTAAACTCGGTTGGATCCAATCAGTCAAGAATCAAGATGTTTGAATAAGTTCCTATGTGGATTCACACGTAGGTAGATAGGAAACCAAAAATGAAAATTTGGATGAGTTAAATAGTTTCATACGCGTATAATTTCATTAATAAAATATTTTTTTATTATTAGGTAATAATTCGAAGGTCGGACATACCTGCCTATTCGAAAGGCCGATAGAGTCGACAGACGGCGAACCGTCAAACATACAATCATAAAATAAAACGGTGCAATACAAAGGTGGCAAACAAATAACGTCAGAAGAACAGACGAGCCTAATCCTACAAAGCCGAGGACATCGAAGACAAAACCGAAGCCAAGCGATGACACCGCTGGCCAGCGGTACATCATGAGTACCTTAATAAAACCCTTATTTTTATAAATAAATAGATAATTTTCATTGGTTTTTTCTTTTTTTTTTTCACCTTTTTTTTTTTTGTGAAAATGGGGTGGGCTAGGGTCCATATATGGATAATGATATAGGAGATATGAACAACACAAAAAACCCAATGTGGTTCTATCTTAAAACTAATTGATAATCCCACAAATTATTGGGATAGCCTGCCAAACTTATATATTGTTCAAGACATCTAATTATTTTCTAATGTGAGAACAACCATATTATAACATGCCTCCTCAAGTGTAACTGCTTAGCCAAGTTACACTTGCCAACACGCACTCAAATGTAAACCACAGCTCGCAACATGTCTATAATACCATGTTAAATTCAACTAGGCCCCATGTGGTCAAATTGCCGGAGGTAGGTCGTGTGTGGGCTCACATACGAGAGACACGAACAATAAATAAACCTAATGAAGTTCCATCTCGAAACCAATTGACAATGAGAAGAATAATATGCCAAGCTTATATGTTGTTCAAGACATCTCAATATTTTCCAATGTACAACCACATTTCAACAATTTTTTTTAGCAATTATATAAAAAAAATAACCAAAAATAATACTATGAAGTATTAGTTTTGAACCAATATTGATATGAGAAAAACATTCGACTAATTTTTTGGTCAATTTTTTGATGTGGCAATTGAATTTTCAAAATTTGAATGACGTTGTGTCATGCCATTAAATGTTTAATGTATTTTTTTTATATATAAAAACACCAATTTTGAGTGCAAATGTCAATGAGTAAATTAACCATATAATCCAATTTGTACTAGAAATGAGTTTTTGTTTTCAAACATGATATTTAGACATTAATAATCCGAGGCCACATTGAAAAACTGAACCAAAAAATTGGGTGAAAAATTTCTTGTATTGAAATTGGTTTAATATGAAATAGTTTATATACTTCTATGCTTGCAAATTACTCGAATTAGGCAAATAAAAGCAAACTCAATCCATATTTAAGCGTAAAATTTTAACCCTTAATCTTTCCACGAGAGGAAAAAAATACATCTTTATCATTAGAGTATGCAATCATTTGCATGAAATTTCTAATATATTTTTACATAGGTATATAAAAAATAACTTGCAATATATATAGTTGAACTATATATACTTCACCATGGCAAATAGGGAATGGTCCGATGATGAAAAAAAAAAACTCGCAATTGTAGCGGTCTTTGAAGAGGTGTAAAATGAGGACTTTTGCGTCCCAACACACCTAGCTTGTTTTTATATGTTGTCATGTACTCATGTTGACCTTAATCTTCTATGTATTGCCTTTTTTTTTTTTGTTTTATTTTTGTTTTATGTTTATGTTTTGTACTTATCTTAAGATAACAAATTAGAGACTAAAAAAGTAATTTACCCAAAAAAAAAAAAAACAAATAAAGTTGTGAGTCGATCAGTGTGTGCTGTGTAGGGTTGATTGACATAACAGAAGGCTAGATGCGATGTTGTGTTTTGGTCAAAGAAGATAAAAATAACATGACTGATAATTAATTACTGTAATTAAAAAGTGATGAGATTATGTTGAGAATCTCATGTCACCAGTATCCTCATCTCACTGTTTATTTCCCGATTTACTTCATTTCATTCTTTACAAAAAATACTACACAGTCCCTACTCCTGATCGACCATGACGATTAAAGATGGTGTGTCACAAAGTAACTTGCCTTTCCTCAATCCAGATTGATGACTCGTGCGCGTGCTATACAAACCACTCGTCATATTTCGTAAGAACGTTCGAAGACCGATGTTGAGAGAATGTGAAGAGACCAAAGAGTCTCATTAATTAATATAAATAAACAGATCTTAGTATATAAACTAGTTCCACAAAAAATAGATGACAAGCAAAATTGTGTCTAAAGCTCAACGGTTTTGCTTTGAAATCTTATAATTAGTATTCCGTGTTTGTGTTGATCGGAGCACTATCAAGAATTAGGCCAAAAAACTAGGATACATTATTTCTGGCAAAAAATTAGGATACATTATTTCTGGGCTGACAAAAACGATGAGAAACTCGTACCTCCGGGATCCAATATTCGAAATGAGATAAAGTATGGATGTTATGGATGTTGATCTTCAAAATCCTGACTTCCAACATGCATGCTATATATTCTTATGTTGATGGATGATCAAAAAGAGCTTGCCTCGTTGATCCACATTGACGACGGGGGATGTCGTTATGAATGTAATGAAGCCATTAGAAGTAGATTGATGATCAGGATTTTAAGAGTACAAAACCAAATTCGTTCAAGTGCTCGTGTTCGAGTGCGCTGATGGCTGTGATTGTTGAGAATGTGAAGAGACAAAGAGTTTCACATTGATTATACAAACAAAGAAGCCATAGTATATAAGTTAGTGGGTTACTCCTTCTATCGCCAATTAGTTTTAGAATGGAACCTCACTCGGCTTGTGTGCTAGGCTATTAGCGCATGTGCGCCCGTGCACACGACCCCGGTCATCGGTCCGAGTCGGACTTTGATAGTGATTATTCTTCTGTTCGGGGTCCAAGACAAGCTTTTTCTAGAAAACATTTGTAAACATTACGAGTAAGGATCATTGTATATGTACGTTGTTCCATAAAGGAGGCCATGACAAAGCATACACTTGTCACAACTCATATAAACAAGCATTTTTAGGTTCGATTAACTGTTTATGGCCAAACTTCTAAAAGTGATGTGAGTCATATTGGGGTAGTAAGTGACATGAGGTTATCTAGAGTTTAATCACCCCCAGAGTATGCTTATCGTCACTAGGCCAGATTGACGTTCTAGACACAAACGGTTTTTTTGTCGTCTCCTGAATGCCCTTCAAGGGACGAACAAAGCCTGGGTCGTCACTTACAATAGGACCGGATGTACACCCATCCAAGGGAGCCTTTCAGGAGACGAACAATTACTAAGTTCGTCTCCTGAATACTGAGTGGAGGTTGACCAAGCCATTGACCATCGATAAACATGGTGAATGATCGAGGATTGTCAGGTGCAGTCGTACACTACTAGAAATTTGTTATTTAACATCGGGTAATAGCCGATGTCTTTCAAAAAAAAAATCGATGTCTATGTGGGGGATGTAAAAAGTCAAAAGTTTTTCACATCGGCCATAACCCGATGTCTTTGTATGTTATAACATCGTTTATATTTTTAAATCCGATGTCTTTGTTATCCTATAACATCGATTATAAAATATAACCGACGTTATAACACACAAAGACATCGGCTATTACCCGATGTTAAAACGTTTTGACTTTTTACATCACCAACATAGACATCGATTTTTTTTTTTGAAAGACATCGGGTAATACCCGATGTGAAATGACATATTTGCGATTTTTTTTTAATTATCGTAGCCTATGCGGGATTTGAACCCGCATCTTTGTGTTTGAACGCAATGCTCTACCATTTGAGCTAATAGGCTTTAAATTAGATAGAATGTTCTTACATAATAGCAAAAAGAGTATGTGAAACTTAAGAATGACATTTATTAAACCTAATCTCATATAACAATAAATCATACAAAATTTATAACAAATGGTTCAAGTATAATGAAAAAAACAAAGCCAAACAAAAATACAAGGAGAGTAAAAACAGGCTTTATTCCACCATTACCTTACAAACTTCTCCCTCTGAATACCCATACAATGAGCTGAGTAACTACAACAAGCCCAAGCTGTTTCTCCGGATACTTGGGGAATAACCTCTGACTAAATTGTAGCAAGCCCAAGCTGTTTCTCCGAATTGTTGATGACACACTAAAAAATTGATTTCTCCCTGTAATGTCAACATAAAAATAAAGGCACGATTGAAGGACAAACGTACTCTAGCTAACTAACAGCACAATTCATTAATGAGGTACACATAAAAATTCTCATACGAAACTATGATTCAATTAGCTTTCTTTAATAATCAGAAATTATCATTCAATTAGCGTTCATGTCTCTTTACCTAAGCAAAAACTTCAATTCGAAACGGTGACTGTACTACCAACATCCAATTTAAGACCTCCTTTTCCATGCCTAGACAGTGGTGGAGGTGAACGTAGTGATAATGGTGGAAGAGCTAAAGGAGGTGGAGCTGGAGGTTTTGCTGGAGGGATTGCAGAAGGTGTGTTTGGAAATAAAACATACATGTGGTAACCTTGCAAGGTAAGTAGTCAAGATTTATGAGTTCATTGGTGATCAACATACATTGATGACAAATTTACGCCGCTAACAGTCCAGAAACATGCTAACAGTCCAGATTGTTTTGGCCTAACAGGTCCCTTTTGGTTCAGTTTTACAAAAGCTCGAGTCATTATTTTAATAACATAAAAACTTTCGCCACATCTATTGCTTTAATCATGTACCTTGAGAAACGGAAACATTCTGCCATACACACTATATTTCAGAGAAGTTTCTATTTGTGACTAACATTAAAAAAACATTATTTCAGAGAAGTTTTCTAAAAGAACTGCACATCTCCAGACAGCATAATTTTAATTTTAATATGTGCAGCCTAGTTTTTGTAAAAAAGTCAGAAAAAATCACCACAGAAGAACTGTAGAAGTTTGAAATCCCTTTAAAACAAAACTTCAAAGGGATTGGATAAGGCATCCTTACTGTTTCAGAATGTTTCCAAGGCGCATCCTCTCAGACAGCGTGAATCCAGGATGTCCACGGTCCTGCATCACATGAAAACAAGATGACTAATTCGCCTACAACAATCATACACTATGCAATCCATCGGCAAAAGTTATACAATTTGCTAAAATAAGAATCTGCCCAAAGGACAGGACTACTTCTAAACTTGCTTTAAGAGATTTGACTATGTTAAACGATATCTTTTGGTTAACTTTAAGAGAAGAAAACTGGCACTTCAATTAGAAAAAACTTTCACTGAACTTCTATAAGGAAAGACTGAGAGTACATAAGCAAGAGATTATGAAAGCAACAAGACCTCTTTATTGGGAGGGAGGTAATCATTGAGCTTTGCAGAACTGAAGAAGTCTGGATGGCTCACATCGATATCTTCATGGCTGCCAAAGACATTAATACGGAGTATCACCATACAACATAAGGAAAAGTAAAGCAATATAATTGGATAACATCACCATAGGGCATAGGCCAGAGAGATTAATATCTTCATGGCTGCCATGCTTATATGGTGTTTTTAGCACATAAGGCCCGGTAAGATAACTGATATGAAATGGATCTCTTCATTACTCTTGAGAGATAGGAATATGCCATGAAATGGATCACTAACAATGGAAAAACTTAGATGGTCTCTTGAACTAAATTGGTCAACTTCATGGAACCATAGGCAAGTAAAGAGATTAGAGATAGGAATATGCTCCCTGATTATTAAACATCCTTCAGGAACATCTGCATATTCAATACACTCATAAGCAACTGATGAGACAATTCAAAGAGAAGACGTGGTAGGCAACAAAAGGGAGCGAATGATGGTGTATACATCATCAGCAAGGTGCATTGCTTTAAAATGAACAAGCATATTGATAACTCCCTCCCTTGATGAAAATCGGAAAAGATATTCCAAAGGCTTTGACAGGATTTTTGTGTCAAAGGCCTTGGAGCGTTAACAGTTGATGAAATACAAAACCTAACTTATTATTCGTACATTATTTTATCTTATTATATACTTCCTTTATATTATATATATTCGTTGGACTAACCATTTCAGGAAGTATAAATCAAGATTACATCCTTCATTTTACTTGTTGAGAAGATCGGTTCAAAATAGATCATGGCTTCAAAGTCTCCTTAAATAGAAGATCCAAGATCAAAACCTGATTGGAAAGAGCCGTTGGAGATCTGGTGATGAAGATCCTCACGCTCCATGCTATCTTCATACTATTATATAAAGGAAAGGAAGGAGAAGACAGAAACACAAGTGCTACACACGAGCTTCATTCATTCAAGCGATCTGTCTTCCAAGTGTCTCTCTGCAAAGCGCTCAAATAGTTTGTTGTTTATTTCAAAGCCTTTGAGAGTCACTGTGAGCTTATAGGATATATTTATTTCAAGTGTTACTCGAGAGTTTATAACTCGGGAAGTTGCACTAGGCTATTGATTTGCGAGAGTTAGAGGATTGTACTAGATAGCTGAGAGAGGTGGGGCTCTTCTAGATTGGTCTAGGACTCCAAGGGAACGTGAGTTGACTAGATTGCAATTGTATAGGAGAGAGGCTTCTCGGTGAGCTATTAGGATCCTAAGCTAAGCATTCAATAAAGCCTTTGAATCCTAGGGTTGTGGAAGAACCCTAGGCGGGGACGTAGGCCAGTTGTGCTGAACCTCGTAAACAATTACTCGTGTCCTTTACTTATTTGCTTTACCTTATTTCCGCACTTGGTTCGATTGTCTAACTTTGTGATTCAGGTTTAATCTCAAGAGTTTTGATTCAAGCTTCAAAAGTCTTGAGACTTTCTGCGAAAAACGGGCATACTCTATTCAACCCCCCTTCTAGAGTATTTCTTATTACATTGTTTTTACATTATCGAACCTTCAATTGGTATCAGAGCCTTACTCACTGTTTTTGATCTAACAATCTTGTGAGTTTTCGATCATGTCTGGTGAAGCAAGCGGAGGATTTGAACAGGGAAGGTCCACAAGCAGACCGCCACTCTTTGTAGGAAACAACTTTGTCCACTGGAGATCTTTGATGAAGATGTTCATCATTGACCAAGATGTAGAGCTTTGGAACATTATAGAGAATGGTCCGAAGATTCCAGAGAAGGAAGGACCAAACGATACCAAAGTGGCAAAGAAGGAGTCTGATTACAACCAAGCAGATCTTGAAACCATCTCCAAAAACTACAGGGCTATCAACTTAGTTTATTGTGGTCTTAGCACTGATGAGTTTAACCGTATTTCCTCTTGTAGGTCAGCTAAAGAGATTTGGGACAAGTTGGTCGTCACCTATGAAGGAACGAGCCAAGTGAAAGACACCAAGATCAGCACCTTCCTTCGAAAGTATGAGCTCTTCAAAATGAAGTCCGATGAGTCAATCAAATCCATGTTCACACGATTCACAGAAATCACCAACAACCTGGACTCTCTCGGCAAGAGCTTTACCAACGTTGAGAAAGTGAGGAAGATACTGAGGTGCCTTCCAAAGGAAAAATGGGGTCCAAAAGTAACAGCTATAGAGGAAGCCCAGGACCTCACCACTCTACCCCTTGACGACCTCCTTGGAAAGCTGATCACGCATGAGATGATCCTTAATGAAGACGATGGAGAACTTCCAGCTAGCACCAAGAACTTGGCACTCAAGTCTAAGAAGGATGAGTCCAAGGATGGATCCGATTCTGAAGATGATGATGACGATGAGGATGATCCTTTTGCTCTTATCACAAGAGGCCTTGCTAGAATTCTCAAAATGAAGAAGCAATTCAACAACAAGGATGGATCAGAGTCTTCAAAATTTCGAGGTAAGCCTCAATACAACAAGTATGAAAAGAAGACTAAACCGTTGTCTTGTTTTGAATGTGGTGAAACAGATCATCTTGTAAAGGACTGTCCTCAAAAGACAAAGAGCCAGCCCAAGAAAGGAGACAAATGGAAGAAGAAAGCTATGGTGGCTACTTGGAGTGATTCTGACTCTGACTCCGACGATGAAAAGGCCAACATTTGTCTTATGGCCTCAGAAGATGAATCCCACGATAAAAAGCTTGACTCGGAGAAATCTGAACTCAAGCAAGATCTCTCCTCTCTAAAAAATGAGCATCATGACTTAGAGAACGAGAAGATCTCCCTGAATAATAAGATTCTAGACCAACAGACAACCCTCATAAGTTTTACCAAATCCAAAGGCACTCTCGATAAGATGTTGGGTGAGCAACAAAGCTCTCTAAACAAAAGTGGTATTGGTTACAATCCAAAGTTTTTAAAGAAGCAACACATTACCACTTTTGTAAAGGCTAAAGGAAGCAGAACCTCTCCTATATGTCACCATTGTGCTAGAAAGGGACATGTAAAAGAGACCTGCCCCTATAGAAGAAAGGATCCTTATATTATTCGCAATACATTTCCTGTTCATTTGAGAAAAGAAATGATAACACAAGTTTGGGTCCCAAAAGGCACTATTTTACCTAATATGGTTTACCCCAACAATGGATCCAAATTTGCTTATTGGTCTAGCCACAAAGGTTGATGTTTGTTTTGCAGGAGATCACCAAGGTGAAAGAACACAAATGGATTATTGATAGTGGTTGCTCGAGGCATATGAGTGGGAAGAGTTCTCTCTTTCATGATTTAAAGGAGCAATCACTCTTGGTGACAAAGGGAAATGCGACATTGTTGGTATTGGTAGTGTTGGAAGTGATTCCAGCCATAGTATTAAAAATGTCTATCTTGTCAATGGTTTAAAGTATAATTTGCTTAGCGTTTCTCAATTATGTGATAGTGGTAACAATGTCAGATTTAACAAGAAAAGATGTATAGTGTGCAGAGATGATACAGGTGAAGTTATTCTAACTGCATATCGCTACAACAACATATACGCTGTAAATGCTGATCAAGTGGCACAAGGAAGCTTAACCTGTTTAAAGGCCTTGACGGACGATCCAAAGCTTTAGCACAGGAGACTCGGTCATGTGAGTCCACATACACTACAGAAGCTTGTGTCCAAAGGGCTTGTAAGAGGGCTACCTGAGATGAACTTCAAAGGTATTGACATGTGCAATGCTTGCACACGAGGTAAACAAACACGTAGATCCTTCAAACCCAAAAAGGTTGTAAGTTCTTCTAGACCCCTTGAACTTTTACATATGGATTTATGTGGTCCTATGCGAGTCAAATCTCCCAATGGTAAAAAGTACATGCTAGTTGTTGTCGATGATTTTTCAAGATATACTTGGGTTGCATTTTTGAAAGAAAAATCAGAGGCCTTATTTGAGTTTTCAAAACTTTGTAAGGAGTTGCAAACTTTAAGAAATGAGCCCATAGTGTCTATTCGGAGTGATCATGGTAGGGAGTTTGATCAACTTCAATTTGATTTGTTTTGTGCTAAATATGGCATCTCCCATAACTTTTCTGCTCCTAGGACACCTCAACAAAACGGGGTTGTGGAACGCAAGAACCGCACCTTAGAGGATATGGCCAGGACTATGCTTTTAGAAAATGCATTACCTAAAACCTATTGGGCTGAAGCTGTTAACACAGCTAACTACATTTTAAATCGTTGTCTTATACGTTCTATCTTAAAGAAAACTCCTTATGAACTTTTCAAAGGCCGCAAACCACTTATATCTTATTTTAAACCCTTTGGCTGTACTTGTTTTGTTCATAACAATGGAAAAGATAACCTTGGGAAATTTGATGCGCGTAGTGATGAAGGTATATTTCTTGGCTATTCCACGAGTAGCAAAGCTTATAGAATCTTCAATAAAAGGACCCAGGTAGTTGAAGAAAGTATACATGTTATTTTTGATGAATGCAATGATGGTGCCTTGAGTGAAAGTGTTGCAGATATAGATCTTAATATCCATGAAGAGAACGAGGAAGGTGATGTTACTGCCACCAAGAACACAGAGAAGAAGAACATGCAGGAACCGATTCTTAACACTGAAGAATTGGCCCAAGGTGTTGAAGATGCGTCTAAAGCTCTTGGTGTCCAATCCAACAGTGTTGAGACGTCAGAAACTGCTGTATCTGAACCTAACAGGACCACGGAGTCAGATGTACCTCAAATCAATCCTGATGGTGTGACGAATCAAGGAGCTGAGACTAGCAAAAGGAAATTCAAATACTCCTCATCACACTCATTAAAGGATATCATTTCTAACCCTACTTCTAATGTTCAAACTCGTTCTAAACTTAAAGATCTTTGTGCTTTTAACGCGTTTTTTTCTCTTATTGAGCCAAAGAAGGTAAATGAGGCACTTCAGGAGCCAGACTAGATTATAGCTATGCAAAGTGAACTCAATGAATTTGAGAGGAACAAAGTCTGGACTTTGAAGCCTAGACCAAAGCATCAATCAGTCATTGGCACTCGATGGGTGTTTCGAAACAAGCTAGATGAGAATGGCAAGATTGTGAGGAACAAGGCACGGCTTGTTGCTCAAGGCTACAATCAAGAGGAAGGTATTGACTACGAGGAGACCTTTGCTCCCGTAGCCAGGCTTGAAGCCATTCGCATTTTATTAGCATTTGCATCTTTCATGAGCATAAAGTTATATCAAATGGATGTCAAGTGTGCTTTTCTTAATGGTTTTTTAGAAGAAGAAGTTTATGTTGCTCAACCCCCAGGTTTTGAAAGCTCAGAATTTCCCAATCATGTTTACAAACTTGACAAGGCGCTTTATGGTTTGAAACAAGCCCCAAGAGCTTGGTACGAGCGCTTGTCAAAATATCTTTTAGAAAATGATTTTAAAAGAGGGTTGATCGATAAGACTCTTTTTATCAAGACCAAAGGAAAGGACATTTTGGTTATCCAAATTTATGTTGATGATATATTATTTGGTGCTACTAACACATCTTTGTGCAAGGAATTTTCTGACATTATGTGCAGTGAATTTGAGATGAGCTTAATGGGTGAACTAAACTTCTTTTTGGGGTTACAAGTTCATCAATCCAAGAAAGGGATCTTCGTCAACCAAAGCAAATACACTAAGGATCTCTTGAAGAAGTTCAAGATGGATCAATCCAAAGCAGCCAAGACTCCCATGAGCTCAACATTGTCTCTAGATCAAGACAAGACTGGAACTAGTGTCAATCAAAAGGAGTATCGAGGAATGATTGGATCTTTGTTATATCTCACGGCTAGTAGACCTGACATTATGTTTAGTGTTTGCATGTGTGCTAGGTTTCAAGCTGATCCCAAAGAATCTCACCTCGTGGCTGTGAAGAGGATCTTTCGATATCTCAATGGCACTAAGGAACTTGGACTATGGTACCCAAAGCAAAAAGATTTTACTTTAATTGGATATTCTGATGCAGATTTTGCAGGCTACAAGGTGGATAGAAAGAGAACATCAGGATGTTGCCAATTCTTAGGAGCATCCTTGATCAGTTGGCACTCAAAGAAGCAAAATTCAGTCGCTCTATCCACTGCAGAAGCCGAATACATTGCAGCTGGAGCTTGTTGCTCCCAAATCCTTTGGATAGCTCAACAAATGCGAGATCTTGGCATCAACCTCAAGGGTATTCCAATTAAGTGTGACAATACAAGTGTCATATCCATCACTAAAAATCCTGTTCAACATTCAAGGACCAAGCATATTGATGTAAGACATCATTTCATTAGAGATCATGTGGAAAAAGGTGATGTATCCATATTTTTTATTTCTACTGATTATCAATGGGCTGACATTTTTACTAAGCCTTTGGCAGAGGACAGGTTCACCTTCATTAGACGAGAGATTGGGATGCTTGACAAGGATGCACTTTCGTAGGGGGAGCTTTCCCTTTACGAAAGATAAACTCCACTCAGTGTCAAGACCTTTGAGAGTTATGTCAAGGTCTACTAACTGAACAGTGGAGTACATATATCGGATCATATATTTTTGGTTAATATCTTTTTAGATATTCAATCAATTATATTTGTTTTAATCGGATTTCAAAAATTGCCTATTTTCATGTTTTCCTTAACCGTTAAGATATTTTATTTATGAAACTAAATTGGTTTGTGTTTAGTCCGATTTTTATGGTAATTTGAATTCAAATTTGAATTTGAAAATCCTTCAACTTGGCAAGGTAATGATTTCTTTCCTTGGAACCCTAAACCCATCCCATCAATCCGTCACCCTCTCTCTCTACTTAAACCCATTCTGTACCCGATTACAACCCACACTCAGATTTTTCCCATAACCTTTCCACTCCTTCATCTTCAACCTCTCAAAGAAACCCTAACCGATTACCTCCATGGCACCCAAAACCAAAAAATCCGTCACTCCCAAAAGACTTGGCGCCACCCCCAAGGGACGTCAAGCCACTGCTACCTCTCCCACACCTGAACCTGCTACTCAAGCCATCATCCCAGCAGTTGTCCAGAGCACCATTAAGGCGAGCTCGACCACAGCCCCCAAAGGCTCTCAGAAACGTGCTGCTAAGAAACCCTTGAGTGCTAAACAAAAGGGGAAGAGAAAGATCCTGGCTGAGGAAGAGGATGAGGAAGAAGAGGAAGACGACCTTGATGCTGCCCTAGAAAGAGATGCTGCCAGGGAAGCCGAGGAGGAGGCCTTGAGACAGAAAAAGGCCGACGAGGAGGCTGAGCATGCTAAGAGACTGGCCGAGGAGGAAGCTGAGCGGATTCGGAAGGAATCCGAAGCCGAAGAGGTTCCATCCGAGGTAGAGCCTGAGGAAGAAGAAGAGGAAGAGGAAGAGCACGAGGGCTCTGAAGGGGATGAGGAACCAGAAGGTGACGAAGCGGGGTCCGGTGAGGACTCGGGGTCTGAGGAAGAGGAGGAAGAAACTCCCTCTCCTTCTCCTCCTCCTCCCTCGTCTCCAAAGAAGCGGAAAGCCCCTGCTCCAGTCAAGCCTCCATCTCCTAAGCGTACCAGGAAGGGCCCTGTCAAGAGTCTTGTAGCGCCTGTCAAGAAAGCTGCTCCAACTGTTGCACGCAGGAAGAACGCTGAACCCCCGGCCTATATCCAGGTAAATCAATCCTTGCCCTACTCTTGGTTTTTAGATGCTGAGACTGCTGGTAAGTGGGTAGACGAGTTTCGTACTCGTAAGCTTAGCTGTTCAGATTTTTTAGATTTCGATTTCTTTGAAGCTTTGAAGATGCCCTGCTTTGAGCTCCTAAAAAATTCCCCAGTCTGGACTCTTCTTAACCGAGAAACTGTTTACTACCCTGAGCTTACCCGACTCTTCTACATTAACCTCAAAGCCAAGAACGACACTGATGGTTGGTCTTTGGAGACTGTTGTCAAAGGGGTTAGAATCTCTCTCAACCCCAATGATTTTGCAGATCTCCTAGGCTTACCTACCCCTGTTCCACCATCTGGAATCCACCCCTCAAAAGAAAACTGCATCATCCTAGCCCGAGCCAAATATCTCCTACCCGAAGCGGCCAACAGCGCCTCAAAGCAACTTACCCACTCATCCCTAACCCTTGAGGCAAAAATTATCTTTAACATCATTGTTAGATGCCTCTTACCCCGTCTCAACTCTGGCTCACTCCTAACCGACAATGCCATGGTCCTGCTCTACCGCATTCTAAATGGCCTTGATCCTGATCTGGCCAACACCATCCTTGGAACCATGGCCCATGCCAGAAAAGCTCGAAAAGGCTCTCCCCTCCCCTTTGCTACCCTTTTGACCCCTATCTTCAAAGCTTTTGGAATTGATCTCAAAAATGAAGAACAGCTGCGTCATACGGGTATATTCGACTCTAAAGGCCTTGAAAAGATTGGCATCACTCGGTCTCCCCAAGGGACCTTGAGTCTTGCCACTCCTTCAAAAGCCTTTCCCATTGCTCCAGCTTTCGATGAACGCATGGACAACCTAGAGTTGGGCTTGGAGGAAGTTCGCTTGGATATTAAGGAGCTGCAGACGGAGGTGATGACGAAGATGAGCGGGATTTCAACGTTGCTGGAAGGACTGTGGACGAGGCTCACTGATGATGCTCTGGATTAACTAAGCCTAAACCTTAACCCACCCTATCCCACCTTGAAATTTGTTACTTTGCTGGTTTTTGGAAACATTTTCAAAACTTTTGGTGACTGTTTTACCTCCGCCCTTTGTTGAAAGACAAAAAGGGGGAGATGATCGTTAGACTTTGAAAACCTCTGGTTAAAGGTCATGGAGGACCTTGCTTTTTGATTTATGGTTTTCGGTAGGATGTTTTCTTACTTTAAAATATTTTGATCCAACATTTGTCTAACCCTTGCAGGTACTTAGTCTATCTTTGATTATGATATATCTGTTTGACTAAGTTGCAGGGATGCACAGGTTTTGTCTTTCATCAAGGGGGAGATTGATAACTCCCTCCCTTGATGAAAATCGGAAAAGATATTCCAAAGTCTTTGACAGGATTTTTGTGTCAAAGGTCTTGGAGCGTTAACAGTTGATGAAATACAAAACCTAACTTATTATTCGTATATTATTTTATCTTATTATATACTTCCTTTATATTATATATATTCGTTGGACTAACCATTTCAGGAAGTATAAATCAAGATTACATCCTTCCTTTTACTTGTTGAGAAGATCGGTTCAAAATAGATCATGGCTTCAAAGTCTCCTTAAATAGAAGATCCAAGATCAAAACCTGATTGGAAAGAGCCGTTGGAGATCTGGTGATGAAGATCCTCACGCTCCATGCTATCTTCATACTATTATATAAAGGAAAGGAAGGAGAAGACAGAAACACAAGTGCTACACACGAGCTTCATTCATTCAAGCGATCTGTCTTCCAAGTGTCTCTCTGCAAAGCGCTCAAATAGTTTGTTGTTTATTTCAAAGCCTTTGAGAGTCACTGTGAGCTTATAGGATATATTTATTTCAAGTGTTACTCGAGAGTTTATAACTCGGGAAGTTGCACTAGGCTATTGATTTGCGAGAGTTAGAGGATTGTACTAGATAGCTGAGAGAGGTGGGGCTCTTCTAGATTGGTCTAGGACTCCAAGGGAACGTGAGTTGACTAGATTGCAATTGTATAGGAGAGAGGCTTCTCGGTGAGCTATTAGGATCCTAAGCTAAGCATTCAATAAAGCCTTTGAATCCTAGGGTTGTGGAAGAACCCTAGGCGGGGACGTAGGCCAGTTGTGCTGAACCTCGTAAACAATTACTCGTGTCCTTTACTTATTTGCTTTACCTTATTTCCGCACTTGGTTCGATTGTCTAACTTTGTGATTCAGGTTTAATCTCAAGAGTTTTGATTCAAGCTTCAAAAGTCTTGAGACTTTCTGCGAAAAACGGGCATACTCTATTCAACCCCCCTTCTAGAGTATTTCTTATTACATTGTTTTTACATTATCGAACCTTCACATATATTGAAAGCTACAATAGTGATACAAATGCAATTTCTAAGGCTGAAAGAAAAGATTGAAGCTACAATAGTGATACAAATACACTAGGTCAATTTTTCACATTTTTCCACACAACCAATCCCGAATGAAGAAATTAACTACACAAAACACCAGAAAAAACAAGAAATTGATCAGATAGGAGGACTCACCTCTCTCCAACGCATATGCCAGTAGATCCGGCAGTTAAAGAGAGAGAGAGGGAGCTAGGTCAGAGATAAAACACTGAAACATACTACACAACGAATGCAAAGAACCAAATTCAGATGATGAATGCAGTTGATTTTCATTATTCGTGACACTACAAACAAAAAATCCAAATTCAGATGATGAACGCAAAGAACCCAAATTTCAAACCTGAACTCCTTGTATCGATCAAATGAATCAAGAGCCCAGCCACAATTCTTGTCAGAAGCCATTATAGAGAAAGAAACCAAACAAGCCACAAATTCAGAAACCCTAAGCCCTAGCGCGGCCCTCCGCACCCCAACCACTCTCCTGGACCTCCGAAGGACTGAAGATGACGACAATGGAGGCGGCGCTTTTCTCTTCCCCTCACCTCCCTCCTCCTCCTCCTCATCTTCTTCAATTAAAACTGAATAGCATAAGAAATCTATCCCCAACATAACATTAAAAAAACGTCAAAAACCCTAAAATTGGCGCAGAAGAAAAGCCAAATCGAAAGCCAAATTGAACAGTAAATTGGAGATTACCGGCGTTGCAGGAGAGATGCAGTGGTGAAATCGATGGACGGAGGAGGGAGCTTTGACAACAGTGACTCAGGCGCGGGGCACCGAGAGACACTCTCCGTCGCAGATCTGGTGTAGGCAGCGCTCCGGATGGTCTCGGAAGTAGGGTCTGCGAGGCAGATCGAGGCGGCGGGAGAAGTTGCAGTGCTAAGAGTCACCTCTTGTTACAAACGGAGTCTGGAGAGGGTTGATTTGAGAGGAAGAAGGTAGGTCGTGAGAGAGTCGCTTCAGCGGAAAGGGGATAAGTGTTTTGGGGAAGACTTGAGTTTCACTTGGATAAAAAAAATTTGAAGTGTTCGGGAAAAAATTGAGGGATCTTGCAAGCGGGCTTTTTAAATATTCGGAACTTGAATTCCGCGCTTGAAATTTTTTTTAAAGAAAACTTTTTAATATCGGTCATAAAAATAGGACGATGTCTACTTTATTTTTCACATCTCAAATTTAGAAACCGATGTTAAAAAACTGTTTAACATGGCAGGTTTTTTTTACCGATGTTAATCACCCGATGTTAAATAACGGAATTCTAGTAGTGGTACCATCATCATTCAAGGGACGAACATATATATGTCCGTCCCTTGATTCAACTGTACTTTAAAAAAAACATGTGACTCCGTACGTGTTTGGCATATATCGTCTTCTCCGGACGGTGAGGTTATTTTGCATCCTCTCTTCCAGACAGTGAGGGCCGGGGTATTTGGCATCTCTTCCTTGACTTCCTTGCATTGTTCTGCACTTGCCGTCGCGCTCGGTCAGGTGAGTCTTCTCCTTCCTTTCGATTGATCTGTTTGATTAATTGGTTTTTGTTTTGGTTCGACTAGAATTCCAGATCTGTGATTCTAGATCCGAAACCCAAATCGCCCTAGCCTCCATTGATTTCATCCAGATCTGTTTCCTTTGAGCTAGCTGCTACTTCTCCTTGGCTTTGGGTGTCTTCCATTGCTCAATTCGAAGGATTAGAACCTGTAGTGGTAGGAGAACGAGAAAAACCCCAATTTCATCCCCAATTTCATCATTGCTCAATTCGACCTCATCTCTTTCCTTGCATTGAGGATTCTCCTTGGCTTGGGTGGCTTCCATTGAGGATTTTGTTTATAATCAATCTGCTAATACAATTACAAAGTGACAATCTATTCATTTGGCCTCTTATGGGTGACATCCATTTTATTCTTTTAGCATTTCGGTGAAGTGATTTCTAAAATTCAGCTTTCTTGTTTATGTTGTAACTGGACTCATGGATTGCACACACTCAAACCCACACAGATTCGAGGACTTGACTCTAGAAGAACACAAACAGCACACACTTACCAGTTTTTGATAAAAGCCTCTAACTGTCATATTAACATTTAGTGTCAAGTCATCACATTTTCAGACTATATAAAGCCTCTTGATGTAACAAACTATCAGTTGAACAAGTTAACAGATTCTACATAATTCAGTTCATTGATTCCCTCTCTCTCTGTTGCTTATACTCCATGTTGTTCCGTCCATAGGCATGTCAGACACTTCCAGTAGTTGGCCGAGCGGTTGTCCAGAAAAGTACCCATGGATTGGAGGGGATGAGCCATACGAACGTCAGGTAAACAAATTGCTTTTAATTTACTTTGTAATGAAGGCAAGAACTGATTTTGGTGGAGATGAATGTAATTCATTCATGATTGATGTTGTTGGAGAAGAATTTTTTGGCCTTAGCTTCTTTGTTCCCTCATGACTGATTTTGGTGCATTGTATTTCTAGATCGAATGTTATTTTGGTGCATTGTATTTCTAGATCGAATGTTATTTTGGTGCATTGGTGGAGATGAATGTAATTCATTCATGACTGAATTTGGTGCATTGTATTTCTAGATCGAATGTTGTTTTGTTCATAGGAATATTCATTTTCTAAAACATGGATGTTGATTTGTTCCTTTGGTGCATATGACTCTTAAAATGAACTTATTTGCCTTTAAATCATCATGATACATTGTATGAATAATGTCATGCTTATAAATATAATGTCATGATTCGTAGTGGACTCCTTATAGTGAAGAGATGGAGGAAGTGTCGAGGGGCAAAGAGGAGAAGATTCATGTCACGGCTGCTGAGGAGGATGATGCAACCAGTAGCGAGAACCCATTGCTCCGTCAGATGGTAGAAATCAACCAGGATCTAACCGAGCGCAACCAAAATCTAATTGAGTGGCTCCATGAAGTGGAAGAACGCAACCGGTGTCTAATGAAGAGCAACCGGGAGCTAACTGAGCGCAACCGGGCTCTAATCGAACGCAACTGTCAACTGGGAGAACTCGTCGTTTCATTTGCGAAGAAGTAGGCATGGCCTCCACCTTATGTAATCGTGTCTTAATTCATGTAATGTTTTCGTTGTCGTAGTCGGATTTGGTAAGAAGGCAAGTAGACTGTTCAGACTTAAGGCTTTTGTATGGTATTGTAGCTACTATGTCGGTTTCTTAAACATAACATTTCGGATATCGGTTTGTTGAACTTAGCATCAAGTAAAGTCGGTTTTGTATGATATGATTTGTATGTATTAATTTGTTGCTTCAAGTGTTTTTTGTTTGACCTTACAAATACAATGGGCAGTTACCTGGGAAGTGAATATGAATCACATAGATCCAGCCCAATTCAACAAGCCCATGTGTCATGCAGTTGACCAGACGTTGACCTCATTCAAGGGACAAACAAATATTTGTTCGTCCCTTGAATTCAACTTTTCCAACCACCGCATTAATGAATGTGTACTTGTTACCTTAAATGTTTAAGGTTGAATTGTTGTGTTGGGTATACGGGAGCAGCCGAGAGCTTTGTCTTCCTCTTCATCCTCTTTCATGGTGGATCTTTAAAAAAAAATTCACAAATTCTCCCCAAATTTGTTACATTTGAAGAAGGATTGGTGACATTTGAGGTTAGTGTTGTGATATATTTTTAAATCATTTGTGTATTGTGATTATATATATAATATATAGCAAATATGTGTCTATGTTGAGCTAGGGTTGAAATTGTGGAATTTTTTGTTCTTTTGAAAAAGAATGAAAATTTGAGCAAGGGATTGACATAGGTGTGTTTGTGTTGATTCACATATGTAATATATAGTATATATGTGTGCTTGTGTTCATAGAAACTTTAATTTGTGAAATTGGTCCATCTCCTAGTTCATCTTCCTCGCCAAGTGTTGCTCACCGGCCCTGTGCATTACACCTGGATGTATCCAATAGAACAGTACATTTCTTACTCTCATCTTAAATTTCATTTAATTTATATCTTCTGTTCATTTCGTCGCATTGAAATTACACCCATCCTATTTCAGACAACTTGGCGCATACAAGAAATATGTCGTCAACCCTCGTTACCCAGAAGGGACCATTACCACACGTTACATCGCAGAAGAGGCAATGACCTATTGTAATTTGTACTTGGAGGTTGGAGAAGGTCAGGAAGGGACATCCACCACTACTCCTTCTGTGTTCGATATTTCTGTTGTTTCCGAGCTTGTTCGCCCACAAGGATATAATTCACGTGCACGACTAAGTGGAGAGGATATTCTGGAGGCTCATTGGCAAGTCTTACTTAATTGTGATGAAGTGTCATCCTACTTAGATGCACACGAGGAGCTCTACACACAACATTATCCAGATCACAATGACAAGGATCGCAGGTTGCATTTCCATCGCTATTTCATTGGATGGGTAAGCATTCTTCGTAGTTATGGTATTCATGGGTTTGAGTGGTTTGTTGTCATCGTTGCACTAAGTAATGGACACTTATTTACAGATCTATGGACAACAAAGAGATGAGGCTATATCTGTTCAACCAGAGATTCTTAATTTGGCGAGAAAACCCCAACTCCATAGGATTTACTCATCTTGTGTTGTGAATGGGGTGAAGTTCATGTCGTGGAACATAGATAGAAAATTGCTTACCCAAAATTGTGGAGTGAAGGTAAGTAAAGAGGACAACGACTATTATGGGATCCTTGAAGCCGTGGTTGAATTGTTGTACGCCAACGACATGCCAGTGGTGCTATTCAAGTGCAGATGGTATGGCACTGATCCCAACAATCTCGGTATCACGCATATGATCGATCATGGGTTGTTATTTATTGACACGAAAAGCAGTTGGTATGATGATTCTCCATTCTGTTTGGCAACCACGGCAAAGCAAGTGTTCTATGTTGATGACCCAAAGGTGGGCGATGGATGGAAGGTGGTGAATGTAATGTCACATAGGAACATCTATGATGCTAGAACCTTGTCGAAAATCGAAGGTGATATCATTCCAGGCGGAGATGAAGCCTATCAAGAGGACGCCCCTTCCGTTACTGGGCATTTTAACCTTGCCGTTGATCTCCAGCTATTCAACCATGTAGAAGAGAGCGACGATGAAGAAGAGAGCGAAGAAACCGAAGCTGAGGAAGACCAAGAGGTTGAAACTGAAGAAGAAGCCTCCGAAGAGTATGGGATTGAAACAGAAGGCGAGGAAGGTGAAGACGTCGAGGAAGGGGAAGACGTCGAGGACTAAGAATGAAGCAAAACATATGATCAAGGCCGAGATTTCTAAATTTCGTTTTAGATGAAGATGTCAGAATTTTCTAATTTTTGTTTGAGATCGAGATATGAGAGGCCGTTTCTTACCAAGATACATTGGGTTTAGTTTTATATCGTATATTCGTTCTAATTTTGTAGATGATCGGTTAGACCAAATACTAGAATTTCATTTTTAAATATATAAGTGGTATAAAAACTAGAACAAATGTTACAAATATGAAAGATATGAATTTATATTTATACGAGTTCATATTTTTTTTATACCTAATGTTATATGTAATTATAAAAGTTATAATCCTTTATATAACCTTCATAAAAGTTATTATCAACACCAACACATATAAATAACATAGGCGGGATAATATTCGGCCAAAAGTTAGTATTTGGCGGGATAATATTCGATCCAAATTAATTTTCAATGAAAATTTTTAACTCTACATTATTCAAGGGACAAACATAACCACCGTTCGTCTCTTGAATGAAATTCAATTAGGCGGGATTCCCCCTCCCCCCCCCCCCCCCCACCCACTCTGTTCAATGGGTTGACGTGTCGTTCGGTTGTCCACACACTTCTGAAACCAAAACCCTCTCACTTCTCAAGAACCCCCCAAACCCTCCCCTCTCTCTTTCTCTGTCTCACTCATTTTGAAACCAAAACCCTCATCTCTCTCTCTCTCTCTCTCCACCGATTCCTCCACTCTCACCAAACCCCAACCATTACCACCGATTCCTCCTCACTCTCACCATCACCACCTCCGATTCCGCCCTCTTCACACTCACCACCGTCGAGCCCGGCCTCCAACATGCCACCAAAAAAGTCCAAGAAGATCCATGTTCGCCCAAGGGTTACTCCACCACCGCTGAGCCCGACCACCACTCCACAACCGGCCCCCACTCCACAACCGGCCACCACTCCTCGGAGGTCACCTCGAATCCCAACTAATCCCGCGTCACCACCACCACCTCCGCCAACTCAGCCCGTGTCACCACCACCACCTCCGCCAACTCAACCCGCGTCACCACCACCACCTCCGAGGCCAACTCAGCCGGCGTCACCACCACTTCGGAGGAGCCCTAGGAAGCCACCAGCTCCTCGGAAGCCACCACCCCCGAAGAGACGGCTGGTACGGAGCGGCTCTTCCTCATCGGCAACCATGGCCTCCTCTCCAACACCGACGGACACCACCCGACAGGCGCCTCCCCCTCTTTCAGTGGCTGCAGCGGAAGATGAGTCCACCACCCCTCTGGACTCTCCTCCGCCTGTCGGTGGCGCACGAGCTCGGTCATCAACACCTCCAGCCTCCTCTCTGTCAGTGAGTGCCTCACGGGCTCCGTCGACCTCCCCTCCACCCCCTCCTCTGAACGTCAGTGGAGAACAGGCTGAGGAAGAACCCCAGAAAGTCTATCTACCAATAAGAGGTTAGGTTTTTTTAATTTCAGATGTTTTAGGGTTAATTGATTCCCCAATTTTTATCTTTGTTTGATGATTTCAGAGAGAATATGGATTTGTAGGGTTTATCTTTGTGTTAGGGTTTTCTGATTCCCCAAATGGTAGGCTTTGTATGTGTCTTTGCTTATCTAATCGTTGTCTTCATGATTTGTAGGGAAAGGAAGGACTGTGGTGAGTAACAAGACTATGCAGATAGTGAGGGTCACTGGAAAGATAAAGATTTCGTGGTCGGAGTTCCATGGAAACCCCGAGCTCAACCAATACAGTTTGCTGATTAGGGATATAGGGACTGCTGTGAAGACACACGTGCCAATGCTAGCCTCCTCCTTCGAGCAGCTTGAGAAGAAGCACAAGGATACACTTGCTGCTTACCTGGATGTAAGCAATTGTTCTCTTCCCTTGTCCTATTTTGTCTGTTGGTTTACAAGTTGTTGTCAATAAATTGAGGTGTTTATTTTGCTGGATTGTATAATGTGTTATGAGATAGGTATTTGCTGTTTGTTAGTTGTCAATTTCTTAGGAGTTAATGTTAAAAATGCAGCTATACTATGCAAAGTTAGTTAAAGAGTTTGTTAGAATTCAATGGATGAGATCACTTGTAGTGTCACGTGTGTCATTGTATATAAATACATAAACTCTCTCCATAGTCAATTCATTCAGTTCACTTGTAACAAACTATGAGGAAATACATAATGGTTTTCCCTCTTTCATTTTCTTCATTTTTCTGTTCTTCATTTCACCTTCATATGAGATTGATCTTGACTGTTTCACATTCTCAATTGCTCATCACTTAAATACCATTTTCTTTCTTCACTTGCATTCTAACTGAATGGTAGTTGTTCATTTTGCTTTATTCACTTGCATTATCAGGATCTGATAATGATATATGATAATGTAGGAACTGTTTTCTTCACTTTGCTTTCTTCACTTGCATTAAATTGTTTTCTTCACTTGCATTCTCATGGTTAGTTGTTATGTGTTCTGAATGCATTAAACTATTTTCTTCACTTGCATTCTCATGGTTAGTTGTTATGTGTTCTGAATGCAAGGCCATGTTTTCTTCACTTGCATCTGTTGATTTTCACTTTGCTTTGCCCATCTCTCATGTTCTGTGTTCTCTCATTTTCACTTTGTAGACTATGTACGTTGTATCTACTGATGATGAAAAATTGAAGAAGTATATTGAGACTCAGGCAGCATCAAGATACCGTAGTTGGAAGTACAAGTGTCATTCCCACTTCTTGAAGCATGGTCCACCCATACCTCTTGAGTTCAAACTCCGTCCCGAGCAATGGCACTACCTTGTCGAGAACGAGTTCCTCGCCCCTGAAAAACTGGTTAGCTTTTTTTGTGTATTTTCCATTTAAATGTTTCCATATGTTTACTGTTCTCTGATGTTTATATGTTGTTGTGTTTTTGGAAGAAATAAGCAACCGCAACAAGCTCAACAGATCTAAGAATCCCAAGCCTATCAAGCACCACTCAGGGCCTAGACCTGTGTGCTACCGGGCAGAGCAGTTGTACAAGGACGGACACTTGGCCCCTTTTGTGCAAGCTTCAATAGACGAATACCTCCAAGACGATGAAGACGACTCGACTGTGGTGAGTGTGTACTGACGGTTTATCTATCTCTGACTTGTAGGATGTCATTGTTGAGTTCCTTGGATGATTTTATTGTGTAGGATGCTAATGTATTCTTTCTGTTCCCAGGAAATTATGCAGCAGGCAATTGACGACTATTGCAGTTCGCGACCAGAGGAAGAAGACAATGATGTCCTACCAGTAGCTACTCAGTGTGAGATAATCGTCAAGGCCTTTGGAGATAGGAGGGGCACTTCTGTACGAGGTAAACCAACTTAGGATAAGGCTTTAAAATGAGTTTAATAATTGATCTGTTATATATAACTTGATGAGTATATATATTATCATTACTATCAGTTATATATGCAAATATATAAAGATTCAAAGTGAGTTCAATTATATATAATTTCATTCATCTCAATCTGAGTTAGGAACTTTACAAGCTGATTGTCATAACTTTACATCATTTAAGAGCTACATTACACCATGAATTCCAACTGTAAAAGCATAAAATCTGATTTTTTTACTTTACCATCATATTTTAGGAACCAATTTCATACTTTACCATCATATTTTATGAACTTAATATCTATGTAATTTTCACATTCTTTGCCTTCATTTAGGGATGGACGCGGCTGTCAAGAAGCCTCCAAGGAAGCGAGGGGCTGATTGGTCCACTCTAGGCCCGGCAAAAAGACAAGAGCTGGAAGACCAAGCTAGGGAGGCTAATGAGCGAGCAAGGAAGGCTGAGGAGAACACCAAGCTAGCCAATGACAAATATGATCAGATGAAGGACAAAATGGAGCACTTTGAGAGGCTGATAGCTCGACACTTCCCTACCGAAGTGCAGGTTTGAGCACTTGGCGATCTAGGTAGGTGACAATTAACACGAACTTGGTTGCAGCTTGCACAGTTTCTATGCTTCACTTTTGGATTAGTTTGTGCAACTTTTGGATCACGATTCTAGACTTGTAAGTGCAGTTGGTGTTTGAACATGGTGTTTCTAAACTTTATGTCCGTTTGTGTTTCAACTCAAGTACTTTGGTAGTTTGTTTTGCTGACATGGGTGTTTGAATGGGTTGGTTGATGAACAATGATGTTATGGCAGGTTTTAATGTATGTATGAACAATGTATGCAGTTTTAATGTATGGAATATGTATTGTTGGTGGTTACATTTGCCTTGTATGCAGGTTTTATATATGAAATGGCAGGTTTTTATGTATGAAATGGGTGCTGGTGCACTCTATGTTGAATGCATTGTTGTTTCTTTTGGGTTACCTTTGGTTTCGGACAGGGAGCAACACAAAATGCAACGTATATGCTGTTAATTTTTATTAAACTCAAGCCACAAACCTAACCTAAAACGACTACGTTCTATTAACTGAAGCCACAAATATTTTGAACCAAAAGTTGATCTCCAAAACTCTCAGGGCACCACAAATGATGTCCATCAAGACAACATGACTAACCAAATGTTCATCAAGACACAACATTACTTCACCTTATGTTCGTCCCCTCCGTTATCAAGACACAAACTTTAGTGGTCGCCTGAACCATAAAATCTCTGACAATGTCCTCGTGGGCCCGTGAATTGGATGTCAATCAAGGGACGGAGGTTCAATTGGTCCGTGTTTTAAGTGCTCTAGGTGCGCTGCACAAGGGACAAACCTCAGGGGACGGATGTACATGCCTAGAGTTACTAGGAGTCCAAAACCCTCTTCAGGAGACGAAATTTGCCCGTGTCTAGAACCTCAAACTGGCCTAGTGCGTAAAGCCCCAAAAGAAAAGATAGAAAGATCGCCGTCAAATAGAGTTAGACTACACAAAAACTCAAGGAATTGCTTGTTAATTATTAAGCAACTATTGTATGTAAAAAAAATGTAGAAAGAGGAACTCTCAACTTGCAATGAGGAGTTTTCGAAGTCCAGAACATTTGTATTGTTTAAACTTTCGACATGGAACTCTTTTTTGTGTCATTAAATCTCAAAAGTTTACACGTCCTCCAAAATCGAATTAAGATTTGATGTTCCATTCTTGAAGGCTTCCAATTACTAAGAGATGGTTGTTGGTGTCATTGGTGAATCCCACATAATTAGAAGTGGAAAGGTTTCTAGCCTGGTGGGTTACTATGCTAATTAAATGGTTTTAGGTTGGAGCTCCATCAAACTTATGTGTTGAATTTGATTGTTGGGTTCAAACATTGCCTACAAACCAACCCATCCATCATCCAAGACAACTCTCCTCTAACCCCAAATGAAAATAGGGGAAATATATCAGAAATTACTATTTCTACTTATATGTTTTGTTGTTTATTTTATTTTATTTTTTGTTATGGAAAAAATTCGAAATATCTGACAAACCCGATACTATTAAAGGCTATAAAAAACCGACAAAAGACATAAAACAACCAAATGGGATTTGGAAGAGAAATATATTAAAGAAACCAAGCCGAACCGAATGACCAGTACACTCCTGTTAAATAACCTAGTGGAGGATAAGTCAAACACTACCTATGGAATATATGATCATAGGCAGGGGCGGAGGGAGGGGGGCATGAGGTGGCTCGAGCCCCCCCCCCCCGGGTCGGGGGAAAACGCTAAAAAAAAAATTGTATTTTTTTTGTAATTTTGGATAATTTAAGGGTTAAAAATAGTTAAAAAGAGCATTAAATCAATAAGTTTGCTTATCTTAGTTGGTATGGGTTGAGGAATAGAATGATAAGGTCTTGAGTTCGAATCCTTATAGCTTTATTTTAGGAATTTTTTCTCCTTTTAACATTTTAAACTCAAAATAGCTATTTAAATCATACATTTAGTGTGTTTTATACTATATTTCTTATAACAAAAATATAAATCTCGAAAATTTAGTTGAGCCCCCCCCTCGGATTTTTTCTGGCTCCGCCCCTGATCATAGGACATGTTGATCATATAATAGTATGTAA
This sequence comes from Persicaria tinctoria, assembly GCA_037127255.1. Taxonomy (NCBI): domain Eukaryota; kingdom Viridiplantae; phylum Streptophyta; class Magnoliopsida; order Caryophyllales; family Polygonaceae; genus Persicaria; species Persicaria tinctoria. Next base: position 15,261,425 of record JBANSL010000007.1, on the reverse strand, counting down.
TTCCACATTTCTGTAAAGGGCATTTTGGTAATTTCGGGTCCTAACCTCCTATGCAGCTAGAAGCATAAGTGCAGGTTTGGGCGCCATTTTTTGGTGTAAAATTGCAGTTGTACATAATAGCCGGTTTCTAGAGCTCAATGGAAGTTCCCTACATCTAAAACATGTTGGGCCCAAAGCCCATTTTTCCAGCCCACTTGAAAGTCAAAATTTATGGCTTCTTGTGTAAGCCACATGTAAAAAAAAGGCATTAGCCTTTTCTTTCTCTTTTGGTACGTGATGTACGAGAGCAAGTAGAAGCAAGCAGCTCCAGTAGCTTCTTTGAAAGCTGAAAGGGAAAACCCCATTGTAGGAGCACAAAAGTGAGGAGGGAGAAAGGAGAAAGAGGGGAAAAGTGATGAGAAAGTGAGTGGATCTTCCTTGTCTCATCCGGGTTTCTTCACCTCGAGTTCTCGGTAAGCCTACTCATGTTTGTCGGCTTTTATTCCCTCGTTTAGAATCCCTAATCTTGGTGAAAATGGTGTAGTACCAATTTGAGTGAAATTGGTGGTATCTCCTTGTGTGAGATTTGTAAGTGAAGAACACTTGTGTACCCATTTTGTTGATTAGTGGATTTTGGTGCTCTGGCGGGTGACAGTGGTTTTTGATCCTCCGGGTTAGGGAGGGTTTTCCACTTAAATCGTTGTGTTCTTGCTTGTGTTTGTTTGTGTGCTTGTGTTGCTTGGTTTGATTGTGTTTGAGGTTCCTTAAATTTGTGAACTTGGTTATCAGCGGGATTGTAGCTTGAGTTGCTAGGTTCCCGATTCAGTTCTGCATTTGGGTCTTGTCGATCCCAACAAGTGGTATCAGAGCCTGGTTGCTAGTTTGGAAGCAGAAATGACGACCAAGTCAGATGATTTTGCTGGTACGATGATCAAGTTGACATCTTCCAACTACTCGATTTGGAAATCGAGAATGGAGGATTTGTTGTACTGCAAGGATTTGTATGATCCGATTAAGCTTGGGTCTAGCAAGCCGAATGGTATGTCTGAAGGAGACTGGGAAAAGCTACATCGGAAGTCTGTGGGAACTGTCAGACAATGGGTTGATAACAGTGTCTGTCACCATATAAGCAACGAAACTGATGCACAGGTTTTGTGGAAGAAGTTGGAATCCATGTATGAGAGGAAGTCTGCGCAGAGCAAAACCTTTGTGATAAGGATGCTTGTAAATTTCAAGTACAAGGATGGAAAGCCTATAGCCGAGCACTTGAGTGAGTTTCAGGAGCTTGTAAATCAGCTGAATACTATGAAGTTGGTCCTAGATGACGAGTTGCAGGCCTTATTGCTTCTTAGCTCTTTGCCTGACACTTGGGAGACTCTGGTGGTGACCATTAGCAACTCTGCACCGAGTGGTGTTGTGTCCTTATCGACCGTGAAGGATAGTTTCTACAACGAAGAGACTAGGAGAAAGGATATGGGCACAAGTACCTCACATGCTTTGGCCACAACTGCTGAAGAAAGGTTCAGAGGAAGAAGCAGAGACAGAAGAGGTCGTGGAAAATCCAGAGGGAAATCACAGAAGAGAGATGCTTCCCAAGGTAAAGAAAAGTCTGTCTGTTATCATTGTGGCAAAGAGGGGCATATAAGAAAGAATTGTTATGCGTTGAAGAGGAAGCAAAAGGAAGAGAAAAATAAGAAAGATGATGAGAAGAACACTGCTGCAACTGTCTATGGCGATGAGGAAGCTATGGTGGTTCTCTCCTGTGTTGATGATCACAACCAGGAATTTGATACTCGTGTAGAATGGATAGTTGATTCAGCTGCATCCTATCATGCTACACCGAGGAAGGAGATTTTCACCACCTATGAAGCCGGAGACTTTGGTTTAGTGAAGATGGGGAACTTCAGCTCTGCGAAGATTGTTGGTATTGGTGACATTTGTGTTCAGACAAATGTAGGTTGCACGATGACCTTGAAGAATGTGCGACATGTACCAGATCTTCGCTTGAATTTGATTTCTCAACAAGCCTTGGACCGAGAAGGTTATCATAGTAGCACTGGTGATGGAAAGTGAAAGCTGACAAAAGGATCTATGGTGATTGCAAAGGCAAGCTTGAGCTACACTCTTTATAGAACTCAGCTGAAGGTTGCTAGAGGTGGCCTGAATGCAGTTGAGGGTGTTGCATCACCAGATTTGTGGCATAGGCGGCTCGCGCATATGAGTGTCAAAGGACTGCAAGTTTTGGCAAGGAAGTCTCTCATTCCTGTTGCCAAAGGTATGACACTAAACCCCTGTGACAATTGCTTGTTTGGAAAGCAAACTAGAGTGTCATTCAGTAAGTCTTCTGAAAGGAAGAAAAATTTGCTTGAGTTGGTGTATTCTGATGTGTGTGGTCCCATTGATGTACCTTCCTTAGGAGGTAGTAGGTATTTTCTGACCTTTATTGATGATGCTTCACGGAAGGTTTGGGTGTTTGTTTTGAAGACAAAAGACCAGGGGCTTGATTGCTTCAAGCAATGGCATGCCATGGTGGAAAGGGAGAAGGGTTGCTCCCTAAAGAGCCTTCGTAGTGACAATGGAGGCGAGTACACATCCAAGGAGTTTCAGAGATATTGTCTGCAGCATGGGATTAGGCATGAGGAGACAACTCCTGGTACTCCACAGCACAATGGTGTTGCAGAAAGAACAAATAGAACCCTGCTTGAGAAGGTCAGATGCATGCTGAAAATGGCAAAGCTTCCTAAGCCATTTTGGGGAGAAGCTTTGAGCACTGCCTGCTACTTGATGAACCGATCTCCATTGCCAGCTTTGGATTTTGATATCCCTGAGAGAGTGTGGTCTGGAAGAGACATTTCTTACTCTCACCTGAGGGTCTTTGGTTGTAAGGCATTTGTACATGTGCCTAAAGAACAGAGACATAAGCTGGATGACAGAGCAATCACTTGCATGTTTCTGGGTTATGGAGATGCTGATTTTGGGTACAAGTTGTGGGATCCAGAGAAGAAGAAAGTGTTCAGATCCAGAGATGTGATCTTTCACGAGGACAAGACACTATCAGATGCTGATACACCTGCACCAGAGGAAGATCTTGAGCTACCAGTCTACTTCCCTTCTCAATCAGAAGAGATTGGAACAAGTGGTGAGTCTCACTCAGGAGATGATGAGGAGATTCCCACTGCAGATGAAGTGTCACCAGAAGCTGAAGCTGAATTTGGTGAGGGCTCTGAGCAGGGGGAGCCGACACAAGATGAGGAGACAGTTGAGCTCAGGAGATCAAGCAGAGAGCGTCATCCGTCCACAAGATACCCCTGTTCTGAGTATGTTGCAGTCACTGAAGAGGGGGAGCCTGAGAGCTTTCAGGAAGCTCAAACCCACAAGGAGAAAGCTCAGTGGAGAAAAGCCATGGAAGAAGAGATAAGTTATTTGAAGAACAACAACACTTATGAGCTTGTTAAACTTCCCAAAGGAAGAAAGGCCTTGAAGAACAAGTGGGTGTACAAGCTGAAGATGGATGGAGACAAACTAGTCAAGTACAAGGCCCGACTAGTTGTGAAAGGTTTCAGCCAGAAAAAGGGAGTTGATTTCAATGAAATCTTCTCACCTGTTGTGAAGATGAGTTCCATCAGGGTGATCCTTGTCTTAGCTGCAAGCATGGATTTGGAACTTGAGCAGTTAGATGTGAAGACTGCATTTCTCCATGGTGATTTGGAGGAGGAGATATATATGGAGCAGCCGGAAGGGTTTGAAGTAAAAGGGAAAGAGCACTTGGTTTGCAAACTGAAGAAGAGCTTGTATGGGCTGAAGCAAGCTCCCAGACAATGGTACAAGAAATTTGATTTCGTCATGGTGGATCATGGCTACACCAGAACAAGTGCAGATCATTGTGTTTACTTCAAGCGGCATTCAGATGGCAGGTTTGTGTTTCTTCTGCTGTATGTAGATGATATGTTGATTGTTGGACCGGATAAATCTATGGTTGATGATTTGAAGAAGAAGTTGTATACTTCCTTTGATATGAAAGACTTGGGACCAGCACGCCTGATTTTGGGTATGCAGATTACCCGTGATAGGAAGGCCAAGAAGATATGGTTGTCACAAGAGAGGTATGTTGAGAAGGTCTTGAGTAGGTTCAACATGGAGAGTGCTAAGCCAGTTAGCACACCTCTTGCTAGTCACTTCAAGTTGAGCAAGAAGAGTTGTCCATTTACAAATGAAGAGAAGAAGAAGATGGCCACCGTTCCCTACTCATCAGCAGTTGGGAGTTTGATGTATGTTATGGTGTGTACCCGGCCTGACATTGCTCATGCAGTTGGTTTGGTCAGCAGGTTCCTCTCTAATCCAGGCAGAGATCATTGGGAGGCAGTGAAATGGATCTTCAGATATTTGAAAGGTACGTCGAAGATGTGTTTATGCTATGGGGGTTCCAAACCCATTCTTGAAGGCTTCACCGATTCAGACATGGCAGGAGACCTTGATGGTAGGAAGTCTACATCGGGGTATTTGTTCACTTTTGCTGGGGGAGCTGTCTCATGGCAGTCTAAGTTGCAAAAGTGTGTTGCTTTGTCCACGACAGAGGCAGAGTACATTGCCATGAAAGAAGCAGGAAAAGAGATGCTCTGGGCGAAGAGGTTTCTTCGAGAGTTGGGGTTGAAGCAAGGAGAGTATGTGGTAAACTATGATAGCCAAAGTGCTCTTGATTTGAGCAAGAACGCTACATACCATTGTCGGACCAAGCATATTGATGTAAGGTACCATTGGATTCGAGATGCAATGAGCAACCGAGAAATGGCTTTGAAGAAGATTCACACGAACAAGAATCCAACTGACATGTTAACCAAGGTGGTGACTGCCAACAAGCATCAGTTCTGCGCCAAGATGGCGGGGCTGATCCGCAACTCATGCCGAGACGAGCATGGATGACTTCCCCTTGGGCTGGAGGGGGAGATTGTTGGGCCCAAAGCCCATTTTTCCAGCCCACTTGAAAGTCAAAATTTATGGCTTCTTGTGTAAGCCACATGTAAAAAAAAGGCATTAGCCTTTTCTTTCTCTTTTGGTACGTGATGTACGAGAGCAAGTAGAAGCAAGCAGCTCCAGTAGCTTCTTTGAAAGCTGAAAGGGAAAACCCCATTGTAGGAGCACAAAAGTGAGGAGGGAGAAAGGAGAAGGAGGGGAAAAGTGATGAGAAAGTGAGTGGATCTTCCTCGTCTCAGCCGGGTTCCTTCACCTCGAGTTCTCGGTAAGCCTACTCGTGTTTGTCGGCTTTTATTCCCTCGTTTAGAATCCCTAATCTTGGTGAAAATGGTGTAGTACCAATTTGAGTGAAATTGGTGGTATCTCCTTGTGTGAGATTTGTAAGTGAAGAACACTTGTGTACCCATTTTGTTGATTAGTGGATTTTGGTGCTTTGGCGAGCGACAGTGGTTTTTGATCCTCCGGGTTAGGGAGGTTTTCCACTTAAATCGTTGTGTTCTTGCTTGTGTTTGTTTGTGTGCTTGTGTTGCTTGGTTTGATTGTGTTTGAGGTTCCTTAGATTTGTGAACTTGGTTATCAACGGAATTGTAGCTTGAGTTGCTAGGTTCTCGATTCAGTTCTGCATTTGGGTCTTGTCGATCCCAACAAAACATTCATTCTCAATCAGGGGTGGAGGGAGGGGGGGCATGCGAAGCCCCCCCGGAAAAAAGTACTTTTATATATGTAGTATGAGAGTTGATAGTATCATAGAAATACATTGTAGCACAGCGGTAGCAGGTGTGTTTGGGAGAGGAAAGATCCCATATTCGTTTCTCCTCCCCCACCTCAATTTTCAATTTTTTTAAACCTTCTAAATCCATGTTGGCTTCTTCTTTTATTCAATTTTTTTAAACCTTCTAAATTCCTGTTGACTTCTTCTTTTATTCAATTTTTTTTAACCTTCTAAATCCCTGTTGGCTTCTTCTTTTTTAAAAAAATAAAATTTCATTTCCCCATTCAGGTTAGAACTTACAACTTAGATTAGTTATAAATTTGTGAATTAAGGTTTGGAATGGCAAAGAAGCAATCTATTTGCAATTTTTCATGAACTAGCGAAAAAAATTTGAGCCCCCGCTGGACATATTACTGGCTCCGCCCCTGTTCTCAATTGTTCCTATTATCTACAGATTTCTAATTGTTCAAACTACCAGAATAACACCGTCGAAAAGTAGATACAATACGATACAATATCTCGATGTATGATGTAAAAACAAGGCTCCAGAAAAGCGTTGTTCAAACATCGAAGTTATTATAAATACACAGCCACGATCCCGATCAAATACGACTCATATATACCTCACACCAATATTAACGGAAACACCAAGCAAGTCGCCAAATTCCACTAATAAGTGGCCCTTGGCTGGAGCTGGTAGGAACCATTTAATATATACAAAAAAAAAAAAAAGAGGCAAAAACAAAAGAATATCCTATCCAAGCAGGCAACATGTACATGTGTTTTCATGTGCCTCCTCAATCAACATTGGCCAACATCATGGCAATAGATCTTCTATACACACTGCAATTACAGAAAAATATTACATAACCATAGTACGGAGTATATATTATATAATAGAAGATCTAATTATAAACAACACATTTGATTCCCTATCCTAATATATATCCTATCTTCTCTGCCTTTTCTTACTACCGGATAAAAAGCAAAATGTTACAGGAACACTGTAGATGTCACTCTTTGTGTAGTCAAATTTGATAAATTGTATTCCCGGAAGGCTGTTTTCTTGGAGGTTCGTCTTCACTGCCCACATGTCTCCTGATGTACCGCTGGTCTGCGGTGTTGTTATTGGTAGCGCTTGGCTTCGTTCGTTCGTCTACGTCCGCATCTCATCCGGTTTAGTTAGGCTTGATTTCTCTTTGTAGAGCGCGCGCTTGTGCCTGTTTCTTGCACCTTCGTTGTATTTTGTCTTCATTATGACGGTTTCCGTCTGCCGACTTGTCGGCCATCGAGGTCCAGATTTTTCTAGCCTCGAATTATTTCCTAATAAAAAAAAAAAAATTGATAAATTGCCTTCCGGTGTGGCAATTTCAGGCTTGATCTTCCGAAATCACTATGGGTTAGTTGTTGCTCATGGTAGTGTCCATTATGAGTACAAATTTGCGCTAGTTGTAGAGGCTCTGGTTTCTCAAAGAAGGCGTGGGAAAAGAAAGCAAACTGTGGAGCTGTACGTGGGAAATCGAGTTGTTAATTTCCCACACTTTATTCCTTCTCTAACACTTTGATGGGTGCATTTCAACCACACATCTTTTGTGAGAACAACTCGTCTATTGATAGAATTGCTTGCCTCCTCCATCTGGCGCGCCTTCACAAGACCTTCTCGTCAACTCGAGTCTACGTACGCATGCTCATCCGCAAGGATACCCTTAAATGATGGCCCAGTCGGACCTTACCTTATAAAAAAATGGGTAATTTTAGTCTCATTTCTTTCTTCCATGTGTAATGCTAAGTAATTAGATATAGGTAAAAAAAATAAATCTTGGTGTGTGTAATATAATACTCTGTCCATTTTGAACATGTCATTTTACTATCTGTGTATATTTTTTAATATATACTTTTTTATTAATTTTTTTATAATGATTTTATACTTTTTATTAATAACTATTAAATTATAAAAAAAATAGTGAATATATATACTTCGTAAATTTTATATTCTTAAAAAATACGAGTAAATAATATTTTAGAGCCAATGTAGTGTGATAGGATTGTTGATATAGCCGTTATTGTTGTTTCATTTGAAAAAGCTTGGACCCTTCTTTTGGCCCAATATGTCTTTATCCCACTAACCCTTGCTCCAGTTTGGCCCATTGCACCACTCAAGCAAGCTGAACACATCTCATTCATATTATTGTGTTTTTAAAATGATAAAAAAGTACATAAAATTTTAAAATAATTTCGTTCTTATTAGTAGTATTTAATTTGTGTGTAATAATAATTTTTCTCCACATGCAAGCATTCGTCTTTTTTTATCATTTATCGATAATGATAATATATATTATACATTAATAACAAATCCATTCAATACTTCTAAAAAATATACTGATATATCTAATGTAACCATTATTCGGTTATTAGATTACAAAAATAGTATGATAGTATATATATCAGCATCATTTTTATATTATCACAATATCATAACTTATACTTCTTCTATCTAATAAAATATGCCATTTTTTAACTCTTTTTTTTTTTAGAGATGGACATGGAATGGAAAGGGATTTGCTACAGAGACGACCCATGTGGATCCAGGAGGTCAATAAGAGCTACAAAGACGACCCAGAGATTGCCAAACGCAAAACAGAGGCAGTAGTGGACAGTGCTCCTGACTTCAAGAAGCAAGGGGACCTCTTGAGATACAAAGAGAGATTGGTGGTGGGGCAAGATAAAGAGCTCCGACACCAGATTGTGCTTTCTTTCCATTCGGAGCCGTTAGGAGGGCATTCTGGGATATCGAATGCGACCAACATACCAGAGATTAAAGGCACTGTTCTATTGGGAATGCATGAAGAGTTTTGTGGAACAATTTGTTAGAGAATGTGATGTTTGTCAGAGACACGAACATGAAACAATTGCATATCCGAGGTTGTTGCAACCATTGCCTACCCCTGTGTTACCTTGACACTCGATCGGAATGGACTTCGTGGAAGGGTTGCCTAAGTCTAATGAGTTTGATGTGATTCTAGTGGTGGTAGATAGATTGAAGAAGTACAGTCACTTCGTGTTGTTGTCCCATCCTTTCACTGCTAGCCAGGTAGCGAAGGCCTTCATGGAGACCATCTATAAACTTCATGGGCTACCTCAAGACATAGTGTCAGTCAGTGACAAAATCTTTACAAGCCATTTTTAGAGGGAGTTGTTTACTGCACTGGGCATGACACTCAAGCTCTCCACTGCTTACCACCCACAAACAAACAACCAGACCAAGCGAGTTAACCACTGCCTAGAGATGTATTTGCGATGTATGACTTCGAATCTACCTAAGCAATGGGCAAAGTGGGTGGCTTTGGGAGAGTGGTGGTACAATACATTGTATGACACAACTCTGAGGATGTCCTCATTCCAGACTCTATATGGGTATGCTCCTCCTATGTAAGGTGCAATTTCTAGTAGCATTACCACAACAACTATTGAAGAGTGGTTCCATGAGAGGGAATTGACCTTGTCAGTTCCCAAGAGTGGACTAGAGATGGCCAAGGAAAGGATGAAACACTTTGTTGATAAACATCCAACTGAACGAGAAGTGCAGGTGGGTGATTTAGTGTATTTGAAGCTTCAGCCTTATAGATAGTCGACGGTGGCACTCAGGAAGTGTTTGAAGCTCAGTGCTAAGTACTATGGACCATTTGAAGTGTTTGAGAAGATAAGAAAAGCGGCCTACGTATTGTTATTGCCAGCATCTTCCAAGCTACACCCGGTGTTTCATATCTCACATCTTAAGAAGAAGGTGGGGAAGGGCACTGTAGTGGTCCATAAGCCACCCTCAACGACAGAGGAGGGATTGATCATCACGGCTCCCGAGGCAGTGCTAGATACGCGAGTCCATCACCTGGCTAGCAGAGATCCAGTGGTGGAGTGGCTCATCAAATGGGTGAATCTGCCTGCAAATGAAGCAACTTGGGAGGCAGCAGAACATATTCTTCATCAATTCCCTGATTTTGTTTCTTAACAACCTTGAGGACAAGGTGTCTTAGGGAGGGGAGTGATGTTAGGCTTGGGTCATGATATGTGAGGAACTTGTATAAATGTAAAGGAGGACTTATGTTTTGGTATCTCATTCATAATACAAACACATATGGTCCCAAACTCTCTCTCGTTCTCATCTTACTCTCTCTCGCTCACTCTAACTAACTACTGAAGGATCTAATACTAGATTCAGAATTCCCGTTCAGTGTAATTTTTACGGGACAAAATCAGAACAAAATTCACTTTTTTTTTTTAAATCCTGTTGGAATCGGAACGATGCCGGAATTTGTTCTCAACTCTATTTTTTTTAAAAAGAACTAAAATCTATATAAAAACATACTACATCCGTTCCAAAAATAGATGGGTTTTAGATAGTAGTTTTTGTTTCAAAATTAATAGGTATTTATGTTTTCTAGGTAAGGGATTATAATAATTTTTATTGATTTATGTATTGGGTGACTTTTTAAAAGATTTTTTTATTGTTTAAAATATGTAGCGAGTATTTAAAAAATAATAAAATTATGAAAAATTTCGTGGAATAATGATATATTTTAAAGGGAATTGTTTTATTAAAATTTGTGCAAATGCCTAAAAGCCTATGTATTTTGGAACGAAGAGAGTATCAAATTTTATTTTATTTTTACAATTTTACAATTATTACTAATAAGTGTGAAATTTTATATATATATATAGGGTTGGGTTCAGGTGCAAAGGTCACCAAAAGTGAGAAGGAAAGAAGTGATTTGATTGGTCCAAAAATTGTCAAGAAATGTTTTGATTGGTCCACGTCATTTAAAAAATTCGGGCAAAAAAATCCCTGCCCGCGCCTGCCCAGTTCGGAAATGCGAGGCCCACTCGCACCCCCTCCCCTCTCCGCGCGTGTGGTGGACGCGTTGTTGTAGCAACAAAAAAAAAAACCTGCTACCCCCGCGTTGCACAGGAATCGAACACGGGCCTCAACACACAACCCCCAACACTTAAACCATTGCACCACCCAATACTTCTTTGTTATTAAAGGCATCAATTAACACTAGTACTTTTTGAGTTAAAGCCACCACTTTAATTATAATTAATATGTTTTCACTTAAATATGTTAATTACACATTAATTAATATATTAATATATATTTCGACCTAAAAAATAATAATTAATATTAAAATCAAAATCAAAATAAATATTAAAATAAAAATGATAATAAATATATTAATATATATTTATATTAAAATAAAATGGTTAATGAACCACTACTCTTTATTTGATGAACCACTAGAATTTATTTCATGAACCACTACTATTTAATAATTATAAAATTTTCATTCTTCTTTTATTTTCTTTTAATGTTTATTTTTAATTAATTAATTAATTTTATTTAAAATAAAATGGTTCATGAACCACTACTCTTTATTTGATGAACCACTACTCTCTATTTGACGAACCACTGGAATTTATATTCTTATAATAATTAACATATTTCATATAAATTTAAAAATTACACATTAAGAGAGATGTTATCAATATATATTCTTATAATAATTAACATATTTCATATAAATTTAGTGAACCACACCAAGTGAACAAAATCCAGTGAACCACACCTAGCTACTGAACCAACATCCATTTAGTCACCGAACCAACATCTATTTACTCACTGAACCAACCCCTATTTAGTCACTGAACCAACCTCTATTTAGTAACCGAACCAACATCTATTTAGTCACTGAACCAACATCTATTTACTCACTGAATCAACCCCTATTTAGTCACCGAACCAACCTCTATTTAGTAGCCGAACCAACATCTATTTAGTCATTGAACCAACATCTATTAAGTCACTGAACCAACCTCTATTTAGTCACCGAACCAACCTCTATTTACTCACTGAACCAACCCCTATTTAGTCACCGAACCAACCTCTATTTAGTCACCGAACCAACATCTATTTACTCACTGAACCAACCCCTATTTAGTCACTGAACCAACCTCTATTTAGTAACCGAACCAACATCTATTTAGTCACTGAACCAACATCTATTTACTCACTGAATCAACCCCTATTTAGTCACCGAACCAACCTCTATTTAGTAGCCGAACCAACATCTATTTAGTCACTGAACCAACATCTATTAAGTCACTGAACCAACCTCTATTTAGTCACCGAACCAACCTCTATTTACTCACTGAACCAACCCCTATTTAGTCACCGAACCAACCTCTATTTAGTCACCGAACCAACATCTATTTAGTCGCTGAACCAACCTCTATTAAGTCACTGAACCAACCTCTATTAAGTCACTGAACCAACCTCTATTTAGTCACCGAACCAACATCTATTTACTCACTGAACCAACCCCTATTTAGTCACCGAACCAACCTCTATTTAGTCACCGAACCAACATCTATTTAGTCACCGAACCAACATCTATTAAGTCACTAAACTAATCTTTATTTAGTCACCGAACCAACATCTATTTAGTCGCTGAACCAACCTCTATTAAGTCACTGAACCAACCTCTATTAAGTCACTGAACCAACCTCTATTTAGTCACCGAACCAACCTCTATTTAGTCACTGAACCCATCTCTATTAAGTCACTAAGCCAACCTATTTACTAATTGAACCCACCTCTATTTAGTCAAGCTATTTACTCACTAAGCTATTTACTAACTCCCCCACTCTCCCTCTCTCAAGAGTGACAAAACCCAAACTTCCCAGCTGGGAGATCTTTGGCCACTTTCAATTCCATCCATGTGAGTCTCTCATCGATCTGCTACTCAATTTGAGTTTAGCAACTTCAATTGTTAAGTCTCTGATCTGAATTCCAACTTTCTGATTTTAGGTTTTATGTTATTGGTTGAGTTGCAGGGGATTGACAGAGGGAGGAGAACAAGAGAACGACACACCGCAAATCAAGCAAAATCTGAGAATCGAATTCCATTTATAAAGAGCATCGAATTGGAATATATGATTGGTTTCTCAGTGTACCACGAAACTGCAAAAGGGGCAAAATAAAAATCCCACCTTTATTGATCTGAACCCAATTCGATTAACCCTATAGATAAAATAATATTAAATTCAAGCAATCGCCAAGGCCGAGAGCACAAACTCCAATGATGGAGACGTACTTCAATGGCGGGGGTTCAGAAATCCAGGCCGATAATCTGCAGACGCTTTATCTGATGAACCATAGCTACTCCGACGCCCCGCCTCCTCCTCCCGGCATGTTCTTGATGAACCCAGCCGCCCACGCCCTCAATCCGGGGTCTTTACAGCACACGCCACCGCAACACCTCGTCGGAATCCCCCGTTGAGGAGCCCGCACTTGGATCCGAGCGGGGCACCGCAGAGCCGGTCGTTTCTGGGCTCATCGGTGCTTCCTCTGTCACCGCTACCACTGCCACCATCCGACGGCTTCTCCCCCTCTCTCTCCGAGATGTTCCGGTCCAGGTACGAGATTAGGGAGAGACCGAAGAAATCGACCATGAGGAGGCCAACGAAGCAGCGAGATTGAGAACCGAGCGAGATCGAGAAGATTGCGAATCTGGATGAGAGTGAGATCTAGAGCAGAGAGCACGAGGAGGCCCATCAAATTGCTTCTACCGGAAGTGAAACAGAGGTGGAATTTGGAGAAAGAAGGAGAGCGCGTGAGGCTGTTTTTATTATAACCAATCAAATTGCTTCTTTCCTTCTCACCGGTATATACTATTCTCAAATTTTAATTACTTTAGTTTTTTTAATTGGATTCTTAGGGTTGATAATTTTCTTTATTAGGGATTTTTTTTAATTTAGATGTTTATCATATGCCCTAAGGAGGCTAAGTGTATAGGGTAGAAAGACCGGTAAAAAAAATTAATAAAAGAAATGCTCCGACAGAAATCTCATTCACAAGATATCAAGCTTGATATCTCTATACCCGACCAAACACGCCCTTATACAATGAGATGGAGTTTATGAGATACAGAGTAAGGGTCAGTTTGGTAAAACAGAGTTGATAAGATAGCTGAAGCTGATAGGGTAATTGAAGCTGATGGATTAAGTGTGTTAAATATATGCTAAATTAGAGTTTTCAAAAGCTAGTAAGGTGTTTGGTACCCAGCTGATAGAGTAGTGGATGCAAATTAGCTAATCAGATAAAAAAAATGAATAAAATTAAGAAAAGCTTAGGGTGAGTAGCGGTTGAAAATCCAATTTCAAAAGCTAACTAAATTAAAAATTTATTTTAGTTTATTTAAAATTATAAAATATTAAAATCAAAGACTCTGAAAAACTAATTGCATTGCCAAACGAACCCTAAATATTTTGATCGCGTTCCCTATACACCGCAAATACTTCGTCGGATCCAACGTTGGATTGGACGTAATTTCACTTATCGGATGTTATAACAACGTTCAATTTGACGTTTTACAACGTCAAATTAAACGTTGCCAATAGGGTCAGATCGGGCCTAATATAAGATATTAAAAAAACAAATTTTTTTTTTGATTTGCAACGTCCAAAAGGATGTTATGGTTTTTTTGAGTGTGGGTGGGTGTGATTTTTTTTTACCCTAGCAATGTTGGATCCAACGTTGTTAGTCCGGTTTGATCCGATCCGATCATTCACCTCACATATTACAACGTTAGATTTTACGTTGTAATATGATTAATGTTACAACGTCGAATCCGACTTTGATTAGCAGTTCTAATCCGCAGATTTGCGGTGTATACCGGGACACCCTATTTTGATTCATTTGAAGGTTGAGACGGGTCATCTACGTAATTGCAATAACTGGATGCAAGAACAGAACCCAACAAAATTAAATTCCCCCATTAAATGCGCCGTGCAGTACACTTTCCCCCCACACACTCTCTTCGCCTGTACTATCAATTCCCCTCCCTCCCCTCCCTCTATTTGTAGCTGTACTCTCCAAACCCCAACCCCAACCCCAACCCCTCAATTGATCGATCTCACCCGTCCAACACTCGATCGATCAGCGAAATGGACGGCATGGATCACGGCCACGACATGGGAGGAATGGGAGGCATGGGCGGCATGACGGCTCCTCCGCCCGCCCCGCCGCCGCACCGGAAGATGATGATGATGCACATGACCTTCTTCTGGGGGAGCAAAACGGAGGTACTCTTCGACGGATGGCCGGGAACCAGCACCGCGCAGTACGCCGTCTCCCTCGCCGTCATCTTCCTCACGGCGGTGCTCGTCGAGTGGCTCTCCCGCTCCCAGATCGTCAAGGCGGCCGGGATCCACCGCCCCGTCTCGTCGGGGCTGCTGCGCACCTTCATGCACGCCGTACGGATGGGGCTGGCGTATCTAGTCATGCTCGCCGTGATGTCGTTCAACGGCGGCGTGTTCTTGGCCGCCGTCGCCGGACACGCCGTCGGGTTCTTGGTTTTCGGGACTAGGGTTTTGGGGAAGTCGGGTAAGGACGGTGACGGGTTGGTCCACGGGAATCCGGATCTTCCTGCTATGAGTTGTTGATCTAATATTTTAATTGATTGTTTAGATTTTGTGATCCGTTGATAATTCGAAAAGTAATTTACTCAGCATTTTAATTTTGTCTGTCTTGAATTATGATTTTAAAAAAAAAAAGTTCAAATTTACTTGTTAGTACAGTAATTTCGATCATAATGTAATTAAGTAATTGTTACTCCCTCCGTTTCAAAATAAAAGTCGCTTGACTTTTTTCACGTTTTTTAAGGCGGTAAAAACTCTATAAAATATTATTTTTTTAATCAATTTTTTTTAATAAGTTGATACTTATTAGTAATATTACTAATAAGTATCAATTTATTAAAAAAATAATATTTTATAGAGTTTTTACCGCCTTAAAAAACGTGAAAAAAGTCAAGTGACACTTATTTTGAAACGGAGGGAGTAGTTTTTAATTGGGAAAATAGATCATAAGCTCATCTCATTATCAAGTCCGTAAAGAGTTTGGAAGGCATCGGTAGCCAATTTCAGGTCTGAGTTATTATTGTTGAGTTTCGAATCATAATTTCAAATCGATATGATTTGATCGACCGTAATAACCAGACTCGAAATTGATATGAATCAATGGCATTGATCTACTTTGGGATAGGTATATTCGAGTTCAAGTCGCGGTGAGACTCAATTTGTTTCGTCCATGTCGTTTTGATCATTGAGTACTCGAATCAATTTCGGATCGATCCGAGTCATTGTGAACGAGTTTAGGTCATTGGGTAAGCTCGTGCCCAATCAATGCGGTTTTTGGACCATGAGTTTTGATAGATTTCGGGTCGTGTTGACATAGGATTCGAGGGGGGCGGTCGGGCTTGACTCGGGCCTTGATGGATTTATTTAGGTTGTAAATTGTACAATTGTTAGGGGAGTAGCTTAAATTTGGTGATGTTGATAGATAACTGAGGAGGTCCCAAAGCCAAGAGTAAGAAGAGACGATTTATCACGCGTTTCAACCGCAACCATTTGCATCGAATCAATACTATGAAAACGAAGAGTGGGGCCCCCACCATGATAAATATCGTCGCATAAGTAATGTAGACCAAGAATGAATGCATGATATGACCCCATGAGATTCCACAGGAAGGTGATTGTGTTTAGACCTGAGCATGGGCGGGCTTGGGCCGGGCCTCCCACCTTTTCACGGCCCATTGTACCGGGCCGGGCTTGGGCCTGGCCCGGTTGTTGGGCCTATTACCTTGCCCAAGCCGCCCGTGTTGGCGGGCCGGGCTGCCCACCGGGCCAAACGGGCTTTTCAATTAAAAGATATAAATTAAATTAATAAAGACTTTAGGGTGTCAAACACATACATACAGTATATAAATTAATATATTATATACTGTATATAATATATTATCAAGGTAAAACACAAACGGAGTATAAATTTACATACATTTACATTCATACATACATACAATATATAATATATTATTAAATACAGTATATAATATTACATACATTTTCAAAAGGTAAGGGTGTCAAACACATACGGAATATAAATTTACGTACATACATACAATATATAATATATTATTAAATAATAATATATATCGGGCGGGCCTACCGGCCCGCTTGGGCTTTATACTCTGCCCAAGCCCAGCCCGGTGGGCATACCGGGCCGGGCCTGTCGGCCCGCTTGGGCTAATTACTCTGCCCAAGCCCGCCTTTTTTACCGGGCGGGTTAGCCCACGTTTGCTCAGGTCTAATTGTGTTGTGTGACACAACTGATGAAGGGCGCCCATATCATTAATATACTCTCCCTCTCGAAAATTTATTTCGTTTTAACTTTTCATTTTTTTTAAAAAAAACTACAAACTTTATAAATAGGAGGTATAAAAAAAAATGACTGGTGAAGTACGCGCCCCACGCGCTAGCCAAATCCTCCCTCTTGGACGGAAAGCGTTCTTGCTTTTCGCTCTGGAAACCCTAGCCCTCAATGGTGTTCAAGCCAAAAATTGGGATCAATCCTCCCTTGAATCGTCTATCCTGCCAACCAATATTGATGACTGTACCCCCGCCCTTCATCTTCGCGCATCCAAGTCCTTTCATGGTTCCTCTGATGGCAAGATGTCACCTTATGCCCAAAATAAAAGCGCTTGGTGCGGTGCTTCGTGGTTCGCCCCTTTGGCTTGCTTGTTCAGTTTAACTCCTTCGATCACTTGGTTTTTGGCCACAACGATTATCTGGTGTGAAGGTTGGCGTGTTAAGCCTCCCCCTTGGCCGAATTTGTACGGAGGGTTTATTTCTTCGTTGTTTGGGGTAATTGGTTGTGAGAGTTGGCTCAAATTGAAAGAGGGCTTTGGGTTTTCTCTCTGCTTCAAGACAATCGGAAGGTGGTGTGGCTACGTCCCGGGTTTTCCTCTTTCTCTTCTTCTTTCTGCTGGATTTCTCCTTAAAATGGGTCTGGGAAGGGAGGTTCCTACTCTCCCCTCTCCTTTCTCTCCTCTTCAAACAAATCTGCTTAAACACCTACTGAGTACTCACAACTTCTCTCCTTTGTTTTGGCTGAGGGATTCCCCTGAGGCTAACAAAGGCAAACTACCCATGGAGCCAGAGCTTTCTGTGCCTCCATCGTATACCCCCCGAAAGGGTCTCAATTTATTTGAGAAAGAAAATCCTGATGAGAGGGGTGCGGCCCTCTCTGATAGTGGAAAGGTTGCTTGCTCTTGCAAGCTCAAGGGAGTCAAACAACTGAAAGGAAAGGCGTGTGTGTGGAAGAAGTTAAAGACAATCCAAGCGAAAGACATGTGATTAGTTCTGTTCTTTCTTTGTCTACATTTACATTTCCTATCCCTTGCTGTTAAACAAATTTGTCTCCCACTGTTCTATTGTTTATCCCCTCTTCATTGGATTACAATATTGATTAAAAACCAATTGACAACCAGCCTCAGGGCTTCACAACTAAGTACCTCCCTTCCTTGGAGGGTGATTAGTGCAAATATATTATTACATTTTCATAGCAATGTGCACATCCATCTACAAAACTACTGGGTATACACGTCTGCCCTTGTGCGGCCTGGTAACTGGGTTTGTGTCCTTAGTGGGCGACTCATGTCCAACTTCTGGCTTAACGGCATCTATAGTAGTCTTTGTTTGAGTATATATGTGTGCTGCCTATCGCTTTTGGCTTATGGTAGTCGATCACGGTTTCAAACCGATCTTCTGCGTGTCATTGTTGTCTTCAATTTGTTCTGTGTAGAACCTCTTTATATGAATAATTTAGTTGGTGTCTATAAGTGGCTCCATAAAAATCTTCTCCTCTTACCAAGTGCCATCACTAGTGATTGGCCTGCGTATCTAATTTGTTGGACCACTAAAGTAAATGAATTGATTATTTCATCCAATAAATTAAAGGTTTGGTCTAACCTTAATACCTCCTCATCACTGTATAAGTCTAAATACAAGGTTTTTAAATCACCTAATATCATCAAAATACCATGTATTTCTAGCGCCAACAACTTGCAAGTTAATTACTCCAAGGGAAAAAGGAGTACGACAAACCAGTCCAACATATGTATTTTTATTTGGATCAAAGCAATTTATAAATTTTATGGAACTAAACTCCTGGGAATCAGATGGTTCCAAACTTTCCATTGTTTACTATCAAGCCATCCATCTATCCTACATTTAACTGTAATATCAAGGGATCTCTTTCATGTAAATATTCCTTCAGCTGCTTCTGTTTCATCTCTCTCGGAGTTGTTTCAGTGGTTGTTGGCTGGGGGATTACGAATTTCCATACGTGAACCTATGTGGTGTATGAGCAGTCCTGGCCAAACCATTGATGAGTCGACTTTGATGAAGAGAATTCTTGATAAACACTATAGGGAGGATTTTTGCCTGAGTAATATCCTACATTGTATATTCTTCTCGACTCACTTGTGCCTTACCATTTCAAGCACTAAAGAAAACAGTGATATATTCAGGATCCCTCTTGGTTATTTCTGTGAAACTCTAGTTAAAGTACTTAATAGATTAGACAATATTATGAAACTGATTACAGATTTGTATGCTACTATGTTCGTGACTAAATCTTGGTCTAGTATTGGAACTGTCAATCCTCACTTAAGTGCTATCCATCTTAGAATTAAATTTTTATGGGTGTGGATTGCGAAAAGAAAAACTGCCTTGACTAATTCTACTTTTAGCCGAATGCATTATGATAAAATGACCATTAGTTGCACTAAAAATACAACATATCTAACAAATGAGATCTCTAAAATTGGTTGGGATAGTGGAGCAATTCACTGTCTTTGGATTACTTACAAAAGCATGGTTTGTTGGTTAATTACAAACACGTGTTTGACTCCGGCTTCTTTGTCGATCTCGGTTCTGTGTGTAGATGACTACTTGGTAGCTATACAGCCTATACTTATGAAGCCTCATCTCAAGAAATCCTCTTGTTTAACTAGTTATATAAAGTATTTATGGAGCTTTGATGGTCGAGTATCTTTACACCCCTACAAGAGCATTTGGATGAGCATGTGTACAATCCAACTTGCTCTTCCTTTCCATCTAACTTTCTATTGCTATTCTCAAGTGCTTACTCTCCATCTCTTTGTTTGTAACACAGCCATGGTATCCTCTTTAAAGGATAAAGGAAAAAAATCCATGGGGAATGATTCTTTCGCTCCCCACCCAAAAACATCCCGAAAGGGCAAAAATCAGGTCCAGTTGGGTAACTCCATCCTCACGGCGGAAAATTCAAAGCAAGCAACTCTTGAGGAAAAAAGGCAGAAGAAGGAGAAGTGTGAATCAACAAGCCTAATGGCAGGTAAAACCACAATTTTGTTACCTTCAATTACAATTAACTACAATTTTGTTATACTTTATACCCTCTCTCCTAGCTACTTGTTTCTAGCAACCCAAACAAGCGTGAATCGACAAGTCAACTCGCAGGTTAAAACCCCCTCTATCGCACCTCTTCAAATTGCTACTATAACAAATTATCTTAAAAACCCCATTATAATGGAAGCTGTTGTGAGCGGAATCTGCCATGTTTTACAGCAACTTTTATATCGATTTCTGTATACATTTCATACAATCGGGCTAAGATAGTACAGAATCTGTGTAATTAATATTTAGTTGCCAACATTATGGAATCTACACCAGTTTCTGTTTAATTCGCAGAAATCGAGGCGTTTACAACAATTCTACAGAAGGTCGGAAAAGCTCGGAAAAACTACAGAAGTCCAAGGTCAAAGCAGCGGAACAAGGCTGAAAGCCAAGTCTACTCGAGCTCGAGTGGGCCCTACTCGACATAGACAAGACATGTCCGAGCAACATTAGTCGAGCAGAGCCTGATCGAGCAAGCCAGCAACCTGAGCTCCGGACCCTACTCGACCTCGACAAGCCCTGGTCGAGGTCGACGAAGCCCAGAAACCATGTCCGGAGTCGACAAGAAGAGCCGGCCGAGGATGACCAGGCGAGACTCGCTGCCAGCGACTCCACTCGCTTCCGCGGAAAGAAGAACTCGCTGTCGCGGACCAAGCCATTCGCTGCCAGCGGATGGAGCAGCTCGAGAAGACCTAGTCGGCCAACCTTACTCGAGGTCGACTAGGGCTCGTCGAAGTCGACGAGCACCTGAGTCCTTGTCCGAGCATATCCGAGCAACCCGAGGAGAGCCACCCGAGGAGGCTTAGTCGATGACTCACCCCTACTCGAGGTCGACTAGGCTAACTCGAAGTCGACGAGCACCAGTGAGCCAGAGTCTGAGCCACATCGAGCAGAGTCAAGCCAAGCCGAGTCACCCAACTCGAGGTCGAAGAGACCTACTCGAGGTCGACTAGACCCAGCGTCCAGAATCTTCTCGACGTAGCCCTGTCCGAGTAGGATCGGAGTTCCTTGATGCCGAAGGTGGAAAATTCTATCCGAAGTTGCTGAAATCTATCGAGATCTATCAAGTCTATCCATGGAAGGCAATCTATCAACATCATGAAGACATACTACCTTATTTAGTTTTATCTTTTCCTTATGCATTTATTTCCTTAAAACATTTATTTATCTTTTAGCAATTTAGATATAGATTTAGATGAACATTTATTTATCTTTTAGCAATTTAGCAATTTAGATAAACATTTATTTATCTTTTATTGATCTTTCCTAGATTAGCTAGGGAATGAAGGCTATAAATAAAGCCCATGGGGCTCAGTTTTAGGGGGGATTCAAGACACACAGTTAGTTAGTTCCACATAGACGGTTTAAGGGAGTTCGAAGGTTTTAGGGTTTTAGCAGTTTGCGAAAGTTGATTGCCGGAATTGTAAAATCATTGAATTTAGTTTAATGCAAGTTGTTTTCTTTCAATCAATGATGTCTGAGTTTGTGATGAAGAGCGAGTAGTCCACCCACTTCTAGGGTTGGGGCGAGCCCGACGATAGCCATGCGTAATTGAGGTAAAAATCCGACCTTTATCATGTTTTGAGCATTTTCCTACTTGTAATTGATGTGTTTATTGCCCATCTAATGGAGATCCATGCTAACAACTAGGATTATAAACATAAAATCGGTAGGGACAATTAGGGTTTCTTGAGAGAGTTGTCTAATTGTTGGAAAAGGCGAAAGCTTAATCCTTTAATGCAATTCATATGATAATCTGTTTGGTTCTACCTTATGCATGCTTGGTTATTGTCGTTGCAAACCCCAATCTTAGAAGTCCTTTTATATTCAGTTTAAGTCGAAATCCCTGAAAAGCATTTGTTCTTTATTTTCTTTACTTTCTGTTCGTTTTCGTTCCCTGCTCTACTCGATCTCGACTTACCTTAGTCGACCTCGAGTACACTGATCCTCGACCAAGGTCGCCGTAGCCTACTGTGTGCAGATCGACGAGAGCCCAACTCGACTTCGACGAGGCCAACTCGATCTCGAGTAGACCTCTTGTCGAGATCGGCCAACTTTACTCGACCTGTGCTGTTGTGTTCGACTGTCCGAGCTTCTGTCGACTCACCCTAGTCGAGCTCGAGGACTCCTGTTGTCGACTTCTGTTTGTGAGATTCGTCTGCTGCCTAGGATCCGCTGACACGCTTCCTCGTGGATCGATCCTGACTTCCCGCTGCTACATCAGGAGGAGGTCTTGTATTTATTTGGCGTGGGCATAATCTGGTTTGAATTATATTTGTTATATTTCATACTCGATTTCCTCCTACAACAAATTGGCGCCGTTGCCGGGGAAGCTATCATTCGCGCCTTAGGTAGTCAGTTCTCACGTTTCTCTTGAGTTAGTTTGCAGGTGTATGCGTCGTTCTGGTCAAACACCTGAGTTTGACGCCTTAGACGAACCGGAACGCCTTTTTCACATCAGGGCTAAACTACAAAGAGCCATGTCGGCCGCTGAAACACAGGAGTAGCTGATTGCCAGACTTACCAGGGAACTCACCGCTAAGGATGCCACTATCGCCAATGAAAGGACAGCGAGGGAACAAGCAGCTGAGCGCGCAAGGCAAGCAGAAGCTGAGCTCGCCCAATATCCAACCACTGCTGAGGATTATATGCATCCGACTCTCATCGTGCCTGAATCGGCGATTCTAATCCCTGAAAACTCTTTTGAAATTCGCACTCAATTTCTTATAGAGCTTAAAAATAATGCCTTCTATGGCAGATTTAATGAGTGCCCTCTTGAACATATTACTAACTTCCATGATATGTGTCGTACCCTTGCTGAAGGTACAACCTTGGAATATGTCAAGATGAAAGCTTTCCGCTGGTCGCTGGCTGGACCTGCACTGAAATGGCTAGAAGGGCTGAAACCAAAATCACTGACCACATGGGCCCAAGTAGAGCAAGAGTTCCTCAACAAATTCTTCCCACCTGCCAAGACAGCACTTCTCCGCCAGAAAATCACCGCCTTTAAACAGCAGAAAGGGGAACCGCTGGCAAAGGCATGTGAGCGCTATAAGGATCTTCTGCGATCTTGCCCTACGCATGGACAGCCACCCTACATCATTCAGGAGATCTTCTTCAATTCTCTTGATCAAGTCACTAAGGACAGAATCAACAATTATACTCGCTATGAGTATCTAACGATGCCGCCAAGTGACGCGTGGGGTGTGCTGGAGAAACTCACCACTTATGACAACAAGTATGGGTCTACTGTGAACCATGAGGAGAACCCATATGCAAGGCCAGCACCATCTATGCCACTCTATGAGCCCGCAAAGGAGATCGACCCAGATGTCAGGGAGCAATTCTACAGAGATCAGAATCGCAAGCTCCTCAAACAAGTCAAATACCTGTCTGTCAACCAACCTTGCATCGAATGCGGATCACAGAGGCACACCACTACTGAGTGCCCACACACAGAGCAAGTTAGGATGGCAGAAACACACGAGGAAGCAGCATATGCTGGGGGTCCTAATCACTATATGGGGGATCAAAGACCCTATCAACCACAGTGGAACCAAGGTCCTCCTAGGAATCCCCCACCCTACAGAGCTCCAGGACATCCAGAAATGGATCAAAGGAAAGATGATCTACAACTGATCCTTGAGGAGATGCGCCGGAATCAGGGCAACATCAACAGCCAGTTCCAAAACATCACCACCAAATTTGGGGAACTGGACATATGGAAGAGGGGAATTGAAACTCAGATGGGACAAATCACATCACAGATCCCACGGCCGTCCGGAAAGCTCCCTGGGCAAACAGAACCGAATCCTAAAGGGACAACCGGACACGTCACAACCATCAAACTCAGGAGTGGGCATCAATTACGCGAGCCAGAGGTCGGAAAACGGCAGGACGACGCAGAGCAGCAACTCGAGGCAGAGGAGAGCCAACTCGATCTCGAGGAGCCCAACTCGACCTCGACAAGAACCGTACTCGATCAAGACCAGAATCGGAGTTCGGACTCCGCTGCGCAGACCAGCAACTCGAGGTCGACAAGCCACTGGTCGATCTCGACAAGCCGGTGGTCGAAGTCGAGGAGCCTCTGGCCGACGTCGACGACTCTGCAAAACCTACGACCGCTGATCTGGCTTCGAAACAGAAAAAGCCACTTCCTTTCCCTTCCAAATCTCTTAAAGACCCCACTGCGGGCAGATTTAATAGATTTGTTAATATGTTGCAAGAGCTAAACTTTTCTATTCCTTTTACAGATGCCCTGCAAGAGATGCCTGGATATGTCAAGTTTCTAAAGGAAATCCTAAGCAAGAAGCGGTCCATTTCGGAGATCGCAGGCGAATGCAAAGTACTCCACTTCCCTGAAAAGAGGCCTGACCCAGGTAAGTTTTCTGTTACTGTGGGCTTTGGTCAATTTAAGTATGATTCTCTATGTGATTTAGGAGCAAGTGTGAGCATCATGCCTTTATCAATTTGGAGGAAAGTTAAAATAGGATGCATAGAACCTGTGGATGCTAAATTATATATGGCAAATAATACAGTAGTCATCCCTACAGGAATAGTTGAAAATGTCCCTGTCCAAGTTGGCAAATTCTTTGTGCCAACTGATTTCCTTATTATTGATTGTGCTGAAGATCCTACTAGTCTTATTATTCTTGGTAGACCTTTCTTAGCTACTGTAGATGCCAGGATTAGTGTTAAGAATCGATCACTCACCTTCACCATAGGCGATGAGGTTTTGGATTTCTCTTTTGGCCCTACAAAAGGGGAAATTTCTTGGCTGGAGGTGAAAAGCATCAACATCGACGGAACTAAGCAAACAGCGGAGGACGAAGCGAAAACTGTACTCGAAGTCGACAAGCCTTACTCGACCTCGACAAGCGCCCTACTCGACTTCGACAAAACTTTGTCGACCTCGACTACCACTGCTGAGCCTGAGACTTGCCAGGAGCCTAAGTATGGGGTCCCCCTACTCGACCTCGACCACCAGTACTCGACATCGAGTAACCCCAAGCCCGAAAATTTCTGTTTTGGGTCCGAACAGGTAAGTGCAGGTATGAATTCTACTCCCCCTCAGTCCATAAATAAAAATTTTAATGATTTGAAGGGAGCTAAAACATCGTGGCGAGAAAATTTGCAGAAACTGAAGGCAAAAAGGAAAAAGAAGGAGAAAGGAGATAATGCAAGTAACCCCCTGTCTGCTGAGCTTGTATACTACCATCAGGACCTCGATGATCCAGGAGAAGGGCCAAGCAGGAACGGGCCCCATAAAAATGGTCCTTGAGCGCAAACGGAGAAGTCGGCCTAGCGACTCTAAAATCTAGAGCATGTATATAGACTTTATGAACTTTTGGACACTTTACTTTGTTTGGTTTTGGTTTTTATTTTTTGGTTTTATGTCTTTTTAAAGAACTTCATATGGATAGTCTTGTTTTTGGTATAGAATCTAACACTTGTAGGTCGGCAAGCATATCAAGGATTGCGAAAAGTGGAATAAGAAGTCCCTGAAAATCAGTCGGAATCGACGAAGGCCAAGTCGACGACGACGATGAGGAGAAGCCCAGACGCTACTCGACATCGAGTAGGCCAACTCGAGGTCGACAAACCCAGATTACTCCTCGACTTCTGAAACCACCCGACGCAGACGAGCCAACTCGAGATCGAGTAAGCCGTACTCGATGTCGACCAGGCACCTACTCGACCTAGACCAGTTTTGTGCTCCTCGACATGATTCGGTGAGTTCCTTCCTTTACTCTTGTTTTTGATATTTTTACAGTGGGGACACTGTAATGTTTAAGTATGGGGTGGGGGAAGGGCCTACTTGGTGCATATTTGATTTATTTGATCATATCTTACATATATGCATTATTTTCTTGGAATTACTACATGGCTATTTTTGGAAAGCATTATTTGAATTATGTGCTTACATATATGCATTATTTTCTTGGAATTGCTACATGGCTATTTTTGGAAAGCATTATTTGAATTATGTGCTTATATGCATGTTTTCCAAAAAGTCTTGAAAAATGACCCCCATTGAAAATTATGAATAATGTCATGGAAGCTTATATTGGACTCGACGATGCAAAATTGGATTCATTAGAGATATAGCATGAAATTGCCTAGTAAAAGAAAGTCACAATGAAGTGCATATTTTATTGAAAACCATGAAAGGAGGTAAAATTTGAAATTGCTTTTGACATGTTGCATGATAAGATGATGGAGGACTTTATATTTCCATATAATGCTCATTGTTATAATTCCTAGCCTTACCCATGCTTATGCATCACAAAAGCCATAATATGCCTTATTTCAAATATTGCTCCACATGATCTAAACAATTGCCATTCTCTACCTTATCCGGGGATTATGTTGAGAATGATGTTACATTATGGAGATGTTATATGGTGTTTGTGTTGTTATCATATTTGGAGTTTGGAAGGAAATTGTTTGAAATATATGGAAAATTTAATGAGTGAAAGAAAATCCAATCACCTCAGGAGATAAAGGTAGATTGACCCTGCTCTCTGAGATAATAGTTTGGAGAGATGGGACACATTGTGAGGAGTCCGAAGCACTAAGTATCCGAGGCCATTCATGACACCCATGTTTGCGACTCGCGAGAAGACAGTGCTGAGGTCAGAGAGGTAAAAGCATTATTATTGAGAAAAGCAATATGAAAGATGATGAATCAAATGAAAGAAAGAATGTGGAATGAAACTCAAAGTTTGAAAGTGATCCATTTCCCCGGATCAAAAGCACCACATTGCCAGAAATTGCCCACCTTTTAGCCTTTTACCAATCTACTCCTTCATGAGCTTAAATTAAAGTCTTCTTGATTATCAATGCTTTATCACGTATGAATTATTTGTGCATAACCCTCCTTTTGTGAGTAGATGTTGCTTTTACATATTTGCACATGCATGAATCTGTGACACTAGTACCTTTTCGAGGATGGTAATTGATTGCAGGGACATATAAAAATGAATCTAAGATGTTGAGAGTTTTGATGTCTTCCCCTGAATGACAAATAAAAGTATTGCTTGAGGACAAGCAAGCTTAAGTATGGGGTGTTTGTTGTGAGCGGAATCTGCCATGTTTTACAGCAACTTTTATATAGATTTCTGTATACATTTCATACAATCGGGCTAAGATAGTACAGAATCTGTGTAATTAATATTTAGTTGCCAACATTATGGAATCTACACCAGTTTCTGTTTAATTCGCAGAAATCGAGGCGTTTACAGCAATTCTACAGAAGGTCGGAAAAGCTCGGAAAAACTACAGAAGTCCAAGGTCAAAGCAGCGGAAAAAGGCTGAAAGCCAAGTCTACTCGAGCTCGAGTGGGCCCTACTTGACATAGACAAGACATGTCCGAGCAACATTAGTCGAGGAGAGCCTGATCGAGTAAGCCAGCAACCTGAGCTCCGGACCCTACTCGACCTCGACAAGCCCTGGTCGAGGTCGACGAAGCCCAGACGCCATGTCCGGAGTCGACGAGAAGAGCTGGCCGAGGACGATCAGGCGAGACTCGCTGCCAGCGACTCCACTCGCTGCCGCGGAAAGAAGAACTCGCTGCCGCGGACCAAGCCATTCGCTGCCAGCGGATGGAGCAGCTCGAGAAGACCTAGTCGGCCAACCTTACTCGAGGTCGACTAGGGCTCGTCGAAGTCGACGAGCACCTGAGTCCTTGTCCGAGCATATCCGAGCAACCCGAGGAGAGCCACCCGAGGAGGCTTAGTCGATGACTCACCCCTACTCGAGGTCGACTAGGCTAACTCGAAGTCGACGAGCACCAGTGAGCCAGAGTCCGAGCCACATCGAGCAGAGTCAAGCCAAGCCGAGTCACCCAACTCGAGGTCGAGGAGACCTACTCGAGGTCGACTAGACCCAGCGTCCAGAATCTTCTCGACGTAGCCCTGTCCGAGTAGGATCGGAGTTCCTTGATGCCGAAGGCGGAAAATTCTATCTGAAGTTGCTGAAATCTATCGAGATCTATCAAGTCTATCCATGGAAGACAATCTATCAACATCATGAAGACATACTACCTTATTTAGTTTTATCTTTTCCTTATGGATTTATTTCCTTAAAACATTTATTTATCTTTTAGCAATTTAGATATAGATTTAGATGAAGATAGATATCTTCTTTCCTAGATTAGCTAGGGAATGAAGGCTATAAATAAAGCCCATGGGGCTCAGTTTTAGGGGGGGATTCAAGACACACAGTTAGTTAGTTCCACAGAGACGGTTTAAGGGAGTTCGAAGGTTTTAGGGTTTTGGCAGTTTGCGAAAGTTGATTGCCGGAATTGTAAAATCATTGAATTTAGTTTAATGCAAGTTGTTTTCTTTCAATCAATGATGTCTGAGTTTGTGATGAAGAGCGAGTAGTCCACCCACTTCTAGGGTTGGGGCGAGCCCGACGATAGCCATGCGGATGCGTAATTGAGGTAAAAATCCGACCTTTATCATGTTTTGAGCATTTTCCTACTTGTAATTGATGTGTTTATTGCCCATCTAATGGAGATCCATGCTAACAACTTGGATTATAAACATAAAATCGGTAGGGACAATTAGGGTTTCTTGAGAGAGTTGTCTAATTGTTGGAAAAGGCGAAAGCTTAATCCTTTAATGCAATTCATATGATAATCTGTTTGGTTCTACCTTATGCATGCTTGGTTATTGTCGTTGCAAACCCCAATCTTAGAAGTCCTTTTATATTCAGTTTAAGTCGAAATCCCCGAAAAGCATTTGTTCTTTATTTTCTTTACTTTCTGTTCGTTTTCGTTCCCTGCTCTACTCGATCTCGACTTACCTTAGTCGACCTCGAGTACACTGATCCTCGACCAAGGTCGCCGTAGCCTACTGTGTGCAGATCGACGAGAGCCCAACTCGACTTCGACGAGGCCAACTCGATCTCGAGTAGACCTCTTGTCGAGATCGACCAACTTTACTCGACCTGTGCTGTTGTGTTCGACTGTCCGAGCTTCTGTCGACTCACCCTAGTCGAGCTCGAGGACTCCTGTTGTCGACTTCTGTTTGTGAGATTCGTCTGCTGCCTAGGATCCGCTGACACGCTTCCTCGTGGATCGATCCTGACTTCCCGCTGCTACATCAGGAGGAGGTCTTGTATTTATTTGGCGTGGGCATAATCTGGTTTGAATTATATTTGTTATATTTCATACTCGATTTCCTCCTACAACAGAAGCCCATAAACATTTACTTACAAACTTCCAATGGGTTAACTTGGCTTTGTTGGCAATCTATCGTATTGATGTTTGTCAACAATCCCACAATTATAGATCTAATAGCTTCAATAAACACTTGATTAATGTTACTCAAAACCATTTAGGATTAACTTTCTTGCCCCATCAAATTATAACAAAGAATAATAAACAAAACCCCATTAGACTTCCGCTTATTACTTACTTTGCAAAATCTCTTCAATGGAGCAACACAATCCCATGTTGGAATGATTCCCGTACCCCGAATATAGTAATAGTGGAAAAATTCAACACCTTTAAAAATGTTCGTAAGATACTTACAGAAAAATCCTATTTTCAAAAGCCAAGAAAAAACACAGAAAGGGTAGTGAGTTGGTATGGGAGAGATCACCTTCTGCTCGACCATACGAAAACGATGTGGTCATGATTATACGATATTGGAATTGTAGGGGAATTGGGAAAACAACCTTCTGGTCTAACATCAAGGGATGGCGTACTTTAGATCATATACAAATGCTTATTCTAGCAGAAACAAAGACTGAAACAGAACCAAAAGAATCTCTATGGAAAAATGCAGGATTTACAAATATTTGTTGGTCACCTGCATCTGGTCGTTCTGGGGGTATTGTGTTATTATGGAATGAAAACTCCTTTATAGATGAAATAATCTCGGTGGTTATTCACCTACCGAGAATCATAGGAGTAAAATACAAAAATATAAAGGAGAGCTCTGAATGTCTTATGCTTTTTGTATACGCACCCCCCAACCCTGTAGACAAAGAGGACTTTTGGAGGAACCTATACAGTCTAATTGCTCAAAGTAACCTCCCTTGCTTAGTGATGGGTGACTTAAATGAAATAAGTCAACCATCGGATAAGTGTGGTGGTGCAGAAACTCGACCGGGTAGGTTCCAGAGAATAATGGAGTTTAAAGATGCGTGTTCCTTGGTAGAGATTCCTTCGTTCGGTAACCCATTTATATGGAGAAAGAATCAAGGTGGTCCAGATAACATTTTGGAAAAACTTGATAGGGTGTTAGTTCATCATGAAATTATTGACATGTTCCCCGAGTTGGTAACGAAAAATGGTGCATTCTCAAACTCGGACCATTGTCCCATTTCAATTACCCTCTCAAAGAACGCCCCTTTTAAACCCCCTCCATTTAAATTTGAAAACGTTTGGCTTCAGAGGAAAGACTTTCGCAATATCGTCAAGCAATCTTGGAGAGCTACTTGCTCTGGCTCTGCAATGTTCCAAATCATATATAAATAAAAAATCCTCAAACAAAAACCGAAAGCTTGGAACAAGAAAACATTTGGAAATATTTTTCGGCAACTCCAAGAAGTCGATGAAGCCCTATTGGATATACAATCGACCCACAACCTAAACCAAAACTTAAATGCATCCACTAAAGAACAAAATCTCCTATCCAAGAGAGAAAATCTTCTTCAATTCCATAAAACTTTTTGGAATCAAAGAGCAAAGTCAAAACACTTGAAACTAACAGATACTAATTCGGCCTATTTCCATAGAGTAGCGTCTGGAAGGAGAAATAGGAAAATCATTAGAACAATTACTTCTGCAGAAGGAACCCAAATTGTCGGGGATGAAAATATTAAAAAGGAAATACAGAAAGACTTTGAAAAAAGGTTTAGACAAGAGCAAATCTTCCCAATACAACAACTTCATGAATACCTTTCAGTTATCAACCCTGTCATCACTGATGAGGAAAATAGTTTCTTAATCAAGCAGCCAACAAATAGTGAAATCAAAAAAGCTGTTTTCTCATTAGGAAGCAATAAATCTCCTGGTCCTGATGGTATGACTGCAGAGTTTTACAAAAAGTATTGGGAAATTGTGGGAATTGATATTATTAAGGCAGTTAAAGCTTTTTTCCACTCTGGTTATCTGCTGAAGCAAATCAACCACACATTTATCTCACTTATACCAAAAAATGATAACCCCTCTACAACTACACATTATCGACCGATTAGTCTTTGCTCTACTTTATATAAAATCATTTCCAAGATAATCACTGAACGACTAAAAATGATAATCGGAAAACTTATACACCCTCTCCAAGGAGCATTTGTTTCTGACAGAGCAATTCAGGACAATGTACTTATAGCGCATGAAATTTTTCACTCCTTTCGCTCAAGAAAGGGCTTGAAAGGTTGGACTGCCATAAAACTTGATATGGAAAAGGCGTACGATAGAGTAGATTGGCAATTTACAAAGTTGGTACTCCAAAGATTCGGTTTCCACCAACGATTCGTGGACATAGTTATGGAATGTGTAACTACAGTTTCGTTCTCTGTACTAGTTAACAATGGACCCACGGAACCTTTTAAACCAACTAGAGGACTACGTCAAGGAGACCCTCTCTCTCCCTTCCTTTTTCTTCTTGGTGCAGAAGTATTGGCTCGTAAACTGTCGATAGATGCAAAGAGCCCAAATAATAGTATTGGCTTTAAATTTGGGAATTCTGGCCCTAACATTCCATTTTTAGCCTTTGCGGATGACATTATCATTTTCTCAAAAGGAAGCACCTATGCATGTATAAAAGTAAAAGAAATAATCGAAGACTACTGTAGATTCTCGGGACAGAAAGTAAACTACCACAAGTCATCCTTCCAAACCACGCCAGGAATCCCGAGGACAAGAGCATGAGACCTAGAAGGAGTACTTAATATACCCTTAGAACGAAGTTTGGAGAAATACCCGGGCTGCCCAATCATAAACGGACGGGTAACAAAGGAAACCTTTGGCGAGATTATATGTAAATCAAAAGAACAACTCAGTAAATGGCGGGCAAACACCCTATCTCAGCAGGGAAGAGCCACTTTAATTGCATCTAATCTATCATCAAAACCTCTATATTCTATGCAGAGCTTCTTGCTCCCTGCTTCAATACACAAGCAACTTGACCAAATTAACCGAACTTTTTTCTGGAACAAAGATGCGCAACACAGTCCACTAATAAGCTGGGATAAAATATGTAAATCCAAAGCAGCCGGTGGACTGGGAATACGGAAAGCAAGAAATATGAACGAAGCCCTCCAGTTAAAACTGTTGTGGAAGATTTTAGCGGAACCCGAGAATAACTGGGTTAAGATTATACAGCACAAATACCTAAAAGAAAAACATATACTTAACTACGATAGGAGGGGGAGTGCCTCGTGGCAATGGTCAAAACTCATCTCCCTGATTACAAAATTCAAATCAGGGCTTATCTGGTCGGTAGGAGACGGAAAATCTATCAATTTCTGGAAAGACAACTGCGTAACAACAGAGCCTCTTTTGGATAAAATTGAACCCCAACCCAATATAGACCAAAAAGAAACTGTAAGCGATTATATAATGGGGGGGGGGGGAAATGGTGGAAAGAAAAGCTTGACTCTATCCTCCCCGATGCTATAACAAAAGAAATCATCAAAATCCCGCTACCCATCAGTCCCTTTGCTGATAGGCTATACTGGTGGCCAGACAAAAAGGGCTGGTTCACAACGTCATCTGCCTATAACCTGATTTCATCCAACACACGCATAATATCTGATGAATTCACCTGGATTTGGAAAATTGACTCCCCCCCAAAAGTCCAAAATTTTATGTGGAGAATTAAACAAAAAGGATTACCCACTGCTACGCGATTAGCCCAAAAGGGGGGTGTTGTTCCCACTACATGCATCTTGTGTAACCAATCATCGGAAGATGATATTCATATCTTCATAGAATGCCCATTCAATAACTTTCAACAATAATTTTCCAGAGAAATTTCCAAGAAAGTCAATACAATTATATCAGAAAACAGGGATATGGATCAAATTCTTCAGCTTCTGAGCACCACTCTGTCGAAGGAAAACAAACAAAATATAGCTTTTAGATGGTGGACACTGTGGTTTGTGAGGAATCAAATAATCTTTAGGAATGTCAAGATCCCTTCCATAGAGGGGATTAGAAAAATTGTTTTGGAAAACATCAATAATTGGAAAAGAACCATCAAATTGAACCTTGAAAATGACGAGGATACCACAATTCAAAATAGGGTAAAAGTCCACCCTAAAAATGTCAAAAAGTCCATCCGATGGAAAAGGCCACCCATGGGCAAATACAAACTAAACTTTGATGGATCATATATATCAGATTCAAAGAGCTCTATTGGCTACATTATACGGGACTGGAATGGAAATCCAATCAGCATGGATGGTGGGGAAATTGGGGGTCACTCTCCTATTATGGCAGAAGCATTGGCACTACGGCTTGGGGTAAAAAAGGCAAAGGAACTAAACATCGACCACCTAATAATTGAAGGGGACTCAAAAGTAATTACGGATTTCCTAGAAACACACACGAACTGTCATTGGGAAATAGATTTAGTAATGTCAGATATTCAGACCATTCTCCGAGATGTAAGGAATATAGAAATTTCTCACATTCCCCGTATTGGTAACCGGGTAGCGGATAAGGTTGCACACTTTTGCTACTCTACCAGGGGACCTAATTTATATAATCACTCAGGTCTTCTTGATCTCATCCGGCAGGATGCTTTCGGGTAGAGTATTCTCACCCGAATTCTTACCTAATCAAAAAAATAAAAAAAAAAAACTTTATAAATTATTACTCCCTCCCGTCGTCGCCGCGTCGCTCGGTCGCTCCCACTCTCTCCGGAGTCGCAAGCCCGCTCCCACCCAGTCGCGCTCTTCGTCTTCGTCGATCGAGCGAGAATCGCACGTTTCACCATTGAAATTGGTGGATGACAAGGAAACGAGGGACGCATGCTTCGTCGTCGATCGAGCATTTGAAATTGGTGGATGACAAGGAAACGAGGACGCCATTGATGAATTGTTGAGGTCTGAAATTTATGAATCTTATTATCTGAATGTTTAATTTCTCATCATCGTCATCATCATCATCATTTATGTAATTTTGGCTTAAAATGTCATTAATTTGTAAAGTGCATGTTCAATTTCAGATGTTTATCCATATGATTTTCATGCTATACTCACGACAGAGAGTGGGAAATTAAACCATGTTATTCGGTCTTTGTTATTTGGCTTATGTTTGTGATCTTTTTTTCCTTTGATTACGGTGTATATAACCCTTTTTTCATATTGGTGACTGAGTCTATAAAGCTCTTTTTATTTTGGTTACATTTTCTATAGAGTTTTCATTTTGATTACAGTGTCTATAACCCTGTTTTTATAGTGGTGACAGAGTTTATGACCCTATTTTTATTTTGCTTACAGCGTCTATGACCCTCTTACCGATTCATATATTATAGGAGAATTGTCACCTCATTTATTTTGGTTTCTCATTAGCCCTTATAGGGTTTGTACTTCCCTTATCATATGATTTCCCTTTGATTACAGTGTCTATGATCATGTTTTTATAGTAGTGACAATATATATGACTTTATTTTTATTATGGTGACAACAGTAGTTAAATTTTTAATTTTTTTTTATTGTAGTGACACTACTTTAAAAAATTCTAGAAAACTAGAAATTAGAGAAGAGTTGTCATCACATGTATTTAGCCTCTCATTAGCCTCTTTAGGGTTTGTGCTCCCCTTCTCCTAGCGTTTTTCCTTTGGTTACAGTGTCTATAATCCTGTTTTTATTTTGATTACAGTGTGTATGACCCTATTTTTATAGTGGTGACAGTGTTCATAACCTTGTTTTTATTTTGATTACAACGTCTATGATCCCCTTACTCATTCATCTATTAGAGGAGAATTGTCACAACATGTATTTTGGCTTCTCATTAGCCCATATAGGGTTTGTGTCTCCCTTCTCGTAGAGTTTTCCTTTGATTACAGTGTCTTTGACCCTTTTTTCATAGCGGTGACAGTGTCTATAACCCTGTTTTTATTTTTGTTACAACGTCTAAAGGGTTTCCTTTGATTACAATGTCTATTACCTTTTTTTCATAGTGGTGACGGTATCAATGGCCCGGTTTTTATAGTGGTGACAATGTCTATTATCCTGTTTTCATAGTGGTGACAATGTTTATGACTCTCTTATCCATTCATATATTGAAGGAGAATTGTCCACCGTACCTAATGTCTTTTGGCTTCTCATTAGCCCCTTTAGGGTTTGTGCTTACATTGTCCTAGGGTTTTTTCCATTTGGTGACAGCAATCATCTCTTAACGACGTACTGTACTAAACATTTTAGGGTTTAGAGCCTTGGCCCTAAACCCTAAAGACTTAATCCTAAACCCTAAATCATACTGTACATCACATGTTCTTTTGGCTTCTTATTAGCCCCTTTAGGGTTTATGCTTCCCTTTTCCTAGGGTTTTCTTTTTTATTACAGTGTCTATGACTTTGTTTTTTTTTATAGTGGTGACAGTGACTATGACACTGTTTTTATTTTGATTATAGTGTCTATGACCCTCTTACCCATTCATGTATTAGAGGAGAATTGTCATCACATTTATTTTGGCTTCTCATTAGTCCCTATAGGGCCTGTTCTTCCTTTATGATATGATTTCCTTTTGATTACAATGTCATTGACCATGTTTTTATAGTGGTGACACTATCTATGACTTTATTTTTTTTATAGTGGTTACAATAGTAGTTACATTTTTATTTTTTTTATTGTGGTGACACTAATTTAAAAAAATCTAAAAACCTAGAAATTAGAAATTAGAGAAGAACTGTCACCACATGTATTTTGGCTTCTCATTAGCCCCTATAGGGTTTGTGCTTCCCTTTTCCCAGGATTTTCTTTTGATTACAGTTTCTATGAACCTTTTTTCATAATGGAGACAATGTCTATAAAGCTGTTTTTATTTTGGTTACATCGTCTATAAGGTTTTCCTTTTGATTATAGTGTATTTTACCGTGTTTTTATAGTGGTTACAGTGTATATGATCCTATTTTTATTTTGCTTACAACATCTATGACCCTCTTAACCATTCATATGTTATAGGAGAACTGTCACCACATGTATTTTGGTTTCTCATTAGCCCCTATAAGGTTTATACTTCCCTCGTCATAGGGTTTTCCTTTGGTTACAGTGTCTATGATCCTATTTTTATTTTGCTTACAGCGTTTATGACCCTCTTACTCATTCATATATTAGAGAAGAACCGTCACCATATTTATTTTGGCTTCTCATTAGCCCCTATAGGGGTTGTGCTTCCCTTATCATATGATTTCCCTTTGATTACAGTGTCTATAACCACGTTTTTATAGTGGTGACAATATCTATGACTTTATTTTTATTATGGTGACAATATTAGTTACATTTTTAATTTTTTAACGAAGATTACGCGAGTTAGAACAAATTCTAAAACTGCGGGATAATTTCTAAAATTTTAGAAACTAACACAGGGGCATATTTTATAAAAACAGAAATTCTGGAAGGTTTGGCGTAATTACTCTTCTTCTTCCCCAATTTCGAGCAACTTCAACAGTAATTTTTGGCAATCTTCCGACGGCTCGTTCTCCTTATACAGAGCTCCGTTTGACGCTTATGACCTATCACACTGACGAGTGCAATCTCTACTTCAGTATCGTTGTGTTGATTTTGTCGAAGGATGATCTGACACACCGCGACGAGTGCTTGAATAGTGGCTGCTAAGCGGCTGTTTCACGAAGCTCCAAGGTGTCCGACAATGGCGGTTAGCGATTTTGTATAAATTTTAGAGGGGTTTTTGTACGAAAACCATCATTGAGAGATGTAGAACGTGATTGAGCGGGTAGAAGGCTTGGATTTAGGGTTGAACGTGATTTAGGGTGCACGATGAGCTTCGATTCGGCCTTCAATGGAGGAGGGCTAGGTTGTGAGGCCTGGGAGAGTGCGACAGCAGCAGGGGCGGATGGCACTGGCGACGGTGCGGTGGTGGCGGCGCCGGTGATCGGTGGTGGTGCGGTGGTGGCTCGAGAATGAAAGCCAGATCGAAATCGCTCTTCGTCGTCGCTCATGCTGTGTGTGGTTTTTCTCTTTCCGTGAAATTGAAGAAAGAAATGGGAATACAAAGACAGGGGCAAAATTGGAAAAAATGGACACTCACCTAATATTTCAACCCTTTTATCCTATGGCTTAAATTTGGGACACCAAAAGGACACTTAACAAAAAAACCCCTATTTTATATTAGACGATGATATTTTAGTGTAAACATACATTTTTTTAGTACAAAACACAATGTTTTTTTTCTTCGAAACGGTGATATTTTAATTTAAAATTGTGTTATTTTATATTTTTTTTCTTTGTAGTCGATAACAACAATTTTTTCATCTAAAAATATGTCGTTTGAAACCTACAAAGTCAATATGCGCCTTGCTATTCTCTTAACATGCACGCGTGTAACAAGATATACAAACTTTAAATTTGCATAATTTCTTATATAACTATCTAATTTAGTAATATAACCTCTTGTTTCGAAGGTCTTTGGTTGAATTATATTGCCATACTATCAAATTAAGTAAAATATAAAAGAATCATGCTTTATTAAAAGACATTTGAAATAATTAATCTGTGTTTAACTTTCAAACAGTCATAACTTTTTACTCGTTTATCGGATTAAGACTTATAATATATCAAAACACTAGTAGAAAAATGTGAATATAGCCCACTATATAAGAGCCCGGATGTGGGAAATTCGGGGTCTAATATGCTTCAAATGTTTTATCTTTTTTTTTTAAAAAAAATTATAGGGTATATAACCCGGATATATGACACGCCCGGGTTAAAATATCATGGGAATTTCACCACAACACAAATCAAATAACCCGGAGCTAAAATATCCGGGTTAATATACTACTATAATGACCCGGGCGTGTCATCAAGCCCTTAGATCCGGCCTATTTGGTACCCACCCCACCAATCATTAAAAAAAACCCGTACTAAAGCATGCCCAACAGATTCTCCATTTTGGAGAATTTTGGGCTTTTGGAGAATATTGGGCTAAATTTTACCCCAACAGCTTCCCCAGCCCATTCTCTAAAATGGAGATGGAGGGTGAAAAATAGGGTCTCTTCCCTATATTTGCAGCAATCGCCAAAAAATTTGCCGACTACTTTTCTGGTGTGGCTTCCAAAACCGTCCGATCTCCACGACGCTCTCTTCCTCCTCAATTTCTGACTCTCTCTTCTCTTTTCTCTCGCCGCCACATCTACTAGAAGGAGGGCCTTCGTCTCGGGTCAAACAGTATCCACGATCGGGTATTGCGATGTGATCGAGAAGAAGGCGATTACTGGGAAGAGTCACTGCCACGCCCGGAGAGGTTAGAGACGGGAGAGGAATTCCCTTTGAGCGGCGGTAAATTACTGGGAGATGTTCGCCGGTGGGGAGTCGAGTAATGGCGGACTACGGAGTACACATACAGTAATGGCGGACTATGTGGTTTGCTGACAGTTTTGCCCTCTTTATTTATTCCATTTTCCAAGTTTAGGAGCCCACTCTGATCATCGCAATACCTCCAACTTCTAAAGGTATTTCACATATCATGTGGAACAATTTTTGCCCTACGACTGTTGTGGTATTTGGAACTTGTTCTTTTGCAGTGAACATACCTTTTATATTACTGTATAATTTTTGGTGCTTATCTTTTTTGAAGAGGTTGTGTGCTTGCTCCTTGCTCTTTACTCTGTGCAATTTGAATTTTAGGTCTTTAATCGACTGATTAGGATCCGTATACACATACAGTTATGAGTTTTTTGGATCTAAGTTTTGAATGATTGAATTTTCATCAAGGATATATCTATTTTTCTTTGTTGTTGTTATTGTTGAGAGACACGACGGGATTATATGTTGGGTTGGTGCGAATGGAGATGAATTCTTGTGGAACAAACTGCTGTCTGTGCATTTTCTTGTGGCCTCACACATCTAAATAGTTCATGTTGTATATGACTTGATTATTTTTAACAACTAATGCCTTTTATGGCTTCGTGTGATTTGAATGCTTAATTGACCCCTTATATCTTAAGGTTTCATTGCAATTAGAATGGCCAAAACATGAAAATCAGTACCTTTGGCAATATGAATGTTTGATGTTGATACATGAGCAGTACCTTTGGCAACTAGAATGGCCAAAACAAGGCCCAACTCCTACAAAGGTTTCTTTGTCCAAAGAAAGTGACAGTTAGGCATAGCTAGTGTGGTAAATCAAATTTCAATTATAATTTAATTTACAATTAAAAAATTAATTTATAATTCTCCAAAATGGAGATACTGTTAGAATTGAGTTAAAAAAATTATGGAGAAGATGGATTTTCATTCTCCATTTTGGAGAAAATTTAGGGAAGCTGGGACATAAGGAGGGGCGGAAAAGGGAATGAAAAAGGCAAAATCTGAAATTAATTGAAGCTAGGGTTCACCAAAAGCTCCGCCCAAATTGAAACGAAATCCCAAGCTTCCGGATGGAGATTCCCAGACGATTGCCCAAATTGAAACGGAATCTGAAGCTAGATCGAGTTTTCCATCCAAAGGTTCACCGTCTTCACCATCTTTTCCGACCAGCTCCGTCCTCGCCTGCCGCCAATGGTCGCTTGCTCAGAGAAGGGATCGAGATTACGCCTCTCGCCACCTCCCGTTGTCTCTCGGTCGCCTCCCGCGGTCTTCACCGTTCACCGTCTGGCAGGTCGCCATCTTCGCCTCTGGCTATCTCATCGAGGTAAGCTTGCCCTAACTCTGTCTTCCTCTCTCGCCTTCTCTCTTTCTAGTTGTTGTGTGTTTGGTGGCGATGAGTCCAACTTTCTGATTTGAGCAGTGAATAGAGGGATTAAATCAATTTTATAGCTATGGCTAATTGATTTTCGGATTTTCTATCTTCCTTTGGCAGTCCTGCTATTTCTGGTTTTCCGATTTTGTTGCTGCCCTTTTTGCTATGTTTTTCGAGG
Source organism: Persicaria tinctoria (assembly GCA_037127255.1). Lineage (NCBI taxonomy): Eukaryota > Viridiplantae > Streptophyta > Magnoliopsida > Caryophyllales > Polygonaceae > Persicaria > Persicaria tinctoria. The sequence continues at coordinate 15,221,366 of JBANSL010000007.1, read as the reverse complement.
TTATGATTTTGCTGTAAGCATATGGTAGTATCCTCGTCAATTGTTGTTTCACTGAAGGGGACCAAGGAATCGCCCTAAATTGAATGCAGCAATATCTTCGTTAATTAGATGGTATTATAGTTGAACAACTTACGCAATACTGTGCAATTTTGGCACTTTGTATATACGAGATACTCATGACATGTTCAAATTTAGATTTGTCACTTGGAAAGATCCTATTCTATGTTCAAGGGTGTGTGGTTCTCCTCAATCATATGGTGCTGTTAATTTAGATTTGTCACTTGTATATACGAGATACTCATGATATGGTCAAATTTAGGATATATCTTTCTTTCTTCATACTATATAAACAAGATTTACTAATTACTACACACTAATTCACATAGCACAGTCTATTTGAAGGCGTTCCTTTGATTATTTTTCAAGAAGGATGGGAGACTAATGAGACGAAAGAAGAAGCCATTGCAAGGGAAGCAGTTGAAGATGCTGGTGTTAGGGGAGATCTAATGGTATAGCTTTCTGTTCTTCATCTGGTATAATTTATGCTCTTTTTTCCTTCTTGCTGTTATAATCTCATAAGTTCAATTTTCCATTTGGTCCTCATACAACCTTTCTAGGGATCACAAACCAGAACTTGAGGCAAAAAGAGACCGGATACTTAAAGCTGGTGGATTCATTCATGCAGGACGAGTAAATGGCAGTTTAAATCTTGCAAGACAATAGGTATTTATGCCCCTGTCTAGTTATACCGACAATTCCTCTAAGCTCGTTGGTTTCTGCTAGTATTAAGCTTGAACTTTGCTAGTCCACTCGTATCCATGTTCATCCTTTGAGCTGGAGAGGTCACTGCTTTATTTAACTATCCACTTCATTTACATGTAAAAGTCTCATTCACCTAGCATAAAGAAAAATCAAATGCCAATTCAGTCAATGATCTGGTGTGATTTATTTTCAGTACACACCTGCTTTTGACATTTGGAGCATTGGATGCATATTTGCTGAAATGCTGGCTCGAAAGCCACTATTTCCTGTCAAGAATATCGTGCATCAGTTGGACATAATGACTGATTTGCTTGGTACTCCTTCTACTGAACATTTCAAGGGTTAGTTCAAACTGCCGAAGAATTGTGATCTCTTGCTATAAACAATCTTTGTTATCTTTTAACCTTTCCAACTTGTTTATATATCGTTTAGTTCATCTTTGTTATCTAAGCTTCAGTCTTCTTTTGTCAATTCCTACAGATTAGAAATGAGAAGGCTAAACTATATTTGAATAATATGTAACAAGTTTTATTGATTGAAATGACAATTCTCAGTCGTTTGTTTTACTTAAAATTTGTGCCAAATGACCTATAACATGTATTATTTTGCTAATTTACATAAGGTGATAGTTTGATCTCTAACATGCAACGTGAAACTGACAACAATACATGCCGGTAAAGAAATTGAATTGTATCTGAGAGAGAAATATTGAAGGTAAAAAACTGTGCTTTTCTTGCATAACATTTTAAAGGTAGTTGTTCACTCCTGCAATATACAAATTAGTGTCTTTTTTAGTTTATAATCTCTATTTTCTTGTGCAAATTTTCTTGACAAAGCACTACAGAAATAGGAGGTTGAATGACCCTGAGTTTGTGTTAGTTTATAATCTTAATTTTCTTGTGCAGATTTTTTAGTTTATAATCTCAAAGCTCTGCTTGTTGTCACCACGAGAAAGAACGAGTTCAGGGTCATTTTTGTTATCTCTGCAGTGTACTCTCATTGGAATGGAGTTGTAGTGTGGTAGAACTCTTTCAAGGGAGGACATGGTAAGGCTCTTGGACTTGTTGCAGAGATCAGCTTGCCGAAATGCCTATGCAATTTGAAGCATGTATCCGAGCTTAATTGAGGAGGTAGTTTCATTCCTTGTAAAATTACTACAACTGTTCTTTTGTTCATTATGAGACAAGTCATACTACTTTGCACGCGGGCTATAACTAGTGACTAAAAAAAATATCTTCTGGACTGAATATTTGTGTTATGTGTTCAGAGATGCTCGAGAAGACACATCCACATTTTGTGGATGCTTAGATGTTTACATATTCTTATCCGGAAGACCAAGGTGTTTTGGATCCACTTTTAGAAGAACATTGGGCTTCTTTGGAATTGCATAAGGTGAGTTACTCCTCTTTATTACATCTCCTGGCTTCTCAAAAAAAAATCACCTCTTTTCATTATTTCACATTATCGGCACAAGTTTACTATTTCCTTAGCTCTTGAGTAATCTTTTGCAAACGATCTTACAAATGCGGGCTTCCTTGCTTGTGTATATTTCTTTATTACTGACACTATGCCTTAATGATCATTTTTTATGGGTACTGCATTTTGAAAGACGAATTAACACACTTAACTCTCAAGAACCTTAACTTTGAATTGAATATTTGCAAGGTATGGTCATGGTATTGTTTTCTAGATTTAGAAGAAGGATTATCCACTAGAAATATGAAGTGGTGCAATCCTAATTGCTATCTTAAGTGCTATCGCTTAGCTATTTCAAGATCCATCTATGACTATCTAAAGTCTTAATTGTCATCTGAAGTGGTACTAGTATGACAAGATTCTTGAAGTAGCTTTGTACAAAATATATATATATATATATATATAGGGTTGGGTTCAGGTGCAAAGGTCACCAAAAGTGAGAAGGAAAGAAGTGATTTAATTGGTCCAAACGGATTAAAATAATATAAATTTATGTCAAAAAACACGCGTCCACCAACCAGGCCCAGCGCGCTCCCCTGCTCCCCCAGTCGCACCCCACGCGCTTGCAACACACGCGCCTAGCCAAAGAATTAAAAAACCGAATAGGCGAGCACTGGGGCTTGAACCTGTGACCTTTGGTATAGCTACACGCCTACACAGCACCTTAACCATTGTACCAGTTAGCATCTTTTGTCATTTTTTGCATCTACTAATATTTATTAGTTAAAGAAATGTCTCCAAATCGATTTTACAACTTTTAATATATATATTTTTCTAATTATAATTAAAATGTTTTCACGTAAATTTATTTGAGAAAATTTGCGCCGAAGGCGCAAATTTTGGCCAAATTAGCCAAATATACACGTTTGTGTAAAAATTAGCAAACTCTACATCAAACCCTAATACTCACCCTCGCTTTCCCGTGGTTCCTTCCATCCTCTCCGTCACTTCTGAATCTCCGTCTCTCTCAAAGCCCGGCCTGAGACCAAAGGCGATTTCCTTCCGAAAACGTATGCTTCAATGGCGGTATTCGTCCCCCGCTATTCCTCCCGGCGCCGCCGGTTCTCGCTGGCCGGATTCCGGCTTCGGCGTTGGATCTCGCTGGCCGATCGAATTACTGCCTCTCTCGCAATCCGATCCATCTCTCTCACCTCTCTCGCAATCAGATCCATCTCCCTCGCCTCTCTCGCCGTCATCTGATTCGTCGCTCCGGGGGAAGGGAAATCGAATGTCGACGCCGCGGTGGAGGAGCCTTCCTCTTCCTCCTCCGCCTCTGTCAGTGACCGATGAGCAGATCTGCACGATTTCGTCCTCCCATGCTCATCTTTCGCGCTCTGCTGCGCCATTGCTGACAGCATCTGGAGTAGATCTGCTCCATTCGACGGCAGCCTCATCATCGAGGAAGGCGGCTCCATTCGACGGCAGCCTCATCATCGAGGAAGGCGGCGAAAATGGCTGAGGATGCTACGGTGGCGAAAATGGCGACGATAGGGACTACGGTGGCGGCGGAGGGTGCTACGGTGGTGGCTGAGAAGTGTGTGATGGTTGTCGGCATCGACAACCAATTTTCATGGCTGTTTTGATAGCTTCTGCTACTGGTAACAGCTTTGCAGCTTCTACTCCCATGGCTGCGATGATTTCCGCCGCTCATAGTCATCCAATTTTCAGGTATTGATTACTGAGATGGATCCAGATCTCTTCCTCCTCTCATGCTCCTCTTCCGCATATGCTTCTCCATTGCTGACAGCATATTGAAGCTTCCGATGTTTGTTTGCTCGATCTATTTCTGGATCTGGTGACGTGCTTGCGTTTTTGTTGTTTGTACTTTGATTTCTGTTGCTGAGAGTTCTAAGTAATTTATGGTTAACTACAGCTTCATTCTAGGTGATTTTGGAACTTGTTGACTATACATCATGAGTAGCTAAATCCTCCACCTAGTACTGTTAAAATACATTGTTGTGATGTAGTAGCTAAATCGATCTATTAGTTGATTGCTCAGTAGTTTGAGCTTGAATTTTAGAATCATGAAATGATTTGTCAAATAGCTTTTCTTCAATAAAAGTATCTTCTGCCATTGTTGTGATGTAGTAGGTAGGTATAGTAATTAGCAGATGTAGTAGGTAGTTCATTAACCTTGCATTTGGAAAAAGTAGATATTTGGAGATAGCAACTCCAATATATATCAAATAATTGGGATGTGATTGTCATATTTTGTGAATATTAGGGATTGAAGTGCTGCAACGTAGATGCATATCAAATAATTGGGATCTCTTTGATCTTTAATCCTTGCCTTCTGCTCAGTGTTGTGGATCCCGTTGAATTCATCACCGTCAGCGCTGACAACCGACGGGATCATGGCAAGCTATGTAAACAACTCATTGATCTCTGCAAGCTTCAGCTGGGTTGGTTTGGCAGCACAAGGAGAGGCGGGATCATGGCAAAGGGAAGCTAAGGTGATAGAACCAAACCAGATTACCCATCAAGGAGAGTTAAATGGCAGTCCTAGTAATTAGGTGACCTCATCTATGGGCCTTTGAGGACGTTTCGCCTGCGTCTGCGTCTCCGTCAGCGCTAATAACCGAACGAGTGCAATCTTCCAAGGTGACCAAAACTTGAACCGATGGTGTTCTCTGCGAATATTGGGGGTTGGATTGCAGACACACTAGTGAGCAAAGGTGTATCTGTTACAACAGTTCGCAAGGTACTGCCCAATATTTTACCAAGTCTACTGTTTGCTTCCATTTGTGATGCTAGAAATTCACAACCTCATTGTAACTGTGCAAAAATGTGCTATGAATTTCTTTCCTGTTACTTATACAGTGGGATTTTTTGTTTGTTTCGCATGACAATGAAGAACAGTAGAGGAGTTCAGCTACTGATTTTTTTTTTGTTTGTTTAGCTACTGATTTTTTTATGGTTTTGATTTTTTGTGTGAGTAATGCAATTTGTCTCTAATTTATTTTAGTGCTGATATCATTTTTAGTTAGATATTATATACGTAGGTATATATGTATGCTTGAGTCCTAAAAAGTTGGTTTGTTTTGTTAGTGATGACATCGTTTTTATATCATATTTTTGAATGCTGACATCGTTTTTAATTTGATATTATACATGTAGGTATATATGTATGCTTGAGTCCTTAAAAATTGGTTTATTTTTTAATGCTGACATAGTTTTTATGTGTATTTTTTAGTGCTGACATCGTTTTTAATTTGATATTATATATGTAAGTATATATGTATGCTTGACTCTTTAAAAATTGGTTTATTTCTTAGTGGTGACATCGTTTTTATACGTATTTTTTAGTGCTGACATCGTTTTCATGCATATTTTTGTGTAGGTATATATTTGCTGACATCGTTTTTGCAATATAAGAGATGGATGAGGAAAGAGGTCAGCATTGTCGGCGTCGAAAAATTCTTTGTTTTAATTGTTTACCGTTATTCTTTGTTTCCCGCTACCAAAAATAAAATAAAATATTCGTTTTTTTTTTTTGTAGAACACTCCTTTGTCTCTTTGTTCTCCCCTTTTATATTTTTAATGACTTAATACGTCAAATATATTGATCTTCAATTGTCATCATTGTCGGCGTCAGCATCCTCGTAGAGGGTGTGAGCAATGCTAACGTCAGCATTTCCGACGTCATTGTCGTCGGTGTCAGCATTCTCGTAGACGGTGTCAGCATTGCTGATGTCAACATTCCCGTCGTCGGCGTCAGCATTGACGCGGGGAACAAAAAACTTCCTTGTAAACAGTGTCAGCATTGACGCGCGAAAAAAAAAAAAAAAAAACCTTCCTTGTAAACGGTGTCAGCATTGCTGACGTCAACATTCCCGACGTCGGCGTCAGCATTGGCGTGCGAAAAAAAAAAAAACCATTCTTGTAAACGGTGTCAGTATTGCTGACGTCAGCACTGACGCGAGCGCGAAAAAAAAAAAAAAAAAAAAAAAAACTGGTGGGGGGCACGGGGGGCACACGGGGAAGGGGAGGGGGCAAATTGGGATGTATAGTTTTGCAAAATTTCCAAAATCTTGTATATTTGGCTAATTTAGCCTTCATATTTGTATATTTGGCAAATCCCCCCAATTTATTAACTATACATTAAGATACATATTAATATATTTATTTTAATATTTATTTTTAATTATTTATTTTAAAATAAAATGTTTCATGAACCAATTTTATTTATTTGATAAAACACTACTCGATCTCTATTTATTTGATCAACCTCTTTTTAGTCACTGACCCAACCTATATTTAGTCACCGAACCAAACTCTATTTAGTCACTGAACCAACCTCATTTAGTCACCGAACCAACATCTATTTAGTCGCTGAACCAACCTCTATTAAGTCACTGAACCAATCTATTTATTCACTGAACTAACCTATATTTAATCACTGAACCAACCTCTCTTTAGTCAATGAACCACTCTCTATTTAGCCACTGAACCAACATCATTTAGTCACCGAACCAACATCTATTTAGTCGCTGAACCAACCTCTATTAAGTCACTGAACCAATCTATTTATTCACTGAACTAACCTCTATTTAATCACTGAACCAACCTCTCTTTAGTCACTGAACCACTCTTTATTTAGCCACTGAACCAACCTCATTTAGTCACCGAACCAACATCTATTTAGTCGTTGAACCAACCTCTATTAAGTCACTGAACCAATCTATTTATTCACTGAACTAACCTCTATTTAGTCACTGAACCAAACTCTCTTTAGTCACTGAACCACTCTCTCTTTAGTCACTGAACCACTCTCTATTTAGTCACTGAACCAACCTCCATTTAGTTACTGAACCAACCTCTATTTACTTATTTAGTCACTGAACCAATCTATTTATTCACTGAACTAACCTCTATTAAGTCACTGAACCAATCTATTTATTCACTGAACTAACATCTATTTAGTCACTGAACCAACCTCTATTTAGTCACTGAACCACTCTCTCTTTAGTCACTGAACCACTCTCTATTTAGTCACTGAACCAACCTCTATTTAGTTACTGAACCAACCTCTATTTATTCACTGAACCAATCTCTATTTAGTCATTGAACCAACCTCTATTTAGTCACTGAACCAACCTATTTATTCACTGAACAAATTTCTATTTACTCATTGAACCACTTGGTATAAAATTCCTCAACCTCTTGGTATAGTTCAATATTTAAGCATTAAAAAAAAAAGTATTAAATCATTCAAGATTACTAGTTACATATCAACATTATATACAAAGATAATTTGCAAATGAACTGGTATGCAATTTCAATCTAAGAAGAATGAAATAGAAAACCTTTTATTTTATTTTTTTTAAAACCCCAATAGAGCATTAAATAATTAGAAAGAAACAACAACAAAGGAGTGAACTTGAGGTTCTGGGATCAAATTCAATGACCAATGACTGCAGGGGCGACGCCAATGAGGGAAGTTCGGTTGAACATGTTGAGGAGGACGAAGTCGCGGCGGGCGCGGCGAACACAGGCTATCCCGTTGGAGGATCCCGAAGGCAAGTTCGTGTAGTCGTCCCCAAATTAGAGATTGATTTTGTCTCAATTCGTCGATCACCCCTTCGAAATGAGCAGTTGCTCCTCTTGAGAACCCGGGAAAGTGAAGGAATTGAAGTAGGCCTCCCTCCTCGATCATCACCAATCTCCGTTGTCTCCACCACTCTCTCCTCCGTTATCGATCTCGCCATCAAGTGCCAGTCTACTTCCCCCTCCGACGACAACCTCTATACTCGACCTCGATTCCATCTCCGCTATCCTAGACCGCCACGTTCGCGACTCCGACCTCCAATTGGAGCTCCGGAATCGAAAGCGTCGACGGGAGGAGCATGTTCAGGGGGCTCCACTACTACTTGTTGGTGGGAGAGGTCGAAATCGGTGAGGGTGATGTGGCCGGGCCTCCAGAAGACTAGACGATGACGGGTGCTCGGAGATAGTGGATACTACGACGAAAGAAAGGAGCAGATCTGGAAGATCTCCATGGAAGCGGAGCGAGATCTAGAAGATCGGAAAGATCGGAGAGCCATCGCCATGACCGAGGGAGATCTGGAAGATCGAAGAGCGAGATCTGGAAGATCTACAAGAAAGGGAGGGAGAGATCGGAGAGCCATCGCCGTGACCGAGGGAGGGATAGATCGAAGAGTTGCAGAGGTCGAAATCTGGCGAGAGTGCGGCGGAGGAAGGAGGAGGGCGAAGAAGGAAAGAGACGGGCATCTGGAAGAAGGAAAGAGACGGAAAAAAGGGTGAGAACATAAGCGCGTGAGGGGGGTATCCGTCCTAATTTTTTTAGTTCTTATTTTAATAAATCCGACCAACCAATTTACTTCTTTCCTTCTCACCGGACCATATTCTTCTCACTTGAACCCTACCCTCTATATATATATATATACACACACACACACACATCTATGACAAGATTGCTATTGTGCCTGCTAACTGAATTGTTGTTGCTGATGTGAATTATCTAGTTAGTTGCTGATGTGCAAAACTATGATGGTTAACTGGAAAAAGATGCTTTTCATTTGACTAATTTGTGTCAAAGAATTAGTTCTGAACCATGCCTTAACTTCCTGCAGGATCTGAAGCTGCTCAAGGCTTTAATTGATTGTCAATGAAAATGCAAATTGTCTGGAGCAGCTAGGTGCCTAGGTGCCTTCCTAATCGAAGATCATCTAGATTCTGTGTCTGCTTCATTGTCCAAGACAGAAGAATATTTTTTTTTATCTTAAAGAACAGGGCTTACTAACTCACTTATGTGAAGTTCAGGCACTGAGACAGGTATCTAGATTTATCGGAACATCAAAACAACGAAGTTAACATGTCACTTCCATTTGGCTTATGAAAATTTTTGGGTGGTTGAGTCCATTTTAGAATGAACTAAAGAACTTATTTTTGAACGAGTGTGAACACTTGTGATTTGTCAAGACTTGTGATTGAATTATCTTTTTTTTTTATATCATGAAAATCATAGTTGATTATGTGTGGAATCCTTCGTTATTGTTATTGAGTTTTTGGATAGGTTTGTGGTTGCAAACTGCATGTGTTCTAAACATGCACATTTGTGAATTATGCTTATATTTGTGTGCTGAAAACAGGTACTAAAACGCACTGTATTGTAAAAATAGATTTTTTTTAATAAAAGGAAGATAAAATAGCCCGGGCCACCTAAATCCGGGCTAAATGTCTAATTTTTTTTTTTCAAATAGGAGGGACAAAATAGCCCGGATCTTCATATATCCGGGCTATATACTAACCAAATAGCCCGGGCGTAAAAATGGAATCCGGGTTATATTGCCTATTCTAAATTTCAAGGTAAAACTTAGCCCACTCTAATAACCCGGGCGTGTGTTTTTAGGTCCGGGCTCTATACCTATTATCACACCACTCTGATGCCCGGACCCTATTTCTCCTATATCCGGGCTCTATTAATTAAAATGTCCGGGCTAAAATGTGTTTTTTCTACTAGTGAAACGAAGCTATCGACGCGTAGAACAAGTATAGGTGCTTCATCGGATGAAAGGGGGGCGTATGCTCCCGCCTAAATCCGTCAGAGTATCAAAATGCTAAATGACTTATAGTGTCAAAATGCTCAATGACTTAAATTTTATAGAGTGGTGAGAAAGCAAATACTATTATATAGTGTCAAAATGCTAAATGATTTAAATTTTAAGACTGAGAAAGAAAATATTTTAAGATGTGAAACACTAATCCCCTTTTCCATATAGGGACTATTAAAGTACAATGGTACTTTTATGTGCACGTACGACCAAAATTTTATTCCTTGTAAAAAGCTTACCAACGCCGGAAATCGGTGAACCTACCGTGTATTTAGCGAAATGAAACTATGCGAATAGAAAAGCCGGGACTATAATCTTTTCTCACTCTATTTTTCTATCAATCACCCAATCTATATAATTTTGTTAAATTATCATACATTGTATGTTGAATTTTGATAAACTAAGTTGATATAGGTGAATGTAATTTTTTTTTTAAAAAAAAGAGAAATGTAAATTTATATGATCAATTATAATTTTGTCAATCCTTCCTAAAAATTGTTTAAAATATTTTGAAAATGGTTTTGTTGGACCACCAATTTCTTCATTGTTTACTGTTTATCCAAAAAGGTATTTACAAAGTATATATAAATCGATTTTTCTATCCTATCTCCAGGGGTATAGGATATATAAGACCCTAAATTTGGAATTTTTGAAAACATTTAATTAGTTTAGCTTTTTTTTAACGGTTTTTCTATCCTATACCCTAAGAGCATAGGATAAGACTCTAAATTAGAAAAGATTCCCTACAAAAAAAAACAAGTGATCCTATACTCTAATTTTTAAAAAAGACTAAACTGATAATTTGTTTTTATAAATTTAGGGTCTTATCTTATGCCCCAAGGGGCATAAGATAGAAAAATTATTATTTTTAATTAGATTTTTAGGGTCACTTGGTTTTTTTTATAGGAAATCTTTCTCAATTTAGTGTCTTACTAGTGTAATACCCGTGCCTTGAAGGCACGGGAGCTTGATCCATTTTAATCTGAACATCATTTTATATATCTATTTAATACTATATATATACGTGTTTACAACAAAAATATGTATAAAGTATTTTTTTTATAATTTTTAAATTAGTTGGAAAGAGATACGATACAAATTTTTAAAATGATTTAATAAGGTAATTAAAGTAGTAATAATACTCAAACATACCGCCTAATATAATTTGAAATAAATATATAATTATTATCATTAGCATAGATCTAAAAAGTAAAATATAAGCTCCCATACAAATATTAAAAAAATCATAAGCACATGATTGTGTGAATAATTTTGAAGTTATGTACATATACATAACTTATTCATTATTTTCATGAGAAAGATGGTTAGAAAAAGAGGGAAATAAATAGTGAAAATAAAGGTAAGATGGAAAAAAAAAGATCATTAAAGGTAGAAAAGTGATCTAAGAAGCCTCATCCAAGATGTAAAATAAGCATTAGTAATGCTTGTGAGTACTAAAATATTATTTATTTTTTTATAGTCATTTAAGATGTCTAAAATAATTAAATTATAAAAAAAACTTTTTTTTTTTGCTCTAATTGATTTTTATAATTAATTTTTGAAATCGAATATTTAAAAATTGATTATTACATGTTCGTTGTATGTAGACATTGTGGGGAATATTGCAATCAGTTAAATATGATAAATCAACGATTTCAATATCCAAGAATAAAATCAGTCAAGACTTGACGAATGTTCAATGTACGTAGACGATTAAAATAGATCACAAATTGATATACAACATATCAAATTAAATAATATTTTAGTATAAAATTAGGAAACAAATATGTTTAAAATAGGAAACAAATATTTTAAAATTTCAGCAATAATATTGACCAATGAGAAAATACCATTTGAATAAAAAATTCAAGTTTAATTGTGGGCGTGACACATCAGCAAAATGATAGTAGAATTAATATTATTAATAGATTACCTATTATCGAAATTAATTTATAAAAATATTGAAAAAATAATATTTTATATAATTTTTTCCATCCTAACAAAGCGTGAATGAATATTAAACAACATATTTAGCTAAACGAATAGAGAGTAGTAAATTTTAACATGATTGGGATAAATGTGATATAATAAACAAATTAAATATTTAAATGAATTCAATCCGTTAAGATAATGAATGCAGGCAATCCGAGTACATCTTTGATTAATTTATTTGAAAATGAAATACTTGCATGGTTGGTGAGAAAATATGAACATATGTGAAAGTTAATTTATACTCCGTAGCATTTTATAAACGGACAATTGGATATGCGTCTATGTAGAGTAGAAATTTCCAAAAATAAAATATATCAAGATTCAAATTTAAGTTCAATGTATGTAGACAAATTATGAGAATATTGCAATCGGAAAAAAAAGGAAACATATCTCAATATTTACGGCAATATATTCGAAAATAAATAAAAAAGGGAATGGATTCAAACCATATTTAAAAGAATTTTTTTGCAAAATAGGCACTTTATTTGGACGTTTTTGCAAAATGGTCGCGTATTTGGACAATTTAGCAAAATGGCCCCTATATATACCTATTTTCGCTTTGTACGGACAATTTTTCCTGTTTTCGAGAAAATCGATTTCCTCCTCTTTCGAACTCTCTCTTTGCTCGAAATTTTTCATCTTGCGTTCCCTGGCTTGGTTCGTTGTTCGTTTTCCGGCTTGGTGCTTTTTTCTGCTTGATTCGCTCGATTGTTCTTCCTTGCTTCGCTAAAGTTCGGAGTTTTCGTCGTTTACTTCAATGTCGTCATCCAACAACTCAGGTATAAATTTCGGGGATTTTTGCGAATTTTGTCGTGATAGGGTTTTGGATTAAGTTTGTTTATGTTGATTTTATTGTTTTTTCATTATAATATTGACAATCTATGGTGAAATCGATGCTTTATATGCATACTTATGTGCGTTTTTTAGTAGTTTCCGTAGTTTATGCAAGTTGCATATGTAAATTCGTTGATTTTAACTGTTTCTTTTCGTCAATTTTGCGGTGTGGCACTTTGTAAGTGCCTTTTTAGTGTTCTTCGTGTATGTGAATCTGTTTTCCAAGCTTTGGATTGTTTGTGTTGATGATAGTGTACTTATCTGCTCCTATGTTCATGTGTATGGGGCTGACACTGTCTGTTTTTGTGTTAGTTTATTGTAGTTCCAACAATGTCTGTGTTTGGATTTGGTATTTTGTGTTGTGTTTTGTGATGTTTATGTTATTTTACTATGTCTTTGTAACATTTAATTGTTATTGTTTATGGTTGTTTGTGTCATCACAGATTCTATTACTGTATATTTACATTGTTCTGTATGTTTTTTCTTGCAAGAGCTCAATCTTCTGATTCATCCACCTCTTCTCCTGGTTCTGATGTAAGTTATTTATTAGTTTGATGAGCAAGTTGTAGTTTTTTCTTAATCTGATGGTTGTTTTTGTGCTTAATTGTCTGTTATTGATCAGGGTTTGGAATATTGCATTCCTGTTTCTGAGCGATTTCGTTGTAGATCCAACATATATTCATATCTTTCTGTCTGTGATCTGATCAAGGAGCATTTGTGTCCTTCTCACTACAATACTCTGAAAAAAGTTGCCTTGGATGGGTGCTGATGCAAGGCACCAAAATGGTTAGCAATTTTCAGCTTATGCATCAAATGGTGCTCCGTCAAGTACAAAAAAAGAGAATGAGTTGTGGTTTAGAGTTGGTGGACATCTCACACGTTTTTCAATTGCTGAGTTTCATGTTATTACAGGCCTTCCTTGTGAAGACCGTGTTTGTAATATCCCAAAGAAAGTGTCAATATTTGAATTTTTTGGGCAGAAAAAAATGACTCATGATGAGTTACTTGATCGTTTCATATCTGAGAAAAAGAAGTCTAAGAAGAAGTTGATTATGACAAAGTTTTTGCTGATTGAGAGGTTAATTGTATATAGGAGGTCAGCAGTTGTAAGTGCACAATTCTTATCTCTTGCGTGCAATGAGAAGGAGTTTGAAGTATATCCTTGGGGTAGAGAGTCATACACCCGTTTGTTGAAGTCATTGAAGAGTTCTTCTGTTGTAGATCGGAATGGGGTTAGGGGTTCTTATCAAATGTATGGGTCTTGCCTTGCATTCCAGGTATTGGGCTTTAGTGTTTGCATGTCTTATGTCATCGTTTTTTTCATGTGTCAGCACAACTTTATTGTTTATGTGAGCATTATTTAAATATTCTTTTGTAGTGTCATAACGAGTTTTCTTTTGTAATAGGCTTGGATATTAGAAGCTTTCCCAGCTATCTCCGTTAATTTTGACTGTAATTTTAAGATGCCTGATAGAGATCCATACTTGTTGCACTGACAATGTGATTATAGCCAAGTATACGCTGAAGCTGAGAAGTTCTTTCATGGTGATTTGGTAATAATTTTTTATTTTCTTTTTTTAAGAAAATTTTTATTTGATGCATCTTTGGGTTTTTATTCTGATACATGCATTTTGTCCAGACTCCGTTGTTCCCTATTTATGGGGAGTTTGCACGCACCGAAAGAATGGCGTTTGCTGGTGAAAAAGTTGATGATGTAGTTGATGCAGTAGTTGATGCATCAGTTGAAGAAATAGTTTCTGGACCTGTTGATGCGACTTTGTATGAGAGTCGTCATGTTCGTAGAAGGGCATATGAAGCTAAGTTTTCAAACAGGGCTCTCCAGGTTGAGGATGAAGAAGCTAATGTCTTGTAGAAACATGATGAAGGCGAGACCTCAAAGAAGAAGACACCTGTGAAGAGAGGCAAGGCTGCTAGAAAGAAACAGGATGGTAAGTCCTTTGAAACTGCTTTTGAAGTTTTCTCTGAGGGGGATAAAGAAGATGTAGGGACCTCAAAGAAGAGGAAATTTTCCACTGGAGGGATGGGAGGTAAAAAGAAACAGAAGGTGGAGTCCAGCGATACCTCTGAGGAACGGGTTCTCCTGAGGATGGGTCGTTCTGCAAGTCGTGTTCTATTCAATCCATACATTGCTTTAGACCGTAAAAAATATGTCAAGAGTGATGTAAAGACGCCTCGACAGAAGGCTTCAGCAGTGAGGACATGTGGTAGAGTTATTTCTTCTAATGACGTGAAGAGAGTTACTGCTGACACAGATTTGCATAAGGAGGTTGATGTGGCTGCTTCACCTTCCAAGAGATGTCGGTTTGGTAGTGATTCATGTGATCTATTAGAAGATGATGTCCCGCTGAATATTGTCTATCAGCGAAGGTATAAGGTGAAGAAGAACGGTGGTGTGGGTAGGGGTAGGCCAGTATATGATAGTATTGTTGACAGGTCTTTTGTTATTCCTTCAGTTCCTGTTGTTGATACTGAGGGTGCCCATGGAGTGGAGCCCGTAGATATTCATGTTGCAGTCTCTACATATGATTGTGAAGTCAGTGTTGGTGATGACAAGGGTGAAGATTTTACTGCCGACACCCATTCTTCCAAATCTTGTGGTGAAGTTCCTGTTTGCGATGACAAGGTTGACGTTTTTACCGCTGAAACCCACTCCCCTAAATCCGATAAATTGGATGCTTCTCAAACTGCGAGGCTATATGTTTTGGCCGAGCTTGCAGATGTCATTGATTGTGGTGACACCGTTGAAGGAGTCGAGACACCTTCCGGTGACAGTGATGGAGAGGGTGATGTACCGACCCCTTCTGTGTAGAGGTCACCCCTGGGGAGTGTTGAAGCACATGATTTTGTTGATGGGCGGTTTGTGTTTGGGCAAACATCTGCTGCTTGTGAAAATGAAGACGTTCGCATTTCAAGTGATGAAGCTGACAAAATAGCAGTGTCATCAGAGAAAGTGGAAGATATTGAAGATGTTTCTCCTCAAATGGATGCTAACGATGATTCAACTTGTGAGTTGCCTCCAAAAACGCATGGTGATGCTTTTGCTTCTTCTCTCCCATCTCATCCTGACTGGGTGAAGGAGATTTTTAGGAGGATTGAGAAGCTTGAAGAGGTCCCTAAAATTATGCATCTGTTGTCTGCGAGGGTTGATGCAATTGAAACAAAGATTGTTGAGTTGAATGAGAGCCTTCAAGTGTTTGGTGAGATGGCGAAGAGGTACGATTAGCTTGAGGTTAGGGTTGCTAATTATGAGGCTTTGTTTGAGAGGTTGCAGTCAAACCCTGTCAAGCCTGATGTTAAGGACACTTTTGCAAAAGTTGATGATGAAAGTGTTAGTGGTACTAAGTGTCAGGACACACACGTGAAGGCTGATGATAAGCACATTGCTGGTAAGTCTGCGAGCTCTCCTGCGATAGTTGATGATGAAAGCGCTAGTGGTGGTAAGTGCCAGGGCACACCTGTGAAGGCTGATGATAAGCACATTACTGGTAAGTCTGCAAGCTCTCATGCGATAGTTGATGGTGAACATGTCAGGGGTGGTAAGTCCCAGGGCACACCTGTGAAGGCTGATGATAAGCACGTTCCTGGCAAGCTTGACGGCACTCCTGCGAGAGGTGATGATGAACGTGTCAGTGGTGGTGAACCCCAGGCCACACCTGTGAAGGCTGTTGTTGAAGATGTGAACAAAATTTTGAATGATGTTGTGTCTGATCTTCAGCAGTCTTTCCCTGATGAGGAGTTAATGTTGAAATCATCTCCCGCTTCTGGTGAAGTTGTGCCCGTATCTTTGCCATCAGTAAGTAATGAGGTTCCAGGAGTGGGTAAGGAGTCTCCACCTGTTGTTGTTGACACCGAATTTAAGGTTCTTGGAGATGAGGTTGGGATTCCAGCAACTTCAGCTGAAGTGCCTCAATCTACAAAGTGTGAAAACGAAGGCGTTGGTGGTAAAGTTGCTGGAGTTATGGTTGACCCATTCCTGGAAAAGTACATTTGTCTATCTGACAATGATGACGACAAGGGTGCAGGTGTTGATTGGGATTCGGTCGCCAAGGATCCCGCAATCCAAATCGAAGTTGACCAACTAAAGGCTTCCAATCTTATCCCATCAAACAGTACATTCCTGTATGGTCCAGTTGAGGAAGTGAAGAAAGTGAGGATGCTAAAGCATGCCCCTAAGAAATCATTGATTAGCTCGGAAGATCATGAATTTATTTATGGACTCGTAAAGAAGCAAATGTATGGTTTATTTTTATGTTTAGTATTTTGTATGAAATGGTGTTGTTATTGTATTAGTTACAATATCTCATGCTATATATATTTTTTTTCACTTTGTGTAATCTTTGGTAGGAATTTTTCCGTTGCTTTCAATCTCAAGGTTTGATAAAAACTTTTTCCAGCACATTTTATTGAAGAATATGTGGTTTGATTGTCAGGTAATAACTGGTTGTATTTCTGCAGTATATATATATATATATATATATATATATATATATATATATATATATATATATATTTGCAGTATATATATATCTCTGTGTGTGTGTGTGTGTGTGAGTGTGTGTGTGTGTGTGTGGATTTGATTTTATTGTATTAGTTGATTGTTGAATTCACTTTTTTATTACTTTGTTTAGCATCTAGAAGCAGGTTTGATTAACATTAGGAAGCGCATTCATGAGGACCCTGTCAAGTATCGAGATGTTCTTGTTCTTGATTGACTATTTTACCTAGAGTACCTTCCTGACTATGCTTCAAGTTATCGGGAAGACATAGCTCTTAAAGCCAACACCGAGGAGTATTTTGTCGGTACGTGCCCTGTTGATTATGGGAAGCCATGGGTATCTGTAAAGAAAATCTACACAATTTTCAACGTGATAAACAAGCACTGGGTGGCGTTGGAGATTAAAATTGAGGATAGGGTAATCAGAGTGTTCGATTGCAATGTCCCTGCTGTTAGGGAAGGTGTTCTTGAAGAACAATTGCAACCGTTTGCTAGTTGGCTCCCAATTCATTTGGCAAAGGCTGGGCTATTTGAAAACTTCGATTCCTCTCCTTTCCAGCTATACATGGTTCCTGGGTTAATGCATGATTCTACTGGGTATGTATTTGTTATCTTGTTTTGTTCTTTGGTTACGTTTAAATACTTGTTATTTATGTTCTTACATTACATTGTTTCTTTTTTTTGTCTACAGGGCTTCATGTGGTGTATTTACATTAAAAGCGATTGAAGCTTCTGTATTTGGGGGAGATGTTAAAAATTTCAACAACGAAAAGATCTTTCGTTTCAGAGAACTCATGTGTGCAGATCTGATCAAAGAAACTTGGAGTTTTAAATTTTAAAACCAGTTGTTAGATAGGTTGTTGTTCTGTAAATGGGGAAGTTTGGATGTAATCTGACAAATTAAGTGTTCAAAATAGATAAGTGAACATTATGGGCTGACACCAGGTGCCTAAGTACGAAAATAGCGGTGACACTGATGTTAGTTTCAAGCAGTGTTGAGACTGTTGTTGTATTTTGCTGAACAATAGGTTAAATTTTGCACAAAAATTGATCTTTGTGAATTTTTTCCCATTATGATCCTATTTTTCATTAATATAATTTTTGAATTTTTAAATATATATTTTTTGTACGATGCTGTCTTATTTTTGGTCATCGTTAGAATTAAATTGCATATCATGGTCGATTGGCGAAAATTTGCTCAACATGATCATATTTCTGCTGAACAATAGGTTAAATTTTGCACAACAATTGATCTTTGTGAATTTGTGCCCAATATGATCTTATTTTTCCTTAATATAATTTTTGAATTATTAAATATATATTTTTTACGATGCTGTCGTTTTTTTGGTCATCGTTAGAATTAAATTGCATACCATGGTCGATTGGCGAAAATTTGCTCAACATGATCATATATTTTGTTGAACAATAGGTTAAATTTTGCACAACAATTGATCTTTGTGAATTTGTGCCCAATGTGATCTTATTTTTCCTTAATATAATTTTTGAATATTTAAATATATATTTTTTACGATGCTGTCTTTTTTTTTTGTCATCGTTAGAATTAAATTGCATACCATGGTTAATTGGCTAAAATTTGCTCAACATGATCATATTTTTGTTGAACAATAGGTTAAATTTTGCACAACAATTGATCTTTGTGAATTTGTGTCCAATATGATCTTATTTTTCCTTAATATAATTTTTGAATTTTTAAATATTTTTTTTAATGATGTTGTCTTTTTTTTTGCCATCATTAGAATTACATTGCACACCATGGTCGATTTGTGAAAATTTGCTCAACATGATCTTATTTTTGCTGAACAATAGGTTAAATTTTGCACAACAATAGGATTTGGACAACATTGGTGGTTGTGTTATTTTAAACTTCAAGACAGGAGACCGTGCCTCATTTTCCTGATTAAAGAAGTTGGCCCATTTCAGTTACTTTATTTAAGGGGGTGTTCTTCATTGTTTCTACAAGAGTCCAACGTCATTTCAACCCTTTCCACTCTCTTCCCCATTACCGTCTCTCCAAGTCTTTTCGTCGTCCTCCACACGCTCTTCCTCTTTCCAGAGTTTTCTTCATAAGACGCGCCCTTTCTTATGTAGTTCTCTCCCTTTCGTTCTCCTGCAAACTTTATACAATCGGTTAGGGTTTTTACATTTTTCCAGCAAGTTTTATTTTATTTTTTCCTGATTTTAGATGACTTTTTCATTATCTTTCAATCGGTTAGGGTTTTGATTTCAGCAAGTTATATTAGTGTATATTTATTTTGTTTGTGTATGTTTTGTATCGTTAGATGGTACTTCCAACTACAACTCAAATTGGTTACCATTACACTGTCGGCTCTTTTGAAGTGGTAATCACACCAAGGGAGACACCTGTGTATAGACCTAGCACACTGCACGTGGCTATTCATTCTGAAAGAATCCCTGAGCTGTTCCTGTACCATTTCTTTGATTGGAATGGGTTGTAGATGACTTATGCACAATGTGATCAGGTGTTACATGAAGCAGGGGTCAGTGTTGTGGTTCGAACTCAAGTAGCCAACCTGATGTTAATGGATTATACTCACAGTTGGTATTCGGGCGATGCTGAGTTTATTGAATATGGTCTCTGCCCAGATCTCATTATCGATGTACGTTACATTGAAGACTCTGAATCTGACATGAGCTCTGATTCAAGCTCTCAATCTGATATGAGCATCGACTCTGAACAGGATGTGGATCCCCCAGCTTCTCCAACAAATGCAGACCAAAATGGCAATTTACAAGAGCCACCTCAACCATAACAGGATTGGGATCAGTGCACAATATGTCTTGATCAGATGCTGCCATCAATGCCTATCATTCGGACACTGTGTGATCATACCTTCCACCAATGATGTCTTCTAGAGTGGGTGGCGATTCAACCCATTTGTCCACTATGTCGATAAGTTTTTTAGGCATATTTGTAATGTATATGTGCTTGGAAAAGACATTGTAGTTGCACCTATTTTGTGGTAGTTAATATAAGGAAATGTATGGTATGAATGGAAGTTGGTGTCTGACACTTTTTTGTATCTGATTTCCATTCTAATCATACCAATGTACTTTGTAACTATTCGTCGTAACTAGTGTTTGTAAATGTTTAATATTAATGAAATTCGCGCATTGTTATATTTGTTTGTGAATGATACTGTGTTTTATTTGAGGAAGAAAGACCACCTGAACTTTGATGAATTTGCTCATATATTCTGTGTGGTGACAGTGGCCTAGTTTTTTTTTATGTTGAAGTGTATAATTTGTGAAGAGGTTTTTAATGCCCAAAGTATTGTTGACATTTCTTGTCCGATTAATTTGAAGTAATGGCGACACCATACTTGTATTTTTTGATTTTGCATTGTATGTGGTGACACTAGGTGTCTGGTGTCCCAAGTAGTGCTGATAGTGATATCAGTTACAATTAGTGGTGACACTGACTTCCTCCCCCCCGATATTGAAGTCTTGTATTCTATGATTTTTGAAGTGTATGTATTTGTACTTTTTTTCTTTTTATAGTGTATGTGGTGGGCACTATGTGGTTGAGATGCAAAGTATTGGTGCCACTGATATTATATTACAAGTAGTGATGATACGAGTGTTGTATTTTTTTATTTTTAAGTGTATGGGGTGAAAGAGGTGTTTAATGCCCATATTATTGTTGACATTATGGGTTATATTAGTTTGAATTTGTTGTGTCACCAGTTTGATCATTTTGATATTGAATTTCATGTGGTGACACCAGGTGTTTTAGACCAAAAGTAGTGCTGACACTGATACTAGTTAGACACGGCCACGGGTCGGACCCGCCGGGTCGACGGGTCGGACCCGTCGGGTCGACAACCCGGGGAGGGTGACCCTAACCCTGACCCGGGGTTGGGACGGGTCGGCGGGTTGGACTGCCGGGTCGGCCACGTGGCAACAAATCGGGTACCCAACGAGTTTTGCGGGTCGACCCGCCAGGTCAACCATTTTTTTTTAAAAAAAAAATTGTTTTAAACCCAAAATAAAACTCAACTCAAGTCTTTCACCACACTTTCGAAATGGAAAGATTTAAGGTTGACAAAACATGGTATGTGGGAAGATATATATAGATATCTTCATTCCACTTCCATCATTTCATCACACTTTAGATGTGGGAAAGAAAAGGTTGGATTGTGGGAATGACAAGTAGGGTATGAGGATCTATATATAGAGAAAATAGAGGTATGTAGCCCACTTTCGATGTGGGACAGAAATATGAGATATGAAAAAAAATGTGAGAAATTGATATTTAAGTATATGATGATGTAAAATGTAATTTAATTAAAGTCTTTGGGTTATATGGTGGAATATAATGTAATTTAAGTATTCATATTATATGATGTAACATATAATAATATAATTAAAGTGTTTACCTCTTAAGATTTAATGAAATGAATAACACATGGTGATGAAACATCATGATACAATATATCAAGTTATGTTGGATTAATCTTTCTATTTAATTTAATTGATAGTTGTGTTGATCCATTAATCAATCATAAGTATTTTATTTTACTTGCATTATTATGTTAATTTCTTGATCAATGATTTCAAATCTAGGTTCTTCTTCATATAGATATGTTAAACTTTCTCGTTTGAAGTTGAATTAGCCACATGTTGTGTATACACTTAATGATGATGTTATTAGAATTATATACTTGGGTTGCTTGTTATGACGTACATGAAAAGACACATTGAAAAAGTATTGCCAATATTATATTTCATTCTTGTGTTTAAAAATCCGAAGTTCTATTCATTTTGAAAATAAACGAAAACTCGACATTAAGGATACTATACAAGTGTAACGGCTTTATCAATAACAATATTTGTATTATTTGAAATTATATCATAAAGACTCCTAACTTAGTATCATATAAAATGATATAGAATGATTTATAAGTATGTATTGACATTAAAAATCGAATGGTAGAGATTGAAGACATGGTGTAGTTTCTAGTTTCTACCCTTATTCTTGTCCCACATTGAAAACTAGAGGAGGGGGGGGGGGGGGGGGTTGAAATACCCCAAATTATTTTTGGGTATTTCTTCTATAATTCAAATAATAATATTTTCTTTATATTATATCTCCAAAGTATTTTTGGTATTTCGTTTCCAACGTAAATAAATAGAATTTCTATGTATTGTATTATACTGAAAAGATGAGAATTTATTTTCAACTTATATTGATTTAAGTAAGGTATATTAATTAATAAAAGGTTATAGAAGTGTTTTACTATTTTAAATGAAAAATAGGAATTTATTCGGTGGAGTTATTTGATTTATACAGCTAAATTAGATAAGACAAACTAATTAACTTGAAGATGATACGGGTAAATACCAGCCCGAATCTGGTGCCCTTCCCGAATCCACATCTCCTCCCCTCCAATTCAAATCTATCTATTTCAGATCTTCTAATCAATCTCGGTGGAAGAACCACATCCTCTAGTCCAAGAATATCGGGTGATTATAACGTCCGTATCCCTCGTCCCCTCGATTCATCCGCTTCCTTATTATGCCCGGCCATAAACCGAGACCGCCACCATTATCCCTCTTCTTCTTCTTCATCCCTGTGTTTAATTACTCGCATCTGTCTCATCGTGTCGAAGGTGCTACAGCCGAGGACCTGGCTTTTAGTCACCATCGGAGCGTCCCTGGTAACTCAAGAGTCGACCGCCACCAGTGACCAGGGTCCATGTTCCTCTCACAACAATGCAGCATATGCCCAACAACCGCCTCAAGCTTTGAATCGAGCCGACAACGTTGACTGATTTGTTTCTGCAGCAACTTCCGACCTTCCGTTCTCTCTCGTTTCTCAGCGGAATTTCAAATTCTTTATACCAAATCGTAGATCTGTAAGTCTACTTTCCATTGCCTCTAATTTCATTCAATTCCGATCTGGCATTAGGAAATTACGGATGCTGAAGTACAGCAGCGTCTGAAACTATGGCAACTGTCGACAGGTTCTTGCGGGATGCCCCTAGGAGGCTGTGATGGGTCGTCTCTTTCCGTTCATAGCCCGTTTCAAAGACAAGTCTGTGTACTACAACTTTTATTCACAAGTCATGGCCAAATTCTAAAGGATTCAAGATTTTTAGATGCATCAAGGCGGATGCAAGTGCCCAGGAAAATTCCAGATTGAGCGAAAACTGCGACGAATTGCGGGACCTCGTTCTCCGTTGTCTTTCGCTCAAACCCCCTGTTCTTTATATCAAAACGAAGCTCGGTAAGTCTAGTTTCCAAAACTTTCAGTTTTTCTTAATTCCGATTTCATACCAAGGAGTTATGAAAGTATGTTCAAAGGTCTGTCAGGATTCTAAACTAATCTAGTTCATGTGCGTTGGTCCACATTTCCGCAGCCATAGCTCAACGCCTTCGACCCCGAATCGATTCCACAGAAACCTTGCACATCAATGAGCAGTGGTAAGTTTGAAAGACCCATTTTTGTCATCCCTAATTGACGTCGAATTGCAGTCGAACTTACTTAACCAAACATGTTTGTGCGTGTGCTGTTTTGTTCAAATCGCAGCCACTGTTCAGGCACTTGTCTCGACATTTTCGTCCACCCTTCGACAAAACTAACACATCCAGGCTGAAGTAGAGATTGCACTTGTCAGTTTGATATGTCATACGCATCAATCGGAGCTCTGTGCAAGGAGAACGAGCCGTCGGAAGATCTCCCAAAACCACTGTTGAAGCTGCGAGAATGTGACTGTCGGGCTTAGGCCAGTTTGTGGGTATTTACACGAAACCTCCCACACTTTCAGTTTTTGTAAAATATGCCCCTATTATAGTTTCTAAAATTTCAGAAATTACCCCGCAGTTTTAGAAGTTGTTCTAACCCGGGTAATCTCTTTAATCCGCAGCGTTATCTTCAAATCCTTACCCATCCACAATGAGTTAAGATTCCAGAGAAGATAGCATTGATTCATTCGTAGACTTCGTTAACCCCGTCACCGAGTGCTTTGAAGTCCATAGTTGGTACCGAAATCCAACAAGACGAATAAGGCAAGTGACATTCCGAGCATTTCTGCTCAATTGGTGCCTTCGTGTCTTGTTCGTTTTCCCGTCTTTGATTGCTTGCCAAGTTAAATAAAATAAATTGCAATTCACCTGCTTGTGTGATTTATTTACCGTTCAGTTTGAATTTGGCAAGTTTAACTGGGTGAACTTAAGATAAGATAATAATATAGTTACCCACCGTTTATTTAAAGCATGATTTATTCTTGTTTTTTTCATGCTAATTGGTTAGGTATGGAACATGCCTTTTCTTTGATGTTTCCATCCTTTTATTTTAATTGCTTTAATTTCATTTGGCATCCATGTTACCTATAAATAACATGGGTTATATTGTGTTGTGTGATCACCTAGAATGTCTTAAGTAAATAGTTAACAATGTGAGGATTGTGTGTTACGATTGGAACTCAATTGAATCAAGATCAATCAAATAAAATGTGTCAATCAATGCAGAGTAAAGTGAATGCAGTATGTAAAGTAATAAAAATAATGGAAACAGGTCGGGACTGTGTGTGCCCGGTCTATAAAGGGTTTCATGAAACTAACACATTTCCGTAGAGAAATGTCTAACACATTTCCGTGGAGAAATGTTAAACTACCTCCGGTAGTAGGCTGCTATCTGCTAGTGAGAGCGGGGCCGGTATCATCATTTCCGTAGAGAAATGTTAAACTACCTCCGTTAGTAGGCTGCTATCTGCTAGTGAGAGCGGGGCCGGTATCATATTATAACAAATATTGTGTGTGTTAATCTTTCAACTGATAATAAAAGTCGTAAACGTGTTAAGTGTGTAACTTTGTGTTTAAGCTATTCAACGTGAGGAAGTGAGTGAAGTAATACTTTAAAAAGTGTTTTCTTTTTCGGTGATTACAAGTAGCGTTGTATCATATTCCATTCGTACTCGGAGTATGATTCCTAAGAGTGCTCGTCACTCGCATCTTTTGTTACTCAATCCTTCTGGATTCTCTGTGTCACAGGAGTCGTGTCTTAAAATGTTAAGCCTACATAAAATATTCTCAATAATCACATTTGGGTTTAGATTCATACCTTATCATGGTCACTGAGTTTGAATCCAAAGTAGTCCCA
Source organism: Persicaria tinctoria (assembly GCA_037127255.1). NCBI lineage: Eukaryota > Viridiplantae > Streptophyta > Magnoliopsida > Caryophyllales > Polygonaceae > Persicaria > Persicaria tinctoria. Next base: position 15,196,069 of record JBANSL010000007.1, on the reverse strand, counting down.
GTTTTCGAGCCGTCGCTTGCTAGTTCTTACGAACTAACCGTCCTATTGTTTGTGACGGCAGGTTTATGTCGAGTCTCAGAAGAGAAGATGAAGAGAAGTTGAGAAGACATTTAAGTTATTTTAACATGGTATTTACATTTTTAAATTTCTAGATATATTGTATATGAGTTTTATTATTTGGTTTTATTTAAAAGTCTTCCGCTGTAATGTTATCAGGTTGTAAATTTAAATACTCAATTTTAGAGGAAAGATTAATACATAGTTATTTTTAAGTCTTCCGCGATTTAATTGTATTTCTTTTATGTATTTAATATTATCATCTTGTTTATGGGAGCATGGTTGCATGTCCCTATAAGCCTAAGGTGGTTACAAAGACATTAAAGTCTGAGTAATCACTGGCGCTGTGACATTCCCTCGTGTTATAAAAGGGGGTGTTACAGGGGGGGTGCCAAATCTATAAAAGGAGAAGCATGGGGTGCTAAGTCTCACATTGCCATTGCATATTACATTATGTAATATTATGAATTATTCTAAGAATAATTGATATAATTTACATAATAATTATAAATTTATTTTATTAAAAATAATTTTTTTCAAAATAAAAATATTTTAAAATGGCGGGTTGACCCGGCGGGTCGAACCGGGCCGGACCCGCCAGGTCGCGGGTTATCTTTTCCCCGACCCTAACCCTGACCCTCAACCCGAGCCAACCCTTGGACCTGTGGACCCTGACCCGGCGGGGCAATGACCCGACGGGTCACGGGTCGACCCGCCCGACCCCTGACCCGTGGCCATGTCTAATACTAGTTACAAATAGTGGTAACACTACACTTGTATTTTTTGATTTTGAAGTGTATGTGGTTGCAAGAGGTGTTTAATGCACATAGTATTGTTGAAATTGTTGGATTTATTAGTTTGAAGTAAGGGGGTTAACAATTGGTTATTTTTCTGATATTGAATTCTACGTGGGGAGACTAGGTGGTTGACACCCAAAGTAGTGCTGACACTGATGGTGGTTACAAACAGTGTTGACACCAAACTTGTATTAGTTACAACTAGTGGTGATACCAGTCTTGTATTCTATGATTTTGGGAGTGTATGTTGTGTAGTTTATATCTGCTCAACAATAGATTATTTTTGCATCACACTTGAGACTTGTGAAATTTTGTCCATTATGATTCAATTTTATTTGTCAATATAATTTTATAGTTTCTTAATAGAGTCTTACACAACGTGGTCTTAATTTTCTCAATGATAGAATAAAGTTGCACAATGTGTGGGGTGATTGTTGTAATTTTGCTCAACATCACCTTATTTTTGCTCAATAGTAGTTTATAGTTGCACAACAATCGAACCTTTTGAAATATTCTCATAATGATTATATTTTTTGTCAATATAATTTTATAATTTTCCAATAATTTTGTTTTTGCATCATGGTATTATTTTTGCTCATCATTAGATTAAAATTTCACAACACCAGCGATTGGTGAAAATTTGCTAAACATGATCTTATTTTTGCTTATCAATAGATTAATTTTGCACAAATCTTTAGAATTTTTGATATTGCCTTCAACATAGTTGTTGGGCTTAGGTTAGGGATGCCCGACCCATTTCGCGCTTATTTATACATTGCTTAAACGTTGTTCAGATTATCTGCAAGTCGTTTCATCTCCTTCTACTTGTTCATCTTCATCCCTTCTCGTTCTCATTAAGATTTCTTCTTCTCAAGGTGCGATTCCGGTTGTGGTATGTACTCATTTCTGTTTTCTTCCTTTAAAAAAACGTTCTCAGTTATTTTGATGTACTGTTTCAGCAAATTTTTTATTGTTGTGTTCTCCGATTTTCGTTTATCTTCCCCTTGCTTTTTAGTCTATTAATATTCATATATTGGTGTTTGTCTTGCTTAGTTTGTATTGCATTGTATTCTGTGGGTGTTATGTGATTCTTATTGTCATTAAAAGTCATCAGTTATATTCCAGTTTTTCAGACATTTTTTTCTCTTTTGTCTTTCTGAAATTTTTATTTCCTATTAATATCGATTTAATGTTTTATTTTTAAGTGATTGTCTAATATATGAGTATATTTTGATTTTGTCTGTGTAGGTTTTCTCTCTTTCAATGGCATTCCCAACCTATACTGAACTAGATTATCATTACATTGTTGGTACTTATGAAGTTGAAATATCAGCATCTGAGTCATACTGGTATGGACCGAGTCTACTTGTTGTGTACATCCACTCTGGCAGCATTCCCTTAACATTCTATCATACGTCTTCTTGCAATGGTATGCCTATGAGTCTAGCCCGCTGCAACGAAGTGCTACATGATGCTGGAGTAACTGTTGAGGTTAGAAGCCAGGTAGCCAATCGGCTTCTAATGGAATACACTAGAAGTTGGTTTCAGGCCGATGCTGATCTTGTTGAGTATGGTCTTTGCCCCAACATCACCATCAATGTACATTTTTATGATGACTCTTCATCTGATTCAAGCTATGAGTCCGACATAAATGATGACATTCATATGGAGGTTGACCAACCAGATCATCCAGCACCTCCAGAGCCTATGGAGGTTGACGGATTAAGGGAGATATATCACCTTGATCTTGATGATGAAGAATGTACAATATGCATGCTTTCAATTTTGGAGTCAGATCCTGTTCTTCAAATGCCATGCCAACATCATTTTCATCCAAATTGTTTACGATCTTGGCTTATAGTTCAGAACAATTGTCCTCTTTGCCGAGCAGAACTCTAGGTGTATATGATATAAGTGTGGTATGTAACTTTTTATGGTACTGGTGTAACCTAAAATATATTTTATGAATGAAATTTGTCCTTGATCACATTTCTTTCTGATTTCTATTCAAATTATAGTAATCTTTGATATTTAAGTAGGACATTTGGTGTGACATTAGGTGATCATATTGGTGGTTTCTGCTATTGAAGTTTATGGTTTGACATTTTATGTTATTGACGCTTATGTGTTGACACTAGTTGGGTAAGTCCCAAAGTAGCGCTGACACTGATATTAGGTACAGTTACTTGAGACCCTGGGCTTGTATTTTTTTTTTCAACTGTATGTTGTTGCACGAATTGGCAAGTGTTCAAAGTCTTTTGTTACATTGTTTACATTGTTGGTTAGAGTAGTTGGATCTATTGGTGACACTATTCTTATAATTTTGGTTGTTTTCTATTTTTGAAGTTTCTGTGATGACACTAGGTGGATAAGGCCAAAAGTAGTGCTGACACGAGTTAGTTAATATTCACCAACGATAACTGTAACTCAAATAACTGTAATTCGTTTTCAGTTTATAGTTTTACAATTTTGACAGTTTTTTTTATAGTTACTCTGTAATGAACTGTCACAAATAACTGTTACAAGATGAAAACTGTCTAATTATTGCATATATATATATATATATATATATATATATATATATATATATATATATATATATATATATATATATATATATATATATATATATATATATCCATTTATCATTCTTTGTTGTCCATTGGCGTCTGAAAACTGGTTTTAACAGAAATCAGTATACCAGACCCTTTAACCACACTGCTAACACATCCCTCTCTAAAAAGATGAACTATGGAAACACTGTTGGGTTTTGCACGAGTTTCCATCAATTGATGGACGTGCTTGATGGTGTTGTTTACCGCGGGTATCACATGAATCTAGTTGATGAAGCATGCGAGACTAACAAAGAGGCTCGTAGGGCTGAGTTGTTGGAAGCCGTTGTGGTTCATTATACATTATATGAGGAATCACAAAGATCAATAATAGCAACTGAACATCACATTCGGATTGCATCCAAAGATGAAGACGGTGCAGCATTATCAATTGTGATATTTGAAGTTTTATCCATAAATTTTTTTCCATGCTGTGATTGAGTCTTGTATTTTATCTTTTATGTAGATGGAAAGAGAACTGGGCAATCAAAGACAGTTGTTTGAAGAGGCAAAGGACAATCTCATGGGATGTGTTAAAGAGGTTGTAGATGCAGAAATGGAAAGGAGGACGAAGATTGACGACTTCTTAGGACTGTAGTTCTACTATATTAATAAGTGATAACATTGGTACATATTTATATGTTGAATGTATTTTTTTATTATTATAGTTTCTATGTGTTCCATCCTAATGATATGATGCAACATATTAATATCATAATAATCATATAATTATTTTGTAATTTCCTTCCTCATATTTCATATTATAAAGTGTTACTGAAGTTTTACGTCTATCTCTTGTGATATTGCGGACACATTTGATTAGTTTGTGGATTGTTTTGGTAAAAGTAGTGCTGACACTGTTTAACTAAGTAGTACTGACCACATGGACAACTGTCTTAATTGGTACGAGAAAATTGTTCAGAAGCAGAGTACATAACTGTCTACACCAAAATACATTCCAAAGTTTGCAAATAAAACACGAAATTAAATTGTGGTTGTTCAACCAAGATTTAGTTTATGGCCCTGAATTCCTTTTGAAGTCATTCTTGCATGGGATTTTGCTGCCTTCACAACATATGTGTTCACTTCATTCAACTCTGAACATACTATATCTGTCAGATACTTCACCCCTAGCTTTGAAATATTCTTGAAATTTCCCTTTTCCAATCCACACTTGTACCCTCTCTCTGTCCCAAAGAACGTCTCCATGTGACGCATGAGGCATACCCCAGAATGTTGAACTTTCTCCTCTCCAGCCCATGTGATGGGGACTTTTGATGATGGTGCAGCTGACACTATTTCTGCCTTTTCTCGGAGTCCCTTATCTGTTAGATAAGCAATCAGCATATCTCCCTAAATGGATTGAATTATAAATCTGTAATTTTAATTATAAACTGAGTTGATTTTTAAATGAAATTAAGACAAGGAAAGAAATATTAAGTATCAGTAGTAAAACTTACCAAATATTCAAAGGGTGATGGGAAGGGGCTAATTGGATCAGTGCAAGATGGTGTGACATCAACAATTTGGACCACTTTGTTTTTAAAGTTGAAGACAACCATGACATAGTCTGTTGTTTGTTCAACCCCAAATACAATCTAATCAATATAATAAAAAAACAAATAAACATTAGTGATTGATCTTGTGAGCTTTATTCATTTAATTGCAAGGGAGTACCATGTCTATATCCTTCAAAGAAAGGTGTGGTGACAATGACAATACAATATCAATGTGGAGGTTAAACCTCTGAAACTGTTCATCACAAGCTCCTAATGATACAGTCTCTACATTAAACTGGATTAAGAATAGAAATTAGTAAAAAAAAAAAACAGACCAATTGTAATAATGGCTAACAATGGAGTGTAATTGAAAGATAAAATTGTAAAAATATTACAGTTTTGTTGATATTGACAAATAGTCTTGCTGGTGATTGAGCACTTTTATACTGTTCCTTGTGGTTGAGTATAGCTGTCCATGCATCAATAATGACACTACACAAGTGGGTTTCATCCTCAAGAGTACCCATGTCTGTTCTAACAACTTCAACAGACTTGTGCTTAAACAAAATTTCCCTGCAATGTCAATCATTTTGAAGATGGATTATATGAAAATAATCTTTTACTTGTAACTGAACATACATTAAGAAAATTAAGTTTAAAATGAACTTACATGCTGTGAGGTGTTTTCATTGCTAAATAGGCTGAAACAGTGCGCTCAATTTCAGAGATAGGATCAGTAATGTCAACAACACGCGAGTAATATGGGCTTCTCAAAGATGCAGAAGGTTTATGTGCTCTTCTTGTAGCTTCTTCTCTCTTCATGTTATTAAGTTGTTCTACAGCATTTCCATCAACTATGTTGACCCGTGGCGACCTCCTTGGGGGCAAGGCAACAGGGGGAATGCATTTTATTGTACCTCCCAAAGGGTTCACTAGTGGAGTATCAACTTTAAATTGAGTGGGTAGGGGATTAGGAGTAGCTTCAACACCCTGTTGTATTGGAGACTGGCCATGGCTGTCTGGGGGAGCCTGGGTTGCTTCATTAGCATTCTTCATTTCAGCTGATGTGTTCAATGATGTCCCTTCATCTTTCTTAAAAACATGATCATCTAGAAATATATCAACGGAAAATTCCCCGTCCACTTTGATATTTGATTCATTTTTTGCTTTTTCTGATATGCCATTTCGATCTGAGTAATGCAATCTAAGAAAGCAGGGTCTGACAAGAATTTCTCTTGGGATTCGGTAAAATATGGGCTTGCAGGGTCATTCATATTTGACGTGTCAGCAGCATCCGTAGCCGTAGGAGGCTCAGAATTGACATTTTCCATCCCTAAAAGCTGGTTTGCTCCATGTAGAAGTCTTTTCACCTTGTCATCATATTGTAGTTCAATTGGGACTTTCGTAGACCACTCAGCAAAATCGGAAATAGCAGATGCAAGTGCAGAAGTCTTTTGAGCAAACAACTTTATCCAACTCTAGAAGATAACATCACATAAAAAATAAGAATAAAAAGTCATCAGTAAATATCATAACATTGCTATACTATACTAATATTACATTGAATTGGTTTAAATAATTCATATAAACCTCAACTGGGGGTGGCTGTTTTTCTGGAGCAGCAGGGTGACTGGTGCCTTCATCGTTTTGTGCAGTAGTGTGTAGACAAGTTGTAGATGGTACGTCTTGATGTTTGTAAAGGCTCAGATTTTTAAATCCTAATATTTGCGGAAAAAAGAGAATTAAAATAAAATTAAATCAGTTTTAAAACTCGTTAAGCGGTTTCCGACCGGAATGTATAATTTTGCGAATAATTTTCATCATTTTACCTCGAAAATTCAAAATAATTATTGGATGACGATATCCTTGTCGATTTTAAAAATCTAATTGATCAAGGAAGCGAGAGTCGGAAAACTAACATTCGGAAACTAATTTTGGAATTCCAAATTCGCGCATTCGGGAATTATTTTCGGGTAACAGTTAACCAATTCAACACACAATCTTCAACCACTCCCTCACCATACCCTTTCAAATCCATCCCTCTCCCTCCATTCCTATTTCTGATGTTCGACATCACAACTCCCACACCATTCCGCCATCGCCGTCACCGTCACCTCCACTCCCGCTCTTTGGTTCCACATACAGCTCATCACCACCACTGTTTCCATCACTCTTCAACCATCGCTGCACCCTTCATCACCATCACGCATCCACCGGCCTTCCTTCCTTCGAATTGGATCCACCTCGGAGCCTCCCTCATCGCTGTCAGATAAGCCGAGACAGTCCAAGAAGCAGCTAACGCCACCACCGAGGCTTCGTCGCCTCTGTTTGAGCGAACCAACCTTCCGGTAAGCCTTTCTCCTTCGTTTCCGGTCCAAACCACTCTCGAGCCCTATCATCACACTCACCCACATCCGACGCAGGTCCGATGAGCCATCGAGAGCCTCCGACGACGCCCAGAACTCCGTTCGAAGCTCCGACATTCGCGAACACCTCGGTGAGACCCCAAGCCTGCCTTTCTTTCCTCGTTCGATTTTATGCATCTTTGTTTACTTAGACTAGTTGGGAGGGTAGTGAGGGTCGAGTGCGGGAAGCTGGGTTGAACTCCATCGAGTTCCGGCGAGCTCGAGAGCAACGGAAACACGAAGGCGGGAGCGTGAGCGAGGGTCGTAGATGCGAGCGCGAGAGTGGTTGTGAGGGAGCCGGGGAGGGTGAGCAAGGATCAGGTGTTGAGGGCTAACCTGGGGCGAGTTCGGACGAGCAAGGGCTGAGATGAGGCGCAGCGGCGGCGTGGCCGAGCTGGGCGGGCACCATGGCGTCGAGCAGCGAAGGCACAGCGGGAGCTTCTCCATTCGATTTGAGGGAGGAAGAAGAAGACTCCCTGGGCCCCTGTCCAGTCAGCTCAATGGGGCCCACTCCTTCATATTTTTATTTGTTTGATGAACCGGGTTGGTTTGAGGTTTAGCGGGTTCGGTTCGGTTTGGGTTAAAAGCGTTGGTTCGGTTCAGGTTTATTCGTTATTTAATTATTTAATTATTTATTTGACTTATTAATTAATTATTTAACCGTTTTCCGATAATTGATATTTAGAAATCGATTTGTGTGTCGGTATTTAAAGAGGGCCGGTTTTAAAGTATATAAATTGAATTTTAGTAACGGTTGAAAGTTAGTTAAGTCCCTAAAATGATGATTTTAATTAACGTAAAGTATGTCGGGATTATTTAATTGGATTTTTGGAAGTATTTTTAAAGATTAAATATTTTATGAATTTGAATTGGCTAAGTATAATTTTGAAGTAATTGTTTTGACTAACAACTTGACTAGCGAGTGAGATTTTATGGATTGAAGTATGATTGAGCCCGTTATGAAAATGACAATGGAATAAGATGATATAAGATGTTGAGATAAAGGATGCTGATGATGCTATGATTAATGGATTGATGAACATGTTATGTAGTGGTAAATGGATCCCGTTGTGTGAAGTTTACTTATGCATATTTATTAATAATTGCTAGGTGATCTGTAACCTGCTTGCTTATATCTTGCTGCTTTTCATCTTGCTGATCTGCTACTCCAGGTAAGTTCTTTGAACTTACTCATGATGGGCGCTCTATGCACTGAGTGTTATATAGTAGGCTAGTGTCCATGCACCATACGACTTAGAATCATGCTTAGGAGCTAAAATGAAAATCATATGATTGCTATATGTCCTTGCAAGAGAACGGCCGTTATCTGTGATAGTCCTAGAGTCTTTGCTAGGGTCATAGGGTAGCCCAACCTCATCGGGTACCCTGAGTCAATCGAGTCTATATGAACATGATATGATAGCCCAGCACCATCGGACAAGCGATGAGATGATATGATATGATGATGCCGTGGTTTGTGCACCACCACGAGGAAATTGATATGCTATAGCACCGAACTGGCCAGTCTCCGCCCTATTGAAAGGGGGTGGAGGTACGAGAGGGACATGCCATTTGGCATTCTGTGTGGATCCATTTATCGCTTTCTGCATTATATTAATCTGTCAGTATATATATATATGTGATTTAATTTACGTATGGCATTACGCATTTCATCTTAAGAATAGGGTGCTTATTATATGCCTCTCAGAGTGTGTTTACATACGCGCATGAGTGACCTGATGATTGACCCAGATCCCCCTCATTTTTTTTTAGATTCAGGTAACCGTTAGCCGCTATCGTTGCTTATGTGGATGCTTGGCGGGTTCAGACTTTTGGCGTTAGATCGAGAGGTTGAGAGACCACCACACTTCCTCTCTTTTATACTCCCTTTCGGATTGTATTTAAACTCAACTTTATTTTTGCTTTCGCTCGATTTCGCGATTAGACTAAGGCAGGTATTTGGTCCCCAATGGATCCGCGATCTTTAAGGGTTCGAAATCCCTTCTTTTAGTACAGATATTTTGTTTTAAAACTCAACCCGTACCTGGATTGCAAGATCCGAACAAGGGGTTTTATCCCTTGAAACGTAACCCGGAAATCATAATTCTGGGCCGTTACAAAGATGGTATCAGAGCTCAGGTTGTGCAATTCGGGTACACAAGGGTTGAGTGTATGTTTTGAAAACCGCCCATGAGTTTCAAGGACTTTTTGAAAAGGATTTAAAGGGGCAAAATGAATTTAAGATGCTTAACTAAAATTGAACTAAGTAATAAACTCGACTTGTAATAAATGAGGAAAATCGACCAAACGGGGACACGAGTGGGTAGTAAATGCGCTAGACCACCCCTATTGGGTGTGGTTGGGAACGGTAGGCAAAATACTAGCTTTCTCTTTACAGAGGGTCCGGAAGACTCCAAGGAGATTGCACCAAGGTGGTTGGATTGGCGAGTTAGGTAGGATCGCGAGGTTTTTGCCCCTCCGGTCAGTCGCTCCTCGAAGAGTGACATTAGATAGCTTGATGTGCTTTATATATTGAGACTGAGTATGATCTCCCTCGAATGAGGTAATTATAATTGTCATTGACTGATTCTATGCTGAGTGCTTGATATGCTAAAGTGTGATTGATATGCCTAACAATTAAACGTGTATCGACTGATTTGTGCAAACGGGATAGTGGGAGTACCCTTAATTCTATGTGGTCAACCCAACTTGTGTAAAATAGCCCATTCTACTATGTTTGTTAACCCTTTGATGGTTCTATCGAGTCTTTTTCCTGGATGTCAGTATCTTTCATGGGAATCGGGTTGGTAAACACATTGCGTCATAAACTCGTGTATGTATATGAAGGTTGTCTTAGTGAGTATTGGAAGGTAGTTCTTGATGTCATTTTGAGTCAAAAGTAAGGTGTTTCCGGGGTTGTCTTTCTTGATTCTTATGATGATCAACCGAGGTTTTCTTGCCACAAAGAGTCGTACGTACCCAGGTCCCACGAGAAATAGGGGTGATGAGTCAGTTGGGGAAGGTCAATGGTTGCCCTTAGGGATCTCTGTCCGGTTGTAATGGTGACTCTCTTTGAACTGCATGACATGATTTTGTAACCTCCTGCATGTACCTTGCAAATGCTCATTTGTAAAATGTTGCTCTTGTTATTACATCTGTGATTAGTTACACTGATCAAGTCATGTGTTATACCTCACTCTCTATCGTGATTACGTTGTCATAGCATGCCTACTTGACTTATTGTATTAATTGTATTAATGATTGATTGGAAGCATAAACCACATGATATGAACCCACATGATAATTGTATTCTCCTGGGTTAAGTCCATGATAGTGTGATAAACTCTTCTATGCATGTAAATGATCTCTTTAGCATACTAGCTATACTAGCTGACGACGCCTTGATGCTTGCTTATTGCCCGTTTTATGAGAAGAATCTACAACATGCCCATCTATTTTGTATTCGTCAGATTAACGACTGTTGGTTGGTTGCACTTGATATTGTTGTGTGATTAGTTGCGTTGGATGGGGAATATGTGGTATAATTGAGTCTTGATGAATGCATGCTTTAATGTTTATGACCCCATGATGGCCATTGTGTGAGCTCAAGTTACACATGTTATGTCTCTATCATCCCAGCATGCCCTACTCAGTATGTTGCATCGTCATACTAGTGCATGAATGTAAATGTCATGTGTTAGAAAGCCGCATAATTAATGTTCTCCCTGTAAATAGGTTCATAATAGTGTGATCGTTCAGTTCTAGTGTCATGATAGAGTGAGTTCCATACTTGATGAATATGTGTTATAACTTGATGTCAACATGCCTTATATGATACGAAATTCCCAGTACATGTTAAGATGATTATCCTTAATGTAAATTTGTGGTTGTATGACATTCTGTACCCATGCTTGCCCCATTGCTTAGGTCCCGTGTTGCATCTTGCTTCCTGTCCTCATTATATGTCGCCTTGTATGTCTAATTGACCTGTTGTATTGGTCGTACTAACGACTGATTTGAAGCATGAATTGCATGACGGGAGTTTGTATATAGTTATTGTCTTCCCCTAGATTAGACCCATGATAGTGTGTTACACTTCCCTTGTATGAATGTCGTAAGATGATTTCCCCGCATGATTAGTCGATGTTACCCATGGTTTATTGACTAAATTAGTATTTCAATTGTGATCATGCTATTTGACATGATATCTTAGTAAATGTATGCCTTATTCAAATGGTTGTTGAGTTGGAATACCTTGTATGCTAGTCATATTGCTTGTTGCGTAGGCTTGCATTATGCATTGCTATATTCCTCCCATGCTTCTATATCGACGGGCTATGTTAATATGATTTCTTACACATCGATGTGTTGGTCATTCAAGCGCATGTATGTATCGAATGTCCTATTGAGCTTTTAGCATCATATAGGGTCATTGGTTGTGACTTGTGCGAATTTATAACTTGCTTGCATTATTGCTGATTCCCTCTTGAGCTAGGTCCCTCATAGTGTGATCCTTCTCTCTTTCTATCACCTTGAAATATCTTACTCATGCAAATTAGATTGATGTTGAATTCGATGATCAATTGCTTTATGTGATGGTTTATCCTAGCATGCTTACATGTGGTCACTCAGTAGTGTTTCCCCTATTACCTTATGCATTCCTGTAGTGTTGGCATATATGTATGACTTGGCACCTCGCATGATTACACACCACGTTATATCATTTCGCATATGCATGACAGATGAATGTTAAAATGAATTTAGTTGAGTTACCTTGATTGTGGTCATGATTCGATATGTGCTAGTAGTATCATGTAGGGCTTATGATTTCCAATATGACTCACTAAATGATTACATGTTGTACCTGTTCTATGATGTGATAACTATTGTACCTTTATATGTGTCCTATGATGATTCGTTCCTAGCATGATTATAATCTATTGCCCATGATGCCCTTCTTGTTACTTCAATGACGCCTCATGTTTCGTGAACATCCTGTTGAACCCCTTGTAATGACTCTTGACTATACTTGTATCACATTATGTGTCGCTAGTATCATGTAGGACCTGTGCTCTCTAAATTTATCCTGTCGTATGATTACGTGCCATGCTTGACCTATTATATGACCAGTGTGTTCGGATGAGATAGTTACTAGGTTGCTCCTATATGTTCTCGTATGACATTTAATCTGGTTGATATGTTACACCTCGCCATGCCATATTTGACCTCACCTATTGATGCGTACACCATGCTTGTGCATTCGTTCATATACACCATACTCGTCATCGTCGTTAAATCCCACATGACCTCGAATCTTGCATGATCATTTTTTATTCCGCATAACTTGCTTAAGTTGCTAGGCATATCTGCTTTGATGGAATAATAGACTACTATCTTGTCTCGCATGCATCAGTATAGGAATCGATCGTGTTGTTGGAAATGAATACGAATGTTGCTCCCCTGAGATAGGTACATGTTAGCGTGGATTAGTGTTATTGATATTCTCCGTGATGAATTCGTGTTTGCTTGTCACGATTATAACTTAATGGACTTCCATAAGGGCATCGTTGCTATTCTCAGGTCGGAGTTTCGTCTCTAGTTGTCATCTTTAGGGTTTGTCTGTGTTTGCTCCAAAAGGAACATTGGGTTGTCCGCTCTTGCCCCTCCCCTATCTTCGCTAACTTGAACTCCTACGCGACACGTTGGACGAGCGACCGCATGAAAGAGGAAATGGAAAGTCGGATAGCGATAGAGCAACGCCGCGAAGGCGTGGGCCCATAACCCACGGGCCTCAGGATCAACGATTTCGGCAGGACAAACACATTTTGATGATGACGATTACTGAGTACGATATGACTTGCAAGCGGGAGTGTCTTCCATTCTAACTCTTAATCCTCTCTGAATTAATTGAGATGGTATTGCATTGATATGGCGATGTAATTTATGTGTTGATGTGCTGACCTGGTAATGAATCTTGCATGATCATCCATTTTCTATGATGATATGATTCGATATCTTACAGTTTTCATGTACCATGATGTTTCGATGTTTTGCTACCCTATATTTCTAAGTATGATATGAACTCTTGTGTCTATAAAAGTATGAACTGCGAATGCTGAGGAACCTGAATTGTTATCTGATAAGGTTATGATGAAACTTGCTAGCTTGAATTGACTATGTTCATATATAGTGTTTTGCAATAATTTTGAGCATAATAGCAAATTGATACCTGTTGACTGATGATAATGTGGGAATTTTCTTGCTTACATGACTTGTTAATATGTACTGGCATGATGTTAGATAGCGACCATGAGGAACTTGGTATGGAACAATACTACATGTTGATATGCAATATTGAAATCTAGTGAAAGTGACAAATGCTATCATGATATATTGATGATTTGCTAACCTGTTATGTTGTTGTAGAAGTATGTTAGGATGTGTTGCGACATGATATATGAGATAATGATGTGTTATTATATGAAAGCATGACGATGCATTATGTAGTTAAACATGATTATTGATACGTCAAATGATGAACATGACTCAACGGTGCCTGGTTACTAAATGATCGTCATTCGATATTGTGATGAGTTGAGGTGATGTCTTTCAGAGCATGCTGACATGTTGGTGATTTATATACCACTTGATCTTCCTTTTCTGAATCTTAATAGCATGAGTTTGATGTGTTGATATGTTGACATGGTAAATCTGCTATGACTGGTTATACTTGTAGTGCGATGTTATGCGATTGTGAGAATTGATGTGTACTGACATACTAACTCCGTAGAACCTAGCCCATTGATCTCTTGACATGTGTGCTTGCATGATAAGTTATGAGAATTTGATTATGCACTTGTAATGCCTTCGGTATGATGTAGATATGCTTTATGGCTCGTGGTATGATGTTGGGATTTTGTTATTGCTTTTAGCATGTTCTAAAGGGATGGTATGCTTTATGTTATGGGTAAACATGTTATGCGGTTGAGATGTTGACTATTTGAGATTATCATGATTGATGTTAAGATTTGCCACATAAGAGGTGGCTGATGATGTTATGAGTCGATGAGTTGGTTTACTTTTGTTCATGTTGAGTTGAGAATGATGATTGTTTTGATTCGGAAACTAGGAAGAGAATATGGGATTAGTCTTTAGAGGTGGATGATTCCACCTCTCGTGATATGAAATTTGTTTGACTAACGTCGGATTTGAAGATTCTGAATGGTTTTGGAAAAAAAAAAAAAAAAAAAAACTAACTTGGATTTTCAAGGAATAAGCGCTATCGAGAATTTCAATGATTTCAAAGTCAATCTTTCCATTTACAAAACTCTTTTGAAATTTTCGGGTCTGGATTTACATTATGGCACCTCACGAAGTGGATAATAATATTTGAGTTATGATATGGCCAAAGAGTCGGAGTAAGGATGTGATAGGGGCCCATATTACATTCTTACTACGGTCTATTGGGGATATTATGATCACGGCAACGGTACTGTGAGGATCTCATAGGGGCACTTATGAGGTGTTCACGGGATCAATGACATGATCCTTGGACTCACCAATTTCAAACTTCATCCCCTGTTTTTTAAAATGATTTTAGTCTCGGGGACGAGACTTGTTTTTAGAGGTGGATGATGTAAAGGCTCAGATTTTTAAATCCTAATATTTGCGGAAAAAAGAGAATTAAAATAAATTAAATCAGTTTTAAAACTCGTTAAGCGGTTTCCGACCGGAATGTATAATTTTGCGAATAATTTTCATCATTTTACCTCGAAAATTCAAAATAATTATTGGATGACGATATCCTTGTCGATTTTAAAAATCTAATTGATCAAGGAAGCGAGAGTCGGAAAACTAACATTCGGAAACTAATTTTGGAATTCCAAATTCGCGCATTCGGGAATTATTTTCGGGTAACAGTTAACCAATTCAACACACAATCTTCAACCACTCCCTCACCATACCCTTTCAAATCCATCCCTCTCCCTCCATTCCTATTTCTAATGTTCGACATCACAACTCCCACGCCATTCCGCCATCGCCGTCACCGTCACCTCCACTCCCGCTCTTTGGTTCCACATACAGCTCATCACCACCACTGTTTCCATCACTCTTCAACCATCGCTGCACCCTTCATCACCATCACGCATCCACCGGCCTTCCTTCCTTCGAATTGGATCCACCTCGGAGCCTCCCTCATCGCTGTCAGATAAGCCGAGACAGTCCAAGAAGCAGCTAACGCCACCACCGAGGCTTCGTCGCCTCTGTTTGAGCGAACCAACCTTCCGGTAAGCCTTTCTCCTTCGTTTCCGGTCCAAACCACTCTCGAGCCCTATCATCACACTCACCCACATCCGACGCAGGTCCGATGAGCCATCGAGAGCCTCGGACGACGCCCAGAACTCCGTTCGAAGCTCCGACATTCGCGAACACCTCGGTGAGACCCCAAGCCTGCCTTTCTTTCCTCGTTCGATTTTATGCATCTTTGTTTACTTAGACTAGTTGGGAGGGTAGTGAGGGTCGAGTGCGGGAAGCTGGGTTGAACTCCGTCGAGTTCCGGCGAGCTCGAGAGCAACGGAAACACGAAGGCGGGAGCGTGAGCGAGGGTCGTAGATGCGAGCGCGAGAGTGGCTGTGAGGGAGCCGGGGAGGGTGAGCAAGGATCAGGTGGCGAGGGCTAACCTGGGGCGAGTTCGGACGAGCAAGGGCTGAGATGAGGCGCAGCGGCGGCGTGGCCGAGCTGGGCGGGCACCATGGCGTCGAGCAGCGAAGGCACAGCGGGAGCTTCTCCATTCGATTTGAGGGAGGAAGAAGAAGACTCCCTGGGCCCCTGTCCAGTCAGCTCAATGGGGCCCACTCCTTCATATTTTTATTTGTTTGATGAACCGGGTTGGTTTGAGGTTTAGCGGGTTCGGTTCGGTTTGGGTTAAAAGCGTTGGTTCGGTTCAGGTTTATTCGTTATTTAATTATTTAATTATTTATTTGACTTATTAATTAATTATTTAACCGTTTTCCGATAATTGATATTTAGAAATCGATTTGTGTGTCGGTATTTAAAGAGGGCCGGTTTTAAAGTATATAAATTGAATTTTAGTAACGGTTGAAAGTTAGTTAAGTCCCTAAAATGATGATTTTAATTAACGTAAAGTATGTCGGGATTATTTAATTGGATTTTTGGAAGTATTTTTAAAGATTAAATATTTTATGAATTTGAATTGGCTAAGTATAATTTTGAAGTAATTGTTTTGACTAACAACTTGACTAGCGAGTGAGATTTTATGGATTGAAGTATGATTGAGCCCGTTATGAAAATGACAATGGAATAAGATGATATAAGATGTTGAGATAAAGGATGCTGATGATGCTATGATTAATGGATTGATGAGCAAGTTATGTAGTGGTAAATGGATCCCATTGTGTGAAGTTTACTTATGCATATTTATTAATAATTGCTAGGTGATCTGTAACCTGCTTGCTTATATCTTGCAGCTTTTCATCTTGCTGATCTGCTACTCCAGGTAAGTTCTTTGAACTTACTCATGATGGGCGCTCTATGCACTGAGTGTTATATAGTAGGCTAGTGTCCATGCACCATACGACTTAGAATCATGCTTAGGAGCTAAAATGAAAATCATATGATTGCTATATGTCCTTGCAAGAGAACGGCCGTTATCTGTGATAGTCCTAGAGTCTTTGCTAGGGTCATAGGGTAGCCCAACCTCATCGGGTACCCTGAGTCAATCGAGTCTATATGAACATGATATGATAGCCCAGCACCATCGGACAAGCGATGAGATGATATGATATGATGATGCCGTGGTTTGTGCACCACCACGAGGAAATTGATATGCTATAGCACCGAACTGGCCAGTCTCCGCCCTATTGAAAGGGGGTGGAGGTACGAGAGGGACATGCCATTTGGCATTCTGTGTGGATCCATTTATCGCTTTCTGCATTATATTAATCT
Source organism: Persicaria tinctoria (assembly GCA_037127255.1). Classification (NCBI taxonomy): domain Eukaryota; kingdom Viridiplantae; phylum Streptophyta; class Magnoliopsida; order Caryophyllales; family Polygonaceae; genus Persicaria; species Persicaria tinctoria. The sequence continues at coordinate 15,178,733 of JBANSL010000007.1, read as the reverse complement.
GTCAGTATATATATATATGTGATTTAATTTACGTATGGCATTACGCATTTCATCTTAAGAATAGGGTGCTTATTATATGCCTCTCAGAGTGTGTTTACATACGCGCATGAGTGACCTGATGATTGACCCAGATCCCCCTCATTTTTTTTTAGATTCAGGTAACCGTTAGCCGCTATCGTTGCTTATGTGGATGCTTGGCGGGTTCAGACTTTTGGCGTTAGATCGAGAGGTTGAAAGACCACCACACTTCCTCTCTTTTATACTCCCTTTCGGATTGTATTTAAACTCAACTTTATTTTTGCTTTCGCTCGATTTCGCGATTAGACTAAGGCAGGTATTTGGTCCCCAATGGATCCGCGATCTTTAAGGGTTCGAAATCCCTTCTTTTAGTACAGATATTTTGTTTTAAAACTCAACCCGTACCTGGATTGCAAGATCCGAACAAGGGGTTTTATCCCTTGAAACGTAACCCGGAAATCATAATTCTAGGCCGTTACAATGTTGAGGAACAACTTGGCGAGCCTGGACTAAGCCACATCCAAAGCCTCCAGTACTTATATCATCAGTTTCTCGTTTGCCCAAGATTTTGTAATTTATGCCAACGAAAACTGGGAAAGAACGAGTCATTCTTCTTAGTACTGTGCTTGTGAATAATTTCACCCTATCTATGTAAAACAACTGGCACACCAAGGGGATAAACATATATCAGTATAACGATGGAGCAGGGAATGCTGACATAAAGAATACTGTAGATATGTAGATAAAAGTAGGGGGGTGACATTTGTACTACCGACATGGTAAAGAAATTAAGTTAACATCAGAGCAAAGGTTTGAAAAAAATACTTACAACCAAGAACAATAGAGGCCCTCTGAAATGGCCATTCTTGTTCTTTTCCCAGCTTCTCTTTGCATCGACCAAACTTTCCAACACAAGAGCACACCAATTTAGGTCTTTTAGGTCACCCAATTCAGGAACTACTCTTATTAAACTATGATTGGCATGTCCGTTTCCTAGTGTATCAACCAAGATAGATTCCAATATAACAATAAAGTTCAGAAGGAATTGATCACCACAGTCAGTGTCAGCTATCAAATTTTCCATAACCATAGCTGTTGTTATATTGTCCTGGACATCAAATGTGGTTTTCCACTCTTGCACAAGACTAAAATTCTCTTTAGCTGATTTTGTTCCAACTAAAACTTTCCCCATTGGGAATCCCATTGTGATATGCACGTCTATTTCTGCAATTTGAAGTTCGCCTCCATTAGCCAACACCAAGCAACACTTGTTAGGGTCAAACCGATCCACTAACCAATATGAAAGAAGCAGGGGTAGGGTAACAATATCCAAGTTGAACAAAAATTCAAAGCCAATATCTTCAATCAATTTCTTTTGCTTGGCATTCATTTTTTTCAAGGACGACACCAGCAAGCGTGGGCTTGGCCGTGATTTCAATGACGGGAGATTTTTTTGTCTAGTGTTTCTCTCGTTCCTCACAATCAGCTGCCTGTTTTCTGCGATAGGTTGTATGTCTGTGGTATCTGTTTGCTCATCAAATGTTATGATATGCACAGTTGGGTTTACATGTTGAACAACCGTCTCATTAGGTGAATGGTTTTCCAACCTTGCAATTTCAATGGTCTCCACAACAACAGTGCTAACATGAAGATCAATCCCAGGGTGCACTTCTCTCTTACTGTTTTTTTCTTACAAGCGGTTGCGAATCTTTGGATTCAAGTGATCTACAACCCTCCCCTACTTCGAAGGATTTACCAGGCTCAGTATCAACAGACAGTTCCTCCTTGAAGGGAGGTGAATCAACTACTGGAGGTTTAACTCCAGATCGTTTTGATCTCTTCGAATTTCTATTTGGACTGTGTAGAACAGGTGAATCACTTACACTCTGCGGACGTTTACCTATAGAATGAACACTTACAATCAATTTCTACAAATATAATTGAAGAAATGACATTGTAAGAGACCGTAGTTTATGCCGAACAAATTCCCAAATTCCCAAATTGAGCCTCCAGATTAATCACATTAACTTCAATTTATTATGCGAAAGTAATTGAAATAGCAATGGTATCTCTTGTAAGGCTCAATAACTGCTTGATTATAAACATTAAATTCGCTTGAATAAGTGCAATTTTCCTAATTTTCGTGAAAAACTAAGCCCTAAACAGTACTCGTTCGAATTTAAACTTTAATACACAGAAAACACGAAATCAAACCTTTCGGATCTGAAGACATTTTGATGTATATGATAGATCTCATCCTTACAAGCCTACAATCAAGCCTCAAGAAATCTCGCAGAGAAATGGAGAGAGTAGATTTAGCTGGAGAAAGAAACTAAATGAATGTGATGGAGAATTTCTCGAATGTGAAAAGCGTTTTAGGCATTTACATTGTTTTCTTTTTATATTTTTTTTTAGGAAAACCGTTTTCCTTTTCTTTTTTTTTTGTTTGCCAAAAATCGGGAATTTTGTGATACTTTATTTATTTCTTATTATTTAACATATAATTCCATACCTTAAATTTGCTCAACATCGTATTATTCTTGCTCAACAATAGTTTATATTTGCACAACGCTTTGACCCTTGTGGATTTGTTAGAACCATGTTCTTACCTTCTTTATATATGGTTTGATAGTTGCTTAATAAATTTTTGATAATCAATAGATTAAAATTGCACAACATATTATGAATGGGGAAAACTTGCTGAACATCATTTTATTTTTGCTTAACGATAGTTCATATATTGCACAAGTACAACACTTTGTTTGCAACAACATCTTATTTTTATCTATCTATGCTTTCATAGTTGATTAATAGATTATTGGTCAACATAGTCTTATTTTTGCTCATTAATAGAATAAAATTGCACAAGATCGTATGGGTGGTAAATATTTGCTCAACATCATCTTATTTTTGCTCACCGGTAGATTATATTTTGCACAACAACAACACTTTGTTTGCAACAAGATCTTATTTTTATCTATTTATGCTTTCATAGTTGCTTAATAGATTATTGCTCAACATGGTCTTATTTTTGCTCATCAATAGAATAAAATTGCACAAGATCGCATGGGTGGTAAATACTTGCTCAACATCACCTTATTTTTGCTCACCGATAGATTATATTTTGCACAACAACAACACTTTGTTTGCAACAAGATCTTATTTTTATCTATTTATGCTTTCATAGTTGCTTAATATATTATTGCTAAACATGGTCTTATTTTTGCTCATCAATAGAATAAAATTGCACAACATATTATGAATGGGGAAAACATGCTCAACATCACTTTATTTTTGCTCAACGATACTACATATATTGCACAACAACACTTTGTTTGCAACAAGATCTTAGTTTTATCTAATTATGTTTTCATAGTTGCTTAATAGGTTATTGCTCAACATGGTCTTATTTTTGCTCATCAATATAATAAAATTGCACAACATATTATGATTGGGGAGAACTTGCTCAACATCACCTTATTTTTGCTCAACGATAGTCTATATATTGCACAAAACAACACTTTGTTTGCAACAAGATCTTATTTTTATCTATTTATGCTTTCATAGTTGCTTAATAGATTATTGCTCAACATGGTCTTATTTTTGCTCATCAATAGAATAAAATTGCACAAGATCGTATGGGTGATAAATACTTGCCCGACATCATCTTATTTTTGCTCAACAATAGTTTATATTTGCACAACGGCAACACTTTGTCAACTTTGTATTGTGTTTTGAGTGAACAACAATGATATAAATTTGAAAATTCATGCGGACTGTTGGTAAAATTGCGCTGACATAGATGGAAAAGAGTATACAAATTTGTATTATTACATGGTAAAATCTAAAATTTTATTCTATAGTATTGAATTAATGTTTATTTTCAAACATAAATGTCATTCACAAATTTATAAACTGTATTATCTACTAACATTATTCTTATATAGTACTGATGACAGAAATTGTGCTGACAACCTTATTTTGAATGCTTCAACCTCCTCTTGTACTCTCCCAATGAAAGCTTTCTATTTGTAGGTGGTATTCCTGCTCTCTTTCTTACTACTGGTCGGGGGTAACAGTTGATAGATTTGATCACATCAGGGATGTTTCCTTCATCTTCATCCAACACTGGATATATTGTTTCTGCATATGCCATATGCCAAGCATCATTGCTGTAAAATTTTGCAACAAAATCAGACACATTTGCTTTTATGTGTGTAATGGATGTTGGAGCATGTACACAAGGTATTTTCTCGCCATCAAATACTTTGCACGTACATGTCCTCGCTGATAGATCAACTATAGCTAGAGCTCCTTGACCATTGATCTCAAATTGTGATTCATTCATTCTTTCTACTCTGCATACTCCAACTTGCTCTTGTGATTGTTTTATCACCTTAAGGATCTCAGGAGTTATTCTGTCTTGGTTTGCCAGTGCTTTCTCTCTTCTATCCAGGAACCATGATGTGAGCTTTTCTCTAGCAAACTCCACAAGTGCCACAATGGGATAATCCTTTTTGCCTTTGAAAACGGAGTTCAAGCTCTCAGCATTGTTGGATGTCATCATGTTGTATCTATCACACTTTGAATGTGATCTGGCCCATTTATCAAAACCTGCTGACACCAGATATTTTGATAGTTTTGGACAGGTTGCTTCGATTTGTGCAAGGTAGTTGTTGAACTCTTGGATAGTGTAACTCTCTGCTGCTTTTGTGAACATTTTCCCCAGCTCTTTTTTCCTGAACGTCGCTTTGATGTTTTGTTTCAAGTGCCACATACATATGCAGTGTGTAGTTGTTGGGTAAACTAAAGATACAGCCCTTGAAATGCTAGCATGTCTATCAGAGACAAACACTAAGTCATTTGATGGAGGCACAACCTGCAGCAGCTGATACATAAACCATTCCCAAGAGCTGTTGTTTTCGAAGTCAACAATACCAAAGGCAAGTGGAAAATTTTGTCTATTGGCATCTTGTGCAACTGCTCCAAGCAACATTCCTCTGTATTGGCCAGTTAGGAATGTTCCATCAACAACAACAACCTGGTATATAAAGAAATAAAATTACTTATGTTATCGAAGTTAAGGAAATTGATGACAACATAATTTGTGCTGACACTGTTTAAGACATACCTTCTTTAAGAGGGGGAATGCTCTGATGCACTGTCCAAATGACAGAAAGAAGAACTGAAACCTATCTTTTTTGTCTTTTGAAATTAAAGCTATAGTCCCATTGTTTCTCTCCACGAGCATATGGCAAAATGATGGTAAATCTGCATAATTTGATTCTGGTGTCTCCTTAACCATTTCGTGAGCTATTTTTGATGACTTCCATGCTCTCCAGTAGGTAATTTGCATCTTTTTTTCTGTTCTCATCTTATCCATTATCTGTGCTAGTCTGTATCCAGCGTCAACACTGTGATATAGTCAAATTAGAATAAATCATATATTAGAAAGCAAGATTAAATATAAATACTATTTCTTAAAAAAAGTTCTCACCTTGATTCGATGATACTTGCAATCACAGAAGATGAAGGTTGTTTGCAGTGTTTTGTCCTGAAATCCCATGTGCAAGTGTGCATGTCCACATATACTATAACCTCATGCCAAGTTGGACCAAAAGTTTTGACATGCACTTTCCATTTGTAGTCAGGATCTACACAATGCACCCTATAATACTTTATATCTGATTTTGCCACACGAAAACCTAATATCTCGGTTATTGACAAGATTCCCAAAGCATGCTTAACTGCTTTCCTTGATGCAAAGCTTTTGCCTACGCAAATCAAGTTTTGTGAATTAAGATTCACACTAGGCACAGTAGAGCTATCAGCATCCCAATCTTCTAGTGTAGTTTCTCTCCTGTGTGCTGTAGAATAGAATGCTCTCCATATTTCATTTGCAGAATCTTCATCACTTGCAGTATCACTATTTAGAAAATTCATGTCATCTCCAGTATCTTCCAACAATACACCTTTCATCCTGGTGTCACCGATCAATGTCATGTTATTTTCCCCTGTAACAATATTGGTAATAGTTGGATTGCATGTCACCAACTGTAAACTGTCAGCTGGGAATGGCTGTTGATCTTGAACTTGTTCACTATCTAATTTAATGCTGACACACAACTCAATAGCAAATTTAACATCCTTTAGGTTGAACAACCTTAAAAACTCTTTCAAATCAGCATCACATTCAACAAGAAGCGGAGATCTCAACATTTTGAAAGGGTGTAAATGATTGAATTTCAATTCTAATGCACTATCTATATTGAATCTATTGTGCACTTTTTCGGTTAAACCCTATAATGTTATTGACTCGTCAATCATAAACACCTTTGAAGTAGTGTCTCCAACAAAGGTTGGGCATGAATCATCAAACAACCATTTCCCACCACATGCAACTTTAATAATGTGGGTTGCCATTGTAATCTGCAGAGTATGAATTTAAGAGGATAAATACATTTAAGTAATAACAAACACAATCTGATTAAAAACAATGACATGATCAACCAAAGTGAGTAAAATACACCTGTTATAAAAAAAATTCTTACAAAATTTGCACCTACGGTGCAAATTTTTTATGAGTCAAATACAGTCCTGACATTAAAACTTTCAAGGTGTAATAAGGAATCTATAGATCATTGTATTGTCAAATGCAACAATAGATTTGCACCCCTTGTGCAATTTTTCTATGACTTAATTGTAGTGCTGACATGGCTCAATCAATGTTCAAAAACGATGACACGAGCAACCAAAGTGAGTAGAATACACCTATTTTGATGCATTCTATAACATTATTCATTTGATTCTACTGTATGTGTGACTCCATAACCTTAATCACTTGATGCATAAAAAATGAATCAAAGTTTTCACAAAAGGAACAGATATAAGCATAGATAAACACAAATTTGACGTAATCTACACATTTGTAATCACACGATTCCAATCAGTAATCGCAAAACTGAAGCAGTAATTTGCGCCTTCGGTGCAAATTGAAGCAGTATTTGCAAAATTGAAGCAGTAATCGCAAAACTGAAGCATAGATAAACACAGACTAAAGCAGTAATCGCAAAACTGAAGTAGTAAACCAAAAAATTCTAGGAAATTTGCGCCGAAGGCGCAAATTTAAGAAGTAATTGCAAAACTGAAGCATAGATAAACACAGACTGAAGCAGTGTTGTGAACCTAATTTGTCATGTTTTACACTTAATTTTATATCGATTTCTGCATACATTGCATACATTTGGGTTAGAATAATACAGAATCTGTGTAGTTTACACTTATTTGCAATATATGGAGGTCTACACAAGTTTTGGTTATATTTCGCAGAAATCGGACGCACTTTGGAGCTTAAAGGAAACTCATGGAGAAGCCAAGAATGGTGCAGCTGGAGAAAAGGCCATTTTTCACCATTCTTCGTTCTGAATCAAGCTTTGATGTCTTCATGAGAGTTGTAGCCCTCGGAAAGAGCTTTCCAACGCATGGTCATATGCGTCAATCCGACAAACGAGGACTCGGGAAAGTGCGTTTCAAGAACAGAACAGAAAGCTGAGAGAACTCTACTCGAGATCGACAAGCCTCTACTCGATCTCGACAAGGGCTGTTCGACCACACCTGGTCGAGTAGGGCTGGTCGAGGACACTGAGTCAGAGACAACCCGACTCCCAGAACCTTACTCGATCTCGAGTAGACTTGGTCGAGATCGACGAGCCATGTCCGGAGTCGACGAGCGGTGCCGAGCCGAGAAGCCGAAGACGAAGATGCAGACCACCTCTACTCGAGACAGAGTAGGGCTACTCGAGATCGACTAGACCTCCGAGCCATGTTCGAGCCTTGTCGAGCACCGGCTACTCGAGACAGACGAGGGCTACTAGAGACAGACGAGGGCTACTCGAGATCGACAAGGCCATGGTCGAGGTCGAGTAGACCCAGTTTCCAGAAACGCTTCGTCGTGATAAGTCCTACTCGGTTTAGCTTTACTTGGGCATGAAGGAATCCGAGAATGGCCGAAGATCTATCCAAATTTGATCAAAGTCTATCTATGGAAGAAGATCTATCAAGACATGAAGACTTACCCTATTTAGTTTTATCTTTTCCTTTAAGATTTATTTCCTTAAAACAATTTATTTATCTTTAAGGCTTTTAGATATAATTTTAGATATAGATTTAGATAGAGATAGATGATTATTTCCTTGATTAGCAAGGTTTGATCACTATAAATAAGGCCCTAGGGGCTCAGTTTCATTCATTCAATTTCAGTTAGATCCAATTCCGAAGAGAAGTAGTTAGTTCCATTCAGAGAGAAGTTTAGGAGTTTAAGGTTTTTAGGGTTTTGGCTTACAGCGAAAGTTGATTGCCAAGATTGTAAAGGCTTTGAATTTAGTTTTAATGCAAGTTTCTTTCATCAATTCAATGTCTGCGATTGCGATGAGGAGTGAGTAGTCCACCCACTTCTGGGGCTGGGGTGAGCCCGACGGTGGCCATGTGAGGCGACGCGATAAAGGTCAGATCTTTTGTGCAATTTATCTTCTATCCCTATGAGCATGATTCTTTTGCGAGAGTTGAAGGTGATCCTTGTTTGTGTTATTGAAGCGAAAGTGATCTTAATGCAACTTGGATTAATTATGTGAAAAGGGTTAGTAACAATTAGGGTCTATGCGAAAGCCTCTATATGCCTATTTGTTAATGACGAAAGTTATTTCATGGAAAGCATGATCTTTTATGCCTTTATGTGTTGTTTTGCATGGTTATTGTTGTGGTGTTGAAACCCTGGCCTTGGAAGTCTTTTAATATATTGAAGTTAATTTCTGTCAAAATCTGAGTTTTGGTTCGAATTCTGCAATTTAAAGTTTCTGTCTTTACTTTCTTTGTCGAGGTCGAGTAGCCTTTGCTTTTGCTTTACTTTTCGTTTTAGCTTTGTCTTTGCTTTATTTCTTGCTTTGTTCTTTGCTTTTGTTTTAGTTGCCCTTGCCGGGTTTATTTGTTTCTTTTCTTGCTGTGTTTCTGTCTTTCTACTGCTTCTGTGAGAATCTGCAGCTACCTAAGAACTGCTGACGTGCTTCCTCGTGGATTCGATCCTGACTATTCTCTTACTACAACGGGAGGAAGTCTTGTATTTGTTTGCTGAGACAGGGAAGTCAATCTGAACTATATTTCATATTTATTTCATACTTGACCATCCTCCTGCAACAACAAGCAGTAATCGCAAAACTGAAGGAGTAATCCAAAAATTCTAGGAAATTTGCGCCTTTGGCGCAAATTGTAATCGACTTCAAATTCTAGTAAAATTGAGTATCAACTTAATATCATCTAAATTCTAGTATCAACTTAGAACCATCCAAATTCTAGTAAAATTTGCGCCTTTGGCGCAAATTGTAATCGACTTCAAATTCTAGTAAAATTGAGTATCAACTTAAAATCATCTAAATTCTAGTATCAACTTAGAACCATCCAAATTCTAGTAAAATTTGCGCCTTTGGCGCAAATTGTAATCGACTTCAAAATTGTAATCGAATACTTTGCTTACCTGATTCTCTAGAATAGACTTCAAAATCGATTGCTTGGATGATGTCGGAATGGTAATCTCTCGGAAATCCTAGCAATCGCCGGTGAGCAGGTCGGGAGGGAGAAAGAGAGAGCGTCCGGAGATGGAGAGCTGGAGGAGAGAGAAAAACGGTTGTCGAGAGACGGTGAAGCCTTTTATTTAGGTCATTTTGCAAAAATGTCCCAAAACGCGGATATTTCGCAAAATAAGCCCATTTTAGTGGCTATTTTGCAAAATCCCCCTATTTAAAATAGAAAACAAATATTTTAAAATTTCTATAATAATATTGACCAATAAGAAAATCTCATTTGAATAAAAAATTCAACTTTAATTATGGGCGTGACACGTCAAGCAAAATGCTAGCAGAATTAGTAATATTAATAGATAGATAGATCCTATGTCTTATCCAAAGGCATAGCATAGAAAAACTCGCCAAGAGGTGGTCGTTGTAGCGCCCTCTTTCCCCCCAAGGGGGAGGGCGCCTCATTGACCAAGGTCAACAATTGCAAGGAGTTTAATAAAATCAGAGGAAAATTCGCCAAATTTGCTATGGTTCAGGTGAGATTATGATTTGATGACGAATCCCTTTCACAAAGAGGGGAACGATGATGAGCTACATCATGTGACGAAGGGCAAAATAGAGGACTGGATCATTGAAGCTGTCTATGGCAGTGGACAAACGAAGAATCCGATTTGTTTCAACAAGAGAGAAAACCTGCATTGCTCTTCATCGTTAACAGTTCCAAGTATGGAACTCAAGACTCGAAATTCGGGGCAAAAACTCGATCTTGTGCTCAATAACCATATTGAAACAAAAACAGCAAACATGCATCTTTCTTAGGGTTACACACTTACACCAATAGCTTTTCACTGCTCATTTCCTGCTACCCTTCACCTTTCGAATTCAGGGAAACTTGGAAAAAAAAAAGACAGTACCTCGGAAATTTAAGGAACTTGATTCTACCATTGAGATTTTTCCTACAAACCGGAGATTAAGGTTACTAAACTATATTACAGAAGAGGTATTTTCACATGCTATATGACAGACCCCATCAGTAGTTCTGTCTGTCCCAAAGTATACTACTTATCCACACCGAACATAGTTCACACGTACTTATTCTTGTCGAGATTGATCCCGAACTTGCTAACTTTTTATAGCTTAGAGAAAGGCGGTATTGACATCCCTGACGCAAAGGCTCAATAATACAGAGATCCTGCAAAAAATAATAGTAAATAAATAAATAATGAGTTTCAGCTAGACAAGATACTCAAATTGATTCCAATGTAAGGTCATATAATTGGCAATCAGACCTTGCCACCAGTTGCCCCGCCAAGTACCGGTTGGGTCGTCTTCACCAGCATCTTTGTTGAACTAATTACATGGACAGCAAAGGCATCAGAGTTAAGCAATAGTTTCCGTAGGCGACTTTCTTTGCTTCATAATATTCTGTCAATCAGGAAAGTCGCCTACGGAAACTATTGCTTAACTATGATGCCTTTTCATTCTTTCTTACTATCATTTTTTATCCCACCTTTCAAAGAAAATCAATTTTGTCTACATATCAGAATCGTGGAAAATGATAAACAAAGGCTTCTAGAGAAAATTCGAGCACAAAAAGTATGCAAAGCCAAATGACCCACTTGGAAGATTCCCGTTGAGAAAAAGAAAAGGAGAAAGCATCGAAAGAGGAAGTTTGTTGAATGCTCTTAAACCTTATAAAGAAACTTCACTTTGAAGCATAAATCTAGTTTCAAAAAAAGAAAAAACAGAAATATAAACCAATAAGAGAATCGGAAAATATCAGCAAGCTTTTCAACATAACTCCTTTCTTGTAAGATGAGAACCAAGCCATGGCAACAAGAGAAAATCATCGAATACCTCGTCTGGTACTTCCCAATGAATGCTGCTGCCATGATCCTACCATCTCAGATCCAGCAGAACTCCTTCCTGTCCCCTAAAACCCAAAAACAAAGGAAAACATTAACAAACAAAACGAACCACACACTATTAGTACAAGTATGCCCACATACAAGTTTGAGAACATAAAAATAAAAATAAAACAAAATATCCACTTGTATAAATGATAAAGAGAATCATTTTTTTTTTTCAAGTAGGTTAAACCCTTTAAACTCCAATGGTATAGTGCAAATGCTTAAATATGCACATTTTATGTGCCACAGTGGTTACTTTTGAGGGTTCAAAATGTGCAAATTTACCCACAAAGCACTCAAATGTAAAGTACAACATCATATTTAACAAATGGGGTAAATTATCAAAAAGTGATGCATTTCTTGTGTAAATATGCACATTTGTACACTTAACCATTGGACCATTGGAGTTAGTCTTACCCGAACTAATACTAGCCTAGTACCTATATTGCACGGATATCGGGAACAAAAGTGACAGGTAGGAAACACAGAGCCATCAATTTGTTTGTACGTGGAAAGAAAACCTAAAGGAAATAGGCTAAACCATGGATGCCGGTGGAATCTTTCTCAAATCAGCATGCTTTAACCTATGTCATCCGGACATAGGTTAGAAATCCGATTATAGTGAAGGGTACCTACCAAACACTCCCTTAAATTTTGACTTGCATAAAACAAAACAGAAGTATTTGTTGCCCTTCAAAAATCAAAACCCAAGCTTGAAACCTCCATTTTCACATCACATGGTCTCTCCTTTGGAAAAATTAGGATCATAGCTATACACCAAAGATAAATAAATCGATTTCCTCCTATACACATCAAACCCTAATTCAATCCGGCGGAATTGAAGAAGATCAAATAGTCAAATTGGGGACAAAACAGTTGAATTGAGAATTGAATTACCTTGGGAGGCGGGAATATGGAAGCGAAGACATCGGTGGAGGGAGGTTCCCTGTGGCCGAACAATTCAGAAGTGAAAGAAGGAGAAGAACCCTCTTGCCTCTTGTTGTCCATCTCGACCCAGAAAACGGTGGAGAGGATAATTAAGTGAGATGAAGATCAAATCGACGAATTAGAGGTAGATAAGAGGCTCTGCGAGTGGTTTGTGATTGGAATTGGATGACAATGAATCCAATTTATAGGGCTACAAAGGTAGTGGCCTTTTGGCTGCCATGGAAGAGCACTCATTCCCAAATTACAAGTGCTGAGAGCATCTCTCATGGTAAGCCAAAAAATGGGTTTTGGCCTAATTTCAGGCCCATCCTAGGCCAAAACCCATTTTAGCCTTTTTGTTTTTGGCCTATTTCCAAAACAAAGGCTAAATTTGGCTTTCTCTTTTGGAAGGCCAAATGCTATTTATTTATTTTTAAGTGTTTAATATTTATATAAATCTATAAATAATAAAATTATAAATCTATATATTATATAGTTATGATTTTTAATTAAAAATAAAAGTTGTAGTATTGTAAATATATTCAAAAGTTCTTCGATATGAATATAATATTTGACATATTTAAATTATCATTGCATAAATAATATTTTTAGAAAATGACATTAATATTTTTTACTATAGATTCATCAAAATTATAATAAAAATAAATATTATGTTCCTTAATGTACTAAAGATAGAATCGAGTAACGGAAATGAGATGTGAAAGTTTTAAATTATATTAGTATTTATATGAAATATAGCCTGTCAAAACTAGCCTACGGTGGGAACAACAAAACCGTATAATAGGCTAAAAGAGAATATTCTCTAGAATATTCTCTTTTGGTAGGCTATTTCCGCCAGCCATTATGGCTTACGGTGGAAGATGCTCTGAGGTGACGGAGTATTTTCTATAAGGGTCTAATCAGTGCTTATAAGATACGGAGTAAATAAATTCGATAAATTATACACTAACACTTTCCAATTTTGATAAATTATACACTTTCCAATTTTGACATGATAAATTCGATAAATTATACACTAACACTTTCCAATTTTGAAAAATATTTACTAATTGGACCGAGAGCAAAAGAAAAATCTGAATGAGTTCGTCCAAATAATCGTTGAGAAATAAAAAATGATTTAGGGTTTGACTCTTTTGAAAAACTAAATAACTTTTAACCCATATATCAATTGTCAAAAACTCGGGGTATCAAACGGAATTTCCCTAAATTTAATGAATGAATCAATGTTGCACTTGTCCTAATTGATAATTCCAAATTTCATGCTCAACCGTTTAATTTGCTCTTGTTTAGAGATTAACCGGATTGAATATATTTGCACTTTTTTAGAGATTAACTGATATTTCCACTCGTTTTTTTTTTTTTTGGTGAAAATATATATTTGCACTTGTTTAGATATTAACTGGATTGAATTTACTTCCAAGTTTCATTAAAAGCTTTTTTGTAATGATGACACGTGGTTCTTGTTGGGATACTATGTACTCCCTCTGTTTCAAAATAAATGTCTTTCGTCTTTTAGTGCACGTTTTTCAACATTTGCAACAAAAAAGTCAAGGAGATTAAATAAATAATATTTGTATTCTTTTCTTATAATCGATCTAACTAATATTTGTATTCTTTTTTAAGAGTCTATCTAACATATTCAATTATATACTCAATAGGCTATATATCTAACAATAACATAAGTAAATAATATTATGATATATTACTATTATCAACCAAATACTACAACATTGGTAATAAAAAAAAGTAAGGGGGGTTAAATGTTGAACATAGTATACTCATATTTTGATATTTACACTTATGCATAATTTAATACGTTTTCTTCTAATTTTATATATGTATAAAATAAATGAATTTTACTAAAAATGTTACATACTCGTATTTGACTAAAGTTGAAGATAGTATATATATACTTGTATTTGTATATCTACCCTTACTATTATATATACACAAATTTACTAATTAAAAACTAAATTTTCTTACTCTTTTAATATTTCTCATATAATTAAAAATAAATATATTTCACCAATTTTTGAATTTACTCCATCATATTTATTTCCCTCTATCTCTATCTATTAGTATTAACACACATTTTGTTTCTATTTTGAGTAACTTTGTAGACTAGAAGGAATTGAATATCTAACAAAGAGGCTACCACTTTATTCAGAACCAGAAGATCAACACAAGAAAGATGGGGCAAGGTGGCAAGGCATCTGATTCCACACATACTTATACTGGTGGCCAAAATAGCTTGGCCGGCGTTTCATACTTATACTTTTTTTTTTGTTTTATTCATTCTTATAATTTAAAATATTAATTTTCAATAATAATAAAATATATTAATGAGACAAAAAAAAATTCTAGATTTATTATTTTGAAAAAAAAAATTATTTTACTTACAACTTCTCACTGGTTGCAAAAAAAAAACTCCCATATTTATTTATTTTAAAATCAAATAATATTTTTTTCTACTCAGATTATCTCACTTATTGTAGAAAAATTTTCTTATTTATTCACTAATTATATAAAAGGAATGAATAGTGTTACTCCTACTTACTCTTTAAAATTTATATTCATTTTTAAGAATCCGTTCAACTGATTCAATTATATATTCAATAATATATTGTCTATAAAAAAGACTGAAACTGCCAGTTTTTTTTTCCAAATAGGCTATATATTTGGTAATAAAATAAATAAATGATATTATGATATATAACTATTCAACATTTGCAACAAAAAAGTCAAAGGGGATTAAATAAATAATATTTGTATTCTTTTCTTATAATCGATCTAACTAATATTTGTATTCTTTTCTTATAATCTATCTAACTAATATTTGTATTCTTTTCTTATAATCTATCTAATTAATATTTGTATTCTTTTTTAAGAGTCTATCTAACATATTCAATTATATGCTCACTATATTATTGTATGTGAAAATTGTAAAATTATATAGGTTTCTTAAAATAGGTTATATATCTAACAATAAAATAAGTAAATAATATAATGATATATTACTATTAATTATCAACCAAATACTATATATAACATTGGTAATAAAAAATTAGGGGGATTAAAAGTTGAACATAATATACTCATATTTTGATATTTACAGTTATGCATAATTTAATACGTTTTCTTCTATTTTTATATACGTATAAAATAAATGAATTTTACTAAAAATGTTACATACTGATATTTGACTAAAGTTGAAGGTACGTAGTGTGTATATATATATATATATATATACTCGATTTGTATCTCTACCCTTACTATTATATATACACAAATCTACTAATTAAAAACTAAATTTTCTTAATCTTTCAATATTTCTCATATAATTAAAAATAAATATATTTCACCAAATTTTCAATTTACTCCATCACATTTATTGTACAAATGACTAAAACCCCGTTTGTTTTTTGGTAGTAAAAGGTAATGATTACCCTTATTAATATAGTCCATATTTAAGTTGATATTCATTGATCACTATTCTAATCATTTCCATCATTCTCCCATTTTTCATAAAAATTTGTTACCCTTCTATTCCCTAATTTGAATCAGGGCCGGCCCATAGGCCGTGCGAAAGGTGCGGTCGCACAGGGTCTCAAAATTTTGAGGGTCTCGTCATTGTTATTAGAATCTCGATCCGGATCTTTAGAATCCTAAGATCCTACGATCCTAAACAGACGCCCGATCCGGATCTATGCATAGGATCTTTTTTGTGTAGGATCTACTATGGGATCTTTAGAATCTTAATCAATCGATGGGATCTTACGATTCTAAGCGATCCTAAAGATCCTATTTTTCTTAACCATTTGTATTTTTTTCAACATTTGTTTTGTTTCCTTGGTTGCTTTTAGGGTGTTTAAATGTACACATTCATGTATGAAAGGTGAAAATGGCTTAGAGACAATTGTTTTCGAGTCTTTTAACCAATATGACAATGTCTAAGGCCGTAAATGTAGTTTTTTTGGTCTTGAAACCAAAATATATTGTGTAACTAGCATTTATTTTCTCATTCTAGAACTTTAAATTAATTCACTTTGCTATATATATTTTTATATATTTTTTATTTTATTATTTAATTATATTTTGAGGATCTTACGATCCCCTAATGGGATCTTACGATCCGATCCACAAATCCTATTTTGATTCGATCCTAGAATCCCGATCCTAATAACCTTGGGTCTCGTATAGGTTTTATAGTATGTACATGTATAAATAAATTGCAAGCTCTATCAAACTGGTGCGGCTGATCAATTGGTAAAAGCGTGTGGTTACCTTCAGGTTGGATTGAGTTCGAATCTCCACAACGGCGTGCTAGGCCCTTCTACCTTTTTTTTTTTTATCCAAAAGAACTTACAACAACCCCTTTCTTTTCCCATTTTCCCCCAAAAATACAGCTGCTTGTTTTTTCCAAAAAGAAATTTATAGCAGCCCCTTTTTTTTCCCAAAAATATATACCGTTTCGATTTTTTTCCAAAAAATACAGCAGATAGCATAGCAGCCCCATTTTTTTCCCAAAAATATATACCGTTTTGATTTTTTTCCAAAAAAAAAAAGAAGCAAACAAGCCAAAAATACAGCAGCTTGTTAGCAAGGAAGCTAAAAAATACAGTAGCTTGTTTAGATTATTTTTTTGTTATTGTTTTGTCCCTTTAACCTCTAGTAAATTATTTTTTTCCCTTTAAATTAGTTAAAAAAAAAAAAGGCCTCAACATAAAAGTTGCACAAGGTCTCACAATATAATCAAACAACCCTGATTTGAATGAGGGTAACTAATACCTCTAGGATAAGCTAATAATCTCCCTCATCCTCTCCTCCAAGCCCACAAAAAATGATGATCATATATATTTTATGTGTAAAATTTAATAACTTACCTTTTCATTCCCTTGGTATGTAAACAAACGAGCCCTAAATGTATTTATGGGCAAAAACCTCTTTTATAAGTTATATATATATATATATATATATAACTAATTAATGTGGGTGCAACCAGTTTACACATCTTATGTGTTGATATTTAATTTTGAAGCTGAAACTCATTAAATTGAGACTTACGTACATTCAGAAAATAAAACTTGTATAACCGAACGGGGAACTTCCATATGTGATAAATGTAAGTAATTTGAAAGTAATTAATATAAATGTGAAATGGATAGATAATTAATATGGAACTTCTTAATTAACTGATTAAAAAAACTAGTGGGGATGTAGATTCATGTATGCTTAGTTTAAACTTCGCATGTATACTCTTAAACACTAAAATCAACACTACGTCAGATTGCGTCTCGCTCGACGGAACTCAAAAGGTTCGTCGCCTGAATCAGGTTCGGGCGACGAACTTACTAAGGCCCGTCGCCTGAACATTAGGAGGTCCAAACCGCCTCCAACCCATGTTCAGCCGACCAGAAAATCTCAATGTTCGTCGGCTGAACTGTACTCAGGCGACGGAACAAATTCAGGCGACGAACTTTTCTCAAGATCGGTCGCCCAAATAGGTATCCGAATGATGGCTGTCAGAATGGGCCTTTGTAGCGACGGAAATACTAGTGGTTCGTCGCCTGAACGTTGGACTTTTTCAAAAGTAGAGTAATAAAGTCCGGTTGGTTGGGGATATTAAATACTGTTCATTCAGGAGACAAATATTTAAATATGTCCGTCGCCTGAAAAGTGGGGTAGTTGACCCCATATTTATTACTATTCACTCAGGAGACGGAGTTATATATATATCCGTCGCCTGAATGTGTTTTCCGTAACAAACGATTAAAATCGGTTGTACTGTACAATAAATCATTCTCATCTTCATCCTTTCTCCCAAAATAACCCTAGAGGGCTCGAAAACTCTTCCCCCATTTCACACCTCCATTGAAAGTATGTATAAATTTTAAATTTTTTTGTTTTTTTTTTTGTTGAATATATGCATATACATTGTTTGTTTGGATATTTGATGATGAGCTTGTCTTTTTTAATGGAGTTTGGATGGTAAAAAAGTTGTTTGAATGGAGTTTATGAGGGAAAGAGTTGTGTATGTATATATGGAGTTGAAATTGAGGTTAAATGGAGGTTAAATTGAGTTTGTGTTATGAATTGATTGTTTATGTGAATAGATTGTTTATGGAGTTTTGATGGTAAAAAAGTTGTTTGAATGGAGTTTATGAGGGGAAAGAGTTGTGTATGTATATATGGAGTTGAAATTGAGGTTAAATGGAGGTTAAATTGAGTTTGTGTTATGAATTGATTGTTTATGTGAATAGATTGTTTATGTTCAATTTTATTTTAGAATGTGGTGTAGAATGACATAGATGATGAGAATGGAATTTTTATTTGAGTTTTTGATGAAAATGGAATTTAGAACGTTATGATTGGAAATTGATTTTAAATTGAGTTTGAGGTATGAATGGATTGTGTATGTGAATGGATTGTTTATGTTCAATTTTTTTTAGAATGTGGTGTAGAATGACATAGATGATGAGAATGGATTGTTTATGTGCAATTTCATTTTAGAATGTGATGAATTCATATGAATGGATTGATAATGATAGGACGATAATGGGCGACAAAAGTTGGATGCTACTCCCTCACGCTCACGGGGAGTATCAAAATGGAATATTTCTCTTTATGCAGAATCTTAGAGATAATGCGAATGGAATGACTCATTTTCTATGTCCGTGTCGGAGATGCCGCAACAATGAATGGCACCCAATAGATGAAATACACAGTCATTTGGCCCACATGGGAATGTGGCCTAGTTATACTGTTTGGGACAAGCATGGCGAAGCCCCGGTTGATAGGACAAATGAGCAACGACGAACGCAGATCCTGGAGGAAGGGGCATCTTCCTCCGTTGATGGTCCTGCTATGAACATTCTGCACGATGCTTTTCCGTTTCATGCCGGATATGAGGCGCACTCTGTCCCCGACGATCCTCCGTTCCAATATGTTGTTGACGATGATTACGAGAAATATAATAGGCTTGTAGAGGCAGCAAACATGCCATTGTGTGAGAACAGCGATATGACTGTTCTGGATGCCTGTCTGGATGCAATGCAGATGAAGTCAGAGTTTGGTTGGACAGATAGAAGCATGGATGCCATGTGCGCACACATTGCTCGCATGTTGCCGAAAGGACATAAACATCCTACGGATGGAGCGAAGATGAAGAGTGTGATTAGGGACCTTGCATTTGGGTACGAGCTGATCGACACTTGTGAGTATAACTGTGTGCTATTTCGCAAACAATATGCAGATCTCGAAGCGTGCCCCAAGTGCAACACACCTAGGCGGTGTACTAGGGAGGGTACGAGAGGCAAGGTTCCCAGGAAGGTTCTCCGGTACTTTCCCTTAACCCCTAGACTGAAGAGATTGTTCATGGAGCCGAACATTGCAAAGGCTATGCGATGGCATGGTGAGCGGGTGAGAGATGCAGAATGGTTGAAACACCCATCAGATGATGAGGCATGGAAAGAATTCAACAAAACCTACCCGCATTTCTCTGAAGACGTGAGGAATGTGAGACTTGCACTTGCAACCGATGGATTCAATCCATTTGGGAATCAGTCAACCCTCCATAGCACATGGCCTGTCATAGTGATGCCATACAACTTGCCTCCGTCATTGTGTATGAAGAAGGAATTCAACATGTTAGCGTTGTTGATTCCGGGACCAAAGTCTCCAGGAAAGTGTCTTAGTGTGTTCATACAGCCGTTGATCGATGAGCTTCGCCACTTATGGGGGACTGGAGTATATACTGTTGATCGATACTCAAGGTCCACTTTCACGATGAAAGCAGCAGTGTTGTGGACTATAAGCGACTTTCCTGGCTTGGGGATGTTGGCTGGAGCTGCGACGAAGGGGTATAAAGCCTGCCCTATTTGCTTGGACGGTACTTCTACAACGTATGAACAAGGGAGAATGGTTTACGATGGGCACCGTAGATGGCTTCCACTAAACCACCCATGGCGAACCGATGGTATGGCATTCAATGGAAGCGAAGAACACAGAACACGTCCTTATGCTTGGAACGGGGAGCAAATTCTTTCACAGATCGATAGGTACGAGAACTACCTCTCTTTTCACTCTCTTTTCACTCTCTTTTCCCTTTTCATACGTTTGTCCGATGTCTTTCTCATTATGTTTCCAAATGTTTCAACAGGATCAACTTCCCCGTCCTCAGCTCGCACCCTGCTTTCAAGGCCCCATACAGTGTGACTAACATAATGTGTTGGACCAACAAGTCCGAGTTATGGAGATTGCCTTACTGGCGTCACATTAGAGTCAGACATGCACTCGACAAATTTTGAATTTCCACCAAATATTTTCACGAAAATTTGAATTTCCGCCAAATTTTTAGGCGACAATAGTTTTTTAAATGTCCGTCGCCTGAACATGTAGGATTTTACAAACTCGGACTCCTCCCCTAACCCTAGCCCCAAATCATTTTCAATTCACACATCGCTCTCTCTCTCTCTCTCTCTGTCTATCCTCCGCCTCCTCCGTCTCCAACTTGCTTCTGTCCCTCCTCCGCCTCTCCTCCGCCGCTCCTCTCGTCCCTCCTCTACCTCTCCTCCGCCGCTCCTCTCGTCCCTCCTCCGACCTCTCCTCCGCCATGCCTCCTAAATGCCGCCCTGTGAAGGGGAAAAAGAAGCAAACCTTGTCCACTCCGGCCCCGATTCCTCCACTGCTGCAAACCTCGCCATCGAACTTAGCCGCTTCAGCGCCTCCGGCTCCCTCTCCAAACCCGGCCCCGACTCCCACTCCGGCTCCCTCTCCAAACCCGGCCCCGACTCCCACTCCTATTCCCTCTCCAAATCCGGCCCCGACTCCCACTCCCACTTCCTCTCCAAACCCGGCCCCGACTCCCACTCCCACTCCCCCTCCCTCTCCAAACCCGGCCCCGACTCCTCCTCCTGCCTCAAGGACTCCTACTCCCTCTCCCACTCCCTCTGCAACAACCCCGGTGCCACCTCCTCTCCTATCTCTCACCAAAACTAAGTCAAGTAATTAGTGGGGATGTAGATTCATGTAAGCTTAGTTTAACACTAAAATCAAGCAAGCTCTAATATTTACATATCTATATTATATATTAAATGAGAAGCAACTATGTGCCAAGTGTCATCATTCTATGCCAAGCTATTTTAAGTTAGTCTATTTTCATAATAATCTATATAATTAAGGTAAATCAATTAGTCTATCAATTACTTGCCATTTGTTTTATATATTTTATTATCTATCCATATATATCTACCCGTTAAAATTTATTATTATATATACACAAATTTTTTTTTCAAAATATGGTTATATCCATCAAAATATAAAGATCTTATTAAGAATTCGTTTGGTCAAATGTAGGAATTCCAATTCCCGGGAACTTAATTCCCGGAAAATACAATTCCCATAAATTCTACTTCCCGGGAAGTATGAAAATGTGTTTGTTTGCAAATAAATTCCCAGGAACTCAATTGCTGCATTTTGTTTGGTTGAACACAGATATTTGATAGCAATTGGTTTTAAATTACATTTATAACCTTTATATATAAATAAATTCATTTCATTATAGGGATAAATTAGATATTTTCTTTATGAAAAATAAAAAATAATAAAAGATTGGGGGAAGAAACGGGGGAAGTAGATCTTACCCACCCCTCATGGTAAGTTGAATTCCCCCTTTTCATGGGAATTCCAATTCCTGTGAATTCTAATTCCTACATTTTTTTTTAGTTTTCAAAATTTCTACCAAACATATATATTGTAAACCAATTCCTGGGAATTTATACTTCCCGGGAAGTTAAAGTGTAACCAACGAAGCCTAAATTATTCAAAGTAAGATATTTGTTTAATAATTATAGATTAAAATTTTCATTTAACATCTCATTTTTTTTAAATACATGATTTTTTATTACCTTCCTTAATATATCTACCTAATTAACTTCTAATCTAATTAGTTTTTGAGAAAATAAAATAAGAATTAACGTGTTAAATAAAATAATATAAGTTGTGTCTTTCCTTTTTCTTTTCTTTTTGAATTAATAAGATTCATTCATCTATGCAAATTGAATTATATATAACCCATAATTTTACAGTCATGTGTCGTCTCCTTATGTAAAGATATTTTTGGTCATTTTTTCAATTCATTGTATACTTCATTTTCTAATCAGTGGTTTAATTCAAAATCTTGAATTAATATTAATGCTAATATATAATTTCAATGAAAAATATTTTTGATGGGTGATATCATCACATTATTATAATTTTTTCCTTAATATATTCTATATTTTATAACCAATGGGTTTAATTGAAAATATTGAATTAATATATAATATATATCTGTATGTAGTTCTTTATATACTATATTAAATTAAAAGCATGATAATATCACATCGTATATATTTTCTCTTTCATCTATGTGATTTTAATAAAATTATCTTTAGTTAAATCTTTTAAATAATATTACAATGATAGTAATTTTTTTTCTTTCCAATAAGATAATTTTAAAATATCTATATTTATATACTTCTTTAAATGAGAACCATTTTTAATGAGATATTATTATCACATTAATTATAGTTTTTTCAATCAATCAAATTATATATTTTTAATCTTATACTAACTTTTATTCAAATTTTATTTAATTTTATAATATTGATTTGCCATATTATTATAATTTTAAAAAAAAACCGCGCAATGGCGCGGGCACTGTACTAGTATACACATTAAACCGTATACAATATAAATTAGATTACAAGCACTATAAATCACATTTCCTTTGATTTTTTCTTGTGTTTGTGAAACTTCATGTAGTATCCTACAGATACACCAAAAAAATCCTAAGAATTTTTTTTTTTTAATTATGCCACACCTTAAGTTATAAACATAAATTGAAACAACTAATTTATTTACTCTTTTTTTTTTTTTGGTGCAACTAATTTATTTACTTTATCTCATAAGAAATCAATTAGGCCAATTAAATCGATCCTTACCATAACAATCAAAATATGATGGGATTAAGATTCTTTATTTTATCAAAAAAGTAAGTTATAAAAGTTATTTTTTGTGTGTGTTAGAAAAAACAAATAGCTCCAAAATATCGGGAAAGGAAATACCTGCGACTCGAGCATACGGCGGTGGTCCGTTGGCACATCGGAGACGAGCGGATAGCCGGATACGCTGGCTTCACCTTTGAGAAGATGATGAATAGAAGATATATAATTGATCAGCTGGGAGCTATGGAAGAACGAAGGAAGAAGAAACATTGAAAAAGGAATTTTATGTAACAAACCTTCGTCGGTCAATTGGCCGGCCAAATTAATTAACCGATGACTCCCTTCACGTAAAGCCCGGCTCGGCGCCTTCGAAATGGCCTGGTCAGCTCCGGTAGGCCCGATTCGATTTGGAGTGAAAATTAGTAGGGGAAGAAATTAGGGATTTGGGGAATTATTCAGCTCGATCGGGTATGGAGGAAGAGGGGTTAGAGGAGGGGGTTTTTGTTGCTCATGAAAAGGAGGAGGGAAGGGTATACCCCTATTTATAAGAGGATGGGACTGCGATTGTGCCAACTGCCAAGGACTAAACACCAATCCAAACGCTAGCTGCCACCTCGCAACACTCAACTTACCTTAATTCATTTTTTTATTCGACGACTCATCTTTCTTAATTAAAATTCCATTGATGAAGAGGACAAACACAGAATCGATTGATGGAGATTGAAGTGCATAGGAGGATCAGAATATATAACATGGGAGACTTTGAAGGAAATTATTCTGTGTCTCTACGCCCCGCTTTTGAGCTCCCCAATTTTCACATTCATTCATTCATTCAGAGGGATCTTTATACACGTGACATGTTTGATTGATTGCTGCTTTCCCTCTATCTCTATCTATTAGTATTAACACACATTTTGTTTCTATTTTGAGTAACTTTGTAGACTAGAAGGAATTGAATATCTAACAAAGAGGCTACCACTTTATTCAGAACCAGAAGATCAACACAAGAAAGATGGGGCAAGGTGGCAAGGCATCTGATTCCACACATACTTATACTGGTGGCCAAAATAGCTTGGCCGGCGTTTCATACTTATACTTTTTTTTTTGTTTTATTCATTCTTATAATTTAAAATATTAATTTTCAATAATAATAAAATATATTAATGAGACAAAAAAAATTTCTAGATTTATTATTTTGAAAAAAAAAAATTATTTTACTTACAACTTCTCACTGGTTGCAAAAAAAAAAACTCCCATATTTATTTATTTTAAAATCAAATAATATTTTTTTCTACTCAGATTATCTCACTTATTGTAGAAAAATTTTCTTATTTATTCACTAATTATATAAAAGGAATGAATAGTGTTACTCCTACTTACTCTTTAAAATTTATATTCATTTTTAAGAATCCGTTCAACTGATTCAATTATATATTCAATAATATATTGTCTATAAAAAAGACTGAAACTGCCAGTTTTTTTTTCCAAATAGGCTATATATTTGGTAATAAAATAAATAAATGATATTATGATATATAACTATTCAACATTTGCAACAAAAAAGTCAAAGGGGATTAAATAAATAATATTTGTATTCTTTTCTTATAATCGATCTAACTAATATTTGTATTCTTTTCTTATAATCTATCTAACTAATATTTGTATTCTTTTCTTATAATCTATCTAATTAATATTTGTATTCTTTTTTAAGAGTCTATCTAACATATTCAATTATATGCTCACTATATTATTGTATGTGAAAATTGTAAAATTATATAGGTTTCTTAAAATAGGTTATATATCTAACAATAAAATAAGTAAATAATATAATGATATATTACTATTAATTATCAACCAAATACTATATATAACATTGGTAATAAAAAATTAGGGGGATTAAAAGTTGAACATAATATACTCATATTTTGATATTTACAGTTATGCATAATTTAATACGTTTTCTTCTATTTTTATATACGTATAAAATAAATGAATTTTACTAAAAATGTTACATACTGATATTTGACTAAAGTTGAAGGTACGTAGTGTGTATATATATATATATATATACTCGATTTGTATCTCTACCCTTACTATTATATATACACAAATCTACTAATTAAAAACTAAATTTTCTTAATCTTTCAATATTTCTCATATAATTAAAAATAAATATATTTCACCAAATTTTCAATTTACTCCATCACATTTATTGTACAAATGACTAAAACCCCGTTTGTTTTTTGGTAGTAAAAGGTAATGATTACCCTTATTAATATAGTCCATATTTAAGTTGATATTCATTGATCACTATTCTAATCATTTCCATCATTCTCCCATTTTTCATAAAAATTTGTTACCCTTCTATTCCCTAATTTGAATCAGGGCCGGCCCATAGGCCGTGCGAAAGGTGCGGTCGCACAGGGTCTCAAAATTTTGAGGGTCTCGTCATTGTTATTAGAATCTCGATCCGGATCTTTAGAATCCTAAGATCCTACGATCCTAAACAGACGCCCGATCCGGATCTATGCATAGGATCTTTTTTGTGTAGGATCTACTATGGGATCTTTAGAATCTTAATCAATCGATGGGATCTTACGATTCTAAGCGATCCTAAAGATCCTATTTTTCTTAACCATTTGTATTTTTTTCAACATTTGTTTTGTTTCCTTGGTTGCTTTTAGGGTGTTTAAATGTACACATTCATGTATGAAAGGTGAAAATGGCTTAGAGACAATTGTTTTCGAGTCTTTTAACCAATATGACAATGTCTAAGGCCGTAAATGTAGTTTTTTTGGTCTTGAAACCAAAATATATTGTGTAACTAACATTTATTTTCTCATTCTAGAACTTTAAATTAATTCACTTTGCTATATATATTTTTATATATTTTTTATTTTATTATTTAATTATATTTTGAGGATCTTACGATCCCCTAATGGGATCTTACGATCCGATCCACAAATCCTATTTTGATTCGATCCTAGAATCCCGATCCTAATAACCTTGGGTCTCGTATAGGTTTTATAGTATGTACATGTATAAATAAATTGCAAGCTCTATCAAACTGGTGCGGCTGATCAATTGGTAAAAGCGTGTGGTTACCTTCAGGTTGGATTGAGTTCGAATCTCCACAACGGCGTGCTAGGCCCTTCTACCTTTTTTTTTTTTATCCAAAAGAACTTACAACAACCCCTTTCTTTTCCCATTTTCCCCCAAAAATACAGCTGCTTGTTTTTTCCAAAAAGAAATTTATAGCAGCCCCTTTTTTTTCCCAAAAATATATACCGTTTCGATTTTTTTCCAAAAAATACAACAGATAGCATAGCAGCCCCATTTTTTTCCCAAAAATATATACCGTTTTGATTTTTTTCCAAAAAAAAAAAGAAGCAAACAAGCCAAAAATACAGCAGCTTGTTAGCAAGGAAGCTAAAAAATACAGTAGCTTGTTTAGATTATTTTTTTG
This sequence comes from Persicaria tinctoria, assembly GCA_037127255.1. Classification (NCBI taxonomy): domain Eukaryota; kingdom Viridiplantae; phylum Streptophyta; class Magnoliopsida; order Caryophyllales; family Polygonaceae; genus Persicaria; species Persicaria tinctoria. The sequence continues at coordinate 15,151,840 of JBANSL010000007.1, read as the reverse complement.
TTATTGTTTTGTCCCTTTAACCTCTAGTAAATTATTTTTTTCCCTTTAAATTAGTTAAAAAAAAAGGCCTCAACATAAAAGTTGCACAAGGTCTCACAATATAATCAAACAACCCTGATTTGAATGAGGGTAACTAATACCTCTAGGATAAGCTAATAATCTCCCTCATCCTCTCCTCCAAGCCCACAAAAAATGATGATCATATATATTTTATGTGTAAAATTTAATAACTTACCTTTTCATTCCCTTGGTATGTAAACAAACGAGCCCTAAATGTATTTATGGGCAAAAACCTCTTTTATAAGTTATATATATATATATATATATATATATATATATAACTAATTAATGTGGGTGCAACCAGTTTACACATCTTATGTGTTGATATTTAATTTTGAAGCTGAAACTCATTAAATTGAGACTTACGTACATTCAGAAAATAAAACTTGTATAACCGAACGGGGAACTTCCATATGTGATAAATGTAAGTAATTTGAAAGTAATTAATATAAATGTGAAATGGATAGATAATTAATATGGAACTTCTTAATTAACTGATTAAAAAAACTAGTGGGGATGTAGATTCATGTATGCTTAGTTTAAACTTCGCATGTATACTCTGAAACACTAAAATCAACACTACGTCAGATTGCGTCTCGCTCGACGGAACTCAAAAGGTTCGTCGCCTGAATCAGGTTCGGGCGACGAACTTACTAAGGCCCGTCGCCTGAACATTAGGAGGTCCAAACCGCCTCCAACCCATGTTCAGCCGACCAGAAAATCTCAATGTTCGTCGGCTGAACTGTACTCAAGCGACGGAACAAATTCAGGCGACGAACTTTTCTCAAGATCGGTCGCCCAAATAGGTATCCGAATGATGGCTGTCAGAATGGGCCTTTGTAGCGACGGAAATACTAGTGGTTCGTCGCCTGAACGTTGGACTTTTTCAAAAGTAGAGTAATAAAGTCCGGTTGGTTGGGGATATTAAATACTGTTCATTCAGGAGACGAATATTTAAATATGTCCGTCGCCTGAAAAGTGGGGTAGTTGACCCCATATTTATTACTATTCACTCAGGAGACGGAGTTATATATATATCCGTCGCCTGAATGTGTTTTCCGTAACAAACGATTAAAATCGGTTGTACTGTACAATAAATCATTCTCATCTTCATCCTTTCTCCCAAAATAACCCTAGAGGGCTCGAAAACTCTTCCCCCATTTCACACCTCCATTGAAAGTATGTATAAATTTTTAATTTTTTTTTTTTTTTTTGTTGAATATATGCATATACATTGTTTGTTTGGATATTTGATGATGAGCTTGTCTTTTTTAATGGAGTTTGGATGGTAAAAAAGTTGTTTGAATGGAGTTTATGAGGGAAAGAGTTGTGTATGTATATATGGAGTTGAAATTGAGGTTAAATGGAGGTTAAATTGAGTTTGTGTTATGAATTGATTGTTTATGTGAATAGATTGTTTATGGAGTTTTGATGGTAAAAAAGTTGTTTGAATGGAGTTTATGAGGGGAAAGAGTTGTGTATGTATATATGGAGTTGAAATTGAGGTTAAATGGAGGTTAAATTGAGTTTGTGTTATGAATTGATTGTTTATGTGAATAGATTGTTTATGTTCAATTTTATTTTAGAATGTGGTGTAGAATGACATAGATCATGAGAATGGAATTTTTATTTGAGTTTTTGATGAAAATGGAATTTAGAACGTTATGATTGGAAATTGATTTTAAATTGAGTTTGAGGTATGAATGGATTGTGTATGTGAATGGATTGTTTATGTTCAATTTTATTTTAGAATGTGGTGTAGAATGACATAGATGATGAGAATGGATTGTTTATGTGCAATTTCATTTTAGAATGTGATGAATTCATATGAATGGATTGATAATGATAGGACGATAATGGGCGACAAAAGTTGGATGCTACTCCCTCACGCTCACGGGGAGTATCAAAATGGAATATTTCTCTTTATGCAGAATCTTAGAGATAATGCGAATGGAATGACTCATTTTCTATGTCCGTGTCGGAGATGCCGCAACAATGAATGGCACCCAATAGATGAAATACACAGTCATTTGGCCCACATGGGAATGTGGCCTAGTTATACTGTTTGGGACAAGCATGGCGAAGCCCCGGTTGATAGGACAAATGAGCAACGACGAACGCAGATCCTGGAGGAAGGGGCATCTTCCTCCGTTGATGGTCCTGCTATGAACATTCTGCACGATGCTTTTCCGTTTCATGCCGGATATGAGGCGCACTCTGTCCCCGACGATCCTCCGTTCCAATATGTTGTTGACGATGATTACGAGAAATATAATAGGCTTGTAGAGGCAGCAAACATGCCATTGTGTGAGAACAGCGATATGACTGTTCTGGATGCCTGTCTGGATGCAATGCAGATGAAGTCAGAGTTTGGTTGGACAGATAGAAGCATGGATGCCATGTGCGCACACATTGCTCGCATGTTGCCGAAAGGACATAAACATCCTACGGATGGAGCGAAGATGAAGAGTGTGATTAGGGACCTTGCATTTGGGTACGAGCTGATCGACACTTGTGAGTATAACTGTGTGCTATTTCGCAAACAATATGCAGATCTCGAAGCGTGCCCCAAGTGCAACACACCTAGGCGGTGTACTAGGGAGGGTACGAGAGGCAAGGTTCCCAGGAAGGTTCTCCGGTACTTTCCCTTAACCCCTAGACTGAAGAGATTGTTCATGGAGCCGAACATTGCAAAGGCTATGCGATGGCATGGTGAGCGGGTGAGAGATGCAGAATGGTTGAAACACCCATCAGATGATGAGGCATGGAAAGAATTCAACAAAACCTACCCGCATTTCTCTGAAGACGTGAGGAATGTGAGACTTGCACTTGCAACCGATGGATTCAATCCATTTGGGAATCAGTAAAATCATAAGCGACTTTCCTGGCTTGGGGATGTTGGCTGGAGCTGCGACGAAGGGGTATAAAGCCTGCCCTATTTGCTTGGACGGTACTTCTACAACGTATGAACAAGGGAGAATGGTTTACGATGGGCACCGTAGATGGCTTCCACTAAACCACCCATGGCGAACCGATGGTATGGCATTCAATGGAAGCGAAGAACACAGAACACGTCCTTATGCTTGGAACGGGGAGCAAATTCTTTCACAGATCGATAGGTACGAGAACTACCTCTCTTTTCACTCTCTTTTCACTCTCTTTTCCCTTTTCATACGTTTGTCCGATGTCTTTCTCATTATGTTTCCAAATGTTTCAACAGGATCAACTTCCCCGTCCTCAGCTCGCACCCTGCTTTCAAGGCCCCATACAGTGTGACTAACATAATGTGTTGGACCAACAAGTCCGAGTTATGGAGATTGCCTTACTGGCGTCACATTAGAGTCAGACATGCACTCGACAAATTTTGAATTTCCACCAAATATTTTCACGAAAATTTGAATTTCCGCCAAATTTTTAGGCGACAATAGTTTTTTAAATGTCCGTCGCCTGAACATGTAGGATTTTACAAACTCGGACTCCTCCCCTAACCCTAGCCCCAAATCATTTTCAATTCACACATCGCTCTCTCTCTCTCTCTCTCTCTCTCTCTCTCTCTCTCTCTGTCTATCCTCCGCCTCCTCCGTCTCCAACTTGCTTCTGTCCCTCCTCCGCCTCTCCTCCGCCGCTCCTCTCGTCCCTCCTCCACCTCTCCTCCGCCGCTCCTCTCGTCCCTCCTCCGACCTCTCCTCCGCCATGCCTCCTAAATGCCGCCCTGTGAAGGGGAAAAAGAAGCAAACCTCGTCCACTCCGGCCCCGATTCCTCCACCGCTGCAAACCTCGCCATCGAACTTAGCCGCTTCAGCGCCTCCGGCTCCCTCTCCAAACCCGGCCCCGACTCCCACTCCGGCTCCCTCTCCAAACCCGGCCCCGACTCCCACTCCTATTCCCTCTCCAAATCCGGCCCCGACTCCCACTCCCACTTCCTCTCCAAACCCGACCCCGACTCCCACTCCCACTCCCCCTCCCTCTCCAAACCCGGCCCCGACTCCTCCTCCTGCCTCAAGGACTCCTACTCCCTCTCCCACTCCCTCTGCAACAACCCCGGTGCCACCTCCTCTCCTATCTCTCACCAATGGCAACCCTGCGCCATCCACGACCATTGTCGGCACCAACCCAGTAGCTACGTCATCAGGCGAGGCCCCTCGCTCCATCCGATGTCGTGGTTAGCACCTCTCTCTCCCTCTGTCAGATTCTTTAAAATTGTATAATGATTTAGGGTTTCAATTTGTATACTGATTTAGGATTTAGGGTTTCAATCTCATAGGATTTAGGATTTAGGGTTTCAATTTGTATAAGGATTTAGGGTTTTAATCTGATTTAGGATTTAGGATTTAGGATTTAGGATTTAGGATTTAGGGTTTCAATCTGATTTAGGTTTTAAGGTTTCAATTTGATTTGTGTGAAATTGAACAGGAAGTGTGTTCAATGTCTATTTGTTTTAACTGGCTGCAGTGACTCTTTTTTTTATAAGGATTTAGGATTTAGGGTTTCAATTTGTATAAGGATTTAGGGTTTTTTTTTCCTTTGGCTTGATATTTGTGGACTTAGCCTTGGAATGAGACTTTGTGTCTCTACAGTCTTGTGTGAAACAAGATCAAGACAGAAAACCTGTTTGCTTTCTCTTTCTTTCTTTTATTTATGTTTTAATTCCAATTTCACCCTATGGTTGCAGTGAATTTGCTTCCTTTAGCCTTGTTTGAAGCCACCTGTAATTTGCTTCCTTTAGCCTTGTTTGAAGCCACCTGTGATTTTTTTTCCCTTTGGCTTGATATTTGTGGACTTAGCCTGGTTGCAGTGAATTTGCTTCCTTTCTTTTATCTTTTTACTTGTTTGATTGGCCTTATTTTGCCAGTACTTCTCTTTAATTTAGAGTCTTGCTGGCTGAGTTTATCCAGAAACTTTGCTTTCTTTTTCTCTGCCTTAGAAAAGTCTTGACTGCAGTGTAGTTGCTTTCTAAATGTTACTTCCTAAATGTTGCTTGCTTTCTAAATGTTACTAAATGTTACTTCCTAAAAGTCTTGACACACAAGCATTACCTCCTAAATGTTACTTACCTCCTAAATGTTACTTATGTTGAATATACACACAATCATTCTGTTACTCCTTCCCCAACAATCTGTTACATTACCTAACCTTCACCATATCCATATCACTACATGTTGCTTCTTTTTTTTTTTTTTTTTTTGCTTATTAATGTTACTTATGTTGATGATGATTGTGTTTGTTGCTTATTAGACCTGCCACTGCTGGATTTGGATTTGGAATTGTGTTTGTTCCATGGTTCTATTTTAGATTTAGGATTTATGTTGCTTATTGCTAATAATAATGATTAAACTGGATATTATAGGTAAATATCAACTGTCTTATTATCTCAACTGTTATCTCATATGTTCTTATGATTTTTAGGTAAATATCGAACCATCAAGAGTCACAAAACAGCACTCCTCAAGGCAGCAACAGGGAAGAAGCTGAAGATTGAGTGGTCCTGCTTCCACAAAGGGCCTGGCCTCAAGCAACTGCATGACACCTTTGTCCGAGACATTGGGTGTGCTATCAGGGACAAAGTGCCGATGCTTGCATCAACATGGAGCAAACTAACAGATGAGCAACAGTCCCCCGTAAGAGATTGCTTTCTTGACTGTTACTTATATCTTTATAGTGTGATCTGTGTTTGCTTTCTTGACTGTTGCTTATTTTTACCTCAAAAATACTTATTACTTATATCTTTTACCTAAAAAATATGCTTATCTACTGCACTTATTACTTATATCTTTTACCTAAAAAATATGCTTATCTAATGTACTTATCTACTGTACTTATTACTTAGATCTTTATAGTGTGATATGGCCTCAAGCAACTTTTACCTAAGTACTTATTACTTATATCTTTTACCTAAAAAATAAATTGGTTTTGTGCTTCACATCTATTATGAACTGATTTTTTTTTGTTTGCTTGCTTGGCTGTTGCCTATCTTCTGTCATGTGTGGATGCACTATGAGATTTGTTTGCTTGCTTGACTGTTGCTTATTTTGCTTGCTTATCTACTATGAGATTTTTTTAGTTTGCTTGCTTGGCTGTTGCCTATCTTATTTTTGCTTCACAATATTCTTATCTATTGTTGCTTTTCATATATTTGCTATGAATTTTTTTTTCTTGCTTATCTACTATGAGATTTGTTTGCTTGCTTGACTGTTGCTTATTTTTGCTTGCTTATCTTCTATTAGATTTTTTTAGTTTGCTTGCTTGGCTGTTGCCTATCTTATTTTTCCTTCACAAAATGCTTATCTACTGTTGCTTTTCATCTATTTGCTCTGAATTTTTTTTTCTTGCTTAACTGTTGCTTTTTTTTTTTGTTTCCTTGCTTGGTTGTGCTTATCTACTTTTGCTTATCTCCTATTCAATTTTTTTTTTCTGATTTGGATGTGTAGATGTACTATGAGATTGACCCTGCAGTTGACTCATACGTGGAGAAGAAGAGCGGAAAAGCATATGGGGCCTGGAAGTATGACTGTCATCAACACTTCCTGGAGTGGGGGGGGGGGGGGGGGCGAGGACATACCACTTGAGTTTGTCGCTCGCCCTGAGCAGTGGCGGTTCTTGGTGAGTGACTTCACAGACGAAGCGAGAATGGTAATTTCTCATTAATTCCCTAACTTGTTTTTTTATTCGCCGTTAGTCTTATTGTTTATCACTTGTAATTTCTGATTGACTATCTTTTTACAGGCCCTGTGTGAGCGAAACAAGCAAAACAGGACCAAGAATCTGAACCCCCTTAATCATCACAATGGGTCCAAGCCCCTGAGTTTCCAAGCAGAAGAGCTCATCGTTAAGGAAAACCATCCGGCGGCATGGCTTAAGACAACCATAGAAGCCTACGAGGGGTGTCCGGGTGCGCAAGATGGACTGGTATGACCTTTTTTTTTTCTGTAATTTTTCCTAAGTACTTAGGTTTTACTTATATTATTGCATTTCTTATAAATCCTGTTCAAAAATGCATTTCTGTATGACTTTCTTATTTCTCCTAAGTACTTAGGTTTTACTTAGGTACTTAGGTTTTACTTAGGTTTTACTTTGGTTTTACTTAGGATTTACTTAGGTTTTCTGTATGAGTTTCTGTATGACTTTCTTATTTTCTGTATGAGTTTTACTGACTGTAATTTTTGTATGACTTTGTTATTTCTTATAAATTGTAAAATCCGAAGTTCAAAAATGCATTTCTGTAATTTTTCCTAAGTTTGTGTACATCCTATAACTTGTATGACTTTCTTATTCTCTGTATGACTTTCTGATTCTCTGTATAACTTGTATGACTTTCTTATTTTCTGTAATTTTTTCCTAAGTTTCTGTATGACTTTCTTATTCTCTGAGTTTGTGTAAATCCTATAACTTGTTTTACTTATATATATTCCTTTTACTTATATATTCCTTTTACTTATATATTCCTTTTACTGGTTTGAAATCAATATATGCATTCCTTTCTGTGTTTTACTTATATATATATATATATATATATATATATTCATTTTACTTATAAATTTCTGTGTTTGTAGGCCAAATTGAAACGTCGTCTTGATGAAGTCTGCACTGTTGGAGAAGGAGGAGAAGACCCAAGCCAAATACCACCCCTCTCTGTCGAAGAACAAACACAGATCATCTTGGATTGCTTTGGGGAAAGAAAAGAAACAGAAGTTCGAGGTATAGTTCAATCCCACTTATTTTATTATTGGTTTATAATTTTCAGAAGTTCATAAAAATATTTTACTTGTTATAATTCATATCAAGATTTTACTTATGTTTGAATTTCTGATTTTACAATTTCCATTACAAGATTTTACTTACGTTTTCAATCTTGTTTTCATAACAAGATTTTATTTATGTGTTCAATCCTTACTTACAATTTCCATTACTGATTTTACTTACAATTTCAATCTTGTTATAATTCATATCAAGATTTCAATCTTGTTTTCATAACAAGATTTTATTTATGACTTTCTTATTCTCTAGCTGCTCATTCTTACTTACAATTTCCATTACTGATTTTACTTATAGTTCATAAGAATATTTTACTTATGTTTTCAATCTTTTTCTACTGACATCTCTTATTATGTGTTCAATCCCACTGATTTTACTTATTATGTTTTCAATCTTTTTTTAAAAGGAATTGGTGCAGTTGGAGAGCGGCCTGCAAAGAAAAGAGGGGGTCCATGGGCAGCAAGGGCTGAAAAGAGGGACAAGGAGCTGGAGGAGGCGAAGGCTGAAATTGAAAGGCTGCGTGAGAAAACCACCCTAACCGAGACCAAGAATGAGCAGCTGGAGGAGCGTATGGCCAGCATCGAGAGGCTCATGATGGGCATGCTAAGTGGTCAGGCCAACTCACAACCATCCGTCACCTCCGTAGTGTGTCCTCAAGCTGTCCCTTCAGCCACAACTTCTCCTCAGCCCTCCACCAACTCAGCTGGTCATCCAACAGACAGTCAGCCCTCCCCCCAGCCGAAATAGCTAGGTAAGGACGCCCTCCTCATATCCCTCTAACTAAAACTTGGCTTTGGTTTTCTGGAGAAACATTTAGAGAACTTGTGTTGGATGGAATTTGTAGTATTTGTGTATACTTTTTGTGAAGTTTTTTGTGAAGTTGCTCAAGATGGATATTTGTCACATACTTTTGGTATGTTGTTCAAGGTTTAGGGTGGAATACAAGGTTTTTAATGTGATTGAATGAATTGCTTGTGCTTGTGTGTTGTTGTTTGTGTTGTGTGTGTTGTTGTTTATAGAGTTTAGGACAGGAGCACAACATGTGCTATAAGGTACATTCGAACAGGGGGCACCTGCCCTATTAAATTTTATTTTTTAAAAATCAAAACAATTCAGGCGACGAACAAACAACCTTACATCGTGTTATTACTAAAAAAAAAAAATTAAACCTATTCAGGCGACGGACTTATATAAAATTTCGTCTCCTGAACACTCCAGCTACAGACATACAACTGAGAATGCATCCTTAGACTACACTCAGGAGACAAAATAATTTTATTTCCGTCTCCTGAAACTATCTAGGCGACGACACATAAAGAAAAAAGTCCATCGCCTAGATGCTTTCATAGCCCTATGGACCGACTCAGGCGACGAACTTATGACACTAAACTCGTCGCCTGACTCTTAATGGGCGGGCCTGGATGGCCCTTGGCCTCTGACAACATCATCAGTCGACGAACACTTTTTCCGTCGCCTGAGTTCACTCCGCCGACGAACATACAGATGGTCGTCGACTGAATGGTGGAAGGATGAAAGTCACCCAACCACAACTCAGGCGACGGAAGTTCGTCGCCTGAGTTGTCAGAGGGCAAAAAACACCTTTCAGGCGACGACTTCGGTCCGTCGCCCGAAAGGCCATCTGGCGTAGTGCAAGCAAGCTCTAATATTTACATACACATTAAATCGTATACAATATAAATTAATTAGATTACAAGAACTATATATAAATCACATTTCCTTTGATTTTTTCTTATGTGTGTGAAATTTCATGTAGTATCCTACAGATACACCCATTAAAATAAACCCTAAGTATGGGTTCATATGTGGCTAAGTGAGTGAGGGGTAAAATGGTAATTTTGGTGACTGTGGTTAGCTCCTTCTAACAGCCAGAACTCGCCACTCACACAGCTATAAGAGCTGTTCTTGGCGCCATTTTGCAACCGTGTAACAAACTTCTGTTTGTAGTGTGTGAACACAGATTTGTCTCTCTGCCACCTTGAATTCAATGAATTGATCTCGTTCTTTTGGTTTTCAATCTATTTCGTTTATTTTCGAATGCATATTTGTCCAAATGGTATCAGATCACATGGCTACGATCTAGCTGATTGAAGTGCAGTCTGTGTTTTGGAAAGATCTGTGAAGATCTACGAGTTTCTCCTCTTATTCCGGTTTTAATCCTCTCAATTCGAGTTCGTCTTGCAATGGTAGGAAGAGGATCAAATTTTCAGCGAGGTCAAGGATCTGCTGATGGTGGAGGTGCTGGAAGAGGCACCTTCGTGTCTGTTACGCCGTCGAATGGAGCAGGTCGGGGCTAGAACGTCGGAAATCTTGGAAATCCGGGAGTGCAGTTCGGAGATCTGGGACAAGGTACGAATAACGTACACATCAATCCTTATTTTCTGTCAAATTCATATCATCCAGGGATGAATCTGGTATCTGCTGCCTTCAATGGTTCAAATTTTACCAGTTGGTCTAGAAATGTTCGAATGGCTCTAGGTGCTAAAGCCAAATTAGGATTTGTAACTGGAAGTTGTGTTCGTCCCAATGAGGATAGTGAGGATTATGAGAAGTGGTTGAGAGTGGATTACATGGTCAGATGCTGGCTGGTGAATTCCATGAACAGTGAGATTGGAGAGAGCCTCACATATGTTTAGCCGTCGAAGGAACTTTGGGATAAGATCAGGGATAGATATTACAAATCAAATGATCCTTTAGTGTTTCAATTGAGGAGAGATTTGAGCAATCTAAAGCAAGAAAATATGTCTGTTGGTGCTTACTTCATGAAGCTGAAGAAAATTTGGGATGAAATCCAGATGTTAGATCCAATTCCTACCTGTAATTGTGGTAGCATTAATCAGTGTTCTTGCAGTTTGATGAAGAGAATTGTTGAGAGATGAGAAGCCCAAGATCTTGTAGTTTTTATTGGGATTGAATGATGTGTTTGAAAATCTGTGTGGTAATGTGCTATCAAAGGATCCTTCTCCTAGACTATACAAAGTTTATCAGATGGCCATTCAGATTAAGAGGTCCAAAGGAGTGACCTATGTGATTCAAGGAGAATGCAGTATCCTTATGACAAACAGAGATGATCAGTCTGAAAGTGAAGCTAATGCTTTGTCTAAGTACAGGTTTGGTGATCAGAATAAGCAGCTTGATCAGGGAAGAAGAGATTACAAGAGAGCTAAGCTTGAAAGGAAATGTGACCACTGTGGTGAACGTGGACATACCAAAGACTATTGTTTCAAACTGCTTGGGTATCCATAATAGTTTAGAGGTCCAAAGGATGAAGATAAGCCAAAGTACAATGGGAGGTTTGCTGCTCAGTTTGAAAGTAAACCAGCAAGAGAGTCATTTAGATTAGTATTTTGAGGGCAATCAGATTGCCTGCAAGCCAGATCAGGCTATGGTCAATGCAGTCTTCCATGAGATTTTGAAGATGATGAAAGGAAAAGTTCCTTTGGATGCTGGGGAGAGCTCAACCAATCAGGCAATGACACACTTTGAAGGTACATTGAGTGTATCATTTCTTATTGGTGTTAATAAGGGTGAGAGTGATACCTGGATTGTGGATTCAGGTGCTACAGATCACATTACCTTTGATTCTAGTATTTTCATTGAGATTCATGAATTGAATTCAGCTATTAATCTTGGCTTACCTGATGGGAGTTGTATTGTTGTTACCAAGAGTGGAACTATATTTCATTGAGTGACAGTTTTATTTTGAAGAATGTTTTGCTGGTGCCTCAATTCAGGCACAACTTATTTTCTGTTTCTAAGATTGCTCATGATCAGAAGCTGAGAGTGACTTTTGATGATGTATCATGCTGGTTACAACACCCTATAACTAAAGATGTGATGGCTAGAGGCTTTGAGAGGAAGGGACTATACATTTTGAAGGCTGCAGGATATCAGGATGTTTGTAAAACCTTCTCTCATTCCCTAAGCCATGTGATTTTCGGTTGTAATAAGCTTGATAAAGCACAGTTACTTCATGCTAGACTTGGGCATATGTCTTATGCCAATCTTCATCATTTTCTAGATATTCAGTGTAGTGGTATTAAGGATGTTTCATGTGACACATGCTCTTTAATTAACCAAGGCTCATAGATTGAGTTTTGATAGAAGTGAATCATTGGCTGAGATTCCTTTTAAATTCTTGCATATGGATGTTTGGGGTCCCTATTGAACTCCTGCCTTATGTGGAGCTAAATACTTCCTCACCATTGTTGATGATCATACTAGATCAACTTGGGTGTATTTGATGCAAGCTAAATTGCAAGTGTTGAGAAACATCACTGGGTTTCTCAACATGGTAGATACTCATTTTCAGACTTCTGTTCAGTTTATTAGGACTGATAATGGAATTGAATTCACTCAGAAAGGTTGCATAGACTTGTTTAGTTCAAGAGGGATTGTCCATCAAAGATCTGCACCTGGTGTTCATGAGCAGAATGGGCGTGTTGAGAGGAAACACAGACACCTGACTGAGACTACAAGGGCAATCAGGATTCATGCTGGGTTGCCTATTAAGTTTTGGGGAGAGTGCATTCTTAGTTCCACTCATATCATCAACAAGCTGCCATATGCTATGCTTCACTGGAAATCCCCCTTTGAATTGCTATACAGATTTCCTCCTAGATATGATCAGCTTAGAGTCATTTGTTGCCTATGTTATGTTGTCCAACCCAATGACCATAGAGACAAGTTGGGGATAATGGCTAGGAGGTGTGTTTTCCTTGGGTATCCTGTGGATCAGAAAGCTTACATGCTCTATGATCTGGATAGACACACCATCATCATCAGCAAACATGTGAAATTTGAAGAAAACATGTTTCCCTTCAAAAATCTTTCAACTGCACCTCCAGTTCCTAAGACCTCTTGGTTTGATATTTTTGATGAAGATCCACATGATCATGTCACTACCAACACATGCACACCTCATTATCATCCCTCCACCTCACCTCATCACCTTTCTCCAGATCCAACCACATCTCCTTCATATGCAATTCAACCTTCTTATGTATCTGACTCTTTTGGATCACCTCATATATCTGGCAACTCTCCTCCATCTGTTACCGATTCTTCTATTCCTGTTGTCCCAAACACTAACCATTATGGGCTAAGAAGCCATACACATAGACCTGCTAAGCTTCAAGACTTCATCTGCACAAATATACCTGCTAGAGGCCACTCAGATACCTCCTCCATTTCTGAATCCTTCAATGTTTTCAACATTCAAAACCTGTCATATATATCTCCAACCTATATTCATTCCTTCATAAACATGTGCAGCACATTTGAGCCTAACTTCTATACTCAGGCAAAGGGTGTTCTAGAATGGGAGCAAGCCATGACCAAGAAACTTGATGCCCTTACCAGTAATAACACTTGGCCAAATAAATTTACAGACGACTCCCTTCACGTAAGCCCGGCTTGGCGCCTTCGAAATGGCCTGGTCGGCTCCAGTCTTGATCAGCTCTGCTCGGGTATCGAGGAAGAGGGGTTGGGTTTAATTTTATAGAGGAGGGGGTTTTTGTTGCTCATAAAAAGAACGAGGGAAGGGTATACCCCTATTTATAAGAGGAGGGGAATGCGATTGTGCCAATGACAAAACACCAATACAAACGCTAGTTGCCACCTCGCAACTCAACTTACCAATTCATTTTTTATTCGACGACTCATCTTTGCTAAAATTCCATTGAGATTCCACTCCATCTCTTCACAAGTTAAAATTCCACTAGAGAGGGGTGAAGGCTGTTGCGATTTCTGTTAACGCCCGGAAGGAATTAGTAGAGGAGAAGGAAGGGTCTTTTTTTGTTCGACGAAACGTCAATCAATCATGTGGCTAGGCATCTTCTTCCTCCTTTGTATAAAGGTGATCACCACATTGATTATCAATATGATGAATATGAAAATATTCACTCCCATTAATGTCACATTGTTCATTTTTCTTAAGTGCAGCTTCAATATTATTACAAGAAGTCTTTAACTGTGCATCCTCTAAAGAGTATAACTTCTTAGATGTGAATAAGAAGCCAAAAATATTTTCATATTCATCATATTGCTCAAACCTCCTGTTAAGTGAACTAATTGCTTGATCAACAATAAATAAGAAATAGTTCACCCTAAATGTCTCTTCTCTATATTGAACAACATCATCATTAGAATTCTCATCAAATTGTTTTTTCCTTCGAATTTGACGCCTTTGAGGAAATACTGGATCAATATTCATTGTACGTACTTGCAATTTCCTTTGCTGTTTCTAAAGCATCTAAAAAACCAGTTTCCCTATATTTTTTAAAGAAGGAAATCAAACCCTTTATTTTCTCAATAGCAACATCAACAAGCATATCTTTCGATTGTAAATTCTTGTTAGCCAGATTAATTGAATAGAGAACTTCATACCAAATGACTATTGACACTAAAAACTCAAAATCACCAAGTTCATTGTGTGCCAACGAATTAGCTTCACTTCTTATTTTAGAATCATTATCACTTTCGGCTACTTGAAGTAAAGCTTCTCTTACCTCCACAATTTGAAATCTTATCGCTTTAACACTTTCAACCCTAATCTCCCATCGAGTAAATGATAATGATTTAACCGTCAATCCTTTTACATTATCCTTAAAATTTTGCCATCTCTTTGTAGAATTAGCAAATATCATGTAAATACGTTGGATAATTCCAAAAAAATCTCTAGCTTTACCACTAGTGTTGGCCATGTCACATAACGTCAAGTTAAGACTATGAGAAGCACAAGATGTATGAAAAGCTCTAGGATTTATGTCTAAAAGTCTTTTTTGCACCCCTTGATGTTTTCCTTTTATGTTAGAACCGTTATCATAAATTTGCCCTCCAACATCATCAATATCAAGACCAAGACATTTCAATTCATCTTGTAAAACATTACACAATCCTTGTCCGGTTGTATCATTCACTTCTAAAAATCCCAAAAACGATTCTTCGATACTAACCGAACTTGAAGAGACATCTACATATCTTAATATCAAAGACATTTGCTCTTGATGGCATATATCCGGAGTACAATCAAGAATTACAGAAAAATACTTAGCATTTTTTACTCTTCTAATAATATCAGATTTAATAGTAGAGGAAAGTAAAATTATCAACTCATTCTGAATTCTATGACCAAGGTAGTGGAAATGATTTTTTTCCTTTTCAATGCGTTCCACATGTTCTTTAACAATTGGGTCAAACTCCGCCAACATTTCTATCAAGCCTAAGAAATTTCCATTGTTAGGTTGAAACAATTTTTCATTACTACCTCGAAATGAAAGATTATGTTTTCCAAGAAATTTCACTATTGATATAATTCTTACCAAGACTTTCCTCCAATGATCTTTCTCTTTCTCAAGTAGATTTTGAGCAACCTTATCAATAGTTTGATTAGTTTGGAGCCTTAGACGCAAATCATGCCAAATGGTCATATTCTTAACATGTTCAACACTAGTCTCATGCTCCGCCAATATGTCTCCAATCTCCAAAACCCTCATTTTCTAGTTGACCTTTCCCTTTCTTAAATATTTTACAACAAAAGCAAAACACTTTGTCAAGCTCTTTTGAATAAACAAGCCAATCTCTATCAACCTTTTCTCCATTAGATAAAACTCTAGTATAAAATGAGGAAGAAACCGTCTAGAATATTTATCCTTAGGACCTTTTTTAATAGACATATCCCTTTGAAGACCTTTTGCTACTAGTATATCAATCATCTTAGAATCTAGAGAATCTCAAACTCTTGGATAAAAAATATTATGAATATGAGCACTATCATCACTAACATCATCATTAGCATTATCATCACTAACAACATCAACGGATTCACCACCCATGGATTGACCATCAATGGGTTCACCATTTAAGGTTTCACCGCCATTAGTTTCAATGTCACACCCATGAGTATCCACATCAACAACATCAACAATAAGATTTTCTAAATTAGCTTGTTCAACAACATCAACAATAGGATTTTCTAAATTAGCTTGCTCAACCACATCAACAATATCATTTTCTAAATTAGCTTGTTCCACGGGATTTCCTACATTATCTTGTGGTTCTCTCAATACAAACTTATCAAGAGCCCCTTTTTGAGACTTAATTAACTCTTCAATTTTTCTTTTCCTATTACGTTTTTTGCTACTATATCCAAAATTTCTAAATCTAGAATTAGAAGACATAATTAATTGAAAATTTATCAAACATCCAAATAAATAAGAATAGGCACCCAAATACAAAAATTATCAAACATGGAGTGAAACAAACTGACAGATATTAATTGAGCAGCGGGAGTGCGGGACACAATCACTACAAAAAAAAAAATTAAATTTGCCTCGGCAAAATGCCGTGGCAACAGGGGTGTTTGTGGTGGCAAAAGGGGTGTAGCTTCGGCATAGCGACGACAAATGGGGGGGTGGCGAACCGGGCGGTGGCAAATTATACTAGCGTCGGGTACTAGCCGTGGCAAGTATGTTAGCCACGGCAAAAGCGACGGCAAGCGACCCTAGTTCAAAATGACGACCAATATGCGACGGTTGTATGCCGTCCCTAGTGAAATTGAAGGCGGGAAAATTTTTGCCGCCACATTCTGGTCTTGCCACGATAGTTGGCGTGGCGAAAATTTTGGCGCCCAAATTTTGGCGGGATAGATTTCGCACCAAAATTGGCGTGGCTACAAGTTTGCCACAGCTGTAAGCCGAAGCTACGATAGCAGTCCGTATAACAATCTTGCGACGGCTCGACCCCGTGGCTATTTTTTTTTTAAATGGACATATTTGTAATATGGTTGCCACGGCTAGGAGCCATTGCTCCAAGTCGACCTGTATATATATGTAAATATACCTGCAGGCTACTGACATGGACCATGGTTTCCACCATTACAAATGATCCCAAATACCATATATATACAAACAACACCACCAGTTAAAGGTCCATTCCAATACATCCTACAAACACATTGTTTGAAGTCCAACAACTAAATATTCCAACCAACAGAAGACAAAAAGATCCATGCAGATCGATAACAAAGACTACGAAATCCCAAAATGTACTTAGAGCTGTAAATTCACACGACCTAAACCATACAATATAGTCTTACCAACAAAGAAAAAGTCCATAGAACCTGATGCTAAACTGCTTCATATTCACCATGTTAGACAATACCTCCGTCATTCACACCGTGGGCAGATTGTTCAGTGTCTTCTTCTGGTTCAGTTGAGGTGTTAACATCAGCTTGCTTATTGTTGGATAACATAGCATTTCCATCTCCAATTGACTCCCTCAGAATAGTCTGATGAACACTTGCCTACAATTGAAAAGCAAAAAATTGACTTCAACCAAAGCTAACAACCTTACCTCATGATTGAATCTTTGCCAAAAAAAAAATGACCTTGATGGATGCCAATTTAACCTAACATGCATCCAAATATTTATTCCAATAAGTGGGGGCAATCATTGTATGGTCTAAACTTTCTAAGTCGTCTAAAAAATGGAAGTCATTCCCCTAAATGCATTACTTAAGAGAAAGACATAATAAATAACATTCAACCATCCAAAAATATCATTCAACCATCCAAAAGAGCTAAGTTTGAAAAGTGCAATATCGAGTATGATAATAGAAGGAATGAAGTGAACAAAAAATCAGTAATGCATCAGCCATGCACTTTCCTTAGCACTCATTTAAAACAAGTCCTGACTTACTTGTCCGTGTGAACGTGAGCCTCTCTCGTCATGGCACCGGCAACTCGCCATCCATTCAGTTCTAAAGTCTTGAAGTCTCGTCTCTATGTGGTTTTTTAGGTTGTCTTCCAGCTGTTGGGCAATCTCCCGCATCTCTCTAACACTGATTTGACCCGTGTTTGATATAGAGTTATAGACCAAACGCGGAGGGGCACTAGCACCATATGTGCGGCAGTATCCGTGACCATCAGGTCCAATGATCTCATGGAATATCCTATCTTTCACGGAGTCAAGTCCTCGCTGATCCTCAGGTTCCATTTCTAAGAGGGCGTTGTAGTCTTGCTACATTATCAAACGAGGTCAACATTTGAAGATCAAAAATGGCAACCAAGCTGCGAAAATTCAGTTCATATGTCATTGAGAAAAGGAAAAGGTTGAAGAATCTTACAATGGTCTCAATAACATCAGGATCATCTGCATTTCGGGATGAAATCCACAAGCTCATCTTATCAGTTGGTTGGTTGGATTTGACCCTCTATATAAATGAAACAAATCCAAGTCAGATTAAATACAAACCTCATGGATTTGATCCATGCAATTACTCAAAAGTTCAGTCATTAAAAACATAAGAAATGCATAGAATCATGCAACGTAGACCATACAAACCTCATGTCTTACTTCAGCGAATGACTTTCGCCCAGTGATATGCGCCGGTCCATGCTTATCTCGATTCTTTGAGTTCTGCTCAGCTTGATTCTGTACAGAAAAAGACTTTACAAAGAGGCTGCACATATGCAATTGCGTATGGACCATTGAACAAGAGAAGGAAATAAAGAATACCTGAGCATATTCACTTCTCCAGTATGCAAGGAGCAGAACCCAATCAGCTGGCAGGACATTCGGAGGAGGGAACTTCTCTAGATTAGGCTTATTCATGACCGCAGTAAAATATTTGGCCTTTGTTTTTGACTTATAGTCTTTCCACATGAGGTTGCACATGTGCAAGCAAACCTCTTTGAACTCGGCAGGAGGATTCAATAAATTTCTCTACAACAAAATAAAACACCTTCATTTAATAAGGTAAAGAAAGAGGTTGTATGTTATTGTTTTACTCTTACTAATTACCTAGTGTCTTCTCCTCTTGAAATGAATGAACCTATTGTTTTCAGTATGAAAGAAATAGGAGGTTGTATGCTACATAAAATACCTTCACTTCTTCCCATATACCATCCATCACATCTTCTCCAAAAGCTGTCCACTCGAGTACAGTCATCGGAAGTCGTTGCCCATCACGCACTAATATTCCCAGCTGCGATCTGAGATTTTTGGCGTTAACCCCAACTGGAACGAACACCTCATTGAATTCGACTTCATACTTAGCTCCGGTGTTCCAACCCAGCACACCCTGATTGTGACCTCTACGAATAACTACAAGTGGCTCTTCTTCTCGACACAACAAATATTTAAGAATTAATGAACACATGTGCATAATCAGAAGAATACACTAGTTTATAAAAGGATGCAATGATTGCCTTACGAGCTGGATGATCGGCCATCTCTAGAGCATCTGGATGCGGAGTACTGGGTACAGCAGCGGCAACTGGAGTTGCGGCTTCAGTTGCAGGAAGTGAAGCATGCAGTTGTGGGGGAAGCGAAGGTTGTGTCTCTGGGGGAACTTGAGTAACGACTTGAGTTGCAGGATGCGAAGGTTGTGGCTGTGGAGGGACTGGTGCAGCAAGTGCATTTGCTGTGGGATCAGTTAGAGGGACTGCTCCCGACACAGGTGGTGAGGACCCACCTCGCTGAGAGGATGTCGAGCTTGTAGGCTGTAGAAAATCAGAGATTTTTCGCGGTCTCCCTGCTCCAACCTTGCGTTTCTTCAGGGGTGCCTATACGAATACGAAAATCATTAGTGTCAAGACAAAACAAATACAAAACACACAGCTTACTCTATTGAATTGGACTCGATCTTGCCAACATACCTTCGCCGCAGCTAAAGTCGGAAGCGGACCAAGTTGTGGAGTTGCATCCGGAAGCGGAGTCGATGGTTGAGCTAGTTGTGGAGCTGTGAGAGGCAGTGTTCCAATTGCTTCTATGGACGATGCCGAGCTAGTCTGGGAGGCATGTGAGTCAGCAGACGCTAAGAATTCACTAACGGTTCGCGGTCTCGTGGGTGCACCCTTTCGTTTCGCCATGAATGCCTATGAATAATTTGTATTGGTCTGCAAAAAAAAAAAGATGTTTAGCATTTTAGCAAGAGGGGATATAATACACACTAGAAGATACATTTGATACCTATAGCTACTCTTTCTTAAAAAGATAAATATGCAATCAATGGGATGTTGATGGAATTACTAAAGTAAAATTTAAAGAAATCAAAAGGGTATTTAAAGTGGACCTTTAAATGGATTGATACCTGACATATTACATGCTGATGGAAAAGGTATCACAACAAAAGGATTTATATACAAAAGGGTGTAGATTTAAAGTGGACCTTTAAATGGATTGATACCTGACATATTACATGCTGATGGAAAAGGTATCACAACAAAAGGATTTATATACAAAAGGGTGTAGACAAGGGTATTCACAACTCAACGTCCACATTGTCATCATCCACATTGTCATCATCCACACCGTAGTCATCCACATGGGCATACGCTTTAAATTCAACTTCCCCAACATTTAGCCACCCATGTCCAGAAGGATCTTCATTGTACCAAACTTGTTGTGCTTGTGACGCTAAGATAAAAGGCTCATCCTCCAGACGATCGTGTGGGTATAGTAACTTTCCGAAGTTCACTAAGGGTAATTTGATAGGGTCTAGCTTACCCCCAGTTGAAGGATGTGCCCACTCACACCTAAATAATATATACTCGATATTGGAGGCATATGTAACCCTTATAATATCTATTAATCTCCCATAATAGGGTACATTATCTCCATCCAAATACACCCCACAATTCTGTCTAGTTCTTTTCATGTCAGCACTTTTGACACGAAAGAAATAGCCATTGGAGGTGAATGAGGTCAGCCGTGAAGCCACCGGAGAAGGGAAGTTCGACAATGCCACGACTTCATCGCTTAATGCCACATCCCCTGCCCGGCGCAACACTGCGACCTGAGAATGTAGGTGGGACAGCCATTGTGCTTCACATGGTAGTCACATAGATAAAGCACAATATTTTGAGTAGGAAATCTAGGAGTATAGACTCACATGTGACTTGAACCATTCCGGGAGCGTGCTGAACTGGCTTAATGCCAATGATGTATCATTTGCCGTGGGATTTTGATGTTTAAGGGACGCCAAATGTTCCCTTCAATGTTAAGAATTCAGTAATTGTTACCAAGGAGCCATTATATTTACATAACCAGGCAACCGAAATTGAAGCGCTTGTAGAACATGACTTACTCTAGATACGGTGTAACTGCAGTTGAATGGAACAACACCCATCGGTGAATTTGGGAACGTGTCACTTCTGGTAGAATGAATCCCTTTCCCTTTTTATCGGCATCATCTTTTCTTCTTGGTGGTCTCTTCGCCTTGCTCTCCACATCTTCTAAATATTGAGAGCAAAAGTTCATGCACTCTTCCATAATGTAACCTTTGGCTATTGATGCTTCTGGCCAAGCTTGTTGGCGTACATAATTCTTCAAAGTTAGCAAGAACCTCTCTATAGGGTACATCCAACGAAACTGTACAGGTCCACCAATTAAGGCTTCCTCCGCGAGATGCACAGGTAAATGCTCCATTACATCCATGAAAGATGGCGGAAATATCTTCTCAATCTCACATTGGGTTAGGGCGATATGAGAACGTGCCTCTTCCAATGATGCGCTTGTATTAACCTTCGAGCTCAATACCTTGAAGAACTTTCCTACTTCAATCAAAACGGAAACCACATTCGGAGGCAATGAACTCCGTACACAGAGCGGAATTAGTTGTTGTAAAAGGATGCGGTAATCGTGGCTTTTCAGGCCCCCAATGGTTCGATCCTTTAAGTTAACCCTCTGAGCAATACTAGAACATGAACCATCCGACATTCTTGCCTTAGATAATGCTAATAAGAACTTATCCTTCCCGGCATTGTCCATCTCAAATTCAGCTCTCTCGTACACCCGACGACCTGATTCTGTGACCTTCACATGGTATTCCTTGCGAATCCCAAGAGCCTCAAGGTCGTGACGGGCAGAGACATTGTCTTTTGTTCTACCTTTCACTCCCATGATTGTGTTTAGAACATTTTCGGCGAAGTTCTTCTCAGAGTGCATCGCATCTATGCTGTATGGCAACAAATTGTCTTTCCAATACGGTAGCTCAAACAAGATGGTCTTCTTCTTCCAATTATGATTCTTTTTTTTTGCTGGATCCCTTTCCGGCCTATCTGGTCCCATCTCCCTTCGCAATATCATGTCCTCCTTTTTATAACAAGTAAGAACGTTGTTAGCTTCAAGCTGGGAGAGGTGATCAGCCGCAGTCAGTCGAGGAGGTGCATGATCAAATTCTCATCCATCATAAAATGACTTAGAGTCTCGTCGATACTTGTGAGCATAGGGCAAGAACCTCCTACTCCTCCCGTACGACCACTTGTGGCTATCTTTTAAGTACGTTGACCCTGGCTTGATGTTGCAATTTGGACAGGCATACTCACCTTTAGTACTCCACCCAGACAAATTCGCGTAGGCTGGAAAGTCGTTGATGGTCCAAAGTATGGCAGCCCGCATTCGAAACATTTCATTCATGGAAGCATCAAATGTGGGTACGCCCACTTCCCACAATTGTTTCAGCTCTTCTACCAAAGGCTCTAAATATACATCTATCTTATCTCCGGGTCCTTTTGGTCCATCAATCAGCACAGAAAGGTATACATACGGTTGCTTCATGATAGACATAGGTGGTAAGTTTTACGGAACAATGACAACAAGCCATGTACTATGATTCACATTTTGATTCCCGAAAGGGTTAAATCCATCAGAAGCAATCCCAAGGCGTACATTCCTCATCTCAGCTCCAAAACTCGGGTGTTTAGCATCTAGATGCTTCCAAGCAGGGGAGTCCGCAGGATGTCGGTAGACACCGTCATCAACACGTTTCAAGGAATGCCATTTCATTAAAGTGGCAGACTCGGCTGTCGCAAACAACCTTTGGAGGCGGGGCGTCAACGGAAAATACCGAGCTTGTTTTGCAGCTTTTCGTGTCCCTGATTCAAAACCCTCAACGGTTTGCCTCCATCGCGATTCATTGCAGACTGGACATTGATCTAGGTTTGCATTTTCATTTCGGAAGAGCAAGCAACTATTAGGACATGCGTCCACAGTGGTGAAGTTGAATCCTAAATCGTCCACTAACTTCTGGGCTTGATAATAAGATGTCGGAAGGTTGACCCCTTCAGGCAAAGTCTCGGAAAATATCTCTAGAAGCTCCTTGAATGAGTGATCTGTCCAACCGTGTAAACTCTTTGCTTGTAAGAGACGCACAGCGAAGGACAAAGTAGTGTGCTTCTTAGATCTCGGATACAAAGGCAAGTTGGCAGCTTCCATTAGCTTCAGGAACTCGTGAGTACCCGCTGTTTGTGCAGTAGTGGCACCCTCATGAACGCCATCATCTTCCAGAATATCCGGTCCAGGAACGTCGGTCCTACCAAATGCATCTTCCACCAATCTCGTCATATCCACATCCATGAAACCATCTGGCTCAGCTAGCACTTCACCCCTCAGTTGCGGCTCCTCAATCAGATCATGAATCGTCTCACCATGTTTTGTCCATAATTTGTAACTAACCAAAAAACTGTTTTCCCGAAGATGCTTCTGCACAACGTCTCTATCAAACATTCCCCTATTCTTACATTTTCTACAAGGACAGTATATGCGAGTCCTATTATCCTTGTTGGCATATGCAAAGTCTAGAAATTCATCTAGCTTTGCATAATATTCATCGGATACTCTAGTACCCCAATTAATCCATGACTTATCTACATGGATTGGCATGTCCTATTTGACAGAAAATAGAAATGTTATAAGTATGTATCAAAATAGAGTGAAACTATATTATGAGACTTTGAACTTTATTTTTTTTATGTAGGTACGAAATTAATTAATACTCGTGGTGGCCTTTCTACTTTACAGTTAACACAATTAACCCACACACATGAGTAGTGAAAGACATGCAACCTTATAACAACCCTATGATAACTGTCTAACTCACCAAGTGAGTAGTCAAAGAGAGTAAAAGACGAACTTTGAACACAAACAGACAGATAAGATAGAGAAGGAGACAAACCACAAGATGGTCTGGACAACTTATTTCTCAGTTGGTGGATGTGAAGGCCTTTGAATCAAGCGACAACCTCAAGGACCTGCCTGTAGGAAACGGTAGGAACATCAATGTGTAGTTTTTTTAATGTTTGTTTGTAAATTTTTATTTCTAATGTTTGTTTTTTTCAATGCTACTGTATTTTCAGAAAATCTGAATGATTTTAAAAGTATGCCACTGTTTTCCAAAAGCTCCTTTAATGCATCTATTTTCAGAAAATTTGATATTTTCAATGTTTTAAAATGTTTTCCCAAAGCTCCTTTAATGCAACATTTGAAGATCAATGGAACTGTTTTCCCAAAGCTCCTTGAATGCTACTGTTTGTTCACAAAGTTCCATGAAAGTGTTTATTTTACTAGACTCACAAACTTGCTGTTTTTTAGGTAATATTTATACACAATGTAGGTTGAAAATGTTTAGTTTGTTTAATGTTTGTTTGTAAATTTTTATTTCTAATGTTTGTTTTTTCAATGCTACTGTATTTTCAGAAAATCTGAATGATTTTAAAAGTATGCAACTGTTTTCCCAAAGCTCCTTTAATGCATCTATTTTCAGAAAAATTGATATATTCAATGTTTTCAAATGTTTTCCAAAAGCTCCTTTAATGCAACATTTGAAGATCAATGGAACTGTTTTTTTCAAAGTGTGCAACTGTTTTCAAAGTGATCAAGGCTTTCCAGAAAATTTGATATATTGAGTCCTTTAATGTTATTCGAGTTTCAAGATGGTACTGTTTTTTCATGTTATAGATTTTTGGACAGCTCCTTTAATGCAACTGTCTTTTCTACTATAATAAATGCTACTGTTTTTTTACTATGGTCAATGCTATGTGGTTTTTCCTATTCTTTCTTACTACTGTTTTTTTTTTCTATGGTCAATGCTACTGTTTTTTTGAATAACTTCAAAGCTGCTGACAGAAGCAAAAAAGCTGCGCACATGCTTTAAAAAGCAACTACAAAGCATCAAAAAAGCATCAATAAAGTCACATGCTGAACATTGGGCAAAACCATTTTTTTTTTTTGCCAAAACCATCATTTCTCAATGTATTTATATGCTACTAAGTCTGAACCTCTCCCCTACAGATTGCTACCCCTTCATCCTTGCAATTGAAGCATATCTCCCAAAAACCTTTCCCCTTCAACGATATGGAAAACTCTTCAAACCACCACGTCTCCTCATCCGGCCTCCCTCCCCGCCCCATCCCCATTGTTATATCGTCCGACAGCTCGGACGAAGGGTATGATTACATAGGTTAGTCACTGATTTTTTCGGTTTAGTATTCATTTTTTTACATGTATCCCTAAATTAACTTGTGTTTATTTTGTATGCAGCACCAATGCCGGGGCCATACCGACCAAATCAAAGAGTGGAGGTCATAGGGGCAGAAGGCGGGCTGCTAGGATCCTTGTACGAGGCGACCGTTCTAAGGAGAGTGGATCCAAGCCACTATGAAGTGGAGTACGTCACCCTCACAACCGAAGACAATGAGCCGCTTGCGGAAGTAGTGCAGGCTGGACGACTACGTCCACGCCCTCCTCGGGTCAGGTATCAGCTTATCTACACGATCGATGACCGAGTCGATTGTCGCGCCCTCGATGGGTGTTGGACAGGTCGGGTAGTTGGGCATGGCCAATGGATTGGGAATAGTCCAACTTATAGTGTCCACTTCCCGTTGACCGGGGATACGCATGATTATCGTGCCCGTGAGATGCGCCCACACTTCGAGTGGAATGGAAACAGATGGTCCACGCAGCCCCATTTTCGCTACCTCCTACGATAGACTTGTATTTGAATGTGTTGTGTTGGTTTATTCGTATTGTGTTTTATTGACTTCCTTTGTTGTTGGAGGGTTTTAAATCTTTATGTCGTTGTTGTTTAATCCTATGGTATTGTCTTATTGAATGTTTGGTTAATCGTTATCTATTAATGTTGGAGTATGGCACATAGATTGTCGGTTTCTTAAAAAAAATGGTTTTAATGTTTTAAAATCACCTTCTTTCAGTTTACACTTGAGATGGGAAGATACGACCATTAATTAATACTTGACATTTTATTGGTATTACAACTTGTGTGTTGGGTAGTTTTCTTAAGGAATTTTATTGGTGATCTTTTCTTATACACACTTTGGGTGTATAAGAAAAGAGATAATGGCATTTTATCCTCAAATTGTTATGTTTCATGAAAGAAGAGGAAGAAGAAAAGATATAATGGCATTTTATCCTCAAATGGTTTTAATGTTTTAAACTGCTAACTACTGTTTTGACCTCTCTTGCTTCTCTTTGATTATATATTTTTACAGTTATTCTTTAACAATTATTGACTTCTTACACTTATCCCTTTGTCCTAACTATACCAATAAAATTAAGATGTTAATAACAATTAACAGTCACCTTTAACTTGGACCAAAATATTTGTTTAGTTATTCTTTAACAATTATTGACTTCTTAACCATCTTCTAGATGTGAATTGTTGACCATGCAATATATAACAGATGCAAATAGACAGAAGATTGAAATCAGTGAAACACTTACAGGCTTGCATGACGCCATGGGAAAGAATCTGCTCCAAGTAAGACTCAACAGCATATCACCCCACTCTGTGTGAAAATAAGGTCATCAAGTTATAATGGCATTTTATCCTCAAATTGTTATGTTTCATGAAAGAAGAAGAAGAAGAAGAATGAGGTTGCATATACTGGTAGTTAAAAAAATAAAGAAGAATGAATCCCTTACACGAGCCTAAAGTTAGTAAAAGTTATTTTCATTTTTTTTCATGAAGAAAATAAGGCATTTTTACAAGTCAAATAAATGAGGTATTTTCCATCTTATTATGTGTTAGGTCACTTTTTATAGTTAATCATTTTCTACCTCTAAAATAGGGTTGTGTCTCCTTTGAGAGTTTTTTGAGTAATTGAAGATCTCTTCCTGGATTCAAGTTGAATTCCAGGAGAACTTGTTGGTTTTGTGTTAGTTTTAATCTTCATTCTCTCTCTTAATTACTTATTTTAGTAGCATTGCCAATTCAAATGAAAGCTCAAAGCAGAGTTTCTAACAATCCAGTTATAGACCAAAGAAGAAAAGCAACCAACCCACAAAAGTGGCAAACCATTCAGCTCAAATATATTCACAAGATCGTAAAAATACAACACTGAGAATCAAATAAAACAAAGATTGTAATCAAAAGGCTACCTCACGAGCCACCTGGGTTGAAATAATATAACTCTCTTCACGTTACGCCCAAGAACTGAAGTGGACTCTCCTTGATGACAAAAACAAAGATGGGCATGAGAAATGTGCTCAGATGACACTATAAGACATTAATACATTCAGATAATTATATTTTATGTATAAATAACTACATTTAGTAACAGTCAACACTATAGACATCAATAATAGCAACCTTATAACAGAAAGCTACCAACTTTGAAGACAAAATCTTAACTTACTCAACTTAACAAGTCATTCATAAGGATATATCTAACAAACATTCACTTACAATTGACATCAAAATAAATGAATCTGCATTTCAGTTTGCTATATACCATATAAAATCTCTTTCTTGTTTTAGTGTAATCTCTTAATAAATTATTCATCTACGACAAAAAATGAAGGCAACACAACTGCAATGTATGGAGGATCCATGGTTGTAGTATATTGAGCAGGAGAAGACAGAGAGAATCAAATTGTTTCAGGATCCGAAAGTCAGATCTTACCGTCTACAGCTCTGCAGCTCTTGCTTAAATGGAGAATCAAAGCGCCCTACATCAAAATCAAAATCAAAATCCAATTAAGCTTAGCAAAAGCTTTGTACACTCAAACACTAAGGCATTCACCACCTCCATTGTCAAATCTACATCAAAACACACATGGGAGAATTATAAATATATTGAGCAACAATACTCTGACAAATCAAGGAGAGTGAAATCACACAAATTCTAAATACTTTGGCACAAATTCGGAATCAATTCCAGCGTACTCTTTTCAGAAGACAAAAAACCCTAAATTTTCTAGCAAACCCGACCACTTTCCCCAAATTAAACCAAAACCCTAAACGGGTATCAAGCACGAACTCATTCAATACCTCCATTCTCAAATCTAAATCAAAATCGACCAAATTCAACAGCTCTAGATCTGAGAAATAAGGGAGAGAGATTTTACCAAAACTCCCCTGTACGTGGGTCTCTGACGACCTGGATCTACGATTTTTGGCAACGGCGACCTTCTCTCTTCAGTTCTTGGGTCGGTCAGCTTCTTCGAGGGAAAAGATGGGGGAGAATGCGTCTAATCGACCTGGTTAGGGATTGAAGGTTAGGGTTCCATTATTGGTGAGAACTAGCAATGAAAAGCTTACCTTGGCTGGCGACGATGGACAGACGGAGTTGAAGCTTACCTTGGCTGGCGACGAGGGCTAGGGGCCGCCGGAGCAAGGTCTCCTAAGGATTTGGGGGTTAGGGTTTGGGTTACTGATTTGGGGGTTAGGGTTTGAGAGCGATGAAATGTTGTCCCGACTTTGAAGAATTTGGGTCCGACTTTCGGTTTTATTCCCCTTCGAAGTTAATTTCAATTTTTTTTTTTGCTACGGAGGTTTGCTACGGCATGCCCTTGCCACCGCTACGCCATATCTAAAAGTGTACCCATTCGCGACGGAAGACTTTTGCCGTTGCTAAGATGCGTGGCAAATTCCTATTTTTGTGTGTGTTAGCCACGGCTACTACATCCCGAAGCTACAGATTTGGTTTTTTTGGCGATACAACGCCTCCCGTGGCAAAAGGTATCAATTGCCACGCAAAACTCCGGCCGAAGCTATAAAGCGTTGCAAATTTAATTTTTTTTTTGTAGTGAATTGAATCTGTAGAAACAATTGCACAAGCTAATTTAGAAATAGAATTATTGATCCAAATTACATAAACCCTAAACTGCTAAATCAACTTATAAAATTCTAATTCTACTTGTTGGCTATTGCAACTTCTACAACCGGAATGAACCTCGACCGCCGACGACCTGTGACCTTCGGAATGGAGGGTTGTTGTCCGAATGGATCAACCTCGGCTCCAACCTGCTGCTTTCAAAAGATCTCGACTCAGAGAACTGCCGGCAACCTGCTGCAAAGCTGTGAATCGCCAAAGCCGGCGCGACGACGCCTCTAAGGAATGAAGTCGGACGTAATTGAGGGTTTAGTCGGACGGACTGATTGTGAACTGTGAACAAACAACTGCTGAACTGCTGAAGTAGTGAACCTCCCCAGGGCCGAGCCATATTTTTATAGAGCCTTGAATCCCCTTGATAGATCCGTTGAACCGCCATAATTTTGGCTTAGATTTAAATAAACTTGAAGAATGGAAGAGCCGGAGAGGATTGAAGTAGTCTGAGAGAAATTAATTTGATTTGAAGAAGACGAAGAGGCAAGAAGAGAGAGACGAGCTGCGTGCTCTCTTTTTCTTCTCTTAATCCCGCTTTCAATTGTCAGGCGCGTGTGAACATAATATTTTTTTAACTAGGAGGGCAGACCCGTGCTCCGCTCGGGACGTGTTTTGTAACAAATATTAGGGTGGAAACAAAATTGGTAAATAGCGTAAGCAATAACACATGAGGTTGATAGTAATGAAACCGAACATCCAAGTGAAAATAAATCGTTGATGATCAAGAATCCACTAATCAAATATGAAATACTCTCTTCGAGTACATAGAGTTTGGCGTAATCAACAATTAACAATATGTGTCTAATACTCGCACTTTTGGTTCAATTGGTAAGGACGACCCACTTCCTATAAACAGGTTGTGTGGGTAAGACTCGAGTAGTATAACTGGAGAATGTCGAACCTACCTAATGAGTTGGACCTTAACTTCTTGTAACAATCTATTTGATTTTTCTTTCGCCTAACATATTTCACATTGATTTCTCCCTTGAAATATATGTTTCATTAAATCAACCTTGACATATTATACCCTTGATACCCTTTAGTTATAATATATATGACCAAAGTATGTAGAATACACACACATATGTTGACAACATGCCTGAATGTTTAACATAATCGATTTTCATAACAATAATAATTTCTTGCATAGTTTTAATATTTTTAGTTTTATAACTAATTAAATTTTAATATGAAGAGAGTATAGAAATCAATACCTGTTATAATTGCAATTGACTTTCAAACAATATATTAAAGATACTCATAAAAATATTAAATTCTAAAATGATAGAGACACGCTTAATTCTTACTAAAACTATAAACAATGATTAGCTAGAATAAGATAAAATAGTTTAACAATACTTATAATTAGATAGATATTTTTTTCCTTCATATCACCGACTTTCGAAGTTTAGACAAATTTTGTCAACGTATAGCCATTTGAAAACGATAGAAGTTTTTCCGAATGATCGGAATGTCACTTGCGTGGATTGAAATTGTCAATGTGTGGTTGAATGTTTTTATCTCGAATCGAAATCTCCGTATGAGCGTATGATGATTCTCTGCGAATTAACAAAATTCGAAGCAATTTATGCCCCATTAAAAGTACGGGTTAAAATATGAAAATTTAAAAATTGAAAAGGGCATAATTTGGAAAGAATAGAAAGTAGGGGAGGTTTGGGTAATTAGTTCACCTTCTTCCACTCCCCATCATTGCTACTACGTTCACCTTTCTCAGCCGCTCCAATGGTGGCTCGGCGGTGGCAGCACGATGGCGGAAGCTTGGCAATGGCATGGCGGTTGTGCTTCGTGGATAGCAATCGGTGTCCCTCCGGCGGCAATGGGCGGCGATACTAGCGCACGGTAGTCCGACGAAGGTGAGTTTGAATTTGGGGTTTTTGAATCGGGATGTTTTTTCTCGGAAATTTCTGAATGGAATAGCAGATTAAGCCTTAAGGTGATTAGAAAGTGATGAGATGGTTAGGAGCTCGTCTATTGGCCTCCAATGTCGCAATGAAGCTCTCGCGGGTTGAAGCCCCTTTTATAGTCGATCTCAAACCGTGCACGAAATATCAAATTAACTATATCAATCTCTTCATCTCCTTCTGGTGATTTATTTCGTATACTTAATTGTAAGAAACGGTTGCATAACCATCCCAAACGACCCCGATTTTAATTTAGGCCAAAATGAATTCGGACGAGATTGAGGTTGAATCCTTTGATTAACATTCAAATCGAACACTTGATTGTGATGGGAGGATTGCAACGAACTTAATGGAAGCGTTTTGGAGGTGAAGCGAATGAACATTAAAACCACCATTGAGAACTGTGTAAACGGGAAGAGCAAGGATGAAGAAGGAAGCGGTTAAGCTGAACCGGTTCTCTTCTTTTTTTTTGGGTTGGTTCACCCGGTTTACAAATTAAAATGCTTGCGTTTTAAACTTTTATTATGTAAGTATATTAAGACTCACTGTTCTAAAAATCACGACTAGGCGCCGCCTGGGCACCGCCTAGAAGCTAGGCGGCAAGGCACCTAGGAATTTTTACGCCTAGGCGGTCTCTAGGCGGATTTCTGCCTAAGTGTTGTCTAATCCCGCCTAGGTGTCGTATAGTCCCCGTCTAATCCCACCTAGGTGGGTGATTATTTAGATTTAGTTTCTAGGTGAGTGATTAGTCAGCGTATAGTTTTTATTATCCCCCAAGTCGGGATGCATTTACTTTTGATTCAAGCCTATGGTTTCAGATTTTAGGAGGTTTAAAGTTATCAGCCGGATGAGCATTTTTACATTTATTGAGTTTAGTGTTAGTTAAGCACACCAAATTTGGGTTTATGAGTGATATTATAGATATTACTACATTATATAAATTATTGACATGTTCTATCCATTGAAATATAAGGATATAATCAAGTTTAGTCTACGTCCGCCTAGGCACCACCTAGACGCCCGCCTAACCGCCTAGGCGCTAGGCGGCCACCCATCGCCTAGCGGCCGCCTAGTGCCTTTTAGAACACTGTTAAGAATGCGAAAACATATGGATGAAGAAGTCCTTTTTTATTTTTTTGAATTAAAAACAATCATTCTAATGAAAAAAAATAAAGTTAAATTAATAAATAAACATAAGTTTTATATAATTGGAGAAATAATTGAATTGACAATTTATTAAATTGATAAAAAAAAAAAGAACATTATATATTATATATATATATAAATTTAATGACCAAAAAAATAATAAAAGATGTAGCTATGAAGAAGTGGAAAATGAAAACAACAAATGTAGCTATGAAGTTTCGAACCTTCAACCAAGAGGTAATCCCCAACAACTATAACCATTGAGCTAAAGAAAGCAAGTTGATTCAAATTGAATAAGAAA
Source organism: Persicaria tinctoria (assembly GCA_037127255.1). NCBI lineage: Eukaryota > Viridiplantae > Streptophyta > Magnoliopsida > Caryophyllales > Polygonaceae > Persicaria > Persicaria tinctoria. The sequence continues at coordinate 15,119,732 of JBANSL010000007.1, read as the reverse complement.
CAAAAATAGTGTAAATTTTCATGTACTTAATAGTAGCAATAAATGACTCTTGAACCCAAACTTTTTATGTTACATAGATAGATAATAGTATACCTAATGGGCCGAAAATCTTGAGGTCCATACGAATTTGAGGCCCTGAGCAAGTACACACTTTGCACTTGCTCAGGGCCGGCCCTGCATTGATTCATTTATTTACCTCTCTCTCTCTCTCTCTCTCTCTCCATCTGTGGCGAAGCCCAGAAAATTTTCATAGGAGATACAATTATACATATACGATATCATTTTGGATTAAACCGGCATAAAAAATTCTATATAATACGACAATAAATGTTGTTATTTTAGGATAAAATGTAATCGGTTATGATAAAATACTATCATTTTTTCGTTTAAAAAAAGAAATATCAATAAATAAAGAAATATCCAAGAAAAAAATAACTAAATAACGATACGAAACGCAATATAATAAACATTAAGTCGATATTAGGGTTGTTAAATGAGTCAAGTAGTTCGAGCTTGGCTCGACTCAAGTTTTGCTTAATAAAAGCTCAGCTTGAGCTTTAATTACTAAATGAGCTAAGTATGAGCACACTTTTAAGCTCAATTCAATGTTCGAGTCGATTTAAGCTCAAATAGCGCGAATTTTTTGAAATTTACAAAATTTTCTTTAAGTTACTATGTCATGAACAAGTATATAATTAAAGTTGCATAATATTTGAAAAAATTTCAGCTTGAGCTCATTCATTTATACTAAACAAGTTTATACTATACAAGTTGAGTATGAGCTCAAGTCCAAATATAGGCTCGACTGGTTTCAAAATGAGCTACATATAATCAACCAATATCAATCTCATTCGGCTCAAATAACAACCCTAATCAATATGTAACTTGTAACACTCTTAACATATATGTATAATAAAAATATAAATTTTTTAACCTTGCATAACTTCTTATCTAATAGTCGAAATGATTAGTATAAACTCTCGTTTTGGAGCTCTCGAGATGAATTATAGTATGCGAATGGTAATTTAAGTAAAATATAAAAACATTATAGTCTATTGAAAGAAAATTGAAGTGATTAATATACCTTCACTTCAATTTTTAAACATTCATATTTTTTTACTCATATGTCGGATTATGAGGTATTATATATCAAAATGAAGTTATCGACTATGAAGTTTAGGTTTAGAGTAACCGAGACTTCACACCAAGAGGGAACCAACCGATCTAGTTCATTACCTCCATAACTAGAATGCGGGAGAGTTTGTTGGAGATTTTCTGTTTTCTTTCTATTCAATCAATCCAAGTTACAAGACTACACAACCTCTATATATACAAGCTAAGCCGAGCTAACTAAGGTCACTAATCTAACAACCACAGTAACCATGGCTCTAACAATCAAACAACCATTAACTACTGAACACACATACTAATATCCTCTCATATACCCCCCTCAAGGTGGACGCGTATGATGGAAAACGAGTCCAAGCTTGCAAGCTAAATTGAAATGTTGTAGTGTCCCTAAAGGCTTAGTAAAGATATCAGCTAGATGCATATGAGTGGGAATGAAAACTGTCGAAATGAATCTTTCTTGCACCAAATCCCGAATGTAATGACAATCCATTCTAAGGTGCTTTGTACGCTCGTGATACACTGGATTAGCTGCTAATTGCAGGGCTGCTTTGTTGTTACTACAAAGAGGAACTAGGTGAGAAACACGTACATTAAGATCTCCCAGAATCCCTGCAATCCAACCCACTTCACATCTAGCATGAGACATGCTTCGATATTCACTTTCTGCATAAGAACGGGACACCATTTTCTGCTTCTTTGTATTCCAAGACACTAAGCAATCTCCAATGAAAATACAATACCCCGTTAATGATCTATTGGTGTCTCTGCACGTTCCCCAATCTGCATCTGAATATGCTCGAACATTAAATCTATTTGAGCTCGGGTAGAACAAAGAATAATTCATTGTGCCCTTGAGGTATCTAAACAAAAACAAAGTTGCTCTTAAGTGTGGAGCACGAGGAACAACCATGAATTGGGTAAGTTGTTGCACAGTATATGCAATATCCGACCGAGTGAGTGAAAGATACAACAATCTTCCCACTAGTCGACGATAGGACTCTAGATCCTCTAAAATGTCTCCTTCATGGGCACTGAGATGCAAATTTCTTTGCATAAGAAACTTGGCTGGTTTACAGTTCAACATAGCAGTAGTAGACAATAGATCAACCACATACTTTCTTTGATTGAGCATGATCCCAGTGGATGACCTAGAAACTTCCATTCCCAAAAAATACCTAGCTTGCCCCAAATCCTTGATGGTGAAAGCCTGATGAAGAAACCTCTTCAATTTGTCAATCAACAATTCATCATTCCCTGTGACTAACATGTCATCAACGTACACCAAAGCTACAACAAAATTGGAATATGAGTTCAAGACAAACAGGGAATAATCATGACGTGACTGCCTGAACCCAAACTGAACCAGATGCTTTTTTAATTCAACATTCCATTGCCGACTGGCCTGTTTCATGCCATAAATGGAACGATGAAGTTTGCAAACCTCACCTGGCTTAACCTTATCATAACCAAGAGGTGGATTCATGTAGACTTCCTCATCCTCCAAAAACCCATGTAGAAACGCATTATTCACGTCCAATTGGTGCAAACTCCACTTATTGATTGCAGCAACAGCTAACAAAATCCTAACAGTTGCAAGTTTAGCAAATGGTGAGAAGGTTTCCATATAGTCTCTATTCTTTACACCCTATTGCCTGTTTTCCAAGACGCAATTTAGTGATTGACCAAGTATGGTTGCTCTCCAGTGCCATCACCTCTTTATTCATGGCCTCCCTCCATTCTGCCACTTTATTTGCTTGAGAAAAGGAGGTTGGTTCAGTAACTGTCAAAGCATTGTACAAATAACTCACATAGTTATGTGAATAGGCTTGTAGATCGAGAAGATTGACCACAGAAAACACAGGAGAGACAGATCCCTCTTCTGTAGCAATTACCTTCCTTGATGGTAATCATGTATACACAAAGTCTTGTAACTTTGCATGTCTAGTAATTTGCCTAGAGGGACGAGGATTATTCACATTTTCAGAAACTGATGTGACCACCTGTTCATCTTGAACAATGTGTTGCTCAGCTAGACTATGTACCCTGTCACTAGTCACTGAGTCTTCTGCAATCAAACCAGGACTGCCCGAAGCTTCATATGGAAATTGATGAACATCATTTCCTTCATATATCCTGAACATGGAGATGATATTCTCTATAAGATGAATTCTCTCCCCTTAATTCTTCATGCTCCTCTCCAAATAACACTCTAGGTAAGTTACCAATCTTGCTGTCACAATACCCTTCAATCTGGCTATCCTTTTTCAACTTGAAAGGGAAGCTATCTTCTTTAAAAATCACATCTCGACTAACTAACACCTTATGACTTTCCAATTCATATAATTTGTGACCCTTATGGCCTGGAGGATACCCTATGAACACACACCTCTTGCCTGCAACTTCCATCTTTGCGCTATTGATCTTTGGAATCAAAGCAATGCACAAGCAACCAATTACTCTAAGACTAGAATAATCTGGTGGTTTGTTAAACAACACCTCATATGGTGACTTCCACTTCAACATAGACGAGGGCAACAAATTGATCAAATGAGTGGCTCCTAGGACACACTCTCCCCAAAACTTCATAGGCAAACCATCTTGAATCCTAACTGCTCTAGCAGTCTCAATGATATGTCTATGCTTTCTCTCTACCCTCCCATTTTGCTCATGAATATATGGCACTGACCTTTGGTGAATGATGCCTTTCATGTGCAAAATAGAAGTGACATGATCATTGACAAACTCAGAACCATTATCAGTTCTGAGACACTTGACTATAGTCTCAAATTGAGTTTCCACATAAGCCAAGAATCTAGTAATCACACTGCCAACCTGACCTTTGTCTCGCAGCAAGAAGGTCCAAACAGACCTCGAGTGATCATCTAACACAGTTAGAAAATACCTTGCTCCACGCAAGGAAGGAACCCTATATGGTCCCCATACATCCATGTGAACTAAATCAAACACTTTATCAGCTAAAGATTCACTCCTTTGAAAGGGAAACTTGTGTATCTTAGCTAGATGACAAACATCACAATCAAATGTCCCAACATCATAGCCCTTGGCCCAATCAAACAACCTCATTTTGGACATGGAAACATGACCCAAACGAGCATGGTTTAAAGTGAGAAAGTTAGCCATACTAGAAGAAACAACAAAGCTACTCACATCCTTATTGAAACTGTGTGAAGAAATCCTTGCAACTCCAGACTGTCCAGGAATGCAATCAAAGCCAGAAAACTTGTAAATTCCACCATCTCGAACACCAAATGCCAAAACTCTGTCAATTGAAAGGTCTTGCATCCAACACTTGTGCTTAGAAAACACAAACAAACAGTCCTCATCATCGAGCATTTTGGACACTAACAACAGGTTGTATTTGAATCCAGACATGAATAGAACATCCTTGAGAAGAATATTCTTGCTCAACTTGATGCTACCTGAATATCTCACTAATTGTGTGATTCTATCAGGAAATCCAATCACTATAGGTCTTGCAAGAAGATGTATCTCCATAAACATCTCCCTACGACACGTTATGTGATCCGATTCTCCTAAGTCCACAATCCAAGTGACAGATTGCCGTGGAACAACATTATTAACCAAATAAGAAGCCATACCTGCAAAGCTTATGCTACCATTGCCACTGCTGCCAGATGCATCCATCGGTGCCTTCCCTTTCATTGTTGGGATAACATCTGCAACAACTTCATTGACCAGTTTCATGTCTGTGTAATCCACCCCAGCATCAATACCAGTCCTGCTTTCAACACCACCAGATAAAGGATTATCCACCTCCATGACAAGAAAATCCATCTTAGCCACGATTTTCTCATCTTGATTGCGTTTCGGTCCAGTATACCAATCTGGAAAACCAACCAATTTAAAGCAAGTGTCATTCACATGATCATTTACTTTGCAATAGGTGCAAAGAAAATCCATCTTAGCCTTCTTATATTCCTTCTTTATCTCCTCTTTAGATTTCCAATTACCAGAGGTACCAACACCTCCAGATCCGGAAATCTGACCACCCTTAACTACTGATTTCATATTGCCAGTCCCACCAGAACTTGTGGACGCAAAATTCCGAGTAGCAAGAACCTCATGCCCCTGAGATACACCACATGTGACGCCTTTCTGTCTCTTGATCTGTGTTACCATGTGAAAAGCACGATTGATGGAGGGAAGTGGATTGATAGCTAATATGTTGCTCCTGATCCCTTCATAAGAGTCCGACAATCCCATCAAGAACTGCATCAGCTTGTTCGTAATTTCCCTATCCATCAATGGCTTCAGAATAGCACACGAACACATCTTTAATCCACCACACTTACAAATCGGAACAGATTCCAGCTCCAAAAGTTCATCCCATGCCTTCTTCTGCTTGCTAAAATACTCAGCCACACTCAGATTCCCTTGCTTGATCTCGCTAATTTCCTTTTTCAACAGATATATGAGAGGTGCGTTTGATTCTGCAAATCGCTCTTGTATTTCATCCTACAATTGCTTTGCAGAATGAACGAACATGAATTTTTCAACTAAATCTGGCCTCATCGAATTGATAATCCATCTTGTGACCATGTAATCACACCTCAACCAGCGGTCATAATCATCATCAATCTCAGACGGCTTCTCAAATTTCCCATTAATGAAACCTAATTTCATTTTTGCCTCGAGTGCCATGCGAACAACTTTACACCAACTGTGAAAATTGTGACCAGTGAGGGGAGCTGACACCAGTTGCATCCCCGGATGATCGAAGTTGGAGAGGAATAACGGATCTGCTTGATTCGTACCAAAATTCCGAGCTCCACCAGATGATCTTCCTTGAGCTCCAGCTGATTCACCTTCACCAGATTCCATGGAAACTTCTTGAAATTGAAACGATCACAGCAATTACAAGGTAGACGACGATTAGATCAAAGATGGAATGGCTCTGATACCATATGAAGTTTAGGTTTAGAGTAACCGATACTTCACACCAAGAGGGAACCAACCGATCTAGTTGATTACCTCCATAACTAGAACTCGGGAGAGTTTGTTGGAGATTTTCTGTTTTCTTTCTATTCAATCAATCCAACTTACAAGACTACACAACCTCAATATATACAAGCTAAGCCGAGCTAACTAGGGTCACTAATCTAACAACCACACTAACCATGGTTCTAACAATCAAACAACCATTAACTATCGAACACATATACTAATATCCTGTCATATCGACGAGTAGAATATACTTAGGTAGTTCGTCAAACAAGAGGGGAGGCACGTGGCTCCTTAGGCCCCCTGGCTCTGCCCCTGCTATCTATGAGCTTTATGTGTTGGACGTAGGAGTAGGTATTAATGGTTGGGCATATGTGAGCTTAGGCCTGCCTTGATCATGTTCTGTTGGACTGGTGCTAATTCGGTTAGTAAATCTACCAAGTACTTCACAACTAATTACGGTGTTGTTATTTACACCTAAAAATTTTACTATTTACACCCAAAATTAAAGTTTTTGATTTTTTTTAAAATAAACCCTACGCCTCTTGAGTCACGTAGCTACGATTAAAGAGGCGTATGGTTTATTTATAAAAAAAAACTTAATTTTGGGGTGAAGATAGTAAAACTCTGTGTGTAAACAACAACACCTATTTAGGATTAGGTTTGCTTGGCCGCTCGGAATGGTTTGCTTGTCACTGCCTAGTTTGCACTTTTTTATTGTTGTCTTTGTATGTTTTGACGGTTCGCCGTCTGCCGACTTTGTCGGCCTCTCGAGGTGTCAAGTCTGCCTGGCCCTCGAATCTATATAATACCTTAAATTAGAAGACTTTGATGACGTCTCAGCTTCTCCTTGATTTTAGTTAATTCAACCAATTCTCTATTTTCTTTTTTTTTTATCCCCCCCCCCCACTCTTCTACATTACCATCTCCTCCATGAGATTCCAAGTCAGAAAGCACTAGACCATCTCCTCCATCATCTAAGAAACTATCGTTGTCTGCAACCAATTCCTCCTCATTCGGCATGTCATTGTCATGTTGAAACCACATAGGAGGGAATGAACTAAGTGTAATGACTTCGATAGGATCTTCCATTCTTGCATCCTTTAAAGACTCAAGGGGTGGTGGGGTGGGTTTATCAAAATCAAGAGAAGAAGACGTCGATGGGGGCTCATTAGTAGCAAGGCGGCGATCGCCGCCCTCCTGCGGCGGTTGCCGCTCCTCAGAATTATCACCCTCCGTTATGACTTCAACTCCTTCTTCTAAGCCCCTTTCCTTCTCACCTTTTGCACTTAAAATTTAAATGAGTTTGTTCATCTGATTCTCCAATTTCTTACAGCTCTCAGCTTGCTCTTGCAACACTTGTGTAAGGCTATGGAATGGATCCTCCAGGTATGTGACAGAGTTCTCCATTGGCGGAAGAGACGTGGTAAGCAATTCTTCTTGTGCAACATGGTAATCCATATAACAGAAAAAATCCCACAACCCCGACAATCCTCTTAACCGCTTCAGGCCTCCGTTACGCAGGTGCTCAGCAAGTGCTCGTGTCTCAACAGTCATCCCATCAATTATGCACATAATCATATCTCGGATGCTGAATTGATAACCTCATGAACCAAGGTCGTCAACATACTCATGCAATCTCCTGAAGTATTGGTGAAAGTTCTCACCTTCAAACTGCGCTAATCTCAACATCTTGAAAAAGTTAGTAGCAAGGGTGTTGTGAACCGTAAGATAGGTTCACAACAAAGTTAGATATATAAACAAAGATTAATAAATACACACAACAACGAAATAAACTTGATTCCCCGGCAACGGCGCTAATTTGATGAACGATTTTTAGTCGCGTAAACCGTATCAAAATAAAACTCAAACCTACCAACTAGTATAGCAAGTAAGTAAGAGGTCGGTCCCACGGAGAATCAAGTATTTCTCCGCAATGTGTATTTACCAATTAGTAGAAAGGGCGGTGTTGGTGATTGAAACAAGAATGAAAGCAAAATAAACTATAAACAGATTGATGCAAAACAATTTAGAGAAGATCGATCTACCTACAACTATCCACTTTATTTGGTTGAATTGATATTGTAACTTCCTCTTGTCCTTTTAGTCTTCCTATGAATGCCCTTGTCCCGACCTAATATAGTTACTAGTCCAATCAGTCCTAGAAACCCTTATCAATCGAACAGTCCCTAAAGAAGGATTTAACCCAATTGATAGCTTTAAGTTCAGATATTAACCAAGGTATTTGCAGTCCCTAAAGAGGGATTTAGCAACACATCCAACTTCCTACCCATACAATTAGTTCAATCAGCCCTAAAGGGATAAGTTTGCTACTTGGGTTAAGGTTCGCAATCAGGAATCTACAAAACTCTAGCAATTGAATTGATCTAACTAGTTGGCTAGACAAGATAGAACAAAACAATAAACAATCAAGCACAAAGAAGTTGAAGCATTCTATATAGGAAATAAGGAACAAGATTCAGAAACTCACAATCAATCCAAATAAAGCTTCAAATTGCAAGTAGAACGAAGAGAGTTTAGCCGCTCATAGCGAACATCGCTCTCTCTCCAATTGTCTAATAGAACATAGAATAGAATAGAAGTAGTGAGAAATAACAAAATATCCGGCCTTAAAAGAAGTCTAAGTCGGCCAAAAAAAACCAAACAAAGAAAACTAGGGTTTTCTTAAACAAAGCGTTGCGTAGACGACCAGAGCCGCGGCCTCGGCATATGCATTCTTTTCCAATCCCGTGGCGTCTCACTGGTTGCGGCCGCGGCACGCATACTGCGGCTGCTGCATTGGTATTTCACGGAAAATCAGTCTCGAATTTGATCTTGTTGTCAACAAGGAAGTTGTAGCTCTCTGAAAGAGCTTTTCAACACATGGTCATAATAGTCAATCGGACAACCGAGGCCTCCAGAAAGTGCAAAACAAGTTCGGCATGTCTGGCAACAACTTCTGCAGACTTGTTCTTCGTTTAGATTCACTTCTTCTTCTCAGGACCTCTTGAGATCTTCATGTAAGCTTCTTTGATCAACTAGACATTCTCATCTAATGCGTTATCAACCCATGTCTCCTCCTCGGATCCACAGTTATCTGAAATAATCAATAAAAGTATGTAGATTCCGATTCCAACCACACAGAGAACAAATATGCAAATTATACTTAAACCATGCATGATATGCATCATAACTAAGCTAAATATAGTCTATTATGACTACCTAAATGCATGCTATCATAACTATTGGGTTTAATTCAAAACATTGAATTCAATTTAATATAGCTATTGGGTTTAACTCAACTTTATTTCCTTTAATTATTTTTTCTCCCTCTTTTTTTCTATTTTCAAACCAATTACATTTTTTCTTTTATTTTTATAGCATTTACTATATATATTCTTAAAATAAAGCAGTTTTAGGCTTTTAGCCTATATAATATCCCTACCTTTTTTTATCTCTTTAAATCAATCTATTTTTTCCTTTAATTTTTTTCTTCTTCCCTTTAAACCGAGCACATTTCTTTTCGTTTATTTATTTATTTTCTTAATATATTTACTAGCTATTAGGCTTGATTCAAAACATTGAACTTTATATAATCTAGCTTACCATTAATCTACATGTAAATATTTATATTTATAAATATCTAATATATATATATACTACTTAATATATAAGCATTTATGATGATATGGCATAACCAATACAGTATCATTTTAGATATTGGTTATACCACATCACATTTAAACAATGTTACAATGATATTATTATTTTTACTAAGTGATTTAAATATCCATATTTATGTATTATACTTTTACATCAGATGTTAAAAAAAATTGAGATATTTATAAGATATATTTATGGTAAAGATTTTAATGAATTTTATCTTAACTTTTATTAATATTTTATAATATTATTTTTTATATTATCAAGATTTTAGTTTAAAAAACCGCGTCATAGCGCGGGGTAATTATTACCTTATATATAAAAAAAAAACCCTATTTAGTTAATGTCAGTGCTTTACCTGCTTTCCCTCTCTCTATTTCTCACCGCATACTTATTTCCATTTTTAGTAACTTTGGCGGTGGGCCAAATTAAATCACCTTACAAACACATATTCTATTATCATTTTCTTATCAATATCTCATCTCAACTACTAGTATGAAATATTAATAAAAGACGGTACGCATCTCACTTGTATAGGACCAAACAAATCATATATTGTAAGGTTTGAGAAATTTAATCAGTAAAATTCGAGAATTGTCGCATATGAAACAATCATATTCAGATTATCTAAATTACTCCTCGCACAGTATCTCTTCTATGTCATTTTCAATCCATAATCCATATCTTTATCCCGTCAAATATAGATTTTTACACTTAATCACCTGTTAAATAAAAAATTACAGGTAATTGCCTATTAAATGGTTCTTGTTTTCAAATCACCATCCATCACATATTTCTATTAGAATTCCATTAAATATTTTAATATTTTATACTTAAATTTTGAAATATTTAAATTATATTTATAGTAGGGATAAAAAAAAATTTAAATTCTATATTTAGTGGGAGAGAAGATGTTCTAAATGTGGGAAATCTTATTGAATTTTATTTAAAAATTTAACCAAACTTTAATACTGTAAAGATACTTTTAATACCAATAAATTTGAGCCTGGAAAATAGTTTTTAAATACTTAGATAATTTTTTTTCATTTTTAGTATTTAGTTTAGATTTACAAATATAAAAGAAAATAAGAAGGTAATTATTATTATTAAAAATAGGTAAAACTAATTCAAATAACCCAAACTTTGGTAGGGTGAGCATGTAGCACCATGAACTTTATAAAGAGACAAAAATAACCCAATCTTTTACTACTATGTGCTTATATCACCACCAAGGTCTTTTTTAAAATAAAAAATAACACATAACTTTTATAGTTTTGAAATAGAACCTAAACAATATTAAACTAGGTTTTTTTAATCAAAATTACACAAAAGGTAATTTTTTTTAAATGAAAATAAGTTTTTTTGACTTAAGATAGTTGAAAAAAATATCGCTAATTTACTTCATATTTTAAACAACCAAAATTTGGTTTGAACAAATGATATAAGTTAGAATTATATTTGTAAAATATTTCTCAAATGAGTTATTTTAATTTATTATTTAATTAAAAATAATAATAAATTAAAAAAAATACAACAAATTAAAAATATAAGGAGTATTTCAGTTGAGAATATTTCTAACTTATATAATTTATTCTAACCAAATCATGGGTTTTTGAAATATGAAATAAATTAGCGATTTTTTTTCCAATTATCTTAAGCAGAAAATTTTATTTTTTTATTTTAGAAAATGTATATTTTGTGTAATTTTGATTAAAAACCTAGTTTAATATTTTTTAGGTCCTATTTGAAAAATATAAAAAGTTATATCATTTGAGAAATATTTAAAGGTAATATACGTAAAAAGTTATATTTTGTGTAATTTTTATTAAAAAATTTATTTGAGAAATATTTTACAAAAATATTTCTAACTTATATCATTTGTTCAAACCAGATTTTGGGTTTTTAAAATATGACATAAATTAGCGATATTTTTTTTTAATTATCTTAAGTCGAAAATTTATTTTTCATTTTAAAAAAATTACCTTTTGTGTTATTTCGATTTAAAAAACCTAGTTTAAGTATTGTTTTAGATTTTATTTCAAAACTATAAAAGTTAGGTGTTATTTTTTTATTTAAAAAAGATATTGGTGCCTAGTGGTGATATAAGCACATAATAATAAAAGTTTGGGTTATTTTTGTCACTTTATAAAGTTCGTGGTGCTACCTGCTCACCCAACCAAAGTTTGGGTTATTTGAATTAGTTTTACCTTAAAAATATTTTTAAACTTATAACCATTTTTAGGAATAAAATAGAACAAAATTGTTTAGAAATATACATCAAGTTTTTTAAAAGAATATTTTTTTAAAAAAAATTAGTAAAAAATATTTTTAAATCTATTTAAGATTTTAATTTAAATATAAATCTTAAAATATTTTAATATTTATATATTTGAAAAAACCCTAATAAAAATAGACATTAATAAGTGGTGATTTTATTAACAAAAACTATTTAATAGGTGTTTTTTTTGTAATTTTCTATTTAACGAGTACTCCTAGTCTCTATATATAAAAAGTGCCACTTCCCTCTATATATAAAGTGCCACTTCCCTTATGAACAGTAACTTTACAGTAAAAACCTGTGAGGACTGGCTTTTTAGCCCGGTTCACTTGTTTTATAGTCCGGTTATGAATAGAACTGATCTATAAAGTCACAAATTTTACCCCGGTTCTGAATAAAATCGAGCTATAAAGTCACTATGCAATTTTAAAACATGAGTTTTTTAGCACGATATTTAGGCTTGACCAAACTATAAAGTCATGTGTTATTTTGAAACTGGAGTTTTTAGCATGGTTTTTAGGTTAAACCGAGTTGTAAAGTCACCGTGTGATTAAGGTTTTTAGCACAGGTTTCAAATAACTCAAGTTATAAAGTAGTCCTCACGGTTTTTACCACAATTTAAGGTTTTCACCGAAGTAAATCCCTATATATATAAGGGTAAACTGCAAAAAAACACCCTTAAAATAGGTCACATTGCGTAAAACCACCCCTTAAATGTTTAATTACCGAAAACCACCCTTTATAACAACACCGTTAGCAATAAACCACCCCTGTAAGAATTCCGTCCAAAACCCAGTTAAATCCCTAAAATTACAACTTTACCCCTCAATTTTTAATATATTTAATGTGCATTAAACAAATAAAAACAGGGAAAATAGAGAAAAGCTTCGGGTATATTGATAGCATGCATTTAGGTAGGCATATTAGGATGCATTTATCATGATTTAGATGTATATAATGCATGGTTTAGGCTAGAATTGCATTTATACTTGTTTTGTTGGTAGAGTCGGAATCTACACGCTTTTATGGATTATTTCAGGTATGTGTGGATCCGACGAGGAATGAGGAAGCTCATGGATGAAGGAAGAGTGAAGAGGAGGAGGAAAAGTGAAGAGCTCGGGAGCGGAATCGAAGTTAGAGAGCCTAAGTGAAGAACAAGTCGGCAGAAGTTGTCGCCAGACATGCTGAACTTGTTTCGCACTTTCTGGAGGCCTCGGTTGTCCGATTGACTAGTATGACCATGCGTTGGAAAGATCTTTACGAGATCTACAACTTTCGTGTTGACATCGGGACCAAATTCGAAGAGGAAAAATCACTGTGAACAGTAAAAGCCGCCCCGCGTCCAAGCTAGCCGCCCCGCGGCCCGAAGCTCTGACGAAGGATTTCGCAATCGCCTTGCCGCCCCGCGGCCTGGGTTGGCTGCCCCGCGGCCTCTGCAGAACCGCCGAATCTGACGAATGGACTTTTTATCTCTTTAATTAGGTTTTTAGAATTATTATTTGGCCGACTCTTTTGAGGCTATTTAAGGACTATTAGGGTTATTTTCTTAGACATCTAACTCATCATCTAATTCATTAGTTTATGCACTTGGAGATTATCAATTGAGAGAACCCTAGAGGAGAGCCTCCATGGCCATGGAGTGCTAAACTCTTTCGTTTCGTCTATGGATGGAAGCTTTGGTTTGATAAAGTTGTGAGATTTCTATTCTTGTTCTATTCCTATTGATTCGTATTGATTCTTTTGCGAATATTGTTGATTTCTTCTAGTCCGTACAACTAGTTGAGATTATTGTTAGGATTTTGTAGATTCCTCGTAGCAAACCTTAATCCATAGTAGCAATCATGCCTTTTTAGGACTCGTAGAACTAAATTGGTGTGTAGAGAATAAATTATATGTTAAATGCTGACTCGTAGCTTGGTGTTGCATGTATCCTGGTTAATCCTTAATCTTAATGCTACTATTAGGTTAAATCTTGACCGTGTTAGGGTTATCTAATTAGTAAGGGTTACTAGGACTCGTAGGACTAGTAATTTACACAAGATCAGGACAGGAACAATAATAGGATGAAAAGAGAACTTGAAGAAGAATCGATGATCAATCAACCAAACTAAAGTGGATATTTGTAGATGCAACTATTTTCTCAATTGTTATCTCTATTAACTTGTTTATAGTTTCTTTTCTCATCTTCAATCACCAAAACCCCTCTTTTCTACTAATTGGTAAATATACATTACTTAGGAATACTTGATTCTCTGTGGGATCGACTCGTGCTTACCACACTACATTAGTTAGGTAGGTTCGGATTTATTTTGATACGATTTAGGCGACTAAAAACCGTTTATCATATATACACCGCAAATCCACACGTTGTTAAGGACGTGCTTGCACGTCCTTAACAACGTGCAAGGGTGGAAACCCCCAAAGCGTGGCTATGTGCACGCACGTCTTTTTTTTAAAGAAAAAGTGCATTGCACGTCTTTAACGACGTGCAATCTTGCACGTTCTTAACGACGTGCAATATTGCACATCCTTAAGGACGTGCAATGCACTTTTTCTTAAAATCGAAAAAAATTGCCCCTTCGTCCCCAATCCCCTTCGTCAACGAGAGTGAGAGAGCGACGCCGGCGAGACAAATCGAGGAGCCTGAGAGAGCGAGGGAGAGAGAGAGAGAGGGAGGGAGATCGCCGGAGACAGCCAGATCCACATAGAGATGGAGCCGAAGAGATAGATCGAGACAGAGATGGAGAGAGCGGAGGCGGAGACTAAGGAGGTGGCGGATCTACGGGAGGGTGGTGGTGGTGGTGGGGCGGTGGCGATGGAGACTGAGGAGGGTGGTGGTGGTGACGGTGGTGGTGGGGGTGGGGCGGTGGCGGAGATGGGGGAGGGTGGCAGTGGTGGTGGAGGGGTGGCACAGGTGGCGGATATGGGGGAGGAGGTGGCGGCCACGGTGGAGGAGGTGGCTGATCCAGTGGAGAAGATGGAGGCGGTGGCGACAGAGATAGCGGTCGGCGATCAGTCGGAGGTGGTGGTGCCGGCATCGGAGCCGGAGTCGCAGACCCTAATACCGCCGCGAAAGCGACGGAATATGGAGGTGTCTCCTTTTCCGACCCCACCGGTATGTTATTTGAATTATTTATTTTCTTTGATTTAGTTTTATAGTATAGTTTGATAGATTATAATATAGTTTTATAATATAATTTGATATATTATAATTGATATTTTATAGTTTCATGGTTTAATAGTTTCATGAATTGTTATATAGTTTAATAGATTATAATATAGTTTCATGATATTTTATAGTTTAGTTTCATGATATTTTATAGTTTCAAATATAGTTTGTATAAAAATGTACAAACTATATAAAAATAAAAAACATTCAAATATATTAATATATATTAAAATACATTAAAAAATATATTCCAAATCAAACACAATAAAAAGACATTAGTATAACATTAAAAGTCATTAAAAACATTAAAATATATTAAAATACATTAAAATGCAATAAAAAATACATTAAAATACAATAAAAAATATTAAAAGTCATTAAAAAACACTAAAATATATTAAAATATATTAAAATACATTAAAATACAATAAAAAAAATTAAAAGCTATTAATATATATTAAAATACATCAAAAGACATTAGAATAATAATAAAAGTCATTAAAAAACATTAAAATAAAAAACATTAAAATATATTAAAATACAATAAAAGACATTAAAATAAAAAAGATTAAAATATATTAAAATGTATTAGATAGAAAGTAACAGGTTCTTAAAATTTAATAACACCAGGCGGCAGGGAAGCTCTTGAGGGGGGATGGTAGCCTCTGGCCAGTTAGAGTCGGCGACCGGGCAACGGTTAGTAAGATTGAGGAGGAGAGAGTACCCCATGACATTCATGGTCAGACACATACAGTAGATGATCTATTGATGTCTACAAAGAGCTATCAGCAGTCGATGGGGAACACACCGGCCGACGAGTTTGACTGCTTCTGGGGGGTCTGCCAGATTTCCAGCCTTCTTGCGATGCGACGATGGGGCTGCAGCCTTCTTTGGAGCCCCCTGAGGTACTGAGCAGCTGCGTCACAGATGTAGTTGCGGGCCGACGGGCCGACATGGGTAGACCGCCTGCTCGTCTACCCCACATGATGTGAATGAAGATACCCATCATCATAGGCTCGACAAGTTTAATTTGAATGAACAAAACTCCCTTTGTGTTTCCACGAATCAGATTTAGTGCGATTCTAAATCGATCTCCCTTAGGCGCGATACCTACGAGAAAGTTGTCCTAGGCGCGATACCGACGACAACAAGGATCAACAACACCCGAAGTGCGATTCGGAGGGTGTCTTTGGTCGAGTGTTGGAGATTATAAGGGCGCGATACCCTCGGGATCTTGCATCACATATCCTTCAACCCCCATCTCCTACTTTACCACCATTCTAAGGCCTTTCACAGGCCCATCAACACACTCAAACCACCCTCAACACGTCACTCCAAAGCAGCCCCTCAAACAAGGGCCCGTGAGAATCGTTCTGCACAGGCGACGTCTCAGTAAAATGTGATTTCCTGCTTCGTCTGACCTCCGATTGCCAGGGTCTGCCCTAATCAGCGACCGCGACTTCAAGAGCTACAAATCTAGTACTCGCACGTACCCATAAGCCAAGCGAATCGACAGGAAATCGACATTCTTTGTTGACTGATCTGCTGCTCCAAAAACTGACCAAGACTTCCCGACCTCTCGGAACTCTCGTCGCCGGTCCTTTTGCTCGAGCCCGGGCCCGAGCACACCACCCCATCATCCCTGAGACATCTACATCCGGCACCCACGACGTCGAGGCTTCTACATCCACACACATACCATTGGTGGTTTCTCTGGCTTCAGCGGATGACAACATTCCTGACGTCATGGAGGAGGTCGGCGATGGGAAGGAGGGGCAGCCCGATGGGCAGGGGCAGCCGGAGCCCGTGCCCATCCCTGCACAGGATGCTGCACCGGCTGCGTAGGTCGACCCATTCTTGTCGCCGGGTGATCTGCTGGTGTCTTACAAGCACCACCGAGCGTACCGGATGAGGAGTGAGCTGACTGTGGATCTGCCATTGCTGAAGTTCCACCATCGGGCGACTCATCTGCATTCGTTTGACCCCTACATCTTCGAGGGCCCGGGGACCTGGTGAGCATCTGCTTCCATCGAGCATCCCCCAGCTGCGGGACCTCCATTGGGAGGGTGTGGACGAGTACACGGTCACCGCGTTCAGAGAGCATTGGCACCCGGAGACCAACTCCTTCCATTTTCCGTGGGGCGAGATGACCATTACGCTGCACGACGTCGCCTGCCTCCTAGGGGTTCGGATTAAGGGTCTTCCGTGTTTGTCACACCTACATGCGGCGGAGCTGATCCCCACGGTCGCTGAGTACTAACAGTTGACCCAGCAGGCCTTAAGCTCATACAGGCATGCTAGCGGCCTACCAGTTACTTGGCTGAAGGACTAGTGGATTGCGAGACACGACCCGCTCTTCGACCCTGCGCCCGCTGATGACCCTGATGTCGCGGCTGATCCAGAGCACATTCGACTCCACATGCTGATAGAGTGTATTTTAGTCCTGTTTTTAGTATAGATTTGCATATTAATTTAGAGCATGTTTACATATTTTATAGCTTAATTTGTATTATTTGCTTTTCGGAGTCTACACTAGTGCTTTTATATATTTCAGGTATTTTTGGACTGGATCGTATGAATTCGAAGATTGATGATAATGTATGGGATGCTTTTATAAATTGGAGGACAATACGGAACGGTTCAGATCGATGAACGGATCGAAGGACGAGCTGACTGATAAGTCAAACTTTCAAGCTGGTGCGAGTTCGGATGTACGGGATGGGCTGACCGCATGAAGTGCTGCGAATAGAAGGAACCGCATGACGTGGGCTTCATAAATATTTTGGTCAATATAATTAGATTAGAATTAGTTAGATAGAATCATATACTCCGTATTATATTTATATAAATTTAGATGGATTAGGTTTTCCATAGTACTATATATATATATATATATATATATATATGGATTCACACGGCAAAAGGGGAAAACATACATTCATACGGCCGACTACCGTGACTTTGTTTTACCATTAACCCTAATTATACTTTATTTTTATGGAGACCTAAACTCTCCCGTTTCGTCTACAATTTGAAGCTTTGTTTGATTGATTGTGAGTTTCTGAATCTTGTTCTTTAATTCCTATATTCGAATGTTTCGACTTCTTTGTGCTTGATTGTCTATTGTTTTATTCTATCTAGCCCGCGCAACTAGTTAGAATCAATTCAATTGCTAGGGTTTTGTAGATTCCTGGTTGTGAACCTTAACCCAAGTGGCAAACTTGTTCCTTTAGGGCTGGTTGAACTAATTGAATGAGTAGGAAGTTGGATGTGTTGTTAAATCCCTCTTTAGGGACTGCAAATACCTTGGTTAATCTCTGAACTTAAAGCTATCAATTGGGTTAAATCCTTCTTTAGGGACTGTTCGATTGATAAGGGTTGCTAGGACTGGTTGGACTAATAACTATATAGGTCGGGACAAGGGCATTCATAGGAAGACTAGAAGGACAAGAGGAAGTTACAAGGATCGCTTCAACCAAATAAAGTGGATATTTGTAGATGAAACTATTTTATTAACTGTTATCTCTGTCAATTTGTTTATAGTCTATTTTATTTTCTTTCTTATTTTCACCATTCAAAAACCCCCCGTTTGATACTTATTGGTAAATAAACTTAACTTAGAAATAACTTGATTCTCTGTGGGATCGACTCGTGCTTACCACACTACATTAGTTAGGTAGGTTCGAATATATTTTGATACGGTTTAGGCGACTAAAAACCGCTCATCAAATTGGCGCCGTTGCCGGGGAATCAAAGTTTATTTCTTTGTTTGTGTGTTTGCCAATTATTGTATATAGTTAACTTTGTTGTGAGCCTATCTTACGGTTCATAACACCCGTGCTACTAACTGTTTGTGTTCGTGTGTCTAGGTGGTTCTCTCTAAAGATGACTCATGGTTTATTTTGTGATTTTTGCGGGGTTTCTAATCATATATTTAAAGATTGTCCAGTGTTTAGAGTTCCGATTGGAAAGGTTAAGGAAGTATACAATTTGTGCAAAACTCAACTTTCTCGTGAGATGGATATCATTCATGAGATTGCACAATTAGAGCTCCAAATCGGACAATTAGAACCTCCATGTCTGGCTCCACAATCATCACAAGGATCGTCCATGTTGCCCCGTATGGAAGAGCACTTTGCTGCAATGGAATCCCAACTAATAAAGATCCAAATTGATTTCAATAATGAGATGAGGCGGATCCAAGTGGCTCAACCAATTACAATTCCAATTATTTCAGAGATTTTTCCTAGGCAGACGGAGGTGGTGGTTAGTGACGACTACGCTATCATCTCTCTTGACAAGGAGATCTTAAGAGATTGGATAGATGAGCAAGATGATGAAAATTTGACAAAGAGGATTCTATTGTTTGGATTTAATGAGGGTGCAAACGGACAAAACGCTAAGAGATGGCAAAAGAGGAGCGCATATTTTGAGAAGCCACCAATGGAACTGAATCGGTGGTATTACATATCCTCTGCAAAGAGTCATGCTCGAGAGTTTGACAAATTATTGAGGGCTTTGACAATGTCTGAATCGATCTTAGAAGAAACCAAGGTATGTTTTTTTTTCTCTTTATTCCTTTTATTTTTAATTAGGATTAATTTTTATATTTTGCTTATTTTCTTCTTAAAAAAATAAATAATAAAAAAAAAATTAAAAAAAAAAAAAAAAAAAAAAACCCTCCTCCCGTGACCCCGTCTCCCTCTTCCTTCCCCGCTGAGCGCCGCCCCTGCGTCCATCAGAACCCTTTCCATTCCCCGTCCTTCACTGGCTGCTCCCCGCCGCTCGCCACCCCTGGAACTTCCCGGCTACCATCGCCGTCCTTCACTGGCCGCTCCCGGATCTGCTAGTCCTCCTGGCCGCATCCTCCTCCTCCTGGCGCACCGCTGGGCCACCATAACCCTCTTGAGCGCCACCCTCTGTCATCGCCCCTGCACCAGCCCCGCCAGATCTCGCCACCATCTCCGACATCGCCATCCCCAGCACCCCCCACCAGATCCCCTTCCTCGCCCCGGCCTGCACAGCCACCTCTCCCCGGCTAGTCTCGACAGGAGCCCAGATCTCTCTCGCTGGTTCTATTTCGCTCCGGCGATTCCTCGGGTTCGGACTGCTGCTCCCAATTGATCTCGCGACTCCCTATCTTGGCCCAGATGCGGCTCCTTGCTGCGCTTCCCTTCGACGTCATCTAGGCGCCCTGAAGTTTTTCCAGACCCTGTTTCACTCGGGTTAGTGCGGGTATGTTCTCTTTTGTGCCCTTTCACTGAGATTCTTGTGATATTTTGGAAGAGGATTATGAATTGATTTTGTTGAAATTGCTTATCTTATTATCAATCCTCGCATTCTCGTTGCCGGCATAGCCATTAGCTGATTTGCATTGTTCATTCTCTATCAAGATTGAGTGAAATCTACTGCTAATTATTGGGATTTACTATTGATGATGGGGTGATTGAGATCTCTTAAATTAATAGATTGGTTTGCTTTGATTGTTTGGTTTCACAGCAGGTTCAATTATGGATCTGATATATGTTTTTTATCAATCTTTTGGACTTGAATGTGTTTCATGTGATACTTTTATTAAGTCTGGTTGATCATTAACACCTTTTTTTTTTTTTATCATCAAGAATTTGGCGCTGCTATGTTGCTTTGATTTTCCTGGATGATATATTTTTCTTGGGTGTTGGAATGTGTTTGTTTGTGGTGCGTTTTTTTTGTTTTTTGTCTTGGCCGGGCATTTTGCAAAGAGGATAGGCCTATATTTAGCTAACTCCAAGAAGGTTCACGAGTGCCAATTCCATCCAAGAGTTGGGGTTGTTCAGAGACTACGCCACTACTTTCTCTTGAGTTAAACGCTTGTTCCTAAATGCCTGATTACTTTGTGAGTTTCCTCTACCTCTTTCTTTCTTTTTATTTACTTTGAGGACAAAGTAAGATTTTAAGCATGGGGTGGAGAATTCAAGTGTAGCTCCGTTTTTATATATATTAGTTTTCTGCCTTTTGTTTTTTTTTTCATGTTAGTTTTTTTTGTTTTTTTTAATTTTTGTTATGCATTTCATTGCATTTAGGTGTTATTAAAGATACCCATATTGGTTTAGTTTGTTCTCTAATTCATTTTTATGAGCTTATTGCATAAATCCCATGATTTGATTGAATTGCATGAAAATGATTTTTGGAGCATGATTTGAGAATATAATTGAGCAAGTATGGTTCATAGTTGAGGTTAAATTGAAATCTAGCAAAAACATAACCCTTGTGAGTTTGTTTTGGCCTTATAAGGGACTATTCATAATTATTTCCCTTTTGCTTTTATTGTGTGATTATACCTCCATATGCTTGTTTTTCATGACCGTATTGCACATGTTTGTTGCTTGTGAATTTCAAATGATTGAGGCATGTTTTCTTTAGCCATATTATACCCTATCTACCATACATATTTTCCTTTGCTTGAAGCCCATCTGAGCCGTAAAGCCTATTCTTTTTGATAGCTCCACAAAAATATATCATAGCCAATGATTAGCCTGACCCTATCCGGGAATTAGGAGGAGACTTGGTGAAAAATATTTATGTTGGAGTTGCTTTGAGTGACGATAATGTATGTATAGTTGTGCATTGCGAGAGGCATAGCCAAAATAAGGTAACCCTTCTTGCATAATAGAGATGACTTATTACTAGGGGCCTAAGGAGGATAAAATTCACTTAGGAGTAAAAGTCTAGTAAGCTTGGACCTAGGGAGGATAAAATTCACCTAGGGGCAAAAGTAAACATAAAAGAAAATAAAAGAAGTCTTCCCCCAAGTGAAAAAAAAAATGCATGAGTTGTATGGCTATTGAAATCGAAGATCTTATTGATGTGTATTGGAGTTTGTGTTATTGGAATGGTTTGCGAAATATGGAAGTTTTGGTGTTGTTCTGGTTGGTTGTTGTTCCTTTTTCCCAGATTTTTAGCACCAAAAGCCTAAATATTTCTCATGCCTTATGTTCCTACCAAAGCCCCATTACAACCCTATAAAAGTCCTCATGATGTTATTTGTAAGTAATGACTTTCACGGTGTATAGAGCATTTTGATTGAGTTGAGAGATTGACTTTAAAGCCTAAACACATGAGAGCTTGAGTGAAACACATTATCCCGGTGAGGTTGGATTAAATTTGCCTTTACTATTGTATCGCTCATATACTTGTTAGGATGTTTGTTCTCTTATTCATGGCTCCTACTACGTGATGTTGCTTTTCTAAGTTATAGCATGAAGATCTTATTTGTGGGATGATCAATTCTATATTTGTTTTTCATTGTTTGAGGACAAGCAAAAGTCTAAGCATGGGGTAGTTTCATAGAGTGTATTTTAGTCCTGTTTTTAGTATAGATTTGCATATTAATTTAGAGCATGTTTACATATTTTATAGCTTAATTTGTATTATTTGCTTTTCGGAGTCTACACTAGTGCTTTTATATATTTCAGGTATTTTTGGACTGGATCGTATGAATTCGAAGATTGATGATAATGTATGGGATGCTTTTATAAATTGGAGGACAATACGGAACGGTTCAGATCGATGAACGGATCCAAGGACGAGCTGACTGATAAGTCAAACTTTCAAGCTGGTGCGAGTTCGGATGTACGGGATGGGCTGACCGCATGAAGTGCTGCGAATAGAAGGAACCGCATGACGTGGGCTTCATAAATATTTTGGTCAATATAATTAGATTAGAATTAGTTAGATAGAATCATATACTCCGTATTATATTTATATAAATTTAGATGGATTAGGTTTTCCATAGTACTCTATATATATCTATATATATATATATATATATATATATATATATATATATATATATATATATATATATATATATATATATATATATATATATATATATATATATATATATATATATATGGATTCACACGGCAAAAGGGGAAAACATACATTCATACGGCCAACTACCGTGACTTTGTTTTACCATTAACCCTAATTATACTTTATTTTTATGGAGACCTAAACTCTCCCGTTTCGTCTACAATTTGATGCTTTGTTTGATTGATTGTGAGTTTCTGAATCTTGTTCTTTAATTCCTATATTTGAATGTTTCGACTTCTTTGTGCTTGATTGTCTATTGTTTTATTCTATCTAGCCCGCGCAACTAGTTAGAATCAATTCAATTGCTAGGGTTTTGTAGATTCCTGGTTGTGAACCTTAACCCAAGTGGCAAACTTGTTCCTTTAGGGCTGGTTGAACTAATTGAATGAGTAGGAAGTTGGATGTGTTGTTAAATCCCTCTTTAGGGACTGCAAATACCTTGGTTAATCTCTGAACTTAAAGCTATCAATTGGGTTAAATCCTTCTTTAGGGACTGTTCGATTGATAAGGGTTGCTAGGACTGGTTGGACTAGTAACTATATTAGGTCGGGACAAGGGCATTCATAGGAAGACTAGAAGGACAAGAGGAAGTTACAAGGATCGCTTCAACCAAATAAAGTGGATATTTGTAGATGAAACTATTTTATTAACTGTTATCTCTGTCAATTTGTTTATAGTCTATTTTATTTTCTTTCTTATTTTCACCATTCAAAAACCCCCCGTTTGATACTTATTGGTAAATAAACTTAACTTAGAAATAACTTGATTCTCTGTGGGATCGACTCGTGCTTACCACACTACATTAGTTAGGTAGGTTCGAATATATTTTGATACGGTTTAGGCGACTAAAAACCGCTCATCACATGCATACGGAAGGGGGGCAGCCAGAGGATGACCCTGCTCAGCGTCGGTTTCTGCACATCGGTTACCTCGCCACCGTCATTAGCGCGACTTTGTTTATGGACAAGTCGCAGAGCCACGTCTTATGGAAGATGTTCGACCTGGTTTGGAACATCGAGAGGACGACTACCATTGCTTGGGGTGCAGGTGCTCGTGCCTGTCTCTACAGTGGCCCGGGCGAGGCTTCCCGGCTACCATTGCTTGGGGTGCAGGACGGCTACCATTGCTTGGGGTGCAGGTGCGAAGGGTTTGGATAGCTGCATACCACTTCTACAGGTACGAGACCGCTGAATTGCATGTTGTATTTTACTAATATTTATATTATATGCTAACAATATTGTATTTTGTGTCAAGGCTTGGATATGGGCGTACTTCCCTTGCTACCGCGGCGAGTTGTCCACCGATCCGGCTAGGAAGTACGATCGACGCTAGTATGCGAGGTTCAACCCTCCGAAGGCGCCTGCTCGTCGTGCGACCATAGCGGCCAAGCAAAAGAAGGTTCAGGAGATGCGGGAAGAGGTCGACTGTCTTACTGTCACCGATGTATGTATTCGAATCTCTAAATTTATGAATTATATTTCGTAAGTGTGAATTACGCCTGATTTTTTTAATTATAGGTGGAGTGGATGCCCTTTGGGCGTGATCTGGACTTCGACGGCGAGTACCGCCAGTCCACCTATCGGGGCACCATCACATTCTGCGGAGAGGAGGAGCCATATATGCCCGATAAGTGTCTGTGACAGTTCGGCCGTGTGCAGGGGATCCCGCAGGCCGTCATCTAGCCGAGTTGGTTCACCCGTGGCGCCGCCTTGACCCCCAAGTACGTCGCCGTATTTGACGTCGGGCACAACAGGTGGCAGGACTTACTAGATGAGGGTCGCTTCTATAGGTTGGCCGATCACAGACGCACCAATGAGGACTGTCAAGCCGGTGTCACTGCTGATTACTTGGCTTGGTACGCGTTGTAGAGCCGGCCGTACGTGCTACCCACGACGCCACCCCATCCGGACCCTCCGGCGCCCGTCCACCCGATCGGCTTGGATCCATGGGTGGACCTTCCGCATCCCCCTGTTATCTCCGGTAGTAGCGGCCCGCCTGCATGAGCTAGAGGGCTATTGGCGGGCGCTGGCTACCGACCCTAGGATTGACCAGTTACTAGACGAGGTGGTTGTCATTTTGGATGATGCAATACGCCATCCTCCTGAACAGTGATGTATTTGGATGATTGATCAGTTGCAGTATCTATCTATATTATACTTTTGTGTTACGGCTTTTGTATCTATATTATACTTTCGTTTTCGCTATATACACCCCAAGAACATCAAGAACGAAAACAAATACGTCGAGAACGACAACGTTGAAGGAGTTAGGGTTTAGGGTTTAGGGTTTAGGGTTGGGGTAGGGTTTGGGTTAGTGTTTGCACGTCCATAAGGACGTGCATATGATGCGTTCTTTTGACGCCTACCCTGCCTATTTGAAGCGGAGCGGAATAGCTTGAATCTGCACCATCCAAAAGATGCGAGGAAGCTACTCTGAAGATGCCAAGAGATCTGGCGGCGCTGA
The DNA here is from genome assembly GCA_037127255.1 of Persicaria tinctoria. Lineage (NCBI taxonomy): Eukaryota > Viridiplantae > Streptophyta > Magnoliopsida > Caryophyllales > Polygonaceae > Persicaria > Persicaria tinctoria. Next base: position 15,094,188 of record JBANSL010000007.1, on the reverse strand, counting down.
ATGTTGTCTTCCCCGACGTCCAGCATCTCCTTTGCTTGTTACACTTGACCAGAAGATGCGAGGAAACTGCTCTGAAGATCACAAAGAATTTAAACCACGCTGGCATCTTTAAGGGCAACTGTTGGGGGTTGTTCGAATCGAGGTCGGAGGAATCATTCAACAGATGTCGTCGGGCGCTACACGCTACATGGCACCCATTCCCAGGTGTGGTGGCGTATTTAGAGGCGGTGTGGCTTCCATACAGCAGGAACATCGTACGATACTACGTAGATAATGTCTTCCATCTCGGAACCCGTACAACAAACAGGTACAACCTTACTTCATATCTCCCATTACAATATGATATAACATCGAATATTTAGTGGTATGCACTTCAATGTGTACAGAGTTGAGGGTCAACACAAGGTTGTGAAGGAGGCACTGCACTCATCGACTGGTGACTTTCGCATCGTGATCGATGCAATCCATAGAGTCAACGATTCTCAACTGCATGAGCTGCAAACTGCTTTGGAGATCGACCGCTTCAAATGGTGAACAACGGCGTATAAAGTCAACCATTTTGATGAGGTAAAGACTTTAATCTCCAAAAAGTGCTTCGATTATCTGTACAAGATGTGGCAGGATGTCGTGAACCAAAAGGTTCCTCCGGAATGCACGGACCGACATTGGAGGGTTTGTTACGAGATCCCTTATGTCCATGAGATTCAGGCATACGTCAACTCCGGTACTCCGATACTCGCCGAGGACATCCACCCGTTCTGGATGGATTTGTCATTGACTGACATCGACGACACCCCACTGCCGTATGAGTTGTCATCTTCATACACGGCTTCCAACGATGTATGCGACGATGAGCTGCACCCACCCTCATCTGCAAGCGTCCAAAGGAAGGGGAGGCCTCGGGGGTCGAGGAATGCCTGCAGAACCAACCCGTTGCCATACGAGGAGTTAAGGGAAAGATTTGAGAGAGAAGAAGCATGTGCTGCTCGAAATGCTGCTCGACATCGTCCACAAGCGACCTCATCTCGACGTGGACGTGATGATGTGTTTGGAGGGTTCAACTGGGGTCGAAACAACGTTGATCCCTTCATGCTCGGTCATATTGAGGGTGTGAGGGACACTGTTGGAGATGGTCATTGTGGCTACCGTGCTTTGGCGTCATTGACATCTCCGATCGGCAAGTCTGCTTTCCCGGAACTCAAAACGTTATTATGCAATCACTTGGAGGATCACGTCGATCTCTACGCCGATTGTTATATGGGAGAGTACCCATTCCAGCAGTTCGTCGACTACCAGAGATGGGCGGGAGCTGTGCATGGTGATAGGAGACGGTGGATAGAGCTACCCATTATGGGTTTAGTATTTGCAACGGTATATCAGATTCCTCTCGTCGTCCTAGCTTGGCATCATCCGTTCACATGTCTCTCCATGACCTCGCCGACACCTGCTAACAACCCTCAATCAGCAACCCTTGGTGTAGCTTGCATCGGAAACAAAGATCATTTTGCCGCGGTACGACTTCAAACGTCTTTTTTTATTACCTATTCTTGCTTTTCATATATATATATATATATATATATATATATATATATATATATATGTCAATACTATAACTCTAATTTTCCGTTCTCATAGATCTGGTTGCGTCCTAACGCTTCTATTCCGCCGCCTCCGCCAGAATGGGTCGCACATCATCAACCGAGCGTCGAAGGACGGGATGCTCCGTTTCAAGCTCAGTTTGAGAGATTTCGAGCCTTACGTGTCAAGTCCGGTCGCTCTTTACTATTTTCCTAGATTTTATTCCACCAGTTTATTAAAATTATGGATGTAAACCTTTTTTCCGTTCCTTGTAACATTATTCGCATATTATCCGAATGAAAACCTTAACAATTTGTTTGTTGTTGTTGGGGAGACTAAACCGTACAAAGAGTCTGTGTGGAACTCCAGTTACAATTATTGCTTGCCATTTAATTAGACCATAAATCCTTCAACTCCACTACCTAAACACTTCAATTTTTTCAATTAACAATACAAAACCCTCGAAATCCTATACCCTAAACCCTAAACGCGAAACCCTAACTAGGGTTTGCACGTCCTTAACAACGTGCATATATTGCACGTCCTTAAGGACGTGCATGCACGTTGGTAAGGACGTGCAAAGGGTCTGCTAGTGGACGTGCACAGTCCCACACTTGCACCTCCTTAACAACGTGCATGCACGTCCTTAACAACGTGCATGCACGTCCTTAATGACGTGCAAATCCTTAATCTGGATTTGCGGTGTATCTATCAACACCCTAGAGAAAAAAGGGAAACTAGACAAATATCCAGAAAACTGGGTTTCATCTTCTCTCCCACTACAAAATTCCTCATTGATCTAAACCCTTCTCCGGTTGGTTTTTTGGTCTCTTCGAATCTAAGTGTGATGAATCTCCACCAAATGGAATCGCTAAGCACTGGAGTCAGAAGAAGAAATCCACCGCAACTATAGCATAAGTGATACGTTTGGAATCCCCGATCCTTCGCCTGTGGGCTCGGAATCAAGAACCCCAAACTGATGATGGCCCGATCTTGCAATATTCTTGATATCCTTGATGTTTACAAGTAGTTACAATAAAAGGGTTTGAACTATTGCGAAAGAAATGAAAACAAACAAACAAAAACTAAGGGAAACACCAATCAAAGGCAAACAACCACGGAAAGACTAGTAATGGCGACAGCGCTGGAATGGCCGCGGGGCGGCCAAGGGAGCCGCGGGGCGGCCCAGACAGTGGCGACGGTTTCTGGGCAGACTCAGCGACAGCTTCTCTGATCCAGCGACGGTTTCTCAGGATGGGTTTCTCCTTTGTGCGTGGTTTGGGATTGTGTTTAGATCTTGTTTTGTATCGGATGAGCAAGAATATAAATTGATTGCGAAGGCTTTTGGATTGGGAATCGAGGGAACCTTTTAATCCTTAAAAGGGTTCCTCAATTATAATTCCAATCTAATTTTATTGAATGAAATACAAGAGTTTAAATAGAGACATATCAATTCTATCTTGTGCAAAAGATAGAGTTTTGGTAACTAAAGATAAATCAAATAATCTAAAGATATGTAAATCTTTCCTAAGATAAGTAAAGCTAACTAAGGATAGAAAATTAACAACTTGGTGGACAAGAATTATATCTAGAAGAGATATAATTATTTCCACATTATTTTCCTAAATTCATAAAATAATTAAATCTAATTTAATTAAATAAATTCGAAAATAATTAAATAATTATCTAGAAATTCGTCCAAACAGGGACAGCTGCAAAGATGATGAATTTCGGCCATTCTTGAGGTCGATTCTGGAGAAACCTTCAACAGCAAAGTTGTAGATCTTTTCGTTCTCGTTCCAACAAGGTATGGCACGACCTCATCCGATAAATATGCACTCTGAACGACCCATTTTACTGAGACGTCGAAAAGCTATCAAACGATTCTAAACGAACGAAAAACGTGGACCTTGGTTACCTTTGAATCCTGTTCCATGGTGGAGCATTCTTCTTCCTTTTGAGGACAACATTCTTTGCCATCAATGGCCCTCGAATCGGTCTTGAGACCTCGCCTCGATCAAGATCATTGTTTGACCCACAAAAGGCCATCTTAATCTGCATCAATAAGCGTCGTTGATATTTCATACGGGACAATTTCTTGTCGAATTTGCCATCCAATTCCTTCTCCATTCGATAAATACAACAACGCTCATGAAGATCTAATTCATGGCCAACCCGGTCAAAAGCAAAGACAAAATTAGGGCTCCAACGGGGCAGCCATGGGAGGTGAGGAAGGATTGAGAGAAAGTGCAAAGGTGAGTTTGACGAGGCGACCATGGAAGACCGATTAGGTGAGGGAGGCAGCGGTGGAGCTTTGATGTAGTACGTTTAGCAAAATTGGAGAATCTTGGTTCTTAATTGAGCAATTGTGGAGTTGGGAGATTAGTTGTAGATGAAGACAAATAATTTTTTGCAAAAATTGGAGAATTTTGGTGCTTAATTGATTAATTGGGGTTGTTGTATATGAGTTGGGATTTTAGGGGGAAATTGGGGGTTTTCAAATGGCAAGATTGATTTGAGTTTTGATTGTTTCTTTGGTGAAAGTGTCGATTATTAAACCAGATTACTAGGGAAATGGTGGATGGGTGGTAGTATATGGAGGAATGATATAGAAGAAGACATGAAGAACTGGTACATGCCGCCATTAAAGGGGAGCTTGAATCAAATTGTTTATTTAAGTTTTTATTTTCTTTAAATTATTTATTTGATATTAAAATATATTGAAGACAAGGGATTTCATTAATTTAACGGGGAATTCCAAACGACAAAATACAACGCCTACAGTCTTGTCTACAAATAACCAACCAAACCGGATTAGAAAAATACCTGGGATGCCCCATAATCAATGGCAGAGTAAACAAAGATACATGTCAGGAAGTCATAGGAAAAACAGAGGACCAACTATCAAAATGGAGAGCAAATGAACTCACCCAGCAAGGACGAGCGATACTAGTACAAGCAAACCTAGCGGCCAAACCTAGTTATATAATGCAAAATTTATGCTTCCAACAAGCATCCTAAATGACCTAGATCGTATTAACAGAAATTTCTTTTGGAACAAAGGACCACAACATAAGTCACTGATAGGATGGGATAAAGTGTGTAGACCGAAGAAATATGGCGGAATTGGAATCCATAAGACAAAAGACATGAACAAAGCTTTACAAATGAGTTGTTGTGGAAAATACTAGCAGAACCAGAAAATGAATGGGTCAAAACTATACAACATAAGTATCTCAAAAGTGAGAAAATCTGGAATTATAAAAGGAAAAGAAACTCCTCCTGGCAATGGACAAAGCTAATGGAAATTAAAGACGAATTATGTGAAGGGCTTATATGGCAAGTGGGAAACGGTAAGACCATAAGATTTTGGAAGGATCCGTGGATCCAAAATGAAGGAAGCCTGAAAGAAAAAAGCATTTTTGACCAAATAAATGAAAACGAATCTGTTGATAACTTCATACGACCAGATAAGACCTGGGACAAAGACTAACTGAATATTTATCTCCCGCCGGAAATTGTTGATAAAATTCTAGATGTATACATACCCTTCAACAAAATTGAAGACAGACTATATTGGAAAACAAGTAAAAATGGTTGGTTCTCTACAGCAAGTGCATTAGATTATGTGACTAGGACTAGAAGGAGAAACACAAACCGAATGGATTGGATATGGAAAATCGACTGCCCCCCAAAAGTAAAAAACTTCCTATGGAAAAATATACTGAATGGAACCCCAACAAAGGTTAGACTACAGGGTAAAGGAATCCATGTGCCACTACAGTGCCCTTATGTTCCCATCAAGAGGAAGATAACATCCACCTCTTCACCGACTGTCAGATCTCATTATCTCTTATAGGAGGCCTCGACCGGAGGATTGAACAAATGATTCGAAATACGGATAAAGAGAACAAACCATACAAGGATATTATAACGGAAGTGTTCCAAAAACTAACACCCGACCAAAAATCAATCCTCGCATTTGCATTATGGGGCATATGGTCGATGAGGAACATAATAACTTTTGACAACAGCAACATCAATTCAATGGCAGATTGGATACAAAATATCAAGCAATTTAGAAAAACGTGGAAAAAAGCAGAACCAGACTATCAAACTAATCAAACTACCAAACAAAAATCCGTCGACCCTAAAAAGAGAACATCAAAATAAAAAATAGTCAGATGGAAAAAACCCGCTGAAGATTTTGTCAAACTAAATTTCGATGGTGCTCGAACGGATTCGAACCGAGCGGCGTCTGGGTTTGTTATCCGTGATTGTCAGGGTAGGGTGCTGTCCTGTGGCGCTCGTGGTCATGGGTCGGTTTCGGCCATTCAGGCGGAGTGCTATGGTCTTATCTCGGGGCTTCTTGAAGCCTCCAAGCGGGGTTTTGCTCAGGTTGAGATCGAAGGTGATTTCCTCACGATCATAAATGCTCTTCAGGGTGTTTGGCTCTGTCCGTGGGAGATTGAGATGTCGATTTCGGATGCTTTGGGTCTTTGTCGGTCCTTCCAGTGTGTCACTTTTGGTCACATCTTCAGGGAGGGCAATCGGGTGGCTGATCGACTTGCGCATCTTGGCCTCTCGTCTCACTTCGTAGCGGACTGCATTCCCGCCGAGATCTTTGAGCTCGTTCATGGGGACGCCATCGGGTGGGGGGCTAGTCATAATTAGCTTTCCCCCGAATTCTTGCCTTGTATCAAAAAAAAAAATTAATTTAACGGGATTTTGGACGGAATTCTTACATGGGTGGTACATTGCTAACGGTGTTGTTATAAAGGGTGGTTTTTGGCAATTAAACATTTAAGGGGTGGTTTACCCTATATTTTATTCTGTTAATAGAAATCCTGTTTTGGGCTAACAAAAGCGGCCCACATATAGGGTGTGTATGGTAAGAATTATAACTTGCTAAAATTTTAACATTTGGGGTTGTTTATAAAATAAACATGGTTTATTATTGTATGGATGCTAAAAATAAACTAAAAGGAGTTAAAAAAAGAGAAATTTTGTTGAAATATCAACTTTTAATATTCTAATTAAGTAATTAACACGTCTTGAAAAGGTATTAGCCGCGTTAACATACCCTAAAAGTTTTTTAGCCGCCTAGCATATGCTCTCTCTCCGTCTCTTCCACGCTCTTCAATGGCGCTCCTCCCCGCGGATCCCGATCTCCATTGATTCTCCCCACCCGTAGGCACTCTGATTGACGGTCGTTCGTTCTCCCATGTCCTCGTCGGTACCAAGGCATCCCGACCACCGGTGAGGGGGCGAGCGAGAGAGATGGCCGGATCAAATGGAACCCCTCGATGTCGATTTCTCTCCCAGGTTTCTCGCTCTTTCTCTTCCGTCTTTCTTCCTTTGTAGCTAATCGACTGGTTTTGAACCGATTGTGTCCTTTATGGTACCATCCTTGAACGGAGAATTAGGAATTAATGAACAATCCTTGAACGAAAGGGCTAGACAATCGGTAATTGTAACAATCGGTTCAAGGATTGCGAATTTGACAACGATTGTGCATTAATTAGGGCTAAATGAAAAATCCTTGAATGGAGAATTAGGAATTGATGCCAGAAGAGGCATGTGCGTTTGTATTAATGTAGACGATGAGGTAAGCTGCCTCCAAGGTGTTCGATGAAATGCCTAGATGAATTGTCTTTGTTTTTGTTGTTTCTTGGTAATTTTTGGTTGAAATAAATCATTCATTGTTAATGGTTTTGCAAATTTTTTAGTAAATTTGGATTGAAACACCTCTAAATATTATCGCTAGAGAGGTTGTGCTGAATCTACCCTCCCTTTTAGACTTTTAGTTTTAGTGAGTGATGGTTTTGGACTCACATTATAATCAGTGCTGACATAAGAAGCATAGTGCTGAAAATAATACCAATACACATTGGAAATTTTGTCCTTTCTGTACTCTTATTAAGTTATTAATCTCTCTTTTCTCTATCCTATGCATTGCTAGTTCATCTCGGCTAAAAGAACTAGGCCTATATGATGTTTGTTAGTTGATCTTAATAGACATTTGATTCATGATAAGTGGGAGGTTCCCAGGAATGCCTTAAGCCCTTAACAGTGGAGTCAACTAGTTGTTTCTTCCTGTTTTTAAGTTTGTTGCATCCTTTTTAGCTTTACCCCAAGTTTTCTTTGTTTATTTACGTTCATCGTCAGTTGGGCTTTTCTCATTGGATATTTATTAATTTGTTTTCCATCATGATTATGCAGGTTCAGATATATATGTTGCATGTGTTGTGAGGAAAAAAATGTCTTACCGGCCTTTTGCATAATTCATATTTATGAATTGTTGTTGACTTCCTTGTACCCCATGTAAGTTAAAATTGTTTCTTATATACTCTTTTGTACATTTAATGTCCTCTGTTATGAAACGCATAGTTTTGGCTTCATTTCTATAGCATCATATCACAGGGCCTGGACTGGTGTCATGTTTATGCCATGTTTCTTCTAGTTTCATGGGATATGTAATTTGTTTATGCTTAATTTCCTTAGCTTTATAGGGAAATCTTGTTTACTGGATGAGCAACAGCTCTCTACTTGTCATCCAGGTTAGAATACCTACAACATGGTAGTGTGATGCTCACTTGGCATCATCTGTCAACTGTTTGTCTTGTAATGCCAGCCACACTAGGCCAGGTATGGTTGCGTCAAGACTTAGCTTCTTTAGTACCATCCTTATATATTGTCAATGAGTGTTCCCACAAATTTCCATGGATAATTTGCATCATGGTTTTCAGGTTCAAGTTGATTGTAATCGTGTTGTTGCCATTACTTTGATTAATGACTTGTGAGTTGCGATAGGTAACTAGATTGTCTGCAACTACCCAAGAGATTCCAAGATCAGGCTCTGCCAAGAAGATGGAAGCGTCCCTATTTGGATACAATCGGGCAACTAGACTTGTGACAGGTAATCAGATTGTTGTGTTCGAAGGGGCTCGAAGGGGCTACATTTTAAAGGGATTTACGGACTGATTTTGGGATGCGGTTTTTCTATTTTTCGCTGGGTATTTTAATGCAGATCTGGTAACGCGCGCTTTTGGCATGAGTTTGCTGTGATGCGGTGGCAGTTCAGAGATGACTATTACTCCCGATCGAAGTCGATCGCTTGTTTTCAGGCCTTCACTCTTTCTTTAGTTCAAGGGACAACGAGGAAGTTATATGATGTACCTTTTGTATCTGTGAATTAAGTTCAATTTTACAGAAGCAAAGATCTACATTTTCATTTATGTTCTTAGTCGCATCACATCTCATGCAAGCTTTATAGATTCTATGATGTACCTTTCCTTAATATTATGGCCTAGCATCTGATAACTAGCTAGTATATTACTTATCCTCAAACAACTGTCTTCTAATCATATCTAATTCTTGTTTTTCATGTTTAATGTTAGTGTGTTTTTACTTCATCTTTCCCATGTCATCATGGTTCATTAAGAGTCATTCAATTTTGCCCTTTCTCTATTAATAATTGCTAATGTGATGCCTATAAGCATTCACTCTATAACATGTTCAGGGGAAAGAAAGAATTGTGGGTGTATAATGGTCTTATATATTTATCAAATGCAGGTGATATTCATGGTGAATATTTTGATCTCGTGAGACTTTTTTAGTATGGAGGATTCCCTCCTCAGTCCAATAAATGCTTGAGAACTTTATTTCGAGAGGAAACCATGAGTGTGCTTCAATAAATAGTGTGCTTCAATAAATAGTATATATGGATATACGATTAAAAGTCATCAATAAAATTTTCATCAATGAAGTGTAATTACGTATTAAGCTTATATGTCATCAATTGTATAAAAATATCATCAACAAATAATGTCATCATACAAATCATCAATAAAACACTACTTTGAAAAACATGGCATCACGGTTAAAAAATAATCATAAAAAAAGTGTCATCAGTAGCCAACAGTAACAAAAAAATGACATCAATAGTCAACGTTAACAAAAAATGTCACCACGGTACAAATATCATCAATGGTCAACGTGACATCACTACTTTGAAAAAATATGGCATCACAGTAAAAAAAAATATCATCAAACATTTGACATAAAAAAATGCCATCAATAGTCATCACTAAAAAAAAAGGCATCAATGGTCAACGTGACATCACATTAAATAAAAAATGTCATCAAATTTTGAAAAAAGTGTCATTAAACAATTTCACTATAAAAGTTGCATTAAATCAAAAATAAAATGTAATAAAAAAGTGGCATCAAAACGCATCACAAAAATATGTCATCAATAAATAAAAAATCCGAATGAGTTGGCAACGGTCAACGTTTACCGGTCAATGGTCAAACAGTTGACCATTGACCATTTGGGAAGGGTGCTAGCTTGCCTAATTAACTTAGTTTGAGTGCTAATCACCTAATAAAAGGTTCAAAATAAGCTAGTTAGCAAAAACACCCTTAAAAAAAAAAGTTTAAAAATAAGCTACAAAATGAAGCTTATTTTGTGGTTTATTTTACAAAAGTATTGTTTTACCCTTCTCTTTTATCTTATTTGGTTTGAAAGTACCACAATACCCCTAATAACAACAAAATGAACTCCACTTTTTACAAATAAACTGTTTTTCGCCCCATACGGAGATTATCTTGTTGTTTAAATTTTTAACTGTTTTTACCAACAGTTTATAAATTTTACCCTGTTTATAATTTTAGTCAGTTTATTAACTCCGTTCCATACGAAACCATAGTCTCTTTGCTGAAATTCAGTGTTAAAAATTGCTCCATCAAACACCCCTCTATGCCCTCTCACCCTCAGCTCTAAGAGCATTAGCAACGGTGGGGAGCTAGCCTCCCCACTTTACTTTTTCATGGCTTTTGGGCAACCCGACTATTGTGAACAACCTCCCGATTTTTGGGGCGCCTCAATATATTGGGAACCTTCCCAAATCCGAAACCAATAGGATTATGCCACGTGTCCATAAAATAAATCATTATTTTAAACTTTCATCTTTTCATTATTTTTTTAAACTTATACCTTTTCATTTTTTTTAAACTTCAAGTTTTATTTTTAATTTACAGCCCTTTTCATTTTTTTTAAACTTTCAGTTTTTTTTAAACTCAGCCTTTTTTATTATATTTTTTTCAACTTCCATCTTTTTTTTAAAAACTTCCAGCTAGCATATAGGTTATGTAATTTTTATTATTTTTCAATGACAATGTATGGTTAACGTAATTTTTATAATATTTAATTTCACAAGTGTAAGAAATACTAGTTTAAATTAATTTGAATTCATATAAGATTTTTAAGATATCGAATAAATTTGTGATAGAAAGGATTCAATTAATAATTTTTAATTGACGAATTTATTAACAAGTTCGTTAAAAGATTTTAAATTATTAAAATTAATTATGAAATATAATTATAAAATCAAATTAATTATTTTTTAATTGTTAAATAAATCAAGTTATTTTAATACGGAGTATTTGAAATTATAGAGAAAATATTGGTATGAAAAAAGTGATGAAATGGATTTATTGGGCAACCCGACCACTGTGGAGGTTAGGAAAAGAATTGGGGAGGGTTGAGAATAAAGTTAGTGGAAAATGAGATGGACGATTAAGAAAAGGGGAGAGAAGTTTTGGGGAACCCGATCATTGCTGATGCTCTCCTCACCACTACTCTCTCTCCGTCAGTGAGCTCCAGACCACCGCCGCCTCCGACCATGGCCAAGAAACCCACCCTCTTTGCAGGCCCCGACTCCATCACCCCCACCTGCTCTCAAAAACACCTCTCTGAATTCATTGAGAAGTCCGTCGAGCTCAAGGCGAGAGGAGTCGACATCATTGCCTACCTCTCTGTGAACGATGCTTTGTAATAAGGGTTTTGAAGGGGGATTTGGTAATCGGCGACGCGGCTTTGCTCCTCATCGATGGGAATCTGGAGTACACGCTAGCGATTGGGGCTGAGCTTGACCACAACAACATTAAGGCTTCCAAAGAGTGGAGTTCCGGATCAATTTGCTATCAGTCAAAAATGCCGAGAGATTTTGCTGGTTTGTTTTCCTCCTTTTCTATGCAATTTGCCCTTGATTTGATCTTAATTTAACGATTCCAGTTCCGGGAAAAATCAATTAGGGCTGATTTTAGGAATTTGTAATTTGGTAATTATGAAAATCAATTTGCTAGTTTGTTTTCCTCCTTTTCTATGCAATTTGCCCTTGGAAGAATTTTTGAATTTTGGATGCACTTATTAGTTATTTGAGCCACCTCTGTGGTAGTGATTAACAATACCTTATTGTGAAAGGCTAAAGGGGACTGGTTGATGATTATACTTCTTTTCTGTTGAAGGTTGGCTAATGTTGATTATTTTTTGGCGATGATGAAAAATGAACTGTGTTGCAAAATGAATTGTGATATTATTTAAGGTGTGGAGTTGTGGATCCATCTGTGTAGTTGGTTTCCTACTACAGGGACCAAATTTTAGGGACTTACCATGTGTACATGTAGGTTTAAGTAATAAAGTTTAGTGGGATCCGAATGTCAAAAGAGTGTACTTACCCTTGAAAAAGCCGCTGGTATGGTAACATTTGATAGAATATACTCAATATAGTACTAATTTAAGGAGCATTTCACGTTGGATATCGATTCTTGCCTTTTGAATATGATGATTTTTAAAATTTCAGCTCCCTGATTATGCTATGTCTTTTGTTCATGGGACTTCTACCAAGTAAGTTCCATTGCTCAAGCATTCTAATTTCACCAAAGTAAAACTCTCATCCGTCTTAAGGGATCATGATAGCGTCATTTTCCGGGCAGACCTTTTGGGAGATTATGGTGGGACAAGATTGTTGGCACGATTGTTACAAGGGCAGAACCTCACAACTAGGTAATTTGTGTATATGCATATCTAATGTGTAATTTTGTGCCAGAAACAAGCATTAATGATTGTAAATTGTTGCTTTTGCAGGTCATTTTTCACCCATTGTAACATAGAGTATGTCTTGATTGTACATGAGTGATGAACGGTTTTTAGTCGCCTAAACCGTATCAAAATATATTCGAACCTACCTAACTAATGTAGTGTGATAAGTACGAGTCGATCCCACAGAGAATCAAGTTATTTCTAAGTTAAGTTTATTTACCAATTAGTATCAAACGGGGGTTTTTGGGTGGTGAAAATAAGAAATAAACTAAAATAAACTATAAACAAATTAATAGAGATAACGATTAATAAAATAGTTTCACCTACAATTATCCACTTTAATTGGTTGAATTGATATTGTAACTTTCTCTTGTCCTTTTAGGTTTTCTATGAATGCCCTTGTCCCGACCTAATATAGTTACTAGTCCAACCAGTCCTAGCAACCCTTATCAACCGAACAGTCCCTAAAGAAGGATTTAACCCAATTGATAGCTTTAAGTCCAGAGATTAGCCAAGGTATTTGCAATCCCTAAAGAGGGATTTAACAACACATTCAACTTCCTACTCATTCAATTAGTTCAACCAGCCCTAAAGAACAAGTTTGCCACTTAGGTTAAGGTTCATAACCAGGAATCTACAAAACCTTAGCAATTGAATTGATTCTAACTAGTTGCGCGGGCTAAAAAGAATAAAACAATAGACAATCAAGCACAAAGAAGTCGAAGCATTCAATATAGGAAATAAGGAACAAGATTCAGAAACTCACAATCAAACCAAACAAAGCTTCAAATTGTAGACGAAACGGGAGAGTTTAGGTCTCCATAAAAATAAAACAAAACATAATTAGGGTTAAGAGTGGTTACGGCCGTATGAATGTATGTTCCGCCTCCTCCCGTATGAATGTATGAATGTATATATATCAAAAATAAAACCTACGCTATTCTATCTATCCTAGTATAGATCTATCATCTATAGATATAATACTAATACTCCCTCTGTTAATTAAAACTTGTCGTTTACTATTCATGCACGCTTTTTTAGAACGATAAAAACTATATAAAATATTAACTTTTTTTTAAATTTGTTTTTATAAATTCATACTTAATAGTAATAAGTATGATATTATTTAAAAAAATTATTAAAAAAGTTAATATTTTATATAGTTTTTAACACCTAAAAATGCGTGCGTGAATAGTAAAACGTCAAGTTTTAATTAACGGAGGGAGTATATAACTAATTTAATTAATATTAATATAATAATAGCTTAACAACAGTTATTTGCTTGGGGCATTCCAATCACGTGGGCTGTTGTCTCCTTGGATGAACCGGCCCAAAGGGAAGAATCAGGCCTAACGAGTAACGATCAATCCGTATATAACATCTGGCCATTTATTTGTAGCTTGCACCTTTCCATCTTTTGTATAATTTGTCCAATGTTAATTATTCCAAACTTCCTCCAAAATATCTGAAATATATAAAAACACTAGTGTAGACTCCGAAAACTAAATAATATAAAATAAGATATAAAAATATGTAAAAATACTATAAATTAATATGTAAACCTATACTTAAAACATGACTAAAATAGACTCTATCAAACTACCCCATGCTTAGACTTTTGCTTGTCCTCAAGCAAACTATCACAAAACAACGACACCTTGCACTTAAATTGTGCATGGTATGCATCATAACTAAGTTAAATGCAACCTATTATGACCATCTAAATGCATACTATCAATGAGAATGCTTAATGCACGGTTGCAAAGCTTCCTAGACTACTATAGGTTGTATGGCCCTATTAAACAGAGGTGAGCGTTGCTACTGAAACTTTTTAAAGAATCTTAAGTATCAGTTTATTGTCAAAATGTTCTCATTACTGGGATGGTTATCTTATCATGTTTATATTGTTGTGTTTATGATCTCAAATATATTTTGATTGTCCTTGTGCGACTAGTGCAAGAAATAAGATACTTCTTATTTCCTACCTTACGACTGTGTTTATGATCTCAACTTGTTCTGTTGATAAGATTTACTTGTTCTGTTGATAAGATTTACTTGGTTCCGTTATAGCTTTTCCTCTTATTTTAAGATAAAGAGCAACATGGAAGAACAACCATGGAAGAGATAGAGTAAGCAACCTTTTGGAGTTTAAAGTAAGATACCAACAATGTAATACGGAAATTAGGAATCAGGTTGAAATAAGAACCCCATGCTTTAGGTAAAGTAGGTAATGTTAAGCAAACTTACCTATGAGAAAATCAAGAGTGCTATGAATAAAGTGACTTAAATAGCATTATGGGCTTAATTTCTTCTTAAATTGATATCTCTAGACCATTGTTTTAGATTGAATCAAGGATATTTTTTATGAACAAAAATTCAGCAGTGATTCATGAACAAGGACTTAAAATTTGTCAACAAAGTGTTGAATGAATGGATTAATTAGGATCATGATCCTCATCTAACAGAGTGGCTGGCTTCTTAAATAAGCATACCAAGAACAGATTGCATCGGTTATTGCCATTACTATAATTACCTTGAGGCATTGGTACCTGTTTCCTTCTCAATCTTCCCATCGCTTGCTTTCTTGTTTCTACCTGTTGTTCTCTTTGGCTTCTATATAACTTCATCTCTTTTAGGGGGTTGCAGCAATGGAGAAGATGCAGAAGAGGGTGTGGCTTTGATGGTGAGTGCAGAGCAAGATGCACTTTACACTGCAATTCAAGGGTTTGTGGGCAATTGCTGGAATGGCTCTGATCTTTACCCTGATCCCTGTGGCTGGAATCCCATCCAAGTATTATTACCCTTGTAGAATTCAAATTAGTGTAAAGGTGCAAATGATGGTTACAAAGCTACAATCTTTTCTTGGATTAAACCTTTTCTAAGCAATCATGATATCATAATAGTATAGTGCATGCAAATAGAAGGGCAAATCCCTTTTCTATAATCTCCCAATCTTCACTTTTTGTGACTGTCCATTGATTTTTAATTTTATTTTGTTCACATCAACCAATATTGGCAATATTGATATGTTGCGTGGGATCTCCCTTTTATTTTAAATTTTATTTCATTAGGAATTAAATCTTGGATTATTAGGAACATTTATGACTCTTTAAGTCTTATATATTTTTACTTGTTCCCTTACAGTTTGGTCCTGTTGATGGAGTCCTCATTGCCGATTATGGGACTGACCTTGGTTCAAACCCATCTGTACCCGGTATGTCTCTGGTTTCTCCATTTCCCTTTAAATTCTCTAATTTGGCAAATTATAAGAAATGCTCTGAAACATGGCTTTATCAGTAGTCTAAATCCACGTGAAATCACGCCTATCCCCACCTAAATCTTGCATTTTGTTCTTTCCTTGATGCACTAATATTATTTCGGCTGCTCTATAATGTCAAATATGCTACCCTCCTGGAGCAAGATTAAAGCCTGGAAATGAATATGGATATGGGCTTGGCATTCGTGTCGATTCTCCATTGGGACCCTTGAGACTCAAATATGCTTTCAACGATAAAGAATCACATAAGGTTTCATTTTGGTGTAGATCAACAAAACTAGATTCTAGCAAAGCTCCTCCCTCTCATTTTCATTTTGCTTGTTGATCTTTTGTTCGCAACTTTTTTCATTTTGAGGGTAGCGCAAATGAAGCAGTGTAGAGCTCTTCTATGTGAATATTATTCGGCTCCATATAAGATACCAGTGGTTCTTTTGTTTGGGAAGTCGTGAAAACTTGCATCTTGAAGCACAATGATTGTTTCGTCTCAGGTTTGCATGATTAGAATTTTGAAGGTGTAAAAAGTGGGGAGCCCTCACATGAACCCTAAACTCTTATCTGGTTTAAATTGTTATAACAAAATCAATGTTTATTTTTGCCAAATTGATCCGATTTCAGGCTCTAATCTTTTATGCGATGTGTATTGAGTGGTATTAAAGTGTTTGCATAATCATTGAAGCTGCAGTACAACTAGTTAAGTATAAAAGCTAGTAGTAGTATTTAACGGGTTGAAATGCCAATCACGTGGTTAGGCATCTATGGAGTATCTGGTTAGGCATCTACGTGCATCGTACAATCAATGTCGGATGGTTAGGCAGAAGAAAAAAAACCACATCATGAGGGGCACGTGTCAAAAGGGAATTGGATGTGTTTGATAGGCCGGGGACCATCAAGATCGGGGTCTTGAGGAGTAAAGAATCACCTACGACTTATGTCTTATGTGACCTTTTGCAACACCAAATTAATTAGGTTAAATATTTATCATAGAAAGAATTCAAAAAATTATTTTTATTTTATAAATAATCAATTTTCTCATAAAAAAAACATATTTTAAAAAATATTAAAATTGAAAAAAAGCAGATAGCTTGCTGCTTTCTCACCTGCCAGTCACCACTCAGCATATATGGATCCATCATGTATGAACGTGCTTTCCCACCTCCCTCTCATTTTCATTTTGCTTGTTTATCCACCCATATTATTACTTAAATTTTTACTGTAATTAATTAAAGCACATGCCGCAAGCTCAACTCTCTTTGGGAGTATTAATTGATTAGTGATTACCTTTTCTTTATACTCTGTATTTTGTTCCTCATACGGGTTTATTAAATTCTTACAATATTTTTTAGTTAATGTGTTTTTTTATTGAAAAAAGGTTTATATTACTTCTTTATTTTCCTAAAAGATTTAACCAAAGTTCAATTAATTTTATAATGTTCCAAATAAAAATAGATTAATTTATTTATAATCATTTAGGATTTTCAAACTTTTCCCTTCTAACTTTAGAATTTTCACCATTATAATCATCTTTCAACTTAAAACATACATTTATTTGTAATAAAATATATATTATATTTCAAGCAATTTGATTTTGAATTTATTTAAACAGTAGAAATTATTTTATCCCCATATTTAATTTCCTTACTCCTATTTGGATATAAAAAAAATCAATTGCTAACTATAAAATATGAATTCGTAACTTGATTATCCGAACATCGATTTGTGATTAAAGGAATAATAAAGGTTCAATAAATTTACTAAATAAAATATAGTTGAGTAAAAATTTTACTAACTAGTTTTAAATCAGATAAAAAAATCGAACACTTTAATAGTTAGTTTGAAGGGCCTAATATTATAGGAATATAATGCTAATTAAATTTGTAAACTTTCAACAAGGTTAGGACCATAATATAATTTTAGAACAGGGCCTCATAAATCTACGGCACGGCCCTGAGGAGGATTCAAAACATTGACACCTTCACCAAGCCTTCTCTGCGGATCAAAGAGCTCTCAAGTTTCCATTGTCGCTGCTGATTTTATTTCTTTCTTATCTCTCTATTTGTAATCGCTTTATTTCTCTGTTAATTTTCTAATGTCTGATTTCATTGCAGAAGTAACAACACACGAAAAGTTTTGTTCAAGACCTTGAGATCGAGTTCAAGGTCTTGAGATTCAATATCCAGCCCTTGAAGTTGCTTGCTCTACACGACTTTGCGAAAAGCGTTTATACTCTGTTCAACCCTCCCTTCTAGAGTATTTGTCTATTACGGAGTACTATTATTTACCTTAAGTACTCGATTCTTCAAATATATTTTATTTTTATCTCTCGATAGAATCTCTAATGGAAAGAGGCAGTTTCAAAACTTCTTGGCAATTTGGCAGACTTCTTAATGTCAGGGATCTTTTCTCTAAAGGTCTGCTCTGGCTAGTGGGTAATGGGAAAACCATAAATGTATGGTCTGACATTTGGGTGAATGCGCAATATCTTCAAAACTTTCGGAATGATCGTAATCCTAACATAAAAGTTTGTGATTTATTTACAAATACCAACTCTTGGGTGACGAAACCCGATTTTAAGAATCCCGTTTCGGCGGGTTCCGGGATCAAGTGGGGCGTGGGCGAGCTCAGACGATTGGGCTTACCTGAGACGCGTGACGGGGTTACCGTCGGCGTACCCAAACCTGTGCCGATCCGAGCTCAAGCCATCCGCGGACCACTATCCTCCCAGGGCTCCATCAAATGTCGGCTCCCACTGATCGAGATGAATCATATCCCGCTCGGGAAGGCTCTTCGTGCCCTCAAAAACCGACCACGAGTCTCAAGGTTTCGACTCATATTTATAGGAGAACCTCATGAACCCTTGTCGACAAGTGTCCGAGGTAGGTGACAAGTGTCATGTTGCTTGAGACAAATGTCCCAAAAGGTGGCACTTGATGTACAAACAATAGGTTTATGTGGTGATGGTGAGAAAATCCACTATTTTGTTGACTCATTTTGTTATAAGTGATACGGGTTAATTTATTTAGCGGGAACCCGTTTATGCATATGATATTATTTATTTTATGGTGTTTCGGCACAGCTCCTCGAACCTTAGTTAAGATGAGGCTTAGCTAGGGTTCGATTTCAAACGAGACAACATATGCATTTGTACTTCGCCTTCCTTCGGGAGAGTACTCAATATATCAGACTTTTGGTGTAATGTTTTTGCTAAGTTTGTTTGGTCTGGGCTGTACCCAACACATTAGTGGGTTGCCTACGTATCTCTTGGGAAGAGAATCAAGCCTTTCGTAGTTCAATCAGGAAGCCCTCCGCGGATGAGAGCTCTGGCGTTGAGGGGCCTTAATTTATACTCATTTAGAGTTTATCTCCGCGAGCATACCAGCTATGATCGGTGGCCCTCTGTGAGCATAACTCAAGCGTAATGGGACTTAAAAGAATCCTCGATCCGAGAGGCAAGCTCTACGACCTGATGCCCGACGCGGAGCAAGATCACGCGTAATGGGACTTAATAAAATATTCGATCCGGGAGGCAAGCTGTACGACCGGATGCCCGACGCGGAGCAAGATCACGCGTAATGGGACTTAATAAAATATTCGATCCGGGAGGCAAGCTCTACGACCGGATGCCCGACGCGGAGCAAGATCACGCGTAATGGGACTTAATAAAATATTCGATCCGGGAGGCAATCTCTACGACCGGATGCCCGACGCGGAGCAAGATCACGCGTAATGGGACTTAATAAAATATTCGATCCGGGAGGCAAGCTGTACGACAGGATGCCCGACGCGGAGCAAGATCACGCGTAATGGGACTTAATAAAATATTCGATCCGGGAGGCAAGCTCTACGACCGGATGCCCGACGCGGAGCAAGATCACGCGTAATGGGACTTAATAAAAAATATCATCTCCGAGAATGCAGATTCGATCGGAGGCCCGACGCGGAGCCAAGCTCCAGCGTCCTAGGACTTAATATAAAATATCATCTCCGAGAATGCAGATTCGATCGGAGGCCCGACGCGGAGCCAAGCTCTAGCGTTTTAGGACTTAATATAAAATATCATCTCCGAGAATGCAGACTCGATCGGAGGCCCGACGCGGAGCCAAGCTCCAGCGTCCTAGGACTTAATATAAAATACCATCTCCGAGAATGCAGATTCGATCGGAGGCCCGACGCGGAGCCAAGCTCCAGCGTCCTAGGACTTAATATAAAATATCATCTCCGATAATGCAGATTTGATCGGAGGCCCGACGCGGAGCCAAGTTCTAGCGTCCTAGGACTTAATATAAAATATCATCTCCGAGAATGCAGATTCGATCGGAGGCCCGACGCGGAGCCAAACTCTAGCGTCCTAGGACTTAATATAAAATATCATCTCCGAGAATGCAGATTCGATCGGAGGCCCGACGCGGAGCCAAGCTCTAGCGTCCTGGGATTTAATCAAATAATTCCATACTAAAGAGGTCTTGTTAAATTGGCAATTCCTGATGAATCACCTCTTACAATCAGCACAGAATAAATAAAATTTGCTTTGAAATCATATGAAGTGCCATTCTCTAAAAGTTATGACAGTAGCTTACCAGGGGCAAATAAGATAGCCGATTACTAATTTCCAAGATGGAGGTGTTTGTGGTTCATCAATATTTCCACATGATTGAAACCAAATCAATTCGTCATGGTAGCAGCTAGCTAAACAATCGCGTATTTTGGTGTAAAAATTCTTGATAGAGCGATAGTAACCTGACGCTTATGCAACTAATTCGCGATCAAGACTCCTAATTTGCTTTGTAACCTGTACTGCTGCACAAAATACAAATTAAACTCAAGGATAAAGGTAATATAGACTTTGAAGGGTCTGTGATGGCACCCATTTTGCAAGCATCAGCAACCATTAGGTGGTGACCGCTCGCGATCGAAAAGGTGGTGACTTTAAAAGTCGTCTTTCAGAATACGACAATATAGAATTTATGACAGTTAGAGGTATGAGGGACACCAATCCTTAGGAGCAAGGTAGACATCCATATATAGTTAAAGCATGTGCTGCTCAGCATGCTATGGTTAACAAAGATAGCTTGGTATGGAGATGAGCCAAGATTGCTCCTCTTGTTTAGCATCTATTTGCTCCAACTGTATTACACAAACCTTGCTACTTTTGCTATGGCGTCGTATTCTCCTTTAACACCTGTTTTATTAACCTTCACTCATGGCAACATGTATATACACACACAATCTATTGTCTCAAATAATCAGAACTTATAGAACATATATATGCAGTAGATTTCCTTGACTAAACGATCGAACCCGAAACAAATACCAATATTGGTTGTTTGTTTGTCCTACAGTTCAAGCGATCATTACATGAAAGGTATAAATTTACTTTATATGCCAACACCTGATGAATGATGGTGAATTATGCATATGAATGTACACAAATGGATGCAACAGGTATATCATAGTCATCGTTTTTCATAGGAGGTACCTATCCTTTACGTAACTTATTCATATATCCGATATATTGTAAAGGCTCGGATTTTAAAATCCTAAATCTTGAAAAAAAAAATATATTTTAAATGAATTTGAAACGAATTTAATTCGGGTTTCATTATTAAATTCAGATAGGAAAATTTGAAAGTTATTAATTGATTGAGCCAGGATAAGATCGAGAGAGCGGGTTTCAGTGCGTAATTATTTCGGGTATTTTGGAACCACAATTTTGTCTCCTTCTCCTTTGATTCGGCGTGCCCCAACCACTCTCTTCTCTTCATCTGATCTGATTTCAGACCATCTCATTCTCCAGCTTTACTTTCTCAAAATTGGCTAAACCACACCTCTTTCAATCCCCCTCTCCCATTGACCGGTTTCCCCAACTGTAAACAAATAACCCAACTACACCTTACCTCTCTGAAATTGCCCAATACAATCTGAAAAGCAACCCTCTTCACATTTGACTTTCAATTCCAAACCCCCACCTTTTTCTTCCTTGTGAGGTTGCAGAGGAACCCATTCCTCTCCACCTTTCAAAAACCAAACACACCTAAGCTTCTTATCTCCCTTTGTCGTGACTCCTTTGAGCAAGGTTGCTCCTTCCTCCATTGTTCCATCACCCCAGCAGCCTCCATCGCGGCACCAGAGCCCACCTCGCATCTCTCGTTCCCTTTCTCATTCCGAAGCATCACCCAGCGCCATCGAGCTTCACCCGAGCACTCCGGCAGCTCCCATCTCCTCCCATTCCGTCCGAGTAGCAGCAGCTACAAGATCGTCTTCCGCTCCCCGTCGAGCTACAAGCAAACACCACACCTCCGTTCTCCTCCTTTCCGCCTCCCTGTTCTGCCGGCAACCACCGCCACTCGCGACCTTCACTCCCTTCTTCTCTCGTGACGAGCGACAGTAGGCCATTGAGCCCTCACCGTCACTTACCTGTTTTCCGACGACCCAGAGCACGCCTGAGCCACACCTGAGGACCACCAGAGCGCACCTGAGCATCCCCGAGCGCAGCCACCGCTTCCTCCATTTCTCTGTTCTACCCGGTTCGGTAAGCTTCGTTCCCCTTCACTTCACCTCCAAATCGAGCCAAGACTCCTCTTTTAACTCCATTCCACTCTCCCAGGGACACCTCTGGCAAGAATCCATCTCCGTTGAAGCCAATCGAGTCTCCGGCGAGCCTCGAATCGACACCGACGACGTTT
Organism: Persicaria tinctoria; assembly: GCA_037127255.1. Lineage (NCBI taxonomy): Eukaryota > Viridiplantae > Streptophyta > Magnoliopsida > Caryophyllales > Polygonaceae > Persicaria > Persicaria tinctoria. The sequence continues at coordinate 15,071,768 of JBANSL010000007.1, read as the reverse complement.
CCGGCGAGATTCAAACCCCTCGGTGAGCTCCTATCCTCACCTCCTTTTCTTTTCCTTTCAGATTCCGTGTGTATGTGTGTGCTTCGTGGTCGGAGTCCGCGTGGCCGGAGCCTAGCTCCACCGCCGTCGGGCCCCCTTCCTCCTCTTCCTCTATCGTTCTCCTCGAGCCCAGAACACGTTCCCTCCGTTCTGTTCTTTTTCCGAACAGCAAAATGGGGAAGGAGGTTGCGGGCCCCACTGCTCCACCTAGGCTTCCACATAAGCTGGGCCCCTCCTTGTTTCTTTCTCTATTTGGTTACAGATGGAAGGAAGAATGAAAGGCATCACATGGGCCTATTTCTTTCTTTGGGCCGGATGTTCTGCTTTAACCAAACAAATGAGTTGGCCTTTTACTTCTAGGAACAAAAGAATTGGGTTTAAGACAATAAGGATTCGGTTTTGGATTTTTTTTTTAAAACATAAGGTCGGATTGGTAATTCTAGAAGAGCTGATTTTATAATATTTTATGAAAGTGTTCAAAAGAAAATGGTATTTATAATATTATATAATATTATTTGAGGATTAAAATATAAAATATTATTTGAGGTTTAAGATATAATATTATGGTGATTAAAAGAAAATATAATATTTTGAGACTTGGAGATTTAAAAAGGTATTGTCGGATTTAAAAAGAAATTTGACGAACATTTTCCAAGGTCGGAATTTCTAACTATTTTAATCGGATTTTGAAGTGGTTTTGGAATTTACTTGGGAATCTCATTTGTTCGATGACTGACTAGCATGCTGTTATGATATGTGTGACTAATAGCATGACTTGTGGTGATTTATTATGTAAGATTGAATGTTAGATAATTATGAGGAGGATATATAATTATATGTCAAGTAAGAATATGAGATGTTAGAGTTATGTTATCGCTTGATTATACCTTATGGATATGATGAACTCGAGATATATGACTATGCAAATATATGGTTATGAACACATGAATGTGGCCGAATGGAATGATGAGAATGATATGGTCTTGTGGGATGTGGCAATATGATGAATGGTTGAATTTGACGGAACGATGATTGTGTGCTTGGATGATATGCTTGAGTGCTTGGATGACTAGACGTAGACTTATACATATATGATCTGATGTGTATCTAGGTGCTACCTTGTAATTATGAATGATGTATGCCGGATCTTCTATTTTGCTGTTCTGCACCGCCAGGTAAGTCTCTTTGGAGCTTACTCAGATTGAATAGAGCTATTCCCTGCTTTAGGTGCATGATATACTAAGTGTTGCATTCATAATCAGCATGCCATATAGTACCATGCTAGGTTGCATCTACGTTGAGCATCCCATTTCTTTATGCGTATGTAAACAGAACGGCCGTTATCTGTGAAGTAACTAGAGTCATTGCTAGGGTCATAGGGTAGCCCAGCCTCATCGGGTACCCTGAGTCAATCGAGTCATGCACTTTCTTATATTATGAGATGCCTGCGGGCTTTATTGTGGAGCGGGTTAGGCATGCGTGCCGCCCTACTATGAATGAATGCATTCACGAGCTGGCCAGTCTCCACCTATCGGAAGGGGTGGAGGTAGGAGAGGGATATACCACTTGGTATTCTGTGCTAAGGCCTTATTATTATTATGTACTTGATCTTAGGAGCATGTTAGTGTGTTAATATTCCGCCATGCATCTAGAAGCATCTTTATTAGGTATAGCGTATATGTGTGCTTATGGTTGGGATGCAGAGCTAAGTGGGCATCGATCTGATCCCGCCCCATATCAATTTTTTTTAGGTATTATTTATGTTCATCCTATCGGTGCTGTTTGCTTATTGCGCGGGTCATTTTGTCGGCGGAGAGTGAGCGCTGGGGTATAGACTTCACCAGACTCTGATTATATTTTTGGATTTACACTTTAGACTCCGTTTTGACCCGGCTCTGCCGTAGCACACTCTTGTATTACACTTGTTTTCGCTAGTCGCATGATTTCTGATTTCCACGCTTAGACTTACGACAGGTACAGGGGACTTCCCCGGGGATTCCAACGATCCCTTCAATTTTGGGTATGAAATCCCCCTTTGAAAACATTAAAGTAAGTTTTGAAACCTTCAACCTGTACTCGGGGCGCAAGGTCCTAACGAGGGGTTTAATCCCTCGAAACGTAACTCGGGAATCATAATCCCGGGCCGTTACAAGGGGGTTTCAGAGCTGAGGTTATGCAAACCGAGTATGATAGGTTGAAGTGGTTTTGAAATGGCCCAAGGTTTTCAAATGGTTTTTCAAAATGTTTTAGAAAGGGCAAAATGAATTTAATATGGCTAACTCAAATGGACTAAATATGAACTTGACTCAATAAATTCGGTAATCAAACAAAGGGAAGTGACGGGGTAATAAAGGCGCTAGACCATCCCTATTGGATGTAGTTGGGAATGGGTAGGCAAAATACTAGATTTCTTTTACAGATAGGGTTTGAAGACTCCAAGGAGCCCGAGGGTTGGAGTAGCTTGGGTTAGGAGGCCGTGAGGTATTTGCCCCTCCGGTCAGCCGTCCCTCGAAGGACGGCATAGATGGTCTCTATTATTATATGCATTATATCCAACTGGGCCTGAGGGCGATCCTCCTCGAAGAGGATCATATTAACCCCGTTGATTGCTTAAATGTTGAGTGCTGTTTTGCTTAAGATAGAGAACTAATCAGTATGTCTTGACTTGAATCATGTATTGAATAACTGTGCAAACGGGATAGCGGGAGAGTACCTCGTTCTTATGTCATTGGAATTCCTGTCTTGTCGGAATGGAACTTCCTTAATTCAAACCCTTTGATGATTCTGACTTCGTCATCCGTCACACCAAAATATTTAGGCATGTTAGCAAGAGTCAAAGAGCACCCGCTCACCCCGTTTCGAGTCCTGTCTGATATCCTACCATTTATGCTTCTACCGAGTCTTGTACTAGAGGTTGGTGTCTCCCACGGGAAATTTGGGTTGGTCATCTAATTGCCTTCAAAAATCATGTCGGATGTGAGAGTTACTTGAGTATGTTAGTGGGAGTGATGACTGAAGTAGTTTTGAGTTAGGAGTGAGTTGTTTCATGGAGTCATACTAGCGTCCCATGGGAAACAGGGTAATGAGTTGGTGATTGCCTTTGGATAATTCTGTCTGGTTATAATAGTAACCCTTCTTCTAATCGCATGACATAATACATTGATATATTTCAACATGACTTATCTGATATCTTGCATGATTGCAATTGTGAATGAGTATATGTGTCGCATGTATGAATTCCCATGATTGTTGCTCTCTCTTGAATTAGGTCCATAATAGTGTGGTCAACCCTCGTTGAATGATTAAAATAGGGAATGAATTATTAGCGTGCTAAATTGATCTAAGTGAACTCTGTTGGCCATGTACATGCTTAATGAGTATTGTCAGCATCATGTAGGACATATACCTTCCAGTTATAGGCCCTCATATGATTATGTGAAGTCTTGATATTACTTAGCGAATATGGATGTATATGATACGATAGTTGTTGTACCACCCTGTATGACCTGACCATATCTTTAGCATGATTAGTAGGGACTAGGGAGCTTCTTAGCATGCTTGCATTGACCCATATTGTCCCGATCCGCTTATGTGTGCATCTAAGGTGAGTGATTAATCATACATGTTATATTCCGTGATGCTCGTTGGATCCTGCATAACTTATGTTGCATGTGTCCATTGTCGGTCCATTTATGCATGATCTTAATATGTAAGGCATGACTGGTAAATGAAATGATAGGGTGCTAGCTTGTTCCACGTGCATGAAAATTTTGATTAGATGAACGTGTTGTGATTTCATAGACCGTTATTCCTTGAGATAGGTACATGCTAGTGTGGAATAATGTTGTTGAGATATTCGCGATTGTTATGTGTTTGTGTGCCACAATTATAACCTCATGGAATACCCTAAGGGCATTGTTATAATCCACGGGTTGGGATTCTATCTTCGATCTCGTCGTCCCTAGTTCTGATGCATGCCCAAAATCCTCGAGGGCGTGTGTCGTCTTCCCTTGTCTCTCCCCTATCTCTGTAACTTCAAACCCTTGCGATCCTCTGATGAACGTCGACACAGAAGGAAGAGCTGACGACCAAGTGGCACCGGAACGGCGCAACGGAAGTGTGGTGGGTCCATGGCCCATAGCCTCCAAGGACGATGTCACCGATGACAAAGAGGCAAATATGCTTCAAGGACGGCAGTCGTGAACATGATTCCCCCAGCTGACTCGAAGAAGAGCATTCTTAATTCAAATCGCGAATCCTTCTATATTAATCGGAATTAATGTTGTGTCATAGGCCTGGAACTGACTAAATGAATGTGTGATGATTGATATGTTGAGTTGGTAGTGAATGATTGTCTGACTAACTTGTGTCTGTGATGATGTGCCTTTATGCTTACGCGCACTGACCTGCTAGTAAATCGGTTACGAGTTATATAGGTGGTGGTGTTTGTTTCTTGTGCATGAGTCGAGTGATTCCTTTGTGAGACGGATCGGGAAATGGCAGGTAGATTGAGGTCTTCGAGTTGGTCATTGGTTGTGCGAGATGGAGTGCATGAAGGATGTGTTAGCTTGGGTAGAGTCGAGTGAGTTATGACTTGTCGGAGATAGTGGTCAATGAGTATATTTGAGCTTCCAGGTAGGTCTTAGGTGAGGAGTGGAGTTAGCATGGCGAGATTTCAAGGGATAAGTCCTAGCAGGATGAGTCGGTAGGTAGTGGGTGTGTGGTGTGAGCACGTGGAATAGAAGGGTGGTTGGCTGAGGTCTAGACTAGTTCATTTGGGTGACCTTGAGAGTGGGTGTGAGTATAGGTAGTCAGTGTAGTTCTATAGGTAGGCAGCGTTGAGGATGATCGGTTAAGGAATGTCTAATGAATCGTGGAAATTGGGACTAGGTTGTATGTGTAGCGATTGGGAGCGATCTTGGTAAAGGCTGAGGTTGAGGAATCGCTAAGGAAGAGTAGTATAAGGTTTCTGGGAAATTATCGATCTTGAGTATTAGGTTGTTCATATCAGGATTTTACGTGTGATGAGTATTTGAGAATTGTTTGGATAGAATTGATAGTGCTTGGAGAATTCACGAGCGAAGGATTTCTAGATGCGTTGTTGGATTTTAGCATGGGGAATGAATCATGACTTATGAGTGGCGGTTATTGTGGCTATTGAGGTATTTGGGGATGTGGGATGAGTCTTCGAGGAAAGGTTGGTAGTTAGGCAAGAATGTCGTTGAGATTTCTAGTATGATTGCGGGCTTGAGGTCGAGATAGGGAGATTCTGATCATGAAATTGGGAATTTGGCAAGGCATAAAGTATTGATAACGCTAGGGGAAGAATGTTTTAGAAGGTTGGCTAAGTTGCAGCACTTGGGGGATTTTGGATGAGAATGTCAGAGGAATTCTGGGGGAATAATGATCGGTACATAAGGGTTTAAGCGATAGAGATTTCGAGGTTCGAGAAAGTGTGATCTAGGGCAATTTAGGAATATGCGGAAATGAGGAAATTTGGGAATATGCTGAGAACAGGATCTAGAGTAGGTCGGCTTGAGGAGTTGTGATTGGTTCAAGTTTCATGAGATTCGGAATGGGATGAGTAGGTAAAATCAGTGGTTGGTATTTGAGGATAAGCGTTGGCAATGAGGGCCTTGGTGATTCATGGCTGAGAGTAGCACTAGATGGGTTTCGGCGTTAAAGTTGGTTAGGAGTGACAATTGTGAGATTGTGAGTATGAGTTGGGTTCTTAGAGGTGGATGGCTAATGAGAGTGATTTGTGGTGCGGGAAGTGTGATTAGGTTAGGGGGAAATTTGAGATGCCTCATTGGGTGATGATGGTCAGGCGGAGTCGTGAGAGCCATTTAGTAGAGAACTTGGGATTTCTCTTAGAAGGTAAGGATGAGACGGATAGAGGACCCCTAGGGCGAGGATGTGTTTTATATGGAGTCTTGATCGTTGGTCGTAATGTTGGGCTTGTCAGATTAGAAAATTTGAGCGATTGTGCTGCAGGATATGGTTTTAGATGAGTGAAAGGTTAGGACTTGAGATTTGAATATCGAAGTAGATTGATCGTTAGATGGCTTGATGGCATATGGTTTGGGATGTAGGCTTTGTATGGCAGATAGTATGAGATTTGAGAGTTCGTATATGAGTGGGATGCTATGGTATTCAGAACTAGTATCGGATTGAGTGGTAAACCTAGGTAAGGATGATCTTGATGAGAGAGATGAGGAGCAATGGTCGTGTCTTTTTATGGTGTGATAAATCCTACCACGATGATACGATGTTGGATATGCTATGATATGTGACTATCCTTGACATGAATATGATCTGTTTATGAAGATGTGGACGGATTGATATGGTGTTTCTCTGATTACTATGTTATATGATGCCTTGAACTGGAACTACTAGGGTGATAGAATCGGATTGATGAAATTTGATTCTGACTTGGAACCTAGGAAGGAAATATGGGATTAACCCTTAGAGGTGGATGATTCCACCTCCTGAATTTGAAGCTTGCCTGACTAACATCGGGTTAAGGGATTTTGAATGACGTTTAAAAAGAACTAACTTGGATTCTGGGAATTGAACGCGATCAAGAACTTCAATGATTTTGAAAACAAACCTTTTCGAATTGAGGAAACCTTTTGAAACTTTTCCGACCCGAGCTTGCATTATGACACCCCACGAAGTGGATACATGCATTTTATAGAGGCCCTTATAGACTGCTTGCTAAGACCTAGTGGAGATGCCGTAATGCTTTTCGAGTTATGATATATCCGAGAAGTCGGGGTAAGGATGTGGTAAGGGCCCATATCACACTCTCGCTACGACCTATCGGAGATATTATGACCATGACGACGATACTATGAGAATCTTATAGGGGCCCTTATGAGGCACTTATGGAATCAATGGAATGGTCCTTGGACTCACCTATTCCAACTTCATCCCCTACCTTGTTCTGGTTTTAGTCTCGGGGACGAGACTTATTTTTAGAGGTGGATGATGTAAAGGCTCGGATTTTAAAATCCTAAATCTTGAAAAAAAAAAATTTAATGAATTTGAAACGAATTTAATTCGGGTTTCATTATTAAATTCAGATAGAAAAATTTGAAAGTTATTAACTGATTGAGCCAGGATAAGATCGAGAGAGCGGGTTTCAGAGCGTAATTATTTCGGGTATTTTGGAACCACAATTTTGTCTCCTTCTCCTTTGAATCGACGTGCCCCAACCACTCTCTTCTCTTCATCTGATCTGATTTCAGACCATCTCACTCTCCAGCTTTACTTTCTCAAAATTGGCTAAACCACACCTCTTTCAATCCCCCTCTCCCATTGACCGGTTTCCCCAACTGTAAACAAATAACCCAACTACACCTCACCTCTCTGAAATTGCCCAATACAATCTGAAAAGCAACCCTCTTCACATTTGACTTTCAATTCCAAACCCCCACCTTTTTCTTCCTTGTGAGGCTGCAGAGGAACCCATTCCTCTCCACCTTTCAAAAACCAAACACACCTAAGCTTCTTATCTCCCTTTGTCGTGACTCCTTTGAGCAAGGTTGCTCCTTCCTCCATTGTTCCATCACCCCAGCAGCCTCCATCGCGGCACTAGAGCCCACCTCGCATCTCTCGTTCCCTTTCTCATTCTGAAGCATCACCCAGCGCCATCGAGCTTCACCCGAGCACTCCGGCAGCTCCCATCTCCTCCCATTCCGTCCGAGTAGCAGCAGCTACAAGATCGTCTTCCGCTCCCCGTCGAGCTACAAGCAAACACCACACCTCCGTTCTCCTCCTTTCCGCCTCCCTGTTCTGCCGGCAACCACCGCCACTCGCGACCTTCACTCCCTTCTTCTCTCGTGACGAGCGACAGTAGGCCATTGAGCCCTCACCGTCACTTACCTGTTTTCCGACGACCCAGAGCACGCCTGAGCCACACCTGAGGACCACCAGAGCGCACCTGAGCATCCCCGAGCGCAGCCACCGCTTCCTCCCTTGCTCTGTTCTACCCGGTTCGGTAAGCTTCGTTCCCCTTCACTTCACCTCCAAATCGAGCCAAGACTCCTCTTTTAACTCCATTCCACTCTCCCAGGGACACCTCTGGCAAGAATCCATCTCCGTTGAAGCCAATCGAGTCTCCGGCGAGCCTCGAATCGACACCGACGACGTTTCCGGCGAGATTCAAACCCCTCGGTGAGCTCCTATCCTCACCTCCTTTTCTTTTCCTTTCAGATTCCGTGTGTATGTGTGTGCTTCGTGGTCGGAGTCCGCGTGGCCGGAGCCTAGCTCCACCGCCGTCGGGCCCCCTTCCTCCTCTTCCTCTATCGTTCTCCTCGAGCCCAGAACACGTTCCCTCCGTTCTGTTCTTTTTCCGAACAACAAAATGGGGAAGGAGGTTGCGGGCCCCACTGCTCCACCTAGGCTTCCACATAAGCTGGGCCCCTCCTTATTTCTTTCTCTATTTGGTTACAGATGGAAGGAAGAATGAAAGGCATCACATGGGCCTATTTCTTTCTTTGGGCCGGATGTTCTGCTTTAACCAAACAAATGAGTTGGCCTTTTACTTCTAGGAACAAAAGAATTGGGTTTAAGACAATAAGGATTCGGTTTTGGATTTTTTTTTTTAAAACATAAGGTCGGATTGGTAATTCTAGAAGAGCTGATTTTATAATATTTTATGAAAGTGTTCAAAAGAAAATGGTATTTATAATATTATATAATATTATTTGAGGATTAAAATATAAAATATTATTTGAGGTTTAAGATATAATATTATGGTGATTAAAAGAAAATATAATATTTTGAGACTTGGAGATTTAAAAAGGTATTGTCGGATTTAAAAAGAAATTTGACGAACATTTTCCAAGGTCGGAATTTCTAACTATTTTAATCGGATTTTGAAGTGGTTTTGGAATTTACTTGGGAATCTCATTTGTTCGATGACTGACTAGCATGCTGTTATGATATGTGTGACTAATAGCATGACTTGTGGTGATTTATTATGTAAGATTGAATGTTAGATAATTATGAGGAGGATATATAATTATATGTCAAGTAAGAATATGAGATGTTAGAGTTATGTTATCGCTTGATTATACCTTATGGATATGATGAACTCGAGATATATGACTATGCAAATATATGGTTATGAACACATGAATGTGGCCGAATGGAATGATGAGAATGATATGGTCTTGTGGGATGTGGCAATATGATGAATGGTTGAATCTGACGGAACGATGATTGTGTGCTTGGATGATATGCTTGAGTGCTTGGATGACTAGACGTAGACTTATACATATATGATCTGATGTGTATCTAGGTGCTACCTTGTAATTATGAATGATGTATGCCGGATCTTCTATTTTGCTGTTCTGCACCGCCAGGTATGTCTCTTCGGAGCTTACTCAGATTGAATAGAGCTATTCCCTGCTTTAGGTGCATGATATACTAGGTGTTGCATTCATGATCAGCATGCCATGTAGTACCATGCTAGGTTGCATCTACGTTGAGCATCCCATTTCTTTATGCGTATGTAAACAGAACGGCCGTTATCTGTGAAGTAACTAGAGTCATTGCTAGGGTCATAGGGTAGCCCAGCCTCATCGGGTACCCTGAGTCAATCGAGTCATGCACTTCCTTATATTATGAGATGCCTGCGGGCTTTATTGTGGAGCGGGTTAGGCATGCGTGCCGCCCTACTATGAATGAATGCATTCACGAGCTGGCCAGTCTCCACCTATCGGAAGGGGTGGAGGTAGGAGAGGGATATACCACTTGGTATTCTGTGCTAAGGCCTTATTATTATTATGTACTTGATCTTAGGAGCATGTTAGTGTGTTAATATTCCGCCATGCATCTAGAAGCATCTTTATTAGGTATAGCGTATATGTGTGCTTATGGTTGGGATGCAGAGCTAAGTGGGCATCGATCTGATCCCGCCCCATATCAATTTTTTTTAGGTATTATTTATGTTCATCCTATCGGTGCTGTTTGCTTATTGCGCGGGTCATTTTGTCGGCGGAGAGTGAGCGCTGGGGTATAGACTTCACCAGACTCTGATTATATTTTTGGATTTACACTTTAGACTCCGTTTTGACCCGGCTCTGTCGTGGCACACTCTTGTATTACACTTGTTTTCGCTAGTCGCATGATTTCTGATTTCCACGCTTAGAATTACGACAGGTACAGGGGACTTCCCCGGGGATTCCAACGATCCCTTCGATTTTGGGTATGAAATCCCCCTTTGAAAACATTAAAGTAAGTTTTGAAACCTTCAACCTGTACTCGGGGCGCAAGGTCCTAACGAGGGGTTTAATCCCTCGAAACGTAACTCGGGAATCATAATCCCGGGCCGTTACATATATGTTTATGTATATTTGCCGATTTTAGATTGAAATCAAACCTAGATCAACACGTTTGATCAACAGGCTAAAATCCCAAGGAATCAGTAGGTACCTCCGTACTCATGTTCATGTCACTGGCTGGTTTATTCCACTCCGTATTTATCAATTTTAGAAATTGGAACCTTATAAATAAGATAGACCAGCGGATGAATTACCTTAATTAGATCACCTCTTAGGATGATCGGGCTTGCTCTACGCCATTTGAAAGGGTCGCGTTGGAGATGGTCACGATGGATAAAGAATTTTGACGGAATCCCAAGTGTCATCCCCGATATCTTGGACGTGTCGTCTAGGGCTGCAAGTGACGAATTCCACTTCCCGGGTCCCCAAAGTTTGACTCTCTATAATATTCTAGAAAAAAGATTTAATCCTCCTTTCTTAAGAATAGTTGAGCTGAAAATCGACTAGCTTAGTCTTTATATACTAGGGTGTACGAAGCTATTTCAGAGCGAATCTCGGTAATCACAAACATCATTGGGTGCCTACGGCTCGATCTGCATTATAACCCAATCCAACCGCGATTGGCAAAACAAAAGGGGACCAGTAATCGGAAGGACCCTAAGCAGCGGACCAGGAGCATTATCATGCTAGCAGTACGGACCATCCGCGGATCGGACAAGCTATATCAAGCTACTGCTACCTGTTGACCAGTATACCGATGATTTGCCACGGCCCGACAAAGAGCTTGAAGGAGATACGCGATCGGCAGGCTAAGGGGATGCAGAGAATCACCAAGAGCAAATAGACACAGGTGCTGTCCGCGGATGAAGTCGAGGCTGGACTGCGCTCGCGGTTGTCGCTCATTCAGCCTTGGAAATGGGGGGCTCTTATCTGTTGAGAAAAATCAGTGTCAGGTGAGACCCCGACCACTAGGCGCTTAATTCAAAAGCTGACGCTTCTCATTAAGAAATTGCTCAAATCGATCAGAAGCTCAGAATGCGAATGGAGAATTAGAACCCAAAGCCCGATGCTCAACATCGAGAAACCGAAGAAAGAAAGTGCCCGAGCGAACGCAGCCGCGGACAAAGTCATTATACACTCAAAGGATTAGCGGCAAAGGAGGGCATCTGCTCATCTGCACTACGTGTCCGAGATAAGATCAGGCAAAGATAGGGAAAATTGATGGCTGGACGCGGTCATTAGGCCCACTGGAAAGTCTGACACAGGTTGATGAGTTGCGCCACGGTTACCACGTGTGGTGCTCACTATGATGCGCTAGATCCTCGATCGTCGCCCGAGTCCAACGCAGGCCACGATTTACCGCCATATGATCCGCGAATGACTTTAAATAGCTCGTGATTGATCCTTCGATGAGTTTCGATAGTTGCCTTGGGTGGCTAATCACCCAGTGAAGGACTCAAGTTCTGGTGCATTGGCTCGACCGTTTTCGTACTTTCTTTCGCAAGCTTCAGATCAGCTCGACAGATGTATGTAAAACCTAGGTGTGTATAAAAACATACAGGCCGAACAATATATATACAAACCAATGTGCAGGCCAATGTCGATATGGCGACTGATTTACCTGGCTACTTCCTCGATCGATCATTGCCGACCGAATCCTCCTTGGAGAGTTCTATTTACCACTGATAAGAAGAAACTAATGATCACAAACGCCTAACTGACGGATCGGGTTATGTGTTATCGTGAGCGGACCCTCCTGTGTCCCATCGTTGCTGCTCATCTCCAAATGGTGAAGATTGGTGACATCAAGAAAATCAGGAAGGGATCTAACATCCACAACGACCTCCGATCTTCGATCGCGTCCAGGGCACTCAAAGTACTCACGGTCATTGATATATATAGTGGTTGCTCCGCCACCTATGTCGGTTTCCTTGTCGGGTTTTTAATCCTCCCAAAATTCTGTCGTTGATCCATCCGCGGTTTGGCCATACTCTTCTTGCCCAAGATTCTGTCGGCACGCGGGAGTGAGGGTAGTCGTCTCTAATTATCCTCCATCAATCTTCTTCGCAACCCTGATTCGTCCGCGTACAATTGACTGGTGGTAGCTTTGGGTAGAAAACCCAATTGTTCGGATGGCTCAAACAATAACTGAAGAAAACTCGTTGCCTTATGCGTACGATCAATTTTGCTATAGAGTTGTTGCTGCAGTTTCCCCTTGAATAAGATATGAGATTTTGGGAAGCTTCTTACCTGCATCGCAAGCTGACACGGCGCGAAGAGGTATATAATAGATGAGATCTCAAGCGCTACCCCACTTTAGTCAAGAAAGGCATCACGGTTACAGGGTGGTCCGATGCCCTGTCTATATGCGGAGGGTATAGCTTGGTGACATCAAGATCACAGGCCCATATACAGGGTAGGTCGATGTTCTGTCTATCAGTGGACAGTAATCTCTGGTGACGTCAAGATCAAGAGCTCTCTTTATAGAAACCATTGATCCTACCAGGATGATAGATTGCATTCACCGTGATAACAATTTGCAGTTGTGGGTCAATTCCTTTACGAAGCTTATTGTTGCTGTCAGATCGAGATGTGTGATTGTCGACTAGCATCTTTACTCATATCACTATATCAGTCTTGGGAGTGGAAACTGCTGCTCGTGACGTTTGTTACTAACAGCAGAGCGGGTCAAGATGATCCTGCTAATGACAAAATGATTTTCCGACCTTGTTTATGGCGGTCAGTCAGTCAAAGGAGCAGCTGCTCGCGTAGGCAAGAAGCGGAACAAGCCTGGATTGCAAGGATGGATTCTTCGTGGACGAATACCTTTTGAATACCAACTGACGGCAGTTCTAATCTATCGTTGTCAAGACTACGGACGTATCGATCAACGTTCTTAAAATAGCTTTACGAGCCTTAAAACCGGATAGTTGAAAGTCCGGCTACGAGTAAATCACCAACTGACCTTTCTATCACAATTGCATTTGAACCCACGTGGTTGCACATGGCCTATCTTGCGTTTGCTTCGCGAACAACTTTTGTAGTTACACCACTGGTTGACACCAAGAACAGCAACCTCAACCGTTCTCCAGCTCACAGGTGTATTCGTGTGCCCAACAAATTTTAATACTCATATTCTGTTGCTAGAGCTTCTCACAAATGATTATGGTGGCCACGTATATATATGCCCAACTTTGAATAAAACCCACAAATCTTTGTATACATTCCTATATGTATATTCATTTGTATGTTTTCAACCGTAGCCTCACGTCTTGCACTTAGATTTAAGTTGTGAACTTGCTCCATCATCGAATTCGATTATTAAATTTAAGAATCTTGGAACCTTATCAAGGTAAACAAAGCGAACAATTTCCCTGGAAAAATCACCTCTTAGCGTGAATGGTTCCCACAGACGGCGCCAATGACGAAACCCGATTTTAAGAATCCCGTGTCGGCGGGTTTCGGGATCAAGTGGGGCGTGGGCGAGCTCAGACGATCGGGCTTACCTGAGACGCGCGACGGGGTTACCGTCGGCGTACCCAAACCTGTGCCGATCCGAGCTCAAGCCATCCGCGAACCACTATCCTCCCAGGGCTCCATCAAATGTCGGCTCCCACTGATCGAGATGAATCATATCCCACTCGGGAAGGCTCTTCGAGCCCTAAAAAACCGACCACGAGTCTCAAGGTTTCGACTCATATTTATAGGAGAACCTCATGAACCCTTGTCGACAAGTGTCCGAGGTAGGTGACAAGTGTCATGTTGCTTGAGACAAATGTCCCATAGGTGGCACTTGATGTACAAACAATAGGTTTATGTGGTGATGGTGGGAAAATCCACTATTTTGTTGACTCATTTTGTTATAAGTGATACGGGTTAATTTATTTAGCGGGAACCCGTTTATGCATATGATATTATTTATTTTATGGCCGGTGTTTCGTCATTGGGATATTGATAAATTAAATAGTATATTCCCCTCTCATATTGTTCAAGCTATTACTAATATCCATATTCCAGTAGTTGATATTCCAGACAGGTTAATTTGGATTTATAGTAGTAATGGAAAATTCTCTGTTAAATCCACATCTTCTATTTGTAATATAGGGATTACTAAGAAAATTCCAGCATATTGGATTTGGAAACTTAATATTCCTCCGAATATTAAAAATTTTATTTGGAAAATTATTTTAGATATCTTACCTACCACGGCCCGTCTAAATAGATATATAAATAGAGTTCCTAGTACTTGCTCTCTTTGTAATTCTTATACAGAAGACACAAATCATTTATTGTTTAATTGTCGGATCACAAGATCCCTTATTCAAAATCTGGGTGTTAAGTTGGGAAAATGTTATAATATTCCAAATTTAACATGTAATATTTCGGAAAATATTTTAAATACTAGGTTTAGGTCGTCGATGAGAACCTCCCCCGATGGGAGCGGCTCAGTGAGTTTCCATCAAATTTGCATAAGTACGTTGAGGGCGATCGAGTAGGTCGCCTCTGGCCGTCTGACTTAGGCCCGCTGGTTGTTGGGGTTGTGATACAAGACAAGGAGGTGTGGAGGAATGGTAATCAAAGAAGATCTCAACAAATCTCGGTAGTGAAACAATTTATACAATTAACTATAACAATTAATTGTTATTGTTTTGAATTGGAAAAATAACCAAATTA
This sequence comes from Persicaria tinctoria, assembly GCA_037127255.1. NCBI lineage: Eukaryota > Viridiplantae > Streptophyta > Magnoliopsida > Caryophyllales > Polygonaceae > Persicaria > Persicaria tinctoria. The sequence continues at coordinate 15,056,763 of JBANSL010000007.1, read as the reverse complement.
ATTAACTGTTTTGAAATTTACAACAAAATCAAAACAATTAACTAAATAAATGACATTTTGACCAATTTTCCTTGTAACAAAATATTTATCCCTTTAAAACTAATTAATGACAAAAATTTCTAATTTTATCAATTAATCTCATTAATTATACTTGATTTCCAAGACACTCTATTAATACTCAAACTTCCTATACTATTCTTTCCAGAAATATTTGCTAAAATTTTAACTATTTTTCTTTTTATTTTTAGCTTTCTTAAAAAGTGTGAAATTGGCAAAAAGACCAATTATTATGTTAAGGAGGGAGTATAAAGGGTGTGTTTGGATTCCATTGCATTTTCATTATAATGCAATTATTTTACCTCGTTTTATGTGTCCGTTTGGTTGTAAAAATAAAATTTTCGTAAAAACCGAGGTAAAATCGTGATTTAACCAAATAATCACATAAATCAAGATAAAATAATTGCATTTTAATTAATATATCGTGGAATTAAAAAATATCATAATTTAAACGCCTTAAAAATTTTGTTAATCAAACATCCCCTTATCATTTTATATTATAATAATAATGCATTTGGAATCCTTGAATTGGTAAATAAAGAACGGTCATTCCGGGGTTCGAACCGGGGACCTATGACTATTATCCACAAGTCCTTTCCGTTGAGCCATTCCAAAATGGTTAATGCATTTGGAATCCAAACACACCCAAAATCCACCAATTTCTCAAATTTTCAAAACAATTACTCCATCCGTTCGGCAAAACTTGTCATTTTAACTCTCCACACAACTTTTAATAAAGCTAATAATTACACTTCTTTTGTACTAATTTACCCTCATTCATTACTCTACTTTTTACTTTATCAAAAACTACAACTCACAACACATCAATCAAATCAAGGGCATTTTAGTAAAGTAGAAGCAAAAATATCTAAAATTACAAGTTTTTTCGAAAAAAAACAAAACTCTAAAACGACAAGTTTTGCCGAACGGATGGAGTACGGAGTATTCAATTTCAATTATTAATGCCCACCCTATTCCTAAGGTAATTTTGGCCCACCGCCAAACTTACTAAAAATGGAAATAAGTATGCGGTGTGAAATAGAGAGGGGGAAAGCACTGACATTAATTGTGGAGTATTCCGTACTAGTCAATCAATCGGTAGATGTACTAGCACCTCTCCAACAGACACAATCATTTAGGAGGTACGTTACATGTGTCACCTCCTGCTGCTTCCGTGGTTTTCTTTGTTTGTTGACGTTGGATTACAGCTGTAAAGCAGTAATTTTAATATTATTTTATTATTATTTTGTATCCGATTTATAAATGGCCGATTTTGGTAGAGGGCCTATTTTGAATATTCAATTAGCCACATAGTTCATAAATCAATTTAATTAGTTTTGGCCTAGCCCCTTCCCAATATGGTAGGTTGGTCAATGGTCAACCGTTTGACCATTGACCGGTCAACGGTTGACCGTTAACCGTTGACCGGTCAACCCATTTTGATGCCAAATTTTTTTATTTTTTTTTTTGATGCCAACTTTTTTTTTTTTTGATGCCAAAATTTTACTTTATTTTATTTTCACTTTGATGCCACTTTTTAATGTCAATTTTTCGATAATATTTTTTTACCGTGATGCATATTTTTGATGATATTTTTTCAAAATAGTATTTTTGATGACATTTTTTTCTTTAATGTGATACAAATTTTTCAAAATGGCATCAATGGTCAACGTGACATTAGAGTAAACAAAAAATGTCATCAAAGTTTAAAAAGTGTCATCAAATAATTTAATTAAAAAAGTGGCATCAGAGTGAAAATAAAATGTAATAAAATTTTGGCATCAAAACGGTAAAATATGACATCACAAAAAATGTCATCAATGTTTTAAAAAAGTGGCATTAAAAAAAAGTCATCCAATCATTTCATTAGAAAAGTGACAATAAGGTGACAATATTTTGATTCCAAGTTTTAAGCTCTTATGCCATCAATTATATAAAATTGTCACCACAAAATGTTGGCATCAAAACGGTAAAAATATGGCATCACTAAAAAAAAAAAAAAAGTTGGCATCAAAAAAAAAAAAAGAAAGTTGGCATCAAAATGGGTTGACCGGTAAAATATGACATCACTAAAAAAAAAAGTTGGCATCAAAATGGGTTGACCGGTCAACGTTGACTGTTGACCGGTCAAGAGGGCTAAGCAAGCTAAAAAAAACAATTAATGGGCTAAGCATGTTAAAAAAACAATTATTGGGCCTATCTAGCTAACCAACTATGCTTAAAGGGTTTTTTCAACAAATTCCCTCTTTATAAAACTCATTATGAGCCCAATTTTCGAATTAAAAATCATTATAAAGAGAAATAATCCCAAAATCGTTGTAAAACTCAGATTTTGACGGATTCTAATTTCGCTTTCGAGCTCCGAATTTGAGAAATTTTAATTTAATATCGATCAAGATTTGAAATTTCAATATGAAAATTTCAACGTCAGGATTTGGATCAGCGAATACTCCGTAGTGAAGAGGGTTCGAAAATCAATTGAGGAGGGACCATCTTATTCCTTATTTTCTTTCCTCTATCTTTCTCTCTCCCCCTCAGCCCGCACTCTCTCAGCTCTCTTGTCCTTAATTTTCATCCTCTCCAGCTCACAACCCTAACCAACAAACAGACCCAATTTACAACGGAACTAGTATCATCAGGCACTTCTATCTCTCTCTCTCTCCCCCTCACTCTCTTTCTCTCGCGTGCCGCTCTCTCTCTCTCTCACAGCTCACAACCCTACCCAAAAAACACCAAAGACTCCCTTACCAGCTCACCGAAGGCTCCCTCTTCTCCTCCCTATAAATGACCTCCACAAACAACCCCAAAAGCAGCCCCTTTAGCCCTCCGCCGACCCCCATAAACCACCCACCCACCCAAAGCCACCAGTAGGCCACCACCATCGTCATTCTCCTCGTCGTTCAGCCTCCCGGGAGCTTCCCTGAAGGTAGCCGGAGCCACCCCTCACGCAGAGCACCCCTCCTCGTCCTCCGCTGCCGTTTTCCGTTCAAAACTCGGTAAAACCCCTCGATGACTCGATCCTTCTTCCTTTGCTTCGAAACATCCTCAATCTGCGCCTTTACTTACTTCTACTCCGTCCTAGGCCCAGAAGTATCCCCCCTAATCTCGACGACGCAACGCCGGCTCCAATCGCATCCCCTCCCCTGTTTTCCGTTAAAAACTCGGTAAGTCCTCAAACTTTTGTTTTCCGCTCAAAACCCCTAAAGGAGCGCCTATAACCCCCCCTTCACCCTCCCCAGTCCAGGAACAAGGAGGTTCCATCACCATCGGAGTCGAATCGGGCCCATCGGGCCAGTGGCGGATCTAGGATTTTTTTATAAGGGGGGCTGAATTTTTTTTTCCGAAAAATGACGGTTTGATATCTTCGACTCTATGATTGTACCTATATACACCCTTGACACCTTTGTTTATTTGTTGAATAACACTAAATACGTCACTATACTGTTTTGCAGATTCAGAAACCTACATTACCAACTGCATTGAACTTCAAAATTTTACAACTAAATGACAATATCATTTAATTAATTTTTTTTTGAAATATGCAAAATCATTGTCTACAAGTACAAGTTTCTTACCGACCAACTCTGAACTTATGTGCAAAATTCTAATGGTGGTGATTCATATTAAATAAGAAATTCACAAATTCATTCTTGAAACCACAATTCCGAATCTAAAACAACAAATTCACATATCTATTTCTCACCACAACCACAAACCACAATTTTAATTTTCAAATCACAAAGACACAAATTTAATTCTTACAAATCACAAACCCTAATCGAAAATTCCAAATTCATTCTTATTCCTCAAATCTCAACCCCACAAATTCCAATCAAAATTGATTCTCACTCAATCAATTCAAGGAAGAGAAGAAAAATAACTCACCTTTTAGGTTTAGATTGAAGGACTGTTTGTCTCGCAACCCAGGGCAAGGCAGCGGCGCGGCTGGAGAGGGAGGTAGCAGCGGCGGCCGGGAGAGGTCGGCGGCTCGGTCTGCTAAGTAAAAATAAAAAAAAGGGAGATTGAGATTCTTACAAATCACAATTTTAATTTTCAAATCACAAAGACACAAATTTAATTCTTACAAATCACAAACCCTAATCGAAAATTCCAAATTCATTCTCATTCCTCAAATCTCAACTCCACAAATTCCAATCAAAATTGATTCTCACTCAATCAATTCAAGGAAGAGAAGAAAAATAACTCACCTTTTAGGTTTAGATTGAAGGACTGTTTGTCTCGCAACCCAGGGCAAGGCAGCGGCGCGGCTGGAGAGGGAGGTAGCAGCGGCGGCCGGGAGAGGTCGGCGGCTCGGTCAGTCAGTCGCTCTGTCGACTGTCTCCCCCAATTAAAATTTCCGCTGTCCTAACCACTGAGCTAATCAATCATTGTGATTCAATAATACTTCACTTATACATAATATAAAATTAACAGATATATAAATATACCCTTATTTTGACCAGCGGGGGGCTTCAGCCATCCCGAGCCCCCCACAGATCCACCACTGCATCGGACGTTTTCCCGGCGAGAACTTCGAATCACGGTGAGCTCTTCTTCTCTCTTCTTCCTTGCTGCGTTTCGTCCTTTCTGCAAGGGTTGAGGTCGGGGAAGTGATTCGAGCGGTTGGGAGTGGGTTCGGGTTGCTAGGAGTCGCCGGCGGGGACTGGTCTCCCCTCCCCTTCTTCCGCTTTCTTTCCGTCGAACTGAAGGTTGAAGGAGGGCAGTAATTCGACCTTATTCCTTTCTTTCTTATTGGGTTTGGGTTGTAGGTTTGGGCCTATTTTCTGGGTTTAATTTCGGTCATGTTAATGTTGTTATTGTTCTTATACTCCGTATTATACTATATGGTTATTATGCTATGTTATTATATATATATATTAATATATATGATATGATATGATTATATATTCTTATTAATATGTTATTTATGAGTTTTGTGATAAATATATATATTTTCTGAAATATTATATATTATAAATTTTTGTAAAAAGTAATATTATTTGAAATATGTATTTTATATGCGAAATTAGGAATTTTGAAATGATTTGTTGATTTTGATTTATAAATAGGGTCATGGAGATGGATTTATTTTGATGCGTTATTTTAGTTATATATTATTTATTTAATAAATTATTTTTTTTAAAAAGGGGTTCTCAAGTTTTCCCAAATTGTTTCTTAAAAGGATTTGTTGTTTTGAAAACCGAGATGTCGAGATTCCTTTAACGATAACTTTGACCAATTTAACCGAATTTGCCTATGTGTTAACGATCTTGGACAACTAAATTTCTAGGGCCTTGTTTAACGGACTGATCGAACTTTTCGAACCTATTTTAATGGACTATTCTAATTCGTTGGACCTTGGGCTTTTTGACCGACTTTCTTGGACAACTTAACTAAACCGATATTGGACCTTGCTTGTGACATGACTGAACCTATGAACTGAGATTGAACTGGACTGAGATGAGACATTGGACAAAACGACGGACATGAATTATTGAAATATGACGATTAATTTGTGGATATCTCGGCTTTTGGATGTTTTCTCGTGCTTTGAAGCGTTTTGATTTATCGGTTGTTTTCTTCAGGAATTTCTTTTGAATATGTTTCTCTGTTTTTAGTTAGTTAGACATTAGACTTATGGTGCCTTTATTACTTATTTTATAGTTCTTGTAATCTAATTTATATTGTATATGATTTAATGTGTATGTAAATATTAGCTAGAGCTTGCTTGATTTGAGTGTATATGCGAAGTTTAAACTAAGCTTACATGAACCTACATCCCCACTAATTACTAGACTTGGTTTTTTAAATCAGTTAATTAAGAAGCTACATATTTATATTATATCGACTTTTCTATTCTATACCTAAGGGCATACCATGAGAGTTCAAATTTTGAATCATATTTCAAATTTTAATTACTTTAGTTTTTTTTAATTAGATTCATAGGGTCGAGAATCTTTTTGTGTTTAGGTTCTTATCTTATACTCTTGAGGCATAAAATAGAAAGACCGTAATTATATTAATTATATTTCAAAGTTGTGTTGAGGGGATGTCATAAATTTAATACTCCCTCAAAGTTCTGGTAATTACCAGAAAGGACAGGTGAAGCCAGAAGGTCTAAAAAACAACTATGCATATCAGATGCTTCAAAGAAAACTCTAAGTTTGTAGACAAAGCTTTTAGGAAACTTTAACTTGATGATTTAAAAATGCATAAAACATGTGATCTACCTCATAGGAAAGATGAGAAGACAAAAAGCTTCACACATCCAAAATGCCATAAACTAGATAGAGGGCATACCTGGATGTACGTCAACTACAAAAACCTAAGAAAAAAAAAGCACAAGGTTAATTCGGGAATCGGGAGTATTAATTTACTGGATGCATGTGATTTTAATTTTCATTGTAGATTCACCATGGTAGTTGAGATGGAAGAGACGTTGACAAGAGAAGTAAGTTGTCGGGGTAATTGTGACTTGGCAGCTGATTAGTTCACGTGGGCACCACCGCCAAAGTTACTAAAAATAGAAACAAAATGTGTGGTACTCCTACTAGATAGAGATAGAGGGAAAGCATCAATCAATCAAACACAACTAAACGTCGTACAACAATTCATTTTATTAAATTTCACTCCATCTCCATTCGTACAACAATCAGAGACAATGTCACATGTGTAAAGATCTAACCTCCACTCCATCTCCATTCATTTTAATAAATTTCAAGCATAGCATAAATTGTGTGTTTTCATTGTTGAATCACCGTCTTCCCTCATTCATTTTATTTCAACTCTGATTTCAATTTTATTGAAATCATCAATAGTCCCTAATTCCAAACAAACCTTAACCCACTCCATCTCCATTTCTCTCCTTTCTCTATCAATTCAAACACCACCACTACGTCCTGGTGCAACTCAGGCAACGGACATAAAGTCGTCGCCTGAAGGCCTTTCACGTCACCTGAGGATTCAGGCAACGAACATGTTGTCGCCTGAGACCCCGTAGCTTCAAGCCCGTGCCTCTGATCTTTAGGCGACGAACAACCGTTTGTTCGTTGCCTGAGACAGTTTAGGTGACGAACAAACCGTTCGTTGCCTGAATATGGTCAACGGTTTGGCACTCGGTTTTTTGCCATTCGGGCGACGAACTTTTGTCGTCACTTGAATCGAAAAAGTTCGTCACCTGAAATCATATGGATATTGTCAAAATATCCGAATTTTGAAGCGACAAATACATTATGTTCGTTGCCTGAGTATTGTGGCAACGAATATGCTTTCGTCACCTTAGTTATGAGATTTGTTCAAGTGACGAGTAATACTCTCAATGTTCGTCACCTGAATCGATTTTGGAATATTTTTTTTTGAATTCAAGCAATTTTATATGCTATGTTCGTCGCATGAGTAAACTTTTTGCTAAAAAAACGTATATTTACATTATTCAAGCACATTCACACCTGCTTACACAATCAAGCACAAATACACATGCTTACATATTTGACAAATTCTGCATTTATATTCACATGCACAAACTGCAAATACACAATCAGTTCACAAAGCCAGCCCTTACACATATTCACAATCGGTTCACAGTTTGGTTTGAAGTTCACAAATCAAAAACTAAATAAGATAACCAAATTTTGGCAAATTTTTTGCAGAACTTACATCCAAATAATTAAAATTTGCTACTCCATCTGAGTTGTGAGAAAATATGCAGCCTGCAAGATCATACAAAAAGGAGTAAAATGTATGCATCCTGCAAGATCAAGAGCAGTACAAAGTAACATCTTAGTAACTAGTAACATCTGGACAATTTCAACAGAAAAGAGCTGAGAGAATTTGATTTGATAGGAAAGCGAAATACTTGCTCAACACGCACGTAGAACATTTGAGAATAAAGAAAGAGTTGCGTCATACCTGAATCATGCGCATGTCTAAGCGTCCAAGGAAAATTGGGAATTATGAGAAGTGTTTCACACAAACAAACAAAGGGTGATAAGCAAAGAATAGCACAGGGTGATAATTATGATTGATGAAAAACGGGTAAGTATATAACACAGTATCACTGAATGCAAGAACATATCCAAGTTACATTTAAGCAAAAAACGGAGAAAAGAGAGGTACATACTCCATCTTTAAATGCATCTTTAGCCTCCCTAAAAGCACTCGAATGCAATCCACCTTTCATCAAAAAAATTGGAAGGTAACACAATGTATTAGGGGTAAATAAAATGAAGTTCACTACAAGTCTTATACAATTAAATTAAAATAGCTCACTCCTCGATAGAAAAGGCTAAACAATGCCTAAGCAAAAGTTACTAGCAATAATCAAATTCACCCAATTAAAAGGTACTGAGAATTGTAGTAAACGATTACAAAAATGAAATGGTTAATGAAGAACATGCTTTTTATGGATTAACACTAACAAATGCTAAAAATGCAAGTAAGAAAGAAGAAATAAACAACTACGGACAAAACTACAACTAATTATAAAGTAAGGCACAATCTGTCACATTCCCTCCTGAACAGGGATAACTAAATCTAAATATATAACCCCTTTAAATTTATCCTTAACTCTCTCTAATAAAGAAAAAATACAGAGCAAATGCAAGGTTAAGGGTTTGCAGTATTAGGTGTAACAAGGATAAAGATGATTAAAGAATAATATTATACATGTGTTATTGCTTGGTGTTCAACACCTATATCATAAAAGAGGATATATTTGCTGAATACACTAATAAAAAGAATTCCATGAGCAATGGTGTGCCTCCATAAATAAAATTAGCTAAGAATATAATTTTTGAAGCATGAAAAATAGTTACTGCTAATGAGTCAACTAAAACATTTCATTACTTTTTTCTCTTAAGTATGACTTTTATATGTTCTGCAATTCAAATCACGGTTACACAAATCTTTGATTGCAATTTATATGTATATTCTATTAGTCTCATGCTTTTCTTTTTGCAATTGGTGGTTGGCTATCCGATAATTATACAGAAATAAACCATAAAAATAAGACAAATAGACAATCATAGATAGAGAAAGACCAGTGGAGAGAGAGCCTCTTTCCTAGAAGTGAGGCTGAGTAGATATGCAAACAGCGGACCAAAGAAGTGGAAAGAGAAATTAGGAACAGCGGACCAAAGAAGTGATGCCTCCAGGTACAATAACAATAACGACAACAAAATGAAAAATAATCGTCATTCAGAAAGGGGAGAAGTAACAAGTTAAAGCCCTAATAAAGGATAATAACTCAAACAATTCACATCGTCCTGCAAGCTCATTCAATGAAAACATGAGGCTACAAGCTTCAATAAATGGCATAGCCTCCTAAATAAAAATATACATTAAAACTTCTCTTTTCAGTTGATATATGAAGGTAATCTGCAATGAAAAGAAAGCATGAAGTTAAATAAAAAAAATTAGATGCTTTTATTCTTTAAAATCTTATATAAGTTGAATATGTCATTCGGCCATACATCAAATTAACACATACATGTTCCTGAGCTGCAAGTTTTTCCTGTGAAGCAAGCAACTCTTCTTCTTTCTTGTTTAATGACATCTCCTTCTCGTTTAGAGCCTACAGAAGACAGCCATTGTGTTCAGATACACAAATAAATGTATCAAAATCAACAACCATTGAATAAGAACACCAAAACAACAGAAAATAAGACCCTCGATCTCTTTCATAAATAGATGCTAATTTCAGATCGATATCATGTTCTTTATCTGTCAAAACCTTCCCCTTGAATGAAATGTTCTCCCACAAAGTTTTCAACTGTTCTTACCCTAACCAATCTGGCTCTCTCTTCCCAATCGCCTATTTCCTCAAATCAAACCCTAACCAAACACTAATCAAGCTCCTAAATTGAAATGAAAGGGGCTTAAAGCCTCATAATGGGGATCGAGTGAATAGTACAGATCTGAGGAAGAGAGAGAGTGAACGATACCTGTTCTCCGGCGAGAACATCTTGGTGAAAAGCGAAGGTCGATGGCGATGGAGAGGAGTCGGGGTACCTAGAGCATGTCCTTCAAATCCCTAATTTCAAAACCTAAAAGGGAAAAATGGAGAGGTGAGGAACCGAACCCAACGAGGGAGGGCGGAGAAGAGGGGAACCAAGAGACTGTGCTCGGAGGAGGCGGGGAGGTGCTATGTTTGCTCTCTGTGTGCGCCGGCCGGACTGGGGCTGCTCGGAGGAGAGCATCGAGAGGCGCCGGCATAGGGTGGCCGAGGAGGGTGGTCGGGAGGTGGTCGGGAGGTGGCCGGACTGGGGCTTCTCGGAGGAGAGCATCGAGAGGTGGCCGGACTCGGGGAAGAGGGGTCTTGAAGCGGGAGATCTGGGTTTGAGAGGGAGATCTGGGTTTGAGAGGAAGAGAGAGACTCGAAGAGAGAGGCGGTGGTTCTATCCTTCTAGGGTTAGTGGTACCGCCCAAATAAAATTAAAAGCGGGAATTATACCGCTCAATTTTCACAAGGCGCCCCCAAAAAATTAACAAGCGGGGATTATACCGCCTAAAAAATTAATTTCAATTACATTAAGATCATTAATTTATTTATACATTTAAAAAAATTTATATAATATATTTAAATATAAACTTTTATATATTTTGAAAAATAATTGATTTGTTTATACATTTATTTGTATGATCTTTTTTTTTATTTTTATGCCACTTATAGATTTAAATAAAAAAATTATTTTGTTAACTCGGTTATCTATAAAATTAGAACCAACTAGTACAATTCCCGCGTCATGGCGCGGTTTTTTAAAACTAAAATATTAATAATATATATAAATATATTATAAAATACTAATAAAAGTTAAGATAAAAAAAACTTTACCATAAATGTATCTTATAATTCTGAAATATTTTTTTTTATATCTCGTCTAAAGTATAATATATAAATGTAGATATTTTAAATCACCCAGTAATAATAATATCAATACCATTGTAACTTTTTTAGAAATTTTGAAATCTGAATCATGCATTTAAATGTGATGTGTCACAACTAATAATTATATTCAATATTTTGAATTAAGCTCAATAGTTAGTACATAAATGTGAGTTAAGCCTAATGGTTATATTAGATTGAATTCAATGTTTTGAATTAAGCCCAATTGTTAGTAAATATGTGAAGAATAAAAGATAATGGATGATTTAAAAAATGGAAAAAAGAGAGAAAATGAGAAATAAAAAAATTAAGGAAAAAAACATAATTGGTCAATATTCCTAAAACTCCTCTAAGATTGACACGTAAGCAAAGTCTTCTAAATTAAGGTTATATATATAGATAGATGTGTCACAACTAATAATTATATTCAATGTTTTGAATTAAGCTCAATAGTTAGTACATAAATGTGAGTTAAGCCTAATGGTTATATTAGATTGAATTCAATGTTTTGAATTAAGCTCAATTGTTAGTAAATATGTTAAGAATAAAAGAGAATGGATGATTAAAAAAAATAATGGAAAAAATGAGAAAAGGAGAAATAAAAAAATCAAGGAAAAAAACATAATTGGTCAATATTCCTAAAACTCCTATAAGATTGACACGTAAGCAAAGTCTTCTAAATTAAGGTTATATATAGATATATTCTATAAAATTAGAACTAATATATCTTGATCTCAATCTCAATCTCAAATCTCGATTCTTGATCAACCCGAGCCGGGGTAGACGCGGATCTAGAAGAAGATGACTCCGATGAAGAACCGCTGGAGGTAGAAGAAGAACTCTCGGAAGTAGAGGAGGAAACCTCTTGAGGTTGACGCGGATGAGACGACGAGGCGACATCACCTCTCCACTCTTCTTCTTTTTCAAAATCATCCAGCACATCATGCTCTCTGCTGAGATTAGCCATTCCCAAAGAAACTAGAGAAAATCGTGTGAAGATTTACACACGCGGAACAAGATCTCGATCAAAGGAAAAACAAATTTGGAAAAGGAGTTCCTCCCTAATTTTTGATCTACATATCAAGAAACTTGAAAAAAATAAGGAGACAAAAATTTGGAAATGACTTGAAGTAAGAAGAACTACCTTGGTTTTCTGAAGAACGCTACCGAAAACTTCAACTGAGAGGGAATCGGCAACCAAAAACCACCGCCGGGAAACTATAAAGTAGATAAGAACAAATTATGGAAAATCCAGAAAAGACGTGTGAAGTAAAAAGAAACGGAACGGGGTAACTTATAAAGAAGTTACCGATTGTAGAACTTCCAAAGGCAAATTGGGCCTAATGGGCCCTTAATGGGCCGTCACAAAAAGCTAAAGCCCATTTTTAATAAACTGATGCGAGGATGAGACATCACAGATGATCAGATGTTTTCATACTAAGATTATCGACCCGCGTCAATCCCATTCGGAATCAATCCGGCCCGAGGAGCTGTGACGAAACCGGTTATGAAAACATCTGAAAAATAAATAAAGAAAAGAAACAACAAAAAGAGAAATGAAAACACCATAAAAGCGACCGCGGACAAAATTGAATCATTCACCTTCAAAGGACATATCATCCGCGGACAGGAAGAGGGGGTGCGTGCCTAACATGCCCACATCCCACGGGTAAGACACGTGTCGATCAAGAGATGACACGTGGTGACAGCCCGAGGACTTCTCGTCGACCATAAAAGAGAAAAGCTTAACAGAAGAAAAGGGGGACTTTTTGGGGAGAAAAAGGGGGAGAAAACAGAGGGAAGGAACGGATCATAAGTGATATCCCAAAAAAGAATAAGATCCAGAGAAAGAGAGAGATAAAAGGAAAGCAGAATGTAAAAGATCTTAATCAGTTAGAAGAAACGGATCAGAAGTGATATAAATCAAACCAAAAAATATTTTTATATTAATGTTATTCAATAAAAAAAGCACCTTATTGTATATAAAAATTTGATTTCTTGAGATTCTATCACAATATACCACCATTTACATAATTTCATTGATTACAATATCTTAATGAAAAAACAACCTTATGACTTTGCGATTTTGATAAAAAAAAAAGGAGAAATAGTTTATATAAATAAATAAAATATGAGTACTTTATATATAAATAAAATTATTATAAAAATTAATTTATTATTTAATTTATTAAATCAATAAAAATTACTATAAATAAATACAATTTATATAAAAAAACCGCGTACGACGTGGGTAATAAGAATAGTAATAGTATTAATAAAGGCAATCTTGGTGTTATTTTTCAACATTTGTTCAAGTGACCACTTTAAACATGTTCGTTGCCTGAGTGCATTCAAGCGACGAACATTGAAAAATTTGTCGTTGCTCGAGTACTACCAATTTTTGGTCAGCTTTCAACCTTTGTTCAAGTGACCGCTTCGAACATGTTCGTTGCCTGAGTGTATTAAAGCAACGAACATTGAAAATTTTGTCGTTGCCTGAGTACTACCAATATTTGGTCAACTTTCAATATTTGTTCAAGTGACTACTTGTAATATGTCCGTTGCCTGAGTGTATTCAAGCGACGAACATTAGAAGTTAAGTGTTTGGGGTCAAGTTATGTGTTTGTTCAGGCGACGATTTTCCCAATGTTCATCGCTTGAATATAATTCAAGCGATGAACATTGGAATATGTTGGTTGCTACAAGCCCATCCAAGGTAGAGGTTGCCTTGGGTCCGGTTGGAGTGACGAATGTCCCATTGTCCGTTACCTGAACCTTTTTCTACCAACGAACTGAAATATGTCCGTTGCCTGACTTGCACCATGACGTAGTGCACCCACCCCTCCTAGCTCCGATGAACCCCCGGCCGGCAAGTCCCGACTTCCCTAGCCTCGGTGACCGCCTCTAGCCCCACTTCAACTCGATCTTGTTTTCGATTCTGCATTCTTTTCGCCCCCTTTTTGTCGATCTTAACTGTTGGCCGGAGTGAGGGAGCTCAAGTTAGACCATACCTGGGTTCTCAAGGCTTGCTAATCCGCTTCGTTGACGGATCTTCACCCATCTCCTCCCTCTGTACGTTAGTGTTCTCAGCGTCCTGGATATCTCTCCAAGACCTTCTTGTAATGGCGATTTGAGAGTGTTCGGCTGCCATTTGGAACCTACTCCTTCATGACCTCTCTCTTTCTTTCCAAGCTTTCGCTGCCCATATATGCCCCCTCCTAGAATCTATATATGTTCTTGGTGGAGCCGAATTCCAAGGATGATACGAAATCAGCAGTCGATGGAGATGGGGTAGGTTTACTCAAACATTGCATTTGAACTCCATAAATGGTGATGTTTGATGACATACGCTGCGTATGCCTCTTTCTTTCTTCATTTTTTTCCCTTTGTAATAACTCACATCAACAGACAGCAGCAACATGCATCTTCCTTTATTTTTTTCCTCTTTTTTAACTTACATCTTAAAAAACACCAACAAAATAAACATACTTTATTAATTAGGTGTTATTATATGTGATATTAATCTCTTTAAAAAAATATTGTATTATATATCTATAGTATTAATTACTCTTAAAAATAATAATTATATAAAACAATTTCAGCCTATCTCGATTTTCATTTCTGGTTCCGTGCCTACATATATACGCATACACAAAAAATCGTTTTTTGTTTAATTATCTCTCATCTTTGGTTAATTATGTAAATTTTATATCTTAATAGTGTTATAGTACATAATGATAATTAATTAAGGATAATACAAAATATTTTTATAAATTAAGTATATATACATACATATATATATATATATATATATATATATATATATATATATATATATATATATATATATATATATATATATATATATATATATATATATGAAAACCATATACTCTGTATTAATATATCTACAATTTTTGCAGGCGAATGATATATAATTATATATTGTCATCTGTCGGACCAACTACAAGGAAATACGTCAAACAAATCATTTGCAATATAAGGTACGTACATATGGTTTTATATATTCTATATGTCTGCACAACATATATATATAGAATATATAAACACCCATCAGATGGCCATCTGATGGGTGTTTCAACTATTCTGCATCTCTCACCAGCTCACCATGCCATCGCATAACCTTTGCAATATTCGGTTCCATGAACAATCTCTTTAGTCTAGGGGTTAACAGAAAGTACCGGAGAACCTTCCTGGGAACATTGTCGTGCGTACCTTCCCTAGTATACCAGCTAGGTGTGTTGCACTTGGGGCACGCTTCGAGATTTGTGTATTGTTTGCGAAGTGAATTAAACGTATGGAGATTTAGAAAACATTTACTGATCAAAGACACTTTGCGACCAAAAAATAAAATAAAATAAAATATATTGAAGACAAACAAAAACACATGCAATTAGGTTAAATAAAAACGCACACTCGTTCAATTTGATTTTATTGGTATTTGGTTCCTTTGATTTCCATTTAAGCAAAGGCATCTAATGAAGTTAATAGTGCAAGTCCCTTTTCTTTTTGCTCGTTCATACACATGCATATATGCATCCCTACCTAATATTCATATTCATATATAGATGGTGTTTTGCACAAAAACTTTCCATATATTATCTCAAGTCTCCATCTATGTTGGCATCTCGATTTTTAGTTGGATTACAGCAGAGGAGAAAGAATAAAGGTTGCAACTTGCAAATCAATTAAGGCCGACATACCCACGTATAGCTTCAATATCTACCACATTACCCGCTTGTTAATGTGTTGGGTAGTGTTTTCTGCTAACGTATGTATACAAGACACAAATAAAAGGAAAGATAGATAGATTTAGCAAAGTTATAATGAAATGAGAGGAAAAACAAAACGAGAGGTTATACTAACCATTTCGACTATTAGATAAGAAGTTATGTAAGTTTAAATTTTTTATATTTTATTATACATTATTATATGTTAAGAGTGTTACAAGTAACATATTGACCAGAGTTGTTATTCGAGTCGAACGAGCTAGATTGGTATTGGTACGTTGATTATATGTAGCTCGTTTAGAAACCAGTCGAGCGTATATTTGGACTTGAGCTCATACTCAACTTGTTTAGTATAAATGAATGAGTTCGAGCGTTACTTTTTTCAAGTATTATCCAACCTTAATTATATACTTGCTTATGACATCATAACTTCAAGAAAATGTTGTAAATTTCAAAAAATTTGCGCTATTTGAGGTTAAATTGACTCGAACTTTGAATAGAGCTTAAAAGTGTGCTCATACTCAGCTCATTTAGTAATTAAGCTCAAACCGAGCTTTCATTGAGCAAAACTCAAGTCGAGCCAAGCTCGAACTACTTGGCTCATTTAACAACCCTAATATCGACTTAATGTTTATTATATTGTGTTTCCTATCGTTATTTACTTAATTTTTTCTCGGATATTTCATTTATTTATTTATATATTTTTTTTAAACGAAAAAAATGATAACATTTTATCATAAACCGATTACATTTTATCCTAAAATTGTCGTATTATATAGAATTTTCTATGACGATTTAATCCAAAATGATATCGTATATGAAGGCCCGGCCCAAGGGTGGAGCACATGGACCTATTGCATAGGGCCCTAAAATATTTGGGGCCCCGTAGTATTGGGCTTGTCAGGGCCGGTCCTACGGTTATGGAGGCCCTGTTC
Source organism: Persicaria tinctoria (assembly GCA_037127255.1). Lineage (NCBI taxonomy): Eukaryota > Viridiplantae > Streptophyta > Magnoliopsida > Caryophyllales > Polygonaceae > Persicaria > Persicaria tinctoria. Next base: position 15,040,138 of record JBANSL010000007.1, on the reverse strand, counting down.
TATAATCAAAATTAGGACCTGCTAATAACAAAAATATAACACGAAAATATAAAATTGTCTTATATATTATAATAATTTTAATTCTTACATATTACATATCAAAAGACTTGTCAAAACAACAAATAATTTACTTGAGACGCATCATCCTTGTAACATTTTTTGATGCAAAATCTTCTATAAGCTCTTCATAATCAACTTTATCCAAAAGGCCACTCTCAATCGATATCAATGCTAATCCATTAAGCCTTTCTTGAGTCATTGTAGAGCGCAAGTAAGATTTCAACAACTTTAACTTGGAAAAGCTTCGTTCTGCGGATGCAACCGTCACAGGAATAGTCAACAATATTCTGTAAGCAATAATGGCATTAGGAAAGCAATCATATGATTTCAAATGCTTTAAAATATCAATAGGTCCCATCTTTTCATTTGGCAAAAAATCTTGAAGCAACTTTAGTTCCACATGCAGTTCATGCTCATCAATATCACATTGCTCTCCCTTCTTAAGTCTAGAAGCAAGATAGCTACAAGAAGATTTTAACAATATATCATCCAATGAACACAAATTCTCCGAAGTAAATAAAAAGCCAAAAATCTTTTCATACTCTTGATATTGTTCAAACCTTCTAACCAATGAAGCAATTGCTTGATCAACAATATATAAGAAATAATTAATTCTAAACAACTCCTCAGGGGATTGTGAAGGAATAGAAGATGTATCACAAGAACTCTCATCAAAATGTTTTTTTCTTCTAATTCCACGTCGTTGAGGGAACACAGGATCAATATTCATTTCATTGGCAATTTCTTTCGCTATTTGTAGGGCATTTAAAAATCCAGATTCTCTATATCCCTCAAAAAAAGAAATCAAACCCTTTATTTTTTCAATAGCAACATCAATATACATATCTTTTGATTGCAAATGCTTGCTAACCAAATTAATTGCACATAATATTTCAAACCAAATAACTATTGCTACTAAAAATTCAAAATCACCAAGCTCATTTTGTGCCAAGGAATTTAGCTTCACTCCTTATTTTTGAATCATTATCTATCTCAGCTAGCTGAAGTAAAGCCTCTTGTATTTCCGAAAGTTGAAATCTTATAGCTTTAACACTATCAACACGACTCTCCCAACGAGTAGATGACAATGGTTTAACGGTCAACCCTTTCACATTATCTTTGAAAATTTGCCATCTTTTAGTAGAATTAGCAAATGAAGTATATATACGTTGAATGACACTAAAGAAATCTCTAGCTTTAACACATGTATTGGCTATATCACATAATGTCAAATTTAGACTATGAGAAGCACAAGGGGTATAAAGAGCTCTAGGATTTATCTCTAAAAGTTTTTTTTGCACACCTTGATGCTTTCCTTTTATATTTGATCCATTATCATAGCCTTGTCCACGCACATTATCTATATCAAGATCAATAGATTTTAATTCATTTCGTAAAACATCAAACAAGCCTTGGCCCGTTGTATCATTCACATCCAAAAATCCCACAAAAGATTCCTCGATGCTAGCAACATTTGAAGACACATCAACATATCTTAGAATTAAAGACATTTGTTCTTGATGGCTTGCATCGGGAGTACAATCAAGAATGACCGAGAAATACTTTGCTTGTTTCACTTTCTTAATAATTTCATATTTAATTTTTGATGCTATCAAAAGTATCAATTCATTCTGAATTTTATGACCTAGATAATGAGCATGAGCATGAATAGTACCATTTGTGATCCGCTGAACATGTTCTTGAGTAGTTGGATCAAACTCGACCAACATTTCAATCACGCCTAAGAAGTTTCCGTTGCTTTTTTGATACAATCTTTCATTACTACCACGGAATGCTAAATTATGTTTTGCAAGAAATTTCACAATAGAAATAATTCTTGTTAAGACTTTCTTCCAATGCTCTTTTTCTTTTTGTATTTGCGTTTGAAGCACTTTATCAATAGTTTGATTCTTTTGAAGCCTTACACGCAAATCATACCATGTTGTCATATTCTTAACATGTTCAAGGCTTGTTTCATGCTCCTTTAATCTAACACTCAGATGTGACCAATCCCCAAAACCTTCTTTTGCTAATTGACTTTGTAGATACCCCTTTTTTAATATTTTACAACAAAAACAGAATATTTTATCAAGTTCTTTTGAATACACAAGCCAATCTCTATCAAATTTCTCCCCATTTGATAAAATTCTAGTATAATGTATTGCAGAGAATCTTCTAGATAATTTATCTTTAGGCCCTTTTTGAAAACATAAATCTCTCTTGGGACCTTTTGCAATTAAAACATCAATCATTTTGGAATCAAGAGCATCCCAATTTCTCGGATCAAATATATCAAGCCTAAGAAATCCATCATCAATATCATGTTCATCAACATTAGCATCCACATTTTGATTGTCAACACTATCAGCATCATCATCGTTTTGATTCTCAACACGATTTAAATCATCAACATTTTGAGTCTCAACACCATCAACTCTATGGTTATGAAGAAAATCTACATTTGCATCGACATCTAGATAATCTACATTTGCATCAATATTTTCATTTTGGATACCATCGCCACTAGCATCAAGGTTAACATGAGTATCACCATCAACATTAACATTAATATTTTCATCCTCAAGAGAAACTTTAGATTCTTTTATGACAAACTTATCAAGAGCTCCTCTTTGAGACTGAATTAATTTTTCAGTTCTTTCTTTCTTTTTACGTTTTTCATATCCAGATTCATATTTTCTAATTTTAGAAGACATACTTAAAAATAAACTAGGATAGATAATAAAGCAAACAAATCATATAAAAGTATAATAGAAATGAACAAAACAACCTGGTGACTTCCCAAAGAGACCTCAATCTCAATTAAGTGAATCAACTGAACTAATCTTTTGCATCATTCAATCTCTTATTCACCTGCAAGCAAAAATTGCACATTCAATTGCAATAATAACTATTCCGTTAACTCAATCTCAGCCCAACAACCCAGAAAAATGAATCTCTAATTTTAGATTAAGCATAATCGTTGGTCCACAAATCCCCAATTTAGACAAAAGTAAACCCTAATTTCATATTACAACTACCAAATAGACATATAGATGCAAATTATAGACCATGGGTAAGGAAATTCGAATAAGAGGAGAGGACGTAGATGTTTACCGCTCTTTATTGAGGCCTTCCTTGTGGCAAATTTTTGTTGGATTTGGCCCTTTGTCCTTCGATTTTCGTTTACAATTGGTGCCGGCATATATTAGAATAGGAGAAAGGGGAGAAGAGAGGATGGGATGAAAGAGAAAATTGTGTGGAAGGAGATATAAAGAAGAGTGAAAAATTGCCATTCTGAAAATCATCATTAGAGAAGCCTAAGCTAGGAGATGGCTTGAAGCGAAGGCTATGGCTACCGACGGAAATTCTGAGAAGCGGCCGTCTGATGACTGATGAGTGATGGAAAAGATGAAGTGAGCAATTTTTTTCCAATTAATTACCGTACTTGGCCTCCTCTCCTCTTTCTCTTTTTGATAAAAAAAAATTAGGTTAAAAAAAAGAAGAGAAAGGCTACATATGTATATATACAAGCCCAATACTATGGGGCCGGGCCTGGGGCTTGTATATATACATATGTAGCCTTTCTCTTCTTTTTTTTTAACTTAATTTTTTTTCATCAAAAAGAGAAAGAGGAGAGGAGGCCAAGTACGGTAATTAATTGAAAAAAAATGGCAAATACATGTGTTAAAGCTAGAGATTTCTTTAGTGTCATTCAACGTATATATACTTTATTTGCTAATTCTACTAAAAGATGGCAAATTTTCAAAGATAATGTGAAAGGGTTGACCGTTAAACCATTGTCATCTACTCGTTGGGAGAGTCGTGTTGATAGTGTTAAAGCTATAAGATTTCAACTTTCGGAAATACAAGAGGCTTTACTTCAACTAGCTGAGATAGATAATGATTCAAAAATAAGGAGTGAAGCTAAATCCTTGGCACAAAATGAGCTTGGTGATTTTGAATTTTTAGTAGCAATAGTTATTTGGTTTGAAATATTATGTGCAATTAATTTGGTTAGCAAGAATTTGCAATCAAAAGATATGTATATTGATGTTGCTATTGAAAAAATAAAGGGTTTGATTTCTTTTTTTGAGGGATATAGAGAATCTGGATTTTTAAATGCCCTACAAATAGCGAAAGAAATTGCCAATGAAATGAATATTGATCCTGTGTTCCCAAAACGACGTGGAATTAGAAGAAAAAAACATTTTGATGAGAGTTCTTGTGATACATCTTCTATTCCTTCACAATCCCCTGAGGAGTTGTTTAGAATTAATTATTTCTTATATATTGTTGATCAAGCAATTGCTTCATTGGTTAGAAGGTTTGAACAATATCAAGAGTATGAAAAGATTTTTGGCTTTTTATTTACTTCGGAGAATTTGCGTTCATTGGATGATATATTGTTAAAATCTTCTTGTAGCTATCTTGCTTCTAGACTTAAGAAGGGAGAGCAATGTGATATTGATGAGCATGAACTGCATGTAGAACTAAAGTTGCTTCAAGATTTTTTGCCAAATGAAAAGATGGGACCTATTGATATTTTAAAGCATTTGAAATCATATGATTGCTTTCCTAATGCCATTATTGCTTATAGAATATTGTTGACTATTCCTATGACGGTTGCATCCGCAGAACGAAGCTTTTCCAAGTTAAAGTTGTTGAAATCTTACTTGCGCTCTACAATGACTCAAGAAAGGCTTAATGGATTAGCATTGATATCGATAGAGAGTGGCCTTTTGGATAAAGTTGATTATGAAGAGCTTATAGAAGATTTTGCATCAAAAAATGTTACAAGGATGATGCGTCTCAAGTAAATTATTTGTTGTTTTCACAAGTCTTTTGATATGTAATATGTAAGAATTAAAATTATTATAATATATAAGACAATTTTATATTTTCGTGTTATATTTTTTGTTATTAGCAGGGCCTAATTTTGATTATAGAACAGGGCCTCCATAACCGTAGGACCGGCCCTGACAAGCCCAATACTATGGGGCCCCAAATATTTTAGGGCCCTGTGCAATAGGTCCATGTGCTCCACCCTTGGGCCGGGCCTGCATATACGATATCATTTTGGATTAAATCGTCATAGAAAATTCTATATAATACGACAATTTTAGGATAAAATGTAATCGGTTTATGATAAAATGTTATCATTTTTTTCGTTTAAAAAAATAATAAATATAAATAAATAAATGAAATATCCGAGAAAAAATTAAGTAAATAACGATAGGAAACACAATATAATAAACATTAAGTCGATATTAGGGTTGTTAAATGAGCCAAGTAGTTCGAGCTTGGCTCGACTTGAGTTTTGCTCAATGAAAGCTCGGTTCGAGCTTAATTACTAAATGAGCTGAGTATGAGCACACTTTTAAGCTCTATTCAAAGTTCGAGTCAATTTAACCTCAAAAAGCGCAAATTTTTTGAAATTTACAACATTTTTCTTGAAGTTACGATGTCATAAGCAAGTATATAATTAAGGTTGGATAATACTTGAAAAAAGTAACGCTCGAACTCATTCATTTATACTAAACAAGTTGAGTATGGGCTCAAGTCCAAATATACGCTCGACTGGTTTCTAAACGAGCTACATATAATCAACGTACCAATACCAATCTAGCTCGTTCGACTCGAATAACAACTCTGGTCAATATGTTACTTGTAACACTCTTAACATATAATAATGTATAATAAAATATAAAAAATTTAAACTTACATAACTTCTTATCTAATAGTCGAAATGGTTAGTATAACCTCTCGTTTTGTTTTTCCTCTCATTTCATTATAACTTTGCTACATCTATCTATCTTTCTTTTTATTTGTGTCTTGTATACATACGTTAGCAGAAAACACTACCCAACACATTAACAAGCGGGTAATGTGGTAGATATTGAAGCTATACGTGGGTACGTCGGCCTTAATTGATTTGCAAGTTGCAACCTTTATTCTTTCTCCTCTGCTGTAATCCAACTAAAAATCGAGATGCCAACAAAGATGGAGACTTGAGATAATATATGGAAAGTTTTTGTGCAAAACACCATCTATATATGAATATGAATATTAGCTAGGGATGCATGCATGTGTATGAACGTGCAAAAAGAAAAGGGACTTGCACTATTAACTTCATAAGATGCCTTTGCTTAAATGGAAATCAAAGGAACCAAATACCAATAAAATCAAATTGAACGAGTGTGCGTTTTTATTTAACCTAATTGCATGTGTTTTTGTTTGTCTTCAATATATTTTATTTTATTTTATTTTTTGGTCGCAAAGTGTCTTTGATTAGTACATGTTTTCTAAATCTCCATACGTTTAATTCACTTCGCAAACAATACACAAATCTCGAAGCGTGCCCCAAGTGCAACACACCTAGCTGGTATACTAGGGAAGGTACGCACGACAATGTTCCCAGGAAGGTTCTTCGGTACTTTCTGTTAACCCCTAGACTGAAGAGATTGTTCATGGAGCCGAACATTGAAAAGGTTATGCGATGGCATGGTGAGCGGGTGAGAGATGCAGAATAGTTGAAACACCCATGAGATGGTGAGGCATGGAAATAATTCAACAAAACCTACCCGCATTTCTCTGAAGACGTGAGGAATGTGAGACTTGCACTTGCAACCGATGGATTCAATCCATTTGGGAATCAGTCAACCCTCCATAGCACATGGCCTGTCATAGTCATGCCATACAACTTGCCTCTGTCAATGTGCATGAAGAAGGAATTCAACATGTTAGCGTTGTTGGTTCCGGGACCAAAGTCTCCAGGAAAGTGTCTTAGTGTGTTCATGCAGCCGTTGATCGATGAGCTTCGGCACTTATGGGAGACTGGAGTATATACTGTTGATCGATACTCAAGGTCCACTTTCACGATGAAAGCAGCAGTGTTGTGGACTATAAGCGACTTTTCTGGCTTGGGGATGTTGGTTGGAGCTGCGACGAAGGGGTATAAAGCCTGCCCTATTTGCTTGGATAGTGTTGGTAGGAGGAAATCGAGTTTAAAATATAAAATATAAATCAAACCAGACTATGCCTACGCAAAATAAATACAAGACCTCCTCCTGATGCAGCAGCGGGAAGTCAGGATCGATCCACGAGGAAGCGTGTCAGCGGATCCTAGGCAGCAGCGAATCTCACGGTCAGAAGTCGACAAAGGTGGTCCTCGAGCTCGACTAGGGTCTAGTCGACAGAAGCTCAGGCAGTCGAACACAGCAACACAGGTCGACAAAAGGGTGGTCGATCTCGACTGGGGCTACTCGATGTCGAGTACGGCTCGTCGAGGTCGAGTTGGTCTTGTCGAGATCTGCACAAGTAAGCAAAAACGACTGCTAGGTCGAAGATCAGTGGTCGAGGTCGACCAGATGGTGGTCGAGATCGACGAGGGCAGGGAACGAAAACGAATAAAAGAAAGAGAAAATAAAGAACAAATGCTTTCTAGGGTTTCGAACTAAACTGTATGAAAAAAGACTTCCAAGATTGGGGTTTGCAACAACGATAACCAAACATTCATAAGGCAGGACCAAACAGATAATCATGTAATTCGCATTAAAGGACTAAGCTCTCGCCTTTTCCAACAATTAGACAACTCTCTCAAGAAACCCTAATTGTCTCTACCGATTTTATGTTTATAATCCAAGTTGTTAGCATGGATCTCCATTAGATGGGAAATAAACACATCAACAAGTAGGAAAATGCTCAAAACATGATAAAGGTCGAATCTTTACCTCAATTATGCATGGCTAACGTCGGGCTCGCCCCAACCCTAGAAGTGGGTGGACTACTCGCTCTTCATTGCAAACTCAGACATCATCGATTGAAAAGAAACAACTTGCATTAACTAAATTCAAAGCCTTTACAATTCCGGCAATCAACTTTCGCAAACTGCCAAAACCCTAAAAACCTCAAACTCCCTAAACTTCTCTTTGTAACTAACTAACTGTCTCTGAAATTGGATTGTGAATATCATATCTAATGCTCAGCCCCTAGGGCTTTATTTATAGCCTTCATTCCCTAGCTATTCTAGGAAAGAAGATATCTATCTCTATCTAAAATTATATCTAAAACTTGAAAGGATAAATAAATTGTTTTATGGAAATAAATCTAAAAGGAAAAGATAAAACTAATTAGGTAAGTCTTCATGATGTGATAGATCTTGTCTCCTTGATGATAGAACTTGATGGAATCGGATCGATTCTTCCGCCTTTGCGCCCAAGGAATCCCAAGTCTAGTCGGACAGGTCTTCGTCGAGAAGTTTCTGGACACTGGTCTACTCGATCTCGACCACGGCTCGTCGACCTCGAGTAGGGTGGTTCGTCGACTGGACTTCCTCGGCTAGATCTGCTCGATGTGCTCGGACTTGGCTCACTGGGCTCGTCGACCTCGACAAGAGCTAGTCGATGTCAAGTAGGATTAGGTCATCGACAAAGCTTCCTCGGGTTGGCGTGCTCGACAAGCCTGGATCTGGACTCAAGGTCTCGTCGATCTCGACAAGGGTTCGTCGAGATCGAGTAGGGTTGCTCGGCTTCTCGGGCAGCTTCTCCTCGTCGACTCCGGGTGTGGTGTCTGGGCTTCGTCGATCTCGACTAGGGATCGTCGAGATCGAGTTGACTTCCGGAGCTCGGGTTGGTCTGGTTCTCGATTAGGTTCTGTCGACCAAGGCTGCTCGGCCAAGCTCGTCTAGGTCGAGTCAGGCCTACTCGAGATCGAGTAGCCTTGACTCTCAGACTGGTTCTGCTGCTTTGACCTTGGACTTCTGTAGGGTTTTCCGAGCTTTTCCGACTTTCTGTAGAATTGTTGTAAAACGCCTCGAAATCTGCGATTTAAACAGAAACTGGTGTAGATTCCATAATTTGACAAATAAACATAAACTACATAGGTTCTGTACTATCTAAACCCAAATGAATGCAATGTATGTAGAAATCGATATAAAATTAAGTGTAAAACATGGCAAATTAGGCTCACAACAAACACCCCATACTTAAGCTTGCTTGTCCTCAAGCAATACTTATTTTTGTCATTCAGGGGAAGAAATCAAAACTCTCAACATCTTAGATTCATTCTCATATAACCCTGCAATCAATTGCCATCCTCGAAAAGGTACTAGTGTCTCAAATTTATGCATGTGCAAATATGTAAAAGCAACATCTACTCATAAAAGGAGGGTTATGCAAAACAATTCTTATATGACAAAGCATTGATAATCAAGAAGACTTTAATTTAAGCTCGTGAAGGAGTAGATTGGTAAAAGGCTAAAAGGTGGGCAATTTTTGCAATGTGGTGCTTTTGATCCGGGGAAATGGATTATTTCCAAACTTTGAATTTCATTCCACATAATTTCTCCATAATATTCATCACCTTTCATAATGCTTTTCTCAATAATAATGCTTTTACCTCTCTAACCTCAGCACTGCCTTCTCGCGAGTCGCAAACATGGGTGTCATGAATGGCCCCGGATACTTAGTGCTTCGGACTCCTCACAGTGTGTCCCATCTCTCCAAACTATTATCTCAGAGAGCAGGGTCAATCTACCTTTATCTCCTGAGGTGATTGGATTTTCTTTCACTCATTAAATTTTCCATATATTAAACAAATTTCCTTCCAAACTCCAATAATGTTAACAATCACAACACAAACACCATATAAATTCTCCATAATGTAACATCATTCTCAACATAATCCCCGGATAAGGTAAAGAATGGCAAATATTTAGATCATGTGGAGCAATATTTTCGAAATAAGGCATATTATGGCTTTTGTGATGCATAAGCATAGGTATGGCTAGGATATAACAATATGAGCATTATATGGAAATATAAAGTCCTCCATCATTTTATCATGCAACATGTCAAAAGCAACTTCAAATTTTACCTCCTTTCATGGTTTTCAATAAAATAATGCACTTCATTGTGACTTCCCTTTACTAGGCAATTTCATGCTATATCTCTAATGAATCCAATTTTGCATCGTCGAGTTCAATACAAGCTTCCATGACATTATCAAAAAATTTCAATGGGGGTCATTTTTCAAGACTTTTGGAAAACATGCATATAAGCACATAAATCAAATAATGCATTCCAAAAATAGCCATGTAGCAATTCAAAGAAATAATGCACATATATATCAAATATGATCAATTAAATCAAATATGCATAATGTAAGCTCTTCCCCCACCCCATACTTAAACATTACAGTGTCCTCACTATATAAAAAAAACAAGGTAAGGGTAGAGAAAGAAACTCACAAGATCATGTCGAGGAGGGCAAAACTGGGCAGGTCGAGTAGAGGGTCTCGTCGATCTCGAGTACGGTGTACTCGATCTCGACCAGGTTTGTCTGCGTCGAGTGAAATCTGAAGTCGAGGAGATTCTGGGCTCGTCGATGTCGAGTTGGCCTACTCGAGATCGACCAGTGTCTGGGCTTCTCCTCTTCGTCGTCGTCGACTTGGCCTTCGTTGATTCTGACTGGTTTTCAGGGACTTCTTCCTTCCACTTTTCGCAACCCTTATATGCTTGCCGAAAAAAGTATTAGATTCCATAAAAAGAAGACTATCCATATAAATTATTCCATAAAAAAAACAAAAAACAAAAACTAAAAGAATTAAATAAAGTTTATATACATGCTCTAGATTTTTATAGTCGCTAGGCTGACTTTACCGTTTTGCGCTCAAGGACCAATTTTGTGAGGCCCGCTCATGCTTGGCCCTTCTCCTGGATCATCTAGGTCCTGATGGTAGTATGCAAGCTCAGCTGACAGGTGGTTTCTTGCATCATCTCCTTTCTCCTTCTTCTTCTTCCTTGTAGCCTTTAGTTTCTGTTCGGACCCAAAACAGAAATTTTTGGGCATGGGTCTACTCGATTTCGAGTACTGATGGTCGACCTCGAGTACATGGACCCCATACTTAGGCTCTGGGCAAGTCTCAGGCTCAGTGAGGGTGGTCGACATCGACGAGTCTTGGTCGAGGTCGAGTAGGGCGCTTGTCGAGATCGACGAAGGCTTGTCGATCTCGAGTACTGTTTTTGCTCCTTCCTCCGCTGTTTGCTTGGCCTCGTCGATGCTGATGCTTTTCACCTCCAGCCAAGAAATTTCCTCTTTTGCAGGGCCAAAAGAGAAATCCAAAACCTCATCGCCTATGGTGAAGGTGAGCGAGCGATTCTTAACACTAATCTTGGCATCTGCAGTAGCTAAGAATGGTCTACCAAGGATAATAGGGCTAGTAGGATCTTCAGCACGGTCAATAATAAGGAAATCAGCTGGCACAAAGAATTAACCAACCTGGACTGGGACGTTCTCAAATATACCTGTAGGGATGACCACAGTATTGTTCGCCATGTATAATTTAGCATCCACAGGTTCTATACATCCTATTTTTACTTTCCGCCAGATTGATAAAGGCATGATGCTCACACTTGCTCCTAAATCGCATAGAGAATCATATTTATACTGTCCAAAACCCACAGTAACAGAAAACTTACCAGGGCCAGGCTTCTTTTCAGGGAAGTGGAGGACTTTGCATTCGCCTGCGATCTCCGAGATGGACCACTTCTTGCTCAGGATTTCCTTCAGGAATTTGACATATCCCGGCATTTCTTGCAAGGCTTCTGTAAAAGGAATAGAAAAGTTTAGCTCTTGCAGCATATTAACAAATCTATTAAATCTACCAGAAGTGGGATATTTAAGAGTTTTAGAAGGGAAAGGAAGTGGCTTATTCTGTTTCGAAGCCAGATCAGCTGTCGGAGAGGTTGCAGAGTCGTCGATCTTGGATTGTTGCTCCTCGACCACGACCAGAGGCTTGTCGAGATCGACAAGGGCCTTGTCGACATCGACTGGGGTGGTCGACCTCGGGTTGCTGGTCTGCGCAGTGGAGTCCGAGCTCTGCTTCCGGTCTGGGTCGAGTACAGGCTTGTCGAGGTCGACCACAGGCTTCTCGAGATCGAGTACGGGCTTGTCGAGATCGACTGGATTTTGCTCTATCTCGAGTTGATGTTTTCCGACCTCTGGCTCGTGTAGTTGATGCCCACTCCTGAGTTTGATGGCTGCGACGTGTCCGGTTGTCCCCTTAGGATTTGGTTCCGTTTGCCCAGGGAGCTTGCCAGACGGTCGTGGGATCTGTGCAGCGATCTGTCCCATCTGAGTCTCAATTCCCCTCTTCCAGATGTCCAATTCTCCAAATTTGGTGGTGATGTTCTGGAACTAATTATTGATGGTGCCCTGATTTCGTCGCATCTCCTCAAGGATCAGTTGCAGATCATCCTTCTTTTGATCCCTTTTTGGATGTCCGGGAGCTCTGTAGGGTGGGGGATTCCTAGGGGGACCTTGGTTCCATTGTGGTTGATAGGGCCTTTGATCCCCTATATAGCGATTAGGACCCCCAGCATATGCTGCCTCCTCATGTGTTTCTGCCATCCTGACTTGCTCTGTGTGTGGGCACTCAGTAGTGGTGTGCATTTGTGATCCGCATTCGATGCAAGGCTGGTTGACAGACAGGTATTTGACTTGCTTGAGGAGCTTGCGATTCTGGTCTTTGTAGAACTGCTCCCTGACATCCGGGTCAATCTCCTTTGCTGGCTCGTAAAGTGGCATAGATGGTGCTGGCCTGGCATAAGAGTTCTCCTCATAGTTTGAAGTAGACCCATATTTGTTGTCGTAGTTAGTGAGCTTTTCCAGCACACCCCATGCGTCACCCGGCGGCATTGTTAGATACTCATAGCGAGTATAATGGTTGATTCTGTCCTTGGTGACTTGATCAAGAGAATTGAAGAAGATCTCCTGAATGACATAGGGTGGCTGTCCATGAGTAGGGCAAGATCGCAGAAGATCCTTGTAGCGCTCCCATGCCTTTGCCAGCGGTTCCCCTTGCTTCTGTTTGAAGGCGGTGATTCTCTGGCGGAGATGTGCTGTTTTGGCGGGTGGGAAGAATTTGTTCAGGATCTCTTGCTCTACTTGGGCCCATGTGGTGAGGGATCTTGGTTTCAGCCTTCCAGCCATTTCAGTGCAGGCCCAGCGAGAGACCAGCGAAAAGCTTTCATCTTGACATATTCCAATGTTGTACCTTCAGCAAGAGTACGACACATGTCAGAAAAATTGGTAATATGCTCAAGAGGACACTCATTAAATCTACCACAGAAGGCATTATTTTTAAGCTCTATAAGAAATTGAGTGCGAATTTCAAAAGAGTTATCAGGGATTAGGATCGCCGATTCAGGCACGACGAGCGTTGGATGCATATAATCCTCTGCAGTAGTTGGATATTGGGCAAGCTCAGCCGGTGCTTGTTCCCTTGCTGCTTTCTCAGTGGCGATAGCAGCATCCTTAGCGGCCAGTTCCCTGGTAAGCCTAGCGATCAGCTGTTCCTGTGTCTCCGCAGCTGCCATGGCTCTTTGTAGTTGAGCTCTGATGTGGAAAAGGCGTTCCGGTTCGTCTAAGGCGTCAAACTCAGGTGTTTGACCAGAACGACGCATACACCTGCAAAGTAACTCAAGAAAAACGTGAAATTCAACTACCTAAGGCGCGAATGATAGCTTCCCCGGCAACGGCGCCAATTTTGTTGGTAGGAGGAAATCGAGTTTAAAATATAAAATATAAATCAAACCAGACTATGCCTACGCAAAATAAATACAAGACCTCCTCCTGATGCAGCAGCGGGAAGTCAGGATCGATCCATGAGGAAGCGTGTCAGCGGATCCTAGGCAGCAGCGAATCTCACGGTCAGAAGTCGACAAAGGTGGTCCTCGAGCTCGACTAGGGTCTAGTCGACAGAAGCTCAGGCAGTCGAACACAGCAGCACAGGTCGACAAATGGGTGGTCGATCTCGACTAGGGCTACTCGATGTCGAGTACGGCTTGTTGAGGTCGAGTTGGTCTTGTCGAGATCTGCACAGGTAAGCAACAACGACTGCTAGGTCGAAGATCAGTGGTCGAGGTCGACCAGATGGTGGTCGAGATCAACGAGGGCAGGGAACGAAAACGAATAAAAGAAAGAGAAAATAAAGAACAAATGCTTTCTAGGGTTTCGAACTAAACTGTATGAAAAAAGACTTCCAAGATTGGGGTTTGCAACAACGATAACCAAACATGCATAAGGCAGGACCAAACAGATAATCATGTAATTCGCATTAAAGGACTAAGCTCTCGCCTTTTCCAACAATTAGACAACTCTCTCAAGAAACCCTAATTGTCTCTACCGATTTTATGTTTATAATCCAAGTTGTTAGCATGGATCTCCATTAGATGGGCAATAAACACATCAACAAGTAGGAAAATGCTCAAAACATGATAAAGGTCGAATCTTTACCTCAATTATGCATGGCTAACGTCGGGCTCGCCCCAACCCTAGAAGTGGGTGGACTACTCGCTCTTCATTGCAAACTCAGACATCATCGATTGAAAAGAAACAACTTGCATTAACTAAATTCAAAGACTTTACAATTCCGGCACTCAACTTTCGCAAACTGCCAAAACCCTAAAAACCTTAAACTCCCTAAACTTCTCTTTGTAACTAACTAACTGTCTCTGAAATTGGATTGTGAATATCATATCTAATGCTCAGCCCCTAGGGCTTTATTTATAGCCTTCATTCCCTAGCTATTCTAGGAAAGAAGATATCTATCTCTATCTAAAATTATATCTAAAACTTGAAAGGATAAATAAATTGTTTTATGGAAATAAATCTAAAAGGAAAAGATAAAACTAATTAGGTAAGTCTTCATGATGTGATAGATCTTGTCTCCTTGATGATAGAACTTGATGGAATCGGATAGAATCTTCCGCCTTTGCGCCCAATGAATCCCAAGTCTAGTCGGACAGGTCTTCGTCGAGAAGTTTCTGGACACTGGTCTACTCGATCTCGACCACGGCTCGTCGACCTCGAGTAGGGTGGTTCGTCGACTGGACTTCCTCGGCTAGATCTGCTCGATGTGCTCGGACTTGGCTCACTGGGCTCGTCGACCTCGACAAGAGCTAGTCGATGTCGAGTAGGATTAGGTCATCGACAAAGCTTCCTCGGGTTGGCGTGCTCGACAAGCCTGGATCTGGACTCAAGGTCTCGTCGATCTCGACAAGGGTTCGTCGAGATCGAGTAGGGTTTCTCGGCTTCTCGGGCAGCTTCTCCTCGTCGACTCTGGGTGTGGTGTCTGGGCTTCGTCGATCTGGACTAGGGCTCGTGGAGATCGAGTTGACTTCCGGAGCTCGGGTTGGTCTGGTTCTCGATTAGGTTCTGTCGACCAAGGCTGCTCGGCCAAGCTCGTCTAGGTCGAGTCAGGCCTACTCGAGATCGAGTAGCCTTGACTCTCAGACTGGTTCCGCTGCTTTGACCTTGGACTTCTGTAGGGGTTTTCCGAGCTTTTCCGACTTTCTGTAGAATTGTTGTAAAACGCCTCGAAATCTGCGATTTAAACAGAAACTGGTGTAGATTCCATAATTTGACAAATAAACATAAACTACATAGGTTCTGTACTATCTAAACCCAAATGAATGCAATGTATGTAGAAATCGATATAAAATTAAGTGTAAAACATGGCAAATTAGGCTCACAACAGATAGTACTTCTGCAACGCATGAACATGGGAGAATGGTTTAGGATGGGCACCGTAGATGGCTTCCACCAAACCACCCATGGCGAACCGATTGCATGTCGTTCAATGGAAGCGAAGAACATAGAACACGCCCTTATGCTTGTAGCGGGGAGCAAATTCTTGCACAAATCGATATGTACGAGAACTACCTCTCTTTTCACTCTCTTTTCCCTTTTCATACGTTTCTCCGATGTCTTTCTCATTATGTTTCCATCTGTTTCAACAGGATCAACTTCCCCGTCCTCAGCTCGCACCCTGCTTTCAAGGCCCCATACAGTGTGACTAATAGAATGTGTTGGACCAACAAGTTCGAGTTATGGAGATTGTCGTATTGGCGTCACATTAGAGTCAGACACGCACTCGATGTTATGCACATCGAGAAGAACGTCTTCGACGGCATCATCGGCACTACTCTTAACATAGAAGGGAAGACAAAGGATGGTCCCAAAGCTCGAGCCGCATTGCAGTAGAGAGGGGTGCGGAGAAGCCAGGCATAGAAGAGAGATGAAACTCTCCCTCATGCGTCATTCTTTGTGAAACGGGAGGACATACCAGATATATTCGATTAATGGTTCGGTGCAGTGAAGTACCCCCATGGTTCGGTCCACATGAAGCTCCTATGGAAAATTCTGGCCGAGCCTAGCAATATTTGGGTGTCCATGATTAGACATAAGTACATGTGCTCCACTAGTATTTTCGACTACAAAAGATCCGGGGCTAGCTCTTGGCAATGGTCCAAGCTGTCCGACTTAATTAACACTTTTAAAGCGGGCCTGATTTGGTCAATAGGAAATGGATGCACTATAAAGTTCTAGACAGATAACTGCATCTCAACCTCCTCCTTACTGACTAGAGTTGATTACCCTCAATCTTTCAATCCTGATGAGACCGTCAATGACTATATTTTGGGAGGTAAGTGGCGGAGTGAAAAACTTCATGGGGTTTTGCTGACTAATATAGTTCAAGTGATTTTGGACATCTCTCTTCCTTCTTCGAATCGGCAAGATCGTCTTTACTGGTGGCCGGATAGGGAGGGATGGTTTACTACTGCCAGTGCGTACAAATTGATAACAACTCAGTCCTTACCATCTCCTGATTGTAATGCCTGGATTTGGAAGATCAATATCCCTCCGAAAGTTAAGAATTTTCTATGGAAGATTGCGCAAAACGGCTTGCCAACGACTTCCAGGCTGGCGGGAAGGGGTGCGGCAGTTCCAACCACTTGCTCCTTGTGCAATTCAGCACCTGAGGACGAGGTCCATTTATTCTTGGAATGTTACTTCATCAAAGCAATATACAAATTTCCAGACCAAGATCGATCAGCTATTGCTAGTCTAATTGCCCAGTCTCGGGATTTCAGACCCATTTTATCTGCACTCGGGAAGAGTCTACTACATGCGGTCCTATCCAACCTCGCTTTTACTTGGTGGACGGCTTGGTACATCAGGAACCAACACTTGTTTCAACAGACCGCTATTCTGCGAAAAGATTCGGTCTTAAGACTAATCAAATCTCACACAGATAACTGGAACAAAACTTTCGCTGCTGAGGCGGAATTTGATGAGGACAAACGCCCCCAGCAGGGGGGTATCTTCAAAAAAGAACAATAAACAGAAAAAGATTCAGTGGCGCAAGCCTCCAAGGGGCACGTTCAAACTTAATTTTGATGGTTCCTCTCTTTCTAATGGCGACAGTTCTTCCGGTGTCGTTATTAGAGATTGGGAAGGTCGGCCAGTCTCCATTCACCACCAGGAACTTCGTAAACAGAATCTGCTTAAAGCAGAGGCTCTTGCCCTCCATATGGGGGTCCACCAAGTATTACGACTCAATTTAGATAGCATTCAAATTGAAGGTGATTGCAAGATAATCGTAGACCATTTAAAAGGAAAATCTAAATGCCCGTGGGAGATAGAACTAATCCTTTTTGACGTCCAAGTCTTGCTATCGATTGTGAGAGAAGTAGAGTTCTCTCATGTTCCTCGTATGGGCAATAGAGTGGTGGATAAGGTTGCACACCTTTGCCGCTCTGCCCGAGGAATCGATATCGAAAATGACCCAGATCTCCTTGACCTCATTCGTAAGGATGCTGCTGGGTAGGGTCAGCCGACCTGAATTCTTTCCTAATCAAAAAAAAATATCATTGCCCGTTGTCAATATATGCATGGATCGGATGATATCTCCAGACTTAGAGCATGAGCAACCATGGGTTTTAGCAACCTTAAGGTTGCTAAAAGGTAAGTCCATGGTTGTGGCCTTTACCTTAAGGTAAGAGGTGGGAAGGGGTTACCTTAGTAGAGAGAGGTAACCTCTTCCCTTTTTTAAATTTTTTTTTTTTTATGATAAAGTAGGTTGATATATTTACATTTAGATTTATTAGTTGTAATGTGATTTAAAATGAAATAAAAAAATATTTATATTTCATTATTTTTTAAAATAAAATATCTCATTGGTTTAATTTTATTTTTTTCTATAATTTGAGCCCAATTTTATCTTATATATAACTTCATCTTGATCTATTGTAGTTGCACCTATTTTCTTAACCATAGATCACAATAATCCAAATACTCCACCCATTCCAAATATGTCTTTTGATCCAAATCTTCTAAAAAATCCTCCATTTCAAGTGATGTTGCAAATGTTTAACAATTCTTCAACACTCGAATATCCAAATTATACCCCACATAATCCTACCAATGTGTACAATCCTCTTTTTTTACCAAACCAACAACATTTTGAGCATTCTCCGGGTGTTCAAGGGAGTGCCACTCGAAGTCCAACCGAAGATGCAAGGCAAGTCCATCAAGTACAAGAGAATGAAGAAGTTGTTGTTCACAATAAAATATGTTTTTAACTTTTTATTTTATTTTAATCTAGATGTAATAAAATATATTTATATTAACTACTTGCTATTTTTATTTATTTATAACATTATAAATAAAAATTATTCACAATAATATATGATGATACACATATAATAAAGGGAAAGGTATAAAGGAAAAGAAAAAGTGAAAATAATTTTGAAAAGAGGTAAAAGAGGTTTCTAATGGTTGTAGAGGAAAACTTTTAGAAAGAGGTAGAAAAAGTGAAAATTATTTTAAAGTGAAAATTATTTTAAACAAAAAAATAAATGAGTTGTAAAATTGTGATAGGAAGATGGAGAAAAAAAGGGGAAAGAAGTTTCCACATGGTTGCGGGTCTTATATGTGTGGGGTAGAGGGAATCTTAAGAGCATCGATCCAGTCAATTTGCTCCTGCAACTACATATGCAAATGGATGACCGTACACTTTTAGGCGCATCCGTCCAAAAATACATTGCCTTTTAGTATTTTGTACAAGTTTTAATAAAACACCTTACTTTTAAAAAGCATCATCATTGCACTAACTTTTTCATAAATTTTATTATTTTTTAACACCCACTACACATTTTAACCAATCAAATTATTTTAAAAAGTCAACGACACACAAACCAATACAAATCATTACAACTTTTTACCTAGAAAACCTAAAAGACCATCTATTGTTGGACAAAAATTTACATCTAAAAGTCCATATATTGTTGGACGGAGGAAGTATAAATTAATAGTCATTGGTCCTCATCATACATATATGTAGGCATCTTCGAATTCTGGAGCTTCATTTTGAAGTTTAGAATTGATGGTGAGGATCAATCTAAATCTTCAAAAGAGAGAGGATCAGAAGAACAACCTCCATTGGGGGAATTATTAACTCCAGCTTCTACAAACGTGTTAATATTTACAAATAAAGGAATATTATTCCATTTATATTCATCTTAGTCTTCTATATTATAATATAGCTATAGGCTTATAGCAATGAAGAATCAAGGAGAATAGGTAAAATGAAGAATTGACTCATTGAGAGAAATAGTACGTGAAGGATCGGAGCAACAATGGCGGGGCCAAGGGGCATAGGAGATCGAGCATGTGCCCCTCCTCTCATTTGACAAACTGCTTAGGTATATTCTCCCCGCCAAAAACTTCATTTTGATATATAATACACCCTAAACCGATATTCGAGTACAAAGTTATAAATGTTTAAAAATTGAAGGTTTAGTAAACAATATTACATGTTAAGAGTACTATATCACAAATTGACTATTTTTTTTTATCAGGTAAAAATTCGATGGTCAGACAAGTCTGACTCATCGAGAGGCCAATAAATTCGACAAACGGCGAACCGTCAAACAAACAACCTAAAATACAGGAATACAGATAATACAAATTGACTCAATGTTTATTATATTACATGTTCTATCGTTATTTTGTCTTTTTTTTTCCATCTATTTTATTTTTTATTTTTTTAACTAAAAAAATGGCACTGTTTTATCCTAAAATGGTGGTCTTTTATTCTAAAACAACACAATTTGTTATCGTATTATATAGATTTTTACTATTAATTTAAACTAACAAAGTAATGCGACTTTAATATAAAACGACACGAGAAAATTTGTTGAACAATCCATTCACCCCTCCTAAATAAGCTCAATGTCCACCCTTTAATCCAAATTTGATAAAAGTCTCCATCTCATTTTTTAGGTAGAAATACCCTTAACTTGTGTCTTCGACTACATGCTCTAGCCTCTAGAATCTTCTTCGCCTTTGGTTCCCTACTCCTCCGAAATCTTCTTCATTTTGTCACCCCGCCCAAACCCTCCCTCGCTTGATCATCACGGTGATGGAGTAATCGTTAGTTTGATCTAGTGAAGAGGAGACCGAATTGGAGGCCGCAACGGTGGATAGCATCTGTAATTGAGACTGGTTGTCGAAGAGCTCCAAGCAGATGAGGTCTTGAAGACCTAGATCATTGTAAATAGAATTGTCTCAAATGAGCGGGAAAGGTGTGCTACCTTATCCATCACTCTATTTCCCAATCGGGGCACATGAGAGAACGATACAATACCTATTTCCAACATCGTCGATTTGATATCTTCCATGATCGATTAATACAATTTTGCAATGGCATTTTTTTATAGTTATTTGAGAGTTACATTCAATTTAGAGTTTGTTAATCGAATTGTCGTACCCACCCCTTCCCAAAGCGTAAGGGTAGTAGAGTTTGAATGATAGAATAATTTCCATTGTATTTCCTCCTTAATCATATTGCTACTGTACAAGGCTTATATAGAGAATTGTATGGATAGATCTAGTGACAAGTGTCATCATCTCTAAAGATGGAGTGATCCCCAAGGAGGACCCTTCTAGAATAGGGACACCTCATACTAACATGTGCTCACATAATGTGTAAAATATAGACATAGGAATTATGAATATTATGTGCTAGTATCCCCCCGCGCTCTCATCGGTCGAAGACATAGTTGAGAGCGAATTGATGCAAACCGAGCAGCAGAGAGAGGTTTGGTTAAGAGATCAGCCAGTTGATCTTTGGATGAGATAAATGCAACTTCGAGGGTTTGTGCTTGAAGCCGCTCACGAACAAAATGGTAATCTAATGAGAGATGTTTGATCTTGTGATGTAAAACAGGGTTGCTGGCAAGATATGTAGCTCCAATATTATCACACCACAGTGTTGGGGGCTGAGGCAAGACAATCTGCAGGCTTGTCAAAACAGATTGGATCCAGAGAGTCTCGCATGTAGCTTGAGCTAAGGCGCGGTACTCGGCTTCTGTTGAAGAGCGAGACACGGTGTCCTGCTTTTTCGAGGACCAAGAGATGAGGTTGGGCCCATGGTAGATGCAGTAAGCTCCGACGGAACGGTGATCTTCCCTATCAGACCCCCAATCAGCGTCTGAAAATGCAGACAGAGAATGCTGCTGAGTAGAAGAGATATAGAACTGCATTGTAGAAGTGCTGTTGAGGTACCGAAGAATCCTTTTCACAGCCAACCAGTCAATATCTCGAGGATGATGCATCTTCTGACAGACTTTGTTGACAGCAAAACAAACATCAGGGCGGGTGAAAGAGAGATACTGAAGCGAACCAACGATACTTCGATACAGCTGGGCATCAGCAAACGGAGGAGACTCGACAGAGGAATCATAATCAAGTGTCATAGGCGTGGATACAGACTTGCAATTGGTCATTCCAGCCCTGTTTATCAAATCATTGATGTGCTTTGTCTGGCATAGATAAAATCCAGATGAGTCCCTGGAAATTTTGATTCCAAGAAAATAGTGAGCAGGCCCTAAATCCTTGATTGGGAACCGAGCACCTAAAGCTGTAATGAGGGAATTGGACAGCTGATCATTCGAAGCGAAAACCAATAAATCATCAACATAAACAAGCACAAAGACACAGTGTGAACCAAGGCGATGGACGAACAAGGAAGTGTCAGCAGAGGAGGGAGTGAAGCCCAATGTGATCAAGGCATCACTAAGCTTGGCAAACCAGGCTCGGGGAGCCTGTTTTAAGCCATAGAGAGATTTGTTAAGTTTGCAAATATAAGAGGGGAATTGGGGATGAGAGAAACCTGGAGGTTGGGCTATGTAGACAGCCTCATCGAGAGTCCCGTGAAGGAAGGCGTTTTGTACATCTAATTGTCGAACCACCCAGCCGTTCATAGCCGCAAGGGAGAGTAATAATCGAATCGTCGAAGGCTTTGCCACAGGACTGAATGTGTCTGTGTAATCGATGCCATGGAGTTGGTGATAGCCCTTTGCAACGAGCCGGGCTTTCCGACGCTCAAGAGAGCCATCTGATCGTCGTTTGGATTTGAAGACCCACTTGACTCCTAGCACATTGGCAGAGGAGGATGGCGGAACCAAGGTCCAGGTATTGGTAAGCATCAATGCTTTGAATTCAGCCTCCATTGCCGCCCTCCACTCAGGAAATTTTGCCGCTTGGGTATAGCAGGTCGGTTCCTCTGGGACACATGATGTATTGTTAGCGGCGGGAGGCCATGGAATGGTGCCATCAGAACGAATTAGAGGTCTGTGTATGTGGGCACGGGAGCGGGTAGTCATGGGATGTAGAGGTCTGGGAGAATCCGGGGATGATGGCGGTGTGGGAGTTGTGGAGGAACCGGAGGAATCGGAGGAGGTAGGGTCGGCGTTGAGAGGGATGGGTAAGGGGATAGGAGGAGGCTGGTGTGGGCCGGGCTGAAGTGGGCCATTTTGTGGAATTGCAATGTTTGGGTTGGGAAATAAAATAGGTAGATCAACTGTTTCAGGAGCCCGGTTATGAACATCCATGGATTGAGAGAAAGGGAAAACCCCTTCATGGAAGATAACATCCCGTGATATGTATATCTTTTTGTTTTTGTGATCAAAGCAAATGAAACCTTTATGATTGGAGCTATATCCGAGGAAAGTAGATGGTGTAGAGCGAAAAGAAAGTTTGTAGTGATTGTAGGGACGGAGATTGGGGAAGCAAAGACACCCGAAAACCTTGAGGGATTTGTAATCGGGTGAGGATTTGAAAAGAATTTCAAAGGGGGATTTATTGTGGAGAATAGGGGTAGGGAGGCGATTTTGAAGAAATGTAGAGTTTGAATGATAGAATAATTTCCATTGTATTTCCTCCTTAATCATATTGCTACTGTACAAGGCTTATATAGAGAAGTGTATGGATAGATCTAGTGACAAGTGTCATCATCTCTAAAGATGGAGTGATCCCCAAGGAGGACCCTTCTAGAATAGGGACACCTCATACTAACATGTGCTCACATAATGTGTAAAATATAGACATAGGAATTATGAATATTATGTGCTAGTAAAGGGCCTCAGCTCGAAGAGGGGTTCCTTTATTGATGAGTCTATATCCAATGTGAATCAGCAATCCTTCCTAATCTCAAATTATACTCTAAGGTACATACTGTCCTCCAAGGACAAGGTAGACCCATTAAAATTTAATTTCACGAAATCTTGGGGTGGTCTCTTCCATTTTCCAAGACTCTGTCCGTTTTGGTGGTTGTTTCTGGCCTTTTGCTTTTCGATAGTTGTGGAGTGCTTTTCGATAGTTGTGGGTTTATATGCAACTTCATTTTCCTTTAAGATGTGATTGTTCTTGAAGATGAAATATATTATTCCTAAAAAAAAACATATTGTCCACCATTTTATTGCCATATATACTGATGCCGGACCATCCAAGACATCTCCGGACACACCTATGATTCGAGCTCGTGAGAATGAATTCATCCTCAAGAGGAAGAAGAATGCTCCACCATGGGAGAAGGTCCAAAGGTGGAAGCTTGACGTTTAGCTCGTTCATAGTCATTTAACAGCTTTTCGACGTCTCTGTAAAATGGGTCGTACGGATTCAATATTTATCGTATTGAGACGTGCCATACCTTGTTGGAACAAGGACGAAGAGATCTACAACTTTTATGTTAAAGGTTTTTCCAGATTCAACCTCGAAATTGGCCGAAAATGCACATCTTTGCAAGCTGTCACTGTTTTGACGGGATTTTACTAAGTGTTGGAACCCCATTTCGCCTAGTGTTCCTATTGGGCCGAAATTGGGCTATTTTTAGTTATTATTTTAAGGACCTTATTTTACTTATGTTCTTACGTTTATTTTATTAAGTCCATTAGTATTTAGATCTATCCTATTTTACTTATGTTCTTAGGTTTATTTTATTAAGTCCATTAGTATTAAGTCCTGCCCCTACTTGATATGGCTGTAGGACCTTCCCTCCGGCCACTAGGTGGCTGGCTTGTAAACTCAAGGCAATGTGGTGGGTGAGTTCTAGACTCTAGGCAAAGAAACACTATGCTCTTTTCTTAAAATAATATTGAAATTTGTAAGAGTACACTACAAACTAAAAAATTTCAACTTTAAAATAATCTTGTTAACACATGAGCCCCAGTGCTTTTCCATGAAAACCTCATGTTTGCTACTTATCTTTTTTTCAGTGCTGGTGGAATGGCCTTATCTACTTTGGTACCTGCAACTGTGAGTGCAATTTCTTCGCTGGCAAAAAGCTCAGTAGCTGCTTCGCAGATCTGGTCCCTGCACGGACTTCTTTTAACCATTGAAGCAGCTGGGTTGTCTTATGTTTCTCATGTTCAGGTATTCAAAAAGATTCACATTGCTAACTGCTGTTGAGTATTGCTGCATGTGCATCCCTTGTTTATTAAATTGTTTCTCATATAGTCAAACTATGCCTTTATGTGCCCTCAATGAAATTTGCAAAATGTAAATTGTAATTATGCTATATTCACACTCATTTGGATGAAAAAATGTGTTTCTTTTCTAATCTGAGAATTTTCAGGGAAAAAAAAGTCTCCATACCTTTTCTGATCCATTATTTTTTTCATAAGCAATTGCATTTTTTTTTTCCGTTTATTATACTTAATCGTTAATCCGTTTGATGTTTTGTATGGCAATTGGCAAAGGCAAATAATTTTCCAAGCAACTTTTACATCCAACCTGGCTTATCCGTACAAGCTGTTTTACACGTTTGAGCTCAAAGGGATGAACGGGAGGCTGCCGGCGGAGGTTGTTGGAGGGGAGGCTGTGGAGCCATCGACACTGAAAGCCAGCCACAAGTAGTCGACAATTGAGATTTAACATCAGCTTTTGGAGTCGATATATATATATTTTAAAATAAAAACAATATAGCGACTCTGGAAGCTAGTGATGTGATCATGATGTTTGATGATATATACTAGGTCCGTGCCTCCCAAAATCTTTTGATGGTATAATATTAATGTAATGTTATACGAATATATGAATATATGAAGTGTTTTCTATCCGATCTCTATTGTATATTTTTTAGACCCTTTGAAATGAAAGGATCTAACATTTATCAAAGGGTGAATATTGAAAGGATCTAAAACAACATATATATTTTTACACAACCAAATTAGTTTAAAATGATTTAAATTTTGAGACGAACATTGTGTTAAAATAAGTTAATTCCACATCTTCCTGTAAATGTTTGCTGTCAGAGAGACTCGAAGATTGATTGGAATTCCATTTTTTAATAGGAGTTCTTCGCCACTGTCACTACTTACTCATTTTACAAACTAAATTTACAGATGGATTTTAACTACACTAACAATTAGTGTAGTTACCAAAAAACATGAAACGTTAGGTGACAAGACTTGTATAATTATACATTCATTCAATTCAAACCAGATAAGTTACAAAGATTAAATATAGAATTTTTACCTTCTATGGTAGGTTGATTTCCCAACAAAGGTGATTGCAATCATACCACCCCTTGCTGGATCTCAAAATATCTATGGTAGGTTGATTTCCCAAAATGTTGGAAAGCATGTGAAAAGTCAAATCAATAGACATGGTAGGACTTAGGAGAGGAACTTTTAAAAAGGAACGTTTACATCCAAGCAACTTAAAATCAGCCGTTATACATCCAATCAATAGACAAAAACAATGGCAATTGGCAAAGGCAAATAGTTTTCCAAGCAACTTTTACATCCAACCTACCACTACCACTATATAATTAACAAGGAAACAGAAAACAGATAAATTAAAATCCAACAAAATGCCAAAAGAACCAATACATCTAAAAATCAGATCATCTTGCTGAACTCCTAAGGTGAGTGAAACAAACAGATCTCGCTGATAACAGCGATGTAACGAGCACTAATGAGGATGAATGAATTAGGCATAAGGATGAATGAATTAGAAAAATAGCTTTAATTGGGAGAAACGCAGGTTAGTAAGAACTTGATGGTAAAAGAAGAGCTGGGAGCTTAATGAGCTGAATCTTAAACTTGGTGAGGATGTGATCAATGAGAAAATACAGCAAGGACGTACACATAAAAACACTCGTGCAATAACTATACATAATCGTAGATAGCCTATGTGGGATTTGAACCCACATCTTTGTGTGTGAGCACAACGCTCTACCCATTTGAGCTAATAGGCTTAAAATCACTTCAAAACATTAATTTCAATACCCAAATATTGATGTTCATCCTAATTGAACAGGAAGTTCATGCACAAATTTAGGTATATATGCCTCCAACGATTGCATCAATTGCAATGCCCATACAGAACCATAATCAGCCGTTCAAATTTTCTAGCAAATGCATGGAAACTGAAGGCTAACTATAATATTGAGAAAGACCTCATGCCTCCTCAGATGGTAGGAACCAATATCAATGACTACACAACCCGCATCTACAACCCTACACAATCAAGCGGACAACTTGAAGGAAAAAGGAGGGGGCTTGTGGATACTACATTCACCAAGTCTTGCGAAGTTGATGAACGGCAAAACAAACCAAGCTGAGATTATCAATCAATGACCAACGAGCACTGCTCTAGTTGAATCAACAAACACTCGATGTGTTTTCACTCTATATGAGAGAATTGTATTCATAAAAGTTCCAACTGATTACAATGGATGGTGCGAAAATATATAGGGCCTTATGATATGAGTTTTGGCCGAAACTAGTAGATAGAATAGGATAGATCTAAATACTAATGGACTTAATAAAATAAACCTAAGAATATAAGTAAAATAAGGTCCTTAAAATAATAACTAAAAATAGCCCAATTTCGGCCCAATAGGAACGCTAGGCGAAATGGGGTTCCAACACTTAGTAAAATCCCATCAAAACAGTGACAGCTTGCAAAGATGTGCATTTTCGGCCAATTTCAAGGTTGAATCTGGAAAAACCTTTAGCATCAAAGTTGTAGATCTCTTCGTCCTCGTTCCAACAAGGTATGGCACGCCTCAATCCGATAAATATTGAATCCGTACGACCCATTTTACAAAGACGTCGAAAAGCTGTCAAATGACTATGAACGAGCTAAACGTCAAGCTTCCACATTTGGACCTTCTCCCATGGTAGAGCCTTCTTCTTCCTCTTGAGGATGACTTCATTCTCACGAGCTCGAATCATAGGTGTGTCCGGAGGTGTCTTGGATGGTCCCGCATCACATCGGGCCTTCAGATTGCCCTTCTTGTGGAACTCCTTGTAGTCCTTCTTCAAACGGGAGTCGGAGATGATGACATTATCCAACGGGACTGTAGCGGATGACTCCCTAGCCCTCTTGCTACGCTGATGACCAAACATTTTCCTGGACAAGACAAACCAAGTGAAAACTTAAAATCTTTTCTAAAACAGTGAAACCAAACTAAATCAGATAAACTTAAAAGAAGCTAACATCTAACCATGCAAATTAAGAATGATAATATGCACTAAAAAAACATATAAACACATAAAGACCGAGTGCATATAAATAGCCCGGCGCAAGAGATACCACATAAAGAAATAATTGCATATAAATAATACTCCCTCTGTTAATTAAAACTTGTCGTTTACTATTCATGCACGCTTTTTTAGAACGATAAAAACTATATAAAATATTAACATCTTTCTACATTTGTTTTTATAAATTCATACTTAATTGTAATAAGTATGAAATTATTTTAAAAAATTATTTTAAAAGTTAATATTTTATATAGTTTTTAACACCTCAAAAAACGTGCGTGAATAGTAAAACGTCAAGTTTTAATTAACGGAGGGAGTATAAAATAAGCTCCAATGCATATAAACTTATCATCATGGCAAATAGAATGCATTACCCATTTATATAACCATATGCTCCACATAAAATATATGAATAGGAAAAACAATATAGACAATATAATCATCATGTAATATCACTATAATGCAGCCCCTAATCATAACACCATATACTCAAGAAAGGTAAAATAAGTAATGCAAAACTCTATATGCACAAACCAACCATGACAACCTCATACTTAAGTTCAAAACAAGTCAAATAAATATGCAATGGACATATAACTTGTTTGCAATGTCAAATCATGCAAGAGAATAGATTTTATGCTAGAATAGAAGAAGCTAATCAACCAAAAGCATAGAAATCCATTCTAAAATCAAAGCCTGAAACGGACCGCAATGAAATCTTAAAATCCAATTAGCTCACAATCCGTAACCAATTTTGACAACGGCATGAAAATGAAAGTAGCTCTAAATCAACCCAACAACACAACTATATCATCAATTTCGACCAATTTGGCTTTCGGCAAAAAACCCCAAATTCCGCTCCTAAATCAAACCCTAGGTTTTCAATCTCAACCTAAATCTTCCAATCAATCAAAATAATTGAAATAGACAAGTTTAGGGTTAGAAATCATACCAAAATTGAGTAGAAAGAGGAAGAAAATTCGGAATTTTGAAGGTGTAACGAACCGAAAGGATGAACAGCGAATTTGGAGGAAGTGGGTTCGGTGTGGGGGCTACTGGGCTCGAGCCAGGGTGGGTGAGGGCTCGGTGGGTGCAGCTAGGGATGGGGGTTCGACCGGCGGTGATGGGTGGCCCGGAGGTGGCTCGGTGGTGTTGTGGGAGCGAAGAGAACGAACAACGATGTGGAAAGAGAGAGTGGGCTCGGTGTCGGTGGTTCTGGGCTCGAGCCGGGGTGAGGCTGGGCTCAGTGGGTGCGGCTTGGGCTGGTGGTCCGACCGACGGTGATGGGTGGCTCAGGCGCGGCTCGGTGGACGCGTCGGCGGCCAGGAGAGAAGAAGAAGATGGGGTCGGTGTTGGTTCGGCTCAGGCGAGAGAGGGAAGAGAGAAAGAAAGGAAGGAGAAAAGAAGACAGGCGAGGCGGGTTTTAATTTTATTTTTTTAAAAAAAAAAAAATTCAAAAATTCCGTAGGGGGTCGGTAGCGAGGCTGTCGGGGTCGGTACGGCTTCGGTATACCTACTGGAATTTGAGATTTTTCGAGCAAACTTACCTGATCCGCCAGGGGGGTCAGTACCGAACCCCGGAGGGTCGGTACAACCTCGGTACAGTCCTGTTTCTTGCTCCGATCTCTGTTTTTCACCCGTTTTCACCATGGTCACCTCTCAAGACATGCATGATTAGTGCAATATGTTCTATCCCAGCTAACTTACCTATCTTAAAATTTAAAAATAAAACTAAAATTTAAAAAGGAAAGGAAAATAAAGCGGGTTGCCTCCCGTAAGCGCTACCTTTAACGTCGTTAGCTTGACGTGGTTACCTCAACTTCATTCTAATGATGTAAGAGCCCAAGTGACTCTTATTTCTTCCTCTGGATCCATCATATCATAGTATTTCTTGATTCGGTGACCATTGACCTTGAATATGGCCCCTCCTTCATCAACTAGATCCACCGCTCCATGAGGATAGATATGATGAACCACAAATGGTCCACTCCATCGTGATCTAAGCTTCCCTGGGAACAAACGCAATCTAGAATTGAAAAGAAGAACCTTATCACCTACCTCATATGTCTTTGACACCAACTTCTTGTCATGCCACTTCTTGGTGCGCTCCTTGTAGATTTCGGCGTTTTGATAAGCTTTGAGCCTCAACTCCTCCAACTCTTGCAAGTCCATGAATCTCTTTGCTCCGGCCGCGTCAAGGTCCATGTTGAGCTCCTTAAGAGCCCATAATGCTCTATGCTCAAGCTCGACGGGCAAATGACAAGACTTACCAAAAACCAAGTTGTGAGGAGTTGTACGCAATGGTGTCTTGTACGCCGTCCTATAAGCCCACAACGCATCATCTAGCTTAGATGCCCAATCCTTCCTCGAGCGTGACACCGTCTTCTCTAAGATGCTCTTGATTTCTCGATTTGAAACCTCCACATGGCCACTAGTTTGGGGGTGGTAAGGTGTTGCTACCCTATGAGACACCCCATACTTAGCCAAAAGAGCTTCAAAGCCCCTCTCTATGAAGTGAGATCCTCCATCGCTAATAAACACTCGTGGGACACCAAGACGGGGAAATATGTTAGTCTTCATAAATCTAGCTACAATTTTAGAATCATTAGTACGAGTAGCTATAGCTTCAACCCACTTAGAAACATAATCAACCGCTACCAAAATATATTTATAGGGCCCAGATGAAGGGAAGGGTCCCATAAAATCAATACCCCAAACGTCAAAAAGTTCAACCTCTAGGATACCGGTAAGAGGGTTCTCATGCCTCCAAGTGATGTTCCCCGCTCTTTGGCGCTCATTGCAGCTTTCAATGTAAGCATGTACATCCTTGAACAAAGTAGGCCAATAGAAGCCACTTTGAAGAATCTTCACCGCGGTCTTGAAACTCTTTGCGTGGCCACCCATTGGAAGGGTGTGACAATGCTTGATTATGCTCTCAATATCCTTATCCGGTACACAACGTCTAAAAATGTGGTCGCTCCCCTACTTGAATAAGTAGGGATCATCCCAATAGTATTGCTTGACGTCGTGGAGGAACTTCTTCTTGGCTTGCGAAGTCAAATCCTTAGGGATTTCTCCCCCTACAATATAATTAGCAAAATCCGCAAACCAAGGGGTCCTCGACCCTCCAATAGCATAAATATGATGAGATATAGGAGAAGAAGGAGGGGTATAAAAGGAATCCTCACCAGAACCTACCGAATTCTTTTGCATGAGGCCTTCGTCTGGCCTGGAGTCATTGATTGGTATATGATCTTCGGACTCCATGAGGTGGTCCAAGGGCAACCTAGATAGATGGTCAGCCACCAAATTCTCCGCTCCCTTCTTGTCCCTAATTTCACAATCAAATTCTTGCAAAAAAAGCATCCAACGAAGAAGCCTAGGCTTGGCATCCTTCTTAGTCATCAAATATCTTACCGCGGCATGATCCGTATAGCCAAATGACCTTAGAACCTACTAAATAAGTACGAAACTTTTCAAAGGCAAATACCACGGCGAGGAATTCCTTCTCCGTTGTGGTGTACTTACCTTGTGCTTCATCAAGTGTCTTACTTGCATAGTAGATGGCATGAAGCTTCTTGTCCTTCCTTTGCCCAAGCACGGCACCTACGGCATAGTCACTAGCATCACACATGATCTCAAAGGGTAGGTTCCAATCGGGCGATTGCATAATAGGAGCGGAGACAAGGGCTTCTCTCAATTTGTTGAACGATTCAAGACACTCTGCAGAAAACTCAAAAGCTACATCCTTCATAAGCAAATTAGTTAAAGGTTTAGCAATTTTTTAGAAGTCTTGAATGAATCTCCTATAAAAGCCTCCATGTCCTAGAAAGCTCCTAATATCCTTAACATTAGTGGGAGGAGGTAATTTTTCAATCAATTCAATTTTAGCACGATCTACCTCAATCCCTCTTTTTGAAACCAAATGCCCAAGAACAATTCCCTCTTGAACTATGAAGTGACATTTTTCCCAATTAAGCACTAAATTAGTTTCTTCACATCTTTGTAGCACCCTACTCAAGTTGGCAAGACATGAATCAAAAGAAGAAACATAAACAGAAAAATCATCCATAAACACTTCTACTATATCCTCAATCATATCAGAAAAAATAGTCATCATACACCTTTGAAAAGTTGCAGGGGCATTGCAGAGCCCAAATGGCATCCTCCTGTAAGCAAAAGTTCCATAAGGACATTCTCCTGATCATCTGGATGAATAGAAATCTGCCAAAAACCACTATAGCCATCCAAATAACAAAAGTAATCGTGCTGGGCTAAACGCTCAAGAACTTGATCAATAAAAGGAAGAGGGAAATGATCTTTCCTAGTAGCACTATTCAACTTCCTATAATCAATGCACATGCGCCATTTAGTAGTGGTCCTTGTAAGTACAACCTCACCTTTTTCATTCTCAATCACAGTCATTCCACCTTTCTTAGGGACAACATGGACAGGACTCACCCATTTACTGTCAGAAATAGCATAAATAATTCCAGCATCCAACATTTTTAAAATTTCAGATTTTACTATTTCTTTCATATTTGGGTTAAGCCTACGCTGATGCTCAATGGTTGGCTTATGATCATCTTCCATATATATATATATGATGCATGCATAAAGAAGGTGAAATTCCAGTGATATCATCCAAGGAATAACCAATAGTCTTTCTATGGGTCATAAGCACATCAAGTAATTTATCAATTTCTTCCTCATTCAATTTCGCATTAATGATCACATGAAGAGTGGAATTGGGACCCAAGAAAACATACCTCAACCCTTCTGGAAGCAGCTTAAGCTCTGGAGAAGACTCAATTGGAATCAGATTAGGTTCTTCCTCCTCCGTCTTCAATATCGCTTCCAGGACCTCCAAAGAATACACTTCCTCCTGACCTGCTAGAAGGCCTGGGACTGGGCCTGCAGACTGAAGACAATCAAAATAGCTTACCTCTACCATGTCCGTGGTTTCCTTCATTGTTGGATTGAAGCGAAATTCAACGATGTCCTCCCCAATCTCAAATGTTAGGAGTCCCTTCCTAACATCAATTATTGCTCCAGCGGTGGCCAAGAAAGGCCTTTAAAAAATGATAGGCACAACTGGATCCTCTAGCATATCCATAACAATAAAATCAGTGGGGACGAAAAACTTACCTACGCGGACGGGTACATCATCAATCACCCCAGTTGGTGATACAACTGCTCCATTTGCCATGGATACTCTCATGTTGACCGGCTCTAGGGCTCCCAAGCTCGTCTTAGACCATATCGAAAGGGGGAGAAGGCTCACACTAGCACCTAAATCACACAAAGCCTTGAAACGGTAAGATCCTAAACCAATAGTAATAGCAAACTTACCTGGATCTCCAAGTTTTTCAGGGAACTTCACTGAACGGACCTCGTTAGCAAGCTCAGACATGGATCTCTTCTTAGCTAAGATGTCTTTCAAAAACTTAGTGTAAGCTGGCATCTCACTCAAAGCATCAGTGAAAGGAATAGATATATTCAAACTTTGAAGCATCTTCACAAACTTTTGAAACTTACCTTCCGCTGCGTCCTTTACCTTTTTTGGAGGGTATGGAAGCACTTTCATCGGATTCGGGGCTGAAATAGGCTCTACAGAAGAATCTGTCGCTGCTGGAGGGGTCGGTACCGATGCTGAGGGGGTCGGTACCGATGCTGAGGGGGTCGGTACAGCCTCGGTATGGTTGCTGGGAGGAACGGGAGAAGAGATCGTACCTGCTGGAGGGGTCGGTACCGAGGCTGAGGGGGTCGGTACAGCCTCGGTATGTACACTGTTGTCCCCGTTTTCTTCCTCGTTTGGCGTGCTTTTGCGACCAGGCACCTCCTTTCCATTTCTCAGGTGTACTGCAGCTATTTGCCTCCTAGGGTTCTCGTCGGTGTGGCATGGGAGCTTCCCTTGAGGCCGTGGGATTTGTGCCGCGAGATTACCTAGTTGGGAATCCACTCCTTTCTTCCAAGTTTCCAACTCTCCTAGATGTGCATGAACACCCTTAAATTGAGAATTCACATCGGCATGAAGCCCATTGAATCCTTCCTTAAGGTCTTGTACCCATGATGGTGGTTCTTGATAGCCAGGGGGCCTATATGGGGGAACCCGTTGATCTTGTTGCGGAGGAGGTTGACTCCCTTGTCCTTGTCCATAGTTACCCCAGTTAGGGTAATTGTTGTTCCTCCCTGCATAACTGTTATTTTGATTCCCCACATAGTTATTGTTATTGGGATTCCTATAAGGAGCCCTCATATAACTTACCTCTTCGTAGTGTTCTACCCTTTGTACCTGGCTAATATTATTGCAATCTGTATTATGAGCTAGAGAACCACATTCTAAACAAGGTTGATTTCTAGATAGAAAACTTACTTGTTTCTTGAGGCGTCGGGTCTCATCCTCATGGAATTGCTGACGCACATCTGGATCAATTTCATTAGAAGGCTCATAAAGTTTCTTACCTGATGGTCTAGCCACTGCGGTGCCATACATAGCGTCGTACTCCGTAAGCTTGTCCAATAGAGCACATGCATCAGTTGGATTCATCTCGAGGAACCCACAATCGGTGTGTAGGTTCAATCGAGTCTTGGTCTCCGCATTGATGCCCTGGAAGAAGATTTCTTGGAGGACATACTCAGGTTGCCCGTGGGTAGGGCATTGTCTCTGCAACTCCTTGAATCTTTCCCAAGTCTCCAAAAATGTCTCTCCTGGCAATTGGTGAAAGGAGGTGATTTTCTTCCTAAGCTCCGTTGTCTTTGCCGGAGGAAAGAACTTTGTCATGAACAAGTCATACAAAGCCTTCCATGTAGTGATGGACCTAGGTGCCAAACTCTCCATCCAATTCAGAGCCTTTCCTGAAAGAGACCATTTAAATGCCTTTAGTTGCACATATTCCAACGATACATCATCAGCAGCAATTGTATCGCATAAGTCAATAAAGTTCTTAATATGAAGCATAGGGCATTCATGAGCTTTGCCCTCAAATTGAGATCTTTTAATTAAAGAAATAAAGTGAGATTTAATCTCAAAATTGCGGTCTATCTCGGGGAGGACGATTGCAGACTCAGGCACCCTCAGTTCTGGGTGCATGTATTGCTTTGCATTCCTTGGGATAGCATTCAACTGCTGTTGCAGGCGAGCAGTCGCTTCCCTTTCTCTCGCTGCAGCCTCCCTTTCTCTTTCTGCAGTGAGCCGAAATTGCTCCATCTGACGGCGGAGGTCAGCCATCTGCGCAGCAACGTCAACATTGTTGCCATTGTTACCTGTGTTGTCGTTGTTGTTGCTCATTGTCCTAGCTTCTCGTAGTTTGCGATGAAAAGAGCGTTCCAGTTCGGGATCGATAACAAAATCGAAATCAAGCCTGCGTCGCCCTGATCGCATAAACTGAAAACAAAGACAAAAACAAAGACACCACAATCAAAAGCAAAGGGGGATGAGCTATTCCCAAACCCTAATAATAACTAAAACTTGGGCACAATTGAAATCTCCCCGGCAACGGCGCCAATTTGATGAAGAGTTTATTTTCAAACAAATAAATTTATAAGATCGAAACCCCGCTATAGTATAGTAGGGTCAAGTTCGTCCGCAGGGAGAAAGTCAGTGACTCAATTCTAGTTACCAAAGAGTAAGAAATAGCAAGAAGAGATGGAAAATTATAGAATTTTGGGGGTTTTTGGGCTGCTGGAATTTATAGGAAAAATCAATAATAATAAAAGTCTAGGGCATAAGGATCACCACAACGATAATCATACAAGCATCGCAATGAATCAAGTAAAAATCATTTTTTTATCAATTAAATAGGTCAACTTGCATCAACCCTAGCAAAGCAATCAATTTATTTTCACAAATTAATAAACTTTACTAACAATCTTAATTAGGTTATCAAACTTGCGTTTCAAAATCCTAATTACTATCCAATTCACAATTCACTCTTTCAATTCAATTGCAAAAGAGAATTTCCCCAATTTTCATTGAGTACATAAGCACATAAAATAGATAAAACCAATCAATTCATCAATTCATAGCAAAATTGCAAGCACAACTATCGTTGGGATCACCTCAACCCTAGAAAAGGCGACTACTCACGCATAAACATGGTAGACATTCCAAAATTCATGAAATAAATAAAAATCAGAAAATTAAATTGCATAAAACCTGAGAATAACGTCAATAAAGCGTCACAAAAGCCTCACAAAACGTTCTCCAACTTTCGCCGAAGAAATCGCTTCAAAAAGCTCTCAAATCCGCTCACAAACGCTCTTTAAACGTGTGTTCAAAATTCTCAAAGTGCTGAAAAAAAGGTGGGAGGAAGAAGAAGATCCTCCAAACCCTAAAAAATCCTATTTATACTTAATATCCCATAAACTAAATTAGGAAATAACAAATATATGAATTTTATCTAAAGTCTATCTAAGGAAAATAGGTAAAAATAATTAAATTCGGGTAAATTAGCTCCGATGGAGTCCATACCGAGGTTGTGGGGGTCGGTATGAACATTGTTGCCTTATCTCGTCTCGCACTTCCAGATTGAGCCTCGGTACCGACTCCCCTTAGGGTCGTTATGGGGTCGGTATGACGGTAGTCCATCTCGGACTTAGAGAAATGCCCGTATCTCCTTCGTTATAACTCCGATTGCTTCCGTTCTTTTTCCTATGCGCTCTAAATTCCCTTCCGCTTCTTTTCAATGTTGAAAGTTTCTTGAAAAACAGCTCCCAAAATTCTGTAAAACACATAAAAACTAGTGAAGACATCTATTTCTCATGAAATATGAAAACTTATCCAAAAGACACTAAACCCAATGCAAATCTTATGAAAATGACTTAAATTAATGATAAAACATATGGAAAAATATGACTAAAAACATGCACATCAGCACATCACTCTACCATTGAGCTAAAAAGCTTTTGATTATATTATAAGATAACATTCAAACAAACAAGTAAGAGTTATGTTTACGTCACAACCAAAAAAGGAGAAAAAAAAAAGTAGGAACTCCTAATAAACAGTACACATTTGCACAAAAAGAGGCCATTTTAGCACAGAGTTATAAATAAAAAAGAACTTATACATCAACTTGAACTGCATAAAAAGAGACCATGTCAGCACACAAATAGAAATGTAAAAAAAAATATACACATGAACTTGAATTGCACAAAAAGAGATCATGTCAGCACATTTATCTTTTCTTTCTGTTTATCTATTTTCAAATCAACATTTAGTAAATTAATTTCGAGTCTTCGACCAAATAAATAGATAAACAAATGAGAGACAATGGATGAGAACATGGTGAGAGTCGCAAATCAACCTAGAGTCGCAAATCCAATTAAAAAACAAGCAATTTGAATTAAAAAAAAAGTTGAAAAATAAGAAGTTTATGTTGTGCCAATATAAGTTACTATTATGCAAATATAACTT
The DNA here is from genome assembly GCA_037127255.1 of Persicaria tinctoria. Classification (NCBI taxonomy): domain Eukaryota; kingdom Viridiplantae; phylum Streptophyta; class Magnoliopsida; order Caryophyllales; family Polygonaceae; genus Persicaria; species Persicaria tinctoria. The sequence goes on along the minus strand of JBANSL010000007.1, from coordinate 15,002,981 downwards.
TATGATATGCACATATAACAACATGTTATGCAAGAATATTACAAAAAATGACAAGGAAAAATAAAGATGACCTAAGTTGTTCAACTTCTTGGATTGTAAATTATCGATGTTGTTGCAATCACAGATTTCATATCTACAAATTTACAGATTTTAGTTTACAAACTGCAGAATTCAGTTTACCTAAGTTGTTGAACTTCTTGGACTATAAATTATTTATGTTGTTGAGCTTACAGATTTACCAAACAGATTTACAATTTACAGATTACAGATTTATAGAATTACAGATTTACATATTGCAGATTTATAGAATTACAGATTACAGATTACAGATTACAGATTACAGATTTCAGCACTACTAGAATACTGCAATTAGACATCATGTCATTTAAGTCTGTCAAGAAATAAACAGATGTTAAATTTATCTATTACATCGGTTATTTTTTTTGTGATGTCTAAAGAAGAATAGACGATGGTCAAATATTTGGACAGATGTAAAACTGTTAGTTCTAAAAAACCCAAAACGCGCGCTATAGGGGGAAAAGGCGGGATCCACACACTTGGAAAAATTTCGGAGCCCGGACTTCCAAATTTTGGAGGTAATACAAAAATTTGACCTCTCTTTTTCCAATAATTTTTAACACTTAGAAAATAATTGACCCTCTTTCTCCTTTTTTTTTACTTTCCCAAAATTTATAACATAAAATAAATCTATCTTCTTCTCTCTCCCCTCACATTCAAGCTCTAAGCTCCCTGGAGCTTCCTCTCTCCAGAACGTACAAAACTCCCCAATCCATCTTCCTCTCTCGCCAGATCCAAACTTCCACTTGTTAGCTCCGGCGTCGGCGTTCAGTTCTGCCGTATTTCTCCGGCCATCACCAACTTTGAGGAATCGCGAAAATGGACGGGAGTTGAAACCCTAAATCGCCGACGAGGTATCCGACATTCCAACCTATTCGCTTGCCTTCATTTGTTTCCCATCTTCATTCTGCTTTGGTTTCTTGTTTCTTTTCACATTCAATCATCTCTAAGGCTCTAACCCTCGGTCTACCACTCTCCAGATCTGAGCCACGTACCAAACCCCCAACTCTATATGTGTTGTCTCCTCTCGCCGACTTAAGGTATCCGACATTTCAACCTATTCGTTTGGTTTTATTTGTTTTTCATCTCCACTCTCCTTTGGTTTATTGTTTATTTTCTTGAATCCCTAACCCAACCCTATATGTGTTGTCTGAGAGGAAAGCCTGTCAGGAGAAGGTGCTCGTCTGCTTTCTAACCCACAAGGTGCTCGTCTCTTATGTGCTTTGATTTTGTCTCTCGTGTTTTCTTTTGTTCACTTCCAATTTGTATTCGTTGTTCTTCACTCACAATTTGTATTTGTTACTAGATGGGTCTAATTTGTTCCTTTCTTTCTACCTTTTCATTGTTGGACACTCTGAATGTGACGGAATAGGGATTGTTTTTCCTGTTTAATTTTTTTTTTAAATCATCTTGTTCACTTCCAATTTGACTCGAGTCTAACACTGTGAGTGGGAATCTGGTTTTCCTCTTGGATTTTGGATCTAATCCTTCTGATTCAACTGTTCATGTCGATTCAGTTGAATTTGCTGGATATGTTTTATCTGGGCCCTTGCAAGTAAAGTGAATGTAGGGATTTCTACTTTTGAATTAGGTCAACTCTTTCACAACTCTCAATTATATATTTCCTTTGATTTGTCTTTATTACTGTCATGTTTGTTTTAGATAACAAAATGGGATTTAGTTTTATATGAATTCTGATTAGCAAATACATGAAATTTTTCATTGTGTATGAAGTAGGTTGATGACTAAAGGAATAGCTCCACCAACTACTGATTGATTGATTGGCTAGTTTTGGGGAAGAAAGTGTCCAATTTTTTTTTCTAAGTGCAGATTGTTAGTAAATATTGTAGTGTACTAGTTTATGGTACTAGTTCTAGCTTGTTCTCTTCTTTTTTTGTATGGAAGAGGTTTGCTAGAAAATTTTGTTTTTCAGCAATCAACTTCAATTGCAGGGCCTTTGGTAACTTCCATAGAGGCATGAGAGTACCAGGTCTATATTTGCGTCCATAATTATGCTTTTGTGTAGAGCTTTTGATGATCATGCTACTAGGATGCTTCTTTGTTAACTATGTGTTTTTTAATTTGAAGTCTACTAAATGAAATGGTTAAGATGAAGAATCAGATTTTATATTAAAAAAAGATATAAAATATATCTAATTATAGAGTAGGTCAAACTGTCAAAGGGGACAAGGAAGAGAGATAAATCAGAAAATGGAAGAAGAAAGAAATAGAATATTGTTATGATCTTTAATTTGTTTCTTAATCTTAAAAATTGACAACATATTTTGTTGTCCAAAAGTGAAGCTCTTATCTTTTATGCTAACTGCCAAGAGGTAATTCTTAATGCTATCTTTTATGCTCTTATCTTTTAGTGCGCTGAGTTCATCTCCTTCTTCTTTGCAACAATCCATGGAGTCGTCTCCACCCGAGGGCTACCGCAAAAACATTGGCATATGTCTCATCAATTCTTCAAAACAAGTGTGTCGTCCTCCTGATTTTAATCATGTTCTAATGTTGGGTTTCTAACCCCCTTCGAAGATTGAAACTTTTCGAGTTTGAAACGAGTTTTTGTTCAGGTGTTTGCTGCTTCAAGGCTTGATATTCCTGATTCTTGGCAAATGCCTCAGGTAATTTTACCCTATCGATTCTCCATCAAATTAATATCAGTTTAGGGTTAATTATGCAAATTCATTTCTATGATTCCCAAATTCATTTCTATGATTCCCAAATTCATTTCTATTGAGGCCTATGGAGCATTAAGTGGAAACTCTAGACTTTGATTCTCTTTACATCATCCTTTTGTGAGATCATATATGTATCGAAAGCAGTGAATCATTGTATCAGGCCAGAAATTTTGAGCTTCAACTACAAAGTGCTTGTAATTGTTTGTGTTTTGTGTCTTTGAGTTGTTCAGCAAGATGATAGGATGTTGTAAGAATGTAATGTGTTTGTGTGTTCGATTAGGGAGTTTTGAAAGTACTGATGATTAGCTTGCGGAGTATCAGCTAAAAGTACTACAGTATTTTGTTAGTCTGGACGAACTCTGAATTGCAGCTGTACATCTACATCCCTTATCTAACCTCACTATATGATTTGAGTTGATTTCCCTATGTGACAAGTTAATTAACGAGAATGAGGGAGTTGTTTTTCTATCGTTTTGGATGAGTGGCTTAGTAAAATTTGAAATAGGATATCACTAAAATTTTGGACATTCAGTACCATTCTCTATTGATAACCTAGTGTGTGTTTCTTTTTGTGATTGTTTACCAGAATTTATGTCTATCTTGGCAATGTGTTACTGGTGAAATGAGGAGCAATTTTTCGATTATCTAAACAGGGGGGTATTGATGAAGGTGAAGATTCGAAAACTGCAGTTATCAGGGAACTGAGAGAAGAGACAGGAGTTACGTCGGTAGAAGTCATTGCTGAGGTTTGACTTCTTTTAAATTGGCTTTGTTTGTGGTACACATTTGTGTTGTTGGCCATGTCTGGGAGAACTAGGGCATCATAGCATGATAGCAATGTTGCTTGAAATTATGAAATGTCAGATGCAACTACTTGGCTGTAACCAGAATCTAGGATAGCTCAGGAAGTTGAAGGAGAAGCCCTGAATACGATGATAAACATAAAAGATGCTTAGAAGAGTTGACTCATTACTAGCGTTAACAATTTCATAGAAGTTGAGGAGCTGAGTTAGAATTTAAGAGCTAGCCGAGTTTAGCTGGCATATCAAGGAAAATGAGGATGATGACTCAGAATAGCTTCTTGCATAATTTATTTTGTGAAATCCGGGCTTCTCATTGAATGGAAAATTATATGTTGCTCAACTCAGGCTAAAGTCAGAGGCGCCTTTGTTATTGGATTTGTTCCTCTTTTCTATCAATGAATTAGATGCCCATGGCCGCATTAACCAATTTAATTCACCGGGTCCTATATACTGATTACTGAAGAGATGTTCAGTGCTTCTTGCATTTCAAAGCGTTTTATGTTACATTTGTTTTTTGGGAATCTTAACTTTTTACTGAGCTATCTCATCTTTTATGTGGACCCTTCCATTTACGCAACCTGCACTGGGTTTGTTGTTGTTGTAACTTGTATCCTCTAGAGACATGTATGGCGTAATAACTGATCTAGTTCTTTGAAGTCCTGATGTTGCTTTGGGAATCAGAGAATATATAACCCCGCAATTCACACGTTCTTACTTTTTGATAGTTTTGTTACTGAAACCTCGTTTCAACATATTGCTCCTTGTTTAGATACCTTACTGGCTGACTTTCGACCTCCTTTTTTTTCTCTTTTCTGCGCCTAAATCCCTAACCTAGCTCTATTTTCGCAGAAGAATATCACCTCCGTCAGTCATTGGAATCATCGACTCCCTTAGGTATATGAACTGGTGTGGCACTTTTTCTCTGCACTCGTTCTTTGGTACTTGTCTCTTCTGTTTTGTTGTTTATTTTCATGATCAATTCCTAACCTATATGTCTTGTCTCAGAAATTGTCTTTGAACCGGTGCTGCACTCGTTCTCTTGTACCCGTCTATTTTGTTTTCTTGTTAAATTTCATGAATTCCTAACCCTATATGTCAAAAGACCCTTTGTTTGTTTGAGAAAATCTTACATGCTTAATTCCTCTTGAAATTGTAACCATACACTCATAGATGCGAGATTGAAGAACTTTTCTAATCAATGGACTACAAATGGGTTTTACTCGAACTTCATGCCTAAGCATTTGTAGCATATTATGCAGACTTAACTTGTTTTACCCCCCTTAAATGGATTCAGTGTATTAATCTTGGGTCTTACCTAAATACTGTTAAATGTTGTTGTCATATTACAGATATTAAGGAAGAAATAGTTGAATATGTCCTTGCTTTAATTGATGACATGCTGATGGGTAACCTTGAAGATCCTCAGCCTTCTGTTACAACTATTTTTCGATATGAACTCGTTGAACCAAATGTATTTTATTTTGAGATGAGTTTATATTACTTTAACAATAAAAAAAGGCCTATGAACAAGTAATTTTATGTTGTTTTTTGACCTTAATTTCATACCTCATTCATTTATCTCTTCTAGCCTCTAGGTAGCAAGATATATGGTAAATACATCTTGTTGTGCTTATACATTTACTAAACCTCATCACAAGAATGAACAATTTATATAGTTAAACACTTCATTATATTTCATTTGATGCCTATTATAACTCCTGCATATCCGTTCATGAACTCTAGAGAAGCGGATTTAATTGCAAAGAAATTGAAAACCCCTCAATCAGAAAACCAAATGCTTAGAACTACTAAACCTCGTCAAAGCTGATTTTTTATAGTGGTGATATAAAATCTATAATTTTGTAAAAGTGAAACAATTAAGTGGATTGTGCACTGAGTTTCTTTGATTGAATCTCCTGAAATTCAATTGCTGAATTGTGGATTGTTGGTTGATTTTTTTTTAAAAAAATTTAGGAAAGAGTTGGACTGAATTTCAAGTTTGCAAAGTTTTGAACTTATGTCCTTTATCGACGAGGTAAGTGTTTCAATTAGTCCTTATGGCTTCGTTGTTTTCCTTGATCATTTTCTTAATCTAAATTTTTATCTGCTACGAATTCTGGAAATCTGATTTTTGACTCTCCTCAGCAGTCCTAGGTCCCCCCCTTTTCTTCAAAGGTCGCTCACCAGCAGCTCCCGTACCTTGAAAAACAGTAGTAGCATTCATTTATTCATTCATATACATGCACATCTAATAAAGTATAATAATTTATACTCATTATTTAGACATTCATATATATTCATTTCTTAGCCATATATATTCATTTATGTACAGAATAAAGTATAATTATTTAGCAAGATAAATTCATTTATTCATTCATATACATGCACATCTAATAAATTATTATCATTAATAAAGTATAATTATTTATGTACAGAAACTTTCTGAAACTTATTTAGACATTCATATATATTCATTATTTAGCCATATATATTCAGCTGTATATATGAATATACACCATTTATATTCATTATTTAGACATTCATACATATATTCATTATTTAGAGATAAGTTTCTGAAACTTAGGTCATTATTTAGACATTCATATATGAATGTACATAAACTTGCATGAATGTACAGAAATTTATCTCATTATTTAGATATTCATTATTTAGACATTCATATATTCATTATTCATAAACTTAGCTCATGCAAATATAATGAAACTTATCTCAATCAAATATAATAAATATATATGCTAAATATATGTGATTGACTACACTTGTATGAATGTACAGAAATATGAGCTCGGTTTATTAGACTTTGATATGAATTTATAAATATGAGATAAGTTTCTTTTGTTTTTTCTGTAATATAAGCTAAGTTTCAGCAGTTTTTAGAATATCTGACACAAACATCATGAGCTAAGTTTCTTTTGTTTTCAGAAAATCTAATACAGAAAATGCTGTCATTTTTTTTGATAACGAGGATATAAAACAGAAACTTAGATTAGATATACCTCGCACTTTTCTTTCTCGTCGTTCTCCAAAGCATTCCAAGATGATGGATTTCTGTTGTTCAAGGGGCATTGGTTCCAGTTGGCTAGGGTTAGAGACATCTCCTTGAGTTTGGAGGATCTCCTGAACACGGCTCTTCAATTTCTCATGTCAAACAAGGTAATGTTTTAATTCAAAGAAAAATCAGAAAGGATGTAATGAGGCAAATAAACATTTGGGCAATAAGTATATTATATTTAGGAAACAAAATAATTGAAGGAAAATGAAATGTCAAACATAGTAACTCTTTAGGAAACAAAATAATTACTTAGGAAACAGTTTAATTGTTTAGGAAACAAAACTAAGGCTTATGTCTTACCACTTGGTCATTTGCATTTGGGCACTCCTCGTACATGTTAATGGTTGCATGTGCCACTCCTGCAGGGTTCTTTCCCTTTATGAGCTTTTCTGCTCGGAAGCTCATGGGTATAGGGCCACTGTGGTGGTTGATGGTGTTAGGGTTCTTGTTTCTGTTATCCTTGTTTCTCTTGCAGATGGCCTGGTTATTGCAAGCACGGTTCAAATTGAGTCTCAAAAAGAGAGAAAAAAAATAAAAACTGTCGTCCTTGTTTGTTTTATCTTCCTGTTTTCCTACCACTGTCATTCAATTGTTTAGCACTAGATACTTATTCATTATCAAATGTTTAGCCCTACCCCTTATGTGAAACTATAGATGTATCAAAAGGATGCTTGAACCAGCCCTGACATACAAGTCAAAGTGATCATTTTACAACATTGGGGAATAAGAAAAAAAAACAGTCCATATAAGAATATGCAAAACAAATAAAGTTATAATTATTTGTTCTGATTTTCAAACCATAGTCTTTATTTAAGCTCTTCAATCAAAAGAATGCATGCATGCATATGATAAAGGGTCTATGTACGTGTTCAATATAATATTAAAGTATGTTTCCGATGTATGATCATAAAGAAACAATTAATCATGTAAAACTATGTATTGTACATGTTAACAACTTGGAAAAAAGGAAAACAAAAGAAAATACGACTAAGAGTACCATGGTCAATGATTTTAGAAAATATTGCTGAAAAATGATTCTGGGTTCGAGGAGGAGTCGCTTATTTTCAATGGCTCAAAGGTTGAAATTTTTAGATGCATACATGAGAACAGAATGGAAAGGAACATTTTGCCTATTTGCATGACAGGAAGATATTACCTGTTTTGCTCTCAATATAGTGAGTAAAATGATTTGTCATGATAAAATTAGAGAAGATATTACCTGTTTTGCTTCGTTCATAAACTCCTCATCGACCCAGTATCGCCATTGCTCAGGGCGCATCTCAAACTCCAATGGAAGCTCCTCTCCTCCATACTCCTAGAAGTGCGCATGGCATTCATGCTTCCAAGCCGAGTAGACTTTGCTTGATTTAATTTTTATGAATCCGTCTTCTATCTCTTTGGGATGTTATAATACATCTAGAAGCAAAGAAAAAGTTCTAATATTGTATATAAATGATGTCATCTATAATCAATGTGTGAGTTTTATATCATATTTTATGGACAGGTTTGCTGACCATTGACCAAATAATGGATATTGCAAGTGTCAAACAAGCATTCATTCATCACTCATCCGATGGATTGATAAAAAAATACCTCTAATGCAACACAACAGATGGTTTCTTCAATCATAAACATATCTATTTATTTCTAGGATGTTGTTATTGGAATTCTTATATGCTTTCATCATATGCCTCCAGAGAGACCTTGTATGGTTGGACTAGAAGTTGAATCATCTTTCTCTCTATCTTTCTAGTGGACAAATTATGAATTTGAAAGGATCTGTTTCTGTTTAGAATTGTTAAAGTTTTATTTGACATGACAGAAGGGTATGAATGAGCAAAGTGGGCATTTTTAGTACCTTCAAGTAATCCATGACAGGGGCTTGTTGCGCCTTTGTGAGTGTGAGAAAGGACGTTGCAAGCATTGGGACTTTATCCCTCACCGCACATCCCAGGTCGCGAATGAAGGTGTCATATCTTTCCTTCTCGTCGGGCCCATTGTGGAACTTGGAGAACACAACATCTAGGTTCTTCCCCCCATTGTTTCTAACTAGTTGCTCTGTCTTCTGGCTAGAAATTGTGCGCAGGTTATCCGGCGGTGTACCTGCAAAAAGAAAACATATCAAGGAGGCCATATTTAAGCTTTATAACTTCAAAAGAGGTAACACTTCAAAATAGCAAACCTGATCACACAAAAAAAATGATTGGATATTTACTCACCATCATCCTTGTTCTGACATCTTATGGAGCGGAGGGGGACTTTCGAAGCACCTTCTACAAGAGTCGCAGTGACCATGGCCATTTCGTTGAGAGGAGGTGGCGCTGGGGTCGTCGTGGTAGTGGGAGCAGCCTCTTGGGAGAGGAGAGGAGTTGCTGTCGGAGCGAGAGTAGGAGCAGCCTCGCGAGAGTGGGAGCGGCGGGGGGCTGTCGGAGTTGCTTTCGGAGCAAGGGCTGAGGCCGAGGGCGTTGGCACCTCCTCCGGTTGCAATGGCGGAGGCACCTGTGCCGAAGTGGTCGAGGAAGCCTTCCTATTGAGGGTGCTTTGTACAAACCTAGATTTGGGAGGCATTTTGGGGGAGGGAGTGACTGTCAGAGAGGAGAGGGGACGTCGATTCGGTGAGGAGGGGGAGCCGCTTAGGGTTTTGGTTGTCGGCGAGGAGTGGAAGCAACTTAGGGTTTCGGACAAATGTGGAGCAAAGAGACGAATGAAATTAGAGCTAAGGATTGGGCTTTGGGCTTTTAATACATGCCCCTCAGGCAACGTACTTTTAATAAGTTCCTCGCTTGAATCAATTTAAAAATTAAAGAATTACTCCCCCGATTGAGCCCAGGCAACCACAAAGAACGACGTCCGTCGCCTGAAGTGTATTTTTAGTGAGAATTTCGAATTTTTGGTGAAATTGAGGAGGGAGTCTTATGGTCAAAAAAAAAAAGGAGGGAGTTTTATAATTTCACTTCAGGCAACCGTAAAGATCAAAGTCCGTCGCCTGAGTGTCTGCAGTGTTTGAAAAAATAGGGTTGTTTTAGCTTATACTCCCTGTATACTCACTCCATCGACTCTTGTACACATATATTTAGCTCATAGTCCACATATATTTAACAATCGCACCAAAAACCACCATGTCGTAAAAAAAAATTAAGAGAAACTCATACATATATTTGACAATCATATTAAATATAAACCCGTGAACCTTCATTCATATCTTCTTCTTCTTCCTCCTCCTCTTATTCTTCTTTTGTTGCTGCTTGATCGTCTTCTTCGTCATCTTCTTCCTCCAAGGGAAGATCAATGTGGAGATTAAGATCTATAAGTTATAAAAATATGTGAGAACCTATACGTACAGGTTATAAAAAACGTCTAAACTAAAATTCTAAGTTATAAAGTGTAAGTTATATAAAATATCAAGTTAAGACCTTCGAAATTGATCATCGGGCCCCAATCTTGATATGGTTCTTCAGGTTCAGTGGTAAGGTTATCTCCGCGTGTTGCCAATGTTCGAGGATCGTAAACGCCTCTATGGGACATTATGTTCACTACTTTCCATGCATCACCCGCCTTTGGATCATCTATGTAAAACACTTGCTTTGCTAAGAGTGCAAGACATAACAGGGAATCCTCGTACCAGCTAGTGTTCGTGTCCACCGATAGCAAGCCTATATCTAGCTTGGTGCTACCGCTATTTTCAGGATCCGTGTCAAACCACCTACACTTGAACAACACAACTGGCATGCTAGTGGCATATAGTAGCTCAACCACTTGCTCGAGTACCCCGTAGTAGCGTGCATCCGTTGTTTCCACCATCACCCCTGAATTTAGCGTCCTCAGATCTTTATCTTTTTCCCACGACACAAACTTCACCCCATTGACTACACAACTGCAGTACAGTTTGCATTGCATTGGCTTCTTTGCCAAGTTTAGAACCTCAGGTTTAAGGAATGTGCTTCCATCCTTGTGCAACTGAGCCGCCTATATGATAGAACATGCCAGTTTAAGGTTTGGGAAAAAAAGAACCTCACACATCCTTACCCATGTGTAAAAATACTCGAGAAAATGTCTTCTGCGCCTCCTCTCATTAGACTCTGGATATTCCTGCTCGTAGAGCTCCGCGTGTGTTGTCATGAAGAAGTCAACTTCCCGACAATTAGTCAACACCTGCCAATGAGCCTCTGCAATCATAACATCACTTAACCTTTGGCCACGAGTGATTTCACCCTGTGGACACACGAGGCCAGACACAACATTAGTGTCATAGTTCGAGGCTCCATGAAGAGTCTCTCTTCAATCTCGGGGTCAAGGGAAAGTACCGGAGGACCTTTCTAGGAACCCTTCGACCTCTCCTGGCCTCTTCAGTCGATCTCCCATCTCGAAGTGTTGCACTTAGGACAAGATTCTAGCTCTGCGTACTGCTTTTAAAACAATACATAGCCTCCCATCTCGAAGTGTTGCAGTTAGGACAAGATTCACAAGCATCGATCAACTCATACTGAAATGCAAGGTCCTTAATCACACTTTTCAACTTCTTCCAATCAACTGGATATTGGTTTTCTTCTGGCAAAAACTTTGACATGTGTTTGCAATTTAGATCCATGCTCATATCTGTCCCTCCACACCTTGACTTGAACGTCATGGAATCTAGACAGGCCTCCAAAACAGTGTACTTGTTGCGGGGAAACAATGGTGTTTGAGCCATCTCTAAAAGCCTTTGATATTTCAGATAGTCATCATCGACGACATCTTCAAATGTGGGTTCTTCAGTAGCCTCGTCAGCGTCCATTTGTGCATCGTACCCAGCATGATAAGGAAAGGCATCATGCAGAATGTCCATAACAGGACCATGATCAGAGGAAGATGCCCCGTCATCCAACATCTGCTTTCCTCTTTGGTCATTTCTCGTATCAGTTGGTGTCTCTCCATGTTTGTCCCAAACTGTATATCTAGCCCACATCCCAAAACAGGGCAAATCCGAGTGCATCTCCTCTACAGTAACCCATTCTTTGTTGTGGCACTTTCTACACGGACAAAGGAAATGAGTTGTCCCACTCCTAATCGCATACGCTCTGATAGTTTGCAAAAAATTAAAGATTCCCCATTGATAGTCCGAGTGAGCGTGAGAGAGTTGCATTGATAGCATGCATTTAGGTAGGCATAATAGGTTGCATTTAGCTTAGTTAAGATGCATTTCATTGAGGGTTTAAGCACGATTTGCATATTTTCTCTCTATGTTAGTGGAGTCGGAATCTACATACTTTTATTGATTATTTCAGGTAATCGTGGATCCGATGATGAGACAGGAGGTGTTAACGCATTAGATGAGAATGTATAGTTGATCGGAGAAGCTTACATGAAGATATAAAGAGGTCATGAGAAGAAGAAGCGAGCCTAAACGAAGAACAAGTCTGCAAAAGTTGTCGCCAGACATGCTGAACTTGTTTTGCACTTTCTGGAGACCTCGGTTGTCCGATTGACTATTATGACCATGCGTTGAAAAGCTCTTTCAAAGAGCTACAAATTTCCTGTTGACAAGAAGAGCAAATTTGAGACGAATTTTCCGTGAAAGGCCCCTGGCTGCGGCCGCAGCAACCATGGCGCGGCCGCCGCCAATCAATTTGCAGCGGGGTACCAGAGTTTCAACTTCTTTGTGCTTGATTGTTTATTGTTTTGTTCTATCTTTTCTGGCCAACTTGTTAGATCAATTCAATCGCTAAGGTTTTGTAGATTCCTGGTTGCGAACCTTAACCTAAGTGGCAAACTTATTCCTTTAGGGCTGGTTGAACTAATTGAATGAGTAGGAAGTTGAATGTGTTGTTAAATCCCTCTTTAGGGACTGCAAATACCTTGGCTAATCTCTGAACTTAAAGCTATCAATTGGGTTAAATCTTTCTTTAGGGACTGTTCGATTGATAAGGGTTGCTAGGACTGGTTGGACTAGTAACTATATTAGGTCGGGACAAGGGCATTCATAGGAAACTTAATAGGACGAGAAGAAGTTACAAGGATCGCTTCAATCCAATAAATGGTGAGGTTTTGTTAGACTTAATAGGGTTGCTAGGACTGGTTGGACTAGTAACTATATTAGGTGGGGAAGAGATGGATAGGGAAGAGATAAGTGGAGAAATGGTGAGGTTTTGTAAATCGGAGTCAAAAAGAACATTCAGGCGACGAACATAGCCTATGTTCGTTGCCTGAATGAACAGTATTAAATATGCTACAACTGCCCTACTTTTTTTTTACCTATCTCAAGCGACGAACATAGGGTTATGGGCATCGCCTGAATGATTAGCATTGAAGTTAGTATTAAATGAGTCAAACCGACTTACTTTTTCCTATCTCAGGCAACGAACATAGGGTTATGTGGTCGCCTGAATGATGAGCATTAAAAGTTCAAAGGCTTCGTTCGTCAAGCAACCAACATAACAATGTCCATCGCCTGAGTGTGATTTCAGGCGACCAACATAACAATGTCCGTCGCCTGGGATGTAAAATGGCATAGTGGCGTGTTGTTGTAGGAGGATGGTCAAGTATCAAATGAATATAAAATAAAGTTCAGACTGACTTCCCTGTCTCAGCAAATAAATACAAGACTTCCTCCCGTTGTAGTAGAAGGTTGTCAAGATCGAATCCACGAGGAAGCACGTCAGCAGTTCTCAGGTAGCAGCAGAATCTCACAGACAGAATAGCAGTAGAAAGACAGAAGCACAGACAGAAAAGACAAAGCAAAGCAGAAACGAAAACAATGCAACAAAACTACTCGATCTCGACTAACCCTAACTCGAGATCGACTAACAGTAGCGGAAACAGAAACTCAGATTTTTGACAGAAATAAATCAATATATAAAAGAACTTCCAAAGCCAGGGTTTTAACACCACAACGATAACCATGCAAAGTAACACATAAAGGCATAAAAGATCATGCTTTCCATCAAAATAACTTTCGTTATCAACAAATAGGAATATAGAGGCTTTCGCATAAACCCTAATTGTTACTAACCCTTTTCACATAATTAACCCAAGTTGTATTAAGATCACTTTCGCTTCAATAACACAAACAAGGATCACCTTCAACTCTCGCAAAAGAATCATGCTCATAGGGATAGCAGATGAATCGCATAACAAGATCTGACCTTTACCGCATCACCTCACATGGCCACCGTCGGGCTCACCCCAGCCCCAGAAGTGGGTGGACTACTCGCTCTTCATCACAATCGCAGACATTGATTGATGAAAAGAAACTTGCATTAAACTATATCCAAAGCCTTTACAATCCCGGCAATCAACTTTCGCAGCATGCCAAAACCCTAAAACCTTTGAACTCCTAAAACTTCTCTGTGGAACTACTTCTTCTTGCTCTGAATTGAATTGAATTATTGAAAAACTAGCCCCTAAGGCTTTATTTATAGCCTTCTATTCCTTGCTATTCAAGGATAGAAACATCTATCTATATCTAAATTTATATCTAAAAGGCTTAATGATAAATAAATTAAATAAAGGAATTAAATCTAAAAGGAAAATAAATCTAAAATAGGTAGAATATCTTCCATGTCTTCTCCATAGATAGAATTTTGATAGATGTCGGCCAACTCGGATTCCTTCGGCCCCAAGGATTCCCACACCGAGTAGGATAGTCAAACCGCGTAAAGCGCTCCAGGACACGGCTCGTAGATCTCGACCAAGGCTACTCGACACCGTTTAGGATTGTCGTCGACTAGTGTGGCTCGGCTTCTCGGGTGACTGGTGCTCGACAAGGCTCGGACATGGCTCCTAGGCGTGGTCGATCTCGAGTAGCCCTACTCGATCTCGAGTAAAGGTGGCTCGTCGACTAGGTCTTCTCGGCAGCGTTGGGTAGATCTTCTCGACATGCTCGGACACGGCTCACAGGTCTAGTCGATCTCGACGAAGTCTCCTCGATCTCGAGTAGTGGTTCCTCGTCTTGGCCTCTTGGTGTTGTCGAGCAGCTCTTCCTCGACATGGCTCGGGTGCCGGCTTCCGGGCTCCTCGATCTGGAGTAGGTCTCCTCGATCTCGAGTAGAGTGTAACCCGGCATGTCTTCGTCTTCGGCTTCTCGATCAGCTCTTCCTCGACCTGGCACTCCTTGGTCGATCTCGAGTAAGTTTACTCGATATCGAGTAAATCTCTCAGCTTTCTGCTCTGTTCTTAAAACGCAGTTTCCCGAGTCCTCGTTCATTGGATTGACGCATATCACCATGCGTTGGAAAGCTCTTTCCGAGGGCTACAACTCTCATGAAGACATCAAAGCTTGATTCAGAACGAAAAATGGTGAAAAATGGCGTTTTCTCCAGCTGCACCATTTTTAGCCTCTCCATGAGTTTCCTTTAAGCTCCAAAGTGCGTCCGATTTCTGCGAATTATAACAAAAACTTGTGTAGACCTCAATATATTGCCAAATAAGTGTAAACTACACAGATTCTGTATTATTCTAACCCAATTGCATGAAATGTATATAGAAATCGATATAAAAGATAATATAAAACATGAGAATTAGGCTCACAACATGGCGGTGGTCCGTTGGCACATCGGAGACGAGCGGATACGCTGCCTTCACCTTTGAGAAGATGACCATTAATAGAAGATCGATCATTGATCAGCTCGGAGCTATGGAGGAACGAAGGAAGAAGAAACATTGAAAAGGGAATTTTATGTAACAAACCTTCCTCGGTCAATTGGCCAAATTAACCGACGACTCCCTTCACGTAAGCCTGGCTCCGTGCCTTCGAAATGGCCTGGTCGGCTCAGGTCTTGATAAGCTCTGCTCGGGTATCGAGGAAGAGGGGTTGGGTTTAATTTTATAGAGGAGGGGGTTTTTCTTGCTCATGAAAAGAACGAGGGAAGGGTATCAAAGTCCGACTCGGACCGATGACTGGGGGTCGTGTCCACGGGCGCACATGCGTTAATAGCCTAGCACACAAGCCGGGTGAGATTCCATTCTAAAACCAATTGGCAGTAGAAGGAGTAGCCCACCGACTCATATACTAGGACTTGTTATGTTCAACTTTCCGATGTGGGACACTTTTGGTCTCATTCACATCTCTAACACGCCCCCGCAAGTCCAACTAGGAATGACCATCTAGTTGAGACTTGTGTTGTGAGCTGAATCTGCCATGTTTTATACTTACTTTTATATCGTTTTCTGCATACATTTCATGCATTTGGGCTAGAATAGTACAGAATATATGTAGTTTATGTTTATTTACTAAATTATGGCATCTACACCAGTTTTTGTTTAAATTCGCAGAATTCGAAGCAATTTACAGCAGTTCTGAGAAAGGTTGGAAAAGCTCGGAAATCAACTACAAAAGTCCGAGGTCAAAGAACGACAGAACCAGGACGAATCAAGCTGGAAACCCAGAGTTACTCGATATCGACAAAGGATGTCCGAGCAGTGCTGATCGAGTAGGAGCTGATCGAGGAAGCTGAAGACGAAGCCAACCCGACTCTGGAGCTTTACTCGATATTGAGTAAACTACTCGATATCGACAAACCTGAAAGTCGTGCCCTGAGTCGAGGGTTAGTAACAATTAGGCCATTTAAGGGGATGCGGTAATGGTTTGAGCTTTTTATGCAATTCATCTTCTATCCCTATGAGCATGATTCTTTTGCGAAAGTTGAAGGTGATCCTTGTTTGTGTTATTGAAGCGAAAGTGATCTTAATGCAACTTGGGTTAATTATGTGAAAAGGGTTAGTAACAATTAGGGTTTATGCGAAAGCCTCTATATTCCTATTTGTTAATAACGAAAGTTATTTGATGAAAAGTATGATCTTTTATGCCTTTATATGTTACTTTGCATGGTTATCATTGTGGTGTTGAAACCCTGGCTTTGGAAGTCGTTTAGTATATTGATTTATTTCGTTGAAAATCTGCGTTCTGTGTTCGAGAATTTGCAAATTAAAGTTTCTACTGCTTGTCGATCTCGAGAAGGTTTTGGTCGATATCGAGTTCTGCTTAGTCGATATCGAACAGGGTTTATCGAGATCGAGTTTCTGTGTTTGATTCTGAGTTTCTGTCGTCGCTTAGTTTACTCGATATCGAGTAGACTTTAGTCGATATCGAGCAGTTTTGTGCTTTACTTTCGTTTCTGCTGCTTTGCTTCGTTATTTCAATCTTTGTGTTTCTGTCTTTCTGTTTGCTATTCTGTCTGTGAGATTTACAGCTGCCTGAGATCCACTGACGTGCTTCCTCGTGGATTCGATCTTGACTTCCCACTACTGCATAGGGAGGGAGTCTTGTAATTATTTGCAACGGACGGAATCTGGTTTGCTTTACTTTATTTATATTTTATTGCAATTCTCGATTTCCTCCTAAAACAAATTGGCGTCGTTGCCGGGGAAGCAATCATTCGCGCCTTAAGTAGTTAAATCTCCCGTTTGCTTTGAGTTAATTTTTAGGTGTATGCGTCGTTCTGGTCAAACACCTGAGTTTGACGCCTTAGAAGAACTGGAGCGTTTCCTACCCATCCACTCTAAACTCAAGAAGATTATGGATACCGCAGAAACACAAGAACAGCTGATACAAAGGCTAACCAGGGAACTAGCCGCGAAAGATACTGCTCTCGCCACTGAGAGAGCGGGAAGGCAACAGGAAGCTGAGCGTGCGAGGCAACTGGAAGATGAACTGGCCCAATTCCCTACCACTGCAGAGGATTACATGCACCCGACTCTTGTCGTGCCTGAATCGGCCATTCTAATCCTTGAAAATAATTATGAAATTCGCACTCACTTCCTTATTGAACTTAAAAATAATGCTTTTTATGAGAGATTTAATGAATGCCCTCTTGAGCATATTACCAATTTTTCTGACATGTGTCGTACTCTTGCTGAAGGTACCACCCTGGAATATATCAAGATGAAGGCTTTCCGATGGTCTCTCCCTGGTCCAGCATTGAAGTGGCTTGAGGGACTGAAACCACGACTCCTCACGACATGGGCTCAAGTAGAGCAGGAGTTTCTTAACAAATTCTTTCCTCTTGCCAAGACAGCACTCCTCCGCCAAAAGATTACTGCTTTCAAGCAGAAGCCTGGGGAGCCGCTAGCAAAGGCTTGGGAGAGATATAAGGACCTATTGCGATCCTGCCCTACACATGGTCAGCCAACTTATGTCATTCAGGAGATATTCTTCAATTCTCTTGACCATGTCACTAAGGACAGGATCAATCAGTATAGTCGCTATGAGTATCTGACAATGCCACCAGTTGACGCATGGGGTGTACTCGACAAGCTCACCAGCTACGATAATAAGTATGGGGCTACTACAAACTATGATGAGAACTCCTATGCCAGGCCAGCCCCATCCATGCCTCTCTATGATCCTCCTAGGGAGATCGATCCAGATGTCAAGGAGCAATACTACAAGGATCAAAATCGTAAGCTTCTTAAACAAGTTAAATATCTTTCCATTAACCAACCTTGCATTGAATGTGGTTCACAGCGGCACACCACTACCGAGTGCCCACACTCCGAGAAAGTTAGGATGGCTGAAACCCACAAAGAGGTAGCTTACGCAGGGGGTCCTAATCGCTATATGGGGGACCAAAGGATTCAGCAACCACAGTGGAACCAAGGTGCCCCTTGGAATCCCCCGCCATATAGAGCTCCAGGACATCCAGAAAGGGACCAGAAGAAGGATGACCTACAGACCATCCTTGATAGGATGCGGAGGAACCATTCAGACACCAAGCAGTCCTTCAATTTTGTCTATACTCAGATACAAGGTGTCAATGCTAGGCTTGGAGAAATCGATAACTGGAGGAAATCGATGGAGACTCAGATAGGCCAGCTAGCCACAGGCGTCCCTAGATGGTCAGGTACACTCCCTGGATCTTCTGAACCTAACCCTAAAGGTAAATTTTCTGGACATGTAGCTGTAGTGAAACTCAAAAGCGGCCACCAACTACACGAGCCAGAGGTCGGAAAGCAGTAGGATGAAAAGGGAAACAACAACTCGATATCGACCAGACCTTGGTCGATATCAAGAAGAGGCAACTCAATATCGAGGAAGGACAACTCGATATCGACAACAGAGTGGACCATCCTTCGTCTACAAAGCACAGCAACTCGACACCAAGGAAAATGGTCGATATCGAGGAACAGTTGGTCGATATCGAGGAAAATCAAGCCAACGTCGAGAATGCTGCAACACCTCCGACATCTGTTCTGGCTCCGAACCAGAAAAAGAAGCTGTCTTTCCCAACAAAATCTCCAAATGACCCAGCAGAGAAGAAATTTCAGCGTTTCATCAAGATGATTCAGAAGCTCAATGTCACCATACCCTTCACAGAAGCTCTTAATGAAATATCATCCTAAGTCAAATTCCTCAAGGAGATTCTAAGTAAGAAGCGGTCAATGGCTGAGATTACAGAGGAGTGCAGCCATATGGACATACTTGAGAAAAGGCCAGATCCAGTTAAGTTTGCTATAACCATTGGATTTGGTCAATATAAATTTAATGCTTTGTGTAATCTTGGAGCCAGTGTGAGTATAATGCCTTTGACAATATGGTCCAAGATTAAGATAGGTGCCCTAGAGCCTGTGGATGCAAAGCTTTATATGGCGAATAACACTGTGGTCATCCCAACAGGCATGGTGGATAATGTGTCAGTGCAAGTAGGTAAGTTCTTTGTCCCTACTGATTTCTTAGTTATTGATATGGCAGAGGACCCTGCTTGTCCAATTATTCTAGGAAGGCCCTTCTTGGCGACGGTGGATGCCAACATAAGCGTAAGGAAGGGAGTACTCACTTTCAACATCACCGATGAGGTAATTGAGTATTCTTTTAATAAAACTGAAAGGAACACAGGTCCCATGGAAGATGTAAAATCTATCTCAGCTGGTTACATTACTTGTGGGGAGCCTAAGGTAAGAAATATGACACTTGAAGAGCTGGAAAAAATGGATATGGAGGCCCAGGTGGAGAAGATCATGGCCATTCTAAACGAAGAAACAAAGAATCCACTCGACACGGACCAACGTATGTCGATTTGGACTAACTATTTTTCGGATGCCTTGACAGGATGCAAGTATGGGGTCGTAGTCGACCAGAGTTTCTCGATATGGAGGACTTTGGTCGATATCGACCAAACTCATAAACCACCACTAGCAGCACCGTCATCGAGTAGCCAGCCTGAAGCCACAGACTCCCTGATATCGAGTAAACTACTCGATATCGACCAAAAGCTCGCTGCCTTAACTTCACCTCCAGTGACGAGCACTCCACTAGCAGCGAAGGACTACTCAATATCGACCAAGCACCGCCTTCCTCGACTCCAGCATCCTCGAGCAGCAGACCACTAGAAGCCGAAAACTCGTCGATATCGAGTACTGTTCCTCGAGATCGACCAAATACAGTGGTCCCCGAATCCGCATCTGCGAAGGTAAGCCAAGGTATGGATCTTTCTTCTCCTATTTCCATTAAAGATTTATCTATACATGGGAAAGGTTTGCCTTGGTATGTGCGATTATGTAGGATTTCCAATGATGAGCCTAAGGAGTATGAAGTTGGAGACAAGTTATATGTCTCTAAATCAAAGGATCATTGGTTCCTAACAAATTCAACAAGCAGAGGATAGGGCCATTCGTGGTGAATAAGATCCATTCAGGTGGACTGCAGCTGATGGACAAGAATGGAGTCCTATTTGAAGCCCAAGCTACATGGGCCTTGAAGATGCCACCTTGAGCTTAATAGAGAAAGTCGGCCTAGCGACTATAAAATCTAGAGCTTGTAAATAGACATTTATTTTTGGGACTTTTGGACATTGTTTTATAGTTACATTTATATCATTTTCTGCATACATTTCATGCATTTGGGCTAGAATAGTACAGAATATATGTAGTTTATGTTTATTTACCAAATTATGGAATCTACACCAGTTTTTGTTTAAATTCGCAGAATTCGAAGCAATTTACAGCAGTTCTGAGAAAGGTTGGAAAAGCTCGGAAATCAACTACAAAAGTTCGAGGTCAAAGAACGACAGAACCAGGACGAATCAAGCTGGAAACCCAGAGTTACTCGATATCGAGTTCTTTTACTCGATATCGACAAAGGATGTCCGAGCAGTGCTGATCGAGTAGGAGCTGATCGAGGAAGCTGAAGACGAAGCCAACCCGACTCTGGAGCTTTACTCGATATTGAGTAAACTACTCGATATCGACAAACCTGAAAGTCGTGCCCTGAGTCGAGGAGCCATGCCAAGTCGAGAAGCGGAAGACCTGGAGATGTTGAGCACCAGTTACTCGATATCGAGTACACTACTCGATATCGACAAGACCAGCAGCGCCTGTCCGAGCCAGATCGGGGAGAAGTTGCTCGACAACACCAGGCCAAGCAAGTCGATGACACAAGTTTACTCGATATCGAGTTGTCAATATCGAGGACCCCAGCACCACCCTTCCGAGCCGGATCGAGGACCAGCTACCCAAGACGCCCAGCCAGCTGAAGTCGACGACGAAGGTTACTCGATATCGAGTTTTTTTACTCGATGTCGAGGAGCGCTATCCGGAGCCGTGTTACACGGTTGTGCTGTCCGGCGCAGTTTTGGGATTGCTTGGGGCCGAAGGAGCCCGAGTTTTCCGAGATCTATCCACATCTATGAAGGCATATCAAGATCTATCAACACCATGGAAGATTTACCTACTTTAGATATATTTCTTTTTTTTGATTTAATTCCATTTATTTATCTTTAAGTAAGTAGATAAGGAAGATTTAGATATAAATAGACTTTCTTACCTAGAATAGCTAGGGAACGAAGGCTATAAATAAGGCCTTAGGGGCTGAGTTTTAGGGATTTTATTCAATTTCAGAGAGAAGTAAGTAGTTGCATAGAGCGAGAGAGTTTGTGATAAGCAAGGTGGAAAGGCAAAAGCGGATTTGGCTTGTTCGGTTGTAAGCTTTCTTTGGTTTATTTTAATGGAAGTTAGTTTCTTTTGTTTATTGATGAGTTTCTTGATAATGAAGAGCAAGTAGTCCACCCACTTCTATAATTAGGGTGAGCCCGGCGGTGGCCATTTAAGGGGATGCGGTAATGGTTTGAGCTTTTTATGCAATTCATCTTCTATCCCTATGAGCATGATTCTTTTGCGAAAGTTGAAGGTGATCCTTGTTTGTGTTATTGAAGCGAAAGTGATCTTAATGCAACTTGGGTTAATTATGTGAAAAGGGTTAGTAACAATTAGGGTTTATGCGAAAGCCTCTATATTCCTATTTGTTAATAACGAAAGTTATTTGATGAAAAGCATGATCTTTTATGCCTTTAAGTGTTACTTTACATGGTTATCGTTGTGGTGTTGAAACCTTGGCTTTGGAAATCTTTTAGTATATTAATTTATTTCGTTGAAAATCTGCGTTCTGTGTTCGAGAATTTGCAAATTAAAGTTTCTGTTGCTTGTCGATCTCGAGAAGTTTTTGGTCGATATCGAGTTCTGCTTAGTCGATATCGAATAGGGTTTGCCGAGATCGAGTTTCTGTGTTTGATTCTGAGTTTCTGTCGTCGCTGAGTTTACTCGATATCGAGTAGACTTTAGTCGATATCGAGCAGTTTTGTGCTTTACTTTCGTTTCTGCTTCTTTGCTTCGTTATTTCTATCTTTGCTGTTTCTGTCTTTCTGTTTGCTATTTTGTCTGTGAGATTTACAGCTGTCTGAGATCCGCTAACGTGCTTTCTCGTGGATTCGATTCTGACTTCCCACTACTGAATAGGGAGGGAGTCTTGTAATTATTTGTAAGGGACGGAATCTGGTTTGCTTTACTTTATTTATATTTTATTGTAATTCTCGATTTCCTCCTACAACAACTTGGTTGTAAGGGACGGAATCTGGTTTGCTTTACTTTATTTATATTTTATTGCAATTCTGGATTGAATCCATCGGTTGCAAGTGCAAGTCTCACATTCCTCACGTCTGTTATCTAAACATAAACATTCTAATTTTTATTTTGAGAAAATAGACTTACTGATTAGTGAATACTATATATGTGGAAATGAAATTAACTAACCTAGCTTAGATATTTATTGATTTTTTATTATATTATTTGCAATATTGTCCACGTAAATAAATCTCTAATGAGACGAACATATACATATGCATTTATTGCAATGACGCATCCTGATCATTCCGACACTAAATATAACCATTTAAAAGAATTAATTATATTGCTTAATAGAAATTAGTTGATAAATACAGCCTACTAGAAAAAGGATAATTTTCAACAACAAAAACTGCCATTCTCGACACTTTTTGTTGTTAGAAATTTTACGATTTTTTAAAGCATATAAAATTTCGATGTTATAAGAAATATAATGGCATGGCACTACCATTCTCCAACATTTGGAGTGTTGAAAATGGCACAAATAAAAATATCTATTGTTACTGCATTTAGTATTGTACACTAGATAGGTGCTCAAATTCAAGCTTCTTTAAAAGATTACACAATTAACTGTAATTTCAGTTGAGTTAATTCTCAACTGAGAATAAATTATATACTGAGAAACCGTTACACTGCAAAACCATACTGAGATCGATAGTCATCTGAGTCGGAAATCCAGCCCGAGTCTGTGAAGTCTGTAATGGCGAAGTTGGTGGAGCACCGGAGATGAAAGGTGTAGTGTAGGGTACCCTTCAGATACCGAAGAATGCGTTTCACCACACCCCAATGAGGAGTGGTGGGTCGATGCATATACTGGGGCAGACGCGGTTGATGGCGTATGAGATCTCTGGGCGAGTGATGACAACATACTAGAGGGCACCTACAATGCTCTGATAGAGGGATGGATCCAACATAGGATCACCGGAGCGAGATAGCCGAGAGTGAGGCTCGGCTGGACTTACGATGGGCTTGGTGTCATCCATGTTGGAGCGGGTGAGGAGCTCCTTGATGTATTTTTGTTGGCACAGAAGCAAGCCATCCGCGCGTCGCTGAACCTCAATGCCGAGAAAGTAATGTAGGGGGCCTACATCCTTGAGAGAGAAGACCTTATTAAGACTAGCGGTGAAGTGTTGTATGGTCATAGAAGAGTTGCCACTCACAATGATGTCGTCAACATATACCAGCACATTGATGACGCAGTCAGATGACATGTAGACGAACAAGGAGCAGTCAGACTAACAGGCCCGAAAGCCGGACCGGATAAGGAAGGATTTTAGCTTGCTGAACCACGCCCGGGGAGCTTGTTTGAGACCGTATAGAGCCTTATGAAGGTGACAAACATGAGACGGTCATTGAGGGTCAACAAACCCTGGTGGTTGCTCCATGAATACTTCCTCGCTAAGGTCACCATTGAGGAAAGCGTTGTTGATGTCCAACTGACGAATTGGCCAATCCCTAGATACTGCAATAGCCAGGACCAATCGAATAGTAGTGGGGCGAACGATAGGGCTGAATGTATCGAAGTAGTCTACCCCTTCCTTCTGATTGTATCCCTTTGCCACAAGACGCGCTTTAAAGCAATCGATGGACCCATCAGCTTTCCTCTTCGTCCTATAAACCCATTTGCAGCCGACTATATTTCGTGAAGTGCTACGAGGAACAAGAGACCACGTACTAGTACGGGTGAGAGCATCGAACTCTGATTGGATGGCGAAGAGCCAGTGGGAGTGTTTGGAGGCCTGATGGAAGGTCTTGGGGTCATGTTCTAGTAACGAGGCAAAGATAGGGGATGCTTTGAGGTTAAGAGGGCACGAGGCTTTAGATCGCCAGTGTGAGCATGGGTTTGCATAGGATGACGGGAGTTGGCGGAGGGTCGGAGGTGAGGGTGAATGGGGATGGGGTCTACGGTAGGCTGAGCTTGGGCAGATGAGGCAGAGGATGGGTCTGGTGAGGATGCAGAAGCGGAGGAGCTGGCCGATGGGGAAGTGGGGTCATGCAACTCCGCAGCATCATTGATAATGGGCTCGGCGAGCGGCACAGGGGCCTCCGTGGGAGGTGACGGTGCCACAGAGGAAGAGGGTGACAAATGAGTTGTCGTTGTTAACAGATCAGTAGGGGACAGAGACGATGTAGAGGGGTTAAGAGTGGGAGACCATGAGGGTAAGATGGAGGGGAACACGGGCTCATGAAATACGCCGTGTCGGCTGACATAGGTGTTGCCAAAGGAGGTCTCATAGCATCGATATCCCCTGTGAGAGGAACTGTAGCCCAAGAAGATGCATTGGGCGGTCTTAAATTCCAGTTTGTTAGACCGATAGGGACCAAGGAAGGGAAAGCAGAGGCAGCCGAAAGAGCGGAGGATGGAATAATTAGGCGACCGTTTGTATAGGCGATAAAAGGGAGAATCATTTTGGAGGATTGGAGTGAGAGATCGATTATGAAGGTAGATCGCGGTATGGAAGGCGTGTTCCCAAAATTCCGAGGGGAGCTTGGAATGGGCAAGGAGGGTGAGACCTTTCTCCTGAATGGTTCTGTTTCAGCGTTCAACCATACCATTTTGCGTGGGAGTGTAGGGGCAAGAAATGTGATGATCGATGCTCTGTGAATGGAGATATGTAGAGACATTTCAATATTCCCCGCCCCAATCCGTTTGAAGAGCTTTAATGGGGGTGCTGAATTGTGTTTGAACCATGGCTTGAAATAGTTGAAAGTAACTGAAAACTTGGGATTTATGAGACATAAAATATATCCATGTGTATCGAGTGCAGTCGTCGACAAATAGCACAAAATAGCGACACCCATTTATTGATAACGCGGGGGTATGGCCTCAAACATCGTAATAAACAAGCTCAAACGGAGCAGTCTTAGAAACATGTGAAGATAAAATAGGAAGCCTACAACTCTTGCCCAATGAACATGACACACAATCAGACACTACAGTTTTAGATGACATGGGTAATTGAAACTGAGTGCAGATTTGATGAAACACAGACAGACTTGGATGACCTAGACGATGATGCCAATGAAGGGGAGAGGTGTGTTCCCAAACAAGGGCGACAGACTGACGGACGGGTGAAGCTGATGGAAGCCGATAGAGCCCATTATCAACGATTCCTTTGAGCCTTACCTTTCCATGCAAATCCTTTAACAAATAGTGAGTAGCATGTAGTTCAAGGAAAGCATTGTTATCTTTGGTGAGACGGGTAATGCTAATTAGATTTTTCTTCATATTCGGGACAACAAGGACATTAGATAAATGAATAGGGCGAGTGGCTGACGGAAAAGACGTGTGGCCAAGGTTGGATATAGGGAGAGTGTTACCGTTTCCTAGGGCGAGTTGGTCTCTGCCATTGTAATCCGAGTCGATAGAGACTTTGTTGAAGTCACCCGTGATGTGGTCGGTGGCTCCTGAATTAAAGTACCAGGACAGATGACCAATTACCGAGGGAGACGCCATGTATGCCGCAGGAGCGGATTGGCCGGGTCTGTTGAATTTCTCCAGTGGGTGACGGGACGGAAATGGCTGGACGTCGAGACGGTTGAAGCATTCCTTGGCGGCGTGACCAGTGCGGTCGCAAATCTGACACGGAAGACGCGGACGGGAACGAGACTCCTGAGAGGCAGTATCACTGCAATCTGAGGAGGGACGATCGCCGGTTCTGGGCTAATTGGAGCGACCGCCGCCACGATCAGAGGAGAGGCATCGGCCTGAGGAGGAACCGGATGATCGAGTGGTCCCGTAATTGGCCATCGGTGGTGGTGTAGCAGCTGCCAGGAGACCCGCTTCATTCAGCAGGCGTTCCTCTTCTTGAAGCAGAAAACATAACATGTCCAGAGGTGCGAGTGGGCCTGTACGCATATTGAGAGCAGCGCGGAAGGATCCGTAGGAAGAATCCAGTCCCTGAAGAACGCAGGCCACCAGATCGTCGTCGAAGATCTCTTGTAGGCAGTCGGCAAGGGAATCAGCAAGAGCCTGCTTCTTTTCGAAGTACTCAATAATGGGAGTGGAACCCTTATGAATAGTATGGAGTTGTTGCTTGATGTACATCGCTCGAGCAAGAGATTGTGACTGGAACATACGCTCCAGGGCATCCCACGCATGTCGGAAAGTCTGAAACTTTGTGAGATAGCCGACCAAGGCAAGCGAGACAGTAGTTCGCAGCCAGATCAGAATGAATTTGTCCTTCCCTTTCCACACATTGAATTCAAGATTCGGTGTGGTGGTTGCAGGGGCAGTGTCGATGGCAGGCACCGTGATGGTTTCCGGTGGAGAGGTGCCGAAGGTGACGAAGTCCTTCAACTGAAAGCATCGAGAGCATCAATGACCTTGGAGCGCCAGACAGAGTAGTTCGATCTCTCGAGTTTGAAGGAGAATTGGGGGAACTGAAGGCCCACCGACGGCAACCGAGAGCAAATTGGTGGAAGTATTGGTGTTTGTGGTGGGTGGGGTGGTCGAGGAAGACTCTTCGGTCGACATGGTTGGTCAGAATTTTTTTTTTAGGGTTTTAAGAACTTCTCTGGATACCATAAAAGATTACACAATTGACTTTCATCTCAGTTGAGTTAATTTTCAACTGGAGAATGAATTATATATTGAGAAACCGTTACACCGAGTATCTTTACAAGATAAGATATTTCCATAACAATAAGATACATATCAACTATAATGTCTATCCAATATTCTTCCAGTGTTCATCCGCTTCTTAGCTGCCAACCATACAATAAATGGCCATTTTCGGCATTGTATATTGGCACATAACATCTCTCACCATTCTGCATCAGGTCCTCTACTTATGAACAGATGATATAACTTGCTACAGGCAAGATCCCCATGATGGTTCAACCGAACATCCAGATATTCGTCGGTGATATTCCTTCCGAGTTCAACACGATCAGAAACTCATCTCTAACCCTCTGAATACTCTTCCAAACCCAAGAGTAATCCGCCTTTATGTTGACATTCCATACATTTGCATTTCTCAAGTGGTTTCGGGAGCACCACTGCAACCAAATGCTCGGTTTACCGAGAAGAAGATAACCCATCAACTTTGCTTGAACACTCTTGTTACATGAAAGAACCTCTCGTATATTCATCTCCCCTTCGTTGCAAGGTTTGGTAACAACTTCCTACACAACTAAACACTTCTTACCACCATCTTTTCCATTCCAAAAAAAGCATCGAAACATGTGCCTTCAATCTGCCCCTTTCGGGAGAATCAGAATTCGACTCCAGAAAGTGAGGACTCCAGCACAAACTGAGTTTATGAGTTGCAATCTCCTGCATATGATAAATTCCGAGCAGCCCAAGTCTGAATAAGTTTCTCGAATTTCTCATAAAGGGGGGCATATTCATGTATAGCAATGCCTGCTTAGAGTGTAATGGTACACCCAAGTACAGGACAGACAGAACACCTTGTGAATCCGAGCTGCTGAAAAATAGCAGCAGAAACATCAAATCCAGACATAGAGAAAAATTAATCTAGACAATCCTTTATAATACGAATGGAGGTCAGATCTGCATGACATAAAATCGATCAAGAGGTCATTGGCGAAGGCCAGATGAATAAGCTTAAGCTCCTTGCACTTCAGATGAAATTTGAATTTGGGATCCTCCGCTGTCTCCTGTAACTTTCGGTTGAACACCTCCATACAAAGCACAAAGGGATACGGGGACAGGGATCCCCTGCCTCAACCCATATTTTCTTGGAAAAAAATCCCTCAGGTGATCCAGTAATCAACACTGAGAAGATGTCGTGGACACACACTCCATGGTAAGATTAACAAGCAGCCATGGGAAGTGCAAATACTCAATTGTTCGTGTAGCTTTCACGAAGTCCCAGTTCAGGAAGTCATAAGCCGTTTGTAGATCAACCTTTATGGTGCATCTTGGGGACATCCTCTTCATGCCATAGCCGTTCAAGATTTCCAGAGAAATAGCATTGTTGTGTGCTATGGAACAACTAGGAATAAAAGTCCCCTGACAATATGAGATTAGCCCATTCAATTCACTTTTTATCCTTCCTGAAATCAGCTTAGTGATAATTTTCAGCACCGTGCTACAACAAGAGATGGGCCTAAGGTCTTTGACTCTAGGTTGATTGGATACTTTCGAAATGAGTGAGATAAAGATGGCGGTTAATTGCTTAAGTAACTTCCCATTTCGAAAGATTTCCCGAACCGCCTCACTGTAGGTATCTCTTTTAACAATGCTCCGGGCATCTTTGAAAAATTAGCACCCAAAGGCATCCAGACCGCGTGACTTTTTAGCTCCTATACTCCAATTACATTTCTAAATTTCTCATAGTTGGGCATCCACATCAGTCCCTAAGCAACCCTTTAATTAAGAAAATTCTTGTATTTAAATGGGTATAGCCGGTTCGTAAACTGATTTTGTAGGATAACAACTCCGGGCGAATGATCCGAGATACTTGGTGTATCAAAGAAAGCTCTAGTATTGTCGAATTGCTCAAGGCTCAAGTCAAAGGTCGTTGACCATGATTCGATCAAGTTTCCTCCCCGCGTAGGGTGTCTTGTTAGCATTTTTTACCCGTGAGAAAACACAGGGTAATATCTTACCACCACCCTCAACAGGGCCGGACCTGAATACAAGCCCAAGAGGCCATGGCCTCGGGCCCAATTAGCCCAGGGGCTCTTATATTTAAAAAAAACGAATACTGGCAAGTAGGAGGCACCACTCTAATGGAAACGCTGCGTTGCAAGCGTAAAAAAAAAAAGCGGATACAGAGTTCAGAAAAGGGGATGAATCGAACAGGAGGGTGCTAGGGTGATTCGCAAGAGATCCACCGGCCGGAAATCCGGCATCCAGGCCGAGGCGGAATCTCCCTCCAACCGCAGCCCGCCAGGCGCCAGCCTCCCTCTTCGCCGTGAGCCTGAGCCATCTTCGGTCTTTCGTCTTCGCATCGTGGCCATCGCCTTCCCTGGGACCTTGGCTTCTCGGCACTCTCTTGAAGTGAATGGTTCAAGACAAAATCCGTTCTTCTAATTTCTAATTGCGAAATCAGGTTTGTTTCTTCAATATATTTCATCCTAGTGGTTCGAACTTTGAATTATTTGGATTTGAATCAGATTTTGTTTTGTATTTAGAGTGCGAAATTAGGGTTTTGGAATTAGGAATTGAATTTGTATGATTTAGGATTTTGAATTGTTAAGGATTTAGGATTGAATTTGTAGGGTTTTGGAATTGAATTGGTAGGATTTATGATTTGGATTGTGTTGACTGTCTGAATCGTATGATTTATGATTGAATTTGTAGGGTGTTTTTTTTTATTATTGTGGGGGCATAAGTTTCATAATTCGCCTCAGACAATGAATTTCTCAGGTCCGGCCCTGACCCTCAAAGGTCATGATATTTTTATTACATTTGAAATTTAAGGATATATTTTTAGCATACCCCCAAAGATGGGGATATTTTAATTAGTTTTCCCTTAATTTTTATATGCATTTAACATTTCTAAAATTATTGTTATTTTTTTTTTAAAAAAAAGAGTATTATTTAAAATCATTTTTCCGTAGAACAAACAAAATTTTCATGTAAAAATAAAATAAAAATTTATATTAATACTAACTAATATGTGCATTTTGCAATATACATAAGTACGTATAGAAGAATTGGAAACTAGAGGAGGAATGGACGAAGGCCCGGTGAAGCAGCCCAGCTCCGCTAAGCCCACCGCTGCTCTACCTCACACCGCTCGAAAGATGGCATTGTATAGCCTCGACCGAATCCCTCTGACGGATTGGCCATGTCGATCAACTTCCTCTGTCACAAATAAAAAATAAACATTCGTTAATAAACAAATTAGAGAATAGTTAGATATAAATCGATCAAGAATGAAATTGGATGGAAGCAAAGATGCATGCATGACAGAATTTTTGGCGTAGCTAGTTTCTCCGTCGCCGCCCTAGCTTTATGTGAATGACTTCCACGAATGCTATATAGAGAGATTTGAAGAAGGAAGAAATTATTGTAAGAGGTTGATGGAAGAGATGAGTGTACTTCCATCTGTAAATACGTACACTCCTCTCTTCCATCAACCTCTTACATTAATTTCTTCCTTCTTCAAATCTCTCTATATGGCATTGGTGGAAGTTATTCACAGGAAGGGCGGCCACATAGAAACTAGCTACGCCAAAAATTCCGTCATCCAGACATCTTAGCTTCCATCCAGTGTCATTTCTTGATCGATTTATATCTAATTATTATCTAATTTATTTATTAACTATTCTTTATTTTTTATTTGTGACCAAGAAAGTTGATTGACATGGCGAAGCAGTTGAGGGATTCGGTCGTGAGGAGGGTATACAACGTCTTCTTTTAGACGGTGCGAGGTAGAGCGGCGGTGGGCATAGCGGAGTTGGGCTTCTCCATCGGGCCCAACACGTGCTCTGGTGGTAGCCCACGAAGTCATCATTGCTGTCAACGAACTCTGTCAGGAATCCGATCACGGCGACTTCTTGCCGGAGTTCCAGGGTTTCCTGAATGATCTCCCGATGAACGATTTCATCACAATCTTTTGAGCCTTCCCCGAGCTCCTCCACCAGGTCAACCACCGAGCTGAGCAAGGCTTCAGGTCCTGCTTCATCAACGGTATCCCCGACTCCTTTTATGGCCGCCTCTTTCCGGCCAACAACCTCCATTTTGTCCATTCCTCCTCTAGCCTCCATTTCCTCTCTCAAGTATGTATTTATTTCTTTTTAAAATTTATAATTTTTTGTAGGTAGATTTTAAAATACATTATCGATATATATATATTTATATATAGTGATGGAAAGGAGAATAATAGTTTTAAAATATTTACTAATAATAAATAAAATATTCAAAGATAAAATATATAGTAAGTATATCACAATAATCTTTGCAAAACAATAAATCTAAAACTAGAAGAACATATTATACATATAAGAAATAACAATAAACTTTGGCCAAATCCCTACGCAATTAGTTCATCCCAAATCTTGCTTAGTTTACCAAAATAAGCCCCTACAGACATATTATCATGTCTGAGATTTCCCAAATCCCTACGCAATTGGTAAACTAAAGTATCATTGGATTCGAAGAATCTTTCCTTTACTTCATCCCAGAGCTCCTTCGATGTTTCAACATACATGAGACTCTCTGCTACTTCTCTAGCCATCGAATTAAACAACCAGCACATCACCATCTGGTCTGCGCGCATCCATTTCTCGAAATCATCACTGCCTTCTAGAGGCTTTACGCAACTTCTGGTTATGAATCCTAGCTTAGCTTTAGCACCTAGCGCCATTTTAGTACCTCTACTCCAACTTGTAAAATTGGCTCCATTGAAAGGGTTCGAGAGTAAAACCATTCCTGAATGGTCCGAATTTGACAAAAATAATGGACTGACATGAACACTCGACATACCTTGCATCATTTCTCCAAACTGAATATCTTGATTCGCAAAATTCCATCCCCTGCCAGCGCCTGAACCTGGAGCAGGAGGAGTAACAAAAGTTCCTCTTCCTTGTCCATTGTTGTCACCTCCAACACTGCACGATTGTCCTTGCGAGTTTGCTACTCCTCTTACAACCATATCGATCACAGGAAATCCAAATCTCTCCGGATTTTTCAAAACAAAAGCAAGCTTCTGGAAAGACCAGAACTCCGAAATGAAAAACAGAAAACGAAAACAGATCGCAACTCAGTGTTCTGATACCATTTGAACTTATGCAATTTGAGCAACAAATTGGACCAATAGATCGAAAATGAAAGGAATAAAAAAACCTCCATTGGAGAACAAGAACTCACAAGCTGTGATTGAGTTTGTTACACAGTTCTAACCGAATTCCCGCCTTATAAAGGCTTTTACGAAAGATGACAAAATTAACAAAATGCCCCTCCAGCTGTAGTTTACATCCAAGCACACAACGCACCCACTAGCACTTTTTCTCTCACTAACTCACACATACACACTCATAATTTCCATTTTTTCAATTGGTCTTTTCTTAAAAAATAATTTATTTGCTAAAATAATTTTTTTATTTAAATTTTAAACTTTCTTAAAGTGTAACGTCAAATATATATGTGGATATGGAAGGTTTAAATAGGTAGTAAATAGGACTATAGGAGTATAGTCAATTTTTATATGCATTTAACATTTCTAAAATTACTGTTATTTTTTTTAATTTAAAACAGTATTATTTAAAATCATTTTTCCTTAAAACAAACAAAAATTTTCATTTAAAAATAAATTAAAAATTTATATTAATATTAACTAATATGTGCATTTTGCAATATACATAAGTATGTATAGAGGAAATGGAGACTGGAGGAGGAATGGACGAAATGGAGGTTGTTGGTCGGAAAGAGGTGGTCGTAAAAAGAGCTGGGGACGTCGTTGACGAAGCAGGACCCGAGCTCGGTGTTGAACTGGTTGATGAGCCCAGGGACAGTAGAAAGACCGTGGTGAAGTCGTTCCCCGGGAGGTCATTCAAGAACACCTGGAACTCCGATGTGAAGCCGTCGTGACTGGATTCCCGGCAGAGTCTTTCAACGGTGGCGATGACCTCGTGGGCCACCACTACAGCGTTGGGCTCGGTGAAGCAGCCTAGCTCCGCTACGCCTACCGCTGCTCTACCTCCCACCGCTCGAAAGATGGCATGGTATAGCCTCGACCGAATCCCTCGACGGCTTTGCCATGTCGATCAATTTCCTCTGTCAAAAATAAAAAATAAATATTAGTTAATAAACAAATTAGAGAATAATTAGATATAAATCGATCAAGAATGAAATTGGATGGAAGCTAAGATGCATGTATGACAGAATTTTTGGCGTAGCTAGTTTCTCCGTCGCCGCCCTTCATGTTAATGACTTCTACGATGCCATATAGAGAGATTTGAAGAAGTAAGAAATTATTGTAAGAGGTTGATGGAAGAGTGGAGTGTACATCCATCTGTAAATACGTACACTCCTCTCTTCCATTAACCTCTTACATTAATTTCTTCCTTCTTCAAATCTCTCTATATGGCATTGGGGGAAGTTATTCACATGAAGGGCAGTCACAGAGAAACTAGCTACGCCAAAAATTCCTTCATCCAGACATCTTAGCTTCCATCCAGTGTCATTTCTTGATCGATTTATATCTAATTATTATCTAATTTATTTATTAACTATTCTTTATTTTTTATTTGTTACAAAGAAAGTTGATTGACATAGCGAAGCCGTTGTGGGATTCGGCCGTGAGGAGGGTATACAACGTATTCTTTCAGACGGTGCGAGGTAGAGCGGCGGTGGGCATAGCGGAGTTCGGCTTCTCCATCGGGCTCAACACGTGCTCTGTGGTGGCCCACGAAGTCATCATTGTTGTCAATGAACTCTGTTAGGAATCCGATCACGGCGACTTCTTGTCGGAGTTCCAGGTGTTCCTGAATGATCTCCCGGTAAACTATTTCAACACGATCTTTCGAGCCTTCCCCGAGCTCCTCCACCAGGTCAACCACCGAGCTGAGCAAGGCTTCAGGTCTTGCGTCATCAACGGTATCTCCGACTCCTTTTACGATCGCCTCTTTCCGGCCAACAACCTCCATTTTATCCATTCCTTCTCTAGCCGCCATTTCCTCTCTCAAGTATGTATTTATGTATATTCTAAAATGCAAATATTAATTATAAATTTGTAAAATATTTTTAAAGCTAATAAAATGTTAAAAATTAATATATTGGTCATCATGCAGAATGTTTAGATTCAACACAGATTTAAAATGTTGTTTTTTTTGGATAATATATTTCTTTAATTTTTCAAGGCTAATACACACAAAATGCGCATTTATTTCTTTTTAAAATTTATAATTTTGCAGGTAGATTTTAAAATACATTATCGATATATATATATATATAGGGTGAGGTTAAAGTGAAAAAGGGGCTTAAGATGAAAAAATTGCTTAAAGTGAAAATGGAGTCATTAAGGAATAAGCTGGCGCGGGTCTGACTTAAAAAAAAAAGAGTGAACCGCGCTGAACCGGAAAAAAGAAACAAAAAAACAAAAGACTCCGACCTTCCCTCGGTTGCTGGCTTTGTGCTCCTTCCTACCCGAGTCCTCCATGTCGCCGTCCCTCCAACCTCACCGGCCGACGCTAGCAGCGGACCTCCCTCCGACCTCACCAGCCGCCGACGGTAAGTCCCAAAGCCCCGACCTCTGATCACGAGAAGACTCCGACCTCTCTCCCCAGCAGCAGCAACAGGAGCGAGTGCTTCCGGAGTGTCGAGTAGCCAGCGGTGGTGGTGGCAGCCTCCTTTCGAGCCAGGCAAATAGAGTCGGGCCTCCGACCAGAACACCGACGGCCACTGTTCGATCAACCTCTCCTCCTCCTTGTCTCCTCCTTGAATCCACAAGGTAAATTTCTAATAAACCCCCAATTTCTAGGTTTTGCTAAATTGAATAAATTTGTAGAATCTTAGAATTTACTAAATTTAGTGAGTGAAATTGAAAGTTATTTATGATGATTTCTTGTTGAATTAGATTGATTGAGAGTTTTTTAAACCTGATAATGCATCTAATCTTCTCAATTTCTCGTCTATCTGCCTCTGCTGATCCTTTGCTAGACCTTGCTCTTTTGCAGTTTTACAGTTTATGATAATTGTTTATGATGTTTTGTAGTGCCAGGATAACTTAGGTGGCGTGCAAGGAATGTTATGCTTGGCTCAGTTCTCGGAGCTGCACTCTGCTTTCCTCTTGGTACATAGACGTTCTTCTGCCTTCTGCCTTCTGTTGATCCTTTATGTTGTTTTGTAGTGCCAGGATAATTGAAAGTTTTTTTTTTTTGCATTTGTTGCTCCATGTCATCCCTGTATCCCTTCCATATCAATGAAAATTGATTAGGGAAAAAAGCCGAACTTGGACGAAGAGGTTCTGCTGCTATGTGCAGAGTAGATCTGTTATGAGGATCATGTTGCCAAGTTCATATTTAATTTATACGTGCTAAATCGGTGATTTTTCATCGACTTTGTCAGGGGCGACTTGAAGATAGGATGTCAGGTGGTAAAGAAGAGTAAAATGCCTTCTTCTATTCCCTTGTCTCTACTGATACACATGTATTGTATTTACATGTGCTATTTCTACATACTCCTTTTAGTCAGAGATGTGAAAAGATTCTGTTTTCTTTATGTAGGAAATGTGTTACTCCACTAAACGGCAGCAATTTTTGATTGATCAAGGTTACAGCTTTAAGGTACTTAACATAACCTAGTCATTACATACTTATCGCCATATCGGTATGCATATATTCATCCAAAGATTTTCCTTCTTCCCTCTTATTCAATTTGTAAATATTGTCCTTATTTTGGTTTGTTAATGTCAATATGGCAGGTGATAATAGGCTTACCTCCTCCTGATTCCGGACCAGAACTAAAGTATTACAAGCTTCAGGATCAGTTGGGTCTCCTTCGAAAGGTCTGGCTGTGTTTCCCTACCTTCCCGAATTATGTCCTCTTCTCTTCCTTGTTTAACTGTTGCTAATACAGCATACAATATATCTTTGGTATTGACTGTCGGAGATGATATGATAAGCCTAGAGCAGTTAGCAGAAATTTCAAAGATGCTTTCAGCTGATCAGGGTAAATGGTCCAGCCACTTTGGTATATTAAGCTTCTGCTTAAGGTGTTTCATTTGATTAGTGCTTGTTGCAGTTGGTATCTATTGCACTTGACTGTTTTCTAGCTATGGTATATGTTGCTCCAGTTGGTTCTTTGCTTCAAGTTAAGGTTGAAGCATTTACCTAATGTGCCTTTATTTTGCACGTTTTGTTAAGAGTCATCAAAGAGTTAAGACACTTGGGTATATTAAGCTTCTGTTGTCAACTTTGAATACTCGCTCATTCATAAAACAATCTGAATTCTAAGTTGATTTTGGTCTGTCAAAGCTTATGCTTTCATTGTTTCCTGAATGAATGTATTAGTTCTTATTTAAATGTGTTTGAAAAGTGCAATTTCATTTGGAAAAAGAGCAATTTCAGTTTGAAATAGTGCAATTTCAGCTGAATTTCAAAGCCTGAAATTCTATTGCCATATGTGACTGCGTTGATGTTGTAATTTGAAAATGCTCAAGTCTATGTTAATTTTAGAACTTAAATGTGCAATTTTAGTTTAAAAAAGTGCAAATATAAAACCAAAGAGTGCAATATTAAAAGCACATTAGCTCTTATCAAGCTTTAAAAGCTTATTAGCTCAATGGAAGAGCAATTGCTTATGTGCAAAGATGTGGGTTCGATTCCCACATAGGCTAAAGTGCATAATTTTCATAGTTTGCATAATTTTGTAATAAGATATATTAGTGCAAAGTTAGAAATAAACAACCACAATCTTGAGAATGATTTAAAAAAGATGAATTAAGCTGGTGCATCTTCAAAAAAAAAAAACTTGTTTTTATAGTCATGCTATATGCCATTTTCCTTTTGAATGCTATGAGATTCTTGATTTTTTCTTTCTATGCTCTTAGCTTTAATACCATGGTAGTGTTTTATGCAATATATTATCTTATAAATGCCCTTTGCAAATATTAAACATGCACTGCACTGAGAGTTTTAGATCCATAAGCTCAAATAGGAAAGAGCACACACGAGCACTTTGTTGCTCGGGGGTTGGTGGTTCGACTCCACCTGGATCTATATACTAGTTTGACACCACTTGAATCTTTATACTCGTTCACGGATTTGGAAAAAAAATCTGAATAAAAGGTGAGAGTTTTATTTTTGCACTTCAGAATCTTATTCATGCACTTCATAATCTTATTCATGCACTTCAGAATCTTATTCATGCACTTCATCATTTTATTCTTGCACTTCAGAATCTTATTCATGCACTTCATAATCTTATTCATGCACTTCATCATTTTATTCTTGCACTTCATCATTTTATTCTTGCACTTCATAATCTTATTCATGCACTTCAGAATCTTATTCATGCACATTCTAATCTTAATTGTGCACTTCATAATCTTATTCATGCACTTCATGATTTTATTCTTACACTTTCATTTTATTTATGCACTTTATGATCTTAAATTGTGCACTTCATCATTTTATTCTTGCACTTCAGAATCTTATTCATGCACTTCATAATCTTATTCATACACTTCATCATATTATTCTTGCACTTTATCATTTTATTTATGCACTTTATAATCTTAATTGTGCACTTCATAATCTTATTCATGCACTTCATGATTTTATTCTTGCACTTTATCATTTTATTTGTGCACTTTATCATCTTATTTATGCACTTTATCATTTTATTTTTGCACGTTATAACCTTATTCATGAACGAGAACAAACACAATACAATCATAAATATCCTATACGGGATTTGAACCTGCGTCTTTGTGCATGGCACATCGCTCTACCATTTTGAGCTAATAGGCTTTTAATGGCACATCATGCATATTAATGCAATTTTAGAATACAATTGTGCAATCTGAACTATATTAAGTGCAAAAATAAGATACATTAGTGCAATTTTAGATAACAATTGTGCAATTTAAAACCAAATAAAGCACTCACTTTATAAATCAGAACCAAATAAATGCTCATTATACCATTTTGTACTTGACTGTGCTTAAGATACGTGCCTTCTGCAACCTCAATTTCTAGCTCATTGACCACAGGAAAGAGAGCATACAGAGCTACATTCAAGAGAAGCCTCACTTTCATGTTTTGTCCTAGAAATACAGAGCTACATTCAAGAGAAGCCTCACTTTCACTTTATAAATCAGAACCAAATAAATGTTGTAACTTTATCATGTTTTGTCCTAGAAAGCAACCGAATGGTAACATTCCTTCCACCGACATCAAGGATCCCAGAAGCTAAAATTGCTCCCATCTTGCTCACATTTGAGAATTATCTTCTCCAATTGTCGTCTAGAATAAGAACATAGCACATAAATGATTTGCTGAGAGAGAGTGAAACACATCTGTTTTTTCACTGTTTATTACAGAAAATTCCATTTAACTCATTTAGTATTAGAGAAGCAAAATAAGATGAATTAACCTGAAAAGCTCCAACACCAAAATCGCTAGCTTCACTAATCTAGACCATGACCATGGCCATGGAAATCAGTGCTCCTTGATGAACAAAATCAACCACCTCTCACGTCAATGGTTCCAGCATATTCGTCTATAGTCTAGTCTAAAACAGGAGATGGAGAAATGGAGGCATCAGAATGCCCTTCTCATGAGTGAAAAATAGAATTTAAGTCAGGAGAGTAGGAAAGTTGAGAAAGATTGGGAAGCTCTGGATAAGAAGAGCTATTGCTGATAAGGAATTGAAGAAGTTGGAGGAAGAAAAAGAAAGTTTTGAAAGATTTAGATATTTGGATGAGGAAAAATTGAAGATGGAAAAGATTGAGATGGATAGCCATATTAAGCAAGAGCTAAGGTCCCTTAGTCTTGAAAAAGAATCTATCACTGCTAAGGTGTATAATGAAAAGTAGACAATAGCAGAAAATGCTCGAGATGAGCATCAGCAAATAGTTCAAGAATTTGAGCAACAAAGAAGAGAGTTTGAGAGTCATGTGCAAAAACAACGTGAGGAAAAGGAGAAAGAGTTGCAGTTGATATGGATCAATCAAACTATGGTGCACAAAAGTCTTGGCTCAGGAAATGTGCTTCAAAGGTCTTTAAAGTCTCCTCAATAATGCAGCAGCATAAGCCCTTGGAGATCAAAATACATATCTTTCATCATCGAAAAATCAGTAGCAACTAAAACAGAAAAACTAATAAGACAGAGCATACTCCCAAAGTTATTTAAAAAAAACCCTCGACAAAGGCAGAAAGAGTTCGACCCCCCAAAAATAAGATTTTTAAGAGTTCAGCTCCCATTATCTTACAATATTGCAAAAATAAAATATAGAAGTGCAATTTTAGAACACAAGTGTGCACTTCCAAAGTTCTAAAATTTGCACTTTAGCCTATGTGGGAGTTGAACCCACATATTTGTGCATAAGCACAACGCTCTAGCATTGAGCTAATAGGCTTTTAAAGCTTGGTAAGTGATAGAATAGCCTAGGTAGCAGAAGACCATTCGAGAATAACATTTTTCTAGAAGATAAAAATATTCTGTTGAGAATCTAATCTCTCCCTAAAGATTAAATGTTGTATAAACCCTTCAGGCTTAATTGGTAGCTCCTTTAGATCCTAAGGGCATGAAAGTTGCTTAATATGATTGGAGTTTAAGTGTAGAAGGAGAAGAAAAGGATGTTGAAAATAAGACAGATGGAGGAGTTATGGCAGAGGAAGAAGGTATGACAGGAGAGATTAAAAAAAGGTGAAAACATGAGAGCAAAGAAGGAAAAAAAGTGTTTGTTTTAAGATAGATGGGCAATGTGTGACAGAAAAGAAAGGAGGAAATCAAAGTGCAGACAGCGGACAAATCATCGACACTAGCAGGAGCAGCAGAACAATAAAAAAAAGAAGACAAGGAAGATAAACAGAACTGTAGAATGTTCTCAAGACCCAAGAATGTTGAATATGTGCCCGAAGACCACATCTGAATAGTACAAGTCTCAATTTAGATATGAAATCAAAGTAATAAAGTATAACTTGAAAAGCATAACAGCAAGTTCATCCCAGGCACCGAGTTGATTGAAACCAATATTCAGAATCTTAAGAGAAGGCAGCAAATGCACCGATGGCATAGTCTTTAACTGACTGGTGTTCAAATCCAACACCTCTAATTTGCCTACTGCCTAGTCTTGGTAAAATATCTAATTTCATCACAATTGGTGCAAAGCAAAAGGCAGTTTGCTTGCTTAAATCATAATTGCCACACCAAAATACAAACACAATTCAAAATTGGTCAAGTTTAGAACTCAAACTGCTTCTAATTGGCTACAATCCAATGCTTGAGATTCAAGAACTCAGAGTTTCAGGCATCCCTTGTGATCTCCATACATTCTCACAACTCAATTCAACTCTCCTGAGTCCTAATCCCATCAATCACCATCAAAATTCAACCTACCACCTAAACCTAAATACAAAAACCTAAAATTCCCACTTAATTTCTCCACCTAACAGGCAGTCATACAACAATCAACATCACAGCTAAACAATTCCATTGTAGAATTACCTGCAACGTTATTTCGTTGAAGACGCCAGGGGAGATCTGAACAATTCCACAATAGAATTCCGCCGTCTCAGCCGGAACCGCCACATCCGAATTCAGTTGCGAATATGTCACTAGGAGGTTTCCATGGCGATTGAGGGAGGAGAGAGATAGATAGAGGGTGAGGGTCTGGAGGGGAGATTGGAATTGGGGAGATGATGGTGAAGACGTTTGAGAACCCTGCGAATTAAGGAGGACGCAACGAGGCTTGCAACAAGGACCGAGGATGGACGATGGCTAAGTGCGGTCGGGTGCAGGCAGCGACGGGAACGAAGGTTGTGCTGCTACTGTGAGAGGAGGACGAGGAAGGAGATGACCAAAAGCGCCCTAACCCGTGAACGTGAATTGGTAAAGAGATACGGGTTTGGATCGGGCCATTATGTTGCTGTACAGGATCCGCGCTCCACAAATAGGTCCATTTTCACTTTAAGCAAAATTTTCACTCTAAGTCCCATTTTCATTTGAACCTTTATATATATATATATATATATGCATACATACAGTAAGTATATCACATTATTCTTTGCAAAACAATAAATCTAAAACTAGAAGAACATATTATACATATAAGAAATAACAATAAACTTTGGCCAAATCCCTATGCAATTAGTTCATCCCAAATCTTGCTTAGTTTTCCAAAATAAGCCCCTACAGACATGATAATATGTCTGAGATTTGCCAAATCCCTACGCAATTGGTAAACTAAAGGATCATTGTATTCGAAGTATCTTTCCTTTACTTCATCCCAGAGCTCCTTCGATGTTTCAACATACATGAGACTCTCTGCTACTTCTCTAGCCATCGAATTAAACAACCAACACATCACCATCTGGTCTGCACGCATCCATTTCTCAAAATCATCACTGCCTTCTAGAGGCTTTACACAGCTTCTGGTTATGAATCATAGCTTAGCTTTAGCACCTAGCGCCATTTTAATACCTCTACTCCAACTTGTAAAGTTGGCTCCATTGAAAGGGTTCGAGACTAAAACCATTCCTGGATGGTCCGAATTTGACAAAAATAATGGATTGATATGAGCACTCGACATACCTTGCATCATGCCTAAGGGATTCAGTTTGGAGACATAGAGACTAGAGGAGGAATGGACGAAATGGAGGTTGTTGGTTGGAAAGAGGTGGTCGTAAAAAGAGTTGGGGACGTCGTTGACGAAAGCAGGACCCGAAGCTCACACCGTTGCTCTACCTCACACCGCTTGAAATATGGCATTGTATAGCCTCGACCGAATCCCTCGACGGCTTGGCCATGTCGATCAACTTCCTGTATCACAAATAAAAATAAAGAATAGTTAATAAACAAATTAGAGAATAATTAGATGTAAATCGATCAAGAATGAAATTGGATAGAAGCTAAGATGCATGGATGACAGAATTTTTGGCGTAGCTAGTTTCTCCGTCGCTGCCCTTCATGTGAATGACTCCCACCAATGCCATATAGAGAGATTTGAAGAAGGAAGAAATTAATGTAAGAGGTTGATGGAAGAGAGGAGTGTACTTGGGCGGCCACAGAGAAACTAGCTACGCCAAAAATTCCATTATCCATACATCTTAGCTTCCATCCAGTGTAATTTCTTGATCGATTTATATCTAATTATTATCTTATTTATTTATTAACTATTTTTTATTTTTTATTTGTGACAAAGAAAGTTGAATGACATGGTGAAGCCGTTGAGGGATTCCGCCGTGAGGAGGGTATAGAACGTATTCTTTCAGACGGTGCGAGGTAGAGCGGCGGTGGGCATAGTGGAGTTGGGCTACTCTATTGGGCCCAACACGTGCTCTGGTGGTGGCCCACGGAGTCATCATTGCTGTAAACGGACTCTGTTAGGAATCCGATCACGGCGACTTCTTGCCAAAATTCCAGGTGTTCCGGAATGATCTCCCGGTGAAAGATTTCAACACGATCTTTTGGGCCTTCCTCGAGCTCCTCCACCAGCTCAACTATCGAGCTGAGCAAGGCTTCAGGTCCTGCTTCATCAACGGTATCCCCGTCTCCTTTTACGGCCGCCTCTTTCCGGCCAACAACCTCCATTTTGTCCATTCCTCCTCT
Source organism: Persicaria tinctoria (assembly GCA_037127255.1). NCBI lineage: Eukaryota > Viridiplantae > Streptophyta > Magnoliopsida > Caryophyllales > Polygonaceae > Persicaria > Persicaria tinctoria. The sequence goes on along the minus strand of JBANSL010000007.1, from coordinate 14,960,282 downwards.
AGCCTCCATTATCTCTCTCAAGTATGTATTTATCACTACAAGAAAACAATGTCAATTTCGACACTTTTTTCTGACCAATCTCGACGTTTGAAGCCTCGCAAATTTGAATTTCGACACTTTTGAAAACCGTTGAAAATTCTTGCGTCACGAATGGCAAGTGCCATTTTCGACGCAGAATTATGTCGAAACCAATCTCAACGTCCTAGGGCGTCGGAAATGGCATGTTATTTTCGACGCAATAGGGCGTCAGAAATGACATGCCAATTTCGACGCTTTAGACGCCCTAAAGTGTCGAAATTGGCGCATTATTTTTCAAAAAAAAAAGCTATTTTTTCTAATTTCATTCCATTTCATTATACATTAATTCAAATCCTTTAATTAACAAAAAAAAAGCCACATTAACACAAATCCAATAAAGCATTAGTCAAATGAATCAAGATCTTACATGAGTAAATTAAAAATAATATACATGACATCTGGGGACTAAAAAAAAACTACCATGAAGTACCAGGCAACTCTTAGCCCAGAACAGATGAAACTGCAAAATGAGAATGCTACGAATCGAGCCCACATCTGGCGAAGTGTAGATGGGGTTGACCCATGTGAATCTGCCAGCAAGTAGGGCCTGAGATGAAGTGAGATCAAAGATAAATTAGATGAATCGAGCCCACATCTGGCAAAGCTTTCGGTGGCTTGACCTTGAAATATAACTACAGTTGCACATCCAATTCAAGCATACTCAACAAATTAGATGAATGTTCCGGTTATTTTTTTTAAAACCACAAGTTAGTTAACCGCATGCTTCGCATGCGGTAGTTAATTGCACATGTGAAGTGTATAATTCCTTACTTATAGTACATTATAAGCATGCTAGATAATCCACATTAAAAGGTAAAAAAAAACAGGATGTACAGAAATTATTTATGTGTAGCCAAAACACATAAATAATTTGAAGCATGTGTAGCCAAGACATATTTGAAGCTTGCATTGTCACTGTATGACGGAAACAAAATTACAACACATTTTTTTTTTGAGACATAAACATATTGGGAAGACAAATTGGTAAGAGAGAAGAAATTCAATGAAGGTGGAAACGGAGAATCTCACCTAAGACATTACAGGAAGAGCGGGGCAACAAAATTCCAGTGTTAGGTCTTACGCAATACTTTTTTGGATTGGTCGTCTTCACCTAACAAACAACTCAAATTGCAATTCCATTCCAGATTTAAAATCAAATAAACATATGGTTTAACTAAAATTAAAGAATAACGCGAATAGAATCAAAAACTGGGAAATTAAAATCAAGAAATAGAAAAACGACGAGATTTCGAAACAAAACCGACCTTGAAAGCGACATGGCTATCTGTCTTGTTCAACAGTTGCATGGTCCAAGAGATCTGCTTCTTCAACTCAACTAGAAAAATTCAAGTTTCAATAGGGGGGAGAACATGCCGATTTCGCGAATTAGCCACAGGTAGGGTTAAATTCAAAAGGGAAAAAAAGGTCAAACCTAGCAAATCCGCAGTAGTTGGAGTTGCGCTTGCCGGCGGTACAAGGCGACATCCTACTGATCCTCTCCTTGGTGGTCGATCCTCGCTCTCTCTTCACCTTTTGCATCGCTGCACGAACATCCAAGCTCTTCGGATTTTGTTGCTCCCTCACAAAGCTCACGACCTACGCCGCACCTCCGCCGCCAAGCTCCGCCTTCAATCTGTCGCCATCACCGCCTGAAGTCAAAGCCTTCCTATCGCCTGTAATTTTTGCCGATCTACTTTTCTTCACCGGAACACCTAGCCTACGTATCGCTCTTCCTCAACGACAAAAACGAAGCCGTGATGGCATAATCACCTGTAATTTGAAATCCTTTTCGAGCGGAGAGGGAGATGAGAGAGATGGATCTAGCGATTGAGAAGAAAGAGAGGGCGGTGAGTTCTTAGGTCTAGCGGAGAGAGAGATGAATCTAGCGAGACGGTAATACTAGGGTTTTTAATATTTTATTTAAATAAACTTCATTATCGATGCATACACATGTCGGGAAGGGTTAGGACTTTTTTTCAACACTTTCAAATGTCGGTAATTTCCGACGCATATCAATAGCGTCGAGAGTAAAGCGTCGGAATTTACACAGTTTTTCAGTAGTGTATGTATATTGCAAAATGCACATATTAATTATAAATTTGTAAAATATTTTTAAAGGTAATAAAATGTTAAAAACTGATATATTGGTCATCATGCATAATGTTTAGATTCAACACAGATTTAAAATGTTTTTTTGGATAATATATTTCTTTAATTTTTCAAGGCTAATACACACAAAATACGCATTTGTTTCTTTTAAAAATTTATAATTTTTTGCTAGTAGATTTTAAAATACATTATCGGTATATATATAGTGATGGAAAGGAGAATAATAGTATTAAAATATTTACTAATAATAAATAAAATATTCAAAGATAAAATATATAGTAAGTACATCACATTAATCTTTGCAAAACAATAAATCTAAAACTAGAAGAACACATTATACATATAAGAAATAACAATAAATTTTAATTTCTAGAAGGTTGAAAGTTCAAATGATTGAATGTTCGAAGGTAAAATCGGGAAGCTTGTCAACCTGAAAGAGTTGAATTTAGTATTACCTTCTGCATTGTGTTTCTTATTGCAACAATTTGGAGGAGCTACCTTTAGGAATTGAGAAATCGACGATCCCCAAAGGATTTGAAATTTGAAGATCACAATGTCTGACTAAATTACGTGGCTTCAGGAATCAGTGCATTGATGTCCATATGAACAATAGTGCAGCTGAAGGCATTTGAGTCAAACCATTGCATTCTTATAATTTTAAATCCTTGAGCCTTGAGGCTTGTTAAAATTTTCAACTCCTATGGGGAACTCCTCCACTTTGTCACAATAAGAAACATCATGCAATTTGAGGGATGTTAACCCACACAATCCAGAAGGTAAATGAGTTAATGCCTTACAACATACTACATTCCACCCTTTTAAGTTGGCTTTTCAATATTCAATGACAACTCATCAATTGAGCTCTGAATAGAGAAGATCAGGAGCCAGGAGGCCCTCTCACGCCGGTTCATGGTACACTAACGTACAATCGTAAGTCAAAATCTTCATCCAAATTTCCAGACTTGGATCACTATTATACACCAAAATGTGCTGTCTCTGGAGCAACCATCTACCGAACAACTATTGGGGATCTCCTTGTTGATGTAGAAGCTGGCCGGTATAGTCTTTTTTTGAGCTTGTTTCTTTCAAGATCTTCCTATTCTTAAGGAAAACCATTTCCTTTGATCATGAAATCTGCAGCCCTTTTCTCTCCTTTTTTCTACTTGGTTGTGTTGTGGAATGATCTTGACTTGTAGGAGAGTTGTTCAACATTCTCGTAAGTTTATTCTCCCTTCCGAATTTGTTGTTGATTCACATCAAGATTTTAGAATATTCCAACCGTATCTTCAAGGATTTAATGCTCTTTTTTTTTCTTTTTGCATTTTACATGCTTTTAGAATCCTGAGAAGCACTACGCCAGATTGCGTCTCGCTCGAAGGACCTCAAAAAGTTCGTCGCCTGAATCGGGTTCGGGCGACGAACTTACTAATGCCCGTCGCCTGCACGTTGGGAGGCCCAAATCGCCTCCAACCCATGTTCAGCCGACCAGAAAAACTAAATGTTCGCCGGCTGAACTGAACTCAAGCGACGGAATAAATCCAGGCGACGAACTTTGCTCAAGATCGGTCGCCCGAATAGGTATCCAAATGACAGCTGTCAGAATGGGCCTTTGTAGCGACGGAAATTCTAATGGTTCGTCACTGAACGTTGGACTTTTTCAAATGTAAAGTAATAAAGTCCGGTTGGTGACGAATATTAAATACTGTTCACTCAGGAGACGAACATTTAAATATTTTCGTCGCCTGAAAAGTGTGGTAGTTGACCCCATATTTATTACTATTCACTCAGGAGACGGATATATATATATATATATATATATATATATATATAGATAGAGTATAGATCCTATGTAAGCAAGGCTTACAATGTAATATGTGAGCAAATCTAAACCATTAATTGATTGAGAATGGAGGGTGATGATTAATAGAAAATTTAATGTATTTTTTTATTCATTGGCAGTGGGGCCCGGCTTGAATTCAGCCCTATTCTCTCACCCCTTGCGCGTGTTGATTGAAATTTCTAAAGTATTATTTCTATTAAAAAAAATCAATATCTTAACTTTTTTTTTAACGGCCAATATCTTCGTAAAACCCATTACTTATATTTAAAGACCTCTAGTCTTTTCCCCAAAAACCCTAAAAGAAAAGCGCTACTCTCATCTTCATCCTCATACCCCACCTCCTCTATTAATCCGTCATATCTGCGCTCAACCACGAACCTATTTGCTTTTTAGGGAATTAGATCGATCTAATTTCACAATTTATCAGTTGCCTCACGTACACCGCCAACAATCTATTCCGACTGATTTTTTTATGCCAGATCCAGATGAGAACTCAAAACCCTTCCATGGCAATTTGATCGAATCTCACATCGGGTTGGATCATATCGAACTATTAAGTTCCGTATGTTTTAATTTTCTTCTTCTTCTAGTCTCCAATCTATGCATCTGACATATTTGTGTTTTTTTATTATTGATTTTTTGGGGTACTTATTATTGATTTATTATTCACTTACGGATCGATGTCCTACAAACCTATTGTTGAATGGTTTAACTTTCGGTTTTAAATTAATATCCTATTTGTGTTTTAGGAAAAATCGGATTTTATTCATATGTATATAGTCTATTATTCGTATGTATATTGAATGTTTTGGGGTTTTATTTATCTATCTCAATATAGAGATTATTCGTGTATATGTCCTAAATTATTTATTTTCATACAGAAATGGTTTAATTTTTTTAATTCATTCTAATGATATTAAATGTAATTCAAGGTTATTCGGTTGTATAATTGATTTTATTCGTACTAAGTGGGATATTATTCATATGTATATAGTCTATTATTCGTATGTATATTGAATGTTTTGGGGTTTTATTTATGTAAATATAGAGATTATTTGTGTATATGTCCTAAATTATTTATTTTCATACAGAAATGGTGTAATTTTTTTAATTGATTGTAATGATATTAAATGTAATTCAAGTTTATTCGGTTGTATAATTGATTTTATTCGTACTAAGTGGGATATTATTCATTACAATAATGATAGTTGGTTAGTTAATACTTGATACTAATAACGTTAAATAAATATTCACATGTAACTGCATATTATTCATATGTATACATGATATTATTCGTATCACTTGCATGAATAATATTCATATATGTAAGCATAATGAATAGAGGGAAAAAAACAACGTATAAATGTTTTATATCCATAAATATAACTTCCTTTTTTATGAATTTACTAAAATAAAATTGTAAAACAAAAAATAGTTTTTTTTCTTGGCAAGTGAGTGTCACACCCCTCGCAACGAGGGTAAGTTAGAATTAAATGTGGACCCCACTAAATTTAATTAAAATTTGATTTAATTTTGTAATCAATCTTGTCCGTTGATTTCCATCTATTTAAGGGTTAAGATCTGCTCACAAATTACACGATAAGACTTGCTCACACAGGAGCCAACCTATATATATATATATATATATATATATATATATATATATATATATATATATATATATATATATATATATATATATGTTCGTCGCCTGAATGTGTTTTCCGTAATAAACAATTAAAATTGGTTGTACTGTGCAATAAATCATTCTCATCTTCATCCTTTCTCCCAAAATAACCCAAGAGGGCTCGAAAACTCTTCCCCCATTTCACAATTTTCACACATCCATTGAAGGTATGTACAAATTTTAATTTTTTTTTTTGTTCAATATATGCATATACATTGTTTGTTTGGATTGATGATGAGCTTGTCTTTTTTAATGGAGTTTGGATGGTAAAAAAGTTGTTTGAATGGAGTTTATGAGGGGAAAAAGTTGTGTATGTATATATGGAGTTGAAATTGAGGTTAAATTGAGTTTGTGTTATGAATTGATTGTGTATGTGAATGAATTGTTTATGTGCAATTTGTTTTTGAGAAAGGGATGTTCAATGAGATAGATGATGAGAATGGAATTTGAATTTGAGTTTATGATGAAAATGGAATTTAGAATGTTATGATTGAAAATTGATTTTAAATTGAGTTTGAGGTATGAATGGATTGTGTATGTGAATGGATTGTTTATGTGCAATTTTATTTGAGAATGTGGTGTAAAATGACATAGATGATGATAATGGATTGTTTATGTGCAATTTTATTTGAGAATGTGATGAATTCATATGAATGGATTGATAATGATAGGACGATAATGGGCGATAAAAGTTGGATGCTACTCCCTCACGCACACGGGGAGTATCAAAATGGAATATTTCTCTTTATGCAGAATCTTAGAGATAATGCAAATGGAATGAATCATTTCCTATGTCCGTGTCGGAGATGCCGCAACAATGAATGGCACCCAATAGATGAAATACACAGTCATTTGGCCCACATGGGAATGTGGCCTAGTTATACTGTTTGGGACAAGCATGGCGAAGCCCCAGTTGATAGGACAATTGAGCAACGACGAACGCAGATCCTGGAGGAAGGGGCATCTTCCTCCGTTGATGGTCCTGCTATGAACATTCTGCATGATGCTTTTTCGTTTCATGCCTGATATGAGGCACACTCTGTTCCCGACGATCCTCCGTTCCAATATGTTGTTGACGATGATTACGAGAAATATAATAGGCTTGTAGAGGCAGCAAACATGCCATTGTGTGAGAACAACGATATGACTGTTCTGGATGCCTGTCTGGATGCAATGCAGATGAAGTCAGAGTTTGGGTGGACAGACAGGAGCATGGACGCCATGTGCGCACACATTTCTCGCATGCAGCCGAAAGGACATAAACATCCTACGGATGTAGTGAAGATGAAGAGAGTGATTAGGGACCTTGCATTTGGGTACGAGAAGAACCTCTTCGACACCATCATCGGCATTACTCTTAACATAGAAGGGAAGACAAAGGATGATCCCAAAGCTCGAGCCGCATTGCAGCAGAGAGGGGTGCGGAGAAGCCAGGCACAGAAGAGAGATGAAACACTCCCTCATGCGCCATTCCTGGTGAAACGGGAGGACATACGAGATATATTCGAATGGTTCGGTGTAGTGAAGTACCCCCATGGGTACGCTGGATCTTTGCACAACAAGGTCAAAATTGCAGAGAGAAAGTTCCACGACCTAAAGACCCATGACATTCATGTTATGTTTCAGCGTCTTCTTCCCATTGTTGTCCGTGCATACCTGCCGTTGGGTGTTGCCAAGACTTTGGTTGCGCTAGAGAAATGGTTTCAGAAATTGTGTGCCAGGGAGGTGAGGAAGGAGGATGTTCTCCAGATGGAGGATGAGATAGTTCAGATTCTTTGCAGACTGGAGATAATTTATCCCCCGCACTTTTTCACAATCATGATTGCAGAGCCTCACTGGCAGGTTTTAACCAACTGCAAGGAAGTTGAGTTCTACTTGACATCTGATGTCCGCATATTTAGTCTTATTTTACATCATGTTTTTATTTCACTCAAGTCCTTTTATTAGATTTTATTTTGGGAAAGTAAGGAAAATGTGTAGTTATGCTTAATATTGCAAGATATGGAGTCTACACAAGCTTTGGTGTGATTTTATAGGTATTGGAGCTGATTTGGAAGAGTTTGGATGCACTTTAGAGCTTAATGAAAAATCATGAATGCAATGGAGAAGCCAAGCAAAAGGGAAAAGAGGTGAAGCTGGAGAAAAGCCTTATTTTCGCCATCCATCGCTTTGATTCAAGATCTTGAGCCTTCATGAGATTTGTAGTACTTGAAAAGAGCTTTCCAACGCATATTCACACAGGTACCTCGGCGCCGACACCTCAGACCTCGGCGCCGATACCCTGCGCACCAGGAGAAATTTCTGCGGGCTGTTTTAATTGATTTTGGGCTTTTTAATTAAGGTTTCTATTTAATGCCTTTTGAGGATATTTTAGTTAGATAGACTTGGAATATCTTATATTTCCTTAGTTAGATTTTTATTATTTTTCCTTGGAGATTAAGTCTAGAAATTCTATCTTTAAATAAAGCCTATTAGAGGCTAATTAGGGATCACTTTTTACACATCCATCATACGGCTGAATTGACGGCAAGGAAGAGACGCTGAATTTACAACAGGAAAGAACGTGAGTTTTGGAGTTTTTGTTGAAGGTTTTGACATTGGTTTTGAGGTTTAATTTTAATTGCAATTTCAGATTATGTTTAATTCAATTTTCAGCATGTTTTCTATAGCTATGTGTGAGTAGTTTCTCTTCTTCTAGGGTTGGGGTGAGCCCAACAATAGCCACGTATGAAAGCTTGAATCTATGATGTTTTTATGAGTTTATCATCATTTATCTTGTGCTTAAATCCTTTGTGAAAGTTGAGGACAACTCCATATTTATGATTATGAAGCGAAAGTGGATTTAATTATGAATTTGGTTAGTAATTAGAGATCTTTGACGAAAGTAAAAGGGATCTAATTAAGAAAAGGTAGAACGAATAGGTTTTATGCGAAAGCCTCTATTCCCTATTTGTGAAGTATGCGAAAGCTATCTTTTGATGATAAAAGCATGATCTTTGTTCTATGATTCTTGTGTGGTTTATGCATGGTTGTTGTTGTGGTTATCCCTTGACCTTGGAAGTTCTTTTTATATTGTTTACATCCCTAAAATCCCTTGCCTTTTGTTCTATTTTGCTGCTGGAAAACAAAAGATCACTCGACATTCATCACTTCTCTCGACCATCCCCTTGATATCGACATCTCTAGTCGATATCGACCGCCTTTGCTACTGATTTTTGTGAGTTGTTAGATCACAGGAACTACTCTAGAAAGTGTTGTCCTCTCTCCAGTGGAATGATCCCGACTTCCGCTATCTACATAGTGGGAATTGAGGTATTTTATTTGTGGTTGATTTCCCATCTACAACAAATTGGCGCCGTTGCCGGGGAGGGTAACAATCGCCATCTAGAGTAGCTGATTTTCGGAGTTGGGACTAGCCCACCTCCTCCTTGTTTTCTAACGCTACTTGTTTGCTTCTTGTGTTTGTTTTGAGAGGTGTATGCGACGCGCTGATCGCATAATAGAGTTTGAGGCTTTAGACGAACCGGAGCGTTACTTTCATCTAAGAGAAAGGCTAAAGGGAATCATGGCCGAACGTGAGACCCTTGAGGAAACGGTGGAAAGGCTGCAAAGGAAGAACCAAGAGGCCAATCGTGCTCGAGAACAAGAGGCCGAGAGGGAACGTCAAGCGGAGGAACAACTTGCTAGGATTCCTCGCAATGCTCGGCAATATATGCACCCACCTCTTAGGGTGCCCGCATCACCTATAGTCTTCCCCGACGCTCCCGCTAATTTTGAGATCAAGACAAGCTTCATTGCCATGGTCAAGAAGATCCAATTTTCGGGGAAACCAACGGAGTACCCTATGGAGCATGTGCGCGAGTTCTTGGATATTTGTGACACCATCGCTCATGGTGAAACTTTGGAGTATGTGAGGCTTAAGGCCTTTCGATGGTCACTTGCGGGGAAGGCACTTCATTGGCTAGATAGGTTGCCAACCCAAACCATCACCACTTGGGAGCAATTACATGATTCTTTCTTAACCAAGTTCTTCCCACCTTCAAAGACATCGGAGCTAAGGAAAAAAATCACTACTTTCAAGCAATTGAGGGTGGAAGACTTGGCGGCGGCATGGGAGAGATTCAAAGAGCTTCAACGTCAATGCCCTACGCATGGGCAACCGGAATATGTGCTCCAAGAGATCTTTTTCAATGGGCTGAATTCGGCAACAAAGGATCGGATTAATGTTCACACCAACCTCCGGTTCCTTGAGATGACTCCGGAGGAAGCATGGGAAGAGCTAGAGTGCTTGGTTGAGTACGACAACACCTATGGGACCTCCGAAATCTCGGATTTTAGGCCCCCACCATCTATGGCTCTCTATCAACCATCTAAAGAGATTGATCCGGATGTTCGCGAGCAATTTATGAAGGATCAAGTGAGAAAGCTACAAAAGCAAGTTCGACATCTATCGACGAATCAAGCATGCATAGAGTGTGGATCTACTTCCCACACCACGGTCCAATGTCCTCACGCCGATCAAGTACACCTAGCCGAGACATATGAGGATGCTCATTATGTGGGAGGTCCTAGCCAAGGAGGAAACCAAAACACTTGGGGCAATCGACAACCCCAACAAAACTATGGCGGACACAACTTCTATCGAGCTCCAGGCCATCCGGAGCGTGAGCAATCACGCAATGATATGAGCCTGATCCTTGAGGAGATGAGGAGGAACCAAGCAAAGAATGACCTTGCTAACTCGGCTGTCCAAACTCAATTGCAAGGTCTCAATGCTCGCTTTGGGGAGATGGACATATGGAGGAGAAACATTGAGACTCAAGTGGGTCAATTGGCGGCTCAAATTCCAAAGCAACCCGGCACCCTAACAAGCCAAACCACGGCTAATCCTAAGGGCCCTGCAACCGGGCATGTTGCTTCCATCAAGCTAAGGAGTGGACGCGAGTTACTAGACCAACACAACTCGCAAAAAGAGGACGACGAGCCCAGAAACACCCTCGGCGCCGACACCCTGACAGCTCCAAAACCTACTGCAGAAGCTGCTGGAAGTGCACAGCCCCTCGGCGCCGAACCCTCCTGCCTCGACGCCGACCCCTGCTGCAGAAAGAACGAGAGCTTCTTAGGTTATTTCTAAGCCTAAAGTACCACTCCCATTTCCCTCCAAGGTGCCAAAGGACCCCACTGATAGGAAATTCAAGCGATTTATGAAAATGCTTCAAGGTCTCAACGTTACTATCCCCCTCACCGAAGCACTTAGAGAGATGCCCGCCTATGTGAAATTTTTGAAGGATATCTTGAGTAACAAGAGGTCTCTAGTGGATATTGCGGCGGAATGCAACAAGATGGACTTCCCCGAAAAGAAGGTTGATCCAGGGAAGTTCGCTATCTCTATTGGGCTTGGAAATCATCGTTACAAAGCCTTGTGTGACTTGGGAGCAAGTGTAAGTCTTATGCCTCTATCTATTTGGCACCAAGTCAAGCTAGGAGCATTGGAGCCGGTGGAGATGAAGTTGTTTATGGCCGACAACACATGGGTGAAGCCCACAGGGATTATGGATAATGTCCCCGTCAAGGTGGGGAAGTTCTTCGTCCCAACCGACTTCATTGTGCTAGATATGGAACCGGATCCCACCGTACCAATCATCTTGGGTAGACCTTTCTTGGCCACGGCGGATGCGAACATTAGCGTCAAGAATGGCCTACTTACTTTCACCATAGCCGATGAGGTAATTGAGTTTCGTTTTAATACGACTATGAGGGAGGTAAGAAGGATGGAGGTCAATGCCCTATATGCACGAATGGACGTCATTCCATGTGAGGAGCTTACAAAGGAGATAATAGCCAAGGAGCCAACGCCCACGGAGGATCAAATCAACAACCTATTGGCTACTTTGGATAATGAAGAAGTGGAAATCAAGAGCACGACAACGGCTAAGTATGGGGTCCTCGACATCGACCCACCTCTGTCGACATCGATTCCACACCATGCTGAAAATGCTACAGGTGTCTCGGCGTCGACACCCCCTACCTCGGCGTCGACACCCCTGGACAAAGAAAAGTTTCTGCAGAAACTTGAGAAAGCTACAGATGCCTCGGCGTCGACACCCTCACCCTCGGCGTCGACACCCCTGGAGGATAAAATGTTACTGCAGAATGTTGAGAAAGCTACCGATGCCTTGGCGCCGACACCTTCAGCCTCGGCATCGACACCTCCAGCAGCAGGACAATGTGAAGAAGATGGTTGTGCTACCATAGAAGGAAGAGTTTACGAGAAAGGTGAGAGTTGGGCCGAAGACCACCATCCCGGTCCTAACAAGGTAAGTGAAGGTATGAATTTCTCTTCCCCTATTTCTATTAAAAACCTATCTATTACGAATGGAAGAGGTATGCCTTGGTTTGTTAGATTATGTAGGGGATGCAATGAAGATCCAAAAGCTTATGAGGTAGGAGATACGGTGTACATCTCCAGGGCCAAGAATCAATGGTTCCCTAGCAAATTCAAAGAGAAGAAGGTTGGTCCATTCGAAATTCACAAGATTCGACCCGATGCAATGGAGCTTAAGGACAAGGAAGGAGTCATATTCAAGGTCGAACTTGAAAGTCCGGAGGAGGAGGCCCGTGCCACATGGGCCTTGCAAATGCCCACATGAGCTTATGAGAAGAAGTCGGCCTAGCGACTTAAAAATCTAGAGCTTGTACATAGACCTATGATTATTTAGGATTTTATTTTTGATTGGTTTTGGTTTTGGATTTTGTTTTGGTTTTGCTTTAAACTTTGTTTTTTTTGAGGTTTTGGTTGCTAATGAATTGGTAGATGCTAAGCATGACGAAAGGACAACCTTGGAGAAGAGAAGCTCATCGACCACTCCATGTCGACGTCGACTCCTAGGCACGATAGTAGCACCTATTTTCGGTCAAAATGAGCTCCAATTCTATCTTGTAAGTTTTCGTTTACACCCATCTCTTATTTTTGAGCTTATACTTTGGGGACAAAGTAAATTTTTAAGTATGGGGTGGGGGTAACAACTTACTATTTGCTTATGGTTTGAGGTTTGTTTTTGGTGGTGTTGTTTTGCATTATTTTGTATTTTTGCATATTTTGCATTTTTATTGAGTCCAAAAAAAAAATACAAAAAAATTGAAAAATGTCGACAAAAAAAGAAAAAAAATGCATTGTTTAGTTTTTAGTTTAGTTCGAAACACCTAACTTAGATGTCCTATGATGAAACCTAATAATCGACTTGATCATATAAACCCTATGATATGTTGGATGGTTTAGCCTAAGTCTCCTGGAAAGTTTGATTTTTATGTGGTAATTTGACTTGCGATTATAATTGAGCACATATGATTCTAAGTAGAGGTGATTGAAATCCAAATCTATGTCCTAGTGAGATATTTTTGGCCTTATAGGGAATATTCTTCATATATTTCCCTCTATTTTTGATGTGTGATTTACTCTCCTTATGTGATTACCTCTTGACATTGATGTGGTATCTATTTCTTGAGACCGATTATGAGATACTAGTTCATTGCTTATTAAAATTAGATGATGGAGGACTTATATTTTCTTAGCCATATTTTATCCATTCATTTACCTACCTTATACATATTTATCTTGCTTGAAGCCCTTTGAGCCTTGGCCTATTCTTTGTTAGCTCCACAAAATTGATTCCTAGCCGATTATAAGTTTTACCCTTTATCCGGGAATTAGGATTTAGAGTTGGTTGGAAATCTATTGAGTTGAGTTTGATGGAGAAGAAGCTAAGTGATGAGCTTGTATGGAGATGCTTTGAGTTAGATTTTGTAAGATGTGCTATATTCCTCACATTGTTCTTGTATTTTAGAGGCTCCGAAAATTTATATATATGTATGATTGCCGAAAGAAAGAAAGAAAAAAGAATGAAAAATGTTGGCGAAAAAAGAAAAAAAAAATGCAGAAAAAAAAAAGTTTTTATTAAGAGCCTAGTTTATTATATGTGAGAGTTGGATGAAATTGTTGGTTGAGAAGTATTTTCATGGGTTGATGATCTTGATTGTTGATGAGTTTGGTAGATGTGCTGAATTTTGAGATGAGTTGTTTGGTTGAGTTGAGTTGGAAGTTTAGGAGTCTTGATTCCCGGATTTTTAGCACCACTTTGGCTAAATAATTCCACACCTTTTATTTCTTACCAAGCCACATTACAACCCGGCCGAATGAAGTCTTTTATGAAGTCTTTCATTGAGCCATAAGTCCTCTTGATGATTTTGATTGCTTTGACATCTCCGGTGGAGAGATTGGTGATATAAATAACAATGTCTATGTAGCTTTTTGCATTAAGGATTGAGTTGAGAGATGTTATTCAAAGCCTAAACACATTGAGAGTTGAGTGAAACACATATATCCTTGTGAGGTTGGATTTCGATTGTTTTTGCTTAGAGTTACCTATATATGTGTGATGACGTTTGATTGCTTGATTCTTTTAGACCACTTGCATTTATGATGTTGCTTTTTGGCGAAGGCAAAGACTTGAAGGATGTGTTGTAGGTAGTGGTTATTGTTTGGTTATTGTTTGAGGACAAGCAAGTCTAAGTATGGGGTGTTTTGATGTCCGCATATCTATCTATATAAACTCTTAATTTAGAAGAGTTTAGGATGATGTGTCATTCTTAGAGACATTTTAGGAGTCTTAACTAGACCTGTCAAACGGGTCATTCGGGTCGGGTTCGGGTCCGGTCACTTCGGGTTTCGGGTAAAACGGGTCTCGGGTAAAACGGGTTTCGGGTTTTTCGGGTTGACTCGAACTCGGGTTTGATCGGGTTTCGGGTCGGGTTCGGGTCGATTTCGGGTTTGTCAAATTTTTCGTTTTTAAATTAAAAAAATCATTATTTGATAATTTTGTGATAAATTTTAATTATATATATAAAAAATAATTATATATAATTATAAATCAACCGGATCAATCGGGTCATCGGGTCAATCGGGTCAAAATTACCGGGTCAATCGGGTCAACGGGTCGAAACCCAGATTACTCGGAAAATTTCGGGTTTTTCGGGTTCGGATCGAAAAAAAAATTCAGGTCAAAATTTTCGAGTTCGGGTCGGAAATTTTTCGGGTCGGCCGGGTCGGGTCACCGGGTCGGGTTGTGTTTTGACAGGTCTAGTCTTAACTAATCATTATTATTATTTTCATTTTTTTTATTTTCTCTAATTCTCCTATTTTTATTCATTTTCCTTTAATTCTCTTTTTTCTTTAATTTTACTAACTATCTATATAAACTCTTAATTTAGAAGAGTTTAGGATGATGTGTCATTCTTAGAAACATTTTAGGAGTCTTAACTAATCATTATTATTTTTTTCATTTTCTTTAATTCTCCTTTTTTTTATTCATTTTCCTTTAATTCTCTTTTTTCTTTAATTTTACTAACTATTGGGCTTAATTCAAAACATTGAATTTAATCTAATATAAATATTGGGTTTAATCAAATTTATTTACTAACTATCTATATAAACTCTTAATTTAGAAGAGTTTAGGATGATGTGTCATTCTTAGAAACATTTTAGGAGTCTTAACTAATCATTATTATTTTTTTCATTTTTTTTTATTTTCTTTAATTCTCCTTTTTTTTATTCATTTTCCTTTAATTCTCTTTTTTCTTTAATTTTACTAACTATCTATATATAAACTCTTAATTTAGAAGAGTTTAGGATGATGTGTCATTCTTAGAAACATTTTAGGAGTCTTAACTAATCATTATTATTTTTTTCATTTTTTTTATTTTCTTTAATTCTCCTTTTTTTTATTCATTTTCCTTTAATTCTCTTTTTTCTTTAATTTTACTAACTATTGGGCTTAATTCAAAACATTGAATTTAATCTAATATAAATATTGGGTTTAATCAAATTTATTTACTAACTATTGGGCTTAATTCAAAATATTGAATAATTATGGATTATGACACATCACATTTAAACAATGTTATAATGATATTGATTTTATTATTACTAAGTAATTTAAAATATCTATATTTATGTATTCTACTCTACATAAGATTTTAAAAAAAAATTCCTAAGATAATTATAAGATACATTTATTGTAAAGTTTTTTTTTATGATTTTTATCTTAACATTTATTAATATTTTTATATATTATATTTTAGTTTTAAAAAAACGCGCCATGGCGCGGGAATCGTACTAGTTTAGTCTTATTTTACATCATGTTTTTATTTCACTCAAGTCGTTTTATTAGATTTTATGTTGGGAACGTAAGGAAAATGTGTAGTTATGCTTAATATTGCAAGATATGGAGTCTACACAAGTTTTGGTGTGATTTTATAGGTATTGGAGCTGATTTGGAAGAGTTTGGATGCACTTTAGAGCTTAATGAAAAATCATGAATGCAATGGAGAAGCCAAGCAAAAGGGAAAAGAGGTGCAGCTGGAGAAAAGCCTTATTTTCTCCATATATCGCTTTGATTCAGAATCTTGAGCCTTCATGAGATTTGTAGTACTTGAAAAGAGCTTTCCAACGCATATTCATATGCGTCAGAAGACAGAGTCGAAAATCTGGAAAAAATCAGAAGTTACTGCATTCACACAGGTACCTCGGCGCCGACACCTCAGACCTCGGCGCCGATACCCTGCGCACCAGGAGAAATTTCTGCGGGCTGTTTTAATTGATTTTGGGCTTTTTAATTAAGGTTTCTATTGAATTCCTTTTGAGAATATTTTAGTTAGATAGACTTGGAATATTTTATATTTCCTTAGTTAGATTTTTATTATTTTTCCTTGGAGATTAAGTCTAGAAATTCTATCTTTAAATAAATCCTATTAGAGGCTAATTAGGGATCACTTTTTACACATCCATCATACGGCTGAATTGACGGCAAGGAAGAGACGCTGAATTTACAGCAGGAAAGAACGTGAGTTTTGGAGTTTTTGTTGAAGGTTTTGACATTGGTTTTGAGGTTTGATGTTAATTGCAATTTCAGATTATGTTTAATTCAATTTTCAGCATGTTTTCTATAGCTATGTGTGAGTAGTTTCTCTTCTTCTAGGGTTGGGGTGAGCCCAACAATAGCCATGTATGAAAGCTTGAATCTATGATGTTTTTATGAGTTTATCATCATCTATCTTGTGCTTAAATCCTTTGCGAAAGTTGAGGACAACTCCATATTTATGATTATGAAGCGAAAGTGGATTTAATTATGAATTTGGTTAGTAATTAGAGATCTTTGACGAAAGTAAAAGGGATCTAATTAAGAAAAGGTAGAACGAATAGGTTTTATGCGAAAGCCTCTATTCCCTATTTGTGAAGTATGAGAAAGCTATCTTTTGATGATAAAAACATGATCTTTGTTCTATGATTCTTGTGTGGTTTATGCATGGTTGTTGTTGTGGTTATCCCTTGACCTTGGAAGTTCTTTTTATATTGTTTACATCCCTAAAATCCCTTGCTTTTTGTTCTATTTTGCTGCTGGAAAACAAAACATCACTCGACATTCATCACTTCTCTCGACCATCCCCTTAATATCGACATCTCTAGTCGATATCGACCGCCTTTGCTACTGATTTTTGTGAGTTGTTAGATCACATGAACTACTCTAGAAAGTGTTGTCCTCTCTCTAGTGGAACGATCCCGACTTCCGCTATCTACATAGTGGGAATTGAGGTATTTTATTTGTGGTTGATTTCCCATCTAAAACAACATCGCATGAGAACCTGTATAGTGAGGCTTACCCGGAGTATGAAGAATGGGACCGTAGAAGAGATTTTCTCAGTTATTTCTACCCATGGGTAAGAACGACCGTGATGTTTCATTGAACAAATTGCATGTTTGTTTTCCCAAAACAGAACTCTAACATGTTATGTCGTATAGGTTTCTAAGTTGCACAGAGATGGAGACACCTACCTGAAACCGGATGTTCTGAAGTTGGCAAAGGGGCCACTACAATGCAAACTGTATTGGGCCTGCTCTGTTAATGGGGTGAAGTTTGTGGCATGGGACAAAGACAAATATTTGAGAACACAAAATTCAGGGGTGATGGTGGAAACTTTAGATGCTAAGTACTATGGGGTACTTGAACAAGTGGTAGAGCTGATATACGCTACTTTTATGCCAGTTGTGTTGTTTAAATGCAAGTGGTGTGACACCGACCCTGAAAATAGGGGAAGCACCAAGGTAGATATGGGTTCGCTCTCTGTGGACACGAACATCAGTTGGTATGAGGATTCCCCGTTTTGTCTTGCACGCTTGGCGAGGCAAGTGTTTTACGTGGATGATCCAAAGGCGGGTGATGCTTGGAAAGTAGTTAATGTGATGTCCCATAGAAACGTGTATGATCCTCAAACTCTAGCAACTCGCGGAGATGATCTTACCAATGAGGTGGAAGAAGCTTATCAGGAGACTGGCCCGGTGATCTATTTCGAAAATTTGAACCTCACCATTGATCATGAAATGGAGGAACTAGAAGAAGAAGACGATGATGATGAAGATGAAGATGTAGATGTAGATGAAGATGAAGATGAAGATGAAGATGAAGATGAAGAAGAGGATGACGAAGATGAAAATGACGATGACGAAGGTTGATAATGTCTTCGGAATCCATAAATCATAGATTGTAATCGTTGTTTTTGTGAGACATGGCGGTTATTTTTGTATGTGTATGACATGGTTGGTATCATGGCTTCTAAGAGTATTTTTTTCGGTGAAATTTGTCATTAAGTTATGGTAAACAGGGCAATAACACATGCAAAGTGCTCTTTTTTAAAAAAATCTTGATTTTTTCAGGCGACGGACAAATTAAATTCCCGTCACCTGAGATTATTCAGCAGACGAACTTATTACTAGTACGTCTCCCCAATGGAAAAGTGAATTTCTGCCCCATTTTGGCTCGAATAAAATTTCATTTCCCACCTTTATTTTCACCAAAATTTGAATTTCCGCCAAATTGTCAGGCGACGGACTAGTTAATTTCTCGTCGCTTGAGATGATTCAGGAGACGAACTTATTATTAGCACGTCTCCCCAATGCAAAAGTGAATTTCTGGAATAAAATTTCATTTCCCCCCCCCTATATTTTCACGAAAATTTGAATTTCAGCCAAATTTTCAGGCGACAATATTTTTTTAAATCTCCGTCGCCTGAACTTGTAGGATTTTAGTAACTCGGACTCCTCCCCTAACCCTAGCCCCAAATCAATTTCATTCATCGCTCTCTCTCTCTCTCTCTCCTCTCGTCCCTCCTCCGCCTCTCATCCGCCTCCTCCCTCTCATTCGTGCTCTGCCCCTCCCTCTCGTCCCTCCTCCGCCTCCTCCCTCTCCTTCGTGCTCCGTCCCTCCCTCTCGTGCCTCCTCCACCATTGACCTAATCTCTCCCCATGCCTCCTAAATTCCGCCCTGTGAAGGGGAAAAAGAAGCAATCCTCGTCCACTCCGGCCCCGATTCCTCCACCTCTGCAATTATCGGAGCCCTCGCCATCGAACTCAACGGCTTCAGCGCCTCCGGCCCCGACTCTCCCACTCCCTCTGCAAACTCCCACTCCCACTCCCACTCCAAACCCGGCCCCGACTCCCACTCCCACTCCCACTCCCTCTCCAAACACGACCCCGACTCCTCCTGCCTCAGGGACTCCTACTCCCTCTCCCACTCCCTCTGCAACAACCTCGGTGCTACCTCCTCTCCTATCTCTGCCCAATGGCAACCCTGCGCCATCCACGGCCATTGTCGGCGCCAACCCAGTAGCTACGTCATCAGGCGAGGCCCCTCGCTCCATCCGTTGTCGTGGTTAGCACCTCTCTCTCCCTCAGTCAGATTCTTTAAAATTGTATAAGGATTTAGGGTTTCAATTGTATAATGATTTAGGATTTAGGGTTTCAATGGTATTAGATTTAGGGTTTCAATTAGATTTAGGGTTTCTATTGAAAGAGTTAGGGTTTCCAGTTGAAGCTCTGTGATTAATGTTGTTGTGTTGGTTCTGTGTTGGTTATGTGTTGATCTTTGATTTGGAATTGTGTTTATTACTTCGTGATGCTCTAGATATGCTATTTTAGACTTAGTTTTATCACAATGTGCTATAAATTTGGCTATATCAAAATGAAAAATGTTTTTATAGTCTCAGTACATAATACCCTCTTATCAGCAATTAGATTTTGGCTGTAAATTTCAACATATTCTTTTTGGTTGTAAATGTCAACATATTCTTTAGACTTAGTTTTATCACATTTAGATTATGGCTGTAAATTTCAATATATTCTTTTTTTGAATTCATTTTTGCCTGATTGCAAAAGCTTTAAGTTAGGTTCCATGCTGATCTACCTATTCTCAATACATAATACCGTCTTATTAGCTTCATCATATTGTCTTATTATTTGTTTGCCAATCTCAACTGTCTTATTTTTGTCTAATGTTATTTATCTCAACTGTCTTATTATCTCAACTGTCTTATTATTTATCTCAACTGTTATTGATCATGCACATTTAGGTAGTGTTAATATAGGCATTTAGATGTGTTCAGGTAGGGTAAAATTCATGAGTTTAGAGTAGTTTTCATGTTTTCATTATATTTCAATTAGAGTCGGAATCTACGAGATTTGTGCATGATTTCGGGTGATTGTAAAGAGGTGAACCTAAGCTCGAGCCAATGTTGGAAGATTGGACGAGAATAGAAGAGCACGAGAGCTGAGGAGAGGAGCTAAACATGTAAAGGATTGAAGCTGTCCAAGCTGGCGACGCTGCACTAAAACAAGTTGCACGAGGGCTGTATTTATCGGATCGGGGCATACTTATACTTGTTGGAAAGAGAATTCGAAGACCTACAACTTTCATGTGTATGACTTTTCCAAATTCAGCCTTGAAAACAGCGAAATCAGGACTTCAAATGTGGCTGATGAATATAACTCGGGCTGGGCAACAAACTTGGCCGAGTTCTTGGTCTCCACCCGAGTTATTCAGCTTGGCCAAGCCGGATTAGGCCATATTTTGGGCTGAGTTTAATTAGCATGTTATTATTATTGGGGAGAACAATTAGGGTTTTGGGGAGGAGAGAGACGGAATTGATCAGACATTGTTTTCACGTTGAAATTTGTTTTAGGTTTTCTTTTGAAGCATGAACCGCTAAACTCCTTTGCTTAGGGAGATCAATCGAAGCTTTAGGTTTGCAATTTTATTGTGAGATTTCTATTTCTTAATACTCCTCTTTGAATGTTATTGATTCTCTACGCTGAATATTTAGGGTTTTCATGAATTTCCGTTAGTCTGATCAACTGATGTCTTGTCATGATAATCTATTGCTAGATATAGGTAATTACTGGTTGAGTTATCTATGTTCTTGAGTAGCAAAGTATAAATCTCTGAAACTGGTTGATTTAGGGATTTGTATAGAGAATTGATTTGCAATTGATGCAATAACTGGCTGTGCGCGTCGATTGTCTTTGTTGATTTCCTTTATACTTCATCGATTGTTGAATTGAATCTTGATAGTTTCAGGATTATTTGATAATTAGGGTTTTCAGGGTCTGGTTGTCCTGTTAACTAAATTTGATAAGGAATTGGATTCAAAAGACCTAGTCTTTCCACAACAAAGTATTCAAGAGGAAGTTATCTATTTGATTTCAATGATCAATGAATAAAAACCTGGGTGCTGAGATTGATTGACTTGAGCTATTCTCTCATATTCATTCATTCAATCTGTTTTATTTTATTGTTTTGCTTACTTTCGCATTCTTAGTTAGTTTAAACCATCACAAATCCCCCCTCTTTGTTTCTTGTTCTTGTCGACACACTAGACTTGCATACAAGTCGTTGACTCTCTGTGGGATCGATCCGTACTTGCCAAACTACATTAGTTAGGTTAGTCGGATTTATTTGATAGGATTTAAGGCGACTGAAAATCCTCTGTCAAATTTGGCGCCGTTGCCGGGGAGTCAAGTTGTTATTTGTGTGTTTGTCTTGTGTGTTAATTTAGCTACTAACTTTTTTTGTGAACCTATCTTACGGTTCACAACACATGTGCTACTAACCGTATAAAATGTTGAGGTTATCGCAGTTCGAAGGTGAGAACTTTCATCTATATCTCACTAGGTTGTAGAGGTGTGTGGATATCCGCAATGAGCGGGGTTTCCACGATAGTTTGCGAGATATGGTTGTCTACATTGTAGAGGGGATGACTGTTGAGACGAAGGCGCGTGCTATATACATGAGTGGCAGAAATCTAGCACGGTTATGTTTGGTGGGAATTTGGGATCTTATCTGCTACATGGGTCACCAAGCCTTGCAGGAAGTGTCCATTGCCCAAGAACCTCAACCAATGGATTACTTTGACGCACCTTCGGAGGATCTGTTCAAGGCCTCTTACGAGGAGAATGCGCAATTGTGTCAGCAGATCGTTGAACTAGATGAACGAGTGCACCGAATGGTCCAAGTGGGGAATGATATTTTAGCATGTGAAGTGAGTGAACTACCGTCTAAACCGGTGGTTAACCCGATAGAGAGGCTCACCATGAATACCCTAGGGAGTGGCAAGGACTTGTTTGTCACACTCGAGGGAAGCTCAGGAAGTCATGAAGATAAAGGTGAGTGTGTGTTTTCTATTCCCCCCTCATTGAGTTCATCCGAGTCTACTCCGCTACCTCCCCTACCCATGAGCTATGAGCATGATAATGTTTTGGCGGAGGAGGATATGTTCGCAGACGATGACAGTTTCTTCGGCGATGAAGAGGAGAGTACTGTACTTCCTGACATGGAGTATCATGAGTCGACGCATGAGATCCCATGTGATTTATTGTCTCCTTCATTCGATGAGATTGTCTCAAGCTCTCCTATCAAGGAACCAAGTCCGGAGCTGATTTATGTGGCTCCTAAGCAAAGAATTGATATCGTCTACAATGGTGAGAAGGTCGGTGATTATGTCGATCATTGGGCTCATTATTTTGACATACCGCCAATGGAACTGAATTGGTGGTTCTACATACCCGCGGTGGGGAGTCAGGCTCGGGCATATGAGGAGTTGAGGACATACTTTGTCTTCAACTTATTTGTATGTAGTGCTAGTCTACCTAGATGGTGTGCACAAGAGTTTGATTTGCTACTGAGGGCACTGACGATGTCCGAGTGAGTTTTAAATGGACAACCAAAACGTCGAGTCTATGACGTTAACCAAGGACACTTCTTGGGAGGTAACCCAAGGTTAGTATTTCATATTATCATTTTTCATAATTTTTGTTAGGTAGTTTTTATTTTTTAATTTTCTTTTCAATTATTTTTCTAGTATTTTTGCGTCTCTGAAATGCTAACATGTAGATTTCGGAAGCAAAAAAAAAAGACGTCCAAAAGCAAGGGAATTACAGTAGATCACTCGGGTGAACTACTCGGTCGAGTTCCTTGGCCAACCCGAGTGGCGGACAGGAATCCGAGAAGGAACTCGGGTGGGAAAATAACTCGGTCGAGTTTATTTAAATCTAACCCGAGCTATATAGCGTCTTCAAAAAAAAGGAAGAAAGAAGCGCGTCTGCCCGCGTGTTCTCCCGAGCGACAGCGAACCTATCGTAGCCAACACCAGGCGCGCCGGCGTCGAGCATCTCCAACCACAGCAGCCCTCCCGGCGAGTCCCGCAGACACCAGGCCCCGATTCCGAGCAAACCTGGGTTTTCTCTCCGACGAAGCCCTCACGCCCCCCTCCCGTTCCCAGCACCTCCGCCCAGTCGCAGCCACCAGGCCACGCCGTCGACTTCGTTCAGCCACGCCGGCAACACCCTCCGACTCCGGCCACTGTCCCCGGTCAGTCTCTCCTTCTCTTCTCCTCCATTGAATCTTTAAGTAAGTTCTAATAAACCCTAATTTTAGGTTTTGTTAAATTTATGAAATTGGTGAATGGATTGGGTGAATTAGGAACTTGTTGATGAGGAATTTGTGGATGAATTGGATTGATTGAGGTTTGAGAGTTGGATTTGAGATTTGTGTGCCTAATTGTTACATTGCAATTGCAAATTTGAGAATTTTCGAGTCAAAGCATTTAAATTGATCTTGCTCTTTGATATTAAACTTGATAAGAGTTTCTTGTTGAGTGCATTGATTTTAGTTTTGATCAATTTATGCTTAATTGTTATTGATTTGCAAATTGTTGATGTTTGTGGCTTTGCTTGGTTGTTGTGGGTGGTTTGACACCATCGATCACTATTGTGAGTTGTCCTTGTCGGGACAACAAATATTTCTTTGTTGGTGTTGTCTTGCCTTGTTTGTGGAGATTAGGTAGTGGTGTCTCCTTGAGGCCGAGAAGAGAAATAATGTTGGCTCACCTTACTCGATCTTGTGCTTGAATTCATCACCTCTGCTTGATATGTAGATGATTCCGTAAGTATTCTTCTCCTTCTATTTTATTTTTCACATTGAGGACAATGTGTATATTATGTGTGGGGGATGGAACATTTACATGTTTGCATTTAGGTTGCATTGTATATATTTCTTACTTTTCATTTCATGTTTATTATTTCTTAAAAACAAAAAAAAAAAAACCAGAAAAATCATATAAAAAGAAAAAATTCAGCATGCATGACATTCTAGATAACCCCATTTGTACCAATTGCCTTCTTAATCTAATTATAAGTCCCATGATATGCTTGAAGTGTTGATCCTCGTCTAGTTTGTTTGATCTATTGGAGCATGAGATAATTGATTGATTGAGCATGTATAACTCTTACATTTTAGGTGGCATTGAAATCCAACAAAAATTTACCTTGTGAGTTTTTGTTAGCCTCGTTGGGAATATGCTTTATGGATGTCCTCTTTGCTTATTGTGTGTGATACTCTCCAATGTGATTACCTCTGAAAATTGAGATTGATATCTATGTCAAGGCTGTATATGTTGATCATTACTTGTGATTTTCGCATGATAGAGGCATGATTGTTACTGAGCCATGATATTCCCTATCTTCCCTTGCATATTATCCATTGTTTGAAGCCAAACTGAGCCTATTAGCCTATCTTTGTAGCTCCACAAAAATTATCCTTAGCCAATTGTAGCCTAACCCATCCGGAAATTAGGATTAGAATTGGTAAAATGATGGTTTGAGTTGAGTGAGTGCTTTGAGAATGAGATTGTGTATTGTGTTGATTCATTTGGCGCTTATTGTGATGATTGGTTCTATGAATTTATGTATATATAGGTATACTTGGGGGCTAAGGAGAATAAAATTCACTTAGGAGTAAAAGTCGAGAAAGAAAAAAAAGAGAAAAAAAAAAGAAAAGCAAAAAAAAAAATTAAAAAAAGAGTTGCAATAAAAAGAATCATTCTTCATCATCTTTAGAAATGATTTGGGAGTATTGTTGGGTCTAAAGAAAGTTCTTGTATTGTGTTGTGCTTGATGCTTAAGTTTGATGGTTGTGATAGCTTTTGGTTGAGCTTGTAATTGGTTACTAGGAGCTTATGAAGAGTGTATTTGTGGGATGTGTGATTGGATTGGTTTTGTTTTCTAGAGGACAAGAAAAGGTTCAAGTGTGGGGGAGTTTGATCATGCACATTTATGTAGTGTTAATATAGGCATTTAGATGTGTTTAGGTAAGGTAAAATGCATGAGTTTAGAGTAGTTTTCATGTTTTCATTATATTTCAATTAGAGTCGGAATCTACGAGATTTGTGCATGAATTCAGGTGATTGTAAAGAGGTGAACCTAAGCTCGAGCCAATGTTGGAAGATTGGACGAGAATAGAAGAGCACGAGAGCTGAGGAGAGGAGCTAAACATGTAAAGGATTGGAGCTGTCCAAGCTGGCGACGCTGCACTAAAACAAGTCGTACAAAGGCTGTATTTATCGGATCAGGGCATACTTATACTTGTTGGATAGAGGATTCGAAGACCTACAACTTTCATGTTTATGACTTTTCCAAATTCAGCCTTGAAAACAGAGAAATCGGGACTTCAAATGTGGCTGATGAATATAACTCGGGTTGGGCAACAAACTTGGCCGAGTTCTTGGTCTCCACCCGAGTTATTCAGCTTAGCCAAGCCGGATTGGGCCATATTTTGGGCTGAGTTTAATTAGCTTGTTATTATTATTGGGGAGAACAATTAGGGTTTTGGGGAGAAGAGAGACAGAATTGATCAGACATTGTTTTCACGTTGAAATTAGTTTTAGGTTTTCTTTTGAAGCATGAACCGCTAAACTCCTTTGCTTAGGGAGATCAATTGAAGCTTCAGGTTTGCAATTTTATTGTGAGATTTCTATTTCTTAATACTGCTCTTTGAATGTTATTGATTCTCTACGCTGAATATTTAGGGTTTTCATAAATTTCCGTTAGTCTGATCAACTTATGTCTTTTCATGATAATCTATTGCTAGATATAGGTAATTACTGGTTGAGTTATCTATATTCTTGAGTAGCAAAGTATAAATCTCTGAAACTGGTTGATTTAGGGATTTGTATAGAGAATTGATTTGCAATTGATGCAATAACTGGTTGTGCGCGTCGATTGTCTTTGTTGATTTCCTTTATACTTCATCGACTGTTGAATTGAATCTTGATAGTTTCAGGATTGTTTGATAATTAGGGTTTTCAGGGTCTGGTTGTCCTGTTAACTAAATTTGATAAGGAATTGGATTCAAAAGACCTAGTCTTTCCACAACAAAGTATTCAAGAGGAAGTTATCTATTTGATTTCAATGATCAATGAATAAAAACCTGAGTGCTGAGATTGATTGACTTGAGCTATTCTCTCATATTCATTCATTCAATCTGTTTTATTTTATTGTTTTGCTTACTTTCGCATTCTTAGTTAGTTTAAACCATCACAAATCCCCCCTCTTTGTTTCTTGTTCTTGTCGACACACTAGACTTGCATACAAATCGTTGACTCTCTGTGGGATCGACCCGTACTTGCCAAACTACATTAGTTAGGTTAGTCGGATTTATTTGATAGGATTTAAGGCGACTGAAAATCCTCTGCCAGTTATCTGATATGTTCTTATGAATTTTAGGTAAACATCGTACTATTAAGAGTCACAAAACAGCACTCCTCAAGGCGGCAGTAGGGAAGAAGCTGAAGATCGAGTGGTCCTGCTTCCACAAGGGGCCTGGCCTCAAGCAACTGCATGACACATTTGTCCGAGACATTGGGTGTGCTATCATGGACAAAGTGCCGATGCTTGCATCAACATGGACCAAACTAACAGATGAACAATAGTCCCCCGTAAGAGATTACTTGGAGGTAGTTTACTATTTTTATTATCTTTTACCTAAGTACTTATTACTTATAAGTACTTTTCTATGTGATCTGTGTGATCTACATATATCTTTATTGTTTGATTTATCTATTTGACTGAGATTTAAGATGAATATCTCATCAATAATGTGGTTTTATCTTTATAGTTTGATTTATCTATTTGACTAAGATCTACATATATCTTTATAGTTTGATTTATCTATTTATCTATTTGACTGAGATTTATCTTTATAGTTTGAATTTTCTGTGTGGTCTGGATAGTTGATATATAAAAAATTATTTGGTTTTGTGCTTCACATCTATTCTGCTCTGAATTTTTTTTGTTTGCTTGCTTGGTTGTTGCCTATCTTCTGTCATGTGTGGATGTACTATGAGATTTGTTTGCTTGCTTCACAATATGCTTATCTACTGTTGCTTTTCATCTATTTGCTCTGAATTTTTTTTGCTTGCTTATCTACTATGAGATTTGTTTGCTTGCTTGGTTGTTGCTTTTTTTTTTGTTTACTTGCTTGGTTGTTGCTTATCTACTGTTTCTTATTTCTATTCAAATATTTTTTTTTCTGATATGGATGTGTAGATGTACTATGAGATTGACCCTGCAGTTGACTCATATGTGGAGAAGAAGAGCGGAAAAGCATATGGGGCCTGGAAATATGATTGTCATCACCACTTGAGTTTGTCGCTCGCCCTGAGCAGTGGCGGTTCTTGGTCAGTGACTTCACAGACGAAGCGAGAATGGTAATTTCTCATTAATTCCCTAACTTGTTTTTTTATTCGCCGTTTATCTTATTGTTTAACACTTGTGATTTCTGAATGACTTTCTTTTTACAGGCCCTATGTGAGCGAAACAAGCAAAACAGGACCAAGAACCCGAACCCCATGAATCATCACAATGGGTCCAAGCCCCTGACCTTTCGAGCAGAAGAGCTCATTGTTAAGGAAAAGCATCCGGTGGCATGGCTTAAGACAACCATAGACGCCTAGGAGAGGTGTCCGGGTGCGCAGGATGGACTGGTATGACCAAATTATTTTTTATATCCTACTGTTATTATAAATTCATTTCATTATTTCTGTTAAGGAAAAGCATCAGTAGGTAAATCCTACTGTTATTATAAATTCTTTTCATTATTTCTGTTAGGGTTAGTATAAATTCCTTTTACTTATAAATTCCTTTTAGTGTTATTATAAATTCCCTTAATTATTTCTTTGGTTTTATTTATACATTCCTTTTGGCATCTTAATTAGTACATGCACCAACATTCACCCAAATTGCGAGGAATAATTTATGCTTATAACTTTCACAATCACCCCTCAGTTTGCATTCAAGTCAGCAAGCAACATCAAATAAAAAAACAAAAACAAAAATGCAGTAGATTGAATTGAAACAGATATCTGACAGATATTGACATTTCATTGTGGTGTTATTCTCAGATTATGCAAATGTTATGGGAAATCAATTTTGCATTTTAAACCAAAAAAGTAAGTGTATTTCCTATGATTTCACATTATTGTAAATTATGATACAAAACTACATAGCAGCAACAAAAGAGGATGCATCACAGAGAGAGGGGGGAGAGTACCTAGAAGCTTATTAAGTTTGAAGAAATTGTAGGGACAAAGAATTTAATCAATAGATGAAATAAGAAAATTGCGAGGACTTGAAAGATCAAGACGAGCAAAATGATTATGAGGACTCAGCTGGAGTTTGTGTTTATATGGTTTGAAATTTATCTATGCATTCCTTTCATCCTATAACTGGCAAACTCCAGCTTAAGTTTGTGAAAATTTATATAACTGGCAAACTCAGAGACAAATATAACTAACAACTTAATATACACACTTACACATCTCTCAGATACCATTGAGTTTGTGTACATAACCAATGGCCATTACTGGCAAACTCCAGCTGAGTTTGGGTAAACTCCAGATGAAAGGAATGCATATAAACACAAACTCAAGCATGAGTTTGTGTTCCATTACTGGCAAACTCCAGTTGGGCATCTCTCAGATAACATTTTCACAATCTATCTATATAAACTTGAATCCCCAACTGTCATAATCTATAATAAAATTCCTTTCATTATTTCTGTTAGTATTAGTATAAATTCCTTTTACTTATAAATTCCTTAGTGTTATTATAAATTCCCTTCATTATTTCTTTGATTTTACTTATAAATTCTATATAATTATTTCTTTGGTTTTACTTATATATTTTTTTTGTGCATACATGAACTTGTAGGCCAAATTGAAACGTCGTCTTGATGAAGTCCTCATTGTTGGAGAAGGAGCAGAAGACCCAAGCCAAATACCACCCCTCTCTGTCGAAGAACAAACACAGATCATCTTGGATTGCCTTGGGGAGAGACGAGGAACAGAAGTTCGAGGTATAGTTCAATCCCTCTGATTTTATTATTGCTTTACAATTTTCAGAAGTTCATAACAAGATTTTACTTGTTATAATTCATAATAAGATTTTACTTATGTTTTCATTACTGATTTTACAATTTCCATTACAAGATTTTACTTATGTTTTCAATCTTGTTTTCATAACAAGATTTTATTTATGTTTTACAATTTCCATTACTGATTTTACTTATAGTTCATAACAAGATTTTACTTATGTTTTCAATCTTTTTTTACTTACAGCTCTTATTATGTTTTCAATCCCACTGATTTTACTTATAGCTCTTATTATAATTCAATCCCACTGATTTTACTTATAGCTCTTATTATATTTTCAATCTTTTTTTAAAAGGAATGGGTGCAGCTGGAGAGCGGCCTGCAAAGAAACGAGGGGGTCCATGGACAGCAAGGGCTGCAGAGAGGGACAAGGAGCTGGAGGAGGCGAAAGCCGAAATTGCAAGGCTGCGTGAGAAAACCACCCAAGCCGAGAGCAAGAATGAGCAGCTGGAGGAGCGTATGGCCAGTATCGAGAGGCTCGTGATGGGCATGCTAGGTGGTCAGTCCAACTCACATCCATCCGTCATGTCTGTAGTGTGTCCTAAGGCTGTCCCTTCAGCCACAACTTCTCCTCGGGCCTCCAACAACTCAGATGGTCGTCCAACAGACTCTCAGCCCTCCCCCCAACCGAAATAGGTAAGGATGCCCTCCTCATATATATAACTAAAACTTGGTTTTTTTTTTTTTTTTTTTTTGAAGTTGTGTAGTGTTTGGAGAAACTTTTAGAACTTGTGTATTCTGGCTTTGGAACTTGTAGTGTTTGGAGATACTTTTTGTGAAGTTTTTTGTGAAGTTGTCTGGATATTTGTCACATACTTTTGGTATGTTGGACAAGCTTTAGGGTGGATTACAAGGTTTTTAATTTGATGGGTTGAATTGCTTGTGATTGTGTTGTTGTTGAGTATGTTGTTGTTTGTGTGATTGTGTGTTGTGTGTGTTGTTGTTTATAGAGTTTGGGACAGGAGCACAACATGTGCTATAAGGTACATTCCAACAGGGGGCACCTGCCCTATTAAATTTTATTTTTTTAAAATCAAAACAATTCAGCCGACGAACAAACAATATTTCATCGTCTTATTAATAAAAAAAAATTTTAACCCTTTCAGGCGACGGAATTATATAAAATTTCGTCTCCTGAACACTCCAGCTACGGACATACAACTGAGAATGCATCTTTAGACTACACTCAGGAGACAAAATAATTCCATGTCCGTCTCCTAAAACTATCTAGGCGACGAAACATAAAGGAAAGAGTCTGTCGCCTGGATTCTTTCATAGCTCTATGGACCGACTCAGGCGACGAACTTATGATACTAAACTCGTCGCCTTAGTCTTAATGGGCGGGCCTGGATGGCCCTTGGCCTCTGACAACATCATCAGTCGACGAACACATTTTCCGTCGCCTGAGTTAACTCGACCGACGAACATACAAATGCTCGTCGACTGAATGGTGGAAGGATGAAAGTCACCCGACCACAACTCAGGCGACGGAAGTTCTTCGCCTGAGTTGTCAGAGGGCGAAAATCACCTTTCAGGCGAAGACCTTGGTCCGTCGCCCGAAAGGCCATCTGGCGTAGTGAAGCATTTGATAGACAAGTCTTCAAACAGTTTCACAAACATTTCAGACCTTAAATGCTCCTCTCAAATTCATATCTACGGTTTTCGTGGTTTAATATCATTCTCTAATTTTCAGTTCTAGGTTTTTCATGGTCTAATTCATTCTCTAATATTAAGATTTAGGGTTTTCGTGGTCGATCGTAGTTTATTCTCTAATGTGTGAGTGTTTTCTTCCTTTGTTTCTGGAATTTTCCCCTTTAAAGAAGGAAATGACCTTGCTGACAAAGAAAATGAGAAGAAAAAGCACAAGCAAGCGCACAAATATGTCTGATATAGACATAGTCCAGCCCATGCCAGTATGCCTTTGTGCGTGTCCATTTGCCATAACTTCATCATGAACTCTTATGGAATTTCTCTGTTATGAAATATATGAAACTCGTCATATTTGATTGATCTTTTTTAGACCTGGCAGTAAACCACTAATTTGAAAAATGTTAGGAATGTTTTTCATAAGATTTATTTTTGCCTTCACCCTGTGAAATTAAAACTGCTTCATTCAAGCATTCATTACAAATTGCAATCTAGTGTTTAAGTTTTGCAATTGGTTATCCTTGACCACTGGACTGTTTTAGAGCATGAACATTTAAAAATAGGAAGAAACTTTTGATGTTTGACTGCAAATACACTGGCCAAGCTGTTACATTTTCTTTCACTAGAGCTAGATAATGTGGATAAAGCAATATTTCATATTAGAATTATCAAATAAATTCATCAAAAGAGTAAACATTTGTCATATTATTGATTTTGTTGGTTTCTCTTATTATTTTTGTTAAGGAATTGAAGCCTATATTGATAGCTACTTGGATAATTACACGTTCTAGGGTTTTGAGGTTTGTTGTAAGGTGCTTCTAAGTTCTAACTTTTCTCAGATAATCTTAATTTTATCTTTGTGGGCTTTTCTTTATTTTCTCATAAAGATTCATTATTGTTCTTACTCTTCATGATGCAGGAATCTCTCATACATTCTTGACAAAAGAACAATTCAGCTGGTATCAGCGTATCAGGTGCTAGCTTGATTTTTTCCGCTCCTATGACACGGTGGGCCCAAGTTTTGAATGAGCTTGCTTATCTTCAGAAGCCGATCGATGATACAAATCTGCTTGAAATCTTGGTAAGTTACATCTGTTCTATACTTTAGCTGTTATATTATTTTGGGTCTCGAGCATGTGCTGAATTTCGTAACATCAATCACATGTTCTCATTGCAATCTAGCCCATAACATCAACTTTTCTTGAAATCTTGGTCTCTGAATGGCGGCAGGAAATTGTTGAGGTAGAAGAATCAGATGGACTAGAGTGTTGCACCACCATGGTTATGTACACCCTCACCACATTGTAGTCCATCTCTTGTAACTGGTTTCACCTTGCCTTCATAGTATAAATAGGCAAGAGCGGGAATGTAACAAATCAAGACAAAGCAATGAAACAGTTTCAATTCATCCATCATAACATTCTCTCCTCTTGATCTCTTTCCTCATCTCCACTCTCAAACTGTGATCGAGCTCGAGTTGGTCGATAATCGACATGGTATCAAAGCAAGGCGACAACTCTAATGGAGATCGCTCCGATGCCGAAGGAATTGATCCGATGAGTGAATTGTATCTCCATCACTCAGATCATCCAAATTATGTGATTTCCACTCGACCTCTGGATGGAAGGAACTACAGCCATTGGAGACGATCATCAGAGGTCTCTTTGTTCGCGAAGAACAAGATAGGATTCGTGACTGGAAGCTGCAAACGTCCGGACACAGGTCAGCTTCTTCAACACCACTGGGTAAGATGTAACTATATGGTAATTGCCAGGCTCATACACTCGGTTAACATAGATATTGCAGAATTTGTTCTCTATTGTCGATCTGCTAACCAGATCCGATTTGGAGAAATTTGGAATCTCGCTTTGGAGTTGTGAATCGTACTAGACTATTTCAGATTCAAAAGGATCTAATTGTTGTTGAGCAAGGGAATCTTGGAATTCCAAATTATTTTACCAAATTCAAAAGAATTTGGGATGAGTATGTCGCTTTGGTAGAAGGAGAAACTTGCGATTGTGGATCTAGTCTTGTTGTGACAAGAATGATCCAGGATCAGCAGGTGATCCATTTTATGATGGGGCTCAATGAAGCATACCATGTTGTTCGAGGCAACATTTTAATGATGACGCCACCTCCATCAGTAGATGATGCATACAGATTTCTGGTCCAAGAAGAAAAACAAAGAGGCCTGAACAAGACAACAACTCCTGGCGGAGATGGTGCAGCTTTCTCTTCACAATCTAGAGGTGGATATTCAGGGTCCAAGAAATCTTTGTTTTGTGATCACTGCAAGGTCTCGAGACATGCCATGGATAAGTGCTGAAAATTACATGGCTACCCCTCAAATTCTTGTGCATCAGGCTCTTCATCCTCATTTTGTGATCATTGTAAGGTTGGAGGTCACACCATCGACAAATGCTGGAAGATTCATGGTTATCCGAATTCTTCCAACAATTCTAATGGCAACACAATCTCCTGTCCTTTCTGTACTCACTGCAAGACACTAGGCCATGTGATTGATAAGTGTTGAAAGTTCCGTGGATTCCTAACTGACATGAACACATGCAAGCCCAAGAAAGTTGCAGCCACAACATCTTCTTCTCCAATCACATAGGAGCAATATCAACAACTACTCTCCCTATTGTAGCATCATGAGGTCAAGGAGCCCACAGCTATGCTAGCAGGTAAAAATTCTTGTCTCTTTTCTTCTAGCCTTAATTCATCTTGGATCTTGGATAGTGGAGCCACAGACCACATGCCTCCCCACCTCAACCTGTTCTATTCTTATAAACCACTGCCTAAACCAGCTTCTATTACCATGCCCAATAACAAGAAAGCCGACATTGCCTATGTTGGTAAAGTCAATATTTCACCTCAAATTTCCTTACAAGAGGTTCTTCATGTTCCAGACTTCCATTTCAACTTACTATCCATCCAAAAACTTACACAAGACATCAAATCTAATATACTTTTTACACCCAATTCGTGTATTATCTAGGGCCCTTTGATGAGGACACCTCTTGTAATTGGAAGTGAAGAGAGAGGACTCTATATTGCACACAAGCCTTATGAGTTGGCACCTTTAATTACCTGCTTTGGCATCTATTTTATAGCATGATTTATCGAGTTGTGATGTTGTGACTCATACTCCTACTTTACCATATTCTGTTGACTGTATTGTTGATGGTTTCTCATCTAGTTGTAAAGCTGAATTGTTACATTGCCGAATGGGGCATATGCCTTTTTTCACAAATAAGATACATTGATGCTTCTGTGAATGTGTCTTCTCTTCCTTCAATTTGCGAAATTTGTCCTCAATCCAAATTACAGAGACAACCTTTCTTTTCTAGAGATCACAAAGCTAAAGCACCTTTTGATTTGGTCTATTTTGACACATGAGGACCATACAAAGTAAGCACTCACAATGGTTATAAATATTTCCTAACCCTGGTTGATGATTACTCCAAATGTACTTGGGTTTATCTCATGGCATCCAAAACAAATACCATTACTGTCCTGACCAATATTGTCTCTCTCATTCATAACCAGTTTCAACTCACCATTAAGTCCATGAGATCTGACAATGCAGCTGAATTCATTGACCATACCTTGTCCAAATTCTTTGTCAAACACGGGATTTTGCACCAAACTAGCTGTGTGGATTCTCCTCAGCAAAATGGGGTAGGTGAGAG
Organism: Persicaria tinctoria; assembly: GCA_037127255.1. Classification (NCBI taxonomy): domain Eukaryota; kingdom Viridiplantae; phylum Streptophyta; class Magnoliopsida; order Caryophyllales; family Polygonaceae; genus Persicaria; species Persicaria tinctoria. The sequence goes on along the minus strand of JBANSL010000007.1, from coordinate 14,925,580 downwards.
GAAACATAAACACTTGCTTGAGGTTGCTCGTGACTTAAAGTTTCAGGGTAATATCCCTCTTCAATATTGGGGTGAGTGTTTGCTCTCTGCCACATACCTAATCAACCGTTGTCCTCTCCCTGTGTTATCCACACTACAAAAAATAAACAAATTAGCTATGCTTGGTAGCTTCGGAAGGGTTGTACCGTAGCATATGATACCCTTTTGCTACGGGGTTAGCCACGGTAGGCGTTGCATCCCAAAAAAATCAGAACAGTAGATTCGGGTGTTGTTGTCGTAGCTACGTACAATTAAAATAAAAGAAAACTAAAAAATTAAAACAACATATCCATCACTCCATCAGCATCTCTCACGAGTACTCGGTCATCCCCAAAGCCCTGAGCTCTCGTGTCTCCCCGTCTTCTCCCTCCAAGAAGTTCACCAGCGGCGAAGACTCTACAGCGAAGGTCGCTGGTCGCGGAGGTGGCCAGAGACTCTCCTACAGCCAGCAGCAAAGACTCTCATGTCTCCCGTCTTCTTCCCCAAGCTCTTTGTCATCTAAGCTCTCGTGTCTCCCCCGTCTTCACTCCCCAAGAAGGTACTCATCCCCGTCTTCTCCCTCCAAGAAGTTAACCGGCGGTAAAGACTTGTGTCTCCCCCGTCTTCTCCCCCAAGCTCTTTCTCATCCAATTAAAAGTAGTCGCTTGAACTGTTTTGTGGGTTACTCGGTTAGGGTTTAATTTGGGGAAAGTGGTCGGGTTTGGTTGAACCTTTAGGGTTTGATTGTTCTGAAAAGAGTATGCTCGAATTTGTTTCGAGTTAGTGTAATTTTTCTCTCCCTCATTTCTCAGATCTAGAGTTGTTCAACTTTTTTACATATATATTTTGCACTGTGTTTTGATGTAGATTTAAGAATGGAGATGGTGAATGAGTTAGGGCTTGATACATGTTTAGGGTTAGGTTTAATTTGGGGAAAGTGGTCGGGTTTGCTTGAATATTTAGGGTTTGATTTTTCTGAAAAGAGTATGATCGAATTCTACCACATTGCCTGTTTTCATCCTATCTGCACTTGGCTCCAACACAAGATTATCTGAATAATCTCCTTCTTCACTTTCTGCTCCTGATTCCTTCTCTGAGCTAATTCCACTATTTTGTTTAGTCTGCAGCTTCTTCTAACTTCAACATGTATTGTTTCCTGGTCTGGTTGTTTATGAGTTGCCCTTCCTTTGCCTTTGGGAGCTAATTTTCTTTTCTGTAACTATTCTTCCCTTTGCTTCTGTTTAGGATCCTCTTGAGCTGATACACCCGTAGGTACTTTATCCACTTGAGGTTCTGAATCTGCTAACACTTGCCACCTATTTTCATGATCAGATGTTACTTTCTTTTTCTTCCTTTCCTCCATTGCTTTAATTTTCGTGTTGCTGCAATTTCTTATGAAAAAATAGAATTTGCTCTTTTCTGGAATGCAAATGCTACTTTTCATTTTCACACTTCAACAATGAGTTTGTCAGGTTTATATATCCGTTGTTAATCAATTTGCTTTTAGAGATTACCCAATCCGCCTGAAGAAGAAAAGAAGAAAATTAGCCAATCTATATAAACTCTTAATTTAGAAGAGTTTATGATGAGGTGTCAACATTAGAGAGATTTTAGGGGTTTTAACTTTTAACCAATTTTAATTTTCTTTTTTCTCTTTAATCTTATTTTTTTAATTCTCCTTTTTTCTTCTTTTTCTTTTAATTTTTTTTTCTTTAATCTTATTAACTATTGGGCTTAATTCAAAACATTGAATTCAATCTAATATAACTATTGGGTTTAACTCAAATTCATTTACTAACTATCTATATCTATATACATAATATCATTTTATTATTAAGTAATGTCACATGTCCTCTTCATGTTCAAACTTATTTGTGAAAATATTATTTACATAATATCATTTTATTATGGTAACTATATTTTCTAATAATATTTTTTTAAAAAAATATTCTAATATTAATTACCCAATATTATTTGATGTTACATTTTTTAACCAATGGGATTAATTCAAAACTTTTATCTTTCATTATTTATTATTTATTTTTCTCTTTATCTCTTTAACCCAAGTGTTTTTTTTTCCTATTATTTTTAACACATTTACTAATCAATGGGTTTAATTAAAAACATTGAATTAAATCTAATATCTAAGATTTATCTATATCTAAATATTATTTATAAAAAAATCGCGCCATGGCGCGGGGATCGTACTAGTATTTCTCAAATCAAAAGTGAAAACTTGAAAATGAAGAGGTACTTTAAGAATTAGAGGGTGGAATTTGATTTGAGTACTAGATTTACCTGCTTATTTAATTATATTGTTCAAGGGATTATTTAACCCCCCCCCCCCCCCACCTTTTTAATAAATAAAGTTTTCTTGTTGAATGATAAATGCTTTTAATTTTGTGTTATTGGGAAACTTTTGGTGTTTTAATACCTACCTAGATCTCTTGTCTTGGATTTGTTTCTTTTATTAACCTAGTTTGCAATATATGGTCGATGGATTGATCATTTTCTGTCATCTTCAATGAACTTTTCTACATTGGATCTTTTCTGCTCCTACCCTCTCAGTTCGAATTAATGAAATTTCTCACCTCTTGTTAGGAGTGGGCATTACCGGGTATCCGACACAAACTGTATAATCGTATCGGGTACCCAAAACCGTTTAGTATAAATAGGTCGAACCGTGAACGAACCGTTATGAACCGAGTATCCGACATGGTAAAGGTATTCGGATCCGTGTCGGATACCCGTGTTATCCGATCCGAACCGTGAGGCTCTCTCCCTGCAATTCCCCGGCGTTCGAATCCAGGGCGGGCTATGGATACCCGTGTTATCCGATCCGAACCGTGAGTATCCGATTCGGGGTCTCCGAATCCTCCGCCTCCCTCACCCGCTCCCTGCAATTCCCCGGCGTTCGAATCCAGGGCGGGCTATGGATGGAATTCGATTATGGTTCCGACATCGGATGAAATTTATTTGGATTTTTAATCCTTTACAAAGAGAAAGGAGGAGTGAATTAGAGAAGATGAAGAGACTAGAGAGAGGGGTTTGAGAGATCAGGGAAGTCGGCGTTTTGAATTTGAGAAATTGATGGAGAGAGGAGACGCTGATTGTGTTTGTTTAGGGTTTGGTTTGGGCTGGCTGGGCTTTTTTTAACTAAGGGGTAAAATTAAGTGGGCTGAGCTTTTTAAACATGGAAAAAAAAACCCGCTGCTGAAAGCAAGGCTCGAACCCGTGCCTCCCCATTCTTCCTACGAGACTCCACTGTTTGGGCTATGTCTTCTACATGATTCAGTGAACGCCTATAAAATATATATTATTCATTTACAGGGATGTATATTAAAAAAAAATAAAAAATAAAAACGGTTCATGTCGGGTATCCGACAAGGGCATATGCCCGATCCGAACACGAACCGTTTAATGTCGGGTTTTATCGATTCGTGTCATTATCGTGTCGTGTCTTTTCGGTTTCATGTTTTTTCGTGTCGTGTTGTCTTGTTTTCGTGTCGTATCAGTCGTGTTGGGTTTTTCTACACACCCCTACCTCTTGTTCTTGTTAATGGAATAATATATTTTTTAAGTCTTACACCCTATAAGCTTGCTTTAACTGTGTACAGCATGGAGTCACTGTTAGTCCTTGATTCCTTCTAATTCGCGTTGCCTATTAAATAATAAGAGTCGATTTTCACCTAGCTATTATTCAATTATGTAGTGTTTAGATGATACTGATTTATACTCATATTCCAGTCATTCAAAGTTGGTTTTCTTTGGTAGTTTTTTTTTATCATATATACATGGATATTCATAGATTAGATGTGATTTATGTGACTCTTTTTCCCATTTAGTCTCAAGTGATCATGCTTATTTTTGTTGTGTACGCATACATGCTTATTTTACCTACTGTATGCTCATTTTATTTGCTTTGTGCAGATCAAATTAGGGGAGCCTGGGTACAAGGAAAGATATTATATGGAGAAATTTGGCACTTTAGATCCAGAGATTGATGATGTTGGAAGAGATGTAAGTTTTATGGCTCTTGTGGATAACTTAGTATTTGAAACCCTAAAGTTTATTGAAGTTTATTAACTAAATCTTACATAGTATCAGTATACTCTCTGTTTTTTCTTATTTGTGTTTTTTCTTTTTCAAATATGAAAATTGATTATTATAAGTTTGATTTGAAACCCTAAAGTAATTTATGGATTTGGTGATCTAAATTCTTTGATAAGAGGAGAGTGTATTCATTTTATTTGGCCTTTTGTTTTTGTTTTTGTTTTTCTTTTTTTTGTTTTATTTTTTTATTATAACCTGATTGAGGTCCTTTTGATTCTTGACAGCTCTCACACTCACACTCCTTTCAGAACAATGGATGGTGGGAAGAGATTGACAAGCAATGCATAGCATGGCCAGGTATTGCTGGACCACCAGTTGCCATGGTAAATCTCTCTTTCCCTCCCTAGTTGTTCAGCTCTCACGATTTCTAAGCATACATCCACTGTGTCTTTGATGAAATCAGGTCCGAAAGCTTAGATTCATAGCTCCATTTCATTCTCCTTGTTTCTCTTTCATCGCTCTCGGTTCGTTCCCTCAAATCTGAGCTTCAGCTAGCCGTTCTCCCTCTTCTGTTGAGGTCAGTATGCTTCTTTCTCTTCCTTCTTGTTCATATCCCTATCTGGATTTATCCCTTCGAAAAATCATTTTCTGTCAATGAGTATATAATTCGATTCTTTACAACTGGATCTGTTTAGGTCTTGTCAAGTAGTTGGATGCTCTTTCTAGCTTCAGTGAGATCATTCTTTTAGAAGATGAATCCTATCAGCTATTCAAAGAATAAAGTTTAAGATAAATCTTAAACTTTAGTGGATCGATTTTAAATGTCTCCAATAATCACTCGTTGCCTAGTTGCTTAATAAATGCATTTCTGTTTATTTCATGAATATGTTATCTTAAAGAACATTCCATGCTTGAGGATCACTCGTTGCCTAGTTGCTTAATAAATGCATTTTTGTTTATTTCAAGATAGATAATCTCTTATTTGACAATCTTGCAGGTTATACAACAAGCTATGGATGAAAGGCTTACCGCGAAGTAACACGTGTCAACTTCCTTCAGGTTTAAGCTAAACTTGCATCTTTCATCTACTTATGTATAGTCCCATGTTTACATTCTTGTAAAATGTTTCATCTAGGTTTTAAAAACTTATTCCGTTTGTGGTGAATAGGTAGAATCCCATGTTTTTATATTGAATATTTGAATCTCAAGTTGTTAGTTTAGTTTTAGTATATTTCGATCTAAGTATATTTCTGCATGGCTTATGAAGCTTATGATAGGATAATGAGTTAATGAAAGATGATTGACTAGTAGTCTCGTCAAATAATTCTGAAACATATTCTGAGGCAGTTTATGTACTCATTTTTTCAGGGAGAGTCAAATGATCTAATGGGACAATCCCAGATATTCCTGTTTGCAAATGGGAGGGATCAACATCCTACCAATTGATTTTGACAAGTCATTGCCAAGAGACTTGTTTAACCAAAGTCCAACCAAGGTATAGATGTTTTGCATCCGTTGCTTCTGAACTTGAATTTGATCATCTTTGGCCTTGTCAGGGTAAATAAAAAGCCATTATGTGATATGGTCTTATTTCTGTGGACAACTTTCTTATTTGGATCATTAAGCCTTGGTTTTGGATCTTTGTGGAATTATGTGTATTTTTTTGTGTGGATATATCACTATAAAAGTATAAAGTGAAGTTCTTCTTGCATATTCTCCTTTTTTGCATCAATTCATAAGAAAAGCTCAACAAATAAGCAGGTGATCAAATGAGAGATTCATTTTGGTCAATAGAGAATTCTTATAAAGTAGTTTAGTTAAGCTTTTGTTCTGCTATTTATTGTTTTAGTTTTTCTCTTCCTTGTAACTTTGTTAAATGTACATCTTTGAATGATCCCAATTTTAAATGATTGCAGCTGCTACTTTTTGCAACTGCTACTTTTTTTCATCTGGGGTTTCTGTTGTTCCAAGGTAATTAAATTGAGTTATCCTTTATAAAGTTCACATTTTAATAGATCTAGCAAGCTGCATTATTGATGCTTTATTACAGAACTGATTTTGTTCTTGTCTGTTGTTTTATCTCTTGTTTGGAAATGAAAGATTGGATGAGAGTTTGTAATGAGGATGAGTGTAGACCTGAGAGACCTATTTCTTTATGAGGCATTTTTTTATTCTATATGTAAATTTTATAATTTTGTATATTTATTGTATATAAATTATGTAGTTTTTGAGATTTTATTATATATGTAAATTTTGTATAATTAATGAAATTTTATTATTTATGTAAATTTTGTATAATTTAATGAAATCTTATTATTTATGTAAATTGTGCGTATTATTATATTTTTTAAAAAAATATTGGACTTTTTAGCCCGGGTTTGAATAATCCGAGCTAAAAAGATGGGTTTTTTTTTTTAATTTTCCCATGCCCTTTAGCTACGGCAACTTGTCGTGGCAAATGTGACGTATTTTCCAGCAGGGGTTGTTTGCCGTAGCGTAGCCGTCGCTAATTTTTTTCGCTACGGCTATTTTCCGAAGTTACAAAATTTTGCCACCCCGGAATTTTCCACCCCCCCCCCCCCCCATTTGTCGTAGCTTAGCCGAAGCTAGATGCCTTTTGCCACCCCTTAAAGGCCTTTTGCCACGGCTTTTTGCCGATGCGAATTTCTTTTTTTTTTTGTAGTGCCAACAAATCTCCCTATGAACTGCTATACAATAAACCTCCTTCATACAACCATCTCAGAGTCTTTGGGTGCCTATGCTTTGTTAGCACCCTTAAAAGAGGAAGGGATAAGTTCCAACCTCGAGCCAATCCTTGTGTGTTTTTGGGCTATGCTTATGGCAAGAGTGCTTACACTGTGCTTGATCTCAAATCCAATCTCATTACTCATACACGAGATGTCATTTTCTTTGAATCTCATTTCCCATTTCACAATAAAACCACCACTTCTGATATTCCACTTCCTTCTCCTGCTTCTTCTTTTCCTTCCTATATATTCTTACCAACTGTTACACCCACTTCTCCTGCTTCTCTTGTCCACACAGATGCCAGACTTAACCAAACTTCTGCTGATCATCCACCCACAAATATTATCATTCCATCACCACCAGTTTTGTCCCCTACTAATACCTAAACAGATATTCATCCAGATGCTTGTCATGATACTCAGACAGTTGATCACAACCCTCCTTTAAGGAGATCCAATAGGGTTCTTCACCCCCCTGCCCCATTTGCAGGACTATGTGTGCAATGTGTGTTCCTCTTCTCATTCACATCCTTTTGCATTTTTTGCCACCACTTTACCTTCCAATGCATATTCCCTATTGTCCCGCATTACATCTTACATTGAACCCACCACATACAAAGAAGCTGCCCGAGATCCAAATTGGGTTATGGCAATGAAGAAAGAGATAGATGCTTTATCTGCAAATAAAACTTGGGTCCTTGTTCCTCTTCATGCAGGTAAGAGAGACATATGATGCAAATGGGTTTTCAAAGTGAAATTAAAAGCTGATGGTAGTCTGGAGCGTCACAAGGCTTAATTAGTAGCCAAAGGATTCACCCAAGTCGAGGAAATTGACTATCATGAGACCTTTTCCCCTGTTGTCAAGATGACAATCATTAGATCTATCATTGCTTATGCTGCTGCTAAGGGATGGTCTCTTCATCAGATGGATGTCAATAATGCATTCTTACACGGGGATTTATATGAAGATGTTTACATGAAACTGCCTGAGGGATTCACAACTGATTCACGCCTTGCTTGTAAACTCCAAAAGTCTTTATATGGACTTAAGCAAGCCAGTAGGCAATGGTTTCACAAACTGACCACTGTGAAGGTTCGATAATGTAAAACAAAGTAATATAAAGATACTCTAGAAGGGGGGTTGAATAGAGTATGCCCGTTTTTCGCAGAAAGTCTCAAGACTTTTGGAGCTTGTACCAAAACCTTTGAGATTAAACCTGAATCACAAAGTTAGACAATCTAACCAAGTGCGGAAATGAGGTAAAGCAATAAGTAAAGAACACGAGTAACTGTTTACGAGGTTCAGCACGAACTTGGCCTACGTCCCCGCCTAGGGTTCTTCCACAACCCTAGGATTCAAAAGGCTTTATTGATTCGCTTAACTTAGGATCCTAATAGCTCACCGAGAAGCCTCTCTCCTCTACAATTGCAATCTAGTCAACTCACGTTCCCTTGGAGTCCTAGGCCAATCTAGAAGAGCCCCACCGCTCTCAGCTATCTAGTACAATCCTCTTACTCTCACAAATCAATAGCCTAGTGCAACTTCCCGAGTTATAAACTCTCGAGTAACACTATAAATGAATATATCCTATAAGCTCACAGTGACTCTCGAAGGCTTTGAAATAAACAACAAACTCTTGAGCGCTTAGTAGAGAGACACTTGGAAGACAGATCTTGCTTGAATGAATGAAAGCTCGTGTAGCACTTGTTATTTTCTGTCTTATATATATATAATATAAAGGAAGTATATAATAAGATTAAATAATATACGAAATTATAAAATAGGTTTTGTATTTCATCAACTGATAATGCTCCAAGGCCTTTGACACAAACATCCTGTCAAAGCCTTTGAAACATTAATTCCAATTTTCATCAAGGGAGGAAGTTATCAATCTCCCCCTTGATGAAAGACAAAACCTGTGCATCCCTGCAACTTAGTCAAGCATAGATAATAAAATAGAAATCAGACTAAGTACCTGCAAGGGTTAGAGAAATGTTGGATCAAAAATTTTAAAGCATGCAAAAACCATCCAACCGAAAACCATAAATCAAAAACCAAGGTCTTCCAAGACCTTTAAGTAGAGGTTTTCAAAGTCTAAACACCACAGATCATCTCCCCCTTTTTGTCTTTCAACAAAGGGCGGAGGTAAAAACAGTCACAAAAAAAAAATCATCAAAAGTTTTGAAAACGTTTCCAAACGAAACCAGCAATGTATCAAGTTCTCAGGGGTGGGATAGGGTAGGGTAGGGTTTAGGCTTAGTCATCCGGAGCATCATCAGTGAGCCTCGTCCACAGTCCGTCCAGCATCTTGGAAATCCCGCTCATCTCCGTCATAAACTTCTTTTGCAGCTCCTTGATATCCAGGCGAACTTCCTCCAAGCCCAACTCTAGGTTGTCCATGCGTTCATCGAAGGCTGAAGCAGTGGGAAAGGCTTTTGAAGGAGTGGAAAGACTCAAGGTCCCTTGGGGAGACCGAGTGATTCCAATCTTTTCAAGGCATTTAGAGTCGAACTTACCCATATGACGCAGCTGTTCTTCATTTTTGACATCAATTCCAGAAGCTTTGAAGATAGGGGTCAAAAGGGTAGCAAAGGGGAGGGGAGAGCCTTTTCTAGCTTTTCTGACATGAGCTATGGTTCCAAGGATAGTGTTGGCCAGATCAAGGTCAAGGCCATTTAAGATGCGGTAGAGCAGGACCATGGCATTGTCAGTAAGGAGTGAGCCAGAGTTAAGACGGGGTTAGAGGCATCGAACAATGATGTTGAAAATAATTTTTGCCTCAAGGGTTAGGGATAAGTGGGTGAGTTGCTTTGAGGAGCTGTTGGATGCTTCAGTAGGAGATACTTGGCTCGGGCAAGGATGATGCAATTCTCTTTTGAGGGGTGTATTTCAGAGGGTGGAACTGGGGTAGGTAAGCCAAGGAAATCTGCAAAATCATTGGAGTTGAGAGAGATTCTAACCCCTTTTACAACAGACTCCAAAGACCAACCATTGGTGTCGTTTTTGGTATTTAGGTTAATGTAAAACAGACGGGTAAGCTGGGGGTAGTAGACAGTTTCAAGGTTAAGAAGGGTCCAGGCTGGGGATTTTTTTAGAAGCTCAATGCATGGTAACTTCAAAGCTTCGAAGAACTCAAAATCCAAAAAATCAGAACAACTAATCTTACGAGTTCGAAACTCGTCTACCCACTTACTAGCAGTCTCAGCATCTTGAAACCAAGAGGAGGGAAAGGATTGATTTACCTGGATATAGGTCGGGGGTCGGCATTCTTTCTGCGAGCAACTGTTGGAGCAGCTCTCTTGACAGGCGCTACAAGACTCTTGACAGTGCCCTTCCTAGTACGCTTGGGGGATGGAGGCTTGACAGCAGCAGGGGCTTTCCGCTTCTTTGGAGACGGGGGAGGAGGAGGAGAAGGAGAGGGAGATTCTTCCTCCTCTTCCTCAGACCCCGAGTCCTCACCGGACCCCGCTTCATCTCCTTCGGCATCCTCGTCATCTCCAGATCCCTCTTGCTCTTCTTCTTCTTCCTCAGGCTCCTCCTCGGACGGAACCTCCTCGGCTTCGGCTTCCTTCCGAATCCGCTCAGCTTCTTCCTCGGCCAGTTTCTTAGCAATCTCGGCCTCCTCATCGGCCTTTTTCTTCCTCAAGGCCTCCTCATCGGCTTCCTTGGCAGCATCTCTTTCCAGGAGGGCGTCTAGGTCATCTTCCTCCTCTTCCTTTGTAAAGGCTCGGATTTTCAAATCCTAATTTTTCGGAAAAAAAGGAAATTAAAAATGAATTCAAATCGAATTAAAAGCTCGTTTAGCGGATTCCGACCGTAATATAAAATTTGACGAACGATTTCCGTCATTTTACCTCGAAAAATTAAAATAATTATCAGATGGCGATATCCTTGTCGATTATAAAAATCTAATTGATCGAGAAAGCGATAGTCGAATAAACTAACATTTGTGAACTAATTGCGGGATTCAAAATTTGCGTATTCGAGATTTACTTTCGGCTATTGGGTTAACCAATTCAACACTCCATTCTCACCCACTCCCATCACCTCACCTTACCCTTCCAAACCCATTCCCTCCCTCTCCCATCACCATCCGGAGGAACCATTTCACGCTACTTCACCATCACCTTTGTTCATCATCACCATCACTCTCTAGTCTCTCCCCATCGTCACCCCTAGCTGCAACCACCATCACCAACATCGTTGCCACCATCATCACATTCCACCATCGTTGGCACTCTTCACCGTCACTCACCACCTCTTCCACCATCATCCTCCTTCCTCGAGACGCCAACAGAAGCATCATTCCCCTCTGTGGAACCACCACGCCAGCAGTAGCGCCACCCGGATTCGGAGATCAACGAGCGCAGTTGTCAATCATCCACTCCGTTCGAACGGGAAGCCTCATTCCGGTAAGCCGTTGTCCTTCATTTCCGATCGAAATCACCTTCGGTCTTCACCAACACACTCACCCATATCCGGTACAGGTCCGACGAGCCATCGCGAGCCACCGACGAAGCCTAGAACTCCGATCGAGAGCTCCGAAGTCGCGAAAAATCCATCTCGGTGAGCTCCGAATTTATCCTCGTTTCGATTCGTTTTTAGTCTTTTCGGTGCTTAGGCTAGTCGGGAGTGAGCGTGGGCTGAGTGTGGGACGTTCGGGTGGGCTCGAGATCTCTGGCGAGCTCGAGAGAGGTACGAGCGAGCAACGTCGAGAGCGTCGAGAGCAGCGCGAGCGCGAGCCCGAGTAGAGCGAGGACGAGGCGAGCGAGGCAGCTGGGGCCTGTGTGGGAATGTGAGCGGGGAGGAGGCTATGATTCCGAGGCGCCGTCGAGCAAGTGGAGGAAGCCGGAGGTGGGTCGAGCTCCGTCGGGCGCCATGGTCGCGAGCGAGGAAGCGTAGGCGAGAGCAGCTTCTTTATTTGAATCGGGAAGGAGATGAGCTGACTTGGCTCGTGTGGCCCCCACTTTTCCAATTTGCATTTTGTTCAGTAATTAAACCGGGTGGGATTATTTATATGGGTTCGGTTCGGTTCGGTTCGGGTTATCCATTATTATTTAGCTAATTAGCGGTATTTAAAATTATTATATATATATAATATTATTTGAGGTTAAGACATAAAATATTATCTCGGGAGATTTATAAAGAATTTGGAAAAGAATTTCAAGGTATCTAATAAATAAATTCAAAAGGGGATTTAGCGAGTATTTTCAAGGGTCGGAATACTTACCTATTTAACTGGGATTTGAAACAGTTTTGAAACTAACTTGGGAATAAGACATATTCGATGACTAACTAGAATGATAATATGATCGTTTGACTAACATAATGATATGTATGACAAATAGCATGGCTTGTGGTGAATTATTATATGAGATTAAATGTTGGATAATTATGACGATCTAGTAGGATTTTATATCACACAAATTATGTCTTATGATTTTGATGAACCGTTGAGGTATATGCGGAACTGATGTATATGAACATGCGGAATTGGTTGAATAACGATGTGGTCTTGTGGAGCGGATGATGCGATGAAATGACTTCCATAACGTGTTACTTGTTCTATTGATTGAGGTGTGCTTGAGTGCTTAATAGTTGGATGTAGACTTATGTATATTCAATCATGTACTAGGTGATACTAGGTGATTTTGACTACTGTGTGCTGGATTCTTTTGTTGCCGATCTGCTAGCCAGGTAAGTACCTCCGGGGCTTACTCAGTAACCAGTACCTCCTGCCTGATGTGTCATATAGTATGTAGGTGTTGCATATGCATAAGAGCATGTCATGTAGTATCATGCTTAGGAATTGCATTTACGAATGAGCATCCTTACTCTGTATGCGTTTGAATACAGAACGGCCGTTATCTGTGAGTCTTAGAGTCCTTGCTAGGGTCATAGGGCAGCCCAGCTTCATCGGGTGTTGTCCTCCTCGAGTCATTTATATATATCACGAGATACGAGATGGGCATGATATATGATATGATGATGAGATATGATATGATGATGAGATTTGATATGATTATAGTATCGAACTGGCCAGTCTCCACCTTGTCTGGAAGAGGGGTGGTGGTAGAAGAGGGATATACCACTTGGTATTCTTTGTTAAGGCCTTACTTAATATTCCGCACATATGAGTTAGGAACATGATAGTGTGGTTAATATTCCAGTACTGCATGAAGGCCTCTTTATTCTAGGTATAGGCGTATTATATGTCCTCAGCGCGGTCAGAGGACCCGCGGGCGGACTCTTGGCCTGACTTGGTGGTATAGTTTCAGGTACCCGATATACTGCTTGATTTTGTGCTGTTATGACGAGGTCTATTCATATGGCGGAGAGTGAGTGGTTAAAACCTGACTTCACCAGATTCACGCTTTTGGGATTTCTCCCTAATTATACTCTGTTTTGACCCGGCTCTGCCGTGGCACTGGTTGTATCACTTTCAGAACTTATGCCCTTTGCATGATAAAGGATTTCTCGCGTTGTAGACTTAGGACAGGTACAGGGGTTTACCTCAGGGTCTCCAACGGACCTTCCGGATTTGGGTGCGAAATCCCACTTTAAACTACACATCTTCGATTTCAAACCTTCAACCTGTACTCGGGGCGCAAGATCCCAACGAGGGGTTTCATCCCTCGAAACGTAACTCGGGAATCATAATCTTGGGCCGTTACATCCTTGTCCAATTCCTCATCCAAAATCTTCCTCTTTCCTTTCTGTTTAGCACTGATCGGCTTCTTAGCATAACGCTTTTGAGAGCCCTTGGGAACAATGGTCGTGCTCTCAGCGATGGTGCTCTGGACGAGACGACAGTTGGGACGATATCTTGAGGAGCGGGTTCAGGTGTGGGAGAGGTAGCAGTGGCCTGACGTCCCTTGGGGGTGGCGCCAAGTCTTTTGGGTGTGACAGCTTTCTTGGTTTTGGGTGCCATGGAGGAAATCGGCTAGGGATTTCTTAGAACAGATTGAGAGGTTGAGGAAGGAGAAGGTGAAGGGGTTTGGATAAGGTATGGGTGTGGGTTGTAATCGGGTACAGGATTGGGTTTAAGTAGAGGGAGTGATGGGACGGGTTTAGAGTTTCAAGGAAAGAAATCATCACATTTCCAATTTGAAAGGTTTCCAATTCAAAATTCAAAATTTTCCATTAAAATCGGACTGAATAATCAAAATATCTTGTTCCAAAAATAAAATATCTTTAACGGTTAAGAAAATCACAAAAAGGGCAATTTTTCAAATCCGATTAAAACAAATATAATTCATTAAATATCTAAAAAGATATTAACCAAAAATATATGATCCGATATATGTAATCCACCATTTAGTTCACACACCTTGACATAGTTCTCAAGGGTCTTGATACTAAGTAGAATTTATCTTTCGTAAAGGGAAAGCTCCCCCTACGAAAGTGCATCCTTGTTAATCATCTCAATCTCTCGTCTTATGAAGGTGAACCTGTCCTCTGCCAAAGGCTTAGTAAAAATGTCAGCCCATTGATAATCAGTAGAAATAAAAGATATGGACACATCACCTTTTTCAACATGATCTCTAATGAAATGATGCCTTACATCAATATGTTTGGTCCTTGAATGTTGAACAAGATTCTTAGTGATGGAGATGGCACTTGTATTGTCACACTTAATTGAAATACCTTTGAGGTTGATGCCAAGATCTCGCATTTGTTGAGCTATCCAAAGGATTTGGGAGCAACAGGCTCCAGCTGCAATGTATTCGGCTTCTGCAGTGGATAGAGCAACTGAGTTTTGCTTCTTTGAGTGCCAACTAATAAAAGATGCTCCTAAGAATTAGCAACATCCTGATGTGCTGTTCCTATCCACCTTATAGCCTGCAAAATCTGCATCAGAATATCCAATTAAAGTGAAATCCTTTTGCTTTGGGTACCATAGTCCAAGCTCCTTAGTGCCATTGAGATATCGAAAGATCCTCTTCACAACCACGAGGTGAGATTCTTTAGGATCAGCTTGAAACCTAGCACACATGCAAACACTAAACATGATGTCAGGTCTACTAGCCGTGAGATATAATAAAGATCCAATCATTCCTCGATACTCCTTTTGATTGACACTTGTTCCAGTCTTGTCTTGATCTAGAGACAATGTTGAGCTCATGGGAGTCTTGGCTGCATTGGATTGATCCATCTTGAACTTCTTCAAGAGATCCTTAGTGTACTTGCATTGGTTGACAAAGATCCCTTTCTTGGATTGATGAACTTGTAATCCCAAAAAGAAGTTGAGTTCACCCATCAAGCTCATCTCAAATTCACTGCACATGATGTCAGAAAATTCATTGCACAAAGATGTGTTAGTAGCACCAAATAATATATCATCACCATAGATTTGAATAACCAAAATGTCATTTCCTTTGGTTTTGATAAAAAGAGTCTTGTCGATCAACCCCCTTTTAAAATCATTTTCTAAAAGATATTTTGACAAGCGCTCGTACCAAGCTCTTGGGGCTTGTTTCAAACCATAAAGCGCTTTGTCAAGTTTATAAACGTGATTAGGAAATTTTGAACTTTCAAAACCTAGGGGTTGAGCCACATATACTTCTTCCTCTAAGAAACCATTAAGAAAAGCACACTTGACATCCATTTGATATAACTTTATCCTCATAAAAGATGCAAATGCTAATAGAATACGAATAGCTTCAAGCCTGGCTACGGGAGCAAAGGTCTCCTCGTAGTCAATACCTTCCTCTTGATTGTAGCCTTGAGCAACAAGCCTTGTCCTGTTCCTCACAATCTTACCATTCTCATCTAGCTTGTTTCGAAATACCCATCGTGTGCCAATGACTGATTGATGCTTTGGCCTAGGCTTCAAGGTCCAGACTTTGTTTCTTTCAAATTCGTTAAGCTCACTTTGCATAGCAATGATACAGTCTGGCTCCTGAAGTGCCTCATCTACCTTCTTTGGTTCAATACGAGAAACAAACGCATGAAAAGCACAAAGATCTTTAAGTTTAGAACGAGTTTGAACACTAGAAGTAGGGTCAGAAATGATATCCTTTAAAGAGTGTGATGAGGAGTATTTGAATTTCCTTTTGCTAGTCTCAACTCCTTGATTCGTCACACTAGTAGGATTGACTTGTAGTACATCTGATTCCGTGGTCCTGTTAGGTTCAGTTACAGCAGTTTCTGATGTCTCAACACTGTTGGATTGGACACCAAGGGTTTTGGACGAATCTTCAACACCTTGGGCCAATTCTTCAGTGTTAAGAATCGGTTCCTGCATGTTCCTCTTCTCTGTGTTCTTAGCAGCAGTATCATCACCTTCCTCGTTCTCTTCATGGATGTTAAGATCTATATCTGCAACACTTTCACTCAAAGCACCATCATTGCATTCATCAAAAATAACATGTATACTTTCTTCAACTACCTGGGTCCTTTTATTGAAGATTCTATAAGCTTTGCTACTCGTGGAATAGCCAAGAAATATACCTTCATCACTACGCGCATCAAATTTTCCAAGGTTATCTTTTCCATTATTATGAACAAAACAAGTACAGCCAAAGGGTTTAAAATAAGATATAAGTGGTTTGCGGCCTTTGAAAAGTTCATAAGGAGTTTTCTTTAAGATGAAACGAATAAGACAACGATTCAAAATATAGTTAGCTGTGTTAACAGCTTCAGCCCAATAGGTTTTAGGTAATGCATTTTCTAAAAGCATAGTCCTGGCCATATCCTCTAAGGTGCGGTTATTGCGTTCCACAACCCTGTTTTGTTGAGGTGTCCTAGGAGCAGAAAAGTTATGGGAGATGCCATATTTAGCACAAAACAAATCAAATTGAAGTTGATCAAACTCCCTACCATGATCACTCCGAATAGACACTATGGGCTCGTTTCTTAAAGTTTGCAACTCCTTACAAAGTTTCGAAAACTCAAATAAGGCCTCTGATTTTTCTTTCAAAAATGCAACCCAAGTATATCTAGAAAAATCATCAACAACAACTAGCATGTACTTTTTACCATTGGGAGATTTGACTCGCATAGGACCACATAAATCCATATGTAAAACTTCAAGGGGTCTAGAAGAACTTACAACCTTTTTGGGTTTGAACGAGCTAAGTGTTTGTTTACCTCGTGTGCATGCGTTGCACATGTCAATACCTTTGAAGTCCATTTCAGGTAGCCCTCTTACAAGCCCTTTGGACACAAGCTTCTCTAGTGTATGTGGACTCACATGACCGAGTCTCCTGTGCCAAAGCTTTGGATCGTCTGTCAAAGCCTTTAGACAAGTTAAGCTTCCTTGTGCCACTTGATTAGCATTTACGGCGTATATGTTGTTGTAACGGTAGGCAATCAATATAACTTCACTTGTATCTTCTCTGCACACTATACATCTTTTCTTGTTAAATCTGACATTGTTACCACTATCACATAATTGAGAGACACTAAGCAGATTATACTTCAAACCATTAACAAGATAGACATTTTTAATACTATGGCTGGAATCACTTCCAACACTACCAATACCAACGATGTCGCATTTCCCTTTGTCACCAAGAGTGATTGTTCCCGTGGATTGCTCCTTTAGATCATGAAAGAGAGAACTCTTCCCACTCATATGCCTCGAGCATCCACTATCAATAATCCATTTGTGTTCTTTCACCTTGGTGATCTCCTGCAAGACAAACATCAACCTTTGTGGCTAGACCAATAAGCAAATTTGGATCCATTGTTGGGGTAAACCATATTTGGTAAAATAGTGCCTTTTGGGACTCAAACTTGTGTTATCCGTTCTTTTCTCAAATGAACAGGAAATGTATAGCGAATAATATATGGATCCTTTCTTCTATAAGGGCAGGTCTCTTTTACATGTCCCTTTCTAGCACAATGGTGACATATAAGAGAGGTTCTGCTTCCTTTTGCCTTTACAAAAGTGGTAATGTGTTGCTTCTTTAAAAACTTTGGATTGTAACCAATACCACTTTTGTTTAGAGAGCTTTGTTGCTCACCCAATATTCTATCGAGAGTACCTTTGGATTTGGTAAAACTTATGAGGGTTGTCTGTTGGTCTTGAATCTTATTATTCAGGGAGATCTTCTCATTCTCCAAGTCATGATGCTCATTTCTTAGAGATGAGAGATCTTGCTTGAGTTCAGATTTCTCCGAGTCAAGCGTCTTGACTTTAATGTCAAGACCTGAATAAGAAGCTTCAAAACCTTTGACCCTCATAGACAGATCCTCAATAGTTCTTTCCTGGTCCACAGTTCTCTTAATAAGAATGTTAGTTTGGGCAATAAGCTTCTCTTCATTGGCAATCATATTGGAAAGGAATTCCGATAATACCTCTTTTGGACTTTCCATAAGTTCTCTTACAGTAGCTTCAAGCTTTTCATCGTGGGATTCATCTTCTGAGGCCATAAGACAAATGTTGGCCTTCTCATCGTCGGAGTCAGAGTCGGAATCACTCCAAGTTGCCACCATGGCTTTCTTCTTCCATTTGTCACCTTTCTTGGGCTGGCTCTTTGTCTTTTGAGGGCAGTCCTTCACAATATGATCTGTTTCACCACATTCAAAACAGGACAACGGTTTAGTCTTCTTTTCATACTTGTTGTATTGAGGCTTACCTCAAAATTTTGAAGACTCTGATCCATCCTTGTTGTTGAATTGCTTCTTCATTTTGAGAATTCTAGCAAGGCCTCTTGTGATAAGAGCAAAAGGATCATCCTCATCGTCATCCTCATCTTCGGAATCAGATCCATCCTTGGGCTCATCCTTCTTAGACTTGAGTGCCAAGTTCTTAGTGCTAGCTGGAAGTTCTCCATCGTCTTCATTAAGGATCATCTCATGCGTGATCAGCTTCCCAAGAAGGTCATCAAGGGGTAGAGTGGTGAGGTCCCGGGCTTCCTCTATAGCTGTTACTTTTGGACCCCATTTCTCCTTTGGAAGGCACCTCAGTATCTTCCTCACTTTCTCGACGTTGGTAAAGCTCTTGCCGAGAGAGTCAAGGTTGTTGGTGATTTCTGTAAATCGTGTGAACATGACCTTGATTGACTCATCAGACTTCATCTTGAAGAGCTCATACTTTCGAAGGAAGATGCTGATCTTGGTGTCTTTCACTTGGCTTGTTCCTTCATAGGTGACAACCAATTTGTCCCAAATCTCTTTAGCTGACCTACAAGATGAAATACGGTTAAACTCATCAGTACTAAGACCACAATAGAGTAAGTTAATAACCTGTAGTTTTTGGAGATGGTTTCAAGATCGGCTTGGTTGTATTCAGACTCCTTCTTTGCAACTTTGGTATCATTTGGTCCATCTTTCTCTGGAATCTTCGGACCATTCTCTATAATGTTCCAAAGCTCTAGATCTTGGTCTATGATGAACATCTTCATCAAAGATCTCCAGTGGACAAAGCTGTTTCCTACAAAGAGTGGCGGTCTGCTTGTGGACCTTCCCTGTGCAAATCCTCCGCTTGCTTCACCAGACATGATCGAAAACTCACAAGATTGTTAGATAAAAAACAGTGAGTAAATCTCTGATACCAATTGAAGGTTCGATAATGTAAAACAAAGTAATATAAAGATACTCTAGAAGGGGGGTTGAATAGAGTATGCCCGTTTTTCGCAGAAAGTCTCAAGACTTTTGGAGCTTGTACCAAAACCTTTGAGATTAAACCTGAATCACAAAGTTAGAAAATCGAACCAAGTGCGGAAATGAGGTAAAGCAATAAGTAAAGAACACGAGTAATTGTTTACGAGGTTCAGCACGAACTTGGCCTACGTCCCCGCCTAGGGTTCTTCCACAACCCTAGGATTCAAAAGGCTTTATTGATTCGCTTAGCTTAGGATCCTAATAGCTCACCGAGAAGCCTCTCTCCTATACAATTGCAATCTAGTCAACTCACGTTCCCTTGGAGTCCTAGACCAATCTAGAAGAGCCCCACCTCTCTCAGCTATCTAGTACAATCCTCTAACTCTCACAAATCAATAGCCTAGTGCAACTTCCCGAGTTATAAACTCTCGAGTAACACTATAAATGAATATATCCTATAAGCTCACAGTGACTCTTGAAGGCTTTGAAATAAACAACAAACTCTTGAGCACTTAGTAGAGAGACACTTGGAAGACAGATCTTGCTTGAATGAATGAAAGCTCGTGTAGCACTTGTTATTTTCTGTCTTCTTCTTCCTTTCCTTTATATAAGAGCATGGAGCGTGAGGGTCTTCAACACCAGATCTTCATCAACGGCTCTTTCGAATCTTGGCTTGATCTTGAATCTTCTATTTATGGATACTTCGAAGCCATGATTTATTTTGAATTTGATCTCCTCAATATGTACTAAAGGAAAGATATAATCTCGAAATACTTCCTGAAAAGGTTAGTCAAACATATATATATAATATAAAGGAAGTATATAATAAGATTAAATAATATACGGACTTATAAAATAGGTTTTGTATTTCATCAATTGATAATGCTCCAAGGCTTTTGACACAAACATCCTGTCAAAGCCTTTGAAACATTTATTCCAATTTTCATCAAGGGAGGAAGTTATCACACTGCCTTACTTTCCCTTTAGTATGTTCAGTCTAAGCTTGACTACTCATTGTTTACCAAGAGATCGCATGGGAAGCTCACTATAGTTGTTGTGTATGTTGATGACTTGTTGCTCATAGGTTCATATCCAATTGAGATCTCAAAGCTTAAGCTCTATTTAGACAGGCAGTTTAGCATCAAGGACTTGGGAGTTTTGCATTATTTTCTGGGACTTGAAGTATCTTATAGCTCCGGTGGTATTCACCTTTCTCAACACAAATTCAGTCAAGAGGTTATTCGTGAATCTGGGCTCCAGAACATTTATCCAGTCTGCACTCCCCTTCCTCAAAACCTCAAACTTGATCCTCTCCTTGGAGATGTTCTCCAAGATGTCTCTTACTATAGGAAAATGGTTGGTAAACTGAGTTTTCTTACCAACACACGTCCAGATCTTTGCTTTCCAGTACAGTCATTAAGTCAAGTCATGCAGCTTCCACGAACATCTCACTTGGTTGCTCTTCATCAAACAATCAAGTACTTAGCAGGCACTTTGACACATGGGATAGTTCTCAAAGGCTTTGACAACCCTCAAATTGTTGCCTACATAAATTCATATTGGGCCTCTTGTTCCTACACTAAGCGTTCAGTAACTGGATTCGTGATCCTATTGGGTGGCTCACCCATTAGATGGAAATCTAAGAAACAAAGTGTTGTTTCTCGAAGCTCAATAGAGGCTGAGTACCGAGCAATGGCTCAAACTGCAGCAGAGGTGACCTGACTTGTTCGTCTTTTAGATGAACTTGGTGTTACTCCTCTCAAGCCTGTCACTCTATATTGTGACAATCAATCTGCCTTACAGCTTGCTCGAAATCCAGTTTATCATGAAAGGACAAAACATATTGAGATTGACTGCCATTTCACTGGGGAAAAGATCATTGATGGTCTCCTCGATCTGTGTCACATTCCCACTTCTTCACAGCTTGCTGATGTCCTAACCAAGATTCTTCTGTCTCATCAACAGAATGAGTTGCTTGGCAAACTTGGGTTGTCTCCACCCTAAGTTTGAGGGGGGGGGGTGTTGAGGTAGAAGAATCAGATGGACTAGAGTGTTGCACCACCATGGTTATGTACACCATCACCACATTGTAGTCCATATCTTGTAACTGATTTCACCTTGCCTTCATAGTATAAATAGGCAAGAGCGGGAATGTAACAAATCAAGATAAAGCAATGAAACGGTTTCAATTCATCCATCATCACTTTCTCTCTTCTTGATCTCTTTCCTCATCTCCACTCTCAAACTGTGATCGAGCTCGAGTTGGTCGATAATCAACAGAAATCATGCTACTAGGATATATTTCAAGCCAATGCGATTGCATTGTTCAACACATTACTTCAGTTTCGTACTATGATTCTCTTACCAACTTGAACTTGAAGCATTAACTTGAGCTCTGCAACTCACTGTAAGGACAGTCTCGATGTTTTTACGAGGAGATGAAAACAGTGGCTTCGAAGGTATGTAGTACATTCTAACTTACACACTAGCAGCTGCAACCATGTTGTCATGAAAAAAAAATTAATTTACTACTTTGTTGCCACTTAATTTATCTCCCAGAAGTTGGTTACATCCAGGAAAAAAAATCAAAGTGGGCAATTGTATTCAATATAATGTAGACAATATAACATGTGATATAGCTTGCAGCATATTTTCAGTGCTTTTGAAGTGTCAGGCACCACAGCTTCTATTGCTTGCACCATCTATCTGTAAGTAGATTGAATAAAGTTTTCCAATCATTTTTGTTTCATGCTATTCAAAATATGTTCCAATGTGTTCTGCACGTTTTTTCATCTAGTGCTTTGGGTTGGGCAAGAGATATTCATATATATCTCACAAAATTTCTCAGCGATTCTCAACTGAGACAACTATGGAAGCTACCTCCTACCCTCTTCGTCAATGAATTTGCCTGATTTCACATTATGCTTGAATTTCTTTTTTGTCAATGAATTTGCTTTTGCATATGGCACTCCGCTGGTATCTTTGATGTGTCGACAATGACCGGTGGTGTATTTGAGAGTATGAGGCACCTCTAGGAAGAGTTGGCTTATGGTGCCAACAATGGGATCAACATCGCAATTAATTAGACTCTACATTGCATTTAGGTGGTTGGAACCCATCACGGAACAATTTCCCATTCTCGGCTACACGGAGTTCCACTAGGTTAATAGCATATGATTGAGTTTTTCACATTATTTGTAAAAAAACAACTACAAAGCCCATTTTGTTGATGTCTCTTTTTTATAATGTACATATTCATTAAATTACACATAAGATTATAAATAAAAAATGTAGTGCTTTCATAGATTTGAAATTACTCCATCGTGTGAAAACGGATGCTAGTAACATTATAGACATCATCCTATCAACTTAAATCAATGTCTAATACATGTTTTAACATTATATTGCTAATATAAACCGATACATATTGATAACAATAACATCATCATAAATAACTAAAATAAGAGGAAATGGTAATGACTAGACCAAAAAATTGGTCTATTTGAAAAATTGTAATAGCAGGCCCAAAATTTGCTAAACTAAAAAAGTCCACCTCTTGCAAATAAAAGGCCCGGTTTCTTTGCACTGTTGGTGATCGGGGATCAAAGGTGAAGGAGGGGGAGATAATCTCTTTCTCAAATCTGAGCTAGGAAGCGACAAAAGGGGCAGATAAGGGGAACTCCAGTGAGAGAAGTCGGGGCTGCGGAGGACGGCGGTGGGTGAGGGTGAGGCGGCAACGACAGATGTGTGGCTCCCTCCAGCAGTGGCGCATCATGGCATTGGCGGCGGGAGACTTCTTCCGGGGTCTCTCCCTCTCCGTTTGCCAAGAGGCCCGTCTCTCCCTCTCCGTTTGCCTTGCTTCTCACCAGCAACAATGACCTATTCCACCCCCAAATTCCCAATTTGGTGGTTCTATGTTTCTGTTGTCAAAATCTGTAATCCATCAGGACCTCTTCGGTATCCAGATCTAGTAGGTTTCTACTTTCTAGTGGCTTCCAATTTTCAATGCTTATCCCCTTTGATCAGTGACTTTATGAATTAATCGGTTCCTCCCTAAAGTTGTCGTTCAAATTAGTGCTGAACAAATTTATTTAGGTTGGAAGCCCAAAAATCTGGACTGAATCCATGATGATTAATGCAGGAAGTAGGAACTCATTTCGTTGATTGTTAGTTGACAACTTTTGAACAATCAAATTGAATTATTTCATTTTGGAATCATCGAATTGATTTTATATCTGATGCAAACCCTATTCAAATTTGGATAGCCCTTACTCATGTGTTCCAATCTATATTTTCATTGTAGGATCATGGATGGAGCCAAAAGGAGCCATGTATATCGATAAACCAGGGAGGAACAAGAAGAACCTTCATATGATATTGGTTTGCCTCACCTCATGTACTGTCGTTGCATTTACTATGTTAAGCTGAAGTTTCAGTTTGCTAGTTGAAGTTCCAAGGTTTTCCTGGTGATTGAGGAACTCATTCACATCATAGGTATCTCTTTGTATATTCATTTGAATAAAACACAAGTTATAAAATATTAGCTACGTATGAAGCATCTTCATAACTCTTTCGCATCACATGTATCTTAGCAGTTGATTACTACATTGAATTTGGAAAAGCGTTTGCTCAAAAATCACTGATTTTCTTCCCTAAATGTATAACTAGCAACTATACCTTTGAGCTTACTGATATTGTTGTAGAAGAGGTGAATCAAAGTTTGTAATAGGTTGTTGGTGCTCAAAAGATAATTACAATTTATATTCACCAAATCTCATTGTTGAAACTTTTCTCGATAGAAAAGGGATTTGACTTAACTCAAATTTCTGATGTTTATGATTCTTGCAAGTGAGTTACCTTCTTAGGCTGGGCGTAAGATCTAATGATGAGACCGGTTACACACATGTCTTCTCTCCGGCATATTCTTTTTTTTTTTTTTTTTGCAATTTGGTATCGATTCGAACAGAGATGTAGCAAGGAAAAGTTGGTTGTAAGATCTGATGATGAGACCGGTTAGTGACACCATCCACGAGATTGTAGCAAGCGGCTAGGAGAGTGGGACTTCGAGATAATTGGCAGTTTCCTCTGTACAGAAATTTGCACTTGAAACTTTGGCTATGGTGATTTATCGTACAATAAAAAAAAAAAAAAGACAACACAGATCCTTCCACCTGTTTCTTCTTGTAGTGTTACTCGAAGTTGTTTGGCCTTGGGATAGAAGAATTATCGTAGTTGACAAACAACCAGCTTAAAGCTTTGTGATTTGTACGATTGAACATGGTAGGAAATAGCCCATTAGCTCAATTGGTAGAGCATTGTGTATGCACACAAAGATGTGAGTTCGACTCTCACATAGGCTAATGCGGAGTATGTGTTCATATCTCTCTAGACTTATACGATTGAACATGGTAGGAAATATATACACTAGTGGTAGAACAAATTTTTGAATCCGGTAGGATAAATTTATAAATATCTCTAAACTTATAAAATTATAAACTAGTAGGAAATATATATACACTAGTGGTAGGACAAATTTTTGAATCTGGTAGGACAAATTCATAAACTTATAAAATTATGAACCTAATAGGAAATATATACACTAGTGGTAGGACAAACTTGTGAACCTGGTAGGATAAATATTTTTTTTTTTGTGTTCTCGTCATCTCTGTGGCAGTTAAAGTGGAAATAGTTTGGAATTAAAAGGATGAACTAGTACATTAGTTTCAAAAGGATGAACTACTACATTCTTTCTCCCAGGAAGCCTGCAACTCACCTTTGATTTTTTCTGACCACCAAACGAGTATTTTTACTTCACTAGATTACTTGACTAGATTATTTCTCACACAGGCTAATGCGGAGTATGTGTTCATATCTCTCTGGACTTATATGATTATGAACATAGTAGGACATTTGTGAACATGGTAGGAAATAGACGATATTGATATGATAATAATGTAATCACTGAAATTTCTAAGTGTAGAATTAAGTCAAAAAGTACTAGAAAACTTGAAAACTCATGGTAGAATAGATGGAAACTAATGGTAGGAGACAATAACGATATTGGTAGGATCATAATGGAAATCCAGTAATTCATGTATAACTTGACACTAATGGTAGGATAGATGCAACTGTTGTAAGGAGGAAATCGAGTATGCAAATAAAATAGAAATAAATCACGGCAAACCAGATTCTGTCCCTTGCAAATAATTACAAGACCTCCTCCTGATGTAGCAGCGGGAAGTCAGGATCGATCCACGAGGAAACGTGTCAGCGGATCCTAGGCAGCGGTGGATTCTCACGGTCAGAAGTCGACAACAGAAGTCCTCGAGCTTGACTAAGGTTTAGTTGACAGAAGCTCGGACTAGTCGAACACAGCAGCACTGCTCGGAACAGGTCTAGTCGATCTCGATTGGAGTCTACTCGAGATCGAGTACGGCTCGTCGAAGTCGAGTTGGTCTGGTCGAGAATCTGCACAGGTAAGCTACGGCGACTCTAGGTCGAGAATCAGTAGTCGAGGTCGACCAGGCTTGGTCGAGATCGACAAGGGCAGGGAAATAAAACGAAAGGAAAATAAAGAAAGTAAAAACAAATGCTTTAGGGTTTCGAACTAAACTTAATGTAAAAGAACTTCCAAGATTGGGGTTTGCAACGACAATAACCAAGCATGCATAAGGTAGAATCAAACATATAATCATGTAATTCGCATTAAAGGACTAAGCTTTCGCCTTTTCCAACAATTAGACAACTCTCTCAAGAAACCCTAATTGTCTCTACCGATTTTATGTTTATAATCCAAGTGGTTAACATGGATCTCCATTAGATGGGCAATAAACACATCAACAAGTAGGAAAATGCTCAAAACATGATAAAGGTCGGATCTTTACCTCAATTATGCATGACTATCGTCGGGCTCGCCCCAACCCTAGAAGTGGGTTGACTACTCGCGCTTCATCGCAAACTCAGACATCTTTGATTGAAAGGAAATAACTTGCATTAAACTAAATTCAACGATTTTACAATCCCGGCGATCCAACTTTCGTTGAATGCCAAAACCCTAAAACCTTCGAACTCCTAAATCTCTACTTGGAACTACTTGTCTCTAACTGAAATTGAATGAATGAAAAACCAGCCCCTAGGGCTTTATTTATAGCCTTCATTCCCTAGCTATTCTAGGAAAGAAGATATCTATCTATATCTAAAATTATATCTAAAGCTTTAAAAGATAAATAAAATGCTTAATGGAAATAAATCAATTAAGGAAAAGATAAATCTAACTAAGGTAAGTGTTCATGATGTTGATAGATCTTGTCTCCTTGGATAGAATTGATGGAATCGGATAGATCTTCGGCCAGCTCGAGCTCCTTCGTGCCCAAGGAATCCCAAGTCGACTAGGATAGCTCTCGACGACACGTTTCTGGAACTTGAGCTACTCGACCTCGACAAAGGTCTAGTCGACCTCGAGTAGGACTCGTCGTCTCGGCTAGCTGGTGCTCGATGTGGCTCGGGCTTGGCTCCTGGCGCTTGTCGACCTCGACCACCTCTTGTCGAGATCGAGTAGGGTGGCCTTGCCGACTAGGTCTTCTCGGGTGGCTCTACTCGACTGGCTCGGATTAGGACTCAGGGTCTCGTCGATCTCGACAAAGCCTAGTCGAGATCGAGTTGGGTTCGTCGAAGATGGCTCTCTGTTGGTGTCGACTAGAGCTCCTCGGCATGGACTCGGACAACCTCTGGGCAGCTCGTCGATCTCGACAAAGGTTCATCGAGATCGAGTAGAGATGTGGTCAGCTTCTCGTCCTCGACTTCTCGGGCAGCTTCTCCTCGTCGACTCCGGGTGTGGCGCTTGGGCTTAGTCAATCTCGACTAGGGCTTGTCGAGATCGAGTAGACTCCGGAGCCGGGTTGGTCTGGCTCTCTCGATCAGGCTCTATCGACCAAGGCTGCTCGGACATGTTCGTCTAGGTCGAGTAAGAGTTACTCGAGATCGAGTATCCTGGGTTCTCGGCTCGATTCGACTGGTTCCGTTGCTGCTTTGTCCTTGGACTTCTGTAGCTGTTTTCTGAGCTTTTCTGAACTTCTGTAGAATTGGTGTAAAACGCCTCGAATTCTGCGAATTAAACAGAAACTGGTGTAGATTCCATAATTTGGCAAATAAACATAAACTACATAGGTTCGGTACTATCTAAGCCCAAATGAATACAATGTATGCAGAAATTGATATAAAAGTTACTGTAAAACATGGCAGATTCAGCTCACAACAAACACCCCTAACTTAAGCTTGCTTGTCCTCAAGCAATACTTTTAATTGTCATTCAGGGGAAGAATTCAAACTCTCAACATATTAGATTCATTGCCATATAACCCTGCAATCAATTACCATCCTCGAAAAGGTACTAGTGTCACAAATTCATGCATGTGCAATTATACAAAAGCAACATCTACTCACAAAAGGAGGGTTATGCAAAAACATTTATGTGACAAAGCAACAATAATCAAGAGGACTTTAATTTAAACTCATGAAGGAGTAGATTGGTAAAAGGCTAAAAGGTGGGCAATTTTTGGCAATGTGGTGCTAATGATCCGGGGAAATGGAGTATTTCCAAACTTTGAACTTCCACATTCCTTCTCCATACCATTCATCACCTTTCATAATGCTTTTTCTCAATAATAATGCTTTTACCTCTCTAACCTCAGCACTGCCTTCTCGCGAGTCGCAAACATGGGTGTCATGAATGGCCCCGGATACTTAGTGCGTCGGACTCCTCACCTGGTGTCCCATCTCGCCAAACTATTATCTCAGCGAGCAGGGTCGATCTTTGATCGGATTTTCTTTCACTCATTAAATTTTCCATATTTTTCGAACAATTTCCTACCAAACTCCAATAATGATAATAATAACACAAACACCATATAACATCTCCATAATGTAACATCATTCTCAACATAATCCCCGGATAGGGTAAAGAATGGCAAATATTTTAGAACATGTGGAGCAATATTTGAAATAAGGCATATTATGGTTTTTGTGTAATGCATAAGCATAGGTAAGGCTAGGATTTCAAAATATGAGCATTATATGGAAATATAAAGTCCTCCATCATCTTATCATGCAATATGTCAAAAGCAATTTCAAATTTTACCTCCTTTCATGGTTTTCAAGAAATAATGCACTTCATTGTGACTTCCCTTTACTAGGCAATTTCATGCTATATCTCTAATGAATCCAATTTTGCATCGTCGAGTTCAATATAAGCTTCCATGACATTATCAAAAATTTCAAATTTCAATGGGGGTCATTTTTCTCAAATTTTGGAAAACATGCATATAAGCACACAAATCAATAATGCATTCCAAAATAGTCATGTAACAATTCAAAGTAATAATGCATATATATGTCAAATATGATCAAATATAGCAAATATGCACAAAGTAAGCCCTTCCCCCACCCCATACTTAAACATTACAGTGTCCCCACTGTATAAAATAAAATAAAAACAAGAGTAAAGGAAGGAACTCACAGGATCACACATCGAGGAAGCCAAATCAGTGTAGGTCGAGTTGGTGGCTGGTCGATCTCGAGTACGGTGTACTCGATCTCGAGGAGGCTCGTCTGTGTCTAGTGGATTCTAAGTCGAGGGGTGTTCGTTGACTTATCGAGGTCGAGTACGTCTACTCGATCTCGAGTAGCTTCGTCTGGGCTGCTCCTCCTTGTCGTCGTCGACTTGGCCTTCGTCGATTCTGACTGGTTTTCAGGGACTTCTTATTCCACTTTTCGCGATCTTTAATGCTTGCCAACCTACAAGTGTTAGATTCCTCACCAAAAAAACAAGACTATACATATGAAGTTCTTAAAAAGACATAAAACCTAAAAAAAACAAAAAACCAAAAACTAAAAAGTTCAAAAGTTCATAAAGTCTATATACATGCTCTAGATTTTAGAGTCGCTAGGCCGACTTCTCCGTTTGCGCTCAAGGAGGACCATTATTGTGGGGCCCGCTCATGCTTGGTCCTTCTCCTGGATCATCTAGGTCCTGATGGTAGTATGCAAGCTCAGCTGATAGGTGGTTGCTTGCATCATCTCCTTTCCCTTTCTTCTTCTTCTTTGTAGACTTTTATTTCTGCAAATTCTCTCGCCATGGTGTCTTAGCTCCTTTTAAATCATTGAAAATTTTACTTATGGACTGAGGGGGAGTAGAATTCATACCTGCACTTACCTGTTCGGACCCAAAACAGAAATCTTTGGGCTTGGGGCTAGTCGAGATCGAGTACAGCTAGTCGAGATCGAGTAAAGCTAGTCGACCTCGAGTACAGGGACCCCATACTTATGCTCCTGGCAAGTTTCTGGCTCAGTGACGGTGGTCGAGATCGACAAAGGCTTGTCGAGCTCGAGGAGGGCGCTTGTCGAGGTCCAGGAGAGCTTGTCGACCTCGAGTACAGTTTTGGCTCCTTCCTCCGCTGTTTGCTTCGTCCTGTCGATGCCGATGCTTTTCACCTCCAGCCATGAAACTTCCTCCTTTGCAGGGCCAAAAGAGAAATCCAAAACCTCATCGCCTATGGTGAAGGTGAGCGACCTATTCTTGAGACTAATTTGGGCATCTGCAGTAGCTAAGAATGGTCTACCAAGAATAATAGGACTAGTAGGATCTTCAGCACAGTCAATGATAAGGAAATCAGTTGGAACAAAGAATTTACCAACCTGGACTGGGACGTTTTCAACTATACCTATAGGGATGACCACAGTATTGTTCGCCATGTATAATTTGGCATCCACAGGTTCTATGCATCCTATTTTTACTTTCCGCCAGATTGATAGAGGCATGATGCTCACACTTGCTCCTAAATCGCATAGAGAATCATATTTATATTGTCCAAAACCCACAGTAACAGAAAACTTACCAGGGTCAGGCCTCTTTTCAGGGAAGTGGAGTACTTTGCATTCGTCTGCGATCTCTGAGATAGATCGCTTCTTGCTCAGGATTTCCTTCAGAAACTTGACATATCCAGACATCTCTTGCAGGGCTTTTGTAAAAGGAATAGAAAAGTTTAGCTCTTGCAACATATTAACAAATCTATTGAATCTACCCGCAGTGGGGTCTTTAAGAGTTTTAGAAGGGAAAGGAAGTGGCTTTTTCTGTTTCGGAGCCAGATCAGCTGTCGGAGATGCTGCAGAGTCGTCGCCCTCGGCTTGCTGCTCCTCGACCTTGACCACGGGCTTGTCGAGATCGATAAGGGGCTTGTCGACCTCGAGTTGGGTTGTCGACCTCGGGTTGCTGGTCTGCGCAGCGGAGTCCGAGCTCAGCTTCTGGTCTTGGTCGAGTAGAGGCTCGTCGAGGTCGACCACGGTCTTGTCGACATCGAGTACAGGCTTCTCGAGATCGAGTTGTTGTTCTGCTTGGCTCTGCTGTTTTCCGACCTCTGGCTCGTGTAATTGATGCCCACTCCTGAGTTTGATGGCTGCGACGTGTCCGGTTTTCCCTTTAGGATTTGGTTCTGTCTGCCCAGGGAGCTGTCTGGACGGTCGTGGGATCTGCGCAGCGATCTGTCCCATCTGAGTCTCAATTCCCCTCTTCCAGATGTCCAATTCTCCAAATTTGGTGGTGATGTTCTGGAATTGGTTGTTGATGGTGCCCTGATTTCGTCGCATCTCCTCAAGGATCAGTTGCAGATCATCCTTCTTTTGATCCCTTTCTGGATGCCCTGGAGCTCTGTAGGGTGGGGGATTCCTAGGAGGACCTTGGTTCCACTGAGGTTGATAGAACCTTTGATCTCCCATATAGCGATTTGGACCCCCAACATAGGCTGCTTCCTCATGTGTCTCTGCCATTCTGACTTGCTCTGTGTGTGGGCACTCAGTAGTGGTGTGCCTCTGTGATCCGCATTCGATGCAAGGCTGATTGACAGACAGATATTTGACTTGCTTGAGGAGCTTGCGATTCTGGTCTCTGTAGAACTACTCCCTGACATCGGGGTCAATCTCCTTTGCCGGCTTGTAGAGTGGCATAGATGGTGCTGGCCTGGCGTAGGAGTTCTCCTCATAGTTTGCAGTAGGCCCATATTTTTTATCGTAGTTGGTGAGCTTGTCTAGCACACCCCAAGCGTCGATCGGTGGCATCGTCAGATACTCATAGCGAGTATACTGGTTGATTCTGTCCTTAGTCACTTGATCAAGAGAATTGAAGAAGATCTCCTGAATGACGTAGGGTGGCTGTCCATGAGTAGGGCAAGATCGCAGCAGTTCTTTGTAGCGTTCCCATGCTCTTTCCAGCGGTTCCCCTTTCTGCTGTTTGAAGGCGGTGATTTTCTGGCGAAGAAGTGCTGTCTTGGCAGGTGGGAAGAATTTGTTGAGAAACTCTTGCTCTACTTGGGCCCATGTGGTAAGTGATCTTGGTTTCAGCCCTTCTAGCCACTTCAGTGCAGGTCCAGCGAGCGACCAGCGGAAAGCTTTCATCTTGACATATTCCAGCGTTGTACCTTCAGCAAGAGTACGGCACATGTCATGAAAATTAGTAATATGTTCAAGAGGACACTCATTAAATCTGCCATAAAAGGCATTATTTTTAAGCTCTATAAGAAATTGAGTGCGAATTTCAAAAGAGTTTTCAGGGATGAGAATCGCCGATTCAGGCACGACGAGAGTTGGATGCATATAATCCTCAACTGTAGTTGGATATTGGGCAAGCTCAGCTTCTGCTTGCTCCCTTGCTGCTTTCTCAGCGGCGATAGCAGCATCTTTTGTGGCGATAGCAGCATCCTTTGCGGCTAGTTCCCTGGTAAGCCTAGCGACCAGCTGTTCCTGTGTCTCCGCAGCTGCCATGGCTCTTTGTAGTTTAGCTCGGATGTGAAATAGGCGTTCCGGTTCGTCTAAGGCGTCAAACTCAGGTGTTTGACAAGAACGACGCATACACCTACGAATTCACTCAAGAGAAAAGTGAGAACTGACTACCTAAGGCGCGAATGATAGCTTCCCCGGCAACGGCGCCAATTTGTTGTAAAGAGGAAATCGAGTATGCAAATAAAATAGAAATAAATCACGGCAAACCAGATTCCGTCCCTTGCAAATAATTACAAGACCTCCTCCTGATGTAGCAGCGGGAAGTCAGGATCGATCCACGAGGAAGCGTGTCAGCGGATCCTAGGCAGCGGTGGATTCTCACGGTCAGAAGTCGACAACAGAAGTCCTCGAGCTCGACTAAGGTTTAGTCGACAGAAGCTCGGACTAGTCGAACACAGCAGCAGTGCTCGGCACAGGTCTAGTCGATCTCGACTGGAGTCTACTCGAGATCGAGTACGGCTCGTCGAAGTCGAGTTGGTCTGGTCGAGAATCTGCACAGGTAAGCTACGGCGACTCTAGGTCGAGAATCAGTAGTCGAGGTCGACCAGGCTTGGTCGAGATCGACAAGGGCAGGGAAATAAAACGAAAGGAAAATAAAGAAAGTAAAAACAAATGCTTTAGGGTTTCGAACTAAACTTAATGTAAAAGAACTTCCAAGATTGGGGTTTGCAACGACAATAACCAAGCATGCATAAGGTAGAATCAAACATATAATCATGTAATTCGCATTAAAGGACTAAGCTTTCGCCTTTTCCAACAATTAGACAACTCTCTCAAGAAACCCTAATTGTCTCTACCGATTTTATGTTTATAATCCAAGTGGTTAACATGGATCTCCATTAGATGGGCAATAAACACATCAACAAGTAGGAAAATGCTCAAAACATGATAAAGGTCGGATCTTTACCTCAATTATGCATGGCTATCGTCGGGCTCGCCCCAACCCTAGAAGTGGGTTGACTACTCGCGCTTCATCGCAAACTCAGACATCTTTGAATGAAAGGAAATAACTTGCATTAAACTAAATTCAACGATTTTACAATCCCGGCGATCCAACTTTCGTTGAATGCCAAAACCCTAAAACCTTCGAACTCCTAAATCTCTACTTGGAACTACTTGTCTCTAACTGAAATTGAATGAATGAAAAACCAGCCCCTAGGGCTTTATTTATAGCCTTCATTCCCTAGCTATTCTAGGAAAGAAGATATCTATCTATATCTAAAATTATATCTAAAGCTTTAAAAGATAAATAAAATGCTTAATGGAAATAAATCAATTAAGGAAAAGATAAATCTAACTAAGGTAAGTCTTCATGATGTTGATAGATCTTGTCTCCTTGGGTAGAATTGATGGAATCGGATAGATCTTCGGCCAGCTCGACTTCCTTCGTGCCCAAGGAATCCCAAGTCGACTAGGATAGCTCTCGACGACACGTTTCTGGAACTTGAGCTACTCGACCTCGACAAAGGTCTAGTCGACCTCGAGTAGGACTCGTCGTCTCGGCTAGCTGGTGCTCGATGTGGCTCGGGCTTGGCTCCTGGCGCTTGTCGACCTCGACCACCTCTTGTCGAGATCGAGTAGGGTGGCCTTGCCGACTAGGTCTTCTCGGGTGGCTCTACTCGACTAGCTCGGATTAGGACTCAGGGTCTCGTCGATCTCGACAAAGCCTAGTCGAGATCGAGTTGGGTTCGTCGAAGATGGCTCTCTGGTGGTGTCGACTAGAGCTCCTCATCATGGACTCGGACAACCTCTGGGCAGCTCGTCGATCTCGACAAAGGTTCGTCGAGATCGAGTAGAGATGTGGTCAGCTTCTCGTCCTCGGATTCTCGGGCAGCTTCTCCTCGTCGACTCCGGGTTTGGCGCTTGGGCTTAGTCGATCTCGTCTAGGGCTTGTCGAGATCGAGTAGACTCCGGAGCCGGGTTGGTCTGGCTCTCTCGATCAGGCTCTGTCGACCAAAGCTGCTCGGACATGTTCGTCTAGGTCGAGTAAGAGTTACTCGAGATCGAGTATCCTGGGTTCTCGGCTCGATTCGACTGGTTCCGTTGCTGCTTTGACCTTGGACTTTTGTAGCTATTTTCCGAGCTTTTCTGAACTTCTGTAGAATTGCTATAAAACGCCTCGAATTCTGCGAATTAAACAGAAACTGGTGTAGATTCCATAATTTGGCAAATAAACATAAACTACATAGGTTCTGTACTATCTAAGCCCAAATGAATGCAATGTATGCAGAAATTGATATAAAAGTTACTGTAAAACATGGCAGATTCAGCTCACAACAGCAACCCGATGGTACGATATATGTATACTATTGGAAAAACGTAAATGCATAATTGACTTTACGGAAAAAATGAATGATGATGAATCTCAAAAAAGCAAAAGGAGAAGGAATGCTCCACATGCAGAACTGAAGTTATATGAACCACAAATGCAAAAGCTATACATAGATTTATCATGTGTGATGATGAATCTCAAGCTATAGTCCCTATCCTGGATAAAGTTAGTGCTGCACTGAAAGACAAGATCCAATTAGTGAAGATTGACACTCAGAAGTACTCAGTCATCGCTGACAAGTTCATGATCATCATTTGGAGAAAGAAAAATGAGTAAAACCTAAACTTCGAAAAGAAAAGGGAGAAAGTGAGACAACGGAAAAGAAAAGGGGGAATTGTTCCTACCAGATTCACAAATTTATCCTACCACTAGTGTATATATTTCTTACCAGGTTCATAATTATACAAGTCTGGTGAGATTTATGAATTTGTCTTACCATGTTCACATATTTGTCCTACCAGTAGTGTATATATTTCCTGTCATGTTCATAATCGTATAGGTTTAGAGAGATTTATGAATTTGTTCTAACATCTTCATAAATTCGTCCTACCATTTGTATATATATTTTCTGCCAGATTCATAATTGTATAAGTTCAGAGAGATTCATGAACACATACTCCGTATTAGCCTATGTGAGAATCGAACTCACATCTTTGTGTGCAAACACAACGCTCTACCAATTGAGCTAATAGGCGGTTTTCAATGGGTCATTATGATCGTCTATGCATTAAGAAGTGATAATTTCGCAGAAAGTAAAAATAGCGCTTGAATTTGTAATCTTAATTTGCAAGTTCTACAATTGATCAAAAAGAGAGAGTATAAATTTGTAATCTTAATTTGCAAATTCTGCAATTGATCAAAAAGAGAGAGTATAAATTACGAACTCTCTGCAACTAGTCTCGTGAACCCGTCACCTGGGGGTAGTTCTATTATAAGAAAAAAGAACAACTACAAAGGATAGGTACAAGATCACTTACCCATCACTGCTACTACCACCGGACAAACTTCTTGCACTTTTCCAAGTATGGAAAGACAGTTGTACACTATTGGTAGGACGAAAATATTCTATTGGTAGGATGGAGACTGTATCGTTTCCTGGGATGAACGGGTGACTTTTTCCCTGTCCTTTCCGCTTCTCTCCTACTCTGCCTCACTTTTTGCAGAGCATGTTATGATGTTTCAGATCCTCCTCTCAAGCTTTTATATGTTCTTGGGGGACACTTATTAATGCAATCATTGCATTTTTCCCTCATAAATGCTCCTCCTCTCCCCAAAGGAGAACCTTGTTTTGGCGCCAAAACTGCACTGAAATGGTACTAACTAGACCAAAAAATAGGCATATTTGCAAAATTGTAAAAACATACCCAAATTTTGCTAAACTAGCCTAGTCTACCTTTTGCAAAAAAAAAGGGATGGTTTCCTTGCACTGTTGATGATCGGGTGTTGCTGGTGAAAGGTGCTCGTGCGAGGGATCCAAAACTTCACAAATTACTGCCCATGCCAACCCAGACGCCCCCAAGGAGTCGATCGACGACCAGTATTTGGTGGACAGGGAGCTAGGGCCCGGCGAATTCGGCATCACCTACCTCTGCCTTGACCGGAGCACCACCACCACCCCTCGCCACCCCCCTCTCTCTCTCTGCAGAGTATTTAATGGTGATTGATATCCATCAATCCAGCTTATATTACATCCAATCATTCCCTTTTCCCCTCGTAAATGTTTTCCCCATTTTTCCACATGGAGAATGTTTTTTGGTGTCAAATCTCACTGACAGCTACATTGTCCCCCCCTTCACCTGCTACTTTTCCATCCGGTTGCCCCAAAATTTGGCAAAACTAGACCATATTCTACCGTTAGCAAATTTCCAATGTACTGGTCTAGTTTTGGAAAAAAAAAATTTGAGTCTAGTTTTGCAAATTGGTCATTTCCCTAAGAAGAAAACACTTCATCTCCCAAAATCCTCTTTGATGGAACAGCGGTTGAGGATGCTCTGACATAAACAATTACGTAGGAATAATCGTGAATTATATGGAATGTCGACAAGGGAAACATACCTCCCCACTAATTCCCCTCTTAAATTCCATCTCACTGCCAGCGGACTTCCTTTTTTTTTTAAATTAATTTCTCCCGTAAATATAAATTCTTTTCCCCCAGAGATAATATTTCTTCAAATTTTGCTGTTTCGAATACACCCTCATTTCGCGATCGTTTGCTCCGTTTCAGTTTCTACCCCTTCAGTTCCTGCAACTTTACAAAGCAAAATCTCCACAACACTCGATCGATTTCCCAATCAGGTGATTCAAACTTTTCGATTTTTTCGATTTTTCTTTCTATTTTTAGTTGATTTAACTTCGATCTTCTCGCTTTGTCAAATTTGATTTCCTTTGACGCATGCGTATATATGAATGTATGATCGATCGACGACTTTGTATCTAAAACTTTGTTTTGGGGGCCAGATCTTTTACAGAATATTAATTAATGGCGAATAGAGTAGATCACGAGTACGACTACCTATTTAAGATCGTCTTAATCGGAGATTCCGGCGTTGGCAAATCCAATATACTCTCCAGGTTTACAAGGAATGAGTTCTGTTTGGACTCCAAATCCACTATCGGCGTTGAATTTGCTACTCGAACTTTACAGGTCAATCCCCGCTGATCTCTGATCATTTCTCTTCTTCTTTTTCCTTGTTTATGAAATCACGTCTTAGTCGTTGCCTAATTGTCTGAAATTGCTGCCGTTGACTAGTTTTCTGGTTGTCTGATGCCATTGGAGAGCATAGGTTTTGATCGATTTGGTTTCTTTTTATTTATGTATATCCGTGATTGTGCTCAATTGCTTCATGTTTTTATATTGCGCTGAGTCGTTGACTAAAGATGAATTGTAGAAGTTTCTGGATGTTTATGCTCACTGGATACATTACTACTAGATTCTACTCATGATAGATTTCTGTGGTACAATCAGGTCAATAATAATCCTTCTTCATGAATTCTTATGCATAGATAACTGTAAAGATCCCCCCCTGTCATAGTGTATATATTTGTAAACAGTTCGCCTAATCTCGAATGTGAATATGTGATACTTGGTTGTACAAAAATGAGATACATGGAGTGTAATTTAAGAGTGAATTTGCTTCCCAGATTTTCTGCTACAGTCTTTGTGAATTGCGGCATGAGCAGCTTAGTGATCACAAGGAATCAACGAACAAACTGGACTCCTATGGGTTTAGTCACTTGAACACATCAGCTGAACCTCGAACTTAAATTCCCTGGGAAACCAAGGGGAGTAGAAAAGGCATAGAATAGGCATGTTTTGACTTGCTCAAAACCCCATACACATGAACTTGTAACAAGTGAAGTGAACCCTTGCAACTTGAAAGTGATTGAGAATGTTTTGACTAAGCACAATGCTGAGTGCATATTCCTCACCTTTCTTGCTGATCCTGTAAATGGAGAGGGCGTGAATGTATAAATACTTAATAGCTTAAGAAAGAAACATAGCTCTGCAGTTGATGCATCTTTCAGTTCAGCTTTTCTTCCAATTGGTGGAACAATCTAACCCTTTTCTAATTTTGGTCTCCCGCTTTCTTCCATTGCTGTGATACCTATTATGACTTGTTGTGGCTATGAAACAATTAAGCTGCTGCTTCTGCTATAGAAAACAAACAGTTGATATCATGGTCTCACTAGTAAGACTGAATATGGAATAAGTGTGTGCATATTAGAGTTGATAGCTGATCCTCTTACTGAACCGTTAGTTCGCTTGCTTCTCTGGCAACAGGTGGAAGGAAAGACAGTAAAGGCACAGATATGGGACACTGCAGGTCAAGAGCGGTACAGAGCCATAACCAGTGCTTACTACAGAGGCGCTGTGGGCGCTCTCCTTGTCTACGACATAACCAAGAGGCAAACGTTTGACAATGTCCTGAGGTGGCTTCGCGAGTTAAGGGACCACGCAGATTCCAACATTGTCATCATGATGGCCGGAAACAAGTCAGATCTGAAGCATCTTAGAGCCATCTCAGACGAGGATGGCAGATCTTTGGCCGAGAAGGAAGGGCTCTCGTTCCTTGAAACATCTGCATTGGAAGCTTACAATGTTGAGAAGGCATTTCAGACTGTACTGACAGAGATCTATCACATAGTGAGCAAGAAGGCATTGGCAACTCAAGAAGCTGCTGGCAACCTTCCTGGTCAAGGGACCACAATTAACGTCGCTGATTCGGGGAATCAGGGCGGAGGATGCTGCTCTACTTGAGGTGGTAATACGAGTGAGCAAAAGAGTGTAGCTAGCCAGCCAAGAGTATTCCTTCAATTTGTTTTCTTCGAGTTTTCACTGACATACTCATTTACAATTTTCAAGGGTTAAGAGACTCTGTAGATTACTTCGTTTAATTGGTTGCGATGAGAAGTTACAGAATGGTTACAAATATCATGTTTCCTCTTTAGGAAGGAGGAATACCTAGTTCCAAAACAAGAAAATTAACCCAAAAGATTGATCTAGAAACTGCAACCTCTCTCGTATGAAAGCTTCTTCGCAATCCATGAATGAATCAACCCTTTAAACTGATAAAAAATCGAAAAGTATTCATGGATGACAATTCTCCTTGAGTGTAGTGGCGCCCCTACAAAACAGCAGGTCATTCACAAATGCCAGATTAACTAGCCCAATTCTCCTACATTTCGCAAGCATCCTACTAAGCATTTTCATATACACAAAACAAACAGGTACGGTGAGAGCGGGTCACCATATCCCGACCCTCTCCTTCCCCCAAAAAATCCTTCTGGAACACTAAAATAACGTTCAGGGAGTAGTTACACTACATAAATAGAGGTGGCCAAGGTTCTAGAACCTTCTGTTTTGGATATGGGTGTTGCATATTCGAACCGAATAAGTCGAGTTTGACCTGTTCAAGCTTGACTCGTTTGGTAAACGAGTTTGAGCCGAGCCAAACCCAATTTTTAAACGAGCTTATTATTTTTTTATCAAGCTTGGCTTGTTTAGGAAATGAACGAGCTCGAGCTGGACTTTTTTCGAGCTTTAAGCAATTCTACCAGGTCATAACATATATTAACTTAAAAGAAAATTTTAGAAATTTCATAAAATTCAAGCTATTCGATCTTATATCGAAAGAGCCGAACTTTCAACCGAGCTTAAAACTCATGTTCAGACTCGACTTATTTAGGTAACTGAATGAGCTTGAGTCAGACTTTTTTCGAGTCGATCCCAAGTCGAGTTCGAACTGTTTAGTTCATATAACAGGCATAGTTTTCGATTTCTCTTTAGGAGAACTCTTAAACGAAACCTCATAAAGGAGTGAACTTCTGATTTTAGGAACCGAAAACTCCGGTTCATTCTTGATTCTTTTTCTGAAATTTTTTTTACCTTTCTTTTAACCTAACGGGTTTTCTGAATTTTTTTTTACCTTAACTTTCTTTTAACCTAACGGTTTTTCTATCATATGCCTTAGGATATAGGATAAATACTCGTTTTTAAAAAAAATACATCCTTAATTAAAATGCATTTTAAATTAGATTTTTAGGGTCGCTTGTTTTTTGTAGGATATCTTAGGGTATAGGATAGAAAGACTGTTAATCTAATATCCCCTAAAAACAAGGAAATTTTTAAGAACGATGGATCACCCAACGGAGATCCCCTGCTTCACTTGGTGCTTCACTCCGTGTAACACAAAACTATTTTAGCTTTTATTTTATCTTAAAAAATTAAAGAAAATACTCATATTCCAAACATCTATTTTCTGTATATTAATAAAATTTTATTTTAAAAAAATCATGTTTTAATTTTATTTTAAATTATATTTTGTAAAATATCATATTTTTAGTTTAAAAAAATTTTAATCGATGATTTTTCAAGATAAAAGCTTATAAACATATCAAAGTGTTGGTATATTGAATTGTGTTTCTTGTAGTTGAAATATGAATGTAAATTTTATAATTTTTTGGTATATTGAATTGTCCCCTATAAAATGTCTTTTTTTTTACCTTTAAACATTTTTGGAATAATGAAAAATTTACCTTCAAATATCCCCAAATGGTCAGAATGACGGTTCATGATCCGCGCCTGGATAGTTGAAACTGAAAGGCTATTTTGCCAAGCAGGGTTTTTTTTGGTAGTTGAAATATGAATGTAATTTTTATAATTCTTTTAAGATAAAATAAAAGCTAAAATAATGTGTATTGCATGGAGTGAAGCACTAATTGAAATAGGTGATCTCCCTCTGGAACACCGTGGCATTGCCCTAATCGTCGGTTCTATAAAACCGCCGATTCCAAACCGAATTTTGGGCACCCCCAACTACAATTGGTAACTCCCTCATCCCAATTCTCAGTCGGATCCCTAATCCCTACCCATCAGAGTTTCTGCCCTCCTCTCTCTCTCAAATCTTCGAAGAGATGTCACCGGCAATAGCGCAGACGACGAAAAAGGTCCTATGGGGAGAGCTAGAAGACGGACCGGATGATCTGGACTTCTACCTCCTCCCACCGAAGCGAGTCATCGGCCCCGATGACAACGGGATCAAGAAGGTGATTGAGTACAAGCTTGACGACGCCGGCAACAAGGTTAAGATCACCACCACCACCAGAATTCGCAAGGTCGCAAAGGCTCGCCTTTCCAAGAGCGCTGTCGAGCGCCGCTCCTGGCCTAAGTTCGGCGACGCCGTCCACGAGGACGTCGGCGCTCGCCTCACCATGATCTCCACCGAAGAGATCGTTCTCGAGCGCCCTAGGCCTCCAGGTTTCCTGTTCATTCTCTCCTATCTCTTCTTTCTATCGGTTTTATTCCGTTGTTTGATCAGAATATGGTTGTGTTTGATTTTACATTTGTTCGAGTTCTCTATTCCTAACCAGATTTCGATTTAATTTTGTGAGTTCGGTTGGATTGTACTCCAATTAGCCATATCTGTGGGTATATTGACACTCGGATTTTGGCTGTCCATCTCTGATGTTACTGTTCATATCAGAATTAAGCACTAGTTGGATGAAATATCGCACATTGGTGTCATATGTGTTGTTTGAAAGACATATGTGTTGTTTGAAAGATCAGAATATGGCTGTGTTTGATTTTAGATTGGTGTGAATTCACTATTTGTAGTTGGATTTGGATTTAATTTTGTGAGTTCTGTTGTTCGTCTATTGTACTCCAATTAGCTGTATATGTAGCTATATTCCATCTAGGGCTTTTGCTGTCCATGTTACAGTTCATATTTGAATTAAGCAGGACAATGACTCAATTGGTTTAAAATTTGCACATTTCTGTTGTTTGCACTTTAGACTTTTGAAGGATTTGAAGACTACGGGTGCTTTTTAGCTGTATTCATACACTATTTTCGGAATGATGTTGGTTCGCCTTTGCTTTCCCTGGAGAAGACTAGAATAAATTATATGGGGACCCTTTATATTGGCACAACAGCATCACCCTTTCAGAGTATGTGTGTTGCTGTGACCGGAGGAAATGATTGAGAATCTCAACCAATTAATATGCCGTCCGGATCACCTACACCCTTTCCCACTCCACTCGGTACATAACTTAATTATTTTGGGTATAAATTTACATGGAAAAAAAATTAAAAAAAATATTTTGAGGTTCTACACCCTGATATGTTTATAAATTTATATCTTAAAAAATCGAATTTTAGAAAAATAAAAAAAAATATTTTCTAAAATAATCGATATTTTATTTATTTAAAATTTTAAAATGTGATTTTTTAAGATATAAATTTATAAACATAGCAATATAAGGGTATAAATTCTAAAGATATTTTTTAACATTTTTTTAATGTAAATTTATATCCGAAAGAATTAAGCGTTGCACCAAAGGGAGCAGGGATATCGGATTGATGTGCACTACAAGGTTTTAGCTTTGTCATCTATCTTATGCTAGGTCGCCACCGAAGGAATATCAGATTGATGTTTTATTGTCTCCTGACCTTCCTGTTTGACTCATGATGGTGGATATGCATTCTTCTCTACTTGCAGTATAAACTGGAATTGTAGCTGTCTGTTTCAGATCTCTTCTTGTATCTCTTATTTGCCACTAACCTGGTTCAATGGAGTGAGCATTCAAAAAATTAACCACAACAACGTATTCTCCCTGAATATATTGAGCAAGCACTAGCTGATTGAACATTCATATCCTGATTTGAAATATTTAGAGTGCACACCAACAGTCAAAATTTTAATTCCTACTTGAGCAGAGCACAGTTCAACTAACTTCATGTTGCCTTCTCCACCTTGTGATGACACCAAATGTAGCTGTTATCTATGAACTCAAGGTTGACTGGCCTATTTTTATTATTCCCTTAATGAGAGAATTGCAGTGCATAGGGTGTTATTGTAGTATCATTCTGAATGTCTTATACCGGCCCGTACCTTGGACAGTGCAAGTTGGGCGACTGCCTAGATGTATACTTTATAGTTATGTTGGCTGGATGGAAGGGTGTTATCTGTTGGATGAATTTGTGTGTGTTCGTATCCCCAACAGAACATGCATTCGAACTTTGTTTTTCTCTTAGATGCATATCATAATATTTGTCTCTTGCATGGAATTTCAAAGTTCCAGTGTGTGCTTATGCTAATTGTCTGATACTGGTTAAGCAGGAAGTAAAGTAGAGGAATCAAAGAATTCAGCAGATCCGTTTGCAGCAAACAAAGGTGCTGTCCTCATGGTTTGCAGGACGTGTGGTAAGAAGGGTGACCACTGGACTTCCAAGTGTCCCTACAAGGATCTAGCGGCTCCTACTGAAAGCTTCATCGAAAAGCCAGCTGATGCGGCACCTGCAACTGCTAGCAAAGGAGCTTACATTCCTCCCACATTGAGGGGTGGGGAAAGACCAGCGACGACTGACCTGAGAAGGCGCAACGACGAGAACTCGGTCCGTGTCACCAACCTGTCCGAGGACACTCGAGAGGCTGATCTGCACGAGCTCTTCAGGCCATTCGGCTCTATTTCCCGTGTCTATGTTGCTATTGACCAGAAGACTGGCCTTAGCAGAGGGTTCGGCTTCATCAACTTTGTGACCAAGGAAGACGCAGAGAAAGCCATCAAGAAACTTAATGGCTACGGGTATGATAACCTCATCCTAAGGGTTGAATGGGCTACGCCAAGGAACTGATAATAACCCCATCAACGCAGGACTGCATATTGGGCGGTACGTATTACAATATCATACTTGCACGCATGAGATGTATTTAGTTCAATTCCCAAGTTATTTTCGCATTGGTAGTTTCTTTTATTCGTAGTAGAGAATCAGTGTTCTAGACGAAGCAGTTGGCCACTGGAAGGTGTTGTTCTTCATAAAGTGCCTGTTTCTTTTTTCATCATCGTAACTCATTACTTAAGAAATCGAGTTTCCTCGTTCTCTGCAATCGAATGTATGCATTATAAGACACTGAGGCAAAATCCAACAGAAGTATAAATAATACAGTAGCAAATTATAAAACCGCTGCTGCAGATGCAGTTGGGATTTTCGGATACCAAATTATAGCACAATCTCCACAACGCTCGATCGTTTTGCCAATCAGGTGATTTACCTACTATCATCATGCTTTGTCAAATTTGATTTCCCTTGACTCATATTTGTAGATTTTATGGTAGAACCCCTGTCATAGTGTGCTATATTTTGCAAACAGTTCTAATTTGTCCTCAAACTCGGATGTAAATATGTGATGCTTGGTTGTAAAAAAATGAGATACATGGAGTGTAATTTAAGAGTGAATTTGGTTCCCATATTTTTTGCTACAGTCTTCATGGCATGAGAGGCTTAGTGTTCGCATTGCATGAATTGGAATCCTATGGCTTTCGCCTTTCGACACCAACACCTTCTGTCGGTGTAGGTAAAATCAGATTCCGTACATATTTGTTCCTGACCTTTTTAAACTAAATGCAAGGGATGGAACCCCCTCCCTTTGCTCACTCCACAACAACACAATTACACCTATTGCCGTTGCCGACGAAAACTCGCCGTGTGGATAGCATACCCGTTATAATATGTCTCTTTCAATTAAAAAAAGAAAAAATAAAACCTCTTATAGAAAAACCAAAGGAGGAATTAATCAGTTTTAACTTTGATAGAGCAAAACTTTCGACTAGTCCTGCTACTGCAAGTTTTGTTCTCCGTGGTAGTAACAACAAGGTCATTGGCTACGGT
The DNA here is from genome assembly GCA_037127255.1 of Persicaria tinctoria. Taxonomy (NCBI): domain Eukaryota; kingdom Viridiplantae; phylum Streptophyta; class Magnoliopsida; order Caryophyllales; family Polygonaceae; genus Persicaria; species Persicaria tinctoria. The sequence continues at coordinate 14,880,880 of JBANSL010000007.1, read as the reverse complement.
TTTCTAAGATGCGAGGTTGCATTTGCACTTTATGCAAAAGTCTTGGTACTTTAGGTTTGGTTGCTAGAGGCTAAAAGGTTGGGGGTCAGAAGATTTTAAGTCAAAGGGGACTTTCTCACAATTATCAACGTGAATAAAGGAGTTTGAAGATGTCTTTGGGAAGCCAACCTGCTAATATCAGACTCCCTCCTTCTGCTCTAGAGTTTTGAGGCATTCTTTTGTTCGCATGTTGTCAGAGAAATCAACAAGGTGACAAACTTCATGGCGCATCTTTGGTTAGGCCAGGCTCGGATTCCTTCATGGACTTACTTAGATTCAAAGAGAGAAAAACCTCCTGCTTGTGGTCATATGACATACTTGGTGTTGCATAAGCATTTGAAACATGTCATGTAGTATCATGCTAGGGTTGCATTCGTGAATGAGCATTCGGTTACTCTGTGTGTTTGAGAAACAGAACAGTCGTTATCTGTGAGTCCTAGAGTCTTTGCTGGGGTCATAGGATATCCCAGCACCATCGAATTTGTCTCGAGTCAGTATTGTCGATACATGAGATGAGCTTGATTATGAAATAGCCCAGCACCATCGGCATGAACTTGATTATTTGATGAGCATGATGAAATGATATGATATTATGATGATATAATTGATTGATGCACACATATTTGATGGGATTGCTATGATATAGCATCGTGCTGGTCAGGCTCCACCCTAACGGGAAGGGGGGTGGGGGTAGAAGAGGGATATGCCACTTGACACTCTTTGGGCGCCTTTACTGTTTTCCGCATCTATTTATATATCCTGATAAGCATGACTTGCGTGTTTAAAATTTTGTACTGCATTAGAAGCATCTTTATTATAGGTATAGCATATGTGTATGCCTGCTTGTGGGACCCAGAATGCAATAGGGCCTCGGTCTAATCCCGCTTGGCGGTGGAACGCTCGGACTTAATCGCCACTTTGTAGGCCACCTCGAAGTCTTCCATCCTCATCTTCCCCACCCCTAAGAAATCTAAGCAGGCAGCCTTGTCCGCCTCAGTGTCGACGATCTTCCCCACGACAGATGAGCATTTCAGTCCGGTCACCAGCGCGAACTCCGCGATGGAGAACCGGACTATGGACCCCTGGATCATGTACCAGGTTTCATGCTCTTTTTTCGACCGCAGCTGCCTCTGCAGGACGTAGTGGACTAGCTGTGTTGAGAACTCGACTTTGAAACCAAGCATCGCAATGCCGCCAAACTGGCTTTCACACAAACGGTTCCAATCAGAGGTGTAATGTACCATAACAAACATAAATAAATCTAAGTAAGAATTTCCTACACCTTAATGCTATCCAGTGGCAACTCGAATAGAATGTCATGTCAAGAACAATATAATTGAGATGAAGCCAATAATCAAAAGATGACCTAACCTTTTTATCCTTAATCTCGCCGGACAAAATCCATATCTTGATTTAATCTTTATACCTCTGCAATTTCTTAACTAACTTCGTCTGTCAGCCTCGTACTTCACCTTCTGGTTCGCATTTTCTGTATCATAAATCTAATCCCCAAATAATGGAAATCAATACAATAGGTAACTGTGTAAATGAAGGCATTCGAAATTAAAAATCCAGAAATAAATCCACAAAGTCAAATCCAAAAATCAATACACGGACTATAAGAGAAGGAGAGAAACGAAATTGCAGCACTTACCTTGTTCCATATGCTTTGGAAAAGGTCCAGGCTCTCTTGTACTTCATTTAGAATGTGATCAATCTCGCTCTGCAACTTTATTCAGAACGTGAGGGCGTGAGGGTGAGTGTTAAGGTGTACCATAAAAAACATAATTAAATATCACAATATAAATAAACATAATCAAGGTGGGTAAAAGAAACAATGGACAAAAGGCACATGGAAATTGAACGTGATGGAAATTGAACGTGTTTGTAGACAATGATCTCTCGTCCCGGCAAGTACTAAAACTTGAGATTTCTATTTATTAAAAAGAAGTGCATTTGGACTCTAGCATTACCATACAGGAGCATGTTGGATCAATGGGATGATTAATTATCTTCTTCCATTGCTTTTCGTTTGAGTCTCAAAACTCCCTGCAAGGAACCCGAGTTATTCAAGAAACATGAACAACACCAGTAAACAACACAACCAACAAACAGAGCCATTTATCAGCCTACCTACCTGAGGGATAAGGGCAGTACCAAATCGTGTAGTTTGGATAGGGTCATGATTCTTTGGATGACATTTCATCAAACACCTAAAGTGCATGACTACATGAAATTGTATCAAAACCATGGCTGATATACTCGATTCCATTTCTAGGTAGAACCCAAAAAAAAAAAATCAAATATGAGATTGAAAAAAAAAAGTAGTTACCATGGATGAGAAGCCAAGAAAAGATTGCAATTTCAATCTGTGTGAAGTAAAGCGATATATTCGGTTCCAAATTGAAGAGATTTCTATTTGAATTTCAGCCCGTAACAAACCTCAACATACAAAACTCACCTCATCTTTCGCTTTCGAACAATTATTAGATGTCGGAACCTTAAACCCTAACACCTTAGGTGAGCCAAAGCATTGGGCGACGGAACCTAGACAGTTATTGGACGTCGGAACCATCGCCGAGTCCCCTACCCACCATCTTCCGCCACTGGTGACAGATTGGTCCCAAAAATTAGCACCTAGATAGTTATTGGGATGAAGGCAAATTAAATGAAGAAAATAGGTGGGTTCGGAAGCTATCAACAATCTAAAAGACATCAATTGCAACAAATTGAGAAGGTGAAAGGTCGACCTTTACTCTTCAATGGCAAAACTCGGCGTCTTTGTATTCTGATTGAATTCATGCAATTGAGAGGCAGCATGGGAGAAGTAGAGAATGTGGGAGCTACAAAGGAAGTTACCATGGATGGAGAAGTGAAGAACGTGTGGAGAAGGTGGGAGTCCAAAGTGTAAAACAACCACTGCCACATAGATGCCATTGGACTGCCATGTAGAGATGGAGAAGGGGAGAGCCTTCCTCCCGTTGACACGTGGAATGGAGAAAAATAGTGAAACCACGTACGAGATGTGTGCTTCTGCTTTTAGGTATAGTACATATAAGAAGGAAGTATACTTAAAAATCTCCACATATCTTCATCCCCCGTAGCTTCAGCCAGTAGCAAACAATTCTCCAAAGGGGACGCTTCACTGTACCAAACATTCCAAATTTGAGGTTACGTGCTAACAGAGTTTTGAGTAATTATTGCAAAGAAAGAAATCAAAAATTGAAATAAATACCAATTTGTTTTTTCACGAAACCTTTTCTTTCAAAATCAGAGGCAATTACTTAAATCCTTATTCTCTAGGCGGGCAGTAATGAAAATTACATATAATTGTGAGGAGTTACAAGTTAAAGAGGGATTGAAATTTAAATGCTGCTCACCCATTAGAGAATTTTAATTGACCCAGGGCATGCCGCTGCAGAAGGCAATTGGGGAGCTCCTTTGGAGGAAGCCTATCAACTTCTATTAGACGTAGATTGGGGAGGGAATCCCAATCCACAACCCTTTCCTCTTGTTGTAATCGCCACAACTCCAACTCTGATGGGCATCCCCGCACTATCAATATCCGGAGGGCATTGAGACGTGCAATGTGTAGACTCTTCAGTCGGTTGCAGTTGTCAATTTTAAGATAAATGAGAGATGGAAGTGCTTCAACCTCAACACTCGTAAGCGCATTGCAATTTTCAATCGTTAATTCTTTGAGAAGCGGTGATGCTAGCATGTGCAAATTCTCCAAGCTATGACATCCATTAATGTGACAGCTTTTAAGAGATGTAAGGGCTACGTCCGGGAAACTCACTAGCCCTTCACACCCATCCATATATTCCAGAGAGGAAGATGGACTAGCACCGGTGGTGGTGGAGCATGATGACAACAAATGTTGGATCACCCCACCAGGCACATTATAGATATTTAGACTCGAAACACATGGACATAGTGGGAAGGACGTCAGCTCTGGACAGTATGAAATCTTTAGTTGACGAAGACGAGGGAAGGAGAGAAACATATCAGGAGATGCACTTGCTGCGGATGATGTTGTTGTGGTTGCTACTTTCCTCCTCGACCATCCTTTCAGTTTCCCCAACCCAAGCATGTCAAATTTTTCCAAAAGAGGGAAAAATGAGGCATGATTATTAATATAACCTGCTGCTACTGGTGTACATTCGTCGACATCCTCCTCTTCTTCTTCAATGTATTCTAATGCATTCAATCCCTCAAGCTTAAGAAACATGAGATTAGGAAGGCCCCTCAAGGGTGGGAGTTGTTTTACATTGTTACATTGTACCAGAGTTAGACGTTGAAGGTTAGATAGCAAAGATAGGACGTCATTGGACCAATGTGGTATTCTCCTGCCAGGGTAGTTCATTATCGTTAGCTGTTCTAAAGATACAGGTAGCTTCCAGCATTCATCTCCATCCCAATTGTCTATGCCATCTTCAAAACTGATTCTCAACTCTCCTCTAAGCTCGAATCCATCCAATGCATCAAGTCCACTCCTTTGAACCCCCTCAATTGCTTTCCCTACCTGAAAATCACTCAACTCCTGTAAACAAGTCAGCTCCCTCATCCCAGGTGGCATATGCTTCAACCGAATACAACCCTCTATATTCAAATGCCTCAGATTGATCAATTTTCTGAAACTATCAGGTAATGCCTCCAAAAAGAAACACCTTTTAATGTCCAGTGTAAGCAAATTCAATAGATTCGTCAAGGAATCGGGAAGGCTTACGAACCGGCTATTGGATAGGTTAAGATATCTCAAGTGCTTTAACTCCCCAATAGAACTCCAAACATTATCAGCAAAGTGTGACAAACTCAATGCACGCAAACATCTTTTCTGTGTGAACATTAGTTGATCAATATTCAATATTCGCTTAAATTCTGCATTTCGATCCTTCTGGGAAAAAAATACCAATGAACGTAGTTGCCAGCTAGTATTAAGAATTATCTGAACTACACTGCCTTTACGCGCCCATGAAATATCTACCTCAGGACCAACACAAACATGTCGTGTCCTCTTGTTAACTTGATTGCGTGGCTTGGTTAGAGTAATAATTTCCTCTCCAGCTATACTTTGTGCTAGATCATGAAGTAAATCATGCATTGTAAACTTCTTTTTAGATATCTCACGCCAATCAAACTGTGTTTGAAAAAAAGACCTCCTATGCAATTTCATGAAATATGAATAACCTGTCTCCTCAATTGTTTGCTTTTCAATGTTTTCATTATTGGGCTTAATAATAATATATCCTTGTGCAATCCAAAGATATATTAATTCATCCTTGTCAAAAGCATGACCTTTTGGAAAGATTGAACAATAAGCAAAGCAGGGCTTCAAGTAGAATGGTAGGTGGTAATAGCTCAATTTTAAGGTATGTATAACTGAATCACCATTTAGCTCTAAATTTGACAGTTCTTCATCTTTAAACGATTTCCATTCCTTGGTATCCTTTGTGAAAAGAAGGCTGCCTACACTCTTCAAGGCTAGAGGAACATTTGCACACTTCTTAACAATCTCTCTTCCGAGCTTAACCCGCATCAAATCTTTCTCTTGTCCTGGAGAAAAGGCTAAACTTTTAAAAAGATCCCAAGACTCCTCCTCTAACAAGCCCTCTAAATTATGAGTCTCTAATGCACCCACGACCCTCGCAACCGATAAGGATCTTGTGGTGACAATTATCTTTATCCCCCTTGCACCACCGCTTAACAAACTTATTCGGCGTTGCCACCTAGCACAATCTTCATCCCACACATCATCTAGGACAAGCAAAAATTTCTTCCCTCTGATAGAATCCCTAATTCTTTCTTGTAGCTGGGTTAGATTAAAACCGCCATAGGTTTGCTGATCACAAACAGATTGAAAGATTTTCCCCATGACTTCTGTATCATCTGATGTATTAGAAATGTATGCAAACCACCTATTGTGAAAATTCTTTTTAACCTCCTCATCGTTGTAAACTAGTTGGGCAAGCGTCGATTTTCCCATACCTCCTATCCCAACTATAGCAGTAACTAAAACATTATCATTTGACTGATCTTGTAAGAGAAACTTTAAAATGGATTTCTTCTCTTCATCTCTACCAAAGACCTTCTGAGAATCTATAAAAGACCCTGGATCTTTTCCTTGCCATGCAATGCTTTTCAGTTCCTCTGGTTGACTAATCACAAATTTAAGCTCCTCCATATCATTAGAGATTGCAGATAACCTCTTTCTGATAGCCTTAACTTTCTTTGCAATTGAGTTTCTATAGAATGGGTTGAACTTAGAGAAAGAAGCTCGTACCTTTTTCAGGAGCTTGTCTTCGTTGATTATCTGTTGGTTACGCATCTCATCGGTAGCAACCTCATCGAACAGATCCTCAGCATCGTACAACACGTCTTTGACCCTCTCAACCCAATTCTTGACAGAATCGCTGCTTTCTTGCCGCTGCTCAGCATCAGGAAGCGCAGCTTTGATTGCAGTGATGGTTTCCACAAGCTTATCGAGGTCATCCTCTGCTTCCTCGATGGAAAGAACCTTTTTATAAGCCGCCTTAACGGGAGGGGAGCCAATTAGAGAGATGAGCGTGGAAGCAAGGCTGAGCAATAACATGGCTGGAGATGGATCTTAAGGTGTTGGTGGAAAGGAGCTGTGTTTTGTTTTGGTGGTAATGAAATTTGGGAGCAAAAATTTAACAATAATGCACATTATTTAAATTGGTAGAATCAATAATGCACAAATTGTGAGACGAACCAGTCTTGGAAAACAGGAGCAACTTGGACACTTGTGATTTTTTTTTTTGGTGTAATGGACACTTGTGATTTTAATATTGAACTTTAGACAAGTACTCCGGTCCGCGTGATCACCTAACCGCTTTCGCATATATAATTGGGATAATTAGCTAACTATACTATTTTCAGTTTTTGTTTTGGTGGATGTACCCTTGAAGTTTTTGTTTTGTTAATTATATCTTTTTTTTCTCTAATTACAATTTTACCCATGTTTTAACAATTTACTTCAATCACTTATATTGTAACCACACGTCTTTTTCCTTCCACCAACTCTTTTCAATTTGAATATGTGAAATCAAATTAATTATGGTTTCAATCATTAAAACAATTAACTTGTTAATTTGTATCTACAAACTATCATACATATCTATTATTTTTTTAATTATTTTTTTAGGACGGCAAATCTTTAAAAGAATTTATTTTGGATGACTCGATGCTACGAGGATGAGTTTTATTGTTATGTAAACCCGAATTTGATGAACTTTTTTTTTAGTTACAATAATTTTAGGAATTTGTAAGCACTACACTAGCTACAGTAATTGCTTCATGTGGACGAGTTCATGTAACTCAAAGTCCAACAACCAATTGTGGTTACAAGAATTCTCTCGTTACAGGAATTCGATGATTAGCCATGATTGATGGATGATTAAGTACGGTCGATCGATAATTACTATATCTTATTACAAGAATGAATTGTGTAGTTGTTGAAACCTATTTTGTTATATTGTGTGTATTTATTGTAACCTATTTTAACAACGAGGTTAGTTACGATACAAATTAGGTACAAGTAGTTACAAGAATCAAATCACCTACAACAGATTAATTAGTTACAATAATGTCAATGTGTTGATTACAAGTCTCGTTACAATAATTAAGTACAGTTACAATAAATTAACTACAATACAAATATGAGTCTTGAAACCTATTTTATGTATTTGGATCCTTATTGCTTAAACTATATGTTACGCTATAATGTTGGGTATTGAAATCTATTTGTGTAGTTATTGTAACCTAATAAAACCTTAACAACGAGGTTAGTTACTATACAAACTAGGTACAAAGTAATTAGTGACAAGAATCAAATCACATACAATGAATTAGTTACAATAATGTGACGGTAGATTACAAGTATAGTTACAATAATTAAGTATGGTTACAAGAATTAACGTACTACAAGAAGCAAAATTTAAAGAAACGGATGAATAATTGACTATAATTAACTACGGAATACAAGAATCAAATCATCAATTCATTAGTACGTAGTGCAATAGTTAAGTACGGATGATTCCGACGTTTTGTTACCTTCTTGGCTACAATAATTAAGTACATGCTCGCTCACTGCCTTGCGGGGATTAGACCACAAGTTATAGCAATTTCAGATTTTTCATTCTTTCACCAGTGAAATTGAAAGTCGGTTAAACGAGGATTTGAAGAAATAAAATCGTTTGTTGGGTTTCTTAAAAAAAAAATCGATTAATTTTCCTTTTCAAAACGTAGAGAAATCTTGTAAACATTTAAAGAATCTTATCATCTAAACAATCCAATCTATATCTATTTGTTATTTTTTTTAATTTTAAAAAGATAAAAATATTACTTGAAGGGTATTTAGGTAAAATCTCACTAAAAAGGTATAATTACTAAAAAGAAAAACTAAAGAGTATAGTTACTTACATAAAACTTAAAAGGGGGTATTCCCTCAAATTTTCACTATATAATTCCACTAGTTCAATATTTTTAGATTTTATTTAGTGAATCTATATATATATATATATATATATATATATATATATATATATATATTAGACCTGTCAAACGGGTCATTCGGGTCGGGCCACTTCGGGTCTCAGGTAAAATGGGTCCCGAGTATTTCCGGGTTGACTACAACCAGGTTTTGACCGGGTTTCGGGTCATTTCGGGTCGATTTCGGGTTTGTCAATTTTTTCCTTTTTAAAATAAAAAAATCATGATTTGATAATTTTACAATAAATTTTAATTATATATATAAAAAATTAATTATATTTAATTAAAAATTAACCGGGTCAACCGGGTAAAATCGGGTCAAAATTACCGGATCAATCGGGTCACCGGGTCGAAACCCAGATGATCCGAAAAATTTCCGGTTTTTCGGGTTCGGGTCGAAAAAAAATTCCGGGTTCGGGTCGAAAATTTTCCGGACGGTCGGGTCGAGTCGACCGGATCGGATTGTATTTTGACAGGTCTAATATATATATACACACATGCATATTCTAAAACCGATTCATTGTTTTGGTGGTTATGAAATTTGGGAGCAGAAATTTAACAATGGTTGATCCGTAGAATCAATAATGCACATTATTATTATTTTTATTAGAGTAATGCACATTATTGCCGGGTCAATTCGGCTTACCACTATAGTTTGTTGGAATGCCTTGATGAATTATTTAAATTGCTGCCACGTCATGCAATGACATTATTGTGAGACGAACAAGTCTTGGTAAACGGGAGCAACTTGGACACTTGTGATATATATATATATATATATATATATATATGGGTTGGTTCCGGAGTACTCACCTCTTATTGTGTATCAAGTACTCAAATCTAGGCCCTTGATTAAAGGAAATGGGGGGTTGAGATTAAAAGGTAATTTTACACTTTTTTTAATTGAAAAAATGGTGGGACCCACGTTTTTTCTTGACAACTTGCTGAATTGGGGGCGTGTGTGATGCACTCTCTTAACATTATTCGATGGTATATCTGGATTATTCGATCGTATCGACGGATTATGCGATGGTATATCTGGATTATTCGATCGTATCGACGAATTATGCGATGACATATCTATATTATTCAATCGTATCGAAGGATTATATCGATAGATTATTCTAATCGGCTACCACCTTGAAAACACCATGTGGCTTTATTATTCGATGATATCACCGGATTATTCGATTGTATAGCTTAATTATTCGATGGTATTATAATATTATTCGGTTACTTATGTGATATTAACAAATAACTAAATATTATTTGATGATATCGCTACATTATTCAATGATATCGCTAGATTATTCGATGTTATCACATGATTATTCGATAGTATATGTATGCATTTTTTTATATAACCGCCAAAGTAGAAAAAACTTATCTCCTTAAACACAAAATCAGTTCATACAAATGAATAATTCGGGTCATACACCTGAATAATTCGATCATACAATTGAATAATTGAAGAACCAAAAGACAATTTAGAAAATTACAGGCAAAAATAAAATTGATATTCAACCTATTGAAATTGAAATTGCAAGCCAAGCACTGCATAAATCGAATCTATAGATATGAATAATTCGGGCTTTCCTCGATTAAATCTTACATCTCATACAAAATCGACCCATGTCGATTCAAAACAACCCAGAAATGTCGATTCAAAACCAAAAAAATAGCAAAAAGGAAGGTTTGTCGATTGTATAACAATACACAATACAATCAATCCGTTCTAGACTTCGACAAGGTAATTAAGCAACAATACAATCAATCTCAAATAAGCAACAAAGCAAATTACACAATACAATCTAGATCACCCTCACCACCACCGGAGCAAAATTTCGTCGATACGAGCAGCACACTACCGCTAATTAAGCAACAAACCAATTCGTTCTAGACTCGACAAGGTAACGAAACACACTGCAGTATGCTGTCCTCAACAAAGCAATTCGTTCAAAATTAGGGCTTACCCATCAAGCACTCGGAATCATACCCGGAATCGCACAAGAACGCCCTCACCACCACCGGAGTTGAACAACCACTCGGAATCGCACACCGGAGAAGAGGAGTCCTCGTTGTCCTCCTTCGCCTCGCCGATGCTGCTCAGGTGCAACCCTCGCCTCCGCCGCCGCCTTCGCTAGCCGACATCGCCATCTTCTTCGAACTTGCTTACCGAGTTGCCATCCGCATTCGCCATCGACATCCGCCATCACCATCTCAGCCGCTATCCTCCATGGGAGGAGAGGAATCCAGATCTGGGCATCAAATCCGTCTGCAACTGCCACCGGATCTGCAACTGGTGGCCACAGGAACCGCCATCGCCATCGCCATCTGCAACTGGTGGCCACCGGAACCGCCATCGCTCGCTCCATTGAATCGCCACCGGATCTGCAACTGGTGGCCACCGGAACCGCCCCTGTTCCTCCCAACTGGTGGCCAACAGATTCGCCGCCTTCTTCACTCAGGGAGGCCGGATCTGGGCTCGGGGAAGGCTGTCGGTGGCTGGAGGAGGCGGTGGGTGGTCGGATCTGGGCGGTGGAGAGGTGGGCGGAGGGTAGGGACTAGGGAGGGAGGGCGAGAGGTCGAGAGGAGGAAGGCGGAGGCCGGTGCGAGCAGAGCCGGGGAGGGGCTGTGGGGTCGGCAACGGGGGGTCGGCGTAGGCGGGGAGGGGGCGACGCCGGCGACGGGGATCCCCTGAGGAACACCGCCTCCGCCATCTCCTTCGAACACCGCCTCCGCCATCCTCCATCTCCATCCGCCATCACCATCTCAGCTGCTATCCTCCATGGGAAGGATTTGAGGAGAGGAATCCAAATCTGGCTCCATGGGAGCAAGAAGGAGGCGGCTCTCTTTTAATTTGGGAACCAGTTAGAGATTTAGGTTTTGTAAATTACTCTCACGCCTCACGCGCTTCACGTTTAAGTTGGGTGAAATTGGGGGAAAATTTCCACCTTTTTTTAAAAAGCTATCAATACACGTGGCATTATCCTATCCTTCCATTTTTTATAGATCAATGGCCTAGATTTGAGTACTTGATACTCAATAAGAGGTGAGTACATATGATCCATACTCTATATATATATATATATATATAGGTGAGGGTTCAAGTGAAAATGGGGCTTAAGGTGAAAATTTTCTTAAAGTGAAAATGGGCCTTTTTTACACCCATGGGCTGCTTGTTTCGTTACTAAGCTGTTCGGTTAGCTTTTAATTACTCAAAGTCGGAGCTAAGCTAGCTTCATTAAATCTGCTTTTCCTCTCTCTCTTTCCGCGCTTCTCACTTTACCTTCGCTCGAGAGATTTTTCATTCCGAATCGCCTTTTTGAGCTCTGTTCTCTATGGATTCACCTTCGACAGGTTAGGGTTTCGAACTGATCTTCGTTATTCTTTCTTACATTACTTCGATTTTGGCTCCATTTTCTGTGTTCGTCATCTATCGGGAGGTGTATTCTAGCGGTATTGTGCGTTAGGTTGCGATTCTGTTTTATTACGAGATTTTTAGGTTGATTGTTGAATCTGGAGCACAGATGTTCTCTATTTATGTTCAGCATCGATTATTGTTTGTAAGATGTGTGTATTATTGGTCTTCTTTTATTCTTGTGTTTTTTTAGGGTTTGCATGTGTTTTGGAGATTTGTTCTTACTGTCATTTGTTGATTGTTGAGTTTCTACTTTATTCTGTTGTTTATTGAGTACATGTTTTGTAATTTTGTACTTTAATGTATTTTGTGCTGTAGTGGTGTGTTGTTTTTCGATTTTATTTATATTTAATGCACTTTATTTGTTGTCTTTTGTGTTTAATGTTATAATATTTGGCTTGCTTTTGTCATTTGTCAAGGCAAACGTCCACGGACGAGGTCACAGTCCAATCCAAGTATTGTTCCAACTAAAACTCGGAAACGATTGAAAAACTCTAGGTCAAAGCTTCATGTTGTTGATTTAGGAACTGATTCTGTAGATTTGTTTGATTCTCAAATTGAAGATTCACTTGAGTCTGAAGACACACATCCTCTTATTCGACGTTCTCGAAAGGATTCTGCTTCCCCCATTATTGCTGGTGATGTGCTGTCGCCCCCTGGTGCTGTTACTGAATCTGCTTCTCAAAGGTGTACTCATATTGGGGCATCACCAGAGGTTTTATCTAGAAGGTCTTGCACACCAAATCTTTTGTGCGTGGGAGACACCAATGTTGGGGGAGTAACCCAAGATGGTAATGGTGATGACGTTCCATCCGAGGATGTGGGTACTGATGATGCATGCAACGAGAAGGATACTGATGCTCAGGTTGAGGAAGAAATAGGTGGACTGGAAGGTGTTCGTCTTGAAGAGCCAGATGTGGGGGATCAGAATACTGATGTGGTAACTGAAGAAGCTGAGCCTGGTGGTAGGGATTTGTTTGTCAAGAAGCCAAGGAAGACTAGAGCGAAGCAGTTCCCCACATTGAAGTCAAGATCCAAAATCTGTATGTTTGTATCTGCTCTGAGTAAATTGAATGAGAAGCAAAAAGAATGTGTTAGGGGCATTGGATTTGGCTTTTTATTTGATCTGACTATAGAGTACATGCCCCTGTCTTTGGGATTCTGGCTTGTTGACAACTTTGATCCAAACAAGTGATGTTTGCTTATGAATGATGGTGGGAAAGTTGAAATAAGTGATATTGATGTCCACATTACTTTAGGATTGCCGTTGGGAAAGAAAATGGTGCCTAAGAAGACTTGCAAAGAGAATTATGATGATGTGAAGGATTGGAGGACATCTCTTGGGACTGTTGATCATATAACCCCTTCGGTTGTCATTGATAAGTTAGTAGGTGATGTTGAGTGTGGGGAGAAATTTCTTACCAATTTCCTTGTGGTATTTCACTCTTTGCTGGTTGACAGTCCTGGGAATGGGCTTGCTAATCAGAACTTGGTTAGATCAGTAAGTGAGCTGGGTGATCGATTTCAAAGATGTGAACTGGTGTGCTTTTTTATTAGAAAGTTTGGTTGATACGAAGAAAGTTTGGGAGAAGAACAAAGATGGTCACTTCAGAGGACCCCTGCTATTCTTGATTGTGAGTGCAGTTTATGTCTTTTTGTTTTATAATTTTGTTTCATTTTGTTTTAATTCTTTTCACATACGTGTTGATATTGTGTTCATTGTCTGCCTATCTGTTTTTAGCTGCTTTATATCGATCGGGTCAAGTTATTTACAAGTGCTGCTTCTAGGAGGGCGTCCCGGGCTTTCCCTGTCTTTGTGGGGTTGACCTCTGCTTTGCTGCGTCAACGTGAAACCGATGACATTCAAAGTGGGGGTTTTGGGCGTGGGTTGATTCAAGAACGTCAATCTCTCCCCTCTATGCAGGGCAATCCGGTGTATGCTGAAACTGTTCCTTCTCCAGCGACTAATCCAGTCAATGCTCAACCTTCCGGTGACAACCCTTCAATTGGGAAGACTACATCACCCCTTGAGGTTCCTTACAATTTTTTATATTATTTCTATATTGATTCATGTTTTCAGACATTGCTATCTGTATTGCTGCTTTGTTTCGCGCCCCTGATGTTGCGTTTCTATTCATGCTTTATTCAAATATAATATGCTTATTTGCACCTATTCCTTTTTGTTTTGATACTGTTTTATTGTAATCCCCTTTTTTTATTTCTTTCATTATGTCTTATGTATATACATTTTGATGGTAATTTATTTATTTTTTTGTATCTTTGTTCGCATTTAATTTGTGAGTGTTGTAGTAATTGTGTGTTGTGTGTTTTGTTTTTGGTTTTTTGCGCGTGTTTGTATTTTTAGGCTTGGATACAGTCTTTTGTTCAAAAGACATCAGTTCTTGCGAATGCCATTTTGGATTTTGCTGAGTTTTCTACCCAAATCCCTCTTGAGATTCAAGCTGATTCTACTGTGAAGACACTTCTGAGTGAGGGTAATAAGATGTTAGGGTTTGTGTCTTCATCAGATCATCCTAACCCAAATCAGGCCGATAAGTCGTATACTGATGATTCTCCAATGTCCCAATTTTGGTATAGCCCTGAGTTGATTGAGTGTCTTAATCAGATTGAGTTGGCTTACAAGAACAGAGTGAAAATGAAAACCAACCTTTTTGATGATTTACCATCATTTGACATATTTGGGTATGATCCTGCATTTAAGTCTGATGTTGACACACAAACTGGGTATAAATTTGCACAAAAGACCGATAAAGATGCATCAAAGTCTGCTGCCGCCACTCAAGCGATGCAAGATGTGGTTGTCAACATTGCAAAAGAATACGTGAATGATATTCCTATCCCTCCTGCTCATGTTGCTGCCCCTCCCCAACACCCCTCTGTCCCCGGCCCTTCAACCGTTGTCTCTGATGTAAGTTTGAATCCCCCTGCAAAGCCGTTGGTGTATAAAAAGAAGGTGAAGTCTCCTATTCCATTGCCACAACGTAAATCTTCTCGTGTTCGTAACTTAAGTTCAATAGCTGAGAAACAAGACGCTGGTAAGGAAGAAGATGTTGCTGGTAGAAGGTCTTCCAAACCTTCCTTAAACCTCCGTAGTCCTTATTTTTCAAGAGTTGTTGATATTACTGATGGTATATCTGGCACTGAGCGTATTCTGTCTGCCTATCTATCTAAGAAAACAGCTTCTCCCATGTAAGTTTATGTTTTTGTTAATAATGATTTTAAGTTTTATTTTTTTGCTTTATTATATTTATGTGTTTAATATCACGTCTAATATTTGTAGTGAGGTCTTGTTTAAATCAAAGTCTGTAGAAGTGCATAGGCATGAATTGAAAAGTCTTGAAGATGATTTCCCTGTCTCCTATGATGTTATTGCTGGATGGTGTGCTGTTCTTAACCACAAAGAACAATTTAGAAGTGATGTTTCTCCACTAAGGTTTTTTGTGCCAGTTCATTCGGCTGTAAGTATTCTTTTTGTTGGTGTCTTTTTGTTCTTTGTCCATCCTACTCTTTTTTGTCTTGTGGTTTTTTCACTTTAACAATTTTTTTTTATTAATTTTATTTATGTTTGTTGCTCTTTTATGTAGGATTATCCCTCCAATACATCTCTTGATAGCTCTGTTAACCAGTATCAAAAGTTTTCTCTTCGGCTTGATTCTTCATTGGCAATGGCTCCTCATATTGCGTTAAATGATGTTGATATGGTACCTTTATTGTTTTTTCCCTATTTTATTTAATTTTTTGTTGTTTTTTTATATATATATTTATATAAATTACCTTCGGCTATCCTTTTTTTTCCCCCTTAGTTTTTTTAAATGTATGTTCTTTTGTGCATTTTCGCAGTTTGTGTTTGCTGTTGAGCGTGAAGAAGAGTTTTTCATGGTAGTGTTCAATGTTAAGACCAAACTTATCCAAACTCTAGATGCTTGCCCTCCTGTCTCTCCTCCTACTGGCTCAATTCTATCAACAGGAGAATGTTTGGTGAGTTTTGTTATTTTTTATGTCATATATTTGAAATTAATATATATTTCTAATTTATTAAACTTTGCCCTTTTTTTGATTATGTAATTACTTTTATGTGTATAGGAAGATTTGCTTGGTGACTATTTGAGGAACAAAGCATTAAAGTCTAAGTCAGACTCAATTACAAAATCAACTTCCTCAAGTGTTGTTCTTCCATGGGCTGGTGATGATAAGAGGATCCATTCAGGTGTTTGTCTCATGAGGCACATGGAAACTTTTATTGGAGTTGAGAAGGGTTTCAAACCTGGATTTGATAAAGGGAGCGAGAAGAACATATCCAAGCTGCGACATAAATATTTGGCTGATATTATATGCTCAGATCTAAATGAGGTGCACACTCAAGTCATTGAAGCAGCCAAGTCTCATGCAAAACTGACATTAAAAGGAGTCCAGGGTCAGAAGCTGCAGTTTAATTGATATTCACTAACTACTGCTAACATTTAGCTCCATCACTAAGTATATATCTGGTATATTGTATCCTGTGCTGCTTGGTTTAGACAGTTTAAACAATGTGTTGGACAGTTGTTGTAGAGTATACCCATTTTGGGGTTTACTTGTTATGGGGGTATAACTCTATTCCTATCCCATGGTGCTACCCTTGGTACATTTTGTGGATTGTATGGGATTTAACAACTTATGTCTTTGGAAGATATTCTGTTGTGGGATTATATTCCTCTTTAGTTATGCTGTTGCTTCTTTATGTTTAAGTATGTTTGTCTTTGCTTTGTTGTTTTGTTTTTGTGTTTTTTGCCCTCGTAGGGGTTGTGTTCTTAAAATCTGGCAGGGGGTGTGTTCTTTGAATTGGTAAATAAAAAGTCGTTATTCCAGGTTTCGAATTGGGCACTTAACAGGGGGATGTTGTTCCATAAGTCTCATATTGTGCAACAATAAATTCAAGTTGTGCCAATATAAATATATGTTGTGCATATGTATCAGTACATATAAACAAGAGTTGTTGTCTTGTAAATTAATGTTGTGCAAATATAATTGGGTTTTGTGCTAATACACGATCATGTTGTGCATGTGAAGTAATATAGTTTAAAAATATTTTATCCCCTTCTCCCTATTTTGTTATTCATTTCTACTTAATGTTTGTTTTATCTATAAATCGCTTTTTTTTATAGATAACCCTTATTTATTTAATTTTTCAGTTGTGATGGCCATATCCTCCCATTTGTTCAAAGTAACTGTTTGTTGTTCATTTTTAAAATTGTATTGTGCACATTTATAATTATGCTGTGCCTGTACACAGAGATCCCTGAATATGTAATATTTCGATGTTCAGTTATAAATGATTGTTGTTCATCTTTAACTATCTTAAGTTCATATATAATTGAAAGTTGTTTATGTTTCCTCCACTTTTATTTATTTTCTTATTATTAATGTTTTTTATATGTTTAAAAGTGGTTTTTGGAGTTGTATTGTGCCTCTAAATATTGGGAAATGAACTAAAATAACTGTGATTTGTTCACATTGAATAGTGTTTTGTGCACATATATTAGCATGTTGTGCTGTTTCCCAGGGATTCATGGAAATGTAGGTTTCTGATGTTCAATTATAAATGAATGTTGTTCAACTTTAATCGTCTCATGTTCAACTATAAATGAAAGTTATTTTTATGATATTTGAAGTTTCTTGTGTTCATAAATATCTCCAACTTGTGTTTTCTCTCCTATTTTATTGCTGTTCACCCATACTTTACGTTATTTTTTAATGTATAATTTTACAACAGTAATTGCATATTTAAAATGCGTACTAAATAAAATAATACGATGAAATATTTTATATTAATATTAATACAATAAACTTAAATGTGGCAATACTATAGAAGAACATCTTGTTCCCTACCACATAAAATACATATATTTGAAATAGAAAATATATTTGAAGGTGAATTTTTTTTTTTTTGGTTTTTGTTGCCCTTCTTCTTAATCTAGATGCCAAGATATTCATTAATCTTGGCCCTCCTAAGATCTTCTGATTCAATGAGTCCTTCAACATATGCAGTTATGAATCCTTCAACCATCTCCAATGTATCTTGCAGCCTCTCTTGTTCTTCAACCAACTGCATACATTATTTCCAAGTTAACATTTATATTGTAAATATCAATATATTATTTAAAAAAGAATTGAGATCTTACCTTGGCCTCCAGATCATTGTTATGTGTCCTTCGTGCTTCACCTAAATGGTATTCATTTCCACTCATTTCCTGCCTGACTTCATCGTAGTAGGTTTGATGAAATTCAGCAAATGCCATGTGATTTGCCCTTTTCCTCGTGGTGAACGTCTCCGCTGCATCTTCCAGGATTTTCATGTGGTATCCTGGGTATTGGATTTCATCTAGGGCGTCCATCTCCCTGTAGTAATTTTCTGTGAACTCTACTGGCCTGATTCCTGCCATTTCTATTGACTGACTTTGGTGGTTTTTGAAATGGAACGAGGGAGAGAGCCCTGGATATCAGTTTTTGCTGTTTAAATTGTGCTTTTCTAATGAAGGTGTGTCTCTGTATATATAGGCAGATATTTTTGCAGTTTTCCGCCAGTTTAACTTCTTTCTTTAATAAAATTTAACTTTCTATTAACTGTTTTTTGTCTTAAAAGCCGAGAGGTCCAATGCATGTTTATCTTTTTCTTTCCCCTATTATAGGTCCTAAAAACTGTTTGTTCCCAATGTAATTGTGACTTAACATGTCTAACTTTTTCTGGGGCACAATTAAAAAGTGCTATTCTAATAACCAAATTTGCATTTATATCCTTGTGTTTTTCACATTTAATACAGTTTTGTTCGTGGTAAAGAGACTGTTATATTTTGTCCGTTTTTCTATCTGCTTTTTGCCTGGGAAACCCTGTTATCACCTATGCAAGGCTTGTTGATATTTTCTACTGATCAGTAAATGTGTAAACACATATCATTGTTGCTCACTTATTAAACTTAAAAGTCAAAATAATGGTAAATCATCATAAAATAGTCCTTCCTTCACCAACAGTCGAAGACTGTTGGTTATCCTTATTGTAAACTGTTGGTTATCCTTATTGTAAACTGTTAATATGTAAAAGTGCAACTATAAATCCCGGATGTTCATACATAACAGGTAAAAGTGCAACAATAAATCCATGATGTTCATGGGTAACAGGTAAAACTGCAAACAACGTAAAATCAAAACAAAAAATTGCTTCCTTGCTCAACAGTCAAGTGTGTTGCTTGGTGGTCTCATTTTTTCTTTTCTGGGCAAGTCCTTCTGTTGTGAGGAGCATATTGATTGCAGACAGAGCATAATCTTTTCCCCCTTTTTTGTGTTTCCATTGATACCTCCTTTCCACTTTTCAATCGCTTCCCACTCCCCTTTGTTTTTGCCTGTGTTGGATCATGAATTGTAACATTTTCAGTCCTGCGAACCCCAGCAAACTCATCGAATATACTTGTCTTTGAGTTGGACGATGATTCTGAATTTGTTGCTGATATTAGGAGCTCTTGTTTTGCCTTTCTCAAGGTGTCTGTGAAATGCTTTATCTGCTCCCTATTGCCCTTAATGATATCTACACATGAATGGAATTCTGCTAGAATATTTGTGAGCATCAGTTTTTGTTCCTCCTTCTCCCTTGACTGTCTGACAACACTATTATCCAGCATAAAGACATTGCTTAGTGTTGCAGCCTTTGTCCAACGAGTCAGTGTCAATGTTTCTGGCAACTTCTCCACTTGCAAATCTTTCAAAACTTCTAATATGTGTCTGCATGGGTAGCCATTTCTGATGAACAAGTTGCAAGAACAGGAGCAGTGATGATTAGCAATCGTGTGCTCAACAGTGTACATCATTCTGTTTTGCTGCTTCAGAGTATACACTTCTATGTCTTCAATCTCTGTCACATTTGTGACTCTGCAGTTATACAATGCAGCACTCAATTCTTCCTGAAACTTTTTCCATATCCCCAAGGTATACAATGTTGATGCATGCTTCTCCAATGGAAGCGGCGAGATCAGTTTTGGTTTCAGGATTGCACAATCATAATTATTTTTCCCTTGCCTATACCTTTGTGTCTCAATTGCACTGTCATAGTACAAGATAAATTCTATCAAATTTGCTGAGAAGTTTGAAAACTTACGGAAAAAGTTGTTCATGCTCTCTGAAATGGATGTTGTTCTCACTAATCCGCCAAGTTGGACATTTCTATAGTACGCAGGTATCCACTTTTCTCTGATAAGAAACATTTCAGATAACCATAAGTGGTTTGCCATTCCAAAATCGTCCATCAACTTTTTCCATTCTGATTCAAACTCTTCAGGGGTTATCTCCATGTTCCACACAATGCTTCTGAGCCTGGTTGTGAATGTGGAGTAGCCAGTCATTGCGTTGTCAATTTTCTGAGACAGCTTCTCCATGATGTGCCACATGCATAACCTGTGTCTTGTCTCAGGGAATACCTTCTCTACAGCTATCTTCATTGCTGGGTCTTGGTCTGTTGAGAAGATGGTTGGGCAGCGACCCATTGCCTTCTTGAAATGTTCAAACAACCAAACATAAGATTCCACATTCTCATTTCGCAAAAGTCCTGCCCCAAACAACACACAACCTTTGTGGTGGTCATATCCTGTGAATGGACTGAAAACCATCTTGTACCTTCCAGACAACAAACATATGTGTTTCAGTGTAATTACAGTACTTATATATGATAATGTACTTTAAAAAAATGCATTATGATAAAAAATGATAATATAACAATCAGTGATTTGTGTTTTGTGTTTACCTGTTCGTATTGTAGGTTGAGTCAAATGATACAATATCTCCAAACAATGAGTAGTTCTTCCTAGAAACAGCGTCAGTCCAGAACAATCTATTGAGCTTGTCCTCTTCATCCAAATCATATGCAAAGTAAAATGCACTGCATGTTTCTTGTTTGTTGAAGAACCGATCAATAACCACCTGAGCATCAGATCCTTTAAAATAAGCCAGGAGATCTCTTCTTTGATTTTTAAAATCAATTGCCAAAGGCCCAACATTGTTGTACCCTCCAACCATTTCTTGAAACAATCTGTAGGATCTTGCTGTCCCAACTCCTTGTTTTGCACAATCAAGGACAAACTTTCTATGGTGTGTACGCATCTGTCTATTTCTCTTCATGTACATTTTTCCCAATTCATCCACCAAACTGTGTGTGTGTTTCTCCTCAAGTTTTGTCACAACAAATCCCTGACCCTGAAAATGCTTGATTATAATCCTAGCTGTACACCCAACTCTGCCAGACAACCGATTTCTCATATTTTTTGTGTTGTTGTAATTCTTGTATCCTGCCTTGTTACAATACAAGTACTTCAGTTTAATTAACCCTGGCTCCTTAACTATCGCTCCATGTCTTACATCAAAACCAGCCTTATATGCATAATCCAAATAAGCTTTGATTGCTTCCTCCATTGTCTCATACACTTTTTTTTCTGATGGCCTCAATTCCTCACTGCATATTGGTATCCAGTACATTGTACTGTTTGGTGAGACAAACATTCTACAAGGCAGGTGCTCTTCTTGTTGTGTTGGCTCAATGTCATTTCCAGGTGGTAAAATAGCAAGAGGTAATGTAGTAACAACACCTTCAGTAGTAGATGCATCTGAACTTTGTCTATTTTCATTGTTTGTTTCCAAATCATACTCCATTTATAATGTGCAATCTGTGTTTTAAGAAATGTATTTATCAATTAATACGTGCTCTTAAAATCACTGTCATTGTTTACCACACCTTAAAATAAAAATCTAGAGTGTTTATGTTGTGCATAGTGAATATCAAATGCATTTAATCTGCTAAAACAAGCACTGATGCAGTTAATGTACTATGAATATGCCTTTATTGAACAATAAAAAGAATCAGTTGATATGCGTTTATTCATTGTTTTGGTAGGTTTTGAGTTTTGAAAACCCTAGGTTGTTCTTCAATTCCAATTTTCAAAAATTGATCGCTAATTATGAATGTTTCTGTTCGAAATCCTAATTTGTGTTGTATTTTAATAATGAAATGCAATGTTTATTCACCAATTCCAGAAATTAAGCATAGTTATCGAGTTTGTGATGAAGAAATTGGTTTGCGTACCTATTTTCCCCTTTTCAGTCAATTTTTGTACCTGGCGATCCGATGTTCCCTATCTGCTCGATTTTGTGCCTTTGAGTGGGGATGATGTCTTGTTTCTGGATATTATCTTCTGAATGCGCCCTATTTTGTTTGGAAAATCCTCCATTCCGCCATCGCCGATCGAGATCTATGAGGATTTTCTCTCTGTCGGCGAGGGAAGAACAAGCCGAAGACGATCGGTCCGCGTCTGTTTTTTTTATCTTTTTTCCGGTCCACACCCGGTTCAATGCTTTATTCTTTAAAAAAACCGGAGCGCGCGTTGGTTTGCTTCCATTTTGACTTTAAGCTTAATTTTCATCTTAAGCCCCATTTTCACTTTAACCTCACCCTATATATATATATATATATATATATATATATATATATATATATATATATATATATAGAGAGAGAGAGAGAGAGAGAGTATGGATCATATGTACTCACCTCTTATTGAGTATCAAGTACTCAAATCTAGACCATTGATTTAAAGAAAATAAAGGGCCAGGATTGTGCCACGTATTAGGATGGATTTAAAAAAAAAAAGGGGAAAAAGAAGCCCAATTCAATGGTGAAGCGCGTGTTTGTCAAGGTTAAAACCCTAGTATACTGCCCACATTTTTCAATCAGTTTTTAGCCGTCTTCCCAATGGAGGCTGAAGGTGCGGCAAAGCGGCGATGACTCCCAGGTCCTCGACCGTCTCCTTTCCCTCAGACGGCGATGGCGAGTGAAGAAGGCGACGACTCCGGCGATGGCGAGGGTGTCGATGGCGGCGACGATGGGGTTGCAGAGGCGGAGGCGATGGCGGAGGTGATGGCGAAGGTGGCGACGGCGATGGCGGTTGCAGAGGCGAAG
The DNA here is from genome assembly GCA_037127255.1 of Persicaria tinctoria. Classification (NCBI taxonomy): domain Eukaryota; kingdom Viridiplantae; phylum Streptophyta; class Magnoliopsida; order Caryophyllales; family Polygonaceae; genus Persicaria; species Persicaria tinctoria. The sequence continues at coordinate 14,857,916 of JBANSL010000007.1, read as the reverse complement.
GCGGTGATGGCGCCGTCGCAGGTGCTCCCTCCTCGATCCGCCCCTCCTTCCTTTGGATTCGAAGGCGACGACTCCGGCGATGGCGAGGGTGTCAATGGCGGCGACGATGGGGTTGCAGAGGCGGAGGCGGAGGCGATGGCGGAGGTGGCGACGACGACGGCGGTTGCAGAGGCGAAGGCGGTGATGGCGCCGTCGCAGATGCTCCCTCCTCGATCAGCCCCTCCTTCCTTTGGATTCGGCGTCGCTGCTTCCTCCTCCGCTACTACTTCCTTCGGGTTCGGCGCATCTGACATTCAATGGCGAGGGCGAAGGGGAGACACAAAGATGCGGCGGACAAGTGGGTGGCGAAGGAGATGCGCGCTCTCGATTTCTTCTACTGCTCAAGGCCTTGGCTGTCTCCGTTGGCTCTCGATTTCTCGTTCTCACCGGATTGCCGGAAACGGAATTAGGTTGAAGCAATTCGAAGTTTTGTTTCTCCATTTACTGTTCGGTAGGTAGGTGGTTTCTTATGCAATCTCTTGACCTTTTTGATCGATTTGTGTTCAGATCTGGGACTGTATGATCAATTTTGGGGTGGGGGGGTTTATTATTGATGAATTAGGTTTGGGGGTTGGATCTAATTTTGCTAGGGATTTTGGGGGGTTATGTAATTTGATCCTATTGAATGGTAATTGCTTGAAGCATTTTTTTGTGATACTTCAAAATTCAAGGGAAGAAGGAAATCTTGAGTTACATTTTCAATGGCAATCGCAGCATATGACATATGTGAGATTTTTTAATTGGTTTATTGACCTGTTGCACCATCAAATAATAGCACTATACCATCGAATAATCAGGCTATACAATCGAATAATCAAGTCATACCATCGAATAATTTTTAGTTAAAAATTTACTTGGTGTTTTCAGATTGCTAGCCGATTAGAAAAATTCATCGATACCGTCGAATAATCATGAGATACCATCGCATAATCCAGCAATACTATCGAATAATTTTTAGTTATTTGTTAAATGACATAACTAACCGAATAATCCGTCGATAATCCGTCGATACGATCGAATAATCTAGATATACCATCGCATAATCCGTCGATACGATCGAATAATCCAGATATACCATCGCATAATCCGTCGATACGATCGAATAATCCAGATATACCATCGAATAATGTTAAGAGAGTGCATCACACACGCCCCCAATTCAGCAAGTTGTCAAGAAAAAACGTGGGTCCCACTATTTTTTCAATTAAAAAAAATGTAAAATTACCTTTTAATCTCAACCACCCATTTCCTTTAATCAAGGGTCTAGATTTGAGTACTTGATACACAATAAGGAGTGAGTACTCCGGAAGCAACCCCTATATATATATATATATATATATATATATATATATATATATATATATATATATATATATATATTCAGCCCTTAACATGTATCATATACACAAATCTGAGCCATTGAATTAAGAAGATGAACGGATGAGATTAAAAGTAACTTCTGATTATTCGATGGTATTGAGAGATTATTCAGTAGAATGAAATTATTCAGTGGTATAGGGCGATTATTCGGTAGAATAAAATTTACATTTTTTACAGATGAATAATTACGTGAAAACAGATGAACAATCATGAACAAATAGATGAATAATTTCTGAGTACATGATACACGTTAAGGGTTGAGTACACCGGAACCAACCCCTATATATATATAGAGAGAGAGGTTGGTTCCGGTGTACTCAGCACTTAACATATATCATGTGAACAAATCTAGACCGTTGATTGAATGAAATTGATGGTTGAGATTAAAAGGCAGTTTTAATTAAAAATCAGTGGGACCCACCTCTTTTCTGACCCACTAGCTAAATTGGGGGCGTGTGTGGTGCACTCTCTTTAATTCGATTGTATATCTGGATTATTCGACCGTATCGACAAATTATGCAATCATATCGACGGATTATTCAATGGTATCGCTTGATTTTCTAAAAAATATTCGATAGTACCGCTTCATTATTCGACGGTATCGCTTGATTATTCGATGGTATCGCTTGATTATTCTGTTACTTATGTCATTTTAACAAATAACTAAAAATTATTCGATAGTATCGCTGAATTATTCGATAGTATCACATGATTATTCGACGATATCAAGACATTTTTCATTCATATAACCGCAAAAACCCATCTCAGAAAGCATAGAATCGATCGATACATATGAATAATTCTAATTTTCTCCTGAATACTAACCGATGCAATTGTTACAACTACTAACATATCCATATACCAATCTAGAAGAACGATCTGAAATTTTGATTTCCCCGTTATAAAAGAACGTCGGTGAAAGTTGAGCCCGCACCTACAACTCAAGGGCTTCAACTTTCATTCGAAAATCAAATTCCAGTTCGTCCCCTTTGCCCCGTATCAAGCAAAAACAGTACTGCACCCCAAAATTTAGGTTCTTCAAACATCCAAATCAAAATTAGGCAAAAAAAAGAAGTGAATATATGAATTTGAATATTCAATATTGTAAATTAAACATCTAACGATTGAGGAAGAGCGATTTTTGCATTCAATCTGAATCCAATAAAATAAAGCCTTGTTTGTACCAAAATCAAAATAAAAAACGCTAAACAATACATCACAACTGATCTGGATTCTGGTCTCTATCGCATACCAAAATCAAATGTACAATCAACCCTTGATATAGGGCTTGGACACAACAATGTCAAACAAGAAGGATGGATCGAGGGATTCAGATGAAGAACGAACATGGTCGGCGACTGGGGGTGCTGCTTCATGGGCTCGGTTAGGCTGCTAGAGGGCTGGACTGTGTCACGGGCTCTGATTACTTGGTAGTCGGTACCGCGCCTCAGCCTTCGACGCCAATTCTGTCTTCGCCGGCGCACCCCCCACCTGCCATCGCCAGAGTCGTCGCCTTCTTCACCTGCCATCACCTCAGCCTCCCCCATCTCCGCCATCTTCGATGGGAGCCATCACCCTTCACAATAGCCCTTCGCAATCACCCGATGTGCCTTCGCCGCCTTCACATTCGTCATCTGCCTTCGTCGCACCTTCAATGGAAGAGAGAGAGGAGTCGACACCCTAGTCAGAATCGCTTTCACTGGCCCTTGATCGATCGCTGCTCCTTCACTTTCTCTTTTCTTTCTGGTAGAGGCGCGATTGTGGATTAGGGTTGGGGGTGGGTAGTTTCACGCGCATGTATATAGGAGTGGCGTTGTGTTTTGTTTATTTTAATTTTCAATTAATCAATATTATAGAATAATCTCAGCCATCAGATTTCTTTAAATCAATGGTATATATATAGGAGTGCGCTCTGGTGAAAACCAAAATTACGGTAAAAACCTGTGAGTACCGGCTTATTAGTCCGATTCACTAGCTTTATAGCCTGATTCTGAATAGAATCGATCTATAAAGTCATATATTTTATCCCGGTTCTGAATAAACCCGAGCTATAAAGTCCTTGTTTAATTTTAAAACATGAGTTTTTAGCACGATTTTTAAGTTGAACCGAGTGGTAAAGTCACTTTGTGATTTATGTTTGTAGAACAGGTTTCAAATCATTCAAGCTATATATGAATCCTCACGACTTTTATCACAATTAGGGGTGCGCTCCAGTGAAAACCAAAATTGCGGTAAAAAACTGTGAGAACCGGTTTTTTAGCCCGGTTCACTTGCTTTATAGCCCGGTTCTGAATAAAACCGAGCTATAAAGTCATTATGTTATTTTAAAGCATGAGTTTTTTAGCACGATTTTTAGGCTTGACCGAACTATAAAGTCATGTGTTAATTTAAAATTGGAGTTTTTAACACAATTTTTAGGTTGAATTAACCGAGTTGTAAAGTCACCGTGTGATTGAGGTTTTTAGCACATGTTTCAAATAAACCAAGCTATAAAGTAGTCCTCACGGTTTTTACCACAATTTGAGGTTTTCACCGGAGTCAATCCCTATATATATATATATATAGCATAGATAATTTATGCACAAGTCTTAGGGTGTACCTTGTGCACAAATATTATTCGGTGAAATGTGAAACATTATTCGGTGAAATTTGAAGCATTATTCGTATAAATTATAAGTATTGTGGAGGGAATTGAAGTTTCTTTTATTTGAAATAGATGAATAAAAAAAGAGGTAATGGGGTTTATAGACCCTTTTCATTATTTTTTTATGTTTATAGACCCCATTATAAATTCTTTAATTATATAGACATTTTCATATATATTCTTCCATTTATACCCTTCAATGCTTTTTATTTTTTAAAAAGTTAATAATAAATTTGAAAAATGGGTACAAAAAAATATTCAAAGATAATATATATTATAAGGAAAAATTAATAGTTTATTATATTCAAATCTCTAATAAAATATCTAATTAAGTACATTATAATTAACATTATTATTTTAACACATCTCAATATTAATGTAACACAATAACTTGTGTATTGTGATACAATATTTCTCTTTTATTGTAATACAATATTACTACCATATAGATATTCCATATTGTAATACAATGAATAATTTAGTGTGATTATTCATGTATTACAATAAATACAAGGGTTATTTGCAAAACTAACCTAAAAACCCGGTTGGGTTGCACTCCCTATCCCCTATCCATATTATTTGCAAAAAGTTAGCCCAAACCCTTTAAAATTTGCAGCCCAGCCGGTTACAATAGGGAGAGAGACCGGTTGCATTGATGGAGGAGAGAGAGGGAGACATGTGGGGGGAGTTAACTGACAAAAGCATGTCAATTCAACTGTTGATAGTTGCTCCATCTCTCTCTCTCACAGAAAATAAAAAACGGAAGGAAGAAGATGAAGGAGTTCGAAGAAGAACAAGAGCAAGTCTGCAAAGGAGAAGTAGAAGCGGACATCAAACAGGCCACACACCCCAAAAATGGATATATTGGTTGTAGTTAGATGGGGAAATTGGGGGAATGGGGGGATTGGCGAAATTGGAGGAATTGGGGATTTTGGGGGAATTGGAGAAATTTGGGAACGGCTATGTGGAATACGAAATACCAGGAGTAGGGAGACTTGGATATGTTTAATCTTGCGATACCTTTGAACATTTAATGGATTTGTCGACACTTTGATTTCTGTCATGTTTGTAGTAGTCAGATGTCATGTTTATAACTCAACCTGTCATGTTTGTAGTAGTCAGGCGAGGTATGGTTTAATGTTTTCCTGGTTCTAGTGTAGCCCTCCCCCCTAAACCCAGACGGTAAAAAGAGAGAGGATAGAGGGGATAAGACAGAGACAAAGATAGAGGGGGGGGGGGGGGAGTGACGGTAAGGAGGAATTAATATAATTTGAATTAAATCTTAAGTTTTAGAGAAAAACCATCGAACCATTAATATAATTAGAATTAAATCTTAAGTTTCAGAAAAAAACCATCGAAGGAGAAGCAAGTGATCGAGCTGGGGTTTATTTGCAGTTTGACGTGTAAGCAGTTAGTATTAACTGGACACCAAAAGCAAAACGACATGCCACATATTGGAACCGACTGGACAAGAGTTATCGGAGAAACATATTCACCATCGACTTCGGATAAAAAATAGGTAAGTTTGCTTTCGATAAAAAAAATCAGAGAGAGAGAGAGAGAAAGTATGCAGAGGAGATAGAGGACATGAGAGAGAGAGAGAGAGAGAGAGAGAGAGAGAGGAGTGAAAAATAAAAGTAAAGTTGCAGATGAGAGAGAGAGAGAGATTAGTGAGGATAAGACAGAGAGAGAAAAGTAAAAGAATGCCTCCAGTGGAAAGAGAAAGCCTGCAGAGGAGAGAGGGAGAGAGAGAGTGTGTGAAAGAGTAACAATATCTTTTTATACCCCCTCACTGACACTCTACTGATCTCTCTCTCCTCTCATACTTCACTTTTCTTTTTCACCTCTCTCTCTCTCTCTCTCTCTCTCTCTCTCTCCCTCATGTCATTTCTCAATTGTTTTTTCTCTCTCTCCGCCTCTCTCCTCTGCAGACGGGACTTGTTCCCTCTCTCTCTCTCTCTCTCTCTCTCTCTCTCTCTGGCCAGGTGTCACACATTGGAAGGTTGCACCCCCCCTCCCTTACCTGTTACCGGCTCCAAGGGTTTCCCAATTATCCGGTTTCACCCAATTATAAACCGGGTTGGGTTAACCTTGCAACACTTTCGGGGTTTTGGGTTAGTATGTGCAATTCCCTCTAAATACAATTGTTATTGTAAATGTATTGTAATTGATTATTAATTATAATCTCGTATGTAAATATATAAAAAAAACAAAGCTAATGTCATTATATATATTATGCTATAAATTAGCGCATGCTCGTATTATATTAATATAGAATTAAAAATATTGTAATTATCTTTAAGGATTTTTAAAAATAGTTTTCCATTTTATTATTAAAGTATATTAACTTTTTTATTAAACAAAAACATTTGAGGATAAACAAGTAATAACACCAACAAAGGGGTTTATATACTTAAAAAATTTATTAAGGGGTCTATTAACTAAAAACATTATCAAAGAGGGTCTTAAATACTTAATCCTCCAATTTTCTCATAAAGAAATTAAACATCATTTGGTAGAATGTTACAAATTATTCAGTGGAATTGAAAAGTTTTCATCGGAACTGAATTGAAAAAAAACATAACAATATTCGGTAGAATGTTTCACATTTCACGAAGAATATTTATGAACAAGATACAAGGTAGGGTTCGGGTGAGGACACCCCTACCGGTGAGAACGAAAGAAACATTTCTATTGGCTGAAATTGGGGATCTCCACGCTCGCTTTTTTTATGCCCACTCGCACTCATCGCGTGTTCCACACGCGTCCAATATAAAGAGCTTTTTTCACATTTGCAACACATAGATTCCCTCTTTCTCACGTTTCTCTGTCGTTCATCCCTAATCTTCGAATCGCTCCATAATTTTTCATCGAATCTTCGAAACTCTCTCCAATTTTTCATTTGTTTTTTCTTCTCCAACGAGAATCGGAGCACATATTTGCCATATCTGATACATTGAACATGAAAACCTTTTTTCGTATTCCCGATTACTATTTTCGCCAATGAAGAAAGGTAACAATAAAAAAAAAATTCTTTTTGTTTTAAATCAAGTTACGTTTATGCCTAAATCATGTCATTATTGATTATTGCTTTATTGAACATTGGTTCACTGAAATGTGTGCCCATGTTTTGCTTCACTTAGATTGGTTCACTGCGATTTGTTCACTTAAGTTGGTTCACTGATATTTGCATTATTCAAATATCTGTTGTTTCAGTGTGCTGTACCCACTACCAAAAAAAAATTTAAATTAGCTTCGGCAAAAAGTCGTGGCAAAAGCCCCTCCTACGGTGGTAAAAGACATCTAGCTTCGGCTCTGCGATGGCTAATGGGGGCTTGGCGAGTTGTGCGGTGACAAAATTTGGTAGCTTCGGCAAATAGCCGTCGCAAAAAAATTAGCCACGGCAAACTGTCGTAGCTAATGTGTGGGTTGAAAATTATAAAAATAAACGCTTTTTAGCCCGGATTTTTCAGACTCGAGCTAAAAAGTCTAATATTTTCAAAAAAAATAAAAGAATACACACAATTTACATATATAATAAATTTTCATTAATTATACAAAATTTACATACATAATAAAATGTCAAAAATTACATGAGTTATATAAAATAAATATACATAATTATAAAATTTACATACATAATAAAATGACCAAAACAACCTTTTAACCTAAAAAAGAGTCCAAAACTACATAATTTGCATCAAGTTGGACAACACCAGCTGCAAATTGAGTTACAAAAGAACTGATGGTTTTAATTTGGCAAGGTCAACACATATGAGCCTTATGAGGTGCTGTTAGTGCTGAAAAATTGAATGGGCAGCCATAAGAGTAATGATACAGTTAATTCTTTATGGAATTTATATCACAACCGAACAAGCAAGCATTTAAGTTAAATCTATGAGCATAGATGAACCTTCTAAAGCTTTGCAGATATAGTTCTCCAATAATAAAGATCACTTGACACAATCAAGTGTTTCAATTAAGAAATCCTTACCATGGAAACTAAAAACTAATATTTGTTCAAGGTAACTCACAAAAGAGAGAAAGCTTTCAAGAAATTAAGTCCAAGAAATATAATCATCTTCCTGCTATTATGGAGAGAAGCTCTACATAAAAATTACACAGCTCCTAATAAGTACAACTATATCATGCATTATTGAAAGCAAGATGCAGTAAAAACAACATGAGAAATTTCTAAGCTGAATGTCCATTTTAATTCCATTTGGTCCCTCAAATTCACCTGAGATTTCAAAACAGTACAATGGATGACCTAATGATATAAGTGATTACTAAAATATGGAGTAGTTTGTAATAAGAATACCATTACACACCTAGTCGAAAAAAAATACCAATACACACTATAAAGTTAGGGTTACCTTCTAGGTGAGATTGATCTTGAATGCAATTGTGCAGGCCTACGGATGGGAGAACGGCTACGTCTAGGCATCAGATACCTTCTAGGAGGAATACGAAAACGCCTACCATATCCTATTTCCGTTTCTTTGCTCATATGAAACTCAATAGGATGGATCTTTTAAGTACCTTTGATAGTCAGTCAACCACAGCCTAATCTCTATAGCCAACAAGAAGACTTCCTCTACCTTTTTAAGATTGTTAGCTCTGTAAGTATGGAAAAAAATTCTAAGAATCTCAATTGGAATTTGTAACCCACGTTAAATTTTTTTATATTTTTTACTGTAACTGAAAAGTTGTGAACTGGACTGTGTGACTGAAAAGTTACCACTTACCACTTAATCAACATCTTCCCTTGCAAGGCTACCCTTTTCCAGTTGATGGTTGGCCCTAGACCGGATTGCACTTAATTGACGACAATGTGAGGCTGCAAGATTAAACAAACCGATGTAATAAGAAGCTGGGGACAACAACTTGACAGGACGAAAGAAGATATTGCAGCCATTTGTAACTAATAATGCAAGCATCAAAAACATGCTACTTCCATATGGTTAAATTCAGCACCGATGGACAAGCTATTTATATTGCAATTTAATGCATTAGGTCATTGTCCTGTGGATTCACGGATTGCAAAGAATGGAGGAGCATGCTTGATCTAATTTAACATTAAAGCTTACAACTTATCGCGTCCAAAAAAAGGGAGACAACCCATTTCCTGGCTGTCCAAAACTTGGAGAGAATGGGGAAACCGTCAAGTTGAAGAACATTAATTTTCTGGCTGCTCATATACTGAATGGATTATTAAGATGTAACAACACAAGATATCAAACTCGTCGCTTGCCTTTTAGCGCAAAAAAAATAGAATCAAGGTCGTCAATGGAAACGAAGAAACACTTAACATACGATTCACAGACGGCCCATTGAATTGCTTAGTAAGATCAGAAGTAACCTCACTAGTCACTAGTAAATCCATTGGCAGAATAGATTACAAGAGGCTTTATTCAATTAATCAAACCATAAACATATGACATCAACAACCACTATCCTTTAAAATAAATAAATGGACATGGTCAAAATTCATAATCAAATCCCCTAGAAACCCCTAAGTTCATTTGATAAAATAGATACTTGTTGTTTGCCAATTCTAAATTTTCTAATCTCTACACACTCAATGCTAATTCAAAATCATATTTCAGAATTTCACCTAGCAATAATAGATTCATAAGACTAAGTAGCTTAAATTCTAAGATCAACTAACCTATTAATTAACAAGGCAATATTTTTTTGCTTCAAAAAACTTCAAAACCCCACAACATCAGCCAAGAATCACATTAAATGTTCTAGATGTCTTAATCTACCTAAAATTTGAAACTTTCTTGTGCCTTCGGAAAGATCTATCGCATAGATTCATTTTCGGCCAAACCACAATTCATGTAAGTTTGTAAGACTGTGAATTCTCAATCACCTAAAATGAATATATCAGAATACAAGAGATTACATAAATGCATAAGAAGTTGACGTCCGAAAATCTAGTGTAACGGAGAATTGTTTAAGAAGTTTGTGTATTACATCCAAGAAGTCAAACTCATTCTAATATTAGAAATATATTGTGCAATATATTTCTAAAATGTCTGATAGCAAAGGTTATAAATTAAATTAAACCAGGCAACATATGTTTTAACAGGAAAAAAGACAACATGACAATTTCAAAGACAATGGGCAAACTAGTTTAGTGTTGAGTAGAGGAACTGCCATTAAGATATCAATCACAAATAACATAGAAGGCACATATCTTAAATGACAAAAAAATGAAGACATGATAATGAGCATGAAATAAAAAATCACACTCATTACATGATCCTTTTTAAGCCTTTTTTTTTGGTAACCTTTAAGCCATAATTTGTAACAAGGAAGTAAAAGAGATCACTCTAACCTTGTCTTGGCCCCAACCATCCCACACAGTGAAGCTGATATTTTTGTACTCAACTGCCTCCACGTCGAATCCTGCCAAAACAAACAATCAAGTAGCATATTTAAATTAATTAGGTTCCCTTATATTGGTTTATAAGTATCAGAATTCAATACAAGCAACAAGTTCATATCCATAGAATAATAAAACAATCAGTTACTCCTCTAAACATGTATGAAACTGAAAACAAGAATAGCATCAATTATTTATCTCTAACAACGTTGTGATCAAGTTCACATACCAATAGTTGGGATGGAAAACACAATTTCTCCTAGCTAAAGCTTGTACATTATTGTGGTTTTACTGGCAGCATTAAGATCAACCATCAGGATACACATCTCCCTCTTGGCAAATACTCTGTAGCCTACTCAACAATTTGGTAAATGACAGCCCCATCTTTCACCTGACAAAATCAACAGATCAGTCAACTTCATGTATAAAATCTCAATTTATGAGCATCCACTTATACAAGAAGCTTGACTACCAAAATAAAAAACAGTAAAGTCAACCACATAATCAATAATGGAGATCTTCAATCATATGAACTATCAGTATGCTGAACCAATCAACTTTCGAATGAAAATAATCATCATTTGATAGTAATTCCAGAAAACGGAGATCTAACATCCACGTATGTGTGTTAGCAGTCAAACAACAAGCCACAAATTAACAAAATAAGATCTGAAATCGCGATATCTCAGATCTACGAGGCAGATAGAATTCTACATCCAAAAGAGTGAGAAAGATCACAAATAGACAATCGTAGGACAGGAAAAACTGGATCAATTCAAATCCACATCACCCGAATCGTTTGAAATTCAAAATTTAAGCCCTAAAAACGACCACTAATTTGAAAGACAGTATGAAACATGCGAAGCAAAACTGAACACGGCTATGAAATTAAACATCGAACTGACGTACTTTGGATCGTTCGATCAGATCGGCACAGCTTTAGAAGGAAGAGAAGGAGAGACAAGAAGAAGAAGCAACCCTAACCTGCGGAAATTAGAGGCGGACTGCACTGTGCACCTAAGATGAGAAACCAAGGAGAAAATTAGAACGGAGTGCAGAGTCCGAAGAGAGACAACGATCTAGGAATCGCCAAAACTTGAGAGAATCGGAGGGTAGACAGGGCGGCGAGCGTCGTTTGTGGAGAGAGGCCGAGTGAGAGAGGAGATTGGGAAGGTCAGCCATGGATGGACGTGAGAGTCGAGAAGGAGATGGGTGAACAGAAGAGAGAGCCGAGGGAGAGAGGAGATCGGAAAGGCTAGCCCTGAATGGATCCAAGAGATGTCAGATGAGACTTGAGGAGGACATGGGCGAACGAGAGAGCATCTGCAAATCTGAAATGAAGTGGGCGGAAAGGGTTTAGCATTGGGCGGAAAGGGTTTAGCATTTATGGTTTCCTGGACGGAAGGGTTTCTCTTTATTAAAAAAAATACGTGTTTTTTTTTTGCCACGGTAGCCCTGCCGAAGTTACCATCGGCTTGGTTTTTTCGAGATTGAATGCATGCCGTGGCTGGTGGTGTGGCAAAACAGTATCAACTGCCACAAAAAACACTAGCCGAAGCTATCTTGCATGGCCAATTTAATTATTTTTTTTACTGATCGTGTCTCTGTTATGATGAAACATTGATTCATTGAGAGTGTGTCCACATGTTTTGGTTCACTGAGATTTGTTCAGTTATATTGGTTCACTTATATTTGCATTGATCAAATATAAGATATGTTAGGGCGTGGTTCACTGAGGTTTGTTCACTGAGAATGGTTCACTAAAATTGGTTCACTTATATTTGCATTGATCAAATCCTTGTTGATTCACTAAGATTGGGTCCACATGTTTCGGTTCACTAAGATTGTGTCGCATGTTTTGGTTCATTGAGATTGGTTTCGCTGAGATTTGTCACATTTAGATTGGTTCACTTATATTTGCATTGATCAAATATAAGAGATGTCAGGGTGTGGTTCATTGAGATTTGTTCACTGAGAATGGTTCACTGAAATTGGTTAACTTATATTTGCATTGATCAAATATCTAATGATTCACTGATTGGGTCCACTTGTTTTGGTTCACTGAGATTGTGTTGCATGTTATGGTTCATTGAGATTGGTTTCACTGAGATTTGTTACATTTAGATTGGTTCACTTATATTTGCATTGATCAAATATAAGATATGTCAGGGTGTAGTTCACTGAGATTTGTTCACTGAGATTATGTCCACATGTTTTGGTTCACTTAAATTGGTTCACTTAAATATCAGATATGTTAGGGTGTGGTTCACTGATATTTATCAATATCTTTTATGCCAACTTACTGCACCATTTCTCTGTCATGCATGCTAAACCAAACTATTATATTTTTTCTGAACCACCTTCTAATATGTGCATTTATTCAATCTCTTTTATGCAAGCGTGTTGCACCATTTCTATATCATGCAAACTAAACCAATCTATAATATATATATATATATATATATATATATATATATATATATATATATATATATATATATATATATTGAACTATTCTCTGAGTTAAACCATACCCTATAAACAATAAACTGTGAACCTCTCTAATTCAGTGAGTGACACATACTCAATGAACCACACACCATTGGCTCACCCCCGGTGAACCAATTCCTTTGAGCCACATCCAGTTAATCACACCCAATCTATTACATGTGTTCTGAACCAATTATCTATTATTTATACTGAATCAACTTTCATAAATAACAATATGATATGCCCTATTTGATTTGAATCCTATTATATTTTGTTATGAACCATTTTCTACCAATAATGCTTAACCAACTAAATACTCCCTACTCTATATGCAGATTCAGAAACAACAAACATTGTTACCCCCTAAGTCATAACAGTGTCAGAGAGTGCTTCACAAACAGACAAGAACTATGTTTTGGAAATTTCACCAAGGAGTACAAAGTATTGGCTGCCACTGTGTAATGAAGAATTGAAACTTCCTGTTGGGATGATTTTTTATACAGTTGATGAAGGAATAGAAAAGTATGAGAAATATTCTCTAATTTGTGGCTTTAAAACACGCAACAACACGTGTATGAGAAGGGGAGCCGCTATCAGGGTTAAATATATTGCTTGCAACAGAGAAGGTGTGAAAAATGGTGCGAATTTAACAGGAAAAAAAATGCAGTCTCTAATAGATGTGGTTGTAAATCTAGAGTTATCTTTGGAAGAACAAAAGATGGGAAGTATAAGGTGATTGCATTTGAAGAATGTCATATACGTACACGAGCTGATGAATAGGATCATAGGGAAGTATGCACAGACAAACTTCAAGCTGGAAATGATCCATTGAAAGTTTGTGATGGACTGCGCACAATCAAGAATCGGTACAGTTAGAGCATTCAAGCTTTATGAAACAATGATAGGCAAACAGTAAGAGGGTGGGGCAACTATTGTTCAATTCAAGAACTTCAAGCGAGATTTAATGGCTTTTTATGAAGGATGCATGACAACAAAGAAAGAGGTTTACAGTGCTTGAGGGTGGTTCTTGTGTAAGCAAAGATTACTATGTATTTTGTGAGCACATCTTAGCCATTAATTAGAGCAAGATGGATGACCATGAATTTTATTAATTTTTTAATACATGGGAATTAAAAATCCACATTTTGTGAGACGAAAACGTTGATAGGCGGGTGTGGGGCAAACAAAATTCACATATATCTTCCACTTTTAGTCGTAAGTCCCTAAACCAGTGAAATTGGGGGGAAATATGGGGATTCATAATCTCCCCCAAATTGGAAGGTGCAATAGCTGAATCCCGTGATTTGTGGCCATATCTTCATTATAAATTGAATTGCCTCTTAAACCAAGTTTTATACAGTATATTGTGTTTTGGTGGGATATGGCTAGAGTGGGGCGTGTAAATCACTACTCACTAGCATGTGGCAAGAACATTGTTTGCTTAATTTTTCGTCATTATTGTATATAGTGAATAAATCCTTGATTATATACGAATAATTGTATCGTACATGTGAACATTCATTGATTAAGTACGAATAATTATAGCGAATATTGTGAATAAAACCTTGACTATATACGAATAATCGTACCATATATATGTGAACACCTTGTTTATATATGAATAATTATAACACGTCTGAACATTTTTTATTATATGCACGAATAAGTATAGCGTATATGGTGAATAAAACCTTCAATATATACGAATAATCATACTATATACACGAACACTCATTGATTATGTATGAATAATTATAATGCACGTCTGAATATCCTTTGATTATGTACGAATAAGTATAACTTATAAGCACGGAACCAGAAAATAAAACTATATTTTCATATATTCATAATTTTCATTAACAAAACTTTTATTCTAATAAAAAATACATATTTTTTTTTTAAGTTTTCAATTGATTATATGAATGAAGGATATGAAATAGTCCGTGCATGAACAACAAGAAGATCGAAACGGTCCACCAAAAGCTTACAATTGATTATATGAATGAAGGAGATGAAATATTCAAAAGTATTTTAAGAAAGTCCCTAGATATCTTCCGTTACAAAAATCACTTCAAATTCATGATCCCCTCTGGCAATTAAAAATTTTGAACGGACCCACTTATTTTAACCATTTATTTGATTAATAGTTGATTCAATCTCATTCTTTTGTTTACCTTTATCCAATTATTAAAACTTGTTCACAAATTACACACTAACTCTTGCTTACAAATGATCTATATATATACACACAGGTGATAAGGCCGCGCGCATTCGCGATTTTGTCGTGTTTGTATCTTATAGGTCACTGCACACCATGGGATTTGAGGCTTTCTGCGAGATGGAAAGGAGATGAAATTGAAGAATCCTCCCGCTACGATAAATTCGGAATGATGTGAGGTGCTACATCTATGGATTTGAGGCTTCATGCAAGAGGAAATCCAGTTAATCGAAACATGAATTGAACAGAAGATTGTAAAACTGACAAGAACAACAATTAAACAAGGGCATTCCATCCAGCGTAAGCATCTGGATAATCTGGAATGCGACGTGGCATGCTCGAAAGCCCTAAAAAATGCATTGGAAAGAAAGTTAGATTAACCCCGAAAAAAATTATCCAAAAATGGATTTGACCTAAAGTTTCAGGCCGGGTAGGTCCGACCAAAGATTTTACCCACCCAATAGTAAAATCTTGCAAATAAAGCAAAAACGGCTCCCATAGAAAGTACATAATGGAAATGTGCAACCACATAATAAGTATCATGTAGAGAAATGTCTAGCCCAGAATTTGCCAGTATTCCAGTGAGTCCACCTATGGTAAACAAAAAAAAAAACCTATAGCAAATAACATGGTTTACATGGGTGTTTTGTATTGTATCGAACCCCCCCACATGGTAGCGATCCAACTAAAGACTTTGATTCCAGTGGGGACAGCTATGATCATTCTAGCTTTCAAGTGTGGCATGGCCCAAATTCTGCAAAGAACTTTAACCAAGTTAAGGACAATAAACTTTAACTCAGTTGAAATCACAAACTCAATCAAAAAAGTCGTAAGGTAGGAAATAAGAAGAATCTTATTTCTTGCACTACTCGCACAAGGGCAATCAAAATAAGGTTATGAAATATCTGGTATTCAATATCCAATGCTTGTATTTTTCTTATGATTTTTTTTTATTTTTGTCATTTTCTATGGATCAACAATATAAAATCTAAGTGTTCTTTTTTTCCCTGTGACTTCTTATAAGATTATAACTATGCATAATAACATATTTCCTATAAATATGGAATTGGTTTGACAGTAATGAAAAATGCTTATTGATTGGAAAAAGTGAATGGCGAGAAGAAACAAGTTTACCTGAAATCTGTTGATGGGTTAGTACTTTGCCACCCCGTGTCTTTCCATTGGTCGGAGATCAAATCTTCTAGATCGACATACATCAGGAAAGCTGCAAGCCAGAATGCTTTAAGTGCATCTTAACCATGAAGAATTAGTTAATATGCATAAATTAGACGTTGGACATTAAGCCGGCCAAATAAACATTTACTAAGAGAGAAAACACATCATGTTTGTTGGAGGGTAAAATTTCATGATTTTATCAATAATCATAATGTTACTAGATTCATTCCATAAAAAAATGTGTGAGATAAAGTTTCTTCAAATTAAACAAAACTAGTCATATCCCCGCGCCATGGCCCGTTTACATTAAAAAATGGGTATACGAAAAGCAAAATAATATATTGGTAGATACATTGTATTATTTTGTGTAGTAGAAGTACATATTATAGTTATAATGATATCTACAAATGTACAAATATTATTATAAGAATATAAGAATACTGTAAGAATACAAAGGAGAATAATAATAATAATAATAATTAACGAATAGCAATAAAAGAAATTATTTATTAAATGTAAATAAATGTTTACATCGGAAATAAATTTGACATGATATCTAGATAAACCAAGAACTAAGAAGCGTTTATTGTGCTAGGAAAGAAGCATAAAGTTTCAGATAGACCATTACGACATTCAACGTCCATAGTTGTACTGCCTTCACACATAAAAACATAATAAAAAAGAAGAAGTTACGATCATTCAATAAAGGCTACATTCAATTAGTTAAAAATACGAAATTGAAATCAAATTAATGAAAGAAGTAGGGAGCTAACTTACATAAAGAATTCAGTAAACACTAACTCCACCAAGTTACCGACCCTAATAATTGCCTGCATAAGAAAGTAATGAGACCAGGATAAGCACACATTGTATATAAAAAGTTATATGGAAAATTTCATATAAGGAGTGTCACCTGTTATGCCAATGCTTGTAACACTTCCTTGTACACCACATTTGTTGTAGTGTTCAATGGGTGGCCCTCCATATCACAACATAAAATTTTCAAGCCGGATTTGCTGGTTACCCTTGAAACCGCAACATATAATTGACCATGACTGAATACTAGCCTCTTTAAGAACAACCCAACTTGAGAAAGAGATTGCCCTTGACTTTTGTTAATAGTCATGGCAAAACAAACGGACACGGGGAATTGTCTCCTTTGGAACATGAATGGTAACGATGCTGTCTTTGAAGGGCACATGAGCATTCGAGGTATGAAGACTTGGTCCCCAACATTTCTTCCTGACATAACCTTTGCCTCAATGACGTGGTTACTTAGCCGAGTGATGATCAACCTAGTTCCATTGCATAAGCCAGCAGACTGGTCTATGTTCCTCATCAACATAATCGGAACACCAACCTTAAGCCGTAAAACATGATTTGGTATGCCTGAAGCTTTGATGGTATTCAGAAACTCAGTTGAATATAAAGGTTGTCCGGAACTTATAAATCCATCAGTCTTCAAAATACTATCAGAACTGAGGTACACCTTATCATCGCCGGGCATCTTTGCAAGGATATAGTCATTTACTTGTTCCACAAATTCATGAGTCGGCGATAAGATGGCTCTCTCTTCGAAATATCGGGAATCTGAAATGTGTTGCAGTATAGAAGGGTAAGTAGAATTGACAATTGCTGCAACTGGATCCCCTACGTATGTAAGAAGCAAATCTGGAGGTATCTCTACTGTAGACTCACCATCTTTATGTTCTTCCAATGTACCATCCCCCACTTTAAGTATCCACTCAGAGAACTCCTGTAGTTCCTGCAAATTGGAGGTTGCACAATCTGCCGATAGCCTCATATTTCTTGTAAGGGTAAGGACCTTACATGACTTCCATAAATAAGAAGAATGTATTGATGCAGAAACAATATCATGTCTAGTCCCTCGTGGAATAACCGGTAAAATCTGTCTAAAGTCACCACCAAGGACAACTACTTTACCCCCGAATGGTTGGGTAGGGCTGTGGGGATTTGAGAATTTAAGAACATCTCTCAAACTTCGATCCAATGCCTCAAAACAAAACTTGTGCATGACAGGTGCTTCATCCCAAATAATAAGCTTTGCCTTGCATATAAGCTCAGACAACGGTGTACCTAGTACATGTCATGTGAATAGTCGAATTAGAAACAATTCATGTGTGTAGAAAGTGCATTGAAAATATGTAGAAGTACCTGGTTTGATGTGGCAAGTTGAATGTGCATCAATGTCTATAGGAATCGCAAATCTGGAATGTGCTGTCCTGCCTCCTGGGATTAGAAGTGAAGCAATCCCGCTGGAAGCCACTGTGAGAACAATGTCACCTTTAGAACGTAGAGCAGCAGACAGAGCTCTCCATATAAATGTCTTCCCTGTACCACCGTATCCATAGAGGAAGAAGAGACCTCCTAAGTTGCTAGAAACAGCATCCATGATTTCTTCATAAACTCCACGCTGCTCATTAGTAAATGTGGCCATTAGCCTACTGTGCTCCAGAGCCAACTCTGTTCTATCGTAACTAAGTTCATCCTGAATAAGCTTATTACATCCTTCTGTAAGGAGGATATCATTCGGAAGAGGCATTGGAGGGTAGGCTCTGAGAGAGCTACCATTGCACTGCAAGGATTTCTCAATTTGAGCCAAAGCATAATTTTTTAGTTGTTCTTCACTTAACTGCAAATCTGAAAAAATAAAGATATTTTAATAAACGAAATAGTAAGTTGATAGGGAAAAAATGACAAATGCAACATAATTGTATATAGATCACAATTGAAAATTTACGACTTCATCATGATAATTAAGTGTCTACAAATATATGATAATTAAATTACAATTTATTTATGATGGTATGAATAGCATGTAATATGAATTATATATACACCAGGAACATGCGTATATATATAATGGTATTAATAGCATGTAATAAGTCTTATATATACACCAAGAACATGCATGGATATATATAATGGTATTAATAGCATGTAATATGAATCATATATTATTATGTCCGTAGATCACATTATAATTAAAGTGGTTGATAAAATAAAAGTAATAACATAAAAATAAACATATAAACATATATACCTTTCACTTGAAAGTAATTTCCTTTGACGGTGAAGAATATCATCTGTTAGGAGATGCCATGTTTTCTCCCAAATAGACTCTGGCCTAGACAAAGTACCAGTTAGTAATAACATAGCGAAAAGTCTCCGCAAATAACATGGATGTCCTGAAAAGCTGGCTTCTTCTATGGCATTGATGTACTCCTTTTCATCGTCCAGCAAACCCGAAGCATAACACGCTTCCTTGAAAGAAGAATATAAGACTCCGTCAACAGTTCGAATATCTTCATAGGATTTAGGACCCCGGCTTCTATTCAATAAGATACGTAGGTAGTACAACTCCTGAGCTGCAGGAGTTACATGAAACATCCTTCCAATAGCAAAACCACGTTTTCTAGGAGTCCATTCTCGCTGCTGTTGTTTCCACACAAACAAAGTTGGAAACTCGGCATAAGTCAATTTTCTAGCATGTTCGTACTTCTTATTACATTCCATCCAGGCCAAAAACATAGTTTGTCGACCCTCAACTTTGTTGATCACATCATTGATGGCTTCAGCATCACGAAACACAACATTCTGTTCACCGGGCAAATGAAAATTCAACCGCTCAACTGATGGAACCCTATAGTGAATAGGGTACTCATATATTCGCCAAAGTGCTTCGATTGGAGAGAGATACCTAAAAAGAATAAGATGATTGATAAGTTATATATAATAATAAAAAACATTAAGATGGTTGACAAATTAAGAAAGTTATAAAGGGAAATATTACCTTGCATCACAGAACCTTTGTATTTCATCAACATCTTGTCCATCTGGATCATCATTAGAAATTGTTGCATTAATATGATCATTTCCCTTGCTTATGTACTTGAACAAATATTTTATTGACCTCGACTGATTGCACCATTCTACATTGATATGTGCTTGATATTTGAGGAGAAGGGTTGGATTGTAGGGAACTACAAATCTGCTGTCTAGATCAACTTCTCCCTTCGTAACCATTAAACCGTTGTTCGATCTTCTATATAATGGATACCCATCATCATCAAATGTTGTCCTTTCAACATACCCTTTAGGAAAAAAATTGGTGCACGATCCTTTTTGCATGCAAGGAGACTTACTATTAGCTTTTCCACAAGGACCATACATCATAAAACTCTTCACTGCAGAATACAAATCTGGTTGTCTGACTGGATCAGGAATATCCGCAGAGATAACTCTATCAATGTCATCCGCAGTAGACAACTTATCTTTTTTTTTTAGCCATAGAACAATATGGGCATGGGGCAGACCACGTTTTTGAAACTCAATAGTATACACAACTAGAAAACCAAAAGTTGACAACGTAATAATATTTAGAAACATGTGTAAACAAAATAATAATAAAATGTACGGAAACATTGGCGTGATAGAAGAGGCGGAGAATTAACGGTGCAATCATTTAATATAATGCATGTATACATGTTCATACTATAAAATCCAAGTTTCAAATTGCTTATTTATATTAAGTAGGGTTTTGAAAGTTACGTTCATTAGGTATATTTAATGGAATGGATAAAATTGAATTTATACAGTGGATATATTTAGGACACTCAGGGCAAATAAATTTGACATGGATGACAATAAACGACAAATTATTTATATAACATACTGTGACTTTTATTCAATATTTTCTATCTTTTAATATTTAATCAATTTAAAGCATATTTTCGATTACACTGGAAAATTGATATATGAATAAATTAAACCGAAAAAAACAAATCAATATACAGACGTTTGTGAGAAGTCAATGCCTTAGGTCGTAGATGAAAAAAGGAATTGCATAAAGCTATCTAAAAAAAATTCTAAGACAAACAAATCTGTAAATAATTGATTAAATTGGAATATAAATAAGGGAGCGAAGAAGAAGGGAAGTACACATACGGGATTGACAGTCTCCGAATATGCTGTTGCATCTCAAGTCCTGTATGAGTTCATGAAGTTTGATGCTAAAGAGCCGGCAAGAGAAATCAAACAGCTCCTCGGTTGTAGCACCTGAGATGTCAGCTAACCGTACAATTTCTGGCCACTTAGCATTGCAAGTAAAGGTGATAAACAAATCAGGATGGCCATAAAACTTGCAAAGTGCCATAGCATCTTGATACATCTGCATCATATACCTGGGTCCCCCGGTAAAAGACGACAGCAGCAGAATACGCTTTCCAGCAGATGAAGGGTCGGTGTTTCCTTTAGAAGCTGCAGCAGAAAGGTTCAAATAAGTATCTGAGCGCAAATCTTCCTGGTGAAACCGAAAGTATGATAGGCGGGAAGATTCAATCATGGTATAACCGTCAACAACTAACTGTTGCAGCAACTTCTGAGCGAGTAAAAAAAGTGCAGTTTCTGTGAACCGGTGCTGAAATCTGTAAGCGAAAAATTCCCTCAAAGTCAACCTGGTTCTCTTGTGATTTCCATCAATATCACGATGTTCAATTTCGATGGTGTAACCATCTTCAGCATATGGAAAAAGCAAAGGATACTGAAGAGCAAGATACGAAGGATGCAACTCATTTATTCGCTGCAATTCACCGGTCCATGTCTGAATAACTATATCTCTTTCTCCACCTGAAGAATCAACACAATCAATAATAATAGCTGCAACTTTGGAAGTGGTCGGAAGATTGTATCTCCTGCCATCACGTCCTCTTTTCCCTAAGAGCTTTATTTTGACACTTTTAGAAGTACCATCACAAAACCGATCTCTAGCCATTCTGAAAGATTGAGCCAATGGGTTGAGCTCATCAAGCATATTCTTTAAATCATGCACAAGAGATTCATCGAATTCTTCGGTTGCAGTTGACCTACGTGAGTAATGATGTACAATGTCATTTAGTATTGAGATATGGATATAATTAATGAAAATATTGACAATGATATTTGCAAACCTGGCTGAGTTAATGCGATTCGATTCCTCATTTGCCGTATCATATATATACAATTGGGAGAATTTAGGAGAATCTCCATCGACGGGCACAAGACTTCCTATTCTGTGAATGTTCTGACCCTGGATACGATAGACGTAAGGTCCATTTCCAGGAGGAGGTGAAAGTGTTGGGTTAAGTTCCCTCCTTAATGGGCTGATTAAGAAGAAAATATGGGCCAAACATAAATTAGAAGTAATGAGCCCATATTCTAGAAAAATGTGGAAGAAAGAAGCAAGACCACTCTAGATTTCTTAGTTGCTAGAATATAGTGGTTTAGTCTAGAAAATGCTAGACAATTTCAATAGAATATCGGTGCTCACATGAGGCAATTGGAGCACTATAAATATGGGTTAGTGGGTTAGTCTTAGGCATCCAAGATCCATCCAAGCAAAGCAAATCCAAGCCTAAGTGTGTGAGAGATCAAGTCTAGTAAGAGTGAGTGTAAGTGAGCCACAAAATTATATAGTGAGAGTTATATCCTTGTAAAGTTTCCACTATATAATACAAGTTCCACTTTTATAAAAAAGTGAGTCTTGCCCATCTTAATCCTACGAAGCGGGAAAACCCGATTTTTCCCAACAGTGGTATCAGAGCCAGGTTCATTGTCGGAAGGTGTTAGCTCGTGCGGATCAAGATGGAGGCTAGCGTCACTTACGAGGGTGACATGTTCAAGCTCACGGCAGACAACTACTCTTATTGGAAGCCGATGATGGAGGATCATCTCTACTGCAAGGACCTGTACGAACCCGTCTTCAACAAGGACAAGCCTCAAGGAAAGAGCGATAAGGAGTGGGAGCTCCTTAATCGGAAGGCGGTCGCCATGATCCGTAAGTATATCGATAAAACTCTCTTTGAGCATGTTTCTAATTATACAAATGCTTTTGAATTGTGGACAAAGCTAGAGTCCATGATTCAAAAGAAATCGCCTCGTAACATGGCCCTCCTAGCTAGACGGTTGGTGAAGATGGAGTATAAGGATGGCCAAAGCATGATTGAGCACTTGAATAATTTCAAGGGGCTTGTCAATCAGCTAAGTAAGGTGGATATGGTGCTTGATGACAAGTTACAAGTCATCCTACTCCTCACCTCTCTGCCAGAGAGTTGGGATACTCTGGTAGTTACTCTAAGTAACTCATCACCGGACGGGAAGCTCACCATGGATACCGTCTGTGATAGTCTTCTGAATGAAGAAGCTAGGAGGAAAGAGAGAGAGGAATAACCAATCATTCCAAGGCTAATGTCCTTGACAACCGGACTAGTAATGATGTCCGTGGACGGAAGCAAAACCGAGACCGAGATCAGTCTCGAGGGCGGTCCAAGTCACGCACCAGGGTCACGTGCTACTACTGTGGCAAACCGGGCCACAAGAGGCAAGAGTGTCGCATCCTCAAGAGAGATCAGAAGGCCGGAAACGTGAAGCCGGACCAGATCAATCCTACGAGGAGACGAGAAGAAAGGAGTACTACCGCCATGGCTGATGAAGGCGAGGATTCATATCTCGTTGAAGGAGGTAACATTCTAAACATTGAAAGTAATGATATCTCCTGGATTGTCGATTCTGGTGCCTCCTTTCATGTTACCCCACACAAAAACTTCTTCTCATCCTACCGAAGTGGAGACTTCGGTACCGTCCTGATGGGAAATCATGGATGGAGCAAGATCGTGGGGAGAGGAGATATTATCCTCACATCCAACACGGGATGCAAGCTCATTCTAAAAGATGTGAGGCATGTCCCTGATATGAGACGTAACCTCATATCAACTGGAAGGCTAGACGATGATGGTTACTTTAGTCAAAATGGCGGAGGCAAATGGAAGCTGACTAAAGGTAACCTAACCGTGGCTCGAGGAAGAAAAGAAGGCACATTGTACTGGACAGAAGCAAAGGTCTGCAAGGGAGAGGTGAACGTTGCCAGCACCGACATGGAGATCTGGCACCAAAGACTTGGACACATGAGCGAGAAGGGCATTCAAATCCTCGCTCGAAGATAGCTCCTCCCTAACCTGAAAGGTACTTCCCTCGACCCATGCTCTGATTGTTTAGTCGGTAAACAACATAGAGTAGCTTTCCAGAGATCATCTCCACCCACGAGGAGGAAGCATGTCCTAGACCTTGTACACACAGATGTGTGTTCAATGACAAAAAAATCCAATGGAGGGGCACTGTATTTTGTGACCTTCATTGATGATCACTCAAGAAAGGTCTGGGTGCGCTTGTTGAAATCAAAGGATCAAGTCCTCGAAGCATTCAAGGAGTTCCATCCCAAGGTGGAACGGGAGACTGGTCGAAAACTCAAGAGTGTCCGATCAGACAATGGTGGTGAGTACCGAGGACCCTTTGAGGCGTACTGTAGCTCCTATGGGATCAGGCTTGAGAAGACACCGCCTAAAACGCCACAACTGAACGGGGTTGCTGAGAGGATGAACCGTACTCTCACAGAGAGAGTCCGATGCATGCTCTCTCATGCCAAATTACCCAAGTCGTTCTGGGGAGAAGCCTTGATGACCGTCGTCGACATCATCAACCTCACACCTTCTGTCCCTCTAAACGGAGATATCCCAGAAGAAGTCTGGTCAGGGAAGAAGGCCTCCTACAAACACTTGAAGGTGTTCGGGAGCAGAGCGTTCGTTCATATTCCAAGGGACGAGCGGGCCAAGCTTGATGCTAAGACAAAGGAGTGCATCTATCTTGGTTCGCCCAGAGATGAGTTCGGCTATCGTCTATGGGATCCGGCTACCGGAAAGGTTATTAGAAGCCGAGATGTTGTATTCTTCGAAGATCAAACACTTGAAGATATCCGAAGATCAACAAAGCCGACACTAAGATGAAGGAGGGAAGAGGAAAGCCCCTCGAATGGACAACGGGACGATTCAGAAGAAGCTCCGATCGAGAGCGATGACGAAGCTGATGATGAAGATCATTCTCAAGAGCAGAATGACCAAGAAGATGCCCCAGATGAGCCAGAAGCAGTATCAAGCACTCCAGTAGAGCCTGAGCTGAGGCGGTCCTCTAGAGACAAGCGACCTTCCAACCGATACAGCTCAGATGAGTATGTGACCCTCACAGATGAGGGGGAGCCTCAAAGCTATAAGGAGGCTATGGATGATAGCTACAAGGCTGAGTGGCTAAGAGCCATGCAGGAGGAGATGCAATCCCTGCATGAGAACCACACCTACGAGCTGGTAAAGCTACCAAAAGGGAGACGAGCCTTGAAGAACAAATGGGTGTATCGGTTGAAAACCGAGGACAGCAACTCGAAGCCCCGATACAAGGCTCGATTAGTCGTGAAAGGGTTCAGCCAGAAGAAGGGCATCGACTTCGAAGAAATATTCTCTCCGGTCGTGAAGATGTCATCTATCCGAGTTGTTCTAGGCTTAGCAGCAAGCCTAGACTTGGAGATTGAACAACTCGATGTCAAGACAGCATTCCTCCATGGTGACCTTGAAGAGGAGATATACATGGAGCAGCCTGAAGGATTCAAAGTTCCAGGCAAGGAGAATTTGGTGTGCAGACTCACGAAGAGTCTCTACGGCCTAAAGCAAGCACCAAGACAGTGGTACAAGAAGTTCGACTCTTATATGGCGGATCACAACTTCAAGAAAACCATGAATGACCACTGTGTCTTCATGAAGAGGTACGCAAGCGGCGACTTTCTCATACTTTTGCTCTATGTTGATGATATGTTAATAGTAGGGCAGGACCGCAACAAAATAGCTGCTCTAAAGAAAGACTTGAGCAAATGCTTTGCCATGAAAGACTTGGGACCGGCAAGGCAAATCCTTGGGGTGACAATCACTCATGATAGAACGAGGAAGCTACTATGGATATCCCAAGAGAGATACATCGAGAAGGTGCTCGAGAGATTCAACATGCACAAAGCCAAGCCGGTCAGCACGCCACTTGCTGGACACTTCAAGCTAAGCTCGAAGCAAAGTCCAACAAGTGAGAAGGAGAAACAAGAGATGAAGAGTACCCCATACTCATCCGCGGTAGGCAGTCTTATGTACGCAATGGTCTGTACAAGGCCTGATATCGCCTACGCAGTCGGGGTAGTAAGCCGCTTCTTGGCAAATCCGGGGAAGGAACACTGGGCTGCAGTAAAATGGATCCTCCGGTATCTACGGGGTACTTCCAAACGGTGCTTATGCTTCGGAAATGGGAAGCCTGTGTTAGAAGGATACACAGATGCAGATTGGGCCGGAGACAATGATTCCAGGAAATCAACATCAGGTTATCTGACTACCTTTGCAGGGGGAGCTGTTTCCTGGCAATCAAAGTTACAAAAGACCGTTGCCTTGTCCACCACTAAAGCTGAGTACATCGCAGCCACGGAGGCCTGCAAGGAGATGTTGTGGATGAAGAGCTTCTTACTCGAGCTGGGAGTAGAGCAAGACAGATATGTCTTGCAGTGTGACAATCAAAGCGCTATTCATCTAGCGAAGAACCCGACCTATCACTCTCGCTCGAAGCATATCGATATCCGATATCATTGGATTCGAGATATCCTCGATGAGAAGCTCCTACAACTTGACAAGGTGCATACGGAGAAGAACTGGTCCGACATGATGACCAAGGTGATCCCGACAAAGAAGTTTGAAGACTGCTGTCAAGGATCCGGCATCGTAACACGCCCATTATTAAGTCAGGAAGGGGGAGATTTGTTGGGTTAAGTTCCCTCCTTAATGGGCTGATTAAGAAGAAAATATGGGCCAAACATAAATTAGAAGTAATGAGCCCATATTCTAGAAAAATGTGGAAGAAAGAAGCAAGACCACTCTAGATTTCTTAGTTGCTAGAATATAGTGGTTTAGTCTAGAAAATGCTAGACAATTTCAATAGAATATCGGTGCTCATATGAGGCAATTGGAGCACTATAAATAGGGGTTAGTGGGTTAGTCTTAGGCATCCAAGATCCATCCAAGCAAAGCAAATCCAAGCCTAAGTGTGTGAGAGATCAAGTCTAGTAAGAGTGAGTGTAAGTGAGCCACAAAATTATATAGTGAGAGTTATATCCTTGTAAAGTTTCCACTATATAATACAAGTTCCACTTTTATACAAAAGTGAGTCTTGCCCATCTTAATCCTACGAAGCGGGAAAACCCGATTTTTCCCAACAGAAAGCGTTGCACCCATGGAGGTAAATGCAAACATGTTGTTGTAACTTCGAATATGCTCGAGAAAATGGCTACTCCTTGGATCTACGCCTGTGTAAAGGTCTCGTAGCAGAACCGGTGGCTCTTTAACCAAAGGTAGTTGAACTTTTCCCTTTGAACAACACAAACTAAATGTTGGTTTCGACTGGCGTTGGGATTTGATACTTTGTTCCTCATACCACATCAAGGCATTGCAGTAACCACATTTCCAAGTAGGAAGCCCAATATCAACATACCCTGCAAACCAATGACCGAGCATTACATGAAGGTTATACATTTCAGAAGTTGGAATCCAGTAATTAGGTATATTTC
Organism: Persicaria tinctoria; assembly: GCA_037127255.1. Taxonomy (NCBI): domain Eukaryota; kingdom Viridiplantae; phylum Streptophyta; class Magnoliopsida; order Caryophyllales; family Polygonaceae; genus Persicaria; species Persicaria tinctoria. The sequence goes on along the minus strand of JBANSL010000007.1, from coordinate 14,830,102 downwards.
ATTATGAACAGATAAACAATTGATTTGCAGATTCGTATGCTATCGTATAATACATTAAAAATTGACAAATGAAAAGGTACAATAATGACATGTCGATAGGGTAATAATTTTTTCATAAATCAGTTATCCAAATATAGATTTATTACCATTAGGAACATCGACTGTAGGAGTCTCCTGTTGAGTAACGTACGTGGTCGTGGAATCTGGAGAATCAACTACAAGGAAAAAGAAGCATTATAAACATGGTGTATAAATGGCTCAGATTATCAGGAATGGTTAAGAAAATATCAGGTGTTACCATTAGATACATCAGTTAAAGGTGGAGAAAATTGATGTATAGAACTCGAGCCAAGGTAGTTGTTATGATCTGCAAAAGGTAGAGACAAAAAAAAGGCGTTAAATTTATAAGGGATTGAAGCAAATATCATAAGGGAATGAAGCAAATATCGTACCTTTAGAAATATCACGCAAGGGAGGTTTAAGACCTTTAGAAGGATTTTGAGTAACAGCTGCACCATGACCTGTTAAATATGAAAGTTTGAAGATGCTTAGATATGTATTAGTCTATAAGATGATTTAGTAAAAAATAAAAAGATAAGTACCAAGTATTACTGTTATAATATAATGCAAACTGTAGTAAGCAATAAAATTTTAAAAAAGTAAATGAACATTTAAATTATTATTTTCGTTGCCTTTTTTTATAATTGTCAACCATAATTCATAATTAAATGGAGTAACTAAATACGTGTGATGGAGTATCTTTCCATTAAAAAAAATTAAATGACTTATGTTTTAATAAATTAAAGAAGAAAATTTAGGAGTCCAGAGAAACATTCACTGTATAGATTAGAATTCCAAACTCAATAACTAAGCAAGGAAGTACAACTTGCATTATAATTTCGTTTTTAATTTTTAATTTTTTTTACATGAATAATTGTAGATTAGAACTCGTGGCAGGTGATGATATCTAATATCATTAGTTTCTATGGTAATGTAATTGATATTTATAACAGATGACAATCTGTATACATTTTGAAGATAAATGTAGACTTTTGTATATTAATTAAGTCGTTATATAAATAGTTTAAATTTAATATAGAAAGTCAGAAATATATATATAATGGTAAATCAATTTTATGATATAGAATCTTATTAAACTTATATATTTTAGAATTATAACACATTTGCACTCGAAAATATACGAATCCGCCCTCTCAGAATCGGACTTTAATATAGTCATAATAAATGATGATTTATTTTGGTGTAGATAGAATAAATTGAAAAAGAAAATTCACTCCTAGGAGTCCTAGGATGTAGCAATTAAAGAGCATCAACTAATTAAATCACTGCCGAAATGAATATTTGTTTTTTAAATTTCATTTTATCATTTAGTATTTATATTAAATACATTTTAATGCAACGGATATACCATGAGAACAGAAAGAATACAGATAATTCCAAGTAGTAGAACATGCAGCTTGATCTCGACTTTGACGTTTTGATGTCATCGATATCTTTCGCTTCAAGCGGAGCTCTTTCGGAGTAAGAATCACGCTCTGTTGGGGATGATCCGACCCTTAATGTCATGTACCAAAATTTAACATGGACATTGTTCAATATGGATTGATTACGGATTGTGGTATTTGGATAAATAAATAACAATAGTCTCACCGTAAGAAATAGGTGTGGAATGACGACTTGAAGGTGGTGTCACACAATTAGCTTGAGGTGTGAAAAAAAGAACATCAGTATATTGAATTTTTTTTGAGAGTAATCAACATTGTTAACAATCTATATATATATTTGAGTGAAAGGTTGAGTTAGGGGGAAAAATACCGTTAGAAATGTCCATCAGAGGGGTCCTTTTGTGGTTGATAGAGGCTGCGGTAACTGTATTACCTCTTCCTGTACCAAAAGATATGGTTAAACTAATATGGTAATGTGTAGGGAGCTATATAATTGAAATAAATAAAGTTGTTAATACGGGATTGAGAATGTAAACAAAGAAATACCGTTTGAAAGTTCCATTGTGGAGGTCTTACGATGTCTGGCAGGAATTTGAGTAACGGACTTACCGCGATCTGTTATAGTATATATAAGTAGAAAAAGGATTAGTTGATAGACAGGAAGGAGGAAATGAAATGGGGATTATGGTACACCAAACTACCTGTGACTTGTCGAAATTCTTGAGGTTCCATAGTAGTCTCAGACTGAAAACTATCTTGCCACTTTGCCAATCCAGGAAGATGAATGTATGGAGGAAAGAATTAAAAATAGTTTATGGGAGATTGAGCTGTTGGAACTGTTATGGCGGTGAGTTGATTCGGGCAGCAGCGTCAGGTCGAAGCTGGTGTGGAGGGAGCGTACTGGCTGTGTATATATAGACATAAGCCCGGGTAGAGATGGACTGAGAAACTGAACACCTGATTTTACTAGATTGAGCACAGGAGAACCTGATTTATCTCTGATCGAGAAACTACCTTAGTGCTCATCCAAAGTAGAGATAAATTATAAAATAAAATCAGAGATTTGGTATCTAAAAACATATCTAATTAGAGTAATATGGTTGGAAAAAATCAGTTATGCAAATCTAACTTAGATGGATACTCAGCCCTCTCTGGCTATTCTGTGATACGACCCTCTCTGGCTATTGTTGGTGGTGCTGCTGTTGCTGCATACAGCGGTGGTGGAGCTCCTGCAGCTGCTGCTCCCAACGGAGGTGCTGATGCCGAAGGCCGTAAGGAGGAAAGTGAAGACGACGACATGGGTGTCTCACTCTTTGATTAGTTTGGTGTTCTGAAAGCCTGATTTGTTGTTACTGTTACATAATTTCTGAATGCATAATGTTAACCAAGAACACAAAAGAAACATGAACTCTATGATCCCATTTCAAGTGTTCACCAAATAAGCCTTTAGTGAATGGTCAGACTTCAGAGGGCCTTCAATTGATATGACCAACACGAGGCATGACAGTATTCAATTTGTGCAGGTTAGTTGAGAAATCAATTTTCCTTTTCATGGTTTTAGGTTTTGCTGCATGGTTTTAGGTTTTCAGCAAAGAGATTATGTTTTTTAATGGGTGTGGCCTGATGAATTTGGTTAGGTTTTCAGCAAAGAGATTATGTTTTTTAATGGGTGTGGCCTGATGAATTTGGTAAAGACAGCAGGTTAATGAATTTGGCAAAAGAGTTCCCATTAATGTGTGAGAAAAAAGGTCCGAGATACTTACTATGTTCCAGTCCAATTTTATTCATTTCACAATATCAAATTTGTACAAACATGAGGTTATTCTGAAATAATATTCATTCAGTTGAAACCAATGATAAGGGGGCTACAGTCGAACTCCTATCGGCTTGCAACATATGAACACCAGGACATTGCTACACAGCCATTTGCACATCTCCTATCTCTACTTTCACTAATTGACTGAATAATTCATCCCTTAACTTATGAGAAACATTGAGATATCAAACTCTGATTGGACTTGTCCAATTTGAAATATACTGCACATAATTGCAAGTCTGAAGAAGATAAACAACTGAATTGGAATTGGAATTGGAACAATGAAACCTTAGGCTTTATTTAACCATAAATATATTATAAAATAAATAACATGAAGAAACATGGGGTCTTAAGGGGGCATGATGTTCAAAGGAAACGATAACCTAAAGTCGAATCCCAAAAATGGGTGATAAGACGATGAAACTGAATAAAAACTACCAAGCAAAGACAATAAGGTTTATTCATAGTGCAACTGATAGAAATCAGTTTTCATCTGGCTCAATCTTCACCTCGACCTTCTTCTGTTTGGTAGTAGACATTTCGAAGTCATCCTGCTCATCTCCACTATCAATCGAAATGTACTTCCGACGCTTTTTTGGAGTATTTAAGGATGTTGATACCACTCCAGACGAAGAAACATCTTCCTGAGTATCATAACAGACATGCAAAGGAATGTAAGGATTAGAAAAGTTAATTGAGAGAGCATCCTTAAACACATATAAAGGTTATGTGTAGGTAAATCAAGTACATGTAGGGAAAGAGTATGTGATTTGAACTGTTCAATACAGTTTCCATCAAGCGTCATGTTCTGAACTGTGTGAGTCTTGTCCCCCTTCTTCACATAATGACCTTTTACCTCAGCTCGGAACAGAAAAGTCTTGTTTAACAATACGTTCAACTCAATAGGGAATGCATCCATATCACCGTCCTCTGAAGTTACAAATCTGAGGAATCGGATGGCAAAAGGAAAGAATAAAATAAAAGAGAAATAAGAAGATAAGTTGTGAATGTATAATTAAGAGTATGGAATATAAAAACGATTTACCTTAGCTTGCTTCTCACGCAAAGCTGAGACGGAAAACTGAACAATCGATTGAACATCTTCATCGAAGAGCATCAGAGAAGCAGAACCGGTATCATCTTCTACTTTAACTTTCAATAAAAACCTACAGTTTATTGTACACAAAGGTGAGGGCTGGTATGTTTGATAAAACGTTACTGAATAACAAAACACAATAAACTAAAGGTTGTGATCCAATTTTGTCAATAAAATGAAATTATCAAGATGAGGGAAGTGGATATCGAAGGGATATATGACAACCCAATAAAGCATACATATTCAACACTTGCAAACACCCTAAACGTTACTGAACAGCAAATATTTATCAAGACAAAACCTTACTGCACAGCAAAACACAATAAAGAATAGAATTGAGAGGATTTACCTCTGAACAGGGAACTCTACAGGCTTATCACACCACACACAGTATGAGGTCACACCATCAGTTTCAACACTTTTCCTGCACTTGATGCAGCCATTGTAGAACCATTTTATAGGATTCAGAAATTCGACAATTGTAGCCACGAAAGCAAAGAAACCACTCTGCAAAGTTGGATGAAAAGAAGTTATGACATAAAAATCATATGGTGAAACAAATGGGGTGAGGAACAGAAATTAATATCAATAGACAGAGATAACCTCAGTCTTGGTGTCAAGGATACTAAGGGTTGTGCTCTCGTGGGACGTCAAATACTTCTGGCCAAAAGATAAAGTACTTTGGGTTGTGACATGGCTTATAGTCCGGGAATCCAAGTCTCCCTCCGGGAAACCCCTGAGATAAAACACAAAACAAACAGCCAAATTGATTAAATATCTATTTTAAGAGTCCTAAAAACGAAATAAAAAGAACAGCAGATATAGGAGTAACATCAAAAGGTTAGGATTCAGAACTTGGAGAATTCAACAATTGCAGGATGCTCTTGGTCGATAATAAGTCGTGAACCCCACCTCGCGTTTGATACACTTAACTGATCTGGAAATGGCAATAGTGAGGAGTCAAAATTTGTTCACAAGTTGAATTGTACCAAAAAAATAACATTTTATAAAGAAGGTATGTAGTTACCTTCAAATATTGATGTCTTAGCAAATTGTAATATAATAATGACTCTTCCACCCTTTAATGAGTCAAGATGGGTAAAGAGTTCGACAGCGAGGTCCTCCCAAAGGGTGCAAGGTATAATATTGTGGCTACATTAAAGAACGTGTAAATCAAGTTAAAAAATGTTGAAAAAACAGTGTAAGACAAATGTATACGACAACTTGATAGGATGCACCTGTGATCCTCCAACTGAATTTTCATCCTCTTAGTTATGGAGTTGTCTTTATTGACCGAAGTGATAATACCGCCATAGTCACTGACCTCTCCAATAACATCTAAAGAAAAGAAATGTGAGTAAGAGTTAGAACATTAACATAAAGTCATGGAAATAATATATAAAATATTAAAATTAGAGAGTAATAATTACCAAACAAAAAGCCATCTTTAGTGCTATTTGATAAAATAGTTGGGAAATCGGTAAACTCCAAACCATTAAGAGGTATAGACAAACCATCACATGACTTGATGGTGGTTGAGTCATTAACCATAATCTTTTTCGAGTGTTGGGAGAACCTGAATGGACCACGATTTTCAATGAGGTCAAAGCTCGACATAATTATAGTACCAAACTCCTTAACATGATCAGCACTTCTCCAAATGAACTTTGCTCGAATGTATGCTTCAATTCGATACCCCTACAAAATAAAAGCAACTAAATGGAATTAGAAGCAACTAAATGGAGTTAGAGCAATGGAATAAAAACCCAAACATAATGGTTTATACAAATGGAGAACATGGACATAATATGTGATTGAAACATGGATAAAATATGAGAAATGTTCAAACCATTTCATCAATGAGAACTAACTCCAAGGCTGGTTTTGTGGTTGATCCAGGAAAAGGGTCTTTAGAGAACATGCGCATAATGAACGCTTTGATGGTAGAGCCTTGAGCTATTTCCTTGACGCTAGAAACTGTGGTTATCGCACCCTTCAATCCCATGGTGAACAAAGAGTGTCGATTGATTGATGAGATGATGGGGGAATGGGTTAATAAAGAACCGGTATTTATAAAAGGGGAGGGAAAATGGATAAAATCAAATCAGCAAATAAGATTTGTTGAAGAAATAAGAAGAAAATAAAAAACTAACAAATTCTACAATAATCTGAAAAAACAAACCAATTATCAGATAAGTTGCAAGGGTAAAATCAAACCTAATTACAGAAAATAGGAATAAAAAAAATGATCTATATCAAATCAGAATCTAAAATTGATTGAGAAAAAATGAAGAAAAACTAAAATACTAACAACACCAGTAATCATCGGATAAAAACAAATCCAACTCAATCCCAGAAAATAGGAATAATTAAAAAAAAATAACAAACCTAAAAAATCAGTCAGTATCTATATCTATATGCAAAACAAAATAAAGATTTACAGATAAGCACTAAATTTGAAGAACAAAACATATAATTGATCAATCTGAATGTTACGTTTCAGTAGCGAACATCAAAACAGTAGGAAACTGCAATTGAAAGATTGAAAAGAAAGAGGCAAACCTGGGGTTTGGGGTTTCGAGAGAAAAAGATCTCAGATTTGTGGTGGTGGTGGCAGCGGCAGTGGAGGTAGCGGAGGTGGTGACGGCGGCGGTAGTGGAGGCATCGGAAAGGAAGGATTTTTCGGTGGGGTTTGGGGTTTCGGGAGAAAGAGATCTCATATCTGCGGTGGTTGTGGCAGCGGCAGTAGAGGCAGCGGCGGCGGTAGTGACGGCGGCGGTAGGAGTTCTAGAGAGAGAGAGAGGGAGAGAGAGAGAGAGAGAGAGAGAGAGAGAGAGGGGTGGGGTTTGGGGTTTCGAGAGAAACAGATCTCAGATCTGTGGTGGTGGTGGTGGTGGCAGCAGCAGTGGAGGCAGCGACAGTGGAGGCAGCGGCAGGTGGTGGTGATGGCGGCCGTAGTGACGGCGGCGGTAGGAGTTCTAGAGTGAGAGAGAGAGAGGGGTGGGGTTTGGGGTTTCGACAGAAACATAACTTAGATCTATTGAGGTGGTGGTGGTGGCAGCGGCAGCGGAGGTGGTGGTGATGGCGGCGGTGGTGACACCGGCGGTAGGAGATTGGAAAGGAAGTAGGAGGAGGCGCAGGAGATTGGAAAGGAAATCTCTACTTCCCCGTACAAAAAAATTAAAGAGAATTCAGCCGGAATTAAAATTAAAATAAAAATAGATAAAAAGAGAATTAAAAGAAAAATAAAAGGGAGAAAAAATTATGATTGGTTAAAGTGGCTAAATTCACTCTAAGGTTGACACGTCAGCCGGAACTCTTCTAAATTAAGAGTTTATATAGAAGATTGCAAATCTAAAAATTGGGCCTGAAATCATTACAAGTCCATCCTGGTTTGGCCCAAACATACCAAACAAATAGCTCAATCTGGCTTTTGACTGCAGTTGCAAAAATATACATCCAAAGCAGTTAAAAAGATACATAAAGGAGGGTGGGGTTGTAACCGGCAGTACGTGGTAGTTTCCACAAGTAACTGCTTTACATTCATCCTATAAAAGTTGTTGATAAACTCACAAAGCTGCTGATAAACTCACAAAGGGGTGAAAGCTGAAGTCAAGCCCAATCTATCACAGGTCCATAGTCTTTCATTTGAAGACAAAACCGAAGGCTGAGAAAGTTTGCATGTCCATGTTGATTAATATACACATCCATGTCCGAGCAAAATTGGAGATAGGATGTATTTAATCACAAAACCGACCTACTAAAATATAAGAATTATAATCGGCATAAATTAAGAATTTAAGTTTTATTAAAATGTCAAATTAAAACTCATAAATATTCTTTGTCAATTAATTCAAGTGGGTCAATCTCAAATCGGCTTCAACAAAAACGGGGTCAAAATCTCAAATCAAGTTTCACTCAAATATAAACTTGGTTTGTTTAATGAACTACGACTGATTTGATCTCGTTCAACCAAGTGCGTAGGAAGCTCGACATAAAGCTAAAAGCTCGTCGAGTTCAATCACCAAACTGAAGTAAAAATTAAATCGGTTAAAAAGAACTACGTAAAGACTTGACGCCTCCTATCGGCTACGTAGGTAACTCGATATTAAATTCTAAAAATATATCGGGTACAATAGTCAACCTTTAAATTCTCTTCAAATGAATATGAAGTCAAAATCAAACAAATTCAAATTATCCATGTTGACTCGATATAAAGCTTCTGTTCGTCGAGTTCGATCACCACTCTCAAATGATCTCTGGGTCAACCCAAATACAAAATTTCCTTTGTTTCGAACTACGATGCCTTGATTCCACCAAACAAGTGGATACGTAGGAAACTTGGTGTAAATCAAATTCTCACCGAGTCCAGTCGCATACAAACTTTCAAACAAATCTCGTCAAATTCATCCGTCGACTCTAAGTCGTCCCAAATATCAAATTTCCATCAAATCCAAAGTGTCTCATCCGACTCGATACAAAGCTTCTGCTCGTCGAGTTCGGTCATGACCAAAACTTCAATAACCCAAATACCAAATTCAAATTTGTCGTTTTCAAGAACTACGTGCGATTTGATCCCTTCCAAAAGGGTACGTAGGAAACTCACAAACGAGTTCAATCACAACCCCCAAATTGACTTTTCAGTCAAATCTCAAATCAAATCAAGTCAAACTCCACCATTAAAATCAAATCGTTTTCTATGCAAATGATAGGCGGGTTACTTGAGTTACCCTTCTTAGAAGGTGGGCTCAGGTTACTCGGGGGGAGTGTTGTTCGAGCTACCCTTCTTAGAAGGTGGGTTTGAACTTCATCCTCTGATGCATACAGGAAAACGAAATCAAATCCAAACCAAATCAAACCAAACACAAAATCCAACCACTCGGAACTACGTGAGGCTTGATTCTCTTCAAAGAGATACGTAGGCAACCCGTTAAAATTCGGGTGCAGCCCAAATCACCAATACCATTCAAATCTTGGTATCGATACGACTTCGAATCAAGAAGATAACCAAAAGGGGTCGAACTCAAATATTAAAAATCAAATAAAATGTGTTGTACGATTATTTGCGCATTTTTGTTCAACATATTTTTGGCACGCCCAGTGGGACCCTTTTTGCCTTTTCATCTCTTAGTTGTATTTATACTAATACATGGTTATATCTTTTTTAAAGGTACAAAAAGGCACCAAAAGTGATTGTCAACGTCAACGAGCTTCCAGCAACCTTCATCATCAAAGGAGGTCGTTGGATCAGGAAACGATCATTTGAAGCTCACCTTGACATCACCCGGGACTCAATGTCTACAACGATCCCAGTCAGCAACATCTTTGGAATGCTTCAAGCTCCGGAGGACAAAACCATCGCTAAGTGGGTGTCGAAGTCTCCGCAACGCTCTCAAGGGAAGGGGGCATGAAGCCTAAACCACTTCCAAGCCATGGGGGCAGGAAACTCAAGATCACCCGACTCGGCGACAACAAGTTCAACAACCAACCCATCTGCAACAAGCTCAAAATGCAGGAGGGTGGTTACAACGGCACAAAGCCCACTAATGAAGTCGCTCAAAGGCCTATCATTCGTGTCATCAAAACGAATGAGGTGGCAATTGCAACTTCCGCACAACCCGTCTCCATTTCCAAGAAGGCAAACAAATCCACGAAGAGAAGGGGACGCAAGTGTGGATCTCAACGCGGCAAGCAAAGACCTCTGCTTGGGCTAGCTCGTTCATCAACTTTAGAGCAAGCCCGTGCAACCCTTGCAAAAGATCTTCTTAGATCGCAGGGGGCAGAAGAAATTCCTCAAGTGGCTTTTCTAAGAGTGATCCTCGTCGGGTCTTTGCCTATCTTTCCGAAAGAGGTTGTACAAGTCAATATGACCTCGTATTCGGAGGAGACAGAACCCAATGCCACAAAGGTTAAGCCTTCGAGATCCAAGAAGGACAAGGAGGTTCAACAAATATGTCAAGTCTCCGAAGAGGATGCAAGAGATGAAGACCGGTTGAAGTTAACAAGTTCAGATGCTTCAATGGTTAAATCTCAAGCAAACATCTCACAAGAGGGACCAGATGTGATGCAGGTATTGACTACCAGCACATCAAGTGTCGAGGAGCAGCTTCAAGAGTTACAAAGAAAGCTCAATGAAAAAGATTCTCAAATTGCATCACTCCTCGCTCAAATCAATATTCAAGCTCAAGCAAATAGACAAGAGCAATCAAGGCCAAATGGTGAAGGGTCAAGCGGTAGCACATCGATCACTCAACAAGAAATCAAAGAGATGATCGCTCAAGGGATAAAAGAAGCATGTGTATCACAAAATCCAGCAGTGCTTGGGTATAGAAGACCTTATCCGACACATTATGATTTGATGCCATTTCCCCCAGGCTACCAAAGACCAAGCTTTGAAAAGTTCGATGGCCTTCACGGTTCACCCCACGAGCACCTAGCTCATTTTTATTCTGCTTGTGGTGAAACTGCCTTAAACGATGCCTTATTAATTAGGCAATTCGTTCAATCTTTGAAAGGATCGGCATTCACTTGGTACACCCAACTTCAACCAAGGTCGATTCAAACATGGGACGATCTACAAAGAGAGTTCCTAGCTCAGTTTGTGAGCTCGAAAGCAAGAGTGTCCATTCTGGATCTCGCAAACACATATCAAAGGTCTAATGAGCTCGCAAACGACTTCATCGCCAGGTGGAGAAGCATGAGACTCCAATACCATGAAAAATTGAGCGAACAAGCTTGTGTTCAAATGTGCACCAACAACCTAATGCCGGAATTAGCGGTACATGTTGGAAGTGCCGAGCCTCGCCCATTTAACGAGTTGGTGTCTAAAGCGTGCAATGTTGAAAAATAACTAGCACGAGGATCCAACTGGCCTCAAGATAACGAGGCTAACAAAAATGATGGCGATGAACTAGAAGAAGAAGAAGAGTCTATGGCGACTTTCGCCAAACATGATCGAGAGTCCGGTAACGAAAATGGTTCTAAAGCTCAAAGAAAAGAGAAAGCCAAGGAGCCAGCCAATAGACTCACCCTTCATGAAAGAAGGCAAAAGAAATATCCTTTTGACGATGATGATGTACAAGGGATATTCGATGAGTTGATGAGCGTTAGACTTCTAACACTCCCGGAGCCAAAAATGCCAAAAGAGGTTGGCAAAACGAGTGATCCAAAATATTGCTCGTATCACCGCCTCGTTAGTCATCCAATAAAAAATTGCTATGTCTTCAAAGACATTGTGGAGGAGATGATTAACAAAGGAGAAATTGAAATCGAGGGGGCAACATCCTCGACTCAAGCAGCTTCATCAAATACCATTTCAACAGTAGATGTGGCAGAGTGTACTCCCTCACTCCAAGGATCTTCTCAAACGAAAAGAGCATCTTCTAGGGCTATTGAAACTGGGGGCGGCCCCACGGTTTCATTGCCTCTTAAAGAATTGGTGAAAGATGACACATCAAAAGAAGAGTCCTTCAAAGACAAAGACATCGCTCAATGTTGTATGGTCTCATGGACCAATGACATGGACGAAAATGAAGCAGGAGTTAAAAAGATTACTCTTTGCTCCAAGCATCAAATTCCCTCCTCAAAATGAAGAGAGGAATCAAAGGGAAAGAATTCAAGCTTTGTAAAAACTTCAAAAATGCACAAGAAGCATAAAGTTCAAGTGCAAAAGCTAAAACCCTGTTTCAAGGGTAAAGCTCCACAAAAACTCGTTGAGGAGGCTTGTGTCAAAAATTTCCAAGTCTCATACGAAGAGGGTGTTCTAACTGCAAGTGTGATAGAGCCTAGAGTGTCCGCATTTGAAAGGATCGAGACGGCTTCAAGTGGAACTCCTAAACCTTCGGTGTTTAAAAGGCTTGATCTAGCGCCTACATGTGAAACATCGAAATCTTCCGTATTTGAAAGACTCGAGCTAGCCTCAAAAAATGAAGCATCCAAGTCTTCAGTGTTTCAAAGGCTTGATATGGCCTTGACATGTGAAGAATCTAGACCTTCAGTGTTTCAAATGCTTAATTCAGCCTTGACAGGCGGAGAATCTAAAGCTCTGATATTTGAAAGGCTCGGAAAAGTTGATGAGTCTAAAAGCAAGAAGGTCCAAATGAAAAGGACCAAAAGCAAGAGCTCCGGAAGAGACAATAAGAAGTTCTCATCCATAAGCTCAACCAAATCAAGGACGTACACCTAAAGCCAAGTAAGGGTGTCAAAATGATCAAGTAGTCTCCAAGGCAGAAAAACAAATAGTTATGCCTAGAACTACGTATAGACTTGATCCCCAACAAGGGGTACGTAGGAAATTTGGCATAAAAAAAATGTGTCAAATTCAGTCGCACAAAAAAGAAGAAGAGAGTTTCCGGGTTCGCAAATGATAATCGGATTATTCGGTAAACCCTTCCTAGAAGGTGGGCCCGAATGATTTGAATGATGCGGTAAAAAAAAGAAAAATCCCGGTTTGCAAATGATAGTCGAGTTATTTGGGAAACCCTTCCTAGAAGTTGTGCTCAAGTAATTCGAGTGATGCATAAAAAAAAATAAAAGGACTTGAAATTAGTCCGAAAATCAAACAACCCGGAAACATAAGAAAAATGGGTTCATAAAGAACTAAGAGCAGCTCGATCCCTCATAATGGGGGTATATAGGCAGTCTAGCTACTCAAAATGCTAGGTGCAGCCACAAAAACAAACAAATCATCTTCTTTTCTCAGCAAAAAAGAAAAAGAAGTCAAATCCTCTGTTTTTCTAGTCAAATGAGCATTGTCTCAACTACAAGGAGAAAAATCAAGTATGGTCTAAAGACTTGCACGTTTTGTGTCTATATTGAAAATGAGGCAAAGGGAAAAGCGAGAGAGAAATTTTTTGTCTTTCAAAGACATTCTCACAAAGCGAAACAAACAAAAGGCTTTTGCCTAAATTTTTTGAATTTGATTATCAAGTCAAAGACATTCTCACCAAGAGATTAAAAAAAGGCCTAAACCTCTCAAAACCCTCTCAAACAGAAATTGGTCTACATTATCTGCACAATGTACGGTCATTTAAAGCCCCCAAAAAGACAAAATCAAAGTTCAAAGAAAAAAGCCACCAAATATTTTGGCTTCAAATGGTATGGGTATAGACTTCAAAATCATCTTCTATGATGTTTTGATCACAAATCATCAACCACAAAGGTTACAAAAGCTAAACCTATGACACCAAGTTGCCAAATCCAATTCTTGTCCCTCACAAGAAAACCTTCAAATCCAAATTCGAGCTTAAAGTCGAAAATCTCCGACCAGAAGCCAAAAAGCCAAATTGGCAAAAAGTCAACAAAATTGACTCAAGCCAAAACTTCAATCGTTTTGAAAGCTCAAAAGCCAAACCGGTTGAAAAGCTAGAAAAGCATAAATCAAATTTTGAGAAGGAACATAATTCCGACTCTCACCTACCCATACCAGATTGTATCGTATTGGTCATAAGCATGTTCTAAATAGAATTGCTTTTCTTAGTTGATCAATTTTAATCGGTACAATTTCAGCTCAAATTTTATTCGGAGTATGAATCATATCAAAAGCTTTCTAAAGCAAAGGTCTGTCGGAAACTCAAGTGATGCATCAAAGCATATAAATCGAACTTTGAACGTGTTCGATATCTCTCACGCACAATGTTCGGGGGGCAACTGTTGGAGGGTAAAATTTCATGAATTATTTTTAATTCATGATTTTATCATAAATCATAATGTTACCAGATTCATTCTATAAAAAAATATGTGAGATAAAGTTTCTTCAAGTTAAACAAAAAGATTGCAAATCCAAAAATTGGGCCTGAAATCATTACAAGTCCATCCTGGTTTGGCCCAAACATACCAAACAAAAAGCTCAATCTGGCTTTTGACTGCAGTTGCAAAAATATACATCCAAAGCAGTTAAAAAGAGACATAAAGGAGGGTGGGGTTGTAACCGGCAGTACGTGGTAGTTTCCACAAGTAACTCTTTACATTCATCCTATAAAAGCTGCTGATCAACTCACAAAGGGCTCTCATTTGGTCTGGCTTTCCTCTTCCTCCTCTGAGAAGTCCATCTGCAATCACAACAAAAAAAGGAGGAGTTAAACCAGCAACCAAAGGAGGAAATAGGAAGGAAGAAGAGAAACACACCAAACCCTATTCTTATTCTGTTGCTGATCACAATCCCAGTGAAAGAAGACAAGGCTATGTATAGCCAATTCTATGATCATTTGTTTTGTTTGCAGGTCAAAAACAAAAAGAAGAAGACAGAGGATGCAACAAATTTCCTAAACCCACAAAGGAGTGATTGCTATTTACTCTAGCCTATATGGTCGAAAGTATTGGTAATCGCTCCTATACCTCGATTGGCCATTCACTCTAGCTTATATGGTCGAAATTGAAGACAATCGAGGATAAGGGGACAAAGTGCTGCCGGATTTTGCCCAGAATTCATAAGCAATAAAATGCCGGATTCTACAGACTATTGCAAATGAAAGTCAAAATATGGGACATAAAAAAAAACCAAGACCAGGCAATTGAAAGGCACAAAATGTTGGGATCAGATTTCGTGTGCACAAACGAGCATACTGCTATCAGCAAGCACAATACAAAACTGAACTCAGTGGAAAGCAGTAAAAATAACAAAATGCAGACACAAATTCAGAGTTCATGGGAGCAATCTTAGAAACTAGAAATCGGCCTATGCCGAAGAACAGAAATCAAATCCCAAAATCAGCCTATGATGAGCATAAATCAAGACCCGGAATCAGTAGGCTCAACAAAACTATGCTGCTGAGGAATCTAGGGTACTGAAATTTGGAAGGAGAAGAAAGGGAAAATTAACCTACCTAAATCGAACCGGTGGCCGCACCCTTATTCTCTCAAGTGCTCAAGGTCGGAGCTTCTCTGGATCCTCCTCAAATTCCCGAGCTCCAATTCTCCTGCTCCTTCGGTTTCCGCCAACCCGAATCGAAAGCCCCAAAATCACCGAAATTACAACCCTCGAAATTGCAAACGAAAAAATCGGTCAAGCAATTAAAGGGTTCCATTAGAAGGGGATACGAGCGGAGAATCTGAAATTCGCAAACATAAAGAAAAAAAAAACACAGAGCACACCTGACGGGAGAGATTCGGGTTGAAGCTTTGCCCTAGCCTCGTCCCGGATTGTCGAAGCTCAACTCGGGCTGACCTCCGATGCCGGAGCTCCTAAATGGTGCGTCACATGAGTGCTGTTGTCGGAAAAAAAAAAAAGACAACCACGGAGTAAGCCATCCATCGTCGGGGGAAGAGGCGAAGAGCCGATCGCGTCTGCCAAAGAGGCGTGTACTGTGTGTGAAGTGTGAACTGTGAAGGGAGGAGGCTAATTTCTCCACAGGCTCAGTTAAAAAAAAAATAGAAAGAAAGAAAGAATAATGGGCTGAATTGATAAAGGGACGGGTTGGACTCCCACGTAAAAAAAAGGGGTGAAAGCTAAAGTCAAGCCCAATCTATCACAGGTCCATAGTCTTTCATTTGAAGACAAAACCGAAGGCTGAGAAAGTTTGCATGTCCATGTTGATTAATATACACATCCATGTCCGAGCAAAATTGGAGATAGGATGTATTTAATCACAAAACCGACCCACTAAAATATAAGAATTATAATCGGCATAAATTAAGAATATGAGTTTTATTAAAATGTCAAATTAAAACTCATAAATATTCTTTGTCAATTAATTTAAGTGGGTCAATCTCAAATCGGCTTCAACAAAAACGGGGTCAAAATCTCAAATCAAGTTTCACCCAAATATAAACTTGGTTTGTTTAATGAACTACGACTGATTTGATCTCGTTCAACCGAGTACGTAGGAAGCTCGACATAAAGCTAAAAGTTCGTCGAGTTCAATCACCAAACTGAAGTAAAAATTAAATCGGTTAAAAAGAACTACGTAAAGATTTGACGCCTCCTATCGGCTACGTAGGTAACTCGATATTAAATTCTAAAAATATATCGGGTACAATCGTCAACCTCTAAATTCTCTTCAAATGAATATGAGGTCAAAATCAAACAAATTCAAATTATCCATCCTGACTTGATATAAAGCTTCTGTTCGTCGAGTTCGATCACCACTCTCAAATAATCTCTGGGTCAACCCAAATACAAAATTTCCTTTGTTCCGAACTACGATGACTTGATTCCACCAAACAAGTGGATACGTAGGAAACTTGGTGTAAATTAAATTCTCACCGAGTCCAGTCGCATACAAACTTTCAAACAAATCTCGTCAAATTCATCCGTCGACTCTAAGTCGTCCCAAATATCAAATTTCCATCAAATCCAAAGTGTCTCATCCGACTCGATACAAAGCTTCTGCTCGTCGAGTTCGGTCATGACCAAAACTTCAATGACCCAAATACCAAATTCAAATTTGTCGTTTTCAAGAACTACGTGCGATTTGATCCCTTCCAAAAGGGTACGTAGGAAACTCACAAACGAGTTCAATCACAACCCCCAAATTGACTTTTCAGTCAAATCTCAAATCAAATCAAGTCAAACTCCACCATTAAAATCAAATCGTTTTCTATGCAAATGATAGGCGGGTTACTTGAGTTACCCTTCTTAGAAGGTGGGCTCAGGTTACTCGGGTGGAGTGTTGTTCGAGCTACCCTTCTTAGAAGGTGGGTTTGAACTTCATCCTCTAATGCATACAGGAAAACGAAATCAAATCCAAACCAAATCAAACCAAACACAAAATCCAACCACTCGGAACTACGTGAGGCTTGATTCTCTTCCAAGAGATACGTAGGCAACCCGTTAAAATTCGGGTGCAGCCCAAATCACTAAAACCATTCAAATCTTGGTATCGATACAACTTCGAATCAAAAGGATAACCAAAAGGGGTCGAACTCAAATATTAAAAATCAAATAAAATGTGTTGTACGATTATTTGCGCATTTTTGTTCAACAATGTTACTTGATGATCAGTCCGAGTTTCATTAAATGGACCTTGTGCTCGTTCTAGCTTGTAGCCTTTTAAGTCTTCCATCCTGACATAATATATCACAACGAGTTTGGTTATTCTTATTTTGAAGACAGTCCTAGTTCCAATGACCAAAAAAGAAGATGTAATTGAATACTTGCTATTATAATACTCCCTCTGTTAATTAAAACTTGTCGTTTACTATTTATGCACGCTTTTTTAGAACGATAAAAACTATATAAAATATTAACTTTTTTTTAAATTTGTTTTTATAAATTCATACTTAATAGTAATAAGTATGATATTATTTAAAAAAATTATTAAAAAAGTTAATATTTTATATAGTTTTTAACACCTAAAAATGCGTGCGTGAATAGTAAAACATCAAGTTTTAATTAACGGAGGGAGTATATCACAAACCAGTTTGGTATTAAGGACATTAACTCTACTTGGAACTATTTGATGAAGTGTTTGGTACTTTTGTAACAAATCTCTTTTCGAAAATATCAAACCAAACGCTTGAGCTATTGCTTCATACACCAGCGACCAAATCCAAAACTGGGAAAACTCTAAGACCCTTGAGTGCGACTCAGAATTCGACTTGAAAAAAGGACCCTCCCCAAGAAACTCCAACAACATAAACAAGCGATCAAAAGCGGTATGGCAAAAACCGGCCACCTCCAAACTATCACACACTCAACTTTGACGGAGCTCTCTCTACCACCAACCGAGGCACTTATGGTTTCGTTATTAGAGGTCAGAAAGGCGACGTCATACATATCGGCGCGGGGGAGTCCCCCCAACATTCTGTCATTGGTGCTGAGAGCTTCGCTTTCTGGAAAGGCATAAACAAAGTTGTCGAACTATGTATAACAAACCTAATCATTGAAGGTGGCAATGTTTGTGTTATTAATGCACTGAGGTTAGTCCTACCCTTGGACTACAGAAATGATCATGTATGGCACTCTCCTCACCATTCAAACAATTTGTGTTGTTTAGATAAGACATATTTTTAGAGAGGCTAATTGAGTAACGGATTGTCTGACCCACGTGAATATTTCCTTCTCTGACTCGACCCCTCTATCTATTCAGAGCTTTCCGATCTCATCTTCAAGGATGATCACTAGTTTGGTTATGTTTGGGGAGATCGGGTGCACTACAAGACTAGTTCTCTCCACACAAGATTATCTATATCTATTCTATATAAACTCTTAATTTAGAAGAGTTTATGTTGAGGTGTCAACATTAGAGAGATTTTAGGGGTTTTGACCAATTATAATTTTCTTTTTTTCTCTTTAATCATCTTTTTTTTATTCTCCTTTTTTTCTTCTTTTTCTTTTAATTCTCTTCTTTTTCTTTAATCTTACTGGCTATCTACATAAACTCTTAATTTAAAAGAGTTTATGTTGGGGTGTCAACATTAGAGAGATTTTAGGGGTTTTGACCAATTATAATTTTCTTTTTTTTTCTCTTTAATCATCTTTTTTTATTCTCTTTTTTTTTCTTCTTTTTCTTTTAATTCTCTTCTTTTTCTATAATCTTACTGGCTATTGGGCTTAATTCAAAACATCTATATCTATATATATAAACTGTTAATTTAGAAGAGTTTATGATGAGGTGTGAACATTAGAGAGATTTTAGGGGTTTTGACCAA
This sequence comes from Persicaria tinctoria, assembly GCA_037127255.1. NCBI lineage: Eukaryota > Viridiplantae > Streptophyta > Magnoliopsida > Caryophyllales > Polygonaceae > Persicaria > Persicaria tinctoria. The sequence goes on along the minus strand of JBANSL010000007.1, from coordinate 14,811,135 downwards.
TTATAATTTTTTTTCTCTCCTTAATCTTTTTTTTTTAATTCTCCTTTTTACTCCCTTTTCTTTTAATTCTCTTCTTTATCTTTAATCTTACTGGTTACTGGGTTTAATTCAAAACATTGAATTCAATCTAATATAACTATTGGGTTTAACTCAAATTCATTTACTAACTATCTATATCTATATATTATATTAATTTATGTCACATGTCCTCTCCATGTTCAAAATTATTTGTGAAAAATATTATTTACATAATATCATTTTATTATGGTAACTATATTTTCTAATTTTTTTTTTGAAAAATATTCTAATATTAATTACCCAATATTAATGTTACATTTTTTAACCAATGGCATTAATTCAAAACTTTTATCTTTCACTATTTATTATTTATTTTTCTCTTTAAACCAAGTGTTTTTTTTCTATTATTTTTAACACATTTACTAATCGATGAGTTTAATTTAAAATATTAAATTAAAATATCTATAATTTATTTATATTTAAATATTATTTATAAAAAAATCGCGTCATGACGCGAGATCGTACTATATTTGTAACTCTCTCATCTAGGGCTGGGGAAAATTTCCCACGAAAACCGTACCAACACGTACCAACCGAACCAATTAAATTGGTAACCAATTAAATTGGTAACCAATTAAATTGGTAACCAATTATATTGGTAACCAATTTAATTGGTTCGGTATACCGAACCAATTGTCAGAAGTCGGTACGGTAATAGTAATCGAAACGGGAAAGTTGGGATTACCATTACCAACCGATTTGCAATTGGCTGGTACGGTAATTACCAACCAACTACTACCAATATACATTTAGGTATTTTTTTAATTATATTTTAATTGTTTTTTTTGGGTTATAAGACTTGTTGTTTGTTATTGTTGTTTATTATTCAAGTTAATAAGTACTTCGTATTTCCTATTTCTTTTTTATTTGTTATTTTATTTTTGGTACTAGTATTACCTATTAACTTGATTTCTTTTTATATTTGTTATTTTTATAAATTGTTTTTAATCAATGGAGGAATACTAGCTCGGCTTCGGTTCAGACTAAAACCTAAATTTTATTCGGTAGTGGACATATTATTTTGAATATTATTGGGACAATTTAAGTCTTTATATTGCTTTTGTGCATAAATGTATGAACAATTTACATATTTATGTTGTTGCTACTTATAAATTTTAAATTTTATTTAAGTTGTATTGTCTTTGATTATTTGTGTGCTTTTTTCATCAACACCCAAAACATGGTAAAATACCATTACCAATACGTACCAACCAACTTAATTGGTAACCAATTAACTTGGTACAACCCCTTCGTTGATTGGTAATTGTTACCAATTATAATTGATTGGTACGTGATAACGACAAAAACTAATTGGTATTGTACCAATTCTACCCCTACTCTCATCTATCGGCTGTTCCTAGACTTCCGAACGAGATCAAATAAAGAATTGACAAGATCTTGCCCATCCTTTTTCCCAATCCCACCAATCCGGACCCACCAACATAAATTTCTTTTTAAATTTTTTCCTGTGAGGGGAAAATCATGTAGATCCACCGGATCCGGATCCGGATCCCTACACATCAAACTATCAAAGGTTGTTCTAGTTCTACCCTCCTCTCTCTCAAACCTTCGAAGAGATGTCGCCGGCGATTGCGCGGAAGACGAATAAGGTCCGATGGGGGAACTAGAAGAGGACGACACAGAGGATCTGGAATTCCTCCTCCACCGAAGCAAGTCATCGGCCCCGACGTCAACGGGATCAAGAAGGTGATTGAGTACAAGTTTGACGACAAAGGCAACAATGTTAAGATCACCATCACCAGAATTCGCAACCTCGCCAAGGCTCACCTTTCCAAGAGCGCCGTCGAGCGCCGCTCCTGGCCTAAATTCGGCGACGCCGTCCATGAAGACCTTGGCGCCCGCCTCACCATGGTCTCCACCGAAGAGATCGTTCTTGATGCCCTTGGCCTCCAGGTTTCGTGTTTCTCGCTCCTTCTCTCCTATTTCTTCTTTCCATCTGTTTATTCTTTCAATTGGATTAGAATGTGGCTGTGTTTGATTTTGGATTTTTGTTGATTCTCTATTCGTAATTGGATTTGGATTTAATTTTGTGATTTCTGTTGGATTATACTCCAATTAGCCATACCTGTTGCTATGTTCACACCCTGATTTTGGCTGGCCGTCTTTGATGTTGCGGTTCATATAGGAATTAAGCAGGACAGTGACTGGTTGATTGAAATTTTGCAGATTTGTGTCATTTGTGTTGTTTGCACTATACACCTTTGAAGAATTTGAAGACTAGGGCTTGACAGGTGCTTCTTACGTGCTTCCATAGTTTCATACACTATTTTCGGAATGATGTTCTTTCGCCTTTGCTTTCCATGGAGCAGAATAGAGTAAATTAGGTGCCAAAACACCGTGGGGATCCTTTAAAGTGGTGTGAGGGGTGGGATTGGTGGAGATGCTTGAAACATTTTCGATATGCACTACACTGTTTGAGCTTTCTCGTCTATTTTGTGTTTGGTTGCTATGAAAGGAATATCAGATTGATGGTTTTATTGTCTCTTGATCTTTCTTCCTGTTTGTTTTGTGATGCTGGATACAAGTTCTTCTCTACTGGCAATGCAAAGGGGAAATGTAGCAGCCTGTTTCACCTCTCTTTTTGCATCTCTTATTTGCCACTAACCTGATTTAACGTAGTAAGCATTCAAACAATTAATCATGACATCGTATTCTGCTTGAATATATTGAGCATGCACGAGCTGATCACACATTCATATCCTGCCTTGAAGTATTTAGAGTTATTACGTATAGTAATTGGTCGGATGGAAGAGTGTTACCTATTTGATGAATTTGTGCCGTGTTTGTATCCCCAACAGAACACTAATCAATTTTGGATAAGAGGGCATAATATAAATTTTTAGACAGTCCCCAAAATCTATGGGATGGCCCTGATCTTATTCTGTTTTGTTTTCTTAGCATCTGCACCTGAGAGCATGTGATTCTCCTCTGCTGAATACTATCTGCATTCAAGCTTTTTTCTTCTCTTAGATGAATACCAATTTCGTTGCCTCTTGTTTGGAAGTTCTTGTCTCTACTTATGCTAATTATGACACTGGTTAAGTAGGAAGTAAAGTAGAAGAATCAAAGAGTTCGGCAGACCCATTTGCAGCAAACTTTGTGATCAAGGAAGACGCAGAGACTGGCCTTAGCACAGGTTTCGGCTTCATAAACTTTGTGATCAAGGAAGACGCAGAGAAAGCCATCAAGAAACTTAATGGCTACGGGTATGATAGACTCATCCTAAGGGTTGAATGGGCTACGCCAAGGAACTGATAATAACCTCATCAAGAAACTTAATGGCTACGCCAAGAAACTTAATGGCTACGGGTATGTATGGGATATATGTAGTTAGATTCGCAAGTTATTTTGTCATTGGTAGTTTCTTTTATTTGTAGTAAAGAATCAATGTTCTAGACGAAGTAGTTGGCCACTGGAAGGTGTTGTTCTTCAGAAAGTGCTTGTTTCTTCTTCATCATCATAACTCGTTGCTTATGAAATCGAGTTTCCTCGTTCTTTGCAATCGAATGTATACGTTGAGCTGCAAAATTCAACAGAAGTATAAATAACACAGTAGTAAATTATAAACCCCAGCTGCGGATGCAGTTGTATTTTTCTGGTACCAAATTATAGTATATGTACATAGTAATCAAGCTTTTGTAGACCAACAGTCCATCATCTCTCTCAATAAAGCAAGCTGTTAGATTTTAGGCCTCCAATGGTTGATTGTTGGATCTCTCTGGTGAATGTAATCATCCGATTGAGAAGCTGAATCAACGGCCGTGCTGAAGAACACTATCGGTCGTGGTGTACAAGTTATTAGAGTCGAAAATTCTGGTTGATGATGACGAAAAAAGCGGAAATGAGGAAGTGGATTGATTCCCAGAGGAGGTGAACCTGAAACCTGCTCCTGCACTACCAAGCACAACTTCCGGTAGATTGGCATCTCCATTCAGAAATTGATTCACTTGCCTCATGTTTGGCCTAACCTCAGCTCTATAATGTGTGCAGATCAACCCTAGCTTCAACACCAACTCCATCTCTTCGGTTTCGTAGTTGCTTCCCAATCTAGGATCACACACTTCTAGAATACATCCTCGGCTCCAACACTCATGGACCCAGTCGACGAGGATCTCTTGGTCGGTGGAGCCATGGAGGCGGACTGGCCTCCTTCCGCAAGCCACTTCGAGTAAGAAGGTCCCGAAAGCGTACACATCGCTTCCGGTTGTCGCCTTCCCCTTCCTTGCTAGCTCCGGTGCTAGATACCCCACTGTCCCGACAACATGTGTGGTTCGAGGATTGGTTCCATGGTCATGTAATTTGGCTAGACCAAAGTCGCCTAGGCAGGAGTTCATCTCAGCATCTAGTAGCACATTGCTGGACTTTATGTCGCGGTGGAGCACGACTTGCTCCCACCCTTCGTGTAAGTACAGGAGGGCGGACGACACTCCCTTGATGATCCGGAGCCTCTGGCTCCACTCGAGGCTCGGTTTTTCATTCGTGAAGAGGTACTTGTCAAGGCTTCCATTCGGCATATACTCATACACTAAGAGGAGCTCTTTCTTCCTCCGGCTGTATCCGAGGAGTCGTACCAAGTTCCTATGCCTTACCCTGCTCATACAAGCAATCTCGGCCACGAATTCCTGCATCCCTCGCCCTGATTCGTGCGAGATTCTCTTCACTGCGACGACCACATTGGTAGCCGGTAGGACGCCTTTGTAGACCTTCCCGAATCCTCCTTCACCGAGAAGCTCCGTGTTCTTGAATCCCTTTGTTGCTATGTAGAGATCTTTGTAGCATAGCCTTTGGCTGATGTAGGCTTTCTCCCAATCTTCGACCAGCTCCTCGAATTTCCGCTTCCTCACGACATAAGCTGCTCCGACAATCAAGATCAACAAGGACAATAGTACAACCAGCAAGGTTATAGAGCCCGGGCTGATCTTCCTCTTCCCTCCGACTTTCGGAAGCTTCGGAAGCCTCGAGTAATCGAGGCTCTGTGCTTGCTTTCCTTGGCTGAAGCTCCACCCTAAGATATAATGATTGCTTGCAACCGATCCGGTTGCTGACGAGAATCCAAGATACATCGATTCTTGCAGCACGCCGGAGAGGTTCAACCGTGTTGTTAAGAGAAGCTTACTCGGTTTCGGTTGCTTCAAAGGAGCCATTGCTATGTCGATACGCGCCTCTTTATCATCATAGTCTATCCATATCTGCATCGGATCCCCACTGATGAGATTCAAGCTCTGATTCTTGCGTTCCTCGTCGGAGTAATATGAAGCTGAAGCAGCCGCGATCGATGTCAAGCTGTTGACATCGACGCCTACATGGTTGCTGTCAGGGTCTCCGAACTCAAGGTTCCGGATGGTGTCCAACTCGATGGCGAAGATATGGCTCGTGTTAGCGGCGTTGGTTGACGAGTTGAAGATGCCGAAGTACTGGCCGGGTGTGGCTTTGGCGAAGTCTATGGATGGGGTGATGGCGAAGGCGATCCCATGGCCGCTGATGACGGAGACCTGTGGGCGCATCGCGAAGGCGAAGGTGGTGGAGAACGAAAGCGAGGCGTTGAAAGTTAGAGGGGAGGGGTGGAAAGCATGACCCATTTGTTGGAAGGTGAAGTTGGTTAGCTGCAAGAGGCCGTTTGAGTGGATGTTGGTGCTTCCATCAATGTGAAGGGGGGCTCCTTTGAACCCATTGTAGAGGATGTCTTCGGCGTCGGTGAAGGCGGCGAGTAGTAAGACCAAGAGGAAGGCTGCCGGAGGTCTGGCCATGGAAGGATGATTGCTGAATTGGAGAGGCTAATTTGAAGCTGAGGGTTAAGTCATTTGTGGTTGGTTTGTGTGTTTAAAGTCTTCAAACTGTGCCTTGTTGTTGAGGGAATTCAATAATGGTTTTTTTTGGAATGGGGATACTTTTTCAATTGTTTATGTATGTGGTGTTGAAACTGAAGTTTTGACCAATTTGATTAGAAATGTAGTTGTTAATTTTATTTTGTTTTTGTTTTCTAACGTGTACAAATGCACAAAATAAAACTTTGAAAATTGGAAATTGTTTTAAAAAAATATGATTTAGCTTCTTTCTTTTCTTGAAAAAAGATAGATTTTAGATGTGGTCAGATCCTGCTAGACCACTACCCAATAACGTCATTTTGAACAAGAAGCTGTTAAACCAACACTTGATTGACCTCGCGAAAAATGTGCACACACGGGGCAGAATTGAATGACAGAGGAGAGCTTGTATATCCACCACCCCAACTATATTACAGGAGGCTTCCAAATGCTAAGAACGGAATTGATTACTATGAAGCTATCACCTTCAACCTCAATTATTCGAGCACCAAGATTTAATGTCACAAGCAACTCTTAATGGAGACCTTAAACTTCGGTAAGAAGTGCGAAGATGCTTTAGCTTTTTAAGTTTTTATTCATTGTATGTTTACAAGTATATGCAGTAAAAATGTCCCCTTTTTAACGGAGAATAGAAATTTATGTTGTTCTTGGTCATTCTGTATTAGGTTGGAGATTGTTTAATTTATAGGAGAACATAACTTTAATAAAAAATATAATAATAAAGGTAGTTGAAGATAAGCAATTGTTGGTCCTTTTTGACCAATTGTGGTCTCAATCCTCTAAAATCTTCATTGATTAGAGGAGTCTAATTGTTGGTGATGACATTGATTGCAAACTGAAAAAGACTTGTCAATCGGAAACGATATCGATTGCTCATTCTCTCATTGCATTTTTTTTTTAAAAAAAAATAATGTCGACTGAACTTAATTCTGAAATTTATATGATCGAGTTCCAAGTTTAAATCATTTTAGGTGGGTTATTTCAAGTTGGGGTTCTGATTTTAGTTAATATTTTCTTTTATCATTTTTTCTTGTCTTAGGTCTTATTTGATCAGACTCAATCGTTTTTAGAGTTGTTAAGGTCCAATTTGAATCCAAAATTCCGTCCAAACTATAATCACCCAAACCCAAAATATAGTTTTATCTAAATTCATTAGCTCTTGACCCAACTCGATTGAAACTCAAATAATTGGAAACCCGAAACAAAACCAATCTAAATTACACTGAACCTAAAGACATACCAAACCCAAAGCGTACTTGAACTAGAAACAACCCAACCTCGAAATGCTCGAAGCTCGTAGTCTACGATAATAGAATCAAACTAACAAATTCAATATCTAAAACTCAATACCCGAATTCCAAATCGACCCAAATTGTAAATGTTATCCGAAATAACCCAAATCTAACACAAATTAAACTCGAAACCGTCCCACTAATTACCACCTTTCTATATCCAAATTCAATATTTGAATACTATCAAAAAGATTTGAGCATAAATCAGATCATAATCAGTATACCAATATTTTGTTTCACTAAAACCCAATATTGTGGATAAACAATAGATTGAACTGGATTTTAATTTTGGGTAGACTTCATTTTTGTTTCCATTCAATCACTACGTAACAAATTATGACCAAAATAACTTTAATAATCTTTAAATACGGATTAATGTTTTCATGTCCGACCAAAAAAACATGTTTTCTTGATAGAAAATGACTACCCACGGGCTACTGAACAGCTGTTTTTTTTTGACATTGTCAAATAATTGACCCAGTATTATGTTGCGCAAAATAAATACTCCGTATCATAATTTTAAGATATTGACTTTAAAAATTAATGCATTGAAATTATTAAAAAAAAAAATGTATTTTTTTTTACATTATTGAATGTAGGCCTATGGTACAGAAAAATCCATTTATAAATATTATCAACTCAACTCAACCTCCAACATCGGTCGTGCTATTTTTTGGGAATATTTTTAAATAACTGTAAGTTCTCCCTTGTCGGCTGATTATAGCAACATTAATAACGCAGTTGGGCAGTTGGCATTATTGTTACCATGGTTGAAGCACAAGGTGATATTTGTTGAACCTTGTATTGTATCTTTCGGGTTTGTTATTTCCGGCCCATTTGGTTACATTTGTTAGCTTGGGCTTAGTTTGGGCTTTTTGTATAAATAGGCCCAGTTGTAAAACTCAGAAGTTCAGGTGAGCAATTTGTAACCAACGCTCTCTTCTTCGTTCACCTTCTTCAAGCTCCTTCAATGGAGTTTCTTGATTTCTCCCCCTTATGATTCTTCATCAAATTGCTCGACAAATCAACACAATCATACAAAATAACAATATTGAGTTGAACTTCGACCACATTCATTCAAACATCCCTTCTCATCAAAACAATAACAATCCCAATCTCAATTTATCTCACTTGGAATAAGGTCTCAGAGATCAAAATGTACACATTTTTTTTCTTCTGATTGAGTCTGAAAGGATGTTTTTAATTAACTCATAAAAGGCATACACATAGACAATTAGATATACATAACCAAAAGCAAATACACACATTGTGATATTATCTATATAGAAGTTAGAACTTGTTTGTCTATTTGCTCATGCTTATTCGTTTCTTGTCACATGATTATTTATTTATAATTATACAATTATTCATCTGTACAAATAGATTAAAAAATATGTAATTTATTTTAACGAATAATCGTCAAATACTACCGAATATTTTCATTCTAACGAATAATCTTTCAATATCAACGAATATGGAAAAATTACTTTTAATCTCACCCGTTGATCTTCTTAATTCAATAGCATATATATATAGGGAGATGTTCAAGTGAGCACTAGTCTTATGATAAGCACCACTTCTTAAATGAGCACATTTAATCTCAGCCCTTCAAAAAATCATCAATGATATTTTTTTTTGAACGGTGACAAACTTGTAAATTTTAAAACTTGTTCCCCCAAATTGGAATCCCTTCTCTGTAAAAAAATCTCACAACCCTTTATTTTATCGGCTCAGACCTATAGGCTATAGCCATCTTCCCTTTCTCCTTCACCGATGTTCCTCTTTCTTTGTTCTTCCCTTTTCCTTTGATGCAACAAGCCCTCTTCTTTTCTTCAAGGGGTACCATTGTAAAGTCATGGAACCTAATGAGATTTCTAATTCGAGTGAAATCACACTTTCAGTTGGTAACCTCGGCGTGATTATTGGTGAAATAAATCAGTTTGAAGCTCAAGCCATGTCTTCTAACACCTTTATTGAATCTATATCAAGTATGATTTTGATGTAATTATTAAACGTCATTTTTATGGTTTAGTCATGATTTTTATTCAATTTTTTATATTTAAGTTTTCTCATTGATTTATGCAGATGGTGAGATTGACGAATTTGATGAAGAAGCTAAACAACAAGACCCAGATAAAGCAGTGCCACCCATTCTTATCAAAGAATGGATTCCAGTATGTGATGAGGAACTCAAACCTAAAGAAGGTATGGAGTTTGAAAATTTAGAGAAGTGTGAGAATTTCTATAAAACATAAAAAGTTGTGTTCACCTCCAATTTAATGCCATCCATTTAATGATTTATCTTTTATAGTTTTTTTGTTTATATTCCAAACAATGTCAAAAATACTTCTATAGCTCAATGGTTAGAAGAGTTGTTTGGTATACATGAGGGCTTGAGTTCAATTCCTATTAGGTACAGTTTGTCCACATTTATTTTCTCTTTAATCTTCATTCTTTAATCTTCATGGTTGTTACGTGTATTTTAAAATTGAAATCAAATGAATGTGTATAAAGAAAAACGTGGATAAGATTGTAAATTCTTTTCTTTTTATCTATTAGGTACACTTTGTCCACATTTATTTTCTCTTTAATCTTCATTCTTTAATCTTCATGGTTGTTACGTGTATTTTAAAATTGAAATCAAATGAATGTGTATAAAGAAAAACGTGGATAAGATTGTAAATTCTTTTCTTTTTATATATATTAAAAAAATATCTAAATTATTTTGTCAAAATTTATCATATATAGTTTATACTATACAAATGTTTTAATTAGATAATTTATCATACCATATCATCATAATCTTTTTGTAAGTAAATTCTTTTCTTTTTATATATATTAATAAAAAGATCTAAATTATTTTGTGAAAATTTATCATATATAAGGTATACTATACAAATGTGTTTATCAGAGAATTTATCATACCATCATCATAATATTTTTGTAATTATTTTTTCTATCCCTACATCCCTACATAGTTTAGAAAGTTGAATTTGTTGATAAAAAATAAGGTATATATATATATATTCGTCATCTAAATTACTTATTCGATTATATAAACTCAAATTGTTAAATTATAATTCATTGAATTAAAAAACTAATCACTATCTTTTCATCTTCTAATTTATGTACATTTATTAATTTGAATTTATATATTGCACTGAAGTGATTGTCTTTAATTCAAAATAATAATAAATAATTATCTTTTCATCTTCTAAATGATTCAATGCCAACTTCTTGGATTCCAAGTTTCATCTATATATATCAATGGAAAAGGAGAGTGCCTGAAGGATGAACACCAACGTGACATTGATCAATTGGAGGAAGACCCACGTTGAACGGTCATGCAATGTATCAATTTTTACCTTGGATTTTTATTTTATTTTTTCCATTATTTTTAGTTGTATTTATTTGTATATTATGATTTTTTTTTTTCACAATCTCTATGTTGTTATTATATATCATATGTTTTATTTCTTATTTTGTTGAAACAATATATAATTATTTTTTTCTAATTCATATTCTTTTTTTTGGAAGGGTGAAAACTAAAACGTGTCGTATTCACCGACGATATGTAAACATTGCAGATTAAGAGTATGTTTCCCCCTTATTTTTGCTTGGTTTTTATTCGTAATTGATACATACATTTTATTTCGTCGAAAATAAATTTATGATTAGTTTTTCCCCTTTCTCTCTTGCCTTTATACAAGTATTTACAATTACAAATTTTTGTTTAATTATATTTATCAGTAGTAGTGATATATTATGAATTTTCTCTAATGTTTATGGTGTTATTTTATATCATATGTTATATTTCTTAATTTTTTCAAGGAATATATAATTGTTAATTTTTCTAATATGTATTCCTATTTTTTAATTGAAGTGTTAAGAATCTTACAACATTTGATCCATTGTTGGAAGCACAGTATGTAATATTTACCACAGATGTAATTTGAAACATAAAGAAATATATTAGTGGCATGAAACTCCTCTCTCTCTGTTTCGATTTGCTAATTTTATACATTGGAGATTGTGAATGTTATTTTTTCATATTTTTAATATATGTGTTAATTATTATTTTGTTCCAATAATATATGATTTTTTAATCCTAACTTGGAATCCAAAGAAATTGTCATTTGAATATTTGTAAAATAAAAATACAGTCATTTAATATTTTACAATTAAGCTGGCATTCAACTTAATGCATTGAAGATAATATGAGAAAAAAAATTAAGTTAAATTAATAAATAGACATGAATTAGAAGATGAAAAGATATTTATTAAATTTTACCTAAATCTAAAGAAACTAATTGGTCATTAAATCATTTAGAATATGAAAAGATATCCATTTAATTTTTTGCATCTAAGACTATACTTTTATGTATTATTGAATGTAATATGAGAAAAAAAATTTAAATGAATTGAAAATGGAAGTATTAAATAAAATTTTGAACTCAATTAAATATAATGCAATTCAAATTAGTATAAATATATTAGATTGTAATTTAACATTTCAAAGTGTTGTTTATAGAAAAATACCAAACATCATTAATAAGGATATTTAAATTATTATAATATATTTACTTAATTATAATAAAATTTATTTCTATCTTAATCAAAATCCATTCAAATTCAAATGTATGTTCTTTTGTTCTGTTATGAAAAATATTTTATTTTATGTTTTTTGCGAGTGAACCAATAATAGATTAAAATTTTTATCAAATAAGAAAGATGTGCATTTCTCATCCAACAATCAAAATCATTAACTAAATAATAAATATAGAATTTTAATGATTACCTATTTACCTTATTTACAACTAAAATCAAGTATCATAGATTATATAAATTCATTGAAGCAAATAAAAAATATATATAAAGGTCAATATATATGAGAGATATTAATCAACGCATATAATCTTCTTATTCAGTAGCCTTAAAGTGGTAGCCAAAGGGGTGAGGATTTTATTAGTATTTATAATAATGGACAATATTAATTTACCTTGATCAATACATATAAATGTCAACGACTTCTAATATTATTATATCACCATAAATCCATACCTTATTACTTCTAATATTATATCAGCTTAAATTTTAAAATTATAATTTCTTAAATTAATAAAAATAATGTCTATCTTTTCATCTTCCAAAATTTGTCTATTTATTAATTAATTTTTTTTTATTAAATATAATGTCTTGAATTCAAATAAATAAATGACTCTCTTTTTATCTTCTAAGTTATTCAATGCTAACCTCTTTGAATTCCAAGTAGTAATCTTCACCTCATAAATCTCATAGCCTCATGCATAAATATATACCTAATAAATCTCATATAACTTTCTCTTTACATAAATATTAAAAGAGTTCAAATAGTATTATTATTTTTAAAAAGTTAATACGTACCTTAATATATATATATATATATATATATATATATATATATATATATATATATATATGAGTATAATCGTTAAATGTTATATGCTCTTAAAATCACATCTCATGTAACTTTAAAAAGACTCTATAATCTGTTTAAAAATTTATCATTTGATAAGAATTATGGTCATTATATTTCCTTTTTGTTTTTTTTACAAAATATATCATTTTGTTGTTCATGGATAAGAATTGAATGATAGTCATTATTGTTCCAGTAATTATAGCAAAATAAATAAAAATCCAAAGATGGAAATTTTGTAAAGTAGGTGGTAAAAAAGATTGAATTGAATAAAATTAATGTAAATTTAACTGAATCTGTATGTTTGTAATAGTTTATAATTCACTCTAAAAATATTTAATTTAATATAAATCAAAAGAGTATTATATGTATTGTTTTATTTTTTCTTTGAATAATAATATTTTAATTTAATTATTTTTTTGTAAAAACTACACTACATGCTATCATCATCTTCTTTTAAAAATTTATGTAATGTGTTTTTTTTATATCTACCAAGTCCGATCTCACTATAATGTTGAGACAAAATCACATGTCCCGGACGTAGCACGGGTCTGCCTACCTAGTTTCTATAAAACTTATGTTCATCATGTGGGTTTTAGTGTACGAAAATAATCTACTAAGAAAAGCAAAGCTGGTGATACCAAGTATAAGTACTTTGTTTGCTCAAAACAAGGATTTAAAGAAGATACAAATAAATCAAATGGAAAGGAAAAAAATCGAAAGTCAAAATTGACAAGAGAAGGGCGCAATGGCTTGGCTGGTTTTAGAAGGATGGATGATGGTAGATATGTGCTGTTCAAATTTAATTTAATGAAGGTCATACATATTTGCTTGTGACTCCTAGAAAGCATCACATGCTAAGATCAAACAAAGGAGTAACGAGTGTTCATCGAACATTGTTCAAGTCTTTTACCCGATCTAATATTGGCACTAGTCACTCTCATCGCATCATGAAGGAGCAAGCAAGTGGTTTTCAAAACGTTGGATGCAACCAACAAAACTTGAGAAATTTTCAAAGGTGTTTGAAGAGCTTCATTAAGGATTCTGATGCTCACATGTTCATTGAAAATTTTAAGAGAAAGAAAGAGGTTAATCCTTCCTTTTATTTTGCATATGAGGTGGATGATGATGGTAGATTAAAACATGTGTTTTGGGCGGATGGAGTGTCAGGAAAAAATTATGCATTGTATGGGAATGTAGTCTCATTTGATATTACATATGATACTAATAGATATAAGATGATTTTTACACCTTTCACTGGAGTTGATAACCATAGGCTTAGTATAAGTTTTGGAGCTGCGTTTTTGGGAGATGAAAAGGAGACTTTTGCATGGCTATTTGAGAAATTTTTAGATGCAATGGGTAGGAATCAGCTCACTTGTATTATCACCGATCAAGATCCAACAATGAAGGCAAAAATAGAGCAGATATTTACTTCTATCACTCATAGATTTTGCATTTGGCACATTATGAAAGCTTTCAGAGAAGGTTGGTGTTTCTTTGTGTGGGGATGAATCATTCAACTCTCAATTCAAATCATGTGTCTATAACTCTGAAACGTCGGAGGAGTTTGAATCGACATGGAGGTCTGTTATGGCTGAGTTTAGATTGGAGAAGCACTATTGGTTGTCCAACCTATATGAAATTCGAGATAAGTGAATACATGCATATCTCAAATTTGAACACCTCTTATGGTATTAACGAATAATTACTAACAACTTAAAAGAATAATTGCAAAATTGACTCACACTTTCATAAGTTTTGAATACTTGTAAATTTTATCTGTCAAGTTTCGATTATTTGGCAAATTTAGAATTAATGTTCGTTGATAAATTGCTTATTTGAAATAAGTAGTAAATAGATTATCGATTATTTGACAACTTCAGAGTTAGTATTCGGTAATTTTAAAGTCATTATTCATTTCAGACTGTATTAAAAATTATTCGTTTCTATACTATGGTTTAAAATGTAAAATGTAGAATTTGTCTTTATCTAGCTAAAATTAAAAAGAATTGTTTCTGAGTTAATATTGGGTCAACCACCCAGCCCATTAAACACCCGTTTCAGCCCAATTTCAGATTAGAACTCCTCGTTGCTTCATTCTCCACAGGTTGAGATTCTCAGGTGCACGATTGTAATCCGTATCGTTTAATTGGATGTATCCAATATTTTATTAATTTTACATCAAATATTTTATTAATATTTTTAATAAATGGGGTAGTTTTATAATTGGTTTCAACCAATTAAAGAAAACGGACTATAAAAAGGAGCATAAAGACGGGCTAGATGATCCTCACCGTTCATACATACTATTTGATAATTTATCCAAATTTTAAAGGTAAAATAGGCAAAACATTGTTACTGTATATATAGATAGATTTGATGAATACTCCATCCGGTCGGAAATAAACGATGTTTGACTTTTGTGCACGTAGTTTTAGAAGCTAAAAACTATATAAAATTTTATTTATTTTAATTAATTTTTTTTTCACAATTTAATACTTATTACTAATAGATACTCCCTCCGTTAATTAAAACTTGACGTTTTACTATTCACGCACGCATTTTTAGGTGTTAAAAACTATATAAAATATTAACTTTTTTAACAATTTTTTTAAATAATATCATACTTATTACTATTAAGTATGAATTTATAAAAACAAATGTAAAAAAAAGTTAATATTTTATATAGTTTTTATCGTTCTAAAAAAGCGTGCATGAATAGTAAACGACAAGTTTTAATTAACAGAGGGAGTATTAAACTATGAAAAAAATTAATTAAAATAAATAAGATTTTATATAGTTTTTAGCTTCTAAAATTACGTGCAGAAAAGTCAAACATCGTTTATTTCTAATCGGAAGAAATAGTCATTTTGTATAGGTTATTTTAGTAAATGTCTATTCTTATCACTCTTTTAACTAAAAGACATATATAATAACCATTTTACCCTTTATTTCTATTTCTATTTTGATCATTGATTATTGACCAGTCAAAATCAATGATGATTTTTTTTTTGATAAGGAAATAATTCGAGGCCGGACAGACCCAGACCTCGAGAGGCCGACAAAGTCGGCAGACGGTAAACCGTCTAAACAAACAACATAGTAAAGGAAATACAACAAAAGCTGGTGATATCTTTTTTTTTAGTGATAATTTTTTTATACTCCGCAGTTTTTTTTTTCCTTCGAGGATAGGATCACCAACCTAGGACTGGACAAATTTTGGATCGGATCGGGATCATCCCAAAATTTACGGTCTTGGGTCGGACCGAAAATATGACGGTCTGGTTCGTGGTCCATGAAAATTAAAATTCGGGTTTTCGGCCCAAGACCGAGATCGGACAAAAAATTCAGGTCCAAGACCGGTTGGACCGGAATGTGTTTATATATACATATTTGCGCGTCTATATATATGTACTTTTTAAAAATAAAATTAAAGTGACCAAATAAAAAATATTATAAAGTATTTTTTATTCATGTATTAATAAAAATAATTTTATTAAGTTTATTTTCACACTTAATAAATAACTTTAAAATATAGTATCAATTATTTTTAATTCATTTAATTATTTTTAATCCATTTAATTTTCAAACCGGTCCATCCGATCCAACCGGTTCATGGACTGGTAAACCCGTGATCATATATTACGGTCCCGGTCCGATCCACGATCCAAGGTTTTAAAATTCCTGGTCTGACCTAATTCGGTCCAGACCGGTTGCACAACACTACACCAACCTTAATTATCGATGTTGCCATTGGCGATCATTTTTTTTGTGTGGCACTTTCTTTAAGGTAATTTTTTTTTTATCAAGTAAAAATTCGAGTTCGGATATACTTGAAACTCGAGAAGTCAACAAGTTGGCAGACGGTTGAACCGTCAAACATATAATAAATCGAAAATACAAGAAAAGAAAAGTTATTGTTTTTTTTTGTTTTTTTCGTGACCTTTTTTTTAGGGTAAAAAGTAATTTTTTTTCTTCCTAAAATAGGGTCACCAACCTTGTCCATATTCCTATTAATGACAAAAAAAATTTGGTTGTATAGAACAAGTTAAGATAAGATTAGGATGAAGTTATGCAAGTAGTTTAAAATTGAATAATTTTGTCTAATTTAATTTATTCATTAAATTAATGGATATGAACAAGAACATAGTTAAATATAGATAGTATAGTTTGAAAGGGTGGGACTCAAGACTCGAGTGTGTGGGGGTCAGGAGCCTTCTTAGAAAGAACATGAAAGCAAATCCTGTACACCATTGTATATTTATATATGTAGCCATGTTACACACTATTAAATATATTATAAATGGTCAACCTATAGCTGCATTATTATGTTGGTTAATGCCTGGTCATGTTGAGCATATAATACACCTTCAAAGGGACCCTTGTTACCATTCTTAAGTTTCAACCACCCAAAAACCAACACTAATTTTTTTCTTACGCAATACTTATATATTTTTTGTTAATTTGTTTCAAAGGAGGGCTAACTTAATTAGGCCGTATGAGTATTATAATTAATTAATGAAAAGTCTCAATAATAGGGTTTGGGTACATGAAATTATGAATTACTCAATATTAATTAAAAGGGTTTTTTTTTAATAAATTTGTTGATTGCCTTGGTTACAGAGTGAATTAGTATTGAACGACAACTAACTCTGATTAAGTAGCAAGAAAACAAAATATAACATTCTATTGCATCCATTTACATATACTAAAATATTTATCTAGCATCTTATATGCCGTATTTTGGTTAATTATAAAAAAATTCCCCCAAAAATAATTATTAAAATAATACATTATTATAATTTATATAAAGTTATTTTATAAGTGACAATCTACCTAAATATATGTTATTTAATTGATAAAAATATAAATCAAAATTATTTTATATCCATATATAAAAAAAAATATATATTTGATATATAGTTATTATATTTATATCTAGGTTATTTTTTTTGCAAAATTTATATCAAAATTACTTATTTAAACACAGATTTATCTTGTAAGAAAAGACTCAATAGACCTGTGCATATTGGCCTGCCAGATGGTTCAATCAAATCTGTAACTGAACAAGGAGAATTGCAATTAACAGATTCTATTAACTTGAATGATGTGTTGCTTGTGCATGACTTTAAACACAGATTGCTGTCATTTGGGAAAAAAATTAGATGGCACTTATCTTATATCCATTTTTACAAGGTCTTGTTGTTATTTCCAAGACCCTGGATCTAGGAAGGTGCACCTGTCAAGCATCAGGGAGAATGGCTTATACAAGATTCAGTCAGTGGAAAACAACACGAAGGAAGGCAAGGATCACTTGATGAGAAGTTGTAATAAAGTTAGCACTAGTATTGAAGCTGTTCATGCTAGACTGGGTCATAGTTCAGTTAGTAAACTGAAGCATTGATATTTGAAGATGTTTAATTCTTCAGTTTTGGACAACTTTCATTGTGAGTCATGTTCATTGTCTAAACATCACAAACTTCCTTATCATAGAAGTGTGAATATTGCCAATAGGCCTTTTGATCTATTGCACATGGATTTATGGGGTCCATACAAATGTCTCACTTATGATGGATATTCATATTTTCTTACTATCCTTGATGATTGTACTAGAGTCACTTGGACTTTGTTGCTTAAAAGCAAAATACAGGTCTTCAAAGCCATTAGTGACTTCATTGCTTATGTAGAGAATAAGTCTGGCACTTCAGTAAAGACTGTAAGGACAGATAATGGGACTGAGTTTGTGCAAAGACAATGTGCATATCTATTTGCTCTTAAAGGAATTATTCATCAGAAATCTATTCCCTACACTACTAAGAATGGGAGAGTGGAATGAAAACACAGACACCTTGTTGATACTTCTAGGTGTTTAAGGTTACATGCTGGTTTGCCTATAAATTTTTGGGGTGAGTGTGTTCTAGCAGCTACTCATCTCATAAATAAGATGCCTACAGAAGTGTTAGGGTGGGTAACACCCCATGAGAAGTTATCTGGGAAGCCAACAACTTATGATGAATTGAGAGTTATTGGCAGTTTGTGTTTTGCACCTGTTGCTAAAGAGACAAAATGGATGCTAAGGCAAGAAAGTGTGTGATGCTTGGTTACCCTTTTGGTCAAAAGGGTTACAAACTATGGGATTTAGGCAACAATAAAATGTTTGTCAATAGAGATGTTGTCTTTAGAGAGGATCAATTTCCTTTTAAAGATTGCTCAAAGGAGAGTACAGATAAAGAGATTTGTGTTCATCCTCCCTTGCCTCTTGTGAATCCTGCACTAGGGTTCCTTATGTGGCAGTATATCCATTCAATACTTCAGATATTTATTCTCCTCCATCAAATGCACAGTTAGTGTTGATTCTAGTCAAGCATATGTACCTTCATAGGTTGCTGATTCATTGCATTTAGGTGGAAATTCTGAACATATGTCAGCTGAGATACTGCAGGATATGAATGAATTCCCTCCATTAAGGAGGTCTACTAGAGCACATGTGATGCCTAGACGTCTCCAAGACTTTGATTGTAGAAATGGTAGACAAATGACTTCTCTATCACAATCCTTCCTAGCTCACTGCCTTGGAGAAAATGTTCATGATGATCCAGAATTTGTGAATTCCTTTATGTGCATGGAAAATGTGCAAGAACCTTATAACTACAAGAAAGTTGTTCAACGTAGAGAGTGGGTGGATGCTATGAATCTTGAACTGCAAGCATTATAAATAAATGACACTTGGGAAGTTGTAGATGCTCCTTTAGATCATAAGCCAATTGGGAGCAAATGGATCTACAAAATCAAGTACAGACCAGATGGAACAGTGGAAAGATACAAGGCAAGATTAGTTGCCAAAGGTTATAATCAGATAAAAGGGAAAGACTATAAACACCTTTTCTCTCCTATTGCTAAGTTTTCTACTGTGAGAATCTTGATTGTTGTAGCTACTGTCAGAAACTGAAGTTTACATTAATTGGATGTAAACAATGCTTTCCTTCATGGAAAATTAGAAGAGGAAGTCTATATGGTTCCACCACAAGGGTTCATTACAGCTAAACCAGGGCAGGTGTGTGAGCTGAAGAAATCCATATATGGCTTGAAGCATGCCTTTAGGCAGTGGAACACTAAATTATGCAAATTTTTTACTAGCTTGGGATATGAGCAGTCCATTGAAGATTACTCATTGTTCATTAAACCGGTCCCTAATGGAATTGTTGTTGCTCTGGTGTATGTAGATGATCTGGTGATCACTAGTGATGATGCTCGAGTTATTGATCAGACTAAAGCAGCCTTGCACATAGCATTCACAATAAAGGACCTTGGCATTGCTAGATATTTCCTGGGTTTGGAAATTATGAATGATAAAAGTGGCACTATGTTGCACCAAAGGAAGTACGTTATTGATATACTTGATGATTTCCAGATGATGGATTGTAAAGCTGCAGTATTCCCCCTACCAAGAGGATTGAAATTGTCTACAAACAATGGTGAGATCTTACAAGATCCTGAGAAATACAGAAGGCTTGTGGGGAGATTATTGTTTCTAAACTTATCAAGACCTGATATCTCATATGATGTGCAACATCTCAGTCAGTTCATGGCGGAACCAAGACAACCACATTATAATGCAGCTGTTCATGTGGTGAGATATTTGAAAGGGACAATATCAACATGTCTTTATTATCTCAAAGAATCTTCTATGTCTCTATCTGCTTACTCTGATGCAGATTGGGGTGCTTGCCAATTTAGTGTTAAATCCCTCACTAGGTACTGTGTCTTCTTTGTGAGATCATTGGTTTCATGGAAAACCAAGAAATAGGTCATTGTCTCTAAGTCATCTGCAGAGGTAGTATACAAGAGTATGTCTACTTTGGCTAGTGAATTAGTATGAGTTGAGGGTGTTTTGAAGAGGCTTAGACTCTGTGTTCCACTCCAAGTGCCTCTCTTTTGTGATAGCAAGTCTGCACTACATATTGCTGAGAATCATGTATTTCATGAAAGAACCAAGCATCTCAAAATTGACTGCCATTATATTCGTGAGAAGCTGCAAGAAGGATTTATTTTTCCTCAACATATTAGAAATGGTGTGCAGATTGCAGATGTACTCACAAAGCCTCTTGGTGAAAGACAACATCATTTCTTCTTGTCCAAGTTGGGTCTTGTTGGTCTTCAACCATGGCCAACTTGGAGGGGGGGGGGGGGGGGAGGTATGAAGATTATGTCTTGGCCGGTTATGTCCTTATGATCAAGGATTAGTAACCATTTCTCATGTTTTTCCCCTTAGTCATTCTAGCTTATTTCATAACCTTTTATTAAGCTTTATCTTGTAGTGTAATAAGAGGTTTTGTCTCATCTAGATACTATCATGTGCTTGACACATGTCTCTTGTTTGGACACATATAAAAGCATTCCACCCATTACCATGAGAGGTAGGGTTTTGGGATTGATGTTATCAATCATGAGCCTCCAGGTTTCCTTTTGTTGCTTCTCCTACTGCATATGAAGGTCCTGTGTGACCTTGCTCATTCTTTGCTCTAGAATCAGCTTATTGTAGGTGAACTTTTGCTTATTTACACAGATAGCAGGTATCTTATTTACAGGCCGGGAATATCACCTAGTATACCCAAAATATGGCTCGATCGGTGCAAAAGTAACGCCCTTCAAATTTTGTAAAACTAACAAGTGGGCCCAAAAAAATTCACAAATACTCGGTGCCCATAACAGTAACTATGAGGTAATTGTAACGATGGAAGACTTTAAATGGGGGTGGGGGGAGAACATTAAATGCAAAGCTGGGAGGATGGGGAGAGGAAAGAGATGGAGAGGGAAGAGGAGGGAACAACTTTTTACATATGAGAGAGGGGGAGGAAAGAGTGAAAGTGGAAGTAGTGTCGTTGAAGAATGATCGAGAACACAAACAACCTAGTGATAGTTGCATGCTAGCCAATACGAAATACTCCGTACGTGTCAGCAACCTAATATTGGGTGCTGACCGAATGCTAAAACGTGCCACCATATCATACATTGTATAATAACCAATATGGATTAGTCTACTCGAAATATCATTGACATTAAAATTTATTTTTATGGCACAATTTTAGATATTGGCAGCATGTAAACCCTAATAGCTGGCACATAAATATTATCTGACATGTAAGTTTTGACTAAGGTGCATTTTTGAGTCCCTGTCATTTCTGACACACGTGTACTGGTTGATGACACGTGTTTACTTGTTGCTGACATGTAAAACGTTTTGCTTGACATGTTAACATTTTTCATGTTTTGCATGTTCAATAAAGTTGAAATTATTTGTGTCAACAATGTTAACGATGCTCCTTTTCCTATTGACTCCACCAGTGATCAAAACATAGCCCACATTTTCATATTCAACGCAAAATGATTGGTTTCCTGTACATATAGTTGCACAAAGGTCCTACAAGTTCGGAGAAACATGCGAGATACATCGAGGGATACATACTACGTTTGATTACATAATTACAAGCAAAATGTCGAACTTAGGTGCATTGAAAAAGCATCCCAGTCGAAGTCATCATCCACTTGAAATGGAATATTGCATCCCTTCTTATTCGTTTCGGAAAGGTACGTCATGTCAACTCCAACACGAAGCGGGAGGCTTCCACCCGAATTTTTGATATTCCTTTTTTATTTCTCATCAAGCGAATGACATTTTTAAATTTTAGCTATTCTTAGCTTGATAGTGGGGAATCTCATTTTTTAATTCACCGTCCGTCGGATACGAGAATGATAAAGACCAACCCTTTCTCCCATACAAAAGAAAGAGAAGAAGATGATCTTATCACTTTCAGTTGGGTATTTGAAGAGGACGAGGAGTAGTCAGGGGTCTAAAATCAAAATTACAAGGATACTTACCCATATTCGTTATTATAAACTGTATGATAGTGACACGGTTTAACGTTTGACCAATACGCAATATAAGTTTGTTGGCACTTATTTCGTATTGACTGACATGCAACTGATCATAACAAGTACTAATTAACCGGTTTCTGCCTCGGGGAGTGGACGAGCTAATTATAATACTCCGTATAATCCACTCACACGCAATATTAACTACATACTCTGCACGTAGTATATAATTAGCTCGTCCACATAATTTGCACGTACTGATTAGTGATTATAATATATAATCAATAAAAAAAAATAGTTTATAGCACCCTGTTTCAACCTCCTTTGGTCTCCATTATTCTGCCCCTAAAATCCCGCAAATAAGGATAATACTCCCTCCGTTTCACAATACATGTCCTTATAGTTTTGGGCACGTTTTTTAATGAGCGAAAAACTCTATAAAATATCATTTTTTTAATTATTATTTTTATATAATTTGATACTTATTAATAATAAGTATCACATTATATATAAAAAATTAATTAAAAAATAATATTTTATAGAGTTTTTCGCTTATCAAAAAACATGCCCAAAAGTAAAAGGACATGTATTGTGAAACGGAGGGAGTATAAAATTATGCGCTCCCAGTTCAATCGTAATCAAATTTGATTAAATTTAAATTACGAGAAATGTCATTTAAATTTCATATATATAAATCATTATAATTAACTCTATAATAGTCATTCTTTTGTGCAAAAACAATTGTAAATATTCAATACTCTCGAAATCATAAATTTTGTAAGCTCCCACAAGACTAACTCCAATAGTATGGCACAGAAGTTTAAATATGTACATTTTTATACAAATTGCGCTTCAATGATTATTTTTGAGCGCAATGATTATTTTTGAGTTTCAAAATACGCACATTTAATTTGCACACAAAGTGCTAATGTATAAGTACATACATCACCTCCTTATATGCAAAAGGTTTTATACTCCCTCCGATTTAAAAAGATTGTCGTTTGATTTTTTAACACGTATTTTAAAGAGCTAAAAACTATATAAAATATCAACTTTTTTTAAATTATATTTTTACAACTTAATATTTGTTGGTAATATGTATTAGATTATAAAAAAAAAATAAAAAAGTTAATATATTATATAGTTTTTAACTCCTTAAAATACGTGTTAAAAAGTCAAACGACATCCTTTTTGGATCGGATGTAGTAACTTTTAAAAAAATTAGAGTTATTTCCGTTGGTTATTTTAATTTAATAATATTTATTTAGAGATTGATGTGTATAAATACACAATTAAGTAAATTATCAAAAATTGATGTTTACTTTTAAACATGTAGTTAGTCTAACCCCTTGCTATTATACCAACAAATTGGCCATTCAATGGTCGGATTGGAGGCCTACAAAGTCTTACGTACAGCTCACACAACACTGCTGGAGCTAGTCTGCTGCCAACCTTCACCACACCGAAAACCACTTTGATTCAACCCAACATTATTGATTATTTAACGTGTTAGATCCTCTGTTTCCATGTAGCTTCCATCTCCAAACCCACCCTTTATTAAATGTTATATATAAAGCCCCATATTCTCCTTTTCATTCTTCACTCAACAATTCTCAATTGCAAGTGAAATCATCTCGATCCCACGGTCACAAAATGCCTAACTCCCTCATATTTCTCCTCCTAATTTCAATCTCCTTGACTTCACCGAGTCACGGAGCTCGTCCACTCTCCAACCCAATCCTCTTCCAATACCACAACGGCCCTCTCCTCTCCGGCAAGCTCTCCGTCAACCTCGTCTTCTACGGCTCCTTCTCCCCTTCCCAACGCTCCATCCTCTCCGATCTCCTCTCCTCCCTCTCTTCTTCCACTTCACCCAAATCCCCCCAACCAGCCGTCGCCACGTGGTGGAAGTCCACCCACCAATTGTACTACTCCCGCACTAACTCAATTGCACCCCTCTCCGTCTCCCTCGGCAAGCAGATCCTCGACGCCCGCTACTCCCTCGGCAAATCCCTCACTACCCGCCACATCCGCCGCCTCGCATTGCGCGCCGGCCAATCCCCTAACACCATCAACGTCGTCCTCACCTCCGATGACGTGGCCGTCGATGGCTTCTGCAGGAGCACCTGCGGCTCCCACGGCCTCCTAAAGAAGCGCGTCCCCTACGTGTGGGTCGGCAACTCAGCCACGCAGTGCCCTGGCCAATGCGCCTGGCCCTTCCACCAGCCCATCTACGGCCCCCAAAGCCCGCCCCTCGTCGCCCCCAACAACGACGTCGGCGTCGACGGGATGGTCATCAACCTGGCTGGCCTGTTAGCAGGTACCGTCACCAATCCCTTCAGAAACGGGTTCTACCAAGGTCCAAGAGAGGCACCTTTGGAAGCTGCATCTGCTTGCCCGGGAGTGTACGGAAAGGGGGCATATCCGGGATACCCGGGTAACCTCTTGGTGGACTCTACGACGGGAGGGAGCTACAACGCCAATGGGGTTAACGGCAGGAAATATTTGTTGCCCGCTCTATATGATCCTGCTACTTCTTCTTGCTCTACTTTGGTGTGATTTAACCCTTGAATTAATCCCAGTTATCTGGATTTGTATATATAGAGCTATATCTTATGTATGTGGACTTCCTATATAAAGTGTAACAAACCCAAATAAAATAACATTCTTTTATTCAATTTGGTATTTCCTTAATTTTATGTCACCTAGAAAAATAGAGGCAATGCATACTCTCTCTCCCCTACTTGCATCCGAAGACGACTTAACTTGAATGAATAGAACCCTAGCGGTTCTAGCTAGGTCTAAGATCTTTATTTATAGTCGGTTAATCCTTGCTAGCCAAGGAAAGTAATTATATTATAATCCTATTGAAAGTGATTTATATCTAAAATCTATCTAATTAATAAAATCCTCTATTTAAAACTTTATTTAAATGTCCATGGGTAATTGGAAAATACTCACAAGGAAAGAGTTATCTAAGATAGAAAAGATAAAATAAAAATGTGGTTAAGCAATCCTCCTTAGATTTGGACTCATCCGCATTCTCTCGTATATATCTGGATTTCGGGTCGACATCGAGCACTACTTTCAGCTTTTTCCACATTCAACTCCATCTTGAAACGCACTTTTTTTACTCCTCGTTTGTCTGATTGATGGATATGAATATACGTTGGAAATATCTTTTCGAGAACTACAATTGTCATGAAGGCATCAGAACTTGATTCAAAAGGTTAAATGGTGAAAAGTGACGTTTTCTCCGGTTGCATCATCATGCGCTCTTCCTTATCTACTCCAATGTCTTCATGATTTTCTTTTAAGCTCCAAAGTGTGTCTAAACATCTTCAAATCAGCTATATATACCTAAAAATCACACCAAACTTTGTGTATACTCCATATCTTGCAATTAATCAACAACTACACAAATTCCATACATTCTCAATATAAAATATGCATAAAAAGACTCAAATAAGACTAAAAACATGATGCAAAATAAGACTAAAAATGCGGACATCAAAACACCTGATACTTAATCTTGCTTGTCCTCAAGAAATACCCTTAACGCATCACATAGATAAAGAAAAAACACTCTCAACGTCATATACCTTGTTTTTATATTACCGCTAACAACTTAATGCCATCCTTTCAACGGTACTTTGCCATCAACCATTACTTTTCCTTCAAAACTTTCACAAAAA
This sequence comes from Persicaria tinctoria, assembly GCA_037127255.1. Lineage (NCBI taxonomy): Eukaryota > Viridiplantae > Streptophyta > Magnoliopsida > Caryophyllales > Polygonaceae > Persicaria > Persicaria tinctoria. Next base: position 14,784,893 of record JBANSL010000007.1, on the reverse strand, counting down.
AGCTAAGGAAGGTTAAATAAAAGCACAATTTTCAAACAATAAATGCAACAATAATCAAGCAGACTTTGCAGGCTCATAGAGAAGTTGAGGATAAAAGGCATGCATTAAGGTAGGATAATTTTTTGCAGCGAGCCAACTCGCAAAAGCCCACTTCCGACTTTGTGCTTGCTCCCAAAGCATCTCTTCCCAGCTAACCACATTAGTCTGAGGCTTGTTCAAACTTTAGCCTATAAAGAAGAGAGCCCTCCATTGTCATTCAAGACCCTACTGAAATCAAGCACCTCTTGAGAAATGTTGGCTTTGCCAAACACGATTGATTCAACTCACAATTAAAGAGGAAAATTGAGCTTTCTGTAACTCAAGAACAGAATGCACACTGAGAGGGAATTTTCTTAACTTCCTTACCCCTTGATTGATCACACACATATCCTTACAAATACACTTCATCTTGTGTAACTGCTAAGCTACATAACTACCCACTAACACCACTTACTTGGGCATAAAAACTGGCAGTAAACTGCTATGACATTAAACCAAATTACATCAACATATAACCTCTGAAAACTAAAACTTAGGCAACACTTAAACAAACTAACTCTAGTTTAGCATAGGAGGTTATAACACATCATATTTTAACACCTCCCCTTGATTCAAACTCCTTAATGCCAATTCTTTCAACAAAGAACTGATGCTTTACTGAATTAAATGCCTTTGTGAACAAATCTGCATTTTGTTCACTTGTGCCACAAAACCTTAGCACAACCTTCCCCTTAGCCACAAATTCATGAATGAAGTGGTGTTGCACATCTATGTGCTTTTTTCTGGCATGAAATGCATGGTTCTTTGTCATGGCTATTGCTGATCAGTTGTCACACCAAATCTCTGTTGCATTAGACTGAGCACATTCCAAATCATTCAACAATATCCTGAGCCAAAGTGCTTGTCTCTCTGCTGCACCTGCAACTACATACTCAGCTTTAGATGAGGACAAAGCAATGGTTTCTTGCTTCTTTGAACTCCATGTAACTGCCCCCGAGCCAAGACTAAATAAAGACCCTGGTGTGCTCTTCCTATCATCCACACAACCGGCCTAATCAATGTCTGTGTATCCATGCACTTTGAAATCTTTCACACTTTCATACCACAAGCCTTTCTTCAAGGTTCCAGCAACATACTTCAGGATCCTCTTAGCAACGCCTCGGTGTTGCATTGTTGGATTATGCATATACCTCGAAACTACACTCACACAATAAGCTATGTCTGGCCTTGTATGTGTGAGGTAATTAAGGCCTCCAACTAAACTATTGAACACCTTCTCATCTGCTCTTCTGGTGCCATCATCTTTCTACAACCTCTCATTTGCATTCATAGGAGTCTGAGCTACATCACAACTTTCAAGTTGATACTTCTTCACCAAATCACAAGCATATTTTTCTTGACACAAGAAGATCCCTTTATTTCCTTCCTTGACTCCCAAGCCTAGGAAGTACTGAAGTTGAATCAAATCTGCCATCTCAAACTCAATCATCATTGCCACCTTGAATTCACTTAACATTTCATGTGATGAGCTGAAGTATATGATGTCGTCTACATATAGACACACCACTATAAATTCCTCCTTTCTCTTCCTTCTAACATAAATAGTGGGCTCATTCTCACTTCTCTGAAACTCATTCCCTAAAAAGAATGCATCCATTCTGTTGTACCAGACTCTTGGAGCCTGTTTTAAACCATAGAGAGCTTTCTTCAATCTGTAGACCTTGTCCTCTTAACCCTTCTTGACAAAGCCTAGAGCTTGTTCAACAAACACCTCTTCTTCTAACTCTACATTTAGGAAAGCAGATTTCACATCCAATTGAAACACATGAAACCTCCACTATGCAACCAATGATAATACCACTCTCACAGTCTCTAACCTTGCCACTGGTGAGAAGGTTTCTTCAAAATCTATGCCTTCTTGTTGTGCATAGCCCTTGGCTACTAATCTTGCTTTGTGATTCTGTATACTCCAATCAGTGTTGTATTTGGTTCTAAACACCCATTTTAGACCAATGACATTCTTCTCTTTAGGGAGCTCAACCAACTCCCATGTGTCATTCTTCCCGATGGATTTCATTTCCTCTTCCATTGCCAATTCCCACTGATGTTCCTTTTTTGCCTCATCAAAACTTGCAGGTTATGTTACAACCAAAGAAAGCTCACAACTTTCATAGATCTCAGATACATATTTGAACCTTCTTGGTGGAGATTCACTAGATGAACTTGATGGTGATGATTCACCACTGGACGTGCTTTGCTGGCTTGATGGGGTAGAAGGAGGACTAGGTTGTATATGAGGCATCTTTGGTGTTACATATTCCTCCATTGCAACATCAACAACAACACCTCTTGGAGCAGTCACAAACTTTTCTTTCTCCTGCCACTGCCATTGAGCACCCTCATTAAAGATCACATTCCTGCTCACTATGATCCTTCCATTATGAGGGTTGTACAATCTGTAGGCCTTTGACTGTGCTGCATACCTAACAAAAATACATTTCACTGCCTTATCATCTAACTTGGCTCTCAGATTCACCAAGGAATATGCTACACACCCAAACACTCTTAGATGACTCACACAAGGCTTCCTTCCTCTCCATAATTCAAGTGGAGTCTTGTCCATGACAACTTTTGTAGGTGACATATTCAACACATACACATCATTCCTTCATTTGAAAGACCTTCTCTTCTTTCTGATCAACTGATATGTTCAACCTCTCTTCATGAGCTTGAAGAGAGCTTGTCAACTCGTCAAACCTTTACGTTGACTGATCCTTAGACTCTTCTATTGCTGCTACCACATGATCATATTTCTTGGTCAAGCTTCTCAAGACCTTGCTCACAATTGTCTCATCAGTCATCTCCTCTCCATATTACTTCATATGGTTTACAATTGCAGATACTCTAGAAAGAAATACTTGCACAGTCTCCTTCTCAAGCATGTTTAGAGTCTCAAACTTTCTTCTAAGTGCTTGTAACTTGACTGTGATGACCTTCTTATCCCCCATATACTCATGCTTCAAGGTTTCCCAGGCCTCATGTGTTGTTATAGCTGCTGCAATCCTTTAGAACACTTCATCATCCAAGGCAGTTTGGATCATGAACAAAGCCTTCTAGTCCTTCTTCCTCTTTTCTCTCAATTGCTGATCAGGCTCCTCTACTTGGGTGTCTTCAAAACCATTTTCTACCAGTCCCCATACTTCTTGGGACTTGAAAAGAGTCATCATCTTAAGACTCCAGAAATGGTAATTCACACTCTTGAAGATTGGCAACGGTGGGTTGCTTATATTGCTTGATCTATTGTTCTGCATTTTCACTCAACCTCTCTTGTGTTTCCCTTGTGTTTGATCTCTCTTTTCACTCGAATCCCTTGGCTGAAACCCAACAAACTTCTAGTTTGCTCTGATACTACTTTGTTGGCTTTGTAGAACACGATTGATTCAACTCACAAAGAGGAAAATTGAGCTTTCTATAACTCAAGAACATAATGCACAACGAGAGAGAATTTTCTTAAATGCCTTACCCCTTGATTGATCACACACATCTCCTTACAAACACACTTCATCTTGTGTAACTGCTAAGCTAGATAACTACCCACTAACACCACTTACTTGGGTATAAAAACTGAAACAAAATTGCTATGACATTAAACCAAATTACATCAACATATAACCTCAGAAAACTAAAACTTAGGCAACACTTAAACAAACTAACTCTTGCTTAGCTTAGGAGGTTGAATCACATCATATTTTAACAGGAAACGACAGCACTTGTTTCCGCTCATCGTAAATACGCAAGGAATCTCCATGCCCAAGAGTCATCAATATTCATGGGTTGTAGATCCCATATGCTCCCCCTTTTAAGATGATGATGCTCAAACCATCTAACCTAGATACTTGGTTTTGCATTCATCTGTTCCACTCCAGAGAAATTGGCGGCACATTATCTCAAGCTGCTCGATAACACCTTTAGGTAAAAGAATAATTAACTTGGATCCAGAATCCAAATGGCATCACTGACCACTTATACAAGCCATCTTTGCTCTTAAACATTGTCTTCCACTCATCCCCGGCCTGATTCGAATATGGTGGTAGCCACTGCGGAGGTCTATCTTCGAGAACACCTTAGACCCAGACAACTCATCAAGCATGTCTTCCAATCGGGGAATAGGAAAACGATATTCGATGGTGATCTTATTAATGGCTCGACTATCATAACACATCCTTCATTGGTTACCCTTCTTAGGAACTAGATGATCGGAACGGCGCAAGGACTCATGCTCTCCCGAATGAAACCCTTCTTCAACAAATCATCAATTTTATCCCATAGGATCTCGTTCTTCTTTGGGCTCATACAGTAATGTGGTAGATTTCACAAGCTCGCACTGGGAATCAAATCGATATGGTGTTGGATGTCACGTATAGGTGGAAAATCGTCCGGTAATTCCTCCGAAATCAGTTTCTCAAACTTGCGCAGGATCTTTTGAACGTCTGCGGGGACTGATTTCTCCTATTGGCCGCTGCTGATGAGCCCCTTGACCACCAAAGGGTAGAAGCATTCGACCTCCCGGCATTGTTATTAGAATCCCGATCCAGATCTTTCAAATTTTAAGATCCTACGATCCTACCTAGGGGCCCGATCCAGATCTATGCATAGGATCTTTTTTGTGTAGGATCTACAATGGGATCTTTAGAATCTTAATGGATCAATAGGATCTTACGATCCCACACGATCCTAAAGATCCTATTTTTATTAACAATATGTATTTTTTAAACATTTGTTTTGTTTCATTAGTTGATTTTAGGGTGTTTAAATGTACACATTCATGTAAGGAACGTGAAAAATAGCTTAGAGACAATTATTTTCGAGTCATTTAACTAATATGACAATGTCTAAGGTCGTAAATGTAGATTTTTATGTCTTAAAATCAAAATATATTGTGTAACTAACATTTTTTCCCTCATTCTAGAACTTTAAATTAAACAACTTTGTTATATATATTTTTATTTTATTATTTAATTATATTCTGAGGATCTTACGATCCCCTAATGGGATCTTACGATCTGATCTACATACCCTATTGTGATTCGATCATAGAATCCCGATCCTAATAACCTTGCCTCCCGGGCATCTTCCTCCCAAGCCTTTCCACTCATCACCAAGAAATTGGATTTCCCCGCTTTCGCGGCTTATCAAAGTGAAAGATATGGGCCATTGCTATCTTATGGCCACCCCATTTGAATAGCATCACATTATCACGACCTTTGTAGGCGATGTTGATGTCGAATTGCCAGGGACGACCTAGGAGGACATGGCATACATCCATGTTGATCACGTCGCACAACACTTCCGCCTTGTAGTGCTTTCCAATCGACAAAGGGACCTTGTAGGTTAGTGACACTCGAACGTGGGAGCCCTTGTTCACCCATCCTAAGTCGTAAGGCTTATCTCTGGGCTGCGTCGATAACCCCAAGTGATCAACTAGCTTCTGGGAAACCAAATTCTCTATGCTCCCATTGTCCACGATCACGTTACAAAACTTGCCCGCAACAGAGCAATCCGTTTTAAACAGGTTCTTCCGCAGTCCCTCATCCTTTGATTATAGGAGAAGGCGTTGCACTACAATGTTGATCCTTTCACTGGATTCTTCTTCAGCAGATTTAGTGTTAGAGTACCCGTCAATCTCCTTTTCTTGTTCATCGTCATTCTCATTTGCGTAAACAAACGTAGTGGCATGGTCCGTCAAGAGGGACACACATTCAATCGGTGCCCATTTCCTCTGCATCGGAAACACTTGTCCCTGGTTGGCCTTGCATAAGGATTGGGGGCTCTCTGATTGGACGTCTTGACTGGTGCCTTGGTGGATGTAGAAGTTGCACCCTCGTCACCTGTCGCGCCCTTCTCCTTGGCTGCGACAGTCTTGTCTCCCCCTAACTAAGAGCCCTGTTGGGGATAGCGACGAAAAGGAGGGAAATTTCTTGGCGATTTCTCCATCAGTTCTGCCTTGAGGGCTAAACTGGATGCCTTGGTAACGGTCCAGCACGTCTGCAACCCCATCTTTTCTTGGATGGATGGCTTCAGAGCATTGATGTAGCGAGCTACCCTCTGATTTTCGGTTTCCCTCACCTCATTCCGCTCACTCGGCCGTAGGAAATTTGTGGTGTATTAAAAAACGCTCCTTTTTCCCTAGATACATTCCAAGTACATCTTATACAGGATCTGCTCATAATTGTTAGGTAGGAAACATCCCATCAGCAACTGTTTCATCCGCCTCCATGTCCGGATCAGACTCTTCCATTGCTTTTGCCTCTGCTCCACCAGCTTGTCCCACCAGACGGCTACAGTGCTCTTAAGACAGAAAACGACCATCTTCACTTGCCTACTCTCTGGGACCAAAATGATCTCGAAGAACCGATCAACCTCGATTTACCAATCGAGAAGTTCCTCGACGCACATATTATCGTAAAACAGAGGAATGTCAGCCTTGACCTTGTAGTCATGGCGATTCTGTTGATTGCCATGCTCCTCCGTTAGATCTTCCTCAAGGACTTCTTCCTCTTTCGAAGACGACTCTTCATCTGCTCGACGGTTAGTATCGCCACCCCCTCGAGGTTGGTCCTTGTTGCCACCGTTGCCAGCACCGCCACCGTTGCTAGCGCCGCCCATATTACCAGCATCGAAAATTGTTCTTAACTGGCCAGCCAGATCATTGAGAGCCGTGGTAAAAGCCTCGGTCTTCTCGCAGAGATTTGCCTTCGTAACACCTTGGTCTCCCATCAAGCTTCAACTCGGAAACAGATAGGAGAAGCCTGGCTCTGATACCAATTGACGCAGAATGGAAGTCTGAAATCACGCAAGCACGAGATTTCTAAGGGAGGTTTCGCAAGCGACGAACCCCTAGAACCGATAAGCTGGAATCCACCGGGAAAGAGAAGATATTTCTCTGAATACTTGGAAAATGAAATAACTGAATCATCATCCTCAGGGCTATAGGTTATTAAATAGGGAAGACGAAAATAAACCCTAGTTACCAAACGAATAAATTAAAATAACGGAAATTGCTGAAAAAACATAAAAGTCCAATTTTAACCCCTGAAACGATATCGGGTGCCCTAAAAGGGCCAAACAAAGTTGGGTGTTTGAACCGTGACGTGATTCTCTATTCGAAAATATATCATAATAAGGAATTCGAAACCGGACACTCGAAATCACCTCTACCGATACCGCACCTTCTTCCGATCAAGGTCTTCCTCTATTTGCATAGCCAGTCGATCTACGTCAATAGCTCGTCCACTCACACGCAATATTAATTAAAATATATAATTATCTTGTCCACATAATTTGCACGTACTGATGATAATATATAATCAATAAAAAAAATAGTTTATAGCACCCTGTTTCTGCCTCATTTGGTCTCCTTTATTCTGCCCCTAAAATCCCGCTAATAAGATTAATATAAAATTAAGCGCTCCCAGTTCAATCGTAAACGAATATAAGTTGTTATACCCATTCAATGGTCGGATTGGAGGCCTACAAATGAAAGCCTACGTACTGCGTACAGCTCACACAAAACTGCTGCCAACCTTCACCACACCGCACCGAAACCTACTTTCATATATTCAACCCAACATTATTGATTATTTAACTTGTTAATATCCTCCTCTTTCCATGTAGCTTCCATCTCCATTCTCCCCCACCCTTTATTATATATGTTATATATAAAGCCCCATTCTGCTTTTCATTCTTCACTCAACAATTATATTCTCAATTTCTCAAGTGAAACCATCTCCCACGGTCACAATGCCTAACTCCCTCATATTTCTCCTCCTGATTTCAATCTCCTTGACTTCCCTGAGTGAGGGAGGTCGTCCACTCTCCGACCCAATCCTCTTCCAATACCACAACGGCCCTCTCCTCTCCGGCAAGCTCTCCGTCAACCTCGTCTTCTACGGCTCCTTCTCCCCTTCCCAACGCTCCATCCTCTCCGATCTCCTCTCCTCCCTCTCCTCTTCCACTTCACCCAAATCCCCCCAACCAGCCGTCGCCACGTGGTGGAAGTCCACCCACCAATTGTACTACTCCCGCACTAACTCAATTGCACCCCTCTCCGTCTCCCTCGGCAAGCAGATCCTCGACGCCCGCTACTCCCTCGGCAAATCCCTCACTACCCGCCACACAGGGCCGGCCCATGAGCATGGGCGACAGGGGCGCCGGCCTAGGGCCCACAATTTTTAAGGGCCCATAAATATTTGTTTATGTATATATAACACTGTAAGTATAAAATTCATTAGTTTAAATATTTAAGTTCATAAATTCAAACTAAAAACCGTACAAAATGGATATGGAGGGCCAAAAAAAGAATCTTTATTAATTCAGATTTTTATTAAGCGTTTTTCACTTTTCGGATGCAATAATGTGTTTTTTAACATTAAGAAGATGAAATTTTAAACTGGTAAAAATGTATCATATTATGTATATATTATTATTAGATTTTTCTTTGAAAAATATTTTCATTATAATTAATAGGGCCCTTAGTCTGATTTTGCCCCAGGGCCTCTAACATTATAAGAACGGCACTGCCGCCACATCCGCCGCCTCGCATTGCGCGCCGGCCAATCCCCTAACACCATCAACGTCGTCCTCACCTCCGATGACGTGGCCGTCGATGGCTTCTGCAGGAGCACCTGCGGCTCCCACGGCCTCCTAAAGAAGCGCGTCCCCTACGTGTGGGTCGGCAACTCGGCCACGCAGTGTCCTGGCCAATGCGCCTGGCCCTTCCACCAGCCCATCTATGGCCCCCAAAGCCCGCCCCTCGTCGCCCCCAACAACGACGTCGGCGTCGACGGGATGGTCATCAACCTGGCTGGCCTGTTAGCAGGTACCGTCACCAATCCCTTCAGAAACGGGTTCTACCAAGGTCCAAGAGAGGCACCTTTGGAAGCTGCATCGGCTTGCCCGGGAGTGTACGGAAAGGGGGCATATCCGGGATACCCGGGTAACCTCTTGGTGGACTCTACGACGGGAGGGAGTTACAACGCCAATGGGGTTAACGGCAGGAAGTATTTGTTGCCGGCTCTATATGATCCTGCTACTTCTTCCTGCTCTACTTTGGTGTGATTTAACCATTGAATTAATCCCAGTTATCTGGATTTGTATATATACAGAGCTATAAGATATATATATATATGGAGTTCCTAAGTGTAACAAAGCCAAATAAATTAAAATTCTTTTATTCAATTTGATCTTTCCTTCATTTTTTTACAGTCTATTAATACATATATATTAACTCAATTCTAAATAATTTAACTCAATAATAACATAAATTAATTTAAATGATTTTGTTCATACAAGTTTTTACTCTCCTAAGGGTCGATCCCGAAACTGATGATAAAAAAGGTCAACAAGTTGCAGTCCAAATCGCCTATAAATAGGGAGCGCCTGTAGCAGGTTTTTAATTGGGCCACGTGTAATTAGTTTTAATATGTAATTAATAATAAAATCAAATTAAATAAACCAACAAAATCTTCCAGTTTTTTTACTTTCTTTCCATAACTGTTCTCCCCCTTAATTGTGAGTCTGGAGATATTGATCTCAACTCTATTCAGCGTCTTCAATCCCTTCTACTCTGAAAATTCTTCGTCTGACAAAGTGTTCACCCATCAGCTGTACATGTCCTTGCATCGACGCTATTAAGAGCTTGCACGAGACACATTCTGGGTAATTTAACTAATTTCATTTTCTAAATTTCTCATTAATTTTTTTTTATCATTAAAGAAAACTGATGCTGAAATCAATTCTTAGAATTCCCTTTGTTCCATTGCTGATGATCATATAGAAAATCAAAATTGCAATACTTAATGTATTCCTTATCTAAATTATTGGAATTCCCTTTGTTCCATTTTCGACTTTCCACTCATTCCAAATCAATTCAAGTACTTGAATGCAAACTGATGTACAACTTGTGTGTTAGGAGACTTGTTGATACGTGACACCTCGATCGTACCTGTTGAACTCGATCTCATTGACAAGTTGTATGGTAGCATTATGTGCACTTACACTTGTTTTATTTGAAGCTGAACTCGTAATCGGAATGGAATAGAGGTTATATGCTGATAACCTTACACCCTGTTTGGAAGGTGAGATTTTTAGGAAGGAAAGTGATGGGAAAATAAAATTGGTGTTTGGGTGGATAATCAAGAGGAAAAGAAGGGATTAATAAAGTGGGTAGTTGCTCAATTTGATGGGATTTCACACCCCATCAAAACGGTGGAATTTGATGGGAAAGTGAGATCCATTCCATCTCCTTCCTTTCTCTTTTCCAATTTCCCACCCCTTCTCTCCCCTAAAAAACCCAGGTGCCAAACACAATGTTAGAGTTGGAATTCTTTCTCTGTTAATTACTTCCTTCCTGGAAATAACAAACCTCGATTAACATTCGAGTGACAAGGACTTGCAACGGATGGTCAAGTTCTGTACTTCTGTGGCGATTGTGCATCGACTGATGATTATATCACGGTGGAAGAAATACCATGCATGAGGTCTATAACATGCTTGCTATTAGGTAGGAGATTAAATTTCTGATTTCAAATTAAAAACACCATTGCTTTTCTTGACCCTCTTTATCTATGAAATATTTGGGGCAATTAATTGACATAAGGAAGAAAATTAAGTTAGAATTGATCCAACAAAATGAATAATATGTCATTAGTCATTACACATGTATTTCATATTTCCATGTATTCAAACAGAGGACTTGCAAAACTTCTGAAAATGAATAATCTGTCATTACATATTTGATATTCCATATATATGAAAAGAAAAACAACTCCAATGACTCTAGCATCTTAGTTCAAATGTAACCGGAAGTCTTGATCCTTCAATTCTACTTGGTTATGCTAAAACTTGCAAAACTTCCCAACGAGAGACGGATGACAATTTTTTTCACTCTCGGAAGCCATGTTGTGAGCTGAATCTGCCATGTTTTACACTAACTTTTATATCGATTTCTGCATACATTGCATGCATTTGGGTTAGAATAATACAGAATCTGTGTAGTTTACACTTATTTGCAATATATGGAAGTCTACACAAGTTTTGGTTATATTTCGCAGAAATCGGACGCACTTTGGAGCTCAAAGGAAACTCATGGAGAAGCTAAGAATGGTGCAACTGGAGAAAAGGCCATTTTTCGGTATTCATCATTCGGAATCAAGCTTTGATGTCTTCATGAAAGTTGTAGCCCTCGAAAAGATCTTTCCAACGCATGTTCCTATGCGTCAATCCGACAAACGAGGACTTGGGAAAGTGCGTTTCAAGAACAGAGCAGAAAGCTGAGAGAACTCTACTCGAGATCGACTAGCCTCTACTCGATCTCGACGAGGGCTGTCCGAGCACACCTGGTCGAGTAGAGCTGATCGAGGAAACTGAGTCATAGACAACCCGATCTCGGAACCCTACTCGATCTCGAGTACCTCTAGTCGAGATCGACCACACTTCGAAGCCATGTCCGGAGTCGACGAGTTGTGCCAAGCCGAGAAGCCGAGGACGAAGACGCAGACCACCTCTACTCGATCTCGAGGAGGCTTAGTCGAGATCGAGGAGCCCGGAGTCAAGGTCCGAGCATGTCGAGTAGATCTACCCGGGAAATGAGCAAATCTACTCGAGATAGAGTAGGGCTACTCGAGATCGACTAGACATGTGATCCCAGATAGGAGCCTTGTCGAGTAGAGCCACCCGACCAAGCCAGCCAGACGACGAATCCTACTCGATACAGAGTAGGGCTACTCGAGATCGACTAGATCTCCGAGCCATGTCCGAGCCTTGTCGAGCACTAGTCACCCGAGAAGTCGAGCCACACCCGTCGACGACAATCCTACTCGATCTCGAGGAGCACTAGTCGAGATCGACGAGCCGTGTCCGGGAGCGCGTTACGCGATTTTGCTCTCCCACTAGGATTGGGAGTCCTTGGATCCAATTCTATCCAATTTGGCCGAGATCTATCAACATCTATCAAGTTCTATCTATGGAGAAGACATGGAAGATATCTTACCTATTTTAGATTTATTTTTTCCCTTTTAGATTTAATTCCTAAATTGCTGTTATTTATCTTTTAAGCCTTTAGATATAGATTTAGATAAAGATAGATATTTCTATCCTTGATTAGCAAGGATTAGAAGGCTATAAATAAAGCCCTGGGGCTGATTTTCATTCATTCAAGCAAAGTCGTCTTAGGGCGGAAGGAGGAAGCAGAGGAGAGAGGGAGGAGAGAGAGAGAGAGAGAGGAGAGAGAGGAGGAACGTTTGGAAGGTTTTGTAAGTTTTAGTTTATTTTATGTTAAAGTTAATTTCTTTTATGATGGTTTGTTTCTAATTTCCTTCTTCTAGGGTTGGGGTGATCCCAACATAGATATGTGTGTTTGATTTATAAATCCATGAATTTATATGTCTTTATCATCATCTACCTATGTGCTTAATCCTTTGCGAGAGTTGAGGAAATTTCTTATTCATGATATTGAAGCGAAAGTGATCTTATTATGAATTGGATAGTAATTAGGGTTTATTTGCGAGAGCCGACTAATCCTAATTAAGAAAAGGTAGAAGCAAATTAGGTTTTTATGCGAGAGCCTCTATCACCTAAATTGTTGGAATTTGCAAAAGTCGATTCCTTGATATAAAGCATGCATATTTATGTGATTTATGATCTACACATATGTTTATTGTTGTGGTGATCCCTAACCTTGGAAGTTTTCATCTTCATTTGTTTTATTTTATTATTTTTATTCGGCACATATTCTACCCGACACCAACCACCATTCCCTCTCCATCCATCGACATCGACCCCTCTATTCTTTGTCGACAACAACCTCCCCACCTTTTCCCGCTATCCCTGAACCCCAAAACACACTAAACCTAGAACCGCTGACTTCTCTCCTGAGGACGAACCTGACTCCACTATCCTATAGCGGGGTCTTGACTACAAATTTATTTGGTCGAGAAACCCTCTCGTCAAGCCACTTGATCAGATGGCAAAGGAGAAACAAAATGGAGTGCCCAAGGTAGCATATGTGAGAGTATAGAAACATTAGCATAATGCATTGGCATTGGAGAGCAAGCAACCAATTCAGGACATTTTTTTTATTACCCACACAAATGGAAGACATAATGAATCATCAATCTCATTTCATTAACCAAATATAATCTGATCATTAATATGCAAATATAATTATCGTTCTTCCATCTCAGCATTTGAGCATTTCATCCGAGTATTAATCTGAAAATATAATTCCTGTTATTCTACATGAGGAACATCCAAGAGCGGGGCTAGGATTCGATTTTTGCTCCTCGTCCAGTTTCCCTGTGTACTAAAACAGAAAATCATTCCAATATTATTCCTTTCCAGAATTCGCAGTCAACCAGCTTCCAAGTGAGCACCGGATCAGTCTATGATGCAGTCGTGACCTCGGATGTTGTCAAAGATAAAGGCGATGGCGAAGGGCAGGGTGGCATGGATCAACATCCGAGCGCCAACGAAATTCTCCAACAATCCACCGCCAATAATGGAATTTGGAAGTCTGAGACCTGCTGCCTTAGCTACCGCCCTCATGGCTCCTCCGCCACCGATGATTCACTTGGAAATCAATTGAGAAGAAGGGGAATTCAGATTGAATTAAAGTTGTGATTTTGTGAGAGAGAGAGAGAGAGAGAGAGAGAGAGAGAGAGAGAGAGAGAGAGAGAGAGAGTGAACGTACCCTTTGTGAGAGATAATAACTCGGGAAGGAGATTGTGCAAACTAGTTTTTTTGTATTAGGTAAAAATTCGGATGCACACTAGGCGCTATCCGAGAGCATCCTTGCGGATGAGGTCCAGCAGACCTTAATCGCGTAGTAAGTTAGGGTTATTGGTACTGCGTCCTAGGAAAGCAATCCTATCAGCGACACAATTACCAGTGCGAAGTATATGTGAGAAAAATACTTCCTTAAACCCCTTCAGCAGTGATGTGATATCCGTCATGAGGATCTCAATTTCCCAAGGACAGCACTTTCCATTCTTAAGGTAATTGATAATGATAAGGGAATCCCCTTCGATAAGGATTTTGTCTATGTTTAATTTCTTTGCTTTGATAATACCTAAACGAAGCGCACAAGCTTCAGCCACTAAAGGGGATTGTTGTCCGATCTTTCTAACATCCACAGAGACTGGAAGCCCCCTCACAGTTTCTGATTATAAAACCACTCGTGCTATCACCCTGAGGACAAGAAGACCCATCGAAGTTTAGTTTGTGCCATTCTGGAGGCAGTGTTTTCCATTTATTGTTCTTTCCTTTGCTCTTTCCATCCATACTCCTCTTTTGAATTTTGTGTGAAGATTTGCCGTCCTTTGATTATGGCCAATGAGAGTTGGCTGTAATCCAATTTCTCAGAAAGTGATCTGCCCTAATCTGAACTTCATCACCAGGAGGTGCTTTTACATTTCTGAACACCAGTTGGTTTCGGACTAACCAGAGTGTCCACCAATTTATAGATAGGCTTTGCTTTTCTTTCGACGCTAAATTATTCAATAGAATTGTCATAATTGGTTTAATATCTCGGTTTTTACTGATAGCTTCTTGGATCAACAACTTAACTTTATTGCTTAGCTTCCTATAGAAGAAACTATATTTGCACTCACAGAAGATGTGAATTTCGTCCTCCTCTTGGTGATTACAGATTAGGCAGGAAGCAGGGACCGCAACCCCTCTTCTAGATAGTCTTGATGCAGTTGGGAGGCCATTTTGACAGATTTTCCATAGGAAATTCTTGACCTTAGGGGGGATATCTTTCTTCCAGATCCAATGGTTATCATCTAGTTCATTTATTGATGATTTTGTGACATAATTATATGCACTCGGCGTTGTAAACCACCCGTTCTTAGTTGCCTCCCAGTATAGCCTATCCTCAAAAGCTGAGATCGGAATAGGGATATTCAGAATTTTCTTAACAATCTCAATAGGAAGAATACTCGTTAATCTATCCTCATGCCATTTACCATTTTCTATGTATAAATCCACCGTTTCTTCCATATTAATATTTTGAGGGTACGTACAGTACTGAGCCATGCTCTGAAATGGTCCCCATTTATCCTTCCAAAACTTGATAGTTCTACCATTTCCCATTACCCACACTAGCCCATTTTTTAAGGCGGGGATTAGTTTTCTTAATTGAGTCCATTGCCAAGATGCACTACCTTTCGCTTCATAATTAAGGATGTGGTCTGCCTTGATGTATTTATGTTGAATTATCCTTACCCAGATATTGTTTGGTTCTGCCAATATTTTCCATAGTAATTTTAATTGCAATGCTTCATTCATATGTTTTGATTTTCTGAGGCCTACACCCCTCGCATGCTTTGGCTTGCAAATTCTATCCCAACTGATGAGAGGTTTATGAGTTGAATCTTTGTTCCAGAAAAATGACCTGTTTATTTTATCCAAATTTTGATGCATTTTAGGTGGCAGCATGAAGCTCTGCATAATGTATAAGGGTTTGGAAGCGAAATTTGCATTAATTAATGTAGTCCTCCCCTGTTGTGACAAAGAATCCACTCTCCATTTAGACAGTTGATTTTTTGTGTTAGACATTATATCCTCAAAAGTAGTCTCATTAACTTTTCCATTAGTAATTGGACAACCTAAATATTTATCAAGTGCTACTTGGCTTGAAATGCTAAGACAATCTTCAATGTCCAAGATACAGGACCTAGGAATACCTGAGGTACACTGGAAAGCCGATTTATGGTAGTTTACTTTTTGTCCAGAAATTTGGCAGTAATGATCTACTATATTCCTCACTCTTTCACATGTAGCCAAATTGCCTTTAGAAAAGATAATAATATCGTCTGCAAACGCCAAAAACGGGATCTTCGACCCATTTCGACCGAAAGGAAAGCCAATTCCAGTACCAGGCAAGAGGGATTCAGCAGTCAGTTTTCTTGCAAACACCTCGGCACCAAGAATAAACAAAAAGGGTGATAACGGATCACCTTGTCTCAGGCATCGGGTGGGTGAAAACACATCCGTAGGGCCATTGTTAACTAATACCGAGAAAGAAACAATTGTTACACATTCCATAATGAGATTGGTGAATTTATCATGGAATCCAAACCTTCTTAGTACGGACTCGGTGAACGCCCAATCGACTAGATCATATGCTTTCTCCATATCCAGTTGCCAGCCATCATTGCCCTTTCTATTTTTAAATGAGTGGAAAATTTCATGAGCGATAAGGACGTTGTCCTGGATAGCTCTGTTAGATACAAACACACCTTGTAAGGGGTGAATCAATTTACCCATAACAGATTTTAATCTATCTGTTAATATTTTCGAAATAATTTTATAAATGGTAGAGCAAAGGCTTATAGGTCTGTAATCAGACGTTTTTGTTGGGTTATTATTTTTTGGCAGGAGAGAAATAAAGGTATGGTTAATTTGCCTTAGAATTTTCTCAGAATGAAAGAAAGCCTTGACTGCTCGAGTTACATCAGTTCCAACAATATCCCAAAACTCCTTATAAAATTCCGCTGTGATACCATCCGGACCAGGGGATTTATTTAATCCTAGGTTAAAGACTATCGTTTTAACCTCACAGTTTGTTGGTGGAGCAATTAATCTGGAATTTTCCTCATCAGTAATCGAAGGAGTAATGAACTGCATAAATTCATCTAGATAGTTATTATTAGTTGATGCTTTAGTGAAGCGCTTGATGAAGTCGTTTTTAATTTCCACCCTAACATTTTCTTCACCTACAATGGATGTTCCTTCCGTAGAAGTAATGTTTCTTATAAATTTTCGGTTTCTTCTGCCCGATGCAACCCTATGGAAATAAGCAGTGTTTGAGTCCGCAAGCTTGAAATGTTTAGATTTCGCACGCTGGCACCAGTATTCCTTTTGGAAAGACAAAAGTTGATCCTTTTTTAATATTAGCCTTTTTTCTTTGCTTGTATCGTTTACTCCGTGATTCGCTGTTTGGATCTCTAATAGCTCATTTTCTATAGATGCTAACTGTCTAAAGATGTTTCCAAACGTGTTTTTATTCCATTGTTTTGCTTTTTGTTTAACAAGTCTTGTCTTAGACATGATTTTATACATTACAGAACCGGGGCATTGGGCACGCCATGCTTGAATCACTATATTTCTAAAATCAGGTCTATGGAACCACTTGTTTTCCATTTTGAATGGAGAAGGCTTTATGACTATTGTTGATTTTAATTCAGTAGTAATTGGGCAGTGATCTGAATCTGAGAACGCACCGTTATGAGTGCAAAGATCGGGGAAAGTATCCAAAAAATTTCCATGGACAAGAATTCTATCAAGATTTTCTAAAATATTGTCTTCACTTTCCACCCTTTTCCTCCAAGTGAACTGGTTACCAGTAGTTGGGATATCCGAGAGATCTTTATCCCCGGGAGGAATGAAATGGAGCACTCCCGCTCTTTTCGCTACTATGTGCTATTTCATTAAAATCCCTTATAATCGTACAAGGGAGGCTTTGATCACAAATAAGTTTCATAAGAAGTTCCCAGAATTGATCCTTGTATTTAGCTTGAGGGGGTCCATAGATAAAGAAGATAATAGCCTTAAAATTCTTTTCTGAATTATGGTATTCTAGCCCAATGATTCTTGGAAGATGGATTTTGACGGAAATTGTTTCATTTATCAGAGAGTGCTCATTCCATAAAACACCTAGACCACCCGCTCTGCCATTACTAGGGGTGTGCAGAAAAACCCGACACGACTGATACGACACGAAAACACGACACGAAAAAATACGAAACCGAAATGACACGACACGAAAATGACACGAACCGCTAAAACACGACATTAAATGGTTCGGATACGGTTCGGGCAAATTGCCTTATCGGATACCCGACACGAACCGTTTAATTTTTTTTTTTACGTACGGTAATATAATTATAGGACTAGTACATATGAAGTCCATATGGCATCAATAAAATTCGTTAGCTGAATTGGTATAAGCCCAGTACCCTTTTCCATTAGCCCAGGTTCGAATCGTTATGTCCACTGATTTTTTTTTTTTTTTTTTTTTGATTGGGTAATAATTCGGATGCGAGGAATCGCTATCCGATAGCAACCTTGCGGATGAGGTCAGCAAGACCTGGATCAGTATATTGGGAAGGGTTGACGGTAACATGAGCAAGGTGTGCAACCTTATCTGCTACGCAGTTACCATTACGAAGAATGTGCGAGAACGAGACTTCGTTAAACCCTGTAAGAAGTGATCTTATGTCAGACATTATTAGATCAATTTCCGATGGACATTTGGCATTGTTTTTGAGATGATTAATGATGATGAGGGAGTCCCCCTCAATAATAATCTTGTTAATGTGTAGTTCTATTGATTTTAGTACTCATGCTCTAAGAGCCAGAGCCTCGGCCACCAGCGGTGGTTGGCTCCCAATTAGACAGCAACCCAATGCCTCTGGTAGACCTTTGTCGTTTCTTATTACGTATCCTATTGAGCTTTGTCGATGTAAAGGGGCGGACCCATCGAAATTCAATTTCATTTTTCCGCTAGGCGGTTTCTTCCATTTGTCAGTCTTTCTGTGTCTTATCGTTTTGTTTCGCGATGTTCTGTGGATGTTGTGTTTTCTGTCGTTCTCACTACAATATTTTTCTGCTTTGCTCCATGCATTTCTACCCGCTTCAACCTTTCTTAAGAATCCATCTATACTAGGCAGCTTTTGTTGTTGGAAAATCCAGTGATTACGGATCAACCAGATAGTCCACCAGTGGAAAGCCATAGTCTGTTTTTCTTGTGAAGTTAGTTGTCCTGCGATGGTTGCTAACGCTGGCCCAAGTTTCCTAGATTTCCCAATACATTCCTTGGCAGTATTTTTAACATTGGTCGGGAGGCTGGAGAAGAATAAAGAGTATTTACACTCAAGAAATAAATGAGTTGCGCCCTCCTCATGTTGATTGCAGATTGCGCAATAGGGAGGGACCTCTACACCTCTTTTTGACAAGCGAGCCGCCGTTGGTAGTCCGTCATGGCAGACTTTCCAGAGGAAGTTTTTAATCTTAAGGGGGGTATTGATTTTCCAAATCCATGCATTCTTATCATCCTTCTGATTCATATGTTTTGAGTTGAATTTATATGCACTTGAAGTTGTGAACCATCCATTCTTATCCGGCCACCAATACATTCTATCTTGTATTTTACTTCTTGGTAATGGTATATCAGCTATTTTTTTAGCCGTATCAGCTGGAAGGACTAGCTTAAGTTTGTCCAAATTCCATTCTCCATTAATGATATAATTATCAACCGTTTCATCATCATTGTTTCCTCCAGGTATTGTGCACTGGTGTTGTATGTCTTTAACTGTGCCCTAATTGTCTTTCCAGAACTTTATTGTTTTACCATCTCCTACTGCCCAGGCTAAACCATTCTTAAATGGTTTTATTAGTTTTCTTAGTTGAGTCCATTGCCAAGAGGCGTTTCCTTTTTTCTCAAAATCAAGTAAATTTGTTGTCTTTAGGTACTTATATTTAATAATATTAACCTAACAATTATCGGGCTCTGCAATGATTTTCCATAGGAGCTTCATTTGAAGCGCTTCATTCATGTCTCTGGACATTCTAAGTCCCATTCCACCTTTCGACTTTGCTCGACAGACTTTATCCCAGCTTATTAAGGGTTTATATTGAAGGTCTTTGTTCCAGAAGAAAGTTCTGTTTATCTTGTCTAAGTTAGAGTGTATTGAGACTGGGAGCATAAAGCTTTGCATTGCATATAGAGGTTTGGATGCCAGATTTGAATTGATTAAGATAGACCTACCCTGTTGAGATAGAGCATCAGCCCTCCACTTAGTCAGCTGATTTGTCGTTTTTCCAATGATTTCCTCGAACGTAGCTTTATTTACTCTACCATTCACACAAGGGCAACCTAAATATTTATCCAGTTTAATTTGTCTAGAGATATTTAGGCAACCCTCCAGAACAGGAATCCTAGTATCTGGAATGCCAGGAGACGTTTGGAAAGCCGATTTATGGTAGTTGACCTTTTGGCCTGAAATTTGGCAATACTCATCAACAATAGCTTTTACCTTGCCACATGCTGTTAAGTTTCCTTTGGAGAAGATAATAAAGTCATCAACGAATGCTAGAAAGGGGATCTTAGGACCGGAATGGCCGAACCGGAAACCAATGACAGACTGATCCAGATTAGCTTCCCACCATAGCTTTCGGGCCAACGCTTCCGCTCCAAGGATAAACAAAAATGGAGAAAGAGGGTCTCCCTGTCTGATGCCCCTTATTGGTCTAAACACTTCTGTTGGTCCATTATTGATTAACACAGAGAAAGATACCGTGGTTATGCATTCCATGACTAAGTCGATAAATTTTGTACCAAATCCAAACTTCCTCATTACCGATTCTGTGAAGTGCTAGTCAACTCTGTCGTATGTTTTTTCCATGTCTAGTTTAATAGCTAGCCATCCCTCCGAACCCTTGCGGGTTTTGAAAGAGTGAAAAATCTCATGGGCTATTAAAATATTATCTTGAATAGCCCTGTCAGAGACAAATGACCCTTGAAACGGATGTATCAGTTTTCCTATGACCTTTTTAAGGCGTTCCGTTAGGATTCTTGATATTATTTTATATACCGTCGAGCATAGGCTAATAGGTCTGTAGTCCTTAGTTTTCACTGGATTATCACATTTAGGGAGTAATGTAATGAAAGTGTGGTTTACTTGCCGGAGTAATTTCCCCGTGTGAAAGAAAGATTTAGTGGCTTTAATAACGTCGCTCTCAATGATCTCCCAGTAAGCTTTATAGAATTCAGCTGTCATCCCATCTGGGCCGGGTGATTTATTGACTCCAAGAGACCAGACTGCTTCCTTTATTTCTCCATTAGATGGTTGGTTGCACAAGAACCTATTCTCATCCTCGGAAATGGACGGAGAGATGAGCTCAAGGTAGCTATTTAAAAGATTTGTATTGATTGGTTCTTTCGAGAATCTTTTGACGAAGTCGTTTCTTATCTCGGAGCGAATGTTTTGTTCTCCACAAATAAGGGTTCCCGAATCGGAAGAGATGTTCCTTATAATTTTCCTATTTCTTCTGCCAGAAGCTACTCGGTGAAAATAGGCTGTATTGGAATCAGCTAATTTGATATGCATAGATTTCGCTCTTTGGCACCAATATTCTTTTTGGAATTGGAGTAGTTTCTCTTTTTTAGATATTAGTTGCCTTTCCTTCGCTATATTCCTATAGGTGCTTATAATTTTCCTATTTCTTCTTCCATAAGCTACTCGGTGAAAATAGACTGATTTTTTTTAATATACTCTTTCCATCTAAAAGCCTTAAAAACTGGAAAAAATATAAGCCGGATGCATTTCTTCATTTCTTCCTCATTCCTCTCAAGTCTCAATCCCTGTAACCCTAGTTAGCCGCCATCTTCCATCTCCTTCCCCAGCCGACCTCCCCTCTCCTTCACTCTCCTTTTCGAATCCCCTACACGCACTCTCCATCGCCTTTTCGAATCCCCTACACGCACTCTCCATCGCCATGCCTCCCAAAAAACAAAAGAGCCTGAGAGGAATTTTCGATGGAGAAGGAACCAGCCTCCACTGCGCCTTTTCAAGCGGCTCCTCCCTCCACTGCGCCGCCCCAACGGAGGGATCCGCATCCACCGCCGGCCCACCATTGGAGAAGGAACCAGCCTCTGCTTCACTGATTGGCTCCTCCACGCCTTTCGAATGCTCTTGAAGCAATTTCCGATGTCTGTTCTAATTTTAGGTCTCTTTAATGTCGAAAAGAAAAAGGTAGGACTTTGATTTCTAAGTCCTGATGTTAACAATCTAGTCCGAGACCCTCCCTCTCATCTCTCAGACTGTCAATCATTGGTAAGTAAGGATTTGTGCAAATTTGTTCAAAGTAAATAAACCCTAAATCTCGAATCTTTGTGAATTTGTTCATAGTAAATAAACCCTAAATCTCGAATCTGTGTGAATTTGTTCATAGTAAATAAACCCTAAATCTCGAATCTGTGTGAATTTGTTCATAGGAAATAAACCCTAAATCTCGAATCTATGCGAATCTAAGCGAATTTCTAACTTGTTGTAGTGCCAGTTTGTGTTGTGTGAAGTTGGGTTCCCATTCAATCGTTTTTAGGGATTGGTTTTCTTCGCCGCCATGACTGTCTGAAACTTTCTTCACTGCATAAACCAGAAAAAAAAAAAAGCGCATACCCGGGTTATCCGACACGGAACCGAATAACTTAACCGTGTCGGGTACCCGGGTTAAGATGGTTCGGATACGGTTCGGCCATTTTGGACTAAACGGTTTCGGGTACCCGACACGATTAACCGGTTCGTGTCGGGTACCCGGATATGCACACCCCTAGCCATTACCCGGTGACCAAATAACATTTGAAAAGCCCCTTCCCCGCCAAACTGTTTCTGTCGGAACAACTTCCGCTTTAGTTTCTGCTACTGCTAGTATCTTGATATGTTTATTTATACGCATTGCATTTAGTCCTGCCCAGAAGGTTCTCTTACCGCTCCCACGACAGTTCCAATATCTGATCTTCATATATAACTATCGTCCGGTATATGAAGACCAAAAATTCCGTCCTCATATAAATAATCGGTACACATCGATCGGATGCTAGATTTTCTAAGGCATGTCCACCAATAGCCCAGAATGGTCTCACCATACCACGGAAAAAGATTTAGGTCATTGACATAGTAACAAACCACGAATAGTGTGCAAATACGGCAAAAGATCAAATAATACACATTTTGGTTAGCGATTAACTCAAACTCACACATAAGTTGGGGCGTATGGGATGCTCTTGAAGGGATTTGGAACCGAAAACTGGTTGATATAGTACTAAGAAAGTGATTTGAATAAAAGTTTTTGAATCGTTTCAACCTTACATGGGGGGGGGGGGGGGATTACTTAGTGCAGTCCACTTACACACATGGTTTAGCTAGTAGACTTTGTTAACTAGCTCACGATACAAAGCAAATAGATTATTAGTACACATGCAAAGCTCTCGCCATTTGATGTTGCTAGAGACTTTTGTTTTGAAGAGTTCTTGGACTTTTATTTCCTCATATCCTACTAGCCAGAACCCAATTTTGGATACACAATCATGCTTAAAGAAGATGTGAACCAAAAGCAAGACTTCACAAGACCTATACCACTTAAAGACATTTAGGTTTACCATTAGCCAATACCGTATAGACGAAACTAAAGGTAAGGATGCAGGCAACTTGGATAACCTTTCCTGGGAAACAAGATTACACAAACAAGATACTTCATATAAGACATACACTTGGTCTATTATTAATTGTTCATAAGATTTACTACTGCAATGGTTACTGAAATGACTGCCCACCTCATAACTTTTCCAAACATGCGACCAGATCAATACACACATCATATATTGTAACAACATGAGTCTACACCAAAGCAAACCACAAACATGCATAAACCGATTTTTGAGTAGGTTGCCTGCTACCAATTGCGAGATACGCAACAAGCTAATAGATCCTACACTTGGTGATGTTATTTGACCCATGAAGAAGAGCTTCTCACCACCACCTGAGAGGTGTTTACACCAACTGCATCTCCGAGGCTTACGCATACTTCTCTTATAGTGTTTATTATTTATACCCTTCAGCAGGGCCGACACAACATAAGCTCTTCCTCAACTTTTCAAGCACCACCAGAGTTTACAATTGGAACACTCAATCATCCTTGCCAAGCTCAACTGGTAACACCCCAATAGAGATGTACCAGGAGCGGCAAAGGGAGTATTCCAAGGGGGAAAATCCCGGTTAGGCTTAGCTGTGTGTTCAAAGAAGGCATCATATCCCTTAGTGAATTGTAGAACAGCGACAGGAAGAGCCAAAGCTGCGAGACCCTTGTTTACATCATCAAGGATTACAAACGGTAGCCCCAACACACAACAATTTTTCTTCCATAACCTTAATGGAAGTGATATCAATATTAATAACCACACACGGAAAATTTATAGGCCAATTTGAGTTAAGAGAATATACCAACTTGAACAAAGAATTGCAATCACACAGTAGTTGTCCTTCTGTTCCATTTTTGAGATTAAGACGCCCTTACCAAAGTGAATGCCAAGGGAACCCACCATGCAGTATCTCCTCACCTCGGCATCACAGGAGGCTGAAAACTCCTCAGCCTTTTGGCTTTTAATTAGCAAAGATTAGTTTGCCCTTTTGAAATATCTCCGTAATAATACATCGCAAATCGATGCGGTTTTTTGAATTAGAAATATCAGATATAACTTTCCACACATACCTGATCCAAATCCGGATCATCTTGGCCTTAAAGGATTTGCCAATGAAGGTTGAGCACTGAGAGATACGATCCATCCCGCTTCCAAGAAGCGAAATCACCCATTGCCAGTTTGTGGCGAGCCTCCGTACACCCTTTACAGGATTAGACAACGATTTCTCAAAATACTTAAGCGTTTTCAATTCTAGGGTTTCCTCATGACCATCATAGAAGAAAAGCATCTTCATAGAGAGTTTAGAGCCCTCCGGCTTGGGTTTTGACATTTGAGGAGCAGAATCTTCTGCTACCTGGTTTTTTTTCCCTTCATCAACTCCAGATGGAGCTAACAGAAGTATACAAACCAAAAAAAGGATGAAGATTAGGCTTATGAATATTATAATTTTGAATCCAAGAAAGAGGCAAGTGCAGAGATAACAATACCACCCCCACCGCCTTAAGAACGGAGGAACATCCGATACCAGAGCGAGGAAAGAGATTGAAAGATTACTAACCCTTCCATATCCTAGAAACGAGCCGAGACCACCATCCCGGCCACAACCCCCAACAACCAGCCAGACATCGCTGTAGGGAGAGCAGTCAACCGAAAACACCCAATTCGACACCAGGAAATTGCCCGTAGAAGGCTGATTTGGCCAAGGCGGAGGGCGATTTGACCAAGCCCGGGAAAACAGCATCAACCAAACATTCCAACACCATTGAAGGGTGCACAGATCCGATCTATTAGGGATTTGCTTGAGCCCAAACGAAAACCAAACATTAGCAAAACCGACGGGATCCGACGGGAACTTGCTATCACAGTACCACAGGAGGCGCTTAGATCCATGCCATCGATGAGATTTAGGCCATCCATGAATGATTTGGATAGGGATAAGGATCTCAGAGAGGAGAGAGATCAACCAAAGTTTCTCAATTTCTGTCGATTTGGGGTTTTTTCTTTGGGGAAGCTGCTCATAGGAGATGTGGGAAAGGGGAAAGGCACAAGCGCGTGAGGCGCGTTCTTTTGGCCAGAAAAGGTTTCTCATTTTTAGATAGTGCAAACTAGTGGATCAACTTGCGAGCGTCGAACAGAGATGAACTTGCAAGAGATGGCCCAAGACTTTGTCGGACGCTGAAACTTTAGCTTCGAAGAGCGAGGGCACCGAAGAATCTCAGATCAATATCCCTAGGGCTCCAGAGAGGAAGAACGGGGGAAAGAAGTTGTGGGAGTATTAAAACTAATTACACGTGGATCAATTAAAAAACCTTCTGTAGGCTTTGTTACGTTTACCGCTACATGGGATTTGGACTGAACAAATCGCTTCTCCGTGTTGTCCCCATATATATGTTGCTTCCTGTTGTCGGAGGCAATCAGGCGCTTCTATGTTGGTGGTAGCTAGTTAGGTTGTTCTGGTCGGGTTCGGGTATATTCATTCGGGTTTGGTTATATGTTGGGTTATATGTCGGGTATATTGTATGTTCGGTCGGGTTCGGGTGAGATCAGTTTTCGGGTCAGACATGTTCAGGTCAAACGGATTTTGGGTTGGGTTGGGTTCGGGTTGTGTCAAGTCGGGTTACATTACGTTTTATTATAAAATGATAATTATTTTTTTATTAATCTTAATTATTGACTATTAAACATCATTTATTTAGTATATTAAGTCTTATTATATGTAATTCAAGTTATTTGAGTATTTAAAATTTTGAATATTAAAGTAATTATAAGGAAGAGTTGAGTCTTGTTCGGGTCGGGTCAAGGACAGGTCGGGTATATATGGGTCGGATCGGATTTGTCTATGTTTGTGACCATTCGGGTATCGGGTCAAAATGAGTCGGGCTCGGATTCGGGTTGTGCACGACCCTAGATTTTCATATATATTTCAGTCGGGTCTGAACTCGGGTGGGTTGGATCGGAATTTCGGATCGGGTTAGATTTTGCGATCTCTAGTTTTAATTGGATTACATGTACGCAGGATTTTCCCTGGATTTTTGGTGTAGTGAGCTAATTAGGTTCAAAACCACATTACTATATCCACAGAATACAGCTTACAATTTATTCAAAAAAAATAAAAAAAAATACAGCTTACAATTTTCTGTCATAATTACCGAGTTTTTGTTAATTACGTGGCTCCAGGTGCAACTTACAGGCCGGAGACTTGAAGTTAATTGTTTGTTAATTACGTGGCTCATCTGTTGTTTCTACCATTTTTTTACTAGCCAAGGAGGAAAATGATGTAGTCAACTTGCAACAAAAACAAGGGGAGAGTCGGCTTCCAGAAGAATTTTGTGTTAGTTTAAACATTAAAAATCAAGTTTAATTTTTGTGACACTTTTTTAGGTAAAAAGTTTAATTTTTTTTTCCCCCCTAAGACAGGGTCACCAATCTTATCAATATTCCTATTAATGACAACAAATTTTGGTTGTATATATAGAAGACAAGCTAGTTAAGATGAGATAAGATTAGGATGAAGTTATGCAAGTAGCTAGTTTAAAATTGAATAATTTTGTCTAATTTAATTTATTCATTAAATTAAATGATATGAACAAGAACATAGTTAAATATAGATAGTATAGTTTAAAACTCAAGACTCGAGTGGGTGGGGGTCAGGAGCCTTCTTAGAACGAACATGTAAGCAAATCCTGTACATGCACCATTGTATATTAATATATGTAGCCAGTGTTACACACTATTAAATTATAAATGGTCAGCCTGTAGCTGCATTATTATGTTGGTTAATGCCTGGTCATGGTGAACATATAATACACCTTCAAAGGGAACCCTTGTTACCATTCTCAAGTTTCTTACAACCCAAAAACCAACACTAATCTTTTTAATTACGCAATACTTTGTTAATTTGTTTCAAAGTAGGGCTAAGGCCGTATGAGTGTTATTAATTAATGAAAAGTCTCAATAATAGGGTTTGGGTACCTGAAATTATGAATTACTCAATATTAATTAAAAGGTTTTTTTTAAATAAATTTGTTGGTTGTCTTGGTTACATAGTGAATTAGTATTGAACGACAAATAATTCTGATTAAGTAATAATAAAACAAAATATAACATTCTATTGCATCCATTTACATATACTAAAATATTGATC
Source organism: Persicaria tinctoria (assembly GCA_037127255.1). NCBI lineage: Eukaryota > Viridiplantae > Streptophyta > Magnoliopsida > Caryophyllales > Polygonaceae > Persicaria > Persicaria tinctoria. The sequence continues at coordinate 14,757,450 of JBANSL010000007.1, read as the reverse complement.
TAACATTCTATTGCCGACCGAATGGTAAACCGTGCCACCATATATAATAAGTGTAGAGTAACAAATATGGGTAATTAAGTCTCCTCGAAACATCCATCATTAATTAACATTAAAATTTATTTTTATGGCACAATTTTAGATATTGGTAGCATGTAAAGCATAATAATTAACTGGCACCTAAATATTATTTGACATGTAAGTTTGGACTCAGGTGCATTTCTAAGTTCCTGTCATTTCTGGCACGTGTGTACTGGTTGATGACACGTGTTTACTTGTTGGTGACACGTAAAACGTTTTGCTTGACATGTTAACATTTGTTTTTTTTTTTTGCATGTTCAATGAAGTTGAAACTATTTGTGTCAACAGTACGTGATCACGATGCGCCGCGCCATTTCCTATTTACTCCACCCCTTTTCAAAACATAGCCCACATTTCCATATTCAAAGCAAAATGATTGGTTTCCTGTACACATAGTTGCACAAAGGTCCTACAAGTTTGGAGAAACATGCGAGATAAAGCGACGGATACATATTATGTTGGTGTACATAATTACAAGCAAAATGTCGGACTTAGATGCATTGAAAAAGCATCCCAGTCGAATTCATCATCCACTTGAAATGGATTGCATCCCATCTTCATCGTTTCGGAAAGGTACGTCAACTCCAACACGAAGCGGGAGGAGTCCACCCGAATTTTGGATATTCCTTTTTTATTTCTCATCAAGTGAATGACATTTTCTTCTATAAATTCTAGCTATTCTTAGCTCGATAGTGAGGAATCTCATTTTTTAATTCACCGTCCGTCGGATAAGAGAATGACAAAGACCAATCCTCTCTCCCATACGAAAGAAAGAGAAGAAGATGGTCTTATAACTTTCAGCTGGGGGCACATCTAGGCCCCTGGAGGAAAGAAAACCAATTGTCTGAATTAGTTATAAAAATTCTTGTTTTAGCGTCTAACAATCTAGCATTCATATTTAACGTTAAATATGAATATTAGGATGTTAACCGTTTAAAGCAGGTAAACCAAAAACTATTATTCCTAGATTGTGTTAATATTCATATTTTATTATGTAATTATTCATATATAAATTATTAAATATTCATATTTACTGCTTAGTGGTTCTAAGGAAAATATTAGAGATTTCATCTCTACGCTTAAACATGTAACCAACTAGTATTCATATTTAACATTAAATATGAGTACTAGGTAGTTTTATGGTTAAACAGTTTGTTTTTCAAAGTTAATCCAAGCCGTTTAGTTTTTTTATTCAAGAGTTGAGATTTCTCCCCCGTTTCACGGTAAGGGGTTATAACACGTACTAATTAATTAACCGGTTTATGCATCGGGGGGTGGACAAGCTACTTATAATAATCCGTATAATCCACTCATACGCAATATTAATTATATACTTTGCACGTAGTATGTAATTAGCTCGTCCACGTACATAATTTGCACGAACTGATTATAATATATAATCAATAAAAAAAAAAAAGTTTATATCACCCAGTTAACTGTTTCTGCCTCATTTGGTCTCCTATATTCTGCCCCTAAAATCCCGCTAATAAGAAAAAATATAAAATTAAGCGCTCCCAGTTCAATCGTAATCAATTGATTAAACTTAAATTACGAGAAATGTCATTTAAATTTCATATATAAAAATCATTTTAATTAACTCTATATTGGTCATTCTTTGGTTCAAAAACAATTGTACATTACCTTCCCATACGTAAAAACTTTTATAACTTTTTAAAAATTTAGGATTTCTATTTGTTGTTTAAATTATTATTTTTTTAATTTAATAATATTTATTTACAGATTAATGTATATAAAATACACAATAAAGTAAATCATCAAAAAAATAATACTTATTTTTAAACATCTTTTATAAACGTGTATATTTACGTACATAACCGTTGGAGTTATTATACTCACAAATTGGCCATTTAATGGCCGGAATGAAATTCTACGTACAGCTCACACAAAACTGCTAACCTTCCCCACACCCCACCGAAAGTCCGAAACCCACTTCCATATATTCCACCCAACATTATTGATTATTTAACGTGTTAGATCCTCTGTTTCCATGTAGCTTCCATCTCCAAACCCACCCTTTATTAAATGTTATATATAAAGCCCCATATTCTCCTTTTCATTCTTCACTCAACAATTCTCAATTGCAAGTGAAATCATCTCGATCCCACGGTCACAAAATGCCTAACTCCCTCATATTTCTCCTCCTAATTTCAATCTCCTTGACTTCACCGAGTCACGGAGCTCGTCCACTCTCCAACCCAATCCTCTTCCAATACCACAACGGCCCTCTCCTCTCCGGCAAGCTCTCCGTCAACCTCGTCTTCTACGGCTCCTTCTCCCCTTCCCAACGCTCCATCCTCTCCGATCTCCTCTCCTCCCTCTCTTCTTCCACTTCACCCAAATCCCCCCAACCAGCCGTCGCCACGTGGTGGAAGTCCACCCACCAATTGTACTACTCCCGCACTAACTCAATTGCACCCCTCTCCGTCTCCCTCGGCAAGCAGATCCTCGACGCCCGCTACTCCCTCGGCAAATCCCTCACTACCCGCCACATCCGCCGCCTCGCATTGCGCGCCGGCCAATCCCCTAACACCATCAACGTCGTCCTCACCTCCGATGACGTGGCCGTCGATGGCTTCTGCAGGAGCACCTGCGGCTCCCACGGCCTCCTAAAGAAGCGCGTCCCCTACGTGTGGGTCGGCAACTCAGCCACGCAGTGCCCTGGCCAATGCGCCTGGCCCTTCCACCAGCCCATCTACGGCCCCCAAAGCCCGCCCCTCGTCGCCCCCAACAACGACGTCGGCGTCGACGGGATGGTCATCAACCTGGCTGGCCTGTTAGCAGGTACCGTCACCAATCCCTTCAGAAACGGGTTCTACCAAGGTCCAAGAGAGGCACCTTTGGAAGCTGCATCTGCTTGCCCGGGAGTGTACGGAAAGGGGGCATATCCGGGATACCCGGGTAACCTCTTGGTGGACTCTACGACGGGAGGGAGCTACAACGCCAATGGGGTTAACGGCAGGAAGTATTTGTTGCCGGCTCTATATGATCCTGCTACTTCTTCCTGCTCTACTTTGGTGTGATTTAACGATTTGAATTAATCCCAGTTATCTGGATTTGTATATATAGAGCTATATCTTGTATATGTGGAGTTCCTATATAAAATGTAACAAAGCTAAATAAATTAACATTCTTTTATTCAATTGGTCTTTCCTTAATTTTTTTTACCGTCTATTAATACATGCTGCGTGCCTTTGCCTTCAAGAGTGGACACTGTCGTGCTCAGACAGCGGAGGCTTGGGCAGCCTTCCATGGAATTGAATTAGCAAAGAGGATGAATGTGAGTCGTTTGATTGTCGAGACGGATTCGGCTAACATTAAAAGGCTGCTAGAGGATGCCCAGATTGGACCATGCCCGGAGTTTCACCTCATCAACAACACCCGAAAAAGTATCAGCGAGCGGAATTGGGAAGTGAAGATTTGCAAGATTCGCAGACAGGCGAATGCGGCGGCGGACTCCTTGGCAAACTGGTCGTTATCCCTGATGAATGCTTTTGTTGAATATGATGTTTTGCCTGATAACTTAGCTTTGGTTCCTACTATGTAACCCCTTGTGGGATATATATCTCTTTTATTATAATATAAGGCACTAGCCACTTCCTTGATCAAAAAAAAAAATAAAAAATTTAACTCTATAATGATATAAATTAATTTAAATGATTTTGTTCATAGTACAAGTTTTACTCTCCCATCCCATGTGTCCCGAAATTGATGATAAAAAAGGTCAACAAGTCGCTTCTCCGTGTTGTCCCACATATATGTTGCTTCCAACTGCCGGAGGCTATCAGTCCCTTCTAATATAAGTTGGGTGGCAATTCGGTTGTTTGGTTCGAGTTCGGGTATATTTATTTAGATTCGGTTATATATATATCGGATCGGGTTGTATGTTGGGTATATTGTATTTTCGGTTGGGTTTGGTTAGGGTCATTTTACGGATCGGGCAAGTTCGAGTCAAATGGATTTCGGTTTGGATCGGGTTCGGGTTGGGTCAAGCCGGATCACATTAAGTTTTATTATAAAATGATGATTATTTTTTGTTAATCTTAATTCTTGACTATTAAACTTCATTTATTTAGTACTTCGGAACCCATGAGTTCGCAAGAGAGCACTTATGACAAGTCGAAGAAGGAGATCAACTCCGATGAGATGCAAACCGATCCTGTCCCCGCCCCTCTCCCTCCGCCAGGGGATCCGGGTGGGGAAAAAGCAGAGAGCAATGAAGAGCCGAAGGTGCCGTCGGTGGCTCCCCTATCTTGGAGAGATAAAGTGTTGTTAGGAGGAACAACGCAACAAAGAACTGAAATCCGGAATGTTCTAATTAGGGACAAAATCTCGATCACCTTCCCGCAAAGGCCAAAGGGTGAGCCCGCCATTGTCGTGCAACAGGAGGTCCTATCTGCTTTGGCGGGGGTGTGGGAGAAATATTCCTTGATAATAAGGATGCTAGGGAAGAAGATACCGCTCTACGTGATGGAAAGGAAATTGAGACAGTTGTGGAAAGAATGCGGGAGAATCCAAGTGATTGATCTCCCACAAGGAAACTTCTTGGTGAGATTGGAAAGCAAGGAGGATTGTTTGAGAATCCTTACAGGGGGACCCTGGTCGATGTTCGGGCGGTGCCTAATCATCAAGTTGTGGTCTCCGGACTTTAAGCCGTCAGAAGCAATCCAAACCGCGCCTACCTGGATTAGAGTTCTTGATCTCCCGCTCATCTTTTATTAGGAAGATGTACTTATGAAGGTCGCTGAGGCATTAAACAGGCCTATTTGGGTGGACCATCAAACTATCTACACCAATCGGGGGAACTATGCAAGGGTCTGCGTCGAAGTGAACCTCGAGGAACCACTCAAAGGGACGATTAACATCAATGGTGAAAGGTATAAGTGGGAATACGAAGGAATCCCAAATATTTGCTTTGGGTGTGGGCGCCATGGGCACCTGAAAGCGAAGTGTCAGTATGTGAAGCAGGAGACGGAGAAGAAGACCAACGGTGAGGAAGAGAGGTCTTCGGCAGGTAAGTCTCCGATCTCGGAGGGGCAGGTGTCAGGTTGCAATGCGGAAGGTAGAGATGAGAGCCACGGACCGTGGATGGTGGTTAACCGCCGGAAAAAGCCCGAGAATGTGAAGCCTAATCATTCGATGACGGCGCCGGTGAAGCAGGATCAGATGAAGCGCCATCAGCACAACCCGCACGTGCCATGGAGAAAAGGGTCAACCGTTGAGGGCCTAGGGATAACAATCACAGTAATGATTAGGTCGGGGCACCCGCGGGGAATATCGGCGCTACGAGTAATAAGAATAAAGCATAAGTTAATGAGGAGAAAAGGTCACTGCCCTAAATGGATTCAGGTCCAGACAGCAAAGGAAAGAACATTGAGTCTAATTCTACAACTGGGCCGGAAATGAGTGGGTCGGGTAAGGAAAAGAAGGAGGCCGGCCCAAGTAAGTTTGCCATTGGAAATAAACAGATGCTAAAAGAGATTCATGAAAAATCTAAGACTGGGGCAAAGAAGGTGTCCAAGTCTAAACTCAAAGAGAGAAGAGGGCCAGTGGGCAAGGAGTCTGGCCAAAATCTCCAAATGGAGGTGGACGACCCAAAAAAAAAGGCCCAGAGCTAAGCCAAGGGTGCCGGAGGTTACCACCGATAACCCTGAAGCGCTAGAGATGTCAAATGGGCGCTGGACTAGTTCACCAAGGTGAATTCAGACCCATCGGTGCCAATCTTCGGAAAATTCTGGTCGAAAAGGACTTGCAAGGACGGTTCAGAGAACACCAACAATTCAGAGAGTAGAGAGAAAACCACCTTGGGGGTGGAGAGGGATTCCGCTACCAATCAACACTCCTAAACCATTCCCTTGTTCATTTGTTCATGCCGTATTTTTACTTTTTTTGATGAATAACTCAAACTCACTAAACATTCTCTTCTAGAATTGCTTCGATGCAGGTAAGAAGAGGTTTGGTAGAGCGATTCAGTATATCAAAAGTCATTGTGCTATTGATATCCTAAACATTCTCTTCTAGAATTGCTTTGGCTTCTTTGGGATGAGGAGAAGTGTGATATCTTTGTTGATGAGAAAGCGGATCATTTCATCCACGCCTCCTGGTTAACAGGGTCGACTAGGAGCCATCTAGTCGCAGTGTATGCTCCCCCTACGACTGATAGGCGTATCTCCTTCTGGTTGACGCTCCAATCCACGTTGGAATCCCTCTCTGGTCCTCTCGTAGTGGGGGCGAATTCAATTGCATTTTGGGATCCGATGAGACTACAGGTGGTTTAGGAGCTGTGCATCGAGATTCACCGATCTTCCGAGATCTAATTAGCAAGACAAGTCTTATCGACATGGGATTCACGGGTCAAGATTTTACATGGAGTAAAACTTGCACAGAAGGAAAGGTTATATCCAAAAGGCTTGATCGAGCTCTTATCAATTGTGAAGGGAGGCTACAGTGGCCGGAGGCCAGAGTCCGTCACCTTCTGAGGTATTCGTCTGATCATTGTCCCTTGTTATTGGAGTTGGATCCGTTTATTCTTAAAAACAAGAAGCAACGTCCCTTCCGTTTCGAAGTGACTTTGATGACCAATGAGAGTTTCCTTGCTTTTATTGAATCTAAATGGATGAGGAACTGTCCAATGTCGGGGGCTCTGGAAAAACTTTGTATCGACCTATCCAAGTGGAACAGAGAGGTATTCGGTCACATTCAAGCGCAAAAGGACGCCCTTATGAAGGCTCTTGACTACGCACAAAGGAAGGTTGTAAAGGACCCGACACCTGAGGCAATCTTCTGGGAAGCTAATGTAAGAGCGTCGCTGGATATCACTGTTGTGGTTCAGAATGTCATCACATTTCTACAACACCAAAAACAATAACCCAAACCAACAACATAACTAGCAATCTAGTAACTAGTATAGTGGAATAGTAAGGGGTCGATCCACAGAGAGAATACATTTCCAGTCTATCAAATCACTATCATAATCGAACAAGATCAAGAAGTGATTGAATATCAAAACAACTGAACTAAAAAAAAGTAACAATGGTGAATTGATGATAATTATGAGTGAGATAGTTTCCCCTACAATTCATCAAAAATAGTTATGTATTTGATCCTTGACTTTATCTATCTTTTCTTGTTTGATTCATCTAATGGCAGATCACTCCAACCCTAAGCAATTCAACAATAACAACCACACAAACAACCAAAGATAGGGGCACAACTCCTTAACCCTAATTGGTAAAATTGATAAAGTGGAATTGTCAATGTCCTACACACCCAATCGATGCTTTCAGTGGATCAATTAGTTATGATGTGCTATGAATCCAATTAACTTGCAACGGTTAATCAAACCTTTAGCAGGAAAGCAAATTCCGGCAATGTGGCCAATTAAGAGGGAACACATGCAATCAATCAATACCAAACAAAGACATTGAATCAATTAAACTTAGAATAGATAGAAATTAAGTCTTACAAATCATATAACCATGTCTCCGAATTGTAGGCGAAACAAAAGAGGTTTAGTTCCTCATGGAAAGTCGTCCTCTTAATATCTCCATTGGAATTCTCTTCCTTAGGTTTTCTCCGAAAAACTCCAACAACCTCATCAAAGTCGACCAAATCATCATAAATAGTTTTAACCTATCTAGTTTCCAAAAGACGGAATGGAAATTCCATAATGACACGGGCGGCGGGCGCCGTTCCATCAGTAGCCTTATTCTGTAATTTGTCAATTCTGAATTCAAGCTAACTTCCTCCACACCTCTTCCTTGCCTTCTTCACATGTTTCCTCAAGTTCATAGCTCTCCAAACTCATCCTTTGCAAGCCATAGATGCGTCCTTCCAGCGTTGAGATATAAACCTGCAGAAAAGCATAAAAATAGTGCAGATTCTAAACTTACAAGACTCAACACTACTGACTCAAACTACTCAAATAAACACGAAATAAGCTACCCTAGACTCATTAACAACTACCTATAATGCATATATAAAATACGCATTATCAAACTCCCCCACACTTAAGCTTCGCTAGTCCTCGAGCGACCAATAAAAGCAACCCATACCTACAAATTCATCAAGCGTGCCATAGCCTTACAAAAACAAATTAGAAAACAAACTTCCATGGAACATAGGATCAAAGTGACAAACATCGCCGCATGTATCTAACGATCAGAGCATATGGAAGCAGAAATCATCCAACCTTACCAGGAACAAGTGTTTCACTCAAACTCTAATGTGTTTAGGCTTTTAAAGAAAAACTCTCAACTCAATCCAAAATGCACTAAGCTCATAAAAATTGATAAAAATATTATCAAAATCTCCATCGAAATGCCATTACTTGCGGAAAACAATAAAAATAAACAACTTGGCTTTAGATCTTCACTTTCTATCTTTTGTTTTTTCAGCTTTTTTTTTTCTTTTCCTTTCAGCATTGGCATATTCCTTACGAGAGTCGCAAACATGGGTGTCATTAATGTCCTCGGTCTACCAACACCTTAACTTACTTGAATAAAGTCCACTTGAACATCTTTTGACGTTATTTGCGAACATGGGTGTCATAAATGAACCCGGTTACTCAATGATCAAGCTTCCTTCCATAGTAGATAGCTTTTGGCACCGTTTTGCGTGAATCATACCCCTGGGTGTCATGCGTAGATCCGGTTACTAAGTATCTCAACCATTGCCACCTTATTTCACTCAACACACTCAATAAGAAACTAATACCAAATATAAACATAAAAGCACAAAATTCCACAAGCACCAAACATGTGAGTCGGCTTTGACAATAGATAATGAAGTCAATATCAAGAGGTAGAAATATAAGGATAGAAAAATCACGCATAAAAGCAAAAGGAATCATATGATTCCAATAAGGCTAAAAACAATCTCACAAGGGCCATATTGTGTAGGATTTCAATCATACTCCCATCTCGATTATACATGCTCAATTATATCACCTAATCATTCCTCATAAGCAAACATTTTTCAGAAAAACAAATAAGGCTAGACACTTCAACTTCTCCGTAGGATTTACATGTTCATGCCATCAAAAGCTCAAAGTTTCACTTAACCAAGATGGTTGTTCAAATAATGACGTATTAGACTAATACGAAATATTTTTGGGGTTTTGACATTTTTTCGATTTTTTTTCCATAACAGAAACTAATAACGAAAACTCAAACACAAGACACAAAAATCCAAACAAACACCATCCAAACTTACAGATAATAATATCCAGACCTCCAAACAACAGAAATATCCAAAATAAAAGTACAGGCCACCACCAAACCGATCTAAGTATAGCCAAATCCAAGAAAAGTACAACAATGTCAAGAAACCCAACTCAAGAAACCACAAGACATCTCATAAACCTCCTCCCCACACTTAAAGATTGCATTGTCCTCAATGACGAAACACGAAGGACAATACAACAAATGAAATAGAATGTAGTGTAAGGAAGGGAACATACCATCCAGCTACTAACGAATATCATCCAGTTGCTGAGAAAAACGACCAGAAGAGGAAGAAGAAGGGGCATTGCTCATGTCAGTGTCGAAATCCGAAGCTCCAGCCCGGCTAGACTCTCGTCTCACGAATGTAAAAAGTGGGACATCCCACCCAACAGTATCAACAGGGGCCTGACCCTGGTTGTCATCATCATAATCATACTCATCCTCATCATCAGAAAGGTCCACAACTCTCGACGACAAGTTGAAATCAGCGATCGTCGGTCCAAGCGGAAGCTGAGCCGGTATACGAATGATGTGGTCACCCCTATGTCCAACATGCCAAATATATGGTGCCTGATCACCCTACATTAAATGCCAACAATCACATCTTTCTTATATAGCTGGACGTACAAACCACATGCTTGCCTTGTGCACAAGGAGCTTATTACATAGACCAGAAAGCAAGGAAAAATAACTAAAGTGCCATTATGAAAGAGGAAAAAAACTAAGATGTAAATAAGCTGTTAATGAAGCCATTTGATGGGAAAGAACAATTGGTAGCTCATTAGCTCATAATCTCCACATCCCCCCCCCCCCCCTCAAGTTCAGATGTGGTGAAAACCAATAAGTTCCAACTTGCGAGAAAAGAAAATATGTTGCTTCTCCCGTAGATGTTTTGTAAGTATGCCTGCCAATTGAACACCAGTTCTCACATGTTGTGGATGAACAAATGCCTGATAAAGTGACAACTATTTTCAAATGCTTGGTTCTTTCATGAAAAACGGGATTATCGGCAATGTGGATAGCTGCCTTATTATCACAATATAGAGGAACTAGTAAGGAAGACTTTATTTGCGTATATTCGGCTTCAGGAGATGATTTTGTGACATTTGTATGTTTCTTGGTCATCGAAGAAACTAAGAAGTGCCAATCAATACAAAATAGCATGTGATGGAGTTTGCACTGAATTGACATGCTTCCCAATATGCATCACAATATGCATAGAAGGATAAATTACAAGTGCTAGGATAGAAAAGCCCAACTACAATTGTGCCTTTGAGATATCTCACAACATGCATAGCAACTTCATATATAATGTGGTTGCCTCGGTTCAGTCATGAAATGGCTAAAATACTGAACTGCATAAGTAATATCAAGCCTTGTCAAATTAAGAAACAATAGCCTTCCAATGAGTCTTTTGTAGACCTCAAGATCCTCAAGAATAGACCCTGTATCAGTGGACAATTTAAGTCCCCTTTGAAGAGGAAAAGAGGTAGAGGTGTAGCCTTCCAATGTGTCTTCTGTAGACCTCAAGATCCCCAAGTCTTTAATTGTGAATCCTTCACGCAAAGCCTATTTATTAACTTAAAGAAAAGTGTGATCACCACATGTGAGAAGCACATCATCCACATATACAAGTGCAACTGCAATTCATGATGACCCTGATCTCAAAAATAAGGAGTAATCATCAAGGCTCTCAAGCATAACCATAAGAGACAAGAAACTTACAAAGTTCTGCATTCCACTGCCTGGAAGCCTGTTTAAGGCCATATAATGATTTCTTCAGCCGACAAACCAAGTCAGGTTTATGTAATTTATATCCCTCAGGTGGTGTCATGTACACTTCTTCATCTAAGTGTCCATGTAAAAACGCATTGTTTATGTCTAACAGATGAACATGCCAAGCTTTTGCAGTTGCAATAGCCAGAAGAATTCCTATACTGAACTTTGCCACATGGGAAAATGTATGCTTATAATATTTTCCCTTGATTTAATTTTAGCCCTTTGCCACCAACCTAGCTTTGAATCTCTCAATGGGGCCATCTGACTTATACTTATTTTATAAACTCATTTTCTCCCAATTGCCTTTTTTCCTGGAGGCAATTTAGTTAATTCCCATGCCTGATTGCTCTCAAGAGCCTACAATTCAAGATTCATAGCATCAACCCAGTGACTGTTGGTGATAGCTTTCTTGAAATGAGAAAGTTCATGAACTGTAGCCATACAAGCAAAAGAATTCACACAGGAATCATCAAGGTCATCTGTATTGTCGAAGCAAGCAGCTAGGAAACTTTGAGAGGTAGAATCAATCCTCCCATGAGTACCACAAACAAAATCATGAAGCTTTCTTGGTGTAATAATATGCCTAGAAGATCTTCTCAAAGGAGGAAAACATTTTGTTCATTTAAAAGTTCCTGAGAGATTGAAATCAGGAGCAAATGTAGGAGAACTTTTTGTGTCAGCAACCATAGAAGGCAAAGGCTCATCAACTATAGGACTCCCATGTGAACTGTGAGCAGTCTGTGGACTTATTTCATTAATGCTTTGTGGAGATTGAGATTGAGGCCTGAAATCATCTAAATGCTAGTCAGTTGGATTTACAAGAGGCAATGTATGAGAAGCTGTCAATAAGTCAGCTACAACATCATAAGTGTTCCCTTTAAAAGGGAATATATGCTCAAAGAAAATAACATCTCTGCTTATTAATGTAACTTTGGCTTCCATGTCCCACAATTTGTATGCTTTATGTCCATGAAGATAGCTAAGCAAGACACATTTTCTGCCTTTCACATTCAACTTGTCTCTGTCTTTGTGTGCAACTGGAGCATAACATAAACATCCTTTGACTTTTAACTCATCATACTTAGCTGGATGCCCAAATAGCATTTCAAATGGTGATTTCCACTTCAAAGATTCTTTAGGCAATTTGTTAATTATATATGTTGCTGACAAAACACATTCTCCCCAAAATTTAAGTGGAAATCTTACATGAACCCTTATAGATCTAGCTGTTTCTATAAGATGTCTGTGTTTTCTTTCCACTCTTCCATTCTGATGTGGAGTATAAGGAACACTTCTCTCAGAATTAGCAAGGAATTCATGACATTGATTTGAAGTAAATTCTGAGCCATTGTCAGATCTAATGCACTTTACTGTGCAGTTAAACTGTGTCTTAACATAGGCTATGAAATCATACACAGTTTTGTATACATGTAGTTTGGACTTTAGCAAAAAAAGTCCAAGTCACTCTAGTGCAATCATCAAGCATAGTTCAAAAATAATTAAAGCCATTGTAAGTGGTGACCTTGTATGGTCCCCATATATCTATATGCACCAATTCAAAAGGCTTGACACCCATAACATTACTCTTCTCAAAAGGGTAGTCTGTGAAGCTTACATAAGGGACAAGTTTCACAATGAGCACAATCAAACTGATCAACCTTATCTTAGAAAATGAACTGTTTCAAAGTCTGGCATGATTTAAATCTAGATTACTAGCTTTATTACAAAACATAGAAGGCAAGAAACCATCATCTTCTCCGGTTTTCCATCCTCTCCAGTTCAAAGCTTGATTCTTTCCCAGCATCTTATAAAGTGCATGTCTTCTCACTCCTGAAAGTACCGCTCTTCTAGTTCCATGGTCCTGAATTTGACAAGAAGTTCGAGTGAAGATTGCTATCATATTGTTTTCATCCAAAAGCTTCCCAACATATTACAAACAATGCTTAAAATCAAGTACTAACAAAACATCCTTCAATGTCACACTCTTAGTGATTCTCACATTTTCTATTTCTCTAACTGTTTTAACAGTTATATCAGGGAGACCAATATGCACAGGTTTGATCAATCTAGTCTTATCAAATGTTGTTGCAGGAGTAAATCGAGTATTGAAATAGATATCAAATAGATCAAACTGACTTCTCTGTCTCAGCAAATAAATACAAGACTTCCTCCCGTTGTAGTAAGAGAAAAGTCAGGATCGAATCCACGAGGAAGCACGTCAGCAGTTCTTAGGTAGCTATAAATTCTCACAACAGCAGCAGAACAGACAGAAGCACAGAAACGCAGAAACAGAAAGAAAGAAACAAATAAAAGCAAAGAAACAAATAAAGACAGAAATAAAGCAAAGCAAAGCAAAGAACAAGACAAAGCAGAAGGTCTCGTCGATCTCGACAAACTCCTACTCGAGATCGACCACAGCAATCGACAACAGCAAGTCGACAATCACAGCAGACAAGAAATCCCGGCAAGGGCAACTCGACCTCGACAAGAGGTACTCGATCTCGACGAAGAAAAGTAAAGACAGAAACTGTAAATCGACAAAAACAGCAGAAAACTAACTCGACCAAGACAAAGCCCTACTCGAGATCGACCACACTCTCCTCGATCTCGACCAAGACTACTCTACGTCGACAAGAAACAGTTAACACAAAATCGCAGATTTTCGACAGAATTCAGAAATTTGACAGAAATTAACTTCAATATATTAAAAGACCTCCAAGGCTAGGGTTTCAACACCACAATGATAACCATGCAAAACAACACATAAAGGCATAAGAGATCATGCTTTCCATCGAATAACTTTCGTCATTAACAAATAGGCATATAGAGGGTTTCGCATAAACCCTAATTGTTACTAACCCTTTTTTCACATAATTAACCCAAGTTGCATTAAGATCACTTTCGCTTCAATAACACAAACAAGGATCACCTTCAACTCTCGCAAAAGAATCATGCTCATAGGGAAAGAAGATGAATCGCATAAAAATCGGACCTTTATCGCATTGCCTCACATGGCCACCGTCAGACTCACCCCAGCCCCAGAAGTGGGTGGACTACTCACGCCTCATCGCAATAAAAGACATTGATTGATGAAAGAAACTGAATTGCATAAACTAAATTCAAAGCCTTTACAATCTTGGCAATCAACTTTCGCTGTAAGCCAAAACCTTAAAAACCTTAGAACCCCTAAACTGTATCTGAATGGAACTAATTACTTCTCTCTGAAATTGGATCAATAAAACTGAACCCCACGGGCTTTATTTATAGCCTTCATTCCCTAGCTAATCTAGGAAAGAAGATATCCATCTATATCTAAAACTATATCTAAATTGCTTAAAAGATAAATAAATGTTTGAATGGAAATAAATCCAGAAGGGAAAAGATAAAACTAAATAGGGAAATATGTCTTCATGTTGATAGATCGCCTTCCATAGATAGAACTTGATCAAATCGGATAGAATCTTCCGCCTTAACGCCCAAGCAAAGCCAATTCTAGTCGGACTGCACAAGTCGAGAAGATTCTGGAACGCGGCTCTACTCGATCTCGACCACCTCTTGTCGACCTCGAGTAGGATTAGTCATCTCGGCTTGCTGGTGCTCGATGTGGCTCGTCATGGTCTTCCTGGGCTCGTCGATCTCGAGTTGGCCTCGTCGACCTCGACAAGGGTGGCTCTGTCGACTAGCCTCCTCGAGTGGGTGTGCTCGACTGGCCCGGACATGCTCGGACCAGGACTCAAAGTCTTGTCGACCTCGATAAAGGCTCCTCGAGGTCGAGTTGGGTGGTGCTTCCTTTCCGCTTCCGCGAGCTGTCTCTTCCGCTGGCAGCGAGATTTTCCGCTGTAGCGAGAGGTCCCTTCCGCGGCAGCGAGTCGAGTCGCTGGCAGCGAGTGCTCCTGGTCGTCCTAGGCTCCTCTCCTTGTCGACTCCGGACATGGCGTCTGGGCTTCGTCGACCTCAACCAGGGCTTGTCGAGGTCGAGTAGGGTCCGGAGCTCGGGTTGTCTGGCTTTCTCGATCAGGCTTGCTCGACAAGTTGGTGCTCGGACATGGTGGTCTATGTCGAGTAGGCTTACTCGATGTCGAGTAGCCTTGACTCTCAGACTTGTTCCGCTGCTTTGACCTTGGACTTCTGTATTCGTTTTCCGAGCTTTTCCGACCTTCTGTAGAATTGCTGTAAAACGCCTCGATTTCTGCGATTTAAACAGAAACTGGTGTAGATTCCATAATTTGGCAAATAAACATAAACTACATAGATTCTGTACTATTTTAACCCAAATGTATGCAATGTATACAGAAATCGATATAAAAGGTAATGTAAAACATGGCAAATTAGGCTCACAACATCAAACATGTAAGACTCATGGGGCATCATGTGGTCAATTGCCCTTGTGTCAACTATCCACTCAGCATCTATTTTGCCAGAACAATTTAAAGCATTATCAGAAGGTGAGACTATACCTGGAAAGTTGGCATACGCATCTCACTGCTTCCTTTCATCTTCATTTTCTTTATGATTTCTTGACATACAACATTCACCATGGTTGTGTCTATTTGATTGTCAACTCTACACTTCTCTCCATTATCCTCATCTGAAGGACTTCCCATTGAGCTTTGAAGGTTCGATAATGTAAGACAAATGTAATGAGAAATACTCTAGAAGGGGGGTTGAATAGAGTATGCCCGTTTTTCGCAGAAAGTCTCAAGACTTTTGGAGCTTGTACCAAAACCTTTGAGATAAACCTGAATCACAAAGTTAAACAATTCGAACCAAGTGCGGAAATAAGGTAAAGCAATAAGTAAAGGACACGAGTAATTGTTTACGAGGTTCAGCACAACTTGGCCTACGTCCCCGCCTAGGGTTCTTCCACAACCCTAGGATTCAAAGGCTTTATTGATTGCTTAGCTTAGGATCCTAATAGCTCACCGAGAAGCCTCTCTCCTATACAATTGCAATCTAGTCAACTCACGTTCCCTTGGAGTCCTAGACCAATCTAGAAGAGCCCCACCTCTCTCAGCTATCTAGTACAATCCTCTAACTCTCGCAAATCAATAGCCTAGTGCAACTTCCTGAGTTATAAACTCTCGAGTAACACTTGAAATAAATATATCCTATAAGCTCACAGTGACTCTCAAAGGCTTTGAAATACACAACAAACTCTTGAGCGCTTAGCAGAGAGACACTTGAAAGACAGATCGCTTGAATGAATGAAAGCTCGTGTGTAGCACCTGTCTATTCTCTGTCTTCTCCTTCCTTTCCTTTATAAGAGAGCATGGAGCGTGAGGATCTTCACCACCGGATCTCCAATGGCTCCTTGGAATCAGTTTGATCTTCAATCTTCTATTTATGGACCCTTTGAAACGCCATGATCTATTTTGAACTGATCTCCTCAACATGTATAAGGAAGGATGTAATCTCGGATATACTTCCTCAAATGGTTAGTCATATATATATATATATATAATATAATATAATGGAAGTATATAATAAGATAAAATAATATACGAATAATTAAGATAGGTTTTGTATTTCATCAACTGTTAATGCTCCAAGGCCTTTGATACAAACATCCTGTCAAAGCCTTTGAAACATCTATTCCGATTTTCATCAAGGGAGGGAGTTATCAATCTCCCCCTTGATGAAAGACAAAACCTGTGCATCCCTGCAGCTTAGTCAAACAGATATATCATAAGTAAAATCGGACTAAGTACCTGCAAGGGTTAGATAGATGTTGGATCAAAAGATTTAAAGTAAGAAAACATCCAACCGAAAACCATAAATCCAAAACCAAGGTCTTTCAAGACCTTTAAGCAGAGGTTTTCAAAGTCTAACGATCATCTCCCCCTTTTTGTCTTTCAACAAAGGGCGGAGGTAAAAACCGTCACCAGAAATTCACCAAAAGTTTTGAAAAAGTTTCCAACAAACCAGCAAAGTATCAAGTCAGGGGTGGGATAGGGTGGGTTAAGGTTTAGGCTTAGTCATCCGGAGCATCATCAGTGAGCCTCAGCCACAGTCCTTCCAGCATCTTTGAAATCCCGCTCATCTCCGTCATCAACTCCTTCTGCAGCTCCTTTATATCCAGGCGAACTTCCTCCAAGCCCAACTCTTTGTTGTCCATGCGTTCATCGAAAGCTGAAGTAGTGGGAAAGGCTTTTGAAGGAGTGGCAAGACTCAAGGTCCCTTGGGAGACCGAGTGATGCCAATCTTTTCAAGGCCTTTAGAGTCGAATTACCCGTATGACGCAGCTGTTCTTCATTTTTGACATCAATTCCAGAAGCTTTGAAGATAGGGGTCAAAAGGGTAGCAAAGGGGAGGGGAGAGCCTTTTCTGGCTTTTCTGGCATGAGCCATGGTTCCAAGGATAGTGTTGGCCAGATCAGGATCAAGGCCATTTAGAATGCGGTAAAGCAGGACCATGACATTTTCGGTAAGGAGTGAGACAGAGTTAAGACGGGTAGGAGATATTTGCCTCAAGGGTTAGGGATGACTGGGTGAGTTGCTTTGAGGTGTTGTTGGATGCTTCGGGTAGGAGATATTTGGCTCGGGCTAGGATGATGCAGTTTTCTTTTGAGGGGTGGACTTGAGGAGGTGGAATAGGGGTAGGTAAGCCTAGGGAATCTGCAAAATCATTGGAGTTGAGAGAGATTCTAACCCCTTTCACGACAGACTCCGAAGACCAACCATCAGTGTCGTTCTTGGCTTTTAGGTTAATGTAGAAAAGTCGGGTAAGCTCGGGGTAGTAAACAGTCTCAAGGTTAAGAAGGTTCCAGGCTGGGTATTTTTTGAGGAGCTCAATGCAAGGTAACTTCAAAGCTTCAAAGAACTCAACATCTTAAAAATCAGAACAACTAATCTTACGAGTTCTAAACTCATCTACCCACTTACCAGCAGTCGCAGCATCTTGAAACCAAGAGGAGGGCAAGGATTGATTTACCTGGATATAGGCTAGGGGGTCTGCATTCTTTCTGCGCACAACTGTTGGAGCAGCTCTCTTGACAGGCGCTGCAAGACTCTTGACAGTGCCCTTCCTGGTGTGCTTGGGGGATGGAGGCTTGACAGGAGCAGGGGCTTTCCGCTTCTTCGGAGACGGGGGAGGAGGAGAAGGAGAGGGAGATTCTTCCTCCTCTTCCTCAGACCTCGAGTCCTCAGCGGACCCCGCGTCATCTCCTTCTGGTTCCTCGTCCTCTCCAGATCCCTCTTGCTCCTCTTCTTCTTCTTCTTCTTCCTCAGGCTCCACCTCGGATGGAACCTCTTTGGCTTCGGCTTCCTTCCGAATCCGCTCAGCTTCTTCCTCGGCTTGTTTCTTAGCAAGTTCGGCCTCCTCATTGGCCTTTTTCTGCCTCAAGGCCTCCTCCTCGGCTTCCCTGGCAGCATCTCTTTCCAGGGCGGCATCAAGGTCGTCTTCCTCCTCTTCCTCGTCCTCTTCCTTAACCAAGATCTTTCTCTTCCCCTTTTGTTTAGCACTCAGGGGTTTCTTATCAGCGCGCTTCTGAGAGCCTTTGGGAGCCATGGCCGTGCTCGCCTTAATGGTGCTCTGGACAACGGCTAGGATGATGGCTTGAGTAGCAGGTTCGGGTGTGGGAGAGGTAGCAGTGGTCTGGCGTCCCTTGGGGGTGGCGCCAAGTCTTTTGGGAGTGACAACTTTCTTGGTTTTGGGTGTCATGGAAGTAGTCGGTTAGGGTTTCTTGAGAGGCGATTGAGAGGTTGAAGATGAAGAAGTGGAAAGGGTTTGGATAATTTCTGAGGTGTGGAGTAATCGGGTACAGGATTTGGTTTAAGTAGAGAGAGAGGGTGACGGATTGATGGGACGGTTGAGAGTTCCAATGGGGGGAGGTAATGATACTTGCCAATTTAAAAACTTCCAAATTCAAATTTCAAATAATCCAAATAAATAGGAGGGAGATAACTGAAAAGATTTTGTTCCAAAATAAAATATCTCCAACGGTTCAAGGATAAAAATGAATTTTTGAAATAATAAAAATAATTGATTAAATATCTAGGAAGATATTAACCAAAAATGTGTGATCCGATATATGTACTCCACTGTTCAGTTTGCAGACCTTGACATAACTCTCAAAGGTCTTGACACTGAGTGGAATTTATCTTTCGTAAAGGGAAAGCTCCCCCTACGAAAGTGCATCCTTGTTAACCATCCCAATCTCTCGTCTTATGAAGGTGAACCTGTCCTCTGCCAAAGGCTTAGTAAAAATGTCAGCCCATTGATAATCAGTAGAAATAAAGGATATGGACACATCACCTTTTTCAACATGATCTCTAATGAAATGATGCCTTACATCAATATGCTTGGTCCTTGAATGCTGAACATGATTCTTAGTGATGGATATGGCACTTGTATTGTCACACTTAATTGGGATACCTTTGAGGTTGATGCCAAGATCTCGCATTTGTTGAGCTATCCAAAGGATTTGGGAGCAACAGGCTCCAGCTGCAATGTATTCGGCTTTTGCAGTGGATAGAGCAACTGAATTTTGCTTCTTTGAGTGCCAACTGATCAAGGATGCTCCTAAAAATTGGCAACATTCTGATGTGCTCTTCCTATCCACCTTGTAGCCTGCAAAATCTGCATCAGAATATCCAATTAAAGTGAAATCCTTTTGCTTTGGGTACCATAGTCCAAGTTCCTTAGTGCCATTGAGATATCGAAAGATCCTCTTCACAGCCACGAGGTGAGATTCTTTAGGATCAGCCTGAAACCTAGCACACATGCAAACATTAAACATGATGTCAGGTCTACTAGCCGTGAGATATAATAAAGATCCAATCATTCCTCGATAATCCTTCTGATTGACACTTATTCCAGTCTTGTCTTGATCTAGTGACAATGTAGAGCTCATGGGAGTCTTGGCTGCCTTGGATTGATCCATCTTGAACTTCTTCAAGAGATCCTTAGTGTACTTGCTTTGGTTGACGAAGATCCCTTTCTTGGATTGATGAACTTGTAACCCCAAAAAGAAGTTGAGTTCACCCATCAAGCTCATCTCAAATTCACTGCACATGATGTCAGAAAATTCCTTGCACAAAGATGTGTTAGTAGCACCAAACAATATATCATCAACATAAATTTGGATAACCAAGATGTCCTTTCCTTTGGTCTTGATAAAAAGAGTTTTGTCGATCAACCCCCTTTTAAAATCATTTTCTAAAAGATATTTAGACAAGCGCTCGTACCAAGCTCTTTGGGCTTGTTTCAAACCATAAAGCGCCTTGTCAAGTTTGTAAACATGATTGGGGAATTCTGAGCTTTCAAAACCTGGGGGTTGAGCAACATAAACTTCTTCCTCTAAGAAACCATTAAGAAAAAGCACACTTGACATCCATTTGATATAACTTTATGCTCATGAAAGATGCAAATGCTAATAAAATGCGAATGGCTTCAAGCCTGGCTACGGGAGCAAAAGTCTCCTCGTAGTCAATACCTTCCTCTTGATTGTAGCCTTGGGCAATAAGCCTTGCCTTGTTCCTTACAATCTTATCATTCTCATCCAGCTTGTTTCGAAATACCCATCGTGTGCCAATGACTGATTGATGCTTTGGTTTAGGCTTCAAAGTCCAGACTTTGTTCCTCTCAAATTCATTAAGTTCACTTTGCATAGCTATAATCCAGTCTGGCTCCTGAAGTGCCTCATTTACCTTCTTTGGCTCAATAAGAGAAACAAACGCGTTAAAAGCACAAAGATCTTTAAGTTTAGAACGAGTTTGAACACTAGAAGTAGGGTCAGAAATGATATCCTTTAATAAGTGTGATGAGGAGTATTTGAATTTCCTTTTGCTAGTCTCAGCTCCTTGATTCGTCACACCATCAGGATTGATTTGTGGTACATCTGACTCCGTGGACCTGTTAGGTTCAGTTACAGCAGTTTCTGACGTCTCAACACTGTTGGATTGGACACCAAGGGCTTTGGATGAATCTTCAACACCTTGGGCCAATTCTTCAGTGTTAAGAATCGGTTCCTGCATGTTCCTTTTCTCTGTGTTCATGGTAGCAGCATCATCACCTTCCTCGTTTTCTTCATGGATATTAAGATCTATATTTGCAACACTTTCACTCAAAGCACCGTCATTGCATTCATAAAAAATAACATGTATACTTTCTTCAACAACCTGGGTCCTTTTATTGAAGATTCTATAAGCTTTGCTACTCGTGGAATAGCCAAGAAATATACCTTCATCACTACGCACATCAAATTTCCCAAGGTTATCTTTTCCATTGTTATGAACAAAACAAGTACAGCCAAAGGGTTTAAAATAAGATATAAGTGGTTTGCGGCCTTTGAAAAGTTCATAAGGAGTTTTCTTTAAGATGGAACGAATAAGACAACGATTTAAAATGTAGTTAGCTGTGTTAACAGCTTCAGCCCAATAGGTTTTAGGTAATGCATTTTTCTAAAAGCATAGTCCTGGCCATATCCTCTAAGGTGCGGTTCTTGCGTTCCACAACCCCGTTTTGTTGAGGTGTCCTAGGAGCAGAAAAGTTATGGGAGATGCCATATTTAGCACAAAACAAATCAAATTGAAGTTGATCAAACTCCCTACCATGATCACTCCGAATAGACACTATGGGCTCATTTCTTAAAGTTTGCAACTCCTTACAAAGTTTTGAAAACTCAAATAAGGCCTCTGATTTTTCTTTAAAAAATGCAACCCAAGTATATCTTGAAAAATCATCGATAACAACTAGCATGTACTTTTTACCATTGGGAGATTTGACTCGCATAGGACCACATAAATCTATATGTAAAAGTTCAAGGGGTCTAGATGAACTTACAACCTTTTTGGGTTTGAAGGAGCTAAGTGTTTGTTTACCTCGTGTGCAAACATTGCACATGTCAATACCTTTGAAGTCCATCTCAGGTAGCCCTCTTACAAGCCCTTTGGACACAAGCTTCTGTAGTGTATGTGGACTCACATGACCGAGTCTCCTGTGCCAAAGCTTTGGATCATCCGTCAAAGCCTTTAAACAGGTTAAGCTTCCTTGTGCCACTTGATTAGCATTTACAGCGTATATGTTGTTGTAACGATATGCAGTCAATATAACTTCACCTATATCATCTCTGCACACTATACATCTTTTCTTGTTAAATCTGACATTGTTACCACTATCACATAATTGAGAGACGCTGAGCAGATTATACTTCAAACCATTAACAAGATAGACATTTTTAATACTATGACTGGAATCACTTCCAACACTACCAATACCAACAATGTCGCATTTCCCTTTGTCACCAAGAGTGATTGTTCCCGTGGATTGCTCCTTTAGATCATGAAAGAGAGAGCTCTTCCCACTCATATGCCTCGAACATCCACTATCAATAATCCATTTGTGTTCTTTCACCTTGGTGATTTCCTGCAAGACAAACATCAACCTTTGTGGCTAGACCAATAAGCAAATTTGGATCCATTGTTGGGGTAAACCATATTTGGTAAAATAGTGCCTTTTGGGACCCAAACTTGTGTTATCCGTTCTTTTCTCAAATGAACAGGAAATGTATTACGAATAATGTATGGATCCTTTCTTCTATAAGGGCAGGTCTCTTTTACATGTCCCTTTCTAGCACAATGGTGACATATAGGAGAGGTTCCGCTTCCTTTAGCCTTTACAAAAGTGGTAATGTGTTGCTTCTTTAAAAACTTTGGATTGTAACCAATACCACTTTTGTTTAGAGAGCTTTGTTGCTCACCCAACATCTTATCGAGAGTGCCTTTGGATTTGGTAAAACTTATGAGGGTTGTCTGTTGGTCTAGAATCTTATTATTCAGGGAGATCTTCTCGTTCTCTAAGTCATGATGCTCATTTCTTAGAGAGGAGAGATCTTGCTTGAGTTCAGATTTCTCCGAGTCAAGCGTCTTGACTTTAATGTCAAGACCTGAATAAGAAGCTTCAAGACCTTTGACCCTCATAGACAGATCCTCAATAGTTCTTTCCTGGTCCACAGTTCTCTTAATAAGAATGTTAGTTTGGGCAATAAGCTTCTCTTCATTGGCAATCATATTTGAAAGGAATTCCGATAATACCTCTTTTGGACTTTCCATAAGTTCTCTTACAGTAGCTTGAAGCTTTTCATCGTGGGATTCATCTTCTGAGGCCATAAGACAGATGTTGGCCTTCTCATCATCGGAGTCAGAGTCGGAATCACTCCAAGTAGCCACCATGGCTTTCTTCTTCCATTTGTCACCTTTCTTGGGCTGGCTCTTTGTCTTTTGAGGGCAGTCCTTAACAAGATGATCTGTTTCACCACATTCAAAACAAGACAACAGTTTAGTCTTCTTTTCATACTTGTTGTATTGAGGCTTACCTCGAAATTTTGAAGACTCTGATCCATCCTTGTTGTTGAATTGCTTCTTCATTTTGAGAATTCTAGCAAGGCCTCTTGTGATAAGAGCAAAAGGATCATCCTCATCGTCATCTTCATCTTCGGAATCAGATCCATCCTTGGGCTCATCCTTCTTAGACTTGATTGCCAAGTTCTTAGTGCTGGTTGGAAGTTCTCCATCGTCTTCATTAAGGATCATCTCATGCGTGATCAGCTTTCCAAGAAGGTCGTCAAGGGGTAGAGTGGTGAGGTCATAGGCTTCCTCTATAGCTGTTACTTTTGAAACCCATTTCTCCTTTGGAAGGCACCTCAATATCTTCCTTACTTTCTCAACGTTGGTAAAGCTCTTGCCGAGAGAGTCAAGGTTGTTGGTGATTTCTGTGAATCGTGTGAACATGGCCTTGATTGACTCATCAGACTTCATCTTAAAGAGCTCGTACTTTCGAAGGAAGATGCTGATCTTGGTGTCTTTTACTTGGCTCGTTCCTTCATAGGTGACGACCAACTTGTCCCAAATCTCTTTAGCTGACCTACAAGAAGAGATACAGTTAAACTCATCAGTGCTAAGACCACAATAAAGTAAGTTAATAGCCCTGTAGTTCTTGGAGATGGTTTCAAGATCTGCTTGGTTGTATTCAGACTCCTTCTTTGCAACTTTGGTGTCATTTGGTCCATCATTCTCTGGAATCTTCGGACCATTCTCTATAATGTTCCAAATCTCTAGATCTTGGTCTATGATGAACATCTTCATCAAAGATCTCCAGTGGACAAAGTTGTTTCCTACAAAGAGTGGCGGTCTGCTTGTGGACCTTCCCTGTGCAAATCCTCCGCTTGCTTCACCAGACATGATCGAAAACTCACAAGATTGTTAGATCAAAAACAGTGAGTAAAGCTCTGATACCAATTGAAGGTTCGATAATGTAAAAACATTGTAATAAGAAATACTCTAGAAGGGGGGTTGAATAGAGTATGCCCGTTTTTCGCAGAAAGTCTCAAGACTTTTGGAGCTTGTACCAAAACATTTGAGATAAACCTGAATCACAAAGTTAAACAATTCGAACCAAGTGCGGAAATAAGGTAAAGCAATAAGTAAAGGACACGAGTAATTGTTTACGAGGTTCAGCACAACTTGGCCTACGTCCCCGCCTAGGGTTCTTCCACAACCCTGGGATTCAAAGGCTTTATTGATTGCTTAGCTTAGGATCCTAATAGCTCACCGAGAAGCCTCTCTCCTATACAATTTCAATCTAGTCAACTCACGTTCCCTTGGAGTCCTAGACCAATCTAGAAGAGCCCCACCTCTCTCAGCTATCTAGTACAATCCTCTAACTCTCGCAAATCAATAGCCTAGTGCAACTTCCCGAGTTATAAAATCTCGAGTAACACTTGAAATAAATATATCCTATAAGCTCATAGTGACTCTCAAAGGCTTTGAAATAGACAACAAACTCTTGAGCGCTTAGCAGAGAGACACTTGAAAGACAGATCGCTTGAATGAATGAAAGCTCGTGTGTAGCACTTGTCTATTCTCTGTCTTCTCCTTCCTTTCCTTTATAAGAGAGCATGGAGTGTGAGGATCTTCACCACCGGATCTCCAACGGCTCCTTGGAATCAGTTTGATCTTCAATCTTCTATTTATGGACACTTTGAAACGCCATGATCTATTTTGAACTGATCTCCTCAACATGTATAATGAAAGATGTAATCTTGGATATACTTCCTCAAATGGTTAGTCATACATATATATATAATATAATGGAAGTATATAATAAGATAAAATAATATACGAATAATTAAGATAGGTTTTGTATTTCATCAACTGTTAATGCTCCAAGGCCTTTGACACAAACATCCTGTCAAAGCCTTTGAAACATCTATTCCGATTTTCATCAAGGGAGGGAGTTCACAATTCCTACAACATTGGCTTAAGCTCTATTCCCATCATTTCTTTTTTTTTTTGTGTATCTCTAAGAGTTTTATACCATTATGGTATCCCATGCAATTTGAAGCAAGTATCGGCACCATGGCCTTTGTAACCATAGTGAGTACACTTTATCTCACTCTCCAGTCTCTTAATTTCCTTCCAGTTCTTCTTAGGTTGTTGGTTGCTCCTTGAATACTGGTTGTTGTTCATCGGATACAAGGGCTGAGAGTTGAACCTGCTCTTGTTTACAGCAAAGGCATTCCCATCTGTCATAGCAGATTGAATTGAATCGGCAGCCATTGCCCCTTTCTTCACCTGCCGTAATATATAGTATCTTCTCCCTACACTAGGTTGGATCCATTGAGAGAATTTGATTTCTAGCTACATCATATGTATCATTCAAGCATGCCAATATCTGCATCAATCTGTTCTTTGCCTCAATCTCATTTATCTGTTTTACCAGCTCACACCTACACTGCTTCATGACTCCACAAGTGCATAATGCCGTTTTCTCTCAGCACCTGAAGCTCATCCTAATATCTCTTGAGAACATTGTAAACATTCCCCATGGTCATACTTCCCTGCGTCACATTGCTTAGCTTCTTTTTTATTTGAAAAATCTGAGGAGCGTTGTTCTGACTATATCTTTCTACAATTTCATCCCAATGTTGTTTAGCAGAGTCAACAAACATTAAGCCTTCAGCAATCCCTTTACTCATAGAGTTTAACATCCAACATCTCACCATATAGTCAACTTTAATCCACCTTTGAACATCAACAAACTCTTCTTCATGCTTAGCATAAGTTCCATATTTAACAAATCCTAACTTGCATTTATCTCCTAAAGCCATGGTTACACACCTCTACTCCATGTAACATAATTTGACCCATTAAATGGAATAGCTACTAACTGAGCTCCGAGATGGTTAAAATTAGAAAGATATAGAGGATCATTCAAGTTACCTTGATTACTGCTTTCATTTCCATGATGTCCAAAGCCAGACCCTGCTTCATTGTTACCACTGAACATCCTGGTTTCTTCGTAGCGAAAAAAAAAATCCAAAGTTAGCTGCAAAAATCACCGTTCGCTATGATACCATGTGCAGATGATCAATCAAAATAATACTACATCGAGCAATAATGATCAATAATCAGCAAGGAAAATGATCAAAACAGTGCATTAGCTATCACTGTTTCCATGGATAAAAGAAGGAATATAAAGGCCTGATGGATAGCAGCTCTGCTGCAGTTTTGTGGATCCAAATTAAAAACCCTACATTACAAGCAACAATAACAACTTATATTGATGGACAAACCCCGTACTAGCCTTGTGCTCAAGGAGCTTATTACATAGGGAAAGCAAGGAAAAATAACTAAAGTGCCAATATGAAAGAGGACAAAAAACTGATCTGTAAATGAGCTGTTAATGAATCAGTAGCTCATTAGCTCATAATCTCCACACGTCTTGCATCAAATGAACTCCTTAAACGCACAATCCAGATGTAGTGATAAGATACAATACTCGCAGTAGTAATACCAGGCTTGGGGGCTCATCCTCTCAAAGCATAGATGACATATATAGTCCTCCAACTCTTTCTCCCTTTCATATATCATCTTTAGGTCGTGTGTGTACCCACAATGTTGGTGCTCTCTCACTAGTGGAGGCAAGAATGCACACTCGGGGTGATAGTAGACGTAGCAATATTTCTTCTTGCAACGATAACCAAATAGCTCACCACGACGCCAACAAGCTGCACAGAGATAGGAATCTTTTTTCAAGATGGACTTGGCCTTGAAGGTTAGCCAATGCTCATGCGTATGGTGATGGAGAATTGTCGGAATCAACTTGCATTTCAGATGAGTTTCAAATATGCAAGACTCGCACTCGTATGAGAATTGATATTCCACACCTTTCGCTTTGCAACGATGACATAGGTGCTCTTGTGGGAAGCAATATGTTGGGTTGGGCTCCCTCTTGAAAAATGTAGGGAAATTATCCGGAGTGAACACCTTGTTACCACCAGGTAGCTCCGCGCAACATTTATGGATAGCCAAAGGGCAAAACCCACAGGTGTATACACTGCCTGAGTTGGCCAGACTCTTAGAGCAAACCCTACAAGGATCCACATGATGACCACTGATTCGGTCTTCCATGTATATGCTAATAAAGTGTCCATCATGACAAAACTCACTATTGTTACCCTTTTTCGTGTCATCGGGAAAAGGTTGAATTGGCCGCCATTTATCGAACTCGATGTAATGGGCCTCGGTGCAGGATAACAGATCATGCACAGCTGCAAGTACTAGACGAAGTGCGACATGGTTGGTGGTATTGACAACCAGCTTAGACACCAACGGGTGGATATTGCGATCATCATCCATGTAGTCTCTCGTGAATTGGGGATCAAAAGGCCAGCTTGAGGGATTGTACCACTTTCCATAGCTGCTAGAGTCGCGGTTATTGAACAACATCTCCCAAGAGAACCTAGTTTGGGGCTTGCACTCGATGAGTAAGAGGCTAAGATTAACATCTTTTTCGCGAAAGAAAGTGAAGAGGTCAACAAGCTTGTCGAGATGGGAGCGGCGGGAGAGGGGGCAGTCGACGACGATGGACAGGCCGAGGGATATCTGGGTTTTGACAATCTGAGCGATGAGATCGTAAGCTTGGGAGATGAGGGCGGAGGCTTTTTGAGGTGGGGGAGGATGAGGCTCCCCGCAGGAGATGACATCAAGAATGTCATGAAACCGGACGGTTGACCACTGGAGGCGTCCGGCCAGGTAGCTGGCTATAGTGGTTTTGCCTGTGAATGGATCGCCCTGCATAGCTATTATTGCTGGCCTATTTGTTGTAATACCACTCATGGTTCTCCCAATCTCATCAGAGCTTCCCTCTCTTATATTAATTGTAGCTTTCCCGGTACTTGGTTCAGTCTGGCAAAGATGATCGACGGATCCGATCCCCAGTTGGTATGCACGTTATTAAAATTCAGATCTAATTGTTATACACGTTAATTATTAAATTCTGGTCAATTGATGGAGAATAAGTCATCAATTAAGATAAAGTGAAAAAAAAATGTTGCGGAATCACCACGCTCTGCCTAAAAAACATACAAGCTAAAGAGGTTTTGACCCATAGTTACTCTAAACCACCGACATTCGTGTAGCTTTCGGGTTTTAAGAGATGGCTAACAGTCAACCAGTCATCCCTTAGTCCAGGCTGAGTATAGATGTACAGGTCTGTTTCATTTTCTACCTCATACCGTAGACTCTAACTTTTGGTTTTGATTTCGAGAGGGTGAATGGGTTGGAATCAATCCATTGACTATGTTCATACAAAACAACCCATTGATTTGCATTTTTACAAAACCACCACTTGTCTTTAAATTATGTTTTCTTACATTAATGAAGAATAGATTAGTATTCAGCTGATATAGTACCCGAGGTTCTGTTTCAGCGCCCACTGTGAAGGATCGAATCGTTGCTATCCAAGTGTGAGATCATGAGATTGATTGTAATGTCCTCCTTGAGGGTTTCCATTCATTGATATAACATATATATAGGTTACAAGGTATTGGGCCTTAACGGGCTTTCAGCCCACTATACAATAGGAGACCTATGTAATCTATCAAACCCCCGCAGTCGAAACGGGAGGGGTCCGTACAATGAGACTGGAACGAAAATCAATGAATAACTGTCTAGGTAAACCCTTGGTGAATATATCAGCGCACTGATAAGAGGACAGGACATGTAGAACGCGGACATGTCCAATGGCAACCTTGTCCCTGACGAAGTGGAGATCAAGCTCAATGTGCTTCGTGCATTGATGTTGGACTGGGTTGCTAGCCAGGTAGACGGCGGAGACGTTGTCAGTGTAGACCAGAGTGGCCTTCTGTAAGGGGCATCGTAGCTCAAGCAGGAGATTGCGGAGCCAAGAGCACTCAGAGACAACGTTGGCAACACCCCTGTATTCGGCTTCAGCGCTGGAGCGAGACACGACGGACTGACGTTTGGCTGACCAAGACACAAGAGTGTCATTGAGGAAGACACAGTAACCAGACGTGGAGCGACGTGTGTCTGGACAACCACCCCAATCCGCATCAGTGTATGCCACAAGATCAAGCTTAGAGGAAGGAGTGATGGTGGTGCCGAGCTCGAGGGTGCCGCTGATGTACCGAATGATCCGCTTCAAAGCCTGAAAATGGGGTTCCCTAGGGGCATGCATGAACAAGCAGATCTGCTGGACGGCGTAACTGATATCAGGCCTGGTGAAAGTGAGATACTGAAGAGCACCAGCGAGGCTCCTGTACAGTGTTGGATCATCAACCAAAGGACCCGAATGAGCACTGAGCTTGTTGGATGTATCGACTGGGGTTGCGACGGGATTGCAGTTGACCATCTTAGCACGAGCAACAATCTCAGCAGCATACTTACTCTGTGAGAGAAACAGACCAGACGCATGCCGCTGAACGGCAACTCCCAAGAAGTAAGACAGCGGACCCAGATCAGACATGGCGAATTCGGCACTCAATCTCGAGATGATGGACGTTCGAAGAGCATCAAAAGAGGCGGTGAGAATGATGTCGTCGACATAGAGCAGCAGGAAAGCCAAGTCCGAGCCTCTCCGATAGATAAACAGAGACGTATCCGATCGGCTGCCAGTGAAACCCAAGCGGAGCAGATGAGAGGCAAACCGCTGGAACCATGCCCGTGGAGCCTGTTTCAGACCATACAGAGAGCGCTTGAGGAGACAGACATGCTTTGGACGCTCAGCATCAGCAAACCCCGGAGGCTGAAACATGTAAACCGTCTCATTCAGATGACCATGCAGAAAGGCGTTCTTGACATCCAGCTGATGGATGCCCCAGTTGCGCGACAGAGCCAGACTCAGGACCACTCGGATAGTGGCAGGCTTGACGACAGGGCTGAAGGTCTCATCACAATCAATACCTGCCTGCTGAGATCTACCGTTCACCACCAGACGGGCCTTGTAGCGCTCCAATGTCCCATCAGAGCGGAACTTGTGACGGAAGAGCCACATACAACGAATGACGTTCGCCTCAGGAGGGCGAGGAACAAGAACCCAAGTACCATTCTTCGTAAGGGCCCTATATTCGTCGAGCATAGCCGCCTGCCAATTCGGGTCTAGGAGGGCTGTTTTGTGGGAGGTGGGAACGGGGGAGAGGGAGGTCTGGGTGGAGGCAGAGGGGGAAAGGGAGTCGGGAAGGATGGGGGCAGGAGAGGCGAAGGACGCGGGCACGCCAGCCGGGGACGCGGGCGCGCCAGGTCGGGGCGCGGGCGCGCCAGGGCGGGGCGCGGGCGCGTCAGGTTGGGGCGCGGGCGCGCCTGCTTGGGGCGTGGGCGCGCCATCTTGGGGCAGGGATGTTGGCGTAGGGGATGTGGGGTGTATGGCGGGGTGATGATCGGTGGTCATGGAGACGATCTGTCGGGGTCTGAAGACACCGGAGACGCTGCGGGTGTGAGGTCTGGTTGTGGGGGGTGGCGAGGGAGGTGGGGGAGGGGGAGACGCAGGAGCACCGGGAGAGCTCTGGGGAAGAATGAAGTGAGGAAATGGTGACTCAGACTCTGACGACGACACAGGGGGTGTGGGAGATGCGAAGGGAAATCGCGACTCATCAAAGGTGACATGGCGAGAGAGAATGATCCTGTGAGTCTTGATATCAAGGCAAATATAACCGCGATGATCAGACGGGTAGCCAAGAAAGACACAAGGGGTAGAGCGAGGGTGAAGTTTATGGGGGGCGGTGGATGCTTGATTGGGAAAGCATAAGCAACCAAATGTACGAAGGTGATCATATATGGGCAAAGCAGAATACAGTGCCTGAAACGGTGAGCGATGGTTGAGGGTGGTAGAAGAGAGAATGTTGAGGAGGTAGCATGTGGTGGCCAAGGCGTAAGGCCAATAAGGGAGGGGAATGGATGCGTGGAAGAGAAGAGTGCGCATCATATTGGTGATGGTGCGGATGATTCGTTCGGCTTTGCCATTTTGTTGCGAGGTGTAGGGGCAGGATAAGCGATAGGAGATCCCATTGGTATTAAAGAAAGTGTGGAAATCTTTATTGTCAAATTCACGGCCATTGTCGCATTGGAAACACTTGACAGAGGTGTGAAACTGTGTTTTAATGTAAGCATGGAATTTGGCAAAGATAGGGAACACTTGAGATTTAAAGTGCAAAGGGAAAACCCATAAGAAGTGTGTAAAATCATCCAGAAACAAAAGGTAATACTTATGACCCTCCTTGCTAGGCACAGGAGATGTCCAGATATCACTATGAATAATATCAAAAGGTGCGAAAGTAGTGTTTAAAGAACGCTGAAACGGAAGTCTGGCATGCTTGCCTAACTGACAAGACGAACATAAACCAGAGCGGTGCTCTTTATTACAAATGACAAGACTCTTAGAACGAAGTAAATCTAAAACTGCAGGACTGGGATGACCAAGACGAGCATGCCAAAGACTGGATGATGATGCCGAGAGGGCGACTGGACTTGACGGGCTGGATGGTGAGGGCGACGACACAGGATAGAGCTCCCCAGTGCTATTACATCTCAGGCGAGTAACCCCCGTAGTAAGATCCTTCACAGAGAAACCAAACGGATCAAACTCAAGAGAAACATCATTGTCAGTGGTAAACTGACGGACAAAGATAAGGTTTTTAACAAGTTTGGGGGCAATAAGGACATTGTTTAGGTGCAAAGGGTTGGTAGGGGTTGGTAGTGTGGTGTGGCCAATGCCCGAAGTAGCAAGGCGACCACCGTTGCCAACGATAATAGAATGAGCAGGACCCTTAAAAGAATGAGATGAGAGAGTACCTGAGGAGTTCGTCATATGAGAGGTAGCGCCAGTGTCCATGTACCAAGAGCCGTCAGGAGGTGTCAGCTGCATGGAAGAGAAGGCGTTGTGCACATCAGTCGGGTATGCCTGATCGGATGATGGACGGGGAGCAGGACCCAACAAGCCCTGCTGGCGGTTGAGATATGGGGCAGGTCCACGAAACGACGCACCGGGGTAGCCATAGGGCATCCAAGGAGGGTAGCCAGGGTTGGGGTACCAAGAGGGGTGGCGGTTATCATGTTGTTGCGGGCGCCAGGTGCTGCGGCCGCCACGGCCTCTGCCGCGGCCGCGCCCGCCGCTGCGGCCGCCGCCTCTAGGTCCTTGCTGATCGTTGGTGCGGCCTAGCTGGAGGGCGAGTTGCTCGATGATGTCGCTGGATGAGACCAACGCCGTCTTGTCTTTGGCGGCGTCGGTTGTCTGACGTTGAAGGCGAGTCTCCTCCAGGATCAGTTGAGACCGGGTCTTCTCGAATGTAGGGAGAGGCTCTGTCTGCTGAATATGAGTAGCAGCAGCGTTGTATTCGGAAGGGAGACCAGAGAGAACCTGAAGAACCAGACGGGTGGCACTGGGTTTGGAGTCGACAGCGTCGAGCTGATTAGCCAGGGTCTTGATGTGCTGACAGTAGGCAGATATCGACGGAAAAGAGGAAAGCTTGCAACCTGAGAATTCGTGCTCGAGATAGACAGCACGGGTGGACTTGTTGTCTTGAAAGAGATCCTGAAGTTTCTTCCAAGCTTGCAAGGCGTTGTCTTTGGGGTCAAGGATAGTGGTCAATAGATCTTTTGAGATGGTGTTAAAGATCCATTGAAGAACAATGGTGTCAAGTTGAGCGAAGAGATCGTCGTCTTCGCTTGCAGGGCGGTTAGCGGAGGAGTCAATGTGGTGGAGGACTTTATGAGCCTTAACATGGGTCGTGAAGAGGTGCGACCACATGGTATAGGTACTGGACTCATGATCAAGAATGATAGGGATGCAATTTTTGATGTTGAAGATGGTTAGGGCGGAATGGTAGGGCGGCTTAATGGGGTCAGTAGGTTGTGGGTTAGCCATGGGGACGAGAAGAGAGGGCTAAGGGCGGCGTGGAGAGGGAGAAGAGCTGGTGACGCGGGCGCGCTGTGGGCAACGTGGGCGCGCAGGGGGATGACGCGGGCGCGCTATGGGTTGGCCGACAGTAGGATTGCGGCGGCGAGGAGGGGGAAGGAGGGGGCCGACGGTGGGAGGGCGGCGGCGATGAGAGAGAAGGAGGGGGCCGACGGTGGGAGGGCGGCGGCGAGGAGAGAGAGAAGGAGGTGGCGGCTAGGTTTAGAGAAAGAAAGAATTTAGGGTTTTTGGATCTTAGGCTGTGATACCATGTGAGATCATGAGATTGATTGTAATGTCCTCCTTGAGGGTTTCCATTCATTGATATAACATATATATAGGTTACAAGGTATTGGGCCTTAACGGGCTTTCAGCCCACTATACAATAGGAGACCTATGTAATCTATCACCAAGGAACCCGAAAAATCGTTTCGAAACCTAGATGTAGGGAAAGGAGTCGACATTTCACCTTCATTGAAGTCGGGAGGTATTTCCGGGACAAGTGCTACCCCATCTAACAGTTGAACCACTTGTCTCATACTAGGCCTTGTTTCCGGGTTGAAATGCGAACAAAGCAATCCTATCTTCAACACCATCTCCATCGCTTTCGGATTATAGTTTCCTTCCAATATAGGATCACTAGCATCAAGAATTGACCCTCTCTTGTGTAGACTCGAAACCCATTCGACCAAATCCTCTTTGTCTTCTCTATCGACACGTTCCATATCTATCGGACTCCTCCCACAAGCAACTTCAAGCACAAATGCTCCATAAGCAAACACATCACAGCTCGTCGTTGCCTTGCCCGTTCTTGCGAACTCCGGTGCCAAATACCTCACGGTTCCAACGACATGGGTAGTCTGAGGATTAGATCCATGGTCATATAATCTCGCTAGCCCAAAGTCGCCTAGTCTAGCATTCATATGAGCATCTAGTAGCACATTACTCGCCTTTACATCTCGATGTAAAACTACCTGTTCCCACTCTTCGTGTAAGTATACGAGAGCCGAAGCCACCCCTTTAATGATCTTGAGCCTTTGGTGCCAACCAAGAACCGGCTTTTCGTCTCCAGTAAGGTACTTGTCGAGGCTTCCATTTGGTATGTAATCGTAGACCAAAAGAAGCTCTCCCTTCTTTCGACAGTATCCGAAGAGCTTTACCAAATTCCTGTGCCTTAACCTTCCCATGCTAACTATTTCCGCCACAAACTCCTTCATGCCACTACAGGAACAAAGATATTTTTTGACGTTTTGTTTTCGACGCAATAAATTGTCGAAATTTTTTGACGTATTTAGCTGTCGAGATTGATACATTCTCGACACCATAGAGCGTCGAGAATGGTTTGAGTAAAATATTAAAACACCACCAGCTGCTCCTGACCCGAACACCAAGCCCCCCCTCTTACGTACAGAAGCTTCGAAACCCTTAGATGTCCTCTCGACCCAAACACAGATGTCCTCTCGACCCAAACACCATCAGGTTTGATTTCTCAACACAGGTTGGAGGCGATCGAGATATTTGGGGGCGAATTCGAGATATTTGAAGGCGAATTCGAGTTGCAAGGCTCAAATTAGGAGGTTTGAGGCGAATCAATTTCTCAAATCAGGAGGTTGAAGGCAAAATCGAGATTCACATCCGCCGTCCCTCTCCGTTCGTCTCATAATTATGTTCAGATCTCGTAGTCCCTCTCCGTCGTCCTTCCTCACCTACGGTAATCCTCTTCTCTCATTGTCTTCAGATCTCGTAGTGTTCAGGAACCCTAAAGTTATCGCGTTGTGTTCAGAAACCCTCACTTGCGATTTCTATTGGTAATCGAGTATGACATACCAAAAAAGTCCACTAGAATCAACTATTGATTTGTGGAAATCCTTATCATCTTGATTTGTGGAAATCCTTATCATCTGGTGAAGATTTTGAGGTACATTTAAACTACTTGCTTGATATTTGTAGTTTGCATGTTCATGTTTCTGAATTTTAGCAAAAACTGTTTGGAGAATATGAGCTTCACCTGATATTGATAGTTTGCTTACATTTCTTATGTGCATTGAATGCGTTGTGTAGTTGTTCTCTGTGTATGCTTTGCCTCTTATGTTGAAGTGCTTTTTTCATGTGAGTTCCGACTAATTGGGAGTTGTATCTTAAAGTTAGGGATTTTAGCAATCTGTTTCGTGTGAGGATTTCATTTTATACGATTCTTCTTAGTTTAGTAGGTTTTAGATCTTGGTGTATTGAAATTCATTTTGATGGGTTGTGTGCCTGTACACTATGATTCTAGGTGTAGTGGAATTCATTTTGATTAGGTTGTGTGTTATGTCTGTACACTATTATTGAAGAGTTGGGAGATTTTCTGGAAGGAAAGACTAGAAAATCAAAATCTGGATATATTCTCTAAACTGACATGAGGTAGACTCTTGGGTATTACTTTGGAAGTTCTATCCGCAAGGACGTCAGTTTAATTGCAATTCAAGAGGAAACAAAGCTATGCTACTGATGACTATTCTTTTCTTAATAGCTCTGCTTGTCTATAAACTATAAATATGACAGTGATGAGAACCTGTTTGTCATTGATTTATTGCTGAGATTTGTGCTTCTCCTTTTTGGGAAACATGACACGCCATACGTAATGTCTATGTGGTCATGATTTATCTATTGTGATCTTTAAGGGTTTACAAGTTAACATGACACGCCACCGATTGGAGAGATGCATACCGAGAAATTGGACGAGGCCAAGTTAACATCTGCTGTTGCATTTGTTGAAGGCGGCATACAAGAAGCATGTGATGATGCTTGTAGCATCTGCCTTGAAGAATTCTGTGAAAGCAATCCTTCCACGGTAATAAAATGTGGCAGTATGTGCTTCTTATGTAGAGTTTATGATGAATTTCTATAATCTCAACACCTTGGTGTTAGTCAACTTTCTTTCCTTTTCCCTCGCAGGTGACTGGCTGTACACATGAATTTCATCTTCAGTGCATTCTTGAGTTGTAATTAATTTGACATTGCCTATCTAGTGATTTAAAATGCTTTGTCCGTGTTTCTGTAAGATTTTGTTTAACATACTTGTTTGTATTTTTAGATCGCAAGTAAAGAATTTCTGATTGATTATGCTATTGTGTATATTCTGACACTGATTATCCAGTTGTATTTTTTCACATCTATTATTATCTCCTCCACCATTTGTGAAAAACAGGACACAGAAACCTCGTTACTCACTTAATCAGATAGTGTCAATTTTATAGGTAGAGTAGTTGAGGGAATAATTCTGCAACAATCTTTTTTTTTTGCTACCATGGTTCTCTATACATTGTCATTTTCCGCATGATTTTTGTGTATATTTTTTCCTTAGTTTTCTTGATCAGAAGAAAGAGCCATTTTTACAAAAGAGGCGGTGTTATGTTCAAAGCCCGATGATTCTTTCCTGGGTATTCTGCATGTTAGAGTTGGATATCCTTCCAGTTATGGTTACCATGTCAGTTTTTCTTGAGATTCCAGACTGAATTACTCATGCATTCCTGAAATGATAGTTACATAGCTTTTTGTCTTGTAATACTAGTTTGGTCATTGTTCCTGTAAGAGCTATGTAAGATGAGGATATCTTGCAATATATGTCGTTTGGGTCTTCCTAGCAAAGTAGAAATTATTAAGATTTCATTAGAAAATGGAGCGACAATGTGCATGTTATAGTTTCCATTAGATTGCATAGATTTTATGAAGTGTATGATTTGTTTAATCTGATATAGATAATACCAGTGAAGAAAGTGTGACTGTGAACCACATAATCCCTGGGATCTGGCGTGAGTGACTTAAATTTAGAAGTGCCTGGTAGGCTTTTGCTTTCTTAAAACTAGTTAAATAAATAGGAGACAGTGCTATGCTATCTACTTATCTCATAACTGCTACCCATTACCCAAGCTGTTTCATGGACTTCTATATAAGGAAAGTGGTTGTTAACAGCTAGTCAGTTACAACTCTCCTAGATAGTTATATTGACGTGTCAATCCTTTTCACTTCCAGGTGAAAAAAAAATTCAAACTAAAATTTGAAATGGCCCAATAGTTAGCCTATGTGATTATTTGTTAAAATATGATTATTATCAGCTAACTGAACTATATAGTTTCGAACAAATCATCACAAAGATTGTCACTTTATTCTCTTTTTTACGTACTCTATTGTAGTACAGGTTTGTTACTCTCTTTGTTCCTCTAGTTTTCCAAATCCTCAAATTGAATCTCAATTTTTTGGCGAGTGGAGTGTACTCCTCGATTTTTTTTTAAAAAAAATTATATTTCACTTGGCTTTGTAGATTAACTTGTTTGTTCAGTTCGCACTTTGAAGCTCCTTTGTGAAATCGCAAGCTCATATTCTCAAATTTTGACTTCTAAAGGTAGTCCTCTGCGGTTCTGCCCATTCCAGTTAAAAGATTGGATAAGCGTTGGAAGCAGCATCAATTCCAATTTTGTCTCCGGTGAGAACTTTGTGATGCATCACCCTTAGATATGAGATCATTCTTTTTGACCGAAACTGTCTTTTTTCATTTCTTTTGCAGACCTTTCTTATTTGGCGTGGTCATCACTGTGGTCAGGTAAGCTTCATCATCATTGCATATGCATCGGTACAGTCCAATCCCTTGCGTTTCATATATCAAAATTGTTATTTTCAGTGGCCCTAGTTCTGGTCTCTCACTAGCCTATTTGTGCTTTTACATGTCTGTTTTCTGAATCACCAAATCTTTTCATATCATTTTATTTCTCAGTTACTTCGTGCTTTTAATAGTGTCCAAGATTATGTTTTCTTGTTCAATGTTCATCCAAATTGGAGCTCACTATGAAGTTTGTGGGTTTATGTGATCTATCATTTGAGTTCCTTACTCTAGCATATACCAATTTTTCTTTCCTTCTTAAGGTTCATGTGTTCTTAGTCTCTTAATGTATTACTCTTAAGTTCTTAGTCTCTTAATGTTTCCCTTTCTCCACCGGTTCAGCGTGATGTTATACATAACTTTCTGGCTTCTGATGCAACTCTTGTTGACTTGTACAGTTGGCAAAATATCAACCCTGTTGAAGCCATGGGTTACGTTGTTGTGGATGAGTTGCTCTGTTCAAAACAAGACTTATGAGCAACCAACTGTTCTTGTGTGAGCAATTGTTCTTGTGAGCAACCTTCTGACTTTTCAAAACTTCTTGAAGCTAGATAGATATTTAGTCTTTTTTTTTATTCCAGATAGTTGTACTCGTTGTTACGCTCTTTGAACTTGGTATTTGAAGATGTTGTCTTCTTTATTGCAGCATGGTACTGCTAAGGTATGGCCTTGGCGAAACAAGCTGAAGATGCAGGAAGCAACAAAAAGGTTCGTTGTGACTCTTCAAAACTTATTTATCATTAACTACATTCATTGAACCTGTATAATAAAATACAGTACTTCCACATTTATATAATAAAATACAGGTCAAAATGTAGTGCCTTTATTCACAATTAGTAAATATTTGAATGACATTTGGATTTGAATCATTTTGACAGCTGGATGATGTATGTTACTCATATGTTTTCATCAACTGATAAATTTCCATTGTTCTAAAGCAGGAGTCAAATTGATCATTAAATCAGATTTCTGTTTCCAAATTTGATTCAGAAAAATAGAAAATGAGGTATCATCCAGCTTTGGGTTATGAAGATTAAAGAAGCGCTGTAGAAGATTGCTGCTACTTTTCTTTTGCTTATATTTCGTATGATTCCCTCGATCTTAGAGCTACTATAACTGAAATCATCTCCCACTCTCACGTGTATATGCAGATATTGGTGTTACATGGTTCACTTCATTCAAGATTAAGGTCGATTATTGGGGGTCGTCGTCTATAAGCTAGAGCTGGAAGAAGGGCAATAACATATGCATAAACTTCTCTTGGTGACGATCCTCAATCCATCACCTGCAGAATTCTTCTTCACTTATCTTGATATATTTTAAAGAATAATCACGTACGTACAATTATAAACGCTAGCTAGCTGGTTTTGGTTATGTAATTATATTGGGTGTTCATTTTGATCTTGTTAGCTACCCTCATTTTAGAAAAACAACTGCCTTCTCAATTTGTTATAGTTTGCTTTTATTCCTTAATGCAATTAAAGTCATCTCACGATTCTCACTTACCGATTGATGCAGGTTGATATGGTTTACTTCATTCACGAGGAAGATTGTAGGACAATATCAAGGAAACTTGATTGCATTTAAGCAGCTTGAGGTAATTAACCTCCTATCCTATATGATTTTAGTTTACTAACGAAATCACTGCTGCAAGCCAACTTATTTACAATTGCCTTATCATCATTTGTTATCTATGCTTAGGAGGATAACACCACCTTAACTCCCTGCAAAGGCTTAATTCTCAGCTGACTTAGTTCAAGGCACTCTATTTGTCATTGAGAGTGCTTCTTAGTCTCAGTTGACTTTAGTTCCTCATGTTTAGCAACATCTCTGAAGTTAACGGTGATAATGGAAGGCGTGATTTACTCCACATCACAATTTGGATTACATGTTTTGTGAATCCATATTCTTTTCGTTGCTTTTAGCATGTTATGTGTCAATCTGGTGCTTAAGGTGTTTTCTCTGCTAATTCGTATCTGCATATTTTTTATTTAATAAGTATTACCTCGTTTCCATCTCTATGTATTGCTCATTAATTATGTTTCGTCTAAAGCAGGAGATACTTTTGAACAAGAGTACGCCATCAAGACATGGAGTTTTGCTTACTTCATGGTAAGGATGATGGCTTCATCCCCTCCCCCCTTTTTCAGGTCAAAAAACCTCCTGCGTCAGTGTGCTTTCTCAGGGAAACTACAAAATTTTTAGTTGATCCACTCATTTTAGTTGTCATGTATATTATTTTTAATTCACTCATGTAAGATCTTGATTCATTTGACTAATGCTTTATTGGATTTGTGTTAATATTTTTTTTATTAATTAAAGGATTTTAATTAATGTGTATTGAAAGGGAATGAATGAAGAAAAATACAGTTTTTTTTATAAAAAAAATACCATGCCAATTTCGACGCTTTAGGGTGTCGAAAATGGCATGTCATTTTCGACGCTCTATGGCGTCGAAAAATACATGCCATTTCCGATGCCCTAGGACGTCGAGATTGGTTGCGACAGAATTCTGCGTCGAAAATAGCACTTTTCCATTCGTGACGCAAGAATTTCGACGCTTTTAAAAAGCGTCGAAATTGAAAATTGCGACACTTTAAAACGTCGAAATTGGTCAAAAAAAGTGTCGCAATTAGCACTGTTTTCCTGTAGTGTGCCTTGCCCTGATCCATGTGAAACTCTCTTAACAGCGACATGGAGGCCACCGCGGGTGGACAAGACGCCTTTGTAAACACTACCAGACCCTCCTTCTCCGAGCAGCTCCGTGCTCTTGAAGCCCTTGGTTGATTTATAGAGGTCCTTGTAAGGGAATCTATAAGGTTCATATTCTTTCTCCCAACCTTCACGAACTTCTGCGTATTTCCCCTGCCTCATTACATATGCAGCAACCAATATGGCTGCTGATAATACCGACACCGAAATCAGCAAGGACAGGAAAGTCCTACCGGGCCTTTTTGAGGTGCCGAACTTCGGAAGAGATGGTAGT
Organism: Persicaria tinctoria; assembly: GCA_037127255.1. Classification (NCBI taxonomy): domain Eukaryota; kingdom Viridiplantae; phylum Streptophyta; class Magnoliopsida; order Caryophyllales; family Polygonaceae; genus Persicaria; species Persicaria tinctoria. The sequence goes on along the minus strand of JBANSL010000007.1, from coordinate 14,716,538 downwards.
CAACCCGGAAATTTTGACCCGGAATTTTTTTTCGACCCGAACCCGAAAAACCGGAAATTTTCCGGGTCATCTGGGTTTCGACCCGGTGACCCGATTGACCCGGTAATTTTGACCCGATTTCACCCGATTGACCCGGTTGATTTTTAATTAAATATAATAATTTTTTTTTAATATATAATTATAATTTATTGCAAAATTATCAAATCATGATTTTTTTAATTTAAAAAGGAAAAAATTGACAAACCCGAAATCGACCCGAAATGACCCGAAATCCGGTCAAACTCGGGTTCTAGTCAACCCGGAAATACCCGGGACCCGTTTTACCCGGGACCCGAAGTGACCCGACCCGAACCCGACCCGAATGACCCGTTTGACAGGTCTACTTGGGAGCCATGGCATGGTATATCCGGATGGATGGCAAAGGCGAAAGCTGCTGAGAAAGACAAGTGCTTGTCAAACTTGATGGGGTTCGGGTGGAAGGCGAAGCCCACTGCGTGCTTGGAGTCATTGGTTAGCTGCAGCAGTCCATTAGGATGGACTTGTGCAATCCCTTTGAGAATGAGATTGGCTCCTCGGAAACCATTGTAGACGAAGTGGGTACCATCATCGCCATAGGTTGAGCCCAATAGAGGAAAGAGGAGGGCCAACAGAGTGAAAGTGGGTCTCATTGCCCTTTGCAGATTGGTATAAGCTTTAAGAGTAATGTTTCAAAAGTAATTTTTAGTCTTTGTTTTGGAGGACTTGTTGTCTCTGGAAATTGATTTAGCTTAAAAGTATGTAGCGAGTGAATGATCGCGATACATTCCAATACATTACTTGATCCAAACTACCCGATTAGTACTGTAAAAGATATGAACGCAAAGCTATCCGGTGCAGGTCTTCCAATGCCATTTTAGTCTGAAGAAGATAATAACTTCTTTGGAGTGGAAACATAGGTGTGGTTGAATTGAAAAACTGAACTGCAATTAGTTTGCAGAAGATGGGAATTTCATAAGAATTTTGAAGACAATTTGACATTATTTTAAAGTTTGGGAGAGTGATGGAACTTTACATAGGCTTCTGAATTCTGATCATCCAAAAAAAAATTACTAAGCTTCTGCATGCATATCAGTAAAAATAAGCCCGACAAAGCAAAGTGAGCATGCCACATATTAAAATGGAAAAATAACAATATTAACTTTTAACAAAAAAAATAATAACTTTAATTTTAGTTAATCCATGTACGAAGTATGCCTAATTAATCCAATAAAAATATGATTCTCAATTTCTGTTCGGTTTGTGGGTATTCCACGTTGAAAAACAAGGTAAAAACCAAACCAAAATATAAGGGAGGGGGAAGCCCCTAGTCCAGGGGCGGAGCTGAAGGGGGGGACTAGAGGGGCACGTGCCCCCCCTCTCATTTGACGAAGTACCTAGTAGTATTCTACTCGTTGCTAGCTTCATTTTGACATATAATACGCCTTAATCCGACATCTGAGTAAAAAGTTATGAATGTTTAAAAATTAAAGGTATATTAATCATTTTAATTTTGTTTCACTAGACTAAAATGTTTCTATATTTTACTTAAAATAGCATTCTCATACTATAATTAATCTCGAGAGCTTCGAAATGAGAGGTTATACTAATCATTTTGACAATTAAATAAGAAGTTACGCAAGTTTAAAATTTTTATATTTAGTTATACATTTATATGTTATAAGTGCAACAAGTTGTGTATATATTAACTATGGTTGTTATTCGAGTCAAACACGTCTAGTATTGTTTGATTATATTTAGCTCATTTAGAAACAAGTCAAGCTCGAGTGAAACCTATATTTGAACTTGAGCTCACACTCGACTTGTTTAGTAAATGAACAACCTTGAGTGAGTTTTTTTTTTAAGTATCGTGCAACTTTACTTGCTTATGACATAGTAACTTAAAATAAAATTGTTAAATTTCATAAAATTCGTGTTATTTGAGTTTTAATTAAGCAGAGCCGAGCTTTAAATCGAGCATAAAAATATGCTCATAATCAACTCATTTTGCACATCATATGCTCGAACCGAGCTTTTATTGAGCAAAACTCGAGTCAAGGTCTAGCTACTTAGCTCATATATCAACCATAATCTTAAGTTAATGTTTATTGCATTTCCTATACTTATTTAGTTATTTTTTCCGAGTATTCCATTTATATATTTCTTCTTTATAGACGCGAAAAAATGATAGTGTTTTATCATAAACCGATGAGATTTTATCTTAAAATAACATCATTTATTATCAAATTATATATAATTGTTTATGTCGAATTAATCCAAAACTATATCGTACATATATTATTGTGCCCCCCCCTCCGAAAATTTTCTGGCTCCGCCACTGCCCTAGTCCCACTACTACATTTTCGACATTTGGTGGCGGTCAAAAACCGCTGCCTAATGCCCTAAAACCGCTGCCAAAGGCCTATGTCGGCGGTTTAACGACCGCACCATCTGCTCCCGTTTCCATAGACCTATGGCAGCGGTTTCATACGCCTATGGCCGCGGCTCATGCCAGGCAGATAGACCGCTGCCCTAGGTAGTTTAAACCGCTGCCACAAAGTCTATGGGGACGGTTGTGAGTGGGAACTATGGAAGCGGTTATGGAAATCCTTAGACATCGGTTCCACGAAGCCTATAGAGGCGATACAATACACCTATGGCAGCGGTCTAAGAGATACGGCAGCAGTTTAGGTTCTCTATGGTGGCGGTTCATGAGCTTTGGCGGCGGTTGGATGATGATTTGGCAGCGGTTTGCTAGGAATGAATAGTGAGTGAATATATCTGTGGCAGCTGTTATTTTGTGTTGTGGCAGCGGTTATTGTGTGTTGTGGCAACATAAATAAAAAGTTGTGGCAGTGGTTTATATGGTTGGAAATGAAATAATTTCCCAGCGCGGTTTATTTAGAATACATATTATATATACAAACCTGTATAATATAAAGTGATATATTTACATACATTTAAATCATAAAGGTAAAATGAACTACAAAATGAAGAATATATATTCTAAAAATTGAGCTTTCATTGCATTATACTGTAATAGTAATTAGCAAAGTGTTATTTACAAAAGTGTAGTTTGCTAAGGTTTAGGTATAGCATATAAACAAACGGCTAAACCCAACATGTGGAAAATGTCGACGAGAAAAAGTGTACCAATATGGATATTGTACGTTGATGTGCAAAATGTCGAGAGACCTACAAATAAAATGGTCATCAAATTAAAATGGGCATATCTAAGACATGTCTTCATAACTGAAAATTGGGGTAGCCATTAGACATGAGATATGAGATAGTAGAGCACATGAGAGCATATGGACATCAACATAGAAACTTTAAGAGAATTCATAATTTCCACTGAAAAAGAAACTGACAGGCATCATGAATTTATACGTCTAAAGGCTGAAAAATAAAGGATGTACCCATAAATATTTCAGCGAACAAGTATTAAGAGGCAAGAAGATTCCTAAGCACATAAGGAACTTCATCTCATATTTCTTATACAAGAGGAAACACATGATAAACCATGAAACAATTATATGGGGCTGAATTTGAAGCATCAAACATGATGGCAAAAAATCAGCAAGTGTTCAATGTCTCAAAAAAGTTTCTGGACAGCAACATATCAATCCATATATCATGCTAAAAACTACACAACCAAGGCTGAAAATCAAGAAACACGTATATAGCATATAGAGGATCATCAAGAACATTTCTAAAATGAAGAATTCAGCAAGAATTCACAATAAGACCATGTAAACAAATGCATACATATCTTGAATATATAGGCTCTGAAAAAACAGCCTCCAAACAACATGCAGAGGTTAGATTTCAATACTAATACATATAAAAACGCATAGATATGAATCCAAGAACACATGAACAAGATATAACAGTTTAAAGCCAACAATAAAGGTCGGAGAATGCAGGAACTATACCTTTAGATACAAAGCCATCCACGAGAAAAGGGAGGAGAAAGCAATAGCAACTCCAAACCAGAAAAATGGAGAGCCATTGGACCAAAACACCTGAGATTAAACCAAAAAAAAAATTCCAATTCATCAAGCATTCATAATAAGAGCACTACTTGTGTTTGATCTATTATATTAACTTGCAAGGGTGAGATAATATAAGATAATATAGACCATAAATATATTTAGATATTAATAGAGAGTAGGTATATTTCCCTATGTATAAGTGAGTGTGAACTAAAATCATTGCCATAAAAATATATATATATATATAAAAGAACAACTCAAGCAGTTACAACTTGTTAGTAACATTTTCACTTAATCCATTGAAACTCCAATACTAATTTCGAAGATGAAAAAACAGACTCATTTTTAATGTGATGTGCAACGTAAAAGACCATCAAGTAGATAAGGCAGTGGCACAAGATATTATCAATTTGTCCTCATTAATTTCACAAATTGCAGACACAATGGGGTAAAAGTAAGATAAAGTTGGTGCTAACTACTAAATTTTCGAAAGGAAAGATTTTAGTTCACACTCATTTATACAAAGAATTTTTTTTCCTTAACAAGAATCCTTTTTCGAAAGTAAAACTTATTATCTTGATGACCCAAATCAAATTGAGTGGAAGTGGACCATCATCAAGTTTCTGTCCCCATTTACATCAAAACCTAGATAAAAGGTGGTGGGGGCTTGTCGATTTTTCTTGCCAATTTTCCCATGAATAAAAGCACAACAAAGAAGGGATAAAACTAGATTAAGAAAAAAGCCCATCTACTTTACACAATCCCAAAGCATTTGTTTTTACTTTCTTTCGTTTTCGTTTTACTCCCTGCCCTCGTCGATCTCGACCAAGCCTGGTCGACCTCGACTACTGATTCTCGACCTAGAGTCGCCGTAGCTTACCTGTGCAGATTCTCGACCAGACCAACTCGACTTCCACGAGCCATACTCGATCTCGAGTAGACCCCAGTCGAGATCGACTAGAACTGCTGCTGTGCTGTGTTCGACTAGTCCGATCTTCTGTCGACTAAACCCTAGTCGAGCTCGAGTACCCCTGTTGTCGACTTCTGTCCGTGAGATTCTTCCGCTGCCTAGGATCCGCTGACACGCTTCCTCGTGGATCGATCCTGACTTCCCGCTGCTACATCAGGAGGAGGTCTTGTAATTATTTGCGTGAGCAGAATCTGGTTTGAATTATTTTATTATATTTTAAAATCGATTTCCTCCCTACAACAAATTGGCGCCGTTGCCGGGGAAGCAATAATTCGCGCCTTAGGTAGTCAGTTCTCACTGTTTCTTTGAGTTACTTTTCAGGTGTATGCGCCGTTCTGGTCAAACGCCTGAGTTTGACGCCTTAGAAGAACCGGAACGCCTATTTTACATCCGAGCTAAACTACAAAGAGCCATGGCAGCTGCGGAGACACAGGAACAGCTGGTCGCTAGGCTTACCAGGGAACTAGCCGCAAAGGATGCTGCTATCGCCATAAAAGATGCTGCTATCGCCGCTGAGAAAGCAGCAAGGGAGCAAGCAGTAGCTGAGCTTGCCCAATATCCCACTACAGCAGAGGATTATATGCATCCAACTCTCGCCATGCCTAAATCGGCGATTCTAATCCCTGAAAACTCTTTTGAAATTCGCACTCAATTTCTTATAGAGCTTAAAAATAATGCCTTTTATGGCAGATTTAATGAGTGTCCTCTTGAACATATTACTAATTTTCATGACATGTGCCGTACTCTTGCTGAAGGTACAACTCTGGAATATGTCAAGATGAAAGCTTTCCGCTGGTCGCTCGCTGGACCTGCACTGAAGTGGCTAGAAGAGCTGAAACCAAGATCACTTACCACATGGGCCCAAGTAGAGCAAGAGTTTCTCAACAAATTCTTCCCACCTGCCAAGACAGCACTTCTCCGCCAGAAAATCACCGCCTTCAAACAGAGCAAAGGGGAACCGCTGGAAAGGGCATGAGAACGCTACAAAGAACTGCTGCGATCTTGCCCTACTCATGGACAGCCACCCTACGTCATTCAGGAGATCTTCTTCAATTCTCTTGATCAAGTGACTAAGGATAAGATCAACCAGTATACTCGCTATGAGTATCTGACGATGCCGCCAATCGACGCCTGGGGTGTGCTAGACAAGCTCACCAACTACGACAACAAATATGGGTCTACTGCAAACTATGAGGAGAACTCCTACGCCAGGCCAGCACCATCTATGCCACTCTACGAGCCAACAAAGGAGATTGACCCAGATGTCAGGGAGGAGTTCTATGGAGACCAGAATCGCAAGCTCCTCAAGCAAGTCAAATACCTTTATGTCAATCAGCCTTGAATCGAATGCGGATCACAGAGGCACACCACTACTGAGTGCCCACACACAGAGCAAGTCAGAATGGCAGAAACACATGAGGAGGCAGCTTACGCAGGGGGTCCAAATCGCTACAACGGAGATCAAAGGTTCTATCAGCCACAATGGAACCAGGGTCCTCCTAGGAACCCCCCACCTTACAGAGCCCCAGGACATCCAGAGAGGGATCAAAAGAAGGATGATCTGCAGCTGATCCTTGAGGAGATGCGCCGAAATCAGGGCACCATCAACATCCAGTTCCAGAACATCACCACCAAATTTGGGGAACTGGACATATGGAAAAGGGGAATAGAGACCCAGATGGGACAAATCGCTGCACAGATCCCACGACCATCCCGACAGCTCCCTGGGCAAACAGAACCAAATCCTAAGGGGAAAACCGGACATGTCGCAGCTATCAAACTCAGAAGTGGGAATCAACTACACGAGCCGGAGGTCGGAAAACAGCAAAGCAACGCAGAGCAGCAACTCGAGACAGAGCAGAGCCAACTCGATCTCGAGGAGGGTGTACTCGACATCGACAAACCCGTACTCGACCAAGACCAGAAGCTGAGCTCGGACTCCGCTGCGCAGACCAGCAACCCGAGGTCGACAACCGTACTCGAGGTCGATAAGCCCGTGGTCGAGGTCGAGGAGCAGCAAGCCGAGGTCGACGACTCTGCAGCATCTCCGACAGCTGATCTGGCTCCGAAACAGAAAAAGCCACTACCTTTCACTTCTAAAACTCATAAAGATCCTACTGCAGGTAGATTTAATAGATTTGTTAATATGCTGCAAGAACTGAACTTTTCTATTCCTTTTACAGAAGCCCTGCAAGAGATGCCTGGATATGTCAAGTTTCTGAAGGAAATCCTGAGCAAGAAGCGGTCCATCTCAGAGATCGCAGGCGAATGCAAAGTACTCCACTTCCCTGAAAAGAGGCCTGACCCTGGTAAGTTTTCTGTTACTGTGGGTTTCGGACAATATAAATATGATTCTCTATGCGATTTAGGAGCAAGTGTGAGCATCATGCCTTTATCAATCTGGCGGAAGGTTAAGATAGGATGCATAGAACATGTGGATGCTAAATTATACATGGCTAACAATACAGTGGTCATCCCTACATGTATAGTTGAAAATGTCCCCGTCCAGTTTGGTAAATTCTTTGTTCCAGCTGATTTCCTTATCATTGACTGTGCTGAAGATCCTACTAGCCCTATTATTCTTGGTAGACCATTCTTAGCTACTGCAGATGCCAGGATTAGTGTTAAGAATCGCTCGCTCACCTTCACCATAGGCGATGAGGTTTTGGATTTCTCTTTTGGCCCTGCAAAAGAGGAAATTTCTTGGCTGGAGGTGAAAAGCATCAGCATCGACGGGACCAAACAAACAGCGGAGGAAGGAGCCAGCTCTGTACTCGAGGTCGACAAGCCCTACTCGACCTCGACAAACGCTCTACTCGACTTCGACAAACCTTTGTCGACCTCGACCACCTCCACTGAACCAAAAACTTGCCAGGAGCCTAAGTATGAGGTCCCTGTACTCGATCTCGACCAGCTGTACTCGACATCGAGTAGACCCAAGCCCAAAGATTGCTGTTTTGGGTCCGAACAGGTAAGTTCAGGTATGAATTCTACTCCCCCTCAGTCCATAAATAAATTTTTTAATGATTTAAAGGGAGCTAAAACATCATGGCGAGAGAATCTGCAGAAACTGAGGGCTACAAAGAAGAAGAAGAAAGAAAAGGGAGATGATGCGAGCAACCACCTATCAGCTGAGCTTGCATACTACCATCAGGACCTAGATGATTCAGGAGAAGGGCCAAGCAGGAGCGGGCCCCATAATAATGGTCCTTGAGCGCAAACGGAGAAGTCGGCCTAGCGACTCTAAAATCTAGAGCGTGTATATAAACTTTATGAATTTTACTTTTTGGTTTTGGTTTTTATTTTTGCTTTTGGTTTTATGTGGATAGTCTTGTTTCCGTGGAATCTAATACTTTTTAATCGGCAAGCATATAAGGATCGCGAAAAGTGGAGGAAGAAGTCCCTGAAAAACCAGTCAGAATCGACGAAGGCCAAGTCGACGACGACGAGGAGGAGAAGCCAGGAGTTACTCAACCTCGAGTAGACGTACTCGACCTCGACAATGCCCAGAAGCTCCTCGACTTCAGGAACCACCAAACGCAGACAAGCCTACTCGAGATCGAGTACACCGTACTCGAGATCGACGAGCAACCTCTACTCGACCTACACTGATCAGCCTTCCTCGATGCATTATCCTGTAAGTTCCTTCCTTTACTCTTGTTTTTATTTGATTTTATACAGTGAGGACACTGTAAATTTTAAGTATGGGGTGGGGGAAGGGCTTACTTTGTGCATATTTGCTATATTTGATCATATTTGACATATATATGCATTATTTCTTTGAATTGCTACATGGCTATTTTGGAATGCATTATTGCTTTATCTGCTTATATGCATGTTTTCCAAAGTTTGAAAAAATGACCCCCATTGAAATTTTTGAATAAAGTCATGGAAGCTTATATTGAACTCGACGATGCAAAATTGGATTCATTAGAGATATAGCATGAAATTGCCTAGTAAAGGGGAAGTCACAATGAAGTGCATATTTTGTGAAAACCATAAAAGGAGGTAAAATTTGAAGTTGCTTTTGACATGTTGCATGATAAAATGATGGAGGACTTTATATTTCCATATAAATGCTCATATTGTTTAATCCTAGCCTTACCTATGCTTATGCATCACAAGAGCCATATTATGCCTTATTTCATATATTGCTCCACATGATCTAAATATTTCCATTCTTTACCTTATCCGGGGATTATGTTGAGAATGATGTTACATTATGGAGATGTCATATGGTGTTGTGATTGTTATCATTATTGGAGTTTGGAAGGAAATTGTTTGAATATATGGAAAATTTAATGAGTGAAAGAAAATCCAATCACCTCAGGAGATAAAGGTAGATTGACCCTGATCTCTGAGATAATAGTTTGGAGAGATGGGACATATTGTGAGGAGTCCAAAGCACTAAGTATCCGGGGCCATTCATGACACCCATGTTTGCGACTCGCGAGAAGGCAGTGCTGAGGTTAGAGAGGTAAAAGAATTATTATTGAGAAAAGCAATATGAAAGGTGATGAATTATATGGAGAAAGAATGTGGAATGATACTCAAGTTTGGAAATGATCCATTTCCCCGGATCAAAAGCACCACATTGCCAAGAATTGCCCACCTTTAGCCTTTTACCAATTCTACTCCTTATTTGAGCTTAAATTGAAGTCTTCTTGATTATCAATGCTTTGTCATATAAATTGTTTATGCATAACCCTCCTTTTGTGAGTAGATGTTGCTTTTATATATTTGCACATGCATGGATCTGTGACATTAGTACCTTTTCGAGGATGGTAATTGATTGCAGGGTTATATGAGAATGAATCTAAGATGTTGAGAGTTTTGATTTCTTCCCCTGAATGACAAATAAAAGTATTGCTTGAGGACAAGCAAGCTTAAGTATGGTGTGTTTGTTGTGAGCCTAATTCGCCATGTTTTACAGTAACTTTTATATCGATTTCTGCATATATTGCATACATTTGGGTTAGAACAATACAGAATCTGTGTATTTTACACTTATTTGCAATATATGGAGGTCTACACAAGTTTTGGTTATATTTCGCAGAAATCGGACGCACTTTGAAGGTTAAAGGAAACTCATGGAGAAGCTAAGGATGTTGCAGCTGGAGAAAACGCCATTTTTCACCATTCTTCATTCTGAATCAAGCTTTGATGTCTTCATGAGAGTTGTAGCCCTCGGAAAGAACTTTCCAACGCATGGTCATATGCATCAATCCGACGAACGAGGACTCGGGAAAGTGCGTTTTAAGAACAGAGCATAAAGCTGAGAAAACTCTACTCGAGATCGACTAGACTCTACTCGATCTCGACGAGCCATGGTCGAGCAGACCTGGTCGAGCAGACCTGGTCGAGCAGACCTGGTCGAGCAGATCTGATCGAGGACACTGAGTCAGAGACAACCCGACTCCCGGAACCCTACTCGATCTCGAGTACCCCTGGTCGAGATCGACGAGCCATGTCCGGAGTCGACGAGCTGTGCCGAGCCGAGAAGCCGAGGACGAAGACGCAGACCACCTCTACTCGACCTCGACGAGCCCTAGTCGAGATCGACGAGCCCCGAGTCCAGATCCGAGCCTGTCGAGTAGAGCCACCCGAAAAGACCCAGTCGACATAGCCAGTCTACTCGACCTCGACGAGCCCTTGTCGACATCGACGAGCACCATGAATCAAGTCCGAGTCTGTCGAGCGCCAGCTAGCCGAGACGACAAAGCCAAGCCAGTCAACCCTACTCGAGATCGACAAGACCCTTGTCGAGATCGAGTAGACCTCCAGAGCCGCGTTACTCGACTTGACGAATCCTACTCGACTTGGGATTCCTTGGGCCTGAAGATTGCCGATTCTATCCTAATCTATCAAGATACATCATGAAGAGAAGAAGATCTATCCATGGAAGACTTTAGATATATTTTCCTATTTTGGATTTAATTATGTTATAGTTTTTATTTATCTTTAAAGTCATAGATATAGTTTTAGATATAGATAGATATCTTCTTTCCTAGAATAGCTAGGGAATGAAGCCTATAAATAAAGCCCATGGGGCTCAGTTCTATTGATTCAATTTCAGAGCAAGACAAGTAGTTCCAAAGAGAAGTTTAGGGAGTTCGAAGGTTTTAGGGTTTTGGCATTCGACGAGAGTTGGATTGTCGGGATTGTAAAGTCTTGGAATATAGTTTAATGCAAGTTATTTCTTTTCAATCAATGATGTCTGAGTTTGCGATGAAGAGCGAGTAGTCCACCCACTTCTAGGGTTGGGGCGAGTCCGACGATAGCCATGCATAATTGAGGTAAAGATCCGACCTTTATCATGTTTTGAGCATTTTCCTACTTGTTGATGTGTTTATTGCCCGTCTAATGGAGATCCATGCTAACAACTTGGATTATAAACATAAAATCAGTAGAGACAATTAGGGTTTCTTGAGAGAGTTGTCTAATTGTTGGAAAAGGCGAAAGCTTATCCTTTAATGCGATTCACATGATTATCTGTTTGGTCCTGCCTTATGCATGTTTGGTTATCGTTGTTGCAAACCCCAATCTTGGAAGCCCTTTTACATAAAGTTTAGTCAAAATCCCAAAGCATTTGTTTTTACTTTCTTTCCTTTTCGTTTTACTCCCTGCCCTCGTCGATCTCGACCAAGCCTGGTCGACCTCGACTACTGATTCTCGACCTAGAGTCGTCGTAGCTTACCTGTGCAGATTCTTGACCAGACCAACTCGACTTCCACGAGCCGTACTCGATCTCGAGTAGACCCTAGTCGAGATCGACTAGACCTGTGCCGAGCTGTGCTGCTGTGCTGTGTTCGACTAGTCCGAGCTTCTGTCGACTAAACCCTAGTCGAGCTCGAGTACCCCTGTTGTCGACTTCTGTCCGTGAGATTCTTCCGCTGCCTAGGATCCGCTGACACGCTTCCTCGTGGATCGATCCTGACTTCCCGCTGCTACATCAGGAGGAGGTCTTGTAATTATTTGCGTGGGCAGAATCTGGTTTGAATTATTTTATTATATTTTAAACTCGATTTCCTCCCTATAACAGCTATGCTTGTGTGTCGGGAATCCATTCGCTCTACAAAAGCCACCAGCCACCAACTGTAAGAAAAGAGTTAAGAAGATGAGAAGGGAAAGTACTGTAATAGTAAGGCAATAGACCTTACAGAAGAAACCTTAATGGCTTAACCAAGCAATGGATACAACCATATCAAAAATTAAACCCCGGTAACTTAAAAGGCAGTGATATATTAATTTAAGTTTAAGTATCTAACCACCACTCACTAACATATAAAATTAAGCTACGTGAACAAAACCAAGCTCGGCATTGCACTGAACAAGATAAGTCCTGGTCTAAAGAAAAAAAGAACAAAAAGAGTATCTTTATCAGAATAGCTCATAGGTATACAATAAAACATAAAACCAAAGAGTTACATACCTTTAAATGAACTCCTTGAAGAATGAATTGTTGGGATGTTGTCACCAGCCATCCCAAGAAAGTTGACAACTACCAGCACGAACAAAATGTTCTTGAATGAAAGCATGTTGATGAACATGGCAATAGAAAGTAAAATATTTTGTTCTTTTTATGTAAATCCGGTGTAAGTTTTGCATATAAAAATTAAATTTAACAAAAGTAATCACAAGGTTACATAAACAAATAAGGTTACATAAGAGCAAATACTCTAAGACCTAAGGAAGGACAATAAGGCACTTGAACACAGGAAGCACTCAATGCCCTCTTAAGGTGAAAACTTCATTCATAAAAATCAGTCTTATTCCCAAATTTCTCAATCAATCTTATTCAAGTTCCAAATTCCTCACAATTAAATCCCAATTTCATGCAAACATTCCCAAATTTCTCAACTTTAACAAATTAGGAAAACCCTAGAAATTGGGGGGGTTTGAGAAACTTACATCAAGGGCTTCAATGGAGGAGTGAGGAGAGAAAGGTGACCGGAGCAACTGCTTGGATCTGCACTGGGCTAGCCCCGGCTGCTGCGGGTGCCGCTAAATGCTCGGGCAAGGCGCACGGACAAATGAACCGCTGCCAAAAGATACGTGGACCGCCTCTATAGGTACGAGTTTTAAAAACCGCTGTCTAAACCGCCACCATAGACTAATCCAATTCCAACTTCATAAAATACTCCTAGACCGCTGCGACAAACCGCTGCCTAATTGAACCGCTTCCATAAACCGCTTCCTCTGCTCGAAATTGTAGTAGTGCGATCCCTACACAATGGTTTAAGCTTTTGTGTAAAGTGGAGGATCCCGACATTATAAACAAAAATAAAATGAACCCGACACGACTCCTGATTTGATACGCCCCGGCTCGGGATTCTCAAAGTCTCACAATTTCGGCTATTTCCTACGATTTCGCCTGTCAAAAATACCTTCTTTAAATTAGCCCAAAATAATATGATTTTCAATTCCGACAATTTTTGCCGAAAAAATAGATGGAATTAAGAATCATATTGTTTTGGATTAATATGGGTGTGCATAGTACATGCATGAAATAGTTAAAAATAAAGTTTGTATTATTTTCAGTTAAAAGTTGATAGTTTGTATTGTATTGAGTTATTTTTTCTATTAAAATATTACATATAAAACCTTATAAAATGACATGTCATGTGTTCAGATGCTAAAATGCTCAATTAATTGGGGTATTATTATTTTTTTGTTTCCAAACGCCTTTAGACTCTTAAGTAGAACATATCAACTTGGATCGTCCGACCTAACCCTCGTTGAAGAGATAATTAAAAAGAGACTCACATCGAAAATTTGAACATTACAAATCTAGCATATATGAGTCTCCTATTGCCAATTAGTTTTTTGAGAAATTTTGGTGAAAAATCACCTTTCTGCTAATTCAATTAGGTTATTAGCACCCTAAGAAATTAAATGAGCCGCTCTAACACCTTATGGAAATAAATTAGCCGCCTAACCCTAGCTCCTTCCCGTTCGGTCTCTCTCACGCTCTCTCTGTCAGTACGCTCGTGGCCGTCCCGCTTTCTTCGTCTTCCTCGCCAGCGTCGGTTCCGTCCGCATCTCCCACCGCCCTTGTCAGATCTGCCGCCGTCTCCTATGTCGCCTCCGATGACAAAAGAGACTCGTCAACAGACCCGAATTGATTTGCCCAAATCAGTAGATAAGCTGATGATGAATTGCGCGCGTTGAAAGGAAACTTGGAAGAGATGAGATTAGGAAGGCAATGGAGATCCCTAACAGTCTGTTTGGCACTTGGTTTTTTTAGGGGAGGGAAAGGGTGGGAAATTAGGAAAGAGAAAGGAAGGGGAAGGAAGGGGAGGGATTTCACTTTCCCCTCAAATTCCACCGTTTTGATGGGGTGTGAAATCCCATCAAATTGAGCAGTTACCCACCTTTGTGATCCCTTCCCTTCCCCTTGATTGTCCACTCAAACACCAATTTTATTTTCCCCTCACTTCTCTTCCTAAAAATCCCACCTTCCAAACAGGGTGTAAAGAAACCGATGAGAACATACAATTGACAAAATCTCTAGCAGGTGAGTCCCCTATCGATGTAATTATTTTAGGAAAAGTTCAAGTTCCGACCAAGGATGATGATGAATTTTTGTCTTTCGATCCGGGAGGGTTATGCTCGATGTTGTGGTTTTATTGGGAAAACGTTGAATTGCAACGATGTTTTGCTGAGGAAGATGTCCAAGTCTAGAGGCGTCGGTCCTCTCCTTGCAAAAGATCTCGTCAGCACGGGCGCTCATCAACTGCTCGATGAAATGCCAATGAGCTCTCTGCAAATGTCCTTGGCAGTGCCAAAGATCGCCACCGTGTCCTCTACTCCTCTCATCCTCTGTCACTTGAAACTTGCAATTCTGAATTCTGAATGTTGCATTCCTTCTACTGTCATACCCACCTCTAGTGTCGCTTTCGCTACTGTTGACATGAAATTGTTGTTTCCTTGCCTTCCTGTTGTTGTTTATTGTTGTTTCTTGCTGTTGTTTATTGTTGTTATTGGTTATTTGTAGTGTTGAATTCCATTTACAGACTTTACAGTAGCTTGTTTGGTTTATGGACTTTATAATAGCTTTACAGAAGCTTGCTTGTTTTCTCCCAAATTCTGAAATTCTGAAATTGTTTGGTTAATGTTCAATTATATATGTTTGGTTTATGGACTTTACAGTAGCTTGTTTGGTTTATGGAATTTATACAGTATTATATATATATATTTGCTTTAATAAGTGTTGAATCTACTTTGGGTTTTAGGTGCGTTTTTAGGTGCTTTAGTCACCCCTGTACGTGTATTTGCTTCACTATTAGTTAAGGACCACTAATTTGACCTTATAAGTAATATTATGGACCAATATTAGATTATAAGAATGCCTATGATTTATTGGGACTTTAAATACCCCTATTGCTATGAATTTGTAGAGATACTTATTTTTCCCAATCTATTATTTATTGGGTCTTTTTCCCCCTTAGTACTTTATATGAAGCTCATTGTGGTATGTACCTCAATTTTCTCAGCCATTATTGGCATGTTTACATGCATGTTACACCATGACAAATGTTAAGTATGGATTCATATCTTCAATGATTCCGTGAATCCCTTGGAAACAAGTAGTATTTCAGGGCCTTGAAAGATTTCAAGTTGGCCATCGGTTGGATATTTTTGGTTAAAGTTCCTTTTATTTTACTTATATGATTTAGACTTCAATAAAGTCTTGCCATCATGTATTACTAGTTCACTACATGACGACGGTTGTTTGCTTTTGCCTCTTTCAACTAGCATGATCAACTGAGCTTTTGGTGGGGATTATATTCATCATTCAGTCGGTTTCAATTCCTCTTGTTTTCTTCACTACTTTGATTGTTGTTCTGTTTGTTTATTATTGTCCTAATCTAGTGTTACTTTGCTAATTTTCAGGTAATGTGGTTGTTATGACGAGAACGATAACAAACGAAGAAAGACATAGAGATTTAACGTGGTTCGACAACGGTGTGTTGCCTACGTCCACGGGCAGAGAAATAGGGATCTTTATTATGGAGGCAAACAAGAAACTAGGGTTACAATTTGGTAGGTTTATGAGTATATATAGTGCCTCATGAAACCTAATCAAACAATGGGCCTAAACCCAAAACAAATAATAAGCCCAATTCAAGGCATATTAACAAATCTCCACCTTGACTTGAATCCTCTCAGATGTACAATCGCATTGCAGCGCCAGACGTACCAAATGCAATGCCATGCCAAATGTACCAGATGCGCTTCAATGCCAGATGTACCAGAATCTCTTCTCAGAAACAGATGCACCATGACAAGTGCCAGACATTTCTCTGCCTCAGATTTGTCCTCACATGAGGACTCAGATTGCCCCGCAGGGCAGCTCAACAGTTGGTGATATTAAACAAGTCCAAACAGTGTTGGAACTTGCTCTCCGGAACTGGCTTGGTGAACATATCAGCAGGATTATCAGATGTTCCCACCTTCTTCACCCTGAATCTCTTCTCAGCTTGCCAGTGTGCTGACTCACCTTCAGAAACACCAGCCTTGTAGTTGGATGGAACACCATCCTCCTCCTCCTCGGCCACATGCAAAGCATATCCCACCAGATCGTCAGACCTGGATTTCGCAGGCCCCCTGATGTCAACCCTTTTTGGTCGATCTAGAGCAATACTTCGATGTACAGCTCCACCTGTTCCTGTGTCTAGTGGTATATTCTTTGTCTCACTAGTATCTGACTCAGTAGTACTTGTCTGTGATGATTGGTCAGTGACCAACTCATGTGCCTGAGTCTCTGCTGGAGTGAAGTTCAACTCGACCTCCTTAGCAACAGTCTCCCTAACGTTGACTGAAACAGCATCTGCAGCACCCGTGACTGCTGAACCTTGTAGGGTATACAAAGTCCCCTTTCCCTGCTTGACTCCTTGCAAAACCACATTAGAGCCCTTAAACACGCGCAACTTTCCACCATAACCCGTGTATCTGAAACCCTTGTCGTCTAACACAGTTAGGGATATAAGATTCTTTCTCATAGATGGCACATGTTTGACTTCCTCCAATGTACGAAACTTCCCATCGCTTGTCCGAAGCCTGACTGAGCCGATCCCAACAACCTTGCAGATGACATCGTTTCCCATAGAAACATTGCCCTTATCTACACATCTATATGTTGTAAACAACTCTCTTCTAGGACATACGTGACAGGACGCACCTGAGTCAAGAAACCACACATCATGATATGTGCGATTACCTGCTAGTAGAACAATATCTTCCTCAGAAGTATTTCCACCATGAACAACTGCTGCAGATCCAGATTTCTACTCTTGTTGCCTCTTCTTAGGACAGTCATTCTTCCAATGACCTTTCTCCTTACAGTAGTTACAGACATCGTCTGGTTTAGGGCCTGATTTGCGACCTTGCTTCTTGCCCCTTCTACCATCAGAATTGCCTCCATTGGCCATAAGCCCGGAAGCCTGATTGTTTGTAACCGACGCGGTTGCCTTCAGACGCAACTCTCTGCTGTGAAGCGACGATCTGACCTCTTCCAGTGTGATGGTATCCTTCCCAACGATGAACGACTGAACGAAGTTCTCGTATGTGGGGGGTAGGGATACCAGCAAAATAAGGGCAGCATCTTCGTCCTCCACCTTAACATCAATATTACGCAATTCAAGTAATAACGTGTTAAGTTGATCAAGATGATCTCTGAGTTGTGTACCTTCCTGCATACGCAGCCCGAACAACCGTTGTTTCAGAAGCAACTTGTTTGTCAGAGACTTTGTCATGTACAAACTCTCCAACTTCAGCCACAAGCCACCAGCAGTTTCCTGATCAGCAACCTCTATTATGACATCGTCTGCGAGACACAACATGATCGTCGAATGAGCCTTCTCCTCAAGAAGACCGTACTCAGCGGTGGTTGTATCAGCCCCCTTCTTGTCGGTGGTTAACGGTGCCCATAAACCTTGTTGCTTCAGCAAAGCCCGCATCTTTATCTGCCACATACTGAAAGAGTTTCTTCCAGTAAACTTGTCAATCTTCACTACAGATCTAGACATCATTCTCGACAGAAATCACAACCAAGCTCTGATACCAATTTGTTATAACGAGAACGATAACAGACGAAGAAAGACATAGAGATTTAACGTGGTTCGACAACGGTGTGTTGCCTACGTCCACGGGCAGAGAAATAGGGATCTTTATTATGGAGGCAAACAAGAAACTAGGGTTACAATTTGGTAGGTTTATGAGTATAT
Organism: Persicaria tinctoria; assembly: GCA_037127255.1. Taxonomy (NCBI): domain Eukaryota; kingdom Viridiplantae; phylum Streptophyta; class Magnoliopsida; order Caryophyllales; family Polygonaceae; genus Persicaria; species Persicaria tinctoria. The sequence continues at coordinate 14,698,329 of JBANSL010000007.1, read as the reverse complement.
ATAGTGCCTCATGAAACCTAGTCAAACAATGGGCCTAAACCCAAAACAAATAATAAGCCCAATTCAAGGCATATTAACAAATTGCTTTGCTTTGCTTCATTCATTTTTGTAATCTTCCACAAGACTGGCTGGAAGGGGTGGAAGGTGCTCATTTAATCATTCAGCATCTTCGACCCGTGCCATCAGTTGCAATACTGATAATAGCATTTCGCATAGTGGGGCCAGTGCTTCCAAGACTTGCAAATGCTCATACGATGTTCATTAACTAACACCGCTCTCTGTCGCTAATGAGATGGCAGATGCGCTTAACTTGCTCAATGAGGACGCAATTCTAATAGATGGGGTGATGGATGACTTCATCAAGATGCTTGCCGGTGATCGCAAATGCTCTTATTGTGATTCCAGTATGTGAGGCTAAGGCAAAATCCCTGGTTGTTTCTCAGTACCCGAAACATGACCTTGGTGCTCGAGAATCATTCACTTCAAAGATTACAACTGGACATGCTTGCTCTAATTCCTTTAGCTTGTTGAGCACTTGTCCAACTCCAACTTTACCCGAGAACGACAACTGTGATGATGAGCTGAAGACAAAGCTCGCTGCCATTGATTCCCATTACCAGAAGCTTCTTGGAGAGCTCCTGAAGATGAAGGCATCTGCAGTTGAAGATGCAAAAACAAAGTGGATTTCAAGGAAGATCCCAAATGGTGCTTGACGGGTACTCGGGTAGCTCATGAAGATGAATCAAGCTCTCTCTGTCTTAAATTTTTTTCGCCGCAAAATATAGCATTTTTTTACTAGTTTGTTCCCTTATTGGTACTGAAAGGTTAGTGATATTCATTGAAATGTGCATAACAATGAACACAATCTATCAATTTGATATGTATATATAGCTACAAAAATACCTTTTTTTTTACTAGTTAGTTCCCTTTTTACTAATGTTGAATATCATTATATGATTCATCGAATAGTAAGTAACCGATTTGAGTGGCCATCTCTACTGATGTTCGACTCTTCAGGAGATGTAAATTGTCTTCTAATGAATTTGATGTTTACAACACTATTTGTGGTGTTACTTTTTACGTATACCACCAATATAAATGTTGTAGTTTAAAAAACCTTGTGTTTTTATATGTGCAATGAGGTGACAATATTTTGATTGCACGTTTTAAGCTCCTATATCATCAATTATATAAAATTGTCACATAAACCGTTGCGATTAATGATGTGTAATCACAACTGTCATCAATGAATAAAAATGTAATAAACAAGTCATCAAAAGTGATTGCATCAATAAAGTGTAATCACAAATGTGTCATCGGTGAATAAAAGTAGAATCGATGAAAATATATCGATATACAATTGATTAAATTGTAAAAAAAAGTGGCATCAAACGATTTGATTAAAAAGTGGCATCTGACATCAAAACACTACTTTGAAAATTTTGCATTACATTGAAGAAAAAAAAATGTCATGAAAACACTACTTTGAAAAAATATGGCATCACGGTAAAAAAAATATAATAAAAAAATATAATAAAAAAGTGTCATCTGTAGCCGACAGTAACAAAAAAAATGGCATCAATTGTCAACGTGAACAAAAAATGTCATCACGGTAAAATATCATCAATGCTCAACGTGACATCATTATTTTGAAAAAATATGGAATCACAGTAAAAAAAATATCATAAAACATTTGACATAAAAAAAATGTCATCAATAGTCAACAGTAAAAAAAAAGCACCAATGGTCAACGTGACATCACATTAAACAAAGAATATTATCAAAGTTTGAAAAAAGTGGCACTTAAAAAATGTCATAAAACAGGTGATTATTGACCATTACTACTCTATTTGGGAAGGGTGTTAGCTTACCTAATTAACTTAGTTTGGGTGCTAATCAACTAATAAAAGGTTCAAAATAGACTAGTTAGCAAAAACACCCTAGTTTTTTTTTTCAAAATATTGTTAATTAGTTTTAAGTCTCCTATTTGCCTAACACATCACTGGGTTTATGTGTGAGGCATGTAGCGAATAAGCTCCGGTCAAGAGGTCTATGCTAACTTGTAAAAGGTTCTAGATTGTCTCTTTCAGATTTGCATTAATAGCAACGGAATATGATACCCTGCTAAGTGTGGCATTAATTTGGGCCAGGCATACTACTACGTACCCTCTGAATTCTGACATAGATTAATTGACAAATTAACGCCGAAAAAATATTAAATAAATTATATACTATATACCTGTGTTAATTAATATGTGTATTAACTTAATCATGAAAACTGATGCTTTAAAAGTTATTAAAAACATCAATTATTTATGTTAGAAAGTTATTTTTCTATTCTCTAAAACTTGAATTTTTTACTACAAAAGTTTATAAACTATTCATATTATTAATCCACTTGCTTGTGCTCTGAGGGCATAGAAATATCTTCATCATAAAATGTGGTTGGATCAACTGGGTTCAACCAGATGACACGGATTACCTGGTTTGTTAAATTAAAACTTTGATCAATTAAAAATAAATAAAAAATCCAAAGTTATACTAGGATAAGTTCAGAAATTAATATATTATTAAAATTATTAATTTATAATTATATATTATTAAAATTATTCGTGCAGATTCAAATTTCGATTTATCACGTTTTACAATTACAAGCACTCAATCTTATCTTTTCAAATCAACTTTTATATTACTCCCTCCGATGAATAATATTTAATTTTTTATTTTTCAACACGTTTTTAAAAAGCTTAAAAAACTCTATAAAATATAAAAAGATTTATTAAAATTTTAAATTAATTTTATACTCATTACTAATCGATACGAAATAATTTCAGAAAATTAATTAAAACATTGATATTTTATAGAATTTTAAATTCTGTTAAAAATTATAAGTAATACTCTAGTAAATATCAAATATTTTAGATCGGAAGTAGTATATAATTATAAGCACTCGAACATAGGAGGGCAATGCATGCACCATACAAGGCTCAAAATTAAAAGAATAACTTATCAACCACGCCTTTAACTTTAGCATTTTGAAGTTATCACAAAGTCATCAAAATATGATTTTTTATTTTAAAAAAATGACAAACCCGAAATTGATTAAATTTGAAAAAGATGAATCAAAGGACAGAGATCGATTCTCACATGCTAATTAAGGATGACAATTTGGTGGTCATCAACACTCTGAAATGGCGTTGGCTGCCATGTCCATGAGAGATTGAAATTCTCATCACTAACATCTCTAGCTTGCTTCAACAATTCGAGGTGCTCGGAATCTCCCACATATATATCAGGAAACAGATGAGCTGACCGCATGACTAGCATTGTTCAAGTTGCCGCCACATTTTCGCCCATTTAGAATAGGACCATTAGTGGTATAAGATGATCTGACCACATCTAAATCTTTACTTATATATAACAAAAAAATTTAAATATAATTTTTAAAGTTTTTTATAATGTAAAATATATATCTGAAATAATGAAGTGTTCCACCAAATATTAAATAGGATCACATTGGATTGAGACGGATTGTTTGAACTTTCTACCTTGCTCTTGAAATCATCAATGCTAAAAAGGACAAGATTTGGTACATGTTAAATTCAGTAATAATCATCAATGCTAAAAAAGACCAGATTTGGTACATGTTAAATTCAGCAATAATTACTCTCTGATTAATAGCACATCTTGAAAACTCTTACATATAGGAGTCCTACGTATATGGTGGGGTGTTTGGTATATGTTTGATTTTTGAACTTATGCAATTCGAGCAACGAATTGCATTAGTATAAACTGAGAACAAAGGAAATCGAAGAACCTCCATTGGAGGATATGAGATTGCGAGCTGTAGAAAAATAAGAGTTTGTTACAACTTACTCTACCCTATTTCCCGCCTTATAAAGGCAGCTACAAATGAATATGAAATGACGAAACTACCCCTGCTGTATGTTGCTTGCACTCGAGCTTATAGCACACACTTAGGCCCCTTGATCTCTTATGTCAATCTCACACATACACACTCATATACCCCCCTCAAGCTGTGCCTAGTACAGGAAGAACTAGGCCAAGCTTGGCTCGGAAGAACTCATGCTGCTTAGATCCAAGAGCTTTAGTGAAAATGTTAGCTAGTTGTAGAGATGTTGATACATGGATTGTGTTGATGAAGCCAACAGAAATCATTTCTCGAATGAAATGGGAATCAATTTTTAGATGTTTGATGCGCTCATGGAAAATGGGATTCAGAGCCAATTGTTGAGAAGATTTGTTATCACAATGTTGAGGGATGGGATGTGCAATGTGGATACCAAAATCAGATAGGAGGCCTTACATCCAAACCAATTCACTAGCCACATAGGACATAACCCTGTACTCACTCTCGATTGAAGACTTTGACACCACCTTCTGTTTCTTAGTCTTCCAAGAGACCAAGGATGAACCCTCTTACAATAGCCAGATAATGAACGTCATGTATCTAGGCAATTGCCCCAATCAGCATCACTAAAGGCTCAAACATTCAGTGATGAATTGGAAGAGTAAGAGAGGGCAAAATTGAATGTGCCTTTGAGTTACCTAATGAGATACATCAAGACATCCCAATGTGGTTTCAAAGAATATTGAAGGAACTCACTGAGTTGCTGGACATTGTAGGAAACGTCAGGGCGAGTAAGAGTAAGGTAAAGCAACCTCCCAACAAGTCTTCTGTAATCCTCTGGATTGGAAATGGGTTCATCTATGCTGGCAGAGAATTTAACCCCATGTGGCATAGGAAATGAAGCTTCCTTACACCCATTCATCTGTGCATCAGTGAGGATATCCAAAACATACTTCCTTTGATTCAAAAGAATACCTGCAGATGATCTAGATATTTCCATGCCAAGGAAATCTCTTGTAACCCCAATGTCCATGATGGTGAATTGCTTATGTAGATCAGATTTGGTATTCTCAATTTCAGTATTGAACTACCCATGATGAGCATATCATCAACATATACAAGAGCTACTGTCATGTGGTTCCTTGATTTCTTAATAAACAGAGATAAATCATGGGAAGATTGAAAATAGCCCAATGAGATCATGAATCTTGTAATTAAGTTCATGATTCCATTCACGACTTGCTTCCTTTAAACCATATAGAGATCTAGTCAGTTTGCACACACTTCTAGTAGCCATTTTATAACCAGGAGGTGGACTCATATAGACTTCTTCTTCCAAGTAGCCATGTAAAAAAGCATTGTTAACATCCAATTGATGCAACATCCAACCCTTACAAGCAGTAATGGAAAGAAACATTCTCATTGTAGATAGCTTAGCAACATGTGAGAATGTTTCCTTGTAATCTCTGTCTTTGACTTGATTGTAACCCTTTGCTACCAACCTTGCCTTGTATCGTTCAACTGTGCCATCAGGTATGTACTTGACCTTGAAAATCAACTTACAACCTATTGGTTTCTTTCCTGGAGGGAGAGCAGTGACTTTCCATCTATGATTATCTGTGAGTACCACCAGTTCCTTATTCATTGCAGTTTTCCATTCAGGAATTCCCTTAGCTTGAGAGTAGGAATTAGGTTCAAATATGGAGCAAGCATTGACCACGGAGTGAACATAATCTTGTGACAGATGAGATAAATTGGTGATTGCAAATACAGAAAAGGAACCAGACTGAGATGAATCAAGACTACCTCTGTTTGGGAGATGAGAGTAAGAAAAATCATTGAGTCTAGCAGGCCTAGTGATGTGTCTCCTTAGGTTCATATGAGGGACAGGAGATGTAGAAAGGTCATGTTGCTGAGCATGAGGAGTTAGTTGTGAGAGTGGTGGAGATTCTGAAACATGTAGGTTGGTAGGTGATTGAGTAACTGATGGAGAGCTAAGTGGATATGATTCATTTGTGTTGGGAGAGAGCATAGAAGGAGAGCTACTACGTACTGGTGGCAACTCGGGCTCAAAATCAGAATTATCAATTGCCTGAAAATCATTAGACTGAACATGATGTTGCACCACTGTAGTCTGTTTGAATGGAAACACATTTTCCTCAAATTTCACATGCCTACTAATAATAACTGTCATTTTATCAAGATCATACAGTTTGTAAGCCTTCTGATTTGGAGGATAGCCAAGGAATATACACCTTCTAGCCATAGTCCCCAACTTATCTCTATAATCATTTGGTTGGACAACATAGCATAGGCAACCAATGACTCTTAGTTGTTCACGGCTAAGAGATGTGTGATAGAGGATTTCGAAAGGTGATTTCCATTTTAAGGTTGGGGTAGGCATTTTATTGATAAGATGGGTTGCACCAAGTACACAATCCTTGTAGCATTGTCAGTAGAGAGGAGGCATTTTATTGATAGCATGGATCCTGATGGCTCTGGAAGTTTCTAAAAGGTGTCTATGCTTCCTCTCTACTCTCTCTAATGGATAATTCCTCTTAAATCAAACAAATCCTTGTAGCCTCTTTGAGTAAACCCAGTACCATTGTCAGTTCTCACTATTTTAACAGACAATTTGAACCAAGTCTCAACCATGTTCAGAAAGGTTGTGATCAGCCTTAGCACCTGCATCTTGTCTTGCATCAAATAAACCCAAGTGCATCTAGAAAAATCATCTAGTCTAGTGAGGAAATATTTGGCCCCACACATAGCTGGTACTCTACAGGGACCCCAAACATCCAAATGTAAAAGATGAAAAACATTCTCAGCAATGGACAAACTTCTATCAAAATGTAGCTTATGCGCTTTAGTCATAACTAGACCTGTCAAACAGGTCGGGCGGGTCGGGTTTGGGTCGAGTCGTCTCGGGTTCGGGTCCATTCCGGGTCGGGTCATTTCGGGTTACGGGTCGTGAAATGCTCAACCCATACCCATATTTAACGGGTTCGGGTCGACCCAACGGGTCAAGAGCGCTACTCATCCATAGTTTATTAAATGTCATTTACTATTTATACACGTTATTTTAAAATGATAAAATTATTTAAAATATCAATAAAAATTTATTTCTTGTTATAATTTCCTTCTTTTTAGTTTTTGAAGTATGAAATTACATATAATATATAAATGGATAATTTATATAATTATTATCATCCTTAAAACCATACATGAATAGTAAACAACATTTAAAAGTAAACAGATGGAGTATTTTTAATGACTATTTACATAGTTCATAAATCTAAAATTATTATATCATCCTAATAATAGTTATATTATTGAAAAAAAATAATTAATGTCGCTACAATAGTAATATGTAATTTTATATACATAACAAATTGTAATGTTAAATTATAAAGTAAAGTTGATGATGAAAAATATAATATTCAATCCTAATTATTATTGGTAATAAATTTCAATATTAGGTTAAATTTTAATTTATTTGTGTTTTTATTATCTTAAAGCTTGACCCAACGGGTGACCCACGGGTCGACCCAACCCGACCCAGAAATTTGCGGGTTGAACGGGTTCGGGTTGCTTCGGGTTTCGGGTTGAAATATTTGCGCCAAAACCCACGTTTTACGGGTCGGGTCGGGTCGGGTCCTCGGGTCGGGTTGATCACAACCTTTCTGAACATGGTTGAGACTTGGTCCAAATTGTCTGTTAAAATAGTGAGAACTGACAATGGTACTGGGTTTACTCAAAGAGGCTACAAGGATTTGTTTGATTTAAGAGGAATTATCCATTAGAGAGAGTAGAGAGGAAGCATAGACACCTTTTAGAAACTTCCAGAGCCATAAGGATCCATGCTAGCTTACCCTTAAGGTTTTGGGGAGATTGTGTACTTGGTGCAACAGTGATGTGTCTCCTTAGGTTCATATGAGGGACAGGAGATGTAGAAAGGCCATGTTGCTGAGCATGAGGAGTTAGTTGTGAGAGTGGTGGAGATTCTGAAACATGTAGGTTGGTAGGTGATTGAGTAACTGATGGAGAGCTAAGTGGATATGGTTCATTTGTGTTGGGAGAGAGCATAGAAGGAGAGCTACTACGTACTGGTGGCAACTCGGGCTCAAAATCAGAATTATCAATTGCCTGAAAATCATTAGACTGAACATGATGTTGCACCACTGCAGTCTGTTTGAATGGAAACACATTTTCCTCAAATTTCACATGCCTACTAATAATAACTGTCATTTTATCAAGATCATACAGTTTGTAAGACTTCTGATTTGGAGGATAGCCAAGGAATATACACCTTCTAGCCATAGTCCCCAACTTATCTCTATAATCATTTGGTTGGACAACATAGCATAGGCAACCAATGACTCTTAGTTGTTCATGGCTAAGAGATGTGTGATAGAGGATTTCGAAAGGTGATTTCCATTTTAAGGTTGGGGTAGGCATTTTATTGATAAGATGGGTTGCACCAAGTACACAATCTCCCCAAAACCTTAAGGGTAAGCTAGCATGGATCCTGATGGCTCTGGAAGTTTCTAAAAGGTGTCTATACTTCCTCTCTACTCTCTCTAATGGATAATTCCTCTTAAATCAAACAAATCCTTGTAGCCTCTTTGAGTAAACCCAGTACCATTGTCAGTTCTCACTATTTTAACAGACAATTTGAACCAAGTCTCAACCATGTTCAGAAAGGTTGTGATCAGCCTTAGCACCTGCATCTTGTCTTGCATCAAATAAACCCAAGTGCATCTAGAAAAATCATCTAGTCTAGTGAGGAAATATTTGGCCCCACACATAGCTGGTACTCTACAGGGACCCCAAACATCCAAATGTAAAAGATGAAAAACATTCTCAGCAATGGACAAACTTCTATCAAAATGTAGCTTATGCGCTTTAGTCATAACACACACATCACAATGTAGGTTCTGAATATCAATAGCAGTACAACCAGGAACATGTTGAAGCTTAGAAAAAGACATATGTCCCAATCTGGCATGCATTAACAATATGTCATTACAACTGACATTATGCAAGGAAGCAAAAAACTAAAACTGAGGCTGCACATTCACACCAGTCTTCAACACATACAGGCCTTTCTCTTCAAATCCTTTTGCAATGATCACTTTAGTTGTAAGGTCCTGTAACCAACATCCCATAGTGTCAAAACTGAACCTCAACTGTTGCTCACACAAACACTTAGAAACAGATAACAGGTTATGTCTAAACTGAGGCACCAAGAGAACATGTTTTAACACCAAATCAGAACTCAATCTGACTGTACCAAACTGTGTCACTGTGATGCATTTTCCATCAGGTAACCCAAGTTTGATTGCAGTCTTGAAATCAAAAACTTATGAGAAAATTTGACAATCAAAGGCAATATGATATGTGGCCCCAGAATGAACAATCCACAGATCATGTTGAGATTTATTCACTCCAATTAGAAAGGAAGAACTTAGAGTACCTGCAAAATGTACCATGACCTGATTGGCAGTGCTATCAGAACTCTCCACCTGGGATTTTCCTTTCATCAACTTCAAAAATTCCTGAAACACGGCATTCACAACTACTTGATCAGATTTGCTGGTGTTGTAAGCATCCTCCTCAAAAGGACTCTCTTGCTGTGTGGATTCAAACTGTGCTACAAATTTCCCACTAGGCCTAGGCTTGCCTTCATCCTTAGGCCCTCTAAACCATTCAGGATACCCTATGATCTTAAAGCAAAACTCCTTGGTATGTCCTCTCTCACCACAATGATCACATTTCCTTTCAAGCTTAGCTTTCTTATAATATCTATAGCTCTGCTCAGTATCCTTATCAAAGTACTTTGACTGCTCACCAGTCCTATAATCTCTGTACCCCTTAGCAGCATTTGCTTCACTGTCCAATTGATAATTCCTATCAATTTGTCCAAATCTTTGCCGTGCAAACCTATCAAACTGTCTTGACACATTCAAGGCATTTTGCTCACCTTGAATGGCATTAGTAACCCCTTTGGATCTCTCTATTTGCGTGGCCATTTGAAAGGCTTTATTTATCCCTGGCATAAGATCCTTAGACAATATGTTGCTCCTCAAGTTCTCATATACATCATTCAAACCCATCAAAAACTGCATTACCTTTACTTTCTTCTCTCGATCAACAATTCTCTTTAGTAAAGCACAACCGCATCCATTTATTCCTCCACAGTTGCATACAAGAACAGCATCTAGGGACTTTAGTTCATCCCAAATCTTGCTTAGTTTACCAAAATAGGCCCCTACAAACAGATTATCTTGTCTAAGGTTGGCTGATTTCCTACGCAACTGGTCATTAAATTAAACAACCAGCACATCACCATCTGGTCTGCAAGCATCCATTTTTCGAAATCATCACTGTCTTCTAGAGATTTAACACAACTTCTAGTTATGAAGCCTAGTTTAACTTGGGCTCCTAGCGCCATCTTAATGCCTGTACTCCAACTTGTAAAATTGGCTCCATTGAAGGGATTCGAGACCAGAACCATTCCTGGATGGTCCGAATTTGATAAAAACAATGGATTGACATGAGCATTCGACATACCTTGCATCATATCTCCAAACTGAATCCCTTGATTCGGAAGATTCCATCCCCTGCCGACACCTGAACCTGGTGCTGGAGGAGTGACAAAAGTTCCTCTTCCTTGTCCATTTTTTTCGCCTCCAACACCAGATGACTGTCCTGCTACTCTTCCAACCATATCGAGCACAATAATTCCAGATCTCACCGGATTTTGCAGCAAACCGAAAACGAGCTCCGGAAAACACCAGAACTTCGAAAAACACCAGGATTTCATAATGAAAACAAGCAAAGATCACATATCGTGACTCTAAGCTCTGATACCATTTGAACTTATGCAATTCGAGCAACAAATTGCATTAGTAAACTGAGAACAAAGGAAATAGAAGAACCTCCATCGGAGGATGTGAGATTGCAAGATGTAGAAAAATAAAAGTTTGTTACAACCTACTATAACTGATTTCCCGCCTTATAAATTAAGGCAGCTACAAATGAATATAAAATGACAAAACTACCCCTGCTGTATGTTGCTTACACTCGAGCTTATAGCACACACTTAGGCCTATTGATCTCTTATACCAATCTCACACATACACACTTGTTGTGAGCGGAATCTGCCATGTTTTACAGTAACTTTTATATCGATTTCTGTATACATTTCATGCATTTGGGTTAAGATAGTACAGAATCTGTGTAGTTTATGTTTATTTGCCAAAATTATGGAATCTACACCAGTTTCTGTTTAAATCGCAGAAATCGAGGCATTTACAGCAATTCTACAGAAGGTCGGAAATGCTCGGAAAACCACTACAGAAGTCCAAGGTCAAAGCAGCGAACAAGTCTGAGAGTCGAGGCTACTCGATCTCGAGTAAGCCTACTCGACCTAGACGAGCATGTCCGGGCACAGCCTAGTCGACAAAGCCATGATCGAGAACCAAGCTCCCCGAGCTCCGAAGCCAACTCGATCTCGAGGACCGTTACTCGAGGTCGACGAAGCCACAACACCAGATCCGGAGTCCCTCGAGGAGAGCTGCTCGAGAAACCCTAGTCGGCGAGCCACCGTACTCGAAGTCGACTAGGGCTTGTCGAAGTCGACGAGCGCCTGAGTCCTTGTCCGAGCCGGTCGAGCACACCAAACCGAGGACGAGAGGCCGAGCCACCTCTACTCGATCTCGACTAACCCTTGTCGAGATCGACGAGCCGCCCTGATCCATGTCTGAGCAACCCGAGGAGGTTTAGTCGATGGCCCTAGCCCTTGTCGAAGTCGACGAGACCAACTCGAGGTCGACGAGCCCAGGAAGCCATGACGAGCCACATCAAGCACCAGACGACGAATCCTACTCGAAGTCGACCAAGCCTTGTCGAGGTCGACTAGAGCAGTGCCCAGAAACGCGTCGTCGATGACCTGTCCGAGTAGAGTTGGGATTCCTTGGTGCCGAAGGCGGAAGATTTTATCCAAATACATCAAGTTCTATCTATGGAAGACGCAATCTATCAAGACATGAAGATCTACCCTAATTAGTTTTATCCTTTCCTTATGATTTATTTCCATTTAAACATTTATTTATCTTTAAGGCTTTTAGATATAATTTTAGATATAGATTTAGATAGAGATAAATGATTATTTCCTTGATTAGCAAGGTTTAGTCACTATAAATAAGGCCCTAGGGGCTGGTTTTTCAATCATTCAATTTCAGAGGAAGACAAGTAGTTCCCTTCAGAGATACAGTTTAGGGGTTCTAAGGTTTTTAGGGTTTTGGCTTTCTGCGAAAGTTGATTGCCGGAATTGTAAAGGCTTTTGAATATAGTTTTATACAAGTTATTTCTTTTCATTCAATGTCTGTTGTTGCGATGAGGCGTGAGTAGTCCACCCACTTCTGGGGCTGGGGTGAGCCCGACGGTAGCCATGTGAGGCGATGCGATAAAGGTCAGATCTTTTGTGCGATTCATCTTCTATCCCTATGAGCATGATTCTTTTGCGAGAGTTGAAGGTGATCCTTGTTTGTATTATTGAAGCGAAAGTGATCTTAATGCAACTTGGATTAATTATGTGAAAAAGAGTTAGTAACAATTAGGGTTTATGCGAAAGCCTCTATTTGCCTATTTGTTAATGACGAAAGTTATTTGATGGAAAGCATGATCTTTTATGCCTTTATGTGTTGTTTTGCATGGTTATCGTTGTGGTGTTGAAACCCTGGCCTTGGAGGTCTTTTAATATATTGAATTTACTTCGTTTCTCTAAGTTCTGTGTTTCGAAATTCTGCAATTTAAATTTCTGTCTTTTACTGTTTTAGTCGACATAGAGGAGATCTTGTCGATCTCGAGGAACCGTGGTCGAAGTCGAGTAGGGCTTCGTCTAGGTCGAGTTGATTTGCTCCTGTCTTTGTCGATTTTCAAGTTTCTGTCTTTACCTTTCTTTGTCGAAGTCGAGTACCTCTTGTCGAGGTCGAGTTGTCTGATCTTATCGAGTTGATTGCTTTTGTTCTTTACTTTCTGTTTTCATTACTGTCTTGTCGACCTGGAGGACAGCTTGTCGAGATCGACCAGCTTCTGTGTCCTCGAGTTACTTTCTGCTTTTTTTCTATTTTGCTTTGTTCTTTACTTGCTTTGCTTTACTTTCTGTCCTTAGTTAGATCTTTGCTTTTGTTTTAGTTGCCCTTGCCGGGTTTATTTGTTTCTGTTTTATTTCTGCTCCTGCTTTTGTTTCCGTGTTTTTCTGCTGCTGCTGTAAGAATCTGATAACTACCTGAGAATTGCTGACGTGCTTCCTCGTGGATTCGATCCTGATTTTCTCTTACTACAACGGGAGGAAGTCTTGTATTTATTTGCTGAGACAGGGAAGTCAGTCTGATCTATATTTTACATTTATTTCAATACTCGATTCACTCTTGCAACAACAAATTGGCGCCGTTGCCGGGGAAGCAATCAATCGCGCCTTAGGTAGTCAGTTCTCACTGTCTCTTTGAGTTAGATTGCAGGGTGTATGCGTCGTTCTGGTCAAACACCTGAGTTTGACAGCTTAGACGAACCAGAGCGCTACCTACACATCCACTCCAAACTCAAAAGGATCATGTCGGCCGCTGAAACACAGGAACAACTAATCGCTAGGCTTACCAGGGAACTAGCCGCAAGGGATGCCGCTATCAACGCTAAAGATGCTGCTATCGCCGCTGAGAGAGCAGCAAGGGAACAAGCACAAGCTGAGCTTGCCCAATATCCAACCACGGCAGAGGACTACATGCACCCAACTCTCGTCGTGCCTGAATCGGCGATTCTAATCCCTGAAAACTCTTTTGAAATTCGCACTCAATTTCTTATAGAGCTTAAAAACAATGCCTTTTATGGCAGATTTAATGAGTGTCCTCTTGAACATATTACTAACTTTCATGATATGTGCCGTACTCTTGCAGAAGGTACAACTCTGGAATATGTCAAGATGAAATATTTTCGCTGGTCGCTCGCTGGACCTGCACTGAAATGGCTGGAAGGGCTGAAGGCAAGATTACTCACAACCTGGGCCCAAGTAGAGCAAGAGTTTCTGAACAAATTCTTCCCACCTGCCAAAACAGCACATCTCCACCAGAAAATCACCGCCTTTAAACAGCAGAAAGGGGAACCGCTGGCAAGGGCATGGGAGCGCTACAAGGAACTGTTGCGATCTTGCCCTACTCATGGACAGCCACCCTACATCATTCAGGAGATCTTCTTCAACTCTCTTGATCAAGTCACTAAGGACAGAATCAACAATTATACTCGCTACGAGTATGTGACAATGCCGCCAAGTGACGCATGGGGAGTGCTGGAGAAGCTCACTACCTACGACAACAAGTATGGGTCTACTACAACTTATGAAGAGAACCCATACGCCAGGCCAACACCATCCATGCCCCTCTATGAGCCATCAAAGGAGATTGATCCAGATGTCAGGGAACAATACTACAGAGATCAGAATAGGAAGCTCATCAAGCAAGTCAAATATCTCTCTGTCAACCAGCCTTGTATTGAATGCGGATCACAAAGGCACACCACTCCTGAGTGCCCACACACAGAACAAGTCAGGATGGCAGAACACCATGAGGATGCAGCTTACGCAGGGGGACCAAATCGCTACATGGGGGACCAAAGGTTTCAGCAACCACAGTGGAACCAAGGTGTCCCTAGGAATCCCCCGCCCTACAGAGCTCCAGGACATCCAGAAAGGGAACAGAAAAAGGATGATATACAGCTGGTCCTGGAGGAAATACGAAGAAACCACACAGAAACTAGGCAGTCCTTCAACGCCGTCTATACTCAGATGCAAGGTGTCAACTCTAAGCTTGGGGAAATTGATATCTGGCGGAAAACAGTTGATACACAGATTGGTCAGCTAGCAGCAGGAATCCCCAGATAGTCAGGCGCACTCCCTGGATCTTCAGAACCAAATCCTAAGGGAAAGACTGGGCACGTCGCTGCTGTAAAACTCAGAAGCGGCCATCAACTGCAAGAGCCAGAGGTTGGAAAGCAGCAGAACGACGAAGATCAGCAAGTCGACCTCGACAAATCCGTAGTCGATCTCGAGAAGGTCGTACTCGACCTCGACAAGACTCTCGTCGATCTCGAGGAGAAATTGCCAGAATCTTCGTCTGCTCCGAACAGCAACTCGACTGCACCCAATCCAGTCGATCTCGACAAGCCTCTTGTCGATGTCGAGGAGCCCCTGGTCGAGAAATCTGCAGCAACTTCGACGTCCGTTCTGGCTCCGAATCAAAAAAAGAAGCTGCCTTTCCCCACAAAATCTCTAAAGGACCCAGCGGAGAAAAAGTTTCAGCGCTTCATCAAGATGCTTCAGAAGCTGAACGTCACCATCCCCTTCACAGAAGCTCTCAATGAAATGCCGTCCTACGTCAAGTTCCTGAAGGAGATTCTGAGCAAAAAGCGATCGATGGCAGAAATCACAGAGGAGTGCAGCCATCTGGACATACTGGAGAAGAGGCCGGATCCAGGTAAGTTTGCTATAACTATTGGATTTGGTCCATACAAAATTAATGCCCTATGTGATCTTGGAGCCAGTGTTAGTATTATGCCTTTAACGATTTGGTCCAAGATTAAGATAGGTGCCCTGGAGCCTGTGGATGCTAGACTATACATGGCCAACAACACAGTGGTCATTCCAACAGGCATGGTGGAAAATGTACCAGTACAAGTAGGTAAATTCTTCGTTCCTGCTGATTTCCTAATTGTTGATATGCAAGAAGATCCTGCTTGTCCAATTATTCTAGGAAGACCATTCTTGGCAACGGTGGATGCCAACATAAGCGTAAGGAAAGGAGTGCTCACCTTCAACATCAGCGATGAGGTAATTGAGTATTCCTTTAATAAAACTGAAAGGCATACAGGTCCAATGGAAGAGGTCAAATCTATCTCAGCTGACTACATCACCTGCGGGGAACCCAAGGTCAGAAATATGACCCCTGAGGAGATAGAAAAAAGGGACATGGAGGCCCAGGTGGAGGAGATCATGGCAATCCTCAAGGAAAACACAGAGAATCCCATTGACACAGACCAAGGTAAGTCCTTGTGGATTCATTATTTTTCGGATGCCTTGACAGGAGCTAAGTATGGGGTCAAGATCGACCAGGGCTCCTCGACATCGAGTAGAACCCTAGTCGATCTCGACCAGACCAAGGAGACTCCACCAGAGCCAGTTTCGTCGAGCAGCCAGACGGAAGCCACACCCGCGTCGATCTCGAGTAGGCTACTCGAGGTCGACAAGAACCCAGCCAACACGACTCCTGCTTCCTCGACACAGAAGCCGCCTGATGCACCATCTCTAGTCGAGATCGACAAGGGTCTTGTCGAGATCGACCACCCTTCGACGGCCTCGACTTCTTCTTCCTCGACGATGGTGACTCCAGGACCCAAGCCTTACTCGACCTCGAGTAGGCTTATCGAGGTCGACCACCAGTCGGCACCACCAAACCCTGTTTCCTTGATGAGCCACCTGCCAGGAGCAAAGTCCTTGTCGATGTCGAGTAGCCAACTCGAGGTCGACGAGCCACCTTCTTCATCGACTTCTGCCTCTTCGACCAGACCACCACAAGAGCCAGCAGCCTCGTCGATCTCGAGGAGCCCTAGTCGAGATCGACTAAACACCGTGGTGCCCGATTCCGTTTCCGCAAAGGTAAGTCAAGGTATGGATCTTTCTTCTCCTATTTCCATTAAAGATTTATCTATACATGGGAGAGGTCTGCCTTGGTATGTGCGATTGTGTAGGATTTCCAATGATGAGCCTAAGGAGTATGAAGTTGGAGACAAGCTCTATGTCTCTAAATCAAAGGATCATTGGTTTCCCAACAAATTCAACAAGAAGCGGATGAGACCGTTTGTGGTGAACAAGATCCATTCTGGAGGATTACAGCTGATGGACAAGAATGGAGTCTTATTTGAGGCCCAAGCTACATGGGCCCTGCAGATGCCACCTTGAGCATTAATGAAAGTCGGCCTAGCGACTATAAAATCTAGAGCGTGTACATAAGACTTTTTAGGACATTTGAGACTTTGTTTTTGTTTTTGCTATTATGGGTATATGTCTTCTACTTTTTCAGGTCAATGGATAGAACCAAAGCTTACTCGGACTATGAGGTGCTCCATTCGAAATTTTGCAGCTCTGCACACATGTCTTGTGAGTTTCTTTCTTTACCCTTTACATTGTTTTTTTTATACAGTGAGGACACTGTAATGTTTAAGTATGGGGTGGGGGAAGGGCTTACATTACGCATAATTGCCATATTTGACATTATTTGTGCATTATTTCTTTGAAATTGCTACATGGCTATTTTGGAATGCATTATTTATTTATGTGCTTATATGCATGTTTTCCAAAAATTTGAGAAAAATGACCCCCATTGAAAATTTTGAATAATGTCATGGAAGGTTATATTGAACTCGACGATGCAAAATTAGATTCATTAGAGATATAGCATGAAATTGCCTAGTAAAGGGAAGTCACAATGAAGTGCATTATTTTCTTGAAAACCATGAAAGGAGGTAAAATTTGAATTTGCTTTTGACATGTTGCATGATAAAATGATGGAGGACTTTATATTTCCACATAATGCTCATTGTTAATTCCTAGCCTTACCTATGCTTATGCATCACAAAAGCCATAATATGCCTTATTTCAAATATTGCTCCACATGATCTAAATATTTCCATTCTTTACCTTATCCGGGGATTATGTTGAGAATGATGTTACATTATGGAGATGTTATATGGTGTTTGTGTTATATATCATATTTGGAGTTTGGAAGGAAATTATTTGAAATATATGAAAAATTTAATGAGTGAAAGAAAATCCAATCACCTCAGGAGATAAAGGTAGATTGACCCTACTCCCTAAGATAATAGTTTGGAGAGATGGGACACATTGTGAGGAGTCCGACGCACTAAGTATCCGGGGCCATTCATGACACCCATGTTTGCGACTCGCGAGAAGGCAGTGCTGACGTTAGAGAGGTAAAAGCATTATTATGAATAAAAGCATTATGAAAGGTGATGAATCAAAGGAAGAAGGAATGTGGAAATTCAAGTTTGAAAGTGATCCATTTCCCCGAATCATAAAAGCACCACATTGCCAAAAATTGCCCACCTTTTAGGCTTTTACCAATCTACTCCTTCATGAGCTTAAATTAAAGTCTTCTTGATTATCGATGCTTTGTCACACAAAAATTATTTGTGCATAACCCTCCTTTTATGAGTAGATGTTGCTTTTACATATTTGCACATGCATGGATCTGTGACACTAGTACCTTTTCGAGGATGGTAATTAATTGCAGGGACATATAAGAATGAATCTAAGATGTTGAGAGTTTTTATTACTTCCCCTGAATGACAAATTAAAAGTATTGCTTGAGGACAAGCAAGCTTAAGTATGGGGTGTTTGTTGTGAGCGGAATCTGCCATGTTTAACAGTAACTTTTATATCGATTTCTGTATACATTTCATGCATTTGGGTTAAGATAGTACAGAATCTGTGTAGTTTATGTTTATTTGCCAAAATTATGGAATCTACACCAGTTTCTGTTTAAATCGCAGAAATCGAGGCATTTACAGCAATTCTACAGAAGGTCGGAAATGCTCGGAAAACCACTACAGAAGTCCAAGGTCAAAGCAGCGAACAAGTCTGAGAGTCGAGGCTACTCGATCTCGAGTAAGCCTACTCGACCTAGACGAGCCTGTCCGGGCACAGCCTAGTCGACAAAGCCATGATCGAGAACCAAGCTCCCCGAGCTCTGAAGCCAACTCGATCTCGAGGACCGTTACTCGAGGTCGACGAAGCCACAGCACCAGATCCGGAGTCCCTCGAGGAGAGCTGCTCGAGAAACCCTAGTCGGCGAGCCACCGTACTCGAAGTCGACTAGGGCTTGTCGAAGTCGACGAGCGCCTGAGTCCTTGTCCGAGCCGGTCGAGCACACCAAACCGAGGACGAGAGGCCGAGCCACCTCTACTCGATCTCGACTAACCCTTGTCGAGATCGACGAGCCGCCCTGAGCCATGTCTGAGCAACCCGAGGAGGTTTAGTCGATGGCCCTAGCCCTTGTCGAAGTCGACGAGACCAACTCGAGGTCGACGAGCCCAAGAAGCCATGACGAGCCACATCAAGCACCAAACGACGAATCTTACTCGAAGTCGACCAAGCCTTGTCGAGGTCGACTAGAGCAGTGCCCAGAAACGCGTCGTCGATGACCTGTCCGAGTAGAGTTGGGATTCCTTGGTGCCGAAGGCGGAAGATTCTATCCAAATACATCAAGTTCTATCTGTGGAAGACGCAATCTATCAAGACATGAAGATCTACCCTAATTAGTTTTATCCTTTCCTTATGATTTATTTCCATTTAAACATTTATTTATCTTTAAGGCTTTTAGATATAATTTTAGATATAGATTTAGATAGAGATAAATGATTATTTCCTTGATTAGCAAGGTTTAGTCACTATAAATAAGGCCCTAGGGGCTGGTTTTTCAATCATTCAATTTCAGAGGAAGACAAGTAGTTCCCTTCAGAGATACAGTTTAGGGGTTCTAAGGTTTTTAGGGTTTTGGCTTTCTGCGAAAGTTGATTGCCGGAATTGTAAAGGCTTTTGAATATAGTTTTATACAAGTTATTTCTTTTCATTCAATGTCTGTTGTTGCGATGAGGCGTGAGTAGTCCACCCACTTCTGGGGCTGGGGTGAGCCCGACGGTAGCCATGTGAGGCGATGCGATAAAGGTCAGATCTTTTGTGCGATTCATCTTCTATCCCTATGAGCATGATTCTTTTGCGAGAGTTGAAGGTGATCCTTGTTTGTATTATTGAAGCGAAAGTGATCTTAATGCAACTTGGATTAATTATGTGAAAAAGAGTTAGTAACAATTAGGGTTTATGCGAAAGCCTCTATTTGCCTATTTGTTAATGACGAAAGTTATTTGATGGAAAGCATGATCTTTTATGCCTTTATGTGTTGTTTTGCATGGTTATCGTTGTGGTGTTGAAACCCTGGCCTTGGAGGTCTTTTAATATATTGAATTTACTTCGTTTCTCTAAGTTCTGTGTTTCGAAATTCTGCAATTTAAATTTCTGTCTTTTACTGTTTTAGTCGACATAGAGGAGATCTTGTCGATCTCGAGGAACCGTGGTCGAAGTCGAGTAGGGCTTCGTCTAGGTCGAGTTGATTTGCTCCTGTCTTTGTCGATTTTCAAGTTTCTGTCTTTACCTTTCTTTGTCGAAGTCGAGTACCTCTTGTCGAGGTCGAGTTGTCTGATCTTATCGAGTTGATTGCTTTTGTTCTTTACTTTCTGTTTTCATTACTGTCTTGTCGACCTGGAGGACAGCTTGTCGAGATCGACCAGCTTCTGTGTCCTCGAGTTACTTTCTGCTTTGTTTCTGTTTTGCTTTGTTCTTTACTTGCTTTGCTTTACTTTCTGTCTTTAGTTAGATCTTTGCCTTTGTTTTAGTTGCCCTTGCCGGGTTTATTTGTTTCTGTTTTATTTCTGCTCCTGCTTTTGTTTCCGTGTTTTTCTGCTGCTGCTGTAAGAATCTGATAGCTACCTGAGAATTGCTGACGTGCTTCCTCGTGGATTCGATCCTGATTTTCTCTTACTACAACGGGAGGAAGTCTTGTATTTATTTGCTGAGACAGGGAAGTCAGTCTGATCTATATTTTACATTTATTTCAATACTCGATTCACTCCTGCAACAACAAACACTCATATGATTAGTCATGGTATACCTCACAAATGGGGTTTCAAACCTTCTTACAATCTATTTTCATCAATACTTGTCCTTTTTATGTTTTTGACGATGAAGTTAATAATTTAGGTACACAAGTAATTTTTGCAATGAAACTAAACAATAACATCCCTAGATTGCAGGGCCGTGCCGATTATTTTGGAGGCCCTGTACAATTTTTTTTCCAAACAATAATGAAATTAAATTAATTTAAATAAATTCAAAATTATTTACTAATCCTAGTGAAATTAAATTAATTTTTGGAAGAAAAAATAGCAACATACACAAATATATTTTTTCTTCCAAAAATTGACTAAAATACTTTTTATACTTGGAAAATGTTGAAAATATTTAAATACTACGGAGTACTATATTTATCAAAGTGTTGATTATGCTTCTTAAAAAAATGAACATAAAAAAATGAACATAAAAAAAGTTATAAAATATTAAAAAAAAATGGGAATGATTAAAGCTGTAGAGTATTAAAAAAATAGAAAAAGAAATGTGGATAGAAAGAAAGTGATTGAGCTCACCCTCAGAGGAATCGAACGCGGGTGGAAAGTAAAAATCAAGCTCTTCTTCATGCGCGCAGGGCTAAGCTCCTACCACTAGGCTAATTGAACATCTTTGATTAATAAAGAAAACAAAATATATATATACATAACCATGTGCAATATTGGGCCCTTCAAAAATTTGGGGCCCTGTTCGGTAGGCCCACTTGTACATGCTTGTGGCACGGGCCTGCTAGATTGTCATGTGTAAAGAAATGTTTAGGGTCAATCGAGTTGTATGTACGTACTCTTTTTTCGCCTACACTGAGAGAGTGTTCTCAAAACTACAACAACTAATTTTTGCAACGAAACTAAACAATATATAACATAACTAGTTTATCATGTTTAAATCAAGGTTTGGGACCAATCAAGTTGTATGTACTCTTTTTTCACTTACGTATACCTTGAGAGAGTGTGTTCTCAAAAATAAAAGCCTAAAAACGACAAGTTTTTATTGAACGGATCGATGAAGCCATTCATGAGCTTCTTTGGATTGGGCATTGTCTGAAAAATAGGGTTTGGACACTCCAACCTTCTTATTATATTCAAATAGAGGAACCAAATAACACAGAGTAATTAAATTCCATAGTCATATATATCTATTCAAACTTATTCCTAAGTGTATTACATATAATCGAATTTCAGTACTAAACGAATAGTACTACAAGCATAAAATTAGGCAAAATTCAACATAGAGAACA
This sequence comes from Persicaria tinctoria, assembly GCA_037127255.1. Lineage (NCBI taxonomy): Eukaryota > Viridiplantae > Streptophyta > Magnoliopsida > Caryophyllales > Polygonaceae > Persicaria > Persicaria tinctoria. The sequence continues at coordinate 14,676,411 of JBANSL010000007.1, read as the reverse complement.
CAGAAAGGCAATGCATACACAGAGCCTTATTTAAGTTAACGCCCATACTTGAGAACTGAATCACTAGTACTGTAGGAGAAGCTCGCGCCAGTTGCGGGTTTGTCCGAAAACAATGAGGTTGAGGTCCCGGTGCTCTTCACAAAGATACCGATCTCCTCAGACTCGAGAGACATTTCGGGCAACTCAGCATCGCCATTTAGAAACAGCACTGCTTGGCTCATACTTAGCCTTGCTTCTGGTCTTGGTTGTACACATAGTAGCCCAACCTTCAAAACCAACTCCATCTCCGGTTTATCGTATTCCTCCTCCAATCTAGGATCGCTTACTTCTAAAACATTCCCTCTCTTCCAACATTGCCACACCCAGTCGACAAGAACCACATCCCGGGGAAGACTCTCTCTGTCTACTGGCCTCCTTCCGCAAGCCACTTCGAGTATAAACGTTCCAAAGGCGAAAACGTCGGTTCTTGTTGTTGCCCTGCCTGTTCTTGATAACTCCGGGGCAAGGTACCCAACGGTGCCTACGACACGAGTGGTTTGAGGATTAGCCCCATGATCATATAACCGCGCAAGGCCAAAGTCGCCAAGGCGAGCATTCATGTTCGCATCCAAAAGGATGTTACTAGCCTTGATATCTCTGTGTAGGACGACTTGCTCCCACTCTTCGTGAAGGTAGAGCAAAGCTGACGCGACTCCTCGGATTATACTGAACCTCTGGGACCAAGAAAGGGTCGGTGTTTCGTCGCTGAAGAGGTGATTGTCAAGACTTCCATTGATCATGTACTCATACACCAAGAGCAGCTCCCCTTTTCTCCGACAGTAACCGAGTAAGGGAACCAAGTTCCGGTGCCTCAGCCTCCTCATGACGGCCACCTCAGACACAAACTCCTTCATCCCTTGTCTTGAATCATGTGATATTCTCTTCACAGCAACATTCGTGTCGGTGGCTCTTAGCGTTCCTCGATATACTTTCCCGAAACCTCCGGCTCCTAGAAGCTCTTTGTCCTTGAAACCCTTTGTTGCCTTATAAAGATCCTTGTAAGAAAACCTTTGAACTGCATACTCTTCTTCCCAATCTTCCATTACTTCTTCGTATTTCTTCCTTCGTCGATCATAAGCCAAGCCAACAACCACTACCAGGAGAATCGATACGATTGATAGTAGGACTACTAGCTGAACACTGACTTTCTTCTTCGCTTTCGGAGCCTTTGGAAGCTTAGAAAGATCAAAGTTCTCGGCTTCTCCACTTTGGTTGAAGCTCCATCCAAGAACATAGTGGCTGCTCGAAACCTGACCGGTTGCAGCAGAAAACCCGACATATATAGTATCCAAGAGCACTTCAGAGAGGTTAATTTGCTTCGATAAAGAACCTTACTAGGCTTTGGCTCACCGAGTGGGGCTATATCGACAGTAACTTCCTTCTTCGATGCATTATACTCTATCCATACCTGCATTGGCTTTCCACTAATAAGATTCAGGCTCACATCCCTTTGCTTCTTATCCGAATAGTAGCTCACTGAAGTTGCTGCAACCGACCTCACGCTGTTGACATCAATTCCGACATGGTTGTTATCTATGTCGCCCAATCCTGGGTTATGTGTAGTATCCAGCTCGATGGCGAATATATGATTGGAGGCATTGCCATTCCTCATACTGTTAAGGATTCCGATGAATGAGTTTCCACCGGCTTTGCTAAAGTCCTTGGAAGATGAGATCACAAAGGCAAGGCCCTCACCTCCTTTCTTTGGGAAGAGTGGCCTGATTGCAAAAGCAAAGGTTGTCGAAAGTGAAGCAGAAGCGCTCAGCCTTAGAGGAGACGGATAAAGGGCGTGTCCCTGTTGGTCCTCCGTTTGGTTCGTAAGCTCCAACAAGCCATTGGAGCGGATCTTAGCATCACCATCGAGATCAAGGTTGGCCCCCTTAAAGCCGTTGTAGATGAACTGCTTCGGTTGAGCAGAACCTGAGAGTATAGTGATCGCGATACAGATCAAAATCAGCAGCTTTGCAGTGTATTTGGCCATGGATGGAGATAAGGCTAAGAGCTTCAATGATTTGGCTTAAATGAACTGATGAAGATTTTTTGTAAAAGTTGGTATATATTTGGTTTAGTACATCTAGTTTCCCTGTAGTTCAAGTAACAAGTGACATGTGGGTCTGTCAACATTCAAGGGCATGATATGATGTTTTATTAATTTAATTAAATTTTGTATGGTAGTAGGTAGTTACTGACTTTGAAAGACCTTTGTACGCAGTTGTTGTAGAAAAACAACTAAAATTTACAAATACATTAAAATTTTAATGGGTTAGATACACTAAAATTTTCAAATACATTTTCATATATTCATAATTTTTATTAACAAACCTTTTATTCTAATAAACAAATACATAATTTTATTAATTTTCTCTTACTCTTAAAAAAAAAAAAATTAGGGCGGGCTGAAGTGCCTAATAGTATGTTGCGAGTGATTGAATGACCGAGGTACATGCCAATACATGACTTGACCCAAACTACCCGTTTAGAACTGTAAATGATATGAACGCAAAGCTATCCGGTGCCCGTCTTCCAACGCCATTTTAGTCTGAAGATGATACTGACTTCTTTGGGAGACTCGTGTGAATTTACTAAGAAGATGATGCTGACTTCTTTGAGGTGGAATTGAAAAACTGAACTGCAAAAATTTCAAGAAGATTGGAATATACTAAGAATTTTGAAGACAATTTGACATTATTTTACAGTTTGGGAGACTGATGCAAACTTACATATAAGCTTCTGATCATTCAAAAACAATACTAATATGACACCAATCTCAGAATGTTTTCTATTAGTTCAGGGGTTGCATATCAATAAAAATAGGAAAAATGGACAAAAATAATACCAAGTATCAACTTTTGGCAAAAAATAATACGAACTTTGAAATTGGCCGTTTTATATACGAACTATCGCCCTATTAACCGAAAATAATACATATGTGTATTCCGGTGAACTTTCCGACCAAATATGCCAGGTGGACGCCGGAAAACACACATGACATAAAATTTTGCTACGTCACCAAACTTGTAACTTATGCCATGTCATAAATTTATTTTTCAGTTTTTTTTTTAAAAATTAAACAAATATGCAAATAGCTACCGTACCTTTCGAAACAATGGAATCGAGGGTAGGCGTCTTCACTTTCTTCTCAATGTTATCTGCTCGTTCTCTCCTCCGTCGTTTCGAAAGGTACGGTAGCTATTTGCTTATTTGTTTCATTTTTCTTTTTTTTTAAAAAAAAAAAACTGAAAAATAAATTTATGACATGGCATAACTTACAATTGGTGACATGGCAAAAATTTATGCCATGTGTGTTTTCCGGCGTCCACGTGGCGTATTTGGTCGGAAAGTTCACCGGAATACTCATATGTATTATTTTCGGTTAATAGGGCGATAGTTCGTATATGAAACGGCCAATTTCAAAGTTCGTATTATTTTTGGCCAAAAGTTGATACTTGGTATTATTTTTGTCCATTTTTCCATAAAAATAAGCCCAACAAAGCAAAATGAGCATGCCACATTAAAATATGATAGGTAATTAAAACTACAAAAAAATTGCAAAACAGACACTTTATTTGGACGTATTTGCAAAATAGCTACGGATTTGGACAATTTAGTAAAATAGCCGCTATATATACTTATTCTCGGATTGTACGAACATTTTTTTGTGTCTCCCAAATCTCGCCCTCTCGATCTGTTCTCTCTCTCTGTCGGATCCGGCTCCGATGGCGGCGAGTCTCCTCCTGTTCGCTGCCGCAGCGCCGCACGCTCCTCCTCTCCTGTGCTCGACGAGGACGACGTCGTCGCTCATCTCTTCCCTCCCTCTCGCCGCCTCTTCCTTGCCTTCCATCTTCCTCCGTCTCTGGAGGTCGTCCTCCTGTGCTCGACGAGGATGACGCAATCGATCCAAGGAGAAGCAACCGGCCATCTCAGATCTGTTCTATGGCGCTCGAGAGGTGATCCTCTCTACTCCCTTTGGTTAGGTTCAACGCTTTTCTTCCCGGATCTAATCGTTATGCCTCATAATCTGGATGGATGTTGCTGCTGCAGACGGAGGTATGAATTGGATGATCCTCCATATCTCCCATCTGATCTCGCCTTCCTCCTGCTTCGAAACCGGCGGCGCTCCGCTCCGCTTCCTCCTTCAAGCAAGGATTTTCATCCGATCCCCCATTATTAGTGAACAAAGGTAACTTCATTGATTTTGCCTTAATTTGCTGATGCCTAATGGTGAATTGTTCATTTACTGTTTTACTATTTTAGTTGGCTACTAGTTCTTCATATCACAGTTGGTTGATTGAAAGACAATCACATATTCCCTCTTCTGCTAAAGAAATTGAAATTGATGTGTGTGATATTGTTCATTGCTGTGTGATCTGAATGTGAATGCATTCAAGTGCTAATGATGGACACTAATTAGCAGTTATAGAAACTAAGATTAATGTCTTTAGCATTTTCTATTGTGAGTGAAAGGAGAAAAAGGAGAGATGATGGCTGATACAAGGTATCTCCTACAGGCTACAACTACAATGGGACTAGTCATGTTTTGTACTGTTTAAACTAGTGCACTGTATATAGTTAATAGTACCTTGAATTGGTATATAGTTAAGAGTACCTACATATATAATATATACATGAATTTTCTTAGAGTTGCACAACTCGAGCTTAGAGTTGCACAACCCGAGCTTAGAGTTGCACAACCCGGGCTTAGAGTTGCACAACCCGAGCCTAGAGTTGCACAACTTGAGCCTAGAGTTGCACAACTCGAGCATTATTGTGTTTTTCGTGATCTAGTTTGTGCTTTGCTTAGTGAAATGTGTTCCTTGGTGATCTTGTTTGTGCTTTGATTGCTCATTGCTTGGATTTGATATTGCTTAGTGAAATGTGTTCCTTAGTGATTGCTCATTGCTTGGATTTGATAGTAGTGTATATTGAGCAGTTTATCCTGATTATACTTCATATTTACACAGTTGTGACGAGTGTGCAGGTTGTGCAACTGAAACTGGAATCGCTTGCATTTGTCACTGCCCACTTGAATCCTCGATGCTTATAGATTAGTTTTCTTTATGCAGGTCTCTGGATTATTTGCATAGAGGAGAGGAGCTACAGGCCAGCAAATTCTGAAACATCACCCAGCATGTAATGTTGGTGATTGTACCGTGATCCAAGAATGACAATGTATTTATTTTCCTTGCCTAACAATTGCTTGTGAGTTCCTTTTGCAAAAATGATGAAAATTTGGCGGTGGATGCATTTGTTGATATATCCTTGTTCTTTTTTCGGCTTTGGTAACTCTGATTTTCTTTTCTCTTATCTAAATTATAAGATTAGATGGCAATCTTATGCTAAAATCAATCGGTTGATTGTTGCTTTAATTTACCTTCCTTGTGGTATGCTCAATTTGCCATTGCTAGTTTGTGGATGAGCTTTTATAGTTTTATGTTTGCAATTTGATAGAAATCGATATCAGATCTTGCAATTTTTGTGTGGAATGTGCTAGCATCTTATTGTGTGGTTGTGAATAAGAAAAACAAATCGAAACTTTTTCGCTGCAATCAATCTATAAGCTGCTTCGTAAATCTATCTTTCTGGTGGTATCTATATGAGTTTTTGTGTTTGCCATTTGATAGAAATAGATATCAGATCTTGCAATTTTTGTGTTGGCTGTGATTGCAGCTCATTGTGTGATTGTGAATAGAAGAAACAGATTGAAACTCTTTAGCTACAATCAATCTTTGCTTCTGCTAGGCTTCATGTCATCACTTGTTAATCCCAGGTGGGAATCCATTGATATAAGCTTGAATAAGAATTTTGGGCTTCCTGCAGTAAGTACTCCTTACTTTATTCCAGAACTGAATTCGACGTTCTTATTCTGTTGCATTGACATTGTCTCAGTATGTTTCTTAAATGCAGCTCACAACCCGTATCAGAGAATTAGCCATTGTTGTGAATCCACTGTCAACCCTGCATTCGATCGTTGACAGTTTGGAATCTTGGGCAAGTTGAGGCTTGAGATCAGGTGCCTAACTATGATCCACCGTGGGGTGTAAGTGTGCAGCTCAATTTGTGTTTCTCTAATCTAGTGTTTTCACACTATGAAGGAGCAATACCTTTCAGTGAAGTTTTAATTGAATTATACATATATTTTTTAATCAATTTTTCATTCCAGCGTGGCAGGTTGTTTCAGCATTGGCAGTTGATCCCACAGGTTCTCTAGTTCTCTCTAGTAGTTATGATTACAATGTTCGAATGTATGACTTTCAAGGGATGAATGCTCGCTTGGCTTCATTTAGACAAATGGAACCATCTGAATGACACTACGTTCGGGCATTGAGTTGGAGTCCTACAACATGATTCTTTTTGTGTATATGACTGGATCTGCTCAAGCTAAGGTACTATATCATGTTGTATTTCAATTATTTGTTTGTGCAAATTTTTTGGGGTACCAGTACTAAAAGTATTGTGCGTAATGGTCCAGATTTATGACCGTGATGGGCTTACTATAGGTGAGTTTATGAAGGGTGACATGTATATTCGTGATCTAAAGAATACCAAGGGCCACATATCTGGATTAACTTCGGGTGAATGGTATACATGTGTGAGCCAGGAAGTTTACTTGTGTGAGCCACCAAGTTTACTAGCTCAATTTGGTAGAGCGTTGTGAAGCTTATTAGCTCAAATCATATAGTGCATTTGGTCAAATGACATATATATTGGTAATAAATCTCCACCCATCTTGTTTTATTATTTTGTGAAGCCTATTAGCTCAAATCGGTAGAGCGTTGTGTACAAACACAAAGATACGGGTTCAAATCCCATATAGGCTATCGTGTTGTTGGTATAGATTTTATTATACAGAAAAATTATTGTAAAATTGGTATAGATTTGAAGCATAGAAGGTGACCATTATCTTAGATCACATACACATGGTGTAGTAACATTTGTTTTTAACTATGAATGCTAATATTTCCATGAAATCAGCCTGCTTTTAGCTTCGTATTATCGGTTAAAATATACCAAGAGCGTGGAATTTACCTAAAGAAATGTCAGCGCTCATCATCAGTCCAGCCTGTTGGCGAGTTTCCGCTCCTTTCAAAGAGCCATTCCAAGATGTGCGGGTCAGGGCCTGATCACCATCAACCCTTACCAGATGCATCAGAGAAGCCAAGCAGGAATGTGAAGATATTTGGCCAAATTCTGAGCAAGCCCTCAACCATGGATAAGACTAAGAGTGCCTCCGACATCCAGGTTAGTAGCAGCTGCAATGGTGGTTGTGAAGGAGGTAGCCTTGATGTGTTGCCTGTCACGGAGGAGATGGGAAAATATGTTCACAAAAATGGCTCTTTGGGACTTCAAAGTTTCCCTGTTAGAAGTCATGGATTTTGGGATGAGAGTAGGGTACAGACAAGATGTTCCTCAATACCGGACTCTGCTTTGATAGTAGCCAGGTTTCCAGCAGTGTTTGGCAGCCCCTCTCTCACAACTTCCACGATAGAGCAGCAGTTGCCTGGGCAGTCTGTAGTGAATGCAAACAGATCCAGGCAATGGGTTTTTTTCCGAATGTCAGTCGGCTTATCCACTCAATCAGGACAAGGTGCAAGAAATATTTTCGGAGGTACCCAAAAATGGGTTTCAAGCAGTCCCAGGTCTACATCAGATTGAGCTGAATGTACTTCACAGTGATGGTAGAGCAGGGGGTTTGTCTTGTAATGGCCTAACAGATCCCGTCGCTGCCTTGAAACTGCACTATGCAAAGACTCATACGCATGGCAGCGATGTAGGGAGGTATTAGAAATGTTTTGGGGGCTTTACCTGGCACTTCATGTCTTAAAGATCACCACCAAGAGATGCATAAGGTGCTGCTTAAGATGATGCAGCAAGTGTCAGCGTTTTGTCCTCCTTCCAGCTTGGACGATAAATCCCAGTAATCTACCTTTATATTGAATGAAGTAAACCATGATGCAAAAATCTGGTGTCTATACATTGATAGCAGCCGAGGACACTCTTTAATAATTCTCAAGTTCGTTCTTGTGCAGTTTCCATCTGAAAATTTAGAATGTCATAAAGCTAGCAAAGCTATAGAAACAAGGAGTTTGTGACAAGTGAGCTCACACGCCTTATATCCCGAGAAACATACTACCTAACCGAAGATTCTATTATTTGCAATGAGAGATAAGCGAGGGAGTTGAAAGGAGCCTACTAGGCAGAAGCAACAGACTCTTCTGCCTAGCTTCTTTAGTTCTTTAGAGCTCTCGGAAATCCCAAGCCAACCAAGAGATGAGAGGGAGCACATCCAATATGCTGCAGACAACATGACACCACACCTTCAATTTCATTATAGTAGTGAGGCTTTGGAGGGAGGCAAGATGCTCAACTTTTTCTGGTAGAGCTTCCGGAACAAATATCTGCATAAGTGAGATGAGCTCAATTGCAGTAAGATAAGCAGTAAGCAGAAAACAAATTGAGAGAGAGAGAGAGAGAGAGAGAGAGAGAGAGAGAGAGAGAGAGAGAGAGAAGGGGTGAAGTTGAGAGGCTCCCACTATGCAAAAAAAGCATGTGGTGTCTATAGAACGGTAGCATTCAAAGCCTAGCTAGTTTTAATTTGCAGGAAAACACACGAAAAGATAAATGAAATGTTAAAAAAAAAATTGATTTCTGAAATTTGAGTTGTTAATCATTCATATATGGATCAATTTGATTTCTTTACAACTCTATCAACACTAAAATTTTGAATACCGATGACACTCGTTGTTTTCTCTAAGTAACAAAATAGAAAAGATGTTGACAGCCCCCACAATCCTTAATTTCTGAAATTTGAGCTAGTAATCAAATGCAACCCTATATTGTATGGAAAGTTTGCTCAACGTTATCTTATTTTTCCTCTACAATAGGTTATTTTTGCACAACAATCGAGAATTTGTGAAATTGTTTTCAACATGATCTTATTTTCTCAAAATATAATTTCATACTTTCTCAATAAATTATTGCACAACATGCTCTTATTTTTTCTCATCAATACTTTATTTTTGCACAACATTCGAGACTTATGAAATTGTGTGTCACCATGATCTTATTTTTTGTAAATATAATTTTATACTTTTTTAATAGATTATTGCACAACATGGTCTTATTTTTGCTCATCAATAGACAATAATTGCACAACATGGGGGATTGGTGAAATTTTGCTCAACATCATCTTATTTTTGCTCAACTATAGGTTATTTTTGCACAACACTTGAGACTTGTGAATTGATTCTCAACATTATCCTATTTTCTCAATATAATTTCATACATTCTCAACAAATTATTGCACAAAATGCTCTTATTTTTGCTCATTGACAGGCCTAAAGTCGTTATGCCAAATCAAAGTAAATTCCTAAGATGCAAACTATAACAAGTATAGTAGGTAAGTTAGGGTCGAACCCACAGGGAAACAGAATCAATTGTAAGAGCAAGTATTATTACCCAAAAGTAACTGATTAAAGGGGGAGTTTTGTGTGTGAGTAATAGTGACAGAACAAGTTGCAAGTAAAGGTTGCGAATATATGACGGAAAGGTATCACACCAGGTAATTATCCGCACAACAATTGAGATGGTTTATCATCGTATTCTATGAATCTCAAGTTCTAATGTCCAGTAATTGTTCTCAATTCAGATCGTGTAATAGCTTTTAGTCCTACCAGTCCTAAAAGCACTTATCACCAAATTACAAGGGAAAACCTTCACCAAATAATAAAGCAATAGCATTCAAACATGAATTATAATGAGATACAAGCGATTCTAACAACCCGTTAAAATAGCCTGTAATCGAATCTCCCTCACAATCTACCACCAGCAACCGCGTATGGAGATTGTGTTTGCTACAATGAATCTACAACCCCAAACCTGGAATTGGAAACCCTAGCAATATGACTAGTATCGATAAACCTAGGTGATCAATCCAGATAAATCAATAATAAGCAATCAAGCAATAAGCTCAGGAGATCGAAACAATTAACAAAGGACGAACAAGAGTAGAATACTCACAACCAAATCAATTGAAGGCTTCAAAGAACCAAGTGCAACAAAGGAGAGTTAGTTCTCCATAGGGGTTTGTGAGATGATGAAAAGGGAAAATACGTCTCTGGAAAATAACCTAATTCCCTCTACTGCCTTCTCGACCTATATAACCTTATAAAATCAGAATCGGATAATAAAATAAAATATTAAAACTAATAAGATAAACAGAATCGGATAAGAATCCGTGTTCAGGACTGACGCGGGCGCGCCAAGTGCAGCGCGGGCGCGCCAGCTTGGATCTCGCTTCTTCTGTCTGTTCAGCAGCGCGGCCACTTCCTCCTAGCAGAGTGGTCGCGTCGGGTAGCAGCGCGGGCGCGCCAGGTGCAGCGCGGCCGCGCCAAGTTGCAGCGCGGGCACGTCATTGGTTTTTCCCGAAAATTCCGTCTCGAATTAGCTTTCGACGTCAACATGAAAGTTGTAGCTCTCTGAAAGAGCTTTCCAACGCATGGTCATAATAGTCGATCGGACAACCGAGGCCTCCAGAAAGTGCAAAACAAGTTCAGCATGTCTGGCGACAATTTCTGCAGACTTGTTCTTCGTTTAGGCCCGCTTCTTCTTCTCAGGACCTCTTGAGATCTTCATGTAAGCTTCTTCGATCAACTAGACATTCTCATCAAATGCGTTATCAACTCATGTCTTCTCCTCGGATCTACCATTACCTGAAATAATCAATAAAAGCGTGTAGATTCCGACTCCGACAACATAGAGAACTAATATGCAAATCATGCTTAATCCATCCATGAAATGCGTCTTAACTAAGCTAAATGCAACCTATTATGCCTACCTAAATGCATGCTATCAAACTCCCCCACACTTAACCTTTGCTTGTCCTCAAGCAATGATAAAATGAACATGAATCAACGCATCCCACAGGAAATCCTTTCAAGTTTCAACCTCATCAAAAAGCAACATCATAGCAGGTGAAAACATAAACCAAGCAAACAAACGTCATAGCATGTATTCCAGTGATCAAAGCTCAAAAGTAGACGTCATCCAACCTCACCAGAAATATGTGTTTCACTCATGTGTTTAGGCTTTTAAGTACAACTCTCAACTCAAACCATTCATGCACTAAGCTCATAGACATTGACCACCATATCACCAATTCTCTACCGAAATGTCATTACTTGCGGGACACAATAAAGAAAATAAAATGCAACACTTTTTTTTTTCTTCTTTTTCTTTGGTTTTCTTTTCTCTTTTTTTTTCTTTTTCTTGTCTTGGTGCTTCCTTACGCGAAGCGCAAACATGGGTGTCATGAATGGCCCCGGTCTATCAACACCTCAACTACTAATATGAAGTCCACTTGAACACCTTTTGACGCAAGTTGCAAACATGTGTGTCATGAATGAACCTGGTTACTCAATGGTCAAGCTTCTTTCCTAGTGGATAGTTTTCAACACCTTTTTGCGCGAATCATACCCATGGGTGTCATGCATAGATCCGGTTACTAAGTGCATTAACCATTGCCACCTTATTCACTAAATATGCATAAAATTAAATAAAAAGACTCAAAATATAAACATAAACTCCGCAAGCAACAAACATGTGAGTCGGTCTTTAAAAATAGATACTGCAATCAATGTCAAGAGGTAGCAACACTAGGCGAGTAATTCACACAACTGAGCAAAAAAATTTCAAATAAGGCCAAACATTCTCACATAGTCATGTTTTTAGGACTTCAATCACGCTTTAGCTCAATCATACATGCTCAATTACATTCGTTAGCTCATGTTCCACAAAAATCAAATAGACATAATAATCAAAACATCCAGAACTCCATGAGATTTTTATGAATCATGCTTGAAATTTAAAATAGAGGACAAACTAAGCAAGATGGGTATTTGAATAACACATATGTATGAAATGCATGCTCTATTTTTGGATTTCTGAAATTTTATTTATTATTTTTTTTAATACGAAAATAAACAAAGATTAATAAAAATGATTACAGAAATTAAACATGATGCATAAATTTAAATATGATCTCCTATATGCATCTATATATAGAATTTCTCTCCCCCACACTTAAAGTTTTCATTGTCCTCAATGAAACAATAAAGACAACAAAAGTAAACCAAATACAATCAGGGTGAAGGAAAAGAAAAAGGGAAAAGAAAGAAAAACTTACCTCGGGTTGCCTCCCGAGAAGCGCCTTTGTTTCAAGTCTTTGGCTCGACATTTTAGTTGTCCATTTAAGACTCATTCAGACATCGTCAGTGCCCTCAGCAGCAAATCAAACTCTTGTGCACACCATCTAGGTAAGCGGGCACTACATACGAATAAGTTGAAGTCAAAGTACGTCATCAACTCCTCATAAGCCCGAGCATGACTCCCCGCCGCGGGTATGTAGAACCACCAATTCAGTTCCATTGGCGTTATGTCAAAATAATGAGCCCAAGGATCAACATAATCACCGAACTTCTCACCATTGCAAAAGATATCAATTCTTTGCTCAGGAGCCACAGAAATTAGGTTCGGACTTGGTTCCTTGATAGGCGAGCTCGAGACAATCTCATCGAATGAAGGAGACAATAAATCACATGGGATCTCATGCGTCGACTCATGACACTCCATGTTAGGAAGTAGTGTACTCTCCTCTTCATCGCTGAAGAAACTGTCATCGTCTGCGAACATATCCTCCTCCGCCAAAACATTATCATGCTCATAGCTCAAGGGTATGGGAGGTAGCGGAGTAGACTCAGATGAACTCAATGAGGGAGGAATAGGAAGCACGCAATAACCTTCATCTTCATGACTTTCTGAGCTTCCCTTAGGTGTGACAAACAGGTCCTTGCCACTCCCTAGGGTGTTCGTGGTGAGGCTCTCTATCAGGTTAACCACCGGTTGAGACGGTAGTTCACCTGCTTCACAAGTTGGTATCTCATTCCCCACTTGGACCATTTGGTGCACTCGTTCACCCAATTCCGCGATCTGCTGACACAATTGCTCATTCCCCTCATAAGAGGACATGGATAGATCATCCGAAGGTGCGTAAAAGTAATCCATCGGTTGAGGTTCTTGGGCAAATGACACTTCCTGCAAGGCCTGGTGACCCATGTAGCAGATAAGATCCCAAATTCCCATCAAACCTAACCTTGCTAGACTTCCTCCGCTCATATATATAGCACGTGCCTTTGTCTCAGCAGTCATTCCCTCTACAACGCAGACAACCATATCTCGCAAACTATCATGGAAACCCCGCACATTGCGGATGTCCACACACCTCTGCAACCTATCGAGATATAGGTGAAAATCTTCACCTTCGAACTGCGATAATCTCAACATGTTAAACTGTTAGTAGCATATGTGTTGTGAACCGTAAGATAGGTTCACAACAAAAGTTAGTAGCTAAATTAACACACAAGACAAACACACAGGTAATAAGACAAACAAGAACAAAGATAAACCGTCTCCCCGGCAACGGCGCCAAATTTGACAGGCCTAAAGTCGTTATGCCAAATCAAAGTAAATTTCTAAGATGCAAACTATAACAAGTATAGTAGGTAAGTTAGGGTCGAACCCACAGGGAAACAGAATCAATTGTAAGAGCAAATATTATTACCCAAAAGTAACTGATTAAAGGGGGAGTTTTGTGTGTGAGTAATAGTGACAGAACAAGTTGCAAGTAAAGGTTGCGAATATATGACGGAAAGGTATCACACCAGGTAATTATCCGCACAACAATTGAGATGGTTCATCATTGCATTCTATGAATCTCAAGTTCTAATGTCCAGTAATTGTTCTCAATTCAGATCGTGTAATAGCTTTTAGTCCTACCAGTCCTAAAAGCACTTATCACTAAATTACAAGGGAAAACCTTCACCAAATAATAAAGCAATAGCATTCAAACATGAATTATAATGAGATACAAGCGATTCTAACAACCCGTTAAAATAGCCTGTAATCGAATCTCCCTCCCAATCTACCACCAGCAACCGCGTATGGAGATTGTGTTTGCTACAATGAATCTACAACCCCAAACCTGGAATTGGAAACCCTAGCAATATGACTAGTATCGATAAACCTAGGTGATCAATCCAGATAAATCAATAATAAGCAATCAAGCAATAAGCTCAGGAGATCGAAACAATTAACAAAGGACGAACAAGAGTAGAATACTCACAACCAAATCAATTGAAGGCTTCAAAGAACCAAGTGCAACAAAGGAGAGTTAGTTCTCCATAGGGGTTTGTGAGATGATCAAAAGGGGAAAAAACACGTCTTTGGAAAATAACCTAATTTATTCTCTACTGCCTTCTCGGCCTATATAACCTAATAAAATCGGGTTTAACATCCCGTACAATTATAATAATAAAATATTAAAACTAATAAGATAAACAGAATCGGATAAGAATCCGTCTTCAGGACTGACGCGGGCGCGCCAAGTGCAGCGCGGGCGCGCCAGCTTGGATTTTGCTTCTTCTGTCTGTTCAGCAGCGCGGCCACTTCCTCCTAGCAGAGTGGTCGCGTCGGGTAGCAGCGCGGGCGCGCCAGGTGCAGCGCGGCCGCGCCAAGGTCGTCAGTCTTCAGCTGCTTCCGATCTTCTTCGCTTCTGTAACATGCATGATTTCTTCAACTTCTTCAATATGTTCCGAATCACCAAGTTCACACAAATATCTCTCATAATGACATGTAATTGATGACAAAAACTACTAAATGCGCTATGGAATATATCGCATATCAAATTCCCCCATACTTAAACCTTTACTCGTCCCGAGTAAGCATAGAAGCTAGCCTACTCTCACCATAAATCTCAAAGGTTCACAGACAGTACAAGGAAAATGAACACTAAGTACTAGTAGTTTTCACCATCTCAACAATCAGCACAGAAGACAATCAAAATAGGAAATGAGAAGTACACTTGTATCTCAACCATCTACACCTTATAGCTCCCAGTGGCCTACCCGAAAACCTCCTTATAACTCCACTTCTTGTGTCGCCTTCGCCAAGAGATCAATCCTAAACACTCAAAGTAAACGCTCATCTTGCCAAGGCGCCCTTTCGGGTTTTCACCAAGCCACTCATTTTTTTTTCAAAGATGGTGCTCACATAAACATTCTCACTTCCCTCAAGTCTCATATTGCCAAAGCCTAAGGCTCGCCAGACTACCTGCTTTTTGCCTGAGTCGCCCTTTCGGGTTTTCAACTCATCCCAGGATTTTGATTGCTTCTTTTTTTTTTCTTTTTTTTTTCTTTTTTTTTTTTTTTTTTTTTTTTTTGAATAAGTGCAAACAAGTGCAGAATTGAAATGAAATATGTACATGATATGTGAATCCTTTCCCTCCCCCATACTTGAATGAAGCATTGTCCTCAATGTGAAAGAAGACAGAAATAAATAGGGAGAGGAAAAACAGAAAGACTCACTGAGGGGTGGATAGTGGCGAGAGTAGTCCTCTCGCATGCGGCGCAGCTCTTCCCTCGTCTCTCTGAACTCGCCAAAGCCCTCCAAGATGTCGGCCTGCTGGTGGAGAATCTGGTTTGTCACTGTCGTCAGACTCCCTACGTCTTGGCGCAGAAGGCCAATCTGATCAACCAGGTAACCCCACTGCTGGGGCTGCTGAGAAGCTTGTGCAGGCCAAGGGGTCCACTAACGCGCATCCTGCTGGCTCTGAAATGTCGGTTGAGAATCCCAACCGTGCGACGTGGTCTGATAAGCAGGCATCTCCTGATGTGGGTTCTGTGTGAAACCCTGTGTATCTGTCTGAGCAAAAGCCTGCTGAGCCATAGGCGCATCCTCCATCGTGGCAGCTCCAGCTGTGCCACTACAGCTGCCCACCTCCATGCGACGCCTTCTACCCAGAACTGACGTTGGAAAGTAATCCGCCTCAATGTACCAGTCAGACCAAGACTCTGACCAAGGTAGGGGCTTAGGGAGCCTGAACTGATGCTCCTTCTTCTTGCCCGTGCACCAAATGGCTCCCCCATCCGGTGCAGTATCCAGCATCAAACATCTCCTCAGATACTCCTCTGTATAGGTCCTGGCCACGACCTGTTCCTCCAGCTCCTCCAGACCATTTTGCCCAACGCATGCAGCTATGGCGACTCGAGTAATAAGGCCGCTCTGGACCATTTCTGGGCCAGCGGCACTGCGGTCCTTCCTGATCCTGTCGAGGCCATCGAAAAAGAGCCTAACCCAGTCAGGCGTATAATCTGCAGTAGGCACTGCGCTGTAGGCAAATCTCAGATGCGTTATGGAAAGTTTTGTATCCGTGATCAGCCCATAGTATGTTCCAGAAACGATCTTGCACAACATCCGGAAGACAGGATGAGTAATCCTGCTGTTGTACTCGTTGCTGGTCAAGAATTCCTCTCCAGACACCGCTCTGAAGAATGCAACTAGGTCGGGGTCGGACGCGGCTGTGACCCATCCGTCAGTTGGGGCTTTAGTGACCCCCAGAGCTTTTCGCAGCCTTGATGCAGAAGCCCTGTAGGTGGTGCCATTGTATCTGAAAGCAACCCCTCTAATGCTGTTATCTCTCAAGTACAGATGATATATCGCGAGGAACTGCTTGCACAGTTCCGGGTATCCTACAGAGCCCAAGTCCAGAAAGTCACCAATACCAGCATGTGCTAGACAGTTCTGCATATAATCTAGCATCTGAAGTTTCTGAAGTGTCGGTCTATGCAAGTATTTGGTAGAACTGACACAGCTAACCTTATTGTAAATAGTCAATTCCTCATCAGACATATCTAACCCATTATCAGATCTACTCGTCTCCTCCTCCGATGAACTCATACTCGATAGATAATAAGATGAAATCGGGATCGAAAGAACTCACGAAGAACAGCGAAGTCTCGGCGCCAAATTTGACAGGCCTAGTAAGAGCAAGTATTATTACCCAAAAGTAACTGATTAAAGGGGGAGTTTTGTGTGTGAATAATAGTGACAGAACAAGTTGCAAGTAAAGGTTGCGAATATATGACGGAAAGGTATCACACCAGGTAATTATCCGCACAACAATTGAGATGGTTCATCATCGTATTCTATGATTCTCAAGTTCTAATGTCCAGTAATTGTTCTCAATTCAGATCGTGTAATAGCGTTTAGTCCTACCAGTCCTAAAAGCACTTATCACCAAATTACAAGGGAAAACCTTCACCAAATAATAAAGCAATAGCATTCAAACATGAATTATAATGAGATACAAGCGATTCTAACAACCCGTTAAAATAGCCTGTAATCGAATCTCCCTCACAATCTACCACCAGCAACCGCGTATGGAGATTGTGTTTGCTACAATGAATCTACAACCCCAAACCTGGAATTGGAAACCCTAGCAATATGACTAGTATCGATAAACCTACGTGATCAATCCAGATAAATCAATAATAAGCAATCAAGCAATAAGCTCAGGAGATCGAAATAATTAACAAAGGACGAACAAGAGTAGAATACTCACAACCAAATCAATTGAAGGCTTCAAAGAACCAAGTGCAACAAAAGAGAGTTAGTTCTCCATAGGGGTTTGTGAGATGATGAAAAGGGAAAATACGTCTCTGGAAAATAACCTAATTCCCTCTACTGCCTTCTCGACCTATATAACCTAATAAAATCGGGTTTAACATCCCGTATAATTATAATAATAAAATATTAAAACTAATAAGATAAACAGAATCGGATAAGAATCCGTGTTCAGGACTGACGCGGGCGCGCCAAGTGCAGCGCGGGCGCGCCAGCTTGGATCTCGCTTCTTCTGTCTGTTCAGCAGCGCGGCCACTTCCTCCTAGCAGAGTGGTCGCATCGGGTAGCAGCGCGGGCGCGCCAGGTGCAGCGCGGCCGCGTCAAGTTGGAGCGCGGGCAGGTCATTGGTTTTTGCCGAACTTTCCGTCTCGAATTAGCTTTCGACGTCAACATGAAAGTTGTAGCTCTCTGAAAGAGCTTTCCAACGCATGGTCATAATAGTCGATCGGACAACCGAGGCCTCCAGAAAGTGCAAAACAAGTTCAGCATGTCTGGCGACAATTTCTGCAGACTTGTTCTTCGTTTAGGTTCGCTTCTTCTTCTCAGGACCTCTTGAGATCTTCATGTAAGCTTCTTCGATCAACTAGACATTCTCATCAAATGCGTTATCAACTCATGTCTTCTCCTCGGATCTACTATTACCTGAAATAATCAATAAAAGCGTGTAGATTCCGACTCCGACAACATAGAGAACTAATATGCAAATCATGCTTAATCCATCCATGAAATGCGTCTTAACTAAGCTAAATGCAACCTATTATGCCTACCTAAATGCATGCTATCACTCATCAATACTTTATTTTTGCACAACATTCAAGACTTGTGAAATTGTGTCTCACCATTATCTTATTTTTTGTAAATATAATTTTATACTTTTTTAATAGATTATTGCACAACATGGTCTTATTTTTGCTCATCAATAGACAATAATTGCACAATATGGGGGATTGGTGAAATTTTGCTCAACATCATCTTATTTTTTCTCAATTGTAGGTTATTTTTGCACAACAATCGAGACTTGTGAATTTGTTCTCAACATCATCTTATTTTCTCTCAATATAATTCCATACTTTCTCAATAAATTATTGCACAACATGCTCTTATTTTTGCTCATCAATACTCTATTTTTGCACAATTAGTGGTTAAAATTTGCACGACTCTGTTTTAAGAGTTGCACGACTCTGTATTAAGAGTTGCACGACTCTGTATTAGTTACAATTAATTTCTTTTGTTTTTCCCATTTGAGATAACTATTTTGGTCCTGTTGTGAATCTGATGGTATGCTCTTTGAATTTAGGTTGCAAATGAAGCCGAAAACTGCTTGACCAGTGTGTTGTCTCAGTATGATCCATTTAGATGCCTAAGTGTATGTTGCATTAGTTTTACTGCTTACTTCACTAGTATGTTTTCTTCAACTATTGGCCTTAATTTCTTTTTCTTGCGTTGCAGGCTGTTGTCCCTCTGCTAGTTACAGAAGATGATAAAACACTTGTTACTTGCATAAACTGTTTGACAAAGTTTGTATAGACCGTACAAAGGATCTTCCTGGTCCAACAGAAGCTACCAGTTCACTCATAATGATACATTGACCTCGACTCTAGAATCAGTTAAGACGATGTCTTTTGTGTTATCAGCTTTCGAGTGCTCAGGGGTGCTCAGTTGGATCCTGACGTGCAAGGTTTTTGTAAACACGACATCTTCCAAATCTCGGTTAGATCTCAGAAGTAACTTGAGAAATGCATCCCTATTCATCTGCCCGGATCTCTCAAGCTTCAAGATGTCAGCAATTTCGCAAGCCTTCTTTTGTTGATTACCCTCCCAAGAACTCGAGCCTTTCTTCAGTCTCAGGTACAGTGCAGCAAATATGATAACCTACAAAGTGCAGCAATTCAGTTACTAAGACTTTAAATTCATGTCAAACTTGCAGCTAAGTAAACCTTTCACAAATTGAGAATCGAAATTTGAGTTCAGAGATGGGAGAAAAACTCCATTAAACCAAAACCGAAATTGCTTTAATTGAATGAAGAAGAAGAAGTAGTTTGTTCTGTTACAACCGATTGATTTATATAAGGGAGAACAAGTCACGTGATATCCACGTGATATAACATAGAAAACACTTGCACTCGGACACAGCATCGGACAGCTAGCAACGCGGGCGCGCCGGATAAGAGCGTGGGCGCGCCAGTGATCTTCTAGTCTCAACATTGGACAACTAGCAGCGCGGGCGCGCCGGATAAGAGCGTGGGCGCGCCAGTGATCTTCTAGTCTCAACATCCCCCCTCAAACTGGAGGATGGTCGGCGAGACTCATGCCCAGTTTGGACAGTAACTCTTGATGATGAGCAGCAGGTATGATCTTAGTTAGAACGTCGGCCAATTGGTTCTCAGTTGGCAAATAGCTGAGCTGAAGCAACCCTTCTAAGACTTTCTCGCGAGTAAAGTGGCAGTCTATTTCTATATGCTTTGTTCTCTCATGAAATACAGGATTTCTGGCTATCTGGAGGGCTGATTAGTTATCACAATGGAGAGTGACAGGCTTCAATTCTGACTCACCCAACTCCATCAGTAAATTGACTAACCAAGTGACTTCAGCAGCTGCTTGGCTCATTGCTCTGTACTCGGCTTCAGACGAGCTTCTAGACACTGTTGGTTGCTTCTTGGACGTCCAGGAGATAGGATTGCTGCCATAGAGAACCACATATCCTGTTACTGATTTCCTGGAGATGGGACAAGAAGCCCAATCACTGTCAGAGAAGGCTTGCAGTTTGATGGAAGTTCCCTTTGTCAATTTGATTCCATAATGCAGTGTGCCTTTGACATATCTGAGTAGGTGATGTAGAGCTTGTAAATGATTGCTGTCAGGTGCTTGTAAGAACTGGCTTAAGACCTGAATAGAAAAGGAGATATCTGGTCTTGTATTTGTTAAGTAGCTCAATTTTCCAACCAGAGTTCTATAGTAAGTAGGATCAGAAATCAATCTAGATTTATCAGAAGCATGTAGTTTAAAATTTATTGGTAAAGGTGTGACACAGGTCTTGTTGTCATCCAGCTTTGCCTCCTTGATGATTTCTGAACAAAATTTCTTCTGGCTTAGGATGAGAGAATTGTCACTGTGCACCACTTGAATTCCAAGGAAGTAATTCAGCTTTCCTAAATCTTTAATTTTGAAAAGCTCATGGAGATGTCTTTTGAGATCATTGACATGGCCAATGTTAGAACCTGTAATGATAATATCATCTACATAGACAGCAGCAATTGTGAATTGACCATTTTTGTTAGACAGAAACAAGGATGGATCATATTTAGATTGCACAAAACCAAAATCCAGTAAGGTTGTATATAGCTTACTAAACCATTGCCTAGCAGCTTGTTTCAATCCATATAAAGATTTCTTTAGCAAACAGACTTTATTAGATGGATTTGAAACACCTTGAGGCATGGTCATGTAAACTTCTTCATGGAGATCTCCATGAAGAAAAGCATTGTTGACATCTAATTGAAATATATCCCAACCTTTGTTCAAAGCAATAGATAAAATAACCCTTACAGTAGACAATTTTACCACTGGAGAAAATGTTTCATCATAGTCTATCCCATATTGTTGAGTGTAGCCTTTTGCAACAAGGCGAGCCTTGTATCTCTCTATAGATCCATCAGCCTTTAGCTTAATTTTGTACACCCATTTGCATCCAATTGGTTGTTTACCTGCAGGAAGATCAACTAGAACCCAAGTTTTGTTAGTTTGAAGAGCATCTATTTCTTTATCCATTGCCTCAATCCACATGGGATCTTTAGAAGCTTTGGTAAAAGATTTAGGCTCTTCTAAGATATCTGTACTTAATGTAGAAGCTGAAAGACATAGAAAGGAATCAGTAAAGCCAGATAACATAGGGAATTGCTCGAAGTTAGATCCAAAATTACAGATGAAATTCTGTAAATGTGCAGGAGGTCTTACAGTCCTGTTGGATCTCCTTGGTTGAGGTGCAGGTTCATGAACAATGTCAGGCATCACTGGATTATCTATCACTTGATCATGTGTTTCAGTCTCAACTGCAGTGAGATTCTGTAAATGTGCAGGAGTGTCGAAATCAATCTTGTGTAAAGGAAATTGAGTTTCATGGAACTGAATATCTCTGGATACAAATATCCTATGAGATTTCAGATCCAATACCTTATAACCTTTTTGACCATGAGGGTAACCCACAAACACACAGGGCATGCTTCTGGGATCAAATTTTGTCCTGTTAGCTTTTACAGTGCTCACAAAGCATAGACAGCGAAAAGCTCTCAGCATTGAATAATCAGGTAACTTATGAAAAAGAATTTCATAAGGTGTTTGGTACTGAATTGAAGCCAAAGGAAACCTGTTGATCAGATGTGTGGCAGTAAGCAAGCATTCTCCCCAATATTTGAGTGGAAGCTGTGATTGATACAACAAAGCACGAGCAGTCTCTAAAAGATGTTTGTGCTTCCGCTCAACTACACCATTTTGCTGAGGTGTATATGCACATGTGGTTTGATGTTCAATACCATTAGATGAATAGAAATCCCGAGCCTCAGAGCTACAAAATTCACTGCCATTGTCTGTTCTAACCACCTGAACTTTAGTATCAAACTGAACAAAAACAAATTTCACAAAAGACTTTAAGATAGAGAAGACACTGCTCTTAGCAGCAACCAGGTGTGTCCATGTAGCTCTTGAGAAGTCATCAACAATTGTCAAGAAATACCTAAAACCACTGTGAGTTGGAACCTTATAAGGCCCCCAAATATCAACATGTAACAATTCAAAACACCTTACTGATTTTATTGAGCTTATAGGAAAAGAGTTCTTGTGCTGTCTAGCACGAGGACAAACATGACATACATGATGTTTGGAATGTCTAGTAAGTTCTTTAAGGAAATCAAAATGAAACAATTGATCAAATGGAACATGTCCCAATCTACAGTGCCATAGTTCTAAAGAAACAGCAGCAGTCAAAGCCTGATTACAAGAGATATTGTCACTTAAACCATCAGTTCAAGCAGAAGAAAGCAGCTTAGATGCAGTCCTATCAACAGATTCATGATTTGTATCCACTGTCAGGTACAATCCATTGGACACTTCACCAAGCACCCGTGGCTTGTTCATGGAAGGGTCCTGAATCAAGCATTGTGAGGGAGTAAATAGCATATAGGCATTTAGATCAGTCACCAGTTTTCGTACAGATAACAAGTTATAAGCAAACTCAGGTACATGCAAAACATGATGGAGAACAACATTATTTTGTAACTGAATAGAACCAGTATGACAAATTTTAGATTTATGGCCATTAGGTATTGTGATATAGTTAGGCATATTGAAAACCTGATATGAACTGAACATAGAAATGTCAGGACATATGTGGTGTGTAGCACCACTGTCAATAACCCAACTATGCATATTACCATGAACACTTAGACAAACCTTATTACCTGCTACCATATTAGCATCATCACCATTGGATTGCTTGCTCAAGAAAGCCAGGATTTGGTCATACTGACCCTTAGTCAAAGCTGGAACAGCACCAGCACCCTCAACACTGTCTTCCACTGAGACATTTGCAGCAAACTTTCTTGGTTTCTCACCTTTGAAATTTGGTGGGTAACCATGAATCTTGAAACACCTGCTAATGGAATGACCAGCCACCTTGCAATGATCACAAAAATAATTCCCCTTACTCTTTTGACCATTTTGATTGTTAGACTGATTTCCAGATGTACCATATGACTGTGATCCTTGATTCCCTGACTGAGATCCTCCCTTTTGTCCATTGAATCGAGAAAACTGACCACCATTGTTACCTTGATTATTGCCTTGATTGCTTCTCTGAAAGGTGTTGAATGCCGCTGCATTCTCATTGATTGAACTCGCATTGTTCAATCCTCTCTGACTTTCTTCATCAAGAAGCATTCTATAAACCTCTCCCATAGTAGGAGTAGGCTTCATACACAAAATATTCGTTCGGATTCCATTGTATGAGTCAGGTAATCCAACAAGAAATTGAATCACTTGCTGGCTTGCAAGCAATTTAGAAACAGTGTTCACAGATCCACAAGAAGTACATGTAGGCATATCAACAAGATCCAAGTATTCGTCCCACAGCTTCTTGAATTTGGTGAAATATGACGAGATCGAAGATCCACTCAAAGAAATATTGAATAATTCCTTTTGTACCTGATAGAGACGTGTGCAATTTGGTGATCCAAACCTCAATTTGAGCTCTTCCCACATCTCACGAGCTGTCTTGAAGTAGATCAAGGTTTCTGCAATTTCCTTCTCAACAGAATGAAGGATCCAGGCAACAACCATTCCGTTGCACCTTTTCCATTGTGGATACAGCGGAGATCCAGTGTTTGGAACTTGAAAGCTGCCACCGACGAGCCCCATTTTGTTCTTTGCGACCAAAGAAACCTCCACAGCCCGGCTCCAATGGTTGTAATTTGTCTCGCTCAGCAATTGCGTTGCCAGATTGTAGCTCGGATGATCCGAATGATGCAAGTACAGAACATCATTCAGATTCAGTTGATTCACTTCGTTTTGAGGATTTGCTTCGTTTGGAGGATCCATTCTTCGAATCAAGAATCAGATTTCAGGGAGTTTAGACTTGCGCGGAACAGATTAGATGATTGCCTCAGAAAGATGACAATCGAAAACACCAGAAAATGACAGAAAGCTATGATAGCTCTGATACCATTTCACAAATTGAGAATCGAAATTTGAGTTCAGAGATGGGAGAAAAACTCCATTAAACCAAAACCGAAATTGCTTTAATTGAATGAAGAAGAAGAAGTAGTTTGTTCTGTTACAACCGATTGATTTATATAAGGGAGAACAAGTCACGTGATATCCACGTGATATAACATAGAAAACACTTGCACTCGGACACAACATCGGACAGCTAGCAACGCGGGCGCGCCGGATAAGAGCGTGGGCGCGCCAGTGATCTTCTAGTCTCAACATTGGACAGCTAGCAGCGCGGGCGCGCCGGATAAGAGCGTGGGCGCGCCAGTGATCTTCTAGTCTCAACAAAACCACCTCCAAATCTTACTGCTGAGGTTTGCCTTGATAGAGCTGTTGTTCTTAAACTAATCCGTGAACCACCTCCAAATCTTTTATTGATGAGTGCTGCATTACCTGAGAAACTTGAACAAAACATCACAGTGCCTGACATTGAACTCGAAGACTCTCAAAATGCTGAACCTGTCCTTTCTGTTCCCTCTGAGGTTACTACTCCTGATTCTGCAAAATCTGAAACTGACTTGAAATCCCCCATCCATGTCTTGCAAAGAGGACGGGCTGCACAAAAGAGAATTAAGAAAGCGCATCTTGAAACCCTTGAAAGAGTTTATAGGTGTTCAACACGTCCTACGGTAAGAAAATTATTTCTGCATTTTTATGCTTTGGTTTTTGCACTCAATAGAACAATGTGAACTGAAACTGCAAAGCTAAATGAGAATAATTTAACTTACTGAATTAGCATATGGATTATTGCAAATGGGAACCTCATTCTGAAATAAAAGCAAAATGGGAAATTGTGTTAAATTATTACATACTAGCCTTCCCAATAAGAAAGTACTTTCTATCTCTCTAGTTAACATAATCTACTGCTGATTTCCTCTAGCGTGTATCTTGTCAAGATGGTGATCTTATCCATGTGAAAGCACCCTCTAGGAGACAGGAAGTACTTTCTTATTGGGAAAGCACCCTCTTATCATGAATTGTTTTATAACCATGAAAAATAAGAATGATGAATGGCAATTGCTTTGATCTTTACTTTATCGAGTAACGTATTAGACAAATAGCACAGTAGTTACTCAATTGCATTATCAAACAATACAAGTAGAAGACAACTTACATCACTTTATCAGCTGATTCAGGGTATTAGACAAATAGCCCAGCAGTTACTCAGTAAGATATTAGACAAATAGCACAGCCGGTGCTTCTGGTGCTGCAGCTGAGCTCAAGGCTCAAATCCTGGCACCAATCAAAGATCGATTTCCTTATCAATCGATCTTCGATCGATTGATAAGGAAATGCTCAATAATCAGACAATAGATTTACAATCGCCATAATTTCCTACTGACCACAGATGTAAAAATGCTCAATAATCGTCTCCTACTGGTGCTGCTGCTTCAAGATGGATGCATTTGCGCCATCACAGACAAAATTTTCTTCAATCGATCGAAGATCGATTGAAGAAAATTTGCGCCTTTGGTGCAAATTTTAGAATTTTCTCAGAAACATCAATGATTAATGGAATTCGAAGAAATATTGCGCCTTCGGCGCAAATTTAGTAAGGAAAAGTCCGGTATATTAAAAAGAATCGACAATTACCTACAATACAACCAGATCTGAGGTGATGAAGGCCGCTCGCTCACTCCGGCTCCTCGACCTCGCTCGCTCGTTGCTCCTCTGCGGCAAGACCAGATGAATCGGTGTAGGTGACGAGCCGATCGATAGGAGAAACGATAAAATCGTCAACTATTCGCCCCGCGTCCCGTCCCGCGTAATTTTTGCGGGATGGGATTGAAATTTTTTTTCCTAAATCCCACCGGGATCGGGACGGGATGCGGGACGGGACGAGATTTGCGGGATTTGTGCCCACCCCTAATTAAAACCATATAAAATGGAATGTCACATCTTCAGAGGCATAGGCATAGCTGGGAGGGGCAAGGGGAGCATTCGCTTCTCTTTTCATTTGACTAGTTACCTATACACGTTCTATTTGTCAATAGCTTTAATTTATTTTGATATATTATAAATCTCAGTCTGATATCTAAGTAAAAAGTTATGAATGTTTGAAAATTAAACACAGATTAATAAATTGAAATGTCATTTATAAAACCTTTCTATTTATGATATTCTGATCATATAATTCAACCAAGAGTTCAAAACCAAGGGGTTATATTACTAAATTCAATAATAATATAAGAAATTATGCAAGTTTAATTTATTTTTTTAATATCTTATTACATGCTATTGTATGGTAAGAGAACAACAAGTTACATATTGAAACGTATGTTAGGTTTCAAACGATATCTTTTTAGACAAAAGCAATATCACTATAGACTAAAACGACATCGTTTTGTTCATTTAAAGAGAAAAGATATAAAACAATTAATGACACAAATTTAAACTAAAATGTTGGCGTGTTGAACTAAAACACTATCGTTTTAAACTAAAATGTTGTTGTTTTGAACTAAAAAAACGTTGTTTGAACGAAAATATCATCGTTTAAACTAAAATATCATAGTTTTGGTCCGCTAAACTAAATAAAAAGTCTGTCGAAAAGGGAATGAACAATTTGTACAAAATTCCGCCCTCCCCCTGATAAGTTTCTGGGTCTGTCACTAGTAGAGGCTAGTTGTTTTGCAAATTAGTCAATTAAGTGAGGTATTTTTTTATTAGTATATACTCTTGTATTGTAAGTCGGGATGTAATAGTTGGATATAAATAGGACTCCTGTACATAATGCAATGCTTTATGCTACCAAAATCCGTCCATACGGAACTTGATAGGATCACCCAGAACTTCCTCTGGAACAAAGGACCAAACCATAAGCCCCTCATCGGTTGGTATGAGGTTTGCAAAACCAAGGAAAATGGAGGGCTAGGGCTGCGTAGCTCGGAGGATATGAATACAGCTCTTCAGATGAAATTACTCTGGAAACTATTAGCGGAACCAACTAGCCCATGGGTCACACTAATTAAAGGAAAATATCTTAAAAACCAAAACATACTCACATATATCCGAAGCGGGGTACCTCTTCCTGGCAATGGACCCAGTTAATAAAACTAATTCCGTTGTTTAAACAAGGCCTCAATTGGTCTATTGGAGACGGCGCCTCTATCAAATTTTGGCAAGACCGGTGGTTAGGCCAAACACCTATAAATTCATCTATCTTAGGAACACAACATATAGACGAAACAATTAACATAAAACATTTTCTTAAAGACAACAAAACATGGAACCGAGATAAACTACACGCAGAGTTACAAAACATAATTCCAAATAACCTAATTGAAACTATCAAGACAATACCAATACCACAACACATTCAAGTCGACAGACTTTATTGGAAATGGAGTAAAAATAGTTGGTTCAGCACTAAGTCTGCTATTGATATGATATATAACCACAAGAAACATGAAACATCAGATGCAAATTGGGTCTGGGGACTAGATATCCCCCCGAAAATAAAATCTTTCCTATGGAAAATCCTTAAGAACGGAGTGCCCACCGCTGTCAGACTAGCTTCTCGACACCTTGGGATTCCGACAAACTGCCCCCACTGCGACTCCTGCTATGAAGACCTAAACCATTTATTATTGAACTGTCCTATTACGAGGGAGACCCTGATTGCAAATAACCCGGGTACATTTCGGAAAATGAATGGTTGTTTCAGCAAAGACGAGCACTTGAACAACACGCTATGGGAAATCAAAAATACAATTGGAACAAAATGCTTTGAAGATCTCGCCTTTGCTTGGTGGGGTATCTGGTACTTCAGAAACAAAACACTCTTTGAAAACATAAACCCGGACATAAGACGCATATTATCCTTTATAAAGGAACAAATATATATCTGGAAGACATCGAATTTGAACTGCCCGGACTACTGTGAAAACAACAAAAATACACCCACAAATGTTGATAAACAAAGATCTATATCAAAGAGAAAGAGAACCAAATGGGAACCTCCACCAATTGGAACTCATAAGCTAAATTTTGATGGTTCCTTCTCCGCGGGTGGGTCGGGCTCTTATGGATTCATCATTCGTGATTCTGTAGGAACTCCGATTTTCTCTGGTAATGGACCATCACCGATCAGTTCTGTCTGTGGCTGTGAAAGTTTGGGTCTCTGGATGGGACTTCGGGCTGCGACAGAACTGAAAATAACAAATCTTATTATTGAAGGAGACAACTTAACAATAATAAAAAGTATGAAAGGTATGGGGAAGCCTACTGGAGACTCTGAAATGATTGTCTCGGACAGTCTAGTCTCGCTGGGCTTTATTGGTTCTGTTGAGATTCGTCATGTCTTCCGTGAGGCAAATTTGGTAGCTGATCGTTTGTCTCGTATCACATCTGCCTACAACGGTATATGGACTCCTGATGACTCTCTGTTGCATAGTCTCATCCGCAAGGATGCTCTTGGTTGATAGAGCTCCGCTCTATGGTCAAATTCTTTCCGTTTCAAAAAAAAAAAAAAAAATAGGACTCCTGTATTCATTGCTGAACACAATTCATAATGCAGATACATTTCATTCCTCTCATTCTCTCTTCCTCTCTAGCTTCTCTGAACATCAACATGGTATCATGCTAGATTTTTTTGCTTCCGCTTCATCTTCTTCAATTCTTTGGATATGGAGAATCACAGAGCTCCTTCAATCGATCATCACGATCCTCTTTACCCGCATCCATGGGATAATCCTGGTTGCATTTTGACTACGTACAAAAGTCTTCGACGACACTGGTTTCTTCACTTGGAGTCATGCGATGGAGATCGTGCTATCAACTAAGAACAAGCTCGGCTTCGTTGACGATGGGCTTGTTTGACCTCCTCCTGGTTCGCCTATGCTTCGCTACTAGATTCGATGTCATGACATGGTCGTTTCTTGGCTATTGAATGTCATGACGAAGGACATTGGTGAGAGTTTCTTGGGATCTCGCAATGCTCGTATGATCTGGCTTGATTTGATTGCTCGCTTTTCTAAATCGAGACGTGGCGCCCAACGATTTTCAATTGAGCAACAAATTTACTCGATTTCACAAGGAGCAGATTCCATTTCTGGTTTATTCACTCGTCTCAAGAAAATTTGGGATGAGTTAGATGCACTTCGCGCTCTTCCGGCCTACGCTTGTCCAAAGGATTGTGGTCTTTCTCAAGCGGTCAAACAGAGCGATCAAGATCGTCGTTTATTCCAATTTTTGATGGCTCTTGATGATTCCTATATTCCAGTACACGGTGGCATATTGATGAATTTTCCTCTTCCGAATATCAATCATGCGTATTATCTTCTTTCTCAAGAAGAGACTCGGCGATCTATGAAATTGTCTAGATCACCGGTGGATGCTTCTGCAAATTCGGTTACTGTTAAGATTCCTAAGGATTCACATCAATCTTCCACTAAGGAATTTGACTCCTCTAAAGATTCTTCATATCAGATTCTCCACAATGGAAACAAGCATCGTCATGTTTGCTCGCACTACAACCGTACTGGACATTTGGTGGATCGATGTTTCAAGCTTCGTGGCTATCCTCTTGGTTCCAAGAACAAGAGTGCTGCCAATTCTTCGGTATCTACGAATGCCTCTGATTCACCTTCTTCATCTATGCCATCTCCTTCGGTTATTCCTGGATTTTCAGTTGACCAATACAATCAACTTCTCACTTTGCTTCAGAGGTCTTCACCATCTTTTGCCTCTACACCAAGCTTTGGGAACTTTGCTGGTATATCCTGTTTCTCTTCATCTCTGCATACTGATTCTTCTGGTATTATCTTTGACAAATTCACTTGGATCATTGACATGGGTGGTAGTGATCATATGTGCCATAACTTGGATTTCTTTACGGAATTGAGTCCATTGCATCATCATATTCATATTAGTCTTCTGAATGGCACTTCTATATATGTTTCTTTGGCTGGCACAGTACGCATTTCTTCATAATTGACATTCTCTGGTGTCTTTTTCGTTCATGTGTTCAAGTTCAACCTATTATCCGTTCCTAAACCGGCAGCTCAACTTGATTGCATTGTCTGTTTCTCATCGTCGTTATGCTGGTTGCAGGGCTCTTCTCTGAAGAGATGTCTGGAGCTTGGTAGAGTGCACAATCGCTTATATGCGTTTTCAACACCTCCATCCATCATTCATAAGAATAAGTTGCTCACAACACATCCATCTCCTTCGTCTATTAATGTTGTTTCTTCTTTACCTATTTCTGATGTCAACTTGTTGCATTGCCGTCTAGGGCATTTACCGTTTTACAAGCTTAGGTCCTTCTTCTCTTGTGACATAAATAAAGAGGGTTTGTCTGCTTGTGAGGGCTGTGCAAAGGCTAGACATCAGAGGTCCCCATTTTCTAGGAGTTCTATTATTACTTCATGTGCTTTTGATCTTCTTCATGTAGACACTTGGGGCCACTATAGTTTTCAGTACTTTTTAACCATTGTTAATGACTTTGCAAGAGTCACTTGGACTCATTTGTTGAAATCAAGAAGGGATGCTTTTCATACTTTGCAATCTTTCATTCAGCTTGTGCATACACAGTTTGGTAGAATAGTTAAAATTGTTCGCACACACAATGCTCCTGATCTGGGCTTTAGCACTGCTGGTATTAAGTATTTCAAGTCAAAGGGTGTGGTCATTCTCCTCAACAAAATGGTTTGGTCAAAAGGAAACACAAAATGGTGTAATAAATTTAAACATATTTCAAGAATCACACCAAGACGAAGCATGTCACTGGGTTGGGCAACACACCAGAATAGAAATATAAAAATATGAAACTGAAGAGAGTATTCACTCCAAACAATTTCAGAATCACAACATGAATATGAAATGAATTGCCTCCTCATATCTAAGAAATCGAAGATAGTAGATATGTATGAAACCAATTTGTATTTTTTTTTATCACTCTATTCCTATCCTTTAAAAATGATCTAAGAAGCCTAATTTCATATATTCATACCATCTCCTTTATACCATCTCAAAATAATATTTTATATAGTTTTTCTTCCTATCCCTTATCAAATCAAGGAAAAAACAATATTTTCATTCAGACTTCCGTTCCTACCACTTAAATTTCCCACCACTTAAAAATTCAACATATATAATGTGCCTAAAAAACCCCTACATCTTATACTTCCAGAAATCCTATCAAGATATATTGATTCATCTAAAATTTTAGCATATATAGTGATTCGCATAAAAATTCAGCATATATATGTGGTCTAAAAATAATCTTTTCATTCAGAAATCAGCATATATACTGATTCATCTAAGACTTCCAGAATTCCCAGCAGATAAAAATTTAGATTAAGAAAATGATCAAGGAAAATAACGAAGCCATAAGGAGTAATTGAAACACTTACCTTGTCGATAATGGACATTAGTTCAAAACTTCACAAGCTTGAAATTCAGTCCAACTCTTGCCTAAAATTAAAAAAAAAATCAACCAACAATCCACAATTCAGCAGCTGAATTTCAGGAGATTCAATCAAAGAAACTCAATCCACAATCCACTTAATTGTTTCAATTTTACAAAATTAAAGATTTCATATTACCAATATAAAAAAATCAGCTTTGATGTGGTTTAGTAGTTCTAAGCATTTGGTTTTCTCTTTGAGGCGTTTTCAATTTCTTTGCAATTTAATTCGCTTCTCTAGAGTTCATGAAAGGATATGCAGGAGTTATAATAGGCATCAAATGTAACATAATGAAGTGTTTAACTATATAAATTGTTCATTCTTGTGATGAGGTTTAGTAAATGTATAAGAACAACAAGATGTATTTACCATATATCTTGCTACCTAGAGGCTAGAGGAGATGAATGAATGAGGTACCGAATTAAGGTAAAAAAAACATAAAATTACTTGGTCATATGCCTTTTTTTTATTGAAGTAATATAAACTCATCTCAAAATAAAATACATTTGGTTCAACGCTAGTTTAGCTCAAAAATATATCATATAAAGCCTAAACAAACAACCGAATTGGAGACAAAACCCTTTTCCAGGGAAATGAACGCGCCGAGCCCTAGTGGCACGCGCCCCCAACCTCGTTTAGCAGATCCCCATTGTCAACCCAATCTCCATGAATCTCTCTCAGATTCCTTACAAATCAACCAAATCAGGCCTCTATTCTCTCTAATCTTCCGGATTCTTACCGCCGTCACCTACTGGTGCAATTGTTCCGACAGGAGCTCTGCTAGATGTGGAGTTCTTTGTCTGCCCTCGGAGCGAAAACAACTGAGTAGCAACCCGGATCTCCGGCGTCGCCTCTTCAAATCTAACCGAGTCCCACCGGATTCAGACGATTTCTTATTGAAGGAGGGTGTCTTCGAGTCCTTCGAGAGTTCTGCTACTTCTTTTGCTCAGTCTTTCGAGAACCGACGGTATGCTTGGAGAAAGGGTCGGTTCAAGCAGTTTGGTGGTGGCGGTTTGGTGATGTGCGTGCCTTATCGCTGGTGGTTGGTAGCGGTTTGTTGGGGCATCTTTCCGGTCTGGGTTGGGCGCCGGTGCGCCGGGACCCTGGGTTTCGCTGCGCAGCGGGTCGCTGCCCAGTGTGGTCGGCTCTCTTGGTTCGTGTCTCGTCTCTCCCAGTTGGTTTGTTCAACCAGGTTTTTTCTTCCCCTCCCTAATCTCAATCTTCTATTGATAGATGGCCTAATCTGGAATTGTGTTTGGATTAATGTCTGTTGCCCCTTTTGGTGTTTGGAAAATCCGGTGCTAGAGGTTCATTCCTCTTCACCCCTTACCCCCCGATTTTCGGGCCCTAAACAAACTTGGGATCTTGGGACTTTTATAGTTCCTTTCCCCAGTTTTGATGAAGAAATGATTTTAATAAAAGTCACTACTGAAATTGTGTGCCCTGCTTCAGCTATGGCAATCCAACTAATATATCGTTTGATTGGTTTTTCTGTGCAGCAACTTCATTTAAAATGTATAGGGCATAAGTGCAGTTTACTGTACTGTTTTCGGATGATCACTTATGTGGGTTGGATTATTGATACGTTTGTTTGCTATTTAGCGTTTGGTAAAACTAAGTGTGAACGATTCTCCTATGTATTGATGGTTGCTTTTCACACTAGATTTTATGTTGGGATAAAACCAACTTATAAGTTTCTTATGTGTAAAATTTTCATCCATTGTTGGCCATGACTCTTAAACAAAAAAAAGAAAAAAGGATCTTGAGTTGCCTTGTGCAACTGCTGTTGCATTTAGGCCCTTCTTTAACCTCCTCATGAGCATGCTCTTTAATGCCCTCAAAAAGCCTTGTTTTGCTTTTATACCTCTTGTTGAGTTGATCTTTCACCTTGCTATTAAATATAGTCTATCTTCAGTTCTGGGGCTTGAACAAACTGGAGTTTTGGGGACTTTGTTAGTTCCTATCTCCGGTTCTGATAAAGAGAGCTTTTCCGTAAATCCTGTTAATGAAAATTTGAGTCTTGCGTCGACTGATTTAATACTTTGCTCTACTTGTTGTTGTCTCTTCTTAGCCAGAGTACATCCTCTCCACTCCTTGGATTTTAGCCTAGGTGTTTCAATTCCACCTTTCCATCTCTACTTCAAGCTAATTAGTAAGCCATGGATCTGTTGTAATAGCCTGCTGGCCGCCTTTGGTGATTTTATCTTGATCATAGTAGTAGTCTATAATGAACATCCTCGGTGTAGGTATCTTAAGGGTATGTGTCTGAACACCTTTGTAGCATTTGATGTGCTTGAGTGGCTGTTCGATCTGACATATTTTGGTTGTTTAACTGATCATGTGTATCTCTTTACAGCCTTTGAACTATGTATGAAGTTTGCTAAGTATGCGTATCAAAGATGTTCCCTGTGCAAATTCACTTTAGTCTTTTATGTTTCCTATTCTAACATCTCTATATGGATAGTAATCAATGTGGAATCCTATCTAATTAACCATTATAATACATCCATTATATACTCTAACATATCTACCAATGTAAGCATAGACCATAAATCAGTTTGGCTAAATTTTATAAGTAATCATGATTTTCTGGTCATGGCGCCCCGGAATAAGTCTTGGTACAGGTGGACATGTACTGCGTGCTTCCATCCTCTTCATCTTCTGGGTGGAGAACGGGCAAAATTTGGTGGGAAATGCCTTGGTAAGCAGGTTCATAAGCATGTGTTGCAAACGAGTACTTCATGTAGTTTGCTTATGAACTGTTTAATTAATGCTATTGTTCATTGGCTTCTACAATTACCTTATTATGGAATTAATGTGTGTGAATATAATTTATCATATTATACAATCTGTTGGTTTTCCTGTTTGTATGATGTGTTTACCTTGGACAAGTCTAAAGAAATGATAACTGTAGGGGTCTCCTCACCCGAGCCCCTATCAAACACCACCCGAAAGGGCCCTAAACCCTCTTTTGAGGAAAAACTATCTGCAGGTGCCTCTGCCCCCTGTCATTGGGAAAACACAAGTCGCAAAAGTATGGTTGGATTGACTTCCATGAAGCTTTCGATGAAACTGGTAAATTTGAAAACCATCCATTGGAGTGCTAGAGTGTACTGCCTTTTCTCATACCCAGGTGTGCTCGCAAGTAGCCCCTACAATTTTGTCTCGGCATCAACCTCCTTGAGTAGCTCCGGTCGGTATGTTATGCCTTCTCGACTGGCTGCAACCTCCTTGAGTAGCCCCGGTCGGTATGTTATGCCTTCTCGACTGGCTGCAAGATACTACTCTATGGTTAGTAAACCACTCGCTTCATATGTTCATTCCACCATTTGGGTTGCTGCTTGTTTAGTGATAGCACACATTTAGGTAGGCATATTAGGATGCATTTAGCATGATTTAGATGTGCATAACGTATAAGGTTAAGCTAGATTTGCATTTATACTTGTGTTGTTGGTGGAGTCGGAATCTACATGCTTTTATGGATTATTTCAGGTAAATGTGGATCCGACGAGGAATTAGGAGACTCTTGGATGAAGGAAGAGTGAAGAGGAGGAGGAAAAGTGAAGAGCCCGGGAGCGGAATCGAAGTTAGAGAGCCTAAGTGAAGAACAAGTCAACAGAAGTTGTCGCCAGACATGCTGAACTTGTTTCGCACTTTCTGGAGGCCTCGGTGGTCCGATTGACTATTATAACCATGCGTTGGAAAGCTCTTTCCGAGATCTACAACTTTCTTGTTGACATCGAGACCAAATTCGAAGAGGAAAAGTTTCTGTGAACAGTAAAAGTCGCCCCGCGGCCAAGGAAACCGCCCCGCGGCCCGTAGCTCTGACGAAAGATTTCGCAATCGCCGGCCGCCCCGCGTCCTGGGTTGGCTGCCCCGCGGCCTCCGCAGAAACGCCGACACAGTGTTGGACTCTTATTAGGGTTTTAGTTTATTTATTTGGCCGACTTGTTAGAAGCTATTTAAGACTTTTCTAGTTTATTATTTCACTAACCTTATGCACTTTACACAATTGTTGAGAGCGCCGTTGAGCATGAGCAACTAAACTCTCAAGGTTTCGCCTACAGTTTGGATCTTTGATTGTTGAATTGTGAGTTTCTTAATCTAGTTCTTAGTCCTATTGCAATGTTTTGACTTCCTTGTGCTTAATTGCTTGAATGTGTTTTATTCTCTCTGTCCTGATCAACTAGTTAGAGTAGATTCATTCAATTGCTAGGGTTTTGCAGATTCCTCGTAGCGAACCTTAACCCAAGTGGCAATCATATCCCTTTAGGACTCGTAGGACTAATTGGATGTGTAGGAAGTTGAATACATGTTGAATATCGACTCGTAGCTTGATATTATGTGTACCTTGGTTAATTCATAATCTTAATGCTATCTCTAGGTTGAATCTTAACCGTGTTAGGGTTATTTAGAGATAAGGGTTGCTAGGACTCGTAGGACTAGTAATCTACCTAAGATCTGGACAAGGACATTGATAGGAAAAGACAAGAACTAGAGGTTGAAACAAGGATCGAATTCATCAATTAAAGTGATAAATTGTAGGTGAACCTATTGATCTCCACTGAATTCTACAATCTATTTACTTTGTTTGCTTGCTTCCGCTTTGATAAAAGGCGGATCTTTTCACACCAAAAACCCCCATCTTCTTACTACCGATTAGAATTGACACTTGAATTTATTAGATTTCCCTGTGGATCGACCTCTTGCTTACACACTATACTAGTTGTGAGTTTGAGTATTCTTTGGCAAGAACAACGACATGTTTTCCTCTTGTCAAATTTGGCGCCGTTGCCGGGGAAATTCTTATTAATTTCTTGTGTTTAATTTTAATTGCTAACTTTTGTATATATTAACATCTAACCCCGTCGTGGACCTATCTTACGGTTCACGACACCTTATTACTAATATTTCTAGATGTTGAAGTTATGGCAGTTTCAGGGAGAATATTTTCACAACTACCTCACAAGAGTGCAAAATTTATTTAACATCCGTTATTCACGGGGTTTCCGAGATAGTTTGCGAGATGTGGTGGTTTGCGTTTTTGAGGGCATGGCTCCTCAGACCAGAGAACTTGCCAGGTCCATAAACAATGGAAGCTTTGCTGGTTTAGGAGTGTCGGGATTATGGGATCTTCTTTGCTACATGGGTGACCAATCGGCGGAGGAAGAATCCTACACTTCGACGTTTCAACCAATGGAGTACTCCGACCCATCCATGGAAGAGTCAACCATTGTCTTGATGGAGCAGATAGGGCAATTACGCGAGATAGTGAATCAAACTAGGGAAGCTATGAATCAAAATGGGGAAGCAATTATCCGACTCTTTAAGACATTGAAGGAGTTGATAGTTCAACAATGTCATATTCCTCAACTTGATGAAAGCCAAGATGTAAGCAACGATGAATTCTCTGATAATGAAGAAGAGCATCTAGTGGTTATCGACACGAAGTCTCAGGGGACGTCCCTAGAGATTGAGTATGTTTCGATGCTCTCTTCATTCGTAGAAATCATCCCCAACTCGCCTATCAAGGAGCCAAGTCCGGAACCAATTTCTGTGGTTCCCGAACAAGAAACTGATATTTTTTGCAAATTGGGAGGCTTTGGTGAATATATCGATCCATGGAGTCACTACTTCAACAAGCCACCAACAGAACTGTGTTGGTGGTCCTACATACCCTCGAGGGAGAATCAAGCTCGAATGAAGGGTAAGTTGGTAATGGTTCTGATTGCTAAATTTTTAATTACCAATTGTTTCATCTACAGTGTGCATTCGAATATCGGTTGGGCACGAGAGTTTGATTTGCTTTTGAGGGCGCTGACTATGTCCGCTTGAGTCTTGAATGAGTGGATGAATACACTGTCGAGCCAACGACCTTAGCCAAAGGCGCTTCTTGGGAGGCAACCCAAGGTCATTAGATTTAGATTCTATTAATTGCATTAAGTTATTTTTTTTGTTTTGGGTTTTTGTTTGTTTTCGTGGGGTGCTAACATCGCAGGCTGAAAAGACAAGGAGAAAAGGACATAGAGGACAGGCCGCCCCGCGGCTTGTACGGGCCGCCTCGAGGCTAGGTCTTGTCTCCAGCTGCCCCGCGGCCTAGCATGGCCGCCCCGCGGCCTCTGACGGGACAGAGAAGTTTCCTTTCCTCACCTCCCTCCTGACCTACCACCAATGCAATCAGCAAGTCAGTTTTTCTTTCTTTCCTTCGTATTTTTATATTTTGTTGTCTTTAATTTTCATTGAGGACAATGAAACATTTAAGTGTGGGGGAGGGATTGCATTGCATATAGATAGATTTTGCATATCATGTTTATCTATGTTTTCATATTTATTTTTACTCATATATTGCATTTGCAAAAAAAAAAAAATTCAAAAATATCATGCATTTCATACACTTTAGGTCTTATTTTCCCATCTAGGCTACTTGTCCTCTATATTTATCTTATCATGTGCCCCATGACTTGCTTGAAGTGTTTGAAACTTTGAATTGTTTTATAGACTTTTTGGGAACGTGATTGATGAGAAAATTGAGCATGTATAGTCTTTGGAATTTAAGTGGTATTGAAGTTCTAACAATTTGACCTTGTGAGTTATTTTGGCCTTATTGGGACTACACATATATGTCCTCTAGTTTCTTTGTGTGTGAATACTCTCCTTGATTACTTCCTCTTTAAATTGCGTTAAGATATCTTTATTGAGGTTGCATTTACATGATTTTTACATGTAACCATAAAGTAATTGAGGCATGATTTTCTTTTAGCCATTATATACTCTATCCACTCATACACATTATCCTTTGCTTGAAGCCAATTTGAGCCTTATAAGCCTATTTTGCTAGCTCCACAAAATCTTCCTAACCAATTATTAGCCTAACCCATCCGGGAATTAGGAGAAGAGTTGGTGAATATCTTGAGGTATAGATGGAGTTGCTTTGAGTTGAAAAGTTATGTTGGGTGATTCATTTGTACTTCATAGAGATGGTTTATATGTGCTTATTACTTGGGACCTAAGGAGGATAAAATTCACTTAGGGGTAAAAGTCAAGAAAATAAAAAGAAGAAAAGAAAAAAAAATCATTATCAAAAGAGAAAAAAAGAAATGAATGAGTTTGTGTGGATATTGGAAAATTGTGTGCGAATTTATATTGTGAAGGAGTACATGTTATTGGAATGGTATACGAAGAGTTTTGGTGTTGGTGTTTTTCTGGTTGTTTACTAACCCTTTTTCCCGGATGTTTAGCACCGCATAACCTAAATAATTTTCATACCCTATGTTCCTATCATGACCCCATTACAACCCATACAAAGACCTCATGATTTTGGTTGCATGTAAAGTCACTAGCGGTGGAGATTTAGACCACTGACGCAATTTTGTTGCAGCTAAGTTTTCAAAGATTGAGTTTGAGCGTGAATGTTTAAACCTAAACACATGGGCGAGAGTGAAAACACATTTTCCTGGTGAGGTTGAATGAATATGCTTGCTTTATTCCTTGGATTGCACCTATACATGTTATGACATTAATTGTCAATATTCGTTTCCCTACTTTGAGCTTTAAGTATTTTACCAAAGTTATTACATGGATTGCTTGTCTGTGGGGTGTTGATTAGATTTGGTTTTAATTGCTTGAGGACAAGCAAAGGCTTAAGTGTGGGGGAATTTGATAGCACACATTTAGGTAGGCATATTAGGATGCATTTAGCATGATTTAGATGTGCATAACGTATAAGGTTAAGCTAGATTTGCATTTATACTTGTGTTGTTGGTGGAGTCGGAATCTACATGCTTTTATGGATTATTTCAGGTAAATGTGGATCCGACGAGGAATTAGGAGACTCTTGGATGAAGGAAGAGTGAAGAGGAGGAGGAAAAGTGAAGAGCCCGGGAGCGGAATCGAAGTTAGAGAGCCTAAGTGAAGAACAAGTCAACAGAAGTTGTCGCCAGACATGCTGAACTTGTTTCGCACTTTCTGGAGGCCTCGGTGGTCCGATTGACTATTATAACCATGCGTTGGAAAGCTCTTTCCGAGATCTACAACTTTAGTGTTGACATCGAGACCAAATTCGAAGAGAAAAAGTTTCTGTGAACAGTAAAAGCCGCCCCGCGGCCAAGGAAACCGCCCCGCGGCCCGTAGCTCTGACGAAAGATTTCGCAATCGCCGGCCGCCCCGCGGCCTGGGATGGCTGCCCCGCGGCCTCCGCAGGAACACCGACGCAGTGTTGGACCTTTATTAGGGTTTTAGTTTATTTATTTGGCCGACTTGTTAGAAGCTATTTAAGACTTTTCTAGTTTATTATTTCACTAACCTTATGCACTTTACACAATTGTTGAGAGCGCCGTTGAGCATGAGCAACTAAACTCTCAAGGTTTCGCCTACAGTTTGGATCTTTGATTGTTGAATTGTGAGTTTCTTAATCTAGTTCTTAGTCCTATTGCAATGTTTTGACTTCCTTGTGCTTAATTGCTTGAATGTGTTTTATTCTCTCTGTCCTGATCAACTAGTTAGAGTAGATTCATTCAATTGCTAGGGTTTTGCAGATTCCTCGTAGCGATCCTTAACCCAAGTGGCAATCATATCCCTTTAGGACTCGTAGGACTAATTGGATGTGTAGGAAGTTGAATACATGTTGAATATCGACTCGTAGCTTGATATTATGTGTACCTTGGTTAATTCATAATCTTAATGCTATCTCTAGGTTGAATCTTAACCGTGTTAGGGTTATTTAGAGATAAGGGTTGCTAGGACTCGTAGGACTAGTAATCTACCTAAGATCTGGACAAGGACATTGATAGGAAAAGACAAGAACTAGAGGTTGAAACAAGGATCGAATTCATCAATTAAAGTGATAAATTGTAGGTGGACCTATTGATCTCCACTGAATTCTACAATCTATTTACTTTGTTTGCTTGCTTCCGCTTTGATAAAAGGCGGATCTTTTCACACCAAAAACCCCCATCTTCTTACTAGCGATTAGAATTGACACTTGAATTTATTAGATTTCCCTGTGGATCGACCTCTTGCTTACACACTATACTAGTTGTGAGTTTGAGTATTCTTTGGCAAGAACAACGACAGGTTTTCCTCTTGTCATTTAGGTACCCAATTTTTGTTCTACACTAAACAACTTAATTGTAAGTTTGTAAGTTTATGCTTCCAGTTAGCGTGGCTGGGTCGCCTTTCTTGTTTTTTGGGTTCTTCCCAGTCATTATATATAACTGTCTTTGTATGGAATTGTAAACCCATGGGTTATAAATTGTATGCAAGTCGACTCGCATTCGATCAAAAAACTAAGGCTAGGCGCCTACTGCAACCCTCACTCGCAGGTGCTAGTTTACATCGCCCTTGGCAGTTTAGTGTTGTATCTTGTTATGGTTACCTTCCCCTCCAAATCCATTCCGAAAAGCCTTTCGATATGAGGATTTTTACCTTTTCTGCTCATATCTTATTAGGTTGCTCATGAAAATAAGTTATTGGAATTGCAGAGGCATTCGAAGAAAACCTTCTGGACTGAAGTTGATACTTTGTGCAGAAATGAACACACACAATTGTTGGCCCTCGCCGAAACAAAGTCGGAATCCCTGCCTGACGAAAAATTATGGAAACATGTAGGATTCGATATGGCCGTTTGGTCTCCTAGCATTGGCCGTTCGGGTGGCCTAGGTGTTTTATGGAAATCCCACCAACTCTCAAATGAAACCTTATCAATTTCGTTTCATTTGCCTAGGATAATTGGTCTACGTTATGAAAATATTAGTGACAATCTCGTGATCCTTCTCTTGTTCGTATACGCTCCTCCTGACCCTCGGGATAAGGACCCGTTCTGGACCGAGTTAACAACAATTGTAAACGATTCTCCCATACCCTGCATCATTATGGGGGATCGAAACGAAATCCTGTGTAGTGAGGATAAACTTGGCGACGCTAACACTCATCCGACTAGATTCACACGACTCCTTCATTTCAAGAATACATGTTCTCTATTGGATTTGCCAACCTTCGGAAACCCTTTCACATGGAGAAAGTCTCTGGAGGCCACAGATAACATTCACGAAAAATTGGATCGCGTACTTGTTCATCACCAAATTCTTCATAAACTACCTAATCTCATCACTAAAAACGGTGCGTTTTCTTCTTCAGACCATTGCACTATAACAATTACACTGGAATGTAGCGCCACCTTTAAAGCACCTCCCTTCAAATTTGAGAACACCTGGCTTCAGCATAAGGACTTCCGTAATATTGTTAAACAATCCTGGCGCGCTTCTTGCCCAGGTTCTGCTATGTTTCAACTAATTTTCAAGCAAAAAATCCTCAAGCAAAAAGCTAAAAATTGGAACAAGCACTCATTCGGAAACATCTTTCGTCAACTGCAGGAAGTGGAGAACGACCTGCTACAAATCCAATCGGCTGTTCATGTTAGTAACTATCCTTCTAATAACGGTAAAGAAAAGCGCCTTTTACAAAAAAGGGAAAAACTGTTACTTTTTCAAAAAACATTTTGGAATCAAAGAGCTAAAACAAAACATCTTAAGTTTACAGATTCTAACACATCCTATTTTCATCGTGTCGCTTTGGGCCGAAGACACAGGAAACAAATACGTAACATTACTACTACAGAAGGTACCCTTATAATTGGAGAAGAAAATGTTAGGCAAGAAATTAAAAATGATTTTCAAAAACGCTTTAATAAGGAAACGATTGACGATAGACTTCTTAATGAAATGACTAACATAATCCACCCTTCAATCTCCCCTGCTGAAAATGAATTCCTTATACGAATACCAACAAATGGTGAAATTAAGTCCGCCGTTTTCAGCCTTGGGAAAAATAAGTCACCTGGTCCCGATGGGATGACGGTCGAATTCTACAAGCATTATTGGGATATTCTCGGGAATTCGATTATCAAAGCCATTAAAGGTTTCTTCAACTCCGGGAAAATTCTTAAACAAATAAATCATACATTTATCTCCCTACTACCAAAACAAGATAGCCCCTCGACTACTAACCATTATCGGCCTATAAGTTTGTGTTCCAACCTATATAAAATCATTTCAAAAATTCTAACAGAAAGACTTAAAGTAGTCATTGGTAAGCTTATTCACCCATTACAGGGGGCGTTTGTGTCAGATACGTCAATTCAGGACAATGTTCTAATAGCACACGAAATCTTCCATTCCTTTAGATCACGTTTGGGTCGTGAAGGGTGGTTGGCAATCAAACTGGACATGGAAAAAGCATATGACAGGGTTGATTGGAACTTCACCAAAAAGATTCTTGACAGATTTGGGTTCCACCCTACTTTCATTTCCTGGGTTATGGAATGTATAACAACAGTCTCATACTCTATACTTGTGAATAATGGCCCTACAGATATGTTCTTCCCTTCTAGGGGCCTTCTTCAAGGGGATCCGCTTTCCCCATTTCTATTTATCCTAGGTGCAGAAATATTGGCACGTCACTTGTCTGCTGAGGCAAATAGTAACAGAAGCCCAATTGGTTTCACATTTGGGAGGAATGGACCGAGAATTCCATTTCTATCATTCGCTGACGATATCATCATCTTCTCGAAAGGCAGCTTGGATGCCTGTAGTAGAGTCAAAACTATTATTGATTCCTATTGTAATGTCTCGGGCCAAAAAGTAAACTACCAAAAATCATGCTTCCAAGCTACTAAAGGAATCACACAGTCCAGACTTCTGGAACTCAATAGTTGCCTAACTATTTCCAACGTCAGCTCCTTGGAAAAATATCTTGGATGTCCGATTATCAACGGTAGAGTAACTAAAGAAACCTTCGAAGACATTGTCTGTAAATCTAGAGAACAACTAAGTAAATGGCGTGCTAACTCTCTATCTCAACAAGGTCGAGCTATTCTTATAAACTCAAATCTATCAGCCAAACCCCTATATACGATGCAAAGTTTCTTACTACCATCTTCAATTCATAAAGAACTTGATCAGATTAATAGAACATTTTTCTGGAATAAAGATCTGCAACACCGCCCGCTGATTAGCTGGGATAGAGTTTGTAGAACAAAGAAATGTGGGGGCATGGGGATCAGAAAATCCAAAGAAATGAATGAAGCACTACAAATGAAACTGTTATGGAAAACGTTGGCTGAGCCGGATAATGTTTGGGTGCAAATAATCAAATATAAATATCTTCGAGCGGATGATATTCTCCATTATAAGAAAAGTGGTGCCGCCTCTTGGCAATGGGCGAAACTTACAACTCTAATTGACAAGTTCAAAAAGGGGCTTATCTGGTCGGTTGGCAGCGGGACCGCTATCAAATTCTGGTCTGATAACTGGATTACAACATCTTCTATTCAATCAAGGGATGATTGCCCAAGAATTGATAACATCGATGATAAAGTCAGTGACTATATCCTGGGAGGTAAATGGTGGGAGGAGAAACTCTCTACTGTTCTCCCACACAACATTGTGGAGGAAATCCTTGACATTCCGCTACCAGTCTCAAATTTTGTAGATAGATTATACTGGTGGCCGGACCGAGAGGGCTGGTTCACTACGTCAAGTGCATATAAATTGGTTTCCGCCGAATCCTCTATTCCCTTAGACAATAACTCATGGATCTGGCGTCTCGATATCCCACCAAAGATAAAAAATTTCTTGTGGAAAATCTGTCAAAATGGCCTTCCCACTGCTGCTAGGCTCGCCCAACGGGGGGTCCCTATCCCCCCCACATGTAATTTCTGCAATTGCTCTATGGAAGATGATGTTCATCTACTTTTTGAATGTCAATATTCGAGATCTCTTGTTCAATTCCCGATGCACATAAACTCCACAATTGGCAGCCAAATCACATTATCAAGGGATATAAATCCAATCATGTCATTCATTGGCAATAACCTACCAAAGGTTGCTCTAGGTAAACTTGCTTTCGCTTGGTGGACGATGTGGTATATTCGAAACCAACATGTGTTTAGGCTGGTACGGGTCCCTCCCAGGGACGCCGCATTGAAACTTATTACTACACACGAAATAAATTGGACTAACACTCACCAATATGATAGTACGTTAGATGATAACACCACCCCTCATTCACGAGGCGTCAGACAACCCGTAAAGAGGAAAAAAGCCCGTCATATCAAGTGGCGCAAACCACC
The DNA here is from genome assembly GCA_037127255.1 of Persicaria tinctoria. Taxonomy (NCBI): domain Eukaryota; kingdom Viridiplantae; phylum Streptophyta; class Magnoliopsida; order Caryophyllales; family Polygonaceae; genus Persicaria; species Persicaria tinctoria. The sequence continues at coordinate 14,631,564 of JBANSL010000007.1, read as the reverse complement.
GAAGGGTACATTCAAACTCAACTTCGACGGATCGACTCTCGCCGATAACCGTAGTACCGCTGGTGTGGTCATCAGGGACTGGAATGGACACCCAATACGCATAGGCTATAAACAATTAGGTATTAAAAGTGCAATTCAAGCTGAAGCCCTAGCACTAAAACTCGGGGTACAACTGGTCCTACAACTACATATTGACAAAATCCATATTGAAGGAGATTGCAGCATAATTATTAACCATCTCAACAACAAGTCTAGATGTCCATGGGAAATCGAACTCATATTGTCTGACGTACAATCTCTTCTATCGACTATGAAAGAAATTTCTTTCATTCATGTACCACGTCTTGGCAATAGAGTGGCTGATAAGGTTGCACACCTTAGCCACTCTGCCAAGGGTATTGATATTTGTAACAATTCCGGTCTTACAAACCTCATCCGCAAGGATGCTTTCGGGTAGAGCATGCTCACCCGAACTTTTTCCTAATCAAAAAAAAAAAATATCATATAAAGCCTATAAATCTTGATTCAATCCAGTTCATGACGAAATTATGCATCAAAATAAGTGATCTCCCTTGTTAGATGGGTAATGTAATGGCACCTCCACAAGCTACTAACTAATCATCAAATTTTTTAGTTTTCCCCATCCAACCCCACAAATTTGCCAAAATTGGACATAAACTGTATCTAGTAGACAAAAAAAATCCATTTTGCTTTTTGAACTGATGAAACAACTCGTCGGCGAAGAGATGCTGGAATTTCAGCAAACATCACGCAACAAACAACAATAAAAACACACAATATCAGATGCAAGATCTCATCATAAAATCGTAGCAAACATCAACAAACCCTAGATCTACAAAAAAAAGTTGCACAAAAGAGAATTCTAGATTTTCAAATATGGATTAGCCATACATTCCCGCAAGCGAAGCAAAGAAAGAGCAGAAAAGAGAAAAGACGAATGAGAGCGCATATGTTGCAAAGAGAGTGAAGAGTGTTGTATGCCAGAGAGAGCGTACAGAGAATGCGCTATGGTGAGCATGGGCTTGCAAGTCGTTTGTTCTTCAGATCTAGCTCTATCGTCGGGGGTTGTACTAACGCAGGAGAGAGAGAGAGAGAGAGAGAGAGAGAGGAGAACAAGAACCGAGGGAGGTCGAGTGCGAGAGAGGCGCAAGGGAGATATGAAGGATGAACATCAAGATGGAGGAGGCGCGAGGAGGGAGATCCATGTGTTGGTTGAAATTAAAGCCTCTACCGTAGATTAAAATTAATCAACGCTTTCCAGAGTAGTGTGGGAGATGGTTATTGGATTATAAGAACAATACACGGATCACCCTTCAACAGACCTTCCTATTAAATCAGAAAAGATTTCTTTCTTGAGGAAAGAGAGGCAGAAACTGCCTAACTGATTCTTGTCTCCATTGTCACACAACCATAAAATTAAACCTTATTGAAGCATTTTCATTCCGAAAACATAGATCATAGTATCACCTAGAAATTTTATGCAAGGCCGCTTGCACACTTTTATAACTACATGTTTTGTCCTTTATTTAAGACTATGCTTCCTTATTGAAGGCTAAAATTAAAGCATATGACTACAGATAAGAAATGCATGCCCTTGCATGTAAAAACATTCTAAAACTGCAACCTCAAAGAAAATTTGGCCTCAAGTACTTCTATCATAAATAAAAAACCATCAAACCCAAACCACTTTTCTGAGCACTGAGCTCAAATAAACTATATATAAGCACTTTAAATGGAATTTACCTGGACATATTAACAGTAGGTGCAATTGAAGAGTCCAATTCAATTTCAATCACAAACCTAACTGAATTATATATCTAGTGATAACAGTGATTGTAAAGCCAAAGCCTAACTTAATTTTAATAGTCAACTTGAAGTTTACAAAAAAAAAAGGTGATCTTAATCTATTACGGAAAGAAAACCATTTGTTGAAAACTTTGGCTGGCTAAAATAGTTTCAGAATTGAAAATATAATGTAAGCGGATAAGGTAGGTTAACCAAACAGGGAAGTTTCTTATTCATCATGCAGAAACATCATCATGTGAGCCATATATCAGCTTATTATTCATCAAACCCCTATCACATAATTCATTCATCCATCTAAAAGGGATAAGCAGAAATAAACACAGAATATTAATATGAAGAAAGCAAAGTGGAAAGTCACTTACCCCTGGCAGAACTGCAGTGCCATTAGGTTGAGCACTATTGTGATCTATAAAAAACGTTCTAATACCAGGATTAGGCCTTGGATTCTTGCAAAGCCGGTGCTGCCCATTCAAGATGTGAACAAGAATATAGAAACAAATAAATAAGCCCGCCTTTTGATCAGTTGAAGAGACTTGCTTTAGAATTGAAATACTTAATTGCACACTAAAATTGTCAGAATTTCCGACCTATGATTAAATAAGGTCCCCAAGCATGAATTTTTGAAGCATGGAAACTGAATTTTGTCCCTGAATAGAGGATTTGATTCAATCTACTTTTTAAGATTCACAAGCATTACAACCCTAGCAGATTTAGTATCCCCATATTTTCATAGCTACTCATTTTCCCTAAAAGAAAGTATTATTTAAATAAAGAAAGAGAATAGGTTATCACTGTACAAAAACTAAAATGATATTGTATTCAATAAGCAACAACATCAAAGATTTTCATTATCTACGTTGGGTAATCTAGATAGACTAGTTACATTTATGCAAAAGTAGTAATACTAAATTAGTGCACCAACCAAAAAAGGTTATTAACCAACCCATTCCAAACCGGTTGATAGTAGTACATTGACAACTTGACAAGTACCAACCAAAAACATTTGCGGCAACAACAATTATAACATAAGATAAACATTTATTAATTATTGGTTACAAAATATTATAAGCTGTCTAGTAAAGGAACATTAAGAGAATTGTTGAATACCTAAAATTAGTCAGAGTTAGAAGCATTGTTATCTCCTTGAAGAGGTCTCCATTGAATGTGGAGAGTACCTTCAAGTCGTTCACAAGAATCTCTACTGCTTTAGTAGGTTCACGTGATCACGTCTACAATAGCAAGATCATCAAAACCTGCCATTTCAAGATCAGAACAAAAAAAAATGTTAAACATAATAATAGTAACTATAACTACCTGTTACACTTTGTCTTACCTGTCCAATGCTTCCAAATGCTTCTGCTTCCTAATTTCAAAGAAAATCTTCATCGGGTAGCGATTATCATCCACCTTTGTAAACCCAGACAAGTACTTCTCAACATCGTCCCACTCTTCATTTGTCACAACATCCTCAAAGTTTGATTCATGTCGAAGTAAAAACCCGATTCCTTCTCCAACCTTAGAAAAACAAAGATCCACAGAGAATTAATTCTAGCAAAAAAGGGGGGAAATACCCAAAAAAACCCAAACCCGCAAGATTCAGAACCCAAAAAATATTACCAAAACACAAAAATCTTAAAATCCTTACCTTTAAACAGTCTCTTTGAAATTCTTCTCATTTAAAAACTGAAGTCTCAGGAACACGAGCTCTCTACTCAACGACGACATCTTCACAGTCTCCTCCCTCCTCCAAATCCACGCTCCGATATCAGTTCACAATTTCGACCACTTTGAGCCTTCGAATTACACCAAAAACCTCCTAAAAACTGAAAATTGATTCACTCAAGGTAAAACCTAGGGGTTTTCGCCTCCACACCGACTAGTCAGAGCATTGGAACAAGACAACAACCCCAAAATTAGCCGAACACGATCAAAGTAGAAACGCACAGAAACAGAAAAAACAGCATAGAGATCTATCTCAGATCTGCAGAGAGAGTGGTGAAGTTTGGGTTTTGGGAGAACGGCAAGAGAAAGAGGAGATCTCAAATTTGTGGAGAGAGTGGGAGAAGCCGAGGATGAAAGTCGAGAGAAAGAAGAGAGGTGTCGGTAGTGGTGGTGGTGGTGGCGGCGAGGGCGGTAGTGGCGGTAGTGGTGGTGGTGACATCCAGGCGGGGTGAGACTGAGAGACTTGGGAGAAAGGAGAGATTTGGTCAATCTGTTCACAAAAGTCCGAGCGTAGCCTTATTTTCACAAGTATGGACGGGTGTTTAAAAAAAAATCTAAGGATCGATGGCGGGCGTTCAAACACTTATAAAATTTTTTAAATTAACTATTTAACATCTGTCAAAAAATTCAACTGTTGTCGTACGTTTTTTTAACATCTCAAATTTATTATTAGACGTGATAGCTTAATTTAACATCGGTTGCATTTTTTACAGACTTAAAACACATGATGTCTAATTCTAGTATTCTAGTAGTGTATATTAACGAAACCTTATTTTTAGTTTATAGTAAGGCAAAAGGTTTGTATTCCTTATTGTTAGTTTATGTTAAGGCAAAGGTTTGTATACCTTATTGTTAGTTTATATTAAGGCAAAGGTTTGTATACCTTATTGTTAGTTTATATAGTCTAGATCAGTGTTTAAAAAAGCTAAATGCGACACAAGGCGATAGGCATAAATGTAGCTTAAGCGGGCTTTAGAAGCTAAGGCGATGGCTTTTCCATAAAAACTCTAAAAACACCTTAAACTTCAATTTAATTAAATGCTATAAAAACCATCTTGGATGAAATAAAATCAGATTGAAAACATATTATTGTACTAAAATCAAGTTTTAGGTGATAAGCAAGTTAAAAAAAACCATATACGAGGTACATCGCATGAGAAAGTACTAAATATAAGTCTAGGAATAAAGACTAAAGAATAAAAAGAAATCTGAGCTGAAGGGAGAACCTAACAGCAACAGCAAGGACTCAGCAAGATGAACATCAAGGACTCAACAGGACCCAGCAACACAAAAGCAACTCCACCGAAAGGAAGAATGGAAGAGAAAGGAGGGAGAGAAGTAGAGTGGAAAGCGAGAATAGACAGACGTGAAGTGAAGAACAGGGGAAGGCAGAGGGATAATAGAATCAGAAAAATCTTCAACAAAAATAAAAAAGTTGTAAAAATATTCAAAATAAAATCAGAAAAAAAAAATTTCAGGTAAAAAAAGATATGAAAAGATTGTATCCAAAAAAAATTGAAATATATCTTAAATCGATCAAAATAGCAAAAAAACCAAAAAAAAACTCATAGTTTGGGGCTTTTATTCACCTGTGGCTTAAGCAGCACTTGGACGCTTTCGGTGAGCTTTTCCACCCTGGGTGCGCCTTTGCCAAGACAGGCGACAGATGTGCACCTAGGGCTTAAGCGGGCTTAAGCAGTTAAGCCCACCTTGGCCTCGCCTTGGACGGGTGATCCAAGAAAGTAGTAAAAGCCTTGGATGGTCTTATATATCAAATTCGATTCAACAAAATCCTGAATTAGATAAGCAGACGAGTTGCTTTAAGCGAGTTTTACTTCAATGTATTGCACTGTATAATGTGTATTTGGTTTTTCCATATAAAAAATTATGGGATAAAACATTTCAAAACACAAATGAAGATTAGGCAACTTGTTCCTCTTATTATGAGAGAATATATTGTTTTTCAAAGCAACCATTTTGATTGGGGTATCCTTCTCTTCGTCGATAAAACAGAAACTAAACATGGAGTCAAGATCAATACAATGCATCTATACAGTTTACACGATCACACTACAATTACACGAGGTTTCAAATTCTTTACATGCATGACTGAAAACACTTATCTAAACATGTAGAACAAGTTTCCAAGTCTTATGGAAACTCAGATCCATAAGATACCCGATACCCTAGCCCACTATTTGGTAACATTAATATGTAACTAGGGTGAGCACAAATCCCGCAAATTTCGTCCCGTCCCGCATCCCGTCCCGATCCCGGTGGGATTTGGAGGAAAATAAATTCATCTCATCCCGCAAAAACTATGCGGGACGAAGAGTTCTAATCCCGCAAATCCCGTCCCGTCCCGCACATATATATAATTTTATATTTATATATAGAATTATAAATATATAATTAAAAAAACATATAAAAATATATTTATATTATATATATGTTCACATTTATTTATATTTTAACAACCTATACCTTTAAGAATAAACTTAAGGCAATTCAAGCAACTTAGGTGATCTTGACTCGTTTACCATAAGGATGGGATTAGTAGCACATATGTTTATATTATAGATGCGGATAAACTATAATGCCATTATTCTACTTTTTTATGTAATATTTCAGGAAGTAAAAAGCTCTTAAAAATCAATGATCTAGTTTCCTACTTTAATTGTATGTCATGTATCACGTGAACAGATCTAGACCTTTTATTGATAAAAAATGGAGGGTAGTGATTATTCTTAGATAATTTATTATTTTAATTAAAAAATCGGAAAAAGGATTTTGCTTCTCAAGTTAACATGCGTGTAATACATCCCCTCATCTTTCTTCATTTAAACCGTCTGTGGCGACTCCCAGGAAAACACTCGGGCCTATGGTCGAAATTAGGGTTAGTCGTGAGAGGTCCAGGGAAGGCGGACGATGAAGCCGGAGCCATGTGGTGCTTTCGGTGGTGCAAAGGCGGCAGTTGCGAAGGTGGCCAGCGATTGCGAAGGGCGCCTGGACGCGCAATTGGAATATCGAAGACGACAAGGGTGGGGCCCGACGATTCTGGCGGTCGAAGGTTGTGAAGGTGGCCGCCGATTTTGGCAGTCGAAGGCGGAGGGCGATTTCGTTCGCATATCCAATTGCGAAGGTGGTCGGCGATTGCGAAGGGCGCTTGGACGCGCGATTGGTAGATCGAAGACGAAGATAGTGGGGCCCGGCGATTCCGGCGGTTGTGAAGGTTGCCAAGGTGGCCGGCGATTCCGGCAGTTGAAGGCGGAGGGAGATTTCATTCGCATATCCGGTAACTCTTGATCTTTAAAAAAACCGTTTTCTCGATCTCGTACTCCGACGATTTCGTTCCATCAATAGGTAATTTTGTTGATTAGGGTCAAATTTGAGGTTTTTTTGTCGATGTTTGATTTTTTAGGGTCAAAATTTATGTATTTGTTGATATTTCGAGTATTGGCCGCCATGGATTCACCAAATTAGAGGATGTCGATCGGTGGCAGGCCGCCATGGATTCACCAGCTTGCTCTTCAAGGAACTTCGCTTGCCAAGGCTGATTTCTAGGGATTTGTGATTAAGGGGAACCCATTAAAATTGAGTTTGCAAAATAATCCGGTTTGTTCTGATCCCGTATCAGTTGCTGTTCTTATTTCATTGTTGGTATATTATGTATTTGAATTGCAATTGCAGTTGTATGTTGTTTCGTTGATCGTTCTGATTTGATCGAATTTCTGTCCTTTATGCATCGATTACTTTGATTGTGGTGGTGGTGAATATAGAGATTTCAATGATACTGTAATTTAGGTTTATTCGTTTGTATGTATAACTTTATTCATATGTATATAGGATAATTTGGTGGGATTTGTTTATGGGTGAAATTAAAGATGTCGATGATCAAATGATACTACCGAATAATAAAGCGATATCATCGAATAATCCATCTATACCATCAAATAACCGACCGATACCATCGAATAATCAAGCGATAATCACTAATATACGGGTGAATAATCATCTATATATCACCGAATAATCATTCATAGACAACCAAATAATCAACCATTTAGAAAGATTAACAAAAAAAAATCATATACCATCGCATAATCTGTCGATACCATTGCATAATCAGATGATACGATCGAATAATCTAGATATACTGTCGAATAATTTGAAGAGAGTGCACCACACACACCCCATTCAGCAAGTGGGCGAAAAAAAGACGTGGGTCCCACTGTTTTTTAATTTAAAAAAAAAGAAAATTTGCCTATTAATCTCAGCCTTCCATTTCATTCAATCAACGGCCAAGATGTGTTCACATGATACACGATAAGGCCTGAGTACACCGGAACCAACCTCTCTCTCTCTCTCTCTCTCTCTCTCTCTCTCTCTCTCTCTCTCTCTCTCTCTCTCTCTCTCTCTCTCTCTCTCTCTCTCTCTCTCTCTCTCTCTCTCTCTCTCTCTATATATATATATATATATAGAGTATGGATCATATGTACTCAGCCCTTAACGTGTATCATGTACACAAATCTGGGCCATTGAATTAAGAAGATCAACGGATGAGATTAAAAGTAACTTCTGATTATTCGATGGTATTGAGAGATTATTCGGTAGAATGAAATTATGCAATGGTATTGGACGATTATTCAGTAGAATAAAATTTACATTTTTTACAGATGAATAATTACGTGAATACAGATGAATAATCATGAACAAATAGATGAATAATTTCTGAGTACATGATACACGTTAAGGGTTGAGTACACCGGAACCAACCCCTATATATATATATATATATATATATATATATATATATATATATATATATATATATATATATATATATATATATATATTACAGATCAAATGTTTACAAGTTTTAACATGTTTTGTGTTAACAAATAATGGTCTTTGGATTAATGAAGATGGAAGGCCAGGATTAAACAATGATTTTCTGGATTTATTTTTAATTAAAAAGGGGGACCCACATGGATTTACACCCCACTTTCACAAGGCTAGAGTGTGTGATGCAGAGCCAGAAGCCAGTAACAGACGTGTGGGGTGGTAGGCGTTTTTTTTTTTGTTTTTTTTCAATTTACACAAATTTCCTTTTTGAAAATATATTTGGAAGATCGTGATCAAATATTCTGGCATGCAAAATTTTTGAAATGTTCAATACCTAATAATCATCTTCTGATCACAAATATTCATTTCCTTATAACAAATATTCAAGTCATTCAATTCATCGAAATGTTCATCACAGTTTTCATCTCAATATCATAATATTTGTATCAAGCTCTCACTAATTCAGAAGTATTCATCAAAATTACAGAAATATTCATCAAATACAAGAATTCATCAATATTCATCAAAGCTATTTGGTTGGTTTTCAAAGTCATAACTGCTATCTTTCGGATATAGTGCACGTTTCCCAGTCCCCTTGTCTGAGAATGCTTCTTTCCCTGCCTCAATGTTTTTCTGTCCACCTCTTTTAGCCATCATCTTCCGACCCGACGGGCCACAATATTACCCAAAGATTAATCACAACAATCATAGTCTGTATGCACATTCAACAACATGCAACATATATTCATCTTAAGATAAAAAAATACACAATATTCATCTCAATAGAAAAAAATATTCATATCTAGCTAACAATTATTCATCAAAATCCCTTTTAAACTAAATTATTCATCTATAGCTATTCATAAAAAATAATCATATCAGGGCGCCCAAATATTCAGGTCATTCAAACCATCGAAATATTCATCACATTTTCATCTCAATCGCATAATATTCGTATCAAGAGCACACCAATTCATCATTATTCATCAAAATTAAACAAATATTCATCACATTAACTCAATTATTCATCAACGACAAGAATCCTTTCACCAATATTCATATCAATCTAACAACTATTCATCAAAATCTTCTTGATGATCCATTATTCATCACAAACACATTATAGGAATTCAATACACTATATTCATCTCAAGAGCAAAACTACTTTAGGCATTCAATGCATCGACATATTCATCGATATATTCATCACAGTACTTCATAAATCTTCTACAAGTTGACATAACTATTCGTCAACGCTACTCAATTATTCATCAATGACAATACTATTTGAACTCAATTATTCATCAACATACAAGGCATTCAATACCCAATATTCATCTCCTTATCACAAATATTCAAGTCATTCAATTCATCGAAATGTTCATCACAGTTTCCATCTCAATATCATAATATTCGTATCCAGATCACACTAATTCATAAGTGTTCATCAAAATTACAGAAATATTTATCAAAGTATTTCAATTATATTTATCAAATACAAGAATTCATCAATATTCGACAAGATCGTATAACTATTTTTCAATGTAACTCAATTATTCACCAACCACAAGAATCCTTTCACCAATACTCATATCCATCTAACAAATATTCATCAAAATCACCCTTTTAACTCAATTAGTCATCTCAATAGCACAATAATTCACTAATATTCGGCAAAATTAATCAAGTATTCATCGCAGGAACTCAAAATCCCCTTTCACATCTACGCTTCTGAAATTTAACGTTATAACCCAAACCCCAAAGATCCAAGCCATTCAATACACAATATTCATCTAAATAGCACAAATATGCATCAACATCCCCTTTCTTCTACCCTTCCCCCAACTAATTTCTTCAAACCCTAACCCAACTTAATCAACGAATTAAATAGTCAACATGCAAGAGGGGAACTTACCCATGTCGATTAGCAACGGGAGTATTCGATTGAAGCTTCAGATCTACTGTCGAACTCGACGGTTGCACTCTTCCCCGTTCGAAAACCTGGATGCGTCGGAAATAGGTACGTCGCCGCCTCCAGATGATTTACCTCCTGCCACGCCGCCACCAGTAGCCAGAAACAGGTCCCACAACGCCGCCGCCGCTCAGATGGTGACTGATCGCCGGAATCGCCTTTTTGGAGATCCGGAGAAGAAGTTGGTGGAACATTGCTTTCCCCGATCCTTCTTTATCCTCTTTAGGTTTCCCAGAAAAGTGATTTGGTGTTGTGGGAACACGCGCTTATGGAACTAGTTAGTGGGTGTTTTTGTTACTTTAATTAAAAGGGGAATAATCTCATCCATCCATTTTTTCTCAATCTATGGTTGCGATTTGTTAACATAAAACACATTAAGGGTTGTTTACACTAGACCTAACCTCTCTCTCTCTCTCTCTCTCTCTCTCTCTCTCTCTCTCTCTCTCTCTCTCTCTCTCTCTCTCTCTCTCTCTCTCTCTCTCTCTCTCTCTCTCTCTCTCTCTCTCTCTCTCTCTCTCTCTCTCTCTCTCTCTCTCTCTCTCTCTCTCTCTCTCTCTCTCTCTCTCTCTCTCTCTCTATATATATATATATATATATATATATATATATATATATATATATATCTATCTATCTATCTATCTATCTATATATAATTTGGTTCAAATGTTAACACCTCTTATGGTGTTAAGTGTTAACAAATTTTGACCCTTAATTAGAGAAAAAGGGAAGGCTGAGATTAATTGAAATTTTTTATTTTATTCATTAAAAAAAAAAAGTGGACCCCGTCAGAACTACCTCACCCACTCTCAATCTGAAGCGTGCATCCACTCTCCTATTTAATAAAACGGTGGGTTGAGAAGTTGAAGAACCCTAGCACGCTCCACCGCCGCCTTCCACCTTCACCCACCGTCATCTTCAACTCTCCACTCGCATTCGCCGGATCCCATGCCACCTCTCTTGGTTATCTCTCCAGATCCCGATACGGCGCAGCCTCACCGACCCCCACTTCCCTCTGTTTTTCCTTCTTCCTACCCGACGAAATCCATGACCGCCTCCACCGGCGACTTCCACTAGACCGCCGCCCACGACAACCCGCGCTGTCGGACTGATTTTGTCTCAGCACCACCAACGCTTGAAGATTCGATCACTGGCGCTCGCCTTTGTGTTTGTTAGTGGGTGGCCAGGGTCTCGCCTTGTCGATCGATGTTGTCGTTGTTACTTGCAGGCGACGCCGAAGTCCAAGCTTCATGGCTGCTCTTCCCTCGACCTCGCAGCGCTCCGTCTCCCTTGCAGTCCTCCGACCTTGCATTGAAGGTTTTAGCTCTTTGATTGTTTGATTTCAAATTCCTGATTCCAATTATTCATCTCCTTTCTCGATTTTGGGCTACAATGGCGATTACAGATTAACAGTAGCAACTTGAATTGATAGATGTCGTTTTCATGTTCTATATTTGAAAAATGAGTATTTCTCAATTCATTTATATCTTATTAAAAAAATTAAGGTTCGATCTTTCAGTTTAATACTTATGGATTGGATTGGAGATGAAATTAAACATTTACTGTTATTAGATCATAGTATGAAGGAATTATTCAATGGTATGCAATAAATATTCGATGGAATGTGATAGAGTATTCATTACTATCTGTTTAAAATTATTCATGTATTTATCGAATATTCGGCAAATTCAGAGGTATTATTCGTTGATAATAAGGAATTATTCGTATGTATCTGGTTAAAATTGTTCATGTATTTATCGAATATTCGACAAATTTAGAGTTATTATTCGTTGATAATAAGAAATTATTCATATATATATGGGGCAATTAAATGGAGGCTTCTCGGAATTCAAGCTCATGAATTTATGGACTATGACCATTCGCTGAGTTAGGAGTCACTATTCGTTTATAATAAATAATTATTCATTTATAGGTGGGTAATAAGATGTGAGTTTATTGAAATTCAAACTCTGTTTAAAATTAGTAATGAATTTACCGAATATTCGGCGAATTCAGAGTCATTATTCATTGATAATCTGGAATTATTCGGGAATTTGTTCATGCATTTATCGACTATTCGGCAAGTTCATAATCAATATTCGTTGATAATTAGAAATTATTCATATGTATAGGGGCAATTAGACGTAGGTTTGTTGAAATTCAAACTCTTTCTAGAATTTTGTATGAAATTATCGACTATTCGGCAAGTTCGGAGTCACTATTCGTTAATAATAAGGAATTATTCATTTTTAGGTGGGTAATTAGATGTGAGTTTCTTGAAATTCAAACTCTGTTTAAAATTGGCAATGAATTTATCGAATATTCGAAGAATTCAGAATCATTATTCATTGATAATCTGGAATTATTCGGTAATTTGTTTGTTATTATTCATCATACACACGGTGCAAGCAAAATCTCATCCTCCCTACCCAAAAAAAAACGTTAGCTTAAAAAAAACCAACGCACGCGCTCTCCTTAGGCAAGTTGCCTATAAAAGTGGTGGGATCTACTATTTTTTTTTAAATAAAAAAAAAAAGAAAAATCTCAATTAATCTCACCCATCAATTTCTAATCAATCAATGGCCTAGATTTGTTAACACAAAACACAATAAGGGGTGTAAACACTTGACCCAACCTATATATATATATATATATATATATATATATATATATATATATATATATATATATATATATATATATACTCCCTCCGTTCGGCAAAACTTGTCGTTTTAGAGTTTTGTTTTTGTTCGGAAAAACTTGTCATTTTAGGTATTTTTGCTTCTAGTTTACTAAAATTCCCTTGATTTGATTGATGTGCTGTGAGTTGTAGTTTTTGATAAAGTAAAAAGTAGAGTAATAATTGAGGGTAAATTAGTGAAAAAGAAGTTTAATTATTAGTTTTATTAAAAGTTGTGTGGAGAGTTAAAATGACAAGTTTTGTCAAACGGGGGGAGTATATATATATGGGAGTGGTTCCCTTGTGCACACCCCTTAGAGTATATCTAGTGCACGAATCCTAGCCGTAGATCTGAATGGATTGGATGGCCTATATTACGCCATGCGTAATTGATTTTTTTTTTAAAAAAAAAAAAGAAAAGAGGTCGGCCATTCCAAAGAAGCAAGTGGGCGCGTGCATCTAATCTTCAATAAAACCCTAAAAACCAAAGTCTGTCAATTTCAACTTCAAAAACTCCAAATTGTACTCCTCCCATCCGCACCTTTTCTGGCATCATCGGCGTCCAGGGGCGGCGGCAACCGGTGAGTCCAGGGGTGGCGGCAACCGGCGAGTCCAGTGCGGGGTCCAGGGTGGCGGCAACTAGCAACCTGTGTCGGCCTCTCTCTTCCTTTCAGCGATTTCGGGGACTAAGCCACCGAGTTCCCTCTGGCGGCCTTCATCCTTCATCTGACTGTCACTCCGGCGGCCTCTCTCCCCTAGAGGCCTCTCGCCTCCAGCGATTTCAGCGATTTTGGTGTTCCAATTGAGATGGGTAAGCCCCAAAATTTCTTGCATTTTTTTGGGATCGATTGTGCTAAATAGGGGTTGATGTTCATATTTGTGTCTTCAATGAATTTATTCACTGATTCCTTTCATTTTACTTGTTCTTGGTGTATGAATGTGTGATTTTTGGATGAAATTAGAAGAAACATTGGGGAAAATCAAACATTGTGACAATTTCGGTGAAATTGATTATCAATTTAGGGTTATTCGGCATATCAACGGTTGTTTTCGTTCTCTTCACAAACAATTGATAGACAATGATCCGTCTAGGGCAATCTCGTTGTTTGGGGGGCTATAAACTCCGACGATCAGGTCAATAGTGCGCTGAAGGACATGGCTATGGTGATGAAGCAGTTGGATCGGTCGGATGAGGCAATTGAAGCTATCCAATCTTTTCGTCCCCTCTGTTCACCTAAATCACAATTTTTTTTAGAAAGGGACTACAATAGTGGGTAAAAATCAAGCTTTGTGAAGAATTGGGGGATATTTGGTGATTTTTTTGGTGATTGTAACACTATTATTCGGTATTTTGAGCGTTTTTTTCGTTTTAGTATTTTTAGTGTACCTCGTAAAGAAAATAATTCGACCGAATAATTTCCCAATTATCGTTCAATTTACGCACTAAATCGATTATTCAACCAAATAATTCTACAAATTTACTTATTCATAACGGTCATTCAATTATTCATTGCTTCTGTGTACCTCGTAAAAATAAGAATTCCACTGAATAATCTCCAAATAATCGTTCAATGTACACGTTAAAGTGATTGATTCAATCGAATAATTCTAAAAATCTAATTATTCACAACGGTTATGAAATTATTCATCGCTTTTGGCCACCTCGTAAAAATAAGAATTCTATTTAATAATCTCTCAATTATAGTTCAATGTGCGCGATAAATCGATCGATTCAACTGAATAGGAAAAAGGGGCTTTTTGCACGAAGATTAATATAACATTATTCGGTGGAATTTAAAACATTATTCGGTGTAATTGTTTGTTTTGATCTAAATCACAATCTACATCAAAACATGTAAATATATGAAAAAAGATAACATAACATTATTCGGTGGAATTTTAATTATTTATTTTGATCTACATCAAAACATGTAAATATACAAATTAATTGGTTACCGTTTGTATAATATATAAAAATATGGAGTGTATGTCATTTATCAAATTAATGGATTATTTTTATCTAAAACAAAATCTTTACATATAAAAAGGATATGGGTTGACTAGATATGAGATATTGCAAATTAATATATAAAAGAAAAAAGTTTCCAATTCATGATAAATCAAAATAACTAAAAACGGGGGAAGATGGAATAAAATAAAGTAGTTGCCAATTTGGAATGATGTAGGTGGGTCCCACATCTTCACAAATCACAAATCTCAATTCCCACACCATCACACGCGCCAACGAGGAGAGTATGGAGGGTTTCAATCAATAGTGCGCGGGTCCCACATGGATTTATTTTAAAAATAAATAAAAACCCCCTATTAATCTTATTCATCCATCCTATCTAAATCAAAGGCTCACAATTATGTACAAAGTACAGCCTAAGGGGTGTGCACAATTAACCCATACTCTCTCTCTCTCTCTCTATAGAGAGAGAGATAGACTCGGGTGAGGACCATTTCTTATAGTGAAAACCAAAAGGACTAATCCTATTAGTTGCTTTTTAACAGTGGACCCATCCACTTTTCAACTAAAGTCCAACCAAAAAACCAACAATTACATAGAAGAGCCACTATTTTAGAATTTTAATTTGTCTATTATTTTAAGTTATCTTTAATATTCCGCGTTTATATTAGGGTAAACTGCAGGAACCACCCCTAAAATAGCCCACATTGCACATAACCACGTACCCCTTATATGCTTAATTGCTGAAAATCACCCTTTAAAAGCCTTTTGTTTGCAATGAACCACCCTTTTAAGCTTTCCGTCACTCCCGCCGTTAAATATATTAAAAAAAATTACTCCTTATTTTTAAACGTATTTTAATGTAAATAAATTGGTTAAAACAAAAAAAAAACTAAAATTAAAAAAGGGGAAAAGATTTACATTTACCCTTTTTTCATCCCCTTCTTCATTCTTTGTACGATTCTACTCACACAGGAGCTCAATAATTTCTAAGTATGGATGAAGTTGTCAAGTTGATAAGGTGATGTCTGCGATTTCTTTGTAAAGTCGAAGGAGACATCGAAATCAACACTAAAGAGCAAGGTTCAATCTCTTTAATTTCATGCCCAGTACGTTTTACAGGATTTGGGTGTTTTCGATTTGGAGGGGAAACCTTCGATTAGGGATTCGTTCGTAAACGGAGTTTGATTTATTGATTTCCCCCATTAACAGGTAAGTTTGCTGGTTCAATTTCTCCTTGATTTGTGGAAGTAGATCTTCAAAGAACCTTTTAAAGACATTATAATATCTGTCAACCAAGTACATGGATGGCGCTTGGGGGATGAGTGGACTATACTCGAAAGAGGTGTGCTTTGTGAAGGAGGGATGGTGGCGACGCTCGACCTTTGACATTTTGATGGTCCTCCGGTCAGATCCGAAATCAATAGTGTCAGATCTAGTTCAGATCCAGTGTAAATAAGAATTAGGGAGAAGAAAACCCTGAAATCTTTGAAGGGCCTAACCTAATTCGAGCTTTTCGATGATTTTGATGTGTTTTAACATTTGGGGCTTCTTTCTTTGCTGCAAACAAAAACCAGCATTAGGTAGGAGATGATGAATAGTTACTTTTTTTTAATTAAATTTACACTTTCTATAACTTTAGTTTTGATTACACTATACGAAGGGTAAATTGGTCTTTTCAAACCTTTTATTAATATAAATCAAACGGATTAGTAAGATGGGTGGCTCTCTGCTAACGGAGTTGTTTTAAGGGGTGGTTTTCAGTAATAATACTTTTAAGGGGTGGTTATGAGCAATATGGGCTATTTTAAGGGTGGTTTTGTGCAGTTTACCCTTTATATTATTATTATTTGTGATCTTGTAATTTGGTATCAGAGTCATCTTAATTAAAAATAATTTGTATTTATCTATAAGACAATCTGAAAGTTTCTACTAATTGCCTTCATAAGACTTATCCTCATGTTTTACAGTTAGATCTAAACGATAAGCATTTTGGAGCAATTTTAAATGTCATTTCAGACCAACTTATAGATCTAAGACTCGAAATTAAAAAATTAGAACAATTATATATTGAGATTAGCAGTAAAATATTTAAGACTGTAAAAGAAACAGGCGAAGTACATCACTCAACAAATCTAAAAGCCATTAATGAAATTAGCCATGAGATAAGCCTAACATCAGGTGGTGAAATCAAGAAAGTGGATCCTTTTAAATATAGTTATCCATTTAAAAAATCCAAAAAGAAGTTTTCTACTAAATTAGATAATATAAAGAACGAGGCATCGGTAGAAGAAGATCAAGACGAAAATCAAAACCCTAAAAATGAATCAACATCCAATTCGACAAATAAAGAGATTTAACACTAAGTTGGATGACCCATAATGGAAGATGAAATTACAGAAACAAAAAGCCATTGAAACCAACTTTATGAACCAAGAGGTCATGAGCGACGACGAGTCTTAAAAGAATTCAGATGAAGAAGTTGTGTATCAACAAATGGGAAATTAATTAACCTAAAAGATATGGAAAACATTCCCATATCTAAAGTCCAAAAAAGGTTAAATGAAATTTTAAGACAAAGAAGGCTGAGGGAGAAAGAACCTGTAGAACAAAATGAAGCTAGAAGATATTACAGGCGATATGAACATGGTTCTACCAGCAATTACAGACCTAGGTTAAAGCCTAAAGAATTTCTGGAAAAGAAGGAAAGATTTGGAGTAAGCATCATGCAAAACCATAGACCAAATCAAAGAGAAATTAATCTAGAACCCATAAGTGAAATAGGTTATAAATTAAACCTACATGGTGTAAGGAATAGGCGTGAAATCATAGAGTTTTGGAAGAAAAGTATGATGAGTGTATTAAACATGAATGTAGATTGGAACTCTTCTCAATTCCTTAATTACATAGAGCATAGTTTCTATGGATGTATTGCCGACTGGTATGGAGCTATTGGTGATGACCCAAAACAAGAGCGTAGGAATTTGGCAAGCCAAGTAACGATGTTCACGTTAATATGTGATTTAATAGAGGACGAATTCATAGGAGAAAAAGAAGATGAAGATAAGGAAGCTTTAAAATGGCAAAGAACCTTAAACAATCTTGAAATCTGTAACATGAAATATGTTGATAATTACATAACAGAATTCGAGAAGTATTATTATAAGATAGGGGAAAACAACACTAATCTGCAAATGTTCTTTGATAAACTTCCTGCCCCAATTAATGAACAAATAAGTGAAGAGTATCGAGAGTTAATTAAAAATGGAGATAAAGATACTCTTGGTAACAGAATTTACTATGTTAGGAAATGGGTTGAGAAAAAATGTCGAGACGTAAGAAGCACCCAAAGAATGAAAAAATAATTCTTAACTTGTTGGGAGACGCCAACAGAATGGGGATGTAATAATAGAGATTACCAAGGAAAAAGAAACTATAAGAGAAAAAGTTTCAATAAACAAAGAGGTGAAAAATATTATAAGAAGTATTATAAAAAACCATTATCTAAAAACATAAGGTTTTTCCAAAAAGCCTCATTCTGTCCTGAGGAAAAAAAAAATGCAAATGTTGGGCATGCGGAGAATCCGGTCATTATGCTAATTAATGAATGTAAAAATAAGAAAAACAATATATTAGCAGAAGCCCTAGGAAGTTTGGATTATATTGAGCTATCTGAAGATGAAGCAGTAGATCTAGCCCTAAGAAATAACAAAGGGATAGTAGAAATAATAAAAGAAAAGAATGAAGAAGAAATAGAATCTGAAAATGAATCAGTAGAAGGTGAAGAGATTAATGAAATGATGGAAGGAGAATCTCCTAGTGAGTTCTCTGATGAATATGAAATGACTACTTTAGCTCAACTTCAACAAGCTGAAACCTCTATTGATGAAGAACAAGTTGAAGAAATGAGGAGGTCAGGGGTTGATCTCCCGATCATCGCTAAAGAACAGTTTGTTAAAAAATCATTATTCTTTAAATATGCTAAATATGTTTGCGAAGAAATGTCTGGAGATGTAATTTTCAAGAATAATGAAAATCAAGCAACTGAAGTAAACTTAATCAATTGGGCAAACATTCAGATAGATTATGGAAAAGATGAAAAAGATGAAAAAGATGAAAAAGATGTGCAATGTATGGAAAAGATAAAAAAAATTAAATATATTTTCATATGTGGCATCCAAGTAATTATAACTCCATTACAAGACTATGGAAAAGATGTGCGATGTATTAATTTTGTTTGTGACATTAGGCATCAAAAATTTAGTGATCAATGCATCAGTGGTATAGTTTATAATTTGAGTCAAGAAGCAGTTTCTTGGATCTGTAGACCTAACTATTATGTTAGTCTAGAAGATCATTATGCATCTAAGTTCTTAGCTATAAAATTTTTAACAGAGGGTATTAGTATGCATAAGGGAACTTGTCTTTTACAATTAAAGTGGAAGGTAGTTTATAAACTTGACAATACTACAAATCCTCCACAAAAATGCCATATAGTAGAAGCTGAGAAACACGAGATTGTAGGTCCAAGCAAAGAGGTTGTACCTATTAAGCTAAAACCTGATCAAATAAGACTTAAGACCATTTGGATAAATGCATTTGAAAATTCTACGGGTACTAGCACTAATAAGGTTTTAACTATAGATGAAGACGGTAGAATCCATATGAATGCTAAACCACTGGTCGGTCTCTCTAGATGTCCAAGCTTATCCAGAAACACTAGTTTTAGGTTCAATCCTAATCTTAGTATTACTGCAAGGAGTCAGGGAGCTACTACAAGTAGAAAAGACAAATCGTTTGTGGTAGATGAAGACATAACGAGCATGATAGCAGCATTAAACAAGAGGTTAGAAAATAAAATTATAAGAGAACCAGCCAGACATAGTCTAGATCTAGGTTCTAGTCCATTTAGAGTAACGGTAACAACAACTCCTCAAATAGTTCACAAGGTTAGAGAAAATCAAAAAGGATAATCTAGTTCTGAACAAAAAGCAAAGATAATAGGATATCAAACTAAAACCTTTAGTGAACCTATTTATGAAAATGATCCAAGACCGTAACAACAACTCTCAACGAACCATTCCCAGACCCAGTTTTTGGAGATGAAATGGGTATGAGAATGAAAGTAATAGACCTTAGACATCTTTATGGAGATAATATGAGGGTAGAAGAAAGCCTTGAACATGTCAACAAAGAATCGCTAAAGAAAAACTATAAATTTCTACCAATCTCTCTCTATTCAAGTCAAAAGGCATGTTGCTAAAAAAAAGTCAAAAGGCATGAGGCAATTTCACTTTGGCTTACAAAGTATTGAGGTTCCGCCTGTATAGTGCTTGGCTTCAGTGTTGATGTGCCGCTGGTCTACAGTGCTGCTTTAGCATAGTGCTTGATTTCGTCTTTCGTCTATGTCCTTGTCTTGTTCGGTTTAGTTGTATTTAGTTCCGTATGTGTAGAGTTCTCGCCTGTATTTTGCATCATCTTTGTATTTTTCTATTTGCTTAGATGCATATCCGTCTGCCGACTTGTCGACTATCTAAATTCAAGTATGTCTAATCTCGAATTTTTACCTAATAAAAAAAACAAAGTAGTGAGGTTCACTCCTCACAAGTCCTTGGTGCTAGGGGTGTTATTCGATTCGAACGAGCCGAGTACCTAGGTGCTCATGTTCGGCTCATTTTTTTATCGAGCCGAGCTCGAGCCGAGCTCGAGCCGAGCCTGATTTTTTTATGAGCTTAAAATCCTGTTTGTATTCGGCTCACAAGCTGTATAAGGAGCTCGAGCTCGAGCTCGTTTTGCTCGTTTTTGTTCGAGCCGAGCTCGAGCTCGCGAGCTCGTTCGAACTCGTTTTTGCTCATTTGGCTCTTTTTCAAGTTTCTAGCTCATGTGAAGCTTATTTTGTTGAAAGCTCGAGTTGAGCTCGTTTTTAGCTCGTGAAACGCACATTTTTTGTCTGATTTAGCAAACAAACATAACTTTGGTGCAATGCAGTATTGATAATGCATATTTTAGATAGGCATTATAGATATAATTAGTTTAGTTAGGTTGCATTTCTTGCTTGCTTTGTTGTTAAATTGCATCTTGTGTTTATTTTAGAAGAGTTCGGATTCTGCGCAATTTTGTGTTTATCTCGCAGATTGAATCGGAACACATTTAGGAGATGCAACATCTCGAAGAGGAACACAAGATACATGGGAAGGAACAAGGAAGAAGAAGCAAGACGAGAAGAGAAGATGCAAAGAAAGCAAAGACCGAGAGGAGACGCGGGCGCGCCATGGGAGACGCGGGCGCGCCAGATTTGCCACGGCCGCGCCAGAACCCGCTGCAGCGGGAAGTGAAGAAGTGATGTGCGGCGGGCGCCGCAACCCTTGCGGCGGCCGCCGCAGCTGCCGTCAGCGCGTATGCGCAGCGTTTTGGAAACTTTAAGAAACCCTAGTTTTTATGTGTTCTTTTTGGAGGCCGACTTTGATCTGTTTATTAGGCCACTTTTATGTTACTTTTCATTAGCATTCATTCTATTCTTTCATCCATTAGACACTTTAGAGATTTGGAGCTATGTCTTCCATGAGGAACTAAACTCATCTATTCTGCCTGCAATTTGAAGCTTTATTCGGATTGATTGTGAGTTTCTAATTCTCGTTCCTAGTTTCCTATTTGTGAATGCTTCAACTTCTTTGTGCTTGATTGCTTATTGTTTTGTTCTATCTTGACTGATCAACTTGGTAGAATCAATTCAATCGCTAGGGTTTTGTAGATTCCCGGTTGCGAACCTTAACCCAAGTGGCAAACTTATTCCTTTAGGGCTGGTTGAACTAATTGAATGAGTAGGAAGTTGGATGTGTTGTTAAATCCCTTTTTAGGGACTGCAAATACCTTGGCTAATCTCTGGACTTAAAGCTATCAATTGGGTTAAATCCTTCTTTAGGGACTGTTCGATTGATAAGGGTTGCTAGGACTGGTTGGACTAGTAACTATATTAGGTCGGGACAAGGGCATTCATAGGAAACGTAATAGGACGAGAAGAAGTTACAAGGATCGCTTCAATCCAATAAAGTGGAAAATTGTAGGTGGAATTGCTTCTCCTAAATTGTCTAAACCAAAATCACTTACTCTGCGTTCGTTACTTTGCTTCAAAACTTTCGCACTAAAACCCCCCTTCTTGTTACTTAATCGGCATTAGAGTCACACTTGAATCATAAATTTCCCTGTGGGATCGACCTCTTGCTTATTACTATACTAGTTATAGGTTTGAGTTTCTTTGGCGGAATCAACGACAGGTTTCCCCTCCGTCAAATTTGGCGCCGTTGCCGGGGATTTTTATTAAATTCTTGTGTGTTTTTAGTGTTGATTTTGGTGTGGACCGTCTTATAAGGTCCATACCTTTGCTACTAATTCTTCTCTGTAGAAAGCATTGCAGAGATGGCGAACCTCACTCTAAAGGAGCTTTCTGCTCCTGATCTGGCACAGCAACCCCTGGCAATCCAATTCCCTGCGCTGGCAGAAGGAGTCAACTTCGAGCTTAAGTCAGGGGTAGTTCATCTTCTACCCAAATTCCATGGGCTGAGTGGGGAGGACCCCCACAAGCATCTTTCTGAATTCCATAGGGTGGTGGTTGGGATGAAACCAGCTAATGTAACTGAAGATCAGATCAAGCTGAGAGCATTTCCCTTCACTTTGAAGGATGATGCAAATGAATGGTTCTTCTACCTACCACCTGACTCTATTGCTACTTGGGCCGAGATGAAAAGGGTCTTCCTAGAGATGTACTTCCCTGCAACAAAGCTAAATGCTTTGAAAAGATCAATCAGCAGCATTGAGCAGTACGCGGCAGAGTCTATACATGAGTATTTTGAGCGCTTCAAGAAACTCTGCGCCAGCTGCCCATGCCATGGGTACGCCCAAAAGGATCTGGTTCTCTTTCTATTTAATGGGTTGACTAATATAGAACGAAAAACAGTGAATTCTGCTTGTGGAGGTAACATGCTGAACAAGACGCCTGCCGCAGCTTGGGAGGTGTTTAAGGAGCTATTTGAGGGCTCCAGACAGTTCAACAAGGGCCATCGCGCTGGGGGTGTACTCGCTGTTGATGCTAATGTGGCTGCACTTCAGACTGATATGGCAGAGGTAAAGGAGATGATGAAACAAATGGTTATTGATAGGACTCCTCAACAACTGAAGGCATGTGGTCTCTGCAGTCAATACACTCATCCCATGGACATATGCCCACTTCTACAAAATCCTAATGTTGAATTGAATGCCATTGGGAACTTCGCTCAACAAAGGCCTATGCAAGGCAACTATGGAAATCCTGGGTATTTCAACAACAACAATTACAATAGGGGCTATCAACAAGGCTATGGGAACTATCAAGCCTCTTTCAATCAGCAAGGGGGGCAACAGGAAAGGCCTCCACAACAATATGAACCTCGACAGGGAGGTCAGCATCAATCAAATGGGGACAATGAGGATCCATTGCAGAAACTGTCACGATTGGTCATGAGGAATGATAAACAGCAGTCAGAGCAGATGGCGAATCTAGAGAAGCAGCAATCCGATCGGATGACAAATCTTGAGAATCAAATGAGTCAGCTCATTCAAATCTTAAGTGCTAAAGAGGCAAATAGTTCAGGAAAGCTTCCATCGCAAACGGTTGAGAATCCTAAGGAGAATGTCAGTGCAATAACGCTTAGGAGTGGCAAGGAACTGGTTGTCACGAATCAAACGGACGATGAGGAGATAATGGATGAAGAATTAGAAATTATTGAAGACGAAAACGGCGCAACAGTACTGCGGCGCCCGCGGCAACCCCAGCGGCGCCCGCCGCAGCACCTTGCGGTGCCCGCCGCCAGAGAGGGCTTTCTAGCCGCGCCCGCCGCAAGTGAGACCCAGCGCGGCCGCGCCCCCTGCAGCGCGCCCGCGTCACCTGATGTTGCCGCCGAGTCGTCTCCTGGTACGATTTCTTCCCCTCCTCTTTTCGTTTCTCCTCCCTCCCCTTCGTCTTCCTCTACTCCTTCTTCTCCCTCACCTATGGAGATTGCAAAGCCCATTCCGCCTTTTCCGGAAGCCTTGAAAGACACACGAACATATGAGAATGACAAGGAGATCTTCGAGACATTCGGCAAGTGTGCGGTAAACATTCCTTTACTTAGCTTAATTAAGAGCATTCCTAGATATGCTAAATTTTTGAAGGAATTGTGCACCGTCAAGAGGAAGCAGAGACTGAAAAAGAAGGAAAAAGTAAGCTTGAATGAAAATGTTTCTGCTATGTTGCAAAGGAAATTGCCTGAAAAATGCGGAGATCCAGGTATGTTTACGATTCCATGTGCAATTGGGAATACTAGATTCAAACAAGCTATGCTAGATCTAGGAGCCTCAATTAATGTTATTTCCTATAACATGTACATGTTTTTGGGTTTGGGTCCTCTGACTGAGACTGGGGTTACAGTGCAGCTTGCTGATCGTTCACAAATCAGGCCAAGAGGCGTTGTTGAAGATGTTTTAGTTATGGTGGATGATTTGTTTTTCCCTGTTGATTTCTTTGTTTTAGATATGGAGCAGGGAACCCCTGAAACACCCATTATACTTGGAAGGCCATTCCTGAAAACTGCGAAAACGAAAATTGATTGTTGTGAGGGCCTATTGACTATGGAGTTTGATGGAAGAAAGATGGAATTCTCTCTCTTTAATCACGCTAAGCTTTCTCCTGGAACTTCGTTAGATATGCCTATTGCTGACAATACTGATCATAACAATAATTTTCGTGATTTGTTAGAGACAACTAAGGAACATAGTTTATGGAAATTTGAACCTCCTAACAAATTGCAATCTTATGTGATTCCAGGACAACCCCCAGGCATAGCCCATGGAGAGGAGCCAAGAGAAATGGCTGAATGCTGGAACAGGAAGCTACACCTTTCAAGGGTGCCCGCATTTGTCAATGAAATGGCCGGTGTTGGTGACCCTGGTGGAGGAACATAGGCCAATCAAGGGCCATCACGTCGAGCCAACGACTTGAAACAAAGGCGCTTCTTGGGAGGCAACCCGAGGTACATTTTTCAGATTTATTTTCTTTTTCTTTTCCTTCACCCTGAGTGGTACATTTTTCAGATTTATTTTCTTTTTCTTTTCCTTCACCCTGAGTATATGAGTTTCACTTTTGTTGTCTTTAATATTTCATTGAGGACAATGAAAACTTCAAGTGTGGGGGAGAGGAGTTTTATTTATATAGTGCATAGAGTTAGAGCATATTTCATTTTCTGCACCATGTTTAAGTTTATTTAAGTTGTTGGTTAGTTTTATTGTTGTTTAGTCTTCATTTATTTTAATTTTCGGAATTTAAAAAAAAAAAAAAATTTAATTTCGAAAATATTAGAAATAGAGCATGCATTGCATATATATGTGATATTCAAACACCCATCTTGCTTAGTTGTCCTCTATTTTAAATTTCAAGCATGATTCATAAAAATCCCATGGAGTTCTGGATGTTTTGATTATTATTGCTAAATGATTTTTGTGGAGCATGAGCTAGCAAATATAATTGAGCATGTATGATTGAGCTAAAGTGTGATTGAAGTCCTAAAAACATGACCCTGTGAGGATGTTTGGCTTTATTTGAATTCTTTTGCTCAATTGTGTGAATTACTCGCCTGGCGTTGCTACCTCTTGATATTGACTGCAGTATCTATTTTTGAAGACCGATGCACATGTTTGTTGCTTGCGGAGTTTATGTTTATATTTTGAGTCTTTTTATTTCATTTTTTGCATACTTAGTGAATAAGGTGGCAATGGTTGATGCACTGAGTAACCGGATCTATGCATGACACCCATGGGTATGATTCGCGCAAAAAGGTGTTGAAAACTATCCACTAGGAAAGAAGCTTGATCATTGAGTAACCAGGTTCATTCATGACACCCATGTTTGCAACTTGCGTCAAAAGGTGTTCAAGTGGACTTCATGTTAGTAGGTTAAGCCGTTGAGGTGTTGATGGACCGGGGCCATTCATGACACCCATGTTTGCGCTTCGCGTAAGGAAAGCACCAAGACAAGAAAAAAAAAAAAAGAGAAAAGAAGACCAAAAGAAAAAAAAAGTGTTGCATTGCATTTTCTTTATGTTGTCCCGCAAGTAATGACATTTCGGTAGATATTTGGTGATATGGTGGTCAATGTCTATGAGCTTAGTGCATTATTGGTTTGAGTTGAGAGTTGTACTTAAAAGCCTAAACACATGAGTGAAACACATAATTCTGGTGAGGTTGGATGATGTCTACTTCTAAGCTTTGATCACTGGAATACATGCTACGACGTTTGTTTGTTTGGTTTATGTTTTCACCAGCTATGATGTTGCTTTTTGGTAATGTTGAAACGTGAAGGGATTTCCTGTGGGATGCATTGATTCATGTTCATTCTATCATTGCTTGAGGACAAGCAAAGGTTAAGTGTGGGGGATTTGATAATGCATATTTTAGATAGGCATTATAGATATAATTAGTTTAGTTAGGTTGCATTTCTTGCTTGCTTTGTTGTTAAATTGCATCTTGTGTTTATTTTAGAAGAGTTCGGATTCTGCGCAATTTTGTGTTTATCTCGCAGATTGAATCGGAACACATTTGGGAGATGCAACATCTCGAAGAGGAACACAAGATACATGGGAAGGAACAAGGAAGAAGAAGCAAGACGAGAAGAGAAGATGCAAAGAAAGCAAAGACCGAGAGGAGACGCGGGCGCGCCATGGGAGACGCGGGCGCGCCAGATTTGCCACGGCCGCGCCAGAACCCGCTGCAGCGGGAAGTGAAGAAGTGATGTGCGGCGGCCGCCGCAGCTGCCGTCAGCGCGTATGCGCAGCGTTTTGGAAACTTTAAGAAACCCTAGTTTTTATGTGTTCTTTTTGGAGGCCGACTTTGATCTGTTTATTAGGCCACTTTTATGTTACTTTTCATTAGCATTCATTCTATTCTTTCATCCATTAGACACTTTAGAGATTTGGAGCTATGTCTTCCATGAGGAACTAAACTCATCTATTCTGCCTGCAATTTGAAGCTTTATTCGGATTGATTGTGAGTTTCTAATTCTCGTTCCTAGTTTCCTATTTGTGAATGCTTCAACTTCTTTGTGCTTGATTGCTTATTGTTTTGTTCTATCTTGACTGATCAACTTGGTAGAATCAATTCAATCGCTAGGGTTTTGTAGATTCCCGGTTGCGAACCTTAACCCAAGTGGCAAACTTATTCCTTTAGGGCTGGTTGAACTAATTGAATGAGTAGGAAGTTGGATGTGTTGTTAAATCCCTTTTTAGGGACTGCAAATACCTTGGCTAATCTCTGGACTTAAAGCTATCAATTGGGTTAAATCCTTCTTTAGGGACTGTTCGATTGATAAGGGTTGCTAGGACTGGTTGGACTAGTAACTATATTAGGTCGGGACAAGGGCATTCATAGGAAACGTAATAGGACGAGAAGAAGTTACAAGGATCGCTTCAATCCAATAAAGTGGAAAATTGTAGGTGGAATTGCTTCTCCTAAATTGTCTAAACCAAAATCACTTACTCTGCGTTCGTTACTTTGCTTCAAAACTTTCGCACTAAAACCCCCCTTCTTGTTACTTAATCGGCATTAGAGTCACACTTGAATCATAAATTTCCCTGTGGGATCGACCTCTTGCTTATTACTATACTAGTTATAGGTTTGAGTTTCTTTGGCGGAATCAACGACAGGTTTCCCCTCCGTCAAGTATTACACTAAATATTCAGTACAATCTCCAAAAACTTCACTCCAAAGATTTTACACTAATACACAGTAGAAGCATAAGTTAATCTGAAACCGAAAATGACATTATAGCTTTTACATAGCACATATTACAGATTTTACATATAACAGATTTTACAGATTACAATTGTTTTTACCAATTGACAGATTACATATATTTTTTCAGTACAGATTCAGCAAATTACAGACAAATTTTACATATCACAGATTTTACATATTACAATTTTTTTAGCAAATGACAGATTACATATTTTTTTATAGCAAATGATAGATTACAGATTTTAGCAAATGACAGATCTACAAATTTCTAATCTTAGTACATATTTTACAATTTCAATTTTAGTTTTCAAATTTCAGATTTTAATATAGATTTAGGTTTATAAATATGTTGAACACACAGTCACTAGGTTGGAGGCGGCAGGGTGGTGTTGAGGGTGTGAGATGGGTACGAGTAGGCGTCGTTATGTCGAGCTTTGAAGGGAACT
The DNA here is from genome assembly GCA_037127255.1 of Persicaria tinctoria. Taxonomy (NCBI): domain Eukaryota; kingdom Viridiplantae; phylum Streptophyta; class Magnoliopsida; order Caryophyllales; family Polygonaceae; genus Persicaria; species Persicaria tinctoria. Next base: position 14,603,308 of record JBANSL010000007.1, on the reverse strand, counting down.
GCAAGGACGAGATCTGAAGGGTGAGAAGGGCGAGATTCGAGAAAGACCCCAAAATCAAAACGGAAATCAGAGCAAACCTGGGCTAGAAGAGACAACGCATCGTCGACGAGGCACCGAGGTTGGAGGAAGACATGTCGGCGAGACGAGATCTGATAGGGCGAGGCTTGACTGCTTGAGGACGAGATCCCAACGAGTAGTGGAGGCCTGGAGGCTGGAACGCCCTAGAGCCGAGAGAACAGAAGTCTGAAAGTGATGGAGATTGGAGGCGGCATCAATCAAGGAGAAAACCTAAATTTGGGTGAAATACACTAGCACCCTGTTAGGAAGGGAAGTGATTAGAAAATAAACTTGGTGTTTGGTTGGATAGTTGAGGGGAAGGGAAGGGATCTCAAATTAAAATAACTGTTAATAACCGCTCAATTAGATGAGATTTCACACTCCGTCAAAAGGGTGAAATTTGATGGGAAAGTGAAATCATTCCCCTTCTCTTCCCTTCCTTTCTCTTTCTCATATTCCCCCACCTCTTCCCATCCCTTAAAAAACCAGTTGCCAAACAAAGGATAAGGGAAATTACGAAATTACCCATTAAATATGAGCTATACGAGCAAGCTCGTATAAAGACCGAGCTCGAAATTCTGCTCATACTCGCTCGTTTTTAAATATGATCGAGCCCGAGCCGAGTTTTATACGAGCCGAACCCGAGCCGATCACGAGTAACTTGTCTCATATAACACCCCTACTTGGCGCTCGACAACATGCCCATCAACAACACTCAATAGTAAGTATGGGTAGACTGGGCTCCAATCACACCACTTGTCAGAATATGATTTAAAAACAACAATCCTTTACTGAGGTACTTTTATAGATTATCTACCAACATTAATATTGTCTCGTTCGTCGGCAATGGAAAACAAACGCACAAATGGATTTGTCTCTTCTTATAGAAACAAGGCACTCTACCTAGCTTATTGATCGACTTCCTCCCCCTTTACTTCTCAACCTTTAGGCATTAGGGCCGATCACTTATGTAATTGACCTCCAAACTTAATTAAAACAAAGCAGGTTTGAATATCGCACTACTGATTACACTACCGTTTAAAAATCATTGATAATTAAAAAATTGATTATTATGAAAAATAATTTTTTTTTTTAAAACATAGATATTTATGATAAAAAGGTTTATAAACATGTTAATATAATTGTATATTGTGTGTAACCAAAGGTACACCTTAGTCTTCCGTCCTTGAAAAAATTGGTTTTTGTTCAAAAGTTCGGAACTTGATTGAGCAATGTGTCAAAACAGACTCCTTCTTAATCTCGATTAATGATTCAATCAAAGGAAAGGATTAACACAAGCAGATCCACTCTCACCCCTACTTTTCATTTTAAAAGCAAAGATACTCACTAGAAAACTTCAGGAATGTGTAATAGCAGAAAATGATATTGGATTCAACATCACAAGATTCGTACCTGGAATACCTTTCTTATTATTTGCGGACGATATGATGATATTTACTAGAGCACCTAAAAAGGTTGCAGCTTCAGTCAAGAAAGTCTCATTGATAAGTATTGCGCGCAAAACATCAGGACAAAAAGTGAATTTCTATATATAAACCAACCTTTCAAACAACGCCTGGAGTAACGATACAACAAAAACAAACCATCGAAAACACAATCAACATCACAAATCATAATACACTGGACAAAAACGTAGGATATCTTATCATTAATGGAAGAGTGAACAAAACTACATTTGAGAAAATGGTATGTAATTAAAGCCAAGAACCAAATAACAAAATGGATATCAAACGCTCATTCTCAAGAAGGAAGAGCAATAATTATTCGATCAAACTTAGCAACAAAACTGAACTTTATCATGCAAAATGTCATGCTTCCAATTACTGAAATACATAAATAACAAGATCAAATAAATAGATCCTTTTCTGGTTGAACAAATATAACTTCTACAAACTGCTTAACTCGATGCGATAAGGTATGCAAAAGAAAATATGATGTGAGAGCAGGGATACACAGATGAAAAGATATGGACAAAGCTCTACATATGAAACTAATATGGAAAATTTTAGTTGAACTCGAAAACCCCTGGTTGCAAACAATCTATCTATATACATATACTAAAACTGATGCATTGGTGCCTACGTGGCGGAGGGTGAGTGAATCTGCCTATGTGGCAACGCGTGAGTGCGTCTCGCAAAACTTTCTCCCGTCAAAAAGGAAATCTAATAAAAATAATTAGATAGTTTTAATATATATAATTAAAAATGATTAAATAATTATTTTATTTTACCATTAACTCATATAATTGGATAGAATCTTATAAGGGAGTAACTATTATATAAGGAAAAAACTATATCAATATAACACAATCTATCCGTGCATAAATATTTTAGTAAACTAACGTAATAAATATATACTACATACAATATTTAACAAATTTTTTTTTATAAAAAAAATCAACTATCTATTTAAATACATGAGATTTAAGTAATGATATATTAGGAAAAAAAACCTTTTATCTTATAAATATGAATTTTATTTATATTTCAAGAGAATACAAATAAAAGATAATTCGATCTATCATTTGTGGTTGATTCTGGGGGAAAAATCCTATGTGGCGGGTTGTGGTTAATTGTAGGGGAAAAAATTTAATAAACTAATATGTTATCATAGTTTATAGAAAGTTATATAAGCCATAATCTATCTATATATAGATTTTAGTTAATTGAAAAAAGGAGATATATATATAGGGATTGACTCCGGTGAAAACCTCAAATTGTGGTAAAAACCCGTGAGGACTACTTTATATCTCGGTTTTTTTGAAACCCGTGCTAAAAACATCAATCACACGGTGACTTTACAACTCGGTTCAACCTAAAAACCGTGCTAAAAACTCCAATTTTAAAATAACACATGACTTTATAGTTCGGTCAAACCGAAAAATCGTGCTAAAAAGCTAATGTTTTAAAATTATATAGTGACTTTATAGCTCGATTTTATTCAAAACCGGGTTAAAATTTGTGACTTTATAGGTCGGTTCTATTCATAACCGGTCTATAAAGCAAGTGAACCGAGCTAAAAAGCCGGTCCTCACGGGTTTCTACCGCAATTTTGGTTTTCACCGGAGCGCATCCCTATATATATATATATATATCCTATTTTAGTGCGTTTCGCAAAACTTTCTCCCCTAAAAAAGGAAATCTAATAAAAATAATTAGATAGTTCAAATATATATCTATCTATATACATATAGTAAAACCGATGCATCTAGATATAATAGATAAATATTAATAGATAAAAAAAATATTTCATAGTCATATACTTACCAAAAATATTAATAGATAAATATTTAGTGTTTGATAAGTAATATTTTAATTATATCTAGATTATTTTTTCGTTGAAAAAATTATTTAAATCAAAATTAATTATTTAATAATGGTTATTTTATTTATATCGATATTATGTTTTAAGACCAAGATAATTTATCAAAATATTATGTAGGCACAATCTATCTGTGGATAGATATTTTAGTAAACTAATTACTTAATAAATTTATACTATATATTTAATTAAAAACAATATTTAAAAATTTTAAAAAAAAGAATTATCTATTTAATTACATGAGATTCCGTTAATAGTAAAAATTTACCATAAAATGTGAGTTTTATTTATATTTTGAGATAATCTAAATAAAAGATATTCAGATTTTTTACAATCCATCGAACTAATTTTATTTATATCTATATTATTTTTAGTGGAAAAATGATTTATATTTAGATTTATATTTTTTATTTATTGGAATCTATCTAAGTTATTTATAATATTGTATTAATGTATTCTCCGTACACGGGACAGGACTTACACTAGTAAAACATCAATATTATAATACTAAAGGAGAAGTCGCCTACGACATGTGGCGGCTTCTCCTCTAATGTAGCTTTTTTTATTTAGGATATTAATTGATTTATGTTAATTAATTATTAAAATCTAAACAAACTTATTTTTCGGATAATAAAATCTAAATATATTTTATTTTCCGAATAATAAAAAATTTATTTTAATTGATTTATTTGGATTCTTCCTTATCTAATTTAGAGAATATAATCAAATCTTAACTAATTAGAAAATCTTTTAATATTTTAAATATGTTTTTTTTAATAAAAGATTTAAACGGATAATGAGATCTCATATTTTCCCCCCAAAATCTCATGTATATCTATATTTTTTTTTTGTAAATAAATAGTTTAAAAATCATGTCTATTTAAGGGTTTGTTGAAAGAAATGAGGCTTTGTTAGTTTTTTCACTTATTCTAAATTCTAACGTACCTTTCTTGATTTTACAGGTGGTATAATGGGTGTCTCACTTGGTTTTCTACAACCACGGTTCGTGAGCTATTCATCTCGACGTCCAGTGATACCTTTCATTTTAAGTTAGTTTTCTCCTATAGACCGAAGCCTTTTTTTTTGGCTTTTAATCTCAATTGTGATTTTTTGTTTGTGTAATTTCATGAATGCTTTCAGCTAATAATCATCTTCTCTATATATTAGTTAGTAATCCATAGTATGTTGTATGAAAAGTTTTTTTCAATAGAACTAGATTAGATTGCACATAATGAAAAATAATAAAGACAAATAATAAAGGTAAGACACTCATAGAGAAGAATAATAGGAAGCTTTGAAAAAAGGGTACTTTAAATATTATTTATTTATGTGTTTGTGTGATTCATTTCGGTTTGATTTAGTTCAATCAATTGATGATGAAGTTCATTAATCACGTTTGTGCGGATTAGTTTAATTTTGATCGTTTTAATCGAGTTCAATCAACTAAGTTTTCTTTTTTTTAATCAATAATAATTACAATAATAATCTAAATAAGCATGATAATGGCACCCACATATACTGTTACATACACTGATACACATATAATCATTTTAAACTAAAAAATATGCCCGCACAAGGTGCGGGTACTAAACTAGTAAATACCTAAAAGAAAAAGATATCCTAGGCTATCAAAGAAAAAGCAATGCTTCACGACAATGACTTTTTACATATAAAGAAAATTAGAAAAAGATATCCTAGGAGAGAGAAACTCCAAATCCAAAATTGGGGAAAATTTTTAGGTCTCCTTCTTCTATCTTCTTCCACCTCTATTTGGGATCTTCACAGGCCAAATTAACCATTGAAGTCTCTAATTCATGGATCCTTGTTCTCCCAAGCCTCCTCCACAACCCGCTGATTTCGTCTTTCCGACGGTTTCTGGGTTTTCGATTCATCCCGTGCTTCTCTAGGCCTCCTTCCCTCTCGTCGGTGCTTTGCTCCGGTGGCCGGCTGGTTGGCGTCGCTGTCTACCCAAGATTTGTGCTCCTCTCGGCGTCGTTGTCGCTGGTGGCCTCCTTTGGCCGACAGCTACTGGTGTCGTTGGCGATCGGATGAATTTGTGCGTTGTTTGCCTCTTTGCTTTGTTGGTGGTAAGCGGGTTGCCTTGGGCCCGGTTGGCCCTTAGCACCCGACCCGTCATTCTCCTTTGGGCCCAAGTTTGGGTCCTTAGGGCCCAAGTTTGGGTCCTTCGGGCCCAAGTTTGGGGAATTATAATTATATAAAAAAAAAAGGAAAAATCCGAAAGGGCCTTATTCAATTCCCGTATAGGGAATAACGTGTAAACTTGGGTTCTTGATATTGTCCCGGAAGGGTTTTGTGTATAACTACCCGAAAGGGTTTGAGAAAATCCCGCAAGGGCTTGTTGATATTTTTGTAGGTGAAAGCTTGATGGTGGTTTGTTCGAGCAGTTTGCGGCTCTGCTTCCGATGTTTCTAGGAGATCTTCTGCTTGGTTGAGGGGCGTGGAGTTTGTAGTCGGGTCTGGCTGGAGTCGAGGTGGTGCGATCAGGGCGACTCCGTATTCAGGATAGAGTTTCCTTGGAGTTCGTCTGCACTACCCACAGGAGTTAGTGTCCTGCTGTACTACTGGCCCGTGGAGCTGCTGTTCGGTGGTGCTTGGCTGCGTTCTTCGTCGGCTTCCTCAACTTTTTGGGTGTTTGGTCTTCTTGGAACGTTGTGTTGTAAAGTTTATTTCTGTTCGTTTCATTTCGCTTATTATTTGTATTCATGTTTGTAGGTTGTTCTGTTAGACGGTTCGCCGTCTGCCGACTTTGTCGGCCTCTCGATGAGTCAGGCTTGTCTGACCTTCGAATTTTTACCTAATTAAAAAAAAAAATGCTTCATGACAATGGTCTAAACTTATACATTAAAAGATGAATTTTGCAAAAGGACTAATATGGAAAAATAATATTTTAGGACAATTGACTTCTAGAAAGACAGATGACTTGAATCACTTGATGGAGAACCACTGGAAAGGTAGACAACTACCACACATAAATATTGGACAAAAAATGCCAAAGTTGATCAAATTATATATAGATAGTAATCACAAATACATGGAAAGTAAGAGAATTAGTCGATTATCTACACATGAATGTTGTCCCAACTCCCAATAATAGCTAGAAAAGAAAGTGTTTACATCCTTGACAATCCGATTGGATCGTAGACAAATTATATTGAAAGACTGCAAAAAGTGGAATACAGTTCTCCACATCCAATGCCATGAGATTTGTCATAAACTATAATGCCATTGATAAAAAATTACACCAATTGGATATGGAAATTGGAAGTAGAACCAAAGATAAAGAATTTCATTCGATAACTTTATTTGGAAGACATTCCAACCAAGACTAGACTGGAAAGAAAAGGAGGGTCAATACTAACGAGATGCAAACTGTGTGGCCAAACCGAGGAAGCACCAATCCACATGTTCGTTAAGTGTGATTGCACCATTAATCTTTTACTAAGCTAGATCCAAAAATTGGAAAAATCTTACAGGATATATATGGATATTAGTAACAATAGCATCAAAGTAAAAATCAACAACATATTTGAAAAGATGAATTAATCAAGGACAGAGATTGGTTCTAGCAAACGACTTGGTGGAGCATTTGGATTAACAAAAACAGAAAAATATTAGAACAAAGCAAATCTATTACAACACAAAAAATGGAAAGATTTACAAGATAAACCCTAATAAGGTGACCAAGCGAAAAACATTGGGAAAAGAAGCGAAATAGGAGTGAATCATTGACGCGGTAGGAAGTCGAGGAAGGCACACAAGTGCAAGCCTTTGATGATGAATCGTTCGCAAGCGTCGAAACCCTGGAAAATATACAGGGAATCCACTAGGAATGGAGCTTGGAATCCACCAAGAGATAAAGAGAAAATTATCTAAACCAATATTTGATTAATAATATGAAAGATTCATTATGGCTCACGCCTACAAATGCTTAAATAGAACGAAAACCCTAAAACCTAACTTCTACGCCAAGAATGGCTAAATTAAAAGATAAAATATTGAAATTGCCTAAAAGATGGAATAAGGTCCTGTGTTCTACTTGGTTTATCACATGTAATCATCAGGGTGATCCAGTCGCATTTGGAGGAGCAACTTGGGTCGAAAAACGCCAACCTTGGTGTGTTGAATCGAAGGAGTTATGGCTTTCTCACATTCTAATTAAGGATGACAGTTTGGTGGTCATTAATCTCTCAAATGGTGTCGGCATGTCCATGAGAGATTGAAATGCTCGATCATCACTAACATCCTCCTCCTGCTTCAACAATTTGAGACGCACAGAATCTCCCATATCTACCAAGAGGTCAACAGATGTGCGAATCGCATGGCTAACATTGTTAATTTGCCTCAACATTTTCCCCGTTAAGGATAAGGACCTTATTTGAATCCGAAAAGGTACTATTGGACAGTGGATTGGTGGTATAGCGGGATCTGATCACATCTATATCTTTATCCATATAAAAAAAAAAGTATAAATACAATTTTAATTTTTTTTATTAATGTTAAAATATACCTAAAATAATTAAAGGGTTCGTATGGGACGGAGTTAATAAACTAACTAAAATTATAAACAGGGTAAAGTTTATAAATAGTTGGTAAAAGTAGTTAAAAATTTAAATAAGATAATCTCTGTATGAGGCGAAAAACAGTTTATTTGTAAAAAGTGGAGTTTATTTGGTTGTTATTAGGGGTATTCTGGTACTTTCAAACCAAATAAGATAAAAGAGAATGGGTAAAACAGTACTTGTACAAAATAAACACTCAAATAACATCCTTTTTTTAATACAATTTTTTAATACGTTTTTGTTTATTTTGGTCCTCCAAACAACCAAAAAAAATGTTAAAAAATTAAATACTCACAAATGCTTATTTTTTAACTGCTTATTTTGTTATCCATACACACCCTAAGTGTAACTTCCATAGGCTTGCACTGGATTGAGATGGCTTGTTTGAACTTTCTACCCGCTCTTGAAATCATCAATGCTAAAAAGGACAAGACTTGGTACATGTTAAATTCAGCAATAATTACTCTCTGGCTGATAGCACAACTTGAAAGCTACGTAGTATCTTATACTCCGTATATAGGAGTCTTACGTATGGTCGGGGCCTGGGATAGGTTTGATTAGCCATGTTGGGTTTTTTTAACCAGATTCATGGAATATCTCACAAATGGGGTTTCAAACCTTCTTACAATCTCTTTTCCTCATTACTTGTCCTTTTTATGTTTTCAACGAGACAAATTAAGTTAATAATCTAACTAAAATAAGTAATTTTTGTAATGAAAGTAAACAACGGAACCAGGTTTGGAGTGAATCGAGATGTATGTACTCTTTTTCGACTAGATTGAAAGAGAGAGTCTTCTCAAAACTAAAAGAGTAAAAATGACAAGTTTTACTGAATGGATGTAGTCATTACTACACGAATATTAAAAGCATACAATTAAGTGAAAAACAACATAGAGAACATAGAAAGGCAATTCATACACAAGCCTTAGTTCAGTTAACGCCCATACTTGAGAACTGAATCACTAGTACTATAGGATAAGCTAATGTCAGCTGAGGGTTTGTCCGAAAACAATGCGGCCGAGCTCCCGGTGCTCTTCGCAAAGATACCGATTTCCTCAAACTCGAGAGGCATTTCGGGAAGCTCAACATCGCCATTTAGAAACCGCACTACTTGGCTCATACTTAACCTTGCTTCTGGTCTTGGTTGTACGCATAGTAGCCCAACCTTGAAAGCCAGCTCCATCTCCGGTTTATTGTATTCCTCCTCCAATCTAGGATCGATAGCTTCTAGAACATTCCCTCTCTTCCAACATTGCCATACCCAGTCGACAAGAATCACATCCCGGGGAAGACCCTCCATGTCGATAGGCCTCCTTCCGCAAGCCACTTCGAGTATAAACGTTCCAAAGGCGAAAACGTCAGTTCTTGTGGTTGCCTTGCCTGTTCTTGAGAATTCCGGGGCAAGGTACCCAACGGTGCCTACAACACGAGTGGATTTAGGATTAGCTCCATGATCATGTAACCGAGCGAGGCCAAAGTCGCCAAGGCGAGCATTCATGTCCGCGTCCAGAAGGATATTACTAGCCTTGATATCTCGGTGTAGGACGACTTGCTCCCACTCTTCGTGAAGGTAGAGCAAAGCTGACGCGACTCCTCGGATTATACTGAACCTCCGGGACCAAGAAAGGGTCGGAGTTTCATCGCTGAAGAGGTGATTGTCAAGGCTTCCATTGATCATGTATTCATACACCAAGAGCAGCTCACCTTTTCTTCGACAATAACCGAGCAAGGGAACCAAGTTCCGGTGCCTCAGCCGCCTCATGGCGGCAACCTCAGACACAAACTCTTTCATCCCTTGACTTGAATCATGTGATATTCTCTTCACAGCAACTTTCGTGTCAGTGGCTCTTAGCGTTCCTCGATATACTTTCCCGAAACCTCCGGCTCCTAGAAGCTCTTTGTCCTTGAAACCCTTTGTTGCCTTGTAAAGATCCTTGTAAGAAAACCTTTGAATTGCATACTCTTCTTCCCAATCTTCCATTACTTCTTCGTATTTCTTCCTTTGTATCGAATAAGCCAAGCCACCAACCACTACCAAGAGAATCGATACAATTGATAGTAGGACTACTAGCGGAACACTGACTTTCTTCTTTGCTTTCGGGGCCTTTGGAAGGTTCGAAAGATTGAAGTTCTCGGCTGGCCCACTTTGGTTGAAGCTCCATCCAAGAACATAGTGGCTGCTTGAAATCTGACCAGTCGCTGCAGAAAACCCAACATATATAGTATCCAAGAGCACATCGGAGAGGTTAATTTGCTTTGATAAAAGAACCTTGCTCGGCTTTGGCTCACCGAGTGGCGCTAGATCGACAGTAACTTCCTTCTTCGATGCATTATACTCTATCCATACTTGCATTGGGTTTCCACTAATAAGATTGAGGCTCACATTCCTTTGCTTCTTATCCGAATAGTAGCTCGCTGAAGCTGCTGCAACCGACCTTACGCTGTTAACATCAATTCCGACATGGTTGTTATCTATGTCGTCGAATCCTGGATTACGTGCGGTGTCCAGCTCGATGGCGAATATATGATTGGAGGCGTTGCCCATCCTCGTACTGTTAACGATCCCGAGGAATACGTTTCCACTGGCTTCGCTGAAGTCCTTGGAAGAGGAGATAACAAAGGCCATGCCATGGCCTCCGGCCTTTCGAATGAGTGGCCTGATTGCAAAAGCAAAGGTGGTTGAAAGCGAAGCAGAAGCACTCAACTTTAAAGGAGACGGATAAAGGGCGTGTCCCTGTTGCTCCTCTGTTAGGTTCGTAAGCTCCAACAAGCCGTTGGAGAGGATCTTAGCATGACCATCGAGATCAAGTTCGGCGCCCTTAAAGCCGTTGTAGATGAAGTGCTTCGCGGGTTGAGCAGAACCCGAGAATATAGTGAGGGCGAAACTGATCAAGAACAAGAGCTTTGGAGTGTGTGTGGCCATGGATGGAGATAAGGCTAAGAGCTTCAAAGATTTGCGTAAATGAACTGATGAAGTTTTTTTAATTTTTTTTTAAAGTACGTGGTGTTTAATTTAGTAAATCAAGTTGACATATAGTTCAAGTAACAAGTGACCAGTTGTGGGTCTGTCAACATTCAAGGGCATGATATTGATGTTTTATATATTGGTTTAATTAAATTTGGTATGGTAGTTGCAGTTGCAGGTGGTTACTTTGGAAGGCATTTTTACTGCAGTTGTTGTAGAAAATTGCTGTATGCAAACAAGCTTTTTGACAGTGGGGCTACGCTCTATCTGTCAGGCCTCCCTCACCGCCGCCTCTCCGTCCATGGGGCTACGCTCGATGACGGCCCGGGATCGGATCCGATTGCAGGGGCTCCGGGCTCGTCCCTCTGTCGACGCCGACAGTGTTGCCGGAGGAGACGGATCAGAATTGAATGTCGGCTCATAGTCTCATACCTCGACGGATCAGAATTGAATCCCGATCGGCGCCTCTTTCGATCTTCTACAAAATCATGGATTTGTAGATTTGTTTTTTAAAATTGAAATATTAATTATATATACATTAATATTATAGAATATTAATAAAAGTTAAGATAAAAATAAAATAAAAACTTTATTATAAATGTTTTTTATAAAATTATTTTTAAAAAAAACTCAGATAAAGTATACTCCGTAATACATAAATATACATATTTTACGGTAATTTTGGTAACTAGCATCTTTTGAGGAAATTAGGCATTTTCAAAATAAAATTAGATGAGATAGACCCCGTCCAAATGTAGTAGCAATGCTAATTAGCCAACGATCAACATTGACCAACTCATTCGGGTTTTTTAGTGGTGACATTTTTTATGATGTCATTTTTTACTGTTTTGATTTTATTTTTTATTACATTTTATTTTCGCTTTAATGCCACTTTTTTTAATGAAATGGTTTGATGACACTTTTTTAATGCCACTTTTTTCAAACATTGATGACATTTTTTGTTTACTGTGATGCCACATTGACTATTGAAGCTATTTTTTTTTACTGTTGATTACTGATGACACTTTTTTTTTAGGTCAGTTTTTTTATGATATTTTTTTTACCGTGATGTCATATTTTTTCAAAATACTGTTTTGATGACATTTTTTCTTTAATGTGATGCAACTTTTTCAATTAGTGTTTTGATGTCATTTTTCTAATGTAATTATTTGATATCACTTTTTTTGATCAAATCGTTAGTTGTTACTTTTTTTTAAAGTTAATCAATTTTATATCAATATTTATATATAGCAATTGATTAGGCGGACTAATTGCTAAAAGAAATGCCCGATCTTACGTATGCTCTTGTATTTCTCATAAACGAATCGAATTCACCACCGTATAGAATTAAATATATACCAAAAGGCCTTACTTAATAAGGTTGACTTTCACTCCTTGAGCAATTCAATTGCCCTTCCCGTGATGTAAGTGTAATGGCAAGCTCCGAGATCCGAAGCCGAGGCCACAATAGTGGTGATGAATCGGCAACTTACACCACACAAATTGAATTAATGGAGATCGTGATCAATCCGGCAATAATTAGTTAGGAACGAAAGTAGTAGAGGGCGGAAACGGTGTGGATTGAAATCGAAAAACCCTTAGCTAAGAGTTTCTCTAATATTTTCAATCTGTCTAATTTCAAAGTAAATTACAACTTTAATAGGAAAGATGCTAAATGAGATTGCCTCATATGCAAGAAACCCTAGCTATCTCACAATTACAAATAATTAACTAAAAAATCCTAACATAAATACTAATAATATTCTATCTATCTAAAATGACTAAAAATAATAGTTTCTTAATGAGCAATGAGATAAATATCTTCTTAATATTATTCTCCTAAATAGCTAAATAAAAATAGATAGAAATAGGTAAAACAATTCTCCAAGGCAAAACCGGACAACCCTACAGAACTCTTGGTGCCGACCCCATGACTCTCGATGTCGACCCTTCAACAAGCTTGAATCCATGGTGACGCCTTCTTCTTTCTTGGGATGATCGGGTCCTCGAACCGCCTTGGCCCACATAGGGCCCATCTTGATGGCATCAGATATATTTTCATCGATTCTACTTTTATTCACTGATGACACGTTTGTGATTTCACTTCATTGATGCAATCACTTGTGGTGACATTTTTATACAATTGATGACACAAGGATATAAAAGGTGATTAAACTTCATTAATGACCTCTTTTTAATGATGATTTTTATACATTGATGACATTTGTGATTACACCTCATTGATCTCAATCATTTTTTATGACAATATTGTTTGTTGATGGAATTTTTATTTATACAATTGGTAACATATGAGCATAAAATTTTGATTACATTTCATTGGTGACATTTTTGTTGGTGACACATTTTTTATGACATTTAATAATCTAATAACATCAAATACCACATAACATGTATTCCCTTCTTTTTTTTACGGGCTTGGGACTAGTTGTGTCCCAAAACACGAGCGAGGTTAAAAACATATTATCACCTAACTAGCAAGCAATAAAATGCAATTCTTACCCCTTATAAAAGATTTGTCATCAAAGCTTATATAAATGCAAAATCTAATATCTAAATGAAAAGAACATGCAATATTTAAAAGGGAGGACATTGAATCACTAGTATGTGATACAAGATATTACACAGTTCAATAAGAAATGGGAAAAACTAAAAAAATTATGAGAACTAAATCTTTATTGCATTATGGAGTGCTTCAACACCATTCGGACACAAGCGGACAATTTCCTTATATGATTCAGTAGCATTTACCAGATCTGTTAAGATCATCTAGTTATTTCTGTTTTTTTTTTCCATCTTTTTCTTTGGGTGCGTGCGTGTGGTTTTGATAGCAACTTAACTAAGTTCATTATGAATTGAAAAATTAATAGATCTTGTGTTTGATACATTTGTACACACCACTACACCAGGTGACATGTTCTTGTTAGAGATCACAAATTCGTGCATAATTTAAAGCATGCACCAAAGAAAACACTAGCGAAAAACCCAAAGTCAACAAGATCGGAAAACTACAAATGCTCTATATAGATGGATGACAAGACACTCGACTCAGGGGGTCTTAAGATTTCAAAGCGACCGGATGTCAAAAACATTTGAATGTTTGCTGCAAGTGTTTCTAGTCAAATAGTGATACATTTGAAAGTTTGCGAGTGTTAAAGAAGTGATCTGATGGCAGCAACAACATTGCCTTTGTGCTCCCTCAAGGTTCTCTCTGCAACTTTCTTGTCTGGCTGGAATCAAGTTGGAGCTGGATTAGATTTTTATCAGAATCAATAATGGATAATTCTTGAACAGCCTGAAAGTGTCAATACCTTGAGTCCACTAGCAATAATGTCAACATCAGCTGCATTAATCTTAACAGCTGCCAACTCTTCAAAAACAACAATTCTTGAATAGCCTGAAATTATAGGTGGGAGTCTCTTATGTCAATGGAATTGGAACATTTTTCCAAAATCAATTTTTTTTCTCCAAAAATCAAACTGAAATCTTCAAAAACACCAATTTTCCATTTTCTCTTAACACAACATATCAGATTCACAAAAGCGCGAAATTTTCATCTCCTAAATGATGATATTAGACTTACATATGGAGCACTGTATCAAATTAATCCAACATAACAAATGACACCTCAAAGCAATGAATTGTGTACCCATATGCATACTGCAATTTCATACAAACCATAGCTGTTAACTAACCTTTCCCTTGTTGTTAGGGATGTTTATCAATTTGATACTAACCTGATTTTACTGTGTGGAGACTATCTAATCTTACTTACAATAGAGAAGCCAAAGCACAAATTATCTACCTTAGGAGATACAAATGCTACAAGATAACCGTTCTTTAAATTAATCCAAGGGAAATTTGTCTACTAAAAACCAATTCGGCATCAAAAAAGGAAAAAAGTAATTTGGATTCTACATTAGGATTATAATATATAACAGAATAGATCACAATTCAAAAAGTTATTACTTGATTATCCAAAGTGGAAAAAGTGGAATGTTTTTCAAGATTTCATATTCTTTTCATCACTTCTAATGATTCCTTACATATTTTCTCCATCAATTCCAAGATTTCATAAGCAGTTTCACAGAAAAGATAATGAGCAATATCTTACATTAGCTCCTGAATGTATGAGACTATGAGCTTCTTGCATTAGCTCCTGAACAGATGAAAGAGTAATGGCAGTTATCGAATCCTCAAGATTTGTACCAATAGCACCAGTTCCATACTAGTAACCATTTATCAGGAAGGTACAAGAGAGATATATGAATCAATTACTCAAACTGTCCCAAACCAGCACTGAAAAGTATGAATCTCCATCTCATATAAAGGTCATTCTGAAACAAACCAAGCATCATTGCACCACAATGCAAAAGGCAAAGCGAGAGGCAAACTATCACTAATATGCCTTGTCATCGCACCTACAATGAATAATCCAGAATGATTACTCAATCAAATTCAACTGCCTGAAGTCGCTCAAACTGGATTATCATTCAAAATGAGAAACACCACCACAGAAAACAGATGGTTTAGGCTCATATAAGATATTATATTGATTCTAGCAAGTAATCCTCACCACTATCATAGTTCACCACAGTTTTAAAAAACAAACTGAAACATTAGAACCTGTTATATGATAAACTCTTTAGGCTTGTAAAACTAATTTGACCTAACCTCTAACTTTGGATAAAAAAGATGTTTTCTGAATGTAAACAAACTCCAGCAATTGAACAACCTTAAGCTGTTGAAATTTTGAAATGTTGATTCATCATTTTGAAAAGCTAAAACGCAAAAAAAAACTATTTTGCCTAATTTCTCTCTCTGGGAGCAATCCATAATCTAAAGATCTGTGAGACTTTGACAGTGAACTCACAAATAATGCCCTTAGGCATCCATAGTCTCACAATTCTCAACAGATTTTACCTAATCGTAACAATATAACCCCGATTCCAGCATTTCAAAGGAAGTTTTACTACTGTAAACTCCAAAATTTAGAATTCCCCTTTCTCAGACAGTGGCAAACATAACATAAAGCATAGAAATTGACAGCATGCCATAAAGCAGGGGAAATTGACCTTGAATTGAGCTCTGAACGCCCTCGAAACAAAGCAACAATAGACACCAAGGCAAATTGAATCTATTGTGAGGAAATTAGGCAAATCGAAGTAACTGAATTTGGCAAATTGAAGTAATTGAATTTGGCAAATTGAAGTAATTCAGTATAATTTTGACCTACTCGAAAGTGGTGAGTTGTGCCAGGAAGAACGGCGGAACAAAGGCCAGTTTGTAAAAGGACCCGATTTCCATCCCCTAAATCCACCGTCACATTCGTCTTCGCCGCCATCAGCACCTCCAGCCTCTTACTCCGGTCTCCACGGCTAACAACAGCTTTCTCCTCCACCGGTTTCGTTTTCAATTTGATGTCAATTTCTACCGTACAATCTCTCAACAACTCATCCCGCCATCTAAAATAACAACCGCTTTCTCCTCCACTGATTTCAGGGGAAAGAGCCGTTGAAGGTGGTTCGATGGTTCATTGAGAGCATTATTGAATCTTTCGCCATGGAAGAGAGCGTTCGTGGAGAGGAAGCGGAAGAGTCATTGAAGAGAAAGAGAGAGCTATGAGAATAGGGTATCCACGGCTACTAAATATTGAAGGGGGTATAGGACGCCTAATAAAAGAAAGGGGTCAGTTACCTCATTAGATTTTTTTTTTTTTTTTTTTTTTTTTTTTTTTTTTTTTTACAGTAGGCAAACAATAAGAGCCGTAATCTAAAATGAAAAGTCCTCACAAAACAAAATCTAGAGTGAAAAGGATGATGGTTTATAGATCTGTCATTGATAGCTCATCTCCTAGCAATGTAGTCTGCTGCTCTATTTGCTTCTATGTAGCAGTGCTGAAATGTCGCTGAATCAAACTCAAGTCTAGCTTTGTTTACCTCTTCTATCTCACGCAATATCTCCCATCTAGAGTAGCCCCTCTGATTGATGGCCTTGATTACTTCCAAACTGTCACCTTCCATAATGATCCTTCCAAAACCCCTCATCTGAGCACGCTGAATACCAAAAACAACCGCCCTAGCCTCAGCTTCTAGAACTGAGCATCTGTCAATCTCATGATGAAAGATATCCACAATCCTACCTGCAGAATTACGGACAATCCCACCCACACGGCATTCGCCCGTGGTTCTAACAGAACCATCCACATTGATTTTGTAGACAGTTCCCTGTGGTCTTGTCCATTTAGCTCTAAACCTTTTTTTCATTCCTTTTGCTTTCAGATTTGCCTTCTTCCATGTGAGATCAGTTCTTGATGTTATTCCTAATTCTTGTAACGATCTCATCTTTGTTTCCCGGTCTTTTATTCCTAAAAATGTTGTCATTTCTAATTTCCCAGATAGTTTGTCAAACAAAAACCAGAGAGCTAAAGTGTTTATTATCTATTCTGATTTTACCTCATTAGATTGTTAAAAAGGTATAATTAAGCAAATTTTCTCTATTTTAAATCACTCAATAATAACAATATCAATATCATTGTAACTTTGTTTAAATATGATTTGTCATAACCAATAGTTATATTCAATATTTGGAATTAAGCCCAATAGTTAGTAAATAAATTGAATTATGGTCATAGTTATATTAGATTGAATTCAATATTTTAAATTAAGCACAATAGTTAGTAAATATGTTAAGAATAAAAGAAAAAATATGATTGGTTTAGAGAGATAAAGAGAATAATAAAATAATAATAATTAAAGGAAATAAATAATGAAAAAATGGCAAAAAAAAAACTTGATTGGTGGAAAGGGTAGTAGTAAAGAGAAGATGACACATAAGCATTAAATATTCTAAATTAAGAGTATATGTAGATATAAATATAAATATAGATAGTCAATAAATATGTTAAGAATAAAAAGAAAAAATATGATTGGTTTAAAGAGATAAAGGTAACAATAAAATAATAATAATAATTAAAGGAAATGTATAATTATAAAAGGGTAAAAAAAAACTCGATTGGTGGGAAGGAGAGTAGTAAGGAGAAGATGATACAAAGAGGTTATGATTAAAAGAGGTTTTTATTTTTTTTCTTTTTGAAATGGTGGGACCCATATGCCAAAAAAAACCATCTCCTTTCCTTTGTGCGTGTGATCCACCCCACATCCCATTTTTGCCTTTTTTTTTAATTATTTTTTTGGTCATTTGCTTTTTTTTTAAAAATATTTTGTGAAAAATAAATAATTATGAGTAATTTATTGTTGAGATCTACATCTACCTGATTTTGTTTTTTTTTTCAATTTTTGCAATTTTACCAAATAATGTTTCATTTTTTACCGAATATGTTAGGTTATGTTTTTCAAAGATGGTGTTCCTAAATATCGATTTCTAATTACAAAATTCACATTCTATTGAATAATTATTCTAAATTCAACGAATAATATCAAAAACTTCACAACTCCACCACACATTGATTTCGAATTACAAAATATTCCCAATTTCATTGAATAAGTATTTAGAATTCAACGAATAATAGGGATCAACAATCTCATATCCCAAACACACATTTATTTTGATCTACAAAAGACACACATTCTGTTGAATAATTATTCAGAATTCAACGAATAATATCTACAATCTCATATCTCAATCAGAAAATACACACATTCAATTGAATAGTTATTAGAGATTGACTGAATAATATTTGTATTCCACCGAATAATTCACCAAACAATATCTCGATTTCGAAGGTCAATAAAAACTCAGATCAATATTCAAAAAATTTGAAGGATCCACCTAAAATCAAATGAGCCACATCGGCCGATAGTCGGCACCGCCACATCCACCCACTATTCCAGTCGTCGGCCTCCCGAATTGCCGTCGTTGATCGCCTTCCGGGATCTTGGGCTGATAGTCCAAAAATCGCCGCCGCTGAAAGCCTTCAGCAATGCCCTTCGCCGCCGCTGATAGCCCAAAATCGTCGTCGACCTTTTCATTTGGATTATATTCCGCCTGCGTCGTCGACCTCGTCCGCCCTCTTTCACGCCACCTCCGCCAACACATCGCCACGCCCATGACTTGGGAACCAGTCTTAGTCCCCCATCGCCTTTTTTTCTTCTTCTGAACGAGCACATGAGCCTTTGCCACCGTCGATCTCCTCAGACCGTCGCCACCACCGTGCAGATCTGCCGCCATTATCCCTTCCTCAGTCATCCTCCCTCCCAACCTCGCCTCCATCGCCACTACTGTCAAGATCTGCGGCTATTCTAGGGAAGAAGAAGGTGAATTGTGGCCATTCGGTTGAAGAAGAAAACAAATTAGATTCCACATCCTTCGAATTGTGGCCAGTCGATGGAAGAAGAATTAGAATTGTGGCTATTAGATGGAAGAAGAAGGCGAAATGGAGCCTCGGTTCAACAAGCCGCTCAAATGAAGAAAAAGAAGAAAATAAATGAATGTAGGGTTTCTTTCACACACATCCACGCGCTAGGGTGAGGAGAGTGCAGACGTTTGCACACCTTGTGGGCGGGACCCACTTGAGTTTAATTTAAAAAAAAAAAGAAAATCTCCATTTAATCTCATCCATCCGTAACAATCAAACCAAGGATCCACAATTGTGCACAAAGTACACCCTTAGGGGTGTGCACAATTGATCCAAGTAAATAAATTGAAGAGGGAAATGCACAAAGTAACCCAAAAAACCGGTTTCTTTGCAAGGTTAACCCAACCCGATTTTTAATTGGGTCAAACCGGATATTGCGGTAAAAGGTGCATCTCGTCAGGTAAGTGAGGGGGGTGCAACCTTCCATTGTTCGACACCTAACAGAAATCAGACTCAAAGAGAGAATGTGGGAGGCAAAAACAGGGGAGGGGGAGAGAGAGAGAGAGAGAGAGAGAGAGAGAGAGAGAGAGAGAGAGAGAGAAAGCAAGTATTGTCTTTAGAGGAGAGAGGCAGACAGAGAGAAAAGCCAATTACTCTCCAGGACAACTTGGATAAGACACACACACACACAGAGAGAGAGAGAGAGAGAGCGCTTGAAGTTTGACACTGACGGGGGTGAACAGTGAGGGGAGGCGATTTTCCCGCCAACCCATAGCGCCGAAATAGCCTGAAGAGGAAGAGGGTGGAGGATGGAGAAGGGGGAGAGTATATAATCACTGAAACTCTACCTCGACCCAATGATTAATCAACATTAATGCACTGTAGGGGAGCATTAAATGGAGGAAGGAGAAGCGTCAGCAGAGATTGAAGAAGGAGGGTTGGTGGCTAATGATGTGGGGATCTATATAAAGAGATGGGAGGAAATGATGGGCGTCGCATTTAATGGGGACATGAAGGAATTAAATCTGAAGATCCAGAGAAAAGTCATCGTAGAACAAGCTAGTGGGCTAGGATTTATCTTAAAGTTGGCGTGTTACACGTTTAAATTAACTAGATACCCGAGGGCGAACAACGTGACAAGTAGTGGCACATACTGGACAGACTCGCCACTGCTGCAGATAGAAAATGGGTAAGTAGTCTCTCAATTAAGTTTATGCAAAGAGTGTGCCGCAAAAATAAGTACATCTTCTTGTAAAGATGATTGTATCTAGCTCCCCGCTATCTAAATGAATAGGGGACAATTCAATCGTATGTGTGACTTTTGTGTTTGGAGGATGGTGGGATTGTGAAAGGAGCACTTGGGTCTTCAAGGGGTCACGGAGCCAGAAGACCGCGCTGGTGGACGAACAAATCGACTACGTCGCACTGAAGAAACACGTGATGCAAAAGTTTAACGTCGATGGGAGGAGGCATGAGGTAGAGCTCACATATGTCAAGATGGAGAAGAAGGGGTACATTCCGTTTGCAATAGGAGATGGGAAAGACCTGCAGACCTTCAAGTTTGTAAACGGTCTAATTGGAGAACAATCCTGGCCTATCGACCTCCATGTCTCCTTGCAAAGCAATTTTCTTGGGATGTGTCACCTACACAAGGATCGACAACAAGTGGCTCAGTCGGGGTAGATATCTCTGCATTGGGCGGTGAGGAATTTGTAGTACCATTAACTAGGTCGCCGGTGACCCAAGAAGATCACGCACATACGGCACCCCGATTGGCAGGTGATGATGAAGACGTAGTGGCAGCCAGAGGTGTCCAGGCAAACCAAATCGGTGTCCAGCTAGATATGCAATGCGTCCAGCTAGATCAAGGTACATCAGCTCGTCATCCGCCTCCAACCCGGTCGCTGCAGCAATACGCGGAAGAAGTTATTGAGGACGGCGACATATGCGAAGGTAGGGTCGCTGATGATGGCCTTGCGGAGGATGGTGCATGCCTGCTCGATATGCTGTGGTAAAATGAAAACTGTCATGACAACGAATGTCCTTAGTGAAGTTTGCCACGTGGAGGAGCATTACCTCAGAGGTGACCAGTGCGTCAGTGCTTAGAGATCCTGAAAGAACTTCTTCTCGAAGAGGGTACGACCGTGCGGGGTCAGTTCCGTCTTTCATCCATGCGTCAAAGGCGTCCAGCTCGGCCCTAGTCGCCAGGCCACGGTCCACGACGTCCAACTTTTTTTTCCCCTTGCTCACCCGCTGCTTCTTCGTAGGCTGATTGACTTCGTGGCCAACAAATGTAGCATGGACTTTACGGGATCTCGTCCCCTACTCTGAAGTGGGACCTCCACCAGGGAGGTTCCTATTGTGTCCCCGTCATCCTACACCCACATTGACAGAGTCACGCTTTCATAATACATGATAGCTAGGGGATTTCACATGTCATGTAGTAAGAATTACATGATAGTCGGAGGGAGATGACATACCTCAACGGCTTTCTGGATGGGTGCATCTCCACCTATGGGCTTGGTAGTTCCAACGTCCTCTTTCCCCTTCTTCTCCTTCTCCCCCCCCCCCCCCCCCCCCCCCCCTTGTCCCCATCTCTTGCGTCAGCTACCTCGTCCTTTTCTCCATTTTCTATGTCCTGTTTCATCTCGTTCTCCCCAGTTCCTCTCTCAACAACGCATGTGCCTTTGTCCTGATCAATGGCCTTGACAGCTTCATCAACCTGAAAACGTTGGTCGAAGTATCAATAACATGGATATTAACAATAACATGACTTGAGTAACCAATGACATGACATATAAAATAATTGACATGCCAAGGTGGAGAACCCTCTTAGCTCCTTTGTCGGCATGTGTGCGTCCCTTCCCAGCGAATATGTTTCCTCGTACTCAGCCAGTACGTCCCTCGCCGTCCTCTGTAGTTTAGGAATTGCATCCTCAAGGGGTGTGATATGCTCAGCGAAGTCGGCCCTTAATGCCCTTTCCATATCATCTATCTTCGCCGTAATAAGTGAGACATCACCGACCGATGTCCCACATCTCTCTTCCTGCGTGGCTGAAGGGGTTGGTTGGGTCGTTGCCTGGGTGTCACTCTCCTCTTTCCCCTTTTGTCGCACAAGCTTCTCGTACTCGCGACGGAAGTCATCAAAGAACATGTCGGTCTTCACCTTAAGGTAGACAGCGCCCTGGTTGACCCAGGTTTTCGCCTTGGCAGCCTCGCACGCATCGGGGGTGAGGACTGTGTACAATCAACCCCTTCAAAGCTGCCCATCTCGTCCTTCTCTCCTATATGCGGAGGACGAAACTCTTGTACTTGATGTCGGCCTCTTTGGACGCGTACCGCAGACACCGTGGGTGAGCATCATGGTTGATAATGGAAGCAAATTGGTTGCAGATTGGCAAGAAGGCTTCGTACGTCCACAACTACAAAAAAACAGAGGGAAAGGATGTTAACAACTGTCCAGTTTAAAGTTAGGCGTGTCTAGTGTACATTGCATAGATGTCCAGCTAGATACTTAGACTGTCCGGTACCATAACAATACATACCTGGAAGGCGAGGGGGAAGCCGGCTAACAAGTAGGACGGCCGAGGGTCATTGATCCCGTGTTGGAGCTTGCGCTCTACAACGTTTTTAAGGAACTCGTGGGTTGGCTCATAGCAATGCCGACCCCACGGGTAACTCAAGAAGGCGTCGATGTCGACCACCATATTCACAACCCATCCTTGAATGTAGTTGTGGTGATCCTTCCCAAAAAGCACCCCCTCCACCAGCATCAGCAGCGCATACTTAAATCGCATGGCCGACGAGCGCTCTCCGCTCTGCATCGCCACTAGGAAGCGCACCTCGAAGTCCTCCATCTTAAGCTTTTCCTGCCCAAAGAAGTGGTTGACGATCGCCTTGTCCCCATCATTCTACTCAGGCAGCAACAAGAATGAGCACTTCAGTCTGGTCACCAGCGCGAACTCTTAGATAGAGTACCGAGCTCTTTTGTCGTGGAACATGCACCAGGTCTCATGCTCCTTTCTTAACCGCAGCTACTGCTGAAGGACGTAGCGGACCAGCTGGTCTGAGAACTGGACACGCCAAACAAGCCTCGCGATTGTGTCCAAGGGTTGCCATCAAACGATTCTAGTCTCCCTCGCTCAGGTAATTGTCGAGGTTGACAAGTAACTAGGGCCGCCCGTACTGGTTGACCTGGCCCTTGTAATGGAGGTCCTTGGGGACAACATAAATGGCCTGCACAGTGGGCTTGCCATCAAACAATTCTACTCGACGTCGACTTAGCTACTCGATGTCGACCAAGGCAGAAGCTTCCTCGACTTCACCATTCCACTCGACGCTGCCAGTTTGCTCGACATCGACCAACCCAGTAACTCGAAAGCCCCTGTTTTGCCTGCTCGAAGCATTGTTCGGTGAGTTCCTTCCTTTACCCTTGTTTTATATTGATTTTATACAGTGGGGACACTGTATATTTTAAGTATGGGGTGGGGGAAGAGCTCATTATCATTATTATATATTTTATTCTTGCTTTTTGTTTTTACATGGTGAGTTTTGAGTAAAATTTTAAATTTATTGTCCTTAATTGCTAAACTCAAAGTTTGTTTATAAGACGTCTCCCATTGCTTGTAAATTGTTCAAAGAAATAGTGTCATTGAAGCTTATATTGAACTCGACGATGCAAGATTGGATTCATTAGAGATATATCATGAAATTGCCTAGTAAAGAGAAGTCACAATGAAGTGCATTATTTCTTGAAAACCATGAAAGAAGGTAAAGTTTGAAGTTGCTTTTGACATGTTGCATGATAAGAGGATGTAGGACTTTAAATTTCCATATAATGCTCATATTGTTATATCCTAGCTTTACCTATGCTTATATGAATCACAAAAAGCCATATTTATGCCTCATTTCATATATTGCTCCACATCTTCTAATAAATGCCATTCCTTATGTTATTTCCATCCGGGGATTATGTTGAGAATGATGTTACATTATGGAGATGTTACATGTTATTTGTGTTGTTGTTATCATTATTGGAGTTTGGAAGGAATGTTTGAAATATATGGAAAATTTAATGAGTGAGAAAAAATCCGATCACCTCAGGAAATAAAGGTAGATCGACCCTGCTTGTTGAGATGTTAGTTCCGCAGGATGGGACACTAAGGTGAGGAGTCCAAAGCACTAAGTATCCGGGATCATTCATGACACCCGTGTTTGCGACTCGCGAGAAGGCAGTGCTGAGGTTAGAGAGGTAAAAACATAATATTGAAAAAAGCATTGAGCGATGAGAGAAATGTGAGAAATCAAAGAAAGAAGGAATGTTGTATATATGGAAGTTTGGAAAGTACTCCATTTCCTCGGATTATTAGCATCACATTGCCAAAATTTGCATACCTTTAGCCTTTTACTTATCTACTCCTTTTTGAGCTTAATTGAAGTCCACTTGATTATTAATGCTTTGTCACATTAATTGTTTTTTTTTTTTTGCATAACCCTCCTTTTGTGAGTAGATGTTGCTTTTTATTGCACATGCATGGATTTGTGACACTAGTACATTTTCGAGGATGGTAATTGATTGCAGGGATATATAAGAATGAATCTATGATATTGAGAGTTTTGAATTCTTCCCCTGAATGACCATCCAAGTTATTGCTTGGGGACAAGTAGACCTGGGTAAACGCGGGCCGGCCCGTTCGGCCCGCCCCGCCTGCCCACTAATATTGACGGACATGGACAAGGGTAAAAGTCCATGCGGAGTGCTAAGCCCGGCCCGTGCCCGCAGCGGGTACGGAATTGGGAAGACTAATGTACCCATTGCGGACCGCTAGGCCCGTAAAGGGTACCCGCTTAAAATTATAAAATTTATATTATATATATTTTTGAAATTACAGTGCATATGGATATATATATTATATATATATATATATATATTTATGAAATTACTGTGTATTTTTATCCGTATATATACATATATTACAGTTGTATTACGAAAACATATATGCTTACCAATATATTACATTCAATAGTATATATACATATGTTACGTACTGTGTAAACAAATATATAGAAGTGTATATTACAGTGTATAGGCATTAACTAAAAAAGAAAACAGTGTATATATGCACATATATATATTACAGTGTATACAAACACATATAAATATATTAGTATATATATACAGTATATATAAATATATTACTGCGGGTACCCGCGGGTGGCCCGCGTCCGCAATCCTGGACGGGCTTGGACACGGCATTCAACCCGTTAAGCGGGCTTAGCCCGGCCCGCGCCCGCACCCGCGACAACGGGACAAAATCTCGGGTAGAAACCGTCCCAAGCCCGGCCCGCGCCTGCATTTGTCCGGGTCTAGGGATAAGCAAGCTTAAGTATGGGGTGATTTGATGTCCATGTTTTGTGCCATGTTTTATATTAACTTTTATATCGATTTCTGCATGCATTTTAGACATTTGGGGTCGATTAGTACATAATCTATGTAGTTTATGCTTATTTTCCAAATTATGGAGTCTACACTAGTTTCTGTTTAATTTCGCAGAAATCGGACGCACTTTGGAGCTTAAAGGAAACTTATGAAGAAGCTAAGATGGTGCAGCTGGAGAAAACGCCATTTTTCACCATTCATCGTTCTGAAATAAGCTTTGATGTCTTCATGAGAGTTGTATCCCTCGAAAAGAGATTTCCAACGCATGGTCATATGTGTCAATCCGACGAACGAGGACTCGGGAAAGTGCGTTTCAAGAACAGAGCAGAATGTTGAGAAGAGAACTCGAGGAGCCAAGAAGAAAAGCCGAGTTCGAGCAATGTTACTCGACGTCGACCAAGTTGGTCGAAGTCGACCAAAACCGAATCTGCGTCGCGAGTCCGTTGGGCCAATCCGAGTACGTGATGAAGACTTGGACATGAAAGAAGGCCAGATCTATTCCTATTCTATCAAGATCTATCTATGGAAGAAGGATTTATCTACCACATGAGGATATTTAGATATTTAGTTATTTTTCTTTTTAAGATAAATGT
Organism: Persicaria tinctoria; assembly: GCA_037127255.1. NCBI lineage: Eukaryota > Viridiplantae > Streptophyta > Magnoliopsida > Caryophyllales > Polygonaceae > Persicaria > Persicaria tinctoria. Next base: position 14,576,997 of record JBANSL010000007.1, on the reverse strand, counting down.
TCCTTTTATTAAAGTTTTATCTTTAGAATTAGATAGAATTTCCTTCCTTCATTAGCAAGAATTGGAAGCCTATAAATAAAGCTCATCGGTCGTAAGCTTTGGTTTATTTTAATGCAAATTAGTTTCTTGTTATTATTAATGTCTTTAATTATGATGAAGCGCGAGTAGTCCACCCACTTCTAGGGTTGGGGCTAGCCCGACGATAGCCATGCGTGTTTGAGGTAAAGATCCGACCTTTATTATGTCTTGAGCATCTACTACCCGTTATGTGTTTATTACCTATTTAATATAGATCCATGCTAACAACTTGGATTATAAACATAAAATCGGTAGATACAATTAGGGTTTCTTGAAAGAGTTGTCTAATTGTTGGAAAAGGCGAAAGCTTGATCCTTCGATGCGATTTGCATGATTATCGTTATTTATCTTGCCTTATGCATGTTTGGTTTTCGTTGTCACAAGCCCCGATCTTGGAAGTTTTCTTTTACATATTTTATTCCGAATTTCGAAAAGCTTTGTTCTTTTATTTTCGTTATTGTTTTTGCTCGATTTCGACCACCCCTTGGTCGACGTTGACTACTGATTCTCGATCAAGCAAAGATCGCCATTGCTTCTGTCTTTGCAGCCAACTCGATATTGAGAAACTTCCTCGACTACGACCAGTTCCTCGACGTCGAGTAAACAACTCGAGATCGACCAACACACCAGTGATTGCTGCTTGCTCGGATTCGACTTGCTTGGTCCCTGTCGACTAACCTTAGTCGAGGTTGAGCAACCTGTGGTCGATTTCTGCCCGTGAGATTCTTCCGCTGCCTAGGATCCGCTGACCAGCTTCCTCGAGGATCGGTCCTGACTTTCCGCTGCTACATCAGGAGGATGTCTTGTAATTATTTGCGTGGGCACGAATCTGGTTTGATCTATTTTATTATATTTTGAACTCAATTTCCTCCTACAACAATAGTTCTTATGGATTTTTCAAGTTTTTATGTTTTAGGTACATTATGAGTACTTAAGACTCTTTTCGGTTTCTTACAGATTCTAGACACGGTTGGTTTGTGAAGATTATATTTTACAATTACTTCTATTATGATTATTTCTATCTCTTTTATGCTTGAATGCTTATATTGTGATTATGTTTAACTTCGTGACCTAGATATAAATATAATTACATATTGCTAGGGTTTTGATTACATCCCCTAAGCATGGTCAAACCTATAGTACTATAGTAGCAAACACATCTTGATGAATAGGTTGGGATTCTAGATAGTGAAAAGAGATCGATACTTGAATGATATTACTTATAATGACATGCGAGAGCTAGGTTGACAACTAGGTGACAACTTGTTTTACGTTATGAGATATATGGTTAAAGTACTAAATTTTCGGGTTATTAATGCTGTCGCCCACTATTGCTAGAGTAAGATGCACCCCATGCATATAGAAACCAATCTGGTAGAATAACTAATAGACTTGCTAGTGATTGTGAATGATCCAATGATCGCTATGTCAACCATTGTTATGAATTTGTAAGGAACTGGTCCCTTCTCAATTGCTTACAACCCACTTTAATTCTGCTTGTTTAGTTTTGTATGCAATTTACTACTACTTTCACAACCATCTGCTTTCATCACTGGTTAACAAGAGAAACATATAAGAAGAAGTTAAGCTTGTCATGGATCGACACCTGAACTTACTGGCTATACCAGCTTATAAAGTGTGGGTTATCTTTGGACGGATTTACGACCCTCGTTAAGGCCGTACCAAATTTTGGTGTCATTGCCGGGGAAGCACTATTTTAATCTTTTTGTGTGTCTCTATTGTTAACTCTCCATGTGGATCTTCTTCCGAAGATCCGCACCTTTTTCTATTAATCCATTTCTTTTGTTTGTGAATTTCATAAACAGGAGAAATGACATAAACGACAACCAAAACCATAACGCAACAAAAGAAGCCTGACTATTCAGCACACTATTGATCGATCAAGCTCTAAAAACTGCCGAAAGGATCAAGCAAGTTCAAACCTTAATGGGCAACTCTACTCCCAAGATTTCACGGTCAGAAAGAAGAAAATCCAAATATGCATCTCACAGAATTTCTAAGTGTTTGCAACAATCTTCATATTGCATGCCTGAATGATGATCAGTTCATGCAAAAGGGTCTTCTCATTCTCTTTATATGACGAAGGAAAGGACTGGTTGTATTATTAGCGAGTAGGAAGCATAAAAACATGGATAGATGTAGATTTTAGGAGAACGATTTTGGAGCAACTGATTTTCTGTATTTCTTGCAAAAGAAGTTCTGAGTACCTATCGCTATATATACACGAGATTAGAGGAAGCTGCTAACTAACTAACCATTAAGGCAACTAATCTAGCTCACATCAAAGACTACAAGTGGGCTATTGGGCCTTAGCCCACCTTTATTAGTCGACATGTCCAACAGATCCAATTCCATCCCATCTTTATTGATCTGTGTTTCGACATCTCGCCTTGTGACCATGTCAGTCACACCAGCATCTACATCCCCCCCCGCAAGCTGGACGTAGAGGAAGACGAAGACCCAGCTTGGAACACATGAGGTGATGAAGTGCAGCTCCAAGGGGTTTAGTGAGTATATCAGCAAGCTGAAGACCCGAAGGAACAAAGGACGTAGTGATAAACCCAGACTGAACCATCTCGCGGATGAAATGCCCGTCAATCCGGATGTGTTTGGTGCGCTCGTGGAAAACGGGATTGACGGCCAGTTGCAACGCAGCCTTGTTATCACAGTGAAGATCAATCGGTAACCGAATAACAACACGAAGATCAGTCAACAAGCTATGGAACCACACAAGTTCGCTAGCAACCGCAGACATACTTCGGTATTCGCTTTCAGCAGTAGACTTGGACACCGTCTTCTGTTTCTTGGTTTTCCAGGAAACCAACGAGTTTCCAAGGAAAACGCAGTATCCAGAAAGTGATCGAGCTGTATAGGCGTAACTCCCCCAATCTGCGTCGCTGTAGGCAACAGGCTGCAACGATGAGGAAGAAGGACAAAATAGAGCAAAATTGAATGAGCCTTTTAGGTACCGTAACAGATGCACATCGACATTCATATGAGGTTGGCGGGGCTCGGAAACGAACTGACTGAGCTGTTGTATGGTGTACGTAATGTCTGGCCTGGTTAATGTAAGGTGAAGCAATCGCCCAACCAACCGGCGATACCGCTCTGGATCTGTACACACCTCACCATCTGTAGGAGTGAGCTTTAGGCCCTGTTGCATAGGGAATTTAGCCGGTTTACAATCAGACATTCCATCCCCATCAATGATATCGAGCACGTATTTTCGCTGATTAAGCAAGATCCCTTCAGGAGATCGAGCAATTTCCATCCCAAGGAAATAACGAGCTAACCCGAGGTCTTTAATGGTGAATTCAGAGTCCAAAGTGGCCTTTAATTCAGCAATTTCCGAAGGTGATTCACCAAGCAACAACATATCGTCCACATAAACCAAAGCAACTGTCAAATTACCCGGAACCCCTTTGACAAACAAAGAGTGATCATACGTGGACTGAGTATATCCCTTTCCGACAAGGAATCTGGTAAGCGTAATGTTCCATTGACGGCTTGCTTGTTTAAGCCCGTAAAGAGAGCGTGTAAGCCTGCAAACTTGTCCCGACAAAGCCTTGCCATAACCAGCCGGAGGAATCATATAGACCTCTTCATCCAAATGTCCGTGCAAGAAGGCGTTATTGATGTCCAATTGATGAAGAGGCCAACCTCTGGCTGATGCGAGTGCCATGATGACTCGGACTGTAGGCAACGTGGCGACCGGTGAAAACGTATGCTTATAGTCCTTATCTTTCACCTGATTATACCCCTTAGCAACCAATCGTGCCTTGTGCCTCTCGACTGAGCCATCAGCGCGGTATTTAACCTTGAAGACCCATTTACAACCTATCGGTTTCTTACCCGGAGGCAAGCTAGTAAGAACCCAAGTCTTGTTACATTCAAGGGCCTGGAGTTCCTTAGCAATTGCGGCTTCCCATTCTGGATGCCCTTGAGCTTGTTCAAACGAATGAGGCTCGAAAGTGTGGAAGACTGCAGCTAGGGACTGCACAAATTCAGAAGAATAATGTCCTAGATGTTGTGCACTAAACATTGCAAATGAAGAAGACATCCCAGTGGAAGGATCAAGAACGTCTCTTCGAGAAGGAAGATTGAGACAAACAAAGTCTTGCAATCTAGCGGGGACAACAGTGGCTCTCGTAGACCTGCGAACCCCAACGTCATGCTGAATAGAAGCAGCAGTGTCTGCAACCTCACGATTAGATGACAACTCAGCCTCTATATTAGTGATAGATTCAGGGTTATTGGGGGAAATACCAGGTTGCACCGAACCTGAAGGAGTGGGCACTATGGGATCCAAGACATAATCAACCCACCCATTATCAGCTGCAGGATTCACAATTGGCAAGGATGACTCAGATAGATTGTGATCCTTTGAAGGGTGATCACGGAAAGGAAAGATAGTTTCCTTGAAAACAACGTGGCGACTAACGAAGGTAGATTTGGTGTCCAAATCATAAAGCTTATAAGCCTTTTGATAAGGAGGATAACCAATAAACACACACCTTCTAGCTGTAGGTTCAAACTTGTCTCGTTGCACCTTGCTTTTAGATGCAAAACAGAGACAACCTACCACCCTTAGTTCATCATAAGTAGGAACCTTCTTAAACAGAACTTCGTAGGGTGTCTTACCTCCAAGAACGGATGAAGGTAGTTTATTGATGATGTAGGTGGCGCTTAACACACAATCTCCCCAGAAACGCAAAGGCAAATTAGCGTGAATCCTCATAGATCGTGCTGTCTCAATCAGATGGCGATGTTTACGCTCCACCCTCCCGTTCTGTTGAGGCACTTCCGGGGCTGATCGTTGATGAATGATGCCCTTTTGAGCAAAGAATTCACTACACTTTCGTTGTGTGAATTCGGTTCCATTGTCGGTCCTTATTATCTTGACACAAGCATTATACTGAGCAGCAACCAAAGCAATAAAATTCTCAATCAAACCGAAAACCTGCATTTTATCATTCAACAAATATGTCCAGGTGCATCTGGAACAATCATCCAGAATAGTGAGGAAGTATTTTGCTCCTGAAATCGAAGGAATTCTATATGGACCCCAGAGGTCCATATGAATCAAAGCAAACGGTTCTGCTGCAATGGAACTACTCAATGAAAAAGGTAAACGATGATGCTTGGATAAAGCACAAATGTCACAGTGGAATGTTTTGACAGCTGCACTGTCACACACCGAAAGTAACTTCATCTTAGCCAATGAAGTGTGTCCTAAACGAGCATGAATAACATCCAAATTGTCACTTGCTCCGCAAGTGTTAACAACTTTATTGAAATGAAAACCTGAAGAAACAGCAGTAGTACCACGGATGCCGCCACTCCTCAGCTTATAAAGCCCTTGATCAGCCCATCCTTTTGCAACAATTGCCTTAGTGGAAAGGTCCTGGAGAATGCAAGCAACTGAATTAAACCGAAGTTCGCTAGATCCATCAACCAACAACCTTGAGACTGACATGAGGTTGTGGTTGAAATCCGGAACATAAAGGACTTTATGGATCACAAAACCATCAGAGACAGCCACTGTTCCAGCATGCCTGACTGTTTTGATCGATCCATCCGGCAGTCCAAGTAAAACCAATTTTTCTAAAGAATAAAACTCCTTGAAAACAGATTTGTCGAATGCGATGTGATCCGTAGCACCTGTATCGATGATCCAGATGCTCTTATCACCTTTCTGTTTCAAGTATGTAACAGGTGTATGAATATTACCTGCGAAATTAACCATTGAATGGTTGTTGTCGCCATCAGCTACATCCAGTTTCCCTTTACCTTTCATCATCTTCATGATTTCGTGATACACAACGTTCACAACTCCTGAATCAACTTTCTGTGAGCTCCCCGAATCAAAAGGACTGTCAGCAACATCCTGAATCTGTCCAGCAAAGTTCCTCCCCTGTTGGCTGTTCTGCGAATTCCCATTGTCACGGGGACCAGTGTACCAGTCGGGGTACCCTATAAGCTTGAAGCAAGACTCTCTAAGGTGCCCTTTCTCTCCACAATGAAAGCACTTCCTGTCATACTTTGCCTTTTTCATCTCTCTTTTCCCTACATCAGACTTAGAGCTCTCACCCTTGACAAATTCACTTTGCTTCGGTTGAAAACTTCTGCCTGCTGCTAAAGCACTCGAATCAGCAGTAATGGAGGATCCAGTTCCCCCTGTAACTTCCTTTTGCCTCTCTATTTGCAGCACCATATGGAAAGCTTTGTTCACACTCGGCAATGCCTCCATGGACAGAATTGAGCTTCACACATGCTCAAAGGGATCTGCAAGTCCCATAAGGAACTGCATAAGCCTGGCCTTGGCTTCCTTATCAAGCAGCCTTCTCACAACAGCACACCTGCACTGTGTCATCGCACCACACTCGCAATTTATACTCCCTTCTAGCGTCATCAATTCATCCCAAATTCGCTTCAGCTTACTGAAATATGCAGCCACTGATAAGTTCTCTTGCCTTATGTTACTTAACTCCCTGTGCAGTTGATAGATCAGTGGTGCATTTGATTCAGAAAATCTCTCCACTATTTCATTCCAAAGCTCTTTAGCGGATTGAACATACATAAAGTTTTCTGCGATTTCAGCGCTCATAGTGTTGAGAATCCAACACATCACCATGTAATCTGCCCTAAGCCAGTTATCATAGTCATCTTCTACCTCACTCGGTTTCACACAAGCACCAGTGATGAAACCTAATTTCATTTTGGCCCCCAGAGCCATACGTATGCCCCTACTCCAACTAGAGAAATTCATTCCATTAAATTTCGAAGCAATTAGCTGCATACCTAGATGATCAGATCTAGATAGGAAGAGCGGATTGTAGGCGATCAAGCCATGGCTCAGCGGATCTCCGAATCGGCCTCCATCGTTGATCTGAACCTGCCTCACTTGCTCTTCATTCGGTGGATCCATCGCCACAAATCAGCAGAACACAGAGTACCGGCAACACAAGGAAATCTGAGATCTACCTCTCAAAAGCACAACAGATCCCGATCTGGAATCAGAAGCCCTAGATCACCTTCGCTCTGATACCATGTAGATTTTAGGAGAACGATTTTGGAGCAACTGATTTTCTGTATTTCTTGCAAAAGAAGTTCTGAGTACCTATCGCTATATATAAACGAGATTAGACGAAGCTGCTAACTAACTAACCATTAAGGCAACTAATCTAGCTCACATCAAAGACTACAAGTGGGCTATTGGGCCTTAGCCCACCTTTATTAGTCGACATGTCCAACAGATCCAATTCCATCCCATCTTTATTGATCTGTGTTTCGACATCTCGCCTTGTGACCATGTCAGTCACACCAGCATCTACAATAGATCTAAAGCAAGCTTCCCCCCCCCCCCCCCCCCCGGGATAAAATTGTACGTCTGTCTGGATAGGAAAAAAAATTGGGTAACTGGCTGCTTTATGGGGGTGAGAAAGAGAGTGTCATTTATAATTAATAACCGTCAGTGTCAACTGTCATACGACTGGGTTTTAATTGTCAGTGAATAAAAAGGGGACAAGGATACAAGTTGAATAGAGACCAAGAGCGAGAGAAGAAAGAAAGGAAGAAGAGAAGGAGAAAGTGACCGAGCAAGGGAACATCAAACGGGGAAGAAGGGACAATACTCATATGGACTAGCGAAACTGAGACAAGGACGGTGAAGCAAAGACAAAGAGGCAAAGAAGAATAGAAGGGGTCAACAAAAGACCCAACGCACAATGAAGCTCGAACAAGAAAGCTCATTCAAGTAAGTACCCCTTATTAGGGGTGGGCACGGGACGGGACGGGACGGGATTGAGCCGGGACGGGACTCGTCCCGCGAAATTTTTACGGGACGGGATCGGGACGGGATTGACACTTTTTTTTCGGGACGGGATGGTGTCTGGACGGGACGGGACGGGCCTTGTCCCGCATATAAAAATAATAAAATATTATATAAATTTGCAAAGTGAAAAATGCTTTCATAATTCATTATTTTGTATAATATGTTGAATACGGTATTCTTCTCAACTATATTATTCAGTATTATTATTATTATTATTATTAATATTATTATTATAATACTATTATTAATTCATACAATGATTGTATAATTAATTATAATGTTCAACATATTTGGCTACATTATCTTACTAGATCAGGACGGAAAGGAATTGAGACGAGATTCACCAGATATTGTCTCATTATCTATTGATAGTTGGGAAGAATACCATAATTAGCTATTTGCCTCTTGTAACTCTAAATGGGTATAATAACAATAATAATAATAATCCCACGTTATAATTAAAAATATAAAAAAAAAATATTACTAATTTTTATTGTTATTATTATAAAATAATTATACTTTACAAGAAAAAAATATAATATGATATAATAATAATATAATACTCCCTCCGTTCGGCAAAACTTGTCGTTTTAGAGTTTTGTTTTTGTTCGGAAAAACTTGTCATTTTAGGTATTTTTGCTTATATTTTACTAAAATGCCCTTGATTTGATTGATGTGTTGTGAGTTGTAGTTTTTGATAAAGTAAAAAGTAGAGTAATAAATGAGGGTAAATTAGTAAAAAAATGAGTGTAATTATTAGTTTTATTAAAAGTTGTGTTGAGAGTTAAAATGACAAGTTTTGCCGAACGGAGAGAGTAATAATAATAATAATAATAATTTTATTATAAATTAATATTATTATTAAACTATATTATAATATTATATAATGATAATATTATTATTATATATTGAAAATTATTATTATAGTTATAAATAATATTTGCTCAAATAATAATAATAATATTATTATTATAAACAAATATTATTATTATAAATGGAAGATTATGATTATAATTATAATTATAATATTTGCTCAAAATAATAATACTAATAATATGTTATTATGATTCTATAATATTATAATAATAATAATAATAATAATATTATTATTATTATTATTATTATTATTATATGCGGGACGGGACGGAATTTGCGGGATCCCACCGGGATCGTCCCGCGTTTCGTCCCGCATAATTTTTGCGGGACGGGATCGGGACGGGATTCGCTATTTTGTCCTAAATCCCACCGGGATCGGGACGGGACCGGGACGGGATCGGGATTTACAGGATTTGTGCCCACCCCTACCCCTTATCCTTCATGATATCAATTGGTCGAAATTGGGCAACGTTGAGCTGGAGCTAGGGTTAGGGGAGGGGGTCCAAATGGGTAATTTTGATATCAATTGGTTGAAAAGGGGCAGTTGAATTGTATGGGAATGAGAGATTGTCGATCGACATTGGGAATATTTTGGTGTGGAGTCGAAGACGAAGCAATCGACATGGTGAATTTCAGGGCTGTTATGTAGGATTGTGCAGGCAACATGTGAAGGTTAGGTGGGTGGAAGGGTGGACATAAAGTGGGTTGTGCACAGGGTGGGTTTCAAACAGAAGGATTCAAGGGTTGAAAGCCGTTGTTTGGGAAATTTTGAGTTCAATTTGTCAAAATTTGGGTACATTGTGAGAATATGGGGAGGATGGCATGGGATTGTGAGATTGGTGAGCAAAATTGGACAATTGTTTGTATTGAATGGAAGAAAAAGCAGTCAAATGGGGATTCCAAGTAGGACTGCTTAGGTATGGAAGTGCTTGGTACGGTGTGGTGGGGAAATTATTATACAATTCCATAAAAGACAAGTAAAGGTATGTAGTGTAAAACTAAACTAGAGACAGAAATAACCTTACTAGTGACAGCTGGTAGGATCTATGTATGTGCATGACAGGGTAAGAGAAATATTTAGAAGGTGACATGTAGAGATTGTCATGTAAGTTATGACTGCCGGTCTATAATTGTCACTAATGCGAAGTAGGGAGGTGTGGATTTGGTTTAATGGAGGTACAATATGATGTTGTGTTGCTTAACGATGTGTGCTCAATGGTGCAGGAAATAACCGGCCGGAAACAGCGATGGTCCATACAAGTGGGAAGAAGTTTGATCCTCCACAAGTAGGAAAGTATAACTATTTAATGTCGAGTATTTAAGTTATTTTGTATGTGACCATGTATGATGATTTTAAGTTTTTATAAGCTATATACGTGGTTCCGTAGGAGGAGCGCTCCAGAAGCACGTGGATGACGCGCTCAACAAAGAAGGACTGGAAACGTCTCAAGGGTAGCCAATTGGGAGAGATTGTGAGGATGGGGACAAGGGTCTAGTTCTCTGCAGTACAGCTTGTGCTTTTCTTCCTGCAAATTCAGCTTAAGACCCATGAGAAGTGGGAGACTTGGTACACGCTGCATGAATCCGTCATCCGCTTCTCTATAACAGAATTCACTCTCTTCATGGGGATGCACTGTCGGCCCATTCCCCACACCGATGACAAAGAAGAAAACATGGACGCAGTGTGCGATTTCTTTGGCACTGACGTGACGGTGGCCGATCTAGAGTTACGATTCCAGATCGATCGTGATGAAATCTAAGTTATTCATGTCAACAAGGTTCAAGATAGTATATCTCACAAATGGGGTTTCATTAATCAAACCTTCTTACAGTCTCTTTTCATCAATACTTCTCCTTTTTTATATTTTCTACGATGAAATTAATAATTCAACTAAGCGAGTTTTTTTTTATATCAAAACCAAACAACAACAAACCCAATTTATCATGTTTTAAGAAAGGTTTGGGGTTAATCGAGTTGTATGTACTTTTTTTTCGACTACGTTGAGAGCGAGTATTCTAAAAACTAAAAGTCTAAAAATGACAAGTTTTATTGATGGGAAGACCAGAGCCATAGCTTCTTTGGATTTGGCTTTATTTGAAAAATAGTTTGGAAATTCCAACCTTATTATTATTCAAGTAGAGGAGCCAAATAACAAAGAGGAATTAAGTTCAAAAGTCATATATCTATTCAAAGTTATTCCCAATTTCAGTATGTGTATTTCAATACTACACGAATACTAAAAGCACAAAATTAAGCAAAAATCAACATAGAGAACACAGAAAAGCAATGCATACATAAAGCCTTTGTTAAGTGTTAAGTTAACGCCCATACTTGAGTACTGAATCACTAGTACTATAGGATAAGCTCATGCTAGCTAATGGTTTGTCCGTAAACAATGAAGCTGAGCTCCCGGTGCTCTTTGCAAAGATACCGATTTCCTCAAACTCGAGAGGCATTTCGGGCAACTCAGCATCACCATTTAGAAATCGCACTGCTTGGCTCATACTTAGCCTTGCTTCCGGTCTTGGTTGTACGCATAATAGCCCAACCTTCAAAGCCAGCTCCATCTCCGGTTTATTGTATTCCTCCTCCAATCTAGGATCGATGGCTTCTAGAACATTCCCTCTCTTCCAACACTGCCATACCCAGTCGACAAGAATCACATCACGGGGAAGACCCTCCATGTCGACAGGCCTCCTTCCACAAGCCACTTCAAGTATAAACGTTCCAAAGGCGAAAACGTCGGTTCTTGTGGTTGCCTTGCCTGTTCTTGATAACTCTGGGGCAAGGTACCCAACGGTGCCTACGACACGAGTGGTTTGAGGATTAGCCCCATGATCATATAACCGAGCGAGGCCAAAGTCGCCAAGGCGAGCATTCATGTTCGCGTCCAAAAGGATGTTACTAGCCTTGATATCTCGGTGTAGGACGACTTGCTCCCACTCTTCGTGAAGGTAGAGCAAAGCTGACGCAACTCCTTGGATTATACTGAACCTCCGAGACCAAGAAAGGGTAGGTGTTTCGTTGTTGAAGAGGTGATTGTCAAGGCTTCCATTGATCATGTACTCATACACCAAGAGCAGCTCCCCTTTTCTCCGACAGTAACCGAGTAAGGGAACCAAGTTCCGGTGCCTCAGCCTCCTCATGGCAGCAACCTCAGACACAAACTCCTTCATCCCTTGTCTTGAATCATGTGATATTCTCTTCACAGCAACATTCGTGTCGGTGGCTCTTAGCGTTCCTCGATATACTTTCCCGAAACCTCCGGCTCCTAGAAGCTCTTTGTCCTTGAAACCCTTTGTTGCCTTGTAAAGATCCTTGTAAGAAAACCTTTGAACTGCTTACTCTTCTTCCCAATCTTCCATTACTTCTTCGTATTTCTTCCTTCGTATCACATAAGCCAAGCCAACAACCACTATCAGCAGAATCGATACCATTGACAGTAGGACTACTAGCTGAACACTGACTTTGTTCTTCGCTTTCGGAGCCTTTGGAAGCTTTGAAAGATCGAAGTTCTCGGCTTGCCCACTTTGGTTGAAGCTCCATCCAAGAACATAGTGGTTGCTTGAAACCTGACCGGTTGCTGCAGAAAACCCAACATATATAGTATCCAAGAGCACTTCGGACAGGTTAATTTGCTTCGATAAAAGAACTTTGCTCGGCTTTGGCTCACCGAGAGGGGCCAGATCGACCGTAACTTCCTTCTTCGATGCATTATACTCTATCCATACCTGCATTGGCTTTCCACTAATCATATTCAGGCTCACATTCCTTTGTTTCGTATCCGAATAATAGCTTGCTGAAGCTTCTGCAACCGACCTCACACTGTTGACATCAATTCCGACATGGTTGTCATCTATGTCGCCCAATGCTTGGTTATGTGCAGTGTCCAGCTCGATGGCGAATATATGATTGGAGGAATTGCCCATCCTCGTACTGTTAACGATCCCAAGGAATACGTTTCCACTGGCTTTGCTGAAGTCCTTGGAAGATGAGATCACAAAGGCAAGGCCCTGGCCTCCTTTCTTTGGGAAGAGAGGCGTGATTGCAAAAGCAAAGGTTGTCGAAAGCGAAGCAGAAGCGCTCAGCCTTAGAAGAGACGGATAAAAGGCGTGTCCCTGATGGTCCTCCGTTAGGTTCGTAAGCTCCAACAAGCCATTGGAGTGGATCTTAGCATCACCGCTGAGATCAAGGTTGGCGCCCTTAAAGCCGTTGTAGATAAACTGCTTTGCGGGTTGAGCAGAACATGAGAGTATAGTGACCGCGAAACTGATTAAGATCAGCAGCTTTGGAGTGTGTTTGGCCATGGATGGAGATAAGGCTGAGAGCTTCAAAGACTTGGCTTAAATGAACTGATGAAGATTTCTCTTTAAGGTGCTGTTTGGTTTAGTAAATCAAGCTGCCCTATAGTTCAAGTAACAAGTGACTTGTGGGTCTATCAACATTTCAACACACATGATATGATGTTTTATTGGTTTAATTAAATTTTGTATGGTAGTAGGTAGTTACTGACTTTGAAAGACCTTTGTACTGCAGTTGTTGTGGAAAATAGTTGTGTGCAAACAAGCTTTTTGACCTTGTATATTTCTGTGTAAATTCAAGTAAGGTCTTTTATAAACAAGCGTCCTCATGCGAGTTGAATTATCTGCATTGTATCACAAATGCGACATGCTATCATTTTAGAGGCACCGGGTGGGGGAAAATTGAGGCCCTGTTTATATACATAAAAAATATATATATTTAGTATCTTATATAATTACTTTTTATAAAATATCTTACATCAATTTAAAGTATCAAATATCAACTCTAACGTCATGTCCTAACAATTAAAAAAAGATTAGTCACTAATATAAAATGTATACTACTATTGGGGGTTTTGGAAACTTATGTTAAAACATGTAATTCAAGTTCTATGTTAAGTAAGTTTAAGCTAGTTAGTTATGATGTAATTAGGACTAGCTGATAGTAGTACAGCTAGGATGTTTGGCTAAGTGTTTGTAAGGCTGCAGTTATGTAGTGGTTGTCTAAGTGTTAGTTATGCAGTTAAGTGTGTAACGTAGTGCTCAAGTTAGTGGTGGAGCAGTTACCAAGTTGTAGGGGTATGTATTCAGTTTTCAATCAATGAATGGGGTAAGGCAGTTATCAATTGTGTGAGCTCTCAATTCAGGTTCCAAGAGTTCTCGAATTCCTTCATCCCTCTCAATCAATTTACAGCTTGTGTCTCTGGTGTGTTGATCTTTGTGATCCACCAGTTTCTTGCTCCAACATTTGGTATCAGAGCCTGCAAAAGGTTCTTGGTTGGGTTATTGTCGGGGATTGAGTGTGGTGAGGATTCAAACACAAGGGAAACACAAAGTGTGAAGTCTGTTGTGTAAGTATGCAGAACAATGGGAGCAACAGTCTTGGCAATCCTCAATTGCCAGTGTTCAAAGGTGTTAATTATCACTTTTGGAGCCTGAAGATGTCCACACTTTTCAAGTCACAAGAGATGTGGAGTCTAGTGGATGAAGTTTTTGAAGATGCTCAACCTCCTGAACCTGATCAGCAGCTAAGGGAAAAGAGAAAGAAGGATTCCAAGGCACTCTTCATGATACAGTCTGCCTTGGATGAGGAGATTTTCCCAAGGATTGCAGCCTCTTCAACATCACATGAAGCCTGGGAAGTGCTCAAGCAGGAGTACATGGGAGATAGAAAGGTCATCTCAGTCAAGTTGCAGTCACTTAGAAGGGACTTTGAAACACTGGTGATGCAGGAGAAAGAAACTGTGCAAGTGTATCTATCTCGAGTATCAGGCATAGTAAATCACATGAGATCCTATGGTGAGAACATGAGTGCTGAGAAAATTGTGAGCAAGGTGCTAAGGAGTCTCACTAGGAGGTTTGATCATGTGGTGGCTGCCATTGAGGAATCTAAAGACCTAGCAGTCTACAGATTTGAGGAATTGGCAAGCTCTCTGCAAGCACATGAGGATAGGCTTAGCAGAACTGGTGATTAGAAGGAAGAGAAGTTGTTGCAAGTCAAGGAAGAAGCTGCTAAAAACAAGCCTGAAGGCTCAGGAAATAGGGGAGGTTATAGAGGAGGATACAGAGGCAGAGGTGGTCAAAGAGGCCGTTGGAGAGGTAGAGGAGGAAGAGGCCAAGGTAGAGGTCAAGAGAGTGAGTTAGGGAAAGATCAAGGAAGAGAGTCATGGAGAGGACAGAGTAGTGACTCAAGATCTCGAAGAAGTAACATTAAGTGTTACTATTGCAAGAAATATGGCCACAAAGAAGCTTATTGTTGGGATAAGCAAGAGAAGGAGAACAAATCAGTGAAGTATTCAGAGAAAGTAGAGCATGAAGATAAGTTATTCATGGCTCTAACCTCAACTGCAGACACCTCAAATGCCATGTGGTATCTTGATAGTGGGTGTTCAAACCACATGTCAAGCTCGAGAAAGTTGTTCAGGGAGCTTGATGATACAAAGAAGAGTAAGGTCAGACTTGGAGATGACAAGATGTTGCAAGTGGAAGGCAAAGGTACAATAGCAATCAAGTGTGTGCAAGGTGGAGAAAGAACCTTGAGTGATGTTCAATTTGTACCTGGTTTAGCCCACAACCTGTTAAGTGTGGGTCAACTGCAGCAGTCTGGATATACTTTGCTATTTGATGATGATGCTTGCGTCATTAAAGAGAAGAAGACAGGCCAAGTCATTGTGAATGTGTCAATGACCAAAAATAGAATGTTCCCTATGGATCTAGGTTCAAATGTCAGTAGAGCTATAGCTGCAAAAGATAGTGAAGAGACAAAGTTGTGGCATCAGAGGTATGGACATTTGAATATGCAAAGCTTGAGACTGCTGAGTACAAAGGCAATGGTTAAGGGACTGCCTAGAGTTGATGATTTGGAGTTTTGTGAAGGCTGTGTGTATGGGAAGCAACTCAGAGGTTCATTTCCTAGTGGTTCAGCATGGAGAGCAGCTGAGTGCCTAGAGTTGTTGCATGCAGATTTGTGTGGACCAATGCAAACTGAATCAATGGGAGGAAGTAAATATTTTTTGCTCATAACTGATGACTTTAGTAGAATGAGCTGGGTATTCTTCTTGAAGTTCAAGTCAAAGGCATTGTTAAACTTCAAAAGATTCAAGGTGTTTGCTGAAAATCAGTTAGACAAGAAGGTGAAGGCTCTCAGAACAGATAGAGGTGGAGAATTCTTGTCAAAAAATTTCAATGACTTCTGTGCCGAGCATGGAATCAGAAGAGAGACAACTGCACCTTACACTCCTGAGCAAAATGGAGTAGCTGAAAGAAAAAATCGAACAGTTGTTGAAATGGCTAGGAGCATGATGAAAGCAAAAGATGTTCCTAACAAGTTTTGGTGTGAAGCTGTAGCAACAGCAGTGTACATATTGAACATTTCACCAACCAAAGCAGTAGAAAACAAGACTCCACATGAGGTTTGGAGGGGAGTGAAGCCAGGTGTGGATCATTTGAGAGGGTTTGGCTGTGTAGCCTATGTGTTGGTGAATCTGAGGCAGAAGCTTGATGATAAAGTTGAGAAGTGCATCTTCATTGGGTATGCTTCACAAACTAAAGCATACAAGCTACATAATCCAAAGAGTGGAAGGGTTATAATTAGTAGAAATGTAGTGTTTAATGAGGAAGATGTATGGAAGTGGGAAACTGAGAAGGATGGAAATGAGATTTCTGTGGAAAGCTCATTTGAAGAGAGTGAATCCAGTGATGCAAATGAAGGTGATGGTGGAAACTCTGGACCAAGCACTCCTTCAACACCAACAGATTTGATCAGCTCATCAAGTGATCACAGTTCACCTCCATCTGGCATGTCAAGTGGATCCAGTGACTCGCCTCCAAGAAAGTTCAGGTCTTTGGCAGACATCTATGCAAATTGTGGCTTAGCTTTGATGGTTTCTGATCCTACTTCCTTTGATGATGCAAATGAAGAAAGTGTGTGGCAAGAAGCTATGAAGGAAGAGCTGAGATCCATACAGAAAAATGAAACCTGGGAATTGGTTGATTTGCCTCAAGGAAAGAATGTGATAGGGCTCAAGTGGGTTTTTAGAACCAAGTATAACTCCAATGGGAGTGTACAGAAGCAAAAAGCCAGGTTGGTTGCAAAGGGATATGCACAACAAGAGGGCATAGATTTTGAAGAAACGTTTTCTCCTGTGGTTAGGCTTGAAACTGTGAGAGTTGTACTAGCCTTAGCAGCACAATGGAGATTGCATGTGTATCAGTTGGATGTGAAGTCAGCCTTTCTGAATGGGGAGCTGCAGGAGGAGGTGTTTGTAGAACAACCTCAAGGCTTCATCAAGTCAGACTCAGAGATGAAAGTGTACAAACTGAAGAAGGCTCTTTATGGCTTAAAACAAGCTCCAAGAGCATGGTATAGTAAGATTGACATGTTCTTTCTCGAAAATCAGTTTGAAAGAAGTGAAAATGAACCTACCCTATATGTCAAGAAGGGAAGCAAGGGTGAGTTCATAGTGGTATGTCTATATGTTGATGATATCATTTACTTCAGCAATTCATAAGATATGTTAGCTCAGTTCAAGGGATCCATGATGAGTAGGTTTGAAATGACTGATTTGAACCTATTGCAATATTTTCTGGGTTTGGAAGTGAAACAAGGAGAGGATGGCATTTTCTTGAGTCAAGAAAAGTATGCCAAGGATCTGTTAAAGAAATTCAACATGGAGAAATGTGAAGTTTCTCAGACTCCTATGAATATGAATGAGAGAATACAGAAAATGGATGGCACTGGAAAGGCTGATGAGAAGTTGTATAGGAGTCTTGTGGGAGGCTTAAACTACCTCACACATACAAGGCCTGACATAGCCTATTGTGTGAGTGTAGTGTCTCGATATATGCATGATCCTACCAAGCAACAGTTGGGAGCAGCAAGGAGGATACTGAGGTATGTTGCTGGAACTCTAAAGCTTGGGTTGTGGTATGAAAGTGTAGAAGATTTCAAGCTGGTTGGCTACACAGACAGTGACTGGGCAGGGTGTTTGGATGATAGGAAGAGCACCTCAGGCTCAGTATTTGGGCTTGGATCAGGAGCTGTTACTTGGAGCTCAAAGAAACAGGATACCATAGCACTGTCCTCTTCAGAGGCAGAGTATGTTGCAGCAGGTGCAGCTGCAAGGCAAGCTCTATGGCTAGCAAAGCTATTGACTGATCTTGGATGCAAGCAGACAGAGGCAACTGAGATCTGGTGTGACAGCAGATCAACCATTGCAATGACAAGAAATCCAGTTTTTCATGCAAGGACGAAGCACATTGAAGTGCAGCACCATTTCATTCGAGAGCTTGTAGCAAAGGAGAAAGTTGTGCTCAGGTTTTGTGGAACCAATGAGCAAAATGCAGACATGTTTACAAAGTCCTTAAATTCTGCAAAACATCATTTCTTTCTGAATAGGATTGGAATGAGGAACTTGGATTAAGGGGAGGTGTTAAAACATGTAATTCAAGTTCTATGTTAAGTAAGTTTAAGCTAGTTAGTTATGATGTAATTAGGACTAGCTGATAGTAGTACAGCTAGGATGTTTGGCTAAGTGTTTGTAAGGCTGCAGTTATGCAGTGGTTGTCTAAGTGTTAGTTATGCAGTTAAGTGTGTAATGTAGTGCTCAAGTTAGTGGTGGAGCAGTTACCAAGTTGTAGGGGTATGTATTCAGTTTTCAATCAATGAATGGGGTAAGGCAGTTATCAATTGTGTGAGCTCTCAATTCAGGTTCCAAGAGTTCTCGAATTCCTTCATCCCTCTCAATCAATTTACAGCTTGTGTGTCTGGTGTGTTGATCTTTGTGATCCACCAGTTTGTTGCTCCAACAACTTAAGGGTTGATTTAGAGAGGTTGGCAATATATTTGTGTATTAAATAAATAAAAAGAGATGATCCATTTATAAATTTCAACCATCTCTAATGAAGACAAATTCTAAAAACACAGTTCGATAAAATGGGAGAAAATGACCAAAAATAATACGAAATATAACGGTGAACCAAAAAGAATACCAACTTTCAAAATTACCAATTTATATACAAACTATACCACATTAAACCAAAATTGATACAGGGTCCAAAACTCAAAAAACTTTAAATTCATTTGGACTCAATATATAATTAATAATAAATTATGGTCAAAATTATAAAATTAAGAATTTTATCATCTTCCTCATTTGCAGAATAGTTTTGAAGGTGGAGATGGCGGAGCGGCGACGACGGAGGTGGCTATACGTCGATACGGCACAAATCCGAACAACACTAATCACCCAACCATCAGCCAACTGCCAACTGAACAACACTCGTCCTGTTGGCAGTTGGCCGGTGGTTGGGTGATTAGTGTTGTTCGGATTTGTGCCGTATCGACGTGAGATTGGTGAGTAAAATTGAACAAATGTTTGTATTAAATCAAAGAAGAATCAATAAAATGGGGATTCCAAAGAGGTCTGCTTGGGTATGGAAGTGCTTGCCAAGCACTTCCCACCACCCAGTACCGAGCACTGCTTGGTACTGGGTGGTGGGAAAATCGTTATACAGTTATATAAAAGAGAAGTAAAGGTATGTCATGTAATTACTAAACTAGTGACAGGAATAACCTTACTAGTGGCGGGTAGGATCTACGTATGTGACAGGGTAAGAGCAATGTTTAGAAGGTGACATGTACAATGTAGACATTATCATGTAAGTTATGACTAGCGACATGTAATTGTCCCTGATGCGGAGTAGGGAGGTGTGGATTGGGTTAAATGGAGGTATAATATGATATTGTGTTGCTTAATGATGTGTGTTGTTTAATGATGCAAGACATAACCGAAAACGGAGATGGTCCATATATACAACTGGGAAGAAGGTCGAGAACGTTAAAGATGCAACTAATAATTCAACTAAAACCTTCTTACAATCTCTTTTCATCTATACTGGTCCTTTTTATATTTTCGACGATGAAGTTAATAATCCAACTAAAACGAGTAATTTTTTTTTATCGGAAATAAACAACAACAAACCCGGTTTATCATATTTAAAGCAAGGTTTGAGGCCAATCGAGTTGAATGTACTCATAGCTCACGCTACGGTTCTGGCTATCACTCTCTTGTGACATCTTAGTTCTAAAAACAAGAAGAAAACCCCCTGGAAAAGACGCAGCAAAGAAAAAATCAACAAGGGGAAACTACCTTTTCAACATCGCGACTAAGCAGATTTGACGCTAAAAGGCCCTTCTGGGGGTCCAAGTTGGCGCCTCACGCACCACCCGAAGGGACGTTGAAAAGACATCTTCCCCCCGCAAGATGACGGTTAAAAGACGCCTTTTCATCTCCTCCATAAAGGTTTCTCGATTCTCGAGAAATCACCTCTGAGAAAGGCAAAAAGGGGAGATGAAAGGTTTCTTCTGCCCTTTGTCACTGGAGATTTTCCATAAAATCCGAAAAGACTACCGGAAGTTCTCCGAAGAACTCAAAAACAACACTACCCCGTCCCGGCACCACCCCATATTCCTAGGTGTCTGTCTACCACTCCATAAAAATCAGTTATGACTAAGGGAACAAAGGAGGAGGTAGGGGATGAAACGATAGAGCAGCAGAGAAGACGGGGGGTGAGGCACCAGGGCATACCCCGATCCCCTCCCCATAACCGCCGTACACCTCACTAGAAGGGGATAATTCCACCGCTAGGTTTGGTGTTCTCGCCACCCTAAAAATCTCAAGAGGTAAACGCAAACGTAGAAATTAAAAAGGGAGAGAGAAAGAGCGGAGAAATCTCACTTGAGAAATGTGAAAGAGGAGCGCTGATAAGCTTAGAAAACTGGGAATGGACCACCACCTAACGTCAATCTCGTTTCTTCAATGAGAACAGGAAACCCTTGAACTTTCCCTCTCTTTCTTCTTCTCTTCAAGTGTTCAGAGACGTGGAATGAGGAGGAGTGAGGGCAAACACCCCCCTTATAGGTCTCTTTGGGACCACTCCGCCCAATGGGCTGAAGTGCACGTTAGGCCCAATTAAGGCCCATCCAATAAACTGGTCTTTTGGCGGGAAGCATCGTATTTGTCGAAACCTCATCGCGAACGGCGTATCACTTGCGATCCGGTTACGAGGAGATATGACGATGTCATGGAAAATAGACCCATAAAATAACACAAGTATGACATCATAAATGAGTCACCCAACGCAAAAGGATATCTGGTCCCGCCATTAGATTCATCGCGAGCAAGGTACTTGAGCAAAGTCAAATGACTAGACCCAGCACCCCTAAGAACCTTCACCCCTATTCCCTCGTGACCTGAAACCCCGTGTAAGAACCAGAGTGGATCCTCCAAATATCTCGTAACCATCCGGGATCCTAGCAAGCAGCTCGCTGGCTCAAGCACCTCACCTCTAAATAGCTCCACGTGTATCGCCTATGCCCCTAAGAGTGTGGGCATGCGTTACATGTCTCCTATGTAGAACCACGAGGTCGCCAGCCAGCGCTGCTCGCTTGATTTCCCTATAAATACCCCCCTCCGACCTCAAAGGCAGGGATCCGATTTCAAGATAAAAAAGGCAGAAGAGCTCTGATCGTCTCCCGGATCTAAACCCCCCGGAGTTGAGTTCTCGAGATTTGTGATCGGAGAAGAACGTTCCTGGAATAAAAAACACCACCCGACTCCTACCCAAGTCCGCGACAGAACGACTCAAATCCCCGCGAGCCGAACATAACACCCCCATCGCTTGGACCAATAAACATATAATCTAATCATAACCCCTTTCGGTTAAAGCTTGCAGGTATTTCTCGTCATTTTGTCATCACAATGAGGTAATAAGTATAGGTGAAATTCCACGAGCGCTTCAGACTTGGCCCACTAGAGATGTATATAACCAGGCCCGTGTGTAACATAAATGATACAGAAAAAATAGGTTTCCCTTCCGTCTTCCTCTCCTTCTGGTTTCTTCACTCCCTTCATTACAGCTCATATTCGAAGCTCATGATGATCATAGAATGAATGAACAAATAAGAGGAGAAACAGAACACGGAGAAAGAGAGGGGAAGAAACTGAATCTGTTACATTCTCTAAGTTGATCAAAATGACAGTACACAAAGGGTATTTATAGGCACAATTCACAGCTCATAAGTTGGTTATTCACACACACAAACTATACACTAACAGTCCCGCTCAAGTTAGAAGTTTTGAACATGTCAACAACTCCTAACTTGCTAATTAAGAGCTTTGTTACACTAGTCCTGAGCAATTACTTTCGTGAAAATGTATGTTGGCTGCTCCTTAGTGGGTATGTAGCCCATCTTGATTTCCTCGCTCAGAACTTTGTCTCGAATCAAATGGCAGTCCTCCTTAATGTGTTTTGTGTGTTCATGGAACAACGAGTTCCTAGCAATGTGCAAGGCCGACTTGTTATCACAATAGAGGCGCACATGCTGATGATGGAGAGCTTGCAAATTAGTAAGTAACTTGAGAAGCCAGGTAATTTCACAGCAGATAATCGCCATTGATGTATACTCTGACTCTGTCGATGACATGGCAACACATGTTTGTTTCTTAGTTCCCCAAGAAATGAGGGAGTTGCCAAATAAGATGCAGAAACCAGTCAAGGATCTCCTTGTCATCGGCCAACTCTACCAATCTGCATCACAGAAAGCATGTAATTGAAGATCAGATTGGCGTGACAGAAACAATCCTTGTCTTGGAGCAGATTTGAGATATCTGAGCACATGTTTAGCACTTCTCCAGTGCTCATCATTCGGTCTATGCATAAAATGACTCAAACTTGCACAACATAGCATATGTTGGGTCGAGTGATGGTATGGTAGATTAGCTTTCCCACCAGACGACGATAAGAGACAACATCTACTTCCTTTCGATCACCTTCAAGGGAGAGCTTGATCTTTGGATCTAAAGGAGTGGCAGCAGGCTTAGCATTTGACATTCCAGTTTCTATGAGAATGTCTAAGGTGTACTTACGTTGGTTTAACAACATTCCTTAATTGCTTCATTCTACCTCAATTCCAAAGAAGAACCGTAAGTCACTAATATCCTTCATGAGAAAGTTCTTGTGAAGTTGATCCTTCAAGGCCTTAATTTCAGTGGGACTATTGCCAGTAATAAGCATGTCGTCCACATAGACTAACAGAGATGTTTAAGAGGAGCTTGTATCCTTGAAGAAGAGAGAATAATATGCTTTTGACTGAACAAACCCAGCTTCTTTAACCACTTGAGAGAATCTGAAGAACCACTGTCTCGGGGCCTGCTAGCTTCAACCCATAGAGAGACTTTGTGAGCTTGCAAACCATGTCCCCCTAAGGTTCTTCAATTTTCTTAAACATACGATAGGCTGGGGGAAGATCCATGAAGACATCTTCCTCAATTTTACCATGAAGAAATGTGTTTTTAACATCCATCCGTGTGACAGGTCAGTTCCTAACGGTTGCAACAACAAGCAAAGTTCGAACAGATATCATTTTTGCACTCGGGGCAAAAGTCCCACGAGCTACAAGCATGTCCTTGTATCTGTCTAGAGAGTCATCGGCTTTAAGTTTGATCTCAAACAGCCATTTGCAACTTATAGTTGAAGGAACCTGAGCCTTAAGGACCGATTCCCATGTGTTATTCATCTCTAGATCGAGCTTTTAATTCCACCTTCATAACAGCCACCCATTCTGATTTACTGAGTGCATCTTTCAGGGAGGTGGGTTCAGACAATTGGGCCACATTGTGGATGAATGACATATAGGCAGTTGAACATAGAGAATATGATAGAAAAGAAGAGATGGGATATAGAGACTTACAGGGGTGATTGCAACCTGATTTGAACTTGAAGACAAAGTATGCACATAGTCTTTTAACGAGCTTGGAGGGTGAACATTTCTAGATGAACGTCTGGCCTCATCAGAAGGTATGGAAATGAGTGTAATTTCAGGTATGATGTCAAATGAGGGTGCAACAAAAGAGAGAGAGAGAGAGAGAATAAGCTGAGAATGACATATAGTCATCAAGAGGGTTGAGATTTAGAGTGGGATAGGATATGATATCCATAGGTTGAAAGGGTGATAAGGATGAAGCAATGGGTAAGGTAAAGTCATCAATCACATCATCAGATTGATGAGTTTGCTTTGAATGTGTTTGAGAGGGAGGTAAAGGTGTAGTAGTGTTGACGAATAATTATTCATAAATCAACGAATAATTCCGTTATTTATACGAATAGCCCTTCATCTATCGAAGAATGATTCCACATATATCAACGAACAATTCCTTTTATATCGACGAACAATTATATTATTTATACGAATAATTTTTCCTATATTGACGAACTCCATATTTATATATAATAATTTTTCACATATAAACGAATAATTTTTCATATATCAACCAATAATTCCGTTATCTATACGAATTCATCTATCGAAGAATAATTCCACATATATGATATATCAACGAACAATTCCTTTTATATCGACGAACAATTCTGTTATTTATACGAATAATTTCTCCTATATTGGCGAACTCCGGGTTTATATTTTGATTTAATGTTTAAACGATTTCTACAAATAATTCATCGTACATCGACGAATAATTTCATTATTTATATGAATAACTCCCCGAGAACTAATTAATGAACTCGTATATATGAATAATCTCTCTAATTGAACCGAATAATCTCTCAAATTTAACAACATAATATAGTTTTCTCAAAATTATCACGTGATAAATTGTAAAAAAATATGAAAAAAAAGCGGAAAAAAACAGCGAAATGAAGCTAAGTAGAACGCAAAAAAAAAACTTACTGGTTTCAAAAATAAAACTGAACGTAGAAGTGTAGAACTACACGCGCCTAAATGGCTATATGCATGCATGTGGTGATGTGGCCATCCTTTTGTGTCTTTTTTTCTTTCTTTTTTTAAATATAATAAATTCATTTAATCTCCACCTTCCATTCTACTCATTTTAGTGGTCAAGATTTGTTTACAAATTGTATCATAAGGGGTGTTTTCACCATAACCACCCTATATATATATATATATATATATATATATATATATATATATATATATCTTTTGTTCACAAGTCTTACGGTGTACCTTGTACACAAATATGGACCTTTGATTTAAATTGAATAGAGGGTTGAGATGGTGACACGTGTTCCGTTTTATTAAAAAAATAAAAAAGTTATTTAGCACATATCCTAGGAGCGTGAGCGCGTGATTGCTGGAAATAAAACCTAAATCCCTCGTCGTCTTCTTGTACATGAGGAACGATGAAGGCAAAGCGGCGGCGAGAAGGGCGAGAGCGGCGACGATTTCGGCAACGATGAGAGCGGTGGCGATTTGAAGTGGCCGCCGGCGAGTTCAGATGGTCTTCTTCTTCATCGATCTGGACCCGTGGAACCAAACCAAACCCAGGCGAGGAGTGATTCAGGCGAGAAGGAAGCCCTGGTAGTCTCGGACATCACCCAGATCTCTCAGCCGAGAAGGCCGACGGTGAGACGATGGCGGAGCAGGAGCCGATTGGCGGGGAGGACGACTGTATTTCCAGGAGAGACCCTTTGGGATTCGACTCGGAAACAAGTTCGGAGAGCCTTCTGCATCACCTCATCCCTCTGGCTTCTCCTCTTTCTTCTCCGTCCAGGGATCTCATGGCTCCGACTCCCCCGTTCATTCTCCTTCAATTCGAATCCCAGCAGCCATGAATGCTGAACCCGCGCCTCATTGTCCCTCTTTCCTCCCTCAGATCTGTGAAGAGTCGCCACCTCTCAGCCCCATCCAAGCCTCGACGACCTCGCCTCATTCGGGGGTCGGAGAAGACGAATCCCACGGCGCTAGACCTGCGAGCACCCTCCCTCTCTTGCTCTGCTTTCCCTCACGTCACTCACGTCGGATTGAAGCCTAGCGTGACGGCGGCGGCCCACGCCTTACTTGCTATATCTCCTTCAATTTGCCTCAAATCCGATTATTCAGTCGACGTTTGAATTGGTATTTCTGGTAATTGAGAATATACTTGCTATCTCTCATTCTATCCGATTATTAAGTTGAAGTTTGCTCTCTTCTTTAAGTTTAGGTTCCTGATAATTGGAATTCATGTGCTGATTTATCGAATTTCGTTATTGGAATTCATGTCGAGAAAAGAGTATATAATGATTATTTAGTGGAATACAAGGATTATTCAGTGAGTTTCAAAAGATTATTCATAACAATTGTCAATTTTTTTAGGAAAATTTGAGATGGTTAATTTTATTCGATACACTATTCGGTGGAATACAAGTTTTTTTTGAATCGCAATTGATACGTTCGAGTGAAATATGAATTATTCGGTGAAATTGTAAGTATTATTTTTCGGTGGAATACAAGCCTTTTTGAAGGAATTGTTAGGTTTGAGTAAAATGTGAAGCATTATTTGGTGAAATTGTAAGTATTATTCGGTGGAATACAAGCTTTTTTTCGGTGCGTGGAATACAAACTTTTTTTATTCGCAATTGATACGTTTTGGTGAAATATGAAGGATTATTCGTTGAAATTGTAAGTATTATTCGGTGAAATATGAAGTATTATTCATATAAACCGTAAGTATTGTTTTAGGGATTTGAGAATTCTTTTATCTAAAATTGATGAACAAAAAAAATTATCAAATTATTCGGTGGAATTGACAAATTATTCGGTAGAATTGATAACTTTTTAATTGATAAATTTTGATAAATGATTTGGTAATATCTGACAAATTATTCAGCGAAATGTAAAAATTATTCAATAGAATTGATCAATTTTTAAAAATAACAAAATTGGGTCCATTTATTTTGAAAAAAAATCGATAAAAAATCTGAACTTTGAAAAAAAAACCATAAAATCTGAATGTTGAAAAAAAGTTATTGGGTCCCACCATTAAATTTCCAAAGAGAAAGCAATGGGTGAGATTCACGTACATCGTGAGGTGAGTGGATGCTTTTTGTCATGTGGACCCCGCATTTTTAATTGCAAAATAAATTAAAAATCTCTTTTAATCATGATCTTTCATTCATTTCAATCAACGGTCTATATTTGTGTACAAGGTACACCCTATGTAACGGCCCGGGATTATGATTCCCGAGTTACGTTTCGAGGGATTAAACCCCTCGTTAGGACCTTGCGCCCCGAGTACAGGTTGAAGGTTTCAAAACTTACTTTAATGTCTTCAAAGAGGGATTTCATACCCAAAATTGAAGGGATCGTTGGAATCCCCGGGGAAGTCCCCTGTACCTGTCGTAAGTCTAAGCATGAAAATAAGAAATCATGCGACTAGCGAAAACAAGTGTAATACAAGAGTGTGCCACGGCAGAGCCGGGTCAAAACGGAGTCTAAAGTGCAAATCCAAAAATATAACCAGAGTCTGGTGAAGTCTATACCCCAGCGCTCACTCTCCGCCGACAAAATGACCCGCGTAATAAGCAAACAGCACCGATAGGATGAACATAAATAATACCTAAAAAAATTGATATGGGACGGGATCAGATCGATGCCCACTTAACTCTGCATCCCAACCATAAGCACACATATACGCTATACCTAATAAAGATGCTTCTAGATGCATGGCGGAATATTAACACACTAACATGCTCCTAAGATCAAGTACATAATAATAATAAGGCCTTAGCACAGAATATCAAGTGGTATATCCCTCTCCTACCTCCACCCCTTCCGATAGGTGGAGACTGGCCAGCTCGTGAATCCATTCATTCATAATAGGGCGGCACGCATGCCTAACCCGCTCCACAATAAAGTCCGCAGGCATCTCATAATATAAGTGCATGACTCGATTGACTCAGGGTTCCCGATGAGGCTGGGCTACCCTATGACCCTAGCAATGACTCTAGTTACTTCACAGATAACGGCCGTTCTGTTTACATATGCATAAAGAAATGGGATGCTCAACGTAGATGCAACCTAGCATGGTACTACATGGCATGCTGATCATGAATGCAACACCTAGTATATCATGCACCTAAGGCAGGGAATAGCTCTATTCAATCTGAGTAAGCTCCGAAGAGACTTACCTGGCTATGCAGAACACCATAATAGAAGATCCAGCATACATCGTTCATAATCACAAAGTATCACCTAGATACACATCAGAACATATATGTATAAGTCTACGCCTAATCATTCAATCACTCAAGGCACACATGATTCAATAGAATTAACCACATCGTAATCATCATCTCATCAAGTCCAATCATTCATCATTCCATCACATTCCATAAGACCATATCATTCTCATCATTCCATTCAGTCACATTCGTATATTTGCAATAATACTCATATATCTTCACGGTCCATCGTATTAATCATAGCTCATAAGGCATAAGTCGAACGATACGAAATCTTAACATTTCATCATGCTATTAGCCAACTAATCAGGCCATTAGTCCACACAAAACATGCTATCAGTCAATCAATCATATCATCATGCTAGTTAGTCACCGATCACATAATTCCCAAGTTAGTTCTGAAAACCGTTTAGAAGTCCGAGTCAAATAGTTATAAATTTCGACCTTAGAAAATGTTCGTCAAATTCTTTTTTCTAAAATCCAAGTCTCATAATATCATATTTTTAAATCACCATATCTTTAATCTCAAGTCACATTTTATATCTTAATCTCAAAATAATATCGTATAATTTAATCTCTCATAATATTATATAATATTTCAAATACCCTTTTCTTTTAAACACTTTCATAAAATATTTTCCAAACCCTTTAAAATCTCAATCATTTCCATTTAATAAAACAACCCTTCTTTAATTACCTAACCAACCCCTTTCATTTTATAAAACCCAAAACCGACCCACTATATTTTATAAAACTCCAAACCGAGTTCATCTTATAAGATAAGCCCAAAATGGAATTCAGTGTATTTAGAATAGGCCCAAGGTTAGTTTGATTTTATAAAATCCCCAATTCGGCCCACAGAATTAGGCCCAACCATCACTCAGCTCTCTATCTCCCAAACTCAAGTCAGAAAGAAAAAGGGAGAATGTGGACCCAGGCTGACTCGGCTGGCGGTGGACCCCACGACGTCTTCTTCCTTCGGATTCCCGTCCGTCGCTGGTCGCACAGGCCGACCTCCTTCATTTGCCTCCGGTCTGATCGCAGCCACGTCTCCTCCCTCTCGCTCTCTCACGGTCTCACCCACGCTCCTGCTGCTCCCTCTCTCTCGCTCGGATTTCGCTCGCACTGGCGTTCTCAGCCTCAACCTCACTCGCCGCTCGTTCTCGCACTCTCCGGCATCGCTCTCACCCTCCCCAGTTAGCTCTAAGGTAAGGACGGAACACACATAGGAAGTCGAAAACAGCACACAAGGAAGTAAAAGAGAGGATCGAGGCTCACCGAGAAGGTATTTGGGTTCGTCGTCCCATCGGAGGCTCGTCGGAGATGCCTTGGACCTCGTCGGAGTCGGAACCGCTCAGGCTTGGTCTAGGATGGAAGAGGAGGGGTTAAAGGTGCAACTTTATGGCATTTCGGAGCCAAAGAAGAGGGAATTACAAGCTTACCGAGGGAAGTCGGGTCTCGCCGGTGTTCGTCGGGCTCGCTCGAAGACTCGGGCGGCTGGCATCGGCGGCTACGGTGGTCCTACTGGCGGCTTGTACTCGGCTTCGTCATCGTCGGAAGGTTCGGAGATGGGTGCTGCTCATGGAAGATGGAGAAGAAACGGAGCTGGATTTGAAGGAGAAGAAGAGAGCTAGATATGGGGGTTGTTCTAGGAATTGAAAGTGAAGCATAGGGCAGCTGAGATTGGAGTGGGAAGGCAGAGGGAGGTGTAAAATGGGGGTCTTTTTCTGGTCAAAGAAAATGCCACGGGTGTCGTTTGTATGTATGTGTGAAGACTGAGGAGAGCCCTGTCCAAAATCAAAAAATTGGCTTTGTGATGCAGCTGCATCCGAACATCATCACATGGGGGCAGCAGAGTGTTTGTTTTATTTGGCTTTTTATCACAAAAGGGGTGAATAAGTAAAGAGAGGAGAGAAAGAAGGTGTTTGACCCATCCCAAAAAATGAGAAAAGGTGGAGGAAATTTCTTTGGATTCAACAACATAGGAGGGATCATTTGGTTGGAAAATTTCGGATAAACATGGAAGAATAGGACAAGATTGAGTAGAGAAGTAACTGGTCTCGATAAGAAATTTCAAAAAGCCATAGGGAATAAACTCCAAAATTCGCTCTCTCGATTTATCCCGATTCTATCGAATTAGATTATTATTTTTTTTTTGAAAATTCGAGGAAAGATGTCATCATGATAAGTTAGTTTTCAAAATTTTATCTTAGGTCGGGATTCCGTTCCATGAATTTTAATATCCGAGTTAGCAAGTTTTCCGTTAAATTCCACTTTTAAATTCATTTTTATTTTCTCTTTTCGAAAAATTAGGATTTAAAAATCCGAGCCTTTACATCATCCACCTCTAAAAACAAGTCTCGTCCCTGAGACTAAAACCAAAACAATGTAGGGGATGAAGTTTGAAATTGGTGAGTTCAAGGACCATTCCATTGATTCCATAAGTGCCTCATAAGTGCCCCTATGAGATTCTCATAGTATCGTGGTCATGATCATAATATCCACGATAGGTCGTAGCGAGAATGTAGTATGGGCCCTTACCACATCCTTACCCCGACTTCTCGGTTATATTATAACTCGAAAAGCATTACGACATCTTCACTAGGTCTTAGCAAGCAGTCTATAAGGGCCCCTATAAAATGCATGTATCCACTTCGTGGGGTGTTATAATGCAAGCTCGGGTAAGAAAAGTTTCAAAAGGTTTCCTCTATTCGAAAAGGTTTGGTTTCAAAATCATTGAAGTTCTTGATCGCGTTCAATTCCCAAAATTCAAGTTAGTTCTTTCTTGACATTATTCAAAATCCCTCAACCTGATGTTAGTCACGCAGGTTTCAATTTCCAGGAGGTGGGATCATCCACCTCTAAGGGTTAATCCCATAATTTCTTCCTAGGTTCCAAGTCGGAAACAAATTTCATCAATTCGGTTCTAGCACCCTAGCAATTTCAATTCAAGGCATCATATAACATAGTAATAGTATCACACATAGCGTGGTCCAGCACATTACATCACAGAGGTTGCACACCATATCAATCAGATAATCACATCATATATACTAACTACCAAGCATCATCATCACATTTAGAGGCATCAAGTACCTCCGCACACCAGCATTTCATCGGGTTCAGGGGTAACTATTTTAGTACTGACAATTCACTATCGCCTATGGAACACATCAGAGACTCAACATCATCTATAACATATAACTTTCACATCACTCGGTCCCAAGTATCGCAACCATAAGCTACATCCTCAAGAAAACATGCCTATAATTACCACCCACATTAGAACACAATCGCCACTCATCATCAACAATTCTCAAGACAAGATTAACCTCACTTAGGTCAATCAACTCAATTTTGATTCTAGTTCTAAATACCATTGCATCCCGCTTATATACAAACTCTCTAGCCTCATAACTATCTGCAAACAAGGCCAAATACCCAGTCCGACTACTAGATATCCTAACTCCCATGCCATCAAGTCATCTAAGACCCATCCTACTTCAACATCCTGATCTCAAATCCTACTCGACAACCTAAAACCATATCTCGAGGTTCCCATTCGCACAGTTCCCTTATTCCGACAAGCTACACAACTCAACCGACTACCAAGACTCTCTATAAAGCAACCCTCTTCCTAGGGCATCTTTACCATTTAAGGGAAATCTCAAGTCCTCAACTGAGCCGCCCTCACGATCGATCTAGACATTCCTCAACAATCTCGTTGACCCTTCCTAGGCTCTCAAGACTCCGCCTGACTATCATCTCCCAAAGGGACATCTCAACTCACCTTGCTAACCTGATCATACTCCCCGCACCACTAACCACCCTCACTAACCATCCACCTCTAAGAACCTAACTCATAACCACGTATCACCGAGTTCCTCATCCCCCGCGCCTATCCTCAATGACCAATCACAACTTTCACCTACTTGTCCCATTTCAATTCTCATGAAATCTGTACATCCATGATTCCTCGACCGACCTATTCTAGATCCCCGTCTCAGCATATCCCCAAATTTCCTCCTTCCAAATCTTACTAACCTTAACCATTCGAAATCCACAATTTGTCCCACTCTAGTTCCTCATCTCTTCATTTTCATAAATTGCTTCAAGCTCCTACTCCTTAACCATGAGACATTACCGTCCAAAGCCCTCTTTTACCGATCATCATTTCCGTAAATCCCTAAATCATCCTCATCCGAATTCCTCAAGTACCGCAACTTCGCCAAACCTTCTAAAACCAATTCCCCTAACGTCGTCAATGCATCCTGCCTTGCCTAGTACAGTAGTACCCAAATTCATGCTCAAGATCTCCCTATCTCAATCTCAAGCCCACAGTCTTACTATAATCTCAACGACATCCTTGCCTAACTACCAGCCTTCTCTCGAAAAATCATCTCACATCCCCAAATACCTCAATAGCCCAAAACAATCTCCACACATCAACCTCGATTCCTTTCCTATACTAAAATCCTCCAACAACGCATCTAGAAATCCTTCCCTCAGGAATCCTCTAAGCATCACTAACCCTATTTAAGAAACCCCAAGTACTCATCCCAGATACATCCTGCTACTACTCTTTCTTAGCGATTCCTCAATCTCATCCTTTACCATAAACAGTTCCCAATCACCGCACATAGAACCTAGTCCCTAATTCTGCAATTCCTTAGATATTCCTCAACCAATCATCCTCGATGCCTCCCACGATCCGCTCCTAGACTATCTAGACACCTTCCTTAGCTCACCAATCCGTCTAATAACACTTCCCTTTGAGAATCCCTCCGATCCATTCTTAGCTCACTCATCCACCTCTAGAACTACACTAACCACCTATACTTGCACCCACTACCTACCGACACTTCTAGCTAGGACCTCTTCCTCGAAATCTCACCATGCTAACTCCACTCTCCACCTAAGACCTACCTGGAAGCTCAAATATACTCACTGAACACTATCTCCGACAAGCCATAACTCACTCGACTCTACCCAAGCTAACACATCCTTCATGCATTCCATCTCGCATAACCAATGACCAACTCGAAGACCTCAATCTACCTGCGATTTCCCGATCCGTCTCACCAAGGAAAACACTCGACTCATTCCCAAGAAGACTACACCACCACATATATAACCCATAACTGATTTACTAGCAGGTCAGTACGCTTAAGCATATAGGCACATCATCACAAACACAAGTTAGTCAGGCAATCATTCACTACCAGTTCAGCTTATCAGTCATCACACCTCAATTTAGTTAGTTCCAAGCCTATCGCACGACACCGATTCCAGATCGCATAGGAGAGATCACAATTCGGACGAAGAACGTCATTCCTTGAGTCATCTAGGAGGATTACGTCTGCAACCGCCATCTTCGAAATGTTCCCGCCCTTGCATACCATCGCCGACGTCTGTCCCGTGGTTTATGGGTCATGGACCCACCACGCTTCCGTTGCACCACTCTGATTCCATTCGATTGCTCATTTCTCTTCTATGTCGATGTCCATCATGGGGATCGCGAGGGGTTAGAAGTCACGCAGATAGGGGAGAGCAAGGGAGGACAACACGACTTCCTTAAGGATTCAGACACATACCAGGACTAGAGATGACGAGACTCAAGACAAGACGCGGAACCGAGAGTTACAACAATGCCCTTAGGGTATTCTATGAGGTTATAGGTGCGGCAAGCAAACACATGGCAATCACTAAATATCTCAATCATATCATTCCACACTAGCATGTACCTATTAACAGGAAGGGCGTCCTATGCATTCATAACATGTTCACATAATCAACTTCACATGCACGTAGAACATGCTAAAACTTGTCATCTCATGCATTAATCATGCTTGACATATTAATATCATGTATGAACAAACCGACAATAGACATATGCAACATAAGTTAAGTACGACATAGCGAGCTTTATAGAATGTCACATGTATGATTCATCACTCATCTTAGGAACACATATAAGCAGATTGAGACAATGCGAAGTCAATTACGAGCATGTTGAGATGCACCATAATAATCATGCTAGAGGATATGGTGATGGCATATAGGCATAGTAACTATCGCATCAAATACAACCATGCTCGTATAGCAAGACAAGATGGCACACAATCATGCGAGGGCCAATGATTAGAAGGCATACGTCCTACATGGTACTAGAAACACTCATTAAGCATATACACATTCAACGAGGTTCAATTTGATTAACTTAACATGCTAAGAGTTTATTTCATATGTTAATCATTCAACGAGGGTTGACCACACTATCATGGATCTAATTCAAGGGAGACCAACAATCATGGAAATTCATACATACAGCACATATATTCATTCACAATTGCAATCATGCAAGATATTAGACAAAGCATGCTGAAATATATCAATGCATTATGTCCTGCAATTTGGAGGGTTACTATTATAACCGGACAGAATTCTACAAGGACAATCACCGACTCATTAACATGTTTCTCGTGGGAACTAGTATGACTCACTCGGTAGGACACAAGGACATTTACGCTGTTCTTGAGAGGTGAGGGTAAAACTCGTGTTTAGACTCTTGTGGAAAGAAGACATGGCTGACCATTACGAGGATCAAAGGGGTGACTTCATGAGACAACTCACTCCTAACTCGAAACTACTTCAGTCATCACTACCACTAACATACTCAAACAACCCTCACATCCGACACGATTTCCTAAGGTAATTAGTTAACCAACCCAAATTTCCCGTGGAAGACACCAACCTCCGATACAAGACTCGGTAGAAGCACAGATGGTGGGGTACCAAACAGGACTCGAAACGGGGAGAGCGGATACTCCTCGACCCTTGCTAACATGCCTAAATATTTTGGTGGGATGGTTGACAGAGTCAAACTCATAAGGGGTTTGAATTATAGAAGAGCTAATCCGACAAGACAGGAATTCCAATGACATAAGAACGAGGCATTCTCCCGCTATTCCGTTTGCACAGTTATTCAATGTATAATTCAAGTTAAGGCATACTGATTAGTTCTCTATCTTAAGCAAAACAGCACTCAACATTTAAGCAATCAACGGGGTTAATATGATCCTCTTCGAGGAGGATCGCTCTTAGGCCCAATTGGATATAATGCATATAATAATAGAGACGATCTATGCCGTCCTTCGAGGGACGGCTGACCGGAGGGGCAAATACCTCACGGCCTCCTAACCCAAGCTACTCCAACCCTCGGGCTCCTTGGAGTCTCCAAACCCTATCTGTAAAAGAAATCTAGTATTTTGCCTACCCATTCCCAACTACATCCAATAGGGATGGTCTAGCGCCTTTATTATCCCGTCATTTCCCTTTGTTTGATTCCGGAATTTATTGAGTCAAGTTCATATTTAGTCCATTTGAGTTAGCCATATTAAATTCATTTTGCCCTTTCTAAAACATTTTGAAAAACCATTTGAAAACCTTGGGCCATTTCAAAACCACTTCAACCTATCATACTCGGTTTGCATAACCTCAGCTCTGATACCCCTTTGTAACGGCCCGGGATTATGATTCCCGAGTTACGTTTCGAGGGATTAAACCCCTCGTTAGGACCTTGCGCCCCGAGTACAGGTTGAAGGTTTCAAAACTTACTTTAATGTCTTCAAAGAGGGATTTCATACCCAAAATCGAAGGGATCGTTGGAATCCCCGGGGAAGTCCCCTGTACCTGTCGTAAGTCTAAGCGTGGAAATCAGAAATCATGCGACTAGCGAAAACAAGTGTAATACAAGAGTGTGCCACGGCAGAGCCGGGTCAAAACGGAGTCTAAAGTGCAAATCCAAAAATATAATCAGAGTCTGGTGAAGTCTATACCCCAGCGCTCACTCTCCGCCGACAAAATGACCCGCGTAATAAGCAAACAGCACCGATAGGATGAACATAAATAATACCTAAAAAAATTGATATGGGGCGGGATCAGATCGATGCCCACTTAACTCTACATCCCAACCATAAGCACACATATACGCTATACCTAATAAAGATGCTTCTAGATGCATGGCGGAATATTAACACACTAACATGCTCCTAAGATCAAGTACATAATAATAATAAGGCCTTAGCACAGAATACCAAGTGGTATATCCCTCTCCTACCTCCACCCCTTCCGATAGGTGGAGACTGGCCAGCTCGTGAATGCATTCATTCATAATAGGGCGGCACGCATGCCGAACCCGCTCCACAATAAAGCCCGCAGGCATCTCATAATATAAGGAAGTGCATGACTCGATTGACTCAGGGTTCCCGATGAGGCTGGGCTACCCTATGACCCTAGCAATGACTCTAGTTACTTCACAGATAACGGCCGTTCTGTTTACATACGCATAAAGAAATGGGATGTTCAACGTAGATGCAACCTAGCAAGGTACTACATGGCATGCTGATCATGAATGCAACACCTAGTATATCATGCACCTAAGGCAGGGAATAGCTCTATTCAATCTGAGTAAGCTCCGAAGAGACTTACCTGGCTATGCAGAACACCATAATAGAAGATCCAGCATACATCGTTCATAATCACAAAGTATCACCTAGATACACATCAGAACATATATGTATAAGTCTACGCCTAATCATTCAATCACTCAAGGCACACATGATTCAATAGAATTAACCACATCGTAATCATCATCTCATCAAGTCCAATCATTCATCATTCCATCACATTCCATAAGACCATATCATTCTCATCATTCCATTCAGTCATATTCGTATATTTGCAATAATACTCATATATCTTCACGGTCCATCGTATTAATCATAGCTCATAAGGCATAAGTCGAACGATACGAAATCTTAACATTTCATCATGCTATTAGCCAACTAATCAGGCCATTAGTCCACACAAAACATGCTATCAGTCAATCAATCATATCATCATGCTAGTTAGTCACCGATCACATAATTCCCAAGTTAGTTCTGAAAACCGTTTAGAAGTCCGAGTCAAATAGTTATAAATTTCGACCTTAGAAAATGTTCGTCAAATTCTTTTTTCTAAAATCCAAGTCTCATAATATCATATTTTTAAATCACCATATCTTTAATCTCAAGTCACATTTTATATCTTAATCTCAAAATAATATCGTATAATTTAATCTCTCATAATATTATATAATATTTCAAATACCCTTTTCTTTTAAACACTTTCATAAAATATTTTCCAAACCCTTTAAAATCTCAATCATTTCCATTTAATAAAACAACCCTTCTTTAATTACCTAACCAACCCCTTTCATTTTATAAAACCCAAAACCGACCCACTATATTTTATAAAACTCCAAACCGAGTTCATCTTATAAGATAAGCCCAAAATGGAATTCAGTGTATTTAGAATAGGCCCAAGGTTAGTTTGATTTTATAAAATCCCCAATTCGGCCCACAGAATTAGGCCCAACCATCACTCAGCTCTCTATCTCCCAAACTCAAGTCAGAAAGAAAAAGGGAGAATGTGGACCCAGGCTGACTCGGCTGGCGGTGGACCCCACGACGTCTTCTTCCTTCGGATTCCCGTCCGTCGCTGGTCGCACAGGCCGACCTCCTTCATTTGCCTCCGGTCTGATCGCAGCCACGTCTCCTCCCTCTCGCTCTCTCACGGTCTCACCCACGCTCCTGCTGCTCCCTCTCTCTCGCTCGGATTTCGCTCGCACTGGCGTTCTCAGCCTCAACCTCACTCGCCGCTCGTTCTCGCACTCTCCGGCATCGCTCTCACCCTCCCCAGTTAGCTCTAAGGTAAGGACGGAACACACATAGGAAGTCGAAAACAGCACACAAGGAAGTAAAAGAGAGGATCGAGGCTCACCGAGAAGGTATTTGGGTTCGTCGTCCCATCGGAGGCTCGTCGGAGATGCCTTGGACCTCGTCGGAGTCGGAACCGCTCAGGCTTGGTCTAGGATGGAAGAGGAGGGGTTAAAGGTGCAACTTTATGGCATTTCGGAGCCAAAGAAGAGGGAATTACAAGCTTACCGAGGGAAGTCGGGTCTCGCCGGTGTTCGTCGGGCTCGCTCGAAGACTCGGGCGGCTGGCATCGGCGGCTACGGTGGTCCTACTGGCGGCTTGTACTCGGCTTCGTCATCGTCGGAAGGTTCGGAGATGGGTGCTGCTCATGGAAGATGGAGAAGAAACGGAGCTGGATTTGAAGGAGAAGAAGAGAGCTAGATATGGGGGTTGTTCTAGGAATTGAAAGTGAAGCATAGGGCAGCTGAGATTGGAGTGGGAAGGCAGAGGGAGGTGTAAAATGGGGGTCTTTTTCTGGTCAAAGAAAATGCCACGGGTGTCGTTTGTATGTATGTGTGAAGACTGAGGAGAGCCCTGTCCAAAATCAAAAAATTGGCTTTGTGATGCAGCTGCATCCGAACATCATCACATGGGGGCAGCAGAGTGTTTGTTTTATTTGGCTTTTTATCACAAAAGGGGTGAATAAGTAAAGAGAGGAGAGAAAGAAGGTGTTTGACCCATCCCAAAAAATGAGAAAAGGTGGAGGAAATTTCTTTGGATTCAACAACATAGGAGGGATCATTTGGTTGGAAAATTTCGGATAAACATGGAAGAATAGGACAAGATTGAGTAGAGAAGTAACTGGTCTCGATAAGAAATTTCAAAAAGCCATAGGGAATAAACTCCAAAATTCGCTCTCTCGATTTATCCCGATTCTATCGAATTAGATTATTATTTTTTTTTTGAAAATTCGAGGAAAGATGTCATCATGATAAGTTAGTTTTCAAAATTTTATCTTAGGTCGGGATTCCGTTCCATGAATTTTAATATCCGAGTTAGCAAGTTTTCCGTTAAATTCCACTTTTAAATTCATTTTTATTTTCTCTTTTCGAAAAATTAGGATTTAAAAATCCGAGCCTTTACATCATCCACCTCTAAAAACAAGTCTCGTCCCTGAGACTAAAACCAAAACAATGTAGGGGATGAAGTTTGAAATTGGTGAGTTCAAGGACCATTCCATTGATTCCATAAGTGCCTCATAAGTGCCCCTATGAGATTCTCATAGTATCGTGGTCATGATCATAATATCCACGATAGGTCGTAGCGAGAATGTAGTATGGGCCCTTACCACATCCTTACCCCGACTTCTCGGTTATATTATAACTCGAAAAGCATTACGACATCTTCACTAGGTCTTAGCAAGCAGTCTATAAGGGCCCCTATAAAATGCATGTATCCACTTCGTGGGGTGTTATAATGCAAGCTCGGGTAAGAAAAGTTTCAAAAGGTTTCCTCTATTCGAAAAGGTTTGGTTTCAAAATCATTGAAGTTCTTGATCGCGTTCAATTCCCAAAATTCAAGTTAGTTCTTTCTTGACATTATTCAAAATCCCTCAACCTGATGTTAGTCACGCAGGTTTCAATTTCCAGGAGGTGGGATCATCCACCTCTAAGGGTTAATTCCATAATTTCTTCCTAGGTTCCAAGTCGGAAACAAATTTCATCAATTCGGTTCTAGCACCCTAGCAATTTCAATTCAAGGCATCATATAACATAGTAATAGTATCACACATAGCGTGGTCCAGCACATTACATCACAGAGGTTGCACACCATATCAATCAGATAATCACATCATATATACTAACTACCAAGCATCATCATCACATTTAGAGGCATCAAGTACCTCCGCACACCAGCATTTCATCGGGTTCAGGGGTAACTATTTTAGTACTGACAATTCACTATCGCCTATGGAACACATCAGAGACTCAACATCATCTATAACATATAACTTTCACATCACTCGGTCCCAAGTATCGCAACCATAAGCTACATCCTCAAGAAAACATGCCTATAATTACCACCCACATTAGAACACAATCGCCACTCATCATCAACAATTCTCAAGACAAGATTAACCTCACTTAGGTCAATCAACTCAATTTTGATTCTAGTTCTAAATACCATTGCATCCCGCTTATATACAAACTCTCTAGCCTCATAACTATCTGCAAACAAGGCCAAATACCCAGTCCGACTACTAGATATCCTAACTCCCATGCCATCAAGTCATCTAAGACCCATCCTACTTCAACATCCTGATCTCAAATCCTACTCGACAACCTAAAACCATATCTCGAGGTTCCCATTCGCACAGTTCCCTTATTCCGACAAGCTACACAACTCAACCGACTACCAAGACTCTCTATAAAGCAACCCTCTTCCTAGGGCATCTTTACCATTTAAGGGAAATCTCAAGTCCTCAACTGAGCCGCCCTCACGATCGATCTAGACATTCCTCAACAATCTCGTTGACCCTTCCTAGGCTCTCAAGACTCCGCCTGACTATCATCTCCCAAAGGGACATCTCAACTCACCTTGCTAACCTGATCATACTCCCCGCACCACTAACCACCCTCACTAACCATCCACCTCTAAGAACCTAACTCATAACCACGTATCACCGAGTTCCTCATCCCCCGCGCCTATCCTCAATGACCAATCACAACTTTCACCTACTTGTCCCATTTCAATTCTCATGAAATCTGTACATCCATGATTCCTCGACCGACCTATTCTAGATCCCCGTCTCAGCATATCCCCAAATTTCCTCCTTCCAAATCTTACTAACCTTAACCATTCGAAATCCACAATTTGTCCCACTCTAGTTCCTCATCTCTTCATTTTCATAAATTGCTTCAAGCTCCTACTCCTTAACCATGAGACATTACCGTCCAAAGCCCTCTTTTACCGATCATCATTTCCGTAAATCCCTAAATCATCCTCATCCGAATTCCTCAAGTACCGCAACTTCGCCAAACCTTCTAAAACCAATTCCCCTAACGTCGTCAATGCATCCTGCCTTGCCTAGTACAGTAGTACCCAAATTCATGCTCAAGATCTCCCTATCTCAATCTCAAGCCCACAGTCTTACTATAATCTCAACGACATCCTTGCCTAACTACCAGCCTTCTCTCGAAAAATCATCTCACATCCCCAAATACCTCAATAGCCCAAAACAATCTCCACACATCAACCTCGATTCCTTTCCTATACTAAAATCCTCCAACAACGCATCTAGAAATCCTTCCCTCAGGAATCCTCTAAGCATCACTAACCCTATTTAAGAAACCCCAAGTACTCATCCCAGATACATCCTGCTACTACTCTTTCTTAGCGATTCCTCAATCTCATCCTTTACCATAAACAGTTCCCAATCACCGCACATAGAACCTAGTCCCTAATTCTGCAATTCCTTAGATATTCCTCAACCAATCATCCTCGATGCCTCCCACGATCCGCTCCTAGACTATCTAGACACCTTCCTTAGCTCACCAATCCGTCTAATAACACTTCCCTTTGAGAATCCCTCCGATCCATTCTTAGCTCACTCATCCACCTCTAGAACTACACTAACCACCTATACTTGCACCCACTACCTACCGACACTTCTAGCTAGGACCTCTTCCTCGAAATCTCACCATGCTAACTCCACTCTCCACCTAAGACCTACCTGGAAGCTCAAATATACTCACTGAACACTATCTCCGACAAGCCATAACTCACTCGACTCTACCCAAGCTAACACATCCTTCATGCATTCCATCTCGCATAACCAATGACCAACTCGAAGACCTCAATCTACCTGCGATTTCCCGATCCGTCTCACCAAGGAAAACACTCGACTCATTCCCAAGAAGACTACACCACCACATATATAACCCATAACTGATTTACTAGCAGGTCAGTACGCTTAAGCATATAGGCACATCATCACAAACACAAGTTAGTCAGGCAATCATTCACTACCAGTTCAGCTTATCAGTCATCACACCTCAATTTAGTTAGTTCCAAGCCTATCGCACGACACCGATTCCAGATCGCATAGGAGAGATCACAATTCGGACGAAGAACGTCATTCCTTGAGTCATCTAGGAGGATTACGTCTGCAACCGCCATCTTCGAAATGTTCCCGCCCTTGCATACCATCGCCGACGTCTGTCCCGTGGTTTATGGGTCATGGACCCACCACGCTTCCGTTGCACCACTCTGATTCCATTCGATTGCTCATTTCTCTTCTATGTCGATGTCCATCATGGGGATCGCGAGGGGTTAGAAGTCACGCAGATAGGGGAGAGCAAGGGAGGACAACACGACTTCCTTAAGGATTCAGACACATACCAGGACTAGAGATGACGAGACTCAAGACAAGACGCGGAACCGAGAGTTACAACAATGCCCTTAGGGTATTCTATGAGGTTATAGGTGCGGCAAGCAAACACATGGCAATCACTAAATATCTCAATCATATCATTCCACACTAGCATGTACCTATTAACAGGAAGGGCGTCCTATGCATTCATAACATGTTCACATAATCAACTTCACATGCACGTAGAACATGCTAAAACTTGTCATCTCATGCATTAATCATGCTTGACATATTAATATCATGTATGAACAAACCGACAATAGACATATGCAACATAAGTTAAGTACGACATAGCGAGCTTTATAGAATGTCACATGTATGATTCATCACTCATCTTAGGAACACATATAAGCAGATTGAGACAATGCGAAGTCAATTACGAGCATGTTGAGATGCACCATAATAATCATGCTAGAGGATATGGTGATGGCATATAGGCATAGTAACTATCGCATCAAATACAACCATGCTCGTATAGCAAGACAAGATGGCACACAATCATGCG
Source organism: Persicaria tinctoria (assembly GCA_037127255.1). NCBI lineage: Eukaryota > Viridiplantae > Streptophyta > Magnoliopsida > Caryophyllales > Polygonaceae > Persicaria > Persicaria tinctoria. The sequence continues at coordinate 14,534,455 of JBANSL010000007.1, read as the reverse complement.
AGGGCCAATGATTAGAAGGCATACGTCCTACATGGTACTAGAAACACTCATTAAGCATATACACATTCAACGAGGTTCAATTTGATTAACTTAACATGCTAAGAGTTTATTTCATATGTTAATCATTCAACGAGGGTTGACCACACTATCATGGATCTAATTCAAGGGAGACCAACAATCATGGAAATTCATACATACAGCACATATATTCATTCACAATTGCAATCATGCAAGATATTAGACAAAGCATGCTGAAATATATCAATGCATTATGTCCTGCAATTTGGAGGGTTACTATTATAACCGGACAGAATTCTACAAGGACAATCACCGACTCATTAACATGTTTCTCGTGGGAACTAGTATGACTCACTCGGTAGGACACAAGGACATTTACGCTGTTCTCGAGAGGTGAGGGTAAAACTCGTGTTTAGACTCTTGTGGAAAGAAGACATGGCTGACCATTACGAGGATCAAAGGGGTGACTTCATGAGACAACTCACTCCTAACTCGAAACTACTTCAGTCATCACTACCACTAACATACTCAAACAACCCTCACATCCGACACGATTTCCTAAGGTAATTAGTTAACCAACCCAAATTTCCCGTGGAAGACACCAACCTCCGATACAAGACTCGGTAGAAGCACAGATGGTGGGGTACCAAACAGGACTCGAAACGGGGAGAGCGGATACTCCTCGACCCTTGCTAACATGCCTAAATATTTTGGTGGGATGGTTGACAGAGTCAAACTCATAAGGGGTTTGAATTATAGAAGAGCTAATCCGACAAGACAGGAATTCCAATGACATAAGAACGAGGCATTCTCCCGCTATTCCGTTTGCACAGTTATTCAATGTATAATTCAAGTTAAGGCATACTGATTAGTTCTCTATCTTAAGCAAAACAGCACTCAACATTTAAGCAATCAACGGGGTTAATATGATCCTCTTCGAGGAGGATCGCTCTTAGGCCCAATTGGATATAATGCATATAATAATAGAGACGATCTATGCCGTCCTTCGAGGGACGGCTGACCGGAGGGGCAAATACCTCACGGCCTCCTAACCCAAGCTACTCCAACCCTCGGGCTCCTTGGAGTCTCCAAACCCTATCTGTAAAAGAAATCTAGTATTTTGCCTACCCATTCCCAACTACATCCAATAGGGATGGTCTAGCGCCTTTATTATCCCGTCATTTCCCTTTGTTTGATTCCGGAATTTATTGAGTCAAGTTCATATTTAGTCCATTTGAGTTAGCCATATTAAATTCATTTTGCCCTTTCTAAAACATTTTGAAAAACCATTTGAAAACCTTGGGCCATTTCAAAACCACTTCAACCTATCATACTCGGTTTGCATAACCTCAGCTCTGATACCCCTTTGTAACGGCCCGGGATTATGATTCCCGAGTTACGTTTCGAGGGATTAAACCCCTCGTTAGGACCTTGCGCCCCGAGTACAGGTTGAAGATTTCAAAACTTACTTTAATGTCTTCAAAGAGGGATTTCATACCCAAAATCGAAGGGATCGTTGGAATCCCCGGGGAAGTCCCCTGTACCTGTCGTAAGTCTAAGCGTGGAAATCAGAAATCATGCGACTAGCGAAAACAAGTGTAATACAAGAGTGTGCCACGGCAGAGCCGGGTCAAAACGGAGTCTAAAGTGCAAATCCAAAAATATAATCAGAGTCTGGTGAAGTCTATACCCCAGCGCTCACTCTCCGCCGACAAAATGACCCGCGTAATAAGCAAACAGCACCGATAGGATGAACATAAATAATACCTAAAAAAATTGATATGGGGCGGGATCAGATCGATGCCCACTTAACTCTACATCCCAACCATAAGCACACATATACGCTATACCTAATAAAGATGCTTCTAGATGCATGGCGGAATATTAACACACTAACATGCTCCTAAGATCAAGTACATAATAATAATAAGGCCTTAGCACAGAATACCAAGTGGTATATCCCTCTCCTACCTCCACCCCTTCCGATAGGTGGAGACTGGCCAGCTCGTGAATGCATTCATTCATAATAGGGCGGCACGCATGCCGAACCCGCTCCACAATAAAGCCCGCAGGCATCTCATAATATAAGGAAGTGCATGACTCGATTGACTCAGGGTTCCCGATGAGGCTGGGCTACCCTATGACCCTAGCAATGACTCTAGTTACTTCACAGATAACGGCCGTTCTGTTTACATACGCATAAAGAAATGGGATGTTCAACGTAGATGCAACCTAGCAAGGTACTACATGGCATGCTGATCATGAATGCAACACCTAGTATATCATGCACCTAAGGCAGGGAATAGCTCTATTCAATCTGAGTAAGCTCCGAAGAGACTTACCTGGCTATGCAGAACACCATAATAGAAGATCCAGCATACATCGTTCATAATCACAAAGTATCACCTAGATACACATCAGAACATATATGTATAAGTCTACGCCTAATCATTCAATCACTCAAGGCACACATGATTCAATAGAATTAACCACATCGTAATCATCATCTCATCAAGTCCAATCATTCATCATTCCATCACATTCCATAAGACCATATCATTCTCATCATTCCATTCAGTCACATTCGTATATTTGCAATAATACTCATATATCTTCACGGTCCATCGTATTAATCATAGCTCATAAGGCATAAGTCGAACGATACGAAATCTTAACATTTCATCATGCTATTAGCCAACTAATCAAGCCATTAGTCCACACAAAACATGCTATCAGTCAATCAATCATATCATCATGCTAGTTAGTCACCGATCACATAATTCCCAAGTTAGTTCTGAAAACCGTTTAGAAGTCCGAGTCAAATAGTTATAAATTTCGACCTTAGAAAATGTTCGTCAAATTCTTTTTTCTAAAATCCAAGTCTCATAATATCATATTTTTAAATCACCATATCTTTAATCTCAAGTCACATTTTATATCTTAATCTCAAAATAATATCGTATAATTTAATCTCTCATAATATTATATAATATTTCAAATACCCTTTTCTTTTAAACACTTTCATAAAATATTTTCCAAACCCTTTAAAATCTCAATCATTTCCATTTAATAAAACAACCCTTCTTTAATTACCTAACCAACCCCTTTCATTTTATAAAACCCAAAACCGACCCACTATATTTTATAAAACTCCAAACCGAGTTCATCTTATAAGATAAGCCCAAAATGGAATTCAGTGTATTTAGAATAGGCCCAAGGTTAGTTTGATTTTATAAAATCCCCAATTCGGCCCACAGAATTAGGCCCAACCATCACTCAGCTCTCTATCTCCCAAACTCAAGTCAGAAAGAAAAAGGGAGAATGTGGACCCAGGCTGACTCGGCTGGCGGTGGACCCCACGACGTCTTCTTCCTTCGGATTCCCGTCCGTCGCTGGTCGCACAGGCCGACCTCCTTCATTTGCCTCCGGTCTGATCGCAGCCACGTCTCCTCCCTCTCGCTCTCTCACGGTCTCACCCACGCTCCTGCTGCTCCCTCTCTCTCGCTCGGATTTCGCTCGCACTGGCGTTCTCAGCCTCAACCTCACTCGCCGCTCGTTCTCGCACTCTCCGGCATCGCTCTCACCCTCCCCAGTTAGCTCTAAGGTAAGGACGGAACACACATAGGAAGTCGAAAACAGCACACAAGGAAGTAAAAGAGAGGATCGAGGCTCACCGAGAAGGTATTTGGGTTCGTCGTCCCATCGGAGGCTCGTCGGAGATGCCTTGGACCTCGTCGGAGTCGGAACCGCTCAGGCTTGGTCTAGGATGGAAGAGGAGGGGTTAAAGGTGCAACTTTATGGCATTTCGGAGCCAAAGAAGAGGGAATTACAAGCTTACCGAGGGAAGTCGGGTCTCGCCGGTGTTCGTCGGGCTCGCTCGAAGACTCGGGCGGCTGGCATCGGCGGCTACGGTGGTCCTACTGGCAGCTTGTACTCGGCTTCGTCATCGTCGGAAGGTTCGGAGATGGGTGCTGCTCATGGAAGATGGAGAAGAAACGGAGCTGGATTTGAAGGAGAAGAAGAGAGCTAGATATGGGGGTTGTTCTAGGAATTGAAAGTGAAGCATAGGGCAGCTGAGATTGGAGTGGGAAGGCAGAGGGAGGTGTAAAATGGGGGTCTTTTTCTGGTCAAAGAAAATGCCACGGGTGTCGTTTGTATGTATGTGTGAAGACTGAGGAGAGCCCTGTCCAAAATCAAAAAATTGGCTTTGTGATGCAGCTGCATCCGAACATCATCACATGGGGGCAGCAGAGTGTTTGTTTTATTTGGCTTTTTATCACAAAAGGGGTGAATAAGTAAAGAGAGGAGAGAAAGAAGGTGTTTGACCCATCCCAAAAAATGAGAAAAGGTGGAGGAAATTTCTTTGGATTCAACAACATAGGAGGGATCATTTGGTTGGAAAATTTCGGATAAACATGGAAGAATAGGACAAGATTGAGTAGAGAAGTAACTGGTCTCGATAAGAAATTTCAAAAAGCCATAGGGAATAAACTCCAAAATTCGCTCTCTCGATTTATCCCGATTCTATCGAATTAGATTATTATTATTTTTTTGAAAATTCGAGGAAAGATGTCATCATGATAAGTTAGTTTTCAAAATTTTATCTTAGGTCGGGATTCCGTTCCATGAATTTTAATATCCGAGTTAGCAAGTTTTCCGTTAAATTCCACTTTTAAATTCATTTTTATTTTCTCTTTTCGAAAAATTAGGATTTAAAAATCCGAGCCTTTACACCCTAAGGCTTGTGAACACCAGAACCACACCCTATATATATATAGAGAGAGAGAGAGAGGTTGGGTCAGGTGTTTACACCCCTTATTGTGTTTTGTGTTAACAAATATAGGTCATTGATTGATTAGGAATGAATGAGTGAGATTAATTGAGACTTTCCCTTTTTATTTAAATAAAAAAGAGTAGGTCCCATCACTTTAATAGCCAACTTGTTGTAGAGGAAGCGCGTGCGTTGATTTTTTTAGGTAACCTTTTTTATTTTGGGGATGAGGACATTTTGCTTACACTATGCGTTCGATGAAAATATTCGCTAGGATAATAGTAAATATTCGCTAGGATAATAGTAATTATTCGCTAAATTGATTGTTATTTGTGTTCATATCTATATCGAATAATTCCATATTATCAACGAATAATGACTCTGAACTTTCGGATTTTGCTTGCACTTTGTGACGTAACATTTTTATTCGTTTGTAATAGAAAAAGAGTTGGTCAATTTTTCAACTATTCGCTAGGTTGATAGTAATTATTCGCTAAATTGATAGTAAATATTCGTTGGGTTGAAAGAGTATGTAAATGTAATTTTTGATTTCTCATATCCAATTAACCACATATAAATGAATAATTCCTTATTATCAATGAATAGAAACTATCAACTTGCTGAATAGTGACTTGATAATAGCAAAAGGGTTTCAATTTTTCAGCTATCCGCTAGATTGATAGTAATTATTCGCTAATTTGATAGTAAGTATTCGCTAGGTTGAAGGAGGATGTAAATATAATTCTCGATTTCCCACGTCTAATTACCCACGTACAAATGAATAATTCGTTATTATCGACGAACGGAATCTATGAGCTTGGCGAATATCGACTCTGAAAAGTATAGATATGAACACAATTTGAGTTTGGAACAAATATTTGACATTGAACAAAACAATTGAGCGTACTCATCACATACGCAATTGATTCCTCAAAACAATTGAACAAAACAATTAATTCCTAAAAAAAAGAACAAAACAATTGAACTTCTGTGATTGCGTACTCATCACAAATGCAATCGACAACAAGGTCCTCGGCCGGTTGCGATCGACAACAAGGTCCACGCGCACGATCCCGATCCCGCCGAGCACGAAATAGATAAAGAGAGAGGACCGGCTTACCGGAGAATGGGCTGATCGGCAACGCCGGGTGCAGGAGACCGGAGGAGATGGTTCTAGTGGATTCTCCTACGTCGTTTCCGTTGTCGTCCGATCTCACGGCTCCACCTCCGCCGCCTTCTACAGCCGCCATCGCATCCGCCTTTGTCATCTTCTTCGACCTATTCTACGACCGCCATCGCAACCGGCCGACGTCGGGTATCCATCGCACGGTGTTCGTATTGTTCCGGCAACTGGGAAGGCAAACGGTTTTGAGGCCGGGGTGGCGACAAAACTTCAACACGAGGGAGTTTGCGGAGGTGTACAACCTCGGCTTGCCGGTCGCCGCCGTCTACTTCAACTGCCAAAAGGAAAGGGGCCATTGAGGAAGAAGGCAATGATCGAGAAGGAGCGGCCATGGGAATGTTGTGAGGGAGCAAGCAGGAGGGAGAGAGATATAAGAAAAGTAGTGGATCCCACCTTTTTTATTTAAAAAATAAATAAAAAATCTAATTAATCCTGGCCTTTCATTTTGGTTCGATCAAGGGCCTAGATTTGTTAACACAAAACATGTTAAGCCTTGTAAACATTTGATCCATACTCTATATATATATATTGTTGGATATAGATAGATATAGATTATTAGAAAATGTATAATATACTGAGAAATAAATTATATGCTAATTTAATGTTTAAATTGAACCAATTGATTAGAAAATAAAAAAAAATCTATTTTAATTTGATTGGTTGAAAACCCTACAGTTATGGTGTGATGACGCCTCATAAAAAAATATTTCTCTTTTAATAGTTAGATATAGAAGATTAGATAGATAGATAGATAGATGGATAGATGGATGATTCTTTTTTCTTTTTTATTTTTGGGAAGCTAACGGGGATCTGTTAACTTTAACGGACAATGGCATAACGCGAAAAAGAAAACATAACGAGTATTAGGTGAAATATGTCAAACATTTGTACACCTCGTGAATTAACTCTTCCCCAGGCACATGACTATGGTCTACTCCAGCTCGCCTCATTTTAAAAAAAAAATAAAAAAATTGGTAAATAAAAAAATTAATAAAAATTATGTAGTTTTTATCAGAAAAAAGTTTTTATTAATGGAAATTATGAATATATGAAAATTTTAGTCTATCCAACTCATCCAAATTTTATTCTCTGGTTCCATATCTACCCTTACCTCAAGGTTATTTCGTGAAATTTTTGTTCTATTTATTCATACCTCTAGATCTTTAACAATATGAATTTTGTAGATTTTCAAATTAATTTTAACGCATCTCATTCTGTGTGGTCTAATTTTCCAATGTTCTTTATTAAGCATGTCAAAAATTAAAGGCGAAATTGGGTATATACCTATAAAACTTGATTAATTGGGTATATACCTATTAAAAACCTCAAAATTAGTTAAAGACCCATCAAAAACATTTATAGTTCGTTTATTTGTTCATAATATATTGAATTTATACTATTGAATATAATAATTATTAAAATTTTAATATAAAACTTAAAACTTAATTAACTTTTAAATAATTATAAAAAATGAGTTATTGATTACAAATTCTTTCAAATCAAGTAAGTTTTTAATATGATGCAATTTTACACAAACAAAATATATATTTTTCTCCTTTACCAATGTTATAAAAAGCATTAGGCGGACCTTATGTGGTGAGGGGCCACCTAGAGCCTAGGCGGCACTTAGGCGGGCATCTCCCTAGGTGCCCGCCTAATGATAGAGCATGATTAGTAATGCATAATAGATTACATTTAGCATAGTTTGGTTATAAATATTGCATATTTTAGTTACATTTACATGATCACTTGTTGAGTTGGAAGAGGCGGAATCTACACAATTATATGGTTTATTTCAGGTATTGCAGATTCTAGGTGAAGTGAACATTGAGGAGAGTATTAAAAGAAGCTAAGAGGAATTCTTGAGCAGCTAGTGAAGTAACGAGGGAGAGAAGTTGAAGAATCGTTGGCCGCCCCGCAGTTCGAAGTTCGGTTGAAGGATTTCGCAGATTGCCTAGCCGCCCCGCGGCCTGTGGTAGCCGCCCCACAACTAGTTGTTGAACGCCAAATTAGAAATCGAACTTTAATTAGGGTTTTTATTCTATTTTTGGCCGACTCTTTTGAAGGCTTTTAAAAGACATTTCTAGGTTATTCTATTATTCATCGTATGCACTTTAGAGAATATTGAGAGCACGTTTGAGCATGAGCAACTAAACTCTCAGGGTTTCGCCTACAGTTTGGATCTTTGATTGTCGAATTGTGAGATTTCTATTCTTGTTCTATTTCTATTAATTCGTATTGATTCTTTTGCGAATATTGCTGATTTTTTCTAGCCTGCGCAACTAGTTGAGATCATTACTAGGATTTTGTAGATTCCTCGTAGCGAGCCTTAATCCATAATAGCAAGCATGTCTTTTTAGGACTCGTAGGACTAAATTGGTGTGTAGAGAATCAACTATATGTTAAACACTAACTCGTAGCCTGGTGTTGCATGTATCCTGGTTAATCCTTAATCATAACGTTACTATGCTAAATCTTGAACTTGTTAGAGTTATCTAATCAATAATGATTACTAGGACTCGTAGGACTAGTAATTTACACAAGATCGGGACAAGAACACTCGTAGGAAAAGACAAGAACTAAAGGCTGAAACAAGGATCAAATTCATCAATTGAAGTGACAAATTGTAGGTGAACCTATTTCTCTCCATTGCATTTTACAACCCACATTACTCTATTTGCCTGCGTCCACTTTGATAAAAGGCGAATATTTTTCTCAAAAAAGCTTTCTTTGTTGTTACTTGTGATTAGATTAACACTAGAATTGATTAGATTTCCCTGTGGATCGACCTCTTTTCTATTAACTTGTTTATAGTTTCTTTTTTTAACTTTAATCACCAAAATCCCTCTTTTCTATTAATTGGTAAATATACTTTATTTAGGAATACTTGATTCTATGTGGGATCGACCTCTTACTTGCTTGCTATACTAGTTTGTGGGTTTGAGTTATAATTTGATAGGAACAATGACAGTTTCCTCCTATCACCTAACTTTAGGCGGGATTTTTAGAACGGTGTCCTTTTCTATGGTTTATGGTCATTTTAATAACTTAATTATCTTGAGTACGTTTATACATGAAACTTGGTATTCAAAATGAAATCCTTGGACAAAAAATAGAGGGAATTGCATTAAATAACCCCCTCCTCTCCAAACTGGTTTGCAAAAATAGCCCCTTGATTAATTGGAAAATTAGACCCCTTTGATAAAATTTTAGGTCTGTCTTGTGGAAAAAATGGGTAACTGGCTGCTTTATGGGAAAAAGAAGAGAGTGTCAGTTGTATTAATAATCGTTAGTGTCATCCATCTCACGAAGGGATTTTAAATCGCCAAGGAATGAAAAGGGGAGGGATAAGATACAAGTTGTAGAGAGGACAAGAGCGGGAGAAGAAAGAGAGGAAGAAGAGAAGGGGAAAGCAATCGAGCAAGGGAACATCAAAGGGGGGAGAAGGGACAAGATTCATGTGGACTAGCGAAACCGAGACAAGGACAGTGAAGCGAAGACAAAGAGACAAAGAAGAAGAAGAGAATCGGACAATAGAAGGTCCAGCACACATCAAATCTTGAACAAGAAGGCTCGTTTAATTATCTTTGATGTTGTAGTTATTTTCTTCATCATGTCGACTAGAGAATTTTGATATCAATTGGTCGAAATCGGGAAATGTTTAGTTGGAGCTAGGGTTAGGGGAGGGGATCAAAATGGGTAATTTTGATATCAATTGGTCAAAATTGGACAGTTGAATTGTATGGGAACGAGAGATTGTCGATAGACGTTGGGAAAATTTTGGTGTGGAATCGAAGACGAAGCAGTCGGCACGATGAATTTCGGGACTGTCATGTAGGATTGTGCAAGCAACATGCGAAGATTAGGTAGGTGGAAGGGTGGAAACTGGACAAAAATAGGGTTGTGCAGAGGGTGGGTCGCAAACAGAGATATTCAATGGTTGAAAGTGATGAGGCATTGTTTGGGAAATGTTGGGTTCAATTTGTCGAAAATTGGGTAGATTGTAAGAATATGAGGAGAATGGGATTATGAGATTGGTGAGCAAAATTGGACAAATATTTGTATTGAATGAAACAAAAAATCAGTCAAATGGAGATTCCAAATAGGACTGCTTGGGTGTGGAAGTGCTAGGTACAAGGTGGTGTGGAATTTGTTATACAGTTTTGAAAAAGATAATTAAAGGTATGTATATAAAACTAAACTAGTGACAGGAATAACCTTACAAGTGCAGGTAGGATCTTCGTATGTGACAAGGTAAGAGCAATGATTTAGAAGGTGACATGTACAATGTAGAGATTGTCATGTAAGTTATGACTCGTGGCATGTAATTGTCACTGATGCGAAATAGGGAGGTGTGGATTGGGTTAAATGAAGGTACAGTATGATGTCGTTGTGTTGCTTAATAACCAAATCGGTCCATACAAGTGGGAAGAAATTTGAACCCCCCCCCCCCCCCCCCCGGAAGTGGAAAGGTATAACCTATTGTATCGGTGACCGTGTGTGACGATTTTCAGTTTTTCCAAGCTATATATATGTGGTCCCGTGGGAGGACCACTCCAGAGGGAGATGTAACAAATTTTTGAAGCTACACCTCCTTAAACACGCGGATGATACGCTTTACAAAGAGGACTGGAAACGTCTCAAAGGTAGCCAGTTGGGGTTGGGGGATATTGTGAAGTTGGGGACTAGGATCCGGTTCTCTGACAGCTTAAGACCCACAAGAAGTGGGAGACTTGGCACAAGGTGTATGACTTCGTCATCCACTTCGCTATAACGGAGTTCACTCTCGTCACAGGGATGAAATGATGAATTGGTGGCCCATTCCCCGCACCGGTGACGAGGAAGACAACAAGGGCATAGTTTATCGAAGTTAAACAACAACAAACCCAGTTTATCATGTTTAAAGCAAGGTTTGGGGTCAATCGAGTTGTATGTACTCTTTTTTTTACTACGTTGAGAGAGAGTGCTCTCAAAACTAAAAGCCTAAAAATGACAAGTTTTATTGGGATGGATGGAGCCATAGCTCCTTTGGATAGGGTTGTTGTAACGAGAATGATAGAATAAACAAACGGAAGAAGAAATCAACACAGAGATTTAGCGTGGTTCGGTAACAATGCATTACTGGAGTCCACATGCAAAGAATCGGATTTTATTAGAGGAGAGCGGAACAGATTAAGTCTGAATTGGATGCCTCTAGGGTAGGCTTGTAGGAGATTATATAGCCTTACCTAATTCTAATCCTACTAGGATAAGTATATAAATAAGGCCTAAAGGGATAAATCTAAATCTACATAAATATATCTTTATCTATATCTTATTATAGATAAATCTACCTATAATAAATATATCCCTAAAGATAAACTCTATTAGCTAGATTCAAGTTATTCCAACAAATCTCGAACTTGACTTGAATCCCCTCAGATGTACCAACCGCATCGCAACACCAAACTTACCAGATGCAATGCCATGCCAGATGTACCAGATGCGCTTCAATGCCGGATGTACCAGAATCTCCTCTCAGAAACAGATGCACCATGACAAATGCCAGACGTTCTTCCGCCTCAGATTTTTCCTTGCATGATGACTCGGATTGCCCCGCAGGGCGGCTCAACAATTGGTGATATTAAGCAAGTCCAAACGGTGTTGGAACTTGCTCTTTGAAACTAGCTTGGTGAACATACGGCGGAATTATCGGCGGTTCCCACTTTCTTCACCCTCATTCCTCAGAAAATGATACTGACATCAATGTGCTTCGTCTTCTCATGATGGACTTGATCCTTGGTTATGCATATTGCACTCAAGCTGTCACAATACACTGAAGCCTAATCCTGATGTAGGCCTAGATCATTGACCAACCCATTCAGCCAGATTCCCTACTTAGCAACTTCAGTCAACGTCATGTACTATGCCTCTGTTGTAGACAAAGTGACCGTCGGTTGTAGACTTGCTTTTCAACTCACCACAAAACTTCCAAGAGTGAAAGCATGCCCGGTAATCAATATCTTACTATCCACATCGCCGACATAATCAGAGTATGAAAATCCAGCAACCAAGCACTCCGTATCATTGTCGTAACACAAACCAACATCACTAATGCCTCTGAGGTACCTGAAGATCCTCTTCGCAGCTTTCTAGTGCTCCTTCCCAGGCTGAACCATAAAGCGGCTTACAACACTAATAGCAAAAGCTAGATCTGGTCAAGTGCAGACCATAGCATACATCAGACTCCCAACTGCGCTAGCATAAGGGACTCTAGACATGTACTCCTTCTCCTCCTCAGTCTGAAGTGTGTAGATTAACAGCTTGCTGTTAGACGCCATTGGAGTATTTATAGACTTAGCCGAAGACATTCCAAACCTACTCAATATCTTCATAATGTACCCGGCCTTCTTGAGATAAGAAGAGTTTTCTCTGCTTTTTATCTATATAGATCTCTATGTTGAGATATTATAACTCTAGGTTATTGTTATATACATCATATATATACTATATTATATGTATGTAGCCTCAGAATTGTATTGGAGATTGCACCCCATCAGTTTAGCATGGCCCAACTCCTGCCTGGCCCATCAGCAACTTTTGGCCCATCAGCAACTTTAGGCCTACTCCCAGCCACCTGATGCGTGTCTTTAGCCTTGCCTCTACACAGCGTTTTGATGACTTGTAAGCATCATATATAAGGCTTATTATTTCTTGTATCAACCATTGTAGCACACAGAGAGAGAACACATAGGCAGCATCGACAGAGAGCGAAGGTTAGGGTTGCTACGAGGGCCCGAAGCGCCGTCGAGAGAGCTTGGGAGCTTCTCCAATGGCGTCTCCGGTGATGAGAAGGTGTTGGCGCTCTAGTATGAGAGAGGAACAATGCACCATATCTGCTGCGCGAAGAGCGAGAGGGTTTGGTGAGCGAGATCGTTCGGGGTCAAGCGATCTCCGAGACCTTTCTTGAGCGAGCTTCAAGGAAGAAGAAGAAGCTGGTATGCACAAAGCCTGATCGAAAGCAGCACAAAGCCTGATCGAAGGTAGCAATCGAAACACGAGATACAATGAATGAGGAAGCGACAAAGAGCGACGTCGAGGAAGATCGAGAGATCTTGTCCTCGATCCATAACTGGTGCGACTAATAGAGTTCAAAGGAATCTGTATGAAGACAAACAGGTGGATGGCAAGACGGCTTTGACTCCGACGAGTCCGCAGCAACGTCTCACAGATTCAGGGAGTTTCTTCTTGTCTAGATCTGTCTTTCCTTCCTCTGTTTACTCTTATTAGCTGTTTAGCTTCTTGTTGTGAGTATGTATCCTTCGTTTGGTTAGAAAGCCCTCTTTAGGACCTTGTACTCTACTTTCTAATTTGCCTTTAGAGCACAGTGGAATGCTCTCTTGAGCCGAGGACGTAGGGAACTTTTCCCGAACCTCATAAACAAATTAGTGTGTCCTTACATTTGTGTTTGATTTGGATTCGGTTCAATCTAGAACCTAATCTGCACTAATCAAATTGGATAAACTCTAAACTTGACCTATCTGATACCTCGAACAAAATTTTACAATCTACTTCCAGAATCTTTCGAGCAGCCCCCAGATCTTTCATATCAAACTCTTCACTGAGACAATCATTCCGTTTCTGGATATCTGACTTGTTCTGAGCAGCAATCAACATATCATCTACGTACAATACTATATAAATACGCGAACCATCATCCAGACTATTGTGGTAGACACAACAATCATATGGACTCCTGTTGTATTCCAGTTGCACTATATAGCTATCAAATCGCTTATAGCACTACCTTGGTGACTGTTTCAACCCATACAAAGACTTTTTCAGTCTGCAAATATGGTTCTCTTTTCCAGGAACCTGAAAATCATTCGGCTGAGACATGTATATTTCCTCCCCTAACTCTCCATGTAGGAAAGTTGTCTTCACATCTAGTTGCTCATGCTCCAAATCCTGATGTGCAACCATTGCTAGTAGCACCCTGATGGAAGTATATCTGACCAATAGCGAGAAAATCTCGTTTTAGTCTACTCCCTCTCGCTGATTGAATCCTCTTACAACTACTCGTGCTTTGTACTTAACACCCTCAGCAGTTGATAGTCCTTCCTTTTTCCTGAAGACCCACTTATAGGTAATCACCTTCCTATCAGCAAGCAACTTGAGAAGCTCTCAAGTCTAATTCTTCTTAAAAGACTCAATCTCTTCTCCCATTGATGCAAGCCACTATGTTGACTCACCTCCGGGAACAACAGCCTTGTAGATGGACGGACCATCATCCTCCACCTTCTCAGCCACCTGCAAGGCATATCCCACCAACTCATGAGAGATTCAGACCTATATCTCGCAGGAGGTCTGATGTCAGCCCTTCTTGGCCGATCTAGAGCAATACTTCGATGTTTCGCTCCACCTGCTCATGTGTCTAGTTGTATATCCTCTATCTCAGCAGTGTCGGACTCAGTAGTACCTGATTGTGGTGATTGGTTAGTGACCAAATTCGGTACCTGAAGTCCAAATCCACCTCCTCAGCAACAGCTTCTTTCTCAACTTCATCACTGGTCTTCTTTCTAGAATTCGGCAAAGAACTCTCATCAAAGACTACACTTCTGCTAAGTATAATCTTATTATCAAACAAGATCATGTACCCTTTCACGCCTATACCATAGCCTATGAAGACTCCCTTCTTAGCTATTGGCTTTAGCTTAACCTCATCAACATTATAATAAGCAGTGCACCCAAAAAATCTCAAATTCGAGTAATCGGCAGCCTTTCCAGTCCATACCTCATAAGGTGTTTTGCAATCAATACCTGTGTGCAGGATCCGATTAATGAGATAGCAAGCCGTTGAAGCTGCTTCTACTCAAAATCGCCTATTAAGACTTGAATTGGAAAACATACATCTTGCTTTCGCCAAAAGTGTCTGATTCATTCGTTCTACAATACCATTCTATTGTGGTGTACATCTGACAGTATGATGTCGAGCAATGCCCTCATCTCTGTAGAACCCATCGAACTCAAATGAACAGAATTCCATACCATTATCAGTTTGCAGCCTCTTGATCTTCTTTCTAGTCTGATTTTCTACTAGAGTCTTCCACTCCTTGAACTTACTGAATGCCTCACTTTTGTGCCTCATCATGAATACCCCAGTCATCATAGAGTAATCATCAATAAGAGACAGAAAATACCTGTGACCATCCAACGAATGAACACGTGAAGGACCCAGCAGTCCGAATAGATGTAATCTAGTGTACCCTTTATCTGATGAGCTACTTTAGAAAATTGGTTGTGATGTAATTTCCCAAACACACAATGTTCACAAAATTCAAGGCTCTGGGCCTTATGGCCTCCCAGAAGATCAGCTTCTTGAACCCCAGCAGAAACAGTTGTTGTAGCATCTGTAACTGAGGAACCTTGTAAGGTGTACAAAGTTCTCTTTCCCCGCTTGACTCCATGCAGAACCACATCAGAGCCTTTGAACACACGCATCTCTTCCACCATAACCTGTGTAATTGAAGCCCTTGTCGTCTAAAACTGTTAGGGATATCAAATTCTTCGTCATGGATTGCATGTGCTTGACATCCTCCAATGTGCGAAATTTTCCATCATATGTCTGAAGCCTGACTGAGCCAGTCCCAACAACCTTGCAAAGAGCATCATTCCCCATGGATACATTTCCCCCGTCGACACGGCTATATGTTGCAAACAACTACCTTTTAGGACATATGTAATAGGACGTCCTAGAGTCAAGATACCATACATCATCCCGTTGTGTGTGATCATCAGCTAACAAAAATAATATCTTCCTCAGAAGTATTGCCACGATCAGCTACTGTTGCAAACCCGGATTTCTCCTCCTCTTGCTTTTTCTTCTTTGGACAGTCATTCTTCTAATGATCTTTTTCCTTGTAGTAGTTACATACATCGTTTGGTTTAGGGCCTGATTTGCGATCTCTCTAATGCTTCTTTTTATTGCCCTTTCTACCATCATATTTGCCTCCGTTTGCCCCAAGCCCGAAAGCCTGATTGTCTGTAACCGACGCGGTTGCCTCCAGACTCTACTTTCTGCTGTGAATCGACGGTCTAACCTCTTCCAGCGTCATGGTATCCTTCCCAACGACAAACGACTGACCGAAATTCTCGTATGTGGGAGGGGGGGTAGGGATACCAACAGAATTATGGCAACATCTTCGTCCTCCACCTTAATCTCGATATTACGCAACTCGAGTAATAGCGTATTAAATTGATCAAGGTGATCTCTGAGTTGTGTACCTTCCTACATGCGCAGCCCGAACAACCGTTGTTTCAGAAGCAACTTGTTCGTCAGAGACTTTGTCATGTACAAACTCTCCAACTTTTCAGTCACAAGCCGCATGCGGTTTCCTGATCAGCAACTTCTATTATGACATCGTCTACGAGACACAACATAATCTTCGAATGAGCATTCTCCTCCAGAAAGACGTACTCAGTGGTGGTTGTATCTGCCCTCTTCTTGTCGGCGGTTAACGGTGCCCATAAACATTTCTGCTTCAGCAAAGCCCACATCTTTGATCTGCCACAGACTCTGAAAAAATTTCTTCCAGTAAACGTGTCGATCTTCAACATAGAACTAGACATCATTCTCGGTGGAAATCAACAACCTAACTCCGATACCAGTTTGTTGTAACGAGAATGATAGAACAAACAAACGGAAGAAGAAATCGACACAGAGATTTAGCGTGGTTCGATAATGTATTACCTAAGTCCACAGACAGATAACCAAATTTTATTAGAGGAGAGTGGAATAGATTAAGTCTGAATTGGATGCCTCTAGGGTAGGCCTGTAGGAGATTATATAGCCTTACCTAATTCTAATCCTACTAGGATAAGTATATAAATAAGACCTAAAGAATAAATCCAAATCGACATAAATATATCTTTATCTATATCTTTTTATAAATAAATCTACCTATAATAAATATATTCCTAAAGATAAACTCTATTAGCTAGATTGAAGGTATTCCAACAAGGACTTTGTTTGAAAAATAGGGTTTGGACATTCCAACCTTATTGTTAATATTCAAATAGACCAAATAACAAAGAGAAATTAAGTTCTAAAGTCATATATCTATTCAAATTTATTCCCAATTTCAGTATATCTATTACACACAATCAATTACTACACGAATACTAAAAGCATAAAATTAAACAAAAATCAACATAGAGAACACAGAAATTAAGGCAATGCATACACAAAGCCCTAGTTAAATGTTAAGTTAACGCCCATACTTGAGCACTGAATCACTAGTACTATAGGAGAAGCTCATGCTAGCTGAGGGTTTGTCCGAAAACAATGAGGCCGAGCTCCCGGTGCTCTTCGCAAATATACCGATTTCCTCAAACTCAAGAGGCATCTCGGGCAACTCAGCATCGCCATTTAGAAACCGCACTACTTGGCTCATACTTAGCCTTGCTTCCGGTCTTGGTTGTACGCATAGTAGCCCAACCTTCAAAGCCAGCTCCATCTCCGGTTTATCGTATTCCTCCTCCAATCTAGGATCGCTTGCTTCTACAACATTCCCTCTCTTCCAACACTGCCATACCCAGTCGACGAGAACCACATCCCGGAGAAGACCCTCTATGCCTACTGGCCTTCTTCCGCAAGCCACTTCGAGTATAAACGTTCCAAATGCGAAAACGTCGGTTCTTGTGGTTGCCTTTCCTGTTCTTGCTAACTCCGGGGCAAGGTACCCTACGGTTCCTACTACACGAGTC
Source organism: Persicaria tinctoria (assembly GCA_037127255.1). NCBI lineage: Eukaryota > Viridiplantae > Streptophyta > Magnoliopsida > Caryophyllales > Polygonaceae > Persicaria > Persicaria tinctoria. The sequence continues at coordinate 14,516,738 of JBANSL010000007.1, read as the reverse complement.
GTTTGAGGATTAGTCCCATGATCATATAACCGCGCGAGACCAAAGTCGCCAAGGCGAGCATTCATGTTCGCATCCAAAAGGATGTTACTAGCCTTGATATCTCGGTGTAGGACAACTTGCTCCCACTCTTCGTGAAGGTAGAGCAAAGCTGACGCGACTCCTCGGATTATACTGAACCTCCGGGACCAAGGAAGTGTCGGTGTTTCATCGTTGAAGAGGTGATTATCAAGGCTTCCATTGATCATGTACTCATACACCAAGAGCAGCTCACCTTTTCTCCGGCAGTAACCGAGTAAGGGAACCAAGTTCCGATGCCTTAGTCTCCTCATGGCGGCCACCTCAGACACAAACTCCTTCATCCCTTGTCTTGAATCATGTGATATTCTCTTCACAGCAACTTTTGTATCGGTGGCTCTTAGCGTTCCTCGATATACTTTCCCGAAACCTCCGGCTCCTAGAAGCTCTTTGTCCTTGAAACCCTTTGTTGCCTTGTAAAGATCCTTGTAAGAAAACCTTTGAACTGCGTACTCTTCTTCCCAATCTTCCATTACTTCTTCGTATTTCTTCCTTCGTATCGCATAAGCCAAGCCAACAACCACTACCAGGAGACTAGATACGATTGATATTAGGACTGCTAGCTGAACACTGACTTTCTTCTTCGTTTTCGGAGCCTTTGGAAGCTTCGAAAGATCGAAGTTCTCGGCTTGCCCACTTTGGTTGAAGCTCCATCCAAGAACATAGTGGCTGCTTGAAACCTGACCGGTCGCTGCAGAAAACCCGACATATACTCTATCCAAGAGCACTTCGGAGAGGTTAATTTGCTTCGATAAAAGAACCTTGCTCGGCCTTGGCTCACCGAGTGGGGCTAGATCGACCGTAACTTCCTTCTTCGATGCATTATACTCTATCCATACCTGCATTGGCTTTCCACTAATAAGATTGAGGCTCACATTCCTTTGCTTCTTATCCGAATAGTAGCTCGCTGAAGCTGCTGCAACCGACCTCACGCTGTTGACATCAATTCCGACATGGTTGTTATTTATGTCGCCCATTCCTTGACTAAGTGCAGTGTCCAGCTCAATGGCGAATATATGATTGGAGGCATTGCCATTCCTCGTATTGTTAACGATCCCGAGGAATACGTTTCCACTGGCTTCACTGAAGTCCTTGGAAGATGAGATCACAAAGGCAAGGCCATGGCCTCCAGCCTTTGGGAGGAGTGGCCTGATTGCAAAAGCAAAGGTTGTTGAAAGTGAAGCAGAAGCACTCAGCCTTAGAGGAGACGGATAAAGGGCGTGTCCCTATTGGTTCTCCGTTAGGTTCGTAAGCTCCAACAAGCCATTGGAGCGGATCTTAGCATCACCGTCGAGATCAAGTGTGGCGCCCTTAAAGCCGTTGTAGATGAACTGCTTTGCAGGTTGAGCAGAACCCGAGAGTATAGTGACCGCGAAACTGATCAAGATCAGCAGCTTTGGAGTGTGTTTGGCCATGGATGGAGATAAGGCTAAGAGCTTCAAAGATTTGGCTTAAATGAACTGATTAATTTTTTTTTTTAAGGTGGTGTTTGGTTTTAAATCAAGTTGGACTATAGTTCAAGTAACAAGTGACTTGTGGGTCTGTCAACATTCATGGGCATGATATGATGTTTTTATTGGTAGTAGGTAGTTACTGACTTTAGAAGACATTTTTACTGCAGTTGTTGTAGAAAATTGATGTAGGCAAACAAGCTTTTTGACCTTGTATTTCTGTGTAAATTCAAGTAAGGTCTTTTATAAACTAGGAATTAACTTCTGTAATGGTCTTTCTTAACCCATAGGTTGGTGCACCTAGAATATGTGTGATTGCTTGCACAAGTTTTGTGGGTTAGAAATTTCAAAGAAATAACTCAACTGAATGTGATTTTGCAAAGTCATGGATGTTTGGCGATCTGTCACAGTGATCTCTGAAATACGAATATCGCAAATCGTTACCATTCTTTCACCAACTCGTTTCACCTATCCTGTGTTACAAATTGTTACCATTTAGCATCTTAGTTTGAATCTGTCTAGATGAAGTAAATTGTAGTCATGAGCACTATTTAAAAGCCACTGTGACATGTGCCAATGTTCTTTGATGTCCAAAGCTTGAAACTTGGGAACCAAAAAACTGTTACAGAGAAACAGTAAAACAAGCAAATTAATAGACAACCAAGTGGGCAAATGAAAGAGAATATTGGAAGGGGAAACAAATAGTTCTCTTATGATGTAGAAAAAATGTGTCAGGAAACCATACATGAAGGAAAATTCTGGGTTAGTCCCAAAAGGATTAACAGCTCTCTCTGGACATGGAAAACTTTCTTTTATACAGTCGCGTAGGATAGAAAGATCCAAAAAACTAACATACCCTCTTTTTTACAACTTTAGGCGACCTGTCTGTGTCACTGCCTCTATAGAAGATGAATGCGCATGAGTAACGTTATGCACGCCGACTGCTGAGACGTGCTTCTATGTATAGACCTTGAATACTACACCATGTACAGTTCTTTTCATAGTAGACGTTGCGACTAGTTTTATTCGCAACCAAATCCTAGCTGTTTGCCTGATGAATGAGCAGATTGAAGCCTAGATGTTGAAAAATGAAAGACGGAACAGGATGATTGTTGTGATGGTGAAGAGTTGGAGGCTCAAAGTTAGCTGTACATCCGTGTTTCCCGTTCCCCCTGTGCTGCAGCGTTTTGTGACATACTGGCTCTCCTTTCTGCGGATATTGAGAACACCAATAAGCAAGAGAACTTTTACGGTTATCCATTATCACTGCTTGCATATGAGAACAAGAAATTTCCCAATTCGAAGTAGACGCGTGTGTATTAACAGTGTTATATTTTGAGATGTTAAAACATGGTGGGGCACCCGATAATACGGGGTTTTGCTCTTGGAATATTTCAACGAAAAAAGTAAAATGACCCGAATCCAAATGACTGACATTTTTGGCTCGTGTTGGGTTTAGGTTAAACTCATCGAGTCAAATCATAAAGGGAAAAAAAAAACATAATTTCAAATTTTGAAAATTTTTCAATAATCAAAAACTAATTTAGAAAACTTGACCAACTAAAAATGACTGATCCAATGTGAACTATAGGTCTACATGTAAGGATTTTACCTCCTGCAGTGAGAAGCTTCTCTATTCGTGCAACAATATGCTTGCCGTATGTGTATTTCTTCAGCGCATTCAAGTGGACCTTGATACGCGACATAATCAGCTCTCTCTGCTGATCATTACAAGTCTCCAGGACTTTCTGTACGACATAGTTTCCGAATTGATCTTTCATCATTGCCTAGAATTGAAGGAAACATGAGAACAGGAAAAGGGATTAATCCATTGATATTCAACTGAAACGCCAAAACTGATAAGCTGAAGTAAACATTGGTGAACATGATGAGTTGAATGAAAGACTTGCACTAGTAGGGGTAAAGAAGACACCTGAAGGGGCTCATTCTCATCAGTAGTGCCGAGCATTTCATTAACCAAGAGCTCTCTTTCATCAGGACCTCCAAAAGTCAGGCACTTCTCCACAACATTGGAAGCGAATTTCTGCTGGCTCATTTGAACTATCTCACCAGCTAACTCTTTGATTATAATTGAGCGTTCATGTGGGTTTCCATGCTCCAGCACATGCTGCCAGAAGGGCAAGGAGATTATTAACCATCAAAATATATAAATGACAGTATGTAATAGAAAACGTCTTTGCAAAAATGTGTATGTTTCTATTAGTGATCCTATGTTCCCTATTGTGTAACATCTTGTACTCCCACATTCTTTCAAAACCATCACATGTCATTCGTTTGAAGAATGAAATCTCACTAAATTAATGATGTGTCAAAATTCAACCGGGTGGGGCGCAAAAGTGGACAAGTTATCTCTACCAGTTATTTATGCACTATGCACATACGATAAGCAACCAACCAACTGAACACAGTTTAGCAAGAAAATCCGGATGTTGTCCCAGAAACAAAAGACCATAGAACGAGAAGTTATCAAGAAACAGGGTGAATAGGGAGTTTAGGATAACGTAGACAACAAAGTTCACGCGCGCACACACACACACAAAAAAAATGTTTGGTGTAGCTCCATGGAAAAAATGTGCATAAACAAAAGATACACTCTAACAAGTAACAACACTGAGTGGACAAAACCAGATTCAAGAAATTTAAGCACACCTGAACAACATAATTTCCATAGGGGTCCTGAGTCAACATGCTAACAGATCCCAAAATTTCATCCATAGCCTTACTCTGAGTATCTGGGTCCTTACAGTGCTCAAGGACTCTCTGCCGCACAATAAAATAAAATTATTAAAACAGTTTATTTATAAATCAATTTGCTGCCTTATGTAAATGAAACTAAGAAATACGGTCGTATGAAGAAAATAATAGCTTTCAAACCTGAATTACACGGCAACCATAAGGATGGGTTGAAAGAGTGACGACTTGATCAAAAAACGACTGGATAATGAACTGAATAGATTCTTCAGGTACACACTCAATACACTTTTGAATGACATGGTTTCCATTTTGATCACGTACACAACGCATAACATGACCATCAAGCTCTTCAACCATCTTAATTTTTTGATCCAAATCGACAACTTCAACAGCCTGCAAAGAGAAATGGGTGAGAGTGAGATCCATCAGTAAATCAGGAGACCTTTTGTTTCATAATATGGAGAAAGAAAGCATATTAAGTGTACTCCACCATAAGTTATAATACGAATTGTGTCCTAAAATAAAGTATCACAAAAAGAAAGTGCCATATGATGGTGTCCTGAAATCAGTCCGTGTGAAATAACTGATTAAATTAGAATCAAGTAGATGGAAAGAGTGAAATAATGTCTTTTAGAAATGAGCTCGTATTAAAAGATGGTTTTAAAAAGATAACAGTTAACAAAGAACCAAATTAAGTCTACATTAATATTAAGCACTTGAAGAAAATGAAATCTTAGTTACATGATGTCCTGATATAAGCAAGAGATAAAATGACATAAGTCAACCCCAAAAAACAACTTGAAGTGAGAATACGATTGTATGTTGGATCAGATGATCTTAAAAGATGCATTGCACAAAGAGCTGCCTGGCTACCTTTACAATCAAAGAACAGATGATAATAATAAAAGCAAACTGGAAATACCTTCTGTATAACACGACAACCATACATTTGAAGACTGAGTGTTAAAACATGGCCATTCAGCTTGCTAGCAAGTTCTCTCCTTTGAACTGGCAATCCGTGCTCAAAAAACTGGAAAAAAATTTACTGAATAAGCACCAAACAGAACTTAAAAAAGTATGAAGCAATAAATGATAACCTTTCAGACTGCTATCTTGTGAAATGAAAAGAAGAATGGATGCCCACTAACCTTTTGAATAACATAATTACCAAACACGTCAGTCATGAGAGCAAGGGCCTGAGGAATAATCTCCTGGAAAACCATGTTTGTCTCTTCAACTGTTGCAGTTTCAAGTTTCTGCTGAATGAAGCGACTCCCATATTGATCCATGCTGTTGATAAAAATGTAATTAGAAAAAAGTCACCAAGAAACTTAGAAAGGATGTGGCTGATTAGAGGATTACGGCTATTCTATACCTGAAATCAACAACATGACCTGCAATTTCTGCAAGCTCAAGGGGTGTGGCTTTATTGTTCTTGAATTCATCCAACAAGGTCGAAATAAAGCTTCCATCCATGGAACAAGGTTTCAACCCACCCCTCTTTGGATTCCGCAATGCAGCAAGGTAACGCATATTGAATTCATTGTGTTGATAAGGACTACCAGGTCCAGCAGGAGAATTTGGAAGTACAGGATTAGCCATTGGACTTCCATGATATCCCATGCCAATGCCAAAAGCATGATTTCCACAATAGCCTTGATTAGTGCTAGATTTATTATTATTACTGTTGAATAAGGAGGGACCAAATTGTGATCTCTGATGTGATAAAAGGGAATCTATGTAAGCTTTCTCAAGTGAATCTATATATGCATTTGGACAGTGGTCATTGAGACTAGTGAGCTGCGCAGCATATTCAGCAGTTCGCAAATACTGAAGGTACACTGGATCTACAAAAGCGCCCTGGTGGCCATTTCCAGTAATCTGACTACTAGTTCTTAAATCTTGAAATTCTGATGGAGAAGTTAGAGAGTGGCCCGATCTTAAACCACCACCCAGTACCCTTGAATCAAATCCGATGCCCTTAGATGAAGCAGCTGCAACATTTTCAAGCAGATGAGGCAGATTCAAGTTAGTCAGTTGGCTTGTCATCATAGGTGACGAAGGTGAATTCACATAATACCCACCCAATCCAAATTTTGAAAATGATGAATTAGTTCCATCCAAAGGTCCTTGATGAGATGACAACACAATATCAGGCGTGGATATATAAGATCCTCTTGAACCTGCATGTCCGCAATTAAAAGAAGGTTTTGGGTGCACAACCTGCGATTTCCTAAGTTCAGAACCACCAAAATTACTCCAATGTGCTGATTGAGGCATTGCGGGCTTGTGAATATGGTCAGACTCCAACTTTTCACCATATGAATGTTTAATATTATCCTTATGGGCTTGCATATGATGGTGATAAATATGGTGACCTCCAGCATCTTGATTAACTTTTGAAGGAAAATAAGTTCCATCATCAACACCTCCATTAGTGGAAAGATTCATGCCCGACAAAGCAGCCACCAGATCAGCAGATTCATTCTTGCCAGAGACTACACCATTGAACGAATTTTGACTAGCAATTGATCGCTTTTCAGAAGCCCCAGTTCGACCTCCTCCAATAGGTGTAGGGCACGGACTAGGCACCCGAGGCAAATGCTGAGGATCAGGTGTGTTGCTTCTGGACAACGACGCACCCAGAGCAGCAGCATAAGAATATGTTGTAGCTGCACAACCATTATGGACTATAGATGAAGCCTGAACATTTGCATTATCTTGGCACAAATTTGTCAGCTCATCTTCTGCAGTACTTAGTGCATCAGCATTTTCATCAAATGCATTGCGGCTAGCTGGACGAGAAGGATGTCTGGAGTTTGGGTTAGAAGAGCTTCGGTCATCCTACAAGAAAACAGATTCTAAAAACATCACTAGAAGAATAGGTGAACCAGTACCTCCTTAAGGAAAAAGATACTCACAGGTCCTATAGATGCACAATATAGCATCAATCAAGAAGCAAAATGTAGAAAGCGGACAATGGCAGACAAATGCCAGACAATGATAAAATGCCACACTGTAGTAAATAAAAATTGCAATATAAGAATCTTCTTCTTTGACAAACAAGATGGAGTTATAGAAGAACGAATTGAGCACACCCAACTATGAGCAAGTAAATAATGAGGCCAACTGATTGCTTAATCAAATAAAACAAGAACTTGATAAACAAGTTACATAAAAAAAGAAGTTTGATTAGTTGATGAATTAGAAGACTGATAAATACCAAAAAGGAAAGTCTGTTTAACCAAGGCCAAAGTGTCATCAGCTGATGATATGAATCCATGAGAAATTTGTGAGGCCTAATCATATAACTATGTAAGAAACTATTGCTTAGAGTAATAAAATTCAATTTGCGGATAAAAGGTCTTGTCACCCCATGATCGAAAAGACTTTGATCTCTCGAGGGATATTTAGGGGAATGTCGAGGCGGCTGCTCTCAATGATGTCAACTGCCGCCAACAACAAAGATCAACGCCAATGAAACACAGCCCACTGCTGCCCCTCGGAAGGAGTGGCACTTCCTTGGGAAATCCATTGTTTCTATGGCTTTGATGCCAACATCTTCAACACAAGATTAGTCCTTAAATCAAAACCACTGGAAAATAACAGCAGCTTTTTGTCATGTGGTACATAACACCTTCGAGGATTAGAGTCTTGGAAGTTCGATCTTAGTATTATTACAATCACTCACACAAACTTCAAAGAATAAGATGAGATCATAAATAATAAATGACAATCGAAACAATTAACATCTAACATAAAGGACGAGGGTAACAACTTTAACTAAAATACCTGAAATATATCAGCAAGATTCTTCTGCTTACTCTGCAGCCCAATACCAGGCAAGCCAATAAGTCCATCTTTTCCCCACTCAGCTGAAGACAATGCTTTCTCCAACTCAACCTCCCTCTCTTCTTTATTTGAACCAAAGCCTGGAGGCATTGAAAACAAGGACTTCCCAGTCCCATTTGTCTCGGTCTTGATCACTTTCCTCCTATCCCCAATCCCACCCAACACCGGACCACCTCCTTGCAGTCTATGTGCAAGCCTCCAGTCCTCCTTCAACAGAAGAGGAGGTGGCAACCTAGGATTCAAATTCACATGAGAATAGTAGTATGATAAATAAGCAGGATCCGATCTCAGCTCCTCCTCTGAGATTACACAATTTCCATTCTCAACTGCAGAGGCGCTATTTGCAAACAAACCCCCAACAGCACTCAGGGAACCCTCCACAGTAGGAGGTGCAGAGCCACTTCTATACAGATTCAGTTCATGCTCTCGATCATCGGCCTCTTGCCGCCTCTGCTCCCTGAGAAGAGAGCCAATGTCCTTCTCAAGTTCATCCCCATAGGATCCTTCATTCCCCCCTCCACTTATCACAGGTCTCCTCCCCATTCAGATAGCACTTATCAATCCCTAAATTCTCAGAACCTAGTTCAAATTTAAGAACAATTCAATACACCTAACAAACCCTAGCAACATACAGTCACACAGACAAAATCAAGAAAAGCCTTTTCTTTTATACCTCTTATTTCTTCCACCTAAATCAAACCTATATTTACAGGCTCTGACAAAAATATCAAGAAAGGTAGTAACTTTGAGCTCCAAAAATCCACAGCAAAAATCCAGACGAAAACAAAAGTATGTTTATCAACTATATTCCATCTCGATCAAAAGCGAGTGTTCTTGTTACCAATATGTTCTCGGTGTTTATGAATTTATCGTCAAAAAAGGGTATCCGCCGTGATTATCATTCACATTGAATGAAACAAGGAGCCGCCATGAAAGCACAATGGCAGAGGATGAGCAAGAGGAGATGCAGGAGATTGGACGGTGAGATCAATCCGGCGGCTGTTAGTAATTGAGGGATTAGGGTTTTTTGCAGGCCCGGCCCATGGCTATGGGCAACAGGGGCGCAGGCCAAGGGCCCAAAATTTTATAGGGCCCATCATATTTATATAGGTATATATATAACCCTACAAGTAATAGCCCATCAGTTTATAAAAGCCCAAACTAAAAATACAAAAGGGATAGAGGGCCTAAAAAGGAAAAAAAAAATCTGGGCCTGAGCTTGTTAGCACTTAGCCTTGAGATTTTCAATTTTTTTTTCTTTCGTGCTTGTTCCAGTATAAAGCATGAATTAGGACATTTTTTTTTACTTCTAATCAAATTGTATTTTTTATTTTGGAAGATGCTTCCAGATTTGGGATGTAGCTTTCACTTTGAGACTTAATTTCCTACTTTCTTTGGATTTCAAGGGCCCTTAAATCGATTTTGCCCCAGGGCCTCTAAAGTCCTAAGAACGGCCCTGGTTTTTTGTTGGGGACGAGAGTTTTTGGTATGGGAGGGGAGTGATCAGAGAGAGAGTTCACCAGACACCAGAGAGACTGCAGAAGTTGAACTATTGCTTTGCTTTTATTTTTTAGGTTTTAGTAAAAAAAAAAAAGATAAGAAAAAACTATTTTTAGGACAGAATTTAGAGGAATATGTTTATATTTTTTGGCCGATAAATAAGGATAATTGACCAAGATTAATCACGATTCCGATATCACAGGATGTTATGTTGTTTTTCCTATGAGTGAGAATATTCATTTCAGAAAAAATATAAGGTGTTCATCTAAATATTCAATCCATTTAACAAATTTTTATATAAATCTTTTAATCTCAAAAACAAACTAATCTAGTTAAAATGCATGAAGTAACTAATCAATATAGTATCTTGTGTTTCGATTGCTTTTGATTATTTTTTATTAGTTTTTGACAACTCTAATGTGTTTTTCATCGAACATGATGTTGGATATTTAAGTTGGGGTTTAGCTATGAACTTGACATATTGCATCGAGTTAAATTAGTAAGTTTGATTAATGTCGCCAAGGTGGAGTACTAGTATGTTCGATTCTTGTTGTCGAGCTTAAGTAATTGGCAATTTTATTGGGGTTGTAAATTTCAAGTGCACAATTTCGAAGGCTTGTCTCTCGTTTTCTAGACTAAGTGAAGGAAGAGGGTCTAAGTATTGCTTCTAAGGTAGCTCAACCTAATGTACCAAGGTTTTTACGGCTCGGCCAACTTTGGCAAGGTCGTTATAAGAGCTTAATCAGCCTTATCGGTGTTAGATTGATAGTGTGTTTATAACAACAAACAATATTAAAATGTGAATTATCAAAGAAAGTATATATCTAACATATTAGTTCTATCTTTTCACATACTCTCTCTATCATCTTAAGTTCAAGGTCTGCATGTGGCGTCTAGCCCTCAAGTCTTATTTTGTTTTAAATTTGAATAGGTTGTAGTTATTTATTTCCTAAATTATATCATCATTTATTTTTATTTTTATTTTTATTAATTTTAATGTTTTATTTAAAAAAAATTACCAAGAAGATGCTTTCAATCAAGAGATGTGCACTATTCAAACTCGACAAACCACTATATAGACTAGTTAATTAGTCTATGCTCAACAATTACAAAACCATTGTGAAAATAATCTCGGAAAGGATGGAATAGACATTACGAAAGATTACTCATCCATTCCAATGAGCCTTTGTTTTCGATAGAGATATTTAAGATAATGTTCTAAACTTCTAATAGCTCATGAAATTTTCACTCATTTAAAACAAGAAGACGAAAAGATTGATGGATGGATGACTCTCAAGTTAGATGTGAAAAAAATTATACAATCAAGTTGAATGGGAATTCTTGTTCTCGTTGCCTTAAAAATTCGAATTTTGCTCGATCAAAATTTATTACATGGATTGAAGAGTGTGTTAAAACCGTTTCATTTTCAATTCTTGTTGATGATGAATCAACAAAGCTTCACACAAGGAGACCCTATTTTCCAGTTCTCGTTCATTATTGTTGCTGAAGTTTTTGACATGAAACTTTAGTAAGGGTGTGATCAATCTCAAAATTTGTGGGATTTGGTATTGGTAGAATGGGAACTAGAATTCCATTCATTTTCTTTCTCTGACATTAGTCATCGTCTTTTCAAAAGCAAATAATGAATCATATACCCAAGTTAGGAAAATAATTGATGAATGTTGCTTCATCTCAGAGTCAATTTTAATAAATTTGTATTTAAGGTGACTTGAGGTGTGTTTGACTATCATAATCAAAACATTCATACTATTTTAAACATCGCAAATCTTGTTGCTCTTAAAAAATACCTTGGATATCGAATAATCAATGGACGAGTTAACAAAAACACCTTTGTTGAAACTACATGGACAAAAGCTCAACTAACCAAATGGAAGGCCAATTCTCTATCTCCACAAGGTCGGACAGGCTTGATCAAAGAGAATCTAGCTACAAAGCCATATTACTTGAAGCAGAGTTTCATGCTTTCAACTTACATTCACAAAGAATTTGATCAAATTAATATAAGTTTCTTTTGGAATAAAATATTTGAAAGAAGTCAATTTATGGGAATGTGAAAAGGGAAAAAGTACCTCATAACAATGGTATAAACTTATGAGCATATAAGATGACTTTTGAAATGAATTAAATATGTCAAGTGGAAAATAGGAGAACAATTCAATTCTGAAAAGATAAATGGGTTGAAGATAGTCCACTCGTTGGAAATAATCAACTAAACTATGTCTTCTTTAAAAATGAGAAAGTAGAAAAATATATTAGCCAAATGAAAATTGGAACTTAAGAAAATTAAGGGAAGTTCTACTCAAGAGCATTGCGAGCAAAATCGTGAATGTGCACATTTCAATCAACAATATTGAAGATAAACTGTACTCGAGAACTAGTAAGGATAATGTTGATTCTCGACCTAAAGTGCGTTAGAAATTTTTACTAATTGAAATCCCCAACAACACTGTTGACTCTATCTTGATGTTATATTATATGTTTTTTTTTGTTAGTATGATGGAAGACAAAGAGATGTAGTATTTATTTTATACAAATATCAATTAGATTATTTATTGGGATTTATATTTAAATTATTTGTTGAAGATTTTGTGCATGATTTGATTTGATTATTGAAGATTTGAGACTGACTTTCTAAAAGCCTCTTTGAAGATTTTGTGGAGCAATCTTCAAATTCAAAAGGTTGTTGGTTTGTTGAAATCTTCAAGAGATATGGTTGAACCAATCTTTGGTTGCCTCCAACGTTTTAAGATAAACCATCAATACCAAAACACAGCCGAAGATCTCTGTTTGGAAAGAAAATCAAAACCATGGATGGTTTCCAGGTTTTGGTAAGGTCTTACCGACACTGGTAAGACCTTAATGACAGTGACCTCAAAGAGTTACGTAAGCTCCTGAGATTGGTTGATTCGTATTTAGTGTAATTGAGTCTATTTCTAATGGGCATATCTTACCAATTAAGTCTTCCATCTCATTGGGCCTAATGGTGTAAGTTCTAAATTCGAGTGGACCTAACTTTAAATGGGCTTGTTTTGATTTTTGGATATTGGGTTTATATTTTATCATATCTACCACATATATCCATTATCTATATTGTTGAGATTGTGTAGGGATTTGCTTGATTTTTCAATGTGAAGTTTCAAATAGCTTCAATCACAGGCAAAGGTTCGTGGGTATCAATAAGAAGCTTCTGGAAAGATTTTTCAACGACTAAAGAATCTTCAAGGAGGATTTGGTGCAACAACACTCATCAACCTCGGAGCAAATTCAAACGTTCAATTTTCATAATTGGACGAGCCGGTCTTTATAAGGAGAAGAAGAGGATTGCAGTAGAGAGACACATCAGTACATAACGCTCAAAGGCTTCTGCAATCTCATCTCTTGCATCATCCGATCTCACGACTCTTCCTACGATTTATTGCTTTATTTATTTGAGAGTGTGAGGTTTCATTCGAGCTTTATCGTACAATTCTTTTAGGGTTATACTAAGGGTACATCTCTACCCAATGTCCGAAACGTATAGATATTTCGGTATCGGTAGGACTTTGTTTCACTTGTGTGTTTGGGTTGCTAGATAGGAAGTAGTCTAGAAGAGGGAAGGCCTTCTAGAAGTTGTATCTAGGGCTCATAAGATAAAGTGAAATAAAGTTGTTGAATCCTACGGGTTGGATAACCCTATGCGGGGGACGTAGGCAGTTGTGACGAACCTCGTTAACAAATATCGTGTGATTTACTTTCTGCTCTTTACAGTCGTGCTTGTCTTTTCTTTACATATTGTTCACCACGTTTTTATTAACTTGTTTCTGCATTTCAGATAAGGTCTTACCTTGGGAAGTAAGATCTTACTAGTTTCGGTATTTGCGAAAAGTTTGCATACTTTATTCTTCTCCCCTTGCTAGAGTATTTGTTTGCCTTTTATCTGCCTATTCCGCACTTCATTTGGTATCAGAGCCTAACTCACGGACCTTAGATATTACTATATGTGAGTCTAATCATGGCAGGTGTAGCTCAAGGAGGCTTCGGTCAAGGAAGATTTGTTATACGTCCACCTCTCTTTGTTGGGGACAACTTTATGCATTGGAAATCCTTGATGTAAATGTTTATCATTGAACATTATCTAAAGCTCTGGCCTATTATTATGTGAGGGCCTAATATACCCAAGAAGAATGGACCCAAGGGGACGAAAGTGAACAAGTCGGAAGAAGAATACAATAAGACGGATCTAGAAAGCACGGCTAAAAATTTAAAGCCATCCACACATTGTATTGTGGGTTGAGTACCGATGAATACAATCGCATCTCCTCTTGCAAAACTGCAAAAGAGATTTGGGATAAGTTGGTAGTCACTTATGAATGGACTAGCCAGGTCAAAGAGACCAAAATCAGTATCTATCTTAGACAATATGAATTGTTTAAGATGAACCAAGATGAGTCAGTGAAAGCAACGTTCACCCGTTTTACGGAGATCATTAATAACCTTGACTCATTAAGAAAAACTTTCCAAAATGAAGAGAAAGTTAGAAAGATGCTCCGATGCCTTCCCAAATCTAAATGGGGTCCTAAGGTGACCGCCATAGAAGAAGCGCAAGACCTTACAACACTAGCATTGTATGACCTTCTTGGAAAGCTTATCACGCATGAGATGGTCCTCAACGAAGAGGACGGTCAACCATCCTCCAGTATAAAGAATCTGGCACTCAAAATCAAGAAGGATGTGCCATCAGAGGACGACGAAAGTGATGATGAGGAAGATCCCTTCGACTTGATCACAAGAGGACTTGCTCGGATTCTAAAAATGAAGAATCAATTCTCAAGCCGAGAATATGCAAGATCATCAAAGCATAAAAGTAAGTGTTCTAACCCTACTGAAAGGAAAAAATTTCTAACATGCTATGAATGTGGTGAAACGGATCACTTGATGAAGGAGTGTCCTCAAAAGAAGAAGAGTGATCGAAAGAAAGACGATTCAGACTCTACAAGTGAATCGGATTTGGAAAATGATCCAGTAAATCTTTGCTTGATGGAGGACCAAGACGATCAACATCTAGATGGTATTGTAAGAAACCTTATCTCTAGCCCTATTGATGTTGTCTCTGAATTTCTGAAAAATATGATTTCCAATGAAGAAAATTGCAGCAAAGAAATCAGCACCTTGAAAGAGAAGGTAAAGGATCAAGAAGTGTGCAAAAGGAAGCTGTCGCAGAAGCTGCAAGATCTTGACAGCCAAAATTCAGATCTTATCACTGAGGGTAAGACCTTACGATCGGAAAATTTCGAACTAAAGGCAAACCTCTCTTCTTTTAAGGCTCATAACAATGACCTTGAGAATGAAAAAGTGAAATTATCCGAAAAGTGTCAAGATCAACAAACAGGCCTGGTGCAATTCACTAGATCCAAAGCCACTCTTGACAAGATGCTTGGAGAACAACAACTTTCCTTGAACCGAAGTGGTATAGGATACAACAAGAATTTTCCTGTAAAACCTACTACCACGTTTGTTAAGGAGAAAGGAAGTTGACGATCATCTACTTGTTTCTTTTGTTGCAAAAATGGTCATGCAAAGGAAACATGTCCATATAGAAGAAAGGACCCTTATATCATTAGAAATACCTTTCCTGTACGTTTAAATGAATGGATAAGACAAATTTGGGTTCCTAAAGGGACAAGACCACCAAACATGGTCTATCCTAACTATGAATCTAAATTTGTACATTGGTCTAGCCGGAAAGGTTAAATTTGGTCGTTTTGCAGGATATCACCAAGATCAAAGAGCTTTAATGGATTGGAGCAATCGCTCTTGGTGATAATGGATAATTTTTTTTATATAAATGTTATGTGCTACTAATGATTCTCTTTGTTTAATATGTTTTTGGAGCTTAATTTGAATGTTGAAATGGAAGCATTATCGTAAGGGGGGTAATGATGTCTACTAACATCTCAAGACCTTGAGATCTGTTTCAAGGCCTTGACTAGCTGATGAATTTGTGAAATTCGATTTCTTCCCTTCCTTGTTGGAAGACAAAAAGGGGGAGAAATTAGGTTGCTTATGCTATATGATGTTATGCGCCATGTTTATGGTTATTTCCATATAATTGATATTTATTTTGTCTTCCATCAAGGGGGAGATTGTTGACTCTATCTTGATGTTATATTATATGTTTTTTTGTTAGTATAATGGAAGACAAAGAGATGTAGTATTTATTTTATACAAATATCAATTAGATTATTTATTGGGATTTATATTTAAATTATTTGTTGAAGATTTTGTGCATGATTTGATTTGGTTATTGAAGATTTGAGATTGACTTTCTAGAAGCCTCTTTGAAGATTTTGTGGAGCAATCTTCAAATTCAAAAGGTTATTGGTTTGTTGAAATCTTCAAGAGATATGGTTAAACCAATCTTTGGTTGCCTCCAACGTTTTAAAATAAACCATCAATACCAAAACACAGCCGAAGATCTTTGTTTGGAAAGAAAATCAAAACCATGGATGGTTTCAGGTTTTGGTAAGGTCTTACCGACACTGGTAAGACCTTACCGACAGTGACCTCAAAGAGTTACATAAGCTCCTGAGATTGGTTGATTCGTATTTAGTGTAATTGGGCCTATTTCTAATGGGCATATCTTACCAAGTCTTCCATCTCATTGGGCCTAATAGTGTAAGTTCTAAATTCGAGTGGGCCTAACTTTAAATGGGCTTGTTTTGATTTTTGCATATTGGGTTTATATTTTATCATCTCTATCACATATATCCATTATCTCTATTGTTGAGATTGCGTAGGGATTTGCTTGATTTTTCAACGTTAAGTTTCAAATAGCTCCAATCCCAGGCAAAGGTTCGTGGGTATAATAAGAAGCTTTTGGAAAGATTTTTCAACGGTTAAAGAATATTCAAGAAGGATTAGGTGCAACAACACTCATCAATCTCGGAGTAAATTCAAACGTTCAATTTTCAGAATTGGACGAGCCGGTCTTTATAAGGAGAAGAAGAGGATTGCAGTAGAGAGACACATCAGTACACATCGCTCAAAGGCTTCTGCAATCTCGTCTCCCGCATCATCTGATCTCACGACTCTTCCTACGATTTATTGCTTTATTTCTTTGAGAGTGTGAGGTTTCATTCGATCTTTATCGTACAATTCTTTTAGGGTTATACTAAGGGTACATCTCTACCCAAGGTCCCAAACGTATAGATATTTCGGTATCGGTAGGACTTTGTTTCACTGGTGTGTTTGGGTTGCTAGATAGGAAGTAGTCTAGAAGAGGGAAGGCCTTCTAGAAGTTATATCTAGTGCTCATAAGATAAAGTGAAATAAAGTTGTTGAATCCTACGGGTTGGATAACCCTAGGCGAGGACGTAGGCGGTTGTGACGAACCTCGTTAACAAATATCGCGTGCTTTACTTTCTGCTCTTTACATTCGTGCTTGTCTTTTCTTTACATATTGTTCACCACGTTTTTATTAACTTGTTTCTGCATTTCAGATAAGGTCTTACCTCGGGTAGTAAGATCTTACCTGTTTCAGCATTTGCGAAAAGTTTGCATACTTTATTCTTCTCCCATTGCTAGAGTATTTATTTGCCTTTTATCTGTCTATTCCGCACTTCAAACACGACATTGCATGAGTTTGGAAAATCGATTGTCGGCCAAAAGTGCAAAACTTTATTTGAAAAGTTGCAACAAATGGAATACCAACAAAAACTAGACTCGTCCAGCCGCCGCAGCGGTGCAGGTGTGGATGTACCCTTGACATTCTTTGTGCAATCAGATAGATGAAGACCCAAAATATTTATTCACCAAATGTGATATTACGTTAAAAATAATTAAGATTGATGAGGAGATTGGGCAGGTGTCATGTAGTAACGAGAATAGACATATAGGTAATAAAAGTATGAAACAAGTAAAATCATAACGATCAAGGATGTCTTTGCTAAAAGCATCATACAATTTGCCTAATGTAAAAAAAATGTATCTATCATACTACAACTATTTTTATTTTTAGTAATATATCCCCACCAATTATGTTTAATCAATATTTATTTTTCAATTAAAATCTATCTTATTTATCAATATTTTATCTCTTTATTTTCAATAAATTATAATATCATTAAATATATTAATTATAATTCAATATTATATTCCTAATGAATTCATCATGGAAAATAAATTTATTTTTAATCAAATATATATTTAGAGAATATGTTTTTTAAAAATTTATTGTATTACAAAATTACCCTTGAGTTTATTTATATTTTCAAGAAAAAAAAATACACCCTAACAAATTTTAAAATTTAAAGATTAATTCAATTTTAACTTTAGATCATAAATCCATCCCTTTGTAACAACAGTGCAGATCACATGCAACACTTTGTATACTCGGTGTAATACTAAATTATTTGAGGTATTATTTTACTTAAAATTTTTTAAATATATTATGTTTCACATAGTTATATTTACATGTTTATAAAATTTCATAATGAAAAATTATGTTTAAGAAAAATATAAAAACTATAAACTAATATAATTGATTTTTTTATTATATATATTTTTATAACATAATTTTTGACGGAAGATTTTTATAAATATGTAAATATAAGTGTATGAATGGAAAATATATAGTTTTAATTTCCTGATGTCCAAGTGAAGCAGCGAGGCAGCGAGGCAGCGATAGGTAAATAGGACCTCCGCTGCTGTAACAAAGGGAAAGGTCAAGGGCCAAGGGGAAAGAGAATGTCGCAGGCGGGGGGCAAGCTCCGATGCCAGAGGATTGGCTGCGACGCCACCTTCACCGACGATGACAATCCGGATGGTTCCTGCCGTTACCACGCTTCGGTATCCCTTTACTCCGCCTCAAATTTTATCCAATTTCTTGTTTTCTGTGTTCGCGTCGCTTTTGGAATTACGATGCTGTTTATTGAGCGATCCAATTGATTTTTGTGGCCGGTTCTTGTACAGCTGGTCTGGTCACCACAAAAGATTGCTAATTTTTTGATGTTTAGCTTCGGTAGTCAGTTTAGTCAAAGTTTCCGAACTGGGCATTGATTCGTGCTGCTGCTTTTTCAGCCCAGGTGATTTATTTTGACTTGGAGCTTAATAAGCTCCCTTTAGATATTTGCCCTGGAAAGTGCGTGTAGATCCGAGATGGGAAATTCACATCTTCAAATTCCATATCCTTTGAATTTCTTTTTTCAGATGAGTGCTGTTACCCAACAAACTTTGATCCCTTCGAAAGAAAGGACTTTGAAGAATGCAATCGACATGAAATTTCCAGATGTTAATTTCTCTGATGGGATCGTAACTCGTGAGAGTACACTACATAGTGTGTTAGGCTTGGAAGGTGGATTGGAGCAATTTTTGTGTGAGAAACTGAGAGTGGAAAAGTCTGTCTCCTTTTGCTAGTACTCAACTATATTGGTTGAAACTACGGTTTCTGCACCACAACAAATTCCAGTGAAGCACTCACATCTGTTGGAAAGGAGTTTAGGCCCGTTTGATATCGATATCAAGTCATCAAGTGATATTGATATTGGGTTATACCAAATACTAACCATTAGATATCGGGTTTGATATTTGATATCTAGATATCAATACCATACGGGCCTTATTCTTTCGTTGTTGTGCTGATGCTTGGTTCATTTATCCTCTATATGACTTCATAAAGAGAGAGCGCAGGAGTTTGATAATTCATTGCTCCTGGATTTTCTTAATTTATGCTCCTAGGGTGTGGCGTGGCTGTTCCTCTCGTGCATTTCATCCTCTCAACACTTGCTGAAAAAGATAATACCTTCTTAAAATAGCATCTGCAATCACATGAAAATGCTGCATTGGGTGTTAAAATCTAAGCTAGCTTGTTTATATTACTTTACTCTTACCGAATTCATTTTCATCATTGTGCATGTTGTGCTTTGTGTCTGGGAATCTCTGCCTTGATCTTCTTCATCAGGGGGTAAGTCAACCTCCACTTCCTTTTCCATGTCAGATAGAACTTTTGTTAGGCTATTTTAGCTACTATTTTGAATTATGATAATTCATGAACGTGCACATTTCGTCTTCATCCTGTGGTACTTGTTCATTCTAAGAATGATATCTTTGAATTACAGCCATTATTTCATGATGGAATGAAAGAGTGGAGCTGTTGCAAAAAAAAGAGTCATGATTTCAGTTTGTTTTTGGAAATTCCAGGGTATGTTTATCTTTTGATGTTCTTGCCTTCTTGCCTTCTTTTGTTTAATCCTTTCCTTCACGTGTGAGGAAACTGTTTGCCTTTATTTTAATGAAACCAAAACATTAAGCAGACAATAAAAAGTTTCTGCATTAAGCTTTCTGGAAATACCAGATTTTGAAGTAAAAAACCACACAATGAAATACACATGATTAGTCTGATGAGAAACCATAGAACCATTTCTCTCTAGATGAATTGTGCCCTCTCCTTTTACATTAAAGCATTCCTCGGTTTGATTAGAGAGAATTTTATTTGTTTAAGGTGCAAGACGGGTCAGCATACAACTGAGAAGCCAGCACTAGCAAAAGCAGCACCCAAGAATGCAACACCTCCTACTGTACCTGCTCCAGCTGTAGCTACTGATTCGATATGCTCTAGGTGTAAGCAGGGCTTTTTCTGCTCAGAGCATGGTATGCCCCTCTTGATGATGCTTGTTCTTAGCAATTTTTTATAACTATAATCCACACCTTCCAAATGTTTTTTTGGATGTCCTACGTTACTGCACTGGTTAATTATGGAATCATGTTGGGCAATCAAGTTCATTGTTGTAGGAAGTTCTGGAGTTATTTTCCTTCATCAATTATTTTTCCCTAGCACATCATGGCAGTCAGAGTCAGTGTTGCATTTTGTGAAATATAAGGTGGACAGAAATTATATATACAAGATTACAAGTGCTATACCTTCCCAACTCACAAAGAAAAAGAAAAAAAGAAAATATAAATCATCCAATACAAAAGTGGTGAACACGTTTTTTTTTTTAATCTGAATGTGAGAGTCATTATATAGCTGCGAGTGCAAAAATGATGATTATACTTTATTTCTGTTGAGTACACGAAGTCTTATTTTAGTTAAGAACGATTTTATATTTTTTGCTTGTCCAGGTTCAGCTGTGGAAAATGTGAAACAGGAACCTCCAAGCACAGCAGCAATTGCGACTGTTTGTCCAACAAAGAAAATCGTTGGCATAAATGAGCCACAGGTCTGTAAGAATAAAGGATGCGGAGAAACATTCAAAGAAAAAGATAACCATGATACTGCATGTAACTATCATCCAGGACCAGCTATCTTTCATGACCGGCTAAGAGGGGTAAGCTATCCTACTACGTATTAAGAAAAATATGCGTATTCAGATGGAATTATTCATTTATAATTTTTCTTCCTGTTCTCTAAAACACTTTCTCCCAACTCTTTGTTCTGCAGTGGAAATGCTGTGATATTCATGTGAAGGAATTTGACGAGTTCATGAGCATACCTCCTTGCGCTAAAGGATGGCACAATGCTGACCCTACATCATGAGTTATAAGTAACAGGCAAGAAACAGACCTTCTAAAATTGTTACTTGGTTAAAGCTCTATTCACTGCATGCTTATAGCCATAGACTTGACAAGGGAAATCTACCGAAACTCACTCCAGCTGTTTAAGGATTCGCATGCTGAGTCACACAGCTATTGGTATGTTGCTCTATCGAATATCAAATACTTTCACATTTCTACGAAAGTTTATTTGTGTAACGAAGCTATGGTTGATGTTTGCTTGAATTAAGTTCAAAATGTACTGAAAATATTTCATGGGTGATTCTTATTCTCTGAATTTCTTGTACTGTTATTGATGGAAACACTTAAGTTTAAAAATGTTGAGAGAACATAAATAGCTTGATTATCAATGTAATTAGGTGTTAGACTTAATCCTTGGTTGTAATTAGGTGCTTGTTTTGCAGCGAGAACACGCTGGTAACTCAAGGCCTGCATAACCTGCATTTGCATGTTAGCATTATAAAGTCATTATGTCTTGTGGAAGTTTATTTCTTAGAATAAATAAACAACAACAATAATTCCAGTATATCCCGCTCTAAGCAGGGTCTGGGAGGTCGAGCTGTATGCACCCTTTCCCCGACTAGGTCGAGAGGGTGTTTATAACTCGACCCCCCCCTATTGGCCATAGCCGACCGATCTGCCCAACACCGAATTAATGCCCAGATCTATCCAATACTGGTCACCACTGAACCTCTACTATCCATGTACTTCAACAAGAACCCTAACCTAAAAGTGCCCCCAATTTTCATAATCTAATCGATTAAACTATTAAAAAAACACAGATATGGCAATCCCAAATTACATGATGATCATCATCTCTATCTTTCACCCAGATATGCACCATAGCCGCCAGAAGAAAATCCACTAAGACACCAAATCAAATCGAAACCCAATTTAGCATAATCAACAACCAATAACGATAAATTTAGGGGGTTTGTTGGCTGATGTCAGTGAACGTTTTAGTGGTCAGTCGGATCTTATAGTTGGATTGTGGGTTGCAAACACAAAGAGAGAGGGGAAAGGTAGCAAGGAGGAGGGTTAAGGGTAGATATATTATGGTAGATAGGCGTGGGAAGAAAAGACTTTGGGCGGTAGATAGCACAGAGGACGACGACAATGACAAGGACAATTACAGTGGCATCAGACATGGTGGGAGGAAGATGAGAGTGGAGAGTATTTGAAATTGCAAAATTGGTTTGATATTTGAATGCTGAAATTTTCGCTAAACGTACGGTCTCGACACCAGCTTATGAAGTTGGTAAGCGTTTTTGTTTGAAAATAGTTTGCTGACACGTGCTTTCCGAGTCGGCAAAATGTCTATCGACTTGAAATGCTGGTGTCGGCAAGTTATTTTCAGTCAAAAATGCTTATTGACTCTGTAAGTTAGTGTCAAGACTGTGCTAAACAAACCATATTGGGAAGAGTAACACTCCATAAATAGTAGCATTTGTAAAACATGAATCATCATTGACATTGATAAATCATAAGGCTGTAATCCAAACAAAGCCTTTAGTCTAGCAGGACACCGAGTGGCCAGAAGAGAAGGGGTTCGGGGCTTACGATCTCTACACCCTAACACTAAGCCCCGTTTCTTAACTAAGAATTCCTACTGTTTGATTCTCCTAAGCCATCTTTTCTCATTCGAGTTTTTGAACTTACACTTGAATGAGATCCGATGTTTACAATCTTCTATGATTTCCTACCACACTCCTTCGGCGTTTCTTTCTCTCCATCGAATATGGCACAGTTTCTTGCCCCACCAAATAAAATAGATGATCGCGGAGAAGGCAATTAGCTTGCCTGAAACACCGGTGATCATCTCCTAGTCCACGGTGGCTGTCTGCTAAACTAGATCAGCCAAGCTGCAGTCAACGGTTGTGTACTCCAATCCAGCTCCACAGCTCACACACTGTCCGGGACTTCTTGAATGAAGGAGCGCTGAAGTAAGAATTAAGATGATGATGTTTTTTTATAAGGTAAAGTTTGGGTGGGGTGAGGCTCTGGTAGACCACCAGCTAAGAGTACCCTTTCGGATGAAAATACGCAATTCGCGATCGTCCAAGGTTGAGGGTTAACTCGTGTAAAACGGGCAATCCGATCCACGATTGTGTTGATTTAATGGAAAATGTGTGAGATGAAAACCGAGTG
Organism: Persicaria tinctoria; assembly: GCA_037127255.1. Classification (NCBI taxonomy): domain Eukaryota; kingdom Viridiplantae; phylum Streptophyta; class Magnoliopsida; order Caryophyllales; family Polygonaceae; genus Persicaria; species Persicaria tinctoria. The sequence continues at coordinate 14,493,447 of JBANSL010000007.1, read as the reverse complement.
GAACAGTTGCAACGAGAACATGATGTTCGAGATGCTGATTTCAATCTCCCATGGACAACGCCAGCAACCCTTTGTTGCATTGACAAATGTTAGATTGTCGCCCTCCACCGGGATTTTGTGGATTCTAAGCTGCCTTGCTATAGAGACTCCGAGTTGAAGGCCCCTTGCTTCAGCGATAAGAGTAGAGCTATACCCATAATGGATTCCGCCACAACCGATCACCTCGATAAGTCTTTCTTTTGCTTAGCTACTATGTTCCTTTATTTGCAGTAAGAATTAAGATGATGATGTAAATAAAGTTGCCGTTAATATCATTAAACTTCCATCTTTATTCCTTTTCCCCCAATTCAATTTGGGTACTTTTTTCATCTGTCATTTACATTTACACAAAGATCATGTTCAAAACCAAGAGTGAAAACTATCAACACTGTCCACAGCTGTATTTCCAAATGTCAATGTCGTCTCTCTTAATTTTTGGAGACTTCCACTAAAGACTACTGTAAATTATTGCTTCAATCTGCAACCGTTTGATTTGATGCCTCTCCGGAGAGCAATTCGTCAGTGGTAAATCCGAACAGGAGGCAACTGTACACCAGAAAGAAAGGGAATTGCGTGTGGTCTCTCCGCCAAATCCCGATACAGTTCATACTCGGCCTCGTAATCATGGAGATCAAGCTCCCCCCTCTGGTTCGTGTGGTAGTGGTGCCTCGCCGTCGCCGCCTTCCCGAACCCGAACAGGCTCACTTTGTCGCACACCCCGACGGCCGTCATCACCGCCTGCATCCCCGATGAGTAGTGGAACATGAGGCCGTCGTGCACCGCGAACCACCCCTCCAGGGTCCTGTTCCCGCCGCCGGCACCGTCGAACCACCGCCGGAGGGAATAATACTTGATGATCTTGGCGCAAAGGAGGTCGAAGGCGGGCGGCGTGACGAGGAAGGGCGAGTGGGAGGAGGCGTTGCAGGCGGCGAGGTCGAGGAGGTGGAGGGGCTGGCAGAGGTAGAGGAGGATGGGGACGGAGGCGCCGTAGGGGTGGCAGGCGCAGTTGCGGCGGCGGGCGCAGAGGTGGAGGATGTTGCTGTTGACGAAGGAGAGGGTGGTCTTGGACCCGACGTGCTTGGGGAAGGGGGCGATCGGGGCGTTGTTGAGGCGGATGACGGCGTCGTGGGAGTCGATGGCGGCGCCGTGATCGGAGTTGAGGAGGATGCCGCTGTTGCCGACGACGGCGCAGGAGGAGTACCGGCCGAGGAGGGCGGGGAGGCTGGAGAGGGAGTCCTCGGGGCGGGAGGATCGGCGGCGGGAGGACCAATCGGAGAGGAGTGGGAGGAAGCGGAGGCGGTAGAGGAGGCGGAAGGAGGGGGAGGCGAGGTCGACGGGGGGCAAGGAGCGGCGCCAGGCGAGGAAGGGAAGGGAGCGGGAGAGGCTGTTGAAGTCGGCTTTCAGGAGGAGGGAAATTTCGCGGCGGAGGGAGACGTCGGAGGGGTCGTCAGAGGCGAGATCGGCGATGGTGGAGTTGAGCACGGGGAAGTCCTGTTCGAGGGGGAAGTCGGCGGAGGAGGGGGAGAAGGACAGGGAGAAACGGAAGATGAGGAGGGCGGTGAGGAAGGCGGCGATGGCGAGAGATGATATGAGGCGGAGCATTGGGGATGGCCGGGGAGCGGCGGCGGTGGCTACCGGCGGCAACACCTTGATAAAGGCGGGTTTAGGGTCATGATCTTGTTCTCGTTGTTGGATCCCTATCCCCATCCCAATAATTCAGATTCGATTCGAGTCGAGTTGATAGTATTCAATTGATTGATTGAATTAGTAGTTGAAGAAAATGGACATCCAGATGGAAGATTGTGGCGTGGAGGGAGTGCGCGGGAGGGAGGGAGGAAGAACTGCGGTTGAATTGGAATTGGAATTGGAATTGGAATCTAAAATAATAAAATAAAACAGTTTAAAAATAAAGGGGAAAAAAAGAAAGGAATTGGGGTGGGGGGGATTTGGGAGAGGTGGAGACGCAGACGGAGACGGAGACCTCAAACTCAACTCAACTCGGGGTGCTTTCTACTGGGGATGGCTTTGCCTGCTTCCTCTCTCTATTTACCTCATTTTTCATATTGCATTCCTATTTGGCTAAATTGCAGGAAACAGCCCCTTAAATAGGTCATGTTGTATAAAACCACCTCTTAAAACCGACATTGCAGAAAATCACCATCTAAAACACTTCAGTTAGCAAAGTCACACCCACTAGCCAATTTTCGTTAGTTGAGGGTTTAAAATGCATAAAAAGACATTTATACCCGTTGTTTTATTACAATATTATTTTATTACTACAAGTGAATTGACCAAAAAAAGTAGTTTGTTAAAAAAAAAGAAACAAAGTACATAAATTATGTTAATAACTAGGTTGTGTTCTAGCATATGCTTAGAAATATGGTATACAAAAAATAACGATCCAAGTATTAAAAATATGACAAAAATAATAAATATGAATTACAATGTGTGAATTAAACTAATAACGATCCAAGTATATAAAAAATATAAAATCTAGAGTTAAATAATTCTTTCTAGATATAAATAAAATAACATCTATCAAATAATTAATTTTGATACAAATAATTCTTTTTATATAAATAAAATAACGCATATCAAATATTTATTGATTAATATTTTTGAAATGGTACGTATGACTATAAAATAGTTTTATTTTGTATTTTTTTTTATCAATTAACTAATATATATAGATAGATTGTGGCTTATGATAATTTTTTTTTATAAATTATGACAACATATCATTTTAATAAATTTTTTGGTGGATTCTTTTTAGAATCAACCATAACATACCCCATAGACCTTCAATTAATTTTTTTTAATTAATGTCTTTAGTGATAAAATAGTACTACCTCTGTTGCAAAATATAAGTCCATTTACTATTTAGCACGCTTTTTAATGAGCTAAAAACTCCATTAAATATTAAATTTTTTTACATAGTATTATACATATTGTTTATGTATCATACTATGTAAAAAATTTAATATTTTATGGAGTTTTTAGCTCATTAAAAAACGTGCCAAATAGTAAAAGGACTTATATTTTGCAACGGAGGGAGTACTAAATATGAAGGTTAAAAATATCTTTTCATGCATTTTTAACCTTCAACTAATGGCAATTGGCGTGTGATTTATTTTGCTAACTAAAGTGTTTTAAAGGGTGCTTTTCTTCAATTTCAGTTTGAAGGGGTAGTTTTATATAAAATAACATATTTAAGTGGTGGTTTTATGAAATTTCACCTAGTATTTCCTTTTGTGACGGCTCCCTTTCCAGCTTGGAGGTCCAAATGTCCAGTGTCACTTAGATTTTTTTTTTTTAAAAAAAATTAAAGACTAGAAAGTAGAAACTACTCGTTCTTATGTAGTTGACTAATAATAGTAGTTACAGAAAATTGGGGAAGGGTCAAATTTTGCATAGAAAGATATGGAATGACTCGGAATGGCAATTCCACCCGTATCCGACGGATATCCATCTCATTCGACCCGAAAAAGTGGGTGAAAATTCAAAATAAAGCGGACATTAAATGGGTGATGGGTGAACGGGTGATGGGTCGGGTCGGATTCGGGTGAAGACATTCCCGACCCATCACCCGACCCGTCACCCGACTTATATTATATAATTATATTTTATACGTGAAATTACTAATATATCCCCATAAACCCTAATTCAAGATACCTATAAATTTCGAGCTTGAAGGCTTTGGTCGTTGAAGATTATGTTTTCTCTTCTTTTTATTCATAAATGTTTTTTCTAGCTTGAAGTGTTGAAAGTTGTGGATGTTTACACGTATTTGACCGAATTTGACTATATTTGGTACTGGTTTATTCGTCGATGTGTTCGACATATATTTTTCAATAATTTTTTTAATGAATTTGATGTCTTGTATTTCACCCAAATTATCACCCTATCCACCCGATCACCCGGTGGGTGATGGGTGGACGGGGCGGGTGAAATATTTGGTGGGCGATGGATCGGGTAGGGTGAAGGATTTTGGGTGGTGATGAAGGGTTTATTTTCAAACAAATAAATTTATAAGATCGAAACCCCGCTATAGTATAGTAGGGTCAAGTTCGTCCACAGGGAGAAAGTCAGTGACTCAATTCTAGTTACCAAAGAGCAAGAAATAGCAAGAAGAGATGACAAATGTAGAGATTTTTTTGGGGTTTTAACGTTGCTGAATTTTTGGAAGAAAATCAATAATATGAAAGATCTAGGGCATAAGGATCACCACAACGATAATCGTACAAGCATTGCAATGGATCATGTAAAAATCATGTTTTTATCTATTAAATAGGTCAACTTGCATCAACCCTAGCAAAGCAATCAATTTATTCTCACAAATTAATAGACTTTACTAACAATCTTAATTAGGTTATCAAACTTGCGTTCAAAATCCTAATTACTATCCAACTCACAATTCAATCTTTCAACTCAATTGCAAAAAGGAATTTCCCCAAATTTTCATTGAGTTCTTAAGCACATAAAATAGATAAAATCAATCAATTCATCAATTCATATCAAAATTGCAAGCATAACTATCGTTGGGATCACCCCAACCCTAGAAAAGGCGACTACTCACGCATAAACATGGTAGACATTGCAAAATTCATGAAATAAATAAAAATCAGAAAATTAAATTGCATAAAAACTTGAGAATAATGTCAACAAAGCGTCACAAAAGCCTCACAAAACGTTCTCTAAACGTGTGTTCCAAATTCTAACGTGTGCTGAAAAAAGTCGTCCCAGGAAGAAGAAGATCCTCCAAACCCTAAAAATCCAATTTATACTTAATATCCCATAAACTAAATTAGGAAATAACAAATATATGAATTTTATCTAAAGTCTATCTAAGGAAAATAGGTAAAAATAATTAAATCGGGGTAAATTAGGTCCGCTGGGACTCATACCGAGGCGGAAGACCTTGGTACCGACCCCCCTTAGGGTCGGTATGACCACTGTAAGCTTAATTCGTCTCGCACTTCCAGATTGAGCCTCGGTACCGACCCCCCTTAGGGTCGTTATGGGGTCGGTATGACGATAGTCCATCTCGGACTTAAAGAAACGCCCGTATCTCATTCGTTATAACTCCGATTGCTTCTTTTCTTTTTCCTATGCGCTCTAAATTCTCTTCCGCATCTTTTCTCTCTTGAAAATTTCTTCAAAAACAGCTTCCAAAAATCTGTAAAACACACAAAAGCTAGTGAAGACATCTATTTCTCATGAAATATTAACACTTATGCAAAAGACACTAAACCCAATGCAAAACTTATGAAAATGACTTAAATTAATGATAAAACATATAGGAAAATATAACTAAAAACATGCACATCAAAATACCCCATACTTAGACTTGCTTGTCCTCAAGCAATAACCAAGCGATAACCAATACCTACAACACATCCTTCAAGTCTTCGCCCTTGTCAAAAGCAACATCTCAAGTAGTAGCAATGTAAAACAAGTGCATTTAACGTCATCACACATATATGAGCGATCCATAGGCATAGGCAATATAAATCCAACCTCACAAGGATAATGTGTTTACACTCAACTCTCAATGTGTTTAGGCTATGAAGATCAACTCTCAACTCAATTCCATATACAAACTCATAAACATTGCAATTTATAATGTAAATCCACTTCGCAACCAATTATGTAAATGCAAACAAGAACCATCAAGAGGACTTCGCTCAATGGAAGACTTCAAAGAAGACTCCATTCGGCGGGGTTGTAATGTGGCTTGGTAAGAAAAATAACGGCATGAAATTATTTGGCTATGTGGTGCTCAATAAAATTCGGGAATTAAGACTCCAAAATCTCCAACACAACTCAACCAAACCAAAACTCTCAATCATATGAATAAACCAAACTCCCCAACTCATCTAAATGAAGAACACAATCTCTCAAACTCAATAAACCTCTCAACAATATGAATCTTGCAAAAGTAAAGGAAATAAGGTAAATTTGGCTCATGCACGTTATTCACAAACATATAAACACAAACTTTCATTCTTTTTTTTTTTGCTTTCTTTCCTTAATTTCGTTTTTTTTTTTGGAAATAAATAAAATAACCTAAATAAATAAAAAAATAATGCATTTATAGGGTGAGCCAAAAATCCTTTTACATAATATGCATAGCAAGATAAAAATATCAAACCAACCCATAACTTATTAAACTAAAAAATTCTTCTCACTTGAAATCAAACACAAGCGCATTCCTTCCACAAACCATCATTCTAACCAACTCTAAGTCTTAATTCCCAAATGGGGTCAGGCTCAATTCGGCTAAGGATAATTTTGTGGAGCTTATAAATAAAGGCTCGGGCTAATGTTTTGGCTTCAAGCAGAGATAATGCAGGGTAGGTAAAGAGAGGATAAAATTGGCTTAAATGATGCCTCCATCATTTAATTCTCATTCACATAAACATATAAATGCATTGGCTTTGAATAACTATCACAACATTTAGAGAAGTATAGGAAGAGTAAATACACTGAAGAAAGCAGAGGGATTTTTTTATGTTCTCCCTATAAGGCCAAAATTCTCACAACGACAAATTTTGTTGGATTTCAACCTTTAGCCTAGGATCATATGTGCTCAATTTCATCACAAGTTCACAATCCACATAAAAACATTTTCAATGACTTAGGCTAAACCTTCCAAACATGTCATAGGATTTACATGATCAAGTCAATCATTTTTTTTTATCATCATAGGACATCTAAGTTAGGGTATAAACTCAATATAAGACAAAACAAAAGTAAACATGCATTTTTTCTTTTTCTTTTTTTTTTTCCAGATTTTATGAAACTAAAATCAAGACTAAAGTGACTAAAACATAAAATGCATAAACCTTAAACATGAATGCATAACATAATCCATAAAATAAGGTGCAACACATAAAACATGATCATAAACACATAAAAATGACACACATAAGTTTTCTGAATCCCCACCCCATACTTAAAATTAGACAGTGTCCCCACTGTCAAAAGAAAAATCAAAGTAAAAGGGAAAAGACTCAAAAACTCACAAAAGAAATTCAGAAGCTGCTGAAGACATCCATAAGCTCTACTCTACGGAGAAGGTGGTGGTGGTGGGAATGGATGCTGGTCCGCCAGAGGGGTCAGTACGGACCCTGAGAGGATCGGTATGGACTCGGATCGAGTGCTTTCTCGCTCCTTTCTCCTTTTTTCGCCTGTTTCCGTCATGGTTTTCTCTCAAGACCTGCATTGTTAGTGCTATATGTTCTATCCCAACTATCTTACCTATCCTAAAATTCAAAAATAAAAAATAAAATTTAAAAAGGAAAGGAAATAAAGCGGATTGCCTCCCGTAAGCGCTACCTTTAACGTCATTAGCCTGACGTGGTTACTTCAACTTCAATCCGGATCGGGAGGAGGTGGAGGATCCGGTGGCTCAGCTGGAAGAGATGATGGTGGAACGTCCTTGGGTGGTACATCATAATTGGCCCTCAGGTGACATGACCCTCGCTCATTCGCTTTGTACTTCCTTGGATCTCCTTTCCTTGCCTCATGAATAAGCTTAAACCTTCCTGAGTAGACGCTCCAATCTTCCACCCATTCATCCTCGCTGAGAAAGCACTCAGGAGGTGTGCTTCCCTCATGTATAATCCTCTTCCTCTTCATTGAATTGACTCCTTGAGCTTCCCCACCGTCATACACAAATAGTTGTATTGCATTGTTGAGTTCGGTGTACAATGGTGGAGGGGGAAGAGATTTCTCAACCTTGTCTTCTATCGCCTCATCTTTGATGTGCCACTTCGCAAGCACCCCATACTTAAATGCGACTGTCGATTGCTCGAAATCGTCGAGAATCACTTTCACCTCGAATGACAAAGGTGGCGGTGGACTAGTAGTAATAGTAAAGCACGCTTGTTCATCATGAGAAAAGAGGTTAGGGATCATACCTGAGCTTACCTGTGGCTCGGTAGGATTTTGTGAGTTTTCTACAGGAGGTTCCTCTTTCTCTTTGAGCACTTCTTCCTCTTGTTGGGGTTCCTCACGTGTCTCCTCCTCTGTAGGATCTTTGCAACTCTCTTCATCCTCCTTAGGACATGCAATCGAATCGTCAAGAGCCTGAGTAGAGTTAGCACAAGTGTATGTTGACTTTGTTGGGATAGGTACCAACTCATTCTCAGGCTCTTCTCCACCTACAAGCTCGCAAAAAATAATGTTATCATATGAACCAACCTCATACCTATATGACATCTCTATCGGTTCTGAGGCTGCGTCTTGTGAAGGTGATTCTGGCAAGTCCTCCTTCTCTTCGGCCAAATCTCCCAATTGCGCTTGGATACCCTTCAATTGGGAACTTATATCATCGCGAAGCCCATGGAGTTCCTCTTTGAGCTCTTGTACCCATGATGGTGGTTCTTGGTGCTCAGAATACCAATATGATTCTTCCGGAGGCGACTCCCATTTCTCATAAGGAGGAGGAGGAGGAGGTTCCTGATAGAGATTCCAGGGTTGGGAGGGCTCATACGAGTCCATATAGTCATGTTGAGCATAATACCTCTCTGTTGGATGATAGGAATCATATGACTGTTGGGCTTTGGTTGAATCATCGGAGGACTTCTTTGCTTTCCAACTATCAAAATCAATGAAATCTTCATCCTCCTCATCAACCTCGGCTAGATAGCTCGCAAACTCCTTTTTCCTTGCTTGTCGTCTTTCTTGTTCAGCCCTTGTTTCAAAATAATCATATGCATACTGCATCTTGTACCTAATCTTGAAAACTCAAACAAGTGCACATATCAAATAGCAAGGGTTTGGCACCAAGTTGGTACCGATGAGGCGGGTGGTGGGAGGTGGGATGTTCGAAAAATAAAAACTAACTAAAAGAGAAGAAAATAAAATAAAATAAAATAATATTTACAAAAGAAAAGAGATGGGCTATTCCCAAATTCTAATAGTAACTAAAACTTTGGCACAATTGAAATCTCCCCGGCAACGACGCCAATTTGATGAAGGGTTTATTTTCAAACAAATAAATTTATAAGATCGAAACCCCGCTATAGTATAGTAGGGTCAAGTTCGTCCACAGGGAGAAAGTCAGTGACTCAATTCTAGTTACCAAAGAGCAAGAAATAGCAAGAAGAGATGACAAATGTAGAGATTTTTTTGGGGTTTTAACGTTGCTGAATTTTTGGAAGAAAATCAATAATATGAAAGATCTAGGGCATAAGGATCACCACAACGATAATCGTACAAGCATTGCAATGGATCATGTAAAAATCATGTTTTTATCTATTAAATAGGTCAACTTGCATCAACCCTAGCAAAGCAATCAATTTATTCTCACAAATTAATAGACTTTACTAACAATCTTAATTAGGTTATCAAACTTGCGTTCAAAATCCTAATTACTATCCAACTCACAATTCAATCTTTCAACTCAATTGCAAAAAGGAATTTCCCCAAATTTTCATTGAGTTCTTAAGCACATAAAATAGATAAAATCAATCAATTCATCAATTCATAGCAAAATTGCAAGCATAACTATCGTTGGGATCACCCCAACCCTAGAAAATGCGACTACTCACGCATAAACATGGTAGACATTGCAAAATTCATGAAATAAATAAAAATCAGAAAATTAAATTGCATAAAAACCTGAGAATAATGTCAACAAAGCGTCACAAAAGCCTCACAAAACGTTCTCTAAACGTGTGTTCCAAATTCTAACGTGTGCTGAAAAAAGTCGTCCTAGGAAGAAGAAGATCCTCCAAACCCTAAAAATCCAATTTATACTTAATATCCCATAAACTAAATTAGGAAATAACAAATATATGAATTTTATCTAAAGTCTATCTAAGGAAAATAGGTAAAAATAATTAAATCTGGGTAAATTAGGTCCGCTGGGACTCATACCGAGGCGGAAGACCTCGGTACCGACCCCCCTTAGGGTCGGTATGACCACTGTAAGCTTAATTCGTCTCGCACTTCCAGATTGAGCCTCGGTACCGACCCCCCTTAGGGTCGTTATGGGGTCGGTATGACGGTAGTCCATCTCGGACTTAAAGAAACGCCCCTATCTCCTTCGTTATAACTCCGATTGCTTCTGTTCTTTTTCCTATGCGCTCTAAATTCCATTCTGTTCTTTTTCCTATGCGCTCTAAATTCTCTTCCGCATCTTTTCTCTCTTGAAAATTTCTTCAAAAACAGCTTCCAAAAATCTGTAAAACACACAAAAGCTAGTGAAGACATCTATTTCTCATGAAATATTAACACTTATGCAAAAGACACTAAACCCAATGCAAAACTTATGAAAATGACTTAAATTAATGATAAAAACATATGGGAAAATATAACTAAAAACATGCACATCAGGTGGTGGTTCGGGTGACGGAAGTAGATCATCTACCCATCACCCGACCCATTTCCATCCCTAGGAATGAGGATGAACCTCTGGGGTTCGTTTGGTTAAACGTGGGAAATAGACTTCTCGGGAAGTAACCTCATAGGATATATAATTCTCATGAATTCTATTTCATGGGAAATGTAAAAAAGTGTTTGGTTGGAAATAATTTCCCATGAATTCAATTTTTATGTTTTGTTTGGTAATATGGATTTTTCATAGTAATTGGAGATTTTTCTAATAAAAAATAAAATTTATAGGAGATTTGGGATAAGTGAATGGAGGAAGTAGAACTTACCTATCCCCACCGTGGTAAGCTAACTTCCCCCATTTCATAGGAATTGAAATTCTCATGAATTGTAATTCCTAGGTTTTTCCATTTTCAAAAATCATACCAAACACATGTATTGAGGCTTACTTTTTAGGATTTTGGACTTCCTGGGAAGTAGAAAGCTAACCAAACAAGCCCTAACATATTTTACATTAAATAGACAGTGATGGATGGTCTTAAAAAAAATAGAAAATTATATAAAAGTAAATAAAATAATTTATAAGCAAATATATGAAACGATTAGAGGAACAAACTTAGGGTTTGTTTGACTGTTTGGATTTCCAATGCATTATGCTTATAAGGGCCCGTTTGGTATAAATGTGATAATCGGAATGAGAATCCAAATTCGGAATAAACCATTACCGAGACACATTGTTTGGTATGATATCGGAATGAGAAACTCACAAATTCATCCAAAAAATTCGAAGTTCCAAATTCAAGAGTAAATCAATTCAATCTCTCAAATTAAGAATAAAAATACATAAAATTAACATACAATTTCAAAAATTCATCACAAAAATAAACAAATTTGAACAAATTTCGGTCAAATGGTGGTTGAACATACAATTTCAGAAACCCTAATCCAACCATTACCGGAACGACGACAATGGAGGTCCGATAATGACGGGGGAGATCTGGTCGGAGAGGGGGGGGGGGGGGGGGAGAGGAGCACCGGATCTGGATTCAGCGTGGAAATGGAGGAAGCCGGCGACGCTAGACAATTGCGTTGGCATAGGCGACGGGAGAGAGAGAGAGAGAGAGAGAGAGAGAGAGAGGCACCAAAAGATGGGATTCGACTGGGGAATGGAGGACGACGAGAGCGGCTGTAGGGGCTTAGCTAGGGCAACAACAATGACAATAGCGACTTCTGATTCAGACACGATATCAAAGTCCGACTCGAACCAATAACTGGGGGTCATGTGTACGGGCGCACATGCGCTAGTAGCCTAGCACACAAGCCGACCGAGGTTCCATGCTAAAACCAATTTGCAATAGAAGAAAGTAGCCCACCGACTCATATACTAGGGCTTGTTATGTTCAACTTTCGATGTGGACACTTTTGGTCTCATTCACATCTCTCAACACTCCCTTGCAAGTGCAACTAGGAATGACTCATCTAGTTGACACTTGGACAACTGGTAACCCAGACAAAGATTGAAAGACGAGCCGTTAGGCTAACCGCTCTGAGACCATATTAAAGTCCGACTCGGACCGTTGACTGAGGGTCGTATGCACGGGCGCACATGCGCTAGTAGCCTAGCACACAAGCCGAGTGAGGTTCCATGCTAAAACCAATTGGCAATAGAAGAAAGTAGTCCACCGGCTCATATACTATGGCTTGTTATGTTCAACTTTCGATGTGGGGCACTTTTGGTCTCATTCTTATCTCTCAACACGCCCTTGCAAGTGCAACTAGGTGCAACTAGGAATAACTCATCTAGTTGACACTTGGACAACTGGTAACCTAGACAAAGATTGAAAGACGAGCCGTTAGGCTAACCGCTCTGATACCATATTAAAGTCCGACTCGGACCGGTGACTGAGGGTCATGTGCACGGGCGCACATGCGCTAGTAGCCTAGCACACAAGCCGAGTGAGGTTCCATTCTAAAACCAATTGGCAATAGAAGAAGTAGCCCACCGACTCATATACTAGGACTTGTTATGTTCAACTTTCGATGTGGGACACTTTTGGTCTCATTCACATCTCTCAACAATGGTGGTGGCGATGACATTGGACGGTGATGGTAGAGCGTTGTCAACCGATATGGACGACAGCGAAGGCGGCAGAATTGGATGGCGGAGGCATCGGCGATGGACAGGGGGTGTAGAGGAGGTACACCGGTGGAGGTGGAGGTCGAGGAAGAAGACGGGTGAATAGGGTTTTGTGGGAAATTGGGAATGGGCCATTCCTTGGGTTTTCTTTGGGGATGAAAGTGGCTAAAAAATGGGGATGTGAGGATTACTGGGAATTATTTTAATTCCTATTTTTTTACCCACCAAACACCGAAATGGGAATCACTCATTCACATTCCCAATTTTGTTAGATACCAAACAGGCCATAAGGATAATAATTTTTAAAGTGTTTGTTTAACTAAATTATATGTATTATAAATAATATGAATTTAAAATAAGATATTGTGTTAAGTTTATAATTACCTTATAAACTTTATATAGTTAATTTACACAATTTGTAAGTATTTTATTTGAAAATTATGTTATTTTAAATACCTTATAATTTTTTTAACCAAAACTTTGAAAATGATTATACTTATAAGCATAATGCATTGAGAATCCAAACACACCTAAGCACAACATACTTAAAATAGAAATTAATTGGCATTTTCTTAAAGTTAAGTAAGCGTTAGAAAAGCTTGGGTGAAAAGATTGATGAGTTAGAGGGGTTGGGCACATACGGTTTAGAGAATTGGGTGTAAAGGGTGGTGGTGTCGATAGATAGTCTTGAGAGATGAGTTTTTTGGGGACACTTTTCCGTAGTCTAGTCCTTTGTATTTTTCCACGAGACCCTTGGTATGGTCTCCGTGCTTTTGTAACTTGGTTACACCCATCTTATATATTTACCAGTTCAAAAAAAAAACTATCTTTCATCTTCTGAAATCAAAGACACCACAAAATCCAAGAAAAAGAAGAAACACCATGTGGAAATCACAATTGCCAAGAAGTTTTAAAATTAACTTTGATAGGTCTTGAGTCGCTTTGGACAAAATTACATCAGAGTTTTTTTATTAGAGATCATGTGGGAGAGATGTGGGTCCATTTTCACACTTATCCCGGAGGTGTTGGGACTTCGAGGGGGATTGGTTGCTGCTAAAGAGTTAGGACTCCGCCTAATACCAATCATGCATGATTGGATATGGAATCTTTGACTTCCCCCTAAAACCCATAATCTTATTTGGAAAATCAACATGAATGCTTTAGCAACTAAGACGAGACTTAATAGATTTTACAATAGGGTGCCCTCCCAATGTTGTCTTTGCAATATGGAAGACGAGGATGACACACATCTATTTCTTAATTGTCCAGTGTCTACAACCATAATAAGAAAATACGAATTAACCACCGGTAAGTGTTTCTTGGGAATAGGAAACTCAAACTCTTTACAGGATGACTTGTGCCAGATTAGGAAAAACAATATCTACTTTGAAGATCTATGTATAACCTGGCAGAACATTTGGGAAATTAGAAATTCTATCATTTTTAAGAATGGTAGAATGGAGGACATGGTAAGAATTATAAAAAAAATTCTAAAATGCCAGGCTGATTGACATGAAGCAAGCATTAAAACAAAAACGGAAGGTAAGAAACGAAGAGGAAAACCTATAAAATGGACGAGACCCGCTCATGGAGTTTACAAAATTAATGTCGATGGAGCAGTAAACAAAAATGGACGAGACCCGCTCATGGAGTTTACAAATTTAATGTCGAAGGGTGTGTTTGGATTCCATTGCATTTTCATTATAATGCAATTATTTTACCTCGTTTTATGTGTCCGTTTGGTTGTAAAAATAAAAATCTCGTAAAAACCGTGGTAAAACCGTAATTTGACAAAATAATCACATAAATCGAGATAAAATAATTGCATTTTAATTAATAAATCGTGGAATCTAAAAATATCATAATTTAAACGCCTTAACCTTTTTGTTAACCAAACACCGCCTTATCATTTTGCATTATAATGATAATGCATTTGGAATCCAAACACACCCGAAGTCTTCCAAGAAAAGACGTACTACTAAGGGATCAGTAGTTTTCACCGAAGCCCTGGCTGTGTAAAAGGGGATCGAGCTAGCTTGTAGCAGAGGCTGACAGAATGTTATCATTGAAGGAGACAGTTTATCAGTGATCAAAGCTATCACAGGAGATGCAAACATACCGTGGGAAATTCTGAGGATCATTGAGAGCATTAGAAGAATGAAGACTCAAGTTAACACCATCAGTTTCAGACATATCTTCTGGGAAGCAAATGCAGTATCAGATTTTATTGCTAGATTTGAATCTGATTGTAATCTTAATTCCCTCCCTATTAGACCTGTCAAAACACAACCCGACCCGGTGACCCGACCCGAAAAATTTCCGACCCGAACCCGGAAATGTTGACCTGATTTTTTTTTCCGACACGAACCCGAAAAACCCAAAATTTTCCGGGTAATCTGGGTTTCGACCCGGTGACCCGATTGACCCGGTTGATTTATAATTATATATAATTAATTTATATATATATAATTAAAATTTATCATAAAATTATCAAATCATGATTTTTTTAATTTAAAAAAGAAAAAATTGACAAACTCGAAATCGACCCGAAACCCGGTCAAACCCGGGTTCGAGTCAACCCGAAAAACCCGGAACCCGTTTTACTCGAAACCCGAAGTGACCCGACCCGAATGACCCGTTTTTTGTAACGTCATCTGCAAGGATGATCAAGATCGTTCTTCTCTTTAGAAGACGCTCTAATTTTTGCCCACTGTAAAAAAAAAGGAAAAAAAAAGAAAAAAAAGAAAAAAAAAAAAGAGTTAGGACTCCGCCATATGCATATTAAAGATGATAACCTTATTGCTATCAAATTTATATTAATATCTTCATTATTTTTTATATTATTAAAATATCATTTGAATATAAATATATTTTGAATATTTATACTATAGATCCTCATTAATAAATTACATTAAAAATATTTTTATTAGTGAACATATTCCAAGTGAATCTTGCATAATGTTAATTGTTTGAACCTTATTGAATTTCTACATCGTTGGATTTTGAGTTTGTAAACTTTCTCACATCTAAATTTGATTTTCATAAATGATCGAATATGATGTAGATATAGTTTTTTTCTTTCATGAAAAAGTTGAAGTCTACCTTAATTGTAGAGCTTTAGTTTATAAAATTAGTTTTCATCAATGTATTTTACTTCTTTATTTTTTAAATCTAATCATCATAATAATTATTACGAAACTACAATAAATTCAAATGAGGGTTATAGAGCATCGAATGATACTCGCAACAACAATGTTCGTGCTGATCTCAGTTTCTACCTACGCATTTCGTTCGAGGAAGTTAAAGGGGTGGTTAGTAGAATAACGAGTACGAGAGTAGCAGATCCAGATGAGATCTTGATTGAATTCTAGAAGTATGTTGGAGTAAGGGGGGGATGAAGTACGGTGACTCATAAAACTCTTCAACATTATTTACGAACAGGAAAAATTCCAGAAGAGTGGAGACTTAGCAGATTCATTTCTTTGTACAAGAACATGGCGACGTGAAACAGTGCAACAACTACAGAGGTATTAAACTTTTAAGCCACATAATGAAGTTGCGGGGGAGAGAGTTGTCGAATTGAGGATGAGGAGTCTTGTTAGTGTGATCGGGAGCCAATTTGGTTTTATGCTAGGGAGGTCGACCATAGAAACTATTCATTTGATGAGGAGATTGGTAGAAAAATACAGGGAATGGAACATGAATTTTCATATGGTTTTTTATAATCGATATGGAGAAAGTATATGATAGGGTGTACGTCAAGGAATCTCATATGGGATTGTCTGGTAGCAAAAGAGGTACCAATTGAAAACCTATCAAAGGGTTCATCAAGGATATGAGTGATGGTGCCGCAACTAGTGTTCATACACCCGGAGGGAACACTAATTACTTCTTGGTGCAGGTAGGTTTCTATCAAGGGTCAGCCTTGAGCCCGTTCCTCTTTATGATTGTGATGGATGTGGTGTCGAAAAGTTTACAGGGAGGGTTCCCATGGTGTATGTTTTTTGCAGACGATATTATTCCACTAGACGAGACTAAGGAAGATATTAGAGACAAGTTGTAGCCTTGGAGAGAGAAATTGAAGAAGAATGATTTCAGATTGAACAGGACAAAGACAAAATATGTGAAGTTCCTTAGGGGAAAGAGAGAGGGATGATGACTTGATGTTTGGTGAATGTATTGTACCAAAAAAAAGAATGTTACAAATATTTGGGATCGGTTACGTAGAAAAATGGAGGTGTAGAAAAAGATATCAAGCATAGGATTTAGATGGGGTGGCAGAAATGGAGGGTTGCGTTAGGAGTCTTGTGTGACGGAAAGGTATGCCTCCAAAACTAAAAGGCAACTTTTATAGAACCGTAGTGAGGCCAGCTCTACTTTATGGGGCAGTGTTGGGTGACCACAAAGGCGCGTGAACAAAGACTCATTATGAGAATAATTAGATGGATGTGTGGGCAAAATCAAGAACGAAGTTATCCGTGAAAAGATAGGTGTAGTCTGTATTAAGGACAAGATGTGTGAGTCGAGGCTTCGGTGGTCTGGTCAGGTGCAAATGAGAGACCAAAAAGCAACACTGTGTAGGTGTGATGACCTAGCTATCAAAAGTGTTTGACATTCTAGAGAGCGGTCGAAGAAGAGTTGGAATGAGGTGATCAAACATGACATTTTCGTCTTACAGATTACTGAAGAGTTGACACGAGATATGACCGAGTATAGGAGAGCAATCACTATCAAAGAGGAATAGTAAAATAGGTGTCCTGAGGCGTACCCGTCATTCTGCAACATCTTTAGTTTCTTCTACCCTTTCTTCTTAGCGCCCCCCCCCCCCCCCCCCTATTACAGTGTATTGTCTTTCTTTTATTTGAGTGCCTATGTTTTGTCTTATATGTTCTTATAATATTTTCAGGTCACACGAACACACTCTTTCAACTTTTTGTTGGGAAAAGGGTATGTACTACTAGACCCCTCAGACCCTGCTAGGTGCGGGAATACTGCCTTGATTGCTACTGTTGTTGTACAATAAATCCAAACTCTAATATAGGGAAGAAAGAAGAAGAAATTTTACATCTTACCCTTTAAGAAAATCTTTAACAAAAGTACTTAGTATTCGAGTAAATTATATTTTTCGAGTTTTTGATTTCTAGATGATAGAAAATAATGTAATTTTTTTAAAAAAAATTACAAACTACTACATTTTTGTTCTATCCATTTTAATCAAATGCTGACACATGTCCTCAGTTTTTGTGTCTAATACGGAGTATTGTTTTTTGATACAATTAATGATTTGACAATGGTTAGCTCTTACTAGACCACTAGTTATAGCATTTTAGCGGATATAAATGTGAAACTCTTTATACCGAAGTTGCAACAACATCGCAATTGTCTGGAAGATTGTGATTATAGATACTTTCTTCATATTATGGTAGTTTGAGGCTATGTTACACGGAAAGAGAAACGGAAACCAGAAGAAAAACGAGGAAACGACAATTCAAATTTGGTAGGAAACGGAAACGCCGAGAAAACGATAATATGAATTATATGTTCATTTAAAGGTCTAAATAAAGAACAATAAACTTATCGCCAAGTGATACATATTGAATGCATCATTAAGACTACAAATTAAAATGTTCAATACCGTGATAAGTAGTGTCCTTACTCCTTAACATAAATCAATACAGACATGTCAAATATATTAAATGTCTTGCAAACCAACAAAATAAAGTAAATTAGTTTTAAAATAACAACATAATCAAGAACAACACAAAGTAATCAATCCAACATCAATCTTCTACTTAGCTAACTCTTCCTTAAGTTCTGGCTTATCAAGAGAAAGTTTTACAAGTGAGGGCTTACCGAAGAGAGCTTAGAGGGAGAGAGCACTGAGCAAGTGAGAGGAGGGAGGACCGAAAATGGAGGAGAAGTAGGCGGCAAGGATTGAAGGAAACGGGAGTTTCGGACGGGAGGAAGGAGAATTATGATTTAGGGTTTGATTTTTTTAATTTTTATAACTATAAAATTAGTGGAAACGCCAACCGGTAAGTCAGAAACGTTTCTGACCAAATGGAAATGGTCAAAGTTTCTGATTTTTTTCGGTCAACAAAACGGTCAAAACTTCTGACCTATTAGAAACGTTTCTGAGGTGTTTCCCCGGAGTTTCGGAGTTTTGGATAGGGGTGTTATGTGAGACAAGCTACTCGTGATCGGCTCGGGTTCGGCTCGTATAAAACTCGACTCGAGTTCGTTCATTTTCTAAACAAGCCGAGTATGAGCACATTTTTAAGCTCGTTCCAAAGCTCGACTCGTTCGAATTAAACTCGAATAGCTCGAATTTTATGAAACTTCTAAAATTTTCTTAAAGTTATTGTATAATGAGCAAGTAGAATTGCCTAAAGCTCGAAAAAAGCTCGGCTCGAGCTCGCTCATTTCCTAAACGAGCCGAATATGAGCACATTTTTAAGCTCGAGTCAAAATTTAGGCTCGGTTCGAGCTCGTTCATATTCTAAATGAACTAAATATGAACAAGTAATACTCGGCTCGTTCGACTCGAATACCAGCCCTAGTTTTGGAGTTTCTTCATATACAAAAATGCAAAATCGCTATGAAATGGAGTTTCGGAGTATTATAGGTTTGAGGCGATGGACCCTTAATTAATTCAGAGCTCAAAACTTTTTCATTTATTTATTTTTATTATTTTTTGACGTGCCCGCTCATAAGAGCCCATAGTCTCGCAGCCCTCGTTGATCATCCTTTAACAAGTGGTGCTTAATGGGATGGCTCTCTCTCTCTCTCTCTCAAATTATTTTTCTTTAGTGACGGCTTCCCTAAATTCCAGCTTGGGGTCCAATGCCACTTTGGGTTTTTTAGTTGATTAATAATACTATAGCGTTAATAAAATCTCAAATATTTAATAATTAATTTATCTTTTAAATTTATTCTTAAGTGGATGGATTCATTTTATTTGTTATTTAATATTCACGTCCACTTTTTTAAAATGATAAAAACTAATTTATTAAACAATAAAAACTTATTTGTTAATTTTTAAAAATAATTTCAGGTTTATTATTATTTTTTGGTAAACTAATTTCAGGTTTATTATTATTCCTAATAAATACTCCGTGTGAAATTAAATTATGTAGGAATTATACTTCTCGTGTTTATCTAGGGATTATATTCACTGTGAAGGTTTGGGTTTATCTAGGGGATTATATCTTCTAGAATATATGCACTTTGAAGGTCCCTTGTATTTATCTAGGGATTATAGTTACTTCGTTTTAAAGCATTTCTTAAAGTCGCAAAAAAGCTCCTAATCCACGTCAAACAGGTACTCCGTCTATCATTATCAATCGAATGAACTTCGACGGATCCTTTGTATCAGCTAATATGGGGTCTATAAGCTACATTATACGAGATTGGACGGGCAACCCAGTAAGTATAGGAGGAAAGGATATCGGTGGCCTTTCACCACTAATGGCGGAAGCTCTGGCCCTTAGACTAGGAGTACAAAAGGCAAAAAAATTGAATATCAACAACCTCTTCATTGAAGGAGACTCTAAGATAGTCATAGATTACCTGAGCAAACAGACGGCCTGTCCCTGGGAAATTGAAATTATAATGTCAGACATCCAATCCATCATAACAGAACTAACAATCATCGGAATCTCCCATATTCCCCGCATTGGTAATCAGGTAGCGGATAAGGTTGCACACCTTAGCTACTCTACCAGGGGAGCAGACATTCAAAATGATTCAGGTCTACGCGACCTCATCCGCAAGGATGCTTTCGGCTAGAGCTGCTGCTCAGCCGAATTTTTACCTAATCAAAAAAAAAAAAATAAAAAAAAATTTATCAATCGAATGAGAAAATCACTAAATTAAAGAGAGGGATTGCGAATGACAAAAAAAAGAAAGAGAGAGAGGGATTGCAATATTTGGAAATTCAATGGAGATTGATGCAACGTTAAAGTATCGGAACAAGATTCCGGATTTCATTAACCATTGTGATTATTATATATTCTCATCATCATAAATAGTAATTACGGTATTTTAATTAGTGTTACAGCTTTGCACCCATATAGTGGCCCAACCCTCGCTTTCCCATTATGGGCCTTTATGGTAAGCCCATTCCGGAATTACCGAAATGAAGGAAACAAAACGGACTATAAATTTTTAGCTTCACATCTTTTTCCAATCAAAACATATTATCGATGGGTCAGAGTTTCCTTATTTCTAGTTCTTTCAACCAATAAATTTTTAGCTTCACATGTTTTTCCAAAGCATATTAATGGAATTATATAACAACTTTCCTTAATATTAACTATTAGATATATTATCTTTCATTACGCAGTGGAGTAGGCTTCTTCTCCCACCAACACCTTCAATTTGTGGCCGAAGTAAGAGTCGAGGTCGAGGTCTCAATCCATGGCTTCTCAACTCTCAATTTCCCCTCGGTAGAACCCTAACCTCAAACCTCAAATCAGATTTTTTTTTCCCTTTTTTAATTGAAAGACTTGATTTTTTTTCGTTTCGGCTATATACACCATTTTTTTTCCAAACCCGTCCTTGGGGACGGGCTTGCACGTCCTTAAGGACGTGCATTAGGGCACGTTCTTAAGGACGTGCAAGCCCGTCCTTTAAAGACGAAAGAGGACGTGCCTCTTCGTCTTTCTTCATCGTCTTCTTCGTCTGAAATCGAGCGAGAGAGAGCGACCCAGAGCGAGAGAGCCGGAGCCGGCAAAGAGAGAGAGCGACCCAGAGAGAGAGAGAGACCCAGAGAGAGAGAGAGACCGATAGAGATGGAGACAGAGAGAGAGGGAGACCTCGAGGCGGCGGTGGCGACATTGGAGGCGGAGGCGACGGCGATGGAGGTGGAGGCGGTGGCGGTGGAGCCGGTGGCTCCCAGTCTAGTGGTGCTGGCGACATTGGCGGCTGAGAAGGGTGGTGGTGGTGGGGCGGCGACTGGCGGCGGTGACGGTGGTGGTGGGGCGGCGACTGGCGGCGGCGATGGAGGCGGAGCTGTGGTGGAGGCGGACGACGGTCTATTACCACCGCGGAAGCGTCGGACCATTGAGGTGTCCCCGATCCCGACTCCACCGGTATGTTATTTGAATTAATTTTTGTTTGATTTATTTTTAGAGTTTTAAAATATAATTAGATAGATAATATAGTTTTATAATAGAATTTTTTAGAATATATGATTGATAATATATATTGTTTGATAGAATATAATTGAAACTATATTTTTTGATTTATTTATATATTATAATGTTTTTTATAGTATATAGTGTGATAGAAAAGAATATAATTGTAATTTGATAGAATATAATAGATAGTGTGATAGAAAATAATATAGTTGTAATTTGATAGAATATAATAGATAGTATATATTCAAATACATAGAAAATAATTACAAGTGAATAAAAGTATTTAATTAACATTAAAATATATTTGAATATATTAAAATATATTCAAATACATAAAAATAAATATATATTGAAAGAAAATAAAAAACATTAAAATATATTATAATACTTCAAAAGTATTTAATTAACATTAAAATATATTTGAATATATTAAAATATATTCAAATACATAAAAATAAATATATATTGAAAGAAAATAAAAAACATTCAAATATATTATAATACTTCAAAAGTATTTAATTAACATTAAAATATATTTAAATATATTCAAATACATAAAAATAAATTTATATTGAATACAATAAAAAACATTAAAATATAATTGTAATACTTAAATAACATTACAATAGAATAAACGACAATAAAACATATGAAAATATATTAAAATACATCAAAAGACATTAAAATACATTGCAATATATTAAAATATACTGAAAAGACATTAATATTTAACTGGATCATAATAACAGGCAGGGAGGCTCATGAGGGATGATGGTACCCTTCGGCCTATTAGGTTCGGCGACCGGGCAGCGGTCAGCCAGGTACATGAGTCTACGGCACCCCCCGACCATACAGTCGACGATCTGCTCGCGTCTGCAGAGCGCTTACAGCCGTCGATGGGGACGCCCCCGGTCGACGAGAACGACACCTTCTGGGCGGGTATGCCACCTTGGGATCCTTCCGGCGATGCGACGATGGGGTTGCAGCCTTCTTTAGAGCCCCCTGAGGTTTTGAGTAGCTGCATTACCGACGTAGTCGGTGGGCGACGGGCCGATATGGGGAGACCGCCTGCTCGGGTTCCACCGACCATACCAGAGGCATCTACTTCAGCCGTGCCAGAGGCTTCTACATCCGGCACACAGGAGCCCGAGCCTTCGACCTCCGCCACACCAGCGGCGATCTCCCTGGGGTCTGGAGATGATGTGATCCCTGACGTCGTTGAGGAGGCTGACGACGGTCAGGAGGGGCAGGCTCAGGGCCAGGGGGCCCACAGGTAGAGCCCGAGCCCATCCCTGCGCAGGCTGCCGCACCGGTTGCGCAGGTCGACCCTTTGTTGCTGCCGGGAGATCTGCTACTGTCTTACCGGCATCACCGGGCATACGAGGTGTGGAGAGATCCTACGGTGGAGCTGCCGCTTGACAGGCCTAAAGTCGTTATGCCAAATCAAAGTAAATTCCTAAGATGCAAACTATAACAAGTATAGTAGGTAAGTTAGGGTCGAACCTACAGGGAAACAGAATCAATTGTAAGAGCAAGTATTATTACCCAAAATTAACCGATTCAATGGGGAGTTTTGTGTGTAAGCAATGGTGACAGAACAAGTTGCAATAAGAGGTTGCGAATATATGATGGAAAAGTATCACACCAGGTAATTATCCGCACAACAATTGAGATGGTTAATCATCGCATTCTATGAATCTCAAGTTCTAATGTCCAGTAATTGTTCTCAATTCAGATCGTGTAATAGCTTTTAGTCCTACCAGTCCTAAAAGCACTTATCACCAAATTACAAGGGAAAACCTTCACCGAATAATAAAGCGATAGCATTCAAACATGAATTATAATGAGATACAAGTGATTCTAACAACCCGTTAAAATAGCCTGTAATCGAATCTCCTTCACAATCTACCACAAGCAACCTGCGTATGATGATTGTGTTCGCTACAATGAATCTACAATCCCAAACCTGGAATTGGAAACCCTAGCAATATGACTAGTATCGATAAACCTAGGTGATCAATCCAGATTAACCAATAATAAGCAATCAAGCAATAAGCTCAGGAGATCGAAACAATTAACAAAGGACGAACAAGAGTAGAATACTCACAACCAAATCAATCGAAGGCTTCAAAGAACCAAGTGTAACAAAGGAGAGTTAGTTCTCCATAGAGTTTGTGAGATGAAGCAAAAGGAAAAGACGTCTCTGGAAAATAACCTCATCCCAACTTCTGCCTTCTCGGCAATAATATAAACTAATAAAATCGGGTTTAACATCCCGTAAAAATATAATATTAAAACTAATAAGATAGGGGAAACTCGGATAGGAATCCGTCTCCAGGGACTGACGCGGGCGCGTCAGTAGCAGCGCGGGCGCGCCAGTGGATCGCCTTGCTACTTCCATCTGATGCAACGACGCGGGCACGTCCTCCTAGCAGCGTGGGCGCGCCAGTAGCAGCGCGGGCGCGCCAATAGCAGCGCGGCCGCGCCAAGGTCACCAGCTTCCAGCTGCTTCCGAACTTCTTCACTTCAACTCTTCTGTAACTTGCATGATCCTATGATTTCTTCAACTTCTTCAACAGGTTCCGAATCACCAAGTTCATACAAATATCTCTCACAATGACATGTAAATGATGACAAAAACTACTAAATGCGCTATAGAATATATCGCATATCACCGCTGCTGAAGTTCCACCACCGGGCGACTCACTTGGTGCCTTTCGAGCCCTACATATTTGAGGGATCGGGGACCTGGGTGCAGGATCTGCTCCCATCCGGCGTCCCCCAGCTGAGGTCACTCCACTAGCAGTGTGTCGACGAGTTCACCTGCACGACATTTTTGGAGCATTGGCACCCGGAGACCAGCTCCTTCCACTTTCCATGGGGCGAGATGACCATCACGCTGCATGATGTTGCCTGTCTGATGGGACTTCGGATTGATGGCCAGCCCTGCACGTCACATCTGCCCGCGGGAGCTCTGGTCCCCACCATCGCGGAGTACTACCAGAGTACCAGCTCACCTCTGCGACTTTGAAGTCGTACAGACACGCTGGCGGCCCTCCAGTGACTGGGTTTACCCGCCTGTGGCAGGAGAGACACGGGCCGCTCGTCGACCCCGCCCCCGCCGATGATCCAGAGGCCGCGGCTGATCATGAGCAGATTCGGCTGCGCACGCATGTGGGAGGGGGGCAGCCCCAGGATGACCCTGCACAACGTCTGTTTCTGCACAGGACCTACATGGGCATTGCTCTCGCCGCGACTTTGTTTGTGGACAAGTCGCAGAGCCGGATCCCATGGAAGGTGTTGGGCCTTGTTTGGGACATCCCATGTACGGCCACCCTTGCATTGGCTGCTGGTGCCCTCGCATGTCTCTACAGGGGCCTAGACGAGGCTACCCGCTCCGGCGCGAAGGGCATAGACAGCTGCACGCCGATCCTACAGGTACGAGACCGTTGAATTAGAGTTTTTAGTTTACAAATATTTAAATTATATGCTAACGAAATACTTTTTTGTGTCAAGGCTTGGATATGGGCGTACTTCCCTCGCTTCCGAGGTGATTTCTTCAGCGACCCGGCTAGGAAGGATGACCCTCGCTTCTACGCGAAGTTCATCGGTCCAAAGCAGCCACCGCGGATGAAGGACGACGCGAATCTGACGAAGATGCGGGAGCTGCGGGACGAGGTTGACCGTCTTACCGTCGATGATGTATGTATTCGAGACTCTATATATATCTTATAATTCTTAGCTGTGAATTAAATATGATTTGTTTAATTGTAGGTTCGGTGGATGCCTTTTGGGCGTGATCTGGACTTCGACGGCCAGTACCGTCAGTCCACCTATCGGGGCACCATCACCTTCTGCGGGGAGGAGGAGCCGTATATGCCCGATAGGTACCTCCGGCAGTTTGGACGGGTCCAGGGGATCCCGCAGGCCGTCATCGCGCCGATTCAGGTCTGCCGCGACACGACCCTGAAGAACTTGAAGTACATCGCCGTGTTCGCCCCGGGCGAGAACAGGTGGCAGGACCTGCAGGAAGAGGGTCGATTCTACAGGCTGGCCGATCACAGGCAAACCAACGAGGATTGCCAGGCCGGTGTCACTGCAGATTACTTGCCGTGGTACGCGTCGCAGAGCCGGCCGTACGTGCTGCCGACCACGCCACCCCATCCCGACCCGCCGGCGCCCGTCCACCCGATCACCATGGACCCTTGGGTGGACATCCCTCACCCTCCCGTCATCCGTCCGGCGCTGTTAGCCCGCATCTGTGAGGTCGAGGGCTATTTGAGGGCCCTGGCTGGAGACCCTCGCATTGAGGACCTACTGGACGAGGTGACGGATATTTTGGATCATGCTGTACGCCATCCACCTGGCCAGTGATGTACTTTTGCAGTTTGTATGTTGATATTATACATTTATATTTCGGATTTTGTATCTATCTATATATTTCTATTAGACTCTTCTCATTTCTTCAGAGTCATATTGAACGTAAACATCAAAAACGAAAACGTTAATATGATAAGGTTGTCCGATAACGAAAACGAAAACGTTAATATGATAAGGTTGCCCGATTGTGTCAAGATTGGCTAGGGTTTAAGGGTTTTGGCTAGGGTTTAAGGGTTATGGGTAGGGTTTTAGGGTAAGGAAACTGCACGTCCCTAAGGACGTGCAGTTTCCTTACCCTAAAACCCTAACCCTAACCCTAAACCCTAACCCTAGCCAAACCCTAAACCCTAGCACGTCCTTAAGGACGTGATAGCACGTTCTTAAAGACGTGCTAGGGTTCTGCTTACAATTAACGCAACAATGCTTATTTGAAGCGATGGAGGACAGCTTGATTCCGCACTCCAAAACAAAGTCCGACTTCTTACAATTGAAGCGAAGGAGGACATCTAGAATCGTTATGGCCGAGCCGCAAAGCAATCCTCGTCTCCAAGTATCTCAGGTACGCACAGGTTTCGTAGAGTCAACATATTTCGTATTCGTTCCGTGTTGTTCATATTTTCAATTATATGAATACAGTTTCGAGACTTTACGTCTGAGTTCTCGGACCCAAGGGTTTGGAATGACCGTGATGAAATGGTTACGCATTTCAAGGACTTGGGTCGGAGACACTGCATGATTTTAGTAATCAAGCGGTCTTGGATGGGGGCGTCGAATCGTCCAGGCGGGGTTCTCCTTGCTTGCGAGCAGTTTGGGGAGTACCGACCACGCGGGAGGAAGCTCCGGAGCACACAGTCGAAGATAAGTGGTTGTCCATTCTCTCTACACGGACACGAAGCTCCGCCGGGTCAGTGGCGCATGATGGTAACCCATGGTGTTCATAACCACGGGCTTTCCACGAGCTTGAAGGGTCACTCCATCGCCGGACAGATGACAGAGGGGGAAAAGAAGATGGCGAGGTGGATGAAGGAAGTTGGCACTCCTCCAAAAACCATTGGGTACGGATTGAGGCAGTTCGATGATACCAGCGTCACGTCAAGAAAGAGCCTTACCAACACGCTCGCCATGATGGTCGCTGTTGTGAGCGGAATCTGCCATATTTTACAGTAACTTTTATATCGATTTCTGTATACATTTCATGCATTTGGGTTAAGATAGTACAGAATCTGGGTAGTTTATGTTTATTTGCCAAAATTATGGAATCTACACCAGTTTCTGTTTAAATCGCAGAAATCGAGGCATTTACAGCAATTCTACAGAAGGTCGGAAAAGCTCGGAAAACCACTACAGAAGTCCAAGGTCAAAGCAGCGGAACAAATCGGAGAGCTAAGGCTAGTCGACATCGAGTGGGCCCTACTCGACCTAGACGAGCCATGGCCGAGCAGCCTTGGTCGAGCACACCCTGATCGAGCAAGCCAGACACCCAGACTCCGGACCCTACTCGACCTAGACAAGCACTAGTCTAGGTCGACGAAGCCCAGACGCCCACACCCGGAGTCGACAAGGAGAGCTAGCCGAGGACGACCAAGGAGACTCGCTGCCGCGGAAAGGAGCACTCTCTGCAGCGGAAAAGGAAAGTCGCTGCCGCGGACGAAGTCACCCGCTGCCAGCGGAAGAGCCAGCTCGCGGGAGCGGAAGCAAAGACCCAACTCGATCTCGACGAACTCTTGTCGAGATCGACGAGCACCTGAGTCCTTGTCCGAGCATGTCCGAGCAACCCGAGGAGAGCCACCCGAGGAAGCTTAGTCGATGACTCACCTCTACTCGAGATCGACTAGGCGTGGTCGAGGTCGACAAGCACCCAGAAGCCCAGATCCGAGCACATCGAGCACCAGCGAGCCGAGACGACTAATCCTACTCAAGGTCGACAAAACCTTGTCGAGGTCGAGTAGAGCCGCTTCCAGAATCTTCTCGACTTGGCTTGTCCGAGTAGACTTGACGTTCCTTGATGCCGAAGGCAAAAAATTCTATCCGAAGTTGCTGAAATCTATCGAGATCTATCAAGTCTATCCACAGAAGGCGGAATCTTTCAACATGAAGACATACTTACCCTATTTAGAATTATCTTTTTCCTAGTTGATTTAATTACACTATGTTATTTATTTATCATTAAAGTTTTAGATATAGTTTTAGATATAGATAGATATCTTCTTTCCTAGAATAGCTAGGGAATGAAGGCTATAAATAAGGCCCTAGGGGCTCAGTTTTATTCATTCCATCACAATCCAATTCCGAGGAGAAGTAGTTAGTTCCATTCAGATACAATTTTAGGAGTTTGAGGTTTTTAAGGTTTTGGCTGTTTGCGAAAGTTGATTGCCGGAATTGTAAAAGCTTTGAATTTAGTTTAATGCAATTTATTTTCTTTCAATCAAAGATGTTGGTTATTGCGATGAGGCGTGAGTAGTCCACCCACTTCTGGGGCTGGGGTGAGCCCGACGGTGGCCATGTGAGGCGATGCAATAAAGGTCAGATTTTTATGTGATTCATCTTCTATCCCTATGAGCATGATTCTTTTGCGAGAGTTGAAGGTGATCCTTGTTTGTGTTATTGAAGCGAAAGTGATCTTAATGCAACTTGGATTAATTATGTGAAAAGGGTTAGTAACAATTAGGGTTTATGCGAGAGCCTCTATATGCCTATTTGTTAATGACGAAAGTTATTTGATGGAAAGCATGATCTTTTATGCCTTTATGTGTTGTTTTGCATGGTTATCGTTGTGGTG
Organism: Persicaria tinctoria; assembly: GCA_037127255.1. Lineage (NCBI taxonomy): Eukaryota > Viridiplantae > Streptophyta > Magnoliopsida > Caryophyllales > Polygonaceae > Persicaria > Persicaria tinctoria. The sequence continues at coordinate 14,464,631 of JBANSL010000007.1, read as the reverse complement.
TTGAAACCCTAGCCTTGGAAGTCTTTTATTATATTGATTTATTTCACCGAAATTCCGAGTTCTGTGTTCGAATTTGCAAGCTTTAAAATTTCTGTCTTTTTTCCGTTTCTCATCGACCTAGACGAAGCTTTGTCGACCTCGAGTAGCATCTTGTCGAGGTCGAGGAGGGGTTGTCTTAGTCGAGTTGTCTTTTCTTCTGCTTTTGTCGATTTAAAGTTTCTGTCTTTGCTTTCCTTTGTCGAAGTCGAGTAGTAGTGGTCGAGATCGAGTTGGCTTGTTTTGTCGAGTTGCTTCGTTTTCGATTCTGAGTTACTGTTGTCGACTGTCTTTGTCTATCTCGAGTACTGTCGTCGAGATCGACCAGTCCTTTGCCTTGCTTTCATTTGCTGCTTTATTTTCTGTCTTTTAGTTTCTTTGCTTTTTGTTTTAGTTGCCCTTGCCGGGTTTATTTGTTTCTTTCTTTTCTGTTTCTGTTTCTGTCTTTCTGCTGCTTCTGTGAGAATTTACAGCTACCTGAGAATTGCTGACGTGCTTCCTCGTGGATTCGATCCTGACTTTTCTCTTACTACAATGGGAGGAAGTCTTGTAATTATTTGCTGAGACAGGAGAGTCATTCTAAACCATATTCTATTCTATACTTGACTTACTCCTGCAACAACAAATTGGCGCCGTTGCCGGGGAAGTAATCATTCGCGCCTTAGGTAGTCAGTTCTCACTTTTCTCTTGAGTGAATTCGCAGGTGTATGCGTCGTTTTGGTCAACCACCTGAGTTTGACACCTTAGATGATCCGGAACATGTCCTACACATCCATTCTAAACTGAAAAGGAGCCATGGCGGCCGCAGAAACACCAGAACAGCTGATACAGAGGCTTACAAGGGAACTGGCCGAAAAAGATGCTGCTATCGCCGCTGAGAGAGCAGCAAAGAAACAAGCACAAGCTAAGCTTGCGTTGCTTAGACGGGAATACCCATTCTATGAACCCGTTGATACCCAGGTATGTCCCTCCACGATCTCAATTCCAACTTTGCTACCTATATTTGAAAAACCATTTGAAGGATCCCAAAAAGAAGAAGAGCCACCAACGAAGAAGTCGGACGTCGTTGCCCATGATGTTTCAAAGTCGCTTTTGCCTTATGAGGTGAAGGCTATCCCCGATGATTTTGAGCAACCGATGTTCATATTCAAGTATGGGGTCCTCGCAAAGTGGCATGAAGTTCCGCATGATGAGGTGGAAATATCTCTTCCCACTCCACCGTTTTGCTGTAGTGGAGATGTGCAAACAAATCAACCAACAAAGCGGAAGAGGTATGATGATGAGGTATGCAAATTTCCTTTATATATTCCTTTATGCATGCTAGCTGGAGCACATGAAGATGAATGGGTGAAGCCATGGAGCATTCACTCGGGGAGGTTTAAGCTTCTTCACATGATGCCCCCGGATGACATTCCAAGCTTCCCACCACCGGAGGAACCACCAGATCCACCTATACCTCCGGACAAAGATGAGCCAGGCTAATGCTAAATGGAGAAAGTCGGCCTAGCGACTATAAAATCTAGAGCTTGTAAATAGACTTTTTATTTTGGGACTTTTTGGACATTGTTTGTTTGTTTTTTAGGGTTATACTATTGTGGATATTTTTGGTCTATCGAATCTTGCAGGAATGGCTACAGTCTTGTCGACATGAGGGGAGGAACTCGACATCAACAAAACCACATCGAGTTAGCCTCTGTCGAGAAGATCACCCTGGAGGCAGCCAAGTTACTCGAGGTCGAAGAGATGTTGTCGACATCGACAAGTTCTTGAGATCGACTAGAGTTGTCGAGATCGACAAGCACTGCAGCACTTCTTCACTCGATTTCCGACGATCCGCACACCTGTCTTGTGAGTTTCTTTCTTTACCCTTGTTCTTTTATACAGTGAGGACACTGTAATGTTTAAGTATGGGGTGGGGGAAGGGCTTACTTTGTGCATATTTGCCATATTTGACATTTGCTTGTGCATATATATGCATTATTTCTTGGAATTGCTACATGGCTATTTTGGAATGCATTATTTGATTTATGAGCTTATATGCATGTTTTCCAAAAAGTTTTGAAAAATGACCCCCATTGAAATTTTTTAATGTCATGGAAGCTTATATTGAACTCGACGATGCAAAATTGGATTCATTAGAGATATAGCATGAAATTGCCTAGTAAAGGGAAGTCACGATGAAGTGCATTATTTCTTGAAAACCATGAAAGGAGGTAAAATTTGAAGTTGCTTTTGACATGTTGCATGATAAAATGATGGAGGACTTTATATTTCCATATAATGCTCAGTGTTAATCCTAGCCATACCTATGCTTACGCATCACAAAAGCCATAATATGCCTTATTTCAAATATTGCTCCACATGATCTAAAATATTTTCCATTCTTTACCTTATCCGGGGATTATGTTGAGAATGATGTTACATTATGGAGATGTTATATGGTTGTTGTGATTGTTATACATTATACTTGGAGTTTGGAAGGAAATTGTGGAATTATATGGAAAATTTAATGAGTGAAAGAAAATCCAATCACCTCAGGAGATAAAGGTAGATTGACCCTGCTCTCTGAGATAATAGTTTGGAGAGATGGGACACATTGTGAGGAGTCCGACGCACTAAGTATCCGGGGCCATTCATGACACCCATGTTTGCGACTCGCGAGAAGGAAGTGCTGAGGTCAGAGAGGTAAAAACATTATTATTGAAAAAAGCAATATGAAAGGTGATGAATCAAAGGAAGAAAGGAATGTGGAATGAAACTCAAAGTTTGAAAGTGATCCATTTCCCCGGATCAAAAGCACCACATGGCCAGAAATTGCCCACCTTTAGCCTTTTACCAATCTACTCCTTCATGAGCTTAAATTAAAGTCTTCTTGATTATCAATGCTTTGTCACGTATAGATTGTTTGTGCATAATCCTCCTTTTGTGAGTAGATGTTGCTTTGATATATTTGCACATGCATGGATTTGTGACACTAGTACCTTTTCAAGGATCGTAATTGATTGCAGGGTTATATGAGAATGAATCTAAGATGTTGAGAGTTTGAGTTTTTTCCCCTGAATGACAAGTAAAAGTATTGCTTGAGGACAAGCAAGCTTAAGTATGGGGTGTTTGTTGTGAGCGGAATCTGCCATATTTTACAGTAACTTTTATATCGATTTCTGTATACATTTCATGCATTTGGGTTAAGATAGTACAGAATCTGGGTAGTTTATGTTTATTTGCCAAAATTATGGAATCTACACCAGTTTCTGTTTAAATCGCAGAAATCGAGGCATTTACAGCAATTCTACAGAAGGTCGGAAAAGCTCAGAAAACCACTACAGAAGTCCAAGGTCAAAGCAGCGGAACAAATCGGAGAGCTAAGGCTAGTCGACATCGAGTGGGCCCTACTCGACCTAGACGAGCCATGGCCGAGCAGCCTTGGTCGAGCACACCCTGATCGAGCAAGCCAGACACCCAGACTCCGGACCCTACTCGACCTAGACAAGCACTAGTCTAGGTCGACGAAGCCCAGACGCCCACACCCGGAGTCGACAAGGAGAGCTAGCCGAGGACGACCACGGAGACTCGCTGCCGCGGAAAGGAGCACTCGCTGCAGCGGAAAAGGAAAGTCGCTGCCACGGACGAAGTCACCCGCTGCCAGCGGAAGAGCCAGCTCGCGGGAGCGGAAGCGAAGACCCAACTCGATCTCGACGAACTCTTGTCGAGATCGACGAGCACCTGAGTCCTTGTCCGAGCATGTCCGAGCAACCCGAGGAGAGCCACCCGAGGAAGCTTAGTCGATGACTCACCTCTACTCGAGATCGACTAGGCGTGGTCGAGGTCGACAAGCACCCAGGAGCCCAGATCCGAGCACATCGAGCACCAGCGAGCCGAGACGACTAATCCTACTCGAGGTCGACAAAACCTTGTCGAGGTCGAGTAGAGCCGCTTCCAGAATCTTCTCGACTTGGCTTGTCCGAGTAGACTTGACGTTCCTTGATGCCGAAGGCGAAAAATTCTATCCGAAGTTGCTGAAATCTATCGAGATCTATCAAGTCTATCCACAGAAGGCGGAATCTTTCAACATGAAGAAATACTTACCCTATTTAGAATTATCTTTTTCCTAGTTGATTTAATTACACTATGTTATTTATTTATCATTAAAGTTTTAGATATAGTTTTAGATATAGATAGATATCTTCTTTCCTAGAATAGCTAGGGAATGAAGGCTATAAATAAGGCCCTAGGGGCTCAGTTTTATTCATTCCATCACAATCCAATTCCGAGGAGAAGTAGTTAGTTCCATTCAGATACAGTTTTAGGAGTTTGAGGTTTTTAAGGTTTTGGCGGTTTGCGAAAGTTGATTGCCGGAATTGTAAAAGCTTTGAATTTAGTTTAATGCAATTTATTTTCTTTCAATCAAAGATGTTGGTTATTGCGATGAGGCGTGAGTAGTCCACCCACTTCTGGGGCTGGGGTGAGCCCGACGGTGGCCATGTGAGGCGATGCAATAAAGGTCAGATTTTTATGTGATTCATCTTCTATCCCTATGAGCATGATTCTTTTGCGAGAGTTGAAGGTGATCCTTGTTTGTGTTATTGAAGCGAAAGTGATCTTAATGCAACTTGGATTAATTATGTGAAAAGGGTTAGTAACAATTAGGGTTTATGCGAGAGCCTCTATATGCCTATTTGTTAATGACGAAAGTTATTTGATGGAAAGCATGATCTTTTATGCCTTTATGTGTTGTTTTGCATGGTTATCGTTGTGGTGTTGAAACCCTAGCCTTGGAAGTCTTTTATTATATTGATTTATTTCACCGAAATTCCGAGTTCTGTGTTCGAATTTGCAAGCTTTAAAATTTCTGTCTTTTTTCCGTTTCTCATCGACCTAGACGAAGCTTTGTCGACCTCGAGTAGCATCTTGTCGAGGTCGAGGAGGGGTTGTCTTAGTCGAGTTGTCTTTTCTTCTGCTTTTGTCGATTTAAAGTTTCTGTCTTTGCTTTCCTTTGTCGAAGTCGAGTAGTAGTGGTCGAGATCGAGTTGGCTTGTTTTGTCGAGTTGCTTCGTTTTCGATTCTGAGTTACTGTTGTCGACTGTCTTTGTCTATCTCGAGTACTGTCGTCGAGATCGACCAATCCTTTGCCTTGCTTTCATTTGCTGCTTTATTTTCTGTCTTTTAGTTTCTTTGCTTTTTGTTTTAGTTGCCCTTGCCGGGTTTATTTGTTTCTTTCTTTTCTGTTTCTGTTTCTGTCTTTCTGCTGCTTCTGTGAGAATTTACAGCTACCTGAGAATTGCTGACGTGCTTCCTCGTGGATTCGATCCTGACTTTTCTCTTACTACAACGGGAGGAAGTCTTGTAATTATTTGCTGAGACAGGAGAGTCGTTCTAAACCATATTCTATTCTATACTTGACTTACTCCTGCAACAACAAATTGGCGCCGTTGCCGGGGAAGCAATCATTCGCGCCTTAGGTAGTCAGTTCTCACTTTTCTCTTGAGTGAATTCGCAGGTGTATGCGTCGTTTTGGTCAACCACCTGAGTTTGACACCTTAGATGATCCGGAACATGTCCTACACATCCATTCTAAACTGAAAAGGAGCCATGGCGGCCGCAGAAACACCAGAACAGCTGATACAGAGGCTTACAAGGGAACTGGCCGAAAAAGATGCTGCTATCGCCGCTGAGAGAGCAGCAAAGAAACAAGCACAAGCTAAGCTTGCGTTGCTTAGACGGGAATACCCATTCTATGAACCCGTTGATACCCAGGTATGTCCCTCCACGATCTCAATTCCAACTTTGCTACCTATATTTGAAAAACCATTTGAAGGATCCCAAAAAGAAGAAGAGCCACCAACGAAGAAGTCGGACGTCGTTGCCCATGATGTTTCAAAGTCGCTTTTGCCTTATGAGGTGAAGGCTATCCCCGATGATTTTGAGCAACCGATGTTCATATTCAAGTATGGGGTCCTCGCAAAGTGGCATGAAGTTCCGCATGATGAGGTGGAAATATCTCTTCCCACTCCACCGTTTTGCTGTAGTGGAGATGTGCAAACAAATCAACCAACAAAGCGGAAGAGGTATGATGATGAGGTATGCAAATTTCCTTTATATATTCCTTTATGCATGCCAGCTGGAGCACATGAAGATGAATGGGTGAAGCCATGGAGCATTCACTCGGGGAGGTTTAAGCTTCTTCACATGATGCCCCCGGATGACATTCCAAGCTTCCCACCACCGGAGGAACCACCAGATCCACCTATACCTCCGGACAAAGATGAGCCAGGCTAATGCTAAATGGAGAAAGTCGGCCTAGCGACTATAAAATCTAGAGCTTGTAAATAGACTTTTTATTTTGGGACTTTTTGGACATTGTTTGTTTGTTTTTTAGGGTTATACTATTGTGGATATTTTTGGTCTATCGAATCTTGCAGGAATGGCTACAGTCTTGTCGACATGAGGGGAGGAACTCGACATCAACAAAACCACATCGAGTTAGCCTCTGTCGAGAAGATCACCCTGGAGGCAGCCAAGTTACTCGAGGTCGAAGAGATGTTGTCGACATCGACAAGTTCTTGAGATCGACTAGAGTTGTCGAGATCGACAAGCACTGCAGAACTCCTAAACTGTCTCTGTGGAACTACTTGTCTTTCTCTGAAATTGAATGAATAAAACTGAGCCCCTAGGGCCTTATTTATAGCCTTCATTCCCTAGCTATTCTAGGAAAGAAGATATCTATCTATATCTAAATTGCTTAAAAGATAAATAAATGACATAATGGAATTAAATCAACTAGGAAAAAGATAATTCTAAATAGGGTAGTATGTCTTCATGTTGATAGATCTTGCTCTTTGATGGATAGACTTGATAGATCGGATAGATCTTCGATGGATTTGGATAGAATTTTCCGCCTTCGGCATCAAGGAACTCCAATCCTACTCGGACAAGCCAAGTCGAGAAGATTCTGGAAGCGGCTCTACTCGACCTCGACAAGGTTTTGTCGACCTCGAGTAGGATTAGTCGTCCCGGCTCACTGGTGCTCGATGTGCTCGAACCTGGGTGCTTGTCGACCTCGACCACGCCTAGTCGATCTCGAGTAAGGTTGGTCTTGTGGACTGGCTCTGCTCGGGTAAGTCTAGTCGACTGGCTCGGACAAGGAGTCAAGCTCTCGTCGACCTCGACAAGGGCTCCTCGAGGTCAAGTTGGGTGTTGCTTCCGCTTCCGCGAGCTGGCTCTTCCGCTGGCAGCGAGTGGCTTGATCCGCGGCAGCGACTGGTCCTTTCCGCTGCAGCGAGTCTCCTGGTCGTCTTCGGCTTCGTCCTCGGACAACTTCTCCTTGTCGACTCCCGACATGGGTGTCTGGACTCCGGACATGGGTGTCTGGGCTTCAAATTGGCGTCGAAGAAAGAGGTAGTCGGACGATGACCCAGGATACCTTGCACCATCTACGGGAAAGAAGGTACTACTACAACTTCAGACGACATCCGGATGACGACAACGTCTTGAGCGACCTCTTCCTCGTGCATCCCGACGGGATACGCCTTCTCCGAAGGTTCTATTACGTCATCATAATGGACAACACATACAAAACAAATGCGTAAGTTACTTAATTACGATTACATTGTTGCACATATAGCCAATTATAAAGTATTAAATATGTAACATATTTACACCTGCAGATATGGGATTCCTTTGTGCGAGGTGGTCGGGCTCACACCCTCAGGCAATACTTACTGCATCGCCTATGCCTTCATGTCGCAAGAGAACGAAGACACATACGCCTGGGTGTTGCGACAGCTTCGGATCTTGCTTGGGAGCGTTCAGCCTCAAGCTATCATGACTGATCGAGAGCTAGGTCTCTTGGCGGCGCTGAATGTTGTATTCCCCGACGTCCAGCATCTCCTTTGTTGGTTACACGTGACGAGAAGATGCGAAGAAGCAGCTCTGAAGATCACGAAGAATTTAAACCACGCTGGCATCTTTAAGGGCAACTGTTGGGGGCTGTTCGAATCGAGGTCGGAGGAATCATTCAACCGACGTCGTCGGGCGCTACGAGCTGCATAGCACCCATTCCCAGGTGTGGTGGCGTATTTGGAGTCGGTTTGGCTTCCATACAACAGGAGCATTATTCGGTGCTACGTAGATAATGTCTTCCATCTCGGCACCCGTACGACAAACATGTACAACCTTACTTCATATCTCCCATTACAATATGATATAATATCGAATATTTAGTGGTATGCACTTCAATGTGTACAGAGTTGAGGGTCAACACAAGGTTCTGAAGGAGGCACTTCACTCATCGACTGGTGACTTCCGCATCGTGATCGATGCAATCCATAGAGTCAATGATTGTCAACTGCATGAGCTACAAACTGCTTTGGAGATCGACCGATTCAAATGGCCAACAGCGGCGTATAAAGTCAACCTTTTCGATGAGGTAAAGACTTTAATCTCTAAAAAGTGCTTCGATTATCTGTACAAGATGTGGCAGGACGTCGTGAACCAAAAGGTTCCTCCGGTATGCACGGACCGACATTGGAGGGTTTGTTACGAGATCCCTTGTGTCCATGAGATTCAGGCATACGTCAACTCCGGCACTCCGATACCCGCCGAGGACATCCACCCGTTCTGGATGGATTTGACATGGACTGACCTCGACGACACCCCACTGCCGTATGAGCTGTCATCTTCATACACGGCTTCCAACGATGTATGCGAGGATGAGCTGCACCCACCCTCATCAGCAAGCGTTTGAAGGAAGGGGAGGCCTCGGGGGTCGAGGAATGCCTGCCGCACCAACCCGTTGCCATACGAGGAGGTAAGGGAAAGGTTTGAGAGAGAAGAAGTGCGTGCTGCTCGAAATGCTGCTCGGCCTCGTCCACAAGCGACCTCAGCTCGACGTGGACGTGATGATGTGTTCGGAGGGTTCAACTGGGGTCGAAACAACGTTGATCCCTTCATGTTCGGTCATATTGAGACGGTGAGGGACACTGTTGGAGATGGTCATTGTGGCTACCGTGCTTTGGCGGCTTTGACATCACCGATCGGCGAGACTGCTTTCCCGGAATTCAAAACGTTACTATGCAATCACTTGGAGGATCACACCGATCTGTACGTCGGTTGTTATACGGGAGAGTACCCATTTCAGCAGTTCGTCGACTACCGGAGATGGGCCGGAGCCACACATGGTGATAGGAGACGGTGGATAGAGCTACCCATCATGGGTTTAGTATTTGCGACATTATATCAGATTCCTCTCGTCGTCCTAACTTGGCATCATCCGTTCACATGTCTCCCCATGATCTCGCCGACATCTGCTAACAACCCTCCCCAATCAGCAACTCTTGGTGTAGCCTGCATCGGAAACCAAGACCATTTTGCCGCGGTACAGCTTCAAACGTCTTTTTTATTACCTATTCATGCTTTTCATACATATGTCAATACTCTAACTCTAAATTTTTGTTCTCATAGATCTGGTTGCGTCCAACGCTCCTCTTCCGCCGCCTCCACTAGAATGGGTCGAACATCATCATCCGAGCGTCGAAGGATGGCATGGGATGCTCCGTTTCAAGCTCAGATTGAGAGATTTAGAGCCTTGCGTGCCGAGTGCGGCCGTCCTTTACTATTTTCCTAGATTGTATTCCACAACTTTATTAAAATTATGAATGTAAACTAATATGCAAGTGCAACCCTAAAATATTACTGAAATAAATGTTATCATTGTGTAAGTGTTTCACTTTCCAAGATCTTCCATCTTCGCCAAGATTAAGGTGAATCCCAATGTTTTCCTTTCCAAGGAAGTGGCTTCTTGCCATACTTTGTGGAACATACTGCAAGACATTTTTTTGACATATACTTCAAATCCACTAGCTAAACACTTCAATTTTATTATTAACATTACAAAACCGTCAAAAAACCTAAACCCTAACCCTAACCCTAAACCCTAAACCCTAAACGCAAAACCCTAACTAGGGTTTGCACGTCCTTAAGGACGTGCTTGCACGTTGTTAAGGACGTGCAAGACTGAAATAGTGGACGTGCACAGTCCCAGACTTGCACGTCCTTAAGGACGTGCAAATCCTTAATCCGGATTTGCGGTGTATATAGTGGAACCCTTTATTTTTTTTGCCAATTGGGACCCACGTCACTTCTCCGGTGCCACATCACCATTTTCACCGGATTTCTCATCGGAAGAACCACCCATATTGTTTTGGGTTGATGTTGAAATAGTTTGGGTATAAGTTTACGATCATTGACAAAGTTGAAATAGTTTGGCCCAACCCTCGCTTTCCCATTAGATGATGAGCCTTTTTATTTTTCAATTTTCTTTTTTTCCCCTTCCTTTTCCTTTTCCCTATAATAATTGTTACTCCCTCCGTTTACAATTAATTGTCATTGTAAGTATTTTTGAAGTTTTGATAATTAATTGTCGTTGGATGATCTGCCCCACTCAATTGTACAGAGCACAGAGTACCACTCAATTGTAGTACAGAGCAAAGTCCCTTTATACTCTGTATTTTCTACAATTAAAAATATTGGAATCCCTTTTCATGTGTTTATTTGAAAGTGAAATAGTAGAATTTGCAGGGTTATTTGTACGGAGTACACAACTACCCAAACATTAACATCTCATATTTACATAGTGCAGTGCGCCATCATCCTTCCTTAATTTGTGTGTAATCCACCTATAATGACAAATAATTGTAAACGGAGGGAGTAATAAATTTACGATCATTGACAAAGTTGCTGACATTTTCACTACCACATACTAAATTTACTTCAGACATTTTTACGATTTTGATATTTTTTCAATTGCTAGCAAAATTGACTGCTAATATTTTCACTATTGCTGAAAAAATTGACTTACAAACTTTTTTATGATTTTGATATTTTTCCAACTACTGCAAATTTAATTGCTCACATTTTTACAACTACTGAAAAAATTGGTTGCAAAAAACATTTCCATTGTTAAAAAAATTAATTCTTCCTAAATTGTTGATAATTTACTGTTGTTAAATATTTTCTATTGCTAAAATCTTACCATTAAGAATAATTTACTATTGTTGATATACTAACACTTAATCTTACTAAAGAAATATTGTATACGTTAGCAAAAACCAGTCCGAAGGCTTCAACGCATAGATAGCAACGCTAAAAAATGTTTCATATTCTCGAAGAGAGAGACTACATATTTCAAATTCATTGATGATATTTATCATAACCACCAATATATCCTTTAAAAAACCATTTGATTTATTGGCAAATTTACAACTAAACATATAATTGTTGACAAATAAATATATAGTTGTTGATAATATACTAAAAAATTCTAGCAATACTAAGGTTGTGTTTGATGGTAGATATTGTTTTGGAGATTATTTGGGATTTGTAGATTTTTTAGGAGATGAAGATTATTTTTGTAGATTAACGAGATTTTGTAGATTGAGATTTTTTTGCCAAAAATCTCTAATAGGTGTTTGGTGGGTATAAGATTGTGAGGTATTTTGTAGAAGTAAAATGACCCTTTTGCCCCTACTTTTATTACCCCTTCTTCCGAGTTCCCACTCGTCCTCCTCCTCATTTATACCCGAAGTGTCGGTGCTGTTCACAGCTGAGCGATTTGTATGAACTCCCATCACGACCGGAGCTTGAGATTCCTTGAAGGTGGGCGCCTTCAGTCACCCCGAAATTGACCATCTCGGCTTCTCCGAGCACTTACCTCGCCGTGACAGCAGGAGTAGGTCGGAGTTGAAAACTTCTAGGACAACGTGCGCCGATGAGCTGGTATGTATGGCTACCTTCGTCTTCAACTTAAAAAACGCTTACTCATATGCGATTTGGAACCCTTGTATGTCACATATGATTTGTGATTTGATCTTCCATGGTTTGTGTTCTTATGGCAATTGAAAAAGTTAGGGTTATAAGTCGAGATTGGGACATTCGTTCACGCTGGCGTAGGCCCGCAATTAAGGTGTCGGAATTCGTCAAGCCATAATCATATGCAATTTCTGTAGTGTTTGATTGTTTTTCGTGAATACTGTCATTGTCATTATTATCAATAGAGTCTTTAATTCATAATGGGAGTAGCAACTTACGTTGTTCGAGCCAATACTATCATTGCCATTGTTCTAAATAGGAGCATCAATTATGCCAATACTGACATTGGGGAGTAGAATCTTGAATATACAATGGGAGTAGCAGTTGGCATTGTTCGAGCCAATGTCAAGGGACATTATGCATTCATTTTGTGGTTGATTGAATTTCGATTGTATGGCATGCTTTGGTTTGATGTTCGATTGCATATTTGTGAGCTGTGTAGTTATTGTTTTGGTGAATGAATGATGGCCTGAACTTTGATGAATACCATATACATATCTCTTTTTCTAATGCTTTGAACTTTGATGAATAACGATAACAGATGTATATGATTGCGTTACCAAACCATATGCCAACGGCCATCATTAACGTGTGCGTAGAGTGGTTAATTGCTACTCTGCGGTTTAAAGACTAGGGTGTTGCCTTGCAGTTCTCATTATTTACACATGCTCTTCATTGTCTTTTGGCATTGTGTCGTCCCGTCGCATTTTTAGTTGTCGGTGAATTGGGAGGTATGGCCTCTAGTAGCAAACCCCCGACGAAGAAGAAGGCTAAAAAAGATAAGGGCCATAAGGAAAAAGCATTCATATGGACACCATTAATAGGTAGTGCGTGGATTTGATTTCATAACTGTATCTTATTGAGCTTCTTTTTCATTCATTCATGACTGTATTGCACATATAACTTTACAAGTTGTTGGAAAAAACTACAATTTAATCTAAACTTCTTTGAATGGCACAGGATTGCAAAGGCATTAAGCAGTTGTAATGATAGCACTAGAGACATTATTATTGCTATAGAAAGGTTGAAACAGGAACTTGAAACCACAACACAACGCCAAGAGTTAGTTTCACACTTTTTGCATGATTATATACTATCTAATGAGGAGGTTTGGTTCATCCTTTTACTTCATGGGTGCTTTATCATACTTGATATGCATAGCTGATAAATATCACTTTTTAGATTAATGCACTCACGAAAGAACAACTGAGAATGAGAACTTATTCAAGGCACTTGCTCATGTTCAAGAAATTCATGCCAATTGTAAGGTCTTTCTTAGGACCCACCACCAGGTAAATTTCTCTAACAACTTAGCTTTCCATGGTGTCCTTTCTTGCATATGTTATGTGTTTGCTGATTATTATCTTTCGTGAACATTCTTCTTCCTAAAAGGGGGAGATGTTAACCAAGAGAAGTGAAATTTGTTGTTCTTAAATAATACCTACACGACACAAACTAATAGCTTAGCTTTCCATGGTGTCTTTTCTTGCATGTGTTATGTGTTTGATGATTATCATCTTTCATAAACATTCTTCTTCCTAGAGGGGGGAGATGTTAACCAAGAGAAGTTAAATTTGTTGTTCTTAAATAATACCTGCATGACACAAACTAATCAAGGAATTTCAGAGTTCAGATGATCACTGTTGTTGGTGCAATTTAGCCCATAACCCCAGACACCCTGAATGCCAATGCATTCATTCATTTCTACCGAGCTAAAACAGGGATGCTTCGTTAGCATAGTTGTAGCCGAAGGCCACAAAAAGGGATGCTTACACCAGGGCCAAGGCAGGAAACCCCATTCGACATCCCCTACGGAGATACAAAAACCAGCTGGGTAGGGGACTGCCTAACGCATATACAAATCCGGCACCATTCGAAGCATAAATACATACATGGGTTCTAGCCCATTTGCGTACATAACTACATCTTTACACAAAAGATAGCATTCCGGAGAGGAGTCCTACTTCTTGATGATGGCAGCTAAGGCGATCACACTCATGACCAAGAACATCCATTTGTTCCTTTCCTCTCTGTTCCTCGAAGCCACCATGTCAGCCCAAACCTTGCAAGCATAGGTTGAAAGTCCAGTAACGCGTCCTGCCAGTTCGTTGTCCAGCGTGTTCACCTTTTTCACCTCCTCTCCAGTCCTCTGGGTAGTGGCCTCTGCAGCGTAAATTCTGGTAGTAAGTTCCATAGCTAAGTCCTCAAGATGTTGTATCCGAGGGTTCTCGCCTCTCGGGAGCGGGCCGAATCTCCTGAAGCGGTGGGTGGTTCTCCTCGTCACTTGCTCGAAGGTGTGAGGTCACATCACCCTCGTCATCTGCTTCTTGCAATGAAGTGGATATGACGACATGATTTGGTTGTATTGCAATTTATAATGAAGTTACATATTTTCAAATCTTCCTACACATGAAGACAATAGTTTTCTTTCAATTTGTGATGAAGATTTAGACAATTCAAATATGATAGTATAGACAATTCGAATTTGATAATTTATAATGAAGTTTTTGGCAACATGATTTGGTTGTATTGAAATTTATAATGAAGTTTTAGACAATTCGAATTTGAAGTCTAATGTTTCAATTTTTTTAATATGATCATATTTGTAGCTATATGTGAAAGCAAAGGACTACAAGCAACAACTCTCCCATTTACTGGCAAGTATGCTGTCTACTCCACTATTTTACTTCTCGTCAATCAAGAACCCTAGTTTCGTATATTCAATAAATCTTCTAAATTGTAGTCATGTTTACCATGTAAGATTCTTATTAATCATGGTTCTTTTATATCCTTTAGCTAAATAATGAATAGAGGTGAAACATTTGTGATTTGTGTTTGAAGCTTCTGTAAATTTGTTTTTTTTAGGCAAAGGCATTCCCTAAACAATTCATTTACACAATCTATGACAATTTGCAATTTATAATCAAGTTTTCTTCAACCTATGGGAGCAATGAGATATGTGCTCTTCCAAATTAATGAAGACAGTAGTTTAGAGTTCAGGAGAATGTAATGGTATGGTCTCTTACCTCCTCGTGCCAGGGTTGAGGCCTCTCCTCCCCGCCAATTCACGGGTACTTTTCGGGACATCCACTTGGCGAGCTATCGTCCAACGATGCCATGCTCGTACTTGCAAATGCACCCAAATAGAGACAATCATTACAAACTAAACCAAACACAGGCACCCAAATAAAGGAGACGACAAACAACCACAACAAAATCATATGAAAAGTCAAAGAAACAACAATAAAGATAGTCATTATGAGGAATCCACAAAAGACAGATTTTCATGAACTGATGCAGACAATAGAGATAGTCATTCTGAGGAATCCACAAAACACACATTTTTCTTGTCTGCAATATCATATGAAAACTGAGAGACACATGCTAGAAAGACAACTTGAATCAAACAATCATTGAAGGCAACCATATCACAAAAATGCTCACCAAACATGTCCGAAAGGCAACCTGAATCACCCATTTCCAAATCAAATGTAAAGCAAACAATCACTGAAGCAACAACTTTAAGACCTTACAAAATGTGAAGCAAACAACCATCGCTTGATGGACTTGAATCCCTACTCCAAGCACATTCAATTTGTTTCTCTTCCCATGTAAACTGTAATGAATAATGTCGGTAATAACAAAGAAATCTTGCTAACAGGATACTTGTCACCAAAAGGCCACACAAGCATCAGCAATGGCACAATCCAAATACACATCATGACATCAACCAAAACAAACAATGTCCCTGAATACTCTCTTCCTCGAATCTGACTACCATCATTTTAACTAACCAATATGAATACTTCTCACCCAAATGCAGTACTCGAAGCTCTCAAATACAGTTAGAACATCAGATTTCACTTGGAGTTCATAACATTCGATAAATCTAACATTAGGAACCTCATATTTCGCATTGAATTCTTAAAATTTTATCGATCTCACATGCCATAAGACCTTACAAAGTTCCTTCCCGTTACCATTTCAGTAAAAATTCATTATCTTATTTCATATACAAAACGGAAAACATGACCCACGACCAAGGTCCCAAACCCACCGACAATGGCGGATCAAAGCTTCGCCATGGGGCATCACACTGACAGTCGGCGCACACACAATGTGCAGTCATTACCTTGCCTACGATTCGCCAATGTGCAGCCATTACCTCGCTTCGATTCGCCATTGTTAGGGTTTGAAGCTTCCAATTTCGGGAACCCTAGCTAGCTTGACACCAAATCCCATTCAACACTTGGCTGGCGGCCCTGAAAGTCGGATGAACTATGCGACGAGAGGAGAGGAGAGGAGCTTATCTGAATGATGGGAGGCAATGAGGTTGCAGTTCGATGGCTCGTTCTTCGCAACTTCTCTCCAAAAGCCTCCAACAGTCTCTTGAAAGCCCCTTAATCTCCATCTCTAGATCTCTTCACATACCCCGCCAAACACCATCACTTGGAGATTAATTTTTTCTGAAAGCTCCAACAATCTCTTGAAAGCCCCTTAATCTCTATCTCCAGATCTCTTCACACCCCTCGCCAAACACAATTGCCTCGAGAGTTTTCTTCTTCTGAAAGCTCTTTCATTTCCTAAAATACCTTGCTAAACACACGCTAAATAGATAATTGTTGATGAATAATTTATGATAAATAAATACAGAATTTTTGACAAATGCTAAATAGATAATTTCTTGATCGATTATTGACAAATAGTTTTTGACATTATCTCACTTCTCTAATTTTGTCAACAGTCCAACAAGATCGATCCCAAATTTTGTTAGTTATCCAACATCTTCAAGGATACTAAGATGTTAGCAATCCAACACTTGAGAACACTTTGCATAATTAACTCACATGCATATTGTAGAAAGTACTAGAAATAATATAAGAATGATTAAGGTACAACCTTCAAATCAAGCAAAACTGAAATTCGGCAACTCTTAATTAAAAAGTGATTTCTTAGATTGTTGACACTAAAATTTAGCACTAGTTATACAGGGTATATACATGTCACTATGTTAGAAAGAAAAAAAGTTCAACTAAGTAATTTTGAACACTCCTCCTAGCAATTTAACATAATAAGATAGAAACTAAAAGTAAAAAGATAAAAAGATCGTTTGCATAAAAATAAATGAACAACTAAAAAATTTAACAAATGAAGCACGGAAGTTCTTAATCTTAGGAGGTAAATTTAGGTTCCAGATTCAAGTAAACCCTTCCGTATTGTTCTGTGTTTCATTTGTTAGAAACTTGTATGCTGACGAGGTAGTGAACCAACCTTTCTTATCTGGCCACCAATATGTAACGACCACAATGAAGATGACATACATATCCTTGTTGAATGCTACCCGAATCTAATAGATTCCTCACTAGAGCGGAATATCACACTTTACAACAAATAATTAACCACGACCGAGATATGACATTGGTATTGGGATGGATGAAAAAACCCGTCGAAAGAAAAAATACAAAAAATAGCCACTAGCTGGTGGGCAATCTGGTATTTTAGGAATAGGGTGACCAACAAATAGCCACTAAAATATTGAGAGTTTCGTTGACCAACAAATAGAGTCTTGGAACAAAGCTTGTTGTTTTGAGGAACAGTATGATAAAGAATGGCAGGAAAAATCCAAAGTCACGGACCCATACAAGTAAGCAAAAAGGAAACATGCAAGGAAAAAATGGACCAAACCTCCATACAATGAGTTCTAACTAAATTTCGATGGCTCTTCTCTACTATTTGGGGATAGTAGTGCTGGTGTCGTTGTTCGTAATTGGAGGGGAATACCTCGGCATATGGTCTGTGCCAAACTCGGAAACGCATCCCCACTAATGGCTGAGGCCTTGGCTCTAAGGCTCGATATTGGTGAAACTAAAAAACTCAAAATACAAGATATAACGGTTGAAGGGGACTCAAAAATCATTATTGACTACCTACCTACAGAACAAAACAAAATGCCCATGGGAAATAAAACTAATCATGTCAGATATACGATCCATGATAAAGGGCATGAGAAAGGTGGTCTTTTCTCATGTTCCCAATGCTGACAATAGAGTGACTGACAAGGTTGCACATCTTGGTTACTCTGTCATGGGGATAAGCTTAGCAACTAATACAAATCTTCAGGATCTCATCCATTTGGATGCGCTTGGGTAGACCTTCTATCCAAATTTTTTC
This sequence comes from Persicaria tinctoria, assembly GCA_037127255.1. Taxonomy (NCBI): domain Eukaryota; kingdom Viridiplantae; phylum Streptophyta; class Magnoliopsida; order Caryophyllales; family Polygonaceae; genus Persicaria; species Persicaria tinctoria. Next base: position 14,446,559 of record JBANSL010000007.1, on the reverse strand, counting down.
CCAATAAAAAAAAACTAAAAAATTTAACATAGTACGCTTTTTAAGGATAATACAAATTATACAAAATATAATTTTTTTTATATAATTTAATACTCATTATTATAAAATTAGAACATGAAAACCCCTCTATTTTAGAACATGGTAAAATTCTATTTTAGACCAGGACAGAAATACCCCTCTAATTAAATTAAATTACACCCCTAACCCACCCACTTCTCACGCTATTCTCTCTTTCACTCTCGCTCTGAAGCCTTTGCAGCACAACCCAAATCCCACTCCAATTTGTTTCCTTTCTTTAAATTTCTTCAAGTAAAAACAAGAATTATGAGTGTCTTTGAATTCATAATCGGTGTATGAATATCTCCACCACTTTAATTTTCCCAATTCGTTCCCAACAGTTGAGTTTGAGTTTTTTTAGGGTTTTATGAATCTAATTAAGTTCGATCATAGAATCACTAATTGATGTTGCTATCTCCACCACTTTAATTTGTCACTCCCAGAAAATCTCCAACAGTGATGCATGAGGGTGAGCATAAGAGGGTTCATTCAACCTCAAAGACTGAGTCTGGTAAGCGCAAGCATGGTGTTGAGGATGGTGATTCTGCCTGCTCCGGACTGATGGGGGCTGGTAGTAAGAAGGGGAAGAATGAATGAAGCTTTCAAGAGGATTAGGCTCGAGGCGGTTGTGCATGGGTGTAGCTCCCTCGCAGCTGAAGTGTGGTTCATCTCATGCCTATCTATCATGGTAATTATCATATTTTATGGTGGAACTATGGTTTATCTCAGCTTTTGTTGGACAAGTGGATTGTGTTATGTTGCAAAAACTACTGTGATGTTTCTGTATGGCCAACGTGTTGCTTTGTTTCAGGCACGCTAGTGAAAAGCCTCGAAATGAAAGACCACCATTTTTACGTGGGGCCCGGGAACTTACGTGATGAAATGTACATCCTTCTCGACGGACTTACCTGACCCGCGTCGAAGGAATCGACGCGGCCTAACCTGTGCCGCGGGAAGTTTTAAGCTAATCCTGTTCTAGTTGTGAATGATAGTTCCCTTATCGAGTTTTTCCTAGACAATTTGGAAATCAGGCTCACTATACCTGTCGTCGTTGAACGTCTTGGGGTTTATTAACGTCAACTTTTAATAGAATTCTACACTAAAACGGACAGGTTTTACATCTGCGGAGATTGACATTTGTGCATAATGTGTACTTTCTTCTTTTTTATCAAATTTCTCTTTCGCGTGTGATTGCTTCCTTATCTTCCTTCTTCCGGGTTCACAATATGTTAATCCGCCCTCCTATCTTCCTCCTGTTTTCCAAAAAGCCCCTCTTTTTAATGAAGTTTTCCCTATTTATAGACTTTCGACTCTCCTGCATGTCATACCACGTGGCGTTCCTCTTTCAACACGTATTATACTCGTGGGATGTGGGCATGATCGCCACGTATCTATTCTTTTTCATCCGCAGATGTTTTTTATGAGTAGCTTCTTGGTCCTTCGTCCGCGGATAATAAAGTCTTCTTGTTTTTGTTTTTTACTTATTTGTTTGGTACTTCTTGTGTTCTGACAGATGTTTCTTGGTCTTGGTTTAGTCACAGCTCCTCGGTCCGTGTTGATTATGTCTAGTAATTGACGCGGATCGATACAAAATATAAACATCTGCGGTTTTGTTATCGTTGTTGATTCTGATGGGGTTAATGGGCCTCTTCTTCATTGAGTCATGACCCAATTTGGGCCCATTGGGCCCATTTATGTTTGGAATTTCAAACGTCAGTAATTCTCCTATAAGTTACCCTGTTCCGTTTCTCTTTTTCACCCACATTTGTCTTTTTCCACTTTTCGTGATCTTTAATCCTTATCTTTAGTTTTCCGGCAGCGGTCTTCTAGGGTTCCGGCGGTTTGTTTTGAAGTTCCTGGTGGTTTTCTTCAATTTCCGCAAGGTAATTCTTTTTGTTCTTGGTTGTTCTTGAGTTTTCCTTGTTGAATTCTTTGATTTTTTATCCTTTGGATCGTAGATTTGGGTGTTGAATTGTTTCAGAGGTGTTTTTCGGATGGAACTTTTCTTTGCGTTAGTAATGGTTTTCGAATAATTTTCTTCTAGTTTCTTTTTAGAAATGGCTAATCTCAACAAGGAGGGTGACTCACTAGAAGATTTTGAGAGGTATGAAGGATGGAGAGGTGATGCTGTTTCATCTTCTCAAGCGCGTCCGTCTCCGGAGCCGCTTTCTATCTCCTCAGGGAGTTCTTCTTCTTCCTCTGATGATTCTTCATCAGAGTCATCTTCTTCTACGTCCGCGTCTACACCGGATCGAATCGGACCTAATGGTAGCCCAATCAAGGTGAGAAGGCGTCGGAAGCGTTCTGACCCTGATTACTATTCTTCACCTTACTCAGTTTCTTCTTATTCGAAGGGATGCGTGGATGGTGAGAATACAACGGCTGCGGATAATTCGGGTGCTAGTTCTTCCGTGGACGCGGGGATATTGTCCGCGTCTCAGTCGGCGAATCAAGAATCAGAGGAAGTTTGGATTCCTTATGAGCTTCCCCCCATTGGTTTGGCGGAAGCTCCTAAGGTAATCCGTTCTAAGGAGAATTTGAGTGATTTGGATACCCCTGCGTACGATTTGAAGGATCTTGACTCTTGTCTCTTTTTGGGGGATTTCAAACCTCTTCCTCCCCCAACCAGCCGTCCACCAGTTGTGCTCGAAAGGATTCATCCATGGAAATCCCCAGTGAGTAAATTGAGGGGTTGTACTACCCTATTAAATCTTGGGGACCTTGATGCCCTTTCGCAAGTTTTTCCATGGCCAGCGGGTGTCGAATTCTGTCTTCCCGAGGAAGGAGGTGGATGTATGGATGCTTACGAAGACTGCTTAGTTGTATATGCAGCCAGTCTATCTCAAGGTTTCCGGCTCCCTCTTCATCCCCTTTTCTCGAAGTTTTTGGAGGAGTACAACCTGAGTCCTGCTCAAATTGTTCCCAATGGTTGGATGTTTTTTACAAGTTTTGTTATGAGATGTAAGGAGATCAGTTTTGCCCCCTCATTGAAGTTGATGCTCAGCATTTTCTCTCTGAAAAAGGGGACTCAAGACACAAGATTTTATCAATGCAACTCGAGTTGTAAATACATGGAGAGGTTGTCTAGTAAACCAAATTGGAAATATAAGTGGTTTTTGGTCCGTGACAAATCCGGATAAGGCTTTGGTTGCCGAACGGTCCCAGGGCCTTTTTGCTCTGTTTTAAAACCAAAAATTTCCAATCTTTCTCAGTTCAAGTCGTCCTTTTCTCATATTCCTAGATTTCCATGGGATAAAATGTTGTCCGCGTTACGTCTTGAGATGGCTGGCTTGAGCATGCCTCATCCGCGACTAGGTGGCTTCTTTGTTTAATAATTTGTACTTTCATATTTTACCTTTCTCAGAATGGATAACTTATTAGAAAGTGCATTGTGTTTTACAGATAAAATGGATTTGGATGCGCTTTTGAAGCGGCATAAAGCCAAATCGGGAAAGAAGAAAAAACCGAGTTCGGTAGCCAATGATTCTCCTGCTCCTCCTCCTGTCTTGGAAGTGACACCAATTGTTGATATGGGTGTCGCGGATGAGACGGGCGCTTTAATTGAATCTTCGTCATTGGTTCCTGCCCTTAGACAGGAACGTACTAGTCCGTCCGCGCCAGAATCTTCGAGATCCAAAAATAGAAAATTTGCCATGGCTGCTGGGTCAACTGCTTCTGATAAAAAGGAGCTCTTTCTGGAAGGTGTGGCTACGCTTCGTGAATTTCCCATGCCTGGTTTTGATCCAGTTGACTTGCAAGGCCTTGCTTTTCCGGCCAAGAAGCGTTGCCTCCCAAAGCAAGGATATATTAAACGCATGGACCCTGTCACTCTCTCTGCTTACTTTGATCGTTTAATACAGTGGGTAAGTTTAGATCTTTTTGTTGTTTCTTATTAATTTTCTTTAATTACTTGGCGCGTCCCATTTTCTGATCCTCTTATTTTTACTTCGATTTTACAGTTAAGGGTGATCCAGCCGGACGTTGAGAGACCTATGGTCTGCGGAGAAGAAGATCTCAGGAAGAAGGATGAGGAGATCAAAAAATTGAACTACAAGCTCCGTATATTAGGGAATACAGTTGGGGATCCAGCTTCAGTGGAGAAGTTTAAAAAGAGATCGGCTGATCTTCATGGGGAAGTGCAACATCTGAGGGAAGGTATGACTGTTTTACAGAAGAAGTATGATGATTTGAAAATTTCTTCAAACTCTCCAAGCTAAACAGGCTATCATAGAGGCTTCTGACGTTGCCTCACAGAAGCTTCTCCAAGCTAAACAGGCTGTCATAGACAAGATGGAGGAAGACTTTTCAATTCTTCGAGAGGAGTTATCTATGTCCAAACAGGAGCTTGACATCGTAAAGGCGCGATCGGGTCAGGATGTGGCTCTACAATGGCTTCAGGGTCCTGAGGGTTTGAAGCATATGTCCTTCGAATGGGTTAAAACCGAGGCTGGTATCTCTTTCCTATCTTCAGTGGCAAAGGCATGCCTCTAGACTCCAGTATCCTAAAAGACAAATGTTTTAGTTATTTTCGGAAGGGAATGGTTGCAGGGATCAACCAGAGCGTGACGCGTTCATCAAATAACCCAGGTGTCCCTTTGGAAAAATTCGAGCCTAGTTTGGAGAGTGCCGACTGAGGCCTTTCGAAGGAGGAGATGGACGCGGAAGACACTTATTCCGAGAGCGATGACGATGATGAAGCGGAGAAAGAAAATGAGAAGGCAAATTCTTCTTGAAATCCTTTGTTTCTTTAGGGTTTTTTGGGTGGTGGTGAACATTGGGAATCTGTATATGGTTTCCCGGTTTTTGGTACGTCATTGAGATACTTCTTTTGTTTTGAAAATAGGTTGAAGATCTCTCTGGCTAAAACATTTGCGTTTTTTGCATGCTTCGTTCGTAGTAAATATTTATGTATTAACATTCTGGACCTTCCAAGTGTTGAAAGGGTTTATCCTGGTGTCCAAGATTCGTCGCCACTTGTCTTTATTTCTTCGGATGAGTTTTTCTTCTTAAGGCTCCGATCTCTATCCTTTGTGATTTCTTGAGTTGAATTAACCAGTCGTGTTACTACAAGTATCATGTCCTCTGGGAATTTCAATCCGTGGGCCTTTTTTCAAAAGATTGAGAATGTGGAGCAACTCTCTCGGCTAGTGAGTATCTTTTTATTCTTTGTTTTAAATGACTTTTGAGTTGCATCAACTTAAGCATCGACTTGCTTTATATGTAGGTTATGCCTCCCCAATTTGAGGCTGAGTATGGACCTCTCCCGCCTCGATGGGCCTTTCTTTCGTCCTATCTCGTCCGCGATTTCCCAGTGGCTGTTTCATGGAGTGAAAATGGTCTTTTTCAAATTGATAATGGTTGGGATGAATTCCTCATGCTTCATCACTTGGGGATAGGAAGTGCGATGATGTTTTTTCATAAGGGCAATGTCTCCTTTCAAGTTTGTCCGCGTCGCGAAGTCGTAGACGAACCTAAATCAACCTTGGACTCGGTCTCTTCGTCTTGCGGTTCTAATTGAGTTATTTACGCGTAGTCCTCTTGTAGCTCTTCGAGCTTATTTCTTAATATAAGTTTTTGAGTGGATCAAAATAAAGTGAAAAAAGGGAATTCACAGTTTCCTCACCATTTTCTCATATTTCATCAATCTACAATAAACGGAAAGGATCCTTATTATTATTAATAATGGAAGGTGCGTACAGAAACCTTTCATAGGGTTTGGATCCCCTTAAGCTTGTTACATAATTGACGCGGAGAATCTATCGGGAGATCAAGGACGGCCTATCTCTCCATTCTCTTCGCTATCTGGGCTGACAACGTCGACTTCAAAGATGGAATCTCCCATGTAGGTGAAGATCAACGCGGACCCGACATTGATTCGATTTGCTTGTGTGAAGTCGCGCCACCCTTGGGTTAGCCAAAATAGGCCATCTTCATCTTTGTCTACTTTTACCTCGTGTTCCTAGTTGGAACGGGACCAGAGCCTGGCCTGAGTATGAGCGTCTTCGTCAATTAGGACATAAGTGAGAGGGAGGCGAAGGGTTTGAAGTTGTTCTTCCCTCATAATGACTCTGTAGAAAGCCCTAGGCTGTGAGTTTGGATCCATTTTGTTTTCAAGTTTGCTCTTTACTCCTGGGTGTTTTGGGTGAGCTTTTATACTCGTCTCGTAAGGTTTCCCTGTCTTTGGTTTCGTCGCTCCTTACCGATAAGTAATTTTAATTTTGAATTTTTACTTTTATCGATCTTGGGAAAAGATTTTACACCTGGTAATTTTGTCTTGAAAAAGACGGACGCGTGCCCTTGACAGTTGTGCCACCCGTTGCTTGTCACGCATGTGTTTCTTTTTCTTTTTGTATGATTGTCCCCCTGTGGCTAATAAGTAAGGAGTTTTTTTACTGTTTTTCCCAACCTCATCGATATACGGGGATCTATTATAGTTCCTCCTTTGTCTTTTAGAGCAGATGGGGTTGTTGAGTTAGGAACCCGCTGGGCTTTCTTTCAAGCGATTGATTATCCAGAACAGTTCCTACAATTGGTGAGCTAACTACGTTGGTTATCTTTAGAAAACTTTTAACTAATACTTCTTTATTCTTTTTTAGTTACTTCCATTTCGGTTTGAGGAGGAATATGCCGATGCTATCCCTGGTCACGTTTTTCTATCGTCCTATCTATTGCATAACTTCATGGTTTGCATAGAGCGGCGTAATGGTGGTCTTCTTTACTTTGGCCGCGGATGGAAGGACTTTGTAGACTCACATGGCTTTGAGCAGGGGGTTTCTATGATTTTCACTCATACAGGTGAGGCTCATTTCGAAGTTCAGGTGGTTGATCCGCGTGGGGGAAATAATGAGGATCAGGTCCCTCCTGAAATAATTTCGAATGGTTCTTAAAAAATCCTCGGATCTAAGTAAGGTTTTAGGCTTTTCTATCCGTTTCAAAATGTAGAGGTTCAGCTAGCTCACGGTAGCTACTCCTGGGAATTTCTCTAATCATGCATATTAAGTTTTTCGAGATTCATTTGTCACGATGTTCACTTTACAGGATTTCCGAGAGATTCAGTAACAGTATTTACTATTTATCTTATGCATGGCAACTTTAGTTTTTGTCCCAATGACGTGACATCTCAAACATATGTGTTCAATACTTTCAGTCTTTTCTCGACACATGTTTAGATCCGTGTTGTATAAAAAGGAGAGTGTAGTAAAGAAACCGAACCCATTGCTGTACTTTTATGATGCCTTCCATGGATGGTTTACCTTGGTCATTCTCTGAGAGAATTAGCTTTCCTGAGCAACTTCTTCGTTTGGTTAGTTCATTTGTTGTTGATTTTATTTTTTATCAAATTGATTTATCCGCTAGCATCTCTTGAAATCTGTTTGTTCTTGTTAGTCCTTGCCATTATGCTTCGAAGATAGACTTGGGCCAGGTCTTCCCAGGAGTATCCTCCTATCTACTAGGATTCTTCGTGATTTTCCTGTGGAGGTTATGGGTGGAGACTATAGGGTCCCATTTTTGAGGGGTGGTTGGAATGACTTTGCTGAGACTCATAGCATCCATATTGGTTCTTCTCTTACCTTTGTTCATAAAGGTGAGAACCGCTTCGACGTCCAGATCTTGGATGCCGTGGGAGATGAGGTGGACGTGGAGTGGGCTTCTTCAGAGTCAGATGGTCCCCCCTCAAATGGGTTTCGTTTAAGTCAGGGCAGAACTCGCATCATCCCAGGGCGTTTTCCGCGGGTATAGGTTGAAGGATGCTTGTTTTAATCAAGAGTCAACCGCTGTAATTTCTTTCAATAATCATGATACTTTTTGGGAATCCCCAAAAGAGTATTTCTTTTATAATACTTTAACTGTGGTTTATCGATGGGATTGGTCCTTTGAAAGGCTGATCAGACATTGAACTTTAATGATCTGATTAATAATGAAGTGTTATCTTTTGAGAATGCGGATTCGATCAGAGGCCTGACGCGGATATAAGCTCCAGCGTCTCAGGACTTAAGACGAAGTATCATCTCTGAGAATGTGGATTCGATCAGAGGCCTGACGCGGATATAAGCTCCAGCGTCTCAGGACTTTATACGAAGTATCATCTCTGAGAATGCGGATTCGATCAGAGGCCTGACGCGGATATAAGCTCCAGCGTCTCAGGACTTTATACGAAGTATCATCTCTGAGAATGCGGATTCGATCAGAGGCCTGACGCGGATATAAGCTCCAGCGTCTCAGGACTTTATACGAAGTATCATCTCTGAGAATGCGGATTCGATCAGAGGCCTGACGCGGATATAAGCTCCAGCGTCTCAGGACTTTATACGAAGTATCATCTCTGAGAATGCGGATTCGATCAGAGGCCTGACGCGGATATAAGCTCCAGCGTCTCAGGACCTTATACGAAGTATCATCTCTGAGAATGCGGATTCGATCAGAGGCCTGATGCGGATATAAGCTCCAGCGTCTCAGGCCTTTATACGAAGTATCATCTCTGAGAATGCGGATTCGATCAGAGGCCTGACGCGGATATAAGCTCCAGCGTCTCAGGACTTTATACGAAGTATCATCTCTGAGAATGCGGATTCGATCAGAGGCCTGACGCGGATATAAGCTCCAGCGTCTCAGGACTTTATAAGAAGTATCATCTCTGAGAATGCGGATTCGATCAGAGGCCTGACGCGGATATAAGCTCCAGCGTCTCAGGACTTTATACGAAGTATCATCTCTGAGAATGCGGATTCGATCAGAGGCCTGACGCGGATATAAGCTCTAGCGTCTCAGGACTTTATACGAAGTATCATCTCTGAGAATGCGGATTCGATCAGAGGCCTGACGCGGATATAAGCTCCAGCGTCTCAGGACTTTATACGATGTATCATCTCTGAGAATGCGGATTCGATCAGAGGCCTGACGCGGATATAAGCTCCAGCGTCTCAGGACTTTATACGAAGTATCATCTCTGAGAATGCGGATTCGATCAGAGGCCTGACGCGGATATAAGCTCCAACGTCTCAGGACTTTATATGAAGTATCATCTCTGAGAATGCGGATTCGATCAGAGGCCTGACGCGGATATAAGCTCCAGCGTCTCAGGACCTTATACGAAGTATCATCTCTGAGAATGCGGACTCGATCAGAGGCCTGACGCGGATATACGCTCCAGCGTCTCAGGACCTTATACGAAGTATCATCTCTGAGAATGCGGATTCGATCAGAGGCCTGATGCGGATATAAGCTCCAGCGTCTCAGGACTTTATACGAAGTATCATCTCTGAGAATGCGGATTCGATCAGAGGCCTGACCCGGATATAAGCTCCAGCGTCTCAGGACTTTATACGAAGTATCATCTCTGAGAATGCGGATTCGATCAGAGGCCTGACGCGGGTATAAGCTCCAGCGTCTCAGGACTTTATACGAAGTATCAACTCTGAGAATGCGGATTCGATCAGAGGCCTGACGCGGATATAAGCTCCAGCGTCTCAGGACTTTATACGAAGTATCATCTCTGAGAATGCGGATTCGATCAGAGGCCTGACGCGGATATAAGCTCCAGCGTCTCAGGACTTTATACGAAGTATCATCATTGAGAATGCGGATTCGATCAGAGGCCTGACGCGGATATAAGCTCCAGCGTCTCAGGACTTTATACGAAGTATCATCTCTGAGAATGCGGATTCGATCAGAGGCCTGACGCGGATATAAGCTCCAGCGTCTCAAGACTTTATACGAAGTATCATCTCTGAGAATGCGGATTCGATCAGAGGCCTAACGCGGATATAAGCTCCAGCGTCTCAGGACCTTATACGAAGTATCATCTCTGAGAATGCGGATTCGATCAGAGGCCTGACGCGGATATAAGCTCTAGCGTCTCAGGACCTTATACGAAGTATCATCTCTGAGAATGCGGATTCGATCAGAGGCCTGATGCGGATATAAGCTCCAGCGTCTCAGGCCTTTATACGAAGTATCATCTCTGAGAATGCGGATTCGATCAGAGGCCTGACACGGATATAAGCTCCAGCGTCTCAGGACTTTATACGAAGTATCATCTCTGAGAATGCGGATTCGATCAAAGGCCTGACGCGGATATAAGCTCCAGCGTCTCAGGACTTTATAAGAAGTATCATCTCTGAGAATGCGGATTCGATCAGAGGCCTGACGCGGATATAAGCTCCAGCGTCTCAGGACTTTATACGAAGTATCATCTCTGAGAATGCGGATTCGATCAGAGGCCTGACGCGGATATAAGCTCTAGCGTCTCAGGACTTTATACGAAGTATCATCTCTGAGAATGCGGATTCGATCAGAGGCCTGACGCGGATATAAGCTCCAGCGTCTCAGGACTTTATACGATGTATCATCTCTGAGAATGCGGATTCGATCAGAGGCCTGACGCGGATATAAGCTCCAGCGTCTCAGGACTTTATACGAAGTATCATCTCTGAGAATGCGGATTCGATCAGAGGCCTGACGCGGATATAAGCTCCAACGTCTCAGGACTTTATATGAAGTATCATCTCTGAGAATGCGGATTCGATCAGAGGCCTGACGCGGATATAAGCTCCAGCGTCTCAGGACCTTATACGAAGTATCATCTCTGAGAATGCGGATTCGATCAGAGGCCTGGCGCGGATATACGCTCCAGCGTCTCAGGACCTTATACGAAGTATCATCTCTGAGAATGCGGATTCGATCAGAGGCCTGATGCGGATATAAGCTCCAGCGTCTCAGGACTTTATACGAAGTATCATCTCTGAGAATGCGGATTCGATCAGAGGCCTGACCCGGATATAAGCTCCAGCGTCTCAGGACTTTATACGAAGTATCATCTCTGAGAATGCGGATTCGATCAGAGGCCTGACGCGGGTATAAGCTCCAGCGTCTCAGGACTTTATACGAAGTATCAACTCTGAGAATGCGGATTCGATCAGAGGCCTGACGCGGATATAAGCTCCAGCGTCTCAGGACTTTATACGAAGTATCATCTCTGAGAATGCGGATTCGATCAGAGGCCTGACGCGGATATAAGCTCCAGCGTCTCAGGACTTTATACGAAGTATCATCTTTGAGAATGCGGATTCGATCAGAGGCCTGACGCGGATATAAGCTCCAGCGTCTCAGGACTTTATACGAAGTATCATCTCTGAGAATGCGGATTCGATCAGAGGCCTGACGCGGATATAAGCTCCAGCGTCTCAAGACTTTATACGAAGTATCATCTCTGAGAATGCGGATTCGATCAGAGGCCTAACGCGGATATAAGCTCCAGCGTCTCAGGACCTTATACGAAGTATCATCTCTGAGAATGCGGATTCGATCAGAGGCCTGACGCGGGTATAAGCTCCAGCGTCTCAGGACTTTATACGAAGTATCAACTCTGAGAATGCGGATTCGATCAGAGGCCTGACGCGGGTATAAGCTCCAGCGTCTCAGGACTTTATACGATGTATCATCTCTGAGAATGCGGATTCGATCAGAGGCCTGACGCGGATATAAGCTCCAGCGTCTCAGGACTTTATACGATGTATCATCTCTGAGAATGCGGATTCGATCAGAGGCCTGACGCGGATATAAGCTCCAGCGTCTCAGGACTTTATACGAAGTATAATCTCTGAGAATGCGGATTCGATCAGAGGCCTGACGTGGATATAAGCTCCAGCGTCTCAGGACTTTATACGAAGTATCATCTCTGAGAATGCGGATTCGATCAGAGGCCTGACGCGGGTATAAGCTCCAGCGTCTCAGGACTTTATACGAAGTATCAACTCTGAGAATGCGGATTCGATCAGAGGCCTGACGCGGGTATAAGCTCCAGCGTCTCAGGACTTTATACGATGTATCATCTCTGAGAATGCGGATTCGATCAGAGGCCTGACGCGGATATAAGCTCCAGCGTCTCAGGACTTTATACGATGTATCATCTCTGAGAATGCGGATTCGATCAGAGGCCTGACGCGGATATAAGCTCCAGCGTCTCAGGACTTTATACGAAGTATCATCTCTGAGAATGCGGATTCGATCAGAGGCCTGACGTGGATATAAGCTCCAGCGTCTCAGGACTTTATACGAAGTATCATCTCTGAGAATGCGGATTCGATCAGAGGCCTGACGCGGGTATAAGCTCCAGCGTCTCAGGACTTTATATGAAGTATAATTTTAAATGCGAATCATCATAGAAAGCGCCCTCTAACCGCTTTATTTGATTTTTGCGGGGGCGACTTAGTTTTATATTTACTTAGCTGGTTTGATGGTTACACATAATACTTTTTTAGATTTTCCGCGTTCCAAGTCTTGTTCAGGATGATTCCTTCGGGAGTGCTGAGTTTATATGCTCCTTTTTGGACTTCCTTGACAATAATATACGGTCCTTCCCAGTTGGGATCCAGCTTCCCTCCTGACGTAGCTTATCGTAACACTAAATCTCCTACTTTAAGATGCCGCGGGGAGATTCGTTTATCTTGATACTTGGAGAGCGTCCTCTTGTATTCTAGCTCCTTCAAAGCAGCTGCCATTCGGCGTTTCTATGAGATGGAGCTCAAATTCCAGTGCTTCATCATTGATATCCGGATCATAGGTCATGATCCGTGCCGATGGTATCAATCTCTCTACTGGGATGACCGCATCCATACCAAAGGCTAAAGAAAATGGAGTTTCTCCAGTGGGAGTCTTCGTTGATGTGCGGTAAGACCAGAGCACTAATGGCAAGAGTTCTGCTTAACACCCTTTTGCTGTGTTGCCAAGCTTCTTTTGTATCCCATGTAACAGCTGTCGGTTGGTTGTTTCCGCCTGCCCATTCGTCTGAGGGTGAGCTACGAAGGAGATTTTAAGATTGATGCCCAGCCCCGCATAGAAATCTCTGATCGTTTCGCAATCGAATTGTGGCCCATGGTTTGTAATTATTGTTTTGGGTACTCCGAAGCGGCAGACAACGTTTTTCCATAAAAACTTTCTCACCTTTTCCGCGGTTATCAATCCCATTGCTTCGGCTTCTACCCACTTGGTGAAGTAATCAACTAGGACCAAAACATACCTCAACTGTCCAGGAGCAGTGGGAAATGGACCGAGAATGTCCATTCCCCAAACAGAAAAAGGGCATGCTCCGGTTATACTCTTCATTGTCTCAGAAGGACGGTGATTGAGATTTCCGAACCTTTGGCACGCGTCACATTTCTGTATATAACTTTGGACATCATGTCTCATTGTAGGCCAATAATATCCTAGCTTGATTGCTTTGGCCACAATTTCTCTCCATCCTTGGTGATGCAAGCAAATCCCATCATGTAGTTCCTCCACTACTTGACTTCCTTCTTCCGATGATACGCACAACAGATCAGGTAAGCAGTACCCTCTCTTGTACAGTTTTCCTTCCCGGATAGTGAATCGAGAGGACTTAAGGAGTATCTTCTTAGCAGCGGCTCTGTCTCCAGGTAGGGTACCCTTACCTAAATAATCTGTGATTGGTGCTCTCCAGTCTTCTACCTCCATTTCTTGCACCTGATAGATTTCTTGGATGAGTCTTCGGTTGCTCATTCTTTCCAGAATCTCTTCTTTTCCTACTTCTTCTGGCATTACAGCTCCCAATCGTGCCAACGCGTCCGCTTGTTGGTTGTCATCCCTAGGAACAGTTGTTACACAAAAACTCAAAAAAGCTTTAGAAAGTGCCTGCGCCTTTCTCTGGTAATCTGGCATTAATCCAGTCCTGGCTCCATATGCCTCTGATATTTGCCGCGTCACAACTTCTGAATCGGTGAAAACTGAGACTTGCCTAGCACCTTTAATCAAAGCTATTTCCAGTCCAGCTAACAGGGCCTCATATTCGGCTTCATTGTTGGTAGTTTGAAAATCCAACTTGTAGGCATAATTGTACCGTCGTTTGTCAGGTGCTGTCAGTGTGACCCCCGCTCCGCATCCATCTTTGTTAGCTGCACCATCTACTCTGAGTGTCCACTCACTTCTTTCCGTTGGATATCTCGATTCGAAACTTGTTTCACTGATGAAGTCAGCCAGAGATTGAGCGAGGGTCGCTTTCCGCGGAGTGTACTCTATCTCAAATTCTGTGAGTTCGACTGCCCACTTCATCATTCTCCCTGATAAACAGGGTGAGTGGAGGATCTGTCGCATCGGTAACTCTGTCATTACTCGGACCGGATGATCTTGAAAATAAGGCCTTAGCCTTCTTGCCGCGAATACTAGGCACAGGATCATTTTCTCCACTGGTTCATATCTTGTCTCCGCGTCCTGAAGAACACGACTGATGTAGTAGACCGGAAACTTTTCTTCTCGTGTCAAGACTGCACTGATGGTGACATTTTTTACAGATAAATACAGATGGAGGACCTCTTGTTTCTCAGGTTGGTGAAGGGTAGGAAGCGATGTTAGAAAAAGTTTTAAATTTTCAAAGGCTTCCTGCAATTCAGGAGTCCACCGTATCGGTCCCTTTTTCTTGAGTAGAGCAAAGAAAGGCAACGAGTTATCCGCCAGGCAGGAGCAAGAACGGCTCAAATAGTTCACCACTCCATTTAGAGATTGTAATTCTTTGATCGTCCGCGGTGGCTGAAGATTCTGAATTGCTGTAACTTTTTCTTTCTGTCGGCCGAACTTCCAATTCAGCTTCTGAGAATTCAGCTGAGTCACTGTCTCCGACCTCGGATTGGCAATTCTCATTTACACACATTACTTCTTTATTTTTCTTGATGGAGGTCAAGTAACATCTTCTGCTTTCTGGTTGTTGTCCGCGGACCTCACCTATTCCTCCGCCTGGTAACGGGAATTTCCCCAAAAAGTGGTAGATTGAAACTACCATTTGGAATTTATAGAGCGAGACACGGCCCAACAAAGCATTATACACGGTGGGAATTTTCACTAATGTGAACACAATATTTTCCATGCGCCTGTTAGGAGGTGTCCCTAGAACCACTGTAAGCTCGATTGTACCGGCAACCTGTACTTCTCCTCCTGAAAATGTGATTAGCGTTCCTGGATACGGTTTCAGTGAAGCCGCGGAGATTCCCATTTGAGAAAATGCTTCCCACGATAGGATGTCCACAGAAGACCCGGTATCAATAAATACTCTTTTGACGGTTTTGGCAGCTATCTGTGCGTGAATGACCAGTGGGTCTGAATGTGGCATTCTTATTTCCTCCGCGTCTTTCGGAGTGAAGGAAATGTTTTCATGCTGCGCGAGAGAAATTCTTCTACTTGACGCGGATGGTGGCTGTCTTCCTTCCCTCTCATAGTTTCTTTTTTCCTGCCTGCTGGACCTGGCCATAGACAAACCTCCTGCAAGGGTGTTGATGAAGCCTTCCGGTTCGGGTATCTGACCTCCTTCTGTCTTTCGAGCTTCTCTTTGATTGACAGATCTCTGAGCTACTGGTGTGTTGTTGTACCTCCCTCCGCGTCCTCTTCTTCCTCTCCCTCTCCCCCGGTTATGGAATGGGAGATTTCTGCGCGGATCATGTTGCCCATCAAATCGTTCTTGTGGATTCCGGGATTCATCAAACCTAGGACCTCTGTCCTCCCATCGAGGTCTGTGATCGGGTCGGTTCTCCCTTCTAGTCGGAGATCTCACATCGTGACTTCTGTATTGATTTTCTCGTGGATGATGGGCACGTGGAGGATCCTCTCTACGGCAAGATCCTTGACCCCTTTCTAAGTTCATATGCACTTCATCACGATGGGGACGGAAATCTACTGCCTCCGAATGATGCCTAGGAGGCTTGGCTTTCCCCTTTCTGAATTTCCCTACCAATTTCCCAAAAAGGTCCCGAATTCCCAGTATTCGCCTTTGAGCTGGACGCGGCTGCTTCCTCCGCTTCAATCTGTCTGGAGACTCGCTCTCTTAAGTCATCATAACTCGTGGGTTTTTTCCGAAATAAGTATGTCTTAAAATCCCCTTCAGCTAAATTGCCCATAAGTATGATAATAGCTGATTCGTGATTGAAGTTAGGGATTTGGACTACCATACTGGTGAAACGAGTGAAAAAATGTCCCAAGGACTCCCCAGCTCCTTGCCTGATGGAATTCAAATCAAGCATAGTCTTCTTTCTCGACCGCGCACTTCCAAAATGAGAAGTGAAGATGTGAGACATTTGGGCGAAATTGGTCACGGACCCTTTGGGAAGGTTGGTGAACCAACTTAGTGCGATCTTTGTTAAGGTTGAAGGGAACGTTCTGCATAAGATGGCGTCATTGTACTCGTTAATCCCCATTGCAGTAGCAAAATGACAGAGATGATCTTCAGGATCAGTTGTTCCGTCATACTTCATGAGGTTCACATCTCTCCATCGCTTCGGTACTGTCGCGGAGCAGATCTCTTGAGTAAACACTGACGGGAATCCGACTGGTGCATTCTCGTTTCTTTTTTCCACAGAGTCAGATTTAGTCGAGGTCGAAACATCTGTTGACCGATCTCCGCGTCGATGTTTACCTTCTCTGTGATAGTGATCATCTTGCGACGTCTGGTATGGTACTTCTTGGTTCTGAAAACCATAGTTCCAGTTACTGGGATTTTCAAAAACAGTGTTACGACGATCAAAATTCCCGTACTGTCCTTCTGGCCTATAATTTCCTTGCTGACGCGGATTTTGTCCCCATTGATCATAGTAATAGTATTGAGCCTGCTCCTGTTGAAAAGGATTTGGCTGTTCGTGTCGTGCTTCATAATACCAGAAGTTTTGTGGGATGAATCCTCCGTCTAATCCATACTGATTACCGTAGGGTTGAGGAGGAGTTTCGAGGTTCTGTTCCCCCATCTCGGTATTAGGATTAGTTGGGGGCATCAGCGGGACATACATGCTTGAAGCTTCTTGATCTCGGTGATCTCCTTGACTCATGTTCTGAGTCTGGTGATTTTGGCTATCATCCATTTCCTTGCTATTGCGAATTATACCTGTCGCGGCAGAAAGTTTGATGTTAGATATCTGAAAACTTACATTTGTGGATTTTAATCAAATAAAAATTGGAAACCCCTTAGTGTGAGGGGGTTCCCACGGACGGCGCCAGTGAAAAGCCTCGAAACGAAAGACCACCATTTTTACGTGGGGCCCGGGAACTTACGTGATGAAATGTACATCCTTCTCGACGGACTTACCTGACCCGCGTCGAAGGAATCGACGCGGCCCAACCTGTGTCGCGGGAAGTTTTAAGCTAATCCTGTTCTAGTTGTGAATGATAGTTCCCTTATCGAGTTTTTCCTAGACAATTTGGAAATCAGGCTCACTATACCTGTCGTCGTTGAACGTCTTGGGGTTTATTAACGTCAACTTTTAATAGAATTCTACACTAAAACGGACAGGTTTTACATATGCGGAGATTGACATTTGTGCATAATGTTTACTTTCTTCTTTTTTTATCAAATTTCTCCTTCGCGTGTGATTGCTTCCTTATCATCCTTCTTCCGGGTTCACAATATGTTAATCCGCCCTCCTATCTTCCTCATGTTTTCCAAAAAGCCCCTCTTTTTAATGAAGTTTTCCCTATTTATAGACTTTCGACTCTCCTGCATTTCATACCACGTGGCGTTCCTCTTTCAACACGTGTTATACTCGTGGGATGTGGGCATGATCGCCACGTATCTATTCTTTTTCATCCGCGGATGTTTTTTATGAGTAGCTTCTTGGTCCTTCGTCCGCGGATAATAAAGTCTTCTTGTTTTTGTTTTTTACTTATTTGTTTGGTACTTCTTGTGTTCTGACAGATGTTTCTTGGTCTTGGTTTAGTCAGCTAGTACCTCCATCCTTTTCTAGAGACTAGAATCTGTGACCTTTGCTTGTATATTTCTGGTCACTCATGATCGAACAACGATGTATTGTAGCATATTTTGGATGGCGGTCGCACTATGTATGGCATGTATTGCCTTTGCCCAAATAATTAAACTGTCAAAAATATTTTATCTATTGCTTGTTACTATCATGTGTCTAAGATTGGAATTACTAAAGCTTAGATATCCTAAATCCCATTATAAACCCCTGAAAATGAAGAACTTATTAAGTACATTCTTTAGACCCAAATCCGAGCAAGAAAGAAGCCATACGTGCCTTTACGTCTATAACAAGCCGATTGACACAAGTTTGCTAAAGGAAATTTTTTTTTTTCTGTATGGGCTTGGGCACTACGGCTTCCATACAGAACGAGAAGGTGAATAATGAAAATATGTTTATGGAATGTACGTGGGATTGGGAAGAAAACTTTCTGGACTAATATAAATGCAATGAGAATCAACAATCACTTAAACTTGTTAATTGTTTCAGAAACTAAGACCGAATCTATTCCGGAGGAAACAGTATGGAGAAGTAGTCATTTCACTAAAGCAGTTTGGTCTCCTGGGGTGGGTCGAACTGGTGGTCTTGGTGTATAATGGAACGAGAATTTTACTCTTAACGAACACATCTCGATAAAAATCCACATGTCTCGTATCATAGGGATAGAATATGTGAATCATGACTGTAATTTCAAAGGAATGATCTTCACAGTGTATGCCCCCCTCACGAAAAAGACAAGAATCTTTTTTGGGAAATACTTACTGAACTGATAATGAATGAACAACACCCATACTTAGTAATTGGTGATCTAAACGAAATCAACCAGAGCTGTGAAAAAAGGGTGGTGAGGTGCCCTCACTGGCTAGGTTTAATAGACTAAACCAGTTTAAAAATACATGTTCATTAATAGAGATTCCTTGGATGGGAAATAAGTTTACATGGATAAAGAAAAAGTTTGGAGAAGACAATATTTTAGAGAAATTAGACAGGGTTTTAGTTCATTAGCAATTTCTTGGTGTATTCTCGAACATAAGTACACTAAATAGTGCATTCTCGACCTCAGATCACTATCCGATCTTCATTCAATTAACGTCGAATGCCATGTTTAAACCCCCACCATTCAAAATGGGGAACATTTGGTTTCATAGGTCGGATTTTAAAAACATAGTGAAACAGTCCTGGAGAGCAAATTATTCGGGTTCAACTATGTTTGGAATAATGTATAAAACTAAAATACTAAAACAGAAGGCAAGAATTTGGAATAAGAACTCATTTGGGAACATTTTTCGACATCTAGCGGAAGTGGAACAAAAATTGATTAGGATTCAAGTAGATATAGATAACCGAGAAAACGAGAGTCAAATAACAAAGGAAAAAAATTTAATTCAAAAGAAGGAGAAACTTTTGATGTTTCAAAAAGAATATTGGAGCCAACGGGAAAAATCTAAGCATCTCCGACTATCAGATACGAATACAGCTTATTTCCATAAGGTGGCGTCGGCTAGACGAAATAGAAAATTTATGAGGAGCATCGCATCCTCCGAAGGAACCGTTATTTTGGGGGATGAGAATGTGAGGGGAGAGATAAAAAATGACTTTGAAAAATGATTTTCTAAAGAACCAATCAATCTAATTCTTATGTCGGACTACATACAGCTACTACCAAGAGCAGTGACTAAGGAAGATAATCGGATGCTAGTGTCGCCTCCTTCAAATGGGGAGATAAAAAATGCGATGTTCAATCTAGGCTACAACAAATCGTCAGGACCAGACGGCATAACAGCTGAATTTTACAAAACCTATTGGGAAATAGTTGGGCCGGATATTATTCAGGCTGTCAAAGCATTTTTTCATACAGGTAAAATTTTAAGACAAATTAATCATACCTTTATTTCCCTCTTACCAAAATGTGACAATCCGATTAAAACGACATATTACAGACCCATCAGTCTATGCACGACAATCTATAAGGTAATTTCAAAATTACTAACAGAAAGACTAAATATTGTAATGGGCAAGCTAATTCACCCTCTGCAAGGAGCGTTTGTGTCAGACATAGCTATTCAAGACAATGTGTTGATCGCACATGAGATTTTCCACTCTTTTAAAAGCAGGAAAGGTGTTGATGGGTGGTTGGCAATAAAATTAGACATGGAAAATGCATATGACAGAGTAAACTGGAGGTTTATGGAGTCAGTCCTTAAGCAGTTTGGATTTAATAAAAAATTTACAAAGCTAGTGATGGAATGTGTAACCACTGTCGCATTCTCTGTTCTAGTTAATAATGGTCCTATAGAGGTTTTTACTCCGTCTTGTGGGTTGCGTCAAGGTGATCCCTTATCGCCGTTCTTATTTCTGCCGGGGGCAGAAGTCTTGGCTAGAAAATTATCCTCTGAGGCAAGTCAACCTAGAAACGCTCTTGGCTTTTCCTTTGGTAGGAACTGCCCAAGAATCCCATTCTTGGCATTCACGGATGACATAATCATTTTCTCTTAAGGAAATCTAACGACCTGTGCTCATGCCAAAAAGATTATTGATGAATACTATCAAATTTTAGGCCAGAAAATCAATTACCATAAATCGGCATTTCAAGTCACGATTGGTATACCCAGATCACGTATCCCATAAATTGAAGGGTGCTTAGGCATATCCAAATAGACAAAATTGGATAAGTACATTGGGTGTCCCATTGTAAATGGAAGGGTAAACAAAACTACCTTTGAAGAAATAATACTAACACCTCAAATCAGTTCTCAAAGTGGCGAGCTAACTCTCTATCACAGTAGGGAAGAGCAACACTGATCAATACATATCTGTCATCTAAACCACTCTATGATATGCAAAGCTTTGTGCTACCACCACAAATACATAAACATTTGGATCAAAGAAATAGATCTTTTTTCTGGAATAAAGATAGACTACATAAACCGCTTATTAGTTGGGATAGAGTTTGGAGACCAAAAGTGGCAGGAGGAATGGGTATCCGGAAAACTCATGACATGAATGAGGCACTACAGTTAAAACTAATTTGGAAAATCATGGCGGAACCAGGTAATATGTGGGTTAGAATCATACAACAAAAATACTTGAAAACATCCCACATTTTAAATTATGAGGTAAGAGGTAACGCTTCATGGCAGTGGTCCCAGTTGCAAAAGTTACTTCCTACCTTTAAGTCGGGATTAATGTGGTCAATAGGTAATGGTAAAACCATTAAGTTTTGGCGAGACAGATGGAATAATCTTCCTCCTCTACTACAATATTTTTCTCTGCCAAACAATATCCAAAAGCTAGAAAATGTATGATTAATGGAAACTGTCCTAAAAGCTAGAAAATGTCCTACCGAAAAGCTAGAAAATATATGATTAATGGAAACTGGGATACCCAAAAGCTAGAAAATGTCCTACCGAGCAACGTGGTGGAGCAAATAGCACATGTTCATGTGCCATCTGTACCATTGGAAGACCGGTTATATTGGTGGCCGTATAAGAAAGGGTGGTTCTCGACTACCAGTGCATATAAGCTAGTGACGAACAACACTGAACTACAACCTGATGACAATAATTGGATTTGGAAAATTGAAGTCCCCCCGGTAGTGAAGAATTTCCTATGGAAAGTTGCCCAAGAGAGATTACCGATTGCGGCACTACTTTCCAAACGAGGAGTTTCCATTCCCCCTTATTGTCCAATCTGCAATCACCATGAAGAAAACGCAACCCATATCTTCTTGGAATGCAACTATAGTATGTTTGTGAGGAATGCTGACAACAATATCAAAAAGCTAGTAACAGACACAATGCAGACATCGAGAAAGATCAAACCTATTATGAATATATTAGCGAAACACTTGAATGGGAAACAGAAACAGCAAATGGCCTTCAGTTGGTGGGTCATGTCTTGGCTCACAAGGAACCAAGTGGTTTTCAAACAACAGAAACAACCATCAATCGAAAGTTACAATCAAACTGTGAAAACACATATGACCAACTGGCTTAAGGCCACTACAAACTCTGTTGAAGGTAAGGCTAAACGGTATGATAAGGAAACACGTACAAAGAATAGAAAACGGAAAGGGACAAATCAGAAATGGAGAAAACCTCCACAGGGATTTCTGTAACTTAATTTTGATGGCTCAGCACCGGAAAAACACAACAACTCGGCTGGCTTTGTTATCCGAGATTGGGAAGGTGCCCGTATTGCTGTAGGGTTTGAGACGATTGGAAAACAGTCGGCCCTGTCTTCGGAGGCTAGGGCATTACGTTTGGGTGTAAAGAAGGCAATTGACTTGCGTTCTGATATACTCATAATTGAAGGTGACTCCTTAATAATTACTCCGTATAAATTATTTTAAACACGGGATGAAGTGCCCGTGGGAAATCGAAAATGATAATGTCAGAAATTTTTTGCCTACTCCGTGGGTTTCGTGAAGTGAGATTTTTTCACATACTTTGCAAAGGTAACTAGGTGGCCGATTTTATTACCCGAATGGCCCGTAATACCAGAAACCCGGAACTGCTCAGGTCTTCTTGACCTCATCCAAAAGGAGGTTATCGGATAACGCCTCGGCGAATCCGAATTCTTACCCAATGAGGAAAAAAAAACTACAATGAAATGCTGATTTTCCATAGCTTCTCAACTTAATTTTTGTTTAAAAAAATTAACTAAATCATTTACTAGAAAATGAAATTAATATTAATGGTCTCACAATATTGCAAAAGATCCTTCATTGGCGGCGTAGGAAAACCTACTAGTGAAGAAATCGAACTTATAAGTTTTGAACTTGATTATATATTATTTTTGAATTTGGAATTTCGAGTTAGTCTTTAACATTTTGAAGGTTGTTACAGGGTGACCCATGTGACATGTTTAGTTGCCTACCAGCTAAATGAATAAGAAGACTTGTAAACGGAACATGAAAATGTATTGAGGTATCAAAGTTCGAATTCCATGAATGGTCAATCCAGATCGCGAAATCCATTTCAACTTTCAAGGATGGAAAACATAAAAGAAAACACACAGAGAGTACAAGTTGTATTTTTTGAAGATGGAATATATATAAGGTTCGAATGGGACGAGATTAATAAATTGACTAAAATTATAAACAGAATAAAATTTATAAATTATTGGTAAAAATAGTTAAAAATTTAAACAATAATCTAATCTCCGTATGAGGCGAAAAACGGTTTATTTGTAAAAATTGGAGTTTATTTGGTTGTTAGTAGGGGTATTGGGGCACTTTCAAATTAACTAAATAAGATAAAAGGAAAGGGGTAAAATAATACTTGTACAAAATAAACACCCAAATAACCTCTATTTTGTAGCTTTTTTTAACACATTTTTATTTATTTTGGTCATCCAAACAACCAAAACAACTGTTTAAAATATAAACACCTCACAAATGATTAATTTTTAACTATTTATATTGACAACCATACACCAGGCTCGTCCATTGGGCCATTCAAAAAGCCCAATGGAATAGGGCACCACATTTTAACGAGGCACCATATTTGTGTTATACTAGTATTAGGTGTATATATATATATATAAATTATTTTTTTAATTGTTTTAGACGTTGGGAGTGAAAAGCGGAAAAGAAATCCCTAATTAATGCCCGACTCTTTTTCTTCCTCCTAGAGAAATCACGCGTAGAGATTCGAGAGTGATTAATGAAGGACGCTCCGTCTTCCCCGCAAAATCCACGCTCCACCCTCTTCAAAATCTCAAGCTCTCTGCTCTCTGCTCTCACTCAATATGCGTTTCTTTTGCACCCGGTACCACTGGCTCGCCTCACCTTTCCGCCTTCGCCGAATTTACGCCTTCGCCGGTGCTGCAGAACCACCGTCGCTGACACCTCAATCTCGCCGATGTCGCAAACTCCCTCATCGGCCTCCCCTTCGCCTTCGGCTACCCACGCATATCCAGATTCTCAATCATCGGTAATTTTTTATTTTCGATCTCCATCGTCTAGGTCATTCAATTCCCTATTTTTGTTGAATTTCTTGTTGAATTGGCTGTTGAATTTCAATTCCCTATTCTATTTTGTTGAATTTACTGCTGCAATTTGGGATTTACAGTTCATTGTATTTCTGCAATTCAGGGCTTATAATTTGGGATTTTCCTAATTGCACCTTCATCTCCATCACCAGTCTGTGATTCGGGACTTAAAGAAGCTGTTGCGATTCGGGACTTATTGAAAAAGAAGTTGCTACACGTTGCTGTGATTCATCTCCATCATGAGTTTGTGATTCCCAGGTTGTTTTGCTCTATAATTCTTTCATAGTTGTCTTTGTACATTTTCCTAATATATTTGGCAATGAAGAAAAAATTTAGAAAACAGGAATCTGGATTTAAAAAGCGTGAAAAGAAAAGAAAAATTGAACTGTTAACTCAATCTCAAAAAGGTGCCCTAGATAAGTTCGTCTTAAAAAGTCATTCTCGAGATCAAAATGCTAGGGTTGATGATGTTAATACTCCTAATTTGGATGCTATTGTTATTACACTTGTTGATTATATTGATCATGATGTTGATGTTAATGCTAATGTGGATGCTACTGATATTCTTAATGAAGATATTGATCATGATGTTCATGTTAATGCTAAAGAAGAAAAACAGCCAATTGTGTATCAGATTTTATTAGAAAACAGGAATTTGGATTTAAAAAGCGTGAAAAGAAAAGAAAAATTGAACTGTTAACTCAATCTCAAAAAGGTGCCCTAGATGAGTTTTTGTCTAAAGAAGAAAAAAAGCCAATTGATATTTTAAATTATATGAAAAATGTTGATTGCTTTCCTAATGCATCTATTGTGTATAGGATTTTGTTAACTATTCCTGTCACGGTTGCATCTGCAGAAAGAAGTTTTTCCAATTTGAAGCTGCTAAAGACCTACATGCGGTATACAATGACACAAGAGAGACTCAATGGATTAGCTTTGCTTGCAATTGAGAGTAAGTTGCTGGAAGAAATAGACTATGAAGAATTAATTGAAGATTTTGTTTCAAACAATGTTAGAAGGATTATGCTATTTAAGTGATGGATGATGTATTAGTTAATTGGAGATTTTGTTTCAAACAATGCTATAAGTACTATGCTGTTTAAGTGCTGGATGTTATTTTCATTGTACTAGATGACAATTGTTTTTTTATTGCAACAAACCCTTTCTTGTTAGGGCACCGTTTTGACATATGCACAGGGCACCTAAAAACCATTGGACGGCCCTGTCATACACACCCATAGTTACGTTATTATTTAACATCAAAATATAAGGATTCGGTGAATTACTGCACTATATACTAGTTTAATAGTTTAAATGGACAATTTATTTTGATGTATTTCGCGAAGTCAATAGGATTGCAGATAAGGTAACTCATCTCAGACATAATATGGATTAGAGGTGGAATTCGTACAATACCAATTAGTTTTTTCCGTTATCACGTACCAACCAATTATATTTGGTAATCTTAAAATCCAAACCATTATCAACCACCGAAGGGCTTGTACCAACTTAATCGGTAACCAATTAAATTGGTTGGTACATGTTGGTAATGGTAATTTACCATGTTTTTTTGTTGAAGAAAAAAACATACAAATAATCAAAGGCAATACAACTTAATTAAAATTTATAAGTAGCAACATAAATATTTAAATTGTTCATACATTTAAGCACAAAATCAATATAAAGACTTAAATAGACCCGATAATATTCAAAATAAAATGTCTACTAGCTTCCGAATAACATTTAGGTTTTAATCTGAACCGAGGCCGATCTAGCATTCCTCCCTTGATTAAAAGCATTTTCTGAAAATAAAAAATATAAAAAGAAATCAAGTTAATAGATAATACTTATTAGTTATTACTTAATATCAAAAACAAATTAATAAATAAAAAAGAAATAGGTATTAGTGCTAATTAACTTGAATAGCTTGCACAAAAAAAAAAGATTCTCCTATATAGCAATAACAGATAGAAATAACGAACAACAATAAAAAGATTCTCCTATACAGCAATAACAGATAGCATAAAAAACCACACAAATTGTGAAAACTGCAAGTCTTGAACAAAATAGGAAATAAAAATGAAAAAGGTTGAACAACAGCAATAACAGATAGCAAATTAGCAATAACAAACAGTAGGAAGTCTAGAAATAAGCTTTTAAAAATAAGCTTTTAAAATTAGAAATAAGCTTTTAAAAATAATTTTAAAAACCCCAAATATATATTGGTAATATTTGGTTGGTAATTACCGTACCAACCAATTGAAAGTCGGTTGGTAATGGTAATCCCAACTTTTCTGTTTTGATTACCATTACCATGCCGACTTCTGGAAGTTGGTACGGTATACCGTACCAATTAAATTGGTAACCAATTATATTAGTTACCAATTTAATTGGTTCGGGTGGTACGTCTTGGTACGGTGTTCATGGGAAAATTTCCCCAGCCCTAATATGGAACATGAAGTTTTTACGTCTTATCTAGAAATCATTTCCATTGTTTGAACGGACGCTATTTGATGGGATATCTAGAGTCCATTGAAGCTAGCTCTTACCTTTTTAAAAAAAATTTGCATTTTTTTTCCTCAAAAGATTTTATTTTTTTAATAAAAATTATTTTTGTTGGGTGAGACCCCTTTTAGGAAGCCAAATCTTTTGCCATTAAGGTTGAATCATTAAAATATTTTTAATGGTTAAGATTTCTTCAACAAAATTCAACTCTTTTTTTTAGTCTTTACTCTTGGTCAAAAAGGAAAATAATTTTACATATCATGCGATTATGAAACCATAACTAGGTTAATTTGCATACTGTTTTCAAAACAATGACAAGGATTCCTAACTTCA
Source organism: Persicaria tinctoria (assembly GCA_037127255.1). Lineage (NCBI taxonomy): Eukaryota > Viridiplantae > Streptophyta > Magnoliopsida > Caryophyllales > Polygonaceae > Persicaria > Persicaria tinctoria. Next base: position 14,419,923 of record JBANSL010000007.1, on the reverse strand, counting down.
GTGACCTAGATATCCTACCATATACTCCCTCCGTTTGAAAATATTTGTCGTTTGACTTTTCAGCACGTGTTTTAAGGAGCTAAAAACTCTATAAAATATAATTTTTTTAATTAATTTTTTTTCATAATCTTATACTTACTACATATATGTATGAAATTATATTAAAAAAATTAATTAAAAAAAATATATTTTATATAGTTTTTTTCTCCTCAAAAAGCGTGCACTACAAGACAAAAGACAAATAATTTCAAACGGAGGGAGTATTTGATACTCTCTTCGTTCACGAAAATATGTCACTTTAGAATTTTGGTTTTGATCGAAAAACATGCCGTTTTAGATATTATGCCCATTTATTTATCATTTTACCCTTGTTTATTTGGCTCCATATGATTAACATTTAATTTGTGTTAAATAATTTAAATTTTGGCTCTAATTTTAATCTTGTGATTGTACTTTATTTACAGCGTTGTGTCATGTGTGTGATGCATTAGATGGGAGAGGCCGCTGATTGATTGAGTCAAAGTGATCGAATACGGATGGTGCTCCCTGGGAGGACGTTCGAGCGGTTGATGGGGGAGTAACTAGAGACTCGAATGCTAAGTGGGTCAGCGGCTTCGCCTACAATCTGGGTTCGTGTTCAGTCCCTTTGGTTGACTGCTGGGGTGTACTCACAAGTAATTTGGAGTTGACTTGGGAGTTATGATTCAAGATGGTGTTGATTGAGACCGATTCGGAGGTTATCGTCAATCTGTTATCGAGGAAGATCAAATCCTGCATCCCCTATTTAGCCTGGTTGATAGTTCTCATGACTTACTTCGTAGAGATTGGCAAGTCCAATTTCATCATGTTTACCAGAAGACGAATGCGGTTGCGGGCGCCATCATCTCGTTTGCTCTCTCTTTACCGGTGGGCTTGCATGTTTCGTCCGGCCTATCGGACTGCGTTATTTTACCTTTGTTGGATGATACTCAGGGTTGCTCGAAGCCCCGACTATGTTATGTGTAATGCTACCTTGTCCCTCCGTTTATTTATGTTATTTGATGCTATGGGGAGTTTTTCAACACCCTGTTTCCTTGCCAAAAAAAGAGCCATAGAGCATACTATATGAAGGAGAGGCAAATTAGCTAGTTTAAATACTCCCTCTGTCCTAAAATACATGGTTTTTTTAGACCCTTGCACGTTAATTAAGAAAACCTATTTATATTTAAATCCCATTATTATTATGGACGTAAGGATTCTTTAATTTTACTTACTATTGTACTTTTTAGGGCTAATAATTACCCTATAAACCTAAAAATACATGTATTTTTGTCAAAAGTTCAAGGCTAAAAAGATCATGTATGTTAAAACGGGAGAGTATATTCTTTAAAAATTATGTCCAATGTTAAAATGACATATTTTCCTGAATTGATCAACCGTTCGGATAGCAATTATAAAAAGATCATGCATCGGATGGATGAGTTCACTTGATGTTCCCAAGGGACAGGAGGAGGAAGTTACTGACACCAATTCCAATTAAGGTGAGGTCAGAGGCGGATCTACGGGGGCTCGAGGTGGCTGAAGCCCCCCCCCCCCCCCCCCTATCCTAAAAAGGGGTAAGTGTATATTTGTATATATCTGTTGATTTATAATATATATAAGTTAAGTGGATAAAGAACACAAAGTCGGCATAGCCCAGTGGTAACTGGTAAGGACACGCGAGGGCGGGAGGAGTTTTAAATAACTTAGTGTAAATCAACGCAGGGCGGGAGGAGTTTTAAATAACTTAGTTAAGTGGATAAATAACTTTTTTAAACATCAGCAGCTCCCTTTCTTTTCTTTTTTATAACCCAGACACACATCAAGCTCCTCCTCGAGTGACAGCGGTAGCGAGAGCGAGAGCACCGCCCGAGCCTGCCGCCGCTGCCAGCTCCACCTCCGGCCGCCCGTGGCCCCCGCGCACCACCATACCTAGCCTCTCGGCAGTCTCCCGCAGTCCCACGCACAGCGCACAGTGTCTCCCGCTAGCCAATGTTCATTGTTCAGTTGGTCTTCAATTCTTCTTCTTTAGTTAGTTTTCTTCCTCTTCCATTTAATTTGATTGCTTTTAAGTTCAATTGATTGAGATAAGAATCAATTTAGATTAGAATTTGTGAATTCAATCAATTTAGATTAGAATTTGTGAATTTGATAGTCAATTTAGGGGAAATAGGGAAATTTCGAGTTGTATAATTTGGTTGAAAATTTAATAATTTAGACATATCTTCACACTTCAAGAGTTCAAGGTTAGTTTTGTTCAATTCATTGAGATGAGACTCAATTTAGATTAGAATTTATGGATTTGAGAATGAATTTGGGATAAATTTTTATTAGGGTTTGTGATTTTGCTACTAAATTATGTGAAATTGTGAGGAGAATTTGTGGTTTAGAGATGAATATAATCCATTAGCTCTATTGATTGATCTCCACTATGTTAATCTGTCTCCCTAGTTAATTTTTAATTACCTGCAAAATGGGTGGGGGGAGATGAATATGATCAAACTAACAAGGTAATATACACCCTCAAAAAGAAAAGATTAGGAGTTCGGTCATTAGGTAAGTCACACAAAGTAAGAGCATCACCCACCCTCCCCTTGAGGAAGATGAAAAAAGCTCTCAAAGTTAACCCTAAACAAAAACCTAGCCGCCGCACCTCTCAACCTAAATCTAGAACCAAAATCCGCCTGCAACCCCAATTCAATCAGGATCTCAAGATCCATAAACCAAATCCTAAGCGAGAGGTGGATGTTCTGAGATTCATCTCAAACAAATTAAACATAGAAGCCAGAAAAAGAGGCAAAAAATGGAAGAGGAGATGGAAATCTGGGCTTATTTGCTTCGCCCCCCTTCTGCGCCTCCTGCGCGGTTCTCTCGGCGGCCGTTGTGGGACGGATGGATGTTTCCTTGCTGACTCACGGCGGGTTCTGGATCTGGCTGGGTGCGAGCGGCTGGGTTCCTGGGGTCCGGGCTCTCCTCATCAGATGCTGGTCTTGTCTGCCTGGCGATGCCCTACTCCCTTCCGGTCTAGTCTTCCCCAACTTCCTTTCCGGTGGTGTGCGGGTGCTCACCTCCTCCACCGATGTCTTCTCTGGCGATGGCGCTTCTCCTTTGCCGGTGCTCAACCTCCCGGTCATCTTTGGCATAGCGTCGCTGACGCTTGTGCCTACCTAGTCCGTACCCATGGACATACTAACCATCCTCATAACCACCCCCTTCCGACGGATCTGTTTCTTCATCACTGTGCTCGGCGTCTGAAGCTCCTCCGCTTCTGCCGGCTGTCATGGTGGATGGGGTCTCCCGCCGGACACCAGTCGACCTTTACAATCCTTCATTTTAATCATCAGGCCTCCCTTAGGCTTTTCCAAACTTTGAAAAATAATACTTACAACCCCAAACCTTCAAACTTTAAATCTCAGTACAAACACGTTAATACTATCTCTTGTAATTTTATAGTTTTCGATCTAAATCTTCCCTCCCTGCAGGCTCCCATCCTTGCATGTAACTGGATGTCTCAGCATACCAATCCAATGATAGCCATTCTTCCGCAAACCAATGACAAGAAGGGTGATTTCGGTGGGGATTCTTCAGCCTCTCAACCCCCTACTAGATATGAAAGAATCCAAGGCTTCTGGATAGATAAGTTTAATCATAAATCCCTTCTTGCTCTAAATCTTGACTTTTATATATATGCTCATGATTCTACCTTATATATAAATTTGATTCTCCTGTATGACCCTCACTTACCTCATGATTCTCATTATTATGTTTATTTTAAAAGCATCTGTGGCATCAATCGGAATCCTTCTCTCCAGACTTCCATGAATGTTACTTGTAATTGTAGTATAATTACATATATGCCTGCCATTTATGTTATCCTAGCTCCCCGCAGATTTATCTCTCATATGATCTCTATGACTAAGCTGCATGTTTTGTCTTCTGCATGTCTCTCTTGCCTCTATCATCTCTCTAATTGCAAGTATTGCCCTTTTCTCTTTTCTTATTTAAAGGATTTTTGATGTGCTCCTCTCCTCACCTTTGAAACTTTTGATGCTAAGTTGTTTTGTGATTGGTTGTTCTGTTTGAACTATGTGGGCAATCTTCATGGTTGGCCTCTTCTCCATAATTGTCCTCTATTTTCTATTTTTGTTGGAGGCAGTTATGTGAGCACCTTTAAATTTATCTCTGTGATTAATTATATGAATGAGCTTATCTTTTATGATGATCTTAACCTGTCCACGACTGAGCTGCTATCTCCACCCTGGAATCTTTGGCCTGGAAGTTTTCCTTTGAGTGCCAGTTCTTCCAAGAGGTGCAGTAAGGTAGGCATTTATAACTCCAAAGGTATGCACTCTTCTCAATTTCAACCAAAACTCTGGCTAAGCCCCACAAGACCACCTTCTGGTGGTTTGGTGGCATGCCAAACCAACCTTACTCAACAACACTTCATCCAAAACCTCCTCTACAAAAATGGAAACCCTCTGCAAGCCAGTTCTCTTGTAAGACACATCAGCAGCAGAGCAGTGATAAACCAAGGTATGTCTTCTACAAAAACTCAACCAAAACTTCGGTTTAGCCCCACTTCTCTGCCTCAGGGCGACGTGGTGGCATACCAACCCAACCTTACATTTCAACACTTCAAGCAAAACTTCAGTCACAAACAAACATGTTATTGTCAAAATGCAGATGATCTCCCCCAACCTAAATGGACAAGACCTCAGCAAAGCAAGCAGTTAAAGAAAGCTCTCATTCCTTTCACAGAGAATGATATCTACAATGGATCACTTCATGTATTGCATATTGTGAATCAATATGAGTGTACCAATGTAAATCCCCACCATAGTAACAGCCTAACAGGCAAAACACTTGCTCTCAAATCTTTATCTGGGAACTGTCAAAATGTATGGTTATATCGAATAAGTGCACAAGGAAGATCCCAAATCAGGGATCTCAGAATGCAATCAAAAGCTTGTATACTTACACCTAGTGCTCCCCATTCGATTGGTTGGCTACTGTTTTCGTTGAATCCAGTGAAGAACAAATCAAAAAATCAAAACCGCAATAGCCTAACAGGCAAAACAAAAAAAGACAATTATGATTAAGATCGGATATTGGAACGTTAGGGGGGTTAAACGTCCCCTTATACTCCAAGAAATCAATCAACTCAGATGTAACAATAACCTTGATATATTAGCACTCTCTGAAACCAAAACGGAAGAAGCTCCCACTGAATATCAATTAAAAAGCACAGGCTTCAGTCAAGCATTTTCGATAAGTTCAGTTGGTCACAAGGGTGGCCTCTGGATTTTATACAAGAACAACAATATACTAAATAACAACCAATATCTAGAATCCGGGAAAAGATTTTACATGTTTAAAATAACAATTGACAATTTTACATTTGCTATACTATTCATCTATGCACCATCAGTAGAAAATGAAAAAGAAGACTTCTGGGAAGAAATATACACAGTTGTGAACAGACACAAATTACCAGTTATAATTATTGGAGATCTAAATGAAATAGAAAGGGACACTGAAAAAATGGGGGGCAATACCCCATCTTTATCAAGATTCAGAAGATTACTAAACATCAAACATGAACTCAACCTTCACACTGTACCTTATGTGGGATCCATATTCACGTGGAGGAGAAGCAGATCCTCCACAAACAATACATATGAAAGATTAGATAGAGCTCTTGCCCATCAGGATATCGTAACCAAATTCAACAATTTAAGAACTCAACACCATTCTTTCTCATCCTCTGACCACTGCCCAATCACTTTAGATATTGGCACAAAATACCATAAAAAGGGCTCACCGTTCAGATTTGAGATGGCTTGGACATTACAACCAAAAATGAAAGAAATCATAACAAGAGTTTGGCACAACAAATTTCATGGGTCACAAGCTTATAATTTCATGAAAAAACAACAATTGTTAAAAATAAATATTAAGAAAAGATTCAAAAATCAAAATAATAATATACACAAACAGCTACAGAAGATAGAACCTGAAATAATGCAGTTACAGAAATTACTTCCCTGGGGGTCCCTAACCACAAATCAAGAAATTAAACTATCAAATTTAGAAAATAAAAGGAAAAATCTACTAGAATTTAATTATAAATTCTGGAAACAGAGAGCAAGAGTAAAACATATACATCTAACAGATAAAAACACTAAATACTTTCACATAAATGCAAAAATAAGAAACTTTAAGAGAAGACTGAACTCCTTCACAACCAAAGAAGGCCAGATCATAACTGACCAGCAACAAATCACAGACCAAATAACGAAAGAAATGGCTGAACGATTCATTGGGAGACAACAAGCCAAAATTACTTCAGAAACAATCTCAAACATACAGCCACAGATCACTGCAGAAGAAAATCGGCTACTTATAAAACAACCGACCAATGCTGAAATTAAAGACACCCTCAATAGCATGGCAGAGGATAAATCTCCGGGACCGGACGGGTTCCCGCCAGAATTTTACCTCCACTACTGGAATATTGTGGGTAACTCCTTTTGCAAAACAATCAAAGCATTCTTCCACTCTGGTAGCATGTTAAAACAAATAAACCAAACATTCATCGCCTTAATCCCGAAAGTAGAGGATCCTCAAAACATCAATAACTACAGACCAATAAGTCTTTGTAACACGATTTGCAAAGTTATAGCTAAAATACTAGCAAATAGAATTAAAAAAATTCTACCAAAAATCATAAACCCTTTCCAAGGTGCCTTTGTAGAAGGAAGATCAATACAAGATAACACTCTAATAGCACATGAGGTTTTCCACACCTTCACAAAACAAAAAGGCAAAAAAGGGTATATGGCTTTAAAACTTGACATGGAAAAGGCATACGATAAAATCAATTGGTCATATATAGAAGCAATCCTAAGTAAGATGGGCTTCCATCCAATTTGGATCAACTGGACAATGAAATGCATAACCACTACTTCTTTTTCGGTCCTGACCAACAATACAGCTGGTGACCAATTCAAACCAAACAGAGGAATTAGACAAGGGGATCCTTTAGCCCCTTATATATTCGTGATAGTAATGGAAAGTCTAGCAAGAGAACTACACCACGAGGCATTACAAGAAGATGCTTTAATAGGCATTAAGCTAACTAAGCAAGGAACTCCAATACCCTTCCTAACGTTTGCAGATGACACTTTAATTTTCTCAAAAGCATCTCATATGAGTTTGCATACCATCAAAAACTCTCTAAACAAATTTGCCAACATCTCTGGACTAACGATAAACTACAACAAAAGCTCAATCCAATTCTCAAAAAATGTTAGCATGACACTATCTACATCCCTGGCACATCAAATGGGAATCCCCATATCTAAAACAATTGAAAAATACCTAGGAATACCCCTTGTCAATGGAAGGGTAAAAAAATGTGTCTTTGAAGAAGCATTACAAAATCTAAAAAAACAACTCTCTAAGTGGAAATCCTCTTCCATATCTCAAGCAGGGAGAACCATATTAATCCAAGCCAATCTCAGCTCCAAGACAAATTACCTTATGCAGAACTTCTTACTTCCGAAAGGAATCCTACACCAAATAGATCAAATTAACAAAAACTTCTTTTGGAATAAGCTACAATCCCAAAGATATACTCCTTTACTAAGCTGGGACACTATATGTAAAAATAAAAACGAAGGAGGATTGGGAATCAGGAAAGCAGAATCTCTTAACGAAGGCTTACAAATGAAACTACTTTGGAAAATTCATACAGATAACTCTAGTATGTGGGTTAAAATTATAAAGGAAAAATATTTACAAACAGATCAAATAAATGAAAGAGATAATCAAAATACTTCTTGGCAATTTGGGAGACTACTATCCTTAAGGGAAAAGTTCAACAGGGGCATCAGATGGCTAATAGGCAATGGTAACCAAATAAATGTTTGGAGAGACCCATGGTTAGATGGAATCAACCTAAGTCAATACCAAAATTTAGAAAATCAAAATCTCAAAGTTTCCCAGTTAATAAACGATCAGAAGCAATGGAATCTAACAAAACTGCGGCAACTGTTCCCAACACACATTGTTGACCACATTTTACAACTACAGATTCCCAATTGGGAAACCAACGATAAACTAATCTGGAAACTTGAAAAGAATGGTATATTCTCGACCAAATCAACTCTTCGGCTAAACTCCATTACCAACACTAGCAATATGGAAGGCTATAATTGGATATGGAAACTTGATATACCACCAAGAATAAAAAAATTACTATGGAAGATAATGGTAGACGGATTATCAACCACTCAGAGACTAAACAAACATTTCAATAGGGTGCCATCACAATGCTCACTTTGTAACTCGATAGATGAGGATGCCAACCACCTTTTCATCAACTGTGAATTTACAAGGAAACTAATCCAAAACTATGAAAGTATAAACGGAAAAATTCTCCTTCTCAAAGAAGACTATGATGAGGACATAAAGTATATTCTTCAATATAAAAGGAGTTGCAACCGATCAGCAATAAAAGAGTTAGCCTTTATTTGGCAAACGATCTGGAACACCAGAAACAATTACATTTTCAAAAATAAAAAACCAAATGCAACAATCAACCTAGTCTTTGAGATTATTTCAAACATAAAACTATGGAACTCGCAAATAGAAGTAGAAAACAACCACAAAACCCGGAATACTATCAGACGTAAGACTAGGTGGACCAAACCACCGAGCAGTATCTATAAAATTAATATAGATGGCTCGGTTAAACCCACGGGTGAATGCCAGGTGGGTGGGGTCATTCGTGACTCTGAGAGCGGGTTACTAGATGTATTCTTTCAAAATATATCTCCAGGTTCGATTTTACAAACAGAGGCAGAAGCTATCATTGTAGGCATCAAGCATGCAAGTGGTAAAGGGATCCAGAAGGCTATCGTTGAAAGCGACAATGAGACTATCATCAAAGCAATAAGAAAAGAGATCGCTACTCCATGGGAAGTCATTCATCAAGTTGAGAAGATCAACATTATGGCTACAGAATTCCAGCTTATCCAGTTCAAACACTGTTATAGAGAAGCAAACAAAGTAGCCGACTTCATAGCTAGAAAGGGTATCGTTTGTACTAGTCCTACATCTCCCCTTACGAAGGAGCTATACTCCATCATCCTAAGGGATGATCCTGGTTGTTTGTTACATTTTACGTAACAAATTCCAACTGTTTGCATACTGTAAAAAAAAAAAAAAAAACAAGGTAATATATGTATGAAATTAATTAAATAATATTTATTGAAATATTGAAATTAGAAAGAAAGCAAAAAAGGAGCTCCCTTCAGTCCAATCTTACTGAGGAACAACTCCTGCTTCATTGGTTCATAGAACAGAATCAATTGGAGAATCAATTTGATCGGGCAACCCTTGTAATTTTAAAGACGTCGATTTCAGGCTTCAGTTCAAATAGACATTTCTCGAAAAAAAAATTCAGCCCCCTTACAAAAATTCCCGGATCCGCCACTGGGTGAGGTTCCTCCAGGTGAGTGCCCTGCATTTGCTTCTGTATGATTTGCAGAGGGCTTCCTCAAGAAATGGCAGGCGTGTGCCATCATATCTCTCAGATCCATCGTCCAAAACTTTTTAAAGTATTATCCATCGATTAGCGGGGCAGCTGTTCACGAGGCTCGATAGGCGTCAAAACGACGACGTGTAACCTCCACGTAGCAGGAGTCTTTAACCTATCTACTTATAGTGGGATCTTCCCCGCTGGGCTCGATTCCCGTCGTCCTCCAACAAGGTCACTCTTTGCCGACGCTCCCCGGCATCTCCGTGGCCTGCCGTTCATAATAAGGCCGACTTCTTCACTTGAATTGTTACACTTTTATTTTTCATTTTTAAAGTTAATGAAATGCTACACTTTCCAAATAGTCGCTTTCATTTGAAATTTTTTCCAATTTGATCGATTAGGTGTTTTAAACATTAATCTAAACATTTATTTAAAAATCGAATTGAGAAACTATTTACTTAAATAAAGAAAGATAAACTATAGAATCTATTTTTGCAAACCAAAATGCTTAACCTATCTTTTAAGACATAGGATTGTAAACTCGTTTTAATAATATTATATTCTTCATTAATTAAAATGTATCGATTTTTTTGCATGTCATGTCTATTTTTCGTTTGTCGAACGAGGTGACCTGAGTTGCCCTTGTTGATGACACAGTTCTGGTGGAAGTCAGTTGGCAACGGGAAAATTCATTGGGTTAGTTGGGATGCACTCTGTTAACCCTAGTATACTAGTGACATGATATTCTCGATATTTGGGAGTTTTCAATCAAGAACTGGGTACAAAACAAGATGACTGTTATTGCGTTGACCGCTAGTGTGAACCTCTGTAGGTATAATTTGACGAGCTTTTACTTGGGTGTAAAAAGTTATCCAACAATGCGATAACATGCATTTCCCTTTCAGCCGAGATGTTGTGGGAAATTGCTTATCAAATTAAGCTTTCATCTGATCTTCGTACATTCTCGTATCATCCACTTCAGAGTCAATACTGGAATTATAGTGTTCTCCATAGTTGATGAATTACGTCCAATCTAATAAACATAAGGCTGCTTCAAATATGATGTGATTTGATTTCCACATGGAAGCCTATGTGTGATTGGCAAGTCGCAACGACAAATTGCACTTTTTGTCCTTTGGACGGAGGCATGTTGTCATATTATCATATCCAATGCATACCTTGAACAATTTCTCTTCAAATACCTGAAGCATTGCATACTAGCAATCTCATTTGGTACATCAGTCATTGAGCGTTCAAATAGTGCCTTTAGTTGGACGATTATTGTTTCAATATGCGAGTCCATCATTTGGAACACAGTGTCTAAACTCCCTACTCCCATTTCCATATATTTTTTTCACGGTTCACTAGTAGAAATATAGTCATCGGTGACGTTTGAAAAACGCCATAGAAGTCATTTTATGGCGTTTTTTAACGCCATCTTTGAACGCCGTCGAAGGTGACGCCGTGCTTTTGGGCCTTAATTTATGGCGTTTGAAAAACGCCATAAAAATGTTTTCTATGGCGTTTTTAAAACGCCGTCAATAACGATTAGTAACCCAAATAAAGCTTTTTATGGCGTTTTAAAAACGCCATAAAAAACCTTTTCATGATGAGAACACAGTTTTTACGGCATTTTTTAAACGCCATAAAAATAATTATCTATGACGTTTTATAAACGCCATAGATAAGACCCCATCTTGAGGTGAAAATAGTTTTGTATGGCGTTTGTAAAACGCCATAGAATTTTATGATTTTTTTTAAAATATATATTATGCTAGTAGGCTATACCTACATATATACCTGCCTTTCAAATTTGTCAAAACTAAAAGTTCACATCATTGAAGCACCATGGTGAATGGTACCACATCAACCTACTGATCAAAGTCTCAAAATATTCTTACAAAATCCATCAGGAACACAATTTTGACCATTACACAAAAGGATACAACATCAACCTACACAGTTTTTAGTTTTTACCAATACACACATTGAGATCAACACTTCAGTCAACACAAAATGATAAGGCACCTTCATTTACACAAAATGAGCATAATTTAGAACATTTCAGCAAGCTTAGACGAAGAGAAACCTTAGCGGCTTTGACTGACTTCATGATCCTGTTGAGATTGCAAGGAAGAAAGTAAGACATGTTAAGTTAGAAGTTAAATTGCTCTCTCTTGTAACAATAAGCCACCAAAGTGCAAGATCATAAATATAATAACTTGTTCCAAAAATATTACTGAATCAATTCTACAATAAGCCACCAAAGTGCAAGATCATAAATATAATAACTTGTTCCAAAAATATTACTGAATCAATTCTACTATAATGCCATAAACTTAAACTCAGATCCTACAAAGCTTAAAAACTTAAACCTGAACCTTGGAGTATTTAGTCATTCTACTAAGACCCTAAACTTGAACATGAATATTTGAATAATTAGCCATTGGATCCTTCCTATAAAAAAAAAGCAGTTTGAGACAAAAAAAAAGCCATTGGTTGAACATGAAACCTAAGGAATAGATTCATCAAACAAGAGTGAATGAGCTCAAACTAGATGAAAAGTAATCTAAGTACTCAAATCGAGAGTAAAAATATCAATTTCAAGACCGAGTCATCATTCTTACATATACAAAGGCAATGGTGACACAAAATCATGTTTACCTGATCAAGGACAATGTATTTGATTGGCCAAGCTATTGTGCTACCAATTGAATCAGCAAGGTTTGTAAACTCAGGCTCGTACCGATAAAATTCTGCATTTTCCACCAACACTTCTTCAATAGAAACCCTATAACAATCTGGACCAAGTATGTACCCATGCACAACGGCCTTTGGATCTATAGCTGAGATGGATCCTTTTGCCACTTCTTCTCCATTTCCATTCCAGTTGATCAACTTGCACTTGCCATGGATTGAAGGTTGATGTGTGCTTCCTTGTCCCGACTACAAAGGATATTAAATTAGACAAAGTCATCCAAAAATGGATGAAATATTCATATAACACATGTTATGTACCTGTGGAGTTGTAGCTGCTGGACTTGCTTTTTCAATATCACCAATTTGTAATTTGGCCTATGAATATAATGGAATATCGCTGATCAGCATCTGATTATATATATGAAAAAAAACTGAGAAAATATGTACATGAATGTATACCTTGCAATTTTCGGGTTCATCTTCCCCACTTTCATCATCATCATCACTATCGTCGTCATCCAAGTTTATGCCAAGTTTGGAAGCTAATGCAGTCTCTATTTTCTTACATCTTGCAGTCATTTTGTTCAGTTTTGCCTCCATTTTAGCATATTTTGAGTCCCTTAGTGATTGAGCATAAAGCTTGGATTTAGTAACACCCGCTCCAAGTCCTCTAATACGACCAGGGTATTCCTTACCAAGCACTTGAGTCAAAATATCTTCCCCATCGTCATTTGGAGGAGCCTCATCCATTTTCTTTTTTATCGCATCCTACCAAAATTATTTACACAAAACATAGTTATATTAAATTATTATAAACAAGTACGATCAAGTGTTAATTCGTAGGTAAGATTGCATACAATTTTAGACGCATTAGCCGCTAGTCTTTTTCTTTGAAACATGTGCTTCAATCCATAGTTGTGGCTTGGTCAAAGGCTTGTCCGGGTGTAGTTTGTTCTGCAAATAGAAAGTCATAAAAGTAACCACATAAAAACAGCCAACCTGTACAAACATTACTTCAAAGCTAAATAGACAACACATAAAAACTCTCTATTTGTCACTTACATACTCATCTTCCTTACGACTATACCCCTTTCGACTCAATGTGTGGGTAATAGTTTGTTTTGCCCTTATTTCTCTCATTTTCAAACTTTTTGCCTACATGATTATATGTAAGCCATGTTAAGGCCAAATAAAATTAAACATAAAAACAAACATATTCAATTTTCTATAATTACGTACCTGCCATTTCTCTGACATTCGACTTTGAACAAATTGATCCCATTCTTTTACGGACACATCATGAGGCCTTAGTTTAGCAAGCTGATTTGTTCTCTCTACGTTTGTTGATCTTGATTCCATAATTTTTCTTATCTGAGTTGAAAGTTCAGATTTCCAAGACCTCCAAAGCTTCCCCATTTGTTGCATGATGAATAACTTGAAGCATACATCCACCAAGTATTTTTGCTGTAAAATTTTGAAGCCTAGTCAATAAACCATTCAACACGATCCAAGTGTAGCAAATTGATACAATTAGAGTATAAATTTAGCATACGAAAACCAATTTCAGAAAATTTAGAGCAAAATAAAGCAAGGAATCAGTTTTATTGTGAAATTAGCATACTCAAGACAATTTTAGAGAAGTAAGAGCATGATCAAGCAAGGAATCAGCGGATGAGAACTTGACAGCAACAACAATCTGCGAAATGTTAATGCTTAGTTTATATATCTTCTTAGGGCATAAAACTGATAGACAAAACAAGTGCAAAGACATATAACTAAAATTACCATCAAAAGTTTCCATAGACTCTCCCTAGCTTGAGCATTAACTCCATGCCAATTGTCAATATTAATTGACACTTGTTCTCGAACGATTACCCCCATAGTGGATAAGAACTTGACAGATACATCTCCAATGGGCTGCCCTCTTGCATTCCACTCAACTAATTTTTTCTCATTTGCCCCAGTTGCCATAACCTGCAAACATGTCCTACCTCTTGGTTTCCTCTCCCTTTGAGGCGCATTGGTTGTTTTTTCAGTTTGCACCGCACTCCCCCCCATCTCAGTTGTGTTGGAGTCATCTCTGCGTCTCTTTCTCTTGCTAGTCTCCTGCACAACATGGAAAGTATATATGTAAAGTGTTTAAGTCCCCTAAACTGTTTTAAGACAAACATTTCAAATACATAAATACATAGTAACAATAAAGATAAATCATCCAACCGAAAGGTGATGCTAAAATGAAAGGATCTCTCTTATGACTCCATAATAATTCAGATTCGTATTTGCTTCAACATGGACACCATAATCAGTTGTTGCGACATTTGCATCCACCGTGTGGAAGCGTTTTCCGTTTATTACAAAACCTGTGTGCGACATTGCATAAAATCTAGGCCCTTTCACAAGCAACCTCAATGCAAGCGATATATATACATATATATCAGTAAACCCATGGAAAAATGTTATTGTACACATGTACATGTTAACAAACAACAAAAGGATAGTTTTTCGAACCTTGGCTTGTAACCAAACGATGAATGTCTCTAAATGAGTTTTCTCTAACAAGTTGATATCATCAATAAGATGTGGATCTGAAAGAGTTAATTCTTCTTTGTGAATCCTAGTCAAGAAAGTAGGTTAGTCTATAAATCACTAATGTTAAATATTTATACCAATAACAACTTATCATAGACTTCACTCACTATATGTATGGTTCAATTACAGCACTGTTGAGCAGCACACAAAGATGAACAAGTTTATGATCTGAATCTGATAGGAGTACCGAATGTCCTTTTAGGAGTGTAGACCCTTCTTCAATTGTGCTATCTTCAACTTCTTCATTGCGTTTCCTTTTAGAACTAATTGCATCTACTTGTTTCATATAGCGACCACAAAACCTCAAGCACTCATTAACTAAGTAATTTTCTGCAATAGAGCCTTCTGGTCTTGCACGATTTCTAACATAATCCTTAAGTACTTTCATATATCTGACAAGTTAAAAAAAAAAGCTAACAAAGTAAGAAAAGATGTCTTGCAATGAGAAATAAATATGTATGGCTCTAAAAAATCTATTTGGTTACCTCTCAAAAGGGTACATCCACCTAAATTGGACAGGACCACATAACTTCGCTTCCCTTCCAATATGAATACAAAGGTGGATCATAATGTCAAAGAATGATGGAGGAAAGTATCTCTCCAACAAACATAAAGTCATTATGATCTCCTCTTCCAACTCCTCCAACCTTTGTATACTTAGTACCCTTTGACATAACTCATTAAAAAATGCAGATAAACGCCATAATGCTTTTCTTAGGCCTTCCGGTAAAAGCCCTCTTAATGCAACAGACAATAATTGTTGCATTAAAACATGATGGCCATGAGACTTAAGACCAAGGAGCTTACACTCTTCCGACTTAACACAATTACTGATATTGCTACAATACCCATCAGGAAACCTTTGAAAATACAATTTACGACAAAATTGAATTTTCTCAACCTTTGTTAATGTGTAAGGCACAGATGGTAGCTCTAACATGTCACGTCTATCTTCCAGAGGAACATTTTTCAGCAATTCTATCAGCTCAAGATCCCTACGAGACTCATCTTCAATTTTTGATTTCCCATTGACATCTAGTATGGTGGATAAGACGCTATCGCATACATTTTTTTCAATATGCATGACATCAAGGTTGTGGCGTAAAGGAAGTACCTAAATGTTTGTAAGAAACATCATTTAGGTAAGGGCTTCTAGTAAACCTAGAAACAAGATCAAACTACATAACCAAAAAAATGAAGATGAAACATATACTAACCTCCCAGTATGGCAAGTCAAAAAAAATTGACTTCTTTTTCAACCATTTTGCGGGATCACCTTTTTTATACTGCAGCTTCTTTTTTTTCTTTCCAAAATTATTTTTGAACCCACGCAAGGCTCGTAAAACAGCCAGCCCATTATAAATCTTTGGCCGCCTTCGTTTTTCCTTTGTTCCATCAAACCACTTGTACTTACGACGAAAAATGTGTGCTTGAGGAAGAAAGATTCTATGACAAGTATACACAGTCTTGTTGGCTAAAGGCAACCATTCAGATTTTGTTTCTGGACCACAAACGGGACATGCAAACTCCCCCTTAGTACTTAAACCTGATAGATTACCATATGCAGGAAAGTCATTTATTGTCCACAAAAGGACAGCTTTCAGATTGAACCTTTCCCTCTTAAATGCATCATACATCTCCACCCCAACAGTCCATAACTCCATAAAATCATCTATAAGTGGCTGCAAATACACATCTATTTCATTTCCCGGTTGCTTTTTCCCTGGGATTAGTAGGCTTAGCATCAAATTTTCTGCGGACATGCAAACGTTTGGAGGCAGATTATAGATGACTAAAATAACAGGCCATATACTGTGTGTTGAGCTTAGAGAGTTGTAAGGATTAAAGCCATCAGTGGCTAATCCGAATCTCAAGTTTCTTGGATCAGCAGCAAAGCTTGGCCATTTCTGATCTATGGTGCGCCATTGAATTGAGTCAGTTGGATGTCGCATCATTCCATCTTGACTATGATGAGTAAAGTGCCAAGTTAGCATCTCACTAGTAAATTCTGAAAGGAACATCATCTTAATCCTTGGAATTATAGGAAAATAACGCAAGACCTTCGCTGCCACTCCCTCTTCTATTTCTTTAGTCCTTGGATTCACCTTCCACCGCGAAGCATTACATTCAGGGCATGTATCGAGATTTACTTTCTCTTTGCCTCTAAACAAGCAACAATCGTTGATGCATGCATCGATCTTCTCATACCCTAAATCAAATTCCTTCAGAAACTTTTTAATTGTGGAGATAGATTCTGGAAAAGTATTGACTTCAGGAAGCATGTCCTTAATTACTTCAAGCAATTCATCAAATGCTCCATCAACAACGCCATTAGAGGCTTTGAACTTGTAAAAGATAAGGGTTGCCGATAGCTTTGTATACTTCTTCTTACAGCCAAGATATAGAGGGACTTCTGCCTCTTGAACTTTATTTTTGTAATCTTCCTCTGTGACATTAACGGTTGTACTTCCAACTCCATCAAAAAAGTTAGCATCTTTATACATTTGAAGCACTTCTGGGAGTTCAAAGTCCACATCAGTAGTATCAAAGGTTTCACTATCTACAACTTCTATTGATGGAACGTCTTCTCCATGAGCACACCAAACATCATAATCAGGATCAACTCCATAACTCAACAAATGTATCTCCAAGTCATCATCAGTTTGTCGGCTAAGGTTACGACAAATTGCACAAGGGCATACTACCATTTCTGGATTCCTTCCACACCTCTTTGAATTTAAAACAAATTGTTTAACCCCTTCTCGATACTCCTGACTGTTTTTATCTAGGTTTACCCAACTTTTATCCATAATAAGGGAGAAACAAAACGCGGATTTCCTTACCTAATAAAAATTAGTGGCTTTTCAACCAACAAGTAGTGGAATGGAAAATGAGATCTAAAATGCTTAAATGAAAATAATCCAAACAAGAGTGAAAACATAAAACAAGAAGATCTAGGCACCAACCCATATTATCTCTTACATATTAATATTTAGAACATATTCCACAATTTCAGAAAATCATAAATTCAAATAAATTCAGAAATTGTCATCTAGTCATCACAAATTCACATGTTGAATAGTCCTATAATACTTTCTACAATATTTTAGAACATATTCAGACACAATAATTTCCAGCCTCAATTATTACCGGAATTTCAGAAATAGTTTACATAAAATTTCAGAAATAGGCATAACATATTGAACAATCCCATAATTTCAGAAGTTATAGACGATAGGGAGTTGCACAGTCACATATCAGTTTGCCTACAGTCCTAACAAGCCATTACATGCCATCAAAGATAAGGAAATGGAACACATCAACCAATTTAAGTTAGAGAACAAAAAAAAACTATCACTTCATGACTTCAAACATGTAAAAATAAAAATTGTATACCAATAGAGTACCTAGTAGTCCCACCACTTGTACTCAAATCATTAAAATTCTTGTAAGGTCACAATAGAATGTAAAAGTGATATGATCTAAAGAAATCAGAGAAGCAAACAACTAGCCAACTTGGAAATTTTTCAGTATTCACTTCATTAGAATTCATACCTAGCGATTGACACAAGCTACAAGTCTCGCTTTGACTATGCTCTCGAACAACTTCTTTCCTGCAAAGAAAAAATAAAAGATTTAAATCAAGCATATGAATATATAGATATCCAACTCTTTAAGGCAAATAACAACATTTATTTATGGTTTAATGTCATTGCTACCTACTACCGAAATTCAGAGTTGATGTAATACATGAATGAGATGTTTCATCTCTTAATTCGAACACTGATATCATGAGAAATAAATCGGGTTTGGGAAATTACTGAAGAGCAACTGACTCTATATTTATAGAGATTTTTAATCTAACAAGTTAAGTTAATTCTTCATAAATAATGTGATTTCAATGTGATGAATTTCCTTTCTCCCTCATTTCTATCTCTCTCACTACCATCTGTCTATCTTTCCATCTCTTATCTCTCTTTCTAAATCTCTACCCAATTCAGTTACAGTCACTCCACCATCTCTCAAATTCGTTGTGCACTCCCTAGGGTTACAACATATCCATATGTAGCAACACTTAGCAATTGCAAGGGAAGACCTTTCTCGGCCTTCAACAGCCCTAATCGGCCTCCAATGCCATTGAACAACCCTAATCGACCTTCAACAGCCCTAATCCCCGCCATTGATAACAGCCCTAATCGGCCTCCAACGCTTAGCAAGATAACAAACCTTCAAACATATGAATAAGGAAGAGAACAAACCTTCAAAAACAGAATCCGAACTTTCTAAGCAAATGAGCCAGGCAATTGGAGCCCTAATTGCCGGATTTCGAAGAGATATGGCGCCCTAAGTGAAGCGAAGTCGAGTGCCCTAACTGAAGCGTAGTCGAGCGCCCTAGACGACCAAACTCCGACCACCGCCGACCTTGAGAGAGGGAAGAACGCCGCTCACCGCCGACCGGAACAGATCCCGCACGCCTGAATCTGTGGGTTTGGGTTTGCGAGAACGCAGGTCTGAGAGAGAGAGAACGCAGGTTTGGGAGAGAGAACTCGGACTGGTGTACTGGTGAGTTTGGGGATTTTTTTTATCACATTTAGAAATTGGAAATTTGGCCTTAAAAATTTTGCGCTAAATTACAAATTTCAGCCAAAATTTAGCGCGGAAAAATTTCCGCCAAATAAAGCATAAAACCATGGCATTTGTAAAACGACGTAAAATTTCTACTAGTATTATAGCGTTTATAAAATGCCATTAAATTTTATGACGTTTATAAAACGCCATAAAAAAATAGCGTTGTAAACAAGCATGACGTTTTTGTTTAAAAACGCCATTAAAGACACTTTTAATGACATTTTGTGAAAAACGCCCTTGTTTAAATGTCATCGATGACTATGTTTGTACTAGTGGTTCCATGCTGACTTTCCACTCTGAAACAAGAACTTAGGGGTCATTTGTTTAGACATGAGGGAGAGGAAAGGAAATGTATTAAATTTTACATATAAAACGTATATGATCATCATTTTTTGTGAGTTTAGAGAAGAGGGTGGGGGAGATTATTAGACTATCCTAGAGGTATCAATTACCCTCCTTAAAAATAGGAATAGAATGTGGGAAAATGTAACAAATTTTGTGTGAAAAATTGGAAAAGAAGGGGAATGGTTAGAATAGTAATCAATGCATCTTAACTTAAATATGGACTAAATTCAGAAGGGTAATCTTTACTTTTCTCTACACAAAAACAAACGGGGGGTTATATAAATAAACAACAGCTATAAATATTAAAATATCACGTCAATGAAAATACATAAATATTGCAGCGCGGAGTTTGTCAAATATGTGCCAAAATGGGTAATCTTGTCTACCCAAACTTGGAATATATGTGTTCTCCTTGTATGAGTCTAATCACGTCTTATGGAAATAATATCATAACATCTTCATATATTCCCTAATCTTCGTGCAACCCAGATCTCTCCGCATCATATTGCTCCATTGTCATATCCTTAAATATTGTCTTGCATCGATGTGAAAATCTAGTTGCTTGTCCTTTTTCACGCATATGAATCAAACAGTGGGCTAAAAAATCCTTGAGGATATGTCTACGACACAATATATTAGTTGTTTCAATAATGTCAACTCTCTATCAGTAACAAATACGTTAGACATTTTCCCAATAAATTTCAGCATCTCTTTCAACATAATGAGAATTCAATCATATGCCTATGTTTTCTCATCCGACATTAAAACACACGCAACTAGAAAGGTTTTCCAGGTCGAAGTGAATCCAATGATCTCAAAAGGAGGAATTTTGTGCCTACAATAAAAGTACAGTAAGTGAAATTCTCTTACATGTAATACTTGTATATTCACCACAGAATGTGTGTTTACTTACCCATTTGTCCTGTACATGACATCCATTATCAACACATATGGGAATGAACTCAACAACTTTACTGATTCTAGGTGAGCAAAAAATAGCTCACTTGCAACACGGTAATCAAATCTTCTATACATCTGAAAATAATTATATTCTTTCGCCAAATATGTTGTATAATCGATCTCTCTTACCGTTCTTCTCTCTTTGCCTTTTTCTTCACATTGGTTATGGCCGGTCTTCACCACACTAACATTTGTTTTAAATTTTCCCCGAACAAGTGTTAATATCTTTGAAGGCTTCATGTGCGCATTGAATATCCCCTTTACAAACTCGTATTCTTCATTGTTTAGATGACTATAATATCGATTCCCCTCCATATACTTCACTAGGGGATGGTTATTGGATCCATGAGTATAACTTCGATGACTCACTTGTAAGGTACAACATCATGGCACTTGATTCGAAATTGACGACCACACCACCTAGATCTTGCTCTTCTCACCTTTATAGGCTCTAAGAATGGATCCTGACTATTTGGAATTCTACGTTGTCCATGTCTATCACAATAAAGTCAACACCTCTTTGCATCAGATCGAGATATGACCAAGACCAAGTTATTCTTACTACGTATAGATCACACTCCCTCTATAGTTGTATATTTGACGTCCCAAACTTGTCTCGCTCGGAAAAGATGTGTAATCAGGGTACGATGCAAACTCATCTTCTCCATCTCCGACAGATTGGTCGATTAGTGGTAAATCTTTCCTTTCATGCCTCACACGAACGCTTTATGGCATAGAACGTCTGATCTAGATCTTACTAAGAGAAGACTCAATAAGGTATATCAATAAGAGATCATAGACAAAGCACTCTATTGCCTATGATACAAACTCCTCGTACTCACTGTTCCGGGTAAGGCCCGTCCAAAACTATGATTGATTATATAGTAGTTGTACAGTGCTTGTCGTCATCATCACCCGAATTTAATTCACTATCATCATCATCATCATCTTTTGAGGAATTTATGAAATCTTCTATATTTTCCAACTGCCAAACAATATCACATACTTTGGTCAACCAAAATATCATAATACTTCAATTTATAAAATTACCGAGCTACATATCCTACCTCGTCAAAAATTAAATAGGTTACATATAATACTCGGCACAGAATTCCGAGTTTATACTGTCAACTCGTTGTGCTTTGTTGATCAGGTTTTACCTTAACCTCGACCTAGATTGCCAAGCTCGTAATTTTAGCTCGTTTAAACTGACCAAGGATTTACGTTAAACTCGGACCAGATTGCCGAACTCATAAAGTTCACTTGTTATTGGCAAGGAACTAAACAATTCAATTCAATTTACCTATAGTTGTATATAACAAATCGACATGAAATATAGCAAAATATTTTATAACTTACATCAATATTTTCTTCATTCATATTCACCTCTTCACTTTCGCTGGTTGAATCACCACCTACAGAGGCGGATCTACGGGGGGGCTCGAGGTGGCTGAAGCCCCCCCCTATCCTAAAATGGGGTAAGTGTATATTTGTATATATCTGTTGATTTATAATATATATAAGTTAAGTGGATAAAGAACACAAAGTCGGCATAGCTCAGTGGTAACGGGTAAGGACACGCGAGGGCGGGAGGAGTTTTAAATAACTTAGTGTAAATCAACGCAGGTTCGATTCTCCTGTGCTACACCTTTTTTTTTAAACATCAGCAGCTCCCTTTCTTTTCTTTTTTATAACCCAGACACACATCAAGCGCCTCCTCGAGTGACAGCGGTAGCGAAAGCGAGAGCACCGCCCGAGCCTGCCGCCGCTGCCAGCTCCACCTCCGGCCGCCCGTGGCCCCCGCGCACCACCATACCTAGCCTCTCGGCAGTCTCCCGCAGTCCCACGCACAGCGCACAGTGTCTCCCGCTAGCCAATGTTCATTGTTCAGTTGGTCTTTAATTCTTCTTCTTTAGTTAGTTTTCTTCCTCTTCCATTTAATTTGATTGCTTTTAAGTTCAATTGATTGAGATAAGAATCAATTTAGATTAGAATTTGTGAATTCAATCAATTTAGATTAGAATTTGTGAATTTGATAGTCAATTTAGGGGAAATAGGGAAATTTGGAGTTGTATAATTTGGTTGAAAATTTAATAATTTAGACATATCTTCACACTTCAAGAGTTCAAGGTTAGTTTTGTTCAATTCATTGAGATGAGACTCAATTTAGATTAGAATTTATGGATTTGAGAATGAATTTGGGATAAATTTTTATTATAGGGTTTGTGATTTTGCTACTAAATTATGTGAAATTGTGAGGAGAATTTGTGGTCTAGAGATGAATATCCATTAGCTCTATTGATTGATCTCCACTATGTTAATCTGTCTCCCTAGTTAATTTTTAATTACCTGCAAAATGGGTGGAGGGAGATGAATATGATCAAACTAACAAGGTAATATATGTATGAAATTAATTAAATAATATTTATTGAAATATTGAAATTAGAAAGAAAGCAAAAAAGGAGCTCCCTTCAGTCCAATCTTACCGAGGAACAACTCCTGCTTCATTGGTTCATAGAACATAATCAATTGGAGAATCAATTTGATCGGGCAACCCTTGTAATTTTAAAGACGTCGATTTCATGCTTCAATTCAAATAGACATTTCTCGAAAAAAAAATTCAGCCACCCCTTACAAAAATTCCTGGATCCGCCACTGACCACCTATATTCATGTTACCCTCTCGTTGATGGACTTGTTTTAAGGATCAATTTGATTAGACGAAGCAAGTTATGATATATGTAGTAATGTAGAGGTTGACCCCTCAAAACGGAAGGCTTTAGGTTTATATAAAACATATAAAATATATAAAATTTAATATACTCATGATTTTTTAAAAGTAAATTAATCTCATTATATTTTAACTATAAAGATATAATTTTTTTACAAGTATATATCTCATCATATTAAACTTATAAAGATATAAATTTATGGAAAGAGAATAAAATCGGTGAAATTTTATGGATAAAACTGATAACATTTATCTTAGGAAACAAATAAAGTCGAGACTAAATTAGGAAAGTCCAATATATAGCCTCAACATATTTGGCCGAGTATATAGCATAGGCTCAACAATCTGGGTCGAGTGCCGTATCAACCCTCGGTGAATATTAACAAGGTTATACATGGTAAAGGCTCGTAGAACTAACACTGACAAAAATATTTCACGAATTCAATAAAATATGTCTTATTATTTCGAAACGAGATTACATAATGAACTCGAATATAGTACTTAATTGCTAGAAAAAACTAAAAATAAATAGAAATCTATTATAACTTCCGGTTTTGTAAATATTTGGATCTCCTCGAGCCTTCCACTTTCACTACGAATAGATCCGCCACCGAGAGGGCCATCACAAGTTTCCCACGACGGACTTATTGCCGAATTTCAGGGTCATTGATATACTCCTGATACTTCATCTCTTCTTCATACATTTGTTCGAGGGTTTGAGCTCATCCTCTTCCTTCTTCAAGCACCGATACAACCTTCTTGGAACCTACTTCCTTGTCTTCAATCAAGTTCCTTTTAAATATGCGAACCTGATCTCATACATGCTGCCGTTGTGCTTGAGCTTTTGTCACCATTTTTTATTTCTTTCTACAATGAAATTAACCTCCCTCATATGCGTATTTATACTAATTCATCATATAAATATTAAATTTCTTTTTTTTTTATTTTCCAGTTTCCCTCCACCAAACTCCCGCGGATCCAATTTCTCCCAAAATATTGTGCCGCTACTTATTCTGTAAAACACGGAGTCATTATGGGGAAGATATTTCTTCATAATAGACTCGTGGAAGTTGACTGAGGTTATGCTATAGGCTCGTAGAAGGTTGCCGAGTTTACATATTTTCCTCGCTGAACTCTGCCAAGCTAATAGCAAAGATTCGAAAACTGTGCCGAGATAGTACGTCCTTATACCGAAAACCCAAAAAAAAAATGTCAAAACCCACCAAACTCAATGTAAAAAACCCACAACAAATCTTAACTAATATTTTTCGTTACCTTCAATAAGATTGACAAAATTTTCAAGACTTCGGTATTTCATTTTTTATCGTCTCTCGGGCTAATCAGTAATATTTTGTCAAAAATAGAATCTGAATGTAAATACATAAACTTCATCTTTTCAATAAACGAAAACCATCTTGCCGTTAAACTCACCCTATCCGAAATAACCAAAACCCAACCAAACCTAAGTCAGATTGCCACCAATGTAAAGGGCAAGATCGACTATGGCATGCAAACCGACGCTTGTCATGTAATCCTCAACCAATTGCCCCACTCTCCCCTCGCTATATAAACCCAATCACCCCTTCACCGGTCACCCCCACACAAACAACACCCAACTTCCAATCTCCCTTAATTTCCCTGATCAAATACTGCCACGTCTAAGCAATCACCTCCTCTAATTAGCTTCATTTGGCTTTACCCATCATGCCTATTTCTTACCCAACCTTCTCATACTCCTTTCTCATACTCTCAACTACACCCATAATACTACTACTACTCGTGCTACACTTCCTCCTCCAATGGCGCCGCCAAGACGATCGCCTACCGCCCGGCTCCATGGGCTGGCCTTATATCGGAGAGACCCTCAGGCTCTACACTTGCAACCCCAATTCCTTCTTCTCTTCTAGACAAAAGAGGTAGTCCTTCTTACAAAGTCTTTAGTTTTGAGTTCTTTCTTAACTTGTGGACAGAGGGATGGAGTCAGAAAAAAATCGAGGACTGAACTTTGTTCTCGAATTTCTTTAAATATATATAAGATATACAAAAATATATTTAAAAAAATAATTTATTACTCTTTTGAAACTCTTTTAGATCTCTAAAACTTATTTGGCGCGCTTATCATTGATTAATTATCTAGTCTTATTACAACCGGCTTGATTGATGTTGTGAATAACAAATATAGGTATGGGGAGATATTCAAGACCCATATATTGGGATGCCCATGTGTGATGATATCAAGCCCAGAAGCAGCAAAGGTGGTGCTTATAACGAAAGCACACCTCTTCAAGCCAACCTATCCACCAAGCAAGGAGCTTCTGATAGGGCCACAGGCACTCTTCTTTCACCAGGGTCACTACCATTTCCGCCTCAAGAAGCTCCTCCTCTCCTCCTTCCTCCCCTCTTCTCTCTCCTCTTACGTCTCCGAAATCGACCACATTGTTCAGGCCTTCCTTCCTTCCTGGGAGAACCAACCCTCCATCAACACTCTGCAGGAGATGAAGAAGGTAAGCTACATATCTATATATTTAGCAAAAGACAATCGATCATATGTACACAAACCTTATGTTGTATAATGTTAATAAATCTGGGTCATTGAATTAAGAAGATCAGCTGATTATTCGGTAGTACTGATTGATTATTCGTTGAAATGAAATTACTTGATTGTTTATTAGAATGAAATTTATATTTCTTTACACTTTTTTCACAGATGAATTTTTTTTTTTTTTATATACGAATAATTATATGAAAACAAATGAATAATCAGATCATGAGAAAACAAATGAATAATTTCCTTGAATTGATGTTTTACTTTGTAGTATGCGTTCGAAGTGGCGATGATGGCGGTTTTCGGAGGCAGAAGAGGAGAAGTAGAGGTGGAGAAGATCAAGCACTTGTATCAATGCTTGGAGAAAGGCTACAACTCCATGCCTCTCAACCTCCCTGGAACTCCTTTTCACAAGTCCATCAAGGTGTTCCTTTGTACTTTTATCAACCATCATCTTGAATCAACAATTTATACCCTCTTTCTTGTCTTTAGTCTCAAGGAAGGGTGACTAGGTATTTACTTTGGAGGTCCATTGTATAATGAATGGTGCATCCTTGTAATGAGACCTCACAGTTATGTGTTAAACTGAGATTAGTCAGGCCTACAAAGTGTACTCCGCAGATACTTTTTAGCTTGCTTATCGGAAATTTGAAGTTTATACACAAACCCCATACCTTACTATTGGCTCTGTGTAGGCCAGGAAGTTGCTGAATGAGACACTGAAGAAGTTGATATCAAAGAGGAGGGCAAACAACGAGTTCGAAGGAGGCTTGCTAGGCGTTCTCCTGAACTCAACACATCAAAAACCTCAGCAAGATTGCAATCTCAGCGATACCCAGATCGCGGACAACATCATTGGTGTGATCTTTGCTGCTCACGACACCACAGCCAGCGCCATGACTTGGGTTATCAAGTACCTCTACGAGAACCAAGATTTGCTCGAAACTGTCACGGTAATTGTACCATTAACACATCGATCAAATTGGAAAACATTGCACATTTTGTATAAAATGAACAAACTCAATGTATTGCAGATGGAGCAGGAAGCAATCAGAAAGAAGCTTGATTCAGATGGTCGCGGTCTCGTGTGGGAGGATACCAAGAGCATGCCCTTGACCAGTCGGGTATGTAACAAGTTCATGCTTTAGTGTTCGTAACACACCACTCATTTCCTCCATTAACGAATGCGTTAATGTATAGCTGATTCAAGAAACACTACGAAGGGCGAGCATACTATCATTTACATTCAGAGAAGCTGTCGAAGACGTTGAATTCGAAGGCTACATAGTCCCCAAAGGCTGGAAGGTCCTCCCGCTCTTCAGAAGCATTCACCATTCTCCCAAGTTCTTCCCGCAGCCTGAAAAATTCGACCCTTCCAGATTCGAGGTAATACACATGCTTGTTTTGCATACGATTGTTCAAACTTAAAGAACATTATATATATATATATAAAGAGGCCAAAAATTGAGAGAGCTGGCTATGGTTTGCTGTCGTTTTCGTTACTTAATTGCTTCTTCGCCATATGTGTGTAGACCCTTTAGTTGAACAGGACTTCGAATTCCCGTGACTTGGCTAGTTTTGGACTTAAGTATCATATAAACATATGTATTATATGCTATGTTTGTATAGGTACCACCAGGAGCAAACACGTATATGCCCTTCGGGAAGGGGTCGCACTCGTGTCCAGGCAGTGAGTTGGCGAAGCTGGAGATGCTCGTCCTCCTCCACCATCTCACCACCTCCTTCAGGCCAGTCTACTGTTCCTTTTCACGTGCATATGATATATCATTGTCTTCGTCGTTGTCATGTAGTGTCGCATAGAATTCATTCAAGGGAGGTGTGGGATTCGTTAGGTTCCGGAAAGAAATGGTTCATGAAAGGCAATCCAAATCGTCTGTCTCATAACGCAAACTAACATTACTCTTTATGATTCTGTTTCTTATGAGCTTTCGGAATGTGTTGAGTGCAGGTGGGAAGTCATTGGCGAGGATGAAGGAATCCAATACGGTCCTTTCCCTGTACCGAAACACGGGTTGCCAATAACTGTGCAACCTAGGAATGGTCATATCCCGACTCATCGGAACCAACACTCCGAGAAGCTCTTCCGACAGTAAAAACAGTACAGTTAGTACAAGTGTTTTCTGGCTTCAGGGAAGCCAAGTTCCCCAGAAATACCATATATATAAGCTTTATTATGTATAAGCTTTATTATGTATATACACATCATGTCAAATTATCAATGTATCTTTTCTTCTTTTTTCCTCTTTTTTTTTTTTTTTTTTTTGAGAGAGAGAGAGAGAGACAATGTTCCGTTTGTGCATATCAATTGAGAAGGAAAAGAAATTGATAAGAAAGCTTTGAAAGATGTGTGTGGTGATGTATGTTCATGGATTGGATTTGTGTGGTGATTGAGAAGTTGTAGATATCATATCTACAAGATTTTTCGGTTTTTTGTTTGCTTCCAACTTGTTCCTTTGAATTGGTAAATAAAGAGCGGTTAATCCGGGGTTCGAACCGGGGACATGTGGGTACTACACACAAATCTTTTCTGGTGAGCCATTCCGGAATGGTTTGCTTTCAACTTGTTCCACAACACACTGTGGGAGGTTTTTCGTGCCGATAATAACCTCGACTCCTCTCAAGGCTTGTCTACGAATCACATCGCTGCTCCTGTGGATAATAAGGATATGCTCCCAATGATCTTAGCTTTCTAATCTCTTCAAACCTTAACCTAATCTCTTCCTAATCAACTTGGCAAAATGACAGCTACATTCCCTTGAAATTCTATAGTTTCTATCCTTCCTAATGTGAAATGGAGCAAAAGAACAAAGGAATGAAATGAAATTCATGAGAATCTCAGAGGCGAAAATACCTGGTATGGTGGTGTTCGGGTAAAATTAGGTAATGGATTTGGGAATTGAGAGCTTGATTGATGATCATGGTATCTGGTTAAATTCAAGAATAACTCAAGGTTGCAGAATTGAGATAAAACTGCTCTCAAGCTCAGGCATGATCAAACCGATCCCTGAGAATGGCGATAGCACTGGAAAGACGCCTCTGCAAGTTCGTGTAAGGACGATAGGAAGTTAGTGCATTAGGAAGAAGGTCAAGGTTAATGAGGATTTCTCCTCCCCTCTGCATTTCATTGTTTGGCAGGAAGGAAATGAGTACTTAATATGGAATTGAGGATTGTTTTTTCCACTAACATGGAATCAATCCATCAAAATAAACACAGCAAACACAAGAAAGATGAGTTCAAACATAATCTAGTTGACCAACACAAGCCACAAAACTCTCAGGCAGTGAGTAAAATAGTACATCAGTAAGTGCATATCTAATAGTATATCACACTCCTAAAAGTAAGTAAATTCCTTAACTAGATTACAGAAGGCAGTAATCTATTCCTATGGAAATATGTTACACTGCAAATTTCATAGTTGCAAATCTATTTTGGCTTATGAGTTGCTTGAAGAAATTGGCCCTTGCACATATCAATCCCCACTAAAGATCATATAAAAGGAAGTCATCTGACTGAGATTTCAGAAAAAAGTAAATGTCTTCATTCCACTTGCTTGATATACCAACTAACCAATTGGTAAATCATTTGGAATCCAAGAAAACAGCTGAACGAAGTCATACCTCCAGTTCACGGTTTTATCGATCCTTGCTAGCTGGTTCAATGCACGAGCCTGATTCACTACAAGCTTTTAGACGATGAAAAGAGTTTAAGAAGGAATCCAGGCTGATACTGCGTAAGCTACCCGCCCTTTCCATCCTATCAAGACCCAATTTCCATCCACATCTAGAGAATAATCCTTGTGGTAGTATGTCATCTTATGCCTTCCTTTCTCCATGATCTCCGGATCCAAAGGAAGCTGCCTAAAGCCTGACCTCATAGTCCTAACCTGCCACTGTTTGTAAGGTTCAGGCCTTTCAACTCTCTCCGTTCCCTCACAAGCAACAACATTCATGATTTCCCGCCCATAGATCTCTTTCTCCCACATTGACCTCTCCTGGTTTTCCTTTTCAACTTTGGTATCAAACATGTCGAACAGTGTGGAGTAGTAGAAAAGAGCCTCCCTGAACCTTGTAATAAAAAAGGAAGCATTGAAGGACCCGTTAACAATAGCATGCACAAAAAGATCAGGTTTTATCTTCCTAATCAAGTTCAAGACGGCATTTCTTGGACTATCCACCACGATTGTCTCATCAAGGAGGTTCTGGAACCGGAAGATAGAGTTCACAACTATAACCTCGTCCCTTTCCAACTTAAGGTCCTCCAACTTGATTGTTTCCCATTTCTGTGCTACTGAATGAAACTCAAACTGCACCCCAAACTTTTCACAGTACTTTGCCAAGCGACGTCCTGTTTCCTCAATCCTTTCCGCTGGCCTGAATCCAGGTTGAGGAAGGTCTATCCCTGTAATACGAAGGATTGGAGGTCCTTCAGGTTGTTCTGCGAGAAACTGAATGAGTGCAGGCCACTGGAAGCCATAAAGGATGCCAAAATCTATAATATGGAGCTTCTTTCGGTTCTTGGACACCTTCAATATATTAAGGAGGGAAAACATGAACGAAATCTTCTTAAATGGGCAGATAGAAACATAGAGCTGGTATGCTCTCAACATTTGAGCAGCAGACCTCCTGGAAGCCAAAGCAGTATAAATCTGTGAACCAGTCCCGGCCAAGCGTGCCTCGAGGGCATTTGCAAAGAAATGGGCCAACCTTTGTGACCCATCGCCGGAGGGATCTGAGTGTTGCCTGATTTTTTTTAGCAGCTCAGCAGCGGTCCTTCGATCATCAGATGCAACTGCTTGCGCACCTTGAATCAACAGGGTCCTTAGATCCACCACATTTTTGCTGTCGTCCTCTTTCTTCGGGCGACCCTTTGCTCCCTGATCAGATTCCTGTGGTTGATGACCTTGCTTCTGATGCTCTCCATTTGACGATTCCATGCATGTATAAGCATAACAGCCCATCCCCATGTTCTTAGGTGGGAGCAAGACTTTATCAAACATCTCCGACAACTCTTCTGCCTCCTCGATAGCAACAGCTGACTGCTTGCTGCTCCTCCCATCCTCTAAATCTTCATCATCCAGATAACGAATCCTCCTCGCTCTCAGCCCCTCAGCCAAGTAACCCTCATTCTCCGACTTCAATCCTCCCCCCTTTGGTTCTTCAGGGTAGGTGATATTATCAAGATCAATAGCAAGGTTAGTAATTTTAGGAAGGAATTTATTGGCTTCCTCCACCCCCTTCTGAAACTGTATCATGGATTCTCTATCACTGAAAATATTGAAACCTACAGGCACACTAGGATCGGAACGGACAACCAAGGAGTCAAAAGCCGATGTTGAGATGGCAGATGGCTGAACACGAGGATCAGATATAGGATTCTGTATTGAAAAACCACTGAAGTCACTGAAACCTGACAGCTTCCTAGAGTCTGAGTCTGCTGATATGGTTGTGTTTGAGGCAAAAGTATTAACATTATAACCACTAGGACTATCAATGTAATCACCAACAGAGCCCGAACAAATGTAATCTGAAAGTGGGTGCTGGTCAGGTGAAAGAGGATATTTCATTCCAAGGGCATCATAGAAAGGCTTCTCGGTGGCTTGAAGAGCCAAACAGTCCTGTAACATGCAAGGCTTTTCATCCAAGTTCTCTTCCATTAGCACCTGGCGAATGAACCTAAGAGTTGCATCTGAATCGGTGCTATCAGGAGAGCCAGCCTCCTCGGTGCTCACACCCGAGGAGGAGGAAGATGAAGGGAAATTGCCAGGCAAAGCACCAGGAGGTTGCAGGGTGGGAGAGTCAGAAGAGGCAAGATCAACAGATGGGTCTTTGTAATTGAATAAATTGGCATAATTCAGGAGCTCCTCGGAATCAGGTGACAAGGTTCCATTGACAGATTGGTAGCCGCCAACAGAATCATAAAAACCCTCAAACTGGGAATCCATAGCTTCAACAACTAATACAGAAGGGATAGAGATAGCCTAAAATTGAAGCGAAAAAGAAAAAAAAGTTGAAATAACACTAACCCAGATGAGAATCTTGAACTCCCAAGAGAGGGAAGCTAAAATTGAAGCTGAGATAACACTAACCCAGATGATAACATTGGAATCAAAACCTCAAAAAGTGAAAACCAAAAAGGAGGCGGCTAAATTGAAGTAAAAGAGGGTGTAATAACAATAACCCTAGAATCTTGAAATTGAAACAAACGATTGTTAATCCAGTACAGATAAGCTGAAATTGAGGCAAAAGAAGGCGAAATAACACTAACCCAGATAAGAATCGCACGAATTGAAGCAATCAAGCAAGGCAGTGGATAGAGAGAAGGGGGCAGTGGGTAATAATATGCTGAATTAACCAAAGGCGAAATAGGGTTTAATAGAGAAGTAAAAGGGGACTGTTGAATTCGGGAAAAGTAGGAACCTTCGAGGAATCTGGGAGGAGCGGATTAATTGTTATGAGCAGGTGGGTCGGGGCTCGAGGGTTAAAGAAGAAGTCAGATAGTGGCGGGCGACAACGACTTCTTCCCTTAACCTCCACCTGCCGCCCGCCCCTATCTGACAGTGAACGGGGGAGAACGATTGCCATTTGCCAGACGCCAGTTGCCGGTGAACTGATGGGTATTCGCTGAAGGGAGGAAAGGTGGGGCCCTTCTTCTTTTTCTTCAGTCCTCAACATACTTCCTTTGACCGGTTTATTCGTTCTTCGCTGCCCTTTCCCCAAGCAAAGAAGCACTCACATCTACACACTGTGACAATTGAGACTGATCTCGAAAATCAAGTCAATTTGGGCTTGAATTATACTGTACATGAAATAATTCAAATCTGACAAGTCAATGTCGGATAAATCAAGAGTCTGTCAAGACGGTAGATGGATAAACCGTACGAAATAACAGGAAAAAAAAAAGTAATCAAAGGCTAACCGTGTCATGCAAAAAGTAGAGATTAGGCTAATTGAAAACCATCAAATCGAAGTCGCAGACAGAAAAAACAAGTCAAGGGTCATTGAAGACGTAGACAAAAAAAAAAGAGTCAAGTGCCACCATGGTAGCACTGCTCACCAACGATACAAGGAAGTGTCTCCCGGTCAGACCCGACTGAATTAATATCGAGTTAGTTCATTATTAACCCTCGTCGAATTTGAGATTGAGTAAAAATGTACTCCGTCCATTAATTAAAACTTGACGTTTTACTATTAACCCACGTTTTTTAGGTGTTAAAAACCATATAAAATATTAACTTTTTTTATAATTTTTTAAAAATTATTTCATACTTATCCACCCTTTATACTTACGGGGTATAATTTTAGAAGCAAGGTCTTTGTAAAAGATTGCGCCACGTGTCCCTGAGAACTTGGTGAAGGTGAGTTACGAAGTGCAACAATGGAGGAAATGGAGGGAAGGAGAAAGGAGAATGTGTTTCTGTATATTTTTGTATGAATGAGCTTTACATTGCAATCCGACATTTATACTTGGACTAAACAATGAGAATGAGCCATGGGCTTAGGGACATGGGCCGAAGGCCCAACCCATATCTGTGTCTAGACTAACCACGGTTCGGATGACCCGCCAATTCCAACACCCCCCGTCAAGCTGGAGCGGGTTCACAGACTCCAAGCTTGTGCAAAATTGAGGGGAAATTCGAACCAGGTAACGGTTTAGTCAAGACATCCGACAATTGATCCTTTGCTGCAACATGTTTGAGTGCGATCAGCCCCTCGAGTACCTTCTCTCGAATGAAGTGACAATCCAATTCGATGTGCTTCGTACGCTCGGACAGTAATCTCGTGAGCCACGCAAGTTCAGTACACACTCTCCTGATGGATCTGTACTCGGCTTCGGCGGACGACAAGGAGAGGGTGGCCTGTTTCTTCGACTTCCAGGAGATCAGACTACCTCCTAAGAAGATGACATACCCACTCACAGATCGACGAGTCAAAGGACACGATGCCCAATCAGCGTCGCAGAAAGCTTGAAGATCAAAGCCTGATGAACTGGACAGGAACAGGGCTCGATTCTGGGTACTCTTCAGGTACCTCAACGTCCGGAAGGCAGCTTCAAGATGTTTTATGCGAGGCACCTTAAGGAACTGGCTCAGGAATTGCACCGCAAAACAAATATCCGGCCTTGTGTGGGTCAGGAAATTCAATTTCCCGATTAGCTTTCTATAATGGGAAGGATTCGAGATAGGCTCTCCCCCTTCAACAACCATCTTCGTATCCATTATCAGAGGGCTTGTTGCCGGGGAAGAATCCTCACAATCAAAATCCTTGAGAGTGTCGAGGATGAAGCGCTTTTGGCTAATGGAGATGCCACCTTCAGTACGCAGGAATTCCATCCTCAGGAAGAGATTTAAGGGACCCAAGTATTTGATGCGAAATTCACTTTCTAAAAAAGCTTTGATCAGGCTAATTTCATCGGTGTCGTTGCCTGTCAACAGGATGTCGTCCACATACACCGCTAGGTAAGTGGCAGCATCGCCATTAGTCTTAATGAAGAGGGAATAGTCATTGAGGGACTGGGTGTAGCCCTTGTATTGCAGAGCGTGGGACAGCTTAGCGTACCACTGGCGAGACGCCTGCTTGAGGCCATAGAGCGACTTGCGAAGACGGCACACATGCCCAGCTGGAAAATCCAACCCTGGAGGAATACGCATATGAACCACCTCATGAAGATCTCCGTGGAGAAATGTGTTGTTCACATCCAGCTGCATCAATGGCCAACCATTCTTCACCGCTACTGTCACAAGGGCTCGCACAGTGGTCATCTTCACCACGGGCGAGAATGTCTCTGTGTAATCGATCCTTTCTCTTTGCGTGTAGCCCTTCACCACAAGGCGAGCCTTGTACCTCTCAATAGACCTGTCAGCTTTGTGTTTTACCTTGTAAACCCATCGGCAACCAATAGGTCGAGCACCCTTGGGAAAGGGAACAAAATCCCATGTGTTGTTTAAATGAAGGGCTTGAAACTCAGCTTGCATGGCCTCTTTCCAGACATGAAACTGACAAGCGTCTTCATAGTTCTTGGGCTCTGTAGATGGATGTGCATCTGTCGAAGTGCATACACCCAGGTCCAAGGTGGAGGTGAGTGTGTGACAACATATGCAGTCATGGCTGTCAACATGATTACAAATGTAATCTTGCAGATAAATAGGAGGAGCACCAACGCGAGCAGATCTCCGAGGTGCACTGGCTGCTGGCTGCTGTGGGAGAGTGGGAGAGGCCAAGGGAGTTTGTGGAAGAGGTTGAGGTGGAGTAGGGTCGTCAGTACTGGCTAGAATTGGGTTGGGAGCAGGAAAGAGGGGAGCATGACCCTCTCTATCTTTGTAAGGGAATAGGGATTCATGAAAAATTGCATCCCTTGACACTTCAACTCGATGAGTGTCTAGGTTGAGGACTCTAAAGCCCTTTGTCCCTAGTGGGTATCCTAGGAAAACACAAGGGCTGGCCCTAGCCATGAACTTGTGTCTTCCCCCTTTAAGGGTGGATGTGTAACATAGGCTACCAAAGCTTCTCATACCTCCATAGCTTGGTGGCTTATGATACAATAGCTCAAATGGTGTCTTGCCTTTCAATAGAGTATTGGGCAGACGGTTGATCACATATACTGCATTCAACACAGATTCCCCCCAATACTTCAAATGAAGTTTGGATTGGAAGAGCATAGCTCTAGCCACTTCAAGAATGTGCCTGTACTTGCGCTCCACGACGCCATTCTGTTGTGGTGTGGCTACGCAGGAAGTCTGATGCACAATGCCCTTGCTTCTGAAAAATTCAGAGGTGGCATGGCTGAGACCCAGCTCTTGTGCATTATCAGTCCTGACTGCTTCAACTCGGCTCCCAAATTGAGTCTCCACCATGGCCACAAAAGCCTGGAGAACAGTAGCAGCAGAGCCTTTGCAACCTATGAGGTGCACCCAAGTATTCCTACTAAAGTCGTCAACAATTGTCACAAAATACATGTGGCCATTGTAAGTATGCACATGAAACGGACCCCAAACATCAACATGTAACAGCTGAAAGGGTTTAACAGAAGCAATAACACTTCTAGGAAAGGAAAGCCTTGATTGTCTTGCTCTTGCACACACCTCACAGGGTGACAGGCCAGAAAGATCATGCATAAAGGGAAACAACTTGCTGAGTTTGTAGGCAGGCAAGTGGCCAAGTCGCATATGCCATGTCTTGGCACTTATTACAACATTAGAAACAGAAACAGAAACTGGACTGCAAGCTCTACTGGGACCTCCTCCTTGGACATTTCTGATCTCCTGCTCAAGAAAGTACAGCCCTCTACTGCATCTCCCAAGGAGAAGAGGTTTCTCCATACCCACACCCTGCATAATACATGACTGTGAGGTGAAAAGGACAGAACACTTCATGTCTTTAATCAATTTTCCCACAGAGAGGAGGTTGCACTTGAAGTAGGGCACATACAACACCTCCTTCAGTACTAGACCCTCTGCTAGCTTGACACTTCCCATGGTGTCTACTACCAATGAGTAACCAGTTGGCAACACCACAGAGAAAGGCCTTTGCAGTGGGGCTTGGTTAATAAAAACGGATCTGTCTGCACACATGTGATTATTGGCTCCAGTATCCAAAATCCATGTGTGCTTATGGCTGTTGTGAGAGTGTGACATACCTGCGAAACCAGCGAAGTCTTGGTTCACTCTAGTCATGACATCTCGGCTCCTCTGATCCTTCACACTCAGCAGATCCAGGAGCTGTGCATACTGCGAAGTAGTCAGCTCTGGCACACTGATCCTGGACTCAGTTTCGTCAACTTGAGCAGCAAACTTCTTGTTCTTGTTGGACTTGTTAGGGAATCCATGGATGAAGTAACACTTCTCTATCATGTGATTCGTCTTTTTGCAATGAGTGCAAAAGAGATTGGACTTCTTTCCTTGTCCTTGTGCATCATTCCTCTTTCCCTGTCCCTGCACCTCACCTTTCTTTGCGTCAACGTTGAAAGATGAGGCCAGATCAGGATTCAGAGAGGACTGATTCTTCATTTCCTGTTGAGTTTCCTCTTGTGAAATCATGCCATAAGCCGCACTCACACTAGGCAGAGGCTGCAGCATCAGCACTGAGCCCCTTGCAGTAGTAAAATTCTCATTCAATCCCATGAGAAACTGCATGAGTTTCTGCTCATCTCCAAACTTAACAATATCCTTAGCGGAACCACAGGTGCAAGCCGGAAAACGCCTAACACTATCGATTTCATCCCATAATGATTTGAGCTTAGTGAAATAGGCAGAGACAGTCAACGAACCTTGCGAGATCGAGCTCAATTCCTTCTGGAGAGCAAACATCTGTGCTCCACTGGTGCGTCCGAATCTGGTCTCAAGCTCCTTCCAGATCTCCTGAGTAGTTTCAGCGTAGATGACGCTGCTTCTAATCTCTGGACTCACGCCGTTGAGAAGCCATGATATGACCATATCATTGCATCTCTCCCAGATTTGAGCTCGCTGAGTATCGTCGACAGGTTTGGCCAAGGTTCCACTGACAAACTGGTACTTGTTCTTGGCGTTGAGGGCGATTTTGGCCGATCTTCTCCATTTGCTGAAATTGCGACCATCAAATGTCCCAGTCACCAACACAAGCCCTGGATGATCACTCGAGTGCAAGCACAACGGATCCATAGGATCAATTGTAAGCTTGGTCACTGTTTCATTAGCCATGGAAGTTGAGGTAAAACAAAAAGTTTTCGGATGAACAAGAAAAGACAGATCTGAGTTCTAGAGAACCAAAGCGGCAATTTGAGCTGCTCAAATTGAAAACGCGTGCTCTGATACCATGAGAACTTGGTGAAGGTGAGTTACGAAGTGCAACAATGGAGGAAATGGAGGGAAGGAGAAAGGAGAATGTGTTTCTGTATATTTCTGTATGAATGAGCTTTACATTGCAATCCGACATTTATACTTGGACTAAACAATGAGAATGAGCCATGGGCTTAAGGACATGGGCCGAAGGCCCAACCCATATCTGTGTCTAGACTAACCACGGGTTCGGATGACCCGCCAATTCCAACAGTCCCTTTTGAGCAAAGTTAAGAAACCACCCCTTTCTCTTCATTAGCGGTTTCTCCCTACCACGTTCTCCTTCCTTTGCAGTTTTGGGACGTCTTTTCCCAGAGAAACTAGCGACTCCCACGTTGTCCTTCCCTTTGCAGTTTTACTTCCTCCTTAACTACCTACTAATGGCCTCCTTCATCATCATCCATCGAATGTCGTATAATTACAGGATCTCCGTCTTCGACCAACACCCCTTCTCTCAAGGTGGCACACGGCCAGACACGTCACCGAGTCCAGCCTCAAGGATATCACCACGACGATAGCCTTTATGGAATCAGGCGACAGTGCAGAATCTTCCAATTGAAGTAATTGAGGGCAACTTCAGCCCTTCATGCCTGCCATTTTCAGGGTTTAGGGTTTTCTTTGAGTAAGGAGCGCTCTCATAGGTGAAATCGGAGGCGGCATTGGACATTTGTGGTCGTGTTGGGTTTGTAATTAGGCGATGAATGCCGGTTCGATTCGAAGAAGGTTCAGCGCCGGATGAGGAATCAGGCCTTGAATGTGATGCCATTCGCCTCTCCACCTCCACAATACGTTTCTCTTTCGCTATTTAGATTTACATCTCCCGAAATGTTTCGATTTTTCCTACAATCTCTCTTTTAAATCTTATATTATGATTTTCTTTTCTTCATTGTAGCCTATGGAATTCTGGCTGCATTGAGTAGTAGAGTTACGATTTCTATCAGTCAATCACCAGCAACAACTTTTAGGTTTTTTAGGAGATTTCGATTGCAGAAATGTGTTTCCTTTACAAAATACATAGTAGTTTAGATCTACCTACCTGTTACGAATCCGCATCAATTCGTTTGTCACCGTCGAGATTTAGATACCCAAATACCCGTTTCACTGTGTTTTAGTCTCACGCTTTAGAGGTGCGTTTCATTTTTCTGGATCTGCAATTTCTAAATCTGTCTCCTCGCAATTGCCCGTTAATCTTGGAATTGAATCCCTGAAATCGCTAAATTTCGTTCGTAAGATCTTAATTCACTTTCTAGGCTGTTGTGGAGAGAGGTTCAAATTAGGCGCCAACCAGTTCACTTTCTGCTACGTTGGTTGGTGGCAGCAATCGATGGCCGGAGGCATGGAGCAATCGGTGGCGGGCAGAGGAGGGTGAGTTGAAGAAGACGGCTCAGTCGACGACAGATGGAGGTGACAATTGACGGTTGGAGGCGTGGCGCAATTAAGTGGCGGGCAAACGAGGGCGATTCACGGGAGGCGGCTCAATTGGCAACGGCAATCAACGGTCGGAGGTTGCAATCGACAACTTGATGCGTGAGTTAGAGGTATAAAACTCCTTTTTTTCACTGTTAATTACTTTATTTGAGTATATAGTTTCATTCTTAAATCTTGAATTTGATCATAAGAGTTGAGATAAGAGAGGGATGGAGAGCGTTGTATCTAAGCACCTTCTCATGGGCACTGTAAATTGGAGTTTCTTTAATTTATGATGAACAAATGATTGTTTGTTAGGTTTTCGAATGAAATTTACGAGTTTTCACTTTGTCGAAGGTCGAACACTTGGCTGGCCACCTTCGTGTCTCCAAATCAGGCAACTTTGTGGATGTGAAATGTGAATGCCTTCAATCTAACCATTGAGTATTGGTTTGTTTGTCTTTGCGATGGAATAAGGTTGCATACATCTTACACATGCCCCTTTGCTCAACGAGTTTGGATCATTCGCAACTACAAGGTTAGTTTCATGGACTTTTATTGTTTGATTTGTTAACTTATGTTGTAATTATGATGAAATGTGATATGATTTTAAATTTGATGTGTGTTTGCTTGTAACTATGTCTGCAAGAAAAGATTAAGCTGGTGAGGATCAACCTTCAAATTATGGAATGTGTGCGTTGCTTGTAATTTAGGGTCTGTTATAGTAGGATATGATGAAATATGCTTCTGTTTGTCAAGGAAAAGAAAAATGGAAAAAAATCTCTTTCTTTCTACTTTCTTTGATCTTTATCCCTGCGTTTGGTTTTTATTCAAATTTCTCATCCCGTTTTCCTTGCCCGCGTTCTCTACAACCAATGGGAGATCTCAAGAGTAGCAGCCAAGATGGTTGATGCGAAGGTTATGGCCAAGTCTAGGTACCGCCTCCAATAGATCTCCATCTCTCTATCAGGCTCCCTTATTTAGTATCTAAGTGGTACATTTAGTCATTCTATTCATTGTATGAAAACTTGTGAAGAGGTATTGAATTTAGTCATTCTATTCATTGTATGAAAACTTGGTATCTAAGTGATACATTTGGTTTGAAAGTATAAGATATTTGGATTAGTTCTCTAATCAGATTATTTTCAAACCTTCAGGATTTTGGCCAATTATCAATCGGCTGCTCGTTCAAAGAAGCGAAAGGTGAGATACATATCAGAGTTGGAGCATAAGGTCCAGGCTCTATAAAACAAAGCAACAACACTATCTCCCCAGCTTACAATGTTACGGGTAGAACTGTATAATTCCTTATCAAACTATTGGTTTCTTGCCCTTTAATTGGATATGCTATAACGATTTGTGTTTGCTGATGTGCAGAAAGATTCGGAGGGACTTACAACTATGAACACCAATTTAAAGCTTCGCTGGTTAGCCCATGAACAACAAGTCCAACTTCGCGATGGTATACACTCCACTCTACTCACTCAAACTTTGTTGAATCTTACTTCTTTGAACCATTTGCTTGCTGCTACTGCTACTCAATTGGATTGGTCTATCTTCCACATGAAGAGTTTATCTCCAAGGTTTACCTTACCTGTCAACCTGCTATGTTTGAGCACAAAGTCGGTTACACAGGATTGCCGCATCTATATTAGATGATCATAAAGCTTCAACAAGGACTGATGAAAGTGAACAGGCATCTAAAGGTCTTGCGGATGTAGATCATCCTTTCAAGAAATGGCATAGGGACTGTTCTTTCTGTATCTTGGACATTGAGAACTCTCCAATTCCTGAATATCCACCTCATCAAGCGGTAGTCGGAGTGATCAACACGAAGGATATTATTGAAGAACTTTTAAAGGTAAATGAGTCGAGTCCAATCGTACATCTCTGTTGATATCAGCCTCATTATTTGTCTAATGATGACTCCATGTTTCCATGTCCTTCTTCTTTTTTCTGTGCTTATAGAAGCTTATATTGCAATTTTTATCTTAGGAATGACTTTCACAAGCAAAATTCCTTGATCACAAGCAAAGAAGTTTTTTTTTCCAATGAATTTTGAAGAAAGTGTGTTGTTTTTAGCTTCATTTTTTAGCTGCTTAACTCTGAAATTTCAGTGAACTACATTAATTAAGGCAAAGGAAAATGTTCAACTTCAAATTTTGACTATATCTAAAAGGGGCATTTCCTTGGTAGTGTTTGTAACTTTTGGTACAATAACACAGCTCATAATGTAGTATTTTTCCTAATTTTTTATGCCTTCCCAATATGATCATACGAGTGTGACATTCCTTCTCATTTTCTTACTTGGAATCTTCAATTTGGTAAATGCCTTCCTAAAACCATATATTACTCCTGCTAGAACTTGCACTTGTACTGATTTCTAATTGTGTTTCTTATATGTTTGTTACCTTAATCTTCATAAATTGGGTCTTTGAAGAGGGTTTCTGTTGTTGTATGTAGTTTGGTAATGCTTGGCTCACACCTCTTAAATTGATGGGATTTTTATGGGATTTCCACGCCCCCTTTTGAAGCTCTCTTGCCTCTTATAATCAACTATTATCTTTATATGGCCGTTTTTGTATGGCTGGCAGATTTAAAAGCATAGAAGGACTAATCAAGAGCTGAAAACGAGGTTGTTGGTCTCCAGGAAGCTGTAGGGGGTAACAAAATCTATTTGTATCGATGCGGGGAATTCTTTGTGGGAATGCTGACTCCAATGGACATGTTACCAATCCAAGCAGTTGATCCTTTCTTGGCAGGCAGAATTAAGGGCTGCATAGTATATTCTGCTCCGATTGTGGCCCCAGATCCATAGTAGATCCTCCCGTTCAACCAGGATGACAAACTACCTTCTGCATTCATTGATCGATGCTTTTACATGAAATATTTTGCATGTGAAGCTTGATCACTTAACTTTGCAGTCTGTTACATTCACTGGAGTCCATCAATACACGGTGGTGGGTGGTCTGTAGGTTGTGGGTCAGGCTTTGGCCTATTTTTGATCGCCAAGAATGCCAATGTAAACACCACCGTTTGGAATATTTCAGAGCACTCAAATCCATCATATTACTATTCATATTGATGGTCGTATTTACACTCATGTCCATGTAAGTACAGTTCCTCAGTTATAGAAAATTGCACATGAAATATTTAGGGGCGTCTTCTATGAACTGATAATCATTAGAACATCTCCAAAAAAAAAATGAAATCATACTATTATTATGGCGGACTTGGAAGTGATCTCTAATGCTTTTTTTCCCTGCATATTTTGTTTTGAGATGACAAGCAATGACACAATTTTGAGATCAGTACTCTTTGGCTACCATGAGCTTCGATTCAAATGCACACAACCGAAAAAACATAAATCTATTATGGTTATGAATCAATTTTCAATATTAAATAAATTGGAATAAAAACCCAAAAATACTCTATGCTCATATTCCCGTATGAGATCTCCACTCTTTTAACTTCCTTCTTTTGTTTATGGTTTCTACTCTACTCCGCCCCCACATTCTCACCCCTTTTGAGCTATCGAACAAAGAGTAGGCGCTAACGTCTTCTTCTAATCTGCATATATGGCGTCGTTTCAACGACAAAAAGCTCCTCAAACGCACGTCGAATGCTAAAGCGACTCCGGACGGTAACCTGCTGCCTATAACCTCCCTGGATTGCTGCAACTCCACAGATGTGTCTTGGACCGGGGTTGTAGAGTGAGATGGCAATGGCGGAGTCGACGACCTCTTGTAATGTTTGGTGATTCACATCGCCTTGAAACCGA
This sequence comes from Persicaria tinctoria, assembly GCA_037127255.1. Lineage (NCBI taxonomy): Eukaryota > Viridiplantae > Streptophyta > Magnoliopsida > Caryophyllales > Polygonaceae > Persicaria > Persicaria tinctoria. The sequence goes on along the minus strand of JBANSL010000007.1, from coordinate 14,376,844 downwards.
AGGTATAGGGGACTTGTGTTTGGAATTAACCGCCCTCGCTCTAGATTGGTATGTAATGGATACATTGTTCTTAATAGATGGAACTGATGACTGTCTCACACCTCACCCTTCTCTTCTTCTGTGCAGTCTTTGTAGTGATCCACATACATCCATCCATACTAATCAAATTAGAAGACACCCCGATGGCTTCCTTTATCATATAGGCTCTTCACAATCTCTTCAGCCTCCACCGCTACCAATGGCTAAATTTGACATAAATTTGCAAGGCCGGGAAAAGTAAGTTAAGATTTGACATATTAAACAAACAATCAGAAATAAAGCAAATGGGAAAAGAAATTGGAGACTACAAATTGGAAATTTAGGGGATTAAAATATTACACAATAAATCTTGATTGGGACAACTCATGAAATGTTTGAAGAAATGACACTAATAAGTACTCCGTATTTCATATTTCAAATTTATAATTTGATTTAAAGTACGTTAACTTATAAAGTTGGATGTAATAAAATTGATTTATAATTTAGACTAATAGGAAAGGTGTATCACATTTTTTTAAATAGTTTGGTGTCGTAAGGCTTATGCACTTAAATATAGGATATTAAATATCAGTTTTTAATGATTTAATTAGATCTGTAGGATTTATACATTTAAACCTAGGTTATCGTTTTTTCCCTAATTGGTTTATAACTTAAAACAATTGGAGAGATATACATGTAACAGAGAAAATGTCATAGAGGATCGATATGCACTCAGTTTATTATGACAATGACTATAAGGCTTATTTTCTTTGCTTTTAAGTAGGGTGGATATTATAAGAAGTGTGAACGCCACTAATCTACTATTCTTTGTGAAATTCGAATTGTCATCATATCGATAGAAGACTTTGTCATAACAACCAAAAACTTCAAATAAGTGCATGTTTAGGATAATCAGATTTCATACCAGGCTCGATACTTGCCAGATTATCATTATACAAGATTTCACCTCTTTTTTTTTAATGCTTTAGCTATAGGAGTTAAAGACAAATTGGTATTTTAAAATACCATATGGGACATATTAGTATATTTAAAGACAGAAGAGACAAATTGGTATATAAAAAGTGTTTTAGGGGATAGATAACCCCTTTTTCCCTCACAAGAGTTTAGTTCACCTATCTAATTCGGTTTTCGATTTTTTAAACCAGTTTTTAATTAATTATGATGAGTGAGTTTTATTTATTAATATATTGTGGTTTGATTCATGATAATTAAAAACCAGTTTAAAAATCAAAAACTGGATTAGATAGGTGAAACAAACTCTTGGGAGGGAAAAATGGGTTATTTGTCTCATAAGAAACTTTTTATATACCAATTTGTCCTTTCCGTCTTTAAATATACCAATATGTCCCATAAGGGCATTTTAAAATACCAATTTGTCTTTATGACCTTTAGCTATACAACTAATACAAGGTTTATACATTTAAACTTAAGGTATCTTTATCAAATTGGTTTATAATTTAAACCAATTTAAGAGGTGTAACATAATATGTAACAGATAAAGTATAATAGAATATTCAAACTCAGTTTTCTTATGCCAAAAGCTACAAGGTTTCTTTTTATTGCCCTAAAGTAGGAGAAATGTGGAAAAGGCCAATCCACTATTACTTTAATATATGAAGTATCGATCGTCTTACGAAAAGACTTTACCATGACACCCAAATATTTCGAAGAGCAACAAGGCAAGAAGCATAAGCAAAATGGTATATTAGTAAAACAAATTGATGTGGGAAGTATTTTATTTAAAACGTCAAACTTGACCAAAAATATTTTGAAAATGAAGTATTGATCGTCTCAATAAAATTCTTCACCATAACAACTGAATATTTGAATAACATCATGGTGAGGGGCATGAATAACAATTCACGTGAAATATATTCATAGAACAGGGGAACTAAAACGGAAAATTTCATAATAAAAAAAGACTAATCCGTACAGGGTACGGGAAAAGTACTAGTTACAATTAAGTATGAATTTATAAAAATAAAGGTAAAAAAATGTTAATATTTTATGTAGTTTTTAGCATTCTAATGAAGCGTACATTAATAGTAAACGATAAGTTTTAATTAACAAATGGAGTATTATTTGAAAGTGTTAACTTTATTCGAAAAAATATGATATTTTAGATATTTTGGGTTTTACTTTAAGAAAAATATCTTTATAATGATTAGTGTGTTATTAGTTGTAGTTTTTTATAAATTAAAAAATATTGTGTAATAAGTTAAAAGGATTTGGGAACTCAGTTGATAATCATCAGACTGAGGTTATGTATTTATATAAAGAGATTAGATAGAAGATATTCCAAAAGATACACATAATACAAATAAGGATAAATATATCTACATATATAGATAGAATAAAGATAGATAGAATATATCTCTAATACCCCCCGACAAGCTCATGGAGGAGGGCCGACGTGAAGCTTGGATCGAATCTGTTCAAAATGACGAGTACTAAGGGCTTTCATGAAGATGTCAGCTACTTGCTCAGTTGCACTGATGTGACGAAATGAAGATCATCGGAATCGACCATCTCTCGAACAAAATGAAAATCAACATGAATGTGCTTGGAACGATTGTTCAAGACAGGATTGCGAGACATGAAGGTAGCGCCGAGGCTATCGCATAGAAGAACCGGACGTGTGAGAAGACAATGTCGTAGATCAAACAAGAGAGACCTGATCCAGGCCAACTCGGCTGCAGTGGCAGCAATAGCACGATATTCGGCCTCTGTGCTGGAATGAGCCACAACCTTCTGCTTGCGAGAGGTCCAGCTGACGAGAGTGTTGTCAAAGTAAATGGAAAACCCAAACTGAGATCGACAATCGTCAGGGTCCGATGCCCAACCCGCATTAGAGAAGGCTGTGAGCGTGAACCTGGGAGCTGGCCTGATGGTGAAGTGATGAGAAAGTGTGCCCTTGAGATAACGGAGAATGCGCTTGATTGCATTCCAGTGAGAGTCCATGGGACTATGCATGAAATGACATACCCGATTAACAGCATAGGAGATCTCAAGACGAGTGACGGTGACGTACTGAAGAGCACCAACAATGTTGTGATACAGAGTGGGATCTTGGAAGGGATCTCCGACCTTTGACATGCGAGAGTGCGGCCCAGCAGGACTCGAGATTGGCTTTTAATCCGCCATCTTGGACTTGGTGAGAAGATCACGAATGTACTTTTGCTGACAGAGGAGTAAGCAATCTGGAGAGCACACCACCTCAATTCCAAGGAAGAAATGAAGATCACCAAGGTCCTTAAGCGAGAAGGCCTGGTGAAGCTTAGCAGTGAAGGGCGCAATAAGAGAATCTGAGTTGCCTATGACAATCAGATCATCGACATATACCAGGACATAGATCACACGTGCTGAGGTACCGTAAACAAAAAGAGAGCAATCAGACTAACAAATGTGGAACCCATAGGTGAGCAAGAAAGCCTTATGGGTTGCATGCCTTCTTCTTCTGCCTTCTTGCCTTATTTGACTCAACAGGCAACTTAAACTGACGCAAGGTAAACTGTAAAACAGACTGACTAGGATGACCCAAACGATTGTGCCAATGATCGGAAGAGGTGTGCTCGCCAACCAGGGCTGATTTGGACGTCGCAACATCTGAAGATCGCGGCTTGTATAGGCCATCACTAACGATTCCTTTGAGAAGAACCCGCCTATGCAAGTCCTTTATCAACCACTGATTAGCATGAAATTCGAGAAAGATACCATATTCCTTGGTAAGTTTAGAGATGCTAATTAAATTTTTTGTCATGTCAGGCACAAAAAGAATATGGGATAGATGTAGGGGGCGTGAGTAAGACGAAATTTGAGTATGGCCATAATGAGTAATAGGGAGAGTTTTACCATTGCCAAGGGCTAGTTGATCACTACCATGATATTCAGAGTCGATGGACATCTTGCTGAAGTCACCAGTCACATGATCCGTGGAGCCGATGTCGAAGTACCAGGCAGGGTCATGAATGGTGGACTGAGATGCAGTGTAGGCGGCAGGGTCAAACGGGGGTGTCTGATTGAGACGATATGGAGGGTGCCTTGACAGAAAGGCCTGAACATTGAGGCGGCTGAAGCAATCCTTGGCGAGATGTCCGGAACGCTCGCAGATTTGACAGAGATAGCGAGGGTGAGAGGGGCGATCAGCGTCACCCGACTGGCGATCTGCAGGGCGAGAAGAGGAGCGATCTGTAGGCTGCCGAGAGGGAGGCTGGCGCGAGGACTGGCGAGACGGAGGCCGATCAGAAGAGCCTCTGCGAGAGGACCCAACGCGCTACTGTTCAAAGTTCGTAGCCGGTTGGGAGGCGGCTGCAGTCCGAGCCTCATCAGCCAGACGTTCCTCCTCTCGAAGGAGAAACCCAAGAAGGTTGTTAGGATCCAAAGTATCCAGTTGTATGTTGAGGGCAGCGCGTAGCGGCCCATAGGACGAATCCAGGCCGTGAAGAACAGCCGATATGAAATCGTCATCAGACACGGGTTAGGAGCAATCAGCCAGAGAATCAACGATGTTGCGCTTCTGCTCGAAGTATTCAATCATAGGCAGATTACCTTTTTGAAGAGTGTTGAGTTGTTGCTTGAGATACATCGACCGAGCGCGAGACTGTTCCTGAAACATCCTTTCAATGGTAGTTCGGGCTTGAAAAGAAGTTTCAGACTTGGTGAGATGGCCAAGGAGTTGTTGCGTAATGGTGGTGCGGAGCCAAATAAGGACAAATTTGTCCCGTCGTTTCCAAGTAAGGAAAGCAGGATTAGGAGACTGTGCTGCCGGAGCGGAGCCGGTAGCCGGCGTGGTGACGGTGGCTGGAGGAGCCACATCAGAGGTGACGAAAGCCTTCAATTCAAAGGCATCGAGGGCATCCAAGACATTGGTACGCCAGATGGAATAGTTGGTGCGGTCTAATTTGAATGAGAAGACCGGAAAGTGAAGAGATCTAGAGGAATCGTCATTGAGAGCAGCGACGAGGAGAGAGGTGCTGGACTTCGACGAGCTGGAGTCAGTGCCGCCGGTCGGCGCCGAGCAGGAGCTATGGGTCGGAGTGCCGTCAGGGGTGGTGGACATGGTGATTGGTGATTAGGGTTTGTGAAGAAAAAAAGGATCTTGCTCCGATACCATAAAAGGATTTGGGAACTCAGTTGATAATCATCAGACTGAGGTTATGTATTTATATAAAGAGATTACATAGAAGATATTCCAAAAGATACACATAATACAAATAAGGATAAATATATCTACAGATATAGATAGAATAAAGATAGATAGAATATATCTCTAATATAAGTGATACAGAGTAGTATATTTACTAATTTAAAAAAATATACATTAATTAAAATAAAATATTTTAATTATTGGAGTGAGTATTATATTATGGGGTAGGATTAGCTTCGGATCTGGATAATTTTAGAATTAATGGTTTATTACCTAGTCAAATACCTCAAACATTTAATACGTAGTAATTAGTTAGAGCATCCCCCAATGACTCTGATAACCAGCTCCGCCAGTTGCGCCAGTTGTTGCTCAGTGATCTTCTTGAATTCTTCCAATTGTTTCGCTTGGTGCTCAATCAATCTGGTTTGCTCATCCCGACGTGATTGTAAATCCGAAATTAATTGATGCGTTGAAGCTGCAAAAACCTTCATGTCATCCCGGAACTCCATGAATTGCGCTTCCAGGTTCTTTGATCTTGTGCCGTCCGCCATGGTGAATCTGCGAGCTCCAGGGAACGCTTGCTCTGATAACAATGTGATGTCCCGGGTGGTGGTGGAGGTTGGTTGTTGGCGTTGGTGGTTATAACAGAACAGATAGAGGTGAAGGGGGTTGAGAGTGATAGACAGAGGTAGGAGAGAATAGAGAGTAAGAGGGGTAAAGGAACCTGATTATTCAATGTATGTCTAAATCATACAAATGTATGCCTATTTATACACGGCATTCCAATCCACATACATGACATTACTCTTCCTCTCAAAAAGCCTTGTCTCAAGGCTTGAGGTTGAAGTCGGGGAAGAGATGAAGAATGTGTCCAGCTGGCTCCCATGTCGCTTCATCCTCACTCAAATTTGTCTACTTGATTAACCACTCGGTCACAGGCTCGCCATTGCGCAGGTAAATCACCATGCTATCTATAATTGCCTCAAGAGCTGTCACCAGATCACCCTCCCCATCTGTACAAGGCGGTGCTACAGCAGACACTTGTTGTCTTTCTACTCGGCGCTTGAGCTGGGACACATGAAATACCAGGTGGATTGCAGCACTAGGAGGAAGCTCTAGCTTGTATGCTACAGAAGTTACTTGAGCCAGGACTTTGAATGGTCCAAAGAACTTGGAACACAACTTGAGATTACGACGTAATGCCATTGAGGACTACCTGTATGGTTGTAACTTGAGGTAAACCATGTCCCTAACCTGGAATTCTCGGTCAGAACGATGTCTGTCTGTAAACTGCTTCATACGCACTTGCGCTTGCTGGAAGTGGAACTTAACTTGAGAGAGCATATGGTTCCTCTGTTGAAACCAATTTGATGCATCTAGGGTCCTTCCAACAAACCTCTTGATGCCCAGAGTTGGTGGAGGATAACCATAAAGGGCTTGAAAAGGGGATGTCTGAATAGCAGTGTGGAAGTTGGTATTATACCAATATTCGGCCAAAAAGAGCCAGCTAAACCACTGGCGTGGGTGATCAGAACACATACAACGAAGGAAAGTCTCCAAGCATCTATTAACTCTTTCAGTTTGTCCATCCGACTGAGGGTGATAGGATGTGCTCATGTGCAGTTCTATACCCAATCCCTTGAATAGCTGCTGCCAGAACTTGCTTAGAAAGACATTGTCCCGATCAGATACAATGCTCTCAGGGAGCCCATGAAACTTGTAAATGTGTTCCATGAATATAGAAGCCCTCTCTCTGCTGAAAAAGGATGAGCTAACCCCACAAAGTGAGCATACTTAATGAGTCTGTCCACAACCACTAGAATGCAATTCCTTCCCAAACTCTTAGGCAAACCCTCAATAAAGTCCATAGAAATGTGTGACCAAGGGCTATTTGGGATTGGTAAAGGTTGAAGAAGGCCAGGTGAAGCTACATTCTCAGCTTTGCTCTTCTGACATACTTCACAAGACAAAACAAACTCAGTCACTTCCTGTTTGAGAGATGGCCAGTAAAAGAGTTGTTTGATTCTTTGATATGTGCCTTGGATCCCTGAGTGTCCCCCCAGTGGCTCCTCATGTAAGGCCTTAAGCAACTTAAGCTTCAACTCAGTTTCAGTGCCAATGTACAATCTCTGATCGACTCTCAAAATGCCCTTGCACACTGAGAATTTACCCGAGCTGTCAGCAACTGCCTCTATCAAAAGTTGTTGTACCTGGAAGTCATTCTCATAGCTAGCCAGATGATAGCATGCATTTAGGTAGGCATATTAGGTTGCATTTAGCATGATTTAGATGTGCATAATGCATAGTTTAAGCTAGATTTGCATTTATACTTGTGTTGTTGGTGGAATCGGAATCTACACGCTTTTATGGATTATTTCAGGTATATGTGGATCCGACTAGGAATGAGAAGGCTCATGGATGAAGGAAGAGTGAAGAGGAGGAGGAAAAGTGAAGAGCCCGGGAGCGGAATCGAAGTTAGAGAGCCTAAGTGAAGAACAAGTCAACAGAAGTTGTCGACAGACATACTGAACTTGTTTCGCACTTTCTGGAGGCCTCGATGGTCCGACTAACTATTATGACCATGCGTTGGAAAGCTCTTTCCGAGATTTACAACTTTCATGTTGACATCGAGACCAAATTCGAAACGGAAAAATTATTGTGAACAGTAAAAGCCGCCCCGCGGCCAAGCTAGCCGCCCCGCGGCTCGAAGCTCTGTCGAACGATTTCGCTGATCGCCTGGCCGCCCCGCGGCCTGTGGTGGCTGCCCCGCGGCATTCACAGAAACGCCGATTCAAGATTGGACTTTACTTAGGGTTTTTATTAAGTTATTTGGCCGACTTTCTAAAGACTATTTAAGGTTTTTCCAGTTATTATTTTCATTAACCTTATGCACTTTATTCCATTGTTGAGAGAGCCGTTGAGCATGAGCAACTAAACTCTCGAGGTTTCGCCTAAAGTTTGGATCTTTGATTGTTGAATTGTGAGTTTTTTAATCTAGTTCTTATTCCTATTGCAATGTTTTGACTTCCTTGTGCTTAATTGCTTGAATGTGTTTTATTCTCTCTGGCCTGATCAACTAGTTAGAGTAGATTCATTCAATTGTTAGGGTTTTGTAGATTCCTCGTAGCGAACCTTAACCCAAGTGGCAATCATATCCCTTTAGGACTCGTAGGACTAATTGGATGTGTAGGAAGTTGAATACATGTTGAATATCGACTCGTAGCTTGATATTATGTGTACCTTGGTTAATTCATAATCTTAATGCTATCTCTAGGTTGAATCTTAACCGTGTTAGGGTTATTTAGAGATAAGGGTTGCTAGGACTCGTAGGACTAGTAATTTACCTAAGATCTGGACAAGGACATTGATAGGAAAAGACAAGAACTAGAGGTTGAAACATGGATCGAATTCATCAATCGAAGTGATAAATTGTAGGTGAACCTATTTCTCTCCACTGCATTCTAAAACCAATTTCCTTTATTTGCTTACTTCCGCTTTGATAAAAGGCGGATCTTTTCACACCAAAAACCCCCCATCTTCTTCCTAGCGATTAGAATTGATACTTGAATTGATAGATTTCCCTGTGGATCGACCTCTTGCTTACACACTATACTAGTTGTGAGTTTGAGTATTCTTTGACAAGAACAACGACAGGTTTTCCTCTTGTCACCAGAATTTCAGACATCCAAGTAGGATCTACCACACTTATTGCAAATCAACCACCATGAAGATCTTCAAACTTCCTTGATAGAGCAACAACAACTCTATTTTCTGAGCCCTTCTTATAGGCAATATTGTAGTTTAACCCCAACAGTTTCCTCATTGCTTTTCTCTACAGTTCAGTTGTTAGCTTCTGGTCTAACAAGTGTTTCAAAGGTTGATGATCTGTCTTGATAACAAAGGGGTATGGTTCCAGGTAGTGTCTCCACTTATCTACAACAAGGAGAATATCAAGTAATTCTTTTTCATAAGTAGAAAGAAGCAAGGCTTTCCCACTCAAGGCTTGACTGATAAAGGCTAGAGGTCTCCCATCCTGTAACAAAACAGCACCAATGCCTGTGTCACAGGCATCAGTCTCCACAGTAAATTGCTTGGGAAAGTTGGGCATTCCTAGAATAGGAGGTGAGGTAAGCAAGGACTTAAGCTGTAAGAAGGCATCCTCAGCAACTGTTGACGAAGAAAAGGCATCCTTTTTTAGTAAATCAGTCAAAGGTTTAGCAATTCCACCATAACCTTTTATGAACCTTCTGTAATAGCCCGAGAGTCCCAAGAACCCTCTTAGTGCTTTTAATGTCTTAGGGACTGGCCCATTGACAATAGCCTCAAGCTTTTGTGGGTCTGTAGCTACACCTTTTTCAGAGATGATGTGCCCCAAGTATTCCACTTGAGGTTGCCCAAATTCACATTTAGATCTCTTAGCATACAACTTGTTCTCCCTCGGCATACTCAAAACAGAATGCAAATGCAATAGGTGTTGGTCATAGCTACTGCTGTAGATCAAAATGTCATCAAAAAACACAAGGACATATTTTCTTAATACCTCCTTAAACACATCATTCATGAGAGCTTGGAAAGTTGCAGGAGCATTGGTAAGGCCAAATGGCATAACTTTGAACTCATAGTGTGATGAGACCCGAGGACCGGATCGACCAAGGCTCGAGCTTTCGAACACTCTTTTTCTGGGACCAAGATTCGCAGGCCTCTCACCCTTGAATCCCCTACACTCGATCTCAATCCTCTCGGAATCACACTATGAGGATCTCGACCCTTTGACACCTTCGCCTCTCACTAGGGTGTCACCCTCGGCCTCTCACCAAAGGGTTCACTCTTAGCCTCTCCCCAAGAACTCGATCCTTAACCCGGAATCATAGGAAGTTATTTAGTGGCTTAAACTTTAACTCAACTCAACTTGACTTACTTTAAAATAAAGGTTTTACAAGCAATATATAAGGTAAAAATAGAAGCCCCAAACATCTCTAAGCGATGTGGGATTATTAGAATAGAAAAACTCAAGGAAAATTCGTCTAGACTTGAGCTTCTGAATTGAACGTCAAATTCGAGCATCTCCGGGGCTAATTCTGAATAAATGTTCTTCATGGAAGTTGTAGCCACTTAAAATATATTTCCAACAAGTGCTCAACGGCTTCAATCGGAATTTTATACACCCCTAACGAGCCAAAATACCACGGTGTCGCCATGCTGTTTTCTGAAACAAGGGTTGATGTTCGGCCCCGGCAACATAGCTTTGTAAGATAAAGGATTCGAGCTCGTTGACGACTAGGATCACATAATCCTCCTCCCCTTGAAAAGGATTCGTCCTCGAATCCGTGATGGAAACAAGTGACTCCTTCGGACATATTTCTTCTTCCTTATCTTGAATCCTTTCTTCTTCTTGAATCATGAAAGACAAGCAAGACGGAATGAAAGAAGTCGAATCTAACCACTTACTTGACATAAAATTCAGAAAGTTAGACATGTCGGTTGGCATTCGTTTCTCCTTCATGGAAAGCGCAACCTTGGGAACTTGGTTGGTTTCTTCATCTTTCTTAAGCTCATGGTTGACCTTCGCAATCTCAATAGGAACATCATCGGACTTGCCTTCTTTAATCTTAAGTGTCTCGCCCATGGCCGTAGAGGATGTTGTCTTTGAAGAGGGAGGTGGGGCTGTTTTGGGCTTTGATAGCGTCGACCCCAAATTGTTGACGACTTTTCGCATTTCCCGTACTTGTTGCATTGAGTCTTCCGCGAGCTTGCGTATCTCTTGCCAAGGTGGTTCAATCTTCTTCTTACGTCGAGCCTCATCATCTCGAGCCCTTCTCTTTCGATATCTCCTCCGGAGCTCTTGATCAACTACATCATCATATGTAGCACCATCCATGTCGCTCCAACGAAGATACCCATCATCATAGGCTCGAATGGCCCATCGGATGTACTCTTCCGACAAAGGTTGGGAACTTGCTTTCTTGAATATTTTGACTGGGAAAAAACAACTCAGTTATCGAAAGCTCGATGGACTTGAGTCGATTAGCTTTGATACCACTTGATGAGACCCGAGGACCGGATCGACCAAGACTCGAGCTTTCGAACACTCTTTTTCTGGGACTAAGACTAATTTGTGTGGTTTATGAAAACTGAAAAGAAATTATATGTAGAGCAAGATTCGCAGGCCTCTCACCCTTGAATCCCCTACACTCGATCTCAATCCTCTCGGAATCACACTCTGAGGATCTCGACCCTTTGACACCTTCGCCTCTCACTAGGGTGTCACCCTCGGCCTCTCACCAAAGGGTTCACTCTTAGCCTCTCCCCAAGAACTCGATCCTTAACCCGGAATCATAGGAAGCTATTTAGTGGCTTAAACTTTAACTCAACTCAACTTGACTTCCTTTAAAATAAAGGTTTTACAAGCAATATATAAGGTAAAAATAGATGCCCAAAACATCTCTAAGCGATGTGGGATTATTAGAATAGAAAAACTCAAGGAAAATTCGTCTAGACTTGAGCTTCTGAATTGAACGTCAGATTCGAGCATCTCCGGGGCTAATTCTGAATAAATGTTCTTCATGGAAGTTGTAGCCACTTAAAATATCTTTCCAACGAGTGCTCAACGACTTCAATCGGAATTTTAGACAGCCGGAATGAGCCAAAATACCACGGTGTCGTCATGCTGTTTCCTGAAACGAGGGTTGATGTTCGGCCCCGGCAACATGGCTTTGTAAGATAAAGGATTCGAGCTCATTGACGACTAGGATCACATCATAGTGTCTATGATGAGTTCTAAAAGCAGTTTTCTCCACATCCTTATCAACCATTCTAACTTGATGATAACCCGATCTCAAGTCTAGTTTAGAAAATATGAAAACACCCCTTAGTTCTTCTAGTAGGTCTTCAATGTGTGGAATAGGGAACATGTCTTTGATTGTAGCATCATTTAGGCGCCTGTAATCAATACACATCCTCCATGTGTTATCTTTTTTCTTGACTAAAAGGACTAGAGAGGAGAAAGGGATATGTCTGGGATGTACCACCCCACTTTTCAGCATGTCAGATACTTGCTTCTCAATCTTAAGTTTATGAAAATGGGCATATCTATAGGGTTTATTGGCAATAGGCATGATACCTTCTTTAAGAGTGATCACATGATCATGCCCCCTTACAGGTGGTAAACTCCTTGGTTCCTCAAACACATCAGGAAACACAGCTAAGACATCCTCAATACCCTTCACAGGTGCTGACCCTGATGACTGTATGGCACAAGACTGAGCAACCTCAGCAATCCACAATTGATCTTCAGTACTGATCATCCTACTTAGCTCTTTTCCAAATAACATTCTAATTTGTGCTTCAGGTGCTCCTTTGATGTCCTTAATGCCCTTGATAACAATCCTCTTACCATTTCGAAGAAATGATATCTGAACATCCAAGAAATCGAATAAGATTGGGTTAAATCCAGCTAACCAATCTGCTCCTAAGATCATTTCACTGTCAGACATGTCCAATAACCGAATATCAAACACATATTTCCCACCTTGCATCTCCCATTCACAACCTCTGCAAATGCTATTACTCATCATCTTACCAGCTAGAGTGTTTACCAACATCATACCCGTGCTAACAATTTCAAAACCAGGTCCTTGAGCAATACCAATATCCATGAAGTTGTGTGTAGCACCACTATCTATCAAGATGATGATTTCGCGTCCCTTAACAACACCTTTAACCCTGATGGTAGTGCCTGACTCACCCCCGGCCAGTGCATGCACAGAAACTTCTGGGATATCCTCTTCACTATCATTCCACTCAGCAGGACGTAGTTCGTCTGATCCCTCTTCTATGTCTTGGACCATCAAACTATGGACTGTATTCTGCTTGCATTTATGTCCAAAAAAATACTTATCACCACATTTAAAGCATAACCCCTTCTTTAGATCTTGTGCTTTCTTGAAGGTGTTATCATTCTGGTAATTGGTGATGTTCTTCAAAGGCACTGTCGGCTCCCGAGCATCCCCTTTTGGAGCTCCTTCACTAACCCAAGAAGGTCTAAAAGAACCCCCCCAATGGAACATGTTTCCCTGGAAACTTAGTTAGTCTCATTAGTGCTTGTACTGCCTTATAGTGAAGTCGGGATTGCTCGAAGGCTTTGATCAATGATGATGGGCAATCCAATTGAACCAAAGAACGAATTTCGTCTTTCAATCCACTCATGAAGCTTGATACAAAATATGTCTCTGTCAGATGCAAATTAAAAGCCAACATGATTGCTCTTAAGTCCTCGAATTTCTCTATATAGAACTCAAGATCCTCACCCTGAGTCGGCTTGTTGAAATCGGCGACAATCTCCGTTTCTCTACGCTCCCCGAATCTTGCACACAAGTCGTCACTGAATTCACTCCATTTGGTGTGCGGCTTGTGGATCATATGTCCAAGTAACCAGACATCTGCGCGATCTATAAGGTACATTGCTTCTATTTCAACCTTTTGATGCTCTGGAATTGCAAAAATGGAGAAGAATTTTTCGGCCTTGCGGATCTAGCTTCTTGGTTTATTGTCGTCGAAGCTTGGAAAATCCAGTTTTGGTAGCATGTTGCTCTTGAAACTATCATTGGACCAATTCGAAAATGAACTCGATCCATGAGAATTCCAATTCGAAGACTGACCTTGTCTTTCATGGATCTCTCTCTCGGGTGGTCCGGATCCCATTACCGATTGCTGCTCTTCATTACTCGCTTCTCTTTGGATACGGCGACCCTCTGTGCCCAGAGATTCTTGAACTTTGTCCTTGATCGGCGGATTTCTCAGCAGCTCCGTCAGTTGCGCCAGTTGTTGCTCAGTGATTTTCTTGAATTCTTCCAATAGTTTCGCCTGGTGCTCAATCAATCTCGTTTGCTCATCCCGACGTGATTGTGAATCCGAAATTAATTGACGCGTTGAAGCTGCGAAAACCTTCATGTCATCCCGGAACTCTATGAATTGCGCTTCTAGTGTTCTTTGATCTTGTGTCGTCCGCCATGGTGAATCTGCGAGCTCATCGGAACGCTTGCTCTGATACCAATGTGATGTCCCGGGTGGTGGTGGAGGTTGGTGGTTGGCGTTGGTGGTTATAACAGAACAGATAGAGCTGAATGGGGTTGAGAATGATAGACAAAGGTAGGAGAGAATAGAGAGTAAGAGGGGTAAATGAATCTGATTATTCAATGTATGTCTAAATCATACAAATGTATGCCTATTTATTGTAAAGGCTCGGATTTTTAAATAATAAATTTTAATAATTAATAAAATAAAAGGGGTTGATGTCAAAAATTCGGATATTTGAAAATCCTCATATTCGCCTTAAAAATCGTATTTTAAAATCCTTAAAGCGGATTCCGGCTTAATTTTGAACCTTGAAGGACAATTCCGTCATTATGCCTTGGGATTTGAAATAAACTTTAGGATGTCGACATCTTCGAGATTTGAGATTTATATTGGGTTTCTCGGATTCAGAGTTTTGATTAGATTTTATACGAGTCGGGATAACATCGAGATGACGGGTTCCGGGTATTTTTAAATTTGTGGCATATGTGAGGACCACTTCCTATTTCTTTCTTTTTCCCCTTCCCTCTCGGCCTGTTGCTGAGCAGCAGCTCTTCCTCCCACTCAGTTGCACCCCAAAATAGCCAAACACCCTCACTCCCCACCCTCCCCTCTTGTACATTGCCCTCCCAACCTTGGCAAAATGCCAAATGAAACTTGCAGAACCCATGCCGATTTCACCAGGCCTCCACCACGCCAATTGGGAGAGAATCAAGGTCCCCCTGCTCCCTTTTCTTTTGACTGAATCGGTGTCCAGACAAGCACCCCATCCCCAACTCTCGTTCACCCATTTTACATCTCCTCCCTTCCCTTCCTCTCTGGAATTCCCCTTTCAAACACATATCCCAAACCCAGGAACCCACCAACAAGAATCACCATTCCGATTCCAGCCACCACCTTCCCCCTCGCTGATCTTCGTCCAACAGTCGCCCAAATCGTCGTCGCCGCCATTGAAGGGACACCACCGAAGATGCTCTCCCACCTCCTCCTTCTTTCTCCGTGCTCAAGCAGCAGCAGAAATTCTTCGACGACCAGGACGAAGCCGAGCCCAGGAGCGCCGCCAGGAACACCACCGCAGGCACCCGCGCGCCCCTCTGTTTTCGATTCGGCCTCGGTAAGCTTTCGATCTCCACATTCATACTTGAAACCACGAAAAGGCTCACCTTTAACCCTTCAAACGACCTAGGCCATGACCGGCGATTCCGACTCCGACGAATCCCAATCGCGCTCCGACGACGTTTTCCGGCGAACTCGATTCCCTCGGTGAGCTTTCTCTTCCTCCTTCCTCTTACTCGCGTTTTGGTCCTTCTGGGTTGATTGAGGTCGGAATCGGGGTTCGGTCGGGGTGGGTAAACCTCTGGCCGAAAGGCCGCCGGCGAGGCATGGAATCCTTTCCTTCCTTCTCTTCCGTTTCCGTCGTTGTCGCCCAGTTCCCTGTTCAATTCCTGAGGTTGGGGATAAACCTCTTTCCTTTTCTTTTGGGCCGGGCTTGGGCATGTTGGATCCGGGTTATATCTTTTGGGTGTGGGTATCCGGGTTGGGAGAGTGAGCTGGATCCGGGCCTTTCGGGTCTGGGCAGACTTGGGCCTAATTTCTGGGCATTCTTTCATTTGGATCCGATTTTAGGTTGGGCCTAATTCTTTCTTTCTCCTGGGCTGAGGGTGTTGTTGTTGTTATGTTATTTGTTAAGTTATTGTTGTGTCATCTATCACTATATGCTATGATTATTAATTATTATCATTATTATTAACTGATTTTTGTGGAGTTTTATAATAAATATTATATTTCTGGGATTTTATATATTATTAAAGTATTTGGAAAATAACATTATTTGGAAATGTATTTAGTGATGTTTTAAATTATGATTTTAGGAATTTGAAATGAATTATGAGTTTTGATGTATAAATATGGCTTGTGAAAATAGAATCGTTTGGGTGATTTAATGTCAGATTTATTTATATAATGGTTTTGAAAATAAACATGCCGGAATTACTTTAATGGTATGAAATTGTAAGTTGATTAATGATTTAATGTTTATAAAGGGATTTTGGCCATACATGATTTGAGAATTGTTTTGAATATGAGTTGACTTAATTTGGGATTTAAGAGTTTGGAAAATATGGTTGGTACGATTTTATCAATGGGTTTGAGTGAAAGTAAATGATTTTTGGTCGATGTTGATCGTATCGGAAAGGTTTTGGAAAATGGTTTTACTATCGGTTAGTTTTGAGTATGTTGAGAACTTGGGTTCGTCCGGTAGCTTATGAAAATGGCTTGATAATAGGTGTGTATTGCTTTTGGATTACTCTGGACTTGCATTGGGTCCTTGCTTGTGTTATCTTGCTGTTCTGCATCTTCAGGTAAGTCTCTTCGGAGCTTACTCAGATTGAATAGAGCTATTCCCTGCTTTAAGTGCATGATATACTAGGTGTTGCATTCATGATCAGCATGCCATGTAGTACCATGCTAGGTTGCATTGATCGTTGAGCATTCGATTTCTCTATGTGTTTGTAAACAGAACGGCCGTTATCTGTGATAGTCCTAGAGTCTTTGCTAGGGTCATAGGGTAGCCCAGCCTCATCGGGTACCCTGAGTCAATCGAGTACTTCCTTATATTATGATATGCCTGCGGGCTTTATTGTGGAGCGGGTTGGGCATGCGTGCCGCCCTATTATGAATGAATGCATTCACGAGCTGGCCAGTCTCCGCCTGTCGGAAGGGGTGGAGGTAGGAGAGGGATATGCCACTTGGCATTGTCTTGGGCCCTTTACAGTATTTCTGCACATTACTATGAACTAGGAGCATGCTAGTGTGTTTGAATTTCGTACTGCATTAGAGCATCTTTATTAGGTATAGCGTATATGTGTGCTTATGGTTGGGATGCAGAGTTAAGGGGGCATCGATCTGATCCCGCTCCAAATCAATTTTTTTAGGAATTATTTATGTTCATCCTATCGGTGCTGTTTGCTTATTGCGCGGGTCATTTTGTCGGCGGAGAGTGAGCGCTGGAGTTATAGACTTCATCAGACTCTGATTATATTGTTTTGGATTTATACTTTTGACTCCGTTTTGACCCGGCTCCGCCGTGGCACTTGTATCTGTACTTTACTTCCGCTTTACTTCCGTTTGAAATGGTTTCCGCGACATAGTCTTAGGACAGGTTAAGGGTACCCAACGGCCCTTCGAGGTTTTAGGGTTTGAAATCCCTCTTTCTACAAATCTTAAAATGAGTTTGAAACCTCGACCCGTACCTGAATTGCAAGATCCGAACAAGGGGTTTTATCCCTTGAAACGTAACCCGGAAATCATAATTCTGGGCCGTTACAAAGATGGTATCAGAGCTGAGGTTGTGCAATTCGGGTACAAAAAGGGTCGAGTGTATGTTTTGGAAAACCGCCCGTGAATTTCGAAGGATTTGAAAGTGTTTTGAAAGGGCAAAATGAACTTAAGATGCCTAACCTAAATTGGACTAAGTAATGAACTTGACTTTTAATAAAAGATGAAAACCGACCAGATGGGGATCGAGTGGGTAGAAAGACGTTAGACCATCCCTATTGGATGTAGTTGGAAATGGGTAGGCGAAATATTAGCTTGTTCTTTACAGATGGGTCTGGAAGACTTCAAGGAGGTCATTTTGAGTGTCACTAACTGATTCTGTGTTGAGTGCATGCTATGCTAGATATCTGATTGGTATGCCTAACAATTAAATGTGTATTGACTGATCTGTGTAAACGGGATAGTGGGAGTACCCTTGTTTTGTGTGGTCGAACCCAGCTTGTGTGGAATAACCCCTTCCATTTTGTTAACCCCTTGACGGTTCTATCTAGCCTTTTCCTGGATGTCAATATCTTCCCCGGGGAATTGGGTTGGTAAAAACATTGTGTCGGGAATCATGGTGCTATGTTAAGTTGTCTGAGTTAGTATTGGAAGTTCTGGGTGTCACTTTGAGTCAGAAGTAAGGTGTTTATGGGGCTGTCCTTCCTTATTCTTATGATGATCAACTAATGTCTCTTTGCCATGAAGAGTCATATCGAAGTCTCACGGGAAAGAGGGGCGATAAGTGAGCCGGGAAAAGTCAATGGTTGCCCTTAAGGATCTCTGTCCGGTTGTAATGGTGACTCTCTCTGAATTACATGACATGATTTTGTAATCTCCCGCATGTAAATTGCCAATGATCGTTTGTAAGAAGTTGTTCATGTTATGCCTTGCTTTCTGTCATGACTTGTTTAAGCTCATGTTGTGGTTAGTCACCCTTCTCAAGTATCGTGTTGTGTCCTTCCTTATATCATGACTATTTGTTGTTATAGCATGTTTACTTGGCTTACTGATCGTATGGTTGGTAGGAAGCATGAAACATATGATACGAACTTGCATGATCGTTATTTCCCCCTGGATTAGGTTTATGGTAGTGTGATCAAACCCTCCATGTATGAATGCTTGTACATGATCGCCTTAGCATGATGGATGATGATGTGTCAATGCTTACTGCTCCTTTGTGACGAGAATATGTAGCATCCCCATCTATTTTGTATTCGTTAAATTGACTATTATTGATGATCTTGCAAGTTAATATTGTTGTATGATTACGTGCTTTGGATGGAGAGTATGTGGTATAATTTAGTCTTGGTAAATGCATGTTTCATCCTAGTATGTGCTGATCTACACTCATGCCCTGTATTATAATCGTATTACCCATTACTTAGACTCGTATTATGCATCATTTAACTTTTCTCATGCTTCTATATCGTGGAATATGATTGAGTGATTTCGTACGCGTCGTCATGATTAGTTGCATGCATGTATCGTACGCTATATTGAGCTTTTAGCATCATGTAGGATCCCCGGTTGTGACTTGTGCGAACTTGTATCTTTCCTAGGTTGTTGCTGATTTTCTCTTGAGCTAGGTCCCTGATAGTGTGATTCTCCTCTTTCATATCATCTTAGGTGTTTTACTCAGTATTAGACTGATGTTGAATTCGATGAGCGACTTGCTTTTCGTGATGGTTATCTTAGCATGCTTACATGTTACCTCTCGGTAGTGTTTCCCTATTACTCGGTTTTATCATCTCGCACTTGCATGAATGTAAGACTTGGCACATCGCATGATCACACACCACGCTATACCATGATTTTACATACGCATAACGCCTGAATGTTAGAATGAATCTAGTCGAGTTATCTTGATTGTGTGCATGTTCGATATGTGCCAGTAGTGTCATCTAAGGCTTATGATTCCCAACATGACTCGCCAAATGATCACGTGTTGTACTTGTTCTATGATGTGATGATTATTGTATCGTGAATGTGCTCTATGATGGTTCGTTCTTGGCATGATTATAATCCATCGCCCATGATGTCCTTCTTGTTACTTTTGATGATGCCTCATGTTTCGTGAATATTATGTGGAACTCCTCTTAATGACTCTTGACTATGCCCATGCCTTATCATGTATCGTTAGCATCATGTAGGACCTATGCCTTCTAAGTGTATCTCGACGTAAGGTTTCATGTCATTCTAAGCCTGTTATATGATTATTATTGTCAGAAGTGATAGTTACCATGCTGCTCTTATGTATTCTCGTATGACCCTTAGTCTTGTTGTTATGATATACCTCGCTATGCTATATTTGACCTCACTTGTTCATGCTTGTACACCCTTTCGTATACATGATATTTGTTATCTTCATTAAATCCCGCATGACTTCGAATCACACATGATTACTGCTGGTTCCGGATAGCTTTCTTGAAGTTGCTAGACATATCTGCTTCCATGGAATAATAGACTCCTAGCTCGCCTCACATGCATCCGTGTAGGATTCGGTCGTTTCTTTTGGAATTAATACGTCTGTTGTTTTCTTGGGATAGGTACATGTTAGTGTGAATTAATGTGACTGATGTGCTCCATGGTGAATTCGCATTTGCTTGTCGCAATTATAACCTGATAGACTTCCATAGGGGCATCGTTACTATTCTCGGGTCGGTGTTCTGTCTCTAGTTGTTGTCTTTAGTGTCGGTCTGTGTTTGTTTCCGGAAAGGACTTTGGGTTGCCCGTCCTTGTCACTCCCCTATCTCTGCTAACTTAGACTCCTTTGCGATATTTGGTGAGCGACTGCTTGAAAGATGAAGGAAGTTGGATAGTTATAGAGCAACGTGACGGAAGCGTGGGCCTATAACCCACGGGCCTCAGGATCAACGATATCGGCAGGATGAGCACCTTTCGAAGATTGCGGTTACCGAGTATGATAGGACTTACAGGCGAGAGTGTTCTCCGTTCGAATTGCTAACCCTTTTGAATTTGTTGACGATGATATTGCACTGACCTGACAATGTGATTTACGTGCTGATGTGCTGACTTGATGATGACCGTTGCCTGATTGCATGTTGCCTACGATGATATGATTTAATGACTTGTAGATCTCGTGTACCATGGTGTCTTGACGTGTTGCTACTCTAAGTTGCTAAGCGTGATTTGAATTCCTTTGCTTGTAAAATGTGAACTACATATGCTAAGAAGCCTGAATTGTATTTGATAAGGTTATAGTGCAACATGTTAGCTTGACTTCAGTATGTTCTTATATGATGTTTGCAATGATTATTGAGCATGATGATAAATTGAGACTTGTTGAACCCATGATGTTATGTTATAAATGCTAGTTGACCTGATGTAGACCTTGTGTTGATGATTTTAATTATTGCTTCTCCCTTAAACCTGTGGGTGAGGTCGTTGGTAGCATGGTAGAAGAGTGGTGAAAGAGCTTGAGTGGTTAGGATGATCGGGGATGTTATAAGATAAGTCGCAAGAGGGAGATGTTGGTTTAGGTAAGACTGAGTGAGCTTTAGGAATTTTGCAAGGCATGATGCTGGTGATATCTTGTGAAGTGTGGAAAGTGTAAGAAATGACCTTAAGAGAATTGATGATATAGTATGATAGGGTACGCGGGTGTGGAGTTAGAGGTATGAGTTGGATTCTTAGAGGTGGATGGTTAGCGAGAGTGCTTGGTGGAATGAGGGGCAAGATTGGAATATCGAAATGAATTGGGACTTCCTTTAGAGGATGTTATCTGAGTTAATGTTGGTGAGTCTAGATGAGGCGGGCCTTGACTTGAGAATTGGAACCGAGCGAGCTGGGAGTACATTTTAATTTGACTGGTATGACGTGAGAATTTTCGTGATTATGTGATTTAATTATATTTGCTGGCATGATGTTAGATAGCAACTATGACGAATCTGATACAGAATGATATTACATGTTGTTATGCAATATTAAAATCTAATTGGTAGTGACAAGTGTTATCATGAGATATTGATGCTTGCTATCCTGTTATATTATTTTAGAAGCATGATAGGATGTGTTGTGATATGATACATGAGACAATAATGTGTTATTATGTGAAGGCATGACGTTATAGTATGTGGTGGTAATCATGATGTTGTATTATATGGTTGACAAGCATGACTATTGATATGTTAAATGATGAGTATGACTTGGAATGTGAATATGATTTGTATATATATGAGATAAGGGTGCCTGATTACTAAATGATCGTTATATAACATTGTGATGAGTTAAGATGATTTCTAGAGAGCGTGTTGACATTTTGATGGTGATATACTTCATGATCTTCCCTTTTTATTGAATCTTAATAGCATGACCATGACGGTATTGGTGTGTCGATAAGTAGTTTTGTTCCGTTGACTTATGATGAAATTTCGCTATGGCTAACCTTGCAAGTACCAATGATTGATGGGATATAAATGTTATGCTAATGCTGGATAGGAATTGGATAGGATGACTATGTGAATTTGTGGGTTGAATGATATCTCGTGTTGTGACTGACCCTACTATGATTGCGGTATTGATATGCGATAGTGAGATACCTTTTATGATTTATGGTGTGATGTCGAGACGTGGTTATGATTTTGATGTGTTGTTGAGATGCACATTATAACCTTTAGTGTGATTTGGGGATGCTTGATGTGACCTTGTGGCACTGTGTGGGCATATGTTGGGACTTGTTATATGATGTACTCGTTGATGATCGATTGGTTATTTGGTTATGCATTCTTAAAGCTTGTGAAGCTTGCTTGAATTGAGACTGATAGATTGATTTGATTTTGGAAACTAGGAAGAGAATATGGGATTAGCCCTTAGAGGTGGATGATTCCACCTCCTGATTTCTGAATGTGATTGATTGATATGCGGGAAACTGATTTTGTTTTGGGAGATTTTTGACGAAATCTTGAGTTAAAGGGATTTGACTTGTTTTGGTGCAAAGGGCTTGATTAGACGTCTTATTTGAAGATTTTGAACGATTTTGATAAAAGGACCGACTTTGATTGTAAAGAATGAACGATATCGAGAATTTTGAGGCTAATCTTTATTTTCAATTGCGGAATCTCTTTAGAAACTTTTCAAACCCAGACAACTCTATGATACTTCACGAAGTGGATACAAGCATTTTATGAGGGCGCTTGTAGGATGCTTGCTAAGACCCAGTGATGATATTGTAGAACTTTTAGAGTTGTGGTACTTCCGAAAAGTCGAAGCGAGTATGTGATAGGGGCGCTTATCGCATACTTGTCAAGGCCAATTGGAGATGTCACGACTGTGACTAGAATGTTGTGAGAATCCCGGAAGACGCAACCGAGATGATTACAAGGTTTTTAAACGTGGTCCTAGGACTCATCAATTTCAAACTTCATCCCCTACTTCATTTTGGTTTTAGTCTCGGGGACGAGACTTATTTTTAGAGGTGGATGATGTAAAGGCTCGGATTTTTAAATAATAAATTTTAATAATTAATAAAATAAAAGGGGTTGATGTCAAAAATTCGGATATTTGAAAATCCTCATATTCGCCTTAAAAATCGTATTTTAAAATCCTTAAAGCGGATTCCGACTTAATTTTGAACCTTGAAGGACAATTCCGTCATTATGCCTTGGGATTTGAAATAAACTTTAGGATGTCGACATCTTCGAGATTTGAGATTTATATTGGGTTTCTCGGATTCAGAGTTTTGATTAGATTTTATACGAGTCGGGATAACATCGAGATGACGGGTTCCGGGTATTTTTAAATTTGTGGCATATGTGAGGACCACTTCCTATTTCTTTCTTTTTCCCCTTCCCTCTCGGCCTGTTGCTGAGCAGCAGCTCTTCCTCCCACTCAGTTGCACCCCAAAATAGCCAAACACCCTCACTCCCCACCCTCCCCTCTTGTACATTGCCCTCCCAACCTTGGCAAAATGCCAAATGAAACTTGCAGAACCCATGCCGATTTCACCAGGCCTCCACCACGCCAATTGGGAGAGAATCAAGGTCCCCCTGCTCCCTTTTCTTTTGACTGAATCGGTGTCCAGACAAGCACCCCATCCCCAACTCTCGTTCACCCATTTTACATCTCCTCCCTTCCCTTCCTCTCTGGAATTCCCCTTTCAAACACATATCCCAAACCCAGGAACCCACCAACAAGAATCACCATTCCGATTCCAGCCACCACCTTCCCCCTCGCTGATCTTCGTCCAACAGTCGCCCAAATCGTCGTCGCCGCCATTGAAGGGACACCACCGAAGATGCTCTCCCACCTCCTCCTTCTTTCTCCGTGCTCAAGCAGCAGCAGAAATTCTTCGACGACCAGGACGAAGCCGAGCCCAGGAGCGCCGCCAGGAACACCACCGCAGGCACCCGCGCGCCCCTCTGTTTTCGATTCGGCCTCGGTAAGCTTTCGATCTCCACATTCATACTTGAAACCACGAAAAGGCTCACCTTTAACCCTTCAAACGACCTAGGCCATGACCGGCGATTCCGACTCCGACGAATCCCAATCGCGCTCCGACGACGTTTTCCGGCGAACTCGATTCCCTCGGTGAGCTTTCTCTTCCTCCTTCCTCTTACTCGCGTTTTGGTCCTTCTGGGTTGATTGAGGTCGGAATCGGGGTTCGGTCGGGGTGGGTAAACCTCTGGCCGAAAGGCCGCCGGCGAGGCATGGAATCCTTTCCTTCCTTCTCTTCCGTTTCCGTCGTTGTCGCCCAGTTCCCTGTTCAATTCCTGAGGTTGGGGATAAACCTCTTTCCTTTTCTTTTGGGCCGGGCTTGGGCATGTTGGATCCGGGTTATATCTTTTGGGTGTGGGTATCCGGGTTGGGAGAGTGAGCTGGATCCGGGCCTTTCGGGTCTGGGCAGACTTGGGCCTAATTTCTGGGCATTCTTTCATTTGGATCCGATTTTAGGTTGGGCCTAATTCTTTCTTTCTCCTGGGCTGAGGGTGTTGTTGTTGTTATGTTATTTGTTAAGTTATTGTTGTGTCATCTATCACTATATGCTATGATTATTAATTATTATCATTATTATTAACTGATTTTTGTGGAGTTTTATAATAAATATTATATTTCTGGGATTTTATATATTATTAAAGTATTTGGAAAATAACATTATTTGGAAATGTATTTAGTGATGTTTTAAATTATGATTTTAGGAATTTGAAATGAATTATGAGTTTTGATGTATAAATATGGCTTGTGAAAATAGAATCGTTTGGGTGATTTAATGTCAGATTTATTTATATAATGGTTTTGAAAATAAACATGCCGGAATTACTTTAATGGTATGAAATTGTAAGTTGATTAATGATTTAATGTTTATAAAGGGATTTTGGCCATACATGATTTGAGAATTGTTTTGAATATGAGTTGACTTAATTTGGGATTTAAGAGTTTGGAAAATATGGTTGGTACGATTTTATCAATGGGTTTGAGTGAAAGTAAATGATTTTTGGTCGATGTTGATCGTATCGGAAAGGTTTTGGAAAATGGTTTTACTATCGGTTAGTTTTGAGTATGTTGAGAACTTGGGTTCGTCCGGTAGCTTATGAAAATGGCTTGATAATAGGTGTGTATTGCTTTTGGATTACTCTGGACTTGCATTGGGTCCTTGCTTGTGTTATCTTGCTGTTCTGCATCTTCAGGTAAGTCTCTTCGGAGCTTACTCAGATTGAATAGAGCTATTCCCTGCTTTAAGTGCATGATATACTAGGTGTTGCATTCATGATCAGCATGCCATGTAGTACCATGCTAGGTTGCATTGATCGTTGAGCATTCGATTTCTCTATGTGTTTGTAAACAGAACGGCCGTTATCTGTGATAGTCCTAGAGTCTTTGCTAGGGTCATAGGGTAGCCCAGCCTCATCGGGTACCCTGAGTCAATCGAGTACTTCCTTATATTATGATATGCCTGCGGGCTTTATTGTGGAGCGGGTTGGGCATGCGTGCCGCCCTATTATGAATGAATGCATTCACGAGCTGGCCAGTCTCCGCCTGTCGGAAGGGGTGGAGGTAGGAGAGGGATATGCCACTTGGCATTGTCTTGGGCCCTTTACAGTATTTCTGCACATTACTATGAACTAGGAGCATGCTAGTGTGTTTGAATTTCGTACTGCATTAGAGCATCTTTATTAGGTATAGCGTATATGTGTGCTTATGGTTGGGATGCAGAGTTAAGGGGGCATCGATCTGATCCCGCTCCAAATCAATTTTTTTAGGAATTATTTATGTTCATCCTATCGGTGCTGTTTGCTTATTGCGCGGGTCATTTTGTCGGCGGAGAGTGAGCGCTGGAGTTATAGACTTCATCAGACTCTGATTATATTGTTTTGGATTTATACTTTTGACTCCGTTTTGACCCGGCTCCGCCGTGGCACTTGTATCTGTACTTTACTTCCGCTTTACTTCCGTTTGAAATGGTTTCCGCGACATAGTCTTAGGACAGGTTAAGGGTACCCAACGGCCCTTCGAGGTTTTAGGGTTTGAAATCCCTCTTTCTACAAATCTTAAAATGAGTTTGAAACCTCGACCCGTACCTGAATTGCAAGATCCGAACAAGGGGTTTTATCCCTTGAAACGTAACCCGGAAATCATAATTCTAGGCCGTTGCATTTATACAAGGCATTCCAATCCACATACATGACATAGTGATTGTGTCAACTATTAATAGTGATTGCCTCACGTTCATTTCTAGATTGATGGAACTATGGCCGGAAGAGAGGAATACGTGTACCTATTTATACTCTTTTTATTCGGGTTTTTTTGGTATTATAATATAGAGCTCACTACGGGTCACGGGTTAACCCGACGGTTCAAATGGGTCATAGACCGACGGATCCAAGTCCAACGAGTGGTCAGGTTGATGGGTTTGCATGTTGGGGTTAGAGTCTTCGTATTCTAAACCCTCCAATTCATCGCGTCGGCCCGATGTAATTAATTTTTTAATATATATATATATATAATATAATTGTCAAATATTCGTTCCCATCATATATGTACACACATATACATATATACATATATACACATATACATATACACATATATATACACCGAAATTGGGGTGGTATAGGTAGGGGCGTAATTGGGTTATTGTATGTTATTGTCTATTATTCGATTATTTTTGTGAGGTTTGTAGCAAATAGTGTGATGAGAGGTCGATTTTGTGTGTTTTCCTCGGAAGTTCTCATTAAACAATGATAAATCTTTTAAAAAGAAGATTAGGAGAGCACTAGTAAACCCTTCTATTTCAAGAAAGAACTAGCCAACCCTTCTATTTCACGATAGATTGGTTATCGTCAGGGGCGGAGCTGGGGAGTGCTCAGGGGTGCTCGAGCACCCCCCTAGCCGGAAAAAAAAATACAAAAAAATAATACTCTCTCCGTTTTGTTTTAAAATACGTTTTGGGCTATTTTTATGTTTATATAATTAATTGTCGTTCGTACAGTATTACTTAATCTTACAGATTGTTCCACTTCTTTTTACCCTTTCACTTTTTAAATTTGTGTACAATGTAATTTGTGGGTTGAACATGTGTCTTTGCTATTAAATGTCCTTTAATTATAAGAGGAAAGTAGAAAGTTAATTAAGAAATGTGAGAGGCAAGTGGAGAGTTAATTAAGAAATGAGAGAGGCAATCCGTACAAAGCTCAGACTGAAATTAATTTTCTTAATTTGTGAGCTTTTTATTTAAACGTCATTTATAAGTGAACGGAGGGAGTAATTTTTTTACATATATTTAGTATATTTAAGGTAATATAAGATTTTTAAGTGATATTTGAAGTAGAATTGCTATTTAGCTCAACAAATATACATATATACATATATACACATATACACACATATATATACACTGAAATTGGAGTGGTATAGGTATGGGCGTAATTGGGTTATTGTATATTATTATCGATTATGCGATTATTTTTGTGAGATTTGTAGCAAATTGTGTGATGAGAGGTCGATTTTGTGTGTTTTCCTCGGAAGTTCTTATTAAACAATGATAAATCTTTTAAAAAGAAGATTATGAGAGCACTAGGAAACCCTTCTATTTCAAGAAAGCACTAGCTAACCCTTCTATTTCACCATAGGTTGGTTATCGTCAGGGGCGGAGCTGGGGGTGCTCGAGCACCCCCTAGCCGGAAAAAAAAATACAAAAAAATAATACTCTCTCCGTTTTGTTTTAAAAGACGTTTTGGACTATTTTTATGTTTATATAATTAATTGTCGTTCGTACATATTGTTCGACTTCTTTTTACCCTTTCACTTTTTAAATTTGTGTAAAATGTAATTTGTGGGTTGAACACGTGTCTTTGCTATTAAATGTCCTTTAATTATAAGAGAAAAGTAGAGAGTTAATTAAGAAATGTGAGAGGCAAGTGGAGAGTTAATTAAGAAGTGAGAGAGGCAATCCGTACAAAGCTTAGATTGAAATTAATTTTCTTAATTTGTGAGCTTTTTACTTAAACGTCATTTATAAGTGAACGGGGGGAGTAATTTTTTTTTACATATATTTAGTATATTTATATATTTAAGGTAATACAGTATAACATTTTTAAGTGATAATTGTAGTAGAATTGCTATTTAGCTCAATTGGTAAATGGGAAGGAAGGGAATAAAATGGTCTTGGGTTCAAATCTCAAACCCTTCACTTTTTATTTGTTTTATTATATCATTATTCCACATAATTATTTAGGGATTTATTTGTATATTTTTAGTTTCTCTAAGCTATTTCAATTAAAAAATGTCATGTCATATTTAAATTTAATGTTTTCCTTCAATATTGTTTTAAAATTAATTCTTCTTGATTTTTTTTCCTATATTTTTTTTTCTTTCAACTATTTAACTAAAAATATCATAAATATATCACAATTTTAGTATCTATTCAATATTTTTGCAAAAATCTTCTTAATAGGTATAAAAAAATATTTTACGAAATTTTTTTAGCATCCCCTGGATTTCATCCTGGCTCCGCCACTGGTTATCGTAATTGGAATCCAAACACGAATTTTTTTTCAAAATAAAAATTTACGGATAAATTCACACATTGAAACTATTTACAAAAATATTCAAAATTTGTAGAGAGGTCAGAAAAACGCGGTCTGAGACCGCGTTTTAGGTGTTAGTTTTTATTTCTCAATTTAAAAAAAACCAAAAAAAATAATATATATGTAAAACGCGGCCTGAGTCCGCGTTTTACTTTGAAAATTAAAAAAAAAAAAAGAGAAACAAGAAGGAGAAGAGACAATCGTGAGCGCCGCGTTTCAGACGGCGAGGGCTTCTTGCCGGCCGGGACAACCGTCGAAGAGGAGTGGCCGGAGAGGTTCGCCAGAGAGCTCCCAACCTCCGACGACCTTCAATTGAACGCCACCCACCACCGCCTGCGAGACCTTGGCCATCGAAGGTGAACGCCGCCTCCTTCGCTGTTTGGAATCCTCCGCCTCCGCCATCCAATTCCCATTCAGTTCACCCCTTTCTCCAATTTCGATATCGGCGCTCCCATGGCTGCTCCTCCCTCCGTTCTCGCTCTCTGTCTCTCTCTTTCGCTGCTAGCGGCCGCCGAGGGCCGAATCGAAGGAGCATGGAGGCAGAGGCTGTGCTTGGTGGTGGTGCGAATCTCGATCTCTCCCGCTGAAGTTGCTTCAATGGCGACGAAGATCGGAGGCTGAAGATCTGGTTTCAATCGAGATCCAGATCCATGGAGTCCGGTTTCAGATTTGGTCCTCTCATGGAAGATCCAGTGCAGCGGACAACCATCGAAGATCTCGTTTCGATCGAGATCGAGATCCACCGTGGCGCCGCCTTAGCAGCTCTCCCCTTCGGAACTTCTCCCAGTGCCCTCTCCGACCGTCACCCGCTCGGCCTCCTCTCTCCTCCGCCTCCCTCCGGCCCTTTCATCTCCCTCCCTCCGCCCCTCCGCCTCCCTCCGGCAGTCCGACCCTTCCCCTCTCTCCCACTTTCCAGTTTCAATTTTTTATAAAATAAAAAAAAAAAAAACAAGAGACCGCGTCTCTTTGTTAGCCTTTTTTTTACCCTTTTCAATCCATTTCAGATTTTTGACCTTACGAATAAAACGTGGTCTGAGACCGCGTTTTTCTGTCCGATCTGACAAAAATGAATATTTTCGTAAATAGTTTGAAAGTGTGAATATTTTTATAATTTTTTATTTTTTAGTGAATATTTAGAAAAAAAAATTCTCCAAACACAACATACCAATTCAACTTTTGTTTTGAGAAATTTAAATTATTTACCTTCTGTATTCGCTATTACTCAATTAAACATGGTCTTAATTTGAAACGCTTTGTGTGATGAGACTCACCATCAACACAATTATTTGGCGATAGTTTTGACGCGCAATGTCTTTACTCTTTAATCAGGACAATTATTTTGCTTTAAAACATTTTTTTTATATCAAAAGATCTCATGACACTGAACTTAATCATGTTAATATTTTTTGCAACTAGAAAAGTTTTGTTTTTAAAATCCACAACTTCGATATAAAAAAAATGGTGAGTTGATAACCATTTGTAAAACTAGTTAGCATGCCCGTGCTACGCACGAGACTTTTTTTTAATATATTTTTAATTATTATATTATGTAATTTTATTACTAATAATTTTTATCTCTAAAATTTGTAATATGTTTATTTATCTTTGAAATTTGACAAATATATTAACTTGACTCTATTTATCTCCTTACTCACTTCTACATGCAATTCAACTATATAAGCAAAAAAAATAACAATTGCTTTAGAAATGCATATATTTAGGTTTAAAACAAATAAAAAAAAACAATATACTATAAATTTGAAAAACGTTGTAGTTATAGAGGACTTATTTTAAATATATATTTTTTTAATTAATATATTATCATTATAATTTTATTACTAATAATTTTTATCTCTAAAAGTTTTAATATGTTTGTTTATTTTTGAAATTCAATAAATATGTTAACTTGTCTCTATTTAGGGAAAATGACAGAAAACCACCCCTTAAATATGACCTTTTGCAGAAAACCACCCCTTAAAATTGAAATTGCATAAAACCACCCCTTAAACCCATTTTGCCTATAAATCACCACCCACAATCTTTTTTTCCGTTAGTTTGCCGTTAAAAAAGGTGAAAAGTCATTTTTACCCTTCCTTTTTAATGTTATTTTAATGAGGGAAAATGTATAAATTAAAATAAATTAATAAAACATATTTATCTATCCCGTTTAATGAGAGAAAACGTATGTTATTCTATTAAAATAACATTAAAATGGAAGAATAAATAGATTTTATCAAATTATTTTCAATTCATACATTTTCTCTCATTAAAACAACATTAAAAGGGAGGGGTAAAAATGACTTTTCACCTTTTTTTAACGGCAAGCTAACGGAAAAAACAGTTGTTGGTGGCAATTTATAGGCAAAATGGATTTAAGGGGTGGTTTTCTGCAATTTCAATTTTAATGGGTGGTTTTCTGCAAAAGGTCATATTTAAGGGGTGGTTTTCTGTCATTTTCCCCTCTATTTATCATCTTACTCACTTCTATATGCAATTCAACTATATAAGCAAAAAAAAATTGCTTTAGAAATATTGCATGTGTTTAGTTTTAAAACAAATGAAAAAACAATATACTATAAACTTGAAAAATATTGTAGTTATACAAAGATTTGATCCCTTGGAATGTTGGATTGAAACTAATACCCATAACCTTACAACAACTTTTTTATTTCTTAAGCTAATATTATATATATATATATATATATATATATATATATATATATATATATATATATATATATATATATATATATATATTAGATTTATTTGTAAGTATTTTTTTTATCTAATAAATTCAAGGCATTAAACTAATATAATTCAAAAATAGGCTACAACAACTTTTTGATTTCTTAAGCTAATATTAAATATATATATATATATATATATATATATATATATATATATTAGATTTATTTGTAAGTATTTTTTTTATCTAATAAATCCAAGACATTAAACTAATATAATTAAAAAATTCAAAATAGTGTAGTTAAGGAGAGTTGAACCCTTGACCTTTTGCATATAAACTAATCCTTAACCATTAGGCTAGAAGAACCTTTTGAATTTTGATGCTAATTTTTAATATATATTAATTAGGTTATTTTTTTAATCATTTAATAGGTTCAATTAATGTTGCTTTCACCCAACTTTATATATATAAAAAGTTAGAGTATAGATAAGAAACCGTAAAATAATATTAAACATAAAAAATATGTTTTGTATTTTTTAAAAATATTTTTCTTTAATTGCACCACCATTAAAATTTTAATGTAAAAATAAATAAAGTGTGATGAAGGGAGTAGATGAAATGTATGAAAAATAACAAAAGTTAAAGTGATTTCGTTAAGGAGATTTGATCACTTGGCATAAAGGGTTAGAGCTATACCTAAAAACAATAAGCTACATCTAATCTCCTTTTTATATTTAATTTCACTTATATAAGAATCCATTAAATAACATTAAACATAAGAAATACATGCTTTCATGTTCTCTATTATTTTTATCTATTGCACTTATATAAGAAATTGTTAAAAAAAATTGAGACAAAAGGAGTAGATAAAATACATGAAAAATGATGTAGTTAGAGGGATTTGACCCCTAGATCTAAAAGATAAGAACTACACCACAAACCATTGAGCTACAACAACTTTTTGATATTTAGTGCTAATTGTAAATATATATTAGATTGATTTTAAAGCATTTAATATTTGTAATTAATTGGGCTTCACCCAACTTTATATATATAGTATAAATTGATAATATTTACCTTAATTTTCTCGAGAATTTATTTAATTCGTGTGGATAAGATATACACAATGACGATTTAATTCTATGAAAGATTGAAAGGTATAAAGTGCCAACTAAATTCTTTGGCTCTCACATGTTAAGTGCCGACTTTAATTTGATTCTCTACTCATGACAAGTTAGGTTACTAACCTCTTCATCTATGACAAATCAAGTCATGCTCGGTATATTTGGTATTTGGTGTACTAATGATTAATTCTTGATGAAAATATAACTTGTACTTATAATCTAGTGTGTGTTGGGTTGCATCAACACCCTCATTTAGCTTTGATTAAATGGGCCAAGGTTGGTGGAGTTGTAGACCAAAGATGTCTTGAGCTTCTCCTGGAAGCTTCTTCAACATGGTGGATCCTTGAAAGTGTCTCCCTTTATCTAGAAGTCTCCATAAATCTCATCCGATTGGAGAATTCTAGGGCTTTCCTTGCTTGCTCAAATCCACCAATGTTCTTCCACACTCCACCACTTTCTATCGTGTCAGATATCTGGTTCATAACAGTTTATATACGGTTCGAGCTTTCTATGCAAAACGATTTTGGATATCCGACACAATTAGTCGATTCGTTTCAGATAGCCGAGTATGCCCACCCTAGAGGAAAGTAATTTGCTATATACATGTCACTATCTTGCTACATCATTCCGTTGATTAGGATCGGAATTAATGCATGATACCATTAGCCGTTCAGCACTATGTGTCATTACCTTACCATGTCATTCATGTGGTATATATCTTGCTACACTATTCCTTTGATTAGGATCGGAAATAATGGATGTGTGTTGATTACCTTCAGGGTATATTAACCCTATTTAAGAGGGCTCGTTTGGTTCGAGCTAGGGAAAGGAAAAGGATTCATTACCTTTATGAGAAGGGAAAGGAAAGGATTAGTGTTTGATTGTGTTTTTGTTTGGTTGACCTAGAAGATGAATCATTGAATTCTCTATTACCTTTGTGAATGTTTGGTTAAGTTGATTAAGGAAAGAGATATGATTAATCATCTCATAAATCTTAATGTTTGTAGTTTTTAATTTGGAAAATGATCATCAGCACTAACTTGGAGATCTATAAAAGCTCAATTTTGAATTTTTTTTTTCTATAAAAGTTAAGACAATTTCCAAAAAAAAGTTAACAGAAGTTAAGACAATACACACCATAAGCTAACAGAAGTTAACAGAAGTTAAGAGAATACACACTAGAAGCTAACAAAAGTTAGCAAAAGTTAACAGAAGCTAAGACATTACACACCAGAAGTTAACAGAAGTTGAGACGATACACACCAGAAGTTAACAAAAGTTAATAGTAGTGGAGATAATACACACCAGAAGTTAACAGAAGGTAACAGAAGTTAAAACAATACACACCAGAAGTTAACAGAAGTTATATCCAACGGAAATTAAAGACAATATCCAACTGACAATCATTCAAACTCTCAGTTGTTTCTCCGCGTAAACTATTTCTCGAGCCCCAAATGCATAATCACTTCAAATTCTCAGTCGTTTCTCCTTCTGAGAAGATCTGAAACATATTGCTCAAGAATGAATAAACTGAGCTCAACTGCCAACTCAAATTAAAAAATATCTATAGTTTGTTACATCATACATTGCAAGACATTGAGTAAACAAAGGAAAATTGAATAATTTTTACTCTGTAATATTTAGGACAAGAGAAATGAAGTGAAAAGTGAGAATAGTGCATAACAAGAATGATTCTACAAGCTTCCTATAACAGGACCATTAACGCCCCCGAGCCTCACAAGCAATTGCCATTTCTAGTCAATTTAGATGGGAAGCTAAACCTATCAATCCCAACTGAGATTCAATAGGCCAAAGTTAACATTCTCCATTTAATATATGTATAACAAATGATTTTTTCTTATATCTTAAAATATTCCCTTTGTATGTTGCATCTTATATTCATATTCCCTTTGTATGTTGCATTTGCATTTCTGGTTAGTATAACTAAATAAAAAAAATTATTAATTTAATATATGTATAACAAATGAATTTTCTTATATCTTAAAATCTTTATTTAGCTCTTTTGCCCCAATTCCCTTCCATATTCGGGTGAAATTGTGTTGGCCTTTTCAATTCAAGCAATTGCCATTTCTAGTCAATATGGATCCTATTAAAGAACACTCATAAGATTAAAGAATGGATCAAATCATCACCTCATTAAACTAATATACAATTGCAGATTAGGAATAACCCCTGTCAAATTCAAGCTGAACTGACAATAAGTAAGGAATTAATAAACCAAAACTAAAAATACTTAAATGAAGATAACATCATCAACATACATATATGAAAATTAATTGATTAATTAATATTACAGACAGACTACAGAGGAAGCCTCTAAACCCCCTCACAAAATTTGGCATCTCTGATCAATCTGAAGTTGTCTAGTAATTAAGGTGGTAATCAAAACCTAACTGCCCAAATGAAACAACGCAATGCATTAAATCAACTCTACTCTATTCAGAAATTTAAATTCTTATGTCGAGTTGCATACACCCTATCACTGCAATTAATTGCCAAATTTTAAAATCAAAATGAAGGCTTACAAGCGCAGGAACCAGTACAATAAAACTTATAAAATCATAGATGGTACAAATAGAGTAGTCTCATTCAGAGATTCATACATAGTACAAATAGAGAATAACAACTTACACAAGTAAGCAGCAAGTACAATGACACAACAGGAACTAGAACAACAACATGGCCTCCTTCAATCTGTAGAGGAATAGCAAGAAGTTTACAGGTTCTACAAGAAAAGAAAAGGTGCAGGCAATTAAATTGAAAGTTGGGCAAACATCACATTTCATAGAGATTATTCAGGAGTTGGGTTGACCATCAGAATAGATGATCAGTTTGGTTGGGTAAAATCAGAGGCCATCAAAAAAAATTAAACACCAGCAATGAATTATCCATTAGAAAGTGGTTTTACAATGGCAGAAAGAACAAGGAATACATATACACACAAATCGTTTTTGATAACTTTTGTATATGTATATACAGAAACCTCAATTTGAAAGGCCAGAACCTTTAGAAACCTCGTATTCGACACTTGAGAGAGTTAGAGAGTTCCTTTTTTATGCAGATTCGAAACTTCAAAAACTTCAGAAACCTCGTATTCGAAAGGGAAACCGAAGGAAAAGCACAAGGAAAGAGGTTCCCCTCGAATCAAAGGTAGAAATTGCATCAATTGAAGGCGAAATCGCGAAGCTAGGGTTAAGGACTCACCGAATGAGATTGAAGATGGACGACCGACACCAAGGTATGGATGACGAGCGAGACAGAGATCGGAGGGACACGGTGGTGCAATCGACGAACGATACCTAGGTGCAATCAACGGGGAGAAGCTTTCGGATCACTTTGATGGGAAACGATGGTGTCGGGGAGCGACTGAGCGAGACAACAGGCAAAACACCAAAAAAATCGAGGGTAACAAAACGGGCCGAAGTGTTTGAGCCCTAAAACACTTTGATACCTTTGAGGCCTGTAACAAACATTTTTTTTTTAGCCTAACACTAATAATGTGTTTGTTGGGCTTTTTTTTAATGAACCAAACGGGCCCTTATATATATATGACCATCGGACTTAAAAAAAGTATCCCACCCATATAAGAGAGCTAGATATAACCACAATACAATTCTCTAAGAAAAGCCCTACAAAAGATCAACTTAGATAAAAAAAAAAAATCCATATAATTTTATCTAAGATCTTCTTTATGCTCCAAATAATCTTCTTTCCATATAGCTACGCCTTTATCTAACCATTACTTTAAATTACTCATGTACATGCTCCAATGACATGGTTATTTGGTATGATTTGTTGGTTGCTATCAATATTGTTAGTAAAATTCTTCAAGCTAAAGATATGCATATTGACGTTGCTATTAGGGAACTAGAGAATTTGATTTCTTTTATGCAAAAGTATAGAGACGGGATTTGACGAGGCCTTGATAATAGCTAAAGACATCGCAAGTGAGATGAACATTGAAGTGTTATTTCGTGAAAAGAGAACTATACGAATAAAGAAGCACTTTGATAATAGTAGCGACGAAGAAGAAGCAACACAACTAGCTTTGGAGTCATTCAAGGCCAGTTACTTTTTTTACATAATTGACCAAGCTCTTTCTTCACTTCAAAGTAGGTTTGAACAGTTTAAGAAATATGAAGCAGATTTTGGATTTTTATTTAAAGTGGAGAAGCTGAGATCTATAGCTGATGAGAGTTTGATGAAGTGTTGTACAAATCTTGAAGATTTGTTGACTTATGTTGATGTTTCTGACATTCATGGAATTGATTTATATTTGGAGTTGCGATACATGAAAGGAGCTATACCCAAGGAAGCAAAAACAGCCGTTGATGTGATGAATTATCTGAAGACAATGGATGTGTTATCCAAATCCTTGGATTGCTTACAAAAATTTTCTAACCATACCCGTTACTGTTGCCTCGGCCGAGAGAAGTTTCTCAAAATTGAAGTTGGTCAAGTCTTATCTTCACTCAACTATGTCAAACGAGAGATTGAATAATTTAGCCATGCTGTCTATTGAAAAAGACTTGGTTGGAAAGCCAGACTATACAAGGGCATTTTTGTAAGGGCATTTTTGTAAGGTGAATTGTAAAATGCCTGTAATGATAACCCCTAAAATGACAATACTATTTTTTTTTTTGGGATCGAAACACATACATTATACATATACATATAGTGGGCCGAAGATGTAATTGTCTAATTGGGCCTTCACTTTCGACCGACCTCTTTGTTCTGCTCGAATACGGTGTGTGACCGTGTGAGTGAGCACCGCATCAACTTCGATCTCAACTCGGTTCACCTCTCTCCCTCTCTCTATCTCTCTCGACGTGGTCAGCTTCTCTCTGGATTATCCAAGGTGATGTGATTGTGTCGATATCTGATGAACATTTTGTTTTCAATTTTCGGGAAATAGTTTTCGCGTCGTCTTCTGGCGAAATCTCTTGTGGGGGGAATGTGATTAGGGTATGTGAAATCTGCTCTGGCGAAATCTCTTGTTCGATTGGCTCCATTTGTGTATTGACGGGTTTATTGTTCGATCTGGGAAGCTAGTTCGAATTATGGATTTTTATTATCTCTGTCGAATTATTTTGTTGTTCATTGTTGCTTTGCCACTGATTTCTTTGTGAATTCCTGCAGACAGGAGTCCAGAACGCCTAGGTCTAGATTGATGTCTTCACTTTGTTAAATGGCGACGGAAAACTATAATGCAGGTGATCCCTCGGACTTGTCAACTTATTCGTTGGGACTTTCTTTTATAGTTGCAAGCTAATGAACTGGAATTTTGTTCTCCCTCTTCTAAACCCTAGCACGAATACCTGTTTCTCTCTCTTCCACTTGGCTTGCTACGAGGCGTGTTGTCCATCTCGGGTTCTCCCCTTCTCCTCAACGGTACTGATCTTCTATTCCAATCTATTTGGAACTTTTACCATTTCATATTGCTGTTTGAAATCTGTTTGGGGTCTGCCTTTTGTGTTTGAAAATTGTGGACTGTGGAATCTTGATGTTAACATCTGTTCAGTTGAAATGTAAAGAGGATGTTAATTCCTTCATTGATATTGATCAATTGCTTTGGATATCATTTCCATTTTTCTTGTGAATTTGTTGATAAAATAAAAAAAAATTATTGTTTTTTTTATAATAAAATTTTTTAAGTTTATATGTAATTTCATTCCTGTGATTTGAATATTTAAATTTATTAACATCAGAATTAGATATCCAATTCGGATCAGATGGATTTACGATCCTCGTTTTTTCCCGAAATAAGGATATAGCGAATCTAGTATTATTTCGGGATATTGCTAATCTAATACTCCGTATTATTAACAATCTGATCTGAACTATTGAATCAGATACTTGATAAGTAAGGAGTATTTATGAAATAATGAAATACCAATCCAAACCATAGATCTATAATCTCGATTTTTAATTCATCAACTATAGATTTCACTTGCTCTGTGTAGTTGCTAATTCTTGCTTCTTCCCAACCCAGATGCAACTCCATCACTGGCTATAGATTTCATCTCAGAATTTGCAAATTCAATCATCCACCACATTTGAGACGGCACCTACTGGTAACTGTTGCTGCTGTAGTCCGTGATGACATATCTACCCATCCCGTTGATGATGACATATCTACCAATCCCGTTGATGATGACAACCAGGCTCCATCTCCTCCGAAAATTTCCTTCAATTTCCATAAATCTCTTCAACAAATTTGGCAAAAACTCCCAACAAATTATGTTGGCAGGTTTCGCCAAACTGTCAGCAATCTTCCTTCTCCAGCACTCATGGTCAGTATTCTCATACTTGTGCTCGTATCATACTCATTGTTGGTTATTTCAACATACTCCTGCTGTACCAAATATATATTATAATTGTACACCACTTTTCATTCTTATACTTGCGCAAAGCTTGATTTCTGTCACGTGAGACCAAAATAATTGTCCGCTGTTACATGAAATCCCTTCTTTTCACATTTTGATGTTTATCTCAACCCATGCACTGCTTAAGTTGTTCCCCATAATGCTTCACTCAAGCTTTGCTTCATTTCCATGTCTTTTAATTCAGATACAAAGGCAACCAG
Organism: Persicaria tinctoria; assembly: GCA_037127255.1. Classification (NCBI taxonomy): domain Eukaryota; kingdom Viridiplantae; phylum Streptophyta; class Magnoliopsida; order Caryophyllales; family Polygonaceae; genus Persicaria; species Persicaria tinctoria. The sequence continues at coordinate 14,337,810 of JBANSL010000007.1, read as the reverse complement.
GAGCAGACTTTCTGCTTGGTTTTTTTGCTGCGACTGTGTGCTTGATCATTGCTGTCAAAGTATATATGGCTAGGAGACCAAAAGATAACCATCCTGGTACTGTAGCGGATCTTGTCAGACGTGGGCAGCTGAGATCTGATAGAAGAGGCATGTATGATTCCTAACACATTCAAAAACCTTCATCAGTTCATCTAGCAAAAGTTCATCTACATATGAATGTACATCATTTGCCTACATGTAGCAATTTCCTTCCATTTATGCCAACACTCAATATTATCACATCATGCTATGTCAAACTATAAGCCAATAGTCATTTTTTTCCCTGTAAATTGATGTTGTAGTGTATAATCTTCACTTTTTTCTTCTCTTGACAGCTCTGAACCTATGAAATATGATGACCCTTTCAATAATCCACTAGTGAAGGTTAGCAAAGGCGACTCTACAGTGGAGATGTGTGGAAAGGTTTATCGCATGGCCCCTATTACTCTTACTGAAGAGCAGAGGAGTATTCATCAGAAAAGGAGGTCACGAGCATATCAATGGAAGAGACCAAAGGTTTTTCTTAAAGAAGGTGATGCAATTCCTCCTGATGTTGACCCTGATACAATTAGGTGGATTCCTGCAAATCATCCATTTGCAACCACTGTGAGTGATATTGATGAAGGTCTGGCCCAAAATAATGTTTACCAAAAGCACGGAGTTCCATTTCGTATTAAAGCCGAACACGAGGCTATGCAGAAAAAGCTAGAAGCACTTCAGAAGGTTAGTTACTTAACTTTTACAGATTTTCTTATTGAAAAATTAGGTATTAGATGGGAAGCACCCTGATCATAAATGAATGTAGTTTTCCCCTTTTCATATCTTTATTGGCTACAAGGATGTGGTGGATGGCATTTTTTTCTCTGTTCCATGCAAAGTCATACTTATAAGTTATAACTCGTTACATTTCCTGTTTACATGCAAAATCAAGCATAAGAATTACTGCTTTTGGATTAGCCTAGTGTGCACTTGGTATGGCTTTGGAGTTGGGTTTGAATGAGAACTCATTTGGAATTTGACGTCTCGTGAGAATTTTGGAATCAAAAGCCACCTCACTCCTCCCTGCTGCCACCAACATTTTCCTGATAGAGTTGGTGTTTGGTTAGAATTCAAATGCCACTACCACTGTCAGCCCCAGACCTTCAACGTTCCTACATCTTATTCTTTAAACAATTGATCGATCCCGGGTCCTAGAGTGTTGAAACCAACCACTCACTCCCTACTGAGCTGTTGCTACTTGCTGCTGCTTTACTTATTTACTTAGTTGAAATCCAAGGTCCCAAACCTTGAACAATTGAAACCCAGCTGCATACTCATCTCGTCTTCAAAGTTGAAACTCAAACCCTTAACAGTTGGAACCCAAGATGTGTCTATTAAGAAACAAGTGGTGAAATTTTGTGCAAAGAATTGCCAGTTATTTTCAACTTGAGCTGAAAATATTTGTTTATGATACTATTTTTTCCTCCTTTTCCTTCATGTGAAATTATAGGCTGTATGACTATACTAATAGTAAAAGCATGATTCAAATTCCAACCGATTGTAGTAGCATATGCACTTATACGAATTAGCATAAATATGTTTGCATTCTTGAATAGCAATATAAGAAATGAGTGGTACTGATAGGCAAGTCTAGGGGTAACGAGTGCATTTTATGGGATGCCCTTCATATGTTTTGTTCTTGCAACACCAGTTTACGGGGATGCTTGCAAAGCTAATGTGGATTGCTGAGCAACTTATTAATGCCATTGTTATTGCAGGAGCAAAAGCTTGATAAATTATATATTGATTCCCAGAATGCCAAAGATTTTGAGAGAGCTTTTAGGAAACAACCAATATCAAATGATCAAATGGAGCAGAGCCCCAAACATAATCAAGTCGGTGATGCTGAAGATTTTAAATCAGATCATTCCCCTGACACTCAACATGAAACAGAAATCTGAGCACCAAGTTACAGGAGATCCCTTCAACCTGATGAGGGTATGCGCATATGACAATGGTGTAAATAGTTTTACCTCATCACATCACATCTGTAATGTATAGGCAGCAAGTGATTATTTGTGATGTTGTTGCCTGCGATTCTCATCCATTTTCAGTTATTCTGGAATGAATTGTTCTATATTCGTTAGAAATACATGGATGTTCCTGGTTCATTTTCCTGTTTGTTAGGGTGAATTAGTAGATTACATCAACATCTGCCAATCCGCAACCATCAGCTTCTTGTACAAAATAACATATCCAGTGCCGAAAGATGGATGCATCGTTTACAACCCCATTTTGCTTAAGAAAGTAGAAAGGGAAAATGAAACAGGACAGTAGGAAAGTGTTGCTTAAGAATTTGCTTCTTAGCAGTTTACTAAGAGAGAGTAGCTCTACTAGAATTTAACTTACACTTCTTGTATACTCTCTGATTATCATATCATCCAAGAAGCTCTTAGCTAAGGAATCATCCACGTCGTAATCTAAGGAGCTATTTTCTGTGGCGTAGGTTTCTTCTACGATCACTTTCAGTTTCAGACTGAGTCACCCTCCTCCATGTTCCAGTAACAGATTCTCACAAACCAGTTTTCTGAAATTTACAATGCAGCTGACTGTAACTCCTGAGTTGTTGCTTGCTCTCATTTTTACCTTTTACCTACTTTTGACTTCACTGATTTTGGTACCAGCTTTATCATCCTCTCCTTCACTATGTTGATCAGTTGCTGCATTATCATCACCCTCGTCATCATCGCCGTCATCCAGGGATTCAATCTCCTCCATTGGATCATCGAATCGCACTGCGTCCAGCTCTTCATCATCAACATCCCCACCTTTATCCACTCCATCAACCAGATCCTCACTCTCCCCTTCAACTCCCTGCTGATTTTCATGCTTTCCCTTCCCTTTTTCTTCTTCCATTTCTTCAGCTCCGCCTTCGCCTTTCACATCAGGCTTCCTTGTTTCACTGTCAGTCAGAATCAACCCTTTCCTTCCCAGCTTCAACAGCTCAGTGTGAGTCTCTTCCTTTACAGACACACCATCTTCACTTGATAGCTTCTGACTGAGAAACACCCTGAGCTGATAAATCATCCAGACACCAACTGCTAACACCACCCATGTCCGAAGCGCGAGCTTTACCTTATTATGCCTCTGATTCAGGCTCCTGCTTGTCAACTTCTTCAGCATCTTATGGATTCTGATTTGCACAACAAAAGCTTTTCAAATGGAGGAAATCTGAATCAGGAAGAATGAATTAAACAGTGCAGGTAGAATTAGTGTTTCTGAAACCCAAATTTGAAGGTCTGGAAGAAGACAAAGAGAAAGAGGATTTCTGGAATTCTGGGTCATCTGAACAACAAGTGGAAAGATCACATGAAGTACCTGAAAATCAAGTAGTGGCAGTAGTTGTTGGTGCTGCTCATGGGGAATGCTCCTCTGGTTGCTTCTCCATGGAGGCTAATCATGGGGCCTTGGTGAACTCAAAACATTGATATTGTGTGGGGGCTTGTGAAGAGTTCTAGAGTAGTGTACTATTGCTGTGTGTCCTATGTATCATGTGTGTAGAGGGTAAAGTGTGAGATCATTTGGGATAACTTTTTTTAAAAGAAAAAAAATATTGAGGGCCACTTTGGGTTGTAGATCAAACAACTTACAAGTTTTGAAGGTGCTAGACCAGTCCAGATCGTATGCACCCTCCGGTGCAACTTTCGGTGCGTAACAAAATTATTTCGGGTACAAATAAACATTTTAAAAAATATTTCTAGATTTCATACCCTTATATTGATATGTTTATAAAAATTTATTATGAAATTTCACGTTTTAAAAATATAGATAATTAAAATATCGATTATTTCATAATATAATTTTTATTATTTTTTAAAACATGAATTTTCATAATAAAATTTTATAAACATATTAATATAAGGATGTAGAATCTAGAAAAAAAAAATTTAATTTTTTTTCAATGTTTATTTATACCCGAAATAATTTTGTGATGCACCGAAGGTAGCACCGTAGGGTGCAGATGATCCGAGCTGGTGCTATCATTTCAACCAATATATATAAGTGGACCACAAAATAGACCGTGATTTTGAACTAGACGATCTTCTCCGCATTCATAGGGGTAACTCAACAATAGTTTATGTTAAACGATTGTTTTATGGGTTAGTTACGTAAAATAGATGTTATACATTAAGCCGTTGAATCTTTTTTTTTATATATATAATCTAGAGAGATGTTTAATAATCTAGTTTTTTTTTTTTTTTTTTTGAACAGGAAATAATTCGTAGTCCAAGACTTCAACTGAAGTCTGGAGCAACGAGAGGCCGAAAGAGGCAGACGGGCTAACCGTCATGATACAAGAAACTAAAACAATTAACCCGAAAACAAAAGATCTCAGCAAGAAGGCCAGAAGAGAGACAGTCGAAGGACACCGAGTGGAGCAGCGAAAGCCGAGAACATGGGAAAGTCGATGGACTGACACGACGACTCAACGCCGGGGAGACAGATGCAGAAACCCATCGGAAAAGGCGTCACCTGGGGAAATGCGGATCAACGACGTTCCCCCCACCTAGATGAAGGATCTCCGAGAATCACGAACATTCCCATGCTCAATTCGAACAACAGGGCGCTCGAGACTGCAAATCATCCGGAACTAAACGAACTCACACCCAAGAAACGACTCCACTCTACTGGGCCAAACCAAGATCCAAAGGAACGGGTTAAAGGGTAAAGCGATTCAGTTGGTCAGATAAATTTCGGTTTGTCTATTATGGAATTTTGACCTTGGGGTGAAAATATACACGCCAAAATACAGATAAGTACTATTTATATTTTTTTATTTTTTCTTTTAATTATTTTCTGGGTAATTATGACCTTGGCGTGCAAGGGAGAAATTAACCCTTGCATGCCAAGGATTGTCAGAGGCGGAAGAGAGTCAGGGAGATGGAGCCGGGGCATAACGCATCGGCGGCGGGTGGCTTGTGAGACCTGACCAAGACCAATGGAGACATCGGAACTGGGAGGTCGGATTCGGGTGACGGCACAAGGCTATGCCGAGAGGGATCCGGAGCCCCAACGCAAGGAGACCCAAATCAGTGCGCTGAGCAACACAGATCTAGGCCGAAGCTTGGAGGAACGGAAAGCTATGGTGGAATGGAGTCTTGTGGTGGCACCGGTACCGGCGTACGGGTCACAGAGGGTAGTGGATCTAGATCAAGAATCGGCGCCTGAGCAGGAAGGCGGAGTCTCCGATTTGGGGTTTTTAATTTTATTTTTAATTTTTTCTCTCCCTCACTAGATCTGGTGGAGAATGTGGGAGAGGAAGGAGATGTACAAGATTCTGGGTCAGGGGAGAGCGTAGTGTCGCCGGCCCCAAGGTGAAGCAATAGAGGACCGCCGACGCCAAGGTGGAGCAATGAAGGGTAAACTGTGGATCTGGTCGGAACTGGGAGGTCGGAATAGAGGTTTTGGTTGTTGGGAGGCCGGTTGATTGAGAGTACGGGGTGGATCCACCCTTCCGAACAACGAGGGAGCCGGAAGAAAGAAAGGATCCACACCACAAAAAGAGTGTTTGGATGTCGGAAGAGTGATCGTTGTTTGTTCATGGGGTTACCCAAAAGTTGATTTTTCTCCCAAAAATTAATTTGGGTATTGATGATAGTATTGGTGACGGAGATGGTGAAGGTGTTGTAGTTGTAGATTATGCGTTTGGGGTTAGAGTTTTGTCTACATTAAGTTTGATAATATTGGGGGTTACCCATCAATTGGTTTTTTTGATAATATTGGTGGGGGTTACCCATAGATTTGGTTTTGTCGGGGTTGAGATTATATAATCTCGGTTGTTTCCCGGTTATTGGTGGTAGCGGCGGTGGACCGATAGCATCGGCGCTAGTGGAAGACGAGGCTACAGAGATAAGTGAAGGTGGGAGGAGATATTGGTGGTGGGTTTTTGGGTTTTCTAGTGAGAGAAGCTCTCTCACTAGAATTTTTGGGTTTTCTAGCGAGAGAAGCAGGGCATTGTAGGATTTGTTTGTTTAATAATCTAGTTGATAGGGTCACTAATACAAATTTGGTGGTCAAAATATATAAAAAAAAAGAATGGATTTTATGAATATAAAAAGAAAAACTAAATATATAATAGGACCACTATTAATGTTGAAATTCCTTAATCTTAAGCTCTTTAAATTAAGCTCATTTTTAACTTTAAATCTTTTTAAAACTATACTATAACATTAAAAACACAAGGGTCGAAAAGCTAATAACTTTCCCAAATGCACCCTTAAGGTGGAGTGGGAAAGGTATTGAAAAATAGGGACAAAGTGAACGACGCCGTTTAGTTGGTTCTTGAGGATAAAATTTAGTAGTGGATAGAGAATGAAGACCATGTGTAGTTTCACATGGTGTGGGGCATTCATGAGTCATGACTCAAAGCCCTTGTAGTCGCCACAATAAATGTTTTTGGTTTTGAGAAAATATGCGGTGATAACTAGTTACACTTTGTTAGTCCAGATTTCCTGATCTTTAAATGTTTAACCTGCATATAGGGAGCCAGCCGCCAGGGTCAGGCTCAACTCGAATTCGGTCCGCTAAGGGTTAAAGGTCTAGAAGGGTTTAGGGATAGGGTTATGATCATGTTGATTTTGACCCGCGTGTTTGATGGTCCAATGGGTCATCACTTTTATTTTTTTTAAAATGGATTGAATATGCCTTGCATCACCTGCACCGTGGAGTGATAAGGCTTAAGTGGTTGCAAAATTATAAGGTTATTTTCAACATTTCATTAGGCGTTGAAGATAATATCGCATGTAATGTTTATACTATACTTGATATGACTAGATCTAGTTCAAGAATTTTATGATCAATATACTAGTGATGTTCAACCATCAAAACGACCTCTTGATTCTTCGATCTCTTTGCACAATAAGCGAGCACTAGCATTACTGTGCGAATTAGAGCTCTTGTCAGAGATATATATTTGAACCTCATCGAACATCACTTCAGAGCTTAACGGATATTATTCTATTAACTTTGAGTTTCGAGGTGAAGAGGAAACAAAATTTGGCATTCTAGAATAATGAAGTTATCCATAGAGGATATGTAGACAATGAGGAAACAACTCCAAACCCGTCTTCTTTTTTTTTTCTTTTTTTTTTCAAAAATTACATGTCTTGAGTCGATAGGTTGACTCCTGACCTAATGAGTTTTGGTTACCCACCAACCCGTGGCTTAGGAGGATTAGGGACAGAATTGGAGATATACCGACTCTTTACTCGGTGGCTCAGACCGTCGATTCAACGAGCTATGCTCATATCTATATATATCCTAAACTCTCTTAAGTTGGGAAAACAACTTAAGTTGAATTGAAGTTGGGAAAATTGACTTCAATTCAATTTAATTGTTTATTTGGATGAAGAATAATCACTATTTGGGGAAAACATTTGCACAACTTCAATTCAATTGAATAATCTCTTATTTAACACTTTCAGTCAGGGTCTATCCAAGCTTTATGGGACATATTTTTTTTTATATTGGAAAGTTCTTTTTTTTTATCAACAAAATATTTAAATCAAAGCTAATTCTGAACTAAAACTCTGGTGGAGAACTAAAGAATATATTGAATGAGAGGCATGAAATTGTTAGTATATTCCTATATGTTGGTATTTGGTAATGGTAGCTTTCAGCATGAGACGTTGGGCGCCATTGATGACGAATCGACAATCAGAACAATCCTCTTCTCTTCACCCCTTGATATGCAACTCTGTGGTTGTTTGCAAGCAAAACATTTATTTATTGTTGGTTTTAGGTTGGAATGGAATGATCAACATTCAACACATTTATTGCTACTTCTTAGTTCTTACCCATCTCCACAAGTTTCACCTCCGTTCTGCCCACGGAATTCATACAACTCATTACTAGGGCTGTTACTTAAGCCGAGTAGCTCGAGCTCGGCTCGGGCTCGGCTCGAAAAAAACTCGACTCGAGCTCGCTCGAATTAAATATGAGCCAAGCTTGAGCAGAATTCTGAGCTCGAGCTCGGCTCGAGTAGCTCGTATAGCTCATTTTATGGGTGAAATTACAGTTCTCTCCTATGTTTTATTTAACCCCATGTAAATAAGTTTTATTTAACCCCTTGTAAATAGGGCGTATATCTCGTTTCGTAGGTGAAATTACAGTTCTGTCCCTAGGTTTTATTTAACCTCTTCTTCTAAAGAGTCTGTCATCCGTTTTGCCTTTTGGACTCCATTCACTTTGAATCACAGATCTACATTTTGTGAGTAGCTCGAGCTCGACTCGGCTCGGCTCGAGAAAATGAGGCTCGAGCTCGGCTCGTTTGTAAATGAGCCGAGCTTAAACACCCACTACTCGAGCTCGTTAGCTCGTATATCAGCCCTACTCATTACCCATCAACGTACAGGGGCTTGATGAGTAACATCACTATTTTCGGGTCAGTTCATTATTGAGCCAAGTTAAAAGATTATAATTTAAAGTCAAATTGTTACAAAAATAAATATACATTAAAAAAAAAAAAGACACTGCATTGGGTTAATTAACTTGGATCATGAAGTTAATACAGTTGGATCTGCTGAAAGGGGTGGCAATTCCTCTCGAATGTGCACTATGCAGGATTAGGAGTATACACCACTTTGTTGTATCAAAGTTTCAATCGGTTAATACAGTTGTGTCTGTGAGATAATTAATGAATTGATTGTAATGTTCTTCTTGAGGGGTTTCATTTATTGATATAACATATATATAGGTTACAAAGGTATTAGACCTTAACGGGATTTTAGCCCACTATACAATATGAGACCTATGTAATCTATCAAACCCCCGCAGTCGAAACGGGAGGGGTCCGAATAGTGAGACTAGAACGAAAATCAATGAACAACTGTCTAGGTAAACCCTTGGTGAATATATCAGCGTACTGATAAGATGACGGGACATGTAGAACGTGGACATGTCCAATGGCAACTGTGGTTCGTACGTTGATGCTGGACTGGGTTGCTAGCCAGGTAGACGGCGGAGACGTTGTCAGTGTAGACCAGAGTGGCCTTCTGCAAGGGGCATCGTAGCTCAAGTAGGAGATTGCGGAGCCAAGAGCACTCGGAGACAACGTTGGCAACACCCCTGTATTCGGCTTCAGCGCTGGAGCGAGACACGACGGACTGACGCTTGGCTGACCAAGACACAAGAGTGTCATTGAGGAAGACACAGTAACCAGACGTGGAGCGATGTGTGTCTGGACAACCACCCCAATCCGCATCAGTGTAAGCCACAAGATCAAGCTTAGAGGAAGGAGTGATGGTGGTGCCGAGCTCGAGGGTGCCGCTGATGTACCGAATGATCCGCTTCAAAGCCTGAAAGTGAGGTTCCCTAGGGGCATGCATCAACAAGCAGATCTGCTGAACGGTGTAACTGATATCAGGCCTGGTGAAAGTGAGATACTGAAGAGCACCAGTGAGGCTCCTGTACAGTGTCAGATCGTCAACCAAAGGACCAGAATGAGAACTGAGCTTGTTGGATGTATCGACTGGGGTCACGACGGGATTACAATTGACCATCTTAGCCCGAGCAACAATCTCAACAGCATACTTACTTTGTGAGAGAAACAGACCAGACGCATGCCGCTGAACAACAACTCCCAAGAAGTAAGACAGCTGACCCAGATCAGACATGGCGAATTCCGCACTCAACTGCGAGATTATGGACGTCCGAAGAGCATCAGAAGAGGCGGTGAGAATGATGTCGTCGACATAAAGCAGCAGGAATGCCAAGTCTGAGCCTCTGCAATAGTTAAACAGAGATGTATCCGAACGGCTGCCAATGAAACCCAAACGGAGCAGATGAGAGGCAAAACGCTGGAACCACGCCCGCGGAGCCTGTTTCAGACCATATAGAGAGCTCTTGAGGAGACATACATGCTTTGGACGCTCAGCATCAGCAAACCCCGACGGCTGAAACATGAGAACTGAGCTTGTTGGATGTATCGACTGGGGTCACGAAGGGATTACAGTTGACCATCTTAGCCCGAGCAACAATCTCAGCAGCATACTTACTTTGTGAGAGAAACAGACCAGACGCATGCCGCTGAACAACAACTCCCAAGAAGTAAGACAGCTGACCCAGATCAGACATGGCGAATTCCGCACTCAACTGCGAGATTATGGACGTCCGAAGAGCATCAAAAGAGGCGGTGAGAATGATGTCGTCGACATAAAGCAGCAGGAATGCCAAGTCTGAGCCTCTGCAATAGTTAAACAGAGACGTATCCGAACGGCTGCCAATGAAACCCAAACGGAGCAGATGAGAGGCAAAACGTTGGAACCACGCCCGCGGAGCCTGTTTCAGACCATATAGAGAGCTCTTGAGGAGACATACATGCTTTGGACGCTCAGCATCAGCAAACCCCGATGGCTGAAACATGTAAACTGTCTCGTTCAGATGACCATGCAGAAAGGCGTTCTTGACATCTAACTAATGGATGACCAAGTTGCACGACAGAGCCAGACTCAGGACCACTCGGATAGTGGCAGGCTTGACCACAGGGCTGAAGGTCTCATCACAATCAATACCTGCTTGCTGAGATCTACCGTTCACCACAAGACGGGCTTTGTAGCGCTCCAAAGTCCCATCAGAGCGGAATTTGTGACGAAAGAGCCACATACAGCGAATGACGTTCGCCTCAGGAGGGCGAGGAACAAGAACCCAAGTACCATTCTTCGTAAGGGCCCTGTATTCGTCGAGCATAGCCGCCTACCAATTCGGGTCGAGGAGGGCTGTTTTGTGGGAGGTGGGAACGGGGGAGAGGGAGGTCTGGGTGGGGGCAGAGGGTGAATGGGAGTCGGGAATGACGGGGCAGGAGGGGCTAAGCAAGGGGAAGAGGCGGCGGGCGGATCAAATGCGGCGAGGGTTGCGGCGGGCGCTGCCAGGGAGGGGTTTAAGGCGGCGGGCGCAGCATTTGGATGGGCGACGGGCGCCGCGGCGGGCTCAGCATTTGGATGGGCGGCGGGCGCCGCATGACCTGCGGCCGCCGCCGCCGGGGGGGTTTAAGGATGCGGGCACAACATTTGGATGCGGCGGGCGCCGCATGACCTGCGAAGAACGCGCCTCACGCGCCGGGAAAAAAATCCCCTTGCCTCCCAAATTGGAGAACCCTTTCTCGAAGCGAAGAGAACAACCTGAAACCCTAGGCTATTCCCTATTCATCGTCGCCCTCAATCTGATCGTCCTCTCTTGCGCACCCAATGATGGCCCTATCCTTCGTCTTCATCCCGCAACCGGTTGGCAGATACAACTATGTGATGGCGGGTTCCAATTGGATCAAAGTACCACTTCAAATCAAGAGTTTTCGTGCGGGATTAACCTTAATCCAACCCCGTGTGAGATCTGGAGTGCTGAGGGTGAATCTGTATGCTTAAGCGCGATGATTGTTCTTGTGAGGTCAAATCGGCCTCCTCTATGGCTTTGCTTCGGGTGTACGGACTCCATTTGGGGCTTGACATGGGGGTTTTCGATTGGCGATGCGCTCTCTGTAGTTGCTGAAATTGATTTGGGGCTACTCCCTTTCATAGCCTCTATAACCATCCTGCATACTCGATTCCGGGTTTGTGATCTTCCTTTCTCTAATTCCCTCTTTCTGTTGGTGATTTCTCGCTATATAAGGTGTGGTTGGGGTGTGCAATTTCTCCACACCTCCACACTTCTTTTCTCTCTATCCAAACTTTCAAGTGCAAGTGATTCTAACAAAAATTTATGGGTTTTTTTATTGAGATGGCCACTGATGCGGTTGACAAAGGGAAGAAACCCTTGGTTGCAGATGATCCTGCTCCTGTCATAGCCAACAACTCCATGACCAACAAAAAGCCGAAGAGCTCTAATCTTCCTGAGGAGATGCACCACTCCGATGATGGCTGTGAGGCGTCACGCAAAGCAAAAGCGGAGAAAAAATTCAAGAGGAAGTCTCTCAATAGGGAGAAACTCCTTGCTCTCCAGGGCAAGGTCTAGGAGAACATCAACCTGCTCAATCAGTCCTCGCTATTTGCCACCATCATCGGTGATGCCTTAGAAGCCAAGGATGTCAGGAAAAAACTGAGGTATGTGTGGAAGTCTCTCTCTAGAGGTTTTCAGCTTATTCCAGTTGCCAACAACTGGTTTGAGTTGCGTTTTGATAAAAATGAGGACCGAGCATGGGTTTGGGACAACCGTCCCTTCCATTTTGCTGGGCAACTCCTCCTCCTCCGACCATGGAGATTGGATTTTGATCCTTTGGTGGAATCTGTCTCTCTGTTGGACCTGTGGATATGGGTGTGCAGAAAAACCCGACACGACAGATTCGACACGAAAACACGACAACACGACACGAAAAAACACGAAACCAAAAAAACACGATACGATAATATCACGAACCGCTAAAACACGATATTAAACGGTTCGTGTTCGGATCGGGCATATCCCCTTGTCGGATACCCGACACGAACCGTTTAATTTTTTATTTTTATTTTAATTTATAGGTAAGGTGATATGATACTAATATAAAGACAGTCCCTTAATTATCAATAACGTCAGCTAGCCTAGATGGTTTTGGCCCAAGTAAATTTGAACATTGTCCTCTAAACCCAGGTTCGAATCCGGAAGGTAAGATTTTTTTAACTCTTCCTTTTTTTTTTTTTTGGTATATAAACTATAAAGGTCTTTTAACTCCTTTAAAAAAAACCCTAGCCGCACTATATCCCCTCTCTCTCTCACATCCTTTCCAAATCTCATATTTATTTTTCAATCTCTCTCCGTCTCATATTTCTCAAGTCTCACTGCTTGTCTCATCTATATCCGGTGGCTCGATGAGGCGGGGACGAAGACAACAACGGAGGCGGTGATGAGCTACTTCTAATCAAAACAGAGACGACGACTGAAGGACAAGGCGAAGAGGGCCAGAGGCGGCTCGTGTCGGCGACGGCGAGGCGGCTCACGACGACGCCGATTAGGGCTTCAATTTCAGATCTAGGCTCGATATGTATGTTTGATTGTTGTTGTTAACTGTTTGACAAAATAAGTTCTCAGATCTATTTTTTTTTGGTCGAATAAGTTCTCAGATCTATGGCATCTACTGATCGAACCAATTTTCTACCAATTTTGTTTGTAAACTTCAGTCTATGGGACGAAATTGATTTGGACTTTATCTTAGAACAATCAAATTTGATTTGTGTAGCCACACACGCATAGTCAGGGACACAGCCCAGATGAAAAAAAAAAGAAGCTAATGGTTCGTGTCGGATAACACAGGTATCCGACACGGATCCGAATAGCTTTACCGTGTCGGATACCCGGTTCATAACGGTTCGTGCACGGTTCGCTCTTTTCATGCTAAACGGTTTCGGGTATCCGACACGATTATCCGGTTCGTGTCGGATACCCGGTAATGCCCACCCCTACCTATGGATTAGGTTCCCTGGCTTGCCAGCTAAATATGTCCATGAGAGTATTATCAGGGATATTGTGAGGGCTAACAAGCTAGGCACGATCATTAAAGTGGAGGCTTTTAACTCTAAGTGAGCTCGCTTTCGCTTCCCTAGGGTGTGTGTTTCTGTCGATGTTACTAAAATTGCTGGCAGGGAGATTTTTGTTATCAATGAGATGGGTGAGGTAGAGTCCTACCCTATGTGATTTGAAGATTTTCCAATTGGGTGTGGAAGCTGTGGTGCTGAAGATCATGTGTTTGAGGCATGTCCGAGAAGGAATTTATGCAACTCTGGTGCATCCAATGGTGCTCAGATGATGGCTCCTCCTTTGCCTGATGATCAAGCTGATGCTAATATGGGAGGAGAGTGGGTACAAGTTGCTGCCAGAAGACCAATTGTGAGGCCTCCACCTATGTTTGGACATTCCAAGGAGGAGCTTCTTAAGAGTATTGGTAAGAATGTCACAATATCTTCTGATTCTTCTTCTTCTAAGTCTCCTGGGAGCTCTGCTGGTAACTCAGCTGCCGCCACTCCTATCCTGATCAATGGCAATGCCTTAGCCTCTACCCCTCTGTCAGTGGTGATGCCTACTGTGCTCCCCTTCAAGAGTGCAAACCCAGGTGATGAGGAAATTAGCTTCAAGGCGGAATTGCAACCCGGTCTTCACTCCTTTGCTGCTGACGATGATGAGTGCTTGGATTTTGATGAGGATGATTTTATGGAGGAATGTCTGGTATCTGATGGTCTCCCTGACCCTGGGCTCACACAAGCTGATTATGAGGTAATCTTCCGTGACATTCCCCCATCTGTTGAGTTGAAGTTGCCTGATCTAAGTACTCCTGAGCGCTTGGCCGAGTCTCTTTATGAGCATCCTGTGATTCCTGCTGTCTCTCCTGCTGTTTCTGACCATCAAGCTATGAGTGAAGCATCCAAATCTGAGTCGGGTAAGCGAAAGATGAAGACCGAGGAAGGTGATTCCGCCAGCTCCACCATGACTCTGATGGGTGGTAGCTCTAAGAAGGGTAAGCATGTGTAGTGCATCACCAGTATGGCAGAAGGGAGTTCTCTTTAGTGGCGAAGAGTTCCTCCTTGCCAAGTTAAGAATAAAGCCATTTAAGATCCATGGTGATGTAGGTATGTGTGCTACTGTCTGGTGTTTTATGGGGTATCTTTTTTGTTTAAATAGGGACTGTATTGAAAAATCTAAGTGTTGTATGGACTCATTTTGTGTGGTTGAGTCTGTCTATGTTTGGTTGATGCTTGAGTGTAGAAGGACTATTGTATGGAATGTGTACTGTCATGTAATGTTGTATGGATGCATCCTGTTTAATGGTATGTTAGTTAAATTAAATCAATTGTGCTATAATTTAGTGACCATCCCTACTGTCTATAGATTGGAGATGACAATTACATATACTAATCGTTTGGACAAAAACAGTAATCGATCGAATGATGAGTATTTAGACACAATTAATCTTATGATAAGTCGAAACCATCATGCCAAAAATGCAAGTAGTATACAATATCTATGTATGAAGAACTCACCTTGTTTCTTCATGCAACACAAAGGTGTTTTATGAAGATTTGTTTTTGGAATATAAGGGGGATTGGTAGGCCTAATCTATGGACAGAAATCAAAGCAATGCGATTAAATGAACACATAGCTGTAATGGCAGTAGCAGAAACTAAGACGGAGAGAATACCGAATGAGAAAACATGGATGGGAAGTGGATTTAATAAAGCAGTTTGGTCAGCGGGTAATGGAAGATCGGGTGGCATAGGAGTAATGTGGAATGAGAATTATCTGCTAAACGAAACAATAACAGTGGAAATTCATCTGCCAAGAATAATTGGTGTAAAATATTCAAGTGTTAGTAATAACTTTAATGGAATGATTTTCTTCGTTTATGGACCCCCTAACACAACAGAAAAGGTTGAATTCTGGAATGAGCTAACTAATATTATCTCCCAACAAACCCTACCTTCCATGGTTATAAGAGATCTAAATGAGATTGGGAATAATAACGAGAAGATGGGAGGTACCATATACAATTTTACTAGATTTCAAAGATTGAATGACTTCAAGAACCAGACTGGTCTTCTAGAGATCCCTTCAGTCGGAAACCCCTTTACATGGAGAAAAATGGTGGTTGGAGAGGACAGTATTAAAGAGAAACTTGATCGCGTGCTCGTACAACACCAAATTTTAGAAACTTATCCAGATATTATAGCCACAAATGGAGCCTTCTCCACATCCGATCATTGCCCTATTACTATCATACTGAATAATCAATCTCATTTCAAGCCACCACCATTTAAATTTGAGAATATGTGGTTGAAGAGAAAAGATTTTCGTAATGTGGTTAAACAAGCCTGGAGAACAAGTTATAATGGGTCAGCTATGTTTTGATTAGTCTCAAAACTAAGAATAGTTAAGCAGAATGCCAAGGTATGGAATAAGCATACATTCGGGAATGTTTTCAGGCAGATCGATATTGTGGAAAAGGATCTGGTAACATTACAATCTGTAAATGCTACTAACACATCAAATGGCAATAAAACCAAAGAAGCAATGCTTATTAAGAAAAAAAGAAGCGTTACTAAGGTATCAAAAAGAGTACTGGGGTCAAAGGGCAAAATCTAAACACATCAAAATGACGGACTGTAACTCAGCATATTTCCATAGAATAGCTACAGGAAGGAGAAATAGGAAAATCATTCGGCAAATCACAACAGCTGAGGGAACATTAGTCTTTGGAGAAGAAAATATACGCAATGAAATTAGACAAGATTTTGTGACGAGGTTTTCTAAAGAACAAATAAATAAAAGATTGTTACATGATTATTTAGAACTAATTCCCTCATCCATTACTGATGGAGAGAACACCTATCTTATCGCTCAACCATCTAATGGGGAAATAAAAAAATGCAGTCTTATCGCTAGGAAAGAACAAATCATCAGGCCCAGATGGTATGACAGCCGAATTTTTTAAAGAATACTGGGACATAGTTGGGATAGATGTTACTCGTGCGGTTAAGGCATTCTTCCATTCGGGCAAGCTCTTACGACAAATTAACCACACCTTCATCACACTACTACCTAAATGTGATAACCCCGCAAAAACAAGTGATTACAGACCTATAAGTCTATGCTCAACCCTTTATAAAATAATTTCCAAAATCCTCACAGAAAGACTAAAAAGGGTAATTGGAAAACTAATTCATCCTCTGCAAGGAACGTTCGTATCGGATAGAGCAATTCAGGATAACGTATTGATCGCACATGAAATTTTTCATTCCTTCAGAAACCGAAAGGGTGCGGATGGTTGGTTAGCTATTAAACTCGATATGGAGAAAGCCTATGATCGAGTTGATTGGGATTTTACATCTGTTGTCTTACAGAAGTTTGGATTTCATACAAAGTTTATTGACCTTATAATGGAATGTGTAACCACGGTTTCCTTCTCGGTCCTTGTGAATAACGGCCCAACAGAAGTATTCAAAGCAAAGAGAGGGATCCGTCAGGGTGATCCGCTTTCCCCTTTTTTGTTTATCCTTGGTGCTGAAGTGCTAGCCAGAAAACTTTCGGCTGAAGCTCTTCAGTCAAAATCGGGTATAGGATTCAAATTTAATCGTGCTACAGTGAGAATCCCGTTTCTTTCCTTTGCGGATGATATTATTATATTCTCTAAAGGAAATATGGAGTCATGCAATAGGATCAAAACGATTATGACCGAATATTGTCAAATATCAAGGCAAAAGATCAATTACACAAAATTCGCATTTCAATGCTCCCCGGGCATAGTGTCTACCAGGGTCCCAAGCATCGTGAGCACCCTCAATATAACCAATCAGACAAAACTGGACAAATATCTCGGTTGTCCAATCATTAACGGGCGAGTCAACAAAACAACATTTGAAGAAATCATCAACAACACAAATTCTCAATTATCTAAGTGGAAAGCTAATACTTTATCACAACAGGGACGTTCGATCCTTATTAACTCAAATCTGTCAGCAAAGCCATTGTACGCTATGCAAAGCTTTATGCTACCAACATCAATGCACTCTAACCTGGATAAAATAAATAGAGCATTTTTTTGGAACAAGGACTTACAATACAAGCCATTGATTAGTTGGGACAAAATTTGTAAATCTAAAAGTGCAGGAGGATTAGGCCTAAGGAAAACCAAAGACATGAATATTGCCCTACAATTAAAGTTATTATGGAAAACCATGGCAGAACCGGATAATATATGGGTCAAAATTATCACTGCCAAATATTTAAAGGACACCCATATTCTAAATTATCAGAATAATGGAAATGCATCATGGCAATGGTCACAATTAAGGAAATTAATCGTTCCATTCCGGAAAGGTTTATGTTGGTCCGTAGGCAACGGGAAATCTATTAAGTTCTTGGAGGATAATTGGGGCCCACCTAATCCGTTAAAAGAACAATGTACAGATATAGATAATAGTGACCTAAATAGCACAGTGGACGAATTTATAGCCAATAACTCTTGGAGCATACAGAAACTTAAACAGGTGCTACCAGATGAATTAGTACAACAGATATGTGCAATCCCTATACCTGTATGCCCCATTGAGGACAGGTTATATTGGTGGCCGGACAAGAAAGGTTGGTTCACAACATCTAGTGCCTACAAATTAGTTACGAATGCTTTTGAACCAGTAGTTAATGATAATGCGTGGATTTGGAAAATAGATGTCCCGCCCAAGATAAAAAAAAATCTTATGGAAAGTATGCAACGACGGGCTACCCACTGCTGGGAAATTGGCTAATAAAGGACTATCAATCCCACCATACTGCGAAATGTGCAACCATCACCACGAAGATGTTGTTCATTTGTTCTTTGAATGTAAGTTCTCTTCAATAATTCAAAGTCTAGATAATGCTGGGAAAACTGTAATTGAAAATGAGATTAAATCATCCAGAAATATCAAAATTATAATGGGAAAGATTGGGCAAATATTAACCAAGGAGGAGAAACAAAGATGGGCTTTCAACTGGTGGACGATATGGTTAACCGGGAATCTTCTGATTTTCCAGCAGGAGAAATTGCCTACCCAAATAGGTTTCCATCAAAAAGTGGAAGTGCACCGACAAAATTAGATTAGAGCGAACATGGTTCATCAGGAAAAGCACTTTGAGAGCGGGAAAAAAATAGTTCAAAGGGTAAGAGAAGGATAAAGAATAGAGTAAGATGGAAAAAGCCGCCACCAAGTTGGATGAAACTTAACTTCGACGGTTCCTCAACTCACAATCATCAAAGTTCCATTGGTTTTGTCATACGAAATGAGAACGGTACAGTGATGGCAATTGAAGGAGATAAAATTGGAAAACAAACACCCTTATGGCAGAAGCGCTCACTCTAAGAAAAGGAATTGTGTGTGCAAAGCAATTAAATATTAGCAAACTCATTATTGAAGGTGATTCCCTCATCATCACTGATTACTTCAAAAAGGGTACAAAATGTCCATGGGAAATCGAACTAGTGTTATCTGACATTAGTTCCTTACTAATTGGGATTAACGAAGTCTTGTTTACACATGTTCTTCATTCTGGTAATTGTGTGGCTGATCGGGTTGCACACCTTGCCCATGCAACTAATAATCCCAACCTTCACAGCGATTCTGATCTTTACGATCTCATCCAACAGGATGTTATCGGGTGATGACTTTGTCACACCCGAATTTTTAACGAATCAAAAAAAAAAATTCTTATGACCCTCCTTGCTAGGCACAGGAGATATCCAAATATCACTATGAATAATATCAAAAGGTGCAAATGTAGTGTTTAAAGATCACTGAAAAGGAAGTCTGACATGCTTGCCTAACTGACAAGACAAACATAAACTAGAGCGATGTTCTTTATTACATTGGACAAGACTCTTAGAACGAAGTAAATCTAAAACTGCAGGACTGGAATGACCAAGGCGTGCATGCCAAAGACTGGATGATAATGCCGAGAGGGCGACTGGACTTGACGGGCTGGATGGTGAGGGTGACGGCACAAGATAGAGCTCGATCCCCAGTGCTATTACATCTCAGGCGAGTAACCCCCGTAGTAAGATCCTTCACAGAGAAACCAAATGGATCAAACACAAGAGAAATATTATTGTCAGTGGTGAACCGACAGACAGAGATAAGGTTTTTGACAAGTTTGGGGGCAACAAGGACGTTGTTGAGGTGCAAAGGGTTGGTATGGGTTGGTAGTGTGGTGTGGCCAATGCCCGAAGTAGAAAGGCGACCACCGTTGCCGACGATAATAGAATGAGCATGACCCTTAAAAGAAAGAGAGGAGAGTGTACCTGAGGAGTTCGTCATATGAGAGGTAGCGCCAGTGTCCATGTACCAAGTGGCGTCAGGGGGTGTCAGCTGCATTGAGGAGAAGGCATTGTGCACATCAGTCGGGTATGCCTGATCAGACGACGGGTATGCCTGATGACTGAAAGGGCGGGGAGCAGGACCCAATAAGCCCTGCTGCTGGTTGGGATACGAGGCTGGTCCACGAAACGACGCACCGGGGTAGCCATAGGGCATCCAAGGAGGGTAGCCAGGGTTGGGGTACCAAGAGGGGTGGCGGAGATCATACTGCTGCGGGCGGCCATTGCTGCGACCGTCGCGGCCCCTGCCGCGGTCGCCACCTCTTGGTCCCTGCTAGTCGTTGTTGTGGCCAGGCCGGAGGGCAAGTTGCTCGATCATGTCACTGGATGAGACCAACACCGTCTTGTCTTTGGCGGCGTCGGTTGTCTGACGTTGAAGGCGAGTCTCCTCCAGGATCAGTTGAGACCGGGTCTTCTCGAACGTAGGGAGAGGTTCCGTCTGCTGTATATGAGTAGCAACAACATTGTATTCGGAAGGGAGGCCCGAGAGTGCCTGGAGGATGAGATGGGTGACGCTGGGTTTGGAGTCGACGGCGTCGAGCTGATCAGCCAGGGTCTTGATGTGCTGACAGTAGGCAGATATCGACGGGAAAGAAGAAAGCTTGCAACTTGAGAATTCGTGCTCGAGATAGACAGCACGGGTGGACTTGTTGTCTTGAAAGATATCCTGAAGTTTCTTCCAAGCATTCAAGGCGGAGTCTTTGGGGTCAAGTATGGTGGTCAATAGATCTTTTGAGATGGTGTTGAAGATCCATTGAAGGACAATGATGTCAAGTTGAGCGAAGAGATCATCGTCTACGCTTTCAGGGCGTTTGGCGGAGGAGTCAATGTGGTGGAGGACTTTATGAGCCTTAATATGGGTCGTGAAGAGGTGCGACCACATGGTGTATGTACTGGATTCATGATCAAGAATGATAGGGATACAATTTTTGATATTGGAGATGGTTAGGGCGGAATGGAAGGGTGATTTGGTGGCGGTGGGTTCGGTGGTCATTGTGACGAGAATGATGGAGAGAGAGAGGAGTGATGGGTCGGCGGAAAGGGGACGGGGAGGCCGACGGCAAGGGGGTGGCCGAGGCGGGTGGGGAGGGTGGCGACGAGGAGCGGCGAGGAGAGAGAGAGAGAGAGAGGTGGTCGAGGTGAGTGGGGGCGAGGAGAGAGAGAGAGGTGGCGGCTAGGTGGCGGTGAGGAGAGAGAGAGGTGGCGGCTAGGGCTAGGGTTAGAGAAAAAGAAATTTAGGATCTTTGGATCTTAGGTTGTGATACCATGTGAGATTATGAGATTGATTGTAATATCCTCCTTGAGGGTTTCCATTCATTGATATAACATATATATAGGTTATAAAGGTATTGGATCTTAACGGGCTTTTAGCCCACTATACAATATGAGACCTATGTAATCTATCAGTGTCCTTGCTAGTATTAGAAGAATGTAACCTTACCAAGTAGATTCTCAATGCACACACTGAGAAATCAAAGTTGTAGAGTAGGAACATTTCTTGCGTGATGAAGAGTTTGGGCACAAAATTACAAAAAGAAGAAGAGTCTTATTTGGCTGCAACATAGTGAAGTATTTGGTTTTTCAGAAACAAAATGATTTTCGGTTGAAGACAACTCCCAAACATCTAGGAAATTGAAATTTTCATACAAAAACAAATTCATGGTAAGCACCCAAATATTCCAAGATGAGGAGGAAGAGCACACAAATACGCAAAATGCGGGGCACAGACATAAAAAGTAAAAAATCTATTAGCTGGCAATGACCCCGGGGAGCTAAGGGTATGTATTGATGAACTTTGATGGATCCACCCACCCTATAGGAGAGAGCACGGTTGGGTTCATCATTATAAATGAGTTAGGAGAAAACATAAAGATAGGTCACAAGAAAATAGGCAGACAATCAATATTGAAAGTATAAGCACTAACAACAACACTGAAAGGGATCTATTGTTTTTTTTTTATCAAGGTAATAATTCGAGATACCCGACCCCCTAGTGTCGAGTAAATTGAGAGGCTGAAACAATCAATAGATGGACAATTCATATATCAAGATACAAGCGAGCAAAAATAAAAAGACCCGAGTCTTAAATGAACACATGCAACAACGACAAACTTGACATGAGGAAGTAGAGGAAAACTACGATGAGACTGTGAATAATGAGAATATAGGAAAACCGAAAAAACTTTCACGACATCTCGCCGCCGAAGAGACTGGAGCAGAAATACGAAAAAGTGACGTCTCTTGCAGGGTCGTTCCGTTATATTTTGAGGCCTTGTGCAACTTACCTATCGAGGCTTTTTTTTTAAACTAATTCATAGGGAAAACTTGAGAATAACTCCTTTTGTATCGACTCATTTGGTGGTAGGACTACAAACTTGCGAATAGCTCATTTTTTACTTTCAACCAATTTTCTATCTCTTTTTTCTTTTGCGCTTGACATGACCAATGTCAAATCTTGTATGAGATATTCTATCTTTTTAAATCTCAACTTAGTGATTTATAAGGTAGAAAGATTCAAAACAATAACAAAAAAAAATTATGATCATCGAAGAAATTAAAAAGTAACAACTAACAAAAGAATATAGTTAAAATTTGAGATTAATTACCTATCGAAATCCTTGAGCTTGATTCTTTTCTCTATATTTTTTGTGAATTTGTGATGGAAAAAAAAAACAAAGAAAACAAAAATCAAACAGGCTGCTACTGTAAGTTTTTAGGGAAAAAATCGGAATGGGCTGCTGCACAACAATTATTGTTTTTAGAAAAAAATCGGAATAGGCTGCTGCAGAGCAATTGTCGTTTTGAGTTGTTGAGATCCAAGCTTCATGTCACTCCCCCTCCATGAGCTTGCAGGGGGTATTAGGAAAGATAAATATTGTATTTTATCTTCTTTTATTCTGTTATGATTTGTATCTATTTTTATGTATATCCTTGGTGTAAAGGCTATTATAAATATATCGCTCTCTGATTGAATTCAATCAACAGAGATTGCAACCAATTCTTGTGTGATCTTTTATGGTATCCGAGCAAGGTTCAAAACCCTAGCCTTTTTTTTTCATTCCTCTGCCGCCGGTCACCATGTCTACCGAATCCAACAACTCCATCCCGGCCGCCCCTACCGAAACCCCAAACACCACCAATGCCTCCTGCAACCTCCTCTCGGCTGCCATCGGCTCCCAACCCAATTTTGGCCTTCAATTTCCCCAATTCACTATCAAATTGGATCGCTCCAATTTCTCTATTTGGCGCGTCAATGTTCTCGACGCTCTTGATGCGTTTGATCTCAAGGATTTTGTGTTGTCCGACACGATCCCACCAAAAACTCTCCCTCCTGCTGATTCCGACGCCACCACTGCGTCCTCCTCTACCGCTAATCCTGACTATGTTGCGTGGAGGAAAAAGGATAAATTTATCCTTATCTGGCTCCGCACCACCGTTTCCGCTACTCTGGCGTGCTACCTCGTCAAACCCACGACTGCTCGTGAAGCGTGGGTCGCTATCAACGACATGTTTCAACATCAATCTCGGGCCAAGGCGATGTTTCTCAAGCATCAGTTGCACACCGTTCCCAAGGTTGGATCCTCTATGATCGAGTACTTTGAGAAGAAACAAGCCATGGCCGATGCTCTAGCTGATTGTCTGCAGCCAGTTCCTGACGACGAATTCGTCGCATGCATTCTTCAGGGCCTGGATGCATCATATGGACCATTCCGGGCTGCCATTCACTTTCGTTCCGAGTCACTCACGGCTACTGGTCTTCTCGGTCACTTGTTGCGTGAAGAGCAGCGTCTGCAGGACGAATCTCGCCTTGCTGCAGGTATCGATCAGCCCTCATCCCACTATGGTCAGTCTGGTCGCTCGTCTACATCTTCCCAGCCCCGCTCCGACAGGCCTTCTGGCCGCTCGGGGCAAGGCCGCCCATCCTCTGCGCCGTCCACCAACACGCAGCAGGACTCCTCCTCTCCGTCCAACCGTCCCCGCCAGAAGATTCCATGTCAGATATGTGATCGTACGGGACATGCCGCTAAGGATTGCTTCAGCAGGCTTGATGTTCAGGCCTTTCCGTCTCGCCATCCTCCTGAGCGCCTGCAGCGTCCACCTCAGCCTAATCCTGCAGCTTACATGGCGTCGCCGTCCACTATAGCCGATCCCAACTGGGACTTTGACTCCGGAGCTATAGACCACATCACTGGTGATCTCAGCAAGGTCTCCATCGACTCACCGTATGGCGGAGGTGACCAGTTATCTCTTGGCAATGGTACTACCCTTCCTATATCTCATATTGGCCACACTAATTTCCCAGCCACCCCCTCCCCTGTTAAATTGTCTAATGTTCTGGTTGTTCCATCTATGCAAAAGAACCTTATCAGTATCTCTCGCCTAACGAGAGACAATAATGCCTATCTTGAACTGCATTCCTCATATTGTTTGTTGAAGAATTTGCAGGGAAGGGTGCTTCTCAAAGGAATCGTTGACAATGAGCTCTACAATCTGTCTCGCCTCCAGTCACCAGTCCCTCCTCGTGCGCTTGTCGGCGAACGAACCAGTCCGAGTCTGTGGCACCATCGTCTGGGACATCCCAGTCCTCAGATTTTTCGAGTCTTCTGCAACTCCTTCAATTTACCGTTATCTAGTTCTGCACCTTTATCAAAGTGTCAGTCGTGCTCCTTAGGAAAGAGTCGTCGTTTACCAATTTTATCTACACATGTGTCAAAGCACTACTACAATTAAGACCTATTGTTACACTTTCTTGTAGCGGTTGGTCTATTGAAGCGGTTTTTGCAACGGTTTAATCTATTGCGGCGGTTCATGTGGCGGTTTTAATCATCTGCCTCTATAGTATCTATTGTAGCGGTTTTAATACCCTATTGCGGCGATTTTTTTTTACCTATTGAAGCGGTTTTTGTCGGAACACATTTTCCTCCCATTACAAGCGATTTCTATATTTTAGTTTATATTTTATACCATGGTTGTCTCTCTTACTGCTTAAAGTGAAACCCTAAACACTCAGGCCATCGTTCCTCTCCCTCTCACCGACCAAACACTGGCCATCTTCGTGATCCCTCCCCCCTCGCCGCGGCTCCCCTTCTCCAACGTCGCTGCTCAAAGTCGCAGTCCACCATCGTTGTCACCACCCTCGCACCACCACTTCACCTTTTCGCCTAATTTCGACCACCAGCGCTTCCACACCCGACCACCAGCGCGTCTACCAACCGCCTCTGCTCTCTTTCGCGGAAACCAGCCACCACTTTACCTTTTCGCCCAATTCCGACCACCAATGCTTCCACACTCAACCACCAGTGCGTCCACCAGCCGCCTCTGCTCTCTTTCCATCACCGACTTCGATGTCTCTTCGTTTGTTCGTTCGCCTCTTGTCACTGAAATTGATTTCCTAAGATTTTCATGGATGTTGCTTCTGTCTTGGTGAAGGTTATTGAAGACTTCGAATCGTCCTTGACGTCAATCCCGATCAGGTAAGTACATGCTGGTCTGTCCACCTTTAGCTTTGAATTGAACATCTACTTTGAGAGTTTGTTGTGCCTCGGATGAGTGATGGTGTTTTGATGTTCAATATATTCAATTTGGTGGTAGCAGACTGAATTTGTGCTTTAATTTGAGATTTGGTGGTTTGATGGTGAATATAGTGGATTATGTCTATTCTAGTTTTCTTAGATTTTTTTTCTTGATGTGCTCTGTGTCAATAATCAGATTAACTTGGCATTGCTATGGGCTATTGAGTTTGGATAGTAGGGAAGAAGCTAAAAATGTTTACAAGTGAGCATGTAGATATCCTGAAAAAGTTGATGGAATTGTGAAGTACGAGAATCATATGGAGGGTTCCAATTCTAATATATCTTGTTTAAGTTCATTTGATGGGTTTAATGAATCCAGTTCTGTAGAGGATGGGATCAACTGTAGGGGGTTTAGGGAGAAGTTCTTATCTTGTTATTAGCCTTTTCATAGTTGTTGACTTGTTGGGCAGTTCTTATCTTGTTTTTGACATAGATGAAGAATTTAATTTTTTTTTTATATCTAAGCTTCTTATCGAAGAACTGAAATGTGATATTGAAATAAAAATAATAGTAGAAGTAAATTCAGACAAGGTAGCTAATGTCATTTCCCATCCTTGTTTGAATTCAAACAAGGTATCAAGTTTCAATAATAGTAGAAGAGATGGTTCTTATCTTGTTTTTGACATAGATGAAGCATTTACTTTTAGTAATATCTCCAAATAAATAAATAAATCAATAATCCATTTTAGATCTGAAAAACTTTACTGAAAATGGTTGCTTATCCTATATGCTCAAAACCGAATTATTATTCCATTTCAGTTTTCCTTGCAGTTGTATTTTGTTTTTCATTTAGTATCTAAAGCTGTTAGTTGAATGACATTTATATTCCTAATCCTGTGTTAGGTATAAGTTATACAATTGCTTAACAATCTGCATTTTATAGCCGGTTAATTGGGTTTATGTGTCTGAGAGTGTTCAACTATTCATGTATTTCTGGCTATTTTGATGGGGGGGTATTATATATACCGGTATAATTTTATAATCATAAGGTCTGAGAACTAGAACTCAGTTCCTCTCTTTGGCTGTCTCTAGCTCTGTGGTGGGTGAATAAAATAGATTTTTTCCATGAGGCGTTACAAAAAGAAGTAAAAAAAAGGCTGTGGAAATTTCAGATTTACTTTGGAGCTTTTTCAGGACACCCAATAAATCAAGCACCTGGTCCATGTAGGCCAAATTCACTAGAAATGAAAGAGCCCAAACAAAATTTATAAAGAGAGGAGAGTATATGCCCATTCTATAGCCTAAACGAAGCCTCTCTTTTAGTGTGAACTACTCGAAGTGTCTGTGTATGTATAAATATAAATACATACTGATGCATATTTTTTTCCTTTTTAAAGCTTCTTCTATTGCTCCATTCCCTTTTGACTAGCAAATCCAATTTCATATTTCAATCTCCTTCTCTGCAATCATTAATTTCATTTGTTTTTTCCATAATCTTCAATTCAGTGATTTGGCATGAGTTAACGTTCTCTTAAAATGTCTAATTATTTTGTCAGTTAGTTGATATTTCAATTTTCTCTATTTGTAAACTTGATATATGATTCATATTTTCTAGATTCTATTTCAATTTGTGTTTAATTGCTAATGAAATGGGAAGTATCTTAGCATACAGTTTGAATTGTAGACTTCCCTATGTAACTTTGGGTTTGTGTTTACACAAATGCTTGCTGCAGATGATTTTTTTTGTTTCTACCATGTTAGTAATCTCTAAATATTGTTGGAAATTTGCAAAAGTTATAGTAGTAGAGAGTTCTTAAACAATGTGCTTGATATTTTTGTTCCAGCCAACAATTGGTGGGCTCTTGATAAACTCAGTATAACCTCTGAGCTCAGGCTCAACTCTTGTCGATTGTTGTTCATGGCGCTGTGATACCGACTTCTTTTGCTTTCTTCCCCCAATGTCATCTGCTGATCGTGTTCTTTTGTTTTCATGACACTGCATCTGCTCATTTCTAGTTGAAATATTACAGGATAAGTGCTGTGTTTTATGAGAAATCCCTTCTTTATCTGTTTTCATGACACTACATTAGCTCAACTATGTTTCAGCAATAAGCTACTGCGATCGTCAATAATTTAGTCAATTCTCTCTTATTTTGATTCCTGAAATCCAGTGCTGCACAATTACTGCTTTCGTTGAATAATCTTGAAACTTTGTCTTGTCAACAGTGGATATTTCTTTATTGTTACATACAGATCTTGCTCCTACACTTGAATTGGAAGAAATGTTGATTTGTGGATTGAATTCTATCTAGGTCGATTTTATGCCTTTGAGAAAGCTCATAGGTTAGATCCAATCTCTATCGTTCGTGGAGTCTGACAGTTTAAGACACGACTTTTCCAGCGCTTAGAAAAGGTGATCATCTCTCTTTCTTTGCTTGGTTCAGAGTTGATACTATGCTTTTCATTTATTAATGTTTCTCTCATAAAATCGATTTTTGTAATCCTGTTGTTAATTTTCTTTTATTATGAAACTCCTAATGGAGCAGGTGAGAGTGTGAGACAATCAGTGGACAGGCTTTATATGATTTATATTTTATGCAGTGTTCCATGTTATGAATCCAGGAGGAAAAAGTTGATCGGATGGGCTAGAGAGGCCTAGAACTGCATGATCAATCAGGTGCTGCAGTTCTGTTTCCTTTGTCCCATTCTTGAGTTTTCTATCATAGAAGACATAGGAGGCTTTTAGGCAACAACTTCCTTATTTATTGTTTGCTCGTTATAATTTCTATGGTATGTTTTATCTATCATGTCATTCTAAGTTAAATTCCCTGGCCTCATCTGAATTTAACTTTACATTCATCTTATAAAAATATTTAGCTATCATGCCACCAATCCAATTAATTGATCTCCACTGGTGGACTGTGTATAAGTTCATGCTCTTGTTGTGTTTGAATATTTTAGCAATTGGCTTAAATTTTTGCAGGGATTCCTTGACATCATAGAACATTGTTACAATCGAAGACCAATTACATACAATGAATTGCTATCAATAGAAAAGAAGAGGCATCGAGTTTCAACCGTCGGGATTTTTTTGGTTTACTTCAATTTTTTGGACTTGATGATTCTATACCATTTAAGTTGCAAACTTATTTACTAATGTAGTATTGTGTTTAGGTATAAGTTGTGAATCGTGTTGTGGATATGTTATCATTGTAAATATTATTGTAATTTCATTTGGAAGATTAAATGAAATAAAGTGTTATTTATTTAAACAAGCGTTGTATTATCACGTTATTAGTATTTTATAATATGATAATAAATAGGTACATTCAAAATAAATAAATAATAGTATTAAATTAGTAGGGTATAAACCGCTGCATTTGGTCTAATAAACCTTTTAATAAACCGCCACAATTGAGTATAAAACTATAACAATAGATTATAAAAACCGCCACAATAGATAATTTAATCATCACATGCAATCGGAAAAACCGCCACATTAGAGAAGAAAACTGTCGCATTAGATAAGGAAACCGCCACAATAAATATGAACTAACCGCCACACTAGATAGGTCTATTGTGGCAGTTTACTGACCTATTGTGGCGGTTTTTAGCTTCCATAATAAACCGCCACAATAGATGCAAAAACCGCCACACTAGACCTAATGCAACGCGAGCAACAGAGGCGGTTAAAAACCGCCACAATAGGTCTTTTGTGGCGGTTTTTAGGCCTTATGTGGCGGTTTTGATCCGCCACATTAGGCCTTAATTGTAGTAGTGAAAACTACTCCATTTGAGCTTGTTTATTCGGATGTTTGGGGCCCTGCTCCTTCTCTATCAATAAATGGTTGCCGCTATTTTGTTCTGTTTGTGGATGATTGCACTCGCTTTACTTGGATCTATTTTATGTCCCATAAGTCTCAAGTTATCCACTACTTCAAACTCTTTCAGGCCATGGTTCATACTCAATTCAATAAGACCATCAAAGCTCTCCAAACTGATTGGGGAGGAGAGTATCGCAATGTCTCTTCTCTCCTACTATCCCAGGGCATTGATCATCGCATCTCTTGTCCTTACACACCTACTCAAAATGGGATGGTTGAACGGCGCAATCGCACAATTCAAGAAAAGGGTCTCACGCTCTTAGCTCATTCCAAACTTCCACCGGAATTTTGGGAACATGCCTTTCACACTGCCATTTATCTCCACAATCGCACCCCTACCCCTATCCTTCGCAATCAGTCCCCTTATTATCGCCTATTCAGGAGAACTCCTGACTACTCCATTCTTCGCTCCTTTGGGTGTCTCTGCTTCCCCTTTCTCGGTCCCTATCGAGCCAACAAGCTTGAGTTCAAAACAAAAGCTTGCATCTTTTTGGGGTACAGTTCGAGTCACAGGGGTTACCTTTGTTATGAGTCAGCTACCAAACAAATATATGTCAGTCGTCACGTCGTCTTTCATGAGTCTGTTTCCCCTCTCTATCGTCAGCACCCATGTCTTCCCTTACAAGCTCTCCGTTACCTAGCCTTCCTGTTGACATGTTGGTTGCTACGTCTACCTCCCCTGTACCATCGTCGTCCTCAGGTCCAGAGCCCGTTGTTGACGACACTTCAGCATCATCTTCCCCTCTCCCTGCAGGTTCTTCGGCATCGACCACCTCTGCATCGACATCAGCCACCTCGGCCACCCCTGCAACATCCCCACCATCCACCCCATCTTCTGCAGCTCCCTCCTCGTCCACTGCGTCTTCCGACGTCACACCGCCCACCTCGGGCTCCTCCCCTTCCCCTATATTGCCGACCCCTCCAGCCCATCTTCCTCACCTTCGGCCTAGCGACACCTCTGTTCACCCCATGACCACCCGTGCCCAAAAGGGTACCCTTAAACCACGTGCCCTCCTCACCTCCAAACACTCGCTGCCCCCGCCCGCCTACTCAGAAATCGAACCCAAAACCCATCGCCAAGCTGAGAAACATCCTCACTGGGTCTCTGCCATGCGCTCTGAGATCGATGCCCTCACTCACTCTGGTACGTGGTCACTTGTTCCTCGACACCCTTCTATGAATATTGTTGGATGCAAATGGGTCTACAGGATCAAGCGGAATGCTGATGGCTCTATCGATCGCTACAAGGCCAGGCTTGTTGCGAAGGGGTACAATCAAGAGGAAGGCGTTGACTATTTTGACACTTCCAGTCCTGTTGTTCGTCCCACTACCATTCGTCTTGTGCTGAGCATTGCTTTGTCTCGAGACTGGCCCATTCGTCAACTGGACATCAACAATGCCTTCCTAAATGGCGATCTGTCAGAAGAGGTTTACATGGATCAACCTCCTGGTTTTATGGATCCCTCTCGACCTACTCATGTCTTCCGGCTTCGCAAGGCTTTATATGGCCTCAAGCAGGCCCCCAGGGCTTGGTTCAGCAAGCTGAAGTCGTTCTTGATACGCTCTGGTTTCCATGCCTGCCAATCAGATTGCTCCCTATTTGTGCTAGCATCACCCTCGTGTCTCATCTACATCCTTGTTTATGTTGATGACATTATTATCACAGGGAGTGTTCCTTCTGCCATCACTCGCTTCATCGCCTGCCTTCACAGGGAGTTTTCACTGAAGGATCTCGGCCCTCTGCATTTTTTCCTTGGTGTTGAGGTCTCCCGTCTGTCTGACCGCTTGCTTCTCTCCCAGCAGCAATATATCCGTGATCTCCTGGCTCGTGCTAAGATGGATGAGGCCAAGCCGATCTGTAGTCCCGCCGAGCCTCACTCTCGGCTCCATCTCGCTGGGGATCATATGCCTGATCCGTCTCTCTATCGTAGCATTGTCGGGGCTCTTCAGTATGTTGTCATCACTCGGTCAGAGATTGCTTATGCTGTGAATAGGGTGTGTCAGTACATGCAACGTCCGACTGAGGATCATTGGGCAGCTATCAAGCGTATTCTCCGCTACCTCAAGGGCACTCTGTCATACAGTTTTCAGCTCCTACCGACTACCCAGCTCCGTGTCACCGCCTTCACCGATGCCGGTTGGGTGTCTGACTCTGATGACTGTCGCTCGCAATATGGATTTGTTATTTTCTTGGGCAATTCTCTTATCAGCTGGACTTCTAAAAAGCAACGGGTTGTTGCTCGCTCTAGCACCGAGGCCGAGTACCGTGCCATTGCTGAGACTGTTGCTGAACTTCGCTGGATTCAGCAGCTCTTCGCTGACCTTCGGCTCCGTCTCACAGGTCTTCCGGTTGTCCTGTGTGATTCTTTGAGTGCCACCTTCATGACAAGGAACCCTGTTCTCACCAGTCACTCCAAGCACATCCCGGTTGATTTTCATTTTGTCCGTGAGAAGGTAGAGGCTGGTGAGCTTCTAGTGCGTCATATTGACTCGCACAATCAAACTGCCGACATCTTCACCAAGGCTCTTAGCAATCGTCGTTTTGAGTTGTTGAGATCCAAGCTTTATGTCACTCCCCCTCCATGAGCTTGCAGGGGTATTAGGAAAGATAAATATTGTATTTTATCTTCTTTTATTCTGTTATGATTTGTATCTATTTTTATGTATATCCTTGGTGTAAAGGCTATTATAAATATATCGCTCTCTGATTGAATTCAATCAACAGAGATTGCAACCAATTCTTGTGTGATCTTTTAGATTAGGTAATAATTCGAGTACCATACGAACCTGGTTCCTCGAGAGGCCGACATAGTAGGCAGACGGCAAGCCGTCATTCCGTCAAATATACAACGAAAATAAGAAACGGTGCAATACAAAAAGTGGCAACCAAACTACTCCATCGAAACAAACGAGCCTAATCCAAAACAGAAGACAACTTAGATTAAATCCAGAGCCAGGCGCCACCAAGCGATGACACCGCTGGAAAGAAATATAGACATGTCTTTGGAAAATAGAGATAATCATCTTGACGCCCTTATCTATTTCACCAAACCAACTTTCATAGGATCTCACTTGTCCACATTTCACTCAAAGACAACACGGTGGCAGATAAGTTGTACAGACTTATCCTTCAAGATGTGCTTTGTAGGCAAATGATTCGATCCTAATTACTAATCCGAATCATTTCCTTGTTAAAAAAAAGAAGAAGAAGATGAATAGTTTGAGTACGAGATCGACATGGTGGAATATAATGTTCTCCAAACTATACTCACTACCTCACATCATCTGCAAATTACCATAGATTTCAAATTCATAGGTAATAGGTTGGTAAAGTGTTAATGAGAGCCAAGAAAGGATGAATTATTCCTGCCAACTGACTGACTGACAGATCGACTGTGGATGGATCACACCTGCAGAAACAGTACTGTAATTGAAGATTGCAATGGATAAAGGCGGGAGGAGATCTGTTTGCTGCTGCTGTACGCATTGCATCTGTACGTTCTTCCCTTTTGAATGGTTGGGTTGGAGTATCAGCTTGGACATGTACAGTTTGCATCTTTGGGATCTCGTGATTTCAACAAATAAATTGACTGTCAGGAGTGTTGAATTATTTATCTGGTTACGCTGAAAAAGAGAGTTTATACAGTCCAAAAATATTACAAAGCTGCCATTGTAAAGCTTCAAAATCTTTTTCCCCTTTTTACTTCTGAGGATTCTGATGGAGACTCTTCTTTGTTGCTTCCATTTTTCAACTTGTTTGGCCAAATACCCCAAAAATCCTTCCATAGGGTAAATAATTTTTTTTTTTGGTGAATTAGGGTATGTAATTTTATTTGTACTCGAAAAATTCACAAAAAATTAAGCTAATAATTATTAATCCTATTCTTAGAGTATCCACAAGTACGATACTTAACTATTTCTTTAAAAAAAAAATGTTAGTAAATGACACTTGATTTAAGAAAGAGTTTCTTCTTCCATCTACTTTCTCACATTGGGTCTTAAAAATATCTGACTTTTCATTTAATGTTCTGACATTTTCTTTTTTTTTTCTTTAAAATTCTTTAATTTTAAGACACCTGCAAAATGTGGGTAGTGGGTGCTCTTATGAGGTTTTCTAGACACACATTACAAAAATGATTCTTATAAATTATCAATTTTTTGTATGATGAGAAAACTCATCACTTGGTGGCAAACTCTGAGCATGTGACCCAACCGACAAAAGTCAGGCACTAGGTAGACCGGTTTGCACCAACCGGCTTGACTCATTGTTAAGGATCGAGCAAGACAAACCATGGATTTTCACCGAAGGAAAAGGGCAAAGACAGATATCGAATCCGGTACCCCTTTGCTCCACACCAGTAGACCAGCCTGACTAGTTCACTATCATTTTTACTCAATACTTTTATACCAAAGTAACCAAACCCGTATATTCAACATTCTTCCTTCAATTGGTTTTTTGGCCATATGCATATAACCAAGTCTTATTTGTTTAATTAGTTGGTTTTATTTGCACCAACAAGTTACAAAACGAGTTCAATAACGTTTATTTTGATCAATGAAAGTCCAAATTAGTAACAAAAAAATAGATACTATTTAAAACCTTTTTTGTGTGTGTGATTTTTTGCCAAAGTTGACCATATACATATGGATTTGATCCAATTAGGCTTCGGATTAAGGCAAACAAAGCATATGATACTCATACTGCCTAAAGGAGTAATTGTAACGCTGCTACATCTGCGATTCTGCATTCTGCAGTTGGATCTCCCATTCACTTGGTTTGATAGCATCAGCTTTTGGGAATTACTAAAAAGATGCATCTTTGCTGTCATTGTGATAACAATATCCCCCACAATACCTCATGTCTTACCACACTAAATAACCTCTAAACCCTCAACTCTAATGGAGAAAAAGGGTAAAAAGAATAAAAACAAGGCATCACTAGCTCCTTTTATCCTGATTATTCAGGTTTACATGAATTAAATTTAAATAACAAAAAAGATATATAAAATTGTACAAATTATACAATATATAGAGCTAACTTCAAAGATTTTAGACAGAAAGAGAAATAACACATCACTAAATGGATTCTTATATATCTGTATTTTGAATCACTTTCTTAATTGCGATTAAAATAATTAATAATTAGGGATTCAAGAATAAGTTACCACATTTGCATTTCCACCTCATTGGCTTGTAATTAGACAAATTATCAGTCCTTGAATTTAGGGTTTCTTTGGAATTAGGAACCCTAGAGTGGATTTTTGAAGTGAGTTTCAGATGGGGAACAATGGGCACCTGAATTGCCTTGCAATGAACACCATTACTAAACATCCTCACACATGCTGGTGGCCTTGATCCTATCAGTACTGCCCTCTCTCTCAGCTTTTCCTCTCTTCCCTGGTTGATCGATTAAATGCTTCAAAGAATCACTCTTTGTTCATCCTAACTGGTAAATAATTAATAAAGGGGAAAGAAAGTGGAAGATAGAGATGTTTTGTAAGTACCTTAATGACATCAACTGCATTCTGAATTGCTCTACCTGCAAGATATATCATATGTAGTTAAAGAGGATTTATAAAATGGGTATTCAGCGAAGTTTGTAATAATGCAGATTTAAGGGGTGTTTTGTTCAGTTGGAGCTTGTAATTTAATTACCTTGAGCCATGGATGTATTGTGGGTGAAGCTTGAAATCAAGAGGAGGCCTATGGAAATGATTAGATGTTTGGTTAATTTGAAGCTAAAGAGGGACTTTTGAGAGTTGCCCATTTGAGGGAGAGGTGTGATTTTTTTATGGGTTTAAAAAGATAGAGAAGTGAAGGGAGTGTGTTGGGTTGGATTGGATATGGAAGTCAGTTATGACTTATGACTTATCAAGTGGGGAAAAATGCCAACAAAAGACCCTTTCTATAAGTAATCAATTTGCCAACTGAGTCTTCACCTAAAATTAAGAAAAGAAGGAAAGGGGGAAAGAAACTTTCTATAAGTGATATTTTTGTCTACAAATAAAATTTGAATTCGGGTTGTGTCTCTGGTCTTCTTTCTGAGATCTTTTATATTCGGATTTTTTTTTATATTTTGTTTTTCTAGTTGTATCATGACAGTTAGTTCGTCTGTCGTTCACCCGACCTCTCGATTTTCCAAGATCTCTTTGTCATTTGGGATATCGAATTATTTTCCTTTCAAAAAATAAAAAATAAAATTTGAATTCAAGGAATATGACCTTTTTTTTTTCTATGTTCCACGGACAATTCAAAATGATTGCGTGTCCATACATGTTCGTAAGTTCGTTGTATACTCTATCTGTCTCACGATATATGTATTTTACGTACTATTCAGGTACGTTTTCTTAAGAAGTTAAAAACTATATAAAATATCAACATTTTATTAAATATTTTTAAATAGTATGTATGACTAATAAATACAGAATTATTTTAAAAAATTAATTAAAAAATAGATATTTTTATATACTTTTTAAATCATTAAAAACGTGTATAAATAGTCCAAAGACAACTATTGTGAGACGAATGGAGTATTAGACAGTCTTAAATACTCAAGACTCTTACCCCGAGTGTCCTTCATCTAGTCTCTACATCTCTTCCCTTATAGCAATCTCCTCGTTATATCATGTATTTTGAATTGAAACTAGGTGAGTTTTAAAATTCAATATAAAAGTTAATTAACGTACGTGGCTGTGAGAGTGTGTACATAGGTGATGAACACACTCGGTTAGGAGGGTAGAAGGGCAATTTAGTAATTTCACCTGTGCTCAAAGATACAATTGAAATATGCGGGAGAGTTTGTTTTGAGATGTAAGAGCAACCCAACAGATTCTTCATAATGGGTTTTTGGAGAATATTGAGGTTGATTTTGGTCTAACAGCTTCTCCATTGCATTCTCCAAAATAGAGAACGGAGAAAAGAAATGGAGATGATTCCCTAAATTTGGAAAAAACTCTATATATTTTGGGGTAAACTCTATAATGGAGAATCTGTTGGAATTCAGTCCAAAAAAGTTCAGAATATGTAATCTATAATTCTCCATGTTGGAGAATTTTTTAAAGAAGCTGTTGGACATGCTCTAACAAACTGAAACCAACTTTTCTCCCTCTCTAATGGAGTTTTCTCCGTTTTTTCTCTCTGATTTGTGATTGTTGATTTCAATCTTGATTCAATTTCGGTTTCTTCAAATGGTATCAGAGCTCGAGTGTAACGATCATTGAGTTCAAATGATATCGTATGTCTAAGCCCAACACTTGGGTTATGGTGTTTCCGTATACCATACCATTGCGAATACGGGTATACATGTCCGTATATACAAAATTCAAATGTTCTATTGATATGCCTTGATCGAACTACACTCTCCGCAGACTTAGCACTCACTATGAAGTCTTCCTACTTCAAGTATCTGATCATCTGTTTGGGCCATCACATGAATAGGTCGAGTGGGTACGTCTAGTTTTGACACTTGGGCGCCAATCAGTTTGTAAACTTTGTAGGGTATCGAGCCTTATATATATGATCTCTAGCAAGGTTATGCTTTCATCTACATTTCGGCTCTGTTTGCATAGCCCACCTATAATGTCATTAAAGTTTATTTTTAATAAGGTTTTATTTAAAGGATAAGTGTTGGTTTATTATGATATAATTCTTATTTAAAAAAAATTGATTTTAACGGGTTTGCATCCGTCCAAACCCCGCCTTTTCATCTCCCTCTCTTCACATGGCCATGGACACCAATAGCAGCCTCGCAATTTGCCGCTACTCTCTCCTCTGGTGCCGTCGACCATCATTCGAATCTCTGGTGGCGATGAGGGAGGTTTATTCCTCTTATTATTAGTCGATGGAAATCACCAATCCCAAACCCTAATAGCCCAAAATTCAATTTTAGGTTTGAAATTGGAACCTGAGATTTCGGATCTGAGAAGAATAAGGTTGAAATTCAAGTTTAGTATTTGGTGTACAACGTTTGATTCGATGGAAATCGGTGTTCCCTCGAATGTTTTGGTGATGCATCGTCGTTCTAGGGGCACTGGTTGACAATGCCGATGACCTTCTTTCTCCTCCTCCCTCTAATTTGGGCAGCCTTGCCGTCAAGGTGTAAACCCCTGCTGCCTTCGATCAGATTGTCGCCACCAGATATGGTAGCCTTCGCCTCCCCGACCTCGCCCAAGTTATGTTCAAGAACACTTAATTACCATCAATTTCCCTCTCAATTGCTCCATCTCTTCCCCTCCAATGCCACCATCTCCAAAATTGTGCTTCTACAGGAGGTCAATAACATCGCAATCGGTGGAAATTTCATTCTAAATAGTTAAAGAGCCAGAGATGAAGAGAGATGGTTCGAGTTCTGTGTTGGGAAGATGAGTTTGGGGGCCGGATTTGGGTTGGAATAAGATTTCATTCTAATAAATCAGTGGCTTAATTAATTTTGGCATTCCAAACATCAATTCTATACGGTAGCAATTATAAACCAAAAGTCAAAATTTATAAATCATAAACATGCTATCCAAACGGAGCCTTAATTCCCATGGATGATTCTATTAAGCATAATCACCAAGCAATTTTGTCTCATTCATACACTGCATTCATAAAAGAGACAGTTGAGCTAACGAGCACTAGTGATGCATTCCTCCCTTGATACAACGCTTTCATGTTCCTGCATATATCCGGTGATATATATATATATATATATATACCCAACATCTCAAATGGCAAGTTTCATTCACTGAATTTCATCAATAACAGAAGCGAGTGCTTCAATTCAAGCTGAATCGAGTTTCTATTGTTGAAATCTCGATCGATCGTCTGAACACTCGGTTTTAATTTCTCTGATCTTCTTCAATCGATCCTCCTCTCTCCGCTGGTTACTAGTTTGCAAGATCAGATCGAATTCATTGTTATTCATCATCCAATTTGTTTCAATTTCCCCAAATCTCACAGTAAACTAGATAACCAAAAGAACTAAACGGCAAAGAGGAAGAGATTACCTTGCTCGAAGAGAAGGCGACATAGCAAAGAGTAGAGCCTTGGGCGACGACCACAGACCGCGAAGACCACTGACCACCACGGCACCACCGGAAACGAAGAACACAAACTGGACGTACAGGAGCCACCAGCAACAACGATCGGCGCCAAAGAACACAAACTGGACGTACACGAGCAAAGCGAGCAAAGCGAGCAAAGAGAGAGGAATGGACGATCAATTTGCCATCAGGTGCTGGGTGGATCTCGCTCTGCCTCAATTAGCGGGGAAGAAGAAGGCAAGAAGCACAAGAAAGAGAAGTAAAGGAGATTATATCAACTAGCCTATACCCCGTGCGCTACGCACGGGATATTTAAAATTAATCTAAGTATAGCTATCTTATTTTTGGGATGTTATCATATTAATCAACTAGTGTAGAGCCCGTCCCGTGTACGGGAAATATATTAATATAATATTATAAATAATTTAGATAGATTTCAATAAAATATATATATATATATATATATATATATATCAAAATTTCACCAAAAATTAATATAGATATAAATAAAATTAGTTCGACATATTATAAAAATCCAAATATCTTTTATTTAGATTCTCTCAAAATATAAATAAAATTCACATTTATAAGGTAATTTTTTTTCTACTCTACAATTAATTGAATCTCATTTAATTTAATAGATACATGTTTTTTTTTAAAAATATTTCAATATTGTTTTTTTTATTAAATATATAGTACGTTAGTTTACTGAAATATCTCTACACAGATGGATTATAGCTACATATTATGGCTATATAATATCTTAATTATTTATTTTGGCCTCAAATATAATATAGATAGAAATAAAATAACAATTATTAAATGATTGGTTTTGATATAAATAATTATTTCACCAAAAAATAATCTAGATATAAATAAAATAGCACCTAACAAATATAACATATTTATCTATTAATATTTTTGGTAAGTATGACCATGAAATATTTTTTTATCTATATTTTTGTAAATTAACTAAAATATATATAGATAGATTGGGACTTATACGTACAACTTTCTATAAACTATGATAACATATTATTTTATTAATTTTTCCCTAGAATCAACAACAACGCACCACATAAAATGTTATACATCGATTTTAGTATATGTATATAGAATAGAATACGTAGTAAAAAAATATAGATATAGATTATAGAGTGTTTCTAAAACTCCATTAGACACTCAAACCTTGAATCTAACAACCGTCAAAATGATAGCTTAATTAGTTTTATTATTACTACTAATACGTTTAATTATATTGAAATAGAGTAAAGACATACGATGTGTTTAATTATATCTAATTAGTTTTATTATTACTACTAATACGATTTTTTGGTGGGAGATATTATTATTATTATTAGTACGTTTAATTATATTGATTGTGCTATATTGATATAATTTTTTCCTTATAAGATATTTCATATCTATCCAATTATAAGAGTTAATGGTAAAATAAAATAATTATTTTTATTAGATTTCCTTTTTGACGGGAGAAAGTTTTGCGAGACGTACTCACGCGCCGCCACGTAGGCAGATTCACTCACACGCCGCCACGCAGGACGCTATGCATCGGTTTTAGTATATGTATATAGATGCGTTTTAGATGATATAAGTTCAAATCTCGGATACACTATCTATGGTCATCTGTAATTGTGTAGTTAATGATCATGTTGCTTAGCTTTTGGTCTTTTTTTTATCAATTGAAATAGAATTTAGATTAAAAAAAATTCATAAACAAAAAGCTTGAAATTACACAATTAAGAAAAACAATAGAAGTTGAATTCATGCCCATACATGACAGCAATGGTTGAGCAGAAGCTGTAAAATTAACAATAGAAGGATTAGAAGCTGTAAAAAATCTTAAGTGGTATAAAACATGTCTGCTGTAAAAATTCAGGAGCTTAAATATAGAAATTGGAAGATACTCCTCAAATTGACCCTGATTCTCCCGTGCCAAAGTCAAATCAACCCGAAAGTAGGAAGGATACCAAAGGATTGCACTTCTTCGTACCAAAAACCAGCATCAAATAGAAACTATAGTCTGGACATGCCATCCCCTCCATCTTATACGTGAATTGTGTGCACCACACTAATGCTTCAACTTTGCAAGTATGATTCTTTCATGATCATCGTTAGCATCGTTAGCACTTTTATCAAATAGCAAGCGACGAGATAGCTTTTTCCTGTAAGCAGTTGGGAACAGGTGCATTTAAAGATATATTCATGTGGATAGTTTGAGAGGGTCGTAAAGTATAGAGCTTTAAGGTATAGGGAGATATATAATCTTCTAAGTACTATAATTAGTAAAGATAATGACCTGTGCTACTTACGTATTTATTTAATTAAAATTAAAAAAAAAGTTATAGTCTAGTGCTAACTCTATTTCTAAGAAGTGAGATCTCCATTTTTTTTTAAAAAAAAATTGAGATTTGCTTTTGTTAAAACGATTTTTCTAATCTATATTTTTTAAAATTTTCGATTTTGTAAAAATTTCACCAAATTTATTGATACAGTCAATTTTAAACAATATATTTTTAAGTTTACTCATTTTCTTTTGGAGTTTTCATTATTCTTCTTTAATAAAAAAAATGATTAATTAAGATATGCTTTATGACATAAATTAGAGAAACAGTAGGTTAACAATCCATACCACTCCCTATTTCACCCACGCCACACAGCAAAGCACAGGACAACTCAATAAGGTTGTCAATCTTCTTCATTTACGTGTATCCATTGACTAGGCTATGTGGATTCCAACTTTGATGGGTTTTTTAAACAATTGGGTTTTTTTTTTTGCTAAAAAAAAGTTGATAATATTGGGAAACTCCTTTCAAGTTTTTATCTGCTGCATACTTCGTTTTACAATTTGGTAGGCAAAAGCTTCAATGTCTGCGGTTCACCATTGGCGAGAAAGACAATTACATTTCATTCTGAGATGAGGCAAATAATACCGCTAACATCTAGTCATCAGCTACTCTTATTATACTCCTTACTTGGGCGCCCTCTTCTCTCAAATGACCCTAACATTACTACACTTTTGTTGCAACCAAAGCACTCGTTTCTCGTTGCTGTTTAACTAAAGGAAAACTTCTCTGCAGCTGAGATTCTCAAAAAGATCCAGCGCCATATGTATAGGACCTGGTTGATCCCCTGTATCTCATCCAATACACCAATACACTTAATGATACTCCTACACTTACCTTACATTTACCTCGACTGCTTGCTGTGGTAGTCTTCAAGTCTGTCGCTGCTATCATATCTACCAAGGCGTCTGCCATGGCATCTTGCAAATTGCAATTCTTCCTCTTTCCCGGCGACTTCACTGGGATGGGTATTTGTTGGGCGCTTCCTCTTAAACTCTGTTTTCACTGGGACGGGTATTTGTTGAGCATATTTACCACCAACACCATTGTCAGCAGAGATTATACACAACTGTTCGAAAATGGGGCACTCATTAATCTTAACTGGTTCAGGCCTAGTTTGCACCTACCATAAGGAGAAATGAAATTGAATAAATGAGAAACATAGGAGAAAAGGTATGAATTGAAAGAAGGAAGAAACATACCCCAAGCTTTCCCATAAATCAAATCCAATGGTGCAAGAATCTTCTACTGAAAATTTATTTTGGTCAATAGCAGACTTTGTATTATTATAACGTATCCTCAGAATGTCGTAGTGCTTCCTCAACTAATTGCTGTTGAAGTCGAGCCCTGACTGCCTATTAAACTCATCACGAATATGGACCCATGTTTTCTTGTCAAAAACATTATTAGGCCTATTACATAGCTGAATCTGATCTTGTCAAGGGAAGTTGTTCACCTATTAAACTCATCACTGGTCTGGTTCTGTTTCTCTGTAAACACCAAAGTTGAGTTATCCTAAATAAATAAAAGAAAACAT
The DNA here is from genome assembly GCA_037127255.1 of Persicaria tinctoria. NCBI lineage: Eukaryota > Viridiplantae > Streptophyta > Magnoliopsida > Caryophyllales > Polygonaceae > Persicaria > Persicaria tinctoria. The sequence continues at coordinate 14,295,608 of JBANSL010000007.1, read as the reverse complement.
GTTATGGCATTGATTAGTCCATAGGCATCAGCAGAAAAAAGATTTAAAAGCAAATGGTGATGGAAAGATTCACAGAAACCATAGTAAAAAAATTGAAACATAAAAGATTGATCATTACAGGCACATATAATATGGTATAAAACTAAATTCACAATACTAGAAGTGCATAGTTGCTAAGTCTGAATCGTCAATAAGTCAATAAAATTGAGTGAACATGTCAACTGCAAGTTTATCAAGCACACATACATCGAGAGCAATGTTAATACTTTTGTTTGCATAGATCAATTCTCATCCCATCTAAAGCAAAAGGAATTGGATACTTCTAAATGTAATTTGGCACATTTTCTTTGGACACAACAATTCACTGTACAAATAAGCATATACTGTCAATCAGCACATGGCAAGCTACAAAAGAGTCTTATAGAAACGTTCTTTTTCGAACTATAAAACCCAGAAGCAAGGTTAATGAGACATACAGCCAATGCACCTGCCATTCCAGACTCTAGTAACTCATCCCGGGCAGCCTGATTTGGGTTCACTGATGAGAGTCTTTTCACTTCACTTTTCAAGTTGTTCAAATCAGATTTATATACTCTAAGTTTGGCAAGAAGCATCCCCCTAACACTGGCCTGCAAACTTTCTTGCCTCAAGGTCCATTTTTCGGATCTGAAAAGGGAAAAATTGACAAAAAGAAATAAGGTACTGAGTACAAGGCAAAACTTAACAATAGAGAATAAAAGCAATACAAGAAAATATAACCGTAATGTGCAGAATCTACTGTTATTCGCAGAAGTGTTTGCTGGGGGATAATGCTTGCTTATGTTTTGCAAGCAATATGTCAATGTTGCCTTCCTATAATAACACCATAAAATGTGCAGAACATAAGCAAGCAATATGTGCCATAAAATGTCAATGTTGCCTTCCTAGAATAACACCATTTAGCAAAAGCCAATTGAGTACACGTATAAGTAAAAAGGGTGTTTATATAATATATACCATAAAATCCACTCATGATATAACTATATAAGCAACTCAAACAGAGCATTTAATACGATAGATAACTAAGAAAAAAAATGCATCTCAAACAGAGCATTCGGAGTTCAACATTAAAGACATTGGCCTTTAGTGCTTTTCGAAGCTCACAATTTCTTTGGTATTGCTCTTTTAGCCGGCATTACAGCAAACAAAAGCTCACATATTGCCCGATGCTTAACAAAAATTAACCAAGAGGGAATCAATCTAGAAGATGTACTCCTACTCTCTAATTAAGAGAGATAGGCAATTCAATGAAACGAATTATGAAACCCAGAACAGGAAATTAAAGATAAGAGCTGAGCAGGGAGAAAAGAGAACCTTAGTGACGAGAAGATCTTTGGTGAGGGCAAGGTTAGTTTCACAGAAATTGCATCTGTGAACTCGGCTCTCAAGCTCCACCACAAAACCCTGCCCATTTTTTGGAGTCGTTTCAGTCCTTAATTGGGGCATAGAGAAATGGAAGAAGCGTAGAAAAAACCCTGTGAGCAGCAATCATTGAGGCAAATATTGAAATTGAAGAAAATATTGAGGAAAACTAACTGAATAAAACCCTAAATCAGAAACTTATTGAATTATGAGCAACAATCATTAAGGCAAATATTGAACTATGAGCAAGAAACTTATGGAATTATGAGCACGAAATGAAATCCTAAATCAGAGATGCCTAATTTCACAAGAATTTCAGTTTACACCAATCAAAGAGAACGGGGTCAAAAATTAGGGTTTTCAGAGAATAATTTACAAGTAAAGATACCTCGGACTCGGAGGGAGTGAAAGTTGCAGGAGAGTCATATAGCTTATAGAGACGATACAGATTCGCTCGAGCAATTGATGAAGAGGATATTTCTTCAAACGCAAAGAATTAGCATCTTTTAGAAGGGGCTTCGATCGGATGATTCGTCATCGTGTTGGACGTGCTCGACGATAGAACAGGCCAATCCCGCCACCTACACCACCGTCTTTTGAGACCTCCATCATGCGGTAAAAGTGCAGTGGTGGAGAGAGAGAAACCAATTCGTCACTCTCGCCTCTACCTCTCTGTTTGTGTGCGCCCCAATTGAGCCATCCTTCCTCAAATCTCCTCCTGAACATTCATCGGTCTTCTCTTGTGATTGAGAGGGAGTTGGAGATCTTGGGAGAGGAGATCGTGGGAGAGAGAGAAAGTGGCGTGAAAACTGAGCAAGGAATGAGAGATAACTGAAAAAAAAAAAAGTTTAAAAAAATCTGCCGAAAAAAAAAAGTTAAAAAAACTGCAAATTTCTTTGCTTGACACGTGGATGATTCTTTTGCAAAAGAATTGCTTTTGCTATTATATGTATATATTTATGTATTACATTTTACGAGTTTTTTTTTTAAATAATTTTATGAAAGAATTATAAGATATATTTATAATAAAGTTTTTTTTTATGATTTTTATCACTTTATTGATATTATATAATATTTATATATATACACATATTATTAATATTTTAATTTTTTAAAAACCGCCGAAATCGTTCTTAGGTTTAATTTAATAGAAAAATCAAATCTACAAATCGATGATTTCGTAGAAGATCGAAAGAGGCGCCGGTCAGGATTCAATTCTGATCCGTCTCCTCCCGCAACACGGTCGGCGTCGACAGAGGGACGAGCCCCTCCAATCGGATCCGATCCCGCCCCGTCATCGAGCGTAGCCCCGTGGCCAGAGAGGCAGCGGCGAGGGGGGCCTGACAGAGAGGGCGGCGCTGGAGGAAAACACGGTCAAACGGCTTGTTTGCATACAGCAATTTTCTACGACAGCTGCAGTAAAAATGTCTTCCAAAGTAACCACCTGCAACGACCATACCGGATTTAATTAAACCGATAAAACATCAATATCATGCCCTTGAATGTTGACTTAATAAATTAAACACCGCGTACTTAAAAATAAAAATAAAAAACTTCATCAGTTCATATAAGCCAAATCTTTGAAGCTCTTACCCTTATCTCCATCCATGGAAAAACACACTCCAAAGCTGCTGATCTTGTTGTGCCGGGAAGCAAGGGACGTCAGACAAACCCTTTTAACACACACGAATCGGGATGGACAAGAACTGTAAACCAGAGAGCCAAACTCAAGCAACCCAAACCAACAATCAGACACAAACAGAAGATAAATAACCAAGCACAAAGAACACCAGATTTACGTGGAAACCCCAAAACGGGGAAAAAACCACGGGAGACAGAAACTTCCACTATCAACAATAAGAAGTGGGTACAATCTTCCCTAGACAAAGCTAGAGGCATACAACATCATCAAGCATCAACAAGCTTGGCCAAATCTCCAACTATCATCACCCAATTGGTGGAAATCAACAAAACCCAAGAGAGAACCCTAACAAAGGGGATATGAGATTGGAGGCTCAAAACGACGATCCAACCGTACAAAATGAAGCCTATGATGAGGTGAACAACATACCAGAAAATCGTCCCAATCGGAGGTCGTTTGGTCGTCGGTCGGGGCACTTCAAATTGGGCTGAATAGTAGCATACGAAATTATCTCCAAAGTCTCTCTTTTTCTCCCTTTCTCACACTTTGGTTTTCTCTCTCTTACTTTCCCAAATGGAAAGACATCCCATTTTATAAAGGAGGAGGGTAAAACTTCACATGGTAAAAACCACATGGTAAATAGTCCATTGGACTCTTCCCCATATAGGAGGGAAACACAACAGATCTTGATCAGTTTCGCGGTCACTATATTCTCGAGTTCTGCTCAACCCGCGAAGCAGTTCATCTACCACGGCTTTAAGGGCGCCGACCTTGATCTCGATGGTGATGCTAAGATCCTCTCCAACGGCTTGTTGGAGCTTACGAACCTAACGGAGGAGCAACAGGGACACGCCCTTTATCCGTCTCCTTTAAGGTTGAGTGCTTCTGCTTCGCTTTCAACCACCTTTGCTTTTGCAATCAGGCCACTCCTCCCAAAGGCCGGAGGCCATGGCCTCGCCTTTGTTATCTCCTCTTCCAAGGACTTCAGCGAAGCCAGTGGAAACGTTTTCCTCGGGATTGTTAGCAGTACGAGGAATGGGAATGCGTCCAATCATATATTTGCCATCGAGCTGGACACTGCACGCAGTCAAGGAATGGGCGACATAGATAACAACCATGTCGGAATTGATGTCAACAGCGTGAGGTCGGTTGCAGCAGCTTCAGCGAGCTACTATTCCGATAAGAAGCAAAGGAATGTGACCCTGAATCTGATTAGTGGAAAGCCAATGCAGGTATGGATAGAATATAATGCATTGAAAAAGGAAGTTACAGTCGATATAGCCCCACTCGGTGAGCCAAAGCCGAGCAAGGTTCTTTTATCGAAGCAAATTAACCTCTCCGATGTGCTCTTGGATACTATATATGTTGGGTTTTCTGCAGCGACTGGTCAGATTTCAAGCAGCCACTATGTTCTTGGATGGAGCTTCAACCAAAGTGGGCAAGCTGAGAACTTCGATCTTTCGAAGCTTCCAAAGGCTCCAAAAGAGAAGAAGAAAGTTAGTGTTCAGCTAGTAGTCCTACTTTCAATCGTATCGATTCTCCTGGTAGTGGTTGTTGGCTTAGCTTATGTGATACGAAGGAAGAAATACGAAGAAGTAATGGAAGATTGGGAAGAAGAGTATGCAGTTCAAAGGTTTTCTTACAAGGATCTTTACAAGGCAACAAAGGGTTTCAAGGACAAAGAGCTTCTAGGAGCCGGAGGTTTCGGGAAAGTATATCGAGGAACGCTAAGAGCCACCGACACGAAAGTTGCTGTGAAGAAAATATCACATGATTCAAGACAAGGGATGAAGGAGTTTGTGTCTGAGGTGGCGGCCATGAGGAGACTGAGGCACCGAAACTTGGTTCCCTTACTCGGTTACTGCCGGAGAAAAGGAGAGTTGCTCTTGGTGTATGAGTACATGATCAATGGAAGCCTTGACAATCACCTCTTCAACGATGAAACACCGACCCTTTCTTCGTCCCGGAGGTTCAGTATAATCCGAGGAGTCGCATCATCTTTGCTCTACCTTCACGAAGAGTGGGAGCAAGTTGTCCTACACCGAGATATCAAGGCCAGTAACATTCTTTTGGACTCGAACATGAATGCTCGCCTTGGTGACTTTGGCCTTGCGCGGTTATATGATCATGGGCTAATCCTCAAACCACTCGTGTCGTAGGCACCGTTGGGTACCTTGCCCCGGAGTTATCAAGAACAGGCCGGGCAACAACAAGAACCGATGTTTTCGCCTTTGGAACATTTATAATCGAAGTGGCTTGCGGAAGGAGGCCACTAGACATTAAGGGTCTTCCCCAGGATGTGGTTCTTGTCGACTGGGTATGGCAATGTTGGAAGAGAGGGAATATTGTGGAAGCAAGCGATCCTAGATTGGGAGAGGAATACGATAAACCGGAGATGGAGCTGGCTTTGAAGGTTGGGCTACTATGCGTACAACCAAGACCGGAAGCAAGGCCAAATATGAGGCAAGCGTTGCGATTTCTAAATGGTGATGCTGAGTTGCCCGAAATGCCTCTCGAGTTTGAGGAAATCGGTATCTTTGCGAAGAGCATCGGGAGCTCGGCTTCATTGTTTTCGGACAAACCCTCAGCTAGCATGAGCCTCACCGGGCGTTAACTTAACTAAAGCTTTTGTATGCATTGCCTGTTTGTGTTCTCTATCTTGATTTTTACTTGTATGCTTTTAGTTTTCGTGTGGTAATGAAATTTGGTTGTATATATGTACGTAATACACATACTAAAAGCAGGAATAAGTTTGAATAGATATATGACTTTGGAACTTAATTCCCCGTTTTTTTTAATCTTAATTAGTCTAGATCGATTGGCTCAACCGTTCTACATCTGAATCGGGTACTATGTGACTCATTTAAAGAGTTGATTCTCCCACTGACGAGAGACTTCATATTTCAAAGGGGATTCGGAACTTTTTTTTATATAGCAAAGATTAGAAACTTAATTCCTATTTGTTATTTGGTTCCTCTCTTTGAAATTGGAATGTCCCAACCCTATTTTTCAGACAATGCCCAAAACATGAAAGAAGCTCAAGATAAAAGTTGTTTTTAGTCTTTTACTCCGTAGTTGTGAGAACCTAAAAAAGAGTACATACAACTCGATTGACCCCAAATCTTACTTTAAACAGGATAAACTAGGTCGTTGTTTACTTTTGTTGAGAGAATGAAAGATGTGAAGAGATTAAAAATACAGTGTTCCACATCGACAATATGAACAAAGAAGTCTTAATATATAAGTTAGTGAGTTACTCCTCATATTGTCAATTGGTTTTAGGATGGAACGCCACGTGTGCACACGACCCCCGATTCCGAGTCCCGGACGGACTTCAGTAACCTTCGTCACAAAAACTACTTGTTTTAGTTGAATTATTAACTTCATCGTTGAAAACGTGAAAATGACATCGTTGAAAACATGAAAATGACAAGTATTGATGAAACGAGATTGTAAGAAGCTAAGGTTTCAAATCCCATTATTGAGATATACTATGAATCAACCCTATCCCAAACATGAAAAGGACGATATACGTAGGACTTCTGTATAAGAGAGCTTTCAAGTGGTGCTGTCAACCAGAGAGTAATTATTGCTAAATTAATATGTACCAGCTCTTGTCGTTTTTAGCATTGATGATTTCAAACAAGTCATCTCAATCCAGTGCAATCCTACGCAATTGTTACACTTATTATTTGAACTATATTTTAACATTATACGCCGTAATAAAGTTTAAAATTATATCTATACTTTTTTTTACGGGATTGCTAAACACACGGTGAAAATATCGCAAAGTGTACGGTGAAATGAATCGAACGCGAACTGCGAGTACGCGAAAGGGCGAATACGCACTGCGCATGCATAAAACAGTTGCGTCCCAAAGAGCACTGCGACTTTGCACTATGCACTCGTTCTGTGTCCTAACACTGTTTAATTACCTAATCTGCATTTCCACTACACACTCACATTTATGTCTCGTACTGATTTTTAGGTAGTAGTTTTGTTTGAATTGGATATAAATAAAATTATATATAATTTAAATATTTTTATCTAATTTTTATAAAAAATAATATAAATATAAATAAAATTAATTTGACATATTATATATAATCTAAATATCTTTTATTTGGATTCTATCAAAATATAAATAAAATTCCCTTTTATCCGGTAAAATATTTTTTTTCTAAATTATCGTTAATTAAATATTTTGTAATTTAATAGATAGCTGATTTTAAAAAATATATTTTTTTAATTAAATATGTAGTATATATTTCTTATGTTATTTTACTAAAATATCTATTTCTGAATACATAATATTTTAATAATTTATTTTGTCCTAAAAAAATATTGAATTTTTTAGCTAAGTGTTCATTTTCTACAATGCCTTTTGCAAAATGTCCACTTTTATTTTCCCTTTTGCAAAATGTCCTAATATTACATTTTTGCCCCTCCTTCCCATTTTTATTTTGACCATTGACCGGTCAAAGTCAATGAATTGGTGACACAATTTTGGTGACACAGAAAAAATTTTGCTGACACGTTTTTTTTTTACGAAATTAGTCTCACCACCTTTATAAGTGGTAACACCGGTCAATGGCTTTAGTGGCACAACTTTGGTGACACATGTATGATGATAAACAAATTTTTGGGTGACAATTTTTTTTTTTTACGATATTAGTGTCACCGCCCTATCGATGTCACCACAAACCATATCGTTGTCACCACCATTCATATCGCTGTCACCACCCTTATTGTGGTCACCACTCCTATCGCTGTCACCACCACTCCTATCGTTGTCACCACCACCTCTATCATTGTCACCACCACCCATATTGTTGTTACCACCCTTATTGTTGTCACCACCTCTATCGTTGTCACCACTCATATCGCTGTCACCACCACTCCCATCGATGTCACCACCACTCCTATCGCTGTCACCACCCTTATTACTGCCACCACCTCTATCGCTGTCACTACTCCTATCGCTGTCACCACCACTTCTATCGATGTCACCACCACTCATATCGCTGTCACCACCGCTCATATCGCTGTCACCACCCCCTATCGATGTCACCACCACCCCTATCACTGTCACCAACACCCATATTGCTGTCACCACCTCTATCGATGTCACCGCCCTATTGTTGTCACCACTCCTATCGTTGTCACCACCACTCCAATCGTTGTCATCACCACCCCTATCATTGTCACCACCACTCCTATCGCTGTCACCACCCTTATTGCTATCACCTCCTCTATCGCTGTCACCATCCTATCGTTGTTACCACTCCTATTGCTGTCACCACCACCCTTATCACTGTCACCACCACCCTTATCACTGTCACCACCACCCCTATCACTGTCACCACGACCCCTATCGCTATCACCATCCCTATCGTTGTCACCACCCCTATCGTTGTCACCACCCCTATCGCTTCACCACCCTTATCACTATCACCCTTATCACTATGGTGACACCTTTGTTTTTTAATAAGATGACTGCATTGATATTGTCGGTGGTGATACATACAATAGCAATTTTTTTGGTGACAGATTTATTGTTCGAGTTTTTTTTTACGGAATCACTGTCACCACAGATGTCACCACCCTTATTAGAGTTGACACTTTTGGTGACACATGTAATTTCATGAAAAATTAAAAAAAAAATTAGTGTAATCAACTACAATACGACCAAATTGAATTGCTAGCTAAAAAAAATTCAATCAAATGAGTAAGATCCAACCAAACGACATAACAAATTTCTAGTAAATTTAGCAAATTGAAGAAGAGGTAGCAGATTCTCTTATGCAACGGTGTCTCGCCGGAATATAGCAAATTGAAGAAGAGGCAGCAAATTGACTGACCTTGTCGATGAATCACGCAAAAAAAGATCAATCACGCGGAAAATGAGTTCCAGAAAACTGATTGCTTAACCTTGCCGATCTATGAAGCAGAGGATGGGAGGCGTTGTCTTTCCGCTGCAAGCAACGATGTCGAGTTCAACTCTGACGAATCGACCGGAGGACTTAATCACTCGGCTTGGATCATCCGACAGAGAAGCATTGCTTCTTGAATCTGGTAGAGAAGGACATGTAACTCTGTAAGAGGTCGAGAGAGGGAGAACGAAGGGACGAAGCCTGACTCCCAGTCAACGGGGGAGGAATAGCTAGTGGAGGAGGCAACCATGGAAGGTGGCTTCTGAGCAAGAGAGAGGATAACGATGGTGGACGGAGATCTCGATCTCAGATTTGGATGCGGATCTAAGAATTCAGACGAATCTCCCGATTCATCGCCGCCTCGACCTAGCTCTCTTCGTCCCCGCCGCCATATCCGAATATATCTGAATCTGCGATTTGAACCTGCGATCTGAGAATTCCTGCGATCTGAGAATTCAGACAAATCTCTGTGAATCTGCTATCAGAATCTCCCTTTCAACCGTGAAAACCGACAAAATCGCAGATATGAATCTCTGATTCGAATCTCCATTTCAATCCGGTCGCAACTCCGATCCAGAGGTCTCCATGCCTCCATTCCGAACAGAGGCAGCGGTGATGGTCGCGACTCCGATCAAGAGGTCTTCATGGCTCCCCTTCCGCTATGTAATCAGACGACCGTTTTCTCGCCTCCCTCTCTCAGATATGTGGGAACTCTATGGAGAAGGTGAGGCGGCCTATGTATCTAAACAAGGTTAAGTAATAACAAGGGTAAAATGGGGTTTTCAAAAAAAATTGAGACATTTAGCAAAAACTAATTTTAAGTGGACATTTTACAAAAAGGGTTTGTCAAAATGGACATTTAGTTAAATTTCTTCAATAATATTATAGATATAAATAAGATCATTGTAATGATATGGATTGAATTTCATATAATCTTCTCACTTGACAACTGCTTGGTATATAAATAGATCGACTCCCTCCGTTTACTTTTATAAGTCGTTACTATTCACACACGTTTTTCTTGAGAAGATAAAAAAAAACTATATAAAATATTTTTTTATATTTTTTAATAATCTTTTACTTATTACTAAAAATACGAAATTATTAAAAAATTTAATTAAAACTTAATATTTTATATATCTATCGTGCACGTACTTGATGAATTAATATGGAGTAGGAATAGGCCTTTTTCCTTTTCTTTTTTTGATAGTACAGTAAGTGTTAACAGATTTGCAGATTTGCATAATTGGCAGCAATTTGCAGGTTTAAAATAATAATAATAATATATCTGCGTATACCTATGGAAAAATTTGGTCAAATATCCATCTAGGATATCTAATTAGATAAGTGTTCATTTATTTTTGCCAATTAAGTAAATGTCCATAATATTTGTATAAACCCCAAACTACCCTTATCCTCCTTTTATTATTCCTTCCCTCTGCCTCACACCTCCCAGCCGACGCAAACCCTACCCACACAATTCAAGTTCACCGTCGCCCCTCTGCCTCACACCTCCCAGCCGGCGCAATCGCTGCCCACACAAGTTCACCGTCGCCGATGAAGACCCGACGCCGGCCGTTAAGAAGGAGATTCGGGAGATCGTGGTCTCCAACCACCTCCTTCAACAACCACCACTACAATAACCACATCCACCGTTCAATCAACCTGCTGGAGATCCAAATCGAGAGAACGGGTGGCGGAATCACTTGCGGAATCACTAGCGAGCATGGGCGCGCACTCGGCATGCAACCTCAATAGAGTCGTCGGACTTAGCCTCAGCATCAACCACTCCAGAAGCGCCGATCTCGACGACCGCATCTTCACTCAGGCAACACCTCTTAATTCAGATTATCCCCTCTTAATTCAGGCTTCTCGGTCGAAACAAGACATTGCTTGGTTCAAATTTGCTTGGAGGACTTGAAGATGTGCTTTTAATTTAGTGCTCAGTTCTTTTGCAAGATGTCTATCCATATACTAGATGTCCCTTCAATCATGGGCTTTTTAATTCAATAAAATGAGCGATGATTACCAATAATCAGGAAGTTGATTAATTAGAAGTTGATCTTGTGCATTCCTATACTAGATGTCCCTTCATGGGCTTTTTAATTCAACAAAATGAGCGACAGTTACCAATAATCAGGATTCAATTCGGTGTGTGAAAAATTAATGAAGTTGATTGATTCGATTTGGTCTATGCTCACCTTGTTTCAGGTTTCAGTTTGGTGACAAAAGTGAGTTAATATTAGTTGACAAATGTAATGGCATTAGTACTATACACGCATTTTATTTTGGTGACAGTGCTTGTAGTTGGTGAAAATAGGTTGGTGGCACTATTTTGGTGACAATATTTGAAGTTATATAATGTAGTGGTGACATTTATTATTGTTTTCTTAGTTTTAGTTACTCTAAGGTATATTGTTTTGTCATTGGTGACAATAGATTATCATCTTGGTGATATTTAGTATGGTGATGACATTTTGTTTGTGATTACATGGTCTTGATGACAAATATTTGTTGAAAAAATATTTTGATGACACTATTTTATTGTTGGTGACAACAGATTACTAAAGTAGGTTGGTGACAATAGAGGGTGGTGATAATGTTCTCTATTTAGGGATAATAGGTTGGTGACAATGTTTTTAAGTTGGTGACAATTGGTTTGTGACAATGTTTGGTGGCAGTGTTCACTTGTTGGTGAAAATAATTTGATGACAGTGTTTCGTAGTTGTTGACAATAGGTTGGTGACAATATTTTATAGTCTGGCAATTAAGTATTACAAAGTTAAACTTTACATCAGATTTCATCTACTTAGGGTCATTATTGTAACAAAAATGCGTTAATATTATATGGCAAATGTGATGTCATTATAGTATTGTACATCAAATTTTCGTCTGCTCAGGTTTAGCCCCTCTTGGGTCTATGCTCCCCTTGTTCTAGGGTTTCAGTTTTGTAACAAAAATGTGTTAATATTAGATGACAAATCTGATAACATTAGCATTGTAAACATTTTAGTTTGATGAAAGTGATTTATAGTTGGTGAAAATTGGTTGGTGACACTGTTTTGTCATTGGTGACAATTAATTTCTAAAAAGAGGTGGTTGACAGTAGATTGGTGACAAAGTTTTGTAATTGGTGACAGTATATTATTGACCAAAGCTTGATGAAAATAGGTTGGTTACACTGTTTTATTGTTGGTGACAATAGATTACGGAAAAGAGGTTGGTGACAATGTTTTTTATAAGTTGGTGACAATACAGTTGATTAAACAATATGAAAACAATGTTCTGTAGTTGGTGACAATGTCTTGGTGATGTATAATGTCATGGTGACAATTTTTTTAAGGTTACAATATCATGGTGACAATATATTGTCATCAGTCTCGTCACTAATAGTTGTCACCAACAATTGTCATCAGGAAAATCATCTATTAGCAGATAAACCTCATTTGTCACCGAGGAAAAGTGTTACCGACAACTGTCACCGGAAAAAAATCAACCGTCACCCAAAATTTTTTGTCACCAACAATTATCACAAGAAAAAAAGAAAATCAATTGTGACTAGAAAAGATTTTCCCCTAACTGTCACCGGAAAAAATAAAATGTCACAAAAAATCAATTGTCACCAAAATAATTGTCACAATTAACTGTCACCAGAAAAATATACTCAACTGTCACCAAAAAATTGTCACCAAATGCAGGCGTTGACCGGAATGGTCAATGTTGACTAGTCAATGTTAAAATTAAAAATTGTCAAAGGGGGAAGGAGGAAGGGTTAGGGATATGGAAGGAGGGGTATTTTTGGAAAAAATGGACATTTACTTAATTATGTAAAAAAGTGGACAGTTACTTAATTTTGACATGAAAATGGATATTTACCAAATTTAACCTATACCTATTACGCGGTTGCGGAATTTATTTATTTTTTTAAAAAGCGCAATTGCGCATTGCGGGTGCGCGGATCTGCGCATCCGTAATGCGCGAACGCGAATAGTGTAAACGGCGATATAATCACCGTGCAAATAGTAACCTTTTTTTCATATAGATAAATATTTAGATGTGATCAGATCCCGCTATATATACCACAATCCAATAATACGGAGTATCTTTTTAGATACAAATAAGGTCTCTATCCTGAATGGGGAAATGTGGAGACAAATTTAACAATGCTAGACATGCGGTTTGCACATTTGTTGACCTCTCGATAGATATAGGAGATTATGAGCATCTCAAATTATTGAAACAGGAGAAGGATATTACTAGAGCTGGCAAAATCCGACCCGAAAACCCAATCCGATCGACCTGGAAACGATTGTCTTGAACACCGACCCAACCCGACCCATTTTGGCCCCGAAGTCCGAATAATCGATAACCGAAACTCACACAAATCCGAATGAACCGAACCCGATTCAACCGAAATCCATTAAGACCCAAACACGTTATAACCGAAGCTCGAAATAACCCGAACTTTAAGATACATTATAGTAAATTTTTCAAAATGAATATTGAAGAAAACTTGAGACAATTCAAACCCGAAATAACCGAAACCCGAGACAAGCGAAACCCGAGACAATTGAAAACCAAATGACTGAAACTCGATACCACCGAAACCCGAACCCGACCCAACCGAATAATCAAATTATTAGATTTTACCCGAAATCCGAATGACCTGAAACCCGACTAACTGAACCCGAACCCGACCGACCCGCCCGATTTCCACCTCTAGATATTAGTGATGAGCATTTCAATATCTCATGGACATGCTAGCACCATTTGAGAGATTGATGACTACCAAATTGTCATCAATCCTTAATTATAATGCGAGAAAGCCACAACTCCTTCGATTCAACACACCAAGGTTGGCGTTCTTCCACCTAAGTTGTGCTCCTCCAACTGCGACAAGATCACCCTGAAGATTACGGATGATAAACTCCGCAAAAGTCATTTCCATGGAAATGTGGCTACCATCAAAATTAATCTTGTAAGCTCCTAAGGAGGGTTTCTTCCATCTTAAATTTTTTTTCAAGACAATGTTGTGTTATTGATGCAGGAGCTTAGTTCTATCTTTTAGGAGCTAAATTTTATCTTTATTATTTGTATTACTTTCATAATAATCTTAGACAATTTCAATATTTTATCTTTTTAGCCATTCTTGGCACATAAGTTAGGTTTTAGGGTTTTTGTTCTATTTAAGCATTTGAAGGCATGAACCATATAATTAATCTTTCATATTATTAATCAAATATTGGTTTACAGAGTTTTTTTCTTTATCTATTGGTAGATTCTAATAAGCTCCCTTCCTGGTGGAAGAACATATGACGAGGAAGAGCATGCATAGAACCACGATGTGGGAACCTAACATCGGATGTGACCTAAGTGGCCAATGATTGGAGTGCCTTGAAGAACTCCCTCTGCAATAGGGTGCCTTCGACCGACCGGACGGGGTCACTTCCTTCGTTCATCTAGGCAGATAACGCATCAACGTCTGCCCTCATTGCCATGCCTAGGTCCACGACATTCACTGCTTGCGATGGCTTCTTGTCGTTTCCCACATGCGGCTTCTTCACTGGGTGAGTTACCTGAACAGAGAGAACGTTGTAGGGTGTCGATGGGTCCTCCTACTGCGTCGATTGAGGAGCACCTCAACCTCAACCTCGATAGATAATGAAACATACATGACAACTACTAAAATTGACAGGACAGTCAAGTGCCCATACCTCGCTGGTGTCTATAGTAGTTGCGAGCTCCAAATCGTACGTGGGGTAAGTCTCCTCTCCAGACTTCAGATGGTGTGAACACAACCCAAACTAGCTCGCAAAGCATCGATGTAGATCATGAAGTCCTCTATCTCATCTGGCAATGCTATGACTGGTGCGATCGTCAACCTCTCCTTCAGAAGCTCAAAGCTGGCCTGACACTCCTCGCTCCAAATGAAAGGAACGTTCTTCCGAGTCAATTGAGTCATCGGTTTGGCGATCCATGAAAAGTCCTGAACAAAATGCCAACAATAGCTGGCCAAACCGAGTAAGGAACGGATGTCTCGAATGTTCTTGGGCACATCCCAAGCAACGATGGCGTCAATCTTCACCGGATCCACGACGACTACCGTTGCTGAGATGATCACGTGACCTAGGAATGTCACCTCTGAGATCCAAAAGTCACACTTGCTGTATTTTCCATACAACTGATGCCTCTACAATGTCTCCAAAACAATCCTCAGGTGCTCCTCGTGATCCTCTCTGCTCCTCGAGTACACCAAGATGTCCTCTATGAAGACAACCACGAATCTGTCCATATAGTCTATGAACAGTCGGTTCATAAGCTCCATGAAAGCTGTAGGTGCATTGTTCGGACCAAAAGGCATGACCACAAACTCATAATGGAAACATCGCGTCCTAAAGATCGTCTTCTGAATGTCTGCATACCTCACTCTGAGTTGAAGATAACCTAACCTCAAGTCGATCTTCGGGAACACAACGACACCCTAGAGTGCGCTGATCCATCAAGTCATCGATCCTCAAAAGCGGATAATGGTTCTTCACCGTCACCCGGTTCACCTCGCGGTAATCAATGCACAGTCTCAATGAACCATCCTTCTTCTTGACGAACAGCACTGGGTCTCCTCATGGGGACGCACTCGGACGAATCTAGCCCTTCTCGGCCAACTGCTCAAGCTGAGCCTTCAGCTCCACCATCTATGTGGCTGCCATCCGGTATGGAACTAGGGAGATTGGTCTGGTGCCCGACTCCAACTCAATAGCGAAGCCGACATCTCTCTATAGAGGTAACATGGGTACCTCATCTGGGAAGACTTTGGTGAAATCTCGAACCACAACTATGTCTGACATGTTGGGCTTGCCTCGATCTGCCTCTAAGGCGTAACACCGATATCCCGTATAACCCAGATCCAAAAGTCTCGCCACTCTGACAGTGGTGATCAGTGCCCCGTTCCTCTTGGGGTCACTACCCCAAACCTGGTGCTCTGTGCCATCATCTACCAAAATAGACACTGTCCTCATCCACAAGCTGATAATCGCCTCGTAGTAGGTTATAAAATCCATGCCGATAATCAAGTCGGATGTCTTTAAAGTCATCCCGATCAGGTCTGCGTGCCACTCTCGCTCACCTATACGGACCCCATCCGGAAACTTGTCGTTGAAGTAGTGGGTCAGCTCCTCATCCACCTTGACCACGTCAAGGTTCCCCTTTGCGTCAGCCAATTGCCTCTGTTGCAGATACACCCAGAAGAAGTCAAGAACGGCGACGCCTGCATACTTGTCATCTGGTGGTATTCGAGCCGAACGAGCCGAGCTTGAGATGTTCAAGCTTGGCTCGAATGGAATACGAGTCGAGCCGAGCTCGAGCCTAAAATCTATACGAGCTTTTTTTAGTGATCAAGCTCGGCTCGCGAGCCCAATCCTAAACTCGAGCTCGGCTTGATAGGCTCGATCAAGTCGAACGAACAAGCCTGAGCTCGTTCGAGCTCGTTGCTCAAGCTCGTTTGTTCGGGCTCGATAGGCTCGTAAGCTCGTTTGAGTTGTTCAAATGCAAATAAACTGTATAACACATAAAAATGTACAAAGCATAAGTTCGAAATATGGATATTGTTTATGCTACATACACAAGCTCATAACATGTTCGAAATACATGGCATCGAATAAATTTGAAATAAAACACAAGCGAGACATTGCCCTGCTCATAACAACAGAAGATAATTCATCAGTGAAACCGAAACTGTCCCCTCCTCGGTCAGCATGCATAATCTTCCCTTCTGATATCTTTTCCACTAACTCCATTGATTTTACACCTGCCCAAATCAAATCCACCATCATGAATTTCATGTTTGTTATTTACAGTGACAATTTATCAAGAGAAGCAAATGAATTCCAAGTATTTGAAGACAAGCAAATGAATTTCATGTTTGTTATTTACAGTGACAGTTTCTCAAGTGAAGCAAATGAATTCTAAGTATTTTAAGACAAGCAAATGAATTTCATGTTTGTTTTGTACAGTGGCACTTTCTCAAGTGAAGCAAATGAATTCTAAGTATTTTAAGACAAGCAAATGCAATCTAGTTAGCCAGTTCTTAAACCATAATTTTATACCAAAATATTCTAAAAAATGAAATGAATCATATCTAAAGTTGTGACATATAAAAATGATGCACAAAGAACACAATCAACACAACAAATTAAGTCAAGACAGTTAACAATCCTGAGTAACAAGTGCTAAAAGAATCAATAAATAATCCATATACATTCATAATGTAATCAAAGCAAAGGTCATCTTGATTCTTATTTTAACTTTAAGTTTGTGCAGTGCAGAATTACATAAACTCCATTTCTCTACCATGAGCAATTCAGATGCTTATTTTAATGAATACAGAGTAGAAAACCCTAAACAAATAATCAATTAAGGTGCCTCATCTGTAGATCTGATTTTGTATGTAAAAAAATGCACAGAAAATATAATGCAAAAACTAGAAATTGCATCTAGCGAAGATGAGATGGATGGCAACATCAAGTAGCACACCAATAGATCTACCTCCAAAACCCCAAATTAAAAGCTAATTAAACATGACAATCAAAATCAAGAATCATACAAGCTAGAGTTTCACAGTAAAACAAATTTCAACAAGGTTTATTTCTACAAAAAGGTTTGAAGATCTGGAGAAAGATAAATATACCTTCACAACTTCGAAGACCGGAGTTGCCGAGAACCAGAGCCGTCGAGATTCGAAGACCGGAGTCACCAAGAGTCGAGAGAGAACCAAGCGGTCGAGTGAGATCGATATGGGCGAGAGATCTCAAATGATTCAGATCTGTGATTCGTTGAACTATGTGGAAGAGCCGAAGAGAGTGAAAGTTGTCTGGTTTGTGGAATGCGAGAGAGACGTCGATAGGGAGGAGTTGGAGACGGAGTCGGGAGAGAGAGTAGAGACAGTCACAGAGAGATAGACGTCGATAGGAAGGAAGGAGCGACTGAGGGAAGGTAGATCACCGGCGCCGCCTGCGAACTGAGTCGTGTGGTGGTGCTGCTGTTCACCGGCGCCGCCTAAGCCCTGGGGGAAGGAAGGACGATAGGCGATTGAACGAACCAACGAAGCACAGGAGAAAGAGGAGATGCGCCGACTGCGAACAACCCATTTTAAACCTAAACCCTCATACCTCACAAGTCATAACCGTAGGGCCGGGGTATTTTCGTAAATTCATACAACGAGCTTCCGAGCTCGGCTCGGGCTCGGCTCGGGCTCGGCTCGAGCTCGGTTCGAGCCTAAAAACCTGTTCAAGCTCGGCTTGTTTTACGTCTTCGAACGAGCTCGAGTCGAGCTTTTTCGAACCGAGCCCGAGCCGAGCTCTAGCTGTTCGGCTCATATACCAGCCCTATCTGAGGGTGCAAGCATGCTCGATATGATGCACGCACGGAAAACCATTTAGATGAAAGAGCATATGACGAGGAAGAGGATGCATAGAACCATGATGTGGGAACCTAAACTCGGATGTGACCCAAGTGGCCAGTGATTGGAGTGCCCAGAAGAACTCTCTCTGCAGTAGGGTGCCTTCGACCGACCGTACGGGGTCACTTCCTTCATTCATCCAGGTAGATAACGCATCAACGTCTACCCTAATTTCCATGCCTAGGTCCACGACATCCACTACTTGTGATGGCTTCTTGTCGTTGCCCACACGCGACTTCTTCGGTGGGTGAGTTACCTCAGCCAGGGAAAACGTTATAGGATGTCAATGGGTCCTCCTACTGTGCCGTTTGAGAGGCACCTCAACCTCAACCTCGACACATAATGAAACATACATGACAATTACTAAAATTGACAAGACAGTCAAGTGCCCATACCTCGCCGGTGTCTAGAGTAGGTGTCTCTGACTGACCACCCTCCTTTTCCTCCTTGGCGGGTTGTCTCTCCTCTTTGTCCTTCATTGCTCCATCAACCTATCCACGTGACAGGTAATGAAATTGACATGTAATGATATTTACATCACATGTACTAACATTTACATGACATCTAATAAAATTGACATGATAGTAAAAGTGCGCATACCTCTGCGGTGCCCAGAATAGGTGTCTCCGACTCACCCTCCTTGGATTTCCCATGGTCGCTTCGCTTGGTGGGCTGTCTCTCCTTGTCCTTCCCTGCGTCATCATCCTATCGATACACAGAATTTGTTAACATGACAATTATAATGTCACGACACAGGAATAAACTTACCTGCCTCATCGAGAGGACCTCCCTTTGCTCCTCCAACTCCCTAGTCCCCTTCCCCATCACTGCCCTCTTTAAGTCTTTGATCGACTCCTCAAGTGTGGCCAGTTTCGATCCGAACTCCGTAGTTATACTCCATGCCATGTTGTCCATCTTTGTCAGTAACCTTGACTCGATCCCTAATATGTCAGCTTGTGTCTGCATACCTATCCTGGATTCTTGCGTTGCCCCAGGTGCTTCCCTTCATGGTTTCCATGGGGGTTTTGGTTTTGCCGCTACAAACGCCCGAGCAATGTCGACCGATGTCCTGCTTCTCGTGAGAGTATCAGGCATTGTGGGCCACAAGTTTAGTTCCTCCACTGCATCAGGGATGAGAACCGGCCTTATAGCGTTAGGTTCGTCGAAGTACCCGAGCTCTTCCTTAGCCTCCCGCGGTCAGGTATTGATGGCGTCATACTCGAGGTTCCCGTCTTTAGACTCGTACCGCAGACACCTAGGGTACAGCCTAGCGCCTAGGCAATTAGGCGGATTTAGACAAAACTTGATTATTTCCCTATATTTTAATGGGTAGAACATGTCAATAATTTATATAATGTTGTAATATTTATAATATCACTCATAAACCCAAATTTGGTGTGCTTAACTAACATTAAAGTCAATAAATGTAAAAGCGCTCGCCTGACTGATAACTTTAAGCCTCCTAAAATCTGAAACCATAGGCTTGAATCAAAAGTAAATGCATCCCGACTTGGGGGATAAAAAAAACTATAAGCTGACTAATCACTCTCTTAGAAACTAAATCTAAATAATCACCCACCTAGGCGGGGCTAGGTGGGATTAGGCGGGGACTATACGACACCTAGGCGGGATTAGGCGGCGCTTATGCGGAAATCCGCCTAGAGGACGCCTAGGCGTAAAAATTCCTAGGTACCTTGCCGCCTAGCGCCTAGGCGCAATTTTTAGAATAGTGGGTACAAGTCCTCATCTATGATGTTCGCGCATTGGGCGAAAATTGGAGGGAGGGTTTCGTACACCCGGAGCTGCAAACATCGGTTGTCCAATACAAAGTCAACTGATGTCCAATATACAATAATAGGTTGGCCAGTATAAAGTCATTGTTAGGCTACTAGTAATTCATAGGGCGTCCAGTGAGGTTTGTGTACGAGCTTGGAAGGCGAGGGGGAAGTCGAGCAGGCAGTAGGTCGGGCATGGTGTAGTGGCGTTGGCATTGTGTTGCAGCTTCCTCTTGATTAATTGCATGGTTGAGGAACTCATGAGGTCGATTGTAGTAAAGCCGACCCCACGGGTACCCCAGAAACCTTTCAACATCGGCGACGAGGTTGACCACCCAACCCTGATTGTAGTTTCGGGGTTCCTTCCCGAACAACATGCCCTCGACTAACATCAATAGGGCAAATTTAAACTTGCTGACTGACGATCACTCAGATTTTATTGCCACATGGAACATCACCTCGAACTCGGACATCCTCAACTTGTCAACTCCGAAGAAATCAAAACTTATCACTCAAATCTCGGACATAGCCAATTTCGGTCCATCATAACAATCCCACAAATTGTGTCAAATTTATTGGGCAATGCTTTTCATTTATCAATAGTTTTCAAGTAATTCCGTCTTGTTTCGTTCTCACTCCCGTTGATCTTTTTGCCCAAATTGTTATGTGTACGTATAATATACATGTACTACAAGCTAAGCTATGTTCCAAATTTCCAATGTATCCATGGATTTAATGAACAAAATCATATCTTGGATTGGAAGGAGAAAAGATTTTATGAAATCTCAATTTGGATAAACCATACAAAATACTGTATGTTCACCTAAAAAATACAAAATACTGTATGATTTTTACATTTAGTAGTTATCACTAACGAACAAATTGAAAGACGGCCCATTTAGGCCCAAAACTATCTGGGCCTCATAAGGTCCATCAGAAAGTAGAAAGCCATGTTAGGGCTCTTCTGAAGCGGCGATTGACGTCGTCGAAGGGAAGTCCCCGGCGCCAGATAATGGCGACGTTCACCTCCATCTCCTTGGTTTCTTCTCCGGCGTTTCAGGTCTGTTCCCGCTTTCTTCAATGCCTTTTATGTTCTTCCCTTTCCGTTTCGGTTTTCTCAGCTCCGCTCAAAATCAGTTACAATTATTAGCCCCAATCCGACGATTTTAATCATCTATCTCTTCAAACAAATTGTTGCTTGCAATACCTGTCAATTTGATTTCTGGAACACTATGATTTCATGAACTGATGTTTCTCTTTCCAGAAGAACATGTAATTGAATCTGCATACTTGATAATGGAATCTCTCCTCTTGAATTGAAATTTGAACACACTTAAATGTTCTCAGTTCAATTTTGCCATTGCTGCAGCCGCGGATGTTCTTTACCTGCACGTTTAGAACTAGACAGCAAACTACATTCCGGCATAATCGAGATCGGCAGAGCTTTTGCGAACCCTCTAGGAAAGTAGTGAGTGCACAGTTGACAGTTCCTGATGATGATAGAGCACGCTTTGTTATGATGAAGGAAAAGCTATGGCAATCTTTACCAGATTCAGCCAAAGACTTTGAATGGAAGAAAGCAGGAGATGTTCTGCAGCATCAGTTGTTATCTGTTGGACTGAAAGCACTCGGATGGTTGTTCGTTGCGTGGTTCGGTTTTAGCTGCATCTCAGATGCCATCTATTCTATCTCTGTCAACAAAGAGTTACTCATGCCTTTGGGTCTTTTTGCTGGCTGCTTGTTGGCCGACTTCGTTAAGGAGACGTCTCTGGAGTTCTTTCGCCATTCGGAGGTGAAATTCTTATGCACATTTGATTCATTTGAAATCTAAATTGTTGGCTTAACCCTGAGTGCCTTGTTTGAATTTGCAGTCGACAGCTTTGGACCACCACCTTGTTGGAATTGGCTGTTTCTGCATTCTGCTTAAGTTGATTTCTCTCCTTCTACCTGTTCAAGGGCGAGTATTCCTCCTCCATGTTGCAAACGGAGGACTGTTGCAAGTTTTGTGGCTATGGCGAAGCTCGTTGAAGAAAAATTTCAGCGCTGATTGAAAAGCCTTTCTACGTATGGGCACTGTAAAAGAATTTGAGTTCTTTGAGTATAATTTTTGTTAGCTGGTGCTTGTTGTAGCTCGTATTCGTGTCTCATGAATGCATATTTAGGTGTTTGATTTGCCCTAGTGTACACAAAAAAGTGAACTGTAATATTCGAATTTCTGTTGGATCTTGCACAAATTCTGTGCATAAAATGCTTGCAGCATTTCCCTGGAATGCCATAAAATGAGTATATGCTCTGCTTGAATTCACATTATCTGCAATCAAAAGAACGGTGTGAACGAGCGTAGCAATGCCTGGCATCTTTTCAGATGTTTGCAAATCCTGTGCCATTGTTGTTTCGCACTTTCAGAGGATTGACCTTTCAAAGCCTTTGCGGCATCCAATACATGGGAAAATAGAAAGCCTAATAGAAACGACAGTGGCAAAGGGTAGCTTCGACAGTGTGTTTTCTCGCAAATAAAACCATTACGGCGTTTATGGGTTTGATTACCACCTTATGCCTGCTCAATTCTCTGACCACAATTTACATCCTTCATAGCACATGATAGTTACCACAAGATACACAACGCTCATTAACAAGAAAGTGGAAATCTGATTTGCAACAGAACACCCACGTAATTCCAGTTGTGACCATTAAGCAATCGAATGTTACAACAAACAGGGAAATGTAACTAGGTTGCAAGCTAAAATCCTGTCTTAATCGCCCTGACGTATATACTTGGTTATTGTTTCCCACATAAGCTCATTTTTCTTTTTCTTTTTTTATCGAAACATAAGCTCATTTTTATCGTAGATGCACTTGTGAGGAAGATACAGATTACAGACCCAGGTAAAGATGCACTTGTGCTAACATTATTGAACAGGTGGTTAACTTCTTTGCTTACATTTTTGAACCTTTTTATCTTCTGAACACTATGATTGAGGAGGTGGAGCCCTATAGTATGCTGGAACCATTGCAGGGAAAAACATCTTCCTTACGCCCTCTGCCTTGATGATCGGAAATATGATAGCAGATGCACCCTGTCAAGCCACATATTTCATTTCAGAATGTGATAATGATTTCTTATTGACGTTCTTAAATTAATCATCAAATAAAATAATGGAGTTTCACTCACATATATCAATCTAGCTCCAATCCACATGCGCTTTGGCGATGGAAAGGGGAGCAATAAGCGGCCAACCCCATATATAGCGACAGAAAAGAAATGGAGAACCAAGCTCAATGGACGAGGGTTTAGACCAGAGAGTAGAGAAATAGGTCCTGATGAGAAGATCCCTCCAAGACTAAGGTAATCAAAGCAGGCATCACGCATCTCATTTCTTGCTCGATCCGGTGAAGCACAAAATACCTTGTACAAGGCACCAGCCAATGTATTTATCGTAGATGCAACCGGCTGCATATGACAAAATTCACTCATGTATTTAGCATCAACAGCATGAAAATTTCTGTGACAAATATTATATGCAAGAAATTATAATTAAAGAATTTACCTTTCGCAAAGTGTAGAAAGATTCAAGGTATCTGCAAATTTTAGATGAATCATCCAGATCCTTCAAAGGCTTTAGAAGATTTCTTAAGACGACAATATCAGATAAAGCAACTGTCATTCCACCTCCGGTTAAGGGATGGCGCATATTAAAGGCATCACCCATCAAAAGGGCTCCTGGGGTAGGAAGAGGAGCAGCTGGCATGCTTCTGTTTGGCATTGATTTGATATTACCCTTCTCAACTGCAGCCACAAAGGAATCATAGATTTCTGGAGGGACCTGAAATGTGCACCAAACGGTTCTCTGTTTGGTTAGACAATAATATGCAAAATGAATCATAATAAGAGTCAATCTGAATGTAATCTGTAAGAGTAAGAAAGGATCCAATCAAACATGAAGGAGAGATGTAAGAATTGCATGCCTGAGGAGCCACCACAGTCTTCAAGTAATTAGCCAGGTCACCATTTGAAACAGAGGGGACCTTTTGTCCCGGCACATCAACAAGGCAACGAATTTCTGTGCTACTGATTGGGTAGAATAAGACTGGAGATGGATCTCCCAGAATAACATGTCCATGATTTGCAAATGGGAGATTGCAGTTCTCCAGGACAAGTCCAACAAAACAAGAAGGGACATCTATCTACGGTAGACAAATTTTGAAAAATGATGTTGTCAATTCACCATCACCATAATGAAGCAATGAATAAATACTGTTTGAAAAGGTTTTAGGTTGCTTGAGTATGTGTTAGGTGATCAGTTGATTATCAACAAGTCAAAGGAACTTCAATAATTGAAATAAATAAAATCTAGACCTGCAGTGTTAAGACCTTTACTTAGCAAATACCTTAGGCTTGCAAAGTGAGCGACGCAAGTTTGAAAAGCAACCATCACAAACAACAGTAAGGGGTGCATACGCACTCAATTCTTCACCATTCTTGTTCTTGTACCGAACACCTTTGACAACACCATTTTCTTCAAGAAGGGACGTGACTGTTCCTTGCTCTAAGAGCACACTGCCGAATGATAAAAAGTTGCACTTAAAAATTTATAATAAACGAAGGATTCAATATTGTAAATTAAGGCCCATCTGAACAGAGTATAATATATAGCAACAGTCAGCAGCTACTACCCTACTACTCAAATCAGACAGTGAATAAGTTGGTAACTATATGAATCCTAAACAACTCGGACTATATGTGAGCTCCGAATCCTTGATTTGAGAGCCCAATTTCACCTTCCACGCATAATTAAGAAATAGAAACAGGTAATCAAATAAAATAGCCACTCCCATAATCATGATTCATGACTTTGATAATCAAGATACATTCAGACAAACAACTATGCAATCCGGGACATTTCAGTTGACTGAAAAGTTTTAGTCAATATGACTAGTGTAAGGATGGTTATAAGGGGATGCAAGATAATGCCATAGAGTAACAACATAGTGAAACAACATACTTTGGGAGAGATGCAGCTTTTTCTCTCATCCTCATGATGAAGCGGCCATTGTGAAATCCCCTGCCAGAGACATCAGTATGGAATTCTTCCAGAGGATATGGAAGTTTGGTATTCTTCCCGTCCTTGAAAAGAGCATATCCAAAAACCTTTTGAGAATCAATTTCCTCCACACAGTCTGGCAATCAGAAAGACAAACAACGAGTGAGTTGTAATGCATTTGTATACCACTAATATGAACATGAAACTGGAAGTTTTCCTTTTCCTTTGGTCCTAACCTTCAAGTCCCAGCTCAACCAATTTGAGGTATCCTCCTGGTTGAAGAAGTTCACCAACAATTCTATCAGGTTCGGTCAGATCTCTTTCAATAATATGGACACGCCGCCCATCCTGCAATTGTAATTACAAGTTGGTCACATTAACATTACAGAAAAAATCAGATTCAAACATCAATTCGACATTAGAATACATAAGAACACAAGTAGATGAGAAGAAGCAAAACAAGGAGATAAAAGACTGCAAGTCTACAAGCATAGATGGTATGGCTAGTACAGTTCCCTATTCAGTTCCTTCAACATTGGATAAAAATCTATCACCAATTTATAACTACCATCTCCAGAGTTCATTGTATGATTCATCCGGGAATGAAGTACATATCCAAGTTCGATTCTGAGTTGGATTTTCTACCTCTCAACAACAAAACCCCTAATTTGTCCCTCGCATGAGACCTGATAAACTCAAGACTCAACCATGGAAATTTAAATAACAAAAAAAGGAAGCAATCAAGCAACGGATTGATGTTATTGAATCTCTTTCATCCAGAACCGGAAATAGCAAAAGACACCGCTAAATCCTAGAAAAATCAAAAGCCAATTGATGCGGCGAAAAGCACAAAAACAAACTGTAAAAAAAGTCAAAAGCAAAATCGGCAGTCCCAAATAATTGGAGAGAATCAAAGAACTGACCTTCGCCAAAGTGTGAGCAAGGGCGGAACCGGCAACACCGGCTCCAACTATAATAACATCAGGTCGGCTGCCGCCGTCGATGGATCTACAATCTACGGCGGTCGTGGCTGTTTTGCTCAAGGGATGTTCCCGGATCTCGGACGAATCCCCCGGACGTCTTCGGGAGAACGAATTCCACAGGAACGCAAAGGCGAACACCGAAGCGATGATCGCTCCAAAAGTATAGTAATCGAACATTCTAGATCCACCGCGAAACGCCGATGAGAGGTGGCGACACCGGCAAAGTAGACCGCCAAAATGCACGCTCTCTCACTCTCTCTCTCTCTCCCACACAACGAGGTTGGAGTTGGATGCACAAAGCAGGAACAAAACAGAATCGGAAGGCAAAACCGCGAGAAATATTGAGAGGACAAATCATGCATTTTATAAACTTGTACAACTCAGCGGCCCCACCACCCTTTTACGGAGAGTTTCGTGGTGTTTTTAAATTAAATAGTACGTTTGCTTAGGGTTTGAGTTTTTTTCGGATTTGCTATGGGTGTTTTTTTTTAGCAAATGGGTATTTCTTTTGATATATTATGTGTTTGTATTTATTTTACATTTTTATGATCTCATTCATCGGAATCCTCTCGAGTTGACTAACCACCATCCGAATTTTTTCCTTATAAAAAATAAAAATTAAATAAAGACAAATCAATGCTATTTTTCAAGACTAAAGTTTACGCTAATTCTTTAAAATATAATCGACATCTTCCTTCATTTTTAATTGACTTTCTACTATAGTTTTTAAGTGATAAAAATTATATAAATTATATAAATTTTTAATAATTTAATACTTATTAATAATAAGTATAATATTATTAAAACATATCGAATACAAAATTGATATTTAACTAGTTTTTACATTCTTAAAAAAAGTACATCATTTGAAAAATTCAATTGAAAACAAATAGATGGAGTATCGTTTATTATTTATATACGTTTTTTAAAATGATTTCAAATTATATAAAATATTCATTTTTTAAATAACATTATATAGCTTTTATCTTCTACCAACAAAATATAGCTTTTATCAATCTAAAAAAAACGTGCGTAAATAGTAAACGACACATCTTGTCGAACTGATGGAATATTTTCTATCTGTCTTTCTAATCTATACTTTTTTATGACTTACGTTCAAAATCTTAATTAGAATTTTTTTCATAAAATAAAATAAAATATAAGAAAGCAATTAAAAGAATAGCTAAAAATATAAAAAAAAATTAGGGAATAATTAGATTTTGAGTCATAGGGTAGAAAATTTAATTTTTTATATTTATCTCAAAATTGAGATTAATTTTCCTTAAAATAAATGAGTTTTCACAAAGCCACCCTTAAAATAAAAATTTATAGAAAACTAACCATAAATTTATTTTTCTTTTAAAAGATAACCCACCATTTTAAAATTATTTAAAACTTAATATTATATTAACACTTAATGATTTATGATCATTTCTTTTTTTTTCTTTAGTCTAGTTCGAATAGATAGTTTTGACAAAATGTGATCCGACCTAAGAACCCACCCTAACTTGACCCATAAATACATGATTTTGACACAAATATTAAAACTTGAATCCAGAGGCGGATCCTCTTTAGGGCCAGGGGTGGCAGTCGCCCCCGCAATCGAAAATAAAATTTAACATACATATTCCTCTCGTCAATACCTTCGATTTGATATATTATAAGCTCGAATCCGATATCTGAGCAAAAAGTTATAAGCGTTTCAATTTTCAGCACTAAATATATGTAAATTCATTATAATAGTTCCCACATCATTTACTAAACCAATATGTATCATTTATTAATTTCATGTCTTAATAATATAATTATATCCGAAAACTTCAAATTATGAGGTTATATTGAAATATGTGAAAACCATGAAATAAAGCATGTAAGATTTATGCTTTATTCTAGTTACACATCCATAACATTGATGATTTTTCGGAAAAGAAAAATCAGGGTTTAATTTTACCAACAATATTTTTTATCGTAATTTTCCGCCCCCTCATGCAACAATTCCAGGATCCGCCACTGCTTGAATCCAAAGTGACCGAACCTATTGGACTCCTAAAAATGTTGAGTTGGATCATACATTCATACGTCAACTTCATCCATGAGTTTGACCCATAAAATTTTGAGTAAATGGTAGTGAATATACCACTTTATTTTCACCTTTGCAAAAATATCACTCCCCCCTATAAAATGTGGTAAATGTCAAAAAGTGTATTTATTTTGCAAAACTAACAGGTCAAGGTGACCTTTTGTTATGGGTTAAAAAAATTTGGACGGGCTTTTGAAATTTGGGAAATATTTGGGCGGGATTTAAGGATCACACAATCGAATCTGCAGATGGAGAGAAAGAGAAGGGAAAAGGGGCACGGCCGCACGGGGGTTAGCCTCGCCGGACAGCCTTGTCACCTCTGTAGGACCTCTAGTGCCACCGTGGAAACCGGCGCCAATGCCCGAGCCGTCGCTGGTAGCACCAGTGCGATAATCGGCACCAGTGCGTAGGCGTGAGAGACCTACTTGAATCTGCGAGTGGCTTCTTCTCTGGCGAAATTCAAGGATTGCTCGTGCTTATCGGGGTGGAAATTGATCGCCAATCCACGGAAAGCCTCTTTAATTTCGTGTTTCGATGTGTTCCGTCGCAACCATAGGACCCTGTAGAGATCCTCCGCCATTGCTGAAATTGACCTTCGATTCCGGATTACGAGTTCCAAGAATTGAGAAATTGATTTGTTGAAGACCAGTTCCAGGCAAAATCGAGGTCATTGAGATGCAGATTACAGATGTATAAATCTAAATTCGCGGTGACAGTGTTGGATGTGAGGATATTTCATAGGTAAATCAATCGCCCTTCAATCAATTTTGATATTCGTGGCAAATTTGTGGCCGGAGGAGGGTCTGTTACTCTTACAGTGTTGCCTAAATACTCAGCAAGTTTTATATGCATTTTTCTAAGAGATGATTCCTAGAGCATCAAATTGAATGCTTTATTTGTTCTTCACCCAATTTTGTTCCATGAACATTAATAATATCTGACAGGGCTTAGTCTTCAATTGGCTAAGACATCGGTTTTATTGGCTAGACAACAGGAGTTACTGGTGTTGTGAGCCTAATTTGCCATGTTTTACACTTACTTTTATATCGATTTATGCATACATTGCATGCATTTAGGTTAGAATAATACAGAATATGTGTAGTTTACACTTATTTGCAATATATGGAGGTCTACACAAGTTTTGGTTATATTTCTCAGAAATCGGACGCACTTTGGAGCTTAAAGGAAACTCATGGAGAAGCTAAGAATGGTGCATCTGGAGAAAATGCCATTTTTCACCATTCTTACTTCTGAATCAAGCTTTGATGTCTTCATTAGAGTTGTAGCCCTCGGAAAGAGCTTTCCAACGCATGGTCATATGCGTCAATCCGACGAACGAGGACTCGGGAAAGTGCGTTTTAAGAACAGAGAGCTGAGAGATTTACTCGATATCGAGTACTTTTACTCGAGATCGACCAAAAATGTACAAGGAGTGCCTGGTCGAGGAGGAGCTGATCGAGAAGCCGAAGCCGAAGACATGCCGGGTTACACTCTACTCGAGATCGAGGAACCCGGAAGCCGGGCCATGTCGAAGAGAAGCTGCTCGACGTCACCAGGTCAAAGCATGATCGATCACCTTTACTCGAGATTGAGTAAGATGCCCGAGATCGAGGAAATTTGTGAGCCACTTCCGAGCATGTCGAGTACCAGTTGCCCGAGACGCCGAGCCGAGCAAAGTCGATGACCGACGTTACTCGAGAGTCGAGATCGAGTAAACCTACTCGAGATCGAGGAGATCTGTCCGGAAGCCGCATTACGCAGTTTGCTGTCCTACTCGGATTGGGAGTCCTTGGATCCGATTCTATCCAATTTTGGCCGAGATCTATCAACAACTATCAACATCTATCTATG
Organism: Persicaria tinctoria; assembly: GCA_037127255.1. Lineage (NCBI taxonomy): Eukaryota > Viridiplantae > Streptophyta > Magnoliopsida > Caryophyllales > Polygonaceae > Persicaria > Persicaria tinctoria. Next base: position 14,265,447 of record JBANSL010000007.1, on the reverse strand, counting down.
GAGAGAAGACTTACCTATTTAGATATAATTTCCCCTTTTAGATTTAATTCCTTTACATTTATTTATCTTTAATGCTTTAGATATAGATTTAGATATAGATATAGATATTCTATCCTTGAATAGCAAGGATTAGAAGGCTATAAATAAAGCCCATGAGGCTGATTTTAGGATCATCCAATTCAGAAAGTAGAGAAGTAGTTCACAGAGACGGTTTAGGAGTTCGAAGGTTTTAGGGTTTTGGCATTCAACGAGAGTTGGATTGCCGGGATTGTAAAGGCTTTGAATTTAGTTTAATGCAAGTTTCTTTTCATACATCAATGTCTGAGGTTGCAATGAAGCGCGAGTAGTCCACCCACTTCTAGGGTTGGGGCGAGCCCGACGATAGCCATGCGCGTTTGAGGTAAAGATCCGACTTTTATCATGTTTTGAGCATCTACTACTTGTTATGTGTTTATTACCCATCTAATGGAGGTCCATGATAACAACTTGGATTGTAAACATAAAATCAGTAGAGACAATTAGGGTTTTTTGAAAGAGTTGTCTTATTGTTGGAAAAGGCGAAAGCTTAGTCCTTTGATGCGAATTATATGATTATCTGTTTTATATCTGCCTTATGCATGCTTAGTTATCGTTGTTGCAAACCCCAATCTTGGAAGTCCTTTTCATACAATTTAGTTCGAATCCCCAACGCCTTTGCATTTACTTTATTTCGTTTTAGTTTCTGTCTTCCTCGAGATCGACTAGCACTCCTCGATCTCGAGTTATTGATCTTCGACCCATGTCGATGTATCTTCTGTGTGCAGGTGATCGACAAGGCCAACTCGACCAAGACAAGCTTACTCGATCTCGGGTAAGGCTTTGTCGAGATCGACCAAAAATCACCGAGTTGCTACTGCGTTGTTCGACTGTCCGATCTTTTGTCGAGTTGCTGTACTCGAGATCTAGGACCACTGTTGTCGACTTCTGTGAGATTTCTCCGCTGACACGCTTCCTCGTGGATCGATCCTGACTTCCCACTGCTACATCGGGAGGAAGTCTTGTAATTATTTGCAAGGGACGGAATCTGGTTTGCTTTGATTTATTTATATTTTATATTTGCATTCTCGATTTCCTCCTACAACAACTGGCTAGTAAGCGTAAATTGCATATATTTAGGGTTCGCATCCCAAGCAACCAAGACAGAGCCATATACTGTAACTAACGTACATAAATGCAAAATAACAAAAAACCAACATTCGGCAACTCAAAGAATGTAATCTATCCTAGCTATCATTGAGGTGGGAAGTTCCTGAGGTAGATAAGATCCGGTAGAGGTTATTCTTACATTGGCTAAAAGATCGTGGTCACTGGCTAGGCAACAGTAGTTACTGGCTAGTATGCGTAAATCGCAATTTTTTTAAGGCCAAGCGAAACCATGTATAGGGTTGTATGGAATTTTTTGTGTGTTTCAGCACCTAGTTAGTATTTCTCCCTCCTCCATGTCCACGACAACTTTGCCTTTCATCTCCGGAGCAACGATTGTCGGTTTTGCCTAGGTTTTCTGGTTTATCTTGCCAGTTGTGTGAATTTTTGTGCCACCTGAATTGTTGTCTTTGCCATCCAAATGGTTTTCCATGCAATACTCCAAATTGAGTTCAAGATATGATATAGACCCAAGTTTACTTCGAAATATTTTTTTCCATAAACATATATAAAGTGGGTGTCTATAGATAGATAAAATTAAATGAAGTTCAAAATATATTTATTTTTTAATTTTAACAAATAAAAATGGCCAAAAAATAGTTTAAAACAATTAAAGTGGGTCTCCCTCTCTCCTCCTCTCTCTCCCCCCCCTTGGTTACCTTCAACCTGTTGGGAAGGTGCCCAAAAATTTTGCAAAAATGACATTTTGTCATTGTCATGCAAATAATCTCACCTATGGCTATTTTTACAAAGTTGGGTGTAAAGTGGTATATTGGTGCAAAACATCCTAAAATTTTCTACTATTGCTGAGAAAAACTAAAATATGTTTATTATTGTGATAAATCAAATTATAAACATGGGGGAAATTAATTTCACTCATTCTCAAACTTAATTCAAATTAATTATATATTAGTTGTTTCTAAATATTTATTTGATTTACAGTTAGATTATATGATGCTTTTTATTTATCTTGTCATTCTGATGCTATTAACTAATAAGATGTTATGTGCTCAAAAAAAAAAAAAAAAAAAAACTAATAAGATGTTACAAAAACAAATTAATCATAAAGTGAGATTCGCTCATAAATATTTATAAATTAATTACTAATTTATAACCGTTATACCAATCACCATATTGTTATTTAAGCACAAAACTGGTAGTGTATATCTTGATGTACTGTTCAAACCAGTGGACGATAATCGATGGGCTAACAATTATTTTATAAATCAACAACTACTTGCTAATTAATGCCATCTCTTACCCGCTAACCGGATGTCGTGATTAGCTGTCATTTTCTTTTATTAATTGTATATTTTTTTATTAGGAAATAATTTGGATAAAGGTCTATTCAATAGTATCCTTGCGGATAAGATCTTGAAAATCTGAGTTTAAACTTATATTCTTCCTAGGGTTGGAAATTACACGCGGGTAACCGCTTTACCCGTCCCACCCGTATTAATTTTGCGGGCGAAAACCCGCAAAAAGTGGGTGACGGATGGAGCGGGTGCGGGTGAAGCGGGTGATAGATGGATTATGGGTGAAGATTTTTCACTCATTACCCGCCCCAATAATCCACCCATTAACCCGCCCCCTTCACCCGCCCCGCATACCCGCATAAAACCCTAAAAGTTTATCTATATATGTGTGTGATTTGACTATTTTACCCTTTCCAATTGAAAATGTAAATTATTTTTTTTCTAATTGTATTTTTCTATCTTTTTTTTACATCTTTAATTGAGAACATATAGTTTTATTTGTTCATGTGCATGTTAGGATCGATAATGTGGTGGATCCGCTCAATTATTAAAAATGGAAAACATGCGATTCTACTACTATCTACTCTTCAAGTTCTATTCTCACCTATTTTAGTATCATTTTGTAATTTTAAGTAACACATTATTGTGATGTATGAGTATATAACGCGTATTTGAAGTTAACGAACTTATATATGTAGTATTTATAAATTAAATTTTAAGTTTTTATTCATCTTTTAAAGTAACTCGAAAAATCACCACTACACCCATTGGGTACCCGCATCACCCGCGCGGAGCGGGTGAGGGTGAAGGAGTTTGCGGGTGATGGGTGGAGCGGGTGAGATTATTTATCCGCGGGGCGAGTGATGGAGTGACTTCATCCACCCATAACCCGCCCCATTTCCACCCCTAATTCTTCCCCAAAGCAGAGTGACTAAGGTGTACAACATTGTCAGTCACTCTGTTGCCAGAACGGGGAACATGGGAGAAAATAAAATCCCCGTGTTTTTTTTATTATTATTAACTGGATATTCGACATAATCAATTTTATCTCCCATGGACATTTTGTTATGTGATTCATGTAATCGATGATGATTTTTAAATCTCCTTCAATAATAAGTCTTTGTATCTTAAGCTTCCTTGCTTCCTCGATTCCTAATCTAAGTGTTAAGGCCTCGTTCATAAGTGGGGATCCATTTCCCAATTTTGCATAGGCAATTCTGTGAGGTTCTCCAACCCGAGTGAGAATCCTCTGTCCCTAAGTTTGTCCCCCCTTATTTTCCCCTCTCATAAATTCTCTTTATTTTTTATTGTTTTTAATCTATTTTTTATTTTTATTTTATTTTTCTTTTTAAACAATGTTTGTGAGGAGGGGACGGGGGAGGGGGACAGAGGATGTGAATCCAACCAACCCAGTCTCTAATGATTATTTCGGCACTACAACTTTTTGATAGCAACAAGGAACCATCAAAGTTTAACTTGTAAACCCCAAAGGGTGGTTTGGACCACTTTCTCATGACATGTTTTTTGTTATTCCCCTTCTGACATTGCCAATCGGGGGTTCTGTTTTGTTCATCCGAAACAAGTTGTTCTTCGAACGAGCAAGCCCTCTTCCACGAGGTTGTGTGTTGATTAATAAAGACCTTGATGGTCGTGTCATTGGGTGGGGGGTATTCCGGAAAGACACGCCGTTTCTGAAATACCAGATCGCCCACCAACTTGTAACGATTTTTTGGATTTTCTCTTTTGCTAGAGTCTTTAGCCATGCTAACACTTTCCCAATATCGCGGTATGCTGAGATGATTTGTCGTCATTTATGGTTTTCAGCAATCATTAGGTGTTGTGTTGTTAGTTGTAAATATCATCCTCACATCAATCCTGACAGATTTGGCAAGTGGTAGGAATGGGAACTCCCTAACACGCAAGTCTATTCTTAGTAGGCAGTCCATACTAACCAGCCTTCCACAAAAAGTTTTTAATTTTCGGGGGAATATTAAGGTTTCAGGTCCAGGAGTTATTATGTACCCGTGTGGTTGTGGTGTTGGTGATAAGTTTGAATGCCGAAGGCGTTGTGAACCAGCCATTCTTGTCCGACCACTAGTACAATCTGTCTTCCATTACAGACATTGGTAACGGAATGACGAGTATCTCCTTTCTTAGGTTGGATGGGACTATACCTCGTAACTTCTCCAACCACCACTGTCCTCCGATTATATAGTCACCGACCCTTTCTTACTTATTAAATTGCGTAGGGCATTCAGCCCTATTGCATATGGGTTCATGGGAAAGCCAGTTGTTTGACTAGAACTTGACCAATTTGCCATTGCCTATAGACCAGATAAGCCCATTCCTAAACTAATTGATGAGTTTCGTTACCTTTGACCATTGCCATGAAGCAACTTCGTTAGGTTTATAACTAAGCAGATGCTCATTTTTCAGGTATTTATAAGCAATTATCTGCACCCAAGCATTGTTAGACTCAACAATAACTTTCCATATTAACTTGAGTTGAAGCGCTTCATTCATGTCTTTTGTTCTCCTTATGCCAAGACCGCTAGATTTTTTTGTTCTGCAAATTTTATTCCATCCAATAAGCGGTTTATGCTCTGCATCCTTGTTCCAAAAGAAATCCCGATTTATTTGGTCCAACTCTTTATGCATGGAAGCTCTGGTAACATAAAATTCTGCATGGTATATAACGGTTTAGCCGCCAGGTTAGATCTTATCAATATTGCCCGGCCCTGTTATGATAGTGAATCTGCTCGCCATTTACTTAACTGTTCTCTAGATTCGTTGACAATCTCCTCAAAGGTGTCAAAATTTACCCGCCCATTTATAATGGAGCAGCCCATATATTTTTCAATAGAATTTGTGTGGTTAATTCCGAGGATATTTTCCAATTCAAGGATACGGTTGCGTGCGATACCCTTTGTGTTCTGGAAAGCAGATTTGTTATAGTTGACTTTCTTGCCCGATTTTTTACAGTATTCCTCCAGAATATTTTTTATTTTCTGACATGCTGAGGCACTACCTTTGGTAAAAATTATTATGTCATCTGCAAAGGCTAGGAAGGGAATAGTGGGGTCAGTGAATCCAAATTTGAATCCAACCATCTTTTCTTTGGAGTGTGCTTCAAGCATCAATCGCTTAGTTAGCAGTTATGCTCCTAAGATAAACAGAAATGGTGATAATGGATCGCCTTGCCGCAACCCCCTAGATGGTGTGAACAGATCCGTGTGACCGTTATTTACTAGAACCGAGAATGAAACTGTTGAGATGCACTCCTTGATCCAATTAACAAAAGTCGTGTGGAAGCCAAACTTAGTTAAGATCATTTCCGTGAATTCCCAATCCACTCCATCATAAGCCTTTTCCACATCTAATTATAACGCAATCCATCCTTCCTTGCCTTCCATTGTTTTGAAGGAATGAAAGAACTAACAAGAAATTAAAGAAACGCAGCAAGACTCAACAAGAACTAACAAGAAATTAAAGAAACGGAAGCAAGAACTAACAAGAAATTAAAGAAACGCAGCAAGACTCAACAAGAACAATCAAGATTCGACCGAGATTAGTCAAGATCGATCAAGAAAGGTTCAAGAACGCAGCATTAAAAGACTCGATAAAGAAAGATGCAAGACTCGATCAAAATAATAAAGACACGACCTGATAAGGACTGAAACGATCTATATAGAACAAGATAAAGACTTCAGGTCTCCTAAGAGGGTAGGAACCAATACCAATGACTATATAACCCGCCTCTGCAACCCTACACAACTAAGCGGACAACTTGGAGGCACAAGGATGGGGCTTGTGGATACTAGGATACCAAGTCTTGCGAAGTTGATGAACACAAAGCAAACCAAGCTAGATCAATACCAATAGTTGCAATTGAAGAGCACAACTCTATTCAATCGACAAACACTCATTGTGTTTCACACAAAAAGAGAGCAATTGAAGAGCACGTGTCATACCTTGTCGGAACGAGGACGAAGAGATCTACAACTTTGATGTTGAAGGTTTTTTCAGATTCGACATGGAGCTTGGCCGAAAATTGCATTCTTTGCAAACTGTCACTGTTTTGACGAGATTAAATAACTTTCTTTTGTTATTTTTAGCAACTTTCTTACTTAAGTTATTATAGGAAACTTTAGAGGTTATTTTTATTAATTACTTTAAGTTATTCTTTTATCTTCTTAGAACATTAGAATCGGCCCAACAGCTCTTAGAGCCCTATATAAGTCGATTCCTCCTTTGTAATTCAGTTGGATTTTAATGAATAGAAATTCTCTCATATTGTGTCTGATACACGTGAGTGATGTTGATCCAACTAGAGTTGTGCTCGTTGATCATCGAATTGGTATTGATCTAGCTTGGTTTGCTTTGTCTTCATCAACTTCGCAGGACTTGGTGACCCTGGTATCCACAAGCCCCCTCCTTGTGCCTCCAAGTTGTCCGCTTGGTTGTGTAGGGTTGTAGAGGCGGGTTATATAGTCATTGGTATTGGTTCCTACCCTCTTAGAAGGCCTGGGGTCTTTATCTTGTTCTATATAGATCGTTTCAGTCCTTATCAGGTCGTGTCTTTATTGTTTTGATCGAGTGTTTCATCTTTTTTTATCGAGTCTTTTGTTCTTGCTGCGTTCTTGAACCTTTCTTGATCGATCTTGACCGATCTTGGTCGAATCTTGATTGTTCTTGTTGAGTCTTTCTGCGTTTGTTTAATTTCTTGTTAGTTCTTGCTTCCGTTTCTTTAGTTTCTTGCTTGTTGTCGAAGATCGGGCCATCTCACGGCTAACCCCGTATCAAATTGGTATCAGAGCTTTGGTTTCCGACATCAAGATTGAGTCTTTTCTTTTACTAAACACGAAAACACAAAAATAGAGTCAGTTTTTTATTTGGTTATTTACTTCTTGCATTCGTTGTTGATTATTGCACTAACCTTTCTTGTTTGTGATTGTTGTGGTTGCTCAGCCCAAACACAATAGCCTAGCCGAACCAGTGGAGTCGACCACCTTGTGCTCACCCATCTCGAGTGCACCAACCCTAGTCGACGACACCTTGTTGTCCCCATAAGTTTTGCTTGACCGAAATTTCGGTTCTCCACACAAACAAACCCTAATTGTTCTATCTTTTCTATCTTTGGAATATTTGTTTATCTATTTTCCTTGCCTATTAAAAATCTAATTTGTGGTAGAATTAAATCTATCATATATCTCTTTAAGGCTAAGATAGATCTACTTACCAAATTTATCCAAAGTTGTTATTTATTTATCTTTAGGGATATATTTTCTATCTTTTATCACCTTTTCTTCCAGATTTTCGAGTCCTTTCTTTCATTAGTTGTTCTTTCTTCCATTAGAAAAAAAAATATTCAGTTTCGAAAATTCAAAAAAAAAAAAAAGACATACATACTTGGACCTAGGAGGATTAAAATTCACTAGGGGGAGAAGTAAGTAAAAAAAAAAGTATTGTTGATCTAGTGCAAGAAAGCTCCAAGGACATCTTTTGGGGATTTCTACAGCCCTTAGTCGACAACCCTATCCCAAACACATACCTCCACAAAATTGAAACTCTACCTTGCAACTACAACATCCTAACTTAAAGGTTTTCAATCAAAAGAGGTAAATTTCCATACTTTCTTTAGTTTTGTTTTATTTTTCTTTCATGACAGCTTCTGTCGAGTTGAATAGTGCTTGTGTCGAGCACTTATCTCCATTGTCGAGTGTTGTTGTGTTGTGTCTAAGAGTTTCTCAGCCTTGTCAAGTTCTCTTTATTGCATATCGAGTTGCTGTGTTGCTTTTGTCGAGTACCTTGACCCCTGTCGAGTACTCCTTAGTCTGTCTCAAGTTGATTCTTGCTGAACTTTGCTTGAATCGAGTTGATTATTGCTGTTGTCGAGTAGTATTGCTTATGTCGAGTACTCAGCCCCTTTGTCGAGTACTTCTTGCTTGTTGTTTCATTCATCCTCTTGAATTCATATACTTTGATTGTTAAGTTCTTTGCTTGATAGTTGATTTGTCCAAAGCGGATTGCCCTAGCAAGCGTGACATATCAATCAGAGAGGGAGTGTGAGCGAAACACATTATGAGATTGATTATATTTTTCTAACTTTTACATATTCTTTGTTTGTCTTTATTTGCAATGTCTAATAGCCAGGGCAATGACTGGTTCAGTACCGTCATGGAGAAGTTAGCTAAGATCCAAGAGAATTTGGTGACCAATGAAGAATTGTTTAAGTTGGATAAAGCCTTTACGGCATATGAGCTTCGTCGTTTTGGCTCTAATACGATGTTCGGACAAGGAGTCCCACTTCAAGTTGCAGTGCCACCAATTGAAAGGGAAGAAACTCATCATATTCCCCCTAATAATGCTATTCAACATCATGTTTCTTCTAGTGTAAATATTCAGTTTGTTGATAAAATTGAAGAGCATGTTAATAGTGATCAAGATCTTAATTTACTTGCCTGTGAAGATGATGATTGCATTGAATATGAGCATGATATTTCTTTGATTGATAGTAAAGCTTTACGTGTTCCGCCTATTCTTGGTAATGATAATCAAAGAGAAGATTTGTGCTTAGAAAAAGGCAAAGTTAGTAATATGATCATGGATGGAGAAAATTCTTCTACTATTGCTAGTCTTGAATTAGTTGAAAATTCAGCCTTGAAAAAGGATAAAAAATTGCTAGCATTGGATGGAAACTTAGGGATTAATGACCAAGCTACAGTGCATATTAAGTTAGAACATCATGACATTAATATGAAATCTGAATTGTGCACTAATCAAGTTTCTTTTCTTGATTTTGTAGATGAAGCTGAGACATAACCATCGAGGAGTGGTCAATCCCTACAACAATCGTTCTTGAGATGAGTTTCCATGGACATAAGGTTTTCGATCCAGGAGCTCGTGTGGATGTCTTTGCGGAATCATATGCGACCTTGGATTCGAGGACGAATCCTTTTTAAGAAAGGGAGAATGATGCGGGACCATCCAAGACACCTTCGGATAATGTCCTTCTCAAGAGGAAGAAGAAGGCTTCACCATGGGAGAAGATCTAAATGTGCAAATGACGTTTTAGACTCTCGTTCGGAATTTTGACAGCTTTTCGACGTCTCTGTAAAATGGGTCGTACGGATTCAATATTTATCGGATTGAGGCGTGTCATACCTTGTCGGAACGAGGACGAAGAGATCTACAACCTTTATGCTGAATGTTTTTCCAGATTCGACATGGAGCTTGGACGAAAATTGCATTCTTTGCAAACTGTCACTGTTTTGACGGGATTAAATAACTTTCTTTTGTTATTTTTAGCAACTTTCTTACTTAAGTTATTTTAGGAAAATGTAGAGGTTATTTTTATTAATTACTTTAAGTTGTTATTTTATCTTCTTTTATCTTCTTAGAACATTAGAATCGGCCCAGCAGCTCTTAGAGCCCTATATAAGTCGATTCCTCCTTTGTAATTCAGTTAGATTTTAATGAATAGAAATTCTCTCATATAGTGTGTGATACACGTGAGTGATGTTGATCCAACTAGAGTTGTGCTCGTTGATAATCGAATTGGTATTGATCTAGCTTGGTTTGCTTTGTCTTCATCAACTTCGCAAGACTTGGTGATCATAGTATCCACAAGCCTCCTCCTTGTGCCTCCAAGTTGTCCGCTTGGTTTTGTAGGGTTGTAGAGGCGGGTTATATAGTCATTGGTATTGGTTCCTACCCTCTTATGAGGCTTAGGGTCTTTATCTTGTTCTATATAGATCGTTTCAGTCCTTATCAGGTCGTGTCTTTATTGTTTTGATCGAGTCTTGCATCTTTCTTTATCGAGTCTTTTGTTCTTGCTGCGTTCTTGAACCTTTCTTGATCGATCTTGACTGATCTTGGTTGAATCTTGATTGTTCTTGTTGAGTCTTGCTGCGTTTCTTTAATTTCTTGTTAGTTCTTGCTTCCGTTTCTTTAGTTTCTTGCTTGTTGTCGAAGATCGGGCCATCTCACGGCTAACCCCGTATCAACATTGTCCTGGATAGCCCTATCAGAGACAAACACTCCTTGGAGCGGATTGATTAGTCTTCCCATTACTGCCTTAAGTCTTTCTGTAAGTATTTTAGATATCACTTTATAGATGGTTGAGTACAGACTTATGGGCCTATAGTGCCATGTTGTGGTTGGATTGTTAGATTTAGGAAGAAGTGTTATAAAGGTATGATTGATCTGTTTTAGCATTCCCCCTGATATAAAAAACCCCTTGACCGCACGGATGACAAAGGGACCCACAACATCCCATGTCGACTTATAGAACTCAACTGACATCCCATCGGGGCCATGCGCCTTATTCCGTCCCAGGTTGAAAAATGCATTTTCCCCATTTGCCGGGATAGCTATATATAAGCCTATTGTTTTCTTCAGCAGTTATATTCGGTTGTATCAGCTGTAGATATTCTTGTAGTTTTGCTTTGTTTATTGGGGGACTTTTGAACCTTTGTTGGAAATCTCTTTGTATTTCATTACTGATATTCATATATGACCTATGATTTGTGTTCCTTTTGTTGTCGTAATATGTCTACTAAACTTCCTATTTCTTTTCCCTCAAGTAATCCTATGAAAGTATCCAGTGTTAGAGTTTGTCAATCTAATGTGTTTTGTTTTTGCTCTTTGATTCCAATAAGATTTATGGAATATAGAAGAAGCCTTTCCTTTTTCTTAATTAGGTTCCTTTCTCGTCCTTGTTCCCTTTTGTTACCCCTCAAGTTTTTGTCATGCTGTATCTGAAGGAGCTTGTCTTCTACCAACTATAATTGCCGAAAAATATTTCCAAATGTATTCTTGTTCCAGATCTTAGCTTTTTTGTTTAAGTAACATGGTTTTTCGTGTTAGTTGGAACATTGCAAATCCATGACAGTTATGACGCCATGATTGTTTTATTATATTTTTTAAGTCCTTTCGTTGTAACCATATATTCTCAAATTTGAACGAAGGGGGTTTAAAGCTTTGATTGGTGGTGAGCTCTATTGTGATAGAACAGTGGTCTGATGATGAGAAAGCCCCATTTTTAGTAGATAGTGATTGGTACTTTTGAATAATATCATCTTGAACGAGAACTCTGTCAATCTTTTCTTTGATATTTCCATCTTCCGTTTCTTTCTTTCTCCAAGTGAATTGATTTCCCCAAGAGGGAATGTCCATAAGAGAGCATCTGTTCTTTATTTCTGTGAGCCGGGTGAATCTCCCTAGATGAGTAGTAGCTCCGCCTTCTTTGTCAGAAAAAATTTCAATTTCATTCAAGTCTCCCATGATCATACATGGAAGAGTTTCTCCCGTGATGTCGTTCATGATGTTTTCCCAAAATTCATCTTTCCCATTCTCTTGAGGTGGAGCATAGACGAACCATATAAAACAACAAAAATTGTCTGTAATGTTAGTATATTTGATTTTTATTGACCTTGGAGATTGTGATATAATGTCGATTGTTTCATGCAACAAGGAGTATTCCTTCTAAAGAAGGTCAATGCCACCAGACTTACCGATAGTCAGAGACCAGGCAACTTTATCAAACCCCGCACCCTGGGAATAGAAAAATAAGCCATATTGTCAAGCCTTGCTAGCTTAGCTAGTAAGGATGACATGTAGACTATGTAGTGAATAGTGATCAATAGGTCACGAGTTCGAATCCCCCTCCCCCGTATTGTAATGACTTAGTGCCTACCTATGAAAAAAAAAAAGATAAATAAGCCATATTAAGCACAAAAATATATTAAAAAAAAACAGAAACTCCATTTATCAAAAGTAAAAGCATGCATCAACACTTTATTTTTTGGTTCCCAAAGAACAAGGGTTACATCCTAAAATGTAATTACACTAATTTGCTCTCCATTTCTCAACTACCTTTCTTTTATAATAATAATATCATCTAACAATATTTATAAAAAAAAAGATGCATATATATTAGACCTGTCAAAACACAACCCGACCCGGTGACCCGACCCGAAAAATTTCCGACTCGAACCCGAAATTTTTGACCCGAATTTTTTTTTTCGACCCGAACCCGAAAAACCCGAAATTTTCCGGGTAATCTGGTTTTCGACCCGTTGACCCGATTGACCCGGTAATTTTGACCCGGTTGATTTATAATTATATATAATTATTTTTTTATATATAATTAAAATTTATCACAAAATTATCAAATAATGATTTTTTTAATTTAAAAAAGAAAAATTTGACAAACCCGAAATCGACCCGAAACCCGATCAAACCCGAGTTCGAGTCAACCCGAAAAACCCGAAACCCGTATTACCCGAGACCCGTTTTACTCGAAACCCGAAGTGACCGGACCCGAACCCGACCCGAATGACCCGTTTGACAGGTCTAATATATATGCTATAATATATTATACTTTGTATATGTTCCCTCCGGTTATAAATATAGAATGTCTTGGGAGATAGAGTATATTTTTATTATTTTTATCAATACAATATATAATGTTTTACCTTTTTTAGGTATTAATGAAATTATAAGAAAAACAAATTACTGGTATAATATTAATAGATTTTCTTAAAACTAGTGTAATACCCGTGCCTTGAAGGCACGAGAGCTTGATCCATTATTTTAATTTGAACATCATTTTATATATCTATATAATACTATATTAATATATATACGTGTTTACAACAAAAGTATGTATAAAGTATTTTTTTATAATTTATAAATTAGTTCGAAAGAGATACAATACAAATTTTAAAAATGATTTAATAAGGTAAAGTAGTAATAATACAAAAACACACCACCCAATATGATTTTTTTTAATATTTATAAATTATAAATATTAAAAAAAATCATAAGCACATGATTGTGTGAATAATTTTGAAGTTATATATGTAGATATATATAACTTATTCATTGTTTTCATGAGAAAGATGGTTAGAAAGAGAGGGAAATAAATAGTGAAAATAAAGGTAAGATGGTAAAAAAAAATCCTTAAAGGTAGAAAAGTGATCTAAGAAGCCTCATCCAAGATGTAAAATAAACATTAGTTAATAGTAATGCTTGTGAGTCTTAAAATATTATTTATTTTTCGATAGTCATTTAAGATGTCTAAAATAATTAAATTATATAAAAAAAACTTTTTTGGCTCTAATTGATTGTTATAATTATTTTTTGAAATCGAATATTTACAAATTGATTATTACATGTTCGTTGTATGTAGACATTGTGGGGACTATTGCAATCGGTTAAATACGATAAATCAACAATTTCAATATCCAAGAATAAAATCAGCCAAGACTTGACGAATGTTCAATGTACGTAGACGATTAAAATAGATCACAAATTGACATACAACATATCAAGTTAAATAATATTTTAGTACAAAAATAGGAAACAAATATGTTTAAAATATGAAACAGATATTTTAAAATTTCAGCAATAATATTGATCAATAAGATAATACCATTTGAATAAGAAATTCAAGTTTAATTGTGGGCGTGACACATGAGCAAAATGATAGTAGAATTAATAGATTACCTATTATCGAAATTAATTTATAAAAAATTTGAAAAAATAATATTTATATAATTTTTACCATCCTAACAAAGCGCGAATGAATGTTAAACAACATATTTAGCTAAACGAATAGATAGTGGTAAATTTTAACATGATTGGGATAAATGTGATATAATAAACAAATATTTCAATGAATTCAATCCGTTAAGATAATAAATGCAGGCAATTCGAGTACATAGTTGATTAATTTATTTGAAAATGAAAACTTGCATGATTGGCGAGAAAATATGAACATATGTGAAAGTTAATTTACTTATGCTCCATAACATTTTATAAACTGACAATTGGATATGGGTCTATGTACAACATAAATTTCAAAAAATAAAATATAACAAGATTCAAATTTAAGTTCAATGTATGTAGACGAATTATTAGAATATTAAAATCGGGAAAAAAAAAATGGAAACATGTCTCAATATTTACGACAATAGAACCGAAAATTAAAAAAAAAGGAATGTATTCAAACCATATTTAAAATAGGAAACAAATATTTTGAAATTTCCATAATAATACTGACCAATAAGAAAATCTCATTTGAATAAAAAATTCAACTTTAATTGTGGGCGTGACACATCAGCAAAATGCTTGCAGAATTATTAATATTAATAGATAGATAGATATATAGATAGATAATAGATATATTGCAATCGGAAAAAAAATAGAAACATGTCTCAATATTTACGGCAATATAACCGAAAAAAAAAAGAAAAAGAAATGGATTCAAATCATATTTAAAATAGGAAACAAATATTTTAAAGTTTCCATAATAATATTGACTAATAAGAAAATCTTATTTGAATAAAAAATTAAACTTTAATTGTGGGCGTGACACGTCAGCAAAATGCTAGTAGAATTAGTAATACTAATAGATAGATGTGCGCCATTTGTTAAAATAATCTTATAGGAGGGAGTTTTATTTTTCACATGAATTTAATACGGAGTATATCAAAAACGGTGTGCTACAAATAGTTTGAAGTTTGGATTCGACTAGCAAGCACGTTTTTTCAATTAACAAAAAATCGAGGCGATGATTAGTCCAATTCGATATCATGCAACCCAACTTTTTGTGTTGTTTGGTTTTTGTACCCTTTTATATATTTATTTATGTTATATATTTGCCGGTCTATAATCGATTTCTCGGTCTCTTGAGTTTCAAACTTAATTGTATAAACTCGAATTTTTACTTCATTAAAAAAAAAATGCAGTCCAACTTTTTTATTTTTTTTATACAAGGTAAAGTTTTTAGTAATGTCAGACCCAGTTGACTTAATGACGTCTATTCAGATGAGGGACAGAAACTCCGGATGTGAGATAAGAGTCCCATGGTCCATGGAATGTCTGAGGTGAGCACCTTATCTACCACTCGATTGATTTCTCTAAAGACATGGTTGCAGGTTGCCCACTCAAATTGTCGGAGAAGGATCAAGATGTATGTGACAATTATCTTGATCTCTCTCAAGGACAGTGTCAAGAGTCAATGATGGCCTTGAACATTGTGAGTATATCACCCTCAACTTTGATATTACGCACACTGATGTTCCGAGTTACTAGAAGGCCTAAGTGGAGTGCCGATGCTTCAGCTAAAAGTGGAGAGACGTTGATTGTCGCATTCCAATCCATAGAACCAGACGACAATCGACATGATTGCGAATGAAGAAGCTAGTTGTAGCCAACCCAGAGGAAATTTTAGGTCCACCAAAGTTGATCTTGAACGTATTTTCTACAGGTTTTTGCCATAAGATATTTTTCTTTCGTCTGGTTATCAGTTGTTGTGGTGGAGCCGCCCTTTCTATATTTTCCAGAATATTGATTTGACATCTCGTAGTTGTTGAACTAGTTATTGTAGGTATGCTTCTTGTGTCACTGTGTCTGCATATGGTTACCATCAGGGGCGGAGGGAGGGGGGGCATGCGGTGGCTCGAGCCCCCCCCCCCGGACAAAAATGTGTATGTATATATATTACAGGAGGTGACATAAGGATATAGCAGTTCGCTAGTACAATTGGTTGGAAGGGTGTACTGGGAGAGTATAGGTCCGGAGTTCGATTCTCTTCCCTCACACTCAATTATCAGGCTTTTTTTTACCTCTGTTTGCCTCTTCTTTTTTTTTTTTTTTAAAAAAAATTCAGCAGATGTGTGAATCTATAATTTTCCAATTTGTGAATTTGGTTTGACATTTGTAGTTTTATGAATAAGGTTTAGATTTATAGTTGGTTTTTGAATTTGTGTTTTTGCTCTAGTATGGTATGAACTTTGATGTATGAAATAAAATTTTGCTTTGTGATCTTTTATTTTTAGGATTATGGATAAATTTATTACACGATCTAAGAAGCCATCTATTGCAATTTTTCATGAACTAGTGAAATTTTTTTCGAGCCCCCCTAGACATATTTATGGCTCCGCCCCTGGTTACCATCGTTAAATACTATTTTGTTTCTCATTGTTCATAAACCCCACCACATCGTGGAAAAGGAGGATTTTTGTTACTGGTTAAGTTTAGAAAATATGTCATTTGTAATTTGTCTTATTGTCCGTCTTGAAGTGGCTGTTGTTTGAATAATTTGTCCAATCTTATTGTCGATTTTAGTAACCATCTAGGTTGATCGGTTACAAATTGTGAACAAATGTTCGGAATCTTCAACCAGGTGATTACATCAAACAAAAAGCAGGGGAACAACAACACCTTTTTTCGGTTATTGTTTATTTTGTGGGTAAACCATTCATAATTAGCTTTCACATTGGGGAGAGCACAAGTTGTAGTTTGTCAATTTTCCATTTCTTGTCTGGTCCTATGTATTGTTGTACTTTTTCTTCCTAACTAATTGTGATGTGTGGGATTTGGTGTTTTATGAGTCTACCCTCTTTCATCCACACTCATCTTTTCAAAACTTTATTGTCTTTCCATTTTCAACTTGGCATATCAAGGCATCAGGCCATCTAAATTTTCATTTATGATCTCCGTAAGTTTTGTCAATTGTCATGATGTTTATGCCACTCTACTATAGTTCTAAAGATTATGGCCTTTCAAATATTTCTCCTTGTCACCGGCGTGGGACGGGACCGCGACGGGGCCCGTCTCGCTTAATTTTCCCGGGATGGGACCGGGACGAGATTCATTTTTTTTTTAATCCCACACGGGTCTTATCCCGCACAGGACGGGATAGGATCGGAACGGGACGAGCTTTGCCCCTCAAATAAAAATAATAAAATATTATAAAAACTTGAAAAATGAAAAAAATACTTTTATAGTTCCAAATTTCAATACGAAAATTTCAATACAAAATTTTGAGAAGTATATAAATATATAATGCAAGTCTGTACAGCAAGAAAAAACTATACAATAGAAAATGTACCCAATGCAAGTATGCAACAAGTAATGCACCCAACAGACACCTCCAAACTCATGCAAATTAAACTAACAAATAAAAAAGAACTTGACCTAATTAACAATAGAATATACAACCCACATAGCATAAGTATGCTAAGCGAAAGTAATTAAGGCCAAGAGATAAAATAATTAGTTTAACCATAAGAATCAATTTGAAGAATTGGAATTGAAATACCCATAAATTGAATCTCAAACTCATAAAGAAAGCATGATATAGCATACAAAATGAAAGGTGGAAAAGTGCCTAGCAGCAGATTAGCATTTAGCCTTACAATATGATGATACGTAAGTTATGTTTAAAATAACTTGAAACTAGTATGATTACAAAATGAAAGGTTGAGAAAACGATTAAAGTAGTATATATATAAATATAGATTACTGATATTAATTTTATGTTTTCTTATTATTAATTTTATGTTTTGAATTAATCTAATTGTTTTTTTAGAAAAAAAAAATACTAAAATTATAATTTAGGCTAAGATCAATGTTTTGAATTAAGCCTAATAGTTAGTAAAATTAAATCAAAAAGAGAATTAAAGGAAAAAGAAGAAAAAAAAATTAGAATTAAAGAAAATCAAAGAAAAATGAAAAAAAAAAAATTGATCAAGACTCCTAAAATTCCTCTAAGCTTAACACATCATCCTAAACTCTTCTAAATAAATTGAATCTCAAGCTGTTGAGAATGTGAAGAGACAAAAAGAGTCCCACATTGATTATACAAAAAAAAGAAGCCATAGTATATAAGCTAGTGAGTTACTCCTCCTATTGCCAATTGGTTTTAGGATGGAACCCCGCTCGGCTTATGTGCTAGACTATTAGCGCATATGCGCACGTGTGCACACGACCCCCGATCTCAAGTCCTAACGGACTTCAGTATGGTATCAGAGCGGAAAAGCCAAACGGTCCGACTCTCGATCCTGGGCTAGCTAAAAAGAGAATGAGATGCTAGACCCGATGTCCAATTGTCAACTAGAGGCGAAAGACGACCCTACAAAAATGTCCCACATTGAATATGAGAAACATAAAGCATTAGTATATAAGCTAGTGGGTTACCCCACCTAATGCCAATTGGTTTTAGGATGAAACCCCGCTTGGCTTATGTACTAGGCTATTAGCGCAAGGGCGCACGTGTGCACACGACTCCCGATCCCGAGTCCCAACGGACTTCAGTACAAGCTCATAAAGATAGCATGATATAACGTACAAAATGAAAGGTGGAAAAATGCCTAGCAGCAGGTTAGCATTTAGCCTAGCCTTACAATATGATGATACGTAAGTTATGTTTAAAATAACTAAATATATAATTATAAATTACTACTACTAAAATAAATATAAATATAAATAATATTTATATTTATATTTATATATGTGGGACGGGATCGGGATTTGCGGGATCCCATAGCCTTGTTTCACATCCAGAGGCGGATCTCAGTGCAAGCAAACCCAGTTGCCGCTGGGTAAATTTTTTTGGATTAAGTTAAAAAATAATAATCTTACTTAAATAATTATAATTTCATTTTATTTTTTAAGCAAAACTCAAAAGATGGATAAAAAACATAATAGTTAGGTGAAGAGATATATTGCACTTTCTTTCCACAATTGTTCTTTCTACTCCTATTAATTGCATTTACAATTTTTTGTTTCCAAAATTTGAAAATTGATAGATTTTTTTCATAGTTTGCTAGGTTAGTTTAATCAATTAAGAGTTATAAAAAAACTCAAACAAGTTGTTACCGGTTTGGGGGTATGGTTTCCTTAATTGAATTTTTGGCATGTAAAATTGTGTCTTTACCATAAATATTTTTGCTCACCTAGCTTTGGAACATTAGATCCGCCACTGTTCACATCCCGATTTACATAATTTTTACGGGATAAGATCAGGACGGGATTCACTATTTTTTGCTCAAATCCATCCGGGTCCGGAACGGATCCAGGATTTGTGGGATTTGTGCCCACCCCTACCCCCAGTGTCCTATATAAATCACCAGAAATCTTGCATGGGATTTTTTTTTTGAGAATCGAGTTAAATATATCTATTTATTTATATATCAATTCAATGATATCCTTGCGTAACATATACTCGGTATATCGTTATTCTTTAACTGGTCAATGATTTACCAAATGTGATCTTTAATTTCTTGCGTAGTTTATATACTTCAACATATAAAATTGTGCCATATATCTTTGTTTGTCTAGTTGGTCAAAGCATATAATTTGCTAAAGTCGATCAACCAACTATTCTCATTTTTCACTGAAGTACGTTTACATTATTAAAATTAGGGTTGATATGGTACAATTACTACAAAAAAATGGTGATTATCACGTACTAACAATTAACTTATGGTATACAAATTTTCATACAACGTATCAATCACAAGTCGTGGTTATTACATATTGTGGTTACTATCCGATAACAATCAAAGTTATCGAAAAAAAAAACATAGTTATCATGGTTAATTACCACTCATTAAAAGTTCAAATAAATCAAAGGGACGCGTGGATAAAATATATGGTTATAAAAAATAATATGGTTGGTAAGTGGATTCCAATATGCCACCACCATGACCGAAGAGGATAAGACAACAAAGAGAGTTTGTGTTCCTTTGCAACCTTCCAAAACTATCTGGGTATTAATTACTTAAGTTTATATCTATCAGTTTTGGAGGCCCATTTCTTAGATAAATGTCCATTTGGAGGCCCACTAAACTTTTTCTTAGATATTTCAAATCAAACGAACTTATGATTCATTTGTATTGGTTTTTTTTTTTTTTTTTTTTTAATTTTTATAATGATTGTTCAAGTTATTTTCAAATCAAACGGACTTATGATTCATTTGTATTGTAACATTTCTTTTCATTCTTTCTTTTCATCTTTAACCACTTCCTACCTTTTGTTTTATGACAGTGCTACTGTGCTAGGGACAACATTCAAGATGTATATACATGGTGAGTTGAGCAAGCATGTCAAAAGCTGTGTTACCATTTTGCCCTTACTTCTTACCTATGTGATTTTAAAATTACAAAATTGCCACTGCACCTGTCTTCCATCTTCTCAACTCCGTCTCTGCAATTGTTTCGACCTCTTTAAGTTTCCATTGAAATCCAATATTTTTTGCCTCAACTTATCCACCTGAGATCCCGGACCGCGACCGCGACCGCTTCAACTAGCATATTCCGTCTCCATCCTATCCCTATTGTCTCTGCCTCTTCAAGTTTTGTCCCTGCTAATATCCCTCTTCTTCTCAGATCTCTTCTTAATTCGCTTCTCCTTTCAATCACGGTTTTTTCTGGCCTGACAGGATGTGAGTGATTGCACTGCCTCAGAAGTTCCACCCAGAATTGCAACGCCAAAAGGTAGACTTTCATCATTCTTGTCGACACATAACCTCCATTATCACTTTCAATTTCTTCTTCCTCTCTTAATACACGGTCTAGCCTTAACCCTAATTTGCATCTAATTCTCACCAAAATCTCCTCCGCCAATGCTTTCTCCCTCTTTGACAGGCTATACGCAAACGGTGATGTACCACACCACTGCCGCTTACTCCGCTTGTCACCAGGTAACTCTAGGTATAGTCTACGTTTATTGATTTAATTTCTAGGGTTTCTTGATTCACTTTATTTAATTTTGACATAAAAATTTATTGCTATTTATTTCTAGAACTCCTTTTCTGCAAATGACAAGTCGAATTCATGGTCTAAGAAGAGTATCACCTGATTGACAAGTCGAATTCATGCTCAAAGAAGAGTATCGCCTGATTGAATTCTGAATCTTGTAAACAATAAGTTCGATTTAATAAAATGCCATGTTCAGGGTTGCCAAAACCTTTACATGTTAGATTTTCAATGTTATGAATTTAGTGGTTTTCATATTGTTGCTTTATGATCTTTCAATTTGAAAAAGACTAATTTGCCTACGGGTATTCAACCTTTACATGGGAATGCATGGGCCTAATATGAAATGACCTAAGGTAAGGTAGATGGTTCTTGATAATAGATAATAGGTACTGATATTCTGGAATCAAAGTAAACAAGCAGCTGTTAATGGTTTTCGTATTGTTACAAGTGAAAATATTGAAGAAGAATTAAACAATATGCTGGATGTATGTTCTGTTAGGCATCTATAATTTACCAAGTGACTTTACCAAATTTTTTTTTTACCAAGTGCATTAGAGATTCAGGCATTGCTGCTCCATCAATTCGAAAAAGATATTTCATGGGGCACCTCAATTTATTGTTCTTCGGTTTATAGAGTAAAAAGATTTCCTATCCTTGCAAGTTAATTGGCTGAATTTTGTTTATTCAAAATGAAAAAGAAATTGTACATTTCCTTCACACATAAGTGGGCTTTAAAGAACTTATCTTTTGCTTAGTAGTACTTGGTGGAGATTGGTGAGGGCTTCATCACTCAGATTAGTTGGTATTGACCTGAGATCTATTTGTTATCCTCTTTGCTATGAGTTAGCAAGCTTTGGCAAAGATAGGATTTGTCAGGTGTTGAAAGCGGGGATTTTTTGGTAGAGGTATGATGTTATTAATTGATCTGGTTTTGCTAAGCCTTTCTGTTTGATGCATTGCGTTGCCCAGGCTTTTAATCTCTTGTATGGTAAAATAGCACCTTCCGTATCTGTCTAATTTTGCTGTGTTTTTGTGTCTTTTCTATTTTAGTTGGATGCGGAATCTGAAAATATCCCAACAAACTTATTCGAATCCTCTTTGATTGACCAGACAAACAGCAGGTCACACTCACTAACCAATCTATCATGTCTCCCATATGAAGTTTGTGCCGAATATGGATTCCTTTTATGGGGAGACTGAATCAAATGTCAGCTTTGGTGCTAGATTTTTCAGGGTGACAGCGACACCGTTTCTGTCAGTGCTTATGGTGAAGGCTCTGATGTTTCTTGGAGGACCAGAGGTTTCTTCAGATGGAGACATTCCCTCAAGTCATTTGAGAGAGGTGGTCTTGAAAGTGATTCTGAGTCTCTGACATTGATCCAATGCATACAGGTTTAATCACTTGGGATTCAGATGGTCACGATGATATAGTGGAAGATTATGGATGGGAAGAAGATGCTACTTAGGTATGTTAAGGCAAATAAATCAGTCTATAAAATTTATTGGTAGGATGTTAAAGAAAAAATATAATCTATCGATTTCCTCACACTTAGGTTATAGTTTATTTATGTTTTCTCAAGATTTAAGATTGTCTGTTGGAGAAAAGCAATTTTTTTTTCCTTTTTAGTGAGAGAATGAATTTGAACTCAGCGTACCAGAGATTCAGCTGGGGGTTCACACTTTTAGGTCTCATCGATTTATAGTTACCAGGTTTCATACGCATGACTGGATCGTTCTATTATCTTTGGTGATAACAGAGGTAGTATTATAGAGTTGTTTAATTCTATATAGAAAATGTATCAATTCTTCCTCATCCTATTGAATTTCAATGGAACTGTAACATGATTATCTATCTGTATAAAAGTTTCGAACACAATATGAGTCAATTTCTATTATTGCTTCTCTGATTTACATCTATCTTCATTTCATTTATGGTTTAAGGTTTATTTTTTCTCCATGTTCATTGCATTAGCATAACCCGGGACAAACGGATGCATTTTCTACTTGATTTTTTTGCACATTAAGCTTGCCTTTGTACAATAGCAGATCTATGAGATGTTACATGGCATAGAAGAGAGATGCACATGTAATGAAAAAAGAAGAGAGGTGAAGCTTC
The DNA here is from genome assembly GCA_037127255.1 of Persicaria tinctoria. NCBI lineage: Eukaryota > Viridiplantae > Streptophyta > Magnoliopsida > Caryophyllales > Polygonaceae > Persicaria > Persicaria tinctoria. Next base: position 14,242,339 of record JBANSL010000007.1, on the reverse strand, counting down.
TTAAATCCATCAAAGAAAATTTCAACTTCAACCAAGAACCCAGAAATAGTATCTTTTTTTCTTTAGCTTTATTTCTTGTTACTTTACCCAACTGCAGTGCAGATGCCATTTCCTCCTTATTCACCCATCTTAATGGACAGTCACAAAAAAATTGCAGGTTGCTTCGCACGTGGGGAATGTAACTAGTGTGAACAAAGGTGAGATCCCTTATTGAAGACACAAGAGATGTCAGATTTCATAAAGTTGAGTCGAGATTGGAGACGATCTCTACTCGTACACATGCAATGAAGGTATTATTCATCAAGTTAATTGTCTTTTTCATCATGGTCAGTGTCGGCAACAGCCGATGGAATATATGGAAACACTGTAAGCTTTATATATATACTGTATACCAACTTTACAACAACAGAATAAAAATGATTCATCAGACAGTCACAAGCAATTGATTCCACAAACAAGTCAATGTTGAGAAACATCTAGGCTTATGAAAACGGAGAGCCCCATTGCCCATGAATAAAGAAAAACCATTTCAATATCAAAAACAACAAAAAACTAAAGAAAACATATAATAATGGATTGGAAACTGTAATTAAGCATCACCAATTGCTTCTATACTCAATAAAAAAATAAAATCCAATCACTATTGAAAAAATGTTTCAATCAAATATGACACATGAGGAAATATTTACCTTAAAAACAAGAGAGGGGCAGTGGGATAGATGAGACTTTAGAATGGGGGTATTTTACAAGTTGATCAAGATGCAAGACAAGCTCCCATTTGTTTATCAGTGTGGAATCAATGTCTAGCTGCCACCTTAATATCACCAACACCATCACTTGTACCAACGGATAGAGCACCAAAAACACTATTCATGTGGTAAACAGGAGCCAAAGCATAGAGTAAAGGTCCATATCTCGACATATGTAAGCCGTTCCAGGAATTGGCAGCAGCAACCATCGGCATCCCAAAGCCAGGAAACCCGTACCCAGGCATGTGATATCCACCATTGTAAACACCATTGTAGCCATACGGAGACATGAAGTCATGGTTAAGATAGAAATTATCATAGTCCCTTCCACCCATCCTTGAGCTCTGAGCACTTCCACTGCTAATTGGGTCTTTTGGAATCGCTCGCTTCACCTCCACAAACTTCCCGCCTAATTCATGGAAGCGGTTCTTCAAAATCTCTTCAACGACATCTTCAGAGTCAAAAGTTATGAAACCAAAACCTCTTGGCCTGTTAGTCATGCTGTTGTGCATCACAACTGCATCAATAATCGTACCAAACTTTTCAAAGTAGCCCTTGAACTCCTCCTCGGTTAGATTATCAGATAAACCTCCTACGAAAATCTTCTTAGGCTTAAACTGATTGCCACTGTTAGTACTCGTGCTACCAACATTAGGCCTAAACTGATTGTCGTCGCTGTTAGTACTCGTGCTACCAACACTACTTCCTCGGTTGATTGGGTGAAATTGCTGTTGCTCGCTTCTTGGAAGCGCTCTTTTCACTTCTACCTATACACACAAGTGGTGGAATAAAAGAACAATTCATAATCCAACCAAAAGCAAGTATCTTTTTCTGCATACAAAACAGTTCTATTAAACATTCATGATTCAAAATTTCGTCTTTTAATGGAAATCAGGGCTAGGGTTTTAGAAGGAATGGAGATAAATAAATAAACATACCGTCTTGCCTAAAATTTCATGGTGGTCAGCCAGTGCTCTGTCAGAAGAGGACGGATCAGCGAAGTTTACAAAACCGAAACCTCTGGGGATTCCAGTCATACGATCTTTAGGGATGGTTGAGAATGAAATCTCACCGTACCGACTGAAGTAGTCTTTCAGGTCAATTTCAGTGGTATCCCGTGAAATTCCACCGACAAATAGCTTTCCACAGTCGGAATCAACCATGTTCATGATCCTCACACGACAAATTTCCAAGGAAAAAACCCTAAGCTAGAAAGAGCGGTGGAAATTCCCTCTGTTTCAAATTTTTAGTGCCGTCGGTTGGTTAGTTTTGGTCCTTATAAAGAATTCAGATTTGATTAATTTGATTGAAAGGCGTAAAAGATATTTTAAAAAGGAAAAAGATAATATAAAACGTAAAAGATAGATGTTGATAACTGATAAAGTGATAGAGTAGGGATAAAGGAATGGAATTGCCTTTTGTTTTCCCGGATGGCCATTAAAGTAATCACACTCATGGCTTCCGATCTGTGAATCCATGGCTTCTTTCACCGCTAGGGATAACCTTCCTGCGGCGGCTCCTTGAAGACGAATCCCGCAAGAAGAACACGGACTGCGTCTATTTCCTCGCATCCCCTTTGACCTGCAAGAAGGTTCCTTTCCTTCCCCCCTCTCTCCTTTTTTTTTAAAAAAAAAAAAATCTCTTTAGGGTTTCTAAAGTTTGCGATTTGAACCTCTTTTCTCTTTCTTTTTGGTTTCCACTCTCTGATTCTGTTGGTTTTGTTATTTAATTGGATTTGTTCTGAGAGAATTGATCCTATTTATGGGGTAATCAATAGCCCGTCTCAAATTAGGGTTTTCGATTTCTGGAAAGGAATTGGGATGTTTGATCCGAATTAATGTGTTTTTGGCGATCTAATGACTTTATCAAGTAGTGAGTCTGATAGGAGATACATATTGGGTTTGCTCCGCTACTCTCTCTGTTCACCACAATTTATTGAGATCTATGTATTGGGAACAAGGAAAGAAGTTCATGACATAGATTCATGCTGTGATAGAGATCAGAAGATGAAAAACAAGAACACCGAGTGGTAGATCTACTTACCTGTAGAAAGTTTGTACAAGAAAGGCTTGATTTCACTTACTGTTTCCTTGTTCTTTGCTATGTCATCTTTTTTTTTGTGTTTCTTTGTGTTAATATTTGGGTTAAGATACAAGGATATATTTTATTTGATGAAGTTTTATTGTCGGAATAAACTGCTGATGTGCTGTTGTTTATGTTAGGGAAGTGAAAGCGAATACTGTCATAGTGAATTTGCTCGGGTCATAACTTCTAATCAGTTTACCTATGAGAAAATCAAGAGTGCTATGAATAAAGTGACTTAAATAGCATTATGGGCTTTATTTCTTCTTAAATTGATACCTCTAGACCATTGTTTTTTATTGAATCAAGGTCATTTTTGGTGAAAAAAAATTCAGCAGTGATTCATGAACAAGGACTTAAAATTTGTCAACAAAGTGTTGAATGTATGGATTAATTAGGATCATGATCCTCATCTAACAATACATATTGCTAAATAAGGATCCTGAGGCATTGGTACCTGAAACAATGACACCCTTAGCTAAAAGAATGGCTGGCTTCTTAAATAGGCATACCAAGAACAGATTATAAGTGCAGAGCAAGATGCACGTTACACTGCAATTCAAAGGTTTTTGGGCAATGGCTGGAATGGCTCTGATCTTTACCTTTGTAGAATTCAAATTAGTGTAGAGGTGCAAATGATGGTTACAAAACTACAGTCTTTTCTTGGATTAAGCCTTTTCTAAGCAATCATGATATCATAATAGTAGTCTTATACTACCTCCGTTGCAAAATATAAGGGCTTTTAGGATTTGACACGTTTTTTAATGAGCTAAAAGCTCCATGAAATATTAAATTTTTATTAAATTTTTTTACATAGTATTATACGTATCGTTAATATGTATAATACTATGTAAAAAAATTTAATAAAAAATTAATATTTCATTGAGTTTTTAGCTCATTAAAAAACGTGCTAAATAGTCAACGCCCTTATATTTTGCAACGGAGGTAGTATATTTTTGCTTGCCCCCTTACAGTTTGGTCCTGTTGATGGAGTCCTCTTTGCTGATTATGGGACTAACCTTGGTTCAGGCCTGTCTGTACCCGATATGTCTCCGGTTTCTCCATTTCCCTTTAAATTCTTTGATTTGGCAAATTGTAAGAAATGCTCTAAAACATGGCTTTATCAATATTCTAATTCCACATGAAATCACACCTATCCCCACCTAAACCTTGCATTTTGTTCTTTCCTAGATGCACTAATATTATTTCGGCTGGTTTGTAATGTCAAATAGGAGACCCTCCTGGAGCAAGATTAAAGCATGGAAATGAATATGGATATGAGTTTGGCATTCGTGCCGATTCTCCATTGGGACCCTTGAGACTCGAATATGCTTTCAACAATAAGAATCACAGGAGGTTTCATTTTGGTGTAGATCAACGAAACAGTCTAGAGCTGTTCTATGTGAATATCGTTTGGCTTCATATAAAGATACCACTTGCATCTTGAAGCACAGTGATTGTTTCAGCTCATGTTTGCATGATTTGAATTTTGAAGGTGTAAAAAGTGGGGAGCCCTCACATGAACCAACTCTTCTTTGGGTTCAATTGTTATAACTTGTAAATAGGCAGTTGGTACATGGTAGTTGATTTCTGCACCTTTGCCCACAAAGCCTGCCCCCATCTGGTAAATCCAGATTTGTGTTGCTTGTTAACACTTAAAAGCTAAACACAATCAAGGATTTTTTTTTTGCTGCCAATTGATCAAAAAGTGATGTGTATTGAGTGTTATTAAAGTGTTTGCATGATCATTGAAACTACACGCGCAGTACAACTAGTCAACTTGAAAAGGGACCCTGCTTCATTAATTCCATTCGGCTCTTGGCCAATTACGACTTATGAGTCACATCTATATTGTTATATTCTACTCCCTCGGTTTATTTGAGTGTACGTTTTTTAAGGATATAAAAATTATATAAAATATATATTTTTAATTAATTTTTTAGTAAGTATTTTATACATATAAGTAGTAAGTTATATTTCATAGAGTTTTTAGCTTTTTAAAAAGCGTGTCGAAAAGTCAAACGATAAATAATATCAAACGGAAGGAGTACATAATAAGCAATCGAAAAAATGCGGTTGCCCATGGCTACATGCAATAATACGATGCAAGTATATGACTTCCCTTCCATCCGGGATCCAATGTCGGAACATCGTATCTTCCATTACCATGCACCAGGCCGGGAAGACAAACATTAAGAACCGGCCGAAAAACAAAGGAACAATCCCTTGTTTCACTAGAAGCCAAAGTCGACATCCCCAATATCGAGACTAGCTAGCAATCGATACCCTTGTAAATATGGCGGACACACGATCGACATCGACATCTAGTGATGGTGATGCTTGACGCATTGAGCTTAATTTGTCGATACTAAAACTCAGAGGAGCCGTGTCGTCCTGAAAACAACTCGGTTAGTTAATCTAGCTAATTCATTTGAATAAATCAAATTAATTAATTGGATCCATTATTATGACATACAGAGTAAATGAGAACCTCAAGCAAGTTGGATGAGGTAGAGATCCTCTAATCCGCAATTGCGGTGTCTGTATTGCTTAATTTGATGTGCTTAATTATTTTATTATTTCTCTTAATAAATGAGATAGTTTTATAATTATTTTCAACTAATAAGAGAAAACAGTCTATAAAAAGACTATGATAATAGATTAGAGGATCATAAACGAGTTAGATGCATGTAATGAAACTTGGCAGATTATTAATTGGTTTGACAATTGCGGTTTGAGACTGACCCGAATAATGAGTAATGATAAAGAAGTAAAAGGGCATAAAACTCAGCGTAATTACTTGACCAAAAAAGTGTTCCAACGGAATTGCAATCGTACTCCAAAACTAAAAGATAAGAGCAAGCCAAGACCAAGTCACCGAGTGCAGCCTAAAGAAAAAGAAAAATATTAAATAGAAAAAATCTCAAATGATAGAATTACTTAATTTTTCATATTTAATTTTTTTATTATTATTAAACTGTGAAAGTAAAAAATTACTTAAATTCATTATAACCACTTCAGATATAAAAATTAATTATACCTATATTGATAAGTTTAACAGATAGAATTTATAACCATTTATGATATAAAAATTAATTTTTTTAAAGATATAAAAATTAATTATAATTTGTTTTAAATTAATTGTAAGCATTTACAATATAAAAATTAATTGCAACCACTCATATTGATAAGTTTAATAACTCAAATGATAGAATTTATAAGCACTTATATAGAATTTATAACCACTTAAGATATAAAAATTAATTCTAAAAAAATTACTTGAATTAATTGTAACCTCTTAAGATATAAAAATTAATTGTAACCACTCCTATTGATCAATTTAATAACTCAAATAATAGAATCTATAACACTTACGATAAAAATAATAATAATTATAGTAATCAATTAAAGTAGACACATGATAACACATAGATAAAATATATAGAGTCAATGTTTGACATAGCTTAAATATATTGAATCTTATATAATTAATTGATGTGTCAAAAAACCCAGACCAGAGTGCGCGCCAGAAAACGACAAGGAATCACACCAGAGAAGACTTCATGTGTCTATTTTAGTATATTACTAATCTTATGTCTCGCGCATTCTTACGCGATTAATAAATTATATTGTATTAAATCAGCTATTCATGTTTAATTTTTTTATTATTAAATTGTGAAAGTAAAAAAATACCTGAATTAATTGTAACCACTTAAGATATAAAAATTAATGGTAACTTCTCATTCTCATATTGATAGGTTTAATAGCTCAAATAATAGAATTTATAAACACTTACGATATAAAAATTTAATTATAGCCATTAATTAAGATAGACACATAGGATGAAGCATAAATAAAATATATAATCATTGTTTTTCATTGCTTAAATATATTGGATCATTATTAAGTGACGTCTCAAAAAATTTGAGTTAGAGTGCAGCGGATAATGACACATAGATTTTTTTTTGATGCAAGGTGAGGATTTGGGGTGTGTCAACCACACGATTGTACCTAAAACAAATGTTTCCTCACGAGGCCGGTAATCCAAAAGATCCTTTCTATTAAAATTCCCTCTTATTAGGTCTAGGACAAGATGGTTTGGAAGCCCGATCCAGAAGGAAATTTCACCACCAAATCAGCTAGGAATATTATAGCGCCACCATCTCATGAGCCATATACACACACCTGGATAGGGAAGCTAAAACTACCCCCCAGAATTAAGAACTTTCTGTGGAAGTATGTTAACAGGGTACCAAGTCAATGCCCTCTCTGTAATTTGTTAGATGAAGATGCGACTCACCTATTCACAAGGTGTACATTTGCTAGAGAAGTAATAGCACAAGATGAACAACAAACATGTATGTACTTTCCTGAACTTAATATTCCAAGTCTTCTGCATGCAAATTTAGAACATATTAACAAAGCAAATAACAAATTCGAAGATGTCGTTTGCATTTGGCAACTTATTTGGGAAATTAGGAACAAGCAAATATTCAAGCAAAAGAAACCGAATGACGTAGCCTAAATAGTCCAAAGAATTAGACAGACTCTGCTTGACTGGGCCTAGGGAGATGGTAGAACTTCAGAAGCCAACAAAATCAGAAGCAGAAGGGCTACTGCCAAGTGGAGTAGACCACCTAGAGCTATCTACAAAATTAATGTAGATGGTTCTATCGCCCTTTCTAGCAAGTGTCAAATTGGAGGAATCATTCGGGATTCCGATGGTTAGATTATTGATATATTTCATAAGGAAGCTATTGAAGGCTCAATTATTCAAACGGAGGCTTCAACAATCCTCTTTGGGCTACAACGTGCAAAGGAGAAAGGTCCAGTGAAGATCATCCTTGAGAGTGATAACCAAGTTCTGGTTAAATCTATTAATCGACTGCAACCGCCAAGATGAGAAATTATGCGATAGGTTGAAGACATTATCAAGCTTCAATCAGATTTTTCGATGGCAGATATCCACCATGTCTATAGAGAATCAAACATGTCAGCGAATTATATAGCTAGAAAAGGTATTATCTGTAATTTGCTAGTATTAATTATTAGTTATATTTTTATATAACCCGTTTCAAGAGATTTTACTTAATTTAAGTGAGGATAATTTAGATAAGGAGACATTTTGCAATGATATAAGAGCTCGTTTGGTTGACATTCCAAAACCTCAGGAGGTTGAAATTCCCAGGAATTGGAGATAATACCCAGTGTTTGGTTGATTTTTTTTTTTGTTACAGAAAAACCCAGGAAGTTGAAATCCCGGGAATTTAAATTCCCCTATTTTGGAGGAAGTGCACTTACCTAGTCCTCCATAGGTAAGTTCGAATTTCACCCTTTTTAATAGGAAAATCCTATTTTCTTATTTCAATTCCTTTAATCCAAAATAAAAAATCAAACACAATTTCTCAATTCCCATGATTTTCAATTTACGGGAATTGAATTCCTAGAAAGTTAACTTCCCGGGAACTATACTTCCCACGTTAACTAAACGAGTCTTAAGAAACTTTTACGATGTGATTACAATATTTGTTTATTTTTAAGTTATAATTAAAATTTACATAATTTCAATTGAAATTATAATTAAGAAAATTTCATATTTTAAAAAATTAATAAAATTATATTTATAGTCTACATATAAAAATATTGACATGTTTATGAATTTATATCATGAAAAATTATTAATAATTAAAAGAGTGATTATTTTAGAAAATAATTTTGCCAAAACATAATTTTTTATACTCCGTAATAATTTTTGTCGTAAATTTATAGCCAGATTTTGCTTTCCGCAAGACCAGGAGATTCGATCTGTGTTACCCCAAATCAACAGGTGGTCCACTGTTCCCTACTCCTCTAAACCGCGTTACCAGCTTCTTTCATAAGATCATAGTAACAAAGTCAATGCCGCTACTACTCAACGTTTGAATATCATTATCCAATATCCATTCAAAGCCGCGTTGCGTGTTACGTACATTGATCATAAACATACACAAGATTAGATCATCTAATTCACTCTTACTACTAATTAATACTCCCTCTGTTAATTAAAACTTATCGTTTACTATTCATTCACGCTTTTTTATAACGATAAAAACTATATAAAATATCAACTTTTTTTTACATTTGTTTTTATAAATATATACTTAATAGTAATAAGAATGAAGTTATTTTAAAAAATTATTAAAAAAGTTAATATTTTATATAGTTTTTAAAGCCTAAAAATGCGTGCATGAATAGTAAAACGTCATGTTTTAATTAACGGAGGGAGTACATATTATACGCATGTCTAATTAAACAGTTACGTGCACTATATATATATACTTGAAATACCAAACACATTTAGAGATAGCTAGTTGCAGATCGAAAACCCCCACAAGGAACAAATTAAGATGAGTTCCCCCATTAGTTCTGTGTTTGATAGTCCTCCTGCAGATTCCTTCGATTCCGCCGCAAAGTCTGCAACAAATTCCTTCAATACAGCTGTCATAGGTATAATTATAAACATACCTAGCTTGATTCTTCAGCAAGTAATTAGTTCATCTAAATAATTTGATTTTTGATTGAATTGAACTGAATTAATCAATTTCGTCCTTCAATTCAGTTTCGGTAGTGGTAAGTTGCATCGGAACCATCGCTATAGTGATAGCCATCATATACTGCTTGAAGAAGGTTGCAAAATCAGCTCCCAACTACGCTCAAGTAACCATCGGCCACAACCCCAACAATGATAATTACAAGGCCGCCGGCGCCGGCAACCCAAACTTCACGGTGGTGACGAACTCACAGCTACTAGAAGCGGCGACAATGGAGAAATTCCTAAGCGAGATGGCCAAGGAGAAGCCGCTCCGGTTCACTTCCCAACAGCTGACCGCCTTCACCCGCAACTTCTCCACCCGCCTCGGCTCCGGCGGCTTCGGCGTCGTCTACAAGGGGGACTTCCCCAACGGCGTCTCCATCGCCGTCAAGGTCCTCAACAGCAACCTCGGCAAGCGCGTTGAGGAGCAGTTCATGGCCGAGGTCGCCACCATCGGCAGGACCTACCACATCAACCTCGTCCGCCTCTACGGCTTCTGCTTCGACTCCGACCTCCAAGCCCTCGTCTACGAGCACATGGAGAACGGCTCCCTCGACGCCCTCTTATTCGCCGACCATAAGGCGGTTTCTTGGCAGAAGCTTCACGAGATCGCCGTAGGCACCGCCAAGGGGATCGCGTACTTACACGAGGAGTGTCAGCAGAGGATCATACATTACGACATCAAGCCCGGGAACGTGCTTCTTGACTCTAACATGAGCCCGAAAGTGGCTGATTTCGGGCTCGCTAGGCTGTGCAACAGGGACAACACGCACGTCGAGATCTCAGGGATAAAGGGGACGCCGGGGTATGCAGCTCCGGAGGTGTGGATGCCCTACCCGGTGACCCACAAGTGCGACGTGTACAGCTTTGGGATGCTGTTGTTTGAGCTTGTGGGGCGGAGGAGGAATCATGTGGGCGGGGATCTAAGCGGGACCAGCAAGGAGTGGTTGCCGCGGTGGGTGTATGAGAAGGCGATGGAGAGGAACGAGGGGGCGGAGATGCTGGCGGAGCTAGGGCTAGGGGTGGATGATTTAGGGGGGGCTGAGAGGGCGGCGAAGGTGGCGCTTTGGTGTGTGCAGTACTTGCCGGCGGCGAGGCCTAACATGAGTGATGTGGTGAGGATGTTGGAGGGAGGGGTGGAGATCCCTCCGCCGCCGAATCCTTTTGCACACCTCGGCGAAGTTAGCTTGGCGGCGTCACAAGGCGGCTTCAACTCTTCGACATGGTCGAGTACCTCCTTGAATGGTTCAAATCAGACATTTCCTGGGGTTTTGGAGAAGAGGATTGATATTGGTTCAGCTAATGCTACTTGCTGATATCTCAGAGGCTGGAATTTGAATCTAGGTAAATAATTAGATACAAAAGCTTACATAGTTGCATATATGGCATTATGTGTTAATTTTGAGAAATTGTTTTCTCCCACCAAACAAATTATATATAGGGGATGATTTTGGTGTAAACACTCTGGCGACGGATATAAACCGTCGCATGAGCTCAGTTTGGGTCACTGGAGCATTCAAGAGACGGACATCTGTCGCTTGAGTGGTTGTCCCACCAATTCTGTCCCCCCAAGTCTGAGGCGACGGAATAGCAAAGTCCGTCTCTTGAAGTGAGTTGAAGCGACGAATTTGATCCCGTCGCTTGGATATACAAGTGGTCTTTAGAACCCAATATAGATGCTCAAGCGACCACATACCTTTGTCGCTTCAATATATGGCTCACCAAATTAAGTTATATGTCAGTCTCTTGAAATAATTGTCCATCTCAAGAATGTAACTTTGGCAATGTTAATTTATAATGTAGGGACGCGATTGTATTAATCCGTCTCCTGGGTCTAATTTGTTTTATGAAAATAAAGTCAAATTTGTAGTTCCCACCTGCATTTCGCACACATTCACATCACAATCTATCTAATTTCACTTTGCATTCACACACCATATCACAAACAACCTGCACATTACATACACAAACAACCTGCACACCATCTCCAAAACACACAACTTGCTCATTCACATCGATCACAACCCATATTACATACACAAACAACTAAAAAATATCCCATGGCATTAAAAAACCATTCACTTCACAAACTGAATATGTGTGAACAAAAACCTACACAGATTCACCTGTTTGAAACCATATACCTGCATACCTAAGGCTTAACACACTAAATACCCAAAACCATCACATACAAGTGATGTAAGGACTGTTTTTTCATCGAATCTGTGTGGACAAAAACCTACATAGATTCATCTGTTTTCAACCATATACCTGCATACCTAAGGCTTGACAAACTAGATACCCAAAACCTTCACATATAAGTGATGTAAGGGCTATTTTTTCACCAAAAATCTGTCATGTTCAATGCAAATGTTCACCAAAAGGTAACTAACAACCTATTGCGACCGAAACACTTAATGCAAATGCTAAGTTCAAGACGATGGTTGTGGAGTGAGAAATTGTCGCATAACTTGCTCCATGGCCTCCATACGCTTCTGCATATCTTCACTCGCAGTAGATAACCGATCACATTTTCATCCGTCTTCTTAGCTCTCTCCTCAGCCCTCTCCGCAATCTGCTCAGCCCTCTCCTCAGCCCTCTTCGCCCTCTCCTCAAGTTCTTGCCTCTTTGCGGAACTCTCTGTGCTCCATCCTCCCCCTCTTTTCTTGGGGGGTCTGCGCACAACTCCTCCCATCCCTACCAATCTCAGTGATAACAAAAAGTCAGACCCAAAAATCTGAAATTTATAGTAGACTACAATCTGAAATCATACATACATACATATCCATAACTTCAAACTGAAATATATCATACATACATCTCCATAACTTTAATATGAAATAAATCATACATACATACATATCCATAACTTTAAACTGAAATATAGTGGACTAAAGTAATCAATCAGACATGCTTTACAAAAGGCATGAGCACATGAAGTAACCTATAAAACCAGAAAAAGGGGCCAGAAGATATTTCAACAAATCCATCCCTAATAAAAATACAGACACAAAGTACAAAAAGAGAACCATGCCATGTAGGCTATGTAGCCATGTACTTTTGTACTTGAACATGAATTTGTAAGAACGGATTCCAATTATACTAGGTTTAGTCTATTGGGATAATACATAAGGGTTTAGGCACCTCGGCCCCTTGAAAGATTAACCATCATGTAAATCTAAATTAAGCCTTAAAAGTTAAATCTGACCCTCCATTTCTATAATTGTAAACTTATATACCCAATTGCTAAAAACTAATAATCATTATCACTAAATCTCCATCTTACATCAAATAACCATAGTGCTTAATCCTTGTTTAATTTGAACAGACAGTTCAGGCTTAACCATGGTTTAAAGCTGAAAAATAGATCAACGCCAAATTGTGAATGAGTCAAAACTAGGCCCAAGGACAGCTTTGTCATTTGAGATCCACAATCTGAAATTTAACTCCAACTCCAATCTCGGAGCACGAGTCGGACAGACGGTGGCGGGCGCGTGTGTGGGTGCCCCATCTCCTCCTCTACCTCTTAATGTAGGCAGTGAAAGAGTTTCCTTATAAACCCTTTAGGATATCCTTGAACTTTCCATGTGGGATGTGGGAAGTCCAAATGACACATTTCTTAAAACCACTTTCTAAATGCATTATCTCCAACACTACTCATTCTCCAAGTGGGGAGTGCAAAAAGTTCAACAAGTTCAGGAGCTTACACATTAAATTAGACTACGAATTCGCGGTGATGAAAAGCTCATCGCTGCTGGAGTTCCGAATAATGCACAAGGTGAACAACCACCATCTTATGGTTACAGATGTGTTGAAGTCTGTTGTAACAAAGTTGGGAGTTGCCAATCTGTTCGAAATCCCGTGGAACAACTTAATGGCCGACGACAGCGAGTATTTCATCGATGGCATCCTCCATCTTCGAGTCCGGCTCACCATCAACAACTACTAAGGTTATCTCTTGTACATGAAAAGATGATTTAGGTATGTTTTGAGATATATTATTTATTAGTAATAAGTATTAAATTGTGGAAAAAATAATTAAAATAAATAAGATTTTATATACTTTTCAGCTCCTAAAACTACCTATATAAAAGGCAAACATCGTTTATTTTCGATCAGAGGGGGCATGTTATATCTTTATGTAATTAGCTATTCACTTGATTTCATGACAAAACAAAATTTGATGGATCCATTCAAACACCTTTCGTTCGAGATCTGTATAAATTTCATTGAATTTGGGATTGATACATCTTTCTATATGATGTCATTAAGGGTAATAAAAGTCCAACTCGAACTCGTTTAATTATTTATTAAACGAATCGAGTACGAGTACAAGTGATATTCGCAAAAGTCGACGAGCCTCTATAGCATTTTGCATATTTGACCATTGTCCTAATCTTATATGCTCAGCTATCGAGTTTTGTAAGACATGAATTAATTGTCTAAATTATTTGCTAGGTAAATCAGCAACTTGATACACTTTTGGTGAATATTTATGTAATTGTATTTAAATACATTTGATATAAAATTTCAATCTTGAACAGGTTATAATTAACTCATTTTTTAAATGATTTGAATATAGGCAAATAATATTTGGTTCGTTCCGCTCTAATGAACTTGTTGATGGTAAGCTCGACACGATGATGTAGTTGTCGAGTGAACCCTTAGAGCAAGTCCAACAACTTTGCTAAAATAGAGAAAATGAGAGGTTTTAGAGAAAAAAACCATTTTTTCTCTTCAACAGTTTTTCCAAACTCATCTCTAAAATAGAGAAATGGATAGAGAGCGGGAAAAAATCTCTAAATTTGGAGGAAGAGAAGTTTTTTTTTTTTTTTTTTTTTTTACAGTAGGCAAGAAATAGGTGGTCCTTACAGAAGTAAGGTGCCACCATGATCATCCTCACAGATGATGTTACGCAGATCCCTAATAGTAGCGAGATTACAAGGTGTACAAGTATCCCTAGAATTAGCTATAAAACCAGCTGCCTTGTTTGCTTCCCTGTAGCAGTGTTTGAATTCTATGCTGTCAAAGCTCGAGCTAAGATTCTTGATAAGTTACACTTCCCTTAAGATCTCCCATCTAACGTGACTTCTATCATTGATGGATTTGATAACTTCCAGACAGTCTCCTTCCACTATGATTCTCTTTAAACCTCTAGCTATATGGCTAGATTTACACTTGCACAAAACACAGCAGCTTCTGTTTGGATAGTAGATATGGCTACCATTTCAACTTGCAGTATATCAATCACAGAACCGTTGTGATCCCTAATGATCACTCCCACTTGGCTTTCACCCGTGGGTTTAAGTGAGCCATCTACGTTAGTTTTGTAAATTGCCCTATGCAGTTTTGTCCATTTCAAGTTGCGTTTCCTTTTCGTGTTATGGTACATTTGAGGATTTGTTTTTTTTTTTTGCCGATTGCCAATCAGTAAGGTCCGATATAGCTCAAAGTGCTATTTGATAACATGCTAGCGGTTTTTTGTCCCTAAAGATCCGGTCATTTCTAGACTCCCAAATTCTTTGCCATATAAAACCAAGTTCTTCTACATCTTTTTTACCTTGATTCATAAATAGGAGGTCATCCATATTGTGACAACGATTTGGTATCAACGGGGTGTTCTTTCCTACCAAATGCTCATAAGCAGCTATGGTAGTCCTAGTAAGGGGGCATAGAAGGAAGAGATGGTTACTGTCTTCATTGTGATTGTCACAGAGACAACAGTTGGATGGAACTCTATTGAAGTACTTATTCAATCTATCTTTTGTGGCTAGGCTGTCTGATGTTATTTTCCAAAGGAGATTTTTTATTATAGGGGGGAGGTTTAGTTTCCAAATCCACCTATAATTCCTTGTGTTGTTGTTGTTCATAGTGGGTGTTTGTCTTACCGATTTAGTCGAGAATTGTCCATCAGGGTTGTATTTCCAAATAAGTTTGTCTGGGGTATTCCAAAGTGGGATTCTAATTCTGGTTATGTGTTTAACAATATTGTCAGGGAAGATTTCATGGAGGAGGGATACATCCCATTCCTTATTTATGTTAAAGAGTTGGTTAACTTTGAGATCGGGTCCAAGTGTTGTTGGAAGGTTGAGAGATTGTGGTCAGGGATCCACGGATCATTCCATACATTTATGGATTCTCCATTCCCTACAATCCATAGCAGTCCTCGTGTGAATCTTTCTCGGAGATGAAGGAGTATGCCAAATTGCTAGGAGGCAGGAGGTATTCTGGGTCGATCTTTCCATTAATCCTTCATCATGGAGATATTTTTCTTTAATAACTTTCACCCATATGTTGTTAGGTTCATTACAAATTTTCCAAAGAAGCTTCATTTGTAGGCTTATATTCATCTCCTCAGCCAGCTTTAACCCCAGCCCTCCTTATTCTTTTGATTTACAAATCTTTTCCCAACTAATCAGAGGGGTGTATCTTTCCGATTGCGTCTTGTTCCAATTTTTTTTTTGGAATTGATCAATTTGGTTTAGTATACCTTTTGGTAGCAAGAAGTTTTGCATCAGGTAGTTCGTTTTGGAGCTGAGATTGGCCTGGATTAAGGTCGCTCTACCTCCCTGGCTAAGAGAGTTAGCCTTCCAATTGGATAATTGTTTTTTCAAGCTTTGAATGGCATCGTTAAAGATTTCATTCTTAACTCTCCCCCTGACTAGTGGAATACCTAGGTATTTCTCGATTGTTTTGGATATGGGAATGTTCATCTCATGAGCTAGAGAGTTTGCCAGATTCGTACTGATATTTTCAGAGACTTGAAGGGAACTTTTGTTGTAATTTATGGTTAAGCCAGAGAGGTTTGAGAAGTTATTTAGCATGTTTTTAACTGTGTGGAGGCATTTGTGAGAGACTCTAGCAAAGATTATTGTGTCGTCTGCAAAAGTAAGGAATGAGATTGGTGTGTCATTTTTGGTTAGCTTGATTCCATCTAAAGCATCACCATAGTTTGATTCTTCTATAAGTTCTCTTGCCAAATTTTCCATGACAAGGATGAAGATGTAAGGTGCAAGGGGGTCACCTTGTCTTATGCCTCTACCCGGTTTGAATTGGATTTATGATCTTGCACAAATTGCTGATTTACGTGAGCGTGTCTATTCTCAGGGAGTGTCTCAACTGGATTCCCCACAAAAAGTTCACATTTGCAAAGGTGTGGCTGCTAGCTTCTCAGTTTGAGATCAGACAACCTAATTTAAAGGATGCTCGCCTGATCTTTGGCAGAGCTATTGGAACTGCAGCCCCAGTGCGTAAAGAAAAGGTACAATTCATAATCATAGGCATTTGTATAATTGTATTTTAAATAGAAGTCCACAAATAACTCCTTAAGGGAGTGCTAAATCTAAACATGGCTTTCGTTATTGATCAGATATTTAAGAAGTACATAGAGATGGAGATGCAGGTAGGAAATGTAGAAGGATGCCGGGAGCTGTATAACAAATATATGGAGGCGTTTCCTGCAAACTGCCACGCGTGGATGAAGTTTGCAGAGTTAGAGAGATGTTTGGGTGAAATCGAGAGAGTTGGGTGTATCTTTGAACTGGCAACTGCCCAACCTGTTTTGGATTTGCCAGAGGTATTGTGGAAGGTAAGAGCAGGCGTACATTGATTAAGTAGGTTATTTGTGTTGATTGAGTTTTGAAATAGAAAAGAATGAACAGGCTTACATAGATTTCGAAAGAGAGGAGGGCGAGTTGGAGAGGGCGAAACAGCTGTACGAGAGGCTCCTAGATAGAACAAAGCACTGGAAGGTGTGGGTGAGCTATGCAAGGTTTGAGGCAGTTTGGGTTGAAGGCAAGTCATGTGTTGAAAATGTTAGAAGTAAGGAACCTATAAATTAATCTAATTTCCCTTGTCTTGTTTTGCTCGGAGTCAGAGACCCTTTTACTTGGACATATCTTCACATATGTTTATGCAGCTGTATTTGAGAGAGCCTTAGATCACTTTACAATTCAAAGTCTTCACCGGAGCTGAAAGAAGAGAGGGTCATGGTGTTGGAGGAATGGCTAAAAATGGAGGAAGGATTTGGTGAAGCTGGAGACATGAACATGTTGTGTAACATGCCTGAGAAACTCAAGAGGAAGAGGCTAGTTGTCGCGGAGGAGGGCGTCGCTGCCGGGTCTGAGGAGTACATAGGCTACATTAGGCATGTTGTGTAACATACCTGAGGAAGAGCAGCTACCTAGCTATAAGATCCTCCAAAAAGCAATTGAATGGAAGAGCAAGAGACGGGCGTCTTATTAGTCTTATCTCAGTACTCAGTTGGAGGAGTATGTAATATGGATAGAAAGCTTGTCAGTCATATATACATACGCAATCAAAGCTTGTCATTTGGACAAATCTAAGCTCAATTCAAGACATTTGACTCTCGTTGCAGTTGCAGTTGCGAGCTATACTAGTGTAGGTGACTTGTGTTTCCACATAATTCATATTATGTGACCGTTAAAAGTTCATCCATTCAACTGCAAAATGACAGCTCAAATCAACCAACGAATACTCCACTCTTTATATCTTTTCCTGACATTTGACATTTGTGAAATATTCGACCGGGCGGTTATCGGAGTCAATGTACCAAACCTCTCAACCACTTTCAACTGCAAAATCATCAATTCGTTGAAGTAAGTTGGTCTCACTTTCACTGACATTTGATATTTGACATTTTTTTCTTTTCTTACTGTATCTCAGCGTGTCTTTTCCTTTCTCAGCTCTCCATTCATTCCTCTGTCACCGTGTTTTATTTATATTTATCCTTCCCCATCTCGCTTGCTCAATCGCACTCCCTCTCGGCGAACTCCCTCACTCCCTCTCGGCTCTCGCCCCCTCTGTCAGCCCTCTCTCTCGCTGATTTGGAGTCGGCCGGTAAATGTTTGTTTCTATATTGAATACGCTTTGTTTGCGTTGTGGAGAGTTGAGTGACTGTAGTTCAACCGATCCCCTGTCAATTTTGTTCCAATTTTAAGGTTAGATGCTCACTTGAACTGTATTGTATTCTATAGATTGGGGATGGAAGGTTAGAGTTCAAACCTGCAAGATCAGAGCCACGATTTAAAGTTTGCATTCAAAAATACCGCCTTTTCTGATCGGGTTCTTCATATCGAGATCATGGAGGACTCTTTAGATTCCGAGGGCAGGAATGAAATAGGTTTGTTATTTGCCCTCTTTCAAGTTTTGTATGGTTAAACCCTTATTAATTGGTTTGATTTTGTTAGTTGCCGATGTTAAAACTCTGCCAATAAGCTATCTCATCCTCGCTGCAAACATCCCCTTTTTCTACAAGGTGATCCATCATCAACTTTCTTTAATGTTCTTGTATGTTGAGATCGTTTTCTATTAAAGTTGATCCTCGATATGTTTATGGCGTAGCTATTCAAAAATGGCATGAGAGAATCACAAGAGAGGGACGGTGTGAGCTTGAGAATCAATGCATCTGGTATGCACCATCGTGAATTTGTTCACTTGTTTCTTCTACGAACAGATGAAGGGTCTTTGATGGACATCATGAGCTTTATGTACAACAACACCCTGAGTGCAACTACTGCCCCCGATTTGTTGCGCGTGTTGGTCGTCGCAGACAAGTTTGAGGTTAATTAGTTCTTGTGTGCAATATTGTACTGAGCAACTATTGCAGAATGTGCCCATGACACAAGAATCTGCACTTTTATATCTCGAGCTTCATTCAATTGTTTTCGTGGGCGAAGTAATTCAGCCCCTAATCGATGCAGCTAAACAGTACCTTGTTGTGCGTTACAGTAATATCTTCAAGTAAATACTCAGACTTTTGCAATTCAATTGCAGCAGGAGGATTGAAAGAACTTTTTTCTAAATTATGCACCTAATCACATTGATGTACATTTGACTAATTCAAAGCTGTTATCGTTCCTTAAGGTTCAAAAAAGAAGCAGTGGCCTTGCCTCTTTGTGCAATAGAGGTTATTCTCATGAGTGATGATCTAAGAGTGAATTCAGAAGATGAGGTTTTCATGTTCATCTGGCAGTGGGCTCATGTACACTATCCCGAATTGCAAGAACGCTTGGAAGTCCTCACCAAGTGCTTCACGAAACGGTTAATACGTTTCCCATACATGAGTTACAAGGCGTTGAAACAGGTTTCCACCTACGTTGACCAGAAGGATGTGTCCAACCTATTGATGACAGCTCTCTTCTACAAGGTTGAAGGGCAACAGTACACCAGTGCCTCGAGAGACCTACAAGCTGCAAAGTGCGGTTTCACAGCACGCGACTACATCTTTCAACCTGTTAAGGTTGTCCAGTTTGAAATGCCCCGCCCTCATTGTGTTGTCTACTTTGACCTACAAGCTGCCTCTACTTGGGTTTTTGCTGGCAAACGCCCTCTGTTCAGAATCGCGTGGAACTTTATGGTTGACAATGACCTGTATTTCATCGATGGTTACCTTCATCTTCGAGCTCAGTTCATGAATGTAAATTTTACATTCATGATACCTAAATCAGTTTACAATGGTGAACCGAGCTCGAGGATGAAGGTAATCATTGATGAAATATAGGCCGTTGTCAGCCATAAAGTTCCACGGGATTCTGAATAGAGTGTGTTTGCTAGCAAAAGCCCAAGTAGAGGCAGTCTCTAAAGCCCAAGTAGAGGCAGCCATAAAGTTCCACGGGATTCTTAAGGAATGATAACAACTTTGAATCAGTCAAATGTACATCAATGTGATTAGGTGCATAATTTAGAAAAAAAAATCTTTCAATATCCTCATGCTGGAATTGAATTGCAAAAGTCTGAGTACTTACTCGAAGATATTACTATAACGCGCAACAAGATACTGTTTAGCTGCATCGATTAGGGGCTGAATTACTTCGCCCACGAAAACAGTTGAATGAAGCTCGAGATATAAAAGTGCAGATTCTTGTGTCATGGACACATTTTGCAATAGTTGTTCAGTACAATATTGCACACAATATCTAACCTCAAACTTGTCTGCGACAACCAACACGCGCAACAAATCGGGCGTAGTAGTTGCACTCAGGGTGTTGTTGTACATAAAGCTCATGATGTCCATCAAAGCAGCTTCATCTGTTCGTAGCAGAAACAAGTGATCAAATTCATTACACAATCACATGAGCTATTGCTTGCAGATATAGAAAACTAAGAAAAATCTTCCACAACACGATGGTGCATACCAGATGCATTGATTCTCTCATGCCATTTTTGAATAGCTACGCCATAAACATAGCGAGGATCAACTTTAATAGAAAACGATCTCAACATACAAGAACATTAAAGAAAGTTGATGATTGATCAATGCAAGAAGAGTAAAGACTAGCCAGTGTGGCAATCAAGATCATTACATGAAAAGGAGAATGTTACGAAAGTGAATTTGATGAATCAGGTCAAGCGGGAGATAACTATATTATGCGAATGGTCAGACACCCTAACATTGTGGACCTTTATGAAGTCATGGCTACCCGGTTGTAATGAAAATAAGTGGTTTATGTTTTAGTTACACTAATTTACCACTTCACTGGTCGTCTCTGATTACAGATCTCTATCATGCCACATGTATGATGTACTCACTGATTACCATAAAAATATCGTCATTAGCTTTAAAAAGCAGCTTTGTTTCACAGAAATTCAAGTACTCCGACAAAAAAACTGCAGCAAACTTGATTATCTACATAGGGATTATAGCAATACAGTTCTGAGTGTGCAAGATCATGGTGTTGAGAGGAAATCAATATTGTTGACAGAAAACCATATAAAATATCATGCAAATGTAAGTTTTTCTTCATCTCACAACAGTATTTGAGCCACATAGGAATGGCAAGAAAACAATTGTTTTCTAACATGAAAAAAGTATATTACATGAATGAAATGCTTACTATATTAAAATACTGAAATGTTACTTATTCCTTGAGTCTGCAATTCATCCATATGTTATTTTTAAATTGCCAATATTTTTATTTATGTTAATCGAAAATAAGGTGCAACCGAGTGATAATCTAGCCGTACAATTAAGATCGCTTTTAACCTTTACCCTTTCCTTCTCTATCCCTTTTTATAAATAATAAAATAAACATTATGCTCCTTTTATTTCTTTTAACATTTAATTCGTCAATTGTGCCACAATTTAAGCCTATTTTGGCTTTAAATATTTTGAATTTTTTCTTAAATGTATAATATCATCATCTTTTCCTTTGTTTGTGATATTGTTGTTGTCTAGAAGTTTATTAATTTTCAATACTCATCCGAAAAACATTCTAACGAGTACTATGTTTTATACATATATTATTTAAAACGTACTGATTAATATAATAACATCTTAAAAATAAGATGAGTTTATTTAGATTAATTTTAAAAATCCCGTGCGTAGCGCGCGGGCTATAGGCTAGTTTCCATTAATTAGAAATCCATTTTAAATTTATTACTCCGGATATTTTAATATTTTATACTAAAAATTTAAAATTTAAACCTAAATATATTTAAATTATAATTATTGTATGGATAAAAAAGTTCTATTAATATATCATAGGCATAAAGTGTAAAAAATTTAATTCTATATTTATTTGGAGAGTGATGATGCACGAAATATAAATAATACAGTATTATTTATATTGCAAACAAGTAAATATAAGTGGACACAAGCATCGATAGGGGTTCCCCGCTATATAAATAGAACCTCATCCAAATAAAGGAAATCATCCGAGGATAACTTGTATAAAATCAACAAGTTCTGTATCTAGAGAATATCCGCGGGCTACCAAGCTCGATGTGGTAGAACCCACTCACCCAATGCAATAGACACTTTTCATGTCTCACGTGACACGTGTCAACCATCCCGGGACAAGTGTGTTAAGCAAGTAGGCAAGTGTCGGGAATGTCACTTGATGAATTTCCTATAAATAGGGCTCGAAGCCTCATTTACAAGGGTTGATTCCCATTTATTCCTAGGAGCATAGGCCGGGAATATAGGGCTCTACAAGCCTATCTGAGCGGGTCCGTCTCGACTCAGCAAGGGGTCGACAACTGATGATGTCCGAGGGAGGACAATGTACCACACTAGTCTCAGGCTCGGATCGGCACAGGCAATGGTGCGCGGGTGACAAGGTCCCTACGCACCTCAGGTAAGCCCGATCGACAGTGGTTCATTCGATCCCGGGGCCCCATTGAGGAGCCTTAGAAAATGGATTTCATCATTGACAGGACTCTCTCATGCTAAAAGGTAATCTAAGATTGATGTGGTATATTTACCTATGCAAGTTCGATCGGATTCGATTTTCTAAAAATTGTTGAAGATCGCTGAATGGCATAAAAAACTAGCACACATATGCATGTGGAGGTGCATAAATCCATTTATGAATATCATTTAAATGTTGAATTTTCAATAGAAGCATTCAACGGCAACCCTTGTTTGCTTATCTGGGACTCAAATTAGTTTCCATGAGAGCAATAAAGCCATTTATTGATTATATTTGTCCGAAAGTTAGCATAGAAAAGATAATAAGAGCAGCTACTGCGGGGCAGAAGTCGGAGCTGGTTAAGCAATTGTTGGAACAAACCCACTGCCAGCAGCGGCTTGATCGACATGAGCAACGACAAAGATCGTGGTGCGCGGCTCAATTTTAAGTTTGGCTATTAGCTCTTGGAGTGCGTTCATCAAATGTCAATTGGCAAGCACACATGTCTCGATCCGACGACCGCATATAAGTCCTCGCCAATAAGCCTAGCCTAGGGCAGGGAAGAATGCAAGCAACCATTGGCCTCGTAAGGAAAGATTCATTTGTGAAGCCCCGTCGAGGATGGCAGTCCACAACCCGAAAAAATGTCCACCCCTTACCATCCGCGGATGGCGGGCACTTTGCCTGACCAAACACAGCCGCACAAAATGGCAAATCCGCAATCCTGCGAGGGTGCAAAGAAGTGTTGTCGTCAGCGGATTACAATGGGGGCATCAATTCATGTTCTCAAACAAATCAAAGTAGGGAGAATTTATGGGAAATAAAACTTGTAGTATGTTCAGAAGCAATTTGCTCCAAAAGAGAGTGAGACATTCGAGGTTTTTGGCTACATTGGGAATTCGAAATCCTGGATGCGACCGCGCCCGCGCACATGATGACTCGCCCTCGTCCGATGACCCTCCAAAAATCCCACGTCTGGTTCAAGAGCAATTTGCCGCGGACGAAGACCAGCACGAACGACACCTACCGAGGATGAGTTTCCCCCATGACGACCGCGGATGAAGCATCCATACAAAGACGATCCGAATGCAACCAGGCATATTATAGAGATGTTAAATGGCAGAGGATTAGAGGAATCATCGTGGGTTTATATAGCTTGCCTGCCAGATCGAAAATTTTATAAAAACTTACATGGCATTATGTGTTTGAGAAAATTCTCTCCCATAATTTTTTTTTATATGTATATATCATATTTCATAAAAATATTTTTTATACTACCTCCGTTCAAAATTATAAGTCGTTTTAGGTGTTTGCACACCTATTAAGAAAATCACAAAAGTGTTACTTTTATACCTCTCATTAATTATCCACAACCACTAACAACCAATAACATTTTATAAAACAAATAAAAAAGTTACTTTTCTCTTAACCCAATGCCTAGAAAATCTAAAAGGGCTTATATTTTTAAACAAAATTTTAACCCTAAAAAGACTTATATTTTTTAACCGAGGGAGTATAAGATAAAGATTTGAGTAAGGTTAAAACTTTGCTATAGAGTACTGTCCAACTGAGGACATGAGTGTTGAGGAGAGCATCACTCTTTGTTGTGTGGAGTACGTATGATTGTATGAACGCTATTTTATCGATATTTTGATTGACTTTTTGAAAAGCATGGGATAAGTGAACGTCTTGGACGTGTCATAATTAAGGCAGAGGAAGTCGAGGAGGGGATATGAGTCAACCCAAGATCGATGGTTTCGCAAATGTCTGAGAATGCTTTGGATCATCGATGGTGGCGCTTTGGTGTGTGTGTGTGTGCAGAGGCTGTCAATGAGATGAAATCAAGTCTAAGCACATCTTTTGTAGCAGGAAAACTAAAAACAGATGTTATCAATCCTAAATTGAATTTTTTTTAAAACAAATGACAAAAAAAAAAAAATTACACAATTTTTTTTTATGACGAGGAACCCACGTTTGGTGGCAATCCTCGGGTACGTGACCCAGTCGGCAAGAGTCACGCACCGGGTAAATCGAAAATTACGCATATTTTGTCTTCCGGGAAAGATATGAATCCTAGGACTGATAACATTTGTTTTTATTTTTTCTTTCTACAAAAGATTTCAATCAACATGTGATTACTCCCCTTTCTAATGAGGAGGTTGATACGTTGATCCACTTAGGGTTGTACATCGTTCTAAAATCGAACTGGATCAAATCGAACCGAATCAAAAATCTCAAAATTTTAAACCGAAAGCCGAACCGAAAGTATTAGATCCAGTTCAGTTATTTACCAATTTGGTTTGTGTTCGATCAGTTCGATTTTAACCTAATTGAACCGAATCCATAGTTGTATAACAAAATCAGTAACCATAATCCGATCCATGTGGCAACAAATAAGAATAACTTGCAAATAATTTGCATTTATAACAATTTGATATTTAGGAAAAAAAAAACAAAAGTTTTATTGAAGTTGTAGATCATAAAGGTGATAAAACATTAAAAAAAACATTGAAGCTGTAGACATAAAAGTGATAAAACTTTAAAAAAAAAATAAGTTCTGTATATATAGATTATAAATTTATAAGTTTGATAAAGTAAATTAATAAAATTATAAGCCTACAGTTTGATATTAAAAAAATCGGTTTAACACAAACTGTATCGAAACCGAATACAAACCGAAATTGAAAATTTAAAATTCTCGGACCGAAAGCCGAACTGAAATTCAGTTCGGCCCAAAAAATTGGTTTGGACCGAATCATGCACAACCCTAGATCCACTGGGTAAACTTACCTAAGGGCAATGATGTAAAAACACCGGCCGATTCATGCAAAAAAAAAAAGCAATTAGCAACCTTTCTCTCCTAATTATTACACGACCTCTCTCCCTCCTCCTCTTGTCCCCCCTGAAAAGGTAAATAGATAGATGAGGTGTGATAACACCAATATACAAAAGCTGAGACCAAACTCATGGTCTCATGTAAGAAAGGAACCGTATACCCAAGGGGCTCCTATACCCACCAGAAGCACAAAATAACATAATCTCTCCAAACAAGACTTACTCTCTAAACCACCAAATCTATCCAATCTATCCAAATCCCCTATACCAACCGACTATTTACGTAGTAAGTGCCTTTTCCACGTATTTTCCATGAGTGATTTGCACTTCCACTTCACAGAAATACGTGTCTGACAACTCTCAATAATAATGTTCGCATAAACAGAAGGAATAAACACTTCATTACAAAAAACGATTTTGTTCCTAGCCATCCAAGTGTAATATATTATAACTTCAAAAGCTAACAACTTGACTTGGAAAGGCAAGGTCTTCTGGTGCAGATCCGGCTCCTCAGCGAACCATTGTAACCAGGCTCCAATTGACCCAAATCGGCATCCACAACCTGCCCAACGCATCACTCGCGCTAGGACCTGTTGTATAGCATGGCAATCAAACCATAGGTGGGCAACAATTTCCTCTTCCTGCTTACAGAAAGCACATAAAGCAGACTCGGGACCTTTCCAGTGCTTGACTCGATCACTAGTCTGCAGCCGCTCTCTAGCTGCTAGCCACACTATAAAAGCCCATTTGCGGCATTGCAATTTTTTCCAGATAAATCTGCCCCAAACCGTGTACTCCCCCTTATCTCTAAGGAGTTCATACACTTTGGAGCACGAGACACTCCCAGTGTAATTTAAAATCGGCTGTAAAGACTGAAGAGAGGGGTTACTTATCTGTAGTGCAGCCTGCAACTCGCTTCTGGTGCATAGAATGCTCTTCCAAACCCATGTATCATCCACTTTCGGGTCTATCTCCCACACTGATGCTCCCCTGAGATGATTATGCATACACCAGCTGTTCCAGACACTAGGCTTCTGCATAGCTAAGTCACCCACCAACTTAGCTTGGACACTCCTATTCCAGGATAAGATCTCTCTGATATCCAATCCTCCTTCTGAGTGAGGCTTCTTAACAGAGCTCCACGCCACAAGATGCTTATGCCCTGATGTACTCCTATTCCAAAGGAAACGTCTACACAGGCTATCGATTTTATGTTGTTCAAGTATTCTCAATATAACCGATGTGGGACAACCACATTCCAACATTTTCAAGTTCCTATCGCCTCCATTGTATGATTTGCTTCTTCATCTAGCCAGTTGGATCACGTGCTCGGGGTTTACCACCGAAGGTAGGTTCCTCATCATAAAAAAAGAGAATATGTTAACACAATATTATAAAACTAAATCTATTATTGATTAAAAAATATTAGAAATATGACAAAACAATAAATATGAATTACAATATGAGAATTAAACTAATAACGATCAATGTGTGGAAAATATAAAATAAAAAGGGATATTTCGCTTGGTAGCTATGAGGTTTGATTATTATTATTTTTTTGCATGGTGCCCAAACATTTTAATAATTTCGCATGTAATCACAAGATTTCAACCAATTTCGTATGGTAGCCACACACACGCACGCGCACGCGCGCGCGCACACACACAGTTACATATTGCACATACTAAGCAATCGAAAAAATGTGTTTTCCCATGTCCACCTACAATAATACAAAAGTACATGCTTCCCTTCCATCTGGGATCCCATGTCGGAATATCGTATCTTCCATTACCATGCACTATAGGTCGGGAAGGTGATGAGAGGTAAACCATCGTGTGTAAACCTTACCAAATAAATTTCCAAAAAAAAACTACTATAGCGATAAGTGTAGGGTCGAACCCACAGGAAAATCTAAGATTTAATGTAATTTAAACGCTACTTAAATAAAAAGTAGAAAATAAACAAATTACGATGATAAAAAAAACTAATGTAGAATATTGTAAATAAAATAACAAAGCATAAAGTGATGGTTTTAAGTTCAATTCAATGGAGAAAAACGGTCCACCTCTGCATTTTTTGACATTGGTTGACTTTATTGGTCCTAGACTCAAACTCAAGTCGTTAGGCTTCCTTTCAAATACATTCCTCCCATCTTAGTTTATGTAGATTAAAACACAGCGAGTGAATTTAATCCCTTACATCTTTATGTAACCTAAGCACTAGAGATTTAACATAAGGATAGCATAAGTTCTTAAAAATCTAGGCACATGAATAACACCAAGCTAAGCATGGTAAACCGATATTTAAGACGTATGTCAAATTTTCTACTTATCCATGATCCAATCAAGGTTTTCAAAATCTTAAGCATGCTACTACGGAATCCATGGAGAGTTCAATCGCGCCTTGTTTAGTTGTTTTTAGGGTTTGGGAATAGCCCATCCCTTTTCTTTTGCATATATTATTTTCTTTTCTTTTCTCTTATTTATTTTAGTTAGTTTTTATTCTTCTTTTCTTTTATTTTAGTAGTTTTTATTTTCTTGAACAACACACCTCCCATCCACCCGCCTCATCGGTACCGACTTGGTGCCGAGCCTTTGTTATTTGATTTGTGCGTCTGTTTGAGTTTTCAGGATTTGATACAATATGGAGGATGCACAAGAGTATTATGAGTATCTAGAAGCAAGGGCCGAAAGGGCTAGAGCGGATGAAAGACGGAAAGCAAGGATGAAGGAGTATGCTAAATTTTTTGTTGAGGTTGATGAGGATGATGAAGATTACTTTGACTTTGATAGTTGGAAAGCAAAACAATCATCCGAGGATTCAACCAAAGGCTAAGAGTCATATGGGTCCTATCAACCAAAGGAGGGGTACTATTCTCAACACGAATATAGGGACCCATATGAGCTCTATCATCCATGGAGTGTCTCACAATGAAAGCTTGCTCGGGAGGAAGAACAATCAAGGGAAAGAGACAAGCCAAGGAAACAAATACGAATGCTTGAGATAAAACGAGAAAATGCATAGCTAAGGGAAGAGATACGCTTTCTTGAGGCGAACCCGCCTTCTCATCTATGTGGAACAAGGTCCCATCTTGGCCGTGCTCGCCCTAGCTTTTATCAAGAACCATATCCTCCCTATGAACAATGGGGGCCCACTCCATACGAGTCGGTCTATCCACGAGAGCCTGCAACAAAGCCTCCGTCAATAGAGGAAGAAGTTCAACAAGAGCTGCAAGGCATTAGTGAGGAGGTTGACGCATTGAGGAAGCTACTAGACCCATCAAATTCACCACCGAAAGTCGAGGCTCCACAACCAATGGAGGAAGAAAAGGCTGCAGAAGCCTCGACGCCGATACCCTCAACCTCGGCGTCGACCCCTCTGGCGGACAAACTGTCCCTGGAAAATGCTGAAAATGTTACAGGTGTCTCGGCGTTGACACCCCCTACCTCGGCGTCGACACCCATGGACAAAGAAAAGTTTTTGCAGAAACATGAGAAGGCTACAGATGCCTCGGCGCCGACACCCTACACCTCGGCGCCGATACCCCCTCCTGAAGAGCGAATTGAAGAGCAACTTGTTGAGGTGGACGAGCCTATTTTCAGGGCCATTTCTACTCCGATCTCGACGCCGCCACTACCCTTGTTTCTAGAGAAGCCATGTGAGAAACCCCAAGAAGAAGAAAAAGAGATAGAAGTTGTTCTTCGATGCACTACACCGCTACCTTTGCCATTCACGGCTAAGGCAATTCCCGATGACCTCAAACAACCATCTTTTGCATTCAAGTATGGGGTCCTTGCAAAGTGGCACGTTGAAGATGAGGCGCTAGAAGAAGAAGAAGTGGAGGAATCTCTTCCCCTTCTATCATTGTACACCAAACTCAACAATGAAGCACATCTATTTGTGTGCGATGGTGGGGAAACAAATCAAAGCCATACCAAGAAGAGGAAGAGGAGCGCATATGAGGAAACCACGTTCGCTGAGTGCTTTCCAAGAAGTTGGCTAGCTAAAGCCAAGAAAGATGAATGGGTGAAATGTTGGAGCGTCCACTCGGGAAGGTTCAAGCTCATCCATAAGGAAAGGAAGAGATGCATAAAAAGGTACAAGGAGCAAGAGCCATATCACTTGAAAATCTATCCCGATGTACCACCGAAGGATGTTCCACCACCACCTCCTCCAGCTGAACCACCGGATCTACTACCTCCTCCGGACCCGGATTGAAGAAAAAAGGGAAGTAGGTCAAGCTAGAGACTTTAAACCTAGCGTTGCCTTGCTTTCTTTTCTTGCTTTTTGCTTTTGATTTTTAGTTAGGAAGTTAGATAGCCCAAGACTTACTGTTTTTGTTGAGAGAACAGGTCCTACAGATCAGCCATGGTGCATAGGAAAGAGCGGCTACATGCCATGAAGGAAGTCGACATGCTGAGAGGTATCGGCGTCGACCCAGTCTTTGTCAACGTCGACCCCTGTGCAGATTTTTGAATTTCTCCAAATTGCTCCATTTTTGCATCATTTTTCACGTGAGTTTTTTTTCCCTTTCCCTTGTTTTGTTTTATTCAGCGAGGACACTGAAATTTTAAGTATGGGGTGGGGGAGATTCGAAATTCGCATGACCTAGCTTTGCATACTTTTGTCTTTTGTCTTTATTTGTTTTGCTTATTTGTGTATTTTGTCTTCTATTTAGAGTCTATAAAAAACTGAAAAAATCCAAAAAATTAGAAAATGTCAAAAACCACAAAAATACGTGTTTAATTCGCTATATTTGTTTTAGTTTGTTTTATTTTGAGTTTTTATTTCTTATTTTTAGTTTAGTTTAAAAACACCTAACTTAGATGTCCAATGATGAAATCTAATAATTGAGATTGATCATGTAATATCATAATGCATAGTTGGATGGTTTAGCCTAAGTCACACAAAATGTTTTTTATGTGAAATTTGACTTGCAAATGAAATTGAGCTCATATGACTTTAGGATCTAGGATATTGGAATCCAACATGTGTAATACCCGTGGTCTTAAGAGGCGCCAACCCATGCCACCTAGCCCTCTCAGGTCCGTTGTCCTCACTTGGAGCCTGAAAAGGAAGAGCTCTTGTTGCTGCATAGTGTTCGTGAAGGTTTACTACCCCACGATGAAGGTCTAGCTTAGCTTCGTAAAGGAGTATCTGCTCTCTTCTCTCCTTTGCCAACCTTTCTTGCAGGTCAGCCTGTTGAGCTTCCATTATCTGGATCTTATTCCGCCTTTGCGCTATTTCCTGATCCAAGTAATTGCGCACTGCTCCCCTTGCCTGAAGCTGCACCTGGCGGAGAAACTCGGTTTCAACTACCAGATGTCCTGCCACAAGAGGGTTCGCTCCGTGCCCGGCTTCGTTCTCATCCTCTTCTTGTGGCTCTTCCCCCTCCTGGGGATCTGCTTCGTTGACATCCGGGAGGACTTCCTCGTCTCCTTGGGGTTCTTCTTCCGAATTTTCCTCAGCTACCATCAGAAGGGCATCCTCGTCTTCCTGGGGGTCTTCCTCCATGTTTTCCTCAGCTGACCTTGGAGAAGCGTCCTCGACTTCCTGAGGGTCCTCCTCCGAATCTTCATCCACCATAATAGGTGCCAGGTATGGGACGCCGAGTTCATCCACCGTCAGTTCATTCTGTGCGGGGTTCCTAGGTAAGTTAGAGTGGCGAGGGGCGGCCATCTGTCACGAGGAAAAGAGGAGGGTTAAACCAAGCACCCGAGAGTCTAATTGGACGTCGGAATCAAACCATATTTTATAAAGACCTTTACACAACCGTATTGTATGTTTTGAGATTGAGAAAGTTTCGAATTCATCTAATAAGTTTGAAAATGGTATAAAAGAACATTATAAAACCTAAGGAGGAATTATATTTTCTTAAAAAAAAATTTCTTGGTCAACATCTTAAAAGATTGAAACTTATATAAAAGTTTAGTTTTGATCTAGAAATAATTTTGAAGGAATGAAAACTATTTGAGAAGAAAACTCTAACATGAGAAAAAAAATATCATTTTAGAAACTAGTTTTGACATGAAACCCATTTTAGAAAAACAGTTCTGACATGAAAACCATTATAGAAAAACCTTCAGCTCTGATACCACCTTCTGTAACACCCCCTTTTATAACCCAAGGGAATGCCACAGCGCCAGTGATTACTCAGACTTTAATGTCTTCATAACCACCTTTGGCTTATAGGGACATGCAACCATGCTCCCATAAACAAGATGATAATATTAAATACATAAATAAAATACAATTAAATCGCGGAAGACTTTAAGTGAAACAAATAATTAAATATACAACAATGTCTTTACAATGTCTCGATAGCAAAACTAAGATAACATTTATACACTAATGATAAAAGAGACTCTTGAATCAAAACAATGGTAAAATACTAAAAATATTTGAAGACGATTCCGACTCATATTTCCGACCTTCGACCTTGTTGTGCTTTATCTAAACCTGTGGAAACCAGCCATCCAAACGAAGGACGGTTAGTTCGCGAGAACTAGCAAGTGACGGCACGAAATCAGAGACAACTTTGGATTCAAGTGACCATAAAACGGTAAGAATTAAATCCAAATGAGATTTGAATATTTGAAGTGAATTGGCTTATTTGTGACCCGACCCTCCTATGACACGGATAACCTTCAAGGGTTGAGTAAGAAAAGATGTATTAGGAATCATATCCCGATTACAGATGGAATATGACATAGCTTGAAACAAGTTATGATTACTACCCACTACTTTATTAATACATTGTTTATTATACGATCTAAACTAAGTATTGGTTCAAAAGGTACTTGATGTGTCCCAAAATCGACCCAGAGGGCAGGACTCTTCCGGAGAGTTTTAAACCGCGGGCTGAGACAGTCAATTAAGGGTCGATCTTGTGTCCCCCAATACCTAGTTCAAACCATGTTTGTTACTTGTACATTATTCTTCACTCACTTACTCACATGATATGCATTTTACATCTTTTATCTTTTTATCAACTACTACCGATCCCACTCTGTCTATAGTGGATAGCGACCTACAACCATTGGTTGTGTAACACCTCGCATGGAAGTGTAGTTTCATGAAACCTTAAGACCGAGGAGTAACGGCCCCGACCTATACTTTACTCACACTTCACTTTACCATTTCACATTGCTTTTCGTTGATTGATTGATTATTTTACTTTACAATTCTTCACATTACTTTACAATTTTAACTTTATGATTCACATTGCTTTTGATTGGTTTGGATTCAATTTAGTTTCACTCGCAACAAACGATCCTCACATTATTACTACTTAGTTACAACAACCTAGGTGATCACAACGAAATATAGAATGGATACATAAAAGAAACATATCCCTTTCTTAACCAATTAGCATGAAAGAACAAAAATAAATCATGCTTTAATAAAAATGTGGGTATCTATGTCATTATTATATATATACGTCGAATAATAACATTACCCAATTATACTTGCCAAATTCAAGCTAACGGATAAATAAATCACACAAGGCGGATGAATTGTAATTTATTTTAATTAATTTGGCAAGCATTTCAAGGAACGAAAACAATAAGACACGAAGGCACCGAAATGAGCGGAAAAGCTCGGAAAGTCACTTGCCTTGATTTGGAGTTGCAAGCGTTAACGGTTGGTTGGACTCTAATTCCTTGGTAGCGGCATAAGGGTAGCCTAGCTTCTGTGATTTAACGAAATTGGAAGCAATTTATGCCCAAACAAGAACATGGGTCAGATTCTGGAATTTTTAAAAACTGAACAAGGGCATGAATTGGACGGAATAGAAAGTATGAGAGTTTTACCTAATTACGTTTCCTCTTCCTTCCTCTCGACAGTGCTTCAACAGAAGGTTCAGACGCGCCTAAGGATCAACTTCGGCAAGACACTGGCGGCGGCACGGCTCACGGAGGTGCAAGAGGATGACGGCAAGGGACTCGCGGTGGCTAGGCTCTCCTCCGGGTGGCGGCTGGTGGCTCCGGCAACGGCGGACGAGGGCTACCGACTTGCTCCGGCGAGGTTATTCGAAATTGGGGGGTTTTGGATTCGGGGTGATTTTATGAAAACTTTGTGAAGGGAAACGTTGCTAGAGGCGTTTAGAATGCCATGGAGTAGGTTGAAAGCTCGAAGATGGAGAGGAGTGGTGATGGTGTTAGATAATCACTCTTGGCGCTATCCCGATCCTTAACTTGGTAAGATTCGGCCTGACTGGAGCGGATTGGGGTGATTTTCGAATTTGGGGATAAGTTCGTTCGGTTGCGGTTGGACCTCGAATCTCCAAATTGGTTGCGGAAATCTCATCATCATTGAGTCCAGAACAGTCTAGAAACAGAAACGGTAAGATTCGGGTTAGATTTGAGGAGTGAAATTTCACCCTTGTTTAACCGTGAAACGCAGGAGCTGGAGGTAGGGGAAGGGTTCAAGGCCGGTTCGGTTCAACGTTTTTTTTTTATTTTCAAATGGTCCGGTTCGGTTCAAGTGAGCCCAAAGGAAAATGATTTAACCTATATATATATATATATATATATATATATATATATATATATATATATATATATATATATATATATATATATATATATATATATATATATATATATATATATATATATATATATCCGAATTTCTTTATTTAAAAATCCATGCCATTAAAACAAAAACTTAATGGAATATTTAATTAAATAGTACATTTTATTTTATGTGACAATATTTTCCTACAACCTCATATTACTTATATTTTACGGAAATCAATATAAGTTAAACATCTTTACTTGAAGAAAAATATGCAAACTTGTTTTAAAATAATATGATTTAAAATAAATAACTTATTTATTAAATTTCACTCCAACGAATAAAAATGGAAT
Organism: Persicaria tinctoria; assembly: GCA_037127255.1. Classification (NCBI taxonomy): domain Eukaryota; kingdom Viridiplantae; phylum Streptophyta; class Magnoliopsida; order Caryophyllales; family Polygonaceae; genus Persicaria; species Persicaria tinctoria. The sequence continues at coordinate 14,208,078 of JBANSL010000007.1, read as the reverse complement.
GTGTCAAAATAGTTACAAACTTTATATACATTTAATTTTCAAAAATCATTATTAAGGTAAAAACAAAAGAAATTTTATATAAATATATATTTTCTTAAAACGAAATCCCAAAAAATACTTTGGGGTATTTCAACATGTCCTAGTGAGTTACTTGGCCTATAGGGAATTGTTCTTTATATATTTTCCCTTCTTTTTTATGTGTGTATTACTCTCCTTATGCATTACCTCTTGATATTGCGGTGTATATCTAAGTCTTGAAACCAATATGAGATAGCTAGTCATTGCATAATTTGATCAAATGACAGAGGCACTCTTTATTTGCTACTTCTTATCCTCTTTTACCTACCTTATACATGTTTCCTTTGCTTGTAACCAATTTGAGCCTTATAGCCTATTTTTGTAGCTCCACAAAAAATTTGTCTTAGCCAATGTTTAGCCTTATCTATTTATCCGGGAATTAGGACTTAGTGTTGGTAAAGATTGATGTTTGAGGGGTTGAGACGTATGATTTGGTTTAAGTGTGGGTATATGTTTGGTTGGTATTTTATTTATCTCGCCACTTTTATTGTAAAAGGAATTTTTGGCTCCTAAAATAAATAAATGCACATGAGTTCCGAAAAAAAAGGAAAAAAAAAAGAAAAAAAAAAGAAAAAAAGGGAAAAAAAAGAATAGAATAAATGAAAAGTTGTGCATGAGCCAAATTTATCCTTATTTAAATTATGCGAGACATATTGGATATTTTGGGTTTTTGGAAGAGTTGTGCTAATTTAGATGAGTTTGGAAGTGTTTATATATGATGGAATTGTTTTGCTAAGTCGAGTTGGAAATTTAGGAGTCTTTGGTTCCCGGATTTCTAGCACCACATAGCCTAGCTAAATGATTCCTACCTTTATGCTCTTACCAAGCCAAGTTACAACCCGGCCGAATGAGTCCTTCTTTGAAGGCCATTGAGTCAAAGTCCTCTTGATGGTTAATGCGTATTTTGACATCTCGGTGAATTGATTGGTGATATTAATTGCAATTTCTATGTAGCTTAATGTCATAAAAGATTGAGTTGAGAGATGTATTTCAAGCCTAAACACATTTGAAAGGGAGTGAAAACACATTATTTCCCTTGAGTGGTTGGATTCTAGTTGCTTTGCCTAAGGTTACCGAAATATATGTGATGATGGTTCAATGCTTGTTCTTATTTGCACTTGTGCTAAATTGATGTTGCTTTTGACTAAGGCGAAGACTTGAAGGCATGTTAAAGGTCTTGATTATAGTTTGGTTATTGCTTGAGGACAAGCAAGTCTAAGTATGAGAGTGTTTTGATGTCTGCATTTTTAGTCATATTTTGCATCATGTTTTCATTCCATTTGAGTCATTTTATTAGCTTTTGTGTTAGGAAAGTGTGTCGTTTGTGTTAGTTTTCGTATTTTTCGAGATATTGATGTCTACACAAGCTTTGGTGGTGTTTTGTAGGTTTTGAAGCTAAAAAGAGGCAATTCTAGAGCTTAAGGAAGAGTGAAGAAGGATGGAAAAAGGGCACAAAATGATTGGAAATCAAACAAGTAGAGATGGAGAAGAAGTGTGCAACAGACCCTCGGCATCGACAACCAGACCCTCGGTGCCGACACCCAGCGAATTCCAGTAGAACTGTATGCGAACAGACCCTCGGCGCCGACACCCAAACCCTCGACGCCGATACCCTGCGCACCAGGAGAAGATTTTGCGGGCTGATTTAATTGCTTAATGGGCTTTTAATTAGGGTTTTCTTCTAAATCTCTTTTAGGATCTTTTAGTTAGATAGACTTAGATAGGATATATTATTTTCCTAAGATAAAATCTTTTTCCTTGGAGATTAAGTCTTAATTTCAATCTTTAAATAAAGCCTATTAGGGGCTGATTTTTGGGGGAGGAGAAGACACGTTGTTCAGCGCAGGGCTGCACGCAGCAGCTGTAGGACGAGTTTTAGGGTTTTGTTTTGGAGTTTGGGCGAAATCTTGGAAGTTCAAGTTTAGTTTATGTTTTCTTCTCTTGAATTCATGTTTTCCATTGCCATGTTTGAGTAGTTCTTTTCTCTTCTAGGGTTGGGGTGAGCCCAACAATAGACATGTGTGTTGAATTGATGAATCTATATTTATTTGGTGTTTTTATCTTATTCTACCCATGTGCTTAACCCTTTGATGAAAGTTTAAGGGAATTCATTGTTGCGATTGAATTGAAAGAGGAGATTGTTAACATTGATAGTAATTAGGGATCTTTGACGAAAGTAAAAGGGATCTAATTAAGGAAATGTAGAAACAAATAGGTTTTATGTGATCACCTCTATTATCTATTTGTTGAGTATGTGAAAGCTATCTATTTATGATAAAAGCATGACCTTTTACATGATTCATTGATTTGCCCATGTGTTTATTGTTGTGGTGATCCCTTTCCTTGAAAGTTTTTTTTCCTTTTATTAGTTAAAATTCAGATTTTATGCTCTTATCATCGCCCATCTCTCTTCCATCTCTTTTGTTAGTTTCAACCCGACAAAGCAACTAAATAAGAAGCGCTGACTCTCTCCTGTGGACGATCCTGACTCCCTATACTATAGTGGGGTCTTGACTATAAATTTATTTGGTCGAGGAACCCTCTCATCATAGAACAAACACCTAGCAAGATACTATCATGGTCGTGACACAATAATATACAACAATATGTGCAAGGGAATTCAAAGGAATTGAAGGAAAACAACTGAATTTCAGCCTCACGAAAACACGTACCCACCAAGTCTCTGAAACATACGTGAAACAAATAGCGAAATTAGCCACTCATGGCTTACCTAAATCTCCTTCGAATTGAATGGAAAATGAGCAAACTTGAATGAAGAAAAACCTACTGTAAATTCTGAGAAAAGTATGAGAATATGAGTTGGTCCCCTAGGGATTTTGTGGCTTGGATTTATATAGGGGAAAAGAGGCCCAAAAACCCTAGATACTTACCTAAAAAAAATGAGAAACGTATCCGAAAATATAATTAAATATCCTAAAATTATTAAATTCGAAAATAAATCATAAATAAACCTATATTTGAATATATTAATCCATGGGAATGGATAATCATTCAGATTGGAGTTTCCTTTCGAAATGATAAGATTCGGCCTTCAAACTGATCGTCTGTGGACGTTTTTGCCGCGGCGAAAAGGAATTTCGACTTGGCGATAGATTGCAATGCTTATGGGTAGCTCAAGGACTTCATAATGGCAAATGGGCATTTCGCCGCGAAGAACCAACACTACTAGAATACTGCAATTATACATCATGTCATTTAAGTATGTCAATAAATCAAAAGATGTTAAATTCATTTATTACATCGTTAATTTTTTTTGTGATGTCTAAAATGTTTTACACAATGGTCAAATATGTGGACAGATGTTAAACTGTTAATTCAGAAAAAAAAAAACGCACGCTATGAGGGAAATAGGCGGGATCCAAACACTTAGAAAAAAATTTGAGCTCGGGCTTTCAAAATTTTGAGGTAATGTTAAACACTTAGAAAAAATAGACTTTTTTGTTCCTTTTTCCAATAACCTTTGTAACACTTGAAAAAATCTGAACCTTTTTTCACCTTTCCTTAAATTTATAATATAAAATATTTCTATCTTAACTTCTTCTCTCTCCCCTTACATTCAATTAGGGCGAAGCCCTAACTCATATTCTCTCTCTCCAGATCCAAGCGACACACCTAACCCCCAACTCGTTTTCTCCTCTCTCCAGATCTAAGCTTCGGCTGGTAGCTAGCTCCAACGACCATCGTTCACTGCTGTCTTCCTCCTCCGTCCATCATCTGTCAAAAGAATCGCGAAAATGGATGGGGGTTGAAACCCTAAATCGCTGACAAGGTATTCGACATTCCGACCTATAGCGCGTGGTTCATTTGTTTTCCATCTTCATTATCCTTTGGTTTCGAGTTTATTTTGACATTCAATCATATCTAAGCCTCTAACCCTCGGTCTACCTCTCTCTAGATATGAGCCACGCACCAAATTCCGAACTCATCGCCGACAAGGTATCCCACATTTCAACCTATTTGTTTGGTTTCATTTGTTTTCCATCTTCATTCTCCTTTGGTTTATTGTTTATTTTCACGAATCCCTAATCCAACCCTAGACGTGTTGTCTCAGAGGAAGGCTCTCAAAAGAAGGTGCTTGTCTGCTCCCTAACCCACAAGGTGCTCGTCTCCTATATATGTGCTTTGATTTCGTCTCTCATGTTTTCTTTTCTTCATTTTTCTGTCCAATAATTATGAAATGGTAAACTAAACTACCATTTCTATTGCCCAAAACCCTAAACATCGAGAGAGAAATTAAAACACCGAGTTCATTTATGACTGATAAGTTGTATTCATAAGGTGTTCTTTCTGTGTGTGTTAGCTTAAAAGTGAAATATTTGCTTATAAGATATGTATATATCCTTTTTGTGTGTGTATTCATAAGGTGTTCATAAGGTGGCCTTTATTTATTTATGACGGATAAGTTGAATTCCTATCACTGAAACCATACCAAACCACGATGCATGGATCTAGGATTTCTTGACCTCGGAAGATAGAGAAAGAAGTTAATTATGAACACATGACAACAAACAGATTCGAAAAAGGAGGAGAAACAAGGGAGAATGACTCGTTTTACCGAGGATGCACTGTTCTGGGCTCGGAGTCGCGGCGGCGAGGAAGAACACCGCAGTCGCGAGGAAGAACACCCATTTCTGAGTTAGTCGTCGCGACAGCGAGTGGGGCTGTTGCGGTCGCGAGTCACTGTTGAGCCAAGCTTCTTGCTCGGATTTGGCCTTCCGGTCTTGATATTGGGGTTTGTTTTGTGAGAGAAGGTCTTCTCAAGATAGATTTGAGGGGGTTTTGGGTCTGAGAAACACAAAAGAGGAGAGAGAATTGCGAGGTTTTAGATTCAAGAGGAGGAAAATGAGGGTTTTGATTTTAGGGTTTTTGTGAAGCGGGATGATTCATGCTTGGAGGCTAGGTTTTCAAATTTCGTGGGCTGAAAAGTGAGTGATGGGAATGGAAATCATCTTAGAGATTGATGCTTATATAGTGGGAACAACAAGGGCTCATTAGGGTTTTATTAGTTAGAAGACGAAACACCTAATGAGTAGAGAGAGAGAGAGAGAGAGAGAGAGAGAGAGAGAGGCGAAGGGAGAGAGTGAGAGTGAGAATGGTTCCGCTCTTCTGACTTTAAATCCCGACATCCTACCCCGACACTCGACATCTCGAAATCCCACGTTTCGAAAATCTGACCGGGATTCCAAATTCTTTTCAAGCGACTTTAAAATTCCTCAAAACCGAAATCCAATAAATAAAGATTTAGAATCCGTCAAATTGAATTTTAAAACCATGTCGGGATATTTTCCAAGGACTTGCCGAAAATAAAAATTGCTCGAGGACGGGTTTTTCCGAAACTTTCCCTTTTTAAAAATTCCCAAAATCCGGTCGTTACACTTTTATGACGATTTCCACAGTTAAGAACCTTTCAATCGTTCTTTGTCTCATTTCTAAGTGTTCATGATGGAATCTGTTTAGATATAGGAAGGTTTTCCATATCTTTTAGATTAAATAATCTCATTATCTGATATACATCTTCTTCATCTGAGTTCTTTTCAGACTCATCGTCGCTCATAACTTCTTGGTTCATGAAGTTAGTTTCAATGGTTTTGAGTTTATGTAATTTCAACTTCCATTTAGGGTCATCCAACTTAGTTCTGAATCTCTGTTATGCCTAATGTAATCTAGATGCATATGTACTAGGGTCTAGGGATACATGGATGGATAGGCTAGGATCTAGGTCCAGGTCTTAGGTGGCTCAAATCCCTGGTCAAGTTGAAGAAGTCGGCTAGCCTCAATGGGTTCCATGGCACCAAGGTCACTTCAAATGTGTCAAAGGTCTGAAGCCAATGCTTAAGACGTCGGCCCATTTCTGTAGCTGAGGCCCAACTCTCTCTGCTCCCACGACCCACATTTTCTGAAGACGCTACAACGGCTCGCTTGTGTCCTCACTGGTTGAAACGCTGCGTTTCCTTTAGTTAGGGCTCGGGTATAAAGCCGCGTCTTTGGAAACCCTAAAGAGTTGAAAGCTTCAGTTCATCGCTTCCGCTTCCATAAAAAAGAAAGAGAGAGAGCTAGAAACCCTAGCGGCGATTTGACGCCGCTCGCTGTTCCACACTCCGACGAGCTTGAATATCAAGCTCCTAATGTGATCCAAGGAGTCCGAGCTCAACTTAGGAAGAAGGCGCTACTTGGTGTACAACCTTGGCTCTTCACCAGCTTCTGTTCACCTTCGTCTTCAAGATGGAGTGAAAGGGAGTATCTGTTCCTATTTTTCGAGTTTCTCCTTGATTACCTATTGCTTGAGCCGCTAGATCTAGGATCGCTTTCTAGTTTATCTGTTATCTGTATCCATGACCTGTATTCAATCATACTTAGTGGATTCATGTGTTTGAGTCTCTCCCACTTGAGGATCCGCAGAGTAGGGTAACCGAACTGTTTCACCAATCCTTGTGTTCTCTCTCGCTTTCGTTTATCTGTGTTTAGCTCTCCATTATTTCTGTTCTAGTGTTTAGATCCGAAATCTGGTTTTAACAATCTCTTTATTTGTTGAAATAGATGTTGATTCATTTTTAAGGATTTGATTTTTGTCTTGATCGTCTACAATTAATAATCTTTCTTTTTTCTTTATACTTTTATATAACCTGGTAGAAAACTTCTATTTGGATTTTTTAAATTGATAGAGTTTGTTTTTATAATTTTTTGATCTTTATTGGAAAATTCTAAAATTACACAAAAGTGAATAGTAGATTAGCTATTCTCCAAAATAATTTTGGATGATGGCCATTTCACAAATTATTTTAGGATGTTTTTTGGACAAAACTACAAGTTTGTTCAACACATAAGGGCTTTGAAATCAGCAAGTAGCATTAGCTGAACCAATATCAATTCTCTTCTCCAAAATCCCAGGAAAAGTCTGATTAATTTGTACCGTTCAAGTAGGTACTCGACTCGACCAAGTAGTTGAAGCCACCTTGTGACGCCGCCAAGTTACCGTCGTCGGAGGGATCTCCATCCCTCCCTCCAACATCCTCACCACATCACTCATGTTGGGCCTCGCCGCCGGCAGATACTGCACACACGAAAGCGCCACCTTCGCCGCCCTCTCAGCCCCCTCTAGATCATCCACCCCTAGCCCTAGCTCCGCCAGCATCTCCGCCCCCTCGTTCCTCTCCATGACCTTCTCATACACCCACCGCGACAAAAACTCCTTGCTAGTCCCGCTTAGGGCGCGCACGCGGTGCCTCCTCCGCGCCACAAGCTCAAGCAACAGAATCCCGAAGCTGTATACGTCGCACTTGTGGGTCACGACCGGGTTGGTCATCCACACCTCCGGTGCTCCGTACTCTTCTGTCCCCTTTACTCTCGAGACCTCGATGTGCGTGTTGTCCCTGTTGCAGAGCATAGCGAGCCCGAAATCAGCGACTTTCGGGCTCAGGTTCGAGTCAAGAAGCACGTTCGCGGGCTTGATATCGTAGTGTATGATCCGTTGTTGGCACTCCTCGTGCAGGTACACGATCCCCTTAGCGGTGCCTATGGCGATCTCGTGAAGCTTCTGCCAACTAATCGGCTTATGTTTAAATAAGATGGCGTCGAGGGAGCCGTTCTCCATGTACTCGTAGACGAGGGCTTGGAGGTCAGAGTCGAAGCAGAAGCCGTAGAGGCGGACGAGGTTGATGTGGTGGGTCCTGCCGATGGTGGCGACCTCCGCCATGAACTGCGCCTCGACGACCTTGTTGAGGACTTTGACGGCGATGGAGACGCCGTTGGGGATGTCCCCCTTGAAGACGACGCTGAAGCCGCCGGAGCCGAGGGGGGTGGAGTAGTCGCGGGTGAAGGCGGCCAGCTCTTGGGAGGTGAACCGGATGGGATTCTGCTTGGCCATGTGGCTTATGAACCTCTCCATTGGCGCTGCTTCCGGCAACTGCGAGTTTGTCACCACCGGGAAGTTTGGGAGGCGATTAGCTTCCGGCAGCTGCGAGTCTGTCACCACCGTGAAGTTTGGGTTGTCGGTGGCCTTATAATTATTGCTGTTGCTGGTGTCGCGGCCGACGGTTACTTGAGCGTAGTTGGGTGCTGATGTTGCACACTTCTTAATGCAGTATATGATCGCTATCACTATAGCGATGGTCCCGATGCAACTTATCACTACAATAACTGTTTTGAAGGACGAAATTAATTAAATTAAAAATCAATTTATTTAGATCGATGAACTAGCTGAAGAATCAATGTACTTAATTAATTGATCGATACGAGATCGATGAGATGTTTATACCTATGAGTGCTGTATTGAAGGAATTTGCTGTAGACTTTACGGTGGAATCGAACGAATCTACAGAAGGAGTGTTGAAACTTGAGGTATCAAACCCAGAACTTGAGGAACTCATCTTAATTCTTGCTTGTGGGAGGTTTTCTCCACCTATCTCTGCATAGATATACGTAAGAATGAGTGTTTTAAATAGACACTATAATATGTTTAATACTCCCTCCGTTTCCTTTTAATTGACTTTTTACTATTCAGACACGTTTTTTAAGGTGTGAAAAAATATATGAAATAATAATTTTTTAAAATATTTTTTTCGATAATCTCATACTTATTGGTGATAAGTATAATATTATGAAAAAAATATTACTAAAATATTAATATTTAATATAGTTTTTATCGTTCTAAAACTACGTGCATGACTTGAAAAAGTCACTTAATAGGAAACAGAGGGAGTACGTAGTAAGAAGCAATTGGATCATTCTTCATTAACTACTGTAGGTACCCACCAAAAAAAAAAATTAACTACTGTAGGTCCGTCAAATGCACGAAAAATACATTAATACTAGATTATAAATAATTTAGATATATTCTAATATATAAATATAAATATAAAAATAAAAACAAATAAAATTTTCCACCAAAAAATAATATAGATATAAATAAAATTAAATCTCATGTAACATAACAGATAGTTAACTTTTAAAAACATTTTAATATTCCTTCTTATTAGATATGCAGTACATATTTATTATGTTAGTTTACTAAAATATCTATGAACGGATGGATTGTGGGCCTTGTGGCTATATGACTACATAATATTTTAATAATTTATTTTGGACTAAAAAATAATGTACGTAGATATAAATAAAAATAACAATGATTAAATAATTAATTTTGATATAAATAATTATCTCCACCAAAAAATAATCTAGATTATAAATAAAATAGCACCTATCAAACACTACTTTTTTATCTATTAATATTTTGAGGGAAATGCACAAACTAACCCAAAAACCCGGAAGTATTGCAAGATTAACTCGACCCGGAAAAAAATTACAAATCCGGTTACCTGTGTACCCGGTAGCCAGTTGCAAAGGAGAGAAGGAAGGGGATCAGAGACGGTGGAGGCATCTCTCTCGAGGCGAGGCGCAGGCGACTAGAAGGGGATCGGAGGCGGCCGAGAAAGGAGGGAGAAGGACCTCTCGGCCGTCAGTGCCAACCCTAATGCCCTTTCTCCCTCACGCAGCTCATTCCTCTCTTTTACTTCGGACGATTTTGAGCTTCACAAGGGAGAATCTCCACAAATTGGCTCCGATTCCACGATTCCAGGTACAATCCTTCACCTTTCTTCTTCTCTGCTCTACCTTCCAAGCCTGTATTCACTGGATTGGTGTTCAAATGACCGTTAGAACCAAGATTTGGACTTTTTACGGTTAGGGTTTCAGGTTGGGGCCGAAATTCAGATTGGATTTGCTTTTTATGCTTGCAAATTGTTTGAATCCTCAATGTATAGGACAAGATTAGTTATTAGCAGTGTGTTAATGTTGTTTATTTGGTTCTGTAGAAGTGGAGTAAGGGAAAGCAAAAGAAGAGAAGCCTCGGTAAAACATGAACTAATTGAATCTTCTCCTGGAGGATTAATGAGTTCTCATCTGAAATCAATCCCAACTGATGCAAAAGAGGTATGTCCTAGTAGGATATCACTTGGGTTTCCTCATCATGTTGTACTCCAAATTGAGCAAGGATTAAGGAAAGTGGTATGTCCTAGTAGGATCAAAGTTGTCGCATCTGACTTTTATGCTGCCGAATTATCCGAAATTACAATGCGACATTTACCCTTACTAATTGTTCCTGCTTCCAACTTTTTGTCTTGTTTGATATTCATGATCATTGTTTGTTTATGACATGATTCAGATCAAACCAAACATGGTTGAAAGTCGAATTGGATGGTAATTGAGTTGAAAAGCATCAAGTGGACAGGGTAGGCGTTCAGTGACTGCATTAAGAGAAGAATAAAATTAACACTGGTGATGTCACTGTCATACTTTCATTAGCTCTTTTGTGTCATAACTTTATACATTTGATGGTTACCTAGGTTAACTGGAAATTCTAGTTTAAGACGTATGCTTAACCTTGTTGTTTTAATTTCTATGTGAATATTTGTTATGATTGTCTTACTCAAGTGAAGTTCTTGGATCTCAGGGACAAACGTGTCCAGTAGACAACTGAATGGTGTCTAGTAGGAAACCATAGGGTGGACAGTTAATATTTACTATTGGCATGGGCGTAACAAACAGGGTAAATGTTTCTTTGTGATCTATTGAAGGGATTTCAAGGGAACAGGTAGATGAGCCATAATGACTTGGATATTGAATTTTTCTCTCTTGGCTGAAGTAATTTTGGGAAAGATCGCCTTGCACAGGTGGACAACAATTGACTTTTTGATGTGGAATATTGCAAGGGAATAGGTGGACAACAATTGCATTTTTTTTAGAAAGATCACCTTGCACAAGATTGAATCATTTAGGCATGTTTTGACATAAATATTCTTCGCATGTAGCCTATTAGCTCAGTGGGAGAACATTGTGGTCATACACAAAGATGTGGGTTCAATTCCCACATAGGCTTATTATTCATTAATCAACGCCGACTATCAACTTATGTTTAGAACAAGTCAAGCTTGCTACATCACCAAATTATAGGCAGTTTCATATCAAAATAAATTAAAAGCCAAGACACTTCATCTTCCATGTGTGTTGAATTCATCATAAGATGGGTTTTTAACATGATAGGTAATAGGTTTGACAGGTCACCTACGTCAATTCACATGACAGTCACATGTTATCCTTATGTCGATATCATCAGAAAGAAGTTGAAAGCCTACTTCTTTTGCAAGCAAACTTAATTTGGCTTGCTTCAGTTGTGTCAAAATTTCATTCAAAGAATGGCCTAATAATGCTGAAGAGGTTTGACATGTCATAAGATGTGTTTTTAACATGACGGGTAATAGGTTTGGCATGTCACCTACGTTACTTCACATGACAGTCAGAGTGAGCGGGCTTACCTCATAAATCATCCAAGGCTGAATTTGAAACCAAGTTAATCTGGCTTCAGTCTCTTAGCACCTAATTTCTATTGAGATCTCTCTTAATGTGCATTCTTCAAAGTTAGGTACGAAGTTTAAAGACCAGTCTAATTTGGGCACAACACCATGATCAGGGAGCAAACTAAAAATGGATCCATCTCTCCAACTTGTAATTACAAGGAGACATTCCTCCATGCTGAAACTAAAAATGGATTATGGAAACTATAGCATTTGAGATTCAGTCTAAGAATCAAAAGCATTCTTATTTAACCTTTTAAAAGCTAGTACATTCTGCCATATTCACTTGCTTATATCAAAATCCAGATGGCCTATGTGGGAAACTATGGAAACTCCATTTTCTTGATTTTAACAATGTATGATGATCATTTTTATGTGAGCTTGTACCAAAGCTATGCAGGATTTCCTTTGACAAGTTCATGTCATGTATGCAGAATTTGAATGACATGTTAATATAAGTTCATGTCATGTATGCAGGATTTCCTTTGACATGTTAATAACAACTCAATAATTCAATATTCAGATGGCCTATGTGGGATTCGAACCCACATCTTTGTACCAAAGCACATTGCTCTACCGATTGAGCTAATAGGCCAAAACACTAAATCTTTGACAATATGCCCTGAAAGATATCTTAGCTACGAAGGAATTACATTGCCTATATAGAGAAGCCAACCGTACACAAGAATTAAAAAAAAAAAGAAACCAACATTGTTCCAATATAAATCAGCATATCAATCTTATCTTCAAAAAGATTACTCAGCAGCCACATTGCAACTAGAGGTGATTGAGAGAAATCACTTTACTTATTTATTAGCTAGTGTAATCAGCTTAAATATTGAAGTTTGGGAATCAAAATTCAGCAAGTTCCCACTAACTATAAATATAAAAATAAATTAGCTCATGTTCTAAGTGAGTTGCTCGGATTAAAGAGATAAGGTTCTAAGTGATTTGTACTTGCACAACCAAAGCAATATCCCTCCAGGTTGTGTTTTATACTCTTTCTGTCTCTCATTAAGGAGATTCAGCTCATACAAAATGGACATATGTGCATAGTGAGTGAGAAAGAATCAAAGTATAAAAAACAATGAGTAAGACTTCACCTTGATCTGCAATCCTCCAGCATAAGACCAACTTTTATCTTCTTAGACAATTCCACAACTTCAGTATGACTAAGCAACTCATCACTTATCAAACTGATGGCCTGATCACGGGACAACAGACCACATAAGAAATTTGGTTTCTACTTCCAAGTGTTCTTTCTACTTGACACTTACTTTAGTTTTACATGAACCTTACTTTAGTTTTACATGATGCCCAAATCTCCTTTGATACGCCCAAATCTCCTTTCACATCTAGTAGAGACATGGCAACATACTGAGTTCTAATCTATCAACATCTGGATTATCACCTAAATTGAAGGATACATCTTCCTTTAGGATTCCATCTGATTGTATTGTCAGGTCCAGATCCAAGCTGGAGAAGAGGATTGCACTTCTGAATTTTTAGACTCAAATAGATAAAAAAAATTAATGAATCAGTTCGGAGAGGGAAACGCACCCATATCTAACAATATTTCAAGCAAGTTCAACTTCAATCAGGCATAGCAAGCAAAGGAAATATCAAATTCAATCAAAATGAAGGACAAAGCAACAACAAACAAAGACAATTTCAAATTCAATCCAAATGAAGGAAAGACGCATTGACTGTCAATGTCGATGCGGGATAAGAAGAGGAAGATGAAATTCAGAGGGCACCGACTGATTGAAGTTGAAATTCAGAGGAAGATGAGGATACCTGGATCGATGATAGGAAGATAGAATGGAGAGGAAGAAGACGAGGATACCTGGATTCGAGTTGCTTGTTCGCCTGTCGCCTCCAATTTCCGAGAAAGAAGATGAGGCGACTGCTGGGCAAGAGCGAAGGGAAGAAGCGGGAAGACAAGGCGACTGCTCGAGCCCTCTCGCCTGCGCCTCACCTCGAGGGAGATGCCTCCGCCTGCGTCTCACCTCGAGCAATTTACCGTCGAGGGAGATGCCTCTACCTGCCCCCGTCTCCGATCCCTTTCCTTCTCTCTTCCTTTCCTCTCCCACTGTTGCTTTTCTCTCTCCAACCGGCAGCAACCTGTGGAAAACCGGCTACAGGAGGGTTACTTTGCAATTCATTTTTTTGGGGTCAAGCCCCGCAAACCATCCGGGTATCTATGTTAGTTTTGCAAATGCCCCTAATATTTTGGTAAGTATGACTATGAAATATTTTTATTTATATTTTTTTCAATTAACTAAAAAAATATATAGATAGATTATATAACTTTCTATAAACTATGGCAACATACATATGGTTTGCACAAATGATTGAGCATATGGATTCTCTATGTATTTGGTAGAACGACCATTAATTGTGAGTCTAGAGTCGTTGCTAGGGTCATTGGGTGCATTCATGTTCCAGATCGTTTAGGTCCTCAAATCGAGTCATATGGGAAAGCATGAAAAAGGAAAGAATTATGAGCATGAGATTTAGATTGATTATATATGACCTGATATGACTGCGGCGGCGACCGGGTCTTTAACCCCGGCGTGGGTGTGGACTGAGAGAGGGATATATATATATATATATATATATATATATATATATATATATATATATATATATATATATATATATATATATATATATATATATACACTATCTAGCCTCAGCGATGCCTTATTGTACGCGTGATGTGGCTCGACCTTGACTCCGTGGTTAGTTTTGGGTACCCATCTCCCTTCTTGATGGTGAGTGCTATTTTTGGGCGGGGTCTAGCCATGGTGGTAGTCGAGAGATTGACTTTATTACACGCTTCCTTTTGGTTACTTTCTTATGGTTTTGACCCGACTATGTCGCGACAACTTTGTATACCTATATCCTGCTTTTTCATACTTTGTTTTGGACTCAAATGATTTTTTGCGTATTAGTAAATAAGATAGGTATCAGTGTGAGAACATCGAGTCCCCAATGGACCTAAAGCGATTTTAGGGTACGGAATCCCTTATTCTTTCCAAAATTAACCATTTTTTTAATTCAACCCGTACTTGAATCGCAAGATCCGATCGAAGGTATCCATTCTTTTTAATTAAACGTAACCCGAGTTCTATAATTCGGGCTGTTACAAAGGTGGTATCAGAGCTAGGTTGTGCGATTCACGTATAATTGGATTGTAAATTGCTTTTATGAAACCGCTTGATAATTTTAACAAGATTTTGAACGGATTTCAAAAAAGGAAAAATGAATTTAATGAACCTAACTCTTAAAGTTAGAGAAATAGGATGGGTTAACCGCGTGGGTAGAAAGGTGATAGACCGTCTCTTATGGACGTAGATCTGGGAATCGATAGGCTAACCCTAGCTTTGTACTTTATAGAGGGTCTTGAAGACTTCAAAGAGTTTGCACCGTGTTGGTTGGATCTGCGGGGTAGGAAATAGAGACCGGAAGGGCAGAAGGTTAGTTGCCCCTAGAATGGTAGCTTCTATGCTATATAAATTGGGTCCTAGGGCGATCCCCCTCGAAGGAGCTCTGATTAATTCTCGTTGATTGGTTTTGTACCGAAATTTAAAATTTTTTGGACCGTGGACTAGACCTTTATATTTCCGGTCCGATTCAAATTTTGCCTAGCTCTACACAAATCTCACTATTTCCCCTAGATTGGAGGGACTTTATCTGCACAAGCTCTTCGATTTTTTGATGCCCCAACACCCCCACTGCTGACGTACCCTAGGGTCAAGGGAGAGGAGCTATGGCCGGTAGAGGACACGGAGGTTTTAGAGGCGAAAAAGGTACTGGCTGTGGAGATAGAGGAAATATTTCAATTGGGTCATTTGGGTTAAAACATGGAAGAGGACATTCTTTGGGAGTTCGTAGTTCTGGTTTGCCCCCACCTCCCTGCGTATTTCATATGAGGGTAGATGATCATTCAGCTCCAACTACAGTAGGTACCATTTCTCTCTATGATATGTGTGTGCGTATCTTGTTTGATACTAGGGCTACCCACTACTTTATAACAGAGACGTGCGTTGCTAGGTTAGGCCTTAATTGGACGAGTGGTCTATCTATTTTAATTAGTAGGCTTGCCGAATGGGTCTGGGGTTAGGACTAGATGAGAGATCCTAGGATGCCCTGCCTGTACGTATAGGAGAGTGTGAGTGGCTAGCTAACATGATAGTGATGCCATTGAAGACGAATGAGCTGATTTTCGACATGGATTTCATGGGACGATATGGAGCAATCATCAACCTACAGACAAGGATTGTGACTATCATACCCGGCGACGGGACTGAGCATTAGATTTGGGGGAGCGACCCTAAACGAAAAGGGGTGCTCATTAGTGCAGTTCGAACAGTCAGACTTCTGGATCAGGGATGTATTAGATTTTGGTGTTACGTCATAGAGGTGGATCAAGAGCGATCCAACATGACCGATTTACCTGTGATACGAGATTTCACTTACGTGTTTCCCGACGAGCTGTCAGGACTTCCTCCGCAGACAGAGACTAACTTCACCATAGAGTTAGCGCCGAGCACGAGGCCGATTTTGCGAGGACCTTACCAGATGGCGCCGACTAAGATGACAGAGTTGAAGGCTCAGTTACAAGAGTTAGCCGAGAAGGGATACATCAGACCGAGTGCATCTCCATGTGGAGCACTAGTCCTCTTCGTTAAAAAGAATGACATATCGATGAGACTGTGTATAGATTACCAGGAGTTGAACCGGGCAACGGTGAAGAACTGTTAGCCTCATCCCAGGATTGATGATTTGATGGATCAACTTCGGGGAGCAGTTGTATTCTCGAGGATCGATTTGAGGTCAGGGTATCACCAACTCAAAATGAAGCTAGAGGACATACAAAAGACCACTTTCAGGACCAGCTATGGCTATTATGAGTTCGTGGTTATGTTGTTTGGGTTGACCAACGCACATGAAACCTTCATGGAGCTCATGAACCGAGTGTTCATTGATTACTTGGACCGGTTCATAGTTGTCTTGATCGACGATATTCTGGTGTATTCGAGGAGTAGAGAGAAGCATGAGGAACACTTGAGGATTGTGTTGGAGACACCGAGGAAGCATCAGCTGTATATATGGCAAGTACAACACGTATGATTTCTGGATTTATGAGGTGACCTTCTTGGGGCACGTGATTTCAGGAGAGGGAGTATTCGTGGATCCGACGAATATAGAGGCCATAGTAGCTTGGGAGGTGCCCAAGAATGCTAGAGATATCTGATTTTTCCATGGTTTGGCGAGCTACTACAGGAGATTTGTTCGGGAATTCTTGAGCATCGCCAGACCCATGACTCAACTGTTGGGGAATGATGTTTCGTTTGAGTCGAGCATAGAGTGTCTGGCCAGTTTTGAGCAACTGAAAGAGAAGTTGACCATGACACCTATTCTAGCCTTGCCAAATGGATCTTAGGACTTCGTCGTCTACATTGATGCGTTGAGAGCTGGACTGGGATTCATGCTTCATCAGAGAGATCGAGTTACTGCTTATGCTTCACATCAACTGAAGCTAGGAGAGTTGTGTTACCCCACTCATGATTTGGAGCTAGCAGTTGTAGTGCATGCTTTCAAGATCTGGAGAGATTGTCTATATGGCACGTCTTGCAAGGTGATGACAGATCACAAGAGCCTGAAGTACATCTTTGATAAGAGGGTTTCTCGACCAAATAAATTTGTAGTCAATACCCCGTTATAGTACAGGGAGTCAGGATTGTCCACAAGAGAAAGTCAGCGCTTCTTATTTAGTTGCTTTGTCGAGTTGAAACTAACGAAAGAGGTGGAAGAGAGATGGATGGTGATAAAAGCATAAAATCTGAATTTTGATTTATAAAAGAAAATACTTCCAAGAAAAGAGATCACCACAATAATAAACACGTCGGCAAATCAATGAATCACATAAAAGGGTATGACTTTATCATCAAATAATTGAGTTTCATCAATCAAAAAGTAAATCAATTCACTTTCGCATAAAAGACCTACTTGTTTCTTCCTTCTCTTAATTAGGATCCTTTAACTTTTATTAGAAAGCTCCAATTACTATCAAGTTAACAATTTCCTTTTGTCAAGTTCAATTGCAACTATGAATTCCTTTAAACTTTCATAAAATGCTAAGCACATAGGTAGAAGAAGATAAAAACATCACACAATCGTAGACGCATCAATCAAACACACATATCTATTGTTGGGCTCACCCCAACCCTAGAAGATAAGAACTACTTGAACATTGCAATGGAAAAGATGAACTTAAGTGAAGAAAACATAAACTGAAATTGAACTAAATAAAACCTAAAAAACAGCGTCTCAATCGCAAGAAACACGTCCAAGCTTTCGTCCAAACGCCAAAACCAAACCCTTAAACACGTCCTACAGTTGCTACGCGCAGCCCTGCGCTGAACAACATGTCTTCTCCCTTTAAAATCACTAAATCAGCCCCTAATATGCTATATTTAAAGATAAAAACTAAGGCTTAATCTTCAAGGAAAATAATATATTCTATCTAAGGTAAGATAAAACATCCCAAGTCTATCTAACTAAAAGATCCTTAAAGGAATTTAGATTAAAACCCTAATTAAAAAGCCCATTAAACAATTAAATCAGCCTGCAAAAACTTCTCTGCTGATGCACAGGGGCTCGGCGCTGAGGGTCAAGGTATGGGCACTGAGGATCTGTTTGAATGCAGTAACATTGTAATTCTCTGGATATCGACATCGAGGGGCAAGGGTCGGCGTCGAGGCTCTTTTACACATTTCTTCTCCATCTTTACTTGTTCTTTTGTTAATCTTTTCGTGTCCTTTTTCCATCATACTTCACTCTTCCTTAAGCTCTAGAATAACCCCTTTTTAGCTTCAAAACCTACAAAACACCACCAAAGCTTGTGTAGACATCCATATCTCAAAAAATACAAAAATTAACACAAACGACACACTTTCCTAACACAAAAGCTAATAAAATGACTCAAATGGAATGAAAACATGATGCAAAATATGACTAAAAATGCGGACATCAGTCTTCACACAGAAGAAGCTGAATATGAGACAAAGACGGTGGCTGGAGCTTCTGAAGGACTATGATCTGGATATCGTGTATCACCTGAAGAAGGCCAATGTTGTTGCAGTTGTGCTCAGTAGGAAGACTCATCAAGAGTTGACAATAGCCAGACTTACAACTCAGCATCGGTTGCAAGCAGATTTGCAATCGAGCGGTATTGAGGTTTCGATTCAGCGAGAGAGTGAACAACTAACTTTCTTAGAGGTGAAATCAGATCTGATGGAGGAGATCAGCAAATATCAGACAGATTTCTCGGAGATTATGGCTCTTAGAGAGCGGATGGTTCAAGAGCGAGTCGGAGACCTGCCAAAGAGAGAGGACGGGATACTGACATTGCAGGATAGAGTTGTGGTACCATCTACTCAAGATCTGAGGCAAATGGTCATACGAGAGGTGCACACAACTCCTTATTCTGTCCATCCAGGGAGAAATAAGATGTACCAAGACTTGAGGAGATCTTACTAGTGGAAGAGGATGAGAGCAGACATCACCAACTTTGTAGCCAGATGCTAGGTTTGTCATTAGGTTCGTATCGAGCACCAGAGACTAGGAGGACTCATCAGGTCACTTCTAGTTCCCGAGTAGAAGTGGTCTGACATCATTCTGGATTTCGTCATTGGATCGAGACGAGATATCAGAGGATTTGATGTTATTTGGGTTGTGGTCGACAGATTGACCATGCCTGCACATTTCATCGCTATTCAGGAGACATCACCTGTATCGAGATTATCTTAGGAGTTCATTTGTTAGATTGTGCGACTTTATGGAGTGCCGAAGAGGATTGTGTTTGACAGAGACGACCGCTTCACTTCGCGGTTTTGGCAATATGTGCACGAGGATCTAGGGAGTAGATTACATTTCAGTACTTCGTTACACCCGCAGACAGATGGGTAGAGTGAGATGACTATATATCCCTTAGAGGACATTCTGAGGTCTTGTGTGCTAGAGCAGGGAGACAGATGGGTGAGATATCTGTCGTTGGTAGTGTTCTCGCACAACAACAGCTATCATTATTCGATCGAGATGACACCTTATGAGGCGTTGTACGGGAGGCACTTCAAGTCGCCAGTTTGTTAGGATTAGCCGACTGACAAAATTGCATCATTGCTAGAGTTAGTCCGAGAGACTGTGGATCAGGTTGGCCGCATCAGAGCACATGAGAGTTGCTCGGGACTGCTAGAAGAAGTATGCTGATTGGAGGAAGTCAGAGATCGTCTTTGATGTACGAGTTCATGTATGGCTGAGAGTATCACCCACCAGGGGAGTCCGATGATTTGGCATTAAGGGCAAGCTGAGCCTTAGGTACATTGGCCCCTTTGAGATCTTAGAGCGAGTGGGTGAGGTTGCCTACATATTAGCCATATCCTAGCCATGTTCTTGATCATTCAGAGCTCCATAATGAGACATGAAGTCTTCTCTGGTGCGATGCCCCTATGTGTCATTTTCTGGTGAACTCTGGTCTGAATTTTTTTGACACGCCAATTAATGATATATATATATATATGATCCAATATATTTAAGCAACGTCAAACAATGACTATCTATTTCTCCATGTGTTATTCTATGTGTCTATTTTAATTGATTATTATAATTAATTTTCATATCTTAAAGGGTTATAGATTCTATTGAGTTATTAAACTTATCAATATTTGTGGTTACGATTAATTTTTATATCTTAAGATGTTATAATTAATTAAAGTAAATTTTTTGTAATTAATTTTTATATTTTAAATTGTTATAAATTCTATATGAGTGCTTATAATTCTATCATTTGAGTTATTAAACTTATCAATATGAGTGGTTACAATCAATTTTTATATTGAAAGTGGTTACAATTAATTCAAGAATTTTTTTTATAATTAATTTTTATATCATGGTTATAAATTCTATCATTTGAATTATTAAACTTATCAATATAAGTGGTTATAATTAGTTTTTATATATTAAGTGGTTATAATTAATTCAAGTGATTTTTTTTTACTTTCCCAGTTTAATAATAATAAAAAAATTAAATATAGATAAATAATATCATTTGGTTAAAAATTCTATCATTTGAAATTTTTTCTAATTATTGTTTTTCTTTTTTTTTAAATGACTCGATGACTTGCTGTTTGGTTTGCTCTTATCTTTTTTTGGAAGGTTGTGGAGTACGATTGCAATTCCGTTGAACCCTCTCCCTGGAACATTTTTGGTCAAGTAATTACGTTGACTTGGCTTTTATGTCCCTTCACTCCATACTCTGTATTTCATTACCCATTACCCCCATTCTTTGGATCAATCTTACATCCAACTTGCGAGGTTCTCATTTATGACATAATAATGGGTCCAGTAAATTAATTTCTTTGATTTGTTCAAATGAATTAGGTACATTAATTAACCAAGTTGTTTTCGGGACGACTAAGTCAAATACACGGCACGGCCGGGACGGACAGAGGGTGGGTTGGAGTCCACTCTAGTTCGTTCAATTTTTAAAAAATAAAATAAAAAAAATTAATTAAAATACCTCTACTTTTGGGGTATGTTAAAAATATATCATGAATTTTCGAATGTAATAAAAATATCCCGCCATGACATCCGCCTAGACCACGCCTAAACCCTTAACCCTACCCTAGTGGCGGATCCAAACTGGGGCATGTGGGGTCACGTGCCCCCACCCTCATCCGACGAATCCCCTATATGTATTCTCCTCGTCGATAGCTTCGTTTTGATATATAATACGCATTAATCCGATATCTGAGTAAAAAGTTATGCATGTTTTAAAATTGTAGGTATATTAATCACTTTAAATCTTATTTAAATAACTCACACTGCTTTTATATTTTATTTACATTGACATTCCTATATTGTAATTTATCTTGAGATCTTTGAAATGAGAGGTTATATTACCCATTTCGGCAATTAGATAAGAAATTACAGAAGTTTAAATGAGGGAAAATGTCATATTTTTTCTTCTTTGCAAGATATTAGTGAGGTTTCTAATTAAAAAGATGATCAAAGTAAGAATTCACAAAGCTTTCGATTTGGTATATCGTCTCATCGTGTTACTAGTTGCAAAAACTGTAGCGGAAAGAGTTTTCTCTACTATGAGTATTATCAAACCATATTTGCGCAACAAGATAAGAGAAGATTTTCGATCTCTCCGAGAGTACGTTTTGTCTGCTAGGTTGAAAATGATATTTTCAAGCGCAATGATAATGAGGTTATCGTTCAACATTTATAGGGTATGAAAATCCATAAATGGATTTGTCATGTCAAGTTGAACTATTTCATTATAAAACTCTAATTAACAATGACAAATTTTTTTGTACTAGTGAATTCTTTATTTTTTTATTGCTATTTTGTAGTGTTGAAGACATTGTGTATTGGACGAGTTCGTGTTATTCATTGTCGTATATAATCGTTGTGCCCCCACCCAATTCGGGTTCTGGCTCCGCCACTGCCCTACCCTGCCGCCAAGCATCCGCCAAGCGTTTTTTGGAACATTGATTACCACATGTTTTCTTATGGGTCAAAAATGCTAACAAGCTTGGCAGCCTACGTGGATTTTTTTACAAGGATTTTCTTAAACGATTTCCTTAGGAAAAAATAAAGAGTTGGACCAGGTTCATACCCAACGCCTTTTCCTCCATCTTATCTTTTTCTGTGGTTGCCTCTCGATCTGTCTTTCAGGTCTTCCACGAAGCTCATGGTTCCTCTTCAATAGCAGTCTCTCTCACATCGTCTTCCTCATTGATTCGTTTACGGACTTGGCTGAGTAAGTTTTGTTTTTTCCCCTCTTCTTTGTTGTTGTTGTTTTCGGTTTGGTGTTAGGAATAGTCGTGTTGTGTTATTTTGAGGCAACTTTGACCGGATTAGTTGTCTGGATGAATCAATTTCGTTTTTCGGGTTGTGTTGGTTTATTTTTTTCATACGGAAACCCTTAAAAAAAATCCAATTTTAGCGCGGATTTTCTCATTCTTTTTTAGAATTAGAAAGATATGAATCATAGGATGTCATGTATTGGTATAATAAGGATTACGAGTGCAAATAGTAGGTAATTGGGTATTAGAGTATTAATATCCCTAAGGAGGTATTTATACAGATTATCAATAATCAAAACACAAACCTTACCCTTCTCTCTCTCTCTCTGCTCCTTCTACTCCTTCCTCTTTCTGGATAACATTTGTTATCCAGAAAGATTTCAATCAAGCTCGGGGGTCATGACATACTATTTGATAACATTTGTTTTTATTTTTCCTTCTACAAAAGATTTCAATCAACATCTGATTTAGTTTTGAACTTTTCATCCCCTTTCTAAATATCTTTGGACAGATTCATATCTATAATTGGAATGTGGCTCGATGACAATGACAAGTGTTCAACCATGCAAACAAAGAACATAGGAATAGAGGGTTTGTGGATGTTAGATGCATTGCACAAATCATAAATTTAATTGTTTAGGATGGTTTTTAAGGTAGGTGGTGATAATCTTGAAAAAATTTCGAGCTCCTTTAAGGTTTTGTAGGAGTTATGTTAGAAAGAAAGTGTTGGAGGCTCGTTAGAACCTCTATGTTCTCTTGTTGTCAAGGACAAATCATGTTTGTACTTGATGTGTTTTTTTAGTACTTGTGTAAGAATTTCATGGACTGAAGTTGAACTAGTTGTTGAGGGTCACAAGACCCACTAGTTTTTGAGGGTCAGAAGACCCTCTGTCTCACAAAGAAAGATGATACGAGATTGGGTAAGATAAAAAAAAATGCGCTGGAGATCTTTCAAGAAAGGAAAGGGATGATATTTGTTGTTGGAAGGAGATCATGGTTCAACGGATAAGGAAGATTCCTCAGTTAAATATACTATCTCCGTTCAGAAATAAGTGACGTTTGACTTTTTGGCACGCTTTTTAAGAAGTTAAAAACTACTCCCTCCGTCTCAAATTAAATGTCGTTTTACTTTTCGGCACGCTTTTTAATGAACGAAAAAATCTATGAAATATTATTTTTTTAATTAATTTTTTTTATATAATTTGATACTTATAAGTATCAAATTATAAAAAAAATTAATTAAAAAAATAATATTTCATAGAGTTTTTCACTCCTTAAAAAGGGTGCAGAAAAAGACAAACGACATTTAATATGAGACAGAGGAAGTATATAAAATATAAAGTTTTTTATTGATTTTTTAAAATAATTTTATACGTATTAGTTATAAGTTTAAAATTATTTTTAAAAAATTAATAAAAAAGTTAATATTTTATATAGTTTTTAACTCCTTAAAAAGCGCGCCAAAAAGTCAAACGACACTTATTAATGAACGGATGGAGTATATGATTATATTTTATCAACGGTCTTTCTATCCTATATCCTAAGTCTGTTAATTGGAAAAGATTCCCTAGCAACAAAATAATCAATCATAGGAATGTAATTATAAAAACAAAAAATAAACTAATTAAAATTTAAAAAACATTTTTAAATTAGTGCTATTATTTTAGCATTAGACATAAGATAGAAAAATCGTTTATCTAAAGGGAAAGAGATATTTTAGTTTTCTTTTTAAGTTTGAATTTTAGATGATTGTGTTAGGGCTTTATATACTCAGCCCAAGAGAGTTTGTAAGGTGTCGAGTCGTGCTTGAATTGATCGAAGAGGAAGAAGCATTGTTGCAGGCAAGTTAAGGTTAGTTCGAATGAGTGTAATAGGTTTATTTAGGGTTTTCATAGTGTTAACGGTCAATAGGCAACACTACAGATTGTATTAGTGTGTTTAGATTTTCATCAATAAAGAATAAAAGAACTATAGTTATTGAAAATCCTCCCCAAGGCAAAGGGAAGTGGTCCCGCACTACATGCGAGAGGATTTTCACCTTACCCAACTTATCTTCTTTGAATTTACTTTCGCCTAATATTGTTAGAATGTATCTTAAAAGGTCTAATAGAAACCTTTTCAAAAACTTGCATAAAGACGCAACGTTACATTGAGTGTAAGAGTTCATTAACAAAAGATGTATTATGACTCTTTTCATATTTTTTATAAGACATTAATAGTAGGAAAAACTTTGTAATTCAATTATTTTTATGTGTTGACAGACCGGATTTTAGAATCCTCATATCTAGGGTCGTCCCAATGTTTTAAGGGACTTTGTACTAAAAAAAAAAAGAATACTCCATCCGTTAATTAAAACTTGACGTTTTACTATTCATGCACGATTTTTTAGGTGTTAAAAACTATATAAAATATTAACTTTTTTAATAATTTTTTTAATAATGTCATACTTATTACTATTAAGTATGAATTTATAAAAAGAAATGTAAAAAAAAGTTAATATCTTAGTTTAGTTTTTGTCCTTCTAAAAAAGTCTGCATGAATAGTAATGACAAGTTTTAATTAACAGAGAGAGTATGATCTTATTTATATTGTCAGTTATTTTTATTTTCTTGGAAGTTGTATTAAGTAAACTATCTTAATAATATAACATCTCTTAAATTATTACGTATTATTTTTTTCAAAAGAACCAACAATAATTCCATTTATGCTTAAAATGTATATAAAAGGCATTAAATAACTATTACATTTACCAAACTCAGCCGTATTTAGAATTCATTTAACCAAAATATTTAAGAATAAGGTGACAATTTAAATTTTTATACACTTTTTGTAGTACAAAACTATTTGGGAATTTTTTCTAAGTGTCCATTTTGAATATAACATTTTACAAAATGTCAATTTTCATAATCCATTTTGCAAAATGTCTATTGTGACATTTTTGCCATTCCTTTCTATTTTTAAGTTGGCCATTGACCGGTCAAGGTCAATGACTCTGTTAATTGTGATTTTAAGCTCTCTTCCTACTGTGATACACACTAAGGAACGTGTGTGTCTTCTCTGGCCGATCAGTCACTGGTTATTACGTTTTATTGGGCTCCTTGGTTTCCAAGAAAAAGGTCTCAATGCAAATTTCCCTGCAAAGGCATAGTATCGTAGTATGTCTTACACATCAAGTGAGCTTGTGTGGTTGGAAAGT
Organism: Persicaria tinctoria; assembly: GCA_037127255.1. Classification (NCBI taxonomy): domain Eukaryota; kingdom Viridiplantae; phylum Streptophyta; class Magnoliopsida; order Caryophyllales; family Polygonaceae; genus Persicaria; species Persicaria tinctoria. Next base: position 14,182,549 of record JBANSL010000007.1, on the reverse strand, counting down.
TTGCTTGAGAATTTGGAGGTTCTAGTATCTTTTTATATTCCCTTGTTTGGTGATATTAAGGTTGCAATACACATTACACCCAATCATGTGTTCCACGAGTGAACCAAGCACATCAAAATGGATTGTCACTATTTCCGGGATAGGTTCGTGGAAGGCTTTCTGACTCCCACCTACATTCGTTCTAGTATGCAACTTGTGGATGTCCTCGATCACCAAGCCTTTAGGGGAGCAGCACAAGTTCTTGTCATCCAAGTTGGGTCTTGTACTCACTGACCCAAGTTCTGGTTGAGGGGGGATGTAGAGTGTGCATACTAGTTAGGTGAGGGTGCACATAGTAGATTAATTGTAATTAGTTATAACGATTTTTCTATCCTATATCCCAATGACATAGAATAAGACCCAAAATTTAGAAACTTTTTAAAAAATTTAATTCGTTTAGCATTTTTTTAATTAGAATATTAGGATCGCTTGCTTTTTTTTTAGAATCTTTTCCAATTTAGAGTCATATCCTATACCTAGAGCAGGGCATAAGATAGAAAAACCGAAACTATAATAAAGTGAATTGGTTAGAGGTTTTGAGCATCCAAACCTCTAACCAATCCTATGCCCTAGGGCAGGGCATGAATGTGTATCTTCGCGAAGACAAGAGCCCTTTATTTATACTACCTGGGCTCTTGTCTTCGCGAACATTCATTTTTACATTTCTTCCTCCATACATCAATTACGGTTGTAATGGTTCCCCACCTCCATTCTCTCGAATCTCTTGCTTAGTTGCAGTGACTTTTTCAAGTTGACTTCATTAATATCAGCAAAGAAGCACGTAAAGTGACGGAAATGATCAAATTCATTGAATTTATTCAATTTCATAGACTGGTTACTAATTGTTAAGTTTCGTATTGAATTCATTGTATTTAAGTATGAATTGATAAAATTGGTTTTTGCAATTGATTGAGTTGTAAGTTGAGAGAAGTCAATATTAGTATTCATTATCATTGAGTTTATACGGAGTATTTCATTAAATTTACAGTACTCCCTCTAATCCAAAATACATACCGTTTGATTTTTTAATACGTATTTTAAAGAGTTAAAAACTATATATAATACAATTTTTTTTTTATTATTATTTTTTTTACAGTTGAATACTTATTACCAACAAATATTAAGTTGTAAAAAAATAATTTTAAAAAAGTTGATATTTTATATAGTTTTTACCTTCTTAAAATACGTATTGAAGAGTCAAACGACATATATTTTGGATCGGAAGTAGTAGGCTTCTTTTATAGTTAATGAGTTTATATTTCATTGAAGGTCTTGGTCTTCCGGTAGACTGAGTTCTGAGTCTCCCGCGCTCCCTCAATTTTTTTCCTTATAGTTGTTTTTGGCCCCTTGAATAGGTAGATCCTAGTTTCGCCATTGGCCACCACCATGGATTCAACATTGAAAGCGGTCGCGATCACGCTGCGTGGGAGACGAGGAGTTTGATTAAATGAGGGGCCAATACCTCTGACACTGTACAAAATTCTAAAAATAAATTCATTGTTTTTTTGTGGGGCATGACCACTTGGCTAGGGGTGTGCATATCCGGGTACCTGACACTAGGCGTAGCCACGGGTCGGACGCGCCGGATCGATGGGTTCGACCCGCCGGGTCAAGGGTCAGGGTTGGCCGATCCAAACCCAAACCCGGAAATCTTACAGGTTGACGAGTTCGGATCGACCCGTTGACCCTGCATGCAAGTTACATTATTTTTTAAAAAAAAAAATCATTTTTGAAAAAAAATGACTATTAAATTAAAATAAATAATATGTGAAGATTTTATCTTCACAACACATTTTATCACTGTTAAAAATGTAGGAAGATTATATCTCTATATTAATTCTTTCATCCACAATAATTTCATTGTGTGATGAAAAGGAAAAAATATGAGAATATATTTCTCAAACTTCATTTCCAACTTAGGAAACAAGTAAAGTGGAAGAAATGGGGTAGTGAGATACATATATATAGTCCCATGCCTTCTAATTCTAACTCCATATTTTCGTTGTGGGACGAAGTCTTTGTCCCACATTGGAAATGAGGGGTAGGAAGAAAGACTTCCAAGTCTATAAAAGGAGAAGGATGGGGGTTCATTTGTCTCACATTGCACTTTGCATATTAATTTATGTATTATTGTGAGTTATTTTAAGAATAATTTACATAATAGTTATAAAAATTTATTTTATTAAAAATAAATTTTTCAAAAAAAAAATGTTTTGGAAATGTGGGTTGACCCGGCGGGTTGACCAGTCGGGTCACCGGGTTTTAAAACCCCCGACCCTAACCCTAACCCGCTACCCATCCCCACCCGCCTACCCGTCAACCCGGACACGCCAGGTCACGTGTTGACCCGTAATTCGTGGCCACGCCTATTCGACACGAATCGGTTGATCGTGTCATGTACTAGAAACCGTTAAGCTCAAAATGGCCGAACTGTTTTAACCCGGGTACCCAACACAGTTAAGGTATTCGGTTCCGTGTCGGATACCCGAGTACCCGACACAATTTTTTTTTTTTGGATCAGACTCTGCCGGTGACGGAGGCGGACTTCCTCGCGACTTGGTGGTGAGCTGCTTCCTCGAGGCCTTGCCTCCGGTGGACTTCCTCATTGCCTGCTTGGTACGTGCCATTACAATGATGAGAGAAGGGGAGATTGGAAATGGGATTTGGCAAGCAATTTGTGAATTGTGATGATGGAACCATGGAATTACACATTTCGGTTTCGGGAGGAGTAACCGACTTTTATTTAAAAAATAAATTAAATTTAGGGATTTGGCCGGACTCAGGAGTAGGGCAGTTATTTGAACTGAACAGTTCGAGCTCGGCTCGGGATCGGCTCGAAAAAGCTCGACTAGAGCTCGTTCACTTATTTAAACAAGCCGGGGTTGAACAAAATTTTAAGCTCGGTTGAAAGCTCGGTTCGTTCGAATAAAGCTCGAATAGCTTGAATTCTATGAAATTTCTAAAATTTCCTTTAAGTTAACATGTTATAACCAAGTAGAACTACTTAAAGCTCGAAAAAAGCTCGGCTCGAGCTCGTTTATTTCCTAAACAAGCCGAGCTTGAACAAAATAAAAAGCTCGTTTAAAAATTAGGCTCGGCTCGGCTCGAGCTCGTTTAAAAAACGAACAAGCTTGAACATACCAGGCTCGGCTCGTTCGGCTCGAATAACACCCCTACTCAGGAGTAAACAACTTGTGAAGAATGGTTTTTGCAGAGGGTATATGAAGACGAAATCTAGGTCGTTGAAGATTGGAGGCTATCGACGGTCGAGAGTTGAAGACACATTTCATTGGAACCAATTGGGCTAGCGGGGTTTGTTGATACTACCCAACCTAAAAATAAAAAAATAAAAATTTAATCGGTTTGTGTCGGTTATCCGACAAGACAATTCCCCCGATCCTAACACGAACCGTTTACAGCCGTGATTTCTCGGTTCGTTTCATTTTCGTGTCGTGTTTTTTTGGTTTCGGATTTTTTCGTGTCGTATTGTCGTGTTTCCGTATCGTGTTTTTGGCTTCGGGTTTTTTCTGCACACCCCTCCACTTGGCCACCAAATAATTCCATCACTGCTCAAATAAAAATGCTTACAAACTCTGAAAGGCGGTATCCAGGGCCGGCCTTTAGAACTTTGGAGCCTAATGCAGTATAAGAAAACCAGGCCCCTTTAATGAAATATATAGTCGCATTTTTTTATTTTACCAAAGAAAAACGCTAAAAATTCATTCAACTAAATTATTATAATTATTTAAATCACATAAATATGTAATTAATGTTCTAATTAAAAAATCACCTTCTTATATTATTGAATGCAAAAGTTTCAATAAACAAAAGAAATTCAGAAATTGGCCACAACAATATGAAAGTAACAAACAATTGGTATTTAGTGATGATCACAATTCACAACAAATTTCAATGATTGAAGAATTAATCAAAGTAGCTAATTATGTGAAAATAAAATTTAGCATTAATCAAAGCATGTTTATGAGGAATTGAGCAATTGATCAACATATTTGTTCTTCAATTCAATTTTTTTTAATGATATTTCATATAAAAACTGGGACTTATATGTTTTGGGTTCTATGCCCAAGTCTACTTGACCTATAATCGAGTTGGCACTGGTGGTATCGAAACCATACATTTAACGAAAAAATCAACTAATAGCCACTTAAAATTTAGAATAGTATATAGCCCGCCATTCAAAGTTAACTTTGAAAAAATCAGTAAAAAGGAAAAAAAAAAAAAACAAAACTTGACTTTTAAAATTACCTAAATTACCCAACTTCTACGTCTATATAAATAGTATAAGCCCTGCAAAGTCTCCCTCACTCATATACCCAAACCATAAAATAGGAAACAAAAAGAGTCTTAACTCTTAGGAACAACAAAAGGAGGATGAAGAGTTTTAGCATTGGAGGCTCTCCTCTCATAATGCTATCTCTAATTATCATATCAATTTCTCACCTTTCAAAAGGTAATGCCCAATGTAGTCCTAGTGAAACCCTAACGGGGATCCAGGCCCCGGCAGACCAATGCGACCCGTCAGGATCGGATTGCTGCCAGGCAGGCCGACCGTACCCGACCTACACCTGCTCCCCTCCGGTGTCGGGGCCGGGTACTAGTGCAACACTAACACTCAACAGCTTCAAGGCAGGTGGGGACGGGGGAGGGCCGTCAGAGTGCGACGGGCAGTACCACTCCAACGACACCCCAGTGGTGGCGCTCTCAACAGGATGGTACAGCCAAGGAAGCCGGTGCGGGAAGCAGATAGTCATAAACGGGAACGGGAATAGTGTCACGGCTACGGTGGTGGATGAGTGTGACTCCACCACTGGGTGCGACGACGTCCATGGCTACCAGCCGCCTTGCCCGAACAACATCGTTGACGGGTCCACCGCCGTTTGGAGCGCTCTTGGTGTCCCTCAGAGCCAATGGGGAAAGTTACCAGTCACTTGGTCCGATGCTTAACATATATAGCTAAATAAAGTTGCTGCTAGCGCGCACAATCGATCAAAATATAACCAAATCTGTAACAATTAATAACAGATGAAAATAAATGTAATGAAGATAACAGTGTACTACACAATTACATTAATAAAGTTCGATTAAAAAAAAGAATTAATAAAATAAAGGTATTTGAATTCCCTTGTGGATACTTTCTCTTTCTCGTCGCCCAGATAAACCTTCACACACGTACCAAAACCCAACGCTCCATCAAGCGGATATGTTTGAATGCAGCTAATGTGATCCAAACCTCTCAAGCAAGGAACAAGTCGATCAAGTTTTATAGTTAGCTTGTCGATGTCGAGAAAGGATCGAGTTCAGCTGTAGTCGACATCTAGTAAAGTTAGAAAACAGTTAGTGTTTGAAATTCAGTTTATTTGTAAGTTTGAATTAGCTAAGTAGTGGAGGTAGTGGAGTGCAGTTAGGCACAGTTATTTCTTTCTAAATTATAATATGTTAGACACTTTCATTCAATCAATGGTAAGGAGTTCAGGGTGTGGTTTATTGCTTTCTCTCTTGGTTTTCTCGAGCAACTGTCAAGTGACAGATTGTAGTTTGTGTGTGTGTGTGATCTGGTGTGAAGTGTGGCCATTCTCCCTTCCATTTCTGACAGGATAATGAGACCAAAAATTGAAACTTATTAATGTTAGCAAAATTGATTCCATAACGGGCTCATTAATTCCACCCAAAAAAATTAATAAGGGCACCAAAAAAGAAAGCAGATTTGGTCTAATAAGACTGCAAAAAAAAAACAAATGCATAATTTAAAAAACGGAAATTTCCCGGGGTATTCTGAGGTATTGCAATTTTCGTGAGGTATACAACTCTTTTGTATATTTCGAGTGATACCCCTGAGGTTTTCAAATTTTCCGCCTCGCGTTCTCGGGGTTAAATTTTAACGGATGAAATGAGCTCCGTTACTTTTGGAATTAAAAAGAAAAAAGAAAAAGAAAGAACGCTCAGAAAGAAGAAAGTGGAGAGAGAGAGAGAGAGCATGAAGCTCGCGCGAGAGGGAGAGCGCACAACGAGGCATGCGAGGACGACGCGAGAGAGCACGCCGATGAGGACGACGCCAGGTCGGAGCTTTGAGTCGTTATACAACGATTCAAGAGCGTCCCCTTTCGATCTCCGTTTGATCTCTCCCTCTCGATTCAAGAGCTTACCTTCCCGAAATCATGGGCAACAATCCTGTTGGCATTCGACAATCCAGGAATGTGGAATCTGAGATCGGTAATTAAGCTCTTGGATCATCAAGTGAATTCATCGTGCAGGTAATATGTTGAAGTCTGAAGTTGAAATTGGAAAATTAGTTCCCTTTTGTGACTGTCTGGTGTTGGAATATCTACTGCTGCAATCCCCAATGTTGGATTAGTTCAATTTTACTAGCTCTATGTGAGGCGTGAAAAAAATGGGGATAGAGATCAGTTCACTATAACCTGAATCTTCGTTTATCCTTCACTACAATATGTGAAATCAGGTAATTGGTGCACTTTTTCATGTAATGGTTTAACTTATACATAAAAGTTGTTATTTGCGTGATTGATTTCACTTGCTGAAGCTATTTTCTTTAGGTTATCCTGTCAATGCATTAATTATCTTGAATTGTTGCATATTTCACTTTGACATTGAAGAGAACTCTCGAAACGACATGTTCGGATGGCAAGAAGTGGCACCTAAATGGTCTCTGAGTACATGGATATATCATGTTCTAATAGGTCTTGTTAAAACATATATGGAGATTCATAGATTTGAAACAAAACATCAGGTTGAAATTGTAGTAAAAAAATGGAACCGGTTGATTCATTTGCATTAGACCTCTTTGATTGCTGATAAGACATACCTTAAGCAAGCACAATAGCTTGTTCCTAAAAGCAAATCCGGGAGATTGTTTGACTAATTTAGGGGATCAAGATTATTAATCACTTGTATTCGGTCAGAATGTGTTGGGGAACAATTGGTTTGCATTCAATTGGATTTCTTGTGAGTCTATAATTTCTATACTCTTGTGTGATCCAATTTGTTCTGCTTGTGTATATATTTATTTGGTAGGGTGTCAACAATAATTTTGAGTGAATGGATGGAATGAAAAGGTGCAATTGTTTGTTGTTGTTGTTATTTGGTTTGTATTTAATTAAGTGCAAAGGAATTCAAATCAGAATCATACATATAACTTTGGAGGAAGTGAAGCAATTTTATTAGATAAAACCATAAAGATGCAACTAGTCATAGGTGTTTTTTCCAATTTTACTTTATGTAGGCAAGCAAAATTATATCCAGATTTTGATTCCAAATAAGTAGCCTATTAGCTCAATCGGGAGAGCGATGTGTGTTGCATACAAATATGTGGGTTTGACTCCCACATTGGCTATTATCTTCTTTAAATCAAGTTGATCTAAAAAGACATTTAATATCAACTAGTCATCTAATCTCAAATATTTTTTTCAACCAAAATGATTTTTAAAAGATTAAATGGAATTGGTAAATTGTAAAAAAATTGTGACAAATGCTTAATAATAGTGAATTTTAAGTGGTTGTAATTGAATTAGATGCATCATTAGTAATTTGAAGAAATTAGCCTATGTTGGAGTCGAATCCACATATATGTGCACAAACACATCGCTCTACCCATTGAGCTAATAGGCTACTTATAAATGCATATATAATAGTTACACCAGCATTTTGCCTCAATGATATGAACTTGCACTCTTTTGATCAACAAAACTAGCACTTTGTATAGGAGAACACATGTGATGCACAAGTCAGATAAGGTGAAAGTAAATGGACATGAAATGGGCACACCATGAATGAAGGTTAATTGTATCCCTAACTTAACACTTCAATAACTCTTATCAACTTAACAAATTGGATAACACGAGAGGTTAAGAAACCCAAAAGCTACATTTTTTTTACTTACCATCAAGTAAGATTGACCAGATCGACTCAAGCATCTGAGTAGGCTCAAATACCTTAGCATAAATAACCAGACTCAAGCATCTGACTAAGATTGACCAGGACCTCGACGACGTCGATCGCTGCGAGTTCAGGTTCGAGAGAGGGAGTGTCGGGAGAGGCGAACCTAGCGTTTCAGCGATCGGACATGGTGGGGGAGGTACCGCTGCCGTCGATGGAGAGGATCCGGGCCTTGGCGGCGGAGGTGGAGTCGTATTTGTTGTAGAGCCATTGCTGCTCGAGCTTGGTGAAAATTTCGAGGGTGACTTTGCTGAGCTCCAGTAAAGGATCAATCTTTGGGAGTGTCGGCAAAGGAAAAGATATGATCGGAGAAATTTAAGAGGAATTAAATAAACTAATAAAGATTAAGGTGAGTTTGTAGTCTTTGTATGGCCGAAGCCAAATTGAATATGCCTGAAGGCAGTTTTGTGTGGTCGACATAGGGTTTGGCCAATGAAAGGCAGGAACAAAAGGCCGACATGCATTTTGGCCGAAATTTGGTTAGCAAAAGCAAAAAAAAAAAAAAAAAAAAATTGGTTAGTGCAGAAGGCGGAAGCGATTTTGTAATGGCCAGAGCCAAATTTGGATTGCACATAGACGGTTTGGTGGTGAACTAAGTCATAGGATTGGTTTCGTGGCAGCATTTCGAAGCATCGGTTTGAGCCGAAATTTGGATAGTTGCCCGAAGGCGAAAATTAGAGAGGATCAAAGCCATTAGGTGAAAGGCTCAGATACCATGTTAGGTATTGGTGAAAATGAACACATATTCTATTAATGATTTACCAAAGAAAATATATAGAGTACAATGGTGATGGAGATAGTGGAGATAGAGGTGGAGTGAATTACTCTAACCGCTTAACTAATTCTTAACCATAAATAATGGAAATAATTAAACTAATTAAATCCTAATAATAATAATATAAATAACTATTATTTTCTTAATATTAATAGTCTTTTCATATAAAAGATACTCGTCTGTTGCAACATGATTATTTGTATCAGTTATGCATGAATAATCATGTTGATAATTTTGCTCTTCTAATTCTTCTAGCATTAAATCTCAGCCTTTGATCTTTTTAATCCTACGTTCCAGATTTGTTCACAAATTACACAATAAGTGTTCACATGTTATTCTCGGATCTACCAATGTTTGAGAATGCTTTGAATCTATCGTCCAAACATGCGGATATCAAATATTAGTACGGAGTAGTTAAATGTGAGTCAAGATCTCGTGCAACCTCTGGTGCACCTCACGGTACAACACAAAACTATTTTATCCATAATTTTACTTTAAAAAAAAATTTAAAAATATATTTACATTCCACATACTTGTATTTACATATTTATTAAATTATATTGAAAAAAATCATGTTTAAAAAAACATAACATTTATTTTCTTTTTTTGATGAAACATAGCATTTATTTTCTAATATAATTGATCTTTCCATTTTATAAATTTTAAAATTTTAAATTTTTATAATAAAATTTTATAAACATGTAAATATAAGCATATGGAATGTAAATATATTTTTTTAAATATTTTTCAAAGTAAAGTTATAACGAAAATAATTGTGGGTTGCACCGTGGGGCACACCGGAGGGTGTAGGAGATCTCAACTCGTTAAATGTAGTTAGCAAATAAACTCATGTAAACATGATCACCATTGACTTTCATTGAAAACACCAATTTTAAAAAATCTTATTCGTTTCAAAATATAGATTCTTTGACTTTTTGACACGTTTTTTAAAGACTCTAAAAACTATAGAAAATGTCACCTTTTGCTAATTTAATTAACTAATTAACATCCTTCGATATTTTTTTAGCCGTGCTAGTATCTTTCAATATTTTTTTAACCCCTTAGCACCCTGTGCCTCTCTCTTTCTCGCTCATTTACTCTATCTGAGCTTTCTCTCGGACGCTCCTCCTCCTCCTCCCAAGCGCCACTGCTCCGGGATGGCTACCGCGACTCCGTGAGCCAGCTCCCGCGGACCGGCAGCCGCCGCCGACACAGTAGCTTCCCGCGCGCAGGATCCCCTCCTCTTCTTTAACCTCCTCCTTCGTTGTTTTCCTATTCCTCCATTTGAACCCCTGTTACCTTGATTTATGGTAAATCTTCGCCCCTCTAATCTTTTTCATATTGAATTTCGTATTGGTTGATAGTTTACTTGGATTATTTGAAGATCTGAACTGTTAGGGTTTGGATAAATTGATTAATTTGGGGATTCACTATTCAAAACGCAGGAAATAGCTACGGAAAATAGCCACGACATTGGCCACGAATGACCGTGGCTAACCGGTTTAGCCACGGAAATAGCCACGGGTGGGCCGTCCGTAGCCATATGCCTCGTGACTAATAGCGAAGGCAATTTAGCAATGGATTTAGCAACGAATTGTCAGGTCGTGGCTAAGCCAGTGGCTGGTGATGGACATTTGAATCTCGAGCTTCGGAATTAGGTCATTGCTGAATTTGTGGCTAAGGTCATGGCTGATTTCGCTGCTACAAATAAGGCATGGGTGTAGCTTAAATCGTGGCTAAGTTCGTGTCATTGCTATTTTTGAGGCTAAAGTCGTGGCTAATGCCAATTTTCATTTGTTTCTTGATTTTATAGCAAATTCTGTATCCTCGTATTTTTGAAACATTATATATATACATATGATATGAAAAATCTATATAAATACATAAATGAATTTCATACATTATAAGTAGGTCAAAAAAATATTAATGGAAAGGGGAAACAAACTAAACTCATTGAGTACAGAGACCTTGCAAAAAAAATTGCAATAGTCTAATTGAGAGTTGATTTTGTTTAAGTGAAATCCTCAAACTCATAAAGAGCTTAACTCTTGAACAAGTCCTGCATATCAAATTCAACAAACCAAATCAATACACCAAAAAACTGGAAAAGCCCCAAACTCATAAAGAGCTTTCAAAGCCCCAAAAAATCATACCTCCAAGGCCTCAAAGACATCGAACTAGAGGACGAACACAAGAAGAATTTGTGATGGTAAACACAGAGAAAGAAACAAATTTCAAAATACATAGAGAAAAATCGCTAAACTCTATAAACCCTAGAAATTGGTCAGCAGGGAGAAAAGAATGTAGCGAGGAGAAATTTCGAAGAGCACCGTTGGCTAGCAAGGGTCCACGGCGAAGGCCTCTGGGATCCCTTATACGGGATGTGATCTACGCAACAATCAAAGAAGAAGAAGAGTTTGAATAAATGGAATATTCAAATTTTTGAAAACGGGAATGGAAATACCTCGCGGCGTTGGCGATTGAGGAAGGGAAACCACTGGATCTGAAGCTTGGAGGAAGGGAAACCGCCGGATCTGAAGCTTGGAGGAAGGGAAATCGCTGGATCTGAAGCTTTGAGGAAAGCAAACCGCCGGATCTGAAAACGGTGTCACCATGGGAGGCCAAAACCGCCGGATCTGAAGCTTTGAGGAAGAGAAGAGTGTCCGACCAGGAGGCGCCACCATGGGATGCTGAATAAGCCGAGAATCTGAGCAAGAAACCACCGAATTGTTGTTTCTTTTCGTTTCAGATCTGCGTGCGGTGAAGCAATGTTCGACGCCGAGGTTGGGGGATTATTGGTGGCGAGAAATGGCCGACGATGGGCAGTGTGGACTATGGAGATCGACAAGGTGGTGATGGGTCTCTTACAAAGAGGAATGGCAGAGAGGGAGATGGAAGACAAAAAGAGGAATGATGGTGATGGCGCCTCTAGTTTGTGAAGCGGCGTGGGGATTGGAGATAGAAAATGAAAAAATAAGGTTGGAGGCCCTTTAAATTTTGGCCAAAATTTTGGGTGGGAAATTTACCGCTCAAACATACATTGGGCGGTAAATTAATTTCGATGGTGTGATTTTTTTTCCACAATTTATATCTAAAAAATAAAACTATCAATACAACTATATATTATAAAATATATATTTTAAATAATAACATTTATGAAATTTAATTAGATATCTATATATTTTTATAATATTTTACCCAACATCATTAAACTGGTTCAGTACCCGTATCTCATGCGAATTTTTCAAATATCAATTTTAATATTTATAGGTTTGGTATAAAAAATTCATTAGCTACTTTTAAGAGTTTTACTCAAAACATACTCTTAGAGTATTCTAATAAGAATTAATTAGTTAATATAAGGTTTTATTAGCTACTTATATGAGTTTTACTCAAAACATACTCTTAGAGTATTCTAATAAGAATTTATTAGCTAATATAAGGTTTGATTAGCTACTTATATGAGTTTTACTCAAAACATACTTTTAGAGCATTTTAATAAGAATTTATTACTTACTATAATGTTTTATTAAATATTCATTAGTTACTTATATGAGAATTTATTATATTAAGTAATAACAATTTATTACTTAATATAAGGTTTTATTAGCTACTTATATGAGTTTTACTCAAAACATACTCTTAGAGTATTCTAATAAGAATTTATTAGTTAATATAAGGTTTCATTAGCTACTTATATGAGTTTTCCTCAAAACATACCCTTATAGTATTATAATAAGAATTTATTACTCAATATAAGGTTTTATTAGCTACTTATATGAGTTTTACTCAAAACATACTCTTAGAGTATTCTAATAAGAATTTATTAGTCAATATAAGGGTTTATTAGTTACTTATATGAGTTTTACTCAAAACATACCCTTATAGTATTATAATAAGAGTTTATTAGTCAATATAAGGTTTTATTAGCTACTTATATGAGTTTTACTCAAAACATACCCTTATAGTATTATAATAAGAATTTATTACTTAATATAAGGTTTTATTAGTTACTTATATGAGTTTTACTCAAAACATACTCTTAGAGTATTCTAATAAGAATTTATTAGTTAATATAAGGTTTTATTAGCTACTTGATGAGTTTTCCTCAAAACATACCCTTATAGTATTATAATAAGAATTTATTACTTAATATAAGGTTTTATTAGCTACTTATATGAGTTTAATTTACTCAAAACATATTCTTAGAGTATTTTAATAAGACTTTATTACTTACTATAATGTTTTATTAAACATTTATTAGTTACTTATATGAGAATTTATTATATTAAGTAATAAGAATTTATTACTTAATATAAGGTTTTATTAGTAGCTACTTATATGAGTTTTACTCAAAACATACTGTTAGAGTATTCTAATAAGAATTTATTAGTTAATATAAGGTTTTATTAGCTACTTATATGAGTTTTCCTCAAAACATACTCTTAGTAAGGTTTTATTAGCTACTTATATGAGTTTTACTCAAAACATACTCTTAGAGTATTCTAATAAGAATTTATGAGTCAATATAAGGTTTTATTAGTTACTTATATGAGTGTTACTCAAAACATACCCTTATAGTATTATAATAAGAATTTATTAGTCGATATAAGGTTTTATTAGCTACTTATATGACTTTTATTCAAAACATACCCTTATAGTATTATAATAACAATTTATTACTTAATATAAGGTTTTATTAGCTACTTATATGAGTTTTACTCAAAACATACTCTTAGAGTATTCTAATAAGAATTTATTGATTAATATAAGGTTTTATTAGCTACTTATATGAGTTTTACTCAGAACATACCCTTATAGTATCATAATAAGAATTTATTAGTCAATATAAGTTTTTATTAGCTACTTATATGAGTTTTACTCAAAACATACCCTTATAGTATTATAATAAGAATTTATTACTTAATATAAGGTTTTATTAGCCACTTATATGAGTTTTACTCAAAACATACTCTTAGAGTATTCTAATAAGAATTCATTAGTTAATATAAGGTCTTATTAGCTGCTTATATGAGTTTTCCTCAAAACATACTCTTAGAGTATTCTAATAAGAATTTATTATTTAATATAAGGTTTTATTAGTTACTTACATGAGTTTTACTCAAAACATACTCTTAGAGTATTCTAATAAGAAGTTATTAGTCGATATAAGGTTTTATTAGTTACTTATATGAGTTTTACATAAAACATACCCTAATAGTATTATAATAAGAATTTATTATTCAATATAAGGTTTTATTAGCTACTTATATGAGTTTTACCCAAAACATACTCTTAAAGTATTTTAATAAGAATTTATTACTTACTTTAATGTTTTATTAAACATTTATTAGGCATTTATATGAATTTTCCTCATAACATACCCTTATAGTATTCTAATAAGAATTTATTAGTTAGTATAAGGTTTTATTAAACAATTATTTGTTACTTTTATAAGTTTTCCTCAAAACATACATTTATAGTATTCTAATAAGAATTTATTACTTATTATAATGTTTTATTAAACATTTATTAGACACTTACATGAGTTTTCCTAAAAACACCCTTACAATATTCTAATAAGAATTTATTAGTCAATATAAGGTTAATTTTATTAAACATTTATTAGTAACTTATATCAATTTTCCTCAAAAAATACTCTTATAGTGTTCTAATAAGAATTTATTACTCAATATAAGGTTTTATTAAACATTTATTAGTCACTTATATCCATGTCTGATCCTTAAGTTACAACTGCCATCAGGCAGCAAGTGCAAGCATCCATGGCTGCAGTCCACTTGTCCTCTTTAACCACTTCTCTTCCAAATTTTTCTACGCTAAACACAATCAAACTCAGCCTCACCAATTTTCCGACCTGGATTCGACAAATTACACCGTACCGTTTGTTGTGAACGGAATCTGCCATGTTTTACAGTAACTTTAATATCGATTTCTGTATACATTTCATGCATTTGGGCTAAGATAGTACAGAACCTATGTAGTTTATGTTTATTTGCCAAATTATGGAATCTACACTAGTTTCTGTTTAATTCGCAGAATTCGAGACGTTTTAGAGCAATTCTACAGAAGGTCAGAAAAGCTCGGAAAACGGCTACAGAAGTCCAAGGTCAAGGAAGCAGCGGAACCAGTCAAATCAATCTGAGAACCAAGGCTACTCGATCTCGAGTAAAGAGTCCGAGCCGCCTTGGTCGATAGAGCCTGGTCGAGAGAGCTGAGCAACCCGAGCTCCGGAAGTCTACTCGATCTCGACAAGCCTTGGTCGAGATCGACGAAGCTCAGCACCACACCCGGAGTCGAGAAGAGTTGATCGAGAAGCCGAGGACGAGAAGCCGAGCACCATCCTACTCGATCTCGAAAAAGCCTTGTCGAGATCGACAAGCCCCTGAACACCTGTCTGAGTCCATGCCGAGGAGAAGTTGTTCGACCAGAGGAAGCCACACCCTACTCGATCTCGAGTAGGTCTGGTCGAGGTCGACGAGCCCGGGAACCCAAGTCCGAGCCACATCGAGCAGAGTTAAGCCGAGACAACGAGTCCTAGTCGATATCGACTAGCCCGTGGTCGATGTCGAGTAGACCCAGTTTCCAGAAACGCGTCGTCGTGACGAGTCCTACTCGACTTGAGATTCCTTGGGGCCGAAGGATGAAGATTATATCCAAATCCATCAAGTTCTATCTATGGAAGACGCGATCTATCAAGACATGAAGACTTACCTATTTAGATTTATCTTTTCTTTTTAGATTTATTTCCTTTTATCAATTTATTTATCTTTTAAGCAATTTAGATATAATTTTAGATATGGATAGGAGATTCTATCCTTGATTAGCGGGGATTAGAAGCCTATAAATAAAGCCCTAGGGGCTCGGTTTTATTCATTCAATTTCAGAGCAAGACAAGTAGTTCCACAGATACAGTTTAGGAGTTCTAAGGTTTTTAAGGTTTTGGCATTCAGCGAAAGTTGATTGACGGGATTGTAAAGGCTTTTGAATTTAGTTTTAATGCAAGTTAGTTATTTTCATCAATCAATGTCTGCGATTGCGATGAGGCGTGAGTAGTCCACCCACTTCTTCGGCTGGGGTGAGCCCGACGGTGGCCATGTGAGGCGATGCGGTAAAGGTCAAATCTTTTTATGCAATTCGTCTTCTATCCCTATGAGCATGATTCTTTTGCGAGAGTTGAAGGTGATCCTTGTTTGTGTTATTGAAGCGAAAGTGATCTTAATGCAACTTGGGTTAATTATGTAAAAAAGGGTTAGTAACAATTAGGGTTTATGCGAAAGCCTCTATATGCCTATTTGTTAATAACGAAAGTTATTTGATGGAAAGCATGATCTTTTGTGCCTTTATGTGTTACTTTGCATGGTTATCGTTGTGGTGTTGAAACCCTGGCTTTAGAAGTCTTTTAGCATATTGAGTTTATTTCCGTTGAATTTCTGAATTCTGTGTTTGAAATTTGCAATTTAAGTTTTCTGCATCCTAGTCGACATAGAGTAGAGCTTTGTCGAGATCGAGTAGCTCGTGGTCGATCTCGAGTAGAAAGTTGTCTGTGTCGAGTTGAGTTTCTTCTGTTGTCGTCGATTTTCACTTTTTGTTTTCTGTTTTTTTGCTGTCCTTGGTCGATCTCGAGTAGCTTCTTGTCGAGATCGAGTACACTTGTCTTCGTCGAGTTGTTTTGTTTTCGATTCTGAGTTTCTGTTGTCGACCACTTTAGTCGATATAGAGGGCAGCTACTCGAGATCGAGTAGCTTCTGTGTCTTGACTTTTGTTTCTTCTTTGCTTTGTCTCTTCTGTCTTACCTGGTTCTTTTCTTTCTTTCTTTACTTTCTGTCTTTGCTTTGTTTGTTGCTTTTGTTTGTTATTTTCCGTTTTATTTCTGTTTTTTTTGTTTCTGTCTTTCTGCTGCTTTGTCTGTGAGATTTACAGCTACCTGAGAACTGCTGACACGCTTCCTCGTGGATTCGATCCTGATTTTCTCTTACTACAACGGGAGGAAGTCTTGTATTTATTTGCTGAGACAGGGAAGTCAGTTTGATCTTTATTCTATATTTATTTCATACTTGACCATCCTCCTGCAACAACAAATTGGCGCCGTTGCTGGGGAAGCAATCATTCGCGCCTTAGGTAGTCGGATCTCACTGTTTCTTTGAGTTACTTTTCAGGTGTATGCGCCGTTCTGGTCAAACACCTGAGTTTGACGCCTTAGACGAACCGGAACGCCTTTTTCACATCAGAACTAAACTACAAATAGCCATGGCAGCTGCGGAGACACAGGAACAGCTGATCGCAAGGCTCACAAGGGATCTAGCCGCCAGGGATGCTGCTCTCGCCGCTGAGAGAGAAGGAAGGGAACAAGAAGCTGAACGTGCAAGGCAAGCGGAAGCTGAGCTTGCCCAATATCCAACCACTGCTGAGGATTATATGCATCCCACTCTCGTCGTGCCTGAATCGGCGATTCTAATCCCTGATAACTCTTTTGAAATTCGCACTCAATTTCTTATAGAGCTTAAAAATAATGCCTTTTATGGTAGATTTAATGAGTGTCCTCTTGAACATATTACAAACTTTGCTGACATGTGTCGTACTCTTGCTGAAGGTACAACTTTGGAATATGTCAAGATGAAAGCTTTTCGCTGGTCTCTCGCTGGGCCTGCACTGAAATGGCTGGAAGGGCTGAAACCAAGATCACTAACCACCTGGGCCCAAGTAGAGCAAGAGTTTCTAAACAAATTCTTCCCACCCGCCAAAACAGCACATCTCCGCCAGAAAATCACCGCCTTCAAACAGAAACAAGAGTACGGCACATAAATTTTCCATATACTCGCTATGAGTATTTGACAATGCCGCCCTACTCATGGACATGGGAGCGCTACAAGGAACTTCTGCGATCTTGCCCTACTCATGGACAACCACCCTATGTCATTCAGGAGATCTTCTTCAACTCTCTTGATCAAGTCACTAAGGACAGAATCAACCATTATACTCGCTATGAGTATCTGACAATGCCGCCAAGTGACGCATGAGGAGTGCTAGAGAAGCTCACTACCTACGACAACAAGTATGGGTCTACTGCAACCTATGAAGAGAACCCATACGCCAGGCCAGCACCATCCATGCCCCTATATGATCCACCTAAGGAGATTGATCCAGATGTATGGGAGCAGTACTACAGAGACCAGAATAAGAAGCTCATCAAGCAAGTAAAGTATCTCTCTGTCAACCAGCCGTGCATCGAATGCGGATCGCAGAGGCACACCACTACTGAGTGCCCACACACAGACCAAGTCAGGCTGGCAGAGCACCATGAGGATGTAGCTTACGCAGGGGGTCCCAATCTCTACATGGGGGACCAAAGGTTTCAGCAACCACAATGGAACCAAGGTGTCCCTAGGAACCCTCCGCCCTACAGAGCTCCAGGACATCCGGAAAGGGACCAGAAAAAGGATGATATACAAACAGTCCTGGAGGAAATACGGAGGAATCACTCAGAAACTAGGCAATCCTTCAACTCCGTCTATACTCAAATGCAAGGTGTCAACTCTAGGCTTAGGGAGATTGATACATGGAGGAAAACAGTTGATACACAGATTGGTCAGCTAGCAGCAGGAATCCCCAGACAGTCAGGTGCACTCCCTGGATCTTCAGAACCAAATCCTAAGGGAAAGACCGGACACATCGCTGCTGTAAAACTCAGAAGCGGGCATCAACTGCAAGAGCCAGAGGTCGGGAAGCAGCAGGACGAAGCCAAACAGCAACTCGACGTCGACCAGAGTCTACTCGATGTCGAGGAAGGTCTACTCGATGTCGAGGAGAAACTTCAGAAACCTTCGTCTGCACTACACATCAACTCGACTGCACCAAATCCAGTCGATATCGACAAGCCCCTGGTCGATATCGAGGAGCCCCTAGCCGAAGTCGACAAAGCTGCAGCACCTCCGACGTCTGTTCTTGCTCCGAATCAGAAAAAGAAGCTGCCTTTCCCCACGAAATCTCTAAAGGACCCAGCAGAAAAGAAATTTCAGCGCTTCATCAAGATGCTTCAGAAGCTGAATGTTACCATACCCTTCACAGAAGCTCTCAATGAAATGCCCTCCTATGTCAAGTTCCTGAAGGAGATTCTGAGCAAAAAGCGATCGATGGCTGAAATTACAGAGGAGTGCAGTCATTTGGACATACTGGAAAAGAGGCCGGATCCAGGTAAGTTTGCTATAACCATTGGATTTGGTCCTTACAAAATTAATGCCTTATGTGATCTTGGAGCTAGTGTGAGTATAATGCCTTTAACAATTTGGTCCAAGATTAAGATAGGTGCCCTGGATCCTATGGATGCTAGACTTTACATGGCCAACAACACGGTGGTCATTCCAACAGGCATGGTGGACAATGTGCCAGTACAAGTAGGTAAATTCTTTGTCCCTGCTGATTTCTTAGTTGTTGATATGCAAGAAGATCCTGCTTGTCCAATTATTTTAGGGAGACCATTCTTGGCGATGGTGGATGCCAACATAAGCGTAAGGAAAGGAGTGCTCACCTTCAACATCAACGATGAAGTAATTGAGTATTCCTTCAATAAAACTGAAAGGCATACAGGTCCGATGGAAGAGGTCAAATCTATCTCAGCTGGCTACATCACTTGCGGGGAACCCAAGGTCAGAAATATGACCCCTGAAGAGCTGGAAAAGAGGGACATGGAGGCCCAGGTGGAGGAGATCATGACAATTCTCAAGGAGAACACAGAGAATCCAATCGACACAGAACAAGGTAAGTCGTTGTGGATTAATTATTTTTCGGATGCCTTGACAGGGACTAAGTATGGGGTCAAGATCGACCAAGGCTCCTCGACATCGAGTAGAACCCTAGTCGATCTCGACCAGACCAAGGAGACTCCACCAGCGCCAGCCTCGTCGAGCAGCCAGACGGAAGCAGAACCCTTCTCGATCTCGAGTAGGCTACTCGAGGTCGACCACCACTCGGCTGTCCCAACTCCGTCTTCCTCGACGATGAAGCCACCCGACGAACCAGGCTACTCGATCTCGAGTAGGCTACTCGAGGTCGACCACCACTCCTCTTCCTCGACGACGCCTTCCTCGACGCTGGAGCCACCAGGAAGAGAGCCCTACTCGAGATCGAGTAGGTCACTCGAGGTCGACCAGCCCTCTGCTACTCCAACTTCTTCCTCCTCGACGAGCAAGCCACCAGAGCCAGAGCCGTACTCGATATCGAGTAGTCTACTCGATATCGACCAGCCTTCGTCTTCACCGGCTCCTGCATCCGCGAGCAGCAAACCACCAGGACCTGAACCCTCGTCGATGTCGACCAGCCCTAGTCGAGATCGACCAAATACCGTGGTCCCCGATTCCGTCTCTGCGAAAGTGAGCCAAGGTATGGATCTTTCTTCTCCTATTTCCATTAAAGATTTATCTATACATGGGAGAGGTTTGCCTTGGTATGTGCGATTGTGCAGGATTTCCAATGATGAGCCTAAGGAGTATGAAGTTGGAGACAAGCTCTATGTCTCTAAATCAAAGGATCATTGGTTTCCCAACAAATTCAACAAAAAGAGGATGGGACCTTTCGTGGTGAACAAGATCCATTCTGGAGGACTATAGCTGATGGACAAGAATGGAGTCCTATTTGAGGCCCAAGCTACATGGGCCCTGCAAATGCCACCTTGAGCTAAATGGAAAGTCGGCCTAGCGACTATAAAATCTAGAGCTTGTACATAGACTTTTTAGGCCTTTTGAGACTTTGTTTTTTTTTTGGTTTTTGAACACTTTTAGTTTGCTATTATGGGTATATGTCTTCTACACTTTTCAGGTCCATGGATAGAAGCAAGTTACAATCAAACTCGGCCCAGGCAGTTCTTCCATTCGAAATTTAGAGGCCCTGCACATCTGTCTTGTGAGTTTCTTTCTTTACCCTTGTTTTTATAGAGTGAGGACACTGTAATGTTTAAGTATGGGGTGGGGGAAGGGCTTACTTCATGCATAATTGCCATATTTGACATTATTTGTGCATATTTAGAATTTATTGCTTTGAATTGCTACATGGCTATTTTGGAATTCATTATTGATTTATGTGCTTATATGCATGATTTCCAAAATTTGAGAAAAATGACCCCCATTAAAAAAAAATTTGGAAAAAATTGATTAATGTCATGGAAGTTTTATTGAACTCGACGATGCAAAATTGGATTCATTAGAGATATAGCATGAAATTGCCTAGTAAAGGGAAGTTACAATGAAGTGCATTATTTCGTGAAAACCATGAAAGGAGGTAAAATTTGATGTTGCTTTTGACATGTTGCATGATAAGAGGATGGAGGACTTTATATTTCCATATAATGCTCATATGTTTGAAATCCTAGCCTTACCTATGCTTATGCATTACACAAAACCATATTATGCCTTATTTCAAATATTGCTCCACATGATCTAAATATTTTCCATTCTTTACCTTATCCGGGGAATATGTTGAGAATGATGTGACATTACGGAGATGTTATATGGTGGTTGTGTTGTTATATATCATTATTGGAGTTTGGAGGGAAATTGTTTAAAATATATGGAAAATTTAATGAGTGAAAGAAAATCCAATCACCTCAGGAGATAAAGGTAGATTGACCCTGCTCTCTGAGATAATAGTTTGGAGAGATGGGACACATTGTGAGGAGTCCAAAGCACTAAGTATCCGGGGCCATTCATGACACCCATGTTTGCGACTCGCGAGAAGGCAGTGCTGAGGTTAGAGAGGTAAAAGCATTATTGTTGATAAAAGCAATATGAAAGGTGATGAATCAAATGGAGAAGGAATGTGGAAATTCAGTTTGGAAATACTCCATTTCCCCGGATCAAAAGCACCACATTGCCAAAAATTGCCCACCTTTAGCCTTTTACCAATCTACTCCTTATTTGAGCTTAAATTGAAGTCTTCTTGATTATCAATGCTTTGTCACTAATAAATGTTTTGCATAAACCTCCTTTTGTGAGTAGACGTTGCTTTTTATTTGCACATGCATGAATTTGTGACACTAGTACCTTTTCGAGGATGGTAATTGACTGCAGGGTTATATAGGGATGAATCTAAGATGTTGAGAGTTTTGATTTCTTCCCCTGAATGACAATTAAAAGTATTGCTTGAGGACAAGCAAGCTTAAGTATGGGGTGTTTGTTGTGAACGGAATCTGCCATGTTTTACAGTAACTTTAATATCGATTTCTGTATACATTTCATGCATTTGGGCTAAGATAGTACAGAACCTATGTAGTTTATGTTTATTTGCCAAATTATGGAATCTACACCAGTTTCTGTTTAATTCGCAGAATTCGAGACGTTTTACAGCAATTCTACAGAAGGTCAGAAAAGCTCGAAAAACGGCTACAGAAGTCCAAGGTCAAGGAAGCAGCGGAACCAGTCAAATCAATCTGAGAACCAAGGCTACTCGATCTCGAGTACAACCTACTCGATCTCGAGTAAAGAGTCCGAGCCGCCTTGGTCGATAGAGCCTGGTCGAGAGAGCTGAGCAACCCGAGCTCCGGAAGTCTACTCGATCTCGACAAGCCTTGGTCGAGATCGACGAAGCTCAGCACCACACCCGGAGTCGAGAAGAGTTGATCGAGAAGCCGAGCACCATCCTACTTGATCTCGAAAAAGCCTTGTCGAGATCGACAAGCCCCTGAACACCTGTCTGAGTCCATGCCGAGGAGAAGTTGCTCGATCAGAGGAAGCCACACCCTACTCGATCTCGAGTAGGTCTGGTCGAGGTCGACGAGCCCAGGAACCCAAGTCTGAGCCACATCGAGCAGAGTTAAGCCGAGACGACGAGTCCTAGTCGATATCGACTAGCCCGTGGTCGATGTCGAGTAGACCCAGTTTCCAGAAACGCGTCGTCGTGACGAGTCCTACTCGACTTGAGATTCCTTGGGGCCGAAAGATGAAGATTATATCCAAATCCATCAAGTTCTATCTATGGAAGACGCGATCTATCAAGACATGAAGACTTGCCTATTTAGATTTATCTTTTCTTTTTAGATTTATTTCCTTTTATCAATTTATTTATCTTTTAAGCAATTTAGATATAATTTTAGATATAGATAGGAGATTCTATCCTTGATTAGCGGGGATTAGAAGCCTATAAATAAAGCCCTAGGGGCTCAGTTTTATTCATTCAATTTCAGAGCAAGACAAGTAGTTCCACAGATACAGTTTAAGAGTTCTAAGGTTTTTAAGGTTTTGGCATTCAGCGAAAGTTGATTGACGGGATTGTAAAGGCTTTTGAATTTAGTTTTAATGCAAGTTAGTTATTTTCATCAATCAATGTCTGCGATTGCGATGAGGCGTGAGTAGTCCACCCACTTCTTGGGCTGGGGTGAGCCCGACGGTGGCCATGTGAGGCGATGCGGTAAAGGTCAGATCTTTTTATGCAATTCGTCTTCTATCCCTATGAGCATGATTCTTTTGCGAGAGTTGAAGGTGATCCTTGTTTGTGTTATTGAAGCGAAAGTGATCTTAATGCAACTTGGGTTAATTATGTAAAAAAGGGTTAGTAACAATTAGGGTTTATGCGAAAGCCTCTATATGCCTATTTGTTAATAACGAAAGTTATTTGATGGAAAGCATGATCTTTTGTGCCTTTATGTGTTACTTTGCATGGTTATCGTTGTGGTGTTGAAACCCTGGCTTTAGAAGTCTTTTAGCATATTGAGTTTATTTCCGTTCAATTTCTGAATTCTGTGTTTGAAATTTGCAATTTAAGTTTTCTGCATCCTAGTCGACATAGAGTAGAGCTTTGTCGAGATCGAGTAGCTCGTGGTCGATCTCGAGTAGAAAGTTGTCTGTGTCGAGTTGAGTTTCTTCTGTTGTCGTCGATTTTCACTTTTTGTTTTCTGTTTTTTTGCTGTCCTTGGTCGATCTCGAGTAGCTTCTTGTCGAGATCGAGTACACTTGTCTTCGTCGAGTTGTTTTGTTTTCGATTCTGAGTTTCTGTTGTCGACCACTTTAGTCGATATAGAGGGCAGCTACTCGAGATCGAGTAGCTTCTGTGTCCTGACTTTTGTTTCTTCTTTGCTTTGTCTCTTCTGTCTTACCTGGTTCTTTTCTTTCTTTCTTTACTTTCTGTCTTTGCTTTGTTCGTTGCTTTTGTTTGTTATTTTTCGTTTTATTTTTGTTTTTTCTGTTTCTGTCTTTCTGCTGCTTTGTCTGTGAGATTTACAGCTACCTGAGAACTGCTGACACGCTTCCTCGTGGATTCGATCCTGATTTTCTCTTACTACAACGGGAGGAAGTCTTGTATTTATTTGCTGAGACAGGGAAGTCAGTTTGATCTTTACTTTATATTTATTTCATACTTGACCATCCTCCTGCAACAACAACCTTATCCCAACGTCTTATGGGATTCGTTGATGGCTCTTCTTCTTGCCCATAATTATTAGGTGACAATGGTGCAACAGTTGAGGAGTGGCTGGCGAAAGATCAACTTGTTGTAGCGATCCTCACAGCCTCTCTCACCGAGCCTATTATGTTTCAAATCCTTGAGTGTGATACGTCTCGCTCGATCTAGCTGCGTCTTCATCAACTATTTGCTGCCTAATCTACTGCTCATATTGTTCAGACTCGCCTGCAACTTACCACTCTCAAGAAGAGCGGAGATGAGTCGGCAACTGACTATTTTAATCAAGTGCAAACTGCTGGCCAAACTGTCTCTGAAGATGAGCTTGTCTCCTATATTCTGGCTGGTCTTGGTTCCGACTATGATGCTATGGTAACTACCCTCCTCAATCAACCCATCATGCCTGACTCTCCCACGCTACTGTCCTACCTGCTGCTTCAAGAAACTAGAATCAATCGCAACAACACTCCTGCCTACCCCACCTGCTCCTCTAACTTCATCAATCAACACAAATCAAGAGCTTAATTTTACGGCGAACCGCGATCGTGGGAGTTACTGTGGTGGTCGAGGAGATTCCTTGCGAGGGCGAGGCGGTTATGACCGAGGTGGTGGTTCCCGTGGTGGTCGCAGTGACTCCTCTCGTGACCGGGGATCTCACAATTTTATCGGAGCACCTGACACAAGGCATGTGTGTCAGATTTGTGATAAACGGGGCCACACAGCACTTCGTTGTTGGAGTCGGTGTGATCGGGCTCTTTAGGCACCGGCTCCTTCCTCGTTCCAAGCGCACAGCACCACCAGAAATTGGTATCCGGACACGGCGGCTACTCATCATTATACTCCTGATGTCTCGAACTTGAGGTTTGAACGTTTACCTTACGATGGCACTGATTCAATTTCACTTGGTGATGGGTCTTCAATTCCTATCCAGAATCATGGTTCCTCTCTTCTACACTCCTCTTCTCGTTTCTTTCTTCTCTCTCATCTTCTTCATGCTCCTCGTTTAAATAAAAATCTCATCTCTGTTAATCGATTCTGCAAAGATAACAAGGTTTATTTTTCTTTTCACGGTGATTTTTTTCTTATCAAGGACTCCGCGACCAGAACTCCGCTTCTCAAAGGCCACGTTGAAGATGGTCTGTATGTCCTTCCGTCGAATTCGTTCTCTGTTTCGCCACCATCAATAGGTTCACCGTCTCTGCACTTCACTGCCGCTTCTCCCTCCTTGTCTGTACATCCTTGGCGTGAACGGTTAGGGCATCATTCTCCTGCAATCACAAAATTTGTCATCAAAAGCATTGGATTACTTGGTTCATCAAATATGTCGGGCCTCTCTTGTATCTCTTGTTCATGGGCCAAGACCCATGCTCTTCCACATCCTCCAACATTTTCCAGATCTTCTCATGTTCTTCAATTGCTTTTCATGGATGTATGGGGACCTTCTCACACTTTGTCTGTTAATGGGAACAAGTACTTTGTGTCAATTCTAGATGATTTCTCTACATTCTTATGGATTTTTCCCTTTCAGGTTAAATCTCAAGTTCCTTTGGTCGGAGCGTGGTTTCAATCCAAACCGATAATGGGACGGAATTCAAACCATTGTCTTCCCTTTTTCAATCTTTGGGTATCCTTCATCGATTAACATGTCCTTTATTCTCATCAACAGAATGGGAGTATTGAGTCACGTCATCGACGAATAGTTGATATGGGTCTCACCCTTCTAAATCATGCTTCTATGCCCTTATCTTTTTGGGATTATGCTTTTCAAGCATCACTTTATCTCATGAACCGACTACCAACCCCTCTTCTTGCAAATGCTTCTCCATTCTCCGTTCTCTTTAATGATCAAACCGACTATAAATTTCTCAAGGTGTTCGGTTGTTTGTGTTTTCCAAATTTACGTCCCTATAATGCTCATAAAATTGCCTTTCGATCTCCCCCTATGATTTTTCTTGGTTATAGTTCTAATCATAGAGGCTATCAATGTTATGATCTTCATACAAAAAAATTGTACGTTTCCAGGGATGTTCACCTCCTTTGACCAATCCTTCCACGCCTCCTCCCTCGTCGCCATATCCCACAGTTCAGATTTCTCCAGTCCTCTCTTCTGAATCACCGCCTACTCTTCAACATCCGATGAACACCAGGTCCCGAACAAACAATAGTCGCCCTCTTGTTCGTACTGATGGAACCATTCCATGGCCCCAATGCTCAAATACAACTGTGTCCCCTCCTGAAGAACCGAGTTGCTATTCAGTCGCGGCTCGATTTCCTCAATGGCGTAAAGCCATGGCTGCCGAGTTTCAAGCTTTGCTTGACACGAACACCTGGTCTCTGGCTCCTCCAAATCCCAAGTTAAATGTCCTCGGTGTCAAATGGGTGTACAAAACCAAATGTCGATCTGATGGCTCCATAGAGCGACATAAGGCTCGATTAGTGGCTAAGGGCTTTAATCAGCTTCCTAGTATCGATTACAGTGATACCTTCAGACCGGTGGCGAAACCATCAACGATTCGTCTCTTATTGTCATTAGCAGCAATGAACAATTGGACGACGACTCAGTTGGACATACAGAACGCGTTTTTACATGGCACCCTTGAAGAGGAGGTCTATATTGCACAACCCCAGGGCTTTGTAAATCCTTCCTTCCCGGATTATGTTTGTAAGTTGAATCGTTCTCTTTATGGGTTAAAACAGGATCCTCAAGCTTGGTTTTCTCGTTTGATTGATGCTTTGTTATCCATGGGTTTCTCTTCTTCTCCTGCTGATAGTTCTCTCTTTTCCTATCGCCATCGAAATGACAGTGTTTTTGTTTTGGTTTACGTTGATGATCTCCTTGTTCTTGCATCTAATACCGCCTTGGCAACAAAGTTTGTTTCTTCTCTTGCTATGCAGTTTCCTGTGAAAGATTTGGGGCCTGCCCACTTCTTTCTTGGCATCGAGATTGATCGAGATGCCACTGGTTTTCATCTTTGCCAATCAAAGCACATTCAGGATCTCCTAGCAAAAACGGGCATGACCACCTCCAAGCCAATTTCAACTCCAATGGCGACCAACTTCGATGATGCTCAAGAGTCACCTTTATCGCAACATTGTCGGCAACCTTCAATAATTGGGTTTCATGAGACCGGATGTTGCCTTCTCCATCAACAAAGTGTCTCAATTCATGCACAATCCTCGGCTGATTCACTAGCAGGCGGTTAATAAAATATTGAGGTATCTCAATCACACTAAGTTCTACAAGTTTCACATCTCCTCGGTTGTCAATCATCAACTATCTACCTTTTCGGATGCTGATTGGGGGACAGATAGATCTGATCGGAGATCAGTTAGTGCCTATTGTGTTTCATGGTTCAAACTTGATTTCATGGACATCTAAGAAACAGAATACCGTGGCTCGTTCCTCAACTGAGGCTGAATATCGAGCTCTCAATATTGCCACCTGTGAAACTATTTGGCTTCAGTCACTGCTTGCTTCTATCGGTATAGCTCTACCATCTGCAACCGTTCTCTGGTGTGACAACTTAGGCGCTACATATCTTGTGGTCAATCCGGTTCTTCATCACAGGATCAGGCACTTGTCTCTCGACTATCATTTTGTTCTGGAAAGAGTTGCCAGCAAGTCCCTCAGAGTTGCCTTTGTGTCTTCTCGAGATCAAACAACCGATGTTCTTACAAAACCACTATCATCTGCTCAGTTCGAACTGTCTCGGTCCCATCTCTGCGTACTCCCGATGGGATCGCCGGGGAGTACTAGGACACATATGCACAAAGGTTAGTTGGAGGCAACTGCTGTCCACTAGGCTACCCACTACTTGTAAACAGTTATACAGTTACCTAGTAGTTTCCTATTCTACTGTAATATATATTGAATGATTGTAAATCAATGAGATCAATCAATGGAAAACATATTCTAGCACCCCCAATAAAAATTCTGGATCCACCACTGTTTGGAGGGATTCATATCTGTAATTGAAACGTGGCTCTATGACGATGATAAGTGTTTAGCCGTGCAAACAAAGAACGTAGGAAGGGTTTGTGATGTTAGATGCATTGTACACATCATAAATTTGATTCATTGTTTATTAGGTGGTTATCTTGAAAACATTTTGAGCTCCTTTGAGGTTTTGTAGCAATTATGCGTGAAAGAAAGTGTTGGAGGGTCGTTATAACCTCCATGTTTTCTTGTTGTTAAGAACAACCCATGTTTGTACTTGATGTGTTTTCTTAGTACTTGTGCACGAACTTACGGACTTAATTTGAACTATCTAGCTAGTTGTTGAGGGTCACAAAAATCCCCTGTCAAGCAAAGAAAGAAGATATGGGATCGAATAAGATCAAGGACGTGTTGAAGATCTTGCAAGAAAGGAAAGAATGATATTTATTGTTTGGAAAGAGAACATGGTGCAATGGCTAAGAGCATCCACATTCATGGAACCTAATTTGGTTCCTTAACTCTCATTTTTATCTTTCTCTCTGCTTAAGAAACCCAACTTAATTTTTTACCCGCATCCCTACAACTAGACCTGTCAAACAGGTCGGGCGGGTTGGGTTCGGGTCGGGTTTGGGTCGATTACGGGTCGGGTCATTTCGGGTTACGGGTTATGAAATGCTCAACCCAAACCCATATTTAACGGGTTCGGGTCAACCCAACGGGTCAAGAGCGTTACTCATCCAAACTTTTTAAAATGTCATTTACTATTCACGCATGTTATTTAAGGATGATAAAAATATGTAAAATATCATTTTTTAAATTAAAATTTCAACCTTTTTAGTTTGAAGTATGAAATTATATATATAATATATAAATTAATATTTTTATATTTTTTTATCATCCTTAAAATCATACATGAATAGTAAATCTCATAATACAAGATATAACAATTGAAGGAGACTCAAAAATCATCATTGATTATCTACAGAACAAAACAAAGTGCCAGTGGGAAATTGAATTAATCATGTCGGATATACAATCCATGATAAAATGCACGAGGAAGATGGTTTTCTCTCATGTCCCCCGTGCTGGCAACAGAGTGGCTGACAAGGTTGCACACCCTGGCCACTCTGTCGTGGGGATAAATTTAACATCTAACACAAATCTTCAGGATCTCATCCTGTTGGATGCGCTTGGGTAGTTTTCTACCCAATTTTTTTCCTAATAAAAAAATACATGAATAGTAAATGACATTTAAAAGTAAATAAATGTAATATTTTTAATGATTATTTACATAGTTCCTAAACCTAAAATTGTTATATTACCCTAATAGTTATATTATTGAAAAGAAGTAGTTAATGTTGCTACAATAGTAATATGTATTTTTATATACATAACAATTTTTAATGTTAAATCATAAAGTAAAGTTGATGATAAAAAAGATAATATTTAATCTTAATTATTACTCCGTATTAGTAATAAATTTTGATATTAGGTTAAATTGTAATTTATTTATGTTTTTATTATACTAGCGGTTGACCCAACGGGTGACCCAACCCGACCCAGAAATTTGCGGGTTGAACAGGTTCGGGTTGCTTCGGGTTTCGAGTTGAAATATTTGTGCCAAAACCCACGTTTTATGGGTCAGGTTGGGTCGGGTCTTCGGGTCGGGTCACGTTTTGACAGGTCTACCTACAACCCATTTTATTATAAATTAAATAATACATAAAATTTAAAATATCTCCACCACTTATGGAAAACCGTTCGCTTTCTCTTTCCTACACTCTCACATATGCCTCTCATCTTCTTTCTTTCTTTAGTTTTTAAAGGTTCTTAATATTTTATTCTTAATAAAAACATCTCCATTCCTTAATAAAACATCTTTCTTTCATCCAGAAGGCAATATTGAGGGTTGAGCCCACAAATAGCGCGCGCCTTTACCGGCTACTGGAACTGGTGTCGGTGTCGACAACCCACAGCACAAGCACTTGAACAGCACCTTGAGCATCACAGCAGATCTTTGCCGACTCCATAAGTCGGTGTTGGTTTTCTCTTTACCAACACCGAAAGGCGATGATCGAGCGGTGAGTTTGATGAGATAGCACCATACTAATAGCAAAATGGTTAATTAAGTTTATATGTTTCTTTTATTATCATGCATTGAATTTATATTTCATTGAATGTGTTCCGGTAGACGGAGTTCCGATTCCTCCTCCCTCAATTTATTTTTTCTGCCACTAGCCGCCATTATGGATTCAACTTTGAAAGCGGTCGCGATCATGATGTGTGGGAGACGAAGAGTTTGAGTATATGAGAGGGCAACATCTCTTGAATTGCAAAAAATAATCCCTAATTTTTCTAAAAATACATTAATTACTTTTGTTTTCATGGGGACAGGGCTACCTTTGGCCCCCAAATAGCCACTTAAAAAACCATACATTTAACGGAAAAAATCAATTAATATCCACTTAAAATCTAGATTAGTAGCCCGTCACTCACTCAAAGTTGACTTTGAAAAAATCATTAAAAGAAAAAAAAAACTTGACTTTCAAAATTATCCAACTTCTAGGTCTATATAATCCCTGCAATTGCAAAGTCTCACTCACATACATAAACCATTAATTAGGAAACAAAAAGAGTCTTAACAACAACAAAAACAGGATGAAGAGTTTTAACTTTGCAGGCTCTCCTCTCATAATGCTAACTCTTATCATATCAATTTCTCACCTTTCAAAAGGCCATGCCCAATGTAGTCCTAGTGGAACCCTAACGGGGACCCAAGCCCCGGCAGACCAATGCGACCCGTCAGGGTCGGATTGCTGCCAGGCAGGCCAATCGTACCCGACCTACACCTGCTCCCCTCTGGTGTCGGGGGGAACTAGTGCAACACTAACACTCAACAGCTTCGAGGACGGTGGGGATGGGGGAGGCCCGTCAGAGTGCGACGGGCAGTACCACTCCAACGACATCCCAGTGGTGGCGCTCTCAACAGGATGGTACAGCCAAGGGAGCCGCTGCGGGAAGCAGATAGTCATAAACGGGAACGGGAATAGTGTCACGGCTACGGTGGTGGATGAGTGTGACTCCACCACCGGGTGCGACGATGAGCATGGCTACCAGCCGCCTTGCCGGAACAACATCGTTGATGGGTCCGCGGCTGTTTGGAGCGCTCTTGGTGTCCCGGAGAGCCAGTGGGGAGAGCTACAAGTCACTTGGTCCGATGCTTAAACATATATAGCTAAGTAAAGCTGCGCTGTACACTCGTTCAAAGCATAACCAAATCTGTAACGATTAATAAAATAGATGAAAATAAATGTAATGAAGATAACAATGTACTAGACAATTAATAAAGTTCGACTAAAAATAAAATAAAGGTGTTTTGAATTCGCTTGTGCATATATACTTTCTTTTTCTCGTCGCCCAAATAAACCTTCACACAAACGCACTGGCGGATCCAGAATTTTGTTTAGGGGGACTAAATTTTTTTTCGAGAAAAAAGACTTTACAAAGATACACAACTTTTAAGGATACATAATTTCATAGGAAAAGAGATACAAAAATTTTGAGTAAATTTAGATGAACAATAAAAAAAAATACTTTATTTTGGACACAGTTAGCTCAGGGTTTTGTCTTTATATTTTGGAAACAAGTTTCGTGGGTTAATATAATTGGCTTCAACCAGTGGCGGACCCAGAAACTTTTGAGGGGGGTCACCGTGCCAGGGTGGGTGCGGCGGCGGGTTGCTCGGTGGGTCGAGGGTTTGACTCGGACTTGGCTCTCTCTCATAGTCGGCGGCTACTGTAAATGTAAATGGCGGAAGGGGCGGCTACTGTAAATGTAAATGGGGGCTTTTGAATTTTAACCTATAAAAAGATTTTTAAAAAAAAATAGAGGTAAAAAATTAAAATTTGGTGAGTCGAACCCGCGTCTCCTGACTCCGAAATAGCTCACCCACGTCCTTTGCCATTTGAGCCAACACTTTTTAGTGATTTCTTACTCTCTTTACTTAATTATATCCAAAACAAGTTTTTTTTTTACATATTTTTCGGGCCGAGGGGGGGTCGATCAAGTGACCCCCCGGGACCCCTCCTGGGTCCGCCACTGGCTTCAACCTTCAGCTTGTTTGATATTTTCAGTGCATTTAAATGAATGTAAGTAAGGGACAAAGGTTTAGAGCAGGAAATTAAAGAAAACCGTATGGTTTTGGTTTAGAGCTGCATTTGATAATAAATGGGTCTAATGATTCTGGGCTTTTTTGTTTCTGGGTTTTGATTCCCCTCTGTATCTGGCAATTTTGATTGAATATCGTAAAGAACAAAGTAAATACACAAACCACACTTCCGAATCACAAACCACAAATTCACAAATTCATTTCTCACAACCAAAATCACAAACCACAATTCCAAATCATAAACAACCACAATTTCAATTTTCAAACAACAAATCACAAACCACAAAGGCACAATTTATTTCTCATAGATCACATACCTTAATCGAAATTCCCCAAAATTGATTCTCAAATCTACAACTTCTAATCTAAATTGATTCTCAATCAATCAATTATAGAAAACTGACAAACCTATTGCTCACAAATCATAAACCCTAATCGAAATTCCCCCAATTTTATTCTTAAATCCACAACTTTTAATCTAAATTGATTCTCAATCAATCAATTGAACTAAAAAACAATCAAATTCAAAGGAAGATGGAGAACACTAACAAACCTATTTCTCACAAATCATAACCCTAATCGAAATTCCTCAAATTGATTCTCAAATCCACAAATTCCAATCTAAATTAATTCTCAATCAATCCATTGAACTTAAAAACAATCAAATTCAAAAGAAGAGGAAGAAAACTAACAAACCTTGAAGTCTAGATCGAAGGAGTGAAGAATTGAATATTTCGCAGCGGGAAACGGGAGTGCTCACCGGTGTAGCAGGTTGCGGTGGTGCGCCGCCGGTACTAGGTCGGTCGGAGGTGGTGCTTTCAGCGGCGTCGACGGCCTGCTTGGCTCGGCCGCTCTTCTCTCTTCGTTGTATGTGCGCAAAAGCGAGGGTTACTGAGTTACTCTGTCTCTGTATTCTGACAAAAAAAAAAGGTTTTGATGTTTAAAAAAAACAGATGCAGGGTAAAAAAACAGTGTCAAGAGTGGGATTCAACCCTGGGATGGTAGCATCCGTACTCAATCAGCACCCGCGTCCTGACCATTGCGCCAATTCATTTTTGTAATTCTATTCTACCTCACTTATATATATTATTAGATTAACAAATATATGAATATAGACATGCCCATTTTCAGGATAGGGAGGGCTTCAACCATCCCGAGCCCCCCACAGATCCGCCACTGCACACACGTACCAAAAGCCAACGCTGAAGCGGATAATGGGACCAAAAATTGAAACTTGTTAATGTTAGCAAAATTGATTCCATAACTGGCTCATTAATTCCACCCAAAAATGAATTAATAAGTGTACAAAAAAAAAAAAGGAGTGACAGGCCTCCAAAAAAAATGCATAATTTAAAAAGGGCTCTATTTTCTAGAAGAATTTTTGTTCAGGGCATGACTAAAATACTCTCACAATTAAATTAAATTAAATTATACACACGAAGAGTCTATAAGGCGATGAGTAATGCTTTAGAAAGGGGTGAATAGAGTATACCCGATTTTCGCAAAACAAAACCTTTAAAGATTTTCAAAGCAACATGTCAATATCTTGATATGACTATCAAAACATGACACGGTAAAAATCAAGCGATATAAAATAAATGCGGAATAAATAGATGAACACACGAATTGTTAACAATGTTCGGCACGAACTTGTCCTACATTCCTGTCTAGGGTTATTCGACCCGTATGATTCAAACCACTTATTATTTCACTTCCTTGAGCCTAGAACTTCCTAGAAGAACTACCCTTCTTCTATACAAAGCCTCACCGCTTCTATTACAAGTGAAATAAAAGCTCTCACCACACACCGGAGTGTGTCTTAGATCGAGAGTATATGATACTCTTAGAGTAAAATGAATTACTTGTACAATAAGCGCTTGTGTTTCCCTCAACTCTAAAAAATGAAA
The DNA here is from genome assembly GCA_037127255.1 of Persicaria tinctoria. NCBI lineage: Eukaryota > Viridiplantae > Streptophyta > Magnoliopsida > Caryophyllales > Polygonaceae > Persicaria > Persicaria tinctoria. Next base: position 14,148,350 of record JBANSL010000007.1, on the reverse strand, counting down.
ACACGCTAGGATTTATAAGAACGTAAGAGAGAAACTGAAGTGATCGATGAATGCTAAAGGAGACTTCATCACTTTAGAATGAATGATTGCTCAGTTGTTTTTTATCATCTTCTTGTAGTAGTCTATATATAGTCGTTCTCCTACAATGATGGGGAGGGAGAGCCGTTTGAATTTGAATTCCTTCCAAATAAATTTGAATCATTTCTTTCAAAATCCATGGCATGCAATCTTCTCCATGATCAAGCATACACCCTTGGAAGATCTAACGGAGCCGAGATTGCCGCTTGTACTTATATAACTTTCTCAACCTTCCTGAAATACATTTCAAAGATTCTTTCCACGTAATACAAGTTAGGAGAACACATGTATATTTATTTGAATATAGCCGATTCAAGATGATTTCCTTATGGCCCAAAGAAAAGGCCTTTGAAAAAATCTTAGCCGCGCCCAAAAGTTCGGCCTTGAAGCAATCCCTGTACTTAATCAAATCAACACATAATCGAAATATAATGTTCGACCAACCATTTTATACCTGGTTTCAAGACCTTGAAACCAAACTTTCTATTTTGTCTTTCATCACCCTTAAAATCAACTTGCACATTAGTATCTCAAGGTCTTACAATCAAGATGGAGTCTTCAATCTCCCCCTTGATGGAAGACAAAACATGTTTCAATGGACATAATCGAATACCAGCAACTAAAGCATATATTATATAATAGTGTAGATAAAATGTTTCAAAGGTTTAAAACCAGCAAAAAAACCATAAGGACCAAAAACCACCAAACAACAGGAAATATTCTCCCCCTTTTTGTCTTCCAACAAAAGGGCAGAGAGGATAGAAAAGTTCAAACCACAACCGCAACACTAGGTCCCCTTAGCAGGAAATTAATGACAGGGGAGGTTTTAAGGCCTTGAAGAGGATGCCCCATCTGCATACTTCTTCTTCTTCTTGTAAGTCTTGGTCCCCTTAGCAGATGATGGCCCAGATTCCTTAGCAGTCGATGATGACCCAGGAGCTTCAAGAGGTACAGTGTCCTTGGTACGTGCGATGCATGGTCCTTCCTCACACCATTCTCCGAAGGTAGGATATTGCTTGTTGGGCGGAAGGTACTTCCTTCTACCGGCCTGAGTCCCTACACTTCTTCTGCCATCTCTCCGTTGCTTTCTTGGTGATCTTGTTTCTCTCCATCTCTGCAAGATGTCTTTGTCGTTCGACGTCCCTGTATTTCTTGCCCACCCCATATTCCTCAACAGTGAGGATAGTGGGTTCCTTGTGCGTGAGACGAGGAATCGAGCTCTTCTTAACCTGGTTCTCACAGTTCAGAATGGCATTCCCTGTCTTCTCACATACATGATCAAACACCTCCGGGTCCAAGGGCATGATGGATCATGTAGCCGTGTACATGAGAGCATTCAAGAGCATCATCTGATCAATCTTGCAATCCATGATAGAGAGTAGCTCGTGAGTGTTGTCCTGGTGGCACACAGTGTCTGACCACATCCTGCTCATGACGAACCTAAGGTCTTGAAGATCAGTCTCCAGAGCCACCAACCTTTCCTCATCAATACTGGGTGCAGCGGTCTTTTTTCCCTTCGAATCTCTTTTTAACACCTTTTGCCCCCTCAGATTTTTAACAATCCCTAACCTCTCTAGGCAGCTTTCATCAATGATTCCACTGTAGAATTATTTCTCCTCTGTTGATGTGTCGACATCAAAGAACTCAAAGATTTTTGGTAAGAGGTTGGAACAGGTAGGGTCATAAGATGAGAGGAGGTGGAGACTTGGACCATATAATTGAGGATAAGTTCAGGTAGATTGGGCTCGTATTCACTCATGACCAGATATAGAGTGTGCATACTAGTTAGGTGAGGGTGCGCGAGATAGGTTCTTGGAAGGCTTTCTGACTTCTACCTGCGTTCATTCTAGCATACAGCTTGTGGATGTCCTCGCCAAGCCTTTAGGGGAGCAGCTAGCAACACAAGTTCTTGTCATCCAAGCTAGGTCTTGTGCTCATTGACGACCTAAGTCCTGCTCGAGGGGGATGTAGAGTGTGCATACTAGTTAGGTGAGGGTGCACACAGGAGATTAATTGTAATCAGTTATAACAAATAAAGAGAGTTGGTTAGAGGCTTTGAGATAGTATAAATAAAGGGCTCTTGTCTTCCTGAAGATACACATTCATTTTTACATTTCTTCCTCCATACATCAATGGTGGTTGTAATGGTTTTCCCACCTCCATGAATAATATCTCTGGCTTTCTCTCGTATCTCTAGCTTAGTTGCTGATAGGCGAAAAACCTACACCCACAAGTGTATGGGGTTCATTTGTAGTAATCAAGTGTCGTATCCACAAAGACCGGAGGAGTATCGGTTGTAATTTCGAGCTAGTTCAACCAAGTTCAGAATAAACGACAGATTTTTTTAGTGTTTGTTTATAAAGTAACAACGAAAACAAATCAAGTGTAGAGAAATATCAATATGGAAAGCGTTCTAAGACAAGGGATTACCAACAATCCATCATCGATAGACCAAAAATATTTTCTCTTTTGAATGATATCTAATTCAAATGTGAAGGTAGATTGTTCAAGGTAATCGGAAAGCTCCTCTCGAAATCAAAGCGAATGTGTCTAAATTGGTTAATGATCGCCTCTCGGTCTCAACCAACCAATTTAGACCCTTTGCGTGCTTAGAATTCTAGGTAATAATCGTGCAAACATAACCATCTCGGTCTCAGCCGATACAATTATTACCTAAAATATCTATGACGATCTAGAGATCCACAAGAAGTTTAATTTATCTTTCGATAAACTAAACTTCAGGTTTAATCCTATGGTTCCAATGGTTCCAATAGCCTCTCGGCCTAAATTCACCATCTAGGTTCCAATTCGGGGTCTTAGTCTCTCAATTTCAAATCCCAAAATCAGTTCTAATCGATTCTCATCAACTAGAGCTGACGCGATAAGATTAAATCATCAAATAGAATCAAATATCATTCAAACAATACTAAGCACATGTCTATCTTTGCATCGCCGGGATCACAGCGACCCTAGAACAATGAAATCTAGCAACCCATAACAGGAACCATGCTTGAATCGATCAAATTCAGCAAAACAACCATTGACAAAGTGGGAGAGTTACCGAAATTCGATAGATCCGATCTCGTCTTCGATTACAGATCTCAAAACCTTCTTAAAATCCACTCCACGCTATCAGGTCATCCCCCTCTTTCTCTCCCCAAAGACGTCCTTAAAAGACCCAACCAGAAAAAATCGAAAAATAAATGCAAAACGAAACCGCAGAAAATGGAATCAGGATCGACACTCGGGCATAACACATGTCGAGTGGATAGGGCACTCGGCCGATTGTTGAACTTTGGCCAGTTATGAAGGCCCCTCGAGTATACACCTGGTCGAGTGTTGAGAGCACTCGGTCGAGGGGAGTTCTTTTCTAGCTTTTGGAGGCCACTCGAGCTCAGAACTAGTCGAGTGTTAAAGCATTCGGTCGAGTGTCTTTCAACAGGGTCGCCTTGAAATGCATTTTCTGGAGTCCTTGCTCGTCCAATTAATGCATATAAACATGCATTGGAAATCTCTTTTCGAGGACTACAACTCTCATGAAGACATTAGGACTTGATTAGAAGTGTTGTAGGGCGAAGATAGGAAGTTTCTACGTGCTGCTCTGCGCGCCTTGTCCACTTTGTTCGATTCTGCTTCGAATCTCTCGGCACATTTCCTTGATCCCATGCCTCCTTGCTCGTATTTGATGACTCCTTAGTATACTAAAGATCATTGAACCACCCTTTTCTCCTTAAGCTCTTGAATCAGTTCTAAAACCGCTCCAAAACACCTGAAATCACAATAAACTAGCGGTAGACACCGATTCCTTGAAATGGGACACTAAGGGCTAAGAAATAGGCAAATGTTTGAGTAAAACGCCCTAAACTCTAACCAAGAGTATCCTATAAACATGAATAAATAGACGTTATCAGTTGTAGTGGCTTTTTCAAGTTGATTTCATTAATATCAACAAAGAAGCATGTAAAGTACTAACGGAATTGATCAAATTCATTCAATTCATTGAATCCATTGAATTTAAGTAGGCATTCATTGAATTCAATGAATTATTCAATTTGATAGACTGGTTACGTTAATTTTTGGATTGTATTCATTGAATTTAAGTAGAAATTCATAAAATTGATTTTGCAATTGATTGAGTTGTGAATCTAGGTAATATTAGTATTGATTATCATTGACTTTATATTTAATTAAGTTATATGCTTCTTTTATTATTATTGAGTTTATATTTCATTGAATGTCTTTCGCTAGACGTAGTTCTGAGTCCCCTTCCCTCGATTTCTTTCTTCTTATAGTAGTTTTTGGCCCCTTGAATAGGTAGATCCTAGTTCCGCCACTGGCAACCACCATGGATTCAACTTTAAAAGCGGTCGCGATCATCCTGCGTGGGAAATGAGGAGTATGAGTAAATGAACTTGTGGGTAGTACCATACGTTCCCGTTCAAACTCCGGATGACCATTCTTTATTTACCGATTCAAAAGCTTGAGTAAATGGGGGCAGGCAGGACCACCTCTGGCCATAATTCCGCCACTGCTCAAATACAGGCCCGTGCATAAGCATGTTCAGGTGGTTCAACGGAACAGGGCCCCCAAATTTTTAGGGCCCAATATTATACAGAACAACCGCGTTTAATTATAAAACATTTCTTTCTCCAACTAATCATGAAATTGGCAGTAGCTCAGTGGTTCACGCGTGTGATTGCTTATCCAAAAACCACGGGTTCGATTCTCCACCATGGCTCCATTTTTTCCTTTCTCGTATTTTACTGAATGTACTGCACGATACACTCATACAATTTTTTTAAAAAATCTAATTCACTGTGTTGTGTTGGGGGTGGGAGTGGGGGGACCTTTTCATTTGCAATTTGTTTTTTTTTAGAGCAACTTATATTGTACTTAATTTCATTAGTTAAATTCTAAACATGTAAAAACAAAACTAAGAAAAATATGTGCATGTATTTTTAAGAACCATCCAAATCATTTTTTTAATAAAAATTGTTTAAGAATATATAATGACTATCTTATTCTTAAATATTTTGATAAACTCAATCTAAAACTTGATAAATATAGGAGTAATATTTTAATTTATTATATATAATTATAAATTTAGCAAATTAAAAACATATAATTATTTATCGATACAATCAATTTTAATTTCGCACAAGGCCCTCAAAATGATTGGCACGGCCCTGCTCAAATAAAAACGCTTACAAACTTTGAAAGGATTAGCCACTTAAAATTTAGATTAGTAGCCCACCAGTAACGCAAAGTTGACTTTGAAAATATCATTAAAAGGGAAAAAAAAAAAAAGACCTTGACTTTCAAAATTATCTAAATTACCCAACAACCACGCCTATATAATCCCTGCAAAGTCTCACTCACATAGTCGCCTACATAAACCCTAAATTAGGAAGCAAAAAGAGTCTTAAGAACAGCAAAAAGAGGATGAAGAGTTTGAACTTTGCAGACTCTCCTCTCATAATGCTAACTCTTATCATATCAATTTCTCACCTTTCAAAAGGTAATCCCCAATGTAGTCCTAGGGGAACCCTAACCGGGTCCCAAGCCCCGGCAGACCAATGCGACCCATCAGGATCGAATTGCTGCCAGGCAGGCCAATCGTACCCGACCTACACTTGCTCTCCGCTGGTGTCAGGGGAACAGTGACGGAGCCAGAAAATTTTTGGAGGAGGGGCACAATCATAAATGTGCGATATAGTTTTGAATTAAATTGACATAAAAATTGTATATAATACAATAATAAATGATGTTCTTTTAAGATAAAATGTCATCGGTTTATAATATCAAACGCTATCATTTTTTTCGCACATAACAAATATATATAAATATATATATGAAATGTTATAAAAAAAAATTAACTAAATAAGTATAGGAAACACAATATGATAAACATTAAGTTAAGATTATGGTTGTTATATGAGCTAAGTAGCTAGATCTTTGTTCGAGTTTTGCTCAATAAAAGCTCGTCTCTAGAATCGATCATTTACAAAATGAGTGGATTATGAGCACAATTTTATACTTATTCAAAACACAACTCGGCTCGATTGAAACTCAAATAGCATGAATTTTGTGAAATTTACAAATTTTCTTTAAGTTATTACTATGTCGTGGAAAGTAAAGTTGCACCTCAAGCACGTTCATTAATTAGTAAACAAGTCGAGTATGAGCTCAAGTTCAAAAATAGATTCGACTCGAGCTTAACTTGTTTTTAAATGAGCTAAATATAATCAAACAATGCTAGACTTGTTTGGCTCAAATAACAACCCTAGCTAATAATATATATAACATGTTGCACTCATAACATATAATAATGTTAAGCCAGATATATAAATTTTAAACTTGCGTAAATAGATAGGGAAGGAAAGCGTATGAAGTTGAGTGGACCGGTACACGCTCGCAATATAGACACCCTTGATGTTGGGCTAAGATGCGTTGTCAACTTCAGTGACCTCAACCAACCAATACGCAAAGGTGGTTATATTTTAGTCAAATACCTTGGATCTTTGGCCAGAAATAAGAGATTCTGCCCCATTGGAGAGAAGACATGGAATGACATTCACCCTCAATTTAAAGTTGAGATTATTCAACTAGTTCGAGTTAGTATCTTATGTGTTGAAATTTATTTGGATTTACATTGTTTATTTTATGTCATATGGCGATTAATTACTTTTTTTTGCAGTCTAAGTTTCTTATACCAGACGGAGACACATATAACAAGGCAATCCTCATGCGTGTTGCCAAACATTGGAGGCAGTACAAACATGCTTTGAAGGATAAAAAATTTAACCCAAAGGATAGAGAAAAAGAGGAAATCTACAAGGATGTGCCCGATGGACAAGAGCTTAACCAATGGATACGTTTGGTTGATTATTGGTATTCAAAGGTACTTACCAAAAGCTCACTCCTTTCAAGATAAGTTACATCAAAGCTCACTTATGTCCTGAATACAGCTCTCAATTGTCTAACTATTTATGTGGTGGTTACTATAGGGACAATCCAAACAAGCAAAAGAGGCAAGAGCATCCAAAAGTCATGTGCACATCACTGGTTCTACTAGTTATGCTAATAAAAGGGCTGATTTTGTATGATTTTCATTATGTATAATTTTATATATATATATATATATATATATATATATATATATATATATATATATATATATATATATATATAATATAAATTTTTGTCAATGATGAGTATAATGTTATTTTTTGGTTAATTTATTGAAGGTGGAATCAAAGGGAAGACAACCTAGTCACCTAGAGTTTTTCAAATTGACTCATACCAAGCTTGATGGAGGGTTTGTTGATAATACAATTTCATCGGAGTTCTTGGTATGTATTTTTTTGGTTAATTAAGAACCTTGATTCAAAGTTTCCCTAGTTTACTAGACCATGTTTCACAAACACATGACTAGAGTGCTTGTTCATCTAAAAATAATCATACATAAGTTTGCTGTCAGTGCACTGCATTCATACATTATCAGGGGCCCAACAAATCTCAGTTTGTTTCTGTAAATGTGTGATGGGGGTTTTGAATATTTGTAATAGAAGATTATCTCGTTTTGTCTTCAATTTGGTTTTCAGCAGTTATTGTAAATTAAACACCAGTCATCTATTGTGGTCTAACTGCTAATAGAAATGCAATAACAGTTGGTGAAGTGCTAAAACTTTGAACACTTTCAGATGATTTCATCTGGTTTCCAGTTTTTGGTTTAATTTCATGTGTATATGAATCTAACGATTGCTGTTGTTGTAATGTGTGAGTGATTGTTTCATGTATTCAAGCATTGCTTATACTATTATGTTTTCATATGATTTTAGGTGAAAGCAAATGAACAAGTTCAAGAACATCTTAAAAAACCGGGCTCGTCAAAAGCTAAAGTGGAAATTGAAAATGCTGTGTTTGAGAAGCTTATGTATGAAGATGGAAAACCCAAGAGGCCAGTCGGATTTGGGTTAGGAGTGAAAGAAAGTGACGTTTTTGGGGTGTCCTTTTTCTTGAGACAAACAAGCGGTGGTGCCGGGAGCATGAACAATTCTATGGAAGTAGAGCATATGAAATCAAAACTAGCAAAGATGGAGGTGGAGAATGGAGCTGCTATAACAAGCTTGAAAATGGAAAATCAAGAGCTTCGAGCAAAGGTAGATCAATCTAACCAAATGATGCTACAAGCTCTAGATGCAATTCGTACTGGTAAAGTTAAAGAGTTTATGGAGGCTGCTACATTGGACATGGCTGATTCTCAGGTTCTATTTATTTTCATAATGATTTATTTTATATTTCCTAATCCAATTTCGGTTCCTCCTATTTCTAACCTCCCCTTTTTTTTGTATTAAGGTCGATTCTACTAGTGGTGATTCGGAGGAAAGCATGGATCAAATGTGACTAATATCCCTTGAAGAGGTATAAGTTGTAATAGAAAAGTTGTTTGGAGAATACTTGTAAATGTAGGCTTTGACATGTATGAAAAAAAAAAATCAACCTTTCTATTTCTCATGTCTCTTGTTTCCATGTTTGGCAGGTTCTATTGCCAACCTTACAATTGTATTATTGATCTATGTGAAGACGGATGTGGTAAGTATTTCTTTTTCCCCTACCATATGATTACTAGCTTCTGTTTTTTGCATGTTTACCCCCTCTGTTATGTGTAATATATGCCTCTATAATAGCACATTATTGCCAAAGCTACCTTTCATCTTCTGCTCTTCTCGACAGATTCCTTTGTAAACTGCGTTCACATTGATGATATGTAGGCTGAGTTTTGCCCTTAGCAAACTGTATACATATATTTCTTCATTGCTGCCTTGATGACCCCCTCCTGGATCCTCTCTCTGATTAATCTGTAGCTTTGGTGGATTTTTGATAAGCTGGTTTTCTTCATAACTCATACCACTCCTGAAGTGGGTTACACCAACATCTGTTTGTTTGCTATATCAAAGATCACTTCTTTTTTTTGGTAAACTATATCAAAGAGCACTTTGAGGTATCAAGATGTGTCCCAATTTCTTTTGTTTGTTCATTCTGCAGATTCCATACCCCGTCTTTGTAGTTGCTAAATGCCTCTTTTGACATTCTAATCTTAAGCAATATGCACACTTCAAATCCACACATGCTAAACAGCAGATCAGGATTGTCTTTGCTATAAACAGAAGGATAGACGTGTGTCGCCATTGTTCAAGGGAAATCAGAAATTAACCAAGTGGAATATATTAGGCAAGTCCAAGATAAGAGTGAGACTAAATCTCACAATAATAATTGAGAAAACCAAGAACAAACTGACCTGGTTGGAAGCTAAAGAGGAGGGTTTGGAGTTGTTACAAGTGAGAGAATATGTCAGTTCAACCTACACAAGGATAAGTTGGAAAAGAATATGTCAAGTTCTGTTATCTGTTTCTATGACAGTTCATTCATTCTGCAGATTCCATACCCCGTCTGCAGATTCCATACCCCGTCTTTGGATTAATTTGATATGCAGAGGCCATCTTCTTTCAATTTTGGTTAGACTTGTTGATAATAGGAATGGTTCCTGTTTTAATTATATGTTTATTTTTGTGCAGTTCCTATTCAGGGTTACTTCAGACTACAGAAGCTAGTTTCTCAGCTTGTGCCTCGCATTCGACAGTTGGAGGATGAAATAAATATGGAAATTGGAGTACCAAATGTTTTGTCTGTGTTTTGGGTGTGTGTTTTTGTGACTTAAATTGAGAACTTAAGGGGTATTTTAAGCACTCAATTGTACCCAAAAGTGACAATGGTAGCTTATGTGAATTTAAATGATACAATGGTGGTTGTGTGAATTTGAATGATGCATTATAACTATTATGTATACTTTATTTCTTATAGGTTGTGCTACAACCTGACTTATATGTGTCAATTAATTTAGGAAAGTGAAGAAAGAAAAGTATTAATTAAATATATATATATATATGTCAATTTCGACACCCTAGAGCGTCGAAAAAGGTTGATAGTAACAACAAGTTCAGCCATTTTCGACACCGTAAAGTGTCAAGATTGGTTGGAAGTAGGAATTAAATGAGTCATTTTCGACACCCTAGGGCATCGAAAATGGTTGGTAGTAACAATGAGATCAGCCATTTTCGACACCCTAAAGTGTCAAGATCGGCTGGGTGTAGGAATTAAATGAGTCATTTTCGACACTCTAGGGTGTCGAAAATGGCATGCCAATCTCGACGCTTTTATGCGTCGAAATAGGTCACGACACAAATTGACGTCGAAATTGACTCATGTCCATTCGTGACGCAAAAATTACCGACGCTTTCTTAAAGCGTCGAAATTGATTTTTTCGACGGTTTATGGCGTCGAGAATGGCCATTAAAAGCGTCGAAATTGACCCGTTTTTCCTGTAGTGAATATATATAACATGTTGCACTCATAACATATAATAATGTTAAGCCAGATATATAAATTTTAAACTTGCGTAACTTCTTATCAAATTTTTGAAATGATTAGTATAACCTCTCATTTCGAAGCTCTCGAGATGAATTATAGTATATGAATGTTAATTTAAGTAAAATATAAAAGCATTATAATCTATTGACACAAAATTAAAGTGATTAATATACCTTTAGTTTTTAAACATTCACTACTTTTTACTCAGATGTCAGATTAAGGCATATTATATATCAAAATGAAGTTATTGACGAGGAGCATACACCTAGGTAGTTCTTCACATGAGAGAGGGGGCACGTGACCCCCTAGGCCCCCCAGCTCCGCCCCTGGGGGAACTAGTGCAACACTAACACTCAAAAACTTCGAGGCCGGTGGGGACGGGCTGGGGATGCCCGTCAGAGTGCGATGGGCAGTACCACTCCAACAATACCCCGGTGGTGGCGCTCTCAACGGGATGGTATAGCCAAGGGAGCCGGTGCGGGAAGCAGATAGTGATAAACGGGAACGGGAATAGTGTCATGGCTACGGTGGTGGATGAGTGTGACTCCACCACCGGGTGCGACGATATCCATGGCTACCAGCCGCCTTGCCGGAACAACATCATTGATGGGTCCACGGCTGTTTGGAGCGCTCTTGGTGTCCCTCAGAGCCAATGGGGAGAACTACTAGTCACTTGGTCCGATGCTTAACATATATAGCTAAATAAAGTTCTCCATCAAAACATATATAACCAAATCTGTAACAATTAATAATATAGATGAAAATAAATGTAATGATGATAACAATGTACTGGACAATTAATAAAGTTCGACTAAACAATTAATAAAATAAAGATATTTTGAATTCGCTTGTGCTTAATTTCTTTTTCTCGTCGCCCAAATAAACCTTCACACACGTACCAAAAATTAATACTTAATATTTAGCAAAATTGATTCCATAAGGGGCTTATTAATTCCACCCAAAAAAAAAATTGATAAGGGCACCAAAAAAAAAAGAAGCAAATATGGTCTTGACAGGCCTGCAAAAAACAAATGCATAATTTAAAAGAATTGATAAGGGCTAAGTGGGGCCATTGGCCAACAAAATATATATATATATATATATAGTAATTTTAGATGTTTTTATCATATTTTTTTTATTTGAGGGACATGGCTCATCTCATCTCATCGAGAGAGTGATAAGACCCGATGAAAAAAATGAAACCCTTTCCAATCGCATCCGACAAAAACTACGAGGGACGAAACGGGAGATGACCCCTGTAAAAACCGATTTCGAATCTAAACCCTAAAACCGAGCCCTAGATCTAGCGGCTCAAGCAACAGTTAATCAAGGAGAAACACGAAATAGGAACAGATACTCCTTTTCACTCCATCTGAGGGCGAAGATGAACAAAAGTTGATGAAGAGCTGAGGTTGATGCACCGACGCAGGAACTCCTTGAATCACATCAGGAATTTGAGACTAAAGCTCGTCGGAGTAAAGAATCGAGATCACCGTATAGTTAACACCCAAAACCGAGCCTAGCCTGACCCAATTCCACCCTTCAATCATAGTCCATATAATATACAACCATTACACATATTACATGTTACTTAAAATGTACAAAACCTAAATGCTTAATGAAATAAACTCTACAATTTTAGTGCTCACTCTTTGTTTCAGATCCAGGAGACCCCAAAGAGATATCATGTGATGTCATCTTGAGCATGAGAAGAAGTGAAGAAGGTGAGGAAGATGACGCTCCCATATATAATGATCCCCCTCCACTGATCGATGACCTTGGCAAATTTTTTCAGTATATTTTCCAACAATTTTTTCTTATTACTTCTATTTCATGACATTATATATATGGTATGTGAGTAATTATTTACATCGAGATTATTTACCTTGTATATATTCCTATTTACTACTCCCTCCGTTTCAAAATAAAAGTCATTTGGACTTTAATGCGCGCTTTTTAAGGGGTAAAAACTTCATAAAATATTATTTTTAATATTTTATAGAGTTTTTACCTCATTAAAATGCGTGTTGAATAGTAAAGTGACATTTATTTTGAAACGGATGGAGTAAATATTAGAATTTTGAACCCTAACACAAAATTTATTCCGCGAAATTTATTGTATAACATAGTGCGGAGTGCGGACTTCTTGCTGCCTCTTGGACCCCGTTTGTTTACCTGTTGAACTTCTGCCGTAGGGCAAGGGCATTTAAACAATGAATTAGGGAACTTTGGCAAATTATCCATCCTTGCAACTTCATTCAAGTCAGAGACAGTACATGTAAATTGCCCAAAGTTTGACAATTTATCCATAATGGAACAAGTTGTGCAGATGGGGGATCTAAATTGCCCAAAGTTTGCTTTCAAACCTACGTAAATTATCCACTTTGGATTTGTATTTAATCCCTGCATCTTCACTCAAAATCTCACTCATCACCAACCTAAACTTTTACTTAATTGGGAAATACACAGAGCAGGAACACATACAGTTCGAGATGAAGAGTTTTAGCATTGCTGGTTTCATACAGCTCGTTCTAATCATTTCAGTTTCTCAATTCTTGCAGGGTCAGGCCAAATGCAGTCCTAGCGGAATCCTAACGGGTACCCAAGCACCCGCTGACCAATGCGACCCATCTGGCTCGGAGTGTTGCCAGGCAGGTCAATCCTACCCGACCTACACCTGCTCCCCTAAGGTGTCGGGACAAACTAAGGCAACACTAACCCTCAACAGCTTCGAGGCCGGTGGCGATGGGGGAGGCCCATCGGAGTGCGACGGGAAGTTCCATTCCAACAACAAACCCATAGTGGCCCTATCAACAGGATGGTACAGCGAAGGAAGCAGGTGCGGGAAACAGATAGTCATAACAGGGAATGGGAATAACGTCACCGCTACGGTGGTGGATGAGTGTGACTCCACCGAAGGGTGCGACGAGGAGCATGGCTTCCAGCCACCTTGCAAGAACAACATTGTTGATGGGTCCAAGGCTGTTTGGAAGGCTCTTGGTGTGCCTAAGAACCAATGGGGAGAGCTAAAAGTTACTTGGTCCGATGCTTAACATGGCTAACTAAATCTAACTCTATGAAATAAAGAGACTAATTCAATGTACTAGAGAATAAAAGATAAAAGTATTGTATTTCTGTCTAAACGTATGCTTGACGGTTCGCCCTCTCGGTGAGTCAGGTCTGTCTGACCATCGAATTATTACCTTATCAAAAATAAAATAAAATAAAAGGTATCTTGATTTAAGTACCATAGGGTTGAGGTTTAAGAGCAGGAGAAAGCTTACTCTAATGTATCAAGTTATCAACACAATTGCATTCTAAAACAGATGATGCAAATTTGACATTTACGAATTGGCAGTGCTTCTCCGGTAAGGAGGCGTCAGTTAACTGATTTGGTAAGTAAGAAAACTAGATGATGACAGCAAACCATGTATGAGAAAGACGCCATACTGAGGGTTTCGAATCTCAGCAGCCACAAGACAAGGCCAAGTGCCGCTTGTCGCTCATAAGAGAGGTATGACTGCTGCTGAATTCTTGCAGATGTTGTATCAGCTGAGGGATCCTTCTCATCTTTTACCTTCTCATCTTCCAATCTTTTGATTAGTTTTCACTCTCCAGCTTCCAAGAGTTGCCTGCAAATAAACACAGTAGTTCCTTTTCTTCCAATTTTAGATCAACACTTCAAAGTTCAAAGTTCAAACCCCTCAGATAAGGTCATCATGTGTCATGAACACATATGGACATGGTGGTGATAAAGAAAAGGGTATTACAATCTGAATTTATTTCAGTTGCAAAAAGCCTGATTTCTATGCAATGAGAAGAAACGTTCAAACACTAGCCAATAGCCCTAATCTCTCCTACAAATCATTGTTCCTCCCAACCCATCATTCTCCAAGAGGAATACATTCAAACCAAATCATACCTGAGCAGCTAGGTCAATCACAGCCAGATTGGAGACCTTTGCTCAAACATTTTCACAATAACAAGATATGCATCAAACACATCCCCGTCGGTTCAGTGATTGAAATTTGAAGGGATGTGCACAAAACATGGGATTGGAAATAAATGATTTTCAGGAAAACAATGAAAAAGGTTACTTTCATTTCTAACATTTGAATTGCAAAAGTCGAGTGCGTAAATTCAATATAATCCAATGAGCATAGCTACAGCCACTTCAGAATTAATGCCAAATAAAACATGAGGAAGTGCATCAAAATCCTAGTTGAAACATAACCATGATACTATAGAGTCCTGGTGTTCGACAAGAACCTCAACTGTCAAGTTCCATTGCCTGAGCGGCCTTTGCCTTTGTCAATGCGGTAAGCTTTGTATTCACCTTCTTCTTTCCAACTTTGAAGTTTTTTGCCCCGTTTTTCTTATCTCCCCAATCAACCTGCACATGCCAAAATCCAGTGCTCAAACTTCTTTTCAACAAGCAATCCAAAGAAACCTTTTTTTTAAAAAAAAAAAAGGGGGGGGAAGAAATTCACTGCAACTAGTTCCAATAACCCTTTAGTCCCAAAATTCAATACATGTGCGGAGTATATAAAATTCACAACAGCGGGTGCAAATTTCATTCAACTAAACAGACCGCAACACTTAATTCGATATTAAATCAGCGTAGCTGGTTGTACAATAATGTAAACCCTAACTCAATGCCAGTAGAGTACTAACTAAAATCAACTGAACTCCGGACAAGATAGACAGAAATAGAAAAAGAAACAGAAACAGAAGGATGTGGGATTATTAATTTCATTTGGTTCGTCTTGGCTTGGAGCTTTAAGATAGCAATTGAGCTCAACAACACCGAAACGAGTAAATCAGGTAAAAACAGGGGGGAATCTCGATCTAGAAGCTTGGAATCAAGCTCGAAGATGAGCGTACCAGAACTAGAAAGCCGCTACGGAAGGGAAGAGCCGATTCGAAGATGATAGAACGAGGCACCAATTTGAGAGAGTTTGAGATTGGAAAGATTTCTGTAATTTTCTGGATAATGAGATCTACCAGTGCTTCATAGGATCATAGTTATTACATAGGGGAAGAGGACGATGAATCGGAAATTCGAAAATGAAACAAATAATGTAAATGGCCCAACAGACACGGCCCAAACTAAAAGTCCAAATGAAGCCCAATTAAAATATAATAAAACTAACGTATAAAAAATGGATATGAGGGTCCGTTTGGCAATGTTGATAGTTTTTTGGAGCGTTTGGTTTTAATATTCTATAGTTTTTAATAAGTTAAGTATAATATTTTAGTTTCATTAACTTTTGAAATTGAATCTTCAACCGCTACTCACCCAAGCTTTTCAGAACTCCATTAATTTTCTTCTATCTCATCAACTAGTTTGTTTTAGCTACTATATCAGCTGGGTTACCCAACACCTTGCTAACTTGTGAACACTCTAATTGAATATATATTTAACACACTATCATCAGCTAACACACTCTAATCCATCAGCTTCAACTACCCTATCATCTTCAACTACCCCATCAGCTACATGTTACCAAATAGACCCTGAATCCCTGTTACAATGCATCCCCGTTCAAACAATCCTTGAACTCAAGGATTATTAAGTTTGTGTTTCAAAGTTTGGGAACCTGTTGTTGAAGTCATGATAGAACTCTCAAGTTGCCTGCTCCAATGGTTATCCACGCCATTTAATCAGTACTTTCGTGGTGGTGGCATCATGGCGCTAGGTCATTTTCCTTTCCAGAATACGCTCTGGTTCTATGGAGTCACCCAGGTCGATCAAGTGTTGCGTGAGAGGATGTGTGGGAGTTGATGACGACGGGGGGTTATAAGTTATAGCAACACTTCTTCAATTGACTCACATGAAACACATTATGAATCACTACATCTGAGGGCAATGGGAGCTTATAAGCGACTGTCTCGATTTAATCCTCCACTGGAAAAGGGTCATATATAGAACCAATTTGGGGTGCACAACCCTTGAGCAATTGCTGTCTGTAGGGATGCAAGTTGAGGTACACCTAGTTTCCTATATGAAACTCCCTAGCTAGCCCTACGATGAACATCACACATACTGCTTCATTCGGTACTAGGCTCTCAACATATGAAACTTCAACATATTAACGAAATATTATCTTTTCTGCAAGTTTCAGTAACTACAATTGAGTGGCTCTCTCTTGGGAGGCAGGGGATGTGAATGGAAGGCGCCTAACCACACATAATCTCGAAAGGAGTAGTGTTAATTGAGGAGTGGTGATTGGTGTTGTAATAGTACCATTCAGCAAGTGAGATCCACTTTGACCACGAATGAGGTGTCTCGACCGAGATACACCTCAGGTAAGTCTCAAAGGTTTTATTTATGATATTGGTCTACCTATTAGTTTAAGGAGTGGTAAGTTGTGGAAAAGTTCCATTTTGTACATGAGACTTTAAAGAGCTCTTTCCCCACTTCACTAATAAAGATAGAGTCCTTGTCGCTCACCATAGTGTGAGACACTATAAAGTTTGAAGATGTTGTTGCGATAGAGCTAGGCCACATTTAGAGTTGTGCACGACTGTGAAAATGAGCGTATTTGCTTAGCATGTCAACAACTACCAGGATGTTGAAGGAATTGGTGTCCTTTAATTGATGTGTGAAATACTAATGATATAATAGGATTAAAATGGAGATTTATAATCTGAATAATTTAGGTAATTATAGTGCTTTGCTAGAAGCCAACTATAATTTATAGATTAAATTATATTTAATCTATTGCTATTTTATTCAGGTCCTATAAGGTCACACACAAAGAGTATTAGGAATTGGATAATTGATTAATAATAATAATAAGTTATTATTGTTGATATAGTTTGTGGATAGAAGATAAAAGATAAAGGTGACTTATTAGGAATAAGTTGACCTAGTTTCTACAATATATAAGGAGACTTATTGAGAATAAGTCTTAACTTGATTTTGGATTATACGTGTCTCCAAAATCTCCTCCCACCACAAATCGCTAGCCTCCCTAACCCGTAGGGTGTGAGTTGCAATCCTTCGATCATTCGTTCTAGCAAACGGAGACAAGGAGATCCAATCCCGTACTCGTGTGGACCAAGTAGAGGAGTCGCGCTTGAGGCTCTTTTCTCCAAAGGTGATTTCGAATCAAGGTTCCGCACAAGAAAGGTACGACTTTTCCCCTCTATATTGTTCATATCAATTCATGCATGAGATCCCGAATTAGATGTTAGAAAATAGTTTTCGACCCTTCCGCTGCGCATCTAATTATCCTACAGTGGTATCAGAGCAGGTTGCATAAATTGATATGATCGATTGATTTTCTTGTTAGTTTTAATTCAGTTTAGTAATATATTTGATATATGGAGTAATTTGTATAATTAAAATTAGGATTTTAATTGATTGGATAAATAAAACTTGATAGGTAAAAGTAGTTTAGTATCGGAATTAGAATTCCAAGCCGCAACCTTGGTCTTGAGACCAAACGATTCATGATGAAAGATCTTCATACGATTCATGATGAAAGATCTATCGATCAGACTGGGATCACGTGATTGGAGTGGTGAATGGCACACGGTGTCAATGCTGTAATTTTTATATATGATATATGATATTACGTGGACTGTTGTTCGTGCAATTGATCGCTATAATTTCTTATATATGATATATGATATTACGTGGACTGTTGTTTATGTGAATTTGATTAATTAGTTTGTCAAATTTTTAAGTTTCATGAAAACTTACCATCTTAATCCTACAATTGTCAAAAGATTTTGTAATTGTTACAAAAATTTGAGTGGGAGTGGATGGAGCGGCTATTAGGGTTAAGAAAGATATATTAGGGTTTTAGTGTAAGATCCTAAATTACCTTAATTAGATATGATGGATATCTTTAACTCTAACAAAATATTTTATCCAATTATACAAGGTAAGAGTTACCATAAAATTTATTCCATATATGTGATTGCTAATTTTGAATTAAATATCAAGAATATTAAATTAATTATTTTATTAGATAATTTAATTGATTTGAGTTAAATAGTTTAATAATATGATTAATATTCTATTTTTATTTATATTAATTTGATTAATATTTTGATAGTATATTAATTGTGATTAATATTTATTTAATATTTGATATTATTGCATGCGGTGACTAGTATGGCCCAAGTAGCATTTAAATACGATCTGCGTATCGTTATGTATTTTTGTACACGATCTGCGTATCGTTATGTATTTTTGTAATTTAATTTTTGAAAGTAAATTTATTTATACATTGTACAAAAGAAGATGTTACAAGATTCAAGGATGGAGATCCAAAAGGCGATTCTAGGATGGAGATCCAAAAGGAGAATCAAGGATGAGGATCCAAGAAGCTAGAAGAACCTTCAAGATTTATCTTTTTGGTTTTCTTTTCATTAGGGGCCATACTAGGATCACAATTTATTTTTATGCATGTGTTTGGTTTATGCTTGCATGTTTGATTATGTTGTTTGTTCACTTGATAATTAGACTTGCATGACAAACCTAGTTCTCTTCAAAGAAAAATTGAGAGTATGCCTTTCCAATTCATAACCTATGAGGCCCTTGGAATTTGATGGATAGGTTTTGCCAAAGCAAGGTGTCCATGCTTTGACCTTGGGATAGTACGGGTAAATCTATATAAGGGATTTATAGCCTTGAATTGGTTCTACTCAACAAAAGACCAAAAGACAAAGTTTTGGATTTTGAGGCATGGGATAGATTTACATAAGATGTGATCTATCAACCAAGAGTTATAAATGTTATAACTAGTAAAAGTTACTTACCTTGTCACATAAGAGTTAGGGTAGTGCCAAAGCACGCTAATGTCTTATCTGTAATAGGATCTTGGAATCATTTTATTCAAAGGGAAATTTATTTTATGGATAAAATGGCATTAGCTTATTTACATTTAAAGCATGTTTAAATTTTAAGCTTTTTGCATGACAAACATGATTCATATTTTGCATGTTCTATGTTGTAGATATCATGAACAGAAACGATAACCCAACCATCATCAATTTGCGTTCAATTCTTGAGAAGAATAAGTTGAACGGCAATAATTTCCTCGATTGGGAAAGAAATCTGAGAATTGTTCTCAGGTCTGAAGGAAAAGAGAGTGTACTTGACACCCCAATCCCAAAATTGACTGATGCCTCTACTCAAGCTGAGAAGGATCAGGAAAAACAAATCAGAGATAAGTCAGTGATTGTCACATGTCTTATGCTGGCTTCTATGGAGTCGAGCCTTCAAAAGAGGTTCGAAAAGATGGATGCTTGCACCATCATTCGCACCTTGAAAGTTATGTTTCAGGAACAAGCGAGGATGGAGAGGTATGAGACTCATAAGGCAATACTTGATTGCAAACTTGAGAAAGGCAAGCCAGTTGGTCCTCATGTCTTTGAAATGATTGGTCATTTTGAAAACATGGAGAGACTTGGCCACCCCTATAGCCAAGAGTTGGCTACAGACAATATATTTCATTCTCTGCACGATGGATTTGCTCAGTTCAAGCTAAACTTCAATATGAACGGAGCTGTAAAAACGCTTGAAGAGTTGCATGGGATGCTTAAGACCGCTGAGCAAAATCTAACTATGGGCAACAAGAAGGAGATCTTGATGGTCCAAAAGGGAAAAGGGTTCAAGAAAGGGGCATCTGGGCAGCAAAAGAATGCAAAAGGGAAGGGTAAACCAGTTACCCAACCCAAGAACACTTCTGAGAAAGCTAAAGTAGCTGCTGACCATGATTGTTTCTACTGCCATACCAAGGGTCACTGGAAGAGAAATTGCCCAAAGTATCTGGAGGATAAGAAAAATGGAACTGTGAGTTTCAATTCAGGTACGCATGTTATAGAAGTCCTATCGGCTAATGCTTCTAGCTGGGTATTCGACTCAGGCTGTGCAGGTTCTCACATTATTACGAATGTGCAGGGGCTAAAAAGGCGTAGAAGCTTGGCCAAGGGAGAGGTAGATCTTCGAACTGGAACTGGAGCAAAGGCTGCTGCACTTGCTGTTGGAGATTATAGTCTACCTTTACCTTCTGGTTTAGTTTTAGAACTTAATAATTGTTATTTTGTTCCGTCAATTACTAGAAACCTTATTGCGGCTTCTGTTTTGGATTTAGAAGGCTACAATTATTCTTGCAAAGATCAACGCTTGTCTATTTTCAAAGATAACATTTTTTATGCCGATTTTGTGTTGAGTAATGGACTCTACATTTTGGATCAAACATCCGGCATTTATAACGTAAGTACCAAAAGGCAAAAATCAGACGCAGGTGATAACACCTACCTATGGCATTGTCGATTGTGTCACATAGGCTTAAATCGCATGAAGAAGCTCCATAAAGATGGACTTTTGACATCAATTGATTGTGAATCATTTGACACATGTGAGTCATGTCTAATGGGAAAAATGACAAGGTCACCTTTTACTGGGGTAAGTGAAAGGGCAACTGAGCTCTTGGCACTAATACATACTGATGTATGTGGACCTATGAGTACAGAAGCTAGAGGTGGGTATAGATACTTCATAACTTTTACTGATGACTTGAGTAGATATGGCTATATCTACTTAATGAAGCACAAGTATGAATCATTTGAAAAGTTCAAAGAATTTCATAATGAAGTTGAAAACCAGCTTGACAAGAAAATTAAGGCACTCCGATCTGATCGTGGTGGTGAATATTTGAGTCAAGAGTTTGATCATCATTTGAAAAGTTGTGGGATACTATCACAACGAACTCCACCCGGAACACCCCAAATGAACGGTGTATCTGAAAGGAGAAATAGGACCCTGTTGGACATGGTTCGATCAATGATGAGTTTTGCTAATCTTCCAATATCTTTCTGGGGGTATGCTCTCACAACCGCAATGTTCACACTAAACAGGACTCCATCTAAGGCTGTAGAAAAGACACCATATGAGTTATGGACTGGAAGAGTTCCAAGTTTGTCTTTTCTCAAGGTTTGGGGATGCGAAGCATACGTAAAATGTTTACTAGCAGATAAGCTCGCACCCAAATCAGATAAGTGCTTCTTTGTAGGGTACCCTAAGGAAACTAAAGGGTACTACTTCTACAATCCCACCGAGCGCAAAGTGTTTGTTGCCAGGGATAGTGTCTTTTTGGAAAAAGAGTTTGTTTCCAAAAAGTCAAGTGGGAGAAATGTTGATCTCGAAGAGGTTCGAGAGAAGCAACAAACCGAGCAGCAAGAAGACATGGATCACTCCATGACTGAGGCTGTGAGCTTTGAGGACCTAATTCCAGAAGAAGATGGAACTCAAACTCATACAATGGAGGAGGTGGAATTGGAGGTGCAAGACCCCATTCCCAATAACCCACAAAATGTTGTGGTGGAACCTCTAGTTGCTCAACCCACGCGTAGATCAGAAAGGGCAAGATCGCTACCAAATAGATTTGCTGAATTCATATTGAATACAAGTCTAGACATTTTGTTGTTAGAAAGCGATGAACCCACTACATATAAGCAAGCTTTGATGAGTCCAGACTCCAAGAAGTGGCATGATGCCATGGTATCCGAAATGGATTCTATGTCTGAGAATCAAGTATGGGACTTGATAGATCCACCAGATGGGATAGTACCCATTGGGTGCAAATGGGTTTACAAACTCAAAACAGACAAGAATGGAAAGGTAAATCTATTCAAAACAAGACTGGTTGCGAAAGGGTTTAAACAGGTTCATGGTATTGACTATGATGAAACTTTCTCACCAGTCGTTATGATTAGATCCATCCGGATACTCCTAGCAATTGCAGCTCATTATGATTATGAGATCTGGCAAATGGATGTCAAGACCGCGTTTCTAAATGGATACTTAGAAGAGGATGTGTACATGACACAGCCTGAAGGTTTTGAGGATCCACAAAATCCTAGGAAGGTATGCAAACTTAAGAAATCCATTTATGGACTTAAGCAAGCATCAAGGAGTTGGAACCTTCGATTTGATGAAGTGATCAAACAGTTTGAATTCATCAGATGTGAAGAAGAACCTTGTGTTTACAAAAAGTTTAGTGGGAGCAAAGTTGTATTCTTGGTTTTGTATGTGGATGACATACTACTCATTGGGAATGACATTCAAATGCTTGAGTCTGTAAAAGACTGGCTCAAGAAGCATTTCTCAATGAAAGACCTTGGAGAGGCAGAGTACATTTTAGGCATCAAGATCTATAGGGATAGATCCAAGAGACTCATTGGACTAAGTCAGGGAACTTATATAGATAAGGTTCTAGACAGGTTCAAAATGAAAGATTCCAAAAAAGGATTTTTGCCCATGCAACATGGTCTATATCTAAGCAAGAAGCAGTGTCCAGTAACACCTGCTGAGCTGGATAGAATGAGTCGGATCCCTTATGCATCAGCAATAGGATCCATTATGTATGCCATGATATGTACTCGCCCAGACGTTGCATTCGCCTTAAGTGTGTGCAGCAGATACCAATCGAGTCCAGGTGAAGCACACTGGAGTGCAGCTAAGAACATCCTCAAGTACTTGAGAAGAACTAAGGATGATTTCTTGGTGTATGGTGGTCATGATGAGTTGATCGTTCAAGGATACACTGATGCCAACTTCCAGACAGATAGAGACGACTTCCGATCCCAATCCGGATACGTTTTTATTCTTAATGGAGGAGCTGTGAGCTGGAAGAGCTCAAAGCAAGACACAGTAGCTGATTCTACAACAGAGGCTGAGTACATCGCTGCAGTGGATGCTGCTAAGGAAGCTATCTGGATAAGGAAGTTTTTAGCCGAGCTTGGTGTGGTTCCCAAAGGGGTTGAAGCCATTGACATTTATTGTGACAACAATGGTGCCATTGCTCAATCCAAAGAACCAAGCTCCAATTCCAAATCCAGGCACGTGCTCAGGAAGTATCACGTCATACGAGACTATGTCCAAAGAGGTGACGTGAGACTATGCAAGATACACACGGATAACAACATAGCAGATCCGTTGACTAAACCTCTTCCCAAGCCCAAGCATGATAGTCACACTAGAGCTAAGGGACTCAAGTCCATTGGTGAATGGATTTGATTTATATGTTTAACGCATTAGATATTGATCAAGATTGTTGAAACATATTTTCATCATGTTTGTTTGAAATAAAATTTCACTATTATTCAATTATGGTTTAGAATTGAATAAAATGTCCTAATAATTTGTGATTATCAAATAGGATCGCTGCGAAAGTCGTGGTGGTTGAGACCCTATTAAGTGAACTGATATTATGAATTATGCTTTGCCATAGTCTTAATCATTAAATGGGACATAAATGATTTAATATAGACTATTATGCAAGTTGATTGATAGCGCCAAGTTTCACGGGCTATAGGGACATAGAGATGTCTAATCAATTGTATAGACAAGTATGGTGGATACTTGTTAGGCAGACCTGCCTTAAGATTTTTCAAATAAGTTGAAGAATTAAAGGTTAAAATATTATTAGTAGGTTCCTCAGACATGAGTGTGATATCCCTCTCACTTGATGATTGGCAGCCTTTGACACTGTCAACCGCTGATCCGTAAAAGGCAGTCATAAAGGCAGTGATTGGGGTTGCTAAAATTTAAGTGGGAGCTATAGTCACGCAAGATTGGAGAAGTCCTCCTATTCTGGATATTAGGATATCTGAG
Source organism: Persicaria tinctoria (assembly GCA_037127255.1). Lineage (NCBI taxonomy): Eukaryota > Viridiplantae > Streptophyta > Magnoliopsida > Caryophyllales > Polygonaceae > Persicaria > Persicaria tinctoria. The sequence goes on along the minus strand of JBANSL010000007.1, from coordinate 14,124,205 downwards.
TAGGAATAATGTTCTGGCCACTCGAAGAGTAAGAACTGTAAAATGCATGGCCATGCTCAAATGGATTAATACGTAATCATTTGTTTATTTGACAGCTCAAGCTCGGGATCGAGAAATAATTTGAATTGATATGGATAACATGAGATGCTATCATATCGTCAAATTGAACATTAAGTAACAAAGGAATTGAAACCGCACATCCACTTAAGGACAAGTGGGAGATTGAAGGAATTGGTGTCCTTTAATTGATGTGTGAAATACTAATGATATAATAGGATTAAAATGGAGATTTATAATCTGAATAATTTAGGTAATTATAGTGCTTTGCTAGAAGCCAACTATAATTTATAGATTAAATTATATTTAATCTATTGCTATTTTATTCAGGTCCTATAAGGTCACACACAAAGAGTATTAGGAATTGGATAATTGATTAATAATAATAATAAGTTATTATTGTTGATATAGTTTGTGGATAGAAGATAAAAGATAAAGGTGACTTATTAGGAATAAGTTGACCTAGTTTCTACAATATATAAGGAGACTTATTGAGAATAAGTCTTAACTTGATTTTGGATTATACGTGTCTCCAAAATCTCCTCCCACCACAAATCGCTAGCCTCCCTAACCCGTAGGGTGTGAGTTGCAATCCTTCGATCATTCGTTCTAGCAAACGGAGACAAGGAGATCCAATCCCGTACTCGTGTGGACCAAGTAGAGGAGTCGCGCTTGAGGCTCTTTTCTCCAAAGGTGATTTCGAATCAAGGTTCCGCACAAGAAAGGTACTACTTTTCCCCTCTATATTGTTCATATCAATTCATGCATGAGATCCCGAATTAGATGTTAGAAAATAGTTTTCGACCCTTCCGCTGCGCATCTAATTATCCTACAGAGTGTTTGCCATGGGAAGAGGGGAGACCTTTTATGACGTCCATGCTTACTGATTGTTAGACACCTTAAGTTAAGGAATGGGGAGAGGATGCAACTTGCAAGATACCTGGCTTGACTACTTGATCATATTTATGTGCAATTCCTCACATACCACATTGCACTTTCCTGTTCACCTTCTTCTAAAAGAACAACGATTTGATCCTCCTCGATGTGGAGTCTCTGCTTGAATGGCCTCCAATGATAGACTCGTGAAGCCACTTGAAAATATGATCCTTAAGCTGTGGACAATTGCCAATTATAAGCTTTCCCCTTCTTCGGAGCTCTTGATTCACATAGGTGAATTAAAGATAAGAGTTAGCATCCCTTTGCAAGTCATCTTTCAACTTTTGCAGATTAGGATATGTAATATTTCGTCGTTATTTGGATTTATATCTTGGTAATTGTAATTTATGATTTGAATTTCTATTCAGGTAGTTGTTATTTAAAGTTTATGGTTTCAATATTCGGTCATGTTCATTTTACTTTTCATGAAATTTTTAATTTTATTGATGTTTCATAACCACACTATCAAAATAACCATGACCATAATTAGATTAATAAAAACACTTTAAAAAGGTTCACAAAGGATTTCACTAGGGTGTCCTAAAATATAACACGATCGTGAAGAAAGTGAAATAAAAATATAGTCATTTGAAAATTGAAGGTGAATAAACATAGTCTTAAGTTCTTAACTCTTAAAACAGCTCATAACTCACAATATTGATATTGTTCTATCCGTTTCATAGACTAGCAATGGAAAAAAAATAATGATGAAATTAAGACTTCAGCATAAAATACAATAGGATTAAAAATGATTAAAAAAATATTTTCCCCTTGTATGAAAGACGTGTAAGCGAAATCCTTCATACAAGGGTTTAACATCAACCTATTTCTTTTTGGTTTGGTTGTTTGCCCTAAGTACGTGGCTTTTTTATAATATTTCTTATGTCATTTATTTTTGTTGTGCATTTCATTTTTATGTCGTTGGTCTATACATAATGGTTAGTCCATCCACCAACTTGTTCGGTCTCTCAATCTGTAGAAGGTAGTCCCATATTAAATTTATTTTGGTCTATATATAATGGTTAGTCAATCTACCAACTTGTCGTTGGTCTATTCATTTTTATGAACTATTTTTATTTGTTAATTTAACACAACCTCCTTTTATATTGATACAAACATAAAAAGTAAAAATGACTAACGATCTAATAGAAGGTAGTCCTATATTAAATTTATTTTGGTATTTTTTTTAAATATTTTTTTACTAATTTACTCATATACATGTTTGTGATTTATTAGCAAATCTTAATAAATACTTCTCCCGGTAAAATATTTGTATTTAACTTTTTATAGGGTTTTAAAAAAAATAAAAACTCTATAAAATGATGATTTTAAAATTATTTTTAAAAAAAAATCATATACTTTCATATTTTATGTACTTTTAACCTTATTAAAAACTATATAAAAATTAAATCAAATATTTTGATATGGAAGTAGTATTGAACAGGGCCCTCAAAAATCAAAATACAATGGACGACCCTGGTGATGAGCAAAAATAAAATGATATGTTAGTGAAAAAATTGACATACATTAAATATTTTATATGGTGTATCAAACTCGGCTAAAAATATTATTAAAAAAATCTAAACATGTTCGCTAAAAGAAATAATTTTAATTACATTTAGAGCGCCTATTCTGCTCATGAGCGAATAGACGGAAAAAAAAACTTCAAAATCTATGAAAATAATACAACCTATTTCATATTAAACCAATTTTGATACGGAAAAAAACTTTAATCGATTTTTCAGCCAATTTTTCAACGTGTTAACTGTATGTCTGAAAATTTAATGATGTGACATCATTATTAAATGCATAATATAATAATTGAAAATAAAAACTAATTATCTAAAACAAACTGGATTCGAAAGTTAATTTACTCATCTAATGAACGCTTAGTGATATGATGAAAGTCATTAAATTTTACTTATTTTTTCGGAAAAAAAAAAAAGAAGGATGGGATTGGGAAGTATGAGCAAGCACAACTGAGATCTTCTACCTCACTTCATGATCCACTCCCTATATCACAAAAATATTTTAACATATATTTAATCTTAAAAAAATTATAAAAAATATATTTGTATTACTAACATCAATTTTTATATATTCATAAAATTTTGTTTTGAAAAATCATGTTTTAAAATTTTTAATAATTATAATCTGTTAAATATTGCCTTTTTAATTTTAAAAAATTGTAAAACATGATTTTTCAAAATATAATTTTATGAATATATAAAAATAGATGCTAGCAAGATAAATATAATTTTGATAATTTTTTTATAGATTAAATATATGTCAAAATATTTTTGTTTTGTAAGTTGTGTAGTAGGGGTGAAATAGGAGATCTCCATCGGAGCACGAACTAGGAGGGGAGGGAAGGACTCTTTGACCAAAATGAAAAATTGATGTGATATCAAGTAGCAGAATAACAGCTATGCATGGCATCTTTGTGAGGGATAAGTTAGAAGTGACGTCCGCAGGTTGGCAACAACCCACCCAACTCTCCCGCTCCCCGCCTTATTGTGGACCCCGCTCCCGGACGGATCCTGTCTGCTCAGAGGAGGCTACCACTTTTTTATTTTAGGGAAATTTACAGAAAACCACCCGCTATATATAACTTCTTACATTTAACCACCCGTTAAACAAAAAATTACAGAAAACCACCCATTAAATAGGTTTTGTTTCAAGTCACCACCCGTTGTCTATTTTGATTAGATTTTTGTCAAATATATATGATATTACATTATTTTAAGTTTTATATTTAACTTAAAATATCAAATACATATAAAAATATATTTGATTAATTTTTTAAAAAATATTTTTTAAAAACTTGATGTATATACGAAAAAATTTGTTCTATTTTATTCCTAAAATTAATGGTTATAAATTTTATAGACTTCTTTTTAATTAAATTAAAATAAGTTTATAATTCATTAGCATTCTTTAAATTTAATAATTATTTTGATACTAATAATTAATTTCTCATTTTCTTTCATATTTGTAAACACCTACAATAATCCACTATATACTAAAAATGAAAAAAAAAATCTAAATATTGTTTAAATAATATTTTTCTCAAAAGTATTTTTATTAAATGTATCTTTATTAAAATTTGTTTGACTTTTTAAATAAAATTAAATAATATTTTCCACATTTAGAACATCCGCCCTTCAAATAAATTTAAAATTTGTACACGCCTTTTCCCCTAATATATTAATATAATTGTTTACCCCTAAAATAAATATAATTTAAGTATATTCAAGTTTAAACTTTAAATTTTAAGTATAAAATATTAAAATATTTAATGGAATTCTAATGGAATTATGTGGTGGGTGGTGATTTGAAAACAAAACCATTTAATGGGTGGTTATATGTAATTTCGTTTTTAGTGGGTGGTTAAGTGTAAAGGGTCATATATAATGGGTGGTTTTCTGTAAATTTCCCTTTATTTTATTTTCTGGAAAAAAAAAATATATCTGTCCATATACTCCCTCCGTTCGGCAAAACTTGTCATTTTAACTCTCCACACAACTTTTAATAAATCTAATAATTACACTTCAAATTTACTAATTTACCCTCATTCATTACTCTACTTTTTACTTTATCAAAAACTACAACTCACAACACATCAATCAAATCAAGGGCATTTTAGTAAAGTAGAAGCAAAAATATCTAAAATGACAAGTTTTTCCGAACAAAAACAAAACTCTAAAACGACAAGTTTTGTCGAACGGAAGGAGTAATATCCAGTATCCACTGCCTAAGATTTACTACGTACTCAATACAGTATTGATTACTGTATTTAAGGCAAATCAAGTACCGATTAGTTGCAACATTGAGTGTTAAACTAAGGATAATTTAGAGGTAACATTTTAATTACTCCCTCCGTTCGGCAAAACTTGTCATTTTAGAGTTTTGTTTTTGTTCGGAAAAACTTGTCATTTTAGGTATTTTTGCTTATACTTTACTAAAATGCCCTTGATTTGATTGATGTGTTGTGAGTTGTAGTTTTTGATAAAGTAAAAAGTAGAGTAATAATTGAGGGTAAATTAGTAAAAAATGAGTGTAATTATTAGCTTTATTAAAAGTTGTGTAGAGAGTTAAAATGACAAGTTTTGCCAAACGGAAGGAGTATAATGCAATTATTTTAATCCGTTTTATGTGAGTGTTTAGTTGTAAAAATAAAAAATCTCTTAAAAACAAGGGTAAAATCGTAATTTAACAAAATAATCACATAAATCAAGATAAAATAATTGCATTATAATTAATATATCGTAGAATCCAAAAACACATAACTTAAACACCTTAAAAATTTTGTTAACCAAAAACCGTCTTATCGTTTTGCATTATAAAGATAATGCATTTGGAATCCAAACACACCCTAGGTAGTTTGTTGTGCTTCTTAAAATTTGTGTTGAAGGCTAAACGACATATTTTGAGAAACGGAGGGAATATCAAAATATATATATATATATATATATATATATATATATATATATATATATATATATATATATATATATATATATATATATATATATATATATATATACATATATACATATACATATATACATATGTATATGTATATGTATACATATGTATATGTATATGTATACATATGTATATGTATATGTATATGTATACATATGTATATGTATATGTATACATATGTATATGTATATGTATATGTATACATATGTATATGTATATACATACATATGTATATATACATACATATGTGTATATATATACATACATATGTGTATATATATGCATACATATGTGTATATATATGTATACATATGTATATACATATGTATACATATATGTATGTATATATACATATGTATGTATATATACATATGTATATATATATATATATACACACACACACGTTTTCAGCATATATTAAAATACACTTATGAGCTAACAGTTGCATACATTTACTAATAACTTCGTTTGTCAGCTTATATGTGTATTTTATCCGCATATATATTTGTATTTATCAGCATATTTGTTTTGTATACGTAATTCATTTCTCAGGATGGTCAATTCATTTCATTAGCAGTTTTTACACTAATGAAGATTGGCAGTTATAACAGTGCTCAAAAGATAAGCTGATAAAGCATGTCAAATAGATGATAAACGATTAAATATAAGTTGACAAATCATGATCGATAGCTGACAAATGATGGAAATATCAGCATAATATTGCATATAACATATTTGACAGATATTAGCATATATAATGAAAATTAAAAATCAACCAATCAGGATATTACAACTTATATTACACAACCAACTAGGATGTTTTAAAATACACAACCAACCAAGATGTTTGTAAAATACACCAACTAGTCTAAACCACCAGATGTTTGAAATTACAACCACAACACCCAGATGTTTTTAAACAAATACTAAAATTGGAAGCTCCGTTTTTCCTTCATTAGATCTAAACACATAAGTTTACGACAACGAAACATCTTCTCTTGCGTAACAGATCTAATATCTCCACCAAACATTAGAGTTTCAGTAGCCTTGACAGTAAATATATCCCACAACAAGCATTGCACACCTAACTTATTTTCACCCCAATATCAACTGAGCTATGGAAATTTTTTGATATTGAATGTATATATATAATAGTACTATATTATCGTACCTATAAATTAAAAAAAATTAAAGGGTTCGGGTTGGGTATCCGATAAGGGGATATGCTCGATCTGAATACGACACAACAATAATGTCATGTTTTTATCGGTTCGTGTCTTTTCAGTTTCGTATTTTTTTGTGTCGTAGTCATATTAGATTTTTCTGCATGCCTCTAATTTTCCAAAGTGTATTAATATCGGTAAATTAAGGATGATTATGGATTGAATGATGGATAGTCAGGGATAGATGGTTCGAATTTTCATTAAAACCTGGGGCGAATCCTGGACCACGTAATAGGGGATGCTTCAAAGATCAAGTCAAACTAGCAAAGTTCAGTCCTCGTATCACCGTATGTGCCACCGACACCGACAGTCGGCGCCTCCGCACTACAGGAAAAACAGACCCTTTTCGACGCTTTTAAAGACCATTCTCGACGCTATAAAGCGTCGGTATTTTTTGCGACACGAATGGCAATATGCCCTTTTCGACGCGAAATTACGTCGGGGCCCATTTCGACGCCTTAAAGCGTCGAGATTGGCATGTCATTTTCGACACCTTAGGGTGTCGCAAATGGCATGCCAATTTCGACGCACTAAGGTGTCGAAAATGGCTCATTTCAAACTAAAATAAAAAAGAAAAAGGGGAGAGAGAGACAGAGAGAGCTCAGCAAGCTGATGAATTTCAACACTTGACAATTATTCATTCAACATTTTCCGTTTGATTTTATTGATAACCAAAACACCATGAATTTCAACACTTAACAAAGAGCTTGCTCCAGCTCTTCAACAGTAATAAACCTATAAGACAGTATATGAATCAAATATCAATAACTTTATCTATGTTGCTAAACATGAGGAACCAAAGTTGACTGAGACTAGGAAGCACTCTCCATGACAAATTGAGCACCTTGAAATAAGTCAGCTGCCATGTGACCCTGATTTTTCAAAATCCTGTTGCTAGAGTGTATCCAAAAATCACCATGAAACCAAAACATTAAAATTTAAAACCCAATTAGATTTAAAAGAAAAATTACAAACCTCCGTGCAACAATCACTGGTTACAGTTTGAGAGGGGTCGTGCATCTCCACGTCATGTTCATCACCCTCCATGCAGTAATCAGTGGCTACAGCTTCAGAAGGGTTATGTATCTCCACATCAAGTTCATCACCCTTTTGAGTTGGGGATGATGCCTCCACGGACATTTGAGGGTCAACACTGAAACAAAAATCACATACTCCGTAATAAGCAGTTTCATCACATGCTCATTCAATGCAATCAGTTATACCAAAAACTCATGGCCCTCAACCATTCAATTAGTTTCACCCCATTCTTTTTTTTTTTTTTTGTCCAAAATACAAATAAATATGTTGTTCTCCATAGAGCATATAGTTGTGCTAAAGAAAAGTAAGCTTCACAATAAAAACTTATCTGGACTGAAAAAAGATGGACAATCAAGTAGACAGCTTCAAAGTGCTAGGATCTCTTTCAAGTACTTACTCGCCTCAAGACTAACTTCTTTTAGGTATTGTTAAGCACTAGAACTCAATATCAATGAATTAGTTACCTATAGTTCACACACTATAAAGCATAACCACTGATATGATAATTGTCATGAAAGAATATCTACAGAAGCACTTAGATGATTCACCCCCCGGCCCCCACCCCCTTTCAAAAAAAAATTGTAGATTCCCTAAGAGAAATAACACTGAAGCAGAGGGTTTTCAACCCGAAAAAAAAGGGGGGAGGAGATGAAGCCATCATCCTTACAGTGAAGTAAGCAAACTCCATGTCCTGATGGCGTACTCTTGTTCAAAAATAGCTCCTGCTTGAGAAGAAAGATAATTAATGAGCAATACAAAGAGGTGGAAACAAGGTAATACTTATTAAAAAAATATGCAGATATGAATTATCAGAGAAAACACATTAATGCTATTGATATGCAGGGGAGCACATGAGTAGAGCTGAACTATAAAACAGCTTTGCTTATCATTTTTTAAAACCTATTGAATTCGTGCTCAAAAGTTGGATCTTGCTTCAAGAGCGTTTTGGTAATCATTCTGAGTTCAACCATCACACTTGTTTTAAGGTTGAAAGCACAGGTGAATTTAGTCATTAAACATTCCATTTTCCATCTTTAAAAATGATAATCAAACCTCCTACTGATAATCAGTATATTTGAATATGAGCTTACCTCTGCTCCCAATAAATAAGCTTGTAATTGCCCAAATGGATCAATTTGATGAACTGATGCCCAAGCATTGTCTGGTCAATCAATGTTGACGTAATGTACCAATTGGAGGCTTTATAAAACAAAATACATCTTTAAAAATGTTTAAAACAGTATATTTAAATGTTTGGGAAAGTACATACTACATACTCATGGAGCTGTCATAGCGACATGAACCAACTGGAGTAGCATTATTGCCAGGAGAGCCTGAAAATAGATGAAATGATGAATTAATTATTTACACAAACAATCATAACAAAATTATATACTTTGGATATCCAAGCAGTATAAATAAGACACGGGCTAAGCCAGAATGAACAATGTTACTGAATCACATGAAGCAGGCATTATAAAACAAAATAAATATTTAAGAGGTGTGATACTCACCAACGTTAGACATTGGTGTTTGAGGCACATATCTACTGCCTTTTGACATCCTTCCTAGTCCTTTACCTCCTCTACTGCAGGTGTTTTGTTAAATGACACAGTAGAACCCCTTGATACAAATAATTTGACATCACAAGTTTGTAGACAGCAAAAATTAGATACAATAAGCACCTCTATTTGTATGTAATATTCTAATCACAATTAGACATAACTTTCAAATGCCTTGTTCCTTCCATGTATATTTATGTAATCTTGATAAGTTGATAGTAAAGGTACACCTACTGAAATATAGGACAAGTGTCCCACAATTTCAAATATATTATGACAGTAATATTTAAGTCGCCTCAATGTGATGAAACAGAAATTGGTATGCTATATGAGTAACTCCCTTTTCATTTTCTTTTATTATTTTATCAGTTTTTAATACATGGAAAACATGAATGAATGCAGGCCGCTTTTACATTGAAACAAGGATCATAGCCACGGCAACTTGGCAGACAATGTAGTTAGCAAAACAGTTTCAATCTCAGCACGTTTAGACCAAAAACAAGTTCTTTGAGGCAAAAAAAAACTACCTAATCTCTATAGAACAAGTCATATTTATCTCATTCAAAACCAACACCTCAATAGACTTGTTGAAAACCTTCAGAAAATCTAGCCAACACTAAAATTCAAATAGAGCAAGCCAAAAACCTACCTACTCATCAATAAAACACGTCAAAATTAAACTATGAATTGAAGATTTAAGAGAAAATGAACCTCTTCTCTCCAATTCGACTCCAATCTCTTGATTTGTAACAGGCAGCATCAATTGTATTTATCAAGTACCAAAAATCAACTAAAAAGGGAAGGCAAATTGAAGCGAATAAGAGACTGAAACAGAAAATTAGTTACCTCTGAAAAGTCGACGATATGTTTTCAATTCATGCCCAAAAAAGGTCATCACTAAAAAAACATGTAATTATGCTCCTTTGATATGCTTTATGAATTTTGACCTTCTTACTTCTTAGAAACACTCCACAGTATATGACAACGAAGTGCTTCCTAATTCTTAATCAACTTATGTGCAGTACAAGAGTTCTTTATGGTTTCTCAAACATAATGTAAAGAGAACAGCCAGAAGAATGGCTTCACGTTTTACATAATGTGCATTACAAAATTTCAAATATAGATTCTGTTACGATTCATGCAAAAGCACAAGAGCTACGGACTTACGTCATGAGAAACCAGTTATGCAGCAAAGTCCTCGTCTCAATGAACATAGCAGGACAAAGAACCAAACACTTCACTAGAGAATTCCAACCAATCCTTTGCTGAAACTCATCACTTAGACAAAGGAACGGTCTTTCCTTCACTTCTTGCAGAACCTTTGAAACATCTTTCTTAAGCAAGAAGGGATCAAGATCCCATATCATTAACCTGCAAACCCATATAATGCCCTCACAATTAAACAGATCATGTGAATCTTGTGACACTTCTTTCATATTTTGAAAGGAACTCATCCCAGAACGCAAACGCAGTGAGTAAAATCGCGTTCTAATTCAAGCACTTACCTTAATTGTATGCCTTGATCCTCCAATAAGATTTCATCTGGCACATAGTGGATTAGTCTTGACTCTTGACACAATAGGCCTTATGTCAGTCAACGGTTTCAGGTTTAAATTAGGTGTATGTGTCAAGGTAGACTGAAAACTAGTAGCAAAGGGTGTTGTTACGGGCACCAACAAAATGACAGCTTGTGTTTTTACCGAAACCGAAACCGAAACAGTATCATCCCACCGACCACATTTGGTCTATAGAAAGAATCAGCATATGTGCCACTGCCTTTGTAGGTCTCGAGGAGAAGTTCATTGACACAAGAATATAACCGTCAGAATTCACACACTCTTTACAAAAACCATAGGTGTTAATGTTATAGTACTGTTTATTTGTTTTTCATTCCTATAAATTTTGCACATTCTAAAATTTTCATATTCTTTTCGTTACCTATAAAAAAAATCAGCAGTTGAATGTGTGGTGTAGGACAAAATAGATATTGAGCAAAGTTTCATCATCTATTTCTCAATGTATATTACTACAGCCTAAAAATTCGCTCAAATCTAATGATAAAGAAAGAAAATAGAGAAAAAAAATCATTAAAAGATACATAAAGGAGCTTGGTAGTTTTTGTGTTCATGAACAAGTAGTGAAGATGATAAGCAATGACATCAGACCAAGACCCCAAAACTCATGTGACTTGTATTCAATCAAAAGAGAACATTGCTGAGATACTAATGCACTATCAAACATGACAGGAAGAATTCAGATTCAAAATAAGATAGCGATTCAGATTCAAATACAGTACAAGAGAATATCAAAAGTCAGCAAGGTTATCAATAATATAACAAATCAAAACCCTAATTCATCAAAATCAAGCCAAATAAAGACATAGCTCTAAGGATATACCTAGTCTCGACTGAATCAACATGAATTAGGCCTCGAGGCGGCTCTTGTTAGAGGCTTAGGGCAGTCAACGACACTGGTGTCTGCGGATCTAATCAATCAACGACGCCGGTTGCTATCCTCGAGGCTGGCTACAAGCGCACTGCGTGGCTCGCATCCGGAAAGGGAGGCGCTGATTCTGAGGGATTCGCTTCGTCTCGGTGTGTGGGCAACGGCGTCGGCGACAAAGAGGCGAGGAGTGTTCGCCATGGCATTTTCCAGTAGCTATGGCGACTTTGGTTCATCAATGGAGAGGGCGAGTGATAATTGGGAGAGCAATGACGAGATCTGAGTGAAGATTGGGAGAGAACGAGAGAGGAGAGAGATCTAGAAGCCATGGGCGGAGAAAGGAAGTTTGCCAGAAAATCGCCAATCTCCCACTTTGGCAAGGTGTGTTAGGGTTGGGTTCCACTGTTCCAGCCTTCCAGTATTTTATTAAAATACAAAGCCATTCTCGATGCCTGCGGCTGTCGAAAAAGAGACCCAAACGACGCTTTTGTGTGTCGGTAATTTTCGACGGGTAGAAATGTCGAAAATTATCGACGCATAAATAAAGCGTCGAAATACAAGCGTCGAAACTTACACAGTTTTCCTGTAGTGCCCTCCAGCCTCCACAATCGTGCCTCTCCGATCGCCGCCGCCTCCTTGAGTCCCTCGATGAGTCGATTGTCTAGGGTTTAATGGAAAACTCAATTGGGAGTTTGGAATGACAGAACGTGAAATGTGAACCCTTACCCTTCAGAGTAGTCACGTGACCTCTCTCTCCCACTTTCTCAAAATGAGTCACGTGAGGCAACAAACAAGCCATTTTCTTTGTAATTTTTTTTCAAAATAATTGAGAATTCTTGAATATAATAATAATAAATTTAATACTAATAATAATTATTTTTTATGGGGAGTGGGATCATTACATTAGCATCCGCCCCTTTACATCCATTGTCCCAAAATTCTCACACCATCATCCTTCACATCTCCACCTAAACTATCAGTTGGACCATAATTTAATTGGAATAAACAAATCACCTATTTGATGCGGATAAGATTACCCTTCCCAAACTAGATACGTATCGCAAGTGTGGAAAAAAAACGCCGTAACGTTACTACGGAGTACCTATTAAATTAAATAGAAAAGAGGTGTCCGTACAATGAATGTGAATGTGAATGTGAATATGGTGAGAGATTGATTAGGGGATGAATGCCCCATCTTTTAAATTAAATGCATTGAGGTGTGGTACAAATAATTCACAACAACTAGCAGAATGCAAGTTTTGGTATTAACTTAGGACTAATATGGTCACGAATACTTTGTAGAGCTATATCATTCATTTGGTTATTAAAGTTGCAGCTCAAATTAACTGGTAAGCGAATATTAAGAATAGATATATCATTCCTTTACATCATTATTATTGCATTACAATTATATATTGCATAGTTTTATATAAATTGTATTATTAGTTGATCGAAACTGATAGCTGTTATTGGATTATACTTTAAGAGATAATATTTAAGAATGTAATGGTTTTTGCACTTAATTTGTATGGTTTAAGAATGTGTTGGATCGCACTTTACATATATACGATGATGGATTAACACAACTGAAATTAAGAATCACGATACCCTTAACTTTGCCAAAACAAAAAAGGAATGACGATACCCCTTGAGTGAGATGTACTCAACGAACTAACTTGTTTTCAATTGGTACACCGAAAAAGATAGCGAGCACATTATTGAATCATTTGGGGCCCTTTGTCAAGAGTCAAACAATATCATTTGGGGCACTCACTTTGTCAACAGTAAAACAATTAGAGGTGGTTATATATTCAAGTAGAGGTATGAGGATCAGAATCTTTAATTATGACTAGTCAAGTCATACCCGTGCTACGCACGGGACATAAAAGTTTTGTATTTTTTTAAGATTATTTAAGAGGTTATTTTATATAATATTATTCCCTAATCTAAACTAAATATACGTACAAACAGTAAATCTAGATTTTATATGCTTCATAATTAGTTGTTAATATTTTTTCTATTGGTTATCCATATCATCTTCAAATTGTAACAGTTAAATTGTTTTATGTTGGATTAAACCATGGGTGTTGTTTTCACTTCAAAACTAAAATATAAAATCGGTTGGCTTGAGTATATACGAAAACTATAAAATAAAATTTTCACCACTTCATAGCACTAATTAGATTCTAATAAGCTTTTCGATCAATAGAAAAATTAATATAAAATTTATATGGTTATTATGGCTATTAAATTATTGAGAAAATAGTTCCCATTGGTCTGTTCATTTTATCGGATTAATATCAAATTTATGGTTATTGTGGCTATTAAATGATTAGGAAAATAGTTCTCATTGGATTTGTTCATTTTATCGGTATCAATTTCTTTGCATTGATCGATTTCTTATTGGATTCAATTAAATATGCAATTATATCTTAATGATCTAAGTTCATTCTAAATTATTAACTTTATTAATTTCTAGAGAATATGAAATTATTTTTTTTTGGTGGAAAAAGTAATTTGATTAATGGCTAGGGAATAGGGGGAGGGTCATTAAGGTGTCTAGGAACACAATATAAATAATTTTAATTATATAGTGAATTATAGTTGGTATTATATCAAGGTATAACTATATATAGACATAGTTCTATATAATATAATCGAAGTAAATTTTGTATCTGTAAATGCTAAACCTAATCCATAATTGTTGAATGGTTTAAATTTTAAATAGTTATTGATTGATGTTATTGTAAACACCATGATTTTTTTTTAAAAATATTTATATATTAAAAATTGATATAAAATATTATATTTTTTTATTAATGATTTCATACTTATTATTCATAAAAAAAAATTAGTAAAAATTAAATAGTAAGTGACAAAAAATGGACATAGTATCAATTAGTCCATAATGCACATTATTTATTTCTATAATCTAACATCTAATCAAACTTGAAAATCTTCAATAAAAAAAATATACAGATTAATGATTAATAAACTAAAAGAAAGACTATGGACGTGAGACAAACTAAAATTAAGCTATCTAAAAATATCTTAAAAAACTATCAATACTAAACAATAATTTAAAATAAAAAATCAGGAAATTAAACGGGTAAATAAAATGGAGAAAACAATTAATATGGGAGTTACACTTTTTTTTTTTTTTGTGAAATGGATAACTACTACACAATTTTTATATATTGGTATCAACCGTATCATATTTTTTAGTATTTACAAAATTAAATAAAATCAAGGAAAATCAAAAGGGATTTGATGAGAGAATTATTAGGGGTTTTCCTATCACTCGCAACCAACTCGATTTTTGAAGATGATTCGAACTTTGAACTTTGGAATTCATGACATTATCTAACCTATTCCAAATTCAATGCTATCTACCCTATATTGTTAAATGAACTTAAGATGGGGTGAGATGCTGATTCCTATATATAGTATCTTAGTGGTGACATATTGACTGATGCAGTCAGTATAGAAGGAATGGGAGTAGCCGGATGCGGTGAAGAAGTCGTTGGAGGGCTTGTTGTCCATGCAAATGGAGCAGAATTTCCCAGAGGACTCCCCATTCTCTTCAACCTTCTTCTTGGAAGATGACGACGCCACCACCGATGACTGCACTAATTGTGGAGTAGTTACGGATGAGAATGTCGACAACGACAACGACGATTGCGACGACGAAATTAGTGAAGAAGATTTCTTGTATCTCCAATTCTTCGGCATAAGCCTCGTCGGAGATTGGGATGAGTTCATCGTGGTCGGGGAGTGCAATCAAGTATGATTCATCCACTGCAGATTCAAACTCCATTTTGATAAATTGTCGGGGAGAGTAGCTGGCGGGCTTCAATTGGTTCCCAACGTCGTTATTAAATAATTAAGAGACGTTTTTTTTTGGTGGAATAATTAAGAGACGTTGTGGAGTGGATGTTAACATATCCATCACCATGACTCCTTGTTAGCCGCATGATATAGGTTAAGTAGTCGTCTTTATGTTTAATGCATTAATATTCATTCAGTTTAATTTGGTATTTAATTAAGGACTCATTTTGAACGTACCCATCTCACTTTTAGTTTGATCCATTGGTGTCACAATTCATTCTCTCACAAAACAAAAATATTTATATCATTATCTATATCTTCTATCTTTCTTCTATATATATATATATATATATATATATAAAGTAAACCTAATATATACTACTTGAAGAGTCTAAAATTAAATAAAATCAAGGAAACCATATATTGGTACCATATTTTCTAGTATTTATAAAATTAAATAAAATCAAGGAAAACCAAAAGCCATTGAAGTGATTTAATTTGGTGAGAGAATTATTAGGGGGAGGGTCATTAAGGTGGCTAGGGACACAATTTTTATAGATATATAGATAACATGCAACCGAAAATGACATTATGAGGGCTAGTTTCGTAGATGTTCCAATTATAGAGGGGCAAATGTGTAAACTGCAAAGTATATAGTCCAAGGCCAACGCATAGAAGGTGACGCGGGAGAGTCCGTACCCTCGAGGGAAGATCTTTTTTTCAAAAAAAAAATTCTCGTGGGGTCCAATTTTTATTTTTTTAAATCTGTTTTTATCTTTTTTTTATTCTGGTAAATCTAATTTTACCTTTTCATTTTAGGAGGAAATAATTTGAAATGTCAAGGACCAACCGAAAGGAAATGCCACAAACTTACATGTCAAATGGTTGATTTAAGGAAAGATGGAGAAATATGCTCCAAGATTTTGGTAAATAGAGATTGGTCATGTGGGGAAATCGAATTGGAGACGTTTGAGTACTATTTTGATATTCTTTTCAGCTCGATCACTCTGACATGATTAAAATATGCTCTAAATAAAAAGCTCGGAAAATGAGAAGGGTGTAGTAGGTTTCGTTTGACATCATCAACTATCTTTTCAGATTTTTTTTGTTTTGTTATTATATAATTTTACATGAAATAAATATAAAATTTTAATTTAACTAGCTTTTAGAATTAAAGTTTTTTAACTGCTACTCACTCAAACTTTTCGGAGCTTTTGGTTTTCTACAATAATGAGATAACTAATGAGAAATGGGTCAACGCACTGAAGAACATGAATGAAGGTTCAATGATCTTGAGGATGGCACACTCTTTACTCTTGAGAACGCTATGAAGGATATCAAGATGAAGTCTAAGGAGACTATACGCGAGATTCACAACCATCAATCCATCATCAACCATCTCTTATCATCTGGAGAAAAAGTCTTTGAATGGAAACAAAAACTAATTGCAAAAGAATATGAAATACTTGAAGCAACAAGGCAACAACGTTAAGAACAAATTATAACACCGTACATCCACTCTCTTTTTTTTTTTTTTTTGGAAGCAAGATAAAGTTTAGGTCGGGTCGGCCGCAGCAGAGGCCCTTCCTAGCGCGTCCTTCCGGACGAGAACTCTCAGTTCCGGATCATCCTCACAGCAAGCGTCGGCAGGGGAGACATAGGCACTACGCGCAAGGTAGCCCGCCACAGCATTCGATTCCCTGAAAATATGACGAATATCAACATGAGTAAAGGACGAAATATCAGACAGAATATCCGCTTGTAGCAGCTCAATCGGCCAGGGACATTTCCAATCCCCTAATAGGACTTTTATCACCAAAAGATTGTCTCCTTCGATCAGAAGTGTAGACAGGTTCAGCTCCTTAGCCCTTGACAATCCCATCCTGAGGCCGAGATTTTCGGCATAAATGACCGAAATATTCGTGCAAACAGATCTGCCAGCTGAGACAACTAAACCGTCAGAGTCGCGGATGACAAAACCATAAGACGAGTTACCATTTTGGATCATCGAACCATCGAAATTTAGCTTGTAACTATTCGGTGCTGGTTTGTCACACTTCCCGGACCGATCTTGTGGCCTGGCTTTCGACCCACTAGTACTAATTGGCTGGTCGAGATTGCTCCTACGAAAGTTAGGTAAGGGGGTCAAAGGGCCAGATGGATCATCATCTAGAAGCTTTGATTGTTTCCAAACGTGAGTAGTAGTGTTGTGTAACAGTAGGATTTCATTAACTGTTACCTTCTTCGTGTGTTCGAAAACAAGTTGATTTCTAAAAAACCACATGGCCCACCATGCTGAGGCTAGAGTAGCAAAGGAGGTCGACCCAATCGCAACTTTGATCGCAGTAAGAGGAAAAACATAACCCATGCCACCAGCAGAAATATGTCTAGGGATATGGATATGTAAAGCTTTACGTAAAGCAGTAGCCATAGGACATCGAAGGAGAATATGATCCCTCGATTCATTTGTATTGTCACAGAAGGTGCAACCAGCAGGTACAACGACATGCAACCTCTGTAATCTTGTCTTAGTCGGTAGACCGTCCCTGGAGATTTTCCATAGAAAATGTCGTACCTTAGGGGGAACATCGAGACTCCAGATCCAAGCACAATCAAAATCTTGCGACCCGGTGTGTGCAGATAAGAAGGAGTTGGCGGAGGCGGTTGAGAACCAGCCATTTTTGCTTGGCCCCCAATACAGGCGGTCTGAGATCGGATTACTTGGTAAGGTGATACCCATAATGTGCTTTATATCATCTTGTGTGAGCAAATTTTTTAGTGCGTCCTCTATGAATGGTTTGTTCCATTGTCTGTTTGAGATGAAATGAGCCACCGAAACGCTTGCAAGCTGAGCCAGTATGGGGATCAGTGTTTTGGAACTCAACGGCTTCTCAAAAGGCCAATTATGGGACCAGAAATCAATAGTTTCTCCATTTCCAACCCGCCATTGAAGACCCGGGAGGAACTAATGCCTGATGGACATAAGGCGGGACCATTGCCAAGAGGTATTACCCTTTTTGTTATAACTATAAAGGTCGTTCCCTTTCAGGTATTTATGTGAGATGACTCGAACCCAGATGTTGTCTGGTTCTGCAATGATCTTCCAAAGAAGCTTCATTTGTAGCGCAATATTCATAGATTCCGCTTTATGAATCCCTAAACCACCTTTCATCGTCTCTGAACAGATCTTGTCCCAACTAATAAGCGGCGTAGCTTTTGCGGTTTTGTTCCAAAAGAATTGTCTATACACTTTGTCAAGTTCGTGAAGAACGTGGGAGGGTAGAAGGAAAGCTTGCATTAGAAAAATTGGTTTGGCACTCAAATTTGCCTTGATAAGCACTCGGCGCCCTTCAGCAGAAAGGTTGGATGCTTTCCATTTTGTGAGCTGGTTTCTGGTCTTGAGGACCACATCAGCGAAGGTATCCCTATTAGTCCCGCCGTTGACTACAGGGCAGCCCAAATATTTGTCAAAATTGTTTGCTTGTGGAATACCAAGTACGGCAATTGTCGAAGCTATTGCGGCAGCAGTTGTGTTTGGAGATGCCTGGAAACTGGATTTATGCAGATTTACCTTCTGTCCTGAAATTAGACAGTATCTGTCTAGAATAGACAGTACCGAAGTACATGCCGATTGGGATGCTTTACAGAAAATGAGAATATCGTCAGCAAACGCTA
Organism: Persicaria tinctoria; assembly: GCA_037127255.1. Classification (NCBI taxonomy): domain Eukaryota; kingdom Viridiplantae; phylum Streptophyta; class Magnoliopsida; order Caryophyllales; family Polygonaceae; genus Persicaria; species Persicaria tinctoria. Next base: position 14,104,956 of record JBANSL010000007.1, on the reverse strand, counting down.
GAAAGGGAATCTTGAATCCCGTACGACCAAAACAAATGCCTAGGTCCTTACTAGCAAGGCCTTGGTTGTGCAGTGTACGTGCTAGTACCTCCGATGCTAGGATAAAGAGAAAGGGGAAGAGTGGGTCTCCTTGTCTTAAACCACTGGTGGGTTGGAAAACCGTGGTAGGTTCATCATTAACCAGGACCGAGTAGGATACAGTTGAAACACATTCTTTTATTTTATTGATGAATTGATCATTGAATCCGTACTTGGATAGAACTTGGAACAGAAACGGCCATTCAATGCGGTCATATGCCTTTTCCATATCAAGCTTAAGGGCAACCATGCCCGTTTTGCCTTTCTTTAAGCGGAAAGAATGCAAGGCTTCATGAGCAATTAGAATATTGTCCTAAATAGCTCTCCCTTTTGTGAAAGCTCCCTGTAGGGGGTGTATCAGTTTGTCAAAAATTTTCATTAGCCGTGCTGAAATAACTTTAGCTATAATTTTATAGATTGTAGAGCATAAACTGATTGGTCTGTAGTGGTGTACTGCAGTTGGCACGTCACATTTTGGGAGAAGCGTGATGAAAGTATGGTTCGTCTGGCGTAGTAACCTACCACTTGTGAAGAAGGCCTTAACGGCCTTTGTTACAGAAGGGCCCACAGTGGGCCAGAACTTTTGATAGAAACCAGTTGGGAAGCCGTCAGGTCCCGGAGCCTTATCTGGGCTCATAGCAAAAACAGCCGCTTTTATCTCATTGTTTGTAACAGGAGCAGATAGCATATCATTATCAGTCTGAGTAACCAGCGCTGGGATAACCGCTAGGTCTGGAGATAAATCCGGAGCAGCATTCGAAGATGCTCTGAAACGAGCCTTGAAATCGCAAACAAATTCTTGTTGGATTGTGTGGAAATCAGTTGTGGACTGACCACCTGGCAGTAGGATAGACTTGATCATTTTCCTGCCCCTTTTCGCAGTGGCGATCTTATGAAAATAGCCTGAGTTGGAGTCATTTAGTTTTGTATGTTTAACTTTAGCCCGCTGGCTCCAGTAGCGCCGGTGAAAATCGAGCATGCGCTCTCTTTTGTTGAGTAGTTGTTTAAGGATTTGGACATCCTTGCAGTTGTAATTTGAAATAAGCGATGTCTGTAAACTAAGGAGCTTTTGATCCGTTACAAGGATTTGGTTGTGAATATTGCGTACCGTATTCTTATGCCACGTTTTGGAAAGTCGTTTAAGAACTTTTGCCTTGTGAAGCAATTTAAACATCAAGGAGCCTTGTGGGTTCGCCCTCCAAGCCTGCGAGACTTTGTTTCTGTAATCAGCCCTTGATGCCCAAGCCAAATCGAATTTAAAAGGTCTGTTTTTGGGCTGAGTGTTGTGGCGAAAGTCTGTGGAGATCGGAGCATGATCAGATCGTGTAAATGGATGGATCTGAGTGCGCAGTGACTCGAAAATGGTAAGCATGTCCGTGTGGATGAGTAGGCGGTCAAGTTTTTCTAAACAAAGGACCACCTCATTCGATTTCCGTTACCAGGTAAACTGGCCCCCAATAGAAGGTACTTCTAGTAGTGATAGTCTGTTCTTTAAGTCTAGTAAACGTGTGAATCGGGCGTTTGAAGGGTAGGCACCTCCAAGCTTATCAACTAGGATGGCTATTTCATTAAGATCACCCATAATACATTAAGGAATGACAAGTGACTGAATATAAGGGGTGATCGTATCCCAAAAAGCTGCTTTACGCCGCTCATCTGGAGGGGCATAGACCACCAGAAAAGCGAACGAGCGCTTCGTAGCGTAGTCTGAGTAGTTGAAATGAATGAATCGGTGCTGAACCGAAATAAGGTCTATGGAACCTTGTGCCGCAGAGAAATCTTTCCATAGAAGACATATTCCCCTGGAAAAGCCAATCGCTGGATCAAAAGCTACATTCGTGAACCCACACTTACGCAGTGTACTTTCAGAAGGAACCTTGTCAGTCTTAGTTTCTAAAAGAGCTATAACGTTTATACTATTATTTTGGCAGAAAATATCCACATTTGTCCAGAAGTTACGACTCCGGATGCCGCATGAATTCCATGTACAAATATTCATAAAAACCTTATTGTGCTAACAGTTTGTACTAATCTAGGAGTGACTGGCTCATTTTTTAAGCAAGAAACCATAATAGAGATGGTTCTGTTGCAATAAACGCGTTTTTGAAGTCCGGTTATGGTTATAAAACCTGAGTAAGAAGAATCTGTGTAAGGGATATCTCGGCCAGAAACCCAACTTTTGACGGTAACAAATTCATGATTAGGCATCACGTTGGGTATTGGTAAACCGATCCGGGTTTGCACCTGGCTCACGAAGGAAACCAGATGGCCCCTATTGACCCATGTTGATGGGTTGTATAAGCTGTGGGCGTGTTTCCCCGCAGTTGGTGTGCTATCCGAGTATGTGTTGAGTACAGGGATGCCGACTAGGAGGTTTGGGGTCTTAATGATTGGTCTGCAACTATGAATAAGTGAGCTATGTTTTGTTAAGAATAAAATCCGGCCTTTGTATAATATTAGGTTGTGTAAACCCATCCCGTTTGAGCTAGTCATGCTGAAGACTAAATTAAAACCATCGGTCAGTTCGTATGCTTTAACAAATTTGGGTGTATTAATGAACCCAATTTTTTGACTGATAAGTAACCTTTGTGAGGTGAATAAGTCCGGTAAAGACAACGAGATTAGCGAGCCCGGTTCGGACCATACACTGAGCAACCTATCAACACATAAAAATGTAATTACATGAATAAGGTAGAGCATAATATAAAGGGCCAACCCAATAAAAGTAATGGCCATAGGTGGACAGTACTTGTGATGAAAATAGATTACATTGAAGTTCAAGGTAACCCAGCAGTGGATACAAAGTGGAATTGAATCAAAGAACAAACCCAAATTCATCAAAAAAGAAGAAAGGCAGCGTAAGGAAGCCAAACTCCTAGCAACTAACAACTTGTTAACTTGCAAAACAAGCGAGACCAATGAAATCCAACACAGGACACGCAGCTTGTATAACATAAAAGTCGGGATCACATAGCAGTGCAATGGACGCCAACCCCAGGCTAGGATGCAGCCACCCACAACACCGCCGAGGGCACCCAAAGCAATCCAGCAGCCAAAGGCAAGAGAGCAGTACCTGAAATCAAACGACAGCAAGGGACAGACCACACCAAACCCACAGTAGAGGAAAAGGCTAGAGTGCAAGTGACTAGTTGAAGGTATAAGGTAAAGGAATGAGCCATCAAAAGAAGTAAGAAACCAAAGCCGAAGAGAGTGGTGGGATGGCAGATCCCCACAACCTTTTGAGGTAACACAATTAGGACATTCAAAGCTCAAGAAACCTGAATCAGGGTAGCTGATGGAGAGAAGGAGACTGACCTTGCCACATGCGCCAAGTCTAGGCGATCCGCTGGTAGAGCAGAAAAAGCGAATCCAAAAGGTACCAACCTGAGCAAACCAGGACCTGTAGCAAGAAAAAAACAACCAACAGAACAAGGAAGAAGAGCGTCTCATCCACATCCAAAGTCCTTGGGCTTTATTGATAGCGGAGATTAAATAACGGAGAGTAATAGATAGCTTGGGGCTGCTGATTTGAATCAAAACGAATGTCCTATGAAAGCGATTTCCACCTTCATGATGCTGGTAAGCAAGGACAGTAACCTTATGTGTGAATAAAATGTACCAAAAAGAAGGCAGTAACCAAAGACAAACCACACCTGAGGGCAATCTGCAAAACTAACAAAAACCACAAGCAGAAACACAAACGCCATTCGCAATTGCGACAGTAACAGCCGATGAGGCAGATCGAGTTACACTCGACAAGAGTCCAAATCGAAATCGATAAAAATCCGGGTGGGATCTTCTATTCATTAAGTGAAACCGAAGCGGGTAGCTAGCGATTTGTAACAATCGGAAGGCTTTTTGAAGGCAATGGAGGCACCCAAAAATCGGGGTTACCGATATAAATCTCATATATTCTTTAGGATCGATTGTATAGGTATGGCGCTGGTAGCCCAAAACAAAGTGATTGTAGCCAAAAACCGTGATTGTAGAATCATATAGGGTAGATAATACCTGATTTGAGGGGTTTCTGATGTATATGTAGATGAGACGGCAAACGTCTAACCTCACTGATCCGCCAGAAAGCAATTGTCCACCACAGAGCCGCCACCGGATCCACCATCGCGAAGCCCAAAACCAACGGCCGACCGAGTGCCAAACGCCGCCAGAGCCATCGAGCAAAAACAGATCTTTACTCTGTTTAATTTGATTTGTAGAAGCTTTTTGATTTCTTTCATACTTTTCAGATTTGCGGGAGCGACTCGCTCTTCTGTTTCTTGCGCTCTTGGTTGGAGAGGGAGGCTTGTGCTGATTGATTGCGGTGGCCGGAGGTCCGACGATTGGCGTTTGGGCCGAAGTGCTGGTGTCGGCGGGCTGAGAACTAGGGTTTAGTTTCAGGGAGTTTTTCATAGCAGCATTTTTGGTACATCCAGTCTTTGTGTGTGAAAGTTGATAGACTTAAAATGGTGGTTTAATTTGAAAGGGGAAAAGAAGGTGATCGGCGAAACGAGGGCAATCCACGACAAACAACTAAATCGATAAATTTAGACTAGAATACCGAGGATAATAATATCAATAAGCCTGAGTTATATAAACGAGGGTGTAAAACCAAAGAATATTCGAAAACAGAAATCGGTTTTGGAGCGGAAGCGAATACGATTGAAGCAAGAGATCGAAAGAAAACGAGAAACATGCAAGCGAATACGAACACAAAGCGATTTTACGTGGTTTGGCTATGCCTACATCAATGAGACCTCAAGATCGAAGAAGGCTTCGATCTTCAACCCTAGATCACCTAGATGGAAGAGCGACCAACCAAAGCTCGAGCGCCGGAACTCACAACACCTCCAGCGGACGCCATTGGCCACCTTCTTCTTCTCTCTCGCTTGGAATCGCCGACCAAGAGGATGGAACACCGAACCCTAGAAACCCTATTAGAGCGCTTTAAGAGAACTGAAGAGGCAAGCTGAAGAAGTGAGGTGAAACAAGCAGCTCTCTGGCATTTATAGCTCGGTCAACCGAATGAGCACCCAGAGAAGCCAGAACGCAACGTTTCTCTAAGAGGAGGTCCGAACTTGGAGCTCTGGCTACCAGCTAACTTCCTTCGGCAGTCTTTTAGGCTTCTGTATGGGCCTGAGCCCAATCGATCCGAACATAAACTGATCATCATATGCACATACATTACAGAGGGTATTAATTTACTGTGTGCGAGCTCACGTACGGGAAATACGAATAATATACAAACCCAACGAGAATCTATCTCAAAATCGATTAGTAATGAGAGAATTAGTCCACTAAAATTTTATGTTATTTAAGACATATCAATATTTTCAATGTGAGAGAACTATATATATTCCAACAAGATGACACATCTAAGTTTTATTTAATCAATTTTCAATGCAAGAGAACATTTGCAACAAACGACCACCAATAAAGTACAATAAATAATACCGATTCTATCAAATTCAAACCATATTAAAAAAAATTATAAGATGTGATGGACCTATCAAAATTTCTACTAAAATCGCCCAAATGAAAAAAACGAGGTAATAAAAAGGGGGAAAACTAATTAAAATACCCCATCTTTGGGGGTATGATAAAAATATATCCTCAACTTTCAAAAGTAATAAAAATATCCCGACCTTTGAGGGTAGTGGTAGTATATTACCACGAGTTTTTTCACGAGTAAAAAATGATGACATAAGGCAGCCTATGTGGAATTTTTTTAACAAGGGTTTTTTTAACGATTTTCTTAGAAAAAAATAAAAAAAATGGATCGAGTTCATACACAACGCCTTTTCCTCCCTCCTATTTTCTTCAGTGGTCGCTTCTTGAAGTATCTTCTAGGTCTTCCAAGTAGCTCGTGGTTCCTCTTTAATAACAGTCTTCCTCCCTCGTAGTCGCTTATCTTAAGCTGTCTCTCTCACGTCTTCTTTCTCTTTGATTCATTCACGGATTTGATTGAGTAAGTTTTTTTCCCCTCTTCATTGTTGTTGTTGGTTTAGTTTTGTTGTCGGGTTGGTGTTAGAAATAGTCGTGTTGTGTTAATTTGAGGCAATTTTAACCGGATTAGTTGCTTTGTTGAATCAATTTCGTTTTTTCGGGTTTAATTTTGTTGTCAGTTTATTTTTTCCTGAAGAAACCGTTAAAAAAAACCCAGTTTTAGTGCTATATAATTTGTAAAAAAAGCTTCAACGCTAGTTGCCTTGTTAAAAAAAATCGCGTAGGCTGTCTTGTCAGCATTTTTTACTCATGAGAAAACTCGTGGTAATATATTACCACTACCCTCAAAGGTCGGGATATTTTTATTACATTTGAAAGTTGGGGATATATTTTTACCATCCTCCCAAAGGTGGGGGTATTTTAATTATTTTTCCCTTTATTTAAACAAACCGAGCTTGAACAAGATTTTAAGCTCGGTTGAAAGCTTGGCTCGTTCGAATAAAGCTCGAATAGCTCGAATTCTATGGAATTTCTAAAATTTCTTTTAAGTTAACATGTCATAACTAAGTAGAACTATTTAAAGCTCGAAAAAAGCTCGGTTCGAGTTCGTTCATTTCCTAAGCAAGCCGAGCTTGAACAAAATAAAAAGCTCGTTTAAAAATTAGGCTCGGCTCGGCTCGAGCTCGTTTAACAAATGAACAAGCTTGAACATGCCAAGCTCGGCTCGTTCGGCTCAAATAACACCCATAGTTAGGAGATACCCCTACTGAGATTGTTGTCAAGTACAAGTTTCATTCGTGCTGAGAGATCTCTACCACTCGACTATAAAAGATTAAAAATAACGACTTAGAGAGAAGAGTGAACCCCATACACAATATCTTACGTTTTTTTAAATTAAATAATAGATCCCAACTTTATATTCATAAAAATGAAAATAATAAATCGATATAAACTGACAAATATTTATCACCCGTTAAAGACCAGTAGAATATTTCACAAAAACACTGACAAATATTTATCACCCGTTAAAGACCAGTAGAATATTTCACAAAAACAAAGGCAACTAGTGTAATACCCGCGCCATGGCGCGATTGCGATGGGAAAAAAATGACAATATACAATAATTATTATAAGGAATGACCAAATAAAACATAAACAAATGTTTGGAAAGTTTAAAACAACAATATTGTTATCGAACGATAACAGATTATGGTTACGAAGACCAGCAGCGAAGTGCGAACAGATTCCAGATTTTGAACAGATGAAACAGATTTGAAAGCATAAGACAGGTTCGAGATATTTAATAAATAAAATAATGAAGGTAGACTTGAAATCTTTAAGAAAATGGTAAAAATGTTAACCATAAAGTTAGGCTCCATGAAAAGGTTTTTAAATTAAGATATTATATTGATATAGATTATTAGTATTGTAATGTATAAAGATTTAAATATAGATTAATAGTAGACATTAGATTTAATCCAATATTTTGATTTAAACCCAATGGTTAGTAAATGGGTAAAAAATTAAACCCAATGAAGAAGTTGTTGACATATCATCAAAAATATTATAAATTAAGATATTATATCGATAGATATTTTGAATTAAACCCAATGGTTAGTAAATGAGTAAAAAATGAAAATTAAAAGAAAAAACGTGATTGGTTAGAAGAGAGTGAAATAAGGAGAGCGCGCCACATCAGCGGAAAGTATACGAAATTAAGTAATTATATAGATATAGATGGTTAGTAAATGAGTAAAAAATAAAAATTAAAAGAAAAAACGGGATTGGTTAGAAGGGAGTGGAATAAGGAGAGCGCGCCACGTCAGTGGAAAGTATACGAAATTAAGTAATTATTATATAGATGGTTATTAAATGAGTAAAAAATAAAAATTAAAAGAAAAAACGTGATTGGTTAGAAGGGAGTGGAATAAGGAGAGCGCGCCACGTCAGCGGAAAGTATACGAAATTAAGTAATTATATAGATATAGATAGTTAGTAAAATTAAAGAAAAAAGAGAATTAAAGGAAAAAGAAAAAAAATTAAAATTAAAGAAAATCAAAGAAAAATGATAAAAATAATGATTGGTCGAGACTCCTAAAATTACTCTAAGCTTGACACATCATCCTAAACTCTTCTAAATTAAGAGTTTATATAGATATATAGATTGTTAGTAAATATGTTAAGAATAAAAGAGAATGGAGGATTAAAAAAAATTAATGGAAAAAAAGAGCAAAGGAGAAATAAAAAAATCAAGGAAAAAAACATAATTGGTCAATATTCCTAAAACTCCTCTAAGATTGACACATAAGCAAAGTCTTCTAAATTAAGGTTATATATAGATAGTTAGTAAAATTAAAGAAAAAAGAGAATTAAAGGAAAAAGAAAAAAAAATTAAAGAAAATCAAAGAAAAATGATAAAAATAATGATTGGTCGAGACTCCTAAAATTACTCTAAGCTTGACACATCATCCTAAACTCTTCTAAATTAAGGGTTTATATAGATATAGATAGTTAGTAAAATTAAAGAAAAAAGAGAATTAAAGGAAAAAGAAAAAAAAAATTAAAATTAAAGAAAATCAAAGAAAAATGATAAAAATAATGATTGGTCGAGACTCCTAAAATTACTCTAAGCTTGACACATCATCCTAAACTCTTCTAAATTAAGAGTTTATATAGATATAGATATATAGATTGTTAGTAAATATGTTAAGAATAAAAGAGAATAGAGGATTAAAAAAAATTAATGGAAAAAAAGAGCAAAGGAGAAATAAAAAAATCAAGGAAAAAAACATAATTGGTCAATATTCCTAAAACTCCTCTAAGATTGACACGTAAGCAAAGTCTTCTAAATTAAGGTTATATATAGATAGATAGATTGTTAGTAAATATGTTAAGAATAAAAGAGAATGGAGGATTAAAAAAAATTAATGGAAAAAAAAGAGAAAAGGAGAAAAAAAAATCAAGGAAAAAAAAACAAAATTAGTCAATATTCCTACAACTCCTCTAAGATTGACACGTAAGGAAAGTCTTCTAAATTAAGGTTATATATAGATTAAGGTTGGAGATGCCGGCCTTCGAAGCTGTAAAGGCCCACACCATGCCTATTTAAACTTAAACATGCTATAAATTATAAAATATGAGCATTGGGGAGCCATTAAAAATTTAAAACTCTTTAAGCCGTTTAAGGTATGCCACGTTAGATAAAAAAAAATATATAGATAGATATATGCTTAAGCTATCCGCTTGTATGAATTTGTTTTCAGTTTGTCCTCATAGTTTCATTGCGTGTAAGGTTTGCTTCATTTTTGAAGTAAGATAAGAATTCGATTTTCTAGACAAGTCTAGAGAAATCGAGAGATCGAACAAGTCAGTAAATGAATTAACCATAGAATAAAAAACAGAAGTAAATGACAGAAATGAAATAGCACAAAGTAAATAATAGAAAGAAAAATGCAAAAACAAAAGAAACGTGCAAGCTATCCTATACTGTAAAACAACACCAACACGACAAACAAATCGACCAACCAGGGAAGACGCACTCAGATAACTCTAGAGAACACTAGCGGATATCTCAGATTATGGACTCTGCAACGCCATCAGATGTCGATCGCACTTCCATGATGCCTTCGAGCACAACAAATCAATCTCCGTTCACACGCAACATGCAACACAATAAAAACAACATATCACACCAATCCGCAATCCCAACCTCGTCAAGCCAAACCATTGCTCAAAAGAATCCCCAAAACCCACCTCAACCTCTCAAGGACGATAACAAAATCGTAGGAGACTACTGGGTAGTCAACATAGAGACGGTAGAGATGGGACCGAGCCGAAAAAAGAACAAAAATATAGAGGCATGAAGACAGACTAAACGGATTGGAAAGGGAGAACCCCAACAACCAACCGATTCGGAAGACTACGGACAGACCCTAGAAGGAAACAAGAAGGGGCATCCAATACACCCAAAGGAAGTAGCAAGCGGTGCAAGACGAAAACGTCGACAACCAAGCAAAACCATCGAAGACTAGACACAATAAGTGGAACCACCACAAGAGAAGCCGAAGGAACCATTAGGAAGGGCAGACCCGAGCCAGGAGCTAAGGCCGAAGTTCAGGGTGACCTCGAAGAGGGCGGATCTGAGGAAGGAGCAAAGGCTGATCCACGGGAGACCCAAAGAAAGTTGCAGCCAATGGCGGCCATAAGGAAGAAGACTCAAGGCGCGGTAGCAGCAAGGAGGTTGGGGTAGGCGGTGGCCAAGGTGGTGGTAGACCGATAAAGGTAGGCGGGGGTGATGGTGAGCAGTGACGGACCCTGAAGCATTTAGTTGAGGGGGCGAAATTTTGATCTCTAATTTTTTTTCCGAAAAAATCATCAATATTTGAAGTTTCCTATTTAATTATAGTATTAAGTTATGGAGTTTAACAAATGATGAGTATGATAGAAGTGTACTAATTTTGATAAATGATATGAAAAATAATTTATATCGCTTCAGTTTTGAAACGTTTATAACTTTTTACTCAGTTATCGGATTTGAGCTTATAATATATCAAATCGAAGCTATCGACGAGAGGAATATGTATATTAAATTTCATTTTTGATTGGGGGGGCGACTGCCACCCCCGGTCCTTTAAAGGATCCGCCCATTGGTGAGGGTGAGCAGCACAACGAAAGAAAAACCAAACTTGAGGTTATAAATGTAAATACTCTACCAAACTTTAGCCCATGTGACTTAGAGACATCCCACCAAAAACACAATCGGTTGATCCTTAGGCATAGTTTGGCAAACGTGTTATCCAGATTGCCTTCGAAACTATGAGTATATACTGTATGTAGATTACAAACATTGCATTTACATAACCCGAATTAACATATCCGATTTCAGTGAAATGAAATTAGAGACGTTGAAAATCAAATTTTTTCACAACGGTAAGTGGATATAGAGTTACTGAGCTCACCCTCACAGTCCCAGTTACGTCCACATCAGCCCTCCCACTTCCATCCTCTCTGTCCCACAATCTCTCCCCATCTATTTATTATTCTTGTCTGATATCTCTATCTTACCTTCTCCACTCTCTCCCCTCCCAACCCACACAAATCTCTTTCCTTTTCTTTATCCTCCTCCTGCTCCAATTCCTCCAACACAAGCACCAATTTCCCCAAATCCCAAATCTCTCACCTTTCCTATCTTTTGCCTTCACCTTTCTTTTGTTTCACCAAACTTGGAACTGCTCCCCTCCCAGCTACAAAACTAAGCCAATAAAAATGTACTTCTTTCATCCCACTCTTCCTCCAAGCTCCCTCTTTTCTCACCCAGCATTGCATTTCCCTATTATCTGAGATTTTTGTTTTTAATTTTAGTTTTTTGGGGTGAAATGGAGATTGGGCATCTGGGTTTGGATGGGAGCCCGTGTTCAGGAAATGGGTATGGCTCAATTTCTCAAGATGGTGAAACATCAAGGCAAAAATGGGTCAGAAGATGTGAGGGTTTCAAGCAAGAAGGGTCTATGTTATGTGGTGATGATGTTTGGAGGACTCCAAAAGTGGCTAAACCTGATACTGATGTCTCACCTGCTGCCTCCACTGCACTTCTACTTGATAACAGTTGTGGTCTTGCTGTAGCCTCTGATGCTGATAAGCTGAGTGTTTCTTGCAATTCCAAGCCTGAAAGTTCAGCACTGGCTTACTTTCACCACATCCAAGCTGCTCACACCAAGAATGCAGGTAAAGTTTGAAGCTTTTTGTAAGTGCTGAATTGGACTGGAAATGTAGATGCTTTCTTTTTATTTTTGGGTACTAATTTGAAGTCCTGAATTGGTTTGAAAGCAAGAGACAAGTTGGGTTGTCAAAGTGGGTCTTCTATTGTTTTTATTGGTTTTGTTAGGGACTTTTTTGCCTATGTTTTTCAACATGAGCTCCTACCTTTGGTGAATGGTCATGTCAACAAGTGGGGACTTGAGAGTGTGTGTGTGTGTGTGGCTGGGTTTAGTGATCTTTGTCTCTCAAGGGATTGTTGGGGAAAAGTGAAGCTTCCCACTAATGTATGATACTATTCTTTCTGTTATGGACCATTGTTCAAATAATGTTTAGCATTTTCTTTTTTCTTTTTTTATTGCTTGTGATTTCATCATAAAAAATGGTAACATGGGGAAATGGTGAAAGTTGAAAGCTGAATTAATAAGCAAGCTATAGCTAGGGATGTACTAGTATTTAATTTCCCCAACTCATGTTCATCTTTCAAGAAAAAAACCTTTATCAGCAAAGACTTGGAGATTTGGGTTTTATGATGGGCATCTTTCAATGTCCTGAATTACCCTTTTTTTTACCCATTAGAGCTCCTTGATTACTGATATTTAATTTTTCATTTCTTAGCTATATAAGATGTGATTTTGTTGTGTTTAACAGGCTATTATTATTCTGGAGGCATGAATACTTCAACTGGTATGTATCTTGTAAGTGGAGTAAGAGGGCCATTCACACCATCCCAGTGGCTTGAGTTGGAGCAACAGGCCTTAATCTACAAGTACATGAAAGAAAATGAGCCAGTACCTCTTCATCTGCTCATCCCCATTGTTAAGGCCTTTGAATCTGCTGGATGGTTTGGCTTCAATGGCGGAGCATGTAGACCCAATTCATGTAAGACCTCTCTCTTGCTGAACGAAAAAAGATGTCATTTTAGTAGGTTTTTAGGCAATTAGTTGATGAGTTATTAGGTTATTGAAAATCCCCTAAGCTTTGCAATTAAAGTTGGGAATCATTTATGAATACCTTAACTTGAATTGGTACTCCTTTGATTTTTGCTTCAATGTTGTTTTGAGTTGCTGTCATAATTTAATTCCTCATGTGTCTGTCTTATGTTATTGGGGCCAGGGGGAATGGGTCCTTTCCATCTGGCTTATTCAAACAGCACTGACCCTGAGCCAGGTCGGTGCAGAAGGACGGATGGGAAGAAATGGCGGTGCGCGAGAGACGCAGTAGTTAACCAGAAGTACTGTGAGAGGCATATGAATAGAGGCCGTCATCGTTCAAGAAAGCATGTGGAAGGCCAAGGCAATGGCAATGGCAATTCCGTTTCCGGAGCAACAAAACCCTCCACCACAAAGCTGATTCCTCCATCTGTGGCTTCATCTTCCGCAGATCCATTGGTGCTCCCGGGCAACAACTGTCCATCAAACAGCTTTGATATCAACCAACACCACCACCACCACTATCAAGCCAAGAGCTTGCAGCAGCCCTTAGCTCCAATTCGAAATACGACCCCCTTTGTCGACAGGTAATTGAAATCCATTCACAGATCACACATCAAGCTTTCAGGTCCACAGCTGAATATAACATAATGGCATTTTGCAGGATGCAAGGCAGTGATGAATCAACTCTGAATGGAACTGGAGTTCCTTCCCAATCCCCTTTTGACGCGGTTTCATGGAAGACCTATGGCTCTTCTCCCTACAATCCTGCTGATTTCATGTCCTCTACTTCCTCCCGAGAGCTTGAGATGGGTTTAGGAGTCGGGTTTTCAAAAGCCGAGAGCCATGAACAAGCAAACTGGACACCAATATCATACGGGCCTCTTGGCGAGGCACTTCAATGCAGCAGTAGTACAACAACCAGCAACAACATGTTTCCGCAAGGGTGGGAGTATGGAATCGGAAGCTGCCAACTGAGCTCATTGTCACCTACTGGAGTCCTGCAGAGGAGTGGCCACGCGTCTTTGTCGAATAGCAGCGCAGGGAGCAGCCCAAGGGCTGATAACAGCAAGGCGATCGATCACTCTTGTTCATTGCAAGGATTGAATCTGGGTTAGGAGATTGGGAATGATCCTTTTTGTTGCCTCACCATGGCGAACAGTTCAGATTGCTGGTGCCTGTATTTATGTGAAAACACGGTACTTACCGCGTAGTTGGAATGAATGTAATAAGTAGCCTGAACTATTATGGATATGTTTGGCGAAGGGTTTGTGTGCGTTATAAGGTATCGGTATTAACGCATTCACCAAACATACCATTAAAGTTAGAGGTTTTAGAACCACCATTAACATGAACTTTGTGTTTAGAGGAGCTTTGCATTGGCCTAAATGATTCAAATAACATCATATATGTAACCTAGATCATAGGAAATTGGGTCAACAAGCCAAATCTGAAGACAACAAAGATAGTGGATGATAACTTGGGCCTGGTATGATATTTTGACTGGGTTGGCCCATTCCCAAGCCCGCCACCTTGTCTCCATCTTGTATTATACTCCATTCGATATTTGATGTTTTATAAGATGAAATTTGATCAACAATATTTCATGTTTTATAAGTAATAATTATATTTTTTTACTTTTGCACTAATATCAATATAATTTGTACTATTTTTTTTGTTAACCAATTATATTTGTGCATAATAAATGTGATGGCAGAGTAAAAATTATTTGATGTGGTATTTAAAGGTGAAAGTGACATTTCTTAATCTTTCTGCATATCTCTAAAACATCAAATATTTCTGATTGGAGGGAATAAAAAATAATAAATTAACTAGTTCAGTTCCTTTGTGCGTGTTATGATATTATTATATATGGATGTACAAGATACATGTACATTTACTTAGATAGAAGTTTACCTTTTAGATAAGATTTTATTCTTGGAGACCAAGGAAATTCTTTCTATATATATTTTATTTGGTAGAATCCCCTTGACACACAATTGAATACAATCTCATATTCTCCCATCTTTTGACCTAAATTATAACACGTTATCAGCACGAGTTTGCTCTTACTAGGTTTTAAGATCGTAGTCGGTTGTTCTCAAGCTTTTTGTCAATTTAAAAGATAAGTTTCAATCGAACTAAATCTCCATGTTTTACCAATTTGTGAACTCTTTGATCACCTTAATCGATTGTGTGATTAATTATTCATGGTTTCTTTGATTTATTAGCTTTTCGATATGTAATTGATTATCACCATTGTGGCTGGTCGCTTTGATTCTTCTTTGATAGTTAATTACTTTACTCGTCTTCGCACATCATCATCGCATAAATATATGTAATTTGTATACTCTTGACTAGAATTGATATATAATTAATTTGTTTACTGCTGTTTGTAATCAATTAGTATACGTCTCTCAACCCGAATTCTGTTTGCCGTATTAACCCTATATATCTAATTGAAGCTTGTGTGTGTAGTATATCATATAATGCTAATGTTTTCCTATATATCATCCTAATCCATGGATTAATTGCTATATATCTAATACGATATCCCCGTTGGCTTAAATTAATGTTAATATATAGTATTATATCATCATAAAAGCCATGAATTAATCGCTAGATTAATTGCTTATTCCTATATATCATACTACTGTATCATCCTATATATCAAGTATCGATTGCTTAGTTTTATATATCTTCAACCTAGATTTAATTAGCACAACTATTAACAATTGCAGAACGATGATGGCAAAAAGACGTACTGACGTTCGGCTTCGTCGTCTCCACACTCTATGGTCCTCAAGAGCTCCTCATCGCAGCCATCGAAACCGTTCGATTATGCTCGGCCCTCTCCTTCTCCGACGGTCGTTCTCTTAGTGTTGATTAATTAGGGACTCGATTATCCCAAAAGCACCTCCGATTATCCCAAAAGCATGTCGAGGGGATGTCCTTGCACCCGCGATCATCTTCGGCCGGCCCCACACCGCCCTCTCCAAAATCAAACGAAGAAGACGATCTATTTGTTGCAAATATGGATTAACTACGAAATCAGCCCGGAAAGTTGTCACTAATTCGCAGATTGTCTCGTATCTTTTATGCAATTACATAAAATGGCCTATAACTTCCAGAGTTGCATATTTTCCATGTGAAATATATGAACACATCCCGAAGATGTTGGGTAGACATAAGTTATACGAACACCGAAGTGGTGAATTTTATCCCTTGAAGCGGATAAAGAGATATATCCCCTAAAGAAAATAAATTAATTACCAAACACATGTTACACATCCCCCGAAGAGGATGTATACATAAA
The DNA here is from genome assembly GCA_037127255.1 of Persicaria tinctoria. Lineage (NCBI taxonomy): Eukaryota > Viridiplantae > Streptophyta > Magnoliopsida > Caryophyllales > Polygonaceae > Persicaria > Persicaria tinctoria. Next base: position 14,088,936 of record JBANSL010000007.1, on the reverse strand, counting down.
TTATATCAATCTCTGAAGTTGGCCATATAGTTCTGCGTCGTCGTGGAGGTAAGTGGAGGTAAATACAATTTGATTTTTCTAATTTATTATTTTATTTATAAATAATTTAATTGGTCTCCCAAGTAGAAAATATTAAATCCCTCGAAGTGGATGAAAGTAAAGAAATTGATATTATGAATCACTTGATGTGATTGATAAATTTTATCCCCGTAGTGATGAAGCAATAAGTATCTTTCATGTAGCGATGAGTAATGATTATTGTTTTGTTTTGTTTTGTTTTGTTTGTATATTATATTTTTATCATCATCTCCTGAAGTAGATGAAAAGTCATATCTCTCGAAGTAGATAATGAATAAAAATAGATTGTCGCCAATTGGAAAGATAATCAAAATAAGGCATTATGATAATATTGTAAATCTTTTTTGGAGTGTGATTATGTACGCGTTGCTCACATAAGAGGTACGTTGACTTTCCTTGCTTGATTAATTAGAATTTCAAAAGGTTTAAGGCCTTATATATAAGGATGGATATAATTATGTTATATGATATGTGTTTTAAATAAACCATGATTCTAATTTATTAATATTTTGATTTGGTGATGGATGGTGTCATGTGAGAGGTTTATCCACGGATCCACACTAGGATATCATGGTAAAAGAAGGTGAATCCTAGAAGATTGAACTCTACTTGGTAGTGGGTCTATATGGTTAAGCTCGACTTTAAGGTTCGTGATGGAGTTGGACTGATTTTCAACATTGGTATATGCGATTGAACTTGCGATCAGGTAAGCCTAAACATCATACATTTGAATTATGATTTTTGTGCCTCTTGATCATGAGTGATTATATATGTGTGTTATGAGTTCATCTCGTACATTAAATAAGGATTACCATTTACTCATTTAGTTGCTAATTACAATATGACGTTATTGATTGCACATGTAGATTTTATATCATAAATCATCCCATAGTGCTAATATACTTTTGATATATAAGAATTTAGAACATTGATAAATTATGTGCGATTTGGGGTGACGATGCATATATGATATAGATATGGTTATTGGATAAATTGACCATATATTGGACGGATACATGATAAATGATATCTATATGAATTGATACATTGATAAGTTGATGAATAAATAACGTCATCATGCATCGATTAAATATTAGCCTCATCTTTGTAGTGATGAGCTAAGATGATATTGTTGATTCGATCTTGTACTTGTAACTATATGTTTCATATATGATTTGTTTCATAGAAAGTGAAATATAAACTCCTGAAGTGGTTAAACTTGTTTGATTCCTGGTCACCAGAAGTTGACATTATTTATATGTGTCATGAAGTTGATTTGTATATAACTTAAATTGGAGATAGTTATTGAACCTATCACTTTAAGTTTACATATTAATCTGTATGTGAATTGTATTGTTTATTGAAACAAATGATGAATATCTGAATCAATATCCCCCTGAAGTGGTCACACAAATTTTAATTATGTGTAGTGGATTTATTTTAATTTACTGAGATCGCTTTTATTATTTACTTGTGATATATTTGAATTTACTTTTTCACAAACTCAATGTGTTTCTAGAAGAAACAACTTGTTAAGAGTTGGTATGTCATAAACATATGTGGTTTTATAGTATATATATTGTTTGTATAAAGTTATCTCTTGAAGTAGATAAACTTATCTCTACATATGAAATATTATCAACGAAGGAGCCTAGATGATCCAGCACCTTTGATTCTGCAAACTTGGTCGTATTTGGTTTGTTATTAGTATAATTTGGCTATTTGAAGCTACATGGAATCTATGTTTTATTTATCTATTTGATTTGATTTGCATTTTATGTATATGTATATGCATTGGAAATATTTCTTGAAGAAACCATTATGGGTAGATGATGCCAATTTTATTCTACTAATGATGATTTGGGAGAAGAGTTTGAAGCAAATCCTTGTTAAATTGTGTGAAATCGATAAATATATTCTTGAGAGCCCGAAGACTCTTTATTTTGGGATCTTGTTCTTAATCTACTTGGGTATGGTAGAACTCAAATAAATAGCTAGCTAAATGACCTATGGTTCATAGCAACCTCTTTTATTGCCAGATGCAACATATAAAATGTTACCTCTAGCAGAGGACATAAAGAGGATACGGTGCGCGCGACCGTTGTTAGGATACTGGTCATAATTTTAAAAATGATTATAAATAATCATGTATGAGTCGACTCCCACATCAAGGAGAATGTGGAAGAACAAGTCAAGGATGATGGTTTACCTAATTTGGATTTGTAATCTCCCGAACTGTGAATGGATCATCGTATACAAATGTTAGAATGGTTTAGAGCTTACTATCTGATGATATGGAAAACCTGAAGTTTTTCAAGATGAAATAACTAATCAGTATTTGTATAAATTCTATACTTGGCATAATTAAACCTTATACATGGCTCCAGAAGAGCATCAAAATTAGTCCTCAAAGGCATGTTGATATAATCAAGGCGTAAACTCATATGAGAAAATGAATCTAGAAGGGCGTCAAAACACTCAAGGGAATGAGTGATGATAGATAAATTGGGATCGTGAAAGCCGATAATTGCCAGAAGCAGTGGTTTTCTTCTAATTGAGGATGTCAAAAGAAGATCTGACATACAGTAAATAGATTACCCATGTTGGCAATATGGATATAATATGAAAATACTATAAATGAAATTGATATGTTGGATAAATGAGCATTGAAAAGCTGACGATTAAATCGATCAAGTGAAGTCGTTTCTTATGAGATTATCATTTAGGATAATGCTAATGCTTGGAATGACCCAGTAGAGTCGTCAATAATGGCTAACAATAGAATAAATTCTCCTTTGTAATTTATCTCCAGGAGAGAGCTTTATATTTACAAGTTTTTAAATGTTCGGTTTATGCACCGAAATCTCCCCAAGATTACACTTAGTTGTTGTAAATCAACAAAGATGATGTATATGGAGGATTGAGTCCTCATAGATGATCAAATACCTAGAGTTTATCACGGATGATAAAATACTCGGTATTTAGGGGGAGAGGAAAAGGAGATCAAGAAGTAATATGTTGCATGAACTAGAAGGGAACCAAAAGTTCAATAAACTATATAACAAACAAGCTAGTAAAGGCATTAGTAAATGCAAAAGATGGTGACAAAAGTCACATTTAAAACAAATAATGCACTAGCATGATTTAGATCGAAGTTCTAGTAGTAACTTCAAATATGTCCACTGGTATAAAACTTCTGAAGAGATTTCATGAATGTTGACAATCTTAGAATTGATTATGAGTTGTCTTGAAATTACCAGATCCTTGATTATCGCTGATGACACATATCTAAGTTTGCACTTGAAGTGCTTGATAAGAATAATTAGAGCTTCTAAAAATATCTCGACCTGTAGTTCGAGTGTACAAAGAGAGATATATTACGATATGAAGACAAATGATCTTTTCATCTTTGATTAGATTGTGAAAGAATATTAAGGGTCAAGAAGTACCATGTCTTTAGAAAATTGGTGATTTATATGCTAAATTGAGGGGGAGAAAAGTTTTACTCTTTTCCTTAACTTTGGTCTTTGTCCCATTTGGGTTTTTCAAAGAAAAGTTTTTAACAAGACAACTCCCCTCATAAAGATACATGGTATATCCCAAATTCTAGAAATAAATAATTCATGCAAAGATGGATTATTTAACATGAAGTTTTTGGACTTGTAGCTCCAACATTGAAAAGTGTAGTATTAATTGGTTTTAAGTGGGTATTCATACCACTACAAAAAAAAAACATATTGGCCACGCATGGTAGCAACGACAAAGGATTTGTCGTGGCCAATAGGTAACAAAAACCAAATTAGCCATGGATGATAGCAACGGCATGGTTTGCCGTGGCGATTGGATAACAAAAACATAAAATAGCCATACACGGTAGCAACGGCATGGATTTTCCGTGGCAATTGAGTTGGTTTTTACTAAGGCATAACCACGGTAGTGGAGTCCCGTAGCTAATTTTGTTATATATAGTTGGATGATATTTGCTACGGCTCGGTAATGCTGTGGCTAAATTGAATAATTTTTTTTTTGGGTTCAAAAATAAAATAAAAAGGTTAAAAGAAATAGAAATATATTATATTCCACTTTTAAAAAATTAATTTTTTTTGGTGAAAAATTGAATTTTTTTTTTATTGTTGTTTAGGCGGGGATAATTCCCGGCTTGTGAAAAATAGAAGAGCTTTCTTTCTAAACCTAAAACCACCGCCTCTTTCCTCCTCTCTGGATCTCTCTCTCTCTCCCCTCAACCTCTCCGATTCTCCGCCTCTCTGGCTCATTCTCCAGACCATCGCCTATCTCCATAGATCCCTTCTTGCCTCTCTCCACAAATCCTTGTCTCTTCCCAACCCATTCTCTTGCTACGGCTGCATACACCAAACATCGCACAAACCTTTCTTTCGTGTTTTTTTTATCAGAGATTCCATGGAGACAGAACGGATTACCGAGTACTCACATGGATCGAAGGCCGAGGAAGAGGCCTCATCTGGGATGAGATGTGGCTCCCCGGGTAACGGATCTTGCTCAAAGTCTTGTCCTTTAGTTGTATTTCGGTTCAATTTGTTTCTTATTCGCCAAATCTATTGATTTTGCTTTGGATCTGGGGCTTTAGAGCTATTCGGTTTTGTTTCTTGGCCGTTCCTAAAATACTTCCGCTTCCTTTAGGAAACCATCTGTACGTATCTCTTCGTCAACTGAAACCCTAGACTCTTCGATCTCCATTGCCGCTCCTTTCTCTCCTCTAGGGTTCATCCAACTATGGCCCATCCGAATTTTATTACATCATCTTCCACGAGCTTCCTCCTAAGGTAAACACATTTCTCTTAATCTTCAAGAACACAAACCTCCAAAATGGCATGTTCTCCCAAATCTGCGTTTATGAGAAGTCTTCAAGAATGCAGTCTTTGAAATTTTGCCCCATTCCCTTACATTTACATTTATGAGAAGTCGAGAAGAACGCAGGCCTCCGAAATCGGCCTCCTATGAAATTTATTTGATGAATGGTTTAGGTAGCTATAAACTTATTGATTTTATGTTAATGAAGAAAGTATGCGCCTTTTGAATTGAATTTTTAGTTTTAGATTTGAATTTTCCAGCCCTTCCTTTTGCCTTATCTCTTATCTAAATTTTTTCTCTATGTCTTTCTTGTAAAGTTTATACTTCTAAGGCTACTTTCTTGTAGTGCTTAATTTTTATTAAGAATAAGAATTGCCCTGACAAATTAGTTGATGGCTGAATTGAATTGAACCAGAGAGAGATAATTGTGGGCAGTGGTGGAGAATATTATGTGATAAAATTGTTTGAAATGAATTGTTTTTTTAAAATAAATTGTGTTATATGGATGGGGATTTCAAAGATTTAATCAAACGGATATTGAGTAATGCTCTCATGGATCATGGTTTCTAAGAGCACTAATGCCGTGTCAGTCACTTTCTTTCAGGATTGGGTTTGATTTAGTCACTAATGCTAACATCACTAATAGAGTGTCTTGTACCATGAATGGATCCTATTGATAGTTCTAACTGCTAACACCACTTGGGAGTTTGGAAGAAACAAATACTACAAAGTATATGCCAAATGATTATTTTGTCAATAGAAAAATCTTGAAATCTCTATTACTAAAATCTCCTTCAGTCCTCTATTTTTTTTGACATGTCCATTATCATTTATCTATGTTAATGGAGAGATATCTCATTTATTTAACATGGTTGCTAGAAAATACTCTGCACGTGGTAGAGTTTTCTGAGCTGTTGTCTTCTTATTTACCTGGGTGATCATTGACAGAAAACTTACGCCAAAACAAACAAAGATATGAACAAGAAATAAGGGATATCAAACGAGAAATAGCAGCTGGTAATAAGACACCTGCTCAATCTCAAATCAAATTCTCTGATGAAGCACTTGCTGAGCAAAAGGACAGCATCGGGATTGCTGATGAGATAGTTGCTTTGGCAGTGCAAGTTTACGCTTGGTATAAAACGATGCATCTCTCTTACATGAAGTTTTTTGTAATAAGGAAAAGAAATCTCATATTTTTCATTTTCCTTATATTCTATATATAGGTTGATGCTCACATTCAACAACTTGATCATTATCTGAAAGGCTCATAAGAAGAGATTCAACTTGGTATATTATCGGTTTTTATTCGACATAAATTTTTGCGTGTGTATATACTACAAATAGATCTTCATAAAAAAAACTCTTTCTTGTTCCAGAACGGAAGAACGCATCAACCCCTATGAAGGCAGATCAGAATACACGCCCTACCAAGACAGGACAGGGTGAAAGCAGCAAAGGTAGACGTAAAAAGTGTGTGCAAGTTCAGCCAACATTCAAGGTAATACTTATATGATATGAAAATCCTCAATTACATAACCATCCTCAATGGCCCATGTAGAACACGCCTAGCTACCGCCACAGTTGCTGCTTCTGCTGCTACAACAACTCCCCAGCAAGCATGGATTTAGATCAAGAGTCAATTTTAAGTTTGTTTTCTTCTTTGGTTGTTGGATGTTTAAGAACTATGTAGTATATCTTATATGATTCTTGATACAGGTACAGTTGTAAGACGCAAACGCAGGAAACTTTTGGTGACGAAATCTTGGTGGCAAGGGGTGGACAAGGAGGGGTGAGAATTCATGTTTTTCTGACTTTTGGATCTGAATTGGACGCTTCCTTACTTGATAAAAGTTCTATGTGCTCTTATTAGTAAGTTTCTTATGCAGTTATCAAGTCCCTAACAAAAATAAATAAATAAAGTTATCTTATGTTTGTACTTTGACATCTTGGTTTTATTATCTTCCTGATGAGCTTACACCTTGGACGGTCTTGGTTGCAACTTTTTAAGACGGGGGGACTCGAGTATTAGTTCATGTTGTTGATGCTGCTGCAGAGGACCCTGTAAAAGATTTTAGAACAGTTAAAGAAGTACTTACTCTTTTTCCCCAGCTAACATTTTCTAATTTTGCTAGGTACTAGAAGGTAAAAATAATAGACCCAGTGCAAGTTCATTTACAGTAACACATGATAGGCATTTTACCCTGAATTCTGATAATTTTTGTCCCTTAGATAAAATACATTATACCCGAGATAAAAGCTATTTACCAGATATAATATATAAAGGTAGACAACCTCCATAAAAAAAAGTATACGAATTTGTGAAGGCAATTCTTATTCTTAATAAAAATTAATCACTACAAGAAAGTAGTCTTAGAAGTATAAACTTTACAAGAAAGATATCGAAAGAAAATTTTAGATAAGAGACAAGGCGTTGCTCAATTTTTGTGGCTTCCTTATTGAAATCAACTTCTTCCAGCATTGACTCTCTTATGTCTTTCACGATTCCAACCTAAAAGAGGAATGGAAATTATTAACTTGAACTTTAGAACTGCAAAACTAGGATTTTGCATAAATGTATTGTTTTTCTATTTGAGTTTGATAGGTTAGATGGAGTTGTTTGCTACTTCTAAGTTAGTACATCCAGCAATCCACGTATAATAAGTAGAAGGGGTGATTCATTACATTTTTTTGGGCCTACGGATATCTTGAACCAAACAGTAACTTCTCCCCAAATCAAACCCTACTCAAATCGTGCTCAGATCTCTTGAATAAAAATGAAAGGAGTTTGAAAATATTACCTAAAAATAGAGATGCCAGAGAAACAAGGAAGATGTCGATCAGCACATAGGCAGAGTTACCCGCGACGTGGTCAAGAATTTGAGGATAGGCATTTTCTAATTTTGCTAGGTACTAATATTAGTTAATTTTCGTTTTTTTTTTCCAGTTTACAGTAACAAAGGATAGGCATTTTACCCTGAATTCCGATAATTTATGTCCCTCAGGTAAAATACATTATATCTTAGATACAAGCAGTACATTTTACACAGAATAGGCATTTTACACAAGATATGCATTACAGTAACATCTAATTTTGTGTACAATATAAGTTGGACATGGCTAAATTTTGATAAGTAATCGCCGCAAGATTTTACTGGACATACATATACTACTATATGAAGCGTCATTAGTGCTTGAGATAACTCATCTTTGATTTTTATCTACATATAATTTTCATTTTTATTTTTGAGTTTGAATATCAATATGATTTGGGTAGTAGGAGAAAAACAAGTTGCACTGATCGATGAGTGTTATTTTTGGTGTTACAGGTATGGATCACCGCCTCATGGTGGATTTGGAGCTGGGTTAAAGCGGGTGGTTATGCTCTTCTGTGGCCTTGACACTTTAGGAAGGTGTCTGCAGGGCCATTACAAGCAACTTTATATCATTCTATCTGTTGTGTACTCAAGTGTTCCCTGTGATATAAGGTTTGATTCACATTGAAATGCAACGAAATCTTAAAAATAGGCACTTTAAGTACCCGTTAATCATTCTTTTTTCCACATTTCTTTTCTTTTAAATGAAGCTGAGCACCATTCTGATGTTTTGTTGGTTGTCATAGGAGTCAGGTGATGTTATTGTATTGATGTTATTGTTGTTTACAGTTTAGAAGAGAAACTTGATGCACTATTAGTATGTATTTTCAAAACTACAAAAGGTTGTGACTTTCAAAGAATTGAATCAGCATCTTTGTCCCTTTTTCAGTGTAACTGAACAGTTTTATAGGTTAGTTTCACTCTCTTTAATATGCGAGAAGGCTGAAAACCATTCCGGCGATACTGGAATTAACTTCTGATAATTTGATATGGTTTGTGTATGTTCATTAATCGTCAAATATTGCAGCATCATACATGTATTCTTACCTAGTTTTGTTTAAAAGCGATTACATGCCTTTGATATTATGTAGTTTTACTTTGACAGAATAGGTCTGATGAGTTTCTTATCTGTGTGATTGTTTGGCTGTGATTACTTCATTGGCTCTTGGTGATTGTTTTGGTCTTTCAGAATGGGTTGAGTTGTTGTTCAGTGTCAATTAGCCACCTTGTTAAAATATGGTTTCATTTTGTGATTCGGATTAGCATTATAGGTGATGCTAAATACTAGTGTTTATTTAATTTAAAAAATCCAGAGGTTGCAAACACTACTCATGTTTTTTGGTGATTGTTTTTCTACGCATGATTCCTATGGATAATTGAAACTAATATGAGCCTTTGTATTTAATTGAAGCCATGTCTATTGATCTCAATATACCTTTTTTTTTTTTGGAATCTATAGGAATGGAGTTATTGTTGTATCTCCCAATTATGAATCAGGAGACACATCGACAAAAGAAGATATTGACGACGTTGTATCCGGAGAAGTTGAAGGAGATGTTCCGCAAGCTCCTTTGTTGAGTTGGCAAGGACTCATTTAAGCACCAATATAAGGACTGCTTTTGTTTGGCTCCATGTATGTATGTACACATGCATTTTCTAAGAATGCTAAAACTCTGGAATTGGAAACATATTTTTGTTATATACAATTTGATTAGAATGTTAAATCTAGGTTATATGGAAGATTTTATGATGGTTGTACCTATTTGTGAAGTTATCATTTGATTATATTAGATTAGAGTGAAAGCAGAGACTAAATAGGTGAAACAATGAAAACATGGAAAAGGCCTTCCATTGGCCACGACATCTTGCCATGACAAACTAGAAAAAAAGCTAGAATGCTAGCCACGGCATACATCCCGTCACATGGCCAAAAAGCGCCAAAATTTTGGCGGCTGGAATTTATAGCCACGGCAACCACCCGTCGCAAATATTTTGGCCAGATTGGCTTCGTTAGGTTTTGCCACGGCTTGTTTGCTGTGGCTATCAAGATAGCGACGGCAGATCCCGTCGCCAAACTCTTTTGCCACCGATGGTTTCCCCACGACCTGTTTGCCGTGGCTATAGCCGTGGCTACTACTCTTTTGCCACGACAAATGGTCTTTTAGCCACGGCAAACAGCCGTTGCGAAAATGTTTTTTTTTTGTAGTGTACAAAGGAAACTATAAAGTCAAATTGATTGCCCAAAAGCTTATTAAAGGTTACATAAGAATGTATTTACCAGAAGTGAGTATAATTCTGGCTCCAAATGTAAATGACAGACATTGTAGGTGCATACCCATATAAATGGAAAGAATCGATTGAAAATGCCCGAAGCATTATTATCAAAGTACTGTCACATGCAGTTGGTTAAAGGTCCTTATTAGAGTACCTGAATTACCTATATTTGTGAAAGCGGTGATATTTTATTATGTCCCGAAATACCATACAAAGTTGTACTCTTTTCCTTAATCTTGTTTTTTATCCCACTGAGTTTTTCCAAGGTAAGGGTTTTAATGAGGCAACTTAAGCACCATTTAATACATCGGATCCCGTGATCAACAATGAAAAGCACACTAGGTCCTGAAGTACCTTATGCTTGTGCATCCAAAGTAGCTCAACACCAATACATGGAAGTCAAGCGCGTCAAAATCAATCACGAAGACATTACAACTTATACACATCAAAGACAATGTTGAGATTCGACCATAAGCTCATGAAGACGGCGACATTAAGAAGAATGAGAAGACTTCGAGGAGGATGTTGAATTCGAGGGAGTATACACGCATTGCACTCTTTTCCCCTTCGATCAGGTTTTATCCCACTGGGTTTTCCTGACAAGGTTTTTAATGAGGCAGAACAACAAGAGCATTCATTGAAGGCTGCACTCTTTTTCCCTAAGCTATGGTTTTGTCCCATTGGGCTTTCCTAGCTAGGGTTTTAACGAGGTAGTCAGCGGAATAAAGATTGTACATCCAAGGGGGAGTGTTATGATATTATTATATATGGATGTACAAGATATATGTATATTTACTTAGATAGAAGTTTATCTTTTAGATAAGATTTTATTCTTGGAGACCAAGGAAATTCCTTCTATATATATTGTATTTGGTAGAATCCCCATGACACACAATTGAATAGAATCTCACATTCTCCCATCTTTTTCCCTAAATTATAATAGTGCGGGATTTTAGTATTAATTTGTTTGATATTTTAAAAAAGGCGTATAAAAAAAAGTTTGTAAATAAATCTTACGCAATGTGTTACACAATGTGTCACTCACACTGACTACTGACAAATGATAAACCTATGAACATGAAAATATATAATATCATTACTGAACCACTGGTAGCCCTTGGACCATCTGTTGGTCGAGGGCTCTGCCATCGAACCCCTGGCGGTTACCGATCACTCGGTCAAGACTCAACTTAATTGTGTTGAATTGAGTTTGTCTACAGAGATTATATAGCCTTAAATACATCTAATTCTACTGGGATAAATTTATCAATAACGCTCAAATACGGCAAGGTTCAGAATCGAACTTTCGCTTACTCGACTTATTGCTAGAGAAGCTAGCCGAAATGAGATCGGGTGTTTTCACGTCTCACCGTAGTGTCCGATTTGTCTTGATTTTCGCTTGATGAACAAGAAGGAAAATGGGTTTGAAAGATACATACAGCAGCATGTATAAAAGCCAAAAGCCAAAAGCCAAAATATGAGTAGAGGAAGGAGCAATTCCTTCCTTAAGTAAGAAATGGAGTAAAAAGGACTATAAAAAAAAAAAACAACGTCTCCAGTTGAGATAAATCTTTGATTGTGAGCGGGTTACGTGACTCACTTTGTCTCCTTCAACAACTTTTTGTTTCAATTAATTGAGGGGGACATCGACATATATAGCTCGTGATCTCGTCTCCTATTACGAGTTTTGGCATCAATTTGGTAAGATCAGACCTATAACACAACTTAGTGATTCATCACGTATTATATCGACTTATCACGAGTTCCACTCCCACTTAAAAATAACCTAAAATAAGAAATTAACTAGTCATATTCCCGCTTCTTAACGTGTTTACGTTAAAAAAAGAAATAAGATAAGCAAAATAATATATTAGTAGATACATTATATCATATTGTAAAATAAATATTTACATCGAAAATAAATTTGACATGATTTCAAGATAAACCAAGAACTAAATGAGGAAAATGCAAAAAAGTAGTTGTATTCCCTTCACTCACAAAACATATTAAAAAACGAAAGAAAGTTATGGTTAGACAATAAGAAAGTTATGGTTAGTCAATAAAGGCTACATTCTCGACTTTGACGTTTTGATGTCATTGATATCTTTCGCTGCAAGTGGAGCTCTTTCAGTATAAGAACCACGATCTGTTGGGTAGGGTCCGACCCTAAATGTCATGTACCCAAATTTAACATGTACATCATTCAATATGTGTAGATTACGGATTGTGGTATTTGGATAAATAAATAACAATAGTCTCACCATAAGAAATAGATGTGAAACGACGACTTGAAGAAGGTGAGGTCACACAATTTGCTTGAGGTGTGAAAAAAAGAACATCAGTATATCGGAAAAATTATGAGAGTAATTAAACCAACATCAAAACAATGATTGAAATATTGAATAAGGGGAAAATACCATTAGAAATGTCCATCAGAGGGGTCCTTTTATGTTTGGTAGATTCTGGGATAACTGTATTACCTCTCCTTGTGGAAAAAAAAAATGGTTAATGGTACATGGTAATGTGTAGGGAGTTATATAATTGAAATAAGTTGTTCATACGGGTTTGAGAATGTAAACAAAGGAATACCGTTTAAAAGTTCCATTGTGAAGGTCATACGATGTCTGACGGGAATTGGAGTAACGGACTTACCACGATCTGTTATAGGATATTTCCGTAGAAAATGATTGGTTTATAGATATAAAGGAGCAATTGAAATGGGGATTATGGTACACCAAACTATCTGATACTTGTCAAAGTTCATGAGGTCCACAGTAGGCTCAGACCGAAAACTATCTTGCCAACCCAGGAAGGTGAATTTATGGAGGAAAGAATTAAAATTATTTTAAGGGAGATTGAGTTGTTGGAAGTCTTATGATGGTGAGTTGATTCGGGTAGCAGCGTCAGGTCGAATCTGGTTGTGTGAGCAATATTGGCTCGAGTATATAATAGAAATAACTCCGAGTAGATATGGATTGAGAAACAGAGCACCTGATTTTACTGGATTGAGAACATGGTATCTCTCTAATTGAGAAACTATCTAACGTGCTCATCCAAGGTAGAGATAATCTCTAAAATAAAATCAAAGATTTTGTATATGAAAACATATCTAATTAGAGTAAAAGGGAAAAAAAATCAGTTATGCGAATCTACTTTGAACAGAGGAAAATCCCTGACCTTCAAATTTTTACCTAATAAAAAAATAACAGATCGTGCAATGGAAGGGTTATGCATATCTAATTTTTTTTATTCAGATAAATTATTGAGAATATTGTAAAATGGAAGGTGTTCTTTCAAACATGTTAACTTGTCCCAACAGGATTCGTGCAATGGAAGGGTAGGCCATGGTATCTTACAAAATAATACTACATACTATAATTATTCTGGCATATATTAGGCCATGAAAATTAGTATATTATTTATAAAGCAAATTGAATCAATAAATTCATTTGGATTGAGGTTTCTACGTTGTGAAAGATGATGCCACAAATTGTATGCTAAGCATATGCATAAATCATCTGCTGTCTAAAGAGAACGAAGGCTCCAAATTCACAATTTTTTAGTCGTTCATTTACTTTATGTAAATATTCATTTTTCAAACAGTATCCTCGCGCAGAATCCATATGCAAGGTTAAATGTGATTTACTCCCATGGAAAAGCCTCTGAGCATGGCTAGCTGTATGATATCTTTGCTCAGCTCAAGATCAATCTCAGGATCAATGAGTTTGGCAAGTTTTATGGCTTTGTTAATTTGTCTAAGTTCCTCAACAGTTGTATTTTGAACTTATAGTCTATTAATCATGTTAATTAATGATTGTTCTCTGTAGATGATAACATTTTGTTCGGTTTTCATCAGACACCATATCTTGAAAGAAATCAATAAATATCTTCACAAAAATAAAGTCTTCACAGAAATAGGAATAATTTATAAAAAATAACAAATCTATACAAATCACTAAACCGCATCTACTGACTACTGTATATATATTAACCTTTGCAGTAGGAGATGGGCAGCAATGGTCAATTGTTGCTTCAAGGTCGAAATCCATTGTGGTTGGGTCTGGTGATGGTTGATTAGGATTAGGAGAGATGGATAAAGGGAAGAATTTGGAGAAGATGATGGGCATCGGAAGGGATGGAATCGCTCAGGCAAGCGAACTGCTCATCGGAAGAGATGGGGCTTTCGATTTCAGAGGCATCTATGGAAGGTCGAAATCCATTGCGGGTGGGTATGGTGATGGTTGATTATGATTAGGAGAGATGGGTAAAGGGATGAATTCGGAGAAGGTCGGAGATGGGCATTAGAAGGGATGGAATAGCTCAGGCAAGCCATGGCGAACTGCAGTGCTCATTGGAAAGGACGGGGCTTTCGATTTGGGAGACTGGACAACGAAACCCTAAAAGATTGAAGATGAAAGGGGATTTGGATTTCGGTGGAATAAAAAAAATTGTCAAAAATTACATAATACCCCCTCTTTTTCTCTCCCTTTGCACTCCTCTGTCTCTCTCAAGTCTCGAGTATCAACCGATCTACCCCTCTTCTTCTTTCACATCTTCAATTCTTCATTGCCATTGGACTCCCATTAAGATATTTCTTCTTTCATATTTCATTGTATCATCTCTTGACTGACTGCAATATATGAGGCTCAGTCCATCAATTCCAAAAGATTGAAAAAAAAGCCTAATTAATTGAGAAGACAAGGCATATGGATCCAAATATCCAATTGATTCATCTTGCTTAATGCTTAATTCGACATCTCTTCCACCACCAAATAATTCCATGAGAATCCAGAAGCACCGCCCACCGCCAGCGTCGTCTTCCTCTGGCATCCGCCCCTCTCCATCCTCCTCCACCGAAGAACCCTACAACGTACATCATCCCCGTCCACAACCTCCCCGCTGACCACCCCTCCCTCCACTATCCCAAAGTCCGCGCCGCATCCGCCGCCCTGCAATACATAAACCTCCTGAACTGACGGGTCACTGCGACCATGTCGCAATTCGCAAACGGTCATTGCGACCACTAAGTATTTGGTCGTTGCGACCACCTATATTTTGGGGAAAAAAAATTGGTCGCAACGACCAATTATGAATTGGACATTGCGACCACTTGGCCATGTGCTAAATGGAAATTTAACTCTGCGCTAAACGAAAATTGTGTTAATTAACGGGAAAAAAAAAGGGAAAACTAATTAAAATATCCCCACATTTGGGGTATGTTAAAAATATATCCTCAATTTTCAAATGTAATAAAAATATCCCGACCTTTGCGGGTAGTGGTAATATATTACCACAAGTTTTTTCACGAGTAAAAAATGTTGACAAGGCAGCCTACGCGGATTTTTTACAAGGGTTTTCTTGAACAATGTCCTTAGGAAAAAAATAAAGAGTTGGATCGGGTTCATACCTAACGCCTTTTCCTCCCTCATATCTTCTTCCGTGGATCGTGGTCGCCTCTTGAATTGTCTTCCAATTCTTCCAAGCAGCTCATGGTTCCTCTTCAATGTCATACTTCCTCCCTCGCGGTGGACTATCTTGAGATGTCTCTCTCACATCTTCTTCCCCTTTGATTCATTCACGGATTTGGGTGGGTAAGTTTTCCCCCCCTCTTCGTTGTTGTTGTTGGTGGTGGTTTAGTTTTGTTGTCGTTGGTGTTAGTAATAGTCGTGTTGTGTTAATTTGAGGCAATTTTGACCAGATTAGTTGCTTGGTTGAATTAATTTCGTTTTTCGGGTTTAATTTGTTATCGTTTTATTTTTTTTTTAAGAAAACAGATCAAGAAAATCCAATTTTTGTGCTAATTTGTAAAAAAAGCTTCCACATATGTTGTCTTGTCAAAAAGAATCCTCCTAGGCTGTCTTGTCGGAATTTTTGACCCATGAGAAAACACAGGGTAATATATTACCACCGCCCTCAAAGGTCGGGATATTTTTATTAAATTTGAAAGTTGAGGATATATTTTTACCATCTTCCCAAAGGTGAGGGTATTTTAATTAGCTTAAGGATGAATTTTTTTTTATTGACCGAAACTCCTAAAACAACTCTAAGCTTGACTCATTAGCTTGAACTCTTCTAAATTAAGAGTTTATATAGATATAACTCATAAATACAACCATGGACTTTCCTTAAAAACAGGCACACAACCGCTCTCCTGACCGCCTGGGAAAACTTATCTTGTAACTGTCTAAGAAGTACTTAAAAGCGACGAGTAGTCTGACCATGTTGGAGGAGCAAGTGTCTACTTTGTCTTAAAGACAAACATTGTTTTTTAGTTAATATGTTTAAAGTGTAAGAGCAAAAAAAAAACTAAAAAGTCCAAGTTCAAATAGAAATGAGTGAAGAAAAGAGAAAAAAACAAACACAAAGTTGTCCCCAAAAATTGTTCATTAAGGAATAAGGACAAGATTGTAATAGCAACGGAAAGATATATAATTTTGTGGTGTACATATGAAAAGATCTTTTTAGTCATGGTTTGGAAAAGCAATAGTTGCCTATTAGAAGAGATTGGTTTCATGCATGAAAACTAATTAGGAAAACATATGAGAAATAGTAGTAATGATTTATTTATGTATAATATTATGGATATGTTTGGCAAAGGGTTCATGCGCGTTATAAGGTATCGGTATTAACGCATCACGTTCGCCAAACATACCATTGAAGTTAGAGGTTCTGTTTTAGAACCCACCATTAACAATAAAATGAACGTTTGGGATGATTGTGTTTAGAGGAACTTTGCATTGTAATGCCTACCTAATTCAGACATACATGTAACCTACATCATAGGAAAATTGGGTCAACAAATCTGAAGACAACATAGCCATCAAGCCTAGACTAGATTAGATAGCCATCAAGCCTAGCCTAGCTCCCTCAAAAAATGTCAAACTTGTAGTCTTTATCCTAAACTTGGTTGAAACCCTTTGCAACCAAGCAAGTCTTGTACGTACCTTTCAACTATACCATATCTGGCATGAACTTGATTGAGTTTCATTCAACCCTAGCCTATGTCCTTCTTTCCTGGAAGAAGGGTGGTAAGCTAGAGGAGTCCAGGTTTGATTTGCCTTAAGAGCATACTTACAGTACAACTCTTGGACCCTAAGATTCTCCCATTGAGGGCAAACACATTGAAGAGAGATCAGGTAGTGTAGGGAGAGGATAGATGACCCAAGTCAGTCTTAGACTCTTAGTACGTGAAGACTGCAAAAGACGTACTGAAAAATGGAATCAGATGGAAATGACCTTCTTGGCAAAGTACGTAGAACATAAAGTCCTTCCTCCTTATAATGACAAAATAATACTATCTCATGAATCATGATAGATTACATATTGTACAGTGGGTCAATAAGTTCAATCTCTTGTAACCTATATATGCGATTATATATGTTAATGATTGAAACCCTCAAGTAGCATTTTACATCAATTCTGTCATTCTACATCTCCGTTCAGAAATAGATTTTGTTTGACTTTTTGACACGTTTCTTATATAAAATATCAATTTTTAGTAATTTTTTAATATGTTATAAATACTTATTAATAATAAGTATCATATTATTAAAACAATTTGTTTAAAAAGTTAATATTTTATATAGTTTTTAGCTTATTAAAAAACGTGCTAAAAAGTCAAACAATTTTTTTAAAAAATTAATATTTTATTGTGCAAATAAATAAAAACCTATCTATTTTGAAACAATTACAGCCGTTGCACAATAGACTTATGAGTTCCACTCCCACTAAAAATAACCTAAAATTAGAAATGAATAAAACTCATAAATAATTTACCTATTCTATCAACTTGTTATGCCTCATAAAATACGGTCCGGATCACCTATAACCCACTATGTAACCCCTTATGTAACAAAATTTCTATTGGTCAATCTATAACTAATTTATCTATTTAAAATTAATAGAATTTTAAAATTATTGTGGAAATCTTAACTAAAACACAAATCTTATTTTCCTATATTAAAAAGAAGTAATTAAATAACGTTGCAATTCCTTCCTCCTGATGCAAAAACTAAACCCTTTTACTTCTCCTCTTTGATTCTAATGGTGCACCCGCGAAGAAGAAGTCCGACCTTGACCAGGTTCGATCACTTTCCAATTGTCCTAATACCCTAATTGCTTTAATTTCACCATGAAGGCCGAAGTTAATGGGGGAAAATCCTCCTAATTTTACCGTTAGGACAAAGGGCCCAATCCCAGCACTAATTAATCAGAGGTAGTAAATATGGAATTAATCGGGAGATCAGGGGAATAATGAAGGAGAAGATTCAATTTGAAAGAATAAACAGCAAGAAGGAGACAATAGACCAAAATCAACACACATGAGCTATGATCATCCAAATTGAAAGGGCACCGATCGAGAAATCTGGTATGAGATGGGACTCAATTTTTTTTTATTGCACGTACAAAGAAGCACATATGCTAATGATGGTGAATTGAAAGAAATTAATCGATGATTTTGACCTAATTAACGTGCGTGGGAACTGGGAAGAGGATGAAGTGTAATTTTTTCTTTTTAAAAAATAAGATTTATTTTTTAATTAAGATTTCATCAATAATTTTGTCAATTTTAATTAGATGAATTAATTATAAATGAACCAATAGAAATCATGTAACACGGAGGGTTACTTCGTGGGTTATAGGTGATCCGAACCGCATAAAATAACCCCCAAATTCCCACCTCGATACCCGATGCTACACCGGCGGTGCCTCCTCCTTCGGCCTGGCGATGGCCGTGGCCGATCCCCTACCGAGGAGCTCCAGCGGCGTCGATCTCAAGGAGCTCATCAGAGCTGCCTCTAATTCTAGGGCCGATAAGCTGGACCTCGCCGCACTCTATCGCCCCACCGCTAAGGGGGTGCCGATGAGTGTCAGTGTCGGTATCGCCTGTATCGATGAGGACAAGCCAGTCGTCGGATCGAGTCGATGATGACGTATATGGAGAGGATAAGAAAAAGAGGTGCAAGGGTTTGTTTGGTAGGAGGAAGACTTATGCCGTTGTGAGGAGGTTTTGATTAATTACCGATGTGTGAGGATGAAGATGAAGATGAAGATCAGGATCTTTCAAGATTAATGAGTTGGATTTGAGGGATTTGATTAGATGAACCGTCGTTATGCAGATTTGATAACTTTAATTGGTGTTATAATATGAGCCGCATAACCGCGTTTATTGACACAAGAAATGACTTGAATCACATGATATTGATAGGCACAAACAAAATATGCAAGATTACACAAGGATCATTACTTCGATTCGGTGTGAGGTGTGGACTAAATCACAAGTTGACCAAAAAAAAATATATGCAATTTTTTTTTTATATAATTTCATACTAAATCCTTTCTTCCGTTCTTTTTAAATTGATACTTTATTATTCATGTACACTTTTTAAGAATAATAAAAATTATATAAAATACTATTAACTTCTTTCCGTTAATTTTTTAAAATTATTTCATACTTATCAGTAATAATAAGTATGAATTTATTTAAAAAATTAATAAATAAAAGTTAATAGGTTATATATTTTTTATCATTCTTAAAAAATATGCATGAATAGTACTCCCTTCGTTCACTTGTATTTGTCGTTTACTATTCACGCACGTTTTTAAGGATGATAAAAAAAATATCTAGTATTTTTTTATCATCCATAAAAAACGTGCAAGAATAGTAAACGACAAATACAAGTGAACGGAGGGAGCGAGTGCCAATCGAAAAAACGTACGTGCGTGAATAGTAAACGACAATAATTTCCGACTAGACAAGAGGAGTAAATATCACATAATGGTGCAAGGGGGAGGGTCGGAGCAGGGGGCGGGCATGTCGTACGGCACCACGACATAGTTGAGGTAGCACCTCTGGCAGTAGCAAGGTTGGGTGCATATTATCACTTCAACTTTCTCTTTCTGCTTAGGTTCAGGTTTCTTGGGATCGCTAATGCTTATGATTTCAGCGGGGCCCACTTTCCTTGCACACTTGACTATAGCATGTGGGTCCACTTCGCCCACTACTGTTATGATGCTTTTCTCTTCATCGGTTTCTATTTTGTTCACCCCTGTAACAATTGCAATTTAAATACATTAGACAAACTAATATACTCCATCCGATTTAAGTACATGATTGTTGTCTTAGGGTAGAGGTGACAATCGGACAGATCAGTTCGGGTTTATATATATATATTCGAGTTTGATCGGATATATTGTATGTTTCATCGAGTTCAGATTGGATAAGTTTTGGGATGGGTAAGTTTCCGGGGCAAATGAATTTAGGTTTGGGTTAGGTTCGGGTTGAGTCACATTTACGTTGTATTATAAAATGATGATTTTTTTTAACCTTAATTATTGACTATTAAACTTTATTTATTGGGTTATATTTAGGTCTCATTATATGTATTTCACATAATTTGAAAGTTTAAAAATAAGAAAATTAAGGATGAGTCTGGTCTTGTTCTGGTCTGGTCAAGGTCGGGTCGACTATGAGTCGGGTTAGTTTTGTCTATGTTCATGTCATTTTGAGCATCGAGTCAAATGGGTCAAGTTCGGGTTCGGGTTGTGCTTTACACTAAGTTTTTTGGGTTTTGATCGGGTCTATGTTTAAACGGGTCGGGTCGGGATCTCGGATCTGGTCAGATTTTACCAACTCAATTTTAGAGTTAATAAATAATCAAATACTCCCTTTGTTCTTTTTTATTTGTCTTTCTACTATTCATGCACGTTTTTTTATTTGTCTTTCTACTATTAAACTTTATTTGTTTTTCTACTATTCGTGCATGTTTTTTAGTTGTTATAAATAGATAGATTTATATCTTTTCTTTAATAAGATAGAATATTCAGTTGTAATTGTGTTATTTAAACACAACTCAATCAATCAAAGAAATCAATGATTCAGCCTTAAACAATTCTTCATTAAGAGTACAAAAAATTACATATTGACTCAATATATATTGCAAAAATTGCATATTGACTCAATATATATTGCGTTTTCAATCTTATTTCATAATTTTTTTCTTTGGATATTTTATTTATGTATTTAATTTTTTTATAACTAAAAAAACGACGTCATTTTATGATAAACTTACGATATTTTATCCGAAAATAAGATATATTTACTAGTTCTTTATCCCATTTTAATCCATAAACTTAACCACACCTCACAAAAATAAGTAGCTAGTCAAATGAAAAATTTTAAATTAATTGTGAGTGATATATACTGTATATGTATAAAATATATACTAATGGTTAATATTTATTGACGTGCCCTAAACCTTTTACATCACTAGGTTAGTTTTGTAAATGAAAAAAGCTAAGAAAGACATATAGTAAGAGTCAAAACTTAATTGTGAATATCTTTTACCTTACATATTTCTAACATTTTTAATTGGTGCATGCATCATGTACATAATATATCTAAACTAATTATATAATTGATTCTCAATAAATATATATATATATATATATATATATATATATATATAGGGTGAGGTTAAAGTGAAAAAGGGGCTTAAAATGAAAAATTTGCTTAAAGTGAAAATAGGTCTAATTTAAAAAAAAAATTAAGAAACTGATCGGTTTTTAATCCCTTCGTTCATCTGCAAAGTCGGAACGAATACCAGGTCGCCGGCGAGGCGGCGGTGTAGAGAAGCCAGACGTCGTATCCGGCGCCGATTAGAGGGCTTCTCTTGCCGGAGGAGATCTCGGAGTCCTGGAGGAGCCTCCGGGCGACGGCGGAACGGGACTTGGCGGCGTTGTCGTCCCAGACGGACTCAAGGCGGCGGAGGAAGGTGAGCGAGATGAGGTCGTAGTGTCCGTTGGCGGCGGCGCAGTCGAACGGCGACGCGTACCACCACTTTTCGCCGGTGCTCTCCCACCGGAGTGGGAAGTAAGTTGCAGAGGGGAGATTTCCGCCATTTTCCGCCGTCAACAAAAAACCAGTCTGTACTGGTAGTCCAGTACTGTAGCAACGCACGGGAGAGGAAGGAGATGCGAAAATTACAAAAAACCTCCCCATACTTTCTATTTGTATAAATATTGCCCTATTTCAATAGTAAAAATTGCATATTTTAACCCGTAATTTTTAATTGGGCACTTCATAATTTTATTCTTGGATTTTATCAATTTATTTATACACTTTATAATTATTTAGATTGTTTGAATGATTTAGGTTGAGATTGAAAATCTAGGGTTTGATTTAGGAGCGGAATTTGGGGCTTTTTGCCAAAGGCCAAATTGATTGAAATTGATGATATGGTTGTGTTGTTGGGTTGATTTTGAGCTAATTTCATGTTCATGTCATTGTCAAATTGTTTATGGATCATGAGCTAATTGAATTTTAGAATTTTATATTGCGATATGTTTTAGAATTTGGAGCTTTTTGCCAAAAGCAAAATTGACTGAAATTGATGATATGATTGTGTTGTTGGGTTGATTTGGAGCTAATTTCATGTTCATAGCATTGTCAAATTGTTTGTGGATCATGATCTAATTGGATTTTAGAATTTTATTGCGATATATTTTAAGTCGATTAGGTTCTTCTATTTTAGCATGAAAATCATAATTTAGCCTATTAGCTCAATTGGTAGAGCAATGTGCGTTTGCACAAAGATGTGGGCTCAAATCCCACATAGGTTACATAATAGACAAGAGCGCAACAATCGCAAATTGTTAATCATGCACATTATAATCTTAGTTATGCACAATTGTATACTACTTTTGCACAATCATATCTTACTTTTGCACAATTGTATTATTAGATATGCACAACATAATGTTACATTTGCAAAACATAGTGTTATATTTGCACAACTTAAAGTTATATTTTGCACAATATAATGTTATATTCGCACAACATAATATTATATGTGCACAACGTAACATTATATTATTAGATATGCACAACATAATGTTACATTTGCAAAACATAATGTTATATTTGCACAACTTAAAGTTATATTTGCACAATATAATGTTATATTCGCACAAGATAATATTATATGTGCACAACGTAACATTATATTATTAGATATGCACAATATAATGTTACATTTGCAAAACATAGTGTTAGATTTGCACAACTTAAAGTTATATTTGCACAATATAATGTTATATATGCATTATATCATCTTATTTGTGCACATTATCATTTTATTATTTCACTTTATAATCTTATTCATGAACGGGAACACAAAAAAAGCAACCATAAATAGCTTATGCGGGATTTTGAACTCGAACCTTTGTGCATGGGCACATCACGATACCATTTTTTGAGCTAATAGGCTTTTAATGGCACATGTTGCATTAAAGTACAAAACTGTCATAAAATAGCGGTCCATAAAGAAATTTTTTGGTAGGACACATTATGAAAATGCACATTTATTAATAATAACATTTATTGTATTATTTTTTCACTTTATATTTTGTAATCTCATATTTTTCCCTTTTTAAAATAAAGACAAAAATTGTGATGTAACATTCTTGTTGTATTTTTTTAATATTATAGTTGCACCTAACAATATTATTTCAAATAAAAATTACGGGCTAAAATCTGTAATTTTCATAATTGAAATAAGGTCAATATTCGTATGAATGGAAAGTTTGGGGGAGGCGTGTGAAAGTTACCCCATAATTAGGGTCATTTAACCATTTTCCCATCTACTCATAAAATTAGGCCCATTTACACCAAAATTAGGCCCATTTATTCATTACTCGTTTAATTAGGCCCATTTACCTTTAAATTAGGCCCATTTACATCCAAATTAGACTATTTTCACTTTAGGAGTGATTTTCATCTTAAGCCCCATTTTCATTTGAACCTTTACCTATATATATATATATATATATATATATATATATATATATATATATATATATATATATATATATATATATATATATATATATATATATATATATATATATATATATATAGTTTGATTTTAATTATGAAGCAAAAAATGAATGGAAATCTAAAAAAGAAGTCACAAGAAACCCAAAGAAGCAAAGCTATATAGTTTGGTAAATTGTGTAGGTACCTTGTAGCTTGGCCACAGCCTTGACAACCTTCACCTTGCACTTATCGCAGACGATACATACCTTCAAAACAGTCACCTTTAGTGTCATTTACTCTCTAATTTTACAAACCAATAGCTAATTCCTCACAAGTTTAATTTTGCCACCTCGATCCTATATTATTTGTTAACCCCAAACCTTCTGTCTCAAGAGCTTCTATTTATAGAGCCCAAATTCAAGTGTATAGCTGCAGGATCCACCTAGCTAGCTAGCAGCTGGCTACTGGCTAGAATGAGTTCGTCTACTTGCCCTAGAGACTAGACCCCCACCTTTTTTAATTAATTATATATAATTGATTAAGAAAGTTATTATAAAATAAAAAAAAGGCCGATTGACTTGTGCCTAGGGCAATATATATAATACGGAGTAATATTCATATAACAGGGTCATTATGACGGTGGGTCAGTGACAGATATCTGCTAACTAATTAGTACCGGTCGGAAATAAACGATGCTTAATTTTTGTGCACGTAAAAACTATATAAAATTTTATTTATTTTAATTATTTTTTTCCACAATTTAATACTTATTACTCGCTAGCTCCGTCTCGAAATTTAGGTCGTTTTATGTATTCTTGTATCAAAATGGGTGATAATATTTACACCAAAAAAATTTACTATATACACCACACTCTGCCCCTCTTGAGTCACATAGTACTTTATATATAAAATACTCTGCGCCTCTTGAGTCACACGTCTGTGACAGAGGAGCAGAGTCTATTTTTTAAAAAATATAAAAAATTGGATATGTGGTGTAGATAGTAGTAAAATTTTTGGTGTATAAATCACTCCCTATCAAAATAGATGTCATTTTAGGTTTTCTAGGTAGGGAAGAGTAATGATTTATATCGATTTGTGTGTTGTTGATTTTTTAAAAGATTTTGATTGGTTAAAAAATGTAGTGGATATTAAAAAACATTAAAATTTATGGACGGTTAAGTGTTTTATTAAACTTTGTGCAAAATCCTAAAACGACTTAAATTTTGAGACGGAGGTAGTACTAATAAGTAGTATTAAATTGTGAAAATTAAAAATTAAAAAAATACTCCCTCTGTTAATTAAAACTTGTCGTTTACTATTCATGCACGCTTTTTTATAACGACAAAAACTATATAAAATATTAACTTTTTTAAAAATTTATTTTTATGAATTCATACTTAATAGTAATAAGTATGATATTATTTAAAAAAATTATTAAAAAAGTTAATATTTTATATAGTTTTTAACACCTAAAAATGCGTGCGTGAATAGTAAAACGTCAAGTTTTAATTAACGGATGGAGTAAGATTTTATATAGTTTTTTACTCCTAAAATTACGAACACAAAAGTCAAGCATCGTTTATTTTTGACCGGATGGAGTAATTAACTAAACTTTTACTCCATTCGTTAAGAAAAACATGTCGTTTTAGGAGTAAAATCTTGTTAAGAAAAACATGTCGTTTTAGGTATTTTGGTATTCAATTTCCAAAATTATCCTTGTAATGATTAAGGATTTGTTAGTTGTAGTTTTCAATATAGTGGAAAAGTAAAGTAATAATTAGGGGTATAAATGTATTTTTGTTTGTTTTTATTTGCTTTCTTAAAAAATATACAAATATCTAAAACGACATATTTTAATTAATGGATGGAGTATTAAATTAAAGAACACTTGTTTTGACCAAAAAAAAATAAAAAAAATTAGAGAACACTTGTTAATGCGACTATATCTTGTAAGTTGTAATTGTCTGATAATAAGTACTTAAAAGCGACGAGTAATGACCATGTTGGAGGAGCTACTTTGTCCTTCTTTGTTACTCCGGAGTATTATATAGGGAAAACTAATTAAAATACCCCCACCTTTGGGGTATGGTAAAAATATATCCTTAACTTTCAAATGAAATTAAAATATTCCGACCTTTTAGGGTAGTGGTAACATATTACCACGAGTTTTCTCATGGGTAAAAAATGCTGACAAGGCAGCTACGTTGATTTTGTTTTTGACAAGGCAGCCTGCGTGGAAGCCTTTTTTATAAATTAGCACTAAAATCGGGTTTTCTTAAACGATCTTCTTAGGGAAAAATGCACCGACAACAAAATTAAACCCGAAAAAATGAAATTGATTCAACCAAGCAACTAATCCGGTCAAAATTGCCTCAAATTAACACAACACGACTATTCCTAACACCAAATCGACAACTATAAAACTAAACCGAAAACAAAAGCAACAACAAAGAGGGAAAAAAACTCATTCAAGTAAGTCCGTGAAAGAATCAAAGAGGAAGAAGATGTGAGAGAGACAACTCAAGATAGCCGACCACGAGGAAGGGAGACTGTCATTGAAGAGGAACTATGAGCTGCCTGAAAGACCGGAAGACAGCTCAAGAGGCGATCACGAAAGAAGATAGGAGAGAGGAAAAGGCGTGGTTTATGAACCCGCGCGTTCCAACTCTTTATTTTTTTCCTAAGGAAACCGTTCAAAAAAACCTTGTAAAAAATCAACGTAGGATGTCTTGTCGACATTTTTTACCAGTGAGAAAAATCGTGGTAACTGGTAATATATTACCACTACTATCAAAGGTCAGGATATTTTTATTACTTTTGAAAGTTGAGGATATATTTTTACCATACTCTCAAAGGTGGGGGTATTTTAATTAGTTTTCCCTATTATATATAGATAAACATTTTTTTTCCTTAATTGTTCATACGGGCTATGACAATGCCTTGGGCTATGACAACTGTCACCAATAAAATTGTATGTTGGCAAAAAAAAAAAATCATTTGTCACTAAGAAAGAGTTATTGGTAACTGTCACCGGAAGAAAATATATGTCACTAAGAATCGTCACCAGAAAACACCCCCTAACTATCACCAGAAAAAATAATATGTCACAAAAAAGTTAATTGTCACCGAAATAATTATCAAAAATAACTATCAGCAGAAAAATACACTCAGTTGTCACCAAATGTAGGCGTTGATCGAAATTCGTCAATGTTTACTAGTCAATTTCAAAACTAAAAATGGTCAAAGGGGGAAGGAGGGAACGATAAGGGATGGGGAGTATCTAATTATGGTTGTAATCTATCTAATTAGGGTTTTGAGATCTTTTCTCCTCCTATGTAATGTCTATATATTCTTGGGGTTGTGAATAAGAAAAGTATATTTTTTCCTCAAATTATATTCTTTACATGGTATCAGCCTAACCCCGCGATCCTCCCGATCTCCCATCACAACCCCTACCGCCGCCCCTCCCCACCGTTGCTCCTTCCCTACCGCCACCGCCATAATGTCCGGCGATGCTTCCTTCGGGTCTGGCTCTAGCAAGGATGGCCAGATTCTGGCTGCTGCTGCCGGCCAAGTCGGCTCCTTTCACTTTCCCAACCTCGTTGTGCGCCTTGATCGCACCAACTACTCTCTCTGGCGTGGCACCATCCGCTCCGCTCTTCAAGCTTATGGCCTTGATTCCCTGATCATGGCTGCCTCTGCCCCACCACAAACCATCACCGCCACCCCCTCTCCCTCTCCGACCGATTCTGACAAGCCGGAAAACACCACTGTCCTTCCCAATCCGGCTTATGCTGATTGGCTTCGCAAAGACCGTCTTGTCCTCCTATGGATCCGGTCGACCCTTACCCTGCCCTTGCTTGCTCATGTTGCTCGTGCATAAACTTCCTTTGATGCGTTGTCTATCCTTGAGCGTATGTTCCATGCTCAGACCAACGCCCGTCAGATGCATCTCCGCCATCAACTTTAGACGCTTCAACGAGGCTCTCTCTCAATTTTTGAATATGTTGAGAATAAGCGCGCTTTAGCAGATAGCCTGGCTGAATGTATGCATATTGTGAGCGATCAGGACCTTGTTTTCTACATCGTCTATGGTCTTGGCTCTTCTTATGGTCCCTTTCGTGCGGCTCTCACAATGCACGGCGACACCATCTCCAGCGACACCCTTCTCGGCCTACTCCTTCAGGAGGAACAACGCCTTGAGGAGGAGGCCAAGGCTCTTGCTGCTTCTGTTCCAGAGGTGAACTACACCACTCGTTCCAGCAATCGCTCCCGCTCCTCTCCGCAGCAACCGTCCGCCCCTACTCCCGGCCGCGGCTCGTCCTCCCAGCAGCCCGCCGCACCTGACCGCTCCACCGATTCGGACCGCTCCACTCGCCCCCAGTGCAAGATATGTCACAAAACGGGACATGAGGCTCATAATTGCTTCAATCGGCTGAACCTCGGCGAGTTTCCGGCTACCCATCGCGGCGCGCAGCAGCATCTGCAAACGGTTCAGCAGCCCTCGGCCAACTTTGCAGCCCTCTCGATGCCGCCTCCGTCAGCTCTCTCTAACCCGTGGGTTGTGGACTCGGGGGCCACTCATCATGTGACCAGTGATCTCGATCGCCTCTCCAATTCCTCTCCTTATAATGGTAATGACAACCTTATGGTTGGCAATGGTGAGTCTCTTCCCATTACGAAATTAGGGCATACTGCTCTTTCTACATTGCATACTTCCCATAAACCTGTTGTCCTTCACAATATTCTCTTTGTCCCACAAATTGCTAAGAACCTTATTAGTGTTACCAAGCATACACGCGATAATAATGTTTATTTGGAATTTCATCCTACTCACTGCCTTGTTAAGAATTTGCAGGGCCAGAAAATACTAAAAGGTGAAGCTGAGAATGGGCTCTACCGGTTGCCATCGTCCGTGTCGTCCCCACCCCGTGTGTTCCTTGGTGTTCGTGCTTCCCTTGAGTGCTGGCATCATCGATTGGGTCGTCCCCATGAGTCTGTCCTGCGTCGTCTTGTTTTTGATAATCAGTTGCCTGTTACAAACAATAAGTTACCTTCTGTTTGTGGTTCTTGTCAGTTAGGAAAGAATCACCGTTTACCTTTACCTAGTCGTGTTGAGCATGCTCAACATCCTTTTGATTTGGTTCATTCTGATGTTTGGGGACCTTCTCGTTTAGATTCAATAAATGGCAATCGTTACTATGTTTCTTTTATTGATGATTGTACCAAGTTTATTTGGGTTTCTTTTCTCACAAACAAGTCTCAAGTGCTTACTGTTCTTCAGCTCTTTCTCAAAATGATCCAAACACAATTCTCCAAACAAGTCAAAGCGTTCCAAACTGAATGGGGAGGTGAATATCGCAATGTCTCCACTTTCCTCCAAACACAGGGTATCCTTCACCACATCTCTTGCCCTTATACGCCTAAGCAGAATGGTTTTGTTGAACGCCGTAATAGAGTAATTGTGGAAAAAGGTCTTGCCTTGTTAGCCCATGCCAAATTACCACAACAATTTTGGGAACATGCCTTTCACACTGCCATCTATCTCAACAATCGAACCATCACTCCTACATTGGGGTACAAGTCTCCCTATGAGTATCTTTATGGGACCAAACCTGATTATGGCTTGCTCAAATCCTTTGGTTGCCTATGTTATCCCTTCATTCGTCCTTACACCATAAGCAAATTAGACTACAGGTCCCTTCCCTGTGTCTTCATTGGTTATAGTCCCAAACACAAAGGCTACAATTGCGATCATGTTCCTACTGCTAGAGTCTACATTGCTCGACATTCATTACAGATGGCGTCGCAGCCGGCAGACCTTGAGCCACCGTCGTCACGAGCTCCACCTGTGCTCCCTCCACCGTCTCCCCCACCTTCACCACCTCCCCCGTCCCCTTCACCTCCACCCACACCTCCGTCTCCCATTACCCCTGTCGAGATCTCCCCGACCACCATATCAGCGGCGCCCTCGCCAGACGTGGCCTCTCCCGCAGCCGGTGGCCCATATTCTCATGCGCCTACGTATTTTCGCCCTGCAGAGGATTCCACTCACACCATGGTAACTCGTGCTCGCTCTCATTCTCTCAAGCCTAAATCATTGTTTACTACTAATCATCCTGCTCCTGTCTCTACTACCCCTTCTGAACCTAAAACCTTCATACAAGCCTCAAAAGATCCCAATTGGCAACATGCAATGCAGTTAGAGTATGATGCTTTGATTCGTAATGGGACATGGGATTTGATTCCCAGGCCTCCGAGTTCTAATGTCATTGGTTGCAAGTGGGTTTACAGGATTAAGCGTAAGGAAGATGGTTCTCTTGATCGCTACAAAGCTCGTCTTGTTGCTAAAGGGTTTCATCAGGAAGAGGTTGTTGACTACTTTGACACCTTCAGTCCCGTGGTCAAGCCTACAACCATCCGATTGATTCTTAGCATTGTTGTCACCAAAACTTGGCCTCTGCGACAGGTTGATGTCAACAATGCCTTTCTCAACGGCGATCTCTATGAAACCGTCTACATGAGCCAGTTGCCTGGCTTCGCTTCCTCTCAGCATCCGGACATGGTCTGCCGCCTACGAAAGGCCCTCTATGGTCTCAAGCAGACACCTCGCGCACGGATTCATAAGCTTTAGCAGGCTCTGTTTCGGCATGGATTTACCTCTTGCAAGTCTGACACCTCGCTCTTCATCAAACAACATGAGTCCTAGTTGATCTATGTCCTTGTTTATGTTGACGATCTCATTATTACTGGGTCTCATGCTCCGTTCATCACCAAATTCATTGCCTACCTCAACTCTGTGTTCTCGTTTAAGGATCTTGATGACCTTTATTACTTCTTGGGTATTGAAGTCATTCGTTCTTCTGACCGATTGCTTCTATCTCAAAAGAAGTACATTTGTGATGTCCTGGACCGCAGCAAGATGTTAGAGGCGCGGTCTATCGCCTCTTCTGCCGAGCCTGGCTCCCGCTTGGTTCAAAAGGGTGACCCTGTGTCCGATCCTCATCTCCATAGAAGCATTGTTGGTGCTCTTCAGTACTGCACGATCACTCGTCCTGAGATCTCTTACGCTTTTAACAGAGTCTGTCAATTTATGAACCAACCCACTAATCTTCACTGGTCTGCTGTCAAGCGTATCCTTCGCTACCTTAAGGGTACAATTGACTACGGTTTGGTGATTCGTCCTGCCCGTGACAATCGGCTCATCACCTACAGCGACGCTGGCTGGGCGTCTGATCCCGAAGACTGCAAATCTCAGCATGGCTTCTCCTTGTACTTCGGCGAAAATCTTATTAGTTGGGCATCTCGCAAACAAAAGGTTGTTGCTCGCTCCAGTACAGAAGCCGAGTACCGGATTGTTGCGCTTGCCGCTGCAGAACTAATCTGGTTACAGGAACTCCTCCGTGAGATGTATGTTCATGTTCATCGTCCTCCAATCATCTTATATGACAATCTCAGTGCCATTTTCTTGACTGCGAATTCGGTTCTTCATTAACGGTCTAAACACATCAAGTTAGATTATCATTTTGTTCGTGACCAAGTCCAGGAAGGTGATCTTATTGTTCGTCATGTTCGCTCTTCGGATCAAATCGCTGACATTTTCACCAAGGCAGTGGGCACTGCTCATTTTCAGCAGCTTTGTTCCAAGCTCTTGGTTCATCCACCATGAGCTTGCCGGGGGCTATTAATGATATTTTAGGATAGATTTGTATATATCTAATTATGGTTGTAATCTATCTAATTAGGGGTTTGCGATCTTTTCTCCTCCTATGTAATGTTTATATATTCTTGGGATTGTGAATAAGAAAAGTATCTTTTTTCCTCAAATTATATTCTTTACAGGAAGAAAGGGTTAAATTGTTCAAAATGAACATTTACTTAATTTATTTAAGAAGTAAACATTTACTTAATTATGATATTTTTTTTTGGACATCCACTAAATTAAGCCTTTTAATTTTGCATTTCCTGCCAAAAATTAGGCCCAATTACTTACCTCTCTTCTCTCTCATGTCCTCATAGCCCAGTGCATCTCATTCCCTAAGCCCACTTCACACACACAAATCCATCCCTTCTTCATATTCCATGTCAACTAGGGTTGGAAATCACCCGTGGGTGATCGACTAACCCGACCCGATTATACGGGTGAAAATCCAAAAAAAAAATAGGTGATGGGTGGGTGAAACGGTTGATGGATCGGGTGATGGGTAATAAGTTTTTCACCCATTACCCGACCCGCTTAACCACCGCTAACCCATCCAATTATTTAAAAAAAATCATAGTTTATATAAAAAAATATATAGCCTAACATAACTACTTATTTTTCCGGCCTTTTTCTAATTATAGCTTCTCCATTCTCTAATTGTTTTTATAAAAAAAATATAAAAGAATATAAACTTATTTTATTTAACCTCACGTCACATATTTTTAAAAAAAGATTATTTATTGGGTGATTTTGGTAGAGGACATTTTTTGAATATTCAATTAGGCACCTAGCTCCTAAATCAATTTAATTAGTTTTGCCCTAGACCCCTTCCCAATAGGATGGGTTGGTCAATGGTCAACCGTTTGACCATTGACCGGTCAACGGTTGACCGTTGACCGTTGACCAACCCATTTTGATGCCAACTTTTTTTTTTTATGCCAATTTTTTTATTTTTTTTTAGTGATGCCATATTTTACCGTTTTGATGCCAAAATTTTACTGTATTTTATTTTCACTTTGATGCCACTTTTTTATGTCAATTTTTTGATAATATTTTTTTTACCGTGATGCTATATTTTTGATGATATTTTTTCAAAGTAGTATTTTTGATGACATTTTTTTTCTTTAATGTGATACAAAATTTTCAAAATGGCATCAATGGTCAACGTGACATTAGAGTAAACAAAAAATGTCATCAAAGTTTAAAAAAAGTGTCATCCAATAATTTAATTAGAAAAGTGGCATCAGAGTGAAAATAAAATGTAATAAAATTTTGGCATCAAAACGGTAAAATATGACATCACAAAAAATGTCATCAATGTTTTAAAAAAGTGGCATAAAAAAAAAGTAATCCAATCATTTCATTAGAAAAGTGACAATTAGGTGACAATATTTTGATTCCACGTTTTAAACTCTTATGCCATCAATTATATAAAATTGTCACCACAAAATGTTGGCATCAAAACGGTAAAATATGGCATCACTAAAAAAAAAAAAAAAGTTGGCATCAAAAATTTTTTTAAAAAAAGAAAAAAGTTGGCATCAAAATGGGTTGACCGGTCAACGGTAAACGGTCAACGTTGACCATTGACCGTTTAAGAAGGCTTAGCATGCTAAAAAAACAATTAATGAGCCTATCTAAGCTAAAAAAACAATTAATGGACCTATGTAGCTAACCAAATATGCTTAAAGTTCCATTTGAACAAAATCCCTCTTATTTATTTTGCATACACTACTAGAATATAAATTTATACCCGAAATAACGAAGTCTAACACCGAGTCTACATGTGATCCAAACTGATTAGGAACCTTTTTGATCTCTGAATATAATCTATACTCCGGAGTATATATGTGTGCCTTGAGTTGATGTATTCTTAAATAAAAAAAGTCAACTAAACAGTGTTTTCTATCTTCAGAATGGCAAATCACTTTTCTCCATCTACAGTAAGTACAAAATAAATTGGTTAGATTGGGTGGGCAAGCTCACAAGGCCGCCCAACACTATCTGATGGCACAAAAGGGTAACACCCAACTTTAGTGAAGACCAGCCCGAAGCTCAGTGCCTATAGGCTATAAGCCCAACTAATACAACCATAGCCATATACATATATCATTACATCATTACAAATCCTAAGTTTAACTTCAAAAAATAAACTCAATTGACGAACCAAGTAATCTTTTTTTTTTTTTTTTTTTTTTGATAACGAGGAACCCACATTTGGCGGCAAATCCCGAACACGTGACTCGACCGTCAAGAGCCACGTGCCAGGTAAACCGACTTGCGTCGACCGGCTCGACCCACTGGTAAGGAGCAAGGTAAACTTGGATAGAAATCTCAAAGAAAGGGGCGGAGGCAGGGATCGAACCCGAGACCTCCTTCTCACCCCCCTTGCTCCACACCAGTAGGCCACCACATACGACTGGGGCTAATTTTATGCATTTTATGACATTTATTATTTTATGAGTTAGGAATAATGTAAATTAGGATGATATCTTTAGTTGGTTTTCCAATTTTATTTTATTTTTGAATTGGTCAGGATGATTTTCCAATTAATTAATATTATCTATAATTAGTTTTTATCTTAATATAAGGTTATAGTTAAGATATATATATTTATATTATGAAGTACTATGTAGTTTCTATCTTATATTGTTATAAATAGAATTAGGTTAAAGATGATCTAGTTAGAAACTAGAGTTTTGATTTTGCCTATAAATACATTGTAAGCCATATATAGATTGAACTTATTGAAGGAAACCTTTGACTAAGAATTCCCGATATATCAATCCAAACCCACTTCCATTTTGCATTCCGAAATCAATTAAGTGAATTCGATTACAATCCACAAGTGTTCGGTAGTTCATATCGAAATATATGTTACATTGTTACACTTTACAATCAACACAATGTACACACAACACATCAATTCACTTGTACGTTGCTGGAGGGGCATTTTGGTCTTTTGACATAGGCAACCACTTGATCTGTTTTAAGAAACATATTTGTCGCCATAAAGCAGAACTTTTTGGTTGTTGTAACAAACCGAGATCTGAGCTCTTGTGAGAGCTTTCATGGTGAATGTGAAAGGGAGAAATTCTCCTAAGTTCTGAATTTTCCAAATGGTATCAGATCGACTTTCGATTCGGTAATTAGATCTGTCGATTTAGGTACAATCAGTGGATTTGGTGTGTTTTGTTGAAGCTGTTCAGTACTTGTGGATCTTCAGTCGTCGTTTTTCGGTATCGCTATGGCTGGTAGAGGATCGCCGCTTGGACAAAGTTATGCAGACGCTGTCAATGGAGCTAGGAGAGGCAATTTTGTAAGCGTTACGCCACCTGCTAGCGGAGTACAATTTGGGGATTTCGCGCAAGGTACAAATTCAGCTCACTACAATCCCCTATTCCTATCAAATTCCGATCACCCTGGTATGCAGTTAGTCACTACTTTGTTTAATGGATCCAATTTCATATCATGGAGTCGTGGAGTCAAGATGGCTCTAAGAGCTAAAGCAAAATTAGGCTTCATAACCGGAAGCTGTGTGAAGCCTCCGATGGATACATAAGATTATGTTAAGTGGGAAAGAGCCGACTACATGGTTAGGTGTTGGATGGTGAATTCTATGAC
The DNA here is from genome assembly GCA_037127255.1 of Persicaria tinctoria. NCBI lineage: Eukaryota > Viridiplantae > Streptophyta > Magnoliopsida > Caryophyllales > Polygonaceae > Persicaria > Persicaria tinctoria. Next base: position 14,053,736 of record JBANSL010000007.1, on the reverse strand, counting down.
AAGTGATGTAGCAGAAACACTGATGTATGTGGAATCGGCAAAGGAATTGTGGGATGAGATCAGGGAGAGGTTCTGTGAGTTGAACGACCCTCTCGTGTATCAACTTCGTCGTGATCTTGGCAATATTCGCCAAGAAAACTTATCTGTTGGAGCATACTATGGAAAATTGAAGAAGCACTGGGACGAGTTGCAGCGTCTGGATGCCATTCCTAATTGCACATGTGGAGAAATCAATGGATGCAGCTGTGGATTGCTGAAGAAGATAATTGAAAGGGAAGAGAAAGCTAAAGTCATGCAGTTCATGATGGATCTTAATGATGTGTATGAGCCTCTTCGGGGAAATGTTTTATCCAAAGATCCAATGCATGGACTGCTTAAGGTGTTTCAAATGGCCACTCAGTTAGAGAGGTCTAAAGGAGTGACTTCAATGGTGCCTAGTGATGTGAATGTGTTAAATGTGAATAAACTGGCACGGCAGAGATATGAACAAGCTGAATTTGAAGCTAATGCAGTGAATGATTTGGAAATACTAGATAGCCTCTGCAGGGATATAAGCAAATGGATCGGGCTAAGTTTGAGCAAGCAAAAAGGGACTATAAAAGGCTAAGTATGACCGTGTGTGCAACCATTGTGGGGAGAGAGGTCATACAAAGGAATACTGTTTTAAACTGGTTGGCTATCCTGAATGGTTCAGAGGCCAAAAGGATGAAGAGAAAGGAAAGCAAATTGGAAAGTTTGCAGCACAGTTTGAATCTCCTCAGTTGGACAATCCTCTAGATTTTCCTATTCAAGAGATGAGGCTGAATCCTGTTATGGTCAATGATATCTACAATGAAGTTGTAAAGATGATGAAAGGCAAGAGTGTTGCTGATAAATATGAGAGCTCGGTGAATCAAGCCATTGTTCACTTTGCAGGTACTCTGAGTGTCTCTTATCTCATATGTGCTAATAAAGCTAATAATTGTGCTTGGATTGTGGACTCTGGTGCCACTGACCATATTGGTTTTGATAAAAGCATTTTTTTTCTGAGCTTTGTTTATTGAAAAATGCTATATCTTTGGGGTTGCCTGATGGTACTCAAATCACTGTGACTTACCATGGCACAGTGCAGTTGTTGCCTGATATTGTGTTGCATAACGTCTTGTATGTACCACAGTTCAGACACAACTTGCTATCTGTCTCTATGCTGCTAAAAAGGATCAGAATATGGTAGTAAGTTTTGATGCTACTTCTTGTTGGTTACAGGGCCCTACAACTAGAAGAATTTTGGTTAAAGGATGGGAGGAGGATGGTTTATACAGACTGCAGGCTACTTATGCCTTGAAGAAATCTGAAGATTTGAATAATCATAGGGTCTTATGTAATAATGTTGCTAACCTTCATGAGCTTCATGCAAGGCTTGGTCATATGTCCCTATCTAAGATGAAACATTTATCCTTTTGTAAGGGTGTTGACAATTCTAGTTTTACTTGTGACACTTGCTCTATGGTTAAATTGCACAAGTTAAAGTTTGACATAAGTGAGTCTTTGGCTTCTGCTCCTTTTCACCTTGTTCATATGGATGTATGGGGTCCATATAAAACTCCTTCCATTTGTGGTGCTAAGTATTTCCTCACTGTTTTGGATGACTGTTCTAGAACAACTTGGGTATTTCTGATTCAAGACAAACTGCAGGTCTTGAGGTGTATTACTAGTTTCCTCAAGATGGTTGAAAATCAGTTTGAGACTTCAGTTAAGTGTGTAAGGACTGACTGTGGTACTGAGTTCACTCAAAAAGGGTGTGTTGAGCTATTTGATGAACATGGTATTGTCCATCAGAAATCCTCTCCATGAGTTCATGAACAGAATGGGAGGGTTGAGCGTAAACATAGACACTTACTTGAGACTGCTAGAGCTCTCAGGATTCATGCATGCTTACCTATCAGATTTTGGGGTGATTGTGTGCTTAGTGCAACATACTTGATTAACAAAATGCCCTCTTCTGTTCTAGGTTGGAAATCACCTTTTGAGGTGTTATTTCATACTCCTCCTTCATATGAAAAGCTTCACACAGTGGGTTGCCTTTGCTATGTTGTCCAACCCAATGATTCTCGAGACAAACTCAACTGTGTGGCTAGAAGATGTGTTATCTTGGGGTATCCTCCAGGTCAGAAAGCATATAAACTATTTGACCTGGACAAGAGAACCATAATCACAAGCAGACATGTAAAATTTGTGGATTCAGTATTTCCCTTCAAGCTCAAGGAAGGAGCAATCTCAGGCTCCTTCTTTCCACAAGGCCACATGCTATCTTCTGAATTTGATCTTGAGGACACCACTGGGATGCATACATCTACCTCTTATATTCCTAGTGGTCATATATCCCCTGCCACTCACAACTCCCCTTCACCTGGGACAGTTGAATCTACTAACAGGTCTCCTCATGATAGTGTCAGTACTCCTACTTCTATTGTTTCAGTTCCCTCCATTCTAGTGGTTGGGAGTATTCCTCTTCAGCTTCCAAAAAGAACAATCAGACCACCATCCAGGCTCCAAGACTTCATTTGTTCAGGCTTACCAACTAGATCCTCCACTGCTTCTGAATCTCAATCATTTGCTATATTCTCAGTTCAGAATCTTGCTCATCTTTCTCCTGCTTATGTCCAGTCCTTTGTAAGCATGTGTGAGACCTTTGAACCCAATTCTTATACTCAAGATAAAGGTGTAGAGCACTGGGAAATAGCTATGAAGGCTGAGCTTTTAGCTCTTGAAAGGAATCACACTTGGACACTTACTTCTCTTCCTCCTAGAAAGAAAGTCATTGGGTCCAAATGGATTTTTAAAATCAAATACAAGCCAGATAGTCAGATAGAAAGGTATAAGGCTAGGCTTGTAGCAAAGGGCTACAATCAAGTTAAGGACAAAGATTACAAACACACCTTCTCTCCTGTGGCAAAGTTATCCACTGTTAAAGTGATCCTAGCTATAGCAGCTGCAATGGGTTGGGTGTTACACCAGTTGGATGTTAATAATGCATTCTTACATGGGTATCTAGACGAGGAAGTGTTTATGGTACCTACTCCCGGGTATGAGGTACCTAATGGGCAGGTGTGCAAGCTAAATAGGTCATTGTATGGCCTCAAACAGGCTAGTAGACAGTGGAACCATGAACTCACAACGTTCTTGGTGAGGATGGGGTTCACACAATCCAAACATGACCATTCTCTTTTTGTCAAGAAGAGGGGGCAATCCATTACTATTGCTCTGCTCTACGTTGATGACATGTTGATCCTTGGCAATTCAGCTGAAGAAATCACTAGCACCAAGAGAGATTTACACACAGCATTCACTATCAAGGATTTGGGAGTAGCCAGGTATTTTTTGGGTATGGAGATCTCTCGTGCTTCAACTGGCATCCTTCTTAACCAAAGGAAGTACATTTTAGACATCTTAAAAGATGCTAAGATGGAGGGATGCAAGGTTGCTTCTTTTCCTACGCAACATGGTACCAAGTTATCAACCACTGATGGTGAACTTTTCTCTAACCCTGAAGCTTATAGAAGGATCATTGGCAGATTGCTATACCTCACTCTCTCCAGACCTGACATTTCATACACGGTTCAGCAACTGAGTCAGTTCTTACAGAACCGTTTACTTCCTCATTGGAATGCTGACATGTACTTACTAAGGTACTTGAAAGGCACATTCAATTTGGCTTTATCATATCCAGTCTCTTCTTCCTTCACATTACGTGCTTACAATGATGTTGAGGGAAACTGTCGAGACACTGGAATATATTTAACTGGCTATTGTGTCTTCCTTGGCTCATCCTTAGTTTCCTAGAAAACTAAGAAGCAAAATGTGGTATCCAGATCTTCAATTGAGAGTGAATACAGGAGTATGGCCTCTACTGCTTGTGAGATAGTTTGGTTGCAGGGCTTGCTTACAGATCTCCACATTCATATGCTTATTCCTATCACATTGCATTGTGATAACAAATCTGCTCAAGACCTTGCTGCAAATCCAATTTCCATGAGAGAACAAAGCATGTGAGGATTGACTGTCACTTCATTCGAGAAATGGTACAGGATGGTTTCAGGAAAACAGCACATGTGTCTTTAGCCTTGCAGATAGCTGATGTCTTGACAAAGGCATTGGGAGCTGATCAATACAGGCTTCTATCTTCCAAGCTTGGACTTGTTCATCCTGTTGCAAGTCCATCTTGAGGGGGATATATGGGAATATATGTTACATTGTTACACTTTACAATTAGACCTGAGCATGGGCGGGCTTGGGTCGGGCCCCTGACGTTTTAACGGCCCATTGTACCGGGCCGGGCTTGGGCTAGGCCCTGTTTTTGGGCCTACTATCTCGCCCAAGCCCGCCCGCATTACCGGGCCGGGCTGCCCACTGGGCCTACCGGGCTTTTCATAACATACCTTGTTACCTAACTAACTTTTCCTTTTAAATAAATTTTCAAAAAACAAAGGTCAATTCAAAACAATAAAACATGGCAGTTCAATTTAAAACAAGGAAATTAAACCGAAGCTAGATGAATTCATATAAAGTCCACACTTCAGAATATTAAATTACCTATAATATTTACTACCGTATGATATAAATATTTTTTTAGTCTTAAATCACATACTCCGTATAATGTAATATTGGTATTATATACTCATATCATGATTAAAAAAAATGTCATTATATATATAATTATATATTATACATATAATATTAACATATATCGGGCCGGGCCTAACGGCCCGCTTGGGCCTCATACCCGACCCAAGCCCGGCCCGGTGGGCCTACCGGGTCGGGCCTATTGGCCCGCTTGGGCCAACAGCTCTACCCAAGTCCGTCTTTTTTCTCGGGCAGGTAAGGCGGGCCGGGCGGGTTTGCTCAGGTCTATTTACAATCAACACAATGTAACACACACAACACAACAATTCACTTGTAGGTTGCTGGAGGGGCATTTTGGTCTTTTGACATAGGCAACCACTTGATCTGTTTTAAGAAACAGATTTGGCGCCATAGAACAGAACTTTTTTGTTGTTGTAACAATCCGAGATCTGAGCTCTTGTGAGAGCTTTCATGGTGAATGTGAAAGGGAGAAATTCTCATAAGTTCTGAATTTTCCAAAGTTCAAGCTAAGGGCACATCGACATAGCTCTTGATCTCGGCTCCTATTACGAGTATTGGATTCGATTTGGTAAGATCGTTCGGACCTATAATACAACTTAGTGGTTCTACATAATCATCACGCATCATATACTTCCGTCTTATCATCACAAAACGATATATAATCACATCCGTTGCACAATCGACTTATGATGAGTTCCACTCCCACTAAAAATAACCCAAAATTAGAAATGAATAAAACTCATAAATAATTTACCTATTCTATATCAACTTGTTATGCCTCATAAAATAACCGGCCCCCAAATTCCCACCTCTCCTCCTCCTCCTCTAATCCTCAAATCACACCCTTTATGTGATTCTCTCTGACCACAACTTCCATTTTCTTTTTGTTGAAAGATCGAAGATGAAAGAAAAGAAGAGCAACAACAAATTGAAGAGAGTGATGACGTTCCCCATAAGGGCGCTGGCCAAGGCCAGGGACCTCTACGTCGACGCCATGAACACCTACGCCGATACCGGCTGCTACTACGGCGGTGCCTCCTCCTTCGGCCTGGCGGTGGCCGATCCCCTCCCGAGGAGCTTCAGCGTTACCTCCCGTGGAGCTTCAAGCGGCGTCGATCTCAAGGAGCTCATCAGAGCCGCCTCTAATTCCACGGCCGATAAGCGGGACCTCGCCTCACTCAATCGCCCCACCGCTAAGGGGGTGCCGAGGAGTGTGAGTGTCGGCATGGCCTGCATCGATGAGGACAAGCCATTTGTCGGAGTCGATGAAGACGTATATGGAGAGGATAAGAAGAAGAGGATCAGTACTAAGGGTTTGTTTGGTAGAAGCAAGACCTATGCCGTTGTGAGGAGATTTTGATTAATTACCGATGAGGATGAAGATGAAGATCGATCAAGATCTTTGAAGATTAATTAATGAGTTGGATTTGGGGGATTTGATTGGATGAACCATCGTTGTCTGTAAATAGAATGGGATTGATTCCGATACTATATATGCAGATTTCATATGCATGTGCTTGTGTTGAATAATTGGTGTTATAATATGAGTTTGATATAGATAGGATCAATTAATTAATATGCATTATTGTTTCTAGATTGTGATTAAGGTATAAAGCTTGGTGAGAAATGAACAGCCAAAACAGTTTTGTCATAAATTTTATAATATACATTACGTAGTAAGATTTTTTAACACCTACCTAGTTTGTTTTGAAAATTATTGATTAGAAAAAATATTAACTCTTATCTTTTCAATTATAAAAGATGATTGATAAATACACCGTAGATTTTGTTCAAATGGACCTTTAAGCATATTTGGTTAGCTAGATAGGCCCATTAATTGTTTTTTTAGCTTGCTTAGCCCTCTTAAACGGTCAATGGTCAACCCATTTAGATGCCAACTTCTTTTTTTCTTTTTTTTTGATGCCAACTTTTTTTTTTTTGATGCCAACTTTTTTTTTTTTAGTTATGCCATATTTTACCGTTTTGATGCCAACATTTTTGTGGTGACAATTTTATATAATTGATGGCATAAGAGCTTAAAACGTGGAATCAAAATATTGTCACTTTTCTAATGAAATGATTGGATGACTTTTTTTAATGCCACTTTTTTACAACATTGATGACATTTTTTGTGATGTCATATTTTACCGTTTTGATCCCAAAATTTTATTACATTTTATTTTCACTCTGATGCCACTTTTCTAATTAAATTATTGGATGACACTTTTTTTAAACTTTGATCACATTTTTAGTTTACTCTAATGCCACGTTGACCATTGATGCCATTTTGAAAAATTTGTATCACATTAAAGAAAAAAATGTCATCAAAAAATACTACTTTGAAAAAATATCATAAAAAATATGGCATCACGGTAAAAAAAAATATTATCAAAAAATTGACATAAAAAAGTGGCATCAAAGTGAAAATAAAATATAGTAAAATTTTGGCATCAAAACGGTAAAATATGGCATCACTAAAAAAAAGTTGGCATAAAAAAAAAAATGGCATCAAAATGGGTTGGTCAACGTTGACCGGTGACCGGTCAACGTTGACCGGTCAACGGTCAAACGGTTGACCATTGACCAACCCACCCAATTGGGAAGGGGCTAGGGCAAAACTAATTAAATTGATTTATGGGCTAGGTGACTAATTGAATATTCAAAAAAGGCCCTCTACCAAAATCACCCTAATTTTTACTGGAACCAACGCTAATCTACGCAACTCCTTGCGGAGTTAAATCCGCACCCTGTTGCGGAATACTTTTGGCGTTGTACCAAACAACCTTTACTCCGCTAATCTCCGCAACTCCTTGCGGAGTTAAGTCCGCATCCGATTGTGGAATACTTTAGATTTTTTTTTTAAATAAAAAAAAAAAAGGTACGCATTCTTTCACTCCCCCACCGCCTTTTGCTCTCTCCCTGCCGCCCAATTCAATCGCGAACCAAACTTTCGGTGAGTCGTTCTCATTCGTTTTCGATCCAAACCACCCTCAGACTTCACCACCCTCTTCACCCATGTGCCACGTATGTCCGACGAGCCATCGGGAGCCTCCGATGACGCCTAGACCTCCGATCGAAAGCTCCGAAGTCCACTTGTTCAAATTTGGAACCTTTGTGAAAGAGGGGTTTTCAAAAAAAAAAAAAGAGTTCCGCACCTAATTGCGAACCTTTTTTGAGAGGTTTTTAATTTATTTTTTTTCCATATAGGTTAGGAAACTCCGCATCCTAATGCCGACCTCTCTCCGCAACGTCTTGCGGATGTTTTGTCGATGGTCTTTTAAGGCGTGTTTGGCCCAATGCCCGGTAAGGTCCGCAAGGGGTAGCGGAGTTCGGTCCGCAGGGGGTTGCGAAGCTTAGCGCTGTATCCAGTAAAAATTAGCGGTGTATTTAGCTTTTCCGTTATAAAACTACATACAGTAAATTAACACGTGTGGTTTGAATTTATTTATTTTCCATCAAATATTTTTAGTGAATATTTTTTTAAAAAATCGTATAAATCAATACATAGTATGTGGTATATTTTAAGATAATATATACGGAGTATAATTTTTTAACAAAATTTTCATCTTCAATCCAATTCTATCAGGGCCATAATCCAAATTTTTTTAGAAAAAAGCAAATTTTTGCATGAGACAAAAAATTTATTGACACAAGAAATTACTTGATTCACATGCATGAATGCATGATATTGATCGACAGATACAAAATATGCCAGATTACACACAATGACACAAGGATCATTAATTACTTCGACTCGGTGCTGGACTAAATCACAAGTTGAGCAAAAAAAAAAATGCAATCTGATTTCTTATTTTATTTTATATAACTTCATACTAGCTTCCTCCGTTCTTTTTAAATTAATACTTTATTATTCGTGTACACTTTTTAAGAATATAAAAATAATATAAAATATTAAATTTTTTTTTTTTGTTAATTTTTTAAAATCATTTCATACTTATAAGTAATAAGTACGAAGTTATTTAAAAAATTAATCAAAAAAGTTAATAGTTTATATAGCTTTTATTATTCTTAAAAAGTATGCATGAATAGTACTCCCTCCGTTCACTTGTATTTGTCGTTTACTATTCACGCACGTTTTTAAGGATGATAAAAAAATATAGTTTTTATCATCCATAAAAACGTGCAAGAATAGTAAACGACAAATACAAGTGAATGGAGGGAGCAAGTATTAATTCGAAAAAACATACGTGCGTGAATAGTAAACGGCAATTATTTCTGACCAAACAGATCAACAGAGGAGTAAATATCACATAATGGTGCAAGGGGGAGGGTCGGGGTAGGGGGCGGGCATGTCATACGGCACAATGACATAGTTGAGGTAGCATCTCCGGCAGTAGCACGGTTGGGTGCATATAATGTGGGCTTCATCTTTCTTCTCATCTTTCTTTTCTTCCTTCTTAGGTTCAGGTTTTTTCTCTTCCGGCTTCTTCGGATCGCTAATACTTATGATTTCAGCGGGGCCCACTTTCCTTGCACACTTGACTATAGCATGTGGGTCCACTTCGCCCACTACTATTATGGTGCTTTTCTCTTCATCGGTTTCAATTTTGTTCACCCCTGTAACAATTTCAATTTAAATATATACATTAGAAAAACTAATATACAGATACTCCATCCGGTTTACATGTTTGTTGGCTTAGAGGGGGCAGTCGGGTAGATCGGATCGGGTTTGCGGGTTTGGATATACATATTTATTTTTTTGATATGAGGATATACATATTTATTGGAGTTCGATTATATATCGGATATATTGTATGTTTGATTGAGTTCGAATCGGGTAAGTTTTGAGTTGGGTAAGTTTTCAGGTCAAATGAATTTAGGGTTGGGTTGGATCACATTTAGTTGTATTATAAAATGATGATTATTTTTTGTTTATCTTAATTATTGAATATAAAACTTCATTTATTTAGTTATATTAGGTCTTATTATATGTAATTTAAGTTATTTGAATGTTTAAAAATAAGAAAATTAAAGTAATTATAAGGATGAGTCGGGTTTTGTTCTGGTCTGGTCGGGTATGAGTCGGGTCAAGTTTGTCTATGTTCCTGTTCATCCGAGTATTAGTTTAAAAAGGGTCGGGCTCGGGTTCGGATTCACGTTGTGCATGACACTTGAGGGTCTAGATTTTAATAAACTATACTATTTTTATATTTTACTTAGATTGACACATTCACATACTATAATTCATCTGGAGAGTTTCGAAATTAAACGAGAAGTTATACTACTTATTTTAACAATTAGGTAAGAAGTTATGCAACTTTAAATTTTTTATATTTAGTTATACATTATTACATGTTAAGTGTCAAAAAAATTATATATTGACTCAATAGTTATTATATTGCGTTTTCTATCCTTATTTTATTAGTTTTTTCTTTGGCTATTTCATTTATTTATTTATATTTTTATAACGAAAATTAAAAAAACAACACCATTTCATCATACGATTTTCATCATACGATGTTTTATCCTAAAATAACATATCATTTATTGTTATATTTTATAGAGTTCTTTTTGCCATTTTAATCTAAAACAATTATAATATATATATTATTGTACCTTTCAAAATTTTCTTATATACTCCGCCATTAATTAAGAGTACTAAAATGCGGTACAAAATAATGCTTGTTAGGCTTGAGGAGGCAATTTAATACGGAGTAACAATTAATCACTATTAATGCTTTTTAACCATTATATATTTTATACATATATATTAAACACCATTAATTTAAAAAATTTCATTTGAAAAATGGTGATGAATAGATCAAATGAAATTTTTTTAATTAATGGTGATTAATATATATGTATAAAATTTTAAATTAATGGTGATTAATGAAAATTTTTCATTAATAAGTGTGTTTGACTTTTTAGTTAATTTTTTTTATATAATTTTATAGTTATTAGTTATAAGTTTAATATTATTTAAAAAATAATTAAAAAAAATTAATATTTTATATAAATTTTAATTCCTTAAAAAATGTGTAAAAATGTCAAACGACACTTATTGGTGAACGGAGGGAGTATAAATTATAATGGTTAAAATTTATTGACCCTAAACCTTTTACTACATCACTAGGTTAGTTTTGTAAATGAAAAGAGTTACGAAAGAGAAATAGTAAGTATATATATTTGTAACATTTTTGGTGCATCATGTACATAATATATCTAAACTAATTAATTGATACTCAATTCTGTGGGTATATATATACGTATATGCTAGTTTGATTTTAATTATGAAGCAAACAATTATAATCAAAATCTAAAAAAGAAGTCACAACAAACCCAAAGAAGCTAAGCTAGTTAATTTGGTAAATGGTTAACATACCTTGTAGCTTGGCAACAGCCTTGACGACCTTCACCTTGCACTTATCGCAGACGATACATACCTTCAAAACAGTCACTTTTAGTGTCATTTAATTTACTCTCTATTTTTACAAACCAATAGCTAATTCCTCACAAGTTTAATTTTGCCACCTCGAGAGCTCTATTTATAGAGCCCAAATTCAAGTATAGCTGCAGGATCCAGCTAGAATGAGTTCGTCTACTTGCTCCTAGTAGACCTTTTTTTTAAAATTTTATTTTGGAATTATAATTGATTAAGAAAGTTATTATAAAATCAAAAAAGGCTGCTTGCATTGACTTCTACTCCGGGCAATATATATAATAATATTCATATCACAGGCTAATTATGACCGCATATATCCAATCAGCTAACTAATTATAATTAGTAATTAAATAAACTTTGATTAAAATTTTGAGAACACTAGCTTGTTAATGCGACTATATCTTGTTGAAATGTGATTCAATATGTGATTCAAATCAGTTTGTCAAACTTCAAGTTAGTTATTAGTTAAAGCTTAGGTTGTCAATTAAGGTTATTTCCTGATTTCTCTAAGTGTGTCAGTTGATGCTTTTATTTCAGTTTTAATCATGGTTGTAAGTAGTGGAGTAGAGGATGTAGTGGTAGTTTCTTTTCTTGAGTGGTTACTCACTTGTAAGCAATATAAAGGAGTTGAATCAAGCAATTATGAAAGGAGTGAGGCTTTTACAAGAAAAATTGGCTTTGTGTGTGGTGTCTAGGGGTGGAAATGGGTCGGGTGATGGGTGGGTGAAACCATTTTTCCACCCGACCCGTTACAAAAAAATTTCAACCGACCCATCACCCGTCCATCTAATGTTTCACCCATCACTCGTCCGTCGGGTGAATCGGGTGGGTAATCGGGTGAAGTAAATTAAAAGAAAATGAGTCAAAAGACATTCTTAGAAATCGATCATATTCGATAATTTCACAAATCACGTCAACGTGGAAATCTTATTAAATGAATAAAAGGTTTATTCATGCATTATACCACTATCCTCATCTTAAAATGGTATTATTAAAAGTTTAATATCAAATCAAATGAGATGAATTTTAGTCTGTTGCTAGATTCATAGTTAAAAATAGAAAGAATAATTTGGCTAAATCATTCCTTAACACACTAAATGCTAACCAAGTCGCTGAAACGACCGAAATTGCTAACACTCTAATAGTGTATGCAAAACAAATAAAATATATTTTTTTCAAAAAAATATGTTGTTGGGTTTAAATAAAATAAGTTCATATTCTTTTAGATTTTTTTTGCACAAAAACAATTAGAGAATAGAGAAGCTAGAATTAGAAAAAAGAGAAATATATAGTTATGTCAGGCTATACTTTTTTTATAAACTAGGATTTTTTAAAAATAATCGGGTGGGTTAACAGGTGGTTAAGCGGGTCGGGTAATGGGTCGGGTGATGAGTCGGGTAATGGATGAAAAACATATCACCCATCACCCGACCCGTCACCCGTTTCACCCACCCATCAACCATCCATCACCCGATTTTTTTCGGGTTTTCACCTGTATAATCGGGTCGGGTGAGTCGGTCACCCACGGGTGATTTCCAGCCCTAGTGGTGTCCTGTGTGTAAGAGAAATACTTGTCCTCCTCAATCAAAGTGTGTATGTGTGTGATCGTGTTCTGCATCTACTAACAAAGTGGTATAAGAGCAAACAAGAGTTTGCATCCGGGTTTGTATTCAGGAATTGAGTGAATATGTGAGGTTAAACACAAAAGGGAAACACAAAGAGTGACAAGGTCAATCGGTATGCAGAACAATGGATCAAACAGTGTGGTCAATCCTCAATTGCCAATCTTCAAGGGAGTGAATTATCACTTCTGGAGTCTGAAGATGACAACCTTGTTCAAGTCCCAAGAGTTGTGGAGCTTGGTAGATCAAGGGTTAGAAGATCCTGAGCCAGCAGAGCCTGATCAGCAGTTGAGAGAGCAGAGGAAGAAGGACTCTAAGGCATTGTTTATGATCCAATCTGCCTTAGACGATGAAGTCTTCCCTAGGATTGCAGCTTCAACCACCTCTCATGAAACTTGGGAGGTACTCAGACAAGAATATATGGGTGATAAAAAGGTAATTACAGTTAAATTACAGTCCCTTCGTAGAGAGTTTGAAACTCTAGTTATGCTAGAAAAGGAAGGTGTTCAGGTGTATTTATCAAGGGTCTCGGCCATAGTGAATCACATGAAGTCATATGGTGAAATCTTGAGTAGTGAGACTGTTGCGAGTAAGGTCTTGAGAATTCTGAGTAAAAGGTTTGATCATGTTGTAGCTGCTATTGAGGAGTCAAAGGATCTATCAACATATAGGTTTGAAGAGTTAACAAGTTCTCTTCAAGCTCATGAGGAAAGGTTGAGTAGATCAACCGATCAGAAGGATGAGAATGTTTTTCAAGTAAAAGAAGAATCTTCAAGAGAGAAATTTGAGCACTCAGGACATAGAGGTAGAAGAAGAGGAGGATATAGAGGAAGAGGCCGAGTAAGAGGCCAAGGAAGAGGTCAAGGAAATGGCTCAGGTAGAGGCCAAACTGGTGAGTCAGATAAAGGTTAGTGGAGAGGTTCTAACAGAGGGCAGTACATAAGCAGCATACAATGTTATCATTGCAAGAAGTATGGGCACAAAGAGGCTTAGTGCTGGGACAAGCAAGAGAGTGAACAAAAGTCAGCAAACTTCTCAAAGAACAATGAGCAAGAGGGAAGGTTGTTCATGGCACTCTCAATTGTCATAGATGATGCAAAGGAGTTGTGGTACCTTGATAATGGGTTCTCAAATCACATGTCTAGTTCAAGAGGCTTGTTTAAAGAGCTAGATGAGTCAAAGAAGAGTAGAGTAAGGCTCGGTGATGATAAGGTATTGAGATCTGAAGGCAAGGGTGTTCTTGCTATCAAGACATTGCAAGGAGGTGTGAAGTGCTTGTATGATGTGCAGTATGTACCAAGTTTGGCACATAGCTTGCTAAGTGTTGGCCAGTTGCAAGAAGCAGGCTATTCACTTCTTTTTTATGATAATGCTTGTGCAATCAAAGAAAAGAAATCAGGACAAGTGATTGTGAATGTGAACATGACAAGGAATAGGATGTTTCCTTTGAATCTGTCAACAGAAGTAGGCAGAGCTATGGTAGCAAAAGTTGATGAGATTGCAACGCTTTGGCACATGAGATATGGGCACTTGAATGTTCAGAGTTTGAAACTGTTGAATACAAAGAAAATGGTGATGGGTTTGCCTATAGTAGAAGAGCTAGATGTATGTGAAGGGTGTGTTTATGGCAAGCAATCCAAAGGGGCATTCCCAAGTGGAAAGGCCTGGAGAACCAGCGAGTGTTTAGAGCTTCATCATGCAGATTTATGTGGGTCAATGCAAACTGAGTACTTGGGTGGAAGCAAATACATCATTCTCATCACAGATGATTGCAGGAGGATGAGTTGGGTGTTCTTCATGAAGCTCAAGTCCGAGGCATTTGAACACTTTAGAAAATTCAAGGCTCTAACAAAAAATGAGTCAGACCGAAGGGTAAGAGCATTGAGAACGGACAGAGGTGGTGAATTCCTTTCACATGAGTTTGTCTCATTTTGGGAAGAGCATGGCATCAGAAGAGAGTTCACTGCTCCTTATACTCCTGAGCATAATGGGGTGGCTGAAAGAAAGAATAGAACAATGGTTGAAATGGCTAGGAGTATGCTCAAAGCCAAGAAAATGCCAAATGAATTCTGCTGTGAAGCAGTTGCTACAACAGTGCATGTTTCGAACATCTCACCAATAAAGGCAGTTCCAAACAAGACACCTCTAGAAGTATGGAAAGGAAGAAAGCCAGCAGTGAGTTATTTAAGGGTGTTTGGGTGCATAGCTTACTCTTTGGTGAACCTATGAGCAAAGCTTGATGACAAAGCAGTTAAATGTGTGTTTGTTGGGTATGCTGATCAATCAAAGGCATATAGGCTCTACAATCCTAGAAGTGGGAAGATTATTGTAAGCAGGAATGTAGTCTTCAATGAAGATGGTGAATGGGATTGGCAAGGGAACGAGAAGAATCCCAAGGCTCAGAATATTTTAGATGGGGAAATGGAGGAGACTGATGTGCCAGAGGTTGATCAAGTGCAAACTAGTCCTCCATCCATACCATCAGATCAGCAAAATGGATCAGATCACAGCTCCTCTCCCTCAAGCTCATCGAGTGAGTCACCTCCAAGAAGGTTTAGATCTCTAGCAGAGATTTATGAGAGTTGTGGGTTTGCTTTGATGGCAACAGAACCAGAGAGTTTTGAGGATGCCAGTGTGAATGATCAGTGGCAAGCAGCTATGAATGAAGAGATGAAGTCAATTCAAAAGAATGACATATGTGAACTTGTTGAGCTTCCTCATGATAGAAATGTGATTGGTCTCAAGTGGGTGTACAGAAAAAAATTCAATACAGATGGCAACATTCAGAAACACAAGACCAGACTAGTAGCTAAAGGCTATGCATAACAAGAGGGAATCGATTTTTAGGAAACATTCTCACCTGTTGCAAGGTTGGAAACGATGAGAGTAGTCTTAGCTTTAGCAGCTCAGTGGAAGTTTCCCATCTTTCAATTAGATGTGAAGTCGGCCTTTTTGAATGGAGAGCTTCAAGAAGAGGTGTATGTTGTACAACCTCTAGGCTTTGTCAAAGTTGGAGAAGAAGACAAAGTATATAAATTGAAGAAGGCTCTCTATGGACTGAAGCGAGCTTGGTACAACAAGATTGACACTTTTTTTTCCTGGAGAATGGATTCATGAGAAGTGAAAACGAGCCTACCTTGTATGTTAGATAGGAAAGCAATGGAGAGCTCCTGGTGGTATGCCTCTATGTAGATGATATAATATACTTTTGCTCATCTCAAGAGATATTGAATCAGTTCAAGACTGCTATGATGGATGAGTATGAAATGACAGATCTAAATCAGTTGCAATACTTTTTGGGCTTAGAGGTCAAACAAAGAAAGGAGGGAATTTTTCTTTGTCAAGAAAAATATGCCAGAGATCTGTTGAAGAGATTTCATATGGAGAATTGTGATGCTGCAACTCCTATGAATGCCAATGAAAAATTGCAAAAAGAGGATGGCACAGGGAAGGCTGATGAGAAGTTATAAAGAAGTTTGGTGGGAGGTTTGAATTAACTTTCACACACCAGGCCAGACATTACACATTGTGTTAGTGTGGTGTCAAGGTTTATGCATAATCCAACAAAGCAACACTTGTAAGCAATTAAGGTTATTTCCTGATTTATGTAAGTGTGTCAGTTGGTGCTTTTATTTCAGTTTTAATCATGGTTGTAAGTAATGGAGTAGTGGATGTAGTGGTAGTTTCTTTTCTTGAGCAGTTACTCACTTGTAAGCAATATGAAGGACTTGAATCAAGCAATGATAGGAGTGAGGCTTTTACAAGAAAAACTGGCTCTGTGTGTGGTGTCCTGTGTGTAAGAGAAATACTTGTCCTCCTCAATCAAAGTGTGCATGTGTGTGATCATGTTCTGCATCTGCTAACATATCTTGTAACTGTCTGAGAAGTACTTAAAAGCGACGAGTACTGAGTCTACTGACCATGTTGGAGGATCGGAACAAGTGTCTACTTTGTCCTTCTTGGCTATTAAAGATAAACATTTTTTTCCCTTAATTAATATGCTCAAAGTGTATATGCAAACTAAAAAGTCCAAGTTCAAATAAAATGACTGACCGAAGAAAAGAGGGGAAAAAAAAAATTTGTCCCCAAAATTGATTCATTAAGGAATAAGGACAAAGTTGTTGCTAAAATTGTATGACAACGGAAAGAGAATTTTGTGGTGTATAAGAAAAGAAGATCTTTTTAGCCATTGTTTGGAAAAGCAATAGTTGTCTATTAAAAGAGATTGATTTCATGCATGGAAATTAAGGAAAATATATGAGAAATAATAATGATTTATATATCTATATTACTTTTTTTCCAGTAGAGAAGAAAACTTAGAGCTTCGAAGAAAAATAAGAAGATAAAGGATTGCGCAGAATCGTCAAAGAAAAATAGCGACGTTATTGTTGTTGTGCTAAAGTTTAAAGTCATATATGGTTGCTGTGTGCATTGAGTGGCTTTGAGGTTATGTACGTTTTGGTTGTTCGTGTGTTGCTATTGGTTGTGTGAGTAAGTTTATGTAATGTATAGGGAGAAAAATGATAATTGGGTTTGATTATTTCATTCATAACTCCCACATTTTGTAGTACTGACAGTTTACTTTGAGATTTTATTGTAAGGGTATGGTCAGCAAATTAACCAATATGTTGAGTAAATTTGTAGTACTGAAGTTTTAGATTTCTTTATTATAATAAAACAAGTAGACTTAGCCTGTTTGAAAATCTTCTACAAAATGAAAAAGGTGATTTTCATCCAATACTGCTTGTTTGTAATTAGGAAATTTCCACCCATAAATACTTGTTTTTCGATACTATATATATAATAATAATAATAATAATAATAATAATAATAATATTGTTATTATTATTTTAATAGCTCTAATACGTAGGGGTGGGTATGGGATGGGACGGGACGGGATTAGGGTAATCCCGCGTCCCGTCTCGCGTATTTTTTACGGGACGGGATTGAATAATTTTTTATCAAATCCCATCGGGTCTTATCCCTCACGGGACAGAACGGGATCGGGACGAGACGGGATTTGTCCCTCGTAAATAAAGTTAAAATACAATCGAAAAATAACAAGTATAAAGTTGCAAATAGGGTAAATATTAAAGTCATGACATTACCCCAAAAAAAAAAACAGTAGGCAAATGTGCTAAATTAAAGCATTACATTGAAGGCAAAAGTGAAATAGGCAAATCGCATGTTAACGTGGAATCCATTAGAAATGGAAGGCAAGTGAAATAGTCTCAAAAATCAAAATACAGTAGCACTAACTAGAACAGTAACTCTTTTTTCCTTAAAAGGCCAAGCCCAATAATTAATAAGTTACAGTAGGTAACTCCAAACCAAATTACTTATAATTTTATGTATTATTACTTTAATTTTATGTTTTAATGTTAAGTTATAATATAAATTTATCTTATATATTTTTTTATTAATTTTAATTAAATATATAAAATATATATAATTTTATATATATGCGGGACAGGACGGGATTTGCGGGATTCGAAACCTTCGTCCCGCGTCCGCCTCCCGTCCCACGTAATTTTTACGGGACGGGATCAGGACGGGATTGAATATTTTTTTTCGAAATCCTACACCGGGATCGGAACGGGACAGGATTTGCGGGATTTGTGTCCACCCCTACCAATACGTACACGTCTACGAAGGTCCAACACCATATGCATGCATGCATCTTCACTGATTGAATATTTATTTATTTATTTTTTTTTTAAACGGAAAAAATTTGACCATAGAGCTACGCTCTATCAGCCAAGAGCATCCTTGCGGATGAGACTATGTCTTCCGTGAGGCAAATTCGGTAGCTGATCATTTATCCCGTATCACTACAGCCAACTACGGTATTTGGACTCCTGATGACTCTCTGTTACCTACCACCTACGGCAGTCGGCAAGTGTTCATATATACATAATACATCCATTATATAAATGACAAAAATTGCAATAAATATTTGTTGATGTTTCAAGTTAGTTGCAAATAACGTACAGAATAGTCTGCTACTTCTACTGCCAAGTGCCAACCCCTTTTTGGGGGAAAAACAATTATTCAAAAAATATATAATTATGATAAGAAAAAAAATCAAAATGACGAAAATTTAAGGATGAATATCTAAAAAATAAAATACGTAATAACAATATAGAGGTCTGTATTGTTATTAAATGAATGATTAAATAATGGTTCATTTTTTTATTTTTTATTTTTTTGATCAGGTAATAATTCGATGGCCAGACAGACCTGGCTCATCGAGAGGCCGACAAAGTCGGCAGACGGCGAACCGTCAAACATACAATCGTAATAATAAAATGGTGCAACACAAAGATGGAAAACAAACAGTCTCTAGAAGAACAAACGAGTCTAATACATAAAAGCTAAGGACAACGAAGACAAAACGGAGCCAAGCGCCATCAAGAGATAACACCGCTGACCAGCGGTACATCAGGAGTCCCCTGTGGGCGATGAGACGAACCTCCAAGGAAATTTCCGGAATATGGAGTCGCCATGAATGATTAAATAATGGTTCATAAATCATAATACATAATTCAATTAGAGGTCTATATTCATTTAATTCCATGTCCATTATTGACATTTCCATCCGTACTTCTTCCACTCTTAATTATTTCCTTCTCCTTTGACAATTACTACCTCCGATCCAAAATATATAACGTTTGACTTGTTAACATATATATTTAAAGGAGCTAAAAATTATGTAATATATTAACTTTTCTATTATTATTTTTATATAATTTAGTACTTATTACTAATAAATATTAAGTTATTAAAAAAATTAATAACAAAATTGATATTTTATATAGTTTTTTAACTTCTCAAAATACGTGCTAAAAGTCAAACCACGTTATGATTTTTCACTTTATGCTAGTTTAGTCTTACGACTCTTACTCATTATTATATCTAATACAAAGACTTTTTTGTTGAGATGTAAGGAGATAAAAAAAACCACGTTAAAAGTATATACTAAATAAATTTAGTATACAAGTTGATAAGTCAATCTGTTTTAGAAATGAAATCTCACCAACCTTCCAAGAGTTTCATAAAGCTAAATTTTGATGGAATCAAGATCGCTTCTGGACGGTTTTATTATCCATGATAGTCTTGGTAGAGTGGTGTCCAACGGTGCGCAAGAACTTGAGAGCTCTTCTTCGACCAAAGTTGAGTGTCTCGGCCTTCATGTCGACATTCTGACAGTTGTGATTAGGGTTGTTCCGTTATATTTTGAGGCCCTGTGCAACTTACATATTTAGACCTTTTTATAAAAACTAATCAGGGTCGTTCCGCTTGACATGACCACTTTGAATATTGTAGGAGCTGACATTCTATCTTTCTAAATCCCAACTTAGTGATTCCTAAGGTAGAAAAATACAAAACAATAACAAAAATAATAATAATTTTGATTATCTAGGAAACTAAAAAGTAAAAACTAACAAAAAAATATATAGTTAGAATTTTAGATTATCTATCGAAATCCTTGATGTTGAAGGGACGATTACAATGGTTGAATAAGTTGAATTGAGTTCCCTAGATTATGGTTTTTTTATGGGGCGGAATAGCATATGGATGGCTATTGAGTGCTGAATATTTTTGACGGAAGAAAAAAAAAATCTTCCTAATGTAAAAAAAATTGTTAAAAAAAGGGATTGATGGGTTGCTGTAATTTTTTTTCCATATTTGTGACAGAAAAATAAAACAAAAAATGACGAAAAAAAGAAACAAAAAAAAACTATCTAGCTGCTGTAAAAAAAGGCGGTTGTTGTATTGTTTTGGAAATACGCTTTGCAATTTACTTTTATATAGTCCATCCGTTCCAAAATAGATGGACTTTTACTTTTTGACACACTTTTTAAGAATTGAAAAAATCTATAAAATATTATTTTTTTAATTAAAATTTTATACTATTTGATACTTATTACTAATAAAGTAATAAGTATGTAATTATATAAAAAAATAGTTAAAAAATAATATTTCATAGAGTTTTTCGCTCCTTAAAAAGCGTGCCGAAAAGTAAAAGACCGTGTATTTTAGAACGGATGGAGTATATATATAGGGAATAGATTAATTGTACACACCCCTTATGGTGTACTTTGTGCACAATTCTTGGTCATTGATCGGGTGTGGATAGGTGATGAAATTAAAAGAGGGTTTTTTTAATTAATCCCAAGTGAGTCCCGCCCACAAACTTTGCAAAACCGGCATAACTCTCTTCATTGGCGCGTGGTATGATGTACGGTAATAGTGGGAGATCTGAATGTGATGAGATTTGGGTCCCACAAACTTCAAATTGATATATATCTATCCTTTTTAATTTTGCTTATTTATATTTCATTTAATACGGAGTATATTGTGTTAGGATTTTTATTTTCTGAGTTTTAAAAATATATACTCCTTCCGTTCCAAAATATATGGGCTTTGACATTTCAACGCGTTTTTTAAGGAGCTAAAAATTAAACAAAATATTATTTTTTAATTAATTTTTTTTACATAATTCGTTACTTATTACTAATAAGTATTAAAATATATAAAAAATTAATTAAAAAATATTTTAGAGAGTTTTTCCCTTCTTAAAAAACGTGTCGAAAAGTAAAAGCCTGGTAAAATATTTGTGAAAAATAAATAATTTTAATTTTGGATGATTTGTTGTCGGGGCCCACCTGATTTCGTTCGTTTCAAAAATTCGGCAATTCCACTGAATAATGTTTCACATGCAAACGAATAATATTATTTAACTTTTTTCATCTAGTTCATATATATCAAAATATACTAATTCTACTGAATAGGGAAAGTGTTAGGAGGGAAAATATGAGTTTGATTATTACTTTCATACCCTTCCTCATGTACACTATGGTCTATTTATACACTAACCATAGGTCATAACAGTGCCTCACCCATATAAAGCCTTGTCTTAAGGCTTGATATGATGATCATAACAGTGCCTCACTACTTGCATATGACACTCATGTCCAAACCATTAAGAATGCATTTGAAATTGGGGAAACTGAGAGAGGATGTGAGCAGCAGCTTCCCAATTGGCTTCTGACTCGGACAAATTCCTCCACTTAATAAGCCACTCTGTCACGGGATCCCCATTCCGGAGCTTATGCAGCCTTGTGTCTAAGATCTTCTCAGGTTCATTCAAAATAATGCCATCATCATCTGTAATTGGCAGGGTGTCACTGGTGGCATTCTTACTCATGTTCTTCAACTTCAGTTGGGAAACATGGAAGACGGGGTGAATCTTTGAAGTAGTAGGCAGTTGCACTTTGTAAGCAACTTGACCAATTATTACTTTCATACCCTTCCGGCCTCATGTACACTATGGTCTATTTATACACTAACCATAGGTCATAACAGTGTCTCACCCATATAAAGCCTTGTCTCAAGGCTTGATATGATGATCATAACAGTGCCTCACTACTAGCATATGACACTCATGTCCAGACCATTAAGAATGCATTTGAAATTGGGGAAACTGAGAGAGGATGTGAGCAGCAGCTTCCCAAGTGGCTTCTGACTCGGACAAATTCCTCCACTTAATAAGACACTCTGTAACGGGATCCCCATTCTGGAACTTATGCAGCCTTGTGTCTAAGATCTTCTCAGGTTCATTCAAAATAATGCCATCATCATCTGTAATTGGTAGGGTGCCACTAGTGGCATTCTTACTCATGTTCTTCAACTTCAGTTGGATAAGGTCCATAGTACTTCGAACTGAGCTTCAGATTTCTACACACTACATCTGATGTTTGTCTGTAAGGTTGAAGCTTGACAAAGACCAAATCACCCACATTGAAGGACCTGTCTGTTCTGTGAGCATTAGCAATTGTTTTCATTCAAACTTGTGCTTGCTGTAGATGATCCTTAAGTTGCTTGATCACATGTTGGCGTGTAGTTAGCCAATCATCCACTGGAGAGCCTGTAGATGACAATGTTGGGAGGCCCAGTTGCTGAGGAGGAAACCCATACAAGGCCTCAAAAGGTGTCATGTTAGTGGATGAATGTGAAGTGGTATTATACCACCATTCTGCAAAGAACAGCCATTGGCACCATTTCTTTGGACGATCATATGTCATGCATCTCAAATATGTTTCCAAGCAACAGTTAACTCTTTCAGTCTGTCCATCAGACTGGGGGTGGTAAGCAATGCTAAGGTCCAATCTAGTGTGCAGGGATCTGAACAGGTGTTGCCAAAACTGACTCACAAAAACTTTATCTCTATCGGAGACAATGCTAGTTGGAGTTCCATGGAGTTTGTAGATGTGCTCCATGACCACTGAAGCCACCTTTGCTGATGTGAATGGATGGCTCAAAGTCAAGAAGTGAGCATACTTTGTAAGTCTATCAACCACAACTAGGATGGTGTCCTTGCCTTGAGATCTAGGTAGCCCTTCTACAAAGTCCAGACTGATGTGGCTCTATGGTTTCTCAGGAATGGGTAGAGGTTGTAGCAAGCCTTGTGAAGGCACATTCTCTGGCTTGCTCCTTTGGCATATATCACAGGCCTTCACAAAGTCACCCACATCACTCTTCATTCCTTGCCAATATACTAGGATTTTTAGCCTGTTGTAAGTAGCATGGATGCCTAAGTGGCCCCCATTGGTTCCTCATACAAAGTTGCCAAAAACTTTGATCTAAAATCTGAATTGCATCGAATAAAAAAACCTTCCTTTGTATCTTACTAACCCATTAGAAACAATAAAAGGCCCTGGGTTGTCAGATAAGGCTTGGATCATGACTTGTTGAGCCTTGTTATCCTGATTATAGCTGCTAATCACCTCAGTGAGCCAAGTTGGTTGTACTACTGTAATGGCAGTACAAGAATCATTCTCAAAGATTCTAGATAAGGCATCTGCAGCCTTGTTCTCAACCCCTTTCTTATAAGCTATATCATAGTCCAGCCCCAACAACTTCCTCACAACTTTCCTCTGCACTTGGGTTGAAAGCTTCTGATCAAGGAGCTGCTTCAGAGGTTGGTGATCAGTCTTTATAGTGAACATGTGCCCTTCCAGATTGTCTCCATTTGTCAATAGCTAGTAAGATTGCTAGGAGCTTCTTTTCATAAACTTCCAATAAAAGATGTCTGCCATGTAGAGCTTGACTGATAAATGACAATGGCCTCCCTTGCTGCATGAGCACATCTCCAATACCCGAGTCATAGGCATCAGTCTCCACCACAAATGGTAAAGAAAAATCCGGCATGGTCAACACTGGTGGGGAGCTCAATATTTTCTTGAGTTTCCTGAATGCACTCTCAGCAATATCTGACCACAGAAATTTATCCTTTTTTAGCAGATCAGTCAAAGGCTTTGCAATACATCCATAACCCCTGATGAATCTCCTATAGTATCCTGTAAGCCCCAGAAACCCTCTTAGAGCTTTGATGTTTCTAGGTACATGCCATTTAAGCATAGCTTCAATCTTCTTTGGATTTGTTGACATACCATAAGAAGAGATAATATGGCCTAGGTACTCCACTTTCTCCTGAGCAAAATCACACTTAGATCTCTTGGCAAATAGCTTGTGTTCTCTCATTACATATAGTACCTCATTCAAGTGTTTGGCATGGTCCAACACACTCTTGTTGTAGACTAAAATGTCGTCAAAAAATACCAACACAAACCTCCTCAGGAAACTGTTGAACACATCATTCATCAAACCTTGAAAGGTTGCAGGTGCATTGGTTAATCCAAATGGCATCACTCTAAATTCATAGTGACCATGGTGAGTGTACTAAAAACAGTCTTAGCAATATCAGATTCCACCATCCTGACCTGGTGGTACCCTGCTCTTAGGTCCAATTTAGAGAACACACAAGCCCCACTGAGTTCATCCAACAAATCTTCTATGTGAGGGATAGGGAACTTGTCCTTCACAGTTAGGTCATTAACTTTCTATAGTCAATGCAGAACCTCCATGTGTCATCCTTCTTCTTTGCTAGTAAGGTTGGTGAAGCAAAAGGGCTATGACTAGGCCTGATAATCCCACTTGTGAGGATATCTGAAACTTGCTTCTCAATTTCAGTTTTCTGAAAGAATGGATACCTATAAGGCCTTGTTGCCACTGGTGCTGCACCTGGTTTGATCACAATGGCATGCTCATGGTTCCTTAGAGGTGGCAGTTCCTTCGGCTCCTAAAATACATCTTCATACTCAGCAATGACAGCAGCAATAGCAGATGGTAAGTGGTCCTGGTTTCCATTAATGCTACAGACCTGAGCAACCTGTACCATCAATATAGGGTGGTCCCGGAGACACAGCTTCCCTAATTCCTTTCTCGTGAGCATCTTAACACAAGCTCTTTGAGAATCTCTATCCTACTTAAAGCCTTTGAGGACCACCTGTTCTCCAGACTTAACAAAGGATATTTGGACCTCAATGAAGTCAAATAAAACCGGGTTATAACCAGCAAGCCAGTATGTGCCTAATATCATGTCACACCCTTCCATCTTCAATAGACGAATGTCATGCTCATAGTTGCTACCTTGCATCTCCCACACAAAGGCTTTGCATATCCTGTTGTTGAACATTGTTCCATTAATGGTATTTACCAGCATCAAGCTAGCTTTACAAGCATCAAAACCAGCCTCCAAGGCAACTCTCGAATCCAAGAAGTTGTGGGTAGCTCCACTGTCAACAAGGATGGTCACCTCCTTCCCTTTGACTGATCCTTTGACTCTGATTATGCTACCTGATTCATTTCCAGTAAGGGCATGGACATAAACTTCATCTTCCTGCTCATCATCTTGAACAATTTCATGTCCCATTTCCTCAGGTAGTGGCTCACTTTCTTGCACCTCTTGTGCAATCAAACTAAAAAGAGATTGTGTTTTACACTTATGACCATGGAAGAATTTCTCTCCGCATATGTAGCACTGGCCTTTCTTGGCATCATTTGTGCGCCCATAACTCATCTCCGAGGGTGCAGATGCTAATCCCTTGCTGCTCTCAGTTGTGCTACTGCCATTGGATACTGGGTTTCTTGCCTCAGTTTTGAACGAAGAGCTTCGTGGCCATGACGAATTTCTATTTCCTCCCATCTGTGATCTCGTGCCTATAGGTCTCCACTGTGATCTTGATACACGAATCAGGGCCTGGACTGCTTTGTGATGAAGCCGAGCTTGATCAAGAACCTCTGCCATTGACGCTGGTCGTCCCAATTTCACTAAAGATTGTATCTCCGTCTTGAGGCCGCTGATGTAACTGGAAACAAAGTAGGATTCAGTGAGTAGAGGGTTGAAAGAAAGCATGCCTGCTCTTAGCTCTTCCAATTTCTCATTGTATTCCTCCAAATCATCTTGTTGCTCCAATTTGTTAAACTCGCCGACGATTTCTGATTCCTCGCGATCCCCAAATCTCATACAGATGGAATCGCAACATTCGCCCCAACTTACATTCTGATTCTGCATCATATATCCCTGCAACTAGGGTTGTGCATAACCGGGTATCCGACACGACACGACACGACATGACAAAACACGAAATCGATAAGGGGAAAAGTGTCGATCCGAACACGACACGGTTTCGTGTCGGATACCCGTATAACACGACACGATACGATTTGTACAAAAACCTTCTTCTTTTTTCCTAATGTCTAGGAGTCAAACTCAGGTCCTCAGGGTTCACATGACACAGAAGGGGATGGGACACGGTTTCGTGTCCCATCCCCTTTTGTACAAAAACCTTCTTCTTTTATACGGGTATCCGACACGTTTTCGTGTCGGATACCCGTATAAAAGGGGATGGGATAACTAGGAGTCGAACTCAGGTCCTCAGGGTTCACATGACACAGAAGTAAGCACGCTCTACCAACTGGGCAACAAGCGCTTTATGATCCTGTAGAACAATTGTAATATTTGTATTATCACCAATATTAATATTTTTTTAAAAAATTATCGTGTCGTGTCGGATACACGATAAGGGGAAAATGCAGATCCGAACACGACACGATTATTGTCGTGTTTTACCGTTTCGTGTCATAATCGTGTCATATCAATATCGTTTCGTGTTTTTTTCGTATTATTTTGATGCGGTTTCGTGTCGTATCAATCGTCTCGTATATTTCTACACAGTCCTACCTGCAACCAAGTATCGGCTTTGTCCGTCAGGTACATAGCAGCAATTTCAACCTGCTGTCTTGCTGGGATCTGGAAAATGCCGGAAAAAAATTCGCAGTTTCTGATCCAATTGCGTGGTTTCTTCCCATCAAAACCTTGGAAATCAAGTTTCAGAAGCCTGTTGAAACGGATTTCCGTTCCATTGATCCCCGAATGATCGTGAGCTCCATTGAAATTTGGATGCCACCTCGAACCTAGAATTTCTTGATCCTCATAGTCATTCCTCATTAACGGCGTGCTCCTCTGACCAGTTCTTGATCCTGATGCACCTTCTCTTGAGCTGCCCCCTCTTTCCGGCCCTGATCGGTGCTCCTGGTGTTCACCGAATTGAGGTGGATGCCTAACAAAATCCGTCAGTTGCTCCATTCGCTGATCATTCAGCTTTTTGAATTCCTCAAATTGTCGGGCTTGTTCTTCTTGTATCCGTTGCAGATTCGCCAAAGACTCCGATGTCGACGCCATATACGCCTTCTTGTCCTCCCTGAATTCCTGTAGCTGTGATTCCATTGTTCTCGACCTTGTTCCGTCCGCCATGGAAGCCCCAATCGCGAGCTCTAATACCAAAAATCTGTTATGGCCCAAGCCTAGCAGATTATATCGTTGTTTTTGTTGTAACTAGAATAAGAGAGAGATAGGAGATGAGAAAGAGATGAGATGAAGAGGGAAAGTGTTAGGAGGGAAAATACGAGTTTGATTATTACTTTCATACCCTTTCTCATGTACACTAGGGTCTATTTATACACTAACCATAGGTCATAACACAATATTTTTTGGTTCATCAATTTCAGATAAAAGAAACCTCGAATTCCTAAACAATACTTACGATTTATACTAATAATGTTTCATATTTCAACGAATCATGTTTTTTTTAGTAAACGCTAGTTGAAATATGTGTTGTGTTTTTGTTCGATTTTTTTTAATTAAACGCTAGTTGAAGGATATAGATGAACACAAAATCAAGATAGTGCATATCCGAATCTTCTTTTTTTCCTTGTAAAGATTTATATTGAGATGAACAAAAATCATTAATTTGATTCACAAAATCGGTTGCGATGCACCCTTAGCAATTTTATTCAGTTTAATCCGTCGTTTTCAAGATTGCATAGACTTATAATGTGGAGATTTTTCAGGAGAGTCTTTATATTTATACGAATAATGTTTCGTATTTTAACGAATAATTTCATGACCGTTAAATAAGTAAATTTTTATAATTATTCAGTTGAATCGTTCGATTTAACGCGTACATTTAACGATAATTGAAAGATTATTCAATAGAATTCTTAATTTTACAGGTAAACAGAAGCGATGAATAATTGCATAGCCGTTGTGGATAAGTAGATTTTTATAATTATTCGGTTGAATCGATCGCTTTAACGTGTACATTGAACAATAATTGGGAGATTATTCAGTGGAATTCTATTTTTTACGAGGTACACAGAAGCGATATATAATTGCATGAACGTTGTGAATAAGTAAATTTATTAAGGAATGATGAGATGAGTTTGTTAGTAAGAAACTCTTAAAAATCAAAGAAAAAAAGAGGGTGAAAGACAGGTGAGAGAAAGAAAGAGGGTGAAAGACATAGGTGAGAGAAAGAGAGGGGTTTGGAATAAGTGGTGTGGCTATTTTTAATTTTATACTCCCTCCGTTCAACAAAACTTGTCGTTTACTATTCATGCACGCTTTTTTAGAATGAAAAAAACTATATAAAATATTCATTTATTTTAAAATTTTTTTAACAAGCTTGTACTTATTAATAATAACTACAAAATTGTTTAAAAAATTATTTAAAAAGTCGATATTTTATAGTTTTTAGCTCCTAAAAAAGCGTGCATGAATAGTAAAATGTCAAGTTTTGTTGAACGGAGGTAGTACTATTTAGTTTATAGTAAAATGGGTTGTAGGGATGTGAGCAAAAAAATTAAGTTGGGTTTCTTAAGAAGAGAGAAATATAAAATAAAAAAAAAAGTTAAGGAACCGAATTGGGTTCCATGAATGTGAATGCTCTAAGATATACACACATACTAAGTTAAGAGGCAAATAATTGCCACATCATAGTCACACATATACTAAGTTAATGGGCAATTAATGTCCAACTTGAAAGAAGGTTCATATTTGAAACTAAAACCCAAGTTCGAGGACCATGTTATTAATACAAACTAAAGTTTAGGGATTTAAATGAATCATTGGTGAAAGGTTGGGGTTGATAGATGTAATTTACCCTTATTTTTAACTCCCTAGATTATTTTGATGATGTCATGTAACCGTCAAAGAAGACTTCAACAATGACTCAAAAACGCATCATGCACGCATCGTCATTGAATTAGAATCATATGTACGTCATTTGTTCATATTATCATATATACATAATACATCCATTATCCATTATCTATATCTATATCTATATCTATATTATACTTTAAATGAGAATCAATTTTGTCACGTGTCATCTCCAAGTTCAAAGTTATTTTTAAAAATATTATTTACATAATATCATTTATTATGACAACTATATTTTCTAATATTATCTTTTGTGAAAAAATTTTATAATATTAATTACCCAATATTATTTGATATTACATTTTTTAATCAATGAGATTAATTCAAAGCTTTTATCTTTCACTATTTTTTTTTTCTTTATCTCTGTAAACCAATTGTATTTTTTCGATTATTTTTAACACATTTACTAATCAATAGGTTTCATTCAAAATATTAAATTAAATTTAATGTATATGATTAATCTATATCTAAATATTATTTATTAAAAAGCCGCGTCATGACGCGGGGATCGTACTAGTACATATTTAAAAAATTGCCAAGACTTTTTATGGGACAAAATATTTATGGTGTGGACCTTGAAAATATTTGGACTTTTTCTGGGATATGAATAAAAATAATGACCATTTCAATTATCTTTTTTGGTTCTTTCGAAACGTTACAGTAACTTAGTAGACAATATCGGCCAGTTCTGATTTGCACATTAAGTGCTAAGATGGTTTCTTTGACCATTTCTATGGCAATTCTTGCATCACCTAAATCGGGCCATTAGGCAGATTTGAGTTGTGTTAATTTGGATTTTTTTGGGTAAAATGGATTTTGAATAGATTTGGGTTAGTAGTACAATTTTGGATGAACTTTTCCTTTTTAAATAAGGGTGTTGCTATATACACCGTAAATCACAAGGTTAATATTGCACGTCCTTAAGGACGTGCAAGCCTTGTGTCTAATACTGCACGTCCTTAAGGACGTGCAAGCCTTTTAATCATTAAGGACGTACATGATTTGCGGTGTATATAGCCGGAACGTTAAATAAACATTCTCGATTTGCTAACTATACGGTAAATCTAAATTAAAACGACAAATAGAAGGGATCGATAAACTACCGAGTGGGATGACACTTGCATCAACCATCAATGTCACTGTAAAAAAAGAAGCATGTAATGTCTATGGGTTCGTATGGGACGGGGTTAATAAACTGACTAAAATTATAAACAGGGTAAAAATTTATAAACTGTTGTTAAAAGTAGTTAAAAATTTATGAAAAAATATAAACTCCGTATGAGGCGAAAAACAGTTTATTTGTAAAAAGTTGAGTTTATTTGTTTTTTATTAGGGGTATTGTGGTACTTTCAAACCAAATAAGATAAAAGAGAAGGGGTAAAATATTAATCATGGAATATAAACCTCAATAAGCTGCATTGTCCGGCTTAAATTTAAACCAAAATTTTTAACCGGTTTTTGACTTCTTTTGGCTCCCATATCCAATTAAACCGGTTTAATTTTTTACACAGCTACAAGCTACTAATTTCAGCCGGTTGAATTTGGCAACCATACACAGCCTATGTAATTTCATTAACACCTCAAAGGTTTGTTTGACATGAGAGCCTTAAAAACATTATGAAGATAATATGAAAAAGGCGAACTATTCGAAGTGGGAGGAGATTGATGTTTCTTCTAAGTTGTTATGCACTCAGTTTCGTTCCATATTCCTTGAGTTGAGCTATTATGAGGTCTCATTTGGAGATGGGAGATATATCCAGTGTTCTAAATATCGGATATATTGGTCGATATATCGGGGATATTTAGAACCCGCTACGATATCGGGGTATCGGTTAGAAAATATCGGTCAACGGGTAATATCGGGTCAACGGGCGATAAATCGGTCAATATCGGCTTTGACTGAGATATCGGTTTCCCCAAACGACGCCGTTTCCTAATTTAAAAAAAAATATGGGCGAGGGTTTCTTTTCGATTCTTCGTACAATCGAAGAGTGCCGCCGACAAGGGTTTTCTCTTCCCATCGTCGTTCTTCCCATCTTCGTTCTTCATATCGCCGGTGACCCCATCGTCGTTCTTCATATCGCCGACAAGGGTTTTCTCTTCCCATCGTCGTTCTTCATATCGCCGGCAAGGGCTTTCTCTTCCCATCGTCGTTCTTCGAAAAATTCTGGGCGAGGGTTTCTCTTCGACTGCCTTGCAATTGGATTGTGACATTCATTCTCATTTACTGCAATTGAAATGTTGTTCAATCTATTTCGCCAGTTTCGGTAGGAGTGTTTGAGCGTGAGGGGCTGAGGGCTGGGTATGGGAGAGAGAGATTGGGGCCTGGTAGGGGTGTAATTTGTTGTAATTGCAAGGGTATTTTCGGTATGTTCTAAACGGGATTTTTACCATGTTCTAAAAAGTAGACCCCTAAATTTAATATTTATAAGTAAAAATTAGCGAAACCGATAAATCCGATATATTCCGATATATCTCCGATATATCTTTTTTAGTCCTAACCGATACGACCCCGATAGGCGATATTTAGAACCTTGGATATATCAATTGAGTTGATTCCCTACTTCTAGCTCGAATTCTGTTTGCATCTTCGCATCTCTCGGTCATACGAAACCACAAATTTCTTTAAAATACGTTTTCAAGAAATTTGTGATAGACTGATGGGGTAATCTCAGCCCAGAATATCTAGAAAAGATAAAACCTCTCACTCTGCTCACTATTGCTTTATGTGCTTTCAATCTTTCATGACCCACATGAGCATGTATTATGTATTTGGGCAGACAGTGGCGAAATCTCAGGCTCAACAATGAGGCGGAGAGTTGAACATTACTATAAGAAAAAAATAATTTTGTTTAGGGGTTTGGAACCAAGTCAAGCCAAGAGGCTCATCCCCAAGCCTATTTTATTAATTCAAAAGTGAAGTACAATTAGAAGGGGTGACATTTTGAAGCCAAAACCCTTCTACAAAATAAAAATACAACTAATAGCAAATACATAATTATTACTTGAACCGAATTCTACGCTCTTTCAAATAGATAAATTCATCAAGTATATCATCAAAATCAAAATTAAGCTTCTCACAATCTCCTTCTCAATGTAGATTGTCATATTATCGGCCAAAAAGTCCTCCTCCATTCTATTTCTAAGTCTTGTTTTAATTATCTTCTTCGTTGAAAATGCTCTTTCACTAGTTTTTGTAGACACGAAAAGGGTTAATATAAGACAAATAATCTATCAATCGATGACAGTGACTCCAATTCTGAATGGGTTGAGCACATCCATCTCAAATAACCTCAACTGATATCTTAGATTAACTTTATATATCTTGATCATTAAAGTCATCGTGATAGTACATCTCAAGTTCTCAACCCGACATTTATTTTTTTTATTTTTTTTGAAGCAGATAAGGATAAGAAAACACGTCAACGACCCGGCCTCTTTCATAGCGCGTCCGAACGATCGAGAACACGAAGTTCTGGATCAAACCCGACATTTAAACACCCAAAATTAATGCCTTGGTTGTTGTAGGTACTAGGTAGTAGGTGCACATGGGCCGGGCCATGGTGTACTTCAAACCTTCAAGAGTTCAAGTCAGCGGCTCCTACACGTTTAATTAAACACGGTTGTGCTGCTCGGTTGATGAATGATGTTATATATGATTTGCCCTCTCATCCCTCTCATCTACATCTTTTGTTTATGGTAGAACTCATCTCTGCCAAACGCATTGCCCTAATCACTAGTACAAAATGTATATTATAAGACGCCACATAGACAACGGTTTCTATAAACATGTTGTCTATGTTGAAAAAAATTTAGAGATTTTTGGGACGGACAACGGTTATAAAATTTAACCGTGATCTTTGTGTGTGCTTGTATTTATAAAGGCAACGAGTATTTACACAACCATTGTTATATATACAAAAGACTTCTCAAAGAAAACGGTTCATAAAACCGTTGTGTAAGGCCTAGTAAAATCGTTGTCTATTCGGTTATAAAGACAACGACTATTTAAAAAACCGTTGTTATATATATAGAAGACATCTCAAAGAAAACGATTAATAAAACCGTTGTCTATGGTTGAATAAAATTGGCATTTAGTAAGTTAAAAAGACAACGGATATTTAAAGAACCATTGCTATATGTACAGAAGACTCCTCAAAGAAAACGGTTTATATAACTGTTGTGTAAGGCCTATCAGAATCGTTGTCTGTTAGGTTATAAAGACAACAAATATTTAAAAAACTGTTGTTATATATATAGAAGACGTTACAAAGAAAACGGGTATTGAAACCGTTGTCTAAGGCTGAATAAAATCGCCTTTTAGCAAGTTTAAAAGACAACGGTTATTTAAAGAACCGTTGTTATATGTATAGAAGACGTCTCAAAGAAAACGGTTATTAAAACTGTTGTCTAAGGTTGAATAAAATTGGTATTTAATAAGTTGAAAAGACAACGTATATTTAAAGAACCGTTGGTGTATATCTATAGAGTGTGGGAGAGAAGTTACCATCCAGGCCGTCCATTTACTAAAACTTAAATTTATCTACGGCTGAAGAGACTCCATCTGCCTTCTCTAATCGCCGTCTTCCCTTCCCTCGTGGCCCCCTTTGTTGAACCCCTTCACCGCCTTCTGATCGCTTGTTTGCATATCACCTTCCTCTTCATCCACATACACCTCCCCTCCCTCTCTTGCTGACGACCTTTTTCAGAGTCGACTCGCCGACCAGAGGACTTCACCGAATTCGTCCAAGGCCCTGCACCACCCACCGCCATCCCCGCCTCTTCCTCCGTCATTTTGATCTCTCCTTCGAATCGTCCGTGTTTGCCCTTCCTCCTCATCTCTTCTTTCTGGTCGATTACCTCCTTCGAATCGTCTGGGTTCGGTCTCATGCTACAGACGACCTTGCGCAGCCGTTGCTCTTCCAGTTTGTCTCCTAGGTGAGCTCTAATTCGCGGTTTATTATCAAATCGGATCTTTGTTTACTCCGAATTGAAGTTAGACTTGAACCCTAATTTCTTGTTTTAGTTTTCATTTTGCTCCACTGGTTTCCCTAATTGAATTTCGCTTTATTCAGATTAGGGGTTTTATTTCTCAAAACTGATATGTCTGGAATCATTGTTACCTGATTGCATCGAGAGATTAGAAGGAAACAAAAGGAGAATTAAAACAGGACATGTCAAAAGTCAGATACCATAGCCCTTTTTCCATTTGACTCGTAGCTTTGTAATTAGTAGACAGCAATACACCACAAGTAATACAATTTTGCAACCAAGTGGTCCTTATGCAATTAAACGGAGCAACATGGATAATTCCCTTTATTTCCTCTCTTTCCCTTAAGATCACCTTTCCTATTACTCTGTGGAAAGGGAGAGGGAGCAATAGCTTAGAACTATCCATGTTTTAAACTTCCAAGTTCCAATGCTCAGTCCAACACAAGTGACGAGAACTTTGTTGTTAATTTAACTCCCCGGCCCAAAAGTAATACACCTTTGGAGTCTCACAGTGTGCATCAACACCTTAGGCTTGATGAGCTAATGTATCCTTTTAGTACCGCTTTCATTCATATATATGAGCTAATGGATTTCGGGATGAAGGCTTTTAATTTTATATATTGAGGACCTTTAATTTTAGGATTTGGGTTGTGAAATTTAGGGCTCTGACCTTCAGTCCGATAAGGCAATAACTGTGGAGTTTGAATTGAGGGTAATACTCTTCAGATTGAGGATTACAGCCTTGGAATTGAGGGTTATAGTCTTCACATCGAGGATTAGGGTCTCATATTTGAGGACCGACTCCATTAGATTTGAGATCAGTACAGGTTTTGAAAACGCCAAATAGGATCTTCAACTTTGAAAATAGGGTTTGACGTCAAGGTTTGTGGCCAGTTGAGGTTCGTTCATGAATAGTGAAAGACTGGGAAAGGAAGTGACTTTGGGGGTGAAGAAAAGACTATAATCATGAATTCCTATGTAGTTATTATTGTTATTCGTGAATGCGAACCATAGCTTTAGAAATTTCGCCTTTGTGATTCAATTTGGGCAAATTGGGCAAGCTGGATGGTGGATCTTAATTTATTTACTTTAGGTCTACTTGTTTCCTGATTTTGTTTGGAAGCGTTAAAATCTCTGTTGAGCTTATCTGCGTAATTTGATTAGGGTCTTGAAATTTAGGAGTGTGATCTTGTATTATACCAGTAGCATTTTGCATCTTCAGTTTATGCAATTAACTTTTAAAGCACACTAGGCTGGTGTGTTTAAACATGTGCTATATTTCCCGGGTGTTGTACCACTTTGCAAATTCTTTGTGTGCCCTTAAATTAGTCTTACTGCAAGCTATTAGTCAATTATAGAGAAACATGTGTTAGGTGATCATCTCGGTCACTGGTTTTATTCAGCTTAATTATAGCCCTTTGCTTTTAGGCTATTTTTTGTAAGCTAAGTTTACCAGCTTTAGCCTTTAACTGGCTTTTTACCTCGTCCCAGCCCCTTTCATATATGAACTTATTAATGCTTTTGCACTAATAAAATATGCTTCTAAAGAAGGGTATACCGCAGCCCATCTACACAAATCCACTTCAGTTCCACCTTTTTGCACTAATAAAATATGGTGTTTGTTTTAATTGGCAATGATTTTAAATTCCATATTGCCCATTTCTTATTTGTCCTCTTTGAAATAGGTTCCACGTGGTGCTGTTGCTCCAGTATGTTTTAAGACTGGACTCGTACACCTTGAGCAGAATCAATTTCCAGATGCGTTGTCATGTTTTGATGAAGCTTTCCTGGCATTAGCAAAGGATCAATCACGCGGCTCTGATATAAAATCTCAAGCTACTCTCTGTGCTCAGTACAAGATTGCTGTGACTCTTCTTCAGGTATTGACTTGTGTATTCTAAATGTGATCAAAGCTTGGAAGAATGTCCGGTTACGAGTTTTTGAAAAATTGACCTCTTTACAAAGCTTATCATGACCTTCTTTGCACGAAAATCCAGTTTAATGGTTAATAGGAGAATAATCATTATAAAGAGACTTGGTATTATTTATAATAGCTACATATATTGTGTTTTGATGATTATCTCAATTATATTTCCTAGTACCTGCTCATATCTTTATTGATTTCCAAACTTCTTTTTGTTACTTTTTGCTCTTTTAGAAGCTGGAATGAGTCAATAGATTTTGGTCCTCTCCTACATTAGACAACACTTTCACTATTTTCTTTTGGTAGTTATCTATAAGGATAGTTGAAAGGCAATGTGAGGTTTCTTTTGAATGTAAATAGATTTTGGTCCTCTCCTGAATTAC
This sequence comes from Persicaria tinctoria, assembly GCA_037127255.1. Classification (NCBI taxonomy): domain Eukaryota; kingdom Viridiplantae; phylum Streptophyta; class Magnoliopsida; order Caryophyllales; family Polygonaceae; genus Persicaria; species Persicaria tinctoria. The sequence continues at coordinate 14,017,381 of JBANSL010000007.1, read as the reverse complement.
TTTGGATGTACTGATGCCAAATTCCATCATCTCATTTTTTTTCAAAAGATATTTGATGATTCAAAATCATGTAAGCTTGTGTGATTTCTCCTAGCAGGGGTAGGTTGGATTTTTGAAAAAGTGACTTGAGGTGCAATGTGATTAAGTTCTGGCCCCTTTAGAAACATAGATTAAGGATGGAGCCAAAAAGTTCTCCCTAATAGCAGTTCCTGGCCTTTGTCTTTATTGTGTTGTGTACTTCTTTCTCATAATTATACTGATGTTGAGGCCTTTATCTCCCATTTTTTTCCTTTTTTTTTTCATCTGTTGACATGAAGATTGTGCTATCTTAACTTCTCTGATGAAAGTCAACATAATATATTACTATTTTTGGATTTCTAGTAAGTTATTTCTGCATTTCTCTATTTAAGGAACAAAGTCAACATAATATATTTTTGTTTAACTTGTGCAGGCCTTAAAAAAGTTCTTTGAGCATGTTTTACAGGTGAGTAAATCTTACTTGGTGAACGTTGTCTTATCCATTTCACGTGTTTAGCTATATTAAGATTTATATGGTTATATGGTTATTCTTCGGGCTTTTCTAAAGCATGTAGATTTTAAGGTTGTTTGATGTGTTGTGATTGCAAGCCCAGGATTCACAAAAGTGAGTTGGAAACCTGGAACTAGTGTTGTTTTGAATAGCTGTAATTTCATGTTTGCTATAGGAAGGAAGTCCAGGATTGACTCGTGTATATGCTTGCTGCAGGATCAGTTCCATAAGCACTTGATGCTTAGGTTTCACATAATTTAATGTTAAATTTATTTTATGATTGAGTCACGCACTACATCTATATGTTTAATGTCTATGATTAATGAATATACTTTTACTGTTTTACATGTGATACAGGTAGGTTGTTGATCGAAGAAAGGTTGTTGATCGAAGAAATTGTTAAGCATCCATTAATATGGAGGAGGTACAAGAGTTTACATCATGTATATAAATCCTTGACTTTTTAGGATAGTTAGCTAGATTTATGTAGAGATATGCCATACTCTTATTTGATTATGGATGTATGCATTAGTACTTGCATGTGATGTTGAATGAAGAATTTGTTGTGTTTTGCGGCATATATATATTGTTATGGCTTGATAAATCAATATACAGGTGCTTCTATTGTGGCATAGACCATATATAGCTAATGGTTGTTTAATCAACGGTTAAAATGTACATTGACACCGGTTAAATATATTTAGACAATGGTTACAACATACTTAGACAACGGTTATACACTATTTAATTAGCTGGTGTTTAATGGTTCATATACAACGGTTGAAAGTTACTTAGACAACGGTTTAAGCGAATCTAGCCAACGCTTTTTATGAATTTAGACAACGGTTAACAATTATATAAATGACAATGGTTAATATATGTACACAACGGTTTCAATATACTTATACAATGGTTCGACTTTAAATAGCCAACGGTTTATTTTATTTATACAACGGTTGCAAGTATCTTAGACAACGGTTAACGTATACCTAGACAACGATTACAATCTCCTTAGACAACAGTTAAAATGTGATAAGACAACGGTTAAAACCGGATATCCTAACTCCAGACAACGGTTATAGTGACCTTAGACAACGGTTAGAACCGGTTAATATGATTCGAACCCAATTTTGGAAGTGCATAGACAATGGTTATCCGGAATCTATCACAACGGTTATAACCGTTGTCTAAGTGAACCGTTGTGATAAACCCAACCGTTGTATTTTCAAAAACCACACGGGCTAATGCAACGGTTCCAAAACCGTTGTGCGTTTTGTAAAATAACCGTTGTGTTAGGGCTTTTTTGTACTAGTGAATTGACTTCTTTTACCAAGTTGGTAAGTAGATAATTATTTCCAAGTGTCATTCATGTACTTGTACTAATTTGTGAGCTAGGTTTGTCTCTCCGGGCTTCTGCTATTCATTTTGAGGTCCGATGTGGGAGTGGAATCAGTCGATCAATTCATGTAAATCAACGAGGAGAGCCATGGAAGCAACCACTGAATGGGGATTAATTTATCGATATTTTGTGGATGTATATTAGGAGGGTTCCCTTTCAATCTCTGATGATGAGAGGAGACTTCTTAACCTTGAATTAGTAAATAAAGAGCGGTCATCCGGAGTTCGAACCGAAGATCTTTGGGTACTACCCGTAACTCCTTTCCAGTTGAACCATTCTGGAATGGTTGAGGAAACTCTTAACCGATTGTGGTTAGCTCGACATTTTTAACTTGAGATTTATATAGGGGTATTTTGCAAAATGTACAACCATATTACATGGCCTAGTTAGTGGAGTGTCTTAACTTTTGGACAAATTTGCAAAATGTCCATCACCCTCCCCAAGTCTGTCGCTCATATTACATGGCCTAGTTAGTGGAGTGTCCTACCTAATAACGTGTACATTGCTCAGTCAAAGAGTTGTTATTAGTTCCTATTTTTCCTGTACTTTATCTTACTCCACTCTCTTTGTAATCCCTTGTTTATAGGCTCTTATAGTTAGCATCTTGTAGTATATATGTTGTACTCTTCAGTTGAATAAAATCACAGAGCAATTCATCTCAAATTCAATCGTGCTTACATGGTATCGGAGCCCTAGAATTTTTTTTTCCACCGTCAGTTCTGTCCTCCTCCTCTCAATGGCTCAACACACCAACCAGCACTTGCTCCTTGCAGCCGGCGGCTCAGCCACCAATCTCTCTTTCCAGACCCCTAACATCAGTGTCAAATTAGAGAGGGAGAATTACTCCCTTTGGAAAACCACAATCATGTCTGCGCTCGAGACCTTCGATCTCGAAGCCTTTGTCCTCTCCCCGACTCCACCGTCGGAGACCATTCCAAATCTGGATGCTGCACTTCCCGCTCTTCCCAATCCAGAATATGCCCTGTGGAAGAAGAAAGATCGATTTGTTCTTTTATGGATCAAATCCACGCTATCTGAAAGGGCCCTTGCTCTTGTGGCTCGCTCCACCTCCTCCCACTCGGCCTGGACTACGCTTGAGCGCACCTTTCAGGCTCAGTCCAGGGCCCACCGTATGTCGATGAAGCTTCAACTTCAATCGATGTCCAAAGGTGCTCTCTTCATGGCTGACTATATCGAGAAGAAAAGGGCTCTTGCTGATGCCCTGGCTGAGGATCTGCAACCGACACTACAAGAAAAACAGGTTTTTGCAACGGCAATAGTCGTTGTGAAAAGCCCATTGTCGTTGCCATAGAGAGCTATTGCAACGACATTTGTCGTTGCAGGGTCGTTGCGGGTCGGGGCGTAGCAAAAGGCTATCGCAACGACTTTGATCGTTGCAAAAAGTAGACCTTTTGCAACGACAAATGTTGTTGTAATATGTTTGTCGTTGCTAAACACTCGTATCTTGGAAAACAATGACATATTTTAGCAACAAAAATGTCGTTGTAATTGGTATAATTCTTTTACAACAACATTGTCGTTGTTATATATAGTATATTTTGCAACGAAAAAATTGTTGCTAAAAGTGTCTAAAATTTCTGAATATGTATTGCTACTATCATAGTCGTTGCTATATGTACTACCTTTTGCAACGACAAAAGTCGTTGCTATTGATACTGGCTTTATCGTTGCAAAAAGGTTGTATTATGATAAAATGACATCTTTTACAACGACTTTGTCGTTGCGTGCGAAATGAATAAAGGTTTTTTGGTTCTTTCTTTTTTGCAATCCCCTGTTATACAATTCTCTACTTTAATACACACGTCTTAGAGTTTTATCAAAATACATTCATTAATACCATTGTAGGCAAATATTAAGTTATCCTTCAAATCAACCATATAAATAAATTTTCCAAAACCCCTTACAAAATGTACTTGTTTCCAACACACAACTCCATCCTTATACTAATCACATCACCCCTTCATTCCAATCATATCATAATTCTTGCATATACAAAAAACAAACATGTACTTCTATAGACAAACTAACTAGCAAAATATATTTCCAAATCCTACTCCTAGCTAGACAAGTTTATATATATAAAAGTTCATGTCTAAGGCAAAACGTATATATAAATTTTTCCATATGCAAATTAAACTAACCCACAAAAACTTGCATCCATCATCCTTGCTCATTTTTCCGAATCCTGCAAAAGAGGGAAAAAAACATATTTTATAATCAAAGGGAACTTCATTCTCTATATTAAAAAAGCCAAGGAAATTGACATGGACAAAGATGACCTCCTAAGTCACTAAAAATGTGCATCTCATAGAGCTCATAACGGTATCTAGGACTAAATTTATCTATATATACACACACAAGGTAAGAGGTCGTGCTTCGCGTGACATTGGTCTCGGGTGAAAGTAAACTTACTCCTATTTGTAGTTGCTAAATGTGAAGACAACCCTCCTCGCGGTGTTGATCTCAAGCGTGATATGAGGAGGTTGAAGGTGTCTTAGCTGTTGGCTCGATAATGTTTGATTGCACGTACCCCATATAAAGTTTCTCAAGACACAAAGTTTCTCAAGACACTAAACAATTAATACCCCGTATTTTTGTAGGCCATGTAGAATTAAGGTGCTAATCCCTATCAAAAGAACTCCAATCCATAATAGAATTCTTAACAACATATTCAACCCAAAAGTTGTTCCAATTACTCGACAAATAAGAGGGGTAAAAAAATACATAGTAAGAAAATTAGAATCGGATAAGCTTGTGACCTTATTGTAGCACGGTGCAAAAATTTAGTGTAGCCCAGTAAACTCCATTTCCCATCAGAGTTTGTAATCCAGTCCTTGAGAATCACATAAGAAGTTGGTCCAAGATTCAACTCCTATGTTCACCAATAAAGAAATTTAGAAAGATCAAGAAAGAGCTTGCGAGGAAAAAATGTGATTGGAGTCGATTATGAATATACCCTTGCAATCTCCTCCACGTTGAGTACTCTATTCCTCTCTTTGTCAAAATGCTCAAAAGTGGTAAAGGCAATCTAGTCCAAGCATCCCAGAGCCTCCAAATTGTGAATATTGTTTCCTGCTACACAAAACTATTCAAAGTCCATTTTACGATAGGAGAGTGGAGTCATTTGAGATGATAGCAAATGAACACACAACATGTTTAATTGGATGTGATAATGTTTAATAAACTTACCTAGAGAATCCATTTACACCTTTCTCCCATCCTCTCTCTGCTACCTAGCCAAAGTCCTTGGTCTTGTTTATCTATTTTTAGGGTTTTCCTTTTTATGATTAGGATTTCAGTTTTAATTCATTGTTGTTGTTGTTTTTGCTTCTGTTTCAGTTTCTTGATTTGGATTAGGGCTTCAATTACTTTATGATTTTGATAAGAACATATGAAAACAACTACAGAAAACCCAAAAAGGAATATAACTTCTATTAATTGTTTTAGAACATAACTCCTTTACCTGAAGAAAACAGACTATAGGCAATGAGCAACCCGAGAGAGAGAGGGATAAGACACAGGCAAAGCCGATGCGCCAATAAAAAAAAGTAGAGGAAGAGAAGATGTCTGCATGCGTACCCTTGTAGTGGTGAACCCTACATTCTTAGGGTCCAGGAGCACGCTAATAGACCAGGCTCGTAAAATTACCTCAGCTGACATGCAGTCCATCCAGCAGTTTCCAAGGTCTCTTTGCTTTTGAAATAACACCACACTCACCTCTGATATGAGAAGATAATAAAATCATGTCAAAAATATAACACATCAATATGGTCTGGCTTTGTATATGCTAGGGGGTCGAGCATCTACAAACTTTTGTACTGCCTACGGGAGAAGAAGCCAACTAAACCAACTACATTCTTGATTTTCTTTTCTTTTAAAACAATATCTAATATATCCAACTTCAAATCAGTGTCAACCTTGCATTCTTATTAGATAAGAGCAACCAATTTATATATATAAAAAAAAAAGATTTTTTTGATTGAGTGATCGAAGTAGAAGATGATGAAGAATCGATAGAACTCACCTTCTTGGGAGAGATATGGCATCACTTTTTCTGAACCTGGTGGTATAGCTCCGAAGCCGCATTTTCACAGATCTGGTCCGTTTTGATCTTGTAGAGAAATATTGGAATATTATCTTTGTAAGTGGAAATTAATGCCCATAACAAATATTTAAATATTTTATATAAAGAAAATAGAAAGAAATAAAAACCAGGGATACCAATTTAAAGGTTATATACAATCCTGTCATTAATGATGAAAACAAGCCACCATATTACTTGTTCAGGAAGAAGTGGTACCAAACTGGAATTGGCAGCAGGGCATGATATAATAGTTAAAAAAAAAAAAAAAAGGCAACGATTCCTAAAAAAACTCAAAACGGAAACATACATCATATTCTAGTTCAATGCAATGGAAGAATGCTCACCATAGCCTACAATTTGTGCATCAAAACCTTCATTCCGCCAAAAGTAAAAAAATATGTCGAAAAAAATAAACAATCAAATAGAGTAGAAGAGGTTAAAAATATTTAATTGGGCCTTGTTGATAAAAATACTGTGAATTCAAGAAAATATTTACCATCCGCTTGTAGAATATACTTATCGATTATCACATTAAACCCATTTTGATTTAGAGAAAGATATCCACAAGAGTCATATTCATGCTGCCATAAGGAAAGGTAGTACCCACATATGTCAAATTAAAACCCACATGGGTATTAATTCTAATTTCTTAGTACTAAATATTTGTTTTTTACACTTCTTGTGCTCTTAGAGAGCATTATTGTCATTTTAGTATTTTAAGAAGCTTCATAGAAGGAAAAGAAAGCCCAAATACTAAATTATAACTTCAATTATGGAGTGAATATTCTCTAATGAGCAGTTATTTTCCTTAATATACTAGTCCAATCAATGCAAAAGTGGAAAAGAAAACTATTAAAAATACGAGATAGTAAGTTATTTTTTTGTTATATATTGAGAATTTACTAAAAAAATTGAATGACTAAAACCTATAGCAGATAATTCTCCTTCTGAGCAACATTTCCTTTCCTGGCCTAGGAAATCATCAAGATGATATTATCTCATTAACATGAAGTGCTATAAAATGAAAACCAAACTATGAAGCATACATATGATCTCCCGACTGATTTATGCACATGTTAGAATCAGCTCCATATGATAGGGAAATAAATCCTGAAGCACGACTTAACTCCTCCATTGCAATGCAGTGATAGAGATAACCATTGACTATTTCAGTAGCAAGATTTAGAAGCATTTAACCCGTAGGTAACAGGTGCAAAGACCGAACGATTTCCATTCAAACTATGCCTAATGCTTATAATGGAAACTATGGCCTTATAAAAACAAAACTTCATGCCACCGCATGATACAATTATATTGGAGTCTCTATAAATAAACAATGAGATACTAACTTCATTTATCAAAGCATTTTCATTTTTGTCAATTGTTTGCTTTATGTATCCATAAATCTAGAGAATGTAAAAGAGGATGGTTGAATTTGGAAGCTAAAATTGATTGTACAAATTCTAAATTTTTAAATGGATTGCTATGAAGCTATGTTAGCAAAATTAAAAATAATAGAGGACGCTCATATCTTCCAAGATGTTAACTAGTTTGAAGAAAAGGGACAGGATTCAACCTGATGCATTAATCCCACGAAGATTAATGTCACCCATGAGTTTCCACAACTTCAATTCCTGGAAAATCACCCCAAAAAAATTCATAAATGAATAAAGATTGTGACAAGGAGATAAGATAAGTAAGAGAACATCAAGAAGTTACAAAAGGAAATGTGTGGGACATAACCTTTGGAAAATAGTTTGTTCTATAAAATTCAGCAAACTGGGATACACTTTAAACTGCACACATGGATACGATTGAAGAGTAGAGATAAAGCTTAACATGTAGCACTGCCCTCCATGAAAAATGAATAAATTGGAAATAAAATACAAGTCGAGTTACTCTGAACAAAAGCTAAGTCGTAAAGGTATATGTAAACTACATATCTAAACTGCAGAAATATCTAAACTACAGGAACTGGGCATGATTAAATGAATGACAACATATCTAAACTACAGGAATATTCTATCTATAATTTTCAGGCCTTAGAACTAAATGGAAAACAATCCTTAGATAAGTCAATCAGAAAATTTGAAGACTTACTTATCAATCGAAAGTACAAACCAGATACCAAAACAAGAAAGATAAGTCGTAAAGGTATATGTTCTCTCTTGAGAATTGAGATGAGCTTCTTAGCAGCCGTGGTACTTTATGAAAAAGATGACAACAATGGGAGAAAATACTCTTCATCCACCCATATAGAAGCAATCTTCCCTCTCAGTTTGCAGTCCTTTTGTTAACCAAATATCAAAATGACAAAGCTTTCCTCCAAATCACTTAACTAAAAACAAGTTACACATCTCGTAGTCCTTCACCCAAGATGTATATGCAATGCAAAAACTTAGCATTCAATTATATGAGCATCACAAGGGCACATAAGGCTAAGCCATAAGACAAACATAAACACCTGCATACAAGTGCAAAAATTTAAAGGCATACATCTAATGTTCCCAAAAGCCGACCAAACATTCTCCTGTTTCTATTCACAAGCTTTGGATCTTCATTTTTAGGCAGAACTCTGGAAACAGGTTATGCTGCTTGATAATCAGCTTCCTAGAAAAATCCATTGGCAATGCCATGCACATGTGTAACTCTTGGTGTCCCAGAAAAGTAAACAAATGAAACAAAGTTTCAGATTTGACTACCTTCACTAATCTGGAATTTCCATCTCTCCTAAAAAAATCATCATTCTGCTGGAAACCGCGAGGCTTTGTCTCACTTCCATTAGCTGCAACAATGTCTTCGCCAACTGCACCTTCCTCCTTAGGCTTTTCTACAGTAGGCACGCCAGTATGGTCAGCAATTTCTCCACCCTCTACCGAAATACACCAACATAAGCAAAAGACAAATTATCTTTCCAATTTGACAACTATGAACCATGCATACCCCTTAAAACAGTTGTTTCAACTCTTTTTAGCCTTTCTGTTTCACATTAAATCCTTCAAAAGACTACAACTATGAATGCAACCATCGAATCTTCAAGGTAAAAGGTTCTAAAAGATGAATCGTACCTTGAAAACTGGTTAAGAAAGCCGACGCTTGGGCGCAGGTTCTTCGTTCGCGCCCGTTCTATCAGATTGACACCAATTAAATACAGAGAAAGACACGGGTTTCAGAATACACCAATTAAATACAGAGAAAGACACGGGTTTCAGAATACCTACTACTTGCCTCTTGCTGCAGACGGAGCACAAAGACACCCGCGACAGTTACACTATCAAATGCCGAAGTGTGCCAATCTGAAATTGAGAAAGATGGAGAGTATAAAACCACATTGCAGTCAGTTCCACATAAAATCTGAAGCCAAACCCTCAAGCCTTCACGCCCTCAAGCCTAGACGACACAGACTCCCCCTCTTCCGAAGTGTGCCAATCCGACACCTTGTCTCCCGAAGAACCCTAAAGCATGAAGAAGATAACCTCTTCCGATACAAACACCAGCGAGCCATCAAGCTTCTTCGCAGCCCGCAGTTCCGGCCCCCACGACAACTGCAACCCGTCGCAGCAGTCCAGTGGCACACATCGTGAATAGACTCACAAACGGGGAGATTTAAAGAGATCTTACGGATTTGGAATGGGTTCGCTTCACATCCCCATTTCTTTTGAAGAAGATGGGGGAAACAATCGGAACTGGGAGAAAGGGTTTCAATTTGGATATGTATTTGTTTTAATTTTTTTTTTTTTCAATTCCAGTGATTTTTTAGTTTTCTTATAAAATTATGTTTATATATAGCAACGATATTTTGTTGCCATATTCCTATTTGAGTTTTAACAAGAAAAATTATCGTTGCTAAAAATTACCTAATGTACCGCAACAACCGAAAAAGTTGTTGCATTACCTATGGAAATTCTATTGCAATAATAATGTTGTTGTAAAAAAATAAGCTCAAATTTTCACCCAGTCCGCCAAAGTACAAAGGGGCGGCAAAATGAATTTATGATTAAGGCAACGACATTTCGCAACAACAAATTTATTGTCGTTGCAAAAGATAATTTTTCGCAACGACTAAAATATTTCGTTGCGATAGGCCGTTTTTCTTGTAGTGCGATTTCAGACGAGGACCTTATGGGCAATATACTTCACGGCTTGGACTCCTCCTACAACGCATTCACCACCTCCTTCATGATGCACTCCGCCGATGTCACCGTCGACGATCTCGTTGGTCTGCTACTCCAGGAGGAAGACATATTGGCCCGAGACCTTGCTCGGCAGGCTACTTCCCAGCCAATTTCGGCGCCCTTGATTCCAGATTCACCATCCGCCAATGTTGCATCTCGCAATCCTGCGCGCTCCTCTGGTCCTCGCCATCAGGACTCTCGCAATTCGGAGACCCGCAACACTCGCTCCTCTGACCCTGACAATCGCCGCCGTCGACCCCACTGTTAGTTGTGCAGCCGACCGGGTCACGAGGCCATCGATTGCTCGCAGAGGGGGAATCAGGTGGACTTCCCCTCCCGTCGTCCAAATCTCCGAGACTCGTCGAAGCAAGCCAATGTCGCTGAGCATAGCAGTCCCTCCGCCATAGACCCTTCCAAGTACTTCGACACCGGGGCCACGGATCATGTCTCTCCGGACCTTCGCAAGCTCACAATCTCGGATGACTATTCAGGCCCTGACAAACTTCAAGTCGGGAACGGTAACCACTTGTCTATTTCGCATATTGGATCGTGTTCTATTAATAATCTCAAGTTACCTAATGTTCTTGTTGTTCCCCGCCTTACCAAAAATTTAATCAGTGTTCTCAAATTGTGCCGGGATAATCAAGTTATGATAGATAATCAAGTTATGATGGGATAGTCAAAGAGTTGTTATTACTACCTGACCCAAGGAAAATGGAATTCGGGCCCAAGTAAATGGAATCTGTCTCCCTCCTCGGACTTCTTCCTCGATTTCGTCTGGAACTCCGTCCTTCGTTGCATCTTCTCCGACTTTCCTTCCTTCCTCTTCCCACCTTTAATGGCTCGGGCTCACAACGGTCTTCTTCGTCAATTGAAGAAAAGTAAGATCGATGTAGTTGTGAAAAAAGAGAAAGGGAGAGAATATATGTGGAGATTGGAGATTCGATGTGAAGCCTAGGCGGATATCGACGGCGGAGATCAACGAAAGTCGGTCGATTTGTCGGAAGCCGAACTCAATTGCAAGAAAGCCGAATACCTCGAGTGACAAAGGTGTGAGCGAGAGATCTCTCTGAGCTAGCGATGTGAGGAGGAGAGGTGAGCGAGCGAGAGAGATCTGAGGAGGAGAGCAGAGATCTGAGTGAGAAAGGAGGAGATCTGAGCGAGAGATATCTTAGTGAGAAATGAGGAGATCTGAGCAAGAGACAACAGAGCGAGAAAGGAGGAGAGCGAGCGAGAGAGATCTGAACCAGAAAGAAGAAGAGTGATACAATTAATTAAATTAGGGTTATAATAGGATGAATATTTTACGGTTCCACACCCCAAACCCTACCCGTCGGAATTGACACGCAGGTTTCAAGTGGGTCAATTAATTTTTTAAAAGTGCTAATTAGTGGAAAATGATTGCACGTTGAAAATGACGTGCATTTCTGATGAAAGATTTACGGTGTATCTAACAACACCATATTTTACAAAATTGTCCTAACATTGGACACTCCTCAAATTAGGGAAAAAAAAAAGTAGTGCCGGTGGCACCAACTTTCTCTTTTTTTTTTTTGGTCGAACAATTTTCTTATTTATATACTACTAAGTACTGACTTAACTTTGAACTAATACTCCCTCCGTTTGGCAAAACTTGTCATTTTAACTATCCACACAAGTTTTAATAAAGCTAATAATTACACTCCCTTTTTACTAATTTACCCTCGTTTATTACTCTACTTTTTACTTTATCAAAAACTACAACTTACAACACATCAATCAAATCAAGGGCATTTTAGTAAAGTAGAAGTAACAATATCTAAAATGACAAGTTTTTCCGAACAAAAACAAAACTCTAAAACGACAAGTTTTGCCGAACGGAGGGAGTATAAAATTAAAACAAACAGGTTTTAAATGTCTGAAAATTCAAAGTAATTTAGGGTTCCTTTGATTGGACACAGGAAGTTCAAGTCATAAAATGGAGAAAAGATGTTCGGCCGATTGAATTAAGAAAATATGTTTGAACGAATCAATCCAGTCACGGATCGTTTCCGATCAAGTAAAACTGAGTTTGTCTCAATTTAAAATAAATAATACTCAGGGCCGGACCTGAGAATATAATTGCCCGAGACGAATTACGAAAGTTGTGCCCTCGACCCTTACGATTAAAAAAAACCAAGCCATAAAAAAAAGCATATAGCTATTTAATACTCCCTCCGTTAATTAAAACTTGACGTTTTACTATTCACGCACGCATTTTTAGGTGTTAAAAATTATATAAAATATCAACTTTTTTAATAATTTTTTTAAATAATATCATACTTATTACTATTAAGTATGAATTTATAAAAACAAATTTAAAAAAAAGTTAATATTTTATATAGTTTTTATCGTTCTAAAAAAGCGTGCATGAATAGTAAACGACAAGTTTTAATTAACAGAGGGAGTATGTTATGTAAGTGTAGTAACATAAAAAAGCATATAGCTATTTAATATGTTATGTAAGTGTAGTAACATTTCAGTTTCAAAAAATATACATCAAATCTCGAGACTATTGATCGAGTAACCTCAAGATTAGCATCTTCATCACCATCCGCTTCAACAATTTGGTCAACCTCTTCATTCAATTCATTGCAGACAATTTGATTACTAGCGAAATACTTCCTGATATTGCCTACTTGACTTTGAGTTAATGCATCTCGTTTCTCCTTCAATTTCCTCTTCTTATCTCCAGACAGCTGCTTTCCTATATGCACTACCTTACAAGTTATAAATCCTATTTGTCATACAGTCAGACGCAATTCAAATCATAAATCCTACAAATTCAATTTCAAAACCCTACAAATTCAATCCTAAATCCTTAACAAATTCAAAATCCTAAATCCTACAAATTCAATTCCTAATTCCAAAACCCTAATTTCACACTCTAAATCCAAAACAAAATCTGATTCAAATCCAAATAATTCGAATCGAAGTTCGAACAACTAGGATGAAATTGAAAAAACAAACCTGATTTCGCAATTAGAAATTAGAAGAATGGATTTTGTCTTGAACCATTGGCATTCACTTCAAGAGTGAGCTGAGAAGCCAGGGAAGGCGGTGCGAAGACGGAAGACGACTCAGGCTCACGGCGACAGGAACTAGAAAGGACTAAAGGAGGCTGGCGCCTGGCGGGTTGCGGTTGGAGGGAGATGCCGCCGCTGGGAGGGGAGCCTGGATGCCGGATTTCCGGCTCGTGAAGGCCTCTCTTGCGAATCGCCCTGAACACCCTAGCACCCTCTTATTCTTCGACTTTCTTTGTTCATCCCTCTTTTTTTAATTCTTCAACGCAGCGTTTCCAATCAGAGTGCCCTCCTACTCCTACCCTTGCTTACCAGTATTTGCTTTTTTTTTAATATATATATATATATATATAATATGTACGGGTCCCTTGGGCTAATTGGGCCCGAGGCGAGGGCCTCTTGGGTCTCTAGTCAGGTCCGGCCCTGATAATACTCTCTCCGGCTCAAAATTTAGATCGTTTGACTTTTTGGGACACTTTTTAATGTGTTAAAAACTCTATAAAATATTGATTTTTTTTCAATTTTTTTTTAAAAATTTGATACTTATTACTAATAAGTTTGAAATTATTTTAAAAAATTTGATACTTATTGCTAATAAATTTTAACACATACGATGTGGGCAAGATTTCGCTCATTTGAAAATGCTTATGGAAAGGGTTGTTTCGGATCAAGGATGAGCTTGCCTCTGGATGGAGAAATGTTCAGCGTTTGTGGGCTGCCAATGAAGCCGATGAACAATGGAATAGGGCCCCTTTATGTATATGATGTGTTGAAGTGACGAAGTCCATTGGTGGATTGGGGAGACAAGCTTTGGCATGGGCCTCAGTCTCGCAAGTGGGCTTTAATTTTGTAACATGGTTTGCGGTTAGAAGGATTGTCAAGCATTGGAAAGGAGAGGATGTGGCTTGGTGGTGCTTGTTGTGTAGATCCGAGAAAGAATCCGAGACTCACTTGTGGTTCCGACTTCCGATGTGTGGTCATCCAGGAAGCACAATATTAGAGGTTTGGACGTGGATTGGAATGCCAAAGCAGACGGGGGATGTAGAAGACGATTGTCTGTGCTGATTTGCAAGTGAACTGAAGGGTGTGCGTCACCGGGTCTAATACGAGTCCAAGTTTCTTGTAATGAGAGATGCACCCCTTCTCAATGGGCGAGGAGTATTATTGAAACATGTAGAGTACGTTTGAAAGTGAGGTATAAAGGCAAAACAACCGCGAACAAACAGTGGATTAGAGGGTTCTTCCGGAGGGATCAAGCCATCAAGGTAAGAGTGGTTGGTAGTTGTTGGGTGGGTAGAGACATGTCTTCCCCGTTTTGTTTTTCGGGGAGAGACGATGGTCACACCTTTTTGGTGATTTGGTTACACTTCTTTTGTAAATCTCGTTACACATCTATATATTTACATATTGAGTACATTAACAAATATAACTACATGATAACTCCATGTGAGACCTATGTGAGACCTATACGACATCTATGATGCTGATTCACCAGGTTGACTTTGACCCCATAAGTCATTGGATCTTAACCTTAATATTTTTAGGTCAGTAAGGTTTATGTCATTTTCGAATCTCGGATCTAAAGTATCGAGTCCAAATGGAAAAAAAATAAAAAATTCGGATATTCGGGTTGAGTTTTCGGATCGGGTCATATGTTTTGATACGTCACAGTCTAGCTCCATGGCATCGTACTCTTAACCTGGTTCCAGAATTGGGGCAAAAAACCCTAGGCCACTAAAATTCATCATCATCTCCAATGGTTTGTTTGTATTGCTAAATTGAGTTTCATTAGAATGGGTGTAGGGGGCGGTGTCGATGAATTGTTTGGTTGAGCAATCTAATTCGCAGCAAAGACGCAACTGGTGGTTATTCACTCTCCTCAATTGCGAACCGGCATCGCTCTCCCCCCAAATCTGTGGCCCTCACTCTCCGCCGTCTCCGATCGCCGGCTCCACCACATCCCTCTCTTTCCTCGCTTCGCTCCACCATCTCACCCAATCGGCTGCCACCTGCTGAGCCGAACACTGGCGATAACGGCATCGGTGGGTACCCACAGCAGCTCACCAGGTTCACTATCTGTCCACGTAAGTTTGTGAGCTTCTCTTTCTTCTTTTCCTTCTCTTGTGATGCTGTTGATTGGAGCATGTGATTAATTCAAGATGAAGCCTTGGTTTTTAACTAAAAGGAATTTGCAGCTCCTCTTTCTTTCATCCTAGCATTTCGGCATTTTATTTTATTTTGGAATTGGCAAAAGTGTATGTGATTTATGGGTTTTGGCGGAAATTGGGGCCTGTGGTATGGTTAGAGATGTTGTGATCGGTCTAGACCTGTTGATTATCAACAATGAAAAAATTGCCATATTGTTAGGATGAAAGAAAGAGGAAATGCCTGATACTGATTGGTGCTATTGATTCAGTTAATGTAAAAAATACAGTATGTAGCTGTGGAAACAGGATAAAATGGTTATGCTAGTATATATCAATTCTCAAGCATGTGGATGCTTCACTGGGTAAACTTGCCTGCTATAAAAAGACACTAGGCAAACTATCTGAAGAGCTTTCCTTTGGAACTTGTTCCGAATGGATTTTTGTTATGGAATGATTTTCGGTGATTGTGTTTTGTAATTGTTTATCCCACACGGACACATCACGTCCCTCCTGGCTTTCTAGTTTCTACATTATATAGAATTGGCTGTTACTATTGAGAGTGAAGATATTGTATATATTGTGAATATTCCATCAAATTAATCATTGGAGTGTTTCAAGTACCTTCGAAAACTTGCCTCTAATAGAACGGGAGGCATCTCCCCACATGAACCTCTTAGGTGAGGCTTTAAGATAGATGCATCATTATCCTTGGATTAAGGGCTGGCAACCATGCTAGCAGTAGTCACTTACATTGCATTGTATCGCATAATACGACATATTTGTTGAGCATATGTAGCATGCATGAGTATTAGTATGCAGCAATTTTTTATGTTCGATCTAATCTGCTGATTTGCTCATATTTGTGGCTTTGTTTATTATTTGATGAGTTTATTCAACCATTGCTTTTCTCACAAGCTTGTTCTTCTTTGGCTACTTATGGCATTGGGTATTTGACAATTTTTTTCACAACCTGTTGCGAAGCTTGATTTTGGTTCACCATCCTTACTCCTTAACATGTACAGTCTGAGAGCTGATATTTTACAAAGGCGATTTTCAGCGAGTTGGAACTTAGCTGAGCTTTTTTTTTTTGCGTGGGATGGTGGAGTTGCTCCCTTTAATGGTTCGACTAGCCTTGGCTGTGTTTTCAAGATCTTTCCCATTGGGTGTTCTTATTGCAATCTTTGTTTGATTCAAGCCACATAATTTAGTTAGTCTTGAATTGTGGGCAATTTTGATTTTTGTTTTTTCTGTCTAGTATGTTAATTGGAAAGCATCCATAGTGAACTTAATCTAAAGAATGAGTTCAACTTTATCCTCTGAATGCGGTTATAGACTATACTCTAAAGTACCTATGAGCGGAGTTGGGTTGACTAGGCAGACATCTCAGAATTTAGGAGAATATATGCAAAGCATGCTTTGGGATGGATACTGCATGTGTATTTGATGGTTGATTTCAGGCAATCAGTCATTTTATGTCAAAGACTTTGGATCAATACAGAAGCAGTCCTTCCTTGTTATTCATGGTCAATTGCTTGTCCTAGGATTGCACTCATTGTTGAGGACACAACTTCAATTCAACTTGGATTTTTATTTTATTTATTGAAAATGAAGATGTGTTATTGAATCTTTGTTTGAGATGATATGTTTTGAGGATCACGGTAATAGTCTCTTCTTCTCTGTGGATCACTTGAAGATTCACGACACCATGGAAATTGTGGATCCCGGGTGTTACACGAGCTCTCGCAATGTCAAAGATTAGCAAATGTATATGTTTTAATTTCTTTTTCTTTTACGTTATAGAGATAAATAATTGTTTTTCCCATTTTAATTGGTAACAGTTTGTTTTGCTGCTACAAACTTCTCCTTACTCTACTACTAAGGTTTTTTTGGTCATTTAGGTTCAATATCAATGGCTTGTAGAATGGAAGCAGCCATCACACAAGCAACTCCATTCTTTTTGGATAAAGAAAGCTATGGACATCCATATGCGATTGTCTCTTCTTCCATTGCAAGTCCAAATTGTAAAAGTATGCTATGTTGTGGATTAGCTTTTCCAAAACCGTGCATCAAGTCCTTCCACTTCAGAAAGAGGTAAATTTATTTTTCTGAATCCTCACACCTTGCTTAGTGACTTTTTTTTATGAAGAAGCGAACATCTAAGCTTCAAAGGGCAAACATTTGATACTGCAGCTATAACAATTTTGAAGTGGCAATAATAGCCCTTACATTTGGAACAAGTTGGCTTGGATTTTCACCCATTTACTCCCATGTTGAAGGATAGAGAGGCAGCCTATAAGTTATTTCACTTGGTCAATTGGGGCAACTACTGAGGTTAAGATATGCCCGATTTTGAATCCAAAATACTCAAATAGTTACTTCTAGGCAGGAAGGACCAAAACTGTCATTCTTCAACATTTTATAATGTGTATAGAGGATAAAATACAAACTCAATCCTGCCTTTCCTCTTAAGGGCCTCCGGATACCTCTAGAATTATTTTATTCTCAACTATTTTCATGTCATAAGTAACTTGCTTGATTGTGTCACTGTAGTGCTTAAGGGCCTCTAGATACCTCTAGAATTATTTTATTCTTAACTATTTTCATGTAATAAGTAACTTGCTTGATTGTGTCACTGTAGTGACATCGTGACGAGATTTTAGTTATTGTTAGATTGACTTTGGTAATTGAAGGATTGTATAGCTGCACTTGTACAAATTTATGTTTGTGTAATTTTATCATTTTAGGTGCTTAAGGAAGACAACAATTGTAGAAGAATATTCCAACACTTGGTGTTTGTGTGCTGTGTATGTGTCAAAACTATTTTGTGACTTATAATTGTATTATTAAATCCAATTTTACTATGCAATTGAAGAAGTGTCAAGGAGACAAGACGGAAGTGGAGATTGGAATTTGCTTTAGACGTTGGTGAAATTCCTAGTAACGGAGATCCTGGGGACCTCAATGAAGACGAGCCTGGTCAGACACGATTAGGCAGGATAGTAAGTGCAGGAGCCAGACAACTCTTGAGAAAGTTCAACACAGCAAGGAAGAACTTTCCTATGAAGATTTTTCTTCTTCTGCTTGGGTTTTATACTGCAAATGCCCTGGCAACGATTCTAGGTCAGACAGGTGATTGGGACGTCCTTGTTGCAGGAGTTGTAGTTGCTGCCATTGAAGGCATTGGCATGCTCATGTATAAGAAGCCTCCCTCTCTCCCAAGCAGGCGGTTGCAATCGTTCGTTTCCTTTATTAACTATTGGAAAGCAGGTGTTTGTTTGGGACTTTTTGTTGATGCTTTCAAATTAGGCAGCTGATCTGGAACTGTTCTGTTCAATCTGTTTTGCATAATAAAATGTTCTGTTATTGCCTTTGTTGCTCTTGCTGGTGCTACAGTAAGTTATCTTGCTGGTGCTCAGCACCAAGTCAAAGAGCTTAAGTTGGTATATAATCTTTTACTTGAAAATTTTGTTGCATATTCAGGTTTAAACTCAACTTTTGATGTCTACGGGCAAGTAGACAAGGCCACAGGTCTGGACACACTGGCTCTCAGGTTTGACCCACATGGGTCACACAGGTCACAAAACCTTGGACCCTTGTCCATTACGATGAGAACGGTGGTGATCAAAGCGAGATCTGCAACAGAAAAAGGATAACAAGACGTACATCTTAACCTCAAGTACATTAAGATCAACACCAGCACACCGTGATACTTGAAAGGACGACTGATGTTAGTAGCAAAAATGGGAGTTTCAAGACTTAAGCAACTAATTAAAAACGGATGAGTCAAAACCAATAGGGTGGGAGCGCCAACAACAAATCAACTTATACCAGAGGCTCATAACTAGCATGATTGGAGAAGGTACCACAATATCTAAAATATAGATCTGTTTACATCAAAAAGCTTTCATAGCTCAGTTGGTTAGAGCACCCGTTTAGTAAGCGGGAGGTCTTGAGTTCAACTCTCAATGAAAGCAAAATTATTTTTTTCCCCATGTACACAAAGTGTGGCTTTTCACTCTGGATTAATCCATGAAATTAATAGCTCTGCATTAATTTTCTGGAAGGAAATGACTTTACATTCTGGATTAATCCATGGAAAAATGCTCTGCGTTGTTTTTACAGTTTACTCCATAGCTCTCTCGAAGGAAATAACTTTGGCTCGAATTGAACGACTTTCGCACGAGGAGTGCTGTTTTTCGATGCAAACTTCTTGTGTTATGTTCTGTGCATGTGATTTATAGAGATCGTTTTTACTCTATAGTTCTTTTCCTAATTCTTTTTAACAGATATCTACGTCTTCAAAAAAAAATATAGCAGATTGAAGCTTGAAGCTCTTGACAACACTTCCAACAGTGCCATTTTAACCCAAACACGAAATCACGAATACAAGTTATGAAACAATCACTGATTGACCCAATGCACGCGTCATATAGAATCTCAAAATATCACTCTCTTGCAATTCAGGGGCTCTATATTTTCTGCTGTTCAAAGCTACCATAGACTAGAAAATAAAATATAGACATTTAGAGAAATGCAGGTCTCATCTAGATTCAATGAAAGCAAGTGTTAATCACTCTATCCATTCAACTTTCAAAATGGCCAACTTAGTTCTAAATTTGAAGCAGGCAGTAGTTGAGTTGCGACTTGCAAGAACGTTCATCGGCAGGAGATCCTGCAAGAGGGAAACAATGTTCAGCTTCAGCACTCAGAAGGCATTACATATCTGGCATGACTCCATAACGCAAGCATCTCTTTGATCTTATACCATCAGTATCCCAGCAAATGGTTTACGTATCAAGAATTCAGGATCATCGCTTCATTGTTGTTACCAGAGCCCAGAGGTTCCACATTACTCAAGCATAGAAAGTCAGCTTATGAATTACATAATTCATGTACACCATTTCAGTTTGTCATTGGAATTCATTTTGTACATTCAGATTTCAGAGGCACAGACACAAACATGGGATCATCAAAGAAGCAATAGCCCATATGAAGCTTGCAAGTTGCAACTGAGATACAGTTACAAACAGACCTTTGTAACTTAATATTTCCCCCCTTCTACAACTACCTGTGTGGTTTCAACTTCATCTCTACAAGTCCATTTGTATATGAATTAAACATAACCAAAGTCCACAGTTCCACATTCAATCCAGTTACCCAAAGCATAGACAATCACGCATTTCATAAATCATAATGCACACCATTCCATTGTTATAGATTTCGAAATCGACAAGCATGCTAATTCAACTTGTGGACAAAAACAAACATGAGAAAACCAAAGATTCAACGAATAATGGACTAATACTTCTAAACTAGCAGCTGGATAGAAGTTCCTGTCTCATTTCAAATCATGTCTACAGGTCTATTTATAAGTGAATTTCATCATATTCTTCCTCAATTCTACAACAAACAAGACTACACAGCACGCGACAAACAAGACTATAAAACAATGAATTCGATCCCGTAAAGAAAATTGTAGACCAAACAAATACAATTCCACAAAGGACATTATGAACAAAGCATCTCAATAACTACTACTACCTTCTTCTTTTTTTATAACATCTTAATAACTACTAGTATCAATTCCATTGACAATGTGCATTTAATACTTTATTTCTCAGGAAAATTTCATTTCAACAGTTATTTATTAATTAATCCTACCTAAGCTGACAAAAATAAATTAAAATAGTGATAATTAGCAATGCTTACCAGAGATTTTGCAGCAGATTCCACTCCATTATTGCCATATTCAAACCATCAGGCTACGGGCTTTCATCACTGCAACAGCGCCAATTTGAGAATATTCTCCTTTCTTAACCCATACCAAGCCACTTTCTGTCTTTGCTTGCTCTTGCCTCAACATAACCCTGCGCTCAAATTTTGCAAAGCTTCCGTCCTTCCTCCAGCCGCGGCGGTACCTTGCAGCAGCTGATCTATGGCTACTACTTTCCTCTGACGCACAACCCAATGAAAGGCCTGCGAATTTGGCTTCCATTTCAGCTTTCGAGTTATCAGCATCATCTTTGTTCTCCCTCACAGAATCAATTTCTTGTTTGGAGTTCTCTGCCTCATCCAGATCAACATTTGGGGATTGAGGATCTTTCTTAGGTTGCGATTGAATTACATCCTCCACCTTCTGATTTCTCCTATTGTACTTGCTCTTCTTTTTCTTCTTCTCCGCCTTTGCCCTGTCAACATTTGGATCATTAACCATTTCACCGGAACCGTGAATTTCATCCCGGGGCTGGACTGAGCGAACGAACTTAGGGGCCTTCAATGGCCGCGGCTTCTCCGGTTGGACTGTCAGCTTGGCTCTCTCCTCCAGATCATCATTTGGAGCCAAAACGCCCTTCTCCGGTTGCGATTGAACCAAATCCTCCTCCTGATTGCTTTTCTTGCTCCTCTTTCCCCACTGCTTCTTCTTCCCCTTTCCTCTACGGAACCTGCTATCACTAACTTCCTTATCCGAACTGTGAATTTCAGTAGGAACCTGGACAGCGTGATCGACCTCGGGGGGCTCTAATGGCGGCGGCTTCGTCTGGAGCACAGGCAATGCCTTCTCCGGTTGGACTGTCAGCTTGGCTCTCTCCTCCAGATCATCATTTGGAGCCAAAACGCCCTTCTCCGGTTGCGATTGAACCAAATCCTCCTCCTGATTTCTTTTCTTGCTCATCTTTACCCACTGCTTCTTCTTCTTCCCCTTACCTCTACGGAACCTGCTATCACTAACTTCCTTATCCGAACTGTGAATTTCAGTAGGAACCTGGACATCTTGATCGACCTCGGGGGCCTCCAATGGCGGCGGCTTCGACTGGAGCACAGGCAATGCCTTCGGATCCGGCTTAGACTGGTTAGCTTGGATCTTCGGAGCGTGATTCGGCTTCTTCAGTGGAAGTACAGGTGGCGATTTCGTCTGGCTTACTTGGACCCAGCGATCATGATGTCCTTTCTCCGTCGGACGACGCTGGCCATGAAAAGGCCTCCAAGTCGCATTCTTAGGGTTAGGGTTTGAGCGGACGACCGATTCTGCAGCTGGCTGAGGCGGAGATTCGCTCTCTAGCAGACGATCAGCAACGAAACCCTTATCTTCGTCGACTACTGCTTCAACTCGTTCTACATCAGCTTCGGCCTCAATAGTCTTTGGTCGAAGCTCTTCGTCGCGTTCCTTTCGCTCGCGATCCATTTGCTGCTGCTGCTTCATCCAGCGGTCGCGGAGATCAAGGAAGGAGACGTAGTTAGCAGGCAAAGAAGGATGAAGTTTTGGTTTGTTCGCATCCGCCATTGGCGGTGTAGTAGGCGAGAGAAAAAGGCGGAGATGATCGTTTAGTGGAATTCGGCAGAGCTTGGGAAGCGGACAACAATGGAGGCGGGAGAGGAAATTACGGCATCGGGATCGGTAAAGGACTGATGGATTGAATGGGGATTGGGTGAAGAGGAGGAACGGAATCCCTATTCCGTAGTCTATTTTAACAGGTGTTGATGGGAGATACAAGACCCATTGTATTTGTGGGTCTGACCGATTGTACCACTCACCTAATTTTAAAGTAAAACTAAATTTCTTACTCAAAACTAATTTTATATAGGAAGTGTACATGCTTCTAAAAAAAAAAGGAAGTGTACTCTCAAACTTCCTTTTCTATCAAAAAAAAAAAAAAAAACCTTTACGATTTTTTTTATTAAGTAATGAATTGAGATCATCATCTCGAGCCAACGTTCCAAAAAACGATTGGCGGATACTCGACGGTTAAATAGGGTCAAGGGTCTAGACGGATTGTACGGAGTCTAGGCGGATTTACTATTTTGAGATGTATTTTTAATCTTATGCCATATTCAATACGTATATAAAATAATAAAGTTTAATTCATAACATATAGAGAAAATTTGCTCAAATATCACCCTAACCTAATCTAATTAAGTTAATAGCATATTAACTTATAGAATTTGCCGTTCTAACACCTTATTAACATTTATTAGCCCCTTAGCAGCTCCTTTACTCTTTCATTTCCTTCTCCCCAGAAATCTGCCGTTGTGAAACTCTCTCTCAAGTGATGATGGCGCTTCATCTTCTTCCTCGATTCTCCTCCTTCCAGTTCTTTTTATACCTTTATCTTAAGCGGAATCTGTCATCTCCTTCTCTAACTGTTCTTCGTTTGCTCCTTTTGTCTGATTTCGTAGTCGTTTCTAGCATCGCCTTTTAGCTGTGGTGTTGTTCGCCCATTGTCGTCTCAAATGGAAGGTTCTCCAGGTATATATCCATTTATTAAAGTTGTTTTCCTTTAAACCTACATTGTCTTCGTACTCTGCATTCGATTTTTATGTTGATTTTTTGGTTTTCGAGTGTTTTAGGTTTTTTAGTCCGAGTTAGGGTTTTGAAATTGGTTGTTTTATGTGGCCATATCTTGTAAGTTGTGGCTCATTTCTGTGTTTGATGCCAGTTAGTAGCTTGTATTTGTCTTGATTCAACTTATTTGTGTCCACTTTAGGTGACACTGTTGTTGCTTCCTTCTGTTGATTTGTTATTTACTGAGAGATTAGGTGTTGAGCTTATAGTTGTGTGTATTCTTCAATTTTGGTGTGTGATTCCAGATTGTTGTTATCTATGTCTGCATATATTTGTCGATTTTGTGTTGTTGTTGATTTTTCGTTTTGTTGCTTGAATACATAGAAGGAATCCTTGATGTTTGTTGTCCATTTTCAAATTCGAAAAATGAACTGATGTTTGATGATAGTCACTGCATTCAGTTGTCTTTTGTGTATGAGGTTTGGTGACACCTAGTTGTTATTGATATGAGGTGGCATCTTGCTTCATGTAATCGTCCCAGCCAGATGACATCATGTTTGATTACAGGGATTTCATCTAGTTTCCTTATTAGCTTTGTTGTGTTGAAGACATTGGTGGCATTTACTTGTAGTTGTGCGCAGATATATGTTTTTTTTTGTCCATGTAGTTGTTATTGATGTTGGCCCCACTGTGTCTTATGTATTTTGGATGAAATAAGGGTCCTCTTACAAATTGACTGCATTTACTGATACTCTGCTATTTGTATGGCTGATTCCAGCTCTCATGCGTACTAATGGTGATGACAGTAGGGAATTGTCTTATCCGGTTTGTTACTTCCCTTCCTTTTCTCTTTTCTTTCACTTTGTGTATTTTCTTGTTGTTTGATGCTTATATTTTTATTTAGGGGATTATAATAGTTGTTTGTTATATGTAGGTGTTTGAGTATGTTCGTCCAAATCGTCATACTTATCATGGGAAGTATAATCTATACTCTCGGGTTGATGTGCTTCCTATTATAGAGAAGGAATTGTCTGCTTCTGATTGGTCATCTTTGTCGTCTTCTTTTCTTCGTCGTATTATCTGGTTTGGTAATAATATGAGACTATCCCAACATCTTTTGAATCATTTCATCATTAATGAACTTAAAACCTCAAAAATTCGGGAGATGTGGTTTAAATTGGAATCATCCCATCCGTGTCGGTTTTCCCTGTCTGAGTTTGCGGCTGTAACTGGCCTGAAATGTCACTCTGATCACCCTGTTGCCATCCCTTCTGTCAGTACCAAATCTGTTTTGGGTGTAAACAAAATTAAGTTTGATGCCTTGGTAGTTCTTTTCCTTAAAACACCCAAAAATTCTCCAAAGAAGCTTCTCATTGCATATATACTGATTATTGATGGGATATTGTTACCCCATAGGGATAGAGTTGTTAGGGATGAGGTTGTTGCACTTGCTTCTGATCTTAGTCGTTTAAACGATTATCCATTGGGTAGATTAGTGTACGTAGATACTATCACATCCTTGATGAAGGTCAATCGTTTCTCTAAGCTTTCTAAGAAGACTCCCAAGAAGTCTAGTAAGGAGAAAGTTCCCAAGGCAAGGTCTGGCTATAATCTGTTAGGGTTTCCACTAGCTTTACAGGTTTGTCCTCTATTTCAATCTCTCCCTCTATTTTTTCCATGAATTTAATATATTCTGTTTTCTTCACTTTGTATAAGTTTTCTTACATTTGGCTGTCTTGTGTTGTTTTTTATCCTAGGTTTGGATCTTGGAGGCTTTTCCCAAGGTCCCAGGCATCATCAAATGCACCTATGTGTCAGATGACAACGATAGATCTTTCGTGAAATGGTCGTTGCCAACCTCTAAGAACATCACTGCTCGGATTATTGAGCTTGGGTTTTCTAACACTCGAATGGTATTGTTTATCTTTGTTCATTCTTTTGTTCCAGTTTCATGTTCTTTTTATTTATTATCTATTTTTACCTTGATTTCATATGTTTATTAGGTTGTTTACTATGGCATCCTGACATTTTTGTTTTCTTTATGCATTTTGAAGGATACTATCTATCCCACCTATGGTGAGTATTTGGACTCCCCGTTGATGTGTCTATTGGGTGAGAAAAAGGACCCAAAGCTAGGTTGATGCATATCTTGAGTGGCTGACTCAAAAGGCATCTGGACGGGCATCTATCCTTGCAGCTGAACCCATTGTCGATCTCACTTTGCCAAGCAGTCAATCCCCTGGAGATTTTGATCAAGTGGTTCCGTCTGCAACTCAGAATATGGTTGTTCTCTCTCCTCATTCTGTAGCTACACGCACACGATCTAAGGTGTCGTCTCCTTCTGTTGCGCTTGTATTGTCGGGTCCATCTAGGAAGCGGAAGAGCTCTATGTCCCCTGCTCTTGTATCTGACCAACAGCCTGATACCTCTTCTGATGTGCTTCAATTGGCTAGTCCATCTAGGAAGCGGAAGACTTCGATGTCTCCTTCCGTTGTTGCTGGCCGACCACAGACAGATTTTGTTGCTGATGCTGTAGCACCCAAAAGTGTGTCTGATATAGAGAGACCTGGATCAAATCAGTCTCCTCCAAAGGTTACTTGTCACAGCAAGAAACTTAGTCTCAAGCATGCAATTGCTGCTGCTAAGTTGAAGGAGGTTGCTTCTGCTAAGTTGACTGAGATGACATCTGCTAAGTTGAATGAGGCTGTTTCTACAGGTGTTGATGGATCAATTGGAGGTGTTCCAGTGTTTGAAGATGATCAGTTGGAGAATAACAGAGATGAAGTTCACTCTGGTGAGAATGATATTGGTGTTGGGAACTCTGGAATTACACGGCAGTTGGAGCTTATTGGGGAATGTGTTATGCGGGTTGAGGCGAGAGTTCTGACGGTGAAATATGCGGTCAATGCCATGTATTCCAAGTGTGATTGTGTCCAATCCGGGTTTGATTCCTTACACTCCAAGTGTGATTCCCTAACTGCTAATGTCGATTCCCTCCATGCCAAGCATGCTGCCCTTGAATCCAAGCTTGACCTTATCATAGCACTTCTCCAGTCCAACCATGGTGTGTCCGGTGTGTCCAAGACCCCATTTACTGTGAAGTCTACTGATATTGATGGTGATATTGTGGAGTCGAAGCTTCCATCCCCTGATAATGAGCCTACCTCACAAAACTCCCGCTCTCCACAACCCTCTGATCTTCCCAATATTAAAAGTTCTTCCAAGCCTAAGGTCTTAGTTGCTCCGACTAGAAGATCTACTAGGGTTGGCAGAGTTGTTGCTTCCTTGGGGTCTCCGTACACTCGAGGTTTGAAGAAGCGCGCAATTCCAAAGAGGCCTAAGCATTCGTACTTTGAAGTGGAAGACCGAAAACAGTTTTATGATTGGCTTAATTCTGATGAGTAAGTGGTTCCATCTTCTTTCATTTTGACATGTTTTTATCCTTTGTTTTCAACCCATATAACTGTAGTGATTTATCCTTTGTGTTTTTTTTTTGGTTAGGGATGACTGTCCTCAGATTGAGGACAATGAGATGTTGATGGACAAGTCATTCTTCTCTGAACTTGTTGGGAAGCATCAGTGGCTTCGCGATGACGTATGTATAATTTATTATAACATTTTTCTTTTTTTTTTTCTGTTTGTTTTCTGTTTGTTTTCTGTTTATTTATATAATAACTGTCATCAATATTTGTGTGTGTTTAGCATATAGGAGAGGCATTGTCTCACTTTAGGAAGTATATTGCTGATAATGGTGATAAATATGGTGCGATTGTGATATTGGATTGGGTGTGGTCTGCAAAGTTCACCCAAGGGTTATTTAGGCGATACAAGAAGGAATCAATGCCTTTTACCTCGGGTTTTTTTGGTTATGTTCATGGGCTGTTGCCAAGATTCTGTGGGAAGTCTTGGGTTTCTGCAACGACTGTATATGCACCTTTCAACCTCCAAAACAAACACTGGGTGGCTTTGCAAATTGACTTGATTCAAGGGAAGGTGAATGTGTGCGATTCCAGCTTGTTTTTGTACGACGAGTTGCAGCTGAAGGCACATCTTGAACCTCTATGTGTTATGCTTCTTGCAATCTTGAAAGAATTAGGCCGGTTTTCACATTTGGGAGAAAGCCTTGATTCTCCATTCAAAGTTGAGAGATTCCGTGATCTCCCACAGAACAGTGATGGGTATGTGCATTTGTTGTTTGATAAATTCACCTAACCTTTTATTCTTTTATTCTCATGTGTACTGGTGTTGTTTCTGATGATGCCACATATAATGCTTTGATATTTTTTTGTGTTTTAGTGGTAGCTGTGGCGTATACACTATCAAAGCCATTGAAGAGTTAGCCTTTGGTCAGAATATATATGCATTTGATGATGACCACGTTCAAGCATACCGTGAGAAGCTGGCTATCGAGCTTTACAAGAAGTGTTGGACTGTGTGTCCTTTGTAGTCTCTTTTATCTGATGTTATTTGTCTTTTTGTACTCGTACTTGCGGCTATTATAAGCAGTGTAGAGCTTGCATGCTCTGATTTTGTACCCACTGTGTATCTAGGTGACATTACTTAGGACTTGATTACCCAACACCACTTAGTCCTTAGAGCTTGTACGCTCTCATTTTGCCCTTATGACAGCTTTGCGTATTTTAATGTATCTACCACTTGTTCAGGTTGTTAAGAACTATTGGTTAGAGATTGTATGCTCTATTTTCAATCAGAAATCTAACTTGTTCTACAATTTCCGCTCTCTGTTATTGCATTTGCCTTGTGGAATCAATATGACAGTGCCTTATTTTGGTCAAAATATCAGTCCATCAAGTCGTGTTACAACCTGAGCTGCTAATCTCCTCACTTTATCTGTCATTGTGTATCAGATGCCAACAAGAAGTTTTTAACCTCATATTCACCTTAACATATGCATTCATTAATAAGTTTAAATCGTATAAATCCATATAAATCCTATGAATATATGCCAAAAAACACTGTCACCATACATCAACTATGATCTTATTATATTGTCCTATATTCAAATATAAATTCTAGAGACTTGACAAAATGATATGTAATTTCCTATAATAATTCATGCTTCATCCTCTATGTATGAGTTGATCGATGCTTTGACGGGGCATGTTATCTTGTTATGGCCTTTCTCCCCGCAAGTGCCACACTTGTATGTGACGTTCCTCTTCTTCCGTTCCCCAAACGACGGAATCCTGCATTTTTTTGGCCTCCCACTTTTCTTCCGGACGGTTGGAGGAAGACATTTGATGTTTCTTATTTCGTCTGGGATATACCAGTTGTCCTCACAAGGCACCGGGTATATGGTTTCTTGGTATGCAAAGCACCAAGACTGATTCTTGTAGTATTCACTTACAAAATCAGTTATATTTAGCTTCATCCGCTGAATTGCAGCAATAGCATGGACACAGGGCATATGATCGACATCAAAGACTCTACAGCTGCATGTCCTACGCCCCAAATCAACCACTTCTATAAATTTCCCCCCATCTACTTGAAATTCTCTCTCATTCAACACCTTCACATCATACCTTCCTGACCGTTCATACATTGATTGTAAAATCTCTTTCACTTTAGGGGGCAAATCAGTGTTCTTTGAAGCTGCTTCTCTATGCTCAGTGAACCAGTCTGCCATTTTGTTTCTGATATACTGAAACAGTGCAACAATGGGGTATCCTCGAGCTTCTTTCAATATTGCATTGATACACTCTGCATTATTTGTGGTCATAATATTGTACCCGTCCCCCTTGAAGTGTGCCCTTGCCCATTTCTGAAAATCTGCGTCCTCCAGGTATTTGCCAATCTCCTTGTTGATGTTGCATATGCTTTGGAAGTTGCTCTCAAATTCACTTAGTGTGTAGCTTTTTGATGCTCTGGTGACAAAGTGGTTTACCCCTCGGTTTTTGAATCTTGCCTTTATATTCTGTTTCAAATGTCGTGTGCATATCACATGCTTTGCTGAAGTGTATACTTCATTCACTGCTTTGATGATGCTTGGGTGCCTATCAGATGCAAATACTAGCTCATTTGAGTCCGGTATCATGAGAGCCAATCTCTGGATGAACCACTTCCATGCATTGTCGTTCTCTGAGTCCGCCACTCCAAATGCTATAGGGTACACATGACTGTTAGCATCCTGTGCGGTTGCTGAGATTAGAACCCCTCAGTATTTTCCATGTAAAAACGCAGCATCCACCATGATAACCTATATAATGCATATTACATTTGTTACATTATGTTAATTATAAAATGTTTATTATACCAAATTATAGAGTTCTTACCTTTCTCATTGCTTGGAATCCCTTAATGGAAGCTCCGAATGACAAGAATGCATACTTGAATCTGCTATACCCATCAATCTCAAGGCATGCATATGTACCTGGATTTACTTGCTGCATAATGTGGAAGTAGGAAGGTAACATTTCATAGTTTCCCTCGCCTAAATTCCTTTTGCATTGCATTCTTAATCTGTAATGCATCTGGCCCTTTTGTCACCCCTTCATACCTTCATTCATTACACATATTAAGTAAGCCTTATCTTGTGTATAGGTACATGCAAGCAAATTTGCACAAAATTTATAAATTTTGTAGCCAAACTTAGACACAACTTCCTTTATTTCACCTATTACAGTGGGTACTGCATTAAATGTGTTGTTCAGTTGCAACTATATTGGACATTTGATGACAGATATGTAGTAAATAACATGATTTTTTTTATAGATTATACCTGATCTTCATCTTTTCTGCTATTGTAACACCCCTTCTTAGAACACCGAAGAGATGCTGCAGCGCCAGCAATTACGCAGACTTTAATGTCTTTGTAACCGCCTTAGGCTTATAGGGACATGCAACCATGCTCCCACAAACAAGATGATAGTAAGCAAATATTAAATAAGCGGAAGACTTAAATATAAAATAACATTCTAAAAAAAATTAAGTTACTCAAAACAAAGGGGTCCAAAAACAATAACTGAATTGATGAAATAGTAGCAGCGGAAACAATAAAATAAATCTCATAATTTCTGAAGTTTGTACCTTAAGTCAAAAACACAATAAATTGAAAACAATGAAATCCTTTATTCTTCAGCGCCTCAAGACCATTTACCTAAACCTGCTGATTAGTGGCTGAGGTGTAGTATGCAAACCAGGGACCCCAGTCGTCCAAAGGAAAAAATAGGACGGTTAGTCTTTTTACGACTAGCAAGTAGCAGAAAGTAAAATGTTTAAGACTCCGTCTACCACCCATTGACCATAAAAGGGTATTGGTGATTGTAGACTAAAATATAAATTATGAATAAATATTTATGTGGAACTTGACTCGTTTGATCAAAATAAAATAAAATAACAGGGTGATCCAAAAGGACCGAGTGTTTGAATGAGATGCGGATCCGGAGATCCTAGGGAATCATATTCCGAGTACGGAAAGAATATGATACAACGTCACTGAAAGTGGGTCACCTATTAGTAAGTAATGTACAACACAATGATAGTAATAACACAATTATACACAACATTATCGTTTACTTAGGACAAGTGATACCGGCCTCGGCCGCATATACTGGGCGGATGACCTACTACCCTTAGGTAGATGTACCCATTCGAGAGATTTGCAATTTCGAAGGGGCATCTCATGAGACGTTTATAGAGCAAGGTATAACCGAACCTTGACCTGACTTTACCCTTTTTTCCATTATTTAAGACACATCATAATAACAATAACAACAACAACAACAACAACAACAATAATAATAATAACACAACTCGTATAAGTACCAATCCACAAATACATCCTAGGTAACCACAAAAGGCATAATGTACACTTTAGATCTATAAAGTGCACGAAATAATATAACTGACAAGCATGGATATTCAAAACCAATAACATACCATACTTAACTAGCATGAAGGAACAAAATGGACAAATCATGCTTTTTAGGAAGTTCGGGCATCTAATATAATTTTCTCAAACCATAGGGTCAAATTATAATTACCCGAGTGGACATGCCATGTGAGATTAAGGAATTGATAAATAGCAACAAACTGAACTAACTTGCATATTTATCACAAACTCATAGCATGGAACTTATGAAGGACACAAAAAGCAATAATTGCGTAAAAGGCACGAAATTTGCAGAAATGCACTGATTGAACCAAACTACTTGCCTTAACTCGACGAAACGCAAAGGCACGAAATTTGCAGAAATGCACTGATTGAACCAAACTACTTGCCTTAACTCGACGAAATGGTTCAACGAGGCTGAGTATAATAATTTGATATGCTACCTGAGATTTTACAGATTTATACAAGGATATCAGTAACTTTTCATAAATTACAGAAACGGCCCCGTAACTTTTAAAAAGTGAATACTTACCCTTGATTTCTTTCGAAAGAAACCTAAATCTGAAACCAAGCAATCTGAGGAGCCTAAATGAATGCCAACTGATTCAAGATGACATAAAGATTAGTGTAAGGTCGTCGGCTCAATCAAAACTCGAGAAAACGCGAGGAACGGAGCGGATCTTACCCAAACAGGACTCGAAAACGTCCCAAGTTTCGAGCCTATTATCCCTTTCTATGGTATGAATCTGAAAAGAAATTATTTTGGTGAGATAACAGCCCTTGGACTGAAGGAAATAAAGAAAGACGAACGTAAAACACGTTTTTCTGCTGTGCAGAAAAACTGCTCACCAGTCAGTTTCGGGGCTGCGGTGCGAGTGCCTCAAAGAAGTTATGAGAAAAAGGAAAGATGTGTTCGATAGAGGGTGCTGCAAGGTTTCTGATTCATTTGTAGTGTTTGGATTTGGACCACGGTTCTCTTGGTGACGAAGCCTGGAAGTTGGCTTGTCGATCACTTTCTGCAGAAACTTCCGACGTCGATTTGGACGTCTTTCCGGTGAGCTGCTGCGTCGGGGCTTGCACGGTGGCCTACTGGGTGTTTGATAAGCCCTGTGGTGGTGGTCGTCGGCCTTGGTTTCACCGGAATCGTGGTCGATGGTGATCGGAGATAGCGGTGGTTTGTGATTTTTGGCCGATGTTTATGGCTCTGCAGAGAATGATGGAGAGGGAGTTATGGCGTGTGTTTGAGAGGTCTGAGAAGTTTGCAAGGTCCTCTTTGATTTTCCATAATCGAATCCCCTGATAGTAGGGATTTTAGGTTGAAAGATTTGGTTGAAATATAACTAAAGATAAGGATTGATTTGTTTAGAGAAAATATCCGATCCCGTGAAAGCTTGGGCTCGGTGCCAATCGACTGCGCCTTTGGTCTGGATGGGCCTCCCGAATGGTTGTCCGTGTGTGTAAACGTAATACATATATTTAAATACAAGTAATGTATAAATATTATTTGTGAAATTATTTATTTATCTAAATGATTTAATTTCCCAGATTTCATATTATAAAAATGTGAAATAACTATTTTCCAAATTGTATTTGATTACATAAATTAAATATTGACAATAAGAAAATATTTTGTCTCTTTAAATCCATTCTCTTTATTTTATGTTGAATAATATAATTATTCTAAACTTTATATTATATATTTTATGCGAACTAGTACAAGTTAATTTAACTTAATTTCACCTATTGTAATATAAAGAGAAACTTATTTATTTTTGTTAAAACTGAAATACTCAAAAATACTTTGGGGTATTTCATATCTCCCTCCTTAAAAATAAGTTTCGTCCCGAAACTTGAACAAAGAAAAGAGAGGAAGAAAGGATATAAAGGGAATCTTTATATTTTTGGAATGCTTTGATGTTTACCAGGTGAGAGAGAAAATGAGTTCACGACTTTGATTGGAGGGATCAACGTCATTAACTGGGGTTTCCCTTCTTCTTTTTTTTCTTTTTTTTTTTGTTTTTTTTTTGTGAGAATTTGACTTAGCTGTACTAGGATAGGTACTGGTTGCAGAAGCACCCGGTACTTAATGGACTTCAGAAATTGTGTTAAGGGTTTGAAATCCATCTTTTTAAATTTTCACCTTTATGCCGCAAGACGTGCGGCAGGTTTATAACTTAAAGATAATATAAATCTGAAACTTATGTTTGGATTGCTAAAAGCAGGAAGAGGGGTAAGCCACATTTTAAAACGTAACTTAGATATATTACTAGTTTTGTTTTTCCTTACTAGAATCAGATGGAGGGCAAGTGTAGGGAAAGAGGGAAAAGAGAAAATATCTGGACCATTACATAGAACACATATGAGTAGATAGAGGATGAGATTTGAAATTTGATGGGGGACATATAGAGTAATATGATCTTAGCTTGTTGTTGCAAGAGCAAAACAACTTAATTACATCCAACGTAATTAGTTGTTCACCGAACTCATCATGGTCAAAGTCTGAGAATTATTTCATAAGCAATAAATAAAATAAAATAAAATCATTTTAACGTATGGTCAAGCACATATAATTGCTGCAATGCTAATACTGTGTGTTGAAAAGCGGCCGTAGTTAAGTTGTCGTTGTTAGGGGTTAGTAACTCATACCACACAACGAATATGGTTTTTCAGTTCACCTTTGGCTTTCGTCTCAACCTTATTTGGCTCCCTTTTCTAGGTTACCAAATGATCCGGATAGGTTTTGAAGGCAACCACTATAGGTAAAACTAGCCAACCCATTTCGTATGTGTTGAGTGCTCGCTAATGGACGATTCTTCTATTGGTCTTCTTTGTCTTCGATGATTGATGCGTTGTTCGGTGTGTTATATAATCCATGATCTTCTTTGTCTTCTTTTGATCTTCTTCTATCAGACGGATGCACGATATATTTTATGAAAATAAAAGAAAGGAAAAACATTGGGGATCTCTTCCTCAGACATTAACCAGAGAGTTCGGATCACGATCACAATAATGTCATCAAGACATTACCCCTAGATCGGTTGGGGGAATATCGAATCATAGATAAGATACAGATGGAAACACATTGAAGGATTAGAGCTTTACCTCAACAATCAAGTAAAACACGAGATAACTAATCATTCCTTAACTCAACAACCTATATGTGCATGAGTGTATAAGAGAAACAGGGATAATCGCTAGAATATGAGATGGGTTTCGATCCCTAACTTTAAGAAATTCTTTTGCAAGATAGGTCTCTTTGTCCAACTTGCAATCGTAATTTCTTGTTGGGGCGTTCGACTCAAGACCTCTGCTACAACATTGGTCTTCCATCCACTCACGTTGAGATTCTTTCGAGTAACAATGTGCTCCAGCTCTTATGATATGTGAAGATTTGGCACCGACCATCGTAAAGATTTTTTTATCGAGATTTTCAAAGCAGGTACAACAATAGCTAGATCCAACCCTTGCACTAGCTAACTCTTTTCATACTGCTTGAGTTGCTTGGAAGCAAATGTGATCACCCTATCATCTTACGTCATCGCCCATTTAGATCTTTCTTATAAACATCATTATACACCAGGTATTCTTCCCTGTCTCTCATTAATGTTATAATCGACACAATGATCAACCTTTTCTTCATATTATTTTTTTAGCCTTGCTCGCACTTCTTCTTTCAAACAATCTTCTCCCTTTACCAACAAAGAGGTAAGCGGCGGGACCAATTTTAGAGAAT
The DNA here is from genome assembly GCA_037127255.1 of Persicaria tinctoria. Taxonomy (NCBI): domain Eukaryota; kingdom Viridiplantae; phylum Streptophyta; class Magnoliopsida; order Caryophyllales; family Polygonaceae; genus Persicaria; species Persicaria tinctoria. Next base: position 13,982,119 of record JBANSL010000007.1, on the reverse strand, counting down.
CATTCCACAAACCTCCAATAGTATCCCATAAGTCTTGGAAAACTTTACCTTAACATTCTTTGGCCGAACCTAGTGTTTTATCGCTTACATTTTCTAAGGATCTATCATCACTCCCTAATCAGATATGATGTGACCTAGAAAAGTCACTTGCCTGATCCAAACGTCCCATTCAACAAATTTAGCATAAGCTGATGTTTCTGAAACACTGACAGTGTCATCCGAAGATACTTCTTGTAGTCTCCCTACTTGAAGAATAAATCAATGTCTTAAATAAACACCATGCACTACGAACTTGCCCCTGTACTTATGAAATCACTTGCTTATCATCTCCATAAACATATTTGAGGCTTGATCAAACCAAACAACCTCAATAAAACCTTAACATCCCCGTATTTGGTCCTGAATGCAATCTTTAAAATGTTCTTCGCACGAATCTGTAGTTGATTATATCTTGATTGCAGACCGATCTTGTAGTACACTATATCCGAATGTATCTAGTCCAACAACTCATCAATCAACTGACCGCATATATTTGTTCTTTACCGTCACATAGCTTGACACACAATAACCGATGCATAGCTAGAACGATGTATCTTTCTTCTTCATGAACAACAATATTGGACTACCTCGGGCGACGCACGTGGCATGATATAACCCTTCTCCAATAGATTCTCTAATTGAGACTTCAGCTCCTTCATCTCAAGGGGTGAGATATGATATGGAGCTTTGGAGAGTGGATACGTCCCTCGTTCTAGACCAATAGTAAACTCAACAAAGCGGTTCGGTGGTAACTCGGTAATGTCATCAGAAAATACGTTGGGAAATTCCCGAATTACTGGAATATCGGAGATTGTGACCGTCTCGGACTTAGAGTCCGGTAAATAGCATAATAGGCCCACACAGCCTTGTTGCAGTAGCCTCGCTGCCTGCATCATGTTAATAATATGGCCGTTCTCAACGGAAACGCGCCCGCGGAATTGCACACGCATGTGCCATCCGGTGATAAGGTCACAATCATCCGCTCGAATTCATTCACCGCACACGCCATGTTGCACTCACCAATCCATTCCTAAGATGATATCCAGCGGCATAAGCGGAATCACCACTAACCCAGAGTCGAAGTCTTGACATTCACTCGTGATAGGAAATTGGCTCAACATCTTCGTTCCTATCATTGTCCCCTCTTTTAGAGAGTTCAACCCTAAACGGTTTGTCTAAAGGCACACAACCTAACTGAAATCTATACACAACACTCTAAGCCATAATAGAATGAGTAGCTCTTAAATCGAGTGGAATATCGAACATTTGTGCTCTTAAATCGGTTTGTCCGGAATTCTGTGCAGCTTGGCTATGGCTTTTTCATCGAACTATCCAGAGATGGAAATTCGAGGTGGACTCAGACGATGAATTAACGTGTTGGATTGATATTGAAATTCGGTTTTCCCCCCAGGAATTTGTGGATGGAAGCTTGATTCCAGGCCTTCAGTCGCCAGATCTGGTTGGTTTTCCGATCTCCATCGCCGCAACTTTGAAGAAGCTTCCGAAGCTTCCGTCGATATGAAATTGAGTTAGATGGGGGGGGGGGGCACGCGCGCGTGAGATGGTGTATTGTAGGAGGGGTGTTATACTACCTAATTAATTTTAGTAGGCTGCAATATAGCTAATTCCACCTTCATAATGAGCTAGATGCCAAAAAAACCCTAACATATATAAACAAATAAAATTTAATTAATAGTCTAGGCGTTAACAATGGGAGTTAGGTCGCGAGTTAGAAAACTATGGGAGTGAGGGATCAAGAGTAAGAGAGAGTATAGAGGTTGAGAAATAAGAGAGATCGACATGTGGAGGATTTTAGGAGTTAAAATCTCAAAATGGTTTTTTTCACTAACTCGCCAAACCCGCAAGACCGCCAAGACCTTGTGGGTAACCTTCAAGGGGTTAGGCGGGGTCTAGGCGGAGACCCATGCCTTTTTTTAGAACAATGTCTCGAGCGGTCGACGAGTCGACACGCGAAAACTGGCTAAACATACCGGACAAATAAAAAAGGCACATCGAAACAAGCAGAAAAACCCTACAATAAAACAACCTAGGCAGAACTCCTCCCAAATGTTGAGGACGTCGGTGAAGAACGAAGCCAAGCACCACCGAACGGTAGCACCGCGGCCAGCGCTACTGCAAACATCTAACTCATGAGGGTAATGCAGATGAAACTCCAAGGAACCTCCTTCCCATATACGGATCGAGTCGCCCTAAAAACACCACCTCGACGCCAACAAGTTTCGACACCGAGTTCCACGACCCCAACCAGGCAGAAGAACTCCTAGAGACGCCGAAAGTAGAGCCACATTCCACTTGTTCTAAAACGTCAATAAAGTTGTTACACATACTCTTTTAGGATTTGTTCAACCCTTTCAGGAGTTTAAATCAAATCTTTCAGGATTTTGATCAAAGTCTTACGGGATTTTGGACAAACCCTTTTGGGATTTTGTACAATTGTTATTTAAATCACCCAAGGGCAAACGGAAAAGGGAGGTGACGGATTCAAACCAAATCCCACCCAAAACAAAGAGGTAGGAGAAGGAGGAGGTGGGATGGGGACGGTGGAAATTCTATGTGACGGGTTTTGATCGAATTTGCTTACATGTCGCATCAATATTTAATGAATATCCAATAAATTTAAGTCATGTCATATAACAACCTAATCTATTTATCTATTTGTCATCCTATGTGTTCATCTTAATTGATAACTAATTAATTTTTTTTTTATCATTTGAGCTATTTAACTTATCTTTTGACGGTAAATAATAACTCTAATTTTAACAAATAAATTAATTTTTATGATAAATATTTAACCTCATATCTTAATTAGTTGTAAAACTTATATTTTACCTTGAGTTACTTTGCAAATCTTAGCAAAATAATATAATAATAATATAATAACATCAACCTGTGGATTGAATTTTACATAAAGAATATATAATAAAAATCTTACCAAATATCTACGTTGAAGATATAAAATTTATATAATAAAAATCTCATCAATATATTAAGAAAAACCCTCTTGTTTATATTTAAAAAATAACACAATTGAAGATATAGAATTTATTTACCAAAGGAAACATGAGTGAAGAATTTATATTTTCCTTATTAATTTATACACGTTTCATATTTTGAACATATTTGTTTCCTATTTTCATACAATCAAAAGTTTCTTTTCTTATTAATCAATATTAATAAGGGATGTTTTGTTCTTACAATTTACTTATTTTAGACATCTTAAATGACTATCGAAAAATAAATAATATTTTAAGACTTACAAGCATTACTAATGATTATTTTACATCTTAGATGAGACTTCTTAGATCACTTTTCTACATTTTAGGATCTTTTTATTTTTAACATCTTACCTTTATTTTCACTATTAATTTCCCTCTCTTTCTAGCCATCTTTCTAATGAAAATAATGAATAAGTTATGTATATCTACATAACTTCAAAAGTATTCGCACAATCATGTGCTTATGACAGTATTTATATACGGAGTATTTATTTCAATTATATTAGGTGGTGTGTTTGAGTATTATTACTACTTTACCTTATTAAATCATTTTAAAATTTTGTATTGTATCTCTTTCTAAATAATTTATAAATTACAAAAAAAACTTTATACGTACATATTTTTGTTATAAACAAGTATATATTAATGTAGTACTATTATAGATATAGATATATAAAATGATGTTCAAATTAAAATGGATCAAACTCCCGTGTCTTGAAGGCACGGGTATTACACTAGTAACAACCTAATCTATTTATCTATTTGTCATCCTATGTGTTCATCTTAATTGATAACTAATTAATTTTTTTTTTTATCATTTGAGCTATTTAACTTATCTTTTGACGGTAAATAATAACTCTAATTTTAACAAATAAATTAATTTTTAAGATAAATATTTAACCTCATATCTTAATTAGTTGTAAAATTTACCGTGAGTTACTTTGCAAATCTTAGCAAAATAATATAATAATAATATAATAACATCAACCTGTGGATTGAATTTTACATAAAGAATATATAATAAAAATCTAACCAAAAATTTACGTTGAAGATATAAAATTTATATAATAAAAATCTCATCAATATATTAAGAAAAACCCTCTTGTTTATATTTAAAAAATAACACAATTGAAGATATAGAATTTATTTACCAAAGGAAACATGAGTGAAGAATTTATATTTTCCTTATTAATTTATTTAAATCAATAAAAATTATTTTATATAAATAAAAGTTATAAAAAAAAACCCGTACGACGTGGATAATAAGACTAGTTAAACATAAAACAGGAAAACTAAAGGGTGGTAAATTGACAATGGTTCGTATCGTATGCATTAATAAAGTCGGAACAAGGGAAAATGTAGATCTTTTTTAGTACTAAAATCTCATATTTGAAGTCGATCATTTATGATGATCATTACAAAATGAGGATTTGAATTCAGTTATTTTTTTATTATTTTTTTAATAAGGAAATGATTCGAGGCCTAAAACTTGATAAGTCGACGAATTAGCAGACGGATGACTGTCAAATTACAATATATCGCAAAAATAAAGGTGCAAAGCAAACAGGTTGAACACTCTAAACAGACGAATCCAAACAGACCCGCAACCAACAAGATGGGGACGTAATTTAAACTCAGTTATTGAACGCTCTACTTTTCAATGAAATATTTTTTTTCCCAGTTAACCGAGACTCCTTCGAATATAAGACACTTTGACATTCAACACATATTTTTAAAAAAAGTTAAAAACTAAAACATCGCTGCAACTCTACAATATATTTATTTGATTTTTTTTCCAGTCAAACAAAAGCAAGCTCTTGTTGGTATTATACAAAACAACCAAGTAACACTATTAACAACTCTATACTTTCTCTTTGGTAGATAGATCGATCAATCTTCAATTGAAGTGGACATGGTGAGTTCAGGTTGGGTAGGGTTCGACAGTTTTACAACTTTTACTTTGCAATGTGTTTTGTAGAAGATGATTTTTTGGTAGCAGTTTCTCATCCCTAACCATAAACCGAGTTTCCATTCATGTCTGATTCACTGTAATATGTTGTTGTAACATGAGGCCTTTCTATGTCTCTCGGGTTCAAAATGCCGATGAACCAACACTTGTTCGGGTACCAATGGAGTTTGTTGTGTTGATGTCAAGTCTCCATCTGATCACTTCTAAGCAACAGCAGCAGTTTGAGTACGAATGGAGGCATTGGTAACGCCGTCTGATCGCGTCTCATCTGGCGGTTGAGACCTCTAATTAAGGGCCCTTTGTTACTTCATAGTGATCGTTGTTAGTGCATGATTGAATTACTGTCATGAAGGATAATCTTATAAACTCTCGAGACTGTCAGATTGAGAATTGAAAACATGACAGTTAAATTTTTTGCGAACATCACAAACAGTTGAACATTATTATCACTTGCGAGTTATGATCGTCGATCAGTATAATGGTTCTCAACACCTTACACAAGTTTTTCATTTATCGTTCAAATCAAGCTGTGTGCTTCACTAGCAGTAGGGCTTCGATTGGTTCCCTATCTGAGTACGTCGGTCTCAATAAACAGACTAGCACGTAATTGCTGCTAGCCAATTCGACATGATACTTGCGTACCTTGTAGATCTCACAAGGCTTATGAGTTGATAAGCACGAACAAGGGCTTGTCCCCTAACCGATCACGGCCCTGAAACAGATGGGCATATACGAATCAGAGACGATGTTTGGGATACATCAGAATATTACAAAAAGTACCAAACAAAACACAAGAACAAAATCAAACTGCATTATCCATACCAATGAACGAGATTTTCAGGGAGAGAAAAATGCAGAGTTTCATACCTTTAACTCGGGCAGCTCGATTACACAGGCACACTCCACCACTTCCACTCCGACGCGCTCTGGTAACAGAATTAGTGTCAGTGTCAAAGATCAGAAACAGTTAGGAGCTGATCACAAGAATTTGATACTTGTAAATGTGTAATTAGCAAGAAACACAATACCAAGAAGCCGAATTGCGGCGCATAAGGTGCCCCCAGTGGCAATGAGGTCATCCATCACTATGGCACGCTCTCCGGCTTGTACAGCCCCCACATGCATCTCCATTTTGTCTGTTCCATACTCTAGAGTGTACTCTTCCGAAATAACCTCTCCTGTAAAATCAGTCAAAAGCGTAAGTGGGACTTATTGTAAGGACTATGTATACTATACGCTACAAAAAGAGTTTACATAAACAACAAGAGTAGTGCTTCACTTCAATCACAATGAAAAACAAAAACAGCATTTATTTTTTATTCAGAACTATCTTAATCGTAAGCTTGACCCTTTTGGCACCACTTCATCGTTCTCCTTAGCGACTTCATTACTAATCCTATGGTTTGTTTGTCTTTTCAACATTATAAATGTTCACTAACATGACAATAATAAGATGAGCAAACCAAACCAAACCAACTGATAAAACCAGAACACAAAAAGAGCCGACATTGTATGGAAAATTGGAAGCGTAGTCAAAGGATATACCAGGCAATTTCCCAGGTTTCCTCAAGGGAATAAATTTCGCTCCAATGGCCAATGCAACAGGAGGGCCAAATATGAATCCTCTTGCTTCAACACCTACTCCATAACTCATACCATTCAGTAAGAAATGATGTGTCTAGAGATGGCATGATAAACTTCCATCCATTGCATACTGTATTGCTTTTCGAATTTTGGCCTTACGTACAAGTAAAAAATGAATTCCTATAATGAATTTCATCCATGCCATCCGATATTCATGAACGGAACTTATGTATAGCAATTACGTTAAATGAATCTTTCATTCAGTATTCAACAAAAGTAAAAGATGATGTCAATTTCTTAATCCTTCAAAATTATAAGGCAATAGTGGCAACATATAGTAATCTAAAGAGGAAATACATATTCAGTCTGTATCACAAATCCACAAGTCACAACCTTAAAATCACTAAGGAAGCACTGAGCATGTATACAACAATGATGGTGAATCTGGAAATTGATTCGATTCATACAAGTTATGGAAACATTATTAAGGATGAAACAATTGCAACTAAACATAGAGTTTATTCGAAATGTACAGATTCGAGGAGCTTGAACATTCCTTAATGTCTCAATTGCACTTTATTGCAGTTCATGTCACACTATAGATTCAATCATGTCCAATTACGATATAAATCGAATCAGAAATGCACTATTGAGCATCAGCCATTAGGTACACACAACTAGAGAAAAATTAGGAAGCACTAAGGACAAAATAAAGCAAAAACAAAGGTTGATAACTTTATTATTACATATAAAACAGCTAATTAAGGGTTTGTTTAGTGTGAGGAACTTGTACATTACACTCTAAAGTCTGAAGTAGTGCTCCTCATAAGTCATAAGCAATCAGCAAATAGCCTCAATTGAACAAACCCTAATCTTTGTGAAAATTACCAGCAACAACAGAGATGTTCATGTCCTTGTATCTGGCAACAAAGAGATCAATGGTGGACTTGAAAGCTTGGGGATCCAAAAGCATGGTGGTTATGTCCTGAAACATGACTCCTGTACGGGCCCCCCATAAACTCAAACCCGTTAAAACCCTTGAAGCAATTTTCACAGACACGAAACACCAAAAGACACGGGGAAGAAGAAAAATGAAAACCTGGTTTGGGGAAGTCGGGTATGACCCGAATGCTTGAAGAGATTCTGGAAATCGTCGGGTCATCAGTGGAAGAAGCCATTGGATTAAGGGGAGTGAGTGGGTTACTACTGGATTTGGAAGGAAGGGGAATTGGTTGAAATAGACTAACCCATGAACGGGCCCCACCCGGGGCGGGCGGGCCACCACAAGCACGCATCGGTCATCATAATAGCTCTTCGGTGGGTGGGGGTGGTGGTGGTGGTGGAGGTGGTGGCCCGGTGGGCTGGTGGGTGGGGCTACCTGGTTTATGTCAACCCTTTCCTCTGTTCCCCCACCCAAATCCATCCCCTAATATTCTCTCATTCTTTTTAAATTTTGATTCAATTTGTGCAAAATGATGTCAAGGGATAATTTTTTGGGAAAACTAATTAAAATATCCTACCTTTGAGGGTATGATAAAAATATATCCTTAACTTTCAAATGTAATTAAAATATCCCGACCTTTGAGGGTACTAGTGGTAACATATTACCACGAGTTTTCTCATGGGTCAAAAATGTTGACAAGGCAGCCTACGTTGATTTTGTTTTTAACAAGGCAGGCTGCATGAAAGTCTTTTTACAAATTAGTACTAAAATCGGGTTTTCTTAAACGGTTTCCTTAGGAAAAAAATGCACCGCTAACAAAATTTAACCCGAAAAAACGAAATTGATTCAACCAAGCAACTAATCCGATCAAAATTGCCTCAAATTAACATAACACGACTATTCCTAACACCAAACCGAAAACAAAAACAACAACAACAAAGAGAAAAAAAAAACTTATTCAGCTAAGTCCGTGAACGAATCCAAGAGGAAGAAGATGTGAGAAAGACAACTCAAGATAGCCGATCAGGAGGGATGACGACTGTCAATGAAGAGGAACTATGAGCTGCCTGGAAGACCGGAAGATAGCTCAAGAGGCGATCACAAAAAAAGAAGATAGGAGGGAGGAAAAGGCGTGATGTATGAAGGCGGTCCAACTCTTTATGACCAGTGATAGAAATCAACGTAGGATGTCTTGTCAGCATTTTTGACCAATGAGAAAACATGTGGTAATATATTACCACTATTATCAAAGTTCGGGATATTTTTATTACTTTTAAAAGTTGAGGATATATTTTTACCATACCCCCAAAGGTGAGGATATTTTAATTAGTTTTCCCTAATTTTTTATATAAAAAAGTTGTAACCGGAGGATATTTTGTGGATGGAAATAGGGATAATAATGAGTCATAGGTAGACCTGTCAATCGGGTCGGGTTCGGGTTTGGGTCATTCGGGTTCCGGGTAAATCGGGTTTTGGGTCAATCAGGTTACCGCTCATTCCGGGTCGAGTCAAACCGGGTTTTTCTCGGGTTCAGGTCGACCCACCGAGTCAAAAAACTTGAACTTTTGAAGTTTTTTTTTAAATATTAAAATAAAATCATAATTAAATTGTAATATAAATATGTCAAATTAAACTAAATAATAATATTATAATTAAATTTATAAATATCATTATAATAATATTATTATATTAACATTTTAAGCATAAAAAATCATATTTATACAATTAAATAAGTGTTCTAAACATACTATAATTAAAAAATATATATAAGTTATTTAACTTATGAGTGACCTTAACGAATATAATTGCATGACGAATATGTGTGGGATCCATTTGATGCCCTTGTGGCGTCTACAAAGTACTGACTCGATCACCGAGTCGATTTTGACCCAATGGGTTACCGGGTCTTGACCCTAAAAATATGTGTAATTCGAGTTCGGGTCGATTTTGGGTTCCGGGTCAAAAACACCGGGTTCAAACCCGTAAAATTACCGGGTGTACAAGTCGAGTTTTTCGGGTCGGGTCATGTTTTGACAAGTCTAGTCATAGGAGGGGTGTTATTCGAGCCGAACGAGTCGAGCTCAGCATGTTCAAGCTTGTTCGTTTGTTAAACGAGCTCGAGCCGAGCCGAGCCTAATTTTTAAACGAGCTTTTTATTTTGTTCAAGCTCGGCTTGTTTAGGAAATGAACGAGCTCGAGCCGAACTTTTTTTGAGCTTTAAGTAGTTCTACTTATTTATAACATATGTTAAATTAAAGGAAATTTTATAGAATTCGAGCTATTCGAGCTTTATTCGAATGAGTCGAGCTTTCAACCGAGCTTAAAATTTTGTTCAAGCTCGACTTGTTTAAATAAGTGAGCGAGCTCGAGTCGAGCTCGAACTATTCAGTTCATATATAGGGATAATCTATTTTTATTATGTGATTCATCGTCTAAAAATCTCTACCTGATTCGACCTATTGTTCGCTTGTTTTTAGTTTCATTCATCCCTTATCATCTAATGATTAATTAGATGAATTGGTTTAAAATTCAAGTGAACCACGTCTCCTATTTTTAAACCTTTAGATTTTGATCATTTGGATTAAAAAGTTTAAAGAGAGCTTATCATGCTAATAGGATAACAATGAGCTTTTATTATATACTCCATTAAGGGATAAACTCCCCAGTTTGGATTAGGATGGAGTATAAGCTTTTAACATTAGAAAGAGCTAATAGCATAATCTCTCTAATTTAATCAGTATTAAAAATTGTAAGTAGTTTTTAGTTTTGTTTTTTTTTCTAAATCTTAATCTAGTTTCATAGAATAAAGTTATTTTATATTCAGAATAGGGGTATTGTATAATCTATTAAAAGATAATTGATAAACTACTTTGCCCACATATGACTTAAGATTTGAACTTGAAAATCTAAATATAAAACCTAACATTACAATCACTAAACCAACTTTAAAAAAAACTTGAACCGTATAAATAATACTCCCTCCGTTCAACAAAACTTGACGTTTTACTATTCATGTACGCTTTTTTAGGAGCTAAAAACTATATAAAATATCGACTTTTTAAATAATTTTTTTTAACAATTTCGTAGTTATTATTAATAAGTACAAACTTTTTAAATTTTTTGTTTTTAAAAATGAATATTTTATATAGTTTTTATCATTCTAAAAAAGCGTGCGTGAATAGTAAACGACAAATTTTGTTGAACGGAGGGAGTATAATGACTTGGTGCAAGTGTAATGTTTAAGTAAATCACACCAAATTCTTTTTTTTTTTTTTTCATTAAGAAAATATTTACATAGTTGCTCAAGACATAACAAAAAATTGAGTAGAGCGGATAACCTCGGATGATCGGGTTTACTTGAGAAGCGTGACGAGATTACCGTTCACGCACCAAAACTTTGGACGATCCGAGTTTGAACTAGTTGTGGATTACCTTCCTCCCTTAGACTCCATCAAGTGTCGGCTCCCGCTGACCGAGACGAATAGAGCCATGAATGCCTTTAGAGCCATGAAACACGACCCATGCTCTAAGAGCTTCTCCGGTCCTAGTCAGCCGATGCCGACACTTGATGGAGTCCAAGAGAAGAAGGTAGATCGCAGCTAGTTCAAACTTGGATATTGAACTAAGTTTTGATGTGCGGACAATAATCTGATTGTGCATCTCAAGTAAGCTCGATCACCAAGATTTCTAGTTTTTGTCAAAGTTTTCTAGTTTTCTACAGATCATATTTGAAACTTTTGTCAAAGTTATTTTCTTGCTCTTATTATTATTATTGACTACTTGTTTTTGTTCCATTTTAGAAAGCCGTGCAGTTGACACAGAGGAGAGCGAACTCTATTCTTTCGCCTTTTACTATTCAATGAAATCCACAAATAAGAGGGGTGAAAATCACCTACAACATCCTATGTGCCCTTACATGTGACATAAAAATAATTATGTTATATATTTATGATATAAAAAATTCAAAAAAATATATTTATGTTATAAATCACTAATCATATATACAGTGTGGTGAAATAGCTCAAGATCTGACCCATGCAAATGATTTATAATGTTGGATCGTCGTAGTTGGAAATATTCTTTATTTTGTTTTAGCATGTGTACGTGCAAGGTTTAGCTTAGCGCTTTAGGGCTTGTTTGGTATGCATTACTGGTAATAAAAAAGGGTAATGAGAATGGATGATTTTCACTTTTCTTGTTTGGTAGGTTGAAAATTGGTAATCGGAATGATTACCGGTAATCAACAATTACCCTTTTCATGGTTGATTTCATTCCTTCCCAAAAGGTAGGGAATGGTTTGTTCCCAATTTCTACTTATATTATTATTATTAATTATATTATGTTATATTTATACTTATATTATTATTATAAAAACTTTATTATTTAATATATTATATTATATTTTTATTTTTATTAGAATTATTTTTAATTATATTATGTTATATTTATACTTATATTATTATAAATACTTTATTATTTAATATATTATATTTTTATTTTTAATAATAATAATAATATATTTCTATTAATAATATTATCGAAAATTTCACGAGGTACCCTCGAGGTAAAGCGTATTTCACAGGGTGTACGATAGTTTGAACTATTTCGCATGGTACCCTTGAGTTTAGGGTCTATTTCACGTCGCACCCCTCCCCCGTTAACCTAATTGATGCCGTTATATTTGGATTAAAAAAAAAAGAAATTAAAAAAAAATCTCTCTCCCACACGCTCAAACCCACAAAGGAGAGACGAGGAACGAACTCAAGGAAGACGACCGATGGCTTGGGACGACGATCGCTAGTGACCGGAGAACAACTCCGGCAAGCGTGGACAGGTATATATGCTATTCACTTTGGGTTTTTTCCTCTTATAAAAATTAGGGCTATGTTCGTCCGAATTTGGGGCTTTTTTCTTTCCAATCGAATTTGGGGATTTTGTTCTTCACAAGCATAACTTGGGAGTTTCATTTCTCCCATGAACATGTGGTCTCTAATCAAGTGGGTTCTTATGTGAATTTGCGGTTTCGAATTTGGGGTTTTGAATTTGAGTTCGGGAATTTGAGCCTGGGCAAGATATCCGATGCAAGTAGTGAAGGATGGGGTGTGCATTTAATGAAAACAAGCTGAAAGAAAAATCAAATGCTCCGTGCTGCAAACACATGTGAGAAGGGCGAATACACTTTATATAATTTCTACCCCTTTTGATTAATCTGTTGACAGGATGCAACATGGAGAAGAATGTCCTTTCCATATGAAATTGAAAGAGGCTACATGAATTCTATATCATCTATGTATGAGTATTGCAACGAATGAGTACATGGGCAATAAGAGGCATAGGATTACAGCATTTCACTAAGTGTTGTGACCCCAATTGATTTTTCTGTTGAATCCATGTTTATGTTGGATGGATCTCCACGATGAGAAGCTTCAAGTATACTTTCTTGTGTTTATGGATGTGAATAAACAAGCCTTACATAATTATAATGGTTAGTAGGAAATATTTAGGTTTGGTTAGGAAATATGCAATTATGGATGTAGCATCTAGGGCTACCGAGGAGCGGCAAAATGGAGTTGTTGGGGCTGCTAACAAGCTAGAAATTGGAGCTGTTGGGGCTGCTGTACAACAACATTTGGAAGCTGTTGTGTGCCAGCAAACTAGAGAGGTTGTTGCTGCTGAAAAACAGCAATGTGGAGTTGTAATTGCTGCTCAGAAGATGCCATGTGTTGCTGCAGATCAAGTGCAAAGAATTGCCTATGACTTGTACTCAGTCTTGTGCAGAGGATCGGTTATATACAAACAAGGATTAGAAGGGCAATATGAATTGCTCTGAATTTGCTTTAATACTTTTCTGCTACTTTGGGTATTACTGAGATTGAATTTTCTCTAGACTAATATTAATTGGTAGCCTATTAGCTCAATTGGTAGAGCGATGTGTTTGAGCACAAAGATGTGGGTTCGACTCCCACATAGGCTAATAATCCTCTTATGTTAACAAAATGTTGTAAAAAGGCATATTCATTGTTAGGATTGCAATGGAGAAAATGTGTAACTGTTACCAACCTTGTGCTTCACAGAGATAGACCATAATGCTCAGTATAGAGGGTTAGGGACTGTTAATTAGAACCTTAGGGACCATTATCAATTCATAATGATTGTATCTTCATGTACTACACAACAGCTCTCACCTCAGTCTCCGTCATCTTTTTTAGACTCCATGACTTAATTGATTTGTTAAAAAAATTCTAACTAGCATTACAGTCGAACCCACTTTTTTGTGCCAAGCACATTGCTCTCCGAGGTGAGCTAATAGACTAGAAAATTCATTCAAACAAACGAAAAACTAAAAGAAAAAGGACAATTGTATAATTGCAAGCATTTTGATATTCAAAGCAAGAAATGCAATTCTGAAATCTTAATAGTTGCATAATTGGATTTTACACTTAGTTGAAAAGCACACATTCAATCAAACAAAAACCAATTCAAATAAAAGAATCTGATATGGTGAAAAAAATGAGAAAGCCTCTCCCATCCCAAATCTTCACAAATCTACACAAGCAACACCTTGTAAATTAACATGACATATAAAGTTCTTATGCTCTTAATCACGGATGAAGTAACTAGACGATATCATCTCTGACAAAAAAACAACTTCAATTCAGTCCTTCAACACATTAATGAGTAAAAAATTGTAACAACGGTAACTCAATGTAAAAATCAGTAACTCAATTTAGTCCTTCAACATCTCTGTCATGTATTGATTTCAATTTAAGTTACTGCTATTGTCATGTATTGATTTTTGCTTCCTATTTAGATGTAAGCACAGCGTCCCAGATTTTCTGTAACAAATCGCGACAGTAGTAACTATGTAAAAGACAGATTTTTGACAACAAGCAAGCTCAAAAACACAAGCAACACATTAATCATAGACTCTACATTGCACACAGACAGATTTCCGAAAACACAGACAGATTTTTCACAAACTCGAATTGCGACGTCCCAATTCAAAACTTAACTCAAAAATTTAAGATAGTAGCTCCAATATAATCCAAACCTTAATTTAAGATAGCAACCCCGAATTCACATTACATAATTACAAACTAACTAGAGAAATCGAGTAATTCAAACCCAATTACACTTGTATACCCTAATTTTCAGAAAGGGGTTCGAAATGTCGACATACCTTGCATCACCATCAGAAGGATTCCGGCGTGGTCTGCATCTCCATTCGGCGTCACCGGCCGGCATGTTCCCCTTCCCCTTTCTTCCTCGCGGCGACCTGTTCCTTTCTTCCTCCTCCTCTGTATCGCCTTACGCTTCCCTGGTCGATCCTTCTTTCTTTGGGTTTAATTTTTTTAACGGAAATTAACGTCAACTGTTACTTTTAACTGGATAAGGCATGATGCGAAATTTGTTGTAACCTCAAGGGTACCGGGCGAAATATGCTAAACTTTTGTACACCGCGTGAAAAAGCCAATACCTCAAGGGTACCACACGAAATTTCCGGGAATATTATTTTTATCTACATTTTATTATTTTATATTATTATTAATTATATTATATTATATTATATTTATAATGTTTTTTTATTGTCAATATTTTATTATTTAATATATAATATTATTTTTTATTTATAATAATAATAATATATTTCTATTAATATTATTATTTTTTATAAATATTTTATTATTTGATATATTATATTATATTTTTAATAATAATAATATATTTTTATTTTTATTTTTATCAGTATTTTATTATATTTATACTTATATTATTATTAATATCAATACTTTTTTTTATCAAAATTTTATTATTTTATATATATTAGTTTTATTATATTATATTATATTTATATTATTATTATCAATATTTTATTATTTAATATATATTTTATTTTTATTTTTATTTTAATAATAACAATAATATATTAATATTATCACTTTTTTAATTTTATTATTATTATTTTATTTTATTTTTTTCCAGGAATGGTTCATTCCGATAGCATACCAAACAACCAGCTCCAATAATGAGTGATTACCATTTTCTGATTTCATTCCGATTCCGATTACCATTCCGATTCCAGCACTCATACCAAACGGGGCCTTAAAAAATTAGGATTCTTGAGCTCAAAAGTTCAAATCCAACAAAACATTGAATTGATTTGGTTGAAATTTGTGCTGCTAATTAAGTGTATGAGCACAATGTGATTTGGTTCATCAGTCTGGCTTTGGTATCTGTCAATGTGTTTTCTATTCTTTTTTTTTTTTTTACCTCTGGTTTTAGATGAACCAAGTAGCCGACTTGCTCCCTAAACCGTCACTGTTAGTACCTTGATAGCGCAACCGATAACTGTCCCTCAACACGACATACAATGTCGCAGGCCTTTTCGTCTTCCTGTAGTTCTCGCACCTAGCTAGCTAGTGTTTGCACCACAGGTTTATACTGGAAGATGAAAATACAATCAAAGATAGATGAAGCAATGAGTAAGAGCTACATTTTGTTATGACTAGCATTCAACGTACTATTAGCCTCTCACAGGATCAAGCAAAGCACAAATCTCAACAATAAAGATTACAACCGCGTCTATAGACAGTCACACCCAGTTCAAACGAAGTCATCTAGGCGAAAACTACCTTAAAAAACCCTCCATTATCAGTAGCTTGGATGAACAAGCTTAAGGATACGGGGGGTTGGGAGGCGAAGGCCTAGGAATGTAAGGTATTAGAGGAGTGCCGTGCTGGATAGGGCCAGGTCTGACCGCCTTTGAGCTCGGACTTGGATCAACCGGTGAATAATCATCCAAACCCAGATGGCCCTTCCCATGAGAGCCAGAGGCAAACCCACCTGCCTGTTAATCAAGACACTGTTAGTTACCGAAAAGGTCTAAATTCTAATAGGACATTAATGAACACGAATCGGAATCATTAATCACCTTCAGCATCCTTGTGGCTGTTCTTGAAGCTGCTCGAGTTTCGCTGCTGCTGACTGCACCTGCTACTCGATTTTCATATCAAGTATGCTACATGTGAGCTTCCAGAGACTCAAGCATATCAATTCATACAATGCAATGGTAATCATAATTTAGCATCCCTCCAGAGATCACAAAGAACAACAGTCACGCACACATGGATAAGGCATCAATCAACCAACAGACAAGACATAACTTCTTATAACATGTTCTAGTTTAGATCCCAAATTGAGCTACAAGGATCAAGGTAGTCAGATCAATGAGATCCTAATTGCAGACAAGCCCTTGAAATCCTTTCACTGCAACTTGGTTGAATCTATCAATTCAGTATAATGTAACAAACAAACTTGTGCATGCAATCAGAAATCTAGAGATGATGACAATAGCAGAAAAATCAAACATTTTAATCCAAGGGATGCAGGTAGTCAGAAGCAGTGAATCCAGTAGTTTACCAGCAGTAAAAGCAGTGGCAACAACAGCCAACAAGATGAAGAGCCAAACAACCTTCATTGTGCCACCGTAGCTCGAAACAGACTCGAATCCAGCAGCACCAGCAGATGACCTCAGCTAGCTCAACTTACAAAAACCCAGCAAAATGAAATTTATCAGACAGAAAGAGTGACAGCAAATGAAAGCAAATGGCTAAGACCCATGCCGGAGAAAGGTAGATAGTATTTATTAATGGGTGGTAGTTAAAGTAATCAAAGGAAACATGTGGGTTTCAGGCTTATCTTCCCTCCCACAACCACACCACACCACACCGGGGGCAACAAGAGATTGGGAATTCAACAAAATAAAATAAAGGAAGAAGCTGCAGTTATTGAGAGACTGTTGGCTTATTTGTGCTGTTGTGCATTGTCTGTGTTTGCCTAGTGTAGAGGGAGTGTGTGGATGTTAATAGAGATTTAATGCTTTTGAGAGATCTGAAGGTGACCGTCTGAATTTGTGCGTGGTTAATTGCAAAAATGTGCAGATGACGAGGTCCACGCCCCTCTCAAGCTTCTGTAGCTTTTTAAATTTTCTTGTCCTGCATTAAATGACATCTTCACAATCTTTACTCTCTTTTTTATGCTGTATACAGATTTGGAATTGAGTTTTGTCACGAGTCCAGAAAAGCAATTTGAGCTCATCTCTAGTTACAAAGCCAAGAAACCTTCTTTTTTGGGGGGCATGAAAGTACGGAGAACAAGTAGAAGATCGCAGCAAACAGATTTAAAGATAGTAATACCGTTGCATACTGTACACAATAATCTCTATCTTTATGCATTTGTTCACCATTAATACCAGTTGGGAGACCATTTGCAGCTGATTTCTATTTCCAGTTTTGCAACTGATTTTTGGAAACCCTTTTATTGGTTTTCACGGTCAACTTTAAAAAACAAGCTACATGTTTATAATTGCAGGGGCAAAAAATAAATGCTGACTACAAAACTACATACCGAAAACATACACAGAAGCCCTTAGCTAGCAACATTAAAGATATACTGGCAATGTGCTACACAGAAATTTCTATGACAAAAGTGTATCAATTGCAGTCATGGACAACAAACACATTCCCAGTCAGTTTTGTGACTATTTGGTTACACTACATCAGAGTAGTGGGAGTTGCCAATTTGCAAGTTAAGTGTTGACATGAGCAGCTAAAAAATAGAAACGGAACCAATAAACAAACTCGATTTTCTGGCACAATCAAACACTTGTAGATATTCATTCATTCAGAAAAGGACTGCAACAAAAATTCAGACAAATTCGAAGCAAATAACATAATAACATTTGATAAATTAATCGTCCTTCTCAAAACTTTAGCATCTATAAAGAGCTGGCATCATTCATCATAGCTTCAAACATGCCTCACCGGATCCAGCATACTTCTGCAACCCCTTAACGATACTGGGACAAAGAGAGAAAAATGTCAATAATCTTAATGATCATGGGCTTGCTTAACCCAGTCAACATGACTTTTGAACAAGGAATTAACATGAACATAGATACCAATAGTTACTGTCTTGTGTAATTAACATGAACAGAAAGGCAGCCAGATATATTAACATGACATAAATTAACATGAACGGAAGAGCAGCCACACATATATTGCAAATACCAATAATTCAAATTTCCATGGCCTTCAAATCAAGCTTTCTCCATACAATTTACAGGGGATATAAAAAATTGATCACCCAATAGCCAAGATCTGGAATGAAAGCAAAGGGGATAATTCTACATTACCCACAGCTGAAAACAGACATCACTTATTTTTAACTTTAAAAATTGCTACACACTCAAATACACCAGCTGATGGAATATATTCAATATTAATCAATTATAGAAACTCCAAATTACCCTATGGCTAAGAGTTGTTTTGATTCTCACTAATTTGGAAATGCAACGATGGAAAAGTAACATAACTGATCTGTCATCAATTTCCATTTCTAAACTAGGAAATGATGGGAAAGAGTTGATTTACAACTCCACCTCTTCCAATCCATAAATCATAACCAGATTAACTTAATAAACCACCCCCCCATTACAGAGAAATCATAATAGCATGAATTTGGGAAATAAATCAACATACTAAATTCTAGTCCTATTCATCACTGGTCGAACAATCTGTTTCATGCTCAAACAATTTACATAAAATGCATAAATGTGGAAATCAATGAAGTTTTGGGTATAAGATCAACGAACTATGACAAGAAATCTCAAATTACATTTGACTGCAATGTCTACGGGAAATTAAGCTTCCAATCAAGACCTATACCTAAGATGTTCGCAACCATTAAAGAACAAAAATACAATCACCGAAAGGCTTAAAACAAAGATTTCAAAATAAGACTACCTATACCAATGAAGATCTTCAAATGTAAGTTTAAACGGAAGAGGGATGGAGTAAAAAAAATGGCACCTTGATGAAGCCGATCTCCTTGGCGTTGCTGCGGAAGCACTGCCTGCAGCAATTGAGTCCGTACTTGCGGATCAAACCGTGAGAGTTACCACACACCCGGCTACAAATCAAACAGATTATCAAACTCTTGAGATTTCAAAATCGATATTAGCCTGTCGATACGGTGCATCTTGTAATGAAAACCGGAAAGGCGAGAGAGATCGAACAACAAAGAGCGAGAGAGAGTATGTACCAGGTGCGAGAGCCGGGGCCGTAGCTCTTGGGGTGCGAATTCCAGACGTTCGAGTGACCCATTTTCTTTAGCCCCTTTCTCGACGGCGATGGAGAAGCGCTCAATACTCAACCTCAGAAACTCTGCGCCGCGATGAGGAAACCCTAACTGGCCTCGAGGGTTCGTATTTATACTGAAGCTTCCAACTTCCAAGGCTTCGCTTCTCAAATGAAACGCTGTCGTTTCAATCTAACATTTTTCTTCACAAGTTCTCTATTTTTATGGACGTGTAAAAAAAATTGTAACTTGTTTGGAGTTTTTGAAACTGGACTCGAGGGTTCGTATTTCCTTCACAAGTCCATTATAATGTACTAACTCCAACAATTCATACTCCTTTCATTTGTCATATGGTCCTTGAGAGAACCAAAACTAAGCAAGCCCACTAAGGCCCAAGGGCATTATTGTCTTTCCTACGGTAACACCCTCAACCCCTAATTTTGATTATAAGATATGAGATACGCCTCCATAGAGAGGAAGATGAATCAGAACAATACTGACTTGAGCGTCGGAGGGTCCGTCAGGGGAGACAAGCCCCGCCCCGACCTCGTTTGTTCTTGTTTCACAGGCCATCAAGATCGGTCTCCATCAACCGTTATTGAGAGCAGATTTATGCACTCACAATTGGCGTCGTCCGTGGGGATTCGATCAAAAAGCACTAACATCGAAACCCTAATGAATGAGATTGAAGAGCTCTACCGTCGTTGGGGCATAATCAGAGTGATCGGTGGCATGAAAGGCTCGTTGCGGAGCTTTGCCAGGGCTCAGGGGCACGCCGAACCACCACCATTCCTTGCCTGGTTCACGATCCTTGCCTCCGTCTCGAGATCGTCGTCTCGGTACATGGAAGTTTACTCGACATCGCCGAGGTTGAGTACTCTGCCTACATAAGTGCGTACGAGACATTGAGCTCTTCGATTGGCCATTGATCCTTCGCCGTGCCGGCCACATCGACGTACCTGCAACTCGCAAGGACCCCCGTCGGGTTCGATTCGTCCCTGCCTTCAATTCAAGCCCTCAATCCTTCGCTGTTCGTCTTCGGTATCAGCGCGTAAGCCCGTGCGGCTCGGTGACCACAGCCCGCATCACAGAGATGGTCGATCGCCGGCGATGTTCATTGCTATCGCATCGCTTCCCGCCCTCTCGGATTCAAAAAGGCCAAGGACAACGCCAAGCAAGGATCATCCCATCGACGGCTAATCAAGCAAGGACAAGGATCGACGCCGACAGCGCCGGGGACATAGCTTCGGGATCAGCTCTCGCTCGCCATTGATGCCCGCCATTGGAATGACGGTGGAGTTGTTGCCTTCGGATCCGGAGAGAAAACTCGAGATCCAGCGCCGCCGCCTGCTACTAGACCTAACGAAGAAGACGATTGGATTTCATGAAGATTTATAATAATTACAAATCCAGCCCATAACACTCACAAATTGCGAAATTGGCCGGTCTTTCCAAGTAATTACAGCGAACGGGCCAGACTTTCAAAGGTTGCAGATTTTTGTCCCTGCAACTTTCTATTTCCGATGGGTTCAAAAAGAAGATGACAAGGGGCAAAATCGCATAGCATTAAAGCTCGTCAAAATCAGGAAGTGCTCAAAACCCTTGTCTTTCTCTTAACAAATATGGTTTTTAATACATATGGCTTGATCGTTCCTTTATTTAGTATATATCGATTTTAGTCGAGTGGACATACACAATCAAGGAATTGGCCATTTAAACGATCCGCCATTTACATGGCATCATCAAACAAGGGGCACCGAACCCAAAATAGTTGAAGACTGGATGATCGAGACACCACTGGTTCAACTCACACGGGATGTATAAGAACCCATAAGCTAAGTTTTCTAAAATCACCTTGTCGTTTATATGATAAGATGTATCATCTCATTATCCTAGTGTAAAATACGCCGTAAAAAAAAATAGTCATTGCACGATTTTTAATGTTTTGAGTGATGCATTGATAATTCAATCGCAAACTAAGGTTCACGACAAAGTTGGCGCTGAAATGGGCATTATTGCAAGCCAGGAGGTTACACATGACGCATGCAATCATTTTTTCACGGAGGTCGTTTGAAGCCATGAAGAGTGCTAAGAACAACATTCTTTGAGGTTGTAAGTGCTACAAATGACCCAAGAACATGGGTTTTAGCTAAGTACTCTACCCCTACAGCTATTGACATTTCAAAAGAATGATTTCATCGTCTTCAATTTGATATATGCCTAGAATGATTACTAAATGAGTTTGTAGGTATTGATATAGGTGTGCATCATACGGTGACACCCGAGCGTACATCAACTGCCCTCGAGCGGCCTCGCTTTGTCTTCATATTTGGAGCAAAACGACAAATCGTCATCGACAATGACAGAGGATGTAATGCTATATTGCTATGAATTACAGCCAAGCAAAGCCGAGGGTATACCCCTTGCACCTCTCGACTCTACAAGTATGGGTCCACCTAAACAAATCGCCAATCAAGGCCAAAAAACGGCCACTCATAGGCCATTCAGGTGCAACACAAGTGCAACTTCAGTCGACAATCTGCGTGGTCCGAATGTATGGATAGGGCATTCGAAGGTGCATAACCTTCCCCGATCAAAATGAGTCTATGACAGGACCAATCTCTCGCCAAAAAATAGCCAATCAAGGCCAACAGATAGCCAATTAAGGCCAACAGATAGCCATTCAAGGCCAAAAAGTAGCCAATCAAGGCCAACAGTTCGCCAATTAAGGCCAAAAGTCGCCAATCAAAGACCATAAAGTGTTCGTCAATTAAGACCAAAAGAAGCCAATGATAGGCCTAACAGGAGAAAGCTGGCTAAGGCCAGCACAATCCGCCACCATTTTGGGGCCGATTATTTCGCCAATTAAGGCCAAAAGTCGCCAATCACAGGCCATAAAGTGTTCGTCAATTAAGACCAAAAGAAGCCAATGATAGGCCTAACAGGAGAAAGCTGGCTAAGGCCAGCACAATCCGCCACCATTTTGGGGCCGATTATTTCGCCAATTAAGGCCAAAAGTAGCCAATCACAGGCCATAAAGTGTTCGTCAATTAAGACCAAAAGAAGCCAATGATAGGCCTAACAGGAGAAAGCCGGCTAAGGCCAGCACAATCCGCCACCATTTTGGGGCCGATTATTTCGCCAATTAAGGCCAAAAGTAGCCAATCATAGACCCCCAAAGTGTAAGCCAATCAAGGCCATAAACTAGCCAATTACAGGCCATCGAGGCGATCGGGAAGCAGCCAGGCAGGGAACGTCTGCCAAGCTATAACAGCGGTTGCGGCGAAGGCCCTAGAGCGCCACCTGAATCGAGCAACCACAACCGCGTATGGAGAACGGTGGTCAATTCCACCCAAATCTACATGAGCAGGATAACCTCTAGCATCATTAAGTCTGAACGCTCTTCGACGCGAGAGCACAATAGTAAGCATCAAGCTCGCCCGTCACGAGCCTCCTATTGAGGGAGCATAAGCAATCATGGTCAATACTATGCAACTATTGGCAATCAAGAGAGTTTGCGCAACGTGTTATCCAAGTATCCATCTAGGAGATCAAGGACTAACTGAGTAATCAAGGGGAAGGTCCAAGCATGAGCGTAAAGATTCCCAATGATAGGAAATTATCGGCCTCCTTCACCACCGATAGGTGCTAAAGAAGCCCGAGGGGCAATTGAGAGAACCAAAACTAAGCAAGCCCACTAAGGCCCAAGGGCATTATTGTCTTTCCTACGGTAACACCCTCAACCCCTAATTTTGATTATAAGATATGAGATACGCCTCCATAGAGAGGAAGATGAATCAGAACAATACTGACTTGAGCGTCGGAGGGTCCGTCAGGGGAGACAAGCCCCGCCCCGACCTCGTTTGTTCTTGTTTCATAGGCCATCAAGATCGGTCTCCATCAACCGTTATTGAGAGCAGATTTATGCACTCACAGTCCTGTTTAGTCAAATTATGAATTAAGTCCATTTTATGCCATTGACTTAGAAATTTTGCATTCATATGTACTAATCTAGAATGTTATACATCAATAGAATATCCATTATTCAATATAACTTTGAAGTAGAACGGTTCTGATTATTCTTAATCTTGGTCTCAAGCACACAAAATATATCAAATCTATAGCCTTTTTCTTCGAATTCATCATTTTTATTTAAAACAATTTTACCACCTTCAGTTACTTCATTAATATTACCTATCTCAAGTAAGCCACATGAAATCAGGTTTTTGCACAAGGAATAAACATTAAGCACATTTGCAAGGGTAAGTTACTTCTCAAATGTGAGCTCGAGTATCATCTTGTTTGTGTGTGATGTTGTTCATCATTTTCCCGCCTTCATTTCTTTGTAGTGTAGATTCCTTCTTAGTGGTGCGACGTCGTTTTGTTTCACGTGTGCTTCTCACGTGCTACCTGTACATATAAACATCTTGGCGCCTTGTAGCCAGGGGCGGAGGCAGGAATTTCTCCAGGGGGGGCTCAAGCGTTGTTTCGATGTGTGCCGACCACCGAGGTCTGAGCTCTTGCTGTCTCACTGTAGGCCTGTAGCGAGCCGGCCACCAATGGGTTCAATGAAAGTGGGAAATGAAAGAAAAGTGTGAACAAGAGGTAGGCCTGTAGCGAGCCAGCCACCAATGGGTTCAATGAAAGTGGGAAATGAAAGAAAAGTGTGAACAAGAGGTTTAGAAAAAAAATTGAAAAAAATGAGGGTATGATGATTCGAACTATAGACCTTGACTTACTTCACCAATCCCCTTACCACTTGTGCTATAATCTTTTCATGTCTTAGACTGCTCTTTTGTTATATATATATTTAATTTTTTTTATTTTTTTATTTTTTTTAAATTTCCAGGGGGGCTCGAGCCACCGCATGCACCCCCTCCCTCCGCCCCTGCTTGTAGCTGCAATAACTTGATCAATTGAAGCTTTGTCTTCAACCTCCATTTTCTCTCTTTCTCTCTTTGAATCTTGATTTCTCGTTCTTCACTCCGCAATTTCCAACATGGTATCAGAGCCAATCATCATTCGCTCTTGATTTTCTGTGTTTTCCACCCGTCAACCCAGGAATGGTACTCGTATTAAAGGAATTTGATGGTTCTAGTTTTGGTACTTAGAAAAGGTCGATGTTAATTGCACTTTCAGCGAAAAATAAGATAGGATTTGTGAATGGTGGAATTGCGAAGCCTAGCGAGGATTCTCCTCTTTTCCATGACTGACAGAGGTGCAACAACATGGTTGTGTCTTGGATCTTGAACGCATTAAGCAATGAAATTGTTGAAAGCGTCATATATAGTGATTCTACTATTGAGATTTGGTTAGATCTAGTTAATCGCTTTGAACAAGCTAATCTTGTTCAGTAATCTACTGTGCGAAAGGAACTTTGTGTGATCTCCCAAGGCAGTGATGATTTTGCGACTTTCTATACTAAGATCAAGTGCCTTTGGGACGAATTGAAGGCATTACAGACCGTTCCATGTTGTTCTTGTGGTGCTAGCCAAGAATTTTACAAATTTGAGGAAGATCAAAGGCTTTTGGAACTGCTGATGGGATTGAATGAATGTTTTAACTTTGTTTGTGGCCAGATTTTAATGATGAAACCTAGTCCGACGATTGCAGAGGCTTATTCCATGATAAGCCAAGAGGAGAAACAACTCAATTTCAAGTATATGACTAGTTTCACGAGTGATTCGTCTTCTATGAACACTCAATTGAATGAATGTTTTAGCTTTGTTTAATATAATGTACGCAGTCATCCACTTCAGAGAGGGTGTGGTCGCTAAACATGGTTTTATTTCTTATTGTCCAAACACCCCAAAAGGATAAGGCGAGAGTAGCTTTCTGGTTTGAATTAAATTGTGAGCATATGTCGAAAGCGATGTCTTTATATGTTTTATTGGTCTTATTGGTGTTTCGTATTATGGTTTCTATATTGTGATCCATTTTCTTTATGATCGTAAGGGTTGTTCGACATTTGGTAAATATATGTACCGCATCTTCTTCAATGTGATTGTAGAGGGCACATCCCAGAGGTACGTCTATTCCCTTGTTCCGTAGTATTATTTTCGTAGGGATTCCGCTGAGTAGGCTTTTCCAAATAATTTTTTTTACTTTGGGTGGACAATCTAGTTTCCAAACCCAGTCATATGTATCTGAGCTATTTTTGCGTGTTTTCGTAATATGCTCAAGGGCACTAGATGTTGAGAACCACCCATTTTTGCTTGGTTTACAGTACAATCTATCATCGAAATCATTCATTGGGATGTGGATATTAAGGATTTTTTCAACGGCTTCCTCAGGTAGTGTATCGATTAATTTCTCCACATTCCAGGATTTGTCTAGTTTAATATACTGGTCAACTGTTTCTTGTCCATCTACTTGATCATGTAGACTTTTATCGATGAGACATAAGTCATCATTTAGCCATCTGTCTTTTCAGAATCTGATAGTTTTTCCGTTCCCTATTTGCCAAGTTAGTCCTGCACAAAATTTGTCCTTTATTTCCATCAATTTTGCCCATTGCCATGAGGTGTTCTTTTTTCTTTTATAATCCCATATTTTGAATTCTTTCAAATACTTATCTTTTACTATTTTCACCCATTCATTATGTGATTCCGCTAAGATCTTCCAAAGCAGTTTCATCTGTAGTGCCTTGTTCATATATTTTGTTTTATTGGCCTAGACCTCCGTTATTTTTAGGTCTACATATTCTGTCCCACCTGATAAGTGGTTTGTGGTTTTGATCTTTATTCCAGAAAAAACATTTGTTCAGTCGGTCAAGTTCTTTGTGAATGGTCTTTGGAAGCATAAAGTTTTGCATCACATAGTTCAGTTTGGCGGCTAAGTTTGACTTAATCAGAATAGTTCGTCCATGCTGAGATAGGGAGTTAGCTTTCCATTTTGTTAATTGGTTTTTTGTCTTTCTAATCACCTCATCAAATGTATTCTTGTTAACTCTTCCATTTATAATCGGGCATCCAAGATATTTTTCTAGGCTCGTTTGACTCATAATTTGTGGGGTGGTTTGGATTCTCTGTTTCTGGTTGGTTGATACCCTTTTTGTGACTTGGAATGATAGTCTTTGGAAATTAACTCTTTGTCCTGAGATAGCACAATACTCATCTAGAGTTGTTTTTGCTAAGGCGCATGCTTCCTGGGTGGCTTTGGAAAAAATCACGACGTCGTTCACGAAGGATAAAAATGGGATATATCTTTGTTCTTGTTCTTGTCATTTTGAAGCCTAATGTGTTCGTCTGCTGGTCATTCAATTGTTGGAGTTTTCTAGCTAGAATCTCCGCCCCTAGGATGAAAAGGTAGGGTGAAATAGGATCACCTTGTCGTAAGCCCCTTTTAGGGCGAAAGGTTTGGGTCAGTTCATCATTCACCAGACTCGAGTACGAGACTGTTTAGGTACATTCTCATATCCACCCGTAGAATTTATGGCAGAAACCAATTTTTTCCATAACCGCCAATAAGAAGTCCCAGTCAACTCGATCATACGCTTTTTCCATATCAATTTTTATTGTGATCCATCAATCTTTTTTTTTTTTGAAAGAGTGAAAGATTTCATGAGCAATAAGAACATTGTCTTGAATTGCTCTGTCCGCAATAAAGGCACCTTGCAAAGGGTGGATGATTTTTTTCAGAACTTGTTTTATCCTATCTGTCAGAATTTTTGCAATAGTCTTATATATAGTCGAGCAAAGGCTGATGAGTCTGTAGTTGTTTGTTGTTATGAGGTTTTCACATTTCGGGATTAAAGTTGTAAAAGTTTAGTTTATTTGTTTAAGAATTCTTCCAGAAGAGAAGAAGCCTTTGATTGCTTTAGTAATAGATGGTCCAACAATGTCCTAAAAATGTTGATAAAATTTTGTTGTCATTCCACCGAATCCTGGGGATTTGTCTTTCCCAATTGAGAACACCACGTTTTTTATTTCCTGGTTCATGGTAGGTTTAGTGAGTCTCTCATTATCCTCATCAGTGATTTCAGAGGTAATCAGGTTCGGGTATTTGATAATAATTGGTTGTTTATTTGTTCTTTTTAATCTCTTTTCGAAATCTTCTTTGATTTATCTCATGATGTTCTCCTCACCTGTAATAATTGTTCCTTCTTGAGAGGTTATTTCTCTAAT
The DNA here is from genome assembly GCA_037127255.1 of Persicaria tinctoria. Taxonomy (NCBI): domain Eukaryota; kingdom Viridiplantae; phylum Streptophyta; class Magnoliopsida; order Caryophyllales; family Polygonaceae; genus Persicaria; species Persicaria tinctoria. Next base: position 13,954,303 of record JBANSL010000007.1, on the reverse strand, counting down.
TATTTTCCTCTTCCGTCGACCTGTTACTACCCTGTGATGATATCTTGAATTCGTATTAGTCAGTTTTAGATGTTTTGATTTTGCTCTCTGGGTCCGGTAGTTTTTATGGTACTGTAATAGTTTATTCTTCTTGTTGATAAGGCAGTTGCCATTTATTGTTGTCATTCTGTTGTGTATAGTTGTTCTTTTGTTGAAGTTCCATTAGCTTGTCTTCAACTTATCTTAGTTGTCGGAAAATGTTCCCAAACGTTGTTTTGTTCCATTCCTTCGACAGTCATTTCAACAGTTGAGTTTTCTTTGTCACTTGAAACATATGTGATCCTTCATGATGTGATCTCCATGCTTTTAAACTACGTGTCTGTAATCTTTCCTTTGAAGCCATATTTTTCCAAATTTGAAAGGCCTATTCTTTGTGTTATCATTAATACTCAGTTTTACTGAAATTGGACAACGGTGAGAGGTGGAGAATGCATGGTTTTTGGTTGCTATCTTTGGGAACCATTAAAAGATTTGGTCTTGAACAAGAGTTTTGTTAAGTTTCTCATCGATATTGTTGATATATGTTCTATTGTTGATATTTATTGTATTGCATAGTACTTCCTTTGATCAAAAATATTTAATTTTATTTTATTTTTCAACACATTTTTTAAAAATATATAAAAAACTCTATAAAATATTAAAATAATTTAATACTTATTATTAATCGATATGAAATAATTTCAAAAAATAATTAAAACTTTGATATTTTTATAAACTTTTAAATTTTATTTAAAATCATGAGTAATAGTAAAAATCAAATATTTTAGATCGGATGTAGTATATACTATATAATTACAAGCTCTCGAACTTAAGATGACATCTTCTAATAAGTATAGGGTCCAAAAAGAACAACTTAACAACCGCGTTTTAACTTTAACATTTTGAAGTTATCGCAAAGTCATTAAAAAGGATTTTTATTAAAAATAATAATTGATAAACCCGAAATTGATCTAGTTTGACCTGAAACCTTATCAAATCTGGCTTTAAGTTAATCCGGATCTAGACAAAACTCGTTTCACCTAAAATCCGAAATGATCTGACCCAAACTCGACCCGAATGAACCGATAACGGGTGTAATTTTAACCCTTTTTTCATTTTGGTCATAGGGATCTTAAATGCCCCACACTCCAAGCTTGCTTGTAAAACTAGTATAGGTAGGATTGAACGGGTCGATCGGAACGAAGCAACCACCAAACAAAGGGATGGTGGCCTGAACCACCGAGCAGGCCGGGTCAACAGGTTAAACGATCAAATATTATTTAGATTTAGATTTTTTCTTGGATCGATCGAAATGTTGTTGCTTTCACATATGGACTATTTCAACTTAAATTATTGATCGGTTCAACGATGAAATATTGTTTATTTCCTTGTCTATCTATTTGACTCAAATTTGATTTACTTTTCACTAACCGATCAATAATAAAATTTCCTTTACTTTCCACAATAAATTAAAGAAAAAGTAATCGAAATCAATGAACCAAAGTGGGGGAATGGGTGTATATATATTATATATATGTCATTTGAATCTCATGTATCTATGGTGTTAAAGATTAAAAATAAAATCCCTTGATAGAATGTTAGATGGATGAACCATTGAACAATACTATAACGAGGAAGATGATGATTGATGAACAATAATTTCTTTCTAATTTTACAATTTTAACCCAATTTCCTTGTTAATTATATATTGACTCCAATTAAATTCTTCGTTTAGACTTTGTATCAATATTGGTTTAATAGATTATATTTTACATATAAATTTATAATTTTTATAGTTTATATATATTTTTTGTTTACTACTCCGTAATGAATTTTTTCTAAATTAAATTAACAAATTAATTTAGTTACAGACTCATAGATACTACGTACTACATATGGCCCACACGGTTTACAAGTCAGCAACGACCCAACCCCACTTAATAGTTATTGAGAATTTGAGTCAATATAAAATTCATAAATATGACTATGAAGTGAAAAGTACCTTTAGGCTTTAACTCATTCGGTATTCGGCATTCGGCAAAGTAAATGGTCTTCTTCTTCTCCGAAGTGCCCCACCTCCATCGCCGAAGAGTCGTTTATACTTCAATTTTGTTTTAATGGTAGAAAGTCGTTCACATTTCGTCAATGTATTCTCATCTATATAAATGCATATCGTCATTCGTCAATTAGAGATCACAACACCCCAATCTAAACCCCAGAATCAATACATTCTTTCATTCTGACATCAGGAAAATCAATCTGTGCGAAATGAAGGTAATGAATCATCATACACCGTATTTTTATCTCTTAGCATTAATTCTTTAATTTACCCTTTTGTGAATCTGAATCTATCATTTTTCAATTTTCAAAATTTGCAGCAAAAGATAGTGATCAAGGTAGAAATGACTTGCGAAAAGTGCAAGAAAAAGGTAATGCAGATTGCTGCCAATACTTCAGGTACATACTTCCTAAATATATATGAGTAATAAAGTCAATTAATGTGTGGTCATTATAAACAAAACCTTGATGATTGTGGAATTGATATGGACAGGTGTGAAATCGATGGAGATAGTAGGAGAGTTATCAGATGGGAAGATAATGGTGACCGGAGAGGATGTGGATTCGGTTTCATTGACGAGATGCTTGAGAAAGAAGCTGGGGAGGGCGACGTTGGAGAGCGTGGAACAGGTGAAGCCGCCGGAGAAGAAAGAAGCAGAACCAGAAGTGCCCAAAGTAGATCCATACACCTTTTATCCTCCTTACTACCCGTACGCCTTTTATGTTCCTTATTAGTGGTTTTTAATTTCATTTCGTTGATTTGTAACGAATAAAAGCAATATATACAATACAAGAGTATATGATTACCCGAGGCGCTAATTTTTGAGGTTCTTAATGTTATTGTTACTTAGTCTTACACAATTGGATAAATTTCCATTGGGGTTTGTCTTTCTCATTAATGGACTTATATATGAATTACATAACTTGTATGGTAGGTTATGGAATTTATGAACCGCCCCGCAAAAAATCTGGTGGGGCACCCAAAAAAAAAATAGACTTCTGTGTTTTAGAAACCGAAGTAGTGCTATATTAATTGTTACTTTTTTTTTATTTTTTGGAAAATATTATACACAACTTCCATATTTGAAAAACGGAAGGTCAAATCAACTTTATACCTTTCGTTTTTAAAACACGAGAGACAAAAGTTGTTTTATGTTTTCCGTGTTTTAAATACGGAAGTACAAAATAGTTGTTTGCCTGCCGTGTTTTAAATACAGAAGTACAAAATAGCTATTTGCCTTCCGTATTTAGAAAACGGAAGGGTATGTTTATTTTTTTTCGGGTAAAAAAAGCTATGATTTTCTTATTAATAGGACGAATATACTAGTCATAACCGGTATTTGCCCTAGTTCCACCGAATTGAGTAGAAGAATGTCAAATCACGCATCCAATGGTAACGAAAGAGTCAACAATAACATTAAGGTATTTCAATTGTTTTCAATTCGTGAAATTTAATGATAATATTGATTCAATTCGTGAAATTTAATGATAATATTGATTCAATTCGTGAAATTTAATGATAATATTGATTCAATTCGTGAAATTTGATTATTTTCAACGCTATTTCAATTGTTTTCAGTTTGATAGAATGAACATTGTTGGATTCGATTATTCGCCTTGTTTTGCGAATAATTATTACTGGTCCGATAGAAAATCAATGTTAGAATGGGCTCGTCAGATTGCTTTTGTGAACAACTTTGTTCTCACAATTGTAAAATCTTGGAATAGCTCTGCAACCCAATACAGCTCAGTATATTTTGGATGTGAAAAATATGGAGAAAATAGAAATCGTAAGAACAAAATCAGAGGTGCTGAGGTACCAGTAATAGTCCCGCTGGATGGAAGGTCTAAAAAAAATGTCCATTTTTGTTGTATGGTTGGGAAGCCGAAAGAAATGTATGGCGGCTGAGAGTGGAGTTTGGTATGCATAATCATAAACTGCCTCCTAAACTGCAAGGTCATCAGATGGTGGGACGATTGACGAATGAGGAGATTCAACTAGTCAAAGATTTGACAGTCGGAGGGGTAAAGCCAATTCCCCTTCTTGCGACATTGAAAAATACTTTCAAGGAGAATTTGTGTACGAGACAACAAATTTATAATGCAAGGGCGAGAATCAAGAAGAATGAGATGCAAGATATGACCCCAATGCAACACCTCCACAATATGCTCGCGTATCGAAAATTCACTTTTAGTCACAGGCTTCGTCCCGATCGATGGGTCTTTGCAAGACTTAGCATTTGCTCATAAGGATTCACTAGAGTTGTGGAAGAAATTCTCATGCGTCATGATTATGGACGCAACCTATAAGACCAATAGGTAAGCTTAAGTTTTGGTAATGCAAACATTATTCTAATTTTATTGTTTGTAATTGAATCATCTAATTTAGAAAATGACTATGATGTAGGTACGATTTGCCGTTGTTTGAGATAGTTGGACTAACAAGCACTGAGATGACATTTAATGTGGGATTTGCATTCTTAGGTGATGAAAGTTAAGATACATACAATTTGGTACTGCGACAAGTGGAAGGATGGTGTCCAAACCGTCCAGGGGTGATAGTGACTGATAAGGATGGTGCTCTTATCAATGTGGTTGCTACAGTATTTGGGGATGCAAATCACATGTTGTGTGAGGTTCACATGCAACTCTATGAAAAATTTATTTCTGTCTTTTTAGTTTGGGAGTTAGTTTGTTAGGTCCGATGAAATGAAATGATATAAATATGTTTTATTATTGTTGATCATTGAGTTTAATGATATAAATATGGTTCAAAAGTTTTGAATGTTGGTTCGCAAAAAGCCAATAAACCTTTCTTTTGCATTCAACGATAAGTTTTGAATTTCACTTAAAATTAAATATTTGATTGGTTTTATTTTTATTTATTTTTCTTCCTCTGTACCATGACTTTTAAGTTAGTGAGCAAAATGAATCCCCATTATTTTATACGACCTCTAAATTATTTAGTTTTTATGTTCTGTTTAAGTTAATTGTTTGAGAATATATCGGTGTATCTCACATATACTTTTTATACAAGTTTAACATAATTTTGGTTGAGTTTGTTCGGATCAATTTATATGTTATTGTAAAGTATCACCAATCATTATCAAAATGTAACTAATTGAATTTTAAGGATTTTATTATATTTTAGTTATTATTTATTCTCTATTATTATTTGATATTTTTTTATTAATTATATTAACAAATTTTTATAAAAAAAAATAAAATATTTATAAAACATTATAATAGGGGATATCAAAACGTAACTTATGCAATAAATTCGATTATTTACTCTTTATTGGATAAATAAGTGAAAAAATATTAAACAGTATGTAAAGAATAGTATTTACTCTTATATGATATACTAAAATATAATTTATTAACAAAACGCGCAAGAGCGTTGGTAAACGTTACAGTTTATTTATTAAAGTTATGTGTGTTTCAATTTTTTTTTTAAAGTTAAAATAAAAATTGTTCGTTTTTTCAAAATACATTAAAAAATTGTACTCCCGTATTTAGAAAAAGGGAGTTATAAAATAGTCGTACTCCCGTGTTTGAAAGAGGAGAGGTGTAATTAAAATTGTACTTCCGTTTTTTAAATACGAGAGTACAACCCAGTTTTATAACTCCCGTTTTTTTAAAACGGAAGGCAAAACTAAAAGTTGTACTCTCGTTTTTCAAACACGGAAGTACAACTTTATTTTGAACTCCCGTATTTCAAACACGGAAGGCATAAATTAACTGTCCATTTACCCTTCCGTTTTCAGGGCACGGAAGTACAAAGCTTTTTTGGGTGCCCACATCAAATCTTTTGTGGTGGAATTAGGGGACGCGTTAAGATAAATATATAAATGTTATTGCACCCTCGCAGTCGAAACGGGACCAGACTGAACAATGAGAGTGTCTCTAATCTCTTTGTCCATGCTTCCTTCCTGCCAAGCTGGATGAGTGATGGTTTCCCATATCTGGCAGGTTCAACCAAGTTATTAAGATGTGCTATGAGCTTAAGATTAGACACAGAATTCAGGTTCAACCAAGATATTGAGATTAGAGGTACGTGGTAATCCGTACATGGTCGGGTTATTTGGTTTAAGATCATATCGGATTTAGGTTGAAATTCGTAGGTTGAATTATGGGCAAAAATCACTCAACTACTCTATTAGTTGGCAACTCATTGTTGGAAATGACACACTAGCTAGTATATCAACCTTTCACTGTTTTGGCAAACATTCCTTAAATATGTTAATGTGTTATATGTCATCATGTCACCAATCATCGTATCTTATATTCTTTATAATTACAGTATATGCTTTCCCATTGGATTAATTTACTTGGTTCAACATGTCAATATTCCTTACTTTTTTTAGAACTCAATATTCCTTTCAAGCACAGTAAAACTGTTTTTTGGAAATCAAATTGAACTTTACACCTCTATAATTAAAGCTAACGTACAATATGACATATATATAAAAGCGAACACAATCGATCTGACCAAACCTCAGCCAACCAAAAACCATCAAATGAACAAAACCAATAATTGAATTTTGATGGTACCGGTGCAAGACCTCTCTAGACTCGTTACTTGTGGATTCGTAATCCGTAAGGCTAAATCTCAAGCCCTCAAAAACTCAACTCCAATCAATCGTTCCTTCGATCTCATGTGGCGAGCCTAGATTTAACTCTAAGAATAAAAATAACATATATCATATATACATATATACACATACATAAGTCCCTAGAATAAAAATAACATGTTGGTAGAAGTCGAATACATGTTTTTTTAAATAAACCTTTTTTGTGTGGAAATGATTTAAATAAGCCCCTATAAAATTTCTCTTTAATTGAAGAGACTATCATAATTTTGGCTTAAATTCAAAACTGTGAAAGCATTCCCACTCTAATTAACATAACTTGGAAATTTTATTAAACATTGATAGAGATGTGAATGAGACCAAAAGTGTCCCACATCGGAAAGTTGAACATATCAAGCCCTAGTATATAAGTCGGTGGGCTACTCCTTCTATTGCCAATTGGTTTTGAGATGGAACCCCGCTCCCTGCAATTCCCCGGCGTCCGAATCCAGGGCGGGCAAGTAGGAGTTCGATCATTTATGGTTCTGACATCGGATGATATTTTTTGGATTTTTAATCCTTGACAAAGAGAAAGGAGGAGTGAATTGGAGAAGATGAAGAGACTGGAGAGAGTGGTTTGAGAGAACAGAGAAGACGGCGTTATGAAATTGAGAAACTGATGGAGAGATAACATCACTCATCCAGCTGGACAAAGAGATTAGAGACAATCTCATTGTTCGGTCTGATCCCGTTTCGACTGCGAGGGTGCAATAACATTTATATATATGAAGAAATAAGACTATAAAACATGATCAATCACAATCAAGGCAAGAAATCAACACAGAAAGGCATATTCAAGCCTTCTGTCATCAATACTGCAAAACGGAAGAAAATGGCTATCAAGCCTTAATGAGAGTCGGCTGCAATCCCCAAAACCCTACATTTGAGGGAACAAAGTATTGTCTTATATAGTATGCAAGGTAGGGGACATGTGCCTTGCACATGGGGTAGCAAACCCTTACCTCACAAGATGACAAACAACATAGAACATGTGTTCAGGACCACATTCTAGTTGTAGCCAACAGAGGCCATATTTGGCCGGATTATTTGATGCATAAAAGACTAACATAAATGAAAATAACATGATAATCTTCATATCCCCTCCTCAAGTTGGACATGGTGGGAGACCAACAAGTCCCAACTTGGAAGCAAGGAAATGATGATGCTTCTCTCCCAGTGGTTTTGTGAGCACATCTGCAAGTTGGACCCCTGTCCTGACATGTTGAGGAAGAATGAATCCCTCTTGCAGTTTTTCACGGATGTAATGGCAATCAATCTTCAAGTGTTTGGTCCTCTCATGAAATACTGGATTTTCTGCTATGTGAATAGCAGACTTACTGTCACAGAATAGAGAAATAGGCCTTGGCACATTGATCTTCAGTCTTTGCAAAATGCCTTCAACCCATACAACTTCACTAGCAGTAGTAGACATACTTCTGTACTCAGCTTCAGCTGAAGATTTGGAGACTGTAACTTGCTTCTTAGTTTTCCAAGATACTAAAGCTCCACCAAAGAATACACAGTACCCTGTTAGAGACCTTGCACTGAACTGGCATGAGCCCCAATCAGCATCACAGAAGGCATGAAGTATCATTGGATGATCTCTTGGATAATGCAAACCAGTGGAAACTGTACCCTTTAAGTACCTGATCACATGAATGGCTGCATCATAGTGTGGTTGCCTTGGCTCAACCATGAACTGGCTAAGATGTTGCACATCATAGGATATATCAGGCCTAGAAAGATTTAAAAACAACAATCTTCCTACAAGTCTCCTATACTTCTCTGGATCAGGCATTATTTCTCCATGATCAGTAGATAACTTTAATCCTCTTGGTAGAGGAAAAATGGCAGGTTTACAGTCTGTCATTTGACAATCTTCAAGTATGTCAAGTATGTACTTCCTTTGATGAAGCAAAGTCCCAGCTTTGTCATGCAAAATCTCAAGTCCCAGGAAATATCTGGCTTTTCCAAGATCCTTGATGGTGAAGGCTCTATGTAGAGCCTCTTTAGTCTGTCTTATGACATTCTCATCATCACCTGTGATCAATAGATCATCCACATAAACTAATGCCACCACAATTCCAGATCTCACTGGCTTAACAAACAAGGAATAATCTTCACAAGATTGTTTGTAACCAAGATTCAAGAGAAATCTACATAGTTCTGAATTCCATTGCCTTGAAGCCTGTTTCAATCCATAAATGGACTTTTTCAATCGACAAACTAAACCAGGAGTTCTCATAACATATCCTTCAGGAGGATCCATGTACACTTCTTCTTCCAGCCTTCCATGCAAGAAAGCATTATTTACATCCAACTGATATAAATTCCAATGTCTCATAGTGGCAACAGCTATGAGTATTCTCACAGTGGAGAATTTAGCAACTGGAGAAAAAGTATGTTTGTAATCCTTTCCTTTAATCTGATTGTATCCCTTAGCAACCAGTCTAGCTTTGTACCTTTCTATGCTCCCATCAGGCCTATACTTAATCTTATAGACCCATTTGCTCCCAATAGATTTATGACCTACAGGTAGCTGTGTCAACTCTCAAGTATCATTGCACTCTAAGGCCTGTATTTCAGTATTCATAGCATCCATCCATTTAGGATGTTGAGAAGCCTGTTTGAAGGTATAAGGTTCCTGCTCAGCAGCCATGCACACAAAGGAGTTCAATATCTCTGAGTCCCTACTGACTTCATCTCCCAAACATTGTTCTAGAAAAGACTGAGACATAGAATCTCTTTGCCTGTTATTTCTGCATACATAATCCTGCAATCTCTTGGGAGCAATATGATCACGAGTTGATCTTCTCAAAGGAGGAAAGACATTAACATCCTGCAATATCTCAGGAGACATTTGTCTAATGCTCCTACTAGAACTCAGAGAGTCTGCTACTTGAGATGGAGGGACATACTGTTCTTGATTACTGTCCACAGGAGCTTGTGGTGGAGGAGAATAAGTTCCAGAATTCTCTGGTGAATGGTGCATACACTGAGTGTCATCCAGTGTAGGATTCACTAAGGGCAACATCACTCTTCCCTCATAGGGTGTCTCTGCAATGCTATCAATTTTATCCTTGAATGGGAACACATCCTCTCTGAATTCTACATCCCTGCTTACAAATACATTTCTTGATTCTAGATCCCATAGCTTGTATCCTTTTTGTCCAAAGGGATACCCAAGCAATACACATTTTCTAGCTCTTGGTTTCATCTTGTCTTTGCTGGCAAAAGATACAGGAGCATAACATAAGCTCCCAATAACTCTAAGATCATCATACTGAGCAGGTATGTTGAACAACTTCTCATGAGGTGTTTTCCAACTTAGAACCTCAGTAGGCATTTTATTGATAAGATGAGTAGCAGCAAGCAAGCATTCTCCCCAAAATCTCAAGGGCAACCCACTGTGTATTCTCAGACATCTTGCAGTTTCAACCAAATGCCTATGCTTTCTTTCCACTCTCCCATTCTGTTGAGGAGTATAAGGAATAGATTTCTGGTGAATGATCCCTTTAGATGCAAATAATTCAACACACTGCCTTTGTACAAACTCTGTACCATTATCTGTTCTGACATTCTTCACAGAGAAATCAAACTGATTCTCAACATAGATAAAAAAATCACTCACTACTTGAGGAACCTGCATTTTGTTCTTGAGCAAGAAAGTCCAGGTGACTCTAGTACAATCATCAAGGACAGTAAGAAAGTAAGAGAAACCATTATAAGTAACACATTTATAAGGTCCCCATAAATCCATATGGATTAGCTCAAAAGGCTTACTAGCCATGTTTAGACTCCTCTGAAAAGGAAGCCTATGATGTTTAGACAAAGAACATGATTCACAATGGAATTCATCCATATCTGAATAACTGAACAACTTTAAGTGTCTTAATTTGGAAATAGAACTATGACCAAGTCTAGCATGGGCTATTTCTAAACTAGCTTTATTACAACTTCTCATCAAACTGTCAACACTTGAGCTGGTGCTGGGTAACTCTGAGCATATCTTGTATAGACCATCCCTTCTGACTCCTGATAAGATTGTCTTCCTAGATCCAAGGTCCTGGAAATAACAATGAGATCTAGTAAATATGGCTACAAGATCAGATTCATCAAGAATTTTGCCAACTGATAATAATATGTGTTTGAAGTCAGGCACAAGCAACACATCACTTAGCATTATGGAGTCAGTCAACTGCATTTTTCCCATTTCAGAGACAGATTTAATAGAGCCATCAGGTAGCCCTATATGAATAGGTTTGCTCAATTCCTCCTTATGCCCAAGCATACATGAATCAGCTATCATATGATTAGTTGCTCCTGTGTCTATAATCCAATCAACAGAAGTGTTTTCTTTCAAAACACTATTAACATGATTATAAGGAATCATACCTGCAAAATTAGCATAGGAGCCAGCTCCCTCACTTGAATTCTTTCCTTTCATCCTTCTGAGCACCTCTTGATAGACTGCATTCACCATGGCTGTATCAAGGTTCCCATCAGCAATATCATCATCTAAAGGGCTGTTTTGAGACTGAGACCCCACTGAACCAGCCACATTTGCAGATCCTCTATTAGCAGTACCAGCTCTCTCCTTCTCTTTCAGTTCTCTGAACCAGTCAAGTACTCCATGTAGCTTAAAACACTGCTCTGCTAGATGCCCTTTCATCTTGCAATAAGTGCAAGTTGAGTTTTGTTTGATCCTTTTTAACTCTCTCCAGTCCTTTGTCTCCTTCTTAGGACCAGAATTGTTGAAACCAGAATTGTTAAAGCCAGAATTGTTGTTGCTGCTAGTGTTTCTATTTTGGAAGCTTCCATTTCTGTTAGCTGCTAAGGCACTAGAATCCATACCAATTCCTTGAGACCCAGATGTCCCATTAGAAGCTTCATTTCCTCCTTCAACCTGCTGAAGAATATAATATGCCTTGTTGATACTAGGCAAAGGATCTGTAGCTAATATAGAGTTCCTAGCAGCATCATATCTGTCACTCAAACTAGCTAGGAATTGCATAAGTCTGTTACGAGATTGAATCTCAGAAAACTTCCTTTTCAGATCACATGTACAACCTGCTAGAGCACCACATAAGCATTCAGGAATGCACTCTAGAACTTGTAACTCATCCCACTGTCTCTTGAAAACATTATAGAGATCTCCAATACACATGTTGCCCTGCACAATATTTCCTAGTTTCTTTTGAATTTGAAAGATCCTAGGAGCATTGGTCTGTCCAAATCTCTCAACTATCTCATCCCATATGGCTTTAGATGAATCCATAAACACAAAACCTTCAGCAACAGTTTTACTCATGGAATTTAAGAGCCAACATCTTACCATGTAATCTGCCCTGGTCCACTTTTCAAGATCAGCATGCCCAGCTGCAGGCTTGACACAGGAACCATTTATGAAGCCAAGTTTGCTCTTGGCACCCAGAGCCATCATCACACCTCGGTTCCAAGTCATGTAGTTGGTACCATCAAAAGGTATTGCAACTAATTGAGCCTCTGGATGGTCAGAATTAGATAAAAACAGCGGATCATTAACATTAGCATTAGTTGGTGTGGCCATCTCTTCAGTATTTCTCTCTACTGTGTTTGATTGATCAATGACAGTAAACATAAGAAAGCTTCTAAATCAAGGAAAAACTAATCAAAGACCCCAGAATCGAGTTGCAGCTCTGATACCATATGAAGAAATAAGACTATAAAACATGATCAATCACAATCAAGGCAAGAAATCAACACAGAAAGGCATATTCAAGTCTTCTGTCATCAATACTGCAAAACGGAAGAAAATGGCTATCAAGCCTTAATGAGAGTCGGCTGCAATCCCCAAAACCCTACATTTGAGGGAACAAAGTATTGTCTTATATAGTATGCAAGGTAGGGGACATGTGCCTTGCACATGGGGTAGCAAACCCGTACCTCACAAGATGACAAACAGCATAGAACATGTGTTCAGGACCACATTCTAGCTGTAGCCAACAGAGGCCATATTTGGCCGGATTATTTGATGCATAAAAGACTAACATAAATGAAAATAACATGATAATCTTCATAATATATTTATCTTAACGCGTCCCCTAATTTCACCACAAAAGATTTGATGTGGGCACCCAAAAAAACTTTGTACTTTCGTGCCCTGAAAACGGAAGGGTAAATGGACAGTTAATTTATGCCTTCCGTGTTTGGAATACGGGAGTTCAAAATAAAGTTGTACTTCCGTGTTTGAAAAACGAGAGTACAACTTTAATTAAAATAGCTAAATCGGTATATTTAAGAGAATATTAATAGAATTTGAATAATTACTCTATATACTCTAAAGGCACAAATTAGAAAAATAATATCAAACATACAGTTTCTAAAGAAAGTAAAAATATGGAATGGTGAATAATTTTAAATTTCACCACTGACAGTTACAAATTAGATTAAATTTAATGTTAATCTTCTTAATTTAAGTGTTTTTAATTAAAAAAAAAATTCTACAAACAAATGTGATGTCACATTTTGTTATTGGCCAAGTTTGAGGCAGTGATTTGGGCATTGGAATCAGCCAGGGGTAGAGGGGTTCGATCGGTGATGGTCGAGTCGGATTGCCAGCAGGCTATCGGAAAACTGCAAAGGAGGATACCGATCAAGGGTACGCTAGCCTTGGGAGGCTGCTGAGTAAAGCGGAATGCCTAGCTTGAGATTTCCAGATGTGCGAGTGGCTACATGTGCGAAGGGATGGAAATCAGTCGGCACATTGGCTTGCCCAGATTAGGCCTGATTCACCTGTTTACTTTCATTCCGAATTTGATTTGCCGAACGATTTATTTGCTATTGTCTCCTCAGACCTTGACTACTTGGAATAAAAATGGAGTGATTGATTATCCAAAAAAAAAAAAAAGGCGTGGTTATATACACCACAAATCACAAGGCTGAAAATGCACGTCACGTGCAAGCCTTGTGACTAATTAACTTTTAAAAAAAATTAATTAACCCCTTTTAACCATGTACGTCCTTAAGGACATGCATGATTTGGGGGGTATATAGTCACAACGTAAAAATAATATGATAGTTCAAACACAAAATGGGTTGGGTCGGGCCTGCCGGCGCATTTTTTTTATATCTAAAATAATACTACTCCATAGTATTTCCTCCGTTCGCGAAAACTTGTCATTTTAGCTTCCGACACAATATTTAAGAAATATTTAAACTACCTAGATTGCCTCTACTTTTGTCATAATTATATCAAAGCAAAGTACAATTTTATTTTTCAAAGTAATTCAAAATTTAAACAAATGAGGGTAGATTTAGAAATATATGGGTAAAAATTCTAAAGTGACAAGTTTTTTTGAACAAAATCAAAAGTCTAAAACGAAAGTTTTCGTAAACGGATGGAGTATATTTTTTTAAGAGGGTTCTTTACTTTTTTAAGAATTTCACAAAAACTGCCTAACCACGTGATGTGTTTTTTTCCCCGGTTAAGAGCATATTTAATTAAAATTTATTGCCTTTTGCATTGTTCAAGGGTTAATTACTTCTAAGGCTATTTTTTTTTGGTGAGATCACCTGCCTCTCTGTAAATAGGTACATAGTTCCTTCTTCAAATCTCACGTCAAATGCAAACTCTTCCATCAAGCTCTTCCGTCCATAGTTTCTTCTTCAAATCTCACATCAAATGTCTACTGCCGAGTCCGAATACAGAGCAATGGCGGCCACTTGCTGTGAAATTACTTGACTAATTCGGGTGCTGCAGGATCTCTCAGTTCGATCAAAGGCTCCAGTAGATCTCTTCTGTGACAATCAGGCAGCTCTTCACATCGCTATATTCCATGAGTGAACCAAACATATCGAGGCGGATTGGCATCTAGTCTGGGACATGGTCCGACGACATGAGATCACTACCTCCTACATCAGCACTACAGAGCAACCGGCAGATCTGTTCACTAAGATTCTTTCTTGTGATAGAATGTCTAAGCTGTTGTGCAAGCTAGGAGTGGAAAATGTATTCTCTCCCTCTTAGCTTGAGGGGGAGTGATGTAATAATGTTAGGGAGTACACAGGGTTAGTGTAGACTCACCTTAGAGGATCTCTCCTCTCGTAACAAACTAGTGAACACCTCTATATAATAGGTGATTCAGGCGCTGTACAGATACAAGAATTAGAGCAACAAACTGAAGTTCGGTTCATTCATCAATGGAGAAACATTCATAATCAATTCTCTCTCTCTCTCTCGTTCATACAATCTTCTCAATCAAACACAATCTGTACTAGAGGTTTGTTTGTCATCATTATCAAATCACCATTAAAGACCTTGATGTGTTTGGAAGAGAGAGTTTGATTTAGAGCAAAATGGATTCCTGTTTCATACAACTTGAGAGCTACAGAGGAAGAGGTTCGGTGCTTATATAGCACTGTTGTAACAAACTAACAGCCGAACTCCTATTTACAACTAGGAACCTTTATTTCACTATTTACACAAAAAGTCCCAATACTTTGTATCTCAAGACTCTTCCATCAAGCTCTTCCGTTCATAGTTCCTTCTTCAAATCTCACATCAAACACTAACTGTCACATTTCAGTTTCGTACTCACAAAATCAACATATTCATATAATTATGATTTTTTAATAAAATCAAAAGATAAATAAAAATTAAATTTTAATTTACAAATAGTATAAATATGAGTTCGTGGAAGTCGAACACGTGTCATACCTAAAAATAACATGTTATTAAAAGTTACAAAATGAAAACACACATATACATATATACATATACATAAGCTCATAGAATAAAAATCCAGATTAAGCTCATGCACGTCCTTATTGACATGCATGTGGACATTGGAAATCGAATGCAAATGAGGGTATGAATGTGGTGACTTAAACCCTGATTTGCTATGTATTTAGTTTTCACGTATAACACTATTTATAACCGGGGCGGATATTTTCACCGCTAATTTTTACTATTTCCACCGCATAGGTACGCGATGATCTTAATCCACTTTTTCCCAAATCCACCGCATATACATGCGGTGGATCCGTTGACCATATACGAACCCACCGTATACCTATGCGGTGGGCTATGGCGACCGTATACATGTGGTGGGTTTTTGGGGGCAATTGAAAACCGTTTGTAGAAGTGTATGCGGTGGGTTATGACGACGGTTTTGGACCGTAATGGCGACGATTTTGGGCTATTATGGCGACGGTTTTGGGCCATTATGTCGACGATTCAAACCCACCGTATACCTATGCGGTGGGTTATGACGACGGTTTTGGAGTGTTATGGTGACGGTTTTGGACCTGTATACTCCTCGGCCCACCGTATATCTATGCGGTGGGATCGTTGACTGTCATTAAAGTCAACGCAAACCTATGCGGTGACAATAGTAAAAATTAGCGGTGAAAATATTATCACCCATTTATAACTAATATAATCATTACTCCCTCTGTTAATCAAAACATATCGTTTATTATTCATGCACATTTTTTTAGAACGATAAAAACTATTTAAAATATTAATATTTTTATACATTTGTTTTTATAAATTCATATTTAATTGTAATAAGTATGAAATTATTTAAAAAATATATTAAAAAAAATAATATTTTATATAGTTTTTAACACCTAAAAATACGTGCATAAATAGTAAAATGTCAAGTTTTAATTAACGGAGGGGAGTAATATATAATTGGGTCGGGCTTGTTAACCCACTTGGATGGATTTCACCTTTTGCCAAAACCCAGTCCTCCACGCTAACCGGACTGGGCCATTGGCCCACATATTTTTTGGGCGGGTTAGGCGCGCAACGGACTGGGCCATGCCAGGTTTAATTTGGTGCGACTTTCCGGTATTGCTTATTCATTTTCTAGTAGGGACTCATTTTCATGAAAATTATCTAACAGGCCCCTAAATAAATACAGTAAGAGGCTACCGCTTCTTAAAATTTTGCTGTACTCTTAATTCAAGTAGGGGATAACAGTAGAGAACAAATGGGGGAAAAAAAGTGAGACCTGTTTCTTTAACAAAATAGTCCACAAAGTTCTCAAAAATTAAAATATAGCTAATCCATAGCATAAATCAGGATACTTTGATTAATAATAATAACAATAATAGATAAATATAAAAACCATTTATCAAAAGATCCGTGGGAAAATAAAAATAAACAATAACGTTTATCATGTCACAAGAATTTTTGCACCGGCCTATGTTGATTGTTTGATTCTAGCGGTGGTATATTTGTTAGCTCCGTGGTCTTGTCTTTTGACGCCGTGCGAGTGGTCATGGACGTGATCGAGATCTAACGGCTCGTTGACGATCGAGTTCAAATCTGAGATCTCCACTTTTGTTCCCCAGGGATACCCTGCATTGCCTCTACGAACTGTCAAAAGAGATGACTCACATTGTCCCGGTTCCAACAACGTTCGCCTTTGCTAGTATCAGCCTTCGTTCTCTAGTTTTTCCGCGTTGTGATTGTCTTTGTTGATTTGTCTTGTATCTTTCGGTTCTCTTTATAACGGTTTGTCCGTTGCCGATCTTTTCAGCCTCTCGACCCACCGGGCTTGTCCGGTGCGTCGAATTATTTCCAGTTCAAAAAAAAAGAAAAAGAGAGAACATGATCAATCCAATGCCTAGATCTGATTCGGATCACTTTGTAAATGATCACTCTACTGAGGCTCTAAAACGGCTAACTTCAACCATCTAAGTTGGCAAAAACTTGCAAAAAACAAAGTGGCAGCACACATCTACACAAACATCCACATGACCACATGAACATGTATGATGATGATGGAAGTAGTTACTGATCTTCATAGGTAGCCTACGCCGATGACAGGCACAGTGCCGAGGGGGAAGAGGAGGAAGCAGTTCGCGCTGTCACAGCCCTCACTCCCCCTTCTTTGTTTCTTATTGCAGGGAAGATCAAACACAAAAGGCCAGGCTCTTCACATTCAGATTTCAAATGCGGTGTGCGCAGCAGTACTGACCAATTTCAAGTGTTTGTAAAAGGAGTGCCGAGACATGGGGCGATTCTCGTCCAGCGAAAGATGCTCCATAAGGGCCTGTTCTTGCGCCTTGAAGGACACCGAGCCAGCTCTGTGTGCGACTTCTTCAGCATCTCCCACATGATCTGCACATCTTGGTACTCACAAGCCTCTACCTCTTGGTGTAATATCAAGACTCCTACAAGATTTGATCAGATTCAAAATTCATGAGACACAGTGACACACGAATCACAAAACTAGATTCAATTCGACTCGCAACCAATTGAGATGTCCATTTAATTGACAAAGGGGACAACTGGCAGATGTTCCCGATCCATCTTTGAAGAAAAGATAGTTTGAACCCTAACAATTAGGCAATAAGCATATACAATGAATTGAGGAATTTTACGGATAACTTCCAGGAAGAGTTTCAATTCACTGAGAATTGAAATTAGCTAAAGTCATTCAGTTTATCTTTGTTTGACAGCTACGATTGAGCTCAAACTCGTAGAAGAACTAACTTTAATTTCGATTAAGTCCAAGATCCAATCAAGCACAGGTCTCCCGAATTGGTCAAATGCGCAGATCAATTTTCACACAGGAATATGAGATGAGGGATGAACTGAACCAGAAAAATAAAGTTAGGGTTTATGTAGAAGAAGATACCAGGTTGACGAAATCGGAAACGAGAAGCGAAACGGGAGCATCGCCTTTGGAGGGGAAAGAGCATCTTCTCCAACCAATCCATCGACGCCACGGACGCCTGACTAAAACACCGCTGAATCTCCCTCCTACCTCGCCTCTCTGAGTCTGAGTGGTAATTACAGTGCTAATTAGTGCTGTTCGGATGGCTCTTCAATGGTGTAGGTGGAGATTAAAGAGAGGAGGGAGAGGGAAAGAGATGGATTTGTCGGTGGAGTGTGAAATGGAAAAGTGGGAAACGTGGCAGTGGAGGAAGACGTTGGAAGCAGAGACGCTCAATAATTCAATATCTCGCGTCACTATCTCGAATATCGCGCGATTGAAACTTTTGGGGCCGTCGGTGGGTTTTAGCGGGAACCACGTGGAAATTTGCCTTATATCTTTGGATTTCAAATTTTTAATGGGGACCACCCTAGATATTTTGCAACCCACGTGGAGTTATCAGCATCTCTTGTTAACGTTTACTCCGTAATTATTTTCAATTCTAAAACTTTTCGGGCAATCCCGCGCGTAGCATTGTTTTTTATAGGGTGTTTTTGCTAAATACTCCATCCGTTCCATAATACATGTCCATTTCCTTTTATGCACGCTTTTTAATGAGTGGAAAACTCTATCAAATATTATTTTTTAACTAATTTTTTCATATAATACAATACTTACTAGTAATAAGTATCAATATATATATAAAAAATTAATTAAAAAACAATATTTTATAGTGTTTTTCGATCATTAAAAAGCGTGCCGAAAATAAAAAGGACATGTATTATGGAACGGAGGGAGTAGCTTATTTTGAACCTTTAATTAAATAATTAGCACCCAAATTAATTTTATTAGGTAGGCTAGCACCCTTCCCAATTGGTCAACGTTGACCGTTAACTGGTCAACGTTGGCCGTTGACTTTTTCGGTTTTTTTTTTATAATTTTTTTTTTTATAACCAATTAATGCCACTTTTTTGATGCCATTTTTCATAGTGCTTTGATGCCAAATTTATAATTATATTTTTTTCTTTAATGTGATGCCACTTTTTAAAGTAGCGTTTTTTATGTTATGTGATGCCACTTTTTTCAAACTTTGATGACACTTTTTTATGTCAATGTTTTGATGATATGTTTTTTTTACCATGATGCCATATTTTTTCAAAGTGGTATTTTGATGACATTTTTTTCTTTTAATGTGATGCAAGTTTTTCAAATTAGTGTTTTGATACCATTTTTCTAATGCAATTATTTTATCTCATTTTTTTTAATCAAAACGTTTGATGCCATATTTTTTTTCAAGGTACTGATTTCGTGGTGCCATATTTTTTCAAGGTAATGTTTAGATGACATTTTTTTATTTAATGTGATGCAACTTTTTCAAAGCAGTGTTTTGATGCCATTTTTCTAATGTAATTATTTGATGATATTTTTTTAATCAAATCGTTTGATTTTATAATAAAATGAATTGATGACACTTTTTTAATGCCACTTTTTTCAAATCTTGCTGATATTTTTTTGTTTACTGTGATGCCACATTGACCATTGATGCCATTTTTTTTACCGTTGACTACTGATGACACTTTTTTGATATCAATTTTTTGATGATATTTTTTTTTTCGTGATGCCATATTTTTCCAATGTAATGTTTTCGTGATGCCATATTTTTTCAAGGTAACGTTTTGATGACAATTTTTTCTTTAATGTAATGCAACTTTTTCATATTTATGGGTTAATTTTTGTAATTTTACAAAAATTGCTATTTTGGGTTAATTTTTGTAATTTTGTAAAAACTGCATCTTCAACCTCTGATTGCTCCTCGACACTTCGACAGCTCCTGCGCAGGCCGCCGCTCGTCGATCCTCGCTCCAGCCGCCGCTCCTGGAACCCTCGCTCCGGCCGATCGACCTCGCTCGCTCCGGACGCTCCACCGCTTGTTCCCTCCCTCGCTCCCCCGCTCGCTCGTCGCCGCCTCCTTCCCTCGCCCAGATCTGGACTCGATCGCACCGCCTCGCTCGTCCTCGGCTCGGATCCGGCGCCTCCACACTAGATCCGGCGCTCCCTCGCCAGATCCGCCCTCCTTGGCCACCAGTTCCGACCATCCCGAGCCCAAATACCGCCAATCCGACACCCAACCCCCACCGACGAAGCCTCGCAAACTCCCTCCCGTCCGCCCTCCTTGGCCACCAGTTCCGGCCATCCCGAGCCCAAATCCCGCCAATCCGACACCCAACCCCCACCGACGAAGCCTCGCAAACTCCCTCCCGTCCTTGCAACTGCCCATTCCGGCCGCCTCTCACCACGACAATTTCTCTGGGGAGAAGGACTGCTAAGGGGCTAATAACTTGTTAATTGGGTGTTAGAACGGCAAATTATAAAAGTTAGTATGCTATTAACCTAATTAGATTAGGAAAGGGTGATATTTTAGCAAATTTTCTCTTTTTTATACCGATTTATTTTTATTTTATTAGACCTATTTTGTAATATTTGATATACAAATATTAGTTTTAATAGGTAAGTTAAATAATCAATGATTTATAATGTTTAATATTACCAAAATTTATTTTTATACTTTATTTAAAAGAATTGATCAATTTATGAAGATTTCAAATATTTTGTAATCTTCTAAAAAATATAAATTGTATTTTGGCAATTGATGATCACTAAATTAATTTGCATAGAATTATATATTTTTCTTAATTGTAACAACATTAATATAGTCACAATGACATGTATTTAATTTGAAAATAAAATTTAAATAATGAAAAAGAAAAGTAAGATATAATTATAGATTTTATTAGAGTGTTCCTTCTAGTAAAACTTAAATTAATTGAATTGATGACCACTAAATTAATACGGAGTATGGATAGAGTTATATATTTTTTTTTACTGCTAACAACATTAATCTAATCACAATGACATGTATTTTTTTTTAAATAATGAAAAAGGAAAAGTAACATATAATTATAGATTCTATTGACATGTCTCTTATATTAAAGCTTAAATCAATTGAAACAAAACCTACCTATGAAAAGGAGAAAAGAAATATAAGAAGAGTAACATTTATGTCCCATTAGATGAATGTTTTTAGATAACTACAAAGTTAGGTACTCAATATTTGTAATCATCCAATAATATTAAACATAAATAATACATTTTTTGTGCTCTCTAATCTTTTTATTTAACCGCACTTATATCTATTTTTTAATTTCACTTTTATAAGAAACCGTAAAATAAATTAAACATAAAAAATATGTTTTTGTGTGTTTTTTTTAAATATTTTTCTTTAATTGCACCACCGATAATTTTTTTAATGTAACGACAAATAAAATGGGATGAAGGAAGTAGATCAAAACACATGAAAAATAACAAAAATTAAAATGATTTAGTTAAGGAGATTTGATCACTTGACATAAAGGGTTAGACCTATGCCTAGAAGCAATAAGACATAAGCTACATCTAATTTTTTATTTTATTTTATTTTATTTAATTGCACTTATATAAGAGACCATTAAATAATATTAAACATAAGAAACACATGCTTTCATGTTCTCTATTGTTTTTATCTACTAGGGTGGCAGACCCGTGCTACGCCCAGGACCTGATTTTATGTCAAATATATGAGTGATATTATTCTTGGTGACTAACGCAAAAAATTAAGATGACATAAATTTTATAATAGAGTAATGCACTCTCTTGAACTTATAATATTTTTTTTCAAATTAAGCATATCAATTTGCTTCAATCGAGAAATTTCTTATATGGTGAAACTTTTATTTCAAGAATTTTCTCTTTTTTATTTAATGCTTATTATTTTTATAGCAAGATATTTTTAAAAAACTAATAATATTCTAAAAATATCATCTTAATTTAGAACCATTCAAAAAGATCAAAATGCACTCTTATGTGTGTATATATATAAGATTAAATATAAAATATCATTTAGATATGACATCCATCCATTATTTATATGAAAAATTATTATGGATAATTTATTTATTTATCATTATTTTCTCATATTGTTAATTTAATTATTTTTTATAGTTCTATATATTTTATCTTCATTTGAACTCCTTTTTCAATCATCATTTTCCTTTTTTCTATAACTTAATGAATTTGTTGATAAAATGTTACCTTTTGGATTTTATTGAAGGTTCATTTATGAAATCAGCTTCTATTTATAAACATATAGAGAGAGTTGTATACATACATTTTCTTATTGACATGATATATACAATAATCATTGTGCTAGCAATATAATGTTTTAATGAAATGATAACAATGTGAAATATTTTTTCTCGTAATGTTTTTTATGTGTAGAAGTCATTTAAATAAATTTATTTCAAACCATGTATTTTTTTTTGTTAGGCTCTCATTGATGGTGAATGAATCTTTTGTTAGAGGAAGGTGATAGGAATAGGATTGTTCATATAACCCAATGTGAATTTAAAAATAATAAAATTAAACAAAATCATGAACACAAAAATGCTCAAAAAAATGTGCTACAATGTTAAAATTAGAAGTCTATATCTCCCAAAATTCTTCACATCTTTTAAAAATAAAAAGTACGGTTTGTGTACAAATGCATGACCTCCTCCTTCTTATATATATACATGTCCTTCATTATTTTTTGTCTCTTGATATTCCCTTCGATTAAAATTTTGAAAAGATAAAAGATCACAACTACACAATAAATTGCAATTAATATTATTTTGGTAAAGATGAAATAAATTATAATTAATATTATTTAGAAGGTGAAAGATCTTAACAATAAATTAGAATTACTATTTTTTAAGCATAATAATATTTTTATTTTATTTACATGTTCTTTAATTAGAGGTTTTCGAAAATTAAATAAAATGATACAACCACACAATAAATTATTATTTGTGATAAATTTGGATTAATTTTCTGATTTGCTGTGGATTATTTTTTAAAAAATCTTGATAAATTACAACAAAGGTCTGAATGAGAAAAAAAAATATGGAAAAAAAAAGATAAAATAAAATAAGGTTTTTATTGTATATGACATAAAGTGTATACATTTATGAAATGAAGACATTTATGGTGTAAATTTATGAGTAAGTTTGAGAAGGTGGAAGATCTTCACAATAAATTGAAATTAATAATTTGATTAGTAATTTTTTTCAAACGTAATATTTTTTTGGTCTCTTGATATTTCCTTTAATTAGATTAGATGTTTTGGAAAATAAGAGGCTACAAAACCACACAATAAATTGAAATTGATATTTCCTTCTGCACATTCATTTGATTTCAATTTTAAAAAAATTATAAATAACAAACATGAAAATTTAAAAGGAAACCATTACCTTGTTTACTTCTCAAGATGTACTTCTTCTTCAACGATCATGACCCTGTAAAGGAGACAACAAACAAAACGAAAATATTAGTTAGTATAGAAGTTGTAAAAGCAATATATATCAACCAAAAAAAAATTGATCTTGTTATATATCCTTTGATTCCATTTAAATGATCTTGTTATCCTTTTATTGATAGACCGTGGTTGAAACTGGACTTGGTGAAGCACCTACATATAATATAACATACGTTACTTCTTTCAAATTAATCATGCGGAATCGCTCGATCAGTACTGCATGCGGAGAAAATCCATGTCATTTTTTGGTTTAGGGGGAGGCATCCCATACTACGGGAAAGCTTGTTTGGTAGAGTTAGGGTTAGACTCAGTTGCTTGTTGAGTAGTATCGATCGATAAGAAATCCGTGGCCCGGGCTCGTGCTTTCGAAGGGGCAAGTGATGCAACCCGGCCAAGACAACTGCAAATCGAGACATTTCGGTAAGATAGCTTGAAAGTAATGAAAGCCGAACTCAGACGGTAATATTTAAATATTACATTAAAAAATAGAGAAGTAGCAGTGAGATATTGGATGAGGTGTTGAATATAGCAACCCGATGTTATGGTTGTCCACCATCAAGTAGGTGCTCTCACGACTCATCTAGATTTTAATCAACCAACATGGGTCGCTTGAGGTTGAACAATAATCGTTCGCCATCCAGGTCGGGCACTGTGGAACACATACGTGAGAGGAAGCTTGCCAATGGATGCCATGAATTGGATGAATTTATATTGGAATGATCGATAGTGTGAGATTGATTGAAAAATGTATGTAATTAATTAAGTTTGAAACTTGCAAAAATGAATTTTAATGGATTTGTAACCTAAACCAATTAATTGTGGTAGTTGAGTAGCCGGGAAGGATAATTATTCACTTATCCATTTTTTCTTATTTTATAGGCTAATTAATTAATTAATTGTAATTTATTTGTTCTTGTATCTTCGCATATTTTTTTTATTTATAGGCTACTTACGTACGTAATAATTAAATTGAAGTTTTTGTAATTTTGAGGTAAATTTAGTTTTTACAAAATAGGTATTATATATATGATTTAAAAAAAAAAGGTATTATATATATATAACAAATTATAATGAGATAAAGTATATTTAATAAAAATTAAAAAGAAGATTTTGTATGATTAAGATCATATATCATGATATCATAATGTAACGAAGGTAAAACCGATGGGAATCAAGCCTTAATCTATTATAACATATTCAAATATTTAAGCTTAAAAAAGTTATTTTAAAATTAGTTGGAAATAAATAATTAAAAAAAGATTGTGACGATGGTATGATAAATTATCTAATTAACACATTTATATAGCATAAACTATATATGGTAAATTTTGACAAAATAAGTTAGATCTTTTTTTTTAATGTATATAAAAAGAAAAGAATTTACAATCTTTTCCACGTTTTCCTTTATACATCTTCATTTGATTTCAAATTTTAAAAATTACACATAACAAACATGAAAATTTAAGAGAAAATAAAGTTTTTGTAAAATGTGGTCAAAATTTTGATTAAAAATTCAAAGTTGTTTTTTAATTTATATATAAAGAAAATAACTTATAATGGTCTCCACAATTTAGGAGGAAATAAAGAAATTGTAAAATATGGTCAATGTGTAACTAATAGGATTCGAACTCGAAACCTTTTTCCTACCAATCAATCTTATCAACCATTGAGTTATGAAGATGTTTGTGATCTTTTGTGGAATTCAAATTAAAAAAATATAAAATATAGATAATTAAATAAATGGGCATTAAATTAGCCCTGAACACAACTTTTCATGTATTATATTATTATTATTATAGTCTTATCAACCATAGAGTTATGAAGATGTTTGTGATCTTTTGTGGAATTGAAATTAAAAAAATATAAAATATAGATAATTAAATAAATGGGCATTAAATTAGCCCTGAACACAACTTTTCATGTATTATAGATAGATAGATATAGATATAGATATAGATTGCACTTATATAAGAAACCGTTTAAAAAATGGGACAAAGAGAGTAGATAAAAGACATAAAAAATAATAAAAGTTAAAAAAAAAAATGATGTAGTTAGAGGGATTTGAACTAGACCTGTCAAACGGCTCATTTGGGTCGGGTTCGGGTTGGGTCACTTCGGGTTTCGAGTAAAACGGGTTCCGGGTTTTTCGGGTTGACTCGAACCCGGGTTTGACCGGGTTTCGTGTCATTTTGGGTCGATTTCGGGTTTGTCAATTTTTTCTTTTTAGATTAAAAAAAATCATAATTTGATAAATTTGTGATAAATTTTAATGATATATAAAAAAAATTAATTATATATAATTATAAATCAATCGGGTCACCGGGTAAATCGGGTCACCGAGTCGAAACCCAGATTACCCGGAAAATTTCGGGTTTTTCGGGTTCGAGTCAAAATTTCCGGGTTCGGGTCGGAAATTTTTAGGGTCGTTCGGGTCAGGTCACCGGGTCGGGTTGTGTTTTGACAGGTCTAATTTGAACCCTTGATCTAAAAGAGAGAAACTACACCACAAAACAATAAGCTACAACAACATTTTGATAGTTTATGCTAATTTTAAATATATACTCCCTCCGTTCAACAAAACTTGACGTTTTACTATTCATGCACGCTTTTTTAGGAGCTAAAAACTATATAAAATATCGACTTTTTAAATAATTTTTTTTAACAATTTCGTAGTTATTATTAATAAGTACAAACTTGTTAAAATTTTTTTTTTAAAAATGAATATTTTATATAGTTTTTATCATTCGTACAAACTTGTTGAACAGAGGGAGTATTAGATAGATTTGTAAGCATTTAATATGTGCAATAAATTAGGCTTCACCCAACTTTATATATATAGTATAGTATATAGATGATGAGACAAGCTACTGGTTTTCTGAACTGTATTCGAGTTTTTTTCAAAATATTTTCAGTCGAGTTGACACGCACAAATACCCGACACGGTTAATTTTTTTTTACTAATATACTACCAATTTGCCCATACCTCTCGTCTTTTCGTTCTTTGAAATCTTCGGTTGTGATAAAGTCTTTTATTGAGATAATTAATACTTTAAATTTGACAAAAAAAGTTAAATACGGCGAGAAGCCATTTAGGTGTTACTTGGATCGATCAAGGTTACCTTGCTCATTAGCCATATTGATACAATTAAATGGCTGATGTACCTTTGAAGAGGGTGAACAACAATTTTGAATTTAAACATTTGTGCCATGGTGATTGCCGTTTAAATAATTATCATATAATATCAAGATAATATTCACTGATTGGATACATGGGGGAAATCAAACGCAAAACGCTCCTATCTTGGTTGCATTTGAAGTAAGTCTGATGGCATTCAGAAGAGAATGAACAAAAAAATCTGCATTTCATATAGTTGTATGTCATGTTTGAGTAATGATGAAAACAAGAATCATGTAATCAATAAGTAACAAAGGAGCTCTGCCATTCAATAAATTCAGAAGAAACATCTCCTCTGTCAGCAGGCAAGAAGAAAACTTACTGAGTTTGAGTTTGGCCGGCGATCTTCATTGAGGTGAGCTCAATGCCATCATTTTTATGTTAGCTGTTGTTGTTGCTGCTGCTGCTGCAACATCTAAGCCCAAATTGGAGAATACAGAGGTCAGAAGCCCAAATTGGAGATACCCGGATCAAGTGAGCTGGGCCTTGAGCTTGATAACACTCTTTAGAAGAGTGTCATTTGTAGCTTGGGCCGGCCCATGATCATCAGAATACACCAATAACACACACGTCATAGGCTAGTCTTCAACAGTCTTGGTGCACCTAGAGTTCGAACCAAGGTAGCCTTGGGGTCCCTTAGGTGTGTCCAAAGGCTCGAGACCAACCTTATGAACATGTCCTACCCTTTTGGTGTCTCTACAAGTCCATTGATCCAACACTTGTCCTCCTAGATCTAATGAATACAAATAACAAAACTTAGGATTACATTTACAACAAAGATTTCATCTAGTTGAAAATTAGCAACTGCGTTTCAGTAACCTCTGTTTTGTTTTCCAATATTTAACTTTTGTTGCTAAATTTTCTAGGGGGGTCAAAAGGAAGAGCTTAACAAAGACGTTGTGGACGGCTTATTTGAAAAATAAGCTGGGCACTGGTTAGGATATAAAGATTCTATTAACTTCAATATATATGAATCATGTAGCAGACATGAAGATCTTTTCTTCTCCGGTTAGGAGAAGATCAAGTTTTGTGAACTTTCACCAGCCTCAATATCCTTCGGAGATAGCATCAAGGACTACACCTTCGAGTGCCTTTTGTTTGAATTAAGGTGAATTTCTTTACATTTTCATACCTTCCCAATCCCATTTAGTAAGTTTATTATTTTTGTTTTTTATTATTCCAATTTTTTTACATTGTCTCTTCTCTTGCGTCATTGTGTGTAGTGAATTCGGCAAACCAATTTTGGGTGATAGGATTTTTATTTTTTATTTTTTTTGTTCTGGTCAACTCAGCACTGATTTTTCAGAACACCGACCCAATCCATCCATTTTAGACCCGAAATCCGAATAACCGATAATCGAAACTCGATCACCCAAATATGAATTAATCGAACCCGATTCAATCGAAACTCATTAAGACCCGAACCCGTTATAACCGAAACCCAAAATAACTCGAACTTTAAGATACATTCTGGTAAATTTTTTAAAATGAATATTGAAATAACTTAAAACCTGAGGCAACCGAAACCCGAATAACCAAAATCCGATACTACCAAACCCGAACCCGACCCAACCCATTGACCAAATTATTAGACATTTCCCAAAATCTGAATGGCCCGAAACCCGACTAACCAAACCCAAATCCGACCCGCCCGATTGCCATCTCAAGACCGCTGTTATCTAGATTTTTATTTGATGTCCATCTCTACTGTCCATTCAGTAAACCGCTAAAGATTATGATTGCTCACTTGTTATTACTAGTCTTTGCGCGCTAGACCATTTCACTTGATGTTATAATATATTAAAAATATCTGTTTTTTATATAATTAGAAACGATGTTATAAATACTATATATAGACATGCCCGATGCGAATTTTTTTTTTACTTTTTACATTATCCATATAGACATCGATTTTTTTTTAAAGAAATCCGTTATCACCCGATGTTAAATGACAAATTTTTAGTGGTGTCAGCAACATTTCAGCATAGTTTTTCGGTAATTTGGTGGTTCCAAAAACCCATATCACTTGCTTAAAGCATAAAAGCTTTGTGGAGAAGGGGGAGTTTGAGAGATCATTTCCGTAAAGATGTTTTTTTATTCCTATAAAAGTTCGAAAGAATATTTCTTAAAACGGTACATATATAGATAAGGCATAAAGCCAAAGAGTAAAAAAAAAAAGTACCTTACTAAAATCCTACATAAAAAATTTGATACAACCCACAAATATCCAACCACATATATTTTCCACCACAAAAAACAATCCTCTCATGCTACATCAACTCACCAATTCTAATATCACTAACTTACCTCACAAAATATAATACTAGGGGCGGACATGGGACGGGACGAGACGGAATTTGGGTAATCCCGCGTCCCGTCCCGCATAATTTTTGCAGGACGGGATCGGAATGGGATTGAATAAATCAATTCATCCATAATTCATGCAAATTAAATGTAAACGTTAATTAATGCAAAGTAATACAATCCGAGAGATGAGATGAGAGCTGCTAAGCACTGCTAAACGGACAATGATTC
Source organism: Persicaria tinctoria (assembly GCA_037127255.1). Classification (NCBI taxonomy): domain Eukaryota; kingdom Viridiplantae; phylum Streptophyta; class Magnoliopsida; order Caryophyllales; family Polygonaceae; genus Persicaria; species Persicaria tinctoria. Next base: position 13,924,846 of record JBANSL010000007.1, on the reverse strand, counting down.
TCTTACCCTCTGGTAAGCTTACCCGGGGGTAAAAATGTAATCTCCTTTTTGGTCAAAAAGTAAGTCAGCCAAAAAAAAAAAGAAATGAAAATAGAGGTAGTAGGGCAATAATAACCTGCATCAATTAAAGTAACATTGATCCTAATGATAATTAAAGCACTGTAAACTTCTCTCTCCTAACACTCCAACAGTAATTTCAAATTTTCATCTCCATCTCTTCAAACGGTCGGAATTGGAATTGGAAGTGTTAGATTGCTCAATTGAAGTAGTCTTCTTAACGAATCCGGCGAAGATCGATCACCTTCGGTACTAGGATTTAGGGTTCCGTCATCAACTGCTCGAGATCGAAGAAACTGCAATCGATCGTTTTCCGATCGCTGAACTCGCCGGACAACGAAGGTGAGCGGTACATATATTATCCGATTGGATCTATATTCGTGAATAAGGGATTGTCGTTAATTTGCATTTTGAAACTGATTAGAGTGTAATTGTAGTCCGAACGCTAATTTAATTAGGATTTCGGATTTCTCCTGCAGATTTACCGATCATCCTCTTCTCTAAGCTACAATGAGCCAGAACAGGGATTTTGATCTTAACATGGGATTCGAAGATGGGTCCGGTTCCGATGATTCGATCAATGGGTCAGGCCGGCTGGACTTGAACTTGGTCCAAATTTCGGATGATGACAGCGCAAGCATTTCGTCGAACAGTGAAAACCACATCCTGGAAGACGGTGATGAAGGAGGAGCCGGTGGTGAAGGAGACGATGATGAAGGAGACGATGCTGAGCCTCGCGAGATTTCCGATAACCTGAGAATGAATCCTCCCCATATCGGGCTGATGTTGGAGCGGGAAGTAGATTTTATTCAGTTTATCCACGGATATGCGAGAGAAAATGGATTCATGGTAAGAATTCGGAGTTCGGAAAGGTTACCCCCCGCGGAAGGAGGGGGTGATGGGAGAACGGGCGAAAGGTACAAGTCAATTAGGATGGTATGTACAAAGGCGGGGAACTTTGTGTCCAAGTCAAAAAACCCGAGCAAGGGATCCACTTCAACCATGACAGGTTGTACCTTCAGGGTGAATGCTGTCCGTGATGGACCTAGTCTATGGAGGGTAACCGCCGTCGTCCTTGAGCATAACCACGAGTGTGATGCGAAGAATACAAAATACCTTACAAATTATAGATACATCACCGAAGGCAACAAGAAACGGATCTTGGAAATGGATAGGGCCGGCGTACCAATAGCTAAGGACTTCACATCCTTTGTGATTGCCAACGGGAGCCATGATAAAGTGAGCTTCACTGAACGGGACCTGCGGAACGTGGTTGCCAAAAACAGAATGCAGCAAATGGAGAAAGGGGACTTTCGTGCAATGAGGGATCATTTCGATGCAATGGCTTCAACCAACTCGAACTTCTTCTACAGTTATGATGTGGACGAAGACAACAGATTGAAGAATGTGTTTTGGGCTGACGGAAGGAGTAGGGCAGCGCACTTGGAATTTGGCGATGTCATCTCATTCGATACGACATACGTCTCAAACAGATACAAGATGCCATTTGCACCATTCATTGGGGTCAATCACCATGGTCAGAGCGTGTTGTTTGGGTGTGCCCTACTCGCCGGAGAGGAAACCGAGCACTTCGTGTGGTTGTTTAACACTTGGCTCAGCTGTATGTCCGGGAAGGCACCAAAAGCAATCTTAACAGACCAAGCCCAAGCCATTGGTAAGCTACTGTAAATATGTTGTATCTACATATGTAGTTAAAATAGTCTTATTTATCGATAATGTCCATTCATTTGTTTTCAGGCAATGCAGTTGCGCAAGTGTTTCCCGATGCTTCGCATCGTTGGTGCATATGGCACGTGATGCAGAATGCTAAAAAGCACTTGGGGAGCAACCCCAAATGGAATGCAATAGTAAGTGCACTCCAAGATGCTCTACACGACTCCTTGTGTATAGAGTTGTTCGAAGAGGCATGGGATGCGATGCTGGAGAAGTTTGGTTTGCGTAACAACAAGTGGTTATGCAAGATGTACGACAAGAGAAGGCGTTGGGTTCCTGTATACTTCAAGGACAGCTTCTGGGCCGGGATGTCAAGCACCCAGAGGAGTGAAGGTATGAACCATTTCTTCAAATCGTTCCTCAATGTAAATACCACGTTGAAGTTGTTCGTTGAGCAGTACAGTCTAGCATTATCAAAAAGGGTAAGGGAGGAGGAGACGTCGAACTTCACATCGATAAATAAGCCCCTCAGGTGCATGACCGACCATGTGTTTGAGCTCGTGTTCCAAGAGCTGTACACTACTGCAAAGTTCGAAGAATTTCAAGTTGAGGTGCGGAACCTCGTGTACGCCAATGCACTGAGGGTCGAAGACGATGTCAATGTGTGCACTTACGTCGTTACGGTAAAGGTGCCTTATTTTCGTCGTACACGGTGCTACAAATACAGGGTTACCCTTCAAAAAGACAACACCGACGTAAAGTGTGAGTGCAAAAACTTTGAGTTCCGCGGGATATTGTGCACCCACATTTTGCGTGTCTTCAGCGAAGAGAATGTGTATTACGTTCCGCAGAGGTATATTTTGGATCGTTGGCGGAAGGACCTGCCCCGGGAACACTTGAAGGTCCCAGTCCCTTACTATAAGCTGATAGAAAAGAAGTCAGACGGGATGAAACGGTATGGGGATATTCATGGTAAGATGCACAAAATCGCCGGATTGGCGATGTACGATGAGGATTTGTACAAGGTTGTGATGGATGACCTCCATGAATTGGAAGACAGGGTCAAGGAGGCTGCGCTGAGGAAGAATCGCCTAACTTATCACAACCTAGATGGTATTGGTAAAGTGTATGGGCGGCGAGTGGTGATCCCAACTGAAACGGCCGTGAACGACGACGGGGATGTACCGAATAACGATCTATCCCCCGTGGTAGATCCAGAAGACAGAAGGGGTACAGGCCGACATAGAACTAGGAGGTTAGGCTATAGGAGGCAAATTGCGCGGGAGCGTACTGAGCGTCAACGCAGACAGGGTGGGCCAAGCAGCCCTGCGGAGAGCCATGCAGGTCCCAGCAATGGTATTCGCCACCAAAACATGATGTCCATGCCTAACCCTCATCTTTATTACAATTCGGTACGTAACTGGGATTCCAAACATGCTTTCTTGTCATGTTCTTTTCGTTGGCATCATACTTATGATCGTCAATTCCCCTCTTCTTTGGTAGATGATGCATACACAAGCCATGCATTACAATGGCCTGGGCAACTATGGGTTTAGTCCTTTAAATGGTGCACGTGGTCTTCCTTTGAGGGTTACACAGGTTAGTGATAACATATATATTACTCTTGTCTAACTTGGGACTCTTTGGATTCACTTATCAATAAGGTATTTTTCTTATGCAGCTATCCCAAACAAACACGTCGGGATCTTCGTCGTTTCAGTAGGAACCGTATCAACCAGTCCGGAAGACTCAATGAGTTGGGCACTCCTTGTGATGTTGCTTAGTTCAATTTTTTTACTACTCCTTCTAAGTTGGAACATTTATTTCGTATACCCAATTTGCAAACAATCTTCTTTGTATTTTGCATCGGATTACAAGTAACTTTTAAAACGTTAGGCCCAATTACCAGCCCATTACACTGGTAGTAGTTACCGGCCCAGTCTTCAACAGTCGTGAAAAAAAATAGGAATCGAACTCGAGTCCTATTTGCCTATTTGGTGTCAACCAATGCAGCGTCTACTCTGTATATTTATGTGACTATATGTCAATTGTCAATTGTCAATTGCAATAAAATAGGAATCGAACTCGAGTCCTATTTGCCTATTTGGTGTGTGGAGAGCAATTCTAACTCATAATAGTCGTGAAAAAAAATATTCAAATGCATGTCTACTTTGTATATTTATTGAGAAATTAGTTATAGTTCAAAAATTGTAATTAATTTTGAAAATATGTTCAAGTAAATAATTTCTTTGAGAACCATAAAACTTGTCCAGAAAAAGGCACATACCATCAAACTTGGTTATCACATACACAAAAAAATACCATAGTTTATCACACCCAAAAAACTATAATTAAACGGCTTCCAAAACAACTAGTCCACAACAACATACCCAAAACAAAGTTTCAAAAAATTCATAATAAAAACCCTAAAATACTATACAAAGAACAAGAACAACCCAGGAGAGCTTCACTTGAAGAGGTAGGCCACCACCGCTGCCAAGGTGATCCAGGCCATGACGACAATGACCTGGATCAAGGACATGATCACCGTGCCCGACTTTGCCTGACCTTGTCGTGACTTGGCCACCTCCTCCTTGGCGATCAGCAGCAGCCTTTCTTTGTTCGCTTCCGACCCCTCCCGCTGCAGCAGGAGCTGTTTTGCAGCCGCCATCGCCGCTTCGTTCTCCTGTAGGCGGTCCTTAAGGGTGGCGATCAATGCAGTAGCCATATCAAGCTGCCCATCACGAACCTCTAGTTTCCCGGCTACACGCTGTCGTCCCCGTTCCGCTGCATTCAATTCAGATTGCAGCTCCCTGGTTCTATCCTGGAGCTCTACGACCCTCGTGTTTTGCGTGCTCTCGGAGGAGGCCGAGGTGTAACTCGGCTCTGGCTCCTCAGGATACTGCAAATATAACAGAAATTAGAGGACCTTGACTAATGACTGATGAGTAATCGAAATGAGACAGAATTGATTTACCACAGATTCGAGTAACTTACCCGTGGTGGGTGGTGTGCGAATGGGTTCGTGTCAGCCCTGCTGCTGTCTGAAAATGATGTTCTCCGGGATTTCTCAGAGTCAGACATCTTAAGCCTGCACAACATACATTGAATCAGACATTCCATAAATAGCATAAAGTAGTTGCAATCAAATTAACATGCAGCCAGTACAAAACCCAAACAACCTAAGTCCCTAACGCGCAAATGGCGTTTTCAATTTCATACCAAAATCAAAACAATAAAACCCAAACCTCCAATTCGAAGTTCATACCGCACCAATTACATAGTTCAAACCAAACCCATCACTAAACCAGTCCAAATCACAACAAGCAACTTCAGAATACACATAAACCCTAAATCTACAGTTCGAAACCCTAAATTCCCAAACTCTACACATGCATCAATGTAAAATCCGAAATGGTATACCACAGATGACATATTACAACAATTGGGGTAGGGGTTTAGATGTGAGAAAGAGCCTAACCTTGTTTATCGTCGAATTAGCAAGAGAGTGATTGAAACTTCACTGATCTTCTGTACGACACAAACCTGCATCAGAAACACCCTAGCATCAGCAAAAATTCACCGATAATCAGAAGGTTAGGATGAGGGGAAAGACCAAAAACGATTGGAGAGTAGGGGAGGCGTTACCTTTTCCGTCGATTCTCGCTCCGATTTCGTGATGATATCTACTACCGTCGTCTCTTTTAAAGGGGGGAAATGGGGACCGGGAAATGGGAAAACTGAAAGGGAAGGGAAGTTGGTGAGGCTCTTGTATGGGGGATTGAGATTTGATATGGGGAGTGAAAAAGTCATCATTGATCCCCCCTAATCCCAAACAGATTAATCTGTCTGCACTGCAGTACTCTTTTTTTTTAAAAATAAAAATATATACATTCCCCCTTCCCTCCATTCAGAAATCAGAAATGGTTGCTGTTAAAAACATTTTATGCAATTTTTTTAATGATTATGTTATTTTATACAGTACAAAATTTACAGTAAACACTTAAGAAATTAATTTGAAGTATTATACGGAGTAGTATTATGTATCAGTTTTTAACTCTTTAAAAAACGTGCAGAAAGTTCATCACAGTTGAAATATGGAGGGAAATGTGTATCAAAACTTCTTCCTTACGTTGCCTCAGAAACCCGCGTGCCCTTAATTAATTAATGCGGATGACTGCTGCTTGTGGTGACGCATCTGAAAAATAACTTTTACAGATAATGATTTCCGCTTTTTCAACATCAATCAGTCGTCCTTCCTTGCCATAGTGGTTTACCCCTTACCCCTTTACACATAGGTCCCAGTTTCGATCTTCATTTTATGCATCCCATTGTAGACAAATTTTAATGAGGAACAACTTTTTTCTTTGTACAATTATTATTAGACAATTACTTGTCTAATTGTCTTAAACCAAAAGAGCATGATGCATTTTGCATCAGGCAATGCAGCGCGTCCAAGTGGGTATATGTGAATTGTCAAGTGCAATAAATTTTTTTTTAGAACCATGAAACTCGTCCAGAATATTAACATTAAACCATAATATAATATTCAAATTAAACCATAATATAATATTCACATTAAACCCTTTTTTTTTTGGGTAGGATTCACATTAAACCATTCAACATTTAAACCATACTGTATTCACATATATTAAACAAGGCCATAACAATTTTTGTTCAACCTTAATTGTCAATAATATCACCATAACATTTATCCAAAATATGACGTCCAAAAACCGACAAACCCACATCAAGTTTCCTAAAATCTAAAAAACGAAAAGAGCTTCACTTCTTCAGGAGGTGCGCCATGAAGGTGGCAATGGATATCCAGGAGAGGACCACTATGATCTGGACCAAGGACTTGATCACAGTGCCCGTTTTGGCCTGGTTCTCTCTCGACTTGGCCGCCTCCTCCTTGGCGAATAGCAGCATCTTGTCCTTCTTCGCCTCCGAACCCTCCTTCTCCAGCAGCAACTTTTTGGCATTAGCAAGTTCCAATTCCTTCTCCCTTTTTGGTTCCTGAGGGTGGCAATTTGCAATGTCGCCATCCTGAGCTGGTGGTCCAGAACCGCTAGGTTCCCGGTGACACGCCGAGCATCCAGTTCGGCGTGCCGAAGGTTCGATTGGAGCTCCGCGTTTCTATCTTGAAGCTCCATCACCCTGGAGTTCTGGGTGCTGGACTGGTCGGAGGACGCTGCTGTATTCCTGTGAGCCGGCTGTGCTGGAAACTGCAATCATGACAGAAATATGAGGACCAGGACTAATGGGTTATGAGGAAATCGAAATGAAACAGAATTGATTTAAAAAAAACCCGAGTAACTTACCCCAGGTGGGTGGTTTGCGAATGGGTTCGTGCTGGCCCCGCTGCTTGCTGAAAATGTCGACAATGTCCGGGAATCACCAGAATCAGACATCTTTAAGCCTGCACAACATACATTGAATCAGACATTCCATACATAGCATAAACAAATTCTAAGTCACGAGTTGCAATCAAACATTCAACCAGTACAAACCCCTAACATCTATTTTGCCCAAAAGTAGTTGCAATCAAATTAACATGCAGCCAGTACAAAAACCAAAAAACCTAAGTCCCTAACGCGCGAATGGCGTTTTCAATTTCATACCAAAATCAAAACAATAAAACCCAAACCTCCAATTCGAAGTTCATACCGCACCAATTACATAGTTCATACCAAACACATCACTAAACCAGTCCAAATCACAACAAGCAACTTCAGAAAACACATAAACCCTAAATCTACAGTTCGAAACCCTAAAATCACAAAATCTACACATGCATCAATGTAAAATCCGAAGTGCTTTACCACAGATGACATATTACAACAATTGGGGTAGGGGTTTAGATGTGAGAAAGAGCCTAACCTTGTTTCTCGTCGAATTAGGGATAGATTGAACCTTCACTATTCCGTAGACACAAACCTGCATCAGAAACCAGCTAACGTCAGAACAAATTAACCGATAAATCGAATGTTAGGGAGAGGGGAAAGAACAAAAACGATCGCCGAGTAGAGAAGGCGTTACCTTCTCTGTCGACTCGCTCCGATTTCGTACTGGTATCTACTGCCCTCGTCGCTTTTAAAGGGGGGAAATGGGGAAAATGAAAGGGAAGGGAAGGGAATTTGATGAGGCTCTTGTATGGGGGATTGGGATTTGATATGGGGAGTGTCATCATTGATCTGCAGTACTGTATTTTTTTAAAAAAAAAAGATACATTCCCCCTTCCCTCCATTCAGAAATCAGAAATGGTTGCTGTTAAATACATTTTATCCATTTTTTATTTAATGATTATGTTATTTTATAAATAAATTACTTGCTCAAAATAAATAAAACAATTACAGTACTAACAAAAGAAATTAATTTGAAGTATTCTATAGTATTATGTATCCATTTTTAACTCTTTAAAAAACGTGCACAAAGTTCATCACAGTTGAAATATGGAGGCAAATGTGGGAAGAAATGTGTATCAAAACTTCTTCCTTACGTTGCCGTCCCACATGCGTGACGGCAAATTAATGCGGATGACTGCTGCTTGTGCTGACGCATCGGAAAACGAAACAAGAGATAATTATTACATCATTTCGATCAGTAGTCCTTCCTTGGTTTAGTGGTGTATCCATTTCCTTATAACCCTTAGGTCTCAGGTTCGAATTCCATTTTTATACTACATCCCAGTTTAGGACTTCTTTTTTTTTAACAATTATTATTATTATTATCTCTTACATAAAATTAGAATTTTTCTGACATCCCAGTTTAGGCCCTTGCTTTTACAATTATTATTCTTATATTAAGTCAAATAAAAATATATTCAAATTAAAAAATAATTTCTTGAAATAAACTAAAATTACAAATTAAATTGAATTCATTATTGTTTTAGACATAATTGATTGGATAGCTAAAAATTGTATTTCAATAATTAACCTTTAGAGATAAATTATAAATAACCTTTAAAAAAAATAGGTTATTTCACGCAATTAAAAAAAATAAACGCGTATTTTAAGTTGAAAAATGTTTAAAATATATTTGTTATAAACGAAAATATAATGTAAGGTCATGGGTGCGCCGCATCACCAATTTATTAAACGCAATTAAAATATTTACTGAAGCAGCGTGTGCCGCATCAGCCCTTCGCATGGTGCAGATTCGATCGTGGCCCTTGATCACCTGAAATCCAACGGTGTAATAATAATAACTGTACAACGTATAATAACTCAAGCTTTTCAATATGAAGATAATATCAAATTTGAAGCGTATAAAACTAGTACCAACTATGAAATTTAGACTTTATTTACAAATAAAAAAATGAAATTTAGACTTTATTTACCAAAAAAAAAATTTAGACTATGAAATTTAGACTTTATATATATATATATATATTTATATATATATACGATTGTATACGTACGTACTTTTGTGTTTGTTAAGTTCTTCCTAAAGCTTATTTAATTTTAAACTAAAATATCCAAAAACACATACGCAGTACTAAATATTAAAATTCATTTAAAAAAAACATTACATAGGTAGCGGGAGGATGTCTCTCCCGCGAATTGAAAAACATAAATAAAAAAAAACAGAAAAGGAAAAGATAGATAGGGGTTCGGCTGGGGCTTGAACTCTGTCCCGTCCGGCGCATAGGATCTCCGAGGACCTCAATCGATCAGAATGAAATCCTTGCTTGGACTGGAAGCTATGGGGCGAGTCTGGCCAGCCTCACTGGAAGGGCTCTCTGCAGGGTCTGCGATCCTGACTCGACGACCGGACGTCGGAGTCCCTTCTAACACCAGCTTCCTTGCAAGTTGAGAGCCAGTGGCGCTGTCGTCCCCTTCCCCAACCGGACATTGCATTGGCCCCATGATGGCAGCGTGCTCTGCATCAAAGAAACACAGAAGGTCCGATAGGGGCGCATCTCCAGCCACGAAGGACCTCATCAGATCACCGTTCCCCGTGTTGATGGCCCGCCGGAACATCATCCTGCAGCAGAACTCCATTGACTAATTAAAACGACATTACACCAAGTGAAACTCGAAATCTCACAAACATAAGGACTTTGAGAAAACGAAACAACAACACAAAATAAAAGCGAGCGATAACAAACAAATTAGTCAATGCTCCCGTCAACGATCTTCCCTATCTTTGCTATCTTCACTCGCAGCTTGTGATTCTCCATTGCTAGCTCCGACATTTTTTCCTTAAGCTCCTGAATATGGTCGTCCTTATTAGCAATTTTATATATGAGGTCCGAATTATCCTTCTGCAGTCGGTGCTTCTTATCACGCAAAGTTGAGATCCGACGATGAAGAATGTCCATGGCTTCGCGGCTTCCATCATATAAAATGTCTTCAAACTCCTCTTTGCGTAGTCGCTTGAGTTGATACTTGTCCTCTGCGTCGACCCATGGCTCATTACAATATCTCTTCCAATTACCATCCATTTTAATGAGGAGATTAAGTGGAAGTGAGGACTGAACAAAGTCTTGTGTTTAAGTATAAGATGGAAGAAATGGTGAGTTTTGACATAACATACAATGTGTATTTATAGGCGACTGTTTCAAAATTACGGGTTTTGTTCAAATTTGAAATTTGAAATTTGAAATCTGAACGTTTGAGTTAAGTTAATTTTGTTTTTTTTTACTATAATTTTTTTTTCCAACCATATGGTCTACTTAGCAAACTTTTCACCAATAAAAAACTTAGCGAACTAATTTTTTCCCAACCATATGCAACATCATGGGTGTGATCGGATAGACAAATCTTATACGTCTTAACAAATAATTGTTTAAAAATACATAATTATCTAGTAATTATGCATTCAGATTTAAAAAATGGGGGCCACATGCCATGTGGGTTACCACCATTGGCTACCAAAACATAAACAAAACCATATATTTGGATGAACCGAATCAGCATTAACATATAGGAAACTAAATTGTGGGTTCCTAAAATACAATATGGATATGCCCTATACAATTTACTTTGGGTTGAAGAACCAGCTACCATCTTTGTAATCGCCATGGGCACGCAGCTCCGTGACTTCAGCCCATATGGCATCAGGGTAAAGATCAAACATAATCAGATAATTTGGGTGATCCAAACTCATAACGCGCCCTTGCCACCAAGTATCTCTCCACAATACGTCTACTTCCTCGTTCAACTCGTATTCTGCCATTGCTGATATAGGCGGCACTGGACGCACCCGGCAGAAGTGTGCAATTTCCAGCAGATTCACGTCTCCCCCCCCCCTCCTCTGTAAAATGGACGAACTCGACCTCAGCGTAATAGGCACCGTAGAATTTGAGGATTCTTGCCGCACTGTATGATCCGATTAGGCCTTCTGAACTCCCTAACAACTCGACATCCTGGTTGATGGTGAAACACCCCTGCCCATTGAAAACATCGCCATCTACAACACACACAAATTTCAATTATTGGACCTCCGACCATCAAATTATCTCGACCAAACACGATTAAACAGTGCAATTACTTACCTAGTTCACTGAGTTGGTACTCTGTGTCCATTCTCCATTTGTTCCCGAACCATTCGAAGTGTGGGCGAAGGAAACTGTTGTGGTACCAACCCTCATCTACGAATGGTGTAGCAAGAAGGTAATGTTGCCCTCGCCTTTCAACCACCCTGCGGTGACGCCACCCGTCGTCGCTTTCAACGTCCACGTCTTCCCCTGTTTCAAACAGCTCCGTCGGCCTCGACGGTGGGAGCAGTCGAATTTGTGCCAGTGGAAGGACTTCGACTACCGGAACACCAACTGAATTGGTCAAACGGGTGTACACCACTTCAACATACGTCGACCCTATAAGCTTCTTGATTGTTGCCTCATGGAAGAACCCAAGCAGTTCGGTCTCAGTCCCGGGGGAGCCGATCACTTCGATCCTCTGGTAGTTGGAAAAAAAGGGATCCATGATGGTGTTCTACGAAATGAACGATCAATCGGGAATGTGGATGAATGTTGTTGGGGATTAATGTGCAGGGATTACCTTCTCTCTTAAACTGAGGAGATTACAACAGCTATTTGTGAAATCTTGTAGCGGTTTAGCCGTTTTGGAATATGAGGCAAATTACTAAAAAGCCCTTATGTGGTCAGGATATTGACGGATTCTGCCACACGGTACAAAGTCCAAACTCCAAACCCTAATCTTGACGGATTTTGGGACATATTATTCATCCGTTTTTCCCACTTAACATTATATTAGAATTTGACATTTTTGAAAACTTCATTTGGATTTTAGCAAAAAGAAAACGTCGAACTATTAACAAATTTGTAATCAATTGAATAAGAATAAATTTAATTATTGGTCGTTGATATTACATAAAACTATATAATGTACACAATTTATACAACCATATGCATATTTTACCCATTAAATGTGAATAATTAGAATAAATTGATTGAATTTATACACCGTATTTTTTGTTTCATTAGAAAGAAGTCAAAGAACGCATTTGTTTCATTACAAAAGCGTTAAAATACGTCGACCCTATAAAACGTTATGCATATGAATTTGATAGAGATATTTGAGGTACATATAATAAAAATACGGATAAATAAATGTTGAATATTCATTTAAAATATAACCTAATCAATCTTGTTGATCTTGATTGTCTAACAATCCACATCATCATTGACAAATACAGTTGATCACCCCTCAAACCTCCAACCGGTATTGAACCAATCTCCGTGGTGTCGTATTTGGTTGGCCATAAACTGTTGTCCTTTGTACCTAGGTAGGTCAAACTGGACGATGTACTTCGCTCCGTTGTTCATCCGCCTGATCGCGTGGCCGTGCCACCAAACATCATGCCACCAGACATCTACTTCCCCATATCGGAATGTGGTGGGGTCCAAATGCATGCTTGGCGGCTCTCTCCGCAACCGGCTATGGTGGACAATCTCCCGGAGGGGTGTGATCTCATCTTCTAGGACGAAGAATTTATACTCCACCCGAGCATATGTTCCATCTACCAAGGCCATGATGACGGCAGGTTGGTACGTTCCAACCAACCCATCACCCGACCCCATGACCTCCACCGAATCGCCTTCCCTCAAGAGATCCATCACGTCTTTTATGCCCTGAGGCCCAAAGCCTTTTGACGATCGTACATATATAGCACATGAAAAAATTGCGTTATCCCTTATTTTGTTACGAAAACATTATAATAAATGTCGACAAGGCTAAGTTAATTACATATGGTAGGAGATGTGTTACCTGGCGGGGGCGGATGCCATGGGTTAATGGCCCACCGATCCACGATCCACTCCTGATGACATCTCAATTCCTCGTGATGAAACCACTTATCTTGCTGATCAATTACACTCGCTACACAATACATCTTCTCATGCACAACCCGTACCCTTCCGTGCCACCACCCGTGGTCCCTAGGGAAGTCCACATCTTCACCTACTATGAACGACACGTCCGGTAGATGGATCCTGCGCGGAGTTGGCCTCACCATACATGCAGGGATTAGTTCGGATCGTAATACACCCATCGGTGCCCGGTGTGTGTAAATGACTTCGACATATAACCCCCCGATCTCCCTATTCACCGCTGCCTCGTAGAAAGACCCAAGCATGTAATCTGTCCCAACTACCTCAACCGGCTGCCCAAAGTAGAATCCGAATCGCGACATCCCGCACACTTTTGGGGGGATGATTGAAGAAGGAAGAATTAGGGATGGTCTCGACGATGTTGGGAAATGGGTTTTTTTTATATATGGATGCCTAAGGAATGAAGAAACGGTTATGTTGAGAGTTGATAGATGAGGGAAATAACTTAACCGTGTGAAGAGTTACAACAAAAACAAAACGGAAGACAAAATAAAACGGAAAAAAATAACGGAAAAGAAACTGAAGTTGTAAATGTGGGAGTAAATTGACTTAATTCTCACCCTTGTCAATTGTGAAACGCTGCGTTTTAACAGGATGGAAAAAAAATCCCAAGCCTATTCTCGCTCAGTTTCTCCCCAATTTGCAACGCTGAATAAAAATAAAAATAAAAATAAAAATAACGGTGTAGATGGGCCCCACACAGATTGCCAACCGGATCTATCCAGTTGGCCAATTATAACTGAACGGGGATAACTACATGGGAACCGTTAGATTGAAATTAATCTAACGGCAATACACGCGCTGGGCTTTTCTTTTTTTTTCTTTTTTCGGGAGTCAGTTGTCTCCTTGCATCATGCACCACATTTACACGAGTGAAGTTAATCTTTTTTAATTCATTTACTATGTACTCTAATTTACTACTCCGTATAGTATTTGATTTAGTCACAACGCTCAACATCAATAGGACGCCCCCTTGGGCGAAGGTCTATCAATATGATACACCAACCCGGGTTCGAATCCCTCCAGATCATATTTTTCACCCTCTAATTTTGTTGCTCCATTTTGTCATCCTCCAATTTTTCCCTTCCCCTCCATCTTCTCCTAATTGATTTTGTTGACCCGAGTTTGACCTCCCAAGTCCCTAAGCTCCATATCTTTCACCATCCAATGAGTTATAATTACATATGAAATAATATTTATAATAATAATATGTAACGGCCCAGGATTATGATTCCCAGGTTACGTTTCGAGGGATAAAACCCCTCGTTAGGACCTTGCGCCCCGAGTACAGGTTGAAGGTTTCAAAACTTACTTTAATGTTTTCAAGGGGGATTTCATACCCAAAATCGAAGGGATCGTTGGAATCCCCGAGGAAGTCCCCTGTACCTGTCGTAAATCTAAGCGTGGAAATCAGAAATAGTGCGACTAGCGGAAGTAAGTGTAATACAAGAGGGTGCCACGGCAGAGCCGGGTCAAAACGGAGTCAAAAGTATAAATCCAAAATATAATCAGAGTCTAGTGAAGTCTATACTCCAGCGCTCACTCTCCGCCGACAAAATGACCCGCGCAATAAGCAAACAGCACCGATAGGAGGAACATAAATAATACCTAAAAAAATTGATATGGGGCGGGATCAGATCGATGCCCACTTAACTCTGCATCCCAACCATAGGCACACATATACGCTAATCCTAATAAAGACGCTTCTAGATGCATGGCGGAATATTAACACACTAACATGCTCCTAAGATCAAATGCATAATAATAATAAGGCCTTAGCACAGAATACCAAGTGGTATATCCCTCTCCTACCTCCACCCCTTCCGATAGGTGGAGACTGGCCAGCTCGTGAATGCATTCATTCATAATTGGGCAGCACGCATGCCTAACCCGCTCCACAATAAAGCCCGCAGGCATATCATAATAAAAGGAAGTGCATGACTCGATTGACTCAGGGTACCCGATGAGGCTGGGCTACCCTATGACCCTAGCAAAGACTTCTAGGACTATCACAGATAACGACCGTTCTGTTTACATACGCACAAAGAAATAGAATGCTCAACGATCGATGCAACCTAGCATGGTACTACATGGCATGCTGATCATGAATGCAACACCTAGTATATCATGCACCTAAAGCAGGGAATAGCTCTATTCAATCCGAGTAAGCTCCGAAGAGACTTACCTGGTATCGCAGAACAGCAAAAGGCAATCAACCAGGCAATATGAAATCCGACACGTCACAGATGATCACCTAACAAGTATAAGCACATCAATGAGTCTATCTCTAAGGCACACAAAACATAGATTTATCACACACACAACTTCACAATTTAACATAATAACCGTCACATCATCATTTCCATATCATCAACCTTATCTCATAATCTATCATCTCAAGTCTCAACTTCTCACAACCATGCTCAATATAATTCTCCAATTCACCAACTTAAGATAATTCCGATTCATACTTAGCGAATTTGCATGCCATCATTTCAAAATCTTACTTAGCATATAATTGCCCATCTTCAACATAATCATATAACATTTAACCACAAATAATAATTCACCACAATATCATATATTAAATCTCAAAACAACATTTTATATTTTAATCCCAATAATTTACATACTACTCCTAACATCACTTTATTTTAACATCTTCAAAAAATATTTATAAAATCCCAACAATATTTATTAAATCAAAACATCCCTTTTTAATTTACCAAACCAAACCCTTATTTTATAAAAATCTCAAAACCGGCCCATATTTCACTTAAACCCAACCGAGCCCTTATGTTCTAAATAAACCCACCCAGACCCATTTACTTAAAATGGCTAAACCGGACCCATTATCAACAAAACCCAAACTGAAAACCAAAGAAATAGCCCCAACAATATTCTTATTTGAAACACCAAAGGCTTGGCCCAAAAGATAGGCCCACCACTAAACCCATCCATTTCTTTCTACAAAAGGAGTGCTGAGATTTTAAACAAAAATGGGGCCCAGCTGACATGTAAAAAAAAAGCGGGGCCCAGGAGTGAGTTGGCAACGATGTGGCAACCAAAAGGAGGGGGTCCACATTTCCCTTCTTCTTCCTCCTAATCTGTCGAAAGAAAGAACGAACAGGGCCTCGTGCCCAGAAATGTCGGAAGAAAGGAGAGGGAGGAGGAGAGCTCCGGCGGCGGTGGAGCCGAGCTCCGGCCACCAGGGACGGACACTCCGTTGCCCACACCCACGGAAACGAGAAGAGAAGGAAGGAGGGGAAGGAAGAAGCTCACCGAGGTGCGGCGGTGGTGAGGTGTGGCGGTGGTGAGGTGTGGTGCGGAGGTGGAGGCGTGGTGGCGTGGTGGAGCTCAAACACCAGGTTTTGGGTTGTTGAACAGAGAGGGAAACCGAGAGAATGGAGAGAGGAACAGTGTGTACGTGGGTTTACAAGAATCTGATTTTTCATTGGTCAAATTGCAACACAAAAGGTGTTAATTTTTGGGTAGAGTGAGGGTGTTGTTTGTTTGCTAGAATAAGAGAAACCAAAAAGAGAGGGAGGGGAGGTGAGGATAAGATTTTTCCTCAATTAGGAGGTGATGAGTTGGATTAGGATAAGGATTCGGAATATGACGGAATTGAGAGCTCGGGGATTTAAATTTCCGCTGATTGATCGTTCAAAACTGAAATGAAAGACGGAATAAATTTTTAAATCGGAAAATTGCGTCGGAATTTATTTTAAATTCATTTTGATTTTCTTTTTTCAAAAATTAATATTTTAAAAATCCGAGCCTTTACATAATATCAGTTATAATATCAGTTATAATAACTGTAAATACAATTTCTATTTTTTTTTCAAGGAGAAAAGTAGAATTCTAGGATTATGGGACACGCGGTGCCGTGTGATTGGCTGGGACCAATGTGGGTCCAGTGCAGCGGGTATAGCATCAGCCATTCGCATGGCTTGTATTCAATCCTGACCCTTTATTTCATGAAATCCAACGGTGCAAGTTTGCAATCCGTTGTCTCAGCTATGGACCAATGGAGATGAGCATTTCCTTCAAAAAAAAAAAAATTTACATTACATACACACACAAATAACCTACTGTTGTTGTAAATACTGCAATTATATTGTTTCATACAATAAATTTTCTAATAATATAAACTAATTTTGTTTATAAATAGTTTTGTTTAATAATACTAGATTTTTTTTTAAACATCTAAACTACGTTATTTTGGAATTTCCTATAGATGATTCCAAGATATATTGTACCTCATAATATCGCAATTTTTCAAATATTCCAAGATATATTCGACCTCATAATAATAATAATAATAATAATAATAATAATAATAATAATAATAATAATAATAATAATAATAATAATATATTGTACCTCATAATCTCGCAATTTTTCAAACCAATTGAAAGAAAAATAGTATATATTTACCAATGAAAATCTTTTAGCTATTGCTATATCCAAAGTGGTAATTTCCAAGACAATAGTAATGATGGAAGAGTGGGACCCTCAAGCCGCCTCCCTCCCTCACTCCACTTCAAAACGGCCAAATTCAAAATTAAGGAAATCCGAAATCCCTACAGTATTGTGTTGGAAATCGGGGTAAGACGAAAATTTAAAAGTGGTAAAATTGTTTAAAAAAATGCGAGGAGGGAGGTTAGAACCTGGGGCAACAACATACTAGGATAGAG
This sequence comes from Persicaria tinctoria, assembly GCA_037127255.1. Taxonomy (NCBI): domain Eukaryota; kingdom Viridiplantae; phylum Streptophyta; class Magnoliopsida; order Caryophyllales; family Polygonaceae; genus Persicaria; species Persicaria tinctoria. The sequence goes on along the minus strand of JBANSL010000007.1, from coordinate 13,907,059 downwards.
GTTTAACCAATTGAGCTATGATAGATTACATTGCAATGTTCAACGGCGTTATATATATATATATATATTCCATACGTACCATAAACCCTAACCCTAAACCCTAAACCCTAAACCCTAAACCCTATACCCTAAACTCCCTATACCCTAAACTCCCTATACTAAAATTTGTTTGTGTGTGAAAACTATTCACATATATATAAGATAGATTACATTGATATGTTCAAAGGCGTTTTATATCCCATACCTCCCGTAAACCCTAAACCGCAAACCCCAAACCCTAAACCCCAAACCCTAAACCCCAAACCCTAAACCCTAAACCCTAAACCCATACCAAAATTTGGTTGTGTGTGAAAACTATTCACATATATAAGATATATTACATTGAGTGATCTTAACTCTTAAGGTTCACATATGAGTGATATACGATCTTATGGTTCGCGGATGAGCATTTGGCTATGATTCGATCCAAGAGTCCCGATCTCATTAACAAGAATGTCACTTTGTTATATCTCTACATCATATTCCATATTTTGTAACGGAAAAACCAATTGATCTCGTGAAAAAAAAGAGATGCAAAAAAATAATTGAGACCAACAAGAATCGAACTAAGTAATTGAGACCAACTTAATTTTGAACTTATATTTATATTAATTTTAAACAAATATTCATATTAAATACTCATTTTTTTAATCATTTGACATTTTTTTAACATCCAGTTTTAGGGAGAGAAAAAGGGGGCCGAGAAAAAGGGGGCGATTAGGGTTTTAGGGCGAGTACCTCTCCTATCAGCCATCATCGTCGCCGCCGAACACCACAGCAGACTACATAGCCTCACCGTCTTCGTCTGCCACACAGCCACGTGACCTCTTCAGCGCTTCTTCTCCAAGTTACAAGTTCTGTGTTTTTGAACTTTTAATTTCAGCGCTTCTTCACCGTGCATTTGGTTCATAGGCATTTGGATTTGTTTTTAATTTTAGTTTATTGAGTTGAAAACTATTTTTGATTAGTAGAATCATATTAAGTTTGTGTTATAATTCAAGTTTAGGAATTGTAAATTTAGTGATTTGGGAATATATTGGCATTTGGAATGAGGATTTTGGGTTAGGTATTGGCAATTGGATTGATAGAGGATTTGGGGACATAGTGTTTTGGTTTGCATTTCATTAGGCATATATTGACATTTGGATTGTAAGGGATTTCGATTTTTCTTCAGATTTTTCTCTGGTGTATTTTCCCGTGGATGGTTTTGTGTTAGGTTCAATTGCTTGAGGTTTGTTGGGATTGGGAATCAATCTAATTTTGGGTTACATTTCTTGAGAATCAATCTAGTTTAGGAATTGTAAATTAGAGTTCAGGTTTGTTGGGAATCAATCTAATTCGATTTTTGTTCAGATTTGTCTTTGGTGTATATTAGAATTCTTTAGTGTAATTAGAGTTCAAATGCTTGAGGTTTGTTGGAGATCAATCAGTTGAGGATGTTAAAAATGTTGTGAAATTAGAGTTCGACTGATGATTATCATCAATTGAGGATGTTTTATTAGGATTATTTGGCCCTTTTAAACAGAACACGTTAGAGGTCATTTGGTTGAGATTCTAGTTGCATAAAAATGTTTTAGGATGACAGATAAAATGTCACTTGAGCTGGTTTACAAGAATATATACATAAATCAATATAAGCCCTGTGATTAAAACCACAAACCTCATTATAGATTAAAAATTTTGACAACATGGATCCATTTTATGCCTTTTCACTTCATCTGTGGTATGTTCTTATTTATCCATTTGTTGTTTGCTTCACGTCTGTGTTTTCAATCTAATTGTTTGAGTCGTAATCGACATATGTTTTTTTTTTCTTGCTGAACTACAACAATTTAGATATGGCAACACCAGACCAACCAATCAACATATATTCTGATTCTGATAGCTTGGACTCAGATCACACCTCCGATGTAGTCGGAGTTAGTGAAGGTGAGTGATGCGTTGGTTTAACTAGGTTCATAGTTAGTTTCAGTACCAAATTAGAGTATAGATTAAAAAATTTTGAATTCTTTATCACTTGCAGAATTCCAAGACTGGTATTTAGATGATGGATCATGGATAGAAGTTATAGGTGCGGAGAAAGACTTCTTGGGATCCTTCTTTCCTGGCGAAATCGTCGAGAGGTACTGGAAGACGCACTACGTGGTTCAGTATGATTTTCTATTCGAGGAAGAGGACAGCAACGAACCTCTCAAAGAAATTCTTCCAGGTTGCCAACTGCGTCCTTCACCGCCGGTTGGGGAATACGACGATTACGAGATCGGTGATGAAGTCGATGCTTGGCACGAAGGCGGCTATTGGTCAGGTGAGATCACCAAGGTCATTGGCAATGGGAGGAACAAGAGGTTTGAAGTTTTATTTCCTTTGACTGGTGATAGAAAGCGTTATCCATATTATCATCTGCGACCGCATTTGGAGTTTAACATCAGGGCTGATAGGTGGTATGGCCAAGAAAAATATGCCTTCCTGTGGGATTATTAAGGAAAAATGACAGTTTGCATTTTGAAAGGACTTCTAATGTAATGGTTTGAAACTTCTAATATATTGTAATGGTATGTAATTTGCTGGTGAAAAACTTGTTTGTAATGGTTTGTACTTCCGGATATACACTAACGGTTTTTAATGGTCTGTGAAAAACTTCTAATGTTTTGTCTGTTGTAATGACTTAGCATAATGCTTAAGGTTATTCAAACAAATTGAAATTACCTTTTCTGCATACAGGTATTTGATCAACTACCAATTTTAAATATAGAAGTGATAAGAGGTCATTAAGTAATGCAAGGTTATTCAACTAACCACACATTCAAGGTAATGCAAGATTATGCAAGGTTATTCATGGATGGTATTATGTTAACATAATTCTCCTGCTAGTTATAATAATACTAATAATAATAATAAAAAATTATAAACTAAGAATAAGAATATGAATACAATTAATATTTATATTAATAATCAAAATAAGAATAAGATAAATATACAGTATAGTAATTATTACGGAGTATGACCAAATAGGCGAATATAACTGTAAATACAATTTCTATACAGTATTTTTTTTCAAGGAGAAAAGTAGAATTCTAGGATTATGGGACACGTGGTGCGCTGTGATTGGCTGGGACCAAGGTGGGTCCGGCGCAGCGGGTATAGCATCAGCCATTCGCATGGCTTGTATTCAATCGTGGCCCTTTATTTCATGAAATCCAACGGTGTAAGTTTTCAATCCGTTCTCTCAGCCATGAACCAATGGAGATGGGGATTTCCATCATATTAATATTATTTTGTACTTTACATGTGAAATAACCCAACTAGATGCTTCGGACAATATATTAAAAATCAATCTAAACTACGGGTATTATAAATCAATATAATCATTTAATTATTATTATTATTGTTATTACTATTCTTTGAGTTTCTCCATTAATTATTATTAATGTTGTCCTTTGTTTCTTATTTTTCACTTAAGAGTCTTTTTTAGTTATTTATGTTACTAACTATTGGTTTTAAATCAAAAGATTCATTTCAATCTAATATAACTATCGGGCTTAACTCAAATTGTTTTTTTAATAACTATGTATGTAAACTCTTAATCGAGAAGAGTTTAATTACGATGATGTGTAAGTGAATCTTAGAGTAATTTTACAAGTCTTGACCGATAACTTCACTCGTGTTCCAATTTTCTTTGATTTTGTTTCATTATCCTTTGTTTCTTATTTTTCACTTAAGTCTCTATTTAATTTCTTTATGTTACTAACTATTGGTTTTAAATCAAAATATTCATTTTAATGTACTCCTCCAATTAGTGATTTTTTTTTATAAAAAAAATAGTAGCATTTATGGATCATGATACACGCGCCGGGCTATGATTGGCCGGGACTGTTGTGGGTCCGAAGCAGCGTGGAAAGCATCAGCCATTCGCATGGCTTGTCTGGAATCGTGACCCTTTATTTATTGAAATCCAACGGTGCAAGATGTCAATCCGGTGGCTCGGCCTTGCACCAATAGAGATGGTTATTTCCTTTATTAATTTTTTGTAACCTTACGTAGTGTAATTATATTGTTTCATATGCCAATAACAAAAATATTATATTGTTTCATAAAATAAAACCTATAATAATCTAAAATACTTTTGTTTATAAATACTTTTGTTTAATAATACTGGCTCTTATTATTTTTTGTGCATATTCTAATAGTTGCGTATTACTTTCACTATTTTTTCGTAATAGTAATAGTAATAATAATTAGGCGAAATTGCAGGAAACCACCCTTTAAATAGGGTTGTTTGCAGGAAACCACCCTTTAAATTTATTTATGCGGCAAACCACCCTCTAAATATAGTAGTTTGTGACAAACCACCCTTTAAAATACATTCATTTGAAAAAACCACCCATCAACACTTTTAATTAAAAATCTATTAATTAAACCAAAATTACTCTTTTACCCCCCCCCCCCAAATATATATTATATTTCAAGGTTGTTAGAAAGAAAATAAATTGTATTTTTATGCTTTTAATTTCAATTTAATGAATGACATTACGTTTGAAATCTCTTCTTTTCTTTTCTCAAACATTATGTTTGAAATCATTGGAATCTATATTTAAATCTTTATTTATTATATTAAATCTATATATCTATATATAATATTAATTAATAAGAATTTAATTAAGATGATGTGACATCTATATCTACTATATATTAATATATAAGTACTTATGATGATTTGGCATAACCCATTTTTTTTAGAATCCCATAACCAACTTATTTTTAGGTGTTTTAATCAATAAGCTTCAATTACAATTATATTTTTTAAAAATCCTTAAGATATTCTACATTTTTTTTAAACCAATGAGTTTAATTCAATACATTGAATTAATATATAATCTATATCTATATCTAAATATTCATATATTATATTAAGTGACTTAAGTGAAAACATTTTTTTAATGTTTATTCTCTCCTTGGATTGATATAAAATTATATTTAGTTAAATATTTTAAATAAGGTTACAATCGCTATATTGATAACGCAAAAATATAACAAAATTTTCTTTCTAACGTCCGTAAAAGAATATACTCTCTCCGTTCATTAATAAGTGTCGTTTGACTTTTCGACACGTTTTTTAAGGAGCTAAAAACTATATAAAATATTAAATTTTTTTAAAATAATTTTAAACTTATAACTAATATGTATAAAATTATTTTAAAAAATCAATTAAAAACTTTATATTTTATATAGTTTTTAACTCCTTAAAAAACGTGTCAAAAAGTCAAACGTCACTTATTTCTGAACGGATGTAGTATATATTAAGGGGTAAAAAGTTAATTTCGATTTACTTGATAAATTTTTAATGAAAAGTGATGATGGGTGGTGTTTTTTAAATGAATGTATTTTAAAGGGTGGTTTCCCACAAACTACAATATTTAAAGGGTGGTTTGCTGCAAAAATAAATTTAAAGGGTGGTTTCCTGCAAACTACCCTATTTAAAGGGTGGTTTCCTGCAATTTCGCCTAATAATTATTACAATAATAAAAATATTATTATTAGTATTATTATTATTAAATTAATCTTATATTAATAATTATTATTATTATTATACAAATTACTGAATTAGTACTGTACTCCGTAATAATACTAATAACAATAAAAATAAATCTGACCGAATTGAACTCTAAAAAACAAATTGTTATTTTTTTTGAAAATAAAAGTACAGTAGCATTCATGGATAAATTGTGATTCCGAAGCATCAAGGGATGCATCAGCCATTCGCATGGCTTGTATGCAATCTTGGCCCTTTATTAATTGAAATCCAACGGCTTCTATGCATGGGTGCATCTAGCAATGCATCAGCCATTCGCATAAATGCTACTTTTCTTTTCTTTTTTACCAAAATTTAAAGACACGCTATGGGCTATGATTGGTTGGGAATGTTGTGGGTCCGAGGCAGCGTTGTAAGCAGCAGCCATTCGCATGCCGTGTATGCAATCGCGACCCTTTATTTCTTAAATCTAACGGTCCAAGATTTCAATCCGTGTGCTAAGCCTTGCACCAATACGGATGGGCCTCGAAAATAGGGAGGTAGAAACAGATTTTGTTTTATTGCACCGTTGTGCATAATCATTTTATGTTTCATTCCAAATCGGCACCCTGTTTATTGAAATTATCGCCCACATTTTTATATATTTGAATAATTGACACCCTGAATGTGGAAAAATTCATAATAGAATACTATATGAGTATGTTTTGAGGAAAAATCATATAAGTAACTAACAAATGTTTAGTAAAACATTATATTAACTACTAAATTCATATTAGAATACTATAAGAGTATGTTTTGAGGAAATCTCATACAAGTAACTAACAAACGTGTAATAAAACATTATAATAAATTCTAAATTCTTATTAGAATACTATAAGAATATGTTTTGAGTAAAAATCACATAAGTAACTAACAAATTTTCAATAAAACCTTACTCCACTTCTACTAAATTCTTATTAGAATACTATGAGAGTGTGGTTTGAAAAAAAATCATATAAGTAACTAACAAATGTTTAATAAAACATTATATTAACTACTAAATTCTTATTAGAATACTATAAGAATATGTTTTGAGGAAAAATCACATAAGTAACTAACTAACAAATGTTTAATAAAACCTTACTCCACTTCTACTAAATTCTTATTAGAATACTATCCAAGATGTTGTTTTGAGGGAATCTCATACAAGTAACTAACAAACGTGTAATAAAACATTATAATAAATTCTAAATTCTTATTAGAATACTATAAGAATATGTTTTGAGTAAAAATCACATAAGTAACTAACAAATGTTTAATAAAACCTTATACTAACTACTAAATTTATATTAGAATACTATAAGAGTATGTTTTGAGGAAATCTCATACAAGTAACTAACAAACGTGTAATAAAACATTATAATAAATTCTAAATTCTTATTAGAATACTATAAGAATATGTTTTGAGTAAAAATCACATAAGTAACTAACAAATGTTTAATAAAACCTTATACTAACTACTAAATTCATATTAGAATACTATAAGAGTATGTTTTGAGGAAATCTCATACAAGTAACTAACAAACGTTTAATAAAACATTATATTAACTACTAAATTCTTATTAGAATACAATAAGAGTATGTTTTGAGGGTAACTCATATAAGTAACTAACAAATGTTCAATAAAACCTTACTCCACTTCTACTAAATTCTTATTAGAATACTATAAGAGTATGTTTTGAAAAAAAATCATATAAGTAACTAATAAATGTTTAATAAAACATTATATTAGCTAATAAATTGTTGTTAGAATACAATAAGAGTATGTTTTGAGGAAAACTCATGTAAGTTAAGATGTTAACTTCTCAAGTATCTCAAGTTAATGGTAAAGTATTATATAGATCTTTTGCAAGTAGATTATAAGTATTCAAAGTGGGAGTATCTTAAATTATCAAGTATCTCAAGTTAATAAAACAGTTGTCTAACTCACGTAGCCAATAATTTCATTTGGTAGTTGAAATACTTATAATTTTCACATTTGAATGAAAAATAATAGTTCAGCATAGATTATCGTGGGCTTCCGCAATGGGCCTCAAATGGGGTTTTTGGTTTGCAACAAGCCAACATTGTTTAAACTTCCGCAATGGGCCTGAAATGGGCTTTTTGGTTTGCAACAAGCCAACATTGTTTAAACTTCCGCAATGGGCCTCAAATCATAGCCAGCCTGAATCCATTCACAAGTTAATTGTCCCAATATATACTCTATATTGTACGTTTTCGACAATGCCATAGAATCATCAATCGTAGATAATAAAATGTGCTAGATTTAATAGTAGACTACATAACAATGCCATAGATAAACACAAAAATCATCAAAGTTAACCAATTGTATCAAACATAAAATACGGAAGTGTCATAATGTTTTCAAAAGTGTCAACCCCGGCCCCCAGCATGACGACGACCTCCACCGCGACCTCCACCGCGACCACCATACCGAAATTCTCCTCTACCACCATTCTGAAGTCCTCCTCTAAGTCCTCTACCACCATCCCGACCTCCACCACGCCCTTGAGATGGACCGCTTGTGTCCTCCGGCCAACGTACAGTTCTTCGACCGTTGAAAGGCCCTTCCCTGGTAAATTGTCGCGTGGCAACCGCATCGAGCATTTCTGGAGTTGGTGCGTACAGATCATCATAATTTGGGTAGAAGTGGCGGGCGTTTTCGTCCATTGCCTGAACATATAACACCGTAACCTCTTGTTGATCCCTTACTGACTCCATCTCACCATCCATCTGGTGCGACCAGAATCGAAGATCATCTACTTGGCAGGCGATGTGGTGGACCGTATCAAACATCGACTGTTGGTTGGCCGACAAGTCCCGAAGACTCATCTCCACGTCTGTGTGGTGGCTGTGATGCAAGTCCTGACTCAAACGCATCTCCTCAAGTTCTTCCCCCAAGCGATCCTGCCTATCGGATATTTGGTTTATCCTATCCAAGATGTATCTTTGAGTGTCCGACATCTCCAGAAGTTTCGTGTCCATATCGGACTGTCGGTTTGCAATTCCTTGTATCCCTTGTAACACCTGCTCCCAAGGAACAGAAGAGCTGGATTCACCTTGGTGCGAATGCACACCTTCTGGCCCTGGATGTGATGAGGTGAAGGGCTTGTATTCGATCAGACAAACGTCATCCGTGTGCAGATCCTCAACGGGTGAACTAGTTGGACAAAGCCTTGTCTCACACTCCATACCATCTTCCGTTGGCACTACCATCTGATCATTTATTTCTCGGGCAGGGGGGGCGTCCAAGTCCATCGGTGTACTCCGTTCATCCCGATCCGATCTACTCTTATCTTCGTAGTTGGTCATACAGAAGTCCGCAGCTCTCTTCCCATACGGCAGGGGACATGGCAAATATATCGCGTTATGGTAAGATTTCGTCGGTTTCCAATGCAACTCCGGCTCTAGTGGGTTGCTCAACAGACTGGCTGTGTTCAGACTCCTCTCATCGTACACATGAGACCCATGTATCTGCTCCAACCATTCTGGCGGTTCTGGTTCCCACTTCCTAGCGATCAGTGTGATCATACCCCCCAACGCTAACTTTCCCTTCGTGCTCCCGCTTGTTGCATCTCGAATGCAAGATGCAACAAACAAAGAAGTCCAGTCAGGCACGTTGCTGCATTCTTCGAAAAAGCACCGGAACCATATAAAATCTGAAGCCATGAACTTGCTGGTCTCTCCCTGACCCATAAAAGCCATCCTAATCACTTTGTGTCCCAAGACCAAGCACGGATGCCCAAGCCAAGAGTTAGTCTCGCCCTTGTGACCGTCAAACTGTCTGCCTGTAATTTTAACCCAGAGATCTTTCAAATTGTGGCCCGATTTCTTCCAGCCAGGGGTAGGTTGACGAGAAATCCTGAGGATGTCCCGCAACTCGTCGTAGGATAGCAACCTCTCCACATCATTGAGGTGAAATGAAATCCGGTTGCCATTGTGTACCGATAAGGTCGAGAGGAATTCCAGTACATATCTTAGATACGTTGGCGCATTCTTGTTCAAAAATCCCGACAGCCCTGCCTGATCAAACATTGACTTCGTAATTTCGAACATTCCTAGCCGTTTCAGTGTCGCAACATCGTAAAATTTAGTCGGTACAATGTCCATTTCCGCTAACTTTGACCATTTCGCCTTCTGCTCCGTTGTCAGGGTAGTTAGTTGGAGATAGTCCCGCTCCATTGCAAACTGATTTCCACACCAGGAATTATACTCGTTTCATAACACGTCTACTGAAACCCTAGGCCTACCCAGAATCGCCCACTGCCCACCCCAAGTACAATCAACCTCTAATGAACATAAAATCAAACATAACTGACCGATTAAAAGCAGAGACACTTACCAATTCGGAGATTGAGTGGCGGTCTGTGATATTGAAACGTAGGAGACGCCTCGCCCGACTGACGATTCTTGTTCTCAATAGCGAGATTCGCCGTTCGATTGTCGCCGTGCTGTTCCGGGGATGATTGTGTTTTGAAGTTGACGGTCGAGTGATAATGCATATTTTAGATAGGCATTATAGATACATTTAGTATAATTAGGTTGCATTTCTTGCTTGCTTTATTGTTAAATTGCATCTTGTGTTTATTTTAGAAAAGTTCGGATTCTGCGCAATTTTGTGTTTATCTCGCAGATGGAATCGGAACACATTTGGGAGATGCGATATCTCGAAGAGGAACACAAGATACATGGGAAGGAACAAGGAAGAAAGAAGCAAGACAAGACGAGAGAAGCCCGCAAAGGAAGCAAAGGTCACGGCGAAACTACATGCCGCGGGCGCCGCAGCTATTGTCGCGGCCGCAGCAGTGCCCGCCGCAACGGGTAGCGAGGAAGACAGTTGCGGCGGGCGCCGCAACACTTGCGGCGGCCGCCGCACGTACGGCCAGCGCGCACCCGTTTTTGGAAAACCCTAGTTTTTATCTATTTTTGTTTAGAGGCCGAATTGGATCTTTTTATTAGGCCTTTTATGTTATTTTTCAGAATCATTCATTCTATTCATTCAACCATTAGACTTTTTAGAGATTTTGAGCTATGTCTTCCATGAGGAACTAAACTCATCTATTCTGCCTGCAATTTGAAGCTTTATTCAGATTGATTGTGAGTTTCTAATTCTCGCTCCTAGTTTCCTATTTGTGAATGCTTCGACTTCTTTGTGCTTAATTAATTATTGATTTGTTCTATCTTGTCTGGCCAACTCGTTAGATCAATTCAATCGCTAAGGTTTTGTAGATTCCTAGTTGTGAACCTTAACCTAAGTGGCAAACTTATTCCTTTAGGGCTGGTTGAACTAATTGAATAAGTAGGAAGTTGAATGTGTTGTTAAATCCTTTTTTAGGGACTGCAAATACCTTGGCTAATCTCTGAACTTAAAGCTATCAATTGGGTTAAATCCTTCTTTAGGGACTGTTCGATTGATAAGGGTTGCTAGGACTGGTTGGACTAGTAACTATATTAGGTCGGGACAAGGGCATTCATAGGAAACATAATAGGACGAGAAGAAGTTACAAGGATCGCTTCAATCCAATAAAGTGGAAAATTGTAGGTGGAATTGCTTCTCTAAATTGTTTAAACCAAAATCACTTATTCTGCTTTCGTTAATTTGCTTTAAAAACTTTCACACAAAAAACCCCCAATCTGGTTACTTAATCAACGTTAAAATCACATTTGAGTTATAAATTTCCCTGTGGGATTGACCTCTTACTTATTACTATACTAGTTATAGGTTTGAGTTTCTTTGGCGGAATCAACGACAGGTTTCCCCTCCGTCAAATTTGGCGCCGTTGCCGGGGAATTTTTATTAAATTCTTGTGTGTTTTTAGTGTTGATTTTGGTGTGGACCGTCTTATATGGTCCATACCCGTGCTACTAATTCATCTTTGTTACCATTTGATACAGAGATTGAAAGGACCCTTGCCGCTCTGAGGCGAGAAGTTCGTGATCGCTTTCGCGAACTCCCTTTTGATCAACAAGAACCGACAACAGAGATGGCTGACGATGCGAACCGCACTCTTAAGGAGCTTTCTGCTCCTGATGTGGCACAGCAACCCCTGGCAATCCAATTTCCTGCGCTAGCAGAAGGGGTTAAATTTGAGCTTAAGTCTGGGGTAATTCATCTTTTACCCAAGTTTCATGGGTTGAGTGGGGAGGACCCCCACAAGCATCTGGCTGAATTCCATAGGGTGGTAGTTGGGATGAAACCTGAGGACGTCACTGCAGAGCAAATCAAATTGAGAGCTTTTCCCTTCTCTCTAAAGGATGACGCCAATGAATGGTTCTTCTATTTACCGCCGGGATCTATTACCACTTGGGCTGAGATGAAAAGAGTCTTCCTAGAGATGTACTTCCCTGCAACAAAGCTAAATGCTTTGAAAAGGTCTATCAGCAGCATTGAGCAGTACGCTACAGAGTCTATACATGAGTACTTTGAACGCTTCAAGAAACTCTGCGCCAGCTGCCCAAGCCATGGGTACTCTCAAAAGGATCTGGTCCTCTTTTTATTTAATGGTTTGACTGATATGGAGCGCAAGACGGTGAATTCTGCTTGTGGAGGAAATATGCTTAATAAGACGCCTACCGCAGCTTGGGAGGTGTTTAGGGAGTTATCTGAGGGCTACAGACAGTTCACCAAAAGCCCTCGGGCTAGGGGTGTACTCGTTGTTGATGCGCCTGTGGCTGCACTTCAGACGGATATGGCAGAGGTCAAGGAGATGATGAAACAATTGGTCCTTGATAGAAATCCTCAACAACTGAAGGCATGTGGTCTTTGCAATCAATTCACTCATCCTATGGACATGTGCCCGATCCTACAAGATCCTAATGTTGATTTGAATGCCATTGGTAATTTCGCCCAACAAAGGCCTAGACAAGGCAATTATGGAAATCCTGGGTATTTCAACAACAATAACTACAATAGGGGCTATCAGCAAGGCTACGGGAACTATCAAGCACCCCTCAATCAGCAAGGAGGGCAACAGGAAAGGCCTCAGCAACAATTCGAACCTCGACAGGGAGGTCAGCAGCAGTCAAATGGGGATAATGAGGATCCACTGCAGAAACTGTCACGATTGGTCATGAGGAATGAAAAACAACAGTCAGAGCGGATGGAGAACCTAGAAAAGCAGCAATCCGATCGGATGACAAAGCTTGAGAATCAAATGAGTCAGCTCATTCAAATCTTAAGTTCTAAAGAGGCAAATAGTTCTGGTAAGCTTCCGTCACAGACCATTGAGAATCCGACAAAGGAGAATGTCAGTGTTGTAACACTTAGGAGTGGCAAGGAACTGGTTGTCACAAAGCAAAGACGATGAGGAGATAATGGACGAAGAAATAGAAATCATTGAAGGTGAAAACGGCCAAACGGTGGTGCGGCGCCCGCGGCAACCCTTGCAGCGCCCGCCGCAGGCCCCTGCGGCGCCCGCCGCCAGAGACGGGTTCCAAGCCGTGCCCGCCGCAGGAGAAACCTGGCAAGCTGCGGCGCCCGCCGCATCACCTGTCGCGCCCGCCGCTGCCTCACCCGTCGCCGATTCGTCTCCTGGTACGTTTTCTCCCTTACCTCTCTCCTCTTCTCTCCCTCTTTCTCCTTCTTCTTCTTCTTCTACTCCTTCTTCTCCCTTACCTATGGAGACTCCAAAGCCCGTTCCGCCCTTCCCGGAAGCTTTGAAGGATACAAGGAGGTATGAGAACGACAAGGAAATCTTTGAGACATTCAGTAAGTGCGAGGTAAATATTCCTTTGCTTAATTTGATCAAAAGCATCCCTCGATATGCTAAATTTTTGAAGGAACTTTGCACTATCAAGCGGAACCAGAAGCTAAAAGGTAAGCAAAAGGTGAAGGTAAGCGAACATGTCACTGCTGTCTTTCAAAAGCGTATGCCTGAAAAGTGCAGTGATCCTGGTATGTTTGCTATCCCATGTGTGATAGGTGATACTAAATTTGACAAAGCCATGTTAGATTTAGGTGCATCTATTAATGTTTTGCCTTCTAGTGTTTATCATGCTTTGGGGTTAGGACCTCTGAATGACACTCGGGTAGTAATTCAACTTGCTGATCGATCTACTATCTACCCGAAGGGGATTGTTGAAGATGTCTTGGTTATGATTGACAACTTGATATTCCCTACTGACTTCTTTGTGATTGACATGGGTCCTGGTAACAGTGAAGGCCCTATTCTGTTGGGCAGACCTTTCTTGAAAACTGCTAGGACCAAGATAGATGTATACTCAGGATCTCTTACTATGGAATTTGATGGTCAACGAGTTGAATATAATATCTATGATTCCATGAAATTCCCATCTGATGATCCCTCTCTGTGCTTTATGGATGCTATTGATACTATGGCACAGGATTGTTTTGATTTGGAGTGTGTTGATGAGATGGAGGTTGCTTTACAGGCTCCTATAGATGAAATTGCTAGAGATTATGTATTGTCATCTGACCTATGGACGATAGCGGACATTAAGGGCATCAGTCCTACCCTCTGCATGCATAGGATATTATTAGAGGATGATGCCAAGCCATCTAGACAACCTCAGCGAAGACTCAACCCGCCAATGATGGAAGTGGTAAAGAAGGAGGTGTTGAAGCTCCTTCAGGCAGGTATGATTTTTCCCATATCTGATAGCAAATGGGTGAGTCCTACTCAGGTTGTCCCTAAGAAGGGAGGGATTACTGTTGTTGAAAATCAGGATGGTGAATTGGTACCTAGCAGGGTTCAAACTGGATGGAGAGTCTGTATTGATTATCGTAAATTAAATGCAGTAACTCGCAAGGACCATTTCCCCCTTCCCTTTATTGATCAGATGCTTGAGCGCCTTGCCGGCCGTTCTTTTTATTGCTTTTTAGATGGCTACTCAGGATATTTTCAGGTACCCATAGCACCGGAGGACCAAGAAAAAACGACTTTTACATGCCCTTTTGGCACTTTTGCATATCGCAGAATGCCTTTTGGGCTATGTAACGCACCTGGGACTTTCCAACGGTGTATGGTGAGCATATTTTCTGAGTATGTGGAACATTTTATTGAAGTATTCATGGATGACTTCACTGTGCATGGAGATGATTTTGATACTTGCTTGCATCATTTGTCACTTGTACTTAAGCGGTGTGTAGACACCAATTTGGTTCTTAATTCTGAAAAGTGTCATTTTATGGTTGAGCAAGGCATTGTGTTGGGTCATATTGTGTCTAGCAGGGGTCTTGAGGTAGACAAGGCTAAAATTGATGTTATTCAGTCTCTACCTTACCCCACTAATGTGCGTGAGATTCGCTCCTTTTTAGGCCATGCAGGGTTCTATCGCAGGTTTATTAAGGATTTTTCTAAGATTTCTGCACCTCTTTGTGATTTATTGAAAAAGGAAGTAGCTTTTGAGTTTGATGACAGGTGTAGAGCATCTTTTGATGAGCTTAAAGGTCGCCTAACTAGCGCTCCTATAATCCAAGCACCCATATGGTCGCAACCTTGTGAGATTATCTGTGATGCTAGCGATTACGCTGTGGGGGCTGTTTTGGGACAAAAGGAAGGAAGGAGCTCGCATGTCATCTACTATGCCTCCATGACTCTGAATGGAGCACAAAGGAACTACTTAACCACTGGGAAAGAGCTTCTGGCTGTGGTCTTTGCACTGGAGAAATTTCGCTCCTACCTCCTAGGAGCTAAGGTAATTGTCTTCACTGATCACGCTGCTCTCCGTTATCTATTAACTAAGAAAGAAGCGAAACCAAGATTGATTCGATGGATTTTACTTTTGAGTGAATTTGACATCGAAATCAAAGATAAGAAAGGTGCAGAAAACTTAGTGGCGGACCACCTCAGCAGACTTGTCCAAGAAGAGGACAAGCCGGAAGATCAAAGACCTATTCACGGTGAGTTCCCTGATGATACACTGTTTTACTTAACTCACACATCTTCGTTACAGCTGCAGGAACAAACAAGGACGGAGAGTCCTGAAGAGGTAAGTCCTGATATTTCTGAATTGTTGATGGGTGTCCATACTCCTCGACCTTGGTTCGCCAATATGGTGAATTTCTTGGTCACGGGAGAATTTCCACCAAAATTTACAAAGGCTCAAAAGGACAAGATTCGACATGACTCTCGCTTCTACGTCTGGGATGACCCCTACCTTTGGAAACATTGTGCTGATCAGGTAATTAGGAGGTGTCTGCCGGACAATGAGGTACAATCTGTCCTTACTTTTTGTCATGCGCATGAATGTGGAGGCCACTTTGGTTCTCAAAAGACTGCTAGGAAAGTGTTAGAAGCAGGTTTCTTTTGTCCTCACCTATTTAGAGATGCTAATGCCTTCTGTAAATCATGCGATAGATGTCAAAGGGTCGGGAACATATCTGCTAGGAATGAAATGCCACAAACAACTGTCATATTCTGTGAAATCTTTGATGTTTGGGGTATCGATTTTATGGGTCCCTTCCCTAGCTCTTTTGGGAATTTGTACATTTTACTTGCGGTGGACTATGTCTCCAAGTGGGTTGAGGCAAAAGCCACCAGAACTGATGATGCTAAAGTGGTTGCAGATTTCCTAAAGGACACCATTTTCGCAAGATTTGGGGTGCCTAAAGCCATAATTAGTGACAGAGGGACACATTTCTGCAATAGGACAATCACCGCCCTGTTAAAGAAATATCATGTCACACAGAGAGTGTCCACTGCCTATCATCCTCAGACCAATGGTCAAGCGGAGATATCAAATAGGGAGATAAAGACCATTCTGGAGAAAACAGTGGCACCCAACAGGAAGGATTGGAGTCTACGGCTCAATGACGCTCTTTGGGCCTATCAGACAACTTATAAGACTCCTATTGGTATGTCCCCTTATCGTATTGTCTTTGGAAAAGCCTGTCACCTCCCTGTAGAGCTTCAGCATAAGGCATATTGGGCTGTCAAGAATTGCAACATGAGGTTGGATGAAGTGGGTGGATTTAGAAAACTTCAGTTGCAAGAGCTAGAGGAATTGCGTCTGGATGCTTACGATAATGCAGTGATCTATAAGGAGAAGACAAGGGCTTGGCATGACAAGCATATTCTGCGGAAAGAGCTAGCAATAGGAGACAAGGTCCTTCTATACAAATCACACTTGAAACTCTTCCCTGGAAAGCTTAGATCAAGGTGGGAAGGACCATACACCATCTCAAAGATATTCCCTCATGGAGCAATTGAACTCTATGACCCTAAGTCTCATGAGCTCTTTAAGGTCAATGGGCATAGAGTTAAGCCTTACTTTGAGAACATACCACATAATGAAGAAGAGGAGTTGGTGCTTGCTGAACCAACCGACTAGGCCACTCAAGGGCCATCACGTCGAGCCAACGACTTGAAACAAAGGCGCTTCTCGGGAGGCAACCCGAGGTAAGTTCCCTATCTTTCTCATTTTTATTGTTGTTTTAGTTAATGACCATTAGCTAATCTAGGAGTAATCATATAGGTAGTTACGTAATTAATTTGATTTCAAAAAAAAAAAAAAAAAAAAAAAAAAAAAAAAAAAAGGGAATAAACCCGAGTACAGCGAGCGGCGGCCGCCGCAACCCCTGCGGCGCCCGCCGCAGCCGCTGCGGTGCCCGCCGCCAGGGGGCTGTTTCAAGCGGCACCCGCCGCAAGTAAACCCAAGAGAGTTGCGGCGGCCGCCGCACCCTCTGCGGCGCCCGCCGCAACGGTACCCATCTCGGACTTTTAAAAAAAAAAAAAACATATAAAAAAATAAAATAAAATAAAATAAAAATAACATACATACATACATGTCACGGGATCCCATTCATAACCCTACCTCTTGCCTCTTTCTTCTTCACCATCACCTTCCAAAGCTCCCAAGCCTCCATTGTTACCTTCCTCCTTCTTCATCCAAAACCTCCATAGCCACACCAAAGCTCCCCTTTTTTTTTTCTCCTCCCCACCACCAAATCCAACCACCTTGTCACCCCTTTCCACCTAATCCAGGCCCTAGAAGCCGGATCCAAGCCCGACACCGCACCCCCGTCGCCGGATCTGAACTTGCCGCGCCCGCCGCTCCCGTGCTGCGCCCGCCGCCGCCACCTTCAGCCAAGATCCGCAGCCGAGAACCCCTAAATCCCCGAAGATCTTCAAGTTTCCTACCCTTTAAACCCTCAAGGTATGATTTTCTTAACCTTTTCTCTCCATATTTGAGATTTTTAAATGTGGATTGGAACTAGGTAGAGATTTGATTTTTGGGTGTTTGTTCATTATGTAAAGTTGGAAATTTGTGTTTTATATGTGTGGGAAATTAGGGGCTGATTTTATTAAAGTATGAGAATTGATGATGGAGGTTTGGTTTGAAAGTGATGTTATGAGTAATGGTGGATTATTCTTATTATTGTTCTTTAAAGTTTGATATTTGTGGAAGCATGAAATATGGGCTGATTTTCCATTGTTAATATGGGGCCGATTTTGGAGTTTTTTTTTTTGGTGTGAATTGAATATATGAGGTATGATTATTGATATATTATGAAGTGTTCTTGAGCTTGGGTTGCTTATTGGAGATCTTGAGCCACTTATGATGTGCTTTGCGTGTGTGTTTTATTGATTGGCTTGGATTATGTTTGAATTGTGCCTGGTGGTGCTGAGATCTGAATCTGTTTGGGGATGTCAATATATACTGCTGGAATTTGTTACAGATGGTGCGCAGACTAAGAAATGCATCCGACGAGCAGAGGAGGATCTTTAAGAATTTCGATGCTAAGCGCTTCGTTCAGACGAAGTTCTTTCACACCCCAGCACTACAGACGCTGGGGATGTTGGATGTCACTCACCAGATGCTCACCCATGGCGGGTTGGGGGGTTTTCTGAATCGAAGTGCCCCGACCTACCCCGAGCTCGCATGGGAGTTCTTAGCTACATTCGAGAGGGTAGACGATTCTAGGGTTCGGTTCAACTTGTTGGACCAACCCCATGTCTGCACGCTTGACAACCTCCGCCAGCAGTTCGGGATATCACAGGCGGCCACCCCAAACTGGTCTTCTATGACCACCGAGCAACAACGTCATGATCTGTGGTTCAAGGCTACTGGAACGGTTTTTGATAGCCACAAGGGGGAATACAACTACAGTTTTGTCCACCCTTGCTTCCGTCTGGTCCACAAGGTCTTAGCTATGGCCTTTAGCGGCAGAGGAGATGTCAACAAGGTATACGCTGCTGATCTCGCTTGGTTATGGAGCTTTGCTCCCCAGTCTCATGGTACACCAGACTGGGTTGAGATTTTTATTGAGAACTGTTTGAGGATCCAGGGGGCCAAGTCAGGCAGGTTTGGCTTGGGAGGCATGATCAGCCTCATAGCCTACCAATACTTATCGCCTGAGCAGTGCGGTACCCCTATGTCTGGTGGGTACACCTACACTACAGAGCAGCTTAGGAGGGCGGTTGTGCTCGAGGGTAATGATGGAAGGGGCTGGATTTGGAAGTCCGGAAACCGTGGAGAGCACCGATTGAGTCTTCCTAGGCTTCTACCTTATGGACCTTCCGATAACACCCTTTACATCGCCGGCGATCAGGAGCAGGTTGCGGAGGAGGTTCCTGAGGATGATGAGGACGAGGATACCCCTGCAGCGACAGATTATCATATGGGGGATGCACAGCAGGATGCTGGCCCGTCTGCAGGCCATCGCTTCGCGTCTGATGAGGGCGACTCCTTGCGGGACTATCTGGCCAATGAGTTCCATCGTATTTCCTTACGCCAGGACGCAATTGAGTTCACCCTCAGCGACCTCGGTCGCTCTGCGAGGGAGTCGGATTCCAACATGGCGGCAATGCGGAGTGAGACAAACTACCAGTTAGAGGAGATGCGGAGGGAGCAACAGTACTACTTCCGCCAGCAGTACCCTCACATTCCGCCATACCAGTCACCGCCTTATCAACCTCCGCATCAGTGATGGTTAGTCCTACCCTCCTTCACTCTGAGCTTTTATGTTTATTTTGGTTGTCTGTACTGTTTCAGTGAGGACACTGAAAATTTTAAGTGTGGGGGAGGAGACTTATATGTATTTTATGTTATTTCTATTAATTTTAGGACATGTTTAAGTTTCTGAAGATGTTTAAGTCTGTAATATTTAGTTATTTTAAATTCTGCATTTTCTGCATTTTATTTAATTTATTTTCTGCATTTTCGAAATAATAAAAACAAAAAAAAAAAGTATATTAAATTTCGAAAATTATTAGAAATAGAGCATGCATTGCATATATGTGTTATTCAAATACCCATCTTGCTTAGTTTGTCCTCTATTTTAAATTTCAAGCATGATTCATACAAATCCCATGGAGTTCTGGATGTTTTGATTATTATTTCTATTTGATTTTTGTGGAGCATGAGCTAGCAAATATAATTGAGCATGTATGATTGAGCTAAAGTATGATTGAAGTCCTAAAAACATAACCCTGTGAGGATGTTTGGCCTTATTTGAATTCTTTTGCTCAATTGTGTGAATTATTCGCCTAGTGTTACTACCTCTTGGCATTGACTGCAGTATCTATTTTTGAAGACCAATGCACATGTTTGTTGCTTGCGGGTTGTATGTTTATATTTTGAGTCTTTTTATTCAATTTTATGCATATTTAGTGAATAAGGTGGCAATGGTTGATGCACTGAGTAACCGGGTCTACGCATGACCCCCATGGGTATGATTCGCGCAAAAAGGTGTTGAAAACTATCCACTAGGAAAGAGGCTCAGTTAAGTGAATATGAAGACTCTGATGGTGATGTTCAAATTTTGTCTGATAATGAAGATGATGACAATGCTAAAATGAGGAGGAGGAGAAGAAGCAAGATGACTGTTGGTGGCAAAATTGACTACAAGAATTTTGTGTGGGAAGTTGGAATGAGATTTCCAAACATGGCTATGTTCAAGGAGCACACAAGAAGCTATGGTATTTACAACGGATTTAACTTGTCATTTGTTTTGTCTGACAAGCAAAGGATGAAGGTTGGAGTCATGTGTAAAGAAGGTTGTCCATTTAGGGTTTATGCATCATGGCATCATAAAGAGGGTTGTTTGATGGTAAAAAGTGTTACGAATGAACACTCTTGTGTGAGGGATATGCAAAAAAATCGTCAACTTACATCTAAGTGGCTTGCTCAACAATATCTCAGTCGCTTTAAACATAACCCCAATTGGCCAGCTGAGGAGATGATGGATAGTGTGAGAAGTAGGTATGGTGTCATCATACAAAGATGGAATGCATACAAGGCAAAAACTGCTGCGCTGAAAATGTTACATGGTTCGGTTAAGCAACACTATAACAAGATCGGAAGGTTTATTGAAGAATTAAAAAGGTCGAATATGGGTAGTACATTTGAGCTTCTGACTATCCCATCAAGCCCTCCAGTTTTTCAGAGATTTTATGTATGCTTTAAAAGCTTAAGATGCGGACAGCTTGAAGGATGTAGGCCCTTTATTTGCTTAGATGGATGTCATCTTAAAACATTCTTGGGTGGTATATTACTTGCAGCTGTAGGAAGAGATGGAAACAACCAGATGTTTCCGATTTGTTGGGCTGTGGTGGAAGGGGAGACTAGAGATACTTGGGAGTGGTTTTTAAACAAGCTGAAATCTGAACTTAATGGGTCTAATGGAGAAGGTTGGACCTTTATGTCTGATCAACAAAAGGTTAGATGTTAACTAGATTCATATTGTTTAAATTATTCAATTTATTTTCATAAGAATATGTATGATCTAATTTTTATTTATGAGTCCAGGGATTACTTGCAGCCTCTGCATCAGTACCCTCACATTCCGCCATACCAGTCACCGCCTTATCAACCTCCGCATCAGTGATGGTTAGTCCTACCCTCCTTCACTCTGAGCTTTTATGTTTATTTTGGTTGTCTGTACTGTTTCAGTGAGGACACTGAAAATTTTAAGTGTGGGGGAGGAGACTTATATGTATTTTATGTTATTTCTATTAATTTTAGGACATGTTTAAGTTTCTGAAGATGTTTAAGTCTGTAATATTTAGTTATTTTAAATTCTGCATTTTCTGCATTTTATTTAATTTATTTTCTGCATTTTCGAAATAATAAAAACAAAAAAAAAAAGTATATTAAATTTCGAAAATTATTAGAAATAGAGCATGCATTGCATATATGTGTTATTCAAATACCCATCTTGCTTAGTTTGTCCTCTATTTTAAATTTCAAGCATGATTCATACAAATCCCATGGAGTTCTGGATGTTTTGATTATTATTTCTATTTGATTTTTGTGGAGCATGAGCTAGCAAATATAATTGAGCATGTATGATTGAGCTAAAGTATGATTGAAGTCCTAAAAACATAACCCTGTGAGGATGTTTGGCCTTATTTGAATTCTTTTGCTCAATTGTGTGAATTATTCGCCTAGTGTTACTACCTCTTGGCATTGACTGCAGTATCTATTTTTGAAGACCAATGCACATGTTTGTTGCTTGCGGGTTGTATGTTTATATTTTGAGTCTTTTTATTCAATTTTATGCATATTTAGTGAATAAGGTGGCAATGGTTGATGCACTGAGTAACCGGGTCTACGCATGACCCCCATGGGTATGATTCGCGCAAAAAGGTGTTGAAAACTATCCACTAGGAAAGAAGCTTGATCATTGAGTAACCAGGTTCATTCATGACACCCATGTTTGCAACTTGCGTCAAAAGGTGTTCAAGTGGACTTCATATTCATAGTTGAGGTGTTGATAGACCGGGGCCATTCATGACACCCATGTTTGCGCTTCGCGTAAGGAAAGCACCAAGATAAGAAAAAGAAAAAAAAAGAAGAGAAAAGAAAATCAAAGAAAAAGGAAAAAAAAAGTGTTGCATTTTATTTTCTTTATGTTGTCCCGCAAGTAATGACATTTTGGTAGATAATTGGTGATATGGTGGTCAATGTCTATGAGCTTAGTGCATTATTGGTTTGAGTTGAGAGTTGTACCTAAAAGCCTAAACACATGAGTGAAACACATATTTCTGGTGAGGTTGGATGATGTCTACTTCTAAGCTTTGATCACCTGAATACATGCTATGACATTTGTTTGCTTGGTTTATGTGTTCACCTGCTATGATGTTGCTTTTTGGTAATGTTGAAACTTGAAGGGATTTCCTGTGGGATACATTGATTCATGTTCATTCTATCATTGCTTGAGGACAAGCAAAGGTTAAGTGTGGGGGAATTTGATAATGCATATTTTAGATAGGCATTATAGATACATTTAGTGTAATTAGGTTGCATTTCTTGCTTGCTTTATTGTTAAATTGCATCTTATGTTTATTTTAGAAAAGTTCGGATTCTGCGCAATTTTGTGTTTATCTCGCAGATGGAATCGGAACACATTTGGGAGATGCGATATCTCGAAGAGGAACACAAGATACATGGGAAGGAACAAGGAAGAAAGAAGCAAGACAAGACGAGAGAAGCCCGCAAAGGAAGCAAAGGTCACGGCGAAACTACATGCCGCGGGCGCCGCAGCTATTGTCGCGGCCGCAGCAGTGCCCGCCGCAACGGGTAGCGAGGAAGACAGCCGCCGCACGTACGGCCAGCGCGCACCCGTTTTTGGAAAACCCTAGTTTTTATCTATTTTTGTTTAGAGGCCGAATTGGATCTTTTTATTAGGCCTTTTATGTTATTTTTCAGAATCATTCATTCTATTCATTCAACCATTAGACTTTTTAGAGATTTTGAGCTATGTCTTCCATGAGGAACTAAACTCATCTATTCTGCCTGCAATTTGAAGCTTTATTCGGATTGATTGTGAGTTTCTAATTCTCGCTCCTAGTTTCCTATTTGTGAATGCTTCGACTTCTTTGTGCTTAATTAATTATTGATTTGTTCTATCTTGTCTGGCCAACTCGTTAGATCAATTCAATCGCTAAGGTTTTGTAGATTCCTAGTTGTGAACCTTAACCTAAGTGGCAAACTTATTCCTTTAGGGCTGGTTGAACTAATTGAATAAGTAGGAAGTTGAATGTGTTGTTAAATCCTTTTTTAGGGACTGCAAATACCTTGGCTAATCTCTGAACTTAAAGCTATCAATTGGGTTAAATCCTTCTTTAGGGACTGTTCGATTGATAAGGGTTGCTAGGACTGGTTGGACTAGTAACTATATTAGGTCGGGACAAGGGCATTCATAGGAAACATAATAGGACGAGAAGAAGTTACAAGGATCGCTTCAATCCAATAAAGTGGAAAATTGTAGGTGGAATTGCTTCTCTAAATTGTTTAAACCAAAATCACTTATTCTGCTTTCGTTAATTTGCTTTAAAAACTTTCACACAAAAAACCCCCAATCTGGTTACTTAATCAACGTTAAAATCACATTTGAGTTATAAATTTCCCTGTGGGATCGACCTCTTACTTATTACTATACTAGTTATAGGTTTGAGTTTCTTTGGCGGAATCAACGACAGGTTTCCCCTCCGTCATCGAGACTTGGGATGGAGGGAAGAGTTAATTTCGAAGAGGGCGGGTCACTGTCTTACGGTTTGCGGTTTCACACAGGTAAACTCCAACGTCTCCAAGCATCAGGGTGAAGCAGATGGAGTAGGGTGATGCACTTGGAGCAATTGGGCCGGGCCGAGGTCGCAATTGGGCCGGATTATTTGAATTAGGTATATAGTAGTATTAATTGAGTTAGCTATATACAGTATTATGCAAGTATAAACTAAGCCTAAATTTTTAATATTTTCACAGTGTAAATATCCAAAGATAAACAAACTATAAAAATACTCCAAATAATACTTTCGTAAAAAAGTTTATATACGGACTATTCATTACCGCCATAACTAATTACATTCCAAATAATAAAATATAGGAGCTGGAACTAATTTAGTTGTACAGTATATTATAAACTAAGTCTATAAATTATTTATGTATAAAGTACCGCCATTTTTTAATTATAGGAGCTGGAACTAATTTAGTTGTATACACCAAGTATAAACTAATTAAGTTGGAACTACAGTAATTAATTAAGTTGCATACTAATACTAGCCGTTGAGTTACTTGTGTAGCATTTCGGACAATGTATTACCGCCCAAAATCAGTTAACAAACTCATTTAATTAGGGGAGAGAAGTAATATTGGTGTAGTAATTATGACATAGGGGTGCATGGAACCTCACAAAAAAACAAACCTATTTATCCCCTATTAAAACATTTCTTTTTCCTAAAAAGTAGTCTACTTTTTCCATTGACATGGGAATACCCTTGGGTAAGCTTACCAGATGGTAAGACAAACAATTTCCCTGCTAAACCCAGATGCTAAACCAGTACTACCAATACTCGTTCAACACGGCAACCTGGACAACCCCCTAGTCAACTCCCGAAAAGATGCAGAAGGGATGCTCAGCAGCAGCGCGCTTTAGTAAAGCAAACAAAAGAGATTTGGTGTGCCCAAAGCAACATTTTCACAGTTCATATACTCCCTCTGTTCCAAAATAGATGATCTTTTAATTTTTGGTACGCTTTGTAAGGAGCGAAAAACTCTATAAAATATTTTTTTTAATACAATTTTTTATACTATTTGATACTTACTACTAATAAGTATCTAATTATATAAAAAAAATTAATTAAAAAATAATATTTCATAGAGTTTTTCCCTTCTTAAAAAGTATGTCGAAAAGACCATGTATTTTGAAACGGAGGGAGTATCATATTCATGTTTGTTATTTTTGGAAGAAGAGCTTCAAATTTAATTTGTCGTTTAGCTGTTTAAGGAAGGAGTATATGGGCTAAAATCCAGTGAACCGGTTCACTCTACCTACAAAATTTGAGGTGGACTATCTTGTCCTTATCCATCTACAACAAACGGTTTAAAGTTGTTTTCAATAAAAAGTTTTTTTTTTCTTATTTCTAAAAACACCTTATATTTTACTTTTCAAACAAAAACACAATGTGTAGTAAAGTTGTTTTTAATAAAAATATCTTAAATTTTTAACAAATAAAAAATATAATCATATAATATTTGTTAAAAAATAAAGGTGACATTTTATATGTTTTAATTTATTTTAAATCATAAATAACAAATAAAAAAATTTAAAATATATATATATATGAAAACTAGTGTAACCCTAAATAATACCTTGAATGAAATCGGATGGTTAATACCTTGAATTTGATGGTATATATATTCATAGCTAGGATTGTGGGGTATAGCTCACCAAAAAAAAAAAAAAAAAGGGATTGTGGGGTATATATTCATAGCTAGGATTGTGAGAAGTGCATGTAAAAGGGAATTAATTTCTCGATTTTTATTCAGCTCTATACACTGTATTTACGGAAGTTGAGTCGTGTCGTCGTATCATATTTGTTTTTTTAGAAGAGAGCATCATTTTTGTCGTTTAACTGTTTAAGGTAAGGATAGATACAAATCCGGCCATAAAGAAAGCCGGCATGAAAGTGGCTTCAAGCTCATATCAAAGATAGATGCCAATTGTGAAAGGTAAGATTGAATTGAAATTTGAATTCAATTGTTCAGGGAGAAAATTTTAGGGTTTTGAATTAGTAATTGTAAATATATTTATTAAAATTGAGATTTAGGGTTCCAGACTTTTAGTTCCAATTTAGGGATTTCGACTTGCAAATTTAATGGGGCTTTTGACTGGCAGATTTAGGGCTTTTGACTCGCAAATTGAAGGGGGGCTTTCGATGTGCAAAACCCCTCCTTTAGTAACTATTTTGGGATTACCTTTAGCCTGTAGCCCGTAGCCGCATGACTCGGGACCGGTAATCAAGACTTGTCTAGACATATTTTTGTGAAGCTTGGGGTGAGAAGAGGTAGTCCCTCGTCTCCTCGGCTACTTATCTGGAAGGCGTTGGCCCAACAAAGGGTGCATCAGTTTCTCCTACTGGCAGCACACAACAGCTTTATGAGTAACGCTAATCGGGCTCATCGCCAGTTATCGACTGATCCGACTTGTCCGAGGTGTCATGAGATTGAAACTTGTCTGCACACATTGAGAGACTGCTCAATGCTGATGTGGTATCCAAAGGCAATCTGGGCACAGTTGGGGGAGGAGGAGTGTTCCGTGATCATGGTGGAAATTTCCTTGGTGCCTACACATTCACTTGTGGAGTTTGCTCCACACTTACTTCGGAACTTTGGGCTGCTTTTCATGGGGGATTCACAAAACTGATTCTTGAATCGAATTCCACCTCGGTCTGCACTCTGATTGGAGCCAGCACCTCGGTTACCCACCCCGATTTTCACTTGATCCAGAGATGTCGCTGATTAGTTGGGGCTGCAGACTGGCTAGTGGAGTTATGTGCGATCAGGAGTGCAAATGTGGTGGCGGACTACATCGCCAATTGGTCTCTATGTCTGAATAATCCTTACTGCTGCAACTGCTTATTTTGATTTTGAAATAAAATGGTCTATGCCAACAGTTGGATAAAAAAAACGTAACTATTTTGGTCAATTTTTGGATAATTCTTTTTTAATTCTACTTGATTTATTGTGGTGTTCATTTAGGATTTTTCAATTTTGATTTAGATTTGCATATTTAATGTAGTTTTGATATGTGGAGCAATATGAGAGTGATAGCAGGAAAAGGAGAAATTAGCATGACAGCAACAGTAGCAAGTAGCAACTAGAAAGTATGACAACAAGATATGACAATGGTGCTTATTGTGTAGCTAGGAAGATAGAATTGCAAGGAAATATGACAACAACTAAGGATGAGGGGGAGATGTGTACTGTAGTTCTGTTAAGCAGCAAAGCAAGAGAGGAAGGCTTGATTTTTGGATGAGGAGGAGGTGTTAAGTGATCGGTCAACGATTTTGAGTTGATTTAAAATGCCACAACCTCAATGATTTTAAATAGAGGTGACTTTGCTTTGCTGATTTTATATCTGTCATGCATTACTGATTTTTATATGTATTTGTCATGCTTGGTTTAGTTAAATTGGTGCTGGTGTTGTCTTTCAATTGATTTTTATATGCATTAATGATTTGAAGATGCACCGGCTGAATTCATCTTGTAAAAAAAAAAATTCATTGCACTATAGCTAAATACATATCACCACAACCACTAATCTACTACAACCGAACATTAAGATAACAATACATAGTACCACACCTCCTATAACTTGTTATGCTAGAAGCATTATGTTAGCCATAGCCTCCTCGACTTTCAGTGCATTTGTCTGTGCTTGATCATCAACCTCATTCAATCTATCCATCTCCTTCTGAAGGTCCTCTTTTGGACTGTAAAAAA
Source organism: Persicaria tinctoria (assembly GCA_037127255.1). Lineage (NCBI taxonomy): Eukaryota > Viridiplantae > Streptophyta > Magnoliopsida > Caryophyllales > Polygonaceae > Persicaria > Persicaria tinctoria. The sequence continues at coordinate 13,879,263 of JBANSL010000007.1, read as the reverse complement.
AGGGTAAAATGTAAATCTCCGGGCTGCTGCTTGTGTTTGGGCTATAAAAATACCGGAGGAAAATATGTCAGACCATACAAACTTGGAACCTCCAAGTCCTACCCGTAGACTCCAAACCATTGTGTCATTCAATTTTTTGTAAATACGTGAAAATAGACATTAGTAATATAAACATAATTTTTATAAAAAAAAGGGAAAATGACCCCAAATAATACAAACTATCGGTCGTGAACCGAAAATAATACGAACTTTGAAAATCACCAGTTGGTATACAAACTATTGCGTATTAAACCAATTTCGATACGAAACCATTTCCGACCAAATTTCCGACGACCGGAATGACATGGCAACTCGACTTTAATTTTTTTTAATGACATGGCATCCATGTCATTATATTTTTTTAATGAATTAAAAAAAAAAAGAAATTTTATGATTCTGGGATTTATGGGAATTGGGGGTTGGAACCCTAGATTCATTGTCGATCAAATTGGGCAGAGACGAAGCTCTCAGTTCGACCAAATTGAAGACATGGGGAAGACAAGAGCGTTGTGACGACAAGGTTGAGCAACATTCGATCAGAAGAATTGATTCATACAGTCTTCTCCTCCGAATTTGAGAGGTAAATATAGCAATTTGTTTTCTCTTTGATTGTTGTTAGGTTTTGAAGGTAGAGAAAGATACTTGTGTTGAATCAAATCGATTTTTTTAAAATATATTTGGGTTATTTGAATGATGAGAATGAACTTAAAATTTGAGGGATGTGTTTTCTTCTCTTGATTTGAAATATTAATCGATGCCTTTTTTGTTTTCGAATTTTTTTGGTTGTCTAAGAAGAGCAAAATGGATGCTGAAGATACAGATGATGTGTATGCATTGAATGACCCTGTGAATGGTGCTAATGAGGATGGAAGAAGGGACTTTGAAGCATCTGTTGAATGTAACATAAACTGGGAAACATTTCTACTTGAAGGTGTTGTTGATAGATCATCCGATGATTCTGATTATCAACCTTCTGAGATTCCATTGAGTGATGATACATCAGACATTATTGTTGATAAGGGGAAACATGTGATAGTAGATTCTGAAAAAGATTCGGATGAAGAAGAGTTGGCAGATCAAGGTGTTGATGCACCTGAAATTGACTCTTCAGATGAGGAGTTGAAAACTGCAAGACAAAGGGTTCAGAAATACAGAGAACAACTTGAGAAGGAAAAAGAGGCTCAGTTAAGTGAATATGAAGACTCTGATGGTGATGTTCAAATTTTGTCTGATAATGAAGATGATGACAATGCTAAAATGAGGAGGAGGAGAAGAAGCAAGATGACTGTTGGTGGCAAAATTGACTACAAGAATTTTGTGTGGGAAGTTGGAATGAGATTTCCAAACATGGCTATGTTCAAGGAGCACACAAGAAGCTATGGTATTTACAACGGATTTAACTTGTCATTTGTTTTGTCTGACAAGCAAAGGATGAAGGTTGGAGTCATGTGTACAGAAGGTTGTCCATTTAGGGTTTATGCATCATGGCATCATAAAGAGGGTTGTTTGATGGTAAAAAGTGTTACGAATGAACACTCTTGTGTGAGGGATATGCAAAAAAATCGTCAACTTACATCTAAGTGGCTTGCTCAACAATATCTCAGTCGCTTTAAACATAACCCCAATTGGCCAGCTGAGGAGATGATGGATAGTGTGAGAAGTAGGTATGGTGTCATCATACAAAGATGGAATGCATACAAGGCAAAAACTGCTGCGCTGAAAATGTTACATGGTTCGGTTAAGCAACACTATAACAAGATCGGAAGGTTTATTGAAGAATTAAAAAGGTCGAATATGGGTAGTACATTTGAGCTTCTGACTATCCCATCAAGCCCTCCAGTTTTTCAGAGATTTTATGTATGCTTTAAAAGCTTAAGATGCGGACAGCTTGAAGGATGTAGGCCCTTTATTTGCTTAGATGGATGTCATCTTAAAACATTCTTGGGTGGTATATTACTTGCAGCTGTAGGAAGAGATGGAAACAACCAGATGTTTCCGATTTGTTGGGCTGTGGTGGAAGGGGAGACTAGAGATACTTGGGAGTGGTTTTTAAACAAGCTGAAATCTGAACTTAATGGGTCTAATGGAGAAGGTTGGACCTTTATGTCTGATCAACAAAAGGTTAGATGTTAACTAGATTCATATTGTTTAAATTATTCAATTTATTTTCATAAGAATATGTATGATCTAATTTTTATTTATGAGTCCAGGGATTACTTGCAGCCTCTGCATCAGTTTTCCCAAGTGCTTATCATAGAAATTGTGCAAGATATATCTATGCAAACTGGCATAAGATGCACAAAGGAGATGAACTGAAAATGTATTTTTGGAGGGCTGTTAGAGCATATAACGAGACTGATTTTGAAGAGGCGGTGGAAGAACTAAAAAAGACATCCAGTAAAGCTGCTGAAGATTTCTTAAATCAAAATCCAAAAGTATTTTGTAGGGCCTTCTTCCCTGGTGTAAGCAAATGTGATGTGGTTGTGAACAACATGGCAGAGACCTTCAATGGATACATCTTAAAAGCTAGGGAGAAACACATCATTGATATGCTTGACACAATAAGGTCAATGCTCATGGAAAGGATGCTGACTAAAAAAAGCTTAATGGACAAGCAAGGAGATAATGCTATTTGCCCAAGAATCAAACTGAAACTAGAAGAAGAGAAGGTCAAAGCATGGGAGCTGTCAGTAATTCCTTCAACAGTAACAGTTTTTCAAGTGCGAGAATTTGTAGATGTCTTCAAGGTGGATGTTCAAGAACATAGCTGCACCTGCAGAAAATGGGATGTAACCGGCATACCATGCCATCATGGGGTAGCAGCTTTGTCGTTTCTAAAGGTCGCACCAGAAAATTACGTCGATAATTACTACAAGAAGGATAATTACTTAAGGGCATATCAAGGAAATTTGAGTCCATGTGTCAGTGAAAAGTTTTGGCCGAAGGTGAACTTTCCATTAGAGCCACCCCCTATCAGAATCCTCCCTGGACGCCCCAAAAAAAATAGAAGGAAGGATCCACATGAAGATCCAAAGAAACCAGGAAAGCTTACCAAACATGGGGTTTTAATGACTTGTAGTGTGTGCAAGTCAACTGAGCACAACAAGAGAAGGTGTCCAAACATCAGTAATAGTAGCATACCTGCTGAGAAAAGGTCTCGAGGCAGACCTAGGAAGCATCCAAGGCAAAATGCACAAACTCTTGTAGGTGAAGTTGGCGGAGCTTCTGGTAAGATTTCTATTTAAGAAAAAAATTGTAGAACTTTAAATGTTTCAGTTTTCGGGTCTGATTTTGCACAAAATTTTATAGGTGAAGCTAATGCAGGAAGAGGAAGAGGGAGAGGGGGAGGAAGAGTTGGAAGAGGAAGAGGAGGGACTAGATTAGCTACTGCAGGAATGGGTATTATTTATGATGAAGGGGGTTCAATCCTATACAGATCTAGTGTCTCTGGACCTGTGGTGGAATTGAATCCAGGCTATATAGGGTCTTCCCAGGTATATTTTGCAACACAAAGCCAAACAAACACATATTCTGATTTATAGGAATTTGAATCCACTTTTTTCTAATTCATTGTTATGCTTTTATGACATCTTAACAGGTATCTCACGAGGTGCAACCCTCTGCACCTGTTGTGGACAACTAGACATGAATTCGAGATATTGGCAAAAGGGGAGGAGCACGGGCTACTGACTTTTTGGTTGCAACAACATTTTGACTAGACTTTATGGCTCTTTATATATAATGTATATGGAAGAACATGCTTAGGATGCTCTCAGCTGGCTGCTACTTTATTATCTTCATTGTAAATGTTGCACAAGAATATGCTCACTTTTGTAAAGAATTTAACTCCCCAAAATAGGTTCATTGCGATGTTCATTTTGTCATATTTTACTATTGGTGTTATGTGTGTGCATACTATACTCAAATTTCATGACGTTATATTATATAATTAGCAAATGACAGATTTTTAAATATGGAAACCAATTTTCCAGCACAAACCTGTACACAGATTTTTAAATCTGTAAACAGGTTCAGTACTTTTTTAAATCTGTACACAGATTCAACACATGTATGAAAGATTCAACACATATAGGACATATTCAACAGTTTTTCACAGCACATATATGACAGATTCATCACATATATGATGGATTTTTAAATCTGTAAAAAAAAATCCACAAATTCAGTACACTTTAAATACCAAATCCTGTAAACAACAATCTGTGTAAATACCAAATCACAATTTCAGCACATATATGACATATTTAGTGGATTTTGAACATGTATATACCAAATCACAATTTCAGCACATATATGACAGATTTAGTGGATTTTGAACATGTATATACCAAATCACAATTTCAGCACATTTAAAAATCTGTCATAAAAATCTGTACATAACAATCTGTAAACAGCAATTTTTAAATAGCACATTAGAGGCACATATCTTTAAATCTGTACATAAAAATCTGTACATAAAAATCTGTACATAACAATCTGTAAACAACAATCTGTCATAAAAATCTGTACATAAAAATTCAGCACATATCTTTAAATAGCACATTTTAAAATCTGTAAATAGTAATCTGTCAAAAATTCAGCACTTAAAAAGGACCAAAAACATATATTCAGCACTTAAAAAGGACCAAAAACATATTTTAAAATCTGTAAATAGCAATTTTATTTGGTTATAATATGTAAGCATCAATCTGTAAACAACACTTAAAACCTACTACAACTCAATCTCTAAATCTGACAAGGTTGCATAAATAAAGGCCAAATGCCATTAGAGGCATGATTCATTACCATTTAATTAGGTAGCTAATAGTACAAAGATTGTATCCATGTTAAATTTCCATGACAGTAGAACCAACCACTTCTCCCTAGCTAGTACATGACTCTAACTATATTAGATTTTCCACACTAAGATCACTAGCAGTACAAACATCAAACCTATTACAACTTTTAATACTAAATTCTCTCCTTTCATTTTCATAACTTCTTGGCTTGACTTGCCTCCAGAGTACACAATTGAAGGGTTTTGAAAAGCATAATCAACATTGAGGCTTCCCGAAGCATCATCAACCCATCTGAAAAAGTGGCAATTTTGCCCACTCTGCAATTGAATTAGAAAAAGGGTTAAATTTGTGACCAAATGACTAGCATTATAAACCCTAATTTCGAACAAATGTGAACCCAAATTCAATTAAGTCAATCGAATACATACCTGCCACAATGGACACCCATAAAATTGTCTACCAATATTTTCCCCTTTCTTACAAGTTTGAACCGTCGAAGTATAGCCATGGAAGCATCTCTGAATGGCTGAATGATGAAATACACTTCTCTGTGAATTTGTACTCCAAGAGGTGTTCGTACCTGTCTGCCCAACCATCTCTACCAAGATTTGCAAGTCCAGTCGTCTCGAATCTAGCTCTGACCAGGTCGACCTTGTCGTCACAACGCTCTTGTCTTCCCCATGTCTTCAATTTGGTCGAACTGAGAGCTTCGTCTCTGCCCAATTTGATCGACAATGAATCTAGGGTTCCAGCCCCCAATTCCCATAAATCCCAGAATCATAATTTTTTTTTTATTCATTAAAAAAATATAATGACATGGATGCCATGTCATTAAAAAAATTAAAGTCGAGTTGCCATGTCATTCCGGTCATCGGAAATTTGGTCGGAAATGGTTTCGTATCGAAATTGGTTTAATACGCAATAGTTTGTATACCAACTGGTGATTTTCAAAGTTCGTATTATTTTCGGTTCACGACCGATAGTTTGTATTATTTGGGGTCATTTTCCCTAAAAAAAATTAAGATTAAATAAATGTCGAAATATTTTTGTGGGTTGTAGGGAGTAGTGGAGTATGTAGTAGGAGATGTTCATGGGTAACTAGAGATGATTTGATCCTCGTCAACGTGGGAGATCGAAAGCACCATCTGCCCATCCCGCGACCCTAGCTAGTACCCTACGTACCCACAAAAGCACTATCTGCCCATATGGGTACACGTAAGTACAAGAAGAAGATGCCGTGGAGCACCAGGAAGATGCTGCTTGCCCATCGACTGGGGCCTGCTTCCATTAATTCCATACAATGAAACATACACATATACTTTTCTAATTAGTGGACTCATTTCATCGTAAAAATATACAAAATATTACAATATAACAATCAATCATTAGTATCAATATCAATACTTAGGGGAAGGTTCAAGTGGAAACAACCCATCCCATAGAAACCCCTTACTATGGAAACTTTTAATCTAGACCGTTCATTCTTGATCAATGGCTATTATTTTTTGACTTATTTAATAACTTAAAATAAAAGGAAAACTAATTAAAATAAAAAAAGCTCCTTCATCCAAACCTAATTTCCTACCTCAATCCCTCAAAATTTCCATGAAAGCCCTGCAATAGGGCAAAATCCAGAGAAAATTTGCGCCGAAGGCGCAAATTTTGGCCCAATTAACGAAATATACACGTTTATGTAAAATTTGCAAAAGTATACATCACACGCTCCCTCATCCTCACGTTTCACTCCCACGCTCCCCTCTCTCTCTCCCTTTCCCTTTTACAGATCTACTCAATCCGTCGAAATCCTAACCCTCCCCTCTCCTCCGAGCTCCATCAACAATGGAGGAGGCGCTGGAGCTCGTCCAGGCCAAGGACACCAAGGAGCGTACCACTTCCGCATCTCCCAGGGCGGCTTCCAGGCCCTCGCCTCCGCCGCTGTCCTCGCTGACGGTTACTTAAAAATCCACCGGAGAACCACCAGATCTGGTGGATATCGGTTGTTTTTTCCAGATCCACCATCACCGGCTCCAGATCCGGCGTTCTCTCCTGTCGCTCTCGCCGCCTCTTACGATTGCCGCTGGTTTCCTCTAGCTTTTGCTCCAGATTCGGCGTTATCTCCAGATCGGCGCTGCTCACCATGGCCACCGGACCTGCCGACATCGCCAACACCGGCGATTTGGAGTCCGCTCGGTACTCCGTCGATTGCGATTGCGCTTGCTGACAGCCTATGGAAGGAGGCTTGGATCTGAATTTGATCGATCTGCCTTCTTCGTCCTAATGAGCACAGGTTCGGCGACGCCCTCGTAAATCCAGCGACGCCAGGATAAGCAGCCTGTTCGCGATCCTTCCAGGAGGCTCCTCCTCACTCTCATGGAGGTATGTTCCTTTCGCTTCTTCCGCTTCCCTGTCTGTGTTGTTTTTGTTCAATTTTGTTCCTAAATTATAATGTTACATTGCTGACAGCATCTGGATCCTTAATTGCTGTCATCAAGATTGCTTCCAGATTCGGTTAGGTTCTCTTCTTCCTCCTCTTGTTTCGTTCCCTGGTGTCACCAAGGTTAACTGGTTTGATTTGTTAATTTTCAAGTGCTGACACTGAATTCATGTACTAGGTGCACCAACTGAAGTTGTCTGCGGAATCTATTATTCATATAATCACTGTGCTACTGTTGTCTGCGGAATCTATGTGCTGTGAGAATCAAGAATACAAAGCAAGTCACATGTTGCTTGCAAGGTATAGGTTTCTACTCCTGTTATGGTGTGTTTTAACTATAGCTTCTATTCCATATGCTTGGAGTATAGGTTTCTACTCCTGAATCGATTGTGTTTGCTGTCATAAATTTTTGTGGTGCTGCTGCTCATTCTAAATTTTGCTCTCAATTGAAACGATCTAATGTTAGTGATCAGTTGATGGTGGTAAAATGCTTTTTGGCTTTGCTATGCCCCCAATCACGAGTCAATTGAACAATTCTCAGTTAGCTTATTTATTTTAATGGTAGTTTAGTCTCTAGTTTTTATGAATGTTTAATTTAATTAGCTTATGTTGGCGTGTCATAGCAAATTGAATGGCATTGGTTTGCAAGTGAAGTTAATTTGACCCCTTGTCTTAGTTCTACAAATTTATGAGCTGATCCAAGAGTTGGTAGTGCCAGAACTTAAGTTAATGATTTTTATATAGCTACTGATTTTAATGTTGTTGATTTTTTGTGTGAGTAATGCAATTTGTCTCCAATTTATTTTAGTGCTGACATCGTTTTTAGTTAGATATTATATATGTAAGTATATATGTATGCTTTAGTCCTTAGAAATTGATTTGTTTTATATTGCTGACATCGTTTTTATGCGTATTTTTTAGCGCTGACATCGTTTTTATACGTATTCGTTAGCGTTGACATCATTTTTATACGTATTCGTTAGCGTTAACATCGTTTTTATGCGTATTTTTTAGTGCTGACGTCGTTTTTAATTTGATATTATATATGTAAGTATATATGTATGCTTGAGTCCTTAAAAACTGGTGTATTTCTTAGTGTTGACATCGTTTTTATACGTATTTTTTAGTGCTGACATCGTTTTCATGCATATTTTTGTGTAGGTATATATTTGCTGACATCGTTTTTGCAATATAAGAGATGGATGAGGAAAGAGGTCAGCATTGTCGGCGTCGAAAAATTCTTTGTTTTAATTGTTTACCGTTATTCTTTGTTTCTCACTACCAAATATAAAATAAAATATTCGTTTCTTTTTTTTTGGTAGAACACTCCTTTTGTCTCTTTGTTCTCCCCTCTTTGTATTTTTAATGACTTAATACATCAAATATATTGATCTTCGATGTCACCATTGTCGGCGTCAGCATCCTCGTAGAGGGTGTGAGCAATGCTGACGTCAGCATTCTCGACGTCATTGTCGTCGGCGTCACCATTCTCGTAGACGGCGTCAGCATTGTTGATGTCAACATTCCTGTCATCGGCGTCAGCATTGACGCGTGGAACAAAAAAACTTCCTTGTAAACGGTGTCAGCATTGACGCGCGAAAAAAAAAAAACAAAAAAACCTTCCTTGTAAACGGTGTCAGCATTAGCATTGACGCGGAAAAAAAATTAAAAAACTTCCTTGTAAACGGTGTCAGCAATGCTGACGTCATCATTTCTGACGGTGACATCAGCACTGACGCGCGCGCGCGCGAAAAAAAAAAAATAAAAAAATGGTGATGCAGAGGGGGGGCACAGGGGGGCACGCATGAGGGGAGGGGGGCACACAGGAGGGGCACAAGGGTGTTGTATAGTTTTGCAAATTTTCCAAAAACTTGTATATTTGGCTAATTTGGCCTTCATATTTGTATATTTGGCAAATCACCCCCAAAATCCAACCAATTTGAAGTTGAAACCTCCCTTGAAGACAATCTCAGTGTATTTCGAATCCTTATGCATCAATGAGGCAAAATTCTTGGCTTGCCATGGTCGAGAGAGCCGTATGTTTCCTGATGGTGCGAAGGTGAAGATTTCTCCTTCGTTCTGCCGGGCCAGAGGTCGGAATCTGAAAGTGATGAAGGCTGGTGGTATCGGTCTACTCGTGCAACAATTGGGCGTTCTCGTCTTCGCCCTGGTTACTGGCCAATGGTTTGCACAAATCGTCACCCACTTCCCCCTTGCTGCGTCGTTTCCGGAACTTTGGCGGCCTGCTGGGATCGAAAGCCTCCTTTGTCTGGCGGTTTCGTCGTTTCCAGGGGTTTTGATCATCAAACCTAGTCACCACTCCTCTCCTGTGGAAGACAGGACTAGATTCTTCTTGCTTAGTCAATGCAAACCGATTTTTCCAGCACAAAAGGAGACAGAAGAAGAAGGATCCTTGGTTGAGGAGGCCCTGAGCGATATGGCTGGTGGCTTTCGTTACCGCTGGCAGTGGAGATGGGCAACTCAAAAATCATCCATGTCTTCTACAAGAATCGAGAGGGCTTCGTACAAAGGTAGGTATGTTAATCCTCTTCAATTACAAGGTCTCTGCATTCCTAGGATTGTAGGCTCCTACGAACCTGATTATTGGGATTATCTCCTTAACTTATTCCCGTTGATAGGGAAGAACAGATCTAGACAATTTCAGAATTTATGCTCAATGCTGATTAGAATCATATACTTTAAGATGTGTAGTTACCCCTGTTGGTCTGTGGTTACTGGCCTTATGGATTGGATAATGCCAAGGTACGTCGGAAACATCTTTGTGAGTACCTTATGATGCTATCTTAGGCTATATGATATCTCTGTGTGCTATAATCTTTGCCTGACAGAAATTAGGTTCTATGATATGGTGAAGATTTTGCTTGCTGAATCATAGGTTGAGCATAATTGGTAATTCAAATCATCTTGTTGTTTGTTTGAAATGCCATAGTAGGAGTAATAACGGATCCTGAGTTCAAATCTTTATCATGACAAGCCATGATTCTGGCATCATTACATGTTCAATTGTGTAATTTGTCCAATTGTCTTGACTGTTTTAAGCCTATTAGCTCAATTGGTAGAGCGATGTGTTATAATACACATTATATGGGTTCGAATCCCATATAGGCTTTCTCTACACTATAGAAGAAACACAAATGCAAGAATTTAAGTTCTGAAAACTCAAACAAAAGCAAATCTGAAAACTGAAATAGAAGCAATACTTATGTTATGAAAATTGAAACAGAAGCAACTTGCTACTTTTGTGTTGTTTTCTAAGCTTGATAAATATTTCTAAACTGAAACAGAAGCAACTTTAAGATCTTGCAACTTCTATTTGCAAGTTTTTATCTAGAAATGAAGAAAATCTCAATTTAGATCTAGCTGTCTACAAATGTACAACTCCATAAAATTGATTTTCTAACAAAGAACCTTGAATTAATTGCTCACTGCAACACCAATTTGGTGAATAATAGATGATCACATCCTAATATACCAATGTAGCTTATGCGAGATTCGAACTCACGTCATGTGTATCATAACACATCGCTCTACCATTTGAGCTAATAAGCTTTCATATAAATAAGCTTTCATTGTTCAATCAGAAATCAGAAACCTTCAGAGTATTTTAGGTACACAGAGAATTGATGGCTAAAGTAAAAAACTGAAGGAATTCACCAATTGTAAAAACAATCAAACCTTGCCAATAGTAAGTGGCAGATTAGATGAATTCACCAAATGTTCTCAAATGGAAGCAGTAAATGGCAGATTAGATGAATTCTCAAATCAATGGCAAATTAGATCAGCCAATAGAGACATGAAGATAGCAGCAAACCTCATAAAAAAATGAAGATAGCATCAAACGGAAATGGCAGCAACAACCACAATCGAATATAGAGAATATCAATCATCAATCATATTAATCAAACTTTGAGTCAATTATACACACAAAAATATTCATGGGATCGCAAAATCCCCAATCAAAATAGCAAACCTATTCCTAAGACAAACAAATGAAAATTTTCAACAACGAAGTAACCCGATCTAATGTTATCCCAAATTAAACATCCAAAATCGAAAAATAGAAAGAAATCTCATGGCAGTTTCCAGAAATCCAAACCTGACAAGCAGGGGAACGGACGGAGAGCAATCGAGGCAAACAAAATCGATCGGCGGGTCTTCATCCCAAAATCGATCTACCAAGGAAGAGACAACAGCGGTGGAAGGGTCGGAAACCGGCAACGAATCGACGACCGGCAAGTGGGGCGGCGGTGGCGATTGGAAAGGGAGAGGAAGAGGAGGCGGCGTCAGTGATTGACGAGGAAGAGAGAGGCGCGTCTGACTGGAGAGGGTTTCACGTCTGATTGACTGGGAGATGTGGGAAGGATTTGATAATAACAAAAAAGGCTTAAACTTCACATAAACTTCAAAATTGCCACCGCTTCCCAATTACCATTGATCAAGAATGAACGGTCTAGATTAAAAGTTTCTATAGTAGGGGGTTTCTATGGGAAGGGTTGTTTCCACTTGAACCTTCCCCTCAATACCTATACCTATATAATATACTATATTAGAAGTCTGAAACGGTGTAAAACAATTGGTCTCCATGTGAATTAAGTCATACTTCAAGGGTACCTCGTAAAATTTCCGAAATATAAATAATACACAAGAGAAATTTGTTATCTTATTCATTTTATCAGATCTAAAATTTCAAATTGTATGCTTTAAAAATATTATAAAATATAAAAATTACAATTTTATACTACCTCCGTTCCATAATACATGGGCTTTTTTTTTGACACGATTTTTAAGGAGCGAAAAACTCTATGAAATATTATTTTTTTAATCAAATTTTTTATATCATTTGATACTTATTACTAATAAGTATCAAATTATATAAAAAATTTAATTAAAAAAATAATATTTCATATAGTTTTTCACTCCTTAAAAAGCGTGCTGAAAACTAAAAACCCATGTATTTTGAAACGGATGGAGTATTTATTAGTAATAACTATGATTTAAAAAAATAATAAAATAATATATATAATTTATTAATTAAAAAAACGTGAAACACACGGGTAATAAAACCAGTATAATATAACAAGCAGAACTGGAATTCAAGTAAGACTAATGAATTGACATTATTATTATTTAAATTAAAACAGTAGAAAAGAGAAGCAAAATTGAAGATTGCCCAATATAATATATTATCTTCCATATTTGATTCGTTTGTTATACTTGTCTTTTTTGTTTTTTATTTTTATGAGTTTACTTTGGTGTTTAGTGTACAGATTTGGATTCCAGGCATCTCTTTCAACTTTGAAGATGGGCAGACACTTTATTCCTCCTATAGAAGTACATTTTAGAATAAATGTTTCCTCCTATATGAGGAAACATACGTACTTCTATATGTGGAAACAGTTTCCTCATATAGAAGTACGTTTTAGACTAAATGTTTCCTCATGGCTCATATAGAGTTTAACCCATCAGTTTGTTGTCTCAATCAAGAGACTCCGAATTCTCTTCAACTTCGTGTTCTTGTTTCCTCATGGCTCATGGCTCATAATTGGATGAATTAGACCCCTTTTCATGATTTTATCATTGAATGAATCCCTTAGTTAATTTTAGAGTTATATAGACCTTTCTCTATTTGCTAATACTAATTTACCCTTGAGATATTTTCCAGTACTAATTAAAACTATTTCATCACTAATTTTGCCGTGATAATAGGTTTAATTTCAAAATGCTTTTATCAAATTGAATGTGATATTCCCTACAGATTATGGTTGGTCAAACTGTTCGGAAATTCCTGGATCGAATGTATTGCTGGGGTGATTTTTGGAGTGGGTTAAAAAAAATATATTGATGGGGTGATTTTTTTACTTTGCTACGCTTAATATATTGTCGGGGTTTAACGCCTAACATAGCTCCTAGGGAGTGGTCTTACATAAAAGAAACTAACTCCTAAATTGACAGAACACTAACTGACTTAACTAACAAGCTTACCAACTTAGACTCATACTTAATCTTAGAATTGAATTTGAATTACATTTCAACATTTGGGGTTAGTTAAACGGGACTACTTTAGGGTTATTCGGAATTTTGTTTAGCTGCTAGGAATCAATGACATCAATCAAGCCCAGGTATGAAATTGAAATAGGGTTTCAGGTATTTGAAGTGCGGAATAGACAGATATAAAACACGCAAATACTCTAGAAGGAGAATTGAATAGAGTATGTAAACTTTTCGCAGTTACAGAAATCGTAAGACCTTACCGGGGATATAATTTATAATAAATAAATTTTATTTGATTCGTCCACTTGGGGGGATATAATTTATTTATACACATCCTCTTCGGGAGATGTGGTTATCTATTTCACGAGTTAGATCTCATTATTCTAGAAGATAAAATTGATTTATCTCTACAAGGATAAATATATGTGTATATCCACTTTAGGAGATAACGATGTACATCAACATAAAATAAGAAAAATTACTGAACCAAAATACATAGTGTATTCAATAAGATAATCAAACAAACTCAACCTTGATTTTATTTTCTGTGAATAATTAGAGAGATTGATCATAAATTAAACATCAAAGGTCAACCGGACAATACAAGATATACTGATCGATTGTAAAAAGGCAATCGGCATATATAATTAAACACACAAAAATATATATGTATGCTCATGAGGGGAGGAAATAATAATAAAAAATTATTCATTCGATGCATATATACAAGGGGAAAATATAGTCTACATTATCTAGCATATATAGATGCATAGCAATATGACATAAAAGCATATACAGAGATGGAACGATCTTTCAATTCTATCTTCCTTGCAATTCTTTCAACTAAAATGCTCCGGGCTGCTGCTTGTGTTTGGGCTGTAAAATACCGGAGGAAAATGTGTCAGACCATACAAACTTGGAACCTCCAAGTCCTACCCATAGACTCTGAACCCATACCACTTGCTTAAAGCATAAAAGATTTGTGGGCTTGGGCAAGAGAGTTGGCCCAAAAAACGGGCCTAGTCCAAACTCGGCCCGCTAAAATGAGCCAAGATATTCTCATAGGCCCAACCCAAGCTCGCCCAGCCCGGCCCATGCTCGGATCTACTTGTGTGTTGTGAATTCGGCAAACCAATTTTGGGTGATAGGATTTTTTTTTTTTGTTCTGGTCAGCCCATAACCGATTTTTCAGAATACCGACCCAACCCGTCAATTTTAGACCCGAAATCTGAATAACCGATAACCGAAACTCACCCAAATATGAATTAACTGAACCCGATTCAACCGAAACTCATTAAGACCCGAACCCGTTATAACCGAAACCCGAACTTTATGATACATTCTAGTCTATGTAGCACGGAAACGCCTATCACTACAAAAAAAAAACATATTCGCTTCGGCAAATAACCGTAGCCAAAAGCCTCTTTGTGGTAGTCAAAGGGCTTTAGCTTCGGCTTAGCTACGGGAAATCAGGGGGTAGCCAACTGACGGTAGCAAATAGACACTAGCTTCGGGAGATAGCCGAAGCTAGTAATCTAGCTACGGCTAAGCGACGGCTAGGCGAAGCTTGCTTAAAGACAACCAACTATGCTACGGCACGTTGCCGTAGCTAAGTTATTTACGAAAAAATTAAAAAAAAAAACTGTTTTTTAGTCCGAATTCTTCCAAACCGGGCTAAAAAGTCCCAAATTTTTTTGAAAAAAAATAATACAGACAATTTACATATATAATAAAACTTCATTAATTATATAAATTTATATATACATAATTATACAAATTTACATATATAATAAAATGTCAAAAACTACATAATTTACATACATTAATTATACAATACAAAATAACATCAAACTCTTAAAGTTGAACAAGCTACGTGAAATAAGAGTAAATCACTCTATTCACTTAAACAGTGTTTACTGCCTAACAATTTAATCTTGGATTACACATGTATCCTTACTCCTTAGCTTCAAAAAAGGTCCAAAACTCACTAAAAGCATAATATTTTAGCAATCTCTTATGATCAGAGCATATTTCTGTACTATCAAGTAGCTAACAAATCATCCATCAACCATTGACATATCAGCTTGTATATAGAAAAAAGTGACAGCTGAAAAAAGTTGTCCTCAACAATAATCAGAACTCATCAATTAAAAAAAAAGAACACAATATCTTAACTTCAAGCTTGACAAACAATATGGTAAATATATTCAAGTTCCATCCACAAAGTATTGTCCTTTATACATACAAATATATTTGTTGGAAAATCAATCAGTTACCTAGAAAATTTCTGCAAAGTGAAGTGAAGGCTTCTGATTTTTAATAGAAATTAACTGCAAGTCCCTTGGCAAAAATTACCAGATTCAGGGAAAAAAACGGGCAAAGGAAAAAAACCGATAATAATAAACAGGTAAAGAAAAGGTAGCCAACCTCACATCTCCTCTTGAATCCTTTACCAAATTCTCTAAGAGACAACCTGATATCCACTTCTCCCACTAAGTTGTTGTCGTTCTTCACTGCCTTTCCAATCTTTTCTTCTACGTAACTCGTCATGCATTTTTCCGCTCTGACACTAGAAGGGGTAAGTTATGTTTATTCTCTAGCAAGTTTCATATCAACTAAATCATGCATTTTCCCATTATGATTAGTATGCTCAGAAACATCATACACTCCAGCAGATATAGCAGCAAGTTTATCATGAGACTTCAAGACATGGAACTCATGTTCAGTTTTAACACTAACATTATAGTTTTGATCAAGCAAATAAGAAGATAAGTTTCTATCTATATCAGAGTGCAAATTCACAGGCATATCACCTATCATAATGGAATCAGAACAATGCATTTCAGGAGGTTTAGAAGATGTTACCAAACTTACTCTCCCATCTAATGTATCAGTGTGTCACCTCTGCAGATTGCTTCAATGCCCTCTCAGTTTAGGTTGGACATTTCCTCCATTTTCAGCACCTCCTACAGCAGCTACATTTGGGCTTTTCACATCAGCAACAACAGCCCCAAATTGCTATTTTTCAACAGCCCTAACAGCAGCTTCATCCGGTGTTTTTCCAGCTACAGCAACACCTTCAAGTTGCTGTTTTACAGCAGCCATAACAGCTCCGTTTCGCTGCCCCTTAGTAGCCCCAGATGCTACACTTTCCTCAGCAAACAACTGCATTTTAGAGCCCTTTTCAGACTCAACAAGCTGCTGTCCTGAGCAAATCTACAAGCAAGAGAGTACTGATTGCACTCTTGATCACATATTCATAGTCCATATCAAGGATGTCTTTATTTCTCCAAATCTCCATCTCTAAACTTTTATCTCATAAACTCCATCTTTAGACATTCACAAATTTGAATCATCTATGTGCAACACATATATAAAATAAAATAAAAAAAGCAAAGCAATCTTGACCTCTCTAACTCAGTGGTCTCAACCTACCATAATCCTAGCTCCTTGCCTGCCAAAGATTGACCCAATTTTTGTTTATAATAAACCCTAAAGGTTAATTAAACAAATAATTGTCATTTTTTGTTTCAAAAATGGAAAGGAGGGGGTACCAGTAGTGTCCCAAAGGCACAAATTCACAATACTCCCATCCACAACCACATTTGCACTGAAATTCTCAAACACTGTTGGCACATAGTCCTGAAAAAACAAAAAATTAATACTAAATCAGCCACACTTTCAATAAATTGGAGCTTGAATTTGAATCTTAAGCTATAGAAAACCTTAAACAGATAAAGAAAACCCTAAATAACCCTCGCTCCGCCCCCAATCTCAACCATCCCAAATCAACAACTACCAAATCCGATTCCACCCTCAAAACCCTAAGACTAACCATATCAATTTGTAGATATCCACTGAGTATGTGGATTCCTTCCTCGACAGTAAACACAAAAACCCCAAAAAAAGGAAGAAAAAAGAGAGAGACGGGATGAAATAACAAGCATTGAAGACAAAGATCGAATTAGTAAAGTGAATGAGAAGGATAGATGGAAGAAAATAAAGGGATTTCCGAAAAGAAGAACCTTCGTGTCTTCTTCGGGTTGACAGATCAGTCTACTGGTGGCTTCGACTCGCTGAGAACCCCTCCCTCTCCAAAGAGTGACGATTGCTTGGTTGTTCTTCATGTGTGGCTAGCATCAAGCCTCAATCATAGATCTGAAATGAAGAAGGAGAGTATGAAAGGGAGAATCCTCATCCTTTTTGTTAGATCTGAAACGGAGAGTGAAAAGAACAAATGAAGAGGCGGTGTTTGAGAAATGGTAAAAAACCCTAATTTTTCCCAAGCGGGAAATATACCCGCCCAAATAATTAATTTTTTTTTAGTTTTCGCAAAAAAAATTAGCTACAGGCACGGCCACGCCGAAGCTAAAACTACCCAATGGCTACGGCAAAACCTTCCCGAAGCTACTCCAAATCTGAAATTAGCCCAACGACCTCATCCGTAGCTATGCCGAAGCTAAAATAACCCCAATGGCTACGCTAAAACCTTTCCGAAGCTACTGTCCGAAGCCAATATGTTTTTTTTTGTAGTGTATGTAGGTCACAGTGTCGTGTCGGAAACATGGACACGACACGAAACACCTCGGAAACGCCTGGACACGGTCAGGACACGGTCAAGACACGATCAAACTTCGAACACGTATGGAAACGCGATGGAAACGCCTTGGACACGTTTCACAAATAATGGACACGGGTTGGAATTAAAAAAAAACGGTTCTTAATTAAAATAAAAAAGAAAAAAGCAAACCCGGCTATCAACCTTTGCCCTTTTCTTCTTGAGCGTCATTTTGCACTAGCCGCCACCGAGCGCTGTTCTACACTAGCCACCGCCGTTCTTCAATCTACACCAGCCAATGTCGATCGCCGGGCTTTCTGAACACAAACGAGTGTCGTTCCTATCAATCTTCCTTCAACTCTTCTCTCCCTATCTCACTCCCTCTCTATACCTTGATTTATTTTCAGATTTAGGTGTAGGATCTAGAAATTGATGATGGTTCAGGCTCACAAACTAATGAAGTTAGCAGAGGGGGTATTTATTCGAAACAGAACGTGGAGGTGGAGTGGACCACTTTGGGATTATGTTGATAACTTGATATAGTTGGCAGAACAGCGGGAGGGGTAACAAGACATGATGGTGGACCACCTCCTCTCTATACTTTGATTTATTTTTAGACTTAGCAATGTTTATTTGTATATATTTTGATTTGAAATGTTATATAATTATTTATTTATATCTCATTGGTCTTAACATCTAGGTGGCTCTTATTAGTATAAATGTATACATCTTTGCAAGACCTTTAAAATGATATATATATCATATATCTTTGGCGTGTCCGTGTCCTATGTTTTTTGAAATTGTCGTTTCCCCGTGTCTTCCCGTGTCCGTGTCCTGTGTCCGTTTCCGTTTCCGTGCTACATAATTTCTAGTAAATTTTTTAAAATGAATCTTGAAATAATGAAAACTTGAGACAATCCAAACCCGAAATAACTGAAACCTGAGACAACCGAAACCCGAAATAATCGAAACCCGAATAACCAAAATCCAATGCAACCGAAACCCGAACCCAACCCAACCCATTGACCAAATTATTAGACATTACCCAAAATCTGAATGGCCCGAAACCTAACTAACCGAACCCAAACCCAACCCGACCCGCCCGGTTGCCACCTCAAGACCGCTGTTATCTAGATTTTTATTTGATGTCCAGCTCTACTGTCCATTTAGCAAACCGCTAAAGATTATGCTTGCTCACTTGCTATTACTTCCCTTTGTGCACTAGACAATTTCACTTGATGTTATAATATACTTCCTCCGATCGGAAATATTTGATGTTTTAGGAGGTCAAATTTGATCAATAATATTTGATGTTTTAGAAGTAATAACTACACTTTTTTTTTACTTTTGCAATCATAATAATATAATTTGTATTTTTTTTTGCTTAACCAATTACATTTGTACACAATAAATGTGATGGATGAGTAAAAGTTATTTGATGGGGTATTTAAAGGTAGAAGTGACATTTCTTAATATTTGTGCAAATCTCTAAAACATCGTTTATTTCTGATCAGAGGGAGTATTACAAATATTATTTTTATAATTAGAAACGATGTTATAAATACTATAGACATCGGACAATGATCGATGTGATTTTTTTTTACTTTTTACATTACCCATAGACATCGAATTTTTTTTTGGTAGAAATCAGTTATCATCCGATGTTAAATGACAAATTTCTAATAGTGTCAACACTCAACAACATTTCAGCATAGTTTTTGGTAATTTGGTGGTTTCG
This sequence comes from Persicaria tinctoria, assembly GCA_037127255.1. Lineage (NCBI taxonomy): Eukaryota > Viridiplantae > Streptophyta > Magnoliopsida > Caryophyllales > Polygonaceae > Persicaria > Persicaria tinctoria. Next base: position 13,859,683 of record JBANSL010000007.1, on the reverse strand, counting down.
AAACCCATACCACTTGTTTAAAACATAAAAGCTTTGTGGGGTGGGGAAGAGGGGTTTGAGAGATCATTTACATAAAGGTGTTTTTTATTCCTGTAAAGGATCGAGAGGACATTTCAATAGCACTTAGAAAGTTAGAAGCCGGGATTTGGTATGCCCACAAAGCAACCTTTTCACGTTCATATACATCCAAAGACCGAACACCAAATGAAAGGAATAAAGAACACCATATAATCATATATCATGTTTTTTTTTTTTGGAAGAAGAGCATCAAATTTAATTTGTCGTTTGGCTGTTTAAGGAAGGAGGGGTAGGCACGAATAATGCCCAGTAATCTAGTGAACCGGTTCACTGTACCTAAAAAAACAAAAGTGGACTATCTTGTCCTTATCCATCTACAACAAAAAATTCATTTTTAAAAGTTTTTTTTTTCTTATTTCTAAAAACACCTTATATATAACACTTTTATTTTACTTTTCAAACAAAAACACATTGTGTAGTAAAGTTGTTTTTAATAAAAATATCTTAAATTTTTTAACAAATCAAAATATAATCATATAATATTTGTTAAAAACTAAAGGTGACATTTTATATGTTTTATTTTATTTTTTAAAATTTAAAGTTTATATGTTTTAATTTATTTTAAATCATAAATAACAAATAAAAAGATTTAATATATATATATAATGAAAAATAGTGTAGCCCTGAATAATACCTTGAATGAAATCGGATGGTTAATACCTTGAATTTGATGGTATATATTCATAGCTAGGATTGTGGGTATGAAGGGGGTGACACTCAGGGACGGAATGAGGGGTGAAGCCCACCCCGTTTTTTTGAATGTTCGATATATAGTATAACTATGCTAAGTGGGCAGTAAACTCTCCTAGCTCAGCTGATGTAAGGCTTTTGCTTTCAATTGTAGCTATCACACAGACCCAAGTTCGAGTCTCTTCCACAACAATTTCTTTCTTTTGCCTTGATTATTTTTCCAATATAATAATTTTATTTATTGTCTAATGTGAATTCAGTCCACTTTGCAGAGAAGTGCATGTAAAAGGGAATCAATTCCTCGATTTTTATTCAGCTCTATACACTGTATTTACGAAATTTGGGTCGTGTCGTCGTATCATATTTGTTTTTTTAGAAGAGAGCATCATTTTTGTGGTTTAACTGTTTAAGGTAAGGATAGGCACAAATCCACAAAGAAGGCCGGCATGAAAGTGGCTTAAAGCTCATATCAAAGATGGATGCCAAACTTGGAACCTCCAAGTCCTACATGTAGACTCCAAACCATTGTGTCATTCAGTTTTTTGTTTCATTCACACACGATTTTAAATATAGTTCAAATCATTGTAAGGGAATTTTGTCGTTTTGCGTTTAAGAAAGAAGAAGTGGGAGATGTCTTGTAAGAGTAGGGAGATCAAGATTCTCATAGGAATAGTTCACTTGATTTCCCATACTAAGTTTTATCAAGTTTATATCATGTTTATAAAGAATGAAACTCCTATTTTTAGTATATAAATTATTCAAAAAACAACCATATGTGATCTTCATCTATAAGCTTCACACCAAACTCCTTAGTTTATAAGCTTCTCTTGATCCCTGCACAATGCCCAGGCAGCAAAAAGCTATCCAGCGACTTTCCCAGAATCAAAATATACAATCATAACCTTTTGTTTGTCGTTGATTCGATTGAAAACAGTCGTGCTACGACAGTTGGGGTTGATTCCAAGTTGGCAATTAGCTTTTCAATATCAAAAAAATCACAACCCTTTGTCGGCAAGTTCTTTGGGACAATGGTTGTATGTTTGTAGCTACAAGACCGAAACACGAGGCCCTCTGGGAGAAGTAAAAATTAGAAGCCATAATTTTAGCCCGTAATCAAACATCTCTTGTGAACTCTTAGGTTACCTGCACGAGTGCCATATCTACAAACCAATGATGATGATGTGTGCGAAGCTATTCCCAGTAAATCTTCTTTTTCCTCCAACAATGATGGATCTAAATAGAAACCTCCTACCTGTGTTCCTTTTCCACTTCCTAGTATTACCTCATGTACATTTTTTGGGCAGAGAAGGTTGGCATGTAATACTTGTATTTCACCACTTAATGTAGCTATTGCTAAACAAGCAGAAGAAACTTCTACCCACTGTAATAGAGATTTAAAGTAGGCTATCAGATGATACAATAGCTGTCCATATATACAAGACAATTCTACATGTGGACGATGGTGTCGTTTCGTTTGATTGTTGTCATGTGCATTTACCTATAATCAATCTATCTGATACCGACTTGCAACCCTTTGCTCTCAATGAACCTCTTCTTCTTGCTTTGATTGTCGCTTCGAGTGAGTTGTCTTGCTTCATATTGGACCTGTTTCGCCTTTCATCTCTTCTCTTCTACTGAAACATTCTTCAACTGCAGATGTCGGAATCCCACTTCCATGTCGAACCACAAGCACATCTTTATCCACCTTGATGCCACACCCTTCAACCTCTTGAACCTACATGTATATACAAGTATGAAAACTCTCATCGTCTACTAGGATCTTCAAAGAGTATTCGTCGATTCTTTCTTCTCCAGACAGTGAAAGATTCATCCTTCTGTTCCTCAATCTTATTCGAAACAATCCTATTAGTTGCAATGGAGATTACCATGAGGTTCTGCTGTGTGTTCTGGGGAAAAAGGAAGCGCTACAAAATCAAGGACGTGATTGAAAGGGTTTCTTGAAAAAAGGGTGAGCTTCAGGGTGATACACATTGATCGATCTTAGAGATCTTCAGTTGGCTTTCGACGTTAATTTGTGTCGGTGTTTGTTTGATGTTCTCAGCAATCTCTCCACCTGATGAAGAAGGAATACGACAGATCAATCGCAGAGCTCGAGAACAAAGCTGTAGCCAAAGAAGAGGAGGAAGCAACCACTGCGCCTGAAATCATCTAAAAACTGAGTGATTTGGTGCGGGAAAGAGAAGGTCTAACGTGGTAGTAAGATCAGTACCCTTCCTCTTCTCCTTGAGTCTTATTTTCTCATCCATAATGTCAGGCCTCAAATCATCATCGTCTTCATCATCATCACTGCTTTCATTATTAAAGACAATATCTTCATCCTCTGGCTCTTTCATCTTGGTTTCACTTTTCTTTAAGATCCTATGGCATGAGAGTAATTGAGATGCTATTAGACATAAAAATAACTATAAAGTAAAGGTTGGAAGGTAAAAAAAAACACAAGAATAAATTTGAAAAACATTGTTTTCTTTCTAAACTAAGCAAGTGATGTGAATATTATACCCCATGAATGAACGTCGCCCTTGTCTTTTCTGGTGTTTTTCTGGCATTTCTCTGATTTGTTCCAGGGAGGTTCTTGTACCACCATGTAAATTACGCCCACCTGCAAAAACATTTTTTTATTTTCTCCTCATCTTAGAATTTAACCCTCTCTTTTATCCACCTCCGCTTTCCTCCTGAAAGGCAAATTCAAATTGGTCGACTCACTAAGAGCATGGGGCCTCTTTACAGCCTGGATGAGCTCATTAACAGAATTATTTGCCATGTCCTGACAGGCTGCAAAATTTCACACTGGCGCTGTCAATATCATATTATCATGTAACACTAAGAAGCTGAGTGGTTTTGCCGTTTCCTCAAACTATGAAGCAGTATCCCCATAACACTCGGAATAATCCGGAACACTCGGAATGGTACAACCACTCTGGACCAGCCACGACATTTACCTTGCAGCACACCAAATCCTTCAGCTCTTCTGGAGAAAGAACCGATAATTTCTTTGACAGATCAACACGCTTATGTATCGACCCAATATTTGCCAGAGCCAATTCCCTCAACTGTCACACAAGAGGGACCAAGATTGATAATGTAAAGATAAGAAATGTTGATCACCTCAAACTTCATACCAACTTTTTTTAAGAGAGTTATTATTTCTGCATAGTAAAAAAGGAGAAGAAGAAAAATCTAAATGATCACCTTTGGAGCTTTTTAAAGGCAAGCAAGTAGCTGAAAAGATTGAAAACGGTCATAGTGAGCCTTTATCACTTCATCGTCAGTAAGTTGTGTCCCATCATGATTGTCTCTTTTAACCATTCTCTTCCATTTTTTAATTAACTCTGGAATTAAGACATAGTTTCATCTGCAGTTGAAGAGGCAGGTTGTTCACGGATATGATAGATATCAACGATTATGTAAAGTAACTAATCTAAATTCTAGAATCACCTCCCAGCGACCATGTGAAAAACAATGCCAAGATTGCAGGCTTGCCAACCTTAGGACAGTATCACTGACAACTTCGTCTTCCAGACTGTCAGAAAAAAGGCTAAAAGTTAATACAAGCCATGGGCTCAAGAGTCAAGATCATTTTGTTTCCTAAGATCTATTGCATAATAACTCGTACACACCCTAAGTAACTCAAATACAGAGCGTCAAAAGACAATGGAAACCTTATACAGTACCCTTTTTTTTTTCTTCCTATTTTTCAAAATGCACCTTTATAAAAATTTGACAGCACTATAAAGATACCTTAAATTGACCGTAATCACCACTTTGTTGTAATATCCTATCAATGTTTTCTATATAATTAATTGCCTGTGTTTTAGCCACATTCAACAACAAAACCAGCACAGACAAGTAAATCTTAGCTTAGGAAGAAACTTCATCAGATAGTACAAGGAGTAAATCTTTGCTTACGAACATGCTACACTATCAAACACGGTCAAACCTCATAGTTTTACAAGGAATGAAGGAAAATGATCCCCTAAATCGTTTGACTATTGTTTCACCAAAATTGTTATTGACTGCGCATCTTGTACCTAGATATCTATATCCTCCAAATCATGATGCAGATCAAACGTCACTTGCAGCCTCTAGAATATAAAGAAATGCAGTTCAAGCTAAGGGGCTGCTTGTTATAAACTATTTGTGGTACCACAGCAGCAGCAACAATCACATAAAGTAATATGCATTTGGCTGAGTGTCATCAATGGCGGCAATGACAATACTATGGCTCATAGGGCATAATTCATTTTTTGTCTGGGAAGAAGGATCTGTTCAGGAAAAAAAATGCTAAAACAGGTTGAAGCCTTCAAGGTTGGATAGTTCAAAAACATAGACATAACAGATGGAACTCAGGTTGTTTGACTAAGGAAATGCAGTATTGATGTTAACAAATAACAATGGATAGAAAGAGAGGAAATACAGCATGAGAAGAAAGATGGAGTAAGACAACTGAAGGAGAAAAACATTGTATGAGCAGATATTTATGCTGAAAGAACAGAGGAGAAAGCACAGATGAAGAAGGATTATATAGAAACTACTGAGTCAAATGAGCACAAGAAATTTGCCAAAGCTGCAATAGATGACATATCATGTACCTAGGCATAATCTAAGTAAAAGTGACTCACAGAGTCAGGAAAGAAGTAATTCAGTTATGGAAATCAATACAGCTAGTTCCTAAAATCATCATGCAGCCATATGAAACAAGGAGAATAATAAAAACAAACCTGAAAGGCATTAATCATGAAAACCAAGTAATTTGTCTTCTCCGCTATTCTTAAATCTCCTTCCTGCAATTCCAATGTAACAGTAAAAAAATCCCATTCTTGCTGATATTGTAAGTTTTAAACTGGTGAAATAATCCAAAAATGTGGCGAATTTTGTTGAGAAACAATCAGAGAACTTTCACTCTCTCAAAAAACATTTCATGACAAGATTTTTTAATGTTGAAAATAAATAGGTTGTCCCCTTGCAATAAGAAGTTCAAAGGTAAGTCATCAGACTAACATAATGTTTTTTCATAAATCTATTCCCAGTAGAGGTATGTATTGTTATACCCTGCTCTGAGCGGGGTAAATTGGGGTTGTTGTTCTTGTATTGTTGTTGTGATTAGGAGATAAGAGTATCAAAAGTAACAAACTGAAGAGATCATAAGAGCAAAAAACTCCATCATGAAAACAGATACCTCATCCTTAAGCCGAAGAACTCTCTCAAGGAACGCCTTGAAGTTATCTTTTTGGTCATGAAAGCATACCCAATCAGCTATGTTCTCTCTGAGCGGCAAAGAAGAAGACCATGATAGCAGAGCATATCAGCATATTTATATCAAACAGCAAACATGGTTAGGAAATATCCACCAACGAAACTCCATTTGCTTGAAATATATATTATATCAATCTTTGTCACACAGCCACACAGGACGCAACTATTGGATAATAAGTAACAATAGTTGTCTATAAACTTATTTTAGGGATAGACAAGCATTAAGTTCTAATGCTCTACAATAGACAATACTAAGTAACTTATTAAACAAACGTGTTGACAATGCAGGCAAGTATCTTTATACCTTCCCCATTGTCACCGTCTTTTTCTTCCAGCTACAAAATTGTGGGTAAATGGTTGAGATAAGCTTTTCTAAATAAATAAAATAAATGAACAACACCATAATCCAAGACTGAAGGATGTAAAAGATACCACTTACAACAAGGCCAACATCAGCAACCACTCGGCGAATCAACTCCAAACTAACTTCCTCTCCACACCACGTACCCGAGAAGAAGAAAAACCACCAGTTTGCTCTTCCACTCCCCCCAAAAAAAAATCAAATGCATCCTCAAGCCGCCAACTCTTTGCCTAACAACGTAAAAATATAAAAAAGCTTTATCCACAAAACAATAACAACTAAATTAATTTTTTTTTTAAAAGACAAGAAACCTCCCAATGACTTGAAGAAAGGCCTCAGCAGTATCAATCGTTTGACCGACAACGATGTCAAGAAAAGTGGATATTAAAGCCTGCTTTGCAATGGTCGTTAATATGTACTCCATTTCATGCTAAACTGCAATGTTAAAGGGGGGTGTAAATAGGTAACTACAAAATATATAAACCTCTCGAACAACCCGAATGAGCGAAGGTAAAAAAAAAAACTAATAAACAGACATATTATGACACAAAAAGATGCAATTAAATAGAGAATGAACAAAACCGCAACTAAAAAAACAAAAAAGATCTATTTTCATCTTTTTAATTCCAGTATAGCTTATTATAAATGAATATCAAATTTCTATAAACAAAGACAAATGAAGAAGGAAAGATCCATCTGAATTATGTGTCTACCCAAACCAAAAAGCTAAAGATGAGACCTTTTGAGGGTTCTCTTATTTGTTAGACCTATGTGATGTTATTTGGACTATAGAAATAAATAAATAAATATACACTTTTTCGCTACAAGAAATATTAAAAGCCATGCATATTCTCTGTGAAGGCTCATGAGATGGTTGTATTTTTTCTCCTTTGCAAAAAGAAAACTGCAATCAATAGGTAAATACATGGCTATTAGTATGGAGAATTATCACTGCCATCAGTTAAAGAAGCTAATGAGGATATGGACTGTAAGGGGACTCAAATCCCAACCCAAGTTTTGCAGCTTCCTAAAAGTAAAACACTACTATCCTTCAAATACCACACAATAAAACAGAACTCGTCATCAACCAAAAAAAATTGAGAAAAAACGCACTGAGTAATCTAACAAATAATGAACAATCATAGGGAATAACAAAGCAATTGCCACAAATTAAATCCAACAATACCACTCTATAGAGATAACTAAAGAGGCTGAAAGGAAAGCGAAAATGGATGTTCTACCAATTTCAATGAGGTTGTAGCTAGTGTAGGCATGGCAGTGTAAGAAATTGCCAATAAAAGCAATAGGAGGCAAGATCATCAGATGGGGATATGGAAATGAAAAAATCTAGGTGATTCAAGAGCTCCTATAATTCAGGTGACATGGCTTCATTGACAGATTGTTAACTGCCAACAGAATAACCAGAACTCGCAACAACCAATATAAAAGGGATAAAGATTACCTAAAAATGAATTAAAAAAAGATTAAATAACAATAACCTTGATCAGAACTCCGGAACTAAACTTCCCCAAAGCCCAAAATCAAGCAAAAGTGATTTAGAACATGGCTTCATTGCCAGATTGAGGGCCACCAACAGAAAATTAAACCCTAAAATTCGGAATCCATAACTCCACCAACTAAAAAAATGAGATAAAGATTGCCTTAAAATGTAGGATAAAAGGCTTAATTAAAAACAAAACAGATGAGAATCCTGGAACTATACACCCCAAAAGTAAAAAACGAAGCAAAACTGGTCAGAACAGGCCTTGCCTGAGACTCTGAGAGATTGAGGGCCATTAACAGAACTTAAAAAAACAATTAAATGGATGAATTTCCACTTACCTTGTAGTTTCAATATCAAATTATTATTAATCATGTATTGGCCATTTATGAAATAGCCACTTTGTCAAAATATATGCTAGTAAATAGCAGTGGACCATATCATGTATACTTACAAAGAGAGAAGAATAGTTTCTGTTTAGAGGAATGGAAATCATTTCCCTCTGATGCCTTGTAACCATCCCGCCAATGCTTATACAACTTCTGTTTGAGACCATAACCCATAGCAGGCTAAACATCCTGAAATTTTTATTAAAAAAATTTAAAAGCAGAGTTTCAAATACGCACCGGGTTAAGATAGACAGTTATCTAAGACGATGCCAAATGAAAGCCTCCCAAAACAGATTTTGCTTTTGAAATGGTGAGAAAATACTTGAGGATTAAAAAATGAGAGCAATTGGGAACTAACATACCACTTCCTTTCTAATAGTGTAGGAACAGAACTCCCGACTAAAAAAAAGATTAAAAAGGGTACATACTGATAGTGGCATACATAACAACTAATGACATTTACTTGGGTCATATTACATTGTCAATCATCTATTGCAAAAATAAAAAAACATTACATATCATCTTATAACAATAGAAACCAGAGAGTTGTAAAAGTCAAGAAGTAAGAGACAGCAAAGGATACCATAACACAACTTTTTCAGAGTCTTCTACCTGAACTACCGCATCAGCTCCATCAGGAATAGGACCTATACAAAATATCAGAAACACAAATCTATGAACATAGGTGTTTACATAACCAGTCAACAAAGGTGTTCACATAAGCAGTCAACAAAGCTCTAAACTATAAATTTGCTTCTTTTCACCTATGCAAAACTTGAACCACAATGACCCAATTTCCAGGTCTTTGAATCTATGATTTCAGGTTCAACACAAAAAAAAAAAAAAAAAACGAAGAACCCTAAACCTCAGATTGCTAAAATCGAGCCAAACACCTCAAATTGCTAAAATGATCACCGAATCAAGCCCTAAGCCACGCAAACAGAAACGAAGAACCCTAAACCTCAAATTGCTAAAATCGAGCCAAACACCTCAAATTGCTAAAATGCTCACCGAATGAAGCCCTAAGCCACGCAAACGACGCGATTCAAGAGGAATCGGGGTGTGATTCAGTGGGCGTCGGGGACTAGGGCTGGAAATAACCCGCGGGTACCCGCTCCACCCGTATGACCCGCTTTTTTTTTTGCGGGCGAAAACCCGCAAAAAAGCGGGTGATGGGTGGAGCGGGTGCGGGTGAAGCGGGTGATGGACGGATTATGGGTGGAGATTTTTCACCCATAACCCGCCCCATTAACCCGCCCCGCACACCCGCATTAAACCCTAAAATTATATATATATATATATATATATATATATATATATATATATATATATATATATATATATATATATATATATATATATATATATATATATATATATATATATAGGTATTTGTGATATTACAATTTTACCCTTTACAATTTTAACCTTTAGAAACCCTAATTGCCTCACTTTCTAATTCTCAGTGATAGTCTGATAGACGACATTGAGTCTCCGCCTCCATTCTCCATTCACGCATACGCTCATCTCTATTCACGCTCGCATCCACCCATAACCCGCCCCATTCTTCTAGTTCTAATTTTCAGCCTTCATTTTATAACTTTGTACCACGTTATTCTGATGATTTACATGTATTTGACTTCCACGAACTCAATTTTCTAGTATTTGTAAGTTACAATTTATGTTTTTATTCATCTTTCAATTTTCTTAAATCAAATCATATTTAAATGATCTCACCCATTGGGTACCCGCTCCACCCGCATCACCCGCGCGGGTCGGATGAGGGTGAAAAAGTTTGCGGGTGATGGGTGGAGCGGGTGGAATTATAAACCCGCGGGGCGGGTGATGGAGTGGCTTCATCCACCCATAACCCGCCCCATTTCCACCCCTATCGGGGACTGATGGCAGGAGGAAGAGAAGTCGGACGAAGAGAGAGCGACGGGAGAGGAGAGAGATGAAGAAGAAGGGGCAAAGGAGGTGAAATCTGATCCAGCCCTAAGATACGCAAGCGGCTTAATTCAGGGGACGTCGAGGTGCGAATCAGGCGGCATCGGGGACTGGTGGCAGGAGGAGGACAAATCGGAGGAAGAGAGAGAGGCGGTGGAGGAGATAGGTGAAGAAGAAGGGGCGAAGGAGGAAGAACCGGAGCACGGGGATAATCTTTGACTAAGGGCAAAATAGTAAAAGTGATAACGGGTCATTCGGGTCGGGTTCGGGTCGGGTTCGGGTCTCGAGTAAAATGGGTCCTGGGTAAGACGGGTTCCGGGTTTTTCGGGTTGACTAGAACCCGGGTTTGACCGGGTTTCGGGTCATTTCGGGTCGATTTCGGGTTTGTCAATTTTTTCTTTTTTGATTTAAAAAAATCATAATTTGATAATTTTGCGATAAATTTGAATTAAATATAAAAAAAATTAATTATATTTAGTTATAAATCAGCCGAGTCAATCGAGTAAATCGGGTCAAAGCCCAGATTACTCGGAAAATTTTTGGGTTCTCGGGTTCGGATCGAAAAAAAATTCCGGGTCAAAATTTTCGGGTCTTGACCCAAAAAATTTCGGGCGGTCGGGTCGGGTTATGTTTTGACAGGTCTATATATATAGAGAGAGAACGGATCAAATGTTTACAAGTCTTATTGTGTTTTGTGTTAATAAATCTGGATCATTGATTGAATGAAAATGGATGGTCTAGATTATTTCAAGAATGATGGATCTAAATAGAAACCTCCTATATGTGTTCCTTTTCCACTTCCTAGTATTACCTCATGTAGATTTTTTGGGTAGAGAAGGTTGGCATGTAATAGTTGTATTTCACCACTTAATGTAGCTATTGCTAAACAAGCAGAAGAAACTTCTAGCCACTGTAATAGAGATTTAAAGTAGGCTATCAGATGATACAATAGCTGTACATATATACAAGACAATTCTACCGGTGACATCCTGTGGACGATGGTGTCGTTTCGTTTGATTGTTGTCATGTGCATTTACCTATAATCAATCTATCTGATACCGACTTGCAACCCTTTGCTCTCAATGAACCTCTTCTTCTTGCTTTGATTGTCGCTTTGAGTGAGTTGTCTTGCTTCATATTGGACCTGTTTCACCTTTCATCTCTTCTCTTCTACTGAAACATTCTTCAACTGCAGATGTCGGAACCCCACTTCCATGTTGAACCACAAGCACATCTTTATCCACCTTGATGCCACACCCTTCAACCTCTTGAACCTACATGTATATACAAGTATGAAAACTCTCATCGTCTACTAGGATCTTCAAAGAGTATTCGTCGATTCTTTCTTCTCCAGACAGTGAAAGCTTCATCCTTCTGTTCCTTGATCTTATTCGAAACAATCCTATTAGTTGCAATGGCGATTACCATGAGGTTCTGCTGTGTGTTATGGGGAAAAAGGAAGCTACAAAATCAAGGACGTGACTGAAAGGGTTTCTTGAAAAAAAGGTGAGCTTCAGGCCAGGGTGATACACATTGATCGATCTCAGAGACCTTCAGTTGGCTTTCGACGTTAATTTGTGTCGTTGTTTGTTTGATGTTCTCAGCGATCTCTCCACCTGATGCAGAAGGAATACGACAGATCAATCGCAGAGCTCGAGAACAAAGCTGTATCCAAAGAAGAGGAGGAAGCAACCACCGCGCCTGAAATCATCTAAAAACTGAGTGATTTGGTGCGGGAAAGGGAAGGTCTAACGTGGTAGTAAGATCAATACCCTTCCTTCTTCTCCTAAAGTCTTATTTTCTCATCCATAATGTCAGGCCTCAAATCACCATTGTCTTCATCATCATCACTGCTTTCATTATTATTAAAGACAATATCTTCATCCTCTGGCTCTTTCATCTTGGTTTCACTTTTCTTTAAGATCCTATGGCATGAGAGTAATTGAGATGCTATTAGACATAAAAATAACTATAAAGTAAAGGTTGGAAGGTAAAAAAAAAACACAAGAATAAATTTGAAAAACATTGTTTTCTTTCTAAACTAAGCAAGTGATGCGAATATTATACCCCATGAATGAACGTCGCCCTTGTCTTTTCTGGTGTTTTTCTGGCATTTCTCTGATCTGTTCCAGTGAGGTTCTTGTACCACCATGTAAATTACGCCCACGTGCAAAAACATTTTTCGATTTTCTCCTCATCTTAGAATTTAACCCTCTCTTTTATCCACCTCCGCTTTCCTCCTGAGACTGTTGTACGATGGGAAATCAACCACAAATAAAATACCTCAATTCCCACTATGTAGATAGCGGAAGTCGGGATCGTTCCACTGGAGAGAGGACAGCACTTTCTAGAGTAGTTCCTGTGATCTAACAACACACAAAAATCAGTAGCAAAGGCGGTCGATATCGACTAGAGAGGTCGATATCAAGGGGATGGTCGAGAGAAGTGATGAATGTCGAGTGATCTTTTGTTTTCCAGCAGCGAAATAGAACAAAAAGCAAGGGATTTTATGGATGTAAACAATATAAAAAGAACTTCCAAGGTCAAGGGATAACCACAACAACAACCATGCATAAACCACACAAGAATCATAGAACAAAGATCATGTTTTTATCATCAACAGACAGCTTTCGCATACTTCACAAATAGAAAATAGAGGCTTTCGCATAAAACCTATTTGTTCTACCTTTTCTTAATTAGATCCCTTTTACTTTCGTCAAAGATCTCTAATTACTATCCAAATTCATAATTAAATCCACTTTCGCTTCATAATCATAAACATGGAATTGTCCTCAACTTTCGCAAAGGATTTAAGCACAAGATAGATGATGATAAACTCATAAAAACATCATAGATTCAAGCTTTCATACATGGCTATCGTTGGGCTCACCCCAACCCTAGAAGAAGAAGAACTACTCACACATAGCTATAGAAAACATGCTGAAAATTGAATAAAACATAATATGAAATTGCAATTAAAATCAAACCTCAAAACCAATGCCAAAACCTTCAACAAAAACTCCAAACTTTCCGTCCCAAGCTGTTGTAAATTCAGCGTCTCTTCCTTGCTGTCAATTCAGCCGTGTGATGGATGTGTAAAAAGTGATCCCTAATTAGCCTCTAATTGGCTTTATTTAAAGATAGAATTTAAAACTTAATCTCCAAGGAAAGAGATTTAATCTTAGGAAAATAATACTCCCTCTGTCTCGAAAAACAAGTCGTTTTAGCAATGTGCACTAATTTTAATAAAACACTCACCTATCAATCAACATCATCATTCCACTAACTTTTTTCCTTTAATTTTATTATTTTTAAATACCCACTATATTTTTTAACCAATCAAACTCATTTAAAAAGTTAACAACACAAAACCCAATACAAATCATTATTATCCCCATACCTAGAAAACCTAAAACGACATGTATTTTGATACAACTCAACTAGTCTAAAACGACTTGTTTTTCGAGACGGAGGGAGTATAATCTATCTAAGGAATGATAAAATATCCCAAGTCTATCTAACTAAAAGATCCTAAAAAGGAATTAAATAGAAACCTTAATTAAAAAGCCCAAAAATCAATTAAAACAGCCTGCCAGAAAATTCTGCTGGTGCGCAGATTCGCACAGGGTATCGGCGCCGAGGTCTGGGTGTCGGCATCGAGGTACCTGTTCGAATGCAGTAACTTCTGTTTTTCTCCAGCTTTTCGTCTCTGTCTTCAATCGCACTTTCCCGAGTCCTCGTTTATCCGATTGACGCATATGAATATGCGTTAGAAAGCTCTTTTCAAGGACTACAAATCTCATGAAGGCTCCAGATCTCGAATCGAAGTGATGGATGGCGAAAATAAGGCTTTTCTCCAGCTGCACCTCTTTTCCCTTTTGCTTGGCTTCTCCATTGCATTCATGATTTTTCATTAAGCTCTAAAGTGCACCCAAACTCTTCCAAATCAGCTCCAATACCTATAAAATCACACCAAAGCTTGTGTAGACTCCATATCTTGCAATATTAAGCGTAACTACACATTTTCCTTACTTTCCCAATACAAAAGCTAATAAAATGACTTAGATGGAATGAAAACACGATGTAAAATATGACTAAATATGCAGACATCAGAGACCATGTGCAACCATGGGTTTTACTTACCTTATAGGTCTTAAAAGATAAACCCATGGTTGCAAGTCAAACCTTAAGGGAAGAGGTTGGAAGGGGTTACCCCTTCCCACCAAGGTAACCTCTTCCCTTTTATTTTTACTTTCTCTTTTCTTTTTAAACACACAAGTGGGTCACTATATGTTATTTATATTTTTTTAAACACACATGTGGGGGAACAAGGTAACCTCATGGTTGCAAGGGTAACCTCTAAAGAAGAGGTAGAAAAATTAGAAAATAATTTAGAGAAAAAAAATATATGAGGTGTCAAATTATAATAAGAGGATAAAAATTGAAAAGAAGAAGATGTAACCTCATGGTTTCACATGCTCTGAAAGGCAAATTGGTCGACTCACTATGAGCACGGGGCGTCTTTACAGCCTGGATGAGCTCATTAACAGAATTATTTGCCATGTCCTGACGGGCTGCAAAATTTCACACTGGCGCTGTCAATATCATATTATCATGTAACACTAAGAAGCTGAATCCATTACCTTATATGGATAATCATGAAGTACAAATGCTATAATGCTATTATAGAAAATGCATACAACAGTTACCATTTGAGCCTGGGCAATGTAAGATCATTTAAATCTATATGGTATCTAATTTATGCATTCTCAGTTTCCCATTTATTGTGACTCTATGACGGGTGAGTGTAGCACTCACGAGATGGTTGCTCATGGATAGAGTCAAATTAAGGGCTTGGAACATATGCGGTCTTTAACGACCACATAAAGAATAACATCCTAACAAGCTATTGTTGGGACAATGATATCTCGCTCATGGCTTTTCTAGAGACTAAAGTTCTTCAGATAAACAGAAATAATGTGAAGGAGAGTTTGATGTATGGATGGGAGTATTTGGAAAATAGCAGCATCACGGAAAGAGGTAGAATCTGGGTGACTTGGAACCCGGCTGTGTTTGAGGTTCGGGCTGTAGAGACTCACCCTCAATTGATGCACTATGCTATAAGCACTAGAGATGGCAAATATCAGTTTGAAGCAACTTTTATCTATGCCCAAAACTATAGAAATGAAAGAATTGAGATGTGGGAATAACTGCGTTGTATTGCCAGAAACATTGCAGGGCCATGTGTAGTCTTGGGGGATTTCAATTGCATTTTAGAAGTGGCGGATAAATGGCCCATGGCTGCTGCGGCTCATGACAATTATGAGGAACTGAACACAATCTTGGTTGATTGTAATGTGAGCGACCTGGAATACATTGGAGCTAGGCACACCTGGAACAACCGAAAAGCTGGTGCTGAGAAGATTGAACAAAAGATTGACAGAGTGCTTGTAAATGAATCGTGGAAGGATACGTTCCAAAACACCAAAGCTTTCTTTGATGTCCCTGGATGTTCAGACCACTCACCTGGGGTGGTTACTTTGAGGAATGAGAGGATAGCTCGAAAATATCCGTTTAAATTCAAGAATTTCTGGTGTGAGGAAGATGCTTTCACAACCCTAGTTTCCAGTGCTTGGCATCACGAAGTGACTGGATCAAAACAGTACATCTTTGCCCAGAAGCTCAAGAATGTAAAGGATGCTCTTCGTGCATGGGATAGGGCTGTTTTCCCGGATCTGCAGAGTAAAATCAAGCTCAACAAGGAATGTTTACAGGAAATACAAATCCAGCTGATGAAGGACAAGAATAATGTTTCCCTGGTTGCTCGTGCTGCTGAAATAGAACTTGAACTGAGAGAGAATGTTAATTGAATTGTCAGTCTCACAGTGCAAAAAGCAAAGGTCCATTGGATCCGTATGGGTGAGTAAACCTCTTCGATTTTCTTCAGAAGAGTTAAAGAAAGAAGGGCTATAAATGCAATCGCATCTATGAAGAATGAGCGAGATGAGCTGATGGAGGATGAACAAATGGTCCGGGAGCACATACTAAACTATTATGAAGAATTGTTTGGAACAGATATGACGTGTGACCCGTTCCCTGAGGTCAGAGGTGGGACATACGTCCCTAGCACCTACCTTGAAGGGTTGACTGCGACCCCAACAGAAAAAGAAATCAAAACTGCCTTGTGGTCAATCAACAAGTCCCCGGGACCAGACGAATTCGGTAGTCAATTTTTCAGGAAATGTTGGGGAATTCTTGGTAAGGATTTTTGTAGAGAAGTGGAAGAAATATTCCAGAATGGGATAGTGCTCAAGCAGCTAAATGCAACCTTTGTGTCGCTGATTCCTAAGGTCACAAATCCAACTTATGGAAAGGACCTGACCCATATCGTGCTGCAACACTATCATGAAGGTAGTGAGTAAGATCATTGTGGGGAGAGTTAAGCCTCTACCGTCGGCTCTGATTGGTGATAACCAGTGCCCATTTATACCTGGGAGGTCGATAGCTCAGAATTGTGCAGTAGCACTGGAATTAGTGAATGGGTATGCACGAAGAGAGTCTCTCCTAGGTGCACGCTAAAGATTGATCTTCAGAAGGCGTACGATTATGTTTGTTGGAACTTTGTGAGGGCTGCACTTGTTCATCTGAAGTTCTCCAGTAAATTGGTGAATGTGATAATGGAGTGCGTGACGTCCACATCGCTCTCAGTACTTATTATCAATGGGGCGCCAGAAGGGCACTTTAGGGGGAAGAGGGGACTCGGACAGGGAGATCCACTGTCTCCCTAATTGTTCGTTCTATGTATGGAGATCCTCAATCGGATGCTGACGGAGGCTGTGCAGACTCCTAATTTCAATTTCCACCCTAAGTGCTGGGAGATGGGCCTAACCAGTCTTGCATTCGCGGACGATTTGCTCCTGTTCTGTCGTGGTGAGTTGGGGTCTATTCGTGTGATTCAGGGATGTCTTGACATATTCTTTGCAAGCTCGGTACTGAAAATCAACGTGCTTAAAAGCACTTGCTATGTGGCTGGTACTTCTGAGCAGGAAAAGACGGAGATTGAGGCTTTTCTGGGCTACCAAGAGGGGACTTTCCCGGTTACCTACTTGGGTACCCCTCTTCATGCTAGGAGGGAAAATATAGCAGAATATAGCCCGCTGTTTGAGAAGGTAGATAAGCGAATAAAGGCTTGTGCCACAAAAAATATATCATACGCAGGGAGACTCCAGATTATCAAGGCTGCATTGGGGGGCCTCTTCTCTTTCTAGGGGCAAAGCTTACTCCTTCCTAGTGCAGTCTGCAGCAAATTGGAGAGTATGTGCCGAAGTTTCCTTTGGAGTGGGCAAGCTGGAAGTAAAACAGGGGTAATTGCGTGGGAGATGGTGTGTAAACCATATGCAGAAGGTGGTTTGGGAATTAAACAGGTCCGAGCATGGAATAAGAGCATGTTCTCGCTGCTTCTCGGGGACATTGTTCTTGAACGTGAGGGGATCTGGAACCGGTGACCATTCAAGGAAGTGGTCCTTTACCCATTTAGCCCTGTGCAATCTCAAAGACACAAAAGTAGAGAGAGAAACAAATATATCAAATTTCAATGTTCTTTTGTAACTAAATTGTTTAATTCTACAATGATACCAGATTTTTATATATAAAAAATACGAATATGGTAAAGAGAGCCCGTTACTCCATTCCATTTATTATTTGGCCTTTTCACAATGATTTCCATATCAAATTTCTATATCACATTCTACAATGACACCAAAATTTGATGTTGTGTGTTCTTGTGCATTCATGTATGCATCAATTTGATTTCTTTATAAATAGCAAAAAAAGAGATTATGTAAACTGTAGGGAAGTAGGGATCTAATTTTATATTTCTGAAATTTGAGCTATTAATCATTCATGTATGCATCAATTTGATTTCTTTATAATTTTCTGAAATTTTATATTTCACGAGTTAAGAAATCTCATGAATTCTTGCTTATAATTTTCGCTAACGTGAATTATTGCCACATTGGCTACCTTTTCTTTAGTAGTGTGCACAAGTGATTGACCATTTCCTTGTTAAATCATATATTTCATACCATGAATTGTGCTTTGGTGTTAGAGTGCACATTAGAAATTTACCATTCTTCTAGAACATCGAAATTGTTTTACTTAAAGCCTAGCTGTATTAATCTATACTCCCATTCTAGAAGATTATAATTTAAAATATATTCCAAGTGTTGGGACCATTTTCCCATTCGAAAAGGAGTATAGAAAGTTGGTTGAGTTGGAGAAATTGGTCTTTGTGAAAACGATTGACGAATCTGATGTGTTAGCTTGCTTACCTATCTATATAGGTTTTTATCTTATTATTTATATTTAATTAAGTCACATGTTTTATGATTATTGTATTCCCTTAATTATATGACATTATAATGCAATATGACACTTTGATTAATTATCTTGTGCATATCTCCTTTTAAGTTAATTGAGGAATCTGCGTGGTTTTATCTTCTCAATTATCGTTGTGCATCAGGTTGCCCTTTACTATCAAAGTAATTGAGATTAGCTATATAGGTTTTCTCTCCGTATTTCATTCCCCCATTTTTCCTAAAAGGCAAGTGGTTAGAGGGAAGAAGGTATGGATGAAAGGCTAGACCACTAGACAAGAGAAAAGTACAAAGTTGAAGGAATGCTGATTATGTTACCTTATACTATTTGTTACTGTTGAGTATATATTATATAATTCTAGTTTACTATAAGCTTGATTATATATCACATATATATGTATCTTGTCTTTGAACTATGACAAGTCTGCAGCCCATCTGTTTGGTCTTGGCCCAAAACAGCTCCAGCCCATATATAAGCCTCATCTCTTGTTGTTCAGTAACTGTAGCAAACAGACGGAGAGAATACAGAGGCGGCATCGAGAGAGAGCGTGAGTTAGGGTTTGCTGCGAGGGCCCGAAGCGCCGCCGAGAGAGCTTGGGATCTTCTCCCATGGCGTCTCCGGTGATGATAAGACGTTGGGCACTCCGGTGAGAGAAAAGATGAGAAAGAGAGAAAGAAAGAGAGCTCCATGGCTGCTGCGCAGAAAGCTCGAGAGCGAGAGGGTTTGGTGAGCGAGATCGCTCGAGGGCGAGCGATCTCCGGGACCGTTTCTTGAGCGAGCTTCAAGGAAGAAGAAGAAGCATGGCCTTACTCAAAGATAGTTTTCTTGTTTAAAATCTCATCAGGTGTTATGTGTTTAAGTTTAAGTAATTCCTTGAGCATGATAAATTTTGTTGTCACCTTGTGTACTTGAATTTTTCCTACTTGTGCTTGAATTACTTGGTTAAAGATCAGCAATCGGCTTAAAAGCGATTTTCTGACAGAAATAAGAACCAAAGCATAATCTTGACATTGTAGTTGACAAGTAGCAACTACAATATCGAACAATTACCCTCAAGTATTGGATCAAATAACGCAATGACATACCGAAATAGGGTACGAGGAAAGCAACACAAACACTTGCTACGACAAGAGCGGTCCTTAGAGGGATTATGAACCCGTAATTGTTGGAAAGTCTTGAGGGCATCAACTCCTCTATACAACTAGCCAAGGGGTTCAGCAACAAGGGATATGTACTCACAGTTAAGGTGACATTTGCATTGTGTATACTATAATACTACTACTAAACTACCTCCTAAAACAAATTAAGAATAAACATTATGATTGCTTTTTCCGGGTCTCATAAAAGGATATTTGAACAATGGACTGATAACCTGAATGGAAAAACGGGAAAACGAAGAACATAAATCAGTTAACATAAAATTGAAAGTTATAGAAGCAAGCAAGGTTCAATATTTGATACGTACCGTTACCCACAATGCAATCTTTGAAGCAACCGCGTCATCTGGCAGATTCAAAGTTATCTGAGAATCTGTATCCTCACCAAACAAGAGGAATCCCAACACACCTACTGCAAGGTATACTGAAGTCGACAGAATGAAGCTGCATTGAGACTTATCAGAAATAGGTGTTACGGAGAACGAGAACGCGTATTGTTCAATGTGGTATAAGTTATATTCTTACATCCACATGAGTGCTTTCTTGAACTTTTTCTTGTCAGCCATTGCATTGTAGAGGTTTGGGAGGACAGAATGGCCGGAGTAGCAGAATCCAAACACACCAAAAGAGTAAGGAAGGCCACTCCATTTGATGATTGGGCCGGTTTGATTGAACCCGATGTCCTCCATTGTGCCAACCAAGATCAACGAAAGAATTAGAAAGAAAGCTCCGAAAACGCCACCAGCTGCACAAGATTGAGATAGATGAACGTTTTTCTATGTCAAATGTCTTTTAGACAGTAAGACTCCTGATTTTATATGTTAAATGTAACAGCACTTGAATGTCGCTTTATTTGCAAACCTGAGACAAAGGATATTATTCTGTAATCCTTTAGATAGCAAGTTGGCAGCACTATGAGAGCGACGATGATTCCAAGAAAATGCACAGGGCTAAGATAGATTCCGGCTAGAGTTAAGGAGGCGTTTGGGAACAACTTTGCAAGATTATCTGCTTCAAGTATGATGAATTCCACACAGCAAAACTGCATTCAGTAAATAGCAAGGAACAACTTGTGCTTTCTGGTTATTTAAGCATTTTCGCTACTGAGATTGGAATTATTGCTCTTGATTAGTGTTTGGTTTTCTGCTACTGAGATCGAAATTATTGCTACTGAGCTACCTTGTTCTTGTTCTCTTAATTCTATAAAACTAGGCATGTTGTAGTAGAACATGAATAATCATTCCAATTCTAAGTTTCCATCCTAGATGCGTTTTCCATTTTTTGTGTGCAACAAGTGTACTGCGAAGGGTAATGTTTTGTGCCATCCTTGATTGCATTGTGCACTTGATTCTTTACTGTTGTGTGGATATATATATATATATATATATATTTAGTTGAGTAGGGTATGTAGAGTTCGTTTTCCTTTCATCTTGCTATAGTTTTTAGTGGTGCATTAGACTTTGATGCAATTGTTCTAATTTAATGAGATTTGTATGCTAGCTGGGAGTTGTTGGTGGGCTTTGCACTAGACTTCACTGTGATGGCTATGGATGACTAATATTATTATATATTCCTTTATATTATATATATATATATGCTTGACTAATCTTTCAGGAAGTTTTTCGAATTATTTCCTTCCTTACGACAAGTGCTGAGAAGGTTCAAATCAGAAAGATTATGGCTTCATTTGTTTCCAAGTTTAGAAGATCTTGAAGATAGACATGATCAGGAATAGCCGTTGGAGAAGAATCTCGGCGCCGATTTGTCTCAATAAATAGAGAAGGAAGATGAAGACAGGATACACAAGTGCTACACGAGCTTTCATTCATTCAAGCAAGATATGTCTTCCAAAGTGTACTCTCTGCTAGCACTCAAGAGTTTGTTGTTTATTAGAGAGTCATTGTGAGCTTATAGGATATATTCATTTATAGTGTTACTCGAGAGTTTATAACTCGGGAAGTTGCACTAGGCTATTGATTTGTGAGAGTAAGAGGATTGTACTAGATAGCTGAGAGAGGTGGAGCTCTTCTAGATTGGTCTAGGACTCCAAGGGAACGTGAGTTGACTAGATTGCAATTGTATAGGAGAGAGGCTTCTCGGTGATCTATTACACTACAAAAAAAAAATTCAATTTGCGACACAAAGTAGCAACGGGAAGATTTTTAGGGTCGCAATTGGGGTGTTGTTTTGCGTCGGCAAGCTGTAGCCATCGCTAACGCTAAAAAAAAATAAAAAAAAATTATTGGGAAAAAAACCCACATACTCTGTGATGTTTAACTCCAACCCTAGAACCTAACAATCGCATTCCTTTCAGTCGCTCCCCTCTCCTCTATGCACTCTCCTCTCTGCTTTCTTGCTGGTGGATGAAGCTCGCTCGAAGAACGCGAAGAATTTCCGTTCAACGGAGGCGGCGAATCGAGCGCTGGTGGGAGGTTTGAGCTCCGACGACCCCCCTTTCATGTTGATTTGAGCTATTTCGCCATCGAGGCTTCTATTGCTGCCAACCGAGAAGCTTCTGGAACTGATTCCATGGGAGGAGAAGAGCAAAGCTGAGGAGGTGCGAGGAGGCGGCGAGTGCATTGGTATGTGACTGTCATATCCTCTTTCTCCTTTAATTTCTCTGTCAATTTCTCAGTTTTCTCTTTGAAGTTCAATATAAAACTACGCTATACGTTCTTCTTCTTTTCCTTTTCCCCTTCTTGATGTCTGTATATTAAATATGTCGTTTCTAGGGTTTGAATTCAAGATCCAAAGATCCTCTCTAGGGTTTGAAGACGCAACCGAATTGACAACCATCTAGACGTATAGCATTGTTATGACGGCTACGGGTCTAGATCTGACGGATCCTTCAATAGAAAGATCGATTCCACCATGGTTATTGCCTTATTGGTAAGTCTCCCTCTGACTGGCTGAATTTATGTTCTTCTTTGAAATAATTTCAATCAAAATTTTGATTATTATGAAATTCAGTGGGGAAAGTCATGTTCTATCCCTGGGAAACCATATATTTAACCCAGGGTTTTCAAGGGATCCTCTTTATTACGATCTGAATATCAGTTTTCATACTGTAATATATAGTACTTGTGTGTATATATGAATTTGAACCTGGAGCCATAGAATGATCTGCACAGTTATGCCACAATTAAAGCGCCTTGCTATAGTTGTGTGTATATATACGGACTTAAGGAGTATATATCTCATTGGTTGTCTAAACCTCCCTATGGGGAGAATACGCGATTCAAAGAAAGCCTGAAGAAAATTGGAATTGAGAGTAGAATACCGGACGAATATATCTCAGTGATCTAAACCTCTAGTGGGAAATTATTACCAACCAATGAATGTGCTTAGGTTCTCTAGACTTTAAGAACATAATAGCACACAGAAGTTAATATATAGCACACATAAGATCCTCTAGACTCATGTAGAAGAAGCTGATTTGGATGTGAATTGATCCAAAAAAAACAATTTCCAACTCTTAAAACAAGTAGTAAATTGAATAGATGGCGGTGATTATCCATTATACCATCAAAAAAACATCCACTTGTGTTTACTTAGTTTTCTTAATTAACGAAGATTTATAAAGAAAGAAAAAAGAGAGACTTGTTCATTGCCATTCTTTTTGCTCACACTTGATTCGTAATTCTCGCCAAAATAAATCATGGTTCCTGAAACTTGTGGTTTTTATAATGTAACTGTTGCACAACCTCACCATTGGAATAGAGGTAAATACACATTTTTTCCTTTGCCTTTTTAGGTTTGTCTTTGCCTTGTTAAGAGGTGTAGTAGCTTAACACTTCCTGGGATTGTCTTTTAGCTGAAAAGTGTTTTAGTTATCTGTAGCGGTTTATCAAGAAAAAGTTGTATGGCATGCTACTGCAGAATAAGTATATTTACTTGCTGGAGCAACTTATTAATGTATGTGATACTTTTACTTGCAGATTAAAGTATTCACAGATCCTGAGACCTTTAAGCTAATGGGTATGTACAATTCCACAAGCAAAAAAAAACCATGTTTTATTATTCAGGAAGATAAATTTCTAAAGATTGAGGGAACATCTACCCTAAGTGGCTATTTTGAATCACATGTATACGTTTTTAATGATGTGTATTTGTATGCACCAGTTGAGTAGGTGTTTCATTCTATGAGATGCTTAATTTCTTGTTTCCGTTTTCCATTCCCAGTCAATGGATAGTTGGTTAGCTAATTATGTGGGTGATGTCAACTGAGTGGGATATGCTAAGTTGGAAGAACCAAAGGAAAAAAGAAACTTAAGATTGCTGATTAGATTAAAAAAAGAAAAGAAAAGGGAAACACTCTTCAAGGTTTTAGGACTTTTTAGATTAATCATGTCTACTTTCATGGGCTATGAGGTTTATTAGCTTAACTCTCAACTTCTCAATTCTCATTTTTCAAGGTAGAATAAAGACGTGCTATTTAATTTAGTAACATCATTCCTTCTTAACCATTATAAGTTCATTTTAACATTATTTAAAGGGGTGGAAATAGGTTGATCATTGGTCACTAAAAGAAATTTATCCATCCAAAACTAGTGATATTCCCTCATATCCTTTATCTTTGTTATGGCAGATTTCGGATACAGTTGGACATGAAAGGTTTCAAAGCTTGGGTGTTGCTTTCTACCGCGGTGCAGGTTGTTATGCTCTTGTATATGATGTCGATTCGATGAAATCTTTCACCAATCTAAATAATCGGAGAGAAGAATTTCTCATTCAGGTAATGCTACTGTCATAGGTCATTAGTGAATAGTTTCTTTAAAGAATACCTAGCCCCTCCTTTCCAAAGAACAGAGAAAATAACCCATATAAAAAGAACCTGTACAAATGAGCAGTGTGCATGTAGTGAAAGTAGGTCATTAGTGAATAGTTTTTTTTAAATTCCGTAAATAATTTAGCGATGGCTATTAACCGTCGCCAAAGATCATTTGCCACGGGGCTTTTGGCCACGGCTGATTTGCCGTCGCTAAGCCGTCGCTAATACTGGTTGGCGACGGCAGATTGAGTTTTTGCGACGGGAATTTGCCGTTGCTAATATAATTTTTTTTTGTAGTGTTAGAATCCTAAGATAAGCGAATCAATAAAGCCTTTTGAATCCTAGGGTTGTGGAAGAACCCTAGGCGAGGACGTAGGCCAAGTTCGTGCTGAACCTCGTAAATAATTACTCGTGTCCTTTATCTTTGCTTTACCTTATTTCCGCACTTGGTTCGATTGTCTAACTTTGTGATTCAGGTTTAATCTCAAAGGGTTTTATACAAGCTCCAAAAGTCTTGAGACTTTCTGCGAAAAACGGGCATACTCTATTCAACCCCCCTTCTAGAGTATTTCTATATTACATTGTTTTACATTATCGAACCTTCAATTGGTATCAGAGCTTTACTCACTGTTTTTGATCTAACAATCTTGTGAGTTTTCGATCATGTCTGGTGAAGCAAGCGGAGGATTTGCACATGGAAGGTCCACAAGCAGACCACCACTCTTTGTAGGAAACAACTTTGTCCACTGGAGATCTTTGATGAAGATGTTCACCATAGACCAAGATCTAGAGCTTTGGAACATTATAGAGAATGGTCCGAAGATTCCAGAGAAAGATGGATCAAATGATACCAAAGTTGCAAAGAATGAGTCTGAATACAACCAAGCAGATCTTGAAATCGTCTCCAAAAACTACAGGGCTATTAACTTACTTTATTGTGGTCTTAGCACTGATGAGTTTAACCGTATTTCATCTTGTAGGTCAGCTAAAGAGATTTGGGACAAACTGGTCGTCACCTATTAAGGAACGATCCAAGTGAAAGACACCAAGATCAGCATCTTCCTTCGAAAGTATGAGCTCTTCAAGATGAAGTCTGATGAGTCAATCAAGTCCATGTTCACACGATTCACAGAAATCACCAACAACCTTGACTCTCTCGGCAAGAGCTTTACCAACGTTGAGAGAGTAAGGAAGATACTGAGGTGCCTCCCAAAAGAGAAATGGGGTCCGAAAGTAACAGCTATAGAGGAAGCACATGACCTCACCACTCTACCCCTTGATGACCTTCTTGGGAAGCTGATCACGCATGAGATGATCCTTAATGAAGACGATGGAGAACTTCCAGCTAGCACTAAGAACTTGACACTCAAGTCTAAGAAGGATGAGCCCAAGGATGGATCTGATTCCGAAGATGAGGATGACGATGAGGATGATCCTTTTGCTCTTATCACAAGAGTCCTTGCCAGAATTCTTAAAATGAAGAAGCAATTCAACAACAAAGATGGATCATCTTGTGAAGGACTGCCCTCAAAAGACTAAACCTTTGTCTTCAAAATTTCGAGGTAAGCCTCAATACAACAAGTATGAAAATAAGACTAAACCTTTGTCTTGTTTTGAATGTGGTGAAACAGATCATCTTGTGAAGGACTGCCCTCAAAAGGCAAAGAGCCAGTCCAAAAATGGTGACAAATGGAAGAGGAAAGCCATGGTGGCAACTTGGAGTGATTCCGACTCCGACTCCGATGATGAGAAGGCCAATATTTGTCTTATGACCTCAGAAGATGAATCCCATGATAAAAAGCTTGAAGCTACTGTAAGAGAACTTATGGCAAGTCCAAAAGAGGTATTATCGGAATTCCTTTCAAATATGATTGCAAATGAAGATAATCTTATTGCTCAAACTCACACTCTTATTAAGAGAACTTTGAACCAGGAAAGAACTATTGAGGATCTGTCTATAAGGGTCAAAAGTGTTGAAGCTTCTTATTCAGGTCTTGACATTAAAGTCAAGATGCTTGATTCGGAGAAATCTGAACTCAAGCAAGATCTCTCCTCTCTAAGAAATGAGCATCATGACTTAGAGAACGAGAAGATCTCCCTGAATAATAAGATTCAAGACCAATAGACAGCCCTCATAAGTTTTACCAAATCCAAAGGTACTCTCGATAGGATGTTAGGTGAGCAACAAAGCTCTCTAAACAAAAGTGGTATTGGTTACAATCCAAAGTTTTTAAAGAAGCAACACATTACCACTTTTGTAAAGGCAAAAGGAAGCAGAACCTCTCCTATATGTCACCATTGTGCTAGAAAGGGACATGTAAAAGAGACCTGCCTCTATAGAAGAAAGGATCCATATATTATTCGCAATATATTTCCTGTTCATTTGAGAAAAGAACGGATAACACAAGTTTGGGTTCCAAAAGGCACTATTTTACCAAATATGATTTATCCCAACAATGGATCCAAATTTGCTTATTGGTCTAGCCACAAAGGTTGATGTTTGTCTTGCAAGAGATCACCAAGGTGAAAGAACACAAATGGATTATTGATAGTGGATGCTCGAGACATATGAGTGGGAAGAGTTCTCTCTTTCATGATCTAAAGGAGCAATCCACGGGAACAATCACTTTTGGTGACAAAGGAAAATGCGACATCGTTGGTATTGGTAGTGTTGGAAGCGATTCCAGCCATAGTATTAAAGATGTCTATCTTGTTAATGGTTTGAAGTATAATCTGCTTAGTGTCTCTCAATTATGTGATAGTGGTAACAATGTCAGATTTAACAAGAAAAGATGTATAGTGTGCAGAGAAGATACAGGTGAAGTTATATTTACTGCATATCGTTACAACAACATATACGCCGTAAATGCTGATCAAGTGGCACAAGGAAGCTTAACATGTATAAAGGCTTTGACGGACGATCCAAAGCTGTGGCACAGGAGACTCGGTCATGTGAGTCCACATACACCACAGAAGCTTGTGTCCAAAGGGCTTGTAAGAGGGCTACCTGAAATGGACTTCAAAGGTATTGATATGTGCAATGCATGCACACGAGGTAAACAAACACGTAGCTCTTTCAAACCCAAAAAGGTTGTAAGTTCTTCTAGACCCCTTGAACTTTTACATATGAATTTATGTGGTCCTATGCGAGTCAAATCTCCCAATGGTAAAAAGTACATGCTAGTTGTTGTTGATGATTTCTCTAGATATACTTGGGTTGCATTTTTATAAGAAAAATCAGAGGCCTTATTTGAGTTTTCAAAACATTGTAAGGAGTTGCAAACTTTAAGAAACGAGCCCATAGTGTCAATTCGGAGTGATCATGGTAGGGAGTTTGATCAACTTCAGTTTGATTTGTTTTGTGCTAAATATGGCATCTCCCATAACTTTTCTGCTCCCAGGACACCTCAACAAAACGGGGTTGTGGAATGCAAGAGCCGCACCTTAGAGGATATGGCCAGGGCTATGCTTTTAGAAAATGCATTACCTAAAACCTATTGGGCTGAAGTTGTTAACACAGCTAACTATATTTTGAATCGTTGTCTTATTCGTTCCATCTTAAAGAAAACTCTTTATGAACTTTTCAAAAGCCGCAAACCACTTATATCTTATTTTAAACCCTTTGGTTGTACTTGTTTTGTTCATAACAATGGAAAAGATAACCTTGAGAAATTTGATGCGCGTAGTGATGAAGGTATATTTCTTGGCTATTTCAGGAGTAGCAAAGCTTATATAATCTTCAATAAAAGGACCCAGGTAGTTGAAGAAAGTATACATGTTATTTTTGATGAATGCAATGACGGTGCTTTGAGTGAAAGTGTTGCAGATATAGATCTTAACATCCATGAAGAGAACGAGGAAGGTGATCATGATGCTACCAAGAACACAGAGAAGAGGAACATGCGGGAACAGATTCTTAACACTGAAGAATTGGCTCAAGGTGTTGAAGATTCGTCCAAAGTCCTTGGTGTCCAATCCAACAATGTTGAGATGACAGAAACTGCTGTAACTGAACCTAACAGGACCACGAAGTCAGATGTACCACAAGTCCATCCTACCAGTGTAACGAATCAAGGAGCTGAGACTAGCAAAAGGAAATTCAAATACTCCTTATCACACTCTTTAAAGGATATCATTTCTGACCCTACTTCTAGTGTTCAAACTAGTTCTAAACTTAAAGATCTTTGTGCTTTTCACGCGTTTGTTTCTCTTATTGAGCGAAAGAAGGTAGATGAGGCACTTCAGGAGCCAGACTGGATAATTGCTATGCAAAGTGAGCTCAACGAATTCGAAAGAAATAAAGTCTGGACCTTTAAGCCTAGGCCAAAGCATCCATCAGTCATTGGCACACGATGGGTATTTCGAAACAAGCTAGATGAGAATGGTAAGATTGTGAGGAACAAGGCAAGGATTGTTGCTCAAGGCTACAATCAAGAGGAAGGTATTGACTACGAGGAGACCTTTGCTCCCGTAGCCAAGCTTGAAGCTATTCGCATTCTATTAGCATTTGCATCTTTTATGAGCATAAAGTTATATCAAATGGATGTCAAGTGTGCTTTTCTCAATGGTTTCTTAGAGGAAGAGGTATATGTGGCTCGACCCCCAGGTTTTGAAAGTTCAGAATTTCCCAATCATGTTTACAAACTTGACAAAGTGCTTTATGGTTTGAAAAAAGCCCAAGAGCTTGGTATGAGCGCTTGTCAAAATATCTTTTAGAAAATGATTTTAAAAGAGGGTTGATCGACAAGACTCTTTTTATCAACCTCAAAGGTATTCCAATTAAGTGTGACAATACAAGTGCCATCTCCATCACTAAGAATCTTGTTCAGCATTCAAGGACCAAACATATTGATGTAAGACATCATTTCATTAGAGACCATGTTGAAAAAGGTGATGTGTCCATTTCGTTTATTTCAACTGATTATCAATGGGCTGGCATTTTTACTAAGCCTTTGGAAGAGGACATGTTCACCTTCATAAGACGAATGCTTAACAAGGATGTACTTTCGTAAGGGGAGCATTCCCTTTACGAAAGAGAAATTCTGCTTAGTGTCAAGACCCTTGAGAACTATATCAAGGTGTGTGAACTAAATGGTGGATTACATATATCAGATCATATATTTTTGGTTAATATCTTTTTAGATATTTAATTAATTATATTTTTTATCGGATTTCAAAATTGCCCATTTTTGTGATATTCTTAACCGTTAAGATATTTTTAATTTTGGAACTATATCCCTCAATTTTTCAGTCCGATTTTAATGGGAATATTTGAATTTTGAATTGGAAACTCTTCAAATCTTGGCAATGTTATCATTACCATCCCTTGGAACTCTAAACTCGTTCCATCACTCCATCATCTCTCTCTACTTATACCCACCTCTGTACCCGATTTCTTCACACTCTCAAAACTGATCCAAACCCTTTCACTTTCTTCTTCTTCAACCTCTCAACCTATTCTAAAGAAACCCTAGATGATTTCCTCCATGGCACCCAAAACAAAGAAAGCTGTCACACCCAAAAGACTTGGCGCCACCCCCAAGAGACGTCAGGCCACTGCCACCTCTCCCACACCTGAACCCACTCCTCAAGCCATTGTCCCAACTGTCGTCCAGAGCACCATCGTTGAGAGCACGGTCACTGTTCCCAAGGGCTCTCAAAAGCGCTCTGTTAAGAAGCCTCTCAGTGCTAAACAGAAAAGGAAGAGGAAGATTTTGGCTGAGGAAGTGGACGAGGAAGAGGAGGAAGATGACCTAGATGCCATCCTGGAAAGAGATGCTGCCAAGGAAGCCGAGGAGGAAGCCTTGAAGAAGAAAAAGGCCGATGAGGAGGCCGAGCTTGCTAGGAAACTGGCAGAGGAGGAAGCTGAAAGGATTCGGAAGGAAGCTGAAGCCGAGGAGGTTCCATCCGATGAGGAGCCTAAGGAAGAAGAAGAAGAGCAAGAGGGATCTGGAGATGACGAGGAAGCTGAAGGAGATGAAGCGGGGTCCGGTGAGGACTCGGGGTCTGAGGAAGAGGAGGAAGAATCTCCCTCTCCTTCTCCTCCTCCCCCATCTCCAAAGAAGCGGAAAGCCCCTGCTGCTGTCAAGCCTCCATCTCCCAAGCGCACCAGGAAGGGCACCCTCAGGAGTCTTGAAGCGCCTGTCAAGAGAGTTGCTCCGACAATTGCTCGCAGGAAGAATGCCGACCCCCTGCATATATCCAGGTAAATCAATCCTTGCCCTCCTTTTGGTTTCAAGATGCTGAGACTGCTGGTAAGTGGGTAGATGAGTTTCGAACTCGTAGGATTAGCTGTTCTGATTTTTTGGATTTTGAGTTCTTCGAAGCTTTGAAGTTACCCTGCATTGATCTTCTCAAAAAATCCCCAGCATGGACCCTTCTCAACCTTGAAACTGTCTACTACCCCCAGCTCACCCGTCTATTTTACATTAACCTAAAAGTCAAACACGACAACAATGGTTGGTCTTTGGAGTCTGTTGTCAAAGAGGTTAGAATCTCTCTCAACTCCAATGATTTTGTAGATTTCCTTGGCTTACCTACCCCAGTTCCACCCTCTGAATTAAACCCCTAAAAAGAGAATTGCATCATCCTTGCCCGAGCCAAGTACCTTCTACCCGAAGCATCCAACAGCACCTCAAAGCAACTCACCCACTCATCCCTAACCCTTGAGGCAAAAATAATTTTCAACATCATTGTTCGATGCCTCTTACCCCGTCTTAACTCTGGCTCACTTCTTACTGACAATGCCATGGTCCTGCTCTACCGCATCTTAAATGGCCTTGATCTTGATCTGGCCAACACTATCCTAGGAACCATGGCTCATGCCAGAAAAGCTAGAAAAGGCTCTCCCCTCCCCTTTGCTACCCTTTTGACCCCTCTCTTCAAAGCTTCTGGAATTGATGTCAAAAATGAAGAACAACAGCGTTATATGGGTAAGTTCGACTCTAAGGGCCTTGAAAATATTGGCATCACTCGGTCTCCCCAAGGGACCTTGAGTCTTGCCACTCCTTCAAAAGTCCTTCCCACTACTTCAGCTTTCGATGAACGCATGGACAACCTAGAGTTGGGCTTGGAGGAAGTTCGCCCGGATATCAAGGAGCTACAAAAGGAGTTTATGACGGAGATGAGCGGGATTTCCAAGATGCTGCAAGGACTGTGGACGAGGCTTACTGATGATGATGCTCCGGATGACGAAGCTTAAACCCTACCCTACCCTATCCCACCCCTGAAACTTGATACATTGCTGGTTTTTGGAAACGTCTTCAAAACATTTGGTGACTATTTTAGTGACTGTTTTACCTCCTCCCTTAGTTGAAAGACAAAAAGGGGGAGATGATTTGTGGTGTTGTTTAGACTTTGAAAACCTATCTGCTTGAAGGTCTTGGAAGACCTTGGTTTCTTGTTTTTTGGTTTTCGGTTGGATGGTTTTTGCATGCTTTAAAAATTTGATCCAACATTTGTCTAACCCATGCAGGTACTTAGTCCAATTTCTATTATATTATCTATGCTTGACTAAGTTGCGGGGATGTACATGTTTTGTCTTTCATCAAGGGGGAGATTGATAACTCCCTCCCTTGATGAAAATCGGAATAAATGTTTCAAAGGCCTTGACAGGATGTTTGTGTCAAAGGTCTTGGAACATTAACTGTTGATGAAATCCAAAACATGTTTTATAAGTCCGAATATTATTTAATCTTATTATATACTTCCTTTATATTATATATATATATATGCTTGACTAATCTTTCAGGAAGTTTTTCGAATTATTTCCTTCCTTACGACAAGTGCTGAGAAGGTTCAAATCGGAAAGATTATGGCTTCATTTGTTTCCAAGTTTAGAAGATCTTGAAGATAGCCATGATCAGGAATAGCCGTTGGAAAAGATTCTCGGCGCCGATTTGTCTCAATAAATAGAGAAGGAAGATGAAGACATGATACACAAGTACTACACGAGCTTTCATTCATTTAAGCAAGATCTGTCTTCCAAAGTGTACTCTCTGCTAGCGCTCAAGAGTTTGTTGTTTATTTCAAAGCCTTTGAGAGTCACTGTGAGCTTATAGGATATATTCATTTATAGTGTTACTCGAGAGTTTATAACTCGGGAAGTTGCACTAGGCTATTGATTTGTGAGAGTAAGAGGATTGTACTAGATAGCTGAGAGAGGTAGGGCTCTTCTAGATTGGTCTAGGACTCCCAGGGAACGTGAGTTGACTAAATTGCAATTGTATAGGAGAGAGGCTTCTCGGTGAGCTATTAGGATCCTAAGCTAAGCGAATCAATAAAGCCTTTTGAATCCTAGGGTTGTGGAAGAACCCTAGGCGGGGACGTAAGCCAAGTTCGTGCTGAACCTCGTAAACAATTACTCGTGTCCTTTATCTTTGATTTACCTTATTTCCGCACTTGGTTCGATTGTCTAACTTTGTGATTCAGGTTTAATCTCAAAGGGCATACTCTATTCAACCCCCCTTTTAGAGTATTTCTATATTACATTGTTTTACATTGTATTACTAATCTGCATATTACAAAACAATTCAAAATGCTCTGATGTAT
Source organism: Persicaria tinctoria (assembly GCA_037127255.1). Taxonomy (NCBI): domain Eukaryota; kingdom Viridiplantae; phylum Streptophyta; class Magnoliopsida; order Caryophyllales; family Polygonaceae; genus Persicaria; species Persicaria tinctoria. The sequence continues at coordinate 13,826,589 of JBANSL010000007.1, read as the reverse complement.
ATATGTGAGGCGATACCAAGTTCATTGAGGTCTAATTGTGATCCCCATTTTTAGGTCCTAAATTTGACTATCCACTGCTTGATAAGCTACCGCTTACAAGTTGATTATTTGAAGGATGATCGAGTGCTGTTTCTAAGAACCAACAACATAAAAAACAGAAGCAATTAAAGAAGTGGAGAAAGATGAACAACCAAGCACAACATTGGATATAAGCTCATCTAAAGCTGGAAGAAAGCTACAAATGGCCTCCAACGCGACTTCAAGAGCTCGAAATTCAAATGGAGATTCAAATGCACAACTCACACAACCCCTAGAAATCGCAATTGGCACAACAACATCAACACATCTAAACCTCCTTTTTAAAGCTCGGACATAAAATTGCAATGACAACCCAAAGAAGAAGATAATAGAGATGCTCTATACTTCGAAAAATGATACAAGCAATGGTAAAACATCAAGCACAAATTGAAATCAATAACAAGATAATAACCGAGTAAGAGGTGAACCTTACCAAAAATTAGGGTTCTCCATCCCATGGTCACCAATTACAGCACGGGTAAGGGGGAGCAGCAAAGAGCACGCGGTAGGGCAACATCGCTTACTGAATCGGAGTGCTGTAGTCGAAAATCATGGGGACAACCAATAAGAGAGCAGAGATTCGAAGGCGGGGAGAACTAAAACATCATCGTCGCCGCCCGAGACCGCTTCTTCTTCTTGGCTTTGAATCAACAAGGCGGAGGGGGGTCGCGTCTTCGGCTTGACTCCTAGCGGCTGCCTTCTAGTTTGGCCGGACTTCGACACCGGAGAGGAAATCTCAGAGAGAGAGAGAGAGAGAGAGTAGAGACGAGAGAATGAGAGAGGATGAAAACGCAGGCATTTTGTTTCTTTTTTTAATCAGCCCGCGCCCTGACGTTATTCTATTTTCACTTTAAGAGGTTTTTTCATTTTAAGCCCTATTTTCATTTGAACCTTTACATATATAGGCAAATGTTCTAGTGAAACGGTTTATACGATGTAACATGTAACGTAATTATGACCGTTAGATCTAATGAAATGAATGGCTTAAGATGATGGAGTAGCATGATACAATACACCGTAATTTCTTTAACACTCCCTGATTAAAGCTACTCCATCCACCCTCTTAATTACAAACTTCCATTTTTGACTTTTTTATATTTATTTTTTTATTCAAGCTCACCTTCTTCCGTTAAAAACCACCCAATATTAAACATGTATATGGAAACTAAATTCAAATGGGGAGTTCAAAATATTCCTTTAATTATATTGCTATATTCAATACTCCCTCCGTCCAACAATACATGGTTTTTAGAGGTAAAATTTTGTCCAACAATAGATGATCTTTTATGTTTTCTAGGTAGGAAGTTGTAATGATTTGTATTGGTTTGTGTGATGTTGACTTTTTAAAATAATTTGATTGGTTAAAATGTGTAGTGGGTGTTAAAAAATAATAAATTTTATGAAAAAGTTAGTGTAATGATGATTTTTTTTAAAGTAAAGTGTTTTATTAAAACTTATGCAAAATGCTAAAAGGCAATGTATTTTAGGACGGAGGGAGTATTATAGAAAATAAAGGGTAGATTAATATTTTTTTGAAGAAGGAAAATTTATACTTAATTTGTATTGGATAATTAATTCACACAAAAAAATGATTACTAGACATATATTTTATCATTAAAATCCTTATGACAAATCTATAGTAATGAATAAAATTATACCCTTAAATGAATATTTACCCTATTTGAAGAGAATATTAAGTATATATTAGTTGACGGATGAAAATTAATTATAAAAATATACGTCTAGTAATCATTTTTTTTTCAATTAATTATCCAATACATATTAAGTATAAATTTGCATTCTTCAAAAAAAATATTTCATCTACCCTTTCTTTTCTATAATATATATTGAATATGGCAATATAATTAAATGAATATTCACTCTTTTTAAAATGAATATTAAGTATATATAAATTTCAACTCCCTGTTTATTTGAATTTAGCTTCCATTTACGAAATATGTTGATCAATATTGGGTGGTTTTGTTAACTGAAGATGGTGAGTTTGAATTAAAAAAATGAAAAAGCCAAAAATGGAAGATCATCTATTGTTGGTTAAAATTTGATTGGTTAAAATTTTGTAATGATTTGTATTGGTTTTTAGAGGTAAAATTTTGTCCAAAAATGGTGAGTTTAAAATAATTTGATTGGTTTTGTTAACTGACCCTTGACCCGGCGGGTCGAACCCGTCGACCCGGCGGGTCTGACCCGTGGCCACGCCTAGGTGGAGGGAGTACATAGCGTTAATCAAGGAGTGTTATAGAAAACCCTAAAAGCTCTCTTCGAGAGCGTATGCCCCCGCCTCAGCCTCCAAATGGCGGTTTCCACCAAATCTTGCCCAGTACCTTTCTTTGCCCTCGTCCACCGGTTTCCACCTAACGCCGCTACCTGCCATGGTTGTTCATCACCAATCCTTGGTTCCGCCTTCGTCCTCGGCTCACCTTCGCCCCTACCGGCCTCTACTGGTTCTCCCCTTGTTCAGCCCAAACCGGCGCTTCCGCTACCAGATCCCGCCACCACCGTCCGTCTTCCTTGTTCCAGGTCACCGCCGCCTGCCGGTCTTGTCTCTCAAAGACCTCCTGCCGGTTCTGTAGCCTGCCTTGGTTGCCTCCACCGCCTTCGCGCCCGGATTTCCACCGCCACCACCGCACGAGACAGTGGGGGCCTCAGTACCGCCCCACTGTTTTCCAAACTCCCAAAAAACCCAACCCAAACACAAACCCTAGGCTCAGCCGCCGCCGCCATCTCCGGTTTCCTCCCCGTCAGCCTGAGCGGCCACCCACTCTTCAACTTTTGAGAATTATTGGATTGCTATCCAGTAAAACCATCAAAATTAAATGCCCTCTTTCCAACCCTAACCGACTGACCGCCTCCGCGCCTCGTCTTGCCCATGGTCCGCTTCCGACGGCCCATCCTCGACTGGCCCCGCCTCATCACCACCGCCGTACCCCAGTCTCCGTCGTCGCCAACAACGGCTCCGCGGCCCTGCTCTGTGGCCGATGTGCGACCTCTTTCAAGACCAAGATCCTGAGACTCCGGCCTCGCCATCCATGCCTTCGCACTCCTCTACAACCCTTGAGCACATCCGTTCCACTGACTTGAGCACATCCGCTCCACTGACCCCTCCTAGATCCACAAAATTGAAAAACCCAAACTTGATTTTATCCCTCTCCTTCCAAATACAACAACCCCAGAACCACAAATTCAAAAAACCAAAAATTACCTAGTCAGTTGATGTCGCATGAAGTTTTAAAGCTGTCCAACATCATCGCAACGAGTGCTTAGCCGCCTTCGGACAAGATCTCAAGACACTAGTGTTTTTTTTCTGCGTTGTTTTAGTTTTTTTTGTTGTTTTTTTTACTTTCGTTTGTTCGCCGACCCTCTGCGGAGGGTCAAACAAGTCATCTTCGGATGGCTTCAGGATCGCTTGTCGATCCACTTCTTGCCCACGGTAAAAAAAAAAAAGGAGTGTTATAGAAATTTGGTGTAATTCATACTATTGTATCATGGTATTCCATCATCTTAAGCCATTTATTTCATTAGATCTAACGGTCATAATTTCGTTACATGTTACACCCTATAACTCGTTTCATTAGAACCTTTCCCTATATAATATATATATTATATTATATTTGAACTATTATATACATAAAAAAAAATGGTACTTTTATATGATAGAAGATAGATATAGATAATTCAAGGGTAATATGAATATCAAATTTACATCAATAACAAATTTACTTCAATTTTTGTAGCTCTTACGGTAAATTATTCAAATATTAATTTTTGTAACTCTTACAATTAATTACCACTATCACCCATCATCACTATATATATATATATATTATTTCGTGTCGCTCTTCGTGCTTCTAATGGCGTCGTCATCAGGTATTGCACTACTGCTCACTGTGGTTTCGAATGAACTCGGTTTCTGTTTAGGGTTTTGCAATTTCTGTTTGCATTTGGACATCTCCTTCCATTTCCTGCTTGTTCTTCTCTGGTTGTCGTCAGTTTCTTGTTTAATTTGGTTTTGTTTTTTTTATCCTGTTAAGCAACGGTCGGGGTTTGTGTTTTGCTTTTATTTGTATGTAAGGGTTATGAGTTTGTCATATGATGCATTGTTTGTTTCTTGAACTAATTTCGTTTCAAATTTAGCATTTACGCACAGTTGTTTGATCAATTTTACATGCATGGTGACAGTAGTTTCCCTTTTTGCTTCCATGATGTTGTAAGCCATTGTTCTGTCTGTTTTGTGATTCTTCTATTTTCTATAAGGTTTATGAGTTTGTGATATGATGCATTATTTCTTCCTTGGACTGATTTTGTTTTGAATTTAGTATTTATGTATTTCATCTATTCCTTGGACTGATTTTGTTTGTTTCTTGAACTAATTTCGTTTCAAATTTAGCATTTACGCACAGTTGTTTGATCAATTTTACATGCATGGTGACAGTAGTTTCCCTTTTTGGTTCCAGGATGTTGTAAGCCATTGTTCTGTCTGTTTTGTGATTCTTCTATTTTCTATAAGGTTTATGCGTTTGTGATATGATGCGTTATTTCTTCCTTGGACTGATTTTGTTTTGAATTTAGTATTTATGTATTTCATCTATTCCTCAAGCGCGGTGACAGTAGTTTATATGTTTGGTTACAGTCTGTTCTATGTCCATTCATGGTGGGAGACCATTCATTGCTTAGAATTATCCTTTTAGTGACACCACATATTCCCATCGTTTTAATGTTTTACACCACATTAAGTTTTGCTTAGCATTAGCTCCTTTAGGGTTGTTGCTTCCCTTGTCCTAGGGTTATCCATTTGGTGGTGTGCTCGGGCCCGGGCTCGAGCAAGAGGATCGGCGACAAGAGTTCCGAGAGGTCGGGAAGCCTTGATCAGTTTCTGGAGCAGCAGATCAGTCAGCAAAGAATATCAATTTCCCGTCGTTTCGCTTGGCTTCTGGGGACGTCCGAGTACTAGATTTGTAGCTCTTAAAGTCTCGGTCACGGATTGGGCAGATCTTGGCAATCGGAGGTCAGACGAAGCGGGAAATCGCGTTTTACCGAGACGTCGCCTGTGCAGAACGATTCCAAACGGGGCTGTTTTTTAGAGGGATTGAGGGGCTGCCTTCAGTGACGTTTTGGGGGTGGTTTGTGGGTGATGATGGGGCTGTGGAAAGCCTTAGAATGGTGGTAAAGTAGGGGATGGGGTTGAAGGATATGTGATGCAAGATCCCGAGGGTATCGCGCCCTTAGAATCTCCAACACTCGACCAAAGACACCCTCCGAATCGCACTTCGGGTGTTGATGATCCTTGTTGTCGTCGGTATCGCGCCTAGGACAACTTTCTCGTAGGTATCGCGCCTAAGAGAGATCGATTTAGAATCGCACTAAATCTGATTTGTGGAAACACAAAGAGGTTTTTTTTTCATTCAAATTCAACTTGTGGAATATAGCCTTGTTCTTACAATATATATAGGAAAAACACAAGGAAAAAATGCAAAGAGGGAAGGGCAATGGGTGGCCAGCTCCTAGGGAAGGGGAAAGGAATGATCTTGAGTTGATTGTGGCCATGAAGATGGCTAGGGGAAAGGGTTGCCGGCCATGAAGAGCTAAAGAGGAGTGGTTGCTCTCATTGTGGTCTTTAAATGAGTTTATGGGTGAGTGGATTTTTAATGTGAGAGAAGAGATTTATTTGAAAGGGTTCATGGGTAAGGTGAGGCTCGGCATGGGTCCTTGGTTGGCCTCGGAGTTGGCTCGCTCGCGACTTGTAGCATGGTAAGTATTAGAACCGGTGAGCTCTTGTTGCTAAAAAGTCCGGAGGCTAGGACCACATGACCAAGTGTGTGTGCTCGGGCACGAGTGAGAGGCGGCGTGGTCCTAAGAAGAAGAGGGGTCTCTCCCTCGGTCTCTTCGATGTCCAAGTCTCGGGGAGGGGCCTGGGAAGCAAGCTCGCTCTCGGTCTCTTCGATGCTAGATGGGAGGATCACATCATTTGGTGACTCCATTCCTTTTGGTTACATGATTCTTTTCCACCACACATGTATCTTTGCTTAGCATTAGCCCCTTAGGGTTGTTGCTTCCCTTGTCCTAGGGGTATACAGTTGGTGACATAATTAATTTTGATGACACCATTACTCCTGCTGACAGAGTATTTGCTTAGCATTAGCCCCTTTAGGGTATTTGATTCCCTTGTCATAGGGTTGTCCTTTTGGTGACACCAATACTCCTACTGACAGGGTATTTGCTTAGCATTAGCCCCTTTAGGGTATTTGATTCCCTTGTCATAGGGTTGTCCTTTTGGTGACACCTTTACGTGTGGTGAAACCCCTCATTTCTTAATGAAGTACTGTACACAACATTTTAGGGTTTAGGGTTGAGGATTTAGGGTTTAAGGGCCCTAAACCCTAAAGACTCAACCCTAAACCCTAAACCATATTGTACACCACATGTCCTTGTGGTGACAGGATTCTTTACACTGTTTTTTAGGATGCCCTTGTTCTTTCTCTTTTGTGTATTTTTGTATTTGATATATTTCTTATGATTGATGACAGTAGTTTATCTATTTGATTACAGTCTGTTATATGCCCTTGTTCTTTCTCTTTTGTGTATTTATGTATTTGATAATTCTCATGTTTGGTGGTAGTAGTTTATCTCTTTGGTTACAATGTGGTATGTTTCTGTTATGATGACATTATCTTCCATATGGTGACATTTCATTTTTATTTATTTATGTTTGAATTTGATATGTTGTTCAGGTAAAGATATTGTGCTATTTAGTGAACCTTCTCCTTTGGAGACATCATTTCCTCTTGATTCTGCTGGATTTAAGTTCATTGTCCCTGAGAAGAAGCGTTTCCGTGCACATCTTAATGGATACTCAAAGCCTGCTGTTATTGATATCATTCGGGAGGGGTTGTCTTCATCTGATTGGGCTGCTCTCATTGATGGCTGTTTTGGGTCAATTGTGCGTGCTGGTGATCGCTTGTATTTCTATTCTCAACTTGTCCATCAGATGCTGCTACATGAAGTGGAGACTAAGAAAAAGAATGAAATGTGGTTTAAAGTTGGACGACATTTGCTAAGGTTCTCGCTTGCTGAGTTTTGTTGTGTAACCGGGTTGGTTTGTGAAGATAATGGTTCTAATAAGTCTACCTCTCCTCAAGTTGATATGGAGGAGTTTTTGGGTGTTTCTAAGTGCAGTTTGGATGGTTTTATTGCAATTTTTAAAAAGTAACCAAAGGTGTCTTAGAAGAAACTATCCTTAGCATACCTATTGCTGATTGAGGGTGTTTTGCTCCCCCAGAGGAAAAACTATTATGTCTGTCAACAATATGTTGATCTTTTTTCTGATTTGGTCAGATTATCGCTGTATCCTTTTGGACGTCTTGTCTATTTGGAAACATTGTCTTTTTTTGAAGAAAGGCATGCGATCAGAACAAGCCAACAGAGGTGAGAGGTTTGGGTACAATGTTTTCGGTTATCCCTTGACATTTCAGGTAGTTCCCTTCTACTTACTTTTAAGTTCCAATTTTTATTGTGGTTGCCTATTATTTTTATATTATTGTTCTTTTATTCTAATTTTTGTCCTTATTGTTGTTTTGATCTCAGGTTTGGATTTTAGAAGCAATTCCTAAAATTGCTTCAATGACATGTTGTAACTTTTCATTTTGTGAAGGATTACCTGCCTCTATTGTTTGGTATAGTGAAAATGTTGATTTCTGCATTAATTATGACAAGTGTGCTGAATTTTTTTCAAAAGATTTGGTAAACATCCTTTTTCTTCTTGTGTTTTATTATTTTTATATCAGTTCATTGTTCCATTTCCTAACTGTCATTGTGTAATGTTGTTTCTTGTTCTCTTGCTAGGGTGTTACTGTGTATCCTATTTATGCTGAGTTTATGAATGACCCTCAACTCTCATTTTTTGATGAAATCTCTGATGACGCCATTGATTCATTTGTTTCTTCTTTCGTTGGGTTGGGTACTGATGACAGTGATGTAGTATCTGCTAGAAAGTTACGTCTTAAAGCTCATGTTGTTAGGCAATCAGGTGGTCCCATATTTCATGGTGGAGTTGAAGCTACTCTCCCTTCTCTTAAACTTCCTACTCGAAAGAAGAACTTAGTCAGAAAGTCACCATTGGGGAAAAAGAAGTTAATTGCCACTAATGCTACGTCTGACTTTGAGAGTCTTGTCCCTCTCAAGAAGGTAGGTGTGACACGGTCCACGCGCACTGCTGCCAGTCCTGTTCCTCTCAAGCAAGTAGTGGTTACACGGTCCAAGCGCAATGATGCTCCTGTGGTGAAGAAGGGAGAGTTGAGAAGCTCTGTTGCTATTGATCAGCCTTTGAAGAAGAAGCAACGAGTGATGCCATCTCGACAATCTTGAAAGAGCCAATCTCCCTCTAAGAGTAAAGAAGAAGCAAAGAAGGTTGACAAAGTTCCAGCTCATGCAGACAAGCCAAAGAAATCCAAGTTTAAGCTACCTAGACTTGTTCCTCCTACAGGTGATAAGTTTAGTGCCCCTAAGTCTGAGTCTACACTTGATTTGCCTTCCTCTTCTATTCCTGCAAGTGATGATCTTCCAAGTTGGGCTAAAGATTTGTTTGGAAAAGCTGAATTTATTGAAGGAATTATCAAATCTTTTAGGGCATCCTTTGACAAGATTGAATCACAGTTGAAGGAGTGTGTTTCTAAGATCATTGGACTTGAGCAGAGAATTGCTTCACTAGAATCTCATCGTTCTAATGATGACAGTGAATTCGCTCTAAAAAAGTTTCGTTAAGAATTGGATGCATCTCTCAAGCCTGAAATGGCTGGGATTAGGGAGAACTGCTCTTAGATTTCTCAGCATGGGTATCCTTTTAGCTTTTTAAATGAAACGGATGACAACGATACTTCCAACGAGTCTGACCCTGCAGATTATTGTGTCCGTCCATCAAATAATGCGTCAACTTCAATAGATGGTGATGTTGATTGCACTGCTGATGGGACAGATCTGGAGTCACCGGAGAAAGCTGATGACAGTGTTCTTCCTCATGCTGATGACATGGTACTCCCTTCTCCTGATAAGATGGCTGATGACAGTGCTATTGCTATTGCTGAAGTCCTTGCTTCTCTAGCTAAAGCTGGTGACATTGATGTTCCTGTTAATTCTGTGTTTGTCTCAAGTGCAGTGGGTGTTTCAGACGATACGGTTAATCTCAATGGTGTTCTTGCTGACAGTGGTGTGCCTCCAACTGTTGTGTCACATGGTGGAATTGAAGCTTCTCCTCCTGCTTCTACTGATGAAATTAATTACAGTGGCTTTGTTACTCCTACTTTAGTCATTATGTCAACAGATGGAACTGATGATTCTAGTGTTGCTCCCACTGAAGTTATTCTATCATATTCCACCAATATTGGTCTTTCTGGTACTCCTAAAGTTGTTCTTTCTTCACATGTGTGCATTGCTGACATTAATGTGCCAAAAGATGTGTCTGGTGACAGTGTTGGAGGTGATACTGTTGTTGTTGTTTCGACTGATGAAATTAACGACAGTTCTGGTTCTGGTGACATTGTTGCTCCTACTGTTGTTCTTTCTTCACTTGAGATCAATAAAGACTGTAGTGTGGCAAAAGAGGTGGCTGGTGACATTGTTGGTGATGATACTGCTGTTGGTGCTTCAAATGATGGAGTTGATGACAGTTCTGGTGTTGGTGTCATTCTTGGTTATTCATCTGATGTGAATGATGAAAGTGTTGCTGCTGATGTTAATGTTTCTGCTATAGAGAGTATATACTTCATAACATCACTGATTTTATGCAGCTCGTACCGTCAGATGAAGAAGAAGAGGTTCCTTTACGGCGTTCCCATATGGTTGGGAAAACTGCCCCTGCAGGCCAAACTCCTTATACAAATCCATGTAAACCAAAGAAGCCTCGCCTTCCAAAAGAACCAACTAACTCTTTTCTAACCAAAGAGGCTCGTACTGGATTTTTATACTGGGTTTAGATCTCTTGGGTAATTATCTGTTTTTTTATCTATCTTCTCTTTTTTATGTTTCTACTTCCTATTATAATTTTATTTATCTTTGGTTTTATTTTTATATTTTTTTGTGTTTTTGTAGGCGTGATGGAATGATTTTTGGGTTTACTGTTGACAAGAACAAGTCGTTTTCCACTGAGTTTGTGGGGAAGGGCAGCTGGCTTCTTGATATTGTAAGTTCATGTTTGTGTTATTTGGTCCTATGTACATGCGTTTTTCTTGTTGATTACAGTTGGTGACAATAGTTTGGTGACAGTTAGGAATTATTCTTTTTCTTTTCACAGCATATTGATGAATCACTTTATCATTTGAGAAAGCGCCTTCACGACTTTCCTGATCAACATTCAAGCAGTCTTATAATAGACACCATTTTTATTACCAAGATTGGGGCGTACGATCCTGATTTAATTACAAAGCACCCTACAATTGATGAGTCTTTCTACAAGTATTTCATTGGTCTCTCTCCTCCTTGTGGGAAGTCTTGGGAAGGTGTCAAGAAGGTCTACACCCCTTTTAATATTGATAACAAGCATTGGGTTGCACTTGAGATTCAGTTGGATTCGAAGCACATTATTGTGTATGACTCCCAGTGTAATTTCTACAAAGAGGAATTATAGCTCAGAAGCTTGCTTAGACTTGCCACATGCTTCCTGTTGTAATGATGAAGAGTGGTGTGTTTCCTGATGTTGCTGACACTCCTTTTGTTGTTGAGAGAGTATCGGGTTTGAAGCAAAATGAAGAAGGGTACCTTCTGTTTGCCATCTTTTTATTCTTTTTATTTATTTATTTTCTGTTTCATTAGATTAAATCTGCTCACTTTTTCTTTGTGTGTTTATTATGTAGGGGTAGCTGTGGGGTTTACACCATAAAGCACATTGAGCACCTTGTATTTGATGGTGATATGGATCTTATCAATGACAACTATGTTCAGGCCTATCGTGAGAGGATTGCAGCTGATCTCTTCACCAAGCAATGGACATTTGTTTAGTTTATCACATAAGTTTCTGTAGTTGGGACAGTGTAGCTTTGAAATTCCTAAATACATTTACTTATCTAATTATGGGATATTTAGTTGATGTAAGTTGCATGGTGACACTTTGAAATACTTGAACCAAGTTAGTTGTATTTTGGAATGAATGTTTTCATATTAATATCTATGTTCATTTTAATCATTTTATGTATTATGCCTTTTATATTTGTTAAGTCTCCATAATTTACTTTCAAAGTTTGATGATTTCTAGTGACAGGCTCACTGTTTTTACCCTGGTGACAGTGTTTGGTGACACTAACCATTCTGATGACAGAATTTTTGACACTGTTTTCAGTGTGGTTACATCATTTTCCCCACTTTTTTTTTATTTTTTATTTTTTATTTTTATTTTTTATGTTTTAAACCACATGTTGTTTTGCTTAGCATTATCCCCTTTATGGTATTTGCTTCCCTTGTCCTAGGGTTGTTCTTTTGGTGACACCATTACTTGTGGTGACACCATCCATTCCAATGACAGAATTTTTGAAACTGTTTTAAGTTTGGTGACACCATTTTCCCCACTTTTTTTTATATTTTTTTATTGTAAACCACATGTATCTTTGTTTAGCATTATCCCCTTTTGGGTATTTTCTTCCTTTGTCATAGGGTTGTTCTTTTGGCGACACCATTTCTTTGGTGACATGCCACATGTCCTTCTGGTGACAAACTCCTTTACACTTTTTTCAATTGTGGTGACAGAGCTTGTGGTTACACCTCAAGTGCTTTGTTGGCAGATTATATGTACTGAACAACACTTGAATCAATTTGTTTCATTTTGAACAGAAACTAAAAGCTGGTGATTGTTTATATAAAAGCTAGTGACAGTGTAAGAAACTGGTTACAACTAATATTCTATTCAATATAAGAAGAACAAAAACATAAAATGTACTAAAACTCAATGTAGCATAAACTGTCTAGCTGGTCTGATGACTCTTTGATCCTTTTCGTCTATATTCTCCAGCTGAAGGTTTCCTTTTTTTTTAGGTCGGCCGCATCTTTTATTCACCAATGGTGGATGATATCTCTGCTGTTTGATGTCATCTGGCACAATCCACTCTACTTCTTGTAACACTGGATATATTGTCTCTTGATAAGCCAAGGTACAAGCTTCATTTGTGTAATAAGTGCTAATATAACTCAAAACAACCAGTTTTTTCTCTCTGATGACAGCAAGCGCGTGTACACAAGGTATCTTGTCGTAATCAAATACCTTACATGTACAAGATTTCTGATTCAGATCAACAAGAACCCTATTCATGCCACCAACAACTTCAAACTGGAAGTCATTCAGTTGTTTGACAGTGTACATTCCTGATTCACTTCATCTTATGTACACTGTATCACTGATTTTTTTTGTAAGATCAAAGCTGTTATCCTCAGATTCTTTTCTGCGGTCATTGAACCATTTTGTTAGTTTCTCTCTGATTTCATTCGGTAGTTCTACAACTGGGAATGATCTATCTTCACAGAATACACTATTGATTGTCTCTACATTGTTTGAAGTCATCATATTGTACCTGTCAGCTTTTGAATAAGCTCTTGCCCATTTCTCAAACTTCAGATCTTCAAGAAATGTCTTCATATTGTTGTTGGCATTAGTAATGCATTCAAAGTAGGTGTTGAATCCAGATATTGTGTAACTGTTTGCAGCTTGTTCAAACCACTCACACAAACTCTTCTTCTAGAATTTTGACATTATATTCTGCTTCAAGTGCCATCTGTAGTAATATTGTTTAGCATTTGGGTAAACCAACTCTAATGCTCTTGCAATGCTTTGATGACGGTCAGAAACAAAACCAGCTCTTCACTTGATGGGATGATTGTTGCTAGCTTGTTGAAGAACCACTCATAAGAGGCGTTGCTTTCTGAGTCAACCATTGCAAAGGCAATGGGGTATATTTGATGATTTGCATCTTGTGCAGAAGCTGTGAGAAGAGTCCCTCCGTATTTTCCTTTTAGAAATGTACCATCTACCACTAGTACCTGTCATATTGAGTCTGATTATAGTTTTGCAGGTATCAAACATATCTAAAACATATTGGAAAATATTTGGTTACAGTAATCAAGCTCATGTTTGATGACATGCATGTAATATAGATACTGAGATCAAAATTGGTGACAGTATTCCCATCTCAAACAACAATTGTACTCGAGATTACATAAAAGGCATGTAGCAGTTATGATTAAATCTAAGAAATCCATTGATGACAAGCATACAAATTAATCAAACCCAACTATCATAATGTAAGAATTGGTACCTTTCGCAGAATTGGGAATGCATGGATACATTGTCCAAATGCAATGAACAAATACTTGAACCTTGATTGGGAGTCAACTTGAATGAAGGTGACAGTTCTAGCATTATGCTTCTTTAGGACACAACAATATGTTGGTAATAATTCATAGCTTCCTTCTGATGACCCCTTTACCATCGTTATTGTTGCATCACGAGCTTTCCATGATTTCCAGTAGCTCACATTTATTTTCAAGTCAGTTCTTATGATTTTTCTAATATGACTTGGAGTTGGCCCCTTTTTGATGTCTTCATATCTGTTCATATGATGTAAAAGAGTCAATAAAATATCAGATGAGTGATTACATGAAGGAATTACAGTATATTTCACCTCGGTTTGATCTTTTCAGCAACAAGTTTGTAGTTAGGAGCGCGACGTTTTCCAATCCTTACTTCCAAACTGCAACTATGTTCTTGATTGTATTTCAAAATTTGAAATATAGTTGACCCAGTTAAGATGGCACCGTGAATTTTCCAATCGCAGCTCTTATCAACACAAACTATTCTGTAATAACTTGGTCTTTTCTTTTTCACCCTATAAGCAAACGTTTCTTGTGCAGCCAACAATGCAATAGCATCTTTCAGATCTTCTTTTGTTTTGAATAGTTGTCCCACGGATATAATAATGACCCCTTTTCTTGAACTTATAGATTCTGCATAATTTGTGGACATTGTAGTGCTACTGATGCCACCCTCAATCTCGGTATCATCTCCATTATCATCTGTATCATTCGCATTATTTATGCAGTCTACATCATCATTCTGCACACAGAAGCTGTCTTCCATCACATATGTATCCTTGAAATAGCTGCCAGCATGTAAAACCAACCGATTTTCATCATTCATAGAGTGTGTAACCCGATCTTCAATGATTTCCTTTACAACAGTAGCGTATAAAGGAAATGTCATATCCACTTCCTTCACTTCACTCATTTGAAAGAAATTCCTCAAATCACTGTCATTCTCAATCAAAAAAGGCTCCATAGTTTTCTTGAAAGGATGCAAATGACTGAATTGAAGATTAGGAGCCAAACTGTCATTGTTGATGAATCTATTGATTATCTCAGTCTTCATCTCATACATACTCATAGGTTGATTGATGACAATCACTTTTGATGACACATCCCCAACAAACACTAAATCATCTTCTTCCTTTTTCCATTCTCCTCCAAATTTTACTGTTAGCAAATTGACATCCATTATACCTGTTCCCTGGTGACATCTCTTAAGTTTAATACACAGCTATCAAAATCAAATTGCAATTAGCTACTGGGATGACAGGCATCCAATTTTATTCAAACTGAGATCAAAATCAAACTGAGATGCTATGATGACAGGCATCCAATTTTATTCAAACACAGCTATCATAATCAAATTGCAATTAGCTACTGGGATGACAGACATCCAATTTTATTCAAACTGAGACCAAAATCAAACTGAGATGCTGTGATGACAGGCATTCAATTTTATTCAAACACAGCTATCATAATCAAATTGCAATTAGCTACTAGGATGACAGAGATCCAATTTTATTCAAACTGAGACCAAAATCAAACTGAGATGTTGTGATGACAGGCATCCAATTTCATTCAAACACAGCTATCATAATCAAATTACAATTAGCTACTGGGATGACAAGCATCCAGTTATATTCAAATTGAGATGTTGTGATGACAGGCATCCAATTTCATTCAAACACAGCTATCAAAATCAAATTACAATTAGCTACTGGGATGACAGGCATCCAGTTTTATTCAAATTGAGACCAAAATCAAACTGAGATGCTGTGATGACAGGCATCCAATTTCATTCAAACACGGCTATCATAATCAAATTGCAATTAGCTATTGGGATGACAGGCATCCAATTTTATTCAAACTGAGATGCTGTGATGACAGGCATCCAATTTCATTCAAACACAGCTATTAAAATCAAATTGCAATTAGCTACTGGGATGACAGACATCCAATTTTATTCAAACTGAGACCAAAATCAAACTGAGATGATGTGATGACAAGCATCCAATTTCATTCAAACACAACTATCATAATCAAATTGCAATTAGCTACAGGGATGACAGGCATCCAATTTTATTTAAACTGAGACCAAAATCAAACTGAGATACTGTGATGACAGACATCCAATTTCATTCAAACACATCTATCATAATCAAATTGGATTTAGCTACTGGGATGACAGGAATCCATTGTTATTCAAACACATGTATCAAAAACAGAATTCGGGATTATAGTACAAAAATCACCAAATTTGCCACTGAGATGAAAATCATCAACTAAGATCAAAATCAATCACAATATTCACGTATCAAACAACAAACGAGCACAAATTCGATATTTACCTCTTTTGAAATCTGAATTCAGGATTACAGTGCTATAGCTGAGCACAAATTCAAGCACAAATTTGTTCAGGTTTGATGACTGATGGCAAAATCGACGATGCCTGATGAAGAAATTAGCGTTCCTGCTTCAGATCGAGATCGAAATCTTCGAAATCGGGGAAATCGGGGAGGCTTGGTGAAAAAACTCGCGTTCCTCCTCGTCGTTCCGTGAATCAGAAGAAATTGCCGTTCGGCAATAGGAAAAAAAAAGAAGGGTATTAAAGCTAGGGGTAAAAATGTCAATTTTGGACATTTTGCAAAAGCCATTACGAAAATGGACATTTTGCAAAACAGCCCCCTTATTTTGGACGGTTACCAAAAAAAATCCTATATATATAGTGATGATGGATGATAGTGGTAATTAATTGTAAGAGTTACAAAAATTAATATTTGAATAATTTACCGTAAGAGTTATAAAAATTGAAGTAAATTTGTTATTCATATTAACATTTATTTAATGCAGGTATACATAAAGCTTTTCACATTCTACAACCTCTATTTTTCCCATTATAAAACTCCTCTTTGATTGTTCATCCTATTTGCATTCGGTTAGCCATCCCTCT
Source organism: Persicaria tinctoria (assembly GCA_037127255.1). Classification (NCBI taxonomy): domain Eukaryota; kingdom Viridiplantae; phylum Streptophyta; class Magnoliopsida; order Caryophyllales; family Polygonaceae; genus Persicaria; species Persicaria tinctoria. The sequence goes on along the minus strand of JBANSL010000007.1, from coordinate 13,810,211 downwards.
ACGAGGAGAACGCCGGGTAAGTACACACTATAAATTAGTTATTTTATTTAGATAATTTTCTTTTAAATATTATATTATTTTAAAAAATAATTTCATCTTTGATTTTTTATTCGTTTATAATATATTTATATATACAAATTATGCAATTTTTTTTATATAATTTTTAGTCTCATTATCTTTCATAAAGTTTAAAATTATAATGTCCCAGTTCATCATATATTTTTTTCATCTTTTGAATCTTTATCAAATTTCCTTTTTTACTTATTAAATTATGTCTAGATGGGTATCTCTTGGAATGAGAACAAAAAAAAATTACTTTTCGAAAATGAAATTTGATATTAATATACTTTCCAATAACCGTACATTATTTTTCCTTAAAATTTGCATGCCTTAGAATTTATTAAACGCGTTATCTTATCATTATTCTTTTGTTTTGTTTTATTTATGATGAATGCAAAATTGTCCATTTTATGCCTAATTATATATATATATTAAAATGATAATGGTTGAAATGATATTAGTGATGATAGTGCTATAGTTTTAAGAGTTACAAAAATAAATATTATGATAATTGGTTGTAGGAGTTGCAGCAAATTGAAGTAAGTTTAATATTAATATAATTAACATCTAATTAATTAATGTAGATAAAATTCTTCGCATTCTATAACCTCTCTTTTTCTATTATAAAACAACTTGATGATTCATGAACACCTGGCTATTTGTTTTGTTATTTTATAATTTAATTTAAATATTATTTTCAACAATTATTCTAACTCACATTTTGTAATCATTTATAAGATTTTTATACACGAAAAAGTTTGTATTTATGTTTTTTTTTTCTCATTGACAATCTTTTTTGTAGCTTTTAAAATTATATATAGCATTATATTTGATACTGTAATATCTAATTTCTGATATATTTCCCCCCATTGTTTTCATCTTTATTAAAATTTCATTTCCAACCCACAATATATTTACATGAACTTACTAAACATATATTATCTTGCCATTATTTTTTAGTTTTGGCTAGTTATGATGAATGTAAAATTGTCCATTTAATGCCTAATTTTACTTATATATATACAGAAGATTAAAATGATAACGATACAAGTGATATTAGTGATTGATTATAGTGTTAATTAGCATTATATTTGATAATATCTAATTTCTGATATATTTTCCCCCATCTTTTTCATCTTTATCAAAATTTCATTTCCAACACACAATTTACATGAATTTATTAAACATATATTATCTTGTCATTATTTTTTAGTTTTGTTTTATTTATGGTGAATGCAAAATTGTCCATTTAATGCCTAATTTTACTTATATATACAGAAAATTAAAATGATAATGATTGAAATGATATTAGTGATTGATTATAGTGTTAATTAGTTTTAGGAGTTACAAAAATGAATATCATGATAATTGATTGTAGTAGTTACCAAAACTTTAAGTAAATAAACATCTAATTAAATGTAGATAAATCTCTTCACATTCTATAACCTTTTTTTTTAATTATTATTATGAAACCACTCAATGATGACCATGTTTTTTCATTCTATTCACATCCAGTTAGTCATTCATCTAAGAGGAGAACACCATGTAAGTACACACCTCAAATTAGTTATTTTGTTCATTTATATTTCCATTTAAATATTATTTTAAACAATTATTTCATTTAACATTTTTATTCATTTATAAGATTTGTTATACACAGAGTTCGAAAGCAATCAGTATGTACTTTGTACATATCCTAAAAGGTATTTATTTTTGCTCTTACTGTATCATTATCAACCTTTTTCTCTTTAATTTGATGATTATCTTAGGCTAAACAAAGAAATAATTTACGTGTTATATATACAACAAAGTAATTTTTTTACCACATTTAAGTAGAAACAAATTTGTTATTTTGTTTGAATTTATATTCATAATATTAGATTATTCCATGGATAGCCAATTTTATACTAATATACTTTTTTTTTCATTGATAGTTCAACTTTTCTTTATTGGATATCTAAAAAGAGAAAATAGCGTCCAATATACCAAATGTTTGGGCCCTTTGCAAAAATGACATTCCCCTCCAAAATTTGCAAAAGTAACAAATAAGCTAAAAAATTGGTAGAAATAACCGGTGGTCATACCCCCTTTCACAGGTTACCTTCCAGTTGAACCAAACTCTCACCGCCCCGCCTCCTCCTTCTCTCCGGTCTTTCCCCGCCCTCCACGAGCCACCTCTGGCCACCCAACCACCGGCGTTCGAACCCTCTCCCTCCGGCGCACCCACTGAGCCCAGAATTCACCCGGTTCGTGCCCACCCAACCACCACCGCCATGGCTCGCTCGGCTGCCTTAATCGTCGTCGTTCCGATGGGCAGGACGGTGGGCGAGAACCAGTGGCTGTTGGACCAGAGCTCCGCGGCGCTAGCCTTGCCCAAACCGCTTGATTTTTCCGGTGTCGATCCACGACTGGCTCCTTAGTCCTCCTCCCCCGCTAGCGATTGAACCCAGCCCGACAGTTCACGATAGTTCACGATTGAGAAGGTTAGTGCTTTTTGTACCTTTATCTTTGTCAATTTGGGCTCCAATTTGTGCTCTAAGTTATATATATGAGATTCAATTTAGATGTAGGATTTCATAATTCTCAATTCTCTGACATAGGAATTTAGGGTTTAGTTCATATTTCAATTTCAATTATGATTATAGTGAATGAGATTGCTTGAATTCAGGGTTTTTAGGATATCCATATTTGAAATACCGATTTAGTGTTGTATGTGCCACGCTTTAGCTTGGGTTTTTTATGAGGCTATGGGCTATGCTTAGCAGCCGAATGTTGGGAAGCCATCTGCGTCTAGAGGTTTCCTTGGTGTTTTCCAGAAGAGGTATGCAGATCTTCCAATCAGGTTGTTATCATCCAAGTTACCACACAATCCCCGTTTCTGCATATTTGTAGATTAGTTGAGGAATAAACTTTTTACTTCATCGTCTCACTGTATTTGAAGCAAAAAGGACCAAGATCCAGGTTTTCTGTAAAACAGTGGATTGCCACATACTTCTTTAAGGTAACACTTTGATACTCTTTTCTATATATCGAATTACCTGAAAACTGAAATTTTAGTTTTTGCATTCAACTTCTGTCCCATTTGCATTCTCATGACATTCTTTACAGAGCAGTTGGATTCAGATCTGATTTAGTTGGGCAAGTGATTGCTAATTTGGTTATGACTACGAAGAGGTATGCTGCCTTTGTAGTACACAATGACACTGCTTTGTGCTATGTGCTCTACTTGCTTGATTTAAGAATGGTGAGTACGAAGGACTAGGAGGCTAAAACTAGCATGAAATTGCTTTTTAACTCCTCTTTTTTTTCCTTTTTTTATATGGCTATTATGCAACTTAGCATGCGTTCAATGAACTGAGTAGGCTATAGCTAGATAAGCTTAAAGGAAGAAGGGACATACGTACGTACTTGATGTTGGTTTCAACGTAGATGATGAGTTGAGGATTTAGTGGATCTCTTTTGGGATTAAAGTGGCTTAAAAAACTGAACATCTTAATTCCATTTGCTCAACTATTTCTATGGAAAATATAGTTATTCTTAGTGATTTACCTCCTAGTTACTGTTTACGAATGAAGTTGTACATCGCTTATTTTTGCAGCTTAGGGAAATTTAGATAATTCTACTTGCTTGCTTTTACCAAGGAAGTTGTACATCACTAGAATTTTGGATCAGCAGGACTATAATTGATGGATAATAAACCGTTGAACTTTAACCAACCCGACCCTTTTTTCGGTTAGACGTGGCGGCTCATCAACTGCTCATCCAGAGGTTGACAAGAGGAAAACTGCTTTTATCTTACAAGAAGAAAGAAGGGGCATCGAGAGAGGAGGAATCCGGCGAAGTTCCTGAGGTAGACGAGATCCGGCAGGGGTTACTCCTATATTGGCTAACACATCATTGTCACTGGCTAGATAATAGTATTTGCTGGCTAGTAAGCATAGATCGTAAATATTCGGGCTTCACATCTGACATGATTGTATTGGTTAAGAACTTTAGTACTTCGTAGTGTTTGGTTTAGGTCTTAATTGTTTAATCGTTTCCACCTTTTAGAGGACTTGTGTTTGATTTTATCAACTTGAGAGATCCAGCAGGGGTTACTTCTATATTGTCTAAGACATCATTGTCACTGGCTAGATAATAGTATTTACTGGCTAGTAAGCATACATCGCAATGGGTTATACTTATACATCGTTGTAAATTTCTTTCTATGTGTTGAAGTATGTTGTGATTGAAACCATTAATGTTACACTCGACGATGTCATTTGAGAGTAATGTAGGTTTGTTTCTAGGATCAGTTATGTACATTCAAAACCACAAAAACCCCAAGTGGCAGTGAGTTAGAAGCAAACTAACAAAATACTACATTCGGCTACACAAAAGAAGAGTTATCCCACTAGACATCGATTTCTTCACCTTACTGTCACACGCTTGCTTATGTCCTCCGACGCTTCCGGCGAAGGAACTATCCTGAAGACGGGTACTTGCTTGTCTCCATTATCTTACTCCTGACGGACCCAGACGGCATGCTCTCCTCTCCTCTATGAGCATTGCCCCCTCTTCCATGCCCACAACGACAGCTTTACTTTCATCTCCGAACAACGATTTTCGATTCTGCCCAGATTTTCTGGTTTATCTTGCTGGTTGTGTGAATTTCCGTGCCAACTAAATTGTTAACTTTGCCTTCCAAATGGTTATCCATGCCATACTCCAAATTGAGATCAAGATACGATGTACACCCAACTTTAGTTCGAAATATTTTTTTTCATAAACATATATAAAGTGGGTGTCTATAGATAGAGAAAATTAAATTAAGTTCAAAAATAAATTTTTTTTTATTTTGACAAATAAAAATGGCTGAAAATTAGTTTAAAACAATTAAAAGTTAAGTTTTGCCACTTGTCACCATCTCATTTGCCCTCTCTCCCCACAAATCTTTTTGGTTTTTTTTGGCCAAGTGACCTGCTACCGGATGTGAAAAATTTGCAAATCTAACATTTTGCTACCCCCATGCAAATTTTACCTCCCATGGACATTTTTGCAAAGATGATTTTTTTTTGGTATATCTATGCAAATCATCCATCTAAAAGCCTTTTATAAATCATATATCCATAGATTTAAAGCAAACTAATCTCAATCATGTCTTGAGAACTTCAAGAATATTCGAAATCACTATATTGGAATTTATTTATTTTTTGATTAGGAAAGAATTCAGGCGATCGAGCTCTACCCGGTAGCATCCTTACGGATGAGGTCAGAAAGACCAGAATTGTTGTATATATCGACACCCTTGGCAGAGTGGCAAATGTGTGCAACCTTATCAGCTACTCTATTGCCAATTCGGGGAACATGAAAGAAAGAAACTTCTTTCAAGGTCGATAGTAGAGTTTGAACATCAGATAAAATAAGCTCAACTTCCCAGGGGCATTTAGAATGCTTTTTAAAATGATTTATGATTATACAGGAGTCGCCCTCGATATGCAGTTTGTCTACTGGGAGTCTCATAGCGTGTTGGATCCCTAATTTTAAGGCAAGCGCCTCATCTTTGATGGCACTTTACTTCCCCAGTTTTTGGTAGCATATGGTGATAGGTCTACATTCCCAATCCCTTATGATAGCTCCCGCGGAGCTATCAGAATTAGACAAGGTGGAGCCGTCAAAATTTAATTTTAAGGTTCCTGTTGGTGGTTTTTGCCAATGTGTTTCCCAGTTTATGTGTTTATTTTTTTGGGTTCGTAATATGTTCTGAGCGAGGCGCAATTTCCTTATCAAAATCACACTCTAACTGGAAATTTTTTCTCCAATTAAGAATGTGTGTTTTACTCAAGTGAATTGTGGCATCCCTACTTAGGATTGGTACCTGTCTAAATACATATTGGTTTCGGATGTACCAGGTTGTCCACCAAACGAAGGCCAGCTCCGCCTTAGCCGTGGGGGTAAAATTATCCCCAAGGAAAGCAAGGACCGGTTTTATGTCCCGAGATTGTTGTATCATATTTGAAATGGTTGAGCCAACACGAGGAGCGAATTGAAGAATAGAGCGTACATATGGGCATTTAACCAAAAGGTGAATATCATCTTCTGTAGACCCACCACAGAGGCTACAGACAGATGGAATTGGAACTCCACGCGAGGCAAGCCTAGAGGCAGCGGGGAGTCCGTCCTGGCAGATTTTCCATAAAAAAAAATTTAATCTTAGGAGGAATATTAATCTTCCAAATCCAATTGTTGATGTCGATGTTGGACGACGTGTGTGATGTGATTAGCCTATAGGCACTCGAAGTCGTAAATCAACCAGCCCTATCAGGCCACCAATACAACCGATCCTCGATCGAGGATATTGGCCGAGGAATGTCCATGATTTCAGTGACTAAGGAGGAGGGGAGCGCCTTGTGGAGTTTCTCCCCCCACCAACTCCCTCCTAAGATATAGTCATTGCCAGTCTCTTCCATGTTGCCATCTAGGGGGCAGACGCCCCTAGAGCGTAGAGAAGACGTTGAAATCCAGTTATCTGTCCAGAATTTGACTGACTTTCCATCCCCTACGGACCAAATGAGACCAGACTTAAATTTATCAATTAGGGGAACCATTTTTTACCATTGCCATGACGCGTCTCCACGTTTTTTGTATCCAAGGATGTTAGAAGATCGTATGGACTTGTAGTTAATTAGTGAAACCCAAATAGTATCAAGTTCAGCTAGGATTTTCCATAACAGTTTCATTTGAAGCGCTTCGCTCATTTCTTTTGATTTTCTAAGTCCTAGCCCTCCATATTTTTTCGGTCTACAAATCATATCCCAGTTGATAAGTGGGTGATCTTGAAGATCTTTGTTCCAGAAGAAAGTTCTGTTAGTTTGATCGAGCTCTTTGTGTATTGAACTAGGATGCATGAAGCTCTGCATTGTGTATAATGGTTTAGCTGACAGGTTTGAATTAATAAGGGTTGCTTGACCCTGCTGAGATAGAGCGTGAGCACGCCATTTGCTTAGTTGTTCTTTAGATTGACAAATAATCTCTTGAAAAGTTTGTTTGTTAACTTTACCATTACTAATAGGGCAGCGAAGATATTTTTCCAACGAAATTTCGTTTGTAATGTTCAGGCAACTACGAAGCTCGGCAATCCTAGAGCTTGAGACTCCCTTAGTTGCTTGGAAGCTTGACTTATGATAATTCACCATTTGAGCAGAAACTTTACAGTAAGAATCAACTATTGTTCTAACTTTGTGAGCAGCCTCCAAGCTACCTTTTGTGAAAATGATAGTGTCATCAGCAAAGGAAAGAAACGGGACACGGGGACCGTTCCTTCCGAAACGGAACCCAATGGGGATACTATTCATTGTTGTCTCGGCAGAGAGTTTCCGTGCTAAGATTTCAGCCCCGAGAATAAACAAAAATGGGGAAAGGGGATCTCCTTGTTTGAGGCCACGGGAGGGAAGGAACATGTCCGTGGGGCCGTTGTTTACCAGAACTGAAAAGGACACCGTTGAAACACATTGCATAATCCAAGAGATGAAGGTGTTGTGAAATCCAAATTTTTCTAAGATCCTTTTAGTAAAATTCCAGTCCACTCTGTCATATGCTTTTTCCATATCGAGTTTAATCGCAAGCCACCCCTCACAACCCCTCCGAGATCTAAAGGAATGGAAGATTTCATGCGTTATCAGCACATTGTCTTGGATGGCTCTATCCGACATAAAAGCGCCTTGCAGAGGGTGAATAAGCTTGCCAATGACAGTTTTGAGTCTTTCTGTCAAGATTTTTGAGATTACTTTGTACAGATTAGAACAAAGACTAATTGGACGGTAATGACCAGTGGTGGTCGAGTTGTCTCATTTAGGAAGGAGGGAGATAAAAGTATGGTTTATTTGTTTTAGGAGTTTGCCGAAGTGGAAGAAACTTTTTACAGCTATAGTGATGGATATACCTACAATATCCCAATATTTCTTATAGAATTCCGTTGTGAAGCCATCGGGGCCTGGAGATTTATTATTCCCAAGAATGACCACAACAGATTTAATTTCACTATTCGAAGGAAGTTGAGTAAGAAAGGAATTTTCCTCAGGGGTAATTGAAGAATGGATTAGGTTTAGCATTTCATGTAGGAGTCTATCATCAATTGCTTCCTTTTTGAATCTTTTTTCGAAATTATTTTTGATTTCATTTCTGACATTTTCCTCTCCTACTATCAGAGTGCCTTTAGAGGATGTAATATTACGGATTTGTTTCCTATGCCTCCGCCCAGAAGCAACCCGGTGGAAATATGTTGTGTTCGTATCTGAGAGTTTAAGATGTTTTGTTTTGGTTCGTTGGTTCCAGAACGTTTTTTGGAAGAGGAGAAGCTTTTCCTTTTTCGTAATGAGGCTCTTTTCTCTATTGATAGTCGGCCTAGCATTGTCTCCTGGAATGGAGGTTTGAATATTAAGAAGTTCAATCTCAATCTCATTTAACTAACGAAAAATATTTCCAAAGGTACATTTATTCCATTCTTTAGCTTTTTTCTTCAATTTTTTTTTAAACATCAGTTGATACACAGTCGAGCCGAGACAATTTGCTCGCCATGCTTTTTTAACTATATTCCGAAAATCCTTTCGTTGAAGCCAAGCATTCTCAAACTTAAATGGAGGAGCTTTGATGACCGAGCCACTTTCAAGAGTTATTGATATGGGGCAGTGATCAGATGAAGAAGATGCCCCGTTGTAAGTGGTTAGGGCCGGGAATTTTTGGATGATCTGGTGATGAACCAACACCCGGTCAAGTTTTTTGCGAATGTTGTCTTCTTCGTCTTGATTTTTTCTCCATGTGAAGGGGTTCCCGAAAGTTGGGAGATCCACAAGAGCACACTCATTTTTAAATTGTAAAAGTCGTGTGAATCGAGAAGAGCGAGGGTTAGCCCCACCCAGCTTGTCGTCGCTACATAGAATTTCGTTCAAGTCACCTACTACAATACAAGGAGTAGACGAGTTGTTCACTATGGATGTCAAGGTTTCCCAGAACGAGTCTTTCTCTTGAGGGGTCGGAGGCGCATATACATATAGCAGGAGAATAATAAACCCATCATTGATATTTTCGTATCGTAGCCCAATGATCCGGGGTAGATGGATTTCCACCGAAATGATTTCGTTTGTTAATTGATATGATTTCCAAAGAATGCCCAAGCCACCAGAACGTTCGGAAGTTGGGGACCAGATAGCTTCGTCAAAGCCTATTGTTTTCCAAATCTTATCATCAGGAACCGAGTCGGATTTCGTTTATGCTAGAGCCATTGATTGAATGTGCTCATTTTTGCACTTGCTATCTATTTCTGTCCAAAGTGTTTTTTTTCTTAATCCCCCTACAATTCCAATATGCGAATTTCATTTGAAAACATTCGGGATGTGAGGCCAAGCTTTAAGGGACCTCACACCAAAGAGCCTTTGTACTAATAAGCTGGATCGGAAAAATTATTTGTGTGAAATTATAGTGAGAAGTTTTATCATGTGGTCACTTTGGGATTTTAAAGGCCAAATCCCATTAATACAAAAAACGCAACAAAAAACGCAACGTGGTTAGAAACATATTGGACATAAAAGGGCCGATCAAAACCATCATGATATGTCCCGTATAAAAAAATAGAAAGACACCTGAGTGTGATCCCAAATTAAATAGGGACTTCTTGAGAGGAAAGCACACCCCAACCTCGCCAGAAGGTTTAGAAGAGCAGCATACACTCCCAAACTAGTGGAGAGTGATGATTAGCATAAGATGATTCATTATATAGCAATGGGATTTGAAGTATATAATTGTTTCTAAAGAGACTTGAGAAAACCAAGGAAACAATCCTCCAATTGATCCCCAGGCGTCGCTGAATTGAATTTGAAGAAACATAATGCAATTCCACAAGACCAAAAGGTCACTTGCTCCTCACAACCATACTATGAGGTTTGAGAAAACGCAGCAGAGCAGGCATACCAGGGGCGTGCAGGCCACCCGCAGCCCCGAGAAAAAGAGTACGCAACAGTGTACATGCAGAAGAGTTACTAGTAATTAACACAAAATGGTGCTGCAGAGAGGACGCCAATCCCTCCAGAACACCTGACAAGCAAATCCGGCTTAACATGTTGAAGGAAGGATAATTAGTCATCAACGGAGACAAGTAAGGGCTGAGCCAACACACCACTAACTTTTGACTGAACTGAACAACCCTACTGGTGAGGCCAAGTTGCTTGATACCACATACCAAAAGAAAAGGACTAGCTCGCAATGATGGAGAGTAGACATTGCAGAGCATACATTCATACGGAGGTTTGATCGGATCCTTTTCATCATAGACCGAGTATAGAATAAATTCAGTTAATCCTTGCCCAGGAGAGCCCTCAAACACAACCATATGGTAGTAAGAGAACCTTAAACTCACAATGACCAAAATTGAATTGTAATGGGGTACTAATGACGGAATAGGGCCTGGATATAACTTCCAGTAATTCACCTGATTATTTGCCTTATTTTTGAAAACAAATAGAGCCTTTCTTACTCCAATAAAACCATAGGTCATACAAGAGGGATTGGATTCCAGAACACTAGAACAGAGGGAGACAAATGTAATATGCCATAATGCATTAAACACAAAGGCCATGATGAGCCATTGCTTCTTCGACTTCTTCTTTTTCTTGTTCTCAATTTGGTGACTGCAGCCCTCGTCCGGGAGTGTGCTCCCTTCCGAGTGATTTGCCTCGCGAAGAGGATTTGTGCCCTTTCAGGATTTAGTTGGAGAGGGAACCGAGTTCCCTGCCATTTTTTTAGAGGGTGATTTAAAGATAGGACCACAACTACAAGTGAGTAGAATCAAACACAAGTACATCGAAGAGGATCTAACCTTGGCCATAGCAACCTCTTTTTTTACTGATTTCAAATAACAGATTGAGCATCCTTTTGGGATTTGCCGATAAAACCACACGAGAAGGAACACCATCAACACCGAACCATCGAATCTAGTGGTGGAGCCACCACAAGCCTCCTCCAATCAAGAGCCCCTTTTAATTTTCTTGGTGTGGTGGGTACATTACACATGATATATTTTATTTTGCTTAGGCAATAATTTGGGTACGTAGAAATGGGTACAATAGTACATATGCTTAGAGCACCCACATTGGGGTGTTTAAAGGAGAAAAATAAGAATCTTACTAATAAAATAATGGGGACATGAGGGGGGGGGGGGGGTAGGAAAGAGAAAGAGAGGGGTTTGGGTAGGTAGTGGGGCTATTTTTTATTTTATATTATTTAGTTTATAATAAAATGCGTTTTAGGGATTTGGGTAAAAAATTAAGTTGGTTTCGTTTAAGGATAGAGAAAGATAAAAATGAGAGTTAAGGAACCGAATTGGGTTTCACGGATACGGACGCACTTAGGCTACATTTCATGCTTTAATTTGTAATGAGATATGACGTACGCCACATTAATTTTCTTTCACATGGGTTTACACCAATGATGATCCTTTATAACACTTTGTGTGACACTAGGTGTAACACAAAATTAGTTATGCTATAAATTTGTAATAAAAAAAATTTCATAAATTATATTTATGTTTTAAACACTTGCTTGTATATATTTATAAAAAAAAATTGATGAAAATACATGTTTTATAATTTTTAGAAAATCTTATGGAAAAATAAGTAATAATTGATTTATATAAAATTTAAATACATAATTTTTCATCAATTTTTAAAAAAAATATATACTAACAAGTGTTTAAAACATAAATATAATTTTTGAAATTTCTTTTATTGCAAATTCATAGTATAATTAATTTTGTGTTACACCTAGTGTCACACAAAGTGTTGTAGAAGATCTTCATTGGGGTTCACACTGATAGTGATAGCACACCTAGGCTACCTAGCTAGCTCTTAAGTAGGCATTCAATCTATTTTTGGATACAAATTTTACTTAAATTGTGATCACACACACATATAGTCCTTAATTAATTGTCTGCACTATTATGTTCCTTTGATTGATATATTGTTTACTTATTTTACTTAAACAAATACATAATTAATTATTACAGAGTATTATTATTTTTTTTTTTAAATGGGACGGGTAGGAGCGGATCTCAACTCGCCCGTTGGTACGTGCCTAAACATAATATTGTTTCTTTGGTTGATATATTTTTGTTTTTGAAACCTTTTGGTTCAGTTTATAGTACATCACAATTTATAGATATTTTATAATTAAATACCATTTTTTTATGTTATATTTATAATTTATCTCACATGTATATTTTTCTTATTTATATACTTTTCAGAACATGCTCCAATGATTACTTCTCATTATTTAAAATATCCACATTTGTATACAAAGTGATCAAATATAAACATACCACCTCCCTCATAGGTAAAATCTTTTATCACTTTTTAATAAAGTGATAGTAATTCCTATTGTTTATTTAATTTTTTTAATTTAAAATATATTTAATTAGAGATATTTAACCAGAAGAGTATTAAATCTATATATATTTATGCTATTTCATCAAAACCTACACTTATTGTTATTGGCTTAATATACAAATAATATATTAATGTGACAAAATTTTGCTCTAGGAAGCACCACACAATTATCTTGACCGGTGACTCTAATCTCACTTTGTTAAAGATGATTTATTGTCTATAAATAGATAAATAGATATATTTTGTGGAAAGTGAACTAGTGTAATTAATGATATCTTTTTCCGGCCTGAATGTGAAATGTATAATTTGCTCATAATTTTCCTTTTATCATTCAAGACTTTAGATTAAATCTTTTGTTGAATCTGGTATCTTAAATTAATTTTGTTTACCTAAATATTGAATTTATATCTTCTAAGATCCCGGGCTCAATTCGCATTATCCTTAAAAATAATTTTATACACACAGAAAGTGTATGGATGTTCAAATATAGAGAAGCCTTAAAGATGGGGAGGTTAAAGGAGGTGAATCATCCACCTATATATTAAGCCATGACTTTATAACACTCTCCTTGGATTTACATCTCTAACATTACAATCTGTCTCGTTAACAACCTCGCCTAGAAAACTCAATGGGACAAAACAAGGACTAAGGGAAAAGAATACTGATGTCGTTCGATACGCTTTGGTGATACTGCCTCGTTAAAAACCTTGTCTTGAAAACCCAGTGGGACAAAACCTGATCGAAAGGAAAAAAGAGTGCAGTGCGTATATTCTCCCCCTGAAATTAACATTCTTCTTGCAGCTTTCTCGTTCCAATAAGCTTTTCAAACTTCTTGATAATACTAACTTCATGAGTTGCATGGTCGAGTCTGAATAATATCTTCGATGTGTGCAAGTAAAATGCCTTCATGTATCACACTCGACTTCGATGCAATAGACTTCGTTGTCTTTGGTGATGAGCTGCTTTCAATGCACAAATATAAGGTACTTCCAGACCTAGTGTGCTTTTCATTGTTTGATGTGGGGATCTAATGTATAGATGGTGTATAAGTTGCCTCATTAAAAACCTTACCTTGGAAAAACCCAGTGGGATAAAAACCAAGATTAAGGAAAAGAGTACAACGTTGTGTATATTACTTCAGGACTCAATACACTTCAAGTACTATAAGCACCATTTGGCTTAATCATGTACATATGACGAGGCTTTCATATTGATGCTTCGGGCATTTCAAATTAATCGATCATTTTCACTTATATTCTTTTATTAATGACCAATTTGAGTATACAACTACTATGCCCGTCAATTACGGTTAGAGTCGGTTCATCGACAACCAAAGATTATATCCACTGCAGGTGAATATATTTTCATATAGACTTTTATGCAGTCTATCTTGCTATATATCTTACAACTTCATTTCGCTTATTGCAGTTTTGTATAAACTCCCAATTAAAACCGATGATGTTATACTATCCGATGTTGGAACTACGGGTCCAATAGAATCATGCTTTAAAGAATTCATCATGAATTCCTTCTTTCTATCTCTTTTATCATCATTTCGATGTCGACATCCATTATTTGATTGATGATCATCATATTCTCATGAGCTCTTTCCACTTCTGGGGAATCCTAAGGGAGAGCCTGGCAATCTTCAACACTTCGATGTCGACATTCATTATTTGATTGATGATCATCATATTCCCATGAGCTCTTTCCACTTCTAGGGAATCCTAAGTGAGAGCCTGGCGATCTTCAACACTTCGATGTCGACATCCATTATTTGATTGATGATCATCATATTCCCATGAGCTCTTTCCACTTCTGGGGAATCCTAGGTGAGAGCCTGGTGATCTTCAACACTTCTGGTGTATTTGAGAATCACTTCATTTTTGTTTGTTTCGGAGTTACTTCTGGAACCTCCAAATGAGCTAGCTAGCTAGTCAATCTATGTGACTTAGTCACTTTCTTGACCTTAGTAAATACATTTGATGGCTTTTTGCTAAACCATATAATTATCATTTGGTGTACGTACATAAGTGTTGAACTTCTAGTTCACTTTCATTCATCCGCGGATCCCAAATGATAGAGAAGTTGCTTTCATGCAATCTCTTTCTTAATACAGTCTCATTTTCTCTCCCCCTAAATATCGAGCATTTGATCACCTTTATAAAGCTCGAGGTATTTGATATCATTAGCGACTCAAACCCCATGTATCATTCAACTTCTTTGTGGTCTTTTAGTTAATTTTTGATGAGGCATCGAAACATATACTCTCTTCTGGAGATAATTTGAGAAAAGTTATTGTGTCAAATTCGAAATGCAAATTTGCATGGGCCCATTTGACTAACGACTCTTCTAGGTCGTTGTGAGCTACTATATGCTCCTCAAACATTCTCTACCTTTTCATATGACCAATGTGTTAAGGCATCTATATTGAAATAACATTAGTCTATATGACAATGTTTAATGTTCGCAGTTGTCTCATTGAACTCGATCAAGAGACATAAGAGACTTTGCATTTACTTTTTATCATAGACGGTCTTGTTATTATTTTGCCAAGAAAACAAACCGTACATGTATGGTCACTCTTATTGAGGATCTTCCGGTCCTTTTGATGGGTATTCATGTGAATTTCAATGATCTTGCAAATCATTGTTTTTGTTGAGCGACCAAATGCCACAAAGAATAAGATTTTATCAACTAACTTCTAGTTAGTGATATCATAAGTTTCAATGGTAAAACATTCTAACCATTGAACTTTGTATATGGTGATCCATTTATTTAATCAGATGCCGTTAACTGGGTATTTTCAGAACTTTTGTTGGTGTCATGCTACAGGTATGAAACTAACCGTACAAAAACGACCTAGTTATAAGCCACAACAATAACTTTGGTTGCGCGCTTAACCATTACCTCTTTAATTTACACCCTCTACAGGAGGGGCATGCTTTGGGTCATGCTTAGAGGATTGTCAGGAAGTGGCCTTGTAAACCAGATAATGTTTTGTGGTTATTTATATTGGTTGTACTAACCAAATAAAAATAGTTCTGAATATGTCATAACCCACATTCCATGTACTTCTTCAAGAGTACAAATGTTTAAAATAAAATCTTACACTCTTCTAGAGTTTATAAGAATATGAAATTAGAGTCTTCAAGCTCTTATGCAGGCTCTGGTGAAAACTCACAATATAGTGGAATAAGGAAAATAAAACTAAGTAAAAGATAAACCTAAATAGTAAAGTATATTAAGAAGCATGTATAACAACAACAATAATCTTAAATAAATAAATGAAATTAGTGTCAACTTCGAGTGACAAGATAATTTAACATAGATCTTCCAGAGCTTTTTAGCAAATACGCCAGGAGGTGCTATTCCTATATATATGCACTTTTATCATTTACTGCGGGAAACTGATGGAGAAACATTAAGATTCAGGGTTAATTTGTTTCTCTGGCTATAAGAATCATCACTGCAAGGATGGCGTTTTACCGATTCATCCCTACAACGGTGCGGCTTATCATTCATCTACTTCGGGCGATGTCCACTCATCTACTAAAAGATGTGTTTTTCTCATCTACTTCGATCAAGAGATGAAGAATAAAACTATAATCTATACAAATAAAAAATAAATAAAACGAAATAAAAGGATAATCATTGATACATCACTTCAAGGATGAAAATATTTGGTTCATCGCTTAAGGGATGAAATTCGTTGGTCTATCTCAAAGATACAACTTGCTCATTCACCTACTTCAGGAGATGAGAACATTAATCTCTTTCGAGAGATATGCCCGTTCATCTACTTCGGGAGATGAGAGAGAAAACAAATATAGTTTACATAAACAAAATAAAATAGCGTACATATGAATTAAATAAACATAAATAATAAATAGAATTTCATCACTACGGAGATGAAATTTATCGGCTCGATCATCTCTACAGGGATGAGATTTATTAATCATCGCTACGGGGATGAGATTTATCGATCACGAAAGTATGTACCAATTTCCTGATTTGATATTAGTTTATATCCACTTCGAGGGATAAAACTTACCACTTTGGGGGTTCATATAACTTATGTCTACACATCGTCTTCGGGGATGTGTTCATATACTTCACAAGGGCAAAATATACAAATCTGGAAGTTTTAGACCGTTTTATATAATTATATAAGAAGTATGGGTAAATCTGCGATTTTAAAAACTTTTGGGCTGATTTCATAATTAAAAAAAACCTGCAACAATGGTTCGTCTTCCTGACTTCCTCTTTGTATTTGCAGGAAGCGACGCCTCCGACTTCAGCAAGTTGCCAACGATGCCCGGCAGCCCAGGCCCTGGGATTGGGTGCGGTCAGCTCGCACTGTCAAGGACGTCTTCGATCTCAAGGATAATCTCACAAACGGAACGGATATTTCGGCGGACGGGTTGGACGCGGAGTTGCCGGAAAACACAGAATTAAAACCGAGCAGCGCCCCGCCGACGAGCCTCCGGGCAAAACGCTTGGAAAAGCGTCGCTATCTCCGCATCCGCCAACAAAGCCGGTGTCGAGTTCTTCGCTTAGTAAGTAGTTGAGAGAAATAGAACAAGCCAGATGCTCAAACAAGAGAAATCGTTCGGTAAAATACTCCTCCAGTGCGTAGCAGGAAGGGCGAAATCCAGCCAATTTACCGCCCGAAAAAAACTCCGTTGGCATAAAAAATGAATAGAAAACAAACAAGAGAAAGTGCAACTAGATTGAATTTGTGAATCGTACTCCCAGAATATCAAAATTGAAAGCACGGAAACGAATTGAAGATGGTGTAGGAGATTGAAGTGAACTGGATATTCATCGCAGATCGACTCTATTGGAGGGGGTGGTAGGAAAACAAATTAGGGTTTTAGCTTTTGGAACGATCGTGCTGATAACGTGTTTAAATATAGGGAATAAGAGAGCATAAAAGTCTTTCCACGTAAGAACGAGAGAGTATGGAGGAGACAGAGAAGAGATTTCTATTCATGTGTATTATCAAATGAGCTTTACAAGCCTTTATATAGGCAAAGGTAAAAAATGAGGTGTAAGAGAATGAGGTGTAAGAGAAGCCTTAAAGATGGGGAGGTTAAAGGAGGTGAATCATCCACCTATATATTCAGCCATACTTTATAACAATGGATATATAAAATTTTGTTTTTATTTTTAACCTTTTTGGATGGAGACCAGTTAAATTGCTAGTTGAATGCTTTTATTAGTGACAATAAGTGGAAACTGAGAGAATTTCCTATCAAAATATTAAAGAAGGGAGTGAATTTAATTTTGGGTTAAATTTTGAGGGAATTTGGTGAAAAAGCCCATTTAGCATATTTGGTTAGCTAGATAGGCTCATTAATTGTTTTTTTAGTATGCTTAGCCCATTAATTGTTTTTTTAGATTGCTTAGCCCTCTTGACCGGTCAACCCATTTTGATGCCAACTTTTTTTTTTTTTTTTTTGATGCCAACTTTTTTTTTTTTTTTTTTGATGCCAACTTTTTTTTTTTTTTTGTGATGGCATATTTTACCGTTTTGATGCCAACATTTTGTGGTGACAATTTTATATAATTGATGGCATAAGAGATTAAAACGTGGAATCAAAATATTGTCACCTTATTGTCACTTTTCTAATGAAATGATTGGATGACTTTTTTTTAATGCCACTTTTTTAAAACATTGATGACATTTTTTGTGATGTCATATTTTACCGTTTTGATGCCAAAATTTTATTACATTTTATTTTCAATCTGATGCCACTTTTCTAATTAAATTATTGGATGACACTTTTTTTAAACTTTGATGACATTTTTTGTTTACTCTAAAATGTCACGTTGACCATTGATGCCATTTTGAAAAATTTGTATCACATTAAAGAAAAAAAAATGTCATCAAAAATACTACTTTGAAAAAATATCATCAAAAATATGGCATCACGGTAAAAAAAATATTATAAAAAAATTGACATAAAAAAGTGGCATCAAAGTGAAAATAAAATATAGTAAAATTTTGGCATCAAAACGGTAAAATATGGCATCACTAAAAAAAAAAAAAAATTGGCATCAAAAAAAAGTTGGCATCAAAAAAAAAAAAAAAAAAAAAAGTTGGCATCAAAATGGGTTGGTCAACGTTGACCGGTCAACGGTCAACCGTTGACCGGTCAATGGTCAAACGGTTGACCATTGACAAACCCACCCAATTGGAAAAGGGGCTAGGGCAAACTAATTAAATTGATTTATGGGCTAGGTGATTAATTGGATATTTAAAAAAGACCATGTACCAAAATCGCCCTTAAATTTTAGTGACAAAAAGTTGGAATAATCTAAATAATTAGTTTAAAGATTCAGATTAGTTTCACTTCAATGTTTTATTCCCTTCATGGTTTCCCAATAAAAAATAAAAATAAAAATAATATTAGTTTCACTTCAACGTTTTATTCCCTTCATAGTTTCTCAATAAAAATAAAAATAAAAATAAAAGGTTTGATTTTGATTTTTTATGGTGTCTTGGTTATATATATCATGCTATTTTTGTAATGAAAAATGGGGTACACATATGATATAGAATAATATAAGTGTTTGTTTTAAGGGAAAATCATATAAGTAGCGAATGACCGTCGAATAAAATTTTATTTTATCTAATAAAATGTTGTAAGAATACTATAAACGTCTGTTTTAAGGGAAAATCATATAAGTTGCCAATGATTGTGGAATGAAACCATATATTATCTAATAAATTCTTATAACAATACAATAAGTGTGTTTTGGGGGGAAAATCATATAAGTACCTAATGATTGTGGAATAAACTCTTATATTATATAATAACTTGTTATAAGAATACTATAAATGTTGGTTTTGAGGGGAAATCATATAAGTAGCTAATCATTTTGTAATAAAACCTTATGTTAACTAATGAATTGTTATAAAAATAATATGAGTGTGTTTTGAGGAAAAATCATATTATAAGTAACTAATAATTGTGGAATAAAACCTTATATTCTTATTATAATACTATAAGAGTATGTTTTGAGAAAAAAACTTGTATAAGTAACGAATAAATGTTTAATAAAACTTTATGTTAACTACTAAATTCTTATTAGAATACTATAAGAGTATGTTTTGGGAAAAAACTCATATAAGTAACGAATAAATGTTTAATATAACATTATATTAACTAATAAATTCTTATTATAATAATATAAGAGTATGTTTTGAGGAAAACTCATATAAGTAACAAACAAATGTTTAATAAAACCTTATTTGAACTACTAAATTGTTATTAGAATACTATAAGAGTATGTTTTGAGAAAAACTCATATAAATAACGAATAAATGTTTAATAAAACCTTATATTGACTAATAAATTCTTATTAGAATACTTTATGAGTATGTTTTGAAAAAAAACTCATATAAGTAACGAATAAATGTTTAATATAACATTATATTAAATAATAAATTCTTATTGGAATACTATCAGAGTATGTTTTGAGAAAAACTCATATAAGTAACTAACAAATGTTTAATAAAGCTTTATTTTAACTACTAAATTCTTATTAGAATACTATAAGAGTATGTTTTGAGGAAAACTCATATAAGTAACTAACAAATGTTTAATAAAGCTTTATTTTAACTACTAAATTCTTATTAGAATACTATAAGAGTATGTTTTGAGAAAACTCATGTAAGTAACTAACAAATGTTTAATAAAACCTTATTTTAACTACTAAATTCTTATTAGAATACTATAAGAGTATGTTTTGAGAAAAACTTATATAAGTAACGAATAAATGTTTAATAAAACCTTATATCAACTACTAAATTCTTATTAGAATACTATAAGAGTATATTTTGAGGAAACCTGTTATATAAGTAACTAATAATTGTTGAATAAAACATTATATTAACCTTGCAGAAAACCCTGTATTAACCTTATTATTACTATTATTATTATTATTGTTATTGTTATTTTATTATTTAATATATATATTTTAATTTATGTTTTTAATAATAACTATAACTATTATATTATACTATTATTATTTTTACCATTATTTTGTTGTTTAAAATATATTATATTTTTATTTGTATTGATGGTTTTATTTTCTAGATATAAATTTTGAAAGAAAATAAAAAAGCAATTGATGCCTTACTGTCCGAATTTTTTTTATACCGCCCAAATAGGTTTTGAGCGGTAAGTTTTTCGCACCTTGAAATTTGGAGCAAACCTAAATTCATTTTGGCACCGCCTCATTCACACATGCTCTTCCTCCTATCTGAGTATCTGACCGCTCCATCTTCATTTCATAACTCTCTCTCCCAAAAATTTCAGATCCTCATCCTCCCACATCCACTCTTGTCCTCCTCCACCGGAGATTGACACCGACAGACCACCGCAGGAGGGAGCGCCACCTTCTACCGTCTCTTACCAATTCGTGCGCGCATGACTGCCCTCGGGCCAAACCACCATCGTCGACCTTCTTTTTCATCTCGTTGGCCCTCTTTCCCTCGCATCATCTCTTGTCGGCGATCCAAAATTCGGCACAAACCAATGCTTCAGCGTGTTTCTAGGAAATCTATCCTACGGCTCAAGCCGCCACAAAACCATATACGAGCAACCTAAACTTGGCTCCTTCCATTACAAAACCGCTTCCGCACTAACCAAAAAAAAATTGTCTTTTGCTAATATATCCAATTTCGGCCAAAACCATGTCGGCCTTATGTTCTTGCATTTCGTTGACCAAACCTCATGTCGGCCACACAAAACATTCTTCGAGTAATCTAGTTTTGGCTTCATCCATACCAACTCACCACCGGCTAATCCAACATGAAGAGCAATCACATCGGTCCGATCCTCTTGATAACCACCACTCCATCCCCATCATCACTCACCACCACTCCACAAGCAACCATGTTGTGGATCAAATGCAATCGCACAATGCAACCGCTACTTCCCGTTTGTTCGAGGTGCTAGGAGGCCACCGGGTAAGCCACAAGAAGCCCAGCACTCCCCGCCGGAAGACATCAACAACCACTAGCAACAGTCCTATTCCCAAGGGGTATATAATAGAAATAATTAAATCCTAATAATAATAATATATAAATTATTTTCCTAATATTTCCCTCCCTTTCGAAGATCTCTGGATTGAAATGGCCAGTTCGGGATTAGGTTTCTTCCAGCGTAGATATGTTGGCGGCGGCTACTGATACTCCCTCTCCCTCCTTTCTCTCTTCTAATTGTTCTTTTTTTCTTTTATGGCGGCGGCTACTAGTAATGGTTCTCTCCTGAAGCTCCACACTCACTCCTCCATCGGCGGCATTGACTGGAGCCCCCTTCGTCTCTGTTGACCGACAACCTGCGGTGCTCCCTCCCATCC
This sequence comes from Persicaria tinctoria, assembly GCA_037127255.1. Classification (NCBI taxonomy): domain Eukaryota; kingdom Viridiplantae; phylum Streptophyta; class Magnoliopsida; order Caryophyllales; family Polygonaceae; genus Persicaria; species Persicaria tinctoria. The sequence goes on along the minus strand of JBANSL010000007.1, from coordinate 13,788,363 downwards.
TTGGGGTTTTCTTCTTCCTTCAATTCTCCTGTAAATTTTAGAATTTATTGTCTGTGATTTTTTAATTCCTCGTTTAGGGTTTGTTTACCTGTATGGGAATTTCTAGAAACTAATTTTTGCCTATGTTTGAAACCTCATAACTTCTTTCTTTATTTTCTAAACTTAATGCCTATTTTCTATATCAAATAAAGTTAACATGACATTATCAGCAAATGTTGTGTTTTAAGCAAATCTCTCTCTATATCAAATAATTGTGTCTTTTGATGTTTTGTGAACAAAGACTTAATTTGTTCTCTTTAATTAGTTTATGTTATACGTATATGTTGTCAATTGGGTGATTTATAAGTTCAGTATCTAAAGATGCTCATTAGAGTTTATCATATTTCTTATTTCCACTTGCCAACAACGTACCATGGATTGCTAAATGGATCAGAGATCCATTGAAATTGGTTCCAAGATGATTTCTAGTCTGCTTTGTTAAGCTACTTTGAGTTAAAAAAAATCCCAAGAAGCATATATAGAAGAGTCACAAGAAGGGTATCAAAGATTAGATGAACATCTTAGTGAGTTCTCTTAAGGATATGAGTTAATATATCAAAGATTTTATTTATATTAGTGAATAATTTGTCCTTGAAACATCATTTCTTTTATGATTTATGTGTAGAAACACCGTGTTATTGTTGAAAGGTGCCAAGTATTAATTAATACATTATCTCTAAAGATGGAAGGTATTAGTTATTTTTATCATCCTTATTGTGTTTAGGCATGAGGGTGCTCCACCTGTTGAAAGGTGCCAAGTATTAACTAATTCATTTTTTAATTTGTTATGTCCCTAGCTAATTATATTGGGATTTTTGTTTTCTTGTGTTGTGTGTAGGGAAGAGGAAGGTAGTATGTTATCTCTAACTGAGTTAACATATTTTTTAGATTTGGTTGAGGGGCAGACCGAGACCGAGTATGAGGAAGACTACAAGTGCAAGATTCCAACGGCTTGCATTGCCATTCTACACGAAGAAGCTATCATTGTGTATGCATGGGACAAGGGGAAGGTGGTGGTTGTAGAAAGGTTCATTGTCTCATTTTTGTTATATTCGTGAATGAATACATGCTTTTATTGGGTGTCCTTGTCATATCCGTGCTTGATACTTGTTGTATTGTTGAATTTTTTTTATTATGTTTTAGATGTGTTTTGAATAGTGTAATTTATGGTTGTATTTTGGATATGTTTGTATGACAGATTTGTAAAATTATATTAAATTTATTTCCTAGCTCATAGAACGAATAAGGCCACATATAAGGCCATAGGCATAGCCACGGGCATAGTCAGCAATGAAGTCATGAACTTAGCCACGAATTTCACCATGGGAATAGCTACGACCATAGCCATCAAAGCCACAAACGTAGCCACCTAATTAATCACGACAGTTGCCACAAAATCAGCCACGAAAGACGTTAGACATCTTGCACGTGCCAAGCCACGAAATCAGCCATGACATACACCGTAGCTAACTTCGCCGCTATAGCCACGAATGACACGATCCCGACCCGGCTACATGCATAGCCCCGACTTGTCAGATCGTGGCTATTAGCCACGGATGTTGGAAATCTGGCATTTGGCGATGAGGCAGATAGCCACAAATGGCGATGAATGTAAAATTCGTAGCTATGCCCGTCGCTAAACTGGTTAGCCACGATCATTTGCGGCCTATCCATGGCTATTTGACCGTGGCTATTTCCGGGGAGCAACCTCACCCTACGGTGCAAGTCAACACACCCCCCCCCCTCTCATAATGAGCCTACTAACTATAAAGGGGAGGCAAGCAACGACACATATCTAATGCCTAAGCTCTAAGAGTCCTATGGCACTTACTACAAAAAAGTCTACCGCATAAGCTACTTTCTATAATAAGCACCAACTAAGATGACAAGAATAAAGAAAAATGTCCTACCTAATAACACCTTGTTTAAGCAAAGTTGAGATTTATAGTCTTTGTTTTAACATTTTGTGGTACCTTTTAGGGTCAAATGCTGACCTTGGTAGAGTATTTGTTGCTGGTTTATCGTACCTTCATGTCAAGTCTAGTCTGGTACCGCTTCTTCCTGAACAAAGAATATGGTGGCCTGTTTTCATCATTGATGAAAGGGTTGTATCTAACCTTTAAGTTGACATATGTGGTTGAGAAGGTATGCTATTTCCTATGAATTATCTATACATTTATATCCTCTTTTGTCTAGGAAAGCCAGATGAAGACTTTATTCTTGTAAAGCGTACTTGAGTTCTTGTTTGATCTTCTTTTTGGTGTCAAAGGTCCGGGCATTCTTTACTTCAGTGAAGGCATTGTCACGCAAAGAGGTTCATTATGGAGCATATGCAACTTCACAGCAGGTAGCGTGTCATCCAAATTTAAATTGTTTCTTTGAGCTGGATATATGTTTTGCTTATTGATAGTCTTGGTACCCACCTTTAAACTATTAGAAGGCCTAATATATCACTGTATCCTTTGAGAGATTAAGGATGCTATCTGTTGTTGTGAGGAAGTCACCATAGTAATAGTAGCACATATTAATTTATCATATGGATATCAGTCGGTGAGATGTCTCCTCAACTGAAACTTCTTTCACATTCCATATACTTCCCTTGTCCCCCCCCCCCCCTCTTTTCTCTTTTATGCGGTTTATTAGATATGAGGTTGTCTATATTTATTCTTTTTTCTTTTATTCACATGCATGTGGTTTTTAGATTATAATTTCCCAGATCTTATTAGTTATTATGTTGTCATTAACTAGTTGGAAAAGGCAAAGAAGAAATAAGCTACATTTATTGCAACATTTGCCAAAAATGAGCAAAAGATAGCAGGCTTGAAGGTAATTTTTTTCTCATTCTTTTATTTCTTCAAGATACTTGATAGTCCTACTATTATTTCTTCAAGATACTTGATAGGTTAAAACAACTAGCTCTTAGTCAATACTTGATAAAATAAATGTCTAGAAAAGAATGCAATTTTTTAGTCCTTTATTGGAGAACTGGTTATAACTTTTGAGTAATTTCTGTATGTACTTTGAGTTATTCTATTATTTTTATATGCAGTTTGCAAATTGAGGTTGTAGCTTAACTCACCATCAATTGAGGTATCTGTCTAGTTATCACACTAACATACCTTTGTTGATTTGAAGAACACATGAATGTAAGCTTGATAGCTCATGTAATCATTGAAAGTGTACAACTTTATTGTATGATTTAATACTTAGCATGTGCCTCGGCTTGTTGTATGACTTAATACTTGTATTTCATTATTTGGTTCTATTGAAGAGATATCATGTTCATTGATTATTTTATAGTTGGATTGTTCTAGAAATGTTTGAGATGAATCTAGTTCAAATAAGAGGGTATGTTCCCTAGCTTCCATTGTTAGGACAATCCAAAAAAAAAAATTGTGGGGGCTTTCTACTTGATTCAGTATTGAAACGGGTAGAAAACCCCCCATTTTTTATTATTAAAAAAACAACGTTTCTCATGGATTTTTTTAAACACTTCCGAGAGAGTTAAAAGTCCAAACGCCTCTATCCGATTCAATTGTTTCTCGGGAGTTTTGAAGAAAACTGATGGCCGAGATTTATTTATCAAGAGTTTTTATAAAACTCCTGAACGATATTTATCAGCTATTGAAATAAAAGGAGTTGAAAAACTCCCGTTAGCTTTGTAAAAAAAAAACTCCAAAAGACATATTCTGTACTAGTGGTTGAACTTCTTCCCATAGATCATCTATCACATCTTGTGCAAAACTATTGCGAAAGGGGTCAATGAAGCATAGTAAGAGGAAGTTGCTAGCCATTACGCACTAGTATCCCTAGTTGGGAGTTGATATGTTTGGCATTCTCCCCAACTGGCTGGAACTTCTCATTGAATTCGACGTGATACTTGCTTCCATTGTTCCATCCAGGGACACCCGTAATATGACCTTTAACGGTTGGAAGAAGCTCATCTTCATCTTGAAGTATCAAATTATAAAATATGCTATTAACACAATAAGAAAGGATCAAGAAAGAAATAAGAAGAGGATGCATATTGAATGTGTTGTCTAACCAGAGGAATTGACGCCAATCTCTGCATTATCTGTTGGCACTGATGATGAGTGTGGAACTACATCGGGCCGAGGTTGGACTGGAGGTGCAACTGCATTTGGTGGTGGAGCTGTGAGAGGTGCAACTGCGACTTGAGCAAGTGGCTGAGGTTGGACTAGAGGTGCAACTGCATTTGGTGGTGGAGTTGTGAGAGGTTTAACTACCACTAGAGCTGGTGGCTGAGATAGGACTAGAGGTGTAGCAGCAACCGATATAAATGGTAAGGACCCACTCTGCTGCGATGATCTGTCACCAGTAGATACTAAAAAATCAGACATGGTTCGTTGTCTGTCTGGTCCACCCTTACGTTTCTTCATGGTTGTCAATACGGAAAGGGAAAAACTTGAGAACCTAGTGCATTGCATAAATCCGTATAAATGCATCAGAAAATGCTATGAAAACTGAGTTGAAAATTTGTAAATTTTAATGATAACCAAAAAGCCAATAAAGCATGATCTCACTGTCACTGCTCTCATCCTCTCCTTCTCTCATAGAAGACAACGTACCTTTGCTTCTACTGGAGATGCAATCAGTGGTGGAGTTGTGAGAGGAAGTGTTCCGGTTACTGATGCAGACGATGAGGAGCCACTCTGTGAGGTCCGTGGGACATTAGCAACAATCGGTGGTGGAGCTGGAGATGGACGCTTCACCTCGAGGTTTTGACAGCAGCTTCAGGAGAGTCTGGAACTAGATTGCGTTTCAGTACGGCTTATCATCCTTAGACCGACGACCAGAGAGAGAGGATGATTCAAACTTTGGAGGATATGTTGAGATCGTGCGTCTTGGATAGAAGTGATCATCGACCTAGCTTTGTTTTACAGATGTACTTTAAAGACTCCAAGGAACCCGAGGGTTGGAGTAGCGTGGGTTAGGAGGTTGGGAGGTATTTTCCCCTCCGGTCAGCCACCCCCCAAGGGCGAAATAGATCGTCTTTGTACTTGTATGTCTTATATTCAATTAGGCCTGAGGGCAATCCTTCTTGGAGAGGATCATAATGAATCATTGAATGCTTCCATATTGAGTGATATATTAATTGTTATATAGTGAATATGGTTGACACGAGACGCGGTTCAGTTGGGCGTGGGGGTAGAGCACGTCGCGGCAGGGGACGCCCCGCCGAGTTGCTGTTGAGAGCGCTGAGGAGCGAGTTTTGCCACCGTCGGTTGACGACCGAGTGCCAGCTTCTCCAGAGACTAGGATTGGACAACTAGAGGCAGCGCTTCATGATATTCTGAGCGTGTTACGTTGAGGGGCTTTATCTACGGCGCCGACGCTAGAGGCTCTAATTCAGCAGCCAACCGAGCCCGTTGTAAATGCGCGCCCCGAGAAACGCATCAATTGGGTCAAGACATTGGCTCAATGTCGTCCGCCAATTTTTGCTGGAGATATTGCAGATGACGTTGAGAGATGGCATAGAGAGATGGATGAACTATTTGACCATGTTGTCGTACCTGCCTTTGAGAGACCAAGATTTGCTGCTGTACTTCTATGGAGGGATGTGTACGACATATGGTTCGTCTGCAAGCTAGAGTGGACCGAGTGGACCAATGACGCCTTTAGTTCCTTGATGTTGAGGGAGTACTACCTGTCATACATACGGCTACAAAGTTATCCTTCATGCGCGGCACCTACGACCGGTCGGCTTCTGTATCTACCATCATACGTTAGTTCAAGAGTGAGCTGATATATAGCGAACACTTGTGCCCATCAGACGACAGTCGGATTCATATGTTGTCGATGAGATTGCCGCCTGCTGTTCTTCTACACGCATCCAGCTTGTGAGCTGACAGCTTTGATCGATTTTTGGAGGTCATCCTCATGCACGATTAGCAGAGGATTCTATCTGAGACTTCCTACTCTACTGTTCACCTTGATATGAAGATGGCGCATCAAGCTAACACCCGCGTAGATGACAGATCTAGGAGAGGAGAGTTTAGAAGAGGATATCATGGAGCCGCACAGAGAGTACCCCCAGTTCTTACCGCTTATGGAGGAGATGCTAGAGTGAGGACCTGCCATGAATGTTTCGAGAGGGGCCACTATGTTTCTTCTTGCCCCGATCATTCGACTGTCTGCTTCACCTACGGCATCATGGGACACCAAGCTACTAGATGCCCTCATAGTCATGGAGCTTCAGCTATTGCACAACCACTAAGGCTTCCTACGGCTCCTTAGCCACCACTATTGACATATCCCCAGGGCCAGGGTCAGGGTCAGGGTCAGGGACGAGGTGATTCTTCCAACAGAGGTCGAGATGGAGGTAGAGGAGGTAGAGGATCTGGACATGGAGGTAGAGGACCAACTGGGTCAGGTCAGGGTCGGAGATCGTCTTCTGCAGGACCGCCAGGGTCAGGGTATGATCGCGGCCAGAGCTCGGGAGGCCGAGGACCGGGATTACCCCCACCGCTCCCCGTATTTCAAATGCACGCTAGTGACCACTCATCCCCGACTTTTGCAGGTACTATATTCTTTCATGATGAGTGCTTATCTATCTTGTTTGACACTGGTGCAGCTCACTTCTTCACAGCAGAGGCGTGTGTGGTCAAGCTGAGCCTGAGGTGCACGAGGGGTTCACCCCTTACTATTGGTCTGGCGGATAGGGCCAAGGTTAGGACGAATCTAGAGATTTTAGGGTGCCCCATCCGTATAGGTGAGTGGGAGTTGCCAACCGACCTTATTGTTATGCCATTGAGGATGGATGATCTCATCTTGGGTATGAACTTCATGGACCACTACGGGGCGATCATCAAGTTGCGGACGAGGACAGTGTCGATTTTGGCATCCGACAGGACCGAGCACCAGGTTTGGGGGAGCGACCTCGAGAGGAATGGTGTGCTCATCAGCGCAGTCAGAGCCACCAGACTTCTCGACCAAGGCTCTGTTGGGTATTGGTGTTACTCTTTAGAGGTGGATCACGTACACCCCTGCATCTCAAATGTTCTCATCATCAAAGACTTCGTAGATGTGTCTCTAGAGGAGCTGCCAAGACTCCCCCCCACCGAGAGAGGTCGACTTCGCGATTGGATTGGAGCTGAGTACCAAGCCCATTTTACGAGTTCCTTACCGCATCGTGCAGACGGAGATGGCCGAGCAGAAAGATCAGCTAGAAGAGCTACCTGAGAAAGGCTACATCTGACTTAGTGCATCGCCTTGGGGAGCTCCAGTGTTGTTCGTTAAGAAGAAGAATGGGTCGCTGAGATTGTGCATCAATTATAGGGAGCTAAACCGGGCAAAAGTGAACAACCATTATCCTCTTCCTTGGATTAATGATCTGATGGATCAACTGCAGGGCGCTGTTATCTTCTCGAAGATTGATCTAAGGTCAGGTTATCACTAGCTGCAAGCGAAGCTAGAGGATGTTCAGAAGACCGCCTTTCGGACTCGCTATGGTCACTAAGAGTTCGTGGTCATGCCGTTTGGGCTGACCAATGCACCAGCTACGTTCATGGAGCTCATGAACCGAGTGTTCATCGATTTCTTGGATAGATTTATCGTCGTCTTCATCAATGATATCTTAGTCTCCTCGTGGAGTAGAGATGAGCATGAGGAGCATTTGAGGATTGTGTTGGAGACGTAAGGAAGCATCAGGTGTATGGGAAGTACAGTCAGTGTGAATTCTGGCTTACCGAGGTGGCATTCTTGGGCCACGTGATATCACCTGCAAGACTCGTTGTGGATCCGGCGAAGATTGATGCTATCGTTGCTTGGGAGGTGCCCAAGAACGTCAGGGACATCCACTCATTTCTAGGATTGGCCAGTTACTACCGGAGGTTCGTCCAGGGTTTCTCGAGTAACGCACGACCGATGATGCATCTGTTGAAGAAGGACGTTCCTTTCGAGTGGAGTCCAGATTGTCAGGCTAGCTTTATGCTTCTTAAGCATAAGCTGATGACTGCTCCAGTGTTAGCTTTTCCATATGGAACAGAGGACTTTGTTATCTACACAGACGCTTCGTATTCCGGCTTGGGTTGTGTTCTGCATCAGAGGGACCGGGTCATCGCTTATTCTTCGCGGCAGTTGAAGCCTGTGGAGGTGTCTTACCCCATCCATGATTTGGAGTTAGCAGTCGTGGTTCACGCTCTGAAGATCTGGAGGCATTACCTGTACGATACTTCTTGTAAGGTGATAACGGATCATAAGAGCTTGAAGTACATTTTCACGCAGAAGGAGCTCAACATGCGTCAGAGGCCATGGCTAGAGCTTCTAAAGTATTATGACTTGGACATAGTCTACTACCCAGGGAAAGCCAATGTGGTGTCAGATGCATTGAATAGGAAGACTCATCAGGAGATGGCAATTGAGAGGCTTACAGCTCAACAAGATTTGCAGAAAGATCTGATGAAATGCTGCTTTGAGGTGTGGATTCAACGAGATCGCGGACAGTTGTTGTTCATGGAGGTATAGGCAGAGCTGTCATAGGAGATTCGGCAGGGTCAGGCAGATTGTCCAGAGATTGCAGTTCTGAGGGAGCGGATGACTCAGGGTAAATTCAGACAGCTTGCTGAGAGAGCATACGGGATGTTGACTATCGAGGGCAGAGTAATAGTTTCGTCGATGTCAGATCTAACGCAGAGGATCATGCAGGAGGCTCACTTCATCGCTTATTATGTCCATCCAGGGACGAATAAGATGTACCGGGATCTGCAGAGGAGTTATTGGTGGAAGAGGATGAGATCAGACGTTACCGAGTTCGTGGTTAGGTGTCAGGTTTGCCAGCATGTTCAGATTGATCACTAGTGGCCGAGAGGACCCGTCCAGTCCCTTCGAGTTCTTGAGTGGAAGTAGACGGACATCTCCATGGATTTCATCACTGAGCTAAGGCGAGACGCCAGAGGGTTTGGCACTATTTGGGTCGTGGTCGACAAGTTAACCTAGTCAGCCGACTTCATAGCAATTCAGGAGACGTGGCCAACATCGAAGTTAGCAGACGAGTTCATTCTCGAGATCGTGAGGCTTCATGGAGTACCAGAGAGGATCATATCCGACCAAGATGGACGCTTCACCTTGAGGTTTTTACAGCAGGTTCAGGAGACTGTGGGCACCAGATTGCTTTTCAGTACGGTTTATCATCCTCAGACCGACGACTAGAGCGAGAGGACGAATCAGACTTTAGAGGATATGTTGAGATCGTGCGTCTTGGATTGGGGTAGTCATTGGGTCAAGTATCTACCGCTGGTGAAGTTTTTGTACAACAACCGCTACCACGCGTCGATTGGGATTGCTCCGTACAAGGCTTTGTACGGGAGGCAATGCAAGTCGTCGGTTTGCTGGGACAAGCTTGCGAACACAGTTCTATCACTGCCAGAGGTCGTCAGAGAGACAGTTGATCAGGTGGGTCGTATTCGGGAGCATATGAGAGTCGCTCAGGATCGTCAGAAGAAGTATGCAGACAAGCGGAGGATAGAGCTTGAGTTTGAGGTAGGCTTGCACGCGTGGCTTTGAGTTTCACCCACCAGGGGAGTTAACCGTTCGGCATCAAAGGGAACTTGAGTCCGAGGTTCATTTGTCCATTTGAGATCCTAGAGAGAGTCGGTGAGGTAGCATACCGTTTGTCCTTACCTACGTCCTTGGCCGGTGTCCATGATGTCTTTCATGTCTCCCAGCTCCGTCAGTATATCCCCGAACCTAGCCACGTCCTTTACGACTCGGACCTTCACATCGAGCCTGACCATACCTTCATAGAGCGTCCGGTGAAGGTTCTTGACCGTCGCATCAACTTAGGAATAGGGAGGTTCCTTTGCTTCTAGTTATGTGGTCTAAGAGGAGCACTGAGAAGGCCACATGGGAGGTTGAGGAGAGCATTCGGGTTAGCTATGGGGATGTCCTAGATGAGTTGCTTGCGTCCTATGTTGAGTCGAGCGTAGACATTACCTTGACCTCTCGTGTGCAGTGAGTATGCCCGTCCTCCTGCCGGCGATTCTTCTCTAACGAGAAGCCATTGACACCGACCGCAACGGAGCACCTCCTCCTTGAATGCTGGGATCCTGAGCGACTGATGCCGAGCCACCAATGCCTCTCGCCTCGCCAGAGCTCGATCTCCCATCTCTCCAAGATCCAAGGTTGTAACTTTTTCTGAAGCTTTTCATTGTTCTTTGTTGGTATCATCTCATCTGATTTTTAATAGTTGTATCAATTTCTCAGATTAGGTCAAGCCACAAGCTGATAGAGTCCCAATTCGTCTTGAAGAGCTTCCTGAGGTAATATGCTCTCTGTACGTATTTCCCACTAGAATTGTAGCCTTTGAGCCTTGTGAAATGAATGTATTCATCTGTTTGAGTTAGGTTGGGGATTCTCAGTTATTTGATTGTGGAATGCTGATGCTGTTGTACTGTTTCATGCTATACAAGTGTGAATTTTGTGGTTAGTTTAACTCGATTTTTGTCCCTTGATACTTCAATATTGTAGATTATGTTTCCTTTCATTTTTTATCCTATCATTCCCCTGCTTACAAGGTATTGGTGTTTCTACCTGAACTTTTTGAGACATTAAGGAATGAGGGGCACTCAATGACTCAATCAAAAGCAGCAATTTTTCTTACATGCTTGATGAGGTGCATATGGAATATCTCATCCTCTTTTAGGCCGATATTCTCCGCAATATTCTTTTCTTCTTGATCACCAGCATATCTGATTTAATGCTTGTTGATATAGGTTGCAATACACAACATAAAATTACCCAAGCAAAGTTCAGTACAAGAAGTGGTTAACGAGCTGAAGACAAAGGTAAATGATCTCCTAACTCTGATGAGGATCTGTCTCTTTCTTTCTGATTCTTTGGATTAACATTGAATATTATGTTGATCTTCATGCTTTTAGATGACATCATATATGTCTGAAAGAAATTCTAATGCTGCTGTTTTCCCTTTGCGAAAGGTAGCTTGACTGTTTTTTTATGCATTTATGAATCAGGTTGGAGTTGTCACGCCAAGATGCAGAACTTAGATCACTTGAAGTTTTCTACCATAAGATCTATAAGGTAATTAATTTATTCAAATTCAAAAGTGTTATAAAGGAGCATTAAAATCTAGAATATATGATTCATTCAAAAGTGTTAAAAGTTGATTACTTTATTCAAATTAATTTTAACTTTCCATTTGTGTAAAATCCAAGGCCATTTTTGTTTCATTCAACTCTCTCTTAATGCATCTATATGTGTTTTATTTGCCTCTCTCTTAAATAATCTATAATAATTTCAAAGAAATTATTTTAATCTTCATACTTTAATAAAAAAAAAAAACAACAATTATTATTATTATTATTATAAAAATATGTATTACAATTACCGTGCAGAGTGCGAACAACAATACTAGTATTTGAATAAACCAGATTTTGATTCAAATTGCATGCACGACTCGTCTCGAGTTGACTCATCTCTGGTTCGCCGAGGCAGCACTGGCTACTCGCCATGCTGAGGTGGCGATGAGCGGGCGCGTGTGCCACCCTAGCATCAGGCACCCATGGCTCTCCACCACCTTGTAACTGTTCCCGCCGATGAAGTGCGCCAGCATCTTGCTCGCCTGCTTTAATGCGTTAGAACTGAGGTGGAACGGGTCAAACCCGACCGATTCAATCCTGACACACCACTAAGGCAGGCTTTCGCGCCTCTTCACCCTATCCCCTCCCTCGCACGCCACCACGTTGCAGATCTACCTACCGAGATACATCTCAGACATCACTAAGTCGAGCGATGTCCCTGAACCACCCGCTCCCTCCCTTGAGGCCGACCGTCGCAGCTCTCGAGCGAGTCGAACATGGTGAAGTAGTAGTGCAGGGCCTCGTTGAACCGGTCGATAAAAACGGCTCCGTTGTTGTTGGCTTCTTGCTCCACCACCGTCACGATATCCAGCTTCATCCACTTGACGTTCTCCAATACCTTATCAACCACCCTTTGCCAGGAGAGGAGTGTCAAAGGGTGGTTGATAAGGTCCTAGAGAACGTCAAAGGGATGAAGCGAAATATCGTGACGGTGGTGGAGCAAGAATTCAAGCACAACGGCGCCGTTTTTGTTGACCGGTTAAACGAGGCCCTGAACAAATACTCCACCATATTCGACTCGCTCGAGAGTTGTGGCGGGCTGGCCTCAGGGGAGAGAGCCGGTGGTTCAGGTACAGCGCTCAACGTAGCGATGTCTGAGGTGTATCTCGGGAGGCAGATTTGCAACATGGTGGCATGCGAGGGAGGGGATAGGGTGGAGAGGCATGAGAACCCGCCTTAGTGGCGTGTTAGGATGGAATCGGTTGGGGTTGACCCACACCACCTAGTTTCTAACGTGTTCAAACAGACGAAGATAATACTAGCACATTTCGTCTGTGGGGACAGCTACAAGGTGGAGGAGAGCCACGGGTGCCTGATGCTAGGGTGGCACACGCGCCCGCTCATCGCCACCTCAGCATGGCGAGTGGCCGGTGCACTTATATTAATTACACCTTCTTTTTTTTGAGAAAATAATTACATCTTATTTTAATTTAAGGTAATTGATGCATTTTTTTATTAAAGTACTAATCCGTCCGCTCCCTTCGCTGAGGTCGGCCCGCCGCAACTCTCGAGCGAGTCGAACATGGTGGAGTAGTAGTGCAGGGCCTTAATGAACCGGTAGACAAAAATGGCTCTATTGTTGTTGACTTCTTGCTCCACCATCGTCACGATATTCTGCTTCATCCACTTGACGTTCTCCAATACCTTATCGACCACCCCTTGATAGGAGAGGAGCGTTAAGGGGTGGTTTATAAGGTCCTGGAGAATGTCAAGGGGATGAAGCCGAATATCGTGACGGTGGTCGAGCAAGAAGCCAACCACAAAGGCGTCGTGTTTGTCGACCGGTTCAACAGAGCCCCAACCTACTACTCCACCATGTTCGACTCGCTCGAGAATTGCGGCGGGCCTGTCTCAGGGGAGGGAGCGGGTGGTTCAGGGACATCGCTCGATGTAGCGATGTCTGAGGTGTATCTCGGGAGGCAGATCTGCAACGTGGTGGCGTGCGAGGGAGGGGATAGGGTGGAGAGGCATGAGACCCCGCCTTAGTGGCTTGTCATGATGGAATCTGTTGGGTTTGACTCGGACCACCTAGTTTCTAACGTGCTCAAGCAGGTAAAGATGATGCTAGTGCACTTCGTCGGCGGGGACAGCTACAAGATGGAGGAGAGCCATGAGTGCTTGGTGCTAGGGTGGCACACGCGCCCGCTCATCGCCACGTCAGTATGGCGGGTGGTCGTTTGCCGCCCGCTCATCGTCACTTTAGCATGGCGGGTGGCCAGTGCCCTTATACTAATTACACCTTATTTTAAATTAAGGTAATTGATGCGGGTTTAATTAAAGTATTAATTTTTCTTTCTTTGAATTGTACATGTAGGATTCTTTAATAGACGCTATAGTTTCATTCTTTATATCAAATAAATTTTCTTCAATCTTGAAGGAATATTAGTTTATAAACTTTCAAATTTTAATCTTCATACTTTAATAAAAAAACAATTAAAATATGATTATTATTATTATTATTATTATTATTATTATTATTATTATTATTATTATTATTATTATTATTATTATTATTATTATAATTATAAAAATATGCATTCCAATTACTGCGTAGAGTGCGAACAATAATTCTAGTATTTGAATAAACCAGATTTTGTTTCAAATTGCACACACGACTCATCCCGAGTTGACTCAGCTTCGGTTCACCGAGGCAGCACTGGCCACCTGTCGTGCTGACGTGGATACAAGCGGGCGGGTAAGCCAACCTAGCATCAGGCACCCATGGCTCTCCTCCACCTTATAGTCGTTCCCGCCGATGAAGTGTGCCAGCACCATGCTCGCCTTAGAACCGAGGTGGACCGGGTCAAACCGGCCTGGCCGATTCCATCCTAACACGTAACTGAGGTAGGGTCTCGTGCTTGTCCACCCTATCACCTCCCTCGCACGCCACTACGTTGCAGATCTGCCTCCCGAGATACGTCTCAGACATCGCTACGTCGAGCGCTGTCCCTGAACCACCCTCTCCCTCCCCTAAGGCCGGCTCGTCGCAGCTCTCGAGCGAGTCCAACATGTTGGAGTAGTAGTGCAGGGCCTCGTTGAATCGGTCAGCAAAAACGGCTCCGTTGTTGTTGGCTTTTTGCTCCACCACCGTCATGATATTTGGCTTCATCCATTTAACATTCTCCAAGACCTTATTAACCACCCCTTGACAGGAGAGGAGCGTCAAAGGGTGGTTTATAAGGTTCTAGAGAATGTCAAGGTGATGAAACCGAATATCGTGACGGTGGTGAAGCAAGAAGCCAACCACAACGGGGTCGTTTTTGTCGACCAGTTCAACGAGGCCCTGAACTAATACTCCACAATGCTCGGCTCGCTCGAGAGTTGCGGCGGGCCAGCCTCGGGGGAGTGAGCAGGTGGTTCAGGGACAACGCTCGACATAGCGATGTCTGTGGTGTGTCTCGAGAGGCAGATCTGCAATGTGGTGGCGTGCGAGGGAGAGGATAGGGTGGAGAGGCATGAGACCCCGCCTCAGTGGTGTGTTAGGATGGAATTGGTCGAGTTTGACACGGTTCACCTCGGTTATATCGCGTTCAAGCATGTGAGCATGATGATGGCGCACTTCGTCGGCGGGGATGGCTACAAGGTGGAGGAGAGCCACGGGTGCCTGATGCTAGGGTGGCACATGCGCCCGCTCATCGCCATGTCAGCATGGTAGGTGGCCAACGCCGCCCGCTCATCGCCACGTTAGCATGACGGGTGGCCAATGCCCTTATACTAATTACACCTTATTTTAATTTAAATTAATTGATGCGGTTTTGATTAAAGTGTTAATTTTTCCTTCTTTGAATTGTACATGTAGGATTCCATGATAGAAGCTATAATTTCATTCTTTATATCAAATAAATTTTCTCCGATCATGAAGGAATATTATTTTATAAACTTTCAAATTTTAATCTTCATACTTTAAAAAAAAAATTAAAATATGATGATGATGATTATTATTATTATTATTATTATTATTATTATTATTATTATTATTATTATTATTATTATTATTATTATTATTATTATTATTATAAAAATATGTAACACAATTACTGCGCGGAGTGCGAACAACAATACAAGGATTTGAATAAACCAGATTTTGATTCAAATTGTCGACACGACTCCTCCCGAGTTGACTCAACTTCGATTCACCGAGGTGGCACTAGCCACCCGCCATGCTGATGTGGCGATGAGCGGGCGAGTGTTCCACCCTAGCATCAAGGACCCATGGCTCACCTCCATCTTGTAGCCGTTCCAGCCGATGAAGTGTGCCAGCATCATGCTCGCCTGCTTTAACGTCTTAGAACAGAGGTGGACCTTGTCAAACTTGGCCGATGCCATCCTGAGACGCCACTAAGGTAGGGTCTCGTGCCTCTCCACCCTATCTCCTCCCTCGCACGCCACCACGTTAATTTTAGATCTACCTCCCGAGATACATCCCAAACATCGCTGCATCGAGCGTTGTCCCTGAACCACCCACTCCGTCCCCATATACTGGCCCGCCACAGTTCTCGAGCGAGTCGAACATGGTGGAGTAGTAGTGGAGGGCCTCGTTCAACCTATTGACAAAAACGACTCCATTGTTGTTGGCTTCTTTCTCCACCATCGTCACGATATTCGACTTCATCCACTTGACGTTCTCCAGGACCTTATCAACCACCCCTTGACAAGAGAGGAGCATCAAGAGGAGGTTTATAAGGTCCCGGAAAATGTCAAGGGGATGAAGCCGAATATAGTGACGGTGGTGAAGCAAGAACCTAACCACAACGGGGTCATTTTTGTCGACCGGTTCAACGAAGCCCTCAACTACTACTCCACCATGTTCGACTCGCTCGAGAGTTCAGCGGGCCGGCCTTAGGGGAGGGAGCAGATGGTTCGGGGACAGCGCTCGACGTAGCGATGTCTGAGGTGTATCTCGGGAGGCAGATCTACAACGTGGTGGCGTGTGAGGGAGAGGAAAGGGTGGAGAGGCATGAGACCCCGCTTCAGTGGCGTGTTAGGATGGAATTAGTCGGGTTTCACCCTGTTCACGTCGGTTATATCACGTTCAAGCAGGCGAGCACGATGATGGCTCACTTCGTCGGCGGGGACGGCTACAAGGAGGAGGATAGCCACGGGTGCCTGATGCTAGGGTGGCACATGCGCCCGCTCATCGCCACGTCAGCATGGCGGGTGGCCGGTGCACTTATATTAATGACACCTCATTGTAATTTAAGGAAATTGATGCGGCTTTGATTAAAGTATTAATTTTTCCTTCTTTGAATTGTGAATGTAGGATTCTATGATAGAAGCTATGATTTCATTCTTTATATCAAATAAATTTTCTACGATCTTGAGGAAATATTAGTTTATAAACTTTCAAATTTTAATCTTCATACTTTAATTAAAAACGAGAATTAAAATATGATTATTATTATTATTATTATTATTATTATTATTATTATTATTATTATTATTATTATTATTATTATAAAAATATGTATTACAATTACCGTGCAGAGTGCGAACAACAATACTAGTATTTGAATAAACCAATTTTGGATTCAAATTGCACGCACGACTCGTCATGAGTAGACTCGGCTCCAGTTCGTCGAGGTGGCATTGGCCACCCGCCATGCTGACGTGGCGATACGCGGGCATGTGTGCCACCCTAGCATCAGCCACCCATGGCTCTCCTCCACGTTGTAGTCGTTCCCGCCGATGAATTGCGCAAGCATCATGCTCGCCTGCTTGAACGCGTTAGAACCGAGTTGGACAGGGTCAAACCCGGCTGATTCCATCCTGACACGCCACTGAGGTAGGGTCTCGTGCCTCTCCACCCTATCCTGTCCCTCGCACGCTACCACGTTGCAGATCTGCCTCCCGAGATACATCTCAGACATCGCTACGTCGAGCAATGTCCCTGAACCACCCGCTACCTCCCCTGAGGCCGACCCGCCGCAGCCCTCGAGTGAGTCGAATATGGTGGAGTAGTAGCACAGGGCCTTGTTGAACCGGGCGACAAAAACGACTCCGGGGTTGTTTGATTCATGCTCCACTCACTGTCGCGATTTCAGCTTCATCCACTCGACGTTCTCCAGGACCTTATCAACCACCCCTTGAAATGAGAGAAGCGTCAAGGGGTGGTTTATAAGGTCCAGGAGAATGTCAAGGGGATGAAGTCGAATATCGTGACGGTGGTGGAGAAAGAATCCAACCACAATGGCGTCGTTTTTGTCGACCGGTTCAACGAGGCCCTGAACTACTACTCCACCATGTTCGACTCGCTCGAGATTTGCGGCGGGCCGACCTCAGGGGTGGGAGCAGATGGTTCAGGGGTATCGCTCGACGTAGCGATGTCTGAGGTGTATCTCGGGAGGCAGATCTGCAACGTGGTAGCGTGCGAGGGAAGCGATAGGGTGGAGAGGCATGAGACTCCGCCTTAGTGGCGTGTCAGGATGGAATCGGTCGGGTTTGATCCGGACCACCGAGTTTCTAACGCGTTCAAGCAGGCAAAGTTCATGCTAGCGCAGTTCGTCGGCGGGGACAGCTACAAGATGGAGGAGAGCCATGGGTGCCTGATGCTAAGGTGGCACACGCGCCCGCTCATCGCCATGTCAGCATTGCGGGTGGCTGGTGCACTTATATTAATTACACCTTATTTTAATTTAAGGTAATTGATACATTTTTTATTAAAGTATTAATTTTTCCTTCTTTGAATTGTACATGTAGGATTTCATGATAGAAGATATGGTTTCATTCTTTATATCAAATAAGTTTTCTCCGATCATTAAGGAATATTAGTTTATAAACTTTCAAATCATACTAAAAAAATAATAATAAAATTAGATAATTTTAATAAAAAAATAACTAAAATATAGTCATGTCTTGATTAATATTTACCTAAAAGATTTATATCAAATCTTTTAGAATATAACATTATTAAGATATCAAATTGAGAAATTTTCATATCTAATTTCAAACTTATTTTTTTTTATTTTTTTAAATTTCAAACTTATTAAAACAATGAAGTTTAACTATATCTAATAAAAACTATAAATAATGCACAAAAGAAATTCGTTATCTTATTCATGTTATTATGCCTAAAATTTCAAAGTCTATGCTTTAAAAACAATACTCCATCAATGGAGTATAAAATATCAAAAAATTACCATCTCTTATTTATTGGTAATAATTATTATAAAAAATAATAAAATAATATATATAATTTATTTATTAAGAAACCGCGAAACGCGCGGGTAATAAAACTTGTATGTTAAATTTGCTACATTCCATCAATAAGTTAAATTTTTCTACATTTAAAATAAAATAATATAAAAGAGTTCATTATAATTTTACCAAAATATTATATAAAATGGATATATCTTAAAATCGATTAAGTAGATTTGGAACCAAAAACATAAGCAGGATAGAATATAATAGATCTAATAAAATTGGATAAATTGTATTATTGGGCCAATGACCAAAGTAAATTAATCTTAATTAATAATAAAAACTTGATAGATATATCGACTGATAATGTTAGATTAACTTTTATTCAAAAGAAAAGAATGTTAATAGTGAGAAAATATCAAATCCACTTTATCAACTCAGACACACGAATATTGTCGCTTAATTTAGCAAATCGTACTTTAATTAACTACATCATCCTAAAAAAAATCTAGGGTTCCGTGTGTGGCGATTCCCGGCGAGAGTTCCGTGACTTTCACCGATCGTCTCCTCTCTCCTCGGTCAACGGCTGTGGGAGCCTAGGTACTCCTGCCGATTGCGTGCAGGTTTTAACGGAGGAGGAAAAGGAAATGACGATTGACGACAGCGGAATAAGGACAGAGGCGAAGGGTGGATAAGTGACGTTAGCTGGTACGGTTCTGTCATCGAGGCCCTTCAATTCATATGCCCTTCAAGCGACAATGAAGGGTGCTTGGAGACTGAAGAACGGTTTCGGATTCAGAGAATTGTGAATGAACTGTTTTATCTTTCAATTCCATGATGAGCGAGACAAGGAGAAGGTCTTAAGGGGAGGCCCCTGGGCGTTCGATAAATCTCTGGTGGCTTTGAAAGAACCTGGAATGGAGCAGCCATCAAAGATCGTGACGATCTTCCATTCCAAATGTTGATGGAGGAGACAGCGAAGGCTGTGGGAAGTGTGTTCGAAGATGTGATCGAGATAGACAACGATGAACTGACATGTTGTGCAAAATTCCTCTGAATCCGTGCCTTGGTTGAAGTCGCCAAACCGCTGCGTAGGGGAGTTCTTTTGAAGGTTGATGGTAAAAGAATCTAGATTGACATCAAGTATGAGAGGTTACCAAAATTCTGATACTTGTGTGGATGTCTGACTCATGTAGAGTCAAACAGTGACAAGGACACACATTCGGAGCGACATGAGTATGGGGACTGGTTAAAGCTTCACCGATGAAAAGAGGAGTTGATGGATATCCAACAGGTAGGGGGGGGGGGGGGGGATGATGGGAATGGAACTGGGGTCAGGACAAGGGAAGAGGGAAAATTCCTCCGAATCTGTGTCTTGATTGAAGTTGCGAAACCGTTGCGTAGGGTAGTTCTTTTGAAGGTTGATGGTAAAAGAATATGGATTGACATCAAGTATGAGAGGCTACCGAATTTCTGCTACTTGTGTGGATGTCTGGCTCATGTAGAGTCAGACTGTGACACGGACACGCATTCGGAGCAACATGAGTATGGAGATTGGTTAAGAGCTTCACCGATGAAAAGATGAGTTGATGGATATCCAGCAGGTAGAGGGGGAGGAAAAAATGATGGGAATGGAACTGGGGTCAGGACAAGGGAAGAGGGAGGAAAAAACAAAGAGGGTGGAGCGAGAAAATCTCTGTCTGGGCTACTGGGAGAGCTGGGAGAGGGAAGAGAGGAGGAGGAGGAGGAGACTACATAAACTAACATGCGGAGGGAGTTGAAGAGGGTGGCATCACAACTCGGCGTGGATGAGGTCGTCTCATTCAAGGGCTGTCTTTATAAGGGGGTAAAAGAGGGGAGATGGAATAGGGGGTACTGTAGAAGTAATTGAAAAAGGAGGGGAGAAGATGAGTGTGTTGGTGAAGGAAAAGGAAGGGACAAGTCAAGTGGAGGGGGAGATTGATAGTAGGGTAGTGGGTCATGAGGAAAAAGATAAAGGGAAAAACATAGAGGGAGGGCAGAGTGAAATTAGAAAATGAAAAAGAAGGGCTAGATTGGGACCAAGCTACGAGGAAAAGGGAGTGGGATAATGAAGGAAAAGGAAAAACAATGAAGGTTCGATTGGTGAGGTAGAGATGGGTGACATGGGGGAGGGAGGGAAGAGAAGAAAACAAATTGAGGATGTTGTCATGATTGATTCGGCGGGAGTGGGCGATAGCCCCTCTGGCCGAGCATTATGAGTCTTCTTAGTTACAACTGTCAGGGATTTGGGAAGGTCTATGCAGTTGTCAGACTCACCAATTTCGTGAGAAGGGAGGGCCCTAAGATCGTGCTTCTAATGGAGACGCGATGTGAGAAAAAGAAAATGGAGGAAATTCGGAGCAAGCTAGGCTTCAAGAATTGTTTCACAATAAATTGTGTTGGAAAATCAGGGGGTATGTGTCTATTATGGGAGGAGGGGATTGAGGTTGCGATCCAAACATACACAAGCCATCATATAGATGCCTGGGTGGAGGAGGGGAGTGCGGAGAAGTGGAGGCTTACGGGCTTCTACGGGTGTCTAGAAGGGAAGAAAAACACCATTCTTGGAGTTTACTTCGAAGGCTTGCGCAAGAGCCTAGAGGGGCCTGGATTTGTATGGGGGATTTTAACCAGATTTTGAGTCCGGAGGACAAAGTTGGGGGTGTGAGCCCGAGGTTGGAGGAGATGAGGGGGCCGAGGGAGGCGCTTGATTGCAGTGAGTTGCGGCTAGTTCATTTTACAAGACCAAGATATACGTGGGACAACGGAAGGAAGAATGACGAGTTCATTCAAGAACGCTTAAACTATGTGGTCTGCAATGAGGAGTTTATGGAGAGGTATCCAGGGACTAGTTTGGTGCATTTAGACAAGCAGGGCTCGGATCATCTCCCAATTATGGTATGCAAACTGAGAGTGGAAAGGGAATGGGGAGAGGAAAGAAGGGGAACTAGGCCGTCTAGGTTTGAGGCTATGTGGACGCAGCAAGAAGGAAGTGTCGAAGTGGTTCGAAATTCTTGGACAAATCCGGGGAGTTCAAGGGCGGATACGGGGGTCATGGGGAAGGTGACTAGGTGTATGGAGGATCTAAAGGAGTGGAATCGAGTGACCTTCGATAATGTCCTTAAAAAGCTCAAAAGGGTAAGGGAATAATTGAGAGAAATACATAAAGGGGGGATGTCGGGGGGTTGGTGGAGCGTCGAAGAGAACTAGAGAGAGAAGAGGATAAGTTAATGGAGGAAGAAGAATTATTATGGTACCAACGAGCAAAGGCAAATGAGTTCAAATGGGGTGAAAGAAACTCAAAATTCTTTAACCAGAAAGCGAATGGGAGGCAAAAGAGGAATGCTCTGACTCGCTTAGTGGATAATGAGGGGATGGAGTGGAGGAGCAGGAAGGGTATGGCGGGGGTGGCAGTAAACTACTTTCAAAATCTGTTTAAGTCAAATCCAAGTGCGCTTCCTAAATCGGCTTCTCAGGGAATCTCACAAAAGCTATAGGAGGAGGACAACCAGGAGCTCATGCGTCCGTTCTCCGACGAAGAGGTAAAATCTGCCCTGTTTTCAATTCATCCCACAAAATCCCCAGGTCCGGACGGTATGTCAGCATTGTTTTATCAACGGTGCTGGCATATCGTGGGACCGGATGTTACGAAATTTGTTCTAGATATTCTTAAGGGTGCCCCGTTCCCAAAGGGTCTTAATTACATGTACATAGCTTTGATTCTGAAGGTCTCCGCTCCATTTAGGATGAAGGATCTTCGGCCAACAAGTCTATGTAATGTGTTGCTTAAGATCATCTCAAAGGTTTGAACAAATCGTTTGAAGGTGTGTCTCAGCAAGGTCATCTCATCAACTCAGAGTGCTTTCGTGCCTGGGAGGCTCATCACGGACAATGTGTTGTCCTCTTTTGGGATCTTCCACTATGTGAAGAATAGGAGGAGTGGAAAGAAGGGATATACGGCGCTCAAGCTGGACATGGCAAAAGCGTATGATAGGGTGGAATGGAACTTTCTGGACCATTGTATGGAGAAGCTAGGTTTCCATCAAGATTGGCGAAGTCTGGTCATGCGGTGTGTGACATCAGTAACCTTCTCGGCGTTGGTGAGAGGCTCTCCATCACAGCCTTTTGTGCCGGAGAGAGGTCTCAGACAAGGTGATCCACTCTCACCGTACTTATTCCTGCTTTGTGTTGAGGCTTTTTCAGGGTTGATCGGAAAGAGTGAAGATGAGGAAAAGTGGCATGGTATTAAAATTGCTCCTTCGGCGACAATAGTATCTCACTTCTTCTTTGCGGATGATAGTATTCTCTCTGCGAAGGCTAACTGTCAACAGGGCTCAGAAATCGTGAATATGCTCCGTGTCTACGGAGAAGCGTCAGGAAACCAGGTAAACTTTGCGAAGTCAGAGATATCGTTCAGCAAGAATGTGAGTGCTGAAGTTCGGGAGGAAATACAGGGCCTGGTGGGAGTGGTGGAGGTTGAAAAGCATGCGAAATACTTGGGACTCCCAACGATGATTGGAAGGTCCAAAAGAGTAATCTTTAATGGGGTTTGTGATAGGATTTGGAAAAAGTTGAAAGGATGGAAATCTAGGACTCTATCTAGAGCGGGAAAGGAGGTGTTACTAAAGTCTGTTGTCCAAGCCATACCAATGTACACTATGTCTTACTTTCTCCTTCCGAGCTACATGTGTCATGAGATTGAGCAACTGATTTGTGATTTCTGGTGGGGTAATGAGGATGGAAAAAAGAAAATGCATTGGATGTCCTGGAAGAGGATGAGCCAATCCAAGGACAAGGGCGGCTTGGGCTTTCGAGATATGGAGCTTTTCAATATGGTGCTTCTAGCAAAAATGGGATGGAGAATCATATCAGAGCTAGATGCCTTGCTCTCCAGAATTTTGAAAGCTAGGTACTTTCCCCATTCCTCTTTTACGAAGGCTCGAGTGAGGAATAATCCGAGCTATGTATGGCGAAGCTTAATGAGAGCTAGGGAGGTACTGGAGGAAGGAGTGTATTGGATGGTGGGAAATGGGGAAAACCTATATGCGTGGGGAGATAGGTGGATGCCGATACCTTCTTCATTCGGACCGGTGGAAAATCTGAGTGGTAAAGGGGAGTTCACGCGAGTGATCGACTTTATAGACTAGGAGGTGGGAAGATGGAACGAGGTCGCAGTTCGCGAATCCTTCTTGCCTTGTGACGTCCATCTCATCCTCAAGATTCATTTGGTTGATTCGGTCACTCCGGACTCGATAGCATGGTATTGCAACCGAGATGGCAACTTTACCATTCGTTCGGCTTATCATCTTATGTTCAAGAAGCGCCGACGAAGTGAGGGAGGGGGGGAGTCGTTAGAAGAAGGCAAAGGAATAGCGTTATGGAAGAGTTTGTGGAAGATGCCAACTGTGCCAAGAGTTAAAAACTTGGTATGGAGGGCATGTAGGGGAGTTTTTCCATGCCGTGGTGCACTGTCGGGAAGAGGTGTGCCATTAGATCCTTGGTGTGAGGTATGTGGTAGGGAGGAGACTACTTGGCATGTGCTATGGGAGTGCAACTTCCAACAGGGCTCGGAAGGTATGGCATCTCTTGCCGGAGATCAGACGTATTGGGAAACATGCCAAGTCTTTTGATTGCTGGGCTGAGAGAGTATTGCGTGTTAAAGAATGGGAGAAGGTTTGTTTGTGGGCCTATGCAGCGGCGGGGATCTGGGAAGCTCAGAACAAGTGGTGCTTTGAGAGAGTGGACACACATGCAGTCCACATTATCGAGAGAGTGATGGAAGAGCTTGCTCAACATGAGGGAGAGAAGAAGCAGAGAAAGGTCTGCTCACAACCGGCGAAGAATCGGAGGGAGTATGCAAGATGGTATCTCTCGGGTGAAGGCTTTGTGAAAATCAATTGCGATGCTTCGTCGGAGGCCACGAGAGGATATGGGTTGGGTGTGATTTGTAGAGATGCTTATGGTGCGGTTTGTTGGGCTGTAGCTGAGAGGATACAAGGAGGGTCGGAACCCCTGGTTGCCGAGTTAGAGGCGATCATCAAAGCGATGCAGCTGGCCCAAGAGAAGGGTGCCACGGCGGCCATTATTGAAACTGATTGTGCCCAAGCGATGCAGGTAGTGCAGGGGAGAGCCTCATTCAGGGGACCAGTGGGTAGGCTCGGGCATAAGGCGAGGTGTCTTGCTCATTTGTTCAGCTGCTGCAAATGGAATCTAATTGGGAGACAAAGCAACCAAGCATCGCACTTCCTAGCATAGTAAAGGCCAGAGGAGCCGATTGTTTTTAGTTCTGAATTTGACTTTCCACCTAAACTCTTTAATATTGTGCTTGGTGATTTGGAAATTGAATAAAGGTTGTGTTTTTCATCAAAAAAATATTGTCGCTTAATACTTCCTCTGTTCATTTTGATAACCTTTTTATTATTCATGAATATTTTTTAAAGTAATAAAAACTATATAAAATATTTATTTTTTAATAATTTTGTTAATAGTATATTTATTAGTAATAAGTATAATAATATTAAAAAGGATTGAATAAATAAAATTGATATTTATGTAGTTTTTACTTTCTTTACAAAAGTCCATAAATTGAAAAAGTAAGTTAAAAACAAACGGAGGGAGCGTTATATATTTTGACTAATCATTTCGCGATAAAAGAACTATCAATTTAATACCATATTTAATTTTATAAGAGATATTTACAAATATTAAAATTTTGTTATGGAAAAATAAGAGAAAAAGTTTAATTAAATGCCAGTAATTTTTTTTATTAAATATCAGTAACTGTTTGATTCCTAATGTACTGTTGACCAGTGCTGTCACCAACGTATTAGGTTTAGGTTTGTTTGTTCGCTTTGATATGTTTGCGTGCTATTTTTTGTTTTGCACCTTTTTACTTTAGATGGTATGTTTGACGGTTCACCGTCTGCCGACTTTATCGGCCACTCGAGGAGTCAGGTCTCTCTGACCCTCAAATTCTTACCTTATTAAATATATATATATATATATATATATATATATATATATATATATATATATATATATATATAATAAAATTAAACTTGATTTTTTTAATCAGAAATTTTAATATAAATATTTTATATGTATAAAACTATTATACAAAAAACATCAGCACAATTTGTGCAGGCACTCATCTAGTAATATATATATATAGAGAGAGACACACGTACATACTCCGTACATAATGCGCAATAGGGTCTGAGAGTGCAAATTTCTTTTGAAAACTAAACTTAATTTGGTGTTTTAATTGTCTAAGTTACAAGTTCAAGTTACATACATGCACATGCATTGAACTCCATTGAAGACATGAAGTTGAGGCTTGGTAGAAACGTAGGAATTCATTCTATGTTTTAAAGAAATAAGTTTGTAGCTTCAATGCATGGGAATTTCACATGTTAACATTCATGCGTCACTAGTCCTATAAATAGGCTATGTATTTTGAGTTTTGAATAAGAGTGAAGAAAACAAATAAAGAGTTAAACACATTTGAGAGCTTTTGAACTTATTTTCCTCTTCAAATTGCCTCTTTCAATATTATTTCCTCTTCAAATTCTATCAAATTGGTATCAGAGCTCGGTTATGGCTAATTCAAGTTTTCCGTTCCAATTTCCTCGTCTTACAAAAGAAAATTATAAGAATTGGTGTCTCCGCATGAAGGCACTTCTTGGTTCCCAAGATGTGTGGGAGATTGTTGAGAGAGGCTATGAGATGTCTAAAGACGAAGCTTTGTTGACTCCCGCCGAGAAAGAGGTCCTTCAAACCCCCGGAAGAAGGATCAACAAGCTCTCACTCTCATCCACCAATGTCTGGATGAGTCCATGTTCGAAAGAGTGGCCAATGAGACGACCGCCGAGCAAGCATGGGAAATCTTGAAAACCTCTAACCAAGGGGTTGACAAGGTGAAGAAGGTACGCTTGCAATCTTTGCGAGGAGAATTTGAAGGTCTCTGAATGCAAAAGTCCGAATCATTTGCGGATTTCTTTGCAAGATTGTTAGCCGTGGTCAACCAAATGAAGTGATATGGAGAAAGCATCAAGGATGCTCGAGTTGTTGAGAAGATACTTCGTTCGTTGCCAACGAAGTTTGATCATGTTGTAGTCGCCATCGAAGAGTCGAAAGACTATGACAGTTGAAGAAGTCATGGGTTCTTTACAAGCCCGTGAGGAGAGGATCAAAAGCAGAAAGGACGAGCCAACAGAGCAAGTCCTATCCACCAAGCACTCAAATCAAGAGAAGAGTGATGGTCAAGAGAAGTCTCAAAGACGAAGAGGACGAGGACGTGGATGTGGATCCTTTCGAGCAAGAGAAAGAGGAAGAGGGGGACCATCAAACCATGAATCCAATGATGGAGAAAGTGGTCAATCCTCGAGAGGACGAGGAAGAGGAAACTTTGGCAGACAAGATAGATCGAAAGTTCGATGCTATAATTGCCAAAACTATGGGCACTACGCTCGAGATTATTGGAGTGCTCCTGGAAATGTTGAGGAGAAGGCCAATTTCGCGAATGATTCAAAAGTGAACGATGCCACTTTGTTTCTAGCCTACCAGGGTGAGGACAAAGACAAGAAGGATGTGTGGTACCTTGACAATGCGGCGAGCAGTCACATGTGCGGTGACAAGAAGAAATTTGTAGAGATTGATGAGTCGATCACCGGAGGTGTTATGTTCGGAGACAACTCCAAAGTTCCCATCAAGGGATAAAGTACGATTCTGATTCGTATGAAAAATGGTGGTCATCAATTCATAAGCAATGTTTATTTTGTTCCT
This sequence comes from Persicaria tinctoria, assembly GCA_037127255.1. Classification (NCBI taxonomy): domain Eukaryota; kingdom Viridiplantae; phylum Streptophyta; class Magnoliopsida; order Caryophyllales; family Polygonaceae; genus Persicaria; species Persicaria tinctoria. The sequence continues at coordinate 13,761,265 of JBANSL010000007.1, read as the reverse complement.
AACATGAAGAGCAACATCTTGAGTTTGGGACAACTTTTGGAGAAGAACTACGAGGTGCACATGAAGAATCGAAGTCTCTTGCTCCAAGATGATCGTCAAAATGTGATCGCTAAGGTGCCAATGATGAATAATAGAATGTTCTTGTTGAATATTCAAACGGATGTCACCAAATGTCTCAAAGCTTGTGTAAACGAGACACCATGGCTAGGGCATCTAAGGCTTGGGCATGTGAACTTCGGGAGCTTGAAGTTGATGTCTCAAAGAAAGATATTGAATGGCTTGCCTCCAATTGACCAACCAGATCAACTTTGTAAAGGGTGTCTTGTTGGAAAACAAGTTCGGAAAAGCTTTCCAAAAGAGAGCACTACAAGAGCAAATCAGCCACTTGAACTTGTTCACGCTGATGTTTGTGGACCAATAAAGCCAGCCTCGTTCGGTAAAAATTGGTACTTCCTGCTCTTCATTGATGATTTTGGTATAAAGACCTGGGTTTATTTTCTGAAAGAAAAATCCCAAGTTTTTTCTATGTTCAAAAACATTAAAGCTGTTGTGGAGAAACAAACTGGTCTTTATATCAAGTCTCTTAGAACTGATAGAGGTGGTGAGTTTACTTCTAACGAGTTCAATGAGTTTTGTGAATTGAATGGTATTAAAAGATTCCTTATAGTGCCAAGATCTCCTCAACAAAATGGCATGGTTGAAAGAAAGAATCGGACCATTCTCAACATGGCCTGAAGCATACTGATATGACAAAGAAGATGTTGAAAGAGTTCTAGGCTGGGGCGGTTGACTGCTCAGTCTATCTAGCCAACCGATGTCCAACGAAAAGCTTATCAGATCAAACTTTTCAAGAAGCATGAAGTGGAAGAAAACCAAGTGCATCTCATTTGAGAGTGTTTGGGAGCATTGGCTATGTACATATGCCGGATCAGGTCAGAACGAAGCTTGAAGATAAAAGCAAGAAGCATGTCTTCATCGGCTATGACCAAAGATCGAAAGGCTACAAGCTCTATGATCCAGTGGCGAACAAGATTGTCATCAGCAGAGATGTTCAGTTCGATGAAAATGATGCATGGGATTGGAGCCTTGAAGACCGGGAGAGATATGATTTCTTCCCAACACCTATTGAAGAAGAGCAAGGCGAACGTGTTTATCCAGAACCTACAACGCCTTCTCCTTCACCAGGCGTTCAAAGTTCACCATATTCTTCAAGGACATCAGCATCACCATCATCCTGTGAGAGCTCGAGTGGGAGACCTCCAAAAATGAGAAGCCTTGCAGAAATTTATGCTCAAGAGGAGGATTCGCATGATGATCTAACTCTCTATTGTTATTTCGCTGATTCTGAGCCCGTGGATTTTCAGAAAGCAGTGAATAACGGAAAATGGAGAGTTGCTATGAATGAAGAGATCAAGTCAATCGAGAAGAATGATACATGGGCACTGACAACTTTACCAAAATGTGAAAAGCCCATTGGTCTGAAGTGGGTTTTCAAGGAGAAGAAGAATGCTCAAGGAAAAGTTGAGAGGTACAAGGCAAGGTTGGTTGTCAAAGGCTAGCCAACGTCCAAGGATCGACTATGGTGAGGTGTTTGCTCCAGTTGCTCGATTAGAGACTGCTCGTCTAATGATTTAACTTGTTGCTCAGAGAAAGTGTAAGGTTTACCAGATGGATGTGAAATCGGCATTTTTAAATGGCGTGCTTGAAGAGGATGTTTATGTTGAACAACCTCCTGTGTATCTCATCAAAGGCCATGAAGATAAGGTGTTGAAGTTGAAGAAAGCATTGTATGGCTTAAAACAGGCACCACGAGCATGGAATAGCAGGATTGATAAATATCTACAGGAGAACGGGTTTGTCAAATGCCCGAATGAATATGCACTCTATGCCAACGTCTGTGAAAATGGTGATACTCTATTTGTTTGCTTATATGTTGATGATTTGATTTTCACGGGTAACAATCCGAGAATGTTTGGAGATTTCAAGCAAGCCATGACGAGAGAGTTTGAGATGACTGATCTTGTTCTCATGTCTTATTATCTCGGCATTGAGATTAAGCAATTAGATGATGGGGTTTTCATTTGCCAAGAAAGATTTGCTAATGAGATTCTGAAGAAGTTTACAATTCCATCCCGTAAGTACACCGACTAATTGCAGAGTCAAGTTATCAAAGTATGATGAAGGTGAGAAGGTTGATTCTACAACTTTTAAGAGCCTTGTTGGAAGCTTGAGATATTTGACATGCACTCGCCCAGACATTCTCTACGGAGTTGGGCTCGTGAGTCGGTACATGGAGACACCGACATCAACACATTTCAAAGCAGCAAAACGTATTCTTCGGTACATCAAAGGTACTATCAGCTATGGTTTTCTTTATTCTTCTTCAAATGAATATAAGCTTGTTGGTTATAGTGATAGTGACTGGGCCGGAGATATTGATGATCGAAAGAGTACTTCTGGTTTCGTTTTCTTCATGGGAGATACTGCTTTCAATTGGAGTTCAAAGAAGCAGTCTATTGTTACTCTTTCTACTTGCGAAGCTGAGTATGTTGCTGCTACATCTTGTGTTTGTCATGCCATCTGGTTGAGAAGATTGTTGGGAGATTTGCATATGCCACAACCTGAAGCCGCAGAGATCCTTGTTGATAACAATTCAGCCGTTGCTTTGGCTAAGAATCCAGTGTTCCATGATCGCAACAAACACATTGACACGAGGTATCACTTTATTCGTGAGCGTGTTCCGAGGAACAATATTGAAGTCAAGTACGTGAAGACTCAAGACCAAGTTGCAGATATTTTCACGAAGCCTCTGAAAGCTAAGACTTTCATCAAGTTGCGGTCTATGCTCGGAGTTACAAGGAATTAAGTTTAAGGGGTTGTGTTGAAAACTAAACTTAATTTGGTGTTTTAATTGTCTAAGTTACAAGTTCAAGTTACATACATGCACATGCATTGAACTCCATTGAAGACATGAAGTTGAGGCTTGGTAGAAACGTAGGAATTCATTCTATGTTTTAAAGAAATAAGTTTGTAGCTTCAATGCATGGGAAGTTCACATGTTAACATTCATGCATCACTAGTCCTATAAATAGGCTATGTATTTTGAGTTTTGAATAAGAGTGAAGAAAACAAATAAAGAGTTAAACACATTTGAGAGCTTTTGAGCTTATTTTCCTCTTCAAATTGTCTCTTCCAATATTATTTTCTCTTCAAATTCTATCAATTTCGTACCTTTGGAGAGTTGCGGAGACTCAAAACGATGTGTCAGCTCAGCTTTATGTACTCCTTGTAGTTATTCTATTTAACACAATGCAAACATAGTAACTAATTACCGATTTTTGGTACCAAAAAATAAAAAAAGAAATCAGATTATCAAATTAAACAAATATATATAGTCACCTTCAGCTCCTTGTTTGGGCTTTGGATTTCGGGGCTACTTAAACTGCACTTCTGGTATGGCTCCAGCATTTTGAGCATATGCTCATAGTCATGATAAACACACACAAGGGACATGAATTAGCATCAGATCGATCATGTTCATTATTTGACAGTATTTGGTTAATGTTATGGTGTAAATGTATGAAATTTGTTTAATTAAGCGTTACTTTTGATGCATTTAATTACATTGGCTAGCTAAAAGGATTCAAGCACTTGACTATATGAAAGGTGGTGAAAGCTTTCAAATCAGAATTGATAATTAATGTTTGCTCAAAAAAAAAAAATGATAATTAATGAGCCACCTAAAAATGAAGATCGAAGTTGAACGATGCTTAATTTCAGGCATCAGACTGTAGAACGAGAAAAACGATTTTATGGAAGGAGTGAAAAACGAGAAAGAATCACAAAGAAGATGAACTCGATCAGGAGGGAAACCTCCATCTTCACTGAATGCAAGAACTTGCATGTTCTGTTACAGAGGAGTCGAAGCTCCTTTAGTCCTTTTATATTGGAGATCACGTGACATCCACGTGACTAGTTACAACTTCAAACAAAACAACGGAACGACGTCGTCTTGCAACGTCTTCTTCCTTTTCCTTTTTTTTTTTTGGGTTCAAACGTCTTCTTCCTTTTCTTCCAACACACAGACCATTACAAAGTACAAACATGTGATATTTCTTTTTTACTGGATTCTACTTGCACAGGACAGTACCCATTGATTGCGGTACCAGCAGTAGTTATAAGCATGTGATATTTCTTTTTATCTCAAGGAACAAATTAAAGAGATACGGGTACTAAAAAGAAAAAGAAAACTGAAGAAAAAGTGACTCGCAAGAAAAAAACAAAAACGAGGAATCAGATCCAATGCTAATTAATTAAGCTACCTTTTGTTTTTGTTTTTTTATTTCGTACCTTTGGGAGAGTTGTAGAGATTCAAGACTTGGTAGAACCTTAAGAACTGAACAGGTTCTCCTTTGCTGTGCGGCGATCAAATTCTTGTTGTCTGCGAGAATAAAGATGGAAGATTTGAGCAAGCACAGTCCATAATCCATCGAATTCTCAAACCTGTAATAAAATCAGACAGTTTGGGAGGTTTACGAGCCAAAATTAAGCAAGTTTCAATTTGAAATCTCTAGAATTTGAGCTGATGCGAGTGAAAATGAATCGAGGAATTTAATTAGAAATTAAGAAAGAAAGGAATTGAGGGATTTGATGAATTGCCTGCGTTCGGCGGCTTCAGCGGCTCTGGCGTCGTCGCCTGCACCGAAGCGCGATCAAATTCCACCCATGGCTTTCTCCGGCGATCACCCTCCCAGATTTCTGCAAACGTTTGAGATCCCCAACTGCGAAAACAAACCAGAGTTTCCCTTATTTATTGTCAAGATTGTGTTTTGTAAAGCACTAATACCGAAGCTCTTTTTAATTACTCCACGTGACTAGTTACAGCTGAGGGACGAAGGTGAAAACAAAACAGAAAGAGACGACGTCGTCTTCCTAGCTTTTCAGATATTTCAGTGTTGTTCAGGTGAGGGACGAAGGTGACTCAAACTCAAAACACACCAAATATATATATTTGGGGAAATTAATCCCTACATTTCTCTGTTTTCTTCTTTTTATATATATAAATTTAGTATAAACCCTCACACGGATTGTGGACACCAACGAAAATATATGTCAATTCAACAGAGATCTTCATCATTTGACTCAAAGGAGTATAATGATTTTACAGTTATATACCCACTGTATCTTAAGGAACAAATTAAAGAGATATTAAAAAGAAAAAAAAATTTGAAAAAAAAAAAAGTGACTCGCAAAACCCAACCAAAAGTGAAATCAGATCCCATGCTAATAATTAAGCTACCTTTTGTTTTTTATTTAGGGAAAGAAGATCAAGAAACATATATTAATGAAAAACCCATCAGGAGCTCAGATCTAGGTCCCCTTAAATCCTTAAAGATCTGATTTTCTTAAAAAAAAATTAATTTAATGTATCCACTGATTAGAGGCTTAACTAACAACAAATACCTAAAATGGAAAAAGATTGAGTAGATCATAGAAGAAACTAGTAACCCTAGATCTGTGTATTTGAAGCATAAATCCTTGGGAGACAATAATCTGAACAAGAAAAAATTCCCCCTTTTCAGATTTGGGCAATTGGGTAAACAGATCCAAACCTTTAAGTAAGAAAGAAAGAAAAAACGCAGTACCTACGTACTGGGGCCACGTACTGCAGACCTCATAGATCGAGCTTGCCACGGTTAGAGAAGATGATAAGAGCAACCTCTTCAGCATCACAATTAGCACTGAAAGAAAAAACGCAGTACCTACTTTTCCTCAAACAAACTCTAACCCTTAAATTTGTTTGTGGTTTTCATGTCAAAAATTTTCGATCCCTTTGCCCTCTTACTCTTCTCCTAATCTCACCATCTCTCATCTCTCCCCGTGGTTTTGTGTGAAGAAATTGAAAAAGAAAGGTTATGTTTTTTTTTCTTCTTCCTGAAAACCCTAGAATGAAAGAAAAGGGGGTATGATACAAGGAGAAGGAAAGAGACATGTTTTTGAAGCTACTTGTGATTATTTGGGAGAGGGCCGGGAAATTAAATTAGGTGGGTCTCGGCATAATTGAGACTTGCAAGTTGCAACCTGTAATGTATTTAATTCTCCTCTACTGAAATAGAGAAATCCAACCAAAATTTTCCATCAGATGTTAGGGTTGGTGTTATGAAGCTTTTTCAACTTAATTGTCTCAACTCTTTTTACCATTTTCTGTTTTACAGTGACGTAGTACAAATGTGAAATGGAGCTTAGTAATTAACCGATTTAAAAAAAAACACCAAGTCAAGTAATTACTTAATTAGTGGGGTTGCACATGCAGATGAACTTCCGCCTTTTAAGCTGTCTGGTTCATAACTTCTTTGAGAGTTCAAATAATTAGGATATGGAGGAGGAGGAGAGGGTGGTGAGGGGAGAAAAAGAAGGTGGAAGGTAGCATAGAGATAGTTGGCTTTTTCACCTTTTTGGTAACAAACACAAAGCCCGATGGGGTTTGATCATTGAAAGATATTTTTATCATTGATGGTAATAATTAATTCTGACTCATGTGACCTTTTTTTAACAAGGGAAGACATCCTAATTTTAAGTCCAGGTAAATTGTGAGAGGTTAAATGTCTCAAATGGGTCATTCTACTTATAGAAAGCTACCCTTGAAAACATGATGAATATGTTATCTAGTTCTAGTCAATGAAAAGATAAAATTACACAAAATCTAATTGTTACTCACACCGCCAAACTTCTCAACTTGTTGCGGACTAATTTCACAACGTCTTGAATAGACCATTGTTAGACTAACTCCAATGGTTAAATGTGCAAATGTACATATTTGCACAAGGTGCTTAAAAATGCACATCACTTTTTGATGCTTTACTCCATTGGTTAAATGTGCATTTTATACACACATATCTCTAAATAAATATGATTAAATTAAAAAGGAAAAGAAAACAATAAAAAACAACTAATAGAAATGACTTTACTTTATTGAAAAGTGATAAAAAAAAAATGCACACGGGGGAGGTGATGTGCTTATATTTGAGCACTTTGTGTGCAAATGTTCACATTTTAAACACTCAAAAGTAACCATTGGAGCACAATTTGCATCAAAATATGCATATTTGAGCATTTGCACCATGCCATTGGAGTTAGCCTTAGATGTCTTAAAATTTTAAGACGAAAACAAGTTTATTATAAAACAAACTCCACAACTAGTTATAGAACTCCTTTTTTTTTTTAAAAAAAAATGTCCATATATTAACGGTTGGGAATGGTCCTGAATAACAATTCTAACAGTCGCTTCGCTAGATGAAAGTTTTGATACATCAAAATTAATTTTAAAGATTTTTGGGACATGGATTTTCCTGGGAAGAACTCCTTTTTAATTTACAAATTGAGGACTCTTTTGTTTTTCTTTTAAGAAAAATAATAATAGGATTTTTTTTAATTGGGATTAGACTTTTTTCATGTCTCTACCAAATTCTCTACAATAAGGAGGTGTAGAGTAAGATTCGGAACAAATTACGCATATTCACAGTGTATCTAATAATCAATAAAAATTGGTGAAATATATCACGTGCTTAAAAACACTTGAATCATCCTAAGTTCATGCACGTGGATAGGTGAGTTTGAAGGCCATAGGGAAAAAAGAATAAAAGCAAATCATATGCACCTGGTTAGGTGGAAGCTTAGATTATTGCAGGATGCTCTCTTTAAAAGCATATGAGCGCGCTCTCTTTAATTTTGAGTATGATGTATAGAATTCCAATTAATTTCCAGTGTACACACTCAAGCAATGACGGTGATCAATGCCTTTGAAAGGTGTTGTGGGAGATCGAGATCGAACATCTTCGGATTATGTAGATCCTTTGTCAGTATCTCCTTCTCTCATATTTAAGTAGTTGATTGGTTGGCGCCCTTCGGTCTCATCTCTTCGCTGCTTTGAGTGCCCCTTGTTTAAATGATATCTCCATCTGTTAGGATGCACTTGAATGATGGTTCAACTGCATTAATTCTCACACACACATGCATGTTATCATCACATTGCATACATTTACACTCGTATGATTTCTTTCTTTAATTTTACATACTACTCCCTCTGATCAAGAAGGCTAAAACTTAATTCTACCACTACTAGAAAAGGAGGTCATTATCCACGTTTTACCCTCGACGCTTTTGGAATTCGTCAGGAGAGAATGAGGCACACGTAACAATTGTGATGAAAAGTTTGATGATATAAAGTGTTGATATCTCTTTATGCTAAAAACTATTGAAAACCCATAAAAAATGTCAATAAATGCTAATTTGGCGGTTCTTCGCAGGTAAGATGTGAAAATGGGTGGGTCCCATGGAAAAGTAAACCCAAAAATATTAGATACTCTGTATTAAAAAAAAATTGCTAAATTAACTGGATTACGATCTCTCCCCACCAAATTCAAGGCAATTCAAGCACCGATTGAAACCCTTCTTTTCTGGATGAAAGTTCAAAGCAATTTCCGCAAGCGTCAAAACTAAAGAGGTAATCTGTGAGTTGGGATTTCAGTTTGTAAATTGGCTTTCTGAAGACGGTGGCTTGGCGGTGGTTGTTGAAGTCGGCAAGCATTCAACGTGGCTTGGCTTGCGATTTTCCGAGTTCGGTGTTCAGATCGTCTAAATTTCGGGTCAGGAGTTGCTAGCTATTAGGTATTTGCAGAAGGTTCCCTTGACACCTAAATTCTCAATTTTACAAGTAAGTGACTTATTCTCCACAAATCTATCGATCAGTACTTTGCAAATTTATTTTGGTGTGGTTTTGAATTTACCGATAAGTAATTTGCAAAGCACCGATCAATTTGATGTACTGTTTAAACCCCTCTTAAGTGAAGTTGATTATTTTTTGTGTCCTGTTAATTTGATTGATTTTGCCCTCTTTCTTGGTTATGCTTTACTTAGGTTTTTTTTATGGTTCTGGTGTGTAGGTTGAACAGGGCTGAGTTTTTCTTTTTGCAGGGGATTCAATCAATAAGGTTGCATCTATTCTGAGATCTGTCTAGGTGAGTATAACCTCTCTATTTAATGTATGAATTTGGGTATATGTGCTGAATTTCAAGATTAATTAATTACGTACATCCCTTTTGTGTTGAAATGAGTTGACGCCCTTTAATAGACAAACCGCATGAGTGAGATTGAAAAACCCTAGGGCATAGGCGATCGTCGGCGGCTCACCCCTTGGTGATTACCGGCGCTCGTTCCTCTCTCTCCGGCGCTGGGCCGTGGGAGCTAGGGTTTCTCGTCGACAAGTTGCGATGTTCACCGGGTTTGGGGGGACTGGCTGCGGACAGAACGGGCTTGGATTAGGGCATCGCTGATGGATATGGGGGATAAGGGAAAGAATCTCCATCTGACAGACGAAGAGAGGTGTCATGTGGAGGGGTCGGTTAGCAAGGGAGACAAGGGAGGAGGCAGGTCAGGTCTGGTTTTGGTGGGATCGCTGTTGACGAGGCGGCCGTTCAACGCTCATACTATGCACGCAGTGATGAAGGGAGCGTGGAGGGCACGTAAGGGTTTCGCTTTCCGAGAGTTGAGTAACAATTGCTTTGCTTTCCAATTCAACGATTCAGTGGACAAAGACAAGGTTATGCGGGGGAGTCCTTGGTCCTTCGATCGATCACTCTTGGTACTCCGAGAGCCAGGAAGAGAACAACCATCGAAGATGAGGTTCGAGGAGAGCCCTTTTTGGGTGAGGCTTTATGATCTCCCTCTCGGGGCAAGAACTACGGAGATGGCGCAGAGGCTTGGGAGTGTGATTGGGAAGGTGATGGAGATCGACGAGCAGAGTGTCAAGGTTTGTGGTAAGTTCCTGAGATTAAGAGCCATAATTGATGTTACTAAACCGCTTAGACGTGGGGTGATGGTGTCTATGGAGGGAGCCAAGATGTGGATTGAAATCAAATACGAGCGGCTCCCGAACTTTTGCTATGGGTGTGGGCGACTGGGGCATGCCGAGCTTGATTGCGAGAGCGAAGAGGCGAAGCTGTATACTCAGGAGTATGGTGACTGGCTCCGTGCTTCGCCAATGAAACATGATAGGTATGGGGATGAAGGACGTTTTGGCAAGAAGGAGGGTGGTGGCGAGGGGAACTCCGGGGATGGAGGGGTTGGATTACTAAGAGAGGGAGTTAAGGCCAGGAAGACTTTGTTGGAGGAGTTGGAAGCAGCGGATGAGGAGAGTGATTACCGGGATGAGAGTGAGAAGGAGTTGGATGCTGGGGGTGAGGACGTAGTGCACCAAATTAGTAGGGTGGTGCTAGGGCCGAAGAATACAGGAAAGGATGATTTGGTGGAACATGAGAAAGGAGGTGAGGGGCATACGGGGACTACTACTGGGGAGATGAAGGGAAAGGGAGTGTTTGAGGAGAGGGAGGAGTTGTTGGGAGTGACCTCTAATTTAATGGAAGGTGAAGGGGAATTAAATAAGAAATCAAAGAAGTGGAAGAGGGTAGCTAGGGAGATGGGGAAGGGAGGGGGCGACAGGGGCATTGAGGGAGGCAAAAAAAGAAAAGAGGGAGAAAAGGGAGTTGATGCTATGGTGATTGATGGGGAGGGGGTGGTTAAAAAGAGGGGGGAAGAATATGAGGTCATATCAAGTGAGAAATCGGCGAGGGAGATAACTAATCTCCCTTGCCGAACGCCATGAAAATATTAAGCTTCAACTGCCGGGGGTTGGGGAAGGACCCGGCAGTTGCGTATCTCACTGATGTAGTGAGAAGGTGGGCCCCAGGGGTGGTGTTTTTAATGGTGACAAAAAGTAATAGAAAGTTTATGGAGGTAGTTAGACGAAGGTTGGGTTTGAAAAATTGTTTTACGGTGGACTGTGTCGGTAGGTCGGGTGGTCTGAGCCTGATGTGGGACGAAGGAGTGGACTTACAAATTCGCTCATATACGTCCCACCACATTGATGCGAATGTGAGACTAGGGGGAGTAGAGTTGAGGTTTACTGGTATGTATGGCTGGCCAGAGAGCGGGGATAGACACCACACGTTGAGTCTGCTAAGGAGGCTAAATGAAGACGATCACGGCAAGTGGATTTGTGTGGGCGATTTCAATTTGGTTTTGAGCTCAACCGACAAAGAGGGAGGTAGGGGGTGAATTTCAATCGATTGGAGGGCTTCAGAAGGGCGCTTGATGAATGTGGTTTCCGGGAGATGGTTTTTAGGGGAAATCGGTTTACTTGGGATAATGGCCAGAAAGGAGAGGGGTTCATACAGGAGCGCTTGGATATGGGCTTTGCCAATGAAGAGTTTTTGGAGAGATTTCCAAGTGTGGTCCTGCATCATCTTCCGAGAGCGGGTTCGGATCATGTCCCGGTGTTGGTAGACACGGAAGGGGAGGAGAATGCCGAGAGGGATAGAAGGGGCCCTCGTCCTTTTCGGTTTGAACCAATGTGGATGAGAGATGAGGGATGTGAGGAAGTTATTCGGAATGGTTGGCTTAACCCGGGAAGTGAGGGTGCAGATAAGGGGGTGATGGCGAAGATTTCTATATGTGCCGGAGATTTAAAATATTGGGATTTCCTTTTCTTCGGAAATGTTAGAAGGGATCTTGCCAAGGTTAGGCGTGAGCTTGCTGAATTGCGAGAGGGAGGTATGACGGGGATGGGAGTAGAAAAAAGAGCGGAGCTAGAAGGGTGGGAGAGGGAGTTGATGGCGAGGGAGGAGAAACTGTGGTTTCAGAGGGCTAGAGCAAACGAATTTACTTGGGGTGACAGAAACACCAAGTTTTTTCATCTAAAAGCAAATGGAAGAAATAAGCGGAATAGAGTGACGAAGCTAGTGGATGATAACGGAATGGAGTGGAGGAGTAGAGAGGGGATGGAGAGGGTTGCAGCGAACTATTTCCAAGCCCTGTTCAGGTCTGATGTGAAAGCCCTTCCAAATGCGGCTTCTCAAGGAATCGAGCACTTAGTGTCGGCTGAGGACAACTCTGAGCTGCTGCGTCCCTACACTGGGGAGGAGGTTAGGAAAGCCCTTTTTTCTATGCATCCCACAAAATCGCCTGGTCCCGATGGTATGTCAGCACTTTTTTTCCAAAAGTATTGGCATATTGTCGGACCAGATGTTATTAGCTTTGTTATCTCTATTCTGAATGATTGTGAGGTTCCGACTGAGCTTAATTATACTTTTATATCCCTCATTCCAAAAGTGAATAATCCATGCAAGATGGGCGATCTCAGACCTATTAGTCTTTGTAATGTGTTATATAAAATTGTCTCGAAGGTGTTGGCTAACAGGTTGAAGCATTGTCTGAGCAAGTTGGTGTCCCAAAGTCAGAGCGCTTTTGTTCCTGGAAGGCTCATTACAGACAATGTGCTGGTTGCGTTCGAGATATTCCATTTCATGAAGACTAAAAAGGACGGCAAGAAGGGCTATATGGCCTTGAAACTGGACATGGCCAAGGCGTACGATCGGGTTGAGTGGGGCTTCTTAGCCCATTGCTTGGAGAAGCTTGGTTTTGATGAGCGGTGGAGGAGACTGGTTATGAGTTGTGTCTCGTCGGTCTCCTTTTCTGTTCTTTTCGATGGGAAGCCTATGCAGAGATTCTCCCCAGAGAGCGGATTGCGGCAAGGTGACCCTCTTTCCCCTTACCTATTCTTACTTTGTGCTGAGGGGTTGTCTGGAATGATCAGAGTGAGCGAAGCTGCAGGCAGATTAAAGGGGATCTCTATAGCTAGGAATGCGCCTGTGGTCTCTCATTTGTTCTTTGCGGATGATAGTTTGCTCTTTGCGAACGCGACTTGTCAACAGAGTAGGGAAGTAGTTGATATCCTCCAGACTTATGGAGCAGCGTCAGGTCAACAAGTGAATTTTGCAAAGTCTGAATTGTCTTTTAGCAAGAACGTGGGGGCCGATAGGAGAGCGGAGATCCAGCAAATTCTTGGGGTAAAGGAGGTCGAGAGACACGAGAAGTATTTAGGCCTGCCTACAATGATCGGAAGATCAAAGAAGGCGATTTTTGCGAGTATTAAGGAGAGGGTGTGGAAGAAGCTTAAGGGATGGAAGGAGAAGACTCTATCGAGCGCCGGGAAGGAGGTTCTGATAAAGGCAGTGGCTCAATCGATCCCGATGTACACTATGTCTTGTTTCCTCTTTCCGACTGAGCTTATCCGGGAAATTGAGCAGCTGATATGTAACTTTTGGTGGGGGGATGGAGAAGAAAAGAGAAGGGTTCACTGGATGAGTTGGAAGAGACTTTGCGCCCCGAAAGAACAGGGAGGGATGGGCTTCAGGGATCTTGAAGCTTTCAATCTGGCGATCCTTGCCAAGCAGGGATGGAGGCTAATTCAGGAGCCTCGATCCTTGTTGGGTAGAATGATGGCGGCAAGGTACTACCCCAGAACGGATTTCATGGGAGCGGGTTTGGGATACAAGCCTAGCTTCAGCTGGCGGAGCATTCTACGGGGAAGGGATATATTGGAAGCGGGTTTGTTATGGAAGGTGGGTAACGGCAGCAACATCAGAATTTGGGGAGATAAATGGCTGCCGCGGCCATGGAGCTTTAAGCCGATTAGAGGGGCGCCACAAGGCTTGGAGGATAGCAGGGTTGTTGATCTCATCGATTGGAATTGAGGCGAGTGGAGAGAGGATCTGATTCAGTTGTGGTTGGACCCGGGGGACGCGGAACTAGTGCGTCAGATGAGGCTAGTCCGACCGGATAGGATTGACAGATGGATGTGGTATTATGCCAAAGATGGGATATTCTCTGTTAAGTCGGCGTATCATTTGGCAGTCGAGAAGGGCAGGGGGTAGGTACGGCGTGTCAGTCAGACAGCTCGAGGATGGCGGGAGTGTGGAACAAGGTGTGGAAAATTGATGTGATGTCGAGGGTGCGAGCTTTTGCTTGGCGAGCTTGTAAGGAGATCCTCCCTTGCAAAATGAATTTAGTAAGGAGGAAGGTGTTAACGGGGGACAGCTGCAACGAGTGTGGAGGGGCTGAGAATGGAATGCACGCTCTGTTCTATTGCAAGAAGGCTCGGGAAGTCTGGAAACTAGTACCGGAGGTGGGCAAGTGGGGAAAGGGATGTGCAACTGTGATTGATTTCTTCGAAAGGGTGAGAGGGGGGCGAGTCCAGGGGCTCGATCAAAAGTGGGCTGTGGTGGCGAGCGCTATATGGAGAGCGAGAAACTCCCGCTTGTTCGATGGCAAGAGCCAACACCCACAAAAAATTCTTGAGGAGGCGTTGGGTTCTCTAAACGAGCACAAGTCTCGACAGGGAGTGCAAGGAGATCCAGGGGGACGGCAGGAACAACGGAGGTCCGAGGAAAGGTGGTCGAAGCCGGCGCCGGGCACCATCAAAGTTAATTGTGATGCGGCGGTAGATGGGGGAAGGGGCTGTGGCGTCGGATTTGTGGTTAGGGACGAGACGGGGACAATCCTTCTTGCAGGATCGAGGAGAGTGCAACGTACGGATAATGTCGAGCTTGCGGAAGCTGAATCAGTGTGGTGGGCTTTGCAATCTTTACAGGGGAGCTCGCTGTCGAGGATCGCAATTGAATCGGACTGTCAAACGCTGATCTCGAAATTGAAGAGCGGGGCGCCGAACATCTCTGCTGTCGGGAGTGTGATCGAAGAGTGCAGGAGATTGGCTACCACCTTTGAATTTACTGATTGGCTCTTTGCAAAACGGGAGTCAAATGAAGCCGCTCATCTCCTTGCTAGCATAAGGCCGGTCACTCCTATTGTATCTAGTCTTGCTGATGACTTTCCTATAGATTTGGATTTTATTATCTGTAAGGATCAAGCTAGTTAATATATCAGTGGTTTTGCTCAAAAAAAAAAAAAAAGTTGTCGCCCTTTTACCAATTCAAGAACACAGCCCTTTTTTTTATGTTAATGGAGATATATTATTATTATTATTATTATTATTAGGTAAAACTAATTCAAATAACCCAAATTTTGGTAGGGTGAGCATGTAGCACCATGAACTTTATAAAGAGACAAAAATAACCCAATCTTTTACTACTATGTGCTTGTATCACCACCAAGGTCTTTTTTAAAATAAAAAATAACACATAACTTTTATAGTTTTGAAATAGAACCTAAACAATATTAAACTAGGATTTTTTAATCAAAATTACACAAAAGGTAATTTTTTTTAAATGAAAATAAGTTTTTTTGACTTAAGATAGTTGAAAAAAATATCGCTAATTTACTTCATATTTTAAACAACCAAAATTTGGTTTGAACAAATGATATAAGTTAGAATTATATTTGTAAAATATTTCTCAAATGAGTTATTTTAATTTATTATTTAATTAAAAATAATAATAAATTAAAAAAAAATACAACAAATTAAAAATATAAGGAGTATTTCAGTTGAGAATATTTCTAACTTATATAATTTATTCTAACCAAATCATGGGTTTTTGAAATATGAAATAAATTAGCGATTTTTTTTCCAATTATCTTAAGCAGAAAATTTTATTTTTTTATTTTAGAAAATGTATATTTTGTGTAATTTTGATTAAAAACCTAGTTTAATATTTTTTAGGTCCTATTTGAAAAATATAAAAAGTTATATCATTTGAGAAATATTTAAAGGTAATATATGTAAAAAGTTATATTTTGTGTAATTTTTATTAAAAAATTCATTTGAGAAATATTTTACAAAAATATTTCTAACTTATATCATTTGTTCAAACCAGATTTTGGGTTTTTAAAATATGACATAAATTAGCGATATTTTTTTTAATTATCTTAAGTCGAAAATTTATTTTTCATTTTAAAAAAATTACCTTTTGTGTTATTTCGATTTAAAAAACCTAGTTTAAGTATTGTTTTAGATTTTATTTCAAAACTATAAAAGTTAGGTGTTATTTTTTTATTTAAAAAAGATATTGGTGCCTGGTGGTGATATAAGCACATAATAGTAAAAGTTTGGGTTATTTTTGTCACTTTATAAAGTTCGTGGTGCTACCTGCTCACCCAACCAAAGTTTGGGTTATTTGAATTAGTTTTACCTTATTATTATTATTATTATTATAATTATTATATATAAATCCAAGCAGATTTTAGGGGAAAATGAGGTGGGGGAGTAATAGTCTAAAGCTTCTGTTTGTTTTCTCCTTTTTAGTTTCACATTTTCATACTGATTTTACTTAGTTGCTTGAAAACGATATAGGAAGTAATAATATAAAGCTACTATTTTTGCCTAAAAAAATGAGGTGGGGGCCTCTTGATACATCACCCTATTTAGTGTTAAACACTTCCATGACCTCGGTAACATGGTGTGGGGGACCTATGGTCCAACTGTCCAAGTGCAATTTCCTCCCTCCGTGAGCATGGTGTGGGGGACCTATGGGTATTAATGTAATTAATGTATTATATAATACGTTATATTTCTAATAACCATCAGCGAATGGCCGGAGAAATTAATTATTGATTTTTTAACATTAAAGAATATTATACTTTTGCCGGGGAAATAATTTTTGAAGCATTTTCTTGTTACAAAAAAGGCGGTGGATTTTGAGGAACTTACCTTTATCGACGCTTTTTTACGCCAAAGAATATTTCAATTTTGCCGGAAAATTAATTCTCGACGCTTATTAACATCAATAAATGGGCGGGGAATGTATGACAACAGAATGGGAGGGTTGAAGAGGAAAGCATCGAAAATGTATTCTTAGCGTTTAAAGGCGTCATAAATTTCCACGATTAAAAGCGTCGGCCATTTATGGCGTTGACATTTTCAACGCTTTTTTTAAGTTACAAGTTTTAATTAATAAAAGGAGTATTATAATGTAAGAGTAATTGTTCACCAAAAAAAATAATGTAAGAGTAATTTGTTATATATATGTAGTAGGTAATATAGTTATGTCCTGTTTTTTCTTTAAATCCTCCTTCATCCATCTCCAGTGTCACCATAAAATACGTAAGATGGGTGTTGACAACAACAACAAGAGATATGAAAAACCTAAATCTACAAATCAACGCGCCTCACGCGCCTGTTGTTTCTCCTTCCCCTCGCCGCCACCATGCCGACTCACCTAGTAGCTTGCAATTCCTGCCTGCAAACCATCTCACCGACTTGGTTTATCCCCAAATTAACCCTAACAAGGTCAATCCCTCAACTCGGTCACTGATCCAAGTTTTAATTGCGCGTTCGGGGCAAAGCCCCTTTCTAATACGGGCAGCTTGCCATGGAGATGCGGTGTCATGCTCCTACTCGACCATTCTTGGAGTTGAAAGATCCTTCAGGGCTTCTGCAGAGCCGGGATTGCAGGCCAGGCTTGGTGTGGTGACAATTCATTTCAGCCGTTTGATTAAACGGTGGACGGGGTGGATCTTCCGAGCTCAAAGCTTCCTGTGTAAGTTTACGCAGGCACTCCATTACAGTTTCAACCACGGTCCTACCCAGGTTTGGAATCCTAACCCATGGTCGAACAACCACTTGCTTAATCGGCTACTTATGGTTAACACCCCTATAAATTGGATTACAGTCATTTATGGTTTGTACACTACTTTGCCTTCCTTCACAATTTCCTTTCTTCTCATTTGCAATTCTACCTGTCCTTTGGCTCAAAAAATTAGCTACATCATGAATACCAATTCTAAGTCTTTCAAGGATGCTGTTACTGAGGAATGCCCTATGGAGGAATCCCCTTCTGTTCCTCCGGTTCCTCCTTCGGCGACAAGGCTCTCTGCTGCTGAAAAGGGCAAAGCCAAGGTGGATGAAGGGACCCATTCTGGGCCTCAAGCTGATGCACCTACTGATGATGTGCCACCGACTTCGGATCTTTTCGCAAAACTGCTGCAGTTGCGCACTAAAACGGTGGCCTCCCACAACAACATTCTTCTGGCGTCTCTTTTTGGGGGCATTGATGACGTTGATGCTCTGTTCCTCAAAATGAGGAGTGTGTGGCGCAATCTGTCTGGGCCATTGCAGTTGTTCAATCGTTCGCACGATTGGATCGAGGTACGTTTTTCTAACCATGCTGATCTTAAGAAGGTCTGGGATAGTCGCCCTTACCACTTCTTTGGCCAAATTGTTGTTCTGTTGCGCTGGTTCCCGGCCTTTGACCCTTACACCACCACCATCACCCATGTGGACCTCTGGGTCCGTATCCCTCGTCTGCCCGTGGAGTTTATGTGTAAGGAAGCCCTCATTGAGATTGTTAAGCACTATAAAGTCGGAACCTTCATCCGCCTTGATAAGGTCTCGTACCAGAAAGCTCGCCTTAGCTATACCAGATTCTGTGCAAATGTCGACCTTGATAACCTCCCTGGGGAGGTTACTGTGCCTACTGAACTGGGCCAAGATCTCCCCCTACGCCTTTGGTATGAGGATTTTCCTCAGGGGTGTGGGCTGTGTGGTGATTTTGGCCATGACTTTGAGGTTTGCCCCAACCGTGTGGTGCCTAAGCCTCTTAACCGTGTCACGATCAGGTCGTCCCACTTCGTTGATATCCCGGAGCCTGATAGTGAGTGGACTACTGTTGGTCCGAAAGCTAAGCCGCTTCCGACCAGCACTAAAACCAGCCTCAAACCTTACATGGTGGGTGTTGGGGGAGTGGTGGTGTCCTTTGTGGCTCTCCCCTTACCTCATGTTGAGGCGGAGGGTGTGGCTGATTCCAGTTTGGTTGTAGCTGAGGGTGGTATTCCTGCAACCGCACCTGTTCAGGTGGTGGTCTTACCGGCTTCTGATGATGCAAACCTGGGTTGGGTCGCCGGCTCCTCGGATGTCCATGTGCCGATTGCTGCTGCTGTGGACGGGCGTGGCGGGGTGGTGTCGGCTCCCATGGAGGTTGATGCGGCGTCCCCATCTTCTGTTTTGGCTCCTATTATTGAGGTTGGCAGTGATGTTTCTGCTGCTGAGGTGGGAGGTGTGATTGGGGCAAGCTCAGGGGAATCATACCTTGCTGTCAACTCGCTCAACTCTTCGGACTCGGTCATCCGCAGGTATGGCACACTTCAGATCACCACCCCTGCTACGTCAACCGAGCATGGCAAGCACCGTGGTGCAAAGCCGTTGGAGGACTCGGCATCCTCCCAGCTGAAGAAGCACAAGTTCTAATTTAAGTTTTCTTTATGAAGTACCATTGTAGATATTTCAATGTTTCAAGTCTGCGAGAGCTATCTCGGATTACCCATCTGTTTTGGGTCGATTGCTTGGTGTTTACCAAGCCTTGGGTTAGGGGAGTAGCCTTTTGTTGGTTATGCTTTCCCCCTTTTGGTTTCAATACCCTCGGGCTTGATTTGCCCCCATCTCTTAATCAATATAAAAGCCCTCTGCTTTTGATATATGTTGTCTGTGTTGTTTGGTTCAGTTGTATAACAAAACTAATACTCTTCACGGAGTGGTTTATTACTAATACAGTAATCATACAATTTCGATGGCTCACAAGGCATATCATCTCTAGCAAGACACAAATACCCCAGGTCAGGATGTCAAACGCTCTATGCTACTCCAAAATGATCCTGTTTGTTGGTATTTTCTGTTTGGCTTCGGGTACTTTGGTTTTTTGGTTGAATTACTTGCTTTGGGTATTGTTGTCTTGTTGGTGCTTTATTCCTGTCTTCTCCTGTTCGATGTTCTCCATTTTGATGGTGATTTTTTCTTCGGTGCTCTTGGCTTGGATTGATTCTCTTATCGTGGTTGCTTGCCTGATTGTTGTTTCTTTACGAGTGTTTGGTTTTGAGTCCTTTTGGTGCAGGTTTGATGGGATCTTGTACAGGTTGGCTGAATGTGTCTTGGGCCTCTTAGTGTGGGTGGTTCCGCGCCGGCAATGGATGGTATGCAGTATGCTTTGCGCTGGGTGGAGCTTCTGCTTGAGGGCTAGTTTCTGTGGCGCTTTTGGTTACTGTCTGCTACAGTCGGTGCTTGGTTTCCTTTTTTCAACTACTTGTCATCTGGTTTTACTGTTTTTTTGCTTGTTTATAGGCCTTCCGGTCTGTATACACGGTGACTTTAAGCGTCATCTGCTACATTTTATACAAGGGATTACCTCCCAAACACGTTGTACTTTTCAGACAACCTCTGATATTAGCCAACATTGCCGAGTCAATTGCTCACTTTGGTATTATGTGGTACATAGCCGACTGTGCAGACAACACCAAATGACCTACATAAGGTTATTAGCAAAAAAATGCGTTAATGTGCAATCTTTATTGATGCCTATTCATACAATCACCATAAACTTAAGCATTTATGAATATTTGCACATGGAACGTTAGAGGTATGCGTAAGCGTAATCTATGGACTTCAATCGAGTCCTTTTGTGCTAATAACATGATTAATGTTCTGGCACTGCTTGAAACCAAATCCGACAAAGTACCGGAGGATAGCATTTGGAAGCATAACGGCTTTGCAAATATAGCGTTTGCTCCATCTATTGGCTTTGCTGGCGGAATTTGCCTTATTTGGAAAAACTTGCCTGCAACACAAGGGGATATAGAACTGATCTCTGTTCATCAACGTTTTATCCACTTCAATTACCATGACAGAAAAAATGATTTCACTACGGCAATGTTCGTTGTTTACACTCCGCCTGATAACAGGGACAAGGAGATCTTCTGGGAACACCTTATAGATTATGCACAGACAACTAAATACCCGATCTGCATCATCGGGGATTTGAATGATATTCAATCCCCAAATGAAAAAAGTGGGGGTGCGAGTCCACCTAATTCTCGGTTTCGACGACTATTCAGAATTAAAGAAATTCTCGAACTATGTGATGTACCGTTTGTGGGTGGTGAGTTCACCTGGAGGCGGAGCCCGGCAGATGAGGATAACTCATATGCTCGTCTTCATCGCTGCTTAGCACAGACTAATGTTCTGACAAATTTTAGTAAGCTACAAACTAAACACCATGCGTTTACTACATCGGACCATTGCCCTATTACAGTGGACTTTCGACATCAAACGTCCAACCAAAACCGGCCTTTCCGATTTGAAATGTCCTGGGCTAAGCGGCCTGATTTCGAATCTGTGGTTCGCCAGGCTTGGCGCCTGGACCTGCCAGGTAACTTAATGTTCAAATTGGTCAACAAGACAAAATTGTTAAAAACATTAGCAAAAAAGTGGCATAAACTAACTTTTGGTAATGTCCGTTCTCAGCTATATAAACTGGAACAACAATTAATAGATATTCAATCAGCCCTATTACACTCCTTCTCGGACAGGAACTGTTCGCTACAGAAGCGGTTATTAAATAAACGAGAGCGATTGCTCGATTTCCAGAGAATATACTGGCGACAGCGGGCTAAAGCAAAGCATGCCAAGCTTACAGATACAAATTCAAGATATTTCCATCGTGTTGCTTCTATTAAGCGAAACTGTAAAATTATAAAATCTATAGTTTTACCCAATGGGATCCATACAACAGATCCTAATCTCATACGAAATGATTTCGAAAGTGAATATAAAAAACGCTTCTCTTCTCACCTAGATCCTTCGCTAGATATCTTGGGCCACCTAAACGTCTTAACGAGAGTTGTTTCTGATACAGACAATTTAAAACTGTTAGCACTTGTATCAAACAGCGAGATCAAAGTGGCGGCTTTCTCAATTAAGTCTGAAAAGGCCCCTGGACCTGACGGTATGCCGGCAGGCTTCTATCAAACATATTGGAATATAGTCGGCCCTTCTGTCACAAAAGTTGTCAAGAGCTTCTTTAAATCTGGAAAGTTGTTAAAACAGATTAACCATACTTTCATAAGCTTGATTCCGAAAGTGGATGATCCGTCTAGTATAAATCACTACCGGCCGATTAGTTTGTGCTCCACGATTTACAAAATCATAGCTAAGATTCTCACGGCAAGGCTAGCTCCTATTCTCGGTCAATTCATTCACCCTCTGCAAGGGGCGTTTGCAAAAGGCAGATCTATCCATGATAATATACTTATTGCTCATGAGATCTTTCACTCCTTCAAGGCTAAACGTGGACAGGTGGGTTGGCTAGCGCTCAAACTTGATATGGAAAAGGCATACGACCAGATTGAATGGCCGTATTTAAAAGCTGTTCTTACGAAACTGGGTTTTAACAATCGCTTCATTTCATGGATCATGGAATGCGTCTCGTCTGTTTCATACTCAATCTTAATAAACGACGCTCCAACAAAGCAGTTTTTCCCACAAAGGGGGCTTCGTCAGGGGGACCCTCTGTCACCTTTGCTATTTATTATAGCATCTGAATTCTTAGCCCAGTCTCTTCAACAAGAGGCATCGGAAAACAACAACATTGGTTTTCCCATTACTAGAACAGGACCTTGTATACCATTCCTAGCCTTCGCTGACGACATGATGCTCTTTGCTAAGGCTTCTGCTTCGTCTTGTACGACTATTACAAAAATACTCCATACCTACTGTCGCCTTTCTGGACAAAAAATCAACTATCACAAGTCTTCATTTCAAGTATCCGGTAAAACTACAAACGCCACAAAATCGGTTATCGCTGCACATCTGGGTGTAGGCATTTCAAATTCCTTGGAAAAATACTTGGGCACGCCAATCATTAATGGAAGAGTAAATAAAGATACCTTCTCTGATGTGGTTCTACAAACAAAAAAACAGCTAATGAAGTGGAAGGCTTCTTCCATATCTGCTGAAGGAAGAAAAGTATTAATCAAATCTAATCTAAGTGCCAAACCGGTGTTCCTGATGCAGTCTTTTATGCTGCCAGCTTCCATTCTAGCGGAGCTAGATAAGGTATACCGTAATTTTTTTTGGAATAAACATGATCAGTACACTCCTTTGATCAGTTGGGATAGAATCTGTAACGACACGATCAACGGGGGTCTAGGCTTGTATAAAGCGGAAACGATGAATGTAGCACTACAGCTGAAGCTCCTATGGAAAATCATAGCGGAACCAGATAATATCTGGGTTAATGTTGTGTCTGCGAAATATCTTAAAGGAGTTTCTGTAAGAAGCTACACCAAAAAAGGGAGTACTTCCTGGCAATGGGGCAAGCTGTGTTCGCTGCGCCAGACTTTTGAAAAGGGATTACGTTGGTCTATTGGTAATGGTTCTGACGTTGATTTCTAGCAAGACAACTGGGTGTTGGAAACACCGCTAGCGTCGCGGGCAACAGCTCCAATTACAGAGCCTATTCTTAGCTGGAAGGTTGACCGGTTCATCCTCAATAACAATTGGGATGTAAACAAGCTTGCTACAGATCTCAACGGGATTATAAATCCTAACATGATTTCTCAAATTGCAGATATTCCGCTGCCAGTGTCTGCCTTGACTGACCGTCTATACTGGGGGCCTAATTCAACTGGTTGGTTCTCTACCAAATCGGCTACCACAATTGTCGCCAAAAACAAACCGAATACACAGTTCGATTGCAATTGGATCTGGCGGCTTAACATCCCGCCAAAACTTCAGCACTTCCTATGGAAAATTGCGACAAACAGTCTACCGACAAAAAAACGCCTTCAGACGTCACATATTAGTGTGCCTATGGGTTGTGCCTTTTGTGACTCCTTCTGTGAGACGCTACAACACCTATTGATGGAGTGCCCGTTCGCTAAAAAGGTCTTGTCCTTTATTCCTAACTATAATAATAGGTTACAAACTCACAATTTTGATGATCTGAAACCAAATGTCGTGCTAAATAATATCCATCTGAATTTTTTGAATACAACTGTTTTAGATATTTTTTACTCCTGGTGGGCAATCTGGTTCTTTAGGAACCAGATTGCTTTTGGTCATATGCAGAACATCAATATTAACCAAGTTCGCATACATATCACCACTACCAAGCACAGCTGGGTGGATGCAGAACGATACGATCCTGATTCGCAAGATTTCCACAAAAAACAAGTTAGGGTGACTAGCTCTAACCGAAAGTCAGCAGATGCAAGATTGGAGAAGGGAGTGCCGCCAGGATGGGCTGCTCCTACAGCTCCGTTTAGCAAGCTAAACTTTGATGGGTCGTACAGAAACTCTGGTGAGGCCTCGTACGGCTTCGTCATTAGGAATTCGGAGGGTCTCGTGGTTTCAGCGGGGGCTGGATTGTGTAATAATACGTCTGTTTTTTTTGTTGAAGCTTTGGCTCTTCGAAACGGACTTCTACGGGCCCGAGACCTGGGGATCCGTCATCTCCTGATCGAAGGAGATAATCTCCAAGTGGTCAATTCCTTATTGAATATCTGGGCAACCCCCTGGTGCATCGAATTACTTCTGTCTGATATTCGCACCATTGCTATTGATTTTGATTCGTTTTTCATTCGTCATATTTACAGGGAATCCAATGTTGTTGCCGATAGGGTCGCGTACCTGGCTCACAGCATCCCTGCCGACGACGCTCTGCTAGCTGATACGGTCCTGATGGATCTCGTCCGGAAGGACGCTCTGAGATGGCGCTTTCTTCGTTAAGCTAGCGGCTTCTTAATTCCTTTCCTGTATTCAAAAAAAAAATACGTAAGATGGAGATAGGCCTGTTTTATAATTTAAAATCATCGACTTTATATATGTACTGCATAACATATCTTTTGATCATTTTATCTTTTCAACCTAAGAAAATCCAATTAAAAAAATTTAATTTCACCTAACTCGAAAAATAATTACTCCGTAAACATTTGAATTTAAGTTTATTTTTTTTTCAATACGTACAAGGTCTTAATTAACCATCTGCAAATGTGGTGATTGTACACCCACTGTAAATGTGCAGAGTCCAGATTTTTTTTGTGGCAAATGTGGTGATTGTACACCCACTGCAAATGTAGGGTCCAGATTTTTTTGTGGCTACTGTGGTGATTGTACACCCACTGCAAACGTACAACGTGTTATTTATAGTACTCTGCTTGACACGTGTCTCCACCAAAAACAAATTACCGATTGTATTCCACCTTCCCTTTTCACAAAAACTCCAACCGGCAATCCAATTCACACGTACTGTCTCCACCAAAATCTAAGAATTTCACAAAAGCTGCCTAACCACGTCATGTCTCCACCAAAATCTATGAATTACGTACAGTAGCAATTTTTTTTACTTAACCAATCTAAAATATTTCATATTTTGACCCTTTATAATTATGAATAGGAATTTTTTTAATCAAAAGATAACGTAAACATTTGTTTAATTTCTTGAAACGTAAACGAATATAAGCATTTATAATTTTGAAGATATTTAAATTTTAATAAGTTATTTTATAAAAGATAATGACTGGATTCTAAAACTAATTAAACACTCAACTCTGGTATCATATTATATTATGTAACATCTTTATTCGTAAAATGTAAAAGAAAATGTTTTAGTGGTAGTGAGTCTTTACCCTTATCATAGCTTAGCCCAAAAAATGATGATAGGATAATCACCACAAAACTATTATTTAGATAAATGATTCAAATTTCAAATAATTCAGTTTCAACGTACTAAATTAGGATGGAGAGAGCCACAGAGAGGTGCATGACTGCATGTGCATCACAAGTTTACTTGATATATATTCTCTGATATATAGACCTGTCAAACAGGTCAATCGGGTCGAGTTCGGGTCAGTTCACTTTGGGTTTTGGGTAAAATGAGTTTCGGGTAAAACGAGTTTTGGGTTGACTCAAATCCGGATTTTATCGGGTTTCGGGTCATTTCGGGTCGATTTCGGGTTTGTCAATTTTTTCTTTTTTAAATTAAAAAATCATGATTTGATAATTTTGTGATAAATTTTAATTATATATAAAAAAATTTAATTATATATAATTATAAATAAACCGGGTCAATCGGGTCACCGGGTCAATCGGGTAATCGGGTCAAAATTACCGGGTCAATCGGATCACCGGGTCGAAACCCAGATTACGCGGAAAATTTTGGGTTTTTCGGGTTCGGGTCGGGAAAAAAATCGGGTCAAAAAAACCGGGTTCGGGTCGGTCAAATCGGATCACCGGGTCGGGTTGTGTTTCGACAGGTCTACTGATATATATTCTATATTTGGACAATTGAATAAATTTCTACAGTTTCTCTATATATGGAACTATGGATGCATGTAGACCTGTCAAAACGTGACCCGACCCGAGGACCCCACCCGACCCGTAAAACGTGGGTTTTGGCGCAAATATTTCAACCCAAAACCCGAAGCAACCCGAACCCGTTCAACCCGTAAATTTCTGGGTCGGGTTGGGTCGACCCGTGGGTCACCCGCCGGGTCAAGCTTTAAGATAATAAAAACACAAATAAATTACAATTTAACCTAATATTGAAATTTATTACCAATAATAATTAGGATTGAATATTATATTTTTCATCATCAACTTTACTTTATAATTTAACATTACAATTTGTTATGTATATAAAATTACATATTACTATTGTAGCGACATTAATTATTTTTTTTCAATAATATAACTATTATTAGGATGATATAATAATTTTAGATTTATGAACTATGTAAATAGTCATTAAAAATACTCCATCTGTTTACTTTTAAATGTTGTTTACTATTCATGTATGGTTTTAAGGATGATAATAATTATATAAATTATCCATTTATATATTATATGTAATTTCATACTTCAAAAACTAAAAAGAATGAAATTATAACAAGAAATAAATTTTTATTGATATTTTACATAATTTTATCATTTTAAAATAACGTGTATAAATAGTAAATGAGATTTAATAAATTATGGATGAGTAGCGCTCTTAACCCGTTGGGTCGACCCGAACCCGTTAAATATGGGTCTGGGTTGAGCATTTCAGGACCCGTAACCCGAAATGACCCAACCCGAAATGGACCCGAACCCGAGACGACCCGACCCAAACCCGACCCGCCCGACCTGTTTGACAGGTCTAGATGCATGTGACAAGTTTATTAATTAATTTCTACAGTTTCAACCACCCGACCAAACTGAAATATTTAAATCAATCAATTCACAAACACATATATACGCAAACTCCAAATCAGGCATGATTACAACGAGGTCCTATGAAAAAGGTCATACTCAGGGTCGGTCCTGGACAAGTTCGAAGTGAGCGCCCGCACAGGGCCTCCGATTTTACGGGGTCTCATTTCAATAATTTTAGTATATATATACGCAGTATTATAAACTCTTTTGAAAAACACCCGAAGTTCTTTCTTGCCTTACTGGTTGGCCCGATAGAAGCTAAGCGTGTATTTGTAATATGGCCCGAACTTCTCATGTTTAGTTTTTATATCCCCTCCTTTTTAACACTATATTCCTTACGATTATTAGTCATTAATTTAAAAAATTTAGTAAATTCCCACATCAAAATAAAAGAAAATGTACTCAATATTTTTTCAATTGCTAGAAAAGTATTATTTTTGTTGCTAGAAAATGTAGTAAATTACTTAAATTTTAATAAAATCAATGTAAATTTTCTAACATGAGAGATGATTAAATTAAAAAATTTATATATGAAGTTTAGGGTTATTTCTCAAAATTCCCCTTAAACAACCCATCTTTTATAAATTTTCTTTTGTAAAACCATCTTGTATAAGATTTTGAGATAAATTGTATACTACTTTGATGAGCGGACCCTATTTTGCTTATATCCGGGTTACATTTATGAAAACACCCGAGCTAAAAACTCATTTTTCTACTATTGGATCTTTGCTTGCAGGCAAATCCACAAACTCACTAACTAAAAATTTGTGATTTTGGAAGTGCTAAAGTCTTTGGTATGCTGGATTCTTCCTTTTCAATCCCCATTTAGTAAATCCTTGGACTCAAATATGCAATTTAGCTTTTAATTGGAATGCGGTTGTTTGGACAGGTGAAAGGGGAGCTCAATATCTCTTAAATTTGTTCTAGATGCTATAGATCGAGCACTT
The DNA here is from genome assembly GCA_037127255.1 of Persicaria tinctoria. Classification (NCBI taxonomy): domain Eukaryota; kingdom Viridiplantae; phylum Streptophyta; class Magnoliopsida; order Caryophyllales; family Polygonaceae; genus Persicaria; species Persicaria tinctoria. Next base: position 13,733,512 of record JBANSL010000007.1, on the reverse strand, counting down.
GAGCTAATTTTGGAGCAACCGAGTACGCCACAACCATTGATATCTGGTATGTTGGTTGTGTACTTGTTGAACTGCTTCTTGGACAAGTAAGCTATTTATCTGTGTCAGTAATGTTGTTCTACTTGGCACTGGATCATTTTGCATTTACACTTCTATGTTGTGTTTGTTGTTTCTAACAACTTCTATTTCCTGGAGAAAGTGGAGTTGTTAGCTCGTAGAGATATTTAAGGTATATATATGTTCGATCTACTTATCCTCTCATCTCTGGTGATCTATGTTATGGTTTCTTATTTCTCTAATCTATTCATTTACTGTGAAATTCCGGCGGGTCATACGACGTGGGGGGTCCACACGTCCGAGCGCATATGCGCACCCAAGCCGAGCACACAAGACCAGCGGGGTTCCATCCTAAAACCAATTGGCAACAGGAGGAGCAACCCACTGACTTATATGCAAGACCCGAGGTTCCGTGTTTTTCGATGTGGGACAATCATCCACACATCACAACATTTACAACACAGAGCAATTGTTATTCAAAGGCACCTTGCAAAGACACTGATTCACTTGGCATTATGCTTACAAGAATGCATTTCTGCTCCCGATGCTCGATCCATCACTTATGTCATTTCTGCTCCCGATGCTCGATCCATCACTTATGTCAAGGTTGTTAATGCAACCTATTTGTCTTCTATATTTTCAAAATACATGATTGAAAATAATAGAATTGAAAGCTATGAACCTTTCACTGGATGAAAATGAAGATGTACCAAGTGGTTTTTTGAAAGGTAGTATGGCATATCTCAAAGCTACATTTTTTATTTTCAATGTGTAGTCTATCCATGATTCTACTTTGCATTCCATCTTGATCTCTGTATCACGGATATAACATTGTAAAATTGGAACAAACTCATTTAAAATGTATTGATTAATATGATAAAATCCGAAAAATAAGATAAGAGTACTTAGATTAATTTTAAAAATCTCGTGTGTGGCGCGCGGGTTCTAGACTAGTTAATAATAAAAGTTGTTGATTTTGTTAATTTATTTAATTAATTGTATTTAATTTTTAATATACTCTATTAAGACTCCAACCCTCTTTTATTCTTCCTTATTTTTTATCCGTTTTTTTCGCATCATTTATTTGCTAAATTTTTTTTTTTTCTATTTTAAAATTTATTAAAAAGTGTGAAATATAGACGGAGTGTTTTATTATCCTTCTCCATTTTCAAAATTGGATGTTGAACAATTTTAATTATTATCGATCTGATTCATAATGCACGTTAATTAAGTTTATAATCACTGATTTACTAGCATGAATCAAGTCTTCATATCGATCGATATAGTATTAAATTAACGGGGCGTACACGTATTGATTGATGAGTGAGCTTTATGGATTAAAATGGTAAAAAATAAAAATAAAAATAAAAATAAATTCCCTTTTCGTGAAAAAGGGCTAAAATAAGGCAATTATCGATAGGGTGTGGATGGTGTACTTGTTGAATTATTGTGTCTTTTATTACTTTTTATAGGGGTGAAAATGATGAGCAATATAATCTTGTGGGACTAAACCCGCGAAATGTTACACAAAACCTCGAATGTGCAAGATTCGATCTACCATACTAATATCTATACATAGTTGCGGATCTTTCGGAAACACTCGATCTCCCGACCTTGGTCGGGGTATCAGTGCGTACATCCTGACCCCGCTTAATCGCGGGATTTACTGAGTTGTTGTTGTTGTTGTAGTTGCGGATATATGGGTGATTGGAATAGATGAAGCCTGAAGCCCCCTAGCTCAGAAGAAAAATGTAGAATTTTTATTTTTATTTTTTTTGGGATAATTTTTACTAATTCTAGGGATAAAAAATTATAAAATGAGTAAAGAATCACTAAAACAGATTAGCTTAGTTAGTGAAAAGAGGTATTTATTATCGGTCATGTGTTCAAACCCCTCTAGCCTCTCTCTTTTTTATATAATTTTTGTTTATCTTAATTTTCTACTATTAAAAATGCCTAATTAAATAAGAAATTTAAAATTTTCTCCAATATATTTAAACAAATACATTATTTTCTATATATAAATAAATAAATAAATCTCATTTTTTTTAATAATTTTTGTTTTTCTTACTTAAAAATAACTATTTAAATCGTCTATATTGAGGTTTCCCCATTTCCATATCGTATTGTTTTCCCGTTTCTGTGTCTATACAACAATTTGCATACAACATTTACAATTAGAGGGTAGAAAAAAAAAACCCCTCTTTCAAAGGGAGACAACAACAGGCGGTGACGGTTCCTCCGCTCCGTCAACACTCCTCCGGGAGACATATCCCTCCTCCGGGAGCCCTAATCCTCCTCCGGGAGCCCTAATCCACCCGATTCGGGTGTTTTGAATGCCTCCGGCCTTTGTGGTTGCCTTCGGATCCCCACCATCCTCCGTTGGTCCACACCGTTGGCTGAAACCCTTCCCCTACGTCTGGGGTTTCCTTATCTCCCCTTCCTTTGGGTGGTTCGGAACCTAATCCTCTGGCTAGCAGTCTCCGCTCCTGGTCTCTACCCCTCCGACTCACTTTTCTGGTCAGTTTACCCCAATTAATTTGGGGCTTTTGTTGTGTATAAGATGTGGATCGTAAATCCATCATTGCTCTTTTCCATCTCGTACTCAAGGCCTTCGATTTTCGTTTCTTGGTGTTGTTTTTGGCCTTCCCCGTTGCTTTAGTCATAGGTGTGCCTCTTTGGCCACCTTCTTTGTTCCTCTGTCGTCGGCTGCGACCTCGACCGATGCTCACCCCACCTGGTTCGCCTTTTGGGTCCGATCCTGCGATTTCTCTACTTCCCCTTATTGCTCACCTTCGCTTTGTTGTTGCCCTCGCTGGTGTTTGGTTTCGCCGGTTTGTCCTCCTCCTCATGGCGCTTGGTCGTGAGGTGTCGTTGGTCTCGTCGTTCGGCGATGGTTGCTGGTGGCGTTCTGTCTTCTGCGTCGTATGCCGCCGGTGTCCTTAGCTGCCGACCATCTTGCTTTGCAATTCAAGGTTAAGCACTCATGACCTACTTGGTGTCTTGGAACCTTTGGTTGCCGTAGGCCCTTTGTGGCCCATGAACCTTTCATTTGGGCTTTGAGCCCATGTGAAACCTTAATAAACAACTACTCCGTTTTTGTTCATTTATATATTTTCCATATATAGTTATTTATAAAATTATACACACACATATCAATCACAATAAAAAACTACTCCGTATATGTATTTACTTGATACCTTATTCCTTGCGTAAATATTTTCCGGAGTTTTCTGCGCTCTTCGTCCTATTGCGGTCGTGCTTCACTTTCTCGGGTTGGTTGGAGTTCGGTCTGTTGGATTCGTGGTTAGTTTCGGTTGAGGAGCAGTTCTGCGGCCCTGGTTGATCGAAGTGATCGTGTTGGTGGTGTTCGTGGTCTCCGAAGATCCTTCATCTAGGTGGAGGGAACGTCGTGTGATCCACACTTCCCCAGGAGTCGTCTTTGCCCTACGTGGATTACTGCTTTCCGTCTTTCCGGCGGCGAGACATCGTGTCAGCTTTACTGTCCCATGCGCTCGCTATCCACTTCTCCATGCCAGGTCTCCTTCTTCTCGCTCCAGTGTCCGCTTGTGCACTTAGGGTCTGGGGTTCTCCGGGTTTTTTGCGTAGTTATTTTGTTGTATTAGGTATCTATATTCTGTTTCCTTGTTGTATTTTTGCTATGTTGTATGTTTAGACGGTTTGCCGTCTGCCGACTTTGTCGGCCTCTCGAGGTCCGGGCCTGTCCGGTCTCGAATTATTTCCTTATCAAAAAAAATAATAATTTACAATTAGAGGGTTGTAGGCCAAAATGACACACCATCTACAATTAGAGGCAAAATGACACACCATCTACAATTAGAGGTTTGTGGGCCAAAATGACATACCATCTACAATTAGAGGCAAAATGACACACCATCTACAATTAGAGGCTTGTGGGCCAAAATGGATCTTTTAGAGTATCACCAATGGTGGGGAACCAACCCCCCAAGTCACTTTTTCATGCGATTTGGGAAACCCGATCATTGTGGACAACTTCCCCATTTTTCGGGTGCCTCAATATATTGGGAACCTTCCCAAATCCGAAACCAATTAAACGATGACACGTGTCAACTTAATAAATCATTTCATTTTTTTCATTTTCCTTAATAGATTTTAATTAAAGACTACAAAATATTAACAATTTAATTAAAATATTAAAATTAATTATTAAGTATAATTATATAATTACATTAATATTTTTTTTTCAATGGTTTAATTTATTTAAAATATTTTAAATTACTAAAATTAATTATCAAATATAATTAAAAATTTTAATTAATATTTTTTAGTTCTCGGATATATTAACAATTTAGTTTAAACATTTTAAATTATTAAAAGTAATTAACAAATATAATTAAAAATTAAATTAATAATTTTTTGAATGGTCAAATTTATTAACAATTTAGTTTAAATATTTTAAATTATTAAAAGTAATTAAAAATATAATTACAATATTATAATATAACTTATAGCAATATTAAATTAATAATTTTTTTGAAATTCAAAATTTATTAAAAAATATTTTAATTTATTAAAACTAATTATAAAATTAAAGAAAAAAATTAATTTAATTTTTATATTGATAAATCAATTTAGTTTTTTAATATTTGAAATTATATGAAAAATATAATGGGTATGGAAAAAGTGATGAGATAGATTATTGGGAACCTGACCATTGTGGGAAGGGAGAGTTGAATTGGGGAGGGTTGATAATAAAGTTAGTGGAAAGTGAGGTGGACGAATAAAAAAAGGGGAGAGAAGTTTTGGGGAACCCGACTATTGCTGATGTTCTTAATTGTGTTACGCTAAAAATGGACAACTATAACTTTCATCATTGCTACTCCCTCCGTTTCCAAATATTTGACGTTTTGAGGTTAGGAGGGTTAGTAAAAATAAATGACGTTCTTCCTTTTTAATTGTGCGGAGTATTACAGTATCATTAATTCAATTTTTTTCCCCCCTGAAAATCCTATTGCCCCTCATCCTCCTCCTCCTTTCTCGGCATAATACTCAAGTCGCCGATCGAGTATAAGCTACACACAATCCGGGAGATTGAATCTATGCTCGTCTCCAACCATCCCTCTCTGAAACCCTAGCTTTATACACCTCGTCCCCCTGTCAAAATCGGGTGAGTTTGGTGAATTAGGGATTGTCGAACCCTAACTCGAACCCTCAAATCCGCCGGAGATTCACTCGATCCACCACGTCCTCGCCAGTGACTCGCTCCACCTCTCCATGGCCTCCTCGATGCGTCTCCGTCACTCCATCTCCGGCGTCCTCTGACCTGTATTGTGGTTGTCCTGCGTGCTGGCTGTCCGATTTCCCTACTGCGCGGTGAATAACGGTACTCTTCTCCCCTTCCCCTTCTTTTATCTCTGATCTATTCTCTTCTAAAAGGCATGAACTCAATTTCAAACAATTAGAAATTGGACAAGGTTCAGGACAAGGTGCTTGACAAATCGATGGTGTTTACTGTCATAAAAGTTAATTGGGGGTGAATTGTATTAGAGTTGGGATTGAGCATGTATATATATCCTTATATGTGTATAAATTGTTGTCATTATTGTGATTTGATGTCATATGTGAATTGCTGTCATTGATGTCATATGTGAATTTATATGTATAGTTGCATACTGTTGGGGGAGGATTTGTGAAGGTGGAAAAGATTAAGATGGATATGATGAGGGAGATTGAGCATATGAGGATGGAGATGAGGTGAACTGAGATGATTCTTGAGTCTCAACAGCGGCTTGTATGCAAAGAGTTGCAACAGACAACTTACAATCAGTTCTAATCCAGAAAGTTCAACTTAAAATCTAGTAAAAAAATTTGCTGATGAATTGATCGAGCTAATGGATGAGATTGCTGGTTGCATGATCACTCTACTTGTAAGTCAAACTTTATTCATGTGAGTGTTATAATCTTTGACATATAGGCCAAATCAAAGCATCATGCTTAATTAGCATTAGAAATACTATACGGAGTCAAACCATATTTCTAATTCAATGTCTACATGAATTCTAGCAATATCGTGATTGCCCACTTATGATGATAGCATTTGTGATTATTCATTCCAGTAGAATAATTAATTTATTCTCAAAATCTATGCTCATATTTTTAGCAATACTTGCTCCATGATGGTATACGGTAATACCGATTTGCGCAAACTAAAGTGCTATGGTCACAATGCAACTGTGCTAGTGTACAAGTAACCAAAGCGAAGGCTCTGCAGAGTCAATTGTAGCAGGCTATATCTAATTGTATCCTATCCTGACTCATATTTTCAAATTTTTTTTTTTACAGGATGTTATAGCTATGTTTGCTTTGCCTGCTTTTCATAATGCTCTTGACATCTCTAAAGATATGTGTTGTAGCATAAAACTTGTGGTTGACAACAAACTTTTATGTGACAGCAAACTGTCAATAGGGAGGTAATGACAGAAAGAGACACCTGATCTACATTTATCCACTTCAACTTAATGAAAGGCTTTTTTTATCCACTTTAACTTATAGCCCATTAGCTCAATTGGTAGAGCAATGTGCATAGCACAAAGACGTGGGTTCAAATCCCACATGGGCTTATGTCAATTAGTAGAGCATTCTTCACGTGAGATTGAGCATATGTCAATTAGCATAGCATTCTTTTTATACACACTACAGGAGAAAATGATTTGAATTCATATCACAAATTCTGCAGCTCCACCAACATATTACAAAGTGCCACTCCAACAGATTGCAAAAAGCAATTGTATATCTCTCAAAAAATGTGAAAATACATACTAATCCAACAGATTGCAAAATGACATACTCCACCAACATATTACAAACTACAAAGTGCCAATCCTAGTGTTCACAGATTACAAAATGATTCACCATGGTCACATATTACAAATTCTGCATCCCTCAGATTAGATTACAAAGATGAGAGAAGACATAATAGGCTTTCTTAACAGAGCTATTTTTTTTTTAATACAGAATTCAGAAATGTTATAAAGGGAGAAACAAAAAGTACAATTCCAAACTAGACAAGCCATACTATGCCAACTTAGCCATAATGTCATGAACTAGAGAATACTCACATGTGAGTTGTTTAGGAAGACGACCCTCCCTCTCTAAAGTTTCTTTTTTCTCATGAGGGATCTTATATTTGTTGGATCCTCCAACCTTCATGATCTCTATCATGCACGATTGTAGAGTCAAGAATATACGGTTCACCATGGTTGTAGAATAAGCATCAAAGGACTTTTCCACGGCATGTACAAGTTCTTCTATGCTCCTTGGACACTCCTTGTGTTGTAAAGATTGGATAGCTCTAAAAAAACCAAGATCTAGGACATTTAAATCGGGCGAGTTTGGTGGTTGACATACTATCCGAATGTCGAATCCATTTTTGGTTGCCGCTGTTTGAAATTCTTCATCACTTGCACTAATATGTGTTCTTGCATTATCCTGTTGGATGAAGATAGGCTTTCCGGAGTCCTCCACGGGCCACTTAGCTTGAATTGCCGGTATAACTTTTTCGATCAAATAAGCTTTAATTGTCTCTTTCGTCACCGACGTCATAGGTTTCATCTCTAATGTGCCCGCCTCTCTATTCCGACTTCGCCTTCGGGCTACTTGAGTGGTGACAAATGGAAAGACTCCTATTTTCCCAGAAAATACTTCATTCCCATTGTCGTCAAATCTCGGTCGAGCCATAGCAACAAGGAACATAACTTTCCCAATGAAATTTTTGCTTTGACAAGTGCGTAGCGGCTCTTCTTCATCATGATGTAAGTAATAAGTTTCTGATTTTTTTGTCATGTAAAACCATTTCTCATCAATATGCACTACATTGTACATATCGACGAATTTAGGCTCATGACGAATGCTGTTTGGCTCTAGCATGGATATGCAAAATTTAAGTCGTGCCAACTTGTTTTCTTCTCGTAAAAGAGGTTTGATGGCATTTGAGTGTCGACGAACTTCACCTTCCTTCATACGGTTGTGTAATGTTTTCGGGGAAACCCCCAACGCAAGTGCAGCTGATCTTATAGTTGTGCGACGTTGTAGCGGGATGGCCTTCAATTGATCGATGCCAATATGAATTTTCTTCCTCCCACACTTTTTTGTTCTTCTATGCGAAACATCGATGAGTAAACCATGTGGAGTGTCTTTGGCCCGCTTCCAAATTCTTTGCACTGTTCTCAATGGAACCGAAAACATTTCTGAAACCTCTTTAGTTGTAATACCATGCCTTAATTTTCCATCGACACTTCTTGCCAACAAAGCACTATAAATTTTCCATCGATCTTCATTCGAGAGGACCTTCATTCTTCTAGGAGCTCTGTTTTGATGGTGAAATGCGCCTAGAAATCAATATAGAGGGGACAAGAATGATCTTCTGCAACAATTGGAAGGAAAAAACGTTGATGGGGCTTTAACAATGTTGTTGTAGGACATTATGGATTTACCTGTATGCAAAGCTTCCAAATCATCGGCATCAACATCGACATCTCCACCTGCTCCTTCGGCTTCGACGACAACAGTAGCATCCGCGTCATCATCTTCCATGAACTGAGGTACGTGAATGTCTAACCATGGAGCATTTGGTTCACCATTTAAATCAATGGCTAAGTTCTCTGTAGAAGATGATGGAATCAATATGAAGGGGACAAGAATGATCTTATGCAACAATTGGAAGGAAAAAACATTGACAGGGCTTCAACACTGTTGCTACAGGACATTATCGATTTACCTGAATGCAAAGCTTCCAAATTGTCAGCATCGATATCGACATCTTCACCTACTCCTTCGGCTTCGATAGTGACAGTAGCATCCGCGTCATCATCTTCCATGAACTGAGGTACGTGAATGTCTAACCATGGAGCTTCAAACTCCTCATTTGGTTCACCATTTAAATCAATGGCTAAGTTTTTTGTAGAAGATGATGAAATCATCTTCGATATTGCATCTTCGCCCATTGTTTCTGCGTGTGCATCTCCACCCACTCCTCCGGCATTGGCGTCCAACAATGGAGCTTCAAATAACCAGGTTTCTGTGCATGCATATCCACCGTCGCCGCCGACATCGACATCTTCGCCGAACAATGGAAGGTTATTTAGATCAAATGAACAATGTCCTTGATTTTGCATTGATGGATTAACTTCTCTCATGGTTGTGGAAATATGAAGAAATGAAATGAAATTTGATTCGGCTATAATTTTCCACTAATTAACATCATAACCCCTTTTAAATTTAAATTTAGGCTCCAAGTATAAAAAGGTGGGAAAGTGGGAAGTTGAAGGGTTGCTTCTTTGACATTCTATAGACCTTCCACAAGTACCATTACAAACCTTCCACGAGTACCATTTCTTAATTAGTGTGAAACATTCCAAAACGTCAAATATTTGGAAACGGAGGGAGTATTTCCTAGCTGAATCCCAACTCCACGTAAATCCATAATTCCAAAACGTCAAATATTTGGAAACGGAGGGAGTATAATTCATGTGCCAGGCACTACTCACCAGGCACTACTCACTAGGCAGGACCACCCCCAGGCACTACTCACTAGGCACTACTCACTAGGCAGGACCACCCCCCAAAAAAACTTAATTGTACTCCCTCCGTCTCGAAATTCATGTCGTTTTAGTTCTTTAGTTTTGTATCAAAATAGATGTCGTTTTAGGTTTTCTAGGTAGTGGATAGTAATGATTTGTATTGATTTGTGTGTTGTTGGTTTTTTTGAAGGTTTTGATTGGTTGAAAAATGTAGTGGATAATAAAATTAATGAAAAAGTTAGTGGAATGATGATTTTGATTGATGGATGAATGTTTTTATTAAAATTTGTGCATAAGGCTAAAACGATATGAATTTCGAGACGGAGGGAGTAGTATTTAATTTCACTTAACTCGAAAAATAATTACTCCGTATACATTTGAATTTAAGTTTTTTTTTTTTTTTTCCAATACGTAAGGTCTTAGTTAAGCATCTGCAAATGTGGTGATTGTACACCCACTGCAAACGCACAAGGTCTTATTTACTGCTTGACACGTGTCTCCACCAAAAACAAATACTACAATGATTGTATTTCACCTTCCCTTTTCACAAAAGCTCCAACCGGCAATCCAAGATTCCAATTCACGTGTCTCCACCAAAATCTAAGAATTTCACAAAAACAGTAGTAGCAATTTTTTAAAAGCGTTTTTTTTTACGTAAAACCGCTACTCCATACTCCATACTCGGTATTAATTAAACATAAACATAACGTTTTATGAAAAAAACGTTACTACCTCCGTTCGGAAAAACTTGACACTTTACTAATAATGCACGTTTTTTTAGGAGATAAAAACTATATAAAATATCTAGTTTTTTTAATAATTTTTTTAACAACTTCGTAGTTATTATTAATAAGTACAAACTTGTTAAAAAAAATTATAAAAAAATGAATATTTTATATAGTTTTTATCGTTCTAAAAAAACGTGAATGAATAGTAAACGACAAGTTTTGCCGAACGGATGGAGTATTAATTAAATATTTGATTTTTTTTTACTTAACCAATCTAAAATATTTCACATTTTGACCCTTTATAATTATGAATAGGTACTTTTTTAATCAAAAGATAACGTAAACATTTGTTTAATTTCTTGAAATATAAACGAATATAAGCATTTATAATTTTGAAGATATTTAGACTTTAATAAGTTGTTTTTATAAAAGATAGTGACTGGATTCTAAAACTAATTAAACACTCAATTCTGGTATCATATTATTATGTAACATCTTTATTTGTAAAAGGCAAAAGAAAATGTTGTAAATTGTAATGGCAGTGAGTACTTATACTTTATAAGTACAAAAATCATCTTATGCTTACCACCTTAATTTTTTTTAATAGTTAAATTTCCATTATTATATAATTAAACAAGAGGGATAAATTTGTAATTTAACAAATTTAACCAAAATTTAGACGGAATAATTTCAGGGATGGTTGATTGGTGACAAAAGTTGGGTGATTTTATGAAAATTAGATGATTTATAGCAAATAGATACATCTAGGTAATTTTATGCAATTTACTCTTAATTAAATATAGATACACGATATAAGTAAAAAGGGTCCACAGCCCTACGCCAAGACATGATTTGTCCATATGATGTATATCATATCATGACAAGAAATGGTTTTTTCTTTTGATTAGATAAGAATTCGAGTTCAGATATATCTGTAACTCGAAGGCCGGCTAAGCCGACAGACGGGAAGATCCGTCTGATAACCATAATATACAATAAAAGAAGACGGTGCAAACTCAAGTAAACAAAAAAGAGCAATTGTTCTATACACCCAAAATTTTACTATCTACACCACACATCTCATTTTATTTAAAATAGATCTTGCCCCTATTGAGTCACAGACGTGTGACTCAAGAGGCGCAGGATACACGTCTGTGACTCAAGAGGGACAGGGTGTGGTGTATGTAGTAAATTTTTTGGGTGTAAAAACGTGCCAAAAAGTAAAAAGACATTTAATTTGAGACAGAGGGAGTATCACCCACGACGTCCGTGAACAAGTACGCACTCTGCAACCAATTTGTTGTCTATATTCATTGGTTTTCACTCGATTTTGTTCTCGTTTGGTTGTCTCGATTTCATTGATTTCCTGAGGGAATTCAGTTTTTCCACCCATGTTCATCTGCGTTCTGCGTTTTCCGTTGTCTGGAAATTTAAAGATCAATCTCTCTGTGTTGATCAAATTACAATGACGAGTCCGATCATTCATTTTCCATTGTTGATCTGTTGCGCACGGGTGCGGAGAGGAAGAGACGGGAAGGAGGAGAGGTTCTGTTTCAGTTTTTGGTCTGTTGATTTCCGCAGGTTCTGTTTGTTTTTTATCTGTGAGGAGAGGAAGCGAGGTAGAGACGGGAAGGAGGAAACGATACAAGGACGGAAAGGAGGAGAGGTTATGTTTCAGAATGCAGAGACGGGAAGTGAGCCATCACCATCAACAGGGTCTGTTGTGAGCCTAATTTGCCATGTTTTACACTTGTTTTTATATCGATTTCTGCATACATTGCATACATTTGGGTTAGAATAATACAGAATCTGTGTAGTCTATGTTTATTTGCAATATATGGAGGTCTACACAAGTTTTGGTTATATTTTGCAGAAATCGGACGCACTTTGAAGCTTAAAGGAAACTAATGGAAAAGCTAAGAATGGTGCAGCTGGAGAAAAGGCCATTTTTCACCATCCTTCGTTCTGAGTCAAGCTTTGATGTCTTCATGAGAGTGGTAGCCCTCGAAAATAGATTTCCAACGCATGGTCATATACGTCAATCCGAAAAACGATGACTCGGGAAAGTGCGTTTCAAGAACAGAGCAGAAAGCTGAAGCCAAGTGTACTCGATATCGAGTACACCTTACTCGATATCGACCAACTTTGTCGAACAGACCTGGTCGAGCAGAGCTGATCGAGGACACTGAGTCAGAGACAACCCGACTCCGGAACCTTACTCGATATCGAGTACCTCTAGTCGAGATCGACCACACTTCGGAGCCATGTCCGGAGTCGACGAGCTGTGCCAAGCCGAGAAGCCGAGGACGAAGACGCAGACCACCTCTACTCTGATGCAGGACCATCCAAGACACCATCCAAGACACCTCCGGACACATCTATACTTGGGGATGGACCTATGATTCGAGCTCGTGAGAATGAAGTCATCATCAAGAGGAAGAAGAAGGCTCCACCATGGGAGAAGGTCCAAAGGTGGGAGCTTGGCGTTTTACACTCGTTCAGAACATTGACAACTTTTCGACGTCTCTGTAAAATGGGTCGTACGGATTCAATATTTATCGGATTGAGGCGTGCCATATCTTGTTGGAACGAGGACGAAGAGATCTACAACTTTGCTGTTGAAGGTTTTTCCAGATTCGACCTCGAAATTGGCCGAAAATGCACATCTTTGCAAGCTATCACTGTTTTGACGGGATTTTGTTAAGTTTTGGAACATTATATTTATTTCCTATTTAGTATTTCTTATACTTAAGTTATTTTAGGAAACTTTAAGGTTATTTTTATTATTTCCATTAGATGTTAGTTTTATCTTATTCTATCATCTAACTCGGCCCAACAGCCCTGCGTGGCCTATATATTCCGAGTTCTCCTATTGTAATTCAATAAGAACATTATGAATAGAATTTAGATCTCTCAAATTGTGTGAAACACATGGAGTGTCTTGTTGATCCAACTAGAGCTGTGCTCGTTGATCATCGAATTGGTTTGATCTAGCTTGGTTTGCTTTGCCGTTCATCAACTTCGCAAGACTTGGTGAATCTAGTATCCACAAGCCCCCTTCTGGTGCTTCAAGTTGTCCGCTTGATTGTGTCGGATTGTAGAGGCGGGTTATATAGTCATTGGTATTGGTTCCTACCCTCTGAGGAGGCCTAGGGTCTTTATCTTGTTCTATATAGATCGACTCAGTCCTTATCGGTCGTGTCTTTATATCAATTTTGAGTCTTTATCAGTTCTTGCATCGAGTCTTGTTCTTTCTTTATTGTCGACATTGAGTTCTTGCTGTTCTTGATGTTTCTTGTTGAGTCTTGAACGAATCTTGAGCTTTCTTGAATCGTTTCTTTGAGTCCAGCTGCTGCGTTCTTGCTTTCTTGTTTGTTTCTTTGAGTTCTTGCTTGATTGTCGAAGATCGGACCATCCCACGGCTAACCCCGTATCATACTCGATACAGAGTAGCCGTGGTCGATATCGACTAGACCTCCGAGCCATGTCCGAGCCTTGTCGAGCAGAGTCACCCAGCCAGACCGAGTCGACGAACCCTGGTACTCGATATCGAGTAGCCGTGGTCGATATCGAGTAGACATGTCGAGCCGCGTTACTCGGTTTGAGCAGTCCGAGTAGAGCTGGGATTCCTTGGGCACGAAGGATGTCGAGTGGGCCGAGATCTATCATCATCTATCCATGGAAGGAGATCTATCAACATGAAGAAGGCTTGCCTAGTTTAGATTTATCTTTTCCCTTTTAGATTTATTTCCCTTAAGCTATTTATTTATCTTTTATGCTTTTAGATAATTAGAAGTAGATATAGATAGATGATTCTTTCCTTGATTAGCGGGGTTTGATCACTATAAATAAAGCCCTAGGGGCTAGTTTTTCATTGATTCCAATTCACACACAATTCAATTCCAGTAGAGAAGTTTAGGAGTTCTAAGGTTTTTAGGGTTTTGGCTTTCTACGAAAGTTGATTGCCGGGATTGTAAAGGCTTTTGAATATAGTTTTAATGCAAGTTTCTTTTTATATATCAATGTCTGCAATTGCGATGAGACGCGAGTAGTCCACCCACTTCTGGGGCTGGGGTGAGCCCGACGGTGGCCATGTGAGGTGACGCGGTAAAGGTCAGATCTTTTCATGCAATTTATCTTCTATCCCTATAAGCATGATTCTTTTGCGAGAGTTGAAGGTGATCCTTGTTTGTATTATTGAAGCGAAAGTGATCTTAATGAAACATGGGTTAATTATGTGAAAAGGGTTAGTAACAATTAGGGTTTATGCGAAAGCCTCTATTTGCCTATTTGTTAATAACGAAAGTTATTTGATGGAAAGCATGATCTTTTATGCCTTTATGTGTTACTTTGCATGGTTGTTGTTGTGGTATTGATACCCTAGCCTTGGAAGTCTTTTCATATATTGATTTTATGTCAGCAGAAATCTGAGTTTCGTGTTTGAGTTTGCAAATTTAAGTTTTCTGTCAATTTTAGTCGATACAGAGGAGATCTTGTCGATCTCGAGTGGGGGTTACTCGATATCGAGTGGCACTAGTCTAGGTCGAGTTGTGTTTCTGCTTTCTGTCGTCGATTTTCAAGTTTCTGTCTTTGCAGTTTCTAGTCGATCTCGAGTAGGTTGTAGTCGAGATCGAGTTGGCTTGTCTACATCGAGTTGTCTGCTTTCGTTTATGAGTTTCTGTTGTCTGTCTCCTTAGTCGATATAGAGGACTGTTACTCGAGATCGAGTAGCTTCTGTGTCCTCGCTTTTGTTTCTGCTTTGCTTTGTCTTTTCTATCTTCGTTTAGTTCATTGCTTTAGTTTATTATTTTCTGTTTTATTTCTGTTTCTTTCCTTTTTTCTGGGTTTCTGTCCTTTCTGCTGCTTTGCCTGTGAGAATTTACAGCTACCTAAGAACTGCTGACGTGCTTCCTCGTGGATTCGATCCTGATTTTCTCTTACTACAACAGGAGGAAGTCTTGTATTTATTTGCTGAGACAGGGAGGTCAGTCTGATCTATACTTTATATTTATTTCATACTTGACCATACTCCTGCAACAACAGGGTCGAATGCTCTTGATCTGTTGATTTCCGCAGGTTCCATTTCTGTTTTTTGTTCTCTGCTTGCTTGCCGAAATGTTTCTGTATCGAGTGAGTCTTTGATTGATGTGTTATCGTCTTGTCCCAATCTTGCGGAGTTGTTAAAATATCTTTTATGTTTTGGCATAAATTTTTGTATTTTGTTGTGGTTGTTTCGGTCAAATATTACTGAAACTCTCAATTCCGAGGGATAAAGTTGTTGCCGAAACTCTCAATTCCGGGCATAGTGGATGTTCCCGGATTCTCCAACTGATTCTGTCTCTGTTGAAACTCTCAAAAGTTGTAAGTTAGATCATAATCGTTGTGGGGCCTCAATTTTTTTTTAAAAGATATTCTCTGTATAAAAATTGTGCTTAATCTGTTCCTCATTCCTTTGCAGCCACCTAAAAACAGCCTTGGAATCTTCACTCCAACTTGGTTTACATCAGCAACTTTCCTGAGTAAAGATGATCATCGCAAGCTCGCGAATGGTACTAACAACCTTCAGGTATAAGACTAACTATTTGCTTTCTTGCTGAATTTTGATGCATTTTCTATTTCACTGATTGACTGTCCCTTGAGTTATTCAAAATCGATTTGAGCTTTGATGAGGATTCAAATGAAATTCCATTGGTTTTTGTTTGAATTAAATAATTGCTGCTGAAGTTGTTTTTGTTTGAATTAAACAATTGTTTTTGTTTGAATTAAACTATTCAAATGAAATTCAAATGGAATATCTTAATGGTTGCTGCTGAATTTTTTGTTGAAATAAGGCAACTCTGGATTCATAATTGCTTATTGATTTCATGCTAATTGCTTATTTCAGCATTTTATAATTTCAGCATCTTATAATATTTTATTTTTTAGTTGTTATCAAATTGCACAAAATTAATGGATTATTTTGATTTTTACATGGTTTGGGTTTGGATATTGGCAATTTCAGCAATTTCTGAAATGCGGATTGTAGTTTCAGTAATCCCTGAAATGCCGACTGCAATGAATTTTGATGTTCATTGATTTAAATGTCCTTTAAAAGTCTATTAGCTCAACGGTAGAGCAATGTGCTTATGCGCAAATACGTGGGTTCGAATCCCACATAGGCTAAATTTTATATCCCGCAACACGGTTTCAGCAACCCCGGTGTCGACAATAATCATTTCAGCATCAGCAACGTTTCTGAAATTGTGGTTTGACATCAACACACGTTGTTGAAATTGGGGTTTCGGCATCAACAACTTCCGTTTCAGCAACGCGGAAAAAAAAACTCAATCTCGCGGAAAAAAACTGAATTTCAGCAACTTCGGTTTCAGTAGTTTCGGCAACGCGGGAAAAAAAAAATTAACAATAAAAAATAAAACTCAATTTCAGCAATTCCGTTTCAGCAACACGGAAAAAGAAAAAAAAACTGAAACAGGGGTTGCTGAAACCGTATGTGCTGAAAAAAAAACTGAAACAAGGGTTGCTGAAATCGTATATGCTGAAACAGGAGTTTCAGCAATTCCGTTTTAGCAACGCGAAAAAAAAACTGAAACATGAGTTGCTGAAACCGTATGTGCTGAAACAGGAGTTTCGGCAACACGAAAAAATAAAAATAAAAAAAAAAGAAACCGAAGGGGGGCACAAGGGGCACACGTGGGGGGCACAGCGGGCGGTGGACATTTTGCTAATTTGGAGAACTTGAGAGACATTTTCCCAATAAAATCCAAAATTTTGAACATCCTAATAATTACCCCTTTATTAATTCATATTTGATTTTTTTTCCAACAAAAAAGATTATTGGAATAATATTCCAAAATGTTAAACCGTTGGAAATTTTTACAGTATGAAATTACCTCCAACAAATTTAAACATTGGAAATAATTTTCTAACACTTTTTAATATTGGAAAAATTCCAACATATTACCCCCTTGAAAAATTGCCATTGAAATAACTTATGTTTCTAGTCATTTGCGCGCGGTTTTATCGTAATTGCATTATATATATATATATATAGTATCATTATGTTGTCATATTTCTTTCTCACCTCCACATTTTTACTTGGAGCAGAATCAATCCGTGTAATCAATTAAGGAATGGAACACAAAGTTGATTGTAACAGTTAATAAGAAAATACATTTCACATTAGGGTATATTCCACGTCTTTAAAGAGGCAAAACAAACTCTAAAAGGAAGACAAGGCTTGTGGAGTCGCAATTGATGGAAAAATAAGAAATAAGACTCAATGGATCTCATGATCAAACTATCCTCTGATGCAGTAGCATCATTCCAGAATCACAAGTTTACTTTTAACAAAAATATCTTAATTTTTTTAACAAATCAAAATATAATCATATAATATTTGTTAAAAACTTTTTCCAAACGCTCCCATGGGGTTTCCCCACCGCTGCAAACAACACTAGACCCCATCAATGGTTCACCGCCAGATCTTGAACCCAGCAGTTCTTTCCGACCTCCTCCGCCCAGCCCGACGCATCCTCATCTTTTTTGTTCGCCGTTGCCTAGATACATGAAGAAAAGCTCTCTTTTGAAGAGCCTCTATCTCCCCTCTGGAGGCCAAAACCTCCTCCGGAAGCCACTACCCCTCCTCCGAGAGCCCAAATCTCCTTCGGGAGCCACCACCATTCCGGAACTCTCGTTCAGGAGCAATATAGCGCTCCGCCAGCGAAATCCCTCTTTTAAAAACCCTAATCTTCACAAGCTTCAACTCCAAAATCTCCTCCTTCCTCCTCAATTAGATTTGATTTTCAGATCTTTTTTGGGTTTCCTGCCTCCACTCTTTCAATTTCGGTTTCCAATTGGGGGATTCGGTTCCTCCTCGGTGTGTGTGTGTGTGTTTATACTAACTATGCTCTTGCTCTTTGTGATCGTGTTTCATTTCCTGTGTGTGTGTGTGTGTGTTTATATTAACTATAAATAAATTACAGAATCTTCTCTTGCTCTTGCTCTTTGTGATCGTGTTTCATTTCCTCGTGTTGGTTGGGCGCCTGTCTGTTGGTTTGTGGTTAGTTTCGGTTGAAGAGCAGTTATGCCGCCCTGGGTGATCGAAGTATGAAAACTAGTGTAACCCTGAGATTTAAAAAAGTTTTGTCTCGCGCCCAAAAGTTTGCCTTTGTCCAAAAATCGTGATTTTAAAGTTTGTGGAGGTTGAGTAGATATTAACCAAAGTCAAGGAGGGTTAGTAGATATTAACAAATTTTGTGGAGTTATTTCAGAAATACTCCCCTTTTCATCCTCTTACTTTCCGAGCGAGAGACGAACAAAAGAGAAGAGACATGTACGATAGCAGACAAAGCTGGTTGAGAGAGAGGCGGCGACGACGGGTAACTGGTGACTTTGCTTTACTGATTTTTATATCTGTCATGCATTACTGATTTGTATTTGTATTTTTCATGCTTGGTTTAGCTAATTTGGTGATGGGGTTGTCTTTTAGCTGATTTGTATATGCATTACTGATTTGAAGATGTACCAGCTGAATTCATCTTGTAAAAAAAAAAAATCATTGCACTGGTTAAATACATATCAATGCACCTACTAATCTACTACAACCGAAAATTAAGACACCAGCTAGTACATAACTCAACCACAACCATACATTAAGACAACAATACATAGTACCACACCTCCTACAACTTGTCATGCTAGAAGCATTATGTTAGCCATTGTGTCCTCGACTTTCAGTGCATTTGTTTGTCCTTGATCAACAACCTCATTCAATATATCCATCTCCTTCTGAAGGTCCTCTTTTTCTGAAGGTCCTTATTTGGACCGTAGAAACAGGGAAAAATGTAAAGCTCCGGGGTGCTGCATGCGTTTGGGCCGTGAAAATACCGGAGGAAAATGTGTATGACCATGTTTCGAACTTGAAACCTCCAAGTCCTACACGCAGACTCCAAACCAGGGTCCCATTCAGTTTTTTGTTTCATTCACACACGATTTTAAATATAGTTCAAATCATTGTGAGGGAATTTTGTTGTTTTGTATTTTAGAAAGAAGAAGTGGGAGATGTCTTGTAAGAGTAGGGAGATCAAGATTCTCATAGGAATAGTTCACTTGATTTCCCCTACTTTTTATCATGTTTATAAAGAATAAAACTCCAATTTTTAGTAAATAAATTATTCAAAAAACACCCATGTGATCTTCAATAATTAAGGAAATGTAATGAGATGCAATTTTTCGTTTTGCGTTTGAGAAATAAGAAAGTTGGAGATATCGATCTTGTAAAAGTAGGGAGATCAAGATTCTCATAGGAATAGTTCACTTGATTTCCCATAATTTTTTATCATTTTATATCATGTTTATAAAGAATGAAAATCCTATTTTTAGTAAATAAATTATTCATAAAACACCCATGTGATCTTCAATAAGGAAATGGAATGAGATGCAATTTTGAGTTTTGCGTTTAAGAAAGAAGAAGTGGGAGATGTCGATCTTGTAAGAGTAGGGAGATCAAGATTCTCATAGAAATAGTTCACTTGATTTCCCCTATTTTTTTTTTATCATGTTTATATCACGTTTATAAAAAAGAGAAAATTTCAGCCTAAGGCACAAATTTTTGTCTTAATTACCGGAGTATCCTAGCTTTTGTAAATATTACAAAAGTGTCCATTACTATTAACCTAATAAAAAAAATAAAAAACCCTAACAAAACAAAATCGTCCTGTGGTCATCGTGATATCAGATCTCCAACCCCTCCATGGCTGCCTTATACTCCTCCGTCACCGCCTCCCTCACCACCACCTCCACCACCGCTCCGCCCGAATCTCACCTCCATCACCGTCTCCATCACCACCATCACCACAAATCCGGCGAATGAAGGGGAAGCGATCTGGCTGCCAAATCTCCGAGGCAGAGATCGCAGATCTGCAGACGGTGGACAAGGAGCAGGGTCCTCCGCCTCTCGACGCCCTTCATCTAACCTCGCCACATCGCTCTTCTCCCGGTGCAGAGCCGACCGCCTCCGCTTCGGCAACTAGACCGCTACCATCGAAACTATTGCTAATCTCCTCCAGGTAAATTGATTTTGCGCTCCGATTATTTGATTTCTCATTGTTCTGCCTGATGCCTCTATGAAGGGATAAACTTCTGTTTTTATGAAATTGTTAGATTCTTTCAGAATAACATGAAATTAGTACAAACCTTGTGTCAATATGAAGGGACAAATGTGAGCAGAGGGACACCGGAATAACATGAAATTGGCAAGAGTAGCAATCATAATGTACAGATTCTCTCAGAATTGATGTACTATTGGAATGTTATTACTGGTGTCGATCTGAAATCAACAATGCTGCTAGGTTTGCAATGGAATGGTTGTATGTCAGCATCAATTTTTTTTGAAACTAAGTTTGCATTGAAGACTATTTTTGTTCTTAGATCAGTAGCTTAGTGTCAATGCATTATGTAGTTATTTTTTTCATTCATTTGATAGGCTTATGTTACTTCTATGTCTTCGTTCTTTCAGAAACAATATGTGTTGACATGATTTTTTTTTGGTTAAATAGAAATTAAGATGCTGACATGCCATTAATGGGTGCACAATCTTCGCTCTAGAATTATCTGTGTACTTTTTTCCATGTCCTGTGAACCAGCTTTGCATATTTGTCGTTTGACATCTCTTAAGATTTAACACCAGAAGATAAGCCTAAAACTTTGGTACATCCAAATTTACTTAATATTTTTTTCTATGTCCTCCAGAGCAATTCAGTGTAGTTGTTTGTTTCAATCTTTTGAGAAATTCAGTCTCAAAAGGCTTTCATATCTTTTGAGAAATTTCTGAATTTTTGTGCTGACATTTGTTGTTATGGTTGATGTTTTTTGAGTTTTCAGTCTCAAAAAATGGAGTGCTGACATCTGCCTCCCAATAGATATAGATATGTTTTTTTTTTGTTAAATAGAAATTAGTGAATTTTGTTGTGTGCAGCTTCTGCTGTTGTATCATCTTGTGGCGTGTAGCTTCTGATTTTCGTTTGCATCTTGCTTCTGTTGATTTCGAGTATCTTTTTCTTTTTCTTGTGATTGCTGTTTCCATGATGTATTTGTCCCTTCTTTTCATATTCACTGGTTAATGTGGATGATGGACGTGCATTCGGTAATATATGCATTTTGCTGTTTTCAATCTTTTGAGAAATTCAGTCTCAAAAGGCTTTCATATCTTTTGAGAAATTTCTGAATTTTTGTGCTGAAATTTGTTGTTATGGTTGATGTTTTTTGAGTTTTCAGTCTCAAAAAATGGAGTGCTGACATCTGCCCCCCAATAGATATAGATATGTTTTTTTTGTTAAATAGAAATTAGTGAATTTTGTTGTGTGTAGCTTCTGCTGTTGTATCATCTTGTGGCGTGTAGCTTCTGATTTTCGTTTGCATCTTGCTTCTGCTGATTTCGAGTATCTTTTTCTTTTTCTTGTGATTGCTGTTTCCATGATGTCTTTGTCCCTTCTTTTCATATTCACTGGTTAATGTGGATGATGGACGTGCATTTGGTAATATATGCTGCAGTTTGTTGTGGCAATTAATATATTTATGTTTTAGTTAAGTGGATTTGTGAAAGCTAAAAGTCATTGTTTTCTACCCTAAAAATTAAAACCTGGGGATAAGTTTATTTATTATAGTCAAGATGACTAGATCCTGTTTTTAGATTAGAAAACCAGAAGCACATGTGTTAATTCTCACTTAAGTTGTGACTTGTGAGTAATCTTTTAATTTTGAATCAAAAACTTTACCTGCTTTTGTAAGAGTTTCAGTGTACATATGAATAGAACCTGGTAAAATGTGCATCTACTCTTCCTACTTCCTGTGTCATTTCTTATTTTTTTTTTAATTTTTCTTAGAAGTTACATTATTCTGTTTGGATTAAAGCAAATCAAGTTTGTGCTTATCTTTTACTCTTTTTTTCAGTTAGGATTCTTATGTAATTGTTTAGGCAAATCTTTTACCAATTTGAGATGGATCTCTCCTGTATTGCAGGTGTTAACGTGTGCACAGCAGCAGGGGCGGATCCTGGACCGACTCCTCGGGGATGCTTGAAAATAAAGTTTTTATCATTTCGAGGATATTTAAAGATAAAGATAGATGCAGAGGACAAAGATCTTCGTCTTTGCTTCAGAATTATTTCTCCACTAAAATCGTATACATTGCAGGTGAATGGGGATTTTGTTTTTTTTTTTGTTGGCTCATTGCATTTTCTAGAGCCCACTGGTCCTGTGTTGCTTATAAGTTCGTTTAGAAGTAATTTAAGCACCCACCATGATTCATTCATTATGAAACTTCAAGGTGTCTATTGCCTCTTCATTTCCAGGGGCCAAATTGAACTGCATGGAGAGGCAAATGCAGCCAAAAATTCTAGAGTGGTTTGTAAATACGCCCACTGGTCCTGTGTTACTTTTTTTTTTTTTTGGTTATGTGAGAACATAGCAAGGTTTTGTGATCTGTTTTGCTAGTTATACTATATTTATCCCATTCTCCCTATAAAGTATGAATTATCTTGCTAGTTATGCTATGTTTTATATTGATTTGACATTTATTGTTCACATGTTATTGCTCTTGTTGAAAGCTACTGATATACTATAGAATATAAAATAAAATAGCTATTGTAGTTTTGAAGCTTAATCTCTCTTTCGGATGCTTAATCTCTCTTTTTTATGCTTAGTCTTTTTCTTTCTTCTGATTTTACTGGTGTTGCAAATATCTAGCTGACATCTTCTAGAAGTGTTGACATCTTCTGGAAATTTCAATTCATTATTGGAGAGAAAGCAAGGATTTCATGTCCATAATCATTAAAATCTATCAGTACAACATCTCAGTGCATTGTAGCACTAATATTCACAAATTTAATATCTTAGATGTTGTGCAGTCTTTATTTGTCAGCAGCATAAAAATTTTATTTAGTTATACAGGGTTTCGTAGCATATCTGTTGTTTATTTCTGATTTATCTCTTTTAATTTTCTTTTGAAGATTGGTTTCCAAGAGAAATAACTTTATTATTTTGAATCTACACGTGCTTTTGGCACAAATTCTGTTTTTTTAAGCCATATGTCAGCAGTGTGACAGATTGTTTATTTGAATGTTATGTTATAATATAATTAAAAGCCTTTTAGCTCAATGGTAGAGTGATGTGCTTATGCGCAAATATGTGGGTTCGAATCCCGCATAGGCTAAAATTTACAATAATTCTAGTAATTTACAAAATTTTCTAATAATTGTTCAATAATAAGATATATTAGCGCAATTTTCTAGTTGCACATTATACTTTTAAATTTGCATATTATACTTTTACATTTGCATATCATCACTTTATATTTGCATATTTTAATCTTATATTTGCATATCATCGTTTTATAATTGCATATCATACTTTTACATTTGCATACTTTTACATTTGCTTTTATATGATTAGTTCATTCTTTTATATGATTTGTCACATTATTTGCTTCAAATTAAGAGGTACAAATAATGTTGCTGACATCTGGTGTCAACAGTAACAATTTACACAACAGATTGTTATTTGTGCATATCATAAAGTTAAATTTGCATAACAGTAACTTATATGTTGACATTTAAGCTTTAAATGTTGACATTTAGCTTAAATGTTGACATTTAGCTTAAATGTTGACATTCTAGCTTAAATGTTGACATATTTCAGGGAACTTGAATCCATTTATCTGCTTTAGTTTCATATTTCAATTTGAACATGAGGATTCCTGCCAGTAATAATCTGTTATCTGCTTTAGTTTTATGCTTCTGAGTTCCCATCACTTGCTTCCTTTTGAGTCTTCATCATACTGCATTTTCCAGCGAGTCAGATCATGTTATTGAACAGTGGGGAGTGTTCATCTTTTTATACCTGCATGCCCCATGTCGATGGAAAGAGAAATCAATATATAGATTAAGATATGATTGATTCTATAATCCCAGGTGAAAAAAAAATCTTTTTTTTTTCATGTGCGGGCTGAAGATTTCTCCTCGCGGATTAAAAAGGTAGCAAGTCAAGGTTCTGCAGCTGATCGTGAATTGACTGGCCCAAGGCTCTGGTTGAGTTGATACATTAGAAGGGTTATTTCGTTGATTGTTTGCCCTTTCAAAAAGGCTGTTTATATCCTTCTAGGATTCCTCCCTTGTTTGGATCATTAGTCTTCAATCCCTCCCTTGCAGGGATGGGAGGCTACGTGAGATGAGATTCGACTTTCGGGAAACCATGAGTTGTAGCAACTGGGATTGAAAGGGATGCTCTATGTGTGTTTTACTTATTAGGAGGGTACTTCTACTGGGTAGGGTGGGCAGAGTTGGTTGGCTACAATCATATTTGCTGCATTTCATGTTCATGCTACTTGCCGATTCAACTTTCGACAACCTATCTCGAGTTTCTGGGAACACATCATCTGTGTTTTATCAAGGCCCTGCGCCATTGCCTAACAAACTTCCCAATCCAAATGTTCGTCTTGTTCTATCATATACGCTGTTGATACTGATACCGCTGATAAACTATGTGGAGCGTCGTGTTTGATGTATACTGCTTCTTATCTTCTAAGCTCATAAACCTTCTCTTTGTAGTCACTACTTTCCTTGTGTTCTGATGATTTGGTATCTGCAAAAGGCGCTATGGACTTGTGCGTCAATCAAATGAAAGCTATTTTAAACTCTCAAGAACTACCAGAGAATGCCTCAATGAAAATTATTGGTCAAGCTAGTCATGCATATCATACATTTACAATTTGCATATCATCTATTTATATTTGCATATCATACATTTACAATTTGCATATCATACTTATATATTTTAAACTCGCACAACGTGAATTAATTTATACATATTTTAATCTAATATTTGCATATCATCTATTTATATTTGCATATCATACATTTACAATTTGCATATCATACTTATATATTTTAATCTAATATTTGCAAATGTATGTATGGAATTTACCAAATTTAAAATAACATGTAACTAAAATATTATAATAATGATAATTAAAGGGTACGTAAATATTTGCATATCATACTTATATATTTGCATATCATCAGTTTATAATTGCATATCATACTTTTACATTTGCACAACATCAATTTATATTTGCATATTATAATCATACATTTTCACAACATCAATTTGTATTTTCCCAACTTATTTTTATTTATTAAAAATTAAAATATAACTATTAGATATGAAAATCTTATATTCGCACAACGTGAATTATGTTATGCATATTTTAATCTAATATTTGCATATCATCTATTTATATTTGCATATCATACATTTACAATTTGCACAACATCAATTTATAAGATGTAAGAAATAGTGATGTAAGATGAAAGAAAATATTGATGAGGTTGTTCAAATTAAAATATAAAAGTCTTGTCGTAGGGTTATATTGTTTATCTGAATGTTATGTTATAATATAATTAAAAGCATTTTAGCTTAATGGTAGAGCGATGTGCTTTTGCGCAAATATATGGGTTCGAATCCCGCATAGGCTAAAGTTTATAATAATTCTAGTAATTTACAAAATTTTCTAATAAATGTCAGCGTCAGCATCTCCGATGTTGACGTCAGCAACATCAACGTCGGTGTTACAATCTCCGATATCAGAGTCAGCATCTCGGAGTGTGCATAATCATTACAAGCTACTAACACAATATCTCTTTAGTTTCAATACAAAGAGTAGTAACTTCATAAATTTCAAACTAAATTTGTGCTGAAGACACAAATTTTACTTCATTACATCAAACGTCATCACTGTAACAGATTTTTACAGTAATTCAATTAATTCTAAAATCAAAATAAGATTTTGGTTGTGCATAATCATCACAAGCTACTAACACAACATCTCACTGCATTTTAGCATTAGAAGCCATTCAACCAACACCTTAGATTGAGCTCAACTAATACTTGTCAGCGGCATCCGAGATTTGCATAGGTACTATATAACAGTAGCACAAGTATTCTTTCTTTTATACTGATCACTATTAATTTCTCTTTAGTTTCAATACAAAGAGTAGTAACTTCATAAATTTCAATCTAAATTTGTGCCGAAGGCACAAATTTTACTTCATTATATCAAACGTCAGCAGTGTAACAAATTTTTACAGTAATTCAATTAATTCTAAAATCAAAATCAGATTTTGGTTGTGCATAATCATTACAAGCTACTAACACAACATTTCACTGCATTTTAGCATTAGAAGCCATTCAACCAACACATTAGACCGAGCTCAACTAGTACTTGTCAACAGCATCCAAGGTTTGCATATGTACTACATAATAGTAGCACAATTGGTATTTCTTTTATACTGATTACTATTAATTTCTCTTTAGTTTCAATACAAAGAGTAGTAACTTCATAAATTTCAAACTAAATTTGTGCCGAAGGTTTGCATAGGTACTGCATAATAGTAGCACAATTGTTCTTTCTTTTATGCTGATCAGTATTAATGTCAGCAGCGTCAGCATCTCCGATGTCGGCGTTAGCCGACATCAGCGTCCGCGCTGACACGGAAAATATTAGTGGTGTCCGCAATGTTAATGGTGACAGTGTCAGCAGTGTCAACAATATTATTGCTTACACGAAAAAAAGAAGCGTTGGAACAAAAAAAAAAGCATCTTCGACGTCGGCGTCAATAGTGTTCGCAACATCGATGTCGGCGTCAGCCGACATCTTCGATGTCAGCGTCAGCAGCGTCAACATCTCCGATGTCAGCGTCAGCCGACATTAACGCCAACGCTAATACGGAAAATGTTGGTGGTGTTCGCAATGTTAGTGGTGACAGTGTCAGAAGTGCTAGCAATGTCAACAATGTCAGTGTCAACGGTGTCAGGAATGTTGGTGTCAGCAATATCGGATTTGACATTAATGCAATTTTAAAGCCTCTTATGTCAATAAATGATAGAGCGATGTGCTTATGTGCAAACAAGATATATTAATGCAAATTTTTAAAATACATATGGATTTGCATATTCTTCTCATAAGGTTTTTTAAGCTTGCATAACATAATATTATATTTGCATATCATAATATTGTATTTGCATAACATCGGGTTATAGTTGCATATCTGGAAGTGCTGACATGTTAAAAAAAAAATCTGAAGGAGTTGGTCAACGTTGACTAGTGTCAACGGTGTCAGGAATGTTGGTGTCAACAACATCGGGTTTGACATTAATGCAATTTTAAAGCCTCTTATGTTGATAAATGGTAGAGCGATGTGCTTATGTGCAAATAAAATATATTAATGCAATTTTAAAATACATATGGATTTGCATATTCTTCTCATAAGGTTTTTTAAGCTTGCATAACATAATATTATATTTGCATATCATAGTATTTTATTTGCATAACATCTGGTTATAGTTGCATATCTGAAAGTGCTTACATTAATTTTTTTTTTTTTTTAAAAAAAAAAAAAAAAAAAACCCGAAAGACTTGGTCAACGTTGACCGTTGACCGGTCAACGTTGACCGGTCAAACGTCAGCAGTCAACGGTCAAACGTCAGCAGTCAACGTTGACCGTTGACCAATCAATGATCCAGCGAGGGGGGGCAGGGGGGCAAGGGGATGGACAACGTTGACCGGTCAACGGTCAACGTTGACCAGTGTCAACGGTGTCAGGAATGTTGGTGTCAACAACATCGGGTTTGACATTAATGCAATTTTAAAGTCTCTTATGTCAATAAATGGTAGAGCGATGTGCTTATGTGAAAATAAGATATATTAATGTAATTTTAAAATACATACGGATTTGCATATTTTTCTCATAAGGTTTTTTAAGCTTGCATAAAATAGTATTATATTTGCATATCATAATATTTTATTTGCATAACATCGGGTTATAGTTGCATATCTGAAAGTGCTTACATGAATTTTTTTTTTTTTTAAAAAAAAAAAACAGGAAAAAAAAAAAAAACTGAAAGACTTGGTCAACGTTGACCGGTCAACGGTCAACGTTGACCGGTCAAACGTCAGCAGTCAACGGTCAAACGTCAGCAGTCAACGGTCAACGTTGACCGGTCAATGGTCCAGCGAGGGGGGCAGAGGGGGGCAAGGGGGATGGACACTTTTGTAATATATTCAAATATGTGGATACTCCTGTAATTTAGGTAATTTTTTTTGATATTTTTGTAAACGTCCCTATAAAAAATGAAACTCCTAAATGAAATGAGATTCAATTTTGCATTTTGCGTTTATGAAATAAGAAGTGGGAGATTTAGATCTTGTAAGAGTATGGAGATCAAGATTCTCATAGGAATAGTTCACTTGATTTCCCCTACTTTTTATCATGTTTATGAAGAATGAAACTCCTATTTTTAATAAACAAACTATTCAAAAAACACCCATGTGATCTTCAATAAGGAAATGGAATGAG
Organism: Persicaria tinctoria; assembly: GCA_037127255.1. Taxonomy (NCBI): domain Eukaryota; kingdom Viridiplantae; phylum Streptophyta; class Magnoliopsida; order Caryophyllales; family Polygonaceae; genus Persicaria; species Persicaria tinctoria. Next base: position 13,704,758 of record JBANSL010000007.1, on the reverse strand, counting down.
ATGCAATTTTGTGTTTTGCTTTTAAGAAAGAAGAAGTGGGTGATGTCGATCTTGTAAGAGTACGGAGATCAAGATTCTCACAGGAATAGTTCACTTGATTTCCCCTACTTATTATCATGTTTATATAATGTTTATAAAGAATGAAACTCCCATTTTTAGTAAATAAATTATCGAAAATTTCGACTGGTACCCCTGTGGTATAGCTTATTTCACGCGGTGTACAAAAGATTCACTAAATTCGCACGGTACCCCTAAGGTTTGTATGAATTTCGCGTCGTACCCCTCCTCAGTTAAAACTAACGAAGTCTGTTAAGTGTTAATTGAACGTTCCATATACGCTCTCAGAGTCAGGATTGAAGGGAAGGGAGGAGAGGCCGACTGAGCCCAAGGCACGAACCGTCGGCGACGAGAGCCCGACCTGGAGGAGCACTTGGAGAAGAGGGCTCGACAAAAACAAACAAACGACTTGGAGAATAGCTTCGACGCCCGACCTGGAGGAGAAGGAGAAGGAGGGCCGCCTGTCCTTGAATTGGTGACAGCAGGCGTCGCTAGGGGTGGTGGAGGCGCCGTTCGACTCGCCGAATGTGGTGGGGGAGCCGCCAGCTAGCCAGGTAAGTCGATTCAGGGTTTACAAATAGGGGTTTCGATTTGTGTTTGCAATTTGGGGTTTCAATTTGGGATTTGTTCGAATTAGGGTTGAGAATTTGAGATTGAGGAATTGTTGAAGTTGTAAATTCATACTAAAATTTGATTAGGGATTGTTGAAATTCATACAAAATTCTGCATATTAGGGATTGTGTTTGCAATTTGAGTTCGAGTGTGACTGTGTGAGGGTGAAATCAAGTGTGACTACTAGGGTTTTGAAAAATCTACAGATTATGGATTCATGCTAAACTTTGATTTGAGATTGAGGAATTGCTATTACAGTTTAACTGCTAGGTTGTGAATCAAGTGTGAGGGTGAAATATTCAGTGGAAGTTAAGAGGCTCAAAGCTGAAAAGATATGGCAAATTGATCCTTCTGTTTGCAATTTGGCATTCACAACTATTTTCAAATGGTCTTTGATTAGGTTTTAGGTGCAGGAATTAAAAAATGGATGTTTTTAAGCTACTCAATTCATTATGATGGAGTTCTTGAGGTTGTTTGAATCTTTTATCAAAGCAATTAGTGTGTCTTTCTCTGATAAATAGATTATGTGGTGATGATATAGGAACCATTGTACCTAAAGCTAGGGCTGTTCAGGGGGCTGCTGGTGTTGGTGAACATCAAGAAAGAGTTGGAAAAAAGTGGGAGAGGGCATGTATGAGAGCAGCTGCTCAAGGTGCATCTAGTATGCAAGCTAACATGACTGAGATTACTGATAAAAGTACTCCTTCTACTTGGTTATTTCTCTCCATCATTGAGAAAGGAAGAGGATATGCAGTGTATTATATATTTTTATTTTCATTTTCTTCTGAGTTGAGAGCAAACCAAATCTTGATTGCTGGATGCTTCAATTATAACTATCATGGTTTATATCCTACATTCTATTGACTTGAAGCTTGTTAAAAAGTCTATTAGCTCAAATGGGAGAGCATGTGCTTATGCACAAGGTGTGGGTTCGACTCCTACATAGGCTAATACAATGATTTGCTTGTCAAATGACTAGCTACAAATATACTTATACACACCGCAAATCTCTGTCAATTTTGCTCAGAACTTTGCTGCTGCCTTAAAAGTTAAAAGCTCTAGTTCATATCACTTCTAAATCTGAAATCATCATTATTTACTTAGAGTCCATATTTATATCATATCTGAATTAGAAGCCTCCAAATAATCATCTTGCAAGTTGTATAAATCATGTTGTATAAATAAGTTCCAAATCAACATTTGCATTTAGATTGAAAACATGTTGTATAAATAGCTTTTTGTAAATCAGTTTATGGAAACTGATTTATTCTGTAAATGTTCAGTTTTCCATAAATTTGCAAGCTGCATTCAGTTTTTCTGTTATAAATCAACTGTAAACTGCATTCGCGTTTAAAGTAGCTGTAGAAATGTGTTTCAGTTGAGCATAAATCAATTTCTGTAAATTGCATTCAGCTTTGCTGTCATAAACCAGTCATAACACCTTACAAAACCATATTCAATTCAACAACTAAAATTCTTTACAAAGCAAGGGCTCTTGTCATTGCTGAGAACTTTAAAACATCTTCTCACAAATAATAGATTCTATCCTCTGCATGGGTAACTCCTTTCTCCTTTCCTTTGTGCTTCCGGCTTTGTCACGCCCTTCGGCTTTAAGGGCCAGTGCCCTCTCATCCTCTCATCGAGCAATGGAGAGTTTTTTAATGACACTGCATGTTTTTTTTTTAGTGGTTCCATCAGCTTGCTCCCTGTTGAATATGGTGACATAGCAACTTCTCTATCATCAACAGGAATTAAGCCATCTGGCAGCACAATAATCCTAATCTCTACACTACGTCTCAATACTGTTTCAAATGAATTGGTAATACTTGTTAGCTAAAGCTCAGCCCTGGCTTTGATCTTTTCATCTCCAAATGCAATATAGGCGAGCAAAACACCTGCAAAAGTAAGGATGTTCAATTCAAGAAACTTGAATATACGACATTGGTAAAAGCAAAAATTTCATAAAACTGAAAATATCTTCACATTTCAGTCAACCATTTTCAGTTCTCTCAAGCTAAACTTCAAGATCTTATTTAATTCAGTAAAGAAAGGGAAGTGAATAGAGGGATTAAATACATACCATCTACTTCATATATTGAGATGAGCTTTCCATAGTTCTGAAGAGGCTAATATAGATCATGGTGCAACAGTTCAAATGATTGGATGAATACAAAAGCGAATAAACACGCACATATCGAAATTCAACATCTAGGGTATCCAGGGGTGAGGATTTTAGCTACCTATTGCTTTTCCGATAATAGTATCCGAATCCAAACAATGTGGTTCCCTTCTTGTATCCACAATCAACCAGCATTTCAACCATATCGTGGAAATGATATACCTCGCTCACATGCAATAATTTTACAAATTAAACAAAACATTCAAAGGGAAACAAGTAACACGACAATCAAATTGGGAGAAAGAGTCATTACATTTCAAGAAATTGGGAGAAAGAATCAAATTGGGAGAAACCCCAAAGTCAACCTTTAAAACCCTAATTTTTCTAAAGGGGGTATACCTGGCGCCACCAACTCCGACGGGTCCTTGGCGTCTCCACCTCTCCTTCCGGCGTCTGCGACCTCTCTTGGTTGCCGGCGATTCCTGCTCCTCCGGTCGGACTATCCTCTCCTTTCCTCGTTTCTTCTGTGCTTCGTTTTTGGAATTGAACGTCCCCTTGAACAAACAAACGGAGTAGGCTAGATTAACCATGTCGGGGTGGTTGAGCCGGAAAGGATCTCAGGCCCGATGGTCCCCTGTTCGACTCCCGGATATGGCCGCTCTATATTTAATTACCAAAATCAAGGAGTGGGCTAGATCGGTTAGTTTTAACTGAGGAGGGGCACGGGGCGAAATTCGTACAAATCTTAGGGGTACCGAGCGAATTTAGTGAACCTTTTGTACACCGCATGAAATAAGCCATACTTCAGGGGTACCAGGCGAAATTTCCGATAAATAATTCAAAAAACACCCATGTGATCTTCAATAAGGAAATGGAATGAGATGCAATTTTGAGTTTTGCGTTTAAGAAAGAAGAAGTAGGAGATGTCGATCATGTAAAAGGAGATCAAAATTCTCATAGAAATAATTCACTTGATTTCCCCTACTTTTTATCATGTTCCTATTTTTAGTATATAAATTATTCGAAAAACACTCATGTGATCTTCAATAAGGAAATAGAATGAGATGCAATTTTGTGTTTTGGATTTATGAAAGAAGAAGTGGGAGATGTCGATCTTGTAAGAGTAGGGAGATCAAGATTCTCATAGGAATAGTTCACTTGATTTCCCCTACCTTTTATCATGTTTATATAATTTTTATAAAGAATGAAATTCCTATTTTTAGTAAATAAATTATTCAAAAAACACTCATGTGATCTTGAATAAGAAAATGGAATGAGATGCAATTTTTAGATTTGCGTTTAAGAAAGAGAAGTGGGATATGTCGATCATGTAAGAGTAGTGAGATCAAGATTCTCAAAGAAATAGTTCACTTGATTTCCCCTACTTTTTATCATGTTTATAAAGAATGAACTCCTATTTTTAGTATATAAATTATTCAAAAAACACCCATGTGATCTTCAATAAGGTAATAGAATGTGATGCAATTTTGTGTTTTGCATTTATGAAAAAAGAAATGGGAGATGTCCATCTTGTATGAATAGGGAGATCAAGATTCTCATAGGATTAGTTCACTTGATTTCCCTTACTTTTTATCATGTTTATATATTGTTTATAAAGAATGAAACTCATATTTTTAGTAAATAAATTATTCAAAAAACACCCATGTGATCTTCAATAAGGAAATGGAATGAGATGCAATTTTGAGTTTTGCGTTTAAGAAAGAAGAAGTATTGGGAGATGTCGATCATGTAAGAGTAGGGAGATCAAGATTCTCATTCATTTCGCCTACTTTTTATCGTGTTTATAAAGAATGAAACTCCTATTTTTAGTATATAAATTATTCGAAAAACATCCATGTGATCTTCAATAAGCTAGGAAATAGAATGAGATGCTATTTTTTGTTTTGCATTTATGAAAGAAGAAGTGGGAGATGTCGATCTTGTAAGAGTATGGAGATCAAGATTCTCATCGGAATAGTTTTCTTGATTTTCCCTACTTTTTATCATGTTTATATAATGTTTATAAAGAATGAAACTCTTATTTTTAGTAAATAAATTATTTAAAAAACTCCCATGTGATCTTCAATAAGGAAAGGGAATGAGATGCAATTTTGAGTTTTGCGTTTAAAAAAGAAGAAGTGGGAGATGTCGATCAGGTAAGAGTATGGAGATCAAGATTCTCATAGAAATAGTTCACTTTTTTTTTATATAGATATAGATAGGTATAGTAGTACTAATTAATTATTAGTTACAAAATTATGAATTTAGGAGTAGTTACTTGTCCTGTATTCAAATAAACATCTTGTTTTACTATTCACACACGTTTTTTTTTATGATAATATATATATATATATATACACACACACACACACACACATGCGCTCCGGTGAAAACCAAAATTGCGGTAAAAACCCGTGAGGACCGACTTTTTAGCCCGATTCACTTGCTTTATAGCCCGTTTATCAATAGAACCGATCTATAAAGTCACAAATTTTAGCCCGGTTCTGAATTAAACCGAATTTTAAAGTCACTATGTAATTTTAAAATATGAGTTTTTTAGCACGATTTTTAGTCTTGACCGAACTACAAAGTCATGTGTTATTTTAAAATTGGAGTTTTTAGCACGGTTTTTAGGTTGAATCGAGTTGTAAAGTCACCGTGTAATTGAGGTTTTTAGCATAGGTTTGAAATAAACCAAGTTATAAAGTAGTCCTCGCGGTTTTTACCACAATTTGAGGTTTTCACCGGAGTCAATCCCTATATATATATATGGGAAAACTAATTAAAATACCCCCATCTTTGGGGGTATGGTAAAAATATATCCTCAACTTTAAAAAGTGATAAAAATATCCCGACCTTTGATAGTAGTGGTAATATATTACCACAATTTTTCTCACTAGTCAAAAATGCTGACAAGACATCCTACGTTGATTTTTTACAAGAGTTTTTTTGAACGGTTTCCTTCGGAAAAAAATAAAGAGTTGGACCGGGTTCATACACCACGCCTTTTTCTCTCTCCTATCTTCTTTCGTGATCGCCTCTTGAGCTGTATTCTGGTCTTCCAGGCAACTCACAGTTCCTCTTCAATGACAGTCTCCCTCCCTCGTGGTCGGCTATCTTGAGTTGTCTTTCTCTCATATTCTTCCTCTTTGATTCGTTCACAAACTTAGCTGAATAAGTTTTTTTTCCCTCTTTGTTGTTGCTTTTGTTTTTGGTTTAGTTTTGTAGTTGTCGGTATAGTGTTAAGAATAGTCATGTTGTGTTAATTTGAGGCAATTTTGAACGGATTAGTTGCTTGGTTGAATCAATTTCATTTTTTCGGGTTTAATTTTTCCGTGGGTGCATTTTTTCCCCAAGGAGACCATTTAAGAAAATCCGATTTTAGTACTAATTTGTAAAAATGCTTCTACGTAGGCTGCATTTTCAGCATTTTTCACCCATGAGAAAACTCGTGGTAATATGTTACTATTACCCTCAAAGGTCGGGATATTTTAATTACATTTGAAAGTTGAGTATATATTTTTACTATACCCCCAAAGGTGGAGGTATTTTAATTAGTTTTCCCTATATATATAGGAAAGTGATCTGGTGAAACGTTTTATAGGGTGCAACGTGTAACACAATTAGAAGCGTTGGATCGTTAATTAATCAATGGTGTATATTCGTTTGAAATATCTCCATTGTAAGAATTGTGGTGGAGATTGTATAGGAATAGAGAAAAAAAGAAATTAATAGTTGTAAAAAATTAAATCAGAAGCAGGAAATTATGCTAATTGTCCATGGGTATAAATTTAATTTAGTAAGGATTAACGATAACAAATTAAGAAAACACTATGGTGCAACCTCCCTTTTGAATAAACTTTTGACCATCTCGATTTTGTAGTGCAGCAATGCAATTGAAGAGGAAAGGTAAGCATTTAGGGAAGAAATAGGGGTGTGCATGATTCGGTCCAAACCGATTTTTTGGGTCAAACCAACACAAAGTAACTAAACCGAATCGAAGTTTTTCGGTTCGAGAATTTTCATTTTTCGGTTTCGGTTCGGTTTGTGTTCGGTTTCGGTTTTGTTTGTGTTAAACCGAATTTTTTTATACACTACATAAATATGTTATATATATATAGGTTTTTGAATATTTTATATATACACACATACTTACTGTATTTGCATAATGTGGCTACATAATGTGTATAAATACATTATAATTAAATACACATATATACACTAGATTTGCATGTGTATATATAATATATAATATATTGTATATGTATATATATACTATATTTGTTAAATTTTTTAATTTTGTATACTTTAAAGTATTTTGGAATATGTACACGTATTTTGGAATATATACACATATTTTGGAATGTGTATATATACTATATTTTATATATATTTGTATACTTAATTTTTTTTTAATGAAAATTCGGTTTAATTATGTTAAAACCGAACCGAACACAAACCGAACCGGCAAATAACCGAGCCGAACCTAATGCATTCGGTTCGGCTTTCGGTTTGAGAATTTGGGATTTTCGGTTTCGGTTCGGTTCGGTTCGGCCCTATTCGGTTCGGTTTTAGACCGATGCACACCCCTGGGAAGAAATTATTCATTTCAAACATACAAAGTATTCGTATTACAAATATTAAATAAAATTAAGTACTTCTATTACTAATAAATTATTCATTTCAAACATACTGAGTATTCATTTTACAAATATGAAATATTCATCAAATATGAAATACTTTTTTTTTAATTATGAATAAAATACTTTTAATATTTGGAGATAAATGATTAACCTTCCAAGGCCAATTTTGCATTTAAATTCCCTATTTTAATGCCTTTATTTAATTATGAATAAATGGGCACAACGTAACACCACGCGATATAATTATTACGGAGTACAATGTTTTACTCTTCCAACCTATGAATATATACTTAACATTCATTTAAGCTAACGTAAAATTCATTTGCATTCAATAGTACAAATTAAATCTTTTTTTACCCTAAAAAAAAAGTCTTTTTAAAAAAAAATGTGCACTTAAGATTCATTTCAAACCAATTAAAAATTCATTTCAATCTTATTTTTGTATTCATTTTAACAAAGTAAATATTCATTCAAGATTATGCTTTTTGTATATTTTTTTAATATCAAAATATTCAAGTCTTTTAACATTCTTACTATTAATTAAATCGTTGCCATTTTTATGTTAAGAGATAATTTTGGATTTCCATTCAATAGGGTAATAATATTTACCATTTTTATGTGAAAAAGCTTATCTACCCGCATTAATTAGATGTTAATGTGAAATAGCTAATCAAGATTAGGAAGCGTTATAGGCGACTCGTGCGAATTCACCCTCCGGTGACCGCCGACCGCGTCTTTCTCTCCGGCGTAGGGCTGTGGGAGCTAGGGTTTCTCGTCGGCACCGTGCGACGTTCACCGGGTCTGGCTAGGTTGGCTGCGGATAGAGGTAGGGCTTGGAAATACGTTTGCTTGGAGGCGATGGATGAGAAAAGTAAGAACTTGCATCTTACGGAGGAGGAAAGGGTGCAGGTTCAGGGGTTGGAGGAGGGGCAAGAGGCTGCGACGATCGGAGTAGGCCTTGTTCTGGTGGGATCGCTATTGACTACGAGGCCGTTTAATGCACACGCGATGCAAGCGGTTATGAAAGGGGCATGGAGAATGCGAAAGGGATTCGCTTTCAGGGAACTGAGTAATAATTGTTTTGCGTTTCAGTTCAACGACATGGCGGATAAGGAGAAGGTGGTCCGAGGAAGCCCCTGGTCGTTCGATCGATCGCTGCTCGTGCTCCGTGAACCAGGGAATGAGCAACCTTCGAAGATGAAGTTTGAAAAGAGTGCGTTTTGGATTAGGTTCTATGATCTTCCACTCGGAGCTAGAACGATTGAGATGGCAAAGAAATTGGCTGGGGCGATAGGGACAGTGGTGGAAGTGGATGATCAGACAATTAAGGTGCGTGGGAAGTTTGTCAGAGTTAGGGTCATTATTGATATCACGAAACCACTGCGCCGAGGGGTGATGGTTATGATCTCAGGAGCCAAAATGTGGATAGAAACAAAATATGAAAGGCTTCCGAATTTCTGCTATGGATGTGGACGTTTGGGACATGGGGAGATTGATTGTGAGAGTGAGGAGGCAAAAACGTATTCGCAGGAGTATGGGGACTGGCTGCGAGCATCTCCGATGAAGCAAGACATAAGTGGGGCTGATAGGGGAGGACGAAAGGAGAGTAGGGAGGGGCTTTGTAGCGGAGAGGGGGGAGGAGGAGGTGAGGAGGGGGTTTCGAAGGTGAGAAGAACACTGATGGAGGAATTGGAAGCAAATGAGAAGGATGAGGATGGTAGTGGAGATAAAGGAAAAGAGCTGGACAAAGAAGGGGAAGATGTTTTAAATAGTATTGTGAGGGTGGAGTTGACATATAGTGAAAGAGGAAGGGATGAGATAGAGGGGGAGGGTGACGTGAGGGAGAAGGCCAAGGGTAAGGAGGTGGTTAGTGGGAGGGAGATACTCCTAGGGATACCTAATACTAGGATAGATGGGAGTGAAGAGATAGTAAATAAATCCAAAAAATGGAAAAGAATAGCGAGAGAGGTTGGACAGGAGAGGGAGCTTGCAGTCATGGGGGAGGGAAATAAAAAAAGGAAGGAAGGAGAGGATGCAGAGGAGGCTATGGACGTTGATGAAGGAGAGAAAGTGAAGAGGAGGAAAGAAGGGGGAGATGGTAATAACCATGAGATATCGGCGGGGGAGAGAGGTGTTCTCCCTTGCCGAGCATCAAGAATATCCTAAGCTTCAACTGCCGGGGATTGGGGAAGGACCCGACAGTTGCGTATCTCACAGGAGTTGTGAGACGGTGGGCCCCGAGGGTGGTGTTTTTAATGGAAACAAAGAGCAATAAACATAGGATGGAGGGTGTAAGGAGAAGACTTGGTTTTAAGTATTGCTTTACAGTGGAAAGTCTAGGAAAATCAGGGGGTTTGAGTCTTATGTGGGATGCTGAGGTGGACCTGGAGATACAATTTTACACCTCTCATCATATAGATGCATTAGTCAGGAGGGAAGGAGATGTTTGGAGATTCACGGGGATGTATGGATGGGCGGACGGAGGAGAAAGGCACCATACTCTAAGTCTCTTACGGAGATTAAATGAGGATAATCGCGGGAAGTGGGTTTGTGTGGGAGACTTTAATCTCATATTGAGTCCGGAGGACAAGGAGGGAGGGCGGCTGGCAAATTTCAGCAGAATGGAGGGATTTCGACGGGCATTGGATGAATGTGGTTTTATAGAAATATTGTTCAGAGGTGGGAGGTTTACTTGGGATAATGGGCGGGAAGGAGAGGAGTTTATCCAGGAGAGGTTGGACTTGGGATTCGCTAATGAGACCTTCTTAGAGAAGTATCCTAATGTGGTTTTACATCATCTCCCAAGGGCCGGGTCGGATCATGTGCCAGTGTTGGTGGATATGGTAGGAGAAGAGGGGATAGGGGAAGGGAAGAAGGGGCCTAAACCCTTTCGTTTTGAACCCATGTGGATGCGGGATGAGGGTTGCGAGGAGGTCATACGAAACGGATGGGTTAATCCAGGGAGTAGCTATGCAGACAAGGGTGTGATGGGGAAGATTGCAAGATGTGCGGGGGATTTGAAGGAGTGGGACTATATGGTCTTTGGAAATGTCCAGAGGGAGTTGGCGAAGGTTAGGAGGGAGATGGAGGGCCTAAAAGAAAGGGGGATGACGGGGTAGCAGGTTCGGAAGAGATCCGAGCTTGAGAAGTGGGAGAGAGAGCTTATGCAGAGGGAGGAAACAATGTGGTTTCATGCGGGATGAGCGAATGAGTTTTCATGGGGACATATAAAGCAAGGAACGTACAAAGGTTTAAGAGTAGAAGAGTTAGGATTACTCCCTTTAGGGCCAGTAGATGCCCCAGACGAATCACGTCCGTTCCAAGGCGCTTTGCCTTTGTCGATGGGCTCCTGAGGCATTCGGCCTTCACTCCTCCCTTGGGGTTGGCTTGCTCTCTCCCTTGAGCCGCCATCAAACCTCCCTTGGGGCTGCTGCACATGGCCTTGCCGCCACTTTTGGGGTTGCCCACTCGGCATTCTACCACCTTGGCTCCTGTATCTAGAATTCCTTTCTAATTTCGTAGCTAAATGTAAAAGTTCAATAGGCGTAGAATAAGGAAAGTAATCAATTTCATGAGCTAAGGCGGGGTGCATAATTCTAAGAAACCTAGCATTAGTATCTTCATAGGGTTCAACTACACTAGCTCTAGCCATGGTTTCTTGCATTGCATAAAGGGTTTCCTCAACAGTTTTGCTACCTTGCTTAAGATTTTCTAATCGTTGTCTAAGCTCGCTAGCATAATGTGGAGGAGCAAACCTACTTCTCATAAGTGCTTCTAATCGTTGGCATCATGAATATTCATCACAGTCTCTAAATTATTCGTCAAAATTTATGAAATATTCTTCAAAATTTTCCAAGTAGTCATCAATATGCAGCCAAATTTATCAAATATTCATCACAGTCACTCAATTATTCATCAAAGTTTTTGTTAAAATTTATCAAATATTCATCACAGTCACTCAATTATTCATCCAAATTTATCAAATATTCATTAGACGACACTCTATTCCCCAGACGAATTCGGTATATGCGGCCTTCAGATCCACCCACAACAGCTTCGCCGGAGGTTCTACTTCAAGCCGCGTCGCATCACGTAGCCGGAAATAGTTGCGGCACTACTCAGATGGACAAATCTCGCCGGATCCCCTTGTGCTTGTGGAGAGAGTCGGAGAAGACGGTGGAAGCAGATCGCTTTTGCACCGTGTTTTTGAATTGTGGCTTGTGAGATCACGCGCTCTTGAAAGCCGATTAATGGGTTTTTTTTAATTTTAATAATATATTTAATTAAAAGTGGGGAATAATCTCATCCATCAATTTTCACCCAATCTATGGCTGAGATTTGTTAACACAAAACACAATAAGAGTTGCTTACACATGACCCAACCTCTAACTATAAATACTTATAATAACTTACAAATTACAATGTCCTGTAAAAACTTCTAGTTGACTATGTAAAAACACGATGTAGCTACATGAATGTGGTTTTATTATAACTTATAACTTGATTAGAAGTGAATATAAAGACACTGGATAAGTGGATAACTAGAATGAATCATAATATCTTACAAAAACCTTAAACCCTTCATAACTATAAAATCACTCTATCACTATAAACACTTATAATAACACTATACAACTATAAAAACTAGATAAAAATTTCTCATAAAAACTTATAATAACACTATATGGCTATAAAACCTTGATGACAAATGAAGATAAAAACTTGATTGGAAATTAAAATAAAAACACTGTCAAGAAACTTATAAATATAAGTTAGAAATATCAGTTATTTTAACACTGGCTATAAAACCTTGATGACAAATGAAGATAAAAACTTGATTGGAAATTAAAATAAAAACACTGTCAAGAAACTTATAAATATAAGTTATAAATATCAGGTATTTTAACACTGTATACAAACTTCTAATAAAAAACATATCCTAACTATTACTAACTTATGTTACTTATTGAGTTATCTTTTTTCATTTAAATTATCAGTTATAAATATTAGTTATAAATATCAGTTATATAAAAACTGATAATTATTACTCAGGTGATATTTATGTGTTATAATAAAAAAAACTGTATACAAACTCAGACTCTCGGAGTAGGATATAAGCTGATAGCCTGATATGTATCAGTTATAACTGATAATTTCTAATACTCATAATATAAGTATTAGATTTTAATATTGTATATAAACTTGTAATAAAGTGTTTTCTACAACTTATCATAAGTTAGTATAAACTGTACACAAACTTATAATTTCTTCTTCTTCTACCTTTTTTTCTTTAGCATCATGCACTCATATTTGCATGGGGTGATTATGTAGGATTGGGAGGCACTCACCGGAGATCCCCAAAAAAAAGAGAAGGGCCATGGGCTGCTGCAGTTGCTGAAGAGAGGATGGAACTGCAGGAGAAAGCCGCAAATGTTGAGGAGGTTGTTGCTAAGGCTCGGGAGGAGGCTAGGGTGGCCACGGAGCAGGCTCAAGAAGCTCTATCCTGCCTTTTTGCGTTGGAGAATGTAGTGCAGGGCCTAGTTGCAGACAAGCAATCCCGCTCTTCGGATGACCAACACATCCCTTGCCCGACTAATGCATAAGGTTTGAATATGAATTTTTCGTCCTAGAACTACTCAGCTTCTGACTCTTGAGCTCTACCTTTGAACAACAGTGATTGGCTTCTAAATCTGTCTACTTCTGGTACAAAATAAACTGATATGTTTGTGGGTTTTGCTGGAACACGATGTGACTTGCGTATGAATGTTAAGTGAATGCACTTTTTTCGTCAACTGTGAATGTCCGTGTTTGTGAATGCATGTCTGCGTTTGTGAATGTCTGAGAAACATGTGTTGTGCATGTATGTATGATTTTGTGCGTAACAACAGAGAGAAAATAGAGCTTACGATATGGAAACCATTATGTTTGTCACTTGAATGAGTAGGCAACGAACAAAGCGACTCTTGCGGTTGCAACAATATAGAAAACATCTCCTTCAAGGCTCATGCAACGAGATTATGTTCGCCACTTGAACGACCAGGCAACGAACAAAGCAACTCATTCGGTTGCTACAATGTAGAAAACACCTCCTTTAGGGCTCATGAAACGAGATTATGTTCGTTGCTTGAACAACCAGACAACGAACAAAGCAACTTTGGAAAACATCTTATTCAAGACTCAAGCAACGACAGTATGTTCGTTGCTACAACACTCAAGCCACGGACGTTCCTCGTCGCTTGAATGGCTTAAACCGTTTTTGAGGGCGTTGACCATATTCAGGCAACGGACGCTTTGTTCGTCGCCTGAGACTACCCAGGCAACGAACAAATGGTTGTTCGTCACATGTAGATCAGAGGCACGAGCTTGAAGCAACGGGGTCTCAGGCGACGAAATGTCCGTTGCTTGAATCCTCAAGTGACGTGAAAGGCATTCAGGCGACGACTTTATGTCCGTTGCATGAGTTGCACCAGGACGTAGTGTATGCACTGTACTTGTTCATTTGTCTTTAAGTGTTCATCAAAGGCTAGCAAGTTGTCTTCCTTTTTCAAGGCTGGATTGTCAATTAACTCAAGGCTAGCAATATTAGAACAATGCTCACCATCAATGACCATATTAGAAACATTGCCTGTGTCTAAGCAGTTAGTATGAAACAAATCTTCTCATTGATTATCATCACAAGGCATAGGTGGAATACTTAAAACTTTATGAACAATCAAAGAATCATCATGCTCATATTCAATGCAATCATCTTTAGAGGCAAGTAAACTAAGATCCTGATCATTATTAACATGCTCATCATTTTCACCACTAGAATTTTCAGATTTATTTTCGCCTAGGTGGTTAATCATGAAAGTCTTCTTATTTGGGAAATCCTTCATAACACGCCCTCTACCTTGACATATAAAGCAAGGAACGTACAAAGGTTTAAGAGTAGAAGAGTTAGGATTACTCCCTTTAGGGCCAGTAGATGCCCCAGACGAATCACGTCCGTTCCAAGGCGCTTTGCCTTTGTCCATGGGCTCCTGAGGCATTCACCCTTCACTCCTCCCTTGGGGTTGGCTTGCTCTCTCCCTTGAGCCGCCATCAAACCTCCCTTGGGGCTGCTGCACATGGCCTTGCCGCCACCTTTGGGGTTGCCCACTCGGCATTCTACCACCTTGGCTCCTGTATCTAGCATTCCTTTCTAATTTCGTAGCTAAATGTAAAAGTTCAGTAGGCGTAGAATAAGGAAAGTAATCAATTTCATGAGCTAAGGCGGGGTGCATAATTCTAAGAAACCTAGCATTAGTATCTTCATAGGGTTCAACTACACTAGCTCTAGCCATGGTTTCTTGCATTGCATAAAAGGTTTCCTCAACAGTTTTCCTACCTTGCTTAAGATTTTCTAATCGTTGTCTAAGCTCGCTAGCATAATGTGGAGGAGCAAACCTACTTCTCATAAGTGCTTTTAATTGAATCCAAGAAGCGACAGACGCATCAAGGGCTCTTCTTCTTTCTCTAACTAGATTATCCCACCAAATTAAAGCAAAACTTTGAAATTCTAGGGAAGCTAGTTGCACCTTTTTATGTTCAGAGAAGTTATGACAAATCCATATTCGATCCATTTTAGTTTCCCAATCAATATATGCATCTGGATCGGTGGTACCATAAAATTGAGAGATCTTTACCTTTACCTTACCTATGCCATCTTGCGCAGGCTCTCTAGATGCTTGATAGTGGTATCGACCTCCTCTATCATTTCGTCTAGGACGTTGCTCCCAAAAATCATCCTCTTGGAAGTCGTCGTCGTCCTCTGAGAAGTAGTACTCTTCTTGTTGCCATCGTCCGTTCCCTCGTCCCTGCATATTAGCCATCACAAAACAACAAACAAAGAAATATGTAAAGGTTAGAGAAATATAAACAACCTCACAAGTGTTTCGCTCACACTCCCTCTCTAATTGGTATGTCACGCTTGTTGGGGCAATCCGCTTTGGGTAAATCAACACTCAAGCAAGGACTTAACAATCAAAAGAGAGTAATCAAGAGAAAGGACTAAGAAACAACGAAGAAAGTGCTCGACACAAGCTGGGCAGAAGCTCGGAATCGACCAAACTGAACTCAACAGGCACTGTACCGAGTCTGTAACGAGGCTGGATGGGGTCGGTATGGGGTCGGTATGGGCACTGCAGTACACGACACACAAAAAGAGGAAAAGAAAATGAAAGAAAAGAAAGAAAAACTTGGATTTTTACCTCTTTTTGATTTAAACCCTTAGTATGGATGTTTTAGTTGCAAGGTAGGGCTTAAATTTTTTTTTTATGGTTTGGGAGGTATGTGTTTGAGACTTTTGACTAGGGCTATAGGATTTCACCAAAATTGGTCCTTGAAAGTTCTTGCACTAGATCTCAACAATTTTTTTTTGTAAGCTTACTTTTGCCCCTAGTGAATATTATCCTCCTAGGACTAAGCTTTGAATGTAATATTTTTTTTTTTTGAAAGCTTGCTTTTGCCCCTAGTGAATTTTATCCTCCTAGGACTAAGCTTTGAATGTAAATTTTTTTTTTTTAAAAAAAATTCGTACTGTTTTTTTTTTTACCTAATGCAAGAAACTTAGCAATGGAATAAAAAAGACTCTTGAAAATTTAAACTATGGTGAAAGAAAATAAAATTTGTATAGCCCTAATGAAATATATATAATGGAGGTTTGGCTATCTTAGGTAAGTGGAACTATCTTATGCCTTTTATAATTTATGATAGATAAAACAATAATATCTACCACAAAAAAAAAATTCAGAATTTAATTTAGCCAATAAAATAGATAAACAAAGATGTAACAAGATAGCCAAAGATAGGACAATACAAACTAGGGTTTGGAGCTTGCAAGGTCCGGCCAACTGTAATTGGAAATCTCTCCTTGCCGTCGCAATGATGTACGCACAAATGCGGCTAATTGCACAATTGGTAATTTACAAGTGCGGCTAATTGCACAAATGATTAATTAGCTCCACGTTTGCTGTAGGTCACGGCTAAAGATGTGTTTAGGGCTAAAGCAACCACAACAATCACAAACAAAGGTTAATGCAATCAATTCAAAAATTCAAGAAGTAAAAATACCAAGAACAAGAAAGACTCTATTTTTTTTTTTTGTAGGTTTTGTGTTTAGGGAAACAAAAGACACAACTTTTGATGTCGGAAACCAAAGCTCTGATGCCAATTTGATACGGGGTTAGCCGTAGGATGGCCCGATCTTCGACAATCAAGACTCAAAGACAAGAACGGAAGCAAACGACTCAAGATCAAGAACAAAGACTCAAAACGCAGCAATAGAAACTCGACAAAAGTAATGAAATAAAGACCGATAGATGGGTGATTCGAACTAAAATAGAACGAGGCAAAGACCCCAGGCCTCCGTAGAGGGTAGGAACCAAATACCAACGACTATAAAGCCCGCCTCTACAACCTTACACAACCAAGCGGACAACTTGGAGGCACAAGGAGGGGACTTGTGATTACCTGGATCACCAAGCTCTCGCGAGGTTGACGAACTCAAAGCAAACCAAGCAAGATCTATACCAATAGTTGCAATCGACGAGCCACGCTTCGAGTCGATTGACTTTCTCTCAATTGTGTTTCACACAAACTGAAATTTCATAAAAGAGACGTCTGAGTTACAATGGAAGGATCAGCCGTTCTAATATAGAAAACCCTAGGGCTGATTTTAATGAAAATAATAAATATAATAGAAATTAACTTAGATCCCTAAAATACTAAAAATAACTTAAGTAAATAAGGTATCTAAAAATAGCAATAAAAAGAGTTCCAACACTTAAGAATTTCCCGTCTAAAACAGTGACATCCCAAAGAATGTGATTTTCGGCCAAGCTCTAGGTGGAATCTGGAAAAACCTTCAACAGCAAAGTTGTAGATCTCTTCGTCCTCGTTCCGACAAGGTATGGCACGATCTAATCCAATTAATATTGAATCCGTACGACTCATTTTACTGAGACGTCGAAAAGCTGTCAACTGTGCATGAACGAACCCAAAAACGAACGACCCAAGGTGGAGCCTTCTTCTTCCTCTTGAGGATGACATCATTCTCGTGATCTCGAATCATAGGTCCATCCCCAAGTATAGGTGTGTCCGAAGGTGTCTTGGATGGTTCCGCATCATTAACTAATTGCACGGTGGATTTTTCGCCTTTTACATGGTTAGCAATCGCGGACAGCGGGTTTGTGAAATCCGTAAACTCGTAGTCCGCGATTGCTATTTTTTTATTTTTTTTTATTTTGTGAATATTCGCAATCGCGCATTGTGAGTTTGCGAAATCTGCAAAGTCCCAATGTGCGATTGCCTTTTTTTTAAAATAATAATAATAATGCTCATTCGATGGATATATATCCGGTATATATCTCGTTGATGTCAATACGATAAAAAATATATATTAAATTCTGATTGAAGATAGATATATATCCCGAAGATATCCTGTTGATATCAATCTTAAAAAAAATTATATGCGAATAAGGTTATTTGAATATATCGTGTCTTTAGGATATTTGAAAATAGATATATTTGGAGATAGGTGCGAATAGATATATTTTCAAGAATACACGACGTCGATCTCTATATATATACCATGCGTGTTTAGAACACAAATATCGACAATTTTACGGCTCTTGTGAAACGAATATGTGCAGTTTCTTTTCAAACTTGAGTATAGCATAAATTAATGAATATCGACAATTAATGAAAACTTAGCCCACAAAAATGAACACCAAGCTTGGCATGGATGATCTGAATGACCAAGCTTATGGGAGAATGTTAGTCAATAAAGTTGTAATTTTAAATATTAGGCTAGCTTAACAATAAGGTTAAACTTTCCATCTTCAATCTCTCAGTACACAAAAACTTTAAAGGATAACTCGTAGGGTTGAGAACATGTGAAGGGTAAGTCGAAAAAATGACTGCCGGTTTGTTAGAAAAGTGAAGTACGTAAAGGCTGAAAATATGTAAATGAACAATTCATGAAAATGCAGAAAGAAAAAGCTTAATAGTCTCACACGCAGGCAAAATGGATGGAATTATATTGTCAGGAAAGGGATGAAAAAAGATTAATAGTCTCACACTTGCATTAACGTAATATAACAAATAAACTCTATAAATATTTTCGTCTAGTACGGGTTTGAAACTTTTCGTCTGGTGCCCAAAGATTTTTCAAATTTCATGTGGTAGCCACATGATTTTAAACAATTATGCACCTTAACCAAACTTCACAATTCCGTTCAACACCATTTACATTTAGATGACCTGTCAGTCTGTCACATATTTTATTTGATTTTTCTTTTTATTTTTATTTTGCTAAAAAAATGAGGGCTAAATTAGACCAATAAAAAAAAGGAGGTGATAACCCCAGTTAGGGTTTTAATTGAATTGGAAGGGGAAAAGAACGAAGATGATGGAGATCACTTGAATTAAGTTGAAGACGTACGTTGAAGACCACCTCGAATCCGAATCGATTCACCACCAATTTCGCACCAGCTGTCCTACTCGACAACTATCAGAGGACCAATTTCGATTTGTCAACGCCAATTTAGAAGGTGAGTAATGAAATTGTAATTAAGTTAATAGGAGTCTTTCCCTATTTTTTCCATGGAGCCTAATTTAAGACGGTAGAAGCAGGACAATAGAAGTATGCATTTATTTCTCTGCCATAGAAAAAGACAATAGAAACATATTATCTTGTGAAACAGTAGGTAGATTTCATCTTTAGTCTTCACTAAAGAGGTTTTTTTTTTTTTTTCCATTTTTCACTTTTGAGGCAACTTGGTGGAAAAAGAGCTTTTTCCATATTTTTTTTTGGTCATATTCTATTAATTGAAAGTTACGTGTCATGTTATAGAGTATTATTACAATGAGATGTTTCTGGAGTCATATAATATTGCAATTTGTTATTTTGTTGTTAAGTTCAATCGTCTCAACTCGAGGCATATAATGTTACAATATGATTTTTTTATTTATCGAATGCAGAATGGGGGACAAACGAGTTCTTAGAATGAGATGGAAATGTAGTGAATATTTGGATATCGAGATTGGTGGCACAGATAAATGTCTCGTACTTGACTTGTTTGTTGACTTGTTAGAGGGAGCTAAAAAACAAAGGATGGTTCTTCCTAAGCATCCAACCTTATACTATGTCTATAATGGGATAAGTTGTCAAGTCTTGCTATAGGTTCAAGTGATACTCCTTGTATGCCCCTACAGCTAGCAAGAGGGTTGATGGAGTCCAATAAATCTTGTCCAAGTGAAAAAGGTTTGATTGTCCCTCCATCTCAGCTACATCATGTTGATTCATCTAAGGTAGCCTCATCCCATCCATGTCATGTTAGATATGAACCATGTGAAAGAAAAATTCCTGCCACCACCGCAAGAAGGAAACAGATAAACTTTGCTGTAGGAAAAGGTAGATCTCAAGTAGGATAAGGGGTAGAACTCAAAGGTTGGATGTTAGCATCAACAAGGTTGATTTTTCTGATGATACGTGCGTTGAGGATGAAGAGTATGACCCATCAGATGATAGTGTCGATGATGAATCATTTAGTATGGATGAGGATATAAATCCGGAAGAGGTTGATGACATTATGTTGGAGAGGGTTGATGATGGGTACAAGCCTTATGCAAGTGAAAAGTGGGAGGTGGATGAGGATGTGTATATTGATAAGATATATATGAATGGAGAATTATATCCAGAAAATGAGTTTGGGACTATTAAGATTCGAGAGTGGATGATCTTTAGTGATAAAAGTCACTTTAATTAAGGATGTGTTGGTTAAATTTGATTATTGTGTCCAAGAAGGATTTTGTGTTGTTATCACGCATTCTGAGCGTAAACGATATTCAGCTGATTGTCAGCTGATTGTCGTGCAGGGGGAGGGGGATGTGAATGGCATATTCATGCTTCATGCTTGCCTGATGGTGTTACTTGGGCTATCAAGTCTTTATCAAAGTATCACTCTTGTACACGATTAGAAGAGCACAATCCGATGGCGAGTTCTGATTGGGCTGCAAATTAAGAAGGTGCTGGAAGATGTGAGAGCTAATGAAAGTATTGATGGAAATACCCTTAATAACATTTTATTTAAGAAGTTTGGAGTTAAATTGAAGCCCACCAGCTTGTACAAAACAAGGGAATTAGCATTGGGTATAATCAACGATGGGCATGATACTTCATATAAATTGTTGCCAGCATATTGTGAGGTGATTAAACGGACAAATCCAGGTTCCAAAGCTCACTGTGCATGGAAACTAGCTGAAGAACTTCCAGAGAAACCTTTACAGGTTAGCAACATCTTCATTTCTTTCATGCCACAAATTACGGGCTTCATACAAGGATGTAGAGGCGTGATAGGAGTTGATGGTACACATTTGAAAGGAAATTATGGTGGAGTTCTTGTATCAGCTATCGGATTGGATGGGAATAATGAGTTGTTTCCCCTTGCATATGGCATATATGACAATGAGAGTAAGAGGACTTGGTCCTCCTTCTTTTGGCATTTGAAGGATTGTTTGAAGGATAGTGAACGTGACAATTGGACAATTATATCGGATAGACAAAAGGTAATTTAAAGTTGAATCTTTAAGATATTAATGCATTATATATTTTTTACATCAAATAAAGTCTTATACTTCACATGGATCTAATATAGGAAGTTGAACCAGCCCTTGACGATGTATGGCCAAACATCTCAAGACGTTTTTGTTGTAGACACTTATGCGCCAATTTCAAGAAGTTGTTCCCAGGCCCGCTGATGCATAGTTTGTTTTGGCGATCTTGCGATGCCTATTCAAAGCATACATTCGACAAGGCCATCGCAAGACTAGAGAAGGAAGCAGCATGTTGGCCATTTTCCTCCCTTAAATGTGTGTTGACTTTGTTAAATGTATATGCAAAGTATATATATGTTGAGTTCTTTATCCAGGGAAAGGTGCAATCAAATGGCTCAATGATTTGGGTGATAAGGAATGTTGGGCAAGATATAAATTCAACCCTGATTTATGCTTTGATGAAAACACGAGTAATTTCGTGGAAAGTTTTAATGCTACCTTAGGAGTTCATAGATGTAGTCCGGTGTTGACACTTCTTGAAGGGATTAGGCGTAGTTGCATGGTCAGACTTGCAGTTAGACAACAACAATCTGAAAGATGGGATGCAAACGGAATCACACCTTTTGTTGTAGATGTTTTGAATGTGAGAAGAAAAGATTCTAGAACTTGCAAGGTTTATATGGCTTCTAGTAGAGAATTTGAGATTCATGATGAGAATTCCTCCTTACCTGTGAGCTTGGGCAATAGAACTTGTGAGTGTGGACAGTGGCAAATAAGTGGGATTCCTTGTAGACATGCAATTAAAGCTATTCTTCACATCCGAGAGTCACCAGAGGCTTATGTATCACCATGGTTTTCTGTCCAAACCTACAAACAAGCGTATGCTTCGAACATCATCCCAATTACCGATTCAGATCAATGGCCACCTTTTGACCTTCCTGAAATTGAACCTCCGAGCATGAAAAGGCAAATTGGGAGGCCGGCTAGGAATAGGAGGAGAGAAGAAGGAGAGAAAAGGAAGGGGAAGAGATCGAGAACGGTCCAGTGTAGAAAATGCAAGGTATTGAACATTAACATGCACTTTATACACAATTATTTTCATACTCCTCAACAATGACTTGTTACTTTACATTGACATGTTCAGGCGTTCGGTCACAACAGTCGGACTTGTAAAGGTGGACTAACTGCACGTGAGATTAGGGAGCAACAAGCCGCAGGAATAAATGTCGAACACCATCGAAAAGGGAAAAAACAAAAGCAAACTACAAAGGGTCTTGATTCTCAAATCTTTCCTATTGCACCAACAGCTCAATGCTCATCTTCAAATGTTCAAGACCTGGGTTAAACACCTTGATTCTGAAGCACTAGCTTGTGACTAAGTTTACCCCTTGTGAAAAGTGTTTACTCTTTTTTGTGGGAAGGTTATGACAGGTGGTTTTCATGATAGTTGTCTAACACGGTTTTTTTGAGATGGTTAGAACAAAATGGTTAAAACTGTAGGTTTCTTGTGATGGATAAGTATTTCTAGTTGTCTTTTGTAAACATATTGTGGTGTTTTAATCTAGTTAATTTTCTAGGGTCACCGATATGCTTATTTGCACTTCTATGACCTTATATGCCATTAGTCTTTTATATAATTCAAAATTCTTATTTAATCTATAATTTTAATGGTATTTGTTTATTTAAAATGTCCTTATATGCATGAATGATTAAATAAGATGACAAACCAACAAGATATTGAATTGTTCACATCTATAGCATATGTTAATATTTTACCGATTAATGGACAAATAAAGCAATCTCAGATTTCAATGGAATCAACACTTGCTTTTGCTAATGTCTGTAAAATTAAAAGTAAAAAAAAAAATCAATACCATGCCATCAAATTTAGACGGAGTTAGGCCGAATTGTAAAGTTTGGTCACGAAGCAAAAAATTTCAAAATTATGTGGCTACCACCCGAAATTTGAAAAACCTTTGCGTACCAGACGAAAAGTTTCAAACCCTGTGGCTACCAAACGAAAAATCCCTAAAAAAAATATTGCCAGGTGGCCACGACCTCCAACTCCTTTCGCCACTGCTATATAAGGAGCTGTCCTGTTGTTTGTTTTGATCAATTAACAAGAGCTCCTTCTGGAGAGTTTTCCCACTTGCTTCAATGGCGAAAACCTCAATTCTAGATTCATCAAATTGAATTGCTCTTTTCCTATCCTTTGCTCGAATCAAACACAAATTCATCTTCAATTTGGTTCTCAGATCAGTCATTTGCGATGAAGAGAGGAGATTAGCGGCCACGACACCGGTTCCGATTTGGGATCTTCTTCATCGTCCTCCAAAGGGAAGCTTTGGATGGAGGACGATGGATGTGGCGGTGCCATGGACGACAAGCTTTCCAGGACGATTGGATTTCTACTGAATATAATCCGTCGGAGCTGGTTTGCGCCGCCGGTCACCGGCGCCCCGTCCACTTCCAACACATGAGTCATCTGCGAGGACAACCTCAGGGTGATCCCCGCCATCACAGCCTACAAACCGCCTTCTCCAGGACCTTATCAACAACCCTTTGCCGGGAGAGGATCGGAGCAAGTGGAGATCCAACACTGTGTTCAACGCAACGACCTCAACCTCCGCCCCACTCTGACGGATATCCAACAACCGGGGCTCCAGATCCGTCTCCACCCGCTCCTCGATCTCCCGGCAAGGGGTGGTTGATAAGGTACTGGATAAGGTGGTTTGTAGGATGCGATGCCGGGGATCGCCCTGAGGTTGTCCTCGTAGATGACTCATGTCTTGGAATTGGACGGGACAACAGTGAGCGGCGGCACAACAGGATTGAGCTCAGAAAGCGTACTCTGAGTCCAGCTGGAGAGATCTGACGGATTGTAATGAACGGTTTCAGAGAGAGCTACGAAATCCATTAATCGCCCTGGAAAGCTCCCATGGCCATATCCAGCTTCTCGATCTCCAAAGCAACATCGTCGGTCTTCACCTTGTAACCCAGAACAACGAGAAGCTCGTTGTCCATGGCTCCATCGTCCTCCATCCAAAGTGAAGGTTCGATAATATAAAAACAATGTAATAGAAATACTCTAGAAGAGGGGTTGAATAGAGTATGCCTGTTTTTCGCAACTTCTCAAGACTTTTGGAGCTTGTACCAAAACCTTTGAGATTAAACCTGAATCACAAAGTTAGATAATCGAACCAAGTGCTGAAATAAGGTAAAGCAATAAGTAAAGGACACGAGTAATTGTTTACGAGGTTCGGCACGAACTTGGCCTACATCTCCGCCTAGGGTTCTTCCCCAACCCTAGGATTCAAAAGGCTTTATTGATTCGCTTAGCTTAGGATCCTAATCGCTCACCGAGAAGCCTCTCTCCTATACAATTGCAATCTAGTCAACTCACGTCCCTTGGAGTCCTAGACCAATCTAGAAGAGCCCCACCTCTCTCAACTATCTAGTACAATCCTCTTACTCTCACAAATCAATAGCCTAGTGCAACTTCCCAAGTTACAAACTCTCGAGTAACACTATAAATGAATATATCCTATAAGCTCACAGTGACTCTCAAAGGCTTTGAAAAAAACAACAAACTCTTGAACGCTTAGCAGAGAGACACTTGGAAGACATATCTTGTTTGAATGAATGAAAGCTCGTGTAGCACTTGTATGTTCTGTCTTCTTCTTCCTTTCCTTTATAGAAGTAATGTGGAGCATGAGGTTCTTCAACACCAGATCTTCAACAACGGCTAGTAAAGATCATGACGCGCTTGAATCTTCTATTTTAGGACACTTCGATTCTTTGAATAGGATCTCCTCAATATGCACCACAAGGAAAGATATAATCTCGAAATACTTCCTGAAAAATTAGTCATACATATATATATATATATATATATATATATATATATATATATATATATATATATATATATATATATATATATATATATAATATAAAGGAAGTATATAATAAGATTAAATAATATTCGAACTTATAAAACAGGTTTTGTATTTCATCAATTGTTAATGCTCCAAGTCTTTTGACACAAACATCCTGTCAAAGCCTTTGAAACAATTATTCCGATTTTCATCAAGGGAGGGAGTTATCACAAAGCTTTCCTTTGGAGGACGATGAAGAAGATCCCAAATCGGAACCTAAATCTATGGATCAACGCTCCTGTACAATCTTACGAATTGTTTTAGATCCTAAATCTATGGATCTAGATTATTAATTAGATTACACTAATCCTTCCACTTAGAGCAACCCCAAGAGAAGCTCCAAAATAGAGAAAATTGGAAATTTTAAAGAAAAAGGTGGATTTTATGGTCCAACAGCTCCTCTATATTATTTTGTAAAATAGAGAAATGAGGAGAGAGAGTAAAAATTTCTCTATATTTAGAGGAAGAGAAACATCTCTAAAATTAAATGTTTTCATCAAACCACATGCCAGCCATTTAAGTCACAAATAAGATTTAAATGGGATTCAAAATATAAAGCTTAGTTGGACTTATAAATATTATATAATATATGAAACTAAAATGGGATTCAAAATATAAAGCTTTGTTGGATTCATAATTTCCTTATATAATTTAATATATATTATAAATAGTATATAGTATGAAATTAAAAAAAAATTAAATAAAAAGTTAATATTTTATAAAGTTTTTATCATCCTTAAAAGCCATTCATTATTAGTAATAGTAAATGAAAAATAATAAAATGAAGACATTGCTATTTCAACAAAATAAATTATAATAATAAATAAATCGAATTTATTTATTTTATGAGATAAATCCCGTACAAGGTACGAAAACTATACTAGTTACCTAAAGTTTAAAAAATTTCATTTATTATATTATGAAATTCTGCATTTATTATAATATATAATAAATGCAAAAATCTGTATAATAGAGAAACTGTTGGAGTTGGAGGATAATTTTGGTAGAGATTTTGGTGTTTTGATCTCTATTTTAGAGAACTTTTACAAGAGCTGTTGGGCTTGCTCTTAGGCCCATCAACATCGACATCTTTTTACTGCTATGTTCAGTTTTGATTTTAAACCGAAGATTCATGTTCAGTTTTTAAGTCTGCGTTGTAATATTGTAAATTACCTCCTCGCAGGTTTCTAAGGCGTCACCCACGGAGTATGAGGTGATGGAAGATAATTGTCTCCAATGGGAAATACTGAAATAGGTCTTGCCTTGTGCAATAGTGGTAGATCCGTATGCCAGTCTTGTTATACGGGCATAATGTTTGAAGAATGGTTATGGGTTCTGTTGGAAATTATTGGTGTAGAATGGCTAAGCTTGACCATATGAAAACAAGCTTTGGGTGTTAGTCCTTTTTGAAAACTCTAGGTGTGGAATGGCTATGATTCACCATTCTAAACATTTGATTAGCTCGGTCTGTAAATGTGTTCAGAAATTTGATTCTTGTGTGGAATTTTATTCAAGTTTTTGCGGTGTTTAATTAATTATTGGTGTTCGGAAACGAAAATTGGGGCAAAAAATGGGGACCAAATTAAACAAAATCAATGTTGGCAAAACCAAGCTTGTTAAAGGCAAAATTGCCTTTGCAGGGCTGTTTATTATAATTCACGTGTTTACAATTTCCTTAAACATAAACAAAGCTACTTATTTTGCCTTTGGTTTCTTCTACTCATTAATTGATGTTTAAAAAAAAAAACAGGATTAGATTGCACCAGAAAACGACATGTAAGTGAATCGCACCAAAGCCTGCTATGTAGGATTTTCACATCTCTGTTTTATTTGTTGAATTAAAATGTAACTAAACCAACATATATCGTTCAACTGATGCAATCCTATAATTAATACTCCAACAACTAAGGATTTATTTCATATAAAGGATATACCTGTACAAATATGTACATGATTATATAATTAATTTAGATTAGATAATATATGCTTATCATATACTCCATATTAGATTATGTTAAATAGTACTAATAGATTATATAAATTAATCTAATATTAGATTATGTAGATTTTTCTAGGTACAATATTTATAAAATAACTTAAGGTAAAATGATAAGATTTGTAAGATATGATGTTGAATATTTATAACAAAAATTAATTTAATCATTAATTAAAATGGACACAGAGGATGACACATGTATAAATAGATGGGGTTATCATCTAACATGACTTAAATTTATTGGATCATTACCAATTGACGTGACAAAAAACTCAGTCCATATTTTACCATAGAACGACACGTAAACGAATTTAATCAGAGCCCGCCACATAGGATTTTCACGTCTCTTTGATAAATGTAAAAGAAACTAATTATAAAGAAATTGTTTTTATTTTAGTGAAAAATGCTAAATGTCCCGTTTTATTTTTTAAAAACAATTTTGTTAAAGAAGTAAAAAGGGTAGATGTATTTAATTTAAATGTACGTATTTTTTTTTAAAGAAGTCAAAAAAGTAATTTTTTTTGGTCGGCATAAAAAAGGTAATTTAAATATACGTAAAAGTAACTAACTGCAAATAAGTTATATTTATTTGTTGTGAAAAATATTTACATTATAACTAACTAATTAATAAATAAAATGCTTCAAAAGGATAAAAGATATACCAACATTTTTATTTATTCAAATATAAGTGCAAAATGTTATCAAATATAACAGTATGATAATAATTTATTAATAAATTAATTGTGATATATTAAAATCAAATGTAAAAACAAAAGCATTATATCAATATACCATTTTGAGGGAAGGACATAACAATATGATTGACAAAATTATGCTTTCCATATGCATGTATACATGCTAATGTTGAAATTTATAATCATAACCACATTTGTTGTTGGAATGTCACATCGGTAATATTGAGATTGCTTGAACAACATATAAGGTCAGTGGACTACCTCTCTCATTGCTAGTTGGTTTTGAGATGAACCCCATTGAGTTTATTTGTTGTTCAAGTGTGTACGTGGCAAGTGCAACTAGTCGTCTAAAGTCGTTGCACGTTTAGTGGGCTACAACCCCGTTGGGTTTATGTATGGTTCGAGTCTCCGGTATATATGAACCCGCACACACGATCTCCCTTCAACGTCTTAACCCAACCAGACGCAGCCGACTTTAACAACATTTGCATGTGATCCCTCTAATTTTATTTATTTATTTGGTTACCTCTCTATTCGATCTATAAATAGGCACGTACTCTATGCTTTCTGAGCACACCCCGCCGCTCACCGGCGCCCCTTCCACTTCCAACACACATCAGTCATCTACGAGGACAACCTCGCTCAGGGTGATCCCCGGCATCGCAGCCTACAACCGCCTTCTCCATGACCTTATCGATCAACCACCCCTTGCCGGGGGAGGAGCGGGTGGAGATCCAACACCGTGTTCACCGCAACGACCTCAGCCTCCGTCCAGCTCAGACGGATATCCAGCAACCGGGGCTCCAGATCCGTCAAGCTCTCGCAGACGTAGCCCCGGTAGTGGAACTCGATCCTGACCGTCTCGGCGAAACGCGCGAGCTTCCACCCGACCTGCTGTAAAGAGCCGGTGTTGTCGGGAGCGGAGGGCCAGGGCTTCTGAGAGCGTCGGCCACTGCATTCCCTGGTTGATGCTGAAATCGATGACATGGACACGGGAGGCGCCGTTGAAGGCTTCGAGGATGGCTTCATTGGCGGTGAAGTGGGCGAATTTCAGGCGCCACTGAATCCCCGGCATCGCAGCCTACAAACCGCCTTCTCCACCTCTGGCAGCGCCGCTGCAGCTCCTGTCGCCTGATTCCAGCAACAAGAGGATCGAGCACGAGCCGAAGAGCCCGGCGACTACCATGGACGACGCCGGTGAGGTACTTGAATCTTCTTTGTTACACCGGCCTCTTCTTGAGCTCGTTTGGTTGAACGTCGGATCATTTTTTAAAAAAATAAAGAGATAATTAATTTTATCTAATTTTTGTTTATTGTTCATTAAATATAATTTTTTTTTATCTAGACTAGTAAAAAATAATTTCTTATTGGTATATCCTTGATATATCTCACATGTGACAATATAGAGTTTCAAAATGAGGAAAACAATATATATGTATTCTCCTAACCCTCCTTTCATACTTGAATTGATAGAGTGTTTTCAAAAGAGCTAGAAATAATAAGAAGCTAAAGCTAATACTTGAATTGGTTCATTTCCCTTTATGCTGAATTGTAGTAAAGCTAATACTTGGTGTCCACCGGCGTCGTCCATGGTAGTCGCCGGGCTCTTCGGCTCGTGCTCGATCCTCTTGTTGCTGGAATCAGGCGACAGGAGCTGCAGCGGCGCTGCCAGAGGTGGAGAAGGCGGTTTGTAGGCTGCGATGCCGGGGATTCAGTGGCGCCTGAAATTCGCCCACTTCACCGCCAATGAAGCCATCCTCGAAGCCTTCAACGGCGTCTCCCGTGTCCATGTCATCGATTTCAGCATCAACCAGGGAATGCAGTGGTCGACGCTCTTAGAAGCCCTGGCCCTCCGTCCCGGACAACACCGGCTCTTTACAGCAGGTCGGGTGGAAGCTCGCGCGTTTTGCCGAGACGGTCAGGATCGAGTTCCACTACCGGGGCTACGTCTGCGAGAGCTTGACGGATCTGGAGCCCCGGTTGCTGGATATCCGTCTGAGCTGGACGGAGGCTGAGGTCGTTGTGGTGAACACGGTGTTGGATCTCCACCCGCTCCTCTCCCGGCAAGGTCCCGGAGAAGGCAGTTTGTAGGCTGCGATGCCGGGGATCGCCCTGACCGAGGTTGTCCTCTCGTAGATGACTCATATGTGTTGGAAGTGGATGGGGCGCCGGTGAGCGGCGGGGCAACGGGATTGAGCTCAGAAAACTCTAGGTGTGGAATGGCTGTGATTGACCATTCTAAACATTTGGTTAGCTTTGTAATTGTGCAGACTTGCATCATTTGATCGAAAACATTGTTCATTAATGTGTTCAGAAATTTGATTCTTGTGTGTACTTTTATCCAAGTTTTTGCGGTGTTTAAATTATTGGTGTTGGTAAATGAAAATTGGGGCAAAAATTGGAGACCAAAGAAGACAAACAAAATCCTGCAAACTTGTTCCCTGTAAGATTATTATTTTGGCAAACAAAGCTTGTGAAAGGCAAAATTGCCTTATATATAATTCACGTGTTTACAATCTCCTTAAACTGAAACATCAAACATCCCTTTGATTTCATAACTTGCAAAATCCTTACAGTAACCATTCTAGATTCAATAATTATAATCCAAGAATACAATTTTCAACTGGGGCGCACTTGCGCACCTCATCTGCTGCTTATGCTTTTAATATTGCTTATATTATGAAATTTTGAATCACCAACTGAAAAATTGATATCTTGAACCTTATGAGATGACGTTTTAATTTTTTTGTTATATAAAAATATTGAATCATTTGTTACAAAATCTTGAAATGCCCTATTAAAAAAACTCCGAAATACATAACATTACAAAAATCTACAACCTATCATTGTATAAATCTTAAACTCACATTTATAGAACTTTGAATCGAACCTACACCTATAAAATTTCCAAGCTAAAGTTATATAAAATTATGAACATAAAGTAATAAAAATTTTGAACTTATAATTATATAAAAAAATCAGAACCCACAATTATCAAATCTTGAAGCAACAATTATATCTATTGGTAAAATCTTGAACCAATTATAAAAATATTGAACTCACATTTATAAAATGTTAATGTACACAAAAAAAATCTTGAACCACTATTATATATTAAAAAATAAATACCGAAACCTAATTAAAAAAAAATCTTGAACCTATAAGGGCATGTTCATTAGAGCATGAACAATAGAGGGACTTGAGGCCCTTAATATCCGGGCCTTTGGCAGGCCTAAGGTCGTTATGCCAAATCAAAGTAAATTCCTAAGATGCAAACTATAACAAGTATAGTAGGTAAGTTAGGGTCGAACCCACAGGGAAACAGAATCAATTGTAAGAGCAAGTATTATTACCCAAAAGTAACCGATTCAAGGGGGAGTTTTGTGTATAAGCAATGGTGACAGAACAAGTTGCAAATAGAGGTTGTGAATATATGATGGAAAAGTATCACACCAGGTAATTATCCGCACAACAATTGAGATGATTCATCATCGCATTCTATGAATCTCAAGTTCTAATGTCCAGTAATTGTTCTCAATTCAGATCGTGTAATAGCTTTTAGTCCTACGAGTCCTAAAAGCACTTATCACCAAATTACAAGGGAAAACCTTCACCGAATAATAAAGCGATAGCATTCAAACATGAATTATAATGAGATACAAGCGATTCTAACAACCCGTTAAAATAGCCTGTAATCGAATCTCCTTCACAATCCACCACAAGCAACCCGCGTATGGTGATTGTGTTTGCTACAATGAATCTACAACCCCAAACCTGGAATTGGAAATCCTAGCAATATGACTAGTATCGATAAACCTAGGTGATCAATCCAGATTAACCAATAATAAGCAATCAAGCAATAAACTCATGAGATCGAAACAATTAACAAAGGACAAACAAGAGTAGAATACTCACAACCAAATCAATTGAAGGCTTCAAAGAACCAAGTGCAACAAAGGAGAGTTAGTTCTCCATAGGGTTTGTGAGATGAAGAAAAGGGAAAATACGTCTCTGGAAAATAACCTAATTCTCTACTGCTGCCTTCTCGGCAAATATAAACTAATTAAGTCGGGTTTAACATCCCGTAAAAATATAATATTAAAACTAATAAGATAGGGAAAATCGGATAAGAATCCGTCTTCAGGAACCGACGCGGGCGCGCCAGATAGCAGCGCGGGCGCGCCATACCTCGTCTTGCCACTTCTGTCTGGTGAATCAACGCGGCCACTTCCTCCTAGCAGCGTGGGCGCGTCAGTAGCAGCGCGGCCGCGTCAAGTGACAGCGCGGGCACGTCAGCTTCACCAGATTCCAGCTACTTCCGAAGTTCTTCAAAGGTTCCGATTCGATCTGCAAGATAACCACAAATTTGCGCAGAATCCGAACTCTTCTAGAATAATCATAAGATGCGATTTAGTAACAAAGAACGAAAGAAATGCAACCTATCTAAGCTAAAAATGCCTATAATGCCTATCTAATATATGCATTATCAAATTCCCCCACACTTAGCCTTTGCTTGTCCTCAAACAATGATAGAATGAACATGAATCAATGTATCCCACAAGAAATCCCTTCAAATTTCAATCCTTATCACAAAGCAACATTATAGCAGGTGAACACACAAACCAAGCAAACAAACGTCATAGCATGTATTTTAGTGATCAAAGCTCAGAAGTAGACATCATCCAACCTCACCAGAGATATGTGTTTCACTCATGTGTTTAGGCTTTTAAGTATAACTCTCAACTCAAACCATTCATGCACTAAACTCATAGACATTGACCACCATATCACCAATTCTCTACCGAAATGTCATTACTTGCGGGACACAATAAAGAAAATAAAATGCAACACTTTTTTTTTTTCTTTTTTCTTTGTTTTTCTTTTCTCCTTTTTTTTTCCTTTTTCTTGTCTTTGTGCTTCCTTACGCGAAGCGCAAACATGGGTGTCATGAATGGCCCCGGTCTATCAACACCTTAACTACTAATATGAAGTCCACTTGAACACCTTTTGACGCAAGTTACAAACATGGGTGTCATGAATGAACCTGGTTACTCAATGATTAAGCTTCCTTTCCTAGTGGATAGTTTTCAACACCTTTTTGCGCGAATCATACCCATGGGTGTCATGCGTAGACTCGGTTACTCGGTACATCAACCATTGCCACCTTATTCGCTAAGAATGCATAAATTAAAAAGACTCAAAATATAAACATAAACTCCGCAAGCAACAAACATGTGCATCGGTCTTCAAAAAGAGATACTGCAGTCAATACCAAGAAGTAGCAACACTAGGCGAGTAATTCACACAATTGAGCAAAAGAATTCAAATAAGGCCAAACATTCTCACAGGGTCATGTTTTTAGGACTTCAATCATACTTTAGCTCAATCATACATGCTCAATTATATTTGCTAGCTCACGTTCCACAAAAATCAAATAAAGACAATAATAAAAACATCCAGAACTCCATGGGATTTTTATGAATCATGCTTGAAATTTAAAATAGAGGACAAACTAAGCCAGATGGGTATTTGAATAACACATATGTATGAAATGCATGCTCTATTTTTGGATTTTTTTGATTTTTTTTTTTTTTTTTTTTTTAGAATGCGAAAATAAACAAAAATTAATAAAAATGATTACAGAAATTAGACATGATGCATAAATTTAAATATGATCTCCTATATGCATCTATATATAGAATTCCTCTCCCCCACACTTAAAGTTTTCATTGTCCTCAATAAAACAATAAAGACAACAAAAGTAAACCAAATACAATCAGGGTGAAGGAAAAGAAAAAGGGAAAAAGAAAGAAAGACTTACCTCGGGTTGCCTCCCGAGAAGCGCCTTTGTTTCAAGTCGCTGGCTCGACTAACTGGCCCTTGATTGGCCTAGGTTCCTCCACCAGGGTCACCAACACCAGTCATCTCATTGACAAATGCGGGAACCCTTGAAAGGTGTAACTTTCTGTCCAAGCTGTCATCCCAAACATAGTGGTTCGCTTCTCTTCGAATCTTCTCCGTTTGAGCATTGGTATGATCCGGAGGAGATTCCCCACAAACTAAGTAGTTTACAATGTCCCGGTACCAAGGGCTTACAGAGTGAAGTCCCAGAACGGACTGAGATGGGCTGAGAGGCCATGGCGTGGGCGCGTCAGGGGTCGACGCGGGCGCGTCGGTAGTCAGCGCGGGCGCGCCAGTACTCAGCGCGGGCGCGTCAGCTCTCGACTTGGGCGCGTCAGCTCTCGACTTGGGCGCGCCAGACTCCGGCGTGCTTTTGTGCTCGATTCTGCATAATGTGTCATCCGGGGACGTGCCTAAGATGGGTTTCTGTGACTCCGGCTTGTCGTCCTCATTCACCAATCTGCTTAAGTGGTCAGCCACCAAATTCTCCGCTCCTTTCTTGTCCTTAATCTCCACATCAAGAGTGCAAAGATGACTAGGGCGTTGTTTGAGTTCAATTTCAGGTGCCTGCACAACAGATGGAACAAGCACTTCGCTTGGAGTCAGTAGATTGGGGCCAATGCCCAAAAGAGTAGGGGACTTACCTTCTACATCCATCTGGGCTGCTAATTTCTGCATGTTAGATGAAATTGAAACATCTGTATAGGACTCGTCAATAGCATTCTCAATAATTGACTGCAACTCATCTTCCCTAGACATATCAAATAGATCTTGAGCTAATGGTTCAATCACATCAATAGAGCACAGAGAATGGTCATTAACAGGATGTTTCATAGCCTTGTATAAATCGAATTCCACCTTTTTTCCATCAAATTCCATTGTTAGTGTCTCAGAAACACAATCAATTTTTGTCCTAGCTGTTTTAATAAAAGGTCTACCTAACAGAATAGGCGCATCATGCTTATCATGTTCCATATCCAGGACAAAGAAATCTGCAGGAAAAATCAGTTTATCGACCATAACCAAGACGTCTTCAACTACTCCTTTAGGGTATTTATTAGACCTGTCAGCTAGTTGCACAATTACTCCAGTTTTATGCAAAGGTCCTAAATCTAGCGATTTGTACAGTGAGTAAGGAAGCACATTTATGGAAGCACCCAAATCAAGCATAGCTCTATCAAATTTTACATCTCCAATGACACAAGGGATAGTAACCATACCTAGATCAGCGCACTTTTTCGGCATTCTCCTCTGAAACACAGCGGAGACTTGCTCACTTACTTTCACTTTCTTTTTTCCTTTCAGCTTCTGATTTCTCCTCACCGTGCAAAGCTCCTTCAAGAACTTGGCGTACTTGGGCACAGTTTTTAACATTTTCAGCAGAGGGATGTTCACCTGACACTTGCTAAATGTCTCGAAAAGTTCCAAATCATCGATTATCCTCCTCTCCTTGAGTGCTTCAGGGAACGGAGGTTTTGGTTTCTCCGACCCGAGAGGGGGAAAATTCGGTCGTACATATGTATCGACATAGGGCTCATATTCGGGCGAGATCGGACTCGACGTGGGCGCGCCAGAACTCAGCGCGGGCGCGTCAGGACTCGACGCGGGCGCGTCAGACTGTGGCGCGGGCGCGCCAGTGTTGGGCGTGGCCACTTCAGTGTTGGGCGTGGCCACGTCGGAGACCTGCGTGCTTTTCTCCTCTTCTTCCTGACTTTTCAGCTCTTTTTCATTCCGAAGAGTTATAGCACTGACGTTTTCCCTTGGATTGACCACCGTTTGAGATGGTAGACCCACTGACGTCTTCGCCTCTATTCTCGTGATTGCTTCAGCCATTTGCCCCATTTGTTTCTGTATATCTTTTATGCTCGATTCAGTTGTCTGAACATGCGCAGTGAAGTGCTGTGTCAGGGTATTGAGCATGGACTCAGTAGAGGGAGCGTTACCCTGCTGCCTCTGATTGTAGGGAGGTGGTTGTTGCTGATGTGATAGGTTTGGTGGATCCCTCCATCTGAAATTTGGGTGATCCCGCCACCCTGGGTTGTAGGAGTTTGAGTAGGGGTCATGTCTGGGTCTCTGAGGTCCATTTCCACCTAAAACACTTACTTCAGCGGTGTCTTCCTGGAGTGTAGGACACGCATCAGTTGGGTGGAAGTTATCATTACATATTCCACAAGCCTTGATTTGTTGAGGAGTCCCTTGCAGAGTGAGCCTCCTAACCATATCCTTCAATTCAGCAATATCCTTGGCTTGGTTAGAGTCTACCGAGTTGACCCCTTTCTTTCTGGTGGACTTCCCAAAATTTCTAGTCCCCTCAGCCATTTCCTGAATCTTCTCCATAGCTCCCTCTGGCGTGGCATTCAAAATATTTCCTCCGCAGGCGGCATCAATCATCCTTCTATCAGATTCCAGCAATCCCCCATAGATGTATAAGACTAGGTCCTTCGTGCTGTAGCCATGGAAAGGGCAATTAGCACAAAGCTTCTTGAACCTTTCATTGTAATCATAGAGGGTTTCATCATCTTCCTGCTCTATATTGCTGATTGCCTTCTTCAAGGTGTTCTCCTTCTTAGCAGGGAAGAATTTCTCCAGGAAGGCCTTGTGGAGCTTAGGCCAAGTATCGATGCTCCATGTAGGAAGGCTGTAGTACCAGTCATCCGCAGCATCGACCAGCGTGAACCCAAAAGCTCTCATCTTTATCTGTGCTTCGGTTATATTGGCTGGTTTCATGCTCATGCACACATTATGAAACTTCCCCATGTGCTTAATGGGGTTCTCTCCAGCCAATCCATGGAATTTGGGTAGTTGATGAATCAGCCCAGACTTTAGCTCAAAATGGTTGTCATCCCCTATAGCAGGGATTGTCACAACAGGTGCCTGCTGTGTGATGTTTGATGCTGTCAGCTGTCGCAGCGTCTGATTTACATTATCAGCCATTGGATCAGGTTGTTGGGAATGTTGGTGATGTTCTCTATGGCGGCGGTGGTATGTCCTGTCTATTTCCCAATCAAAATAAAAAAGATGGGGATCAGTAGCACGAGTGCGAACCATGCAAGAGGTTCGCACCCAAACAGGTAATAAGACAAACAAGAACAAAGATAAACCGTCTCCCCGGCAACGGCGCCAAATTTGGCAGGCCTAAGGTCGTTATGCCAAATCAAAGTAAATTCCTAAGATGCAAACTATAACAAGTATAGTAGGTAAGTTAGGGTCGAACCCACAGGGAAACAGAATCAATTGTAAGAGCAAGTATTATTACCCAAAAGTAACCGATTCAAGGGGGAGTTTTGTGTATAAGCAATGGTGACAGAACAAGTTGCAAATAGAGGTTGTGAATATATGATGGAAAAGTATCACACCAGGTAATTATCCGCACAATAATTGAGATGATTCATCATCGCATTCTATGAATCTCAAGTTCTAATGTCCAGTAATTGTTCTCAATTCAGATCGTGTAATAGCTTTTAGTCCTACCAGTCCTAAAAGCACTTATCACCAAATTACAAGGGAAAACCTTCACCGAATAATAAAGCGATAGCATTCAAACATGAATTATAATGAGATACAAGCGATTCTAACAACCCGTTAAAATAGCATGTAATCGAATCTCCTTCACAATCCACCACAAGCAACCCGCGTATGGTGATTGTGTTTGCTACAATGAATCTACAACCCCAAACCTGGAATTGGAAATCCTAGCAATATGACTAGTATCAATAAACCTAGATGATCAATCCAGATTAACCAATAATAAGCAATCAAGCAATAAACTCAGGAGATCGAAACAATTAACAAAGGACAAACAAGAGTAGAATACTCACAACCAAATCAATTGAAGGCTTCAAAGAACCAAGTGCAACAAAGGAGAGTTAGTTCTCCATAGGGTTTGTGAGATGAAGAAAAGGGAAAATACGTCTCTGGAAAATAACCTAATTCTCTACTGCTGCCTTCTCGACAAATATAAACTAATTAAGTCGGGTTTAACATCCCGTAAAAATATAATATTAAAACTAATAAGATAGGGAAAATCGGATAAGAATCCGTCTTCAGGAACCGACGCGGGCGCGCCAGATAGCAGCGCGGGCGCGCCATACCTCGTCTTGCCACTTCTGTCTGGTGAATCAACGCGGCCACTTCCTCCTAGCAGCATAGGCGCGCCAGTAGCAGCGCGGCCGCGTCAAGTGACAGCGCGGGCACGTCATCTTCACCAGATTCCAGCTACTTCCGAAGTTCTTCAAAGGTTCCGATTCGATCTGCAAGATAACCACAAATTTGCGCAGAATCCGAACTCTTCTAGAATAATCATAAGATGCGATTTAGTAACAAAGAACGAAAGAAATGCAACCTATCTAAGCTAAAAATGCCTATAATGTCTATCTAATATATGCATTATCAGCCTTTAACTTACCTTTTCTCTGCCACATCAGCTTAAGGGCCATGTTCCAGCTTTTAATTATTTGCACCCACATTCGAGGGTCCGGACCCGGGCCCTTAACTTACTTTTTACTATTTACTTTTTTCAATTATTTAATCATTATTGTTATCATTATTATTATTTTGAGTTTTATGCAAAACAATCAAGTAAAATCGTAGATCTATTGATTTATTGAAGAAGGAAAACAACCTCCCATGGAGGAGCTCAATCTGAGCTTTTACAAAGATCAAAGTGTTTGTTACAACCGTTCTAACAAGAACTCCCGCCTTATGAACCCAATTTGATGCCTAATGAAAAGACGAAAATGCCCTCCTGTATTGTCCGTGTGTGATGGTGTGAGTTGAGACTTAGATTCACATTTGCTCCCATACATCACACACTCATAGCCCCCCCTCAAGTTGTGCCTAGGACAGGAAGGACAAGGCCAAGCTTGGCTCGGAGAAAGTCACGTTGCTTAGCACCAAGGGCCTTTGTAAAAATGTCAGCCACTTGTAGAGATGTGGGAACATGAATGGTGTGGAGAAATCCAGCAGCAACCATTTCCCTGATGAAGTGTGAATCAATTCTCACGTGTTTGGTGCGCTCATGGAAGATTGGATTGAGAGCCAATTGTTGAGCCGACTTATTGTCACAGTGTAAAGAGATGGGCAGTTTGATGGGAATGCCAAAATCAGAAAGAATGCCTTGCATCCAAACCAATTCACTGGCTACATAGGACATTGCCCTGTACTCACTCTCAGTAGAAGATTTAGATACCACATTCTGTTTCTTTGTTTTCCAGGAAATTAGTGATGAACCTAAGAAAATGCAGTACCCAGAAAGAGATCTCCCAATGTCTAAGCAGTTTCCCCAGTCAGCATCAGTGAAAGCTTGAACACATAATGAAGACTTAGCTGAATATGATAGAGCATAGTTGAAAGTACCCTTGAGATATCTGAGAAGATACATTAGTACATCCCAATGTGGCTTCAAGGGATTTTGGAGAAACTGGCTTAGTTGCTGAACTGTGTAGGAAATGTCGGGCCTAGTGAGAGTAAGATAGAGTAACCTCCCAACTAGTCTCCTGTAGTTCTCAGGGTTGGCAATAGGTTCACCAATAGAAGCTGATAATTTGATCCCATGTTGCATAGGAAAGGAAGCCTCCTTACAGCCATCCATCTGAGCATCAGTGAGTATGTCCAGTACATACTTTCTTTGATTCAAGAGAATGCCTGCAGAAGATCTGGCAATTTCCATGCCTAGGAAGTATCTTGTTACCCCTAAATCTTTGATAGTGAACTGTCTATGTAATGCAGCCTTGGTTCTCTCAATCTCAGTACTGCAACTTCCCATGAGAAGCATGTCATCAACATACACAAGGGCTACTGTCATGTTATTGCCTGAAGTTTTGACAAAAAGAGAGAAATCATTAGAGGACTTAGAGTACCCTAGAGAGATCATGAATCTGGTGAGTTCATGATTCCATTGCCTGCTAACCTGTTTTAACCCATATAATGATCTTGTCAGCTTGCACACACTACCAGGTGGCACTTTGTAGCCAGGGGGTGGACTCATGTACACTTCCTCTTCCAAGTATCAATGCAAAAATGCATTATTGACGTCCAACTGATGTAGCACCCATCCTTTGCTAGCAGCAATTGCAAGAAAGATCCTTACTGTGGAGAGCTTTGCAACTGGTGAGAAAGTTTCTTTATAATCTCTGTCCTTGATTTGATTATATCCTTTTGCCACTAATCTGGCTTTGTATCGTTCAATTGTACCATCAGGCCTATACTTGACTTTAAAAATCCACTTGCAACCAATTGATTTCTTTCCTGGAGGAAGATCAGTAATCTCCCAAGTGTGGTTTTCTGTGAGGGTTGTTAACTCCTTTGTCATAGCAGCTTCCCATTCAGGATTTCCTTTGGCTTGAGAATAGGAATTAGGTTCAAATATGGAACAGGCATTGACAAGGGAATTGACATAATCTTGTGACAAATGAGATAGATTGGTGACAGAGAACACAACAAATGAATCAGATTGGGAAGATGCAGGGCTACCTCTGAATGGGAGATGAGAATAGGCAAAATCCTTGAGCCTAGCAGGTCTGGTGATGTTTCTCCTTAGATTCAAGTGAGGGGCAGTGGGAGAGGAGGAATCATCAAGTGTCTGAGAAGAGGGTGTTTGTTGTGAGGAGGGAGAGTAAACTGAGGGTTGTGGTAGGGGAGGAGATTGAGTAACAGATGGAGAGCTAGAAGCTGGTGACATCTCAGGAAGATTTGGAGTGGTTTCATGTGAAGATTGAGCACTTTCTAGGACATATTCAGGTGAGAAATCTGCATTGTCAAATGCTTGAATCCTGGTGGCATTGTCAGGCTGTTGAGGTTGAGAAAGTTGCTTGAAAGGGAACACATTCTCTTCAAATTTCACATGTCTACTGATGATCACTGTCTTGTTGTCCAAATCATACAGTTTATAAGCTTTCTGGTTAGGAGGGTAGCCAAGGAACACACACCTTCTAGCCACAGATCCCAACTTATCCCTGTAGTCATTGGGTTGAACTGCATAGCATAAGCAACCAATGACTCTCAGCTGATCATACATAGGAGATGTATGGTAAAGGATTTCAAAAGGGGATTTCCATTTTAAAAGGGGAGTGGGCATTTTATTTATGATGTGTGTTGCTCCAAGAACACAGTCTCCCCAAAACTTCAGAGGTAAGTTAGCATGTGCCCTGATGGCCCTGGCAGTTTCTAATAGATGCCTATGCTTTCTTTCTACCCTCCCATTTTGCTCATGCACCCCTGGAGCTATTCTTTGATGGATAATTCCTTTGGAATCAAACAAATCCTTGCACCCCCTTTGAGTAAACTCAGTGCCATTATCAGTTCTAACTGTCTTGACAGTCACTTTGAACTGATTCTCAACCATGTTGAGGAAAGCTGTAATCAACCTTAAAACTTGCATCTTATCCTGCATCAAATAAACCCAAGTACACCTAGAGCAGTCATCTAGGATAGTGAGGAAGTATTTGGCCCCACATAGAGCTGGGACTTTATAGGGCCGCCAAACATCTAAATGCAACAGTTGAAAGACATTCTCAGCAATTGAATTACTTCTGTCAAATTGTAGCTTGTGTGCTTTAGTCATGGCACACACATCAAAATGTAAATGCTGAACATCCACAACATTACAACCAGGAATATGTTTGAGCTTAGAAAAAGACATATGTCCCAATCTGGCATGCATTAAAAGCATGTTATTACATGCAACATTATTCAGAGAAGCAAAAAACTTTAACTGATGCTGATCATTCACACCAGTCTTCAACACATACAACCCTTTATCTTCAAATCCTCTTGCAATAACCACTTCAGTTGTAAGGTCCTGTAGCCAACATCCCATGAAATCAAAATTGAATCTCAGTTGCTGCTTACTCAAACACTTAGACACAGATAATAGATTGTGCCTGAACTGAGGTACCAAGAGGACATTCTTTAATACCAACTCGGTACTCAATCTGATTGTACCAAACTTTGTTACTGTGATGCACTTGCCATTAGGTAACCCGAGTTTGATAGCAGTCTTGAAGTCAAAAATCTCAGAGAAAATTTCACAATCAAAAGCAATGTGATCTGTGGCCCCAGAATCCACAATCCACATATCATTTTGAGATTTATTTACTCCAATGAGAAAGGAAGAGCTTAAAGTACCTGCAAAATGCACCATGGCCTGGTTGGCAGTGCTGTCAATGCTTTCCACCCGAGCCTTTCCTTTCATAAGCTTTAGAACTTCTTGAAACACAACATTAACCACTGCCTGGTCAGGTTTACTGGTATTGTACCCATCTTCTTCAAATGGACTTTCTGGCTGAGTTGATTCAAACTGAGCTGCAAATTTCCCAGTGGGCCTAGGTTTCCCTTCATCTTTGGGTCCCCTAAACCATTCAGGATAGCCTATAATCTTGAAACAAAATTCCTTAATGTGACCCCTCTCACCACAGTGATCACACTTCCTCTCAAGCTTAGCCTTTTTGTAATCTCTATAGCTTTGCTCAGAATTCTTATCATAGAACCTTGACTGATCTCCAGATCTGTAATCTCTATAACCTCTAGCAGCATTGGCCTCACTATCCAATTGATAATTCCTATCAATTTGTCCAAAGCTGCCGCCTCCACCGCCAGATGATTGTCCAGCTCCTCTTCCAGCCATGTCGTTCTCAAATCTTCAAACCTCGTCGGAATTGCTCAGTCGCAGCAATCTCCAGAAATCACGAACACCTAAATCCATAA
This sequence comes from Persicaria tinctoria, assembly GCA_037127255.1. Lineage (NCBI taxonomy): Eukaryota > Viridiplantae > Streptophyta > Magnoliopsida > Caryophyllales > Polygonaceae > Persicaria > Persicaria tinctoria. The sequence continues at coordinate 13,662,516 of JBANSL010000007.1, read as the reverse complement.
TTCTGAGCAGCCTTCGAAAAATCGAACGAGACCACACACAGATCACAGATCGTGACCTATAGCTCTGATACCATTTGAGTTTTATGCAAAACAATCAAGTAAAATCGTAGATCTATTGATTTATTGAAGAAGGAAAACAACCTCCCATAGAGGAGCTCAATCTGAGCTTTTACAAAGATCAAAGTGTTTGTTACAACCGTTCTAACAAGAACTCCCGCCTTATGAACCCAATTTGATGCCTAATGAAAAGACGAAAATGCCCTCCTGTATTGCCCGTGTGTGATGGTGTGAGTTGAGACTTAGATTCACATTTGCACCCATACATCACACACTCATAATTATTGTTGTTGTTATTATTATTAGTATTATTATTATTATTATTATTACTATTATTATTATTATTATTATTATTATTATTATAGTGTGAAATAGAGAAAAAATAAACAAAACACAACAATGATCTTGAATCAAGGGTTACACGATACAACGATAATCAAAATAAAACCGAAAATACAATATAACAAGCGTTACCATATAACGATATGGGTATTGTTGAGGTAATTTTTTTTTTCAAAAATAACATATACAAAATGGGTGTCTATGGGTAGATAAAATTAATTCACACTTAAATATAATTTTTATTTATTTCTTTAATTACATAATAAGCAGAAAAATCATTTATAAAATCTGAATTTTAAGGCATGACACGTGGCGCCACATGAGTGGGCCACATGTCACGCGTCAGCCTTTCCTCTTCTTTTCCTGGGCAAGAAATGGACCCTTGCGCATGCGTCCGGCACGTGACCTGGGCTTGCGTGCATTGGGGCCTCCCTTTTTCGGCCTCTTGCAGGCGGGACTCGTTCCCGGTCCCTTACATATTTAGCTTTTTTTTTTTGTTTTAAATGATGATTTGGCATCTTTTTGAGCCGTTAGGTCCTCCATTGATGATGCCCTTAGTGAGCCTAGCTAAGGGCTCTCAGAGCTGCCACATAAGTAAAAAAATAAATAAATAAAATGAAAATGCTATGAGCCCGGCTAATAGAGCTCGTCTGCAAGAGCCCTGAAGTATGAGGCTCATAGCACATCAACTGAGGGCACGTGCGCATAAGGCATGCGTGCTGGGGCTGGAAGGAAGACAACACATCGCCGTTTCATCACAAATGAGCATAGTGCGCTGCATTTTGCTACGGAGTACTTCCCTGGGCAAAAATAAATAAAAGCATGCGCTGCCACGTGGCCTAAACACTGGACGCCACGTGACAGCGCTTTAATTAAAAACCTTTAAATATTTTTTTTGACATTTTTTATAATTAAAAATAATAATAAAATTTATATTTAAGTGTAAATTAATTTTATCTATTTATAGACACCCATCTTGCATATGTTTTTTTTTAAATCATGCAAATAATATCCATATACTATTATTTTTACCACATAAAAGGTTTTTTTTTTACCCATTTTGCCTATAAATCGTAATAATAATAATAATAATAATAATAATAATAATGAAAAGAATAATAATAATAATAATAATAATAATAATAATAATAATAATAATAATAATAATAATAATTCAGTAATTGAAAAAGTTAAATAGTAATAAGTAACTTAATGGTCCGAGACTCGGGCTCATGAATGAGGGTGCAAATAATAAAAAGTTGAAATGAGACTCTTAAGCTGATGTGACAGAGAAAATGTAAGTTAAGAGCCCGGGTTAGGGCTCACGAATGGTCATGACCTAACTGCTTTTTAATATGGGAATTTTTTTTTTTTTGGAAGCAGATAAGGATTAGGAAACACGCCCACGAGCCGACATCTTTCCTAGCGCGTCCGAGCGGACGAGAACACGAAGTTTGGATCATCCGTGAAGCTATCATCGGCAGGGACAGTGTGGGCCAGACGTGCAATCCAGTCGACCACCGCGTTAGAATCCCTGAAAATATGACGAATAGCAACATGAGAGAAAGAATATAAGTCCACTTTTACATCAGCCTTCAGCAGCTCGATCTCCCAAGGGCTGAACCAGTTCCCTAGCAGAACCTTTATGACGACCAAACAGTCCCCTTCGATCAGAAGTTTCATAAACCCCATAGAGATGGCCTTGGAGACCCCCATCCGAAGACCCATGGCCTCAGCAAAAACAGCGGAGCTATTATTACACTTTCTCGCCCCTAATGCCCTTACTTCACCCAAATGATCTCGAATCACAAAACTGCAGGTACCGCTCCCCGACTGGCAGTACGACCCATCGAAATTTAGTTTGTAGTAACCTAAAGGTGGTTTTTCCAAGTCTCGTTCCTGGAGTTCAGGCCTCTCATATTCTGAGGCTTATCGGTTGTAGATCCCTGGTGAATTTTCTTCTTCTGATGAGGTGGCACATCATCATCCTCAATTCGAGCACACCAAGCCCTGTAAGTCGATTTGCAGAAGACAGTAATCGCCTGAACCGAGGCGTTTGGTATATGTTGAAAAACCGTTTGATTTCGGAAGTACCAGATACCCCACCAAGCAAAAGCCAGCTTAGTGAAAGTATTGGTGCCTAAATTGCTGTGAATGTCGTCTAGCAGCCGATTGGGTTTTGTATCTAAGCCGAGATCATCCTCGGAGGGATGGTTTATACTTAATGATTTGGTGATCGACAGTGTCAAGGGGCACTGAACCAAGATATGACTAGTCGACTCAATAGTACAACCGCAGAATACGCACCCTAATGGTATAGAAACATGAGACCTTTGCAATCTGTCAGAGGTTGGTAACCCATCACGTGCAATTTTCCATAGGAAATGCCTTATTTTGTACGGAACGTCCAGTTTCCAAATCCAGTTACAGTCGAAATTTGTGTCGCCCCCATTATTTGGTATAATCTTGGTTGTCGCAGCCGTGGAGAACCATCCATCTTTGCTGGATCCCCAGTAAAGTCTGTCAGATAATCTGTTATGGGGAAGGTGAGTCCTGGAGATTGTTGATATGATATCCATGTCAAGAGTGCCTTGTAAGTCCGTTTGGAGTTTCTGAGTGTTCCAAGTGTTGTTGTCATTAATAAATCTAGCAACCTCCCAAGTTGCTAATTCATCCGTGATTGACTGAGGAGTCATTTGATAGAGCGTTTTTTTGCAGACCCAATTGTCTTTCCAGAAATTGACGATCTTCCCGTCTCCGATTGACCATCTGAGGCCCGATTTGAATAGTCATGTGAGAGAATTTAATTTAGCCCATTGCCAAGAAGTATTTCCCTTCTGTTTGTAATTTAGGAGTGGCGCCCCTTTTAGGTATTTGCATGCAATTACCTTAGTCCAGATATTATCTGGTTCGGCGATAATCTAGCTTCCACAACAATTGCATTTGTAATGCTATATTCATTGTTTCGGCTTTGTAAATTCCGAGGCCTCCGTGTAGGGTATCCGAGCAAATCTTGCCCCAGCTCACTAGGGGTGTATGATCGGTGTCTATATTCCAAAAAAAATTTATGTATATCTGGTCAAGTTCGTGTATAATTTGCTTAGGTAATAAGAACGCTTGCATGAGGAAGAGTGGTTGGGCTGACAGGTTGGCTTTGATTAGTACTTTCCTTCCTTCGGCTGAGATAGATGAGGCTTTCCATTTAGTCAGTTGTAGCTTGGTTTTGAGGATGATATCCGCGAAGGTGTTTTTGTTTACCCGCCCATTGATAATGGGACATCCTAGATATTTATCTAGATTTTTTGCATGTGGGATGCCCATAACATTTGTGACTGTGTGAATGGCAGTGGTTGAAGTATTTGGTGATACCTGGAAACTGGATTTATGTAGATTGACCTGTTGTCCCGAGATTTGACAGAAACGTTGTATTATGTTTGAGAACTCAAAACAAGTCGTTTGGTTTGCTCTGCCAAATAGTATGATATCATCAGCGAGTGCCAGGAAGGGGATCTTCACACCCCCCCTGCCGAGGGTGAACCCCAAGTCTTTAGAGATATTTGAACGTTGTTGTAGCGTTCTGGCTAACACCTCGGCTGTAAGGATAAATAGGAAAGGCGATAGAGAGTCGCCTTGTCTGAGGCCTCGTGTCGGGAGGAAAATCTTCGACGGTTCATCATTTATAAGCACTGAGTACGAAACCGTTTGTACACATTCTTTGATCCAAAGGACGAATTTCTGGTCGAAACCGAATTTAGTGAGTGTCGCGAAAAGGAAGGGCCATTTGATACGGTCATATGCCTTTTCCCTGTCTAATTTGACAGCCATATAGCCTGTCTTAGCTTTAGTTAGTCGAAACGAATGGAAAATTTCGTGAGCAATGAGGATATTGTCCTAGATGGACCTGCCTTTGGTGAAAGCACTTTGTAAAGGATGGATTAGTTTGTCAAAAACTGATGTTAATCGTGCAATCAGTATCTTGGAGATGATTTTGTAAACTGTAGAACAGAGGCTTATTGGCCTGTAGTGACCCACATTTTAAGGATCGTCATTTTTCGGGATCAGTGTGATGAACGTGTGGTTTATTTGTCTTAGCATCTTGCCACTTGAAAAGAAAGTTGTGACTGCTTTTATAATGGAGGGGCCCACAATGTGCCAGTATGTTTGGTAAAAACCTGTCGGCATTCCGTCAGGTCCCGGCGCCTTATCGGCTCCAATCGAAAAAAGTGCTGACTTAATTTCTGTGTTTGTGACGGGCGCTGTAAGCATCTGATTTTGTTGATTAGAAATTTCATGGTTGATGATTGTAAGGTCCTCGTTGTAGGACATATCGTGATTGTATGACGACTTGAATCTCCTTGAGAAACTGGTAACAAATTCATCTCTGATTTGGTCATGATCAGAAAGGATCAATCCCGAATCAGAGGTCAGGAATTTAATTAGCTTCCAGCCGCGTTTGGCCGTAGCTATTCTGTGGAAATAACTTGAATTTGTATCGTTTAATCATATGTGTTTTGCCTTAGCTCGCTGGCTCCAATAGCGACGCTGGAAGTCCAGCATCCGCTCACGTTTATTGAGCAAACGCATGTGTTTCGCGTTTAGATCCTGGGTTGGATTGGCAATTAGTGTTTGATGTAATCGTAGAAGAGCTTCATCTGTCTCAAAAATTTGTTTGTGGATATTGTGAAATGTACGTTTATGCCAGCTTTTAGCTAACTTTTTAAGAAGACTCGTTTTTTTAACGAGTTTAAACATATAGGATCCATTAGGATTCAGTCTACAGGTCTGTTTTACCAGGTTTGAGAATTCTGGTTTGGTCGTCCAAGCCATCTCGAAACGGAAAGGACTTCTGTTGATCTTAGACGGTGATCTCAAATCGAGGGAGATGGGAGCGTGATCGGAGTTTGTGAATGGATGGATTCGGACTCGTATTCCATCGAAGGCTGCAACGATTTCGTTTTGCGCTAGTAAGCGGTCCAATTTGGCGTAGCTATTGTTCGGCATATCCGTTTTCTTTTCTTTTTTCCAAGTATAACTACCCCCATGGGTTGGTACTTCAGTTAGATGAAGTGATTGTTTGATATCATGAAGTCGTTTAAACCTTGCATGAGACGGGTATACGCCCCCCAATTTGTCTTCTGGTTTAGAGATCTCATTAAGATCGCCAATAATGCAGAAATGTATGTTAAGATTGGTTGCGTAACTGGTAGGGTTATCCCAAAACTCGTCTTTTGAGCGATGGTCTGGTGGTGCATAAACCACAAGTATGGCAGTTAGTTTGTCGATAGTTTTATCAAGATAATTAATATGGATAAGTCTATGATTGACTGAGATGAGAGTAATATCACCCTTTGACATAGGAAGATCCTTCCATAGTAAGCATATACCCGCCGAAAAACCCCTAGCAGGGTCGAAAGCCATGTGAGCAAACCCACATTTTTTCAGGCAAGCTTCCGGGGGTAGTTTATTAGTTTTGGTCTCAAGCAGAGCCAAAACACTGATGTAATTGTTTTTACAGAACAGTTCCGTGTCAGTCCAGAAGTTCCTTCTCCTCATCCCTCTACAATTCCATGAACATATATTCATTTAAAACCTTTTTCGAAGAATCCTGTACGGATCACATAAGCCTTCGTAAGGCGTTCGGTTTGTGACCTGAATTGGGTATTATTTGTAGCTTTTGATTCCAAAATTTGACATGTAATACGATGCTTGTTGGGCAAAGTCCAAGTTGAAGATAGTAACCATGCAACAATTAAATTTACATGAAACAATTGGAATTTTATTGCGTTATATAAGCAAGTAACTCCCTTAAGGTACATGGTTGACAGTGAAGCTTGGTACACAATAGTTGTATTTACGTAATACAATTTAAAAGGGCAATTATTCCATAGGATTAGACTTGTAATAGTCGGTTGTATGGTAGTACAATAGTATTGTTCGATCGGTCTTGCTTGGTAAGGATTATGTATTGGTCGAGGGTGAAGAGGGCAAAACCAAGACCGGGTGCGCACAAAAATAGTTGTGCAGTAAGGCAGCACCACGACAGCCCCAACACACCAGCATCCGGGAGCATAGCCAAAGCACGCAGCACGGACAGCCCTCCTGCACTCACAAGAAAGGAAGCCGCAGAGAGAACGACAGCTACAAGACATCAAGTGAATAGAAAACCGATAGGCAAATACAGTGGTAAGATTGCAAAAGAAAAGCAAGAAAGCCTGATAAGGAGAGGTCAATTTAAAAAACTTATAAATTGCTAAGAGATTCAGAGCCCCATAAGCAAAAGCACGACATACAGGAGGGCACATGGTCAGATCGACCACCGTAGAGGACAAAAAGGAAACAAACCCAAAGGAGAACCCCGGCACCCTGAGGTTGCACATATAGTAAAAAACATGAAAATCAGGGACCAAGACGAGCACAAGGCCGCAAGACAATCGACCAGTACCGAAGCAACAAACTGAGTTGCAATGAAAACCCAAAAGAGCAGATTGTAAGCAGAGGGGGTGATGTGCCCCATTGCACCTTGTAAAGGTGCTTAAATAGAGTTGTTGCTGGTAAGCAAAAGAGCCGAGGATTTGTAGATGAGTGGAGAAAGAGACACTTACAGAGCACAGAGGTGAGCCACAAAGCGAAAGGCAAGACGGAGGAGAAGACATCCGAGCGAACAACCAAGCACGCCACAATAGGAAGTGACCCGCGCCGTCCGGCCACCACACACTCCCCTCAAATTGCATAAATGCCCGGTAGGAGGTCAAGCAGGCTCTGCAAGTGGAACCCAAAGTGATAGGCCGAGTCCAATCGGAGGACTGAGCCTCCCGATTGCGTACCGGGCTAAGGTTTACTCCCGAAGGATGGATTTGGTAGAGAGAGGCGTAGCCACTAAAAGGACCAACAAGCAGGGCGCAGGAGAGACCCAAGGCGGTTGGGTAGGAAGAGAGGGGAGCCGGGAGCTGGTGCGAGTTGGCCCGGACGGAGGGCAGAGAAAAACCATGGCGGCGGTTGAACGTCTCGGGTAGGAGAGGATGGGGGCGCGTAGATGCGCGTTGTTTGTGGGTAGGGGTGTTATTCGAGCCAAACGAGCCGAGCTTGACCTATTCAAGCTTGTTCATTTGTTAAACGAGCTCGAGCCGAGCCGAGCTCAATTTTTAAATGAGCTTTCTTTTTTGTTCAAGCTCAGCTTGTTTTAGTAAATGAACGAGCTCGAGCCGAGCTTTTTTTGAGCTTTACTTGGTCATAACATATTAATCTTCAAGTGATTAATGATTATTAGCGAATCCCCTTCTATACGAATCCTTGAGATGTGTAGGTCGATGCATTTTAAAACCCTGTGTTTAAGAGCTAAGGCTTCTGTCATAATTAGGGATTGAATCCCAACCTTTTCATATCCAATATGAACTGGACAACCATTCCAGTCCCGAATAATGAACCCTACTGTGCTGTCTCCATTAGATAGGGTGGAACCATCGAAATTCAACTTAAGAACACCAAATGGTGGTTTGTTCCAAGATGATTTTTTGTTACTTTTGTTTATGGGGTGAGTCTGCGTAGTCGTTTGATGGCTTATGTTGGCTTTATTTGTTACATGCGGGCGTAAGACCTCTTCCTCCGAAGAACGCCTTGTTTTGATAGTATTTTGGATTCTTATTTGCATTGACGTCGTTGTTGGGGCCACTTCATTTCTGAAGATCATATTATTACGTAGATTCCATGTAGACCACCAGGTAAAGGCAAGACGTTATAAATCTTGAGATTTCAGGGCTGATCCTAGTGTGTTAAGGACTTCTTTAAAATTCGTGGCCCCGGATGTGATGCAGAGGGTGCGTTTTACCAAATCAGCATCGAGGATGGATTTGATAGAGTGAAACGGACACTCCAAAAAAAATATGGATGGCGTCTTCATCAGCGTGGTTACAGAGAGTACATGTTGAAGGAATGGAGACCCCTTTTTGACTAAGCCGTACTTTTGTCGGGAGACCATTGTGATGTAGTTTTCAAAGAAAGTTTTTAACTTTCGGTGGGATGTCAAGTTTCCATATCCAGTAGTTTGCATCATTGGATTGTTGATGGTGGTTTGTAGCAAGTTTGTATGCACTAGTGGTTGTGAACCAACCATTCTTATCTGGCCACCAATATAGTCTATCCTCAAAGCAGGTTGAAGGAAGCGGGATACTCATGATCTCTCTAACCCTCTCCAGTGGCAGGTTTTCCATCAGTTTTTCTTCCCACCATTCCCCCCCCCCCCCCCCCCCATAATGTAATCACAAACCCTTTCATCTAGGTTGCGAGAGGGGTGATTACCGATAGTGTTAATCAATGGTTCTAGGGAGATCTAGTTATCAGTCCAAAATTTGATAGATTTACCATTTCCTACTGACCAGATTAAGCCTTTTTTAAATCTACTTATGAGAGGGGTAAGCTTGGACCATTGCCATGAAGCTCCACCCCTCCTTTCATATGATAGAATATGCGTTGTTTTAATATATTTGTATTGGATGATTTGCACCCAAGAGTTGGACGGTTCGGCAAGAATTTTCCATAGGAGTTTCAATTGGAGGGCTTCATTCATGAATTGCATTTTACGAATGCCTAGACCTCCTTTGCTCTTCGTTCTACATACTTTATCCAACCCAATTAAAGGTCTATGTTGTGCATCTTTATTCCAGAAAAATGTGCGATTGATTTGGTCGAGATCCTTATGAATCAAGGAGGGGAGCATAAAATTTTGCATGATATATAACGGTTTGGTAGCCAGGTTTGACGCAATTAAAGTAGCCCACCCTTGCTGAGAAAGGGTGTTCGACCTCCATTTACTAAGCTGGTTCTTAGCCTTGCCAGTCACTTCCTCGAATGTTTCTTTATTGACCCTACCATTAATAATAGGGCAACCTAAGTACTTTTCCAGGTATTTTTCATTAGCTATACCTAGGGTACTCTGAATTTCGGCGATGCGGGAACGAGCGATACCCGACGTGGTTTGAAAGACAGATTTTTGGAAGTTCACTTTTTGCCCAGAGATTTTGCAGTAACTGTCAATAATATTTTTTATCGTTCTACAAGCAGTAGCAGATCCTTTAGAGAATATTATAAAATCATCTGCAAAGGCCGGAAAGGGGATACGTGGCCCATCAATCCCGAAGCGAAAACCGATAGGAGATCGAGAAGCCGTTGAAGAGTAAGAGAGTTTTCTAGCCAACAGCTCGGAGCCCAAAATGAAGAGAAATTGTGAGAGGGGGTCTCCCTGACGGAGCCCCCTAGATGGTTGGAAGATTTCCATCGGCCCATTGTTAACAAGAACCGAGAAAGACACAGTCGAGATGCACTCTGATATCCAATTAACAAAGGTGGGGTGAAATCCAAATTTAGTCATAACCTTTTTAGTAAACCCCCAGTCGACCCTATCATAAGCTTTTTCCATGTCAAGCTTAATCGCAAGCCATCCCTCTTTACCTCGGCACTGTTTGAAAGAGTGAAAAATTTCATGTGCAATTAGAACATTATCCTGGATAGCCCTATCGGATACGAAAGCCCCTTGGAGAGGATGGATGAGCTTGCCAATGACCTTCTTAAGCCTCTCAGCAAGGATTTTGGAGATAATTTTGTAAATAGTAGAGCAAAGGCTAATGGGACGATAGTGTGCAGTCATAGTGGGATTATCGCATTTGGGAAGTAAGGAAATGAAAGTATGGTTGATTTGTTTTAAAAGTTTCCCTGATAAGAAAAAAAATCTTCACGGCGCGGATGACAGACACCCCTACGATGCTCCAACAATGTTTATAAAATTCTACAGTCATCCCATTCGGGCATGGTGATTGGTTGTTACCCAAAGCAAAAACCGCTTGTTTAATCTCACCATTTGATGGGATTTGAATGAGCATAGAATTGTCTTCATCCGTAACTTCCTGAGAGACAAGATGCAGAAATTCCTCCAGGAGAGGACCTGATAGGGTTTCATGTTTGAAACGTAATTCAAAATCATGCCTAATTTCTTTTTTGATGTTGTCATCCCCCACAATGAGAGCCCCATTTGTTGCAGTAATAGATCTAATAATCTTACGATTGCGCCGTCGCGTTTGAGTCAGATAATTTGAGGTGCTTAGTTTTAGCTCGTTGATTCCGAAACTGTTTTTGGAAGGCCAGAAGCTTATCTTTTTTCCTCAGCAGATTTAGTTCTTTTTGAATAAGAATAGGATCAAGATTTGGGAGAAGCTGGGATTGAATGTTAATCAGGCTATCATCGACCTCCTGTAATTGCCTGAACATATTCCCAAAAGTTTTTTTGTTCCAGTCTTTTGCTTTACTTTGAAGAAGCCTAGTTTTACGCACAAGTTGAAATATGTTAGATCCGGTAACCGATGCACGCCAGGTTTGTTTGACGATGTTTTTAAAATCGCTTCTTTGTAACCATATATTTTCAAATTTAAATGGTGGGACTTGATACTGAACGTTTTTGTTAAGATCAATGGTAATTGGGCAGTGATCGGAAGAGGAGAAAGCCCCATTTTTTGCTCTAATGTCTGGGAAATTTTGTAGGATTTGATGCTGGACGATAACCCGATCCAATTTTTCGTAAATATTCCCGTCTCTAGTTTGTTTTTTCCTCCAGGTAAATGAGTTACCGTAAGTGGGGATGTCAATAAGTTGACATTCATTTTTAAAATCCGAAACTCGCCGAAAACGGTTTAGGCAGAGATCTACACCGCCCATTTTATCACTCGAACTACTAATTTCATTTAAGTCTCCCATGACAATGCAAGGGATGCTAGAGCTAAGCACTATATCTGTAAGGGCTCTCCAAAAAGCATCCTTGTCCCTAGGATGAGGAGGAGCATAGACGCAAAGTATAATGATAGAGAAATTCTCTTTGATGTTGTGATATTTGATGCCTATGATCCGAGGGAGGTGGATGATAATTGAAACGGTTTCATGAATGAGTTGGCGGGCCTTCCATAGAAGGCCGAGACCCCCCCGATCTACCGATGGCAGGTGACCACACTGCGTTGTCAAACCCGGCAGCCCCCCAGGTTTTATCATTGGGGATGTTGCTAGTCTTAGTTTCTGTGAGCGCAAGGAATTGAATAGACTCATTTTTACACAATGAGTTAACGCTGATCCAAAAGGACGGTTTGGAGATACTGCAACAATTCCAAAATCTAATTTGCATGTGATATCTTGGTTTGATTGAGGGCACCATTTAACCACCCCCAACCGAAATTTCATACAAGAAATAAGGAGAATCAATTTTTTATTTATGACAAGTGGCTGCATGCGTTTATCATAGCTGCATTGCATCCAGTTGAGTCCCATGAATGGGAGTTTTGACCACACTAAAATACTCAACCAAAGCAGGGAGCTAAAATAATTTCTAATGGTTTAAACACTAAACAGATGGTTTGTCTAACGACGTTTTTTGGGCCCTCGAAAGAGGGGTATATGTGACTAGAAGTCACTGTTTGAGATAAAGTGAACAGATGAGTAACACCCATAGCATTACCCATACGGATGATATGCTCGCCAAAATGTAAACAACAACATTGAAAAGCAATCAAATTAATTTTGTGCAGATAATCCATAAACATTTTACATACCCTTAAGGCCTTGCTGTCTAGAACAATTAACCACCAATAAGCTAGTTCATTAAGCTTGAGTGACAGGCACCAACCTGTAACACCACACCCGATCCTAATAAGGTTCTTATGCAGCAGCAGGTGACCAAGGATGCTAATCAGCTGCAGCTTGTTGCCCATAAAAGGGTTTGTAGAATTGCTTGTGTCCACAATTTGTTCAAATTTACGATAGAACATTAGCAAAATCAGACCCGAAACCTTGGTACAGGGGTGCTGAGCACTAATTGAGCAGAGGAGACAAGAGAAAGTTATCAAACGAACTTTGTGTGTTATACAACGATATACCATGATAACCAATTTTTCAATCAAACTGAGGAAAGAAGCCATAACAGCCCCAATCGCACCAGTTTTTTCAAGGTCCGAAAATCGGGGGTAGGGAGTGAAGAGGCGAATACCTCTAGCACCGGGTTTTCCAACCACCAAAAGGCGGCGATTTTTCTAAATATGAAGATGCATTTGAGTAAAACCAGATGGGAGATTAAGTAGATTAACCTGAACAAAGGCAATAGAAGCACAAAGGTGGAGACGGGAGAAGACAACCCCGCCAGAACACCGCCATAGGACCCGGAAGGGAGATCAAGCATCCGCACACACCCACCGCTCAGAGAAAGAACAGCCCCGGAGTCCGCCACAGAAGCAGTCGACCTCAAACACCAACGCTCGAAAACCAAGCCGTACCAACAACACTCGATGGACGCAGAGACAAACCACGCCCACCAAAACGAACCCCAGACTTTCCTCCTCCGCCTTTTGAAATTTTTCGAAACTAATTCACACTTCTTCATTGAAGAAAAATCAACGTACTAGATACTTTTTTAGGGAGATTTGAAAGCTTGGATGCCCGAAAGGGAAGAGGGCACAAACCCAGATCGACCAAGAATGAGGGATTCGATTTAAATGGCCTTGAATAACAAAGTCAGAGACCACGAAATTATTCAAATAGTGAAGATGGGGAGAGGTGGAGCACAAATCAGCGTGAATCAAAGCCGAAAGAAGGAGAAGGGAGGCTAAACAAAGCGATTTCAGATCTGCAGTTAGGGTTGAGGAAGGAATTTTGGCGGAGAAAATGGGGGGCGCGTGGTTAGCGCGTTCTTTAGAAGCCATAGGGCCGGTTTAATGGTAATCCCTTTTTGGTTGAAAGTAACATATGTTATATTGGCTAAGGACTCGAATTCTAAGGACTCGAAAACCACTGCATCTTTAGTATAAATCACGCATTTCAGCAAGATAACTCATACTTGAATATTGGCTAAGGACTCGAATTCTAATCTCCATTTCACAACCCAAGTATAAATCACACAATCTATACTGGATTGAAAACCACTGCATCTTTAGTATCAAAAGATGCCATCTCCATCTGATCTTTGTTCTCCATTCAAGAAAGAAATATGCAATATAAAATGATTTTAGTATAACACTCGTGAATAAGTTTGCAGACCCGAGACTCGTGCTTTATCTGAAATCGATCACTCAAAAAAGGAGGAGAAAGAGAGAGGGAGAAAGACTTACATAAAGGTGGAAGTTTGGGGAGGTAAGTGAAGACATTCTAGGCGCAGGATATGAAGGTTCGACAAGTAGAAGCGACAGATCAGATGGAAGAGAGATCGAGCTTTAACAGGATCGTTTGTAGCACTGTCGATGGCAACTGCTCTAAGCTTCTGGAATCTTCGGCAACACCGGAGTCTCCGTATTCCGGCTCCGCCATATTCGCCGCCGATTCCGCCTCCTTTGTCTCTCTCTGTGCGATTCGTATTCCGGCTCACACGATCCAACCTTATTCCGGCTCCGCCGATTCGCCGCCGATTCCGTCGATCTGAGATCCGCCATTGAAGGCAGGATCGGAAACGGTGCTCAGAGATCGCCACCGCCATCAATACGGACGCTCCACTGCCGACGGCGTAGGTAGATGTAGAAGAAAGGAAGCGGCGCTCAGATCCACTGCCGACGACGCTCAGATCGGAAACGGCGTATCTATGGTGGATGAGAGGAGGACAGAGTCGGGGGAGGGAGGGTGGCGGATCTGTGGTGGATGAGAGGAGGACAGATTCGGCGGATCTGTGGTGGATCTGTGGCCACCACTGCACAACCACAGATCGGTTGCGATTGAGGAAGGAGATGGAGGACGAGGAAGGAGATCTGCTTTTTTTACCTTGTGCTGAAACGGCGGGGAGGATATAAGATTAGGTTTAGATTAGAGGGGTAATTTTGTCCAAAAAATTTTTGGTGGACAAATCCCCAATTTGCCATACTTGGGAGACACTCCCTTAATATGGTAAAAAATGTGCGCCTTCGGCGCAAATTTTATCTTTTTTTTTTATGTTTAATTGTTTACTGATAAAAAAAATTAAAATAAAACCCTTTTTTTTAGCAAAGAATAAAACACTCTAGTTGTTCACAAACCCACCCTGCCACCTGTAATGGAGTAGAGCAATCTGGATCTTCTACTCCCCTTCCTACAACTCTCCCTATTCCAGTATTTTATTTTACAATTATTTAATTTTTAAAAAAATTATATTTATATTACTAACATCTATTTTTATATATTTATAAAATTTTATTTTGAAAATTCATATTTTTTTTATAATTGTATTTTGTAAAATATTACCTTTTTAATTTTAAAATATTTTAAAACATGATTTTTCAAAATTAAAAATTTCAAATATATAAATATAGATATTAGTAATATAATTATAATTTTTTTATTTTTTTTAAGATTAGATAAATGTTGAAATATTTTTGTGAGGTAGGGAAGGGAGTAGGGAAGAGGTTGCAGACTTGCAGTAGATCTCCACTGGCAGTCCGGATCTTCTACTCCCCTCGGTGCTCCCTACGGTGCAATATAAAATTATTTCGGGTATAAATAAATATTAAAAAAATATTTATAGATTCTATACCCTTATATTGATATGTTTATAAACTTTTATTACAAAAACTCATGTTTTAAAAATATAGACAATTAAAATATCGATTCTTTTAGAAAATAATTTTTATTATTGTTTAAAACATGATTTTTCATAATAAAATTTTATAAACATATTAATATAAGGGTATAGAATCCCAAAATATTTTTTTTATTTTTTTTTCAATGTTTATTTATACCCGATATAATTTTGTGTTGCACCGAGTGGAGTACTGAAGGGTTGCAGGGGATCCTGCCTGCTCCACTGGGAGTAGAGGCTGGGAACTTGGCAAAATTTGAGCTCTATACTTATTAGAAGATTGTTTGATATGTGTCGAGTGGCCCGAGTTCTCAATTGGTTATAAGCAAGGTTATAAATACTTATCGGGGTCATATTGGTTGAGGTTAAAAACGATATATCGGGGATATATCGAGATATATCGGATTTATCAATTTTGCTAATTTTTTGTCATAAATATTATATTTATATTTCAAAATTAAAAAATAAACATCAAAAATAATATTGAAATTGCAAAATTGTTAAATAAACTTCAAAATATGCAATCTCAAAAATAAAATAAAATAAAAACAGTCTGCAATTTTTGAAGACTCCATGAAGTATCTACAAACCTACCATCAATTCTTCCATTCAAATTTAAAAAATGGGAGAGAGGAAAATGGGAAGGAAGAACAAAAGTGTCAATTGTGGACACTCCCCTAATTTTACCCCTCTTTTATCCTAGGTGTTAATTTTTGTCCAAATTATGAACAATTACCAAATTTTCCCTATATAAAATGGATTAATGTGGCTGAATCTTTGACAGAAAACACAATTTATGGGTGATTTATGAAAAATCTATATTTCGATGGTGATTTTCTACAATTTACCCTAATTTAAATAACAGTGACCATTGTACCCTGGACCTAATTAAATACCTTAGTACATCTTTCCTAAAAAAATCAAAGAGTACCTCCATATGGTATTTATAGTAAGGGCCATTAAATATTACACCCAACAATGTACGATTTAGCTAGCGTAATTAAATTAATGCTAAACCTATAGCTACCCTTTGTGATTAAATATTTTTCCTAATAAGTACTCCTGTACATATAAATGAAATCCACCCATTTGCCGTTGAAACGCGATTTCAACAAAAATGCATTTAATTTATAGTTTATACCTTGACCGAATGTGACATTTTAAAATTCATATATGCATGTGAATAATGTACGTACCTTACAAACTTGTTGTGACATTTCATAATATGCATATTATTTGTACACGTGAAAACGTACAACAAGCTTTTACATAACATATACAGTATGAACTATGAAGCTATACCATGTTTGGCACAATCTTATGCAGATTATTGAGGGCCATGTTTGGCACAATCTTTTGACATACCAATCAAGCCTTAAATGTGTCTAAGAACATTTATTTGCAGTGTACATATATAGTCTTAATTTGTGAATGACTACATTTTTAAATAGTTATGAATATTGAAATATAAATACACATTGAGTTGGTTGAAAGTGCCGTTGAAAACATTCACTACGCCAGATTCACTCTCGCTCGACGGACCTAAAAAGGTTCGTCGTCTGAATCATGTTCGGGCGACCAAATTACTAAGGCCCGTCGCCTGAACGTTGGGAGGCCCAAACCGCCTCCAACCCATGTTCAGCCGACCAGAAAACCTCAATGTTCGTCGGCTGAACTGTACTCAGGCGACGGAACAAATCCAGGCGACGAACATTGCTCAAGATCGGTCGCCCAAACAGGTATCCGAATGACGGCTGTCAGAATGGGCCTTTGTCGCGACGGAAATTCAAGTGGTTCGTCGCCTGAGCGTTGTTCGGGGCTTTGCAGCGACGGAAGCTCCAGTGGTCCGTCACCTAAACGTTGGACTTTTTCAAAAGTAGAGTAATAAAGTCCGGTTGGTGGTGGTAATTAAATAATGTTCATTCAGGAGACGAACTTTTAAATATATTCGTCGCCTGAAAAGTGGGGTAGTTGACCCCATATTTATTACTATTCACTCAGGAGACGGAGGTGTATATATGTCCGTCGCCTGAATGTGTTTTCCGTAACAACCAAATAAATCGGTTGTACTGTACAATAATTACCCTCTCACCTTCATCCTTTCTCCCAAAATAACCCTACAGGGCTCGAAAATTCTTCCCCCATTTCACACCTCCATTGAAGGTATGTATAAATTTTAAATTTTTTTGTTTTTTTTGTTGAATATATGCATATACATTGTTTGTTTGGATATTTGATGATGAGCTTGTCTTTTTTAATCGAGTTTGGATGGTAAAAAAGTTGTTTCAATGGAGTTTATGAGGAGAAAGAGTTGTGTATGTATATATGGAGTTGAATTTGAGGTTAAATGGAGGTTAAATTGAGTTTGTGTTATGAATTGATGATGAGAATGGAATTGAGGTTAAATGGAGGTTAAATTGAGTTTGTGTTATGAATTGATGATGAGAATGGAATTGAGGTTAAATGGAGGTTAAATTGAGTTTGTGTTATGAATTGATGATGAGAATGGAATTGAGGTTAAATGGAGGTTAAATTGAGTTTGTATTATGAATTGATGATGAGAATGGAATTGAGTTGAAATTGTGTATGTATATATGGTGTAGAATTACATAGATGATGAGAATGGAATTGAGTTGAAATTGTGTATGTATATATTGTGTATGATTGGAAATTGATTTTAAATTGAGTTTGAGGTATGAATGGATTGTGTATGTGAATGGATTGTTTATGTTAAATTTTATTTTAGAATGTGGTATAGAATGACATAGATGATGAGAATGGATTGTTTATGTGCAATTTCATTTTAGAATGTGATGAATTCATATGAATGGATTGATAATGATAGGACGATAATGAGCGACAAAAGTTGGATGCTACTCCCTCACGCTCACGGGGAGTATCAAAAAGGAATATTTCTCTTTATGCAGAATCTTAGAGATAATGCGAATGGAATGACTCATTTCCTATGTCCGTGTCGGAGATGCCGCAACAATGAATGGGAGCCAATAGATGAAATACACAGTCATTTGGCCCACATGGGAATGTGGCCTAGTTATACTGTTTGGGACAAGCATGGCGAAGCCCCAGCTGATAGGACAAATGAGCAACGACGAACGCAGATCCTGGAGGAAGGGGCATCTTCCTCCGTTGATGGTCCGGCTATGAACATTCTGCACGATGCTTTTCCGTTTCATGCCGGATATGAGGCGCACTCTGTCCCTGACGATCCTCCGTTCCAATATGTTGTTGACGATGATTACGAGAAATATAATAGGCTTGTAGAGGCAGCAAACATGCCATTGTGTGAGAACAGCGATATGACTGTTCTGGATGCCTGTCTGGATGCAATGCAGATGAAGTCAGAGTTTGGTTGGACAGATAGGAGCATGGACGCCATGTGCGCACACATTGCTCGCATGTTGCCGAAAGGACATAAACATCCTACGGATGGAGCGAAGATGAAGAGTGTGATTAGGGACCTTGCATTTGGGTATGAGCTGATCGACGCTTGTGAGTATAACTGTGTGCTATTTCGCAAACAATATGCAGATCTCGAAGCGTGCCCCAAGTGCAACACACCTAGGTGGTGTACTAGGGAGGGTACGAGAGGCAAGGTTCCCAGAAAGGTTCTCCGGTACTTTCCCTTAACCCCTAGACTGAAGAGATTGTTCATGGAGCCGAACATTGCAAAGGCTATGCGATGGCATGGTGAGCGGGTGAGAGATGCAGAATGGTTGAAACACCCATCAGATAGTGAGGCATGGAAAGAATTCAACAAAACCTACCCGCATTTCTCTGAAGACGTGAGGAATGTGAGACTTGCACTTGCAACCGATGGATTCAATCCATTTGGGAATCAGTCAACCCTCCATAGCACATGGCCTGTCATAGTGATGTCATACAACTTGCCTCCATCATTGTGCATGAAGAAGGAATTCAACATAGTAGCGTTGTTGATTCCGGGACCAAAGTCTCCAGGAAAGTGTCTTAGTGTGTTCATGCAGCCGTTGATCGATGAGCTTCGCCACTTATGGGGGACTGGAGTATATACTGTTGATCGATACTCAAGGTCCACTTTCACGATGAAAGCAGCAGTGTTGTGGACTATAAGCGACTTTCTTGGCTTGGGGATGTTGGCTGGAGCTACGACGAAGGGGTATAAAGCATGCCCTATTTGCTTGGACGGTACTTCTGCAACGCATGAACAAGGGAGAATGGTTTACGATGGGCACCGTAGATGGCTTCCACTAAACCACCCGTGGCGAACCGATGGTATGGCATTCAATGGAAGCGAAGAACACAGAACACGCCCTTATGCTTGGAACGGGGAGAAAATTCTTTCACAGATCGATAGGTACGAGAACTACCTCTCTTTTCACTCTCTTTTCCCTTTTCATACGTTTGTCCGATGTCTTTCTCATTATGTTTCCATCTTTCTCAACAGGATCAACTTCCCCGTCCTCAGCTCGCACCCTGCTTTCAAGGCCACATACAGTGTCACTAACAGAATGTATTGGACCAACAAGTCCGAGTTATGGAGATTGCCTTGCTGGTGTCACATTAGAGTCAGACATGCACTCGATGTTATGCACATCGAGAAGAACGTCTTCGACAACATCATCGGCACTACTCTTAACATAGAAGGGAAGACAGAGGATGGTTCTAAAGCTCGAGCCGCATTGCAACAGAGAGGGGTGCAGAGAAGCCAGGCACAGAAGAGAGATGGAACACTCCCTCATGCGCCATTCCTGATGAAACGGGAGGACATACCAGATATATTCGAATGGTTCGGTGCAGTGAAGTACCCTCATGGGTACGCTGGATCTTTGCACAACAAGGTCAAAATTGCAGAGAGAAAGTTCCACGGCCTAAAGACCCATGACATTCATGTTATGTTTCAGCGTCTTCTTCCCATTGTCGTCCGTGCATATCTGTCGTTGGGTGTTGCCAAGACTTTGGTTGCGCTAGCGAAATGGTTTCAGAAATTGTGTGCTAGGGAGGTGAGGAAGAAGGATGTTCGCCAGATGGAGGATGAGATAGTTCAGATTCTTTGCAGACTGGAGATGATTTATCCCCCGCACTTTTTCACAATCATGGTACACCTTCTAGTTCACCTACAGCAACAAGTGTTAGAAACTGGACCAGTGCATTACACCTGGATGTACCCAATAGAAAGGTATGCTACTTATAGATTAAATTCATCTCACAATTTCTGTCCATTATACCCCTCCAAAACTTCTTCCTTTGTTTTATAGGCAACTTGGCAAATATAAGGCTCAAGTGAAGAACTACTGTTACCCGGAGGGAAGTATTTCAGAGCGTTACGTTTTAAACGAGGCAACAACATACTGCAACTTGTATCTCGGGGGTCGAGATGAGAGCCGTGAAGGTACGAATGCAATGGAGGAGCTGAGCTATGATATTTCTGTCGTTTCAAGCCTCGTGCGTCCTCACGGTGAAATCATGAGAGAAAGGTTAAGAGAACCTATGATTGCAGAGGCTCACTGGCAGGTTTTAACCAACTGCAAGGAAGTTGAGTTCTACTTGAAATCGCATGAGAACCTGTATAGTCAGGCTTACCCGAAGTATGAAGAATGGGACCGTAGAAGAGATTTTCTTAGTTATTTCTACCCATGGGTAAGAACGACCGTGATGTTTCATTAAACAAATTGCATGTTTGTTTTCCCAATACATAACTCTAACATATTATGTTGTATAGGTTTCTAAGTTGCACAAAGATGGAGACACCTACCTGAAACCGGAGGTTCTGAACTTGGCAAAGGGGCCACTACAATGCAAACTGTATTGGGTCTGCTCTGTCAATGGGGTGAAGTTTGTGGCATGGGACAAAGACAAAGATTTGAGAACACAAAATTCAGGGGTGATGGTGGAAACTTCAGATGCTAAGTACTATGGGGTACTTGAACAAGTGGTAGAGCTGATATACGCTACTTGTATGCCAGTTGTGTTGTTTAAATGCAAGTAGTTTGACACCGATCCTGAAAATAGTGGAAGCACCAAGGTAGATATGGCTTTGCTCTCTGTGGACACAAACAGCAGTTGGTATGAGGATTCCCCGTTTTGTCTTGCACGCTCGGCGAGGCAAGTGTTTTACGTGGATGATCCAAAGGCGGGTGATGCTTGGAAAGTAGTTAATGTGATATCCCATAGAAACGTGTATGATCCTCAAACTCTAGCAACTCGCGGAGATGATCTTACCAATGAGGTGGAAGAAGCTTATCAGGAGATTGGCCCGGTGATCTATTTCGAAAATTTGAACCTCGCCATTGATCTTGAAATGGAGGAAGAAGAAGACGATGATGATGATGAAGATGAAGATGAAGATGAAGATGAAGATGAAGATGAAGATGAAGATGAACATGATGAAGATGAAGATGAAGACGACGATGAAGATGAAGATGAACAAGAGGATGACGAAGAGGAAAATGATGATGACGAAGGTTGATAATGTCTTCGAATTCCATAAATCATATATTGTAATTGTTGTTTTTGTGAGACATGGCGGTTATTTTCGTATGTGTATGACATGGTTGGTATCATGGCTTCTAAGACTATTTTTTTTGGTGCAATTTGTCATTAAGTTATGGTAAACAGTGCAATAACACATGCCAAGTGCTCTTTTTAAAAAAATCTGTATTTTTTTAAGGCGACAGACAAATTAAATTCCCGTCGCCTGAGAGTATTCAGCAGACGAACTTATTCGTAGTTCGTCTCCCCAATGGAAAATGGAATTTTTGACCCATTTTGGCTCTATTAAAATTTCATTTCCCACCTTTATTTTCACCAAAATTTGAATTTTCGCCAAATGCTCAGTCGACGGACAAGTTAATTTCTCGTCGCCTGAAATGATTCAGGAGCCGAATTTCTTAATAGTACGTCTCCCCAATGGAAAAGTGAATTTTTGACCCATTTTGGCTCGAATAAAATTTCATTTCCCACCTTTATTTTCACCAAAATTTGAATTTCCGCCAAATGTTCAGTCGACGGACAAGTTAATTTCTCGTCTCCTGAAATGATTCAGGAGACAAACTTATTACTAGTTCGTCTCCCTAATTGAATTTTCCCCCTATATTTTAACGAAAATTTGAATTTCCGCCAAATTTTCAGGCGACAATATTTTTTTATATGTCCGTCGCCTGAACATGTAGGATTTTAGTAACTCGGACTCCTCCCTAACCCTAGCCCCAAATCATTTTCACTCATCGCTCTCTCTCTCTCTCTCTGTCTCTCCTCCGCCTCCTCCCTCTCCAACTTGCCTCTGTCCCTCCTCCGCCTCTCCTCCGCCGCTCCTCCACCTCTCCTCCGCCTCTCCTCCGCCGCTCCTCTCGTCCCTCCTCCACCTCTCCTCCGCCATGCCTCCTAAATCCCGCCCTGTGAAGGGGAAAAAGAAATAAACCTCGTCCACTCCGGCCCCGATTCCTCCACCGCTGCAATTACAGGTCCCCTCACCATCGAACTCAGCCGCTTCAGCGCCTCCGGCCCCGATTCCTCCACCGCTGCAATTACCGGCCCCCTCATCCACTCTGGCCCCGACTCCCACTCCCACTCCCTCTCCAAATCTGGCCCCGACTCCCACTCCCATTTCCTCTCCAAACCTGGCCCCGACTCCCACTCCCACTCCCTCTCCAAACCCGACTCCTCCTCCTGCCTCAGGGACTCCTACTCCCTCTCCCACTCCCTCTGCAACAACCCCGGTGTCACCTCCTCTCCTATCTCTAACCAATGGAAACCCTGCGCCATCCACAGCCATTGTCGGCGCCACCCCAGTAGCTTCGTCATCAGGCAAGGCCCCTCGCTCCATCCGATGTCGTGGTGAGCATCTCTCTCTCTCCCTCTGTCAGATTCTTTAAAATTGTACAAGGATTTAGGGTTTCAATTTGTATACTGATTTAGGATTTAGGGTTTCAATCTCATAGGATTTAGGGTTTCAATTTGTATAAGGATTTAGGGTTTTAATCTGATTTAGGATTTAGGATTTAGGGTTTCAATCTGATTTAGGATTTAGGGTTTCAATTTGATTTGTGTGAAATTGAACAGGAAGTATGTTCAATGTCTTTTTGTTTTAACTGGCTGCAGTGATTCATGTTTTTTTTCCTTTGGCTTGATATTTGTGGACTTAGCCTTCGAATGAGACTTTGTGTCTCTACAGTCTTGTGTGAAATAGGATCAAGACAGAAACTTTGCTTTCTTTTTCCTTTGGCTTGATATTTGTGGACTTAATTGTTTGATTGGCCTTATTTTGCCAGTACTTCTCTTTAATTTAGAGTCTTGCTGGCTGGTGCAATTCCAGAAACTTATCTTAACTGTTAATGTTACTTATGTTGATGCTTGTTAATTTTACTTATGTTGATGATGATTGTGTACTTAATTGTTTGATTGGCCTTATTTGTGGACTTAATTGTTTGCTTATTAATGTTACTTATGTTGATAATGATTGTGTTTTTTTTTTGTTGCTTATTAATATTACTTATCTCAACTGTTATCTAATATGTTCTTATGATTTTTAGGTAAATATCGAACCATCAAGAGTCACAAAACAACACTCCTCAAGGCCGCTGCAGGGAAGAAGCTGAAGATTGAGTGGTCCTGCTTCCACAAGGGGCCTGGCCTCAAGCAACTGCATGACACCTTTGTCCGAGACATTGGGTGTGCTATCAGGGACAAAGTGCCGATGCTTGCATCAACATGGACCAAACTAACAGATGAGCAACGGTCCCTCGTAAGAGATTACTTGGAGGTAGTTTATTTTTTTTATTATCTTTTATTTAAGTACTTATTACTTATATCTTTATAGGGTGATCTGTGTTTCCTTATTCTTGACTGTTGCTTTCTTGACTTTGATCTGTGTTTGCTTATCGACTGCACTTTTTTTTGTGCTTCACATCTATTATGTTGCTTAATTTGGTTTTGTGCTTCACATCTATTATGCACTGATTTTTTTTTTGTTTGCTTGCTTGGTTGTTGCCTATCTTCTGTCATGTGTGGTTGTTGCCTATTGTTGTGAGCCTAATTCGCCATGTTTTACACTTACTTTTATATCGATTTCTGCATACATTGCATTCATTTGGGTTAGAACAATACAGAATCTGTGTAGTTTACACTTATTTGCAATATATGGAGGTCTACACAAGTTTTGGTTATATTTCGCAGAAATCGGACGCACTTTGGAGCTTAAAGGAAACTCATGGAGAAGCTAAGAATGGTGCAGCTGGAGAAAAGGCCATTTTTCATCATTCTTCGTTCTGAATCAAGCTTTGATGTCTTCATGAGAGTTGTAGCCCTCGGAAAGAGCTTTCCAACGCATGGTCATATGCGTCAATCCAACGAACGAGGACTCGGGAAAGTGCGTTTCAAGAACAGCGTAGAATGCTGAAAACCGACTCTACTCGAGATCGAGTAAAGCTACTCGAGATCGAGGAGCATGTCGAGGAGATCTACCCGACGCTGCCGAAGAGACCTAGTCGATGAACCACCTTACTCGACATCGACGAGGGTCTACTCGAGGTCGACGAGACCTTACTCGACATCGACGAGCACCGTGAGCCAGAGTCCAAGCCTGTCGAGCAGAGAAGCCAGCCAAGCCAAGTCGACCAGGATTCCTACTCGAGGTCGACAAGAGTCTTGTCGAGGTCGACGAGCCCAAGAAGCCATGACGAGCCACATCGGGCACCAGACGACGAATCCTACTCGAGGTCGACCAAGTCTTGTCGAGGTCAACTAGAGCAGTGCCCAGAAACGCGTCGTCGATGACCTGTCCGATTAGACTTAGCTTTCCTTGGGCGCAAAAACGGAAGATTCTATCCAAATCCATCGAAGATCTATCCGAATACATCAAGTTCTATCCAAGGAGACAAGATCTATCAACATCATAAAGACCTACCTTAATTAGTTTTATCTTTTCCTAGTTGATTTAATTCCTTAAAACATTTTATTTATCTTTTATACTTTTAGATATAGTTTTAGATATAGATAGATATCTTCTTTCCTAGATTAGCTAGGGATTGAAGGCTATAAATAAAGCCCATGGGGCTCAGTTTTAATCATTCAATTCTAGATTCAATTTCAGAGCAAGACAAGTAGTTCCACAGAGTAGTTTAGGAGTTCTAAAGGTTTTTAGGGTTTTGGCTTTCTGCGAAAGTTGATTGCCAGGATTGTAAAAAAGCTTTGAATTTAGTTTTATGCAAGTTATTTCTTTTCATTCAATGTCTGTTATTGCGATGAGGCGTGAGTAGTCCACCCACTTCTAGGGCTGGGGTGAGCCCAACGGTGGCCATGTGAGGCGATGCGATAAAGGTCAGATTTTGTTATGCAATTCATCTTCTATCCCTATGAGCATGATTCTTTTGCGAGAGTTGAAGGTGATCCTTGTTTGTATTATTGAAGCGAAAGTGATCTTAATGCAACTTGGATTAATTATGTTAAAAAGGGTTAGTAACAATTAGGGTTTATGCGAAAGCCTCTATATGCCTATTTGTTAATGACGAAAGTTATTTGATGGAAAGCATGATCTTTTATGCCTTTATGTGTTGTTTTGCATGGTTATCGTTGTGGTGTTGATACCCTGGCTTTGGAAGTCTTTTAATATATTGAAGTTAATTTCTGTCAAAATCTGAGTTTTGGTTCGAATTCTGCAATTTAAAGTTTCTGTCTTTACTTTCCTTGTCGATCTCGAGTACCTCTTGTCGAGGTCGAGGAGAACTTTGCTTGTCGAGTTGATTGCTTTTGTTCTTTGCTTTCTGTTTTCATTACTGCCCTTGTCGAGATAGAGGACAGCTACTCGAGATCGAGTAGCTTCTGTGTCCTTGCTTTTAGTTTTTTTGCTTTACTTTCGTTTCTGCTTTGTTTCTGTTTTACTTTTATTTCTGTCTTTATTTGTTCTTGCTTTTATTTTTATTGCCCTTGCCGGGTTTATTTGTTTCTTTTCTTTCTGTGTTTCTGTCTTTCTGCTGCTTCTGTGAGAATTTACAGCTACCTAAGAACTGCTGACGTGCTTCCTCGTGGATTCGATCCTGACTTTTCTCTTACTACAACGGGAGGAAGTCTTGTATTTATTTGATGAGACAGGGAAGTCAATCTGATCTATATTTTATATTTATTTCATACTTGACCATCCTCCTGCAACAACAAATTGGCGCCGTTGCCGGGGAGGCAATCATTCGAGCCTTAGGTAGTCAGATCTCACTTTTCTTTTGAGTTACTTCGCAGGTGTATGCGCCGTTCTGGTCAACCACCTGAGTTTGACACCTTAGATGATCCGGAACATGTCCTACACATCCATTCTAAACTGAAAAGAGCCATGGCGGCCGCAGAAACACCAGAACAGCTGATTCAGAGGCTTACAAGGGAACTAGCCGCCAAGGATACCGCTCTCGCCGCTGAGAGAGCATGAAGGGAGCATGAAGCTGAGCGTGCGAAGCAGGCAGAAGCTAAGCTTGTGTTGCGTAGATGGGAACATTACCTGGACTCAACATATACATATTCTGGAGGAACTGATCCAGAAACACTAGCCGAAATCATCTGTACCACAGAAACCCAGGTATGTCCTTCCTCTATTTCGATTTCGCTATCTATCTTTGAAAAATCTTTGGAAGGATCCCAAGAAGAAGAAGAGCCACCAACGCAAAATTCGGACGTCGTTGGCCATAGTGCTTCAAGGTCGCTTTTACCCTATAAGGTGAAGGCCATTCCTGACGATTTTGAGCAACCGATGTTTGTATTCAAGTATGGGGTCCTCGCAAATTGGCATGAATCTCCACAAGATGAGGTGGAAATACCTCTTCCCTTATGCATGTCAGCTGGAGCCCAGGAAGATGGATGGGTGAAGCCATGGAGCATTCGCTCAGGGAGATTTAAGCTTCTTCACATGATGCCTCCGGATGACATCCCACGCTTCCCACCACCGGAGGAACCACCAGACCCACCTATACCTCCGGACAAAGATGAGCCGGGCTAATGCTTCATGGAGAAAAGTCGGCCTAGCGACTATAAAATCTAGAGCATGTATATAGAACTTTATGAACTTTTGGGACTTTTGAACTTTTTGGTTTTTGGTTTTTGTTTTTGGTTTTGGTTTTATGTCTTTTAGAATACTTCATATGGATAGTCTTGTTTTTGTGTGGAAACTAACACTAGTAGGTCGGCAAGCATATAAAGGATTGCGAAAAGTGGAAAGAAGAAGTCCCTGAGAACCAGTCAGAATCGACGAAGGCCAAGTCGACGACGACGAAGAGGAGAAGCCCAGAACTACTCGATCTCGAGTAGGCCAACTCGACATCGACGAGACCAGACACTCCTCGACTTCTGAAACCACTAGACGCAGAGCAAAGCTACTCGAGATCGAGTACCTTGTACTCGAGATCGACCAGCAGTCTACTCGACCTAGACCAGTTTTGTCCTCCTCGATATGATCCTGTGAGTTCCTTCCTTTACTCTTGTTTTTATTTATTTTTATACAGTGAGGACACTGTAATATTTAAGTATGGGGTGAGGGAAGGGCTTACATTGTGCATATTTGATTTATTTGATCATATTTGACATATATGCATTATTTTTTAGAATTGCTACATGGCTATTTTGGAATGCATTATTTGATTTATATGCTTATATGCATGTTTTCCAAAAGTTTTGAAAAATGACCCCCATTGAAATTTTGAATAATGTCATGGAAGTTTTATTGAACTCGACGATGCAAAATTGGATTCATTAGAGATATAGCATGAAATTGCCTAGTAAAGGGAAGTCACAATGAAGTGCATTATTTTCTTGAAAACCATGAAATGAGGTAAAAATTGAAGTTGCTTTTGACATGTTGCATAATAAGATGATGGAGGACTTTATATTTCCATATGATGCTCATATGTTTAAAATCCTAGCCTTACCTATGCTTATGCATCACAAAAGCCAAAATATGCCTTATTTCAAAAATTGCTCCACATGATCTAAATATTTTCATTCTTTACCTTATCCGGGGATTATGTTGAGAATGATGTTACATTATGGAGATGTTATATGGTGTTTGTGTTATATATCATATTTGGAGTTTGGAAGGAAATTATTTGAAATATATGGAAAATTTAATGAGTGAAAGAAAATCCAATCACCTCAGGAGATAAAGGTAGATTGACCCTGCTCTCTGAGATAATAGTTTGGAGAGATGGAACACATTGTGAGGAGTCCAAAGCACTAAGTATCCGGGGCCATTCATGACACCCATGTTTGCGACTCGCGAGAAGGCAGTGCTGAGGTTAGAGAGGTAAAAGCATTATTATTGAGAAAAGCATTATGAAAGGTGATGAATCAAATGGAAGAAGGAATGTGGAAATTCAATTTGGAAAGTACTCCATTTCCCCGGATCAAAAGCACCACATTGCAAAAAATTGCCCACCTTTAGCCTTTTACCAATCTACTTCTTCATGAGCTTAAATTAAAGTCTTCTTGATTATTAATGCTATGTCACATGAATTGTTTTTGCATAACCCTCCTTTTGTGAGTAGATGTTGCTTTTACATATTTGCACATGCATGAATCTGTGACATAAGTACTTTTTCGAGGATGGTAATTTATTGCAGGGACATATAAGAATGAATCTAAGATGTTGAGAGTTTGAATTCTTCCCCTGAATGACAAAAGTATTGCTTGAGGACAAGCAAGCTTAAGTATGGGGTGTTTGTTGTGAGCCTAATTCGCCATGTTTTACACTTACTTTTATATCGATTTCTGCATACATTGCATTCATTTGGGTTAGAACAATACAGAATCTGTGTAGTTTACACTTATTTGCAATATATGGAGGTCTACACAAGTTTTGGTTATATTTCGCAGAAATCGGACGCACTTTGGAGCTTAAAGGAAACTCATGGAGAAGCTAAGAATGGTGCAGCTGGAGAAAAGGCCATTTTTCATCATTCTTCGTTCTGAATCAAGCTTTGATGTCTTCATGAGAGTTGTAGCCCTCGGAAAGAGCTTTCCAACGCATGGTCATATGCGTCAATCCGACGAACGAGGACTCGGGAAAGTGTGTTTCAAGAACAGCGCAGAATGCTGAAAACCGACTCTACTCGAGATCGAGTAAAGCTACTCGAGATCGAGGAGCATGTCGAGGAGATCTACCCGACGATGCCGAAGAGACCTAGTCGATGAACCACCTTACTCGACATCGACGAGGGTCTACTCGAGGTCGACGAGACCTTACTCAACATCGACGAGCACCGTGAGCCAGAGTCCAACCTGTCGTGCAGAGAAGCCAGCCAAGCCAAGTCGACCAGGATTCCTACTCGAGGTCGACAAGAGTCTTGTCGAGGTCGACGAGCCCAGGAAGCCATGACGAGCCACATCGAGCACCAGACGACGAATCCTACTCGAGGTCGACCAAGTCTTGTCGAGGTCGACTAGAGCAGTGCCCAGAAACGCGTCGTCGATGACCTGTCCGACTAGACTTAGCTTTCCTTGGGCGCAAAAACGGAAGATTCTATCCAAATCCATCGAAGATCTATCCGAATACATCAAGTTCTATCCAAGGAGACAAGATCTATCAACATCATAAAGACCTACCTTAATTAGTTTTATCTTTTCCTAGTTGATTTAATTCCTTAAAACATTTTATTTATCTTTTATACTTTTAGATATAGTTTTAGATATAGATAGATATCTTCTTTCCTAGATTAGCTAGGGATTGAAGGCTATAAATAAAGCCCATGGGGCTCAGTTTTAATCATTCAATTCTAGATTCAATTTCAGAGCAAGACAAGTAGTTCCACAGAGTAGTTTAGGAGTTCTAAAGGTTTTTAGGGTTTTGGCTTTCTGCGAAAGTTGATTGCCAGAATTGTAAAAAAGCTTTGAATTTAGTTTTATGCAAGTTATTTCTTTTCATTCAATGTGTGTTATTGCGATGAGGCGTGAGTAGTCCACCCACTTCTAGGGCTGGGGTGAGCCCAACGGTGGCCATGTGAGGCGATGCGATAAAGGTCAGATTTTGTTATGCAATTCATCTTCTATCCCTATGAGCATGATTCTTTTGCGAGAGTTGAAGGTGATCCTTGTTTGTATTATTGAAGCGAAAGTGATCTTAATGCAACTTGGATTAATTATGTTAAAAAGGGTTAGTAACAATTAGGGTTTATGCGAAAGCCTCTATATGCCTATTTGTTAATGACGAAAGTTATTTGATGGAAAGCATGATCTTTTATGCCTTTATGTGTTGTTTTGCATGGTTATCGTTGTGGTGTTGATACCCTGGCTTTGGAAGTCTTTTAATATATTGAAGTTAATTTCTGTCAAAATCTGAGTTTTGGTTCGAATTCTGCAATTTAAAGTTTCTGTCTTTACTTTCCTTGTCGATCTCGAGTACCTCTTGTCGAGGTCGAGGAGAACTTTGCTTGTCGAGTTGATTGCTTTTGTTCTTTGCTTTCTGTTTTCATTTCTGCCCTTGTCGAGATAGAGGACATCTACTCGAGATCGAGTAGCTTCTGTGTCCTTGCTTTTAGTTTTTTTGCTTTACTTTCGTTTTTGCTTTGTTTCTGTTTTACTTTTATTTCTGTCTTTATTTGTTCTTGCTTTTATTTTTATTGCCCTTGTCGGGTTTATTTGTTTCTTTTCTTTCTTTGTTTCTGTCTTTCTGCTGCTTCTGTGAGAATTTACAGCTACCTAAGAACTGCTGACGTGCTTCCTCGTGGATTCGATCCTGACTTTTCTCTTACTACAACGGGAGGAAGTCTTGTATTTATTTGATGAGACAGGGAAGTCAATCTGATCTATATTTTATATTTATTTCATACTTGACCATCCTCCTGCAACAACACCTATCTTTTTTTTTGTTTGCTTGCTTGGCTGTTGCCTATCTTCTGTCATGTGTGGATGTTGCCTATCTTCTTTTTTTTTTGTTTGCTTGCTTGGATGTTGCCTATCTTCACATCTATTATGTTGCTTAAAAAATACTTATCTATTGTTGCTTTTCATCTATTTGCTATGAATTTTTTTTCTTGCTTATCTACTATGAGATTTGTTTGCTTGCTTGACTGATGCTTATTTTTGCTTGCTTATCTACTATTAGATTTTTTTTAGTTTGCTTGCTTGGCTGTTGCCTATCTTATTTTTTCTTCAGAAAATGCTTATCTACTGTTGCTTTTCATCTATTTGCTCTGATTTTTTTTTTCTTGCTTAACTGTTGCTTGACTGTTGCTTTTTTTTCCCTTGCTTCGTTGTGCTTATCTACTTTTGCTTATCTCCTATTCCTATAACTTGTTTTTTCTGATATGGATGTGTAGATGTACTATGAGATTGACCCTGCAGTTGACTCATACGTGGAGAAGAAGAGCGGAAAAGCATATGGGGCCTGGAAGTATGACTGTCATCAACACTTCCTGGAGTGGGGGGGCGAGGACATACCACTTGAGTTTGTCGCTCGCCCTGACCAGTGGCGGTTCTTGGTGAGTGACTTCACAGACGAAGCGAGAATGGTAATTTCTCATCATTTCCCTAACTTGTTTTTTTATTTGTCGTTTATCTTATATTTTATCACTTGTGATTTCTGATTGACTATCTTTTTTACAGGCCTTGTGTGAGCGAAACAAGCAAAACAGGACCAAGAACCCGAACCCTCTTAATCATCACAATGGGTCCAAGCCCCTGAGCTTCCGAGCAGAAGAGCTCATCGTTAAGGAAAAACATCCAACGGCATGGCTTAAGACAACCATAGAAGCCTACGAGGGGTGTCCGGGTGCGCAAGATGGACTGGTATGACCTTTTTTTTCTGTCATTTTTCATAAGTACTTAGGTTTTACTTATATTTTTTGTATGACTTTCTTATTTCTTATAAATTGTAAAATCAGAAGTTCAAAAATGCATTTCTGTAATTTTTCCTAAGTTTGTGTACATCCTATAACTTGTATGACTGTCTTATTCACGTTATGACTTTCTTATTCCTAAGTTTTACTGACTGTTTATTTTTTTATCACTTGTATGAAACTAATGTACAACTGTGGTTGGTAGGTAATTTGTGGAATTATTATCATGTACATCTTTTTTTAATTAAAGTGGTTCTACATAGCTGAGGATGCACGTAGAAAAAGTGTGATGTCTGAACTGTTTTTCTTTCATGTGTCTTCTTTCTGAGATGATTAAAGCACTTCCTAGAAAATAGGGAGAATTGGTTTTGCTTCTATAAATGTATATTTGATTGAAACCTAATCTACTATATGTAGTATAATTATCCACTGATTATAGGTTCATTTTCTCAGTTCTACATTTGTTCGGGTAATTCAGTTTGCACTAGTCACTGTGTTTAGGACTTGCTATTCCCAATACCTTTTCTTTTCAAGGGGTTGGAAATATTTGGAAAAGATAGGTGTGAAGATATCTTCACACATATAACTAAAGTATAGCTTGAGTTCTATGGGTAGCATGTGGTGTAGAACAGTAGAAGCTAATATGTAATCCCCCTTCTTTATGTATATTATTTTCATGCAAATTGAGGACTGCAACTTGGAATTATCTCTATTTTTTGTTAAAATGAGTATATATATTTAACAGTGACGGGGAAAATTATCCTAAGTACTTAGGTTTTACTTAGGTACTTAGGTTTTACTTAGGTTTTCTGTATGAGTTTCTGTATGACTTTCTTATTTTCTGTATGAGTTTTACTGACTGTAATTTTTCCTTAGGTACTTAGGTTTTACTTAGGTTTTTTGTATGAGTTTTCTGTATGAGTTTCTGTGTGACTTTCTTAGGTTTTACTTAGGTAAAATCAGAAGTTCAAAAATGCATTTCTGTAATTTTTCCTAAGTTTGTGTACATCCTATAACTTGTATGACTTTCTTATTCTCTGTATGACTTTCTTATTCTCTGTTTAACTTGTATAACTTTCTTATTTTCTGTAATTTTTGACTAAGTTTCTGTATGACTTTCTTATTCTCTGAGTTTGTGTACATCCTATAACTTGTTTTACTTATATATATTCCTTTTACTTATATATTCCTTTTACTTATATATATATATATATATTCATTTTACTTATAAATTTCTGTGTTTGTAGGCCAAATTGAAACGTCGTCTTGATGAAGTCTACACTGTTGGAGAAGGAGCAGAAGACCCAAGCCAAATACCACCCCTCTCTGTCGAAGAACAAACACAGATCATCTTGGATTGCTTTGGGGAAAGAAAAGGAACATAAGTTCGAGGTATAGTTCAATCCCACTTATTTTATTATTGTTTTACAATTTTCAGAAGTTCATACAAATATTTTACTTGTTATAATTCATATCAAGATTTTAATTATGTTTGAATTTCTGATTTTACAATTTCCATTACAAGATTTTACTTACGTTTTCAATCTTGTTTTCATAACAAGATTTTATTTATGTGTTCAATCCTTACTTACAATTTTCATTACTGATTTTACTTACAATTTCAATCTTGTTATAATTCATATCAAGATTTCAATCTTGTTTTCATAACAAGATTTTATTTATGACTTTCTTATTCTCCAGCTCCTCATTCTTACTTACAATCAGAAATTACTGATTTTACTTATAGTTCATAACAATATTTTACTTATGTTTTCAATCTTTTTCTACTTACTGCTCTTATTATGTGTTCAATCCCACTGATTTTACTTATTATGTTTTCAATCTTTTTTTAAAAGGAATGGGTGCAGCTGGAGAGCGGCCTGCAAAGAAAAGAGGGGGTCCATGGGCAGCAAGGGCTGCAGAGAGGGACAAGGAGCTGGAGGAGGCGAAGGCTGAGATTGAAAGGCTGCGTGAGAAAACCACCCTAACCGAGACCAAGAATGAGCAGCTGGAGGAGCGTATGGCCAGCATCGAGAGGCTCATGATGGGCATGCTAAGTGGTCAGGCCAACTCACAACCATCTGTCACCTCCGTAGTCTGTCCTCAGGCTGTCCCTTCAGCCACAGCTTCTCCTCAGCCCTCCACCAACTCAGCTGGTCATCCAACAGACAGTCAGCCCTCCCCCTAGCCGAAATAGCTAGGTAAGGACGCCCTCCTCATATCCCTCAAACTAAAACTTGGCTTTGGTTTTCTGGATAAACATTTAGACAACTTGTGTTGGATGGAATTTGTAGTATTTGTGTATACTTTTTGTGAAGTTTTTTGTGAAGTTGCTCAAGATGGATATTTGTCACATACTTTTGGTATGTTGGACAAGGTTTAGGGTGGATAAACATTTAGACAACTTTTGTGAAGTTTTTAA
Source organism: Persicaria tinctoria (assembly GCA_037127255.1). Taxonomy (NCBI): domain Eukaryota; kingdom Viridiplantae; phylum Streptophyta; class Magnoliopsida; order Caryophyllales; family Polygonaceae; genus Persicaria; species Persicaria tinctoria. The sequence continues at coordinate 13,628,333 of JBANSL010000007.1, read as the reverse complement.
TGTTGGAATGAATTGTATGTTGTTGTTGTTGCAGGAGTAAGTCAAGTATAGAATAGAATATGGTTTAGAACGACTCCCCTGTCCCAGAAAATAATTACAAGACTTCCTCCCGTTGTAGTAAGAGAAAATCAGGATCGAATCCACGAGGAAGCACGTCAGCAGTTCTCAGGTAGCTATCAGATTCTCACAACAGCAGCAGAAAGACACAGAAACACAAAAGCAGAAATAAAACAGAAACAAATAATCCCGGCAAGGGAAACTAAAACAAAGGCAAATAAACAAACTAAAGACAAAAGGCAAAGCAAAGACGAAAACAACAGAAACTAAAAGCAAAGTAACAGTCTTGTCGATCTCGACAAACTCCTACTCGAGATCGACCACGGCAATCGACAACAGCAAGTCGACAATCACAGCAGACAAGAAATCCCGGCAAGGGCAACTCGACCTCGACAAGAGGTACTCGACTTCGACGAAGAAAGGTAAAGACAGAAACTTGAAAATCGACAAGACAGAAGAAAAGACAACTCGACCTAGACTGGACCTACTCGATCTCGACTAAGGCCAACTCGAGATCGACGAAACTCTACTCTGTGTCGACAAGAACAGAAAGTTAAAGGAAATTAAATTGCAATTGCTCAAAACCCAAACTCAACTGTTTGACAGAAAATAAACTCAATATATAAAAGGACCTCCAAGGCTAGGGTTTCAATACCACAACGATAACCATGCAAAACAACACATAAAGGCATAAAAGATCATGCTTTCCATCAAATAACTTTCGTTATTAACAATTAGGCATATAGAGGCTCTCGCATAAACCCTAATTGTTACTAACCCTTTTTCACATAATTAATCCAAGTTGCATTAAGATCACTTTCGCTTCAATAACACAAACAAGGATCACCTTCAACTCTCGCAAAAGAATCATGCTCATAGGGATAGAAGATGAATCGCACAAAAATCTGACCTTTATCGCATCGCCTTACATGGCCACCGTCGGGCTCACCCCAGCCCCAGAAGTGGGTGGACTACTCACGCCTCATCGCAATTGCAGACATCATTTGTTTGAAAGAAATAACTTGCATTAAAACTAAATTCAAAGCCTTTTACAATCCTGGCAATCAACTTTCGTAAAAAGCCAAAACCCTAAAAACCTTAGAACTCCTAAACTACTCTGAATGGAACTAACTACTTCCTTGCTTCGATGATGAATAAAACTGAGCCCCATGGGCTTTATTTATAGCCTTCATTCCCTAGCTATTCTAGGAAAGAAGATATCTATCTATATCTAAAAAGCTTTAAAAGATAAATAAATGACATAATGGAATTAAATCTATAACGGAAAAGATAAAACTAAATAGGAAACATGTCTTCATGATGATAGATCTTGCTCCTTCCATGGATAGACTTGATAGATCGGATAGAATCTTCGGCCAAGTCGACTCCTTTGCGCCCAAGGAATCCAAATCCTAGTCGAACAGCTCACGTCGAGAAGATCCTGGAACTGGCTCTAGTCGACTTCGAGGAAGCTTCGTCGACCTCGACAAGGGTGGCTCATCGAGTGGACTTCCTCGGGTTGGTGTGCTCGATGTGGCTCGGACTGGGCTCACTGGTGCTCGTCGACCTCGAGTTGGCCTCGTCGATCTCGACTAAGATGGCTCATCGACTGGGCTTGCTCGGGTAGATCTCCTCGGGTTGCTCGGACATGCTCGGACAAGGACTCAGGTGCTCGTCGATCTCGACGAGCCCTAGTCGACCTCGAGTAAGGCTGGCCGACTAGGTCTTCTCGAGTGCTCCATCCGCTGGCAGCGAGTGGTCTGGTCCGCGGCAGCGACTTTCCTTTTTCGCGGTAGCGAGTCGAGTCGCTGGCAGCGAGTGCTCCTGGTCGTCCTCGGCTAGCTCTCCTCGATGACTCCGGGCATGGGTGTCTGGGCTTCGTCGACCTAGACTAGTTCTTGTCTAGGTCGAGTAGGGTTCCGGAGCTCGGGGAGCTTGGTTCTCGATCATGGCTTTGTCGACCAGGCTGTGCTCGGACATGCTCGTCTAGGTCGACCAGGCCTAGTCGAGATCGAGTAGCCTTGGCTCTCAGACTTGTTCTGCTGCTTTGACCTTGGACTTCTGTAGTGGTTTTCCGAGCTTTTCCGACCTTCTGTAGAATTGCTGTAAATGCCTCGATTTCTGCGATTTAAACAGAAACTGGTGTAGATTCCATAATTTTGGCAAATAAACATAAACTACACAGATTCTGTATTATCTAAGCCCAAATGAATGCAATGTACACAGAAATCGATATAAAAGTTACTGTAAAACATGGCAGATTCCGCTCACAACAAACACCCCATACTTAAGCTTGCTTGTCCTCAAGCAATACTTTTATTTGTCATTCAGGGGAAGAAATCAAACTCTCAACATATCAGATTCATTCTCATATAACCCTGCAATCAATTACCATCCTCGAAAAGGTACTAGTGTCACAAATTCATGCATGTGCAATTATACAAAAGCAACATCTACTCACAAAAGGAGGGTTATGCACAAATAATTCATACGTGACAAAGCATTGATAATCAAGAAGACTTTAATTTAAGCTCATGAAGGAGTAGATTGGTAAAAGGCTAAAAGGTGGGCAATTTCTGGCAATGTGGTGCTTTTGATCCGGGGAAATGGATCACTTTCAAACTTTGAGTTTCATTCCACATTCTTTCTCCATATCATTCATCACCTTTCATATTGCTTTTCTCAATAATATGCTTTTACCCCTCTAACCTTAGCACTGCCTTCTCGCGAGTCGCAAACATGGGTGTCATGAATGGCCCCGGATACTTAGTGCTTTGGACTCCTCACAATGTGTCCCATCTCTCCAAACTATTATCTCAGAGAGCAGGGTCAATCTATCTTTATCTCCTGAGGTGATTGGATTTTCTTTCACTCATTAAATTTTCCATATATTTCAAACAATTTCCTTCCAAAGTCCAATAATGATAACAACACAAACACCATATGATAATCTCCATAATGTAACATCATTCTCAACATAATCCCCGGATAAGGTAAAGAATGGTCAATATTTAGATCATGTGGAGCAATATTTGAAATAAGGCATATTATGGCTTTTGTGATGCATAAGCATAGGTAAGGCTTAGGAATTAACAATGAGCATTATATGGAAATATAAAGTCCTCCATCATCTTATCATGCAACATGTCAAAAGCAACTTCAAATTTTACCTCCTTTCATGGTTTTCAAGAAATAATGCACCTCATTGTGACTTCCCTTTACTAGGCAATTTCATGCTATATCTCTAATGAATCCAATTTTGCATCGTCGAGTCCAATATAAGCTTCCATGACATAATATGGCAAATTTTCAATGGGGGTCATTTTTCTCAAATTTTTGGAAAACATGCATATAAGCACATAAATCAATAATGTATTCCAAAAATAGCCATGTAGCAATTCAAGAAATAAATTTTTAAAAAATGCACACATAATGTCAAATATGATCAATATGCACAAAGTAAGCCCTTCCCCCACCCCATACTTAAACATTACAGTGTCCTCACTGTATAAAAACAATGTAAAGGGTAAAGAAAGAAACTCACAAGACATGTGTGCAGAGCTGCAAAATTTTGAATGGAGCACCTCCTAGTCCGAGTATGACTATAGCTTTGATTCTATCCATGGACCTGAAAAGTAGAAGACATATGCCAAAAACAATGTTCAAAACCAAAAACAAAGTCTCAAATGTCCTAAAAAGTCTATGTACATGCTCTAGATTTTATAGTCGCTAGGCCGACTTCCATTAATGCTCAAGGTGGCATCTGCAGAGCCCATGTAGCTTGGGCCTCAAATAAGACTCCATTCTTGTCCATCAGCTGTAATCCTCCAGAATGGATCTTGTTCACCACGAACGGTCCCATCCGCTTCTTGTTGAATTTGTTTGGAAACCAATGATCCTTTGATTTAGAGACATAGAGCTTGTCTCCAACTTCATACTCCTTAGGCTCGTCATTGGAAATCCTGCACAATCGCACATACCAAGGCAAACCTCTCCCATGTATAGATAAATCTTTAATGGAAATAGGAGAAGAAAGATCCATACCTTGGCTTACCTTCGCAGAAACGGAATCGGGCACCACGGTGTTTGGTCGATCTCGACTAGGGCTCCTCGAGATCGACGAGTCTGCTAGTCCTGGTGGTGGTCTAGTCGAAGAATCAGAAGTCGAGGAAGAACAGGTCTTGTCGACCTCGACAAGCCTACTCGAGGTCGAGTAGGGCTCTGGCTCTGGTGGTGGCTTCATCGAGGAGGAAGAATCTGGTGCAGAGGGCTTGTCGATATCGAGTTGTCTACTCGATATCGAGTACGGCTTTGCTCCCTGTGGCTCTGGCGTCGAGGAGGAGGGCTCTGGTGGTGCTGAGTGCTGGTCGACCTCGACAAAGCTACTCGAGGTTGAGTAGACTTCTCCTCCTGGTGGCTTGCTCGTCGAGGAAGGCGGTGCTGGGTTCTCCGAGGGGTGGTCGAGATCGACTAGATCTTTGTCGATCTCGAGTAGGGCTGGTTCCTCTGGTTTGCTGTTCGACGAAGCTGGTGCTGGTGGAGTCGCCTTGGTCTGGTCGAGATCGACTAGGGTTCTACTCGATGTCGAGGAGCCCTGGTCGATCTTGACCCCATACTTAGCTCCTTTGTTCTCCTTGAGAATTTCCATGATCTCCTCCACCTGGGCCTCCATGTCCCTCTTTTCCAGCTCCTCAGGGGTCATATTCCTGACCTTGGGTTCCCCGCAGGTGATGTAGCCAGCTGAGATAGATTTGACCTCTTCCATTGGACCTGTATGCCTTTCAGTTTTATTAAAAGAATACTCTATTACCTCATCGCTGATGTTGAAGGTGAGCACTCCTTTCCGTACGCTTATGTTGGCATCCACAGTCGCCAAGAATGGTCTCCCTAGAATAATTGGACAAGCAGGATCTTCTTGCATATCAACAATTAAGAAATCAGCAGGGACAAAGAATTTACCCACTTGTACTGGGACATTTTCCACCATGCCTGTTGGAATGACCACCGTATTGTTGGCCATGTATAGTCTAGCATCCACAGGCTCCAGGGCACCTATCTTAATCTTGGACCAAATCGTTAAAGGCATAATACTAACACTGGCTCCAAGATCACATAGGGCATTAATTTTGTATGGACCAAATCCAATAGTTATAGCAAACTTACCTGGATCCGGCCTCTTCTCCAGTATGTCCAGATGGCTGCACTCCTCTGTGATTTCTGCCATCGATCGCTTTTTGCTCAGAATCTCTTTCAGGAATTTGACATAGGACGGCATTTCATTGAGAGCTTCTGTGAAGGGGATGGTGACATTGAGCTTCTGAAGCATCTTGATGAAGCGCTGAAACTTTTTCTCCGCCGGGTCCTTTAGAGATTTTGTTGGGAAAGGCAGCTTCTTTTTCTGAGTCGGAGCCATAACAGACGTCGGAGTTGCTGCAGATTTCTCTATGTCGACCAGGGGCTCCTCGATGTCGACTACAGGCTTGTCGACTTCGACCAGATTGGGCTCAGTCGAGTTGCTGTTCGGCGCAGACGACGATTCTGGAGATTTCTCCTCGACCTCGAGTAGACCTTTGTCGAGGTCGACTAGGCTCTGGTCGAGATCGACGACGGGTTTGTCGACCTCGACTTGCTGTTCCTCGCTGTTCTGCTGCTTTCCAACTTCTGGCTCTTGAAGTTGATGGCCGCTTCTGAGTTTTACAGCAGCTATGTGTCCAGTCTTTCCTTTAGGATTTGGTTCTGTTTGCCCAGGGAGCTTGCCGGACTGTCGTGGGATCTGTGCAGAAATCTGTCCTATCTGCGTCTCAATTCCTCTTTTCCAGATGTCCAGTTCTCCAAATTTGGTGGTGATGTTCTGGAACTGATTGTTGATGGTACCCTGATTTCGTCGCATCTCCTCAAGGATCAGGTGCAGATCATCCTTCTTTTGATCCCTTTCTGGATGTCCTGGAGCTCTGTAGGGTGGAGGATTCCTAGGGGGACCTTGATTCCATTGCTGTTGATAAGGCCTTTGATCCCCCATATAGCGATTAGGCCCTCCTGCGTAAGCTGCATCCTCATGATGTTCTGCCATCCTGACTTGCTCTGTGTGTGGGCATTCAGGAGTGGTGTGCCTTTGCGATCCGCATTCTATGCAAGGCTGGTTGACAGAGAGATACTTTACTTGCTTGATGAGCTTCCTATTCTGGTCTCTGTAGTATTGCTCTCTAACATCAGGATCAATTTCCTTTGCTGGCTCATAGAGAGGCATAGATGGCGCTGGCCTGGCGTATGGGTTCTCTTCATAAGTTGCAGTAGACCCATATTTGTTGTCGTAGTTGGTGAGCTTCTCTAGCACACCCCATGCGTCACTTGGCGGCATCGTCAGATAGTCGTAGTGAGTATAATTGTTGATTCTGTCCTTAGTGACTTGGTCAAGAGAGTTGAAGAAGATCTCCTGAATGATGTAGGGTGGCTGTCCATGAGTAGGGCAAGATCGCAGAAGTTCCTTGTAGCGCTCCCATGCCTTTGCCAGCGGTTCCCCTTTCTGCTGCTTAAAGGCGGTGATTTTCTGGTGGAGATATGCTGTTTTGGCAGGTGGGAAGAATTTGTTCAGAAATTCTTGCTCTACTTGGGCCCAGGTTGTGAGTGATCTTGCTTTCAGCCCTTCCAGCCATTTCAGTGCAGGCCCAGCGAGAGACCAGCGAAAAGATTTCATCTTGACATATTCCAAGGTTGTGCCTTCTGCAAGAGTATGACACATATCATGAAAATTAGTAATATGTTCAAGAGGGCACTCATTAAATCTGCCGTAAAAGGCATTATTTTTAAGCTCTATAAGAAATTGAGTGCGAATTTCAAAAGAGTTTTCAGGGATTAGAATCGCCGATTCAGGCACGACGAGCGTGGGATGCATATAATCCTCAGCAGTGGTTGGATATTGGGCAAGCTCAGCTTGTGCTTGTTCCTTTTCTGCTCTCTCAGCGGCGAGAGCAGCATCCCTGGCGGCTAGATCCCTGGTAAGCCTAGCGATCAGCTGTTCCTGTGTTTCAGCTGCCGACATGATCCTTTTGAGTTTGGAGTGGATGTGTAGGAAGCGCTCCGGTTCGTCTAAGCTGTCAAACTCAGGTGTTTGACCAGAACGACGCATACACCTGCAATCTAACTCAAAGAAACAGTGAGAACTGACTACCTAAGGCGCGATTGATTGCCTCCCCGGCAACGGCGCCAATTTGTTGTTGCAGGAGTAAGTCAAGTATAGAATAGAATATGGTTTAGAACGACTCCCCTGTCCCAGCAAATAATTACAAGACTTCCTCCCGTTGTAGTAAGAGAAAATCAGGATCGAATCCACGAGGAAGCACGTCAGCAGTTCTCAGGTAGCTATCAGATTCTCACAACAGCAGCAGAAAGACACAGAAACACAGAAGCAGAAATAAAACAGAAACAAATAATCCCGGCAAGGGAAACTAAAACAAAGGCAAATAAACAAACTAAAGACAAAAAGCAAAGCAAAGACGAAAACAACAGAAACTAAAAGCAAAGTAACAGTCTTGTCGATCTCGACAAACTCCTACTCGAGATCGACCACGGCAATCAACAACAGCAAGTCGACAATCACAGCAGACAAGAAATCCCGGCAAGGGCAACTCGACCTCGACAAGAGGTACTCGACTTCGACGAAGAAAGGTAAAGACAGAAACTTGAAAATCGACAAGACAGAAGAAAAGACAACTCGACCTAGACTGGACCTACTCGATCTCGACTAAGGCCAACTCGAGATCGACGAAACTCTACTCTGTGTCGACAAGAACAGAAATTTAAAGGAAATTAAATTGCAATTGCTCAAAACCCAAACTCAGCTGTTTGACAGAAAATAAACTCAATATATAAAAGGACCTCCAAGGCTAGGGTTTCAATACCACAACGATAACCATGCAAAACAACACATAAAGGCATAAAAGATCATGCTTTCCATCAAATAACTTTCGTTATTAACAATTAGGCATATAGAGGCTCTCGCATAAACCCTAATTGTTACTAACCCTTTTTCACATAATTAATCCAAGTTGCATTAAGATCACTTTCGCTTCAATAACACAAACAAGGATCACCTTCAACTCTCGCAAAAGAATCATGCTCATAGGGATAGAAGATGAATCGCACAAAAATCTGACCTTTATCGCATCGCCTTACATGGCCATCGTCGGGCTCACCCCAGCCCCAGAAGTGGGTGGACTACTCACGCCTCATCGCAATTGCAGACATCATTTGTTTGAAAGAAATAACTTGCATTAAAACTAAATTCAAAGCCTTTTACAATCCTGGCAATCAACTTTCGTAAAAAGCCAAAACCCTAAAAACCTTAGAACTCCTAAACTACTCTGAATGGAACTAACTACTTCCTTGCTTCGATGATGAATAAAACTGAGCCCCATGGGCTTTATTTATAGCCTTCATTCCCTAGCTATTCTAGGAAAGAAGATATCTATCTATATCTAAAAAGCTTTAAAAGATAAATAAATGACATAATGGAATTAAATCTATAACGGAAAAGATAAAACTAAATAGGAAACATGTCTTCATGATGATAGATCTTGCTCCTTCCATGGATAGACTTGATAGATCGGATAGAATCTTCGGCCAAGTCGACTCCTTTGCGCCCAAGGAATCCAAATCCTAGTCGAACAGCTCACGTCGAGAAGATCCTGGAACTGGCTCTAGTCGACTTCGAGGAAGCTTCGTCGACCTCGACAAGGGTGGCTCGTCGAGTGGACTTCCTCGGGTTGGTGTGCTCGATGTGGCTCGGACTGGGCTCACTGGTGCTCGTCGACCTCGAGTTGGCCTCGTCGATCTCGACTAAGATGGCTCATCGACTGGGCTTGCTCGGGTAGATCTCCTCGGGTTGCTCGGACATGCTCGGACAAGGACTCAGGTGCTCGTCGATCTCGACGAGCCCTAGTCGACCTCGAGTAAGGCTGGCCGACTAGGTCTTCTCGAGTGCTCCATCCGCTGGCAGCGAGTGGTCTGGTCCGCGGCAGCGACTTTCCTTTTCCGCGGTAGCGAGTCGAGTCGCTGGCAGCGAGTGCTCCTGGTCGTCCTCGGCTAGCTCTCCTCGATGACTCCGGGCATGGGTGTCTGGGCTTCGTCGACCTAGACTAGTGCTTGTCTAGGTCGAGTAGGGTTCCGGAGCTCGGGGAGCTTGGTTCTCGAATCTCGATCATGGCTTTGTCGACCAGGCTGTGCTCGGACATGCTCGTCTAGGTCGACCAGGCCTAGTCGAGATCGAGTAGCCTTGGCTCTCAGACTTGTTCTGCTGCTTTGACCTTAGACTTCTGTAGTGGTTTTCCGAGCTTTTCCGACCTTCTATAGAATTGCTGTAAATGCCTCGATTTCTGCGATTTAAACAGAAACTGGTGTAGATTCCATAATTTTGGCAAATAAACATAAACTACACAGATTATGTATTATCTAAGCCCAAATGAATGCAATGTACACAGAAATCGATATAAAAGTTACTGTAAAACATGGCAGATTCCGCTCACAACAGTTGTGAATTGTGAAGTTTTTTGTGCTTGTATAGTGTTGAGTGTGTTGTTTGTGTTGTTGTTTATAGAGTTTAGGACAGGAGCACAACATGTGCTATAAGGTACATTCGAACAGGGGGCACCAGCCCTATTAAATTTTATTTTTTTAAAATCAAAACAATTCAGGCGACGAACTTATACTAAAAAAAAAATTAAACCTATTCAAGCGACGGAATTATATAAAATTTCGTCTCCTGAACACTCTAGCTACGGACATACAACTGAGAATGCAGGAGACAAAATAATTCTATTTCCGTCTCTTGAAACTATTTAGGCGACGAGACATAAAGAAAAAAGTCCGTCGCCTGAATGCTTTCATAGCCCTATGGACCGCTCAGGAGACAAAATAATTCTATGTCCGTCTCCTGAAACTATCTAGGCGACGGCACATAAAGAAAAAAGCCCGTCGCCTGAATGCTTTCATAGCCCTATGGACCGCTCAGGAGACAAAATAATTCTATTTCCGTCTCCTGAAACTATCTAGGCGACGACAAATAAAGAAAAAAGTCTGTCGCCTGAATGCTTTCATAGCCCTATGGACCGACTCAGGCGACGAACTTATGACACTAAACTCGTCGCCTGAGTCTTAATGGGCTGGCCTGGATGGCCCTTGGCCTCTGACAACATCATCAGTCGACGAACACATTTTCCGTCGCTTGAGTTAACTCCGCCGACGAACATACAGATGGCCGTCGACTGAATGGTGGAAGGATGAAAGTCACCCGACCACAACTCAGGCGACGGAAGTTCGTCGCCTGAATCGTCAGAGGGCGAAAAACACCTTTCAGGCGACGACTTCGGTCCGTCGCCCGAAAGTCCATCTGGCGTAGTGATTGTCTATTCAAGATGAAAATAATTTAATTTTTATTTTAAACATTAATTATACATATGATTGATGATTATATTAATTCAGTCCTTTCATCAGGTGGATCAAAGACGAAGCCAATTAGGTGCTCAATATCTAAGTTAACGAGTGACAGTTCGATCGCGCACATCAACAAAATGGCTTCTTAATTGTCCCTTAAAAAAACGGATTGTTTGCGTAATAACTCTATGATTTAGCTTAATTCGAATGGTAAATAAGAGTTTTAAGATTTTCATCGAGTAAACTGGAATTTCGAAAAAGTTTATCTTGCGTCCAAAACTTGTTGGTTGGTTTAAAAATATGAGTTTGGAACTTTAACCGAAAAGTGCTGTCTTTACCAAAATAGCAAAATAGCCTTTAATGGGCCTTTAACCAAAATAGCCTTTAATGGGCCAGAGGCCCAAGTATAAACTTCTCCCGTGAGCCGCGCCAGAGGCCTTGTCATTGGATGGTATGTTGAATTTATATATCCAAACGAACTCTTAATTTGAACTGTTTTTTTTTTATGAAGAAGAAGAGAACAAATGTGCTTCTTCAACAAATGTGCTTCTTCTTCAGCTGTGGAATTTGAATCGTCTCTGCTCCTTGACTCCTTGTAATCTTGAATCACCTTGAGCTGTCTCAATGCCTCATCCATGTTTGGCATGAATTTGAGTTTGGTTGAGATGCAGTGGAATGCAAGGGTGGCTGCTCTGTGGGCTGCATTCAACTTGTATTGCCATTCAAGATGAGTATCAAGGATTCTGAATATTTTGCTCTTGCTTTTCGATTCCACCAGATTCTGCTGACTAGATGGTCTGTTCTTGTCCACTGCTCTTCGGCCTGATATCATTTATAGGAGAACCACTCTGAAGCTATACACATCGCTCTTCGGCCTGAAATAAGTATGTGAAATCGGCATTTATACGTAATATAGAGATTCAAATAGAGAAAAAAATGGAGATTAAAATGAATACCTGTTGCAAGATACTTGGGTAGTCGAGACATGGGACTTATCGCCAGTAGAGCTATCCTTGGCTAACCCGAAATCACAAAGTTTTGCATTGTAGTTTTGCAATCGAATTGTGCGGTAAGCTCTCATAAGCATTGTGAAAAGAAAGGAAGACGAAAATGTAAGATGATCATCTAGATAAGTCACATGCCGAATCAAGCAGGACATTAGAAGTCTTAAAATCCCAGTAAATCACTTTTGTTTCGGTGCTTTGAAGACAGAGCCTTTGCAACCTTTAAACGAATGGCCCAAGAAAGATGCTGGAAGTAAGAACCTCCAGTGGAACATGATCTGTAAATGTACTTTAGTTTCAAAACTTGTCGAAACCAGACAGCATAACATGTTAACATATGTTGGAAATTAATCATACTTGAGAACAAGTGATTCTCCAATCTTCCTCGAGGGATGAACTTGTACACCAAAAGACGGTGCTCATCCTCCAAGAAGTATCCACAGCAACACCTTCCCCAACAGTTGATATCCATACCCTATGGATTGAACCATCTTCTTGGTAATAGATTAAGATGAAGTAGATGCATTCAGCCGGTGGCGTCTGATGATGATGCTGCTGTTGCTGCATGCCAAAGCCTCACCTGATGTGAATGAAGTCGGGGATCTGTCAATTTCTAAACACACAACTAAAATACTATCAATTTCTGAACCAAGATTATGCAGTATGTTACCATCACTACACTGATGCTTACTGCTTAGTATACAAGAATGATCTTATAATGATCTTTGTGAATTAAGAAACAATCATGTCCCAATTTTAATGTGTTTTTATTTGTGTATATACGATTCATGGATTTTTGGCGGTTAATTCGCAATGTACTGCCTGCTGCGAAAACACAACAGAGGAACTGCATATATAGGATTTTGAACAAGCTGTTATCGATCTAGGGTCACCTACCCTTGTTATTAGTACAGTATATGATTTTTCCCTCATTTGAATCGATGTAATTAGCTATATATATTTCTAATTAATTTGTACAAGTACAGTATAACTAAGATGCACTTACATTACGTACGCGTTAGAAATAATATAATGCCTGATGGTAGTGATACGAGGGCCACATGAAGAGGAGATTTGCGTTTGTAGTGATGTTGAGGACTGGCTGACGTTAAAGCTGAAGCGTTAAAGATGGTCGGTTATTGATGCACAAAAATAGCAGGTGTCGACGACTGGCTGACCTTTGTATGCATTGTAATCGGAATTCGTCTTCATGAAGAAGAGAGCGACTGTGCTCCAATTCTACCGATAGCGCTAGCACGTACAGGGTCCAAGGAGAGGCGTGGTCATATCATATCATGAAGCGGTACCCAACTATTGCAAGCTGGTTAAGGTTGTATAACATTAGATGTAGAGCTCATTAATATATAACTAGTAAAAACAGAATGAAAATGACCTATTTAATCTATTATCTATGAGAAGTCGGCTATGTATTAGTATTATATATAATAATATAATATAGAGAAATTTACAGAAAACCACCCATTATATATGACCCTTTACACTTAACCACCCACTAAAAACGAAATTACATATAACCACCCATTAAATGGTTTTGTTTTCAAATCACCACCCACCACATAATTCCATTAGAATTCCATTAAATATTTTAATATTTTATACTTATAATTTAAAGCTTAAACTTGAATATACTTAAATTATATTTATTTTAGGGGTAAACAATTATATTAATATATTAGGGGAAAAGGCGTGTACAAATTTTAAATTTATTTGAAGGGCGGATGTTCTAAATGTGGAAAATATTATTTAATTTTATTTAAAAAGTCAAAAAAAATTTAATAAAGATACATTTAATAAAAATACTTTTGAGAAAAATATTATTTAAACAATATTTAGATTTTTTTTTCATTTTTAGTATATAGTGGATTATTGTAGGTGTTTACAAATATGAAAGAAAATGAGAAATTAATTATTAGTATCAAAATAATTATTAAATTTAAAGAATGCTAATGAATTATAAACTTATTTTAATTTAATTAAAAAGAAGTCTATAAAATTTATAACCATTAATTTTAGGAATAAAATAGAACAAATTTTTTCGTATATACATCAAGTTTTTAAAAAATATTTTTTAAAAAATTAATCAAATATATTTTTATATGTATTTGATATTTTAAGTTAAATATAAAACTTTAAATAATGTAATATCATATATATTTGACAAAAATCTAATCAAAATAGACAACGGGTGGTGACTTGAAACAAAACCTATTTAATGGGTGGTTTTCTGTAATTTTTTGTTTAACGGGTGGTTAAATGTAAGAGGTTATATATAGAGGGAATTTGTTGAAAAGGCCCTTTAAGCAAAGTTGGTTAGCTAGATAGGCCCATTAATTGTTTTTTTAGCATGCTTAGCCCATTAATTGTTTTTTTAGCATGTTAGCCCTCTTAGGTCAATGGTCAACCGTTGACCGGTCAATGGTCAACCGTTGACCGTTGACCATTGACCGGTTTCAACGTTGACCGGTCAACCCATTTTGATGCCAACTTTTTTTTTTTTTTTTTATGCCAACTTTTTTTTTAGTGATGCCATATTTTACCGTTTTGATGCCAAAATTTTATGATGACAATTTTATATAATTGATGGCATAAGAGTTTAAAACGTGGAATCAAAATATTGTCACCTTATTGTCACTTTTCTAATGAAATGATTGGATGACTTTTTCTTAATGTCACTTTTTTAAAACATTGATGACATTTTTTTTGATGTCATATTTTACCGTTTTGATGCCAAAATTTTATTACATTTTATTTTCACTTTGATGCCACTTTTCTAATTAAATTATTGGATGACACTTTTTTTAAACCTTGATGACATTTTTTGTTTACTCTAATGTCACGTTGACCATTGATTCCATTTTGAAAAATTTGTATCACATTAAAGAAAAAAATGTCATCAAAAATACTACTTTGAAAAAATATCATCAAAAATATGGCATCACGGTAAAGAAAATATTATCAAAAATTTGACATAAAAAAGTGGCATCAAAGTGAAAATAAAAATATAATAAAATTTTGGCATCAAAACGGTAAAATATGACATCACTAAAAAAATTTGTATCACATTAAAGAAAAAAATGTCATCAAAAATACTACTTTGAAAAAATATCATCAAAAATATGGCATCACGGTAAAAAAATATTATCAAAAAATTGACATAAAAAAGTGGCATCAAAGTGAAAATAAAATATAGTAAAATTTTGGCATCAAAAAAAAAAAGTTGGCATCAAAAAAAAAAAAAAAAAAGTTGGCATCAAAATGGGTTGGTCAACGGTCAACGGTTGACCGTTGACCGGTCAATGGTCAAACGGTTGACCATTGACCAACCCACCCAATTGGAAAGGGGCTAGAGCAAAACTAATTAAATTAATTTATGAGCTAGGTGACTAATTGAATATTCAAAAAAGGCCTAGTACCAAAATCACCCTTATATATAGCGGGTGGTTTTCTGTAAATTTTCCTATAATATAATATAATTGATTCTTAGTCGTGTAAATTAGATCTATATACATAATATTTTTTAAAAAAAAATATACATGTTCGGTGAATGGTTTTTATATATTGACAAAATTGTTATCAACTCATGAAAGTCTTGGATAATTCTGTATTAGATTAAGATATTATGTATTTTTTTTAGATATAATTTTGGAACTTTAAGACATTGATATATTTATGAGATACATTTTTGAATTTTATGCATGTATAATTATGGATAGATTTTTGAATTTTGACCTATATACTTTAGATTGTCTTCTCCCTTCGTTTTGGTATTGTCCTTCAAGATTATTTACCACTTTTTTTATTATATGTATATATTATAATAATTTCTTTTAATTATTTGTTAATTATACGTAACAATTAAAAATATTGAAAATTTTATACTAGTTGACTTATCATTTATTATATCTATTATATATATCTTCTAAAATTGGTTACATATGTTATATAGGTCAAATCTTATCTTATATAATAGGTAAAATCTTATCTTATATAATATTTAAAATTCGTTAATATCTTCTAAACATATATCTATATCTAATCAAATTGAGTCAAATTTTAACTTATGAATATATAAATATATTGATTAAATAGATTTAGAATAAAATTTTATCTTATCTTATATAGTATTTAAATAGATTAGTTATTAAATCTTATCTTAAATAATACGGAGTAGTATTTAAATTTGGTTAATATCTTCTACAAAACAACAACAACAACAACAACAACAACCCAGTTAATCCCGCACTAGAGCGGGGTCTGGGGGGTCAGGATGTACGCACTCATACCCCGAACAGGTCGGGAGAGTGTTTCCGATAGACCCAGAACGATAGGGCAGTAACCACATAGTAGTAGGTCTCAAAGAATGAAGCAGAGACAGCAAGGAATATGAAAGGGGAGGCGCAGGGAAGAAGCAAGAAGGTAAACAATGGCACGAGAACACAGCTCAAATCAAAACCATAACAAATGACACTAAACATCAGCAGCTCGAATGCTCCTCCTCCAATGGTCTATGTCCGAAGTCATATCCTCCGTTAGGTTCAGCGGATTGAGATCATGTCTGATAACCTCCAACCAGGTCTTCTTAGGTCTACATCTCCCCCTATGGATTTCTCCCAAATTCAGGATTTCACACCTACGAACCGGAGCCGACTCAGGTCTCCTACTGACGCGCCCAAACCAACGTAATCTGGACTCCCGCAATTTATCCACAATACTCGCAACTCTAGCCTCTCTCCTGATGTCAGCATTTCGGATTCTGTCGAGTATCGTGTGCCCCGTCATCCATTTCAGCATTCTCATCTCTGCAATTGACAGCTTCTGTTCTTGCACTTTAGTAATATGCCAACACTCAGAGCCGTACAACAAGGTCGGTCTAACAACCACTTTATAAAATTTTCCCTTCAGTTTAGCTGGGACTTTTTTGTCACAAAGCACCCCCGACGCTCTTCTCCATCTTAGCCACCCAAACTGAACTCGATGCTCGATATCTCTACAATACCCCCATCACTCTGAACGTACTAGCCCAGGTACTTGAAATAATCCTTCCTGGGAACTGTAACCTCCCCCAATGCAACTGTGGATCCCTGATCATCCCCCTCTCCAAAGCTAAACCGAACATACTCGGTCTTGGTCCTACTCAATCTTAGACCCTGAGACTCTAGCACCACCCTCCAGTTTTCAAGCCTGCGTTCTAAACCTGCTCTTGAGTTGTCCACAAGCACAATGTCATCTGCAAACAGCATACAACAAGGGATCTCTTCTTGGAGTGGGGCAGAAAGACAATCCATGACAAGAGTGAAGAGAAACGGACTGAGAGCTAAACCCTGATGAAGCCCCACCCGAACCTGGAAGTACTCAAAATCTCCACACGGTGTTCTAACACTAGTCAAGGAACCCTCATACATATCTCTGATAGCTCTGATATACGTCCCAGACACTCCTTTCTCAACCAGGCAACTCCAAAGCAAGTTTCTCGAATACATCTATATCTAATCAAATACATCTATATCTAATCAAATTGGGTCAAAATTTTTCTTTTACATATATAGATATATTGATTAATTTATCTTAAATAATAGGATTGATTAGATTTATCATATATAATAATTGATATAGATATATAGATAATAATAATAAGAAGAAGAAGAAGAAGAAATTTCAACGAGAGGGAGAGGTCCACGTTAGATTAAACAAACAAAAAAAAAACATAAAAAACCCCTAAAGATAAAAGGAGTCGATCTGTCGCTAAAGATTAAACGCCGATCTGCCGCCCTCTCCTTCCTCACTACTGCAACATGGCGCTGAAGATTAAACGCCGATGTGTCGCTGCTGAGGCCCCCACCCCATCGGCGACTGCGAGCTTCCCTCCATACTCCCCTGCAGGTTTTCTTCCTCTTCCCCTTCCTTCTTCTTCCTTATTTGCTTTGCTTCCTATCGCGATATTGATAATTTGAGATATGCATAATTGGATCTCCCTTCATATATAGTTCATTCATACTATCCTTTCTTCTTGAATTCTCTCTTCGACTCAACTTCTCAGTCTCTCAGATCTAAGAATTAGAACTGATCTTTCACCCACCGCCCATCGGAGACGGCCTCGGCCGTATCCTTGCCGTATCATATTCATACCATTCTTACTAGCTTAAGATCGAGATTGATAGTCGATTGCTGACGGTTGATTCTGCCCATATCATATACATAATACATACCTATATATTCCGCCTAATTGCTTGAGATCGAGATTGCTATTTGATATTAATTTGCTTCAAATTATGAATGGAATTCAACAATCTGCAATTCTTAACTTGCTCCGCACTAACATTGTTTGCATCGCTTTGTTGAATTGAATTCGATTGTAATTGACGCGTTTGATCAATACTTGTGTTAAATTTTTTCCCACCATATCGATTATCGCTTGCTAGGTTAGATTGCATCCTAAAAATTACTCCAGTTCTTCAAATCTCTTTCTAATTTCAACTGTTTTATTTTTATTTGGATGCAGTTTCTCCCTTTACTGATGGAATTGGTCTTCCGGAAGACATTGTTGTGGCTGAAATTCTATCAAGACTACCCATCAAGACTCTTTTCAAATTCAAGTGTGTCTCTAAACTCTACAACTCCATCATCTCTAACCCAAAATTTGCTCTGAACTTTATGCAACTCGCATGTTCTTCACCTAAATCATCGTTAGTGGCGCTCCTATATCCATTCACGGACTTGTCCAAATACCAAGGTGGCTTCTCCAATAACGTCAAGGATTTGGCTAGGACCAAATTAGACCGAGTTGATGCCGATCATCTATCAATAAAGGTATCCACTTTCTCCCTACCAGATAAGGGTAGTTATAAGATCATCGGCTCCAGCAATGGATTAATACTCTCTCATACACATTCAGATTATGGCCGCAGCACGAGCGGCCTCTGCGAACCACCCAAGCATATGGTCCTCTGTGTCTCCAACCCCCTCACCGAGCAATCTGTATGCATTCCCAAATCAACCATACCGTGGGATAAGAAGTTGCATCTTTTTATTGCCACGAGACGTGATCAAGCTACCACCTTGACTTATACAATCGTGATTGTGCACTACTTTCCTATGTTGTACTCGTCGTTCTACGATCCCTGGCAATACGCAAGTGCTACCATAGAGATATTCTCTTCGGATACTGGGAGGTGGGCGTTTTAGGAAGTGGATTGCCCCGCAGAAATTTTCAAAAGAACTAGTACTACGGCAAAGGCATGTTTCTCTTTCAAGGGTATCTTGCATTGGCTAGACCATTCTACGAGGATCATAATAACTTATGATCCCTATGACAACCCCAACCAATTTGGTCGCATTCCATTGCCCAGCAGCCAGAAGAAGGTTCGTAGGAGTCTAATTTATTCGGGCGATGATGAGATGATAAAGTACTGCGAGATAAAAAAAGGGTCATTACGGATGTTGTCGTTATGGCGATTAGTGGACTCTGTCAAGGGAGAGTGGTGCTTCGAGGGTAACTTTGAGATACCCCCTTTGATCCATGGTTGCAAAGGAATTATGGTTGCTCCGTATCGTTGGAGCCGTGACGTGATTTGTCATCCGTTTGCAGTAGGCCAAAAGTTTATGATTATGAATGTTAAGACAGGAAGGAGGAAATACGTGAACTTGTTTGTGAAAGGTATCGTATGGGCAATTGAATTTAGCACTTGCGAGGATGATTTCCGGTAGAGATGTGTCCATGGTCTACCCCATTTTATGCCAATTGAATCTGCCCTTTTAAAAATTACATTGTTATTCTAAAACCTTGTCCTAATCTTTATGTATTATGCCCTGTATATGTATTCTAAAACCTCCTCCGGCCATCTATGTATTCTAAAACCTCCAATAAAATCTGTAATACATGATCTTCTTTAATCGTTTTTTTGAATGTATAAGCCACTTGTGAGGATCAACTGTTCCATCAATCTTTATTGAATAATACAACTCCAAAATGCTCTAAAAGTAGTACAAACAAGAATTTCCCAACTGCAAAGGTACAATGTTCATACGATGAAGGACAAGAAAAATAGAAGAAACTAAAATATACAACAGAATGCTAGTGCATATATAAGAGTGGGAAGACAGCATGGTGATAAATAGTTGGATAATTGTGGGCTAGAAGAATGGTCAAGAGTAGACCTGTCAAAACACCCGACCCGGTGACCCGTCCCGACCGATCGAAATTTTTTGGGTCAAGATCCGAAAATTTTAACCCGGGAATTTTTTTTGACCCGAACCCGAAAACCCGGAAATTTTCCGGGTAATCTGGGTTTGGACCCGGTGACCCGATTGACCCAGTAATTTTGACCCGATTGACCCCGTGACCCAGTTGACCCGGTTGATTTATAATTAAATATAATTAATTTTTTTTATATTTAATTAAAATTTATCGCAAAATTATCAAATTATGATTTTTTTTTATTTCAAAAAGAAAAAATTGACAAACCCGAAATCGACCCGAACCTGCCCGAAACCCGATCAAATCCGGGTTCTAGTCAACCCGAAAAACCCGAAACCCGTTTTACCCGGGACCCGTTTTACACGAGACCCGGAGTGACCCGACCCGAACCCGACCGGAATGACCCATTTGACAGGTCTAGTCAAGAGGATGGACAGTGTTACGTACAATTCATAGTTGGGTAGGAAGGCAATGTGGAGTATGAATGATATGCGAATTCCTTTCACCAACATAATTAAAGAAACAGACAGAGAATATTCAAAGACGATGAGATGGACAAACTCTCCTTTCAAACGAGACGTTGTATTAATGTACAAGTATTTTTGTACAGCTCTCGAAATACAACACTCTTACTAACACAACACTAAAGACCAACTCACGGTAATATACAAACTCACACACTCGGACTAGTGGACACTTACTCACACTTGCACTACGTTCTTCACACTCCACTCACACCTTACACATACCTCTAAGGGCTATTTTTAGCCCACTATGTCGGTGACACTAGCCACCCTTCACATATATTACAAGCTCTTCCTAGATAATTCTAGACATCTTCACTCCTAGTCACTTCCCTATTTTTCTAGACTCAATTAACTAATTAGTTAGCCAATTCAAGAGTCTTCCACCAGCCCAAAATATGGCACAAAATGGGTAGCAAATCAGTTCACCCCACCGGCCCATCAGCCCATCAATATTGGACTATTTGAAATATTACATTACCCCAACATATAGTTATATCAGTTGGAAACAAAGTGAGAGCTGAGAAAATAATATGAAGAACAGGGCCTAAATGTTTTAAATCCATCTCAAATTCTCAATCAATCTAAATATTGAAGGGGTATTGAAAGAACAGGGCCTAAATGTTTAAAAATCATCCGAGTAAGCAATCATTGTCCAAGTACTTGAACCCAAGAGATTTGAGGTAATATGAAGAACGCTGAACAAGTAGAGACCCGGCCACCTTGACACCCAGCTAGTCCGATCTTCATATTGTCATCCAAAGGCACTTGTTGTACCTTGACTGACAAACAGACCACATTCAGTAGAAAGTTTGAGATTGTATAACCATTAGGGACGAATTGGAAGATGTATAAACCCACCACAAGAAAGTGTTAAGGCAGACCACATTAATTCAGTCCATAGAGCTAAACATGTCTTTCTCATGGACAAAAAAAACACCACAAATTGTGTCGTGCAAGAAGAATATATGTCTGCAAGAATGGGTACATACAACATTAACACGGGATCTCTGAAGCTATAGGGATAACAGGATGCATCATCTGCAAGGGATGGAAGAGAAAATAAACAAAATCGTGTTTTTACAAATATAGCAATAGTATGGTTTTATTAATAAAAAATCACAAATATAAACTATATAACATTATAAATTAAGATTTATGATATTATAAGTTATGATTTTATAACATTATACTAAATTTTTTTTAAAACAGAAAGAATTTGGCCATATAGCTAAGCCCTATCAGCCAAGAGCATCCTTGCGGATGAGAAGACATAACAGAGAGTCATCATGCATCATAGGTCCGTGTGAAGCATAGCTAATACGTGATAGGCGATCAGCCACAAAATTTGCTTCTCGGAAGACATGACGAATCTCGACAGAACCAAAGAAACATAGCTAATACTATTTGTTTACTTTCTCATTGTGATTTATGAATAAAAACATATAAATTTATTTCTTTTTTTTTAAACCATAAATCTCTAATATTACATATGATTTGACATCGAAACTCAAGTGAAATAATAATTGTAGTATAATCTTCTTCTAGTCATTCCGTTTATAATATTAAAGATACATTATGTACCTTCTAATAATGACCTTTTATGTATGTTGTAAGACACTATGTTATTCAAGACTTGTATTTTTATAGAATTTTTTTATTATTATAGTTGTATGTTGTATATATGACAGTATATTTTGGATTTGACGTAAATAGACAAAATCAAACAGGTCAAAAAACCCCATATATTTCACCCATCTCAGTCGATTACCCGTTGAGTTGTGGGTGGAGTGGATATTGGTGAAGTGAATATGGATAGTCGCGTGGGAGTGATTGGGTAAAATAAAGGTTTATCCCCCAACACCCAACCCATTGTCATCCCTACTTAAACCATCTCCCTTTCATGTCATCATTTAATTTGGACCCATTTATGTCCTTAGGGCGTACATAGTCTCTTGGTCCTCTAATATAATGGGTTTCTTTCTTGCCCAAGGGAAGAAGTAAATCAAAGAACAAATACAGAGATCTATTAAGCATTTTCTTATCCTTCAATAGTGAACCAAAGTGTGAGAAGAAACAAAAAATAGAAAGGAGAATGAATAATTAGTAATTAGTAGTTCATTTAACTCATTTGTTAGTGACTAATTGATCAAATGTGATACTTTTTTTTTCTTATTCCTACATTCAACTTTTCACTTGTTTTAGTTTATCTTTGTCTTTGTTTACTAGAAACATAGAGTTTTTGAGTTTATAGTAATCATCAAAGAAATATTGTTAGGACCTTGTGTACTCTTCCAAACCGATTTGGAATGAGATAGAGAGTATAGAAGAGGTAAACTATTTCATTGATTCAAGAATGGATTGTTCAGCCCCCAATTACAAGTATTTATATGCTCATGTCCTAACAATACTCCTTTCCTTAGAAAAGAACCTTGTCCTCAAGGTTGATTTTCATAAAATTCAGGGAATTGGTGTAGGACATGCCATGCGGGCTCCCATGTTGCTTCTTTTGCTGGCAAATTGATCCACTTGATGAGCCATTCAACCATGGGGTCTCCACTGGCTAGCTGTTGCACTCTGGAATCCAACACAGCTTCAAGAGCCACTATGATTGATCCTGCTTCATCTGTCACAGGGAGTTCAGGTTGCACTGCAATGAGAGGCCCAATTCGTTTCTTTAGCTGAGAAACATGAAACATTGGATGGATCCGAGATGAAGCTGGTAAGGCCAATAGAAATTGGCACTTAGCTTTAAGCATTTTCTCAAGGCCAAGGATGACTGCCTATATGGTTGGAGCTTCAAGTACACCATATGTCTCCCAGTTCCAGCACCCTCTCTGTTCGTTTGTCATCTGCAAAGAATTTCATGCGCTCTTATGCTTCCATCAACCCAGACTTCAAGATCTGCAGAGCATTCTCCCTCTCCTGTACCCAGTTTTCTATTGAAGCTGTTGTCACATTGCCTGAATGAAGGCCTAACAGCGGAGGAGAGTAGCCATAGAGAGCCCAAAATGGTGACATTTTCAGTGCTGTGTGATGTGAAGTGTTGTACCACCATCCTGCCAGTGAAATCCACTTTGCCCAGTGCCTAGGCATGCTTGATGACATACACCTTAGGTATGTTTCTAAGCATTGATTGACTCTCTCCGTTTGCCCATCCGTTTGAGGGTGGTATGCAGTTGACAACTTGAGGGAAGTGCCTAGCTTGGTGAAGAGCTCCCTCCACAGGTGACTAGTGAAGACAGGGGCGGAGCCAGGAAAAAGTCGAGGGGGGGGGGGGCTCGCCTATTTTATCGGGATTTTTTTTTGAATATATATGACATACAAATTTTTTTTGTAAAGAATATAACAGAAAACACATTAAATACATGATTTAAAAGACTAAAAGTGAAAAAAAAAACCATTAAATGAAGCCATAGGGATTTGAACTCAAGACTTCTCCATTCAGATTCACACCTCATACCAACTAAGCTTGACAAACTTATTGATTTATTACTCTTTTTAACTTGTTTTAACCCTTAAATTATCAAAAATTACAAAAAAAAATACATATTTTTTATTTTTTTTTTACGTTTTCCCCCGACCACGGGGGGGCTCGAGCCACCTCATGCCCCCCCTCCCTCCGCCCCTGAGTGAAGACCTTGTCTCGGTCAGACACAATGTCATGTGGCAGCCCATGTAGTTTGTACACATTGTCTAAGAACAATCGTGCTATTTGGGTTGCAGAAAAGGGATGGCTTAGAAGCAGGAAGTGGGCATACTTAGTGAGCCTATCCACCAATACCAATATCACATCCCATTCTCTAGATTTCGGCAACCCCTCAACAAATTCCATACCCACTGAATACCAAGGTTACTCAGGGATAGGTAAAGGTTGCAGCAACCCAGGATATGCTATGGTTTCATGTTTGTACCTCTGGAAAACATCACATTCCATGACAAATTGTTCCACAAATCCCCTAAGTTTAGGCCAGTAAAATAAAGCCTTAATCCTATGGTAAGTGATACATGCGCCTGAGTGCCCTCCCATAGCTTCAGTGTGGAATGCTAGAGTGATCTTGGCTCTCAAATCCAAGCTCTGTCCTATCACAATTCTTCCCTTATATCGAAGGATTTCACCTTGCCATTTGAATGGTGAGTTGGCATCAATTACTGCTGCAGGTCTCAATTCCTCAATCTCAGTATCACCACCATAGCTGCCCACCACTTCTTGCACCCAAGCTGGTTGTATCACCACTAAGGCATGACACACACCCCCTACTTGTTGATCGGGCAGTCCCCTCCTAGATAAGGCGTCTGCTACAACACTTCTCCTTCCCATCCTATACTGAATGGAGTAATTCAATCCTAGTAGCTTCCTGACAGCTTTCTTCTCCAAGTGAGTTGTTACTTGCTGGTCTAGGAGATGCCGAAGGCTCTGATGGTCAGTGATGATGGTGAAGTGCTTAGGCTCTAAGTAATGACGCCACTTCTCAATAGCATATAGGATTGGCAGGAGTTCCTTCTCATAAGTTGAGAGTAGGAGGTGCTGGCCATGAAGTGCTTTGTTTATGAATGCCAGTGGTTTTCCTCCCTGCATCAGTACTGCCCCTATACCCACATCACAAGCATCTGTTTCTATCTGAAAGGAAAGATAGAAGTCGGGCAATGTGTATTTATTGGCAGTGTACATATATATAGTCTTAATTTGTGAATGACTACATTTTTAAATAATCATGAATATTAAAAGATAATTTCACATTGAGTTGGTTGAAAGTGCCGTTGAAACATTGTCTATTCAATATGAAAATAATTTAATTTTTATTTTAAACATTAATTATACATATGATTGATGATTATATTAGGAATTTTACACGTTAAGCATATTTTACACGATAAGGACTTTTTACATTTGAAGAAATCCATATATATATATCCATACACTATATAGGGTGTGGTTCGGGTGTGCACAACCCTTAGGGTGTGCACTGTGCACAAATATTATTCGGTGAAATGTGAAACATTCTACCGAATACTGTTATGTTTTTTTCCGTTCAGTTCAGATGAAAACGTCCCAATTCCGCTAAATAATTTGTAGCATATCGATGTTTGATATCACTTCATAAGGGAAAAGGTTGGAGATGATGTGAGCGTATAAGAAATGGGCGAGGCATTGTCAAGAGAGAAGCGAAACCTTCTGTGCCAATGATGAGTCACATATGATGAACTTGTTGAACATCTTTGAAGGTCTGCGGATGTTGCTGGATGATGTAAAGGATCACACTACAAAAAAAAATTGAAATTTGCTACCCTTGCTAGCTTCGACATGCGATTGCCGTAGCAATTGGTACCCTTTTGCTATGGCATTAGCCACGGCAAGCGTTGCATCTGAAGAAAAAACTAGGACGGTAGCTTCGGGTGAAGTTGCCGTAGCTAGTCTCCATCTCTAAAAACGCAAGGCATACATACATCTCTAAAAACGAAAAATTCCCAAATCCCCCATTTCAATTTCAATCCTCCCTCCCTCTTCTACCGCTAGTCTCCATCTTCTCCCGTCCCGTACTCGCCGGAGCCTGTACTCGCCGACGGAATTCTCTCATCTTCTCCCTCCCTGATTCTCATCCCCACCAAGCCCTACTTTAAGATCAGGGTTTGATTTCAGATCTGGGTTTGATTTTACTGACAGCCTGTTTGGATGGTGGTATTTGGTGGGATTTTTTAAGAAGGGAATCGAAGGGAAAGTAAATTATGGGTTTGGATGAATAATTTAAAGGAAGTGAAGAGATCTCAAATTTGAGTAACTGCTCAATTTGGTGGGATTTCACAACCCACCAAAACGGTGGAATTTGGTAGGAAAGTGAAATTCCTCCCCTTCCCTTCACTATGGGTTTTGATCTTGTGTTTCCTCTATGAAAACTGCAATCTAAAACCCAGGAAAGAAAACCAGTACTTCTTTCCCATTTACTGGCCTGATATTTTTACAAATGGTTTGGGTAATTGATAAGGGAATTTTTTTAGTTTTACAGCTGTGAAGTATCTTGGAAAGGTAGCTGGTCAAATAGAGAAGATGAAGGTGATGGAGGAGATGGGTAACCTGTAAATATCTCATCTCTCTCTCCCTTCAATTTTTTATTCTCGTGTTTTCTCCTTACTTTAATTGCTTAATTTTGTTCTTCTTTAGTGGATGATGAGCACAAAGTTAAGAGAACGGCTAATGGTGGAAAAGTAAGCTAGCCCTTTCGTGCTCCACTGTCCCTTTTTTTTGGAATAGATCTGTATTAGGTTTCTAAATGCTTTATGATATTTGGGATTGTTTAGCAATTATCTGAAATATCAAATCAGTTATTAAAATCCTTGTTTGCAGGGAACAATGGTGTTGCAGTAATGCTTTTTGATCCTAGGAAAGGGAATGTTTCAAGGATAGAAAGAAAGTCTAGGGTGAAATTCGAGCATGTATCGGCACCCCAACCAGCTGATGTTGCAAAATGAAAAGAAAGGAACTGAAAAACTCTATTGAGGTACTGAATTATTTGACATTATATGATAGAGTTTTCTCGATATCCTGGGGCTTTCTCTCCACTTTATGGGATTCATGTAATTTATCTGATTATTGGTCATTCCTAGTTTTTATTTATAGCTGCTGAAGTTGCTGATATGCAAGCTTCGTTTCAGCAAGAAGTTGCTTTTCTTTTATATCATACATCTTAAAAAGGGGGAAAAAAAGAAGAGTTGATATATCATTTATTTGCAAAGTAGGTTAGCCCTTCTTGGTCTTGGTATGGATTTTATCACCTATGCTTTAACATGTTGTACCACTCAACCCAAGTAAGGAAATAATACATTAACAAGATTTTCATTCTTGAATCTTAACTTGTACCTCAAAACACACAATTCAATTTTTTTCAAATGTTGATTCCTCCCTGGAACGGGGATACCCCTCTTATTCCTTAGCACTGTCTACTTTGTTTTCTTTACATCTAATCAAATCTCATGTTTTTTTTTGTTTGTTTGGCATTGTGACTACAGATTACTGATGTTTATGGATTCTAAGTTGTTGAATATCAATTGATGCTTGTAAAGCAGGAGCTGCTGAAGAAGAGGCATGATATGTGGTTGATTTATCCCTTTTTATGTTTGGAACATTTCTTTCTGCTAATGGATGAAGAAATCTATCACTTGAATTCCGACAGTTGTTTTTTCGTTTCAGGTTCCTCTTTATAAACACATTGTTGAACTTTCATTGTGTTTAATGCATTGGTTGTTAAGGTATGCAGCAGGTTCCTCTTTAAAGTTTAATGCATTGGTTGTTAATGAGCTTCTATAAGCTGATTTTGATGCAAATAAATGCTTATTGCGGACACTTCTGAACCAAAATTCAATGAATAAATCTGCAAACACTGTCTTTGACTATTTTTCTCTCTGATTTTTTTTCCTGTAATCAAAGATCATGCTTCTAATTCCTTGAGCTGTTTCCTAGTTAAGTTTATAATGATTTCATGGTGTAATTGGTATTTAGTTTCTTTGTAGGTGCCTTATCGTTGAACTCATGTAGCTTTCTACTCTATTATGTTTAGCCGTTCCTACCTTGGGTAAAATAATAGCAACGTCATTGCTTTCTATTAACAGAAAGAAGATTTAGTTAAGCTATTATTTTAGTTGATATATCTCTTTAGGAAAAAAAATAGTTTACTTTTATAGAAGTTTAACTGCACTGGATTCCAGATTTCTGACACTTTAAGTAAGAAAAGAGTCGAGAGGATTGAAAGAATGGTCATTTGAAGCCGGAATCGATAATGTTTTTTCATTTATTCTCAGCAGTGCACACATGACACATGTGATGGCTTTCTTTCTTCTCACATTTTTCGTCATTCTGGCATGGCTTATGAATATTATCCTTAATTCGCTGTCTTCTCTTGGGAGCTATTTTTATTGAAGGGTATTGATTTTTCATTGTGAGAGTCCTTGTGTTATGCTCTGGTTTTCGGAATTTACTTGTGTTTAAACGGCCACACAGCAGTATGTTTCAATACAATTCTTCTACAAGTATGCTATTTAACTATGGTAAAATTCGACTAGTTTCTAGCTTGCTGTTTTTTAGTCAACTTTTAGAAGTTCCAGCTGACTTTGGCAAACCACTTGATGCATGGTTTATAGTTCAGCTTAGCATCTCAGATAAGTTGGTGTTGGTGTTCTTATGTTTACATAAAGACATGTTTACTTTATGCTCTGTTCTGATCTCTTTCTGGACTAACCAGACCCTCATGAGTTGTGGCATTTTGTGTGTGTTTGTGTATCCTGTTTTCTGGTTCAAAATTTGATGCTCTATTTGCCCATCTCATTTTCAGGAAATTATTGTCTTACTCATTGGAGCTAGGACATTCGAAGAGGCAATGCGAAGGTAAATACTCACACTAATTGTATTAATACTAATTTATTAATTCAATCCTGAAAAAGTTTCCTAGTTTGTCAAGACAAATCCAAGTTTATAATTTATTGATTTTAATTATCTCTAATTTCCAGTTTATAGTGTATATACTATACTAGAACCGAACCAATGCATATGATCTTATGCGGTATTTTGTGGTTAAGCCTTGTAAAAATTAGTTGCTTTAATTCCTCATATTCCCACTTTCGAATATTTAGGCATTTTTTCGCACTTTCCCCCATTATCTAGTTTAGTTGTTGAATTTGTGATTTAAGTTTTGTTATTATCAATTAAGAGTGGGATGCTTGCTTTGGTAGGTTCTATTAGGTTGACTTATCCTTGCCCATCCATTTTTTTCCTTCAAAAATGTCTCTGCTACTGGAGCTTTACAGCCAAAGTTTCAGACTTGCATTTTGAAGAACCATGGATAAAGATAGAGAAGAAAATTATAGATCTTGACATTCCCATGTGTCAAATTGGAATTGTTTCGGCATCAATATAGGCTATCTCACTACTTATCGACGCATTATGTATATTTATTGTATATAAACTATGTATTTTTTAACATTTTATTTTGTATGTAAATTTTGTAAAATTAATGAAATTTTATTATATAGGTAAATTTTCGGTTTTATTTATTTTTTTTAAAATAAAATATTGGACTTTTTAGCCCGGGACTAAAGAATCCGGGCTAAAAAGCAGTTTTTATAAAATCTACCCCACACTCTAGCTACGGCAGTTAGCTGTCGCTTATCCGTCGCTAATTTTCTTGCTACGGCTATTTGCCGAAGCTACCAAATTTTGCCACCCCAAAATTCGTCACTCCCCATTTGCCGTAGCTAAGCCCAAGCTAGATGCCTTTTGCCACCCCTTGAAGGCCTTTTGCCACGGCTTTTTGCCGAAGCAAATTTCATTTTTTTTTTGTAGTGACATGTAAGTGAAGGTCGTTGTGAAGAAATCATTTCAAGTGTCTTTGGCATCTTGAGGACTGCAAATTCTCTATGCAAAGACATGTTTGAAAACTTCACATTGGTTTGGTATCATCATGGAGAAAACTTCACATTGGTTTGGTACACTATTTTGCTGAACACTGGTTGAAAATCCAGCCTTTATGGAGCACAGTCAGCCTAAAGGTAATTAACAACCCCAATGACTTATTTTATCACTGTTTTTACCTTATTAATTTATACTCCTATTTATCTTCAGGTTGTAACTAGTCCAAAAGCTACTTGGTGTTCAATGTCATCTAGGAGATCATCTCTACCAATGTCTTGTGTGTGGTCTTTTTTGCACGGTAGAAGTCCCCGAACGCATGCTTTTAAGCATAGTTTGGATGTGCATCATTTCTTCCTAGATCGAGAACCCAAAAGGTTTTTCAAACTACCGGAGAATGTACGGTTTGAACATCCATGCTTTTGGGATCTGCTGGAATTGATGGACTGATCGTTCTTCTTCTTGCAACATACGAAGTATAGGAAAAACTAAGGTAGCTGATCACCGTCCTTCTTGTTCATGTATGTAGCCTGACTTTTTTGACATAGTACGTTGAATTGTTGATTCTTTTCTGGGATGTGGGGTATGGCTCTTTGGATGGGCTAGGTCTGTTGTACGGAGAGCCTTCGATTTTGTTTGCTGGTTATTCATATTTGAGAATTTCATGTTCAGCTTACTTGCAAATTGTATAGCTTCACCAACTATATCCCAATGTTTGGGCTATTCCAACTCAAATCACCTTATAATACATCTCCTTGTTGTTGGGGATATCGACACACGACTCAAGTCTCGTCAGTGGATCCTTCTCTAAGTGTGGAACACGGCTCTCAGCACAACCCGGCTCTCCCGACCGCCCGAGACCACACCAAGACCACGCACCGAAACCACCAAGATACACCAACGCTTCTCCTCGTGCTCATTCTTGGAACCGGAACCTCCATATAACGGGTCAAAGGCAAGCCCGTGGGTGGTGACCGTGGAGTCTGTCTCGACATGGTCCTCATGACCCTCTCTCGAACCATCGACTCTAATACCACTTTTTGGGGATAGCGACACACAACTCGAGTCTCGTTAGTGGACCTTCTCCAAGTGTGGAACGCGACTCTCAGCACAACCCAGCTCTCCCGACCGGCCGGGACCATACCGAGACTCTGACCCAAAACCAATTCGTGTTGAGGGGAGTAGCCTACCTACTTTTATACTAGTTTGGAACCCTCCCAACTTCCGATGTGGGATTTCTTGTTCCACATGTGCACACCCAACACTTGTTCTATCATTACTTTTAAATATACACCATATTGTTTGCTCCCAGCCTATACCTTGTTTAATGCCAATAATATACATATTGCACACCTGATTCCTCCACCTACCTCTGGTTCTTCTTATTTTGACATGTTGGGTTGCCATCCTAGTTTCTTCGCAGACCATTATCAAATGTTAAACCACTGCTCATCGGACTTCCAAGTCAATCATTACAAATGGTTACAAACTAAATTAGTTTCGATACGAATATAAGCTCTTGGAATTATAGGGGTATTAAAAGAAGAAATTACTGGACGGATAAAGAATTATTCTGCAAAAACAATTACATTAACGTTTTGGCTCTACTCGAAACTAAAGTAAGTACCACTCCACCAGATAATCTTTGGTGGATGTGTGGTTTCCAAAATATAGCTTTCGATCATGTAGTCGGATTCTCAAGCGACATTTGTCTCCTTTGGAAGGATCTTCCGCCTTCTAAGGGTGAAATCATAGTAGTTACGATTCAACACAGGTTCATCCACATAAATTTTAGGGATCCGAATCTAAACCAAGCTTCTGCGTTTATTATAGTTTACGCACCACCTAATTACAACTCCAAAGAAGATTTCTGGGACTCTCTATCCCTTTATACGAGCCAACTTCTTCTATCCTTTTGTATATTGGGTGACCTGAATGACATCTTTATTCCTGATGATAAACTCGAAGGTATACCTCCATCACAAAATCGGTTCAGAAGACTTCAAACGATCAAGAACGATCTTATGCTCCATGATGTCCTCACCCACGGTGGCCATTTTACATAGCAAAATAAAAAAAAAAATTGGGGAACCAAATAACAGCTTTGCAAAACTTGACCGATTACTGGCTCAAAATGAAATTATTTCTTTGTATGACGGTGTAAGGGTTAGAATACACCCCTTCACAATATCTGACCATTTCCCGATCTCGGTTGACCTTAGAGCACCAACTCATATAAACAAAAAACCTTTCCGGTTTGAATTGACTTGGATTATTAAGCCGGAATTCTTGAACATTGTGAAACAAGCATGGAGACTAAACATGTTTGGTTCCAATATGTACAAACTATTGAAAAAACATCTCTACCAAAATATCTCACCAAGTGCTGACACAAACGCACTTTCTGTAATATTCATAAACAGGTTTTCCAAACTGATGAAGCGTTGCTGCACTTGCAACATACTATTATCAATAATCCTAGTACATACAACTGCTTTCTACACAAAAGACTCCTAAATAAAAGGGAACGAATGTTAGATTTCCAACGACGTTATTGGAGTCAAAGGGCAAAGGTCAAACACACCAAACTAAATGACACGAATTCCTCTTACTTCCATCGCATCGCCTCTGCAAAAAGAGATAGAAAGCTTATTAAATACATCTCTACGGACTTGGGTTTGGTTTTGTCGAACCACAAGTTGATCCAACATGAGTTTTTAACCACCTTATTCGCTCGTTTAAAGTCTTCATACAACCACCATCAGTCTTTCAACAAGGACCTTAACATCATCACAAATGACATCTCCCCTTCAGATAAATCTATGCTAACAAGAGCTGTCAAAACAAAAAAATTAAAAACACACTTAATTCTATAAAAGTTGATAAAGCACCGGGCCCGGCAAATTCCCAGCAGGTTTCTACCAAAAATTGGCACTTCGTCCAATCGATAACATTACTGCCTCTTGGCTTGTTTAGCCGCTTTATTACCCGTACAAATAGTTGGGACACCAACAAACTACAGTCTGACATGCATGGTCTTTTGGATCAAGCAATTATTTTACACATTAATACAATTACACTACCACCGACAAAGGCTTTCCTTGATCGCCTTTACTGGTGTCCGAGTAAAGACGTTTTGTTTTCTACTAGGTCTACAACATCGTTAGTCCATAACTATGCTAGGGATAAAAACTTCGGTTGCAAGTGGATATGGAAATTCAATATCCCTCCCAATGTTAAGCATTTCCTTTGGAAAGTAGCCCGTGATGGTCTACCGACGATTGATAGATTACAACGTGCCCAGAGTGTCGTTCCTTTGGGTTGCGGTTTTTGCGGAGGTGGTGCGGGACGAACATCGTTGGCACTTTCGCCCTTTGCCAAATAGTAATACAATCCAACTCAAACACAAAACCAATAGATTAGTCAATCAATCACTTGATAAACTAAACAACTACTAGTATAGCCCGCACTACTACATTTCCAAGCCTAATGTAACATTTAAAATGTACAACATTTTTATAATTTGTTACCTTATGTGTCTATTGTAACATATTTGAATTTACATTAGCAAATTGTTACATTAGTACAAATTATGTTACATTGGATGTAACATTATTTAGAATAACGTAACACTTTTATATAAGCAACATCTTTCCCTCTCTAGCTAAAAAAAAAAAAATTGCATGTAATGTATTATATTATATTTTTTATTATCAATAATTTATTAGTTAATATATATATTATTTTTTAATAATAATAATAATATATTTCTATTAATATTTTTTTAATCAATATTTAATTATTTTAGATTAGTTTTATATTATTATTATTAATTTAAATTAAATTAATACTTATATTATTATCATCATTAATATTTTATTATTTAATATATATTATATTTTTATTTTTTATCATAATAATAAGATATTTCTAATAATATTATTATTTTTATCAGTGTTTTATTATATTAATATTATTATTATTATCAATACTTTATTATTTCATATATATTATATTATATTTTTATTTTTAATAATAATATATTTCTATGAATATTATTACTTTTATCAATATTTTATTATTATTATTATTATTATTATTTCAGGAATGGTTCATTCCGACAGCATACCAAACAACTAGCTCCAGCCTCCAGTAATGAGTCATTACCATTTTTTGATTCGATTCCGATTCCGATTCCCATTCCGATTCCAACACTCATATAAAACGGGGCCTAAGTTAGTCTAAAAATATTTTCGATGTTAACTTCAAGACTATTTTTTTGCCGACAAAACTTAGTTTCAGATCAATTTCGATCTCAGTTAACCTTTGATCTACTAACATAAAACACATAATTTTAACCTATAAATTTTTTTGGGATATTTAAAATTATACATTACCCTCCTATTTACCCTTGAAATATTTGGAGGTGATTCAATTTTAGGGGTCGGTAAAGATGAAATTTTAAGCGGGGTTTTGAAATTTGGCTAGGACCGCCATGAAAAATTGTGAAGGCAATTCCTTGGGAATAAGTAAATCTAGGGTTAATAGAATTGGAGAAAAGAGGAGCGCGCCGCTGCCAGTAATCTCACATCTCCCTTTCTCCTACCCCAAATAAACCAGATCTGGGAGTGTCTCTTGCTCCCCTCACCATCCATGGCGGTTCCCCCTCGGCCTTCCTTTCCCTATCACCTCTATGCCCTCAGATCGAGCCCGGTGCCACCACAGGTCCGCCAGCGGCTCCTTCGTCCCAGATCCGACCAGAGGGTTGAACAACGCCGATAACCTCTTCCGTCTCCTCATTGTTGTCGGCGCCGGACAGGAATTGGCCACTAGGGGCTGACCCAACAATGGAG
This sequence comes from Persicaria tinctoria, assembly GCA_037127255.1. Classification (NCBI taxonomy): domain Eukaryota; kingdom Viridiplantae; phylum Streptophyta; class Magnoliopsida; order Caryophyllales; family Polygonaceae; genus Persicaria; species Persicaria tinctoria. The sequence goes on along the minus strand of JBANSL010000007.1, from coordinate 13,593,855 downwards.
CAAAGCCTCTCTCTCTTTTCTGTCGACTCCTCATCCACCATGGGAGCCAGCTCGAAGTTCCTCTTCTCGTCTTGCTCTCCCGCGGTTCCGATTTTCCAAGACAGAGACAGCCTCCTCGACACCGACCCGGCGCCTCTCTAGAGCCATTGATGAAGGATGAAGCCCAGTCCTAGGTGAATTTCAACTTCCTGGATTGTTTTTGTTTTGAATATATCATTTTAGAACCTTGATTACTTTAATTGCATTTGTTGTTTTCTGATGATTTTCTATTGCCGAATTTTAACTTCCCGGATTGCTAGTTGTTATGCCTTTCAAGATGCTTTGTGTTTCTGGGTTGGGGCAAACCTAATTAAATGAAGAACATGAGGTTTGTTCCAAGAAAGTTATTCTGAAATGGTTAAATAAGACCTTCTATTTGTGTTTTGATCTAGAAATGTTGGAGTCCCTTGTGATTGTGAGGTTTGAATTTTTCTTGCATAAGTGATGGGGTTTTGTCCTGTTGTAAAATTTCCGTCTGCACAACCTTCAAACTTGAACAATTAAAGAGCTTATAGAAGTTGTTCACAAGTAATGACCTCTACTTATTACTTACTTTCTAGATAATAAGACAGAATCAAGCAATTGAATAATTTTTTTTGTTTTGTTTTTTTAATTGATGAATCAGGTGTCTTGAGGCTTCAAAATCTGATGAAATTAGTCTGGCTGACCTCATGTGTCTAGAGAGCGAACTTGCTAGTCATCTAACAAATATAAGAGCAAAGAAGGTATTTGTGATGATTCTTTCTAATTGAGTATGAGCTTGTATTCCCTGGACATATCTATATTTTGTCAACTTTGTGGAGTACAAATTTCAAACAACTTCTGCACTTACAGAATCTCTATTACCATTTATGCTCCATGAACATCAATGAATTGATTACTTCTAAAATTTGCCTTTTACATCTCGAATATATAGTGATAGAACCTAATCAACCTATGAATGAAAAAAAGAAAAGCCGAAAGGGAAACCATCTTTATGCAAGTATCTCACAATCATTCGCCATCCTTTTTCTCGTCTTTCGTATTGAATGATGAAAATTTTCACCACTTTCCATGCGTCCTGCTAATCTTCTATATACATTAGTGTCAAAGATATGTTAACCTGTGACTTTTGTATGGTCTGTGCAGGTTCCTTTTGTTCTTAAGCAAGGTGCTCAGCAATCAAAATCAGATATGTTGTTGTGAATTTGGAAGGATCAAAGCATCCCTTGCCTCTCATTACAGTTTCTCATGTGATGCAGCCCATTACTACTACTCCATACACTTTAATGCAGGCAATATTTGGTTGAGAATATGCTGTGAGTTGTTTGCTGCTAGCTCTTTTCTGGTTGTCTACATTTTAGCTATGGTCGATCATGATGATTCTTCAAAATTAAACTATCAGGAGCAAATTGACCTGTTGGTTTGCAGTGATACAGATCATGCAATTAGGTGTTTTGATCTATATATTCAATTGAACTTTTTTTTTAATTTCCTCAGGTAGGTTGGCCTCCTTGATGAGGAAAAAATTCTTCCTCCTGGAAAGAAGATTACTGCTGTTGGAGTGTGCTATTTGAAAGATGATGGTGTTCTAGAAATAAAGTCATGCAACAATCTTTCATATTTTCTGTGAGTAGATTACAACCCTAAAAAATCTGTAGTTTCTTTGGTCGGCTATCATGAGAGTAAACATACAATATTCTATGTCATCACATCACATTCTTATATAATTTTGAGTTTAGTTTCATTGATATAGCTCTTATTTTGGAGTCAAAGACTTGTTTTGCTAGGTTCCTCTCCTTTACTTATTTCTTTCATGTTTTCTTACAAATGGACGGGTTTGCCACATAAGTTCTTTATGAACAAATCATGCTAGATGACTATTTGACTCTTTCTAACAGTAACCTTCTTCTTGTTCCTATCATTGAATGCAAGGTAAAAATGAAACTTGTAGACCTAAAGTAGATTTTTACCTTCAGTGGAATATCATCAATTAATTCTAGTCTTATAGTTTAATTCTTTGTTGGAATGTGATATTCATTAACACTAAACCCGAGCCCATTAGGATTTCAGGAAAGAGTAGAGTTCAGTGTGATTATGAATGTCATATCTTTATGTTGTGTTCCTTTCTTTTATGATTTTTTTTGCAATGTGTAGCATGTTATTTCTTTGTATTTTGTTTTGCTCGTTGAAGCTTAACTTTTGTGTTTCGCTCTATTGGTGGAGTCATTCACCTTTGTTTCTTAGGAGTTTGTGGCATATCTAAATTTTTTTTAGGGAGACCTGTTTTAGCTTAGCTTGAATCCTAGCAATTCTATTCTAAATTAACACTCTTGCTCATTGGCACCATAGCATACTTAGAGCAGTCAATACCTTTCCCCAAGTATGGGAAATAGGTTGTTGTTTTGGTATCATGCTGAATCTGTACTTTGACGCATACACTTTCTCCATATCATGGGTCGGAAGCTTCCTTGGTTAAAGGATGGGAAATAGGTTATTATTTTGCATGTATCACAAACTTTACAAAATTTGTCGATGATCGCTTTTGAAATTGTCACTTATCAACATGGTTTCTCTTAGTTATTGTTATTTTTATTCAACTTGTTTTTGAAATGGTATTTTTAAATGCTGAGATAGGATGGGAAACATGTTATTCTGCAGGAAGCGAGGAGAGAAGTCAGCAAGCTTTTAGCTGTTGAGGGCTTTGAATTAGAGACAGAAGATGAAGTGTAAACATGGTTAGTTGCTTCTATACACTTCCAACTGATATATGCTTTGAACATTAAATTCAAAAAATTTGGGGTTCATATAAATATATATATATATATATATATATATATTTATATATATATATATATATATATATATATATATATATATATATATATATATATATATATATATTTCAGAGAAATGAAATTGAAATTGACAGTTGATTCTCTTAAATTTGTTAACCTCCTTTTTATTGCTTTTGCTAATTTTAAGCCTTTTAGACCATCCACAATTGTGGTGAGCAAATGTGCAAATGTGTATTTTTTAGACATTTTTTTAGCTCCATTGGTTGTTTTGGGTGTGTGCAAATGTGCACATTTGAGCATGTGATGTGCAAATTTGAGCATACCATCTCCCCCATGTGCAAAAACTTTTACAAAAAGCAAGACAATTTCATTGGTTTATTTTTTTTATGATTTTATTTTTCTTTTTGTTTTAAATGAATTGTATTTCAAGGGTGTGTAAAAAATGCACATTGTACCAATGGAGCAAATTGCTAAAAAGTGATGTGTATTTTTACACATCATGTGCAAATGTGTACATTTTACAAAAAACCATTGTGGATGGTCTTAGCTCAAATTGGTAGAGCGTTGTACCAAAGCACAAATATGCGGGTTCAAATCCCGCATTGGCTACAAATTTAATTGAAATATGGTAGTTGAACTCAAGAGTAACATTGTTCTTTAAATGTAACACTATTATTTCGATGTAACATATTTGATCAAATGTAACAAATTCTATTAAGGTAACATTTATTCTAAAATGTAACATTTAACTCAAAAGTAATAGTTTTGGTATCAAATGTAACATTAAGTGTGATAAATGAAACAATGTTACATTAGTAATTAAAAACTGTTACATTAGATCAAATACAACGGTCGCAAATATAATCTAAAAAAAATGTTACCTTTGCCCTAATGTACCATATTTAAGTGATAATGTAATACTTTTAGGTGATACATTAGTTGCATATATATAGTAGTGGCAATTAAGTCCGGAGTCAAACCCACATGGAGAAGCGATTTCCTATTCAATAACTCTTAACAAACACTCTTATGACAAATCAATGATTTGTAGCAAATAACCAAGATGTAAAAGTAACCGACTTTATGATTGCAAAGTAGATTGATAACAAAGTAGAAAGAATATTTCACCTGTAATTCTCTAAAAATGGTTGGAGTTCATGGTTCTATGATTGATCTATCAATTATTCATAAACACATGTCTACTTGACTAAAGTTGAGAGATCCATAGGGATACAATCACCTTATTCAGTATCACTAAAGAATAATGTTAAAGTCTCAAGTAATCAGAACAATTGACTTATTGATTCAATGCAATTAAGACAAACCGGAACAACCCTAATCGACATATCCACAACATAGATCAATTGAAATCATCCACTACAAAGATAAAGAAATATCACTCCTTCAATACATTCGTTTGCTATCAAGAACACAATAACGAACACAAATATAATCATAGAAAAGTGGAATATGGTGATTAATCATAGAAAAGAACACAAATATAATCAATAAGCACAAGATGATAACTATGAATATGAATAACTAAATAGAATCAAATCATCACAATCCAAACAACCATGTCTTCGAATCGTTTACCTTAACCAAAACATCCTCAAATCGTTTACCTTAAGCATAACATCCTCAACAACTCCTCTAGGCTTAATACTAGAACGACCAGCGAGTTGGATAGTAACACTAGTTTCAGATAATGCATTGAGACCCAAAAACATGTACAAGTTATAAGACATAACATTGATTGAAGCACCTAGGTCTAACATAGCTTTGGTGAAGCTAGCATTACCTAATGCACATGGGATAGTAAACATACATAGATCTCTGCACTTTTCAGGCAATCTTTTCCGAAGCAAAGCAGAAACATTCTCACTTAAACTTACCTTTTCTCTCTTCTGCATCCTTTGCTTTTGTTTCATAGTGCATAGTTCTTTCAAAAACTTCGCATAGCGAGGCACAATTTTAATCAAATTGAAAAGTGGAATATTTACCTCACAATGAGCAAATGTGTCATAAAGAATTTGTTCATTTTCCCACTTACGATCAGATTTTAAGGCATGAGAAAAGGGTGGTGCAGGTCTTAAAACCTCAGAAGACCACTCTTTGGAAGATTTCTTCGGGGATTCAACAACGTCGAAAATCAGTTCCGTCACCGGAGGGGGCGCCGAGCGCCGTGGTGAGAGGCGGCGACACCGTCTTTGTAGTGTGTCGCCAATTTTTTTTTTTTGTCCTCTTCTCCCACATCAATTTCTTCCATAGGCATCTCTTCAACATTCCTAGTGGGCACATTCACTTGTTTACCTCATCTAAGGATCATGGCACTCACATTCTCCTTCGGATTCACTACCACTTGTGATGGCAACTTCCCCTAATCTTTCACTTTCAATTCTCCAATCTCCTTAGCCATTTGACTCAACAACTTTTCTTGAACACCCATCTTATCCAAGATTAACCTCAATGTCTCATCTCTATCATCTTGTTGAGCGTTTCTCGGACGATTCTCAAATTGTCCTCTTTGAAAAAGAACTTGTTGCTGCTGGCCTTTACCGTTGAATCCACTTTGATAGTTGGCATTGTAGCTCAGATTGTAATTGTTACCAAAGTTGCGGCGAGGTCCATAATCCATAGCATTCACATCAGCGATGTCCTCTTGAATCAAGGGACACTTGTCATTCGGATGAGTTGGATCCCAACAAACACCACAAGGTCTAGGTTGATGAGATTGATTCATTTGCATAGCTATCTTGTTCACTATATCCGTAAGCCTATTTATGTCGTCCTTGTGACCATCTCTAGAACTATCCAACTTATCAACTATTCTAACTCCTTGGTGTCTCCCATATTGTTGCGATGCATTAGCCAACCCTTCAAAAATCTGCATTGCTTCCTGAGGTGTTTTATCCAAAATATCTCCTCCACTAGTAGCATTGATGAAACTCCTATCGGTGTCAAGCAAGCCTTCATAAAGATATAGTACTAGATCATCCTCGGGTATACCATGCTACAAACAACTACCCTTAAGCTTTTTGAACAACTCAACATACTCATAAAGACTCTTCGTAGTTAATTGCTCAATACTGGATAACTCCTTCTTAAGTTTGTTGAGGACCTTGAGGCGAGTCGCATGAAAGTACTTTTGCAGGAAAACTTTCTTCAATTGCACCCAAGTAGTAATGCTCTCTGGGAGTAGGTAATAAAGCCAATCGCTTGCAGAATCTTTCAAGGTAAAAGGGAACACTCTCAACATCAATTGGTCATCGATAAGGCCTTGGGGTCTAAGTCTATCACACACACTTACAAAGGCAGCAAGGTGCTTGTTTGGTTCCTCCCAAGGCAATCCATGAAAGTAGGGTGAAATAGAAGACCAATTTGACTTATACTCAAATCTTGAACCCTCGGGGAGATTAGGAAGACTAATTGCAAGTGGTTGAGCACTCAAATTATGTTCCTTTAGGTTTCTCAGGGTCCTTCTTGGTGGATCAGCAACTTCTTCTGCCATCTCCTTGTTTGTATCAAACTCGAGCCCCCTTTTCAACCTAAGAGATCTTTCAATCTCATAATCAAAAGACAACAACAATGAATTAGAATATCTAGTTTGAACCATACAATGACACAAAAGACTCAAAGTGAAAAATGAAAATAAAACAAAAAGAAAGAGTAATAGAAAGAGATAAAGAAAAGCAAACTCCTTTGTTCTCCCCGGCAACGGCGCCAAGAATTTGGTGTGGGACGAACGTCATTGACACTTTCTCCCTTGGCCAAATAGAAATATAATCCAAACTCAGACGCAAAACTAATAGATTAGTCAATCAATCACTTGATAAACTAAATAACTACTAGTATAGCAATTAAGTTCGGAATCAAATCCACAGGGAGAAGTGATTTCCTATTCAATAACTCTTAACAAAGACTCTTATGACAAATCAATAATTTGTAGCAAATAACCAAGATGTAAAAGTAACCAACTTTATGATTGCAAAGTAGATTGATAACAAAGTAGAATGAATATTTCACCTGTAATTCTCTAACAATGATTGAAATTCATGGTCCTAGGATTGATCGATCACTTATTCATAAACACATGTCTATTTGACTAAAGTTGAGAGATCCGCAGGGATACAATCACCTTATTCAGTATCACTAAAGAATAGCATTACGAACTCAAGTAATTAGACCAATTGGCATATTGATTCAATGCAATTAACACAAATCGGAACAACCCTAATCAACTCTAATCGACATATCGACAACATAGATCAATTGAAATCATCCACTACAAAGACAAAGAAATATCACTACTTCAATACCTTCATTTTCTATCAAGAACACAATAACGAACTCATAGCTAAGATGCAATTCTTAATATGATGATCAATCATAGAAAGGAACACAAATATAATCAATAAGCACAAGATGATAACTATGAATATGAATAACTAAATAGAATCAAATTCTCACAATCTGTACAACCATGTCTTCGAATCACATGCGAAACTACGAGTTTAGCAACTCATAGGCCAATTCTCTCTCTCTCTCTCTCTCTCTTTAATGGTGCTTATAGTCTCACACAATAGCCATACACGGTGAATAATCTAAATAAAACCTAATATAGACTCATAAGGAGTCGGCCAAACCCTAATGGAAATAGTAATAAAATAATAAGAAATAAGGTCTTTGAATTCAAAATCGCAATCGCTAGAAACTGGCCCACGGCGGGCGTCGTCTATGCAGTGACAGATGTCCCTCGATTGACTTCCATAATCTCCAATGTCGTGCTTCCTTTCTCCTCTCTAGCTTCCTCCATAGCCTCCATATGCTCTAAAACATGTCTCTTAAGCTCTTCCAAAGTCCCTTCAAGGTCGGAATGTAATTCTACAGAATAAACACTACAAAGGCGTAGATTTCGAACTCGAATACTTCACAAGCAATATACAAAACTAGACTCAAACATATGCAAACCACTATCTAATTGCAATAAGAAATACCTATAATGCCTATATGAAATATGTATTATCACGAAGCATGAACGAAATGACCTCTCACATAATCCTCGATTGTCCAACGACAAAAAAAAAATACAACAGGAACTTCATATTTCCATTCCAGCAATCATTTGCCAGAATACAAACTGTAAACCAAACCTTCTCCTTCATGATATTTATACATAAATTGGCCACTTATGCATGGGTTGTCTTGCTCTTGCTTGGTGGGCAATCTGGTATTTTTAGAAATTGTCTTTGGACACACTAACAACTTCTCAGTTTATGTTATTGCTTCCTTCTGTAGGACAAATTACCAAACTTGGGTCTCTAGCAGTGATCTTCGGTTTTCCAATGTGCCTAGTCATTTTTCTACCCCAGCGTCATCAGGGGTTACAAGTGGAATAAATGCACACTATAGTCGGTCTGAATCTTGGAAGAAACCACCTTCGGGTTTCATCAAACTAAATTTTGACGGCTCTTTTTGTCAGTAGGAGGAAGGAACATACAATTTTGTTCTTCGCGTTCATAACAGATCTGTGGTCTCCTTGGGTTAAGGACGATGCAATAACAGCTCAACAACTTTTGCGGAGGATTTAGGTCTTCGCATGGGCATTTTAAAGGCTAAAGCTTTGGGATGTGAAAAGCTCCTTGTTGAAGGCGACTGACTTCTAGTTATTAACGCTCTCCTGAGTGTTTGGACTTGTCCCTGGAACATTGAACTGTTAATGGCTAGTATTGTTGCTGACAGGATCGCACGTCTGGCCCACAATATCCCTGCCGAGGATAGCCTGGTCTCCGACTCAAAACTGCATGTTCTCATCCATTCGGACGCTCTAGGAAATAAGCCCAATTGTTGGCGGATTTCTTAATTCTTATCTTGCTTCCAAAAAAAATTTACAGACTTTATTTGATCATCCTCTATGAGGAGAATATTCTTATAGGTGTAGGGAGTTTCATTTTCCTTTCTTAAGACTATTATAGATTGCCCTTTATTTTGATTATAACCTTTGGCAACCAATCTTGCCTTGTATCTCTCCACTATTCCATCAGGTCTGTACTTGATTTTGTAGACCCATTTTCTCCCAATTGGCTTATGATCAATGGGAGCATCTACAATTTCCCCGGTGTCATTTCTTTCCAAAGCTTGCAGTTCTAAGTTCATAGCATCCACCCACCCACTACATTGTATAACTTGTTTAAAACTGTAAGGTTCTTGCACATTTGCCATGCAAACAAAGGAACTCACAAATCTTGTGTCATCATGAACACACTACCAAAAAAAAAACACAAATTTGCCACACCTTGTAGCAACGGCGTAGGTTTGCCGTGGCCGTTGGGTAAGAAAAAAACAAATTAGCCACCACCGGTAGCAACGAGAAGGTTAGCCGTGGCTATTGGGTTAAAAAACCACGTATGGTAGCGATGATAGGGATTTTCCGTGACAAATGTGTAAGAAATAAATAAAAAGAATGACCATTTTATATTTAAAAACAGGAAAAAAAACCTTTCAAAATCGATAATTAGATTACATTACATTTTATTCGGGCGGGGATTCCAAATTTTGCTCCATTTTAGAGCGCGAAAACAAGCTTCTTTCCCCATAGCATTCGCTTTCTCCATCCCGAGCTCAGGTCTTCTCTCTAGTTCTCCGCCCTTCTCCATCTGCTGAGGTCTTCTCCAACCTTCTTCGGCTCCTTCTCAAATGAAAATCAGAAGTTCCTTTCTTTAGTAAGCCTTTTCTGAAATGAAAATCAGATCCTCAACGGCTAGGGCTGAGACGTCCTCATACTTCCAAGACAAAAGCATGGCTACTAATCCAACTAATTGGAGCTTCTTCCTCGCCACTGATTGCTTAGCTAGAAATCTATCCGTAAGGTTTATTGTCAGAAACAAAGTCTCAGATCAAACTTATAGTGTACCTGTTTTTCCTATTCCAGTTGATTAGTTCTAATTGACACACTCCAAAAAATTATGACCTATCAAACCAAGCAAAGTCAAATCACATCTCATGCTATTTCTATCAATCATGTTATAGGCCTCTACAAGTTTAATAGTAGTACTCCCTCCGTATCACAATACTTGTTGTTTTAGACTAGTAATGGTGTATCAAAAAATTTGTTGTTTTAGCTATAATTATTATCTTTATAGGTAATAATTGCTCTTTTTATAGGTAATAAATGCTGCTTTTAGGTGTTTTAACCTATAAAATTTGTTGTTTTAGCTATAATTATTATCTTTATAGGTAAAATTTGTTGCTTTTTAGGTGTTTTAACCTATAAATCTCAATCTCAATCTTAATCTTGATCTCGATTTCAATATCAATCACAACGTCAATCTATATTTAACAACTACAACCTCAATCTCATATGAGGGCCTTCAATCTCAGTCTCATTTGAGGGCCTTCAATATCTATCACAATATCTATATATAATAACTACAATCTCAGTCTTGTATGAAAATTAGAAATTTATATATAACATCTATCACAAAAATCTATATTTGTCAACAAAAATCTCATTCTCAATCTCAATCTTAATCTCGATTTCAATATCAAGATTAAGATTGAGATTATTACATAATTAATTTATAATTTATGACATTATAAGTTATGATTTTATAACATTATGAATATAACATTACAAATTTATTGACTACACATATTATCTCCACGTTATATAGAATATGTTTTTCAAACATGATCCTTATAACAAGTACCTCATATTATATAGAATTACTGATGAAATAAACCGTTAAAGTTACAAGATTGAAACTATATAAATTAATACGAGTAATATAAATTATTGTTTATATGGAAATTGAAAATTTATGCGTAACATTGATCTCAATCTCAATCTCGACATTGATCTGAATCTCAAACATAAATTGAAAATGTATACGTAACATTTATGATAAAATGATAGATCGCAATCTTATGGCCTTCCATTCTTATTTTATGACTTTATGATAATGATCAATTGGAAATTGGAAATTCATATATATAATACTCCATCCGTTAATTAAAACTTGACGTTTTACTATTCACGCACGCTTTTTGAGGGGTTAAAAACTATATGAAATATTAACTTTTTAAATAACTTTTTAAAATAATATCATACTTATTACTATTAAATTTGAATTTATTAAAACAATTTTTTAAAAAAGTTAATATTTTATATAGTTTTTATCATTCTAAGAAAACGTGCATGAATAGTAAACGACAAGTTTTAATTAACAGAGGGAGTATATAATAACTATCACAATATCTGTATATTACTAAGTACGAACTTGTTAATTATTTTTTATATAGTTTTTTTTATGATCCTAAAGAAGCGTGCATGAGCAGTAAATGACATGTTTTCAAGAATGGAGGGAGTGTATAACAACCAAAATCTCGATCTCAATATCAATTTCAATCTTGATCTAAAAAAGAAATGGGATAATCATATAAAGTATATAAATATAACATATGGTTTTATACAAATATAGCAATAGGGTTTTATAAATAAAAAATCACAAATATAACTATACGATGTTATAAATTATGATTTCATAGCATTTATAATTTATAAATACAACACATATGCTTTTTTTTTTTACAAATATAGTGCTAGTTAGTATGGTTTTATAAAAAAAAAAATTACCTAATTACTGTTATACTATGGTTTTAACTTTAAAAAAATATTACATAATTAATTTATAATTTATGACATTATAAGTTATGATTTTATAACAATATGATTATTACAATACAAATTTATTGATTATAACATTATATATTTGAATGTTTTATAACTTATGAGTTATTACTAATAACTCATAAATATATGAATATTTATGAGTTATGAATATAATATTAATTTATTTGTTAATATTATATTCATCAGGGCCGTGCGGATACTTTTGGGGGCCCTGTGCAAAAAAATAACTAGACCTTATTTATATATTGTGCTAACGATCTTTTCTTTTTTATAAGTAGCATTATGTAAATTGTTTTGCTATTATAAAAAATATTTAATTATGTTTTTATTTTAAAAAATCAACAATGACCCTATTTATGTTTACAAAAGCATAAAAAGATATCAAATCGCCAAGGATCAATTGTAAGGAGTGTTGTAATTCAAAATCAACGTTATGTACATTAAATTAATCAAAATAGGAATAAGGTAAAAATTTGAAGCTTTTGAATATTCTTTTAAATGTAAAATGGTTGTGAATGATTCTTTAAACACGATAAAAATATGATTTTCTTAGATTTTTTTATATGACTTTCGTAATAAGTTCACTAATTTTTTTTTATTATTTTGGGGAAAGTCCACTAATTTTTAATGAAAAAAAATATTTACATTAAGAATATTACTACGTATTCTTTATGATGGAAAAAAGAGAGCAAATTATACAAAAAAAAAAAAGATACATGTTGCTGCTGGGATTCGAACATTGGACAAGGCAAAGCAAGGAAAAGGTTGTTGCGCAACCAAGCCAGTGGAGCACGCTGGTTACATGTTCCATTAGCAGCCTTTGTTTTTTTTAAACTAAAACTAAAACAGTAAAACGTTATTGGGCCCCTTAAAATTTGGGGGCCCTGTTCGACTGATCCACCTGAACCACCCCTTGGCACGGGCCTGATATTCATAACATATATGAATATAATATTAACAAATACATGAACTCGTATAAAAACTTTATAAATATATCTCTAGTTAAATAGTTTAATATTGTTTTATAAAATTATTATGAATATTACCTAATAAATATGTCAGAGAAGTTGCGCGGAATCACCTTCAGGACCATGGATTTTGGGTTAGGTATAAGTTATGGACGAAACATGGTGAGAGTATTGATGATCTTATTGAGGAGCCATTGCCGATGAATGAAGTGCCACCTGAATCTGAGGGGTATATGGATGTGGACATGGCTAGATTGGTTGAAGATGCAATAGGAACGACAAATAGAGCTACACTGGAACATTTGCATAATTATGGAGAGGGTGAAGGTACTTCTATTGGGGCAGATGAGTGTACAAAACAATTCTCAAAGCTGATGCAATCTGCGAACCTACCACTCTACCCAAGTTCTAAGAAGCACATGGCCTTGTCTTTCGTTGTTAGACTTTTACAAGCTAAAAGTCTACATGGATGGACAGACAACTCTTTCAAGGAGTTGTTAGACATATTTGCTGAGATTTTTCCTGATGGAGTTAATCTTCCTAAGTCATACTATTAAGCCCAAAAGCTAGTGGATGATTTAAGATTCACATTCAAAATCGTGGATGCTTGCCCTAATAGTTGCATGTTATTTAGAAATGAAGATGCAAGCTTGGATGTATGTTCAATATGTAATGCAAGCTGATCAAGGGGGACGAGTGAATCGTAAAAAAAAAAAATGAGGGTCTTACGCTAATGGATTCTTCGCAGGTGAGGGGTGGAATCCCCCCGAGTCAAAGGAAAAAAGGCAAGCTGATCAAGGATAGAACATACATGCTGGTGTGCTTGATCTGGTAAGAAAAAAAAATCACAAAATTAAAGGGAGGTGTGGATTCATATTATTCAAGCAATCTCCAGGATTCACATTTGGGTAAAGCCACCCGTTGGAACTTGCATGATCACCAACAGTCACCACAAAAGGAGCTTATCAACATCGCCAAAAGCTTGATCTCGGAAGCTGGCGACTAACAACGAGGCTCCCTCGGTGATCCACAACGGCTGCACAAGGAGTCCTCCACGCCCGCCTTCCTACGGCTTCCATCTCTTCGTTGTCTCAATGCTCGACTACCCGCAAGGCATCGCAACGGTAGTTCTCTCGTAAGCCAAAAGAAAAAAAAAAAGAGAAAAGAGAGCATAAAAAAATAAAGAGTGGGCTACGAGGGACATACCTACTGCGTACCCTTGCTAAAACAAAGGAACTCCGTCCACCGCCGCCTTGGAAATCAACATATTGGAGCAATCAGATGCCTAAAGCAAGTCCACATGGAGTTCACAAAACATCGCCAAAAGCTTGCTCTCGGAGGCCGGCGAGTCACAACGGAGCTCCCCCGGTGATCCTCAACAGCTACCCAAGGAGTCCTACGCTCTCTCACAACTCCAACAACCTGCCATATGACGCCAAGACGATCATCAAATGCCGCTTAAGGAGAGATATGATACATGGCTAGCAAAGCATGTTTCCGCGCCTCTCGATCATTCATCGGCGAATCTGTCTTGCCCACAACCCAAGTTACCAAGCTTAGGCTATGCCACCTACCATCGAAGGTCAACAACTTCCCTGAAAACTGGCAGCCCCGAATGCCTAACAAAATGAGCAGCAAAAACAGCCTCAAAATCATATCATCTGTTGAGGAGAAAAGTTGCTCAAACAGCATGGTTGCAGTCCGTGGTACGAACAGCTCGAGGGATATCCAAGACTGTAAAATGTCTATTCCAAAAGAAGGCTATGCGAAGAGTACGACGGAAGAAACGGAGGCAAAAACGGAGTTCTGTGGTGGCCGCGATAAACACCAGAAGTTAGCATGTCGACCACCTTTGGAGGATTCCTGTACAACATAACAATTTTTGTGCACTCCTCGAGCACCCGACGATGATCTCTGTGTGCTCCCGACCTAATTTTCGGATATTATGTCATGCCAACTACATCCTAAGGCCCACAAATGTCCCCGAAGATTGATCGAGGAGATCTCGAACACCACGCAAATGGAGCCACGCAAAACATATATATGTTATATAGCGAAAAATATATATAACAGTCACGTTGGTGACACTTTTGTCGACAACTCCCTCTATTTCCAAGTATACAGACAGTGTAGGTCAATAGAGGATACTCCAAAGAAGACGTCCAAATAAAGAGCAACGAAAACAGAGCTCTTTCTCCATAGATTTTCGGTGGTGTTTTCTTCCTCTTCTGGCCAGCTGCTGCCACGGTGCTTTCTAGGCAGCCTCCTAAGTCCTGGCAGAGCGAAATGGTGTTGCTCAGCCACCTCGGTTACACTCACATCGTGGTCGAGATGATCCGAAATGATCGAAAATCAAATCGATCAACACTATATATACTATATGTAGTGGAATGTTGAACAAGTCCCGGGTGACATTATTTTCAAGGAAGTCTCCACTAAGCTATGAAACAAGGCCGCGTCCCTCATACAAGAGCATCCCAAGATATCAAAGTCATTATTCTAGATCGCGATTTCAAATGTTCAAATGAAATTGTGCGTTAAGAACTACATAAGATTTGATTCCGAGTAATCGGATATGTAGGAAACTCGATGATAAGCCAAAACCCATCGAGTTCAATCCCAAATTTTAAAAAGACTTGCTTCGGTTCCAAATGAAGTTAAGTCAATCAAGCAAAATCAGTTCGGGTAGAACTACGTTAAGATTTGATGCTCTTTACGAACTACGTAGGAAATCCGGTAAAAACACATGTCTATCGGATTCAATCACATGCCCCAAAATCAAATGAAGTTGTTCGTGGGAACTACAACGACTTGATACAAAGGGCGACATTTCTCGTCGGATCCAGTCACAAGTCCAAGATCAAATGAAGTTGCTTCAAATTCAAAGTGGAACTAAGAGTGATTTGATTCCATCATCATGGATATGTAGGAAAACCCATATCCGGCTCCAATCACAAACCGCAAAGAAAACAAATCAAACTCGATGCTCTACCGAGTTGAAACCCAAATACATATACCCAAACACATAACCAAACTCAAATCAGACACCAAGTCTAAACCAAATCAAATCCAAACACCCTACCACATGTCAAACTAGACACAAAGTCTACCCAAATACGTGCGTATGTATGGTTGTATTATGTAATTATACAAAAGCTACATCTCCCTCTATAAATAGAGGTTAGTTAGCTCAGTTGTAACTTAACTTTGTGTAATACATTTCAGAGCTTTACTTGGTCTCTAATGGAGGTTCTCTCCCTTATCAAAATACAAGCGGAATTAGGGTTTTCGAAATTTAACCTGCGAAATCTCTCATGGAATTGATGACGAATGCCCACAAAGAAGGAGACAGAGGCAACAAAGAGATCAAAAAGATTACCGATGGAATTAGCGAATGACTTGAGAACTCAAATCTAGAGAAGGAAAGAGAATCATAGACACAAGGAGAAAGCAAAAACAAGCGGGGTAGCAGGTGAAACAGGGATGAATTAGATCAAAAGACTAAACTGTGCATTGAAACAAAAAAAATAAACATTTTGGGCAAATAAGACACTATACCTATGATAGCTTTTGAGCCGTGGATCAGATCCCTCACTAACGATGGACGGACAAGATTAGCTAATTTTAACTATTTTAAGCTACACTGAATCCTTCCTTCCCTCACATTATTCATAGAGGCTAGGTGTGAATTTGCTGTTGTAATACTTTCCTAAACAATAAAGAGAACACTTAAACATCCATTAAGTTATAAAGTCGACAATAACGATATGTTTGTGCATGATTGTAATGGTTATAAACATAATTGATAATTGTATACTTCTTGGTCCTCCTCTTTTCCCACCTCGATCTGATTATTGTTGTTACTCAAAAAAAAATAATGAATTGATATTTCAAACCAGAATCTTGCATGAGAAAACGACTAAACAAAAAGGACAGTAATTAAATATATGTACGAATAATCTACAAAATTTAGAGACCTTTATAGCTTAAATCCGTAGGAAATATACTGTTACAAAATCTAAACTCAAGTTGAATTTCAACGGATCCTGAATCCAGATTTTAGATATCAAATTAGGTGTCCCAACGCGAATCATAGTTGTGAAGGTATTTCAAATACACTGTTACAAAATCTAAACTCAATTTACATAAATCAAATCGACTATGTTGGTAACCACACTTGTGGTAACCACGTGAAAGTGGTACGGTAATGGTAATGAAATATGAATACCATGGTTACCATGGTTATCGAGTATATATATGTATATATGTATATATGTATATATTTAATGTTTCATTGTTTTTACCTTTAAATTTTAAGTTTTTACTTTATATTTTGTGTTTTTCTTTTGACGTACATAAATTGGTCATTTCTACTATTTCTAGTCTCTTCGTTAATTCATTCAAACAGACAAACACAAAGGGGAATTAAGCAACTGTTTTACTATTATATAGACTGTTTTAATTTATTGGGCTTGATTTAGAGTTTTTATTTGAGTTATGTTAACTAAGTGGGCCAGATTTAAGCATTTAGGTTAGAAAAATCTTCCTCTTTCTCTCTACCTTCTGCACCATGGTACAACACTGGGTCTGAAACTGAACAAAGGCAGCTAAGCCTATGGGGTTATATGAAGCCCAAACAGAGACCCCAAATCTCGCTTTTTATCGTCTTCCCTAAGGAGGTGAAAGAGGGGAAAAGATGCCTAAGAAAGCAATCAGAGTTGGACAAAAAGAGAGGGGTAGAAGAAACAAAGAAAGGGGGGAAGACGGGTGTGCAGAGGACGAAAAAGAGAGAGAGTCAAACGTAACGGTGGGGAATAGGGATGGTGTAAGGATATGGCTATGGTGAAGGTTGGGACTTGTAACAAATTAAGGGGAAGGGAGTAACAGAATTTAGACAGAGGAGGGAAGGTAGTTAGAAGAGGGAGGTGACGGGGAAAGAGAGGGAAAGAGATAGAGAGATTAGGAGGTAGTGCTGTCTGTATATTCAATGCCAATTCCAGTACACATCTTCCCCTATTGATACTACTCTTGTACATCACACATATGCCTCTAATAGTCTCTAGAGTAGTTACATGACATTGCTCTCCCCCTTAAGAAAGCCTTGTCTCAAGGCTTAAGCTTGAAATCAGGGAATCGATGGATAATATGGCCTGCTGCTTCCCATGTAGCCTCATTGATGCTCAAATTGGTCCATTTGATAAGCCATTAAGAGACTGGCTCCCCATTACTCAAATATGTGACTCTACTGTCTAGAATGGCTTCAGGCGCCTGCACTATATCACCTTCCTCATCCGTGACTGGCAAGCTGGGAGCTAAGACTATGCGTTTGTCAATATGTGCCTTGAGTTGAGACACATGGAATACTGGATGGATGGATGCAGTAGGAGGGAGGTCCAGTTTATAGGCCACAGTTCCCACTCGAGCTAGGATTTTAAAAGGACCAAAGAACTTAGCACAAAGCTTAAGGTTCTTTCTGACAGCCACTGAAGATTGTCGATATGGTTGAAGCTTTAAGTAAACCATATCACCCACCTTGAACTCTCTATCTGAGCGGTGCCTATCAACAAAGAGTTTCATTCGAGCTTGTGCTTGTTGGAGATGAAATTTCACTCTTGTGAGCATGTGTTGTCGATGCCGGAACCAAGTAGATGCATCCAAATTCCGCCCCACAAACAACTGAATTCCCAGTGCTGAAGGCTGGTGGCCATATAATGCTTGGTAAGGTGACATCTTAAGAGATGAGTGATAGTTGGTATTATACCAATATTCAGCAAGAAACAACCAATTATGCCATTGCTTAGGGTGATCAGAGCACATACATCTCAAGAAGGTCTCAAGACACCTGTTAACCCTCTGTGTCTGCCCATCCAACTGTGGGTGGTAAGATGTGCTCATGTGAAGAGAGATACCCAAGCCCTTGAACAATTGCTGCCAGAAGGTGCTGAGGAAGACTTTGTCTCTATCAGATACAATGCTCTCGGGCAGCCCATGCAGCTTGTATATATGTTCCATGAAGATGGAAGCAATTTTCTGAGCAGTGAAGGGGTGGCTTAACCCCACAAAATGTGCATATTTTGTCAATCTGTCCACAACCACTAAAACATAATTTTTGCCTTGGCTAGTAGGAAGAGCCTCAATGAAGTCCATTGAGATGTGTGACCAAGGGGTGGTGGGAATAGACAAGGATTGTAATAGGCCTGGTGAAGCTATATTTTCATATTTGCTTTTCTGGCAAGTTTCACAAGAAAGGACAAAATCCATAACCTCTTGCTTGAGGTTCTGCCAGAAGAAAAGGGCTTTGACCCTTTGGTAAGTACCATTAACTCCTGAATGCCCACCTAATGGTTCTTCATGTAAGGATTTAATGATCTTTAGTTTTAGATCAGTGGTAGCTCCAATAAACACCCTTTGATCCACCCTTAAGACCCCTTTGCAAATTGAAAACTTCTCACTCTGATCTGACACGGCATCCACTAGCAGTTGCTATGCAAGATGGTCCCCTTTATAGCTTTCTATAATGTCATTTACCCATGTGGGTTGGACCACTGAAATGGCTGAGCAAGCTCCCTGTGTGTCCTCATCTCTCCTGGAAAGGGCATCTGCTACCTTATTCTCAGACCCTTTCTTGTAGGCAATACAATAGCTCAGCCCCAACAGCTTCCTCATTGCTTTTCTTTGTAGATGGGTGGTCAGTGTCTGGTCAAGCAAATGCTTGAGAGGTTGATGATCAGTGCGAATTACAAACACTTGCTGCTCAAGGTAATGTCTCCACTTATCCACAGCTAAAAGAATAGCCAACAACTCCTTTTCATAAGTGGACAAAAGTAATGACTTCCCATGTAATGCTTGACTGAGAAAAGCCAGTGGTCTTTTCTCTTGCAAGAGAACTGCTCCTATACCAAAATTGCAAGCATCAGTCTCCACCACAAACTGTTTGGAGAAGTCAGGCATACCCAGAATAGGGGGAGTAGTCAATAGGGATTTCAATTTAAGAAAAGCATCATCTGCCACAGTAGACCAACAGAAAGCATCCCTCTTGAGTAAATCAGTCTAGGGGTAGGCCAGTTAACTATGGCCTCAATTTTCTTAGGATCTGTAGCCACACCTTCACCTGAGATTATGTGGCCCAAGTACTCCACCTTAGACTGAGCAAAATCACATTTAGATTTTTTTGCAAACAATCTGTGCTTCCTTAGTGTAGCCAAAACATCAGTCAAGTGTTGAACATGTTGGCTCACGGAGCTGCTATAAACCAATATGTCATCAAAAAACACCAAGACATATTTCCTCAATACTTCCCTGAAGACAGCATTCATGGGTGACTGGAATGTGGCAGGCGCATTGGTGAGGCCAAAGGGCATCACTCTAAACTCGTAGTGCCCATGGTGTGTTCTGAATGCAGTCTTCTCCACATCCTTGTCAATCATTCTCACCTGGTGATAACCAGATCTTAAGTCCAACTTAGAAAAGATGGTTGCACCCCTTAATTCATCCAGCAAATCCTCAATATGAGGTATAGGAAACTTGTCCTTTATAGTAGCCTCATTAAGCCTCCTATAGTCAATACACATTCTCCAGCTTCCATCCTTCTTCTTAACCAAGAGCACAGGAGATGCAAGGGGCTGTGATTGGGTTGCACCACACCTGTCTTGAGCATCTCAGCTATTTGTTTCTCAATTTCTTCCTTCTGAAAATGGGCATACCTGTAAGGCCTACAAGCCAAGGGGGGAGTACCTTACTTGAGACATATTGAGTGTTCATGGCCTCTTACAGGAGGCAAGTCCTTTGGCTCTGCAAACACATCAGGAAATTGAGCCAACAACTCATCAATTTCTGTGTGACTGGTAGCCTGTGCAGAAGCCAATTTGCATACTGGAGAAATATCAGCTAAGACCAAGTGATCTTCTGAAACAATCAGCTTGCTCAACTCCTTCCCAGATAACATTCTAATGCTAGCCCCACAGCTGTCTTTGTTGTCTTTAATGCCCTTAATCACCACCTTCTTTCCATTCCTTAAGAAAGAAATCTGAACATCCAGAAAATCAAATAGAACTGGATTGAACCCTGCAAGCCAATCCGCTCCTAAAATCATCTCATTATCAGTCATATCCAGTAACCTTATGTCATAGACATACTCACTACCTTGCATCTCCCATTCACACCTTTTACAAATCTGGTCACTCAGCATCTTCCCAGCAAGTGTGTTCACCACCATGAGTCCCGTTTTACATACTTCAAAACCCGCTGATTTAGCAAGATTTATATCTAAGAAGCTATGAGTAGCCCCACTATCTATTAGAATTGTGACCTCTTTGTCCATGATTGTACCTTTAACTCGAATTGTAGTCCCAGACTCGCCCCCTGTCAAGGCGTGGACGAATATCTCAGGTACCTCAGGCTCCTCCTCACTCCATTCTGGTGGTAATAACTTGTCCTCCCGTTCATCATGCACTTCCTGAGCTATCAGACTGTGCAATGTCTGAGTCTTGCACTTGTGTCCTGGGAAGAACTTATCCCCACACCTGAAGCAAAGCCCCTTCTTCAGATCTTGAGCTTTCTTGAGGCTCAATTCAGACAGTTGATTAGTTATCGACTTTAGTGGAGGGTTGTACTCTCTGTTGTCCCCCTTGACAATGTTCTCCTTGCTCCAAGAAGGCTTAAAGGTTAAACTTCCCGGCGTGCTAAACCTCCCTGGTGTCTTAGCAAGTTTCATTAAGGCTTGCACCGATCTGTGATGCAATCTTGATTGCTCAAATGCCATCGTCATTGATGTCGGGCAACCCAATTGTACCAGAGATTTGATTTCCGACCTTAAACCACTGATAAAACTCGAGACGAAGTATGATTCAGTCAAATGGGAGTTGAAGGCTAATATACCAGCCCTCAGGTCTTCAAATTTCTCCACATACTCCTCCAGATCCTCTCCCTGTTCCAGTTTGTTGAAGTCGGCCACAATCTCTGATTCCCTGCGTTCCCCAAACCTTGCACAAAGATCATCGCAAAATTCCAGCCATCTCACTCGTGGCTTGTGGATCAGGTAGCCTTGCAGCCAAACATCTGCCCGATCATTTAGGTACATGGCGGCAATCTCTACTTTCTGGATTTCTGGGATTGCGAAAATTAAGAAGAACTTCTCAGCCTTACGAATCCAACTCCGGGGTTTCTTGCCGTCGGAAAGCGGAAAATCCAGCTTTGGTAGCCTATTACTTCTAACGCCGTCACTTGACCAACTCGAAGTTGATCCGAAATTGGTGTTCGATCCATGGTGAGCCCATCCATTGTTCGGAGGTTGATGACCATGGATTTCTCGCTTTGAAGGACCCGATCCCATCAAAGAACTGTCCGATTTCTGCTGTTGTCGTCCTCCTGGATCCGGGCTGTCTTGGTCGCGCACAGGTGGATGGCGTACCAAATCCGTCAATTGCACCAACCGCGCTTCTGTAAATCTCTTGAATTCCTCCGGTTTCTTTGCCTGCAACTCGATCATCTTCCCTTGCTCGTCGCGCCTAGTCTGTGAATCGGCCAGAGATTGCTGGGTTGAAGCGGCAAATTCCTTCATGACGTCCTGAAGCTCCATGACCTGAGTTTCCAATGTTTTCGAGCGAGTACCGTCGGCCATTGGAAAAAAAATTTGGTCTCCAGGATGGCTAGCTCTGATACCAGTGTAAGGATATGGCTATGGTGAAGGTTGGGACTTGTAACAGATTAAGGGGAAGGGAGTAACAGAATTTAGACAGAGGAGAGAAGGTAGTTAGAAGAGGGAGGTAACGGGGAAAGAGAGGGAAAGAGATAGAGAGATTAGGAGGTACTGCTGTCTGTATATTCAATGCCAATTCCAGTACACATCTTCCCCTATTTATACTACTCTTGTACATCACACATATGCCTCTAATAGTCTCTAGAGTAGTTACATGACAGATGGCAACGAGGCGGTTTGGGGCGGGGAGTACCCTCCCCGTTCCCGTTCCCGTCCCCGTTTGTGAAAATTCTCCCCGTCCCCCTCCCTGTTCGGGGATAAAAAAATGCCCCTCGTCCCCATCCCTGTCGGGTCTCCGTCCCCATCGGGGAATCCCCGTCCCCGTTAAACTTTTCCCGTTTGCATTCCCCGCGGGTTTCCCCGTTGAGTTCCCCATTTAAAACTCATGGTTTTCCCCATTTAATAGAAAACTATAAGACATTATTAAAGTTATGTAAAAAATATGACATACATATTAAATAGGGAAATTTCACGAGGTACCCCTGAGGTTAAGGCTTTTTCGCGGGGTGTACAACAGTTTAACATATTTCGCATGGTACCCCTAAGGTTTAAAAATATTTTGCCATATGCCCCTCCATTAACCTGTTAACCCACTCCGTTAACTTTTCCCATCAAAAAACATAGTCGTTTCTTAAACTGAGAACTCAAATACGAGACTCGATAGAGAAGAGAGGAGGGAGATGGCCGGAATTCTAGAAGGATGATGTCGGCATGTAGAGGCGGCTATGAGTTGACAACGAAGGTTGGTGGCGATTTGAGAAGATGACGGAGGCGCCCACAAGTATGTCTTTCAATTTGGGATTTTTCAAAAATTAGGGTTTAGATGTTTGAGTTTGGGAATTTGTGGAATTGAATGGATTGATATGTTCAATTTACGGTTAGAGATTGGGATTTTGGGATTTGGAAAGATTTGTGATTTTAAAACTTCTAATTATTGTAGGTGTTGCAGATTATGACAGAGGCCTGAAATTACCTTAGAGTTGTTGATCTAACTCAAAACACAACTTTGTTTAAATTATAGTTTTTAACCACATGCTAAATGATGGGGGAAAATTAGTATTGCGAGAATTTAAATGATGTTGCTGCCAAATTCTAAACGCAACTTATTGTTGCAAGAATTTACATGAATCACAAGTTTTACTGATGCCTCATACTCTTGGAAGCAATAACCAGCAAGGAGAGAGTAGAATTTTATATAAATAGATAGGTATAGATGTTTTAAAATCACTAATTAGCTTTGCTATTGAAGCTTATGAGTTATGATTGTGCTTACTCCTCATTTCGTGGCTATGAATTGTTGAACCTGTTAGCTATATTGTGGCCTTTTCCTTTGTGTTAATTTGTTGCTTGAGGTTTGCATTTATAACTCCATTTTTTGGCCGAACATGTGAACATGGTATGGGCTAGGTGTAGATTTATATATGGCTCGTGTTTATTGCCTTGGGTTTGCATGAAAGCGGTGTACTGACTCGTTGACGTTATAGGGGTATGAATATTACTGCACCACAAACCATTGGATTCTGCCAATGTAACTATGGTTGACAACTAATTTTCTTTCCTTCATGTGCCAACTGATTTTTTAAAATAATATGATTAGATAGTGAACTCTCCTAGTCAGTCCTTTTACCTACAAACAGTTATGAGGGTATGCAACCTAGGAGGCTTTCAATATGGAGCATTAAGAATCAATGATTATGTATTCATGTGCTTATCATGAGTGGTAAGCAATATTATAGTTAGATAGGTTGTTTCTCTTACCATTAGATCAACCTAGGTTGTATTCATGTGCTTATTCTGGATCATTATAGTATTTTTAGTCACATGAAAATCTTGGTTAGAATTTGAGAACCTAGTTTCGCCATTTGGTGACATACTAGCAGTTCTTAAATACACTAGTTTTAATTAGCCTATTAGCTCAAATGGTAGAGCAATGTGTTGTACACATCAATGTGGGTTCGAATCCCACATAGGCCACAAATCGTATTTGTGATGTCTCAAAATTTTCTTTCATTTGAGAATCGAAAATTTTCATAGCATTATTGAATTAGCAATTAAAATTTCCATGAATTCCATTTTCATAGCATTATTGAATTAGCAATTAAAGAACATAATCCGTCTTCAGAAACTAGCTACTACTTTAAACCAAGTTGTGTTCAACTGAAGAACATTTCAGATGCATTTTGAGAAATCAGTCTATATGGGGCTTGAACCCACATCTTGTGCATAGGCACATGCTCTACCGTTTGAGCTAATAGACTTTTTTTAACAAGCTTCAAATTCACAATTGACTAGAAGATATAAACCATCCCGATTTCATAAAACTGTACATTGAATACGTTATTTGAAATTCAGCTTTTTGATGTTTACGTAGACGGACAGAAATGAACGCATTCACAGATGCACAGGTGCAGAAGTGTTTCGCAGATGCACAGATGAATAAGATCACAGATGCACAGACATGAAATCCAACGAAGGATTAAAACAAATTTCTGACCTAGATAGAGGCCCTCATTGTTTATCAAATGCCAGGATCATTTAGGTGCTTATCAACACATTAGATAGATGTAATCTAGAGATTTATTGCAAAAGATGAACATAATCTAGTAATGTTCTCCCAAAAATATTATCCAAAATGAAAAGTTGGGTGTAGGAAGTACCTGACAAAGATCTTCAAGTTTATCGTTCCATGAATCACCTTGACAAGTCGCAGCTATATAATCTTTACATTCCCAAAACAGCCTCGACGTGTTATCATCGGTCATCGGTGGAAGGTTTAGCCTCGGCAATCGCAAATCCTAACCCTACATACATATCATACCATATAATCACCACAGAAGTGGATAGTTGCAATTTAAATACTCCCTTGCCTAGTAAACAACTCTTGAAGTGTTCAACACTTCAACAATTATGCCACCATTCATATAGTGCAGATGACTGTAAGTTAACAGAATATGTAAGAGAAGAGATGAAGAGAGCAATTATGTTTCTTTGTGAATATCTCTTCTGTATTTCAGCGTATTGCTTTCTACAACTACATTGGGCTACATTGAGCAATTACGTTTCTATCTAAACCCTAATTTTCAGTAAAGGGGGGAATTTTCAAGTACTAACTTGATGTCACCGTCGTCTCCGTCTCCGGTCGGTGGCCTAGACACAGGGTCACTATTGCCTTCGCTCTCAGTTACGGGGGTTCGGTGTACGACTTCTCCTCCCTCAATCCTCTCCATTTCCACAAGTCACGGCTTAGACATAGTGCCGCCGTGCTCAGACACCGAACTCCAGGTCGTTCCTTCTCCCTATCGCCGGACTCCACTCGAATTCGGCCTTCGTAGGTCGCTTCTCAGTTCACCGGCGAAATTGCTCCTTCGTTCCGACCGAATTCGTGCCTTCCTCTTTCTTTCTTTTTTCTTTTTAATTTCAAATGTAACGGAGGAAGAAAGCCTCTGTCAAAATTAACCCTCCGAGGGCGCGACGCGAATTAGCCCCAAATGTCAGGGGTACCACATGAAATATGTCAAACTTCTGTACACCCGGCGAAAATTGCAATACCACGAAGGTACCTCGCGAAATTTCCGTATTAAATATAATATCTCATAAATGTAAACTATAAGGTAAAATTTTAAAAATAAAAGAAAAATTATTTAAACTTAGTAAGATATAAACAACACGGGGATTTCATACTTCCCATCGGGGATCCCCGCGGGGTCCCAACGGGGACGGGGCGGGGCGGGGATCGGGGTGGGGTCTACCATCCCCATCCCCGCGCGGGGAATCACTTTGCCCCCATCCCCGCCCTTATCCCCGTCCCTGTCCTCCGTGGGGAATCCGCGGGACGGGGATCGAGGTGGGGTCTACTATCCCGTCCCATCCCCGTCCCCACGCAGGGAATCACTTTACCTCTCATCCCCGCCCCTATTCCCGTCCCCATCACGGGAATTCCCAGCAGAGAACGAGGAGTTCCCACCCCATTGCCATCCCTAGTGAGGAATAGAAAGGAACGGAGAGACGCTGAACGGAACGGAGTGTTAAAAGAGGGGAAGACGCCAAACGGAGGCGGCTCGAAATAAACTGTTGCCGAGGTGGGCCCCGCTTGTTGTCGTACTCTGTATTTATATGTTTTTCCACATGATAAACATTAGTGTCTGTTTGGATTCCAATATTATAAATATAAACTTTTTTATAATGTATTTTAAATAATAAAATATTTTTTAGGTTGCGTTAAATTTATAAATAATTATGTTATAAATTTATAATTGATTACCATGTTTTTTTTATGACGAGCAGGGGCAGAGTCAGGGGGTGTTTGGGGGTGTTCGAGCACCCCCGCTTGGAAAAAAAATACAAAAAAAAAATTTAATTTTTTTTGCATATATTTAGTATTTTTAAGATAATATATATCTTTAAATGATATTTAAAACAAAAGAGTTGTCTAGCTCACATGGTAAAGGAAGGAAGGAGGGAAGGTAGGAGAATCAAAAAGTCATAGGTTCAAATCTCAAATGGTTCACTTTTTATTTCTTTTCCTATTTCATTCATTCTTCTTGATTTCTATCTATATTTTGTTGTTTCTATCAACTATTCCATTAAAAAAATGTTATATTTATGTTTTACTATATTATTAATTCTTCTTGATTTCTCTCTATATTTTTTTTGTTTCTATCAACTATTTCATTAAAAAAATATCATATTTATATTTAAATTAAAAAAATCACAATTTTGGTGTTTTTTCATTAAAAAAAGTCATATTTATTTTACTATATCATTAAATATTCTTCTTGATTTCTCTCTATATTTTTTTTTGTTTCTATCAACTACTTCATTTAAAAAAAATGTCATATTTATATTTAAATTAAAAAAAAATCACAATTTTAGTGTTTTTTTAATATTTTCTTAGAAATCATCTTCTTAATAAATATACACTAAAAAAATATTTCACAAAAAAAAAATTTAGCACCCCCTGGATATAAATCCTGGCTCCACCACTGATGACGAGGAACCCAGATTTTTTGTTTTCTTTCGTACACTAAAATGTCATATGATTTTTTGTTTTCTTTCGTACATTTTCAACCCAGATTTTGTCTAAGACTAATTAATCTATACATTATATTGGCACAAATATGAGAAGAGATTTGCATACTCCGATCCCCGGTCGCGGTGTATCATATTAAGAATAAGTTCATGTTCCTTTTGTAAATTAAGCTGAGCAACTCAGCAACCCCAACAGTTGTGCTAAAATAGAGAAAAGGAAGAATTTTAGAGAAAAATGCAATTTTCCCTCCCCAACAGATTCTCTAAACACATCTACAAAATAGAGAAAAGGATGAAAAGAGGAAAAAAATCTCTAAATTTGTAGAAAGAGAAATTGATCTGCATAATTCAATTTCACTCTTCCCTATATGTTGAATTTATTGATCAAATCCTTCAACTTGCCAATTGCTAAAGGGTTTTTTCGAGAGTTTTTGCTTGCCCCGACCTTCTAATTTCGCTTCTGAATTGATTCGCTTACTCCAAACTGGCAAACTCCGCTCTCAGTTGATTTCGCTTCTGAATTTCGATTGCTTCTGAGTTGATATCGCTTTTTGTTGATTGCTTCTTAATATCTGTTGATTTCTCTGTTTGATTTTGCTTGCTCCCTGTTGCTGTCCTTACTCTCTGTTGATTTCACTTGTTGTCAAGTGTTGTTTCTTCTTGTTTTTGAATTTTCGAGGTTGTTGCTGCTTCTTCTTGTTTCTGAATTTTCACTTTTTATCGAGTGTTGATTGTTTATGTATAGATCATTGGCTCCTCTTTGGACAATTAATATATGATGCTATAGAGATTGGATATGAAGCTTTCTCCGAATGATCAATTTTCATTCTGTTCTTCTATAGAGCTGAGACCAGGGACGAAACTAGGGGTGGGCTACCCCATTTTATTGATGATATATATAATATAGGTATATTTGTATCATTATGTTTTAATGGCCCAATTGGTTGAGACCAGATAGAGGTAACGGGAGCATTGTGGGTAGCCCCAGGTTCGAATCCCTTCCTTCCTCTACAATTTTTCTGCGCCATCAACAACCACTTCGTTTCTCACTTTCTCCTGTGCCGGCCACTGCCGGATCAATTGGTAATTTGGTATCCATGGAAACTTGTTAAATAAATCACAAAGTGTTCATTAATTTTTTTTTACTAATTTATTTAAATTAGTGGTAATAAATCTATATAACATAAAAAGTTGTGTTCATGCACCATTTATTGCTCATTTACCTCCATGTTTTAACAAACTCAAATTTGTCATTTTCATCCCATTTTAAAACAAATTAGATGCTTTAGCTCAATGGTTAAAATGTAGGAAGTATTGCATGAGGTCTCAAGTTCAAATCTCATTGACAACATTTTTTTATTTGTATTTTTAAGAGGCTTCTCTCTTGAATTATATGGCAGATTATTATATGACAATTAATGGCGTCAATTATATGCCTAATTTGATAATTTGTTACACCATATCCATAATATTTTTTGTTATTATTTATATTCAACTAATTAAAAAATTATTTTTATCTTAATTATTTTAATTAAAATTTTGTTTGTATTCCCTTAAATTCATTTTATGCTTTGTGATATTTTCTAACTAATTTTTATGAACTAAATAATTACATACAATTTTTTAAACTGATTATTATAGTATGATCATTTGTTTTTAATCACACTTTTCATGTTGTAACGATCATGCATTAATACTCATACTAATTTGAATAATCAACATTAAACCCTCTATTTTCAATGCTTGGCTTTTGGTATTTCGTAACATACACAATTCATATTTCAAATAATTAATTAATTTAAATGACATTATTCCTTCGGACCGTTACAACATCGTTAATTCTCTTATAAATAGAACAGGATGATCCTTACATTTTATTTTAAAAGGAACCTTCTATCTGGAGCCTCTAAGATTGGTGGCCTGATTAGTGGCCAGTGATCAGTTAGTCCCATTGTGTAGTTAATTATTATTCTAATAAGGTATTTTTCCCCTCCTAAATTAAGGATTGCAGTCTATTTTATTTCATTTTTACAACGTTTTATTATTTATTTATTATAAGTTATCTTCCCCTATCATGGCACATCATTTGTGAAAATTCATATTGTATTGATTAAAATTTTTAGATTTCTATTTATAGTATGATCACATTTATATTTATATAAATTACAATTTTTTTTAAAAAGTTATTATATTTATGAAATAGGTAGAGAGATTTATAATAATCCATATATATATTGCTTTTTGGCAAAGCAAATTATATAAACAACATATCATTTTTAATGCAATTGATTATTTTTATTGAGAATGAGATGATAACTTGGCTTCAACTTACATGTAAATTTTTTAAGCAAATTCAACTCACAAGTTATGCATGTAATAGATGAGAATGTGCATGAAAGAAGGTATCAAATGAAAAAAAAAATCTTGCTATATATATTAAAGTTCTTACATTTAGGTACGCTCCACCATTTATCAAATCAAATTGTAGATTTTTTAATTAAAAAACCAGCAAATGTCTTTATTTTAATTGTTGCTATATTAATATCATTATGCTCATTTATTTAATTATTCATATTTTATATTTTTTTATGGTTTCATAGCCCAATGATTAATAGAAGTGTTTGGTAGGAATAAGGTTTTGAATTCGAATCCTATTAGTTACACATTGACCATATTTGGTTTTTTTTATTTCTTAATCATACAAAATCAATCAAATAACTTTAGAGAAATAGAGGTATAAATATATATCTTCAAACATTATATCGTATATAATAGCACGAAATTAAATATGAATGATTTTTTATTTTGCAATTTGAAAGGGTAATCACCAAATTAATTAAGTTTGTTAAAGATAATGCACCATACATTTATAATCTAGAATTTGAAAGGGTGATCATAAAATTAATTGAGATAATTTGAAAGGGTGAGATAACTAATGAATTGAATTTGAACCGTATTTTATATTATTTTTTGCAAGAAAGTCATTTTTAATTTTGTGCAATCTTAAATACAAAGTGATCTATGATTGTATGAATCAATACTAGCATAGATCAATATGAATAATATGCATGCATCTTTATCTTCTTTTTATATTGTTTTTTTTTCCACAATTTTAAATTATATTATGACTATTTTTATTTGTTATTCTAATTTATATTCCATTTATTTAATTTACAGATTTAAAAAAGTTTACAATTGAAAATTTTAATTGGTCACCACATGCAAAAAAAAATCTAATGAAAAAAGTGTGTATAATTTGATTTGGTTAGTATAATTTTTTTTTTATTGATTCTTTTCATGTTATAAAAAATTATAACATTATCAAATACATGAATTTTTTTTCCATCTTTAAATTTCTCTCAAATTTGATCTTTTCACTCATAGGTCTAGATTAATTTTTTTTTGTTATATATGTAGTAGTAGATATTGTTTTATTTTTGTTGTTTGAATAATAATGTTTTAATTTAATTTTTGTTTGCAAAAACTACACTATGTGCTATTATTCTATTTTAAAAAAAATATCTATAACGTGCACGTTAGTTTTTTCTTTATTTACCAAGTGTGATCTCACTATAATTTTTGAAATAAAATCATAGGTCCCGGGCGTAGCACGGGTCTGCCTACCTAGTAGAAAAAAAAAAACAGGGATTCATTTCATCATTTAATGGGTATTTGATATATATAAAACGTTTTTGCTCAACAAAAAGATATATATAAAACATGAAGAATATTTAATAAATAATTAACTCTATTATTGCTAATTTAAATATAGATAAAAGAATATCTCTAATTTTTAATTCAATGGATATAGTAATAGACATGGGAAAAAATCTACTCCTTATATTTATTATTTCAGAAGCAGAGTCTTTGTAAAAATTTGTGTCACGTGTCCATCTATGAGCAAACTTAAGAAGGGCAAACTTAAGAAGGGCAGTTTTCACCTTCCTTGCCCACGTTCTCTTCCTTCCCAATACCCAAGCCTAATATCTCTTTCATTTATCAACCACCAATTCATCAAATTTCCTAAATGGAATTTGGGGAATAATAGCAATGGAGTTTTACTAAGTCGTCATTGTCTCTCCGCCTCTGAATCTCAGGAGTCACGCCATGGAGCAATTCTCAGACATTGCTACCTAATTAGATCTTCAATTGAACCTCACAGATAGCCCCGGGCTGATGAAAAGAGAAATCCAAACCCTGGAGGAGAAGAAGATGAAATTGAAGAGGAAGCGGTAGAAGAAGATGGTGATTCTGAGTTCTCTTTTGCCCGCCCAGATGCTTGTGTTGTCGATTTCGGTCGAAGAACGATCAGAGGAGGAAAAAGATAGAAGAAGACGAGAGTGAGAGAGGAGTCAGAGGACGAACGCGATAATGAGAAATCGAGAAAAAGAAGTCGAGCGAGAAGGAGATACGAGAGTGAGACAGGCCGGACGAACGTGCCGGAGCCGATGGGCTGGTGGTCGACCACCTCGCCGGCGGCGCACGGATCTGGGCTCGAAGCGGCTGGTGAAAAGAGACCAGATGATATACATGGTGCCGGCGGTGAGGGCACCAAAGGCGGCTCCAAAAAGGAGGGAGGCGAGGACATTGAGGACATCGAGCGTGCGATCGCCGAAAGAGGCGCTGGATCCGAGCGCCAGGTCGGGGCGGTGGCGAATTAGGGTTTCGTCATCGGAGGCGCGGAGGAAGCCACGAGGGTGATGGGGCCGAAATTGAGGGGTGTCGGGGTAAAATCCGGGGCCATCGGGGAAGGCGGAGCAGGGATCAGGACGGAAGCCGCGGAGTTCGGCGATGACGGCGATGAATTCGGGGCAGGGGTGGTGGGAGTCGGGGTTGTAACGGCCCAGAATTATAATTTCTGGGTTACGTTTCAAGGGATAAAACCCCTTGTTCGGATCTTGCAATCCAGGTACGGGTCGAGGTTTCAAACTCATTTTAAGATTTGTAGAAAGAGGGATTTCAAACCCTAAAACCTCGAAGGGCCGTTGGGTACCCTTAACCTGCCCTAAGACTATGTCGCGGAAACCATTTCAAACGGAAGTAAAGCGGAAGTAAAGTACAAATACAAGTGCCACGGCGGAGCCGGGTCAAAACGGAGTCAAAAGTATAAATCCAAAACAATATAATCAGAGTCTGGTGAAGTCTATAACTCCAGCGCTCACTCTCCGTCGACAAAATGACCCGCGCAATAAGCAAACAGCACCGATAGGATGAACATAAATAATTCCTAAAAAAATTGATTTGGAGCGGGATCAGATCGATGCCCACTTAACTCTGCATCCCAACCATAAGCACACATATACGCTATACCTAATAAAGATGCTCTAATGCAGTACGAAATTCAAACACACTAGCATGCTCCTAGTTCATAATAATGTGCATAAATACTGTAAAGGGCCCAAGACAATGCCAAGTGGCATATCTCTCTCCTACCTCCACCCCTTCCGACAGGCGGAGACTGGCCAGCTCGTGAATGCATTCATTCATAATAGGGCGGGACGCATGCCTAACCCGCTCCACAATAAAGCCCGCAGGCATATCATAATATAAGGAAGTACTCGATTGACTCAGGTTACCCGATGAGGCTGGGCTACCCTATGACCCTAGCAAAGACTCTAGGACTATCACAGATAACGGCCGTTCTGTTTACAAACACATAGAGAAATCGAATGCTCAACGATCAATGCAACCTAGCATGGTACTACATGGCATGCTGATCATGAATGCAACACCTAGTATATCATGCACTTAAAGCAGGGAATAGCTCTAATCAATCTGAGTAAGCTCCGAAGAGACTTACCTGGAGATGCAGAACAGCAAAATAACGCAAGAAAGGGCCCAGATGCAAGTCACAAGCAATCCAAAAGCAATATACACCTATCATCAAGCCATTTCCATAAGCTATCGACCCAACATTCATACATACGAAACCCAAGTTCTCCACATACTCAAAACCAATCGATGGTAAAACCATTTTCTAAAACATTTCCGATACGATCAACATCAACCAAAACCATTTACTTTCAATCAAACCCATTGATAAAAATCGTACCAACTACATTTTTCCAAACTGTTAAATCCCAAATTAAGTCAACTTATATTCAAAATAATTTCTCAAATTATACTTATCATTTAAATCCTTAACAACTTCCCAAAATTATATTATAGAAATACTTCCGGCATTTTGATTTTATAACACAAATCCTTATGGTGATATTTTCGAAAACTTGAAAATCTCCTTTTTAAATAATTTATCTTCAATATATATAATTTACACCAACTACTTTATTCATTTCCAAAAATCACATATTAATAATACTAATGTTCTAATAGACTAACAATAATATAAATCATAACATATAACAATCATATAATGTATAAAAATTAGTTAAGAGAACTCCTTAAAACAAACCCGGCCCAGAAAATCCAAGACAAAAGCCCAGCCCAATAGAAGAAAAGAAAGAAATGGGATCCGGATCTGCTATCCGACCCAATTAAAACCCAACCCGGATCTGAATCCCTCCCCCAATAGAAGACCCATCAACAAAACGATATAACCCGTATACTAAACCCGGATCCGGCCCAAACCCAATCCCCTTATCTCCTTCCCCAAATCAACCGAACAGAACGCTGCGCACGACGGAAAGGAACGGCGGAAGAAAGAACAGATCCCGCCGGCGACTCGTTCCCGACCCAGGCTCTCTCTCTCCGGCGGCCTCACCCTCCAGTTCTCACGCACGCCCTTTCCCCGAGCTCTCTCGCACCTCGCCTTGTTCTCCCTCGTCCTCGCAGCTCTCGCCCGGCTCTCCTGCCTTCTCGCCTCTCCGCTCCGACCTCCGATCTCGACCACCCTCCTCTCTCACACTCCGGCAACTCAATCGGAAAAGGGGATGAAAAGCAACAAGGAATTGAAAGGGAATGAACCAGGGGAGGAAGAGAGGCTCACCGAGAGCTCGAAGATTCGCCGAGGACGTCGTCGGGCTCGATTGGATTCGCCGAAAAGTGTTCAATTGGTGTTCCTTCAGCCCCGTCGGAGATGGAATCGAAGTATTCCCGGCCGACCAAAAGGAGGGGAACCAGAGGAAGGAAGGGAGGACAGCGGCGCCGACGGTCGGTGAATGCTACTGGCTCGACGGAGGTGGCTCTCGGGGATACTCCACGGCTAGGACGGAACAGAGAAAGGAGGATAAGGCGGGCTGTTGCTGGCTCCGGCTCTCCTGGGCGGTCTCCGTGAGTTCGTCGGCGTCGGAGGAAAGGGCGGACGACACTGCTGCTGGGCGGTCGGAACCGAAAGAAAACGGAGGATATGGTGCTGAATGAATTGAAAAGGAGGGAGTTTGTGGCTAGGATTGAAGGAAAGAAAGGGGAAATGGGTTGCTGGGAAAACAAAATGGACAGGGGAGGCGTGCTCTCTAAAAACAACAAGAGGGGTGTGTACAGAGATATGCAGGCAAGAAGACAAGGAGAGGAGAATCAAAGTGGTCAAAATCAAATTTCAAATACCCAAATAAAATATCTCGAAACCCGACTTCTCGACCTTATCCCGACTCGATCAAATTTGATTTGTAATTCATTATCGGAATTAAATTAATCTATTCAGACTTGCAACTCGAAAGCGGAATCAAATTCCGTTAAAATCAGAATTCTAAAACGATGCCGGAATGATTTTAAAATACGATTTTTTTTTTATTATTATTTTTTTATTTTATTTTATTTTATCTTATTATTTATATTATTTATTATTTAAAATCCGGGCCTTTACATCATCCACCTCTAAAAACAAGTCTCGTCCCCGAGACTAAAACCAAAATAAAGTAGGGGATGAAGTTTGAAATTGATGAGTCCAAGGACTGTGTCTAGAATCTTGTAATCATCTCGGTTGCGTCTTCCGGGATTCTCACAACATCCCAGTCACGGTCGTGACATCTCCAATTGGCCTTGACAAGTATGCGATAAGCGCCCCTATCACATACTCGCTTCGACCTTTCGGAAGTACCACAACTCTAAAAGTTCTATAATATCATCACTAGGTCTTAGCAAACACCCTATAGACGCCCCCATAAAATGCATGTATCCACTTCGTGAAATATCATAGAGCTGCCCGGGTTTGAAAATTCTCAAAAAGGGATTCCGCAATTAGAAAAGATTGGCCCCAAAGTCGTTGAAATTCTCAGTAACGTTTATTCTTTAAGATCCAAGTTACTTCCTTTCAAAACCGCTCAAAATCTTCAAATCCGACGTTTAATCAAGCAACTTTACACCATAACAAGTCAAATCCTTTCAAATCAAGATTTCGTCAAAATCATCCCACAACCAAATCATTTCCTCACATATCAATCAATCAATTTCAGAAGCTCGGAGGTGGAATCATCCACTTCTAAGGGCTAATCCCATATTCTCTCCCTAGTTTCCAAAATCAAATCAATCTATCAATCTCAATTCATGCAAGAGTCACAAGCTATAAGAAATGCATAACCAAATAGCCAACCAATCCCCAATCAGTACATCATATGACAAGTCTCAAACAGACACCAACACGGTGCCACAAGGTCACATCAACATCTCTACATCCTACTATGGGTCATAATACATATCTCATCCACATAACAAAACCATAATAAACGTCTCGACATCACATCAGAAGTCATAGAAGTATCACTTTGTCATAGAGTCAACGAACCAAAACTCATTGTCAACACATCAACACAACAAAATCATGCCAATAAGATTCAGCAAAGGGGGAGGTCAAGCAGCATACCAATCATCGAATGTCAGCATAGTCACCAGACATCATCTTAACTCATCACAACGCCATGTAGCGATCATTTAGTGATCAGACATCATTATCTCATACATATAAATCATATTCATTTTGAAATCCATATTCGTGATGCAACGTATCCATATGCATGCTTGCTAAACATATAATACAAAATCACGTTTACTACCACATAATATAACATCATGCTTTCACTCCATAACATAACATCACACTTTCACATAATAACACGTCATTATCTCGTATATCAGACCACAACACATCCTAACATGCTCCTAAAACAACATAGCAGAGCAGCAAAATAATCATGATAACATTTGTCACTACCCACTAGATTTCAATATCACATATCAACATGTAATATCATGCCATATCAGGTTCATCTTAGTTGCTACATAATATCATGCCAACACATATTAATAATTCACACAAGCAAGAAAATCCTCACATCATACCAGTCAAATTAAAACACAATCCCCACTCGCCCATCTTCCTCTCTCAAGCCAAGACTAACCTCCTTCTAGACTCACCAACCTCAACTCAGTCAAAATTCCCTAAAGAAATCCCA
This sequence comes from Persicaria tinctoria, assembly GCA_037127255.1. NCBI lineage: Eukaryota > Viridiplantae > Streptophyta > Magnoliopsida > Caryophyllales > Polygonaceae > Persicaria > Persicaria tinctoria. The sequence goes on along the minus strand of JBANSL010000007.1, from coordinate 13,557,247 downwards.
ATTCAATCCGATACTTGAATCTCGCCCTCATTCCACCAGACTCTCACACACACCATCCACCTCTAAGAATCCAACTCCTATCTCTAACTTCATACCCGAGTGCCCTCTCCTACTATAACATCAATACTCTTAAAAACCCTTTCTTAAACTTCTCACACTTCCCAAGATTCACTCAGAAGCTAGTCCAAAACCAACAACATTGCCTCTTCTAAATCCCAAAACTCATTCGGTCTTACCTAAGCCAACATCTCTCTCTTGCGACTTATCTCATAACATCCCCGATCATCCTAACCACTCAGGCTCCTTCACCACTCTCCTACCATTTTTCAAGATGATCTCCCCCACCAGTTCAAAGAATAAGCAATCATGGACATTATTACACATAAGGGCCACATCATATCAACTAGCATTTATAGCATCATGGATTCATCAGCAATTATTGCAACTATGTCAACAAGTCCCAATGTACCGGCATGCTTAACAGTTATCGCAGAACATCATATACGAGCATAGTCAATTCAATCTAGCAAGTTTCATCATAACCTTATCAGATACAATGCAGGTTCTCAGCAATTGCAGTTCACATTTTATAGGCAAGGAATTTAGATCATGCTCAGCAACTCAGAGTATCAACATATCAAGGCATAAGGCACATTAGAACTATAAAGCATCAAATCATATCATCATAGTCAACAGACAATGAGACAACAATCATCACCAAGTCAGCACATCAACACGTAATTCTCATCGCCAGGTCAGTGCAATATCATCAGCAAATTCAAAAGGGTTAGTAATTCGAACGGAGGACACTCCTGCCTTCAAGTCATATCGTACTCGGTAGTCGCAGTCCTCGAAACGTACCTGCCCCATCAACACCGTCGATCCAGAGGCTTGTGGGTTATGGGCCCACACTCTCGTTGCGATGTTCTATCGGTATCCAACTCTTCCTCCTCTTTTCTCATGTGGTCGCTCGTCCAAGTATCGCAGGGGAGTCTAAGTTAGCAGAGATAGGGGAGTGACAAGGACGGGCAACCCAATGTTCACTTCGGAACCAAACATTGACCAAGGCTAAAGAACGACAAGACTAGAGACAAGACTCTGACCCGAGAATAGTAACGATGCCCCTATGGAAGTCTATTAGGTTATAATCGCGACAAGCAAATACGAATTTATCATGGAGCACATCAGTCACATTAATCAACACTAACATGTACCTATCTCAAGGAGATCGACATACATATTCATTCCCAATGACATAATCAAATTCTACACGGATTCATGCGAGGTAAGCTAATAGCCTCTCATTCCAGGGAAGCAGATATGCCTAGCAATTTCAAGTAAGATATGCGGGTCCAGTAAAGGTCATACAAGGCTAACGAGGATGACAAACATCATGTATATGAACAATGCACGAGCATGGTATACTCGTCAACACATAAGGTCAACATATATAGCATGGCGAGGTAAATCATAAAATCAAACTACACGTTATTCGAGGATACAAAAGAGTAGAATGACAATTATCACATCTAATAATAAGGATCATATAATAGGTTGAGAATGACGTGTAATCATATGACGAGATACATTTAGAAACCATGGGTCCCACACGATACTAGCGATACATGATGTAATACAAGCATAGTCAAGAGTCATTAAGAGGAGCTCAACATAATATTCACGAAACATGAGGCATCATCAAAATAACAAGAAGGGCATCATTGGCGACATATTATAATCATGTTAAGAGCGAACCATCATAGAGCACATATATAGTAAAATAGCCATCACATCATAGAACAAGTGCAACAAGTGATCCTTTTAGTTAGTTATATTGGAAATCATAAGCCCTACCGGACACTACTAGCACTTATCGACTCGTGACCACAATCAAGGTAACTCGACTAAATTCATTCTATCATTCATTCGTCATGCATATGCGAAATAATACAACGTGGTGTGTGATCATGTGGGGTGCCAAATCTTACATTCATGCAAGTGCGAGATGATAAAACCGAGTAATAAGGAAACACCACCGAGAGGTAACATGTAAGCATGCTAGAACTAACCATCACGGAAAACAAGTAGATCATCAAATTCAACATCAATTTAATCATGCGTAAAACATTTTAAGAGGAGGGAAGGAAGGGAGAACCACACTATCAGGGACCTAGCTCAAGAGAAAATCAACAATAATGCAGGCAATATACAATTCAACCGAGTCACCACCAAGGATCTTACATGATACTAAAGGTTCAACATACCATACGATACATGCGTGCAACTAATCATGGCGACACGTAAGAAGTCAATTCAATCACATTCCATCAATATAGAAACATAAGGAAGGTTTTACGATGTATACTACGAGTTTAAGCAACAGGGCAATATAGCTGGAACACGGGAACATGAGTTCAAACCAACACATACTGGGATAAAACATGCATTTATCAAGACTCATTTACACCAACATAATCCAATTTCAGTGCAAGTATCACACAACAGTATAAATTGCAGAGTAAGCAACAATAATTAACCTGATGTATATATAACAAACAAGCATGCTATTGATTCTTGTCGCAAAAGGGATAATAGGCATTGACACGTCATCATCCAACATGCTAAGATGATCATTTATCATCATTCATACAAAGAGGAATTGATCACACTATCATGGACCTAATCCAGGGAAAGCAACATTCATATAGACCCATATCATGCTCTTCATGTTTCTAACCAATCAGTAGTACGATCATTACAACAGGTCAATTAGGCACGCGAAACCAAACATAATCATGACAGGAAGCGAGGTACAACACGAGACCTAAACAATGTGACTAGCATGGATACGGAATGTTATACAATCACGAATTTACATGAAGAATCATCACAATACATGTACTGGAAATTACGTATCATATAAGGCATGTTGACATCAAGTTGTAGCATGTATCAAATAAAGAACTTGCTTCATCAGGGTATCAAAGTTTAACGATCACACTACCATGAACCTAATAGAGTAAAAGCATGCAGATTCATTTCATGCAACTCACACATCCATTCAATCATATGATCAATAGGCCAAGTAAACATGCTATAACAGCATATAATCATGGTAGAAGCCAAGACATGACATAAGACCTAAGCAAGGTACCCAATCATAGATGCAACAACATGAGTATCTTTTTACTAATGGGCATTCACAGGGTACATGCCAAAGATTACAAAATTATGTCATGCAATTTAGAGGGAGTCACAATTACAACCGGACAGAGATCCCTAAGGGCAACCATTGACTCTTCCCAACCGACTCATCATCCCTCTTTCCCGTGGGACTTTGGTACGACTCTTTAAGGTAAGGTGACACTGGTTAATCATCATAAAAATCAAGAAATACAACCTCATAAACACCTTACTCTCGACTCAAAATGACATCAAGAACTACCTTCCAACACTCACTCAAACCACCTTTATATCCATACTTGTTTCCGACACAACGTGTTTACCGACCCGATTCCCCGTGGAAGACACTGACATCTGGGAGAAGGACTCGATAAGACCCTCAAGGGTTTAGCATAGTGGAACGGGCTATTACACATAACTGGGTTGACCATACAGAACAAGGATATTCCCGCTATCCCGTTTGCACAGATTAGTCAATAAACAACTCATTGTTAGGCATACCAAATCAGATATCTTGCATAGCAAGCACTCAACATAGAATCAGTTAATAACACTCATAACAATCTCCTTGTAAACTTCCAGACCCATCTGTAAAGAGCAAGCTAGTATTTTGCCTACCGTTCCCAGCTATACCCAATAGGGGTGGTCTAGCGCCTTTACTACCCACTCGTGTCCCCGTTTGGTCGGTTTTCCTCTTTTATTACACGCCGAGTTCATTACTTAGTCCAATTTCAGTTAGGCATCTTAAGTTCATTTTGCCCTTTTTTAAAACACTTTCAAATCATTTGAAATTCATGGGCGGTTTTCCAAAACATACACTCGACCCTTTTGTACCCGAATTGCACAACCTCAGCTCTGATACCATCTTTGTAACGGCCCAGAATTATAATTTCTGGGTTACGTTTCAAGGGATAAAACCCCTTGTTCGGATCTTGCAATCCAGGTACGGGTCGAGGTTTCAAACTCATTTTAAGATTTGTAGAAAGAGGGATTTCAAACCCTAAAACCTCGAAGGGCCGTTGGGTACCCTTAACCTGCCCTAAGACTATGTCGCGGAAACCATTTCAAACGGAAGTAAAGCGGAAGTAAAGTACAAATACAAGTGCCACGGCGGAGCCGGGTCAAAACGGAGTCAAAAGTATAAATCCAAAACAATATAATCAGAGTCTGGTGAAGTCTATAACTCCAGCGCTCACTCTCCGTCGACAAAATGACCCGCGCAATAAGCAAACAGCACCGATAGGATGAACATAAATAATTCCTAAAAAAATTGATTTGGAGCGGGATCAGATCGATGCCCACTTAACTCTGCATCCCAACCATAAGCACACATATACGCTATACCTAATAAAGATGCTCTAATGCAGTACGAAATTCAAACACACTAGCATGCTCCTAGTTCATAATAATGTGCATAAATACTGTAAAGGGCCCAAGACAATGCCAAGTGGCATATCTCTCTCCTACCTCCACCCCTTCCGACAGGCGGAGACTGGCCAGCTCGTGAATGCATTCATTCATAATAGGGCGGGACGCATGCCTAACCCGCTCCACAATAAAGCCCGCAGGCATATCATAATATAAGGAAGTACTCGATTGACTCAGGGTACCCGATGAGGCTGGGCTACCCTATGACCCTAGCAAAGACTCTAGGACTATCACAGATAACGGCCGTTCTGTTTACAAACACATAGAGAAATCGAATGCTCAACGATCAATGCAACCTAGCATGGTACTACATGGCATGCTGATCATGAATGCAACACCTAGTATATCATGCACTTAAAGCAGGGAATAGCTCTATTCAATCTGAGTAAGCTCCGAAGAGACTTACCTGGAGATGCAGAACAGCAAAATAACGCAAGAAAGGGCCCAGATGCAAGTCACAAGCAATCCAAAAGCAATATACACCTATCATCAAGCCATTTCCATAAGCTATCGACCCAACATTCATACATACGAAACCCAAGTTCTCCACATACTCAAAACCAATCGATGGTAAAACCATTTTCTAAAACATTTCCGATACGATCAACATCAACCAAAACCATTTACTTTCAATCAAACCCATTGATAAAAATCGTACCAACTACATTTTTCCAAACTGTTAAATCCCAAATTAAGTCAACTTATATTCAAAATAATTTCTCAAATTATACTTATCATTTAAATCCTTAACAACTTCCCAAAATTATATTATAGAAATACTTCCGGCATTTTGATTTTATAACACAAATCCTTATGGTGATATTTTCGAAAACTTGAAAATCTCCTTTTTAAATAATTTATCTTCAATATATATAATTTACACCAACTACTTTATTCATTTCCAAAAATCACATATTAATAATACTAATGTTCTAATAGACTAACAATAATATAAATCATAACATATAACAATCATATAATGTATAAAAATTAGTTAAGAGAACTCCTTAAAACAAACCCGGCCCAGAAAATCCAAGACAAAAGCCCAGCCCAATAGAAGAAAAGAAAGAAATGGGATCCGGATCTGCTATCCGACCCAATTAAAACCCAACCCGGATCTGAATCCCTCCCCCAATAGAAGACCCATCAACAAAACGATATAACCCGTATACTAAACCCGGATCCGGCCCAAACCCAATCCCCTTATCTCCTTCCCCAAATCAACCGAACAGAACGCTGCGCACGACGGAAAGGAACGACGGAAGAAAGAACAGATCCCGCCGGCGACTCGTTCCCGACCCAGGCTCTCTCTCTCTCCGGCGGCCTCACCCTCCAGTTCTCACGCACGCCCTTTCCCCGAGCTCTCTCGCACCTCGCCTTGTTCTCCCTCGTCCTCGCAGCTCTCGCCCGGCTCTCCTGCCTTCTCGCCTCTCCGCTCCGACCTCCGATCTCGACCACCCTCCTCTCTCACACTCCGGCAACTCAATCGGAAAAGGGGATGAAAAGCAACAAGGAATTGAAAGGGAATGAACCAGGGGAGGAAGAGAGGCTCACCGAGAGCTCGAAGATTCGCCGAGGACGTCGTCGGGCTCGATTGGATTCGCCGAAAAGTGTTCAATTGGTGTTCCTTCAGCCCCGTCGGAGATGGAATCGAAGTATTCCCGGCCGACCAAAAGGAGGGGAACCAGAGAAAGGAAGGGAGGACAGCGGCGCCGACGGTCGGTGAATGCTACTGGCTCGACGGAGGTGGCTCTCGGGGATACTCCACGGCTAGGACGGAACAGAGAAAGGAGGATAAGGCGGGCTGTTGCTGGCTCCGGCTCTCCTGGGCGGTCTCCGTGAGTTCGTCGGCGTCGGAGGAAAGGGCGGACGACACTGCTGCTGGGCGGTCGGAACCGAAAGAAAACGGAGGATATGGTGCTGAATGAATTGAAAAGGAGGGAGTTTGTGGCTAGGATTGAAGGAAAGAAAGGGGAAATGGGTTGCTGGGAAAACAAAATGGACAGGGGAGGCGTGCTCTCTAAAAACAACAAGAGGGGTGTGTACAGAGATATGCAGGCAAGAAGACAAGGAGAGGAGAATCAAAGTGGTCAAAATCAAATTTCAAATACCCAAATAAAATATCTCGAAACCCGACTTCTCGACCTTATCCCGACTCGATCAAATTTGATTTGTAATTCATTATCGGAATTAAATTAATCTATTCAGACTCGCAACTCGAAAGCGGAATCAAATTCCGTTAAAATCAGAATTCTAAAACGATGCCGGAATGATTTTAAAATACGATTTTTTTATTATTATTATTTTATTATTATTTTTTTATTTTATTTTATTTTATCTTATTATTTATATTATTTATTATTTAAAATCCGGGCCTTTACAGGGGTTGCGAGGCTGGAAAGAGACGGAGTAGGTGGAGATGAGGAGGGTTTTGCAAGGGTGGGCGGCGGGGAAGGAAGCGAGAAGGAGGAGGAGAGAGAGGGCAGGGAAGGAGGAGGGAGCCATGATCTCCCTCACAGTAGCCGAAAAGGAACTGCCAAATAAATGTTAATGGTTTACAATCAGTAAATGATTCGGCGCAGACAGCAGAGGAATAAAAACCATGTCACAAATAAACCGGTCTATTATGGGGGCACTGGACCCTCCCCTCACCCTAGACTTATTCTGACCAAAAAACAAAAAGTAAACCAGTCTATTATGAACAAATGAACAATGAACACATATCTGCAGAACATCTGAATTAGCAACCATTGACTGCAACAGTGAAAAGACAAAATTCCTTAGAAATTGACGAGGAATACAGCATTAGGACCAATTCAAAATTTGGATAAAGAAACGGAGAAAGCTTCAGGGTTGAATTAGGAAGCAGACAATAACAATTGTTGGTGAGATGTGACTGGCAGGAGGGAATGGAACAAAGTTTTGTTTGATTATCTATAAGTTACCTTAGCGGACTTGCATAATTGCATCAGTAGTTGAATTCCTTTCATATGCCTCTCAACTAAAAAACTAAATATAAGAGTCTGTTTAATACTCTCCCACAGGATAGTATGCATTAGCTAAGAATCAACAGATTTTATAATTTTTCACTGGCATTCTACACACAATTCTAGATGTTACAAATTATGATTACCTTGATCACAAGAGGTGGGTTCCGGGTTTTAGATATTGCTGTACTCCATCACTACAGAGTTTCCAGATTTGGTTGTAACAGTGCTGCTTCCAAAGTTTGAATTGGGCTTCTTTTGAGGAGGCTTTAAAATCTGGAAAGAACACATTAAAGTTTCATCCGCACTCATCATAGCACCAACGTTATCAAACTCCCCACAATAATTAGGAGCCGAGAATACAGTAACAAGTTGACGGTCTGCGAAGAACTCATAACCATCCTCCACAACCTGCAAAAGAAAATAGAAAGAACATGATAAGATGTTCAGAACATGTTTTTACAGATACAACCTATAAGGGATGTTGAAGGGAGTGAAGAATATGGGGGTGGAGCTGGCCTTCTTTTTCTTGTAATTTTTTCTTTAATTTCATTTATTTCTCTTGCCTTTTCAGGTTTCTTATTTATTAGCAATCATTAAAACATCGAAGTTAGATTCAAGTAACCAGTGCAGAGATTTTAGAGCAGTAGTGAATATGTGTTGAAGAGTTAAACAAAGTTAACAAACTATATATAGTAGCAGCCCATATATAGTTATCAACGGTGGATTGTGATCTCTTTCGAGTCATCAAAGCCTAATCGATTGCGGAGAAAGAGAAGCTTTTTAGGAGTACGATGAACCCTGCAACCAGGTATTCACACATTTATACTTTTGGATATAGATGATAATGCTTTGTTAGAGATATAAGCAGTACACGAGTTCGGTACCGAAGAAGTTCGATTAGTTTCTTGATTCTTTAGGGTAGATTTGGTTTGATGTTATTTTTTCCCCCCTTTTATAGAAGCTTCCAATTTTTATCTGTATTTTTTGTTCATTGTATGTTGTAAGACGTACTCCGGGTATTATTTGTGCATTTGTATGTACATATACAAAATATAATACTACCTCCGATCCAAAAAGTATGTCGTTTGACTTTTTAACACGTATTTTAAGGAGCTAAAAACTATATAATATATTAAATTTTTTAAAAATATTTTTTTATAATCTAATACTTATTACCAACAAATATTAAGTTGTAAAAAAATAATTTTAAAAAAGTTGATATTTTATATAGTTTTTAGGTCCTTAAAATACGTGTTAAAAAGCCAAACGACAATCTTTTTGGATCGGAGGTAGTATATGATTTTAAGATTCTTTTATATTGATGGTATGGGCAATATGTTAGTAGAAATTTTATTTGTTGAATATTTTATTTAATACGTCAAACTCGATCGAAAATATTATGAAAAACCCGAACAAGGTTCGAAAAAAGAACTAGTTACAATTATATGCAAATACAGCCTACCCAATATTGTAATTCTGGTTCCGTGCCTGGCTGAGAACTAAATAACAGTAGTAAGTCTTGCTTGTTTTGTGCACCACAATTAACACAAGTCTATTTGATTATCTACTTTAAATTCAACATTACACAAATATACAATTGTTGGCTATCACCTGCCAAACACCCGTTGCTATCAATATGGAGTGTTAGCTATCAGATGTCACAAAATGGTCGTGCTCTTGTAGGATAGGTCATGTATGCTTACTTAAAGGATTTTTTTTAGTCCTAAATTAATGTTTTAGTAGTTCGATCAGTAATGAATATTTGCAAATGATCAGGTATAAATGTATAGTTGGAACTTGGAAGTAGAATTGCACACCTACTTCGAATCCGTTTTCGCAAAGTTGTTCAAACCAGATTGTTGTTGCCTTTGAAAGTTAAATCTATCTATCGCAATGCACAATAAAACCATATCTTTTTTACTGGTATACTAAAAATTATAGCAGGTCAGGAAGACGAGAATGGTATTGAACCTACCATTCACGTTAATGAAGTTTAAGTGTTATTGATATTAATATATTGTTATAATTAAGTAAAAAAAATGTTAGAAATTACGTTTAAAATGTTGTTAAAGATGTGAGGTTAAAATGTTAGAATTAAGTTTAGAAGAATTTTTAAAAATGTAGAATTAAATATCCTAAATAAATACATTTATTTATTATAGTATATAATAAATGTAAAAATCTGTAAAATAGAAAAGCTGTTTGAGTTTGAGTGAATATTTTTTTAGAGATTTTGAGTTTTTCATCTCTAAAATAGAGACTTTATAGAGAAGATGTTGGGCTTGCTCTTAGCTTCAAATTCAGTGTTAAAATAGTATTGCATCCATTAGGCTTTGTTTCAGGGTTATTGGATCAATTAGGTTGCTTTCTATCTATATAGCCTAGTTGTGAACTAGATATCACTTATATCAAGTAAAAGTAAGAGCAACCACTACTGCCAACTGGATAGCACGTACATATATCAGGTAAGTAAATTACCCTTTTATTCTTAATTTCTAGACTAGGCTAGACAAAATGATAAATCCGAAGTTCAATTTATATAAATCAAGAATCATAACTTAATTTATGTTTGTCATATATTGTGTACATATATACATAAGTCACTAGAATAAAAATAACATGTTTGTAGAAGTCGAATACGTGTTTTTTTTTAAACTCTATTGGATCCAAAGAGAGATTAAGGGTACAATTAGGTTCAGATTATTTTAGCGATATATATAATCTGTTTTCGAATATGTATAAAAAAAAGGTGTTTTTATCAATCTACCGATTCTAAAAGTTACGGTAGTAATCTATCAACCCTTCAAATTGCTTCAAGTAGTATTTTGGGCAAGCATTACTTCAAGGGTAGATATATTACATTAATGCCCATTACTTCAATCTATCAACCCTTCTAAATTGGTTCAACCGTTCAAGGGTTGATTAAAAAAAAAACAAATCAATGCTTTCTATCTATATTGGCTATAGCTGTGAACTAGATAACACATACATCAGGTAAAAATAAGAGCAACCACTACTGTGAATTGGATAACACGTACATCAGGTAAGTAAATTACCGTTTTATTCTTAGTTTGTAGACTAGGCTAGACAAAATGATAAATATACCCCAAAAGCTGGGAATTGAAATTTGAATCAACAATAAGAGTATAAGACATGTGATATATGATTTCTGGCCTGATGATCATATTCATGTGGGTACGAATTTGAATAACTAATATGTGATGGTCTACCTACCGGTCACCACCCACCTTCAAATGTACTTGAATTCAACCTTTTCACGTTGAGTATGTTTGGCACACAAAGCAATTAAGCTTGATGAAGATATATATGCTATTATGCTTCAATTCTACTTTGCCACGTAAAGGAAAAAAACCTTCCCATTTTAAGACAAAGGGTTGATATATATATATATATATATATATATATATATATATATATATATCAATGAATAAAGTGCGATCATTCGTATACATCCAAACAACACCGGTTGAAAGGAATAAAGAACACCGGATGAAAGGAATAAAGTGTTGACAATAAAGGAATCACACTCCTATTTTCGATAGTAGCTTTAATTTTAATGCCTTGTTCATATCTTCAGAGTTTCGGAGACCAAGGCCCCCGTGAGATTTCTCCTTACAAACCTCAAACCAACTACGAACGGTTTGTTTTTCGGACCCTTGTTCCATAGAAAATTCATGTTAATCCTATCGAGTTTCGTATGTATAGTTTTTTGTAGAAGGAAGCATTGCATAAGATGTAGAGGTTTTGACGACCTAGTTGTTTTAATTAGGGTACACCTACCTGTTTGAGATAGGCAGTTAGCTTTCCATTTATGCAGCTGAGATTTAGTTGTGTTTAAGAGGTCTTTAAAATTTAAATGTGTCTTTAGTAGCACGTCCACAAATGATAGGGAAACCTAAGTCAGGGCCCAGATTATTTGTGCAGGGTATCTCTAATTCATTATGGATTGCATTTTTCTGGCTTGTTGTCATGTTTGGGGTTGTTTGGAAATGTGATTTGTGCCTATTTACCTTTTGTCCTGATAGGGAAGAGAATTCTCGTAGCACTTTATTAATTTGATCACATGCAGTTTTTGTGGTAGACGCAAAAATGACAATGTCATCTACAAAAGCGAGGAATGGTATTCTGGTTCCGTTACGTGTAATTGTAATTCCTAGATGGCTCCGAGGGACAGCAGATTCTTGATATAGTCCACGGGTCAGGATTTCTGATAGTATGAGAAATAGGTACGGAGATAGAGGGTCTCCTTGCCTAAGCCCACGATCAGGAGTGAATAGGTCAGTGGGTTCGTTGTTTACTATGACCGAGTAGGTGACTGTAGTTATGCATTCTCTTATCCAACCAGTGAAGCGCGGAGAGAAGCCAAATTTGTCCATAGCAGAGAATAAGAAGTTCCAGTCAACCAGGTTAAATGCTTTTTCCATGTCAAGTTTGACTGTCATCTAGCCAGATTTTCCTTTTTTCTTTGAGAATGAATGAAAGATTTCGTTGGTTATTAGAATATTGTCTTGTATAGATCTTCCTGCGGTGAAAGCACTCTGTAGTGGGTTGATAATCTTGGGAATGATTTTCTTTAGTCTTGTTTCCATTACTTTGGAGATTATCTTGTACGTTTTTTAGCATAAGCTGATTGGTCTGTAGTGAGATGTAGTTATTGGGGTGTCACATTTTGGGATGAGTGTAAAGACCGGGAAATTTTAGAATATTAAATTATTAAAATAGTGATTTATAATCATTCCGACTTAAGATTTGAGAGGTTTGGAATTCCTGTCCTTAAGCTATTGGTTTTATTCTAAATATTCCAAAACGAGTTCCGACATTATTTAGTTGAAAATTTAAAATTTACTTTATTTCCGCTTTCATATGCCGAGAAGTGAAAAATAATATTTGAATTTGATTATTAAATTCGGAAATGGAAGTAAGCGTTAATTTTAAGGGGCTTTTTGCACAATAGCCACGAAAATGGGCTTATTTTGCGAAATAGCCGCGTTTTGGGACATTTTTGCAAAATGTCCTAAATAAAAGCCTCTCCCACGCGCGTTTCTCTCTCCTCCGGCTCTCCGCTCTCTCCCGTCCATCTCTGCGAGCGAGGAAGTACGCCGCGCTCTCTCTCCCGTCCATCTCTGCGAGCTCCAGACGGCGACGACGATTGATGGAGATGGCTCCGGCTTGAGCGCTCTCTCTCCCGTCCATCTCTGCGAGCGAGGAAGTACGCGCTCCTCCTATGCGCTCTCTCTCGTCCATCTCTGCGAGCTCCAGGCGACGATGACGATTGATAGAGATGGCTCCGGCTTGAGGTACATGTCCCTTTCTCTCTCCGAATTTGTTGCAATTCCTCATCCCGCGCCTTATCAATCGATCGAAGATCGATAGGCTAAATAACTCGATTTTTGCTTCCGACTGTTTTCCTTATCAATCGATCGAAGATCGATTGATAAGGAACTCAATTTTGTTTGTGATGGCTGCAATTGCTGAACGAAATCTGAAATCTTGTCATTGTTGTTTTATGTTTGTGATTGATATGTTAGTTTTATATTTTGCACATAACCTGTTTGATGAAATGCCCCAATAGGCCGAGTGACTATATTTTTACGAACCGAGGTTTTCTTATCAATCGATCGAAGATCGATTGATAAGGAACTCGAATTTTTGCTCCCGACTGTTTTACTTATCAATCGATCTTTGCTTCCGACTGTTGGCATGAACGCCTGAGAGCTGTAGCTAATTTCAGAAGATGTGATGACTGGCCAAAGTGCCTTGTTGTGTACCATCCCTTTCTTGCCATCTGCTATGATGATATTTATATATGATGAGCTGTTGCTGAAAGTGTCAAAGGTTTTACTTTCTAGAGCTATGTATATGCTATGATGATATTTATATATATATGATGAGCTATATGTTTTAAGGATGTTCAATTTTGACATACTGATTGCTGGATTATGTGTTTTTATCATTGCAACTTGTTGGCATGAACGCCTGAGAGCTGTAGCTAATTTCTATAGTTTAACTCTTCACTGACTTGAATCTCTATATGTTGGCTTCACTTCTTACCAAATTCCATCCGTATTCATGAAGTTGATACCTTTGATCACATTAGTCACCATGGAATGTTCAGAACAACTGTCTTATGCAGTGCTAACTGCTAAGCCATCTTCATTTGTTGTTGGTGATGCGTGCACTGATGTTATTCTCTTCCTATTACTAGCATTTTTACTTATCAATTGCTGAACGAAATGGGGTAGCCAGCTGTTGAAGAGAAACATGAAAGAAAAATATGATAATTAAATTACATGAAAGGTTTATAACCAATGGGAAAAAAAACTGAGAAAAAGATACCCTGTATGAACAACAATAGATTCAGCATGCACTAGCTAAGTTTGGGGTAGCCAACGTAATATCATTAATGGCTTAATTGAGACTTCTAACAACATGCTCCTGATTCTTGAAAAGGTCAATCTACCTACATATATATCTATATATATTCCCACCGTTTGGCAAAAAATATAGCATTTTAGGCTTCTATATTTGATCAATGCTTGCATTTATGATTTCCTTTGGTTTATGAACCCATGTATCTCAAAACTGAGCTATTACTTCTCTATTTTGAAGACAAAATATATATGATGTTATTATTGGAAATTGATCAATGAAGTTGTTGGATTGCTTTGATTGGGATCAGGAATTAGTGGAAGTGAGATTGAATTGAGGTGATTTAGGCTTCGAAATGAAGTTCACTTCACTGTATCTTGCTCAATTTACAATGTATCTTGCTCAATTTAAACTCCCTACTTGTATTTTGAACTTGATCTTTGCAGATATTTATGACTGATTTGGCGTTGAAAATTTGCGCCCAAGGCGCAAATTTTCTTCGATTTTTTAAGTGTTGGAGTCGATTTTGAAGTCTCAAGGTGTTTGTGTTTATGTTTCTTTGTCAAATTGCATTGTGAAGGCTTTGAAATTGACCATACATGTGACAGATGTTGCTTCCGACTAATCGATCTTTGCTTCGATTTTGTCTGTGATTTGCCTTACTGCCTTGCTTCTGGTTTGCTTCTGACTGATTTGGCGTTGAACGCTCTTACCGCTGTTCTTGCTGTTCTTCCTCTTACCGCTGCAAATTTGAGTGCTGTTCTTGCTCTTACCACTGCAAATTTCAGGACATTGCGAATGCTTTCGCTAGTGCGGGGTGCTGGGATCACTGATGCATCTGTTGCTGCCATCACCTCCAGTTTTTCAAGGCTAGAGCTTCTTGATTTGAGCGGGTATGCTTTTGATTTCTAAGATTATTTTTGTGTACACCAATATGCAATTGAATGTGATAAACAAATCAACCTTACTTGCAGACATTGTCCCGAGTGTTAGAAAGGTGTTAGAAAATGAACTCTCAGCAGTAAAGAGGTTCGAAGAACAGCTCACAAGCAAAGGTCAAGAGAATAGTTGCCTTCAAGATGAAGTGGATAACCTCCAAGGAAAGGTCAAGAGAATAGTTTCCTTATCAATCGATCTTTGATATGTATGCTGCCTATTTGATATGTTTGCTTCTTTGCTTGTTATATTTTGCTGCTGACAGAGCTGGGACTGATGTTTATGAACTTATATGTCTTTACATTACTTTCCTCTCAAACCTTGAAAGGTGAAGAGAGTAGAACAATGCTTGTTTCTACTATGCAGTCTACTGCACTCTTTCTTCATGTGCAGTTTACATTGCTCTCTTGTGCATCTTTTCCCCACTATTCTTAGTAATCTCTCCAATTTCCAATTCGTTTCTACTATGCATTCTTTCTTCATGTGCAGTTTACATTGCTTATGTTCACATGAAGAACAAGGTTCTTCAGTTCTGAATACCTGATTCATTACATCTTTCATTTTGTATATTTTGCTTTTGCAGTATACACCTGCTATTGACATATGGAGCATTTGGTGTATATTTGCTGAAATACTGGCAGCAATAGCTGAAGCGAACAACCCCAAGCACAATCTGAGGAAGAGCGACAATATCAGCGCTTCAAGATGCATTGTTGTGCCAAATACTCATGTTTGACTTTGTTCAATGGCTACAGATACTTTCCTTCTAGTCTTCTTGCAGTTGTTTGAAAAATACACAGTTTTTGTATCCTGTGGAGTGAAACACAGGAGAATCTGAGCTCTCAATGAATGCAACCATGATTCCTTCGACTTCTTACATTTCAACACCACCGCTAGTTGATAGACTAGACGATCTGGGTAAACAAAATGAAAAATGCTTGATCTTGAGAGAGGGATAGGAGGGTGATTTATCCATGTATTTTTTTCTTACGTGTAAAAAATGGTTAATCAAAATGACCACTTTGTCACTTGATTATGTTCAATTCAATGAGTTCTCTCAAATAAAGATTCAGTCTTTTTCTCACTTTGGTTCATGAATTGTATCCTATATTCACTTTGGCTCTTGCAAATTAACCTACCAAGGTAGAGAGACACATGAACTCTTAAAACAGAGTCGTGCAACTCTTACAAGAGAGTCGTGCAACTCTTAAAACAAGAGTCGTGCAACTCTTAAAACAGAGTCGTGCAACTCTTACAAGAGAGTCGTGCAACTCTTAAAACAAGAGTCGTGCAACTCTTACAAGAGAGTCGTGCAAATCTAAACTAAAGTTGTGCAACTCTAAATTAAATTTGTGCAACTCTAAAATACAGTTGTGCAACTCTAAAATACAGTTGTGCAACTCTAAAAAATGTGCTGATATGAAGAAAAAAAGTGCTGACACGGAAAAAATATATCCGTAAATTATATTTACAAAAAGTAAGATCATGTTGGGACACAATTTCACAAGTCTCAAATGTTGTGCAAAAAATAAAGTATTGATGAGCAAAAATAAGAGCATGTTGTGCAATAATTTATTGAGAAAATATGAAATTATATTGAGAGAAAATAAAATCATGTTGAGAACAAATTCACAAGTCTCGATTGTTGTGCAAAAATAACCTATTGTTGAGCAAAAATAAGATGATGTTGTGCAATAATTTATTGAGAAAGTATGAAATTATAGTGAGAGAAAATAAAATCATGTTGAGAACAAATTCACTAGTCTCGATTGTTGTGCAAAAATAACCTATAATTGAGCAAAAATAAGATGACGTTGAGCAAAATTTCACCAATCCCCCATGTTGTGCAATTATTGTCTATTTTTGAGCAAAAATAAGAACATGTTGTGCAATAATCTATTAAAAAGGTATAAAATTATATTTACAAAAAGTAAGATCATGTTGGGACACAATTTCACAAGTCTCAAATGTTGTGCAAAAAATAAAATATTGATGAGCAAAAATAAGAGCATGTTGTGCAATAATTTATTGAGAAAATATGAAATTATATTGAGAGAAAATAAAATCATGTTGAGAACAAATTCACAAGTCTCGATTGTTGTGCAAAAATAACCTATTGTTGAGCAAAACTAAGATGATGTTGTGCAATAATTTATTGAGAAAGTATGAAATTATAGTGAGAGAAAATAAAATCATGTTGAGAACAAATTCACTAGTCTCGATTGTTGTGCAAAAATAACCTATAATTGAGCAAAAATAAGATGACGTTGAGCAAAATTTCACCAATCCCCCATGTTGTGCAATTATTGTCTATTTTTGAGCAAAAATAAGAACATGTTGTGCAATAATCTATTAAAAAGGTATAAAATTATATTTACAAAAAGTAAGATCATGTTGGGACACAATTTCACAAGTCTCAAATGTTGTGCAAAAAATAAAATATTGATGAGCAAAAATAAGAGCATGTTGTGCAATAATTTATTGAGAAAATATGAAATTATATTGAGAGAAAATAAAATCATGTTGAGAACAAATTCACAAGTCTCGATTGTTGTGCAAAAATAACCTATTGTTGAGCAAAACTAAGATGATGTTGTGCAATAATTTATTGAGAAAGTATGAAATTATAGTGAGAGAAAATAAAATCATGTTGAGAACAAATTCACTAGTCTCGATTGTTGTGCAAAAATAACCTATAATTGAGCAAAAATAAGATGACGTTGAGCAAAATTTCACCAATCCTCCATGTTGTGCAATTATTGTCTATTTTTGAGCAAAAATAAGATCATGTTGTGCAATAATCTATTAAAAAGGTATAAAATTATATTTACAAAAAGTAAGATCATGTTGGGACACAATTTCACAAGTCTCAAATGTTGTGCAAAAAATAAACTATTGATGAGCAAAAATAAGAGCATGTTGTGCAATAATTTATTGAGAAAATATGAAATTATATTGAGAGAAAATAAAATCATGTTGAGAACAAATTCACAAGTCTCGATTGTTGTGCAAAAATAACCTATTGTTGAGCAAAACTAAGATGATGTTGTGCAATAATTTATTGAGAAAGTATGAAATTATAGTGAGAGAAAATAAAATCATGTTGAGAACAAATTCACTAGTCTCGATTGTTGTGCAAAAATAACCTATAATTGAGCAAAAATAAGATGACGTTGAGCAAAATTTCACCAATCCCCCATGTTGTGCAATTATTGTCTATTTTTGAGCAAAAATAAGATCATGTTGTGCAATAATCTAATAAAAAAGTATAAAATTATATTTACAAAAAGTAAGATCATGTTGGGACACAATTTCACAAGTCTCAAATGTTGTGCAAAAAATAAAGTATTGATGAGCAAAAATAAGAGCATGTTGTGCAATAATTTATTGAGAAAATATGAAATTATATTGAGAGAAAATAAAATCACGTTGATAACAAATTCACAAGCCTCGATTGTTGTGCAAAAATAACCTATTGTTGAGCAAAAATAAGATGATGTTGTGCAATAATTTATTGAGAAAGTATGAAATTATAGTGAGAGAAAATAAAGTCATGTTGAGAACAAATTCACTAGTCTCGATTGTTGTGCAAAAATAACCTATAATTGAGCAAAAATAAGATGACGTTGAGCAAAATTTCACCAATCCCCCATGTTGTGCAATTATTGTCTATTTATGAGCAAAAATAAGATCATGTTGTGCAATAATCTATTAAAAAAGTATAAAATAATATTTACAAAAAGTAAGATCATGTTGAGACACAATTTCACAATTCTCAAACAGAGTCGTGCAACTCTTAAAACAGAGTCGTGCAACTCTTAAAACAAGAGTCGTGCAACTCTTAAAACAGAGTCGTGCAACTCTTAAAACAGAGTCGTGCACCTCTTACAAGAGAGCCGTGCAACTCTTAAAACAAAGTCGTGCAATTCTTACAAGAGAGTCGTGCAACTCTTAAAACAAGAGTCTTGCAACTCTTACAACAGAGTCGTGCAACTCTTAAAACATAGTCGTGCAACTCTTACAAGAGAGTCGTGCAACTCTTAAAACAAGAGTCGTCCAACTCTTACAACAGAGTCGTGCAACACTTTAAGAGTAAGTTGTGCAAATATGACCCAAGTCTAGTTTTTTTTTTTGTTTAGCTTTTGTTTTTTGTTTTTTTTTTAACATTTTATCGTGCAAATATAAGAGTATGATGTGCAAATATAACCGTAAGTTGATCAATTTTATTTTTTTATAACTCTGTCATCACTAAAATTGCAAACACCGATGACACAACTTTTAATTTCTAAAAAGCTGCTGACACAACCCTTAATTACAGTTGCACAACTGCATCTTAAAGTTGCACGACAGCAAAACTTCACCAATCCCCCATGTTGTGCAATTTTACTCTATTGATGAGCAAAATTATATTTACAAAAATAAAGAATTGTTGAGCAAAAGAAAAGAAAAGGCGAAGACACGAAAAGAAAAGGCGAAGACACGAAGCAAATGGAGAATATAAGCAGTATACATCAATCCCCCTATAAACATACCAATCTAATGATCCAGAACTGAACAACTCTTAACAATAAATGACTCAGAAGACTTATTTACCAATAAACAACCCAAACTCTCACATACATATATAAAGGATAATCTGGATCACTACAAAAAATAAAAATAAAATCATAATCTAATATCAATCAAGATGAGCTAGCATTGGTTTTTGATGTGGGGTTCCCGGTTCTAACAAAATCCACCAGATCCTTGAAAAGGGGGTCTTCCTGCTTCGGTTTTGCTCGGGATGGTGAGCTTATAGAGAAATTCCGGGTCTGTCCCAACATGCTGTCACAAGAGGAAGAAGAGCCGCTGCTTGAATGATTGCCTCCAAAGGTAGTCTGCTGATTGAAGAATTGCTGCCTTTGCGAAAATCGGCTAGGTGGTGGTGGCAAGCGACCAATAGGGGAATCCCAAGGAGGTGAAGGCTGCTTCTCTGATGTATCCATTGGAGCTGGCTTGCCATCAATCTAAGATATGGATCCCTTTTTAAAAAATGAGTTATTCCCAAAAGAGAACCTTAATGAGTATCAACTTCTTAAGTATGGAAAAGATAATGACTTGCATAATACTTTTAATAGCTAGCAGTTTAACATCAGTAAGCTAGCCACATAAAAAACTGCTCCTCTGGCAGTATCAAAGTACCATTCCTTCAATCCATCAAGGACTTGAGTCTACAATTCAACTTTACTGTATCTGCTGTGAAGCTACACACCCCAGGGAACTTTTCAAGCACTGTGATTAGTACCTTTGAGCCTCAATTGAACATGTTAGTTTAATCTGTTTAACAGTTAGGCTTGGTTTACTTAATATCTTAGCCAAATTGATTCTAGTAATGCTTCACATTTGCATAAAGTTTCCCCATTTGCACAGACACTAGTACATGACTTTTATGGTGCTCCTAACAAGACATAAATTTGAAACTAAACTATGCTATGCTTGTTTATCTGAAACTAAACTATGCTATGCTTCATCCTAAATGAACTGGCAGAAACTGAACTATGCTATGCTTCATCCTAAATGAACTGGCAGAAACTGAACTATGTACAAGAAAGTTACAGTTCAGAAACAAATAAAACTACATAGAGGTTTCATCCTAAAACGAGGAGAAAAAATGAAACAAACCGTAAATCTGTATTATAAGCAAACATGTGATATGAACCAAAAGAAAAAGATTACAGTTGACTACAATTGTGATTATAAGCAGACTTTTGACCCATAAAATAAACTCACCGAAGCAATGATTGGTGGTTGTATGATCTGCTTCAGCCTTAATTTGTTATATATATGCACAAAGAAATCCTTAATCTGCACCAAAAGTAGCAATTCAAAGAGTTAACAGAAAAGAACTAAAAATGGTCCATAAAACTGCACCATCATACTAAGGAAAGAATACTATAAAACTGCACCAACATACTAAGGACAGAATACTAGCTATGGGGGGAACAACAATTAAAGAGTGTCGCCTCTGACGACACAAATCTTGAGTTCAATTGACATTGAATTCTCTTTGGAGTCCATCATCGAGAAGAGCGCATATGATACATTAGAGAGTCATACTAAGCACATCAAATCTTTGCTCAAATTTAGAGTCCCCTTTGAAAACTTCACCTCTAAAGTTTATCTTAAGTATTATGACAAAATAACATCTTCTCATGCATAAGCAACATTAAAACAGACAAAAATATTCTATACAGAAATATAGAGGTTTTTACCTTCCCCTTGCTTGAGATAGCCAACTCTGACGTCTCTGTTTGTTGGGTAAGTAAAGGAACTTGGGCAGGAGTAGGATTTGGAGGCGGGCACTTCAAGGGAATTCTTTTCTCCTCGACATCAAAGGTACCTTCTGGTGGAGGGGCAAGCATGTGGAATACATATGTATACAAAATTATAGCACCAACCTGGAAGATATCCGATTATTAGAAATAGTTTTTAGAATATCATTTCATTAATATTTCATGTTAATTATAAATATCAGTAGCCCATGATCAAATTATGAAGACAACCCCTAAAGGCTATATATTTTTTTTATACGAGAACCACTTCTTCCCCTCTTTGCTTTCATCATGAAAACTCAACATTCTTTACAACATCAGAGTTTAGTGATAAGAGCGGACCCAAAAAAAAAGATTACAGTCATAAGACAGAAAGTCAGCTATTATTCAGAAGACAGAATCTTCTGGTTATAGAAATCCACGATGCTGAATCTTCAACCATGAATACGAGTGCTAAGAAAATTTCAAAAGATCATACAAAATTCTTTCACTTTGCATAAATCTATATAAAGGTATCTAATAACAAAACATGAGTGAACCAAAGAACAGGCAGTGTCACGTTGGTGAATGCAAGACCGGAAAGTATGATTAACATGATATGGTTAGGCAGTTAGCTCAAACAACAGAAAAGCCAGAGATAGACTTACCCATTGACCAAATGAAAGATAGGCAGCTCCATCTCGTTAGTCAGAACTTTATCCCTCCTTCACTGTCACTCTCAGCATGTGCATTGCCTGACCCAGCTTGAGCATCAGGTTCCTTAGGCTTCTTGGCAGATCCACTGTCATTTCCAGATGATCTAGTTGGAGTTTCTACAGTTAAAGGAGTTGCAACCTGAGATCAACTGAAGAGTTAAAATGTTGCACAAACATCCAGACAAAGCAATTTCTCTACTTATAAAACCAACCCAAATTTAAGCATATGGATAGAGATTGCTTTCTGTCTACTTATGATAACCAGCCCATTTATATGAAAATGTGTTCATACAAAAATTTCGGGTTAAGGAACTGGATATGTAAATTGCCAATGACTTAATCAAACATGAGGAATCAACCAATAAATTTCTACCCTTCACGTTCTTCACATGTTAACTACAAATGTTGAAGTGACATTGGGCATCTAAAAACTGTAATAACAGTGAACCTACATAAATTTCTAAATACATACACATACATGACTCAAATCACAAATTCAAAACTAATAAGATAATAAAGTTATCACAATGTTACCTATATTTAAGCCACAATACCTTCTCCTGGGTGCCTTCTAAGCATAAAAGTACCAGAATATGGCCCCAAACACTGATGTGAATGTTTATATTGCTTAATTTCAATTAAAAATATATTTTCAAAATAAAAAAAAGACATAAAACAAACATTGTGAAAGTTTATATTGCTTAATTTCAAATAAAGCTCAGCCACACACAATTTCAGTTGAACAACACTGATGTGAATGCTGGGTGTAAGCAAAATACAACTCTTGGCCTATCATAATTCATTCTTTAAAGTGCTACACATGTATGACAAGCACAAGCTCGAGTTGTGCAACTCTAATCTCGAGTTGTGCCACTCTAAGCTCGAGTTGTGCAATGAGAATATACTGATCTTACTGAAATTTGTAAAACACTATGCATTCGGAATCACTCAAGCAATGAGAATATACTGATCTTACTGAAATTTGACAACTACATGTGCAATTTAAAGTGCTAAAATATGAAACTCGGATCCATCAGACTACAACTTCCATTAGATCTTCATCTAAGCAATGAGAATATACTGATCTTGTTTGATAACCAAGATGATCTGCTCATATTTAATAGTAACATCCACTAGAGTAGCTAAGTTGAGACTTAATGTTCTAAACAAATTCCAACTACAAAATTTAAAGTTATTCAGCTCAAGGATGAGCTTCATATTGCAACTACCTTCACACCCCATAATCAACTATATGCAGCATATGCACCATATGCAGCATTTTTTTCCTTATGAATCGATCTAATTAACTGAGAAGCAATAATGTGGAAAAACGTAACAATGTCAGAATGAAAACCAACTATCGAACTCACTCTAGTTCAAGACTGGTTTCTCAATAAGAAACTCACCAAACAGCAATACCTTTCGTACTAATCAATATTTACACAAAGACAGCAATAGGAAACTCACCAGACATTGATACCAAATCCACAGATTCCAATCCAACAGAAACAACAACAGTAATGGTAGATCAGCAAAACATAATTGAACATCAATGTAAACTTCAGCAATAGAAGAGCACCAATAGACGAACCTTGAGATTGAGCGATTGGAATCGAAGAGAGACGGAATTGAAACCGCCGACTGGAGGCACAAGAGGAGAAGGAGGCAGAGGCACGCTCCTCCTGCTTTCTCCATGCTCCTCGTCGTCGGTGGTACCGTCCTTGGACACAGACACCACCAAATCGCCGGTTAGTAACCTCGGGAGGCAGAACCGCCATAGAACGAGATCTCGCCGCCACTTCGCTGTCTCTTGCTCTTGGATGAAGAAGCAGGGAATCCGAGATCTGGAAACGGAACCCTGGCCGAGATCTGAGATCCACCGAGGAGCCGAGGCCGGCGTGGGTGACGGAGAAGGAGATCCACAGATCTGGAGCTTTCATCGCCTTCAATCGGGAGCGGAGAGAGAGATTGGAGAGAGGAGAGAGTTGGGATTTTCGGAAAACAGAAAAGTGTCCGTACAATAGTAAATAAGTATATATAGCGGCCATTTCGCAAATTTGTCCAAACACGCGTCTATTTCGCAAATACGTCCAAATAATGTGCCCATTTCGCAAATTTTTTCTAATTTTAATCGCGTCGTAATCAGATCGAGTAAACAGATTTTTTTTTTTTTTGGATTTATTTATTTCCTTATTTTGGAGCAATTAAAAATGTATTTTGGGACCTCTTGCTTGTCTTTTCTCCTCCCCTCCGAGATTGCCCAGCACTAGTAAAGCATAGCCTACCTAGGTGTTCCTTGTCTTCTTCCCTATTTGGCAATTGCCAACCCACTTGCTTCCTATTTCAGACAACCTTGACTCTCTCCTTTTGATTCAAGAGTCAAAAAGGCTCAGATTTCCATCCCCTCTTTTACCTGCAATTAACCCAGGTAGCATGCCACAAGCAGCATTGACCCTTCTCCCTCTTTTACATTTCCTTGGATTCAAAACCTTTCCTCCTCCTTGTCTCCCGATTTCAAGAACCAAACATCACCAGTTCGCCACCATCTCCTTCTCCAATTTCCGCTAATCGCCGAGCACCACCGAGGCCAAGCCGAGCCACGCCGTCGCCGAGCTGCCCGGAAGTCGAGCTCCTCTGTGCACCGATTGAGGAGGAGCCGAGCTCTCCTCCACCCTTCGCCTCGGGCAACAGCAACCTCCCTCCATTTAACGTCGAGCATCCCTGAGCCCCGAGCGCCACCACCATTACCGTTCCCTCACCCTCCTCGTCTCCATGAGCAGCAACAACAGCGTCCCCATTCCTTCTCTTCGTCAAGCCCAGCAGCAGCATCGGCCTCAGTCTCCTCCGACGTCGATGAATCCCGGAAACTGCCGAGCCATTTCCCTCTTCTTTCCAGTGGCGGATCTAGTGTATCAAAGTTAGGTGAGCGAAAAAGTTTAGTCATGACAAAGAGAAAAGACAATTAATAAGCCAAAATGCGATTATTATATAGTACTTCATAAAAATACAAAAGAAATTCAAGATTTATCAATTATAAGAGTTATTTGACATTCATAATAATAAATAATTTCATGACAAATAAAATATGATCAACGAAATTGTGCTCTACGATCTCCCGTTGTATCATTAGCTACAACGGGAGGCACACTTTTATCATGTTCCGATGGAGTTTCAACTTCATTAAGTGACAAGGAAGAACTAGAGAATGGGAATCTATGATGCAGGTAGGGTTGAAGTTTGAGTCTCTGATGCAACCGGTGTTGAAGTTTGATTATCATCATCTTTCTTATAGAAGGACAAAATATTCTTCAATCGTTTGGGTTTCGGAAGATCAGATATCCTATTGAATCAAAAGTTACAAAAAAAAAAACAATAAAGTATATAAATTTATTTGGGGGGCTATATTACAATTGACCACTCGGTAAAATAATATATAAGCATAAAAAATAGATGATATGAAATACTAATCTCATCTCAATGTCTACAATCAAATTACCAAACAATTAAAAACCCTAATTTAGTAAATTATAAATTAAATAAAGAATAATTAGAGGGGGTAAAAAAAACATATCTCGTGAATTAGATTAAAGAAGTAGTATCCGAAGTTGAATTTTGACAATGCCGAAAAGGAATTAAACAGAAGTGGTAAAGGAGTCAAGAATGCTGAAGATAAAGTGAATGGAATACCGAAGGTGCTACTCGGCGTGGTCCGTGGAAGGAGGGTGAGAGTTGAGTCCACAAACAAATACTATCAAAATACAAATAATGAAGCTTTTGGGCATTAAACAAATTAGGGTTTTAAGCCCACTTAAAAAAGAATGGCCCAGCAAAAAAATTGCTTTTTAACTAACTCCACATATTTCTACCCAGCAGTGGCTGGGCTTGCATTCAAAGGGATCCGCCTCTGCTTCTTTCCCTGTCTCCTTCATCTCGTGGGTAAGCTCTTCAGTCTCCCTTCCTTCGCTCTCCACTGTCATAAATCTGGACATTTATTCAATCCCCTCTCGTCCCAGGCTCAAATCTGCGCGTTCCGGCCGCCGGCGATCCCCAAGAGCTCCGATCGAGCCCCGACGCTTTTCCTTCCGGCGAAGGTCCGAATCTCGGTGAGCCCTCGTTTCCCTCTTTTCCTTTCTCCTGCGTTGAATCCTATGGGGTGGGAGCGAGTCGGGATTGAGAACGCCGCCGGCAAGGGCTGGATTCCTCTTCTCCTTCTCTGATTACGTTCGTCGGCGTGCAGAGCCCTTCTTCTATTTGATTGAGGAAGATGAGTTCCGGGCTTTTAGGCCTATTCTTGTTCGGGTTCTACTCTTTCGGGTCGGGTCTCTCCCCTCCTTCCTTTGTTCTGTTGTCCGAGTCGGGTTTAGATTTTCGGGTCGGATCCTATTCTTTCTTCTTTTCTTCCTTGAACCGGATTGGGCTTTGGACTTCAGATTCGTGTCCGAATCCGGGTTTTGGGCTTGGTTCGGGTATATAGGTTGGGCTGTTGGGTTATTTGGGTTTTGTTATTTGTTAATTATTATGGTTATATATTTTGTCATGTGTTATTATTCAATTAGTTTAAATTCGCTCTATTTGATATATATTGTATAAATTGTTTCTGAAATTATTATTATATTATAAAATGGGTTAAAAGTGATATTGTTTGGAATATATATTTTATGATGTTTTAATATGTGAATAGGAATTTTAAAGGGATTTATTGAGATTAATTGATAAAGTAATTTGCTTAATAGGTTTTATAAATAGGGATTATAAGGATGGATTTATTTAATTTTTATTTTAGATAAACATTGTTGCTAAATTATTTAGAAAATGTTTTAAGTCGTTCGAAAATGATTCTTAAAGGATTTGATGTGTTGAAACCAAAATGCCGGAATTAATTCTACAATATGATTTTAATGTTTAAATGTTTAATGTCGAAATTCTTTGTCTTGGTTGTTGATATTGGGTTTGAGAAAGAAGTTTGGAAATATGGTTGGTACGATTGTATCAATGGGTTTGATTGGAAGTAAATGATTTTGGTTGATGTTGATCATATCGAAAAGGTTTTGGAAAACGGTTTCACTATCGAGTGGTTTTGAGTATGTTGAGAACTTGACTTTCGTGCGTATGAATGTTGGTCCGGTGGCTTATGGAAATGACTTGATGATAGGTGTGTATTGCTTTTGGATTGCTTTGGACTTGCATTTGGGCCCTTGCTTGTATTATCCTGCTGTTCTGTATTTTCAGGTAAGTTCCCTAGGGGGCTTACTCAGGTTGGACATTCATGCCTGTTGTTGCATTTTATGTTAGGTGTTGCATATGCATAAAAGCATGCCATGTAGTATCCTGTTTAGGTTGCACTAATTGAATGAGCATCTGCTTACTTTATGCGTTTGAAACAGAACGGTCGTTATCTGTGATAGTCCTAAAGTCTTTGCTAGGGTCATAGGGTAGCCCAGCCCCATCGGGTACCCTAAGTCAATCGAGTCATGAACTTCCTTATATTAATAGATGCTTGCGGGCTTTATTGTGGAGCGGGTTAGGCATGCGTGCCCCCCGATTATGATGGAATGCATTCACGAGTTGGCCAGTCTCCGCCCTATCGAAAGGGGGTGGAGGTAGGAGAGGGATATGCCATTTGGCATTGTCTTGGGCCCTTTACAGTATTTCTGCACATTATTATAACTAGGAGCATGCTAGCGTGTATGACTTTCGTACTGCATTAGAGCATCTTTATTAGGCATAGCACATACTATGTGGCCTCAGCGAGGACTGCCGGTCCCGCATGAGTGGCTCGATCTGACTCCTTTCCCCGTTCTTTTTTTAAAGGTATTTTCTGCAGATTCTGAGTGCTCGATGTCTATATGACGGGGTTTCCTTTTGGCGAATTGAAGAACATGGCTAATTCTCTAACTTGGTATAAATGGTAACCCTATGCCTACGTTTTGGTTTTGACCCGGCACTGCCGTGATATTTTGTATCTTAATTTTGCTTCCGCTTTACTTTCGTTTGAATTGGATTTCGCGACATAGTCTTAGGACAGGTTAAGGGTACCCAATGGCCCTTCGAGGTTTTTAGGGTTTGAAATCCCTCTTTCCACTAATCTTAAAATGAGTTGAAACCTTGACCCGTACCTGGATTGCAAGATCCGAACAAGGGGTTTTATCCCTTGAAACGTAACTCGAAAATCATAATTCTAGGCCGTTACAATGAGTGCTATGAAGTGTGGTTTATCTGTTTTAGTATTCTACGACTAAGGAAGAAGCTTTTGACTGCCTTAGTAACAGAAGCGCCCACAGTGGGCCAATATTTTTTTGAAGAATTCGGCTGGAAAACCATCGGGGCCAAGGGATTTGTCGTTTGCTAAACAAAAGACCGCATTTTTAATTTCAGTGTTTGATATTTGTCTGGTAAGCCAATCATTGTCCTCGTTAGTGATTTCTTTATTGATGTTGCAGAGCCTTTGATGAGTCTTTACAAGTTAAAGATATGGATGTAGAAAATAGTGTCGATTCTCCTTTGGATGCAAATGGTGGAAGTAATTTGGCAATGACAGTGATGAGTGAAAAAAGTGTTGTGTGGGAACATGGCAACACATCGCATAATGTGCCCCTTCAACTTCTGTGAAGTGCTTGTGCAAGTGTGCCACATTTCCTGTGACGGGTCAAGGGGTGAATGAGGGAAGGAATTGCGCATAAAAAGTCTTTTTCCATCAATTTCACTGTCAAATGAGTATTATGCCGATCTAGAAAAGTTACACATCATTCGAAACAAAGCCGCTGTTTTGAGCACTTTGGGTGAAGGCTCCTTTCATTATTCCAATTACAATGTTTATTAAATGGAATTTCATGTAAGTTATGTAGTGGGAAAATATGTGGTACTTTCATCTATCGACAAATAAATTTTTGTTTGTGTTTCTCCTCATTTGAGGCTTATACTCCTCATTTGTCTTGGTGTGTCCGAAAGAAGTCGAGAAAAATTCAAGCTAACCAATTTCGTCCTTCACAACCCATTTGAATATTGCTCAGGGTTAATCTTCCGTCAACTTCATTCAAAATTTTAATACTTTATCTATATAGAGTTTATGCAGTTATACATTTAAACCTACACTATCTTTTTATCAAATAATTTAGATCAATTTGAGAGGCGTAATATGATGTGTAATATAAAAGTATACGCCATAAAGGACTGAATTCGGTTTTCTTAGGCCAATAACTACAATGTCAAGAGAAATGTGGAACAACTGATTTACTATTGTCAAATTCAAAGTACTAATTGTTGAGAAAAAAAACTTCATCATGTCAACTAAAGATTTTGAACAATCGCATAGTGAGGAGACTAAGCAAAATGGTATGTTAGTGGAAAATTGATTTGTATTTTTTTTTGGTTTTGGTAGAGGTTAAGTGGAAAATTGATATGTGTTGAGTATTTTGTGCGGTGTGTCAAATTTGATCGAAAATATTCTGAAAACAAACCCGAACAAGGTTCGGGAAAAGTACTAGTTTATATCATTTTGAAAACTAGAACTTGTTTTCGTTTTTAAAAAATAATTCAAACAAAAATAATTTATTTAAATAAGCATCCACAACCTAAAGGCCAAAAACTTAAATTTAATTTTAAAAAAAAGTTTTACTTAAAACTAGTTCTTTTCCCGAACCTTGTTCGGTTTTTTCATAATATTTTCGATCAAGTTTGGTGTATTAAACAAAATATTTGACACATCAATTTTCTACTAACATATTGCATGTGATTTTTATCATGTTGTTCTTTGAAATTTTCTTTTCTTGAGATGATCGATACTTCAAATTTGGCGAGGAATAGTAAATCAACCTCCTCCACGCTTCTCCTAACATCCGTCTTGATCAAGGTAAAGAAAAGAAACATTATACTGTTTTACTTAAGAAATTTGAGTTTGGATCCTCTATGATACTTTATCTATTACACATCATGTTGCACCTTTTAAATTGGTCTAAATTATAAAATAATTTGATAAAGATACCTTAAGTTTAAATGTATAAACCCTATATAGCTAAAGAATAAAAAAATAATATTTAGTGTGTGTGTGTTTTATAATGTCTTAGACACTTAATTAGAAAAATGTACCCTATATTTAAGTATGAACCCTAAGAGGTCAAAACATTAAACTCATCAAATCATAGTGATTAAATACTTAGTTGCAATGATTAAACCCGTCAAATCACAATCGAATCCTTCTATTTCACTTGAATAACACCAATATCGTATGATGAAATTTTATCAATAATTTATAATATTCAATTTCACAAATTTCATCAATGGAGTAAACTATTCATTACTATCTAAATATTTTACACAACAGAAATATATTGGAACCCTTGTCAAACTCCAGGCTTAAATATATGATAGGTTGAGCATCGAATATTTTTTTTCCTTATTGTATTTAATATTGAAAATCAATTTTCATAACCATAATAAATTTCACACCATGCTTGTGAGATGGGCTGCAGAAAATGAATGATTTATGTTTTTTTACTTGTTTTAAGGTCGTCTGTATTTTAATTAGAACTCAATTACTTCACTTTTCCCTATAATAGACTATTCTTTTTAGATATTTTTTTTAATATTTTTGGTACTTGTTATTTCTATTGCATTTAATATCGGAACCTAATTTTCATTGTCATAATAGATTTCACACCATGCCCGTGAATAAGACGGAATAAAATGAATGATTTATATTTTACTTGTTTTAAGGCAATGTGTATTTCATGGGAGTCCAATTATTCCAAATGGCATCCAATATACGATTTGTTTTTAGATGTTTTTGCGTTTTGATTTATTTATTCTTATTCTATTTAGTATTGTAACCTTATTTTACGGAATGAGATCCTCTCATAATAGGAGATCTCCTTATATCCTCCTAATAAAAATCAATAGTCTAGATTTTCTTTAGAGAAAATTTGTGCCGAAGGCATAAATTTTCGCTCTAATTGCCGGAGTATCCTAGTTTTTGTAAAAATTACAAGAGTGTCCATTCCTTTTAACCTAATAAAAAATAAAATTAAAATTGAACTTCTAAATCTGTAATACCGTCGATCGTCTTCATCCTTCATCAGTCCTCCATCGACATCCCTAATCTCCGAGCTCTCTCCCATTGGTTGCTCCTCTCCTCTCCTCTCTCCTCTCTCCTCTATCCAACCTCCTCCTCTCTCCGACCTCCATCGACATCCCTAAACGCCTCCACGAGCTCGATCTGAAGCAATCGAAGAAGCGCTTGGATCTGAAGCAAATCGGGAATCTGGCCTCCTCTCTCGCCATGGATGTTCGTTGAAGATCTAGGGCTTCCAATTTGGGGCTTTGATATTCAAGCCTCCTAATTTGCAATCGCACCTTCTCCAATCAGAATTTGGGGCTGCCAATCGCATCCGTTCTCCTCGACGTCCTTGTTCTTCAACCAGCTTCGTTCTCCTCGATCGCATGGTTAGCGCTGACACCATTCCTTTTTTTCTCTTTCTTTGTCTCTGCATATCTGTTCTTGAATCCCCATATGTAAACCGGCCTCTATTTGTGCATCTAGAGGAATTGTTGTCATTTTACTGTTCGAATTTGCTGTCATTTTGCTGCTATTTTGCTGCAAATTAGAGGAATTATCATACAGCTTGCAAATTAGAGGAATTGTTTGTAGTCTTTCTCCATGGAGAGGGGTGAAAACAAGCAGCTTCAGCGCTCAGTGCTGCCCAAGGCCTCCCGCCAGGAACATTGCACTGAATGGTTTGTTATCATGTTTTTTTTTGAATTTTTTGGAGCTTCGGTTTTGTCTACATAATGCATATAAGATGTTTTGAAAGTATTTTGGTGTTATCTGGAACAATGCCACAGTTCATTCTCCTAGCAATAGTCTGTAAATTAGCTCAAGTTGAATTCTAAAGTTTCACCTTTCTTTTTAATTCCAAGTTGATGCTGGTACAACAACTACTGCTAGATGTTGCAAACATCTATCAGAACACTCCCATGTCAACATATATTTTCTGTTGTCTTTAATAATGATGCTGGTACAACAACTACTATTAGATGTTGCAAACATCTAGCAGTAGTTGTGAAGCTTGTAAATGCTGACATCTTCCATGATGACATCTTCAATGCTGACATCTTCTGAAATGGATATTTCTACCAAACACATTAATAGAACTTTTGTTTTGTGTCTCATTCTTTCATTTATGCTTTTAAGGCTAAATTAAGTTTACTCTTTGGCTTCTAGATTAGATTTGGAGTTTAGATTGCACAATTTGTTTCTAAAATTGCATTAAAATATCTTATATGGATTAAGTACATGTCATTTAAGCTTTCTTTGGCGGACATGAATCCTTCAGTTGCTTTGTATGAGCCCATCAAATCCTTTGAACTACCCTCATGTTCTTTGAATCTTATGATATAGATGTTGACATGCTGTGAATATAGATGCTGACATCTTGTGAATATATATATGCTGATATGCTGTGAATATATATGTTGACATGCTGTGAATATAGATGCTGACATGCTGATTTGGAAACATAGAGCTGATTTGGTTCATTCAGAGGCAAAGAACAAATCAAGACGGAATAGAGAACTTAGACTTTATAGCTATCTTCCATTTCTTCCATGATTTATAGCTGCATTTCTGTTTATAGCTTCATGTGAATGAATGAAGTTCTGAATGTTAATGATACTTCTGGCCTTTCTCTTTGTTCCAAACATCCCTCTTCCTCGTCTCCTTTCTATCTCTTCTTCTCTACATAAAATCCTCATACTTCCGTATACTTCTGAAGAACTAGAAAATTCATGACTGAGTGTCATCTTGGCCTATTTTATCGTATCCCTTATATTTTTGTGATTTCTTGGTGCTTCTTTCTCCAGTGTTTACATTTATGATATGCACATTATGGGGGTGTTTTTACAGTTGTTTTTTCATGCAATTAAATGGATAAAAAAAATCCGGTTTCAGAAATTGAATTTCATGGTTCAAAGTTTGCTTTAACCTACCTACTCCCATCAGCACTGTACAACATTGTAGACTGTAGAGATACTTTTGGTGCTGACATGTCAGCAAGCTTTGCTTAGATTTTGATATTACTGCATTTTTGTTTCCTATTATGCAATAACAACATCTTTGCTCATATTTTGATATTTGTCAGCATCTTTGCTTAGATTTTGTTTTTTTTTAATTAAAAAATTATTGTATTTTGTGGGACATTGTTTTGAAGCTTATACAGGTACAAATTAAAGGTACAAATTAAAGGGAAAAAGAAGCTTCTAAATCCAATCCACGCTAGTACTACTGAATTACACATACTACTTATAGTTCCTACTCTTTGAGTAACCAAGAAGGTTGTAAAAGTTCAAAGGGGGAAATGTTGAGGCCAAACAAACTCTAAAAAGGAGCAGCTAAATTTAGAAATCACACCCACTAAATTCAGAAATTACACATATGAATTACTACTTTATTTATTGGATTTTGACATCATATTTCTGTTTCTTAATATTAGCAGTAAATAATAGCATCCCTTCACCTTTAGAAATTAAGTTACAACCACTACGGGAAATGAATATGCAACATGGCTACATATTACTATTGTTATCATATATAGTCAAACCTATAAGTGTTTCATACTACTTGGATTTAAGGCCCTACCCTTTTCCTATTCTTTTTCTATTGTCATACATCCTCGTGATAATATTTAGTTTAAATCTTTTTATTGGAATAATTGAAACACCTGGCAGAAAAGGGTGGGAACTTGGAATTGAATAAGTATAAACAGGTAGATATGTCATGCATTCTCCTTTCTGTACCAGTTTAATATGAAGAGTTTCTTATTTAGCATTCTGTTATGTTGTGAAATCTTTCAGCTTTGTTTAAATCAATCTACTTGAAATGACTTTGTTGCAGGTCATAAATTTGTTAGACTGAATTGGTTACCTACTGTGCCCCAGATGCTGGATCGGTTGGACCATCTTTTCTTTTAGGTTTCATTGGCAGAAAAAACAGCTATATTGTTCACAAAGGAGATCAGCAGAATAGCTTACAGGACATGCAGTGTATGTGGTATGTGCATCTGTCGCTGGGTGTTTATTACTTCTTTTTGGAGGTGTAATATCTAGATATTTTACTTTGCTAATTATTGGAAGGTATGAACTTGCTTCTGGAGAGAGCTACTTCCGTCAAGGTGACCTTGGACGCGCATTGAAGAAATTCTTAGCTGTTGAGAAGCACTATGCTGACATTACAGAAGACCAATTTGATTTTCATTTGTACTGCCTAAGAAAAATGACTTTGCGAACATATGTGGCAATGCTGAAGTTCCAGGACCGCCTACATTCACATGCATACTTCCAAAAAGCAGCAGCTGGGGCTATCAGGTAAGATCTCTACTCTGTTAGACCCCAAATTAGGCTCTATGTACAAGTTGCACCTCTCCATTGTGACTTTGGATTATCTTGTCATGCTATTTTCCTTTCCCTTTAGAAACCTCCCATTTGAGGGTGTTATCTAAGATGAGATAAGATGCCATACCACTAGAATATAGCAGATATAACAAATGGAAAGCGAACTAAGAAGGCAATGTAGAAATTTCGTATCCAGGGCTGTTTTCTGTAAGCACCGTTATTGGTTAGTGTAAGGTGCAAGTCCGAATTTTCTCAGCATGTATTTCTAGGTTATTTTTGGATCTGCTTTAAGTTTTTATAGTGTTCTCCATACTTTGCAGTTTTTTCTTAATTTGCACACTTGCCTAGGGTTATTTTGTTTTCTTTTATTCTTGGTAGGAAATTTAATGTTTTCTTTTCATTTCCATGCAGATGTTATATCATGTCGTTTGACTGTCCTCCCAAGTTAGCTAGCGAGGAAGATGAAGAAATGTCAAAATTAGGGGTGTCAGCACTAACAATGTCAGTACTAAATATCTTATTTTTGCACTTTTTTTAATGTTATATGATAGATTACAAGTATTCGATTTCTATCTCTGGTCTAGTAATAATTGATCTTTAAAAACCTTTTAGCTCAATGGTAGAGTGATGTGCTTATGCGCAAATACGTGGGTTCGAATCCCGCATAGGCTAAAATTTATAATAATTCTAGTAATTTATAATTGCATATTATACTTTTACATTTGCACACCATCAATTTATATTTGCATATTTTAATCTTATATTTGCATATCATCAATTTATAATTGCATATCATACTTTTACATTTGCACACCATCAATTTATATTTGCATATTATAATCATACATTTTCACAACATCAATTTGTATTTCCCCAACTTATTTTTATTTCCCCAACTTATTTTTATATTTGCATATCAACAAGTTATATTTGCATATCATCAACTTATATTTGCATATCATCAATTTATATTTGCATATCATCGACTTATATTTGCATATCGTCAATTTATATTTGCATATCATACTGAAATTATGCCACTGAATACAGTTCCATGTGCATTTTGGTCCTACTGAAATTTCTTTGTGCATTTTGGTCCTATTTTTTGGGTCTGTTTTACTGCTGGCTCTTCCCAACCTAAACCGAACTGTTCTATTTTGGAAGACTTATGAGAAGCTGTAATTTTAGAAATCTGTAATTCCTGAAATCTGTAATTTCAGGAATCTGTAATATCTGAAATCTGTAATTTCTGTAATATCTGAAATCTGTAATTTCTGTAATTCCTAAAATCTGTAAATCACATTTTAATATTTAAATTCTGTAATTTCAGTTTTCTGTAATTCCGTAAATTCGTTTACTCACATTTTAGAACAGTTGTAATTCTGTAATTTCTGTAAATCAATTTTCTGAAATCTGTACTTCCTGAATTCTGTAATTTCAGTTTTAAAATCTGTAAATTAAGTTTTAAAATATTTAAATTCACATTTTAATATGTAAATTCAGCAATATGTAAATTCACAAAACTAAAATTTCAGAAATCTGTAATTTCCTAAATATGCAATTTCAACAATATGTAATTTAAGAAATCTGTATTTATGAAATTTGTAAAACAAGTTCAATTTGATTTTTCACTTGCATAGCTCTTTACTAAACTTATTGCTGGGAGGAATATGATTTTTCACATTACTTGCTTAAAATTAAGAGGGAATAACAATCTTGCTGACATCCGGTGTCAGCAGTTTCAATTTGCATAACAGATTGTTATATTTGCATAACAGATTGTTATATTTGCATAACATATTGTTATATGTGCATATCATAAAGTTATATTTGCATAACGGTAACTTATATTTGCACACCATAAACTTCTTATTTTTCACTTTTTATTAAGAGTTCCTACTTTTGTGCAAATGACTTCTTTTTGTGCAAATGTGTACTGTTTATTAGGAGTTCCTACTCTTTTTTTTCCTCCTTTTTTGGTTGTGGCGTGAACATAACTCTTATTTGTTTATTTGAATGTTATGTTATAATATAATTAAAAGTCTTTTAGCTCAATGGCAGAGCGATGTGCTTATGCGCAAATACGTGGGTTCGAATCCCGCACAGGCTAAAATTTATAATAATTCTAGTAATTTACACAATTTTCTAATAATTGTTCAATAATAAGATATATTAGTGCAATTTTCTAGTAATTTATAATTGCATATTATACTTTGACATTTGCATATCATCAATTTATATTTGCATATTTTAATCTTATATTTTCATATCATCAATTTATACTTGCATATTATACTTTGACATTTGCATATCATCAATTTATATTTGCATATTTTAATCTTATATTTGCATATCATCAATTTATACTTGCATATTATACTTTTACATTTGCACACCATCAATTTATATTTGCATATTATAATCATATATTTTCACAACATCAATTTGTATTTCCCCAATTTATTTTTATTTCCCCAACTTATTTTTATATTTGCATATCATCAAGTTATATTTGCATATCATGAACCTATATTTGCATATCATCAATTTATATTTGCATATCATCAACTTATATTTGCATATCATCAATTTATATTTGCATATCATCAACTTATATTTGCATATCATACTTTTACATTTGCGTATCTATTTATATTACCAAAATATTAAATTAAATTTAATATTTATATTTCATAATTTTATATACGCCCTAGATGATTTTATATTTGCATATCATCAATTTATATTTGCATATTATACTTTTACATTTGCAAAACATTAATTTATATTTGCATATTATAATCATACATTTTCACAACATGAATTTGAATTTTCCCAACTTATTTTTATCCACTAGAAAATAAAATATAAGGATTAGATATTAATAATCATATATTTGCACATCTTGAATTAACTTTTGCATATTATAACGTTATATTTGCATATCATTGATTTATAGTTGCATATCATACGTTTAGAATTTGCGCAACATCAATTTATAATTGCCCAACGTGAATTAATTTATGCATATTTTAATCTTATATTTGCATATCATCAAGTAACAGTACTGTTGTTACCAACCCGTTTTCAATTCCTTTTTCTAGAAGTGCACTAAATTGAGGGATGTATTTTTCTTCTTGAATTTACATGGTATTTGGGGCTCCTAACACCCGACTAAATCCCATGGTCCTTGAAGTTAACGATCAGCTTAACCCGACTAATCAAGGGATGTGCACTAACCTTGGGCTCATATTACTGCCCTTGATTGCACCAGACTAGCCTTTGTCTCATAAATTGCTATCAAAACCACACATTTCGTGCACCCCGTTGCGTTTCATTGAAGATCTAGCATTGTCTTTGTCAATCGAATCTGATCTAACCTTAGCCTCAAACTAAAATTTACAGTTTAGAATGTATACTGGCGTTTATAGCACTGTTAACCATATGACTCACGTGGTGATGCTTTATTTCATATATATAATTCATGTCAGTAGTTTTGATGCCCAAATAGAACATGCATTAAAAGTTAAAATTTGCAAAGTTACGGCCCATAAGGGTCTATCGGAATGCTTTATTTCATTCAAATCATCCGACTTCCCAGAAAAATTAGACATTCTTTTATGGTTTTTGCCGGTATCTTCTTCATCTTCCCGGCTTATTGAGAACAGCCTTGAGTTTTTGAGTTTCTCAAGGTATCTGATCTCGTCATCATCATCAAATGCCTTCTTGAGAACTCGTCTACTCTTGCGTGCTGAATCAGCCGGCTTTACTGGCCGACTCCTATTAGGTCCCTTCCCCACTGATGGATCCTTCTTCCCAAGACTGAATCCTCCACTAGAGAAATCCTTGCAAGGGATTCCTTGCAAGCCACCCCTTCTATCTGATTGTGGTGGGCGCCCATCATTTGACTCATCCTGTAAAGGGAAGTTTTAACTGAGTCAGATTCGCAAATGGCATTATTGACAGTCGTAGAAGTGAGTTCCATATGTTACGGTAGATTTAATTTACCCATTTTCTTGTCTCTGCTATAAATTTATAATCAAAGTACAGACCCACGTGCTAGAACCAAAAGAATAAATTGATTGCATTCATACATAGTTTTAACTCCCATGCGTTACTCGACTGAGTTCTCTGTATGTGTAATTGAACAAGCAGAAGTATAGATTTCTGATGTGCAAATCTTTATCTGCTTCTGGAATCCCAAGAAACTGTCTTTCTTTTGACAAAAGAGAGTTGCACGATACCTTTCTGTCGGGTGCTATGTTAGCTCTCACAGATTTCTTGTGCACAACGAAACATTTTCTTTCGTAGACAGCATCTCTAATAGCCTGCAAAATCAGAGGGGTTATTTTATCGAACACCTAGAAGGCATGTATTTCCCCATCTCAATCTCAATTTCCAATCAACACAGATCAAAATTCAAACCAAAGATTAACCATAGAATTCTCAATTAGGATAAAAAGCATAAAAAATCCAACCATAACATCAAATGTCAGCACTCCATTTTGAGACTGAATTTCTGAGAAAGCATAGCAAACAGATCCACAAATGCTACTGTTTTTGATGAGAAACAAAGAATCGACATATATGAAGAGATGTGGACAACAATGGTGGGATTAAAGATCACACATAATTCATTGACATAAAGCACATCAAACAGATCCAGAATCAAGCACATCACATAGATCCAGAAGCAAAACAAATCGATCGAAAGAAAAGTGATAGGAATCAACAGGAGAGGGGAGGAGAAAGAGTAGATTGCTACCTCTATACGAAGTGCTTCTCCCTTGACATTATCAGGAACAACATATGTTCATAGCTGTGAAGGCAGCAACATTATACTTACCCCCAAACCTCACCCAATATACCTTCAACGTATAGAATGGAAGCTTGCAAGAAAAGACTCTTATTCCTGTATCATAGACATGAAGATTATATTTAAAACTTGTAGAAAACCCATAAATTTTATCAAAAGATTTGTATTTCATGCTCTAATAGGCACAAGGAAGCAAAATTAGTCAATGAGAAGAAAGCAATATTTGCAGGGGCGTAAAGAAGCACAAAAAGAAAACTGACCTATCTTTGATCCAAGTCTTAAAAGATTCAAAACAATA
Source organism: Persicaria tinctoria (assembly GCA_037127255.1). Classification (NCBI taxonomy): domain Eukaryota; kingdom Viridiplantae; phylum Streptophyta; class Magnoliopsida; order Caryophyllales; family Polygonaceae; genus Persicaria; species Persicaria tinctoria. Next base: position 13,517,819 of record JBANSL010000007.1, on the reverse strand, counting down.
AGTCTTAAAAGATTCAAAACAAGATGAACAATGAGCATACGGGGGAAATTAGTTTCAGAAACTAATATAATATTTTAATAAAAGAAATACCTAGAACTCTAGAGGAGAGTAACAATAATAGAGAGCATAATACCTTAACAGAAGTATTCAATACTTTTATCTTTATTTCTACTGCCTCTGAAGTGAAGCAGTGGTATTGCCCCCCTCTGTAATGATCAGACGTCGATTCTTTCATTGGCGCTGATGATTTCCAATGCTGCCCCTAAAACCGCCTACTATCACAATCATAACTAACAACACACTGAAGACCATATTCTAAGCAAAAAGACGAAAGAGGACAATTGGATACTTGATGCAGGATGAAAGCTACAAGGAAAAAGTTGAGATGTGGCCTTAAGATAAGCAATAATTTCTACTCCAGGATAGAAAAAATCAAATTCAATTACTTCATTAAGCAATCTACTAAAAATTATAACTACCTTTTCATGCGTTTGTGGATCTTGCTTGATTATTGCTTGCACTGACAGAACTGCTTGGATTAGGATTCCTGCTTCTTCATCAGCAGCACTTGTGTCTGTCATGGAGGACTCTGTAATATTTTTTTTCTCTACAAGTTAGGGCTAAATTTTCCTGCTACTTTGTTAAAAGCACGGAATATCTAAGTTGATGCAGATCAACACACGAAAATTCATATGAAAAATGTATATTTTCTATATATTCAAAAGCAAGAGAATGGAAGCATAGCAGCTATACAAATTATTAGATGTCAGCACTCCATTTTTTGAGACTGAAAACTCAGAAAACATCAACCATAACAGCAGATGTCAGCACTCCAATTTTTTAGACTGAAAACTCAAAAAACTCCTTGTTAGATGAGGTATGAAGCAATCAGAGAGTCTTGTAAGTTTTGGTATATTTTCTCAGTGAGGATCACATTGTTAAATTCAGATTCAGGAAACAATCTGTAACCTAACGCAGCTCAAGTTTGGATGAATCTTCTTTTAGAATCTGTTTAACTTTTAGAGTTCAGTTTCAATCGACACCAGAGTCTAGAATACTCAACAATCGACCCTACATTAGTAATATCAGGCTTCAATCGATCAAAATTCTGGAGTGAAAAGAGGGAAGTGCACATACTTTGGTGATGAAGAGTTCGAAATATAGAACACGACCCAAATCTGGAGCTGCGCTCCCGGATTGGCTTCGCCGACCGGCGCGCCGAGAACGGGTGGAGAGGACGGGAAGCCATGGAGGGAGCGCCGAGCGACAGAGACGGAGAACAGGTTATCTCGATTGAGGAACAGGAGGAATCGCAGTCGAAGAGGTCGGAATGGTTTATATATGTCTAAGTTTGTTTAAGTGTAACAGCGGCTGCAAATCAACACTGCAATACACGAACCACTTAAGCAAACTACTGAATTGCCTCTACAAAATGGATAAAAAAAATAACTACCTAATGCATTGATCTGTATCATTTCTAAGCTACTGATCTAAGAACAAAAATAGTCTTCAACGATCTTGAAGAGTGAAGACGTATATAAACCCTTCCAAAGCAAGCTTAGACATATATAAACCATTTCAAGGATCTATATCATTTGTATCTTTCTTGATCTGTATAATTTAAATTAAAAAGGAAGTAGACATATATAAACCATTCCAATGCAAGCTTAGTTTCATAAAAAATTGATGCTGACATACACCCATGCTTTTTGCAGATCTTGAAGCTTAGAACTGCATTACTAAAGTAGCCGATGTTTAAAACTAACCAGATCCAATGCAAGCTTAGTTTCATAAAAAAAATTGATGCTGACATACACCCAGGATACTTGGATAATACCAAATCGACATCTAACAACCCAATTTGCAAACAGCAGGCTAAATGCAGATTCAATACTCTAATTTGCAAGCAGAATCAATACTATAATATCATCTAATTTGCAAGCAGATTCAATACAATAATACCAATTTGCAAGCAAATTCAATACTATAATATCATCAAATTAGGAACAAGCAGAGATTCAGAAATTTGAAGCCAAACCTAAATAGGTTCGCAAACAAGCTCTCGCCCTCCTTTCTTCCTGCTGTAGGTTTTCTGAAAATTTGAAGCCAAACCTAAAATTGCAAACAAATTCAGAAAATTTGAAGCCAAACCTAAAATTGCAAACAAATTCAAAAAATTTGAAGCCAAACCTAAAATTGCAAACAAATTCTCGTCCTCCTTCCTCCTGCAGTAGGTTTTCTGATTTGCAAACAGGTTCGGGCTCCTTGGCAGATTCCGCAAGCAGATATCGAAAAAGAGTGGTGATGGTGGTGAGGGAGGCGGCCGGTGACGGTGGTGAGGGAGGCGTCCGGTGATGGTGGTGAGAGCCGCAACCAGTTGAAGCAATCGGAAGGGAGATCTCGATTGCAAACAGTCGAAGACCTCCGAAGACCTCGAGACAGAGAGTGGATTTGGAGACAGCAGATCTCGACAGAGAGTGGTGATGGTGGTGAGGGAGGCGGCCGGTGACGGTGGTGAGGGAGGCGTCCGGTGATGGCGGCGAGCGATGCGGCCGGTGGCGGAGGTGAGAGCCGGCGTCGGGTAGATCGATTAGGGATTTGAAGAAAGGAGAAAGAAGAGGGCGATAAAGATGTCAGCACATTAAGTTCCGTTAAAAAGGTTAAAAGGGATGGATAGTTTTGTAATATATTCAAATACGTGGATACTCCTTTAATTTAGGTAATTTTTTTGGATATTTTTGTAAACGTCCCTTTTCTTTATTAACTAACCCATTAATTGTAAAAAAAAAAAAAAAAACCAACAAACCCTGCTACTTGCCTACTTCTCCGCCTTACCCACCACCACCAGCATAACCCTAACCTCTTCACCACCTCCATTGATGGGGCAGCCTAAACACCACCGTACCACCATATTCCCAACCTCCTCACCACCTCCATGCCTCCATTGACGACTGAATACCCCGGAGACACTTGAGGACTTGCGGGACTACAACAAAAATGATTATTAGCGACAAAAGTTTCAGTGTCAAATTATTTTTCCTCGGTAAATGTGACCTTTGGCGACGAACATATACGTTCCTCATAAAAAGGGACGTGAACTTTAGAGAGAGACATATGTTCCTCGCTAAAAGGTACATTCAACGACAAATTTTTTGGTTCGTCGTTAATTGTTGTCGTGATATAGTCGCCTAAACCATAATGAAAACAGCGACGAATTTGGAGATTTTAGCGAGGAATAAATTCATCACTAAAAATACATTCATCGAGGAATTTACATTTTTGTCGCTATATGTTATGTGGGAATTATGTAAAATCCGCCAACTATATTAGCGACAAAAATTGTGATTTCTCGCTAAAAGTATGTGTTTCCCAAGAAAATAATTTATCGCTAAACATATAAGTTGGCGAGGAAATTCCATTTTCGTCGTTATTGCTTGGGTAAAAATAGAGAACATGCCTCAAAGACTCAAAGTCATTAATGAGAAAAGTTTAAATTCCTCACCATATGTTTATCTTTTATGAAGAATATTTTTGTCGTTGAAACAACCATTTAGGGAGGAAAACCATGACAAATTCCAAATTTGTCGTTATATGTTTGGTGAAATTATGTCAAACGTGTGTGTTAAATTGGCGACGAAGATTTTAATTTCTTGCCAAAAGTATGTGTTTGTCGAGGAAAGATTTTATCACTAAACATATTACTAGCGAGGGACTACCATTTTTATTGTTATTGGCTTGCGCGAAAATAGTGAAAAATGACTAATTCATTAACGAGAGAAGTTAAAGAACCATTTAAGGATGAAATATCATTTTCGTTAGTAAACATATCACTTAGCGAGAAAATATTATTTTTATCGTTGGGTTTATGTGAAATTTGATAAAATAATGACCCAATTTCATTGACGAGAAAAGTTTAAATACATCACATAGACTTTGTTTATTTTTTAAATACCGATGTTAATACATCAAATAGACATCGATTATTCATGATTTTTTTTTGTGTACATATAATATTAAAATCAGTTTTCATATAAGAAATGTTATCTAAATACATCAAAACATTGTTTTCTTTGTACTTATAGATGTTCTTGTCCTAACTCCTAATACACGTCAGTTAGAAACTAAATTATTGTAGTAGCCTATGCGGGATTTGAACCCGCATCTTTGTGCTTGAGCACATCGCTCTACCATTTGAGCTAATAGGCTTAAATAAAACTGAAAATTGACCTGAAATAAATACGTGCTTGCTCTGTTTAGATTCTTGTGCATTTTCTCAACTAAGATTTTTTTTTTAATATGACTGTTTCTTTACGGTGCTCTAAGCATAAGTAGCTATTGCGCGGGCTTTGTAAATCTACATTGCCATTTATGTCTGCCTGCATACAGTGAGGGTTGAAGGGCTGATTCTCAACTCTGAATTTGACATGTTTATTGATCACTTCTAACTACTTTGAGAATTCATGCTCAAGCAATTAAAATTAGGTTGTACTCAAGTCATTTGATACACATAGCGTTTTAATTAGAACCACCATCCCAACATAGCTACACATAAGTGATAGTGTTCCTCTGTTATTGCAGCATCTAGAGCATGCTAATTGGACACACTGCCTTGTATCCTTACCAGACAATTTACTAGATTTTATTGTTCAACCATAATGTTGTTTTAGTTCCTCCATTTGTGTTGTATGTCTAGATTAAAAACCTATCAAGTAAGCTAAAAACATTTGTTATGTGCCAATTGCAACCACAAGTGTACCGACGGGTGTGAATATTGCCCATAGTTGATTTGATAATTGACACAACAGTGAAGGTCAATAATCAAGTTCAAAAGAGTGAGACAAAAAAAAAAGAATAAACCAGAAGAGATAAATCTCATAGTTCAAAAAAGTTTGTATTACAAAATATAATAGGAATGTCAAGAATTCAAACTAGAACTTGTCCAAGAGATCTACCTTGACCATGTCAAGAATTCAAATTAGAATTAGATACGATAGCAAAATGTTCTACCGATGCTTAAATTTCATTGAAAATACGCATATTAAAACAACATCTAAAGTATATATAATCAAATAAATATAGAAATCTTCCATGAGGAATTATCGAGCTTGCTCTCAGTATGAAACAGAAATCTGCAGGTTAGAGTACCTGTATGAAACAGAAATCAGCAGGTTAGAGCAGTACCTTGATTTTATTTGATGCTTCAAACCCATCCAACTAGTTCAAAAGCTCCAACATAGTCCTCTGCACTTCACTGTCACCATTGCCAGACCCTGATTCCATTCTAGCAGATTCGATGCTGTCAATCTCATCCATGAATATAATTGATGGAGCATGTTCTCTGTAGGAAAAGCGGAGTAAAGAAGTTAAAAGTAGTAAACAAGCCAAGCTTGCATATCAAATGACAAAAAGAAGAAAAAGGCACAGTGAAAACCCATAGCTACAAATAGAATTTACAATAATGGTTTTTTTTAGTCCAGCTAAACACAACAAAATGACATCCACATCCTCTGTCCATGGTTTTATTGGAAAAGGCTTCTCAAATATCAAGGAGGTGATGTTCTGTGCAATGGACCAAAGAGGTGGCTCTCCTTCCAAACTTGATTTCAAAAACCATTTTACCCAAGTGAAATCCATACTTCTATGGCTAGAAAAATATCAGGATTTAAACTTCTCACAATCTCATTTCAACGAGATCTTGGCCAAACACGAATCATTAGTACAAAATGCAAGGTGAATGATCGAATAAAACCTGGACATAACAAAAAAGTTCCCTGACCATCCGGGAACCTTCTCCAATGTACTGCTGAACTAGCTCAGATCCTGAAACAATAATAAAGGTACAATCGGTGTGATGAGCAACAACCCTTGCCAAGAGTGTCTTCTCAGTACCAAGTGGGCCATAAAGCAGAACTCCCTGAAGTATAAACAAAAATCTAGTAAAGAGATGAAAGAGGGGAAAAAAAAAATACTATAGTAGGAGATCCAATAGCTTTCAGTTTACCATTGGTCAAGCAAACCCAACAATCATACAGATGATAAACATCATTTGGGTTAATTTTTTTTATTGTGGGTAAGAAGACATAAACAAATTGCCAGTCAGCCACATTTCCATGGCAAAAAATTGTCTTTTGCTACTTTTATAACACATTGCTAATGCCTTTGACATGCGAAGGGGGAAAAACATGATTAGAGAAAATATAGCTACAAGTGTTGTGCTTCTAAATTACCTTTGGTTGAGCAATTCCAAGACTCTCAAATAACTAAGGATGTTTTATTGGCAGCTCTATAACCTGGTCAGTACAGGAATAAGGCAAAACAGATCATGCATGGAAACAAATCAAGCAAAATTAGGGACAACCATATTTTTAGAAGCACGACATAGCTACACATAAGTGGTAGTGTTCCTCTGTTATTGCAGCATCTAGAGCATGCTAATTGACCATGTCAAGAGATCTACCTTGACCATGTCAAGAATTCAAATTAGAACTAGATAAGATAGGGAAATGTTCTACCGATGCTTAAAGTTCATTGAAAATACGCATATTAAAACAACATCTAAAGTATATATAATCAAATAAATATAGAACAACATCCTTTCTAGTGTATTGATGATATTCTGTCGGTGGGCCTCCTTGCTCTCAGTGGCACCAGCACCATTCCCATTGCCAGCAATGGTAACTTGAAGCTTGCTTCTCACCGAAGGACTTATCGAGCTTAAGCAAGTTGAGTGCCTTGACAGCTTCCACAACGGCCACCTTTGTCGTAGAGGCAGCCTTCAATTCCCTGACTGCGTTGGCTTGAGAATCAACAACAGCTTGCTTCTCTGCCAATGAATTGCGAAGGGAGGTTTCGGTGGTAGCTTCCATCTCTGATTCTCTCAAAATAGAGGGATAGGGATTTTGGGGATGCAATTGGAATGGAGAGCACACGTCAGATTGGAAATTGAGACACATAAATAGACCCATAGTCAAACAGATTGAACCAATTACACACCATTTCAAAGTTTCGAATCATCCAATTACAGCTTCTATATAAGACATTTCAACAAACAGGTAGTATGCATGACAAAATTACACGTGTTCACCTAAAATTTGAAGAGTTTCCACTCCATAAATCTTCACATCTCATCAAACACAAGCAAACAGACCTCACAATTCTATCAAGTTTGGTAGTACTAAACCTAAATCGACCCATGTGCGAAAGGGGGGAAATTGACAAGAATGCTGAACTTACCATTAAGGATCCTCCATCTTGACAATAGGAGAGCTGGACGCCATTATAATGGAACAGCTTGGGACCGAGGAACGAAGGTTCAAAGGTGATTGTGGAGCCGTTTATCTCATCCTCCTTGTTCGACTTCCTCCTCGATCCATTCCTACTCATGTACTCCATACCCCTGGAAATTGAATGTATACTGTGACATTTATTTTTCCTCCTTTCTTTCCCTTGCAAATAATAGTAGCAGTTACTGAATAAATTTTTTAATTTTAAGACAATACATAAAATATGTATCTATATCTATATAATATCTTAATTTAGAAGACTTTTGATGATGTGTCAACATCTCCTTAATTTAAAGTTTTTCAACTAATCATAATTTTCCTTTTTTTTTTCTTTTTTTTTCTTTTCATCTCTTTCAAACCTTAACATTTTTTTCCCTTTTATTTTTTACTCATTTCCTAACAATTGGGTTTAATTCAAAACATTGAATTAAATCTAATGATTCTAAAGTCTACTATTAATATATAATAATAATAATAATAATAATAATAATAATAATAATAATCTATATACATCTAATATCTATACTTAAAAGCCTTTTTGATGAAGCCTAACTTTATGGTAAATAATTTTACCATTTTCTTAAAGATTTCAAGTCTACCTTCATTATTTTATCTTAACTTTAATTAATATTTTATATTAATAATTTATTATGTTATTAAAATTTTACTTATTAAAAATCGCGCCATGGCGCGGGAATTGTACTAGTTTTCCATTATTTACCTATTTATAATTATTTAAAAGTTAGCATAGTATTTTTTTATATTATCTATCTAGTATTATTATATTATATATAATAAAGAAAAAGTCGCATGAGACACATGACGGGTTCTCCTTAAAAGTAGTCTTATGAGCCAATCACAAATTTTTTGAATGAAATAATCAATATATGCACAAGATAATCAATATATGCACAAGATAAAATTTTATTCTAACTCTATTTAATCAATATATATATATATATATGTGTGTGTGTGTGTGTGTGTGCATAAGATAAATTTTTATCCAGTTTGATTAGATATGGATATATTTTTAGAAGATATTAACCAAATTTAAATACTATTATTTAAGAATTCATAATTCATATATGCATAAAATAAAATTTTATTCTAAATCTATTTAATCAATATATCTATATATTCATAAGATAAAAATTGACCCAATTTGATTAGATATGGATATGTTTATGAGATATTAATGAATTTTAAATACTATATAAGATAAGATTTTACCTATTATATAAGATAAGATTTTACCTATGTAACATATGTAACCAATTTTGGAAGATATATATAATTAGATTGTAAAAAAACTGGTATTTATATTAAATTAATTAGCTCTATGAACGGGATGTATTAAATTTATTTCAATTGTAAAAAAACTGCATACGGTGAAGGTACTGAACTCGTTTACATGTAAACTCTTATTAAAGATCAATCTTACGATTTAAAAATAAACTAGACATAAAAAAATGATAGCAACTCATGTATGAATCTATTATATTATATATAATAAAGGAGAAGTCGCCTGAGACACATGGCGGCTTCTCCTTAAAAGTAGTTTTGTGAGCCAATTAAATATTTTGAAAATAACAATAAAATATTTTGAAAATTAAACAAATCTATTATATATAATAAAGGAGAAGATAAAATTAGATCCAACTTTTTAGGCGTCGGTTGGAATAATTTAATAACAATTTTCGGATAATGTTCGGTCTACTTTTCTGATCACAATTGTCACGTTCAGTTGGTATTTTATAAAATTATTATATAATATATTAATATATTTATAAGATATAATTAGACCCAATCTAATTAGATATAGATATAGCCTTATATATTTTAATTTAATTAGTTAGAGATTCTATCTACGGTGGTATATATTATCTTTTTAAATTAAATAATCTATCTAATATCTGGTTGATTATTAATATCCAACCTTATATCTAAATAAGGTAGAAATTCTATCTACGATGGTATATATTATCTTTTTAAATTAAAAAATATTCTATCTAATATTTGGTTGATTGTTAATATTTAACCTTATATCTAAATTAGGTAGAAATTCTATGTACGATGGTATATAAAATATATATATATATATATATATATATATATATATATATATATGTATGGATATATATCTCATAAGATTTTATGTTAAATAGATAATTAATTAAGTGTTTAAGATAAAATATTGTAGTTCCTATATATATAGGTTATTTACCAGACATCACCAAACCTTCAATATCACATTAACTAGCCGCTTCAAACAATTAGTATTTGCCGGTTGAAGTTCGAATCCAAATTTGCCGTGTCGAGTTGATACGTTGACAGGTAATAAGAAGTTTTTTTTGGTCTTTTTGTATTTTGACCTTTGAATTGAATTAAATTAACATGCATATTTGATTTTTTTTTTCTAGGATGGCAAATACTAAGAAGTTTCATTTACTTGATGAGCTAAAGACAAATTCAACAAACACCACGAAAATACGATGGAGTGTCATGGTTCGAGTGCTTAGAATATGGAAATCTCCAAGTTTTACAAATCCTAATGAAATTCATTCTATTGAAATGATTTTAATGGATGAAAAGGTTATGTTTTTTAATTCAATGATATTGTTTTGAATTTTGTACATATTTTAGTGTTTATTAACAATATGATCTTATTTTGCAGGGTTCTAAAATACAAGCTAGCATTAGAAAGCAAGATTCATCAAAAGTCGAACAAGTCTTAGAAGGATGTACTTATAACATCATGAATTTCTCAGTTTATGATCATGATGTCAAAGTACATTGTAGTAAATTCAAACATCGTATTATGTTCTTCCAAAATGCTTATTTCAAAAAAATTGACCAACCATCAATACCGCTGAAAGGATTTCAATTCGTTGAATTTGATGTAATTCTAAAATCTGATACTGTTCGTAGTTGTATGGTTGGTAAGTTATTCTTTTTATTTAGTTAAATATTAAAGATTATTTCTTTACATATCATCAAAGTTATGCTTAAAATAACATTGTTTATTTTTATAGATGTGATTGGCGTTGTGTTGAAGGTGGGTCCTATGAGTACTAATGTTGCTGGTCATCGGGGAAGCCTACACCAAAGAAGAAGTATTTTAATCACAAATTTAAGGTACCTCTTAATTTCATATTTGCAACTTAATTAGGTGTATATTAGACTTTTGTAATTACCTTTGTTACAATGGCAAATAGCTGTCGTTTGATATCATTATCTACATGTTTGCAGATCTAATGTCATCAAATGTACTTTGTGGGATTTATACGCCGAACAACTTATTCCTTATGAGAACATACGCATGGACAATAAAGTTGTTGTTATTATTCAATTTGCAAAAATTGATAATTATGATGGTACTCCGTATAATTTCTTGATTTTATAAAAAAAATTATTTCCATATATTTAAAAATATCTATTATATGAATATAAACCTGATTGACATAATTGATTGCAGGGAAAAATTATATATCCAATTGTTTTAATGCTTCTTTGATGTTCTTGGATGATTTAAATATTCCAGAAATAGTTGACTTCAAAGAAAGGTATGTGTTTTGTTCAATAAAAATTATATAATTAAATTATCGTCTTAATTATTTGATTGAGTTATATAAATACTAATCCATCGTAAATTTAGGTATCATGTGCCCGACAATGAGCCGAATTGTGGCGATTTTTTAGAAGTTGAAAATCAACCATCATATTCCCTTGAAGTTCATTTCTTGAAATTGCATGATTTTAAAACATGCCATGAATTGAATGATTTACTTCTTGCGAAGGAGGTAAATTTCTCATAATTAGTATATCGCATTAATTCTATTTCAATATTCAAAGCTATTCTTATTTTTATATATATATGATGCATTTCATCCATATATATCGTTACAACTATTTATTCCCTCTTTTCTATAGCAAGGAACATTTGTTACAATCGCTACAATACATAGAATAGACGATGAGTTTGGATGGTACTATAATTCATGTGTACACTGCAAGAAGAAAGTTTTTCATGATGGTGAATGTTTTTGGTGTAACAATTGTGACAAAGAAATCCAGTACCCTGAGCCTAGGTAATTTCTTAAATAAATAATTCCATACTTACTTTTATAATGTATAATAGATTAACTCATGTTTTTTTGGACAAAAGGTTCAAAGTTGTTTTGAGGGTTGCCGATAGATCTGGAAACACACTGTTAACAATGTTCCAAAACCAAGTTTTCCAACTCATTCACAAATCGGTGAAGTCAATTCTGGACTCCATCGAAAAGGTATAGTATTATTGTATAATTTATAGATTAATCAAAAATCCTAATTTCATTATAATATTTTCCTTATAATATTGGAATTAATTTGTTGTTTTCATTATACAGGATGCTGAACTCAGTGCTATTCCATCACATTTTGATTCGATTTTAAATAAAGTATTTTTGTTTAAAGTAGTCATCGATGAATATGCCATCAACAACAATAATAGTGGTTTGAAAATTTTAAAGATCAATGATGATCCATCCCTAATTCAGAAGTTTAAAGAAAAGTTTGGTAAAGATAAGGTAAATATTGCAATAAATTCAGTACTAAATCCATATGGATGGTTTTGAACACTATGCAATCTACTTATTAATATCTTAATTTTTTTTTTAAATAGGGCGATTATGTTGAAGAAGGTAGCTCGGAGACATTGGAGAATTTCAGCCTGGGAAAACGTCGTCAAAATTCTGGAAAAGGCAAACGAACTTTAAGAAAACGCTATCAAACTTCTATCGTTATTTCTGATGATAGTAATGTAGATGCTTCTACCAAGAGCGGAGAGGAATGCTCAGAAGATGAAGTCTCTTCATTCGATAATCGAGTGAAGGTGAAAATAGAGAAATGACAATTTTACTTTATAGGAGTAATTGGTGTTATTATTATTACTATTATTATCAATATTTATATTTAATTTAGTCTTTATGTAACGGCCCAGAATTATGATTTCCGGGTTACGTTTCAAGGGATGAAACCCCTTGTTCGGATCTTGCAATCCAGGTACGGGTCGAGGTTTCAGATTCAATTTTAAGGTCAATAATAAAGAGGGATTCCAAACCCTAAAAGCATCGTATGGCCGTTGGGTACCCTTAACCTGTCCTAGGGACTAAATCGTGAAATTCATTTCAAACGGAAGCAAGGCGGAAGCAAAATTAAGATACAAAGTGCCACGGCAGAGCCGGGTCAAAACCAAAACATAAGTGGATGGTTACCATTTATACCAAGTTAGAGAATTAGCCAAGTTCTTCGGTTCGCCAAAGGGTTTCCCGTCACAGAAGCATGGAGCAAACAAGAGCGGTACCTAACACTATCCACGAAGTCAGACCCGGTAATCGCCTGCGGGTCCTCTGACCGCGCTGAGGCCATATAACATGCCTATACCTAAATAAAGGATGGCTAATGCAGTACAAGATTTAAATCACATAAGCATGCTTTGACAGTTATAATATGCATAAAAACTGTAAATGGCCCAAGACAATGCCAATCGACATATCCCTCTCCTACTCCGCCCCCTTTTTCATGAGCGGACCTGGCCAGTACGGTACCCATTTCATCGTGGTGGTGCACGGACCACGGAATCATAGCATGCTCAACATCATAACTCATCACATCATAACATCTCTTGCCCGATGGTGCTGGGCTATCAAATCATACTCATATCGACTCGATTGACTCAGGGCACCCGATGAGGCTGGGCTACCCTATGACCCTAGCAAAGACTCTAGGACTATCACAGATAACGGCCGTTCTGTTTCAAACACACATAGTAACCACATGCTCAGTTCAATGCAATCCTAGCATGATACTACATGGCATGCTTATATGCAACAAAACTACACATCACATGACACATCAGGCAGGAGGTCCAGGTTACTGAGTAAGTCCCGTAGGATACTTACCTGAAGATGCAGAACAGCAAGACAACACAAGCAAGGGCCCAGAAGCAAGTCCAAAAGCACCCAAAAGAAATGAACACCTATAATCAAGCCAAGGTCATAAGCTACTGAACTACCATTCGTACACATAGCCCAAGTGCTCAACAACCTTAAAACAAATTCCCAAGATCATATTATAGGAAGAATTTTACTTCAAAGCCTTAGCTATAAAGTTTCAGGTAATTTCAGACATTGATAAACATTTCCAAGATAATCCGTTCTTAAAACCCCATTGATAAATCAACACTTAATAACATACTCCAATAATTTTTAAAATATAGAAATCACAATTCAATCCATTTTAATAACCCCCATTTACAAAATAGTAATACTAAATTGCTTTACCGTTTTAAAATCATATATTAAAACAACTTATAACAACCCATATATATATAACCAAACACCACTATTTTATTTTATTAAAACCGAAACTTAGGATAAAATATTGATATTAATGGGTTGACAACACTTTAAAATCCAGCATACACATTAGTGGACCCTCGGCCCAGCAGCCCAAGACTCAGGCCCGGTTCGGATTCAGCCAAAAGAGGAGAGAAGGCCCAGACTTGGGTTTAATGAACCGGGTGACTTAAGTGAACCGGTCCAGCCACAAAAAAAATGAAAAAAAGGGGGCTGAACCCGTCTTCTTCCAGGCGCAAGGGTACTGTGCGATTTCGAAAAAAGGGGAAGAGGAAGGAGGGGCTGCTGGCGGGGGATTTGCTTCGACTCACTTCCCGACATTAGGACCCGAAGATTGAACAAGGAAAAGAGAAGAAGGAGGGGTTCTCACCGAGATTCCGAGGCTCGCCGAAAATCTTCGCCGGATACTTGCAATTCGTTCGATCCGGTGGTGCCGACGATGGAAACTCCTTGTTTGGACCTTGGACGAGAGAAGAGTAAGTGAAAGGCGCTCGTTTACGAGGTAAATAATCGAAATCGAAAACGAGATCATAAAAGCGACCTTGCGCAACGATAACGGGGAAAATGGAGAGGTTTGGGCTCGGCGGCGACGGTCCTGGCCTCTGGTACGCTCAGAGCTCGACATCGGGCCCTCATTGGCGTCGGAGGAGAGGAGGGTGGAGCTCGCGCTACTGCTGCTCGGAGGAGGAGGACGAGGGTGCTCTCGGCGACTTCGGAGAAGAAACAGGGGGACGGCTTCTTCAATGGTGCTGGCGGCGGCGTCAAACATAGAGGAGAGGAGAGAGTTTAGGGTTTTTCTCCTGTGGGATTGTGGATGAAGATTAAAACTAAGGTAGGAGGCCATTGTGTGCATTTTGGGTATGAGCTGTGTGAGGGAAGAAGAAGACAAAAGAGAAAAGAGAGGGAGGGGGGCCAATTGTTGCCAGTTGGAAATGGTAAATGGGCAAGGGAATCCGAACAGTAGTATGTGAGAGAGAGAGAGGAAGGAAAGCAAAGGAAAGAAAGGAGTAGATATGTGTCCCAACATAAAATGCAAAGTGAATATACCCGATATTCAAATTCAAAACTCGCTAATTTCGACTCTATCAAATTCCGACTAGAACAACTTTAAATCAAATTTTCAATTAAATTTCAAGATAACCGGAATGAAATTAATTTATCAAGACTCGCAACTCGAAAGCGGAATCAAATTCCGTCAGAATTAAAATTCTAAAATGATGCCGGAAGGATTTTAAAATAATAATATATCTACTTAAAATAAAATAATATAAAATAAAATTTTAAATTTTCGGTCTTTACATTCATCCACCTCTAAAAACAAGTCTCGTCCCCGAGACTAAAATCATTCTAAAGCCAAGGGAAGGAAGGGAAACTCGGTGAGTCCTAAGATCACGCCATAGACCCCGTAAGAACCTCATAAGTGCACCTATAAGGCTCTTGCAGTATCTTCGTCATGACCATGATATCCCTAACGGGTCGTAATAAGTATGTGATATGGGCCCTTATCACAACCTTACCCCGACTCCTTAGTTATATCATAACTCAAAACTGTCATAGTGCGAATCAAATTCTAAAAGTTTTAATGAAGTCTTGCGATGGAAATATCGAACTTGAAATCTTTTGAAATTTTTTATAGTGTTCACCCCCTTAAAATCCCAATTTAACTCTTTATAAACCGTTCAAAGCTTCCAATCCGACATTAACCACCCTATTCTAGGTTCCGAAAGGCGGAATCATCCACCCCTAAGGGCTAATCCCATATTCCTTCCTAGGTTCCCAGTCATGCAACATCATTCACAATCTCATAAGTACCATAACAAAAGTCTCAGCTACTCATATATAAGCATCATACCATAAGCCATCTCTCACATGGCAAGTCTCAACACCTCATCAACGTCTCAAACCATCGTCATCACATAATCGTCTAACATAACATAAACATGCCAACAAGCCTCAAATAACAAAGGAACAACAAGCCTCAACATACTACAAATCACATGGTATATGTATATCATACTGAAGGCATCACCAGTGCGTAAACGAAGGTTCATCACTCATCACGTAAGCACACATGTCCAGAATCAACGGGTTAGGCGTTATGGGGTTAGTACGTCAGTACACATCAAGTCTCACAATCGCATATCGATATCGCAACACAAGTAGAACAGATTCATCACGTTAACATTTCAACACAACAAGGTCATGATATTAAGATTCAGAAAAGAAAAGATCAAGCAGTATATAAATCATCAAAATGCCAATATACCCTAAAATACACCACCTTAACTCGTCACAACACCATATAACGATCATTCATCATCATCGCATACATACTAATCATTTTCATACTCTAAATCATATTCATCATTTAACTTCTCCCTAATCATACTTACCAACCATATAATATAACATCATGCTTATCACCACATAATATAACGTCATGCTTTCACATAGCAACATATCATTATATATGATTCATATGACACATCATAACATGCTTCTGAAACAGCATAACAGGATAGCAGTGCATCAATATATCATGATAACATTTATCACCTACCAATTAGATTTCAGTATCACATATCAACATGTAATATCATGCCATATCAGGTTCATCATGGCCGCTATCTATCATCATGCCAGTACATATTAATAATCACTCAAGCAAGAAAATCCTCACATCCTCACCAGTCAAAATAGAATGCAATTTCCGCTCGCCCGATTCCAGTCCCCAAATCAAAACCAGCCTCATCTAGATTCACCAACATCAGCTCAAATAATATCCTCTACAGAAGTCACAATCTATCTCGATACTCCAATCTCGCCCCTCATTTCACCAAGCACCCTCACTAGCCATCCACCTCTAAGAACCCAACTCCTATTTCTAATCCTCATGCCCGAGTACCCTCTTATACTATGTCTTCAACATCCACAAGGCCATTTCTTACACTTTTCACACTTCCCAAGGTCTCACAAGCATCTTGCCCGGCCTGCTAACCACACATCTCCTTTAGAAATTCCTCGATTATCGCCTAGCCGACCTGTTCATAACCATACCCTCACCCAAGATTCACCCCTAATCTTATCGAAACCACCCAAGCATTGCCTCTTATAAGTCTCAAACTCACTCGGTCTTACCTAAGCCAACATCGTTTTCCTGCAACTCGACCTTATATCACCATCGATCATCCTAACGACTCAAATCCCTTCACCACTTTCTTACCACTCCACAAAAGGATTTCACCCACAAGTTCAAAAAGAAGGAATCATGGACATTATTACACATAAGGATTACATCATCTTAACTAGCATTCATAGCATCATGAGTTCATCATCAAGCATTGCAACTATGTCAAAAGTCTCAATTTACCGGCATGCTTAATAATTATTGCAAAACATCATATATGAGCATGATCAATTCAAGCTAGCAAGTTTCATTATACCCTTATCAGATAAGGGTTCAGGTCCTCAGCAATTGCAATTCACATTTTATAGGCAAGGAATTTAGATCATGCTTAGCAACACATCAAGACATCATGGGAGGCATCACATAATATCATCATAGACAACAGGCAACCAGGCAACAGTCATCACCAAGTAAGCACATCGACACGTAAATCTCATCGTCAGGTCAATGTAATATCATCAACAACAAATTCAGAAGGATTAGCAATTCGAATGGAAGACTCTCCTGCTTGCAAGTCATGTTTGTACTCAGTCGCCGTCATCCTCGAAATAGGTTTGCCCCGTCGACATCGTTGATCCTGAGGCCCGTGGGTTATGGGCCCACGCTTCCGCTGCACTACTATATTGCTATCTACTTTCCGTCCCCTCTTCCATGTGTCACTCACCCGATATATCACGCAAGAGTCCAAGTTAGGGGAGATAGGGGAGTGACAAGAGAAGACAACCCAAATTCCTTTCGGGGACATACACGAACCACAACTAAAGATGACAACTAGAGACGAAACTCCGACCCGAGAATAGCAATGATGCCCTTATGGAAGTCTATTAGGTTATAACCGCGACAAGTAACACGAATTCATCATGGAGCCTATCAATTACACTAACCCACACTAACATGTACCTATCTCAAGGAAAACAACATGCGTATTCATCCCAAAAGACACAATCAAGTCCTACATTGATGCATGTGAGACGAGCTAGCAGTTTATTATTCCATGAAAGCAGATATGCCTAGTAATTTCAAGCAAATTACGTGGAGCCAGTAATGGTCATGCGGGGTTTAACGAGGATGACAAGTATCATGTATATGAACAATGAACGAGCTTGGTGTATGCATCATACGAGAACATATAGGAGCAGTATAGTAACTATCTCATCTGGCACAGTGATCGTATAGTAGGTCAAGCATGACACATAATCATATGACGGAATACATTTAGAAAGCATGGGTCCTACATGATACTAGCAATACATGATGTGGTACAAGCATAGTCAAGAGTCATTAGGAGGAATTCAACATAATATTCACGAAACATGAGGCATCATCAAAAGTAACAAGAAGGACATCATGGACGATATATTATAATTATGCTAAGAATGAACCGTCATAGAGCACGTGTATGGTACAATAGTCATCACATCATAGAACAAGTACAACACTTGATCATTTTGCGAGTCATTCTGGAAATCATAAGCCCTACAAGACACTACTAGCACATATCGAACATGAACACAATCAAGGTAGCTCGACTAAATCCGCCCTAACATTCATGCATCATGTGTATGCAAAATCGTGACATAGTGTGGTGTGTGATCATGCGAGGTGCCAAGTCATACATTCATGTAAGAACGAGAAGGATATCATAAAGTAACAAGGAAACACTACCGGGCGATAACATGTACATGCTAGGATCAACCATCATGGAAAACAAGTCGATCATCGAATTCAACATTAATCTGATCAGGATGAGCAAAACATTTTAAGAGGACAAAAGGAGGGGAGAACCACACTATCAGGGACCTAGCTCAAGAGGAATCCAACAACAGCGTAGGTAAGATATAAGTTCGCACAAGTCACAACCAAGGATCCTACATGATACTAAAGGCTTTGCATAACATAAGATACATGCATGTAACTAATCATGGCGACACGTAAGAAATCAATTCAATCTCATTCCAACAATATAGAAGCATGAGGAAAGTTTAACGATGTACAATACGAGTCTAAGTAATGGCAAGACGACTATAATTCAAGGATAAAACATGCATTCATCGAGACTCAATTATACAACATATTCTCTATTCAACACAAGTAACACACAACAATATCAAGTGCAAATAATCAGCAATAATTAATCTGACAAATACAAAATAGATGGACATGTTATCGATTCTTGTCACAAAAGGAATGATAATCATCGAGGCGTCATTAGCTAACATGCCAAGGAGAACATCTTACGAGACATTCATACAAAGAAGAGTTGATCACACTATCATGCACCTAATTCAGGGGAAAGCAACAACCATATAGATTTGTATCACGTGTTTCATGCTTCGAATCAATCATTACAGCATCAATACAATAGGTTAAATAGACATGCTATGACAACATATAATCGTGACAGAAGTAAGCCACAACATGAGATCTAAACAGTGTAACTAATCATATATGTAATAACATGAGCAGTTGTACACCAATGGTCCTTAGCAAGGTACATGCCGAAGATTTCAAAATCAGGTCATGCAATTCAGAGAGAGTCGCCATTACAACCGGACAGAGATCCCTAAGGGCAACCATTGACTTTTCCCAAACGACTCATCACCCCTCTTTCCCGTGGGACTCCGATACGACTCTTCATGGCAAGGAGACACTGGTTGATCGTCATAAGAATAAGGAAAGACAGCCCTAGAAACACCTTACTTCTGACTCAAGTAACATCAAGGACTACCAATACTCACTCAGACAACCTTAATATCCAACCATGATTCCCGACACAATGTGTTTACCAACCCGATTCCCCATGAAAGACACTGACACCTATGAGAAAGATTCGATAGAACCGAAAGGGTTTAACATATTGAAAGAGGCAGTTCCACACAAGCTGGGCTTGACCATACAGAAATAAGGGTACTCCCGCTATCCCGTTTGCACAGATAAGTCAATTACACATTTCATTGTTAGGGCATCCAAGTTAGATCTCTAGCATAGCAAGCACTCAACACAGAATCAGTTGATAACACTCATAATGATTTCCTTGGAGACTCCCAACCCATCTGTAAAGAACAAGCTGATATTTTGCCTACCCCTTCTCAACTACATCCAAAAGGGATGGTCTAACGCCTTTCTACCCACTCGGTCCCTCTTTAGTCGGTTTTCCTCTTTTATAACAAGCCAAGTTCGTTACTTAGTCCGATTGGGTTAGGCATCTTAAGTTCATTTTGCCCCTTTAAATCCTTTTCAAAAGTCCTTGAAAATCATGGGCGGTTTTCAAAACATACACTCGACCCTTGTGTACCCGGATTGCACAACCTCAGCTCTGATACCATCTTTGTAACGGCCCAGAATTATGATTTCCGGGTTACGTTTCAAGGGATGAAACCCCTTGTTCGGATCTTGCAATCCAGGTACGGGTCGAGGTTTCAGATTCAATTTTAAGGTCAATAATAAAGAGGGATTCCAAACCCTAAAAGCATCGTATGGCCGTTGGGTACCCTTAACCTGTCCTAGGGACTAAATCGTGAAATTCATTTCAAACGGAAGCAAGGCGGAAGCAAAATTAAGATACAAAGTGCCACGGCAGAGCCGGGTCAAAACCAAAACATAAGTGGATGGTTACCATTTATACCAAGTTAGAGAATTAGCCAAGTTCTTCGGTTCGCCAAAGGGTTTCCCGTCACAGAAGCATGGAGCAAACAAGAGCGGTACCTAACACTATCCACGAAGTCAGACCCGGTAATCGCCTGCGGGTCCTCTGACCGCGCTGAGGCCATATAACATGCCTATACCTAAATAAAGGATGGCTAATGCAGTACAAGATTTAAATCACATAAGCATGCTTTGACAGTTATAATATGCATAAAAACTGTAAATGGCCCAAGACAATGCCAATCGACATATCCCTCTCCTACTCCGCCCCCTTTTTCATGAGCGGACCTGGCCAGTACGGTACCCATTTCATCGTGGTGGTGCACGGACCACGGAATCATAGCATGCTCAACATCATAACTCATCACATCATAACATCTCTTGCCCGATGGTGCTGGGCTATCAAATCATACTCATATCGACTCGATTGACTCAGGGCACCCGATGAGGCTGGGCTACCCTATGACCCTAGCAAAGACTCTAGGACTATCACAGATAACGGCCGTTCTGTTTCAAACACACATAGTAACCACATGCTCAGTTCAATGCAATCCTAGCATGATACTACATGGCATGCTTATATGCAACAAAACTACACATCACATGACACATCAGGCAGGAGGTCCAGGTTACTGAGTAAGTCCCGTAGGATACTTACCTGAAGATGCAGAACAGCAAGACAACACAAGCAAGGGCCCAGAAGCAAGTCCAAAAGCACCCAAAAGAAATGAACACCTATAATCAAGCCAAGGTCATAAGCTACTGAACTACCATTCGTACACATAGCCCAAGTGCTCAACAACCTTAAAACAAATTCCCAAGATCATATTATAGGAAGAATTTTACTTCAAAGCCTTAGCTATAAAGTTTCAGGTAATTTCAGACATTGATAAACATTTCCAAGATAATCCGTTCTTAAAACCCCATTGATAAATCAACACTTAATAACATACTCCAATAATTTTTAAAATATAGAAATCACAATTCAATCCATTTTAATAACCCCCATTTACAAAATAGTAATACTAAATTGCTTTACCGTTTTAAAATCATATATTAAAACAACTTATAACAACCCATATATATATAACCAAACACCACTATTTTATTTTATTAAAACCGAAACTTAGGATAAAATATTGATATTAATGGGTTGACAACACTTTAAAATCCAGCATACACATTAGTGGACCCTCGGCCCAGCAGCCCAAGACTCAGGCCCGGTTCGGATTCAGCCAAAAGAGGAGAGAAGGCCCAGACTTGGGTTTAATGAACCGGGTGACTTAAGTGAACCGGTCCAGCCACAAAAAAAATGAAAAAAAGGGGGCTGAACCCGTCTTCTTCCAGGCGCAAGGGTACTGTGCGATTTCGAAAAAAGGGGAAGAGGAAGGAGGGGCTGCTGGCGGGGGATTTGCTTCGACTCACTTCCCGACATTAGGACCCGAAGATTGAACAAGGAAAAGAGAAGAAGGAGGGGTTCTCACCGAGATTCCGAGGCTCGCCGAAAATCTTCGCCGGATACTTGCAATTCGTTCGATCCGGCGGTGCCGACGATGGAAACTCCTTGTTTGGACCTTGGACGAGAGAAGAGTAAGTGAAAGGCGCTCGTTTACGAGGTAAATAATCGAAATCGAAAACGAGATCATAAAAGCGACCTTGCGCAACGATAACGGGGAAAATGGAGAGGTTTGGGCTCGGCGGCGACGGTCCTGGCCTCTGGTACGCTCAGAGCTCGACATCGGGCCCTCATTGGCGTCGGAGGAGAGGATGGTGGAGCTCGCGCTACTGCTGCTCGGAGGAGGAGGACGAGGGTGCTCTCGGCGACTTCGGAGAAGAAACAGGGGGACGGCTTCTTCAATGGTGCTGGCGGCGGCGTCAAACATAGAGGAGAGGAGAGAGTTTAGGGTTTTTCTCCTGTGGGATTGTGGATGAAGATTAAAACTAAGGTAGGAGGCCATTGTGTGCATTTTGGGTATGAGCTGTGTGAGGGAAGAAGAAGACAAAAGAGAAAAGAGAGGGAGGGGGGCCAATTGTTGCCAGTTGGAAATGGTAAATGGGCAAGGGAATCCGAACAGTAGTATGTGAGAGAGAGAGAGAGGAAGGAAAGCAAAGGAAAGAAAGGAGTAGATATGTGTCCCAACATAAAATGCAAAGTGAATATACCCGATATTCAAATTCAAAACTCGCTAATTTCGACTCTATCAAATTCCGACTAGAACAACTTTAAATCAAATTTTCAATTAAATTTCAAGATAACCGGAATGAAATTAATTTATCAAGACTCGCAACTCGAAAGCGGAATCAAATTCCGTCAGAATTAAAATTCTAAAATGATGCCGGAAGGATTTTAAAATAATAATATATCTACTTAAAATAAAATAATATAAAATAAAATTTTAAATTTTCGGTCTTTACACTTTATATGTAATTTAAACATAAAATTGGTTTGGTATGAGGATTCTCCATTATAATTTGTTGCGCGGATTATGGTTGATTTATTATTTTGACGATTAATTTTTATAAACTATCTAATGTTATTTTAGATAGGGTAGTTATAAAATAGTTATGATTTATATTTAAAAAATAATAATTGAGTTTGATATTACCGAATTTTAAATAATATTATTAGTATACCAAAATCCATACTTCTTAAAGTAGGAATTTATTTTGTTCGAATCCAGCGTAGATCCAAATCAAATTCAAAACCAGATGAAAGTTCCTAAGATTATTATTTTAAAGTGCTATTATGCATACGATAAAACCCGATTTTATTAGATATTTTTACACATAATCAATATCTATTATATATATGCATAATTTAAAATTTTATTTTAACCATATTTAATCAATACATCTATATATACATAAGATAAAATTTAACCCAATTTCTTTAGATATAGATATCAGTTGTATGAACCAATCACAAATTTTGGAAATACTCAATATATATATAAGATAAAATTACATTCAATTTCATTAGATATAGATATATTTTTATAAGATATTAATGAATTTTAAACATTATTATAAGATAAAATTTTATCTG
This sequence comes from Persicaria tinctoria, assembly GCA_037127255.1. Taxonomy (NCBI): domain Eukaryota; kingdom Viridiplantae; phylum Streptophyta; class Magnoliopsida; order Caryophyllales; family Polygonaceae; genus Persicaria; species Persicaria tinctoria. The sequence continues at coordinate 13,494,260 of JBANSL010000007.1, read as the reverse complement.
TATACATGACACTCGATCCATATATTACATATCAAACAACCTCATATAATCATATATATTGCATGATCTAGAAAAGAGATAAATACCAAAAAACTTCTAAGAAAAGAGAGCATGCATTGACCGCAGTTAACGAAAGGTTGATTTGAAATTAACCAAGGTCAACTTTATTTCATATAAAACGAACTTAATGAACACTAAATCTATTAATATCAGGATTGATATTTTCATAACAATTTCTTTTACTATATTTTCCTTAGTTTTTTTTTACATATGGATATAATTGGAAAGAGTTTAAACACATTTTTTTATAATGAAGATCTATCACTTTTGTAGATAAAGATATAAAATTTCCATATTTGAAAGGTATAGATATATTTTGGGATTTTACCCATATATAATTATGGATAGATTTTTCAATTTTTCCCTATATATACTTTAGATTGTTAATATTATCTCACCCTTCTCCCTTCTTTATGTTGTTGCTCTTGTGGGTTATTTACAACTTTGTTTACAACTTTCTTTATAATCTTCTCGAAATATATAACGTGCTGATTATTTATAAGGTATATTATTTTATTATTTTATTGTCTTTTATTTAGTTTCTTTTATACGTACTATGAATAGAGTTTAAAGTGGTCTAAATATTCCGAACTTGAACAATTATGTAATTATATGAGATTCTTATAATTATGTACGTATTTTTGTTATAGGTACGATGGTTCCAAGTGATGAAAGAAGGGCAGCTACACAACATAATCGACAGGAGAGAATAGCAGCTCTTAGAAACAAAAGAAAACGAAGATTAGATGAACATCTTCCTAATGCTCCTACAGGTACTTTAAGGATGATCAATGTAATTTTACAAGAATACTATATTAATATATGTTTAAGATAAAAAATTTATCCACTTTCGTTAGATATAATTTATTGATAAAATTAAAAAATTATTTACAATTTATTGATAAATAATTATGTCTTAGAAATATGTATCAATAGCATAACCACATGATTTATCACAAGGTAATTAAAATCAGTTTTTACAACTTTCTTTAAATGCAGTGCCCTATATCTATAGTTAAATAAATATTGTTCCCGTACATAATTTTTGTATTTACAAACACAAGTATTAAAGATAAAATAGAATCAAAATCAAATGTACATCATGCTATTTCAACCATCTTTAGAATTAATTGATTAGATACTTGGGAAGCCGACAATGAGGAAGCCGATGATAACGATGATGCAGCAAATGATGGTTCTATAGATAACATCGGTACGTTCATTATATATATATAACCCATAATATGTATGATCTATTTATATTCATTTTCTTATTCTCTTTCTCATTTACTATTATATATGTAGGTACAGATTATTATGATGTTGGAAAACCAACGTACGAGTGTCAATCATGTGGTGCCCTTATGTGGTATGATGAGAGAATAAACAAACGTAGAGTAGAGAGAACTGGACCCAAGTTCTCTCTGTGTTGCATGAATGGAAAAGTCCAGCTGCCTTTGCTAAAACACCCTCCCTATCCGCTTAACAATCTATTATCAAACAATGATTCAAGGAGTAGACACTTTCTAAATAATATAAGAGCCTACAATATGATGTTCTCCTTCACGTCAATGGGTGGAATAAAAGACAAGACCCCTAATGCAGGTTTTGGTCCAAACATGTTTCAATTACATGGACAAAATTGCCATTTGATTGGCAGCATGTGCCCTGATTCGGGCGAAACTCCCAAGTTTGCCCAGCTGTATATCTACGATACCGAGAATGAGGAACAAAACCGACTTCGAGCAATCACGTAACTACCTTCTGTATACTTTCTTTTCAAAATATCTACACATATCATTCTTTAAATTTGTAAATGCCCTATTTTTACTTGAAATATTTTGCAGTCCTGATGGTGCAAATCAGTTCAAAGAATCAATAGTTTCAGATTTAAAACAGATGCTGGATCTTCATAATCCACATGTAAAGTCCTTTAGAATGGCAAAAGATAGAATTCAAGATGATAGCTCTTCGGATTTTACATTAAGGTTAATAAGTACAAGGTCAACGGATGGTCGCATGTATAATCTTCCTTCAGCATCTGAGGTTGCAGCCCTTATTCCGGGTGATGTTACCACCACAATTGACAACAGAGATATTCTTCTGCAAAGACATTCGGGGACTTTAAAGCGCATCAATGAATTGCATACTTCCTACCTTCCTCTTCAATATCCATTGTTGTTTCCATTTGGTGAAGATGGTTACAGGCTCAATATTGAGGTCCGTGATGCTGGAACGAACCGTAGAAAAAGGATAACCATAAGTATGAGGGAATTTATTGCATTTCGGATACAAGAAAGGCTTCGTGAAGGGCAAACTATTATACTGAGTCGAAGACTTTTCCAACAGCTTATTGTCGATGGCTACACCATGATTGAGTCCCACAGAATTAAATACTTCAGATTGAACCAACCGAAATTGAGAGTTGATCTTTACAAGAACTTGACTCGTGCGGCAGATAATGGCACGACAGAAGGTTCTTCTATTGGTAAACCTATTGTTTTACCATCTTCCTTCACCGGTGGTCCCAGATATATGATTCAGAACTATCAAGATGCAATGGCGATATGTAAACGTTATGGATATCCTGATTTATTTATTACATTCACGTGTAATCCAAAATGGCCAGAAATAGACAGCTTTATGAAAGAACGACATCTTTCTGCTGAGGATCGTCCAGATGTCGAAATTAGAATATTTCACATGAAACTTCAACACATGGTCAAGCTGTTTCGTTCTAACAAAATATTTGGACAGGTCATAGGAGGTATGAATACTCTAATTATGCACTTCACTTGCGTGTTACATATCTATTTCTTACATATTTTTATAATAATCTCTTTATTTATTTCGGTACATGAGCAAACGAATTGTTTTTTTTAATTCTAAATTGGTGTTTTCTTGCAGTGATCTACACAAATGAGTTTAAAAAACGGGGTCTCCCACATGCCCATATTTTATTATTCTTGCATGCTGATGATAAATACCCAAACGCTGATGCTATTGATAAGATAATCTCAGCAGAGATTCCAGATCCGATCTCTGATCCTGAATTACACAAGGCTGTTTCTGAGTTAATGATGCACGGTCCCTGTGGGAAAATGAACCCCAAATGTGTATGCATGAGCGACAACAAGTGCACCAAACACTTTCCAAAGCGATTCGTTGATAGTACCACAATTGATGATGACGGCTACCCAGTATATAGAAGAAGAAATGATGATAGAACAGTGCTAAAAAATAAGCATCATTTGGACAACAGGTACGCATTTTATAAAACTATTTACATTCTTTAATTCTACAATTAAATGACTTTTCTGGATAAATTATATCCCATTAGCTACAGACATAGTATTAAAAATTAATTTAATAATTTCCTAAAATATAAGATAAGAAAATATAATATTTTATTTGGTATTTATTTTGTGCGATTAGATTATTTAATTTGTCTATTATAATGGATAGAAGGTGTCCTTAAAATCAAGTAGTGAAAGTAGTCAAAATTTATGCTCGGACTTTATACTTCACGTGAATGATAGTTTCTTCTTCTTTTTTTCGTGCAAATGATAGTTTCTATTATTTAGATAATATCATTTATGAAGATTTTTTTTTTAAATTTTATCCTAATATATTTTCCAAATTAAATATTTCTAGATATAGATATATGCACGTATCAATTAAAATCATGGAAGATTTAAGATATACTTTCCCAAATTTTTGTATACCCAAATCTTTTTTTATGTATGGTATAAATTTGGAAGATTTTATATTCAAGGTTTTTATTCAGGAAGTTTTGGAAGATTTTATTCAAGATTTTATTAATTTTTAACGTTATTATCCACTCTTAAAAACAAACCCGTTAAATTTATCGCATACATATTATTCCTATTAAAAAAACAATGCCTTTTTTCGAAAACAACTAAACTATATGTTTTGACATTAAAGCTGTAAATTTATAGATGAACATTTTCCTTTGTCTTTTTAGTCTCATGGCATATCTATTATAGAAAATAACTTAACAAAGTAATAATTTCAATATCTATCGTTTGACGAGACTCATTACTTTACTCCTTCCGTTATAAAACACGTTCTTTGCTTTTAAACGTACAATTTCATTTCATAATTATACATTATTATATCCAAATCTTAATATCCATTGTTTCCATAACAAGTATGTAGTCCCATACAACAGAATACTTTTACTAAAATATCGTGCCCATATTAATGTCGAATGGTGTAATCAGTCTCGGTCCATCAAATATCTATTCAAGTACATAAACAAAGGCCATGATCGTGTCACAGCTAGAATCGAGGGCGAGCCTCACAATGAAATCGACGAGTATCTTAACTGCAGATATATATCCCCATGTGAAGCAGCCTGGCGAATATTTCAATTTGAAATCCATTTCAGGAAGCCGTCAGTTGAAAGGTTGAACTTCCATCTCCCTGATGAACAAAGTGTTGTCTACGAAGGGGAACACCTCATAGACTCAGTGCTAAATAATACTACTGTCCAAACTTCCATGTTTCTATCTTGGATGAATTGCAATAGGATCTATCCACAAGCAAAGAACCTCACATATCCCCAATTTCCATCTACATTTGTTTGGAAGCCTAAAGAGAGAACATGGAAACCAAGAAAGCGTGGGTTTTCTGCGATCGGTAGAGTCTACCACGTCAGTCCTGGAACCGGTGAAAGGTATTACTTGCGGATTTTACTTAATCATGTCAAAGGACCAACTACATATGAAGAAATTCGCACAGTTGGTGGTATTGTTTATCCAACCTACAGAGATGCATGTTACGCACTTGGGCTGTTAGATGACGATGAAAAGGAATACATTGATGGTATCACAGAAGCTAGCTTCTGAGGCAGTGCTAAGTACCTCCGAAGACTTTTTGCTATTCTATTATTATCTGGAAGTATGTCTCGCCCAGAATTTGTTTGGGCCAATACATGGCACCTTCTATCTGATGATATTCTTGCCACACAGAGAAGGATCCTTCGTATTGAAGGTATGTACATGCATGTTATAGATTATACTTATATATATATAATGCCACTCTTTTTCAACAAACTATGTAATTAAAAATAATATACTTTATCTAACTTCGTACTTAACTAATATGACTTCAATCTATATTATATATATCTATATATTGTATATTTAAAGTAACAACTCCTATAAGATACAAATTTCACAACTCACCGTTATTTCTTTCACACGTTTCGTAATTACGTACACTTACTTCCTCAATTTCATAACTACATTATTATTTGTGCAGATTTACATCTCTCAGATGATCAGCTAAAAAATTACACTCTAGCTGAGATAGAAAGGTTGCTACAAGAAAACAACAACAGTATGAAAAATTTCCCCCCAATGCCTATGCCGAACGAATCTTTGCTACCAGAACCACACAACAAGCTCATCGAAGATGAACTTCGTTATGATCGACAACAATTAGCTATGGAACATGATAGATTGGTTCAAAGCTTAACTACCGAGCAGAAAGGAGTGTATGATGAGATAATGAATGCCGCATCAGCAAATACTGGTGGTGTCTTCTTCCTGTATGGATACGGTGGAACAGGAAAAACGTTCATATGGAGATCCCTATCGTCTGGCCTAAGATCAAAAGGCCATATAGTACTAATTGTTGCGTCCAGTGCCATTGCAGCTCTATTGATCCCAGGTGGTCGAACAGCCCATTCCCGCCTCAAAATCCCAATACAAATCACAGAGGATTCAATATGTGATATACGTCCAGGAACTGATCTTGCAGATCTGCTTATAAACACAAAGCTTATAATTTGGGATGAAGCTCCAATGACTAATAAGCACTGCTTTGAAGCATTGGATAAAAGCTTAAGAGATATTATGCGTTCTCAACATAATGACATGGCAGACAAGCCTTTCGGAGGCAAGTTGATCGTATTTGGTGGAGACTTCCGACAAATACTCCCAGTTGTACAAAAGGGAAGCAGGCAAGACATTGTATTCTCCGCAATCAACTCTTCTCATCTATGGAGTTATTGCAAGGTGCTCCGGCTGACAAGAAATATGAGGGTTACCCAGGGAAATTCAGAATCAGATGCAATTGTTGCAGACACATTCTCAAAGTGGATTCTTAGCATCGGCGACGGCACCGAAGGCGAACCATATGACCTCCACTCAATTGTGCAAATCCCTGCTGATTTGTTAATTATGGGTGTACAAGATCCAATTGCAGCAATCGTCAGTTCAACGTATCCATCGTTGACTAACATTCCGAATCCTCCAGAGTACTTCCAACAAAGGGCTATTCTAACCCCTACTAATGAAGTGGTCGACACCATCAATGATTATATAATGTCTTTATTACCAGGAGAAGAACATGTTTACCTCAGCTCGGATAGTATTTCCTTATCAGAAGAAACGAGTGCTCATCATGAAACACTCTATTCTACTGAGTTTCTAAACACCATCAAGTCCTCTGGTGTTCCTAACCACATACTGAAATTGAAGGTGGGAATACCTGTTATGTTGATGAGAAATATAGACCAATCAGCTGGTTTGTGTAATGGAACAAGATTGATAGTCACCCGCCTCGGGACACATATAGTTCAAGCCACTATCATATCAGGAAAGAACATAGGAGAAACAGTGTATATTCCGTGTATGGTCCTAATACCATCTGATACAAGATATCCCTTCAAGTTTCAGAGAAGACAGTTTCCCCTCTTGGTTTGTTTTGCAATGACAATCAACAAAAGCCAAGGCCAATCACTCTCCCATGTTGGTTTATATCTTCCAAAGCCTGTCTTCACGCATGGTCAGTTATACGTGGCGATTTCAAGAGTCACCACCAGAAGCGGCTTAAAGATTTTGATTTGTGACCCAGAAGGCAAGCCTACAAATTCTACCACCAACGTAGTCTACAAGGAAGTATTCCAAAATCTGCGTTAATAATGGTACATTGTCTCAACTTCTTACATCATATTCTACTCAACATCTTTACCGTATTTTCACAAATACATGCCATTTTAACTCATAATCCTCATAACACAACTTCGTCTTATATTTCCCTTTTGCAGGAACATTTCTCTATATTGTTTATCGGCTACAACCTCTGATTTCTCCCTGGAAGAACAATTACTCATTTAGTTATACTTTTCTTTATTCATATTTTCATTAACATACATGCTTTTTATTGTTATGTTATTCAAGTTTTCGCACGTTATACTACTTTTTAAAGCTTCATTTTCTCAACATTTTCTATTTTATCCGTTTCAACCTACACTTCTACCTGTACAAATACATTTATGCATTCAACTCACCAACCACATATTATTACATATATTAAATACACAATATTTTCATGCATACGCCGTGCAGGGCACGGGTACTGAACTAGTTATGATTATGCTCCAACGTACTATTCTAAATTTCTAATAACCTCACACATATATTTTCACTTTATACATAAGAAATTCTCAATATATTTGATTTGTCTATATTAAATTATAGTTTATTTTTAAAAAAATTTCATCCGATCTTTTTTTTTTATAATTTAATATAATTTAAATAATACAAAACATATTAACTTCATTTTTAAAATTTTTATCCATGTGGTAAATCTTACAATCCTACCATTCGAATATACAATCATTTATATTCTTTCGATGTGATCTATAATCACGAGTTTAACTATTTTGTGTCGCGAGTACGTATTTATAATTTTATATCAGTGGAAAGAACAAAATAAGATACTTTGTAACCAATCAACACGTTATTTCGAAAAACTTACTAAAGAAATCGTAAACAAAGTCGTAAATAACCTACAATAACAACACCAATAAAAAGGGAGAAGTCATCATGCAACAAACCATTCGTGCATAGATATTTTAGTAAAATAACGTAATAAATATATACTATATATTTAATAAAAAAACATTTTTAGAATATACATGTAGTTCAATTAATGATAGATTGAAAAAAAACCTTTTGCCATATTTTATATGAGTTTTATTTATATTTTGAGAGAATGTAAATAAAAGACATTTAAATTAAGATTTTTATATATAATCTCTCGAACTAATATTATTTATATCTTTTTTCATATTGATAAAGTTATTTAATTAGTATGACCATGATAAATATTATTTCTTTCAATTTCATCAAAAATTTTTATATTCTAAAAATATGTTCATATTGATGAAGTTATTTAATTAGTATGACCATATAATATATTCATACATTTATTATCTAATAAAAATATGTTCATATATAACGAAAATAGGTAAAATCCTATCTTATATAATATTGTAGTATTTACAATTAGTTAATATCTTCTAAATATATATCCATATCTAATCAAATTGGGTCAAATTTTATCTTCTGTATATATAGTTAATATCTTCTAAATATATAGTAATGTTTAATTTTTTAGGTAGGTAATATCTAGAATTATATTACTGTATGTAATATCACTTCATTTATATCTATCAAAAAAATCTATATTAAAAAATACTCCGTACATCATATTAAATGACTTTGTAACATCATTATTTATATTTGGGATTTAAATAAAAAAAATATAAACATCATTATAAATTTGTAATATGTACTATCTTCTGAAGTTAAATGTAGTATTTTATCTAATCTGACCTTCAAATTTTTACCTAATAAAAAAAACGTAGTATTTTGAAAAAATTTCGAAGTCCTGGATCCAGTCCACGCACGCATCAAAACCTACTACTCTTGTATCCCTCCTTTTTCAGATCTGTCTCGCTCTAGCCCCCTCCTTCTCCGGTACCTCGTATCGTCGCTTCTCCGGATCCACCTCTTCTCCCCCGTCGGAATCGCTATGGGGAACCTAGAGAGGCTGTCTATCTCGAGAGTGCACCGACATCACCCACCGCCTAATCCCCATCGTCGCACCTCTGCTCGTAGTCCTCGCTCGACACCGCATCCCGAGCCTTCTCTTAATCAGACCACGCAGCCACTGCTCCGCCTCCGTTCTTTGGACCTGCTGCTGGTTCTCCCTCTGCTCGAAGGTAGGTCTCCTCTCCAATGCTCCCAATTGGCTTCAATTCGCCTTCATCCAAGCGACTCCAAATTTTCTTGATTTCGATTCCGAGAAAGTAAGTGTAGGTATGTCATCCCTCTTTACCTTGTTGCTTGATATCCGATCCTCTGATTTAATGGAAGAGGGCCAGTGTTGAATCAGATTTTATAAATTTGCTGATCTCTTAGCCCCTGTTTGGTATCCATATACTGATATCAGATATGGGTATGGATATCACCCATACCCATATCTGTGTTTGGTATTAGGGGTATATGGATATCAACCGATATACCTTGATATCCTTTCCTTTGTAAATTTGCCTGTTTCCATATACTGATAAAATCAGGGATATGGGTTCTTCTTTTTCAACGCTTCTACAGAGAGAGGGAGACACTTCTACAGAGAGAGACGCTCCATCTCTTCTCGCTCCATCCTTCTCGTTCCATCTCTTCTCGCTCCAATGCAGCAACCTCCCGAGAGAGGGAGACCGTCGAAATTGAAGCTTTATTGTCTGGAAATTGGGGCTCACCAGGCAGAAGAAGAGATCTTTATCGACTGAAAATTGAAGCTTCAGTAGATCTAGAGGCTCGTTGCTTTGGATTGGGACGAATCCTCCAACAACGGCGGTCGTGGGTAGTTGCCGGGATCCCCCAAATTTTCAAATTCCCAAACCTAATGGTTTACTGTCTGTTTGGATTTTTGGTTAATGGGTTGTTCTAAACCTATACTGATATCCCGATATAAGATACCAAACAAGATATTAGATATCAGATATCAAAGTTGATACCCATATCCCTGATATCGATATCCGATACCCATATCTGATATCTGATATCAGTATATGGATACCAAACAGGGGCTTATTTTTGATTTTTTTTTTGTTGCATGTATATCTGTTGTCGAATATGGTTGTTGAATCATCTTTCCTCTCCTGAGATTGATTAGAATCTGCTATTTAAATGCATGTTGGGTCATTTGAGTCTGTTTTTAGAATGTGCTGATTTCTCTAGGGCTCAAATCTGTTGTTGATTTGTTGAGCTTTATTGGTGATATTGGTGTGATTGTGATCTTACTAGCCTTCACTTTTGAATTAAATTTACAAGTCGAACTTAACTGATATTTGCTGCTGAAAATTGATCACTTTGGCTTTAGAAAATTTAGTCATAAATTACACTTATTTAATGAAAGTGGTGCCTACTTCCTTAGTTTAGTACTTGGTCTTCACCTACCAGTTTTATGCTCCCCTATGTCACATAAGTTCATTGATCTTCATTCGAGTATGAAGTAATATCTAGGTGTTGAGTTCTGACCCTAAGTTATATTGGCACATTGTTATTGTTTTGGTCTTGCTTATTTTGCTCATGTAGGAAACAACTTTTATTTATTTATTTGTGGTTTCGTTGTACTAGTTTGGGGGTGTTTTTTTTCTAATGTTTGTTGTGCTGGATAGGTTCATGTATAAGGGATTTATTGATGAGTTTCGGACAATTTTTGACAGCTCCAAGGAGTATGACACTTGCTCCTTCTAATCTGATATTTTAAATGATATGTCAATTTGCATTATGTAAAAATGCTATGTCATTTATGTGTTTTCTCCATGCATTTCTAATTAGTTTCTTTCTCCAACAATTTTTACTAGACCTATGGAAGGAACACAACTTCAGTCTCTGGCCGTGTTCTTTTGAGCAACATTATAGTTTATAGATTATAGCTTCTGTATTAATGTACGCTCTGATTGCTGTGTTCTTTTGAGCAACATTAAAAATAAAACATCCTTGTTAAGTTGTTAAACTACGTTGTTCTTTTGATCTAGTCTGGTCAAATTATGTTCTATTTTTTCTTCATAGTCATATATACCTAGTGATTCCTATGCAGGATGTGGTATTCTATGAGGATGGTGAGCCCAAGATGGACGAAAAATGAGGGGATCTAAAGGTTAGCATCCCTGCAACATTCATACAAAACAAACCCAATCATAATAGTTGGAATCATTTTGGCTTTGTCATCAACCTTGTGTTCTTTTTATCATTTCTTTAAATTATTTTGTTATATTATCCAAATGAGGAACCTGTATCATGCCTTCTTTTAGACTAATTATTCTGCCATATATCCGGTTACTCAAGAATGTAGGGATTGTCGAGGGTCTTGCTGCGGAGATTGGGATATAGAAGGGAATCTTTTTTCCCATTCATATAGTTATGAAAGTTTGTTCACTTCACCTCACTGTCATAACTCGTTTATTTCAACTCTTTTTGCAGCTTGATGTTGCTGATATTAGCATTCTATCACATCTCCTCCTATTGGTAATGTGTTGGTAATGTATGATTATGTTCAATAAACTACCAAGTATGAGTTCAATGCTTGTTGCTTTATAGTTTCTAATTTATTTTACTTATAGATTGACAACGAGACAGAGGTGTATAACTCTTGACCTTCGGCCTTCATATGCCATTAATATTGCTATAAGATGCCACATATGTATATTTTTGCTTCCACACTTTCTCCCCTTTGTGAGTTCTTTATGGCCATCACTAACCAAGTTTCTATAAAAAGGGCTCACATCATTTTAAACTTATGCTGCATCATTAAACTTTTTGTAAAGAGTCCATCTTTCATTATTTTTTCTAGACCGGATAAAAGGGTTGTTTAAGCAATTTATGACAGGTGTGCATGCCTAGAAACAGTCTTAAACAATAATGTGTTAGTCTATATCGGATATCTAGTAACCTATTGTTTGTTTGCAAATTTAAATTAATGAATTCATTTCATTTAATTTAAAATTTCTCGTGTGTAGGCAGATACGGATTTGATACCCCATGAGGCTCTCTTACGATGTATTGATCTAGCAAACTAGTTGGAGTGAGCGCCCCCTACCCTACTTATTGAGTTCATGACTTCATGCAATATTCTCTTCCATCATCTTGGGTAAGTTCCTCATTCTCGATATATTATGATTATGAATAGATATTTTTTATGTCTAATAACATATTTCTTAATCTCAACCTTTGTTTGCAACTTTATTGACATTTTAAGCTGGGTAATGCTCATAGAAATTCAAGTTTAGTAGTTGATTATTTGGTTTGTGCACTTTTTTGCAGCTTCATATCTGGGTTTGATCCATCTAGGCATTTCCTTTCTTGTAAAAGACCTTCAGAAATAGGTACATTGATGTCTTCTCTCTTTAACTTCAGTAGAGCAGTACTATAACAAGAGCAATTATTTAATCAACGTTGTTATTATGATTAAGACTCACACTAGGGTAGTGTCACAATACCTTACAAAGAGGTATAAATTGGGCAGTTGGCAGATGTGTTGTTTGCTTTGCTTTGGAAGGTGGTCAAATAATATTAAGCTTTTGTTTGTACTAGCTCTTGGATGATTTTGGAGTACTTTAATAATCACGTGTGTAGGCAATTGTGACTGCATTGTGTATTTTCTCATTAAAACTTGTGGTTGATTGAAGGGTCCTCATCATCCTATGTGTAACAAATTACAATCATTACTGCCATGGCAGAATCTGTATTTTACCTTTTTATGTATGCCCTTTGCAGATACCTTTACTGTTAGCACTTTGAGAGTTCAACTCCTTATGGCAGAGATCCTCTCATAGAGTAAATTGTAAGTTCTAAGTGTTTTTAGTCAAAGTACTTAACATGATCTTAACATAGACTATATTACCATTAATATTGACCTTGTATTTATGTATGTCCTTTGCATATATGGAAACTGGATTAGGGTGTTCTAGATGTTGCTGAAATCGGTAGGCAACCTCGATCTTATGGATAACTCAGCAACATGTTTCAACCTTTTATTCTGACTTGCTTTTTATGTTGAGTATGTTCTCTAATCTCTATAGAATTCAATAATTGGTTAATTATGTCATGATGATATCTTATTCCTTTGCAATTAGTTGCATGCCTAGACTGTTTTTTTAAGTCTTTTATATATTCTTAATTCTTAATGGTTGCAAAACTGAAGTTATGGTATGGTTGTTCAAGAGGGAATGAACGGGATGTCCTTAGCTCTAATGTGTTTCTAAATAGAAAGAATGCAACTCATAAGGCGGGGAAAGATAAAACTATGTATGATTTTATTTAAGCCTATTAGCTCAATGGTAGAGCGATGTGCTTACGCACAAAGATGCAGGTTCAAATCCTGCATAGGCGATACTATTCTCGAATCCTTCATTTATATTTGCGACAAAATTTATGTCTTTTTACGATGAAAATTTTAGCGAGGAAATCACGTTTATTGATAAATATATATTTTAGCCATTATTTTCGAATCCTTCATCTATTTTTGCGACAAAATTTATGTCTTTTTACGATGAAAATTTTAGTCGCCAATAAATTTGACACAATTTGACATCATCATTAACGACGAAAAAAAATGTTAGCGATGAAATTGCATTTGTCGCCAAACACATTCAATGACTATTTTTCAATCTTTCCACTTAATTGGTGACAAAAAGTTTGACTTTTTACGAGGAAAATATTAGTCACTAATAGTTACTTTTTAGCGATGAATTTTTTTTCCTCGATTAACCTTTCCTTGACGAGCTTTTAGCGATGAACCGACGACGAAATATATTTCCTCGCCAAATCTCTTTAGCGACAAAAACTCAATTTTCAGCGACGAAAAATTTCCCCGCCAATAGCCATTTCTGTTGTAGTTCCGCATGACTCGATCAGACAAAGGTTCGAGACTTTGAGCTCCTCATGCACACTACTTAGGTTCCCTTTCAATGTTACTATGAAGTCTGGAGAATTTAGAATCGAAAGCAAGCCTAATTTACCAATTCAATCTATTTAATTACAACAACTTGTAATCCAAAATTGGTCCAACCCAGAATAAAAAAGGTTTAAGCTTTGCCAAATGCCATCGGAAGTCAAGACAATTGGAAGAAAAAAATGCCAAATGTCGTCGAGTTCTCCAAACCCGCACCATCAGTAGAAGGCGGAGGAGGAAAGTTAGGGGTGTGCAGAAAAACCCGACACGACACGAAAAAACACGAAACCGAAAAGACATGACACGATAATGACACGAACCGCTAAAATACGACATTAAACGGTTCGGATACGGTTCGGGCATATCCCCTTGTCGGATACCGGACACGAACCGTTTATTTTTTTTAAATTTATAGGTTCGGTAATATAGTACTAATATATATATACAATCCTTAGAATATCATTAAAGTTTGCTAGCCTAGTTGGTATTGAACTTAAGCGTGTTAGCAACCCATCTCAAGTTCGAGTCCTAATGTTGTCTATTTTCTCCACTTTTTGTTTCTTAAGCCCAAATCGATTTCCCTTTTACCTTTACTCAGAGAATGACACGTGAGTCATTCTTTTACAAAGAGTCTGCTTCTAAAATAATAAGTATAAGGGGCGGATATGGAAATTAGACAACGTAAATAATTTCTATAAAATATGGAAATACACCAAAATACTCAAGTTTGCATCTCTATACTCCGGGCTTCTAAAATTATAATTTTATCATTAATAAACTTTTGACCTGGGTCTCGAAAATTGATTGAAGGCCCTGTTCGAAATATAAAAACTTAAATGGTTTAGTATTATCTATTATATATTAATTGATTGATGATGCTGCGTTTTTCATTTTATTTATATATAATGCATTTGGTAGGAAAGAATTCAGGTGCATGTGCATTGGATTCGGCTAGGGTTATTATTATACGAGTAAAAGATAAATCATTATCGTGATTATTTATCATCTTCGATCAGTTAATGCATTATATATGTTTTATTTGGCGGGAAGACAACTGAATTGCTGAGAAATAAAATTAGTAAACACACCTCTTCACATTCCGTTATTGCCATTCATATTCACATTCACTTCCATTATCGCCCTACGTACAGATGAATATATGTACGTTGGCATTTGGTTCCATAGTTATTAATCCATTGTACGTTGCCATTTGGTATTCCATGCATGGGATGGTTATTAATTAAACCCATTAGTTTTTATTTCATACTATATTTTTTTATTTCATACTATATTTTTAGAAAGTTTTAAGCTTCTTTTTTATGTTTCAAAAACGGGTTTGATTTCGGCGCAGTACTGCACCATCTAGTTTGTTTTCTCCTCACAAAATTTAATTTTAGAAAAAAAAATTAATTAGGCTGGGGCGGACCCTACAAGTAGGGCTGTTATATGAACTGAACAGCTCAAGATCGGCTCGAAAAAGTTCGACTCGAGCTCGCTCACTTATTTAAACAAGTCGAGCTTGAACAAAATTTTAAGCTCGGTTGAAAGCTCGACTCGTTCGAATAAAGCTCGAATAGCTCGAATTCTATGAAATTTCTAAAATTTCATTTAAATTAACATGTTAATTATAACCAATTAAAACTACTTAAAGCTCGAAAAAAGCTCGCCTCGAACTCGTTCATTTCCTAAACAAGCCGAGCTTGAACAAAATAAAAAAACTCGTTTAAAAATTAGGCTCGGCTCGAGCTCGTTTAACAAACGAACCAAGCTTGAACATGTTAAGCTCGACTCGTTCGGCTCGAATAACACCCCTACTTACAGGAGGTAACAATCTTTACCACTCACCCATCTTTTGATGGTTAGGATTTCTTTAACTTCACCATACAGTACTTGAGGGGAGCCCAATCCCTTAAAAACAACCAAAAATATGATAATATAGAGATATTTCTTCAAACCAAACCAAACACACCAAAAATATAGAGATATTTAATGATCTATTTAAAACAAATATATAAAACTTTATTTTCACTCCTTCATTCTCTATGGTTAAATTTGATTGAGTCTTCTGCTAACTTGAGTAGAGTGTTTATAAAATTTTTAACATTACTACAAATATAGAGAATTTTTCCATCTCTCTCCTCTATTTTAAATAGAAAGAAGTACTTTCCTATATGTCAAAACGATTCAAACATATTTCAAATAGTCATTTTAAATAATTAAAAAAAATACTTTAAGGATTAATGACACCTAGCACATTAGACAAAAAGAAATTCGCCTCATAGATGCCTCGTGAAAGCTTAGTTTACCTTCACTTTTGAATAACTTTAATTTCTCTTTTTTTTTTCAAATTTATATTATTTTTAATTTATGATTGATAGTTCGTATTTTTATTAATTTTTTTAAAACCCCAGTATTTGATAAGGAAAATTTTAGATACATTGGATCTGGAAAGGGTCATAATATGAATAAAAGATAAATCAATATCGTCAATTGAATTACCGACTAATAAAAAAATTTACTCCATCTATTTTTTATTTTTTCGACTAAGGGTTTCTAAGAGAAAATTTGCGCCGAAGGCGCAAATTTTGGTCCAATTAGCGAAATATACACGTTTTTGTATAATTTGCAAAAGTATACGAACCCTATGCCCTATTTCTTCTTCCCGACCTCTCTTTCGCTCCTTCCTCGCCTCTCTCGCTCCTCCCCAAATCTTGTGAAATCCAATTGTCCGACCTATCGCTCTCCCATGGAATCCCTGGCCTCCATGTTCTAGATCCCTCTCCCTCGGCGCCCTTCTGTTCATCGACGGAGGCGAGGCGGAGCCGGAGGAGTCTGACGGGGGGAATTTGGGAGTGCAGCGGCGAGGCGGAGGCTCTGAATCGAGAATCTCTTGTTCATAGACGGAGGCGGTTAATTCGTTCCACAGAGATCTGTACTGGTGTCGGAGGATTTTGCTCAGATTTGGAGTTTAGAAGCTTTTGCTGTACAGATCCGCCATTCACTTCGTCTTCTCCGATGATGATGACGGCGACGAGGAAGATCGACGGGGAGTGATGACAAGGTATTCGTCGAAGAAGAAGTTAATGGAGGATTCCGGTTGCGCTTGCGCTTGCAGGTGAGAGCGCCGACGGCCGGTATGTGTGCGATTGGAGTCCGCTCGGTACTCCGTCGATGAGCCAGATCTTCCTCCTCTCATGCTCTGCCTTCATCTTCATCCTCCGCCTTCATCGAGCTAGATCTGCGCGATTCCGGCATTGGAGAGGTTGAAGGAGTTCGCTGATGAGGCTAAGGATGTTGTTAACAACGGTCCGGTGCCTCCTCCTGGCCACATCATATGCCCTATGCTTAAGGTATGTATGTCAGCATTGAATTTCTTTCATGTTTTCTTTCCTGTTACTTATACAGTAGTTAACATAGTCTGCAAAGCATCATCGGTGGTTTTGTGAGAAGTCTGCAAATTTAAGGACGGTTTTGTGTAATTAACCCAATATTTTTATCATTTGTGAGAAGTCTGCAAATTTAAGGACGGTTTTCTTTCCTGGTATAATAAATGTCAATTTATGCAGTGCAAAGTCTTTCTAGTTAAATGGAGCTATTGCTTGAAGATTGAGCTGGGTAAAGTGTGCTAATGAGAGTGATGAAGTGATATCAAAGTTCTATATATGATTTTAGCCCCTCAGATGTCAATTTCATTTGAACTGGCTATTTGTGAAACCTGATTTGTGTTTCCAAGTGGCATCATTATTCTAGAGAGCTAACTAAATTAAATTTACTTTGTGATTGCAAAGGTCTGTTTTACACTTGTCTTGAAGGACGGATACTGGATTCATCACAGTGTGTTTTTGCTATTTTCATAGCTATAATTGCAGAAAGAACACTAATTAATTAGCAATTGAATTTGATGGGAATGTGGGATCCAAACTCTGAACCACTACCAAAAAAACATCGTTTTTAGTTAGATATTATATATGTAGGTATATATGTATGCTTGAGTCCTTAGAAATTGGGTTGTTTTTTAGTGCTAACGTTGTTTTTAAGAGTATTTTTTAGTGCTGACCTCGTTTTTATGCGTATTTTTTTGGTGCTGACATCGTTTTTAATTTGATATTATATATGTAAGTATATATGTATGCTTGAGTCCTTAAAAATTGGTTTATATAAATAGTTGGATAATATTGGAATCGGTTTAGTTAAGTTGAAGCTTTAGGTGTTTTTTTTTTTTTTTTTTTTTGTGAGTAATGCAATTTATCTCCAATTTATTTTAATGCTGACAGCGTTTTTAGTTGTATATTATATAGGTAGGTATATATGTATGCTTGAGTCCTTAAAAATTGGTTTATTTCTTAGTGCTGACATCGTTTTTATGCATATTTTTTAGTGCTGACATCGTTTTTAGTTTGATATTATATATGTTGGTATATATGTATGCTTGATTCCTTAAAAATTGGTTTATTTTTTAGTGCTGACATCGTTTTTATGCGTATTTTTTAGTGCTGACATCGTTTTTAATTTGATATTATATATGTAAGTATATATGTATGCTTGAGTCCTTAAAAATTGGTTTATTTCTTAGCGTTGACACCGTTTTTATGCATATTTTTGTGTAGGTATATATTTGCTGACATCGTTTTTGCAATATAAGAGATGGATGAGGGAAGAGGTCAGCATCGTCGGCATCGAAAAATTCTTTGTTTCTCACTACAAAAAAAAATAAAATATTCGTTTTTTTTTTTAAACATTCCTTTGTCTCTTTCTTCTCCCCCTTTTATTTTTTATATAAAAATATATTGATCTTCGATGTCATCATTGTCGGCGTCAGCATTCTCGTAGAGGGTGTGAGCAATGCTGACGTCAGCATTCCCGACGTCATTGTCGTCGGCGTCACCATTCTCGTATATGGCGTCAGCATTGCTGATGTCAACATTCCAGTCGTCGGCGTCAGCATTGACGCATGGAACAAAAAAACCTCCTTGTAAACGGTGTCAGCATTGACGCGCGAAAAAAAAAACAAAAAAATCTTCCTTGTAAACGGTGTCAGCGTTGCTGACATCAGCATTCCCGACGTCGGCGTCTGACGCGCGGAAAAAAAAAAAAAAACAAAAACAAAAAAACCTTCCTTGTAAACGGTGTCAGCATTGCTGACGTCAACATTCCCGACGTCGGCGTCAGCATTGGCGCGCGAAAAAAAAAAAAAACAAAATCCTTGTAAACGGTGTCAGCATTTCCGACGATGACGTCAGCACTGACGCGCGGGGAAAAAACAAAAATGATGACGTCAGCAGGGGGGCACACGGGGAAGGGAAGATGGGCAAATTGGGATGTATAGTTTTGTAATTTTTCAAAAACTTTGTATATTTGGCTAATTGGGCCTTTGTATTTGTATAGTTGACAAATTGCCCCGGGTTTCTAATGGGTGTTGTTAACCGCACTACAAAAAAATTGGCGGGGCACCCAAAAAGAAAATACACTTCCGTGTTTTAAAAACGGAAGTTGTTCTATATTAATTATTTGTTTTTTTTATTTTTTGAAAAATATAATACATAACTTCGCGTGTTTAAAAAACGGAAGGTCAAATCAACTTTATACCTTCCATTTTTAAAACACGGGAGAAGAAAACTACTTTTTGCCTTCCGTTTTTAAAAGCCGAAAGTACAAATCTACTTTTTGCCTTCCGTTTTTAAAATACGGAAGTTCAAAATAGTTGTTTGCCTTCCGTGTTTAGAAAACGGAAGGGTATGCTTTTATTTTTATTTTTTTCGGTCAAAAAAGGGTATGAATATGACGAATATGCTCGATAACGGGTATTTTGCAGAGGCGGATCCCTTTGAATGCAAGCCCAGCCACTGCTGGGTAGAAATATGTGAAGTTAGTTAAAAAGCAATTTTTTTGCTGGGCCATTCTTTTTTAAGTGGGCTTAAAACCCTAATTTGTTTAATGCCCAAAAGCTTCATTATTTGTATTTTGATAGTATTTGTTTGTGGACTCAACTCTCACCCTCCTTCCACGGACCACGCCGAGTAGCACCTTCGGTATTCCATTCACTTTATCTTCAGCATTCTTGACTCCTTTACCACTTCTGTTTAATTCCTTTTCGGCATTGTCAAAATTCAACTTCGGATACTACTTCTTTAATCTAATTCACGAGATATGTTTTTTTACCCCCTCTAATTATTCTTTATTTAATTTATAATTTACTAAATTAGGGTTTTTAATTGTTTGGTAATTTGATTGTAGACATTGAGATGAGATTAGTATTTCATATCATCTATCTTTTATGCTTATATATTATTTTACCGAGTGGTCAATTGTAATATAGCCCCCCAAATAAATTTATATACTTTATTGTTTTTTTTTGTAACTTTTGATTCAATAGGATATCTGATCTTCCGAAACCCAAACGATTGAAGAATATTTTGTCCTTCTATAAGAAAGATGATGATAATCAAACTTCAACACCGGTTGCATCAGAGACTCAAACTTCAACCCTACCTGCATCATAGATTCCCATTCTCTAGTTCTTCCTTGTCACTTAATGAAGTTGAAACTCCATCGGAACATGATAAAAGTGTGCCTCCCGTTGTAGCTAATGATACAACGGGAGATCGTAGAGCACAATTTCGTTGATCATATTTTATTTGTCATGAAATTATTTATTATTATGAATGTCAAATAACTCTTATAATTGATAAATCTTGAATTTCTTTTGTATTTTTATGAAGTACTATATAATAATCGCATTTTGGCTTATTAATTGTCTTTTCTCTTTGTCATGACTAAACTTTTTCGCTCACCTAACTTTGATACACTAGATCCGCCACTGGTATTTTGCCCTAGTTGCGCCGAACTCCATAGAAGAACTAGTAAGCAAGCCCGTGCGATACACGGGACATGTTTTAGTTAAGTTTTTTTGTCCACTCCTAGGGGCAGTGCCACATACCAAACAGAGAGTTAATCATCGTAAGACTATCGCCTTCAAGTGCAATCCGTTGATAGCTCAAGTCTCTGACAGTAATTAAGCTGGAGTGGAGCGCACGGGCTTCAACCAGCAAATGTTTTAGTGGGTATAACCGACTCGTTAAATGTAATTTGATTTACATGATGGATTTAAGTTATGATATTTATGAGATAGATATTTATAAAATAAAATTAAGGATTCGAGGTAAACCGTACTATTCATAAACTTGCGACTTTTTACTACACATAATTATTTAATGTATACATAAAAGATTTCGATAATGATAAAAATAGAAATATTATATATAACATTAGAGGTTTTTGGAAAATAAAAATATACGAACATATACAATACAATCACAAAATCAAATAACTTAATGTTGTGAAGTAATGAATGAGATGAAAATTAATACTTGGAATCCAAATAAGTTGACGTTTAATTATTTGTAATATGAAAAGAGAACCATTTATTTTTTGAATTTAATGCAAAAAAATAAATTTAAATTAATAAATAAACATGGGGATGATGAAAGATAACTACGGAGTATTATTTTTTAATTCAATAAAATAAAATTTAAAATTGATAAATAAAGGAGTTTAGGTATGCATTTATCAGGTTGAACAACTTTTCTATTATTATTATTTTTTATTTTTTATTTTTTTTTTAACTCCAAATAGTATATAAATCAAACAACCAAATGTTTACAAGAAGTTAGCAGACTCCGTGTATAGATCAATAGATAGATGATAGAAATAGATTAATAAATTATTTATTGGACTTGTATTTATAGGCATGAATGAAATGATCAAATTAATACAGTAGTTACTCCGTATAAGATTGATGTCTTCCTTTACAAATAAATGTGTGTGGATTTTCATGGCAATCGGTCCGAGTTTGGATCAGGCATAGTTGAACAAATACATTAGGATTTCTGGACCATAATTAGACCCAACCAAACAGAATCTTAATTTAAATTAAGTTAAAGAAGTGCCCCTGCCCTTTCACGTCATTGCTTATTCTGTAGCATCATCTGGTTTCCTTTCATTTTTGTGTGGCACATAAATGTATATGATTTGGTCAAGCTGTTGCAATTCCTGCTGCTGTCAAGGCTGCTGGTTTAGACTTAAAAGCTAGAATACATGCCTTATAGAATCTGCATCATCTGCTTCCTAATTGAATTCTTAATGTCAGTTCATGAATGTCTATTTATTTCTCTGCTGATTGAATTATAAAAAAATCAGCATATGATTGATTGCAAATTTTGCATCTTGATTCATGAACTGACACTATCAAATTGTTTTCAAAGTCTTGTTTAGCGATATTCTTTTTCTAGTACTGATAATTGTACATCAGAGGAACATATGCTACCAATTTGAGAAATTATATATATATATATATATATATAGGGTTTAAGTGAGAAGTAATCGATCCGGCGAGAAGGAAAGAAGTAATATTTTTGTGTGGTAGAAAATGAAGCGTATTGACATATTGTGAAGTACTGTAGAATATTATCTGGAGTACGGATCCGGAGTATAAAACTCGATCACTGGCGAAGGCTCTAACATTTATTATCTCGTGCATATGTGATCATAATATCAGCAACTTCTGTCTGAGTAAGGCGAAGGCTCTAAATAGATTTTAAGGAAATTTACATAAAACTACCCTTTAAATAGGAGTATTTTCACTTAACCACCTATTAACTTCAAAATTACAGAAAACCACCCTTTAAATAATCATTGTTTACAACTCACCACCCATTCTCCAAAATCTCCCATTTCATTTCTATCTCTCCTTACCTCTCCCTATTCCCTTTTTCTCTCTGAATCACCCCCCTTTCAAACCCAAGGAAAAGCTCTCCTTTTCACTGATTTCCACCACCACCTTCGTCCCCTCCTTGAAGCTTCCCCGTCCGGAGCTCAGAGAAGCCTAGAGCACCACGGTAGCAGCAGCAGCGGCTCCTCCTTCCTCTTCCTGTACGAGTCAGCGGCAACCACCTCCATTGCTCCTTCCTCCGAGCAGTAGCAGCAACCAAGAGTCCCACCGGAGCCCAGTGACTCCGTCGAAGCCGTCCGAGCCGCTATTTCCTCCTCAGATTTTCCGTTTAAGGTCGGTTTCGATTCCGTTCGCTTTTCCGATTCTAGACGCATCAAAATCCGTCTTTAACTCTCTCCCTACTCTCCTAGTCATCGATCGATGCTTTCCCTTACCGATTGAAGTCGGAGTCCTTGCCGTCGGAGATCTTCCCTGGAGACGTCTCGGTAATTCCCTTTTCTCCTCCTTCTCTCGTGTTCTCGCTTCTCTCTGTGTGTTGTATTGGTCGGGATTGGTCGTCGATTAGGTTGGGATAGATCCTCCGGGCTTCACTTCTGCGCTGCTAAGAAGCCTGTGCACCGTCGCCGACCACCCGCTTGTCCAGCTCAGCCGAAATTCATCGGAAACTTCAATCTCTGCGTGAATTTGGCTTCATGTGTCTTCAATTTACTCCCTTTCAACCCTAATTTCAGAATTTAGGTATTTTGCCCCAATCTTTTCTGTAGTTTAGTTGATTATTTTCTCATCGTTTCCCTTTGTTGAATTGAATTCGTTAAATGCGACCATGAATTATGCCTTCTGTGTTTGTATGATGACAAAGTCATGGAGCAATTATAATTTCTTGTGAATACTGGGAGCAGAACTTCGAAATGTGCTTTAGAAATTAAGCTGCGCTGTTATTGTCATTGATGTATGATGCCACTAAGACTTCAATTTGTCTGTTTATTTATGTCTAGTTACCTTGGTGTATCTAATTTTGGAGTCTGATGGAGGCGTTTAAGCATCGTGTGGACCAACTGTTATCACAAGCGAATCAGGTAATTTATATGTTTCTCCCCAAATCTTGCTTCAGCTTATAAAATTCATCTGGAGGCATTCATAACTAGTGAATAATGTAGGTTGCTAAAGGATTTGGTTCTGCAATCTTACTGTGTCATTGATATGTATTTGTTGCAGTTCGAGGAGCGAGTGCAGGAGCTCGAACAATTTTACTCAGATAACCACAAAAATGGTCTTACCAATTCTAAGACATCCTCCGTTTTGAAGGACAAAGACAAGGGAAGATATGTTAGTAGCATCAATAAACCGCAACAAGAGGCAACCAATGGGGAAGCTCCCTTGTCAAGAAGAATGCAAGAGCTTCTTCGACAATTTGCTGCAGTATTGCGTCAGGTAGCTTCTTTTACTTGTTTCTTGACTCTTCTTCATTATCTTCACACTGTATTTGTATTTAAGCTGTAGTCTTGGTTTCTCTTGATCATAAAATGGAACTTGTTCTTAAATCTGTTATGATAAAGAACCAACACTTTTTTTTTTCTGTCTGCCTCTATATTTTGTATGTTGGATGACCTCCGCTCACAGCTATAAATTTTGGAAGCTTTCATAGCAGCACTATCCATTGGTTGTCTCTAAATGAAGTTGATTTTTTATTTATTTGAATTAGGACAGTTATTAGTTAACTTGTAAAATACCATGTTATGTTTGTTTTTGTTGTTGTGATTGAAATGTTTCACTCAAGTTATGGACTATGTTTGTCAGATCACTCGGCACAAGTGGGCATGGCCATTCATGAAACCTGTAGATGTTGAAGGTCTTAATATTCCTGATTACTATCAGGTAAATTTGCTAGATTTTTGTTCGACTTCTTCTATATGGAATTGAAATTGCTGAACGTTTGTGGGAAAATAAGAATAAACTGATATCCTTTATTCTGCAATTTACTTCTGTATGCACTAATAAACACTACAGCACAAACTACAGTCATTTTCTGCCTTGGTTTTGGCGCTTCTAGATTATTGAGAAGCCAATGGACTTCACCACCATCAAGAAGAAGCTGGAAGCTAAGGATGGTTGTGGCTATAAACATGTACGGGAAGTCTGTGCTGATGTTCGATTAGTTCTCAAGAACGCTATGAAATATAATAGCGATGAAACTAGTGATATTCATGTCATGCCCAAAACTTTGTTGGAAAAGTTCGAGGAGAAGTGGCTACAGCTTCTTCCCAAAGTTATTGAAGAGGTAAACTCATTCCCCAGATGCAAGATGGTTTCTTTATCGACCGATCTTGTTAATTTTCAAAGCAACACCTTTGCAGGAAAAGAGACTGAAAGAGGAGGAAGCTGAGGCCCGGCAGAATATGCAACTTGTTCAGGAGGCTGCTTATGCGAAGCTGGCGAAGAGTACAAGCGACGAGGTACAATATTTGAGTGCTGATCTTCTGTTCTTCCATGATAAACGCTCGAGATGTAATTGAGCCGAGCGTTTGTCTTTTGCAGATTTTTGACTTGGACATGCACCTGGAAGAGCATAGAGATCTGGTTGTTCAGAACTGCGGGTCAGTGGCCACTTATTCAATACTTGAATCTATGGTTATTACATTTGTGTTGCTCACGCTTAATCGTGTCAGGCCAACTGAAATCCTTATGACAATTGCATCCATTAGTTGTGTCTAATTAAGGCTTGCATCAGACCCTTTGGAGTAGTAGTATTTGAGTTGAGGAGTCACCTAGGTAGGGTTGGTTCTATTGAGGCTCCCACGACCTACTTTCTTAGGGCTACAATCTAGTAGCAGGTATAGGATGGTTTGAGGGCAGAGCGTTGTAGTGTTCTTAATTGGTGTGCATGCTAGACATGAATCTTCCCCGTTCTTTCCGTCTTTTACCATACTGCTTTTTTCGTAATGATTATCCCCATATGTTGTATGTTTTTCATGTCTCTCTATGTAGGTTTGTTTTTAGCTATAAGTTCTTGCGCTTTCTAGGTAGTCGTTGGTTGGATTTACTCATATTTTTGGCATTGTTTGATGGATTTGTCGGAAACATCCTCTCGGCTTGTTCTGTGGAATGAATGGATGCGTACACCTTTTCCCCCAAACCCTACCCTAGGCGGGAGTACACTGGGTGGTGGTTGTTTTTATTGTTGTTGTTGATCGGGACTCTGCTCATTGATCTTCTACTTCAGAAAGATGTCGACAGAGGAAAAAAGGCAACTGAGCAAGCCTTCGGCAAGCAATGGTGGCAACAACGACAACAACAAAAACAAGAACAACAGCAAACGAAAACCCGAGATTTGTAACGCCCTCGCCAGGCCTACCAAGAAAAGGAGCAAGAGAGCTGGTCCATGAATATTTCAAGCTTCATCAGCTTCGGTAAGGGCTTCTCATTGTAATTTGTAATATGCCTGTTTCTACTTTCTAGCCCTGTTTGAAATTGGTTTTTATTTTTATTTTTGGATGATTAATTTGCATTTTTTGTAAGTTTCTCCCAAATGCTTGTACATTGTTGCCTTTGGATGTTTCCAATTGAATCATCTCAAGCATATCTAACATCGATTGCTTGTACATTGTTGCCTTTGGATGTTTCTCTTCCCCCTTTCATTTCTGTTTTTCTGGATGCTGTACCCGGTTTGGGAACTCTTAATTTGGTTTCTAATGAATAAGGGCCCTAGCCCAGCTTGCATACCAAAAAAAAAAAAAAAGAATTGAATGAGAAAAGAAGATGAACAGTTCTATATTAATTGCTTTTGATTTTCTTTTCTCTCTCTTTACACGTGTAAACTTTTAATTAGAGGTGTAAGATTACTTTTTTTTTTTTTTGGATTAAGTAAAGATTCGGATGCATAAAACTATCCGATAGCATCCTTTCGGATGAGGTCGAGAAGACCTGGATCATTGTTTGAGTTAGGGATGGGGGCAATATGAGCAAGGTGTGCAACCTTATCTGCCACGCAATTGCCGTTACGAAGAACGTGTGAAAACGTAACTTCGTAAAATCCTGTGAGTAGTGTGCTGATGTCTGACATCATAAGATCAATATCCCAAGGGCATTTGATCTTTTTTTGTAGGTGGCTGATGATGGTCAGAGAATTGCCTTCAATAATGATTTCTGAGATTTCTAACTCGAGAGCCTTCTGAATCCCAAGTCTTAGCGCTAGGGCTTCAGCAACTAAAGTGGATTGTTGACCTATTAGTTTGTTTCACATTGCAATAGGATCTCCTGTACTGTCTCGAATGATGTAGCCAGTTGAGCTCTGTTGTTGGCCAGAAGCCGCGCCATCGAAGTTTAGTTTCAGTTTCCCATCCGGAGGTTTTTTCCATTTCTCCCTCCATCTACCCCTTTTATTTGTGTTACAGCCGTTCGGTTTATAATTCGTGTCTTCACATGCATCGTCTTCAGCAAATCTTCTGGCTTTATTCCATTCTCTGATATTTGACTCGACAAGTTTTTCAAATCCTTTTAAACTTGGCACCAGTTTCTGCTGGAAGATCAGTTTGTTACGAATATTCCAGGCGGTCCACCACTGGAAAACCATTTTTTGTTTTTGCTGTGGATCAAGTATGCCATCTAGTTTAACCAATAATGTTTCTGCGTTTCTTGATAGCAGGATACTATTTGCAATAGCAGATTTCACTCTTGAGGATAGGTTGGAGCAGCATAGTGAGAATTTACATTCAAATAATATATCGGTAGCATCTTCTTCGTGATGATTGCACACAACACAGTAAGGAGGAATAGCGATTCCTCTTCTGGCCAGTCGGGCTGCAGTTGGTAGTCCGTTCTGACAAATTTTCTACATAAAATTCTAATTTTGGGGGGGACATTTAATTTCCATATCCATGCATTATTATCGTTATTAAGCTCTGGCGATCTTGTGATGAGCTTATATGCACTAGACGTTGTAAACCATCATTTTCTATCAGGTCACCAGTGCATTCTGTCTTGTATTTGATTCATTGGGAGAGATGCCTCTGAAATTTGTTGCGCAACATCATTAGGAACAACCGTTCTAAGTTTTTCCAAATACCATGTTCCATTTCGAATGTACTGATCAATGGTTTCCTCCCTGTTAATTTTAGTTGGATTGAGACAAGCATTCTGAATATTCTTGACCGGGGCCCATTTGTCCTGCCAAAACTTGATAGTTTTCCCATCCCCCACTGACCACGCTAGGCCTTCTTTGAATGGTTTAATAAGTTTTCTCAACTGCGTCCATTGCCAAGAAGCATTTCCTCTTTTTTCGAAACATAGGATTGGTGTTGATTTTAAATATTTGTGATTAATGATTTGTACCCAACAATTATCTGGTTCAACAATTATTTTCCAGATAAGTTTCATCTGTAAAGCCTCATTCATTTCCTTTGTTTTCCTTAGTCCCATTCCTCCTTTAATCTTTGGTCTGCAAACTTTATCCCATCCTATTAGTGGTTTATATTGAAGATCTTTGTTCCAGAAGAAGGTCCGATTGATTTTATCTAGTTTGGAGTGAATTGTCACTGGTAACATGAAGCTTTGCATTGCAAAAAGTGGTTTTGAGGCAAGGTTAGAATTTATTAGCACCGACCTTCTGTGTTGAGATAGTGAGTCAGCTTTCCATTTTGATAATTGACTAGTAGTTTTGTTGATGATTTCTTCGAAAGTGTCTTTATTTACTCTTCCCTCAACGATTGGACAACCCAGGTATTTGTCTAGTTTAGTATGCTTTGATATTCCCAAGCATCCTTCAATAGTTGTTATTCGCGATGTTGGTATCCCCGGAGAGCCTTGGAAGGCGGATTTGTTATAGTTGACTTTCTGTCCTGAGATTTGACAGTAATCGTCGACTATTTTCCTCACCCTTTCACAAGCTGTCATATTTCCTTTTGTGAATATAATAATGTCATCAGCAAAGGCCAGAAATCGGATTTTTGGTCCCGACGAACCAAACCTAAAGCCAATGCCCGATTGATTTGAATTGGATTCGAGTGTTAGTTTTTTAGCGAGCACCTCGGCTCCTAAGATGAAGAGGAAGGGGGACAAAGGGTTTCCTTGTCTTAATCCTCTAGAGGGTCTAAACACCTCCGTAGGGCCATTATTTACCAACACTGAAAAGGAGACGGTTGTTACACATTCCATGATCAGGTGGATAGCATAGTCGCTGAAGCCGAATTTTCTTTGTACCGCCTCTGTGAAAGTCCAATTCACTCTGTCGTAAGCTTTCTCCATATCTAGTTTAACAGCTAACCAACCTTCAGATCCTTTTCTAGTTTTGAAAGAGTGAAATATCTCGTGGGCTATCAATATGTTGTCTTGAATTGCTCTGTCAGAAACAAATGCTCCTTGAAATGGATGGATTAGCTTACCAATGATCCCTTTAAGTCTCTCTTTTAATATTCTTGATATTACTTTGTAAATTGTTGAGCACATGCTTATTGGTCTATAGTCTGTTGTCTTTGATGGGTTATCACATTATGGCCGTAGGGTAATGAAAGTGTGGTTGATTTGTCGAAGCATTCTGCCAGAATGGAAAAAGGCTTTGACAGATGTGATGACATCATTACCCACAATGTCCCAATAAGTTTTATAAAACTCTGTCGTCATTCCGTCCGGTCCCGGAGATTTATTGAGACCGAGTGACCATACCACATTTTTTATTTCGCAATTAGTTGGTTGTTGGCTTAGAATCCTATTATCTTCATCTGTTATGTTGTGCAGGATCAGTTCTAAATATTCATTGAGTAGTTCTATATTAATTTGCTCCCTGCAGAACCTTTTCTCGAAGTCGTTTTTAATTTCCTCACGGATGTTTTCTTCCCCCATAATTAGGGTATCGGAGCTAGTTGTAATATTACGAATTATTTTCCGGTTTCGTCTCCCAGAAGCCACTTTATGGAAATAGGCAGTGTTTGAATCAGATAATTTGAGGTGTTTGGATTTTGCTCTCTGGCCCCAGTACTCTTTTTGGAATTTCAGCAGCTGTTCTTTTTTCCTGATTAGTTGTTTCTCTATAAGACAATCCTTGCTCGTTCTGATTATACCCCTTGATTGAATATTAAGCTGTTCCTTTTCCAGAAACATCCTTGCTTGTTCCATTCTTTGGTTTTAGCTTTCATGAGCTTTGTTTTATACACTAATCTGTACAATGCAGAGCCCGTGCATCTAATTCTCCACGCTTGCTTGACGACATTTCTAAAGTCCTTTCTCTGTAACCACATGTTTTCACATTTGAATTGGGGGGGGGGGGGGGGGGTGTAGACTCCTTTCCTGGATTTATGCAGATAGAGATGGGACAATGGTCAGACCCAGTAAAAGCTCCATTGAATGTTGCTAGGTCCGGGAAGCTCTCAAGAAACTCATGTGAACCAGTGCGCGGTCTAGTCTTTCCCAGATGTTATCATCTCCTTCGCTTTTTTTCCTCCATGTAAACCGATTCCCCGATGTTGGTATTTCTAACAGAGAGCACTGGTTTTTGAATTGATTTAGTCTGTCGTATCTGGATAGATTAGACACCATGCCACCAAGTTTTTCACTGCTGTTGCTGATTTCATTTAGATCACCAATTATTAAGCATGGAAGTGGTTCACTTATGAGTAAATCTGAAAACAAGTTCCAGAATCTGTCCTTGTCCGTCTCATGGAGCGGGGCATAGATGAAATAAATAATCCCAGTAAAATTCTTATCTAAGCATGAGTATTTAACTCGAATTACTCTTGGTAGTGCTACCTCGACCTCAATTGTTTCATTGTGAAGAAAATTGTCATTCCATAGAAGGCCTATTCCTCCCGTTTTATCATTTTCTACATACCAGACAGCCTTAGTATATCCACTTGATTTCCAGAATTTCTCCTGAGGCACTTGATTTGTTCTCAGTTCAGCAATTGCCATAACCGATATACGTTCATTGATTCACATCGCTTTAAGTTATGTCTATAGATTTGGTCGTCCTATACCTCTAATATTCCAGAAACATGCTTTCATTATTTGATTTTCCAACCCATCTGAAGCCGAAGATACATAGCTTCAAATAGAGGCAGGTTATACTCAAACTTGGTGGTAATTGGGATGTTATTGTCCAGGTGTGTGATCCTTCTTTGCTTATTGTTTCCTTCTAGGTGTTCTGTAATCGAACAAACTGTTTGTGTAGTGGTTAATCTTGAGTTATGCCTTGTGTGTTTTGCATAATTTTGCTCGATTAGGATTCTATTAAATTCAAATGTATATACGAAGGTAGTCGGTTGAAAATGACTTGAAAAATTATAGGCAAGAAGATGGACTAAACCTTGCCTATAATGTTCCATAGATTTAGTGTGTTTATGAATTTTAAAGCACCCCATATTATTTGGCTTGTCATCTCCTATCAAATTACTCTTTACAATTTCTGGACATAAATCATGCCTACACTTCCTTACCTTAATTCCACAAGAGCAAATTTTGTTGAATGGTCAATCCAATAAAAAAGCGTTGCTTGGGAGGCAACCCAAGGTTAGTTTTCTATATTTTCTTTTCTTTTCTTTATTTCATTTTATTTAATTCATTTGCATAACTATAGGGTAGTATCTCTTGGTTGAGTTCTACATTGGGGACAATGTAGGATTTGAGTATGGGGTATAGTCATATTCATTCCTTTTATTTTTATGTTTTGCATATGAAAAAATAGAAAAAAATACAAAATGTCATAAAATAAAAATAAAAATGCATCTTTGTCTCATGTCTGTTTTAGTTTGAGTCTTTGATTTGGAGTCTATGGAAATGTTTTATTGATTGATTGTATCCCAAAATTTTCATAAATACCACAATGATGGGATATTTGCCAACGATGCTAACATTCGCCTTATATTTATCTGTCATTGTCTTTTGATAATTTGTCTAGCATGGAGTTAGTTGTTAAGATAAGCATGATTTAGTCCCTAAACAAAAGGCCTGTGAGATTTGAGCCTAAAGGACTAATGTTTATGTGGGTCCTCTCATACTTTTTCATGTGTGAAACTCACTTTTGTTGCTATCTTCAGAACTTGCTTTAGACTCTTATTTGAGGTTGCATTATATGATTTGTGTACATGACATTAAAATGATTAAGGCATTGATTTCATTAGCCATTTTGTTTCTCTCTTTACCCACCTTTTACATGATCCCTCTGCTTTAACCCCTTCGAGCCTATAGCCTATTCTTTGGAAGCTCCACAAAAATTATCCAAGCCATATTATTTAAGCCTTTTTACCTGTCCGGGAAATTGGTATGATTTTATTGAATGGTTGTGATGATGGAGTGGAAAAAAGCCAAGTATGGGGTGAAGATCATTGGTGTCATGTGTTTAATTAACATGCTTTGAATGATTTATGCGATGTTGCAGAAATTCCTTGGGATATAAGGAGGATAAAATTCACTCCTGGGTAAAAGTCAAGAAGAAAAAAAATACGGTTAGTAACCGATCCTGCTTGTGGAGGATAAAATTCACACAAGGAGGAAAATATGCAGATTAGGCAGCTGAGACACTTAGTAACCGGGTGCATTCATCACAAATGTTTGTATTCGCGTAAAACGGTGTTGAAGCTAGAGAGGTAAGAAAAGAATGAAAAACAAAGAAAAAGAAAGAAAGTGGTTGATTGAATTCGAAGTGCTAAATGGAGAAAGTAAATCAATTGTAATGGAGTTGAGTATTATTTTTGTTTGGTTTGTGAAGTGTTTGGTATTGGTGTTTTGCCGGTTGTTGACTAACCATTTTTCCTGGATTTTTGCACCACATTGCCTAAATATTTCCATACCTCATTTTCCTTTACCTTAGCCCCAATACAATCCTTGTAAAAGTCCTCATAATTTTTGTTGTGTGCATAATCTCAAGCGATGGAGATGTAGAACGCTGGGCAAGCCTATGGTATAGATAAGCACAATTGTTGAGACCGAGCATAAATTCTATCCCTTATACACATTTGAGTGAGAGTTATTCACATAAAACATCCATGTGAGGTTTGGGGACTTTTGATTGTTTTGTCTTCGGTAATGAGGAAACATGCTATTATGACACTTGTCTTGATATTTAGATTGCATTATTATTATCAAAAGGGCTTGAATAAGTTGAGGCAAACATTCTATCTTGCACTTGTGGTTGTATTTGACTAGTCTTGCTTGAGGACAAGCAAGGTCTAAGTATGGGGTATTTTGATATCATCATATTCTACGTGGTATAGGAAATAGTTTATAGTCGTTTTGAAGTCATTTTTATATGTTTTGCATGTTTTATATAGGTTTTGGTTTAGTTTTTAGAATAGATGTCTACACTCGTATTTTTATTTGTTTTCAGGTGATTTGGAGCTTGATCGATGTCAATTTGGGATCACGATGGAATAAGATTTATTGAAGCCAAGTTTGACATGTTCATGGACGCCGAATGATCCTTGCATAGAGGTATCAAGTGCTAGAAATCAAGCTAAGAAGAGCCTATTGCTGAATGGACGTTTTTTGGAGCAATCCTGTTTAGCGACATCTCCGTAAAATGAGTCGTTTGAGCTCCACAAAATTCGGATCGAGACGCTCTATAGCTTGTTAGAAAGATGATTCAAAGACCTACAACTTTCATGTTGAGCACTTTTGCAAATTCGGCCTACAATAGGGAGAAATCGAGCCAAGAAGTTGATGCTGTGTCAAAGTATCGACCCGGAACCATGGAGTATCGACCCGGAACCGAGCAGAGAAGAAAGTTACGACATACCGAGTCGATACTTTCAACTACCGACTTGGTACCTGAACCTTTCGAGTGAAAGAAACACTTACAGTACTGAAGTATCGAGTCGATACTCCGAAGTATCGAGTCGATACTTGTCCTCAACGTCAGATAGTCGGGATTTTTATTCGCTTTTATATTTTGTTAAACGACTTTTTTATTATATTTTATTATTATTTTAGGACTATTTTCATATCTCTTTTAGGAATATACAGTGGCGAAACCTAAGATGTCTCGTCGGGAGGGCCAAAATATATTATCGGTTTTTTTTGTTTAATTTATACCAAGCACAAAACAATTTAAAAAAAATATTGTTTCTAAAAGGAGTTATGGAGACTTGAACCCCCAACTTGTTGATAAAAATACCCATTATTTACCAACTAAACTAGAGTAATTAATTGTTAAAATACTCTTTTTTTTCTATTTACCTATCATAAAAATATATTACATATAACATTAATTTTTTCCGTCCGGAGGGGCCATGGCCACCTCCCGTCTCAACTGTGTTCCGCCACTGGGAATATAGATAGAGAATTAGGGTTGGATGAGAAAGAGATCCAATTTTCACGTTAGAAACGAGTTGCAGACATTGAGAAGTTAGGCTTTTCAGAGATTTCTTCTTGAAGGTTTGTTTTGCTGGATTCAAGATAAGTTCCTTTAATCTAGTTTTATATTCTTCCATGATGAATTCTTTGATTATGTCTGAATCTATGTCTGGCTAATTTTCTTGTTCTGGGGTTGGGGTGATCCCAACGATGCTGAGATAGACATGTGCATATGATTGCCAGAATGAATTCTATTGTTTGTTTGATTCGATCCATGAGTGCTTAGTCCGATTAATCCTATGATTGATTGGAATCCTTTTAATGTTCAATATGCGCCGGCTGCGAATTGAGATTGGATATATAGATAAAGTTGTTAATTTTATTGGAAAACATGGATTGAACTTGAGAATTGTTTATGAGCATTCTATTTAATTCTCTTGAGGATATTAAACTATCGTAGACAACCTAGGTTTGAGTTGGTTATGCAGATCACGCCTGCGATTGTTTGATCGATTTTCTTACTAGGGTCTAAGTGCTTAATGAGTCCAATTTGATTGATTAATCTACAACAAGCGCAAGCTGAGTGATAATTAATTGAAATGGACATAGTTATTGCAACATGCGTAGGCTGAGTGATAATGACTTTAGATAGTTTACCTTCAAATATCTCTTTTCAATTTGTTCAGGCATGAAAATTATATAGTCTATCAAAGATGCATTGTTGTGGTAAACCCTGACTCTGGAATGTTTCTCATCGTATATTCAAACACTTGCAATTTGTTATTTTTCCTCTTCTTATTTTCTCATTCCGTCAAAAATCACTTCTCTTATTTGGCTTAGTAAACTAGTTGAGGTTCTGTGATTGATATTCACACAGTCCCTGAGATTCGACACTCGATTACTACAATTGACACCGTATGCTTGCGGAGTGTTGATTTTAGACCGATCACTATATAATCAGCACATAAAGCATTTAAGCACAAATAGAAAGGTAAACTTCCATAATACTTGCTTACAAATTACATCTTATAATTATAATACCATGAATCCCAACGAAGTCTAACCAAACCAGTGCAAAAGTTACATATGATGAGAATCAACATACTTCCAGGAGATTGATAGATAATAAAAGATAGTCTAGGACATAACCAAATACAAGAGAATCCACCAAGGATTAGCCAAAAGTAAACCTCATAAGCTGAGCAACTGTTGAACTTAACCCATAACATGATTATAATAAAACCATCCTCTAAATAAGAGCCCAAAAGAAGGATACTAACCTTAACCAATGGTTTCATTATTTTCATGGCTTGATTGAAACCCCGACCATCAAGGATCTCAATCCACCAGCCCATACTTGTTGCTTTACGCATGTTTCCTCTTCTTAGCACTGCCCCCCCCCCCCCCCCCCCCAAATCAGAGTAAGGTTGGAGCAGGCGGAATCACCATCCTCGATCGTCGCTTTGCGCTTTCCTGACTCAGACTTGGAGGCACCACTCATCTCATCCATGTCCGGGTCTTGCACCATACCAGGGAATGCCTCAGAAATGCTCTTGTAGAGAAGCAGCAAGACGCCCAAGTTTGCTTAGATCAGGCAACAGAAACTCCACTGAAGGAGGGACATCCACCAACATAGCTTCATAGTCTTCTTGTGTGAGACCAGGGTCAGCCAAACCCTCTTCAGTTAAGATTTCATCCAGAAATTCATCTTCATTCATCTCCTCATTATCATCATCGTCAGCAGCGTCGAAGGTCTGATCGGGTTGCAATTCCGCCAAGACATTGAAGTCTTCATCACTTGGGGGGTGTTCTGCAGGGAGGGGAAACATCTCGGCAACAGTGATGGTGGGTGGTGGGATAGCCTCAGCAACAGCTTCCAGAACCACAGGGGCAGAAGTCGAGATCTCCGAAGATTTGGGAGATGATTTGGAGGAAGAAGAATCCGAAGACAAGCTCACATTCTTACCAAAGCATTTGAGCAGATCAGCTTTAGAGTGGCCAAACATGGGAGGCGGATTGAAAGATGGTTTCTTCGCATCCACCCTAACCCACTCACCATCTCCATTTTCCACTACAGCCTCGCCAGCAGCCTGAGAAACCCCGGCCTGAGGGTGCACAGGAGGGCAAGACATAGCGGGGTTGCACATCTTCCTGTAAGGGCAATCCTCAAATGAGTGCTCTAATGCACCACAGCTGCCACACCCCTTTGGGAAATCTTAGAACCACATAGGGAATGATTCCACCTGGCCTGATTCATTGACAACAAAGAGACAACGTCCAACTACACGAGTAATATCAATCGATACACAGACTCGAGGATATCGAAATCTAGCCCCCTTAGAATTGAAAGCTGCCACCCTAATAACTTCCCCAAGTTCATTATCCTTAACAATATCCCTCAGAATACCATCATGCACATACTTAGCAGGCAACCCAGGAAATCGAATCCACAAATCAAGCTTGGTAACAGACTCAGACCACGGATCAAACTCAAGGCACCAGGGGCGCAATAAAATAAGCTGACCAGAGACATGGGCGGTTATCCCAGACCAAGTTCCGGTCCTCAGCTAAATCAAACCTCAACTCAAACCAGTTATTGGCAACTGGAAGTCTGGAATGAGTTGAAAGCCACCCTTTAGAAATTTCCACACATACTTGATCTTCTTTCGGACTTCCTTAGCTTCCATCGGGTCCCCTATGATTGTAGCGAACAAAGAGGAAAGGTTCTGAGCGGAGATGTTCTCTTGAACCTTCCCCTGGAGAGCAATGAGTCTCTCTCGGTTGATGGTCCTCCTCCTGAATTTCTTCTCCGCCTTAGCCCTTCTCAGAGCTTCCTTGGCATCCTTGGGAGTCTGAGCTCCCTCAACGAGTTTAACGCCCTCCGGCACCCCCTTTCGGGTATTACACTTTTCAGATGCAGGATCTTCTACATCCATCACTTTCTTTCCTTTCTCCATGCTCGTAGGAGCCATGCCAATCCACAAAATCAGTAGGAAATTTGTTAGAGACATAAGTGAGATTATTGAGTAGAAGAGGAGAAGAAGAGAAGTGTGAAGAAACCAGCACCACCAACTAACCATCCTTATATAGGCGGAGAAATCTGAGGAGGACGAGGAAGAAGGGAGCCCAAGCGTACAGACCCTCACCGAGCAGTGCAGCAAACCTTCTCCCGCATGCATGAGGCTTCGATTCACTCCAGAAAACAAGTGCCAACAGATTGAGGAGCCAATAGAAATCTCCCATAATCCAAGCTTTTCGACGACCGTACAAGGGGGATTTGGCCATGGAGGAGGGCGATTTGACCATTCCGACGGAATAATCATCCAATTCAGACATGGACACCAACAACAAAGGTTTTGAAGATTTCGATTAGGCTTTAGCTTAAGCATATACGCTAACCCCAAATTCGGGTTAACCCTAGAATCCAAACAAAAATCGCCAGCACATAGGCTACAACAGGGGCTAGAATTGAAGCTTTGGTGAAACATAGGGTAATCGATCACACAAAGGAAGGTGATCAGAAGATTAGGTAGGCCGAGGTACAGTCGGAGGATTTTCATCGCAAGATTAGGAACGAAGAGGTTGGCACTGAAGCGACAGGACGGGAGAGAAATGGGAGAGGAAGCAACTCAGGCGCGTGGAGGCGCGTTCTTTTGCTCGGGAGGGTTTTCTCCAAAAGATAATTTTAGATGATTTGATCCTTAGAGGTTTAAGATTACTAATTTATACTCAGTGTAAATCTAGACATTTCCTTTTCTTTTTGCTTTGATTCAGATTCCTAACATTTTAAGAAATCGAAAAGGGCTTGGTGGACCGTTCTGGTAAAGCAGGATTGTTAGTGGGCCGTATTAGATGGGCTGGTAAAGCAGGATTGATTCAGATTCCTAACATTTTATGTTGCACGTGCCGCTGCCTCATTTCGGACTGGACGCCCGTGGCCGTCGCCACCATTTACAGTTCCATCTCCATCCACTGTCGAGAACAGAAACCCTACAATCAAATTTCCGGGTGAATTAACCCTGCAAAATCCAGCAGTTTCAGTCTCCACAGGACCACAGCAGCTTGGGCTCCGCCACTGCTTGAAGCCCGTTGAGCCTAATTGCCTATTTATTTGTAGCTCCACGAGATTATCCTTAAGCCTATTTTAGCCTTGTTTACCTATTCGGGAATTAGGATGAAATAAAATTATGGTTCATTGAAGTGGAGAAGGGAGAATAATGTGCTTGGAGTGATTGATGTATTGAGTGGAGGATTTTGTGCTTCAAATGTAATTTTCTTGTGATGAAGAAAATAAAAAAAATTGAAAAAAAAACGAAGAAAAAAGAAAAAAAGTGAATAAAATTATTCATCAGTAGAGAAATGTTTGTGAAAAGGGAATGGGTTTTCAAAGTTGTGAGTTTTGAGCTTATTTGATTATGTGATGTGGTTGTTGTGAGAGATTCGGTATGCTTGTGGAAAAGAAGTTGGAATTGTGGTTGAAACTTAGGAAGTAATTCTATGTCCCAATTTAGCACCACATGGCTAAAGAATCCATACCCTTTATTTCTTACCTTGACCCCATTACAATCCATGAAAAGACCTCATGATTGATGTTTTGTGCATAGTCCAAGTGATGGAGAATTAGGACGCTAATGCAAGCCCATGGTAGATGAGTTTTCAAGATTTGAGCCCGAGCGAAACTTTTATACCCTAAACATAAGAGTGAGAGCGTTCCACAAAAAATGTCCTATGTGAGGTCTTGAAATTGATGTCTTGAATTTGTCTCTTGTATGATTTGTTTGTTCTTGTTTTGAACCCAATGTCTAGATCTAAATGAGCAAATGCATAGCTTGGATAGAAATTGAAATCATTCTTGTGAAATCTTTACACTTTTTCTTGCTTGAGGACAAGCAAGGTTCAAGCATGGGGTGATTTGATGACATCTAATTTAGTCATATTTTAGGGTTGCATTTGCATATTAGTTTAGAACATTTTCAGGCATATTTATCATAGTTTATACTTTATTTATTTTATTTTGCATTTTCGGAGTCTACACCGAGTTTTTACTTATTTCAGGCATTTTGAGGTTAATATTATGAAAATTCAAGAGTCAATACGGAGCAGCGAGAATCATTGGATCTGACCCTGGAAGCTAAAGTGCAAAAATTGCTAAAGTTGGATGATGGTTTGCAATTAGAATTGGGTGCTGGGTTGGATTTTAATTCTTTGAATGGTGTGGGCTGAAATTGTAATTTTATCAAAGTTTTATATATATATATATATATATATATATATATATATATATATATATATATATATATATATATATATATATATATACTCGTATGATCAGAAAGGAAGGGGGCTTCTTCTTCTTTGGCACTTGGGAGCCGCACAAGTTTAGTTTTGTTTATTTTATTTTCGGTATTACTCTTTGGATTGAAGACGAAGATTTCTGGTTTGCATTTTATTTTAAGAATGTCTTTAACTTATTCCATTTCATTCTATATTATGCTTGGTTAAATTTTCCGTTCTATGGTTAGGGTGAACCCGACAATGTCGCAAATTGTTTGATTTCGATGTTTGCTTGAACTTAGTCTAAATTTTATAAATTGAGTTGATCCTAGTTGCTTAAACTAATTGATGTCAATCGATTATAATTCTTTTTAGATTCAAGATGCTACCGCTGCGAATTGAAATTGGATAAATAGATGAATTTCATGATCCCGAAAGGAGGATTGGTTTCATCGGAACCCTAGGATTGAACTTGAGGAATCAACAATTGTTATTGTGACATTTAAACGATTGTTGGGGGCTCTTGTGGATTAATAAATTATCGTAGATTCTTAGGTGTGAATCGGTTAGGCGGAACGCGACACCGAAAGTTTAATTGATTTTCTCCTAAGGTCTATAAAGAGCTTAAAGGGTTTAGATTCGGTTAATTTAGACACAATTACTACAACATGCGACATCTGAGTATTGATGACTTTAGATAACTTACCTTCAGTTTGACATATTAAGAAGACAAAGTTCGAGTGAATATCGAGTTGAATTCTTTGTGGCATCGTCGTGGGAATCTTTAACTCTGTAATTACTTCTTATATATATTTTCTTGATAATCTTTGCGAATGTCAATTTAAGTAAAATATTAAAGTATTATAGTATATTGAAATAAAACTAAAGTGATTAATTAATACTGTTGTAATTTTCAAACATTCATAACTTTTTACTCAGATATCGGATTAGGTCGAAATTGTGTTCAAAGAAAAATATATTTTTTTAAATATGGTTAAACATATTCGAAATTGATGTCTATGTGTAAAGAAAAATGAATCTAGTGTTGTGGTAATTTTTATTTTATTTTTTTAATATCGAAAATTACATATTATAAATGTAAATATACAACCACCAGATTTAATCTAGTCCGTCCATTTGTCGACAATCGGTTATCCCGGTGCCGCGACCACTCCTCTTCTTCCACGTGTCATGCGCTGTCTCAGATATTTGCAGTGCCAAGCTCCGCGTTTTGCCCTATTGACATCAAAGCTACGTCGTTTGAAGTATCGGTACTAGTATTGTCCCGATAAACCTGCCCTAAGTACCTTAGATAGCTACCTTCAACAAACTCAAACAATGTTGCACAAATATCGATATGAATCTACTAGATAATTGTTGTGGTGATCCTTATCCTAGATTTGCCTCGTTTATATTGTGTTTGAATACCATCGATCTTTTGTATATTTATTTTATTATTAGTTGGTTACCTTCTCATCCTTATAAATATTTGTCCTTTATTATATTGGCTTAGTTTAATCGGTTTGAGATTACAATCGATACCACATAGTCCCTGTGATTCGACACTCGATATACTACAACTGAACCTCATACACTTGTGGGTGTAGGTTTAGCCTCTATCAGTAATAGTAATCTGGACAAGATATGGGTGAAGCGTCAAAAGATGGTGTGTTTTTCAATGAGAATATTTACTTGAGTTTTGACTGTGTGGATGATACTGATGCAATGCAAGGGATCTCGACTTCATGCCATCTAGATAGCCCCCGAACCAGTAATTCTTCTGCAAGCTTGCCAGACTCTCATATGGATGAGCATGAACTTAGTATCTTTATCTTAAGCTCTACTACAAATCTTATGTTTAGATTTCCTGAAATGTCAAGATTTTCTTCTCATGATGGATTGCCTAGGGGGTTTGAGGTGAAGGAGGCGTTGAGAGTTCAAATGGAAGTTCAAACTAAGCTACATGAGCGGGTAGAGGTATGCATAAGGAGTCCAGGAACTATCCCTTTTGTTTTATCCAACCTATTTGAAGCTCCAATTCCAACAATTCTATCTTGTCTCTTTTTTTTTTTTTTTTTTTGTGCGTGTTTAATTTTTGGTGCATTGCAGGCTGAGAAGCACTTGCAGATTCAACAGAATGCAGATCGCAAATACATTATACATATGACCATGGTAGAGAGAGTTTGCCAGGTCCTTATTGACCAGCTTGTTGGTGAAATACCGAAATTATTTTGAGGGAATTTGGTAGAAAACACCTTTTTGAGATTGTTGTTAGGTATCCAACTTCCAACCCCTTTAAAATACC
Organism: Persicaria tinctoria; assembly: GCA_037127255.1. Taxonomy (NCBI): domain Eukaryota; kingdom Viridiplantae; phylum Streptophyta; class Magnoliopsida; order Caryophyllales; family Polygonaceae; genus Persicaria; species Persicaria tinctoria. The sequence continues at coordinate 13,452,837 of JBANSL010000007.1, read as the reverse complement.
AATGAGCCGTGCCTTACCCCACGAAAAACAATTAGCCGGCTAGCCCCTATACCCTACCTCCACCTGCCTCCTCGCTCTCCCTTTCTTAACTGGAGGAAGCCAATGTATGATCGGAGAGGACGAACAGGAGATGGCCATACCGCAGAACCTCCAGCACCACCACCGACTTCGCCGAGTCCGTCGCCGCCGCGTAGATTCGGATCTGAAGACGTCGAATTCAAAGGTGAGGAAGCCAAATTCTAAAGCGGAGAAACCGAAATCGAAGGCGAGGTCGCCGAATTCAGAAGCGAGGAAACCGAATTCGATGTTGAGGAAGCCGAATTCGAATGAGAGTTTGCCAAATTCTGAATCGAGGAAACCGAATTCGAATGGCGGCTGGGTTTGTAGCGAGGCTCGGTGGCGGCGGATCCGGGCTTTCGGTCGCCGGATCTGTGGTGTGGGTGGCCGGAGGGACTCGGATCTTGGGTGGCGGCGGTCGGCGAGGGCTGGCGGTGGGACTCGGGATCTGCCGTTGGTGTGGTGGCTGCAATCGCTGCAACTTTCCAACGGGGAAGAAGAAGGGCTCGTGTTCTGATTCCTAATAAACCACGAAATCGGCCCGAAATTTTTAAAAATTACAGATTGGCCTTATATTTTATATAATTACAGAAAGCGGCCTAAAACTTTCAGGGATGTATATTTTGCCCATGTGAAGTATTCACATTTTATTGATTCCGCATTATATTACTTACATTGATGCATTTTTTTTAGTTTATGACATGTTATAATAGGTGTTTTTACGTATATAACCAATATTAATGTCGTGGCTTCAAAGACTTTGTATTTTTATATGTGCAATAAGGTGATAATATTTTGATTCCACGTTTTAAGCTCTTATGTCATCAATTATATAAAATTATCACCATAAATAATTGTGATTAATGAAGCGTAATAACAAATGTCATTCATGAATAAAAATTTAATGAATATGTCACCACAAGTGATTGCATCAATGAAGTCTAATGGTGACGCGTTTGATTTGGTCCACTGATTAGCGAGTGTGGAGATGGGTGCTCTTGTGGTTGCGTGTACTGCAGAGCAGTGATGTGGAATTGCTTTGTGTGTGGGCCCACTGTTGCGTGTTCAGATGGACCTTTATTTGAATTAGCCTTGGCTTTTGTAAAGTTGCAAATGTGTATTTATTTGTTTTTTTTTTTTTTTTTTTTATTAGGAAATAATTCGAGGCCGGACAGGCCCGGACCTCGAGAGGCCGACAAAGTCGGCAGACGGCAAGCCGTCTAAACATACAACAAAGAAAAAGAAAACACAACGTAGAAACAGAAAAAAATGTGCAGTACAAGCGGAGGGAGACACGCAAATTCAGTCGAACAAGCGAACTAAGCCCACCCGGCTGGAGACAACGTAGACAAGAGCCGACGCCAAGGGCTCGTTTGACTTGTAAGTCCCATTTGATGTGTAGTGTGGGGCACGTGGGTGTGTTAGCTTTGTGAGTTTCTTGAGTGGTTCATTGTGTGATGAGGGGATATGTTGAGGGTTGTACTTTTGTGGGTAGAAATATGTGGGTAGAATTTGCGAGTAGAATTCGCGGGTAGTATCATATTTTTCGTAAGACCCTTGGTATGGTCTTGTTTTTTGTCACACCTTGGCATTGTTGTCACTTATCTATCTATTTACCGGTTCAGATCAATGAAGTGTAATCACAAACGTGTCATCAGTGAATGAAAGTATAATCGATGAAAATAAATCGATATACAATTGATTAAATTAAAAACATGTGCCATCAATCGATTTGATTAAAAAAAATGGCATCAAATAATTACATTATAAAAATGACATCAAATACCATTTTGAAAAATTTGTATCACATTAAAGAAAAAAAATGTTATCAAAATACTACTTTGAAAAAATATCATCAAAAATATGGCATCACGGTAAAAAAATATCATCAAAAATTTGACATAAAAAAAAAAGTGGCATCTGTCGTTAACAGTAAAAAAAAATAGCATCAATGATCAACGTGACATTACTGTAAACAAAAAATGTCATCAATGTTTAAAAAAAGTGTTATCCAATCATTTCATTAGAAAAGTGGCATCAAAGTGAAAATAAAATATAGTAAAATTTTGGCATCAAAACGGTAAAATATGTCATCACTAAAAAAAAAAAAAGTTGACATCAAAATGGGTTGGTCAACATTGACCGGTAAACGGTCAACGTTGATCGGTCAATGGTCAATGACCAACCCACCTTATTGGGAAAGAGTCTAGGGCAAAACTAATTAAATTAATTTAGTGCCTAAGTGCCCAATTGAATATTCGAAAAAGGCCAAGTACCAAAATCACCCAATTATTTTTGGGCTATTTTTATTTTTATTTAATTAAATAAATCTATATTATATCAAACCATAGTATATCGTGTGAATTTGATTATTTAATAAATTCACCTAACATATATGGTATGTATTACTCCAGTGAGCCAATTCGGCCGATCCAACCATCGCCGGCAAACACCAACCGATCAACGCCAAGGCCGAGCCCGCCGGCGACCCTGAACCACCACCGCCGGACTACCGCACCCACTGCAGCCCACGATTGCCAGCAACCGAGCCGCAGCCCTTGCCCGGAGAACGCCCAGGTCGAGCCGCCTCCGATCGCCGCTGCCCTGCGTCTCGAATTGCCGCCGAAGAATCCATTACCGCCGCAATTGCAAGCCCTCCGCAGTCCACCACCACTGCCGAGCCGCCGCCTGTGCCGCTTGCAATTGCCGCCGAGAGGCTCGTCCCTCTGTTGCCGAGAACGCAGGGATTTTGATTTCTTTTGAAGAAATCGCAGAAACGTCCCTTATTTTCATATTAATTCCGTTTCTGTCCCTAACTTAATTATTTATTAAGTTATGCGGCCAATATTTCTAAAATATTCAATTCTTGCCCGTTCCAACGACACCAAGAAATCTCGAAACACCCACGCCGGATCTCGCTCCCCGAGGAATTGATATTGGTATAGATTCTTAACTTTATAGAATTAATTCAATTGCAAATTGAGTTAAGTAAAGTTAATTGCATAAAATACCAATATTAAATATTTCCTTTTTCTTTGGATTCAATAGGTGCTAAAATCTCGCCTTTTTGTCGTCAACCGATCGTCGAAGGTTAAGGCAAGTGATTTCGTTCATCGCCCTTTGCGTTTTTCGTGATTCTTTTGATGTGCCTTTTAAATTCTTCTATATCGAATGTGGCCCTGTGGCCAATTTCCTTGCCAATTTCGATAAATTACATACACGTCTGTTTGATGTAATTTATCTCATTGTTCATAAATTGGCACGAGTATAAATTAATGGGCAATTATTAAATTAATTATAGTGAGATGTGTATTAAATATGTTATTTGTTTATATCTCGAGATAAGTGAAAATTGCCCATTTTCGTCTTCCTAAGTTGCATGATATTCTGTTTGTTTCCTTCATGCAAACTAGTGGCATGTGATAGTAAAATCCTTTGAATTATCCATGCTTGTCCCTCATTGATTTAACGTCGTTTTTATGATCACCTAGTATAAACTAGGGGTGGGCACAAATCCCGCAAATCCCGGACCCGTCCCGGTTCCGGTGGGATTTGAGGGGAAAAAAGTCAATCCCGTCCCGGTCCCGTCCTGCAAAAATTATGCGGGATGAAACACAGGACGAGACTATGGGATCCCGCAAATCCCAATCTCGTCCCGCATTTATATTTATATTTATATTTATATTTATATTATAGTAGTCGTAAAAAACCATTTCCTTTAAAAACCCATTTCCATTTGGTTTTGGGCTGGCCACATTTTAATTTGATGGTTGGGCCGACTGTTTGTTTTTGGTGTAGCAATGCATTTTGCTACTGCATAATTTTTGTTTGGTAACGACATATGTATATAGGTCATATTTATGTTCTTTCATTTATATAGGACATATTATGTAATTATATATAAAGCGGTTTATACCTCTATAAATAGAGGTGAGCTACAGTTGTTGTAATTGTAAACTACATTTTGTAAACATCCGAACTAAACTCACAAGCTATCAATGGAGGTTCTCAGATTTCTCTCATTTGTCATTTGGTTTATTTGCTACCGGTTGCATTGGAATGTTGGATTATTTTGACCTTTTATTTTTACGAGGGACAAGACCCGTTCCGGTCCCGTCCCATCCCGTGCGGGATAAGGTCCGTATGGGATTTAAAAAAAAGGGGCGAATCCCGTTCCGGTCCCGTCCCGGAAAAAATTAAGCAGGACGGGCCCCGTCCCGTCTAATCCCGTCCCACGCCCACCCCTAGTATAAACTGGTTTTGTATGATAAGTTAAGATATGCACCATGTGATGCTTATGTATGATAAGTTAAGATAGGCACCATGTGATGCTTAGATATGATAATTTAAAATGCGCACCACGTGATGCGAGTGGCTATATGCCTTTGGCAAGTTATGCAGTAGACTGACTTGCAGGTTGTGGTTCGTTAAGCCACCGCCTTATAAGGTTTCATGAAACACAATCCTGGAATGCATTCTCTGCGGTGTGGTAAAACAACGATCTGATGTAGGTCGTGGTCCATGTTAAAGGCCTGACCGGTACCACACATTATTATTATTATTATTATTATTATTATTATTTTTAAATCTTACATGAAATTAGATCGAAGCCGGCTAACAAACCGGGCTCCGCATCCCTTTTGAATACTAAACGCGATCCTAGTCAAAGTGTGACAAAACCCCCTACTATACCCAGGTACCCCCTTAGCGACTCCACACACCCGCTTAAGGAGTCCCGTAGCATCATCCTCTAAGTCACCAATGGTAGAAAAGGAAAACGGCATAAAGTGATAACCTTTGGCCCTGCAGACATCTTCGTACTTCTTCCTCTTATTATCAGCCGCCACTCCAGCCGCTTTACCCGGGATGAAACTTGAAAGACCAGCCGAACTGAAGAAAGAAGTTCCTGTAATGTCCACACAAGTTTGAACCACCTTAACGGAGGCTTGTGTTGTGAGCTGAATCTGCCATGTTTTACAATAACTTTTATATCAATTTCTGTATACATTGCATTCATTTGGGCTTAGATAGTACAGAATCTATGTAGTTTATGTTTATTTGCCAAATTATGGAATCTACACCAGTTTCTGTTCAATTCGCAGAAATCGAGGCATTTTACAGCAATTCTACAGAAGGTCGGAAAAGCTCGGAAAACCACTACAGAAGTCCAAGGTCAAAGCAGCGGAACCGGTCTGAGAATCAAGGCTACTCGATCTCGAGTAGGCCTACTCGACCTAGACGAGCATGTCCGGGCACAGCTTGGTCGACAAAGCCTGATCGAGAGCCAGACCAACCAACCCGAGCTCCGGAAGTCTACTCGATCTCGACAAACCCTAGTCGAGATCGACGAAGCCCAGACGCGCACACCCGGAGTCGACGAGGAGAAGCTACCCGAGAAGCCGAGGATGACCAGGACCGCTCGTTGCAGTGGAAGAGGCAACTCGCTGCCAGCGGAAGAGGCGACTCACGGGAGCGGAAAGGAAGAACCCAACTCGACCTCGAGGACCCTTTGTCGAGGTCGACGAACGCCCTGAGTCCAGATCCGAGCTCCTCGACCACACCAACTCGAGAAGACCTAGTCGGCAAGCCAGTCTACTCGAGGTCGACTAGGGCTTGTCGAGATCGACGAGCACCTGAGGAGCCTTGTCCGAGGCTTGTCGAGCACGCCAACCCGAGGAAGCTTTGTCGATGACCTAATCCTACTCGACATCGACTACCTCTTGTCGAGGTCGACGAACCCAGTGAACCATGTCCGAGCCACATCGAGCAGATCTAGCCGAGGAAGTCCAGTCGACGAACAACTCTACTCGAGATCGACGAGTCCTTGTCGAGGTCGAGTAGCCAACTTTCCAGAAACTTCTCGACTTGTGCAGTCCGACTCGACTTGGCTTTGCTTGGGCGTGAAGGAAGTCAGTTTGGCCGAAATCTATCTTACATCCATCAAGTTCTATCCAAGGAGACAAGATCTATCAAGACATGAAGACCTACCTTATTTAGTTTTATCTTTTCCTAGTTGATTTAATTCCATTATGTCTTTTATTTATCTTTTAAGCCTTTTAGATAGAGATAGATATCTTCTTTCCTAGAATAGCTAGGGAATGAAGGCTATAAATAAGGCCCTATGGGCTCAGTTTTATTCATTCCAATTCAAGACACACAATTAGTTAGTTCCACGGAGAAGTTTAGGAATTCTAAGGTTTTTAAGGTTTTGGCTTTCTGTGAAAGTTGATTGCCAGGATTGTAAAAGGCTTTGAATATAGTTAATGCAAGTTTATTTTTATATATCAATGTCTGCAATTGCGATGAGGCGTGAGTAGTCCACCCACTTCTGGGGCTGGGGTGAGCCCGACGGTGGCCATGTGAGATAATGCGATAAAGGTCAGATCTTTTGTGCAATTCATCTTCTATCCCTATGAGCATGATTCTTTTGCGAGAGTTGAAGGTGATCCTTGTTTGTGTTATTGAAGCGAAAGTGATCTTAATGCAACTTGAATTAATTATGTGAAAAAGGGTTAGTAACAATTAGGGTTTATGCGAAAGCCTCTATTTTCCTATTTGTTTTGATGGAAAGCATGATCTTTTATGCCTTTATGTGTTACTTTGCATGGTTATCGTTGTGGTGTTGAAACCCTGGCTTTGGAAATCTTTTAGCATATTGAGTTTATTTCTGTCGAAAATCTGCGTTTGTCTTTAATTCTGCAATTTACAGTTTTCTGCGTTGTTACTCGATACAGAGGAGATCTTGTCGATCTCGAGGAGGACCTTTGTCGAGGTCGAGTTGAGTTTTCTGTTTTTGTCGATTTTCAAGTTCCTGTCTTTACTGTTTCTTGTCGAGATCGAGTACCTCTTGTCGAGGTCGAGGAGAGCTTTGTTTGTCGAGTTGATTGCCTTTGTTTTCTGTTTTCACACTTTTCTTGTCGAGATAGAGGACAGCTACTCGAGATCGAGTAGCTTCTGTGTCCTTGCTTTTAGTTTCTGCTTTGCTTCTGTTCTTTACTTCCTTTGCTTTACTTTCCGTCTTTTGTTAGATCTTTGCTTTTGTTTTAGTTGCCCTTGCCGGGTTTATTTGTTTCTTTCTTTCCTTTCGGTGTTTCTGTCTTTTCTGCTGTGCCTGTGAGAATTTACAGCTATCTGAGAACTGCTGACGTGCTTCCTCGTGGATTCGATCCTGACTTTCTCTTACTGCATTGGAGGAGTCTTGTATTTATTTGCTGAGGCCTAAGTCTGGTTTGATCTATTTCGTTATATTTCATACTTGATTCACTCCTTACAACAAATTGGCGCCGTTGCCGGGGAAGCAATCAATCGCGCCTTAGGTAGTCAGTTCTCACTGTTTCTTTGAGTTAGTTTGCAGGTGTATGCGTCGTTCTGGTCAAACACCTGAGTTTGACGCCTTAGACGAACCGGAACGCCTATTTCACATCCGAGCTAAACTACAAAGAGCCATGGCAGCTGCGGAGACACAGGAACAGCTGGTCGCTAGGCTTACCAGGGAACTAGCCGCAAGGGATGCTGCTATCGCCGCTAAAGATGCTGCTATCGCCGCTGAGAAAGCAACAAGGGAACAAGCACATGCTGAGCTTGCCCAATATCCAACCACGGCAGAGGACTGCATGCATCCAACTCTCGTCGTGCCTGAATCGGCGATTCTTATCCCTGAAAACTCTTTTGAAATTCGCACTCAATTTCTTATAGAGCTTAAAAATAATGCCTTCTTTGTTAGATTTAATGAGTGTCCTCTTGAGCATATTACAAACTTTTCTGACATGTGTCGTACTATTGCTGAAGGTACAACCCTGGAATATGTCAAGATGAAATCTTTTCGCTGGTCTCTCGCTGGGCCTGCACTGAAATGGCTGGAAGGGCTGAAAGCAAAATCACTCACAACCTGGGCCCAAGTAGAGCAAGAGTTCCTGAACAAATTCTTCTCACCCGCCAAAACAGCACATCTCCGCCAGAAAATCACCGCCTTCAAACAGAAGCAAGGGGAACCGCTGGCAAAGGCATGGGAGCGCTACAAGGAACTTCTGCGATCTTGCCCTACTCATGGACAGCCACCCTACATCATTCAGGAGATCTTCTTCAACTCTCTTGATCAAGTCACTAAGGACATAATCAACAATTATACTCGCTACGAGTATCTGACAATGCCGCCAAGTGACGCATGGGGTGTGCTAGAGAAGCTCACCACCTACGACAACAAGTATGGGTCTACTGTAACCTATGAAGAGAACCCATACGCCAGGCCAGCACCATCCATGCCCCTATATGATCCCCCTAAGGAGATTGATCCAGATGTTAGGGAGCAATACTACAGAGACCAGAATAAGAAGCTCATCAAACAAGTCAAATATATCTCTGTCAACCAGCCTTGTATTGAATGCGGATCGCAAAGGCACACCACTCCTAGTGCCCACACACAGAGCAAGTCAGGATGGCAGAGCACCATGAGGATGCAGCTTACGCAGGGGGTCTCAGTCGCTACATGGGGGACCAAAGGTTTCAGCAACCACAATGGAACCAAGGTATCCCTAGGAACCCCCCGCCCTACAGAGCTCCAGGACATCCAGAAAGGGACCAGAAAAAGGATGATATACAGACAGTCTTGGAGGAAATACGGAGAAACCACTCAGAAACTAGGCAATCTTTCAACTCCGTCTATACTCGGATGCAAGGTGTCAACTCTAGGCTTGGGGAAATTGATATCTGGCGAAAGACAGTTGATACACAGATTGGTCAGCTAGCAGCAGGAATCCCCAGACAGTCGGGTGCGCTCCCTGGATCTTTAGAACCAAATCCTAAGGGAAAAACTGGACACATCGCTGCTATAAAACTCAGAAGCGGCCATCAACTGCAAGAGCCAGAGGTCGGAAAACAGCAGAACGACGAGGAACAGCAAGTCGATCTCGACAAATCTGTGGTCGATCTCGACAAAGCCGTGGTCGATCTCGACAAGACCTTGGTCGATCTCGACAAGAACCTGCAAGAATCCTCGTCTGCACCACACAACAACTCAACTGGGCCCAATCTGGTCGATGTCGACAAAGGCCTTGTCGACATCGAGGAGCCCTCAGTCGAGGTCGAGAAATCTGCAGCAACTCCGACGTCTGTTCTGGCTCCGACGCAGAAAAAGAAGTTGCCTTTCCCCACAAAATCTCTAAAGGACCCGGCGGAGAAAAAGTTTCAGCGCTTCATCAAGATGCTTCAGAAGCTCAACGTTACCATCCCCTTCACAGAAGCTCTCAATGAAATGCCGTCCTATGTCAAGTTCCTAAAGGAGATTCTGAGCAAAAAGCGATCGATGGCTGAAATCACAGAGGAGTGCAGCCATCTGGACATATTGGAGAAGAGGCCGAATCCAGGTAAGTTTGCTATAACTATTGGATTTGGTCCATACAAAATTAATGCCCTATGTGATCTTGGAGCTAGTGTGAGTATAATGCCTTTAACAATTTGGTCCAAGATTAAGATAGGTGCCCTAGAGCCTGTGGATGCTAGACTTTACATGGCCAACAACACGGTGGTCATTCCAACAGGCATGGTGGAAAATGTCCCAGTACAAGTAGGTAAATTCTTCGTCCCTGCTGATTTCTTAATAGTTGATATGCAAGAAGATCCTGCTTGTCCAATTATCTTAGGAAGACCATTCTTGGCGAGGGTGGATGCCAACATAAGCGTAAGGAAAGGAGTGCTCACCTTCAACATCAGCGATGAGGTAATTGAGTATTCCTTTAATAAAACTGAAAGGCATACAGGTCCAATGGAAGAGGTCAAATCTATCTCAACTGGCTACATCACCTGCGGGGAACCTAAGGTCAGAAATATGACCCCTGAGGAGATAGAAAAGAGGGAAATGGAGGCCCAGGTGGAGGAGATCATGGCAATCCTCAAGGAGAACACAGAAAATCCAATCGACACAGAGCAAGGTAAGTCGTTGTGGATTAATTATTTCTCGGATGCCTTGACAGGAGCTAAGTATGGGGTCAAGATCGACCAGGGCTCCTCGACCTCGAGTAGAACCCTAGTCGATCTCGACCAGACCAAGGAGACTCCACTAGAGCCGGCTTCGTCGAGCAGCAAACCGGAGGAGCCACCCTACTCGACCTCGAGTAGGCTTGTCGAGGTTGACCACCAGCGCCCTACGTCGACTCAGCCTTCCTCGACGCTGACGACACCAGAGCCAGGATCTTCGTCGACTTCGACCACCCTTTTCGAGATCGACAAGCCCGCTGCGGACTCGGCTTCGTCTCCCTCGACACAGACTCCACTAGACGGACAACCTTCGTCGACCTCGACCACCCTTGTCGAGATTGACCACCAGATGAGGAGCCCAGATCCACCTTCCTCGACGATGGCGACTCTAGGACCAGAACCCTACTCGACCTCGAGTAGACTTGTCGAGGTCGACCACAACTCGGCTCCACCAGATCCGCCTTCCTCGACGCTGCAGACACCAGGAGCAGAATCTTTGTCGAGGTCGACTACCCTTGTCGAGGTCAACAAGCCCCCTTCCTCGACTTTTGCCTCTTCGACCAGACCACCACCAGGATCAGCAGTCTTGTCGAGATCGACTAGCCCTAGTCGAGATCGACCAAATACAGTGGTCCCCGATTCCGTCTCTGCGAAGGTAAGTCAATGTATGGATCTTTCTTCTCCTATTTCCATTAAAGATTTATCTATACATGGGAGAGGTCTGCCTTGGTATGTGCGATTGTGCAGGATATCCAATGATGAGCCTAAGGAGTATGAAGTTGGAGACAAGCTCTATGTCTCCAAATCAAAAGATCATTGGTTTCCCAACAAATTCAACAAGAAGCGGATGGGACCGTTCGTGGTGAACAAGATCCATTCTGGAGGATTACAGCTGATGGACAAGAATGGAGTCTTATTTGAAGCCCAAGCAACATGGGCCCTGCAGATGCCACCTTGAGCATTAATGGAAAGTCGGCCTAGCGACTATAAAATCTAGAGCATGTACATAGACTTTTTAGGACATTTGAGACTTTGTTTTTGTTTTGGTTTTAAACACTTTTAGTTTTTCTATTATTGGTATATGTCTTCTACTTTTCAGGTCAATGGATAGAACCAAGTCTTACTCGGCCTAGGAGGTGGCTCCAGTCGATATTTTGAGGCTCTGCACACATGTCTTGTGAGTTTCTTTCTTTACCCTTACCTTGTTTTTATACAGTGAGGACACTGTAATGTTTAAGTATGGGGTGGGGGAAGGGCTTACTTTGTGCATATTTGAACATATTTTGACATTACTTGTGCATTATTCCTTTGAATTGCTACATGGCTATTTTGGAATGCATTATTGATTTATGTGCTTATATGCATGTTTTCCAAAAATTTGAGAAAAATGACCCCCATTGAAAATTTTGATTAATGTCATGGAAGCTTATATTGAACTCGACGATGCAAAATTAGATTCATTAGAGATATAGCATCAAATTGCCTAGTAAGGGGAAGTCACAATGAAGTGCATATTTGCTTGAAAACCATGAAAGGAGGTAAAATTTGAAGTTGCTTTTGACATGTTGCATGATAAGATGATGGAAGACTTTATATTTCCATATAAATGCTCATATTGTGAAATCCTAGCCTTACCTATGCTTATGCATCACAAAAGCCATAATATGCCTTATTTCAAATATTGCTCCACATGATCTAAATATTTGCCATTCTTTACCTTATCCGGGGATTATGTTGAGAATGATGTTACATTATGGAGATGTTATATGGTTGTTGTGATTATTATCATTATTGGAGTTTGGAAGGAAAGTGTTTGAAATATATGGAAAATTTAATGAGTGAAAGAAAATCCAATCACCTCAGGAGATAAAGGTAGATTGACCCTGCTCTCTGAGATAATAGTTTGGAGAGATGGGACATATTGTGAGGAGTCCAAAGCACTAAGTATCCGGGGCCATTCATGACACCCATGTTTGCGACTCGCGAGAAGGCAGTGCTGAGGTTAGAGAGGTAAAAGCATTATTATTGAGAAAAGCAATATGAAAGGTGATGAATCAAATGGAGAAAGAATGTGGTATGAAATTCAATTTGGAAAGTACTCCATTTCCCCGGATCAAAAGCACCACATTGCCAAAAATTGCCCACCTTTTTGCCTTTTACCAATCTACTTCTTCATGAGCTTAAATTAAAGTATTCTTGATTATCAATGCTTTGTCACTTATGAATGTTTTTGCATAAACCTCCTTTTGTGAGTAGATGTTGCTTTTACATATTTGCACATGCATGAATCTGTGACACTAGTACCTTTTCGAGGATGGTAATTGATTGCAGGGTTATATAAGAATGAATCTAAGATGTTGAGAGTTTTGATTCTTCCCCTGAATGACAAATAAAAGTATTGCTTGAGGACAAGCAAGCTTAAGTATGGGGTGTTTGTTGTGAGCTGAATCTGCCATGTTTTACAGTAACTTTTATATCAATTTCTGTATACATTGCATTTATTTGGGCTTAGATAGTACAGAATCTATGTAGTTTATGTTTATTTGTCAAATTATGGAATCTACACCAGTTTCTGTTTAATTCGCAGAAATTGAGACATTTTACAGAAGGTCGGAAAAGCTCGGAAAACCACTACAGAAGTCCAAGGTCAAAGCAGCGGAACCGGTCTGAGAATCAAGGCTACTCGATCTCGAGTAGGCCTACTCGACCTAGACGAGCATGTCCGGGCACAGCTTGGTCGACAAAGCCTGATCGAGAGCCAGACCAACCAATCCGAGCTCCGGAAGTCTACTCGATCTCGACAAGCCCTAGTCGAGATCGACGAAGCCCATACGCGCACACCCGGAGTCGACGAGGAGAAGCTACCTGAGAAGCCGAGGACGAAGCCGAGGACGACCAGGACCGCTCGCTGCAGCGGAAGAGGCAACTCGCTGCCAGCGGAAGAGGCGACTCGCGGGAGCGGAAAGGAAGAACCCAACTCGACCTCGAGGACCCTTTGCCGAGTTCGACGAATGCCCTGAGTCCAGATCCGAGCTCCTCGACCACACCAACTCGAGAAGACCTAGTCGGCAAGCCAGTCTACTCGAGGTCGACTAGGGCTTGTCAAGATCGACGAGCACCTGAGGAGCCTTGTACGAGGCTTGTCGAGCACGCCAACCCGAGGAAGCTTTGTCGATGACCTAATCCTACTCGACATCGACTACCCCTTGTCGAGGTCGACGAACCCAGTGAACCATGTCCGAGCCACATCGAGCAGATCTAGCCGAGGAAGTCCAGTCGACGAACAACTCTACTCGAGATCGACAAGTCCTTGTCGAGGTCGAGTAGCCCACTTTCCAGAAACTTCTCGACTTGTGCAGTCCGACTCGACTTGGCTTTGCTTGGGCGTGAAGGAAGTCAGTTTGGCCGAAATCTATCTTACATCCATCAAGTTCTATCCAAGGAGACAAGATCTATCAAGACATGAAGACCTACCTTATTTAGTTTTATCTTTTCCTAGTTGATTTAATTCCATTATGTCTTTTATTTATCTTTTAAGCCTTTTAGATAGAGATAGATATCTTCTTTCCTAGAATAGCTAGGGAATGAAGGCTATAAATAAGGCCCTAGGGGCTCAGTTTTATTCATTCCAATTCAAGACACACAATTAGTTAGTTCCACAGAGAAGTTTAGGAATTCTAAGGTTTTTAAGGTTTTGGCTTTCTGCGAAAGTTGATTGCCAGGATTGTAAAAGGCTTTGAATATAGTTAATGCAAGTTTATTTTTATACATCAATGTCTGCAATTGCGATGAGGCGTGAGTAGTCCACCCACTTCTGGGGCTGGGGTGAGCCCGACGGTGGCCATGTGAGATAATGCGATAAAGGTCAGATCTTTTGTGCAATTCATCTTCTATCCCTATGAGCATGATTCTTTTGCGAGAGTTGAAAGTGATCCTTGTTTGTGTTATTGAAGCGAAAGTGATCTTAATGCAACTTGGATTAATTATGTGAAAAAGGGTTAGTAACAATTAGGGTTTATGCGAAAGCCTCTATTTTCCTATTTGTTAATGACGAAAGTTATTTGATGGAAAGCATGATCTTTTATGCCTTTATGTGTTACTTTGCATGGTTATCGTTGTGGTGTTGAAACCCTGGCTTTGGAAATCTTTTAGCATATTGAGTTTATTTCTGTCGAAAATCTGCGTTTGTCTTTAATTCTGCAATTTACAGTTTTCTGCGTTGTTACTCGATACAGAGGAGATCTTGTCGATCTCGAGGAGGACCTTTGTCGAGGTCGAGTTGAGTTTTCTGTTTTTGTCGATTTTCAAGTTCCTGTCTTTACTGTTTCTTGTCGAGATCGAGTACCTCTTGTCGAGGTCGAGGAGAGCTTTGTTTGTCGAGTTGATTGCCTTTGTTTTCTGTTTTCTGTTTTCACACTTTTCTTGTCGAGATAGAGGACAGCTACTCGAGATCGAGTAGCTTCTGTGTCCTTGCTTTTAGTTTCTGCTTTGCTTCTGTTCTTTACTTCCTTTGCTTTACTTTCCGTCTTTTGTTAGATCTTTGCTTTTGTTTTAGTTGCCCTTGCCGGGTTTATTTGTTTCTTTCTTTCCTTTCGGTGTTTCTATCTTTTCTGCTGTGTCTGTGAGAATTTACAGCTATCTGAGAACTGCTGACGTGCTTCCTCGTGGATTCGATCCTGACTTTCTCTTACTGCATTGGAGGAGTCTTGTATTTATTTGCTGAGGCCTAAGTCTGGTTTGATCTATTTCGTTATATTTCATACTTGATTCACTCCTTACAACAGCTTGCGCCATTTAATTGGACGTTGTTTGTCGGCCTTTCTTGGATAGACTCTTGAGGAGGGATGCATATCGTCATCACCATCACCGTCGATCGCGGATGTTCTCTTCCAGTTATCTATGTGTGATCTGACCAGATGGACGACAGTTTGGTGCTGGGGGATTGGGGCTTGTTGAAACAAGTTTTGGTTCCTGATGTACCAGGTAGTCCACCAAGCGAAGGATAGATCAGTCAGAGCGGCAGTCGTTAAGCTGGTTCCAAGGCTAGATAGAATGGGTCTGAAATCCCGAGACTGAATGATCATTCTTGTAATTGTTGTTTGTTCTTGACTCGGAAGTCGGTATATTTTCCGTATGAACGGGCATTCCAGGAACAGGTGAGCCTCGTCTTCGGGAGCCGTATTGCATAGTGAACAAGTAGTTGGGACAGCCGACCCCCTGCACGATAGGCGCACCGCAGTGGGCAGTCCATTTTGTGCAATCTTCGATAGGAAATTCTTGACCTTAAGGGGAACATCAGTTTTCCAAATCCAAGCGTTCGTATCGGTCGGAGCTGAGGATTGTGCTGTTATCAGTTTGTAGGCACTGGTTGTAGTAAACCATCCTTCCCTATCTGGCCACCAGTATAGGCGGTCTTGTAGATTTGATTCCGGAATAGGAATGTCTAAAATTTCTTTTACAATGTTGTTTGGTAGTACCTTCTACAACTTTTCACACCACCATCCCCCCCCCCCCCCACATAATATAGTCACTAACGTTCTCATTCTGATCGTATCCCTGGATATTACCCACCCGAGACTCTGTCGTGTAGGTAGAGATCCAATTATCGGTCCAGAATTTTATTAAGCGTCCGTTTCCTACCGACCAAATAAGGCCAGTTTTAAAAGTGTCAATTAAGTTAGCAAGCTTAGCCCATTCCTAAGAGCTGGCTCCCGATCGTTTGTACTCGAAAATACTAGCAGAATGTAGGTATTTATGTCTGATTATGTTACCCAGATATTGTTCGGTTCAACCAGTATTTTCCATAAAAGTTTCATCTGAAGAGCGACATTCATATCGCCCGATTTGCGAATTCCCAACCCGCCATGCTGCTTCGGTTTGCAAATCCTATCCCGACTAATTAACGGTCGGTATTGTAAATCCTTGTTCCAGAAGAAAGAACAGTTTATTTGGTCCAGTTCTTTATGTATAGATACGGGGAGCATGAAATTCTGCATTACATGCAGAGGTTTAGCCGATAGGTTAGAATTGATAAGGGTTGCACGACCCTGCTGGGAAAGCGCATTGGCCCTCCACTTTGATAGTTGTTGTTTCGATTTACAGACGATATCTTCAAATGTACTGCTGGTGACTCTACCATTAATAATAGGACAACCCAAATACTTTTCTATAGAGTATTCGTTTGTAATGTTGAGGCAGTTACATAATTCAAGGATTCTATGGTTTGGAATCCCTAGCGACGCTTGAAAACTAGATTTTTGGTAATTGACCTTCTGGCCCGACACCCGGCAATACGAGTCAATTATCGATCTTACTCTGCACCCCACATCCACGCTTCCTTTGGAGAAGATAATGATGTCGTCTGCGAAGGACAGGAACGGAATACGCGGCCCGTGTTGTCCAATCGGAAAGCCAATTTGTGGTCTATCCAGGCTGGCTTCAGCTGCAAGTTTACGGGCTAGTACCTCAGCACCCAACAGGAATAGAAAAGGAGACAGAGGGTCCCCCTGGCGAATTCCTCGGGATGGAAAGAATAGTTCTGTAGGGCCGTTGTTAACTAGTGCAGAGAAAGAGACGGTTGTTATACACTCCATAATCCATGAAGTAAAAGTGTCGTGAAATCCAAATCTGAGGAGCACATTCTGTATGAAATGCCAGTCTACCCTATCTTATGCTTTTTCCATGTCTAATTTTATTGCCAGCCATCCTTCACGCCCCTTACGGTTTTTGTATGAGTGGAAAATTTCATGGGCAATTAGGACATTGTCCTGTATCGCCCTGTCCGACACAAACACTCCTTGTAAAGGATGTATGAGTTTCCCGATTACCTTTTTTAATCTTTCAGTTAATATTTTGGAGATTACTTTGTATATATTAGAACATAGGCTGATAGGCCTGTAGTGACAAGTGGAGGTTGGCTTGTCCCTCTTTGGGAGCAGAGAGATAAAAGTGTGGTTTATTTGACGGAGTATTCTCCTCGAGCGGAAAAAACCCTTGACCACACAGATCACTGATTTCCCGACTATGTCCCAGTATTTTGTATAAAATTCAGCAGTAAAACCATCCGGGCCTGGGGACTTGTTTTTGCCTAAACTGAATACCGCCGACTTAATCTCTAGGTTTGATGGTAGTGCAATAAGGAAACTATTTTCATCTGTCGAGATGGAAGGATGAATTAGGTCCAGGAAGTTAGACATAAGCCCATCATCAATAGCCTCTTTTTTAAATCTGTTTTCAAATTCCTTTTTTATCTCATTTCTAACGTTCTCCTCGCCCAAAATCAGTGTTCCGCTTGAAGAGGTTATGTTTTGAATTTGTTTCCTGTGTCTCCGTCCCGAAGCCACTGGGTGGAAGTAGGCCGTGTTCGAATCTGAGAGTTTGAGGTGTTTCGTTTTTGCCCTTTGGCTCCAATATGATTTCTGAAAAAGAATTAGCTTTTCTCGCTTCGAAATTAGGTGTTTCTCCTTTGTTTGATATATTTGGGAGTTTGTCGATGATCCCGAGGACTGGATGAGCAAGAGTTCTGAGTCTAACTCCTTTAGTTGGCGGAAGATATTACCGAAATTTGTTTTATTCCATTCTTTTGCCCTTTTTTTCAATAGTTTATGTTTAAACAGTAGTTGAAACATAGCGGACGCCCGCCAGGATTGCTTTACAATATTGCGAAAGTCGGTCCTCAAAAGCCAAACGTTCTCAAATTTAAAAGGCGGGGCTTTGAAGGAAGACCCGTCGTCGATTGATATAGAAATTGGACAGTGATCTGAGGAAGAGAATGCACCGTTATGGGTTATCATATTTAGGAAAGACGTAAGAATCTGTTGGTGAACTAATACCCGATCGATTTTTTCGTGGGTGTTGAAGTTATCATCCACAATCTTTCTCCATGTGAACTGGTTTCCAAACGTGGGTAGATCAAACAAGTTGCAATCGTTTTTGAAGGAGATTAACCGAGAAAATCTTGATGGTCGGGTAGTGGCTCCGCCTACTTTGTCAGCACTGCATAGTATCTCGTTCAGGTCCCCTAAGACCATGCACGGAATAGGGGAGTTGTTTACAATTGTTATTAATGTTTCCCAGAAGGCATCTTTATCATTTAGATTTGGTGGAGCATAAACAAAGTGCGCCAAAATCGAAAAACCCCACTGCACACTTTTTAGTCTAAGTCCAATAATACGGGGGGTGTGCACTGACACTGATATTGATACATTAAGCATCTGGTGAGTCTTCCAAATGACCCCAATGCCACCCGATCTCCCAATGGACGGCGACCAAACCCCTTCATCAAACCCAATATTTTTTCACAACTTATCGTCCGGAATATTTTCCTCTTTTGTTTCTGCTAGCGACAAGATTTGGATGTGTTCGTTTTTACATAGTGAATCTATTTCCGTCCAGAATGTACGTTTTCCTATTCCACGGCAGTTCCAGAAGCATATCTTCATAAAACATCATTGGTGATGAAAGGACAGGGAGGCGGAGTCCTTTCATCGACACAGTTTTGATAATCTAGTTTGTAAATACTCCTAAGGAGCCTTATGTTGAGGACACAGAAACCGCCCGTTACCCAGTCCATGCTAGACCAGGAAACCCAACTCTTGTGACGAGACCCAGCCGAGGCAGAGAACCACCTGGCCCAACAGTGTTTAGTGTGAAGCAGACAAGAATTTAATCTCATATTTTTATATATTCTTTTAGTTAACAACAAGTTTTTAACTACATGGTTTAACCGTATTAACATTAATGTAGCTATGAAACCGCCATACAACAGATAGCAGACGGAGAAAACCCATAGTAACTGCAATAGTAATAATAATACAGACCGCAACCGAAGTTGATTTGGCAAGCTACTCAAGCAAAAAAAATGGAATAAATTTTGCAAGAGCAACGAAGTCGATTTTTTCTTTTTCTTGTCCTTGGCTTGGTGGCTATTGCCCTCGTCCGGAAGCAAGCTCCCATTCGAGTGTTTTTCCTCGTAAAGAGGATTTGGACCCTTACGGGATTTGTTTGAGGAGGAAGAAAAGATTTTCACCACCACCGTTTTTTTACCTTTTTCCTTTGCTGAAGACATCCTAGATGACAGCAGCTTGCAATTGATAACAAGGGCGGTAACAAATCCGCCAATAAGAAATAATCCAGCTTTTTTCCTCCTGTACCTCAAACCGAGGTCAAACAGTCGGATCCAACACAAGCTGAAACAAACACGATTATGTAAGAAGATATAGTTATATAGCAGCAAACAGTGTACCACAGGTTGAGGAACACCAGTAGGTTGCATCAAGACAGTTTTTAGGCCCTTCAGAGGGATGTGGGTGTGACTTGAAGTCACTGTTTTAGGTGAATTGAAAGATTGAATATCAGATCCCACAAGACCAAGTTTATTCGACCATGAATATTTCATCACAGATAACAAAAAGCAAGAGACACTTATTTTTATATTGAAAGATGATTCAAGGTGTAGTTTTAGATGAAACCTGGGTTTTAGGAGCATCATACACGCCCTCCATATGTAGAGCCAACACACCTATGAAATTGGGCTAAAGAAGGCAGCGATGTGCCTTTGATCTACTGCAACAACCGAGGGGCAGGAGACCACATCAAGGCTGATGTCTACCATTTGTTTGGAGCCCTTTGGGTGAAAGGGATGAGAAATGCCAAAACCGACCGCCACCCGGTTTGTTAAGCCCGGGTTGAGCACCAACGGATCCACAAAGACCAAATAAACAACAAGGCAATGAGCAAAAAGGTGATACATCACCATCCAACCAAAGCAACTCAGACTGCGGGAGTTATAAAAGATAACAATGCTAATGAATTTGATAATGAGTTGTATAAACTCAATTTCCAGGCCCTTTGCAGGGGGGTAGATGTGACTGTAAGCCACTGTTTTACTTAGATTAGTCCAAGGTTCAATATGTTTTGCAAATTTTAGAAAGAAATATCCAATAGAAGGCTTCACAATACAAAACCTGTGAAGAATACCATACCTTGGGAGGCAAAGAAAGTGAAGAAAGGGGGAAGGAAGAAACCTGAGATTGTGGGAGTTCACAAACCCATTCCGACACAGCCAAATCCTATCATCGTACACCAAGCCGCACCAGAAACACCCAAAGCACACCAACTCGGGGTTTCTCCAGAGTTGGTTTCCTTTTTCATTTGCGATGGCCAAGGCCGGATGGATATGAAAGTCACAATATATCATTTTAGGAAGGATGGACTTATCCCAATTCGTCAGCATACATGAAGCAGCACTATCACAGACAAAAGCCAACTCAGAGAGAGGAAGCAACGCCCGCAACAGTAAGGTCGTGAAGGGCAGCCAGGCCAGACTGAGAATCCCCGACAGGACACTACATATCCGAAAACGGGTGCAAACAAGAAAAATTCTAAGCCAATTTGAACAGAAAATCAGTAGCATATATTCCTTTTTCATACACAGACATGAGAAAATTGTATCACAAATTGAGGAGACTACAAGAAAATATATTCTTAAATTTGAGTAACAGTTGAAAGGAATAAATTCCTGGTCGAATTGAGACTTAATTGTCGAGTGATCCGGTAAAGAGACAGAGAAAGAATTCCATTTGGGCACTAAAGATGTTGTAGAGAGAGGGTAATACAGCAACCAAAGCCTAGTTATGTGGCAAAAGGCGATAGTGGGCAGTAGACAAGCACAAGTGCAGTACACATATGAAATGCAGTAATTTGAGTCACAAGTATTAACGCAAACACAAGCCATCAACACCATTAGACAACTACTAACAAAACAATCAAGATGTTCAATTGCTTGGGGTAAACCCGAAAAGACAAAAAGCCTAATCCAAAAATGAGTTAGGAACATATTACAACACCAAAGCATATCGCAACCAAGCGGAATAGGCTGGAAAAGAACATTCATCACATAAGGGCTTGGCCTACAATCCAAGCGTTGATGGAAATGGATTTTAGATGGAAATTGGAGATTCAACCTACAGAAAAGGTGGGTTTTTGATACACCATTAAAATCATACCCGGATGAAATTTCAGAAAGGTGAACCATGAAGCGGTTGTTTAGCCTCGCTAAGAGGATTTGGGCCCTTTCGGGAGTTGGATGGGGAAGGTGCAAAAAACACCGCCCCGGTTTTGGTATTACTATCAAACAAAACCACAACAACAACCATAACTTACCAGCAGCGCCGAAGGAAAAGACACAGGAGAGGAGGAAGACACCAGTAGAGGGAATAGACGGGGGAGAGGCAGAATAAATCTTCTTTTTTCTTTTTTTCTTCCTTTTTTTTACCCCACGTTCATGCCCATTTGGGGCAAACTTGAAAGCCCTCGCGGAAACACCCAGCCCAGCAACGGCGCCACCCGAAAGGACAATCTGCGCCGATGACCAAAGAAGGGTGATGGAGCAAGAGGACCGACGGCAGGTGGCGCGACCCACCCCGCGACGGAAGCACCGTCGCATAACAAAACCGGCGAATGGTAGCAAGGCACCGGTTAGCAGCGCAAACCACAACTCCGGCAAACCCCCAAACCATCGCAGGGTCACCGGAAACATGCCGACAAAGCCCAATACTTGGGCATGAGAAGAAGACGTCGGAGGAGATATGAAGGAGACGATGTGCGAGAGGGCACCGGAACCCCAAATTGGAGGTTGCAAGAGGGATAAAGGGGCTCGGGAGACAAGAATCGGCCTGAATTACAGGCTAATTTGATGAAGAAGATGATAATTGGAGGGCGAAGGTTCTGCACCTGAGTTTGGGGAAGATAGTTTTTGCAGGCGCGTGGAGGCGCGTTGTTTGGCTCCGAGGAGAGTTTTTTTTTTTTTTTTTTTTTTTGGATAAGGAAAAAATTCGGGTGGTAGTTAGCCAACCCGAGAGCATCCCAAAGGATGAGATCACGAGGATCTAAAGGAAATACAATCACAAAATACAACAAAAATCACCCAAAGCAAACTCGAAAAAACCTCAAATCCTAAACAAACTAGCGGGCATAACATCGAGAGGAAAGAAGTCCGACGTGGTGAAGTGGATAGCGAGCGCATGGGACAATATCAGCTGACACGATGTCTCGCCGCCGGAAGAACGGAAAGCAGAAATCCACGTAGGGCAAAGACGACTCCTGGGGAAGTGTGGATCACACGACGTTCCCCCATCTAGATGAGGGATCTTCGGAGACCACGAACACCACCAACACGATCACTTCGATCAACCAGGACCGCAGAACTGCTCCTCAACCGAAACTAACCACGAACCAACAGACAGACACCCAACCAACACGAAAAAATGAAGCACGACCGCAAGTAGACGAAGAGCAAGAGAAGAATCCGGAATTTATTTATAGATAATTAATGCAAAATAGTTTTATTAAGTTTTAAGTTCTAATTAATTATTATTTTTTAATGAATTTTTTAAAGTCCTCGTGCAGCAAGGAATTTAATTTAATTTAATTTAATTTTTTTTTTTTTTTTTAATCCCAAAATCCTTGTGCAGCAAGCCAGGTCACAGTAATTTTTATTTTTTCATTTAATCACTCCCCATTATTCTTTTCCCTTTTTTTCCTTATTTCTTTTTTCTTAAAATTTTGAAGATACAAACCACCAACACGGAAAGACACCGGCCGATGGAGACCACCGGCGTCGGCGCCGGGAGTGAGCCACGACGGAAGAAACGGCGCCGCCACCACCAGACGGCGGAGAGCCGGAGCAGGAAGACGTGGATGGTGGGAAGAAGACTTTGAGACAATAAGCACAGGAAGGCCAACAGTCATGAATGAAACGTTTGGAAAACCCAATCGGGGGGCGAGACAAAGAGATTGGGGTTCAAGAACCCCAAACTCAGGCAAAACACATGCCGATTGAGTGCTATGAAGCCGATTTACAGAGGTAGAGTCGAATTAGAGCAACAAATCAAAAAGCCCCAATTCGAATATATGAACGGGGATTCGACTCACAAAACCAGGCCAATGACTGACCCGGCCGGAGAACAACACCAGCGGAGTGGAGCGTGGACCAGCGCACCCCAAGCAGCCGGATTGGAGCAAGGAGGAGGCGCGCTAGAGGTAGCAGTGGCCGAAGCCAAGTTTATTCACACCGAGAGGCGGATTTGTGGCTCCCGAACGAGATTTAGGGCTCCCGAAGGAGATTTAAGGGCTTCCGGAGGAGATGTAAGACTCCCGGAGGAGAGGTTTGGGGCTCCAAAGAGACCGAGCCCAAATGAGGAGGACGAGCCGGCGTAACAGACCAAAGCGAAGGCTTAGAAGGAGATAAAGGTGGACGGAAAAGGGACGTTGTAAATGGCGAACCACCCTCACCAACACCGCACCACAAAATCAACCCGAAAAGACGAGACGGGAAGACGGGCCTCGCAGGCAAGGACTGGGAACCCACGAAAACGAAAAGCCCCAAACTAATTTTTCATAACGAGGGAGACACGAACCACCCTCCTCGGATCGATTTGAAAGCATACCACAAGAAGAAGGTGAACAGTATCCGCAAAGGAGAACAAGAGAACCCAGGAGCACGAAGAAAGAGTCGATTGGAAGAACGGAGAGAGATTAAAAGGACGACGCCATGGAAAAGACGAATGGAACTTCGAGAGCGCATCCCATACCCCAGACAAGAAAGGATGGAGAATAAGCCAATTCCCATGGAGGTTTTCAGTTGGAAGTGTTCACAATAGGATTAGAAGCCATGGACAATGGTTTTGGGTGGAGGATGAGTGTTCACAAGGAGATTTAGGTTTGGTGTGTTCTTCCCGACAAGACTCTCTCTCTAGTTTCTAGAGAGAGGTCGGAGCTTTTTTTTCCCGAGGAGAGTTTTTATTCGTGCTCCATTATGGTCGATTGTTTTTTTTTTTTTTTTGATTAGGAAATAATTCGAGATCGGACAGGCCCGGATCTCGAGAGGCCGACAAAGTCGGCAGACGGCAAGCCGTCTAAACATACAACATAGCAAAAGAAAATACAACATGGAAACAGAAAACAGTCACCTAATACAACAAAATAACTACACAAAATAAACCCGGAAAACCCCAGACCCTAAGCACACCAGCGAACACAGCAGCGAGAAGAGGGAGACCCGGCATGGAGAAGTGGATAGCGAGCGCATGGGACAGCAAAGCTGACACGATGTCTCACCGCCGGAAAGACGGAAGCAGAAATCCACGAATGGCAAAGACGACATCTGGGGAAGTGTGGATTACACGACGTTCCCTCCACCTAGATGAAGGATCTTCGGAGACCACGAACACCACCAACACGATCACTTCGATCAACTAGGGCCGCAGAACTGCTCCTCAACCGAAACTAACCACGGATCCAACAGACAGAACTCCAATCAACCCGAGAAAGTAAAGTAAGACCGCGAGAGGACGAAGGGCGCAAGAAAATTCCGGAATTTATTTACACGAGTTATTTTATTTTTTACTTTATTTTATTTTATTTTTAACTATCAAATCAGGCTGCCCCGGGCCCAAGGCATACCCTTGGACCCAAAGCTCAGCCCAACATTAGACAATCCAACAAGCTCTGGCTCCTTGCGGTGATTATTTTGTTTATATATAAAAATATAATTATATATATAAACAATGTTTATATATATATAATTTTTTTATTTTTTTTAATTTTTAATTTGATACTTGGCGTGCAAGGGGAAAATTGATCCTTGCACGCCAAGGGTTAATCAGTGCCAAACAGAGACTCAAGGAGGACCAAACACTATGCAAGGCGGCGCCGGAAAAAAACCCCGGACGACGATTTGTAGTTGCAACTTGGAAGTCTACTTCCTTTTTTTCCTTTTTCCAGTAGATCACCCACCACCATGGAGATACTACCGTATGATTATATATGGGTAAACACCAGGCACGGAACCAGGAATTAAAATCGGGGTGGGCTAAAATCGCCTTATACAATGAACAAATTTTGAATGGTTATTTTTTTTTGGTTAAATTTTTTAAAGAATTATTAATATCACATGTATAGCAAATATATACACACCTAGAAAAAAAACTAATAACGAGAAATAAAAAAATACAATAAACAAATTTTTAAGAGTTATCACATATATAAACACCTAGAAAAATAATTATTAAAGAGAAAATTAAAATAAAAATCTATGGATACATTGTTTGTATAAAATTATTTTATAGGACACTAAACTAGTTTCATTAATATAAGAATTTAAAAAACAACTTATTTCCTTCTTTTAACTCAATTGCAAAAACAAAAACACAATTTATGATACATATAAGTATATAACATATATACTGCCACTGCACTACATCTACTTTGAAAAATAAAAAAAACTTGGGCAAAGCGCATGACAGATTGAAAAAACTTGGACAAATGGGAATCGAACCCGGGATGTTAATAGTATTCCCATTCTAGTCTTTCTAAATCAACCAGTGAACCTACATCTAATTTGTGATATATCCGACTACTAACTAGATTAGTTCTAAATTGTTGGGGTGGGCTGCAGCAAAGCCCAGCCCACCCCTGCATCCGTGCCTGGTAAACACCCACCGTTAATCGGGCCTTGTTCTATACCAGTTTGAGATCCCGGTTGCCAACCCAGAAATCGAGGCAATACGCCGGAGGAGAGGGCCAAACCCCGCCGACCAGCAGCGGAGGAGGCAACCGACGAGAAAGAAAGGGCCACACAAGGGCAAAAGCCGAAATGGTTGAACGCAAGCCGAAACAGCGACCCAAGGGAGGCCGAACGAGCAATCGTATGATTATATATGGTCGATTGTTATTTACAAAGATAAAATGTAATTTTTGATAATTAAAATGTAAAAATAAAAAATAAAAAATTACCATTATATTGGATTCATTTTTCTCTACGTATGAACATCCATTTTTAATATGTTTGACTATATTTTCGATAAAATTATTTTCTTTTTAATAGAATTATGTATAATAGTTCGGGTTCAACGATGGTGTAAATTTTCGTTTTTCAATTTCAGTATTATCGTTGTTAAGTTGTCTTCAAAATTGACGTATTCACCGTAGTGTAATCTCTTTTTAACCGGACAAATGGAAAGCAAACTCTCTCTCTATCAAGCGGGCAGATGCGCCTTAATTAAAACTACCCTAACTGCAAAACCAATTCACCTCATGCAATGCTTTATATTGCCTGCAACCATTCATAAGGAACTCGACAGAATAAATCGCAACTTTCTATGGAATAAAGGAACAAACCACAAACCCCTTATTAGCTGGTATGAAGTATGTAAAACAAAAAAGAATGGCGGAATGGGTATCCGTAGTTCTGAGGACATGAACAAAGCCCTATAACTAAAACTCATCTGGAAAATCCTAGCAGAACCAGAAAACCCGTGGGTTAAAATAGTTACCCAAAAATATATAAGAAACCAACATATCTTAAATTATAAAAGAAAAGGAAGCTGCACATGGCAGCGGACAAAATTGACTGGCCTAATAGATCTTTCCAAACAAGGAACTAGCTGGTATATTGGGGACGGTAAAAGTATAAATTTCTGGACCGACACTTGGTGAGTTGGTGTAGTTCGTCCTCCTTAACAGAGAAAACTGCATACCCAAACAACATTGATGCAACACTTAAGGTTAACCACTTCATCCGACAAGACAGAACCTGGGATATACAAGCAATTAACCAATACCTACATGATAAGGTAAATGAAGAAACCATTGAGACCATACTATCAACACCAATACCAAAACACATTCTCCAAGACAGATTGTATTGGAAAAGGAGCAAAAACGGATGGTTCTCCACTGCTTATGCAGTTGACTTAATTCATACACTTAAAAAACATACCAAATCGGATCTCAGTTGGCTTTGGAACTTGGACACTACACCAAAAATAAAAACTTTCTTATGGAAAATCACAAAGGCATTCCAACATCAGACATTCTCTCAAATAGGGAGTTTGGTATCCCGTTCAATTTTCCCCTTTGTGACTCCTGTTATGAGGACATCCCCCACCTCCTGTGGCATTGCCCAATAACGCTAGCCACTATAAAATTAATGGACCCGAAAATATACAAAACAATAGAAGAAATCAGAAATATTGGGCAAGATGTAAACACAACCCTAAAGACTATAAACACCAAAATTAGCAAAGACCAATTTTCAAAGTTAACATGGATATGGTGGAGCATTTGGATGTTCCGGAACAAAGCACTATTTGAAAACGTCAAACCGGATATTCGTAACATATCGGCTTTTGCCCAAAACTAAATATATTACTGGAAATTAGCTAAGATATATGAGGAAACTACCTCAACTTGTGACAAAAGTACCCCAACAGTAAAGCGGAGAAAAACATCGAAATGGAAAAAACCTCCGGAAGGACGCTACAAAGTAAACTTTGATGGAGCTTTTTCTGAATCTGGAAAAGCCTCTTATGGATACATAATCAGGGATAATAATGGTGCGCCGATCCACATGGCTTCAGGCCCTTCCCCTATTAACTCTGTTGTGGGAGCCGAAGGCTATGTGATGTGGCAAGGCCTTAACATGGCACTGGAAATGCAACTACAACATATCATAGTCGAAGGTGATAACCTCACCGTCATAAATAGCCTCAAAGGCATTTGATCCCCACCAGGAGAAATTGAAATGATGGTCTCTGACGCTCTTTTCTCCTTGAGCTGTCTCAGCTCCTCTCAGGTCTTTCATATATACCGTGAAGCTAACCAAGCTACGGATCTTCTATCGCACTTTAGCTTAGCTTTTTCCGGTCCCTCGCACGATGATATAGAACTTCGTTCTATCATCCTTAGGGATGCGCTTGACAAGTGACAATTCTAGGATTGGGCTTGTCAAATTCTTTTCGGTTAAAAAAAAACTAATCAGTGTAGTTGGACTTATTTTATAAAAAAATTTATATATTCAGTTATATATAATTAATTTATGAATAATATTTTTAACGAAAAATGAATAAAATAAATTAATCTAGAATTGAGAAAATTAGTAGAGAAGAGTATAATCGTAAATTGATTTGGTAGGAAATGATGAAAATAATTGTTAAAGAGAGGTATAATTGTAAATTAAATTGGTAGGAAAAGATGAGTTTTGGTATGTTAGGGATTCTATTGATAAAATGAAAAAAGTAAGAAGGGATGCTAAGATGATTTGGCGGAGAAAGAACAATTAAAAAAATAGTATTTCTAGTATCTTTAGCATTCCTT
Source organism: Persicaria tinctoria (assembly GCA_037127255.1). Lineage (NCBI taxonomy): Eukaryota > Viridiplantae > Streptophyta > Magnoliopsida > Caryophyllales > Polygonaceae > Persicaria > Persicaria tinctoria. The sequence goes on along the minus strand of JBANSL010000007.1, from coordinate 13,424,652 downwards.
GATAAACATGGCCTTAGGCCATATTTATCAAGGGATACTAGGAATACTAGAAATATTAATATTTTATTCATCTCTTTCCGCCACATCATCCTAGGATTCCATTCTCATTTATTCACTTTATCAATAGCATATCTAGTATCTCAAACCCCATCTTTTCTCACTAACTCAATTTACAAATATAACCCTCTTCAACAATTATTTTCATTCTCGATTATATTATTATATTTCTTTATTATTAAAGTATTAATGTTAAATTAACACAATATTATTTTTAAACTACATAAGACTAACTGTATATTATTAACAGTTTTCAAATATAAAATAATATTTTATTTCAAAAAAATTAAAACTTCTTATATTTTAATTCTTACTATGAAAAATAATTAAAAAGAATTTTTTGGGTTTTATTATACATAATTGTATTCCAAGAAAAATAAGTTTTTATAATATAGTCAAATATATTCAAAATTGATGTTCATATGTAGAGAAAAATAAATCTAATATTTTGATAATTTTTTTATTTTTTATTTTTACATTTTTAATGTTAAAAATTACATATTATAGTTATAAAAATACAACCGCTAGGATAAATCCTAGCCTTCCACTTGTCAACATTCCAAAGGGGCATCTCTGCCGATGTGCTGCACATTCAACACGTGTACCCCATCTTTCCAAATTGGCTTGATTTGTGCAACAACGTTTTGCCCATTTTTTCACTTATACGACGTCGTTTTGTTTAACCTTTTCCTAAAAAAAAATAAAAACAACACATCATTGTCATACATTAATTGCATACGATACTTGCTCGGATACTAGCACAAGTATCCCATTCTACCAATACTTGCACTGTTTGCAATTTTTTATTACAAAAAACTCAAGTATCCCACACTAAATTCTACCGATAAACATGCCCTTAGAAGCTTATGGAGATCGATGGGTTAGTTTTTCAAGTCTGAGAGAAAGTAACAGCAAGCAGAAGCCAGGGAAAAATAGAAAATCAACTCTTCGACCTTGAGTCAATATTTAACTTATTGTGATCTTAACATGTAATAGTATATAACTATATATAAAAAATTTAAACTTGCGCATCTTCTTACCAAATTCTCAAAATAAGTCATATAACCTATGATTTCGAAGCTATCGAGATGTATTATAATATGTGAATTTCAATTTAAGTAAAATATAAAAGTATTATATATTGAAATAAATTTAAAGTGATTAATAGACCTACAATTTTCAAACATTTATAACTTTTTACTCAGATGTCGGATTAAGGCGTATTATATATCAAAATGAAGCTATCGACGAGGAGAATACACCTATATAATTTTTCGGATGAGTTATGCCCCATTTGGCCCCGCCTCTGGTTATTCGTATGTATGCAGGATATTGTTGAAGTTTTTTTTAAAAAAAAATTTATGGGGGAATGAGGAGATTATTTGCATGTATGTAACAAATTATTCTTTTGAATGTAGAGATTATTCGCATGTATGTCATAAATTATTCGTTTGTATGCCGAAATATATCTATGGTGGAATACTCATATGATTGCAATCATATTATACGTAATATAGGTTTATTCGATTGGTTTGAAATATTGTATTCATATGAAAATGATATATTATTCGTCCCAATAATAATAAATTGCTACGAAACTTTGAATAAATTTGGTACTATCTATGAATAATGTTTTGGATGTGTATGAATAAAAGATGTACAGCAATATGTTATATAAGAATAATTATTTAAAATAATGTTTTGGATGTGTATGAATAAAAGAGGTACAGTAGTATGTTACAGTATATAAGAATAATTATTTAAATTAATAGTCCGTATGTAGTTTTGAATTTAAGTGGAATCCAAATGAAGAGTGGGTCCCACTAAGATTAATTAAAATTTTAGATTAATCGCATCCATCCATTCTACTGCCTCACTCCCTCATTCACTCCTCAATGGTTTGGATTTGCTCACTATACTCGGAATGTATTTACTCGGAAAGGTTCTCTCCCTCTCCCGACCTCTTCTTCCTCTCCTCACCGGTTGTCTTCGATGTGGATGAATCAGCTCGCGCCCTCCAGCTCTTTCTCCCCCTCGAGCCCCGATGCCACCTGGTCAGGTCGGAAGCCGCTCTCCTCCAACCGCTGACGTTCTCTCTCCCTCAGGCATCAGCTCTCTCGCTCGTCTCTCCGCCGGGCTCTCTCCAGCCGACCGCCTCTCTCTGTCTCTCCATCCTTGTCTCTCTTGAATTGAAGGTTTGGCACATATATGTTCTTAATTATTTCATTTTTGTATTGTAAGATTCGATTATGACATAGTCACTGGCGGATTTAGGGGTGGGCTCGTATGAGCGCGAGCCCACCCCAATCCCGGAAAAAAATACGAAAGGTTAAATATATAAAAAAATAAAAAATAAAAAGGTCTAAATTAATTTAGAAGTAAAAATGGATCATAAAGTTTACCTTGCCTAGTTGGTAAAGTATAAATGATGAACTTTTTCCTCTTTATCTAGAGCCCAAGGTTCAATTCCCACTTTTTACATTTTCTTCACTTATTTTTAAGTACCTTTTTATATATAAGTTCAAATATCTTTTTAAATTGAGAATAATTAATTTCAATTAGTATTGTTTGAATTATATTTTAGTCATTCATTAGGGGTTTCCTTGAATTTTTTTTAACTAATTATAAATTTTATTCGATCACTTCTAATAATATGGATAAATCTTTGAATTTTTTTACATAACCCTTCACAATTAAATTTATTTAAAGTTTAGCAAAACTCGTTTCATTATTACTTAATTTTTAGCCTAAATCTCGCCCACCCCTATCTTACGGTCTGGCTTCGCCCATGGACATAGTGGAATGAGAGTTCAAGGCTTAATTTCTGTATTCTAGGGATTTCGCTATCTCAGCTCTGGCTTTAGCATTCGGTATCCATCATTTTTTTTTCTTTACTGGCTTCAATTCCAAAGTTGTGGACTTGTTTCATATAAGCCATCCTGAAGATTTATGAATTTTAGAAAACAAAAATCTGATTGTCAGTTTGTGACATTCATAGGATTTGAGGCTTGTTTACATCTATGATAATGTCGGAATTGAAATTTGCTTGCTTGAAAAGAGAATTGACAACTTGTTTGCATATATGTGTTGTTCTGTTTGAGAATTGACAACTTAAAAAAAAAAAAAAAACTGTGCAGTTTTGGCTCAATTGTGTTTTGTGTTTTTTCTTTATTGTGAAAATCTATAACAAAAGTTTGTGTTTGATTATCTTTAACAGCTAGTTTTTTTTTTGTGAGATGAGTCTGCTGTCTCAAATCAACAAGAGGGTGGTAGAGGAAGAGGATGCCGAGCCTGAGGTGTTCACTCACACCCCTCTATGAAACTGACACCTTCTTCTCAAGAACGAGATGAGAATCTCAAGAGGTATACATGAACCTAGTTGATTTTTTGTTTAAAACTAAAAATAACTCTGCATATTGCGTTTTACAATAATCTGATAGTTAGTGTTCCTAACTTCTGAATAAACATTGTGATAGCATATCTAGAATTCTTTTATTTCATTAACGAAATCCTACCTAGGATTTTGTTATTTCATTAACAAAAGCAGAACTGAGATTTGCATTATTGAAACTGCTATTTAAATTCAGTTTACATTGTTTAATACCTATGTGTTTGATTCTCTATAGGTCTTTGACAGCTGCCATCACATGTATTATTGGGCTTCAGTTTGGTCATGTTCTTGTGCAACTGCAGGTCAGGATTCATGCTTATGTTTATTTGGATATACATTCCCTACACTCGTGCTTCTGTGGACAATTCTGTTTGCTGGAAAATGTATCCTATAATTGAATTGCTAAATCTAGCAAATAGATATCCTTTACCTTGCTGATGTGCTGTTCCTATCACATTCTCTTGGTTTTTTTTTTAAAAGAACACGTCCTCTTGTTTTAATACAAAGCATCTGTATCCACTGAATTTGTTCAAGTATTCCATAACTTGCTCATTTGTATCATTTAAAACCAATGCTGAAGTTTCTGCAATGTGATTTAGGAGCACAAGGAGCGACTCTGGAATTGGTCCATATTTTCTGTCTCATCATTTATCCTTGGATTGTTCTTTACTCTTGTAGGTATGTTCTATACTTGTATAGTTCCTTCAGTCTCTTTTTCCAGCTCTTATGATCTCATTGGTGACTTCTCTTCCTTTTCATTTAGTGAAAAGGAATAAAGGATGATCAATGAGATAATTCGAAAGTCTAAACTCAATGAGTTTATGACAAATATTATGTAAAACTTGTTGGTAGAAGACCACTTGGACTTGGGGACTACCTCAGAAAAGAGCTCAAGACATCATAAGAAAATCATAGTTAGAAATGAGATCTGTAGGATGAAAAAGTGTATAATTTTTCCCTTTGGGATTTCGGGAAGGAAAAAATTGTGGAAACTTCTATGTATGGCTTTAATTTCAGCGCCTTTTTTATACTGCCTTTCAGTAATTCACTAGTTCTTTCTCTTCACTTGGCTTATATTTTGCATTGTGTTATTTGCTCAAGTATTCCATTTTGGAAACTTCCATCTATGGCAGCTTATATTTTGCGTCGTGTTAGTTGCTCAGGTATTCCATTAAATAACTTCATCTGTTAATTTCACCCGATTATTTGTTGTTTTATATAATGGGAATAATGGCTCATTAAGGGTCTTTTAGATGAAAATCCCTTTATGGAGGTTTCTAGTTATTAGAATGTACCTGTGTGGCTGCGATCAAGAAGATGATGCATCAGCTCCTTCGACTTTGGATACACAGCAACCTTCTCAGCACTCTTCGGACCCACAACTGGCTTTGGATACACAACCTTCTCAGGAGCCTTCGGATACGCATGCTTCGACTTCTCAGCCCTCGTCCGCGCAGCAGTAGCAGGCATTTGTGAATTTGTATGCGGAATGTATGTGGATTTGTATGTGGTTGTGAACTTGGCCATGTGTGTTTTCGATTTCCATTGTCGATGTGTTGGTTCTAACTTCTAAGTTACATTTAAAAACTTAGAACCAAACTACATCTTGTGTAGTATTAATGTTCTACCATATAAAATTTGTTGATTGAAAACCTCGACGGATTCATGGAGCGGTGGATGCTCCCCCCTATTGCCTTCGACCACAAGCTCCAGCAACGGTGATTGACCTCCGGGCACCACTTAGCCGCGAGGCCGATCCTGATTCAACCGATGGGAATTGAGGCTTCCGAGTTCCGATTTGAGGCGATCGGCGAACAAATCGGAGATCGATCCTCTCGTGCGGTAATCGCGGGAAGCGGTTTAGGGCTTTCCCAGCCTTCTGGCTCGCTATGGAGCTTTGCCGAGGGACGAGGGTTCGAGGGGCAATCCGGACTCCTCTCCAGGCCGCCACCGTTTCTCCACCATCGAGGGCGATGCGGGTGGACTTGTCAAGCTACACACCCCCACTCTCAACCGCTGATTGCAACCAGAAGCGTCTCCACCTACTCGACCTCGATCGCCTTTGTCATCGAGTCGCAATCGAGCAGCAACAGCATCATCGTCCAATTCGCGTTGCCCTCTCGGCCTCAAAACTGATCTCTACAGGACCGCCGGCCTCGTCTACCGCGACCTCAAGCCAGAGCATGTCCTCATCCAGCAATCCGGCCACGTGACGCTAACCGATTTCAACCTCTCACGTTGCCTCACCCGCAGATCCCTCGGATCCGACTTGAATATGTTCTCCGGGAGCTGCAGGGAGTCGAAGGAGTCAATCGCCGCCGCCGCTCTGCACAAGTCCGAAGGAAGAAGATGACGGGTGTGCACATTTGCATCAATTACCAAATCAACCCGGAATTCTAAAAAATCGCCACTTGGCCTGTATATTTGAGATCATCGCAAAAGAAGGTCCAACCTTCAGGAACAACTCGGAGACATGAAGCAACACTAGGGGCACCGAACCCAAAATACTTGAAGACTGGATGATCGAGACACTACTGGTCCAACTCACGCGGGATGTATAAGAACCCGTCAGCTAAGTTTTCTAAACTCACCTTGTCGTTTATATGATAAAATGTATCATCTCATTATCCTAGTGTAAAATACGCCGTTAAAAAAACAGGGAATAGCACTAAATACCACTTTTTCAAAAATCTTTGCAAAAATACCACCATTTTGGAAAAATTTGCAAGAATACCATTTTTTCCAAAAATTTGCAAAAATGCCAAGGTAAACCCTCCCCCAAACCTGCTATTCTAGGTTATTATGCCCCAAAAAAAAAATTAAATTACAGGCATTGTCAACCCTCGTTTGGGTGCCTTGGTTCGTAGTGGTGGTTCGTGGGCGTCGCCGGGGCTGTCCGGCCCGGCCCCAGGGCGAGGCCGGCGGCAGCGGCCCGACGGTGGAAGAGGTGGGCTCTGGCGCTCTGGGTTGTTGCTGTTCTCTCTCCTCTCCCTCGCTCTTGCCTTTTTCTCAGATCTGGGCGTTGGTAAGGGTTTCTCCGCCGCCGCTTGTCCAAGGTTGGTTGTCAGGCTGATAGGGGGTGGTCTTGGGTGTGAGCCAGGCGAGATGGGGCTAGTAATGTCGGCCTTCCTGGTTCGACGGATCGCTGCAGCGAGATGGCTATTCCTCAGCGGTGGTGTGGTGGGTGGAAGGCCGGCCCCAGGGTGAGGCCGACGGCGGTGGAAGGCGTGGGCGCCGCTTGCTCTCTCGCTCTCTACTTCGTCTTCTTCGTCCCTGTTCTCTCTCACCTGCCGCTTGCTCTCTCTCTAAATCTTTCTTCGTTCCTGTTCGTCTTCTTCGTCCCTGGTTTCCATTTTGTAGAGAAGGGTTCCGAAATGGGGTGACACGGGGTTTGACATTGGGTGACACGGGTTTCCATTTTGTAGAGAAGGGTTCCAAAATGGGGTGGCACGGGGTTTGACATTGGGTGACACGGGTTTCCATTTTGTAGAGAAGGGGTCCGAAATGGGGTGACACGGGGTTTGACATTGGGTGACACGGGTTTCCATTTTGTAGAGAAGGGTTCCGAAATGGGGTGACACGGGGTTTGACATTGGGTGACACGGGTTTCCATTTTGTAGAGAAGGGTTCCGAAATGGGGTGACACGGGGTTTGACATTGGGTGACACGGGTTTCCATTTTGTAGAGAAGGGTTCCGAAATGGGGTGACACGGGGTTTGACATTGGGTGACACGAGTTTCCATTTTGTAGAGAAGGGTTCCGAAATGGGGTGACACGGGGTTTGACATTGGGTGACACGGGTTTCCATTATGCAGGTTTGGGTTCGGGCTGTCAGCGGGTTCAAATCTGGTGTGAGATTGGGAGTTTTTTAGTGGTTTCGGGGGCGATTGGTGGTATCACCCCGCGAATTGTTGGAGTACTCAGGCCTCGGCCTGTGAGCATTAGATTGACCACGAAATCTGCCATTATTCGCCGAATTATAACCATTGTAGGAATAAGTATTGTTGCTGTGGCCGTAAACAGGTGCCTGAACCCCCAAATTGGTGGCTCTGACGCTCTGGAACTGAGAGTCTCCGGAGAAGCCCTGGTTCTCCGACGCCCCCGGGTGTAGCGAGCCCTCCGAGTAGTCTCTGTGCCATTGGCCTCTACCTCCTCCTCCTCCTCGGGACTGCGAAAAAGACACGGAGTGAAAGGGGGAGAGAGAAACTTACACAGTTACAGATAGAGAGAGAGATTTGTACATTGGGGCGAAAGCGAGGGCGGGGATGGGAGTACATCGCAGTGGAGAGGGAGGATTCGAAGAAGGCGGCAGCTGCGGCGGAGGAGAGATAGAGCGAAGGTTGTCGCATCTCTTAGCGATTGGCTACGGCGGCTAATGGCCCATAGGCCCGAGCCCGAGAGGCGGAGGGGGACGAAGAGGATGAAGAAGATGAGGAAGAAAGTAGGGTTCTGAAAATCCCCCACCAAAACTCTCTCTCTCCTTTCTCTCTCTCTCCTTGTGACAACCTGCAACCGGTTTAGCCCTTCCCAGTTTTATTTGCAAAAATACCACCAATGGTAGTTGTGCAAATTTTCCAAAAAAATGGTATTTTTGCAAACCCACACCAAAAAAGTGGTATTTGTGCAAATTACCCTTAAAAAAATATATTCATTGCATGCTTTTTAATGTTTTGAGTGATGCTCTAATAATTCAACCGCAAACTAAGGTTCACGACAAAGTTGGGCTGCCATGGGCATTATTTCAAGTCAGGAGGTTACACATGACGCGTGCAATCATTTTGTCGCGGAGCGGAGGTCGTTTGAAGCCATGAAGAGTGCAAGGAACAACATTCTTTGAGGTTGTATTGCCATTTATTTGATTTGCATTCGTATGACATGAGCTAGCTATATTAGAGGCAAAAAGTTAAAGAAGTTTGTTGATAAACTGGTTGTAAATTACAGTAAAGTGTAGTGTATTTATATTTGGAGCAGAACAACATATCGTCATCGACAACGACAGAGGATATAGTGCTATGAATTACAGCCAATCAAGGCCAACAAATAGCCAATAGAGCCCAGAAAATAGCCAAACAAGGCCAACAGATAGCCAGTAGAGGTCAGAAAATAGCCAATCAAGGCCAACAGATAGCCAATAAAGGTCAGAAAATAGCCACTCAAGACCAACAGTTCGCCACTTAAGGCCAATTCTCGCCACTCATAGGCCATTTAGGTGATCGTCAATTAGGACCCAAAGAAAAGCCAATCACAGGCCAAATGCGTAGAAGCCGTCAAAGGCCAATTATAATCCGTCGCTGATAGGGGCCGATTGCTTTCGCCACTTAAGGCCAATAGTAGCCGCTCATAGGCCATCAAGATGGACGCCACTTAAGGCCAATAGTAGCCGCTCATAGGCCATCAAGATGAACGCCATTTAAGGCCAATTGTCATCATTTACAAGTCATCCAGTGGACACCAACTAAGGTCTATAGTCGCCATTTACAGGCCAGAATCTCGGCACCAATCACGGTCAGTATTATTAATCATTGGCAATCAAGAGAGTTTACCCAACTTGAAATCCAAGAATAAGCATGAAGATTTCCAAGGATCGGAAATTATCGGCCTCCTTCACCACTGATAAGTGCTAAAGAAGCCCGATGGGCAATTGAGAGAGCAAAACTAAGCAAGCCCACTAAGGCCCAAGGGCATTCTGGTATTTCCTACGATAAAACCCTCAAATCCTAGTTTCTATTATAAAATATGAGATACGCCTCCATAGAGAGATGAATCAAAACAATACTGACTTGAGCGTCGGAGGGACCTCCGGGGAGACAAGCCCCGCCCCGACCTCGTTCGTTCTTGTTTCACAGGCTAGGGTTCGTGTTGAGATCATCATCAAGATCGGTCTCAATCAACGATTATCGTGAGCAGATTTAATTATGCACTCACAGCCGGGACAACCTACAAATATTACAATCAGATAAATGCAGTCTATTTTTAATTCAAGAACATTATAAGAATTGCATACCAGGCGAAAATCTGTAGCACTCAAATACGAATTGCGCATATCCACACGGAAGTAAGGATTGTCACTCCTAAAACTCTCGGCTCGGTCATTACATCTAGCACACGTAATCCCTTAAAAAAAATTAAGCGTGTTAATATATATGATAGTTAATAATCCAATCCCTTGATGGCAATGAATTAACCTTGGTTATTATCGGTGTCATCATCATCATCATCGCTCTCATTGTTGGTATACGAGAGCTGCTTACTAATACCACGAAAGATGTGGACCATGTAAGCCTGGGCTTCCTTGCCAATGAGCTCGAAGATACAGGCATCTCTGACTCAGGTCCTCCATCCGGCACTGAGTACTTTATTTAAAAAGGATGACCAAGTTTAGCAACCTCGTTTTGGATAATTACTAGAATTCTGGATGTCTGCTGAGTTCTAATATGAATATGAAATTCCCTTTTAGATTGAGTTTGGCTTTTTATTAGCCTTTTGTCGGATCCCAAATGTATAGTACTTTATTTAAAATACGTGTTTTTGAAGAATAAATCCATCTTATTTTAACTGTCCAAGCATCTCCTACTTTAAATCTTGATCTAATCTTCTGGATGCTATTAGTAAAATTAAGACTATATATTGGGCTTACATCCATGGATTAACCTGTATACTTTGGTGTTTGAAATTGCCTGACTGGTCTGAATTAAATAAGGACTTATCAACTTATAGAGGCTATGTACTGGCGCCTATACAGAAGTTTCATCCGGAGCAAAATCAAACATGGAGGAGGAAGTTGCTAGACAAAGCCCATCATCACTTAGGCCCATACACAAATAGAGATTTGGCCCACATATAGGATTTGGAACATTCCTGAATGAATTGTATTTCATATATATACACGTTCTTGTATTCAGTTACGGGTGAGACAAAAATCATCAATGAAACAGAGCACCACTTTGCTCTCCACTATCGTTGTTCTGCAGTTTTATTAGAATGGTATCAGAGCAATATACGACCAACGTCGTCTTTTTGCTTCCGTTTTGAATTTCAAACCCTAATTCCATGGCAGATTCTTCCTTAGCCGCTGCAATTTCCCAGATCCAAGCTTCCATGGCACAAGCTTCCATCTCAAATCCTCTTTCACCTCTTCCAAATTTCAATTCCTTAAACACAATCAAGCTTTCCCCTACTAATTTTCCGACCTGGGTTCGACAAATCACGCCCTATCTCAGATCTCAGCGTCTCATGGGCTTCGTAGATGGTTCAAACCCATGTCCCACACCCACGGCTGATAACGCCACCATTGTTGACGATTGGCTCGCTCGTGACCAGCTAGTAGTCGCGATTCTCTCTGCTTCCTTGACTGAGCAAGTAATGGTCCAAATACTGGACTGTGACTCCTCAAAGCGCATATGGGACAGGCTCCATAGCCTCTATGCCGCTCGTTCAAGCGCTCAAGCCGTCCAAATCCGCCTTCAACTTTCTAGCATCAAGAAGGGTGACGAATCTGGAACCGACTATTTCAACAAGGTTAAGGGCCTTGTTCATCAAATTCAAGCCGCCGGACAGATCATTTCCGACGAAGAATTCATAGGGTACTTGCTTGCCGGACTTGGGAGCGAGTACGATGCCATGGTTACTACCGTCACCTCTCAGCCGGTTCTCCCCCCACCACATGAGATCCTCACCTACATCCTTCGTCAAGAAGCCAGAGTTGCTCGCCAAAATGAAGCCCTTCGTGCTTCAACCCAGGTATCCCTCAACACCACATCTACAGACTCTTCTCCTAAACTCAACTTCACTGCTAATAGAGGAGGGAGAGGACGTGGTCGGGGTGATTTTTCTGGTGGCCGGGGTCGAGAAAATCGGGGAGGACGAAGCTCTTCCCGTGGTGGTCGCTCATACCAGACCTTCTCCGGAGCTCCGGATTCGCGACCCACTTGTCAATTGTGTGAAAAGAAGGGCCATGTTGCTGCCAGATGCTACAGTCGGTTCGATCATTCATTTCTTCCTCAGCCTCCGAGATCATTCCAGGCCAACAACACAACCACCAATTGGTTTCCGGATACAGCAGCAACTCACCACTACACCCCTGACGTTTCCAACTTGAGATTCGATCGTCTCCCCTGTGAAGGAACGGAGACGGTTACCTTAGGCGATGGTTCATCCCTCCCAATCCAGACCTATGGTTCCACAATTCTTGCTCATCCCTCTCGTTCCTTTCTACTATCTCAAATCATACATGCTCCTGCTCTTAATCGCAACCTTATATCTGTCAATAAATTTTGTCGAGAAAATCAAGTTTACTTTATTTTTGATTCTGATCACTTCCTTGTGAAGGATTCCGCGACGGAAGCAACACTTCTCAAGGGGGCCGTTGATGGAGGTTTGTATGTTTGGCCACCGAGTACGTCACCACCACCATCGCTGCAATTCACCCACACCCAGGGGCGGAGCCAGGAAAAAATTCAGGGGGCTCGCCTATTTTATCGGGATTTTTTTTTGAATATATATAAGATACACTTTTTTTTGTAAAGAATATAGTAGAGAACACATTAAATATATGATTTAAAAAGCTAAAAGAGAAAAAAAATCCATAAAATGAAGCCATGGGTATGATTTGAAAAGCTAAAAGAGAAAAAAATCCATAAAATGAAGTCATGGGGAATTGAACTCAAAACCTCCTCCTTTATATTCACACCCCATACCAACTAAGCCAGACATACTTATTGATTTATTACTCTTTTTAACTTGTTTTAACCCTTAAATTATCAAAAATTACAAAAAAAAATACGTATTTTTTATTTATTTTTTACATTTTCCCCCGACCCAAGGGGGCTCGAGTCACCTCATGCCCCCCTCCCTCCGCCCCTGCCCACACCACCATACCATCTTCGCCGCCGCCCCTCATATGGCATTTCAGACTAGGCCATCCCTCTAAAGAAATTACCCGTACAGTAGTTTCCCAATTTAATCTTAGTGGACCGTTGGGCTTAACCCAAGCTTTTCCTTGTGTGTCTTGTTCGTGGGCTAAGGCCCATGCCTTGCCTCACAAACCGAGTCCATCCAGATCTCACAAGGTCTTGGATCTTTTGTTTATGGACATTTGGGGTCCCTCTCATGTTGCTTCTCGTAATGGTAATAAATACTTTTTATCTATTGTCGACGATTTCTCGAAATTTATTTGGCTTTTTCCATTTCAATCCAAAAATGAAGTCGCCACGCTTGTTCGGGTTTTTATTCCTCTTGTCACAAATTCCTTTGGGCACAATGTTAAATCCATCCAAACGGACAATGGGACCGAGTTCTTACCATTGAAATCATTTTTTGCCCAACTTGGCATCAATCATCGTTTAACTTGTCCCTACTCACACCCACAAAATGGCTCCGTCGAGTCTCAACATCATCGTATTGTAGACATTGGCCTTACTCTCCTTGGCCATGCCTCTCTCCCACGTTCCTTTTGGGATCATGCCTTTCAAACGGCAGTCTACTTGCTCAATCGTCTTCCATCACCCGTTACTCATAATGTGTCCCCATACTCTCTCTTATTTCACAAAAATCCCGACTATAAATCCTTCAAAGTCTTCGGGTGTCTTTGCTTCCCCAATTTACGTCCCTATAATCACCATAAATTAACCCTACGGTCCACACTTGGGATACTCTCCAAATCACAGGGGTTACCTTTGTCTAGATTGGCAAACCGGCAAAACATACACATCTAGAGACGTGTTGTTTCATGAAAACGTCTTTCCTTATGCTCAAGTTCATATAAATCACCCAAATTCCACGTTTGACTTGTCACAAACACAAACCCACTTACCTTTATTTGGCCCAACTCTCCACACAGGCCCAAACCCTATGACCCCATCTTTCAATTCAAACTCCAGCACAAATGTCCCACGGCCGTCACCTTCATCCTCTCCCTCTGCCTCTCATTCAAGTCCAGATCTTCCACCCCCCCTCACCTCAGGCCCCTATTTCTACCCATCCCATGACTACAAGAGCCAAAGAAAATATTTTCAAGCCTTTGCACCGCACAGATGGTACGATTCCATGGCCAAATTGCTCTCTCACTACCACCGTTCCCGAAGAACCATCGTGTTTCACCGAGGCCTCGAAACATCATGAATGGCGGCAAGCAATGGCCACTGAGTTTCAGGCTCTGCTTGATACTCAAACTTGGACCCTTGTCCCACCATCATCATCTCTAAATGTTCTGGGAGTCAAATGGGTGTTCAAAACCAAGCGCAAATCCGATGGTTCGATTGAACGTCGGAAAGCCCGATTAGTGGCCAAAGGCTTTCACCAACTTCCTGGGGTCGATTACAGTGAGACCTTCAGCCCGGTTGCTAAACCTTCCACCATCCGCCTCCTATTGTCCCTCGCAGCTATGAATGGTTGGTCGAATCGGCAATTGGACATCCAGAATGCCTTCCTCCATGGCGCTCTTGATGAGGTTGTTTACGTCGCTCAGCCCCCTGGCTTTGTCAACCCATCCTTTCCACAACACATCTACAAACTTAATCGAAGTCTTTACGGCCTGAAACAGGCGCCTCGCGCATGGTTTTCTCGATTAAGTGATTTTCTACTATCAATCGGCTTTACTTCCTCACCTGCAGACCACTCCTTATTCTCCTTTCGCCAAGGAACCGATCTCGCCTTTGTATTGGTGTACGTCGATGATCTTTTGGTACTAACGTCTAACCCCTCTTTATCCATGAGTTTTGTGTCTGCTGTTTCCAGATGCTTCCCAGTTCGTGATCTTGGCCCGGCAAATTTCTTTTTGGGGATCGAAATCTCGAGAGACAGTTCTGGCTTCTCCCTTTGTCAATCGAAGCACATATCAGACATCCTAGACAGAGTTGGCATGAGCAATTCGAAGCCCATTTCATCTCCCGTGTCAACTACCTTTGATGCTGCTGTCGACTCACCCTTATTCAAGGATACCTACCTATATCGAAGTACCGTTGGGAGTCTACAATATCTTCACTTTACCCGCCCCGACATCGCCTTTGCAGTGAGTAAAGTCTCTCAATTCATGCATCAACCTCGTGAAGTCCACTGGAAAGCAGTCAAGCGCATCTTGCGCTATCTGAACCACACAAAAACTCTCAAGTTCCACATATCCTCCACAAAAAATCACGAGTTATTGGCCTTTTCCGATGCTGACTGGGGTAGTGATAAGCTTGATAGGCGATCGGTTGGTGCCTACTGCATATATCATGGGCCGAACTTAATCAGCTGGTGCTCGAAAAAGCAACCTACCGTCTCCCGATCCTCCACCGAAGTCGAATACAGGGCGCTCGCAATAGCTACATGCGAACTCATATGGATTCAATCTGTTCTCGGATCAATTGGCATTGCTCTAACACAAGCTCCAACCTTATGGTGTGATAATTTAGGCGCCACATACTTGGCTGTCAACCCGGTGCTCCATCATCGAATTAAGCACCTCTCTCTCGACTATCACTTTGTTCGAGAACGAGTTGCAAATCGAACGCTCCGGGTTGCTTTCGTCTCCTCTAGAGATCAAGTAGCAGATCTCCTCACAAAAGCCTTGTCTTCTGCACAATTCCATCGCAATCGATCCCACCTTTTCATTCGACAGTCGGGATCGACGGGGAGTACTGGCGCCTATACAGAAGTTTCATCCGGAGCAAAATCAAACATGGAGGAGGAAGTTGCTAGACAAAGCCCATCATCACTTAGGCCCATACACAAATAGAGATTTGGCCCACATATAGGATTTGGAACATTCCTGAATGAATTGTATTTCATATATATACACGTTCTTGTATTCAGTTACGGGTGAGACAAAAATCATCAATGAAACAGAGCACCACTTTGCTCTCCACTATCGTTGTTCTGCAGTTTTATTAGAACTATGGCTATCTTCAAGAGATTAAAGTCTTGGAAGTTTGATTTGATCATACTACATCAAATGAATCAGCTCATCGCTATTGCCTGTTGTCGATGATGACGGTGATGATCTTCTGGACTTTGATGAGTTTTCCAACTTTATGAATGCACAGAACATGTAAAAGAAGACTGAGGAATAGATCACATCATCACATGAACTTTCAGCTTAATTGACAAAGGCAACGATGTAATCACTCATTACCCATGTTCAATCGACTTCATGTTTTTCATCTGATATTACATATCGATGTCGATTGTTTAAAAGTCAAAGAGAGGCATTTGCATATGACATTGAGAGTGTATCATGAGAGAGATATTTGCAGTTGACATTGAAAGCATTAAGGCATAAGTAATTTTGGATTTTCTGAGATATTTGGTCATGAAAGGTTGCTGAAATTTTTTATGCATTCTAACTTATGATTGTTCCTTGTCATTGAACAACAGAATGTCATGTTCTGCCTCTTTTGTTAGGTAAGTTATCTGTATTATAATAATGTTAATTAAGTTAGTAGTCACCCCTTCCCTCCCTATTTCACAACCAGCTGTCATGACAGCAACAACATTAATTTTACCTTTCAAATCCGAATGCTGTAAAAAACTCGTTGAAGAGTTAATACTCAATGTTTGTCGTCATACATGTTGAAGAGTTAGTACTCAAATGTTTGTTGTCATACTTACTTGCTGAAGAGTTAATACTCAAATGTTTTTTCCTGAGAGTTCAATTATTGTTTCATAAAAACCAAAACATGGATTTCAAGCCTGCTAGCTTAAATGGAAAAGCAATGTGTATAAGCATAAAAAAGATGTGGGTTCAAATCCCGCATATGCTATATTTATATCAATGTGTATAAGCACAAAGATGTGGGTTGCAACGGATGACGAGGAGGCGAAAATTCGTAGAAGAACTAGATTTTTGGTAGTGTATAAAACTAAGAATTTCGACTTTAGAGGTTTAATTTGAAGGATTTTCTCTTCCATGTTTCAGATGATCAGTGTAGTGTTCGAGCTCAACTGGGCATGTGATTATGTAGCAATGTGTCAATCGATCGATGGAATTAAATTTATTTAGTTTCTTATTGATTTGCGTAGCTTGCTCAGCTCGGTCTTTTGTGTGTTTCGGATCCTAATTAGTTTCACTAGGCGAGATGAAGTTTCGTATGCAAAATTCTTTTGGTGATGTCATTGGCATTATGATTGATTGATCTATCTTCTCATAGCGTTTTCCACAGTAGTGATCATTATATAAGAAGCGAATTTGAATCTAACTGCATCGTTATATTGAACTCGTAATGGTTTTAATGTTGTTTTACCGTTACACGCGAGTCTTAAGCATGTAGTCGATCTTCTGATAATGTTTTAATGTTGGTTTAAGGTTGTTGACAAGGAGGAGGAATTCCCATCTCTTCAAGCAACTAGGCGGAAGATGGCTGCAAAGGGGTCAATAGGTCTTGCCTTGACAGGCTACGCAGAGCTTTTCAAGCAGAATCGGAATATTGAAACAGCAGAAAAGCTCGAGTTTCATAGAGATGTTGAAAAAGGGAAACTCAAAATCAGGATTGAAGATGTTGCAGAGAAGAGAAAGGAATGGGCTGCGACCTTGATTGGAGTTATTGCTGGCACTTTGGCACCCTATGGGCTATGGGATGGTTAAAGCTTACATTGCGACAGAATGGAAGTTCCCTTTGTTGTCATTGTACCTTAAGGTTAATGGGGTATTCATCTTCAAATTACAGAGGGAGGAAGACATGGAATGGGTGCTTAAAAATGGTCCTTGGAACATAAATGGTATGCACCCTCTTTTGCTGAAGCACTGAATTCATGGGTCACCGATTTCATGGTGCACTTTTGATCGGGTGCTGATATGGGTTTGTATTCTAGATTTAGACGAAATGGATATACTGAGTTGAGTTGTTGTTTTTGTTGGAAAAATATGCTTAAAAGCAAATCCTCGCAGATTTTAAACATGTTCAATAACTAAAATACTTTGAACCTTATTTTTTGGTATTAAAAATTATCTCATAGCATTTATACACAAAACCAAGTCTGGGAACAAATCAGGAAATGCAGCCATTTATGATTCATAGCTCTGCTTCTTGAGTTCAACCATCTGAACATAAACACACAAAACAATAATCAGCTGATGTTGATGGGTGCTGTGTTTACTGTTTACTCAAACTGGGTTTCCCAA
The DNA here is from genome assembly GCA_037127255.1 of Persicaria tinctoria. Classification (NCBI taxonomy): domain Eukaryota; kingdom Viridiplantae; phylum Streptophyta; class Magnoliopsida; order Caryophyllales; family Polygonaceae; genus Persicaria; species Persicaria tinctoria. The sequence goes on along the minus strand of JBANSL010000007.1, from coordinate 13,407,106 downwards.
AAGTAGGGGAACCATTCAGAAGGGTTGATGGTAGTTTCCCCATCAGTGGCGACCATGTCGTATGGAGAGTCTTCGGAGAACTCATTGGGCATCGACTCCCAGTGCAAGCTCAGCTCCCATTTCGCTTCAGTATCTCCTTCACCACTATCTTGCTCCCTTCTGCTGCTAAATGAATCCCATCACTGCCCACACCACAACGCAAGAATATTAGAGAAACAGATACTGCAAACAAATTCGGAAACCCTCACAGTCTGGCAAGCTGATGAACAAAGCATGAGTCCAATCCTCCATGGCGCAGTGCTGCGTTGCAGTACTCAATTGATCCAAACAAACTGCAACAGCTTGATGCAAGGGGTATACTTAATAACACGATGTTTAGAAGTAATCATAAGGAGCTTACGTGATGAAACAAGCGGTCTGCCAATCCTCCCTTGTCTGAAGTGCGGTCCAAAGATCAACAACCTCAATGTTCATCTCCTTGCATAGATTTATGCAGGCTTCAGAATATGTCCGGCACAGTTCATTTTTGTCCGAACTAGCTCACTGAATATTGTGCTGCATCAACACAAGCATACATAGGATTTTAGCGATTTGGCATACAGATAAAAAGCAAAAGGGAGCTGATGTTCAATACCTTTTATTTGGCATACTGAGGAAAATGATCCGTATTGTATCTGAAAGGCCCTAAATTCAGAAAAATCTTGCATTAGGGCTCTAAATTGATACATCTGCCTACATATGCAGGACACAGTCTAGCTAGTACCTTGAGATGATTAGAGATCTTTCTCATGTTCTCAACATATTCTGGAAGCGGAACATGGGTTCCAACATTGACGGAAGATTGAGCAGATGGAGATTCATTTAGCCATTTTTTTGGATAGTAGAACTAGAATCGTAAAACACTAAAACCAGATGGAGATTTCAACCAATTGCTTTCATATGGAAGCTTATTTGTTTCTGAAGGCGGCCATATGGGTTCTCTCTAATATACACATCAAAAAACTCAGAAGGGCATAAGTTTGAGCCAGAAACCATATATCATCTTCAATCAAGGTTAAAAGTATCCTAGTTCTCAGTCCAGGAAAAAATCTCTTCTTTTGCAAATAATATTTTGAGTTCAGATTGCAATGAATATTGATTGGGAAAAACATATTGAGCTATATGATCAATCTCAATTTGAAACCAACTGCTAAAGAAAGAAACAACAGAGATCCGTACCTGCAATCTGACAATGCGGTTGATCTGACTACGATCAAGAGGCTGGAATACTATGTATTCGTCAACTCGGTTCATGAACTCTGGACGGAATATTGCCCTTGCAGCATCCATGACCCTCTGCTTAATAGTCTCGTAAGCAGGGGCGGAGGGAGGGGGGCATGAGGTGGCTCGAGCCCCCCTGGGTCGGGGAAAAAACGTAAAAAAAAATAAAATATATGTATTTTTTTTGTAATTTTTGATAATTTAAGGGTTAAAATAAGTTAAAAAGGGTAATAAATCAATAAGTAGGTCTAGCTTAGTTGGTACGAGGGTGTGAATTGGTAGGATGAGGTCTTGAGTTCAAATCTCTATGGCTTCATTTTATGGATTTTTTTCTCTTTTAGCTTTTTAAATCATATATTTAACATGTTTTCTACTATATTCTTTACAAAAATCATATATTTAATGTGTTTTCTACTATATTCTTTACAAAAATAATTTATATTTCGTATATATTCAAAAAAAAAATTCCCGCTAAAATAGGCGGGCCCCCCCTCGATCTTTTTCTGGCTCCGCCCCTGCTCGTAAGCAACCTCCTTTGGCGAAGTATCATCATCAGTATTGAGAATATACTGAGATCCAACATTGGACGTCATAATGATTAATGATGACAGTGTTGGTAAAGCTCACAGTGCGACCTTGTGAATCGGTTACTCTGCCATCATCTAGAATTTGAAGGAACACGTTAAAGACATCAAATAAGATCACTGCATAAGGCCTTCTGCGAACTATCTCAGTCAACTGTCCTCCTTCCTCATACCCGACGTAACCAGGAGGAGCAGCAATCAACCTTGAAACAGCATGTTTCTCCATGTACTCACTCATATCAATTCGTACTAAGGCCTCTTCAGTGTTGAACATGTAGGAGGCTAATGCCTTGGCGAGCTCAGTCGTTCCAACACCAGTCGGCCCCATGAACATGAAACTAGCAATTGGGCGATGGGGATCTGACAGACCAGCTCTAGAACGTTGGATAGCCTCAGCTACAGCTGTCAGTGTCACTGCTGGATTTTGGCCCACGACACGCTTATGCAACTCTTCTTCTAGATGTAGTAGCTTTTCTCTCTCTGACTGTTGCAGCTTGGACACAGGTATTCCTGTCCATTTGCTCACAATTTCAGAAATGTCATTGCCTGTTACTTCCTCCCGGAGCATTGACTTCCCAGATTTCATGTACTCATCCAGTTCTTTTTCTGCACTTTCAAGTTGGCGCTGCAGAGAGTTTAAGCTGCCATACTTGAGCTCAGCAGCACGATTAAGATCGTATTCTCTCTCAGCTTGCTGGATCTCAACATTCACCCTATCAATCTGCATAAAACAAACACCATTAGTGATTACGCCACAGAATTCTCTCAACTACTTTGAATCTGAGATAACCTGTACTGTAGGATAGCCAAGAAACAAGAAGGAAATAATTATTATGAAGAAAGTAACCACAAACCTCCTCTTTGATTGATTGTATGCGCGGCGTCATCACAGTTTTTTCATGCTCCCACTGTTCAGTTAATTCAGCTTGTTTTTCCTTTAACAGCGATAGTTCTGTATCAAGGCGGTTGAGCCTGTCTTTTGAGGCTTTATCTGTATCATTCACAAGAGAAAGTCTTTCCATCTCAAATTTCAATACAGATCGATTTATTTGATCAAGAGCCGTAGGCTTTCAAGTAATCTCCATTTTCAGCTTAGCTGCTGTCTCATCAACCAGATCAATGGCTGTAAAACAAATTAACATCTATTATCAGGAATCAGTCAACAGGAGAAATGTCTGTTGCACATGTCTGGCAAGGTTACAACTAAACAAAGCAAGAAAGTAGTACTAAAGATTAGTGAAGGTAAAGAAAATACCAAAACAAATTCAACAATAGCCCTGATAAAAGAAAACTTATCAGGTTATTTCTTCATCAGTTCCATAATTTTAATGTTATTATGCTACTTTGTAAATCATGTTTTGGTCTTTTCATTAGTTACTTTGGGTTCCCAATCTAAAAGTTCATCTTCTATTGTACGGCTCGACGACGGCTCCGGCGCTGCCTGGCTGTGTCTCCGGACGTCGGAGGAGAAGAGGAGCAGGCCTCGGGGATGCTGCTGCAGCGATCGAGGCACGACAGAGAGAAGAGGGAATGTGATGGCGGAGGGTGCGCCTCGGTTAGCTCCTAAAATAGGGTGGGGTGCTGTGTTCGGCGGAAATCGAACGTGAGGGCTCGCCGGAGGAGCGTCGGGGTTCGCCGGAGACTCGGGTCTGCGTTCCTTGGTCCTGGGTCGAAGATATTGGTCAAAAGGTGGAAGCTTTACTTGGTTCTGGAGCGAAAGAGGAAGAAGAGCTTACCGATCGGAATGGAGGAAAAACAGGGGAAGAGCTCCTGCTGGGCTGGCTGCTCGGAGGAGGTGGTGAAGTGGCTGTTATACCGGGGATGGTGGCGGAAAGGGGAAGGAGGAAGAACGGGGTGGTGATGGTGGTGTTTGGAGGCGCAAAGGGGAGATGGAACAGAGAAATGGAGAGAGAGAGAGAGAGTTTGGGGATGTTTCTACATTTGTGTTTTTCAAACTTGAAACGACTTGAAACGAATATTTCTACATTTGTGTTTTTCCAACTTGAAACGACTTCACTTGATGCTTTGCACCACTTCTCATCATGCTTGAGAACTTCTCGTCAAGGAGAGATTTAGGTATTTGTCATCTTCTTCTTCACTTTACAATATTCTGTATTTCATCACTGAATTTTTGGTGTATAAAAAGTAGTTTGGCAGCACATTTTGATGACTAAAATTAGAATCCATTAGAGGGTGTGACTTCTTATGTAAAATGTGTACTGATCATAGTCATATAATCGGGCAGAATATATATAAATATCTCTTCTTATTTTCTTTTCAACTTGATCATGAAGAAAATATGAATATGAATTTGTAGACGTGTTAAAGCGAAGTACGTAGCTCTCCATATTTGGGAGATCCACCATCCAAGAATAACCATTTTGTAAGTAAGGGCCCGTTCGGCAGGGGCTTTTAGGGGGTTGTGGGGGGTTTTTATTAAAAACAACAATCCCATGATAGCGTTTGGCAGGAGCTTGTAGGGGGTTGGAAAATTAGGAGCTAGAGATTAATCGGGGGTTCCAGGAGGCTATAATCCAAGCCCTGCCCATGAGGATTCCGGAGATTATTGAACAACCCCATTTCTTCCCCCATTGCCCCTGGTTACCTTCCCCCATTTCAGTACAAACCAAAAATTCAACCCCCAGTTCATTCTAATCGCAGTCACAAATTTGGATTTTGGAGGAGCCTCCGGTTGCAAGGTGGAGGAGCAGGGTGGAGGAGTCCTCGACGAGAAAGGTGGAGGAGCAGGGTGGAGGAGTCCTCGACGAGCAAGGTGGAGGAGCAGGGTGGAGGAGTCCCCCATTTCAGTACAAACCACAAATTTCAACACACGAGAGGATGGGGATATATACGTACATACGAGTCCTCGACGAGCAAGGTGAAGGTGCCGCTGGTTGCAAGGTGGAGGAGCAAGGTTGATGTCGACACTGGGCAAATCGAGAGCAGCGATGGTTTCTTCCATGTGCAATGTTGACCTAATTTGGATTTTGGAGGAGAGAAGGGCTGAAGGGGGCATTGGGTTTTGTTTTAGATTGAGGGCAAATGTGTAATTTATAAGGTCATAAAAAAAATAACCTTTTATCCACCAAACACATTACCGGGATTATTTATCCAAAAAAAATCTCCACCTCTTCCATCCTCATAACCCACACACTAATCTCCATCTCATATAATCCCTTAAAAATAATCTCCACCTCTTGAAAAATAACCCACTGCCAAACAGGCCCTAACTCTTCATCCTCTCATCTTTTTTTATATACCTATCTCATACATTATCAAATCAACGGACCCCCTCTTAGTATCTTTCACATTAGGTCCGATTGCATATCTTACAACAGTTATCCGATTGACTGATTTTCTCACATACACACAAAAGAAACTTTTTTTTTGATGAACCATACAAAAGAAACTTAATCATAAGTTGAATGTGTGTTACAGAATCAAAGAGACTACACGATTTCGTACGTCAATTCATCTTCTACCATCTGACCGGTCTGCACAACCTTACAAAAATGGCAAATCTTTATTCTTGTATCAAGCCAAACTATATTTCTGGTTTTAATAAGAGTGGCATTTCATCGAACACCTAGGGTGCATAATAAATTGACATACATATCCTAAAATTGCAAGAATTTTAAAGCTATAACCAGCTCAATTCAAATTAAAATTGCAGACTTGTGTGGGTTGGAAACAACGGGAATTATAAAATATGCAAGATTGCTGCAAGCGACAGAGGAATGTAGAAACCCAATTCAATCTGGAAGTGCGAAATTTCATAATCTGTCCACAACCCAATTCGAAAATATATGGAAGAATAGTTGGGGCTTACCAGCAGTCGGAGGTAGAAATCGGAAGACGCCGATGCTATAGCCTGAAAGTGATGGCGGTGTATGGGGTAAATTACTGTTGAACTGGGAAGATGAAAATAATCGACCATAATCAAAGCGGGTACACGTGTGGAGGGAAGAGGTGGAAACACATACACCTGGCGTTGAAGCAAAGTAGATGTACAAGTTACAGCACCGCCATGTTCATGAAAGGCGTCACTTTAATTCTTTGGTCCTTGATTCCTTCAAATGTTCAGATACGTGACTTTGAGAAAGTAGAATATGAGGTTTATCCGCAAGTATTGCTTTGGTTTTGACTTGGTTCGGTAGATGTTGCTTTACTGGATGTTGAGATTTGAGAAGGTGGGAACTGGTCTACAAATCTACATGTTAGTGTGACTATTGATATATTCTTTGCACATAACTCCTATATAATCTATTTTGTTTCCCATTCAAAAAGCTCATTCCTAAACCATGTAATTTGATCTAGAGAGTTCATGTAACTATGGCCGGCAGGCAATCTTATAGGTTCAAAATTCATCTTACTTGTATTTTGCAATCACATCTGTTGGGTCTATATGATACTCCATATTTTAACTGATTTTCCCATTGTTTTTCTCTTCCATCTTCGATCGAAAGGTTTATGGACTTGTAATTCGGTAGGGTAACTAACTGATAGGGAAATTGGAGGAGCATTTTAGTTGCTTACACGTGATGTTATTCTTTCCATCTTACAGCTGTGATGTTATTCTTTCCATTGATTCTTTCTTTCTTTTTATAATATGAATGAAAATGCATGAAATTCACCAATTGACACTTTTTATATCTTTAATTTTAAACATTTTTAATATATATGAATTTGATGCACTAAAAAAAATGGCCATGGATATTACACAGTTTCTTCTTTTCGATGAGTCTCCTGATGCTAACTATGAAGGTTGATGTTTACATTTTTTTGACGGAGCTGATTATAGGCTAAAAATGGCCATGGATATTACACAGTTTCTCCATAAGTCATTCGACCCAACATATTCAAGCTCAACGAAAAACAGTGTGATCATACACTATTTTCGAGCTCATACAAGAGAACTAGAGTCCCGAGATATGCCACACGGTTAATGCCATCCTGTAGACCTGGAAATCGATTATGGGATCAACCGCCAAATTAGTTTGTCGCACTCGCAGACTCTAAAGAAGTGGCAAGCTATCAAGGACATGGATAACGTACATTGACTAGTCCGGAAATCCTTTGGCAGAGCATACCCTCCGGTAACTCTTTATAAGGAATAGTAATTTCGATATTTCGATATTTGCATGGTAGATGATATTTGCAAGGCGAAGAGCATACCCTACATCTGGTGTTTTGAAAGTCCTAATGGGATACTTAGTTTCAAGTACATTTGTAATGCAATGAAGTCGTGATAGGTTAGCTTTTAAGCCCTTAACTTACTAAACATTTATATATATATATATATATATAGGGTGGCTCCTGTAGGAACACCTCTTAGAGTGGGAACGTAGGAACAGATCTTCACCATTGAATTCAAACAAATAAAGGTTTAGATTAATTATAATTTTTTTGTTAAAAAAAAAGAATAAACAGGCGGGCCCTACTTGATTGCCCATTGCCTTTTGATCACTCTCGGCGCGTGACGGCGTGAGATCTCAAACAAAACTTTGATTGAAAACCCCCGTTTCCTTTGATCACTCTTGGCACGTGACATCTCAAACCCAACTTGAAACATATACGGCTACATTACCGTATATATCTGTACACATACATATATATTTTATATTATTTTTTTGTTTTTACATATATCTATTTTTTAGCATTTTTTTCCTTTATTCACAAGATCGATGTTGTGGTTAAACATGTTGTTCGGTTAAAGTAGATCAATTATTCGTATGGAAGAGGACTATTTTTTTTTTCCGGTTAAATTATAAATATTATTCGGTTAAATGTGAAATAGATTATTCGGTTATATGTGAAATATTATTCGGTTAAATTTGAGAGATTATTCGGTTAAATTATAAATATTCTTCGTATGTAAGATGACGATTGTACTATTAATATTATTCGGTTAAAATTATATTATTCGATTAAATTAGAAAGATTATTTGGTTAAATTTGATATATTATTGGGAAATTTTTTAGAGATTATTTAGTGAAATTATAAACATTATTTGTATGTAAGATGACAATCGTACTAGTAATATTATTCGATTAATATTATATTATTCATTTAAATTAGAAAGAGTATTAGGTTAAATGTGATATATTATTCGGTTAAATTATAAATATTATTCGTATGTAAGATGACGATTGTTTACACATTTATCATTTTTGGGGAGTTAAAATAATAATCAATAAAATTGTACATTAATAGGTGAAATTACAAAAAGTATTTGAATTTAATAGTACTAGTAATATTGTTTACACATTTATTATTCGTATGTAAGATGACGATTCTTTTAACGTAGGTACATAGAGGGATTATTTATATTTAAGAGATAATTATTCGGTTAAATTTGAGAGATTATTCGGTTAAATTATATAGATTATTCGTGTATAACAGGACGATTGTTTACACACTTATGAGTTTTTTTTTGTTTTTTTTTGTTTTTACAATTGTTATCAAGATAATTTAATTAGAATTAAATTATTCTGTTCAATTAAAAAGATTATTCGTATTTAAATGGTGATTATTCGATTAAATTTTAGAGATTATTCGGTTAAATTGGAAAGATTATTTATATTTAAGGGATAATTATTCGGTTAAATTTAAAAGATTATTCGGTTGAATTATATATATTATTCGTATATAAGAAGACAATTGTTTACACACTTATCAGTTGAAATTAAATTATTCAGACCATCGACCATTATTAAATTATATAAATTGTCATTTGTTAAGAAAAATGAGTAAAATACATTTGTTTACACATGCATTCGTTGAATCAATTTATGAAGCCCACCATTTTTTTTTTAATGAAGCCCACCGTTATTTTCTTAACAAATCACAATTTTTTTTTTAAAAAAAACCAAAACAACGTTTTAATTAGATGGTGAAATTTTTAATTAAACACGCGCCTCACGCCTCCAGTCCGTGTTTGTTTGAGGAAGAAATGGTGGTGGGACCCACTGTTCCCGTAGTTGTATTGTCATATGCATCTGTAGGAAATTTTCGTTTGACTAAAGAAGCAAGGACAGAGGAGTTGGAATTACCGAAGGTTTGAGCGCTGCAGTCCCGCTGGGGGTATACAAGTAAAATTAGGCATAACCTTGTTCAACCTGCCATCAAATTCCAATAGCTTCCGAGGGGGCAACTGGCAAAGCGATAAAGAACGGGCGATGCCTCAATCTGCAACCCAATTCCTATATTATAGCCTCTACTTTCTTCACCTGGATTATTAATTATTTCCCCTGTTCGCTTCGTCTGATTCAAATCAATCCTCCCTGAATTCTAATTTTCGAGCATGTCGAGTAACCGCAGGGATGACGCTTTCGTCCTTTGAAGGAGTTGGGATTGGGTTTGGTATGGAATTTTCGGCATATCTTTTCCTTTTTCTGTTCTGTAATCCTGATTTTATTTACTAGTTCTGTCCTAAAGTTTTACTTATTTTCGTTTTCCACTCTGGATTTTTCTTGCAGGTGTTGGAGTTGGGTGTGGATTTGGGGTCGGTTGGGGGTTTTGGAGGTTTGTAATCCCCAATTTCTTTTCTCCTCTCATCTTCTTTCATTCCAACATTTTAATTGCTCCTCAATTAGTCTGTCTGATTTCGCTCCTGAATTGAAGTTCTTGATTATGGAAGAATCTAGTTCAGCCATTAGATTTTGTTTTCTGACAAGCTTGGAGTGAAATATGAAATCAATAGATCAGTTTATACTCAGGTTTTTTTTTTTTTTTTGGTGAAAATTGGATGCAGTGTTCTATATTTTTTCAACCCTATTTGAGTGTCATTTATTCAGTGAAAATGGCCAAATGTGTCCCATTTCAAGGGTCATTTCCAAAAGTAACCCCACAATTACGTAATCTTTCAAAAATTGCATTCAAGGTCGGCTTTGCTAATCGATTGTGCCTAGTGGGTTACTTTTGCACATTACTGACAACAGTGGCGGAGCCAGAAAATTTTCGGAGGGGGGGCACCGTCAGAAATGTACGATATTGTTTTGGATTAAATTTACATGAAGAATTATATATAATACGATAATTAATGATGTTATTTTAAGATAAAATATCACCGGTTTATGATAAAACGCTATTATTATTTTTTTGCGCCTAAAAAAATGTCGAGTATGAGCTCAATTTCAAATATAGGTTATAATCGAGCTTGACTTGTTTCTAAATGAGCTAAATATAATCAAATATTAATACTAGACTTGTTTGACTCAAATATAAACCCTAGTTAAGTATAATTTATTGTACTCATAACATATAATATATGTGTAACCAGATATAAAATTTTTAAATTTGCGTAACTTTTTATCTAATTGTCGGAATGATTAGTATAACCTCTCATTTCGAAGCTTTTGAGATAAAGTATAGTATATAAATGTTAATTTAAGTAAAATATAAAAACATTATAGCCTATTGAAATAAGATTAAAGTGATTAATATGCCCTGAATTTTTAAATATTCATAACTTTTTACTCAGATGTCGGATTAAGGCGTATTATATATCAAAACGAAGCTACCGACGAGGAGAATACACCTAGGTAGTTCGGCACGTGAGAGAGGGGGCACATGCCCCCCTAGTCCCCCCCTCAGCTCCGCCCCTGACTGACAAGCAAATTGTGCAGTGAAGCAGATGTTTACAGACTCTCGACGAAGAGTGAATGGATCCTTGACTGTGTTCCTTGAAACTACCTTATTCTAGCACTAGGCATGATCCAACAATGTATCTAAATATCTGTATTTGTCTCGATTTGATTATTTTTTTTAGTGTCATAGTTAGGCCAAATTATGTTTTGCTTGTTAGATCATACTGCTTGATTCTTGTGCATACAATGAAAAGAAGGTACAACAAGTAATTAAAGCACAACCCCAAATTGCACAATCTCTCGTTAGTGCTGATTGATGTGAATCCATAATTTTGTTCCTAAGTTTCATAAAAAAAAAACCTGTTGTTAATTTGCGTATGTGCTACTCACTATTAATTCTTTCTGTACTAGGCATGCCTTTAGGTTTCCTGGGGCTCGGAACGGGTATGTGAATTGTTACACTTTCTATCATATTTCATGTTAAACATCTCTTCAGCTTTGGTTATTTAGGTGGAGGTTGTGGAGTTGGACTAGGCCTTGGATGGGGCTTTGGTGCTGGTTTTGGAAGCAAGTATCGATCATCAAGGGTCACATTTGAGGGTGTCGATTTCAACACCAAGTAGTGATACTAACAACTTAGCTAGTATGACGAAGAGCATGTAACAACCTTGGTTGAGAGCAGCCCATGTTAGATCCAAAAGAGTATTGCTAGCAGTTGTATCCCGCTCAAAGATGGCATATTGTTGTTAAAATCACAGCTTTTTATTAGTGATATTGTTTTGCTTATCTTATTTACTCTTTTAGTTTTCTAATGGTTGCATTGAGGTTGAGGATGAAATGACATGAAATGAGTATGGGTACTAAGGAAAAACTATTAGTTTTGGTTAGGTTTTGGTTTGATTTTTTGGGATTTTGGTTTTAGGATTGGTTCGGTTTTAAGCTGATGAACAACCCTAATATTATGGTGTAGAGTCGAAATGATTCCTTTTGATTTGTCACATTCTCTTTTTATAATTTTCCAATGTATTTTTAAGGTTGTACTCATTGCTGAGGATGGTAAAGACTAAAGATCTATCCATACTAATACTAAAAACAGAAACATCTCCTGTCTACTTGGCTTCACGAGGAGGCTTCATTCCACATGTCACCATATGAAGGATTCCACATCTCCCACTCCTTTTTCTATCTCCAAGTAGACCACTAATTTTCATCCACGTGGTTAATTTTTGCCACGTCTTCATGGTAACCGCCACACCTTTACTAACTACCCATTAAGTTCACTAACCACCCCACTAACTCCACTAAAATATTTTTAAATATTCATGAAATTAAACTAATTTCACATATAAAACTATTTAGTTTATTAATACTAATAGCATCAGATAAAATGATATACTTTATTATAAAATAAATAGTTTTTTTAATATAACCACTATTATTAACCTTTTTAAAAATACTTTAGCTATCTAATAAAGTTTATTATATATGTATAATCAATTGTCATCTTGATCTTACATTGTGATAACAGTTCTCTTTATATTATTGTTTAATTTAGAAATTATTTGGTTAAGGATTTATAAATAAATTTCTAACGAACCATTATTATTTTTTTATTATTTCATCGTCTTTATATATTATTAAATTCTTTTGTGCATTTTTTTAACATATCCCTACCACTATCCTCTCTAAATTACTTATATTGTTATAAGATTGTAAAGTAAAAAAAAAACAAATATTAAATACTCGTGTCTTAGACACGGGGCTTACACTAGTACTAATACTAAAAACAGAAGCATCTCCCGCCTATGTGGCTTCACGAGGAGGCTCCATTCCACGTGTCATCATAGGAAGGATTTCACATCTCCCACTCTTTTTTCTATCTCCAAGTGGACCACTAACTTTCATCCACTTGGTTAATTTTTGCCACATCTTCCTAGTAACCGCCACATCACTACTAACTACGTACCCCACTAAGTTCACTAACCACCCCACTAACCCCACTAAAACATTTTTAAATATTCATGAAATTAAATTAATTTCACACTATAAAGCTATTTAGTTTATTAATAAAATAAGAGAAAATGATATAATTATAGAAAAAAAATATATGATATATTTTATTATAAAATAAATAGTTTTTTAATATAACCACTATTATTAACCTTTTTAAAAAAAACTTTAGCTATCTAATAAAGTTTATTATATGTGTATACTCAATTGCCATCTTGATAATACTTCTCTTTATATTATTGTTTAGAAATTATTCGGTTAATGATTTATAAATAAATTTCTAACGAACAATTATTTTCGTTTTTATTATTTTATCGTCTTTATAGATTATTAAATTCTTTTGCGTATTTTTTAACATATCCCTACCACTCTACTCTCTAAATTACTTATATTATAACTATATTGTAAAATATATAATTTTTTAACCAAATATTAAAATACCCGTGTCTTAGACACGGGACTTACACTAGTATCTTATTATACTTGATCTTTACAAAATTTTCGGCGTGGTTTTATTTGTCTTGTGCGATTCTCCTCACAGGACTGCGATACTCCTCACAGGACTCATGAGCCATTACATTCTTACAACCCCAATCTTTAACTGTATGTTTTTTGTTGGTTCTTCTTTTGGGTGATTTTATTTTTTTCTATACGAATAATTGCACTTTTTTTTATGTGTTTCATGATATTTATCTTCTAATTGACTTAATTTTGATCTCTTCTTCTTTTTACGGGACAACTTGAAATAGTGCATTAGATTACTAAGGTGATTGAGAATGGGTGGTTTAAAAAGGTTACAACCCATCTATTTTTGGCTATCTAGGCGTTTCTGCCTCTCTTCTTTCATTCATTTCTGGTTTTATCTTTCGCGTTTGGATCTAGGTAATTCATACTCAATTCACTTTTGATTTCATTTAATTTATGATGTTGCTTTCTATTTGACCTCAGTTTTATTGTTGGGCTGTAAATTATCTCTACCTCTCTACTCTCGTCTGTTTCTTCCCTCCCTAACTAACTCCTCCTCTATCTTACTCTTCACTCTCCCTATCTCCTTTTCTGTTACAATTCACCTTACCATCGACAACCTTCATCCATCCACTCCCAATCACCACATTGGTATCAGAGCTACTTTCCCCGGGCACAAGAGACACCATGAGGGACTTTGCAGCCTCAACGCAACAATCCATTGCAGACTCGCATTCCAGACGGGACGAACAGAAGACGTTGATCGAATTTCAGGCGAAACAACTCGAAGAATTCAAGGAATTCACCAAGGCACAGCTGGCGCAATTGACAGAGTTAGTGCGTAAACCCCCTTTACACGAGAAAGATCAAGAAAGCTCCGACACAGGAGGCCGACCACCACCAGGAAGGGAGAGAGAGCAGCAGCGGTCCAATGGATCATTGATGGGGTCAGGACCCCCGGAAAGAGGAATCCATGGCCGGCACTCACAGAATCAGAGCTGGAATCATCAAGGATCAAGCGGGAATTCGGGAATTCCATCATCAGGAGGATTTGGGAATTCCGGATCGCAATCATCTTGGTGGAGCGACAGTGTGAGAAGCAACAGGTTACCGAAGCTTGATTTCCCCGTCTTTGATGGCAAGAAACCCAGAAGTTGGATCCGCAAGGCGGAAAATTTTTCGCCATTTTTGCAATTCCGGAACCAAAGAAGGTGGAGATTGCGGCGATGTATCTCAACGACAAGGCAGATGTATGGCTGCAGGGGTATTTGATTCATAAGCCGAGAGCAAGGTGGATCGAGTTTTGCGACGATCTGTGCGCCAGATTTGGCGAAAGGCGCGAAACTGAGATTGTGGCTGAATTCAATAAATTGGACCAAGGAGAAGATCTTGAGGAATATATAGAAAAATTCGAGGATCTTAGAGCGAGTATGCTCGCATTCAACCCTCATTTGATGGAATCCTATTTCATCTCAAGCTTTATTAGTGGATTAAGGGCCGAAATCCGATCACTGGTGCAACTAGGTTGCCCATCATCGATGATGATGGTCTTTGAGCAATCCAGGTTACATTACCGGGCAGTACAGGCCTTAGTGAAGATTGCAAGGGCACCTGGGAAGCAAGGCTTCAGTGGGGGGTCAGCCTTCAAACCATCATGGAGCAGAGATGGCTCAGTCAAGGGCGACACCAGAGAAGGTAATCCTCCACTTAAACCGATTACAAATCAATTGTCAAATATCAGCCTCAAGAAAGCACAGGATTTCAAGAAGGGACTGTGTTTTAGATGTGGTGAGAGGTATTTTGCGGGCCACAAATGTAAGACTCAGACCATCCATAGCTTGGTTGCCCAAGAAACTCAAGATGAGGGTGAGGATAGTTTGTTGCCACCAGAATGGACTGATCAGGATGAGGAGATACCTGAGATTTTTGTGCATGCTTTAACTGGGGGTGAACTGGGAACCACTATTACAGTAAAAGGGCTGATCATGGGAAGAGAGGTGACCATACAGATTGACAGTGGGGCTACCCACAGTTTCTTGGATCTTAGCTTAGCTCAAACAGCTGGATTTGAGATTGCCAAGACAGGATTAATGGTTGTCAACACCTTAACTGGCAAAATGTTGAGTGATAAGATCTGTAAAGGGTGTGAATGGGAAATGCAAGGTAGCAAGTATGTGTATGATATTAGGCTGCTCAATATGCCGGATAGTGAGATGATTTTGGGTGCAGATTGGTTGGCTGGATTCAACCCAGTGTTGTTTGATTTTCTTGTAGTACAGATTTCTTTCTTAAGAAATGGCAAGAAAATTGTGATTAAAGGCATCAAGGAGAGCAGTGAACCAGTAGAGGCCTGTATTAGATTACTAACTGGGAAGGAGATGTGCAACTTAATCAATTCTGAAGATCACATTGTGCTAGCAGAGGTGCCACATGTCTACAATACTACTGTCTCAAGTAAGGAGTGCTTACCAGAAATAGAAAAAGTTTTGTCTGCTTTTCCTGATGTGTTTGAAGAGCCTAGAGAATTGCCTCCAATTAGAGGTCACGAGCATTCTATTACTCTCAGAGAGGGCACTTCACCCTTAGCTTGCAGGCCCTACAGATATGCTCACTTCCAAAAGGAAGAAATTGAAAAGCAAATTACTGATATGCTCAAAAGTGGTGGGGTCCAACCAAGTCATAGTCCATTTGCTTCACCAGTGCTCTTAGTCAAAAAAAAAGGATGGAAGTTGGAGGATGTGTATTGATTACAGGAGACTCAATGAGGCCATTATTAAAGACAAGTTTCCTATCCCTCACATTGAAGACCTATTAGATGAGCTGAGGGGTGCATCCATTTTTTCCAAACTGGACTTGAGATCTGGATACCACCAGGTGAGGATGGTTGAAAGGGATATTGAGAAGACTGCTTTCAGAACTCATCACGGCCATTATGAATTCAAAGTGATGCCATTTGGCCTCACTAATGCACCTGCCACCTTCCAGGCTCTCACGAATTCAGTGTTTAGAGAAGTTTTGAGAAAGTTTGTCTTGGTATTTTTTGATGATATTTTGATCTACAGCAGCTCAGTAGAAGAACATGTGAAGCACTTGAACTGGGTAATGCAGTCTCTAAGGAAGCATAGACTGTTTGCTAAGCACTCTAAATGTGAATTTGGGCAGTCACAGGTGGAATATCTTGGGCACATTATCTCTGGAGAAGAGGTGGCAACTGATCCTAAAAAAATTGATGCTATTATCAATTGGCCTCCTCCTACCTCCTTGAAGGCTTTAAGGGGATTCTTGGGTCTATCTGGTTATTATAGGAGGTTTATCAAGGGCTATGGAAGCATAGCTAAACCTTTGACAGACCTGCTCAAGAAGGATGCTTTCCACTGGTCTGACAGTGCTTCTACTGCCTTCTTAAAACTGAAGGCCTTGCTGACCACTCCTCCTGTATTGGGAATGCCTGACTTTTCTAAGCAATTTGTGGTGGAAACAGATGTATGTGACAGTGGTATTGGTGCTGTGTTGTTGCAAGAAAATAGGCCATTAGCTTTTCCGAGTCAAGCTTTAAATGGGAAGGCTTTGTTGTTTTCCACCTATGAGAAGGAACTGTTGGCAATATTGTTGGCAGTTGACAAGTTGAGGCATTATTTGGAGCAACAAATGTTTGTCATTAGAACAGATCATCAGCCTCTCAAGCATCTTTTGGATCAAAAGCTCACCACCCATCTACAAAGGAAAGCAATGAGGAAGCTGCTTGGGTTGACATACTGCATTGCCTATAAAAAAGGGGTTGAAAATAAAGTAGTTGATGCTCTGTCTAGAAGGGATGAAGAGCTTAAAAGCTCATGTTTCGCTGTTTCCATAGTTGAACCAGTTTGGTTAAGTGAAGTGGTGGCTAGCTATGAGAAAGATCCTATTGTCCAACAGTTATTAGTAGAGGCAATTTCTGACACAGATGGCAAGTACTGTGTGAGTAAGGGAGTATTAAGGATGGAGCATAGGATGTTCATTGGGGCGTCAACTGACTTGAAGACAAAGATCATCAAGGCACTACATGAGGAACCAGTAGGTGGGCATTCAGGGGTGCAGGGTACCTATCAGAGAATCAAGCCCCTCTTCTTTTGGTTTGGCCTTAAGAAAGATGTTGCAGACTTTGTCTTATCTTGTGATGTCTGTCAAAGAAGCAAGTTAGAAACCACAGCTTCTCCTGGGCTTCTCCAGCCACTGCCCATTCCTTCTAGTCCTTGGTCTCACATTTCTATGGACTTCATTGAGGCTCTTCCCACCAGTCAAGGGAAAAACTCAATTTTGGTAGTAGTGGATAGATTTACCAAATATGCTCACTTTGTGGGACTAAGTCACCCCTTCACTGCAGAAAAAGTGGCTTCCATTTTTATGGACAATGTCTATAAGCTCCATGGGTTACCAGAAAGCATTGTGTCAGATAGAGATAAAATTTTCTTGAGTTCCTTTTGGCAACAGCTTTTCAAAACTCTGGGCACTGGTTTGTATATGAGCACAGCCTATCACCCTCAATCGGATGGGCAAACTGAGAGGGTGAACAGGTGTCTAGAGACCTTCCTCGGGTGTATGTGCTCGGACCATCCTCAACAATGGTTCAAGTGGCTCTTTCTGGATGAGTTTTGGTATAATACCAACTACCACACCTCCTTGCAAACCACTCCTTACCAGGCCTTATATGGACACCCACCTCCTATGTTAGGGATCAACCTCTTCACTGGGAAGAACTTGGATGCTACTGCTTGGTTCCAGCAAAGGCAGCATATGCTAGCACGTGTCAAGTTCCATCTACAACAAGCACAAGCCAGAATGAAGATGTTTGCTGATAGGCACAGATCAGACAGAGTTTTTCAAGTACGTGACTTGGTCTACTTGAAGTTTCAGCCATATAGACAGACGTCCCTAGCTATCCGCAAGAATCTAAAGCTGTCCTCCAAGTACTATGGACCCTTCAAAGTCTTGAAGAAAGTAGGGGAGGTCGCCTACAAACTGGAGTTACCACCCACTGCAGCCTTCCACCCAATGTTCCATGTATCACAACTCAAGCTCAGTATCAAAAGGGGGCATATGGTGAGCCAAGCTCCTCCAGTAGCAGATGAGGAAGGCAACTTGCTGCAGGAACCTGAAGCAGTGTTGGACAGCAGAGTCACCTACTTGAGCAATGGAGACCCAGTAACTGAGTGGTTGATCAAATGGGTCAATTTGAGCGTGGACGAAGCCACTTGGGAACCAGCTGGGCACATTCTCCATCAATTCCCTCAATTTCAACTTAAGCCTTGAGACAAGGCTTTTATAAGAGGGGGAGTAATGTCATGAATCTACATGTAAGGCTAATGTGTAAAGGTTGAAACATAAGGCATGGTAGATGTATAAATAGGGGGCATGAATGTGTAATGATCATCAATATACAGAAGTCATTCTTACCTCTCAATCTCTCTATCTCTACCTCTCTACTCTCGTCTGTTTCTTCCCTCCCTAACTAACTCCTCCTCTATCTTACTCTTCACTCTCCCTATCTCCTTTTCTGTTACAATTCACCTTACCATCGACAAACTTCATCCATCCACTCCCAATCACCACATTTGTCTTAAAATGGGAAGTTTGTTTACCTTTACGTGGCAAAGTAGAATTGAAGTATATATATCTTCATCAAGCTTAATTGCTTTGTGGGCCAAACATACTGAACGTGAAAATGTTGAATTCAAGTACTGTGCTTTTTAAGGTGGGTGGTGGCCCGTAGGTAGACCATCACATATTAGTTATTCAGATTCTTACCCACATAAATATATATGATCATCAGGGCAGAAATCATATATCACATGTCTTATTGTTTATTCAAATTTCAATTCCCAGCTTTTGGGGTATATTTATCATTTTGTCTAAGTCTAGTCTAGAAATTAAAATAATACATGAATTTACTTACCTGATGTACGTGTTATCCAGTTGGCAGTAGTTGCTCTTACTTTTACCGAATCTATACATTGTTTGTATCAATGGTCTGTTAAACAGAAGTCAATATCAAAATCCAAGAGAATCTGTACATTGTTCGCTCATTTTCAATCCATTATTGAATTCTCATTTGGTTTTTCCTTATCTTTTCATATAATGATTCTCTACAATCAACAAAATTTGATCCAGGAAAAAGTGTGAGGCTAATTGAGAAATCGACTGATCACCTACTTGCTTTGTAAAATCAACAGAACAATTAATTGGGCATCTTTCTATTTTGGTATGTGTAGTACAATAATGCAATTAAACTTTATCTATTTTTGTATATGTAACTTCACATGCCTTCCATCTTAAATCAGATTCCTCACTATCTAAAATATTTACTAACACAACAACAACAAGCAATGGAATTTCAAGCGACTTTTTGAGGAAAATTCCTCGAACGAGACTTTAAATCTTAGTTAACAAAAGTGGGTGAGGATAGATATGACGAGATATGGTCGTGTGTCAGTTTCATGTCTAGGCCCGGATTTGAGGGGTGACCCAACAAATTATTGCCTAAAGCTCACTATTTTTAAGGGGCCCATATATATAAACACATATATACAAATACACATAATTTGACCATTTTCTCATAAATCTGTCTTAAAAGACGCTTATATAATCTTGTTATGAGCACAAATGCATAAGATTATACCACTTTTAACAACTTTTGAAACAATTCATCACATTTTCAACTCAAACCACTCAAAACCCATGAAAATGTAAAAACTATCCGAAATTTTACTGAAAAAGTCGGTTAACAGACATGGCTTATTTGATTTCTATTAGATCTTCGATTTTAATAACCTTACTTCAACAAAAATGAGTGGATTTGGATTGTTTTTTATTTGAGGGTTTTTGTCTTTAGGTGGGAGTAGGAGGGTGGTCATGAGAATAGAGGACGAGAATAGAGCCAGTGAGTCATTACGATATTTTCGTGATGCTTTAAAAAAATATTTTTACATTCTTTTAAAAAGTAACTCCTTATAACTCGATGTTCGTTTTGTTAT
Organism: Persicaria tinctoria; assembly: GCA_037127255.1. Classification (NCBI taxonomy): domain Eukaryota; kingdom Viridiplantae; phylum Streptophyta; class Magnoliopsida; order Caryophyllales; family Polygonaceae; genus Persicaria; species Persicaria tinctoria. The sequence continues at coordinate 13,387,188 of JBANSL010000007.1, read as the reverse complement.
TATTGAAGACAATAAAGGAACCCATTTTAAAATCTCGTCTCATATATTGAAAATGGCAGATCCGGCCCTGACAAAATAGACAATACATAACTGTTATGCAGTACAATAATGTAATTAAAATTTCTCTATTAGGTACGCAACTTCACATGCTTTCCCTACATAATCCTCTTGGATCATATTCCTCACTATCTAACATATTTACTAACACAACACGCAATGGAATTTCAACAAAATTTTTAAGGACAATTCATCAAACGGGACTTTAATTTTTTTTTAACAAAAGTGGGTGTGGATTGATATGGCGAGATTTGGTCATATGTCGATTTCATGTCGAATGTGTTCGAAGCATCACTAAACTTTTTCCCAAGCTTCTTCGAAGCATCACTAAGCATCACTAAACCCGACAATACCGACGCTTAAGTATCTCGACGCTCTATCTCAATCCCGACACTATAAAATTTATATCGAACTTATAAATCATTATTAGAATTAATTTATCAAGACATAGGAGCTCGAAAGCGGAATTAGATTCCGTCAAAGTTCAAATTCTAAAACGATGCCGGACGGATTTTAAAATCAAAACTGGCTCAAGGACAAGTTTTTTCCAAACCTCCCAAATCTTAGAAATCGGGATGATTATAAATCATTATTTTAATAATTTAATATTCTAAAATTTCCCGGTCTTTACAATAATATCCAGCATTGGGGACTCGCACAGATAACTTGAGAACCAGTTTCTTATGTAAGGAGGCTTTGGAATGGACCAAAAAAGAAAGATTGCAGGAAAAGGTTAAAGTTGTCTTGTTCAACCCTGAAGAAGGAATACGATTACACTCACCCGATGGAAGTGAGTCAGAATACTCTTGGACCTGCAGCAAGGGCAGTGAATGCATCAATGGACAATGCATTCGTAGGAAGCACAATGACAAGGGTTTACATAAATCATTCAAGTGAATAATAGTATAGCACGTTTCAGAAAAAAGTGATATGAACACACATGAACATGTAAATCTAGAAATGAGTTGTGAAAGGCAAAGGCAATGCAATTAATTCAAGCTAGTGTTGCTAGTTGCTACTCAATTGGACTCATACTTTCAATGGGGCATTTTACTTATGGCAGGCCATGAAGCTATTCTATTTTGCAAGCATTATTCACCGGTGAATTTCATAAGAGATTACAACAACCATTTAAAAAGACTAACATAGATACCTAAATAGATGTATCAATGCCAAGCTTCTGAATCAACAACAGCCTAAAATGGGATCCAACAGCCATTATTTGTGCCAATAACGTGTATTTATTTGCCAGTAAAGGTGTATACCTTGCCAACACATAGGAATCGGACAGATAAAACCAAGTTTTACAATAACAATAAACCCATGAAATAAATGTATATAACAAAATCAACCAAAGGTACGAGTCCTACAACCATCAAAAGTGACCAAATGTACGAGTTTTACAACGATAAAAGCAATTAAATGTACAAGTCCTACAATCTTAACAAGAGAGCAACTTTTGGTGGCAACCACGAGGAGGCAGAAGCCTCTTCCAATCTGCAGCATCAACAAGGGCGTCGTTCATATGGCGAAGGAGTCCCATCTTCGAGAAATGGTTGGCCCTCCCGATCTTGGAGAAATGGTTGGCCCTTCCAATCTTGCTCGATGGCGTCGGCATGACCTTCCCTCCTTTAGTTCTAACCATGACTCACTTATTTTTAAACATGAGATACAAGTGTGTACATTAAAAAAAAAAAATTGTCTGACCGAGTGCTAACCCACTCAACAGCTGACCACCCATCATCATAGGCACAGGGGTGCCTGTGCTCCGGCGACCTTTTGTAATTCACCGATACCACGACAATTACAGGAGGTCGCCGGAGCACAGGTACCCCTGTGCCTATGATGATGGGTGGTCAGCTGTTCAGTGGGTTAGCACTCGGAAATGTCTGCAGAGTGGCTGGGATTTGAAGGTCCATATGTACTTGTCTGGGGATAGCTCCGGCGGGAACATCGCCCACCATGTCGCTGTCCGAGCAGCAAAATCGGGTGTCAAGATTCTGGGAAATGTACTTCTTCATCCTATGTTTGGTGGCCAGAAAAGGACTGAGACTGAGCAGAAATTGGATGGAAAATACTTCATGACAGTCCAGGATCGCGATTGGTATTGGAGGGCCTATCTCCCGGAAGGCGAGGATCGTGATCACCCTGCATGTAACATATTTGGTCCTAGGAGTAGGAGTATACAAGGGTTAGACTTCCCCAAGAGCTTGGTGGTTGTGCTTGGATTGGATCTTTGCCAAAACTGGCAATTGGAGTACGCCAAGGGGCTTATGAACTCGGGACATACCGTTAGCCTCCTTTACCTCAAACAGGCGACACTTGGGTTTTACTTCTTGGGGAACAATGAGCATTTTGAGATCTTCAAGACAGAGATCAAGAACTTTGTGAGATCATGTCTGGATGATGAAGAAGGGGCTATGTGAATTTGATGGTCCTGTCAAGTTTTTTAATAGTTTCTAGGGTAAATTACATCTATAGTCATCAACCTTCATAAGGTGTTTCTTTACAATCCTCAACCTTTGTTTGTTTCAATGTAGTCCTCAACCTATCAAAAATATGTCAAATTTGGTCGTTCCGTCTGTTGCATCACTAACTTTCCGTCACTCTTCACGGCTGTCCAAAAATGTTAATGCCTACAAGAGTGCAACGCATGACTACACGTCCCACTTGGCATATGAAAATATTTATTTTAAAATTTTTAATTATTATTTTTGGTATCGATTTTTAATAAGTTTTCTAACAACTGCATTTTAATTGTCATTGATTTTTTTGGACATTTTATCACCAAAGTGGGACTAAAATAATTTTATGGGACAAGAATAGGATATACAGTTTCAGATATATTTGGGTTCGGTGATTTCGTTATTCGTGTTGATGTTGGATCCATCTATATATTCGAATGGATTTGGGGTTGTTATCGAATTCGAATTGCTAGCTGTTCCAAACTTAAATTGAATCGGGTCAGTCAATTTTAGATCCAATCTTTTCCCATTTATTTTGATATCGGGTTAAGTTCAATGTCGTATTGATCTCATAAAATTTCTCACATTTAACCCCCCCCCAAAAAAAAAATTCTCATATCGGATTGGGTGTTATCGACTCTATCTCCAAATCCTAATTACAAGAGTAGCTTCTTCGGTTATTTTCATCAACAATTACTAGAGGAGCTAATTAAATACTAGATCTAGTATATTTGCGTTCAAATTGTAACCCGATTAAATCCTCAATTTTGGATGAAAACCTAATTGAGTTTTACTAGAGGAGCTAATTAAATACTAGATCTAGTATCTCCAAATCCTAATTGAGTTTTGGATGAAAACCTCAATTAAATCCTCAATTTTGTTCGTTCCTTCTCAGTACATTTCCCAGAATAGGTCCATTTAAGACATTTTTATTCATCATTTATATATTTACATCCATAATCTATAAAATTAAAGTTGGGCTCACTTTCAATTTATTTTTCTATTAACTTTATGAATATCTATTTTTAAAAATTTATTTAACCAATTAATATCTATATGACTCATTTGATGTATAAAAAAAAGACTCATTTGGTTCAATGGAGAAATTGTGGCCAAATAAAGTACGTGGTCTAAATTTCAAATCCTCTTAATGGTATTATCTAATATTTTGCTCTTAGAGTGTTGTTTTTCATTTTTTCTTCTCAAATTTGAAATTAAATTTGATGATTAAGTTGTGTTAAATGGATGGACATCGTATCTAAATGATATTTTATATTTAATCTTAATTGAGATTAAACCTATTATATATAGTATATTTTGATCTTTTTAAATGGTTATAAATTAAGATGATATTTTTTATTTTGAAAATTGATAGAATATTATTAGTTTTTAAAAATATCTTCCTATAAAAATAATAAGAATTAAATAAAACAGAGAAAATACTTGCAATAAAAGATTCACCATTTAAGAAATTTATTGATTGAAGCAAATTGATATGCTTAATTATATTATAGGTTCAAGAGAGTGTGTATATCTAAATATTTACCAATTGTAACTTATGCTAATAAAAAATGAGTATTTAAAAAAATATGTTTAAATTTGCTAGATAAGTTATTCAAATTTCATTACCCTATTGTAGAATTTATGCTATGTTAATTTTTTGCATCATTCACCAAGGATAATATCAGTCACGTAACTGATATAAAATTTTTTGTATCAATGGTCTGCTAAACAGAAGTCAATGTCAAAATCCAAGAGAATCTGTACATTGTTCGCTCATTTTCAATCCATTATTGAATTCTCATTTGGTTTTTCCTTATCTTTTCATATAATGATTCTCTACAATCAACAAAATTTGATCCAGGAAAAAGTGTGAGGCTAATTGAGAAATCGACTAATCACCTACTTGCTTTGTAAAATCAACCGAACAATTAATTGGGCATCTTTCTATTTTGGTATGTGTAGTACAATAATGCAATTAAACTTTATCTATTTTTGTATGTAACTTCACATGCTTTCCATCTTAAATCGGATTCCTCACTATCTAACATATTTACTAACACAACACGCAATGGAATTTCAATGAACTTTTTAAGAACAATTCATCGAACCGGACTTTAATTTTTTTTTAACAAAAGTGGGTGTGGATAGATATGGCGAGATTTGGTCATATGTCGATTTCATGTCGAATGTGTTCACATCACACATTAGAGAAGTCCTCTCAGTCTCCAAATACAAACTTTGTATATGTGATCTTATGTGGTCCTATGTTCATTTATCTTCACATGATTCGCGTTGGGACACCTAATTTGATATCTAAAAAATGTGTGACAGAAAAAATGTATGACAGTAAAAAAATCATCTCAAGAAATCAAGCAAGATCAATTTGGGGATTCAATTTCAATCAGAAACACAAAAACCCTAGGGCCCAATGAAAAATTAGGATCGATTATGAGGCTTCAATTTCAATTTACAAACCCTAGACAACAACACCAAAAGAAAGGATGAAACTTCAACAAAAATAATAAAAATTCAGAAGACGATTACCTGAGTGGGATCGTTGGGATTGGACTGAGCGAGAATGACCTTCCCAGCGCGAATCGCGAGCATAAAGTTCGTTTCAGCCTTGGTAAAAACTCTATCAGAGGGCCTATTAGCAAGCTCGGGAATAGGTTCGCCCTCGGATTGGTGTCCATGGTGGTTGTGGATGGCGATGAAACTAGGCGTATACTTGTTGAATTATTGTGTCTTTTATTACTTTTTAGAGGGGTGAAAATTGATCAATCAACTACAGTAATTGTGTACATGAAAGTGGAGAATATCATTAATAAGCTCGTTAACTTTTATATGAGTATGACAACACACAAATAACGACAATATCTTACAAAGGAAAAATATGGTTAATAATTTCGTTAAATTTTAAAAGTGACGTGACAAACATCAAATAACATTTATTGTATATATATGTTTTGATATACTCCCTCCGTTTCCTTTTAATTGACTTTTTACTATTCATGCACGTTTTTTAAGGTGTGAAAAACTATATGAAATAATAATTTTTTTAAATATTTTTTTCGACAATCTCATACTTATTGATGATAAGTATAATATTATTAAAAAAATATTTTTAAAATATTAATATTTAATATAGTTTTTATCGTTATAAAACTACGTGCATGACTTGAAAAAGTCATTTAAAAGGAAACGGAGGGAGTAGTTCAATAAGTGATTTTTTTTTTTGACAAGTTTAAAGCTTTAAATTCAATGGGATAGACGACAAATAACTTTATATTGTAGAGATGAATATTGTTAATAAGTTCGTTAAAGTATAGATACCACAAAAGTGGAGAATCTCGTTAATAACTTTGTTAACTTTTATATTTTGCAAAGGAAATACGGTTAATAAGTTCGTTCAATCTTAAAAGTGATACGACAAACAACAAATAGCATTTATTTGTAACGTTTTCAAAGTTGGGTACCTTCAAACTCAATAACATCCGGACCAGAAAATGATACCTCGATCTTTTCAATATCATCATATCTGGAAACACTAAGACACCAACACTATTGCAGAAGAAGTGTAAAAGTTTACAGCCAAAAAAGTATAAAACCATCATTATTGCTTGAGTATGTGATCTAGATCCTGATTGTAAAGTAGCCGAGTTCCTCACAATATGGTAACAAAGGTCAAGTTCTTCCACAAGCAATCACAAATCATAATTGAAATAAACAATGATGGTAAAGTCATGTTTATCAATGGATAATAGGGATACTAGTAATATTAATATTTTATTCTTCTATCTCCGCCACATCATCCTAACATCCCATTATTATTTTCCTCACTTTATCAATAGCATCTCTAGTATCACAAAACTCATCTTTTCATACCCACTCAATTTACAAATATACCTCTCTCCAACAATTACTTTCATTCTCGATTATATTATTATATTCATTTATTATTATTAAAATATTAATATTAAATTAATATTATTAAAATATCATAATTAAATTATTAATTATATATCTTCCATTATTTATTATTTCAAATTATTCCATAATTACACTTTAATTTTTCAGATTTTATTTTGCATATTTATAATCAAAGAGAACTATTTTTTTTCAAATATACTCAAACATATTCAAAATTGATGTCTACATAAAGATAAAAATAAATTTAGTATTTTGGTAAAAAAATTATTTTTATTTTTTTTTACCGAAATTTGGATTTTAATGGGTAAAACTGATTTTTTCTAGCCTAAATCTCGACTGTTCACCACACCACAAGTGTCTTCCATCCGGTGCGGCTCTCCTGCAGGCGAATTAGGCCACCAAACGTGTCTTCCCAACAGTTGAAGATACAGGCGCATGAGCTTCCACTGCTGCTTGTTGCCTCCTTTCTTTTCCTCTAACGACGCCGTTTTGAACCTCAATCTCCCAAAAATAAATGTGTTGTCCAGCTAGCATCACATGGGTTGAAAACTTTTGGAGATAGTATCGATACTGAAGAAGTATCCTTCTAGTATCGGCAAATCAACTGTACCAATTTTTTATTATTAAAATCTCTAGCATCTTGAACAGAAAAGTGTCCGATAAAAACGGCCTAAGAAAACAATGAATAAAAACATGAGCCATAAAATGTAAGCACCAAGCACGGATGATAAAGTGAAGAAATAAACATACTTTGTAGATTTCATAGGAACAAAAGTAAAATTTCTTAACAAAAAAAAAAGTTGCATCCATCAAGTAGGTTTGGATTTCTGACTATACAGCTATACTACCTCCTCCACATACCTCCTCCACATATGTCATTTCACAAATCACAAGTTTTAAAGCAGGTATAAAATTACATCAAATCAGCTTTATTAACTACACTTTACTTCCCTATTTCTAACTATTGCACCAAGTGGACCAAGGATAAAAATAGTTTCTTTAATTTTTGGAAAAATGACTAAAAATAATACTCCCTCCGTATCGCAATACTTGTTGTTTTAGCTCTATGCACGCTTATTAACAAAATCTATATTTACTTTACTTTTATAGGTTAAAACACCTAAAATGAACAATTATTATCTATAAAAAGAGCAATCATTACCTATAAAGATAATAATTATAGCTAAAACAACAAGTTTTTTGATACACCTTTACTAGTCTAAAACAACAAGTATTGCGATACGGAGGGAGTACCAACTATCACTTATGAACTAAAAATAATACGAACTAAAAAAAGTCTTAAAATAATACAAACTATCCATCCATAAACCAAAAATAATACAAACTTTAAATCCAACTAAAAATAATACAAACTTTAAATCCAACTAAAAATAATACAAACTTTTGAAGTTGGACTAGGAGAAGAATTAAAACAAAATATTATTTACCAAAATTACAAAAATATGTGTATATAGTCACACTTTGCACAAATGCACCCCTTTTATTTTTAAGGGGTGATTTGTCAAATATACAAATCCGGAGGCCATATTAGCCAAATATACACGATTTCGGGAATTTTGCCAAAATATACACAATTATACTTTCCAGATCTCGGACCACCTCTCTCTCTCCTTTCTCCGGATCTGGGCGCCATTGAAGGCGATGGAGACGACCGCCCCTCTCTATCTCTCTGCGCCGATGAAGACCTTCTCGTTCTCGTGCGCTGACGGAAGCCGAGAGCAGAACCGACGCTCTTCTCCTTTCCTGACCTCTTGCTGTCGGATCTAGGTTTCGATTTGATGCTATTCGGATCTAGGTTTCGGCGCTGAATCAGGCTCCTCAAACTGAAGGTTTCGGATCTAGGTTTCTCGTACTCCTCCATTTCCGACGTTGCGCTCGCGCTACGGAAGGCCTCGGCGCTGAATCAGGCTCGAGCTACCTTGCGGCGGCGGTGCCTGCCTCCTCTTCCGCCTATGCTTCTCCATTGCTGACAACATATAAATAATGTCTACTTTTCTATTTCGGAAGAGAGTGGCTTCATTCCTTACTTGAAGGACTAAATGGAAACTGAAGTAATGGAAAATGAAGCAGCAACCACAAGAGAGAATCTGTTGCTGAAATTGGAGGCAGATAACGGTGTTGCAGATTCTGCTGTAACTCCTTATCTTGTGTTCAGCATTTTGGTTGCTTCCTGTGGCTCCCTCGTCTCTGGCTGCACTGTAAGTCCTCGTCTTCCGACTCTCCTTTGTTGTTCTAAACTTGTGAATTGTGATTGATCATCACCTTGATTAGTTACTGTCATAATGTAGCATGTTATCTCACTTTAGAAATAAAATAAAAACAGAACACAAACCAATTATTGGTTTTCGCTACTGTTTTGGTAATACAGAATCAAATATATGAATTTAGATCTCATGGTGTAACCAAAGAAGCTACTAGTCTTCCCTGTTGACTTCACCAAACGTCACCTTGTGATGTCAGCATCAAAATTGTCAGCCTTCTAAGCAGCACATGTTGATATAATACACCTATACCTTGTCTTGTTGTAGGTGGGGTATACGTCTCCTGTCGAATCAGCGCTGATGTCTGACCTGGACCTTTCAACTGCGCAGGTAAGTTCAGTTGTTACACAACCAAAATACATATATTATAAAATACTGTAATGCTTCTCCATTGCTGACAGCATATTGAAGGTAATGCTTACAATCGGAGTTATAGAGAGATGGAGGTAAGCTCCAGCTCCGTCAGCGCTGACATCCGTGTGCAGTAGTTCAAGTTCTCTTTTTTTAGCAGCTCCAGTTCCGTCGGCGCTGACATCGCGCGACGTCCACGTAGTTGATTCTGACGAGGTGATGATACGACCCGTATGCTCTCTATCTCAATTTTGAACTGGCTTCCTCTGATTTGAGTATGGTATTTGATTGATAGCATTTGCAGTACTCTTTGTGATTGATGATAGTTTTTGGATGATTGACATTGATGCACTTGTGTTATATATTGATATGTTAGGTCTAGAACTTCTTTGATGGTTGTTGCTGCTGAGTTTTTGGATGATTGACATTGATGCACTTGTGTTATATATTGGTATGTATTTCATGTCAGCCTTTCAATTTATCTCTCGGTGATGTCTTGCTCCTTTTCTGATGTTATTAAGCCAGATTGAGGTTATGCTGACACTGTCGGTGGCCTGTGTGATGGCTGTTCGTTGAACTGAACTGTTGGGCTACGCTTTTTGATTGATGATCTCTAGGGCCTGCTGACTGTTTTAGTTGTTCCATGTTTCTTTTGAGATCTCCTGAATTTAGTTCAATTAGGGGCTAATTTATGGGATTGATGCTATTCATTGCCATAACAATGTCTATAATGCCACCATCTTCCCTCACAATGTGGGGCTGACACCAAGCAAGTGACAAACTCAAGCTATGATTGTGTTGTGTCTTATTTTTTGGCTACGGTGTTGCTCCATTTGTATTACATTGTTTACTTTTTTGGGGGGTCAAATGTATTGTATTGTTAACTATATACCACTAGCTAGTTATCAGTTTTCATATAGTAATTAATTTGCATTTTGTTTATGATGGATGAATCTGTTTTTTTTTTGCTGACACGAATACTTTATTTAGTCTAGTTGTTTGGTCATAATTTCCCATCTGCTTCATTTTCTGCTGACACAGATACTTTAATTAGTCTCGTTCCGGACATTGGTGTCAGCACCATCGGTGTCCCAGACGTCAGCATCATCGGCGTCAGCATTGTTGGCATCCCCGACGTCAGCATTGTTAGCATCCTCGGCGACAGCATCGTTGGAGTCCTCGACGTCAGCAATGTTGGAGTCCTTGACGTCAGCATTGTCGAAGTTCCCGTTTGTTTACTGCTATTTTGATGCAAATTAGAGGAAGACATGTTTTTGCTATTTAATTCTTGATGCAAATTAGAGGAAGACATGCTTTTGCTATTAATTCTTTTACAATGCTCAAGTGTGTTTGTAATGGGGTATTTATTTGTAATAGGAGAACATGTAATTGGTTGATATATTATTGATTACATCGGCGTCAGCAACTTCAGCAACATCAACGTCAGCACCGTCGGCGTTAGCATCCCCATACTCGGCGTCAGCATTCCCGACGTTTATAGGGACGCTGACGCCGACGTCGGGAATGCTGATGTCAGTAGTGCTGACACCGTTTACGAGGATGCTGACGCCGACGGTGATGACATCGGAGATCAAATAACATTAGAAATTTTATATAAAATATAAAAGGGGGAAAACAACGAAACAAATGAATGTTCTAACAAAAAAAAGAAACAAATAAATATTTTACTTTTATTTTTAGTAGTGAGAAACAAAGAATATCACGTCTAAAGTGTGCTGACACCGTTTGAGGGATGCTGACGCCGACGTCGAAAATGCTGACGCCGTCGGGAATGCCCTTATCAACATAAAGCTGGTACAATCACTGATTTGATGTCCTTCAACATGGATGTATGCTTTGCTGAACAACTTCTAAATTCAGAAAAATACACTTGTGCTTCGAACTATAAACTGGTATCCTTGGTTGATTAATAAAGAGTTTGGTTGGGAAATAATGTCAATCAAGTGTGAGCTTTAAGAAGTTTACACACGTCTAAGTGTAAATGCAAATCAGATACAGAAGCAAATGCTTGGTCAAATCAACTACTGAAACTTGGATGTCAGCGCTGACGGCGATGAATTCAACGGGATCTCTCATTCACGGATGATATATACCGTCCCTGCCCAAGTGCAGCTTCTCGTTCACATGCCGAAGATTCAGAACACCATGTCAGCAACCTAGACTCGATCAATTGCACTCGATCTTGTTGAATTGATCAACACTGTGCTAGTCTAATGCAAACCACGATTACCTGGTTTCTGTTACCCGAGGATAGATGCAAGCCTCAAGCTGCTGCTATCCAGTCTCCACTGGAGTTTTGGTCAGCGCTGACGATGAGCGAGAGGGCGAGGGCGAGGGCATTAGATTGCCTGAGAGCTCATTAGATTGCCTGAGATTCAATACCAAAGGTCGACTTAAACTCTTTAAGGAAGCAAACTAAAGATCATTTGCAATTTACAAAGTGAGATAAATATATTTCCTACCTACTAAGCATCAAGACTTGCTTTAGTATTTTGCATAATAATAGCTGGCAACTCAAAAAATTCATCCTCAACTACATATTCACACAAGCTAAAACAGTTCCTGACAGTCATTAAACCATCAACACAATATATCATCATAATTCATCAGTGAAAAAAATAATGAAAAGGCTCAAAAGAAATCCAAACACTCAGTAGGCTCTCATGCTGTACAATCAGTAGCCTCTCATGATGTACACTCAGCAGGTTCCAAAATCACTTAAAATGAAGCTGTAGTTAACCATAAACAGGTTCCAAAATCATTAAATTCGCACTCATAAACCAGGAAAAAAAATCAATCTACTTATAAAGCCTATTTGTGTAATCTGAAGGGAACAGAAAGATAGGGCAAAGAACCACAATACATAGTGTAATCTGAAGGGAACAGTCAACATGAAGCTGAAATAAAATCACAATGTACTTAGCAGCAACTAAAGAACAATGTTTCATGGAGTATGTCAGCAAATCGAGTAATACAGAGAGGAGGAGGAGAAGGAGCGAATCCAGATCTAATCTGGTATTTCCTCGTCTACTCCAATCGATCAACGCATTTCCAATCTCTAATTGCTAAGCAATAGGAATCAAAACATCAAACAGAGAGAGATGAATACCTTCGATCAACGCATTTCGTCGAACATGTGGAAGACGAAAGTAGGCGGAGCAAGGAGAAAGAATGTCCGACAGAGCACGCGAGAACAGCGCGGACAACTCCTTGGTCATGGAACGGGGCTTTGTCACCCTAGCGTCGTCTTCACCGCCTCGCCACAAATCTGGAAATTCTGTCTGAAGCAGCAAGCCAGCAACATCTCCGGCGACTGTGCCTGGAAGTAGCGAAGAGCTCTCAGAGGCAAGGACGAGCGTCGACCGGCTCTATCGCCTTCTCAGATCTCTTCCTCCCTCCCCTGACTTCTCGAGCCCTAGATCGACGAACGGCGATTCTGAAGCCCGGACTTCTCAGATCTTCGATCTGATCCGGTTGAGCGAGAGAGGTGAGCGATGAGATCCGGTTGAGCGAGATTCGGCGGTGAGAGGGAGGACGATTTGGATCCCAAATCGGGAGCGTTGAGCCAAAACAGAGAGGTCGGGAAGGAGAAATAGTGCAGAGAGGTTGATCTGGAGAAAGGAGAGAGAGAGGTGGTCGAGATCTGGAAAGTATAATTGTGTATATTTTGGCAAAATTCCCAAAACCACTATATATTTAGAGAAAATTTGCGCCGAAGGCGCAAATTTTGGCCCAATTAGCGAAATATACACGTTTTTGTATAATTTGCCAAATTATACAAAACGGCACACGCGCACAAACACACTCCCTCACCCCCACCCCCGATACCACTCAACTGCTCACTCCCTCCCCTTTCTCTCTCTCGTTTCTCGCTCTCTCCATCGCGGTTTCATCCGAGAATCGTCGTTTCCCGGCCATTTCGTGCTCGTTCTCGCCCGGTATTGAAGGTTATTCAGGATGGCTATCAGCGCAGGTAAGTGATTTGTTGATTTTGGACCGTTTCTGTGTGTTAGGGTTTTGATTATGGTTGATTATGCGTTGGCGAGGTTTTGCGATGTTGCGATTGGTGTCTTTAGGGTTGTTTGGGATGAAATGTGTGTTGTTCGTTCTGAATCGTACTAGTATGTGCGTTGTTGAGTAGTTACGACCTCTCTTCTGTAATGCTGACATCGATTTTGGCATCTCATTCCGTTCTTTTTGAATTCATCTCCACCCCTTTGCATGTCTACTATTTGTCGTCTTTGATTTTTGGCGTGGTATGGGTGTGGTGTGCGTGTTTGTGTTTGGGTTCATATATCTGTGGGGCTGACATCCATTTGTCTCTATGGTTATCTTGTTTTTGTTATGTTGACAGGGACCTCAACTGATCTCGATAACTACAAATGCAAATTCGATGTGAGTCTATGAAATTTATGTAGCAGGTGTTGTCATTTTGTTTGCCTTAAATGTTGACAGGTGTTTTGGTATTGAATCTGTATACATTTTTTTGCAGAAATTGAAGTATTGCATTCCATACAAAGAACGATTTCATGCCAGATCTAATCTATACTGCCGGCCTGCAGTTTGTGACATCATTAAAGAAGAGTTGCTGCCCTTACACTACAAGATGTTGAAGAAGAGCTGTCTGGGATGGGTGCTTTCACAGGGCAACAATATGATGGTTAACTTTCAGTTAATCCATCAAATGATGTTGCGTCAGGTTAAGACAAAGAAGAAGAAGGAACTATGGTTCAAAGTTGATGGACTGATAGCTCGTTTTTCTCTTGCTGAGTTCCATGTAATGACTGGTCTTCCATGTGAAGACCGCGTCTGCAAACCTCCGAAAGCAGTGACTTTTTCTGATTTTCTTGGGATTGATAAATGCTCCCACGATGATTTGATGGATTGTTTCCGACAAATGAAGAAGACGTCGAAGAAGAAGCTATATTTAGCAAGGCTGTTGCTCATCGAGATGGTTGTGTGTTATAGGCGGATAGACTACATCACTGAGGAAAATCTATCCCTTGCTTGCGATGACGAGACGTTTGGACAATATCCATGGGGCAGACAGTCCTATGAAGCTCTATTGAAGGCCTTGAAGAAGTCAGCTACGATGGATCGCAAGAAAGCTAGGCCTTCGTATGAGTTGTATGGATATTGGATTGCTTTCCAGGTATTCTGTTTACTTGTTTGATATATCCTTGCAATCAATTCTCACTATGTGTCAGCATTGAAGGTATTCCTCACTACGTATCAGCATTGCATGTATTCATTACTTGTGTCAGCATTCATTACTTGTGTTTTGCATGACCACTTGTTTTGTTTTTACAGGCCTGGATATTGGAAGCTTTTCCGGCGTTGGCTGAAAAGTTTGCCTGTAATTTGAGGATGAATGATAGATATCCTCATTCCTTGCACTGGGTTTGCAAGGTTAGGCACAGTTATGATGAAGCTGACGAGCTATTCGATGGCGACTTGGTAAGAGAAATATATCAGTGCTGACACCAACTCTGTCTTCTTATATACATGTGTTTTCTTATTTATATTTTTTTTGATGTGCATGATAGACACCGCTGTTTCCAAACTACGGAGAGTTTGCAAGAACCCCAGGCATGGGTTATATCGATGAAGAGGCTGACGATGTTTGTGATGCCATTGGTGAGCCTATGTTTTCGCAACCACCTACTGATATTCTGTATGATTGTCGGCATATGCGCAAGTATGCATATGAAAACAAGTTTTTATGTAATGATGGGTCAGAGATTGAATCATTTATGTCTTTTGAGTATGGTTTTGTTGGCGGAGAGGAAGAGGAGAGATCTGCTGAGATAGAGAAGCGAACGAACAGGAAACGTGAGGCTGACGAAGGAAATGTTGAGGGCAAATCTGTTGATGTAGAGAAGGGGAAGAAGAGGAAAAATGCTGACACAGGAAAGCCTTCTAAGAAGAAGCAGAAAGGTACATCCACTGAGACCCAGGGGAAGAGAGTTGCTTTGAGGAGAGGGCGTTCTAGTGGAACTCCACTAACCAACCCTCAAGATGGGAGGAAGGCTGACATAGAAGTTATAAAATCAATCAGGAGGAAGGCTGGGAGGATTAGGAAGAAGGCTGTTGCCTTTAACAGTTGTGAGGAATCTAAGAGAGATGTGATTGCTTATGCTGACACAGAGACAACCACACTGGATGCAGACAGGGTATCCAAGGAGGGTGGTGCTGACAGGGAGGAGGCTGTTGGATATGCTTGTGATACATCTGATGAGGATAAACCTATTCAGTATATTTTGAAGAAGAGGAAGAAAGCTATGGGAAGTACAGGGAAACGTAGAATGTTGTACAAAAGTAGCAGTTCAAACAAGTCTTCCTCTATCCCCAAACCCCCTGTTGATGCGTGTCTATCCCCCGTTGAAGTTGTGAATGATGCCTGTAGAGCGATTGTACCAGTTGGTGAGGTGCAAGGTGAAGCCCAGGCTGACACAGGAAAGGCTGACCCCAATGATGATCAACCAGATGGCAACCAAGGTGTTGATGCTGACACTGAGAATGCTGACCCCAATGACGGCACTGAAGGGGTTGATGACACCAATGTTGATGCTATGATTGAGAATGCTCTGTTACTTCTGAACAAAGGAATTGATGCTGACACTGAAGATGTTGTGGGTGATGGTCAAGACGGTGACACTATTGGTGATGAAAAGCTGGAGGTAGGTGCCAACAGAGACACTGGGGGTGATGACAAGGGGGATTGTGGTGGCAACCGGGAGGGAGTGTTTGAGGAGCATTCAAAAGAGCCAGGGTTGGATGGTGGTGATAAAGATGAAAATGCAAAAGGGCGTGTTGTTGCTGGTGAGGCTGACGCTAAATTCAACCCAGTTTGGGTACATGATTTAATTAAAAGGATTGAAAAACTTGAAGAGCTTCCTGCACGCGTAGATGATTTAGTAAGAAGGGTTGAAAAGCTCGAAGAATTGCTTGCACGTCTAAATGAGCTGGGGTCTCGTGTTGATAGGGCGGTTGAACTTGTTGCAATGGTGACAGACCTGATGGAAAAGTACAATTCCCTTGAGAACAGGGTAACACTGCATGAATCTACTGTTGCAAGGTCACAGTCATCTGTCAACATTGATCAATCAAGTACCAAAGTGGTGAATGCTGACATGAAGATGGGTGTTATCATTGAGGACGCTATTGCTGAGCAGGAAGCTGAGTTGGATTCACCCAAAGGTTGTAATCAAATGAAGACATCTTCCTGTGGTGATGAGAGAGATGAAGCCCAAAGAATTACAGGTGATGTGGTGGTTCCGGAGTCTATCATTCCTGTCACATTGGTTGAAGGACAGAGGACAATAGAGTCAGATTCAGTTCAATATGCTGTTGATCTAGGCCGTGATTCTGATTTGATGTCCATGGAGCCAAGAGGTGAAGAGTGTAAGGACGAGAAGGCTGACATTGCAGTAACTCCACCTCCTACCATTGCACCACCAGGGACTATCATCCTCGATTCTCCTGAAGGCGATGAAAATGCTGACAAGCTTCCATTGCCTGTAGTGACTGACTGGGTTGCCTTCAGCAAGCACCCTAAAGTAGTCGAAGAGATTGAAGAACTCAGGCGATCCAAGCGTATCCCAAAAGCGAGTACTTTTCTGACGAGTCCATTTGAGCAGCAAGAAAAGAAAGGAAGGTGGCCCAAGCACAATGCGAAGAAGTCGCTTTTGAGTGAAGACGATCATGAGTTCTTGTACAAAACTATGAAGAGTAATCGGTATTTTTTTTTATCTTTTTACTCGTTATATAATCATTAACTGTCTTGTGCTGACACCTCTACCTCTTATGACTCTGTGCTTAATTCATAACTTTTGCTTGTTTTCAGGGATTTTTCTGTCGTTGTTGCTTCCGGAAGAGTTGATAAATCCTTTTTTAAACCAATTCTTAACAAGGACATGTGGCTGGAGTGTTCGGTAAACGATATGGCAGCAATTATATTTCATATTGTTTGTCTTTTGGTTTTTGTTTATTAATATTTGTCGTTGTATACCTAGCGCTGACAGTAGCTTGTTACTGTGTGTTGTAGCATATTGAAGCAGGGTTGTATTATTTGAGGAAGAGGATCCATGAGGAAGCCGATAAGTATGCAGAGTTCATTGTCCTTGATTGGCTTTTCTATCAGAACTACCTGCCAACTTGTGCTAAAGCGTACAAAGCAGATTCGCCTGTGACAGACATGATTGGGAGCTATTTCCTGGGTCTTTTCCCTGACCAGTATGGCAAACCATGGGCGTCTGCAAACAGGATTTACACACCCTTTAACGTCATCAACAAACACTGGGTTGCCTTAGAGATCATAATTGATCAGAAGGTGATCAACGTATATGACTGCAATGTCTATGGTGTCGGCAAGGGTGTAGTAGATGCAGAACTGCAGCCTATTGCTCACTGGCTTCCTGTACACTTGGATAAGTGCGGAATATATGAAAAATTTAGCACCACACCATTTGAGATAAGGAAGGTCCCTGACATGGTGCATGACAAATCTGGGTTTGTACTCTTACCTAACTTTTATATTGATTGTTGACATACATTTACTTTCTGTTTATCTGTTGTTGACACACCCCTATTTGTCTGTGTTTGTGAGTGTGTGCAGAAGTGCTTGCGGGGTGTTTACAGTGAAAGTAATCGAGGCTGTTGTATTTGGCGGAGATGTCACCACAATCACATATGAGAAGCTATCCCGCTACTACAGAGAGCTTATTTGCTCAGACTTGATCAAGGAGTCTTGGAGCTTCATAATTTGAGCAATGCTGACACTATCATTCTGAGTTCTTAGTTTAAGTGACATTGTAGTTTGGATATGAAGGTGGATATTAACTGTATGTATTTTGTTGACATCATTATTCTGGGTTTGGATATTAACTACTTCCACTGAACATCGTTCGCGTATATTGAAATGTATGTATTTTGTTGTGTTTAATGTACTTATTCGGAACTAAGCATCTGGTTTTTTACATTAGATCGAATTTGATATAGTCTCCAATCACATACAATGTAAAAAATCCAATATGACATACAGCAATGCTGGAAAGAAAGTGCATTGAATCTTCTTGAAAACATATGGGAATGTATCAGTGTCAGCATTGCCCATAATGCTGACATGGGGTTATGTAAACTATGAAAAAAGTAATTTCCAAAACAGAATCAGGTTTATGATATGCAATATATATAACTGGGAGGGGGCGTTTCTAAGTGATTGTATCCTAGAAGTTTATGATATAAAGCGAGCCGGTCTCAAGCAATGCTGACACCATCATTTTTTGGAGTACTTCAGTCTTCTCTTTAGCTCACACTTAGGCAACAGTCTATTGGAGGGAGGTCTTCCTGGTCCCCTCTTAACAACAGGAGGGTAACACTTTATAGATCTTATTGCTTCAGGGACGCCTGATTCATCCTCTGTCAGCACTGGGTATATTGTTTCAGCATAAGCTAATTTCCAAGCATCAGTTGTGTAAAATCTGGCAACAAAGTCTGATACATTCGCCTTAACCTTCATGATGGCTGAAAGAGCATGAACACATGGGATCTTCTCTATATCGAAAAACTTGCAAGTGCATGTTTTTGCTGACAGGTCCACTATTGCGTGAGACCCTTGCCCTTTTACTTCAAATTTATATTCATCCAGCCTCTGAACTTTGTATTCTCTAGCTTGATCTTGCAGGTTCCTAATCAAATCAAGTACTGCTGGTGTCAGCGTGTCCTCATGTTTGGATGCCTTTTCTCTACGCTCTTGGAACCATTCCCCGAGTTTCTCTCTAGCAAAATTCAACAGTGCAACAATAGGGTAATTTTTCTTCCCCTTGAAAATGGAATTTATGCTCTCTGCATTATTAGATGTCATCATGTTGTATCTGGTGATTGGTGAATGTGCTCTAGCCCACCTATGCACTCCTGGTGACACTAAATAGGTCGCCATCTTCGGGCAGCTTTCCCTTATGCGGTTAAAATATTTGTCGAACTCCCCAGTACTATAACTATCCGCTGCTTTCTTGAACCAATTTCCCAAGTATCTTTTCTTGAATGTGCTTCTAATGTTTTGTTCCATGTGCCATCTACAAAGGCAGTGATGTGCACTGGGGTAAACCAAGCCAATTGCTCTTGCAATGCTGACATGTCTATCAGACACAAACACCAGATCATTTGATGGAGGAACAACCCTCATCAGCTGGCGAAGAAACCACTCCCAAGAGCTGTTGTTTTCTGTGTCAGCAATGGCAAATGCAAGGGGGAAAATATTTCTGTTTGCATCTTGCGCTACTGCCCCAAGCAAAGTCCCTTTGTATTTCCCAGTTAAAAATGTTCCATCAATAACAACAACCTGTAAAATAATGATCATAAGTTGTGCGATGACAAAGGAATATTCAAAAGTGATCTGTGCTGACACTGATAAGTTTATACCTTTTTCAATGCAGGGAAGGCCCGAATGCACTGCCCAAATGATAAAAATAAGTATTTAAACCTGCCATCATCATCTGTTGACATCAATGCAACAGTTCCATCATTCTTCTCCATAATCATGTGATAAAATAATGGCAAGTCAGCAAAATTTGACTCCGGTGTCCCTCTGTCCCTTTCTTGTGCAATTCTTCTTGACTTCCATGCTGTCCAATAACTAATGGGAATTCTTTTTTCAGTCCTCATTTTATCCATTATCTGCTTTGGATTGTAGCCGCTGCTGACACTGTAATAATGCATACATTAGAATGAATGATGTGATACCTGAACTGAGTGTTACTTTGATGATAAAATATAGACACTTACACTGGCTGGATTATGCTTGCTACCACTGAGGAAGGTGCTTGCCTGCAATTGCTTGTCCTCACATCCCATGTGCATGTGTGCAAACCATTGTACGCTGACACCTCGTAGCAATTCTGAGAAACAATATTTACGTGTAACTTCCATCTGCAGCTAGTATCCACGCAATGCGCCCTAAAATACTTGGGTTCAGATCTCGTTACTCGGTACCCAAATATTTCTGTCACCGATAATATACGTAAAGCATCCTTCATTTCCTTCTTTGATTCAAAGGTTCTCCCAATGTACATTGTGCTGGATGAGGTATTGTTGAAACTACTCATGCTAGAGCTGTCATCCTTGCAATCTTCAATTGTTTTATCTCTACTGCGCATGGAAGAGTACAGTCTCCTCCAGGTGTCAGCATCACAATCAATGTCATTATCATCCTCCATATCATCATCCATATCATCATTCATGTCATCTGATCCCACCGTCTGCATTTGAGGGTCGGCAATCATATGATTTTGCTCCCTGTCATACTCAATCAATCCAACTGATTTCACACTCTCCCTGTCAGCTGTGTCAACAATTGCAAGTGGTTGTGCCTGTATGCTGACACACAACTCAACAGCATAGTCTACACCATCTAGTGTTGATATATCGAGGAATTCTTTCAAATCAGTGTCACAATCAACTATAAGTGGGGCTTTGAGCTTTTTGCATGGGTGCAAATGACTAAATTGCAATTCAAGAACACTGTCTACATTGAATCTAGTGCACACCTTTCTCTTCAAGTCTTGTAGTGTTGTTGAATCATACAGCAAAAACACCTTTGATGTTGTATTTCCAACAAATTCCAGGCCTGTGTCAGCAAACACCCATGATCCACCAAATACTACTATAATCACATGAGGTTCCATTTATGATTGACCTATCAATTAAATAGAGACAATATGCAAACAATCAGTGTCACAATGAGTTTACTCTGATTCCATGTCAGCATGATAGATATAAGTTAGATACAGGCAATATATATATAAGTACAATGAATTGCATTTGATTCCGTGTCAGCATGATAGAAATAAGTTAGATACATGGCATTTATTTACGAAATCTCAAACAGTGTCAGCATTATACAACGAGGCTAGAAATCAAAACAGATCTATGTAGAACAATTCAAACAATTAATTTCTTTCAATTCATTCAAGTACAACATTTCGAATTGATCCAACAGAGATATTTTAAGGATCGTGATGTTGACAGATCTAGCAGATCGATGAAGAACCTGAAACTCTATATATTGTTGACGACTTACTGTGATTTGTATCGAAACAGTAACAACTGAAGTCGAAATTACAAGATCTACACTATACGAGTTCATCTATTGGATATAAAACGAAATCTACAAACGAAATTTACAGATCTATGAACGACAGATCTACCAATTATACGAATGCTGACATCAAAACCACAATTCAGTAATGCTATGATATTAGATAGATGTAGTGATAGATGTAGTACCGAAAATTGGCGTTGATCGGCGTTGATCAATACATACAGGCTACCGCGATCGAAAATCGGAGGGAGTTCTATCTCGTGTCAGCGTCGGAGAGATCGGGGGGGAGGGTGCGCGTGTCCCGTGTAGTATTGTGTATATTTTGGCAAAATTCCCAAAATTGTGTATATTAGGCTAATATGGCCTCCATATATGTATATTTCGCAAATCGCCCCATATATTTATTCAACTTTACAAAAAAAACCACTTTTATTTTGAAATTAAATAAAATCACATCCACTTTATCCATAATTATTCAAAAAAAAAAAAAGGAATCATATCCTAGAATTCATGTAATTTTGCGTAAATTCTAAAAATTGGGTTGTATAACTTGTATTATACAAAGTTGGACAACCACATTGTCGGTTTAATGCATTTAAATTATAAAAGGTGGATTTGTGGAAAGTATGAATATTTATAGATTAATTTAATTTTAATAAATAAAATTTTATTCAAAATCTTATCATAATTGAAGTTCAAAAGTTTGTATTATTTAAAGTCCAAATTTCATTGTTTGTATTATTTTTGGTTGATTTTAAAGTTTGTATTATTTTTGGTTTATGGGTGGATAGTTTGTATTATTTTAAGACTTTTTTTAGTTCGTATTATTTTTGGTTCATATCTCATAGTTGGTATTATTTTGAGTCATTTTTCCTTAATTTTTTTTTTGAGGAACTTATTCATTTCAAAGTTAAATTTCATTACTCAAACTCAATCATCTAAGTTTATTCGACTGATTTTAATTGAGATATGAAGGTGAGTAAACTCATTTTAGGGCATTAGTTTGCCAGTAGATTGCATATGTATCTTTATATTTGTCGAGTATCTTTATATTTGTAAAGTTTTTACCATTTTAAAATTTTCCTACTTATATAGGTCATGAAAAGTATTAACATACAACATTTATTCGTATTTCTTGCCTTGCTTTTTGGGTGCACCCACTACTTATATAGGCCAGATTTTACTAAATACCCCCAATTGACCACCACCACCCAACACACAAGAGACAAGAAAAGAAACCCCACCAAAAACCAGTGGTGAGTAGATCAACTCCACACATTACATTGCCTTTGCCCTTCTTCATCATCCAGGCATGGTCTCACAAACTTCTTGATCTCCTGCCTGTTGCTTTTTTATACATAGTTTTTTTGTGTAATTCATCATTTTTGTGTAATTTATCATCTCCTGCCTGTTGCTTTTTTATACATAGTTTTTTTTTATATAGATTTTGTTACCTGAGATTTTAAGCTACAGTTCTTAGCAGTTGAATTGGGCGCACACACACACACATTTCTGCTGTAGAACTGGAGTTCAGTTTTAGTCTATACATTATTTTTGGTGCATTTCCTTTCATGTAGCATTTCAGAGTTCAGCTTTAGTCTATCCATTATTTTTGGTGCATTTCCTTTCATGTAGCATTTAAATTGGAAGTTTTGCATTAAGCAAGCACACGCACACACACACCCACCCACACACCCACCCACACGCACACACCCACACTCACCCGCACCCCCACCCACTCACCCACCCACCCACCCACCCACACAGATATTTCTGCTGTAGAACTGGAGTTCAGTTTTAGTCTATCCATTAATTTTGGTGCATTTCCTTTCATGTAGCATTTAAATTGGAAGTTTTGCATGAAGCATGCCCTTGTGCTGTTTATCTAACAATGCGTGCTCTAAAAATACTACCCAGTGCTGCTCACCATGACCGTCATGTAAGAAGCCACATCAAATATGTACATATTCATCTGCACACTCAAGTCATGTTGTTGAGACATCAACTGTGAAGAGGAGTCTAGATAATACCGAAAGCTTGCATCTTTTTTAGTTTATGGTTTAAGTGCATTGGTGTCTGTCGCATTGAGCACAGCTGGACTTTCTTTGTCAGATGAGGTATCATGGATATGGTCACATTATCAGGCGCATTGCTCTGATTTTTTTAAATAGATGTTTCTTTCATACAAGTTACTCTATGGTTGCTGCTTGTCTGGTGACCCTTCTATCAGCTTGAAGATAATAAGCACACATTTTAAGTGTTTGGCAGGTGATTTAGATGACTAAAGGTCTTATTTGATTTGTTAGGCTCAATTTGAGCAATTTGAGGTTTAGGCTTCTTTGTTATTGTATTGAACCTGAAAGCATTGATCCAAAGACCTTAAAATTTGCTATTGTAATTCTTGCTATTGATTTTGTTTTACTCTTGTAAACGAGCTCTATTGCGATCCGAAATATGACTTGCGAGGCTTTTAATTGTATTATGTATAGAATGCGAATATGATAACCGCGCGGTTCTTGCCTAGTATATATATATATATATATGTGTGTGTGTGGCATTAAACTTGCACATGCCAACCAATGTTTTCTTTGTTAATTGGCAAATAATTTGGGCACTATCTCTTTTAAAAATTAGTGGATTCCATTCCATGGTTTGGCAAACAAATACAACTAATAAACCCCTAATTAACCATTTTTAACAAGCTAGGGGAGACCCAGGCCACATTTTTCAGTATGTTGTGATGAATCATTATCAGTATGTTTTTTTTGCTTCCAAGTATAAATCTAAATGGACACATGGCGTTGGATTGAGAAGAAGGTTTCAAGTTACAAGTTTTATGCCACAGTTTTCATCTTCTGAGTTTCCGAGGAATAGTTACAACTACAACTACAAGGGTAAGCGGGTAACTCATTGATGGCTTCAGCAGAGGAGTACCTTTGTACTTATTTATCTTACATTGGAGAAGTTAAAGTGGGTTGGCTGTTGCAGTAACAGGAATTGAACACGAGAGAAGTAAACAAACAAAGAAGAAGAAGGAGAAAATGGGAGAAATCCATCTCTACTTGTGATTAATCACAGTAACATTTACATAGTATATATAACATACCACCAAAGCCATGGATACATACAGCTTTGATCCAGAACCCATGTTCTAAAATTAGCACTTACAACCCAAGTTACACCAAAAACCAGTGGTAAGTAGATCAACTCCACACATTACATTGCCTTTGTCCTTCTTCATCATCCGGGTATGGTCTCACAAACTTCTTGATCTCCCTCCTTAGGATCTCAAAATGCTCGTTGTTCTCCAAGAAATAGAACCCGATTGTCGCTTGACTGAGATAAAGGAGGCTAACTGATAGATTACATAGGTCTCCTATTGTATAGTGGGCTGAAAGCCCGTTAAGGCCCAATACCTTGTAACCTATATATATGTTATATCAATGAATGGAAACCCTCAAGGAGGACATTACAATCAATCTCATGATCTCACTTGGTATCACAGCCTAAGATCCAAAAACCCTAAATTCTTTCTTTCTCTAAACCTAGCCGCCACCTCCTTCCCTCTCTCCTCGCCGCCGCCCTCCCACCGTCGGCCCCTCCTTCTCTCTCATCGCCGCCGCCCTCCCACCGTCGGCCCCCTCCTTCCCTCTCCTCGCCGCCGCAATCCTACCGTCGGCCAACCCATAGCGCGCCCGCGCCAACCACTAGCGCGCCCGCGTCATCCCCCTGCGCGCCCACGTTGCCCACAGCCCGCCCGCGTCACCAGCTCTTCTCCCTCTCCACGCCGCCCTTAGCCCTCTCTTCTCGTCCCCATGGCTAACCCACAACCTACCGACCCCATTAAGCCGCCCTACCATTCCGCCCTAACCATCTCCAACATCAAAAATTGCATCCCTATCATTCTTGATCATGAGTCCAGTACCTATACCATGTGGTCGCACCTCTTCACGACCCATGTTAAGGCTCATAAAGTCCTCCACCACATTGGACATGTCCGCGTTCTACATGTCCCGTCCTCTTATCAGTACGCTGATATATTCACCAAGGGTTTACCTAGACAGTTATTCATTGATTTTCGTTCCAGTCTCACTGTACGGATCCCTCCCGTTTCGACTGCGGGGGTTTGATAGATTACATAGGTCTCCTATTGTATAGTGGGCTGAAAGCCCGTTAAGGCCCAATACCTTGTAACCTATATATATGTTATATCAATGAATGGAAACCCTCAAGGAGGACATTACAATCAATCTCATGATCTCACACTAACGGAATGCCCCGAATTCCTAAGCCCCTCGGCGTACTCCAATTGCCAGTCTTGGGTAAGATCCAATCCAGCCACAACCACCAAGCTCTTGGGGAAGTCTAACCCTTGTATACTACTACTCCTAGGACCGAATATGTTACACGCAGGGTGATCACGATCCTCGCCTTCCGGGAGATAGGCCCTCCAATACCAATCGCGATCCTCGACTGTCAAGAAGTATTTGCCATCCAATATCGGCTCAGTCTCAGTCCTTTTCTGGCCACCAAACATAGGAACAAGAAGTACATTTCCCATAATCTTGACACCCGAATTGGCTGCTCGGACAGCGACATGGTGGGCGATGTTCCCGCCGGAGCTATCCCCAGCCAAGTACATATGGACCTTCAAATCCGGGCCACTCTGCAGCCATTTCTGAGTGCTAACCCACTCAACGGCTGACCACCCATCATCGTAGGCACAGGGGTACTTGTGCTCCGGCGACCTCCTGTAATTCACCGATACAACGACAGCCCCACAGATTTTAACTAGCCGGCGACACCACAGCTCGTAAATGGGGCTTTTGACGGGGGAGTGGGTGAAGCTGCCCCCATGGAAATAGACGATCACCGGCACTGGCTCCTCGGTGCTCAAGGGCTTCTTGAGCTCGATGAACCCGGTGTGTGCTTCGTTCTCGGAGGCAGGTCTGTAAACCCTGTTGACGATCTTGGAGGACTTGTCAATTGTGTCAAATGACAAAACCCCATCAACCGGGTTGCTGTTGGCTGGGACTTTCCTCTCCACAAACTCAGCTATGCCCCGGGGGAAGGTGCCGTCTGGCTGCCGGAGGAGACTGTAAGATAGCTTCAAGCATGAGATCAGGATGAAATTGTTCAGTGGCATAATTTCCTGCACAAAATCAACAAACCAAAATGAGAAAGAGGCTTCAAATTTTAAATGAAAGGCCTTTTTCTTTCATTCTTGTAAAAGTAAATGGAACACAAAAACGCCCAATTTCATAAGGTGAATGGGAGATCAAAAACAAAACTAAAAAACAGAGCTTTAAATTCCAACAGCGTCTTTAAACCCAGAGAGTAAAGACTTAAGTGTGAAACACAAAAATAAAGAACCAATCTTTCACATTAGCCCTCAAAAACTGATACAGAAATTTCAAAAAATAAAACCCAAAAAACAGAGAAATGGGGACAAACTACAAAGGGGCCTGTGTGGGTGTGGGGGAGAGAGGGGGTATAAAGTCCAAACCTTGAGGTTGATTTCATTATTAGCCTCCATTAGAACTTCGCGCACACGCCCGGCCCACAAGCAACCAAAGCAATCAGAATGAAAAAAACAACAAACGCCACCACTAAATCAAACAAAACGAGTTGATCTTCGCCGAGTTGATCTTCGCTTTTTATAGTCTTTCGTAAGGAGGCGAAAGAAGGATAGATACCTGGGTTGAAGAAACAAAGAAACTGTAGTGATTGGGAGTGGATGGATGAAGGTTGTCGATGGTAATGGGAATTGTAACAGAAAAGGAGACAGGGAGAGTGAAGAGTAAGACAGAGGAGGAGTTAGTTAGGGAGGGAAGAAACAGACGAGAGTTAGAGAGGTAGAGATAGAGAGATTGAGAGGTAAGACGTGTGTGCAGAGGACGAAACACAGGTAGATTCTTGACAGAAACACAGTACTCCCTATTTATAATAGGGGACGACGTGTGTGCAGAGGACGAAAAAGAGAGAGAGTCCCACACTCAAACGCAATGGTGGTCGGTGGGGAATAGAAAGGAACGACAGTTTGCATTCAAGTATGGGTTGATTTGGAATGAGTTGAAAGTCAGCAATGGAACAAAGAGAATTACAGCAATTGACATAACAAATACATTAGTATTGCATTTAGATTTTCTATATGATCATCTGCTGAAAACATTTGGGGCAATTAATTGACATAAGGACGGAAATTAAGTTTGAATTGATCTAATAAAATGAATAATCTGTCATTAGTCATAAACACATGTATTCCCTGTATACATACAAAGGACTTGCAAAACTTTTGGAAATGAATAATCTGTCATTACATATTACATATATATAAAAAGAAAAACAATTCCAATCACTCTTGCATCCTAGTTCAAATGTAACCGGAAGTCTTGATCCTTCAATACTCTTGGAAGCAACTTGATCAGATAGCAGAGGAGAAACAAATTAAGGTAGCATCTAGCATAATGAACTGGCCATTGGAGAGCAAGCAACCAATTCAGGACAATTTTATCACCCACACAGATGGAAGACATAATGAATAATCAATCTCATTTGATTAACCAAATATAATATGAGCATTAAACTGCAAATATAATGATTGTTCTTCCATCTAAGCATCTGAGCACTAATTTACAAATATAATTCTTGTTATTCCACATCTGAGCAACATCCCAGAGCGGGGCGGGCTCCAACTTCCGCTCCTCGTCCGTTTTCCCGGTGTACTGAGACTGAAAACCAGTCCAAATATTATTCTTTGCCAGAATTCGCAGTCGTCGAGCTTCCAAGCGAGCTCCGGATCAGTCTAAGATGCAGCCGCGACCTCGAGCCTGCTAGTATCAACCACGGACGCTGTCAAAGATAAAGCCGATGGCGAAGGGCAGGGTGGATCAACTTGCGAGCGCCAACGAAAATCTCCAACAATCCACCGCCAATGTTGTAATTCGGAAGTCTGAGACATGCTGCCTTAGCTGCCACCCTCATGGATCCTCCGCCACCCATGATTCACTTGGAAATCAATTGAGAAGAAGGGGAATTCGGATTGAATTAAGGTGGAGATTGTGCAGACTGGTGGATCAACTTGCAAGCGCCGAGATCAATTCGAGAGAGGGCGTCGAACAGAGATAAAGCTCCAGACAGGAGAAATTTCAGTTTGGAAGAGAGAGGGCACGAACAGAGATCTCATATCAATTTCTCTAGGGCACCAGAGAGAAAGAACGGGGAAAGCAGGTCTGGAAGATTTTGTTTGTTTATTTATTTTAATTTTATTGTTAATTAGATATTAAAATTTTAAACTAATCTCCCACCAAAAAAAAAAATATTAAAACTAATGACAGGTGGACCAATTGAGTGATTGCTACAGGGTTTGCTACGGGGATGGCTATAGGTGATTTAGACTGGAAGACGACAAACGGAGACGGGCTCTAAATAAACTGTAGCCGAGGTGGGCCCCGCTTGTTGCCGTACTCCGTATTTATAAGTTTTTCCACATGATAAACATTAGTGTCTGTTTGGATTCCAATACTATAAATATAAACTTTGTTTATAATGTATTTTAAATAATAAAATATTTTTTAGGTTTCCTTAAATTTATAAATAATTATGTTTTAAATTTATAATTGATTACCATGTATTTTATTTAATTTTTTGGGAAATTCCGCGTGGTGCCCACGAACTTTTACAAATTCCGCGTGGTATACAAAGGTTTGAAAAATTCCGCGTGGTGCCCACGAAGTTTTGTAAAAGTCCACATGGTTTCCACGGGGTTTTTAAAAAGTTTATGTGATAATAATAATGAGTTTTAATATTGAAAGTTTGAGATTAAAAATTATATTTTTGTACATTATTTGGAAAACACTTAATAAAATTGTATATTAGTTTGAATCTTTTTAAAAAACAATTTTTTATATACATTTTCTTACCTATAAATTAACCAAATTTTTTTCTCAAAAATCTTTATGTATTTAATTTTTATTTGTTCTTAATATTTAGATTTTATTTACAAGAAAATGAGGAAAAAATAATAAGAACTATGTAGTAATATTACCCATTTACAATGAACCAATATTAATAAAAAATTTGAAAATTACAAGAAGATATACACGTACACTTTTCCACATTAAACCAATTTTCATATGAGATAATTTGTAATACACAATTAAAAGTTTCACATTTTAATTGAGTATTAAAAATCAGAAAATAGTATGGCACCACGTTCTTAAATGATCAATTTTAATTTTTATAAAATTTGATAAGTAAATAATTAGCTCTAAAATACTATTTATAAAATTAAATTGGTCAAATTTAGTTTTTACAAAAAATTGAATTTTGGGAATTTATGATGTCACACCATGTTATTAAATTCTTCAATCCCGGTTACTACATTGAAAAATTCACCGAAAAATTATTTTATATGAAAGTTGGTTTAATGGGGAAAGTGCCTATATCTTCTTGTAATTTTAAAATTTTGTATCAATTTTTTTCAATGGTGAATGGGTAATACTCCGTAGTTCTTTTTTTTTCCTCTCATTTCCTTATAAATAAAAACTAAATATTGAGAACAAATAAAAATTAAAGATGTAAGATTTTTGAGAAAAAAAATTGGTTAGTTTATCTTTAAGAATATTTATATAAAAAAACTAGTTTTAAAAAAGATTCAAAACACGATCTTGTAGAGTGTTTTTCCAAATTATAATGCACAATAATATAATTTTTAATCTCAATTTTTTAATATTAAAAACCCATTATTGTTATCACATAAACAGTTGAAAAACCTCGTGGGTACCATGTGGACTTTTACAAAACTTCGTGGGCACCACGCGGAATTTTCCAAAACTTTTTATACCACGTGGAATTTGTAAAAGTTCATGGGCACCACGCGGAATTTCCCTAATTTTTTTTATGACGAGGAACCCACATTCGGTAGTAAACCTCGAACACGTGGCCCATCCGGCAAGAGCCATGAATGCGGGGTTATCGAATTATTTAAATGGTAAAGTCTTATCTCATGCTATCTATATCTATATCTATATCTTCTATATAAAATACTAAAACAGAGACCGCTGGAGCGACCTCGCTGCCACGGAATTTTCTGGATTAAACGGGATTATTTTTGCCTGCGTGGCATTTTCTGGATTAAAGCGGTATTATATTTTGGGTCACATCAATTAATAAGCGAATATAGTTAGCTAAAAACTCATCTTTTTAGATCAAATAATCTTATCCAATATAACCTTATATCTTAATTAGGTTTTTTTTTATAAATATTCAACTTTATATCTTAATTAGGTAGAAAACTTATCGTTTTAGATAAATCTTTATATACCGTTGGAAAACATGTAAAAGAGTTATGTACTTAATATTTTCCTATCGAATACTTAATTGGGGGTTGTACATGTGGCTAATTGGCTATCTACGTACTGGCCACTATACACAAGGGACGAGAGCCGAGACAGCATAAACGGATACACCAAACCAACTCTATTCGAGCAAAAAAAAATCAACTCTATTCAAGCAAATCACTTTCTTCGAGCAAATTGATTGGAGAAAAAAAAAGCAAATAGAACAAACACACGTAACACAAATTGATTCGAGCAAAAATAAACAGTGATATCAGATCTGATTCGAAGAAACAAACCAGAATTTTAGATCTGATTCGAAGAATTGAAAGAAACAAACAACGATTTAAGAAAGAGCAAAAATAAACACAATCGATTCGAAGAAGCTTTTACATACCATGGTTTCGAGAGGTGAACGAATGGTGATTTCAAACCAGTTGAGTTCGGAATATTATATTTTTGGGTCATGAGTCTAAGATTACCGGATTCAAAGCCAAAATTTATTTATATATATATATATAGACAATGGATCATTCTAATTTGTGAACAAATCTAGAGTGTTAAATTAGGAAGATTAACGGTTAGGATAGAAACTAGGATATATATAGATTTGTGAACAAATCTCCCTCTCTATATATATATCCCTTGTGATAGAAAATAGGAACATATGTTCACCATAAAATTCAAATAAATCAACTGCTTAGATTAATTACAATTTTTAGGTTTTTAAAAATAAACAAACAGATGGGCCCCATTTCATTTTTTGTTAGCCTTTGATCATCTTAGCCGAGGCTTTAGGCTTATGCCGCGTGAGATCTCAAACCGCCCATTCAAACCTCCATTTCCCATCTGTGTACATATTTTATATTTTTTTGCTTTTACATTTATTTATTTATTAGCATTTTTTACATTTATTAACAAGATCAATATTTTGGTTAAACACGTTATTTGCTTAAAGTAGACCAATTATTCGTATGTAAGAGGACTATTTTATTTTTTATTTTGGTTTTTTTATAAAGTTAAAAATTTATTCAGCACATTAGAAAGATTATTCAGTTAAAATTATATTATTCGGTTAGATTAGAAAAATTATTCGATTAAATGTGATATATTATTCGGTTAAATTAGAAATATTATTGGGTTAAATGTGATACATTATTCGATTAAATTTGAGAGATTATCCGATTAAATTATACAGAGTAAATATTATTCGTATGTAAGAAGACGTTTGTTTACACCTTCATTAGTTTTTGGGAGGTTAAAATAATAATAAAAAATTGTACATTATTCGATGAATTTACAAAGATTATTCATATGTAAGAGGACGTTTAAAACAATTATTTATAAAAATTATGATTATCGATTAACAGAATTATTTATAAAAATCATTATAAATGAAAATAAAAATAATGGAGGGCAAATTATTATTGGGACAAAAAAACCCTCTACCCTTGATTGTTTTTCTGAAAAATGTGGAACATCATTTGTTACGGTTTCTAGCTTGATTTTCCTTGAAAGCTATTTAAATTGGTATGATAGATGCACAAAAATGGTAGGATATATGGAAACTATTGGTAGGATAAAACAACGATATCGGTAGGATCAGAATGGTAGGATTGATGGAAACTAATGGTAGGAGAAAACAACGATATTGGTATGATCATAATGGAAACCCAGTAATTCCTGTATAACTTGACACTAATGGTATGATAGATGCACACTGATGGTACGATATATTTATACTATTGGAAAAATGTAAATGCATAATTGACTTTACGAAAAAAAAATTACTTCCACATGAATCTCAGAAAAGCAAAAAGAGAAGGCAGGCTCCACAAGTTATATGAACCACATATGCAAAAGCTATACATGGATATATCATGTGCGATGATGAATCCCAAGGTATGGTCCCTATCCTGGATAAAGTTAGTGCTACACTGAAAGACAAGATCCAAGTAGTGAATATTGACACTCAGAAGTACCCAGTCATCGCTGACAAGTTCATGATCATCACAGATTTGTCCTATCACCAATGTATATATTTTCTGTCATGTTTATAATCGTATAAGTTCAGAGAGATTTATGAATTGGTCCTAACATGTTCGTAAATGTGTCATACCATTAGTGTATATATTTTCTACCAGATTCATAATTGTATAAGTTTAGAGAGATTCATGAACACACATACTCCGTATTAGCCTATGTTAAAGTCGAACTCACATCTTTGTGTGCAAACACAACGCTCTACCAATTGAGCTAATAGACTATTTTCAATGGGTCCTTATGATCGTCTAGG
The DNA here is from genome assembly GCA_037127255.1 of Persicaria tinctoria. Lineage (NCBI taxonomy): Eukaryota > Viridiplantae > Streptophyta > Magnoliopsida > Caryophyllales > Polygonaceae > Persicaria > Persicaria tinctoria. Next base: position 13,354,345 of record JBANSL010000007.1, on the reverse strand, counting down.
CATCAAGAAGTGATAATTTCGCAAGAAGCAAAAATAGCGCTTGAATTTGTTATCTTAATTTGCAAGTCATGCAATTGATAAAAAAGAGAGTATAAATTACGAACTCTCTGCAACCGGTCTCGTGAAACCGTCACCTTGGGGTAGTTCTGTTATAAGAAAAAGGAATAACTACAAAGGATAGGTACAAGATCACTTACACATCGCTGCCACGGTCATCGGACAAACTTCTTGCACTTTTTCAGGTATGAAAGGACAGTTGTACACTATTGGTAGGACGGAAATATTCTATTGGTAGGATGGGGACTGTATCGTTTCCTAGAATGAACGAGTAACTTTTTCCTCGTCCTTTCCGCTTTTTGCAGAGCATGTTATGGTATGGTGTTTCAGATCATCCTTTCAAGCTTATATATGTTTTTGGGGGACACCCATCAATGCAATCATTGCATTTTCCCCTCATAAATGCTCTCCCCTTTTCTCAAAAGAGGAATTCTGTTTTGGCGTCAAAAGTACACTGATAGCCCGCCAAATCAGCTACAGTGAATCCCCTCCAGATTCTTTCCAAAATATCTCCAGGTATGGAAAGACAGGTTTAGCCTATTGGTAGGACAAATTAATTCTATTGGTAAGATGGACATTCTACAGTTTTCTGAAATGAACGGATGATGCCTTTTGGTGCCACATGTCACTGACACCTACTGACAGCTACAATGTAGCTACAGTGTCCCCCACCTTCACCTGCAACTCCCTCTCCCGGTTACCACTTTTATTTGCACAAAAGTGCCATTTTCTACCCCATGCAAATAATCTAGCCACTTGGCTATTTGTGCAAAGTTTTTTTTTATGTGGCTAGTTATGCAAATCGCCCTTTCTAATATTCTATTGCTTGCTAATTTTTTTAAAACAAATCTTTTTTATTTGTTTTATATATAATCGATTAAGAAGATTTTATATGTCAATCATTTAATTTAATCTTTTACGTCTTATGGAGTAAAATTTCATCTAATAACATTTGAATATTCCAAGCAATAAATATGTGACATTTATTATAATTTATATACAACCTCTTATTTATAGGTGTTTAAGATGGAGATTGAAGTTATCTAACATTGATATAAAGGAAGAAAGTAAGCAATATTCAAGGGACGGAGATATAATAGATAATTGTTTAAAGTTTTTATTTTACAAGATATAATTAATTTAAACTTAGTTATTTTTTTATTTTTTTTTACAGTATGCAATAAATTGGATGTACTAACGACATCCATGATCATCTTGCAAGATGATGTTTTGGAACTCACAACAACCGGAACTCAAGATAAAAGTACAATTCAACTGAGATTTAAACATGAATAATTGATATACTAAAATATAATTTATTAAACAACTTACTACGTACTTTTGAACTTATTAGCTAGGGATTAATATAGGTAGATACTATATAATTTATCGTAGTATTAAACTATATTAATATTTTAAATAAGACCGTAGTTAGGTAATTGCAAGAATATATTGACATGTTATCTGTTATGGGCGTAATAATGAGTCAAACGTAACAAAGATTCATTATTTATATCCACCACTTATTTTATATTTATGCCAAGCAATCCCCCAACTTAGCAGGTGGTGTTGTTAATTGTTGACAGTTGCCCACCCATGTCCCCTTCTTCCTATTGCACTTTATTCATTGCTATATATAGTATATCAATTATCACCCTTTGTCTTAAAATGGAAACTTTGTGGCAAAGTCGAATTGAATTGAAGTATACTATATCACATGGCAAATTAGAATTGTTTTCCTCTACGTGGCAATGAAAAGGTTGAAGAATTCAAGTGTGTATATATATATATATATATACACTTGATGGGTTTAGGCAGCTGTCGGTGGCAGAGGGTATGGATGGACGTAGGCATCTTCTTCGTTTTTGAAACTCCTTCTATGTCTCTCTCCCTGCAGAACTCTCACAGTTGATAGGGAATTCAGATGCTTCTCTTCCAATCGTCTTCAATCCCTCTCACTCGCCTGAACTTCCTTGCTAGGGCACAGCCAGTTGGAGTCGCCTGCTACTTTTGCAATTTTTTGAACCCAATTGCTAGTTTTGCAAAATTTAAAGGAGGTGAGTCATTTTTGCAAATGGGGCAACTTTTTGGTATATTTAATGCTATTCTCTCAAAAACTATTTGGTATTTCATTTCATATCTTTAAATATGAAATGGGTATTTTTCATTTGTATTTTCATCAATTTTATCCAATCCAAGTTTTTTTTTTTGGAAAGGTATCCAATCCAAGATTAGTATTCCTACAAATGCACGTCCTTATGAACGTGTTACTATGTCCCTTCCAACGTGCAAGTAGACATTGAAAATCGAATATGAACGTGGTGCCCTAAACCCTGATTTGTAATCATAATTAAAAAAAAAATATCACTGAAAATCCTAGAATGGGCCAACATAATATACCTAATCATGATTATGATGTTATTCAATATGAGCATATATAGTTAACCAATCACAACAATTAACACACTAAGAATTTTTCTTTAAAATATATATATATATATATATATATATATATATATATATATATATATATATATATATATATATATATATATATATATATATATATATATATATATATATATATATATATATATATGTGGCATTAAACTTGCACATGCCAACCAATGTTTTCTTTGTTAATTGGCAAATAATTTGGGCACTATCTCTTTTAAAAATTAGTGGATTCCATTCCATGGTTTAGCAATCGCCTTCCGCCATAGTCCCGAGCGCAGGTGCGTTCTTTTTTTGTTTGTTTAATTTGATTTAATCTGCCTAAATTTTTCATTGAAGTAAATCCCTTTCAATCTAGTAGGAAGTTTGTTTGTCTTAAAATGGGAAGTTTGTTTCCCTTTACGTGGCAAAGTAGAAATGAAGTATATATATCTTCAATTCATCAAGCTTAATTGCTTTGTGGGCCAAACATGCATGAACGTGAAAAGGTTGAATTCAAGTACTCTACATTTTAAGGTGGGTGGTGGCCCGTAGGTAGACCGTCACATATTAGTTATTCAGATTCGTACCCACATGAATATGATCATCAGGCCAGAAATCATATATCACATATGTCTTATTGTTGATTCAAATTTCAATTCCAAGCTTTTGGGGTATATTTATCATTTTGTCTAAGTCTAGTCTAGAAATTAAAATAAAACATTAATTTACTTACCTGATGTAAGTGTTATCTAGTTCACAGTTATAGCCTATAGAGATAGAAAGCTAACATTGATGCCTAACCTAATTGATCCAATAACCCTGAAACAAAGCCTAATGTATGCAGTACTATTTTAACACTGAATTTGAAGCTAATACAACATGAATTTATTCTATGAAATAGCTCAGCTTAATTTACAAAAGGAACATGATCAAATTTATTCTCTGATATGATACACGGCCACGGGGGATTGGAGTATGCAAATCTCTTCTCATATTTGTGTCAATATAATGTATACATATTAATTAGTCAGCTTAGACAAAATCTGGATTGAAAATGTACGAAAGAAAACAAAAAATCATATTTACCATTTTAATTACCGACCACATTATGATTTTTTCACAATTAGCTGGTGTGCAATCAATTTTCCCTAGCCTCTTTTTTTTCACACACATTTTTCTATTTTATGTAACTTAATTATTGGAAAACTACAAGAGGTAATTTCTTGTCATAAAACATATATGAATGTCTCAAGGCTTTACACTTTTTTTTGGTGGCCAAACTCAAGGCTTTACACTAAGTGCTCGTTTGGATTGGTTTGAAAAACCCAGAAAGTTGAAAAACCCAGGAAGTTGGATATAATATCTGCGTTTGGTTAAAAAATTGCATCTCCAAAAACCCAGGAATTGAAATTCCCAGGAATTGAACTTCCTGTGAAATACAGGAATTGGAATTACCAAGGGGGCACATGGTAAGACGACTTCCACCCTTTTCTTACTAATTAAAATCCCTTATTTATCTCAGAATATCAAATCCACCATTTTTTCATTTTTCAACCAAACATGTTTCATAAAATCCCAGAAAGTGTAATTCATGGGAAGTAGACTTCCCAGGAATTAAATTCCCGGAAAGTAGACTTCCTACATTTATCCAAACGAGCACTAAGACATTACAGCAAATTGCGGAAGTTTGATCTTCTCTTTTTCACAATTTGAGAATTCGAGATTTACAGAATTAGAGAAAGGAGGAGGAAGCCATTAAACCACAACCAGAAAACCTTGATTGAATTGAAAATGAAGAGGAAGAAGTGAAGCTGTTACAACGGCAAATGAAGAATATAAATACATAACAAGTCACGTGCTAGTCACGTGCTTCTAACAGAAAAAAGAAACAGAACCCCGAACCCTGTACTCGAGATCGAGTCCTCGGAAGTAGACACGGCCACGGTGACCCGACGAGTCGGCCACGTGGCACCAAATCGGATACCCAACGAGTTTTCCGGGTCGACCCGTCGGTTGGCATCACAAAAATATATACTTAATTTTGGATTATAGAATTCATTTACACGTAATTAGCATTCCATTGAAGAATGGAATTAGATGCATTCCACTCTTGCTGATTTCTATCATCTCACTTCTCTTTTGCATTCAAAATTTATTCGAGCATAAACGCATACACCAAACCAAACCATTGCCTTTTTTGGGGGTTGTACGTGTGGCTAATTGGCTATATCTACTGGCCACTATACACAAAGGACGAGAGCCGAGACTGCATAAACGGATACACCAAACCAACTCTATTCCAGCAAAAAATCAACTCTATTCAAGCAAATCACTTTATTCGAGCAAATTGTTGATTGGAGAAAAAAAAAAGCAAATAAAACAAACGCACGTAACACAAATAGATTCGAGCAAAAATAGACAGTGATATCAGATCTAATTCGAAGAAACAAACCGGAATTTTAGATCTGATTCGAAGAATTGAAAGAAACAAACAACGATTTAAGAAAGAGCAAAAATAAACACAATCGATTCGAAGAAGCTTTTACTTACCATGGTTTCGAGAGGTGAACGAATGGTGATTTCAGACCAGTTGAGTTCGGAATATTATATTTTTGGGTCATGAGTCTAAGATTACTGGATTCAAAGCCAATATATATATATATATATATATATATATAGTGTTGAATTGGGAAGAACAAATCTCTCTCTCTCTCTCTATATATATATATATATATATATATATATATATATATATATATATCCCTTGTGATAGAAAATAGGAACATATCTTCACCATAAAATTCAAATAAATCAACTGCTTAGATTAATTACAATTTTTAGGTTTTTAAAAATAAACAAACAGATGGGCCCCATTTTGGCATTTTCTGTTAGCCTTTGATCATCTTAGCCGAGGCTTTAGGCTTATGCCGCGTGAGATCTCAAACCGCCCATTCAAACCTCCATTTCCCATCTGTGTACATATTTTATATTTTTTTGCTTTTACATTTATTTATTTATTAGCATTTTTTACATTTATTAACAAGATCAATATTTTGGTTAAACACGTTATTTGCTTAAAGTAGACCAATTATTCGTATGTAAGAGGACTATTTTATTTTTTATTTTGGTTTTTTTATAAAGTTAAAAATTTATTCAGCACATTAGAAAGATTATTCAGTTAAAATTATATTATTCGGTTAGATTAGAAAGATTATTCGATTAAATGTGATATATTATTCGGTTAAATTAGAAATATTATTGGGTTAAAAGTGATACATTATTCGATTAAATTTGAGAGATTATCCGATTAAATTATACAGAGTAAATATTATTCGTATGTAAGAAGACGTTTGTTTACACCTTCATTAGTTTTTGGGAGGTTAAAATAATAATAAAAAAATTGTACATTATTCGATGAAATTACAAAGATTATTCATATGTAAGAGGACGTTTAAAAAAATTATTTATAGAAATTATGATTATCGATTAACAGAATTATTTATAAAAATCATTATAAATGAAAATAAAAATAGTGGAGGGCAAATTATTAGAAAAAATTTGCGAAATGGGCACATTATTTGGACGTATTTGCGAAATAGACGCATGTTTGGACAAATTTGCGAAATGGCCGCTATATATTCTTATTCTCGGTTGTACGGACATTTTTTTCCTCTCTCCCAAATCCTCTCGCCCTCTCGATTTGTTTTCTCTCTCTCGACGCCGGATCCGGCTCCGATGGTGGCGAGTCGCCGGACCTCCATCTTCCTCCTATTCGCCGGACCTCCGCTCGCTCGCAGCCGCCCTCACTCGCTCCCTGCCGGTCTCTAGTCCTCCTCGCCCTTGCTCGTTGCCACTTTCCCCCTTGCCCTCGCTCGAACCCTAGCCGCTCGAATCCTTGAAGCCGCCGGCGATTCGCTCCGCCTCTCCCCTTCCTGTTCTCCGGCGACTCGCACCTCCCCCTCGCCTCGTCTCCGTCACTGCATCGCTCCTCCTCTCCACCTCCTCCTCGCCTCGTCTCCGTCTCAGGCGATCGAGCATATGATAAGGTACGGTGTTTTGTGAGTTGATGATTTTTCTGGATTTTGGTTGCCTTGCTTCTGAATTTGAGCAAATTTGTTGATTTGTTTGTTCATTTGTATGGAATGAGATGCGGTTTTTGGAATCTCAGCTGCTTCTAGGGTTTCACATTTGAATCTAATAGCTTTCATGAATTTTCACCATTTATGTGATTAAAATCATGTTATTATCCATAAAGAAGCAAAGTGAACAAGCAACAGATAATCAAATGACATTTTTTAAAAATAAAGTTCAATTGTAAATGTGATTTGATTCTTCTACAGGTTCATGTAAACATCACAGCAGTTGTGTGTTAATATAGTATTTTGTCTTTTGAGGATCCGTCAAGGCATGTTTTCCACATTGTTACTGATAGGCTCAACTATGCAGCTATGAGGATGTGGTTCTTGGCTAATCCAGCAAGTAAAGCTACTATCCAGGTCCAGAACATTGAGGAATTTACATGGTTGAATTCAAGTTACAGCCCAGTACTTCAGCAATTGGGTTCCCAGTCTATGATAGATTATTACTTCAAGGCAAACCGTGCTACTCCTGATTCGAACTTGAAATTCAGGAATCCAAAATACCTATCTATCCTCAACCACCTCCGTTTCTATCTGCCATAAATGTTCCCAAAACTGAGGAAAGTTCTGCTACTCCTGATTTCATGATTCTGTTGGATTAATTTCTTTTTTCTTTTGCTAAGGTTTAGCTTGTGTTTGTATGTTTCTTAAAAAGGTCGGCATGCACATATACTCCAGAGCAGAAGCAAAAGGAAAACGTGTTCAGGTAAAAGCAGTTGATTTTTAATCACTTTGAAATTTTTCTTACTGCAAGAGCATAAATTCGTCTGTTGATGACATTGTCTTTGTATTTTTCTTTCAAGGGAAAACAAGCTTGTCGAACATGTCAGCAAACTGAAGGTCAATGCCGGAACTGAACCTGATGCAGACCTTGGCCCAGTAATAAGCAAGCAGGTATGTTGTAGATTTGCAAATTTTGAAGTTTCGATGTCCTGACATTTCAATAACAGATGTAATTGATCTTAATTGTAAGTTTGTGCAATAAAAGTAACTCTCTCCATAGGAGATAATGTGACATGTCATGCTGTGAATCTGGTTGTTGATAAAGGGATTCCACAATCCACACGTCATGTTGCGAAATGCTTCACCAGGCTTATTTTTTGTTTTGTTTGAATATTATTTTTTTATCCTAACAAGTCCTGAATATGAGTTAAAAATTTTGAGCTCCCCATGTTATCTTGGTACTCATTAAGCCGTACTGATTGTTGCTTGTCCTTTTTCTTTCTAGAGCTACTAGGTTTCATATTTGAAGTGCATCCTTTCCTGCACTGGTTTTAATTTGCTTTTGTTCTAATGCTCCTCGTTATTTTATTGGAATATCTGACAGAGTACAGAGGAGACTGAGAAAGAGGACAACACAGCTAAGCCAAGTACAGAGACTGAGATTAATGTCTGTGCTGCTGAACTTGCCAATGGGTAATAAAATTGAGAGCATTGAGCTGATCTGTATGACAACAGGTGAACTGAAGGTATGAGTGCTTATCAAATTCTTTTTTCATGATACAACTATACAACAGATTTATATCCGACACACTTCATTTATCCAACAGAATAGAATATCGCTGATCTGTATGACATCAACTCACAAGTCCCAAATTCGAATGTAACTATCTTAATTATAAGAAATCTGGGTTATGGTTGTAGAGTTTTTTTTACCTTCTCTTATAAATCTTATATCCAACATTATTTTTAAGGGATCAAATCTAATCCATTTCTTCCTTTTATGGATGCCTAGTATGAATATTTTAACATTATAAGCTGGGAAGAAAACTGGAATTTTGTTTATTTTCAAGTTCAACACATTTCAATAGTTGCTTTACTTACACTATGTTTCTAACCCCATTTATATTGCAATCTGTTCAAAATGATTCACGAGGTGGGCGAAGTAACCATGAAGATGCATCAGAAATACCTGCCAGGAAAGTTGTGGACTTGGGTGGGGAGACAGAAATAAGGTATTATGAAATTCTTCTATAGTTGTCGTCACTCCTGCTTGCACTCCAGCTTTTGTGTAATGGTTTTGAATTCGATCAAGCAGCATATTAGATTCTCCTTGAACATTTATGGTTAAGCCTATTAGCTCAAAATGGTAGAGCAATGTGCCTACGCACAATGATGCGGGTTCAAATCCTGCATAGGTTATCTATGTTGTATCTCTTAAAGTGCATTTTTTTTCTCATTCACATGACCCCTGAACACAAACAAGTTAACTCCTTCTCCTGTAATAAAATTATCTTTTCAGAAATCAAGGGTTATGTCAGCGGTGTTCGCAATTTTAGTGCTGACAGAGTTTTAAAGAAATAAAATTGATCAATACTCTTTATTAAGAGTTGCACGACTTTGTTGTAAGAGTTGCACGACTCATGTTTTAAGAGTTGCACAACTCTCTTGTAAGAGTTGCACGACTCTGTTTTAAGAGTTGCACGACTCTGTTGTAAGAGTTGCACGGCTCTTGTTTAAAGAGTTGCACGACTCTGTTTTAAGAGTTGCACGACTCTATTTTAAGAGTTGCACGACTCTGTTTTAAGAGTTGCACGACTCTATTTTAAGAGTTGCACAACATGCTTTTATTTATTGTGATAATAGTTTCATGTAATGTAGCACATCTACTAAAGTTGTTGGGATCATATTTGGTATACACTATCTTAGAATATTACTGTATGACATTTTTGAAATTTTGATTGCAGAAAAATAAGAATGGTAGGGGTGAGAGATATTCTGCCATTGTAATCTTTAAAACTCCAGAAGAGGCATTCCAAATATTTGAAAATATTGTAGCCGATGAAGTGAACGAAGGTAAGTCATTCCTTCTGCTAATTTGCTAAAATGTAACCCCTTATAAATTCCAGAAAGAAGACACTGACTGTTGGCTTTTTGTTGCCCCTAGGACCCAGCTGGCCTGCCACAGAAAAAAATATCTATCAAGCTCAGTTCAGGAGAAACAGACATGATATATGCGCGTAAAATGTCGTCTGACAGCGCCCTAGTTTCAAACAAGAAAAGGCCTTGTCCATCAGAAGAGATCTCTAGTGAGCAAAACAAAGTCTTGAAAATGGATCAGACCATTGACGTTTCCATGAAGACTGCATGTGTTGAACATGTCAAGGAAATCAACTGGCTGAAGAGTGTCATAAGCAAAAGAGACGAAGAAATTTCAAGTTTACTTAAGATCATAGCCGCTCTCACGAGGAAACAAGGGCTGTGAAGTTGTAAGATCAATCATAGTCGGGCTAATGTGTTGAAGGAATCTATGAAATCTGTTATAAATTTCAAATTAAACCACACAGGGGGCTGATTTAAATCTTGTTATTTCAAATAACAAGAAACGAGTTATGCATTTGATTAAAATTTCAGCACCTAAACAACAGAGATTCTTATAGGACATTAGTAAAATGATTCAAGTGATTTTCTGACCTCAATCTATAATATGTGCCTACAAAATGTTACGCATTGTGTATGCTGGATGTTACTTTGTGACCAAATTGTTTTGAAGTCTTCAAGTCCTTGTGCATCCCTTGAATATCTGGCAATAGATGCTAATCAGGGGATTCAGCCCCATGCTTCCATCATCTTCTTAAGGTATTAAGGATTTCTGTGCAGGTTCCTTCGCTTTTTGCAGAATGGTTCCGGATTTGTGAACTTCCTACTGCAAACGATGCTGCTACTTCGGACTTTTGAAAGGAGATGACACTAGTAGTGCATCATCCAATCAAGGAAGTTTTATGTATAGCCAACCATGTGACAGTTTTCAAAGACTGAAAAGTTACTGGAGCTTACATTTTTTCATGTCAGATTAGTATTGCTCTTTTTCATTGTGAAATTTAGTGCTGACACTGATATTAGTTACAATTAGTGGTGAAAATTAGTGCTGACACTGATATTAGTTGCACGACTATATTTTAAGAGTTGCACGACTCTGTTTTAAGAGTTGCACGACTCTGTGTTAAGAGTTGCACGACTCTGTTGTAAAAGTTGCACGAATCTGTTTTACGATTTGCACGGCTCTGTTGTAAGAGTTGCACGGCGATGTTGTAAGAGTTGCACGGCTCTGTTGTAAGAGTTGCACGACTATGTTTTAAGAGTTGCACGACTCTGGTGTAAGAGTTGCACGACTCTGTTGTAAGAGTTGCACTACCATTGTGTAAGAGTTGCACGACCATTGAAGCTTAGGGTGTGTTTGGATTCCAATGCATTATCATTAGAATGTAATTATAGTTATAAACACTTTAATAGTGTTTGGTTCACTCATTTTACAATGGGTTTAAAATAGCGTAAATTAGTGCTGACACTGATATTGCTCTTTTTCATGGTGAAAATTAGTATTGCTCTTTTTTCATGTCAGATTAGTATTGCTCTTTTTCATGGTGAAAATTAGTGGTGACACTGATATTAGTTACAATTAGTGGTGAAAATTAGTGCTGACACTGATATTAGTTGCACGACTCTATTTTAAGAGTTGCACGACTCTGTTTTAAGAGTTGCACGACTCTGTTTTAAGAGTTGCACGGCTCTGTGTTAAGAGTTGCACAACTCTGTTTTAAGAGTTGCACGACTCTGTTTTAAGAGTTGCACGACTCTGTTGTAAGAGTTGCACGACTCTATTTCAAGAGTTGCACGCCTCTATTGGAAGACTTGCACGACTCTGTTGTAAGAGTTGCACTACCATTGTGTAAGAGTTGCACGACCATTGAATCTTAGGGTGTGTTTGGATTCCAATGCATTATCATTAGAATGTAATTATAGTTATAAACACTTTAATAGTGTTTGGTTCACTCATTTTACAATGGGTTTAAAATAGCGTAAATTAGTGCTGACACTGATATTGCTCTTTTTCATGGTGAAAATTAGTATTGCTCTTTTTTCATGTCAGATTAGTATTGCTCTTTTTCATGGTGAAAATTAGTGCTGACACTGATATTAGTTACAATTAGTGGTGAAAATTAGTGCTGACACTGATATTAGTTGCACGACTCTATTTTAAGAGTTGCACGACTCTGTTTTAAGAGTTGCACGACTCTGTTTTAAGAGTTGCACGACTCTGTTTTAAGAGTTGCACGCCTCTATTGGAAGAGTTGCACGACTCTATTCGCAGAGTTGCACGCCTCTTATTATTGCACAACATGCTCAACAATTCTTTATTTTTGCACAACATTTGAGACTTGTGAAATTGTGTCTCAACATGATCTTAGTTTTTGTAAATATAATTTTATACTTTTTTAATAGATCATTGTACGACATGATCTTATTTTTGCTCATAAATAGACAATAATTGCACACCATGGGGGATTGGTGAATAGAGGATACAATTCATGAACCAAAGTGAGAAAAAGACTGAATCTTTATTTGAGAGAACTCACTGAATTGAACATAATCAAGTGACAAAGTGGTCATTTTGATTAACCATTCTTTACACATAAGAAAAAAAATACATGGACAAAGTGGTCACAATCACACAATTCCGTGAGTGTTATTACACACTGCATACTTCAAGAGAGTCGTGCAAGCAACCCCATTTGCTGAGTGCTTCTTGAAGCTTGACCAGTTCTTGCTTAGTGGCTTCAGGTGATGTAGATGTAGTTGTGGAGAGAAGAGATAGGTTAACCACCGATCTGTCCATGTAAGGAACAGAAGCAACATCTGACTGTGGGAACCCAACTTTGTGGAGGAAAGTATCTGGCACCACACCATTGTTGCTGCTAGCTATCTCCGGAACCGTGTTCAGCTTCGCTGCCATCTCAATGGTGATTTCTGCACATCAATTATAGTAGCTCAGATATGTGCCCTTTCCCGTCTAGCATTTGCCTACAAAGCCGAATAAGTATTCAGAGAGGAGGATTGATATATAATAGTTGATTATCACTTTTCTACAACTTAATCATCTCAAATTGTGAACTTAGGCTAATCATTTAGCCCGTCTCAAATTGAAGCTCAAATTATTCAAGATTCTAATCACCTGGCTCCTTACAGGGTGTGCACACTCACCTCAGCTTTAATTACAGTTTTGCCAGGAATCAATGGGATGATATAATGCTATAAGCACAAATTACCCTGGCTCTGGAGAGCAGTAGGATCTGCTACAAATGCATGCTCCTCCAGATTCAACTAAGGGTGGATAGGCTATGCCACTGCCGCTATAGCATATCAATAACAGAGAGACAATTTCCTCTTACATCTAATAACCAAAGTGCAGTATATTCTACGAAATGTTGAGCAACAAGCCAACAACTACGAGAGAGCTGTTTACCAATTCATAACCTGAAGCTGTTGATACAGAAGGCAGCAATTCAGATCTAGGATCGCATCTTCCGGTATGCCAGGTACATATTGATCCTCCAACCAAAGCTTCCTCAGCTGCATTAATGCAGAATGTATAAGTGAATTCAGATCCAAATTTCTCAATACTCACAATAAATTACAGAGTAAACAAAGGGAGCAACTAAAAACTCACTATTTGATAAGAGAAACTTCTTAAAAGTCAATGTTTTTAAAATATAAATTTGTCTTTTATGAATAAATAAAGTTTTAGAGTGTAGTCTGCATCAACTAATTTCCTTATTTCTCTCATGCATGTTGGAACTGAATCCCAGGTTCACCAGGATGAATCACAGTGAGGCAGTGAGCCTCCCTCCAAATGAACCTTAAAAGTAAAGAAGTCACTTACTTCAGTAACAAATTTGTGCCAGAACAATGCCATGTTCTGTAGTGTCTTAAAGCTTCCCATGATCTCAGCAAGTTTAGCAACAAGGCTTTCAGGAGGAGCACCCTGGATATCTCTCGACAATGTCAGTGAGCTGGAGCACGTCTCAATGAAGTATCCAACTTTCCTACTAGGAGTAAGTCCCTCTGCAATTATATTTCAAATATTATACTGAAGTGGAAGATCACCATAGAATGATGGCATCATTTCAAATTTCCCTACAAACAATGGCACGTACCAGCATCAAGAATTGACTGAAGGAAATGCAGGACCTGATCATCACGATGCTCAGACCTATTTTTTTCCTCTTTCTCACGACACATTAATGACTTCATTGCAGATAAGCTTAAACTTGCTCGCTCCTTGACTGGTGAAGAATTTCTAGATGAGTTGAGCAGATCCTTTATGGGTCCATGCTTCTTCCCAGACCTGGAGGATCCCAAAAATAATTTCATGAAAATTTCTTTCAAGTGCTGGCAAAAAAAAATACTATATTTAAGTAATTAGAGGGAGGGTACTTGATACTTGATAGTAGCCTACTAGGCATCCAGACATTATGCATATAACATACAGGAAGTGAGCATGGCAAGATGACATGGTCATGATCAGAAATATATTTGATTATAAGCATAAGAGTGTGTTTGGATTCCAATGTATTATGATTACAATGCAATTATAATTATAAACACTTGAATAGTGTTTGGTTACACATTTTACAATGTATTTAAAATAATGTAGATTTGGGCAAGAAAATGCAATGCAAGCCAGTACAGTTGCATCCAAATCACTGCAAACACGCATCAAAGCAAAGCAAGTAATTTCAGTACCAATGTAAAATAGAGCATTTGTATGAAAAAATTCATGGCAAACTTCAATAGCATACAGAAAATCCATCACAAACAAAATCGTGTTCCTTATAATTGCAACAAGATTTCATCTATAATTGCAACAAGATTTCAGATTTCGTTCGGCAATTGCAATCCATCACAAACAAAATCGTGTTCCTTATCAATCGATCTTCGATCGATTGATAAGGAAAACAGTCGGAAGCAAAGATCGCTTAGTCGGAAGCAAAATCTGTCACATGTATGCTCAATTTCGAAGCCTTCACAGTGCAATTTGACAAAGAAACATAAACACAAACACCTTGAGACTTCAAAATCGACTCCAACACTTAAAAAATCGAAGAAAATTTGCGCCTTCGGCGCAAATTTTCTCAAAATCAAGGTAAGCGTCATTGAATGTTGAACTGCTGAAACAACACTCGATAATCGAAATCAGTAGAAGAAACAACACTCGAAATCAGTAGAAGAAACAACACTCGACAACAAGCAAAATCAGTAAAAGAAACAACACTCGACAATAAGAAACAGAAATCGGATGGAATTTGGTAAGAAGTGAAGCCAACATATAGAGATTCAAGTCAGCGAAGAGTTAAACTATAGAAATTAGCTACAACTCTCAGGCGTTCATGCCAACAAGTTGCAATGATAAAAACACATAATCCAGCAATCAGTATGTCAAAATTGAACATCCTTAAAACATATAGCTCATCATATATATAAATATCATCATAGCATATACATTGTAAAGGCCCGGATTTTTAAATAATAAATAATATAAATGGATTTAAGTCGAAAAAAAAAAAAAGATAAAATAAAATAAAAATTTAGAATGTTTGGAATTTCCGTCCTTGAGCTATTGGATTTTTCTAAATCTTTCGAAACAAGTTCCGGCATTAATTAAATGGAAATTTAAAATATTTTAAACTCTGCTTTTATATATTGAAAATTGGAAGATAATGTTCGGATTTCATTTATTAAATTCGGATCTGGAAATTGAGAAATATTTTAACGAGTCGGGAAGGTCGAGATAGTGGGATTCAAGATTTATTTTTTTCGGGTATTTGAAATTTCAATTTGGACCACAAGTGGGTCTTGTCCCTCTCCCTTTCATCCGAATGCAGGCAGCAAAAGCAGCTCACCTTCCCCACTTTTGACCATTGGTAGTAGCAAGGCTCCAGCTGTATTTACCCTTATTTTGTGAAAATACCTACTCCTCTCTTCCTCCTCCCTTATTCTCATGCTTTTCCATTTCTAGCAAGAAGACAACCCCTTTGCCCTTGCCTTGCAGTTCCCAAGCCAAAGCCCAGATTTGCTCCCTCTCAGCTTTCCCCTTGTACCATTTGGAAGGTCGGGTCACACCCCACTTTATTCCTCACTCAAACACAACCCAAGCTCTCCCATACAAGCTCCTTTCTTTCCTTCCTTGTTGATCCAAATCACACAACCACCAGGAAATCACCCATTTCCGAGCTCTACTTCCTCCTCATTCCATTGAAGCTGCCCGCGTCTCCTTCTCCACAAGCAGTAGCAGCACCGGCCCCTCTTCATCGACGAGACCAGAGCACCATCACCATCTCCCCACTTCCGCTCCTGCTTGGTTCCAGCCACCGGAAGCCGCCTCCATCGCCATCGTCGACGCCGCCGAAGAGCACACAGCGGCAGTGTTCCCCGCCTCTGTTTTCCGGAGAAAGACGCCGAGGAGGGCAGCCGAGCAGCAGGCGCTTCCTCCTCCACTCCCGTCCGAGCAGCAATGTCGAACTCCTCCCCCTCTCCCCGTATTCCCCTGTCCTCGTGCATACCAAGAACGGCCAATACCGGCGTGTTCCGACTCCGATGAGCCTCAAGAACTTCGATCGAGCCTCCGGCTTGTTCGAATCGAGCCCTCGGTGAGCACTCAAACTTCACCCTCGCCCTTCGTTTCCGTTTTCTCTGTGTGATTTCGTTCCCCTTCCCTTTTGATTTGGGCGACGAGGATGAGAGAGGGAGAGCCAGGTGATCGGCGATGGCCGCTTCCTTCCGTTCCCCTTTTCTCTCCGTTGCCCAGAGTTCTATGCCTCTTTAGGTCGAAGACGCGGCTCTCCTTTCCTTGTTGGGCCTATTTTCTGGGCCTTTAACTCTCGGATCCGGGTTATACTTTGGGCCTTTTATTTGTTAAGTGAGAAATTGGGATCATCTGATTTCATTACCTATAGATTACTTATATGTTACAAATTATTTAATTATTACGAGAGTTATTCTGAAATTGTTTTAAAATACGAAATTATTTTAGAAAATGTTATATTTGGGATAAGTATTTAGTGTTGTTTTAAATTGTGATTTTAGGAACTTGAAATGAATCCATGAGTTGTAATTTATAAATCTGGTTGTGAAAATAGAATTATTTTGTGACTAAAGGTCGGAATTTATTTATGTAATGATTTCGAAAATAAACATGTCGGGATTGTGTTAATAATATGATTTTGGGAATTTGTTATGGATTTAAATGACAAATGTCGGAATCTGGCCAAGTATGATTTGAGAAATTATTTTGAACATGAGTTGAATTAATTTGGGATTTAAGAGTTTGGAAAAATACGGTTGGTACGATTTTATCAATGAGTTTGATTGGAAATGAAATGATTTTGGTTGATATTGATCATAACGGAAAGGTTTTGGAAAATGGTTTTACCATTGATTGGTTTTGAGTATGTTGAGAACTTGGGTTCGTGTGTGTGAGAATGTTGGTTAGTAGCTTATGAGAATGGCTTGATTATAGGTGTGTATTGCGGTTGGATTGCTTTTGGACTTGCATTTGGGCCCTTGCTTGTGTTATCTTGCTGTTCTGCATTTTCAGGTAAGTCTCTTCGGAGTTTACTCAGATTGAATAGAGCTATTCCCTGTTATAGGTGCATGATATACTAGGTGTTGCATTCATAATCAGCATGCCATGTAGTACCATGCTAGGTTGCATTGATCGTTGAGCATTCTATTTCTCTATGTGTATGTAAACAGAACGGCCGTATCTGTGATAGTCCTAGAGTCTTTGCTAGGGTCATAGGGTAGCCCAGCCTCATCGGGTACCCTGAGTCAATCGAGTACTTCCTTATATTATGATATGCCTGCGGGCTTTATTGTGGAGCGGGTTAGGCATGCGTGCCGCCCAATTATGAATGAATGCATTCACGAGTTGGCCAGTCTCCGCCTGTCGGAAGGGGTGGAGGTAGGAGATGGATATGCCACTTGGCATTGTCTTGGGCCCTTTACAGTATTTATGCACATTATTATGAACTAGGAGCATGCTAGTGTGTTTGAATTTCGTACTGCATTAGAGCATCTTTATTAGGTATAGCGTATATGTGTGCTTATGGTTGGGATGCAGAGTTAAGTGGGCATCGATCTGATCCCGCTCCAAATCAATTTTTTTAGGAATTATTTATGTTCATCCTATCGGTGCTGTGTGCTTATTGCGCGGGTCATTTTGTCGGCGGAGAGTGAGCGCTGGAGTTATAAACTTCACCAGACTCTGATTATATTGTTTTGGATTAACACTTTCGACTCCGTTTTGACCCGGCTCTGCCGTGGCACTTGTATCCTTATTTTGCTTCCGTCTTGCTTCCGTGTGAAATGAATTTTGCGAGTTAGTCCCCAGGACAGGTTAAGGGTACCCAACGGCCCTACGATACTTTAGGGTTTGAAATCCCTCTTTATTACTGACATTTGAAATGAGTTTGAAACCTCGACCCGTACCTGGATTGCAAGATCCGAACAAGGGTTTTCATCCCTTGAAACGTAACCCGGAAATCATAATTCTGGGCCGTTACAAAGATGGTATCAGAGCTGAGGTTGTGCAATTCGGGTACAAAAGGGTCGAGTGTATGTTTTGGAAAACCGCCCATGAATTTCAAAGGATTTGGAAGTGTTTTAAAGGGGCAAAATGAACTTAAGATGCCTAACCGAAATTGGACTAAGTAATGAACTCGACTTGTAATAAAAGAGGAACACCGACCAACGGGGACACGAGTGGATAGTAAGGGCGCTAGACCACCCCTATTGGGTGTAGTTGGGAACGGTAGGCAAAATATGAGCTTGTTCTTTATAGATGGGTTGGGAAGGAGATCATTATGATTGTCATTGACTGATTCTATGCTGAGTGCTTGATATGCTAAAGTCTGATTGGTATGCCTAACAATGTAATGTGTATTGACTAATTTGTGCAAACGGGATAGTGGGAGTACCCTTGTTTCTGTGTGGTCAAACCTAGCTTGTGTGGAACAACCCCTTCCACTATGTTAACCCCTTTACGGTTCTATCTAGCCTTTTCCTGGATGTCAGTATCTTCCACGGGAAATCGGGTTGATAAACACATTGTGTCGGGGATCATGGTTGGATATTAAGTTGTCTGAGTGAGTGTTGGAAGTTTTGATGTCACTTTGAGTCAGAAGTAAGGTGTTTTTGTGGATGTGTTTCCTTATTCTTATGATGATTAACCAGTGTCATCTTGCCTTAAAGAGTCGTACCGGAGTCCCACGGGAAAGAGGGGTGATAAGTCAGTCGGGAAAAGTCAATGGTTGCCTTTAGGGATCTCTGTCCGGTTGTAATGGTGACTCTCTCTGAATTGCATGATATGATTTTGTAATCTTTGGCATGTACCCTGCGAATGACCATTGGTAAAAAGCTACTCATGTTGTTGCATCTATGATTGGTTACATTGCTTAGGTCTTGTGTTATGTTTTGGCTTCTACCGTGATTATATGTTGTCATAGCATGTTTACTTGACCTATTGATCGTAGGATTGAATGGAAGTGTGGGCTGCATGAAATGAATCTGCATGATTTTTCTCTACTAGGTTCATGATAGTGTGATCGTTAAATTTTGACACCCTGAAGAAGCAAGTTCCTTATTTGATACGTGCTACAACCTGATGTCAACTTGCCTTATATGATAGGTAATTTCCCATACATGTTATTGTGATGATCCTTAATGTAAATTCGTGATTGTATAACATTCCGTATCCATGCTACTCACATTGTTTAAAGGTCTCGTGTTGCATCTCGCTTTCTGTCATGATTATGTCTGGTCTCGCGTGTCCAATTGACCTATTGTAATGATCGTACTACTGATTGGTTAGAAACATAAATGGCATGATATGAGTCTATATGGATATAGCTTTTCCTGAATTAGGTCCATGATAGTGTGGTAAGCTCTTCCTTGTACGAATGCCCCGTAAGATGATCTCCTCGGCATTTTAGTTAGTGTTGCCCTTGGCCTTGCTTGATTAAATTAGTAGTTCCATCTGTGACAATGTTATCGAAGTAATATCTTGATATATGCGTGTCTCATTTAGTATTATTAAACTGGAACACATGCCCCTGTATTCTGCTTATATTGCCATGTTACGTAGGCTTATATTATGCACTCCTACATTCCTCTCACGCCTTGTATCGCTGGACTATGTTAATATGGTCTCGTTTGTATCGTTGTGTTAGTCAATCAAGCGCATGTATGTATCAAATGTTGTATTGCGTCATTGGTGTCATGTAGGACCCTTGATTGTAACTTGTGCGAATTTACATCTTGCCTACATTACTTTTGATTTTCTCTGAGCTAGGTCCCTGATAGTGTGATCCTTCTCTTTTCCTATCATCTTAGATTGTTTTACTCACCCTGATTAGATTAATGTTGAGTTCGATGATTGACTTGCTCTCCGTAATTGGGTAACCCTAGCATGCTTACATGTTATCACTCGGTAGTGTTACCCTATTGTTCTACGATACCCTCTCGTGCTTGCATACATGTATGAATTGGTACCTCGCATGATCACACACCACGCTATATCATGATTTCGCATACGCATGATGCATAAATGTTAGAATGAATTTAGTCGAGCTGCCTTGATTGTGTTCATGTTCGATATGTACTGGTAGTGTCCTGTAGGGTTGATGATTTCCAATATGACCCGCTAAATGATTACATGTTGTACTTATTCTATGATGTGATCACTAGTGTACCATTATATGTGCCTAGGGCGGTTCATTAATAGCATGATTAGAATTTGTCGCCCATGATGTCCTCCTTGTTATTTACAAACCCTAGACAACAACACCAAAAGAAAGGATGAAACTTCAACAAAAATAATAAAAATTCAGAAGACGATTACCTGAGTGGGATCGTTGGGATTGGACCGAGCGAGAATGACCTTCCCAGCGCGAATCGCGAGCATAAAGTTCGTTTCAGCCTTGGTAAAAACTCTATCAGAGGGCCTATTAGCAAGCTCGGGGATAGGCTCGCCCTCGGATTGGTGTCCATGGTGGTTGTGGATGTGATCGGCGATGAAACTAGGCATATGAGGAAAGTGGAAACTGTGGTGCTGCTCCCCTCCGGCGCCGCCAGATCCGGCAGCGTGGGCCTCGTGATGGGTTTAGGCAGCTGCCGGTGGCAGAGGGTATGGATGGACGTAGGCATCTTCTTCGTTTTTGAAACTCCTTCTATGTCTCTCTCCCTGCAGAACTCTCACAGTTGATAGGGAATTCAGATGCTTCTCTTCCAATCGTCTTCAATCCCTCTCACTCGCCTGAACTTCCTTGCTAGGGCACAGCCAGTTGGAGTCGCCTGCTACTTTTGCAATTTTTTGAACCCAATTGCTAGTTTTGCAAAATTTAAAGGAGGTGAGTCATTTTTGCAAATGGGGCAACTTTTTGGTATATTTAATGCTATTCTCTCAAAAACTATTTGGTATTTCATTTCATATCTTTAAATATGAAATGGGTATTTTTCATTTGTATTTTCATCAATTTTATCCAATCCAAGTTTTTTTTTTTTGGAAAGGTATCCAAACCAAGATTAGTATTCCTACAAATGCACGTCCTTATGAACGTGTTACCATGTCCCTTCCAACGTACATTGAAAATCGAATATGAACGTGGTGTCCTAAACCCTGATTTGTAATCATAATTAAAAAAAAATATCACTGAAAATCCTAGAATGGGCCAACATAATATACCTAATCATGATTATGATGTTATTCAATATGAGCATATATAGTTAACCAATCACAACAATTAATACAGTAAGAATTTTTCTTTAAAATATATATATATATGTGTGTGTGTGGCATTAAACTTGCACATGCCAACCAATGTTTTCTTTGTTAATTGGCAAATAATTTGGGCACTATCTCTTTTAAAAATTAGTGGATTCCATTCCATGGTTTGGCAAACAAATACAACTAATAAACCCCTAATTAACCATTTTTAACAAGCTAGGGGAGACCCAGGCCACATTTTTCAGTATGTTGTGATGAATCATTATCAGTATGTTTTTTTTGCTTCCAAGTATAAATCTAAATGGACACATGGCGTTGGATTGAGAAGAAGGTTTCAAGTTACAAGTTTTATGCCACAGTTTTCATCTTCTGAGTTTCCGAGGAATAGTTACAACTACAACTACAAGGGTAAGCGGGTAACTCATTGATGGCTTCAGCAGAGGAGTACCTTTGTACTTATTTATCTTACATTGGAGAAGTTAAAGTGGGTTGGCTGTTGCAGTAACAGGAATTGAACACGAGAGAAGTAAACAAACAAAGAAGAAGAAGGAGAAAATGGGAGAAATCCATCTCTACTTGTGATTAATCACAGTAACACTTACATAGTATATATAACATACCACCAAAGCCATGGATACATACAGCTTTGATCCAGAACCCATGTTCTAAAATTAGCACTTACAACCCAAGTTACACCAAAAACCAGTGGTAAGTAGATCAACTCCACACATTACATTGCCTTTGTCCTTCTTCATCATCCGGGTATGGTCTCACAAACTTCTTGATCTCCCTCCTTAGGATCTCAAAATGCTCGTTGTTCTCCAAGAAATAGAACCCGATTGTCGCTTGACTGAGATAAAGGAGGCTAACTGATAGATTACATAGGTCTCCTATTGTATAGTGGGCTGAAAGCCCGTTAAGGCCCAATACCTTGTAACCTATATATATGTTATATCAATGAATGGAAACCCTCAAGGAGGACATTACAATCAATCTCATGATCTCACTTGGTATCACAGCCTAAGATCCAAAAACCCTAAATTCTTTCTTTCTCTAAACCTAGCCGCCACCTCCTTCCCTCTCTCCTCGCCGCCGCCCTCCCACCGTCGGCCCCTCCTTCTCTCTCATCGCCGCCGCCCTCCCACCGTCGGCCCCCTCCTTCCCTCTCCTCGCCGCCGCAATCCTACCGTCGGCCAACCCATAGCGCGCCCGCGCCAACCACTAGCGCGCCCGCGTCATCCCCCTGCGCGCCCACGTTGCCCACAGCCCGCCCACGTCACCAGCTCTTCTCCCTCTCCACGCCGCCCTTAGCCCTCTCTTCTCGTCCCCATGGCTAACCCACAACCTACCGACCCCATTAAGCCGCCCTACCATTCCGCCCTAACCATCTCCAACATCAAAAATTGCATCCCTATCATTCTTGATCATGAGTCCAGTACCTATACCATGTGGTCGCACCTCTTCACGACCCATGTTAAGGCTCATAAAGTCCTCCACCACATTGGACATGTCCGCGTTCTACATGTCCCGTCCTCTTATCAGTACGCTGATATATTCACCAAGGGTTTACCTAGACAGTTATTCATTGATTTTCGTTCCAGTCTCACTGTACGGATCCCTCCCGTTTCGACTGCGGGGGTTTGATAGATTACATAGGTCTCCTATTGTATAGTGGGCTGAAAGCCCGTTAAGGCCCAATACCTTGTAACCTATATATATGTTATATCAATGAATGGAAACCCTCAAGGAGGACATTACAATCAATCTCATGATCTCACACTAACGGAATGCCCCGAATTCCTAAGCCCCTCGGCGTACTCCAATTGCCAGTCTTGGGTAAGATCCAATCCAGCCACAACCACCAAGCTCTTGGGGAAGTCTAACCCTTGTATACTACTACTCCTAGGACCGAATATGTTACACGCAGGGTGATCACGATCCTCGCCTTCCGGGAGATAGGCCCTCCAATACCAATCGCGATCCTCGACTGTCAAGAAGTATTTGCCATCCAATATCGGCTCAGTCTCAGTCCTTTTCTGGCCACCAAACATAGGAACAAGAAGTACATTTCCCATAATCTTGACACCCGAATTGGCTGCTCGGACAGCGACATGGTGGGCGATGTTCCCGCCGGAGCTATCCCCAGCCAAGTACATATGGACCTTCAAATCCGGGCCACTCTGCAGCCATTTCTGAGTGCTAACCCACTCAACGGCTGACCACCCATCATCGTAGGCACAGGGGTACTTGTGCTCCGGCGACCTCCTGTAATTCACCGATACAACGACAGCCCCACAGATTTTAACTAGCCGGCGACACCACAGCTCGTAAATGGGGCTTTTGACGGGGGAGTGGGTGAAGCTGCCCCCATGGAAATAGACGATCACCGGCACTGGCTCCTCGGTGCTCAAGGGCTTCTTGAGCTCGATGAACCCGGTGTGTGCTTCGTTCTCGGAGGCAGGTCTGTAAACCCTGTTGACGATCTTGGAGGACTTGTCAATTGTGTCAAATGACAAAACCCCATCAACCGGGTTGCTGTTGGCTGGGACTTTCCTCTCCACAAACTCAGCTATGCCCCGGGGGAAGGTGCCGTCTGGCTGCCGGAGGAGACTGTAAGATAGCTTCAAGCATGAGATCAGGATGAAATTGTTCAGTGGCATAATTTCCTGCACAAAATCAACAAACCAAAATGAGAAAGAGGCTTCAAATTTTAAATGAAAGGCCTTTTTCTTTCATTCTTGTAAAAGTAAATGGAACACAAAAACGCCCAATTTCATAAGGTGAATGGGAGATCAAAAACAAAACTAAAAAACAGAGCTTTAAATTCCAACAGCGTCTTTAAACCCAGAGAGTAAAGACTTAAGTGTGAAACACAAAAATAAAGAACCAATCTTTCACATTAGCCCTCAAAAACTGATACAGAAATTTCAAAAAATAAAACCCAAAAAACAGAGAAATGGGGACAAACTACAAAGGGGCCTGTGTGGGTGTGGGGGAGAGAGGGGGTATAAAGTCCAAACCTTGAGGTTGATTTCATTATTAGCCTCCATTAGAACTTCGCGCACACGCCCGGCCCACAAGCAACCAAAGCAATCAGAATGAAAAAAACAACAAACGCCACCACTAAATCAAACAAAACGAGTTGATCTTCGCCGAGTTGATCTTCGCTTTTTATAGTCTTTCGTAAGGAGGCGAAAGAAGGATAGATACCTGGGTTGAAGAAACAAAGAAACTGTAGTGATTGGGAGTGGATGGATGAAGGTTGTCGATGGTAATGGGAATTGTAACAGAAAAGGAGACAGGGAGAGTGAAGAGTAAGACAGAGGAGGAGTTAGTTAGGGAGGGAAGAAACAGACGAGAGTTAGAGAGGTAGAGATAGAGAGATTGAGAGGTAAGACGTGTGTGCAGAGGACGAAACACAGGTAGATTCTTGACAGAAACACAGTACTCCCTATTTATAATAGGGGACGACGTGTGTGCAGAGGACGAAAAAGAGAGAGAGTCCCACACTCAAACGCAATGGTGGTCGGTGGGGAATAGAAAGGAACGACAGTTTGCATTCAAGTATGGGTTGATTTGGAATGAGTTGAAAGTCAGCAATGGAACAAAGAGAATTACAGCAATTGACATAACAAATACATTAGTATTGCATTTAGATTTTCTATATGATCATCTGCTGAAAACATTTGGGGCAATTAATTGACATAAGGACGGAAATTAAGTTTGAATTGATCCAATAAAATGAATAATCTGTCATTAGTCATAAACACATGTATTCCCTGTATACATACAAAGGACTTGCAAAACTTTTGGAAATGAATAATCTGTCATTACATATTACATATATATAAAAAGAAAAACAATTCCAATCACTCTTGCATCCTAGTTCAAATGTAACCGGAAGTCTTGATCCTTCAATACTCTTGGAAGCAACTTGATCAGATAGCAGAGGAGAAACAAATTAAGGTAGCATCTAGCATAATGAACTGGCCATTGGAGAGCAAGCAACCAATTCAGGACAATTTTATCACCCACACAGATGGAAGACATAATGAATAATCAATCTCATTTGATTAACCAAATATAATATGAGCATTAAACTGCAAATATAATGATTGTTCTTCCATCTAAGCATCTGAGCACTAATTTACAAATATAATTCTTGTTATTCCACATCTGAGCAACATCCCAGAGCGGGGCGGGCTCCAACTTCCGCTCCTCGTCCGTTTTCCCGGTGTACTGAGACTGAAAACCAGTCCAAATATTATTCTTTGCCAGAATTCGCAGTCGTCGAGCTTCCAAGCGAGCTCCGGATCAGTCTAAGATGCAGCCGCGACCTCGAGCCTGCTAGTATCAACCACGGACGCTGTCAAAGATAAAGCCGATGGCGAAGGGCAGGGTGGATCAACTTGCGAGCGCCAACGAAAATCTCCAACAATCCACCGCCAATGTTGTAATTCGGAAGTCTGAGACATGCTGCCTTAGCTGCCACCCTCATGGATCCTCCGCCACCCATGATTCACTTGGAAATCAATTGAGAAGAAGGGGAATTCGGATTGAATTAAGGTGGAGATTGTGCAGACTGGTGGATCAACTTGCAAGCGCCGAGATCAATTCGAGAGAGGGCGTCGAACAGAGATAAAGCTCCAGACAGGAGAAATTTCAGTTTGGAAGAGAGAGGGCACGAACAGAGATCTCATATCAATTTCTCTAGGGCACCAGAGAGAAAGAACGGGGAAAGCAGGTCTGGAAGATTTTGTTTGTTTATTTATTTTAATTTTATTGTTAATTAGATATTAAAATTTTAAACTAATCTCCCACCAAAAAAAAAAATATTAAAACTAATGACAGGTGGACCAATTGAGTGATTGCTACAGGGTTTGCTACGGGGATGGCTATAGGTGATTTAGACTGGAAGACGACAAACGGAGACGGGCTCTAAATAAACTGTAGCCGAGGTGGGCCCCGCTTGTTGCCGTACTCCGTATTTATAAGTTTTTCCACATGATAAACATTAGTGTCTGTTTGGATTCCAATACTATAAATATAAACTTTGTTTATAATGTATTTTAAATAATAAAATATTTTTTAGGTTTCCTTAAATTTATAAATAATTATGTTTTAAATTTATAATTGATTACCATGTATTTTATTTAATTTTTTGGGAAATTCCGCGTGGTGCCCACGAACTTTTACAAATTCCGCGTGGTATACAAAGGTTTGAAAAATTCCGCGTGGTGCCCACGAAGTTTTGTAAAAGTCCACATGGTTTCCACGGGGTTTTTAAAAAGTTTATGTGATAATAATAATGAGTTTTAATATTGAAAGTTTGAGATTAAAAATTATATTTTTGTACATTATTTGGAAAACACTTAATAAAATTGTATATTAGTTTGAATCTTTTTAAAAAACAATTTTTTATATACATTTTCTTACCTATAAATTAACCAAATTTTTTTCTCAAAAATCTTTATGTATTTAATTTTTATTTGTTCTTAATATTTAGATTTTATTTACAAGAAAATGAGGAAAAAATAATAAGAACTATGTAGTAATATTACCCATTTACAATGAACCAATATTAATAAAAAATTTGAAAATTACAAGAAGATATACACGTACACTTTTCCACATTAAACCAATTTTCATATGAGATAATTTGTAATACACAATTAAAAGTTTCACATTTTAATTGAGTATTAAAAATCAGAAAATAGTATGGCACCACGTTCTTAAATGATCAATTTTAATTTTTATAAAATTTGATAAGTAAATAATTAGCTCTAAAATACTATTTATAAAATTAAATTGGTCAAATTTAGTTTTTACAAAAAATTGAATTTTGGGAATTTATGATGTCACACCATGTTATTAAATTCTTCAATCCCGGTTACTACATTGAAAAATTCACCGAAAAATTATTTTATATGAAAGTTGGTTTAATGGGGAAAGTGCCTATATCTTCTTGTAATTTTAAAATTTTGTATCAATTTTTTTCAATGGTGAATGGGTAATACTCCGTAGTTCTTTTTTTTTCCTCTCATTTCCTTATAAATAAAAACTAAATATTGAGAACAAATAAAAATTAAAGATGTAAGATTTTTGAGAAAAAAAATTGGTTAGTTTATCTTTAAGAATATTTATATAAAAAAACTAGTTTTAAAAAAGATTCAAAACACGATCTTGTAGAGTGTTTTTCCAAATTATAATGCACAATAATATAATTTTTAATCTCAATTTTTTAATATTAAAAACCCATTATTGTTATCACATAAACAGTTGAAAAACCTCGTGGGTACCATGTGGACTTTTACAAAACTTCGTGGGCACCACGCGGAATTTTCCAAAACTTTTTATACCACGTGGAATTTGTAAAAGTTCATGGGCACCACGCGGAATTTCCCTAATTTTTTTTATGACGAGGAACCCACATTCGGTAGTAAACCTCGAACACGTGGCCCATCCGGCAAGAGCCATGAATGCGGGGTTATCGAATTATTTAAATGGTAAAGTCTTATCTCATGCTATCTATATCTATATCTATATCTTCTATATAAAATACTAAAACAGAGACCGCTGGAGCGACCTCGCTGCCACGGAATTTTCTGGATTAAACGGGATTATTTTTGCCTGCGTGGCATTTTCTGGATTAAAGCGGTATTATATTTTGGGTCACATCAATTAATAAGCGAATATAGTTAGCTAAAAACTCATCTTTTTAGATCAAATAATCTTATCCAATATAACCTTATATCTTAATTAGGTTTTTTTTTATAAATATTCAACTTTATATCTTAATTAGGTAGAAAACTTATCGTTTTAGATAAATCTTTATATACCGTTGGAAAACATGTAAAAGAGTTATGTACTTAATATTTTCCTATCGAATACTTAATTGGGGGTTGTACATGTGGCTAATTGGCTATCTACGTACTGGCCACTATACACAAGGGACGAGAGCCGAGACAGCATAAACGGATACACCAAACCAACTCTATTCGAGCAAAAAAAAATCAACTCTATTCAAGCAAATCACTTTCTTCGAGCAAATTGATTGGAGAAAAAAAAAGCAAATAGAACAAACACACGTAACACAAATTGATTCGAGCAAAAATAAACAGTGATATCAGATCTGATTCGAAGAAACAAACCAGAATTTTAGATCTGATTCGAAGAATTGAAAGAAACAAACAACGATTTAAGAAAGAGCAAAAATAAACACAATCGATTCGAAGAAGCTTTTACATACCATGGTTTCGAGAGGTGAACGAATGGTGATTTCAAACCAGTTGAGTTCGGAATATTATATTTTTGGGTCATGAGTCTAAGATTACCGGATTCAAAGCCAAAATTTATTTATATATATATATATAGACAATGGATCATTCTAATTTGTGAACAAATCTAGAGTGTTAAATTAGGAAGATTAACGGTTAGGATAGAAACTAGGATATATATAGATTTGTGAACAAATCTCCCTCTCTATATATATATCCCTTGTGATAGAAAATAGGAACATATGTTCACCATAAAATTCAAATAAATCAACTGCTTAGATTAATTACAATTTTTAGGTTTTTAAAAATAAACAAACAGATGGGCCCCATTTCATTTTTTGTTAGCCTTTGATCATCTTAGCCGAGGCTTTAGGCTTATGCCGCGTGAGATCTCAAACCGCCCATTCAAACCTCCATTTCCCATCTGTGTACATATTTTATATTTTTTTGCTTTTACATTTATTTATTTATTAGCATTTTTTACATTTATTAACAAGATCAATATTTTGGTTAAACACGTTATTTGCTTAAAGTAGACCAATTATTCGTATGTAAGAGGACTATTTTATTTTTTATTTTGGTTTTTTTATAAAGTTAAAAATTTATTCAGCACATTAGAAAGATTATTCAGTTAAAATTATATTATTCGGTTAGATTAGAAAAATTATTCGATTAAATGTGATATATTATTCGGTTAAATTAGAAATATTATTGGGTTAAATGTGATACATTATTCGATTAAATTTGAGAGATTATCCGATTAAATTATACAGAGTAAATATTATTCGTATGTAAGAAGACGTTTGTTTACACCTTCATTAGTTTTTGGGAGGTTAAAATAATAATAAAAAATTGTACATTATTCGATGAATTTACAAAGATTATTCATATGTAAGAGGACGTTTAAAACAATTATTTATAAAAATTATGATTATCGATTAACAGAATTATTTATAAAAATCATTATAAATGAAAATAAAAATAATGGAGGGCAAATTATTATTGGGACAAAAAAACCCTCTACCCTTGATTGTTTTTCTGAAAAATGTGGAACATCATTTGTTACGGTTTCTAGCTTGATTTTCCTTGAAAGCTATTTAAATTGGTATGATAGATGCACAAAAATGGTAGGATATATGGAAACTATTGGTAGGATAAAACAACGATATCGGTAGGATCAGAATGGTAGGATTGATGGAAACTAATGGTAGGAGAAAACAACGATATTGGTATGATCATAATGGAAACCCAGTAATTCCTGTATAACTTGACACTAATGGTATGATAGATGCACACTGATGGTACGATATATTTATATTATTGGAAAAATGTAAATGCATAATTGACTTTACGAAAAAAAAATTACTTCCACATGAATCTCAGAAAAGCAAAAAGAGAAGGCAGGCTCCACAAGTTATATGAACCACATATGCAAAAGCTATACATGGATATATCATGTGCGATGATGAATCCCAAGGTATGGTCCCTATCCTGGATAAAGTTAGTGCTACACTGAAAGACAAGATCCAAGTAGTGAATATTGACACTCAGAAGTACCCAGTCATCGCTGACAAGTTCATGATCATCACAGATTTGTCCTATCACCAATGTATATATTTTCTGTCATGTTTATAATCGTATAAGTTCAGAGAGATTTATGAATTGGTCCTAACATGTTCGTAAATGTGTCATACCATTAGTGTATATATTTTCTACCAGATTCATAATTGTATAAGTTTAGAGAGATTCATGAACACACATACTCCGTATTAGCCTATGTTAAAGTCGAACTCACATCTTTGTGTGCAAACACAACGCTCTACCAATTGAGCTAATAGACTATTTTCAATGGGTCCTTATGATCGTCTAGGCATCAAGAAGTGATAATTTCGCAAGAAGCAAAAATAGCGCTTGAATTTGTTATCTTAATTTGCAAGTCATGCAATTGATAAAAAAGAGAGTATAAATTACGAACTCTCTGCAACCGGTCTCGTGAAACCGTCACCTTGGGGTAGTTCTGTTATAAGAAAAAGGAATAACTACAAAGGATAGGTACAAGATCACTTACACATCGCTGCCACGGTCATCGGACAAACTTCTTGCACTTTTTCAGGTATGAAAGGACAGTTGTACACTATTGGTAGGACGGAAATATTCTATTGGTAGGATGGGGACTGTATCGTTTCCTAGAATGAACGAGTAACTTTTTCCTCGTCCTTTCCGCTTTTTGCAGAGCATGTTATGGTATGGTGTTTCAGATCATCCTTTCAAGCTTATATATGTTTTTGGGGGACACCCATCAATGCAATCATTGCATTTTCCCCTCATAAATGCTCTCCCCTTTTCTCAAAAGAGGAATTCTGTTTTGGCGTCAAAAGTACACTGACAGCCCGCCAAATCAGCTACAGTGAATCCCCTCCAGATTCTTTCCAAAATATCTCCAGGTATGGAAAGACAGGTTTAGCCTATTGGTAGGACAAATTAATTCTATTGGTAAGATGGACATTCTACAGTTTTCTGAAATGAACGGATGATGCCTTTTGGTGCCACATGTCACTGACACCTACTGACAGCTACAATGTAGCTACAGTGTCCCCCACCTTCACCTGCAACTCCCTCTCCCGGTTACCACTTTTATTTGCACAAAAGTGCCATTTTCTACCCCATGCAAATAATCTAGCCACTTGGCTATTTGTGCAAAGTTTTTTTTTATGTGGCTAGTTATGCAAATCGCCCTTTCTAATATTCTATTGCTTGCTAATTTTTTTAAAACAAATCTTTTTTATTTGTTTTATATATAATCGATTAAGAAGATTTTATATGTCAATCATTTAATTTAATCTTTTACGTCTTATGGAGTAAAATTTCATCTAATAACATTTGAATATTCCAAGCAATAAATATGTGACATTTATTATAATTTATATACAACCTCTTATTTATAGGTGTTTAAGATGGAGATTGAAGTTATCTAACATTGATATAAAGGAAGAAAGTAAGCAATATTCAAGGGACGGAGATATAATAGATAATTGTTTAAAGTTTTTATTTTACAAGATATAATTAATTTAAACTTAGTTATTTTTTTATTTTTTTTTACAGTATGCAATAAATTGGATGTACTAACGACATCCATGATCATCTTGCAAGATGATGTTTTGGAACTCACAACAACCGGAACTCAAGATAAAAGTACAATTCAACTGAGATTTAAACATGAATAATTGATATACTAAAATATAATTTATTAAACAACTTACTACGTACTTTTGAACTTATTAGCTAGGGATTAATATAGGTAGATACTATATAATTTATCGTAGTATTAAACTATATTAATATTTTAAATAAGACCGTAGTTAGGTAATTGCAAGAATATATTGACATGTTATCTGTTATGGGCGTAATAATGAGTCAAACGTAACAAAGATTCATTATTTATATCCACCACTTATTTTATATTTATGCCAAGCAATCCCCCAACTTAGCAGGTGGTGTTGTTAATTGTTGACAGTTGCCCACCCATGTCCCCTTCTTCCTATTGCACTTTATTCATTGCTATATATAGTATATCAATTATCACCCTTTGTCTTAAAATGGAAACTTTGTGGCAAAGTCGAATTGAATTGAAGTATACTATATCACATGGCAAATTAGAATTGTTTTCCTCTACGTGGCAATGAAAAGGTTGAAGAATTCAAGTGTGTATATATATATATATATATATACACTTGATGGGTTTAGGCAGCTGTCGGTGGCAGAGGGTATGGATGGACGTAGGCATCTTCTTCGTTTTTGAAACTCCTTCTATGTCTCTCTCCCTGCAGAACTCTCACAGTTGATAGGGAATTCAGATGCTTCTCTTCCAATCGTCTTCAATCCCTCTCACTCGCCTGAACTTCCTTGCTAGGGCACAGCCAGTTGGAGTCGCCTGCTACTTTTGCAATTTTTTGAACCCAATTGCTAGTTTTGCAAAATTTAAAGGAGGTGAGTCATTTTTGCAAATGGGGCAACTTTTTGGTATATTTAATGCTATTCTCTCAAAAACTATTTGGTATTTCATTTCATATCTTTAAATATGAAATGGGTATTTTTCATTTGTATTTTCATCAATTTTATCCAATCCAAGTTTTTTTTTTTGGAAAGGTATCCAATCCAAGATTAGTATTCCTACAAATGCACGTCCTTATGAACGTGTTACTATGTCCCTTCCAACGTGCAAGTAGACATTGAAAATCGAATATGAACGTGGTGCCCTAAACCCTGATTTGTAATCATAATTAAAAAAAAAATATCACTGAAAATCCTAGAATGGGCCAACATAATATACCTAATCATGATTATGATGTTATTCAATATGAGCATATATAGTTAACCAATCACAACAATTAACACACTAAGAATTTTTCTTTAAAATATATATATATATATATATATATATATATATATATATATATATATATATATATATATATATATATATATATATATATATATATATATATATATATATATATATATATATATATATATATATATATATATATATATGTGGCATTAAACTTGCACATGCCAACCAATGTTTTCTTTGTTAATTGGCAAATAATTTGGGCACTATCTCTTTTAAAAATTAGTGGATTCCATTCCATGGTTTAGCAATCGCCTTCCGCCATAGTCCCGAGCGCAGGTGCGTTCTTTTTTTGTTTGTTTAATTTGATTTAATCTGCCTAAATTTTTCATTGAAGTAAATCCCTTTCAATCTAGTAGGAAGTTTGTTTGTCTTAAAATGGGAAGTTTGTTTCCCTTTACGTGGCAAAGTAGAAATGAAGTATATATATCTTCAATTCATCAAGCTTAATTGCTTTGTGGGCCAAACATGCATGAACGTGAAAAGGTTGAATTCAAGTACTCTACATTTTAAGGTGGGTGGTGGCCCGTAGGTAGACCGTCACATATTAGTTATTCAGATTCGTACCCACATGAATATGATCATCAGGCCAGAAATCATATATCACATATGTCTTATTGTTGATTCAAATTTCAATTCCAAGCTTTTGGGGTATATTTATCATTTTGTCTAAGTCTAGTCTAGAAATTAAAATAAAACATTAATTTACTTACCTGATGTAAGTGTTATCTAGTTCACAGTTATAGCCTATAGAGATAGAAAGCTAACATTGATGCCTAACCTAATTGATCCAATAACCCTGAAACAAAGCCTAATGTATGCAGTACTATTTTAACACTGAATTTGAAGCTAATACAACATGAATTTATTCTATGAAATAGCTCAGCTTAATTTACAAAAGGAACATGATCAAATTTATTCTCTGATATGATACACGGCCACGGGGGATTGGAGTATGCAAATCTCTTCTCATATTTGTGTCAATATAATGTATACATATTAATTAGTCAGCTTAGACAAAATCTGGATTGAAAATGTACGAAAGAAAACAAAAAATCATATTTACCATTTTAATTACCGACCACATTATGATTTTTTCACAATTAGCTGGTGTGCAATCAATTTTCCCTAGCCTCTTTTTTTTCACACACATTTTTCTATTTTATGTAACTTAATTATTGGAAAACTACAAGAGGTAATTTCTTGTCATAAAACATATATGAATGTCTCAAGGCTTTACACTTTTTTTTGGTGGCCAAACTCAAGGCTTTACACTAAGTGCTCGTTTGGATTGGTTTGAAAAACCCAGAAAGTTGAAAAACCCAGGAAGTTGGATATAATATCTGCGTTTGGTTAAAAAATTGCATCTCCAAAAACCCAGGAATTGAAATTCCCAGGAATTGAACTTCCTGTGAAATACAGGAATTGGAATTACCAAGGGGGCACATGGTAAGACGACTTCCACCCTTTTCTTACTAATTAAAATCCCTTATTTATCTCAGAATATCAAATCCACCATTTTTTCATTTTTCAACCAAACATGTTTCATAAAATCCCAGAAAGTGTAATTCATGGGAAGTAGACTTCCCAGGAATTAAATTCCCGGAAAGTAGACTTCCTACATTTATCCAAACGAGCACTAAGACATTACAGCAAATTGCGGAAGTTTGATCTTCTCTTTTTCACAATTTGAGAATTCGAGATTTACAGAATTAGAGAAAGGAGGAGGAAGCCATTAAACCACAACCAGAAAACCTTGATTGAATTGAAAATGAAGAGGAAGAAGTGAAGCTGTTACAACGGCAAATGAAGAATATAAATACATAACAAGTCACGTGCTAGTCACGTGCTTCTAACAGAAAAAAGAAACAGAACCCCGAACCCTGTACTCGAGATCGAGTCCTCGGAAGTAGACACGGCCACGGTGACCCGACGAGTCGGCCACGTGGCACCAAATCGGATACCCAACGAGTTTTCCGGGTCGACCCGTCGGTTGGCATCACAAAAATATATACTTAATTTTGGATTATAGAATTCATTTACACGTAATTAGCATTCCATTGAAGAATGGAATTAGATGCATTCCACTCTTGCTGATTTCTATCATCTCACTTCTCTTTTGCATTCAAAATTTATTCGAGCATAAACGCATACACCAAACCAAACCATTGCCTTTTTTGGGGGTTGTACGTGTGGCTAATTGGCTATCTACTGGCCACTATACACAAAGGACGAGAGCCGAGACTGCATAAACGGATACACCAAACCAACTCTATTCCAGCAAAAAATCAACTCTATTCAAGCAAATCACTTTATTCGAGCAAATTGTTGATTGGAGAAAAAAAAAAGCAAATAAAACAAACGCACGTAACACAAATAGATTCGAGCAAAAATAGACAGTGATATCAGATCTAATTCGAAGAAACAAACCGGAATTTTAGATCTGATTCGAAGAATTGAAAGAAACAAACAACGATTTAAGAAAGAGCAAAAATAAACACAATCGATTCGAAGAAGCTTTTACTTACCATGGTTTCGAGAGGTGAACGAATGGTGATTTCAGACCAGTTGAGTTCGGAATATTATATTTTTGGGTCATGAGTCTAAGATTACTGGATTCAAAGCCAATATATATATATATATATATATATATATATATAGTGTTGAATTGGGAAGAACAAATCTCTCTCTCTCTCTCTATATATATATATATATATATATATATATATATATATATATATATATCCCTTGTGATAGAAAATAGGAACATATCTTCACCATAAAATTCAAATAAATCAACTGCTTAGATTAATTACAATTTTTAGGTTTTTAAAAATAAACAAACAGATGGGCCCCATTTTGGCATTTTCTGTTAGCCTTTGATCATCTTAGCCGAGGCTTTAGGCTTATGCCGCGTGAGATCTCAAACCGCCCATTCAAACCTCCATTTCCCATCTGTGTACATATTTTATATTTTTTTGCTTTTACATTTATTTATTTATTAGCATTTTTTACATTTATTAACAAGATCAATATTTTGGTTAAACACGTTATTTGCTTAAAGTAGACCAATTATTCGTATGTAAGAGGACTATTTTATTTTTTATTTTGGTTTTTTTATAAAGTTAAAAATTTATTCAGCACATTAGAAAGATTATTCAGTTAAAATTATATTATTCGGTTAGATTAGAAAGATTATTCGATTAAATGTGATATATTATTCGGTTAAATTAGAAATATTATTGGGTTAAAAGTGATACATTATTCGATTAAATTTGAGAGATTATCCGATTAAATTATACAGAGTAAATATTATTCGTATGTAAGAAGACGTTTGTTTACACCTTCATTAGTTTTTGGGAGGTTAAAATAATAATAAAAAAATTGTACATTATTCGATGAAATTACAAAGATTATTCATATGTAAGAGGACGTTTAAAAAAATTATTTATAGAAATTATGATTATCGATTAACAGAATTATTTATAAAAATCATTATAAATGAAAATAAAAATAGTGGAGGGCAAATTATTAGAAAAAATTTGCGAAATGGGCACATTATTTGGACGTATTTGCGAAATAGACGCATGTTTGGACAAATTTGCGAAATGGCCGCTATATATTCTTATTCTCGGTTGTACGGACATTTTTTTCCTCTCTCCCAAATCCTCTCGCCCTCTCGATTTGTTTTCTCTCTCTCGACGCCGGATCCGGCTCCGATGGTGGCGAGTCGCCGGACCTCCATCTTCCTCCTATTCGCCGGACCTCCGCTCGCTCGCAGCCGCCCTCACTCGCTCCCTGCCGGTCTCTAGTCCTCCTCGCCCTTGCTCGTTGCCACTTTCCCCCTTGCCCTCGCTCGAACCCTAGCCGCTCGAATCCTTGAAGCCGCCGGCGATTCGTTCCGCCTCTCCCCTTCCTGTTCTCCGGCGACTCGCACCTCCCCCTCGCCTCGTCTCCGTCACTGCATCGCTCCTCCTCTCCACCTCCTCCTCGCCTCGTCTCCGTCTCAGGCGATCGAGCATATGATAAGGTACGGTGTTTTGTGAGTTGATGATTTTTCTGGATTTTGGTTGCCTTGCTTCTGAATTTGAGCAAATTTGTTGATTTGTTTGTTCATTTGTATGGAATGAGATGCGGTTTTTGGAATCTCAGCTGCTTCTAGGGTTTCACATTTGAATCTAATAGCTTTCATGAATTTTCACCATTTATGTGATTAAAATCATGTTATTATCCATAAAGAAGCAAAGTGAACAAGCAACAGATAATCAAATGACATTTTTTAAAAATAAAGTTCAATTGTAAATGTGATTTGATTCTTCTACAGGTTCATGTAAACATCACAGCAGTTGTGTGTTAATATAGTATTTTGTCTTTTGAGGATCCGTCAAGGCATGTTTTCCACATTGTTACTGATAGGCTCAACTATGCAGCTATGAGGATGTGGTTCTTGGCTAATCCAGCAAGTAAAGCTACTATCCAGGTCCAGAACATTGAGGAATTTACATGGTTGAATTCAAGTTACAGCCCAGTACTTCAGCAATTGGGTTCCCAGTCTATGATAGATTATTACTTCAAGGCAAACCGTGCTACTCCTGATTCGAACTTGAAATTCAGGAATCCAAAATACCTATCTATCCTCAACCACCTCCGTTTCTATCTGCCATAAATGTTCCCAAAACTGAGGAAAGTTCTGCTACTCCTGATTTCATGATTCTGTTGGATTAATTTCTTTTTTCTTTTGCTAAGGTTTAGCTTGTGTTTGTATGTTTCTTAAAAAGGTCGGCATGCACATATACTCCAGAGCAGAAGCAAAAGGAAAACGTGTTCAGGTAAAAGCAGTTGATTTTTAATCACTTTGAAATTTTTCTTACTGCAAGAGCATAAATTCGTCTGTTGATGACATTGTCTTTGTATTTTTCTTTCAAGGGAAAACAAGCTTGTCGAACATGTCAGCAAACTGAAGGTCAATGCCGGAACTGAACCTGATGCAGACCTTGGCCCAGTAATAAGCAAGCAGGTATGTTGTAGATTTGCAAATTTTGAAGTTTCGATGTCCTGACATTTCAATAACAGATGTAATTGATCTTAATTGTAAGTTTGTGCAATAAAAGTAACTCTCTCCATAGGAGATAATGTGACATGTCATGCTGTGAATCTGGTTGTTGATAAAGGGATTCCACAATCCACACGTCATGTTGCGAAATGCTTCACCAGGCTTATTTTTTGTTTTGTTTGAATATTATTTTTTTATCCTAACAAGTCCTGAATATGAGTTAAAAATTTTGAGCTCCCCATGTTATCTTGGTACTCATTAAGCCGTACTGATTGTTGCTTGTCCTTTTTCTTTCTAGAGCTACTAGGTTTCATATTTGAAGTGCATCCTTTCCTGCACTGGTTTTAATTTGCTTTTGTTCTAATGCTCCTCGTTATTTTATTGGAATATCTGACAGAGTACAGAGGAGACTGAGAAAGAGGACAACACAGCTAAGCCAAGTACAGAGACTGAGATTAATGTCTGTGCTGCTGAACTTGCCAATGGGTAATAAAATTGAGAGCATTGAGCTGATCTGTATGACAACAGGTGAACTGAAGGTATGAGTGCTTATCAAATTCTTTTTTCATGATACAACTATACAACTGTAACGGCCCAGAATTATAATTTCCGGGTTACGTTTCAAGGGATAAAACCCCTTGTTCGGATCTTGCAATCCAGGTACGGGTCGAGGTTTCAAACACTTTTATGATTAGTATAAAGAGGGATTTCAAACCCTAAAAACCTCGAAGGGCCGTTGGGTACCCTTAATCTGTCCGAAGACTATGTCGCGGAATCCATTTCAAACGGAAGTAAAGCGGAAGCAAGGTAAAGATACAAGTGTCACGGCAGAGCCGGATCAAAACCAAATCATGAGTGGGTGGTTACCATTGTATTAAATTAGAATGTTAGCCAGATTCTTCGAATCGCCAAAAGGGAACCCCATCATATCGACATCGAGCACTCAATCTGCAGATAATACCTTTAAAAGAAGAACGGGGAAAGGAATCAGATCGAGCCACGCACGCGGGACCGGCAGTCCTCTCTGAGGCCACATAGTATGTGCTATACCTAATAAAGATGCTCTAATGCAGTACGGAATTCAAACACACTAGCATGCTCCTAGTTCATAATAATGTGCGGAAATACTGTAAAGGGCCCAAGACAATGCCAAGTGGCATATCCCTCTCCTACCTCCACCTCTTCCGACAGGCGGAGACTGGCCAGCTCGTGAATGCATTCATTCATAATAGGGTGGCACGCATGCCTAACCCGCTCCACAATAAAGCCCGCAGACATATCATAATGTAAGGAAGTACTCGATTGACTCAGGGTACCCGATGAGGCTGGGCTACCCTATGACCCTAGCAAAGACTTCTAGGACTATCACAGATAACGGCCGTTCTGTTTACATACGCACAAAGAAGGAGAATGCTCAACGATCGATGCAACCTAGCATGGTACTACATGGAATGCTGATCATGAATGCAACACCTAACATAAAATGCAACAACAGGCCTGAATGTCCAACCTGAGTAAGCCCCCTAGGGAACTTACCTGAAGATGCAGAACAGCAATATAACACAAGCAAGGGCCCAAATGCAAGTCCAAAGCAATCCGAAAGCAATACACACCTATCATTAAGCCATTTTCATAAGCTATCGGGCTAACATTCATATACACAGAACCCAAGTTCTCAACATACTCAAAACCAATCGATGGTAAAATCATTTTCCAAAACCTTTCCGATATGATCAACATCAATCAAAATCATTTTTCCAATTTCCTTCTCAAAACTAATATCATTAAGCCAAGACAAAATCCCGACATTTGAAATGACACTTTTAACATAACTTCAAGCTCAAGATCAATTAGTTCAAGTTCCGTCAAATCCCTTCCTTAATATGGAATATTAAAATAACATTTCAGAACTCATTTCCCCAAACTCTTAAATCTCGAGTTAAGTCAACTCATTTTTAAAATAATTTCTCAAATCATATTATAGAGACAATTCCGGCATTTTAGTTTTCAAGACAATCAATCCTTTTAAGAGATAATTCCGGATCACGTGATAACCCTTTTTAAATAATTTTCCAAAACTCTCCTTTTAATTTTATTAATTCCATTTACTTAAGATATTTTATATCAAAATATACATAAGTCTTAAAAATCCATTTTCCATTCCACCACATTTTACCCAAAGAATTAGGCCCAAGGAAATAGGCCCAATCTTTTTTTAAAATTTCGGATCCAATAACCCATACCCAAAAGCTGAACCGGTTTTTCATTTAAAACAAAATGAACCGAGCCAAAACCCGAACCAAATGCTGAAGGAATGAAAGGGGGAGAAGGGATCCGGATGCACAACCCGAAATGAACTGGATACCCGGCCCAGACCCGAAATATTAGGCCCAAGATCTGCCCAACTGTTAAGTGAACCCATCTCCTTCCTCAACAGAAGAACAGAGACGCAGCGACGGCGAAGGAAAAGGACGGGAGAAGGAGGTGAAAACCTCAGGCCACCGGCGGTGCCCTGTCTCCGAACAACCCTCTCCCAACCGAACTAGAACTCAATTTCTAAAACACCCAGACAGCCAGAAAGAAGATGCAGCGAGGAAGGAGAGTGAGGAGGATTACCGAGATCGCAAGATTCCGACTCCGAGGGGCTCCGAGACCGGCTCCGGCGGCGATTGACGAGGAAGGAGCTCCGACCGAGTCCTAGGAGAAGTAATGGGTGAGCAAAAACAGACTTTGACGAGATTAGGACCGGAATCGAATAAGAAAACAAAGTCGACCTTCGAGAGCTACGGTGAGCGCGAGAGGGCTGGTGGCGGCGTTGGCGGCTCCGGGAGAAGCTGCTGCTGCTTCTGGCGGCTTCGGGATCCTACTGGCGTCTCAAGGCGCTCGAAACAGGGGGGAGGGAGAGCCTGGCGCTGCTGGTTGCTCGTCGAGGAGAAAGGAAGGAGGAACGGAGGGAGGTTGCTGCTGCGGCTTGGTGGAAGACGGAGAAGGAGCTGCTACCGCTGCTCCTCGGGGAAGAAGAACAGAGCTACTGGTTGCTCTCGGCGTTGCTGGTGGAGAGGAGCTGAGCAAAATGGAGGTGTCTTGGGGAGGGGTTCCTCACGGCAACAACAGAGAGGGGAGATGGAACTGGGGTGTGTTTGGATTCCTTGTTTGTGTGAGAGAAAAGTGTGGTCAAAACCTGATTTTGGAAAAGAAGGATTTGTTGTTTGTTTTCCATAGGAAATGTCTCAAAGAAGGGAGGGAGTGAAAGGAGGGATAGAATTTTACCCAAATGAGAGGGATGACATGGAATGGATAAGAATGGGAGAAGGTGACGGAATTGGGGTCCCGAGTCGGAAATGTGAATTTCCGACAATTGATATTTTAAATCCCGCTCTCTCGATCTTATTCCGACTTGATCAAAATAACGCTTCAAATTTTCAAAGATGTCAACATCCCAAAGTTTATTTCAAATCCCAAGGTAAAATGACGGAATCGTCCCTCAAAGTTCAAAATTAGGTTGGAATCCGCTTAAAGGATTTCAATTTCGATTTAGGAAATTATGGACGAGTTTTTCTGGAAATATCCGAATTTTTATTTTATTTTATCTTATTATTATTTATTGAAATTTATTATTTAAAATCCGGGCCTTTACATCATCCACCTCTAAAAACAAGTCTCGTCCCCGAGACTAAAACCAAAATAAAGTAGGGGATGAAGTTTGAAATTGATGAGTCCAAGGACTATGTCTAGAATCTTGTAATCATCTCGGTTGCGTCTTCCGGGATTCTCACAACATCCCAGTCACCGTCGTGACATCTCCAATTGGCCTTGACAAGTATGCGATAAGCGCCCCTATCACATACTCGCTTCGACCTTTCGGAAGTACCACAACTCTAAAAGTTCTACAATATTATCACTAGGTCTTAGCAAGCACCCTACAAGCGCCCTTATAAAATGCTTGTATCCACTTCGTGAGTTATCATAGAGTTGCCCGGATTTGAAAAGTTTCTAAAGGGATTCCGCAATTGAAAAAGATTGGCCTCAATATCGTGGAAATTATCGATAACGTTCATTCTTTTACAATCCAAGTTAGTTCTTTTTTCAAAATCGTTCAAAATCTTCAAATCCAACGCCTAATCACGCAACCTTATACCAAAACAAGTCAAATCCTTTCAAATCAAGATTTCGTCAAAATATTCCAACCACCAAATCAGTTTACCGCATGACAATCAATCAAATTCAGAAATCAGGAGGTGGAATCATCCACCTCTAAGGGCTAATCCCATATTCTCTTCCTAGTTTCCATAATCAAATCAATCCATCAATCTCCATTCAAACAAGATTCATACGCCATAACAAATGCATAACAGCTTAAACCAATCAATCTTCAACCAACACATCGTACGACAAGTCTCAACCATGTACCCACACAGTGCCACAAGGTCACATCAAGCATCTCCAAATCATACTAAAGGTTATAATGTGCATCTCAACAACATATCAGAATCATAACAACGTCTCGACATCACACCATAAATCATAGAAGGTATCTCACTATCGCATATCAACACCGCAATCATAGTAGGGTCAGTCACAACAAGGGATCTCATTTAGCGCATAAATTCGCATAATCATCCTATCCAATTTCTATCCAGCATTATCATAACAGATTTATCACATCAACATTTGTATTTGCAAGGATAGCCACAGCAGGATTTCATCATAAGTCAATGAAACAAAACTAATTATGACCACATCAATACAAACAAGGTCATGCTAGCAAGATTCAACAAAAGGGAAGATCAAGCAGTATATCAACATCAATATGTCAACATGCTCTCCAGATATCATCTCAACTCGTCGCAACACCATATAACGATCATTTAGTCATTAGGCAGACATACACTATTACCTCATATATATACGAGTCATATTCATCATTTAATATATTCATAATCATGCCTACCGACCATATAATATAATACCATGCTTACTACTTCATAATAAGACATCATGCTCCCACATAATAACACACCATGATCTCATATACTATCATATCACAACACATCCTATCATGCTTCTAAAACAACATAACAGGATAGCAAAACATCAATATATCGTGATAACACCAGTCACTACCAATTAGATTTTAACATTGCATATCAACATGTAATTCCACATCAGGTTTATCATGGTCGTTATCTAACATCATGCCAGCAGATATAAATAAATCACAAAATCAAGAAAATTCCTCACATCATACCGGTCAAAATAAAACACAATCACTCGCCCATCTCAACTCTCAAGCCAAGACTAATCCTCTTCTAGACTCGCCAACGCCAACTCAGGCAAAAATTCCCCAAAGAAATCCCAATTCATCTCGATGCTCGAATCTTACCCCTCCTTCTGCCGATCACTACCACACCATCCACCTCTAAGAACTCGCTCCTATGTCTAATCTCATGCCCGAATACCTGCTTACACTATGTCCTCAACATCCACAAAGGCCATTCCTTACACTCCCCACACTTCACAAGACATCTCAAACATCATGCCCAGCTAACCATACCCCCACCGAAAATTTACCCAAAAGCTTAATAGAATCACCCAAGCATTGCCTCTCATAAATCCCAAGACTCACTCTGTCTCTCCTAAGCCTACATCTCTCTTGCGATTCATCTCATAACATCCCTGATCATCCTAATCACTCAAGCTCTTTCACCACTCTTCTACCACGCTACCAATGACCTCACCCACAGGTTTAAGGAAGAAGCAATAATGAAAATCATCAAACATAAGGTCTACAACATGTCAACTAGCAGTTATAAACATAACATCATGAGTTCAACGAGTCTCAGTTTACCATCATGCTCAATAATCATTGCAAACATCATATATGAACATAATGAAGTCAAGCTAACATGTTGCATTATAAACTTATCCGATACAATTCATGCTTCTTAACATATGTAGTCCACATTTTACAGGCAATGGAATTCAATCATGCTTAGCAACTTAGGGTAGCAACACGCCAAGACATCATGGTACATGAGATCTATAAGTCATCAAATCATATCATCATAGACGACAGGCAATCAGGCAATAGTCATCATCAAGTCAGCACATCAACTCATAAATGTCACCATCAAGGCAATGCAACATAGTTATCAACATATTCAGAAAAGTTAGCAATTCAAACAGAGAACGCTCTTGCTTGCAAGTCATATCGTAATCAGTGACCGCCATTCTCGAAATGTGCTTGTCTTTCCGAAATCGTTGATCCTGAGGCCCGTGGGTTATGGGCCCACGCTTCTGCTACACTGCTCTATCGTTATGCAACTTCCTTTCTCTTTCAAGCAGTCGCTCACCAAACATCGCAGAGGAGTCTAAGTTAGCAGAGGTAGGGGAGTGACGGGAGAAGACAACCCAAATCCCTTTCGGGGACAGACACGGACCACAACTAAAGACGACAATACTAGAGACAAGACTCTAACCCGAGAATAACAACAACGCCCTTATGGAAGTCTATGAGGTTATAATCGCGACAAGTAACACGAATTCATCATGGAGCATATCAATTTCACTAACCCACACTAACATGTACCTATCTCAAGGGAAAAGAACATGCGTATTCATTCCAAAAGACACAATCAAGTCCTACACGGGTGCATGCGAGATAAACTAGTAGTATGTGATTCCATGGAACCAGACATGCTCAGCAACTTTAAACAGGGTACGCGGGATTTATTGAGCATCACAATTATCACATATATGAACAATGCACGAGCTTGGCGTATGCATCATACGAGAACATATACTAGCAACATAGTAACTACCTCATCTAACACAATGATCATATAATAGGTCAATCATGGCACGTAATCATATGACGAGGTACATTTAGAAATCATGGGTCCCACACGATACTAGCGATACATGATGTAATACAAGCATAGTCACAAGTCATTAAGAGGAGCTCAACATAATATTCACGAAACATGAGGCATCCTCAGAATAACAAGAAAGGCATCATTGGCGACATATTATAGTCATG
Organism: Persicaria tinctoria; assembly: GCA_037127255.1. Taxonomy (NCBI): domain Eukaryota; kingdom Viridiplantae; phylum Streptophyta; class Magnoliopsida; order Caryophyllales; family Polygonaceae; genus Persicaria; species Persicaria tinctoria. Next base: position 13,309,373 of record JBANSL010000007.1, on the reverse strand, counting down.
TTAAGAGCGAACCATCATAGAGCACATATATAGTACAATAGTCATCACATCATAGAACAAGTGCAACAAGTGATCCTCTTAGTTAGTTATATTGGAAATCATGAGCCCTACCAGACACTGCTAACACTTATCAAACATTAACACAATCAGGGTAACTCGACTAAATCCATTCTAACATTCGTGCATCATGCGTATGCGAAATCATGATATAGCGTGGTGTGTGATCATGCGAGGTGTCCAGTCATATGTTCATGCAAGCACGAGAGAATATCATAGGGTAATAGGGAAATACCACCGAGCGATAACATATAAGCATGCTAGGATTTACCATCACGAAAAGCAAGTCGATCATCGAATTCAACATCAGTCTAATCAGGATGAGTAAAACACTTTAAGAAGAGGGAAGAATCACACTATCAAGGACCTAGTCTGGGAGAGAATTAGCAGTACTGTAGGCAAGATATAAGCTCACGCCAGTCACAACCAAGGGTCCTACACGACACTAATAGCTCAACATAACATGCTTTACATATAAACATTTAATTGATAGTTACAACGGTACGCAAGAAATCCATCACTCATATCCCGACGATATAGAAGCATGGGGGCAATGCAACAGTGTATAATACGAACCTAGTAATGGGACAATATAGCTAGAATACGGGGACATGACCTCAAATCAACACATAACATGATATAGCATGCATTCATCAAGACTCAATTATACCACATACTCTCCATCCAAAGCACGTAATCATACAACAATATTAACTTGCAAGATCATCAATAATGATTGATTTAACGAATACAAAATAGATGAGCATGCTACATATTCTCGTCACAAGGGAGTGATAAGCATTGACACATCATCATCCATCATGCTAAGGCGATCATGTACAAGCATTCATACAGGGAGGGTTTGATCACACTACCACAAACCTAATCCAGGAGGAAATAACGATCATGCAAGTTCGTATCATATGTTTCATGCTTCCTATCAACCATACGATCAGTAAGCCAAGTAAACATGCTATAACAACAATAGTCATGGTATAAGAAAGGACACAACACGATACTTGAGGAGGGTAACTAACCACAACATGAGCTTAAACAAATCATGACAGAAAGCAAGGCATAACATGAGCAACTTCTTACAACGATCATTTACAAGGTACATGCGAGAGATTACGAAATCATGTCATGCAGTTCAAAGAGAGTCACCATTACAACCGGACAGAGATCCCTAAAGACAATCATTGACTTTTCCCAACCGACTCATCACCCCTGTTTCCCGTGGGACTCCGATACGACTTTTCATGGCAAAGAGACATTAGTTGATCATTATAAGAATAAGGGAGGACAACCCTATAAACACCTTATTTCTGACTCAGAGTGACATCCAAAACTTCCAACACTCACTCAGACAACTTAACATAGCACCATGATTCCCGACACAATGTGTTTACCAACCCAATTTCCCGTGGAAGACACTGACATCCAGGAAAAGGCTAGATAGAACCGTCAAGGGGTTAACATAATGGAAGGGGTTATTCCACACAAGCTGGGTTTGACCATGTAGAATTAAAGGGACTCCCGCTATCCCGTTCGTACAGGTAAGTCAGTACACATTTAATAGTCAGGCATACCAAGCAGATATCTAACACAGCAAGCACTCAACATCGAATCAGTTAGTGACACTCATAATCATCTCATTGGAATCTTCCAGACCCATCTGTAAAGAGCAAGCTAGTATTTTGCCTACCGTTCCCAACTACACCCAATAGGGGAGGTCTAGCGCCTTTACTACCCACTCGCGTCCCTATTTAGTCGGTTTTCCATATTTTATGATAAGTCAAGTTCATTACTTAGTCCAATTTAGGTTAGACATCTTAAATTCATTTTGCCCTCTTTAAAACACTTTCAAGTCATTTGAAATTCATGGGCGGTTTTCCAAACATACACTCGACCCTTTTGTACCCGAATTGCACAACCTCAGCTCTGATACCATCTTTGTAACGGCCCAGAATTATAATTTCCGGGTTACGTTTCAAGGGATAAAACCCCTTGTTCGGATCTTGCAATCCAGGTACGGGTCGAGGTTTCAAACACTTTTATGATTAGTATAAAGAGGGATTTCAAACCCTAAAAACCTCGAAGGGCCGTTGGGTACCCTTAATCTGTCCGAAGACTATGTCGCGGAATCCATTTCAAACGGAAGTAAAGCGGAAGCAAGGTAAAGATACAAGTGTCACGGCAGAGCCGGATCAAAACCAAATCATGAGTGGGTGGTTACCATTGTATTAAATTAGAATGTTAGCCAGATTCTTCGAACCGCCAAAAGGGAACCCCATCATATCGACATCGAGCACTCAATCTGCAGATAATACCTTTAAAAGAAGAACGGGGAAAGGAATCAGATCGAGCCACGCACGCGGGACCGGCAGTCCTCTCTGAGGCCACATAGTATGTGCTATACCTAATAAAGATGCTCTAATGCAGTACGGAATTCAAACACACTAGCATGCTCCTAGTTCATAATAATGTGCGGAAATACTGTAAAGGGCCCAAGACAATGCCAAGTGGCATATCCCTCTCCTACCTCCACCTCTTCCGACAGGCGGAGACTGGCCAGCTCGTGAATGCATTCATTCATAATAGGGTGGCACGCATGCCTAACCCGCTCCACAATAAAGCCCGCAGACATATCATAATGTAAGGAAGTACTCGATTGACTCAGGGTACCCGATGAGGCTGGGCTACCCTATGACCCTAGCAAAGACTTCTAGGACTATCACAGATAACGGCCGTTCTGTTTACATACGCACAAAGAAGGAGAATGCTCAACGATCGATGCAACCTAGCATGGTACTACATGGCATGCTGATCATGAATGCAACACCTAACATAAAATGCAACAACAGGCCTGAATGTCCAACCTGAGTAAGCCCCCTAGGGAACTTACCTGAAGATGCAGAACAGCAATATAACACAAGCAAGGGCCCAAATGCAAGTCCAAAGCAATCCGAAAGCAATACACACCTATCATTAAGCCATTTTCATAAGCTATCGGGCTAACATTCATATACACAGAACCCAAGTTCTCAACATACTCAAAACCAATCGATGGTAAAATCATTTTCCAAAACCTTTCCGATATGATCAACATCAATCAAAATCATTTTTCCAATTTCCTTCTCAAAACTAATATCATTAAGCCAAGACAAAATCCCGACATTTGAAATGACACTTTTAACATAACTTCAAGCTCAAGATCAATTAGTTCAAGTTCCGTCAAATCCCTTCCTTAATATGGAATATTAAAATAACATTTCAGAACTCATTTCCCCAAACTCTTAAATCTCGAGTTAAGTCAACTCATTTTTAAAATAATTTCTCAAATCATATTATAGAGACAATTCCGGCATTTTAGTTTTCAAGACAATCAATCCTTTTAAGAGATAATTCCGGATCACGTGATAACCCTTTTTAAATAATTTTCCAAAACTCTCCTTTTAATTTTATTAATTCCATTTACTTAAGATATTTTATATCAAAATATACATAAGTCTTAAAAATCCATTTTCCATTCCACCACATTTTACCCAAAGAATTAGGCCCAAGGAAATAGGCCCAATCTTTTTTTAAAATTTCGGATCCAATAACCCATACCCAAAAGCTGAACCGGTTTTTCATTTAAAACAAAATGAACCGAGCCAAAACCCGAACCAAATGCTGAAGGAATGAAAGGGGGAGAAGGGATCCGGATGCACAACCCGAAATGAACTGGATACCCGGCCCAGACCCGAAATATTAGGCCCAAGATCTGCCCAACTGTTAAGTGAACCCATCTCCTTCCTCAACAGAAGAACAGAGACGCAGCGACGGCGAAGGAAAAGGACGGGAGAAGGAGGTGAAAACCTCAGGCCACCGGCGGTGCCCTGTCTCCGAACAACCCTCTCCCAACCGAACTAGAACTCAATTTCTAAAACACCCAGACAGCCAGAAAGAAGATGCAGCGAGGAAGGAGAGTGAGGAGGATTACCGAGATCGCAAGATTCCGACTCCGAGGGGCTCCGAGACCGGCTCCGGCGGCGATTGACGAGGAAGGAGCTCCGACCGAGTCCTAGGAGAAGTAATGGGTGAGCAAAAACAGACTTTGACGAGATTAGGACCGGAATCGAATAAGAAAACAAAGTCGACCTTCGAGAGCTACGGTGAGCGCGAGAGGGCTGGTGGCGGCGTTGGCGGCTCCGGGAGAAGCTGCTGCTGCTTCTGGCGGCTTCGGGATCCTACTGGCGTCTCAAGGCGCTCGAAACAGGGGGGAGGGAGAGCCTGGCGCTGCTGGTTGCTCGTCGAGGAGAAAGGAAGGAGGAACGGAGGGAGGTTGCTGCTGCGGCTTGGTGGAAGACGGAGAAGGAGCTGCTACCGCTGCTCCTCGGGGAAGAAGAACAGAGCTACTGGTTGCTCTCGGCGTTGCTGGTGGAGAGGAGCTGAGCAAAATGGAGGTGTCTTGGGGAGGGGTTCCTCACGGCAACAACAGAGAGGGGAGATGGAACTGGGGTGTGTTTGGATTCCTTGTTTGTGTGAGAGAAAAGTGTGGTCAAAACCTGATTTTGGAAAAGAAGGATTTGTTGTTTGTTTTCCATAGGAAATGTCTCAAAGAAGGGAGGGAGTGAAAGGAGGGATAGAATTTTACCCAAATGAGAGGGATGACATGGAATGGATAAGAATGGGAGAAGGTGACGGAATTGGGGTCCCGAGTCGGAAATGTGAATTTCCGACAATTGATATTTTAAATCCCGCTCTCTCGATCTTATTCCGACTTGATCAAAATAACGCTTCAAATTTTCAAAGATGTCAACATCCCAAAGTTTATTTCAAATCCCAAGGTAAAATGACGGAATCGTCCCTCAAAGTTCAAAATTAGGTTGGAATCCGCTTAAAGGATTTCAATTTCGATTTAGGAAATTATGGACGAGTTTTTCTGGAAATATCCGAATTTTTATTTTATTTTATCTTATTATTATTTATTGAAATTTATTATTTAAAATCCGGGCCTTTACAACAACAGATTTATATCCGACACACTTCATTTATCCAACAGAATAGAATATCGCTGATCTGTATGACATCAACTCACAAGTCCCAAATTCGAATGTAACTATCTTAATTATAAGAAATCTGGGTTATGGTTGTAGAGTTTTTTTTACCTTCTCTTATAAATCTTATATCCAACATTATTTTTAAGGGATCAAATCTAATCCATTTCTTCCTTTTATGGATGCCTAGTATGAATATTTTAACATTATAAGCTGGGAAGAAAACTGGAATTTTGTTTATTTTCAAGTTCAACACATTTCAATAGTTGCTTTACTTACACTATGTTTCTAACCCCATTTATATTGCAATCTGTTCAAAATGATTCACGAGGTGGGCGAAGTAACCATGAAGATGCATCAGAAATACCTGCCAGGAAAGTTGTGGACTTGGGTGGGGAGACAGAAATAAGGTATTATGAAATTCTTCTATAGTTGTCGTCACTCCTGCTTGCACTCCAGCTTTTGTGTAATGGTTTTGAATTCGATCAAGCAGCATATTAGATTCTCCTTGAACATTTATGGTTAAGCCTATTAGCTCAAAATGGTAGAGCAATGTGCCTACGCACAATGATGCGGGTTCAAATCCTGCATAGGTTATCTATGTTGTATCTCTTAAAGTGCATTTTTTTTCTCATTCACATGACCCCTGAACACAAACAAGTTAACTCCTTCTCCTGTAATAAAATTATCTTTTCAGAAATCAAGGGTTATGTCAGCGGTGTTCGCAATTTTAGTGCTGACAGAGTTTTAAAGAAATAAAATTGATCAATACTCTTTATTAAGAGTTGCACGACTTTGTTGTAAGAGTTGCACGACTCATGTTTTAAGAGTTGCACAACTCTCTTGTAAGAGTTGCACGACTCTGTTTTAAGAGTTGCACGACTCTGTTGTAAGAGTTGCACGGCTCTTGTTTAAAGAGTTGCACGACTCTGTTTTAAGAGTTGCACGACTCTATTTTAAGAGTTGCACGACTCTGTTTTAAGAGTTGCACGACTCTATTTTAAGAGTTGCACAACATGCTTTTATTTATTGTGATAATAGTTTCATGTAATGTAGCACATCTACTAAAGTTGTTGGGATCATATTTGGTATACACTATCTTAGAATATTACTGTATGACATTTTTGAAATTTTGATTGCAGAAAAATAAGAATGGTAGGGGTGAGAGATATTCTGCCATTGTAATCTTTAAAACTCCAGAAGAGGCATTCCAAATATTTGAAAATATTGTAGCCGATGAAGTGAACGAAGGTAAGTCATTCCTTCTGCTAATTTGCTAAAATGTAACCCCTTATAAATTCCAGAAAGAAGACACTGACTGTTGGCTTTTTGTTGCCCCTAGGACCCAGCTGGCCTGCCACAGAAAAAAATATCTATCAAGCTCAGTTCAGGAGAAACAGACATGATATATGCGCGTAAAATGTCGTCTGACAGCGCCCTAGTTTCAAACAAGAAAAGGCCTTGTCCATCAGAAGAGATCTCTAGTGAGCAAAACAAAGTCTTGAAAATGGATCAGACCATTGACGTTTCCATGAAGACTGCATGTGTTGAACATGTCAAGGAAATCAACTGGCTGAAGAGTGTCATAAGCAAAAGAGACGAAGAAATTTCAAGTTTACTTAAGATCATAGCCGCTCTCACGAGGAAACAAGGGCTGTGAAGTTGTAAGATCAATCATAGTCGGGCTAATGTGTTGAAGGAATCTATGAAATCTGTTATAAATTTCAAATTAAACCACACAGGGGGCTGATTTAAATCTTGTTATTTCAAATAACAAGAAACGAGTTATGCATTTGATTAAAATTTCAGCACCTAAACAACAGAGATTCTTATAGGACATTAGTAAAATGATTCAAGTGATTTTCTGACCTCAATCTATAATATGTGCCTACAAAATGTTACGCATTGTGTATGCTGGATGTTACTTTGTGACCAAATTGTTTTGAAGTCTTCAAGTCCTTGTGCATCCCTTGAATATCTGGCAATAGATGCTAATCAGGGGATTCAGCCCCATGCTTCCATCATCTTCTTAAGGTATTAAGGATTTCTGTGCAGGTTCCTTCGCTTTTTGCAGAATGGTTCCGGATTTGTGAACTTCCTACTGCAAACGATGCTGCTACTTCGGACTTTTGAAAGGAGATGACACTAGTAGTGCATCATCCAATCAAGGAAGTTTTATGTATAGCCAACCATGTGACAGTTTTCAAAGACTGAAAAGTTACTGGAGCTTACATTTTTTCATGTCAGATTAGTATTGCTCTTTTTCATTGTGAAATTTAGTGCTGACACTGATATTAGTTACAATTAGTGGTGAAAATTAGTGCTGACACTGATATTAGTTGCACGACTATATTTTAAGAGTTGCACGACTCTGTTTTAAGAGTTGCACGACTCTGTGTTAAGAGTTGCACGACTCTGTTGTAAAAGTTGCACGAATCTGTTTTACGATTTGCACGGCTCTGTTGTAAGAGTTGCACGGCGATGTTGTAAGAGTTGCACGGCTCTGTTGTAAGAGTTGCACGACTATGTTTTAAGAGTTGCACGACTCTGGTGTAAGAGTTGCACGACTCTGTTGTAAGAGTTGCACTACCATTGTGTAAGAGTTGCACGACCATTGAAGCTTAGGGTGTGTTTGGATTCCAATGCATTATCATTAGAATGTAATTATAGTTATAAACACTTTAATAGTGTTTGGTTCACTCATTTTACAATGGGTTTAAAATAGCGTAAATTAGTGCTGACACTGATATTGCTCTTTTTCATGGTGAAAATTAGTATTGCTCTTTTTTCATGTCAGATTAGTATTGCTCTTTTTCATGGTGAAAATTAGTGGTGACACTGATATTAGTTACAATTAGTGGTGAAAATTAGTGCTGACACTGATATTAGTTGCACGACTCTATTTTAAGAGTTGCACGACTCTGTTTTAAGAGTTGCACGACTCTGTTTTAAGAGTTGCACGGCTCTGTGTTAAGAGTTGCACAACTCTGTTTTAAGAGTTGCACGACTCTGTTTTAAGAGTTGCACGACTCTGTTGTAAGAGTTGCACGACTCTATTTCAAGAGTTGCACGCCTCTATTGGAAGACTTGCACGACTCTGTTGTAAGAGTTGCACTACCATTGTGTAAGAGTTGCACGACCATTGAATCTTAGGGTGTGTTTGGATTCCAATGCATTATCATTAGAATGTAATTATAGTTATAAACACTTTAATAGTGTTTGGTTCACTCATTTTACAATGGGTTTAAAATAGCGTAAATTAGTGCTGACACTGATATTGCTCTTTTTCATGGTGAAAATTAGTATTGCTCTTTTTTCATGTCAGATTAGTATTGCTCTTTTTCATGGTGAAAATTAGTGCTGACACTGATATTAGTTACAATTAGTGGTGAAAATTAGTGCTGACACTGATATTAGTTGCACGACTCTATTTTAAGAGTTGCACGACTCTGTTTTAAGAGTTGCACGACTCTGTTTTAAGAGTTGCACGACTCTGTTTTAAGAGTTGCACGCCTCTATTGGAAGAGTTGCACGACTCTATTCGCAGAGTTGCACGCCTCTTATTATTGCACAACATGCTCAACAATTCTTTATTTTTGCACAACATTTGAGACTTGTGAAATTGTGTCTCAACATGATCTTAGTTTTTGTAAATATAATTTTATACTTTTTTAATAGATCATTGTACGACATGATCTTATTTTTGCTCATAAATAGACAATAATTGCACACCATGGGGGATTGGTGAATAGAGGATACAATTCATGAACCAAAGTGAGAAAAAGACTGAATCTTTATTTGAGAGAACTCACTGAATTGAACATAATCAAGTGACAAAGTGGTCATTTTGATTAACCATTCTTTACACATAAGAAAAAAAATACATGGACAAAGTGGTCACAATCACACAATTCCGTGAGTGTTATTACACACTGCATACTTCAAGAGAGTCGTGCAAGCAACCCCATTTGCTGAGTGCTTCTTGAAGCTTGACCAGTTCTTGCTTAGTGGCTTCAGGTGATGTAGATGTAGTTGTGGAGAGAAGAGATAGGTTAACCACCGATCTGTCCATGTAAGGAACAGAAGCAACATCTGACTGTGGGAACCCAACTTTGTGGAGGAAAGTATCTGGCACCACACCATTGTTGCTGCTAGCTATCTCCGGAACCGTGTTCAGCTTCGCTGCCATCTCAATGGTGATTTCTGCACATCAATTATAGTAGCTCAGATATGTGCCCTTTCCCGTCTAGCATTTGCCTACAAAGCCGAATAAGTATTCAGAGAGGAGGATTGATATATAATAGTTGATTATCACTTTTCTACAACTTAATCATCTCAAATTGTGAACTTAGGCTAATCATTTAGCCCGTCTCAAATTGAAGCTCAAATTATTCAAGATTCTAATCACCTGGCTCCTTACAGGGTGTGCACACTCACCTCAGCTTTAATTACAGTTTTGCCAGGAATCAATGGGATGATATAATGCTATAAGCACAAATTACCCTGGCTCTGGAGAGCAGTAGGATCTGCTACAAATGCATGCTCCTCCAGATTCAACTAAGGGTGGATAGGCTATGCCACTGCCGCTATAGCATATCAATAACAGAGAGACAATTTCCTCTTACATCTAATAACCAAAGTGCAGTATATTCTACGAAATGTTGAGCAACAAGCCAACAACTACGAGAGAGCTGTTTACCAATTCATAACCTGAAGCTGTTGATACAGAAGGCAGCAATTCAGATCTAGGATCGCATCTTCCGGTATGCCAGGTACATATTGATCCTCCAACCAAAGCTTCCTCAGCTGCATTAATGCAGAATGTATAAGTGAATTCAGATCCAAATTTCTCAATACTCACAATAAATTACAGAGTAAACAAAGGGAGCAACTAAAAACTCACTATTTGATAAGAGAAACTTCTTAAAAGTCAATGTTTTTAAAATATAAATTTGTCTTTTATGAATAAATAAAGTTTTAGAGTGTAGTCTGCATCAACTAATTTCCTTATTTCTCTCATGCATGTTGGAACTGAATCCCAGGTTCACCAGGATGAATCACAGTGAGGCAGTGAGCCTCCCTCCAAATGAACCTTAAAAGTAAAGAAGTCACTTACTTCAGTAACAAATTTGTGCCAGAACAATGCCATGTTCTGTAGTGTCTTAAAGCTTCCCATGATCTCAGCAAGTTTAGCAACAAGGCTTTCAGGAGGAGCACCCTGGATATCTCTCGACAATGTCAGTGAGCTGGAGCACGTCTCAATGAAGTATCCAACTTTCCTACTAGGAGTAAGTCCCTCTGCAATTATATTTCAAATATTATACTGAAGTGGAAGATCACCATAGAATGATGGCATCATTTCAAATTTCCCTACAAACAATGGCACGTACCAGCATCAAGAATTGACTGAAGGAAATGCAGGACCTGATCATCACGATGCTCAGACCTATTTTTTTCCTCTTTCTCACGACACATTAATGACTTCATTGCAGATAAGCTTAAACTTGCTCGCTCCTTGACTGGTGAAGAATTTCTAGATGAGTTGAGCAGATCCTTTATGGGTCCATGCTTCTTCCCAGACCTGGAGGATCCCAAAAATAATTTCATGAAAATTTCTTTCAAGTGCTGGCAAAAAAAAATACTATATTTAAGTAATTAGAGGGAGGGTACTTGATACTTGATAGTAGCCTACTAGGCATCCAGACATTATGCATATAACATACAGGAAGTGAGCATGGCAAGATGACATGGTCATGATCAGAAATATATTTGATTATAAGCATAAGAGTGTGTTTGGATTCCAATGTATTATGATTACAATGCAATTATAATTATAAACACTTGAATAGTGTTTGGTTACACATTTTACAATGTATTTAAAATAATGTAGATTTGGGCAAGAAAATGCAATGCAAGCCAGTACAGTTGCATCCAAATCACTGCAAACACGCATCAAAGCAAAGCAAGTAATTTCAGTACCAATGTAAAATAGAGCATTTGTATGAAAAAATTCATGGCAAACTTCAATAGCATACAGAAAATCCATCACAAACAAAATCGTGTTCCTTATAATTGCAACAAGATTTCATCTATAATTGCAACAAGATTTCAGATTTCGTTCGGCAATTGCAATCCATCACAAACAAAATCGTGTTCCTTATCAATCGATCTTCGATCGATTGATAAGGAAAACAGTCGGAAGCAAAGATCGCTTAGTCGGAAGCAAAATCTGTCACATGTATGCTCAATTTCGAAGCCTTCACAGTGCAATTTGACAAAGAAACATAAACACAAACACCTTGAGACTTCAAAATCGACTCCAACACTTAAAAAATCGAAGAAAATTTGCGCCTTCGGCGCAAATTTTCTCAAAATCAAGGTAAGCGTCATTGAATGTTGAACTGCTGAAACAACACTCGATAATCGAAATCAGTAGAAGAAACAACACTCGAAATCAGTAGAAGAAACAACACTCGACAACAAGCAAAATCAGTAAAAGAAACAACACTCGACAATAAGAAACAGAAATCGGATGGAATTTGGTAAGAAGTGAAGCCAACATATAGAGATTCAAGTCAGCGAAGAGTTAAACTATAGAAATTAGCTACAACTCTCAGGCGTTCATGCCAACAAGTTGCAATGATAAAAACACATAATCCAGCAATCAGTATGTCAAAATTGAACATCCTTAAAACATATAGCTCATCATATATATAAATATCATCATAGCATATACATTGTAAAGGCCCGGATTTTTAAATAATAAATAATATAAATGGATTTAAGTCGAAAAAAAAAAAAAGATAAAATAAAATAAAAATTTAGAATGTTTGGAATTTCCGTCCTTGAGCTATTGGATTTTTCTAAATCTTTCGAAACAAGTTCCGGCATTAATTAAATGGAAATTTAAAATATTTTAAACTCTGCTTTTATATATTGAAAATTGGAAGATAATGTTCGGATTTCATTTATTAAATTCGGATCTGGAAATTGAGAAATATTTTAACGAGTCGGGAAGGTCGAGATAGTGGGATTCAAGATTTATTTTTTTCGGGTATTTGAAATTTCAATTTGGACCACAAGTGGGTCTTGTCCCTCTCCCTTTCATCCGAATGCAGGCAGCAAAAGCAGCTCACCTTCCCCACTTTTGACCATTGGTAGTAGCAAGGCTCCAGCTGTATTTACCCTTATTTTGTGAAAATACCTACTCCTCTCTTCCTCCTCCCTTATTCTCATGCTTTTCCATTTCTAGCAAGAAGACAACCCCTTTGCCCTTGCCTTGCAGTTCCCAAGCCAAAGCCCAGATTTGCTCCCTCTCAGCTTTCCCCTTGTACCATTTGGAAGGTCGGGTCACACCCCACTTTATTCCTCACTCAAACACAACCCAAGCTCTCCCATACAAGCTCCTTTCTTTCCTTCCTTGTTGATCCAAATCACACAACCACCAGGAAATCACCCATTTCCGAGCTCTACTTCCTCCTCATTCCATTGAAGCTGCCCGCGTCTCCTTCTCCACAAGCAGTAGCAGCACCGGCCCCTCTTCATCGACGAGACCAGAGCACCATCACCATCTCCCCACTTCCGCTCCTGCTTGGTTCCAGCCACCGGAAGCCGCCTCCATCGCCATCGTCGACGCCGCCGAAGAGCACACAGCGGCAGTGTTCCCCGCCTCTGTTTTCCGGAGAAAGACGCCGAGGAGGGCAGCCGAGCAGCAGGCGCTTCCTCCTCCACTCCCGTCCGAGCAGCAATGTCGAACTCCTCCCCCTCTCCCCGTATTCCCCTGTCCTCGTGCATACCAAGAACGGCCAATACCGGCGTGTTCCGACTCCGATGAGCCTCAAGAACTTCGATCGAGCCTCCGGCTTGTTCGAATCGAGCCCTCGGTGAGCACTCAAACTTCACCCTCGCCCTTCGTTTCCGTTTTCTCTGTGTGATTTCGTTCCCCTTCCCTTTTGATTTGGGCGACGAGGATGAGAGAGGGAGAGCCAGGTGATCGGCGATGGCCGCTTCCTTCCGTTCCCCTTTTCTCTCCGTTGCCCAGAGTTCTATGCCTCTTTAGGTCGAAGACGCGGCTCTCCTTTCCTTGTTGGGCCTATTTTCTGGGCCTTTAACTCTCGGATCCGGGTTATACTTTGGGCCTTTTATTTGTTAAGTGAGAAATTGGGATCATCTGATTTCATTACCTATAGATTACTTATATGTTACAAATTATTTAATTATTACGAGAGTTATTCTGAAATTGTTTTAAAATACGAAATTATTTTAGAAAATGTTATATTTGGGATAAGTATTTAGTGTTGTTTTAAATTGTGATTTTAGGAACTTGAAATGAATCCATGAGTTGTAATTTATAAATCTGGTTGTGAAAATAGAATTATTTTGTGACTAAAGGTCGGAATTTATTTATGTAATGATTTCGAAAATAAACATGTCGGGATTGTGTTAATAATATGATTTTGGGAATTTGTTATGGATTTAAATGACAAATGTCGGAATCTGGCCAAGTATGATTTGAGAAATTATTTTGAACATGAGTTGAATTAATTTGGGATTTAAGAGTTTGGAAAAATACGGTTGGTACGATTTTATCAATGAGTTTGATTGGAAATGAAATGATTTTGGTTGATATTGATCATAACGGAAAGGTTTTGGAAAATGGTTTTACCATTGATTGGTTTTGAGTATGTTGAGAACTTGGGTTCGTGTGTGTGAGAATGTTGGTTAGTAGCTTATGAGAATGGCTTGATTATAGGTGTGTATTGCGGTTGGATTGCTTTTGGACTTGCATTTGGGCCCTTGCTTGTGTTATCTTGCTGTTCTGCATTTTCAGGTAAGTCTCTTCGGAGTTTACTCAGATTGAATAGAGCTATTCCCTGTTATAGGTGCATGATATACTAGGTGTTGCATTCATAATCAGCATGCCATGTAGTACCATGCTAGGTTGCATTGATCGTTGAGCATTCTATTTCTCTATGTGTATGTAAACAGAACGGCCGTATCTGTGATAGTCCTAGAGTCTTTGCTAGGGTCATAGGGTAGCCCAGCCTCATCGGGTACCCTGAGTCAATCGAGTACTTCCTTATATTATGATATGCCTGCGGGCTTTATTGTGGAGCGGGTTAGGCATGCGTGCCGCCCAATTATGAATGAATGCATTCACGAGTTGGCCAGTCTCCGCCTGTCGGAAGGGGTGGAGGTAGGAGATGGATATGCCACTTGGCATTGTCTTGGGCCCTTTACAGTATTTATGCACATTATTATGAACTAGGAGCATGCTAGTGTGTTTGAATTTCGTACTGCATTAGAGCATCTTTATTAGGTATAGCGTATATGTGTGCTTATGGTTGGGATGCAGAGTTAAGTGGGCATCGATCTGATCCCGCTCCAAATCAATTTTTTTAGGAATTATTTATGTTCATCCTATCGGTGCTGTGTGCTTATTGCGCGGGTCATTTTGTCGGCGGAGAGTGAGCGCTGGAGTTATAAACTTCACCAGACTCTGATTATATTGTTTTGGATTAACACTTTCGACTCCGTTTTGACCCGGCTCTGCCGTGGCACTTGTATCCTTATTTTGCTTCCGTCTTGCTTCCGTGTGAAATGAATTTTGCGAGTTAGTCCCCAGGACAGGTTAAGGGTACCCAACGGCCCTACGATACTTTAGGGTTTGAAATCCCTCTTTATTACTGACATTTGAAATGAGTTTGAAACCTCGACCCGTACCTGGATTGCAAGATCCGAACAAGGGTTTTCATCCCTTGAAACGTAACCCGGAAATCATAATTCTGGGCCGTTACAAAGATGGTATCAGAGCTGAGGTTGTGCAATTCGGGTACAAAAGGGTCGAGTGTATGTTTTGGAAAACCGCCCATGAATTTCAAAGGATTTGGAAGTGTTTTAAAGGGGCAAAATGAACTTAAGATGCCTAACCGAAATTGGACTAAGTAATGAACTCGACTTGTAATAAAAGAGGAACACCGACCAACGGGGACACGAGTGGATAGTAAGGGCGCTAGACCACCCCTATTGGGTGTAGTTGGGAACGGTAGGCAAAATATGAGCTTGTTCTTTATAGATGGGTTGGGAAGGAGATCATTATGATTGTCATTGACTGATTCTATGCTGAGTGCTTGATATGCTAAAGTCTGATTGGTATGCCTAACAATGTAATGTGTATTGACTAATTTGTGCAAACGGGATAGTGGGAGTACCCTTGTTTCTGTGTGGTCAAACCTAGCTTGTGTGGAACAACCCCTTCCACTATGTTAACCCCTTTACGGTTCTATCTAGCCTTTTCCTGGATGTCAGTATCTTCCACGGGAAATCGGGTTGATAAACACATTGTGTCGGGGATCATGGTTGGATATTAAGTTGTCTGAGTGAGTGTTGGAAGTTTTGATGTCACTTTGAGTCAGAAGTAAGGTGTTTTTGTGGATGTGTTTCCTTATTCTTATGATGATTAACCAGTGTCATCTTGCCTTAAAGAGTCGTACCGGAGTCCCACGGGAAAGAGGGGTGATAAGTCAGTCGGGAAAAGTCAATGGTTGCCTTTAGGGATCTCTGTCCGGTTGTAATGGTGACTCTCTCTGAATTGCATGATATGATTTTGTAATCTTTGGCATGTACCCTGCGAATGACCATTGGTAAAAAGCTACTCATGTTGTTGCATCTATGATTGGTTACATTGCTTAGGTCTTGTGTTATGTTTTGGCTTCTACCGTGATTATATGTTGTCATAGCATGTTTACTTGACCTATTGATCGTAGGATTGAATGGAAGTGTGGGCTGCATGAAATGAATCTGCATGATTTTTCTCTACTAGGTTCATGATAGTGTGATCGTTAAATTTTGACACCCTGAAGAAGCAAGTTCCTTATTTGATACGTGCTACAACCTGATGTCAACTTGCCTTATATGATAGGTAATTTCCCATACATGTTATTGTGATGATCCTTAATGTAAATTCGTGATTGTATAACATTCCGTATCCATGCTACTCACATTGTTTAAAGGTCTCGTGTTGCATCTCGCTTTCTGTCATGATTATGTCTGGTCTCGCGTGTCCAATTGACCTATTGTAATGATCGTACTACTGATTGGTTAGAAACATAAATGGCATGATATGAGTCTATATGGATATAGCTTTTCCTGAATTAGGTCCATGATAGTGTGGTAAGCTCTTCCTTGTACGAATGCCCCGTAAGATGATCTCCTCGGCATTTTAGTTAGTGTTGCCCTTGGCCTTGCTTGATTAAATTAGTAGTTCCATCTGTGACAATGTTATCGAAGTAATATCTTGATATATGCGTGTCTCATTTAGTATTATTAAACTGGAACACATGCCCCTGTATTCTGCTTATATTGCCATGTTACGTAGGCTTATATTATGCACTCCTACATTCCTCTCACGCCTTGTATCGCTGGACTATGTTAATATGGTCTCGTTTGTATCGTTGTGTTAGTCAATCAAGCGCATGTATGTATCAAATGTTGTATTGCGTCATTGGTGTCATGTAGGACCCTTGATTGTAACTTGTGCGAATTTACATCTTGCCTACATTACTTTTGATTTTCTCTGAGCTAGGTCCCTGATAGTGTGATCCTTCTCTTTTCCTATCATCTTAGATTGTTTTACTCACCCTGATTAGATTAATGTTGAGTTCGATGATTGACTTGCTCTCCGTAATTGGGTAACCCTAGCATGCTTACATGTTATCACTCGGTAGTGTTACCCTATTGTTCTACGATACCCTCTCGTGCTTGCATACATGTATGAATTGGTACCTCGCATGATCACACACCACGCTATATCATGATTTCGCATACGCATGATGCATAAATGTTAGAATGAATTTAGTCGAGCTGCCTTGATTGTGTTCATGTTCGATATGTACTGGTAGTGTCCTGTAGGGTTGATGATTTCCAATATGACCCGCTAAATGATTACATGTTGTACTTATTCTATGATGTGATCACTAGTGTACCATTATATGTGCCTAGGGCGGTTCATTAATAGCATGATTAGAATTTGTCGCCCATGATGTCCTCCTTGTTATTTACAAACCCTAGACAACAACACCAAAAGAAAGGATGAAACTTCAACAAAAATAATAAAAATTCAGAAGACGATTACCTGAGTGGGATCGTTGGGATTGGACCGAGCGAGAATGACCTTCCCAGCGCGAATCGCGAGCATAAACTTCGTTTCAGCCTTGGTAAAAACTCTATCAGAGGGCCTATTAGCAAGCTCGGGGATAGGCTCGCCCTCGGATTGGTGTCCATGGTGGTTGTGGATGTGATCGGCGATGAAACTAGGCATATGAGGAAAGTGGAAACTGTGGTGCTGCTCCCCTCCGGCGCCGCCAGATCCGGCAGCGTGGGCCTCGTGATGGGTTTAGGCAGCTGCCGGTGGCAGAGGGTATGGATGGACGTAGGCATCTTCTTCGTTTTTGAAACTCCTTCTATGTCTCTCTCCCTGCAGAACTCTCACAGTTGATAGGGAATTCAGATGCTTCTCTTCCAATCGTCTTCAATCCCTCTCACTCGCCTGAACTTCCTTGCTAGGGCACAGCCAGTTGGAGTCGCCTGCTACTTTTGCAATTTTTTGAACCCAATTGCTAGTTTTGCAAAATTTAAAGGAGGTGAGTCATTTTTGCAAATGGGGCAACTTTTTGGTATATTTAATGCTATTCTCTC
Organism: Persicaria tinctoria; assembly: GCA_037127255.1. NCBI lineage: Eukaryota > Viridiplantae > Streptophyta > Magnoliopsida > Caryophyllales > Polygonaceae > Persicaria > Persicaria tinctoria. The sequence continues at coordinate 13,291,578 of JBANSL010000007.1, read as the reverse complement.
AAAAACTATTTGGTATTTCATTTCATATCTTTAAATATGAAATGGGTATTTTTCATTTGTATTTTCATCAATTTTATCCAATCCAAGTTTTTTTTTTTTGGAAAGGTATCCAAACCAAGATTAGTATTCCTACAAATGCACGTCCTTATGAACGTGTTACCATGTCCCTTCCAACGTACATTGAAAATCGAATATGAACGTGGTGTCCTAAACCCTGATTTGTAATCATAATTAAAAAAAAATATCACTGAAAATCCTAGAATGGGCCAACATAATATACCTAATCATGATTATGATGTTATTCAATATGAGCATATATAGTTAACCAATCACAACAATTAATACAGTAAGAATTTTTCTTTAAAATATATATATATATGTGTGTGTGTGGCATTAAACTTGCACATGCCAACCAATGTTTTCTTTGTTAATTGGCAAATAATTTGGGCACTATCTCTTTTAAAAATTAGTGGATTCCATTCCATGGTTTGGCAAACAAATACAACTAATAAACCCCTAATTAACCATTTTTAACAAGCTAGGGGAGACCCAGGCCACATTTTTCAGTATGTTGTGATGAATCATTATCAGTATGTTTTTTTTGCTTCCAAGTATAAATCTAAATGGACACATGGCGTTGGATTGAGAAGAAGGTTTCAAGTTACAAGTTTTATGCCACAGTTTTCATCTTCTGAGTTTCCGAGGAATAGTTACAACTACAACTACAAGGGTAAGCGGGTAACTCATTGATGGCTTCAGCAGAGGAGTACCTTTGTACTTATTTATCTTACATTGGAGAAGTTAAAGTGGGTTGGCTGTTGCAGTAACAGGAATTGAACACGAGAGAAGTAAACAAACAAAGAAGAAGAAGGAGAAAATGGGAGAAATCCATCTCTACTTGTGATTAATCACAGTAACATTTACATAGTATATATAACATACCACCAAAGCCATGGATACATACAGCTTTGATCCAGAACCCATGTTCTAAAATTAGCACTTACAACCCAAGTTACACCAAAAACCAGTGGTAAGTAGATCAACTCCACACATTACATTGCCTTTGTCCTTCTTCATCATCCGGGTATGGTCTCACAAACTTCTTGATCTCCCTCCTTAGGATCTCAAAATGCTCGTTGTTCTCCAAGAAATAGAACCCGATTGTCGCTTGACTGAGATAAAGGAGGCTAACTGATAGATTACATAGGTCTCCTATTGTATAGTGGGCTGAAAGCCCGTTAAGGCCCAATACCTTGTAACCTATATATATGTTATATCAATGAATGGAAACCCTCAAGGAGGACATTACAATCAATCTCATGATCTCACTTGGTATCACAGCCTAAGATCCAAAAACCCTAAATTCTTTCTTTCTCTAAACCTAGCCGCCACCTCCTTCCCTCTCTCCTCGCCGCCGCCCTCCCACCGTCGGCCCCTCCTTCTCTCTCATCGCCGCCGCCCTCCCACCGTCGGCCCCCTCCTTCCCTCTCCTCGCCGCCGCAATCCTACCGTCGGCCAACCCATAGCGCGCCCGCGCCAACCACTAGCGCGCCCGCGTCATCCCCCTGCGCGCCCACGTTGCCCACAGCCCGCCCGCGTCACCAGCTCTTCTCCCTCTCCACGCCGCCCTTAGCCCTCTCTTCTCGTCCCCATGGCTAACCCACAACCTACCGACCCCATTAAGCCGCCCTACCATTCCGCCCTAACCATCTCCAACATCAAAAATTGCATCCCTATCATTCTTGATCATGAGTCCAGTACCTATACCATGTGGTCGCACCTCTTCACGACCCATGTTAAGGCTCATAAAGTCCTCCACCACATTGGACATGTCCGCGTTCTACATGTCCCGTCCTCTTATCAGTACGCTGATATATTCACCAAGGGTTTACCTAGACAGTTATTCATTGATTTTCGTTCCAGTCTCACTGTACGGATCCCTCCCGTTTCGACTGCGGGGGTTTGATAGATTACATAGGTCTCCTATTGTATAGTGGGCTGAAAGCCCGTTAAGGCCCAATACCTTGTAACCTATATATATGTTATATCAATGAATGGAAACCCTCAAGGAGGACATTACAATCAATCTCATGATCTCACACTAACGGAATGCCCCGAATTCCTAAGCCCCTCGGCGTACTCCAATTGCCAGTCTTGGGTAAGATCCAATCCAGCCACAACCACCAAGCTCTTGGGGAAGTCTAACCCTTGTATACTACTACTCCTAGGACCGAATATGTTACACGCAGGGTGATCACGATCCTCGCCTTCCGGGAGATAGGCCCTCCAATACCAATCGCGATCCTCGACTGTCAAGAAGTATTTGCCATCCAATATCGGCTCAGTCTCAGTCCTTTTCTGGCCACCAAACATAGGAACAAGAAGTACATTTCCCATAATCTTGACACCCGAATTGGCTGCTCGGACAGCGACATGGTGGGCGATGTTCCCGCCGGAGCTATCCCCAGCCAAGTACATATGGACCTTCAAATCCGGGCCACTCTGCAGCCATTTCTGAGTGCTAACCCACTCAACGGCTGACCACCCATCATCGTAGGCACAGGGGTACTTGTGCTCCGGCGACCTCCTGTAATTCACCGATACAACGACAGCCCCACAGATTTTAACTAGCCGGCGACACCACAGCTCGTAAATGGGGCTTTTGACGGGGGAGTGGGTGAAGCTGCCCCCATGGAAATAGACGATCACCGGCACTGGCTCCTCGGTGCTCAAGGGCTTCTTGAGCTCGATGAACCCGGTGTGTGCTTCGTTCTCGGAGGCAGGTCTGTAAACCCTGTTGACGATCTTGGAGGACTTGTCAATTGTGTCAAATGACAAAACCCCATCAACCGGGTTGCTGTTGGCTGGGACTTTCCTCTCCACAAACTCAGCTATGCCCCGGGGGAAGGTGCCGTCTGGCTGCCGGAGGAGACTGTAAGATAGCTTCAAGCATGAGATCAGGATGAAATTGTTCAGTGGCATAATTTCCTGCACAAAATCAACAAACCAAAATGAGAAAGAGGCTTCAAATTTTAAATGAAAGGCCTTTTTCTTTCATTCTTGTAAAAGTAAATGGAACACAAAAACGCCCAATTTCATAAGGTGAATGGGAGATCAAAAACAAAACTAAAAAACAGAGCTTTAAATTCCAACAGCGTCTTTAAACCCAGAGAGTAAAGACTTAAGTGTGAAACACAAAAATAAAGAACCAATCTTTCACATTAGCCCTCAAAAACTGATACAGAAATTTCAAAAAATAAAACCCAAAAAACAGAGAAATGGGGACAAACTACAAAGGGGCCTGTGTGGGTGTGGGGGAGAGAGGGGGTATAAAGTCCAAACCTTGAGGTTGATTTCATTATTAGCCTCCATTAGAACTTCGCGCACACGCCCGGCCCACAAGCAACCAAAGCAATCAGAATGAAAAAAACAACAAACGCCACCACTAAATCAAACAAAACGAGTTGATCTTCGCCGAGTTGATCTTCGCTTTTTATAGTCTTTCGTAAGGAGGCGAAAGAAGGATAGATACCTGGGTTGAAGAAACAAAGAAACTGTAGTGATTGGGAGTGGATGGATGAAGGTTGTCGATGGTAATGGGAATTGTAACAGAAAAGGAGACAGGGAGAGTGAAGAGTAAGACAGAGGAGGAGTTAGTTAGGGAGGGAAGAAACAGACGAGAGTTAGAGAGGTAGAGATAGAGAGATTGAGAGGTAAGACGTGTGTGCAGAGGACGAAACACAGGTAGATTCTTGACAGAAACACAGTACTCCCTATTTATAATAGGGGACGACGTGTGTGCAGAGGACGAAAAAGAGAGAGAGTCCCACACTCAAACGCAATGGTGGTCGGTGGGGAATAGAAAGGAACGACAGTTTGCATTCAAGTATGGGTTGATTTGGAATGAGTTGAAAGTCAGCAATGGAACAAAGAGAATTACAGCAATTGACATAACAAATACATTAGTATTGCATTTAGATTTTCTATATGATCATCTGCTGAAAACATTTGGGGCAATTAATTGACATAAGGACGGAAATTAAGTTTGAATTGATCCAATAAAATGAATAATCTGTCATTAGTCATAAACACATGTATTCCCTGTATACATACAAAGGACTTGCAAAACTTTTGGAAATGAATAATCTGTCATTACATATTACATATATATAAAAAGAAAAACAATTCCAATCACTCTTGCATCCTAGTTCAAATGTAACCGGAAGTCTTGATCCTTCAATACTCTTGGAAGCAACTTGATCAGATAGCAGAGGAGAAACAAATTAAGGTAGCATCTAGCATAATGAACTGGCCATTGGAGAGCAAGCAACCAATTCAGGACAATTTTATCACCCACACAGATGGAAGACATAATGAATAATCAATCTCATTTGATTAACCAAATATAATATGAGCATTAAACTGCAAATATAATGATTGTTCTTCCATCTAAGCATCTGAGCACTAATTTACAAATATAATTCTTGTTATTCCACATCTGAGCAACATCCCAGAGCGGGGCGGGCTCCAACTTCCGCTCCTCGTCCGTTTTCCCGGTGTACTGAGACTGAAAACCAGTCCAAATATTATTCTTTGCCAGAATTCGCAGTCGTCGAGCTTCCAAGCGAGCTCCGGATCAGTCTAAGATGCAGCCGCGACCTCGAGCCTGCTAGTATCAACCACGGACGCTGTCAAAGATAAAGCCGATGGCGAAGGGCAGGGTGGATCAACTTGCGAGCGCCAACGAAAATCTCCAACAATCCACCGCCAATGTTGTAATTCGGAAGTCTGAGACATGCTGCCTTAGCTGCCACCCTCATGGATCCTCCGCCACCCATGATTCACTTGGAAATCAATTGAGAAGAAGGGGAATTCGGATTGAATTAAGGTGGAGATTGTGCAGACTGGTGGATCAACTTGCAAGCGCCGAGATCAATTCGAGAGAGGGCGTCGAACAGAGATAAAGCTCCAGACAGGAGAAATTTCAGTTTGGAAGAGAGAGGGCACGAACAGAGATCTCATATCAATTTCTCTAGGGCACCAGAGAGAAAGAACGGGGAAAGCAGGTCTGGAAGATTTTGTTTGTTTATTTATTTTAATTTTATTGTTAATTAGATATTAAAATTTTAAACTAATCTCCCACCAAAAAAAAAAATATTAAAACTAATGACAGGTGGACCAATTGAGTGATTGCTACAGGGTTTGCTACGGGGATGGCTATAGGTGATTTAGACTGGAAGACGACAAACGGAGACGGGCTCTAAATAAACTGTAGCCGAGGTGGGCCCCGCTTGTTGCCGTACTCCGTATTTATAAGTTTTTCCACATGATAAACATTAGTGTCTGTTTGGATTCCAATACTATAAATATAAACTTTGTTTATAATGTATTTTAAATAATAAAATATTTTTTAGGTTTCCTTAAATTTATAAATAATTATGTTTTAAATTTATAATTGATTACCATGTATTTTATTTAATTTTTTGGGAAATTCCGCGTGGTGCCCACGAACTTTTACAAATTCCGCGTGGTATACAAAGGTTTGAAAAATTCCGCGTGGTGCCCACGAAGTTTTGTAAAAGTCCACATGGTTTCCACGGGGTTTTTAAAAAGTTTATGTGATAATAATAATGAGTTTTAATATTGAAAGTTTGAGATTAAAAATTATATTTTTGTACATTATTTGGAAAACACTTAATAAAATTGTATATTAGTTTGAATCTTTTTAAAAAACAATTTTTTATATACATTTTCTTACCTATAAATTAACCAAATTTTTTTCTCAAAAATCTTTATGTATTTAATTTTTATTTGTTCTTAATATTTAGATTTTATTTACAAGAAAATGAGGAAAAAATAATAAGAACTATGTAGTAATATTACCCATTTACAATGAACCAATATTAATAAAAAATTTGAAAATTACAAGAAGATATACACGTACACTTTTCCACATTAAACCAATTTTCATATGAGATAATTTGTAATACACAATTAAAAGTTTCACATTTTAATTGAGTATTAAAAATCAGAAAATAGTATGGCACCACGTTCTTAAATGATCAATTTTAATTTTTATAAAATTTGATAAGTAAATAATTAGCTCTAAAATACTATTTATAAAATTAAATTGGTCAAATTTAGTTTTTACAAAAAATTGAATTTTGGGAATTTATGATGTCACACCATGTTATTAAATTCTTCAATCCCGGTTACTACATTGAAAAATTCACCGAAAAATTATTTTATATGAAAGTTGGTTTAATGGGGAAAGTGCCTATATCTTCTTGTAATTTTAAAATTTTGTATCAATTTTTTTCAATGGTGAATGGGTAATACTCCGTAGTTCTTTTTTTTTCCTCTCATTTCCTTATAAATAAAAACTAAATATTGAGAACAAATAAAAATTAAAGATGTAAGATTTTTGAGAAAAAAAATTGGTTAGTTTATCTTTAAGAATATTTATATAAAAAAACTAGTTTTAAAAAAGATTCAAAACACGATCTTGTAGAGTGTTTTTCCAAATTATAATGCACAATAATATAATTTTTAATCTCAATTTTTTAATATTAAAAACCCATTATTGTTATCACATAAACAGTTGAAAAACCTCGTGGGTACCATGTGGACTTTTACAAAACTTCGTGGGCACCACGCGGAATTTTCCAAAACTTTTTATACCACGTGGAATTTGTAAAAGTTCATGGGCACCACGCGGAATTTCCCTAATTTTTTTTATGACGAGGAACCCACATTCGGTAGTAAACCTCGAACACGTGGCCCATCCGGCAAGAGCCATGAATGCGGGGTTATCGAATTATTTAAATGGTAAAGTCTTATCTCATGCTATCTATATCTATATCTATATCTTCTATATAAAATACTAAAACAGAGACCGCTGGAGCGACCTCGCTGCCACGGAATTTTCTGGATTAAACGGGATTATTTTTGCCTGCGTGGCATTTTCTGGATTAAAGCGGTATTATATTTTGGGTCACATCAATTAATAAGCGAATATAGTTAGCTAAAAACTCATCTTTTTAGATCAAATAATCTTATCCAATATAACCTTATATCTTAATTAGGTTTTTTTTTATAAATATTCAACTTTATATCTTAATTAGGTAGAAAACTTATCGTTTTAGATAAATCTTTATATACCGTTGGAAAACATGTAAAAGAGTTATGTACTTAATATTTTCCTATCGAATACTTAATTGGGGGTTGTACATGTGGCTAATTGGCTATCTACGTACTGGCCACTATACACAAGGGACGAGAGCCGAGACAGCATAAACGGATACACCAAACCAACTCTATTCGAGCAAAAAAAAATCAACTCTATTCAAGCAAATCACTTTCTTCGAGCAAATTGATTGGAGAAAAAAAAAGCAAATAGAACAAACACACGTAACACAAATTGATTCGAGCAAAAATAAACAGTGATATCAGATCTGATTCGAAGAAACAAACCAGAATTTTAGATCTGATTCGAAGAATTGAAAGAAACAAACAACGATTTAAGAAAGAGCAAAAATAAACACAATCGATTCGAAGAAGCTTTTACATACCATGGTTTCGAGAGGTGAACGAATGGTGATTTCAAACCAGTTGAGTTCGGAATATTATATTTTTGGGTCATGAGTCTAAGATTACCGGATTCAAAGCCAAAATTTATTTATATATATATATATAGACAATGGATCATTCTAATTTGTGAACAAATCTAGAGTGTTAAATTAGGAAGATTAACGGTTAGGATAGAAACTAGGATATATATAGATTTGTGAACAAATCTCCCTCTCTATATATATATCCCTTGTGATAGAAAATAGGAACATATGTTCACCATAAAATTCAAATAAATCAACTGCTTAGATTAATTACAATTTTTAGGTTTTTAAAAATAAACAAACAGATGGGCCCCATTTCATTTTTTGTTAGCCTTTGATCATCTTAGCCGAGGCTTTAGGCTTATGCCGCGTGAGATCTCAAACCGCCCATTCAAACCTCCATTTCCCATCTGTGTACATATTTTATATTTTTTTGCTTTTACATTTATTTATTTATTAGCATTTTTTACATTTATTAACAAGATCAATATTTTGGTTAAACACGTTATTTGCTTAAAGTAGACCAATTATTCGTATGTAAGAGGACTATTTTATTTTTTATTTTGGTTTTTTTATAAAGTTAAAAATTTATTCAGCACATTAGAAAGATTATTCAGTTAAAATTATATTATTCGGTTAGATTAGAAAAATTATTCGATTAAATGTGATATATTATTCGGTTAAATTAGAAATATTATTGGGTTAAATGTGATACATTATTCGATTAAATTTGAGAGATTATCCGATTAAATTATACAGAGTAAATATTATTCGTATGTAAGAAGACGTTTGTTTACACCTTCATTAGTTTTTGGGAGGTTAAAATAATAATAAAAAATTGTACATTATTCGATGAATTTACAAAGATTATTCATATGTAAGAGGACGTTTAAAACAATTATTTATAAAAATTATGATTATCGATTAACAGAATTATTTATAAAAATCATTATAAATGAAAATAAAAATAATGGAGGGCAAATTATTATTGGGACAAAAAAACCCTCTACCCTTGATTGTTTTTCTGAAAAATGTGGAACATCATTTGTTACGGTTTCTAGCTTGATTTTCCTTGAAAGCTATTTAAATTGGTATGATAGATGCACAAAAATGGTAGGATATATGGAAACTATTGGTAGGATAAAACAACGATATCGGTAGGATCAGAATGGTAGGATTGATGGAAACTAATGGTAGGAGAAAACAACGATATTGGTATGATCATAATGGAAACCCAGTAATTCCTGTATAACTTGACACTAATGGTATGATAGATGCACACTGATGGTACGATATATTTATACTATTGGAAAAATGTAAATGCATAATTGACTTTACGAAAAAAAAATTACTTCCACATGAATCTCAGAAAAGCAAAAAGAGAAGGCAGGCTCCACAAGTTATATGAACCACATATGCAAAAGCTATACATGGATATATCATGTGCGATGATGAATCCCAAGGTATGGTCCCTATCCTGGATAAAGTTAGTGCTACACTGAAAGACAAGATCCAAGTAGTGAATATTGACACTCAGAAGTACCCAGTCATCGCTGACAAGTTCATGATCATCACAGATTTGTCCTATCACCAATGTATATATTTTCTGTCATGTTTATAATCGTATAAGTTCAGAGAGATTTATGAATTGGTCCTAACATGTTCGTAAATGTGTCATACCATTAGTGTATATATTTTCTACCAGATTCATAATTGTATAAGTTTAGAGAGATTCATGAACACACATACTCCGTATTAGCCTATGTTAAAGTCGAACTCACATCTTTGTGTGCAAACACAACGCTCTACCAATTGAGCTAATAGACTATTTTCAATGGGTCCTTATGATCGTCTAGGCATCAAGAAGTGATAATTTCGCAAGAAGCAAAAATAGCGCTTGAATTTGTTATCTTAATTTGCAAGTCATGCAATTGATAAAAAAGAGAGTATAAATTACGAACTCTCTGCAACCGGTCTCGTGAAACCGTCACCTTGGGGTAGTTCTGTTATAAGAAAAAGGAATAACTACAAAGGATAGGTACAAGATCACTTACACATCGCTGCCACGGTCATCGGACAAACTTCTTGCACTTTTTCAGGTATGAAAGGACAGTTGTACACTATTGGTAGGACGGAAATATTCTATTGGTAGGATGGGGACTGTATCGTTTCCTAGAATGAACGAGTAACTTTTTCCTCGTCCTTTCCGCTTTTTGCAGAGCATGTTATGGTATGGTGTTTCAGATCATCCTTTCAAGCTTATATATGTTTTTGGGGGACACCCATCAATGCAATCATTGCATTTTCCCCTCATAAATGCTCTCCCCTTTTCTCAAAAGAGGAATTCTGTTTTGGCGTCAAAAGTACACTGACAGCCCGCCAAATCAGCTACAGTGAATCCCCTCCAGATTCTTTCCAAAATATCTCCAGGTATGGAAAGACAGGTTTAGCCTATTGGTAGGACAAATTAATTCTATTGGTAAGATGGACATTCTACAGTTTTCTGAAATGAACGGATGATGCCTTTTGGTGCCACATGTCACTGACACCTACTGACAGCTACAATGTAGCTACAGTGTCCCCCACCTTCACCTGCAACTCCCTCTCCCGGTTACCACTTTTATTTGCACAAAAGTGCCATTTTCTACCCCATGCAAATAATCTAGCCACTTGGCTATTTGTGCAAAGTTTTTTTTTATGTGGCTAGTTATGCAAATCGCCCTTTCTAATATTCTATTGCTTGCTAATTTTTTTAAAACAAATCTTTTTTATTTGTTTTATATATAATCGATTAAGAAGATTTTATATGTCAATCATTTAATTTAATCTTTTACGTCTTATGGAGTAAAATTTCATCTAATAACATTTGAATATTCCAAGCAATAAATATGTGACATTTATTATAATTTATATACAACCTCTTATTTATAGGTGTTTAAGATGGAGATTGAAGTTATCTAACATTGATATAAAGGAAGAAAGTAAGCAATATTCAAGGGACGGAGATATAATAGATAATTGTTTAAAGTTTTTATTTTACAAGATATAATTAATTTAAACTTAGTTATTTTTTTATTTTTTTTTACAGTATGCAATAAATTGGATGTACTAACGACATCCATGATCATCTTGCAAGATGATGTTTTGGAACTCACAACAACCGGAACTCAAGATAAAAGTACAATTCAACTGAGATTTAAACATGAATAATTGATATACTAAAATATAATTTATTAAACAACTTACTACGTACTTTTGAACTTATTAGCTAGGGATTAATATAGGTAGATACTATATAATTTATCGTAGTATTAAACTATATTAATATTTTAAATAAGACCGTAGTTAGGTAATTGCAAGAATATATTGACATGTTATCTGTTATGGGCGTAATAATGAGTCAAACGTAACAAAGATTCATTATTTATATCCACCACTTATTTTATATTTATGCCAAGCAATCCCCCAACTTAGCAGGTGGTGTTGTTAATTGTTGACAGTTGCCCACCCATGTCCCCTTCTTCCTATTGCACTTTATTCATTGCTATATATAGTATATCAATTATCACCCTTTGTCTTAAAATGGAAACTTTGTGGCAAAGTCGAATTGAATTGAAGTATACTATATCACATGGCAAATTAGAATTGTTTTCCTCTACGTGGCAATGAAAAGGTTGAAGAATTCAAGTGTGTATATATATATATATATATATACACTTGATGGGTTTAGGCAGCTGTCGGTGGCAGAGGGTATGGATGGACGTAGGCATCTTCTTCGTTTTTGAAACTCCTTCTATGTCTCTCTCCCTGCAGAACTCTCACAGTTGATAGGGAATTCAGATGCTTCTCTTCCAATCGTCTTCAATCCCTCTCACTCGCCTGAACTTCCTTGCTAGAGCACAGCCAGTTGGAGTCGCCTGCTACTTTTGCAATTTTTTGAACCCAATTGCTAGTTTTGCAAAATTTAAAGGAGGTGAGTCATTTTTGCAAATGGGGCAACTTTTTGGTATATTTAATGCTATTCTCTCAAAAACTATTTGGTATTTCATTTCATATCTTTAAATATGAAATGGGTATTTTTCATTTGTATTTTCATCAATTTTATCCAATCCAAGTTTTTTTTTTTGGAAAGGTATCCAATCCAAGATTAGTATTCCTACAAATGCACGTCCTTATGAACGTGTTACTATGTCCCTTCCAACGTGCAAGTAGACATTGAAAATCGAATATGAACGTGGTGCCCTAAACCCTGATTTGTAATCATAATTAAAAAAAAAATATCACTGAAAATCCTAGAATGGGCCAACATAATATACCTAATCATGATTATGATGTTATTCAATATGAGCATATATAGTTAACCAATCACAACAATTAACACACTAAGAATTTTTCTTTAAAATATATATATATATATATATATATATATATATATATATATATATATATGTGGCATTAAACTTGCACATGCCAACCAATGTTTTCTTTGTTAATTGGCAAATAATTTGGGCACTATCTCTTTTAAAAATTAGTGGATTCCATTCCATGGTTTAGCAATCGCCTTCCGCCATAGTCCCGAGCGCAGGTGCGTTCTTTTTTTGTTTGTTTAATTTGATTTAATCTGCCTAAATTTTTCATTGAAGTAAATCCCTTTCAATCTAGTAGGAAGTTTGTTTGTCTTAAAATGGGAAGTTTGTTTCCCTTTACGTGGCAAAGTAGAAATGAAGTATATATATCTTCAATTCATCAAGCTTAATTGCTTTGTGGGCCAAACATGCATGAACGTGAAAAGGTTGAATTCAAGTACTCTACATTTTAAGGTGGGTGGTGGCCCGTAGGTAGACCGTCACATATTAGTTATTCAGATTCGTACCCACATGAATATGATCATCAGGCCAGAAATCATATATCACATATGTCTTATTGTTGATTCAAATTTCAATTCCAAGCTTTTGGGGTATATTTATCATTTTGTCTAAGTCTAGTCTAGAAATTAAAATAAAACATTAATTTACTTACCTGATGTAAGTGTTATCTAGTTCACAGTTATAGCCTATAGAGATAGAAAGCTAACATTGATGCCTAACCTAATTGATCCAATAACCCTGAAACAAAGCCTAATGTATGCAGTACTATTTTAACACTGAATTTGAAGCTAATACAACATGAATTTATTCTATGAAATAGCTCAGCTTAATTTACAAAAGGAACATGATCAAATTTATTCTCTGATATGATACACGGCCACGGGGGATTGGAGTATGCAAATCTCTTCTCATATTTGTGTCAATATAATGTATACATATTAATTAGTCAGCTTAGACAAAATCTGGATTGAAAATGTACGAAAGAAAACAAAAAATCATATTTACCATTTTAATTACCGACCACATTATGATTTTTTCACAATTAGCTGGTGTGCAATCAATTTTCCCTAGCCTCTTTTTTTTCACACACATTTTTCTATTTTATGTAACTTAATTATTGGAAAACTACAAGAGGTAATTTCTTGTCATAAAACATATATGAATGTCTCAAGGCTTTACACTTTTTTTTGGTGGCCAAACTCAAGGCTTTACACTAAGTGCTCGTTTGGATTGGTTTGAAAAACCCAGAAAGTTGAAAAACCCAGGAAGTTGGATATAATATCTGCGTTTGGTTAAAAAATTGCATCTCCAAAAACCCAGGAATTGAAATTCCCAGGAATTGAACTTCCTGTGAAATACAGGAATTGGAATTACCAAGGGGGCACATGGTAAGACGACTTCCACCCTTTTCTTACTAATTAAAATCCCTTATTTATCTCAGAATATCAAATCCACCATTTTTTCATTTTTCAACCAAACATGTTTCATAAAATCCCAGAAAGTGTAATTCATGGGAAGTAGACTTCCCAGGAATTAAATTCCCGGAAAGTAGACTTCCTACATTTATCCAAACGAGCACTAAGACATTACAGCAAATTGCGGAAGTTTGATCTTCTCTTTTTCACAATTTGAGAATTCGAGATTTACAGAATTAGAGAAAGGAGGAGGAAGCCATTAAACCACAACCAGAAAACCTTGATTGAATTGAAAATGAAGAGGAAGAAGTGAAGCTGTTACAACGGCAAATGAAGAATATAAATACATAACAAGTCACGTGCTAGTCACGTGCTTCTAACAGAAAAAAGAAACAGAACCCCGAACCCTGTACTCGAGATCGAGTCCTCGGAAGTAGACACGGCCACGGTGACCCGACGAGTCGGCCACGTGGCACCAAATCGGATACCCAACGAGTTTTCCGGGTCGACCCGTCGGTTGGCATCACAAAAATATATACTTAATTTTGGATTATAGAATTCATTTACACGTAATTAGCATTCCATTGAAGAATGGAATTAGATGCATTCCACTCTTGCTGATTTCTATCATCTCACTTCTCTTTTGCATTCAAAATTTATTCGAGCATAAACGCATACACCAAACCAAACCATTGCCTTTTTTGGGGGTTGTACGTGTGGCTAATTGGCTATATCTACTGGCCACTATACACAAAGGACGAGAGCCGAGACTGCATAAACGGATACACCAAACCAACTCTATTCCAGCAAAAAATCAACTCTATTCAAGCAAATCACTTTATTCGAGCAAATTGTTGATTGGAGAAAAAAAAAAGCAAATAAAACAAACGCACGTAACACAAATAGATTCGAGCAAAAATAGACAGTGATATCAGATCTAATTCGAAGAAACAAACCGGAATTTTAGATCTGATTCGAAGAATTGAAAGAAACAAACAACGATTTAAGAAAGAGCAAAAATAAACACAATCGATTCGAAGAAGCTTTTACTTACCATGGTTTCGAGAGGTGAACGAATGGTGATTTCAGACCAGTTGAGTTCGGAATATTATATTTTTGGGTCATGAGTCTAAGATTACTGGATTCAAAGCCAATATATATATATATATATATATATATATAGTGTTGAATTGGGAAGAACAAATCTCTCTCTCTCTCTATATATATATATATATATATATATATATATATATATCCCTTGTGATAGAAAATAGGAACATATCTTCACCATAAAATTCAAATAAATCAACTGCTTAGATTAATTACAATTTTTAGGTTTTTAAAAATAAACAAACAGATGGGCCCCATTTTGGCATTTTCTGTTAGCCTTTGATCATCTTAGCCGAGGCTTTAGGCTTATGCCGCGTGAGATCTCAAACCGCCCATTCAAACCTCCATTTCCCATCTGTGTACATATTTTATATTTTTTTGCTTTTACATTTATTTATTTATTAGCATTTTTTACATTTATTAACAAGATCAATATTTTGGTTAAACACGTTATTTGCTTAAAGTAGACCAATTATTCGTATGTAAGAGGACTATTTTATTTTTTATTTTGGTTTTTTTATAAAGTTAAAAATTTATTCAGCACATTAGAAAGATTATTCAGTTAAAATTATATTATTCGGTTAGATTAGAAAGATTATTCGATTAAATGTGATATATTATTCGGTTAAATTAGAAATATTATTGGGTTAAAAGTGATACATTATTCGATTAAATTTGAGAGATTATCCGATTAAATTATACAGAGTAAATATTATTCGTATGTAAGAAGACGTTTGTTTACACCTTCATTAGTTTTTGGGAGGTTAAAATAATAATAAAAAAATTGTACATTATTCGATGAAATTACAAAGATTATTCATATGTAAGAGGACGTTTAAAAAAATTATTTATAGAAATTATGATTATCGATTAACAGAATTATTTATAAAAATCATTATAAATGAAAATAAAAATAGTGGAGGGCAAATTATTAGAAAAAATTTGCGAAATGGGCACATTATTTGGACGTATTTGCGAAATAGACGCATGTTTGGACAAATTTGCGAAATGGCCGCTATATATTCTTATTCTCGGTTGTACGGACATTTTTTTCCTCTCTCCCAAATCCTCTCGCCCTCTCGATTTGTTTTCTCTCTCTCGACGCCGGATCCGGCTCCGATGGTGGCGAGTCGCCGGACCTCCATCTTCCTCCTATTCGCCGGACCTCCGCTCGCTCGCAGCCGCCCTCACTCGCTCCCTGCCGGTCTCTAGTCCTCCTCGCCCTTGCTCGTTGCCACTTTCCCCCTTGCCCTCGCTCGAACCCTAGCCGCTCGAATCCTTGAAGCCGCCGGCGATTCGCTCCGCCTCTCCCCTTCCTGTTCTCCGGCGACTCGCACCTCCCCCTCGCCTCGTCTCCGTCACTGCATCGCTCCTCCTCTCCACCTCCTCCTCGCCTCGTCTCCGTCTCAGGCGATCGAGCATATGATAAGGTACGGTGTTTTGTGAGTTGATGATTTTTCTGGATTTTGGTTGCCTTGCTTCTGAATTTGAGCAAATTTGTTGATTTGTTTGTTCATTTGTATGGAATGAGATGCGGTTTTTGGAATCTCAGCTGCTTCTAGGGTTTCACATTTGAATCTAATAGCTTTCATGAATTTTCACCATTTATGTGATTAAAATCATGTTATTATCCATAAAGAAGCAAAGTGAACAAGCAACAGATAATCAAATGACATTTTTTAAAAATAAAGTTCAATTGTAAATGTGATTTGATTCTTCTACAGGTTCATGTAAACATCACAGCAGTTGTGTGTTAATATAGTATTTTGTCTTTTGAGGATCCGTCAAGGCATGTTTTCCACATTGTTACTGATAGGCTCAACTATGCAGCTATGAGGATGTGGTTCTTGGCTAATCCAGCAAGTAAAGCTACTATCCAGGTCCAGAACATTGAGGAATTTACATGGTTGAATTCAAGTTACAGCCCAGTACTTCAGCAATTGGGTTCCTAGTCTATGATAGATTATTACTTCAAGGCAAACCGTGCTACTCCTGATTCGAACTTGAAATTCAGGAATCCAAAATACCTATCTATCCTCAACCACCTCCGTTTCTATCTGCCATAAATGTTCCCAAAACTGAGGAAAGTTCTGCTACTCCTGATTTCATGATTCTGTTGGATTAATTTCTTTTTTCTTTTGCTAAGGTTTAGCTTGTGTTTGTATGTTTCTTAAAAAGGTCGGCATGCACATATACTCCAGAGCAGAAGCAAAAGGAAAACGTGTTCAGGTAAAAGCAGTTGATTTTTAATCACTTTGAAATTTTTCTTACTGCAAGAGCATAAATTCGTCTGTTGATGACATTGTCTTTGTATTTTTCTTTCAAGGGAAAACAAGCTTGTCGAACATGTCAGCAAACTGAAGGTCAATGCCGGAACTGAACCTGATGCAGACCTTGGCCCAGTAATAAGCAAGCAGGTATGTTGTAGATTTGCAAATTTTGAAGTTTCGATGTCCTGACATTTCAATAACAGATGTAATTGATCTTAATTGTAAGTTTGTGCAATAAAAGTAACTCTCTCCATAGGAGATAATGTGACATGTCATGCTGTGAATCTGGTTGTTGATAAAGGGATTCCACAATCCACACGTCATGTTGCGAAATGCTTCACCAGGCTTATTTTTTGTTTTGTTTGAATATTATTTTTTTATCCTAACAAGTCCTGAATATGAGTTAAAAATTTTGAGCTCCCCATGTTATCTTGGTACTCATTAAGCCGTACTGATTGTTGCTTGTCCTTTTTCTTTCTAGAGCTACTAGGTTTCATATTTGAAGTGCATCCTTTCCTGCACTGGTTTTAATTTGCTTTTGTTCTAATGCTCCTCGTTATTTTATTGGAATATCTGACAGAGTACAGAGGAGACTGAGAAAGAGGACAACACAGCTAAGCCAAGTACAGAGACTGAGATTAATGTCTGTGCTGCTGAACTTGCCAATGGGTAATAAAATTGAGAGCATTGAGCTGATCTGTATGACAACAGGTGAACTGAAGGTATGAGTGCTTATCAAATTCTTTTTTCATGATACAACTATACAACAGATTTATATCCGACACACTTCATTTATCCAACAGAATAGAATATCGCTGATCTGTATGACATCAACTCACAAGTCCCAAATTCGAATGTAACTATCTTAATTATAAGAAATCTGGGTTATGGTTGTAGAGTTTTTTTTACCTTCTCTTATAAATCTTATATCCAACATTATTTTTAAGGGATCAAATCTAATCCATTTCTTCCTTTTATGGATGCCTAGTATGAATATTTTAACATTATAAGCTGGGAAGAAAACTGGAATTTTGTTTATTTTCAAGTTCAACACATTTCAATAGTTGCTTTACTTACACTATGTTTCTAACCCCATTTATATTGCAATCTGTTCAAAATGATTCACGAGGTGGGCGAAGTAACCATGAAGATGCATCAGAAATACCTGCCAGGAAAGTTGTGGACTTGGGTGGGGAGACAGAAATAAGGTATTATGAAATTCTTCTATAGTTGTCGTCACTCCTGCTTGCACTCCAGCTTTTGTGTAATGGTTTTGAATTCGATCAAGCAGCATATTAGATTCTCCTTGAACATTTATGGTTAAGCCTATTAGCTCAAAATGGTAGAGCAATGTGCCTACGCACAATGATGCGGGTTCAAATCCTGCATAGGTTATCTATGTTGTATCTCTTAAAGTGCATTTTTTTTCTCATTCACATGACCCCTGAACACAAACAAGTTAACTCCTTCTCCTGTAATAAAATTATCTTTTCAGAAATCAAGGGTTATGTCAGCGGTGTTCGCAATTTTAGTGCTGACAGAGTTTTAAAGAAATAAAATTGATCAATACTCTTTATTAAGAGTTGCACGACTTTGTTGTAAGAGTTGCACGACTCATGTTTTAAGAGTTGCACAACTCTCTTGTAAGAGTTGCACGACTCTGTTTTAAGAGTTGCACGACTCTGTTGTAAGAGTTGCACGGCTCTTGTTTAAAGAGTTGCACGACTCTGTTTTAAGAGTTGCACGACTCTATTTTAAGAGTTGCACGACTCTGTTTTAAGAGTTGCACGACTCTATTTTAAGAGTTGCACAACATGCTTTTATTTATTGTGATAATAGTTTCATGTAATGTAGCACATCTACTAAAGTTGTTGGGATCATATTTGGTATACACTATCTTAGAATATTACTGTATGACATTTTTGAAATTTTGATTGCAGAAAAATAAGAATGGTAGGGGTGAGAGATATTCTGCCATTGTAATCTTTAAAACTCCAGAAGAGGCATTCCAAATATTTGAAAATATTGTAGCCGATGAAGTGAACGAAGGTAAGTCATTCCTTCTGCTAATTTGCTAAAATGTAACCCCTTATAAATTCCAGAAAGAAGACACTGACTGTTGGCTTTTTGTTGCCCCTAGGACCCAGCTGGCCTGCCACAGAAAAAAATATCTATCAAGCTCAGTTCAGGAGAAACAGACATGATATATGCGCGTAAAATGTCGTCTGACAGCGCCCTAGTTTCAAACAAGAAAAGGCCTTGTCCATCAGAAGAGATCTCTAGTGAGCAAAACAAAGTCTTGAAAATGGATCAGACCATTGACGTTTCCATGAAGACTGCATGTGTTGAACATGTCAAGGAAATCAACTGGCTGAAGAGTGTCATAAGCAAAAGAGACGAAGAAATTTCAAGTTTACTTAAGATCATAGCCGCTCTCACGAGGAAACAAGGGCTGTGAAGTTGTAAGATCAATCATAGTCGGGCTAATGTGTTGAAGGAATCTATGAAATCTGTTATAAATTTCAAATTAAACCACACAGGGGGCTGATTTAAATCTTGTTATTTCAAATAACAAGAAACGAGTTATGCATTTGATTAAAATTTCAGCACCTAAACAACAGAGATTCTTATAGGACATTAGTAAAATGATTCAAGTGATTTTCTGACCTCAATCTATAATATGTGCCTACAAAATGTTACGCATTGTGTATGCTGGATGTTACTTTGTGACCAAATTGTTTTGAAGTCTTCAAGTCCTTGTGCATCCCTTGAATATCTGGCAATAGATGCTAATCAGGGGATTCAGCCCCATGCTTCCATCATCTTCTTAAGGTATTAAGGATTTCTGTGCAGGTTCCTTCGCTTTTTGCAGAATGGTTCCGGATTTGTGAACTTCCTACTGCAAACGATGCTGCTACTTCGGACTTTTGAAAGGAGATGACACTAGTAGTGCATCATCCAATCAAGGAAGTTTTATGTATAGCCAACCATGTGACAGTTTTCAAAGACTGAAAAGTTACTGGAGCTTACATTTTTTCATGTCAGATTAGTATTGCTCTTTTTCATTGTGAAATTTAGTGCTGACACTGATATTAGTTACAATTAGTGGTGAAAATTAGTGCTGACACTGATATTAGTTGCACGACTATATTTTAAGAGTTGCACGACTCTGTTTTAAGAGTTGCACGACTCTGTGTTAAGAGTTGCACGACTCTGTTGTAAAAGTTGCACGAATCTGTTTTACGATTTGCACGGCTCTGTTGTAAGAGTTGCACGGCGATGTTGTAAGAGTTGCACGGCTCTGTTGTAAGAGTTGCACGACTATGTTTTAAGAGTTGCACGACTCTGGTGTAAGAGTTGCACGACTCTGTTGTAAGAGTTGCACTACCATTGTGTAAGAGTTGCACGACCATTGAAGCTTAGGGTGTGTTTGGATTCCAATGCATTATCATTAGAATGTAATTATAGTTATAAACACTTTAATAGTGTTTGGTTCACTCATTTTACAATGGGTTTAAAATAGCGTAAATTAGTGCTGACACTGATATTGCTCTTTTTCATGGTGAAAATTAGTATTGCTCTTTTTTCATGTCAGATTAGTATTGCTCTTTTTCATGGTGAAAATTAGTGGTGACACTGATATTAGTTACAATTAGTGGTGAAAATTAGTGCTGACACTGATATTAGTTGCACGACTCTATTTTAAGAGTTGCACGACTCTGTTTTAAGAGTTGCACGACTCTGTTTTAAGAGTTGCACGGCTCTGTGTTAAGAGTTGCACAACTCTGTTTTAAGAGTTGCACGACTCTGTTTTAAGAGTTGCACGACTCTGTTGTAAGAGTTGCACGACTCTATTTCAAGAGTTGCACGCCTCTATTGGAAGACTTGCACGACTCTGTTGTAAGAGTTGCACTACCATTGTGTAAGAGTTGCACGACCATTGAATCTTAGGGTGTGTTTGGATTCCAATGCATTATCATTAGAATGTAATTATAGTTATAAACACTTTAATAGTGTTTGGTTCACTCATTTTACAATGGGTTTAAAATAGCGTAAATTAGTGCTGACACTGATATTGCTCTTTTTCATGGTGAAAATTAGTATTGCTCTTTTTTCATGTCAGATTAGTATTGCTCTTTTTCATGGTGAAAATTAGTGCTGACACTGATATTAGTTACAATTAGTGGTGAAAATTAGTGCTGACACTGATATTAGTTGCACGACTCTATTTTAAGAGTTGCACGACTCTGTTTTAAGAGTTGCACGACTCTGTTTTAAGAGTTGCACGACTCTGTTTTAAGAGTTGCACGCCTCTATTGGAAGAGTTGCACGACTCTATTCGCAGAGTTGCACGCCTCTTATTATTGCACAACATGCTCAACAATTCTTTATTTTTGCACAACATTTGAGACTTGTGAAATTGTGTCTCAACATGATCTTAGTTTTTGTAAATATAATTTTATACTTTTTTAATAGATCATTGTACGACATGATCTTATTTTTGCTCATAAATAGACAATAATTGCACACCATGGGGGATTGGTGAATAGAGGATACAATTCATGAACCAAAGTGAGAAAAAGACTGAATCTTTATTTGAGAGAACTCACTGAATTGAACATAATCAAGTGACAAAGTGGTCATTTTGATTAACCATTCTTTACACATAAGAAAAAAAATACATGGACAAAGTGGTCACAATCACACAATTCCGTGAGTGTTATTACACACTGCATACTTCAAGAGAGTCGTGCAAGCAACCCCATTTGCTGAGTGCTTCTTGAAGCTTGACCAGTTCTTGCTTAGTGGCTTCAGGTGATGTAGATGTAGTTGTGGAGAGAAGAGATAGGTTAACCACCGATCTGTCCATGTAAGGAACAGAAGCAACATCTGACTGTGGGAACCCAACTTTGTGGAGGAAAGTATCTGGCACCACACCATTGTTGCTGCTAGCTATCTCCGGAACCGTGTTCAGCTTCGCTGCCATCTCAATGGTGATTTCTGCACATCAATTATAGTAGCTCAGATATGTGCCCTTTCCCGTCTAGCATTTGCCTACAAAGCCGAATAAGTATTCAGAGAGGAGGATTGATATATAATAGTTGATTATCACTTTTCTACAACTTAATCATCTCAAATTGTGAACTTAGGCTAATCATTTAGCCCGTCTCAAATTGAAGCTCAAATTATTCAAGATTCTAATCACCTGGCTCCTTACAGGGTGTGCACACTCACCTCAGCTTTAATTACAGTTTTGCCAGGAATCAATGGGATGATATAATGCTATAAGCACAAATTACCCTGGCTCTGGAGAGCAGTAGGATCTGCTACAAATGCATGCTCCTCCAGATTCAACTAAGGGTGGATAGGCTATGCCACTGCCGCTATAGCATATCAATAACAGAGAGACAATTTCCTCTTACATCTAATAACCAAAGTGCAGTATATTCTACGAAATGTTGAGCAACAAGCCAACAACTACGAGAGAGCTGTTTACCAATTCATAACCTGAAGCTGTTGATACAGAAGGCAGCAATTCAGATCTAGGATCGCATCTTCCGGTATGCCAGGTACATATTGATCCTCCAACCAAAGCTTCCTCAGCTGCATTAATGCAGAATGTATAAGTGAATTCAGATCCAAATTTCTCAATACTCACAATAAATTACAGAGTAAACAAAGGGAGCAACTAAAAACTCACTATTTGATAAGAGAAACTTCTTAAAAGTCAATGTTTTTAAAATATAAATTTGTCTTTTATGAATAAATAAAGTTTTAGAGTGTAGTCTGCATCAACTAATTTCCTTATTTCTCTCATGCATGTTGGAACTGAATCCCAGGTTCACCAGGATGAATCACAGTGAGGCAGTGAGCCTCCCTCCAAATGAACCTTAAAAGTAAAGAAGTCACTTACTTCAGTAACAAATTTGTGCCAGAACAATGCCATGTTCTGTAGTGTCTTAAAGCTTCCCATGATCTCAGCAAGTTTAGCAACAAGGCTTTCAGGAGGAGCACCCTGGATATCTCTCGACAATGTCAGTGAGCTGGAGCACGTCTCAATGAAGTATCCAACTTTCCTACTAGGAGTAAGTCCCTCTGCAATTATATTTCAAATATTATACTGAAGTGGAAGATCACCATAGAATGATGGCATCATTTCAAATTTCCCTACAAACAATGGCACGTACCAGCATCAAGAATTGACTGAAGGAAATGCAGGACCTGATCATCACGATGCTCAGACCTATTTTTTTCCTCTTTCTCACGACACATTAATGACTTCATTGCAGATAAGCTTAAACTTGCTCGCTCCTTGACTGGTGAAGAATTTCTAGATGAGTTGAGCAGATCCTTTATGGGTCCATGCTTCTTCCCAGACCTGGAGGATCCCAAAAATAATTTCATGAAAATTTCTTTCAAGTGCTGGCAAAAAAAAATACTATATTTAAGTAATTAGAGGGAGGGTACTTGATACTTGATAGTAGCCTACTAGGCATCCAGACATTATGCATATAACATACAGGAAGTGAGCATGGCAAGATGACATGGTCATGATCAGAAATATATTTGATTATAAGCATAAGAGTGTGTTTGGATTCCAATGTATTATGATTACAATGCAATTATAATTATAAACACTTGAATAGTGTTTGGTTACACATTTTACAATGTATTTAAAATAATGTAGATTTGGGCAAGAAAATGCAATGCAAGCCAGTACAGTTGCATCCAAATCACTGCAAACACGCATCAAAGCAAAGCAAGTAATTTCAGTACCAATGTAAAATAGAGCATTTGTATGAAAAAATTCATGGCAAACTTCAATAGCATACAGAAAATCCATCACAAACAAAATCGTGTTCCTTATAATTGCAACAAGATTTCATCTATAATTGCAACAAGATTTCAGATTTCGTTCGGCAATTGCAATCCATCACAAACAAAATCGTGTTCCTTATCAATCGATCTTCGATCGATTGATAAGGAAAACAGTCGGAAGCAAAGATCGCTTAGTCGGAAGCAAAATCTGTCACATGTATGCTCAATTTCGAAGCCTTCACAGTGCAATTTGACAAAGAAACATAAACACAAACACCTTGAGACTTCAAAATCGACTCCAACACTTAAAAAATCGAAGAAAATTTGCGCCTTCGGCGCAAATTTTCTCAAAATCAAGGTAAGCGTCATTGAATGTTGAACTGCTGAAACAACACTCGATAATCGAAATCAGTAGAAGAAACAACACTCGAAATCAGTAGAAGAAACAACACTCGACAACAAGCAAAATCAGTAAAAGAAACAACACTCGACAATAAGAAACAGAAATCGGATGGAATTTGGTAAGAAGTGAAGCCAACATATAGAGATTCAAGTCAGCGAAGAGTTAAACTATAGAAATTAGCTACAGCTCTCAGGCGTTCATGCCAACAAGTTGCAATGATAAAAACACATAATCCAGCAATCAGTATGTCAAAATTGAACATCCTTAAAACATATAGCTCATCATATATATAAATATCATCATAGCATATACATTGTAAAGGCCCGGATTTTTAAATAATAAATAATATAAATGGATTTAAGTCGAAAAAAAAAAAAGATAAAATAAAATAAAAATTTAGAATGTTTGGAATTTCCGTCCTTGAGCTATTGGATTTTTCTAAATCTTTCGAAACAAGTTCCGGCATTAATTAAATGGAAATTTAAAATATTTTAAACTCTGCTTTTATATATTGAAAATTGGAAGATAATGTTCGGATTTCATTTATTAAATTCGGATCTGGAAATTGAGAAATATTTTAACGAGTCGGGAAGGTCGAGATAGTGGGATTCAAGATTTATTTTTTTCGGGTATTTGAAATTTCAATTTGGACCACAAGTGGGTCTTGTCCCTCTCCCTTTCATCCGAATGCAGGCAGCAAAAGCAGCTCACCTTCCCCACTTTTGACCATTGGTAGTAGCAAGGCTCCAGCTGTATTTACCCTTATTTTGTGAAAATACCTACTCCTCTCTTCCTCCTCCCTTATTCTCATGCTTTTCCATTTCTAGCAAGAAGACAACCCCTTTGCCCTTGCCTTGCAGTTCCCAAGCCAAAGCCCAGATTTGCTCCCTCTCAGCTTTCCCCTTGTACCATTTGGAAGGTCGGGTCACACCCCACTTTATTCCTCACTCAAACACAACCCAAGCTCTCCCATACAAGCTCCTTTCTTTCCTTCCTTGTTGATCCAAATCACACAACCACCAGGAAATCACCCATTTCCGAGCTCTACTTCCTCCTCATTCCATTGAAGCTGCCCGCGTCTCCTTCTCCACAAGCAGTAGCAGCACCGGCCCCTCTTCATCGACGAGACCAGAGCACCATCACCATCTCCCCACTTCCGCTCCTGCTTGGTTCCAGCCACCGGAAGCCGCCTCCATCGCCATCGTCGACGCCGCCGAAGAGCACACAGCGGCAGTGTTCCCCGCCTCTGTTTTCCGGAGAAAGACGCCGAGGAGGGCAGCCGAGCAGCAGGCGCTTCCTCCTCCACTCCCGTCCGAGCAGCAATGTCGAACTCCTCCCCCTCTCCCCGTATTCCCCTGTCCTCGTGCATACCAAGAACGGCCAATACCGGCGTGTTCCGACTCCGATGAGCCTCAAGAACTTCGATCGAGCCTCCGGCTTGTTCGAATCGAGCCCTCGGTGAGCATTCAAACTTCACCCTCGCCCTTCGTTTCCGTTTTCTCTGTGTGATTTCGTTCCCCTTCCCTTTTGATTTGGGCGACGAGGATGAGAGAGGGAGAGCCAGGTGATCGGCGATGGCCGCTTCCTTCCGTTCCCCTTTTCTCTCCGTTGCCCAGAGTTCTATGCCTCTTTAGGTCGAAGACGCGGCTCTCCTTTCCTTGTTGGGCCTATTTTCTGGGCCTTTAACTCTCGGATCCGGGTTATACTTTGGGCCTTTTATTTGTTAAGTGAGAAATTGGGATCATCTGATTTCATTACCTATAGATTACTTATATGTTACAAATTATTTAATTATTACGAGAGTTATTCTGAAATTGTTTTAAAATACGAAATTATTTTAGAAAATGTTATATTTGGGATAAGTATTTAGTGTTGTTTTAAATTGTGATTTTAGGAACTTGAAATGAATCCATGAGTTGTAATTTATAAATCTGGTTGTGAAAATAGAATTATTTTGTGACTAAAGGTCGGAATTTATTTATGTAATGATTTCGAAAATAAACATGTCGGGATTGTGTTAATAATATGATTTTGGGAATTTGTTATGGATTTAAATGACAAATGTCGGAATCTGGCCAAGTATGATTTGAGAAATTATTTTGAACATGAGTTGAATTAATTTGGGATTTAAGAGTTTGGAAAAATACGGTTGGTACGATTTTATCAATGAGTTTGATTGGAAATGAAATGATTTTGGTTGATATTGATCATAACGGAAAGGTTTTGGAAAATGGTTTTACCATTGATTGGTTTTGAGTATGTTGAGAACTTGGGTTCGTGTGTGTGAGAATGTTGGTTAGTAGCTTATGAGAATGGCTTGATTATAGGTGTGTATTGCGGTTGGATTGCTTTTGGACTTGCATTTGGGCCCTTGCTTGTGTTATCTTGCTGTTCTGCATTTTCAGGTAAGTCTCTTCGGAGTTTACTCAGATTGAATAGAGCTATTCCCTGTTATAGGTGCATGATATACTAGGTGTTGCATTCATAATCAGCATGCCATGTAGTACCATGCTAGGTTGCATTGATCGTTGAGCATTCTATTTCTCTATGTGTATGTAAACAGAACGGCCGTATCTGTGATAGTCCTAGAGTCTTTGCTAGGGTCATAGGGTAGCCCAGCCTCATCGGGTACCCTGAGTCAATCGAGTACTTCCTTATATTATGATATGCCTGCGGGCTTTATTGTGGAGCGGGTTAGGCATGCGTGCCGCCCAATTATGAATGAATGCATTCACGAGTTGGCCAGTCTCCGCCTGTCGGAAGGGGTGGAGGTAGGAGATGGATATGCCACTTGGCATTGTCTTGGGCCCTTTACAGTATTTATGCACATTATTATGAACTAGGAGCATGCTAGTGTGTTTGAATTTCGTACTGCATTAGAGCATCTTTATTAGGTATAGCGTATATGTGTGCTTATGGTTGGGATGCAGAGTTAAGTGGGCATCGATCTGATCCCGCTCCAAATCAATTTTTTTAGGAATTATTTATGTTCATCCTATCGGTGCTGTGTGCTTATTGCGCGGGTCATTTTGTCGGCGGAGAGTGAGCGCTGGAGTTATAAACTTCACCAGACTCTGATTATATTGTTTTGGATTAACACTTTCGACTCCGTTTTGACCCGGCTCTGCCGTGGCACTTGTATCCTTATTTTGCTTCCGTCTTGCTTCCGTGTGAAATGAATTTTGCGAGTTAGTCCCCAGGACAGGTTAAGGGTACCCAACGGCCCTACGATACTTTAGGGTTTGAAATCCCTCTTTATTACTGACATTTGAAATGAGTTTGAAACCTCGACCCGTACCTGGATTGCAAGATCCGAACAAGGGTTTTCATCCCTTGAAACGTAACCCGGAAATCATAATTCTGGGCCGTTACAAAGATGGTATCAGAGCTGAGGTTGTGCAATTCGGGTACAAAAGGGTCGAGTGTATGTTTTGGAAAACCGCCCATGAATTTCAAAGGATTTGGAAGTGTTTTAAAGGGGCAAAATGAACTTAAGATGCCTAACCGAAATTGGACTAAGTAATGAACTCGACTTGTAATAAAAGAGGAACACCGACCAACGGGGACACGAGTGGATAGTAAGGGCGCTAGACCACCCCTATTGGGTGTAGTTGGGAACGGTAGGCAAAATATGAGCTTGTTCTTTATAGATGGGTTGGGAAGGAGATCATTATGATTGTCATTGACTGATTCTATGCTGAGTGCTTGATATGCTAAAGTCTGATTGGTATGCCTAACAATGTAATGTGTATTGACTAATTTGTGCAAACGGGATAGTGGGAGTACCCTTGTTTCTGTGTGGTCAAACCTAGCTTGTGTGGAACAACCCCTTCCACTATGTTAACCCCTTTACGGTTCTATCTAGCCTTTTCCTGGATGTCAGTATCTTCCACGGGAAATCGGGTTGATAAACACATTGTGTCGGGGATCATGGTTGGATATTAAGTTGTCTGAGTGAGTGTTGGAAGTTTTGATGTCACTTTGAGTCAGAAGTAAGGTGTTTTTGTGGATGTGTTTCCTTATTCTTATGATGATTAACCAGTGTCATCTTGCCTTAAAGAGTCGTACCGGAGTCCCACGGGAAAGAGGGGTGATAAGTCAGTCGGGAAAAGTCAATGGTTGCCTTTAGGGATCTCTGTCCGGTTGTAATGGTGACTCTCTCTGAATTGCATGATATGATTTTGTAATCTTTGGCATGTACCCTGCGAATGACCATTGGTAAAAAGCTACTCATGTTGTTGCATCTATGATTGGTTACATTGCTTAGGTCTTGTGTTATGTTTTGGCTTCTACCGTGATTATATGTTGTCATAGCATGTTTACTTGACCTATTGATCGTAGGATTGAATGGAAGTGTGGGCTGCATGAAATGAATCTGCATGATTTTTCTCTACTAGGTTCATGATAGTGTGATCGTTAAATTTTGACACCCTGAAGAAGCAAGTTCCTTATTTGATACGTGCTACAACCTGATGTCAACTTGCCTTATATGATAGGTAATTTCCCATACATGTTATTGTGATGATCCTTAATGTAAATTCGTGATTGTATAACATTCCGTATCCATGCTACTCACATTGTTTAAAGGTCTCGTGTTGCATCTCGCTTTCTGTCATGATTATGTCTGGTCTCGCGTGTCCAATTGACCTATTGTAATGATCGTACTACTGATTGGTTAGAAACATAAATGGCATGATATGAGTCTATATGGATATAGCTTTTCCTGAATTAGGTCCATGATAGTGTGGTAAGCTCTTCCTTGTACGAATGCCCCGTAAGATGATCTCCTCGGCATTTTAGTTAGTGTTGCCCTTGGCCTTGCTTGATTAAATTAGTAGTTCCATCTGTGACAATGTTATCGAAGTAATATCTTGATATATGCGTGTCTCATTTAGTATTATTAAACTGGAACACATGCCCCTGTATTCTGCTTATATTGCCATGTTACGTAGGCTTATATTATGCACTCCTACATTCCTCTCACGCCTTGTATCGCTGGACTATGTTAATATGGTCTCGTTTGTATCGTTGTGTTAGTCAATCAAGCGCATGTATGTATCAAATGTTGTATTGCGTCATTGGTGTCATGTAGGACCCTTGATTGTAACTTGTGCGAATTTACATCTTGCCTACATTACTTTTGATTTTCTCTGAGCTAGGTCCCTGATAGTGTGATCCTTCTCTTTTCCTATCATCTTAGATTGTTTTACTCACCCTGATTAGATTAATGTTGAGTTCGATGATTGACTTGCTCTCCGTAATTGGGTAACCCTAGCATGCTTACATGTTATCACTCGGTAGTGTTACCCTATTGTTCTACGATACCCTCTCGTGCTTGCATACATGTATGAATTGGTACCTCGCATGATCACACACCACGCTATATCATGATTTCGCATACGCATGATGCATAAATGTTAGAATGAATTTAGTCGAGCTGCCTTGATTGTGTTCATGTTCGATATGTACTGGTAGTGTCCTGTAGGGTTGATGATTTCCAATATGACCCGCTAAATGATTACATGTTGTACTTATTCTATGATGTGATCACTAGTGTACCATTATATGTGCCTAGGGCGGTTCATTAATAGCATGATTAGAATTTGTCGCCCATGATGTCCTCCTTGTTATTTACAAACCCTAGACAACAACACCAAAAGAAAGGATGAAACTTCAACAAAAATAATAAAAATTCAGAAGACGATTACCTGAGTGGGATCGTTGGGATTGGACCGAGCGAGAATGACCTTCCCAGCGCGAATCGCGAGCATAAAGTTCGTTTCAGCCTTGGTAAAAACTCTATCAGAGGGCCTATTAGCAAGCTCGGGGATAGGCTCGCCCTCGGATTGGTGTCCATGGTGGTTGTGGATGTGATCGGCGATGAAACTAGGCATATGAGGAAAGTGGAAACTGTGGTGCTGCTCCCCTCCGGCGCCGCCAGATCCGGCAGCGTGGGCCTCGTGATGGGTTTAGGCAGCTGCCGGTGGCAGAGGGTATGGATGGACGTAGGCATCTTCTTCGTTTTTGAAACTCCTTCTATGTCTCTCTCCCTGCAGAACTCTCACAGTTGATAGGGAATTCAGATGCTTCTCTTCCAATCGTCTTCAATCCCTCTCACTCGCCTGAACTTCCTTGCTAGGGCACAGCCAGTTGGAGTCGCCTGCTACTTTTGCAATTTTTTGAACCCAATTGCTAGTTTTGCAAAATTTAAAGGAGGTGAGTCATTTTTGCAAATGGGGCAACTTTTTGGTATATTTAATGCTATTCTCTCAAAAACTATTTGGTATTTCATTTCATATCTTTAAATATGAAATGGGTATTTTTCATTTGTATTTTCATCAATTTTATCCAATCCAAGTTTTTTTTTTTTGGAAAGGTATCCAAACCAAGATTAGTATTCCTACAAATGCACGTCCTTATGAACGTGTTACCATGTCCCTTCCAACGTACATTGAAAATCGAATATGAACGTGGTGTCCTAAACCCTGATTTGTAATCATAATTAAAAAAAAATATCACTGAAAATCCTAGAATGGGCCAACATAATATACCTAATCATGATTATGATGTTATTCAATATGAGCATATATAGTTAACCAATCACAACAATTAATACAGTAAGAATTTTTCTTTAAAATATATATATATATGTGTGTGTGTGGCATTAAACTTGCACATGCCAACCAATGTTTTCTTTGTTAATTGGCAAATAATTTGGGCACTATCTCTTTTAAAAATTAGTGGATTCCATTCCATGGTTTGGCAAACAAATACAACTAATAAACCCCTAATTAACCATTTTTAACAAGCTAGGGGAGACCCAGGCCACATTTTTCAGTATGTTGTGATGAATCATTATCAGTATGTTTTTTTTGCTTCCAAGTATAAATCTAAATGGACACATGGCGTTGGATTGAGAAGAAGGTTTCAAGTTACAAGTTTTATGCCACAGTTTTCATCTTCTGAGTTTCCGAGGAATAGTTACAACTACAACTACAAGGGTAAGCGGGTAACTCATTGATGGCTTCAGCAGAGGAGTACCTTTGTACTTATTTATCTTACATTGGAGAAGTTAAAGTGGGTTGGCTGTTGCAGTAACAGGAATTGAACACGAGAGAAGTAAACAAACAAAGAAGAAGAAGGAGAAAATGGGAGAAATCCATCTCTACTTGTGATTAATCACAGTAACATTTACATAGTATTTTCCTAGATCCCCAAAAAGAACACACTTCTTTTTTTTAATTGGTTTAAAGTATTTTAAAATTGTAACACGGCACGATTCAATCCCAAAATGAACAAACACATATAACTATGTAAGATATTTGTGGCTTTGTCGTACACCAAAGTGGGCAGTTTCATCACGCCAACACCATAAGCAATACATTTTGGTCCACACAACCTTTCCAACAGGAAAAAGAATTTACTTGGTTGTACATTATTAAATATATAGAAAATATAGAAAATAGTCTCAAGTATTTACTTGGTTGTAGAAAATAGCTTCAAGATACATTTAAATTCAAATAATTATAAAAAATAGTCTAAATAATTATTATTCTCAAAATCCACCACTTCTCATTTTTTTCCTCATTAAGTCATTATTAGCTAAATTCCTCACTGAATTAATTATAAAAACTATCTTATACCATATAAATTTTGTAAATAAATAAAATTAAAAAAAGACTACTAAAAAATATCATAAGATCTTTATTTTTCTTAATAAAAAATCTTCATCCCACAATCTATTCAATGCTTAAATAAAAATCATCGTGTGTGAATATATAACGTATGCACAATTTTTTCTTCAATACTAGGAGGGCAGACCCGTGCTCCGCCCGGGGAAGTGTTTTGTAACAAATATTAAAGTGGAAACAAAATTGGTAAATAGTGTAAGAAATAACACATGAGGTTGATAGTAATGAAACCGAATATCAAAGTGGAAAAAAATCGTTGATGATCAAGAATCCACTAATCAAATATGAAATACTCTCTTAGAGTACGTAGAGTTTGGCGTAATCAACAATTAACAATATGTGTCTAATACTCGCACTTGTTGGTTCAATTGGTAAGGACGACCCACTTCTTATAAACAGGTCGTGTGGGTAATCTAGCTATAAGTCTTGACTCGAATAATATAAATGGAGAATGTCGAACCTACCTAATGAGTTGGACCTTAACTTCTTATAACAATCTATTTGATTTTTCTTTCGCCTAACATATTTCACATTGATTTCTCCCTTGAAATATATGTTTCATTAAATCAACCTTGACATATTATACCCTGATACCCTTTAGTTCTAATATATATGACCAAAGTAGGTAGAATACACACACATATGTTGACAACATGCCTGAATGTTTAACATAATCAATTTTCATAACAATAATAATTTATTGCATAATTTTAATATTTTTAGTTTTATAACTAATTAAATTTTAATATATAGAAATATCATTGCAATTAACTTTCAAAAAATATATTAAAGATACTAATAAAAATATTAAATTATAACATGATAGAGACACGCTTAATTCTTACTTATAAGTAAAACTATAAACAATGATTAGCTAGAATAAGATAAAATAGTTTAACAATGCTTATAATTAGATATTTGGATTTTTTTTTCAAAATATTCACTAAAAATTAAATATTTACAATAATATTCCCACTTTCAAAATATTTACGAAAATATTCATTTTTTGCAGGGTTGACAAGGAAACGCGGGTTCAAACCGCGTTTCATTCACACGTTATAAAATTCCAAATTGAAGAAAAAGTGAGAAAAAAATAACAAATAAAAAAAAGGAAAAGGGGTGAAACGCGGGTTGAACCCGCGTTTCTTATTCCTCTGGATTTTCAGGGCAGCCGACAGAGCCTTGCTCTCCTTTCTTCTGGATTTCCAAGGCGGCCTCCTCCAAGCTCCTGGCTCACCCCGTCACCGCGCCTCCCCCTCTGGCCGGGAGGTTGACGATCCTTTTCTTGTTGATCGGTGTCCAACTCCCCCTTATCTTCTCCCCTGTTGCCTCCCTCCCTTGCCTGAAATCAGACATGTCAATACGCATTGTTAAACTATTTTATCTTATTCTAGCTAATCATTGTTTATAGTTAAAAACTATCAGAAGTTGCAGTTAACTAGAATCGAACCGGTGAGCTCATAGTGTGAGCATAAAGCCTAAACCGGTGAGCTCATAGTGTGAGCTCATTCACATTTGAAAAACGAGTCGAGTTCGATCGGGTTCCTGAGCTCGAATCGAGCTCAGACAAATTTATTCGAGCTCAGACAAATTTACCCTTGTGCTTTGTTCCCCTTTAGTTTTAGGGTTTCTCTCAAATCAGTCTCGTTCACTTCAGGCATTCGAACGAGCTCACGACCTCGAGCTCGAGCTCAGAAACGAACTTCCAGCAAAAACAAGCTACAACAATAACATGAGCTCGAGCTCGTTCAAATACTCGCGAGCCGAGTTCGAGCTCACTTCTAATGGTTGTCTCCGGTGACATCTGGTGGTCGTCCTCAACGATGCTCGTCATAGTCATCTTTGATTTTGGAAGATCTTCTTCCTTTTCCTTCTACTGTTGACTTGTTTAATTACTTGCACGTTTATAGTATGTTTGTTTGTTCTAATTTGTAAGACTCTTTTACTCCCTTGTTAACTTTGAATTCGTGAATTTAGAGCCGGATACTTGAGGCTCCGAGGACGTAGGTTGTAGACCGAGCCCCATAAACAAACTCGTTACATTCTTTTTTACTACATCTAAATTAGTACTATATGTAATCCATTTAAAAGATTGACACTCCTACTCACAAAATGATCGAATTTCCACTACCATAGTATAATTCGATGATGGAGTAAATGGCAGCTAGCTGTAGAAACAGTATGAGTGGAGTTGTGTCACGGAATGCTAGCTGTACAAGGTCTCATATAATGATAATCTAGTCATGTCATGTCATATATAGTTTGGTAAGTGAGAGTAAAGTACACTAAAGAGAGAACTACATGTCATATATAGTTTGGCATTGATTGGTCACCAATATATGTTACCTCTCTTCAAGCACTCATATGAGTACATGATTGAAGGACAACCCTACCTTTACCATATGCGTACTTGGCTTATGCTCTCCCCCCAAAAATAATAATATTAAAAGTATTTGGCTTGTGGAAGATGAAGATGAAGTTAAGAGAATGTTAGTTATTTAAAAAAAAAATTATTGGTTAAGGATTTAGAGTCTATTATAATCGGATTATTTTATTTGAAAAATTAGAGTTCTTTGACATTTCATCCCATCGATAATATAATACGTTTGATTTTCAGCAAATATTTTAAAGATTTAAAACTATATAAAATATTTAAAAAAACAATTTAAAATGTATTATTGATAAGTATTAGATTGTAAAAAAAAACATTAATATTTTATATAGTTTTTAACCCAGATGTGAACGGTCGGTTTTTCTATAAGGTAGAAGTTAAATTTTGCTTTTTGGTCGAAATTAGTAGTTTAGTCCACTTGATACTAGGTAAGTCTAATAAGAGGGTTAAAGTGCTCCCGCTCTAGGATGTACCCGAGTCTCTTATTAATAGTAAAGGGTCTCCGGGCAACTCAGCACTCTTTGTGGGTAAACATAAGTTAACTATATGGACCTAATTATAACTCATTTTGTTTAACTAATAAAAAAAACATAGAGAGTTCAAAATTTTAAGAAGTAGGATAAATATATAATTAAAATTTCAATCAATCACATTTTCTCAAATTCCATAAATTAATTATAATTTATGAAAACTAAAAAAAAGTCAACCAAATGAGCTCTAAGAAGATTCTAAATTGATTTATGAGCATTTTTCTTATACAGTTCATTTATCATATGCCCTTAGGGTATAAGTTAAATAGCTAAATTGAAAAACTGTTTTTCCAAATAAAATGTGTAAACTCTAAAATATATTAAAAAATAACTAATTGAATGTATTTAGAAAAAATATTTCACAAATCAAAATGTTTATTCAATTATACTCTAAAATCATATGATAGAAAATCCGTTTCTTATAGTAGGATTATCAATTTCTTATAGGATTTAGTCTCTGAATCCTATAAATCACCCTTTATAAAAATCATAAATGAATGATAATACATCTTTTAGGATCATATGATCAAAGATTTAAACGATGTACCTTAAATCCTTAATTAAAGGGCCTAATTGATTTGATATAAAGCGCCCGCCCTTATAAAATATCTATTGTATAAAATATCAATAAGCGTCTAATTTTAGGGTATAGAAACATACATATCTTGAAGGCCAGTTTTAAAGAGGGAGGTTGAATTTGCCAAATTTGGGAGAGCAAAAAACACATTTAGGTATGGATCGTACCTAGACCTGTCAAAACACAACCCGACCCGATGACCCGACCCGACCTGCCCGAAAAATTTCCGACCCAAACCCGAAAATTTTGACCCGAATTTTTTTTTTTCGACCCAAACCCGAAAACCCCGAAATTTTCCGGGTAATCTGGGTTTCGACCCGGTGACCCGATTGACCCGGTAATTTTGACCCAATTTACCCGGTGACCCGATTGACCCGGTTGATTTATAATTATATATAATTAATTTTTTATATATATAATTAAAATTTATCACAAAATTATCAAATAATGATTTTTTTAATTTAAAAAAGAAAAAATTGACAAACCCGAAATCGACCCGAAACCCGATCAAACCCGAGTTCGAGTCAACCCGAAAAACCCGAAACCCGTTTTACCCGAGACCCGTTTTACCCGAAACCCGAAGTGACCCGAACCCAACCCGAATGACCCGTTTGACAGGTCTATCGTACCTCATCTTAATTTACATCCATACCTAATCTTAATTTACAAATAAAATATGGCTCACCTTGCTCCAACCATTACCCCAATCCATTGCATGTGCCCTCCATATCCATCTGTATACAACACTTAAATTTGGCAAGCACGTTTTTTTTTCTTTCTAAAGTTCATTGACCGAATGCATTCATGTTGAAAAACATAAAATGAATATATATACTATTTCACTTAAAGAGAGTTTAAGAGATCAAATTATCTCACACTTGCCATTTATAGTAATGACAAATTAGTTCCAAGCTTACTATAAATGGAATGATATAAACAACTCAAACAATAAAGATGTCAATACATTCATACCAACATAAATCAAAATGTTTTTCTTCATCTTCTTTTTGAATGATCAATGAAAGAAACATAAGAAAGACTAATTAGTTAAAAGATCGGATAAGGATCCCTTTGAATTGTGTAATCCATTTGTTTTATTTGAGAAATTTGGAAAAGGTTAAATATAGGATATTTTTATAGAGGTTAGGCCAATCAGCCGGGTTGTACTCGCCGACAAAAAGATTCATTTTGGGGAATTTATAAGACTATTCAACGTGATGATCAATTTGGAGAGTGGAGGCATTGTTTGTCCATGAAGCCACGTTACAAACATACATGCATGTATAATGTATTGTATGGGTTGATTATGATAGCTGCTAACCCAACACTTGGAATTGAATTCAAATTGGCAACTTACAACTCTTATTTAAACAACAATTATTGTTGGGCATTTCCTGAATTAGGAGCTCGATCCATTTCTTCAGAATTAGTTTGGTGGATGTCTTCTCTTGCATGTGTAAGATGAAGAGCCAAGCGAACAATTCATGACATATGTAAAAGCTTGAAGCATAATAATGAGAAATTAATTAACATGTGCTCGTAACACCAAGATCACCTTAAAAGCTCCTAAACTCTGAGCACGGTGACGAAGACAGATAACTATCCAATATCCTTAACCCACAAGGGACACAAAGAAGCTACTTTCTTTTCAAGACTAAAATCAACAGACATTTCCCTAACCTTTACCTTTAAAATCAAACCTAGATCTAAGAATTATAAATTGAAATTTCTCAACCCTAGATTCAAAATCTGGACGAAATTCTTCAATTTTAGTTTAGAATATTTACAATTTCTCCAAATCTATACTAAAATCAACATTAATTTGTCAAAATATAAATAAAAACCTAGATCTAAAAGCGAAATTGAGAGAGAGCCAGAGAGGGAGGGACTTACCGAGAGAGCCGAGAGGGTTGGGCGCCTACTGAGAGAGCCCAGAGAGCCGAGAATGCTGATGGCGTGTGGCTTCTGGCGAGGGAGAAGGTTGAAGGAGGGTCGACGGCTGCTGAACAGACAGGGTCACAGAGAGACTGAGGAGCAAGGGATGGGCGGTTGACGGCGAAGTGAAGGACTGAAATGAAACGCGTACCTCAGTCTTGCCCCTTCTTTAGTTCTTCTTTTAAAAAAAAATTATATGGATTCCGGTCCAATTCCGGTCCGGACCGGAAATTCCGGTCTGGTCCCGGGTTAGGACTGGAACCCGGAAATTAGAATATCTTGGACCGTGGACCAGACCGTAATATCCCGGTCCGATCCAAAGACCGTAAATTCCGGTCTGGTCCCGGTCCGATCCAAATTTTGCTCAGCCCTAGCAGTTCATATGCACGTAAATTTTTCCTTATTGGTAGTTGAATTTTGTAGTTTATTATGATGAGATGATCTTATGTGTTGTTAATTGTGTCATTCTTTTTATAGCGTGAATCCATTTTAGAATTTAATTTTAGGGATTTTCTTTGTTTTTTTTCAAAGTCGACCCCATCCTATATTTTGATCTTATTTGTTCAAGTTCAAGGGTGGAACCAATCCCAATTCTTTTAATTGACGCTTGATCTACATATCCTTCAAACTCTTCCATTTATTGGTTGCTCTACTTAATTAAGTGAATTCATGTGTTCAATCTGTTCAATGTTTTACATCCATATGCTACGTTCATTGCTAGTTAATTTTGTTGATCTCATCAGGCAATGAATTGATGAGTATTTGATATATGTACTTTATTTTACATGTACTAGTTGCAACCCGCGTGCGAAGCACGCGGGTATATATCTTGGGTGATAAATGTCTAAGTGACAATTCTAATTGTTAAATATCCTGTATTGAAATTATAGACATGTTACCCAATTCTAACATTAGTCGAAAGGTAGTATCCCAGTACATTCATTTTATCCTTCAACATACCCAGTTGCTTTCATCATCATATATCTGGCATGGATGTTTGAACGGAGCTATCCAATGGAGTTGTCTCCAAGCTTGATCAATACTTATGAAGTTTTGGAACCCAAGTATCAACACTTTTGAAAATTTCAATGTCGAATTCATGAAGAAGAATGTTGGCCTCAGCAGGCTCGATGAATACACATTAATGATGGGTTTGGTGGTGCCGCCACTTGCCATGGCAGCAAAAAAATCAGGAGAGAGTGAGAGCACATCTCAGCTCAAGATAATCAAGGCCATCCCTGAGATAGTCTTTGTGCCGATTGCAAACCTCATAGCTTTAATTACTGCTAACCTGTTCAGAAAGGTATTCATCAAAAACCCTGAATTATAAGTTCATCTTCACTTGCAATTAGAGTTGTCAAACGGGTCATTCGGGTCGGGTTCGGGTCGGGTCACTTCGGGTTTCGGGTCACCGGGTCAATCGGGTAAATCGGGTCAAAATTACCGGGTCAATCGGGTCACCGGGTCGAAACCCAGATTACCCGGAAAATTTCGGGTTTTTCGGGTTTGGGTCGAAAAAAAAAATCGGGTCAAAATTTTCGGGTTCGGGTCGGAAATTTTTCGGGTCGGGTCGCCGGGTCGGGTTGTGTTTTGACAGGTCTACTTGCAATGCACAAGCCAAAATAACCTACGCAATCTATTCTTGGTAATGCTTATATAAGAAGCCAGCCACTTTGTTAGTTAAAGGTACGTGTCATTGTTTCACCAGGGAAACAGAATGCAGAAATGGAATGCCTTCAAATGATGAATGTATTATAAACATTATAAATGCTTAGTATGAGAAATGATCACATCTAAACTCAAAATAGCCAATTCAAAATTATATTGCGAGGCAAATAATAAATATGCCAAAAGACCAATGGTGAATGGCCTGAAAGAAGTATACATCGGAAACTGTTGAAACACAAGGGTAAGGCATAATTTAACAAGCACAAAAGATCAATAACATGTACAAGAAATTCAGTTCAGAAGAAGCTGGATGAATTCACATGTCATTTTTACACGAGGGAGAAAGGACATCTTCAAGTTATACTGTATAGTTGAATGACAGGAAACAATTTATACATCGGAAACTGTTGAAACACAAGGGTAAGGCATAGTCAAGAATCTAGACACACTTTATACATGTAATATGTCAAATAAATAAATGAAAAAATCAAACCTGAACATGTGAGCTCTTGTTCATGGAAGTATTTTTTTCTAAAATTTCTTTCAGTAATAATGATAAAAAAATATATTTTGAGTAACAAATATTGAAATAGAAAAAACAAACACTATTAGCTCCTATTTGTACAATGCAAATAAACATTGATATATTTGCACAGTAGATCACCGGTTGGCTGTTGCATATTAAAATGGAATAAAATAGAACTAAATGGTCAATATAATAATTTGTAATTCAAAGATAGAAACTAAGCCTATCCCAAAACCTTATTAAGTAAATCACTTCTATTGAATTTAGGGAAAATGTATATTTTTACTTCGCCCACTCAATGGGTACAAAACTCAACGATAAACAGACATTAGTTGTTTAATATCATCCCCGTAGCGATGAC
The DNA here is from genome assembly GCA_037127255.1 of Persicaria tinctoria. Taxonomy (NCBI): domain Eukaryota; kingdom Viridiplantae; phylum Streptophyta; class Magnoliopsida; order Caryophyllales; family Polygonaceae; genus Persicaria; species Persicaria tinctoria. Next base: position 13,251,901 of record JBANSL010000007.1, on the reverse strand, counting down.
CCCACAAGTAGATGAATTTTTACCCCACAAGTAGATGAACCAATGAATTTTTACCCCACAAGTAGATGAACCAATGAATTTTTACCCCACAAGTAGATGAACCAATGAATGGTTTAATATCATCCCCGTAGCGATGACCGGACTAATCATCTCATCTCTCAAAGTAGATGAATATGGACTCATCTCGTCTCCAGAAGTAGATGAATGTACCAATCTTGAACAGACTAATCATCTCATCTCCCGAAGTAGATGAATATGGAATTATCTCATCTCCAGAAGTAGATGAATGTACCAATCTCATCCATGTAGTGATGAACAATGATTACCTTTTTTTTTATTTGTTTTATTTTATGTGTTTCTATTCATATATTTATATATTATATTATATACACTTTTTACCAATCTTTAACTTGTCTCCCGAAGTAGATATAAATTGTCAAATTTGCATATAATCCCAAAAGTGATAGTTTATCTCCTGAAGTAGATAAAACAAACACAACTTATATATTACATCTCTTGAAGAAGATGAAATTCTTACTTATCTCCTGAAGAAGATAAAATATTTTAGGTTATATATTATGATGAAATTTAATTATCTCTTGGAGTAGATGATTTCGATCTCCAACAGTCTCCGGAAGTAGATGAACATGTATTTGTAGGGATGTTTAATTTCTTGTCACCGGAAGTTGACACTATGCTGATTTGATTTTATTTATTTATGATTTTATTAATTATATCAATTGTGTATTTATTTATCATTATCTCTCGAAATAAATAAACTCATCCCCTGAAGAGGATGAACACATTATGATCATAATTAAATCGTTCCTGCAGTAACGACAATCAACTCCAGAAGAGTGAATGATTCTTATAAACTTTAGAAGAGTATATGATTCTAATCTTATCATTTGTACTCTTGAAGAAGTGTATAGAATGTGGGTTTTTATCAAGTTCAGAACGATTATCATTCGGTTGGTACAACCAATAAAAGTAACCACATAATACGATCCGGGTAAAAAGGCCACTTCCTGACTATCCTCTAAGCATTGGCTGAAGCATGCCCCTCCGGTAGAGGGTGTGAAAGAGGTTATGGTTAAGCGCTTGACCAAAGTTATTGTTGTGGCTTATAGCTAGGTCTGTTATACGGTTAATTCTAAATGTCTTGAAGAACATTATAAATGACTCATACCTGAAGTATGACATCAACGAAAGTTCTGACAATACCCATTCAGTGGCATCTAAATTAAATAAATGGATCACCATATACAAAGTTCAATGGTTGAATATTATGGTTTATAAGTGTCAAACAAATTTGAAAACCCGAAATTTTTTCAAACAATCTTGAATGGAAAATCAGGATAAATACAATATAGCTCCAGAAGAGCATTGATTTTGTTACCTGAAGTAACAATGACACATATGTATGAATTGACATGGTATTGAACACCAATATCTCATATGACTAGCCAAAAGCAAGTCTTACAGAATTGAGAATGTATATATATGGTTTTTTTGGCGCTCATTTATCCCATTGAAACTTATCACTAACCAGAAGTTAGTTAATGATAAAATGTTTTTCTTTGTGGCATTCAGTCATTATTGTGAAACGATGATGGACGGGATCATTGACATTCACATACACACCCACTAAAAGGGACCAGAAGATCCTAGGACTCGAAGATCCTTTATAAGGGTGACCGAACCTATATGGTCTGTCATCTTGGCAAATCAACAACAAGACCATCTAATTAAATTCAAAGTAAATGCAAAGTCTCTAATGTCTCTTAAATGGATTCAATGAGACAACTATGGAACACTATCATATAGACCAGTGTAATTCCAAGATTACAGATGCCTCAACACTTTGGTCATATGAAACATAAGGTAGAGAATGTTATCAAAAACATTGTTGAGCATAAGGTAGCTCACGACGACCCAGAAGAGTCGTTGGTCAAATGGGCCCATGCATGTTTGCATTTCGAATTTGACACAATAACATCTCCCTAATTATCTCCAAAAGAGAGTATATCATTCAAAGGTTTTGAATAAACAGCATATGTTCTGAGATGTACCTCGTCCAAATGAACTACAATGAGACCACAAAGAAGTTGGATGATACATGGGGTTTAAGTCCCTATTGCTATCAAATACCTAGAGCTTTATAATGGTGATCAAATGCTCGGTATTTAGGGGGAGAGGAAATGAGACAATTAAGAAAGAGATTGCATGGAAGCAACTTCTCTATCATTTCATATCCGCGGATAAATACAAGTGAACCAGAAGTTCAATAAATGAAATGATTATAAGGTTTAGCAAATATGTCATTGAAATCATTTACTAAAGGCCAAGAAAGTGACAACGTCACGTATACTAGCTCATTTGGAAGTTCCAGAAGTAACTCCAACTCAATGAATATCAAGTGGTTCTCAAGTACACCAGAAGTGTTGGAGATCACTAGGCTCTTGCTATATGATTCCCCAGAAGTGGAAAGAGCCTATGAAAATATGATGATCATCAAATAAATAATGGATGTCAACATCGAAATCATAGTAAAAGAGCTAGAAAGAAGCAATTCATGCAAAGATGGATTCATTAAACATGATGAGATTGGACCACTGCAAAGTGCAACATCAATTGGTTTTAAGTGGATGTTCATACAAAATAAAATATAAAGCCAACTTGATTGCGCAAAAGCCGACCTATCAAAGGTTATATGGAGACACTACAGGAAAACAGTGCTAATTGCGACACTTTTTTTGACCAATTTCGACGCTTTAAAGCGTCGAAAATTCTTGCGTCACGAATGGCATAGTGCTATTTTCGACGCAGAATTCTATCGCAACCAATCTCGACGTCCTATGGCGTCGGAAATGGCATGTATTTTTCGACGCCATAGAGCGTCGAAATTGGCATGGTATTTTTCAAAAAAAAAAAAACTGTATTTTTCTTCATTCATTCCCTTTCAAAATACACATTAATTACAATCCTTTAATTAATAAAAAAAATATTAACACAAATCCAATAAAGCATTAGTCAAATGAATCAAAGATCTTACATGAGTGAATTAAAAATAATATACATGACAACTAAAATGAGTGGATCAACTAAAAATTTTGTAGTTTCCCTGAGAGAAAGCACACTGAAGCAGGAGGTTTTTTGACCTGAAAAAGGGGGGAGGAGATGAAGCCATCATCCTTACCATGAAGTAAGCAAAACTCCATGTCTTGATGGCGTACTCTTGTTCAAAAGTATCTCCTGCTTGAGAAGAAACATAATGAATGAGCAATACATAGAGGTGGAAACGAGGTAATACTTATTAAATAAAAAAAATATGCAGATACGAATTAGCGGAGAAAACATCTTAATGCTACTGATATGAATTAGCAGAGAAAACACCTTAAGCACCAGATTGACACATAACATGCTAAAAGCAACTAAAAGAATATGGATTCACAAAACATGTAATCCAAATTGTGATGTGGAGTAAATCACGCCTTCCATTATCACCGTTAACTTCAGAGATGTTGCTGAACATGAGGAACTAAAGTCAACTGAGACTAAGAAGCACTCTCAATGACAAATAGAGTGCCTTGAACTAAGTCAGCTGAGAGTTAAGCCTTTGCAGGGAGTTAAGGTGGTGTTATCCTCCTAAGCATAGATAACAAATGATGATAAGGCAATTGTAAATAAGTTGGCTTGCAGCAGTGATTTCATTAGTAAACTAAAATCATATAGGATAGGAGGTTAATTACCTCAAGCTTAAATGCAATCAAGTTTCCTTGATACTGACTGTCCTACAATCTTCCTCGTGAATGAAGTAAACCATATCAACCTGCATCAGTCGGTAAGTGAGAATCGTGAGATGACTTTAATTGCATTAAGGAATAAAAGCAAACTATAACAAATTGAGAAGGCAGTTGTTTTTCTAAAATGAGGGTAGCTAACAAGATCAAAATGAACACCCAATATAATTACATAACCAAAATGAGTAGAAGGAGGCTCTTTTCCGAGCATCAAATCCATTACCTGAATAAGCTTACATGTTCAGACGTACGATAAGAAATGAGATATAAAGAAAAGGCAAGCAATGAGGAAGCAAGGAAATTGATATCTCAAGATAATGAACTAGGTTTGAAAAATGTATGTTGTTAAAGCAACAAAAGATAGTAGACATTTAGTAACTGATTAAGTGGAGTCCCATGTTGATTCGTTGAAGCACTTGATCCGGGGGAGGAAACCAGATTTGACTGGGCATGCTGATTTGCAGACATATGCACAGATTGTTCACCAACCATAACCGGGGAAGATGGACTCAAACCTGGTATTACTGAGTGCGGTTCACCCTCCCCTCTTGCAGGAGAAGCTCGACCAGCAAGAGAATTTGGTTGGGTAGAGAATACTAGGTAATGTTGGTGACCTTGATTTGATGACCTAGTCCTGTGCCCTTCCCTTCTAGCTAAATGACGTGTTCTCCCCATCGCAGCTGCAGCAGCCAAGTGCTGAATTATTCGCTCCTCCAGCTCAACATTACTGACACCAACGGGTAACTGCATTTGAACAAAATCAACATAACATGAACATCAGACCATGAAGGTGCGGTCTGTACTGGAAAAGAAGAATTCATAGAGGCTATAAATAATCTTTTACACACATTTTGTATCTCAAAATCACACAAAGTTGGATGATGAAATATAGGTGCATTTCTAGGTGAATGCAGCCTGAGGTTTCTTTCCTGCACAACTGCATTCAGTAGTTCCTGGCTGTAGGGAGGGAGCAAATGAAAAAACAAGAAGCCAAAATGTCAGAACAAAGGTTGCCAACAAAACACATAAGACTGCGAAAAGTTAATCAAATACAAAAAAAGGGTAAAGAAAGAGAAAAATAATACCTCGTAGAGTCCTTAAGACTGATGGGCTGCCAACACATGGGACATTGAGAACTTCTCTGACACCTAAAGTTAATCCAATTGGAAGTCAAATGGTTTACCATATTGCAGAAAAGGTCCTCAATAGAAGCCTAAAAAGTCAGTTATCAAATTATAATATACATGTCTTCTACGTCAAGATAACTGTATAGGAGAGTTGTAACTGACTAGCTGTTAACAACCACTTTCCTTATATAGAAGTCCATGAAACAGCTTGGGTAATGGGTAGCAGTTATGAGATAAGTAGATAGCATAGCACTGTCTCCTATTTATTTAACTAGTTTTAAGAAAGCAAAAGCCTACCAGGCACTTCTAAATTTAAGTCACTCACGCCAGATCCCAGGGATTCTGTGGTTCACAGTCACACTTTCTTCACTGGTATTATCTATATCAGATGAAACAAATCATACACTTCATAAAATCTATGCAATCTAATGGAAACTATAACATGCACATTGTCGCTCCATTTTATAATGAAATCTTAATAATTTCTACTTTGCTAGGAAGACCCAAACGACATATATTGCAAGATATCCTCATCTTACATAGCTCTTACAGGAACAATGACCAAACTAGTATTACAAGACAAAAAGCTATGTAACTATCATTGCAGGAATGCATGAGTAATTCAGTCTGGAATCTCAAGAAAAACTGACATGGTAACCATAACTGGAAGGAAATCCAACTCTAACATGCAGAATACCCAGGAAAGAATCATCAGGCTTTGAACATAACACCGCCTCTTTTGTAAAAATGGCTCTTTCTTCTGATCAAGCAAACTAAGGAAAAAATATACACAAAAATCAAGTGGAAAATGACAATGTATAGAGAACCATGGTAGCAAAAAAAAAAGATTGTTGCAGAATTATTCCCTCAACTACTCTACCTATAAAATTGACACTATCTGATTAAGTGAGTAACGAGGTTTCTGTGTCCTGTTTTTCACAAATGGTGGAGGAGATAATAATAGATGTGAAAAAATACAACTGGATAATCAGTGTCAGAATATACACAATAGCATAATCAATCAGAAATTCTTTACTTGCGATCTAAAAATACAAACAAGTATGTTAAACAAAATCTTGCAGAAACACGGACAAAAGGAGAAGCACAAATCTCAGCAATAAATCAGTGACAAACAGGTTCTCATCACTGTCATATTTATAGTTTATAGACAAGCAGAGCTATTAAGAAAAGAATAGGCATCAGTAGCATAGCTTTGTTTTATCCGAATGAGTAAATTGAAAAGAGATGGGCAAGATTTCTAATACAAATAGAAAAATCATGAAAGACACGATAATATAATGGGAAAAAAACAACAGACATTCAAAATAACACCCACTTGTACAACTAATCATCACTGTGCCAATTGCATGTAGTTTAAATGTACCTCAAAATCTTAGGAACATACTTAGAGCCAACTGCTTGCTTGATATTTATATTTTAAACAACAGATTTAAACTACTTGAGACAACTGATTTGGTGAGCGTTGAGGCATCAAGTTCTAAAATATCAGACAACAAAAGAAATGCTTAGAAGTTGAATAGCCAACAAGTCATTTTAAAAAGACATGCTCATTAAGACCATATGAATTGTTATCCAAGATGAGCCCCGAAAAATTCATTTTTAAAAAGACATGCTCCAACAAACCAAACCTAATGTGAAAATGCACATGAACATGGGTGAAGGAGTAACGCATTGCGTTGCACAACATAAAAATATATAAATAAATGGAGCCTCTTGAAAGAAGAGCATTTATTTGGATTATACACCGGCTTGGGAGAACCTAAGATGTTTAACTTAATGAGGAGAGCTACACAGGAAGTTGTCAATCAACCGATAAATCTTAATGAGCATAAAAAGGCCGAAGTACAAACCAGCTTAACAGCAACTTCTTCACCGGTCTGCACATTAACACCTACAAGATATCACCCCCAACAGAAATGAAAACATACATGAGAATATGCTTCTAGAATGAGACAAATCAAACTAGTTATATACCTAAATATAGCTCGCCAAATGAGCCACTTCAAAACTTTCTCCCAAGTTAAATTTCCCACCAATTACATGATCCATGATTGAAGCTCTAGGGACAGTCAGAACAAGCTTACACAAAAGAAATGCAAGCTTGCACATTTTCCTCTTGAATTGCAATTAAACTGACGTCCTTGCGGATAGAACTTCCAAAGTAATACCCAAGAGTCTACCTCATTTCAGTTTAGAGAATATATCCAGATTTTGATTTTCTAGTCTTTCCTTCCAGAAAATCTCCCAACTCTTCAATAATAGTGTACAGACATAACACACAACCTAATCAAAATGAATTCCACTACACCTAGAATCATAGTGTACATGCACACAACCTATCAAAATGAATTTCAATACACCAAGATCTAAAACCTACTAAACTAAGAAGAATCGTATAAAATGAAATCCTCACACGAAACAGATTGCTAAAATCCCTAACTTTAAGATACAACTCCCAATTAGTCGGAACTCACATAAAAAAAGCACTTCAACATAAGAGGCAAAGCATACACAGAGAACAACTACACAACGTTTTCAATGCACATAAGAAATGTAAGCAAACTATCAATATCAGGTGAAGCTCATATTCTCCAAACAGTTTTTGCTAAAAATCATAAACATGAACAAGCAAACTACAAATATCAAGCAAGCTCATATTCTCCAACAGCACATACTTTACTTATAAGCTATCTTACAAAGCATCAAACAAAAGGTTGATGAATAACGAATATTTACACATTGATTAAACTAATTTAGCCATAAATTTCCCTAACATCAAACACACAACAAGAATCTCACTATGCCATTCAACTGTTCATGGGTTCAAACACAACTAACAATTATGATTCATGAACCAAATTTAATTAAGTAAAATAGAGTTTCAGATCTGTTTAACAAAACAAAATGAAAGCCAAACCCCTCATTAAGATCTGGTGGTTAAACTGATCAAAATACCTTCAGAAAAGCCCCAATCGAGAGAGGAACAAAGAACCCTAGGAGGAGCTGCAGAAAAACAAACTAATTACAACCCTAGATTAGATAAACATCTAATTACAAATTCCATGAATTCAACTGTAGAAAAACAAAAGGCATACTGTCATACCTACAAATGACTTAGGTTCGAAGAACCCTAGGCGGAGCCTTTCAGTTGACGAAGTCTGGCCTGGGATCTGCTTGACTCGAGAGATGAGAGACGGATCTCAATTCTCATGTAGATCAGACGGCTAATTCAGAGACGATGACGGGGATGAGCCGGGAGAGAGAGAATCGGAAGGATGGAGCGTGTACGAGAAGCTCCATTCTTTTCTTTTTTATTTCGAAATGAAAGAGTGAAAGATGGAGGCGGAGCGTATACAAGGAGAGCTCTTTATTTGCCCTAGGGGCATTTTTGGAAAAAACGAGCTTTCGAGCTCGGCTCGGCTCGAGCTCGGGCTCGGCTCGGTTTCGAGCTGTTCAGCTCATGTAACAGCCCTAGGTTTAATGAATGAAGTTTGGGGGTAAGGAAGTGCGGGGGGGTTTTATAATGGAGAAGCTAGTCTCCCTTAATTTTCCAACCTTTTCCAGAAAATGCCAAAACACTCTTCTATAAATATATCCCAGCTACACACACAAACACACACACAAGTGAGAGAGCTTGCTCTCGTTGGTTCACAAAAAAAAAAAACACACACACAAGTAAAAATGGTTTTGTGCTACAACAGATACTATGATGTCAGATACCTCCTCCTTCCCCTGATTCTCTTTCTTAAATCATATGATGATGGTAATTAACTCTTTTTTATTATTTCCTGATCGATCGATCTGATTAATTCCTAATTATCTATATATATATATATAGCTGTCTAGTATTCATTCAAAATACAAGTGTGAATAGTAAAATGTCAAGTTTTAATTAACGGATAGAGTATTAAATCAACGAGGGAGTATTAAATATATCTTATATTAAAAAAAGTAATGAATAAAAGATTCGTTCATGTGTGTGTGTTTTTCAAGCAACCTTACAATCTTTGAATTAAGGAAATATCCTAATCAAACAATAAAAAAAACTCGGAAGGAAGGGAGAACGCGCGTCACGCGCCCAAAAAGAAATCCATTCGGTTGAGGCTGAAAATCTTCTTTGAGCATCTGCCCAATCTCCTGTTGGCTATGGCGGCCACCAAATCAGCCCCCTCTGCCGGCGGCGTGGTTTCATGTTCACCCCTAGAAGTAATCATTGGTTGGGGGGAGATCTTGCTCTCGTGTCGTCTGTGGGAAAATTCTGTTTGCCCCTCCGTGATGTGTCTAGGTTTAGACCCTCCAGACCTAGATGTGTGAATTCACTGTTGAATCGGGATATTGTTCTAATCAAACAATTGTTTTTCCTTAACCCACCCCCTAGAAGTCCTGTAAAACCCCCTCCTTATCTTCGCTAAGTGCGGTTCTTCCTAGGCAATTCTACTGTTCTGGATTTGGCGAATCATTTCGGCGTTTTTGGGGTCTGATTATTGCTTCTGGCGAGATCTTCGCTAAGTGCGGTTGCTCCCTCTTGATGATTTGGTTTGGGACTGCTATAAATTGGGACCTGGGGCTGCTCTCTCCCGTTCTTCAATCCCTCTTTGCTCCTCTGCTTTCTCAGATTCACTCTCCCTCCCCCTTCTTCCTCTCTGGTGTCTACTATTGTCTGCTGCTCTGGTTTGTCATGGAGGACTCATCTCGGTCCGCTCATCGCTCAGGTAAGGAACCAATGGGTGTAGGGGACTCGTTCCTCTCCCCTCCTAAATCCCGAAAGGGCCCAAACCCTCCTAGCGAGGCCAACAACACAGCTGATGCTACCTCTCTTCCGGGAGGGTGTAGTGATCAGTTTATTGCAGGAAAAAAGAACAAGCACAAGAGGCAGTCCCTCAATCTGGATAAATTGAAGGGGGTTCTTGATGGTGTTCAAGACAATATTGTGAACCTTAGCCAGACTTCTGTCTTCGCTACCATCATCGGCGAGCCTTTGTCAATCATCACAATTAGGAAAAAGATTTCTTTCGACTGGAAATTTATGAATGGTGGATTCCAAATCATCCCTATGAGGAATAATCGGATGGAAATTCGCTTCGACTTAGCGGAAGATTGCAAGAAATTTTGGCATGGCAGACCGTTTCATGTCAAGAAACAAATGTTGGTCATCCGACCTTGGAGAATCAACTTCGACCCTCTCTCGGAGTCGCTTACCACACTGGATGTCTGGATCCGGATCCCGGGGTTGCCTGTGAAGTACATATGCGATAAAGTGCTGGTTGATCTTATTGAAGGTAACAAGATTGGCGATGTCATTAGAGTGGCAACCTTTGGAAAGAATGGGGCGAGATTTCGTTATCCGCGTGTCTGTGCTTCTGTCGATATCACTCGGATCCGAGAATTTCGGATTTAGGTGCTCAATGAAGCGGAGGAGTTGGTTTCTTATCCAATCTGGATTGAAGACATCTCAGAAGGATGTGGCGCTTGTGAGGCTTCCGATCAAGTTCGCTGATTTCCCAACGAGACTGGCAAACCTGTTGTTTGAACATGCTGCTCCGATTTCGGGTGTTCAGCTTGCGGAGGACGCCCCTCCAGCTATGGTTGATTCGGGGTCTGCAGGTGATTGGGTTAGAGTCGCCTCAAAGAAGAAGGCTCCTTCGCCTAGATTCAGCCACTCCAAAGCAGCGCTTCTCGCATTATTCGGCTCCAACATTGATGACACCTCGGATTCCTCCAACTCCTTGTCCTCTAACAGCATAGAGGACTCCTCTGCTGCCATGCCGGATCCCCCCCCCCCCCCCCCCCCCTTCTGGCCCTGCCCACACTATAACTCTCCATGCTTTGGTGGTTAGTACACCGCTTCCTATGCCCGAGGTTCCTGCTCCCTCTACTGTCATTGCTTCGGCAGTTCCAGCTCCGGTTCCGGGGCTTGCTATTGGTGCTTCCATGGATACTACTACTATCACTGCCGACCCGGTTACTGATGTCTAGCCGGAGATCGTCTCGGCTTCTGAGAACTATGACTCCCCAGGCTACGATCCGGCTCTCTCTGATTCCGCCTTTTATGAGGTGTTCGACCTTGACATGGTGGATTATGATGAAGATCTAGAGTTGATGCATGAGTGCAGGGCTTTACCTGCTGACTTCACCAATATGGTTTTACTGTTGTAGTAGCACAAATAAAAAACATAACAAAAACAAAAGGCAGTGGTCGTTTTCGAATAATGTAAACAAGCTAGTCTCCCTTAATTTTCCATCCTAAAGCCTTTGGACACTGCATACACGGAAAACTAATCCTTTACCAAAGATAAAAAACAACTAAGGAAAACTAATCTTACAACCTTTTCCAGGAAATGCCAAAATAGCACTCTTCTATAAATATATGGAAACAATATATCCCAGCTACACACACGCAAGTGAAAATGGTTTTGTGCTACAACAGCTACTACGATGTCAGATACCTCCTCCTTCCCCTTATTCTCTTTCTTAAATCATATGATGATGGTAATAAACTCTTTTTTATTATTTCCTGATCGATCGATCTGATTAATTCCTAATTATCTATATATATATATATATATATATATATATATATATAGCTGTCTAGTATTCATTCAATTCATCTTTGTTGAAATCTCAGTCGACGGGCCGGCGGCAATCACATTCACAGCCGCCATTTTCAGCAATCTAGTGAGTTTAGTGCTCGTATTCGGCTCCTTATCGGCCTTCCTTCTTACATCCATCCGCGTCCAACTCCTTTGCTGTCAGCCGCGGAGGAGCTTCATCTGTGACAGACTCTTTGAATTGCGCTTCGGAAGGTCGGCGCTCTCCGTTCCCGTCGCTATCTCCCTCATCACTGTAAAGGCCCGGATTTTTAAATAATAAAATGAATTTAACTTGGATATTTTAAGGAAAACTCGTCAAATTTAATAAATCTAACTTGAAAATCTTAAAGCAAATTCCGGCCCAATTTTTAACTTTAACGATCGAATCCGTCTTTCTCATCGGGATTGGAAAATTCTTTCCGTCTCATATCACCAATTGTTACCCAAATCTCTACACTTGTTCCATGTTTGACCAATTCCAACTCACTTTCTTCCCTTTTGGGTAAATCTTATCCCCTCCTTTACTATGGGTTGCTCCATTCTTGGAAAACCAACAACAACTCTCTCTTCACACACAAAAAAAAAAATCAGATTATTTGACCCATTGAAAATCAGGCTTTGGGTTCTCCTTTCACACCCACACAAACACAAGAGGACAAACACCCTTATCTCTTTGGGTTGCCGAGAGGAAGAAGTCTTCTTTCTCCTCCATTTCAATCAAATGCACCACCATTCTGCAGCCTCCTGCACCACCACACCGTCACCACCATCGGCCTCCCTCTCCACCGCCACCGCCGAAACCGCAACCCGTCCTCTCGCCTCTGTTTTCCCTCGAAGGAACCGAGCACCCAAAGCTCTTACCTCTTTCTTCTTCAGCCAAAAGCAGCACCGGCGTTTCCTTTTGCGCCTCCTCGACATCTCCGAGCCGCCAGCGCGCATCCAGGAAAGCCGCGGAGGTCCAGCGCCGCCCGGTTCTTCCCTTCCTCCCCTGTTTCTCCGGTTTCACGTGGTAAGAATCCGCGTCCCTTCCTTTTGTCCTTGAACCGAGCAAAGCCTCGACTTTAACCTCCCCCATCCTCCCTAGGTCACCTCCGGCGCAGATCCAACTCCGACGAGGCCGTACGAGCGCCAATCGAGCCCCGACAACATTTTCCGGCGAGTTCGAAAAGCTCGGTGAGCACTCTCCTCTCTTCCCTTTCTTGTTTGCCTTCGGGGTTCTGGGTTGCCGGAATGGGGTAGTCGGAGCTCGAGCTCGTCACCGGCGAGCCTCCCCTCTTCCTCTTCCTTCCCTTCAGCTTCTGGGCAAAAATGGAGCTCTGCTCCTTCTTTCATTCGATAAAAAGGGGAGGAAGAAGAAAGAGACTAGTGGACCCCCTTTTTTTTTTAGCCACATCAGCCGCCACATCCTCACCTGGGCCCATTCTTTTTTTTTTAGGACCTCCAGCTCGTTCTTTTAAATGAAATGGAAATGGGTGGCATATTGGGCCTTTTTCTTCTTAAAACAAAACCAAGGTATGGGCCTAATTCCCTTCTCCCCCTGAAACAAAGAATTGGGCCCCTTTTTTTTCCAGAAAAACCAATAAATTGTAACAAGAAGGCTCGGTTTTGGGTGGATTTAAAACAAGAGGGGTCGGTTTGGGGTTTTGTAAAATAAGAGGCGGTTTTGGTAATAAGGGTTGGTTTTCTATAAAATAAAAATGATTGGTATTTTTGAGGGATTTGAAAATAATTTATGAAAGTGTTTAAAAGAAATTGTATTTAAGATATTATATAATATTATTGGAATTTAAAATGTAAAATATTATTTTAGGATTAAAGATATAATATTATGGTGATTTAAAACGAATATAATATTATGAGACTTGGAGATCTAAAAATGTATTATCGGATTTAAAAAGGGATTTGACATGGGTAAAGACGAGTTGTGGAAACTTGATGGAGATTTGGAAATCTCGAATAGCTTGGCTTTCAGGTATTTCTCGTATCGGAAAATGAGTTTTGAAATAGTTTAACTTCTGAAAGGTTTTGGGAATGAGTTGGGAACATGGTCTCTATGTGTGTGATTAGTAGCATTGTAGCTTACCGCATTCTTTACAAATGGGGCAACTTTTTGGTATATTTAATGCTATTCTCTCAAAAACTATTTGGTATTTCATTTCATATCTTTAAATATGAAATGGGTATTTTTCATTTGTATTTTCATCAATTTTATCCAATCCAAGTTTTTTTTTTTTTTGGAAAGGTATCCAATCCAAGATTAGTATTCCTACAAATGCACGTCCTTATGAACGTGTTACTATGTCCCTTCCAACGTGCAAGTAGACATATGGACCTTCAAATCCGGGCCACTCTGCAGCCATTTCTCAGTGCTAACCCACTCAACGGCTGACCACCCATCATCGTAGGCACAGGGGTACTTGTGCTCCGGCGACCTCCTGTAATTCACCGATACAACGACAGCCCCACAGATTTTAACTAGCCGGCGACACCACAGCTCGTAAATGGAGGTGTTGACGGAGGAGTGGGTGAAGCTGCCCCCATGGAAATAGACGATCACCGGCACTGGCTCCTCGGTGGTCAAGGGCTTCTCGAGCTCGATGAACCCGGTGTCTGCTTCGTTCTCGGGGGCGGGTCTGTACACCCTCATGACGATATTGGAGGACTTGTCAATTATGTCAAATGAGAAAACCCCATCAACCGGGTTGCTATTGGCGGGGACTTTCCTCTCCAGAAACTCAGCTATGTCCCGGGTGAAGGTGCCGTCCGGCTGCCGGAAGAGACTGTAAGATAGCTTCAAGCATGAGATCAGGATGAATGTGTTCAGTGGCATAATTTCCTGCACAAAATCAACAAACCAAAATGAGAAAGAGGCTTCAAATTTTAAATGAAAGGCCTTTTCTTTCATTCTTGTAAAAACAGAGCTTTAAATTCCAACAGTCTTTAAACCCAGAGAGTAAACAGAGAAATGCCTGTGTGGGGGAGAGAGGGGTATAAAGTCCAAACCTTGCATTCATTGAGGTTGATTTCATTATTAGCCTCCATTAGAACTTGGCGCACACGCCCGGCCCACAAGCAACCAAAGCAATCAGAATGAAAAAAACAACAAACGTCACCACTAAATCAAACAAAACGAGGCAAATTGTGGAAGTTTGATCTTCGCTTTTTACAGTCTTTCGTAAGGAGGCGAAAGAAGGATAGATGCCTGGGTTGAAGAAACAAAGAAACTGTAGTGATTGGGAGTGGATGGATGAAGGTTGTCTATGGTAATGGGAATTGTAACAGAAAAGGAGATAGGGAGAGTGAAGAGTAAGACAGAGGAGGAGTTAGTTAGGGAGGGAAGAAACAGACGAGAGTTAGAGAGGTAGAGATAGAGAGATTGAGAGGAATGACTTCTGTAGATTCATGGCAGAAACACAGTACTCCTCCGTATTTATAACAGGGGAAGAAAAAGAGAGAGAGAGAGTCCCACACTCAATCGTGGTCGGATCCTCTCCTAATTAGGTATCTCCTTATATCTTCCTAATGAAAATCAATGGTTCAGATTTTTTTTTTAATTAATTAACTCATTAATTACTGTAAAAAATAATCCCCAATAAATAACCCCAATTTACAACTTCAATTATCTCAAATCTTGCTCCAACTCTGCTGCCTGCCTACTCCGCCTTACCCACCAGACCACAACCACCACCATAACCCCAACCTCCTCATCACCTTCATTGAAGCGGAAGAGCAAAAAGGGCAAAACCGAAACACTCTTATGATCTTCTATGAACCACCGTGTGCCAAAGGGTTTGCCGTGGCGGATCCAGAATTTTTTGTAGAGGGGGGCTAAAAAAAAATTTCGAGAATTTTTTTTTTCAATGTACGTATGAAAAAAATATTTTTTTGCACATGTATATTCTTATGGGTTGTGTAAGGTATCTTACTTGCTCCAATCCAATATATTTTCAACACTCGTTTTAAGAAGTTAAAAACTATATAAAAAAGTTGATATTTAATTTATATAGTTAAACGACATATATTTTGAATGTGAAAGAGTAATAAACTTTACACAAGTACACAACCAATAAAAATACATAATTTTAGAGGAAAAGACATTATAAAAATTTTGAGTTCATTCAGATGAACGCTAAAAAATACTTGGTTTTGGACACAATTGGCTCAGAGCTTTGTCTTTGGATTTTGGAAGTGGGTTAATATGATTGACTTCAACATTTAGCTTGTTTATATACAATTGCAAGCTGATTTTATATGAAAGCAATTGCAAGCTGATTTTGTTTGACAACAAAGGTGGGTGCACAAGCTGATTTTGTATGACTTTGTAGGACAGCAAAGCAAAAAAAAAAAAGAAGGTGGGTGCATTCATTTAAAAAACAAACAGATAAAAAAGAGGAATTATGAGGAGTCGAACCTGGACTGTTGAGTGCCCAATGAATTCAGCTTCCGTGCCTCACCAATGAGCCATTCTGTCTTTCTGTTTCATTACGCACTTTAATTATTTATATTATATACAAAATATATACTCTTTTTTATCTGGATTGGGGGGGCCCTTCAGCCACCTCGAGCCCCCCGTAGATCCGCCCCCGGTTTGGGATAGTTGTTGTGTGCTCTTGACGAAAATTGGAGAAAAATCCCGCCTTTGAGTTGGATCAGTAGAACCCGATTTTGGTAAGCCAAATTGAGGGCGCGCTGCAGTGAAATTGAGGGTTTAGGATTTATAACTTTGATTGATTTTTTTATATGTTTCCAGGTGATGATTTTGTATGTTCTGTAGTACATCCGTTGAAATTGTGACACGAAGGTGGACGGAAGCGCAGAGGATACGGCGATTGAAACCCCGGAGACACCTTGAGGCCTTGCGAGAGCATGACTCGATTAGTCAAAGGTTTGAGACTTTGAGCTCCTCACGATCACCGGATCCCCTCAAAGTTCATTGCGACTATGAAGTCCGGCGGAATTTAAAATTGAAAGCTAGCCCACCACCACCTTGACAGGAAGACCATGGTGGATGAGTTAGTTAGAATCAACCCCTCCGAAGACGGGGTTTCTCAGGAATTCATCCGAAGACGTACAGTGGGTGGGATGATGTTTTTTTATTTAATTTACTTAATGTACTTGATTAATTATTGATATTCAATCTCAGCCCTTCATTAAATCTATTGGTTATCAATGACTTATTAGGAAGATATTAGGAGATTTTTCAATAGGAGAGGATCCAGATCCGACGGAGAGACGCTGAACGGAACAGTTTTAAAAGGGGGGAAGACGACAAACGGAGACGGGCTCTAAATAAACTGTAGCCGAGGTGGGCCCCGCTTGTTGCCGTACTCCGTATTTATAAGTTTTTCCACATGATAAACATTAGTGTCTGTTTGGATTCCAATATTATAAATATAAACTTTGTTTATAATGTATTTTAAATAATAAAATATTTTTTAGGTTTCCTTAAATTTATAAATAATTATGTTTTAAATTTATAATTGATTACCATGTATTTTATTTAAGGAGGTAAAAACTATATAAAATATCAGAAGTTGCAGTTAACAAGAATCGAACCGGTGAGCTCATAGTGTGAGCATAAAGCCTAAACCAGCGGATCTTTTAAATCAATGTTCCGTAAATTGATCGGAAATATTTGATGTTTTACGATTTAATATGATTTTTAAAATGATAAAAAAAAAATTATATAATTTTTTTAAAAAAAAATGTTATATAAATTTTTTTTAAAAGCCATGAGATGTATTTTTTTTGCAGTGATTTTCAAAGTGACATCACTAATTACCCCAACTTCAATTAAAATCAAGTGTAAATTCAAATAGTTCATGATAGTGATCTATGTTTAAAAGCACATAATAGCAATATTAAAGCACTAATTCATTGACCGAATGCATTCATGTTGAAAAACATAAAATGAATATATATACTATTTCACTTAAAGGGAGTTTAAGAGATCAAATTATCTCACACTTGCCATTTATAGTAATGACAAATTAGTTCCAAGCTTACTATAAATGGAATGATATAAACAACTCAAACAATAAAGATGTCAATACATTCATACCAACATAAATCAAAATGTTTTTCTTCATCTTCTTTTTGAATGATCAATGAAAGAAACATAAGAAAGACTAATTAGTTAAAGATCGGATAAGGATCCCTTTGAATTGTGTAATCATGTATGCATCTATGATCTTATCCACTTCCATTGTACGGTTATTTAATTAGATCATTAATTAATTTTATCTAAAAATAAAATGCCTAAGTTTCAATATAAATTAATAAAAAAAATGAGTTGTAAAAAAAAATGCCTAACTTTTATTATTATTATTATTATTATTATTTTTATAATGTAATACTTATTACCAACAAATATTAAGTTGTAAAAAAATAATTTAAAAAAAGTTGATATTTTATATAGTTTTTACCTCCTTAAAATACGTGTTAAAAAGTCAAACGACATCCTTTGTGGATCGGAGGTAGTACTACTTATTAAAATTTCATTTAATTAGACTAATAGTATGATCCAGTCCTGTTCATTAACTTAATTAATCATGAATCATAGACCTGTCAAACGGGTCATTCGGGTCGAGTTCGGGTCGGGTCACTTCGGGTTTCGGGTAAAACGGGTCTCGGGTAAAACGGGTTTCGGGTTTTTCGGGTTGACTCGAACTCGGGTTTGATCGGGTTTCGGGTCGGGTTCTGGTCGATTTCGGGTTTGTCAATTTTTTCTTTTTTAAATTAAAAAAATCATTATTTGATAATTTTGTGATAAATTTTAATTATATATATAAAAAATTAATTATATATAATTATAAATCAACCGGGTCAATCGGGTCACCGGGTCAATCGGGTAAATCGGGTCAAAATTACCGGGTCAATCGGGTCACCGGGTCGAAACCCAGATTACCCGGAAAATTTCGGGTTTTTCGGGTTTGGGTCGAAAAAAAAAATCGGGTCAAAATTTTCGGGTTCGGGTCGGAAATTTTTCGGGTCGGGTCGCCGGGTCGGGTTGTGTTTTGACAGGTCTACTTGCAATGCACAAGCCAAAATAACTTACGCAATCTATTCTTGGTAATGCTTATATAAGAAGCCAGCCACTTTGTTAGTTAAAGGTACGTGTCATTGTTTCACCAGGGAAACAGAATGCAGAAATGGAATGCCTTCAAATGATGAATGTATTATAAACATTATAAATGCTTAGTATGAGAAATGATCACATCTAAACTCAAAATAGCCAATTCAAAATTATATTGCGAGGCAAATAATAAATATGCCAAAAGACCAATGGTGAATGGCCTGAAAGAAGTATACATCGGAAACTGTTGAAACACAAGGGTAAGGCATAATTTAACAAGCACAAAAGATCAATAACATGTACAAGAAATTCAGTTCAGAAGAAGCTGGATGAATTCACATGTCATTTTTACACGAGGGAGAAAGGACATCTTCAAGTTATACTGTATAGTTGAATGACAGGAAACAATTTATACATCGGAAACTGTTGAAACACAAGGGTAAGGCATAGTCAAGAATCTAGACACACTTTATACATGTAATATGTCAAATAAATAAATGAAAAAATCAAACCTGAACATGTGAGCTCTTGTTCATGGAAGTATTTTTTTCTAAAATTTCTTTCAGTAATAATGATAAAAAAATATATTTTGAGTAACAAATATTGAAATAGAAAAAACAAACACTATTAGCTCCTATTTGTACAATGCAAATAAACATTGATATATTTGCACAGTAGATCACCGGTTGGCTGTTGCATATTAAAATGGAATAAAATAGAACTAAATGGTCAATATAATAATTTGTAATTCAAAGATAGAAACTAAGCCTATCCCAAAACCTTATTAAGTAAATCACTTCTATTGAATTTAGGGAAAATGTATATTTTTACTTCGCCCACTCAATGGGTACAAAACTCAACGATAAACAGACATTAGTTGTTTAATATCATCCCCGTAGCGATGACCCCACAAGTAGATGAATTTTTACCCCACAAGTAGATGAACCAATGAATTTTTACCCCACAAGTAGATGAACCAATGAATTTTTACCCCACAAGTAGATGAACCAATGAATGGTTTAATATCATCCCCGTAGCGATGACCGGACTAATCATCTCATCTCTCAAAGTAGATGAATATGGACTCATCTCGTCTCCAGAAGTAGATGAATGTACCAATCTTGAACAGACTAATCATCTCATCTCCCGAAGTAGATGAATATGGAATCATCTCATCTCCAGAAGTAGATGAATGTACCAATCTCATCCATGTAGTGATGAACAATGATTACCTTTTTTTTTTATTTGTTTTATTTTATGTGTTTCTATTCATATATTTATATATTATATTATATACACGTTTTACCAATCTTTAACTTGTCTCCCGAAGTAGATATAAATTGTCAAATTTGCATATAATCCCAAAAGTGATAGTTTATCTCCTGAAGTAGATAAAACAAACACAACTTATATATTACATCTCTTGAAGAAGATGAAATTCTTACTTATCTCCTGAAGAAGATAAAATATTTTAGGTTATATATTATGATGAAATTTAATTATCTCTTGGAGTAGATGATTTCGATCTCCAACAGTCTCCGGAAGTAGATGAACATGTATTTGTAGGGATGTTTAATTTCTTGTCACCGGAAGTTGACACTATGCTGATTTGATTTTATTTATTTATGGTTTTATTAATTATATCAATTGTGTATTTATTTATCATTATCTCTCGAAATAAATAAACTCATCCCCTGAAAAGGATGAACACATTATGATCATAATTAAATCGTTCCTGCAGTAACGACAATCAACTCCAGAAGAGTGAATGATTCTTATAAACTTTAGAAGAGTATATGATTCTAATCTTATCATTTGTACTCTTGAAGAAGTATATAGAATGTGGGTTTTTATCAAGTTCAGAACGATTATCATTCGGTTGGTACAACCAATAAAAGTAACCACATAATACGATCCGGGTAAAAAGGCCACTTCCTGACTATCCTCTAAGCATTGGCTGAAGCATGCCCCTCCGGTAGAGGGTGTGAAAGAGGTTATGGTTAAGCGCTTGACCAAAGTTATTGTTGTGGCTTATAGCTAGGTCTGTTATACGGTTAATTCTAAATGTCTTGAAGAACATTATAAATGACTCATACCTGAAGTATGACATCAACGAAAGTTCTGACAATACTCATTCAGTGGCATCTAAATTAAATAAATGGATCACCATATACAAAGTTCAATGGTTGAATATTATGGTTTATAAGTGTCAAACAAATTTGAAAACCCGAAATTTTTTCAAACAATCTTGAATGGAAAATCAGGATAAATACAATATAGCTCCAGAAGAGCATTGATTTTGTTACCTGAAGTAACAATGACACATATGTATGAATTGACATGGTATTGAACACCAATATCTCATATGACTAGCCAAAAGCAAGTCTTACAGAATTGAGAATGTATATATATGGTTTTTTTGGCGCTCATTTATCCCATTGAAACTTATCACTAACCAGAAGTTAGTTAATGATAAAATGTTTTTCTTTGTGGCATTCAGTCATTATTGTGAAACGATGATGGACGGGATCATTGACATTCACATACACACCCACTAAAAGGGACCAGAAGATCCTAGGACTCGAAGATCCTTTATAAGGGTGACCGAACCTATATGGTCTGTCATCTTGGCAAATCAACAACAAGACCATCTAATTAAATTCAAAGTAAATGCAAAGTCTCTAATGTCTCTTAAATGGATTCAATGAGACAACTATGGAACACTATCATATAGACCAGTGTAATTCCAAGATTACAGATGCCTCAACACTTTGGTCATATGAAACATAAGGTAGAGAATGTTATCAAAAACATTGTTGAGCATAAGGTAGCTCACGACGACCCAGAAGAGTCGTTGGTCAAATGGGCCCATGCATGTTTGCATTTCGAATTTGACACAATAACATCTCCCTAATTATCTCCAAAAGAGAGTATATCATTCAAAGGTTTTGAATAAACAGCATATGTTCTGAGATGTACCTCCTCCAAATGAACTACAATGAGACCACAAAGAAGTTGGATGATACATGGGGTTTAAGTCCCTATTGCTATCAAATACCTAGAGCTTTATAATGGTGATCAAATGCTCGGTATTTAGGGGGAGAGGAAATGAGACAATTAAGAAAGAGATTGCATGGAAGCAACTTCTCTATCATTTCATATCCGCGGATAAATACAAGTGAACCAGAAGTTCAATAAATGAAATGATTATAAGGTTTAGCAAATATGTCATTGAAATCATTTACTAAAGGCCAAGAAAGTGACAACGTCACATATACTAGCTCATTTGGAAGTTCCAGAAGTAACTCCAACTCAATGAATATCAAGTGGTTCTCAAGTACACCAGAAGTGTTGGAGATCACTAGGCTCTTGCTATATGATTCCCCAGAAGTGGAAAGAGCCTATGAAAATATGATGATCATCAAATAAATAATGGATGTCAACATCGAAATCATAGTAAAAGAGCTAGAAAGAAGCAATTCATGCAAAGATGGATTCATTAAACATGATGAGATTGGACCACTGCAAAGTGCAACATCAATTGGTTTTAAGTGGATGTTCATACAAAATAAAATATAAAGCCAACTTGATTGCGCAAAAGCCGACCTATCAAAGGTTATATGGAGACACTACAGGAAAACAGTGCTAATTGCGACACTTTTTTTGACCAATTTCGACGCTTTAAAGCGTCGAAAATTCTTGCGTCACGAATGGCATAGTGCTATTTTCGACGCAGAATTCTATCGCAACCAATCTCGACGTCCTATGGCGTCGGAAATGGCATGTATTTTTCGACGCCATAGAGCGTCGAAATTGGCATGGTATTTTTCAAAAAAAAAAAAACTGTATTTTTCTTCATTCATTCCCTTTCAAAATACACATTAATTACAATCCTTTAATTAATAAAAAAAATATTAACACAAATCCAATAAAGCATTAGTCAAATGAATCAAAGATATTACATGAGTGAATTAAAAATAATATACATGACAACTAAAATGAGTGGATCAACTAAAAATTTTGTAGTTTCCCTGAGAGAAAGCACACTGAAGCAGGAGGTTTTTTGACCTGAAAAAGGGGGGAGGAGATGAAGCCATCATCCTTACCATGAAGTAAGCAAAACTCCATGTCTTGATGGCGTACTCTTGTTCAAAAGTATCTCCTGCTTGAGAAGAAACATAATGAATGAGCAATACATAGAGGTGGAAACGAGGTAATACTTATTAAATAAAAAAAATATGCAGATACGAATTAGCGGAGAAAACATCTTAATGCTACTGATATGAATTAGCAGAGAAAACACCTTAAGCACCAGATTGACACATAACATGCTAAAAGCAACTAAAAGAATATGGATTCACAAAACATGTAATCCAAATTGTGATGTGGAGTAAATCACGCCTTCCATTATCACCGTTAACTTCAGAGATGTTGCTGAACATGAGGAACTAAAGTCAACTGAGACTAAGAAGCACTCTCAATGACAAATAGAGTGCCTTGAACTAAGTCAGCTGAGAGTTAAGCCTTTGCAGGGAGTTAAGGTGGTGTTATCCTCCTAAGCATAGATAACAAATGATGATAAGGCAATTGTAAATAAGTTGGCTTGCAGCAGTGATTTCATTAGTAAACTAAAATCATATAGGATAGGAGGTTAATTACCTCAAGCTTAAATGCAATCAAGTTTCCTTGATACTGTCCTACAATCTTCCTCGTGAATGAAGTAAACCATATCAACCTGCATCAGTCGGTAAGTGAGAATCGTGAGATGACTTTAATTGCATTAAGGAATAAAAGCAAACTATAACAAATTGAGAAGGCAGTTGTTTTTCTAAAATGAGGGTAGCTAACAAGATCAAAATGAACACCCAATATAATTACATAACCAAAATGAGTAGAAGGAGGCTCTTTTCCGAGCATCAAATCCATTACCTGAATAAGCTTACATGTTCAGACGTACGATAAGAAATGAGATATAAAGAAAAGGCAAGCAATGAGGAAGCAAGGAAATTGATATCTCAAGATAATGAACTAGGTTTGAAAAATGTATGTTGTTAAAGCAACAAAAGATAGTAGACATTTAGTAACTGATTAAGTGGAGTCCCATGTTGATTCGTTGAAGCACTTGATCCGGGGGAGGAAACCAGATTTGACTGGGCATGCTGATTTGCAGACATATGCACAGATTGTTCACCAACCATAACCGGGGAAGATGGACTCAAACCTGGTATTACTGAGTGCGGTTCACCCTCCCCTCTTGCAGGAGAAGCTCGACCAGCAAGAGAATTTGGTTGGGTAGAGAATACTAGGTAATGTTGGTGACCTTGATTTGATGACCTAGTCCTGTGCCCTTCCCTTCTAGCTAAATGACGTGTTCTCCCCATCGCAGCTGCAGCAGCCAAGTGCTGAATTATTCGCTCCTCCAGCTCAACATTACTGACACCAACGGGTAACTGCATTTGAACAAAATCAACATAACATGAACATCAGACCATGAAGGTGCGGTCTGTACTGGAAAAGAAGAATTCATAGAGGCTATAAATAATCTTTTACACACATTTTGTATCTCAAAATCACACAAAGTTGGATGATGAAATATAGGTGCATTTCTAGGTGAATGCAGCCTGAGGTTTCTTTCCTGCACAACTGCATTCAGTAGTTCCTGGCTGTAGGGAGGGAGCAAATGAAAAAACAAGAAGCCAAAATGTCAGAACAAAGGTTGCCAACAAAACACATAAGACTGCGAAAAGTTAATCAAATACAAAAAAAGGGTAAAGAAAGAGAAAAATAATACCTCGTAGAGTCCTTAAGACTGATGGGCTGCCAACACATGGGACATTGAGAACTTCTCTGACACCTAAAGTTAATCCAATTGGAAGTCAAATGGTTTACCATATTGCAGAAAAGGTCCTCAATAGAAGCCTAAAAAGTCAGTTATCAAATTATAATATACATGTCTTCTACGTCAAGATAACTGTATAGGAGAGTTGTAACTGACTAGCTGTTAACAACCACTTTCCTTATATAGAAGTCCATGAAACAGCTTGGGTAATGGGTAGCAGTTATGAGATAAGTAGATAGCATAGCACTGTCTCCTATTTATTTAACTAGTTTTAAGAAAGCAAAAGCCTACCAGGCACTTCTAAATTTAAGTCACTCACGCCAGATCCCAGGGATTCTGTGGTTCACAGTCACACTTTCTTCACTGGTATTATCTATATCAGATGAAACAAATCATACACTTCATAAAATCTATGCAATCTAATGGAAACTATAACATGCACATTGTCGCTCCATTTTATAATGAAATCTTAATAATTTCTACTTTGCTAGGAAGACCCAAACGACATATATTGCAAGATATCCTCATCTTACATAGCTCTTACAGGAACAATGACCAAACTAGTATTACAAGACAAAAAGCTATGTAACTATCATTGCAGGAATGCATGAGTAATTCAGTCTGGAATCTCAAGAAAAACTGACATGGTAACCATAACTGGAAGGAAATCCAACTCTAACATGCAGAATACCCAGGAAAGAATCATCAGGCTTTGAACATAACACCGCCTCTTTTGTAAAAATGGCTCTTTCTTCTGATCAAGCAAACTAAGGAAAAAATATACACAAAAATCAAGTGGAAAATGACAATGTATAGAGAACCATGGTAGCAAAAAAAAAAGATTGTTGCAGAATTATTCCCTCAACTACTCTACCTATAAAATTGACACTATCTGATTAAGTGAGTAACGAGGTTTCTGTGTCCTGTTTTTCACAAATGGTGGAGGAGATAATAATAGATGTGAAAAAATACAACTGGATAATCAGTGTCAGAATATACACAATAGCATAATCAATCAGAAATTCTTTACTTGCGATCTAAAAATACAAACAAGTATGTTAAACAAAATCTTGCAGAAACACGGACAAAAGGAGAAGCACAAATCTCAGCAATAAATCAGTGACAAACAGGTTCTCATCACTGTCATATTTATAGTTTATAGACAAGCAGAGCTATTAAGAAAAGAATAGGCATCAGTAGCATAGCTTTGTTTTATCCGAATGAGTAAATTGAAAAGAGATGGGCAAGATTTCTAATACAAATAGAAAAATCATGAAAGACACGATAATATAATGGGAAAAAAACAACAGACATTCAAAATAACACCCACTTGTACAACTAATCATCACTGTGCCAATTGCATGTAGTTTAAATGTACCTCAAAATCTTAGGAACATACTTAGAGCCAACTGCTTGCTTGATATTTATATTTTAAACAACAGATTTAAACTACTTGAGACAACTGATTTGGTGAGCGTTGAGGCATCAAGTTCTAAAATATCAGACAACAAAAGAAATGCTTAGAAGTTGAATAGCCAACAAGTCATTTTAAAAAGACATGCTCATTAAGACCATATGAATTGTTATCCAAGATGAGCCCCGAAAAATTCATTTTTAAAAAGACATGCTCCAACAAACCAAACCTAATGTGAAAATGCACATGAACATGGGTGAAGGAGTAACGCATTGCGTTGCACAACATAAAAATATATAAATAAATGGAGCCTCTTGAAAGAAGAGCATTTATTTGGATTATACACCGGCTTGGGAGAACCTAAGATGTTTAACTTAATGAGGAGAGCTACACAGGAAGTTGTCAATCAACCGATAAATCTTAATGAGCATAAAAAGGCCGAAGTACAAACCAGCTTAACAGCAACTTCTTCACCGGTCTGCACATTAACACCTACAAGATATCACCCCCAACAGAAATGAAAACATACATGAGAATATGCTTCTAGAATGAGACAAATCAAACTAGTTATATACCTAAATATAGCTCGCCAAATGAGCCACTTCAAAACTTTCTCCCAAGTTAAATTTCCCACCAATTACATGATCCATGATTGAAGCTCTAGGGACAGTCAGAACAAGCTTACACAAAAGAAATGCAAGCTTGCACATTTTCCTCTTGAATTGCAATTAAACTGACGTCCTTGCGGATAGAACTTCCAAAGTAATACCCAAGAGTCTACCTCATTTCAGTTTAGAGAATATATCCAGATTTTGATTTTCTAGTCTTTCCTTCCAGAAAATCTCCCAACTCTTCAATAATAGTGTACAGACATAACACACAACCTAATCAAAATGAATTCCACTACACCTAGAATCATAGTGTACATGCACACAACCTATCAAAATGAATTTCAATACACCAAGATCTAAAACCTACTAAACTAAGAAGAATCGTATAAAATGAAATCCTCACACGAAACAGATTGCTAAAATCCCTAACTTTAAGATACAACTCCCAATTAGTCGGAACTCACATAAAAAAAGCACTTCAACATAAGAGGCAAAGCATACACAGAGAACAACTACACAACGTTTTCAATGCACATAAGAAATGTAAGCAAACTATCAATATCAGGTGAAGCTCATATTCTCCAAACAGTTTTTGCTAAAAATCATAAACATGAACAAGCAAACTACAAATATCAAGCAAGCTCATATTCTCCAACAGCACATACTTTACTTATAAGCTATCTTACAAAGCATCAAACAAAAGGTTGATGAATAACGAATATTTACACATTGATTAAACTAATTTAGCCATAAATTTCCCTAACATCAAACACACAACAAGAATCTCACTATGCCATTCAACTGTTCATGGGTTCAAACACAACTAACAATTATGATTCATGAACCAAATTTAATTAAGTAAAATAGAGTTTCAGATCTGTTTAACAAAACAAAATGAAAGCCAAACCCCTCATTAAGATCTGGTGGTTAAACTGATCAAAATACCTTCAGAAAAGCCCCAATCGAGAGAGGAACAAAGAACCCTAGGAGGAGCTGCAGAAAAACAAACTAATTACAACCCTAGATTAGATAAACATCTAATTACAAATTCCATGAATTCAACTGTAGAAAAACAAAAGGCATACTGTCATACCTACAAATGACTTAGGTTCGAAGAACCCTAGGCGGAGCCTTTCAGTTGACGAAGTCTGGCCTGGGATCTGCTTGACTCGAGAGATGAGAGACGGATCTCAATTCTCATGTAGATCAGACGGCTAATTCAGAGACGATGACGGGGATGAGCCGGGAGAGAGAGAATCGGAAGGATGGAGCGTGTACGAGAAGCTCCATTCTTTTCTTTTTTATTTCGAAATGAAAGAGTGAAAGATGGAGGCGGAGCGTATACAAGGAGAGCTCTTTATTTGCCCTAGGGGCATTTTTGGAAAAAACGAGCTTTCGAGCTCGGCTCGGCTCGAGCTCGGGCTCGGCTCGGTTTCGAGCTGTTCAGCTCATGTAACAGCCCTAGGTTTAATGAATGAAGTTTGGGGGTAAGGAAGTGCGGGGGGTTTTTATAATGGAGAAGCTAGTCTCCCTTAATTTTCCAACCTTTTCCAGAAAATGCCAAAACACTCTTCTATAAATATATCCCAGCTACACACACAAACACACACACAAGTGAGAGAGCTTGCTCTCGTTGGTTCACCAAAAAAAAAAACACACACACACAAGTAAAAATGGTTTTGTGCTACAACAGATACTATGATGTCAGATACCTCCACCTTCCCCTGATTCTCTTTCTTAAATCATATGATGATGGTAATTAACTCTTTTTTATTATTTCCTGATCGATCGATCTGATTAATTCCTAATTATATATATATATATATATATATATATATATATATATATAGCTGTCTAGTATTCATTCAAAATACAAGTGTGAATAGTAAAATGTCAAGTTTTAATTAACGGATAGAGTATTAAATCAACGAGGGAGTATTAAATATATCTTATATTAAAAAAAGTAATGAATAAAAGATTCGTTCATGTGTGTGTGTTTTTCAAGCAACCTTACAATCTTTGAATTAAGGAAATATCCTAATCAAACAATAAAAAAAACTCGGAAGGAAGGGAGAATGCGCGTCACGCGCCCAAAAAGAAATCCATTCGGTTGAGGCTGAAAATCTTCTTTGAGCATCTGCCCAATCTCCTGTTGGCTATGGCGGCCACCAAATCAGCCCCCTCTGCCGGCGGCGTGGTTTCATGTTCACCCCTAGAAGTAATCATTGGTTGGGGGAGATCTTGCTCTCGTGTCGTCTGTGGGAAAATTCCGTTTGCCCCTCCGTGATGTGTCTAGGTTTAGACCCTCCAGACCTAGATGTGTGAATTCACTGTTGAATCGGGATATTGTTCTAATCAAACAATTGTTTTTCCTTAACCCACCCCCTAGAAGTCCTGTAAAACCCCCTCCTTATCTTCGCTAAGTGCGGTTCTTCCTAGGCAATTCTACTGTTCTGGATTTGGCGAATCATTTCGGCGTTTTTGGGGTCTGATTATTGCTTCTGGCGAGATCTTCGCTAAGTGCGGTTGCTCCCTCTTGATGATTTGGTTTGGGACTGCTATAAATTGGGACCTGGGGCTGCTCTCTCCCGTTCTTCAATCCCTCTTTGCTCCTCTGCTTTCTCAGATTCACTCTCCCTCCCCCTTCTTCCTCTCTGGTGTCTACTATTGTCTGCTGCTCTGGTTTGTCATGGAGGACTCATCTCGGTCCGCTCATCGCTCAGGTAAGGAACCAATGGGTGTAGGGGACTCGTTCCTCTCCCCTCCTAAATCCCGAAAGGGCCCAAACCCTCCTAGCGAGGCCAACAACACAGCTGATGCTACCTCTCTTCCGGGAGGGTGTAGTGATCAGTTTATTGCAGGAAAAAAGAACAAGCACAAGAGGCAGTCCCTCAATCTGGATAAATTGAAGGGGGTTCTTGATGGTGTTCAAGACAATATTGTGAACCTTAGCCAGACTTCTGTCTTCGCTACCATCATCGGCGAGCCTTTGTCAATCATCACAATTAGGAAAAAGATTTCTTTCGACTGGAAATTTATGAATGGTGGATTCCAAATCATCCCTATGAGGAATAATCGGATGGAAATTCGCTTCGACTTAGCGGAAGATTGCAAGAAATTTTGGCATGGCAGACCGTTTCATGTCCAGAAACAAATGTTGGTCATCCGACCTTGGAGAATCGACTTCGACCCTCTCTCGGAGTCGCTTACCACACTGGATGTCTGGATCCGGATCCCGGGGTTGCCTGTGAAGTACATATGCGATAAAGTGCTGGTTGATCTTATTGAAGGTAACAAGATTGGCGATGTCATTAGAGTGGCAACCTTTGGAAAGAATGGGGCGAGATTTCGTTATCCGCGTGTCTGTGCTTCTGTCGATATCACTCGGATCCGAGAATTTCGGATTTAGGTGCTCAATGAAGCGGAGGAGTTGGTTTCTTATCCAATCTGGATTGAAGACATCTCAGAAGGATGTGGCGCTTGTGAGGCTTCCGATCAAGTTCGCTGATTTCCCAACGAGACTGGCAAACCTGCTGTTTGAACATGCTGCTCCGATTTCGGGTGTTCAGCTTGCGGAGGACGCCCCTCCAGCTATGGTTGATTCGGGGTCTGCAGGTGATTGGGTTAGAGTCGCCTCAAAGAAGAAGGCTCCTTCGCCTAGATTCAGCCACTCCAAAGCAGCGCTTCTCGCATTATTCGGCTCCAACATTGATGACACCTCGGATTCCTCCAACTCCTTGTCCTCTAACAGCATAGAGGACTCCTCTGCTGCCATGCCGGATCCCCCCCCCCCCTTCTGGCCCTGCCCACACTATAACTCTCCATGCTTTGGTGGTTAGTACACCGCTTCCTATGCCCGAGGTTCCTGCTCCCTCTACTGTCATTGCTTCGGCAGTTCCAGCTCCGGTTCCGGGGCTTGCTATTGGTGCTTCCATGGATACTACTACTATCACTGCCGACCCGGTTACTGATGTCTAGCCGGAGATCGTCTCGGCTTCTGAGAACTATGACTCCCCAGGCTACGATCCGGCTCTCTCTGATTCCGCCTTTTATGAGGTGTTCGACCTTGACATGGTGGATTATGATGAAGATCTAGAGTTGATGCATGAGTGCAGGGCTTTACCTGCTGACTTCACCAATATGGTTTTACTGTTGTAGTAGCACAAATAAAAAACATAACAAAAACAAAAGGCAGTGGTCGTTTTCGAATAATGTAAACAAGCTAGTCTCCCTTAATTTTCCATCCTAAAGCCTTTGGACACTGCATACACGGAAAACTAATCCTTTACCAAAGATAAAAAACAACTAAGGAAAACTAATCTTACAACCTTTTCCAGGAAATGCCAAAATAGCACTCTTCTATAAATATATGGAAACAATATATCCCAGCTACACACACGCAAGTGAAAATGGTTTTGTGCTACAACAGCTACTACGATGTCAGATACCTCCTCCTTCCCCTTATTCTCTTTCTTAAATCATATGATGATGGTAATAAACTCTTTTTTATTATTTCCTGATCGATCGATCTGATTAATTCCTAATTATCTATATATATATATATATATATATATATATATATATATATATATAGCTGTCTAGTATTCATTCAATTCATCTTTGTTGAAATCTCAGTCGACGGGCCGGCGGCAATCACATTCACAGCCGCCATTTTCAGCAATCTAGTGAGTTTAGTGCTCGTATTCGGCTCCTTATCGGCCTTCCTTCTTACATCCATCCGCGTCCAACTCCTTTGCTGTCAGCCGCGGAGGAGCTTCATCTGTGACAGACTCTTTGAATTGCGCTTCGGAAGGTCGGCGCTCTCCGTTCCCGTCGCTATCTCCCTCATCACTGTAAAGGCCCGGATTTTTAAATAATAAAATGAATTTAACTTGGATATTTTAAGGAAAACTCGTCAAATTTAATAAATCTAACTTGAAAATCTTAAAGCAAATTCCGGCCCAATTTTTAACTTTAACGATCGAATCCGTCTTTCTCATCGGGATTGGAAAATTCTTTCCGTCTCATATCACCAATTGTTACCCAAATCTCTACACTTGTTCCATGTTTGACCAATTCCAACTCACTTTCTTCCCTTTTGGGTAAATCTTATCCCCTCCTTTACTATGGGTTGCTCCATTCTTGGAAAACCAACAACAACTCTCTCTTCACACACAAAAAAAAAAATCAGATTATTTGACCCATTGAAAATCAGGCTTTGGGTTCTCCTTTCACACCCACACAAACACAAGAGGACAAACACCCTTATCTCTTTGGGTTGCCGAGAGGAAGAAGTCTTCTTTCTCCTCCATTTCAATCAAATGCACCACCATTCTGCAGCCTCCTGCACCACCACACCGTCACCACCATCGGCCTCCCTCTCCACCGCCACCGCCGAAACCGCAACCCGTCCTCTCGCCTCTGTTTTCCCTCGAAGGAACCGAGCACCCAAAGCTCTTACCTCTTTCTTCTTCAGCCAAAAGCAGCACCGGTGTTTCCTTTTGCGCCTCCTCGACATCTCCGAGCCGCCAGCGCGCATCCAGGAAAGCCGCGGAGGTCCAGCGCCGCCCGGTTCTTCCCTTCCTCCCCTGTTTCTCCGGTTTCACGTGGTAAGAATCCGCGTCCCTTCCTTTTGTCCTTGAACCGAGCAAAGCCTCGACTTTAACCTCCCCCATCCTCCCTAGGTCACCTCCGGCGCAGATCCAACTCCGACAAGGCCGTACGAGCGCCAATCGAGCCCCGACAACATTTTCCGGCGAGTTCGAAAAGCTCGGTGAGCACTCTCCTCTCTTCCCTTTCTTGTTTGCCTTCGGGGTTCTGGGTTGCCGGAATGGGGTAGTCGGAGCTCGAGCTCGTCACCGGCGAGCCTCCCCTCTTCCTCTTCCTTCCCTTCAGCTTCTGGGCAAAAATGGAGCTCTGCTCCTTCTTTCATTCGATAAAAAGGGGAGGAAGAAGAAAGAGACTAGTGGACCCCCTTTTTTTTTTAGCCACATCAGCCGCCACATCCTCACCTGGGCCCATTCTTTTTTTTTTAGGACCTCCAGCTCGTTCTTTTAAATGAAATGGAAATGGGTGGCATATTGGGCCTTTTTCTTCTTAAAACAAAACCAAGGTATGGGCCTAATTCCCTTCTCCCCCTGAAACAAAGAATTGGGCCCCTTTTTTTTCCAGAAAAACCAATAAATTGTAACAAGAAGGCTCGGTTTTGGGTGGATTTAAAACAAGAGGGGTCGGTTTGGGGTTTTGTAAAATAAGAGGCGGTTTTGGTAATAAGGGTTGGTTTTCTATAAAATAAAAATGATTGGTATTTTTGAGGGATTTGAAAATA
This sequence comes from Persicaria tinctoria, assembly GCA_037127255.1. Classification (NCBI taxonomy): domain Eukaryota; kingdom Viridiplantae; phylum Streptophyta; class Magnoliopsida; order Caryophyllales; family Polygonaceae; genus Persicaria; species Persicaria tinctoria. Next base: position 13,219,093 of record JBANSL010000007.1, on the reverse strand, counting down.
ATTTATGAAAGTGTTTAAAAGAAATTGTATTTAAGATATTATATAATATTATTGGAATTTAAAATGTAAAATATTATTTTAGGATTAAAGATATAATATTATGGTGATTTAAAACGAATATAATATTATGAGACTTGGAGATCTAAAAAGGTATTATCGGATTTAAAAAGGGATTTGACATGGGTAAAGACGAGTTGTGGAAACTTGATGGAGATTTGGAAATCTCGAATAGCTTGGCTTTCAGGTATTTCTCGTATCGGAAAATGAGTTTTGAAATAGTTTAACTTCTGAAAGGTTTTGGGAATGAGTTGGGAACATGGTCTCTATGTGTGTGATTAGTAGCATTGTAGCTTACCGCATTCTTTACAATTATAATAGGTGTGTATTGCGGTTGGATTTCTTTTGGACTTGCCTTTGGGCCCTTGCTTGTGTTATCTTGCTGTTCTGCATCTCCAGGTAAGTCTCTTCGGAGCTTACTCAGATTGAATAGAGCTATTCCCTGCTATAGGTGCATGATATACTAGGTGTTGCATTCATAATCAGCATGCCATGTAGTACCATGCTAGGTTGCATTGATCGTTGAGCATTCTATTTCTCTATGTGTATGTAAACAGAACGGTCGTATCTGTGATAGTCCTAGAGTCTTTGCTAGGGTCATAGGGTAGCCCAGCCTCATCGGGTACCCTGAGTCAATCGAGTACTTCCTTATATTATGATATGCCTGCGGGCTTTATTGTGGAGCGGGTTAGGCATGCGTGCCGCCCAATTATGAATGAATGCATTCACGAGCTGGCCAGTCTCCGCCTGTCGGAAGGGGTGGAGGTAGGAGAGGGATATGCCACTTGGCATTGTCTTGGGCCCTTTACAGTATTTATGCACATTATTATGAACTAGGAGCATGCTAGTGTGTTTGAATTTCGTACTGCATTAGAGCATCTTTATTAGGTATAGCGTATATGTGTGCTTATGGTTGGGATGCAGAGTTAAGTGGGCATCGATCTGATCCCGCTCCAAATCAATTTTTTTAGGAATTATTTATGTTCATCCTATCGGTGCTGTGTGCTTATTGCGCGGGTCATTTTGTCGGCGGAGAGTGAGCGCTGGAGTTATAAACTTCACCAGACTCTGATTATATTGTTTTGGATTAACACTTTCGACTCCGTTTTGACCCGGCTCTGCCGTGGCACTTGTATCCTTATTTTGCTTCCGTCTTGCTTCCGTGTGAAATGAATTTTGCGAGTTAGTCCCCAGGACAGGTTAAGGGTACCCAACGGCCCTACGATACTTTAGGATTTGAAATCCCTCTTTATTACTGACCTTTGAAATGAGTTTGAAACCTCGACCCGTACCTGGATTGCAAGATCCGAACAAGGGTTTTCATCCCTTGAAACGTAACCCGGAAATCATAATTCTGGGCCGTTACAATCACCACTCTGTTCCTCCCCATCTCCGCCTTCCTCTATGCTTACATTGCCATTTTAGTAATGTCGTTTTGGTCGGATTCCGTCCATTCCTTCTTCACCCGCTTCTCCCACATCGAGCACCGCCGCCTCTTATGCCTCCCTGTAGCGGTGGCGGTGGCGGTGGCGCCTCCATCATCTCAACAAGATGGGAATCTGCAAGTCTCCACCTTGTCCATTGAACAGAGTAACTTTTTATTTGCTCTGCTGCTCTTACTATCATTTTAATTAATTAATTAATTAATTACTGTAATTAATAATATGGTTGTAATTTAACGCTTTGGGTTAATTAACGGAATTGTGCAGTTACAAATGAGTTTTCAATCTCAATTGAGGAAGGGTCAACTCTCGCATGACGTTGACACATGATCTAGCTACGTTGATGGGAGACTCCACTCATAATCGGATAGTTATTTGTATAATTCGGGGGATAAAAACATTTATCTGCTTTATATATATAATATTAATTTATTTCCCAAGTTGATTTTTATGAAATTATACATCCCATTCCAATGTGTACGTTTATACTTGAATTTGTTGAATCCATCGTGTTTGTTTCCAATATGTACTATACAACTTAATCTGTATAATCTGTTATCTGTATGTTATGTATATATGTTATAATTGTTATATATAACACTGTTATACGTACTTTTTATAAATGTTGTAGAATTTGGAAGCTATATAATCGTTTTATAAAATGATTGGTTCAATTCATTATTTCACCAAGGACAAGACTCTGTTTTTTTTTTTTTGGTTCAAACCCTGCACCAAAATTATCCGGTGCTATAGCCTATACAACAAAATAACATCTCCCACCAAAATTTAAAAATTACTAATTCATATATAAACTATACCTTAATAAACCAATTTTGCTACGGCCAACATTTCCGACCAAAATTTCGACTAAAGTGTTGATCTGGCGAATTGAAAAAAAAATCGGGATTAAATCATAATTACCAACAAACATGGAAACACAACTGTAAAATGAAGGAAAATCTTCGTCTTTTTTGGGCAAACTCTATGTTGCTCGCTAATCTTCGTCTTTTTTGGGAAAACTCTATGTTGCTCGCTAATCTTCGTCTTTTTTGGGCAAACTCTTTTTTGTTCATCTGTACCAATTTCAATCACATAAACTATAATAAGAACTAGAAATCGAAGTGCATATTACATACGAAGTCAATAAAACGAATATCGAAAAAGTGAAAATCAACTACCCTATATATTCGATCAGCATCGGAGATGAATCAAAATCAAGAGAATTGAGAAGTAGAATTCACAAAACCATTGTTGTTGATGTTTTGTATATTGTATTGGTGGATTAATTAAGAGGAAATTGAATTCGATTTCAAATTTTGAAAATTAGGGTTTTTGGAGCCAAAAGTTCAAATATGAGAAATTGAATTGATTTGTTCAAATCGATTCTTCTAATTATGTGTTTAAGCATGATATGATTTGTATCTATAATATTCCCAACCAAAATTGATCATTCGTGTTCGAATCTAAGCTTGAATTACGCGATTTTTGTGCTTATTCTTTATGTTCAGGCTTGTTCATGGCGGTGTAAGGATCGATTTGAGAAAATTTCGACATTGTTGTTAATATTGGTTTGAGGATTAAAGAAAAATCAAACCTTATTCATACCTTCATACATGAGTTCATGGTGATTTTGGTGCTTGTTCTTCGTGACCAAAACATGCAACAGAGAGTTTGAATGAGGGAAAAGGAGGTTTTCCTGCATTTTACATTTTTGTTCTTACATTTAATGTTAATTTCTTTTTAAACCCGATTTTTTCCCGACTACCATCACTGTCGACCCGGTTACTGATGTCTAGCCGGAGATCGTCTCGGCTTCTGAGAACTATGACTCCCCAGGCTACGATCCGGCTCTCTCTGATTCCGCCTTTTATGAGGTGTTCGACCTTGACATGGTGGATTATGATGAAGATCTAGAGTTGATGCATGAGTGCAGGGCTTTACCTGCTGACTTCACCAATGATGCCCTGGACAGAATGCTAGAAGACATACCCGTGCCTTGAAGGCACGGGAGCTTAATCCATTTTAATTTGAACATCATTTAAATATCTATATAATACTATATTAATATATATATATATATATATATATATATATATATATATATATATATATATATATGCGTGTTTACAACAAAAATATGTATAAAGTATTTTTTTATAATTTATAAATTAAATGGAAAGAGATACGATACAAATTTTGAAAATGATTTAATAAGGTAAAGTAGTAATAATACTCAAACACACCACCTAATATAATTTGAAATAAATATATAATTATTATCATTAGCATAGATCTAAAAAGTAAAATATAAGCTCCCGTACAAATATTAAAAAATTATAAGCACATGATTGTGTGAATAATTTTGAAATTATGTAGATGTAATTCATTATTTTCATGAGAAATATGGTTAGAAAGAGTGAGAAATAAATAGTGAAAATAAAGGTAAGATGATAAAAAAAAAGATCTTTAAAGGTAGAAAAGTGATCTAAGAAGCCTCATCCAAGATGTAAAATAAGCATTAGTAATGCTTGTGATTCTTAAAATATTATTTGTTTTTTGATAGTCATTTAAGATGTCTAAAATAATTAAATTATAAAAAAAACAAATTTTTTGCTCTAATTGATTTTTATAATTAATTTTTGAAATCGAATATTTACAAATTGATTATTACATGTTCGTTGTATGTAGACATTGTGGGGAATATTGCAATCGGTTAAATATGATAATCAACAATTTCAATATCCAAGAATAAAATCAGTCAAGACTTGACGAATGTTCAATGTACATGGACGATTAAAATATATCTCAAATTGACATACAACCTATCAAATTAAATAATATTTTAGTATACACATAGGAAACAAATATGTTTAAAATAGGAAATATATATTTTAAATTTTCAGCAATAATATTGACCAATAAGAAAATACAATTTGAATAAAAAATTCAAGTTTAATTGTGAGTGTGACACATCAGCAAAATGATAGTAGAATTAATATTAATAATAGATAATAGATTACCTATTATCGAAATTAATTTATATAAAAATTTGAAAAAATAATATTTTATATAAATTTTAACATCCTAACAAAGCGTGAATGAGTATTAAACAACATATTTAGCTAAACGAATAGAGAATAGTAAATTTTAACATGATTGGGATAAATGTGATATAATAAACAAATATTTAAATGAATTCAATCCGTTAAGATTATAAATGCAGGCAATCCGTTAATTTGAACATCATTTAAATATCTATCATTAAAGGGGACTGTCAATAAAACATCATCCAAATGAAAATATCTGTTATAAATTTATTGAAATTACTAAAATACCCTTACATATTAATAAAATTTTCAAACTATTGCCACTTATTAACCTTAAATATACATATATTTGAAAATTACAAAATTCAAAATTTGCTCAAACCATGCATTTGTAAACGTACAAACCTTTAATTGAAGGCATTATTGATCGAAATCAATACAATTCAAAACAACAAATAAAGAAAACACTTGGATAAACACCCAAATCGACTTTGATTCCCTGAATTAAGCCCACGTTTTGTTTTGTTTTTTTTTTATATACCAAAAATCAGTTCTTTAGTAAAATATACGGTACAATCAATCTTTAGATTTATAGGTTCCAATTTTGAGCCAAGTGATTCTTCCAAACAATAAATTTCCTTAATTTCTAGAGTTAAGAGATTGCATAAACCAAAGCGGATAGGGAGGTGGCGGAAGGTAGACGGTGGGAGGAGGAGAAGGAAAGAGGATGGCGTGAGGCGGTGGTGGTGAGCGAGGTAGGGGCGGAGGAGAAGGATGAACAACGGAGGTGAGTTTATCGGATATGAACGAGAGGGAAAGAGAGAGCTTCTGACTTCATACTTTCGTTTCTTTGTGGTTTTGGCGTTACAGATTAGGAAAGGTGGACAGGGAGGCTCGACGACGGACGACTTATACGGCGATCGGATCTAGGGCTGGTTGGGCAGATTCAAAGGTGGTGGCGGGGCTAAGGCCTAGGGCTCGACTTCAGAAGGAGGGTTTCAGAGGGAGAGAGAGGAGGCACTTGGATGATTTTTTACGGAAGTTTTATAACCTAATTTGATTTTTATTTCCTTTGAAAATGTAAGCACTTGGATGATTTTTTTAACATTTTTGATAGAAGTTTTATAAGATCCAACGGAATATTCCACTAGGGTGGTGTATTGTAAACAAAGCTTCTTTAATGGGTGGTTACGTGTTCAATTAAAAGAAGTACTATTGGCCGTTACGTGTTCTTTTAGATATCTTAATTGAACGCTTGTACTCTGGCTAATAAGGGAAAGGTTACGTGTTCAATTAAAAGAAGTACTATTGGCCGTTACGTGTTCAACTTAATAAACTCGAATAAATGCTTTGTGTTTTGATTTGACGAGGTTACGGTTGATCCATTAACCTCACATCTACAACCTCTCTATTTCATCCTACTTTCCTCTTTATATCGATATGATCAGTGGCGGACCAAGGGGGTCCTGGGGGGTCACGTGACCTTCCCCTCGGTCCGGGAAATATGTACTTTAAAAAAAAAAAAAACTCGTTTTGGATATAATTAAGTGAAGAGAGTAAGGAATCACTAAACAGCTTTGGCTCAATTGGTAAAGGATGTGGGTAAGCTCTTTTGGAGTCAAGAGACCCGGGTTCGACTCACCAAATTTTAATTTTTTACCTCTATTTTTTTTACACTAAATTTTAAATTTTTACCTCTATTTTTTTTTTTGATTATATGGTATAAGGTAGTTTTTGTAATTAATTTAATGATGAATTTAGCTAATAATGAATTAGTGAGAACAAAAATTTATGAGAAGTGGTAGATTTTAGGAATAAAAATTATTTAGGCCTTTTTTTATATAAGAAGTGATGATTTTTTTAAATAAAAATTGTTTTGGAGAAGGTTTGTAATTAATTTGAATTTAATGACAACTTAAGATTTTTTTTTATCATTAGTTTGAATTTAAAGGTAATTATTTGAATTTTAATGTAGCTTGAGGCTATTTTCCGCAACCAGTTAAATACTTGAGGCTATTTTCTGCATTTTTGATAGTGTAGGCTATTGAGCGCAACTACCCCTAAAGGTTAGGCTATTTTTTACAATTTTCCCTTTTTTAATACTCCATCCGTCTCAAAATTTAAGTCTTTTTAGCCTTATGCACAAATTTTAATAAAACACTCATTTATCAATCAACATCATCATTCTACTAACTTTTTCATTAATTTTATTACCCACTACATTTTTTAACCAATCAAAACCTTTAAAAAAAGTCAACAACACACAAATCAATACAAATCATTACTCCCTCCATTCGGCAAAACTTGTCATTTTAGAGTGTTATTTTTGTTCAAAAAAACTTGTCATTGTAGGTATTTTGCACTCCACTTTACAAAAATGCCCTTGATGTGATTGATAGTTTGTTAGTTTTAGTTATCGAACAGACAATACAAACAACGACAAATACAAATCTTGTCTTATCATTATTTTGCCTGATTAAATTTTAATGTTTCGGTTTTCCCATGGCCAGAAGGTGCAGGTGTGTCACTCTTGGGCTCCGGGGGGGGGGGGGGGGGGGGAGGGGTCACTTCCGGGTACCAGGCCAGGGTCCACCATTTTCAGGTGGATCCCAAGTTTGGTGCGGTTTCTCTTTGCTCTCCTTGTTGTTTATAGCATCAAAGAGCCTCATTGTCGACCTCGGGTACCCGTCTCCTCCAGGTGGATACTTTGTGCGCTCCTTTGGTGGTAGACCTGATCGAATTTTCGATCATAGGATGGAAGATGGATTTCTTATGCCAAACTTTGATAATCCATTCAAATTAATATCAAACCGCATAAGCTAGTAAGTTTACCCAAATAGGATGAGTAATTTTGGGATTCAGGTTGATTTCGGGTCGGTCTATTCACATATAATCGGGTTCAGATTATTACTGGGTTTGGCTTAACTCTCAGTTGGACTCTGATGTGCTCGGACCCGGGCTCGAGCAAAAGTACCGGCGACGAGAGTTCCGAGAAGTCGGGAAATTGTGGACAGCTTCTGAGGCAACAGATCAGTCTTTAAATATTTCCGATTTACCGTCGATTGGCTCGGCTTCTGGGGACGTGCGAGTACTACTTTTGTAGATCTTGAAGTCGCAGGCGCGGAATGGGGCAGATCTTGTCTATCGGAGGTCAGACGAAGCGGGAAATTGCGTTTTACCGAGACGTCACCTGTGTAGAGGCGATCCCGAACGGGGTTGTTTGAGAGGGATTAAAAGGGTTTTTTGGAGTGACGTTTTGGGGGTGATTTGAGGGTGATAATGGGGTTGTGGAAGGCCTTAGAATGGTGGTAAAGAAGGGGATGGGGGTTGAGGGATATGTGATGCAAGAGCGCTCTTGGCCTCGCACTCCGAGCTCTCTCCAACACTCGATCTTCCACACTCTCGGCCTCGCACTCCGAGTGTTTCCGACCCTTTGATTCCGTCGTCTCTCACTAAGGAAACTCCTTCAGCCTCTCACCGAAGGTTTTGTTCCCGGCCTCTCACCTAAGAACGAGATTATTGACCCGAATCACTGGAAGCTAAAAGGCTCACTTTTTTCTCAAATTCAACTTGTCCAAATGAAGTTCTTACATCCCTTTATATAGAAAAACATTGAATCTATGAAAAATAAAAGAAATTAAAATAAATCGATAAACTAATGACGGATAATACGAAAGGGTTTCCAAGATTTATGACGAAGAGATGGACAACTATAATGGGGGAAAATGAATGGTCTTGTCTTCCATCATTCTTTGAATGAAGAATCTATAAAGTTCTGTCATTTAATCCGACTTTATTGAATGCTTTCGGTCTTCATTTATTGCATTTCCGACAAGTTGCCAGATTTTCGGACTACTGTAAAGATCCCCGATTTCGGCCATCTTCCAAGCTGAATTGACGATTGCATCCTTCAATAAAGTTGTAGCCACTTAAAATATGTTTCCAACAAGTGTTCATCGGCTTCAATCGGAATTTTATACAGCCAGAACGAGCCAAAATACTGAGGTGTCGCCAAACAGTCTTCACAAATGAAAGTTGATGTTCTGCTCTGAAGACAAACCTTTGTAGGAAAAAAGAAGCGAGCTCATGCCTCTCCCCAACAACAACAACAACTAGCGAGTAACAACAACAACAACCCAGTTAATTCCGCGTTTCTTGGGGGTTAGGACTCAGGATGTACACACTCTTTCCCGAACAAGTTGAGAGAGTGTTTTCGAAAGACCCAAAACAATAGGACAATAAAACCACGTAGTAATAGGCCCACAAAAGATAAAAGAGACAGTAAAGGAGCAAAAAAGAAGCACGAAAAGCAACAAAGACACCGGGACACAACTCTATTCAAGACCATAGCACGCAACACTAAACATCAGCGGCCCAAATTTCTTGCAAACATTATCCATCCAACTGCAAACATATACACTCTTGACAAAATAGATGTAAAATAAATTTTCTGGTTTCAAGTGCGTACATGGAGAAGATAAACAAAATAGATGTAATAGTCACAGGTCCCCGGTTCGAATCCCGGAATGGCCGCTCCTTATTTACCAATTCAAGGAGAAGATAAACAAAAGTGCAAAAGGCGCCATGATTATTTAATTTGTAAATTCAACCACAAAGCTATGCATACAAATTAAGGAGGGGTAAAAATATATTGGCATTTCTCAGGATCCTACATAGGTAGGTGATTTAGTCCAATTGCAAAACCCTGGAAATTGGGAACGGACAATGTTTGTACAAACATGACCAATGAGGCAACACTGTACAATATGGTTTTAAACGCGTCGACAGTAGTGTGCTTGGTGATCGATGACACCATTCAAGGAAGCACACCCGAGAACTCTTTCCTGTCAGGACCAAATCCCTGCAACAGATTGAGTGATGAGCTAAGCATACAGAAAATGAAGCTTATAAAGTCGAGTAATCAGGTTAGTGAAGCTGCATATATACCGTAATCCCAAAACCTTTCTGGTACACATCACCGAAGAGATCGGAAGGAGCTGGCTCTGGACTTGCCTAGAATCATATTAAAGGGAATTAAAGTTGGATTTGCATATAACAATATGTAAGATGTTATTTACCTTGGCCTTTGTAACAGCTGCTTCCACTTGCTTCTTGATTTCCTTTTCAATGTCCTGTGTATCATAATTGAAGTCGAGTGTAAAGTTATGCACCATTCATCGAACATTACATAGTTAACACATGACCCAGTTAGTCAGTTACAACTTACATAGGGTCTACACTCTAGAGCAACCTTGTAAGTAGCATTGATAATTGTTATTTAGCAGAGATGAATGAATAAGGTGAACAGAGAAACGAAAAACCAACAATACATGATGGGTATGAAATGGAAATACCTTCAGCTCTTGCTCGGTAGCAAGGTCATGAGATAATAGCAACTGTCTAATTCTCTCAATTGGATCTCGCTCCTGAAAATGAATACAAATGGTAAGCTTAAAATGCATATTTGCATACATATATATATCTTGCCAATTTTCCAGTTACACTAACCTTTCTCACACGTTCAATCTCCTCGCGCCTTCTGTAGGTAGTCCCGGGATCAGACATGGAGTGCCCGTGGTACCTGTAACAATCCATTTCTAAGATCTGTAGCAAACTGAAGTCAATGGCAGTTGGTTAACCACATGATCAGTATTTTGAAATAAAGCACATTGCTACAAGTATTGTTATCAGATTAATACCAGTGGTCCATTTTTCAGAACATATTCCTTGGCAAACTTACTGGCCTGCTTCACAGAGAGTGCATCCATTCCATCCACCTATCATATATGCAATTCACAAACAATGACTAATCAAAGATGACAATCAATTGAGGTCGTTCTAAACAATATGTATGACATGAATATTTAAATCCCATTGCTATTGTTGTTGAACTCATACTCTTAGTCCAGGGACGTAATCTCCCCTTGTGTAAAACTCTGCAACCTTAGATGCTCTGCTGGCTGCCGTGCCCATCCCATCTTAAGCAACACAAGTTAACACCATGGAGGATATCACATTTACATTTAATATATTTTGAGTAAAAAATTCAATTGATTGGTTGAAAAAGATGGACGGATGTTGAGAAAATGTAGACCAAAGAATCCTATATAATACGGAGTATGAACAAACAAGCCTGAGATAGAATCTATTGCGCTACTCCCAATTGGTTTTAGGATGGAACTCACAGTGATTGTTCTCACAGACAAAGATGGCGGGCAAATTCCAGAGAGCAGCCATATTAAGAGCCTCGAACAGTTGGCCCTGATTTGCGGCTCCGTCGCCATACAGAGTGAAGGTGACGTTCTCCTCCTTATTGTACTTCTGAGCGAAAGCCAGACCGCAACCGAGCGGAATCTGAGCCCCAACGATCCCATGGCCACCGTAATACCCGTTCTCCTTCTTGTACAAATGCATCGATCCTCCCTTCCCCTTGGAGCACCCGTCCTTCCTCCCCAATAGCTCAGCGAACGCCTCGTCCAGCGATCCGCCTCGCCCCAAAAACACGCAGTGGTCACGGTAAGCAGTGATTATGCAATCCTTGTTGGCGATGGAGGCTTCCATGCCGACGGAGATGGCCTCGGAGCCGTCGTAGAGGTGGCAGAACCCTCGGATCAGCTTTCCTTTGTAGAGAACGTCGGAGGAGATCTCCATCCAGCGCATTAGAGCCATCGTGCTGAAGAAGGAGAAGAGCTCCTTGGGAGTCGTTTCCACGAGGTCAGAGGGAGGATCGCATTTATGCGCCGCGAAAGGGAGCCTGGTCTCGATCGTAAGGGTTTTGGTGTCGTCGGCGGTGGCTGATTTGGGGGATTAGGGCTTTGAGTGCCGCGTTGCGAGATCTGCCGGCGAGATTAGCGAGAGACATCGTATCTCTTCTTGATCGACTGGAGCTTCACCTGCACTGAGATGTCTCCGGAAGAGAGAGGGAGTGTGTAGATGGGAAGGGGGAGAGAGATCGAGAGAGAGAATGGAAGAACGGCAATGGAGGAAATAGCAGGGGAGGTTGAAGACGCAAGGAGGGAATGGGTAGCAGACTATCTGTGGATACTTTTTCAAATTTCCCCGGGAATGGGGAGGAGGGTGTAGAATGTGGTGGGGTGCACAGTAAGTTATCTGTTCGGATGAGGCATGTTCAAAAGTTGAAGAGGGTGAGCTCTTCGACTACAACATCAAATCTCCAATAAGAAAGAGTCAACAACAAACCAATGTGAGCTAGCCGATCAGCAATCCGGTTGCCTTTTCTAAGAGTATGGGAGTATGACACACTAACAAAAAAAATTGACCGATTGCAAGCCTCTCTTCCGAGATCTGATAAAATTAGAAATCAAATGTTGATCGGCATACCAACATTCTATATTTTATTTTATTTTTTAAAGAATATTGAGATTATTTTTATCTTCACTAGTTTCCCATTACATTATCTAAAATAGATAATGAGGAGGAAAAATAGAGATCATTATCTGAATTTGGAGAAAACTCTATGTGTTATGGGGTAAACTCCATAATGTTGAAGGTGTTGGAATTTAACAAAAAAAAAAATTCAATATGTGATTTATAATTCTCTATATTGGAGAACTTAATAAGGAAGCTGTTGGGCATGTTATTAGGTCATCATCAACGATACATGCTACTGTTTATATATAACATTATGTTAAATAAAATTATTTGAATTATAAATCTATAATTAAAAATTATACTTATCTTTTTAAACTATTGTTGGTATATATTTGTATACAAATTTGATATCATCTTTTAAATTTTTATATAAATGAAATATAGGTTATTTTGCAATATAATTTTATAAAAATTATATAACACGTATTTTCATCAATTTTTTATAAACTTATACTAACAATTTTTTAAAATATAAATACAATTTTTTAAAATTTTAATTGTAAATTATAAACTAAATAATTTAGTTTAATATATTATGGTATAGAGGATCATTGCTAATATTATTATGGTTATTATGGAGTAGCACTATTAAATTTAATTATATACCTGCTATCATAAGTATTGTTTCTTACCCGAAAATATATTAATATAATATTTAAATGTCTATCATATATATTTATATTTTCTTCTATGGACTTATTTTAGAGTATTATAGATATGTTTTTTTTTATATTAAAAGTGCTTAAAAGGGATATTTTTTACTTTGAAGTAATAATTTTTTTTTTCTAAATAACCATGGAGCAGTTTATTTTTAGGGTAAATTACAGAAAATCACCCAATAAATATCACCCTTTTCACTTAACCACACTTAACCACCCATTAAAGAAGCTTTGTTTACAATACACCACCCTAGTGGAATATTCCGTTGGATCTTATAAAACTTCTATCAAAAATGTTAAAAAAATCATCCAAGTGCTTACATTTTCAAAGGAAATAAAAATCAAATTAGGTTATAAAACTTCCGTAAAAAATCATCCAAGTGCCTCCTCTCTCTCCCTCTGAAACCCTCCTTCTGAAGTCGAGCCCTAGGCCTTAGCCCCGCCACCACCTTTGAATCTGCCCAACCAGCCCTAGATCCGATCGCCGTATAAGTCGTCCGTCGTCGAGCCTCCCTGTCCACCTTTCCTAATCTGTAACGCCAAAACCACAAAGAAACGAAAGTATGAAGTCAGAAGCTCTCTCTTTCCCTCTCGTTCATATCCGATAAACTCACCTCCGTTGTTCATCCTTCTCCTCCGCCCCTACCTCGCTCACCACCACCGCCTCACGCCATCCTCTTTCCTTCTCCTCCTCCCACCGTCTACCTTCCGCCACCTCCCTATCCGCTTTGGTTTATGCAATCTCTTAACTCTAGAAATTAAGGAAATTTATTGTTTGGAAGAATCACTTGGCTCAAAATTGGAACCTATAAATCTAAAGATTGATTGTACCGTATATTTTACTAAAGAACTGATTTTTGGTATATAAAAAAAAAACAAAACAAAACGTGGGCTTAATTCAGGGAATCAAAGTCGATTTGGGTGTTTATCCAAGTGTTTTCTTTATTTGTTGTTTTGAATTGTATTGATTTCGATCAATAATGCCTTCAATTAAAGGTTTGTACGTTTACAAATGCATGGTTTGAGCAAATTTTGAATTTTGTAATTTTCAAATATATGTATATTTAAGGTTAATAAGTGGCAATAGTTTGAAAATTTTATTAATATGTAAGGGTATTTTAGTAATTTCAATAAATTTATAACAGATATTTTCATTTGGATGATGTTTTATTGACAGTCCCCTTTAATGATAGATATTTAAATGATGTTCAAATTAACGGATTGCCTGCATTTATAATCTTAACGGATTGAATTCATTTAAATATTTGTTTATTATATCACATTTATCCCAATCATGTTAAAATTTACTATTCTCTATTCGTTTAGCTAAATATGTTGTTTAATACTCATTCACGCTTTGTTAGGATGTTAAAATTTATATAAAATATTATTTTTTCAAATTTTTATATAAATTAATTTCGATAATAGGTAATCTATTATCTATTATTAATATTAATTCTACTATCATTTTGCTGATGTGTCACGCTCACAATTAAACTTGAATTTTTTATTCAAATTGTATTTTCTTATTGGTCAATATTATTGCTGAAAATTTAAAATATATATTTCCTATTTTAAACATATTTGTTTCCTATGTGTATACTAAAATATTATTTAATTTGATAGGTTGTATGTCAATTTGAGATATATTTTAATCGTCCATGTACATTGAACATTCGTCAAGTCTTGACTGATTTTATTCTTGGATATTGAAATTGTTGATTATCATATTTAACCGATTGCAATATTCCCCACAATGTCTACATACAACGAACATGTAATAATCAATTTGTAAATATTCGATTTCAAAAATTAATTATAAAAATCAATTAGAGCAAAAAATTTGTTTTTTTATAATTTAATTATTTTAGACATCTTAAATGACTATCAAAAAACAAATAATATTTTAAGAATCACAAGCATTACTAATGCTTATTTTACATCTTGGATGAGGCTTCTTAGATCACTTTTCTACCTTTAAAGATCTTTTTTTTTATCATCTTACCTTTATTTTCACTATTTATTTCTCACTCTTTCTAACCATATTTCTCATGAAAATAATGAATTACATCTACATAATTTCAAAATTATTCACACAATCATGTGCTTATGATTTTTTAATATTTGTACGGGAGCTTATATTTTACTTTTTAGATCTATGCTAATGATAATAATTATATATTTATTTCAAATTATATTAGGTGGTGTGTTTGAGTATTATTACTACTTTACCTTATTAAATCATTTTCAAAATTTGTATCGTATCTCTTTCCATTTAATTTATAAATTATAAAAAAATACTTTATACATATTTTTGTTGTAAACACGCATATATATATATATATATATATATATATATATATATATATATATATATATATATATTAATATAGTATTATATAGATATTTAAATGATGTTCAAATTAAAATGGATTAAGCTCACGTGCCTTCAAGGCACGGGTATGTCTTCTAGCATTCTGTCCAGGGCATCATTGGTGAAGTCAGCAGGTAAAGCCCTGCACTCATGCATCAACTCTAGATCTTCATCATAATCCACCATGTCAAGGTCGAACACCTCATAAAAGGCGGAATCAGAGAGAGCCGGATCGTAGCCTGGGGAGTCATAGTTCTCAGAAGCCGAGACGATCTCCGGCTAGACATCAGTAACCGGGTCGACAGTGATGGTAGTCGGGAAAAAATCGGGTTTAAAAAGAAATTAACATTAAATGTAAGAACAAAAATGTAAAATGCAGGAAAACCTCCTTTTCCCTCATTCAAACTCTCTGTTGCATGTTTTGGTCACGAAGAACAAGCACCAAAATCACCATGAACTCATGTATGAAGGTATGAATAAGGTTTGATTTTTCTTTAATCCTCAAACCAATATTAACAACAATGTCGAAATTTTCTCAAATCGATCCTTACACCGCCATGAACAAGCCTGAACATAAAGAATAAGCACAAAAATCGCGTAATTCAAGCTTAGATTCGAACACGAATGATCAATTTTGGTTGGGAATATTATAGATACAAATCATATCATGCTTAAACACATAATTAGAAGAATCGATTTGAACAAATCAATTCAATTTCTCATATTTGAACTTTTGGCTCCAAAAACCCTAATTTTCAAAATTTGAAATCGAATTCAATTTCCTCTTAATTAATCCACCAATACAATATACAAAACATCAACAACAATGGTTTTGTGAATTCTACTTCTCAATTCTCTTGATTTTGATTCATCTCCGATGCTGATCGAATATATAGGGTAGTTGATTTTCACTTTTTCGATATTCGTTTTATTGACTTCGTATGTAATATGCACTTCGATTTCTAGTTCTTATTATAGTTTATGTGATTGAAATTGGTACAGATGAACAAAAAAGAGTTTGCCCAAAAAAGACGAAGATTAGCGAGCAACATAGAGTTTTCCCAAAAAAGACGAAGATTAGCGAGCAACATAGAGTTTGCCCAAAAAAGACGAAGATTTTCCTTCATTTTACAGTTGTGTTTCCATGTTTGTTGGTAATTATGATTTAATCCCGATTTTTTTTTCAATTCGCCAGATCAACACTTTAGTCGAAATTTTGGTCGGAAATGTTGGCCGTAGCAAAATTGGTTTATTAAGGTATAGTTTATATATGAATTAGTAATTTTTAAATTTTGGTGGGAGATGTTATTTTGTTGTATAGGCTATAGCACCGGATAATTTTGGTGCAGGGTTTGAACCAAAAAAAAAAAACAGAGTCTTGTCCTTGGTGAAATAATGAATTGAACCAATCATTTTATAAAACGATTATATAGCTTCCAAATTCTACAACATTTATAAAAAGTACGTATAACAGTGTTATATATAACAATTATAACATATATACATAACATACAGATAACAGATTATACAGATTAAGTTGTATAGTACATATTGGAAACAAACACGATGGATTCAACAAATTCAAGTATAAACGTACACATTGGAATGGGATGTATAATTTCATAAAAATCAACTTGGGAAATAAATTAATATTATATATATAAAGCAGATAAATGTTTTTATCCCCCGAATTATACAAATAACTATCCGATTATGAGTGGAGTCTCCCATCAACGTAGCTAGATCATGTGTCAACGTCATGCGAGAGTTGACCCTTCCTCAATTGAGATTGAAAACTCATTTGTAACTGCACAATTCCGTTAATTAACCCAAAGCGTTAAATTACAACCATATTATTAATTACAGTAATTAATTAATTAATTAATTAAAATGATAGTAAGAGCAGCAGAGCAAATAAAAAGTTACTCTGTTCAATGGACAAGGTGGAGACTTGCAGATTCCCATCTTGTTGAGATGATGGAGGCGCCACCGCCACCGCCACCGCTACAGGGAGGCATAAGAGGCGGCGGTGCTCGATGTGGGAGAAGCGGGTGAAGAAGGAATGGACGGAATCCGACCAAAACGACATTACTAAAATGGCAATGTAAGCATAGAGGAAGGCGGAGATGGGGAGGAACAGAGTGGTGATTGTAACGGCCCAGAATTATGATTTCCGGGTTACGTTTCAAGGGATGAAAACCCTTGTTCGGATCTTGCAATCCAGGTACGGGTCGAGGTTTCAAACTCATTTCAAAGGTCAGTAATAAAGAGGGATTTCAAATCCTAAAGTATCGTAGGGCCGTTGGGTACCCTTAACCTGTCCTGGGGACTAACTCGCAAAATTCATTTCACACGGAAGCAAGACGGAAGCAAAATAAGGATACAAGTGCCACGGCAGAGCCGGGTCAAAACGGAGTCGAAAGTGTTAATCCAAAACAATATAATCAGAGTCTGGTGAAGTTTATAACTCCAGCGCTCACTCTCCGCCGACAAAATGACCCGCGCAATAAGCACACAGCACCGATAGGATGAACATAAATAATTCCTAAAAAAATTGATTTGGAGCGGGATCAGATCGATGCCCACTTAACTCTGCATCCCAACCATAAGCACACATATACGCTATACCTAATAAAGATGCTCTAATGCAGTACGAAATTCAAACACACTAGCATGCTCCTAGTTCATAATAATGTGCATAAATACTGTAAAGGGCCCAAGACAATGCCAAGTGGCATATCCCTCTCCTACCTCCACCCCTTCCGACAGGCGGAGACTGGCCAGCTCGTGAATGCATTCATTCATAATTGGGCGGCACGCATGCCTAACCCGCTCCACAATAAAGCCCGCAGGCATATCATAATATAAGGAAGTACTCGATTGACTCAGGGTACCCGATGAGGCTGGGCTACCCTATGACCCTAGCAAAGACTCTAGGACTATCACAGATACGGCCGTTCTGTTTACATACACATAGAGAAATAGAATGCTCAACGATCAATGCAACCTAGCATGGTACTACATGGCATGCTGATTATGAATGCAACACCTAGTATATCATGCACCTATAGCAGGGAATAGCTCTATTCAATCTGAGTAAGCTCCGAAGAGACTTACCTGGAGATGCAGAACAGCAAGATAACACAAGCAAGGGCCCAAAGGCAAGTCCAAAAGAAATCCAACCGCAATACACACCTATTATAATTGTAAAGAATGCGGTAAGCTACAATGCTACTAATCACACACATAGAGACCATGTTCCCAACTCATTCCCAAAACCTTTCAGAAGTTAAACTATTTCAAAACTCATTTTCCGATACGAGAAATACCTGAAAGCCAAGCTATTCGAGATTTCCAAATCTCCATCAAGTTTCCACAACTCGTCTTTACCCATGTCAAATCCCTTTTTAAATCCGATAATACCTTTTTAGATCTCCAAGTCTCATAATATTATATTCGTTTTAAATCACCATAATATTATATCTTTAATCCTAAAATAATATTTTACATTTTAAATTCCAATAATATTATATAATATCTTAAATACAATTTCTTTTAAACACTTTCATAAATTATTTTCAAATCCCTCAAAAATACCAATCATTTTTATTTTATAGAAAACCAACCCTTATTACCAAAACCGCCTCTTATTTTACAAAACCCCAAACCGACCCCTCTTGTTTTAAATCCACCCAAAACCGAGCCTTCTTGTTACAATTTATTGGTTTTTCTGGAAAAAAAAGGGGCCCAATTCTTTGTTTCAGGGGGAGAAGGGAATTAGGCCCATACCTTGGTTTTGTTTTAAGAAGAAAAAGGCCCAATATGCCACCCATTTCCATTTCATTTAAAAGAACGAGCTGGAGGTCCTAAAAAAAAAAGAATGGGCCCAGGTGAGGATGTGGCGGCTGATGTGGCTAAAAAAAAAAGGGGGTCCACTAGTCTCTTTCTTCTTCCTCCCCTTTTTATCGAATGAAAGAAGGAGCAGAGCTCCATTTTTGCCCAGAAGCTGAAGGGAAGGAAGAGGAAGAGGGGAGGCTCGCCGGTGACGAGCTCGAGCTCCGACTACCCCATTCCGGCAACCCAGAACCCCGAAGGCAAACAAGAAAGGGAAGAGAGGAGAGTGCTCACCGAGCTTTTCGAACTCGCCGAAAAATGTTGTCGGGGCTCGATTGGCGCTCGTACGGCCTTGTCGGAGTTGGATCTGTGCCGGAGGTGACCTAGGGAGGATGGGGGAGGTTAAAGTCGAGGCTTTGCTCGGTTCAAGGACAAAAGGAAGGGACGCGGATTCTTACCACGTGAAACCGGAGAAACAGGGGAGGAAGGGAAGAACCGGGCGGCGCTGGACCTCCGCGGCTTTCCTGGATGCGCGCTGGCGGCTCGGAGATGTCGAGGAGGCGCAAAAGGAAACGCCGGTGCTGCTTTTGGCTGAAGAAGAAAGAGGTAAGAGCTTTGGGTGCTCGGTTCCTTCGAGGGAAAACAGAGGCGAGAGGACGGGTTGCGGTTTCGGCGGTGGCGGTGGAGAGGGAGGCCGATGGTGGTGACGGTGTGGTGGTGCAGGAGGCTGCAGAATGGTGGTGCATTTGATTGAAATGGAGGAGAAAGAAGACTTCTTCCTCTCGGCAACCCAAAGAGATAAGGGTGTTTGTCCTCTTGTGTTTGTGTGGGTGTGAAAGGAGAACCCAAAGCCTGATTTTCAATGGGTCAAATAATCTGATTTTTTTTTTTGTGTGTGAAGAGAGAGTTGTTGTTGGTTTTCCAAGAATGGAGCAACCCATAGTAAAGGAGGGGATAAGATTTACCCAAAAGGGAAGAAAGTGAGTTGGAATTGGTCAAACATGGAACAAGTGTAGAGATTTGGGTAACAATTGGTGATATGAGACGGAAAGAATTTTCCAATCCCGATGAGAAAGACGGATTCGATCGTTAAAGTTAAAAATTGGGCCGGAATTTGCTTTAAGATTTTCAAGTTAGATTTATTAAATTTGACGAGTTTTCCTTAAAATATCCAAGTTAAATTCATTTTATTATTTAAAAATCCGGGCCTTTACAGTGATGAGGGAGATAGCGACGGGAACGGAGAGCGCCGACCTTCCGAAGCGCAATTCAAAGAGTCTGTCACAGATGAAGCTCCTCCGCGGCTGACAGCAAAGGAGTTGGACGCGGATGGATGTAAGAAGGAAGGCCGATAAGGAGCCGAATACGAGCACTAAACTCACTAGATTGCTGAAAATGGCGGCTGTGAATGTGATTGCCGCCGGCCCGTCGACTGAGATTTCAACAAAGATGAATTGAATGAATACTAGACAGCTATATATATATATATATATAGATAATTAGGAATTAATCAGATCGATCGATCAGGAAATAATAAAAAAGAGTTTATTACCATCATCATATGATTTAAGAAAGAGAATAAGGGGAAGGAGGAGGTATCTGACATCGTAGTAGCTGTTGTAGCACAAAACCATTTTCACTTGCGTGTGTGTAGCTGGGATATATTGTTTCCATATATTTATAGAAGAGTGCTATTTTGGCATTTCCTGGAAAAGGTTGTAAGATTAGTTTTCCTTAGTTGTTTTTTATCTTTGGTAAAGGATTAGTTTTCCGTGTATGCAGTGTCCAAAGGCTTTAGGATGGAAAATTAAGGGAGACTAGCTTGTTTACATTATTCGAAAACGACCACTGCCTTTTGTTTTTGTTATGTTTTTTATTTGTGCTACTACAACAGTAAAACCATATTGGTGAAGTCAGCAGGTAAAGCCCTGCACTCATGCATCAACTCTAGATCTTCATCATAATCCACCATGTCAAGGTCGAACACCTCATAAAAGGCGGAATCAGAGAGAGCCGGATCGTAGCCTGGGGAGTCATAGTTCTCAGAAGCCGAGACGATCTCCGGCTAGACATCAGTAACCGGGTCGGCAGTGATAGTAGTAGTATCCATGGAAGCACCAATAGCAAGCCCCGGAACCGGAGCTGGAACTGCCGAAGCAATGACAGTAGAGGGAGCAGGAACCTCGGGCATAGGAAGCGGTGTACTAACCACCAAAGCATGGAGAGTTATAGTGTGGGCAGGGCCAGAAGGGGGGGGGGGGGATCCGGCATGGCAGCAGAGGAGTCCTCTATGCTGTTAGAGGACAAGGAGTTGGAGGAATCCGAGGTGTCATCAATGTTGGAGCCGAATAATGCGAGAAGCGCTGCTTTGGAGTGGCTGAATCTAGGCGAAGGAGCCTTCTTCTTTGAGGCGACTCTAACCCAATCACCTGCAGACCCCGAATCAACCATAGCTGGAGGGGCGTCCTCCGCAAGCTGAACACCCGAAATCGGAGCAGCATGTTCAAACAGCAGGTTTGCCAGTCTCGTTGGGAAATCAGCGAACTTGATCGGAAGCCTCACAAGCGCCACATCCTTCTGAGATGTCTTCAATCCAGATTGGATAAGAAACCAACTCCTCCGCTTCATTGAGCACCTAAATCCGAAATTCTCGGATCCGAGTGATATCGACAGAAGCACAGACACGCGGATAACGAAATCTCGCCCCATTCTTTCCAAAGGTTGCCACTCTAATGACATCGCCAATCTTGTTACCTTCAATAAGATCAACCAACACTTTATCGCATATGTACTTCACAGGCAACCCCGGGATCCGGATCCAGACATCCAGTGTGGTAAGCGACTCCGAGAGAGGGTCGAAGTTGATTCTCCAAGGTCGGATGACCAACATTTGTTTCTTGACATGAAACGGTCTGCCATGCCAAAATTTCTTGCAATCTTCCGCTAAGTCGAAGCGAATTTCCATCCGATTATTCCTCATAGGGATGATTTGGAATCCACCATTCATAAATTTCCAGTCGAAAGAAATCTTTTTCCTAATTGTGATGATTGACAAAGGCTCGCCGATGATGGTAGCGAAGACAGAAGTCTGGCTAAGGTTCACAATATTGTCTTGAACACCATCAAGAACCCCCTTCAATTTATCCAGATTGAGGGACTGCCTCTTGTGCTTGTTCTTTTTTCCTGCAATAAACTGATCACTACACCCTCCCGGAAGAGAGGTAGCATCAGCTGTGTTGTTGGCCTCGCTAGGAGGGTTTGGGCCCTTTCGGGATTTAGGAGGGGAGAGGAACGAGTCCCCTACACCCATTGGTTCCTTACCTGAGCGATGAGCGGACCGAGATGAGTCCTCCATGACAAACCAGAGCAGCAGACAATAGTAGACACCAGAGAGGAAGAAGGGGGAGGGAGAGTGAATCTGAGAAAGCAGAGGAGCAAAGAGGGATTGAAGAACGGGAGAGAGCAGCCCCAGGTCCCAATTTATAGCAGTCCCAAACCAAATCATCAAGAGGGAGCAACCGCACTTAGCGAAGATCTCGCCAGAAGCAATAATCAGACCCCAAAAACGCCGAAATGATTCGCCAAATCCAGAACAGTAGAATTGCCTAGGAAGAACCGCACTTAGCGAAGATAAGGAGGGGGTTTTACAGGACTTCTAGGGGGTGGGTTAAGGAAAAACAATTGTTTGATTAGAACAATATCCCGATTCAACAGTGAATTCACACATCTAGGTCTGGAGGGTCTAAACCTAGACACATCACGGAGGGGCAAACAGAATTTTCCCACAGACGACACGAGAGCAAGATCTCCCCCCAACCAATGATTACTTCTAGGGGTGAACATGAAACCACGCCGCCGGCAGAGGGGGCTGATTTGGTGGCCGCCATAGCCAACAGGAGATTGGGCAGATGCTCAAAGAAGATTTTCAGCCTCAACCGAATGGATTTCTTTTTGGGCGCGTGACGCGCGTTCTCCCTTCCTTCCGAGTTTTTTTTATTGTTTGATTAGGATATTTCCTTAATTCAAAGATTGTAAGGTTGCTTGAAAAACACACACACATGAACGAATCTTTTATTCATTACTTTTTTTAATATAAGATATATTTAATACTCCCTCGTTGATTTAATACTCTATCCGTTAATTAAAACTTGACATTTTACTATTCACACTTGTATTTTGAATGAATACTAGACAGCTATATATATATATATATATATATATATATATATATAGATAATTAGGAATTAATCAGATCGATCGATCAGGAAATAATAAAAAAGAGTTAATTACCATCATCATATGATTTAAGAAAGAGAATCAGGGGAAGGAGGAGGTATCTGACATCCCCGACTTGACGAATGTCAGTCACGCAGTCATGATCATCATACTTCATCCCGCGCAACATAACCCCCGGTTTTATCCCAATCACTGTATCCCGTCGAACCTGCCGATGTTGATCTGGAGTTAATCTACCGGCATAGGGATGTCCTAACATCACATCGTTTAGCTTGTGGTTATGCACACCGCATATAACTCATGGTCCAATTGTCAGCATCATTTTGACGACCCTCCAGCGCAAACATGCATCCGATCTTTGTCGTTTTCCCGCGCCTACTCACTGCAGGCGGAAAATCCTTGTCGACATTTGGAATATCTCTACCCCCTCCGTACTTATCACACACTAGACGAAAGGTACCCAAACCACTCATTTGGTTCTTCCATGACCGAGTGATCACAAGTACCATGTTCTTAATCTTCCCTACGTATCTAGCCCATGCCTTCATGTTTTCTTGATCTGCCCAATAACCATCGACTGTAAACATCGAACCATATTCTGTACCCACATCTAGAGGTTGGTTTTGTTCCTGCATAATGTCACTTATGTACTAAGAACCATCGACTGTAAACATCGAACCATATTCTGTACTAAGAACTTTTTTGGATTATATTATCAAAAATGCTATATTATATGATGCTTTCGTTTTACAAAACTATGCTATCTTATGTTTCGAGAAAAACCATCATATACATTCAAACTTAATGACATAAAGGTTACCTCTATATAAACGTTCCGCTATAATATGATTAAATTCAAACCTAATTATATAAAGGTTCCGCTATATGCTATAATATGATTCTATTCAAACCTAATTACATAAAGGTAACGTTCCGCTATAATATGATTAAATTCAAACCTAATTATATCAAGGTTCCGCTATATGCTATGATTCTATTCAAACCTAATTACATAAAGGTTCCGCTATATGCTATAATATGATTCTATTCAAACATAATTATATAAAGGTTCCGCTATATATAAACGATACGCTGTAACAATATTAACTTACCCCGATCTTCTTCACGAGCTCCTCCGGATCGCTATAGCTAAAAATGTCGAACGGTAAAACGCCTCCGCCATCTTCTTCCGGTAACGCCATTTCCTCTGATGTTAGAATTTGTATTTTGAATCGAAAACTTTGTAGTTTAACTCGGGCATCGCTTTGTTATATATAGGCTTCGAACTTACCTCGGGTATTGGATGCAGGTTTGGGAGTCCGACACCGCCTTTGCCGTCTGCCGGTCTCCGAGTCCGACACCTCCACATTGCCTGCCGGTGTCCGAGTCCGACACCTCCACATTGCCTGCCGGTCTGGGAGTCCGACACCTCCACCGTGCGGATGGCGATATGTCGCCGTGTGGATAACAAAAAGGAAGAAGATCAGCAGATGTATCTATATTTAATTAAGATTAAATCTATTGCGCGTATTCCACACCGTCCACCAACTGAATGCTAGGTCAGTCTTTTCCTTACCAGAGAGAGTGCTTGTCCAAGATAAATCATTACTTGTCTGATTTTTCTCAAAACATACTCTTATATTATTCTAATAAGAATTTAGTAGTTAAAATACGGTTTTATTAAATATTTGTCAGTTACTTGTATGCGTTTTCCTCAAAACATACTTTGATAGTATTCTAATAAGAATTTATTAGTTAATACAGAGTATAATGTTATATTAAACATTTATTCATTACTTATGTGAGTTATTCTCAAAACATACTCTTATAATATTCTAATAAAAATTTAGTAGTCAATATAAGGTTTTATTAAACATTTATTCGTTACTTATATGATTTTTCTCAAAACATACTCTTATAGTATTCTAATAACAATTTAGTAATTACAATAAGGTTTTATTAAACATTTATTCGTTACTTATATGAGTTTTTCTCAAAACATACTCTTATAGTATTCTAATAGGAATTTAGTAGTCAATATAAGGTTTTATTAAACATTTATTCGTTACTTATATGAGCTTTTCTCAAAACACGCTCTTATAGTATTATAATAAGAATTTAGTAGTCAATATAAGATTTTATTAAACATTTATTCGTTAGTTATATGAGCTTTTCTCAAAACATACTTATAGTATTCTAATAAGAATTTAGTAGTTAATATAAGGTTATGTTAAACATTTATTCGTTACTTATACGAGTTTTTCTCAAAACGTACTCTTATAGTATTATAATAAGAATATAAGGTTTTATTCCACAATTATTAGTTACTTATATGATTTTTCCTCAAAACACAGTTATAGTATTTTTATAACAATTAATTAGTTAATATAAGATTTTATTACAAAATGATTAGCTACTTATATGATTTCCCCTCAAAACCAACACTTATAGTATTCTTATAATAATTTATTATATAATATAAGGTTTTATTCCACAAACATTAGGTACTTATATGATTTTTCCCTTAAACACACACTTATAGTATTGTTATAAGAATTTTTTAGATAATATAAGGTTTTATTCCACAATCATTGGCAACTAGACCTGTCAAACGAGTCATTCGGGTCGGGTTCGGGTCGGGTCACTTCGGGTTTCGGGTAAAACGGATTTCGGGTTTGATCGGGTTCGGGTCGATTTCGGGTTTGTCAATTTTTTCCTTTTTAAATTAAAAAAATCATTATTTGATAATTTTGTGATAAATTTTAATTATATATAAAAAAATTAATTATATATAATTATAAATCAACCGGGTCAATTGGGTCACCGGGTCAAAATTACCGGGTCAATCGGGTTACCGGGTCGAAACCCGGAT
This sequence comes from Persicaria tinctoria, assembly GCA_037127255.1. Classification (NCBI taxonomy): domain Eukaryota; kingdom Viridiplantae; phylum Streptophyta; class Magnoliopsida; order Caryophyllales; family Polygonaceae; genus Persicaria; species Persicaria tinctoria. Next base: position 13,193,180 of record JBANSL010000007.1, on the reverse strand, counting down.
TACCCGGAAAATTTCAGGTTTTTCGGGTTCGAGGCGAAAAAAAAATTCGGGTCAAAATTTTCGGGTTCGGGTCGGAAATTTTTCGGGCCGGGTCACCGGGTCGGGTTGTGTTTTGACAGGTCTATTGGCAACTTATTAGATTTTCCCTTAAAATACACACTTATAGTATTCTTATGACATTTTATTAGATAAAATAAGGTTTTATTCCACAATTAATAGCTACTTAAATGACGTTTCCTCAAAATAAACTCTCCTAATATTCCCATATGAATTATTATTTAATATAAGGTTTTATTCAACGATTATTAGTTACTTGTATGATTTTTTTCCCTCAAAACACATTTTATTCAATAATTATTAGTTTTTTATATGTTCGAGTATTTATTTATACATAAAGACATATACCATTAAAGGGCCAGTTGACGGAAAAAAATAGCCATATTTGAGCCCATAATAAATTAAAGCCCGTTAGAAATTAAGTGTGTCATTTGAGGTTAACTGTAAATAGCCATGACATTAGCCACGGATATGACCGTGACTATTAATTAGGCTTCTTAATACGTCGAGAGCTATTAATTGGACTTCCATATTCATTGGACTTTGACTACCACTAACGAGTTGACTATCTTTGGATTTTGACTATCTTTGATATTGAGCTTGACCGCCTTTGGGCTCTAATATTTTTTTCGGTGATATTTTGGCCTTAAAATTATTATTTGCTTTAATTTGTGTGAAGAATTACCGAGATTCGGATACAGTCACGAACAATGGGCATGACCATATTAGCGTCGAAATCAGCCACGAATATTTCAACAGTGGATAAATTCGTGGCTAACATCCATGAATTTAGCTACGACATTTATGATCGTGGCTAATAATCACGACATTCTGGACACGAATTTATGTCATCACCCCAGCCATAGATTTAGCCACGGAAATTTTCAATCGACGCTTATTTAGCGACGACATGTTAGGTCGTGGCTACATTCGTAACTATCAGCCACGACTTCGGCCACAACCATATGACGTTGCTAAACAATCCATGGTTATTTCCTTTTTTTTGGTAGTGGCGCGTCAGCATGCATGCTTGTGTGATTTAAATTTCAGTACTGCACTAGTGTAACGGCCCGAGATTATGATTCTCGAGTTGCGTTTCAAGGGATAAAACCCCTCGTTAGGATCTTGCGCTCTGAGTACATGTTGAAGGTTTGAAACCAAATATATTTAGTTTAAAGTGGGATTTCGCACCCAAATCTGTAAGGCCCGTTGGAGACCCTGGGGTAAACCCATGTACCTATCCTAAGTCTACAACGCAGAAACCCTTTTTCATTGCAAAAAACATAGTTCTGAAAACGATACAATTAGTGCCGCGGCAACGCCGTGTCAAAATAGATTATAAGTAGGGAGAAATCCTAAAAGTATGAATCTGGTGAAGTCAGGGTTCAAACACTCACTCTCCGCCATAAGAATGGACTCTGTCATGGCAGCACAAAATCAAGTAGTGGATCGGGTGCCTGAAACTATACCACAAAGTCAGGCCAAGAGTTCGCCTGCTAGTCCTCTGACCGCGCTGAGAACATATAATATGCCTATAGCAAGAGTAAAGGATGCTCTAATGCAGTGCTGGAATTTAACTCACACAAGCATGCTGCCAGTTTATATATATGCAGAAAACGATTAAATGGATCCACATATAATGCCAAGGGGCATATCCCATATCTCCAACTACATCATACATGTTCATACCACAACTGAGGTAGGATGCACGGTCATGCCGAACCAGGTATAATCAACCATTCATGCCCATACCACAACCAAGGTAGGATGCTCGGTCGTGCCGCACCATAAATATATCAATCAACCAGACTCTAACAGGAAAACCCGATGATGCTGAGTTGTCCTATATGACCATAGCAAAGACTCTACGACTCATAGATAACGGTCGTTCTGTATTCAAACACATACAGAATAAGAATGCTCATTCGTAAGTGCAAGTCCTAAGCATGATACTACATGCAGGGGCGGAGGCAGGGGGCATGCGGTGGCTCGAGCCCCCCCGGAAAAATTAAAAAATAAATAAAATATATATATAGAGAGAGAGTATGGATCATATGTACTCAAGCCTTATTGTGTATCATGTACACACATCTAGGCCATTGATCTAAAGGAAATTAAGGGTTAAGATTATGCCACATAAGGGGGTAACTTTGTAAAAAAAAAAAAAAAACTTCACACCCCCCATTTCAATAAAGGCGCATGTATCCCTGTGTACTTTCTATTTTTCAGTTTTCAACATAACCCTAGAGAACACCATGGACAATCGCCGCACACCATGGAGCCATCTCCTTCAGTCTCCATCGCCACACCTTCGACCGAACCATCTCCTCCAGTCTCCAGCACCCGCCGGCGTCGCCGATCAACCCCTTCTCTGGTCAGCCTTTCCTCTCTCTTTCTCTCCTCCATTGATGGTGTGAGGTAATTTTTCAAAAATCCCCAAATTCACGATTCTTTGGATTTTCGATTGTTTGATTCTCTGGGTTTTCGATTGGTCGATCCTCTGGAACTACCCACTCTGAGACGGGATTTCCGTTCTTCAACTCCATTTTGATGAAATTAAGATGAACGATTGATAATTTGGGATAGATCTCAGCCTAGAAACTCATTGATAAGTTCGAAGGTGAGTGAACTAGGTCTAGAGATTGAGGAAGTAGAATCAATCCAAAGAACACTAGAACGAAGACTTTGATTTGAGAGAGTTTAGGGTTTTGGGAATTGGTTTTGTATTTTGATTGATTCTGCAAATGCCTGAGGGAGACGATTACATAAAGGTAGTGACGGGTTCACCCAAAATAAGATATTAAACCGGTTTAACATAGATCGGGTTGAACAAAACACAAACTGAAATACTGAATTATAAACCTACAATATATATAAGCCCAAAACCCTGTTACAGATCTCCCTTGTTGAAATGATCCTTGTCCTCAAGGATCGGTCAACTGCAATCTGATCATCTGAAATGAGCGTCCTGATGAGTCTCAACTGCAAACTTGGGGCATTGTCCACCGGGGTCGAAAACGAAAGAAGTGGCATTTACTGCATAGAGGTAGAGGAGCCATAGATCCTGCATAGCAGTACTAACTAGCATCGCAATCAACATTTGACACTCAACTCTTGTTTCCTCTTCAGCCCGCATCTTCTCTAACCTTATAGTATTTAAATAATTCTCAAGAGAAACTCCTAATAGCCATGAATAATGTGCAGTTTCAGCAGCCTCTGTCAGCTTGCCCTTCGGAGATGTAGCTCCTTCAAATTTTCTTTGAAAGCTCACCTTTGCCTCACTTGTATGAAACTCAAGTACTCCTTGCTTCCTACAAGGTAGCTTTAAAACTAAAGCTCTGCCCATACCTTGTTGAGAGGTGCAAGCTAATAAAATGTGACATGTCAATAACATATCGACAGAGAAGCTCCCCTCAGCTGCAACTTGCCAGTGCCATTCATCCCTACTGATGGCCAATTTTCTGAAATCGACCTCACACAGGACCCAAACTTCTTGTAGCTCTGCAGAGAACCCAAACTGAACAACTAAATAAGCATAAAAAACACCAAGTGATAGCTCTAGCTTCGCAATATTCATTCCCAAAGCTTCAATGAATGCAATCTCAGTCCTACTATTTGTTTCAGTAGCCCCATCACAATGCTTTCTCCTTGAAGGATCCTTGTCCCTAAGGATCAAAAGAAACGCAGTTACAGATGAGGCCTGGAGAAGTAGTTCAGCAGCACCAAGATCCCCAATATACTCCCAATTTTCCATCAAATTTGCAAGCAAACGTGGGGCAATAACATCAACGGTGATAGAAGATAACCAAAGAGCCTTACTCATAGGTGAATCTCCTCCCGGATCGAAAGTCAATAAAGCAACATGTTCTACCACATATTGAGAGTTTTCTAGCAGGCTGACCAAAACACTACTATCAAATAGCATGCTTGCACCTCCGGGATCGAATATCAGCACATCGAAACGAGGGTAAGAGCATCTATCCAGCCCAATAAAATGTCCTTTGACATAAAAAATCAGCGCAACATATAACAACTTTGGCCCTTCTAGAAAAAGTTCAATATTCTCTACCATATCTTGATGGTTTTCTAGCTTCTTGACATCATCAAACAGTGACAAACATCCAAAAGGAACACTACAATCAAATATCATATGTGCACCTATGATTCTAGGATCGAAAACGCGCTGCCCTTTAAACAAATCAGTCGGCTCACCTTTCGTAGCAATGGACTCATTCCTGTGCTCAGCAAACACTTCTCCTCTTCCAAATAAGCACACTCTTAATAAGTTACCCATGGTTGTCGTCTCTTGTCACAACTTAAGGTCCCTTGCTCCTTATTTGAACTCACTGCGTACTCAGCCAACATCGTTTCTTTAGGAAAAGTGTCTGACATCTCATCAAACGACTGACTTGCAACTCAATTAAAATGATTCCTCACCAAGATTGGAGCCCTATTCAACTCAGTCTGCTTAAGCTGTTCATCTCGATTCAAACCAACAACAGATTTTGGGACCTTCTTGATCTCCACTAATGCAGGCGTTTCATCGAGCACTTGGTATGCAACTACCTCTATGCCCTCTGCTGCAATTGAAGGCTCATCTTCTACCTCTTCACACTGATTTTCACTTGATGCCTTGCATTCCTCTACTTCTTGTTTATGAGTTATCTCTTCAGTTTGCTTTGATATTTCAACAACTTTAGATGAATCCTTATGTGTAGTGCTATGAAATTCATCTAGGCTTGATAACTCATCTATCTCAACCCGCTTCACATCCTTGTTTACTAGCTCGAGCACTTCATTTAAATGAGCATTAACATCGATTTCATTACTCTTATTTTGTGCAGACATTTCGTCGAGCACTTGGTGTGCGACCCATCCTGCACATGCCTTTGTAACAGTTTGATTATCATCAATCACCCTGGGAGTATACACTACCCCATACCCCTTTAAATCATCAATCCTTTGCACATTCCAATCGGTTTCATCACTCATAGCAGTCGATCCTAACCCTCGATTACAACTGATTACATATGCATCCCAGCCAAATCGAGCTGACATATCAATCATATATTCTGGCCATGAAGGGTATAGACCATACCTGTTTCGGAGGTAGTCGTGATGCCATTGAAGCGCCTTTCCTTCGAAGTGAAGAGAGGCTTCACGAACCATCAACTCAGGAACTGTTCGGTTTAAGTAGAAAAATTCTTCACAGAGTGCGACCCACTCACGCATACGAGTTCCGTCAAATTTCGGTCTCTCCATCTTCAATAACCTCGTCACGTGATTTCGGGGATAGATCTGACCTCTCTGATGGATTTTCTATGGCCGGCGTGCACACAGCCCGGGCGATGGAGCACTGATCTGTCTCGCTCTGAACGAATCAGGCGGATATGGCGTTGGTGGTGGCGAGGAGCTTCCCTTCCGGAGGAAATCGTCGGTCTCCCGTGAGTGCTTTTCCGCCAGCATCTTGGAGAGCATTCCTTCAATTCTGCTCATCATCTTACTGATCTCGATGTCCCCAGATCTCACCTCATCGAATCCCGACGAGTGCGAGCCTATTTGCTTGGTCCAATCTTGGCTTGCTCGTGGAAGAGTTTCATTCACCATGGTCGCAGGAACTTAGCGCTCTGATACCAATGAGATGGGATTTCCATTCTTCAACTCCATTTTGATGAAATTAAGATGAACGATTGATAATTTGGGATAGATCTCAGCCTAGAAACTCATTGATAAGTTCGAAGGTGAGTGAACTAGGTCTAGAGATTGAGGAAGTAGAATCAATCCGAAGAACACTAGAACGAAGACTTTGATTTGAGAGAGTTTAGGGGTTTGGGAATTGGTTTTGTATTTTGATTGATTCTGCAAATGCCTGAGGGAGACGATTACATAAAGGTAGTGACGGGTTCACCCAAAATAAGATATTAAACCGGTTTAACATAGACCGGGTTGAACAAAACACAAACTGAAATACTGAATTATAAACCTACAATATATATAAGCCCAAAACCCTGTTACACACTCCAAATCCCTACCCAACAATCGGGCTTTTCAAACAGAGAGAAAAAAGGTGCGGTGAACAGCGAGAGAGGAGGAGGGTTTCGATCTGAATAGGGCGGCGATTGTGCGAACCGTTGTGGCTCAGGTGACATCGTGTGTGACATATTGTCCGGCAGGCAAGCGAAGGCGGCGACGGCGGTTCAAAAATCGACAACCTGTCCACCAGTACCCGCGCCACCGACGACCCACCAGTACCAACGTCGGCAGCTGACCGGAGGAAACACACTCCACCAAGCATGGACCAGGGCGGAGAGCAAAACACCCCACATCGGAGAGCGAATCGACGGCGAAACCAAAGAGACCGGCCAACAAATTCAAGGGAAAGGCCTTCTCCGGGACCAACCCCAACCTTCTCAGGTAAGCCCCGACCATCCCCGACTTTCTACCTTCGTTTAGGTTTTCTTCTTGGTCTGTACCCAAAACCAAACAAATTTCTGGGTTGTTTTGAATCGACATGGGTCGATTTGTATGAGATGTAAGATTTATTCGGGGAAAAGCAATATTATGCATAAGTATGGGTCATTGTGTTGATAATTTTGTTTAGGGTTTTGTAGAATTGGGTGTGATGGGAGATAGATTGTGAGTTGTTTTTGATGGGATTAATGGGTTATTCGGGTGTAAACCCAAATTATGAAGAGGTATGTGGGGGTTGCCTTGAAATTATGCAGAGGTATATGTGGATTTGTTTATATAAGGGGTATATTTTGTGGGTTGTCATATGATACAAGGGTACGGTTATTCGAATTATGCAAAGGTATGGGTGGCTTTCCTAAGAATTTAGAGTTAGGATTGTGAAATTGGGTGAGATGAGAGGCTGGTTGTGAGTGTTTTCATGGGGTTTATTGGTTATTCGGGGAAAAATTGAATTTATGCAGAGGTATGTGTGGTTTTCATGGGATTCATCCCCTACAACGTGAATAATATATAATTTTGATTTGTATAATATGTAAATGTGAATAATGTATGGATCAATTACTGTTGTGAAGTGTGCACTTACTGTTATGGATTTCCTCCATAATCTAACATGTAGTAGCTAAAACATTTCGCAAGGCCGCTTTTAGCCAATGGGCTCTTGAATCCTCTTTTCATCCCAACTGACCCCTTTGCTCTGACTAATCACACAGGCATTATTTTGCAGTATTCAATACTGATACGATCTTGATCTGACACTATGTTCTTATATTTGTTACTCATCTTATTATATCTATTTTGCAGGAAATGCCCTTTAGGCCTAAAAGAAGCAATATCTAGTGTGTTTTTTTACTGCTCCAAGATGTGCTGATTTGCCTGAGTTGCTGCAAGTTCAATTGGCATTTGATTCTAAATATGGAAAAGAATTTCTAGTAGATGCTACTGAGCTCATGCACGGAGCTAATCGTCTGGTTACACTTGCTAGGATTATTCAGTTATTGTTCAAACTAGAGCATGGAGCAGATTGAGAATAAATTGCTAATTAAAACTGCTGGAAAATTGCTGATGATTGTTTTACTAATGAGCCTAATGTAGTACAGTAATTAGTAAATATGCATGTGCATATTTAGTTATTTACTAATTACTGTACTACATTAGGCTCATTAGTAAAACAATCATCAGCAATGTATTAACAATGTAAAGCCGGTCGTAGCACTGAATAATCCTTTGATACAATTGAATAATATGTCGATACCTTTGAATAATTTATCAACATCTTCGAATAATCTATCGATACCTTCGAATAATCTTTTTTTTAAGGAAAACTCACAATAATAATATAGAGCGTTAATTAAAACCAAATCATAATCTATTTTTTTTATGAAAATTATGAATACATAATTTAACAATTTAAATATAAATAAGGGTTTATAATAATCCACAAAAAAAAGAGCAAATTTGGGCCCACTAAACACAACCCAAATTCAATTCAACCGGCTCCTCTCACCTACAGTTCTCAAACAGGAGATCTCCCTCCCCTCACGCGCTACCTTTTGGCAGGTAAAGCCAAAGTAACCCATGGGCCCCACCATTTTTATTATCAAAAAAAGGAAAAAAATGTCTAATTATCACAACCATCCGATTTACTAAATCAACGGCCTAGATGTGTGTACATGATACACAATAAGGCATGAGTACACCGGACCCATCCCCTATATTATATATATATATATATACATACATATGTATACATGTGCACATACATACATATATATGTATGTATACACATACATACATATATATGTATGCATACACATACATACATATATATGTATGCATACACATACATACATATGTGTGTATATGTATATATGTATATATATATATACACACACACACACACGTATGTATATATACATACATATGTATACATGTGCACATACATATATATGTATGTATACACATACATACATATGTGTGTATATGTATATATGTGTATATGTATCTATGTATGCATGCATAAATTCAGCTCCTTGTCACTTCGATCTTCTTCATTGAACACATAATTATGCATTTAGAAAATGTTGGTAAACATTTGGATTGATGTTTGTGATTGAACAAAACACTACAACACGACAAACTTTTTATTTGAAGCATGTTTGACATCTGTCAAATATAGGTTATATTTGGATATGGCATAACCTCACACTTTATACATACATACATAAATACATACATACATATATGTATGTATGTATGTATGTATGTATGTATGTATGTATGTATGTATGTATGTATGTATGTATGTATGTATACATATGTACATATGTACATATATGTATGTATGTATGTATGTATGTATGTATGTATGTATGTATGTATACACATACATACATATGTGTATATATGTACATGTGTGCAGGGGCGGAGGTAGGAATTTCTCTAGGGGGGCTCAATCACTGTTTCGATGCACGCCGACCACCGAGGTCCGAGCTCTTACTGTCTCACTGTAGGCGTCAGTGATCGGTCCTTGCTCCGAATCTATGATGGTTCTGGGTCGCCGAACGAGCTTTGGCATGATTGTGGTGGTGAAGATCTATGATGATCAGGGATCGATATATCCTTGCTCTCTCGGACGATTTCTCCTCTCCTTTAGTTCCCTCCTTCTCGGATCTCATGCCTCCGCCGACGAGGTCACTCTTGGAAGGTTGAAGGCGATGAAACTGGCCTCAAGGAGATCCCGACGATCTCCAACTATACGACACGAACAACAATGGCCTCATCTCCGTGGCGGTGTTGCACAAGGTCCGGTAATGTCCTTTGCTTCCTCAAACTCTTTGATTTCCTTCTCCAGATCATGATCTATACCTTGAATAGATCCGTGGCGGTTGATTTGAGCTCCTTCCATTTCCTATGCTGCAACTTCTCATGTAGAACCAGTGTTGTTCTGTTTGCTTAGGAGTAGCAAACTGGGGATAAAAAGGTCAAGATCAGGCTCTGGAATTATCTTTGCACCCTGTAAATTAAGTCAACACGATTATCTAATTCAACCAAGCTAAATTGAAAGTGATATATGGGTTGATATTACAGCTAAGTGATGACCAAGTAAGTCTGTACTCTGATCAAGCATTATCATGTCGATTAGTATTTGACGAGACCTTATACATAGGTCCATCTAAAGACGGATAGGTCAATCATTTTAAATGTAAACTCTCTTAGAAAGAAAGAAATAAAAAAAAAACAACTCACTTTTCCAGTTTCCTTTGTCGCCTTCTTCACTCCTCTGTCTTCTTCTGTTCTTTCTCTCCCCCAAACTCCATTGTTGTTGTAAATGTGATGCTCAAAAAACCCTTCACTCTCATCTCCTAAACTCTCTTTCTCTCTGCACTCTCGGCCCCGTATGCTCTCTATTGCCCGCCCTTCACTCCAAGGACGGAGGCAGAAATTTCTCCAGGGGGGCTCAATCACTGTTTCACTGTGCGCCGACCACCGAGGTCTGAGCTCTTGCTGTCTTGTTGTAGGTCTGAGCTCTTGCTGTCTTGTTGTAGGTCTGTAGCGAGCCGGCCACCAATGGGTTCAATGAAAGGGGGAAATGAAATAAAAGCGTTTAGAAAGGGTTGGGCAAAAAAATTGAAAAGAAATGAAAGAAAAGCGTTTAGAAAGGGTTGGACAAAAAAATTGAAAAATGAGGAAGGATGGGTGATTCGAACTTAAAACCTTAATTTACCACACTCTTCTCTCTAACCACTTGTACTATAATGTTGTTTTGTCTTTTAAATGCCTCTTTTGCTAAAATGTATATATATATAGGGAAGCTTTAAAATGTAAAAACTCCTTAACGTGTAAAATCTGCTTAACGTGTAAAAAAATTTAAAACCGGATCCGTGCCCTGTTTTTTTTTTAAAAAACCGAACCGGGTTGTTAAAAAAAAACTAAACCGCTTCTTCTTCCCTGCCTGTGCGCTCAAAAAACTCTGGAAATGGCAGGACGCTGGAGGCGAGGCGGTGGCATCGAGCATGGCAGGAGACGGGGAATCGAGCATCGGACTAGCACAACATCTCAATCGCCGGAATCCTCGTCTTCAATATCGCCGGAATATTTGCAATCAGCGGAATCCTTGCAATTGTCGGAAGCCTCGCAATCGCCGGAATCAAGCATCGTGCATTGGTCAATTCGACAAGGCAGACGTGGATCCGGCTTCTCCTCCTCGCAATAGCCGGAATCCCCATCGGAATCGCCAACCCACTCCGCCTTGCCCAGCAACACCGGAGCGCGGATTCACCGCCTTCGACCGCCACCTTCCCACCACCGAAGCCACTAGCGATTGCCACCAACAGACTCGCCACGCCACCACGGTCCCGTATCTCCCTCCCCCTTGCTCCGTCGTGCCCTAAGCTGCCACCGGGAGCTTGCCGAAGTCCACTGCGCAACCTTCGTTTCTACATAGAGGGTTACTGGTCGATGTGAGGAAGATGATGTTGAAATTACAATTTTCACCCATATTTTCCCTTTCTTCCCAAATATGCCCTTATCTAAATTGAATAAATTATAAAATTATTCCGTAGTTTATAAACGCACAACATAATATTATATTTGCACAATTTAAAATTATATTTGGACAAAATAGTGTTTAAATGATTTAGATTGAGATTTAAAACCTAGGGTTTTATTAAGGAGCAGAATTTGGGGCTTTTTGCCAAAAGGCAAATTGATTGAAATTGATGATATGGTTGTGTTGTTGGGTTGATTTTGAGCTAATTTCATGTTCATATCATTGTCAAATTGTTTATGGATCATGAGCTAATTGAATTTTAGAATTTTAGATTGCGATATGTTTTAGAATTTGGGGTTTTTTGCCAAAAGCCAAATTGATTGAAATTGATGATATGGTTGTGTTGTTGAGTTTATTTTGAGCTAATTTCATGTTCATATCATTGTCAAATTGTTTATCGATCATGAGCTAATTGAATTTTAGAATTTTATATTGCGATGTGTTTTAGAATTTGGGGCTTTTTGTCAAAAGTCAAATTGACTGAAATTGATGATATGGTTGTGTTGTTGGGTTGATTTGGAGCTAATTTCATGTTCATAACATTGTCAAATTGTTTGTGAATAATGAGCTAACTGGATTTTAGAATTTTATTGCGATATGCTTTAGGTTGATTAGGTTCTTCTATTTTAGCATGAAAATCATAATTTAGCCTATTAGCTCAATTGGTAGAGCAATGTGCATTTGCACAAAGATGTGGGTTCAAATCCCACATAGGTTACATAATACTGATAATAGACAAGAACGCAACAATTGCAAATTGTTAATCATGCACATTATAATCTTAGTTATGCACAATTGTATCCTACTTTTGCACAATTCTATCTTACTTTTGCACAATTGTATCTTACTTTTGCACAAATGTAGTTTAAATTTGCACAATTGTATCTTACTTTTGCACACCTGTATTCTAAATGTGCACATTACAATTTTATTTTCACACTTTATGTTCTTATATTTGCACTTTACAGTTGCACAAATGCACTTCACAGTTGCACAAAAGGTGTCGAAAACGGGAAAAAGTGCATTTACCCATAAAATTAGACATTTACCAATTTACCCATAAATTAAACATATTTCAATTATAAATTTTTATAATTGAAATAGGCACATTTACCTATTTACCCCATAATGAATTATTATGTCTGCACAAAATAAACTTATATTTGCACAATAAGATGTTATATGTGCACAAAAGCAAGTTATACTTGCACAGCAGAAAGTGTTAACACGGGAAAAAAATTCTTGAAATTTTTTTTTTAAATCTTGTCCGAGAAGGGGGGGCACACGCATGTGCAGGGGGGGGCAGACATTTGTCAGATTCCTTCATTAATTTTTAGTAGTTGTTGTATGCATACTTATATTCTAAATCTGCACAATTGTATCTTATTTTTGCACACTTGTATTCTAAATGTGCACAATTGTATTTCAAATAGGCACAACTGTATCTTACTTTTGCACACTTGTATTCTAAATGTGCACATTACAATCTTATTTTTGCACTTTAGCTTCTTATATTTGCACATTACTATTTTATATATATTTTTCCTAATTTTTTCCTTTACCATCAATATTTAATAAAGACAATTAAAATTTTGTTGTGTGCCTAATTTTCACAATATCCCATCCTATTTCAAACTTACTATGGAGTAGTATTTGTTGCTCGCACTTTGGTAGAAAATATATCAATAGTGTGATTTTTACAATCAACTAGTGTTTGACATAAAGATTAATCTAATGTTTTTTAAAAGTCATTTAATTTGACAATTTACATTTAGAACTCATTTTCTTCAAGTATTTCACAATAGAAAATTATTACATTAATGTGCAAGAGAGATTAGATAAAAACTACACTGTAAATCCAACATTTGGTTTGCCAATAAAGATGGCCTTAAAAGTTTCGACTGTTGTCTAAGAAAAATTGTACGAGTCCATCACAAGTTTTCAACTCGCAAAGGCATAAAGGTTCACAACACGATGCTTAAAGTTTAAAAAGAATTTTGATTTCAGCCGTTGTACCAAACAGAGCCTAATAAAGGTGGCATAGGGTTCACAACACGATGTTTCATAAGCCTTCAGGAATGGTGCAGTCATACCAAACAGGGCCTACACTACTGCTATCTCAGACATTGGTGTAGCTCACCAAGAAACTACTACAACGTTCAGAATACATAACATCTCATAACACATCATAAGGCATCACAGCCTTTAGAAGAAATAAGGTCTTCGCCGTCAGGTTTATGAGTTCAGTAATGGCTAAAGCTTTGCTGTACACAACACATAAATGATTCCGAGCTATGGCAGTAGTAACAAGTTTTCATGACATTCTCAACTTCCTCCGCGGTTCTGTAAGTACCATGTTCTTGTATGATTACCTGGTAAACTCAAGATGATGAATTTGTTTCAGGTTAGATGCTCAAGGCTGGTGGGAAGTGTTGGGGTCTTGATTGTTTTGGCTTCCGACTGGTGGGGTGACAACGGGAATGTCCAGGCTGCTTCGTTCCACCTCTCTGACATCGGAAATGCTGGCCTCTGTTGCCTGAATATCGTTCCATTGATCGCTCCCAACGGGAAGTTGCTTGGTCAACTTCTGAGACATTAACTACGCCTTGCTCTGCAACAGAAACCTCTCTTGAGGAAATGCCGAGGCATGCTTTGTCGACATTGTCACTGATGTCTGAGCACGATTCCGTCTTCTCAAAAATCGGGTTTGCATTGATCTTCTGTCTGCAGAAGAGAACAGGATAAGATCCATCAGTTTTATCAAACCCCTGCGATCTATAGCCAGCTGACCAAGCAATTAGGAATGCTAATGCATGTGCTCAAAGACAGATCTGATGCAGATAAATACTGCCTCTCAATTTTCAAGACTAATCTAGTTAGCTTACAAAGTAAATGCTAGAAATAGGGTATCGGAAAGTTAGAAGTGACATACAAAAGAGCTTCTAATTAATTCCATGGATACAATAGCATCCTGAGTTATGCGGATTAGCTGAGAGGAACAAAAGATGTAGATCTTTGAAGTAAAGAGCTAGTAATAATCAATAAACTCGTGGTGGTGAGGGTGACACAATTAGAAGCAGCAATAATAATTAAAAAATAAGCCATTAAAAAGATGAGAAGTGATCTGATCTGAGAGGCTATGGTATTCACCACATCGAAAAATATTAACAAGGTGTCCATTTCATATTAAAGCCCAGAAACGCATCGCTGGAATAACGTTATTTTTAAAAGGAGAGTTTAGCTTTCTTACGCAGACACCTAATATGCTGAACATATATACTTTGCTAGTCCAAATGGTAGTTGATTAAAATAAACAGGCTTTTCAATTCAGTTCCTTAAACCTTCAAAGTTCAATTTGATATCTCTCCAAAAAAGCTTGTGGTCTTTCAACGATTGAGATTATCAGTGATTCATGTAGTTCAAAATGTTATGAAGATGTGATTTTATGATATCATATCAATGGATTCAATGCACAGGAGACATACCAATGACACTTAAAAACAGTAAAGATCATTTACCTCTTTAGTTCCGCTTGTAATGCACTAACATATGCCAGAAGTTCTTGCTTTTCTTTCACAGCTGCTGATTCTTTCTGAGTTGCTTCCTTTATTTTGGCCTCAGCATCTGATTCTGCAATCCTGACCTTCTCGTCAGCTCTCACAACGGTAGCTTCTAGTACCAACATACACTCCCTAGCCTTTGCCAGTTCAGATCTCCATATCGATGTGCCTCCTGGTGAGCCAAGTCTCTTTGCTTAGTCAGTTCTTCATTCTCTCTAGACAAGGCAGCCAACTTGCCTTCAGACTCTTTGAGCTGCACACTCAGCCAAATGATAATGACAGTTAATAACCACTAATAACAAGTGTCACACTGATGTTGTTGGATAAGCAAAAGTAACTAGAAAAAGGTTTCCAATAATCCCAGTTATATGTTTTAAATATTGAGCATCTTGTCAACAGCTACACAGTATCAAGTAATGGAAGACGGTTAAGAGAACTGATTGATAAGTGCACCTTAAACATAGCTGACTCCAATTGCATATTAGATGCTTCTTTTAGCTGCTCCATTTCAGCACACACAAGTCTCCTTTGGTCATCCATTATATGAGCAGCAGATGCTGCTGCCTCAGCAGCGTCAGCTGTATCAGGAAGTTTCTCCGCTATCTCCCTTATTGTTGAATCCCGGGCACGGAGCTCCCTAGCCAAGTTTTGTAATTCTTCATCTTTCACCCGCATTGTCTCCTGAATAAAAAGGTAGAGCAACAGGTCCACAATGAGCTGGACAGGTCCACAATGACTGATATAGATGCAAAATTGCAAACTTCCATTCTTGTTCATCTAGTAGTTGCACAACCATGAAAATCCACTGATTTTAAACTGACAAATCAAACACGTTATTTTTTTTTCTAATGAAACAATGAACTCCAACAGTGTTACTATTTTAGGCTAGTGTTTAGTTTGGAAGGTAATTTTTTTTAAATCCTCACTGAATCCTAATACCCTAACAGTATTACTATTTGTCTCACCAAGCTGCTTGCGTCAAGAGTATGACAGCAAGGGAAATTGAGAGAAAAGGGTGTGCTGATGGTGTTTCTATGGACAACTTAGTGAGGGAGATGAGTAAGACAGTAGAGGAACATGTGCAGAAGGTTGTGAAAGATCGTAGGAGATGAGTAAGGCAGTAGAAGATGAGAGAAAAGGGTAGTGAAAGATAGTAGGATCTGGAATGTGTGAAATCAAGGAAGTTGGAATTGGGGAAAACAGTCAGGTGTTTAAATGGCAGAATCTTCAAAGTTTTGCATTGGAGGCTTAAGGCTTTGGTGTTCTTTTGTGTGATACCTGTTCTTGCTTTTATCAATTTGGGAGCCATAAATTCATGTTAAATAAATGGAAATCATAAAGGATGGATTTTTCATGGTAAAATGAAGTTTTTAAAGGGGAATGTCTAATTGTAAATCAGTCACAATGTACTTTAGGTGTCTTTGAAAACACAAGCATGGAAATTTGACTAATTGGCATTAACAGGCATGGAAAAAGTACCATATAGAATGTGTTGCACTTGTGCGGTATAGGTTTCAGTCGGTGGTACAAGAAGTGCTAAAGCTAGTCATGCAGCGGTAATTGGATTAGCATTGTTACATTAGTAAAAAAAAGTTGGGATACCGCTGCAGGTAAACACAAGGATTCACACCTAACAACACTGCTAGAAGACGAGAGACTGACTAGTTGGGATCATCTGCAATGGAAACGATTATCATACAATTACAGACATAAATCCTAGAGGGTGAGGGTCATCCCCAAGAACAACACATTAGTTGGGATCGTCTAATACTCTAATCATTCTATACTAGTAAATGGACCAAGATCTAAATCAGGCAACTAATTGGCAAAAAAATAGATACAAGGAAGCACAAATTGAAATCAATAACTCAATTTCGAACTTGAAATCAAATAACGTGAAGGTGGATTGAATTAGAAAGGAGGGAGCTAGGAAAATACCTAAAATCACGAGCGCCAATCGCAGGTCGAGGGTCGGAATCCGGCATCGATATCCCTAGATCAGATCGCCAGGGGTGAGGCGGCGTCTTCGTGCATCCTCCTCCGCTACCTCTTCATCCCGATTTGGAGGTCACGAGCGGCGGCAAAGAGGGTGAGGAACGGGTAGGAGAGGAACAGGTCACTGGAGGACGAATATAGAACCAACTACATACCTGTCGACCGGAGGCGACTCCCGACGACGAGGAGGCCAACGGGGAAGGGGCGGAAATGTCCATTGAAGCTGCTCCGATGGTGAGCCAAGTGACCACCGATTTTCGAGAGGGATTGAAGATGAAAGACGGGACGAGGAAGACGGAGGGACGAGTCTATGAAAATAGAGCAGGTTAACTACCAAACGTGGCCCGGCCCATTGAAATTACTTATTTTGAACGCAAATTGTTCCTAAATGGAAATTTTACACGTTAAGCCTATTTTACACAATAAAGACTTTTTACATTTGAAGCAAACCCTATATATATATATATAAAGAGTTCTAGTGAAACGGAAAATACGGTGCAACGGTGTAACGAATGAATATCGTGTAATATTAATATGAATATTGAGTTATGTGGATATGCATATGTGAATATTATGGTATATCAATATGAATATAGTGTTATTCATTTTATGTTATATGAATATACATAATATCATATGCATATACCCATATTTACATCATATTCATATTCACACAACATAATATTCATATGTTCATATTCATATAATACAATATTCATATGAACATGATACAATATTCATTCGTTTCACCGTTGCACCGTAATTTCTGTTTCACTAGAACCTTTCCCTATATATTATATATATATATATATATATATATATATATATATATATATATATATATATATATATATATATATATATATATATATATATACACACACACTTTTTTTATATAAATTTCCAGGGGGAGCTCGAGCCACCGTATGCCCCCTCCCTCCGCCCTTACATATATGTATATATGTACATATATTTGCCCCTTTTTCCCCTTCCATTACATATATTTTCTTAATTAATTAATTTTTGTACATGAAAGTGACTTGTAACAACATTGATAATTGCAAGTGAGCAAAAGTATCAGAAACACAAACACAAACACTAGTTTAGTTTGATGTTACATGGCATAAAGATTAGTTTAGTTTGATGTTTTCTAAAAATTCACTATAAATTCAATATTTAACAAAATATTTACGGAATTTTCGCCTAGTGCCCTTAAGGTAAGACTAAATTCGTCGGGTGTACGAAAGTATCACATAATTCGCCAAATGCCCCTGAGATTTATGATTTTTCCGTGTCGTGCCCCTCGGTTGGTTTCCTTACCCCAACCGTTAAAACGGCATCAATATTAAAGAAATAACAGAAAGGGGGAGATCGATCGGAAGTTCGGAACGCCCGATAGAAGTGCCCAGAGAAAGAGCTTCAACACCATCTAACAGAAGAGTGGGGGAGTTCGAGGACGCTTCGAGGGCTAAGAGAGAGAGCTTCGACACCACTCCGTAAGTCTCTCTTCTCCATTTGAACTTTAGGGATTTACAAAAGTTCAGGATTTAGGGTTTTCGATTTGAGATTTTTGGGATTATTGTTGTAGGATCTTCAAATTATGGTTTAGTGGATAATTTCATGGATAACAAGGAATCTAATTTGCTCTCGTGGATATGATTTCGAGTCCCTTCTGAATTATGAGATTTAGGGTTTGGGGATTTGAAGCTTTTTCAGTTTTTGGAATTATTCTTTATTATCAGTAGATTGATGAAGAAGATACACCACAGAGGTACCATGCTACTGAAAGTTTTGCTGTTGTCAGAATTATACACGTCTTTGTATTGTTGTTGTTTCTTGATGCTTGGTGTCTTCGTACTAGAAGTTGTTTAAGGTTTAGCTGCACAAACTTGTTTCATGAACTTATGGATTTATTAGGGTCCGGTTGGCACTGAGAGTTTATTTATACATCATAAGCTTTTTTATCATTCTGATTTCTTCAAATTCCAATTTGATTGTGCTACCCCTTTAACCTCACTTTTAAAACAAAGTTTTTTTATCATTGCAAATAAGCTTTTTACAAATTATGCCAAACGGATTCTAAGAAGGATGAATTTGGGTTTGCCTTGAACTTCACAAGATTCTTTGCGTGATTCGAGTGTATATGTGGATTTTAAGTACATATGTTTCCCTTTCGCAGTAGCTACTATAAAATTGTAAGTTCACCAGAGAACTATTCCGCAATATTATCGAAGTTACGTGAAGAGGGTGTGACCTTTGAACCTGATAATGGCTATGAACTGCTTCCAATGAATCCAGTTGAGGTATGATACATGCTAATTAATGATTCTTTTCATTCTATAAATGTCTCATGGCGACATGGCTCATATGCATTTCTGATGATACACTAAATTTTTTGTCTCTTTATATTTGAGTTGGAGCAAGTCTTCATTGCCCAAATCCAGACCTAATCTTATTCCCATATCTGCTAGTGGATCCTGTTTTGGCCAATCAAGTGCACTTATTACTAGCAATCTTTCCAAAACAACATGCCCTTCGTTAATATCAGACACATTTAAGCAATTCAACATGCCCTGCTGAAAGCTTTTGACAAGTTTGAGAGCAAATTCTTGCTTGACCAGATTGTGAAGCTTAAAGCTTTTGACAAGTTTGAGAACATTGCAGAAGCTTTTGGTTTGTGTACTTACTAAAGAAACTATGTTGCTTTGTGTATTAATTTTATTGTTGCATTTCAAAAAATTTGGCCTATTAGCTCAATCGGTAGAGCAATGTGCTGTAGCACAAAGATGTGGGTTCGAATCCCACATAGGTTGTCTAGATATTGAGCTGAGCTGATATATTTCTTAAATAATCAACATAAAAAACAATGGGAGCTTTGCATTATAGGGTTTGAGCTGATATCTTTCTGTTTACTTCTTTTGAATTCTGAATTTTGAACAGCAGCCTAGGTGGGTTTGAATCAAGCTATCTAAATAGGCAAACACAACATAATGTTAGGTATTAGAAATTATGTTATTTGGATGTGTTTTGTACTAGGATTTAATGTATACGGATGTTAGGTACAACTCTTGAATGTTACATGGTTGTCTTTGGATGAATCACGGTTCTCTTGGATCTGCACTTGGTAACTTTTATTAAGACTTGCTATCAAGTTTTGTGTTGTTCAAAGTCATTGCTTTTGTAATTTATTGATTGAGCTACAAACTCGCCTGACCAGCTGTTTGAAGGAGCTTATGACATCGGAATGACAGACATAAGCTCTCTGGAATCCATGATTTTGGTAAAAAAAAATCAGATATGTGATTTTGTTAATCTGCATGTTTTTTTTTGCTGTTGCTGCGTGTATGACAGCAAAAAAATAAACCACAATAAGCTGGCTGTTTTTATGACATTCGGAACCAAAATAAGTTGTAAAAACACATTGAAAACATTGACATCAACCACAATAAGCCGTAAAAAAATTCAGATCCATGATTTTGGTAATCTGCTCAACTTAAGTTGAAAAAGAGTTTGGAATTCTCCAATTCTTTTCAATATGATTTGTGTGTGGAAATATTTTAAAAAATGACAACTTAATATCAAGATAGCCTATGTGGGATTTGAACCCACATCTTTGTGTCTAAACACATAGCTCTACCAATTGAGCTAATAGGCTAGAAAATTAGCTACACAACAAAGCAAGAAGTTTTGCTCTTGCTCTTACTCGTGTCTGCTGCCGGGATCAATGTCCAGTGCAGGATCCGCAAGGAAACCGAGAACGAGCATCACCAGCCCCTTTCTGATGAACACATTGGTCGGGCTGGTTTCATTGATGCTGAGAGAAGCAAGCGAGGGGAGAGATTCGGCTTTAACAACAGCACTTGAGATGGTCCGTACACCAATGCTTCTGTAGATTTCAAGAAGCTTTGAGCGAGGAATGCCTGGATGGTTTGGCTGAGGAGTCCAAACGAACACCGGTGAATCAGACAAATCCCAGAAAAGGTCTTTCAGTAGCAGATCATCCGGAAGGAACACATCACGTTTGTCGTTCAACTGGATTCCAACCGCTGAAGAAGAAAAAGCTGGAACTTTCCACAGGCCATCAGAGAGGAGCTTCTCAGTCTTCATATTCCAGTGCTTAACAACATGCAACCAAAATGAGCAACACTCGGTATGGGAAGGACGGTAACCTGAAAACTCCCAGTCCTTCCCGAGCTGGCAGTAGTCACCCATGGAAGGATGCTGTCTCACATCGAAAGCCCTCCCGAAAAAGCTAAGCAGCTTCGACTCGTAGTACTTCTCCAGCACTATCAGTCTCGAACTGAACAGATTGTCCTTGTTGTAAAGAACACATTCCCCGGGACTAGCCCATGATCCATTCGGTATCCAAATCATCGCAGAAGATTCTCCCTCCGGCTCCCACTTATGATGCTCTAAGTAGGTATAAATTCTCTTGATTGACTCAAAATCGGAGAGAACCGTGAGGTGTTTTGCAAGCAATGAAGCACCAGCAGATACATCAACAGTCACTCCAATTGCTTGAAGCTCTTCTTTGTAAGATGCAATCAATGGTCCATAGTACTCTACGTCAATGCATGGACCGTCATTAACCGTCAAGAAAGCTGACCAGTCCCAGCTGAAACGAATGCACTCAGCCGGAGGCATATAGCCAAACGTGGTCTTCACCCATGCCCTCTCGGAAATCTTTTTCATGAATGATTCATCAAGGGAGGCAGTGGAGGTCTTTTTCATCTGGCGAATGAAGTCTAACAAACACTCGCAGGAGTTATCAGATTCACATTGCCCGGGAAGCAAATGTGCGAGAGAGAACAAATTTCGCACCATTCTTGGTATCAACCAGCACACCCATTTTCACAAGCTCATCTTTGAACTCGTGGATTTCCTTTCCATAACATCTGTCACTATCATCAATGAAAGGGAGCGTTGTGATCTTGGAGATAGGCTCCCACTCTGTCTGGACCAAAAAGAATGCATTCTTTCGGTGGCTTGCAAGTAGTAAGTCTTGTTCACAGCCATTTTTCTTTCAGCGATGCACTTTTTGAATTCAACTGGAAACACAAAATCTCTTGTCCTGATCAGCTCTCGGTAACAAGCGAGGAATGAGAAAACATGCTCCTTTTTGAAGGATGACCGTGCTTTCTCCCTAAAAGCCTTCAAAGAATGCCTTAACTGCATCATTAAGTTCAACCACCACGCCAATCTGTTTCAGCTCAGCCTTATAAAGGATCAAATCAGGGCCATAGTAGTCACCATCAATACATGGAAAACCATCAAAGACCTGTAGAATGGATCCCCACTGAGGGTCATGGAAGAAACATTCAGATGGATATTTAAAGCCGGTGTTAGTTTTTATGCACTTAGCATCTTTTAATGCACCAACAACTTTCCCTGATGAGGTGCTGTTCTGAAGACATTTCAGCAACAAAATCAATGCACCTGATGACAAGTAATTCAAGTCCCTTGAGGACTTCAGATTGTCCTTGACAACATCATAGTTAGCAATAAACTTGGCCACCACGCCAAGAAGCCCAAGCTCTGTGCTAAATTCATGGAGATAATCTCCATAGTACTCCCGATCAATAAAAGGAATGTCACTTACCTCAGATGCAACCTTCCAGCTCTTTCCATAGAGAATACATCCAACTGGGGATCTGACCCCTTGAGAAGTCCTCATCCAATTTCCCTTTTTGATACTGGCAATGTATCTATCAGGAGAAAGGAGCTTGTCTCTCAAATATTTGATCAGACCAAGCATAGCTATCACATGATTTTTCGATAAGCAAGAGGTGTCTGCCAAGGACATAAGGCGGTTCCCAATAAATTCACATGTTTCTGTATAAGTAGACATCAGCCCAACAACTTTCAACTCCTCCTCATAGCTACTCAGCTCATTATCATAGTAGCCCTGATCAATTATCGGGATGTCAATCATAACAGATGCATTTTGAAGTAGACTGCCCCATGATGAATTGTGTAGGAACGATTGACACGGAGGCCGATACCCTGTACATCCACTCATTGAGACCCTCAGCCAGCTTCCCTCCTTAATGGATTTCAAGAAGTTACTTGGCAATGTGATGCCCTTAGACCGAAGCTTTTGAATCCAACTCAACAACAGGAAGGCATTTTCCTTAGTCAATGGTGCAGAAACACAGGCAAGGGCTGAATCCGGAGGAGTAATTTCTGGAATGTCACGTGCACCAACATACTTCCTTAAAAACTCAACAAGCTCCTTTTTTGAAGAATGTTTGCTGCCAAAATTGCCTTTACGCAGATAATCCTCGTGGAGCTCAACATAGCTTTCGGCCTTCCAAGGATTTGAACTAACAAGTTGAACCCATAAGCTTCCATTTGCTGGGAAAAGAACTGCATTCCTCCTAGCAACTATTTCTCCATAGCTATTAATAAGTGGCATTCGGCTGCATAGGTTTTCAACCTCTGCAATTGACAGATATCCTGAAGAAAAAGAGTGATACAGAAAGTGAACAAACGCCAAGAGAAGCTTGCGGTCACTGCGAATGGAACTCTGACAGATTTTAGAAGCGTAACCATGGACGGTAAGTGTTGTAATGCCAATGTGGTCTCTTAACCATATCAGAAGTGAATCGTTTCTTCCGCATAAAACCTGAACATCCTCTGGTAAAAAATACAAATCTGCTGCACACTTAAATTCCTCACTCCACTTGATCAGCCATGAAGCGTACTTAAAATCCTCTGATCGGCACAATGTGGGGCTGCTGCTGTCTGTTACATCCTCTATGCTCAACACAGATGAATCACCATCCTCGTCGACAAACTTCAACAGTGGAATATTCTTGATGGATGTTCTTTCAAAGCAAGAACTCCAGTTCAGAGATATAAACTTCAGGAGTTTGACATAAACGTCATTCTCCACCCCTAACACAAGGTCACAACTCCTGATGCACTTCAAGTACCACTCAAGGCCAGCATGACGGACGCCCAGAAAATTGAGAACATCATTGTACTCGTCTTTATCAAAAGAGGAGCTGAGGATATACTTTCCATGGGATGAGAGATTATGGAAGGTCACCCCTTGATCCTTGGCCATCAACAGTATTTTCCAGAAAGCGCGTGATATCCTACCAACTTCAGCGGGCGTGTGGAAGAACAGCTGCTTTGAAAATGATTCAGAAGGAAGAATACTCTCCTGGACAACTCTCTTCCTGATTGACTCACGGACATCTTCGAGCTCTGGGAAGGATGAGGCTTGAATTGGCAGCCTCCTGATCTTTGAGAGAAACAAGAGCAGCTCAGGATGTATGCTTGACAGTTGCTTCTTCACATTGTCAACCTTGTCACGCTTCAAAGGTAAGATAATTGTAGTGGTGGGAAGTTGAGAGCGACCATACATTCGTTGCAGGTCAGAAAAAGTTGGCTTTTCGTCCACCCACTCTGGAACAATGTAAGCAATCTCACAGTCAGGACATGGCTGCTCGTTGAAACGGACTTGATATCCGTTGCTGAATATGTGTGGCTGCGAGGTGAGAAGAAACACACTCTTGAACCCAATACCTATTAAGTTATACTACAAAGTATACATAATATTAGCTCACTATAGTCAATTTCTATATCTAATGCAGAAAGTCAAAAGAAATCTACAACAGGTTGAGTTCACATGCATATGGCATTGCTAGATCACACATATAAACCATTAGAAACTTGAAACACAAATTCAAAACTTCTTAAACAAGAATGGATATAGAGAGATGATAAAGATGTTCCATGATAATCCCAAGGTTACTTTTCCATGTTGTTTTCCCTCGATTCTAAAAAGATGAACCTTAAACCACAATAAGGCCCGTCTAGTTTTTCAATATGCCATATCAATACATTTAGCCAAAGATAATAACCCAAGTAGTAGGAGAAAAAAAAAGTTGCCCAAAGCCTCTATGATGGGCTTGTGATATGAAGGGGAGTAGAGGGCAACTTAACTAGGTCAAGTGTGTGCATGATGTGAGTTTGTGAAAATAATGTCATGTATGGGCATAAGAGATAGTGAAGAAGCGAGATAAGTTGCGTCCCATACACATTGTATACGATCATATAATAATGTAAAAGAAATTTACCAAAGGGAATGAACAAAGCAGAATGTCAAGGAAACAATAGAAGAGAACACGGTTGACAACTTGTCTATGAACACAAATTATTTCAAAAAAACTTGTGAGATAGTTGATATAAAAGAGTGTGACAAAATAGGTTCTATAAGACTATTATATAGAAAAACGGGATAAGCAAATCCATGGCAGACTTAGAGAACTATGTGGGAAACTAGGATAACTAAGTAAGAAGGAAACAATATAAAGAAGTATGATGAACAGATACCCAGAACACACCTAGACCCAACAATGGTTTTGGAAAGTCAAGTCTAATTCAAGCAGATTTCAAGTTTCGTCAACCACGTGTCATAAAACTTAATTTTATGGATCAAAGGTATTCTATACTAACACTAAATTTAAATAGCTCCGAACACGAACCATTTTTCGTTTAATCAAATATGTTGGAGTTCTCTAAGTTTGAGGTTCCAACTAAATATATATATGTTGTCAATTAGCATCATATAGGTTTTCAAGTTGGGGTTCTCTAACAAGATTTTAGATATCAACTATATATTTAGAACGAATAAGAACAAATAATATGGATCAGCCACAGAAAAGAATAAGAAAAACAAAAGGCAATATATAAGATAAAATAATGAAACAGTTCATAGATGACTAAAGCATATTTTTTTCATAGAACAAAGTGAATAAAATTGTAAAACCTAAATGACGGCGAATTTCAAGGAAAGAAATCATAGAAAACAATGATAATATTTTGAGCTAAATATTAAGTATGGAATTAGGCAAGGAAGAATTTGATGAATTCTGCATTTTTTAACTACTTTCTGTACTTCAGTTTATATGGCTCCACTTTATACTTCACTTCAAAACTGGCCTTGTAAGCAAGTAAATAATACAGTATTCAACAAAAAGAACAAAGTAAAATAAACCTTTTTCCCCAATATATCCACGCCTCCTGTAGCCAGTCTTTGAGGAGTCCCCAATACTGCATATGGAATCCATATTCCTGCGGGAGAATCCCTTCTCATTGTTGAATACTAGCAATGTCATGGGAGCTCCTGTCCCCGTAATGTCCTTTGCTGTCAACATAAACTCCAGCGATGGCTCAACTCCCTCCTCATATTCATTATCTTCAGCATTCTACATATACATAGACTCAAATTATATTTCATATTCCATTTCAAACAAGAAACGAGGGAAAAAAACAATGGGACTATTGTTCAAGACCTGAATGAGCTCCATAAGAAAGTGAACATCTTTGGAGTACAGCTCAGTGGAAAGATACTTCACAGCCATCCTTAGGTCTCGGCTAACGCTGATCCTTCCAACGCCAATCTGGTATTTGACTGTCCTGATCTCCTCGATGTGTTCTCGTGGCGTACCCATCGTCACCGACAACTCAAAACTGAAAGCACAGTAGATCACTATCACTTGATCAAACTTACAGTGTAGCACAGGCAAGAGAAAGAATACAATAGCAAGCAGTACTATGAGGTTCCTGAGCTTACAGATCGACTCTGGAAGCTTCATGATATTCATCAACCCATGTAGGCTGATCAACCTCAATTTCAATTCATATATATTTTTCATAAGTTCCATACAAATACTAATAAATTAAGTAAACCTTAATAGAACTTGGACTGATCTATGGAGAATTAAAAAAAAAATGAACAAAAGAGTGTATTCATCATATTAGAAGAAATTTGATAGGTGAAACAGTTATTGGAACACAGTTACAATGTGAATATGCACCAAGAACAAAGTTGTATCAATGATTTTGCACTCTTTCTATTAAAGGTTAATTTGTGTGTATTGTTGGAAGTCTTAATTTGGTTTCAGCATCATAGTTTATAAATTGAATGCCAATTTTTTAATAAAAAAAAAAACACTCTGCTCAGCACATTATTTTCTTCGTGAAAATAATAGAAAGTCATGTTTGCTTGGACAGTTAGACATCATCAAAATAATGAAAAGTTTAGAAATATAAAATGAACAAACAAAAAGGCTGTCACGCTATATATCCAGAGATGAAAAGGACAACAAAAACCTTGTGACAAATGACTCACAAAGAAGCACTTTCACTTCTTCCACAAATCTTGAAAACTCGTTTCCCTTGCATTTTGGTCTGCCATAAATTCAGAATACGGTATTTTGTTCAAATTTCAGCCTGGAATTTTAATCAGATGTATATAGATTGACCAAAAAGTAACTTGACATGCAAATTAAGTTAAAAGATTTCCATGCATGATATGAGTTGATGAATATTTTACCACTATAAAATTGGTAGACAAGTAACTCAACCAGACCAAATATAATTGAGAGCCTGAGGTATTGCAAGGAAATGACATGGTTACATCTTAACTGTCGTCGGATTTCTTTCTTCACACTTTCCATCATCCAAATGATCACCTCTGCGAATGATTGGAATCTCCGAATCTGTAACAAGTAACCAAATCACAGTCTTTTATGGTGTTATACGTACCGAGAGATTGTCGCATTAGTCATACTCATATACAATATTAAATCTATAAATTTCCTCTTAGTGATAAAAATAAAATCCGAATTTAATAATGGTTAAATAAAGTAAAATTTTGCATTGTTTAATCAACAACAACAACAACAACAACAACAACCCAGTATATCCCGCAAAAGCAGGGTCTGGGGGGTCAGGATGTACGCACTCCTTCCCCGAGCAAGTCGAGAGAGTGTTTCCGATAGACCCAGAATAATAGGATACCAGAACAACAAGAAAGCATTACTCATAGAGGGAAAACAATATTAGAAACGAAGCATGAAGAAGACAGGAAAATAGCAATGACAATAGAGCAAAACATCAAGACCCAATACTCTATACATCCACAGCCCGAATGCACCGCCTCCAGTGGTCCCTGTCCGCAGTCATAGCTTCCGACAAATTCAGAAGATTAAGATCGTGCTGAATGACCTCCTTCCAACTCTTCTTCGGTCTACCTCTCCCCCTTCTGATATCTCCAAGATCCAAGCTCTCACACCTACGAACCGGAGCCTCAGCCGGTCTCCTGCGCACGTGTCCAAACCAACGCAATCTACACTCCCGCAACTTGTCTACTATACTCGTAACTCCCACCTTTCTCCTGATGTCTTCGTTTCTGATTTTGTCTAGTCTCGTGTGCCCACACATCCATCGCAACATTCTCATCTCTGTCACAGACAACTTATGTTCTTGAGCTTTAGTTGTAGGCCAACACTCAGAGCCATACAGAACAGTCGGTCTAACAACCATCTTATAGAATTTCCCTTTCAGTTTAGCCGGAACTTTCCTGTCACAAAGCACTCCCGAAGCTCTTCTCCATCTTAGCCATCCCGCCTGGATTCGATGATCGATATCCCTGTCAATACCCCCATTGCTTTGGACGTAAGAGCCCAAGTACTTGAAAAACTCTTTTCTAGGGACTAGATCCTCCCCTAACACAACGGAAGTCTCAACATCTCTGCCTACCCCAAAACTGAACTGCACATATTCGGTCTTGGTCCTACTCAGTCTGAAACCCTTTGACTCCAACACCCTTCTCCAACTTTCAAGCCTTCGCGCTAAACCAGATCTTGAGTTGTCCACTAGCACAATGTCATCAGCAAATAACATGCTCCAAGGAACCTCTTCTTGAAGTGGACTGGTAAGGGCATCCATTATTAGAGTGAACAAGAAAGGACTAAGAGCCGAACCCTGATGAAGCCCCACTCGAACCTGAAAGTATTCTGAATCGCCACTTGGTGTTCTAACACTTGTCATAGAACCATCATACATATCTCTAATAACTCTGATATACGTCCCCGGTACTCCCTTCTCAGCTAGGCAGCTCCATAACAACTCTCTCGACACCCTGTCGTAGGCCTTTTCAATATCTATGAAGGTCATGTACAGATTCTTCTTCCTATCTCTGTGTTTCTCGATCAATTGTCTCAACAAGTGAATAGCTTCAACCGCTGATCTGCCTGGCATGAATCCAAATTGGTTCTCAGACACTTGAACCAACCTCCGAAGTCTCCTCTCTATAACTCTCTCCCACAATTGCATTGTTTAATAAACTTTAAAAAAAAATTGAATATATTTATTTATCAAGACTCATATGCTACATAGATATGCCGCATGTGTATTACAACTTCAACCGAGACATATAGCACAATCAAAAGCTTTCCTGCAATAACTTATATGCCGCAAAAAAGGGAAAGGAGATGGTTGAAAGCAGGAAATATCCTTCAATGTCTTCATGTAGACATGTAGTAGATGCCTGAATCTACACCAAAATTCACAGGAAATGCGAGCTAAATACACATGTATGATGCAATTGAAAGACCCGAATGGAAAATGACATGAAAGACGGATGAAAGCAAGAAATTTACCTAGTCAGAGGGGTAAACCGAAGCAAGGAATTCCTCATCCTCAGCAACCAAAATTCACAGGAAATGCGAGCTAAATACACATGTATGATGCAATTGAAAGACCCGAATGGAAAATAACATGAAAGACGGATGAAAGCAAGAAATTTACCTAGTCAGAGGGGTAAACCGAAGCAAGGAATTCCTCATCCTCAGCAACCAAAATTCACAGGAAATGCGAGCTAAATACACATGTATGATGCAATTGAAAGACCCGGATGGAAAATGACATGAAAGACGGATGAAAGCAAGAAATTTACCTAGTCAGAGGGGTAAACCGAAGCAAGGAATTCCTCATCCTCAGCAAACAACTGCAAGTTCTTCGACTTCATGTAATAGATGATTGCATCTATGTCAAAACCCACAACGAATCCAAACCTGATCAACTCGGACAATCTAGGGATTTGATCTTCTTTCTCCCACAGCAGCCCTTCCGACAAGACCTGTGCAAAGTTTGTAGCGAATTCGACGACTTTCTTCCGGCCCTGGGACTTGTCCAGCTTCTGTTTGAACAGCTTCTTCTCGTTGCGGTCCCAGTGTATCATCCTGCTAGCATCAACATTCAAGACAGACCCTGAAGACAAAGTCAGGCCGTATCTCATCGTAATAGGCTCAGTTGTCTTGAGCACAGACACATTCAGGAGGCACTGCACGACCTCGTGTCTGCTGCTGGGATCAATGTCCAATGCAGGATCAGCAAGGAAGCCGAGAACGAGAATCACCAGCCCCTTTCTGATGAACACATTGGTCGGGCTGGTTTCATTGATGCTGAGAGAAGCAAGCGAGGGGAGAGATTCGGCTTTAACAACAGCACTTGAGATGGTCCGTACACCAATGCTTCTGAAGATTTCAAGAAGCTTTGAGCGAGGAATGCCTGGATGGTTTGGCTGAGGAGTCCAAACGAACACCGGTGAATCAGACAAATCCCAGAAAAGGTCTTTCAGTAGCAGATCATCCGGAAGGAACACATCACGTTTGTCGTTCAACTGGATTCCAACCGCTGAAGAAGAAAAAGCTGGAACTTTCCACAGGCCATCAGAGAGGAGCTTCTCAGTCTTCATATTCCAGTGCTTAACAACATGCAACCAAAATGAGCAACACTCGGTATGGGAAGGACGGTAACCTGAAAACTCCCAGTCCTTCCCGAGCTGGCAGTAGTCACCCATGGAAGGATGCTGTCTCACATCGAAAGCCCTCCCGAAAAAGCTAAGCAGCTTCGACTCGTAGTACTTCTCCAGCACTATCAGTCTCGAACTGAACAGATTGTCCTTGTTGTAAAGAACACGTTCCCCGGGACTAGCCCATGATCCATTCGGTATCCAAATCATCGCAGAAGATTCTCCCTCCGGCTCCCACTTATGATGCTCTAAGTAGGTATAAATTCTCTTGATTGACTCAAAATCGGAGAGAACCGTGAGGTGTTTTGCAAGCAATGAAGCACCAGCAGATACATCAACAGTCACTCCAATTGCTTGAAGCTCTTCTTTGTAAGATGCAATCAATGGTCCATAGTACTCTACGTCAATGCATGGACCGTCATTAACCGTCAAGAAAGCTGACCAGTCCCAGCTGAAACGAATGCACTCAGCCGGAGGCATATAGCCAAACGTGGTCTTCACCCATGCCCTCTCGGAAATCTTTTTCATGAATGATTCATCAAGGGAGGCAGTGGAGGTCTTTTTCATCTGGCGAATGAAGTCTAACAAACACTCGCAGGAGTTATCAGATTCACATTGCCCGGGAAGCAAATGTGCGAGAGAGAACAAATTTCGCACCATTCTTGGTATCAACCAGCACACCCATTTTCACAAGCTCATCTTTGAACTCGTGGATTTCCTTTCCATAACATCTGTCACTATCATCAATGAAAGGGAGCGTTGTGATCTTGGAGATAGGCTCCCACTCTGTCTGGACCAAAAAGAATGCATTCTTTCGGTGGCTTGCAAGTAGTAAGTCTTGTTCACAGCCATTTTTCTTCAGCGATGCACTTTTTGAATTCAACTGGAAACACAAAATCTCTTGTCCTGATCAGCTCTCGGTAACAAGCGAGGAATGAGAAAACATGCTCCTTTTTGAAGGATGACCGTGCTTTCTCCCTAAAAGCCTTCAAAGAATGCCTTAACTGCATCATTAAGTTCAACCACCACGCCAATCTGTTTCAGCTCAGCCTTATAAAGGATCAAATCAGGGCCATAGTAGTCACCATCAATACATGGAAAACCATCAAAGACCTGTAGAATGGATCCCCACTGAGGGTCATGGAAGAAACATTCAGATGGATATTTAAAGCCGGTGTTAGTTTTTATGCACTTAGCATCTTTTAATGCACCAACAACTTTCCCTGATGAGGTGCTGTTCTGAAGACATTTCAGCAACAAAATCAATGCACCTGATGACAAGTAATTCAAGTCCCTTGAGGACTTCAGATTGTCCTTGACAACATCATAGTTAGCAATAAACTTGGCCACCACGCCAAGAAGCCCAAGCTCTGTGCTAAATTCATGGAGATAATCTCCATAGTACTCCCGATCAATAAAAGGAATGTCACTTACCTCAGATGCAACCTTCCAGCTCTTTCCATAGAGAATACATCCAACTGGGGATCTGACCCCTTGAGAAGTCCTCATCCAATTTCCCTTTTTGATACTGGCAATGTATCTATCAGGAGAAAGGAGCTTGTCTCTCAAATATTTGATCAGACCAAGCATAGCTATCACATGATTTTTCGATAAGCAAGAGGTGTCTGCCAAGGACATAAGGCGGTTCCCAATAAATTCACATGTTTCTGTATAAGTAGACATCAGCCCAACAACTTTCAACTCCTCCTCATAGCTACTCAGCTCATTATCATAGTAGCCCTGATCAATTATCGGGATGTCAATCATAACAGATGCATTTTGAAGTAGACTGCCCCATGATGAATTGTGTAGGAACGATTGACACGGAGGCCGATACCCTGTACATCCACTCATTGAGACCCTCAGCCAGCTTCCCTCCTTAATGGATTTCAAGAAGTTACTTGGCAATGTGATGCCCTTAGACCGAAGCTTTTGAATCCAACTCAACAACAGGAAGGCATTTTCCTTAGTCAATGGTGCAGAAACACAGCTATTAATAAGTGGCATTCGGCTGCATAGGTTTTCAACCTCTGCAATTGACAGATATCCTGAAGAAAAAGAGTGATACAGAAAGTGAACAAACGCCAAGAGAAGCTTGCGGTCTTCAATCCCAGGGAGCCGTCTCAGATATCTTTAAGTATTGTCTCACCTCCTCCCAGACTCTCTATTCACTCACAGACCACAAAAGAGCACTCTCTCCCTCCCATTTCTCTCCTCGGCAGAAACCCAGGAAATCAGAGGTATCCAAGCTATCCCACCGCCAATTCCAAGTAGCTTCCCCTCCTACTCCTTCACTTCGGTCTTCAATCCCAGGGAGCCGTCTCAGCCTCATCTCCTTTACCGACACACAAGGACGCATCCAGGTTCCCGACGCCGTCGCCAAGAGACACCATCGCCGCTGTCACCTGCTCTCCCCCCCCCCCCCTTCACCGCCTCTGTTCGTTTTCAATAGAGGTCAGAAGACGGAGAAGCGCACCTCGGAGCCCCCAGAAGTAGCCGACGGAGATCTCGGACACCGCGCACGCCCCCAGCCTTCCCTCGTCCGAGCTCCCAGCCACCCCAATGCTTCTTCCTCCGAGCAGTAGCAACAATCAGAAATCCCATCGGATCCCAGACACTCGCCGTAGCCCGGAACGCCGCCACCAACCTCCTCGCGCCCTTGTTTCGTCTCCAAGGTCGATTTCGTTTTTCCTATTCGAGTTCGGTTAAAATCGCATCAAATCCGTTTTTGCTCATTCATTATTCTCTCCAGTCGTTGAACGAAGCTCCTTCCCCGCCAATTTCAGCCGAAGCGCCGCCGTCGAAGCCGGAGAAGCCCTCGGAGTCGCGCGTTGTAAGTCCTCTGTTCTCCCTTCGTTTCTTGCGTCGCTTCCCCCATTCTGGTCGAGTCGTGGTCGGGATTGCGTTCTGATCACCTGGGTAAACCCTCGAGTCGAAACGGCCGCCGGAAAGCCGAGCTTCTCTTCTTCTTCCTCCTCCGTTTTTCCGATCTGGCGTCTGTACGCTGCTTGATCAGAGGAAGGAGACAACCTCCCTTTTCTTTCCTTGATGGGCTGGGCCGGATCCAATCTGTATCCGGGTTATATCGTTTTGTTATCCGGGTTTCAGTGGGTGGGGTATTACATCCGGACCCTTCCTCTCTTTCTTTTCTGGACTTGGGCCGGGTTTAGCTCTTGGATCCGGGTCTTCTTTCATTCTTCCATGGGTTGGGCCTGTTGGGAAATTGTTGGGTTGTTGTTATGGTTATTTTATTTTAAGAGGTTATTAGTGTTATGTTAGTATATGCGATATGGTTTATATTATGTTAGATTATTTATGAAATATTAATATTTTATGTTATCCTGATTTTCTGAAATATTAATATTTTATAGTCTTAAAAGTGATATTATTTGGAACATGTATTTGTGACGATTTAAATATGTAATTTTTTTGAAATTATGAAATGACTTATTGGCTTGGACTTATTTTGGTGTCTATTTTAGATAAATATTGTTGGTTAAATTATTAAGAAGAGTTTTAGGTTTTGAAACGAGAAATGCCGGAATTATTTCTATAATAGGATTTTGAGAGATTGGTTTAAGGTTTAAATGTTTTATGTCGGGATTTGGCTAAGTACGGTTTTAAAAGAATGGTTTATTTTCTGAGTTGACTTAACTTGAGATTTAAGAGTTTGGAAAACTTTAGGAAATGAGTTGGAAATATAGTTGGTAAGATTGTCAATGGGTTTAATTGGAAGAAGGATTTTTGGTTGATGTTGATCGTATCGGGAAGGTTTGGAAAACAGTTTTACTATCGATTGGTTTTGAGTATGTTGAGAACTTGAGTTCCGTATGTATGAATGGGTCCGGTAGCTTTTGGATTGCTCTGGACTTGCATTTGGGCCTTGCTTGTATTATCCTGTTGTTCTGCATCTTCAGGTAAGTTCTCTGGGAGGCTTACTCAGGTTTGACATTCATGCCTGTTGTTGCATTTTATGTTAGGTGTTGCATATGCATAAAAGTATGACATGTAGTATCATGTTTAGGTTGCACTAATTGGATGAGCATCTGCTTACTTTATGCGTGTGAAACAGAACGGCTGTTATCTGTGATAGTCCTAGAGTATTTTCTAGGGTCATAGGGTAGCCCAGCCTCATCGGGTACCCTGAGTCAATCGAGTCATTAACTTCCTTATATTATGATATGCCTGCGGGCTTTATTGTGGAGCAGGTTAGGCATGCGTGCCGCCCGATTATGATGGAATGCATTCACGAGCTAGCCAGACTCCGCCCTATCGGAAGGGGGTGGAGGTAGGAGAGGGATATGCCACTTGGCATTGTCTTGGGCCCTTTACAGTATTTCTGCACATTATTATACACAGGGGCATGCTAGTGTGTTTGACTTTCGTACTGCATTAGAGCATCTTTATTAGGTATAGCACATACTATGTGGCCTCAGTGAGGACTACCGGTCCCGCATGAGTGGCTCGATCTGACTTCTTTCCCCGTTCTTTTTTTAAAGGTATTTTCTGCAGATTATGAGTGCTCGATGTCTATATGACGGGGTTTCTTTTTGGCGAATTGGAGAACCTAGCTAATTCTCTAACTTGATATAAATGGTAATCATTCGCTTACGTTTTGGTTTTGACCCGGCTCTGCCGTGGCACTTGTATCTTTACTTTGCTTCCGCTTTACTTTCATTGGAATTGATTTCACGACATAGTCTTAGGACAGGTTAAGGGTACCCAATGGCCCTTCGAGGTTTTTAGGGTTTGAAATCCCTCTTTCTACTAATCTTAAATGAGTTTGAAACCTTGACCCGTACCTGGATTGCAAGATCCGAACAAGGGGTTTTATCCCTTGAAACGTAACCCGGAAATCATAATTCTGGGCCGTTACACTTTTTAACTTGTTTATATGGCAGCCATACACACCCTTAGTGTTTCAGTTGATTTTGATGACCTTGTAAGATCCAATTGGGTCCGGCTCCCATCCACTTCGAATTGAAATTGTACAGTGCATTTGGGCCAATTTTCGGGCTAAGATTAGTTTCAATTTTATTTTATTTAAAGAATTTACAATTTTGGCTCCTTATCCTTTTTTAATTACTTTTGAAATATGTGGGAAGCTTTGCAAATGACGATGTTGCTATGGTCTATCTGTTAACAGAGTTGTCATTCACCAAGGAGATGCACTCCTCTTCCTTAATCTTTATGTTCACCCATTGTGTTTTCACTTTTCAACTATCTTTGCTAATTAACATTAAAAACAGCCCATTTTCTGGTGCTTTTTGCTGTCATAAAACAGTGTTTTCAATTGCCATGAATCCATATTCAATGTGAAAGAAACTATGACATCAATCATAATTACGAGGAGCTAAAATGAAACAGCTGATCTTCATGACTAAACAACAAAGCTTTGACAATTCATCTTTAAATAAAATCTTTAGTTCATAAATAAACAACACTAATAAAAACAAAGAATGCAAGTGCCAATCAACTCTCTAAAAAATAAGCCAAGCTGTCATGATTGCTGGTTATTGAAAACAGATTATAAACATGTCCTTCTGCTCAAGAATATGCTGGTTTCTGAAGAGCTTGAAATTTCTAATCAACTGTCATAACCTTGCATTAAATTGTAACAAGTTAAAGCTTAACTATTCTACATTACATCAATAAAATAAGAAAATATTTATTTCACCTATATACCTAGGTGATTATGTGTCGAAGTATTCTGTAAAAATCCTTGAGGATTCTGATTCATAAACTCCGCAGTCCTATCCTACAACAAGAAAATCTTATTCATTACGAGAATAATAAGCAAATTTAGTTTATATAAAATTTGAAAATGTGATGATTTTACCTGACTAACTAAATGGGATTCTTGCAAGTGATGAAAAGAAGACATCATTTGATTACTTCCATTGGATAGTCCCTAATAAAAAGACATAAGTACCTTTGAAAAATGAAATGAAATAACATAGAATTGTAGAACTTTACCTGGAATAATTGAACAGAACTATTATTAGAATTTCTCAAAGGCTGCTCTGGAAAATTGTCATGATACATCATTTGGAATGTATTGTCATAGATGTGAGGTTGTTGATATATAAATCCAACTGAATCATTTTGTGGGTAGGGTAAACTATGCAAATATCCAACTTCCTGTTAATACCATACAAATCAATGACATATAAAGAAAATAAATTTGATAATCAACACTATGATTTTATTTTCATTTTCATTTGTATGTATACATGAGATGTACCTTTGATGGTTGATTTTTCTGAGCTGGTTTCCTCTTTCTTTGATCTATAGCTGATTGACCTTTTGAAGCTTGAGCTGAATTCTTCTTTTTCATTTTATGTAGTTTTTCATTCCAACCTTTTAACCGTCTTCCTCCTTGTCTCCCATCTTTTTTCTTCAAGACGACATTGGGAGGAATTATCGCACTACTTTGCTGCTGAGCACTAGCATTCAGATCGGGGATTAACAAAGTATCTACATGCCCATGTAACTGCATGTTTGACAACATCTTATCAACCTCATTAATAACATCACTCAACTTGCTGTCCAAAAATAAGGATGATTCTTCAAAATTGGAAGCTCGAGAAGCTATATTCACAAATTTGCGACACAAAGCTCTATATCTCCGTGTCGTGTCCAACTGAGGATCCTCAACAATAGTCCGCCCGCTGATATCTTGCACAGTTCCACTCCGTGCTTCTTTGCTCCATCGTTTTAGAATATATTTCTCAGGAACCAATTTAATGTTCATTGCATCGAGGACCTTTAAAGCATGAGAACACAGTATTCCCAATCTATCAAACATCTTGCAGCTACATGAAACTGTTTGGGTCAAAGGATTTCCGAGAACTGTATATTCTACATCAGAAACTTTGCTATCATCAAAACCAGAAATTGCAACTTTATACTCATTACTCGGCTGATCTTCAACTGATGGCTTGATATAGGCAGTTGTAGACCAATCATATTCATCTTGAAAGGCTTCAAAAATTTTAGGAGTGTACAACTGACCAACTTGTCTAAGTAAAGGAGTCCTTTTCATCTTCATTCTAGGCAACTTTTCTCGGGAATCGAATTCAGAGTTGATCTCATTTTGCCGCTTCTGCCTAACAACTCGCTCAAAGTGTTTAAAAAACTGCATCCACCCCTTATACTTATTATTTTAGAAGCAGGTTCTTTGTAAAAGAATGAGCCACATGTCATTCTCTAAGTAAAGGTAAGAAATACAGTTTTCACTTTCTCCCCCACGTTCTCACTTTCTTCACATGTTCTATTGCTTGCCAATACCAAAAACTGAAATTGGGCGTATCAAAACTCTCTCTTTTGGGCGATTGTTTGGGCGTTTCTTCCGTACCCTGCGCGTTGTTGTGTGTCGCCCGATTCACCGGCCCAGTGGTCCTCCGACGACA
The DNA here is from genome assembly GCA_037127255.1 of Persicaria tinctoria. Lineage (NCBI taxonomy): Eukaryota > Viridiplantae > Streptophyta > Magnoliopsida > Caryophyllales > Polygonaceae > Persicaria > Persicaria tinctoria. Next base: position 13,155,524 of record JBANSL010000007.1, on the reverse strand, counting down.
GTCCCGTTATGCCGAAGAAGAATGGTAGAAACAGTGGAGCCAGATCTGGATTGGAGTTCGAGGAAAAAGAGAAACTAGAACGGGATATCCGCTCGGCGCTTTTCAAGTCGGTTGCGAAGTTGGGTTCTCGATCAGACCAGGGGATGGCGCCGCCACCGAGGGGTTCCAGGCCGGTGTGGGTTCGTCGGCGGCCTCGGAACCGGTTGCTCGACGCATTCGCTCTAAAAAAGAGTCTGCCTCTGGAATTTAAGGATTGAGGGGGTCCGAGGGAGGGATGGGCGATTCCGGAATGGGCGCGCCGAGCACTGGAGAAGGGAAGAAGAGATTAAGAGTGGGTCGGACTTGGAGCAAGAGGAGAACTAGAGAATAGAATAGATCGAATAGAAGAAGAAAGGTGATCACTGCTTCATCCGCCATGGAAGAGAATAGAATAGAAGAAGGACGATTGTTTAGTTTGTGAATAAGGGTGATTGTTGCTTCCAGGGAGACTAGATATTCCTTCTTGGATTCCGACGCCATCGCTGCTTCCATGGTGATTGGGAGCACATGAGAACTGGAGAAGATAATGGAAGAAGAGATCTAGAAGAACAGGAGAACTATCGCTCAATTGAGTTTACAAGAGAAGAACGGTTGGTTGTGAGAGATTAGGGTTTTGTTTAATCGGCAGATATTTTAGGGTCTTGTAAAACTTTGTTTAATTTGGGCCTAAAATCAGTTTGTGCTTAAAAATTTAAAAGGGAAATCAATTTGGGCTTAAAAAATAAAAAGTGGAGAAAATCAATGTTCTAAAAGGCGCTAGGCGGCCGCTAGGCGGTGGGTGGCCGCCTAGCGCCTAGGCGGTTAGGCGGGTGCCTAGGCGGCGCCTAGGCGGACTTAGAACAAACTTGATTATTTCCTTATATTTTGACGAATAATACTTGTCAATAATTCATATAATGTAATAATAATCCATAATATCACTCATAAATCCAAATTTGTAGTAGTTAACTAACACTAAAGTAAATAAACGCAAAAGTACATGTCTGACTAACAACTCTAAACCTACTAAAATCCAAAACTATAAGTTCGACTGAAAAACAAATGCATCCCGACATGGGGGATAAAAAACCCTAAGTCAACTAATCATATGCTTAGAAGCGCAAATTGAATAATCGTTGGACTAGGCGGGCCCAGGCGGCGCCTAGGCGGGATCAGTCGGGCCCAGGCGGCGCCTAGGCGGCGCCTAGGCGGGACTAGGCGGTTCCTGGACGAATTTCCGCCTAGAGGTCCGCCTAGGCTTAAAAATTCCTAGGTCCCGTCCCGCCTAGCGCCTAGGCGGCGCCCAGGCGCGATTTTTAGAACACTGGAGAAAATAGACAGCATTAGGACTTGAACTTGAGATGGGTTGCTAACACGCTTAAGTTCAATACCAACTAGGCTAGCAGACTTTAATGATATTCTAAGGATTGTATATATATTAGTACTATACTAGTGTAATACCCGTGCCTTGAAGGCACGGGAGCTTGATTTATTTTAATTTGAACATCATTTTATATATTTATATAATACTATATTAATATATACACGTGTTTAAAACAAAAATATGTATAAAGTAATTTTTTATAATTTATAAATTAGTTGGAAAGAGATACGATACAAATTTTGAAAATGATTTAATAAGGTAATGTATGTAGACGAATTATGAGAATATTGCAATCGGAAAAAAAAAATGGAAACATGTCTCAATATTTACGGCAATATAACTGATAATTAAAAAAAAAAGGGAATTGATTCAAATCATATTTAAAATAGGAAACAAATATTTTAAAGTTTCCATAATAATATTGAGCAATAAGAAAATCTCATTTGAATAAAAAAATTCAACTTTAATTGTGGGTGTGACACGTCAGCAAAATGCTAGCAGAATTAGTAATATATATATATTGCAATCGGGAAAAAAAAATAGAAACATGTCTCAATATTTACGACAATATAACCGAAAAAAAAAAGGAATGGATTCAAATCATATTTAAAATAGGAAATAAATATTTTAAAGTTTCCATAATGATATTGACCAATAAGAAAAGCTCATTTGAATAAAAAATTCAACTTTAATTGTGAGCGTGACACGTTAGCAAAATGCTAGCAGAATTAGTAATATTAATAGATATATTGCAATCGGGAAAAAAAAATAGAAACATGTCTCAATATTTACGACAATATAACCGAAAATAAAAAAATAAAAAAAGGAATGGATTCAAATCATATTTAAAATAGGAAATAAATATTTTAAAGTTTCTATAATGATATTGACCAATAAGAAAAGCTCATTTGAATAAAAAAATTCAACTTTAATTGTGAGCGTGACACGTCAGCAAAATGCTAGCAGAATTAGTAATATTAATAGATTACCGAACCTATAAATTCAAAAAAAATTAAACGATTCGTGTCGGGTATCCGACAAGGGATATGCCCGAACCGTATCCGAATCGTTTAATGTCGTGTTTTAGCGGTTTGTGTCATTATCGTGTCGTGTCTTTTCGGTTTCGTGTTTTTTCGTGTCGTGTCAGTCGTGTCGGGTTTTTCTGCACACCCCTAACTTTCCTCCTCCGCCTTCTACTGATGGTGCGGGTTTGGAGAACTCGACGACATTTGGCATTTTTTTTCTTCCAATTGTCTTGACTTCCGATGGCATTTGGCAAAGCTTAAACCTTTTTTATTCTGGGTTGGACCAATTTTGGATTACAAGTTGTTGTAATTAAATAGATTGAATTGGTAAATTAGGCTCGCTTTCGATTCTAAATTCTCCAGACTTCATAGTAACATTGAAAGGGAACCTAAGTAGTGTGCGTGAGGAGCTCAAAGTCTCGAACCTTTGTCTGATCGAGTCATGCTCCCGCAAGTCCTCAAGTGTCTCCGGGGTATTCAGTCGTCAATGGAGGCATGGAGAGGTGGTGAGGAGGTTGGGAATATGGTGGTACGGTGGTGTTTAGGCTGCCCCATCAATGGAGGTGGTGAAGAGGTTAGGGTTATGTTGGTGGTGGTAGGTAAGGCGGAGAAGTAGGCAAGTAGCAGGGTTTGTTGGTTTTTTCTTATTTTTTTTTACAATTAATGGGTTAGTTAATAAAGAAAATCTAGACTATTGATTTTTATTAGGAGGATATAAGGAGATCTCCTATTATGAGAGGATCTCATTCCGTAAAATAAGGTTACAATACTAAATAAAATAAGAATAAATAAATCAAAACACAAAAACATCTAAAAACAAATCGTATATTGTATGCCATTTGGAATAATTGGACTCCCATGAAATACACATTGCCTTAAAACAAGTAAAATATAAATCATTCATTTTATTCCGTCTTATTCACGAGCATGGTGTGAAATATATTATGACAATGAAAATTAGGTTCCGATATTAAATGCAATAGGAATAACAAGTACCAAAAATATTTAAAAAAATATCTAAAAAGAATAGTCTATTATAGGGAAAAGTGAAGTAATTGAGTTCTAATTAAAATACACACGACCTTAAAACAAGTAAAAAACATAAATCGTTCATTTTCTGCAGCCCATCTCACAAGCATGGTGTGAAATTTATTATGGTTATGAAAATTGATTTTCAATATTAAATACAATAAGGAAAAAAAATATTCGATGCTCAACCTATCATATATTTAAGTCTGGAGTTTGACAAGAGTTCCAATATATTTCTGTTGTGCAAAATATTTAGATAGTAATGAATAGTTTACTCCATTGATGAAATTTGTGAAATTGAATATTTTAAATTATTGATAAAATTTCATCATACAATATTGGTGTTATTCAAGTGAAATAGAAGGTTTCGATTGTGATTTGACAGGTTTAATCATTGCAACTAAGTATTTAATCACTGTGATTTGATGAGTTTAATGTTTTGACCTCTTAGGGTTCGTACTTAAACATAGGGTACATTTTTCTAATTAAGTGTCTAAGACATTATAAAACACACACACACACACTAAATATCATTTTTTTATTCTTTAGCTATATAGGGTTTATACATTTAAACTTAAGGTATCTTTATCAAATCATTTTATAATTTAGACCAATTTAAAAGGTGCAACATGATGTGTAATAGATAAAGTATCATAGAGGATCCAAACTCAAATTTCATAAGTAAAACAGTATAAGGTTTCTTTTCTTTACCTCGATCAGGACGGATGTTAGGAGAAGCGTGGAAGAGGTTGATTTACTATTCCTCGCCAAATTTGAAGTATCGATCATCTCAAAAAAAGAAAATTTCAAAGAACAACATGATAAAAATCATGTGCAATATGTTAGTAGAAAATTGATGTGTCGAATATTTTGTTTAATACACCAAACTCGATCGAAAATATTATGAAAAAACCCGAACAAGGTTCGGGAAAAGAACTAGTTATATCCATGTTGCAATGCAAATAATCTTTCAGATCACGATTCAGGCTCTCAATTAATTGTGTGCTCCGCATCCCTATTGAAAAAACATCTCTCATATAACATTCTGCCCATTTTTTCTTCAAGGCATAAATACTAGAGGAAATGGCACTAAATAGCCTAAAAAACGGGCCTATTTACTGAAATAGCCAAGGAGTGAAAAAATGGGTCAAAATGGCCGGGCTAATTTGTGCAAATAAAACTGCCGGTTATTTCCCACTGTTTGTAACCGGGATTAGCAGGTGAGGGAGGGGAAAGGAAAACGAGTGGGAGGCCATGGCTGAATCCCGCCCTCTCGCCTCTCAGATCCGAGATCCTTTCCCACCCTCTCGCCTCACCCTTCTCGCTCGTCTCCTACCTCTGACCGGCCATGGCTGCTCCTCCCTTCGTCCTCGCTCTCCGACGGCCATGGCTTCTCCTACCCAATTCAAAACTCAGTAAAAAAAGTCATCGTGGGGGGTGAATTGAGAGGAGGAAGACGAAATTCGACCTAGGGGAAAATAACGAGAGCTCACATCCCTCAATGGAGAAGAAGAGAAGCAGGGAGAGGGACCCGATCTCCCTCCGCCGAGATCATACGGTGGCCGCCCTCCTCCTCAACACCCACCACCGTCTAGGGTTCCGCCCATGCCCCTTCACTCCAGGTCCGAGCCTGTCGATCGAGAAAAGGTCTCTCTTTTGTTTCTTTCTTCCTCTCATTAGATACCCTATTTAGCAGTTGCCGGTTCTTATTTTGATGTTTCACCATATTCTTTGTGGTCTATGGATCTTAATTTTTGAGCAATTGTGGCCGCTTCTTCTTCGATCGAATAGTCAATTGGAATTTGCTCCCTTTCTTAGTATTCTATACTTTGGTCATTTTGGAACCCTAAAAATGTAGGTGTTGATATCAAAGGTGAGATTTGAGAAGCGGATTTCATTTATGTGGCATGCCATTTCTTGCTGCGTTGCAGTTATTGAAGATTCCATTTGTCATTTAATACATGCTTTGAATCTCAAGAAACAGCAAATTTTTTTACTAGGATAACATGAATTCTGATTGTAAACTCTGGTGGAGATGATTAAGTTACCTGTCATGAATTTGCTTGACTTTTGTTTTGTCCTTTGTCTGTCTGATGAAGTTATCCTTTTTCAATCGAGGCTCTAATTCAATCTTTTTACATTTCCTATTTGAAAAGTAAAGCTCTATACACTTTGCAGTTCCTTGTTCTGAATTTTTGTAGTGTAATTTTAAAAGGATTAAGCATCTCAGACTAGTAATCACTGAGATCATGTACAGATGTAGCAGTGTCTCATTAAGATTGCCTTTAGAATCTTCTTTCTACCTTTAAGCTCTATAAAATAAATGTAGAACCTTTATTTTTATTCTTCAAATGCATAACTCTCGGATACTTTGTTTGGCTGCTGCATATCTTATAGAAAATGTTCTGTCTGTCCAGTTTGTGGTGCATTTGATTCACATGCCACATGTTTTTATTCCAGTGTGTTCAAATTCAAGGGAAAACTCATTAATTTAGCAAAAAGAAGTGGCATTTATCCTATCAATCCTTAATTATGTTGTAATTCTTTTGAGCTTTCCCCCCCCAAGTTATTGAAATTCTTATGCCATTTTGCAGTAAGAGCACTGAAAAGAAGAGGAAACAACCTCTATTGGAGTTACCTGATGGTCAAGGTTTTGGTGATCACATCCAATTGTTGCAAATCTATGAGCAGTGGCATAAATACGTTTATGACTTTGATTGGTGCAAGGAGCATGGTCTGCAGGTTGTGGTTTCTTCTTTCTAGCATGCTACTAATTAACATGATAGAGTGCATTATGTGTTTGAGGATTGCTATACTGATATTTACCAAGCAGGCTATGCACTTTGTGACGTTTGTGTCCGCTGGTCTAATTGATTATAAACATGCCTGAGCATTACGTTCTTCAGAGCCAGTAGAAAATGATACCAACATGCATGTGCAGTGTACTGTCAATTCTCTTTTCTAGAATTTCCATAGCTACAAGAATTAGGTAAAGATCATCAGAGTAGATTAATGGTGGAATTTCTGGTGTACTCATTATGATTGCTGGTATCGGTTGGGTTGTCTCTGTTCAGGTGCGAGGAATAAAGTTCGCCAAGGATGTTAGGAAGCAGTTATCTTAAATAATGCAAAAGATTTCAAAAGGTGAAAATCCATTTTTGTATGATTGCATTGTCTATAGTTGATGAGATGGCATGGCACAAATAAAATGATTTTTCTGTTCTTTTATGGCTTATGCAGTTACAACTCATCCAAGTGTCTGTTTTGCTTACAATATGCTAAGAGAATTGAAGCTTTCACAAGCCTTATAGTTATTACTCATTGTATTAGCTCTAGAATGTAGACATAGCATGATTATAAATCATTTTACATTGGACACGTAATCCCTGCATGCATTAGAAGTTAAGTTGCCCATGTTATGGATCTTTTTCATGTCTATCTATGATTAACTTCTCTGGTACGAACTGAGGCATATTTGTCTAAAAGTCATAGTCAATGTGTCACGTACCGACATCACATATCTCTGGTTTAACTACAGATTCTCACCTGTTTACGTTGAAGAATCCACTTGTATAGAGAGCTAAAAGAATGCAGCATGTGTTCATATGCGTGTTTGTGATGGACCGCATCAGCCTGGTTTAGCTACATATACTCCTGTCATCTCTTCTTCTTCACTTTACCTTTCTTTGCTTTTTTTCTGGTCTTAGTAAGCAAGCACAGTACTTGTGACTTGTGAGCAACAAGTGAAAGCCAGTTTTCTTGGTAGGTTGTAAGTCTGTAAATTTAGAGATGTATTTGAGACATTCATCATTTATGGAGATATCTATTCTCAAAATCTTTGATTGATAGATTTTATAAATAGCCTATTAGCTCAATTGGGAGAGCGTTGTGTTTGTACACAAAGATGTGAGTTCGACTCTCACATAGGCTAATACGGAGTATGCGTTCATATCTCTATGGACTTATACGATTGAACATGGTAGAAAATATATACACTAATGGCAGGACAAATTTGTGAATCTGGTACGATAAATTTGTGAATTATGAATATCTATGAACTTATAAAATTATGAACTTGGTAGGAAATATATAGACTAGTGGTAGGACAAATTTGTTAATCTGGTAGGATAAATATACGATAATGGTATGATAAAAATGTAATCACCGAAATTCCTAAGTGTATAACTTGACACTAATGGTAGGATAGATGTACACGAATGGTAAGATATATTTGTACTATTGGCAAAGAAGTAGAATTAATATTGATCAATCCACAAATCCCAGACTAGTAATTATTGAGGCGTAAATTGACCATAATCTCAATCTCAATTACCAATCCATAAATCCCAATCGCAATCCAATTTCTACCAATCAAAATTCATGAATCAAATCTAAGTCAATGCTAGAGCGACTGAATTAGAGCCTCTACCCTTGGATATAATGTTACTTAGGTTTCCTTCATCTTCTGTTGTAGGTTGAAAACCCTCTACCCTTGATTGTTTTTCTGAAAAATGTGGAACATCATTTGTTACGGTTTCTAGCTTGATTTTCCTTGAAAGCTATTTAAATTGGTATGATAGATGCACAAAAATGGTAGGATATATGGAAACTATTGGTAGGATAAAACAACGATATCGGTAGGATCAGAATGGTAGGATTGATGGAAACTAATGGTAGGAGAAAACAACGATATTGGTATGATCATAATGGAAACCCAGTAATTCCTGTATAACTTGACACTAATGGTATGATAGATGCACACTGATGGTACGATATATTTATACTATTGGAAAAATGTAAATGCATAATTGACTTTACGAAAAAAAAATTACTTCCACATGAATCTCAGAAAAGCAAAAAGAGAAGGCAGGCTCCACAGGCAGAGACTGAAGTTATATGAACCACATATGCAAAAGCTATACATGGATATATCATGTGCGATGATGAATCCCAAGGTATGGTCCCTATCCTGGATAAAGTTAGTGCTACACTGAAAGACAAGATCCAAGTAGTGAATATTGACACTCAGAAGTACCCAGTCATCGCTGACAAGTTCATGATCATCACAGATTTGTCCTATCACCAATGTATATATTTTCTGTCATGTTTATAATCGTATAAGTTCAGAGAGATTTATGAATTGGTCCTAACATGTTCGTAAATGTGTCATACCATTAGTGTATATATTTTCTACCAGATTCATAATTGTATAAGTTTAGAGAGATTCATAAACACACATACTCCGTATTAGCCTATGTTAAAGTCGAACTCACATCTTTGTGTGCAAACACAACGCTCTACCAATTGAGCTAATAGACTATTTTCAATGGGTCCTTATGATCGTCTAGGCATCAAGAAGTGATAATTTCGCAAGAAGCAAAAATAGCGCTTGAATTTGTTATCTTAATTTGCAAGTCATGCAATTGATCAAAAAGAGAGTATACATTACGAACTCTCTGCAACCGGTCTCGTGAAACCGTCACCTTGGGGTAGTTCTGTTATAAGAAAAAGGAATAACTACAAAGGATAGGTACAAGATCACTTACACATCGCTGCCACGGTCATCGGACAAACTTCTTGCACTTTTTCAGGTATGAAAGGACAGTTGTACACTATTGGTAGGACGGAAATATTCTATTGGTAGGATGGGGACTGTATCGTTTCCTAGAATGAACGAGTAACTTTTTCCTCGTCCTTTCCGCTTTTTGCAGAGCATGTTATGATATGGTGTTTCAGATACTCCTTTCAAGCTTATATATGTTTTTGGGGGACACCCATCAATGCAATCATTGCATTTTCCCCTCATAAATGCTCTCCCCTTTTCTCAAAAGAGGAATTCTGTTTTGGCGTCAAAAGCACACTGACAGCCCGCTAAATCAGCTACAGTGAATCCCCTCCAGATTCTTTCCAAAATATCTCCAGGTATGGAAAGACAGGTTTAGCCTATTGGTAGGACAAATTAATTCTATTGGTAAGATGGACATTCTACAGTTTTCTGAAATGAACGGATGATGCCTTTTGGTGCCACATGTCACTGACACCTACTGACAGCTACAATGTAGCTACAGTGTCCCCCACCTTCACCTGCAACTCCCTCTCCCGGTTACCACTTTTATTTGCACAAAAGTGCCATTTTCTACCCCATGCAAATAATCTAGCCACTTGGCTATTTGTGCAAAGTTTTTTTTTATGTGGCTAGTTATGCAAATCGCCCTTTCTAATATTCTATTGCTTGCTAATTTTTTTAAAACAAATCTTTTTTATTTGTTTTATATATAATCGATTAAGAAGATTTTATATGTCAATCATTTAATTTAATCTTTTACGTCTTATGGAGTAAAATTTCATCTAATAACATTTGAATATTCCAAGCAATAAATATGTGACATTTATTATAATTTATATACAACCTCTTATTTATAGGTGTTTAAGATGGAGATTGAAGTTATCTAACATTGATATAAAGGAAGAAAGTAAACAATATTCAAGGGACGGAGATATAATAGATAATTGTTTAAAGTTTTTATTTTACAAGATATAATTAATTTAAACTAAGTTATTTTTTTATTTTTTTTTACAGTATGCAATAAATTGGATGTACTAACGACATCCATGATCATCTTGCAAGATGATGTTTTGGAACTCACAACAACCGGAACTCAAGATAAAAGTACAATTCAACTGAGATTTAAACATGAATAATTGATATACTAAAATATAATTTATTAAACAACTTACTACGTACTTTTGAACTTATTAGCTAGGGATTAATATAGGTAGATACTATATAATTTATCGTAGTATTAAACTATATTAATATTTTAAATAAGACCGTAGTTAGGTAAAGTAGACCAATTATTAACAAGATCAATATTTATTAACAAGATCAATATTTTGGTTAAACACGTTATTTAGTTAAAGTAGACCAATTATTCCAATGTAAGAGGACTATTTTATTTTTTATTTTGTTTTTTTTATAAAGTTAAAAATTTATTCAGCACATTAGAAAGATTATTCAGTTAAAATTATATTATTCGGTTAGATTAGAAAGATTATTCGATTAAATGTGATATATTATTCGGTTAAATTAGAAATATTATTGGGTTAAATGTGATACATTATTCGATTAAATTTGAGAGATTATCCGATTAAATTATACAGAGTAAATATTATTCGTATGTAAGAAGACGTTTGTTTACACCTTCATTAGTTTTTGGGAGGTTAAAATAATAATAAAAAAATTGTACATTATTCGATGAAATTACAAAGATTATTCATATGTAAGAGGACGTTTAAAAAAATTATTTATAGAAATTATGATTATCGATTAACAGAATTATTTATAAAAATCATTATAAATGAAAATAAAAATAGTGGAGGGCAAATTATTATTGGGACAAAAAAAATTATATACGGTAATAGCTTTGATTCTTTAAAGGGAAAGAACAAGATCAATTTCTCTTCTTCTTTTCCTTTTTTGTTGTTGGAATAAGTTATATTTGTATGTGAATGAGGGAATGGTAATAGCTTTGATTCTTTAAAGGGAAAGAACAAGATCAATTTCTCTTCTTCTTTTCCTCTTTTTGTTGTTGGAATAAGTTATATTTGTATGTGAGTGAGGGAATCAAAGTCCTTAGTTTGGAATCAATCAGTCGCATAGGTTACAACACAAAAGCAAGGGAATGGTTTTACCTTTTGCTAAATTTAGATGAGATAAGTGTAGAGAGGTAAGGATAAGGGTTGTGGATGTTTAGCTAGAATTAGGAGGCATCAGCTGGAAGAAGGAGAGAGGCAGTGGTGTGGGTACAGAGCTTGCAGCAGCTCTGGGTTGAACCCATTTGGAAGAGGGAGGATGAAGACAAAAAGGAGAAAGTAGTCCAAACATCGAAATTCAATTTACCCAAAAAAAATGCCCCGGAATTCCGCTCTCTCGATCTAATCCCGACTCGATCGAATTTGATTTTTGAAAATTCGAGGAAAGATGTCGCCATGTTAAGTTAGTTTCCAAATTTTTATTGTAGGTCGGAAATTCGTTCCATGAGTTTTAAAATCCGATTTGGAGAGTTTTTCCACTACATCCTGCTTTAAAATTCATTTTGATTTTCTTTTTCCAAGAAATTATGATTTAAAAATCCGAGCATTTACAAAACCCACTCCATTTCTATGCACAATTAATTTTGATTCAATATTTATAATAAAATTATAAATTTAAATTCATGTAAGTATAAGATATCAAACTAGGGCATAAACTATACCATAATATGTCACTTATAATTAGAAATAACATTATTTCTTCAAAAATAAAATATTGAACATAAAAAATAGGGTTTTATTTTGAAAATGCACCATATGTAATAGAGTGTTTTTTTTAAGAAAACACCTTTTATTTTACAAAACAAAAAAAACTTAAATATATAATTTATTCAATCGAAACACCAAACTCTATTTTTCAATTAAATGTTTCAATTTTTTAAATATATTTTATGTCAATAAGACTATAACCAAAATAGTCTTATTTAACTCATTTTTTTTAAAAAAAAACACCATATATAATAATTTTATTAAACAAAAAAAGTTCAAATTCATTATTTAATTAATAAAAATATGTTATACTACATAATATAATCCAACTCCTTTAAAAAAAACTACAAAGGCAAGTTGATAAGAAAATTTTTATTATATACAATTTCTTTTTAAAAAAGTGTTAGTTAAATAAGGGCATTTCCATTATAGATTAAAAAATATCACTTACATTATATAAAGTGTTTTTGTTTTAAAAAGATTAAAAGGTGTTTTTGTTTTTAAAAAATTGAAAGGTGTTTTTTTTATTAAAAAAATATTTTAAAAAGTGTCTTCTTGAAGAAAAAAACCCATAAAAATATAAAGATTTAATAAATAATTAACAAAATTATCAAGTATATAAAACCAAGATTTACTATTTGTACACATGTACCATTTAGATTAGTCAACGAGATGATATAAAATAATATAAGCTCTTAAATAGACTTATAAAATAGCAAAATTTATATATTTACGCCCCATGCGTAGTATGTCTTTGCTAGTTTATAGACAATAAATCATCTTTAACAAGGTGAGATTGGACTCACGGGTCAAGATAATTGTGTGGTGCTTCCTCGAGCAAACTTTTGTCACATTAATATATAATAGGGCGATTTGCATAACTAGCCACATAAAAAAAAAACTTTGCACAAATAGCCAAGTGGCTAGATTATTTGCATAGGGTAGAAAGTGGCCCATTTTTGCAAATAAAAAAGGTAACCGGGAGAGGAAGTTGCAGGTGAAGGGGAGGGATACTGTAGCTGTCAGTAGGTGTCAGTGACATGTGGCACCAAAAGGCATCCTCCGTTCATTTCATAAAACAGTAGACTGCTCATCTTACCAATAGAATTAATTGGTCATACCAATAGGCTAAACCTGTCTTTCCATACCTGGAGATATTTTGGAAATAATCTGGAGGGGATTCACTGTAGCTGATTTGGCGGGTTGTCAGTGTACTTTTGGCGCCAAAACATGATTCCTCTTTTGAGAAAAGGGGGGGCATTTATGAGGGAAAAATGCAATGATTGCATTGATGGGTGTCCCCCAAAAACATATATAAGCTTGAAAGGAGGATCTGAAACACCATATCATAACATGCTCTGCAAAAAGCGGAAAGGACGAGGAAAAAGTTACCCGTTCATTCTAGGAAACGATACAGTCCTCATCCTACCAATAGAATATTTCCGTCCTACCAATAGTGTACAACTGTCCTTTCATACCTGAAAAAGTGCAAGATGTTTGTCCGATGACAGTGGCAGCGATGTGTAAGTGATCTTGTACCTATCCTTTGTAGTTATTCATTTTTCTTATAACAGAACTACCCCAAGGTGACGGTTTCACAAGACCGGTTGCAGAGAGTTCGTAATTTATACTCTCTTTTTGATCAATTGCATGACTTGCAAATTAAGATAACAAATTCAAGCGCTATTTTTGCTTCCTGCGAAATTATCACTTCTTGATGTCTAGACGATCATAAGGACCCATTGAAAATAGTCTATGCCTGTGGAGCATAGCTTGAGATTCATCATCGCACATGATATATCCATGTATAGCTTTTGCATCTGTGGTTCATATAACTTCAGTCTATGCCTGTGGAGCCTGCCTTCTCCTTTTGCTTTTCTGAGATTTATGTGGAAGTAATTTTTTGTCGTAAAGTCAATTATGCATTTACATTTTTCCAATAGTATAAATATATCGTACCATCAGTGTGCATCTATCATACCATTAGTATCAAGTTATACAGGAATTACTGGGTTTCCATTATGATCCTACCAATATCGTTGTTTTCTCCTACCATTAGTTTCCATCAATCCTACCATTCTGATCCTACCGATATCGTTGTTTTATCCTACCATTAGTTTTCATCTATCCTACCATTTTTCTGCATCTATCATACCAATTTAAATAGCTTTCAAGGAAAATCAAGCTAGAAACCGTAGCAAATTATGTTCCACATTTTTCAGAAAAACAACCAAGGGTAGAGGGTTACCAGTCTACAATAGAAGATGAAGGAAACCTAAGTAACATTATATCCAAGGGTAGAGGCTCTGATTCAGTCGTTCTAGCATTGAATTAGATTGGATTCATGAATTTTGATTGATAGAAATTGGGTTGAGATTGAGATTTATGGATTGGTAATTGAGATTGGGATTCACGCATCAATGATTACTAGTCTGGGATTTGTGGATTGGTCAATATTAAATCTACTTCTTTGCCAATAGTACAAATATATCTTACCATTCGTGTACATCTATCCTACCATTAGTGTCAAGTTATACACTTAGGAATTTCGGTTATTACATTTTTATCATACCAATATCGTATATTTATCCTACCAGGTTCACGAATTTGTCCTACCACTAGTCTATATATTTCCTACCAAGTTCATTATTTTATAAATTCAGAGATATTCATAATTCATAAATTTGTCGTACCAGATTCATAAATTTGTCCTACCATTAGTGTATATATTTCCTACCATGTTCAATCGTATAAGTCCATAGAGATATGAACGCATACTCCGTATTAGCCTATGTGAGAGTCAAACTCACATCTTTGTGTGCAAACACAACACTCTACCAATTGAGCTAATAGGCTATTTTCCATCAATCTTCATTATTAATGCATATTAAGTTATTAACAGGCATTTTTCTTTACCTTCACAAACTTTATAAATCTGTTTAAAACTTAGTTTTTTTTTAGTGTGTGTAAAAGAGCATCCATATAACATGAGAGAGATTAAGATCAGTAAAATTACCATCACCATAGGAAGCCATTGTAAGGGGAGAAGAGATCAGCTTTCCAGCCAGGGAAGCAATATCCTTCAGTGTAACTTCATCAACAGCTTTGAGGAAGTGCTCCACGGGTTTCCTGAAAAGGCAAGATAAATCATTCAAAGACATAATCTATCTACTAACACAAAATACTTATTCAGACATGAAAAAGATATTTATCAGTAGATTTGATGGCCCTTGGGGCTCATAAAACACCTTAGTTCAATTGGAAATAGTTTTAATAAACCTCCTTTACCCAAAGGAAGTAGTTTTAATAATAATGATCATCATAGCTTTCTCAGAAAACACCTTAGTTCAATTGGAAATATAATAGCAGGTCATATACGAGATCCGCTAACTCACGGAGAGTAGCATCCTTCCAAGTGTAAATCTGGACTTCATCCTTTGGTTCCTTGCCTCATACAGAAAATTCCTCTTTGTCATGGTGACCTCCAACCTGTGCAAACAATAAAGTTCACTAATACAGACATTGCAACAGACTCATGGAAAGAAGAATAAAAAAAGGGATACAGAGGCAAGGAAGAACAACAATGTTCTTAGAGATGACTGTGTTTGCGTAATGCGTACCTTAGTGAAAACTTGAAGCAACAAGGGGCATGTCTGCATTTAAAAAAGAAGCAAGAAAAGATCAAATCTGCTATGATGACAGGTAGGAATGGATAATAAACTGAAGAAAGCTAGGAATTGGAAGTAAGAAAGCTAGGAATTCCCGAGTAGATCAACCTTTCGAGCCCGTAGAGCAGAAAGCCATTCTCTAGCAAATGAATGCTAACTACATGACTGACTCAACAACAGGCCCCTAATGGGTTTTGTTCACCCATTCACTAACTGAATTTACCAATTTCCATCTTCTTCTTGATTGCCTTTTGACCATGGTTAATAAAGGAATCTATGATTCCGGAGACAGTAAACACACCTGGTGGAGTGCCTGCACATGTGGAAAAAAAAAGATTGAACATAAAAACAACACTTCTAGCTCTACATACTCAATTTCATGATTTCCATGTAAATTGCAAGCAAAACTTCCTTGATTTGAACAAGATTCAGACCACACCACAGGGCTCAAATCCTTTTATTTTTTCAACAAACGGTATATATTTATATGGGCATGAATTTGAAGGTTACGAAGAGAGTAACTTGTAAAATCAACAATTTTGCAATAAGTTAGCAAACCCTTAAGCTAATATATAGAAGATGGAACAAAAGTCAGAAGCTCATAGACATAATCTCGTTTGGTGCTATCTGCTGTTCCCGGCATCACAAAAGGAATGAAACTATAGCTGATTCAACTGTCACAGTGCAAACGAAATGCTAGCAGAGATGACCATAACAACTAAATCACAGATTCACAGGTTTTCCATTACAATTTCTACCATATTGCGATTGATCGAGCGCAAGTCAGAACTCGTTTATAATTGATACGCCACTTTAGTCAAACTTGCAAATCAGGCCACTTTACAAGTTTCGACTAGAATTAGGGCTAGTCAATAATGCAAAACCTAGAAACGCATCACATGATTATACGAAGTAGTAAAAAAAAAAATCAGAGAAACTGAATCTAAGACCTGCGACGTAGTCAATGGCGGTGGATTCACGGACATCGCGAGCCTTCTTGCCGATAACCACCGCGAGCTCCACCTCGTAATGGAGCGAATCACAGGGATGCGGAACCTCAACCCTGTTTTCCCCAAAACAAATCCCTAATTCGACAGATCCCCGAACCCCCAAACCCCAAATCGCTGTCTCTCGCTTCTTCTTCGACTACTTCTTCCTCCTGTCGCTCCTCCTGGTTTTCGTCTCTCTCTGTCTATAGCTTTGAGATGGAAACGTCTCTCTCCCTCCCTCCTTTAATTTGATAACTCCCTGCTGCCGGTTACCAACCGGTTACCAACAGTTAAAAACAACCGGTTGTTTTAATTGCATAAGATAGCCATGGCTATTTTGTGCAAAATTTTCACCCTCTTGGCTATTTGTGCAAATAGGCCCGTTTTTTAGGCTATTTAGTGCTATTTCCTCTATATAATACTAGTATATGATACCCGCCCATTGTGCGGTTATTTTATAATTATATATATTATGTATTTTTATATGAAGTTTTTTTATTAAAGTTTGAAGGCTAAAATAGATAAGTTTTTTTTATTGAAGTTTGATGAAATTTTACTCTATATGATGTGAAAGATTAAATTAAATGATTGACATATAGAATCTTCTTAATCGACTATATATATATATATATATATAAGATTTGTTTTTTAAAAATTAGGAAGCAATAGAATATTAGAAATTAGTTTAAAATATGTTGAAGTTAATTTTGGGTATATGACGGAATGTAGTTGAGTAGTTTAAAAAATTATCATTAAGACTTATCTAAAAAGTAATCCACACATGTATAAATTGAGTTATATTTTATATAGATTTCTTTTGTAATATAGTCATAATCAATTTCAGTGATCTAAAAAGATAAGTTTTTTACTAACTATATTAACTTATTAATTGATGTGGTCCAAAAAAATTATACCACTTTAATTCAGAATATTGCGCGTTTTGTTAATTAATTACAATTTATTATATTAATTATATTAAAATATTATATTAGATTATCAATTGTCGTGGCTCACAAAAATTATATAAATATATTGTATTCAATTTGATCTAAAAGGTAGAATAACTAACCAAACATTCTTTTTTCATCTTTTAAAATCTTGACAACATGGTACATATTTATATATAGATATATTATATCGAATTTGATTTAAAACGTAGAATAATTGATCAAATATTGGATATATTATTTGATCTAAGAATAGGCTTTCACCACTTGGCAGAACTTTTATAAATTAAGTTCTTGATAGTTATATATAGTTATCTTAATTTGTTTCAATTTTATGTAAATATTTCCAAAATTATTTCTTTTGATGAATGCCATTTTATAAAAATTTCAAATTTGATCTAAAAAGATGAATGTCATTTACGTAGAGTTTTTATCTCCCACTGTTGTATCATATTAGCCTGATAAGATCAGACGTCTTGGTCTTGGATCGCTGCTATATAGCCTATATATATGTGTATTTATATATTTATTTGGTCACATATTATAAAAAAACGGATCTAAAAAAATAATCATAATTAAAATATAAGGTTGCATTGGATAGATGATTTGATATAAAAAAATATATTTTTATTTGATTTCAGACCTCTACTTTAGTATTTTATATAGATAGATATAGATTAAAATGATAGCGTATATATGTTGGGGTGATATGTAACATCATATTCTAAAATTTTAGGGCTCTGAAACTTTTTTTAAAACCAATTAATAAAATAATTTAATTGATCATCTTTTCTTGTCAAAGTTACATTTATAACTTTGTCTAGATTTTTTAAATTAGCAAATATTAAAATAGTATTCCAATAATGTATATATCCAAGATTGATTACGGTGTGTGTGTGTATATATATATATATATAAAATGGTAACTTCTCATATCCAAGATTTAACTTTTGCAAGATTGATTACGGTATATAAAAAAAATTGATATAAAAAGATAACTTCTCATATCCAAGATTGATTACGGTATAAAAAAAAGGGAAAATGGCAGAAAACCACCCCTTAAATATGACCTTTTGCAGAAAACCACCCCTTAAAATTGAAATTGCAGAAAACCACCCCTTAAACCCATTTTGTCTATAAATCACCACCCACAATCTTTTTTTCCGTTAGTTTTCCGTTAAAAAAAGGTGAAAAGTCATATTTACCCCTCTCTTTTAATGTTATTTTAATGAGGGAAAATGTATGAATTGAAATAAATTAATAAAGCATATTTATCTATCCCGTTTAATGAGAGAAAACGTATGTTATTCTATTAAAATAACATTAAAATGGAAGAATAAATAGATTTTATCAATTTATTTCAATTCATACATTTTCCCTCATTAAAATAACATTAAAAAGGAGGGGTAAAAATGACCTTTCACCTTTTTTTAATGCAAACTAACGGAAAAAACAGTTGTAGGTGGTGATTTATAGGCAAAATGGGTTTAAGGGGTGGTTTTCTGCAATTTCAATTTTAAGGGGTGGTTTTCTGCAAAAGGTCATGTTTAAAGGGTGGTTTTCTGCCATTTTCCCTAAAAAAAATTGGTAACTTCTAAAAAAAAGTAAACTTTTTCAAAGTAGATCACGGTATATAAAAAAAAAATTAACAATCCGTATGTCCATATCCAAGATTTATCTATTCCAACCAGTTTTTATTGAAAACAATTAAATTCACTTTGATTATTATTTATTGAAAACAAATAAAATGGATAGATTATGTGATATAAAAAGATAAGTTTTCTACCTAATTAAGATATAATGTTGAATATTTATAAAAATTATATTGAATTATTAATTGATGTGACCCAAAAATATAATAACAATTTAATCCAGAATATGACACGTAGGCAAAAATAACACCATTTTAATCCAGAAAATATCATGTATGGAAATCGCACCAGAGTCCTAAAAATATTTCCTACGCTCCAAGCTCTTGGTGTACAGTATTAAGCATGGTTTAAAAAAACCTTTAAGGGCATCTCTAAAGCCCCGCTCACTCTCGATTACACGGATTAGGCATGGTAAAAAAAAAAAATTGTTGCCATGAATAATATTACATAGATTTATCTAAAACGATAAGTTTTCTACCTAATTGAGATATAAGGTTGAATATTTATATATAAAAAATTTAATCTAATTTAAGGTATAAGGTTATATTGGATAGATTATTGATCTAAAAAGATAAGTTTTTTACCTAACTATATCGGCTTAATAATTGAGGTGGTTCAAAAATATAATACCAATTTAATTCAAAATATGACACATAAGCAAAAGCAATCCTGTTTTAATCCAGAAAATGTTCACCGATACTTTGTAGATTGTATAAAAATATTACTTTCGATCCAATTTTTTTTAAAAATATTGTTATGAAATTTCAACTTTTGAATAAAATTCAAAAGCAATAATTAGAAAAAAAATCATATAAAATAGTATACTAATAATGTATCCAAGATTGATTACGGAATTTCATATAAAGTTCAAAAGATATATTGCAAAGTGCAGATACGGTAAATAAAAAAAATTAACATCACCCCGTATGTCCATATGAACCATATCCAAGATTTATCTATCCCAAGTTCCCAACCATTTTTTTTTATTGAAAACAAATAAATTCAATTTAATTATTATTTATTGAAAACAAATAAGTGCATCATCCATTATATGCATGCATTTGTTGAAAATCGTAAATAGGATTGGGAGGGATCAAACATAAAATGACAACCTTAATAAACATATTAATATTCTAAGAAAAAAATCTTCCCAATTTTTTTTCGGTGTAAAATCTTCCCAATTTTTTTAATATCATAAATTAACACATATTCTAAAAAAAATTGCTCAAATTAAAAAAAAGAAGTCAAACACTAAGATTTATCCTGCATGATATTCTTTTTTTTAAAAAATCAAATCGTTAAAGATCTTCATCATAAAATTTATCTAATTAAGATATAAGGTTATATAGGATAAATCATTGATCTAAAAAGATAAGTTTTTTACCCAACTATATTGGTTTATTAATTGAAGTGGCTCAAAAATATAATACCACTTTAATCCAGAAAATGCCACGCAGGCGAAAATAATCCCGTTTAATCCAGAAAATTCCGTGCCAGCGAGGTCGCTCCAGCGGTCTCTGTTTTAGTATTTTATATAGATATAGATATAGATATAGATATAGATATAGATAGATAGATATAGATTATTTGTATATTAAGCCAATAAAAATAAGTGTAGGTTTTGATGAAATAGCCTGTCAATCAAACCCAACAATTCTTAGGTGTATGCCAATCAAACCCAACAATTCTTAGGTGTATGTCAATCAAACCCAACAATTCTTAAGTATTAACAAATGATATCCACGTAAAAAAAAATCGCCATTAAGATGATCTCTTTAAAATTGTATGCTAAGACAACGAAGCTATAGCTCAAAGGACATAGAACAATTAGACCTTGTCTAATGAATTTTAATAGAAAACCCAAAGCACTCGTCCATAGAACTCTGATTATTAATCACTAAAAACTAATTTATTTCCAGATTTCAAGAAGCACGATACACATTCCTCAAATGCAGACCCCTAGAGCTGTTCTCACTTCACAAATAAAATTATAGAGAACTAATTAATTAAATCTTGATTTGCTCGCAGAACAAGTAGAGCCCATGATTTCACAAAAAACTTACTGAGAATTGGACAAATTAACTTAAAATTGGGGGAATTAGAGAAGAGGGGGAGAGAGGGAGAACAAACTCTGATGAGAAGGATTCAATTGGTAGCCATGGCCGGAAGATTCACAATTAATCAATCAACCACACAAGTTATAACAACAACAACAACGAGGCTTTTTCACCAAAGAGTTGAATGTCTACGAATATGGGATGAAATCGGAATCAGGCGAGATCCTGAACATCAATCCGATAAGAAAAAATCAAAACAACTACAAGAAACTAAAAAAGGAATAGAAACTGTATGAATTGAAATCAGAACATAATTCCTTAACCTGTAGAAAACATACTGAAGGTGTCGAGCAACACAAAGGGAAAAGACACAGGCGAAGGCCGAAGGTTGTGGGCCGAGAACACGTACAACAGAGAAAGAGATTGAGGAAGAAGAGAAGACGACAGAGTGAAGACAGAGCGAGGTAAGAGAGCACTGCTGAGCGGTGGAAAGCAAAGGCGGTGGAACACCAGGGCTAAGAGAAAGCGGTGAATTGAAAACTCTCCTCCGCCGTTAGATCTGGAATTTTAACAATTGCCCCGTGAACGGCTGGATAGTGCTCTCTTCCGGCTCTTTTATACTCCCTTCGTTCAAAAATATAACTCTTTTTAGACTTAAAATTTTGTTTAGAAATATAAGTTCTTTTAGGTTTTCTAAACATTGGGTTAAGAAAAAAGTAATTTTTTGATTTGTTTTATGAAATGTTATTAGTTGTGGATAATTAATGAGGAGTATAAAAGTAACACTTTTTGGTTTCCTTAATATGTGTGCAAACACTTAAAATGACTTATAATTTTGAACGGAGGTAGTATAATAGTCAATGTTCTAAAAGGCGCTAGGCGGCCGCTAGGCGGTGGGTGGCCGCCTAGAGCCTAGGCGGTTAGGCGGGTGCCTAGGCAGCACCTAGACGGACTTAGAACAAACTTGATTATTTCCTTATATTTTGACGAATAACACTTGTCAATAATTCATATAATGTAATAATAATCCATAATATCACTCATAAACCCAAATTTGTAGTAGTTAACTAACACTAAAGTAAATAAACGCAAAAGTACATGTCTGACTAACAACTCTAAACCTCCTAAAATCCAAAACTATAAGTTCGACTGAAAAGCAAATGCATCCCGACATGGGGGATAAAAAAACCCTAAGTCAACTAATCATATGCTTAGAAGCGCAAATTGAATAATCGTTGGACTAGGTGGTGCCTAGGCGGGCCCAGGCGGCGCCTAGGGCGGGACTAGTCGGGCCCAGGCGGCGCCTAGGCGGGACCAGGCGGTACCTAGGCGGCGCCTAGGCGGGACTAGGCGGTTCTTGGATGAATTTCCGCCTAGAGGTCCGCCTAGGCTTAAAAATTCCTAGGTCCCGTCCCGCCTAGCGCCTAGGCGGCGCCCAGGCGACGCCTAGGCGCGATTTTTAGAACACTGATAATAGTACTCCAAGGAAGTAAGGATTTGTGTCAATATAATGTATAGATTAATTAGTCTTGACAAAATCTGGATTGAAAATGTACGAAAGAAAACAAAAAAAAAGAGTTGCAACAATTTCAACCGGTAATGTAACATCTTTTGAAAAATTGGATTGTTGCACCTTTTGAAGAATTGGATTCCTAAATAAACATCAAAGGTTTGTTGCACCTTTTGAAGAATCGGATTCCTATAAAACAACCACGGACGAGTAGGAGATTTTATTTGTTGCGCCCCAATTACTTTCACCTTTTGAGGAATCGGATTCCTAAATAAGAACAACTATTACAATTCTCGCGACATGACGCGTTTTTTTAAAACTAAATGATTAATAATATATAAAATATTAATACATGTCAAGATAAAAATCATTAAAAAAAATTACCATAAATATATCTTATATTTCTCTCAAAAAATTATTTTTTAAAAATTGTTATGTAAAGTATAATATATAAATATAAATATTTTAAATGACTCAATAATAATAATATTAATATCATTATAACATTGTGTTAGACACTTCGACCCAATAGTTAGTAAATAAATTTGAGTTAGGCCCAATAGTTATATTAGATTGAATTTAATGTTTTGAATTAAACCCAATAGTTAGTAAATTAAGAGTAGATATATGAATTAAAAAATTAAAGAAAAAAAAATTAAAGAAAAATGAAAAAAATTAAAGAAAAAAAAATTAGTCAAGACTCCTAAAATGCCTCTAATATTGACACATCACCCTGAACTCTTTTAAATTAAGAGTTTATAGTTAGTAAATTAAGAGTAGATATATGGATTAGAAATTAAAAGAAAAAAGAGAATTTAAGGAAAAGGAAGAAAAAAAAGGATTAAAGAAAAATGGGAAAAAAAATGATTAGTAAAGACTTCTAAAATGCCTCTAAGATTGACACATCACCATGAACTCTTTTAAATTAAAAGTTTATATAGATATAGATATTAGTAAATACATTTGAGTTAAGCCCAATAGTTATATTAGATTGAACTTAATGTTTTGAATTAAGCCCAATAGTTATTAAATTAAGAGTAGATATATAGACTAAATTTTTTTAAAAAAAAACAAAGAGAGAATTAAAGGAAAATGAAGAAAAAAGAGAGAATTTAAGAAAATCAAAGAAAAATGTCAAAAAAAAATTATGATTATTCAAGACTCTCAAAATACCTCTAAAATTGACACATCATTATAAACTCTTCTAAATTAAGAGTTTATATAGATCAAAGAAAAATGGCAAAAAAAAATAAAATGATTAGTTAAGACTCCTAAAATTAAGGATGGCAATTTCACCCGCATCCGACGGATATCCGTCTCACTCGGCCCGAAAAAGTGGGTGAAAATCCGAAATAAAATGGATATTAAATGGGTGAACGGATGATGGATCGAGTCGGATTCGGGTGAAGACATTCCCCACCCGTCGCTCGACCCATCACCCGATCCGTCACCCGACTTATATTATATAATATATAATTATATTTTATATGTGAAATTACCAATATACCCCTTAAACCTAATTCAAGTTACCTATCAAATAATTAAAATAGAAATATCTTGTTATAAAGTGAGTTATACAATTTTTATTTGAAGATATGCAATGCAATTAGCTTCTAATTAAAATGGAAACGTGAATGCAATGGACTCGTAATTAATGTTTATTCGTTGATGTGTTCGACATATGTTTTTCAATAATTTTTTTGATGAATTTGATATCTTGTATTTCACCCGAATCATCACCCGATCCACCCGATCATCCATCTATGGGTGGACGAGGCGGGTGAAATATTTGGTGGGTGATGGGTCGGGCGGGTGAAATATTTCACCCGATCCACCCGAATAATTTTGTTCAATAATTTTTCAATAATTTTTTTTTTACAGATTGTTACAGAATTTGTTTAATAAATTTACAGATTCTTCATTTTTTCAGAATTTGCAGATTTTACTAAACTTCAGATTGCACAGGTGTCACAAGGCTCCACTCCACTAATTAAGCTATTTGGTTTGTCGAATGGGGTTGAATCATGGTTGATTGATTCTGGATTGGTAACTTGTCATTTTTACTTGGTTCTAGGTTGAATTGTGTTTGATTGGATTAGTATTTAGGATTCAAAATTCATGGTTGTATTTGTTGTTTTTTATACGTGTGCTTTTAATAAAGTATATACTAGCTCAAAGGGAGATCCATGTGTGATTACACATGAAGTGGGTTCGAATCCCACGTAGACTACAAAAACACTTCTATTGTTAATAGAAATGATCTTTTAGTTGTTTTGTGCATCTTTTTTTTCCCTCTTATATCCACATGTTGCCTTGTTTTTTTTTATTTGTTCGCTATAATTTTGATAGAAAACTTGTTACTAATCCATAATTCAATATGAAAGAATTGTAAACTCCAATACAACCTCAATTTCAGAATTGTAAACTCTAAAGCAACAAACTCCCAAATTCAGCGTGGAAGAGGTTGAACTTAACTGTAAATACTTCAGTATATGGGTAGCCTTGATTTAGTGTTGTAACTTGCATTGACAAGCAATATAGAAGCTAAATTGTGATTCACGCAAGGATCCTCGCTAGCTAACCCGTGGATAAGCAACGTTGTTAAAACTCAGATTTCGGATCTAAACCCTAGAACGGATATAATGAAGAGCTAAGCACAGAAGTACGAAAGCGAGAGAGGACACAGAGATTGTTTACGCAGTTCGGTTACCCTACTCTGCGGAGCCTCAAGAGGGAGAGATTCAAACCCATGAATCCACTAAGTATGATCGAATACAAGACATGGATGCAGATGGTAGACTAACAGGAAGAAACCCTAGATCTAGCGGCTCAGGCAAGCAGGTAATCAAGGAGAAACTCTAAATATAGGAACAGATACTCCCTTTCACTCCATCTGCGAAGACGAACTGAAATTGGTGAAGAGGCCGAGGTTGAGCACCGAGAAGCTTCTTCTTCCTATGATGAGTTCGGAATCCTTGGATCACGTCAGGAGCTTGAGAATCAAGCTCGTCGGGGTGTGGAACAGCGAGCGTCGCCGGGAATCGCCAAGATCGCCGCTAGGGTTTCCTCTCTCTCTCTCTCTCTCTCTCTCTCTCTTTTCGGAAGCGGAAGCGATGAAAATGAGCTCTTAACCCTTTAGGGTTTCCAGGAGGCGAAGCTATATACCCGAGCTCCAACTAAAGGAAACGCTGCGTTTCAGTTAAGCAAGAGCATGGGCTATAGAGTCGTTGGAGCCTTCAGAAAGCAATTGGGCCGAGGGTAGTGGAGAGTTGGGCCAGAGCTACAGGAATGGGCCAACGTCTTTAGCTTCAGCTCTAGGACATGGAACCACACCAAGTTAGCTAATCACCATGGAGCCCCTTGGGTCTTAGCCGAGTCTCTTCCACCTGAACCTTAGCCTGAGCCACCTTAGATCCGGGTCCTAGGTTTGTCTAGCCATCCAAGCACCCAAAGCCCCTAGTACATATGCATCTAGATTACATTTAGGCATAACAAACGTCATATGAATAAGAATTCTGCTTGGGGAAAAAACGTATCTATAGTATAAAAATTGCTGATACCTTGAAGTGAAAGCATAGAGATATCAGAGTAGTTTGACATCTTAGCAGGTCACCAAAACCTATAAGATTTCATTTGTAAACATAACCCTCAGTAGCTATATTTATTAGATACCATTTCTTCAATTTGATGTCTCATATATATATATGACCAATAAGAATAACTTGATCAGATTGGATACTTGAAATCTTTTACAAAATGAGCCATGAATGCATTTATTCATTCACTAATATTTTATAAACATACAATGATTATAAATAGAAGTGGTTATGATCCACACTTGGTGTGCTCCAGGTGAAAATCAGGCCTAATTCTCAGTAGTATAGTCCAAATAGAAGTGTGCGTGCAGACTACTTCCAATACAAAATCTGTGATTAAAAGTGAGCTGTATCTACACACAACAATCCAGCAGCCAGCGGCTTCGGCTAAAGAACAGCATTTCTAAGAACATGAAGGTTAATATCTCATCGATGATAAAAATCCAATCCAAGCACTAAATGACTAAATTCCATCTATGTATTGAAAAAGTAGATATTCATGGAATTTGAAAGGAAATGGCTCATGAGTCATGTGAGGAGAATAGCACAAGACAAATAAAACCACGCCGAAATATTTGTAAAGATCCAAGTATAATAAGTTACCATCCTCAGCAGTGAGTATAGCCTTAAAAATACATAGGAAAATTGTAAGAAGAGAATGTGACAAACCAAAAGGAATCATATCGACTCTACATCATATCGTGCCTGAGATGGTGATAGCAATTGGGCGAGAGATTATTCAATTATGCTTCAATTTCGAAACCGAGATTAGGTGACAACTTGGGCAAGAGAGGGGGAGAAAACAAGAACCTTTAGGAAGAACAAGTTGCACGAGGAATGATAGATCGACAAAGCCTGAGCCTGAATTGGAAAAGCAATGAAATTTTAAGGCTCTTTTCATTCACTGGATGCAGTTCCTCCCTTTACTCATTCATTGGATGGAATTGGTCTTCCGGAAGACATTGTTGTACACATCAAGGTTGCTTCTCCAAGAACATCAAGGATTCGTAGGAATCTAATTTATTCGGGTGATGAAGAGATCATAAAGTATTGCGCGATAGAAAAGGGGTTATCATGGATGTTGTCGTTATGGCGATTAGTGGACTCTGTCAAGGGAGAGTGGTGCTTCGAGGGTAAGTTTCAGGCACCCTCTTTGACCATGGTTGCAAAGGAATTATATATGGTTGCTCCATATCGTTGGAGCCGTGACGTGATTTCTGATTTTATGCCCAGTTGGAAACAAAGTAAGAGATGAGAAAATAAAGCCAAAGACATTTATATTCTTTTTTTATTTTCTAATCATTTCTTTTAAATCCATCTCAATCTATCTAAATATTGAAGAAAGAACAGGGCCAAATGTTTAAAAATCATTCGCAGTTGCTAGTGTTGTCTTCATATGATATATATCTGAAGTGACCGAGTGGTCGTCGAAGCGGTCGTTTTCGAAGCACTTGAACCGAAGAGATTTGAGGTAATATGGTCCAACCGATACCAAGATCTGAACCAACAGAGACCAGCCTTGACACCCAGCTGATCCGATCTCCATAATACCATCCTACCATCCACAGCAAGTGGTTGTACATTGATTGACAACCATTAGGGATGAATGGAAGACATCACTAAATAGCGGCTAAATTCCATCTATGTATGAAAAAAGTAGATTCATGGAATTTGAAAGGAAAGACTAAATTAGATAGAGCGATGCATACTTGAGTCACTGATACAACGGCTTCATGATGAGCCACTACTATTGTCCTACCCACCATGACACAATCTAGGGCCCCCTGTGCACTTTTCTCAGACTCGGCATCAAGTGCACTCACTGATTCATCCAACAAAAGAATTAACGGATTTTTCACAATAGCACGAGCTATAGCAATCCATTGCTTCAGCCTTCAGCCCTCCAGACAACCGTAGACCTCTCTCCCCTGCCTGCAATAACACTTTTAGCTTAGGGTGTACATCCGTTCTCAAAATAAATAGGACTGAGCCCAGAAGGCCAATTGAACCCAGGATAACTCATAATTCGTATACAAGTACCGTAACATCCTGAGGAAAAAGAGAGATCCTTACACCTCATTCCTAATTATCACAAAAGACATGGCTTCTGAAAGCTTTGCAGCACATATGATTTGATCGAGAGTGGCATCATACTTCCCATACAGAATGTTCTCTAGGATTGTCATTGCAAAGAGTGTGGAATCTTGATTGACAAGTCATGTCTGACCTCTACGCCATCTCAGATCAAGTTCGCATATATCAGCTTCATCTAATTATCTGCCCAGCAAGTGGCTCATAGAAGCTTTCAATCAAAGATATGGTTGTGTTCTTTCCAGATCCACTTCCTCCTACAAGAGCAATAGAGAGCATATCCCGATTGAACTTATTGAAAACCAGCACGTACTTCAGGATGAGATGGATAACTAAAACATACATCCCGGAACTGGATGTGGCCATCTACTTTGCTCATTTGCTGACCAGATTATGCACTGGCTTTGCTCAAAGTGTTCCTCTCTATCATTTCAAATATGGGATATGCTATAAATCTTGCTTGAAGAAATGCAGAAATATCTGGTGTTGCCTGCCCTAGTGATCTGATACATGACGCATCAAATAATGGGTGAGTCAATCCATCGTATAAGAAAATGACACCAGTAAAAGTAATGGGACTTCATATCATTGTATACTACTTAGAGTAGTAGATGCATCTCGGCCTAGCTGAGCAAGCTGGATACTGAGAGCTTGTTGTTTGTAGGGATTTCTTGTGCAAGAAACAGCTCTCCAGAAGGCACTAAAAGATACTCCGTATAATTTACAGCCCAACAACAAAACTGAGGTCAAATAGAAAGCAACATCATAAATTAAATGAAATCAAAAGTGAATTGAGTATGAATTACCTAGACCCAAACGCGAAAAATAAAACCAGAAATGAATGAAAGAAGAGAGGCAGAAATGCCTAGATAGCCAGAAATAGATGGCTTGTAACCTTTTTAAACCACTCATTCTCAATCAAAAGCGTCATCCCCGCAGTTACTCGACATGCTCGAAAATTAGAATTCAAGGAGGATTGATTTGAATCAGACGAAGCGAATAGGGGAAATAATTAATAATCCAGGTGAAGAAAGCAGAGGCTATAATATAGGAACTGGGTTGCAGATTGAGGCATCGCCCGTTCTTTATCGCTTTGCCAGTTGCCCCCTCGGAAGCTATTGGAATTTGATGGCAGGTTGAACAAGGTTATGCCTAATTTTACTTTTATACCCCAGCGGGACTGCAGCATTCACAACCGGTTTTCATTTAACCACCCCCCGGATGCAAAAAAAAATTAGAACAATGAAATATTAGAAGATTTAGAACCTATTATAACTCATTGAAGAAGACTCATAAATTATTTATACCACCTTAAATTATACTACCTCCGTTCAGCAATAGATGTCGTTTGACTTTTTGACACGTTTTTTAAGGAGCTAAAAATTATATAAAATATTAATTTTTAAGTAATTTTTAAATATAATATAAATACTTATTAATAATAAGTTTCATATTATTAAAAAAAAATGTTAAAAAAATTAATATTTTATATAGTTTTTAGCTCATTGAAAAACGTGCCAAAAAGTCAAACGACATCTATTTCTGAACGGAGGTAGTATGGTCCATATCCTTGGAAAATCGAACTACTGATGGGGTACATTAAAAGGATTTTGCAATCCTTTCAGGAAGTCAAATTCTCTCATATGCCCTGCGAGGGTAATAAAGTGGCCGATAAGTTTGCACACCTTAGCCACTTCGTTAGCAGATGCGCACTGGTATCACATTCAGATCTTTTAGGTCTCCCCTCATAAATATATATATATATATATAGGGGTTGGTTTCGGTGTACTCAACTCTTAACGTATATCATGTACTCATAAATTATTCATCTATTTGTTCATGATTATTCATCTGTTTTCACGTAATTATTCATCTGTAAAAAATGTAAATTTTATTCTACTGGATAATCGTCCAATACCACCACTGCATAATTTCATTCTACCGAATAATCTCTCAATACCATCGAATAATCAGAAGTTACTTTTAATCTCATCCGTTGATCTTTTTAATTCAATGTCCTAGATTTGTGTACATGATACACGTTAAGGGCTGAGTACATATGATCCATACTCTCTCTCTCTCTTTATATATATATATATATATATATATATAGGAAATTTACAGAAAACCAGGCTTTAAATATGAATGTTTTCACTTTGTAGAGAAGTGCATGTAAAAGGGAATCAATACCTCTTGATTTTTATTCAGATCTATACAGTTACGGAAGTTGGGTTGTTTTTTTTTTTTTAGAAGGGAGCATCATTTTTATCGTTTAAAAGTTTAAGGTAAGGATAGACACAAATCTACAAAGAAGGCCGGCATGAAAGTGGCTTCAAGCTCATATCAAAGATGGATGTCAATTGTGAAGGGTAAGATGGATGTCATGCGGCTACGGACAAAGCTTACTTCGGAACTTTGGGTTGTGGGCTAGAGCTCGCGAAACACTTGGGATTTACAAAACTGATTCTTGAATCGGATCCCACCTTTGTCTGCACTATGATTGGAGCCAGCACCTCGGTTATCCACCTCGATTTTCACTTGATCCAGAGATGTCGTCGATTAGTTGGGGCTGCAGGCGGGCAAATGGAGTTATGTGCGATGAGGAGGAATGCAAATGTGATAACGGACTGCATCGCCAATTGGTTTCTATGTCTAAATAATCCTTATGCTGAATACTCTGTCATTCGAAGTAGTTCTGTTAAGCAGCAAAGCAAGAGGGGAATGATTTATTTATTTATGTATTGTCAATATATATATATATATATATATATATATATGTATCATACTATGTAAAAAGATTTAATAAAAAAATTAATATTTCAAATAATTTTTAGCTTATTAAAAAAACGTGTCAAATAGTAGAGACTTATATTTTGAAATTAATATTTCAAATAGGGAGAAGGATTTGCTGCTCGCCCCGTATTGCGCAGATCCTGACCTGGGCCTCATCCAGTGGCCACCTTTTTTGCTTACGAGCAAGGTTACAAATGCTACTTTGTTTCTTCCCACCTCTTGTTTGTTCTTGAATAAATATTGCCTGAGCTTTTCTGCAATACAGATCCCTATTGCTGTTTGTGAGATCATGAGATTGATTGTAATGTCCTCCTTGAGGGTTTCCATTCATTGAATATAACATATATATAGGTTACAAGGTATTGGGCCTTAACGGGCTTTCAGCCCACTATACAATAGGAGACCTATGTAATCTATCAAACCCCCGCAGTCGAAACGGGAGGGGTCCGTACAGTGAGACTGGAACAGTGGCGGAGCCAGGACTTCCTCAAGGGGTGGGCGAGAATCAAAGAACCTAAAACACATAATTTGATCTACAAATTTTCCAACACCAAAATCATTGCAAAAAGTGTTAATACGATCCATTTACAATCAAGTGAACTAATTAGTAAAACGAACACGACGACCTTTTGACTTAGCAAAGTCATCTATAACAGAATTGATGTCAATTTTACTAGCAAACTCTCTTTCGATATAAATGATCAAAGCATCAGCAAGAAAGTCATCGGCCATTTTGTTGCGAATGTCGGTCTTCACATGTTTCATTGCTGAAAATGCTCTTTCGTTGAGTTGATTCTTTTGAGCCAAAGAAAGAAAGCAATGTCTTTAACTTTTTTTTTTGAGGTTGTTGTGAAGCCATATCGGGAAAAAGAGAAGGACCCTGTATACAAACATAAAGTCTATATAAGAAATACCGACAACTATTTTCAAAACTTAAGAGAACAACTCAATACAAATTTGTGCTAAATTATCGAATAACAAAAACCAGCTTCACACTCTCAAACTTAAGCAGCCGCTGCTAGGATACAGATTGTCCAAATTAAAGATCAACGGACTCAACGTGTTCGATTGAGCAAACAGAAACCAGCTTCACACTCTCAAACAAGTTACAAAATCCATAATTTTTCAGGCAAAAAATATACACTGGTAAGAGCAAGATTCATAAGCCAAAATCCACCCAATCTAGACATTGCGCTCTAAATCAAACTCATTTGTTAAATTTTCTGTATTCAACAAGAGAATCAAACTCATTTGTTAAATTCAAAATCTAAGGGAAAGATTAAAAAATTACTGAATATTTTTTTAAAACTCACCTATTTAAAACACACATATTCAACAATCGAACTTGAGTCACACATTCATCAACAGAGCAGCCTGAGTCACACATTTAAAACTCACATACAGCAGCCTGAGTCACACATTCATAAATCGAACTTGAGCAGCAGAAGAATTAAGAATAAACAGAGCAGCAGAAGCCTAAATCGACAGCACAGCAGCCTATAAATCGACAGCAACGCAGCCGAATAACGCTACCTATTTCGGTATAAATCGACAGCACAGCAGCCCAATGAATGCGACACGAATTACACATTCACACGAGAAGAAGAAACAAATAACGCTACCTATTTCAGTATAAATCGACAGCATAGCAACCGAGCCCCAATGAAAGCATCAAGCGGAAGTGGAAGAAGAAATAGGAGAGTGATCGATGAAGGATATATTACCTATTTCAGTATTGGATTGAGAATCTTGCCCTTCAATTCTTCCTTCTTCTTTTCAAGTTTCAACGAGTTAGGGTTCAGCCGTTCAGCGCAAAATTGGATTAGAATTGGAAACGATCAAAAATTGTAGTGTCTAACACGCTACCCTCGAAAATAAATTTTTTTTTTTTTTTTTTTTGGGGATACCAGCCCACCCCTCAATCCGCCAGTGGACTGGAACGAAAATCAATGAATAACTGTCTAGGTAAACCCTTGGTGAATATATCAGCGTACTGATAAGAGGACGGGACATGTAGAACGCGGACATGTCCAATGGCAACCTTGTCCCTGACGAAGTGGAGATCAAGCTCAATGTGCTTCGTGCGTTGATGTTGGACTGGGTTGCTAGCCAGGTAGACGGCGGAGACGTTGTCAGTGTAGACCAGAGTGGCCTTCTGTAAGGGGCATCGTAGCTCAAGCAGGAGATTGCGGAGCCAAGAGCACTCAGAGACAACGTTGGCAACACCCCTGTATTCGGCTTTAGCGCTGGAGCGAGACACGACGGACTGACGTTTGGCTGACCAAGACACAAGAGTGTCATTGAGGAAGACACAGTAACCAGACGTGGAGCGACGTGTGTCTGGACAACCACCCCAATCCGCATCAGTGTATGCCACAAGATCAAGCTTAGAGGAAGGAGTGATGGTGGTGCCGAGCTCGAGGGTGCCGCTGATGTACCGAATGATCCGCTTCAAAGCCTGAAAATGGGGTTCCCGAGGGGCATGCATGAACAAGCAGATCTGCTGGACGGCGTAACTGATATCAGGTCTGGTGAAAGTGAGATACTGAAGAGCACCAACGAGGCTCCTGTACAGTGTTGGATCATCAACCAAAGGACCAGAATGAGCACTGACCAGAATCTATCACTGTTGATATGGCCAAGGACAGCAGTGGGAAGGACAATGAGCTGAAGAAAAGGATTGGAGGCGATTACTACATGTCATGTGCTGTAAAGGAATGTTATGCCTCTTTCAAAAGCATAATTAATAACATGGTCCAAGGTGACCGCGAAATGGAGTAAGTCTTCTAATCTATCATGTTGGCTGACTACTGTTGGCACATCAGGGAAGTGAGTTTGAAGAATTAACTTCTAATATAATTGTTCAGGCTGATAAATGGCATCTTTAACATGGTGGATACACACATAGAAAAAGGTGATCTTATTACAGAATACAACATGAGTGCCCTTCCTAGCCTCTATGCGCACTTCGTTGACCTTATGATTTTGATATAAATCACACTTCTTTTTGCAGTTAGAAAGCAACCAGATTCTGAGGGAGCTGCATCCGCAGTCAGAAAATAACCAAAAGGAGAGGGATTTGCAGCTAGAAAATATGAAGAATCGAGTCGTACTTCTTTTCCAGGACATGTTGGAAGTCGTGGCAAAGGATGTTTTTGATGATAATTTACCCAGGTGAAGAATGACTACGCTTTCAATTACTGTAAAAACATATGTCCTTTGGTCCTTCTCCTCACATATGGGAAATTTCTTCT
Organism: Persicaria tinctoria; assembly: GCA_037127255.1. Lineage (NCBI taxonomy): Eukaryota > Viridiplantae > Streptophyta > Magnoliopsida > Caryophyllales > Polygonaceae > Persicaria > Persicaria tinctoria. The sequence goes on along the minus strand of JBANSL010000007.1, from coordinate 13,121,210 downwards.
TTCAATAGTTTATTGGATTCAATACATGGAGGGCCCTTTCATGAGGGAACACTTTATCCTGATCAGCAGCATCAGTTATTTGCTGGGCAGTTAAGTTTCCAATTAAGGCAACAGAATGGAGCGAGAAGGTTTGTGTGATGGTTGGAATTGTGATTTGTTTGTACTCTCTATGAATGCCTTTTAACTAATATCTGGATATCTTAGATGACAGATCAAACGACTTCATCTATTGCTCACAGTGAAGGAGTCTGCTGTGGACGTGCCTTCAAACCTGGATGTTAGACGTTGTACCTCTTTCTTTTCAAATTCCTTATTTATGGACATGCCACCAGCACCTAAAGTTCGCAACATGCTCTCTTTCTCGTAAGTTCTCACTTGTTTCTCTTTACAAAACTTGCACCAGAAGCGTGCAGATTTTTGTGCTGATATATCTTGCTCGTATTCAGAGTCTTATTTAATGACCTTGAATCTTCTGAAGCATTTTTATTTGATAAACGAGTGAGTTTATCTATTTTGTTTTAAATGCTGGGAAGACGAAGTGTAGCTTAATACCTGTAAATTGAACTTTGTTCAGGATTGTGCAATGTTGAAGGCTTGGATGGGCCATGGAAATTGGGCATGTTATATTTGCTTTTATGATAAGAGTTTGCTCAACAAAATTGATAATGACCCATGTCATCATAATTGCTTTTCTAGGTTCCTCACCTTAAAACTGTGAAACTTTTTGGTCCATTTCTTCAATTTGTTCGTTCCTTCTCAGTACATTTCCCAGAATAGGTCCATTTAAGACATTTTTATTCATCATTTATATATTTACATCCATAATCTATAAAATTAAAGTTGGGCTCACTTTCAATTTATTTTTCTATTAACTTTATGAATAGCTATTTTTAAAAATTTATTTAACCAATTAATATCTATATGACTCATTTGATGTATAAAAAAAAGACTCATTTGGTTCAATGGAGAAATTGTGGCCAAATAAAGTACGTGGTCTAAATTTCAAATCCTCTTAATGGTATTATCTAATATTTTGCTCTTAGAGTGTTGTTTTTTAATTTTTCTTCTCAAATTTGAAATTAAATTTGATGATTAAGTTGTGTTAAATGGATAGACATCGTATCTAAATGATATTTTATATTTAATCTTAATTGAGATTAAACCTATTATATACAGTATATTTTGATCTTTTTAAATGGTTATAAATGGAGATGATATTTTTTATTTTGAAAATTGATAGAATATTATTAGTTTTTAAAAATATCTTCCTATAAAAATAACTAGTGCTTTTCCCGAACCGTGTTCGGGTTTTTTATAATATTTTCGGTCGATTGACGTCTTAAACAAAATATTTGACACGCTAATTTTCTACTAACATATTGTCAATGCTTCTTGTCACGTTGTTCTTCGAAGTTTTTGGTTATCATGGTGAAATACTCTTTTATTGAGACAATCGATAATTCAAATTTGAAAAAGAATAGTAAATCATCTGCTTCCACGCTTCTCCTAGTATCCGTCCTAATTCAAGGTAAAGAAAAGAAATCTTATAGATTTTGACTTTATAAATTGGGTAAATTGCAACTAATATCCCAACCTTTAGGGATAGTTGCTTTCAATACCCTAACCTTGTAAAATTTCACAAAATATCTTAACCTATACTATTAGTTGCACTTAACACCCTGGATGAGATTCTTAAATTTAAAAAATTACCCACATCATACAAAAATTACAAAAATCGCCCATATTCATAAAATGTTTTCAATAAACTCCTAATAAATTTTAAAATTTGAAATTAAAAAAATCTCTTACAATTTAAGCCAACCCAACCCACTATCCAAAAATAATTATAACAGGTATATAAAATCTACTCCTTCAAAATATAATATAATTACTTTAGCATCTACTCATTTAAAATTTTAATATAATCAAACAAAATAATTAATTATTTATCTAAAAACATACATTATAATTAAAATCTAAATTTATATAAGTCTGTCTCGATACATGCCGATTTGTACATCTATATATTCCATATATATTATTTGATACATATATTGTCTTTTTGGTTAATATTATGTTATATATACTAAAACTAATACATAACATCTTATAATGTATCACACATAAATTCCATGGTATTAAAAAAATGATTCTATAAGAAATGTTTAACATAATAGTTTTACAAAAATAAAATAAAGTAGATTTAAAAAATAAATGGTAAAAGATATGATAACCATTTGCAATCAATAATTATATAATAAATATATACTAAAAATAATATGGTAAAAAATAATAATTTTACCATATTATTTTTAATATATCTTTATCATGTAACTCTTTATATATTACAAACGGTTATCATATCTCATAGCATTTATTTATTAAAATCTACATTATTTTATTTTTGTAAAAGTATTATGTTTAAGATAAATAATTAATTATTTTGAGTAATTATATTAAGATACTACCTCCGTTGCAAAATATAAGGCCTTTTGCTTTTTGGCACGTTTTTTAATGAACTAAAAAACGTTTTATAAATATGGGTGATTTTTGTAATTTTTGTATGATGTGGGTAATTTTTTAAATTTAAGAATCTCATCTAGGGTGTTAAGTGCAACTAATAGTATATGTTAGGATATTTTGTGAAATTTTACAAGGTTAGGGTATTAAAAGCAACTATCCCTAAAGGTTGGGATATTAGTTGCAATTTGCCCTTATAAATTTGAGTTTGGATCATCTATGATACTTTATCTATTACATACCATGCTACACCTTTTCAATTTGTCTAAATTATAAACCGATTTGATAAAGATACCTTAAATTTAAATGTATAAACCCTATATAGCTAAATAATAAAAAAGAAAAAAGATATTTAATGTCTGCTTTTTTTATAATGTCTTAGACCCTTAATTAGAAAAAGAAACTTTATGTTGAAGTGTATAGACCTTAAGAGGCCAAAACATTAAAAAAAAAATGGCATACCTTTCAAACTAATGGATTGCGAAAATTAGTTGGACATGATTTGTGTATTTAGAAACAAAAATTGACCAGTACGCAGTTAGGTTTTAGAAGCAAAAAATCGATAGATAGTAAATGATAACTTACCAATATAACATTCTTATAATTGGTTTTTTTTATGAAAGATTTGACAAAAGGCTCGCACATATAAGGAATTTTTTTCCATCCTTTTTAAAACCAAATTGTATTATATTTAATGGTGAAGATGCAAGGCTTATCCTTTTCACATACTAAACGCATAAAGATGACATGTGAGGATTGAGTCTTCACTGGTTCACAAGCAATCCGGAGGCGAATCACTACTCTAGACCAAAATACAACACAAGTTATTGTTTGCATGTACACAAAGCTCCCCTATCCTCCTCCTCCTCCTTAGTCCTCACATCTCAATCCATGGATATGGAGTCATAACTTCTTCTCATCCACACTGCAATCACCCGCGTCTTTGTCGTCTTCCTCACGTCAAACCGCCTTCTGAAGAAGAAGAAGAAGAAGAAAAGGTCATTTATGATGCCCATCAACTGACCCCTTGTGGGTATGATCCCACACCTGATCCTTAATGTGCACCGCATCCATCCTTGGCTCGTCCAACTCCTAACCAATTCAAATGGCCATAAGAGCACTAATAAAATATAACCACTCTGCACAAACTATAAGAAAAATATCTTATTTAATCTGTAAGATGAATTAACTTACAAATACACATGACCCAAAATAATTATGGTGTATAACAAAAAATCATATAACTTTTATTCAGCCCATTTCACAGCAGTGACAGGAAAACAAACTGGTGAAGAAAATAGTACATATCTTCATGAAGTTTGGCAACGATTTGTGACTTTTATCTCATGAGTGATTTCAAATGTTAGCAACAATCACTAAAAATAGTCACAAACCAATCAAACTGATGAAACTATATCTAAAATCGATTCAAATCTTGAAAACTAAAAACGCTAAAAACTAAATTGATAAACTCTTACATTAAAACCTGAAATTGACATGGATGCATGGTAGGATGAATTACCCTTTCTTAACCCTTAAGACAACTTCCTTTCTCCTTTTTTCGACTTGGAGTGAAGCAACAAAATCAAGTAAATGGGAAAAGAATATTGCAGATTTGCCAAAATCATGATAAATCTCTACTGACAATTGAAGCACAATACAAGCCAAGCTTATAGACACACGAACATCCAATCAAATAACAAACCTCTACTATCAAGAACACACAATCAAACAGGCAGAAGAGCAAATCTCGATAACCCTTCCATACGGAGATCCTCTAAGATTTGGGAGTTGGCACTGCTTTATACTATTATTCTTAACATATCAGCAAGTCTGAATGTGCCTTCAGGTCCAAAAGATCAAGTGGAACTAATCAACACATATCCAAAATTTCACTTTTAGCAGTCAAAAGTGACAGCTATATGTAGAGGAAAAATCAGCTGGTCAACTTTGACAAAATATTTTGAGGGGGACTGTTCGCACGGTCAAAATATCGCCAACTGCACGGTGGCGGCTACGAAAATGTAAACCGTAAGAAATTTCATGGTTTTTGTTTTAAAAACCGTAAGAAATTTCCCGGCCACAGTTTTGTAAACTGTGGGAGCTTCACAGTCACAGTTCGGTAAACCACAGAGAAAAAGGCCCAAAAAAAAGCCCAATAAAAAAGCCCAAATAGCCCAGTCCATCAGCGGCGACAGTTTTGGAAACTGTGGGAGCCTAGGGCACGGGTTAGCGTATTCCCGATGAGCCTAGGTCTGATACACCTATCTGCAAGATTCGACGTCACACTTCAGCCGGCCACGGTTCCGTAAACCGTGAGAAGGCCTCCTCCTTCCCAACGCACTAGGCCTGCCGTGTAGACCTGCCGGGTAGCCCTGTGGGAATATTCCAAGCGGTGCGGCCACGGATCTGCAAATTGTGGGAGGGTGACCACTACCACTATAAAATCCGGCCCTTGCATCTTCATTTCGGTCTCCAAAATCAAAACCGTCAGGGGGTGTTCTTCCCCTTTCAGGCCGGAAATCCGAAATTCCGGTAACCCATATACATATAAAACTCCACATTTTTGTTCATCTCCCAACTATGGGGTGGAAAGGATTCAAAGGAGGATTGAGAAAAGTATTGCGCCTGCGTGGGGGAGCCGGAGAGGCCGAGTCGGGTCCGACGTTCGACCCTCGTGTTGAGCAAATGACCCAGGTTAGATTTGGTTTGATTTGTATGATTTTATGTGAAATTGTATGTGTAATTATATGATTAGTACTTAGGTGAAATCGAATTGCGGAACTAATTAGAACACTATTTGAAAAACAAAAATTTGTTTAAGATAGTTGAAATAAAAAATGGGTAGTTGAAATAAAAAAATTAGTATTAGTAGTAGTATTGATGAGTTGAAATCAAGAATTGTTGAATTGAAATGAAATTTGTTGAATTGTATTATTATTGGTTAAGTATGTATGTGGAATTTAATGAAATATTAAGAATAATAGGTGAAATTAAACTTTAAGAAAAGAAAATGTAAATTGTTAGCAATTTTGAAGTATAGGTATGATTTGTGTTTATTAATTGTATATGAATGACAATGTTTTGAGGGAAAGTAGTAGGTAAAATAAAATTAAGGAAATGAAGAAGATAATTGTTAAAAATAATTTGTCTAAGATAATTAGAACACGATTTAAAAAAAAATATGGGTAGTTGAAATAAAAAAAGTAGTATTAGTAGTAGTATTGATGAGTTGAAATCAAGAAATGTTGAATTGAAATGAAATTTGTTGAATTGTATTATTATTGGTTAAGCACATAGTTTATATGGAGATGTGAATTTGAAACAGACATTGAGACGGGCAGTTTCGCAAACAGAGAGGGTTCGCAACAAAGACGCCTCGTCGTACATCCATCTGTGTGTCCTGAACTCTGTTGCAACCTCTGATCGAACTCGCATGTACTGATGTTCCCCGTATCCTAGGAGGAGCGCGATTGCACGAAATCCGCAATGACCATCTCCTTGTACGTTAGTCAAGCTTCTTACAAACGGCAACATAAATTCGTCTACTTGGCCCTGTAAAAATACCTGAGGATTGAGGTTGCCCACCCCTCCAACCGGGGCACCATTGCGTCCTCTGCCACGACCGCGACCTCTGCCACTCCCACGCCCCCGAGTTGGAGCCTCACTTCTCCCGTGCTCGAATCCACTCAGATTGCGTTGCATAGATCGCCGTCCGCTGGGACGACCTTTCGGGTTGATACCTGATGGCTCTCGCATGTTGGTATCTCCTGGGTGTCGCATGTCATAGTAGAATTGTCCAATTTTGGAAACATCATCGTCAGTGAGTGTGTCAGCATCCATCTCGCGCCTTAGATTTGTCAGCTCAACCCGATTTGGGTTTATAAACTCAGTGCCATCGTTGTCCTCCTCAGCAGTGATAATTCTACTCCAAACGACTTGCCTCCAAAATGCATGAATTTGCCTTGGACGTAAGGGTTGCCGGCTGGATGCAATTTCAATGAATTCGTGAACACAAGGGACCCCATGCGCATCCCGCCAGTAACGATCGCGACAAACGCCGTCATTGTTGGAAGGTAGGCTTCTTGACATGTTGTAGTTCACTAACAATAGGTCAAAACATTCTCTTGTGACCTTCTGTAGGAGCAGAGAAAATATTGGGTTGTTGGAGACATTGACCTCGATCCTTAATCTTGACTTTTCTAGAGATCCCTTTATCTGGTCAACCTGTTCCCTGATCATGGCGTCTATGCAGTTGGTAACATCAAAAAACCCACCGACAGATGTATTTAACATCGACTTCAGCTTTGAATGTGAAGACTCGCAACTACATGATATACAGATAATCAGTTTTAGTAATACTTAATATTGTAGAAATTGTTAGATACATATCGATGATGAAATACTTGTAACACTTACATGTTCGTTGTCCGAGTCCCGAAGTGAGGGTAGCAATCAACTCATGCTCGAACAAGAGCCTCTTTGTGATCCATCAACCAAGTTGATTCTAAGTAGGCCATAAGTCCCCATTTGGTCTCCCACTTTTCATGCATGGTAGCTAATCGACCATCGTAACTGTCTTCCGTCTTGGACTCGAGTAAGGCAAAACAGTTGTTGTAAAATTCCTGTTGTCGAGCAGCTGAGTCTGTACTCCTCCCCTTAAGCTCGATGTTGCACATCACATGCCACCGGCATAACATATGCTTCACTGTGGGAAACACCTCATTGAGGGCCTTTATGAGACCCAACTCGCGATCTGTAACGATGACATCTGGAAGCCTATGTTTGCACAAATGCTTGACTCTCCTCATTGCCCATATGTAATGGTCCGCATTCTCCCTAGCCATGAATACAAATGCAATTGCAAATGTCTTCTTCGTGCTTGTTATCCCTACGATCTCAAGTAACGGCATTTGGTACCTGTCAAGTGCATTGCAATATTAAGTGCAGGTAACACATCATATTATTTAGTTCTAATTATATATGATGAATATGGTCATTCTTACTGGTTCGTTTTATATGTTGTGTCCATGACGATGACATAAGGAAACAACCGAAGAAGATGTCGTGAGTCTGGATGTGCCAATATAATGTCGCTAACCTCGTTACCTTCCAGTTGAGGGGACTTTCTGGATACAACGTAGTATCCTTTTTGATCCAGCGAGTGTAATGTAAAGGCCCGGATTTTTAAATAATAAATTTCAACAAATATTATAAAATGGATTTAAGTCAAAATAAAAATAAAAATATATATATATATATAATAAGATAAATTAAATAAAAATTCGGATATTTCAAGAAAAACTCGTCCTTAATTTCTTAAACTCGGATTTGAAAGTTGAAGATCGCTTTGAGTTAGTCGGGATATGTCGGGTGAGCGGGTTCGAGTCTATTCCGCTATTTTAAATTCTTTGAGAGGGACCATTTCCTATTTTAATTTCCCTTTTCTTTTCTCCTATCTCTCTCAACCGGTGGAACCCTGCACCCATTTCCAGCTACTCCCTATGCTGGAATTTGTCTTCATGCTCACAACCATACACACCTTGCACCTTACTTGCTCCCTCTTCCTCCCTATACATTGGATCTGCTGAAAACCCTAAAACCTATCACAAGAACACCCCTTTTCTCCCTCTCCATTCCTGTCATTGTTCCCCACAACACCACAAACTCAGCAATTTCAATCAACAGTACCACCTCACCATGTCGGTTTCAATTTCCGACCACAAAGAAGCCTCCCTCCTCACTGTTTCTTGCATCCGCCAGGGCCACCACAACTCCACCACACCTCCGTTTCGCGAGCTCCAGGCGTCGAGCGCCTCTCCAGGCCGCCACCGTCACTACTCCTCCCCTGTTTCGTAGCCAAGGGGTTGAGCACCCGAGCTCCGACGCTCCCTCCAGTGTCCGAAGACGAAGCTGAGCGAGCAGCCCTGGAACCACCAGTCGCCTCCTGTTCTTCGTCGTACGCCACCACGCATCAGCCACCGCCTCACCCTGCTCCTCCTTTCCGTCGAAGCCCAGCAACCGAGCCGAGGTCCCGCACTCCCCCCTCTCTGATGCAGCTCCTCCTCCTGTGTCCGAGCAGCAACAGCAATACCCCATCGCCTTCCCCGGCGTCTCCGAGCAGCAGCAACACCCGACGCAGCAGCGCCGCCCCCGCCTCCCCTTTCCGCTGCGCTGTTCGAATCCGAAGAGCGGTAAGCCCTTCCGTCCTTCCTTCCGCTCTCAAACTCGATAAAAACCCGCCTTTTGACCTCCTATTGTCGTCCTAGGCCGCGATCTCCACGATTCGGACTCCGACGAAGCACAATCGAGCTCGACGAGCGTTTTCCGGCGAGAAACTCGAGCCCTCTTCGGTGAGCCCTCCTCTCTCTTCTTGTCGATTTTCTGTCGATTGGTGTCGGGCTTGAGTCGTCGGAGAACGGCCACCACTGGCAGCTCCTTCCTCTCTCCCTTCTTTTCTCTGAATTTCGCAACCGCCTGATGAAGACGATGAACAGTGGCCGATTGGTTCGGTTCACTTGTTTCCTGATTTCTTATTTTATATTGGTCCGGTTCAGCAAATTATTTGATAAAAACCGGACCGGTTCAGTTTTGAGGGAAATTAGGGTTTAGAAGAGTTGGGCCTTTTATTTGTTGGGCCTGGTTGCAAATGAATCCGAATTTGGGCCTTTTCTTCTTCTTGGCCCTAATTTATGAACAAAATGGGTTATGTAGGTTTAATTGGAGAAAAAGAATTTTTAAGACTTATGAATATATTTTGTGAATATATTAGATAAATGGATAATATATCATATCATATTATTGTTGAGATTCAAAAATATAATATTTGTGGACTTGAATTTTAAAAAGAAAGAAAAGAATTTGGAAAAGGTTTCAAGGTTGAAATTTATTTTGATGACTGGAGAATTGATTTAATAAGATTAAGAAGAGGATTTTGGAAATATACTAACCTTGTCGGATTTGTCTTAAAATGATAATAAAATGAGTTGATGAAAGGGTAATGTTTCATAAATGGATTTTTAGATGATTTGAGAAATTATTTTGGATATGAGTTGACTTAAATTGGGATTTAAGAGTTTGGAAAATATGGTTGGTATGATTTTGTCAATGGGTGATAGGAAGAATGATTTTGGGTTGATGTTGATCATATCGGAAAGGTTTTGGAAAACAGTTTCACTATTGGTTGGTTTTGAGTATGTTGGGAACTTGGGTTTCGTATGTATGAATATCGGTCTGGTAGCTTATGGAATCGACTTGATGATAGGTGTGTGTTGCTTTTGGACTTGCATTGGGCCCTTGCTTGTGTTATCTTGCTGTTCTGCATCTTCAGGTAAGTTCCCTAGGGGGCTTACTCAGGTTGGACATTCAGGCCTGTTGTTGCATTTTATGTTAGGTGTTGCATTCATTATCAGCATGCCATGTAGTACCATGCTAGGTTGCATCGATCGTTGAGCATTCTCTTTCTCTATGCGTATGTAAACAGAACGGCCGTTATCTGTGATAGTCCTAGAAGTCTTTGCTAGGGTCATAGGGTAGCCCAGCCTCATCGGGTACCCTGAGTCAATCGAGTACTTCCTTATATTATGATATGCCTGCGGGCTTTATGGTGGAGCGGGTTAGGCATGCGTGCCGCCCTATTATGAATGAATGCATTCACGAGCTGGCCAGTCTCCGCCTGTCGGAAGAGGTGGAGGTAGGAGAGGGATATGCCACTTGGCATTGTCTTGGGCCCTTTACAGTATTTCTGCACATTATTATGAACTAGGAGCATGCTAGTGTGTTTGAATCCCGTACTGCATTAGAGCATCTTTATTAGGTATAGCACATACTATGTGGCCTCAGTGAGGACTGCCGGTCCCGCGTGCGTGGCTCGATCTGATTCCTTTCCCCGTTCTTCTTTTAAAGGTATTATCTGCAGATTGAGTGCTCGATGTCTATATGATGGGGTTCCCTTTTGGCGATTCGAAGAATCTGGCTAACATTCTAACTTAATAAAATGGTAACTACCCACTCATGATTTGGTTTTGATCCGGCTTTGCCGTGGCACTTGTATCTTTACTTTGCTTCCGCTTTACTTCCGTTTGAAATGGATTCCGCGACATAGTCTTAGGACAGATTAAGGGTACCCAACGGCCCTTCGAGGTTTTTAGGGTTTGAAATCCCTCTTTATACTAATCATAAAAGTGTTTGAACCCTCGACCCGTACCTGGATTGCAAGATCCGAACAAGGGGTTTTATCCCTTGAAACGTAACCCAGAAATTATAATTCTGGGCCGTTACAAAGATGGTATCAGAGCTGAGGTTGTGCAATTCGGGTACAAAAGGGTCGAGTGTATGTTTTGGAAAACCGCCCATGAATTTCAAATGATTTGAAAGTGTTTTAAAGGGGCAAAATGAATTTAAGATGTCTAACCTAAATTGGACTAAGTAATGAACTTGACTTGTAATAAAAGAGGAAGACCGACCAAATGAGGACGCGAGTGGGTAGTGAAAGACGTTAGACCATCCCTATTGGATGTAGTTGGAAATGGGTAGGCGAAATATTAGCTTGTTCTTTACAGATGGGTCTGGGAAACTCCAAGGAGATCATTATGAGTGTCACTAACTGATTCTGTGTTGAGTGCTTGCTATGCTAGATATCTGATTGGTATGCCTAACAGTTAAATGTGTATTGATTGACCCATGCGAATGAGATAGTGGGAGTATCCTTGTTTCTGTGTGGTCAAACCCAGCTTGTGTGGAATAACCCCTTCCACTATGTTAACCCATTGACGGTTCTATCTAGCCTTTTCCTGGATGTCAGTGTCTTTCATGGGAAATTGGGTTGGTAAACACATTGTGTCTGGATTTATGGTTGGATGTTAAGTGTTGGGAGTTGGGAGTTCTTGATGTCACTTGAGTTAGAAGTGAGGTGTTTATGGGGCTGTCCTTCCTTATTCTTATTATAATCAACTAGTGTTTTCATGCCATGAAGAGTCATACCAAAGTCCCACGGGGAAGAGGGGTGGTGAGTCGGTTGGAAAAGTCAATGGTTGCCCTTAGGGATCTCTGTCTAGTTGTAATTGTGACTCTCTCCGAACTACATGACATAATTTTGTAATCTTTGGCATGTACCCTGTGAATGCCCATTGGTAAAAAGGCTACTCATGTTGTTGCATCTATGATTGGTTACCTTGCTTAGGTCTTGTGTTATGTCTTGGCTTCTACCATGATTATATGTTGTTAAAGCATGTTTACTTGGCCTATTGATCGTATGATTGAATGGATGTGTGAGTTGCATGAAATGAATCTGCATGATTCTATTCTACTAGGTTCATGATAGTGTGATCGTTAAATTTTGATAACCTGATGAAGCAAGTTCCTTATTTGATACGTGCTACAACTTGATGTCAACATGCCTTATATGATACGTAATTCCCAGTAGGTGTTATTGTGATGATCCTTAATGTAAATTCGTGATTGTGTAACATTCCGTATCCATGCTAGTCACATTGTTTAGAGGTCTCGTGTTGCATCTCGCTTTCTGTCATGATTAAGTTTGGTCTCGCGTGTCCAATTGACCTGTTGTAATGATCGTACTACTGATTGGTTAGAAACATGAAGGGCATGATATGAGTCTATATGAATGTTGCTTTCCATGGATTAGGTCCATGATAATGTGATCAATTCCTCTTTGTATGAATGTTGATAGATGATCATCTCAGCATGTTGGATGATGACGTGTCAATGCCTATTATTCCTTTTGTGACAAGAATCAATAGCATGCTTGTTTGTTACGTATACATCGGGTTAATTATTGTTGCTTAAACTCGTGTTATACATCGTAAAACCTTCCTCATGTTTCTAGATTGCTTGAATGTGATTGAAGTGATTTCTTACGTGCCGCCATGATTAGTTGCATGTATGTATCGCGTGTTATGTTGAGCTTTTAGCATCATGTAGGATCCTCGGTTGTGACTTGTGCGAACTTGTATCTTGCCTACGCTGTTGCTGATTTTCTCTTGAGCTAGGTCCCTGATAGTGTGATTCTCCCTTTTCATATCTTCTTAGGTGTTTTACTCATGATTAGACCGATGTTGAATTCGATGAGCGACTTGCTTTTCGTGATGGTTATCTTGGCATGCTTACATGTTACCTCTTGGTAGTGATTCCCTATTACCCTATGATATTCTCTCGTGCCTGCATGAACGTATGACTGGACACCTCGCATGATCACACACCACGCTATATCATGATTTCGCATACGCATGATGCACGAATGTTAGAATGGATTTAATCGAGTTACCTTGATTGTGTTAATGATTGATAAATGCTAGTAGTGTCTGGTAGGGCTCATGATTTCCAATATAACTAACTAAATGGATCACTTGTTGCACTTGTTCTATGATGTGATGACTATTGTACTATATATGTGCTCTATGATGGTTCGCTCTTAACATGATTATAATATGTCGCCAATGATGCCCTTCTTGTTATTTTGATGATGCCTCATGTTTCGTGAAGATTATGTTGAGCTCCTCTTAATGACTCTTGACTATGCTTGTATTACATCATGTATCGCTAGTATCGTGTGGGACTTATGATTTCTAAATGTATCTCGTTATATGATTACGTGCCATGATTGACCTATTATATGATCATTGTGTTAGATGAGGTAGTTACTATGTTGCTATTATATGTTCTCGTATGGTGCATACACCAAGCTCGTACATTGTTCATATATGTGATAATTGTGATGCTCAATAAATCCCACGTATCCTGTTTAAAGTTGCTGAGCATATCTGTTTCCATGGAATCACATACTACAAGTTTATCTCACATGCATCTGTGTAGGACTTGATTGTGTCTTTTGGAATGAATACGCATGTTCTTTTCCCTTGAGATAGGTACACGTTAGTGTGGGTTATTGTAATTGATATGCTCCATGATGAACTTATGTTACTCGTCGCGATTATAACCTAATAGACTTTCATAAGGGCATCGTCGCTATTCCCGGGTCAGAGTCTTGTCTCCAGTCTTGTCATCCTTTTAGCCTTGGCCTGTATTTCCGAAGTGAACATTGGGTTTCCTGTCCCTGTCACTCCCCTATCTCTGCTAACTTAGACTCCTCTGCGATACTTGGACGAACGACCGCGTGAAAAAGAAAACAAGAAGTTAGTTAGCGATGGAGCAACGCAAAGAAAGTGTGGGCCCATAACCCACGGGCCTCAGGATCAACAACGTCGGGAGGACGAGCACGTTTTGTGGATTGCGGTTACCGAGTACGATATGACTTGCAGGCGGGAGTGTCCTCCGTTTGAATTGCTAACTTTTCTGAATATGTTGATAACCATGTTGCAATGCTTGATGGTGACATTTACGTGTCGATGTGCTGACTTGATGATGACTATTGCCTGATTGTCTGTCGCCTATGATGATATGATGTGACGCCTTATGAATCTAATGTACCATGATGTCGTGACGTGTTACTACTCTAAGTTGCTAAGCATGATTTGAATTCCTTTGCCTGTAAAATGTGAACTACATATGCTAAGAGACCTGAGTTGTATCTGATAAGGTTATAGTGCAACATGTTAGCTTGACTTCAGTATGTTCATATATGATGTTTGCAATGATTATTGAGCATGATGATAAATTGAGACTTGTTGAACCCATGATGTTATGTTATAAATGCTAGTTGACATGATGTAGACCTTGTGTTTGATGATTTTAATTATTACTTCTCCCTTAAACCTGTGTGTGAGATCATTTGGGAGTGTGGTTGGAGAGTGGTGAAAGAATTTGAGTCGTTAGGATGATCGATGGTGATATAAGGTCGAGTTACAGGAAACGATGTTGGCTTAGGTAAGACCGAGTGAGTTTGGGGTTTATGAGAGACAATGCTTGGGTGGTTCCTATGAGCTTAGGAGTGAATCTTGGGTGAGGGTATGGTTATGAATAGGTCGGCTAGGCGATGATCGAGAAATTTCTAGAGGAAATGTGTGATTAGCAGGGCAGGATGCGTGTGAAACCTTGGGAAGTGTGAGAAGCGTAAGAAATGACCTTGTGGATATTGAAGATATAGTGTAAGAGGGTACTCGGACATGAGGTTAGAGATAGGAGTTGGGTTCTTAGAGGTGGATGGCTAGTGAGAGCACTTGGTGAAATGAGGAACAAGATTGGAATATCGAAATGAACTGGGACTTCTTTTAGAGGATGTTATCTGAGTTGATGTTGGTGAGTCTAGACGAGGCGGGCCTTGACTTGAGAATTGGAACCGAGCGAGCTGGGAATACATTTTATTTTGAGTGGAGATGATGTGAGGATTTTCTTGCTTGTGTGAATTATTAATATGTGTTGGCATGATGTTATGTAGCAACTATGATGAATCTGATATGGGATTGCATGCTGATATGCAATATTAAAATGTAGTTGGTAGTGACAAGTGTTACCATGATATATTGATGCATTGCTATCCTACTATGTCGTTTAGAAGCATGTTATGATATGATATATGAATCATGAAATAAGGACATGTTGCTATGTGAAAACATGATATTATATTACGAGGTAATAAAGCATGATGTTATGTTATATGATCGTTAGGCATGATTGTAAGTATGTTATATGATGAATATGACTTTGAGGATGAATATATACGATTGGTATATATGAGATAATGATATCAAATTCTAAATGATTGTTATATGACATTGTGATGAGTTAAGACGATGTTTGGTGAATACGCTGACCTTCGATGACTGATATACCGCATGACCTCCCCTTTCGCGGGATCTTAATAACATGACTTGTTGTGTTGATGTGTTGACAATGAGTTTGATTCGTTGACCTTATGATGGGGATGTACCTGTTATGACCTTGGTGTGATATCGAGATGTGTGTTATGATTTTGGCATAGGTGCATATTATGACATTTAGTATGATGTGGAGACGTTGATGTGATCATGTGGCAGTGTGCTGGCATATGTTTGAGACTTGTCATATGATGTACTCGTTGAGGATCGATTGGTTATGTGATTATGCATTGCTTATGACTTGTGAAACCTGCTTGAATTGAGATTCATGGATTGATTTGATTATTGAAACTAGGAAGAGAATATGGGATTAGCCTTTAGAGGTGGATGATTCCACCTCCCAAGTTCGGAATTTGATTGTTGGGTATGTGAGAAATTGATCTGGTGGTTGGAATATTTTGACGAAATCTTGATTTGAAAGGATTTGACTTGTTTTGGTGTGAGGTTGCTTGATTAGACGCTGGATTTGAAGATTTTGAGCGATTTTGAAAAAGGACCAACTTGGATTGTAAAAGAATGAATCCTATCGAGAATTTTGAGGCTAATCTTTATTTTCACCTGCGGAATCTCTTTAGAACCTTTTCAAACCCGGGCAACTCTATGATACTTCACGAAGTGGATACATGCATTTTATGGGGGCGCCTGTAGGGTGTTTGCTAAGACCTAGTGATGATATTATAGAACTTTTAGAGTGGTGGTACTTCCAAAAAGTTGAAGCGAGAATGTGATAGGGGCGCTTATTGCATACTTGTCAAGACTAATTGGAAATGTCACGACCATGACTAGGATGTTGCGAGAATCTCGGAAGACGCAACCGAGATGATTACAAGATTCTGGGACATGGTCCTAGGACTCATCAATTTCAAACTTCATCCCCTACTTTATTTTGGTTTTAGTCTCGGGGACGAGACTTGTTTTTAGAGGTGGATGATGTAAAGGCCCGGATTTTTAAATAATAAATTTCAACAAATATTATAAAATGGATTTAAGTCAAAATAAAAATAAAAATATATATATATATATAATAAGATAAATTAAATAAAAATTCGGATATTTCAAGAAAAACTCGTCCTTAATTTCTTAAACTCGGATTTGAAAGTTGAAGATCGCTTTGAGTTAGTCGGGATATGTCGGGTGAGCGGGTTCGAGTCTATTCCGCTATTTTAAATTCTTTGAGAGGGACCATTTCCTATTTTAATTTCCCTTTTCTTTTCTCCTATCTCTCTCAACCGGTGGAACCCTGCACCCATTTCCAGCTACTCCCTCTGCTGGAATTTGTCTTCATGCTCACAACCATACACACCTTGCACCTTACTTGCTCCCTCTTCCTCCCTATACATTGGATCTGCTGAAAACCCTAAAACCTATCACAAGAACACCCCTTTTCTCCCTCTCCATTCCTGTCATTGTTCCCCACAACACCACAAACTCAGCAATTTCAATCAACAGTACCACCTCACCATGTCGGTTTCAATTTCCGACCACAAAGAAGCCTCCCTCCTCACTGTTTCTTGCATCCGCCGGGGCCACCACAACTCCACCACACCTCCGTTTCGCGAGCTCCAGGCGTCGAGCGCCTCTCCAGGCCGCCACCGTCACTACTCCTCCCCTGTTTCGTAGCCAAGGGGTTGAGCACCCGAGCTCCGACGCTCCCTCCAGTGTCCGAAGACGAAGCTGAGCGAGCAGCCCTGGAACCACCAGTCGCCTCCTGTTCTTCGTCGTACGCCACCACGCATCAGCCACCGCCTCACCCTGCTCCTCCTTTCCGTCGAAGCCCAGCAACCGAGCCGAGGTCCCGCACTCCCCCCTCTCTGATGCAGCTCCTCCTCCTGTGTCCGAGCAGCAACAGCAATACCCCATCGCCTTCCCCGGCGTCTCCGAGCAGCAGCAACACCCGACGCAGCAGCGCCGCCCCCGCCTCCCCTTTCCGCTGCGCTGTTCGAATCCGAAGAGCGGTAAGCCCTTCCGTCCTTCCTTCCGCTCTCAAACTCGATAAAAACCCGCCTTTTGACCTCCTATTGTCGTCCTAGGCCGCGATCTCCACGATTCGGACTCCGACGAAGCACAATCGAGCTCGACGAGCGTTTTCCGGCGAGAAACTCGAGCCCTCTTCGGTGAGCCCTCCTCTCTCTTCTTGTCGATTTTCTGTCGATTGGTGTCGGGCTTGAGTCGTCGGAGAACGGCCACCACTGGCAGCTCCTTCCTCTCTCCCTTCTTTTCTCTGAATTTCGCAACCGCTTGATGAAGACGATGAACAGTGGCCGATTGGTTCGGTTCACTTGTTTCCTGATTTCTTATTTTATATTGGTCCGGTTCAGCAAATTATTTGATAAAAACCGGACCGGTTCAGTTTTGAGGGAAATTAGGGTTTAGAAGAGTTGGGCCTTTTATTTGTTGGGCCTGGTTGCAAATGAATCCGAATTTGGGCCTTTTCTTCTTCTTGGCCCTAATTTATGAACAAAATGGGTTATGTAGGTTTAATTGGAGAAAAAGAATTTTTAAGACTTATGAATATATTTTGTGAATATATTAGATAAATGGATAATATATCATATCATATTATTGTTGAGATTCAAAAATATAATATTTGTGGACTTGAATTTTAAAAAGAAAGAAAAGAATTTGGAAAAGGTTTCAAGGTTGAAATTTATTTTGATGACTGGAGAATTGATTTAATAAGATTAAGAAGAGGATTTTGGAAATATACTAACCTTGTCGGATTTGTCTTAAAATGATAATAAAATGAGTTGATGAAAGGGTAATGTTTCATAAATGGATTTTTAGATGATTTGAGAAATTATTTTGGATATGAGTTGACTTAAATTGGGATTTAAGAGTTTGGAAAATATGGTTGGTATGATTTTGTCAATGGGTGATAGGAAGAATGATTTTGGGTTGATGTTGATCATATCGGAAAGGTTTTGGAAAACAGTTTCACTATTGGTTGGTTTTGAGTATGTTGGGAACTTGGGTTTCGTATGTATGAATATCGGTCTGGTAGCTTATGGAATCGACTTGATGATAGGTGTGTGTTGCTTTTGGACTTGCATTGGGCCCTTGCTTGTGTTATCTTGCTGTTCTGCATCTTCAGGTAAGTTCCCTAGGGGGCTTACTCAGGTTGGACATTCAGGCCTGTTGTTGCATTTTATGTTAGGTGTTGCATTCATTATCAGCATGCCATGTAGTACCATGCTAGGTTGCATCGATCGTTGAGCATTCTCTTTCTCTATGCGTATGTAAACAGAACGGCCGTTATCTGTGATAGTCCTAGAAGTCTTTGCTAGGGTCATAGGGTAGCCTAGCCTCATCGGGTACCCTGAGTCAATCGAGTACTTCCTTATATTATGATATGCCTGCGGGCTTTATGGTGGAGCGGGTTAGGCATGCGTGCCGCCCTATTATGAATGAATGCATTCACGAGCTGGCCAGTCTCCGCCTGTCGGAAGAGGTGGAGGTAGGAGAGGGATATGCCACTTGGCATTGTCTTGGGCCCTTTACAGTATTTCTGCACATTATTATGAACTAGGAGCATGCTAGTGTGTTTGAATCCCGTACTGCATTAGAGCATCTTTATTAGGTATAGCACATACTATGTGGCCTCAGTGAGGACTGCCGGTCCCGCGTGCGTGGCTCGATCTGATTCCTTTCCCCGTTCTTCTTTTAAAGGTATTATCTGCAGATTGAGTGCTCGATGTCTATATGATGGGGTTCCCTTTTGGCGATTCGAAGAATCTGGCTAACATTCTAACTTAATAAAATGGTAACTACCCACTCATGATTTGGTTTTGATCCGGCTTTGCCGTGGCACTTGTATCTTTACTTTGCTTCCGCTTTACTTCCGTTTGAAATGGATTCCGCGACATAGTCTTAGGACAGATTAAGGGTACCCAACGGCCCTTCGAGGTTTTTAGGGTTTGAAATCCCTCTTTATACTAATCATAAAAGTGTTTGAAACCTCGACCCGTACCTGGATTGCAAGATCCGAACAAGGGGTTTTATCCCTTGAAACGTAACCCGAAAATTATAATTCTGAGCCGTTACATGTAATGCTTGTGGTAGATCCCTCCTTCCCTCTGTCTCATCTCTCTTCATATTCGACATGGCATTGTACACTTGTCGGATGTCGGTAACACACTCACTGTCGTCAATCTTCAGACCTCGCAAGACATTGCGAGGTCTTGTCCCTATCGTAGCATCACGATAAACCATCTTCTGTTGTGTGGGTGTTATGCGACCGGCATAGGCATGCCCAAACAGGGTTTCCGGGAGGTCGTGATTATGGGAGCCACATATGACACGCATTGTCCAGTTATCGTCGTCATGTTGATGACCCTCAAGCTCAAATTCACACCCGCATCTCCTCGACGTCAATACCCTTGTCGATGCCGGGGGAAAATCCATATCTGTATCTGCTCTTTTTCTGCGCTCACCGTAGAGCTCACACACTAATCTGAAGGTTCCAAATCTAGTCCGGTTGTTCTTCCATGACCGGTGTATCACGAGAACCATGTTCTTTGCACGACCCACAAAACGAGCCCACCCCTTCATATTTTTCTCGTCATACCAGAATCCGGCAAGCTCAAACATCGACGAATAATCGGTCCCCATTTCCATAGGTTGGTGTTGACTCTACATTATCATAATTATTAATTATTACTTCACTGCTATTTCAAATGATATATCAAAACTCATTTCACAAGTATATCGAGCTTTCATCTTAGAAGTATAAATTATGTTTCATGCTAAATTTCTCGATTATTCTATATTACATTATATATCAAATATCATTTCACAATTATAAACTCTATTTTTCGAATAACACTATATCAAATATCATTTCAAAATTATAAACTCTACTTTTCAAATAACATTATATCAAATATCATTTCACAATTTTACACATTAACATATTTCTTTCGAATATTCTATAAATTATAATGCAATATTGATTATATCGTACCTGGAGGTTCTGAACAAGTTCTTCGGGATCACTGTAACAGTGCGGGTTGAATGGCACCTCATCTTGTGATACTTCTAGATCGGACATGATCAAATATAAAAAATTTAAGTACCTTGTGTTTAACACTAATTTCACACTAATTTAAGCAATATCCTCACTGTAATAGCCTCGCCTTGAATGAGAAGTGTCTCCCCCATTGCCCCATTTTATAGTTTTTTTTGGCGGTGTAACAAGTTTCTTACAATTTGAGAAGCTGTGGCAGCGACAATTGCTGCGGTTTTCAGATCTGTCGCCATAGTATTTCCCACAGTTTTTGGAACCGTGGCTGTCGATATTCTCACGGTTTAAGGAACCGTAGCTGCCACCGTGTATTTGGCGATAATTTGACCGTGCGCTCAGCAAACCTGAATATTTTTTCCAAGTGTTCCAAGATCCAAGATTGCTACAAGCTCGCACCATAACATGATTCAAATACTGATATGACGATATCCCCAAAAAAGCTCCAATCAAAAGTGGGAAAGATCCCAACTTTAGGGTTCGTTTGGCATGACCTTGTCAGCTAATTATAAGTACATCGCCAAACGATAACGAATTCGAATTCAAGGTCAAATTGAAAACCCAACTGAAGACCTAATCATGGATAATTTCACAGCAATACACAAAATTGAGAGAAGCGCGGAAAAGAAAGAGAACAAACCTCAATTAATTGTGCTCAGTAACCGCAATTCCCCATGGAACAGAGCCGAAATGATTCGTGAGGAGAGTGAGAGAGAGAGCGATGAATGGGGGAGCTTTAACTCTAGAAGAGGAATAATCTACGAATAAGCAAAATCAAAGTTATAAAAGGAAGCGTGGGAGGAGGAGAACATGAAAATCTTCGCAATGAACCTGAAAATAAGGAGATCAAATATAAAAAATCAAAATCTGAATCCAAAAGAACACAATCCAAACAAAATTGGGGAAAAATAACCCAAAATGCATAAATAGAGAAGTAAATGCAAAATTTGACAATGGGAAGCCAATATCAACCAACAGAGGGTGATGATATCCTAACCAGTGCCTAAACCCCTCTAACACTATAACCGAATTGAAAATTAAAAACCCCAAAATCGCAGCATAAACCTCGATCCCATATTGAAATTTATACCATGGTCCAGACATCTAAAGGGAAACTCAATGAACCCTAGACTTAAATTGCAAATTAAAAACCCCTTATTCACAACCTACACCCCCAAATCGAAACTTAAACTATAGTCTAAACACCCCAAACGAAACCCTAATTCTTAGGGAATAAGCCTCAACTCAAATAATAGAAGCTTACCTCTTAAATTTGAATCGTTAATCGATCTTCCTCTTGAAGCTAGTACCAGCGTCGAGATATCCACCAATCGCCCTAGAATCTGCCGCCACCCCGAGATATCCATCAATCGCCCTGGTCATGTGTACTAACGTCTATTGAGATTTGGAGAATTGATATTAGGAGAAAGTGGGAACCGTAAGAACTAAGAAGGAGAAGGGAGGAGAATGTGGGAAGGAGAAGGAAAATTAAAAGAAGAAGGAGAATAAGAAGAAGACGGAACCTACATCGGAGGAGGACTTGAACGTTCAACCCATTCTCCTTGTCTCGACCTCCTCTGTCTGCCACCCAATTGCGCCGCCTCTAGCCCTCGCCGATTGCATCGCCGCCCACCAATCGCCCTCCTCGGCTCCTCCAACCGCCGATCGATTACGCTCCGACTCCACTACGATGGTCACCAATCAACATATCAATTATGAGGAAGAAGGAGGCTATTAGAGAAAACCAATTTTAGGTTTTGGTATTGGGAGGGGCAAGAGAACGTGGGCGAGATTGGTGAAAACTACCATTCTTAAATTTGCTCATAGATAGACACGTGGCGCAAATTTTTACAAAGAGTTTGCTTCTGAAATTATAAGTATAAGGGGTGGATAAGAATTAAATAAAACAGAGAAAATACTTGCAATAAAAGATTCACTATTTAAGAAATTTATTGATTGAAGCAAATTGATATGCTTAATTATATTATAGGTTCAAGAGAGTGTGTATATCTAAATATTTACCAATTGTAACTTATGCTAATAAAAAATGAGTACTTAAAAAAATATGTTTAAATTTGCTAGATAAGTTATTCAAATTTCATTACCCTATTGTAGAATTTATGCTATGTTAATTTTTTGCATCATTCACCAAGTATAATATCAGTCACGTAACTGATATAAAATTTTTTGTATCAATGGTCTGCTAAACAGAAGTCAATGTCAAAATCCAAGAGAATTTGTACATTGTTCGCTCATTTTCAATCCATTATTGAATTCTCATTTGGTTTTTCCTTATCTTTTCATATAATGATTCTCTACAATCAACAAAATTTGATCCAGGAAAAAAGTGTGAGGCTAATTGAGAAATCGACTAATCACCTACTTGCTTTGTAAAATCAACCGAACAATTAATTGGGCATCTTTCTATTTTGGTATGTGTAGTACAATAATGCAATTAAACTTTATCTATTTTTGTATGTAACTTCACATGCTTTCCATCTTAAATCGGATTCCTCACTATCTAACATATTTACTAACACAACGCGCAATGGAATTTCAATAAACTTTTTAAGAACAATTCATCGAACAGGACTTTAATTTTTTTTTAACAAAAGTGGGTGTGGATAGATATGGCGAGATTTGGTCATATGTCGATTTCATGTCGAATGTGTTCACATCACACATTAGAGAAGTCCTCTCAGTCTCCAAATACAAACTTTGTATATGTGATCTTATGTGGTCCTATGTTCATTTATCTTCACATGATTCGCGTTGGGACACCTAATTTAATATCTAAAAAATGTGTGACAGAAAAAATGTATGACAGTAAAAAAATCATCTCAAGAAATCAAGCAAGATCAATTTGGGGATTCAATTTCAATCAGAAACACAAAAACCCTAGGGCCCAATGAAAAATTAGGATCGATTATGAGGCTTCAATTTCAATTTACAAACCCTAGACAACAACACCAAAAGAAAGGATGAAACTTCAACAAAAATAATAAAAATTCAGAAGACGATTACCTGAGTGGGATCGTTGGGATTGGACCGAGCGAGAATGACCTTCCCAGCGCGAATCGCGAGCATAAAGTTCGTTTCAGCCTTGGTAAAAACTCTATCAGAGGGCCTATTAGCAAGCTCGGGGATAGGCTCGCCCTCGGATTGGTGTCCATGGTGGTTGTGGATGTGATCGGCGATGAAACTAGGCATATGAGGAAAGTGGAAATTGTGGTGCTGCTCCCCTCCGGCGCCGCCAGATCCGGCAGCGTGGGCCTCGTGATGGGTTTAGGCAGCTGCCGGTGGCAGAGGGTATGGATGGACGTAGGCATCTTCTTCGTTTTTGAAACTCCTTCTATGTCTCTCTCCCTGCAGAACTCTCACAGTTGATAGGGAATTCAGATGCTTCTCTTCCAATCGTCTTCAATCCCTCTCACTCGCCTGAACTTCCTTGCTAGGGCACAACCAGTTGGAGTCGCCTGCTACTTTTGCAATTTTTTTAACCCAATTGCTAGTTTTGCAAAATTTAAAGGAGGTGAGTCATTTTTGCAAATGGAGCAACTTTTTGGTATATTTAATGCTATTCTCTCAAAAACTATTTGGTATTTCATTTCATATCTTTAAATATGAAATGGGTATTTTTCATTTGTATTTTCATCAATTTTATCCAATCCAAGTTTTTTTTTTTTTTGGAAAGGTATCCAATCCAAGATTAGTATTCCTACAAATGCACGTCCTTATGAACGTGTTACTATGTCCCTTCCAACGTGCAAGTAGACATATGGACCTTCAAATCCGGGCCACTCTGCAGCCATTTCTGAGTGCTAACCCACTCAACGGCTGACCACCCATCATCGTAGGCACAGGGGTACTTGTGCTCCGGCGACCTCCTGTAATTCACCGATACAACGACAGCCCCACAGATTTTAACTAGCCGGCGACACCACAGCTCGTAAATGGAGGTGTTGACGGAGGAGTGGGTGAAGCTGCCCCCATGGAAATAGACGATCACCGGCACTGGCTCCTCGGTGGTCAAGGGCTTCTCGAGCTCGATGAACCCGGTGTCTGCTTCGTTCTCGGGGGCGGGTCTGTACACCCTCATGACGATATTGGAGGACTTGTCAATTATGTCAAATGAGAAAACCCCATCAACCGGGTTGCTATTGGCGGGGACTTTCCTCTCCAGAAACTCAGCTATGTCCCGGGTGAAGGTGCCGTCCGGCTGCCGGAAGAGACTGTAAGATAGCTTCAAGCATGAGATCAGGATGAATGTGTTCAGTGGCATAATTTCCTGCACAAAATCAACAAACCAAAATGAGAAAGAGGCTTCAAATTTTAAATGAAAGGCCTTTTCTTTCATTCTTGTAAAAACAGAGCTTTAAATTCCAACAGTCTTTAAACCCAGAGAGTAAACAGAGAAATGCCTGTGTGGGGGAGAGAGGGGTATAAAGTCCAAACCTTGCATTCATTGAGGTTGATTTCATTATTAGCCTCCATTAGAACTTGGCGCACACGCCCGGCCCACAAGCAACCAAAGCAATCAGAATGAAAAAAACAACAAACGTCACCACTAAATCAAACAAAACGAGGCAAATTGTGGAAGTTTGATCTTTGCTTTTTATAGTCTTTCGTAAGGAGGCGAAAGAAGGATAGATGCCTGGGTTGAAGAAACAAAGAAACTGTAGTGATTGGGAGTGGATGGATGAAGGTTGTCTATGGTAATGGGAATTGTAACAGAAAAGGAGATAGGGAGAGTGAAGAGTAAGACAGAGGAGGAGTTAGTTAGGGAGGGAAGAAACAGACGAGAGTTAGAGAGGTAGAGATAGAGAGATTGAGAGGAATGACTTCTGTAGATTCATGGCAGAAACACAGTACTCCTCCGTATTTATAACAGGGGAAGAAAAAGAGAGAGAGAGAGTCCCACACTCAATCGTGGTCGGATCCTCTCCTAATTAGGTATCTCCTTATATCTTCCTAATGAAAATCAATGGTTCAGATTTTTTTTTTAATTAATTAACTCATTAATTACTGTAAAAAATAATCCCCAATAAATAACCCCAATTTACAACTTCAATTATCTCAAATCTTGCTCCAACTCTGCTGCCTGCCTACTCCGCCTTACCCACCAGACCACCACCACCACCATAACCCCAACCTCCTCATCACCTTCATTGAAGCGGAAGAGCAAAAAGGGCAAAACCGAAACACTCTTATGATCTTCTATGAACCACCGTGTGCCAAAGGGTTTGCCGTGGCGGATCCAGAATTTTTTGTAGAGGGGGGCTAAAAAAAAATTTCGAGAATTTTTTTTTTCAATGTACGTATGAAAAAAATATTTTTTTGCACATGTATATTCTTATGGGTTGTGTAAGGTATCTTACTTGCTCCAATCCAATATATTTTCAACACTCGTTTTAAGAAGTTAAAAACTATATAAAAAAGTTGATATTTAATTTATATAGTTAAACGACATATATTTTGAATGTGAAAGAGTAATAAACTTTACACAAGTACACAACCAATAAAAATACATAATTTTAGAGGAAAAGACATTATAAAAATTTTGAGTTCATTCAGATGAACGCTAAAAAATACTTGGTTTTGGACACAATTGGCTCAGAGCTTTGTCTTTGGATTTTGGAAGTGGGTTAATATGATTGACTTCAACATTTAGCTTGTTTATATACAATTGCAAGCTGATTTTATATGAAAGCAATTGCAAGCTGATTTTGTTTGACAACAAAGGTGGGTGCACAAGCTGATTTTGTATGACTTTGTAGGACAGCAAAGCAAAAAAAAAAAAGAAGGTGGGTGCATTCATTTAAAAAACAAACAGATAAAAAAGAGGAATTATGAGGAGTCGAACCTGGACTGTTGAGTGCCCAATGAATTCAGCTTCCGTGCCTCACCAATGAGCCATTCTGTCTTTTTGTTTCATTACGCACTTTAATTATTTATATTATATACAAAATATATACTCTTTTTTATCTGGATTGGGGGGGCCCTTCAGCCACCTCGAGCCCCCCGTAGATCCGCCCCCGGTTTGGGATAGTTGTTGTGTGCTCTTGACGAAAATTGGAGAAAAATCCCGCCTTTGAGTTGGATCAGTAGAACCCGATTTTGGTAAGCCAAATTGAGGGCGCGCTGCAGTGAAATTGAGGGTTTAGGATTTATAACTTTGATTGATTTTTTTATATGTTTCCAGGTGATGATTTTGTATGTTCTGTAGTACATCCGTTGAAATTGTGACACGGAGGTGGACGGAAGCGCAGAGGATACGGCGATTGAAACCCCGGAGACACCTTGAGGCCTTGCGAGAGCATGACTCGATTAGTCAAAGGTTTGAGACTTTGAGCTCCTCACGATCACCGGATCCCCTCAAAGTTCATTGCGACTATGAAGTCCGGCGGAATTTAAAATTGAAAGCTAGCCCACCACCACCTTGACAGGAAGACCATGGTGGATGAGTTAGTTAGAATCAACCCCTCCGAAGACGGGGTTTCTCAGGAATTCATCCGAAGACGTACATTGGGTGGGATGATGTTTTTTTATTTAATTTACTTAATGTACTTGATTAATTATTGATATTCAATCTCAGCCCTTCATTAAATCTATTGGTTATCAATGACTTATTAGGAAGATATTAGGAGATTTTTCAATAGGAGAGGATCCAGATCCGACGGAGAGACGCTGAACGGAACAGTTTTAAAAGGGGGGAAGACGACAAACGGAGACGGGCTCTAAATAAACTGTAGCCGAGGTGGGCCCCGCTTGTTGCCGTACTCCGTATTTATAAGTTTTTCCACATGATAAACATTAGTGTCTGTTTGGATTCCAATATTATAAATATAAACTTTGTTTATAATGTATTTTAAATAATAAAATATTTTTTAGGTTTCCTTAAATTTATAAATAATTATGTTTTAAATTTATAATTGATTACCATGTATTTTATTTAAGGAGGTAAAAACTATATAAAATATCAGAAGTTGCAGTTAACAAGAATCGAACCGGTGAGCTCATAGTGTGAGCATAAAGCCTAAACCAGCGGATCTTTTAAATCAATGTTCCGTAAATTGATCGGAAATATTTGATGTTTTACGATTTAATATGATTTTTAAAATGATAAAAAAAAATTATATAATTTTTTTAAAAAAAAATGTTATATAAATTTTTTTTAAAAGCCATGAGATGTATTTTTTTTGCAGTGATTTTCAAAGTGACATCACTAATTACCCCAACTTCAATTAAAATCAAGTGTAAATTCAAATAGTTCATGATAGTGATCTATGTTTAAAAGCACATAATAGCAATATTAAAGCACTAATTCATTGACCGAATGCATTCATGTTGAAAAACATAAAATGAATATATATACTATTTCACTTAAAGGGAGTTTAAGAGATCAAATTATCTCACACTTGCCATTTATAGTAATGACAAATTAGTTCCAAGCTTACTATAAATGGAATGATATAAACAACTCAAACAATAAAGATGTCAATACATTCATACCAACATAAATCAAAATGTTTTTCTTCATCTTCTTTTTGAATGATCAATGAAAGAAACATAAGAAAGACTAATTAGTTAAAGATCGGATAAGGATCCCTTTGAATTGTGTAATCATGTATGCATCTATGATCTTATCCACTTCCATTGTACGGTTATTTAATTAGATCATTAATTAATTTTATCTAAAAATAAAATGCCTAAGTTTCAATATAAATTAATAAAAAAAATGAGTTGTAAAAAAAAATGCCTAACTTTTATTATTATTATTATTATTATTATTTTTATAATGTAATACTTATTACCAACAAATATTAAGTTGTAAAAAAATAATTTAAAAAAAGTTGATATTTTATATAGTTTTTACCTCCTTAAAATACGTGTTAAAAAGTCAAACGACATCCTTTGTGGATCGGAGGTAGTACTACTTATTAAAATTTCATTTAATTAGACTAATAGTATGATCCAGTCCTGTTCATTAACTTAATTAATCATGAATCATAGACCTGTCAAACGGGTCATTCGGGTCGAGTTCGGGTCGGGTCACTTCGGGTTTCGGGTAAAACGGGTCTCGGGTAAAACGGGTTTCGGGTTTTTCGGGTTGACTCGAACTCGGGTTTGATCGGGTTTCGGGTCGGGTTCTGGTCGATTTCGGGTTTGTCAATTTTTTCTTTTTTAAATTAAAAAAATCATTATTTGATAATTTTGTGATAAATTTTAATTATATATATAAAAAATTAATTATATATAATTATAAATCAACCGGGTCAATCGGGTCACCGGGTCAATCGGGTAAATCGGGTCAAAATTACCGGGTCAATCGGGTCACCGGGTCGAAACCCAGATTACCCGGAAAATTTCGGGTTTTTCGGGTTTGGGTCGGAAAAAAAAATCGGGTCAAAATTTTCGGGTTCGGGTCGGAAATTTTTCGGGTCGGGTCGCCGGGTCGGGTTGTGTTTTGACAGGTCTACTTGCAATGCACAAGCCAAAATAACCTACGCAATCTATTCTTGGTAATGCTTATATAAGAAGCCAGCCACTTTGTTAGTTAAAGGTACGTGTCATTGTTTCACCAGGGAAACAGAATGCAGAAATGGAATGCCTTCAAATGATGAATGTATTATAAACATTATAAATGCTTAGTATGAGAAATGATCACATCTAAACTCAAAATAGCCAATTCAAAATTATATTGCGAGGCAAATAATAAATATGCCAAAAGACCAATGGTGAATGGCCTGAAAGAAGTATACATCGGAAACTGTTGAAACACAAGGGTAAGGCATAATTTAACAAGCACAAAAGATCAATAACATGTACAAGAAATTCAGTTCAGAAGAAGCTGGATGAATTCACATGTCATTTTTACACGAGGGAGAAAGGACATCTTCAAGTTATACTGTATAGTTGAATGACAGGAAACAATTTATACATCGGAAACTGTTGAAACACAAGGGTAAGGCATAGTCAAGAATCTAGACACACTTTATACATGTAATATGTCAAATAAATAAATGAAAAAATCAAACCTGAACATGTGAGCTCTTGTTCATGGAAGTATTTTTTTCTAAAATTTCTTTCAGTAATAATGCTAAAAAAATATATTTTGAGTAACAAATATTGAAATAGAAAAAACAAACACTATTAGCTCCTATTTGTACAATGCAAATAAACATTGATATCTTTGCACAGTAGATCACCGGTTGGTTGTTGCATATTAAAATGGAATAAAATAGAACTAAATGGTCAATATAATAATTTGTAATTCAAAGATAGAAACTAAGCCTATCCCAAAACCTTATTAAGTAAATCACTTCTATTGAATTTAGGGAAAATGTATATTTTTACTTCGCCCACTCAATGGGTACAAAACTCAACGATAAACAGACATTAGTTGTTTAATATCATCCCCGTAGCGATGACCCCACAAGTAGATGAATTTTTACCCCACAAGTAGATGAAACAATGAATTTTTACCCCACAAGTAGATGAACCAATGAATTTTTACCCCACAAGTAGATGAACCAATGAATGGTTTAATATCATCCCCGTAGCGATGACCGGACTAATCATCTCATCTCTCAAAGTAGATGAATATGGACTCATCTCGTCTCCAGAAGTAGATGAATGTACCAATCTTGAACAGACTAATCATCTCATCTCCCGAAGTAGATGAATATGGAATCATCTCATCTCCAGAAGTAGATGAATGTACCAATCTCATCCATGTAGTGATGAACAATGATTACCTTTTTTTTTTATTTGTTTTATTTTATGTGTTTCTATTCATATATTTATATATTATATTATATACACTTTTTACCAATCTTTAACTTGTCTCCCGAAGTAGATATAAATTGTCAAATTTGCATATAATCCCAAAAGTGATAGTTTATCTCCTGAAGTAGATAAAACAAACACAACTTATATATTACATCTCTTGAAGAAGATGAAATTCTTACTTATCTCCTGAAGAAGATAAAATATTTTAGGTTATATATTATGATGAAATTTAATTATCTCTTGGAGTAGATGATTTCGATCTCCAACAGTCTCCGGAAGTAGATGAACATGTATTTGTAGGGATGTTTAATTTCTTGTCACCGGAAGTTGACACTATGCTGATTTGATTTTATTTATTTATGATTTTATTAATTATATCAATTGTGTATTTATTTATCATTATCTCTCGAAATAAATAAACTCATCCCCTGAAGAGGATGAACACATTATGATCATAATTAAATCGTTCCTGCAGTAACGACAATCAAATCCAGAAGAGTGAATGATTCTTATAAACTTTAGAAGAGTATATGATTCTAATCTTATCATTTGTACTCTTGAAGAAGTATATAGAATGTGGGTTTTTATCAAGTTCAGAACGATTATCATTCGGTTGGTACAACCAATAAAAGTAACCACATAATACGATCCGGGTAAAAAGGCCACTTCCTGACTATCCTCTAAGCATTGGCTGAAGCATGCCCCTCCGGTAGAGGGTGTGAAAGAGGTTATGGTTAAGCGCTTGACCAAAGTTATTGTTGTGGCTTATAGCTAGGTCTGTTATACGGTTAATTCTAAATGTCTTGAAGAACATTATAAATGACTCATACCTGAAGTATGACATCAACGAAAGTTCTGACAATACCCATTCAGTGGCATCTAAATTAAATAAATGGATCACCATATACAAAGTTCAATGGTTGAATATTATGGTTTATAAGTGTCAAACAAATTTGAAAACCCGAAATTTTTTCAAACAATCTTGAATGGAAAATCAGGATAAATACAATATAGCTCCAGAAGAGCATTGATTTTGTTACCTGAAGTAACAATGACACATATGTATGAATTGACATGGTATTGAACACCAATATCTCATATGACTAGCCAAAAGCAAGTCTTACAGAATTGAGAATGTATATATATGGTTTTTTTGGCGCTCATTTATCCCATTGAAACTTATCACTAACCAGAAGTTAGTTAATGATAAAATGTTTTTCTTTGTGGCATTCAGTCATTATTGTGAAACGATGATGGACGGGATCATTGACATTCACATACACACCCACTAAAAGGGACCAGAAGATCCTAGGACTCGAAGATCCTTTATAAGGGTGACCGAACCTATATGGTCTGTCATCTTGGCAAATCAACAACAAGACCATCTAATTAAATTCAAAGTAAATGCAAAGTCTCTAATGTCTCTTAAATGGATTCAATGAGACAACTATGGAACACTATCATATAGACCAGTGTAATTCCAAGATTACAGATGCCTCAACACTTTGGTCATATGAAACATAAGGTAGAGAATGTTATCAAAAACATTGTTGAGCATAAGGTAGCTCACGACGACCCAGAAGAGTCGTTGGTCAAATGGGCCCATGCATGTTTGCATTTCGAATTTGACACAATAACATCTCCCTAATTATCTCCAAAAGAGAGTATATCATTCAAAGGTTTTGAATAAACAGCATATGTTCTGAGATGTACCTCGTCCAAATGAACTACAATGAGACCACAAAGAAGTTGGATGATACATGGGGTTTAAGTCCCTATTGCTATCAAATACCTAGAGCTTTATAATGGTGATCAAATGCTCGGTATTTAGGGGGAGAGGAAATGAGACAATTAAGAAAGAGATTGCATGGAAGCAACTTCTCTATCATTTCATATCCGCGGATAAATACAAGTGAACCAGAAGTTCAATAAATGAAATGATTATAAGGTTTAGCAAATATGTCATTGAAATCATTTACTAAAGGCCAAGAAAGTGACAACGTCACGTATACTAGCTCATTTGGAAGTTCCAGAAGTAACTCCAACTCAATGAATATCAAGTGGTTCTCAAGTACACCAGAAGTGTTGGAGATCACTAGGCTCTTGCTATATGATTCCCCAGAAGTGGAAAGAGCCTATGAAAATATGATGATCATCAAATAAATAATGGATGTCAACATCGAAATCATAGTAAAAGAGCTAGAAAGAAGCAATTCATGCAAAGATGGATTCATTAAACATGATGAGATTGGACCACTGCAAAGTGCAACATCAATTGGTTTTAAGTGGATGTTCATACAAAATAAAATATAAAGCCAACTTGATTGCACAAAAGCCGACCTATCAAAGGTTATATGGAGACACTACAGGAAAACAGTGCTAATTGCGACACTTTTTTTGACCAATTTCGACGCTTTAAAGCGTCGAAAATTCTTGCGTCACGAATGGCATAGTGCTATTTTCGACGCAGAATTCTATCGCAACCAATCTCGACGTCCTATGGCGTCGGAAATGGCATGTATTTTTCGACGCCATAGAGCGTCGAAATTGGCATGGTATTTTTCAAAAAAAAAAAAAACTGTATTTTTCTTCATTCATTCCCTTTCAAAATACACATTAATTACAATCCTTTAATTAATAAAAAAAATATTAACACAAATCCAATAAAGCATTAGTCAAATGAATCAAAGATCTTACATGAGTGAATTAAAAATAATATACATGACAACTAAAATGAGTGGATCAACTAAAAATTTTGTAGTTTCCCTGAGAGAAAGCACACTGAAGCAGGAGGTTTTTTGACCTGAAAAAGGGGGGAGGAGATGAAGCCATCATCCTTACCATGAAGTAAGCAAAACTCCATGTCTTGATGGCGTACTCTTGTTCAAAAGTATCTCCTGCTTGAGAAGAAACATAATGAATGAGCAATACATAGAGGTGGAAACGAGGTAATACTTATTAAATAAAAAAAATATGCAGATACGAATTAGCGGAGAAAACATCTTAATGCTACTGATATGAATTAGCAGAGAAAACACCTTAAGCACCAGATTGACACATAACATGCTAAAAGCAACTAAAAGAATATGGATTCACAAAACATGTAATCCAAATTGTGATGTGGAGTAAATCACGCCTTCCATTATCACCGTTAACTTCAGAGATGTTGCTGAACATGAGGAACTAAAGTCAACTGAGACTAAGAAGCACTCTCAATGACAAATAGAGTGCCTTGAACTAAGTCAGCTGAGAGTTAAGCCTTTGCAGGGAGTTAAGGTGGTGTTATCCTCCTAAGCATAGATAACAAATGATGATAAGGCAATTGTAAATAAGTTGGCTTGCAGCAGTGATTTCATTAGTAAACTAAAATCATATAGGATAGGAGGTTAATTACCTCAAGCTTAAATGCAATCAAGTTTCCTTGATACTGACTGTCCTACAATCTTCCTCGTGAATGAAGTAAACCATATCAACCTGCATCAGTCGGTAAGTGAGAATCGTGAGATGACTTTAATTGCATTAAGGAATAAAAGCAAACTATAACAAATTGAGAAGGCAGTTGTTTTTCTAAAATGAGGGTAGCTAACAAGATCAAAATGAACACCCAATATAATTACATAACCAAAATGAGTAGAAGGAGGCTCTTTTCCGAGCATCAAATCCATTACCTGAATAAGCTTACATGTTCAGACGTACGATAAGAAATGAGATATAAAGAAAAGGCAAGCAATGAGGAAGCAAGGAAATTGATATCTCAAGATAATGAACTAGGTTTGAAAAATGTATGTTGTTAAAGCAACAAAAGATAGTAGACATTTAGTAACTGATTAAGTGGAGTCCCATGTTGATTCGTTGAAGCACTTGATCCGGGGGAGGAAACCAGATTTGACTGGGCATGCTGATTTGCAGACATATGCACAGATTGTTCACCAACCATAACCGGGGAAGATGGACTCAAACCTGGTATTACTGAGTGCGGTTCACCCTCCCCTCTTGCAGGAGAAGCTCGACCAGCAAGAGAATTTGGTTGGGTAGAGAATACTAGGTAATGTTGGTGACCTTGATTTGATGACCTAGTCCTGTGCCCTTCCCTTCTAGCTAAATGACGTGTTCTCCCCATCGCAGCTGCAGCAGCCAAGTGCTGAATTATTCGCTCCTCCAGCTCAACATTACTGACACCAACGGGTAACTGCATTTGAACAAAATCAACATAACATGAACATCAGACCATGAAGGTGCGGTCTGTACTGGAAAAGAAGAATTCATAGAGGCTATAAATAATCTTTTACACACATTTTGTATCTCAAAATCACACAAAGTTGGATGATGAAATATAGGTGCATTTCTAGGTGAATGCAGCCTGAGGTTTCTTTCCTGCACAACTGCATTCAGTAGTTCCTGGCTGTAGGGAGGGAGCAAATGAAAAAACAAGAAGCCAAAATGTCAGAACAAAGGTTGCCAACAAAACACATAAGACTGCGAAAAGTTAATCAAATACAAAAAAAGGGTAAAGAAAGAGAAAAATAATACCTCGTAGAGTCCTTAAGACTGATGGGCTGCCAACACATGGGACATTGAGAACTTCTCTGACACCTAAAGTTAATCCAATTGGAAGTCAAATGGTTTACCATATTGCAGAAAAGGTCCTCAATAGAAGCCTAAAAAGTCAGTTATCAAATTATAATATACATGTCTTCTACGTCAAGATAACTGTATAGGAGAGTTGTAACTGACTAGCTGTTAACAACCACTTTCCTTATATAGAAGTCCATGAAACAGCTTGGGTAATGGGTAGCAGTTATGAGATAAGTAGATAGCATAGCACTGTCTCCTATTTATTTAACTAGTTTTAAGAAAGCAAAAGCCTACCAGGCACTTCTAAATTTAAGTCACTCACGCCAGATCCCAGGGATTCTGTGGTTCACAGTCACACTTTCTTCACTGGTATTATCTATATCAGATGAAACAAATCATACACTTCATAAAATCTATGCAATCTAATGGAAACTATAACATGCACATTGTCGCTCCATTTTATAATGAAATCTTAATAATTTCTACTTTGCTAGGAAGACCCAAACGACATATATTGCAAGATATCCTCATCTTACATAGCTCTTACAGGAACAATGACCAAACTAGTATTACAAGACAAAAAGCTATGTAACTATCATTGCAGGAATGCATGAGTAATTCAGTCTGGAATCTCAAGAAAAACTGACATGGTAACCATAACTGGAAGGAAATCCAACTCTAACATGCAGAATACCCAGGAAAGAATCATCAGGCTTTGAACATAACACCGCCTCTTTTGTAAAAATGGCTCTTTCTTCTGATCAAGCAAACTAAGGAAAAAATATACACAAAAATCAAGTGGAAAATGACAATGTATAGAGAACCATGGTAGCAAAAAAAAAAGATTGTTGCAGAATTATTCCCTCAACTACTCTACCTATAAAATTGACACTATCTGATTAAGTGAGTAACGAGGTTTCTGTGTCCTGTTTTTCACAAATGGTGGAGGAGATAATAATAGATGT
This sequence comes from Persicaria tinctoria, assembly GCA_037127255.1. Taxonomy (NCBI): domain Eukaryota; kingdom Viridiplantae; phylum Streptophyta; class Magnoliopsida; order Caryophyllales; family Polygonaceae; genus Persicaria; species Persicaria tinctoria. Next base: position 13,085,547 of record JBANSL010000007.1, on the reverse strand, counting down.
GAAAAAATACAACTGGATAATCAGTGTCAGAATATACACAATAGCATAATCAATCAGAAATTCTTTACTTGCGATCTAAAAATACAAACAAGTATGTTAAACAAAATCTTGCAGAAACACGGACAAAAGGAGAAGCACAAATCTCAGCAATAAATCAGTGACAAACAGGTTCTCATCACTGTCATATTTATAGTTTATAGACAAGCAGAGCTATTAAGAAAAGAATAGGCATCAGTAGCATAGCTTTGTTTTATCCGAATGAGTAAATTGAAAAGAGATGGGCAAGATTTCTAATACAAATAGAAAAATCATGAAAGACACGATAATATAATGGGAAAAAAACAACAGACATTCAAAATAACACCCACTTGTACAACTAATCATCACTGTGCCAATTGCATGTAGTTTAAATGTACCTCAAAATCTTAGGAACATACTTAGAGCCAACTGCTTGCTTGATATTTATATTTTAAACAACAGATTTAAACTACTTGAGACAACTGATTTGGTGAGCGTTGAGGCATCAAGTTCTAAAATATCAGACAACAAAAGAAATGCTTAGAAGTTGAATAGCCAACAAGTCATTTTAAAAAGACATGCTCATTAAGACCATATGAATTGTTATCCAAGATGAGCCCCGAAAAATTCATTTTTAAAAAGACATGCTCCAACAAACCAAACCTAATGTGAAAATGCACATGAACATGGGTGAAGGAGTAACGCATTGCGTTGCACAACATAAAAATATATAAATAAATGGAGCCTCTTGAAAGAAGAGCATTTATTTGGATTATACACCGGCTTGGGAGAACCTAAGATGTTTAACTTAATGAGGAGAGCTACACAGGAAGTTGTCAATCAACCGATAAATCTTAATGAGCATAAAAAGGCCGAAGTACAAACCAGCTTAACAGCAACTTCTTCACCGGTCTGCACATTAACACCTACAAGATATCACCCCCAACAGAAATGAAAACATACATGAGAATATGCTTCTAGAATGAGACAAATCAAACTAGTTATATACCTAAATATAGCTCGCCAAATGAGCCACTTCAAAACTTTCTCCCAAGTTAAATTTCCCACCAATTACATGATCCATGATTGAAGCTCTAGGGACAGTCAGAACAAGCTTACACAAAAGAAATGCAAGCTTGCACATTTTCCTCTTGAATTGCAATTAAACTGACGTCCTTGCGGATAGAACTTCCAAAGTAATACCCAAGAGTCTACCTCATTTCAGTTTAGAGAATGTATCCAGATTTTGATTTTCTAGTCTTTCCTTCCAGAAAATCTCCCAACTCTTCAATAATAGTGTACAGACATAACACACAACCTAATCAAAATGAATTCCACTACACCTAGAATCATAGTGTACATGCACACAACCTATCAAAATGAATTTCAATACACCAAGATCTAAAACCTACTAAACTAAGAAGAATCGTATAAAATGAAATCCTCACACGAAACAGATTGCTAAAATCCCTAACTTTAAGATACAACTCCCAATTAGTCGGAACTCACATAAAAAAAGCACTTCAACATAAGAGGCAAAGCATACACAGAGAACAACTACACAACGTTTTCAATGCACATAAGAAATGTAAGCAAACTATCAATATCAGGTGAAGCTCATATTCTCCAAACAGTTTTTGCTAAAAATCATAAACATGAACAAGCAAACTACAAATATCAAGCAAGCTCATATTCTCCAACAGCACATACTTTACTTATAAGCTATCTTACAAAGCATCAAACAAAAGGTTGATGAATAACGAATATTTACACATTGATTAAACTAATTTAGCCATAAATTTCCCTAACATCAAACACACAACAAGAATCTCACTATGCCATTCAACTGTTCATGGGTTCAAACACAACTAACAATTATGATTCATGAACCAAATTTAATTAAGTAAAATAGAGTTTCAGATCTGTTTAACAAAACAAAATGAAAGCCAAACCCCTCATTAAGATCTGGTGGTTAAACTGATCAAAATACCTTCAGAAAAGCCCCAATCGAGAGAGGAACAAAGAACCCTAGGAGGAGCTGCAGAAAAACAAACTAATTACAACCCTAGATTAGATAAACATCTAATTACAAATTCCATGAATTCAACTGTAGAAAAACAAAAGGCATACTGTCATACCTACAAATGACTTAGGTTCGAAGAACCCTAGGCGGAGCCTTTCAGTTGACGAAGTCTGGCCTGGGATCTGCTTGACTCGAGAGATGAGAGACGGATCTCAATTCTCATGTAGATCAGACGGCTAATTCAGAGACGATGACGGGGATGAGCCGGGAGAGAGAGAATCGGAAGGATGGAGCGTGTACGAGAAGCTCCATTCTTTTCTTTTTTATTTCGAAATGAAAGAGTGAAAGATGGAGGCGGAGCGTATACAAGGAGAGCTCTTTATTTGCCCTAGGGGCATTTTTGGAAAAAACGAGCTTTCGAGCTCGGCTCGGCTCGAGCTCGGGCTCGGCTCGGTTTCGAGCTGTTCAGCTCATGTAACAGCCCTAGGTTTAATGAATGAAGTTTGGGGGTAAGGAAGTGCGGGGGGTTTTTATAATGGAGAAGCTAGTCTCCCTTAATTTTCCAACCTTTTCCAGAAAATGCCAAAACACTCTTCTATAAATATATCCCAGCTACACACACAAACACACACACAAGTGAGAGAGCTTGCTCTCGTTGGTTCACCAAAAAAAAAAAACACACACACAAGTAAAAATGGTTTTGTGCTACAACAGATACTATGATGTCAGATACCTCCTCCTTCCCCTGATTCTCTTTCTTAAATCATATGATGATGGTAATTAACTCTTTTTTATTATTTCCTAATCGATCGATCTGATTAATTCCTAATTATCTATATATATATATATATATATATATATATATATATATATATAGCTGTCTAGTATTCATTCAAAATACAAGTGTGAATAGTAAAATGTCAAGTTTTAATTAACGGATAGAGTATTAAATCAACGAGGGAGTATTAAATATATCTTATATTAAAAAAAGTAATGAATAAAAGATTCGTTCATGTGTGTGTGTTTTTCAAGCAACCTTACAATCTTTGAATTAAGGAAATATCCTAATCAAACAATAAAAAAAACTCGGAAGGAAGGGAGAACGCGCGTCACGCGCCCAAAAAGAAATCCATTCGGTTGAGGCTGAAAATCTTCTTTGAGCATCTGCCCAATCTCCTGTTGGCTATGGCGGCCACCAAATCAGCCCCCTCTGCCGGCGGCGTGGTTTCATGTTCACCCCTAGAAGTAATCATTGGTTGGGGGGAGATCTTGCTCTCGTGTCGTCTGTGGGAAAATTCCGTTTGCCCCTCCGTGATGTGTCTAGGTTTAGACCCTCCAGACCTAGATGTGTGAATTCACTGTTGAATCGGGATATTGTTCTAATCAAACAATTGTTTTTCCTTAACCCACCCCCTAGAAGTCCTGTAAAACCCCCTCCTTATCTTCGCTAAGTGCGGTTCTTCCTAGGCAATTCTACTGTTCTGGATTTGGCGAATCATTTCGGCGTTTTTGGGGTCTGATTATTGCTTCTGGCGAGATCTTCGCTAAGTGCGGTTGCTCCCTCTTGATGATTTGGTTTGGGACTGCTATAAATTGGGACCTGGGGCTGCTCTCTCCCGTTCTTCAATCCCTCTTTGCTCCTCTGCTTTCTCAGATTCACTCTCCCTCCCCCTTCTTCCTCTCTGGTGTCTACTATTGTCTGCTGCTCTGGTTTGTCATGGAGGACTCATCTCGGTCCGCTCATCGCTCAGGTAAGGAACCAATGGGTGTAGGGGACTCGTTCCTCTCCCCTCCTAAATCCCGAAAGGGCCCAAACCCTCCTAGCGAGGCCAACAACACAGCTGATGCTACCTCTCTTCCGGGAGGGTGTAGTGATCAGTTTATTGCAGGAAAAAAGAACAAGCACAAGAGGCAGTCCCTCAATCTGGATAAATTGAAGGGGGTTCTTGATGGTGTTCAAGACAATATTGTGAACCTTAGCCAGACTTCTGTCTTCGCTACCATCATCGGCGAGCCTTTGTCAATCATCACAATTAGGAAAAAGATTTCTTTCGACTGGAAATTTATGAATGGTGGATTCCAAATCATCCCTATGAGGAATAATCGGATGGAAATTCGCTTCGACTTAGCGGAAGATTGCAAGAAATTTTGGCATGGCAGACCGTTTCATGTCCAGAAACAAATGTTGGTCATCCGACCTTGGAGAATCGACTTCGACCCTCTCTCGGAGTCGCTTACCACACTGGATGTCTGGATCCGGATCCCGGGGTTGCCTGTGAAGTACATATGCGATAAAGTGCTGGTTGATCTTATTGAAGGTAACAAGATTGGCGATGTCATTAGAGTGGCAACCTTTGGAAAGAATGGGGCGAGATTTCGTTATCCGCGTGTCTGTGCTTCTGTCGATATCACTCGGATCCGAGAATTTCGGATTTAGGTGCTCAATGAAGCGGATGAGTTGGTTTCTTATCCAATCTGGATTGAAGACATCTCAGAAGGATGTGGCGCTTGTGAGGCTTCCGATCAAGTTCGCTGATTTCCCAACGAGACTGGCAAACCTGCTGTTTGAACATGCTGCTCCGATTTCGGGTGTTCAGCTTGCGGAGGACGCCCCTCCAGCTATGGTTGATTCGGGGTCTGCAGGTGATTGGGTTAGAGTCGCCTCAAAGAAGAAGGCTCCTTCGCCTAGATTCAGCCACTCCAAAGCAGCGCTTCTCGCATTATTCGGCTCCAACATTGATGACACCTCGGATTCCTCCAACTCCTTGTCCTCTAACAGCATAGAGGACTCCTCTGCTGCCATGCCGGACCCCCCCCCCCCCCTTCTGGCCCTGCCCACACTATAACTCTCCATGCTCTGGTGGTTAGTACACCGCTTCCTATGCCCGAGGTTCCTGCTCCCTCTACTGTCATTGCTTCGGCAGTTCCAGCTCCGGTTCCGGGGCTTGCTATTGGTGCTTCCATGGATACTACTACTATCACTGCCGACCCGGTTACTGATGTCTAATCGGAGATCGTCTCGGCTTCTGAGAACTATGACTCCCCAGGCTACGATCCGGCTCTCTCTGATTCCGCCTTTTATGAGGTGTTCGACCTTGACATGGTGGATTATGATGAAGATCTAGAGTTGATGCATGAGTGCAGGGCTTTACCTGCTGACTTCACCAATATGGTTTTACTGTTGTAGTAGCACAAATAAAAAACATAACAAAAACAAAAGGCAGTGGTCGTTTTCGAATAATGTAAACAAGCTAGTCTCCCTTAATTTTCCATCCTAAAGCCTTTGGACACTGCATACACGGAAAACTAATCCTTTACCAAAGATAAAAAAAAACTAAGGAAAACTAATCTTACAACCTTTTCCAGGAAATGCCAAAATAGCACTCTTCTATAAATATATGGAAACAATATATCCCAGCTACACACACGCAAGTGAAAATGGTTTTGTGCTACAACAGCTACTACGATGTCAGATACCTCCTCCTTCCCCTTATTCTCTTTCTTAAATCATATGATGATGGTAATAAACTCTTTTTTATTATTTCCTGATCGATCGATCTGATTAATTCCTAATTATCTATATATATATATAGCTGTCTAGTATTCATTCAATTCATCTTTGTTGAAATCCCAGTCGACGGGCCGGCGGCAATCACATTCACAGCCGCCATTTTCAGCAATCTAGTGAGTTTAGTGCTCGTATTCGGCTCCTTATCGGCCTTCCTTCTTACATCCATCCGCGTCCAACTCCTTTGCTGTCAGCCGCGGAGGAGCTTCATCTGTGACAGACTCTTTGAATTGCGCTTCGGAAGGTCGGCGCTCTCCGTCCCCGTCGCTATCTCCCTCATCACCACTCTGTTCCTCCCCATCTCCGCCTTCCTCTATGCTTACATTGCCATTTTAGTAATGTCGTTTTGGTCGGATTCCGTCCATTCCTTCTTCACCCGCTTCTCCCACATCGAGCACCGCCGCCTCTTATACCTCCCTGTAGCGGTGGCGGTGGCGGTGGCGCCTCCATCATCTCAACAAGATGGGAATCTGCAAGTCTCCACCTTGTCCATTGAACAGAGTAACTTTTTATTTGCTCTGCTGCTCTTACTATCATTTTAATTAATTAATTAATTAATTACTGTAATTAATAATATGGTTGTAATTTAACGCTTTGGGTTAATTAACGGAATTGTGCAGTTACAAATGAGTTCTCAATCTCAATTGAGGAAGGGTCAACTCTCGCATGACGTTGACACATGATCTAGCTACGTTGATGGGAGACTCCACTCATAATCGGATAGTTATTTGTATAATTCGGGGGATAAAAACATTTATCTGCTTTATATATATAATATTAATTTATTTCCCAAGTTGATTTTTATGAAATTATACATCCCATTCCAATGTGTACGTTTATACTTGAATTTGTTGAATCCATCGTGTTTGTTTCCAATATGTACTATACAACTTAATCTGTATAATCTGTTATCTGTATGTTATGTATATATGTTATAATTGTTATATATAACACTGTTATACGTACTTTTTATAAATGTTGTAGAATTTGGAAGCTATATAATCGTTTTATAAAATGATTGGTTCAATTCATTATTTCACCAAGGACAAGACTCTGTTTTTTTTTTTTGGTTCAAACCCTGCACCAAAATTATCCGGTGCTATAGCCTATACAACAAAATAACATCTCCCACCAAAATTTAAAAATTACTAATTCATATATAAACTATACCTTAATAAACCAATTTTGCTACGGCCAACATTTCCGACCAAAATTTCGACTAAAGTGTTGATCTGGCGAATTGAAAAAAAAATCGGGATTAAATCATAATTACCAACAAACATGGAAACACAACTGTAAAATGAAGGAAAATCTTCGTCTTTTTTGGGCAAACTCTATGTTGCTCGCTAATCTTCGTCTTTTTTGGGAAAACTCTATGTTGCTCGCTAATCTTCGTCTTTTTTGGGCAAACTCTTTTTTGTTCATCTGTACCAATTTCAATCACATAAACTATAATAAGAACTAGAAATCGAAGTGCATATTACATACGAAGTCAATAAAACGAATATCGAAAAAGTGAAAATCAACTACCCTATATATTCGATCAGCATCGGAGATGAATCAAAATCAAGAGAATTGAGAAGTAGAATTCACAAAACCATTGTTGTTGATGTTTTGTATATTGTATTGGTGGATTAATTAAGAGGAAATTGAATTCGATTTCAAATTTTGAAAATTAGGGTTTTTGGAGCCAAAAGTTCAAATATGAGAAATTGAATTGATTTGTTCAAATCGATTCTTCTAATTATGTGTTTAAGCATGATATGATTTGTATCTATAATATTCCCAACCAAAATTGATCATTCGTGTTCGAATCTAAGCTTGAATTACGCGATTTTTGTGCTTATTCTTTATGTTCAGGCTTGTTCATGGCGGTGTAAGGATCGATTTGAGAAAATTCCGACATTGTTGTTAATATTGGTTTGAGGATTAAAGAAAAATCAAACCTTATTCATACCTTCATACATGAGTTCATGGTGATTTTGGTGCTTGTTCTTCGTGACCAAAACATGCAACAGAGAGTTTGAATGAGGGAAAAGGAGGTTTTCCTGCATTTTACATTTTTGTTCTTACATTTAATGTTAATTTCTTTTTAAACCCGATTTTTTCCTGACTACCATCACTGTCGACCCGGTTACTGATGTCTAGCCGGAGATCGTCTCGGCTTCTGAGAACTATGACTCCCCAGGCTACGATCCGGCTCTCTCTGATTCCGCCTTTTATGAGGTGTTCGACCTTGACATGGTGGATTATGATGAAGATCTAGAGTTGATGCATGAGTGCAGGGCTTTACCTGCTGACTTCACCAATGATGCCCTGGACAGAATGCTAGAAGACATACCCGTGCCTTGAAGGCACGGGAGCTTAATCCATTTTAATTTGAACATCATTTAAATATCTATATAATACTATATTAATATATATATATATATATATATATGCGTGTTTACAACAAAAATATGTATAAAGTATTTTTTTATAATTTATAAATTAAATGGAAAGAGATACGATACAAATTTTGAAAATGATTTAATAAGGTAAAGTAGTAATAATACTCAAACACACCACCTAATATAATTTGAAATAAATATATAATTATTATCATTAGCATAGATCTAAAAAGTAAAATATAAGCTCCCGTACAAATATTAAAAAATCATAAGCACATGATTGTGTGAATAATTTTGAAGTTATGTAGATGTACATAACTTATTCATTATTTTCATGAGAAATATGGTTAGAAAGAGTGAGAAATAAATAGTGAAAATAAAGGTAAGATGATAAAAAAAAAGATCTTTAAAGGTAGAAAAGTGATCTAAGAAGCCTCATCCAAGATGTAAAATAAGCATTAGTAATGCTTGTGATTCTTAAAATATTATTTGTTTTTTGATAGTCATTTAAGATGTCTAAAATAATTAAATTATAAAAAAAACAAATTTTTTGCTCTAATTGATTTTTATAATTAATTTTTGAAATCGAATATTTACAAATTGATTATTACATGTTCGTTGTATGTAGACATTGTGGGGAATATTGCAATCGGTTAAATATGATAATCAACAATTTCAATATCCAAGAATAAAATCAGTCAAGACTTGACGAATGTTCAATGTACGTGGACGATTAAAATATATCTCAAATTGACATACAACCTATCAAATTAAATAATATTTTAGTATAAACATAGGAAACAAATATGTTTAAAATAGGAAATATATATTTTAAATTTTCAGCAATAATATTGACCAATAAGAAAATACAATTTGAATAAAAAATTCAAGTTTAATTGTGAGCGTGACACATCAGCAAAATGATAGTAGAATTAATATTAATAATAGATAATAGATTACCTATTATCGAAATTAATTTATATAAAAATTTGAAAAAATAATATTTTATATAAATTTTAACATCCTAACAAAGCGTGAATGAGTATTAAACAACATATTTAGCTAAACGAATAGAGAATAGTAAATTTTAACATGATTGGGATAAATGTGATATAATAAACAAATATTTAAATGAATTCAATCCGTTAAGATTATAAAAGCAGGCAATCCGTTAATTTGAACATCATTTAAATATCTATCATTAAAGGGGACTGTCAATAAAACATCATCCAAATGAAAATATCTGTTATAAATTTATTGAAATTACTAAAATACCCTTACATATTAATAAAATTTTCAAACTATTGCCACTTATTAACCTTAAATATACATATATTTGAAAATTACAAAATTCAAAATTTGCTCAAACCATGCATTTGTAAACGTACAAACCTTTAATTGAAGGCATTATTGATCGAAATCAATACAATTCAAAACAACAAATAAAGAAAACACTTGGATAAACACCCAAATCGACTTTGATTCCCTGAATTAAGCCCACGTTTTGTTTTGTTTTTTTTTTATATACCAAAAATCAGTTCTTTAGTAAAATATACGGTACAATCAATCTTTAGATTTATAGGTTCCAATTTTGAGCCAAGTGATTCTTCCAAACAATAAATTTCCTTAATTTCTAGAGTTAAGAGATTGCATAAACCAAAGCGGATAGGGAGGTGGCGGAAGGTAGACGGTGGGAGGAGGAGAAGGAAAGAGGATGGCGTGAGGCGGTGGTGGTGAGCGAGGTAGGGGCGGAGGAGAAGGATGAACAACGGAGGTGAGTTTATCGGATATGAACGAGAGGGAAAGAGAGAGCTTCTGACTTCATACTTTCGTTTCTTTGTGGTTTTGGCGTTACAGATTAGGAAAGGTGGACAGGGAGGCTCGACGACGGACGACTTATACGGCGATCGGATCTAGGGCTGGTTGGGCAGATTCAAAGGTGGTGGCGGGGCTAAGGCCTAGGGCTCGACTTCAGAAGGAGGGTTTCAGAGGGAGAGAGAGGAGGCACTTGGATGATTTTTTACGGAAGTTTTATAACCTAATTTGATTTTTATTTCCTTTTAAAATGTAAGCACTTGGATGATTTTTTTAACATTTTTGATAGAAGTTTTATAAGATCCAACGGAATATTCCACTAGGGTGGTGTATTGTAAACAAAGCTTCTTTAATGGGTGGTTAAGTGTGGTTAAGTGAAAAGGGTGATATTTATTGGGTGATTTTCTGTAATTTACCCTAAAAATAAACTGCTCCATGGTTATTTAGAAAAAAAAAATTATTACTTCAAAGTAAAAAATATCCCTTTTAAGCACTTTTAATATAAAAAAAACATATCTATAATACTCTAAAATAAGTCCATAGAAGAAAATATAAATATATATGATAGACATTTAAATATTATATTAATATATTTTCGGGTAAGAAACAATACTTATGATAGCAGGTATATAATTAAATTTAATAGTGCTACTCCATAATAACCATAATAATATTAGCAATGATCCTCTATACCATAATATATTAAACTAAATTATTTAGTTTATAATTTACAATTAAAATTTTAAAAAATTGTATTTATATTTTAAAAAATTGTTAGTATAAGTTTATAAAAAATTGATGAAAATACGTGTTATATAATTTTTATAAAATTATATTGCAAAATAACCTATATTTCATTTATATAAAAATTTAAAAGATGATATCAAATTTGTATACAAATATATACCAACAATAGTTTAAAAAGATAAGTATAATTTTTAATTATAGATTTATAATTCAAATAATTTTATTTAACATAATGTTATATATAAACAGTAGCATGTATCGTTGATGATGACCTAATAACATGCCCAACAACTTCCTTATTAAGTTCTCCAATATAGAGAATTATAAATCACATATTGAATTTTTTTTTTTGTTAAATTCCAACACCTTCAACATTATGGAGTTTACCCCATAACACATAGAGTTTTCTCCAAATTCAGATAATGATCTCTATTTTTCCTCCTCATTATCTATTTTAGATAATGTAATGGGAAACTAGTGAAGATAAAAATAATCTCAATATTCTTTAAAAAATAAAATAAAATATAGAATGTTGGTATGCCGATCAACATTTGATTTCTAATTTTATCAGATCTCGGAAGAGAGGCTTGCAATCGGTCAATTTTTTTTGTTAGTGTGTCATACTCCCATACTCTTAGAAAAGGCAACCGGATTGCTGATCGGCTAGCTCACATTGGTTTGTTGTTGACTCTTTCTTATTGGAGATTTGATGTTGTAGTCGAAGAGCTCACCCTCTTCAACTTTTGAACATGCCTCATCCGAACAGATAACTTACTGTGCACCCCACCACATTCTACACCCTCCTCCCCATTCCCGGGGAAATTTGAAAAAGTATCCACAGATAGTCTGCTACCCATTCCCTCCTTGCGTCTTCAACCTCCCCTGCTATTTCCTCCATTGCCGTTCTTCCATTCTCTCTCTCGATCTCTCTCCCCCTTCCCATCTACACACTCCCTCTCTCTTCCGGAGACATCTCAGTGCAGGTGAAGCTCCAGTCGATCAAGAAGAGATACGATGTCTCTCGCTAATCTCGCCGGCAGATCTCGCAACGCGGCACTGAAAGCCCTAATCCCCCAAATCAGCCGTCGGTTCTCCGCCGCAGCCACCGCCAACGACACCAAAACCCTTACGATCGAGACCAGGCTCCCTTTCGCGGCGCATAAATGCGACCCTCCCTCTGACCTCGTGGAAACGACTCCCAAGGAGCTCTTCTCCTTCTTCAGCACGATGGCTCTGATGCGCCGGATGGAGATCTCCTTCGACGTTCTCTACAAAGGAAAGCTGATCCGAGGGTTCTGCCACCTCTACGACGGCTCCGAGGCCATCTTCGTCGGCATGGAAGCCTCCATCACCAACAAGGATTGCATAATCACTGCTTACCGTGACCACTGCGTGTTTTTGGGGCGAGGCGGATCGCTGGACGAGGCGTTCGCTGAGCTATTGGGGAGGAAGGACGGGTGCTCCAAGGGGAAGGGAGGATCGATGCATTTGTACAAGAAGGAGAACGGGTATTACGGTGGCCATGGGATCGTTGGGGCTCAGATTCCGCTCGGTTGCGGTCTGGCTTTCGCTCAGAAGTACAATAAGGAGGAGAACGTCACCTTCACTCTGTATGGCGACGGAGCCGCAAATCAGGGCCAACTGTTCGAGGCTCTTAATATGGTTGCTCTCTGGAATTTGCCTGCCATCTTTGTCTGTGAGAACAATCACTGTGAGTTCCATCCTAAAACCAATTGGGAGTAGCGCAATAGATTCTATCTCAGGCTTGTTTGTTCATACTCCGTATTATATAGGATTCTTTGGTCTACATTTTCTCAACATCCGTCCATCTTTTTCAACCAATCAATTGAATTTTTTACTCAAAATATATTAAATGTAAATGTGATATCCTCCATGGTGTTAACTTGTGTTGCTTAAGATGGGATGGGCACGACAGCCAGCAGAGCATCTAAGGTTGCAGAGTTTTACACAAGGGGAGATTACGTCCCTGGACTAAGAGTATGAGTTCAACAACAATAGCAATGGGATTTAAATATTCATGTCATACATATTGTTTAGAACGACCTCAATTGATTGTCATCTTTGATTAGTCATTGTTTGTGAATTGCATATATGATAGGTGGATGGAATGGATGCACTCTCTGTGAAGCAGGCCAGTAAGTTTGCCAAGGAATATGTTCTGAAAAATGGACCACTGGTATTAATCTGATAACAATACTTGTAGCAATGTGCTTTATTTCAAAATACTGATCATGTGGTTAACCAACTGCCATTGACTTCAGTTTGCTACAGATCTTAGAAATGGATTGTTACAGGTACCACGGGCACTCCATGTCTGATCCCGGGACTACCTACAGAAGGCGCGAGGAGATTGAACGTGTGAGAAAGGTTAGTGTAACTGGAAAATTGGCAAGATATATATATGTATGCAAATATGCATTTTAAGCTTACCATTTGTATTCATTTTCAGGAGCGAGATCCAATTGAGAGAATTAGACAGTTGCTATTATCTCATGACCTTGCTACCGAGCAAGAGCTGAAGGTATTTCCATTTCATACCCATCATGTATTGTTGGTTTTTCGTTTCTCTGTTCACCTTATTCATTCATCTCTGCTAAATAACAATTATCAATGCTACTTACAAGGTTGCTCTAGAGTGTAGACCCTATGTAAGTTGTAACTGACTAACTGGGTCATGTGTTAACTATGTAATGTTCGATGAATGGTGCATAACTTTACACTCGACTTCAATTATGATACACAGGACATTGAAAAGGAAATCAAGAAGCAAGTGGAAGCAGCTGTTACAAAGGCCAAGGTAAATAACATCTTACATATTGTTATATGCAAATCCAACTTTAATTCCCTTTAATATGATTCTAGGCAAGTCCAGAGCCAGCTCCTTCCGATCTCTTCGGTGATGTGTACCAGAAAGGTTTTGGGATTACGGTATATATGCAGCTTCACTAACCTGATTACTCGACTTTATAAGCTTCATTTTCTGTATGCTTAGCTCATCACTCGATCTGTTGCAGGGATTTGGTCCTGACAGGAAAGAGTTCTCGGGTGTGCTTCCTTGAATGGTGTCATCGATCACCAAGCACACTACTGTCGACGCGTTTAAAACCATATTGTACAGTGTTGCCTCATTGGTCATGTTTGTACAAACATTGTCCGTTCCCAATTTCCAGGGTTTTGCAATTGGACTAAATCACCTACCTATGTAGGATCCTGAGAAATGCCAATATATTTTTACCCCTCCTTAATTTGTATGCATAGCTTTGTGGTTGAATTTACAAATTAAATAATCATGGCGCCTTTTGCACTTTTGTTTATCTTCTCCTTGAATTGGTAAATAAGGAGCGGCCATTCCGGGATTCGAACCGGGGACCTGTGACTATTACATCTATTTTGTTTATCTTCTCCATGTACGCACTTGAAACCAGAAAATTTATTTTACATCTATTTTGTCAAGAGTGTATATGTTTGCAGTTGGATGGATAATGTTTGCAAGAAATTTGGGCCGCTGATGTTTAGTGTTGCGTGCTATGGTCTTGAATAGAGTTGTGTCCCGGTGTCTTTGTTGCTTTTCGTGCTTCTTTTTTGCTCCTTTACTGTCTCTTTTATCTTTTGTGGGCCTATTACTACGTGGTTTTATTGTCCTATTGTTTTGGGTCTTTCGAAAACACTCTCTCAACTTGTTCGGGAAAGAGTGTGTACATCCTGAGTCCTAACCCCCAAGAAACGCGGAATTAACTGGGTTGTTGTTGTTGTTACTCGCTAGTTGTTGTTGTTGTTGGGGAGAGGCATGAGCTCGCTTCTTTTTTCCTACAAAGGTTTGTCTTCAGAGCAGAACATCAACTTTCATTTGTGAAGACTGTTTGGCGACACCTCAGTATTTTGGCTCGTTCTGGCTGTATAAAATTCCGATTGAAGCCGATGAACACTTGTTGGAAACATATTTTAAGTGGCTACAACTTTATTGAAGGATGCAATCGTCAATTCAGCTTGGAAGATGGCCGAAATCGGGGATCTTTACAGTAGTCCGAAAATCTGGCAACTTGTCGGAAATGCAATAAATGAAGACCGAAAGCATTCAATAAAGTCGGATTAAATGACAGAACTTTATAGATTCTTCATTCAAAGAATGATGGAAGACAAGACCATTCATTTTCCCCCATTATAGTTGTCCATCTCTTCGTCATAAATCTTGGAAACCCTTTCGTATTATCCGTCATTAGTTTATCGATTTATTTTAATTTCTTTTATTTTTCATAGATTCAATGTTTTTCTATATAAAGGGATGTAAGAACTTCATTTGGACAAGTTGAATTTGAGAAAAAAGTGAGCCTTTTAGCTTCCAGTGATTCGGGTCAATAATCTCGTTCTTAGGTGAGAGGCCGGGAACAAAACCTTCGGTGAGAGGCTGAAGGAGTTTCCTTAGTGAGAGACGACGGAATCAAAGGGTCGGAAACACTCGGAGTGCGAGGCCGAGAGTGTGGAAGATCGAGTGTTGGAGAGAGCTCGGAGTGCGAGGCCAAGAGCGCTCTTGCATCACATATCCCTCAACCCTCATCCCCTTCTTTACCACCATTATAAGGCCTTCCACAACCCCATTATCACCCTCAAATCACCCCCAAAACGTCACTCCAAAAAACCCTTTTAATCCCTCTCAAACAACCCCGTTCGGGATCGCCTCTACACAGGTGACGTCTCGGTAAAACGCAATTTCCCGCTTCGTCTGACCTCCGATAGACAAGATCTGCCCCATTCCGCGCCTGCGACTTCAAGATCTACAAAAGTAGTACTCGCACGTCCCCAGAAGCCGAGCCAATCGACGGTAAATCGGAAATATTTAAAGACTGATCTGTTGCCTCAGAAGCTGTCCACAATTTCCCGACTTCTCGGAACTCTCGTCGCCGGTCCTTTTGCTCGAGCCCGGGTCCGAGCACATCAGAGTCCAACTGAGAGTTAAGCCAAACCCAGTAATAATCTGAACCCGATTATATGTGAATAGACCGACCCGAAATCAACCTGAATCCCAAAATTACTCATCCTATTTGGGTAAACTTACTAGCTTATGCGGTTTGATATTAATTTGAATGGATTATCAAAGTTTGGCATAAGAAATCCATCTTCCATCCTATGATCGAAAATTCGATCAGGTCTACCACCAAAGGAGCGCACAAAGTATCCACCTGGAGGAGACGGGTACCCGAGGTCGACAATGAGGCTCTTTGATGCTATAAACAACAAGGAGAGCAAAGAGAAACCGCACCAAACTTGGGATCCACCTGAAAATGGTGGACCTTGGCCTGGTACCCGGAAGTGACCCCTCCCCCCCCCCCCCCGGAGCCCAAGAGTGACACACCTGCACCTTCTGGCCATGGGAAAACCGAAACATTAAAATTTAATCAGGCAAAATAATGATAAGACAAGATTTGTATTTGTCGTTGTTTGTATTGTCTGTTCGATAATTAAAACTAACAAACTATCAATCACATCAAGGGCATTTTTGTAAAGTGGAGTGCAAAATACCTACAATGACAAGTTTTTTTGAACAAAAATAACACTCTAAAATGACAAGTTTTGCCGAATGGAGGGAGTAATGATTTGTATTGATTTGTGTGTTGTTGACTTTTTTTAAAGGTTTTGATTGGTTAAAAAATGTAGTGGGTAATAAAATTAATGAAAAAGTTAGTAGAATGATGATGTTGATTGATAAATGAGTGTTTTATTAAAATTTGTGCATAAGGCTAAAATGACTTAAATTTTGAGACGGATGGAGTATTAAAAAAGGGAAAATTGTAAAAAATAGCCTAACCTTTAGGGGTAGTTGCGCTCAATAGCCTACACTATCAAAAATGCAGAAAATAGCCTCAAGTATTTAACTGGTTGCGGAAAATAGCCTCAAGCTACATTAAAATTCAAATAATTACCTTTAAATTCAAACTAATGATAAAAAAAAATCTTAAGTTGTCATTAAATTCAAATTAATTACAAACCTTCTCCAAAACAATTTTTATTTAAAAAAATCATCACTTCTTATATAAAAAAAGGCCTAAATAATTTTTATTCCTAAAATCTACCACTTCTCATAAATTTTTGTTCTCACTAATTCATTATTAGCTAAATTCATCATTAAATTAATTACAAAAACTACCTTATACCATATAATCAAAAAAAAAAATAGAGGTAAAAATTTAAAATTTAGTGTAAAAAAAATAGAGGTAAAAAATTAAAATTTGGTGAGTTGAACCCGGGTCTCTTGACTCCAAAAGAGCTTACCCACATCCTTTACCAATTGAGCCAAAGCTGTTTAGTGATTCCTTACTATCTTCACTTAATTATATCCAAAACGAGTTTTTTTTTTTTTTAAAGTACATATTTCCCGGACCGAGGGGAGGGTCACGTGACCCCCCCAGGACCCCCTTGGTCCGCCACTGATCATATCGATATAAAGAGGAAAGTAGGATGAAATAGAGAGGTTGTAGATGTGAGGTTAATGGATCAACCGTAACCTCGTCAAATCAAAACACAAAGCATTTATTCGAGTTTATTAAGTTGAACACGTAACGGCCAATAGTACTTCTTTTAATTGAACACGTAACCTTTCCCTTATTAGCCAGAGTACAAGCGTTCAATATTGAACGCTTGTACTCTGGCTAATAAGGGAAAGGTTACGTGTTCTTTTAGATATCTTAATTGAACGCTTGTACTCTGGCTAATAAGGGAAAGGTTACGTGTTCAATTAAAAGAAGTACTATTGGCCGTTACGTGTTCAACTTAATAAACTCGAATAAATGCTTTGTGTTTTGATTTGACGAGGTTACGGTTGATCCATTAACCTCACATCTACAACCTCTCTATTTCATCCTACTTTCCTCTTTATATCGATATGATCAGTGGCGGACCAAGGGGGTCCTGGGGGGTCACGTGACCCTCCCCTCGGTTCGGAAAATATGTACTTTAAAAAAAAAAAAAAAACTCGTTTTGGATATAATTAAGTGAAGAGAGTAAGGAATCACTAAACAGCTTTGGCTCAATTGGTAAAGGATGTGGGTAAGCTCTTTTGGAGTCAAGAGACCCGGGTTCAACTCACCAAATTTTAATTTTTTACCTCTATTTTTTTTACACTAAATTTTAAATTTTTACCTCTATTTTTTTTTTTTGATTATATGGTATAAGGTAGTTTTTGTAATTAATTTAATGATGAATTTAGCTGATAATGAATTAGTGAGAACAAAAATTTATGAGAAGTGGTAGATTTTAGGAATAAAAATTATTTAGGCCTTTTTTTATATAAGAAGTGATGATTTTTTTAAATAAAAATTGTTTTGGAGAAGGTTTGTAATTAATTTGAATTTAATGACAACTTAAGATTTTTTTTTATCATTAGTTTGAATTTAAAGGTAATTATTTGAATTTTAATGTAGCTTGAGGCTATTTTCCGCAACCAGTTAAATACTTGAGGCTATTTTCTGCATTTTTGATAGTGTAGGCTATTGAGCGCAACTACCCCTAAAGGTTAGGCTATTTTTTACAATTTTCCCTTTTTTAATACTCCATCCGTCTCAAAATTTAAGTCATTTTAGCCTTATGCACAAATTTTAATAAAACACTCATTTATCAATCAACATCATCATTCTACTAACTTTTTCATTAATTTTATTACCCACTACATTTTTTAACCAATCAAAACCTTTAAAAAAAGTCAACAACACACAAATCAATACAAATCATTACTCCCTCTATTCGGCAAAACTTGTCATTTTAGAGTGTTATTTTTGTTCAAAAAAACTTGTCATTGTAGGTATTTTGCACTCCACTTTACAAAAATGCCCTTGATGTGATTGATAGTTTGTTAGTTTTAGTTATCGAACAGACAATACAAACAACGACAAATACAAATCTTGTCTTATCATTATTTTGCGTGATTAAATTTTAATGTTTCGGTTTTCCCATGGCCAGAAGGTGCAGGTGTGTCACTCTTGGGCTCCGGGGGGGGGGGGGAGGGGTCACTTCCGGGTACCAGGCCAGGGTCCACCATTTTCAGGTGGATCCCAAGTTTGGTGCGGTTTCTCTTTGCTCTCCTTGTTGTTTATAGCATCAAAGAGCCTCATTGTCGACCTCGGGTACCCGTCTCCTCCAGGTGGATACTTTGTGCGCTCCTTTGGTGGTAGACCTGATCGAATTTTCGATCATAGGATGGAAGATGGATTTCTTATGCCAAACTTTGATAATCCATTCAAATTAATATCAAACCGCATAAGCTAGTAAGTTTACCCAAATAGGATGAGTAATTTTGGGATTCAGGTTGATTTCGGGTCGGTCTATTCACATATAATCGGGTTCAGATTATTACTGGGTTTGGCTTAACTCTCAGTTGGACTCTGATGTGCTCGGACCCGGGCTCGAGCAAAAGGACCGGCGACGAGAGTTCCGAGAAGTCGGGAAATTGTGGACAGCTTCTGAGGCAACAGATCAGTCTTTAAATATTTCCGATTTACCGTCGATTGGCTCGGCTTCTGGGGACGTGCGAGTACTACTTTTGTAGATCTTGAAGTCGCAGGCGCGGAATGGGGCAGATCTTGTCTATCGGAGGTCAGACGAAGCGGGAAATTGCGTTTTACCGAGACGTCACCTGTGTAGAGGCGATCCCGAACGGGGTTGTTTGAGAGGGATTAAAAGGGTTTTTTGGAGTGACGTTTTGGGGGTGATTTGAGGGTGATAATGGGGTTGTGGAAGGCCTTATAATGGTGGTAAAGAAGGGGATGAGGGTTGAGGGATATGTGATGCAAGAGCGCTCTTGGCCTCGCACTCCGAGCTCTCTCCAACACTCGATCTTCCACACTCTCGGCCTCGCACTCCGAGTGTTTCCGACCCTTTGATTCCGTCGTCTCTCACTAAGGAAACTCCTTCAGCCTCTCACCGAAGGTTTTGTTCCCGGCCTCTCACCTAAGAACGAGATTATTGACCCGAATCACTGGAAGCTAAAAGGCTCACTTTTTTCTCAAATTCAACTTGTCCAAATGAAGTTCTTACATCCCTTTATATAGAAAAACATTGAATCTATGAAAAATAAAAGAAATTAAAATAAATCGATAAACTAATGACGGATAATACGAAAGGGTTTCCAAGATTTATGACGAAGAGATGGACAACTATAATGGGGGAAAATGAATGGTCTTGTCTTCCATCATTCTTTGAATGAAGAATCTATAAAGTTCTGTCATTTAATCCGACTTTATTGAATGCTTTCGGTCTTCATTTATTGCATTTCCGACAAGTTGCCAGATTTTCGGACTACTGTAAAGATCCCCGATTTCGGCCATCTTCCAAGCTGAATTGACGATTGCATCCTTCAATAAAGTTGTAGCCACTTAAAATATGTTTCCAACAAGTGTTCATCGGCTTCAATCGGAATTTTATACAGCCAGAACGAGCCAAAATACTGAGGTGTCGCCAAACAGTCTTCACAAATGAAAGTTGATGTTCTGCTCTGAAGACAAACCTTTGTAGGAAAAAAGAAGCGAGCTCATGCCTCTCCCCAACAACAACAACAACTAGCGAGTAACAACAACAACAACCCAGTTAATTCCGCGTTTCTTGGGGGTTAGGACTCAGGATGTACACACTCTTTCCCGAACAAGTTGAGAGAGTGTTTTCGAAAGACCCAAAACAATAGGACAATAAAACCACGTAGTAATAGGCCCACAAAAGATAAAAGAGACAGTAAAGGAGCAAAAAAGAAGCACGAAAAGCAACAAAGACACCGGGACACAACTCTATTCAAGACCATAGCACGCAACACTAAACATCAGCGGCCCAAATTTCTTGCAAACATTATCCATCCAACTGCAAACATATACACTCTTGACAAAATAGATGTAAAATAAATTTTCTGGTTTCAAGTGCGTACATGGAGAAGATAAACAAAATAGATGTAATAGTCACAGGTCCCCGGTTCGAATCCCGGAATGGCCGCTCCTTATTTACCAATTCAAGGAGAAGATAAACAAAAGTGCAAAAGGCGCCATGATTATTTAATTTGTAAATTCAACCACAAAGCTATGCATACAAATTAAGGAGGGGTAAAAATATATTGGCATTTCTCAGGATCCTACATAGGTAGGTGATTTAGTCCAATTGCAAAACCCTGGAAATTGGGAACGGACAATGTTTGTACAAACATGACCAATGAGGCAACACTGTACAATATGGTTTTAAACGCGTCGACAGTAGTGTGCTTGGTGATCGATGACACCATTCAAGGAAGCACACCCGAGAACTCTTTCCTGTCAGGACCAAATCCCTGCAACAGATCGAGTGATGAGCTAAGCATACAGAAAATGAAGCTTATAAAGTCGAGTAATCAGGTTAGTGAAGCTGCATATATACCGTAATCCCAAAACCTTTCTGGTACACATCACCGAAGAGATCGGAAGGAGCTGGCTCTGGACTTGCCTAGAATCATATTAAAGGGAATTAAAGTTGGATTTGCATATAACAATATGTAAGATGTTATTTACCTTGGCCTTTGTAACAGCTGCTTCCACTTGCTTCTTGATTTCCTTTTCAATGTCCTGTGTATCATAATTGAAGTCGAGTGTAAAGTTATGCACCATTCATCGAACATTACATAGTTAACACATGACCCAGTTAGTCAGTTACAACTTACATAGGGTCTACACTCTAGAGCAACCTTGTAAGTAGCATTGATAATTGTTATTTAGCAGAGATGAATGAATAAGGTGAACAGAGAAACGAAAAACCAACAATACATGATGGGTATGAAATGGAAATACCTTCAGCTCTTGCTCGGTAGCAAGGTCATGAGATAATAGCAACTGTCTAATTCTCTCAATTGGATCTCGCTCCTGAAAATGAATACAAATGGTAAGCTTAAAATGCATATTTGCATACATATATATATCTTGCCAATTTTCCAGTTACACTAACCTTTCTCACACGTTCAATCTCCTCGCGCCTTCTGTAGGTAGTCCCGGGATCAGACATGGAGTGCCCGTGGTACCTGTAACAATCCATTTCTAAGATCTGTAGCAAACTGAAGTCAATGGCAGTTGGTTAACCACATGATCAGTATTTTGAAATAAAGCACATTGCTACAAGTATTGTTATCAGATTAATACCAGTGGTCCATTTTTCAGAACATATTCCTTGGCAAACTTACTGGCCTGCTTCACAGAGAGTGCATCCATTCCATCCACCTATCATATATGCAATTCACAAACAATGACTAATCAAAGATGACAATCAATTGAGGTCGTTCTAAACAATATGTATGACATGAATATTTAAATCCCATTGCTATTGTTGTTGAACTCATACTCTTAGTCCAGGGACGTAATCTCCCCTTGTGTAAAACTCTGCAACCTTAGATGCTCTGCTGGCTGTCGTGCCCATCCCATCTTAAGCAACACAAGTTAACACCATGGAGGATATCACATTTACATTTAATATATTTTGAGTAAAAAATTCAATTGATTGGTTGAAAAAGATGGACGGATGTTGAGAAAATGTAGACCAAAGAATCCTATATAATACGGAGTATGAACAAACAAGCCTGAGATAGAATCTATTGCGCTACTCCCAATTGGTTTTAGGATGGAACTCACAGTGATTGTTCTCACAGACAAAGATGGCAGGCAAATTCCAGAGAGCAACCATATTAAGAGCCTCGAACAGTTGGCCCTGATTTGCGGCTCCGTCGCCATACAGAGTGAAGGTGACGTTCTCCTCCTTATTGTACTTCTGAGCGAAAGCCAGACCGCAACCGAGCGGAATCTGAGCCCCAACGATCCCATGGCCACCGTAATACCCGTTCTCCTTCTTGTACAAATGCATCGATCCTCCCTTCCCCTTGGAGCACCCGTCCTTCCTCCCCAATAGCTCAGCGAACGCCTCGTCCAGCGATCCGCCTCGCCCCAAAAACACGCAGTGGTCACGGTAAGCAGTGATTATGCAATCCTTGTTGGTGATGGAGGCTTCCATGCCGACGAAGATGGCCTCGGAGCCGTCGTAGAGGTGGCAGAACCCTCGGATCAGCTTTCCTTTGTAGAGAACGTCGAAGGAGATCTCCATCCGGCGCATCAGAGCCATCGTGCTGAAGAAGGAGAAGAGCTCCTTGGGAGTCGTTTCCACGAGGTCAGAGGGAGGATCGCATTTATGCGCCGCGAAAGGGAGCCTGGTCTCGATCGTAAGGGTTTTGGTGTCGTTGGCGGTGGCTGCGGCGGAGAACCGACGGCTGATTTGGGGGATTAGGGCTTTCAGTGCCGCGTTGCGAGATCTGCCGGCGAGATTAGCGAGAGACATCGTATCTCTTCTTGATCGACTGGAGCTTCACCTGCACTGAGATGTCTCCGGAAGAGAGAGGGAGTGTGTAGATGGGAAGGGGGAGAGAGATCGAGAGAGAGAATGGAAGAACGGCAATGGAGGAAATAGCAGGGGAGGTTGAAGACGCAAGGAGGGAATGGGTAGCAGACTATCTGTGGATACTTTTTCAAATTTCCCCGGGAATGGGGAGGAGGGTGTAGAATGTGGTGGGGTGCACAGTAAGTTATCTGTTCGGATGAG
Source organism: Persicaria tinctoria (assembly GCA_037127255.1). Taxonomy (NCBI): domain Eukaryota; kingdom Viridiplantae; phylum Streptophyta; class Magnoliopsida; order Caryophyllales; family Polygonaceae; genus Persicaria; species Persicaria tinctoria. The sequence goes on along the minus strand of JBANSL010000007.1, from coordinate 13,062,389 downwards.
GCATGTTCAAAAGTTGAAGAGGGTGAGCTCTTCGACTACAACATCAAATCTCCAATAAGAAAGAGTCAACAACAAACCAATGTGAGCTAGCCGATCAGCAATCCGGTTGCCTTTTCTAAGAGTATGGGAGTATGACACACTAACAAAAAAAATTGACCGATTGCAAGCCTCTCTTCCGAGATCTGATAAAATTAGAAATCAAATGTTGATCGGCATACCAACATTCTATATTTTATTTTATTTTTTAAAGAATATTGAGATTATTTTTATCTTCACTAGTTTCCCATTACATTATCTAAAATAGATAATGAGGAGGAAAAATAGAGATCATTATCTGAATTTGGAGAAAACTCTATGTGTTATGGGGTAAACTCCATAATGTTGAAGGTGTTGGAATTTAACAAAAAAAAAATTCAATATGTGATTTATAATTCTCTATATTGGAGAACTTAATAAGGAAGCTGTTGGGCATGTTATTAGGTCATCATCAACGATACATGCTACTGTTTATATATAACATTATGTTAAATAAAATTATTTGAATTATAAATCTATAATTAAAAATTATACTTATCTTTTTAAACTATTGTTGGTATATATTTGTATACAAATTTGATATCATCTTTTAAATTTTTATATAAATGAAATATAGGTTATTTTGCAATATAATTTTATAAAAATTATATAACACGTATTTTCATCAATTTTTTATAAACTTATACTAACAATTTTTTAAAATATAAATACAATTTTTTAAAATTTTAATTGTAAATTATAAACTAAATAATTTAGTTTAATATATTATGGTATAGAGGATCATTGCTAATATTATTATGGTTATTATGGAGTAGCACTATTAAATTTAATTATATACCTGCTATCATAAGTATTGTTTCTTACCCGAAAATATATTAATATAATATTTAAATGTCTATCATATATATTTATATTTTCTTCTATGGACTTATTTTAGAGTATTATAGATATGTTTTTTTTATATTAAAAGTGCTTAAAAGGGATATTTTTTACTTTGAAGTAATAATTTTTTTTTTCTAAATAACCATGGAGCAGTTTATTTTTAGGGTAAATTACAGAAAATCACCCAATAAATATCACCCTTTTCACTTAACCACACTTAACCACCCATTAAAGAAGCTTTGTTTACAATACACCACCCTAGTGGAATATTCCGTTGGATCTTATAAAACTTCTATCAAAAATGTTAAAAAAATCATCCAAGTGCTTACATTTTAAAAGGAAATAAAAATCAAATTAGGTTATAAAACTTCCGTAAAAAATCATCCAAGTGCCTCCTCTCTCTCCCTCTGAAACCCTCCTTCTGAAGTCGAGCCCTAGGCCTTAGCCCCGCCACCACCTTTGAATCTGCCCAACCAGCCCTAGATCCGATCGCCGTATAAGTCGTCCATCGTCGAGCCTCCCTGTCCACCTTTCCTAATCTGTAACGCCAAAACCACAAAGAAACGAAAGTATGAAGTCAGAAGCTCTCTCTTTCCCTCTCGTTCATATCCGATAAACTCACCTCCGTTGTTCATCCTTCTCCTCCGCCCCTACCTCGCTCACCACCACCGCCTCACGCCATCCTCTTTCCTTCTCCTCCTCCCACCGTCTACCTTCCGCCACCTCCCTATCCGCTTTGGTTTATGCAATCTCTTAACTCTAGAAATTAAGGAAATTTATTGTTTGGAAGAATCACTTGGCTCAAAATTGGAACCTATAAATCTAAAGATTGATTGTACCGTATATTTTACTAAAGAACTGATTTTTGGTATATAAAAAAAAAACAAAACAAAACGTGGGCTTAATTCAGGGAATCAAAGTCGATTTGGGTGTTTATCCAAGTGTTTTCTTTATTTGTTGTTTTGAATTGTATTGATTTCGATCAATAATGCCTTCAATTAAAGGTTTGTACGTTTACAAATGCATGGTTTGAGCAAATTTTGAATTTTGTAATTTTCAAATATATGTATATTTAAGGTTAATAAGTGGCAATAGTTTGAAAATTTTATTAATATGTAAGGGTATTTTAGTAATTTCAATAAATTTATAACAGATATTTTCATTTGGATGATGTTTTATTGACAGTCCCCTTTAATGATAGATATTTAAATGATGTTCAAATTAACGGATTGCCTGCATTTATAATCTTAACGGATTGAATTCATTTAAATATTTGTTTATTATATCACATTTATCCCAATCATGTTAAAATTTACTATTCTCTATTCGTTTAGCTAAATATGTTGTTTAATACTCATTCACGCTTTGTTAGGATGTTAAAATTTATATAAAATATTATTTTTTCAAATTTTTATATAAATTAATTTCGATAATAGGTAATCTATTATCTATTATTAATATTAATTCTACTATCATTTTGCTGATGTGTCACGCTCACAATTAAACTTGAATTTTTTATTCAAATTGTATTTTCTTATTGGTCAATATTATTGCTGAAAATTTAAAATATATATTTCCTATTTTAAACATATTTGTTTCCTATGTTTATACTAAAATATTATTTAATTTGATAGGTTGTATGTCAATTTGAGATATATTTTAATCGTCCACGTACATTGAACATTCGTCAAGTCTTGACTGATTTTATTCTTGGATATTGAAATTGTTGATTATCATATTTAACCGATTGCAATATTCCCCACAATGTCTACATACAACGAACATGTAATAATCAATTTGTAAATATTCGATTTCAAAAATTAATTATAAAAATCAATTAGAGCAAAAAATTTGTTTTTTTTATAATTTAATTATTTTAGACATCTTAAATGACTATCAAAAAACAAATAATATTTTAAGAATCACAAGCATTACTAATGCTTATTTTACATCTTGGATGAGGCTTCTTAGATCACTTTTCTACCTTTAAAGATCTTTTTTTTTATCATCTTACCTTTATTTTCACTATTTATTTCTCACTCTTTCTAACCATATTTCTCATGAAAATAATGAATAAGTTATGTACATCTACATAACTTCAAAATTATTCACACAATCATGTGCTTATGATTTTTTAATATTTGTACGGGAGCTTATATTTTACTTTTTAGATCTATGCTAATGATAATAATTATATATTTATTTCAAATTATATTAGGTGGTGTGTTTGAGTATTATTACTACTTTACCTTATTAAATCATTTTCAAAATTTGTATCGTATCTCTTTCCATTTAATTTATAAATTATAAAAAAATACTTTATACATATTTTTGTTGTAAACACGCATATATATATATATATATATATTAATATAGTATTATATAGATATTTAAATGATGTTCAAATTAAAATGGATTAAGCTCCCGTGCCTTCAAGGCACGGGTATGTCTTCTAGCATTCTGTCCAGGGCATCATTGGTGAAGTCAGCAGGTAAAGCCCTGCACTCATGCATCAACTCTAGATCTTCATCATAATCCACCATGTCAAGGTCGAACACCTCATAAAAGGCGGAATCAGAGAGAGCCGGATCGTAGCCTGGGGAGTCATAGTTCTCAGAAGCCGAGACGATCTCCGGCTAGACATCAGTAACCGGGTCGACAGTGATGGTAGTCAGGAAAAAATCGGGTTTAAAAAGAAATTAACATTAAATGTAAGAACAAAAATGTAAAATGCAGGAAAACCTCCTTTTCCCTCATTCAAACTCTCTGTTGCATGTTTTGGTCACGAAGAACAAGCACCAAAATCACCATGAACTCATGTATGAAGGTATGAATAAGGTTTGATTTTTCTTTAATCCTCAAACCAATATTAACAACAATGTCGGAATTTTCTCAAATCGATCCTTACACCGCCATGAACAAGCCTGAACATAAAGAATAAGCACAAAAATCGCGTAATTCAAGCTTAGATTCGAACACGAATGATCAATTTTGGTTGGGAATATTATAGATACAAATCATATCATGCTTAAACACATAATTAGAAGAATCGATTTGAACAAATCAATTCAATTTCTCATATTTGAACTTTTGGCTCCAAAAACCCTAATTTTCAAAATTTGAAATCGAATTCAATTTCCTCTTAATTAATCCACCAATACAATATACAAAACATCAACAACAATGGTTTTGTGAATTCTACTTCTCAATTCTCTTGATTTTGATTCATCTCCGATGCTGATCGAATATATAGGGTAGTTGATTTTCACTTTTTCGATATTCGTTTTATTGACTTCGTATGTAATATGCACTTCGATTTCTAGTTCTTATTATAGTTTATGTGATTGAAATTGGTACAGATGAACAAAAAAGAGTTTGCCCAAAAAAGACGAAGATTAGCGAGCAACATAGAGTTTTCCCAAAAAAGACGAAGATTAGCGAGCAACATAGAGTTTGCCCAAAAAAGACGAAGATTTTCCTTCATTTTACAGTTGTGTTTCCATGTTTGTTGGTAATTATGATTTAATCCCGATTTTTTTTTCAATTCGCCAGATCAACACTTTAGTCGAAATTTTGGTCGGAAATGTTGGCCGTAGCAAAATTGGTTTATTAAGGTATAGTTTATATATGAATTAGTAATTTTTAAATTTTGGTGGGAGATGTTATTTTGTTGTATAGGCTATAGCACCGGATAATTTTGGTGCAGGGTTTGAACCAAAAAAAAAAAACAGAGTCTTGTCCTTGGTGAAATAATGAATTGAACCAATCATTTTATAAAACGATTATATAGCTTCCAAATTCTACAACATTTATAAAAAGTACGTATAACAGTGTTATATATAACAATTATAACATATATACATAACATACAGATAACAGATTATACAGATTAAGTTGTATAGTACATATTGGAAACAAACACGATGGATTCAACAAATTCAAGTATAAACGTACACATTGGAATGGGATGTATAATTTCATAAAAATCAACTTGGGAAATAAATTAATATTATATATATAAAGCAGATAAATGTTTTTATCCCCCGAATTATACAAATAACTATCCGATTATGAGTGGAGTCTCCCATCAACGTAGCTAGATCATGTGTCAACGTCATGCGAGAGTTGACCCTTCCTCAATTGAGATTGAGAACTCAATTGTAACTGCACAATTCCGTTAATTAACCCAAAGCGTTAAATTACAACCATATTATTAATTACAGTAATTAATTAATTAATTAATTAAAATGATAGTAAGAGCAGCAGAGCAAATAAAAAGTTACTCTGTTCAATGGACAAGGTGGAGACTTGCAGATTCCCATCTTGTTGAGATGATGGAGGCGCCACCGCCACCGCCACCGCTACAGGGAGGTATAAGAGGCGGCGGTGCTCGATGTGGGAGAAGCGGGTGAAGAAGGAATGGACGGAATCCGACCAAAACGACATTACTAAAATGGCAATGTAAGCATAGAGGAAGGCGGAGATGGGGAGGAACAGAGTGGTGATGAGGGAGATAGCGACGGGGACGGAGAGCGCCGACCTTCCGAAGCGCAATTCAAAGAGTCTGTCACAGATGAAGCTCCTCCGCGGCTGACAGCAAAGGAGTTGGACGCGGATGGATGTAAGAAGGAAGGCCGATAAGGAGCCGAATACGAGCACTAAACTCACTAGATTGCTGAAAATGGCGGCTGTGAATGTGATTGCCGCCGGCCCGTCGACTGGGATTTCAACAAAGATGAATTGAATGAATACTAGACAGCTATATATATATATAGATAATTAGGAATTAATCAGATCGATCGATCAGGAAATAATAAAAAAGAGTTTATTACCATCATCATATGATTTAAGAAAGAGAATAAGGGGAAGGAGGAGGTATCTGACATCGTAGTAGCTGTTGTAGCACAAAACCATTTTCACTTGCGTGTGTGTAGCTGGGATATATTGTTTCCATATATTTATAGAAGAGTGCTATTTTGGCATTTCCTGGAAAAGGTTGTAAGATTAGTTTTCCTTAGTTTTTTTTATCTTTGGTAAAGGATTAGTTTTCCGTGTATGCAGTGTCCAAAGGCTTTAGGATGGAAAATTAAGGGAGACTAGCTTGTTTACATTATTCGAAAACGACCACTGCCTTTTGTTTTTGTTATGTTTTTTATTTGTGCTACTACAACAGTAAAACCATATTGGTGAAGTCAGCAGGTAAAGCCCTGCACTCATGCATCAACTCTAGATCTTCATCATAATCCACCATGTCAAGGTCGAACACCTCATAAAAGGCGGAATCAGAGAGAGCCGGATCGTAGCCTGGGGAGTCATAGTTCTCAGAAGCCGAGACGATCTCCGACTAGACATCAGTAACCGGGTCGGCAGTGATAGTAGTAGTATCCATGGAAGCACCAATAGCAAGCCCCGGAACCGGAGCTGGAACTGCCGAAGCAATGACAGTAGAGGGAGCAGGAACCTCGGGCATAGGAAGCGGTGTACTAACCACCAGAGCATGGAGAGTTATAGTGTGGGCAGGGCCAGAAGGGGGGGGGGGTCCGGCATGGCAGCAGAGGAGTCCTCTATGCTGTTAGAGGACAAGGAGTTGGAGGAATCCGAGGTGTCATCAATGTTGGAGCCGAATAATGCGAGAAGCGCTGCTTTGGAGTGGCTGAATCTAGGCGAAGGAGCCTTCTTCTTTGAGGCGACTCTAACCCAATCACCTGCAGACCCCGAATCAACCATAGCTGGAGGGGCGTCCTCCGCAAGCTGAACACCCGAAATCGGAGCAGCATGTTCAAACAGCAGGTTTGCCAGTCTCGTTGGGAAATCAGCGAACTTGATCGGAAGCCTCACAAGCGCCACATCCTTCTGAGATGTCTTCAATCCAGATTGGATAAGAAACCAACTCCTCCGCTTCATTGAGCACCTAAATCCGAAATTCTCGGATCCGAGTGATATCGACAGAAGCACAGACACGCGGATAACGAAATCTCGCCCCATTCTTTCCAAAGGTTGCCACTCTAATGACATCGCCAATCTTGTTACCTTCAATAAGATCAACCAGCACTTTATCGCATATGTACTTCACAGGCAACCCCGGGATCCGGATCCAGACATCCAGTGTGGTAAGCGACTCCGAGAGAGGGTCGAAGTCGATTCTCCAAGGTCGGATGACCAACATTTGTTTCTGGACATGAAACGGTCTGCCATGCCAAAATTTCTTGCAATCTTCCGCTAAGTCGAAGCGAATTTCCATCCGATTATTCCTCATAGGGATGATTTGGAATCCACCATTCATAAATTTCCAGTCGAAAGAAATCTTTTTCCTAATTGTGATGATTGACAAAGGCTCGCCGATGATGGTAGCGAAGACAGAAGTCTGGCTAAGGTTCACAATATTGTCTTGAACACCATCAAGAACCCCCTTCAATTTATCCAGATTGAGGGACTGCCTCTTGTGCTTGTTCTTTTTTCCTGCAATAAACTGATCACTACACCCTCCCGGAAGAGAGGTAGCATCAGCTGTGTTGTTGGCCTCGCTAGGAGGGTTTGGGCCCTTTCGGGATTTAGGAGGGGAGAGGAACGAGTCCCCTACACCCATTGGTTCCTTACCTGAGCGATGAGCGGACCGAGATGAGTCCTCCATGACAAACCAGAGCAGCAGACAATAGTAGACACCAGAGAGGAAGAAGGGGGAGGGAGAGTGAATCTGAGAAAGCAGAGGAGCAAAGAGGGATTGAAGAACGGGAGAGAGCAGCCCCAGGTCCCAATTTATAGTAGTCCCAAACCAAATCATCAAGAGGGAGCAACCGCACTTAGCGAAGATCTCGCCAGAAGCAATAATCAGACCCCAAAAACGCCGAAATGATTCGCCAAATCCAGAACAGTAGAATTGCCTAGGAAGAACCGCACTTAGCGAAGATAAGGAGGGGGTTTTACAGGACTTCTAGGGGGTGGGTTAAGGAAAAACAATTGTTTGATTAGAACAATATCCCGATTCAACAGTGAATTCACACATCTAGGTCTGGAGGGTCTAAACCTAGACACATCACGGAGGGGCAAACGGAATTTTCCCACAGACGACACGAGAGCAAGATCTCCCCCAACCAATGATTACTTCTAGGGGTGAACATGAAACCACGCCGCCGGCAGAGGGGGCTGATTTGGTGGCCGCCATAGCCAACAGGAGATTGGGCAGATGCTCAAAGAAGATTTTCAGCCTCAACCGAATGGATTTCTTTTTGGGCGCGTGACGCGCGTTCTCCCTTCCTTCCGAGTTTTTTTTATTGTTTGATTAGGATATTTCCTTAATTCAAAGATTGTAAGGTTGCTTGAAAAACACACACACATGAACGAATCTTTTATTCATTACTTTTTTTAATATAAGATATATTTAATACTCCCTCGTTGATTTAATACTCTATCCGTTAATTAAAACTTGACATTTTACTATTCACACTTGTATTTTGAATGAATACTAGACAGCTATATATATATATAGATAATTAGGAATTAATCAGATCGATCGATCAGGAAATAATAAAAAAGAGTTAATTACCATCATCATATGATTTAAGAAAGAGAATCAGGGGAAGGAGGAGGTATCTGACATCATAGTATCTGTTGTAGCACAAAACCATTTTTACTTGTGTGTGTGTTTTTTTTTTTTGTGAACCAACGAGAGCAAGCTCTCTCACTTGTGTGTGTGTTTGTGTGTGTAGCTGGGATATATTTATAGAAGAGTGTTTTGGCATTTTCTGGAAAAGGTTGGAAAATTAAGGGAGACTAGCTTCTCCATTATAAAACCCCCCCGCACTTCCTTACCCCCAAACTTCATTCATTAAACCTAGGGCTGTTACATGAGCTGAACAGCTCGAAACCGAGCCGAGCCCGAGCTCGAGCCGAGCCGAGCTCGAAAGCTCGTTTTTTCCAAAAATGCCCCTAGGGCAAATAAAGAGCTCTCCTTGTATACGCTCCGCCTCCATCTTTCACTCTTTCATTTCGAAATAAAAAAGAAAAGAATGGAGCTTCTCGTACACGCTCCATCCTTCCGATTCTCTCTCTCCCGGCTCATCCCCGTCATCGTCTCTGAATTAGCCGTCTGATCTACATGAGAATTGAGATCCGTCTCTCATCTCTCGAGTCAAGCAGATCCCAGGCCAGACTTCGTCAACTGAAAGGCTCCGCCTAGGGTTCTTCGAACCTAAGTCATTTGTAGGTATGACAGTATGCCTTTTGTTTTTCTACAGTTGAATTCATGGAATTTGTAATTAGATGTTTATCTAATCTAGGGTTGTAATTAGTTTGTTTTTCTGCAGCTCCTCCTAGGGTTCTTTGTTCCTCTCTCGATTGGGGCTTTTCTGAAGGTATTTTGATCAGTTTAACCACCAGATCTTAATGAGGGGTTTGGCTTTCATTTTGTTTTGTTAAACAGATCTGAAACTCTATTTTACTTAATTAAATTTGGTTCATGAATCATAATTGTTAGTTGTGTTTGAACCCATGAACAGTTGAATGGCATAGTGAGATTCTTGTTGTGTGTTTGATGTTAGGGAAATTTATGGCTAAATTAGTTTAATCAATGTGTAAATATTCGTTATTCATCAACCTTTTGTTTGATGCTTTGTAAGATAGCTTATAAGTAAAGTATGTGCTGTTGGAGAATATGAGCTTGCTTGATATTTGTAGTTTGCTTGTTCATGTTTATGATTTTTAGCAAAAACTGTTTGGAGAATATGAGCTTCACCTGATATTGATAGTTTGCTTACATTTCTTATGTGCATTGAAAACGTTGTGTAGTTGTTCTCTGTGTATGCTTTGCCTCTTATGTTGAAGTGCTTTTTTTATGTGAGTTCCGACTAATTGGGAGTTGTATCTTAAAGTTAGGGATTTTAGCAATCTGTTTCGTGTGAGGATTTCATTTTATACGATTCTTCTTAGTTTAGTAGGTTTTAGATCTTGGTGTATTGAAATTCATTTTGATAGGTTGTGTGCATGTACACTATGATTCTAGGTGTAGTGGAATTCATTTTGATTAGGTTGTGTGTTATGTCTGTACACTATTATTGAAGAGTTGGGAGATTTTCTGGAAGGAAAGACTAGAAAATCAAAATCTGGATACATTCTCTAAACTGAAATGAGGTAGACTCTTGGGTATTACTTTGGAAGTTCTATCCGCAAGGACGTCAGTTTAATTGCAATTCAAGAGGAAAATGTGCAAGCTTGCATTTCTTTTGTGTAAGCTTGTTCTGACTGTCCCTAGAGCTTCAATCATGGATCATGTAATTGGTGGGAAATTTAACTTGGGAGAAAGTTTTGAAGTGGCTCATTTGGCGAGCTATATTTAGGTATATAACTAGTTTGATTTGTCTCATTCTAGAAGCATATTCTCATGTATGTTTTCATTTCTGTTGGGGGTGATATCTTGTAGGTGTTAATGTGCAGACCGGTGAAGAAGTTGCTGTTAAGCTGGTTTGTACTTCGGCCTTTTTATGCTCATTAAGATTTATCGGTTGATTGACAACTTCCTGTGTAGCTCTCCTCATTAAGTTAAACATCTTAGGTTCTCCCAAGCCGGTGTATAATCCAAATAAATGCTCTTCTTTCAAGAGGCTCCATTTATTTATATATTTTTATGTTGTGCAACGCAATGCGTTACTCCTTCACCCATGTTCATGTGCATTTTCACATTAGGTTTGGTTTGTTGGAGCATGTCTTTTTAAAAATGAATTTTTCGGGGCTCATCTTGGATAACAATTCATATGGTCTTAATGAGCATGTCTTTTTAAAATGACTTGTTGGCTATTCAACTTCTAAGCATTTCTTTTGTTGTCTGATATTTTAGAACTTGATGCCTCAACGCTCACCAAATCAGTTGTCTCAAGTAGTTTAAATCTGTTGTTTAAAATATAAATATCAAGCAAGCAGTTGGCTCTAAGTATGTTCCTAAGATTTTGAGGTACATTTAAACTACATGCAATTGGCACAGTGATGATTAGTTGTACAAGTGGGTGTTATTTTGAATGTCTGTTGTTTTTTTCCCATTATATTATCGTGTCTTTCATGATTTTTCTATTTGTATTAGAAATCTTGCCCATCTCTTTTCAATTTACTCATTCGGATAAAACAAAGCTATGCTACTGATGCCTATTCTTTTCTTAATAGCTCTGCTTGTCTATAAACTATAAATATGACAGTGATGAGAACCTGTTTGTCACTGATTTATTGCTGAGATTTGTGCTTCTCCTTTTGTCCGTGTTTCTGCAAGATTTTGTTTAACATACTTGTTTGTATTTTTAGATCGCAAGTAAAGAATTTCTGATTGATTATGCTATTGTGTATATTCTGACACTGATTATCCAGTTGTATTTTTTCACATCTATTATTATCTCCTCCACCATTTGTGAAAAACAGGACACAGAAACCTCGTTACTCACTTAATCAGATAGTGTCAATTTTATAGGTAGAGTAGTTGAGGGAATAATTCTGCAACAATCTTTTTTTTTTGCTACCATGGTTCTCTATACATTGTCATTTTCCACTTGATTTTTGTGTATATTTTTTCCTTAGTTTGCTTGATCAGAAGAAAGAGCCATTTTTACAAAAGAGGCGGTGTTATGTTCAAAGCCTGATGATTCTTTCCTGGGTATTCTGCATGTTAGAGTTGGATTTCCTTCCAGTTATGGTTACCATGTCAGTTTTTCTTGAGATTCCAGACTGAATTACTCATGCATTCCTGCAATGATAGTTACATAGCTTTTTGTCTTGTAATACTAGTTTGGTCATTGTTCCTGTAAGAGCTATGTAAGATGAGGATATCTTGCAATATATGTCGTTTGGGTCTTCCTAGCAAAGTAGAAATTATTAAGATTTCATTATAAAATGGAGCGACAATGTGCATGTTATAGTTTCCATTAGATTGCATAGATTTTATGAAGTGTATGATTTGTTTCATCTGATATAGATAATACCAGTGAAGAAAGTGTGACTGTGAACCACAGAATCCCTGGGATCTGGCGTGAGTGACTTAAATTTAGAAGTGCCTGGTAGGCTTTTGCTTTCTTAAAACTAGTTAAATAAATAGGAGACAGTGCTATGCTATCTACTTATCTCATAACTGCTACCCATTACCCAAGCTGTTTCATGGACTTCTATATAAGGAAAGTGGTTGTTAACAGCTAGTCAGTTACAACTCTCCTATACAGTTATCTTGACGTAGAAGACATGTATATTATAATTTGATAACTGACTTTTTAGGCTTCTATTGAGGACCTTTTCTGCAATATGGTAAACCATTTGACTTCCAATTGGATTAACTTTAGGTGTCAGAGAAGTTCTCAATGTCCCATGTGTTGGCAGCCCATCAGTCTTAAGGACTCTACGAGGTATTATTTTTCTCTTTCTTTACCCTTTTTTTGTATTTGATTAACTTTTCGCAGTCTTATGTGTTTTGTTGGCAACCTTTGTTCTGACATTTTGGCTTCTTGTTTTTTCATTTGCTCCCTCCCTACAGCCAGGAACTACTGAATGCAGTTGTGCAGGAAAGAAACCTCAGGCTGCATTCACCTAGAAATGCACCTATATTTCATCATCCAACTTTGTGTGATTTTGAGATACAAAATGTGTGTAAAAGATTATTTATAGCCTCTATGAATTCTTCTTTTCCAGTACAGACCGCACCTTCATGGTCTGATGTTCATGTTATGTTGATTTTGTTCAAATGCAGTTACCCGTTGGTGTCAGTAATGTTGAGCTGGAGGAGCGAATAATTCAGCACTTGGCTGCTGCAGCTGCGATGGGGAGAACACGTCATTTAGCTAGAAGGGAAGGGCACAGGACTAGGTCATCAAATCAAGGTCACCAACATTACCTAGTATTCTCTACCCAACCAAATTCTCTTGCTGGTCGAGCTTCTCCTGCAAGAGGGGAGGGTGAACCGCACTCAGTAATACCAGGTTTGAGTCCATCTTCCCCGGTTATGGTTGGTGAACAATCTGTGCATATGTCTGCAAATCAGCATGCCCAGTCAAATCTGGTTTCCTCCCCCGGATCAAGTGCTTCAACGAATCAACATGGGACTCCACTTAATCAGTTACTAAATGTCTACTATCTTTTGTTGCTTTAACAACATACATTTTTCAAACCTAGTTCATTATCTTGAGATATCAATTTCCTTGCTTCCTCATTGCTTGCCTTTTCTTTATATCTCATTTCTTATCGTACGTCTGAACATGTAAGCTTATTCAGGTAATGGATTTGATGCTCGGAAAAGAGCCTCCTTCTACTCATTTTGGTTATGTAATTATATTGGGTGTTCATTTTGATCTTGTTAGCTACCCTCATTTTAGAAAAACAACTGCCTTCTCAATTTGTTATAGTTTGCTTTTATTCCTTAATGCAATTAAAGTCATCTCACGATTCTCACTTACCGACTGATGCAGGTTGATATGGTTTACTTCATTCACGAGGAAGATTGTAGGACAGTATCAAGGAAACTTGATTGCATTTAAGCTTGAGGTAATTAACCTCCTATCCTATATGATTTTAGTTTACTAATGAAATCACTGCTGCAAGCCAACTTATTTACAATTGCCTTATCATCATTTGTTATCTATGCTTAGGAGGATAACACCACCTTAACTCCCTGCAAAGGCTTAACTCTCAGCTGACTTAGTTCAAGGCACTCTATTTGTCATTGAGAGTGCTTCTTAGTCTCAGTTGACTTTAGTTCCTCATGTTCAGCAACATCTCTGAAGTTAACGGTGATAATGGAAGGCGTGATTTACTCCACATCACAATTTGGATTACATGTTTTGTGAATCCATATTCTTTTAGTTGCTTTTAGCATGTTATGTGTCAATCTGGTGCTTAAGGTGTTTTCTCTGCTAATTCATATCAGTAGCATTAAGATGTTTTCTCCGCTAATTCGTATCTGCATATTTTTTTTATTTAATAAGTATTACCTCGTTTCCACCTCTATGTATTGCTCATTCATTATGTTTCTTCTCAAGCAGGAGATACTTTTGAACAAGAGTACGCCATCAAGACATGGAGTTTTGCTTACTTCATGGTAAGGATGATGGCTTCATCTCCTCCCCCCTTTTTCAGGTCAAAAAACCTCCTGCTTCAGTGTGCTTTCTCTCAGGGAAACTACAAAATTTTTAGTTGATCCACTCATTTTAGTTGTCATGTATATTATTTTTAATTCACTCATGTAAGATCTTTGATTCATTTGACTAATGCTTTATTGGATTTGTGTTAATATTTTTTTTATTAATTAAAGGATTGTAATTAATGTGTATTTTGAAAGGGAATGAATGAAGAAAAATACAGTTTTTTTTTTTTTTGAAAAATACCATGCCAATTTCGACGCTCTATGGCGTCGAAAAATACATGCCATTTCCGACGCCATAGGACGTCGAGATTGGTTGCGATAGAATTCTGCGTCGAAAATAGCACTATGCCATTCGTGACGCAAGAATTTTCGACGCTTTAAAGCGTCGAAATTGGTCAAAAAAAGTGTCGCAATTAGCACTGTTTTCCTGTAGTGTCTCCATATAACCTTTGATAGGTCGGCTTTTGTGCAATCAAGTTGGCTTTATATTTTATTTTGTATGAACATCCACTTAAAACCAATTGATGTTGCACTTTGCAGTGGTCCAATCTCATCATGTTTAATGAATCCATCTTTGCATGAATTGCTTCTTTCTAGCTCTTTTACTATGATTTCGATGTTGACATCCATTATTTATTTGATGATCATCATATTTTCATAGGCTCTTTCCACTTCTGGGGAATCATATAGCAAGAGCCTAGTGATCTCCAACACTTCTGGTGTACTTGAGAACCACTTGATATTCATTGAGTTGGAGTTACTTCTGGAACTTCCAAATGAGCTAGTATATGTGACGTTGTCACTTTCTTGGCCTTTAGTAAATGATTTCAATGACATATTTGCTAAACCTTATAATCATTTCATTTATTGAACTTCTGGTTCACTTGTATTTATCCGCGGATATGAAATGATAGAGAAGTTGCTTCCATGCAATCTCTTTCTTAATTGTCTCATTTCCTCTCCCCCTAAATACCGAGCATTTGATCACCATTATAAAGCTCTAGGTATTTGATAGCAATAGGGACTTAAACCCCATGTATCATCCAACTTCTTTGTGGTCTCATTGTAGTTCATTTGGACGAGGTACATCTCAGAACATATGCTGTTTATTCAAAACCTTTGAATGATATACTCTCTTTTGGAGATAATTAGGGAGATGTTATTGTGTCAAATTCGAAATGCAAACATGCATGGGCCCATTTGACCAACGACTCTTCTGGGTCGTCGTGAGCTACCTTATGCTCAACAATGTTTTTGATAACATTCTCTACCTTATGTTTCATATGACCAAAGTGTTGAGGCATCTGTAATCTTGGAATTACACTGGTCTATATGATAGTGTTCCATAGTTGTCTCATTGAATCCATTTAAGAGACATTAGAGACTTTGCATTTACTTTGAATTTAATTAGATGGTCTTGTTGTTGATTTGCCAAGATGACAGACCATATAGGTTCGGTCACCCTTATAAAGGATCTTCGAGTCCTAGGATCTTCTGGTCCCTTTTAGTGGGTGTGTATGTGAATGTCAATGATCCCGTCCATCATCGTTTCACAATAATGACTGAATGCCACAAAGAAAAACATTTTATCATTAACTAACTTCTGGTTAGTGATAAGTTTCAATGGGATAAATGAGCGCCAAAAAAACCATATATATACATTCTCAATTCTGTAAGACTTGCTTTTGGCTAGTCATATGAGATATTGGTGTTCAATACCATGTCAATTCATACATATGTGTCATTGTTACTTCAGGTAACAAAATCAATGCTCTTCTGGAGCTATATTGTATTTATCCTGATTTTCCATTCAAGATTGTTTGAAAAAATTTCGGGTTTTCAAATTTGTTTGACACTTATAAACCATAATATTCAACCATTGAACTTTGTATATGGTGATCCATTTATTTAATTTAGATGCCACTGAATGGGTATTGTCAGAACTTTCGTTGATGTCATACTTCAGGTATGAGTCATTTATAATGTTCTTCAAGACATTTAGAATTAACCGTATAACAGACCTAGCTATAAGCCACAACAATAACTTTGGTCAAGCGCTTAACCATAACCTCTTTCACACCCTCTACCGGAGGGGCATGCTTCAGCCAATGCTTAGAGGATAGTCAGGAAGTGGCCTTTTTACCCGGATCGTATTATGTGGTTACTTTTATTGGTTGTACCAACCGAATGATAATCGTTCTGAACTTGATAAAAACCCACATTCTATATACTTCTTCAAGAGTACAAATGATAAGATTAGAATCATATACTCTTCTAAAGTTTATAAGAATCATTCACTCTTCTGGAGTTGATTGTCGTTACTGCAGGAACGATTTAATTATGATCATAATGTGTTCATCCTCTTCAGGGGATGAGTTTATTTATTTCGAGAGATAATGATAAATAAATACACAATTGATATAATTAATAAAATCATAAATAAATAAAATCAAATCAGCATAGTGTCAACTTCCGGTGACAAGAAATTAAACATCCCTACAAATACATGTTCATCTACTTCCGGAGACTGTTGGAGATCGAAATCATCTACTCCAAGAGATAATTAAATTTCATCATAATATATAACCTAAAATATTTTATCTTCTTCAGGAGATAAGTAAGAATTTCATCTTCTTCAAGAGATGTAATATATAAGTTGTGTTTGTTTTATCTACTTCAGGAGATAAACTATCACTTTTGGGATTATATGCAAATTTGACAATTTATATCTACTTCGGGAGACAAGTTAAAGATTGGTAAAAAGTGTATATAATATAATATATAAATATATGAATAGAAACACATAAAATAAAACAAATAAAAAAAAAAGGTAATCATTGTTCATCACTACATGGATGAGATTGGTACATTCATCTACTTCTGGAGATGAGATGATTCCATATTCATCTACTTCGGGAGATGAGATGATTAGTCTGTTCAAGATTGGTACATTCATCTACTTCTGGAGACGAGATGAGTCCATATTCATCTACTTTGAGAGATGAGATGATTAGTCCGGTCATCGCTACGGGGATGATATTAAACCATTCATTGGTTCATCTACTTGTGGGGTAAAAATTCATTGGTTCATCTACTTGTGGGGTAAAAATTCATTGGTTCATCTACTTGTGGGGTAAAAATTCATCTACTTGTGGGGTCATCGCTACGGGGATGATATTAAACAACTAATGTCTGTTTATCGTTGAGTTTTGTACCCATTGAGTGGGCGAAGTAAAAATATACATTTTCCCTAAATTCAATAGAAGTGATTTACTTAATAAGGTTTTGGGATAGGCTTAGTTTCTATCTTTGAATTACAAATTATTATATTGACCATTTAGTTCTATTTTATTCCATTTTAATATGCAACAGCCAACCGGTGATCTACTGTGCAAAGATATCAATGTTTATTTGCATTGTACAAATAGGAGCTAATAGTGTTTGTTTTTTCTATTTCAATATTTGTTACTCAAAATATTTTTTTTTAGCATTATTACTGAAAGAAATTTTAGAAAAAAATACTTCCATGAACAAGAGCTCACATGTTCAGGTTTGATTTTTTCATTTATTTATTTGACATATTACATGTATAAAGTGTGTCTAGATTCTTGACTATGCCTTACCCTTGTGTTTCAACAGTTTCCGATGTATAAATTGTTTCCTGTCATTCAACTATACAGTATAACTTGAAGATGTCCTTTCTCCCTCGTGTAAAAATGACATGTGAATTCATCCAGCTTCTTCTGAACTGAATTTCTTGTACATGTTATTGATCTTTTGTGCTTGTTAAATTATGCCTTACCCTTGTGTTTCAACAGTTTCCGATGTATACTTCTTTCAGGCCATTCACCATTGGTCTTTTGGCATATTTATTATTTGCCTCGCAATATAATTTTGAATTGGCTATTTTGAGTTTAGATGTGATCATTTCTCATACTAAGCATTTATAATGTTTATAATACATTCATCATTTGAAGGCATTCCATTTCTGCATTCTGTTTCCCTGGTGAAACAATGACACGTACCTTTAACTAACAAAGTGGCTGGCTTCTTATATAAGCATTACCAAGAATAGATTGCGTAGGTTATTTTGGCTTGTGCATTGCAAGTAGACCTGTCAAAACACAACCCGACCCGGCGACCCGACCCGAAAAATTTCCGACCCGAACCCGAAAATTTTGACCCGATTTTTTTTTCCGACCCAAACCCGAAAAACCCGAAATTTTCCGGGTAATCTGGGTTTCGACCCGGTGACCCGATTGACCCGGTAATTTTGACCCGATTTACCCGATTGACCCGGTGACCCGATTGACCCGGTTGATTTATAATTATATATAATTAATTTTTTATATATATAATTAAAATTTATCACAAAATTATCAAATAATGATTTTTTTAATTTAAAAAAGAAAAAATTGACAAACCCGAAATCGACCAGAACCCGACCCGAAACCCGATCAAACCCGAGTTCGAGTCAACCCGAAAAACCCGAAACCCGTTTTACCCGAGACCCGTTTTACCCGAAACCCGAAGTGACCCGACCCGAACTCGACCCGAATGACCCGTTTGACAGGTCTATGATTCATGATTAATTAAGTTAATGAACAGGACTGGATCATACTATTAGTCTAATTAAATGAAATTTTAATAAGTAGTACTACCTCCGATCCACAAAGGATGTCGTTTGACTTTTTAACACGTATTTTAAGGAGGTAAAAACTATATAAAATATCAACTTTTTTTAAATTATTTTTTTACAACTTAATATTTGTTGGTAATAAGTATTACATTATAAAAATAATAATAATAATAATAATAATAAAAGTTAGGCATTTTTTTTTACAACTCATTTTTTTTATTAATTTATATTGAAACTTAGGCATTTTATTTTTAGATAAAATTAATTAATGATCTAATTAAATAACCGTACAATGGAAGTGGATAAGATCATAGATGCATACATGATTACACAATTCAAAGGGATCCTTATCCGATCTTTAACTAATTAGTCTTTCTTATGTTTCTTTCATTGATCATTCAAAAAGAAGATGAAGAAAAACATTTTGATTTATGTTGGTATGAATGTATTGACATCTTTATTGTTTGAGTTGTTTATATCATTCCATTTATAGTAAGCTTGGAACTAATTTGTCATTACTATAAATGGCAAGTGTGAGATAATTTGATCTCTTAAACTCCCTTTAAGTGAAATAGTATATATATTCATTTTATGTTTTTCAACATGAATGCATTCGGTCAATGAATTAGTGCTTTAATATTGCTATTATGTGCTTTTAAACATAGATCACTATCATGAACTATTTGAATTTACACTTGATTTTAATTGAAGTTGGGGTAATTAGTGATGTCACTTTGAAAATCACTGCAAAAAAAATACATCTCATGGCTTTTAAAAAAAATTTATATAACATTTTTTTTTAAAAAAATTATATAATTTTTTTTTATCATTTTAAAAATCATATTAAATCGTAAAACATCAAATATTTCCGATCAATTTACGGAACATTGATTTAAAAGATCCGCTGGTTTAGGCTTTATGCTCACACTATGAGCTCACCGGTTCGATTCTTGTTAACTGCAACTTCTGATATTTTATATAGTTTTTACCTCCTTAAATAAAATACATGGTAATCAATTATAAATTTAAAACATAATTATTTATAAATTTAAGGAAACCTAAAAAATATTTTATTATTTAAAATACATTATAAACAAAGTTTATATTTATAATATTGGAATCCAAACAGACACTAATGTTTATCATGTGGAAAAACTTATAAATACGGAGTACGGCAACAAGCGGGGCCCACCTCGGCTACAGTTTATTTAGAGCCCGTCTCCGTTTGTCGTCTTCCCCCCTTTTAAAACTGTTCCGTTCAGCGTCTCTCCGTCGGATCTGGATCCTCTCCTATTGAAAAATCTCCTAATATCTTCCTAATAAGTCATTGATAACCAATAGATTTAATGAAGGGCTGAGATTGAATATCAATAATTAATTAAGTACATTAAGTAAATTAAATAAAAAAACATCATCCCACCCACTGTACGTCTTCGGATGAATTCCTGAGAAACCCCGTCTTCGGAGGGGTTGATTCTAACTAACTCATCCACCATGGTCTTCCTGTCAAGGTGGTGGTGGGCTAGCTTTCAATTTTAAATTCCGCCGGACTTCATAGTCGCAATGAACTTTGAGGGGATCCGGTGATCGTGAGGAGCTCAAAGTCTCAAACCTTTGACTAATCGAGTCATGCTCTCGCAAGGCCTCAAGGTGTCTCCGGGGTTTCAATCGCCGTATCCTCTGCGCTTCCGTCCACCTCCGTGTCACAATTTCAACGGATGTACTACAGAACATACAAAATCATCACCTGGAAACATATAAAAAAATCAATCAAAGTTATAAATCCTAAACCCTCAATTTCACTGCAGCGCGCCCTCAATTTGGCTTACCAAAATCGGGTTCTACTGATCCAACTCAAAGGCGGGATTTTTCTCCAATTTTCGTCAAGAGCACACAACAACTATCCCAAACCGGGGGCGGATCTACGGGGGGCTCGAGGTGGCTGAAGGGCCCCCCCAATCCAGATAAAAAAGAGTATATATTTTGTATATAATATAAATAATTAAAGTGCGTAATGAAACAGAAAGACAGAATGGCTCATTGGTGAGGCACGGAAGCTGAATTCATTGGGCACTCAACAGTCCAGGTTCGACTCCTCATAATTCCTCTTTTTTATCTGTTTGTTTTTTAAATGAATGCACCCACCTTCTTTTTTTTTTTTGCTTTGCTGTCCTACAAAGTCATACAAAATCAGCTTGTGCACCCACCTTTGTTGTCAAACAAAATCAGCTTGCAATTGCTTTCATATAAAATCAGCTTGCAATTGTATATAAACAAGCTAAATGTTGAAGTCAATCATATTAACCCACTTCCAAAATCCAAAGACAAAGCTCTGAGCCAATTGTGTCCAAAACCAAGTATTTTTTAGCGTTCATCTGAATGAACTCAAAATTTTTATAATGTCTTTTCCTCTAAAATTATGTATTTTTATTGGTTGTGTACTTGTGTAAAGTTTATTACTCTTTCACATTCAAAATATATGTCGTTTAACTATATAAATTAAATATCAACTTTTTTATATAGTTTTTAACTTCTTAAAACGAGTGTTGAAAATATATTGGATTGGAGCAAGTAAGATACCTTACACAACCCATAAGAATATACATGTGCAAAAAAATATTTTTTTCATACGTACATTGAAAAAAAAATTCTCGAAATTTTTTTTTAGCCCCCCTCTACAAAAAATTCTGGATCCGCCACGGCAAACCCTTTGGCACACGGTGGTTCATAGAAGATCATAAGAGTGTTTCGGTTTTGCCCTTTTTGCTCTTCCGCTTCAATGAAGGTGATGAGGAGGTTGGGGTTATGGTGGTGGTGGTGGTCTGGTGGGTAAGGCGGAGTAGGCAGGCAGCAGAGTTGGAGCAAGATTTGAGATAATTGAAGTTGTAAATTGGGGTTATTTATTGGGGATTATTTTTTACAGTAATTAATGAGTTAATTAATTAAAAAAAAAATCTGAACCATTGATTTTCATTAGGAAGATATAAGGAGATACCTAATTAGGAGAGGATCCGACCACGATTGAGTGTGGGACTCTCTCTCTCTCTTTTTCTTCCCCTGTTATAAATACGGAGGAGTACTGTGTTTCTGCCATGAATCTACAGAAGTCATTCCTCTCAATCTCTCTATCTCTACCTCTCTAACTCTCGTCTGTTTCTTCCCTCCCTAACTAACTCCTCCTCTGTCTTACTCTTCACTCTCCCTATCTCCTTTTCTGTTACAATTCCCATTACCATAGACAACCTTCATCCATCCACTCCCAATCACTACAGTTTCTTTGTTTCTTCAACCCAGGCATCTATCCTTCTTTCGCCTCCTTACGAAAGACTATAAAAAGCGAAGATCAAACTTCCACAATTTGCCTCGTTTTGTTTGATTTAGTGGTGACGTTTGTTGTTTTTTTCATTCTGATTGCTTTGGTTGCTTGTGGGCCGGGCGTGTGCGCCAAGTTCTAATGGAGGCTAATAATGAAATCAACCTCAATGAATGCAAGGTTTGGACTTTATACCCCTCTCTCCCCCACACAGGCATTTCTCTGTTTACTCTCTGGGTTTAAAGACTGTTGGAATTTAAAGCTCTGTTTTTACAAGAATGAAAGAAAAGGCCTTTCATTTAAAATTTGAAGCCTCTTTCTCATTTTGGTTTGTTGATTTTGTGCAGGAAATTATGCCACTGAACACATTCATCCTGATCTCATGCTTGAAGCTATCTTACAGTCTCTTCCGGCAGCCGGACGGCACCTTCACCCGGGACATAGCTGAGTTTCTGGAGAGGAAAGTCCCCGCCAATAGCAACCCGGTTGATGGGGTTTTCTCATTTGACATAATTGACAAGTCCTCCAATATCGTCATGAGGGTGTACAGACCCGCCCCCGAGAACGAAGCAGACACCGGGTTCATCGAGCTCGAGAAGCCCTTGACCACCGAGGAGCCAGTGCCGGTGATCGTCTATTTCCATGGGGGCAGCTTCACCCACTCCTCCGTCAACACCTCCATTTACGAGCTGTGGTGTCGCCGGCTAGTTAAAATCTGTGGGGCTGTCGTTGTATCGGTGAATTACAGGAGGTCGCCGGAGCACAAGTACCCCTGTGCCTACGATGATGGGTGGTCAGCCGTTGAGTGGGTTAGCACTCAGAAATGGCTGCAGAGTGGCCCGGATTTGAAGGTCCATATGTCTACTTGCACGTTGGAAGGGACATAGTAACACGTTCATAAGGACGTGCATTTGTAGGAATACTAATCTTGGATTGGATACCTTTCCAAAAAAAAAAAAAACTTGGATTGGATAAAATTGATGAAAATACAAATGAAAAATACCCATTTCATATTTAAAGATATGAAATGAAATACCAAATAGTTTTTGAGAGAATAGCATTAAATATACCAAAAAGTTGCTCCATTTGCAAAAATGACTCACCTCCTTTAAATTTTGCAAAACTAGCAATTGGGTTCAAAAAATTGCAAAAGTAGCAGGCGACTCCAACTGGTTGTGCCCTAGCAAGGAAGTTCAGGCGAGTGAGAGGGATTGAAGACGATTGGAAGAGAAGCATCTGAATTCCCTATCAACTGTGAGAGTTCTGCAGGGAGAGAGACATAGAAGGAGTTTCAAAAACGAAGAAGATGCCTACGTCCATCCATACCCTCTGCCACCGGCAGCTGCCTAAACCCATCACGAGGCCCACGCTGCCGGATCTGGCGGCGCCGGAGGGGAGCAGCACCACAATTTCCACTTTCCTCATATGCCTAGTTTCATCGCCGATCACATCCACAACCACCATGGACACCAATCCGAGGGCGAGCCTATCCCCGAGCTTGCTAATAGGCCCTCTGATAGAGTTTTTACCAAGGCTGAAACGAACTTTATGCTCGCGATTCGCGCTGGGAAGGTCATTCTCGCTCGGTCCAATCCCAACGATCCCACTCAGGTAATCGTCTTCTGAATTTTTATTATTTTTGTTGAAGTTTCATCCTTTCTTTTGGTGTTGTTGTCTAGGGTTTGTAAATTGAAATTGAAGCCTCATAATCGATCCTAATTTTTCATTGGGCCCTAGGGTTTTTGTGTTTCTGATTGAAATTGAATCCCCAAATTGATCTTGCTTGATTTCTTGAGATGATTTTTTTACTGTCATACATTTTTTCTGTCACACATTTTTTAGATATTAAATTAGGTGTCCCAACGCGAATCATGTGAAGATAAATGAACATAGGACCACATAAGATCACATATACAAAGTTTGTATTTGGAGACTGAGAGGACTTCTCTAATGTGTGATGTGAACACATTCGACATGAAATCGACATATGACCAAATCTCGCCATATCTATCCACACCCACTTTTGTTAAAAAAAAATTAAAGTCCTGTTCGATGAATTGTTCTTAAAAAGTTTATTGAAATTCCATTGCGCGTTGTGTTAGTAAATATGTTAGATAGTGAGGAATCCGATTTAAGATGGAAAGCATGTGAAGTTACATACAAAAATAGATAAAGTTTAATTGCATTATTGTACTACACATACCAAAATAGAAAGATGCCCAATTAATTGTTCGGTTGATTTTACAAAGCAAGTAGGTGATTAGTCGATTTCTCAATTAGCCTCACACTTTTTTCCTGGATCAAATTTTGTTGATTGTAGAGAATCATTATATGAAAAGATAAGGAAAAACCAAATGAGAATTCAATAATGGATTGAAAATGAGCGAACAATGTACAAATTCTCTTGGATTTTGACATTGACTTCTGTTTAGCAGACCATTGATACAAAAAATTTTATATCAGTTACGTGACTGATATTATACTTGGTGAATGATGCAGAAAATTAACATAGCATAAATTCTACAATAGGGTAATGAAATTTGAATAACTTATCTAGCAAATTTAAACATATTTTTTTAAGTACTCATTTTTTATTAGCATAAGTTACAATTGGTAAATATTTAGATATACACACTCTCTTGAACCTATAATATAATTAAGCATATCAATTTGCTTCAATCAATAAATTTCTTAAATAGTGAATCTTTTATTGCAAGTATTTTCTCTGTTTTATTTAATTCTTATCCACCCCTTATACTTATAATTTCAGAAGCAAACTCTTTGTAAAAATTTGCGCCACGTGTCTATCTATGAGCAAATTTAAGAATGGTAGTTTTCACCAATCTCGCCCACGTTCTCTTGCCCCTCCCAATACCAAAACCTAAAATTGGTTTTCTCTAATAGCCTCCTTCTTCCTCATAATTGATATGTTGATTGGTGACCATCGTAGTGGAGTCGGAGCGTAATCGATCGGCGGTTGGAGGAGCCGAGGAGGGCGATTGGTGGGCGGCGATGCAATCGGCGAGGGCTAGAGGCGGCGCAATTGGGTGGCAGACAGAGGAGGTCGAGACAAGGAGAATGGGTTGAACGTTCAAGTCCTCCTCCGATGTAGGTTCCGTCTTCTTCTTATTCTCCTTCTTCTTTTAATTTTCCTTCTCCTTCCCACATTCTCCTCCCTTCTCCTTCTTAGTTCTTACGGTTCCCACTTTCTCCTAATATCAATTCTCCAAATCTCAATAGACGTTAGTACACATGACCAGGGCGATTGATGGATATCTCGGGGTGGCGGCAGATTCTAGGGCGATTGGTGGATATCTCGACGCTGGTACTAGCTTCAAGAGGAAGATCGATTAACGATTCAAATTTAAGAGGTAAGCTTCTATTATTTGAGTTGAGGCTTATTCCCTAAGAATTAGGGTTTCGTTTGGGGTGTTTAGACTATAGTTTAAGTTTCGATTTGGGGGTGTAGGTTGTGAATAAGGGGTTTTTAATTTGCAATTTAAGTCTAGGGTTCATTGAGTTTCCCTTTAGATGTCTGGACCATGGTATAAATTTCAATATGGGATCGAGGTTTATGCTGCGATTTTGGGGTTTTTAATTTTCAATTCGGTTATAGTGTTAGAGGGGTTTAGGCACTGGTTAGGATATCATCACCCTCTGTTGGTTGATATTGGCTTCCCATTGTCAAATTTTGCATTTACTTCTCTATTTATGCATTTTGGGTTATTTTTCCCCAATTTTGTTTGGATTGTGTTCTTTTGGATTCAGATTTTGATTTTTTATATTTGATCTCCTTATTTTCAGGTTCATTGCGAAGATTTTCATGTTCTCCTCCTCCCACGCTTCCTTTTATAACTTTGATTTTGCTTATTCGTAGATTATTCCTCTTCTAGAGTTAAAGCTCCCCCATTCATCGCTCTCTCTCTCACTCTCCTCACGAATCATTTCGGCTCTGTTCCATGGGGAATTGCGGTTACTGAGCACAATTAATTGAGGTTTGTTCTCTTTCTTTTCCGCGCTTCTCTCAATTTTGTGTATTGCTGTGAAATTATCCATGATTAGGTCTTCAGTTGGGTTTTCAATTTGACCTTGAATTCGAATTCGTTATCGTTTGGCGATGTACTTATAATTAGCTGACAAGGTCATGCCAAACGAACCCTAAAGTTGGGATCTTTCCCACTTTTGATTGGAGCTTTTTTGGGGATATCGTCATATCAGTATTTGAATCATGTTATGGTGCGAGCTTGTAGCAATCTTGGATCTTGGAACACTTGGAAAAAATATTCAGGTTTGCTGAGCGCACGGTCAAATTATCGCCAAATACACGGTGGCAGCTACGGTTCCTTAAACCGTGAGAATATCGACAGCCACGGTTCCAAAAACTGTGGGAAATACTATGGCGACAGATCTGAAAACCGCAGCAATTGTCGCTGCCACAGCTTCTCAAATTGTAAGAAACTTGTTACACCGCCAAAAAAAACTATAAAATGGGGCAATGGGGGAGACACTTCTCATTCAAGGCGAGGCTATTACAGTGAGGATATTGCTTAAATTAGTGTGAAATTAGTGTTAAACACAAGGTACTTAAATTTTTTATATTTGATCATGTCCGATCTAGAAGTATCACAAGATGAGGTGCCATTCAACCCGCACTGTTACAGTGATCCCGAAGAACTTGTTCAGAACCTCCAGGTACGATATAATCAATATTGCATTATAATTTATAGAATATTCGAAAGAAATATGTTAATGTGTAAAATTGTGAAATGATATTTGATATAGTGTTATTTGAAAAGTAGAGTTTATAATTTTGAAATGATATTTGATATAGTGTTATTCGAAAAATAGAGTTTATAATTGTGAAATGATATTTGATATATAATGTAATATAGAATAATCGAGAAATTTAGCATGAAACATAATTTATACTTCTAAGATGAAAGCTCGATATACTTGTGAAATGAGTTTTGATATATCATTTGAAATAGCAGTGAAGTAATAATTAATAATTATGATAATGTAGAGTCAACACCAACCTATGGAAATGGGGACCGATTATTCGTCGATGTTTGAGTTTGCCGGATTCTGGTATGACGAGAAAAATATGAAGGGGTGGGCTCGTTTTGTGGGTCGTGCAAAGAACATGGTTCTCGTGATACACCGGTCATGGAAGAACAACCGGACTAGATTTGGAACCTTCAGATTAGTGTGTGAGCTCTACGGTGAGCGCAGAAAAAGAGCAGATACAGATATGGATTTTCCCCCGGCATCGACAAGGGTATTGACGTCGAGGAGATGAGGGTGTGAATTTGAGCTTGAGGGTCATCAACATGACGACGATAACTGGACAATGCGTGTCATATGTGGCTCCCATAATCACGACCTCCCGGAAACCCTGTTTGGGCATGCCTATGCCGGTCGCATAACACCCACACAACAGAAGATGGTTTATCGTGATGCTACGATAGGGACAAGACCTCGCAATGTCTTGCGAGGTCTGAAGATTGACGACAGTGAGTGTGTTACCGACATCCGACAAGTGTACAATGCCATGTCGAATATGAAGAGAGATGAGACAGAGGGAAGGAGGGATCTACCACAAGCATTACATGTAACGGCCCAGAATTATAATTTCCGGGTTACGTTTCAAGGGATAAAACCCCTTGTTCGGATCTTGCAATCCAGGTACGGGTCGAGGTTTCAAACACTTTTATGATTAGTATAAAGAGGGATTTCAAACCCTAAAAACCTCGAAGGGCCGTTGGGTACCCTTAATCTGTCCTAAGACTATGTCGCGGAATCCATTTCAAACGGAAGTAAAGCGGAAGCAAAGTAAAGATACAAGTGCCACGGCAAAGCCGGATCAAAACCAAATCATGAGTGGGTAGTTACCATTTTATTAAGTTAGAATGTTAGCCAGATTCTTCGAATCGCCAAAAGGGAACCCCATCATATAGACATCGAGCACTCAATCTGCAGATAATACCTTTAAAAGAAGAACGGGGAAAGGAATCAGATCGAGCCACGCACGCGGGACCGGCAGTCCTCACTGAGGCCACATAGTATGTGCTATACCTAATAAAGATGCTCTAATGCAGTACGGGATTCAAACACACTAGCATGCTCCTAGTTCATAATAATGTGCAGAAATACTGTAAAGGGCCCAAGACAATGCCAAGTGGCATATCCCTCTCCTACCTCCACCTCTTCCGACAGGCGGAGACTGGCCAGCTCGTGAATGCATTCATTCATAATAGGGCGGCACGCATGCCTAACCCGCTCCACCATAAAGCCCGCAGGCATATCATAATATAAGGAAGTACTCGATTGACTCAGGGTACCCGATGAGGCTAGGCTACCCTATGACCCTAGCAAAGACTTCTAGGACTATCACAGATAACGGCCGTTCTGTTTACATACGCATAGAGAAAGAGAATGCTCAACGATCGATGCAACCTAGCATGGTACTACATGGCATGCTGATAATGAATGCAACACCTAACATAAAATGCAACAACAGGCCTGAATGTCCAACCTGAGTAAGCCCCCTAGGGAACTTACCTGAAGATGCAGAACAGCAAGATAACACAAGCAAGGGCCCAATGCAAGTCCAAAAGCAACACACACCTATCATCAAGTCGATTCCATAAGCTACCAGACCGATATTCATACATACGAAACCCAAGTTCCCAACATACTCAAAACCAACCAATAGTGAAACTGTTTTCCAAAACCTTTCCGATATGATCAACATCAACCCAAAATCATTCTTCCTATCACCCATTGACAAAATCATACCAACCATATTTTCCAAACTCTTAAATCCCAATTTAAGTCAACTCATATCCAAAATAATTTCTCAAATCATCTAAAAATCCATTTATGAAACATTACCCTTTCATCAACTCATTTTATTATCATTTTAAGACAAATCCGACAAGGTTAGTATATTTCCAAAATCCTCTTCTTAATCTTATTAAATCAATTCTCCAGTCATCAAAATAAATTTCAACCTTGAAACCTTTTCCAAATTCTTTTCTTTCTTTTTAAAATTCAAGTCCACAAATATTATATTTTTGAATCTCAACAATAATATGATATGATATATTATCCATTTATCTAATATATTCACAAAATATATTCATAAGTCTTAAAAATTCTTTTTCTCCAATTAAACCTACATAACCCATTTTGTTCATAAATTAGGGCCAAGAAGAAGAAAAGGCCCAAATTCGGATTCATTTGCAACCAGGCCCAACAAATAAAAGGCCCAACTCTTCTAAACCCTAATTTCCCTCAAAACTGAACCGGTCCGGTTTTTATCAAATAATTTGCTGAACCGGACCAATATAAAATAAGAAATCAGGAAACAAGTGAACCGAACCAATCGGCCACTGTTCATCGTCTTCATCAGGCGGTTGCGAAATTCAGAGAAAAGAAGGGAGAGAGGAAGGAGCTGCCAGTGGTGGCCGTTCTCCGACGACTCAAGCCCGACACCAATCGACAGAAAATCGACAAGAAGAGAGAGGAGGGCTCACCGAAGAGGGCTCGAGTTTCTCGCCGGAAAACGCTCGTCGAGCTCGATTGTGCTTCGTCGGAGTCCGAATCGTGGAGATCGCGGCCTAGGACGACAATAGGAGGTCAAAAGGCGGGTTTTTATCGAGTTTGAGAGCGGAAGGAAGGACGGAAGGGCTTACCGCTCTTCGGATTCGAACAGCGCAGCGGAAAGGGGAGGCGGGGGCGGCGCTGCTGCGTCGGGTGTTGCTGCTGCTCGGAGACGCCGGGGAAGGCGATGGGGTATTGCTGTTGCTGCTCGGACACAGGAGGAGGAGCTGCATCAGAGAGGGGGGAGTGCGGGACCTCGGCTCGGTTGCTGGGCTTCGACGGAAAGGAGGAGCAGGGTGAGGCGGTGGCTGATGCGTGGTGGCGTACGACGAAGAACAGGAGGCGACTGGTGGTTCCAGGGCTGCTCGCTCAGCTTCGTCTTCGGACACTGGAGGGAGCGTCGGAGCTCGGGTGCTCAACCCCTTGGCTACGAAACAGGGGAGGAGTAGTGACGGTGGCGGCCTGGAGAGGCGCTCGACGCCTGGAGCTCGCGAAACGGAGGTGTGGTGGAGTTGTGGTGGCCCCGGCGGATGCAAGAAACAGTGAGGAGGGAGGCTTCTTTGTGGTCGGAAATTGAAACCGACATGGTGAGGTGGTACTGTTGATTGAAATTGCTGAGTTTGTGGTGTTGTGGGGAACAATGACAGGAATGGAGAGGGAGAAAAGGGGTGTTCTTGTGATAGGTTTTAGGGTTTTCAGCAGATCCAATGTATAGGGAGGAAGAGGGAGCAAGTAAGGTGCAAGGTGTGTATGGTTGTGAGCATGAAGACAAATTCCAGCAGAGGGAGTAGCTGGAAATGGGTGCAGGGTTCCACCGGTTGAGAGAGATAGGAGAAAAGAAAAGGGAAATTAAAATAGGAAATGGTCCCTCTCAAAGAATTTAAAATAGCGGAATAGACTCGAACCCGCTCACCCGACATATCCCGACTAACTCAAAGCGATCTTCAACTTTCAAATCCGAGTTTAAGAAATTAAGGACGAGTTTTTCTTGAAATATCCGAATTTTTATTTAATTTATCTTATTATATATATATATATTTTTATTTTTATTTTGACTTAAATCCATTTTATAATATTTGTTGAAATTTATTATTTAAAAATCCGGGCCTTTACATCATCCACCTCTAAAAACAAGTCTCGTCCCCGAGACTAAAACCAAAATAAAGTAGGGGATGAAGTTTGAAATTGATGAGTCCTAGGACCATGTCCCAGAATCTTGTAATCATCTCGGTTGCGTCTTCCGAGATTCTCGCAACATCCTAGTCATGGTCGTGACATTTCCAATTAGTCTTGACAAGTATGCAATAAGCGCCCCTATCACATTCTCGCTTCAACTTTTTGGAAGTACCACCACTCTAAAAGTTCTATAATATCATCACTAGGTCTTAGCAAACACCCTACAGGCGCCCCCATAAAATGCATGTATCCACTTCGTGAAGTATCATAGAGTTGCCCGAGTTTGAAAAGGTTCTAAAGAGATTCCGCAGGTGAAAATAAAGATTAGCCTCAAAATTCTCGATAGGATTCATTCTTTTACAATCCAAGTTGGTCCTTTTTCAAAATCGCTCAAAATCTTCAAATCCAGCGTCTAATCAAGCAACCTCACACCAAAACAAGTCAAATCCTTTCAAATCAAGATTTCGTCAAAATATTCCAACCACCAGATCAATTTCTCACATACCCAACAATCAAATTCCGAACTTGGGAGGTGGAATCATCCACCTCTAAAGGCTAATCCCATATTCTCTTCCTAGTTTCAATAATCAAATCAATCCATGAATCTCAATTCAAGCAGGTTTCACAAGTCATAAGCAATGCATAATCACATAACCAATCGATCCTCAACGAGTACATCATATGACAAGTCTCAAACATATGCCAGCACACTGCCACATGATCACATCAACGTCTCCACATCATACTAAATGTCATAATATGCACCTATGCCAAAATCATAACACACATCTCGATATCACACCAAGGTCATAACAGGTACATCCCCATCATAAGGTCAACGAATCAAACTCATTGTCAACACATCAACACAACAAGTCATGTTATTAAGATCCCGCGAAAGGGGAGGTCATGCGGTATATCAGTCATCGAAGGTCAGCGTATTCACCAAACATCGTCTTAACTCATCACAATGTCATATAACAATCATTTAGAATTTGATATCATTATCTCATATATACCAATCGTATATATTCATCCTCAAAGTCATATTCATCATATAACATACTTACAATCATGCCTAACGATCATATAACATAACATCATGCTTTATTACCTCGTAATATAATATCATGTTTTCACATAGCAACATGTCCTTATTTCATGATTCATATATCATATCATAACATGCTTCTAAACGACATAGTAGGATAGCAATGCATCAATATATCATGGTAACACTTGTCACTACCAACTACATTTTAATATTGCATATCAGCATGCAATCCCATATCAGATTCATCATAGTTGCTACATAACATCATGCCAACACATATTAATAATTCACACAAGCAAGAAAATCCTCACATCATCTCCACTCAAAATAAAATGTATTCCCAGCTCGCTCGGTTCCAATTCTCAAGTCAAGGCCCGCCTCGTCTAGACTCACCAACATCAACTCAGATAACATCCTCTAAAAGAAGTCCCAGTTCATTTCGATATTCCAATCTTGTTCCTCATTTCACCAAGTGCTCTCACTAGCCATCCACCTCTAAGAACCCAACTCCTATCTCTAACCTCATGTCCGAGTACCCTCTTACACTATATCTTCAACATCCACAAGGTCATTTCTTACGCTTCTCACACTTCCCAAGGTTTCACACGCATCCTGCCCTGCTAATCACACATTTCCTCTAGAAATTTCTCGATCATCGCCTAGCCGACCTATTCATAACCATACCCTCACCCAAGATTCACTCCTAAGCTCATAGGAACCACCCAAGCATTGTCTCTCATAAACCCCAAACTCACTCGGTCTTACCTAAGCCAACATCGTTTCCTGTAACTCGACCTTATATCACCATCGATCATCCTAACGACTCAAATTCTTTCACCACTCTCCAACCACACTCCCAAATGATCTCACACACAGGTTTAAGGGAGAAGTAATAATTAAAATCATCAAACACAAGGTCTACATCATGTCAACTAGCATTTATAACATAACATCATGGGTTCAACAAGTCTCAATTTATCATCATGCTCAATAATCATTGCAAACATCATATATGAACATACTGAAGTCAAGCTAACATGTTGCACTATAACCTTATCAGATACAACTCAGGTCTCTTAGCATATGTAGTTCACATTTTACAGGCAAAGGAATTCAAATCATGCTTAGCAACTTAGAGTAGTAACACGTCACGACATCATGGTACATTAGATTCATAAGGCGTCACATCATATCATCATAGGCGACAGACAATCAGGCAATAGTCATCATCAAGTCAGCACATCGACACGTAAATGTCACCATCAAGCATTGCAACATGGTTATCAACATATTCAGAAAAGTTAGCAATTCAAACGGAGGACACTCCCGCCTGCAAGTCATATCGTACTCGGTAACCGCAATCCACAAAACGTGCTCGTCCTCCCGACGTTGTTGATCCTGAGGCCCGTGGGTTATGGGCCCACACTTTCTTTGCGTTGCTCCATCGCTAACTAACTTCTTGTTTTCTTTTTCACGCGGTCGTTCGTCCAAGTATCGCAGAGGAGTCTAAGTTAGCAGAGATAGGGGAGTGACAGGGACAGGAAACCCAATGTTCACTTCGGAAATACAGGCCAAGGCTAAAAGGATGACAAGACTGGAGACAAGACTCTGACCCGGGAATAGCGACGATGCCCTTATGAAAGTCTATTAGGTTATAATCGCGACGAGTAACATAAGTTCATCATGGAGCATATCAATTACAATAACCCACACTAACGTGTACCTATCTCAAGGGAAAAGAACATGCGTATTCATTCCAAAAGACACAATCAAGTCCTACACAGATGCATGTGAGATAAACTTGTAGTATGTGATTCCATGGAAACAGATATGCTCAGCAACTTTAAACAGGATACGTGGGATTTATTGAGCATCACAATTATCACATATATGAACAATGTACGAGCTTGGTGTATGCACCATACGAGAACATATAATAGCAACATAGTAACTACCTCATCTAACACAATGATCATATAATAGGTCAATCATGGCACGTAATCATATAACGAGATACATTTAGAAATCATAAGTCCCACACGATACTAGCGATACATGATGTAATACAAGCATAGTCAAGAGTCATTAAGAGGAGCTCAACATAATCTTCACGAAACATGAGGCATCATCAAAATAACAAGAAGGGCATCATTGGCGACATATTATAATCATGTTAAGAGCGAACCATCATAGAGCACATATATAGTACAATAGTCATCACATCATAGAACAAGTGCAACAAGTGATCCATTTAGTTAGTTATATTGGAAATCATGAGCCCTACCAGACACTACTAGCATTTATCAATCATTAACACAATCAAGGTAACTCGATTAAATCCATTCTAACATTCGTGCATCATGCGTATGCGAAATCATGATATAGCGTGGTGTGTGATCATGCGAGGTGTCCAGTCATACGTTCATGCAGGCACGAGAGAATATCATAGGGTAATAGGGAATCACTACCAAGAGGTAACATGTAAGCATGCCAAGATAACCATCACGAAAAGCAAGTCGCTCATCGAATTCAACATCGGTCTAATCATGAGTAAAACACCTAAGAAGATATGAAAAGGGAGAATCACACTATCAGGGACCTAGCTCAAGAGAAAATCAGCAACAGCGTAGGCAAGATACAAGTTCGCACAAGTCACAACCGAGGATCCTACATGATGCTAAAAGCTCAACATAACACGCGATACATACATGCAACTAATCATGGCGGCACGTAAGAAATCACTTCAATCACATTCAAGCAATCTAGAAACATGAGGAAGGTTTTACGATGTATAACACGAGTTTAAGCAACAATAATTAACCCGATGTATACGTAACAAACAAGCATGCTATTGATTCTTGTCACAAAAGGAATAATAGGCATTGACACGTCATCATCCAACATGCTGAGATGATCATCTATCAACATTCATACAAAGAGGAATTGATCACATTATCATGGACCTAATCCATGGAAAGCAACATTCATATAGACTCATATCATGCCCTTCATGTTTCTAACCAATCAGTAGTACGATCATTACAACAGGTCAATTGGACACGCGAGACCAAACTTAATCATGACAGAAAGCGAGATGCAACACGAGACCTCTAAACAATGTGACTAGCATGGATACGGAATGTTACACAATCACGAATTTACATTAAGGATCATCACAATAACACCTACTGGGAATTACGTATCATATAAGGCATGTTGACATCAAGTTGTAGCACGTATCAAATAAGGAACTTGCTTCATCAGGTTATCAAAATTTAACGATCACACTATCATGAACCTAGTAGAATAGAATCATGCAGATTCATTTCATGCAACTCACACATCCATTCAATCATACGATCAATAGGCCAAGTAAACATGCTTTAACAACATATAATCATGGTAGAAGCCAAGACATAACACAAGACCTAAGCAAGGTAACCAATCATAGATGCAACAACATGAGTAGCCTTTTTACCAATGGGCATTCACAGGGTACATGCCAAAGATTACAAAATTATGTCATGTAGTTCGGAGAGAGTCACAATTACAACTAGACAGAGATCCCTAAGGGCAACCATTGACTTTTCCAACCGACTCACCACCCCTCTTCCCCGTGGGACTTTGGTATGACTCTTCATGGCATGAAAACACTAGTTGATTATAATAAGAATAAGGAAGGACAGCCCCATAAACACCTCACTTCTAACTCAAGTGACATCAAGAACTCCCAACTCCCAACACTTAACATCCAACCATAAATCCAGACACAATGTGTTTACCAACCCAATTTCCCATGAAAGACACTGACATCCAGGAAAAGGCTAGATAGAACCGTCAAGGGGTTAACATAGTGGAAGGGGTTATTCCACACAAGCTGGGTTTGACCACACAGAAACAAGGATACTCCCACTATCTCATTCGCATGGGTCAATCAATACACATTTAACTGTTAGGCATACCAATCAGATATCTAGCATAGCAAGCACTCAACACAGAATCAGTTAGTGACACTCATAATGATCTCCTTGGAGTTTCCCAGACCCATCTGTAAAGAACAAGCTAATATTTCGCCTACCCATTTCCAACTACATCCAATAGGGATGGTCTAACGTCTTTCACTACCCACTCGCGTCCTCATTTGGTCGGTCTTCCTCTTTTATTACAAGTCAAGTTCATTACTTAGTCCAATTTAGGTTAGACATCTTAAATTCATTTTGCCCCTTTAAAACACATTCAAATCATTTGAAATTCATGGGCGGTTTTCCAAAACATACACTCGACCCTTTTGTACCCGAATTGCACAACCTCAGCTCTGATACCATCTTTGTAACGGCCCAGAATTATAATTTCTGGGTTACGTTTCAAGGGATAAAACCCCTTGTTCGGATCTTGCAATCCAGGTACGGGTCGAGGGTTCAAACACTTTTATGATTAGTATAAAGAGGGATTTCAAACCCTAAAAACCTCGAAGGGCCGTTGGGTACCCTTAATCTGTCCTAAGACTATGTCGCGGAATCCATTTCAAACGGAAGTAAAGCGGAAGCAAAGTAAAGATACAAGTGCCACGGCAAAGCCGGATCAAAACCAAATCATGAGTGGGTAGTTACCATTTTATTAAGTTAGAATGTTAGCCAGATTCTTCGAATCGCCAAAAGGGAACCCCATCATATAGACATCGAGCACTCAATCTGCAGATAATACCTTTAAAAGAAGAACGGGGAAAGGAATCAGATCGAGCCACGCACGCGGGACCGGCAGTCCTCACTGAGGCCACATAGTATGTGCTATACCTAATAAAGATGCTCTAATGCAGTACGGGATTCAAACACACTAGCATGCTCCTAGTTCATAATAATGTGCAGAAATACTGTAAAGGGCCCAAGACAATGCCAAGTGGCATATCCCTCTCCTACCTCCACCTCTTCCGACAGGCGGAGACTGGCCAGCTCGTGAATGCATTCATTCATAATAGGGCGGCACGCATGCCTAACCCGCTCCACCATAAAGCCCGCAGGCATATCATAATATAAGGAAGTACTCGATTGACTCAGGGTACCCGATGAGGCTGGGCTACCCTATGACCCTAGCAAAGACTTCTAGGACTATCACAGATAACGGCCGTTCTGTTTACATACGCATAGAGAAAGAGAATGCTCAACGATCGATGCAACCTAGCATGGTACTACATGGCATGCTGATAATGAATGCAACACCTAACATAAAATGCAACAACAGGCCTGAATGTCCAACCTGAGTAAGCCCCCTAGGGAACTTACCTGAAGATGCAGAACAGCAAGATAACACAAGCAAGGGCCCAATGCAAGTCCAAAAGCAACACACACCTATCATCAAGTCGATTCCATAAGCTACCAGACCGATATTCATACATACGAAACCCAAGTTCCCAACATACTCAAAACCAACCAATAGTGAAACTGTTTTCCAAAACCTTTCCGATATGATCAACATCAACCCAAAATCATTCTTCCTATCACCCATTGACAAAATCATACCAACCATATTTTCCAAACTCTTAAATCCCAATTTAAGTCAACTCATATCCAAAATAATTTCTCAAATCATCTAAAAATCCATTTATGAAACATTACCCTTTCATCAACTCATTTTATTATCATTTTAAGACAAATCCGACAAGGTTAGTATATTTCCAAAATCCTCTTCTTAATCTTATTAAATCAATTCTCCAGTCATCAAAATAAATTTCAACCTTGAAACCTTTTCCAAATTCTTTTCTTTCTTTTTAAAATTCAAGTCCACAAATATTATATTTTTGAATCTCAACAATAATATGATATGATATATTATCCATTTATCTAATATATTCACAAAATATATTCATAAGTCTTAAAAATTCTTTTTCTCCAATTAAACCTACATAACCCATTTTGTTCATAAATTAGGGCCAAGAAGAAGAAAAGGCCCAAATTCGGATTCATTTGCAACCAGGCCCAACAAATAAAAGGCCCAACTCTTCTAAACCCTAATTTCCCTCAAAACTGAACCGGTCCGGTTTTTATCAAATAATTTGCTGAACCGGACCAATATAAAATAAGAAATCAGGAAACAAGTGAACCGAACCAATCGGCCACTGTTCATCGTCTTCATCAGGCGGTTGCGAAATTCAGAGAAAAGAAGGGAGAGAGGAAGGAGCTGCCAGTGGTGGCCGTTCTCCGACGACTCAAGCCCGACACCAATCGACAGAAAATCGACAAGAAGAGAGAGGAGGGCTCACCGAAGAGGGCTCGAGTTTCTCGCCGGAAAACGCTCGTCGAGCTCGATTGTGCTTCGTCGGAGTCCGAATCGTGGAGATCGCGGCCTAGGACGACAATAGGAGGTCAAAAGGCGGGTTTTTATCGAGTTTGAGAGCGGAAGGAAGGACGGAAGGGCTTACCGCTCTTCGGATTCGAACAGCGCAGCGGAAAGGGGAGGCGGGGGCGGCGCTGCTGCGTCGGGTGTTGCTGCTGCTCGGAGACGCCGGGGAAGGCGATGGGGTATTGCTGTTGCTGCTCGGACACAGGAGGAGGAGCTGCATCAGAGAGGGGGGAGTGCGGGACCTCGGCTCGGTTGCTGGGCTTCGACGGAAAGGAGGAGCAGGGTGAGGCGGTGGCTGATGCGTGGTGGCGTACGACGAAGAACAGGAGGCGACTGGTGGTTCCAGGGCTGCTCGCTCAGCTTCGTCTTCGGACACTGGAGGGAGCGTCGGAGCTCGGGTGCTCAACCCCTTGGCTACGAAACAGGGGAGGAGTAGTGACGGTGGCGGCCTGGAGAGGCGCTCGACGCCTGGAGCTCGCGAAACGGAGGTGTGGTGGAGTTGTGGTGGCCCTGGCGGATGCAAGAAACAGTGAGGAGGGAGGCTTCTTTGTGGTCGGAAATTGAAACCGACATGGTGAGGTGGTACTGTTGATTGAAATTGCTGAGTTTGTGGTGTTGTGGGGAACAATGGCAGGAATGGAGAGGGAGAAAAGGGGTGTTCTTGTGATAGGTTTTAGGGTTTTCAGCAGATCCAATGTATAGGGAGGAAGAGGGAGCAAGTAAGGTGCAAGGTGTGTATGGTTGTGAGCATGAAGACAAATTCCAGCAGAGGGAGTAGCTGGAAATGGGTGCAGGGTTCCACCGGTTGAGAGAGATAGGAGAAAAGAAAAGGGAAATTAAAATAGGAAATGGTCCCTCTCAAAGAATTTAAAATAGCGGAATAGACTCGAACCCGCTCACCCGACATATCCCGACTAACTCAAAGCGATCTTCAACTTTCAAATCCGAGTTTAAGAAATTAAGGACGAGTTTTTCTTGAAATATCCGAATTTTTATTTAATTTATCTTATTATATATATATATATATTTTTATTTTTATTTTGACTTAAATCCATTTTATAATATTTGTTGAAATTTATTATTTAAAAATCCGGGCCTTTACATTACACTCGCTGGATCAAAAAGGATACTACGTTGTATCCAGAAAGTCCCCTCAACTGGAAGGTAACGAGGTTAGCGACATTATATTGGCACATCCAGACTCACGACATCTTCTTCGGTTGTTTCCTTATGTCATCGTCATGGACACAACATATAAAACGAACCAGTAAGAATGACCATATTCATCATATATAATTAGAACTAAATAATATGATGTGTTACCTGCACTTAATATTGCAATGCACTTGACAGGTACCAAATGCCGTTACTTGAGATCGTAGGGATAACAAGCACGAAGAAGACATTTGCAATTGCATTTGTATTCATGGCTAGGGAGAATGCGGACCATTACATATGGGCAATGAGGAGAGTCAAGCATTTGTGCAAACATAGGCTTCCAGATGTCATCGTTACAGATCGCGAGTTGGGTCTCATAAAGGCCCTCAATGAGGTGTTTCCCACAGTGAAGCATATGTTATGCCGGTGGCATGTGATGTGCAACATCGAGCTTAAGGGGAGGAGTACAAACTCAGCTGCTCGACAACAGGAATT
Source organism: Persicaria tinctoria (assembly GCA_037127255.1). NCBI lineage: Eukaryota > Viridiplantae > Streptophyta > Magnoliopsida > Caryophyllales > Polygonaceae > Persicaria > Persicaria tinctoria. The sequence continues at coordinate 13,022,596 of JBANSL010000007.1, read as the reverse complement.
TTACAACAACTGTTTTGCCTTACTCGAGTCCAAGACGGAAGACAGTTACGATGGTCGATTAGCTACCATGCATGAAAAGTGGGAGACCAAATGGGGACTTATGGCCTACTTAGAATCAACTTGGTTGATGGATCACAAAGAGGCTCTTGTTCGAGCATGGGTTGATTGCTACCCTCACTTCGGGACTCGGACAACGAACATGTAAGTGTTACAAGTATTTCATCATCGATATGTATCTAACAATTTCTACAATATTAAGTATTACTAAAACTGATTATCTGTATATCATGTAGTTGCGAGTCTGCACATTCAAAGCTGAAGTCGATGTTAAATACCTCTGTCGGTGGGTTTTTTGATGTTACCAACTGCATAGACGCCATGATCAGGGAACAGGTTGACCAGATAAAGGGATCTCTAGAAAAGTCAAGATTAAGGATCGAGGTCAATGTCTCCAACAACCCAATATTTTCTCTGCTCCTACAGAAGGTCACAAGAGAATGTTTTGACCTATTGTTAGTGAACTACAACATGTCAAGAAGCCTACCTTCCAACAATGACGGCGTTTGTCGCGATCGTTACTGGCGGGATGCGCATGGGGTCCCTTGTGTTCACGAATTCATTGAAATTGCATCCAGCCGGCAACCCTTACGTCCAAGGCAAATTCATGCATTTTGGAGGCAAGTCGTTTGGAGTAGAATTATCACTGCTGAGGAGGACAACGATGGCACTGAGTTTATAAACCCAAATCGGGTTGAGCTGACAAATCTAAGGCGCGAGATGGATGCTGACACACTCACTGACGATGATGTTTCCAAAATTGGACAATTCTACTATGACATGCGACACCCAGGAGATACCAACATGCGAGAGCCATCAGGTATCAACCCGAAAGGTCGTCCCAGCGGACGGCGATCTATGCAACGCAATCTGAGTGGATTCGAGCACGGGAGAAGTGAGGCTCCAACTCGGGGGCGTGGGAGTGGCAGAGGTCGCGGTCGTGGCAGAGGACGCAATGGTGCCCCGGTTGGAGGGGTGGGCAACCTCAATCCTCAGGTATTTTTACAGGGCCAAGTAGACGAATTTATGTTGCCGTTTGTAAGAAGCTTGACTAACGTACAAGGAGATGGTCATTGCGGATTTCGTGCAATCGCGCTCCTCCTAGGATACGGGGAACATCAGTACATGCGAGTTCGATCAGAGGTTGCAACAGAGTTCAGGACACACAGATGGATGTACGAAGAGGCGTCTTTGTTGCGAACCCTCTCTGTTTGCGAAACTGCCCGTCTCAGTGTCTGTTTCAAATTCACATCTCCATATAAACTATGTGCTTAACCAATAATAATACAATTCAACAAATTTCATTTCAATTCAACATTTCTTGATTTCAACTCATCAATACTACTACTAATACTATTTTTTTTATTTCAACTACCCATATTTTTTTTTAAATCGTGTTCTAATTATCTTAGACAAATTATTTTTAACAATTATCTTCTTCATTTCCTTAATTTTATTTTACCTACTACTTTCCCTCAAAACATTGTCATTCATATACAATTAATAAACACAAATCATACCTATACTTCAAAATTGCTAACAATTTACATTTTCTTTTCTTAAAGTTTAATTTCACCTATTATTCTTAATATTTCATTAAATTCCACATACATACTTAACCAATAATAATACAATTCAACAAATTTCATTTCAATTCAACATTTCTTGATTTCAACTCATCAATACTACTACTAATACTACTTTTTTTATTTCAACTACCCATATTTTTTTTTAAATCGTGTTCTAATTATCTTAGACAAATTATTTTTAACAATTATCTTCTTCATTTCCTTAATTTTATTTTACCTACTACTTTCCCTCAAAACATTGTCATTCATATACAATTAATAAACACAAATCATACCTATACTTCAAAATTGCTAACAATTTACATTTTCTTTTCTTAAAGTTTAATTTCACCTATTATTCTTAATATTTCATTAAATTCCACATACATACTTAACCAATAATAATACAATTCAACAAATTTCATTTCAATTCAACAATTCTTGATTTCAACTCATCAATACTACTACTAATACTAATTTTTTTATTTCAACTACCCATTTTTTATTTCAACTATCTTAAACAAATTTTTGTTTTTCAAATAGTGTTCTAATTAGTTCCGCAATTTGATTTCACCTAAGTACTAATCATATAATTACACATACAATTTCACATAAAATCATACAAATCAAACCAAATCTAACCTGGGTCATTTGCTCAACACAAGGGTCGAACGTCGGACCCGACTCGGCCTCTCGGCTCCCCCACGCAGGCGCAATACTTTTCTCAATCCTCCTTTGAATCCTTTCCACCCCATAGTTGGGAGATGAACAAAAATGTGGAGTTTTATATGTATATGGGTTACCGGAATTTCGGATTTCCGGCCTGAAAGGGGAAGAACACCCCCTGACGGTTTTGATTTTGGAGACCGAAATGAAGATGCAAGGGCCGGATTTTATAGTGGTAGTGGTCACCCTCCCACAATTTGCAGATCCGTGGCCGCACCGCTTGGAATATTCCCACAGGGCTACCCGGCAGGTCTACACAGCAGGCCTAGTGCGTTGGGAAGGAGGAGGCCTTCTCACGGTTTACGGAACCCGTGCCCTAGGCTCCCACAGTTTCCAAAACTGTCGCCGCTGATGGACTGGGCTATTTGGGCTTTTTTATTGGGCTTTTTTTTGGGCCTTTTTCTCTGTGGTTTACCGAACTGTGACTGTGAAGCTCCCACAGTTTACAAAACTGTGGCCGGGAAATTTCTCACGGTTTTTAAAACAAAAACCATGAAATTTCTTACGGTTTACATTTTCGTAGCCGCCACCGTGCAGTTGGCGATATTTTGACCGTGCGAACAGTCCCCCTCAAAATATTTTGTCAAAGTTGACCAGCTGATTTTTCCTCTACATATAGCTGTCACTTTTGACTGCTAAAAGTGAAATTTTGGATATGTGTTGATTAGTTCCACTTGATCTGTTGGACCTGAAGGCACATTCAGACTTGCTGATATGTTAAGAATAATAGTATAAAGCAGTGCCAACTCCCAAATCTTAGAGGATCTCCGTATGGAAGGGTTATCGAGATTTGCTCTTCTGCCTGTTTGATTGTGTGTTCTTGATAGTAGAGGTTTGTTATTTGATTGGATGTTCGTGTGTCTATAAGCTTGGCTTGTATTGTGCTTCAATTGTCAGTAGAGATTTATCATGATTTTGGCAAATCTGCAATATTCTTTTCCCATTTACTTGATTTTGTTGCTTCACTCCAAGTCGAAAAAAGGAGAAAGGAAGTTGTCTTAAGGGTTAAGAAAGGGTAATTCATCCTACCATGCATCCATGTCAATTTCAGGTTTTAATGTAAGAGTTTATCAATTTAGTTTTTAGCGTTTTTAGTTTTCAAGATTTGAATCGATTTTAGATATAGTTTCATCAGTTTGATTGGTTTGTGACTATTTTTAGTGATTGTTGCTAACATTTGAAATCACTCATGAGATAAAAGTCACAAATCGTTGCCAAACTTCATGAAGATATGTACTATTTTCTTCACCAGTTTGTTTTCCTGTCACTGCTGTGAAATGGGCTGAATAAAAGTTATATGATTTTTTGTTATACACCATAATTATTTTGGGTCATGTGTATTTGTAAGTTAATTCATCTTACAGATTAAATAAGATATTTTTCTTATAGTTTGTGCAGAGTGGTTATATTTTATTAGTGCTCTTATGGCCATTTGAATTGGTTAGGAGTTGGACGAGCCAAGGATGGATGCGGTGCACATTAAGGATCAGGTGTGGGATCATACCCACAAGGGGTCAGTTGATGGGCATCATAAATGACCTTTTCTTCTTCTTCTTCTTCTTCAGAAGGCGGTTTGACGTGAGGAAGACGACAAAGACGCGGGTGATTGCAGTGTGGATGAGAAGAAGTTATGACTCCATATCCATGGATTGAGATGTGAGGACTAAGGAGGAGGAGGAGGATAGGGGAGCTTTGTGTACATGCAAACAATAACTTGTGTTGTATTTTGGTCTAGAGTAGTGATTCGCCTCCGGATTGCTTGTGAACCAGTGAAGACTCAATCCTCACATGTCATCTTTATGCGTTTAGTATGTGAAAAGGATAAGCCTTGCATCTTCACCATTAAATATAATACAATTTGGTTTTAAAAAGGATGGAAAAAAATTCCTTATATGTGCGAGCCTTTTGTCAAATCTTTCATAAAAAAAACCAATTATAAGAATGTTATATTGGTAAGTTATCATTTACTATCTATCGATTTTTTGCTTCTAAAACCTAACTGCGTACTGATCAATTTTTGTTTCTAAATACACAAATCATGTCCAACTAATTTTCGCAATCCATTAGTTTGAAAGGTATGCCATTTTTTTTTTAATGTTTTGGCCTCTTAAGGTCTATACACTTCAACATAAAGTTTCTTTTTCTAATTAAGGGTCTAAGACATTATAAAAAAAGCAGACATTAAATATCTTTTTTCTTTTTTATTATTTAGCTATATAGGGTTTATACATTTAAATTTAAGGTATCTTTATCAAATCGGTTTATAATTTAGACAAATTGAAAAGGTGTAGCATGGTATGTAATAGATAAAGTATCATAGATGATCCAAACTCAAATTTATAAGGGCAAATTGCAACTAATATCCCAACCTTTAGGGATAGTTGCTTTTAATACCCTAACCTTGTAAAATTTCACAAAATATCCTAACATATACTATTAGTTGCACTTAACACCCTAGATGAGATTCTTAAATTTAAAAAATTACCCACATCATACAAAAATTACAAAAATCACCCATATTTATAAAACGTTTTTTAGTTCATTAAAAAACGTGCCAAAAAGCAAAAGGCCTTATATTTTGCAACGGAGGTAGTATCTTAATATAATTACTCAAAATAATTAATTATTTATCTTAAACATAATACTTTTACAAAAATAAAATAATGTAGATTTTAATAAATAAATGCTATGAGATATGATAACCGTTTGTAATATATAAAGAGTTACATGATAAAGATATATTAAAAATAATATGGTAAAATTATTATTTTTTACCATATTATTTTTAGTATATATTTATTATATAATTATTGATTGCAAATGGTTATCATATCTTTTACCATTTATTTTTTAAATCTACTTTATTTTATTTTTGTAAAACTATTATGTTAAACATTTCTTATAGAATCATTTTTTTAATACCATGGAATTTATGTGTGATACATTATAAGATGTTATGTATTAGTTTTAGTATATATAACATAATATTAACCAAAAAGACAGTATATATTGTATCAAATAATATATATGGAATATATAGATGTACAAATCGGCATGTATCGAGACAGACTTATATAAATTTAGATTTTAATTATAATGTATGTTTTTAGATAAATAATTAATTATTTTGTTTGATTATATTAAAATTTTAAATGAGTAGATGCTAAAGTAATTATATTATATTTTGAAGGAGTAGATTTTATATACCTGTTATAATTATTTTTGGATAGTGGGTTGGGTTGGCTTAAATTGTAAGAGATTTTTTTAATTTCAAATTTTAAAATTTATTAGGAGTTTATTGAAAACATTTTATGAATATGGGCGATTTTTGTAATTTTTGTATGATGTGGGTAATTTTTTAAATTTAAGAATCTCATCCAGGGTGTTAAGTGCAACTAATAGTATAGGTTAAGATATTTTGTGAAATTTTACAAGGTTAGGGTATTGAAAGCAACTATCCCTAAAGGTTGGGATATTAGTTGCAATTTACCCAATTTATAAAGTCAAAATCTATAAGATTTCTTTTCTTTACCTTGAATTAGGACGGATACTAGGAGAAGCGTGGAAGCAGATGATTTACTATTCTTTTTCAAATTTGAATTATCGATTGTCTCAATAAAAGAGTATTTCACCATGATAACCAAAAACTTCGAAGAACAACGTGACAAGAAGCATTGACAATATGTTAGTAGAAAATTAGCGTGTCAAATATTTTGTTTAAGACGTCAATCGACCGAAAATATTATAAAAAACCCGAACACGGTTCGGGAAAAGCACTAGTTATTTTTATAGGAAGATATTTTTAAAAACTAATAATATTCTATCAATTTTCAAAATAAAAAATATCATCTCCATTTATAACCATTTAAAAAGATCAAAATATACTGTATATAATAGGTTTAATCTCAATTAAGATTAAATATAAAATATCATTTAGATACGATGTCTATCCATTTAACACAACTTAATCATCAAATTTAATTTCAAATTTGAGAAGAAAAATTAAAAAACAACACTCTAAGAGCAAAATATTAGATAATACCATTAAGAGGATTTGAAATTTAGACCACGTACTTTATTTGGCCACAATTTCTCCATTGAACCAAATGAGTCTTTTTTTTATACATCAAATGAGTCATATAGATATTAATTGGTTAAATAAATTTTTAAAAATAGCTATTCATAAAGTTAATAGAAAAATAAATTGAAAGTGAGCCCAACTTTAATTTTATAGATTATGGATGTAAATATATAAATGATGAATAAAAATGTCTTAAATGGACCTATTCTGGGAAATGTACTGAGAAGGAACGAACAAATTGAAGAAATGGACCAAAAAGTTTCACAGTTTTAAGGTGAGGAACCTAGAAAAGCAATTATGATGACATGGGTCATTATCAATTTTGTTGAGCAAACTCTTATCATAAAAGCAAATATAACATGCCCAATTTCCATGGCCCATCCAAGCCTTCAACATTGCACAATCCTGAACAAAGTTCAATTTACAGGTATTAAGCTACACTTCGTCTTCCCAGCATTTAAAACAAAATAGATAAACTCACTCGTTTATCAAATAAAAATGCTTCAGAAGATTCAAGGTCATTAAATAAGACTCTGAATACGAGCAAGATATATCAGCACAAAAATCTGCACGCTTCTGGTGCAAGTTTTGTAAAGAGAAACAAGTGAGAACTTACGAGAAAGAGAGCATGTTGCGAACTTTAGGTGCTGGTGGCATGTCCATAAATAAGGAATTTGAAAAGAAAGAGGTACAACGTCTAACATCCAGGTTTGAAGGCACGTCCACAGCAGACTCCTTCACTGTGAGCAATAGATGAAGTCGTTTGATCTGTCATCTAAGATATCCAGATATTAGTTAAAAGGCATTCATAGAGAGTACAAACAAATCACAATTCCAACCATCACACAAACCTTCTCGCTCCATTCTGTTGCCTTAATTGGAAACTTAACTGCCCAGCAAATAACTGATGCTGCTGATCAGGATAAAGTGTTCCCTCATGAAAGGGCCCTCCATGTATTGAATCCAATAAACTATTGAAAGAAGAAATTTCCCATATGTGAGGAGAAGGACCAAAGGACATATGTTTTTACAGTAATTGAAAGCGTAGTCATTCTTCACCTGGGTAAATTATCATCAAAAACATCCTTTGCCACGACTTCCAACATGTCCTGGAAAAGAAGTACGACTCGATTCTTCATATTTTCTAGCTGCAAATCCCTCTCCTTTTGGTTATTTTCTGACTGCGGATGCAGCTCCCTCAGAATCTGGTTGCTTTCTAACTGCAAAAAGAAGTGTGATTTATATCAAAATCATAAGGTCAACGAAGTGCGCATAGAGGCTAGGAAGGGCACTCATGTTGTATTCTGTAATAAGATCACCTTTTTCTATGTGTGTATCCACCATGTTAAAGATGCCATTTATCAGCCTGAACAATTATATTAGAAGTTAATTCTTCAAACTCACTTCCCTGATGTGCCAACAGTAGTCAGCCAACATGATAGATTAGAAGACTTACTCCATTTCGCGGTCACCTTGGACCATGTTATTAATTATGCTTTTGAAAGAGGCATAACATTCCTTTACAGCACATGACATGTAGTAATCGCCTCCAATCCTTTTCTTCAGCTCATTGTCCTTCCCACTGCTGTCCTTGGCCATATCAACAGTGATAGATTCTGGTCAGTGCTCATTCTGGTCCTTTGGTTGATGATCCAACACTGTACAGGAGCCTCGTTGGTGCTCTTCAGTATCTCACTTTCACCAGACCTGATATCAGTTACGCCGTCCAGCAGATCTGCTTGTTCATGCATGCCCCTCGGGAACCCCATTTTCAGGCTTTGAAGCGGATCATTCGGTACATCAGCGGCACCCTCGAGCTCGGCACCACCATCACTCCTTCCTCTAAGCTTGATCTTGTGGCATACACTGATGCGGATTGGGGTGGTTGTCCAGACACACGTCGCTCCACGTCTGGTTACTGTGTCTTCCTCAATGACACTCTTGTGTCTTGGTCAGCCAAACGTCAGTCCGTCGTGTCTCGCTCCAGCGCTAAAGCCGAATACAGGGGTGTTGCCAACGTTGTCTCTGAGTGCTCTTGGCTCCGCAATCTCCTGCTTGAGCTACGATGCCCCTTACAGAAGGCCACTCTGGTCTACACTGACAACGTCTCCGCCGTCTACCTGGCTAGCAACCCAGTCCAACATCAACGCACGAAGCACATTGAGCTTGATCTCCACTTCGTCAGGGACAAGGTTGCCATTGGACATGTCCGCGTTCTACATGTCCCGTCCTCTTATCAGTACGCTGATATATTCACCAAGGGTTTACCTAGACAGTTATTCATTGATTTTCGTTCCAGTCCACTGGCGGATTGAGGGGTGGGCTGGTATCCCCAAAAAAAAAAAAAAAAAAAATTTATTTTCGAGGGTAGCGTGTTAGACACTACAATTTTTGATCGTTTCCAATTCTAATCCAATTTTGCGCTGAACGGCTGAACCCTAACTCGTTGAAACTTGAAAAGAAGAAGGAAGAATTGAAGGGCAAGATTCTCAATCCAATACTGAAATAGGTAATATATCCTTCATCGATCACTCTCCTATTTCTTCTTCCACTTCCGCTTGATGCTTTCATTGGGGCTCGGTTGCTATGCTGTCGATTTATACTGAAATAGGTAGCGTTATTTGTTTCTTCTTCTCGTGTGAATGTGTAATTCGTGTCGCATTCATTGGGCTGCTGTGCTGTCGATTTATACCGAAATAGGTAGCGTTATTCGGCTGCGTTGCTGTCGATTTATAGGCTGCTGTGCTGTCGATTTAGGCTTCTGCTGCTCTGTTTATTCTTAATTCTTCTGCTGCTCAAGTTCGATTTATGAATGTGTGACTCAGGCTGCTGTATGTGAGTTTTAAATGTGTGACTCAGGCTGCTCTGTTGATGAATGTGTGACTCAAGTTCGATTGTTGAATATGTGTGTTTTAAATAGGTGAGTTTTAAAAAAATATTCAGTAATTTTTTAATCTTTCCCTTAGATTTTGAATTTAACAAATGAGTTTGATTCTCTTGTTGAATACAGAAAATTTAACAAATGAGTTTGATTTAGAGCGCAATGTCTAGATTGGGTGGATTTTGGCTTATGAATCTTGCTCTTACCAGTGTATATTTTTTGCCTGAAAAATTATGGATTTTGTAACTTGTTTGAGAGTGTGAAGCTGGTTTCTGTTTGCTCAATCGAACACGTTGAGTCCGTTGATCTTTAATTTGGACAATCTGTATCCTAGCAGCGGCTGCTTAAGTTTGAGAGTGTGAAGCTGGTTTTTGTTATTCGATAATTTAGCACAAATTTGTATTGAGTTGTTCTCTTAAGTTTTGAAAATAGTTGTCGGTATTTCTTATATAGACTTTATGTTTGTATACAGGGTCCTTCTCTTTTTCCCGATATGGCTTCACAACAACCTCAAAAAAAAAAGTTAAAGACATTGCTTTCTTTCTTTGGCTCAAAAGAATCAACTCAACGAAAGAGCATTTTCAGCAATGAAACATGTGAAGACCGACATTCGCAACAAAATGGCCGATGACTTTCTTGCTGATGCTTTGATCATTTATATCGAAAGAGAGTTTGCTAGTAAAATTGACATCAATTCTGTTATAGATGACTTTGCTAAGTCAAAAGGTCGTCGTGTTCGTTTTACTAATTAGTTCACTTGATTGTAAATGGATCGTATTAACACTTTTTGCAATGATTTTGGTGTTGGAAAATTTGTAGATCAAATTATGTGTTTTAGGTTCTTTGATTCTCGCCCACCCCTTGAGGAAGTCCTGGCTCCGCCACTGTTCCAGTCTCACTGTACGGACCCCTCCCGTTTCGACTGCGGGGGTTTGATAGATTACATAGGTCTCCTATTGTATAGTGGGCTGAAAGCCCGTTAAGGCCCAATACCTTGTAACCTATATATATGTTATATTCAATGAATGGAAACCCTCAAGGAGGACATTACAATCAATCTCATGATCTCACAAACAGCAATAGGGATCTGTATTGCAGAAAAGCTCAGGCAATATTTATTCAAGAACAAACAAGAGGTGGGAAGAAACAAAGTAGCATTTGTAACCTTGCTCGTAAGCAAAAAAGGTGGCCACTGGATGAGGCCCAGGTCAGGATCTGCGCAATACGGGGCGAGCAGCAAATCCTTCTCCCTATTTGAAATATTAATTTCAAAATATAAGTCTCTACTATTTGACACGTTTTTTTAATAAGCTAAAAATTATTTGAAATATTAATTTTTTTATTAAATCTTTTTACATAGTATGATACATATATATATATATATATATATTGACAATACATAAATAAATAAATCATTCCCCTCTTGCTTTGCTGCTTAACAGAACTACTTCGAATGACAGAGTATTCAGCATAAGGATTATTTAGACATAGAAACCAATTGGCGATGCAGTCCGTTATCACATTTGCATTCCTCCTCATCGCACATAACTCCATTTGCCCGCCTGCAGCCCCAACTAATCGACGACATCTCTGGATCAAGTGAAAATCGAGGTGGATAACCGAGGTGCTGGCTCCAATCATAGTGCAGACAAAGGTGGGATCCGATTCAAGAATCAGTTTTGTAAATCCCAAGTGTTTCGCGAGCTCTAGCCCACAACCCAAAGTTCCGAAGTAAGCTTTGTCCGTAGCCGCATGACATCCATCTTACCCTTCACAATTGACATCCATCTTTGATATGAGCTTGAAGCCACTTTCATGCCGGCCTTCTTTGTAGATTTGTGTCTATCCTTACCTTAAACTTTTAAACGATAAAAATGATGCTCCCTTCTAAAAAAAAAAAAACAACCCAACTTCCGTAACTGTATAGATCTGAATAAAAATCAAGAGGTATTGATTCCCTTTTACATGCACTTCTCTACAAAGTGAAAACATTCATATTTAAAGCCTGGTTTTCTGTAAATTTCCTATATATATATATATATATATATATATATATATATAAAGAGAGAGAGAGAGTATGGATCATATGTACTCAGCCCTTAACGTGTATCATGTACACAAATCTAGGACATTGAATTAAAAAGATCAACGGATGAGATTAAAAGTAACTTCTGATTATTCGATGGTATTGAGAGATTATTCGGTAGAATGAAATTATGCAGTGGTGGTATTGGACGATTATCCAGTAGAATAAAATTTACATTTTTTACAGATGAATAATTACGTGAAAACAGATGAATAATCATGAACAAATAGATGAATAATTTATGAGTACATGATATACGTTAAGAGTTGAGTACACCGAAACCAACCCCTATATATATATATATATATTTATGAGGGGAGACCTAAAAGATCTGAATGTGATACCAGTGCGCATCTGCTAACGAAGTGGCTAAGGTGTGCAAACTTATCGGCCACTTTATTACCCTCGCAGGGCATATGAGAGAATTTGACTTCCTGAAAGGATTGCAAAATCCTTTTAATGTACCCCATCAGTAGTTCGATTTTCCAAGGATATGGACCATACTACCTCCGTTCAGAAATAGATGTCGTTTGACTTTTTGGCACGTTTTTCAATGAGCTAAAAACTATATAAAATATTAATTTTTTTAACATTTTTTTTTAATAATATGAAACTTATTATTAATAAGTATTTATATTATATTTAAAAATTACTTAAAAATTAATATTTTATATAATTTTTAGCTCCTTAAAAAACGTGTCAAAAAGTCAAACGACATCTATTGCTGAACGGAGGTAGTATAATTTAAGGTGGTATAAATAATTTATGAGTCTTCTTCAATGAGTTATAATAGGTTCTAAATCTTCTAATATTTCATTGTTCTAATTTTTTTTTGCATCCGGGGGGTGGTTAAATGAAAACCGGTTGTGAATGCTGCAGTCCCGCTGGGGTATAAAAGTAAAATTAGGCATAACCTTGTTCAACCTGCCATCAAATTCCAATAGCTTCCGAGGGGGCAACTGGCAAAGCGATAAAGAACGGGCGATGCCTCAATCTGAAACCCAGTTCCTATATTATAGCCTCTGCTTTCTTCACCTGGATTATTAATTATTTCCCCTATTCGCTTCGTCTGATTCAAATCAATCCTCCTTGAATTCTAATTTTCGAGCATGTCGAGTAACTGCGGGGATGACGCTTTTGATTGAGAATGAGTGGTTTAAAAAGGTTACAAGCCATCTATTTCTGGCTATCTAGGCATTTCTGCCTCTCTTCTTTCATTCATTTCTGGTTTTATTTTTCGCGTTTGGGTCTAGGTAATTCATACTCAATTCACTTTTGATTTCATTTAATTTATGATGTTGCTTTCTATTTGACCTCAGTTTTGTTGTTGGGCTGTAAATTATACGGAGTATCTTTTAGTGCCTTCTGGAGAGCTGTTTCTTGCACAAGAAATCCCTACAAACAACAAGCTCTCAGTATCCAGCTTGCTCAGCTAGGCCGAGATGCATCTACTACTCTAAGTAGTATACAATGATATGAAGTCCCATTACTTTTACTGGTGTCATTTTCTTATACGATGGATTGACTCACCCATTATTTGATGCGTCATGTATCAGATCACTAGGGCAGGCAACACCAGATATTTCTGCATTTCTTCAAGCAAGATTTATAGCATATCCCATATTTGAAATGATAGAGAGGAACACTTTGAGCAAAGCCAGTGCATAATCTGGTCAGCAAATGAGCAAAGTAGATGGCCACATCCAGTTCCGGGATGTATGTTTTAGTTATCCATCTCATCCTGAAGTACGTGCTGGTTTTCAATAAGTTCAATCGGGATATGCTCTCTATTGCTCTTGTAGGAGGAAGTGGATCTGGAAAGAACACAACCATATCTTTGATTGAAAGCTTCTATGAGCCACTTGCTGGGCAGATAATTAGATGAAGCTGATATATGCGAACTTGATCTGAGATGGCGTAGAGGTCAGACATGACTTGTCAATCAAGATTCCACACTCTTTGCAATGACAATCCTAGAGAACATTCTGTATGGGAAGTATGATGCCACTCTCGATCAAATCATATGTGCTGCAAAGCTTTCAGAAGCCATGTCTTTTGTGATAATTAGGAATGAGGTGTAAGGATCTCTCTTTTTCCTCAGGATGTTACGGTACTTGTATACGAATTATGAGTTATCCTGGGTTCAATTGGCCTTCTGGGCTCAGTCCTATTTATTTTGAGAACGGATGTACACCCTAAGCTAAAAGTGTTATTGCAGGCAGGGGAGAGAGGTCTACGGTTGTCTGGAGGGCTGAAGGCTGAAGCAATGGATTGCTATAGCTCGTGCTATTGTGAAAAATCCGTTAATTCTTTTGTTGGATGAATCAGTGAGTGCACTTGATGCCGAGTCTGAGAAAAGTGCACAGGGGGCCCTAGATTGTGTCATGGTGGGTAGGACAATAGTAGTGGCTCATCATGAAGCCGTTGTATCAGTGACTCAAGTATGCATCGCTCTATCTAATTTAGTCTTTCCTTTCAAATTCCATGAATCTACTTTTTTCATACATAGATGGAATTTAGCCGCTATTTAGTGATGTCTTCCATTCATCCCTAATGGTTGTCAATCAATGTACAACCACTTGCTGTGGATGGTAGGATGGTATTATGGAGATCGGATCAGCTGGGTGTCAAGGCTGGTCTCTGTTGGTTCAGATCTTGGTATCGGTTGGACCATATTACCTCAAATCTCTTCGGTTCAAGTGCTTCGAAAACGACCGCTTCGACGACCACTCGGTCACTTCAGATATATATCATATGAAGACAACACTAGCAACTGCGAATGATTTTTAAACATTTGGCCCTGTTCTTTCTTCAATATTTAGATAGATTGAGATGGATTTAAAAGAAATGATTAGAAAATAAAAAAAGAATATAAATGTCTTTGGCTTTATTTTCTCATCTCTTACTTTGTTTCCAACTGGGCATAAAATCAGAAATCACGTCACGGCTCCAACGATATGGAGCAACCATATATAATTCCTTTGCAACCATGGTCAAAGAGGGTGCCTGAAACTTACCCTCGAAGCACCACTCTCCCTTGACAGAGTCCACTAATCGCCATAACGACAACATCCATGATAACCCCTTTTCTATCGCGCAATACTTTATGATCTCTTCATCACCCGAATAAATTAGATTCCTACGAATCCTTGATGTTCTTGGAGAAGCAACCTTGATGTGTACAACAATGTCTTCCGGAAGACCAATTCCATCCAATGAATGAGTAAAGGGAGGAACTGCATCCAGTGAATGAAAAGAGCCTTAAAATTTCATTGCTTTTCCAATTCAGGCTCAGGCTTTGTCGATCTATCATTCCTCGTGCAACTTGTTCTTCCTAAAGGTTCTTGTTTTCTCCCCCTCTCTTGCCCAAGTTGTCACCTAATCTCGGTTTCGAAATTGAAGCATAATTGAATAATCTCTCGCCCAATTGCTATCACCATCTCAGGCACGATATGATGTAGAGTCGATATGATTCCTTTTGGTTTGTCACATTCTCTTCTTACAATTTTCCTATGTATTTTTAAGGCTATACTCACTGCTGAGGATGGTAACTTATTATACTTGGATCTTTACAAATATTTCGGCGTGGTTTTATTTGTCTTGTGCTATTCTCCTCACATGACTCATGAGCCATTTCCTTTCAAATTCCATGAATATCTACTTTTTCAATACATAGATGGAATTTAGTCATTTAGTGCTTGGATTGGATTTTTATCATCGATGAGATATTAACCTTCATGTTCTTAGAAATGCTGTTCTTTAGCCGAAGCCGCTGGCTGCTGGATTGTTGTGTGTAGATACAGCTCACTTTTAATCACAGATTTTGTATTGGAAGTAGTCTGCACGCACACTTCTATTTGGACTATACTACTGAGAATTAGGCCTGATTTTCACCTGGAGCACACCAAGTGTGGATCATAACCACTTCTATTTATAATCATTGTATGTTTATAAAATATTAGTGAATGAATAAATGCATTCATGGCTCATTTTGTAAAAGATTTCAAGTATCCAATCTGATCAAGTTATTCTTATTGGTCATATATATATATGAGACATCAAATTGAAGAAATGGTATCTAATAAATATAGCTACTGAGGGTTATGTTTACAAATGAAATCTTATAGGTTTTGGTGACCTGCTAAGATGTCAAACTACTCTGATATCTCTATGCTTTCACTTCAAGGTATCAGCAATTTTTATACTATAGATACGTTTTTTCCCCAAGCAGAATTCTTATTCATATGACGTTTGTTATGCCTAAATGTAATCTAGATGCATATGTACTAGGGGCTTTGGGTGCTTGGATGGCTAGACAAACCTAGGACCCGGATCTAAGGTGGCTCAGGCTAAGGTTCAGGTGGAAGAGACTCGGCTAAGACCCAAGGGGCTCCATGGTGATTAGCTAACTTGGTGTGGTTCCATGTCCTAGAGCTGAAGCTAAAGACGTTGGCCCATTCCTGTAGCTCTGGCCCAACTCTCCACTACCTTCGGCCCAATTGCTTTCTGAAGGCTCCAACGACTCTATAGCCCATGCTCTTGCTTAACTGAAACGCAGCGTTTCCTTTAGTTGGAGCTCGGGTATATAGCTTCGCCTCCTGGAAACCCTAAAGGGTTAAGAGCTCATTTTCATCGCTTCCGCTTCCGAAAAGAGAGAGAGAGAGAGAGAGAGAGAGAGGAAACCCTAGCGGCGATCTTGGCGATTCCCGGCGACGCTCGCTGTTCCACACCCCGACGAGCTTGATTCTCAAGCTCCTGACGTGATCCAAGGATTCCGAACTCATCATAGGAAGAAGAAGCTTCTCGGTGCTCAACCTCGGCCTCTTCACCAATTTCAGTTCGTCTTCGCAGATGGAGTGAAAGGGAGTATCTGTTCCTATATTTAGAGTTTCTCCTTGATTACCTGCTTGCCTGAGCCGCTAGATCTAGGGTTTCTTCCTGTTAGTCTACCATCTGCATCCATGTCTTGTATTCGATCATACTTAGTGGATTCATGGGTTTGAATCTCTCCCTCTTGAGGCTCCGCAGAGTAGGGTAACCGAACTGCGTAAACAATCTCTGTGTCCTCTCTCGCTTTCGTACTTATGTGCTTAGCTCTTCATTATATCCGTTCTAGGGTTTAGATCCGAAATCTGAGTTTTAACAACGTTGCTTATCCACGGGTTAGCTAGCGAGGATCCTTGCGTGAATCACAATTTAGCTTCTATATTGCTTGTCAATGCAAGTTACAACACTAAATCAAGGCTACCCATATACTGAAGTATTTACAGTTAAGTTCAACCTCTTCCACGCTGAATTTGGGAGTTTGTTGCTTTAGAGTTTACAATTCTGAAATTGAGGTTGTATTGGAGTTTACAATTCTTTCATATTGAATTATGGATTAGTAACAAGTTTTCTATCAAAATTATAGCGAACAAATAAAAAAAAACAAGGCAACATGTGGATATAAGAGGGAAAAAAAAGATGCACAAAACAACTAAAAGATCATTTCTATTAACAATAGAAGTGTTTTTGTAGTCTACGTGGGATTCGAACCCACTTCATGTGTAATCACACATGGATCTCCCTTTGAGCTAGTATATACTTTATTAAAAGCACACGTATAAAAAACAACAAATACAACCATGAATTTTGAATCCTAAATACTAATCCAATCAAACACAATTCAACCTAGAACCAAGTAAAAATGACAAGTTACCAATCCAGAATCAATCAACCATGATTCAACCCCATTCGACAAACCAAATAGCTTAATTAGTGGAGTGGAGCCTTGTGACACCTGTGCAATCTGAAGTTTAGTAAAATCTGCAAATTCTGAAAAAATGAAGAATCTGTAAATTTATTAAACAAATTCTGTAACAATCTGTAAAAAAAAAATTATTGAAAAATTATTGAACAAAATTATTCGGGTGGATCGGGTGAAATATTTCACCCGCCCGACCCATCACCCACCAAATATTTCACCCGCCTCGTCCACCCATAGATGGATGATCGGGTGGATCGGGTGATGATTCGGGTGAAATACAAGATATCAAATTCATCAAAAAAATTATTGAAAAACATATGTCGAACACATCAACGAATAAACATTAATTACGAGTCCATTGCATTCACGTTTCCATTTTAATTAGAAGCTAATTGCATTGCATATCTTCAAATAAAAATTGTATAACTCACTTTATAACAAGATATTTCTATTTTAATTATTTGATAGGTAACTTGAATTAGGTTTAAGGGGTATATTGGTAATTTCACATATAAAATATAATTATATATTATATAATATAAGTCGGGTGACGGATCGGGTGATGGGTCGAGCGACGGGTGGGGAATGTCTTCACCCGAATCCGACTCGATCCATCACCCGTTCACCCATTTAATATCCATTTTATTTCGGATTTTCACCCACTTTTTCGGGCCGAGTGAGACGGATATCCGTCGGATGCGGGTGAAATTGCCATCCTTAATTTTAGGAGTCTTAACTAATCATTTTATTTTTTTTTGCCATTTTTCTTTGATCTATATAAACTCTTAATTTAGAAGAGTTTATAATGATGTGTCAATTTTAGAGGTATTTTGAGAGTCTTGAATAATCATAATTTTTTTTTGACATTTTTCTTTGATTTTCTTAAATTCTCTCTTTTTTCTTCATTTTCCTTTAATTCTCTCTTTGTTTTTTTTTAAAAAAATTTAGTCTATATATCTACTCTTAATTTAATAACTATTGGGCTTAATTCAAAACATTAAGTTCAATCTAATATAACTATTGGGCTTAACTCAAATGTATTTACTAATATCTATATCTATATAAACTTTTAATTTAAAAGAGTTCACGGTGATGTGTCAATCTTAGAGGCATTTTAGAAGTCTTTACTAATCATTTTTTTTCCCATTTTTCTTTAATCCTTTTTTTTCTTCCTTTTCCTTAAATTCTCTTTTTTCTTTTAATTTCTAATCCATATATCTACTCTTAATTTACTAACTATAAACTCTTAATTTAAAAGAGTTCAGGGTGATGTGTCAATATTAGAGGCATTTTAGGAGTCTTGACTAATTTTTTTTTCTTTAATTTTTTTCATTTTTCTTTAATTTTTTTTTCTTTAATTTTTTAATTCATATATCTACTCTTAATTTACTAACTATTGGGTTTAATTCAAAACATTAAATTCAATCTAATATAACTATTGGGCCTAACTCAAATTTATTTACTAACTATTGGGTCGAAGTGTCTAACACAATGTTATAATGATATTAATATTATTATTATTGAGTCATTTAAAATATTTATATTTATATATTATACTTTACATAACAATTTTTAAAAAATAATTTTTTGAGAGAAATATAAGATATATTTATGGTAATTTTTTTTAATGATTTTTATCTTGACATGTATTAATATTTTATATATTATTAATCATTTAGTTTTAAAAAAACGCGTCATGTCGCGAGAATTGTAATAGTTGTTCTTATTTAGGAATCCGATTCCTCAAAAGGTGAAAGTAATTGGGGCGCAACAAATAAAATCTCCTACTCGTCCGTGGTTGTTTTATAGGAATCCGATTCTTCAAAAGGTGCAACAAACCTTTGATGTTTATTTAGGAATCCAATTCTTCAAAAGGTGCAACAATCCAATTTTTCAAAAGATGTTACATTACCGGTTGAAATTGTTGCAACTCTTTTTTTTTGTTTTCTTTCGTACATTTTCAATCCAGATTTTGTCAAGACTAATTAATCTATACATTATATTGACACAAATCCTTACTTCCTTGGAGTACTATTATCAGTGTTCTAAAAATCGCGCCTAGGCGTCGCCTGGGCGCCGCCTAGGCGCTAGGCGGGACGGGACCTAGGAATTTTTAAGCCTAGGCGGACCTCTAGGCGGAAATTCATCCAAGAACCGCCTAGTCCCGCCTAGGCGCCGCCTAGGTACCGCCTGGTCCCGCCTAGGCGCCGCCTGGGCCCGACTAGTCCCGCCCTAGGCGCCGCCTGGGCCCGCCTAGGCACCACCTAGTCCAACGATTATTCAATTTGCGCTTCTAAGCATATGATTAGTTGACTTAGGGTTTTTTTATCCCCCATGTCGGGATGCATTTGCTTTTCAGTCGAACTTATAGTTTTGGATTTTAGGAGGTTTAGAGTTGTTAGTCAGACATGTACTTTTGCGTTTATTTACTTTAGTGTTAGTTAACTACTACAAATTTGGGTTTATGAGTGATATTATGGATTATTATTACATTATATGAATTATTGACAAGTGTTATTCGTCAAAATATAAGGAAATAATCAAGTTTGTTCTAAGTCCGCCTAGGTGCTGCCTAGGCACCCGCCTAACCGCCTAGGCTCTAGGCGGCCACCCACCGCCTAGCGGCCGCCTAGCACCTTTTAGAACATTGACTATTATACTACCTCCGTTCAAAATTATAAGTCATTTTAAGTGTTTGCACACATATTAAGGAAACCAAAAAGTGTTACTTTTATACTCCTCATTAATTATCCACAACTAATAACATTTCATAAAACAAATCAAAAAATTACTTTTTTCTTAACCCAATGTTTAGAAAACCTAAAAGAACTTATATTTCTAAACAAAATTTTAAGTCTAAAAAGAGTTATATTTTTGAACGAAGGGAGTATAAAAGAGCCGGAAGAGAGCACTATCCAGCCGTTCACGGGGCAATTGTTAAAATTCCAGATCTAACGGCGGAGGAGAGTTTTCAATTCACCGCTTTCTCTTAGCCCTGGTGTTCCACCGCCTTTGCTTTCCACCGCTCAGCAGTGCTCTCTTACCTCGCTCTGTCTTCACTCTGTCGTCTTCTCTTCTTCCTCAATCTCTTTCTCTGTTGTACGTGTTCTCGGCCCACAACCTTCGGCCTTCGCCTGTGTCTTTTCCCTTTGTGTTGCTCGACACCTTCAGTATGTTTTCTACAGGTTAAGGAATTATGTTCTGATTTCAATTCATACAGTTTCTATTCCTTTTTTAGTTTCTTGTAGTTGTTTTGATTTTTTCTTATCGGATTGATGTTCAGGATCTCGCCTGATTCCGATTTCATCCCATATTCGTAGACATTCAACTCTTTGGTGAAAAAGCCTCGTTGTTGTTGTTGTTATAACTTGTGTGGTTGATTGATTAATTGTGAATCTTCCGGCCATGGCTACCAATTGAATCCTTCTCATCAGAGTTTGTTCTCCCTCTCTCCCCCTCTTCTCTAATTCCCCCAATTTTAAGTTAATTTGTCCAATTCTCAGTAAGTTTTTTGTGAAATCATGGGCTCTACTTGTTCTGCGAGCAAATCAAGATTTAATTAATTAGTTCTCTATAATTTTATTTGTGAAGTGAGAACAGCTCTAGGGGTCTGCATTTGAGGAATGTGTATCGTGCTTCTTGAAATCTGGAAATAAATTAGTTTTTAGTGATTAATAATCAGAGTTCTATGGACGAGTGCTTTGGGTTTTCTATTAAAATTCATTAGACAAGGTCTAATTGTTCTATGTCCTTTGAGCTATAGCTTCGTTGTCTTAGCATACAATTTTAAAGAGATCATCTTAATGGCGATTTTTTTTTACGTGGATATCATTTGTTAATACTTAAGAATTGTTGGGTTTGATTGACATACACCTAAGAATTGTTGGGTTTGATTGGCATACACCTAAGAATTGTTGGGTTTGATTGACAGGCTATTTCATCAAAACCTACACTTATTTTTATTGGCTTAATATACAAATAATCTATATCTATCTATCTATATCTATATCTATATCTATATCTATATAAAATACTAAAACAGAGACCGCTGGAGCGACCTCGCTGGCACGGAATTTTCTGGATTAAACGGGATTATTTTCGCCTGCGTGGCATTTTCTGGATTAAAGTGGTATTATATTTTTGAGCCACTTCAATTAATAAACCAATATAGTTGGGTAAAAAACTTATCTTTTTAGATCAATGATTTATCCTATATAACCTTATATCTTAATTAGATAAATTTTATGATGAAGATCTTTAACGATTTGATTTTTTAAAAAAAAGAATATCATGCAGGATAAATCTTAGTGTTTGACTTCTTTTTTTTAATTTGAGCAATTTTTTTTAGAATATGTGTTAATTTATGATATTAAAAAAATTGGGAAGATTTTACACCGAAAAAAAATTGGGAAGATTTTTTTCTTAGAATATTAATATGTTTATTAAGGTTGTCATTTTATGTTTGATCCCTCCCAATCCTATTTACGATTTTCAACAAATGCATGCATATAATGGATGATGCACTTATTTGTTTTCAATAAATAATAATTAAATTGAATTTATTTGTTTTCAATAAAAAAAAATGGTTGGGAACTTGGGATAGATAAATCTTGGATATGGTTCATATGGACATACGGGGTGATGTTAATTTTTTTTATTTACCGTATCTGCACTTTGCAATATATCTTTTGAACTTTATATGAAATTCCGTAATCAATCTTGGATACATTATTAGTATACTATTTTATATGATTTTTTTTCTAATTATTGCTTTTGAATTTTATTCAAAAGTTGAAATTTCATAACAATATTTTTAAAAAAAATTGGATCGAAAGTAATATTTTTATACAATCTACAAAGTATCGGTGAACATTTTCTGGATTAAAACAGGATTGCTTTTGCTTATGTGTCATATTTTGAATTAAATTGGTATTATATTTTTGAACCACCTCAATTATTAAGCCGATATAGTTAGGTAAAAAACTTATCTTTTTAGATCAATAATCTATCCAATATAACCTTATACCTTAAATTAGATTAAATTTTTTATATATAAATATTCAACCTTATATCTCAATTAGGTAGAAAACTTATCGTTTTAGATAAATCTATGTAATATTATTCATGGCAACAATTTTTTTTTTTTACCATGCCTAATCCGTGTAATCGAGAGTGAGCGGGGCTTTAGAGATGCCCTTAAAGGTTTTTTTAAACCATGCTTAATACTGTACACCAAGAGCTTGGAGCGTAGGAAATATTTTTAGGACTCTGGTGCGATTTCCATACATGATATTTTCTGGATTAAAATGGTGTTATTTTTGCCTACGTGTCATATTCTGGATTAAATTGTTATTATATTTTTGGGTCACATCAATTAATAATTCAATATAATTTTTATAAATATTCAACATTATATCTTAATTAGGTAGAAAACTTATCTTTTTATATCACATAATCTATCCATTTTATTTGTTTTCAATAAATAATAATCAAAGTGAATTTAATTGTTTTCAATAAAAACTGGTTGGAATAGATAAATCTTGGATATGGACATACGGATTGTTAATTTTTTTTTTATATACCGTGATCTACTTTGAAAAAGTTTACTTTTTTTTAGAAGTTACCAATTTTTTTTAGGGAAAATGGCAGAAAACCACCCTTTAAACATGACCTTTTGCAGAAAACCACCCCTTAAAATTGAAATTGCAGAAAACCACCCCTTAAACCCATTTTGCCTATAAATCACCACCTACAACTGTTTTTTCCGTTAGTTTGCATTAAAAAAAGGTGAAAGGTCATTTTTACCCCTCCTTTTTAATGTTATTTTAATGAGGGAAAATGTATGAATTGAAATAAATTGATAAAATCTATTTATTCTTCCATTTTAATGTTATTTTAATAGAATAACATACGTTTTCTCTCATTAAACGGGATAGATAAATATGTTTTATTAATTTATTTCAATTCATACATTTTCCCTCATTAAAATAACATTAAAAGAGAGGGGTAAATATGACTTTTCACCTTTTTTTAACGGAAAACTAACGGAAAAAAAGATTGTGGGTGGTGATTTATAGACAAAATGGGTTTAAGGGGTGGTTTTCTGCAATTTCAATTTTAAGGGGTGGTTTTCTGCAAAAGGTCATATTTAAGGGGTGGTTTTCTGCCATTTTCCCTTTTTTTTTATACCGTAATCAATCTTGGATATGAGAAGTTATCTTTTTATATCAATTTTTTTTATATACCGTAATCAATCTTGCAAAAGTTAAATCTTGGATATGAGAAGTTACCATTTTATATATATATATATACACACACACACCGTAATCAATCTTGGATATATACATTATTGGAATACTATTTTAATATTTGCTAATTTAAAAAATCTAGACAAAGTTATAAATGTAACTTTGACAAGAAAAGATGATCAATTAAATTATTTTATTAATTGGTTTTAAAAAAAGTTTCAGAGCCCTAAAATTTTAGAATATGATGTTACATATCACCCCAACATATATACGCTATCATTTTAATCTATATCTATCTATATAAAATACTAAAGTAGAGGTCTGAAATCAAATAAAAATATATTTTTTTATATCAAATCATCTATCCAATGCAACCTTATATTTTAATTATGATTATTTTTTTAGATCCGTTTTTTTATAATATGTGACCAAATAAATATATAAATACACATATATATAGGCTATATAGCAGCGATCCAAGACCAAGACGTCCGATCTTATCAGGCTAATATGATACAACAGTGGGAGATAAAAACTCTACGTAAATGACATTCATCTTTTTAGATCAAATTTGAAATTTTTATAAAATGGCATTCATCAAAAGAAATAATTTTGGAAATATTTACATAAAATTGAAACAAATTAAGATAACTATATATAACTATCAAGAACTTAATTTATAAAAGTTCTGCCAAGTGGTGAAAGCCTATTCTTAGATCAAATAATATATCCAATATTTGATCAATTATTCTACGTTTTAAATCAAATTCGATATAATATATCTATATATAAATATGTACCATGTTGTCAAGATTTTAAAAGATGAAAAAAGAATGTTTGGTTAGTTATTCTACCTTTTAGATCAAATTGAATACAATATATTTATATAATTTTTGTGAGCCACGACAATTGATAATCTAATATAATATTTTAATATAATTAATATAATAAATTGTAATTAATTAACAAAACGCGCAATATTCTGAATTAAAGTGGTATAATTTTTTTGGACCACATCAATTAATAAGTTAATATAGTTAGTAAAAAACTTATCTTTTTAGATCACTGAAATTGATTATGACTATATTACAAAAGAAATCTATATAAAATATAACTCAATTTATACATGTGTGGATTACTTTTTAGATAAGTCTTAATGATAATTTTTTAAACTACTCAACTACATTCCGTCATATACCCAAAATTAACTTCAACATATTTTAAACTAATTTCTAATATTCTATTGCTTCCTAATTTTTAAAAAACAAATCTTATATATATATATATATATAGTCGATTAAGAAGATTCTATATGTCAATCATTTAATTTAATCTTTCACATCAGATAGAGTAAAATTTCATCAAACTTCAATAAAAAAAACTTATCTATTTTAGCCTTCAAACTTTAATAAAAAAACTTCATATAAAAATACATAATATATATAATTATAAAATAACCGCACAATGGGCGGGTATCATATACTAGTATTATATAGAGGAAATAGCACTAAATAGCCTAAAAAACGGGCCTATTTGCACAAATAGCCAAGAGGGTGAAAATTTTGCACAAAATAGCCATGGCTATCTTATGCAATTAAAACAACCGGTTGTTTTTAACTGTTGGTAACCGGTTGGTAACCGGCAGCAGGGAGTTATCAAATTAAAGGAGGGAGGGAGAGAGACGTTTCCATCTCAAAGCTATAGACAGAGAGAGACGAAAACCAGGAGGAGCGACAGGAGGAAGAAGTAGTCGAAGAAGAAGCGAGAGACAGCGATTTGGGGTTTGGGGGTTCGGGGATCTGTCGAATTAGGGATTTGTTTTGGGGAAAACAGGGTTGAGGTTCCGCATCCCTGTGATTCGCTCCATTACGAGGTGGAGCTCGCGGTGGTTATCGGCAAGAAGGCTCGCGATGTCCGTGAATCCACCGCCATTGACTACGTCGCAGGTCTTAGATTCAGTTTCTCTGATTTTTTTTTTTACTACTTCGTATAATCATGTGATGCGTTTCTAGGTTTTGCATTATTGACTAGCCCTAATTCTAGTCGAAACTTGTAAAGTGGCCTGATTTGCAAGTTTGACTAAAGTGGCGTATCAATTATAAACGAGTTCTGACTTGCGCTCGATCAATCGCAATATGGTAGAAATTGTAATGGAAAACCTGTGAATCTGTGATTTAGTTGTTATGGTCATCTCTGCTAGCATTTCGTTTGCACTGTGACAGTTGAATCAGCTATAGTTTCATTCCTTTTGTGATGCCGGGAACAGCAGATAGCACCAAACGAGATTATGTCTATGAGCTTCTGACTTTTGTTCCATCTTCTATATATTAGCTTAAGGGTTTGCTAACTTATTGCAAAATTGTTGATTTTACAAGTTACTCTCTTCGTAACCTTCAAATTCATGCCCATATAAATATATACCGTTTGTTGAAAAAATAAAAGGATTTGAGCCCTGTGGTGTGGTCTGAATCTTGTTCAAATCAAGGAAGTTTTGCTTGCAATTTACATGGAAATCATGAAATTGAGTATGTAGAGCTAGAAGTGTTGTTTTTATGTTCAATCTTTTTTTTTCCACATGTGCAGGCACTCCACCAGGTGTGTTTACTGTCTCCGGAATCATAGATTCCTTTATTAACCATGGTCAAAAGGCAATCAAGAAGAAGATGGAAATTGGTAAATTCAGTTAGTGAATGGGTGAACAAAACCCATTAGGGGCCTGTTGTTGAGTCAGTCATGTAGTTAGCATTCATTTGCTAGAGAATGGCTTTCTGCTCTACGGGCTCGAAAGGTTGATCTACTCGGGAATTCCTAGCTTTCTTACTTCCAATTCCTAGCTTTCTTCAGTTTATTATCCATTCCTACCTGTCATCATAGCAGATTTGATCTTTTCTTGCTTCTTTTTTAAATGCAGACATGCCCCTTGTTGCTTCAAGTTTTCACTAAGGTACGCATTACGCAAACACAGTCATCTCTAAGAACATTGTTGTTCTTCCTTGCCTCTGTATCCCTTTTTTTATTCTTCTTTCCATGAGTCTGTTGCAATGTCTGTATTAGTGAACTTTATTGTTTGCACAGGTTGGAGGTCACCATGACAAAGAGGAATTTTCTGTATGAGGCAAGGAACCAAAGGATGAAGTCCAGATTTACACTTGGAAGGATGCTACTCTCCGTGAGTTAGCGGATCTCGTATATGACCTGCTATTATATTTCCAATTGAACTAAGGTGTTTTCTGAGAAAGCTATGATGATCATTATTATTAAAACTACTTCCTTTGGGTAAAGGAGGTTTATTAAAACTATTTCCAATTGAACTAAGGTGTTTTATGAGCCCCAAGGGCCATCAAATCTACTGATAAATATCTTTTTCATGTCTGAATAAGTATTTTGTGTTAGTAGATAGATTATGTCTTTGAATGATTTATCTTGCCTTTTCAGGAAACCCGTGGAGCACTTCCTCAAAGCTGTTGATGAAGTTACACTGAAGGATATTGCTTCCCTGGCTGGAAAGCTGATCTCTTCTCCCCTTACAATGGCTTCCTATGGTGATGGTAATTTTACTGATCTTAATCTCTCTCATGTTATATGGATGCTCTTTTACACACACTAAAAAAAAACTAAGTTTTAAACAGATTTATAAAGTTTGTGAAGGTAAAGAAAAATGCCTGTTAATAACTTAATATGCATTAATAATGAAGATTGATGGAAAATAGCCTATTAGCTCAATTGGTAGAGTGTTGTGTTTGCACACAAAGATGTGAGTTTGACTCTCACATAGGCTAATACGGAGTATGCGTTCATATCTCTATGGACTTATACGATTGAACATGGTAGGAAATATATACACTAATGGTAGGACAAATTTATGAATCTGGTACGACAAATTTATGAATTATGAATATCTCTGAATTTATAAAATAATGAACTTGGTAGGAAATATATAGACTAGTGGTAGGACAAATTCGTGAACCTGGTAGGATAAATATACGATATTGGTATGATAAAAATGTAATAACCGAAATTCCTAAGTGTATAACTTGACACTAATGGTAGGATAGATGTACACGAATGGTAAGATATATTTGTACTATTGGCAAAGAAGTAGATTTAATATTGACCAATCCACAAATCCCAGACTAGTAATCATTGAGGCGTGAATCCCAATCTCAATTACCAATCCATAAATCTCAATCTCAACCCAATTTCTATCAATCAAAATTCATGAATCCAATCTAATTCAATGCTAGAACGACTGAATCAGAGCCTCTACCCTTGGATATAATGTTACTTAGGTTTCCTTCATCTTCTATTGTAGACTGGTAACCCTCTACCCTTGGTTGTTTTTCTGAAAAATGTGGAACATAATTTGCTACGGTTTCTAGCTTGATTTTCCTTGAAAGCTATTTAAATTGGTATGATAGATGCAGAAAAATGGTAGGATAGATGAAAACTAATGGTAGGATAAAACAACGATATCGGTAGGATCAGAATGGTAGGATTGATGGAAACTAATGGTAGGAGAAAACAACGATATTGGTAGGATCATAATGGAAACCCAGTAATTCCTGTATAACTTGATACTAATGGTATGATAGATGCACACTGATGGTACGATATATTTATACTATTGGAAAAATGTAAATGCATAATTGACTTTACGACAAAAAATTACTTCCACATAAATCTCAGAAAAGCAAAAGGAGAAGGCAGGCTCCACAGGCATAGACTGAAGTTATATGAACCACAGATGCAAAAGCTATACATGGATATATCATGTGCGATGATGAATCTCAAGCTATGCTCCACAGGCATAGACTATTTTCAATGGGTCCTTATGATCGTCTAGACATCAAGAAGTGATAATTTCGCAGGAAGCAAAAATAGCGCTTGAATTTGTTATCTTAATTTGCAAGTCATGCAATTGATCAAAAAGAGAGTATAAATTACGAACTCTCTGCAACCGGTCTTGTGAAACCGTCACCTTGGGGTAGTTCTGTTATAAGAAAAATGAATAACTACAAAGGATAGGTACAAGATCACTTACACATCGCTGCCACTGTCATCGGACAAACATCTTGCACTTTTTCAGGTATGAAAGGACAGTTGTACACTATTGGTAGGACGGAAATATTCTATTGGTAGGATGAGGACTGTATCGTTTCCTAGAATGAACGGGTAACTTTTTCCTCGTCCTTTCCGCTTTTTGCAGAGCATGTTATGATATGGTGTTTCAGATCCTCCTTTCAAGCTTATATATGTTTTTGGGGGACACCCATCAATGCAATCATTGCATTTTTCCCTCATAAATGCCCCCCCTTTTCTCAAAAGAGGAATCATGTTTTGGCGCCAAAAGTACACTGACAACCCGCCAAATCAGCTACAGTGAATCCCCTCCAGATTATTTCCAAAATATCTCCAGGTATGGAAAGACAGGTTTAGCCTATTGGTATGACCAATTAATTCTATTGGTAAGATGAGCAGTCTACTGTTTTATGAAATGAACGGAGGATGCCTTTTGGTGCCACATGTCACTGACACCTACTGACAGCTACAGTATCCCTCCCCTTCACCTGCAACTTCCTCTCCCGGTTACCTTTTTTATTTGCAAAAATGGGCCACTTTCTACCCTATGCAAATAATCTAGCCACTTGGCTATTTGTGCAAAGTTTTTTTTTTATGTGGCTAGTTATGCAAATCGCCCTATTATATATTAATGTGACAAAAGTTTGCTCGAGGAAGCACCACACAATTATCTTGACCCGTGAGTCCAATCTCACCTTGTTAAAGATGATTTATTGTCTATAAACTAGCAAAGACATACTACGCATGGGGCGTAAATATATAAATTTTGCTATTTTATAAGTCTATTTAAGAGCTTATATTATTTTATATCATCTCGTTGACTAATCTAAATGGTACATGTGTACAAATAGTAAATCTTGGTTTTATATACTTGATAATTTTGTTAATTATTTATTAAATCTTTATATTTTTATGGGTTTTTTTCTTCAAGAAGACACTTTTTAAAATATTTTTTTAATAAAAAAAACACCTTTCAATTTTTTAAAAACAAAAACACCTTTTAATCTTTTTAAAACAAAAACACTTTATATAATGTAAGTGATATTTTTTAATCTATAATGGAAATGCCCTTATTTAACTAACACTTTTTTAAAAAGAAATTGTATATAATAAAAATTTTCTTATCAACTTGCCTTTGTAGTTTTTTTTAAAGGAGTTGGATTATATTATGTAGTATAACATATTTTTATTAATTAAATAATGAATTTGAACTTTTTTTGTTTAATAAAATTATTATATATGGTGTTTTTTTTTTTAAAAATGAGTTAAATAAGACTATTTTGGTTATAGTCTTATTGACATAAAATATATTTAAAAAATTGAAACATTTAATTGAAAAATAGAGTTTGGTGTTTCGATTGAATAAATTATATATTTAAGTTTTTTTTGTTTTGTAAAATAAAAGGTGTTTTCTTAAAAAAAACACTCTATTACATATGGTGCATTTTCAAAATAAAACCCTATTTTTTATGTTCAATATTTTATTTTTGAAGAAATAATGTTATTTCTAATTATAAGTGACATATTATGGTATAGTTTATGCCCTAGTTTGATATCTTATACTTACATGAATTTAAATTTATAATTTTATTATAAATATTGAATCAAAATTAATTGTGCATAGAAATGGAGTGGGTTTTGTAAATGCTCGGATTTTTAAATCATAATTTCTTGGAAAAAGAAAATCAAAATGAATTTTAAAGCAGGATGTAGTGGAAAAACTCTCCAAATCGGATTTTAAAACTCATGGAACGAATTTCCGACCTACAATAAAAATTTGGAAACTAACTTAACATGGCGACATCTTTCCTCGAATTTTCAAAAATCAAATTCGATCGAGTCGGGATTAGATCGAGAGAGCGGAATTCCGGGGCATTTTTTTTGGGTAAATTGAATTTCGATGTTTGGACTACTTTCTCCTTTTTGTCTTCATCCTCCCTCTTCCAAATGGGTTCAACCCAGAGCTGCTGCAAGCTCTGTACCCACACCACTGCCTCTCTCCTTCTTCCAGCTGATGCCTCCTAATTCTAGCTAAACATCCACAACCCTTATCCTTACCTCTCTACACTTATCTCATCTAAATTTAGCAAAAGGTAAAACCATTCCCTTGCTTTTGTGTTGTAACCTATGCGACTGATTGATTCCAAACTAAGGACTTTGATTCCCTCACTCACATACAAATATAACTTATTCCAACAACAAAAAGAGGAAAAGAAGAAGAGAAATTGATCTTGTTCTTTCCCTTTAAAGAATCAAAGCTATTACCATTCCCTCATTCACATACAAATATAACTTATTCCAACAACAAAAAAGGAAAAGAAGAAGAGAAATTGATCTTGTTCTTTCCCTTTAAAGAATCAAAGCTATTACCGTATATAATTTTTTTTGTCCCAATAATAATTTGCCCTCCACTATTTTTATTTTCATTTATAATGATTTTTATAAATAATTCTGTTAATCGATAATCATAATTTCTATAAATAATTTTTTTAAACGTCCTCTTACATATGAATAATCTTTGTAATTTCATCGAATAATGTACAATTTTTTTATTATTATTTTAACCTCCCAAAAACTAATGAAGGTGTAAACAAACGTCTTCTTACATACGAATAATATTTACTCTGTATAATTTAATCGGATAATCTCTCAAATTTAATCGAATAATGTATCACATTTAACCCAATAATATTTCTAATTTAACCGAATAATATATCACATTTAATCGAATAATCTTTCTAATCTAACCGAATAATATAATTTTAACTGAATAATCTTTCTAATGTGCTGAATAAATTTTTAACTTTATAAAAAAAACAAAATAAAAAATAAAATAGTCCTCTTACATACGAATAATTGGTCTACTTTAACTAAATAACGTGTTTAACCAAAATATTGATCTTGTTAATAAATGTAAAAAATGCTAATAAATAAATAAAGGGTAAATTGCAACTAATATCCCAACCTTTAGGGATAGTTGCTTTCAATACCCTAACCTTGTAAAATTTCACAAAATATCTTAACCTATACTATTAGTTGCACTTAACACCCTGGATGAGATTCTTAAATTTAAAAAATTACCCACATCATACAAAAATTACAAAAATCGCCCATATTCATAAAATGTTTTCAATAAACTCCTAATAAATTTTAAATTTTGAAATTAAATAAATCTCTTACAATTTAAGCCAACCCAACCCACTATCCAAAAATAATTATAACAGGTATATAAAATCTACTCCTTCAAAATATAATATAATTACTTTAGCATCTACTCATTTAAAATTTTAATATAATCAAACAAAATAATTAATTATTTATCTAAAAACATACATTATAATTAAAATCTAAATTTATATAAGTTTGTCTCGATACATGCCGATTTATACATCTATATATTCCATATATATTATTTGATACAATATATACTGTCTTTTTGGTTAATATTATGTTATATATACTAAAACTAATACATAACATCTTATAATGTATCACACATAAATTCCATGGTATTAAAAAAATGATTCTATAAGAAATGTTTAACATAATAGTTTTACAAAAATAAAATAAAGTAGATTTAAAAAATAAATGGTAAAAGATATGATAACCATTTGCAATCAATAATTATATAATAAATATATACTAAAAATAATATGGTAAAAAATAATAATTTTACCATATTATTTTTAATATATCTTTATTAATCCCTAGCTAATAAGTTCAAAAGTACGTAGTAAGTTGTTTAATAAATTATATTTTAGTATATCAATTATTCATGTTTAAATCTCAGTTGAATTGTACTTTTATCTTGAGTTCCGGTTGTTGTGAGTTCCAAAACATCATCTTGCAAGATGATCATGGATGTCGTTAGTACATCCAATTTATTGCATACTGTAAAAAAAAATAAAAAAATAACTTAGTTTAAATTAATTATATCTTGTAAAATAAAAACTTTAAACAATTATCTATTATATCTCCGTCCCTTGAATATTGTTTACTTTCTTCCTTTATATCAATGTTAGATAACTTCAATCTCCATCTTAAACACCTATAAATAAGAGGTTGTATATAAATTATAATAAATGTCACATATTTATTGCTTGGAATATTCAAATGTTATTAGATGAAATTTTACTCCATAAGACGTAAAAGATTAAATTAAATGATTGACATATAAAATCTTCTTAATCGATTATATATAAAACAAATAAAAAAGATTTGTTTTAAAAAAATTAGCAAGCAATAGAATATTAGAAAGGGCGATTTGCATAACTAGCCACATAAAAAAAAAACTTTGCACAAATAGCCAAGTGGCTAGATTATTTGCATGGGGTAGAAAATGGCACTTTTGTGCAAATAAAAGTGGTAACCGGGAGAGGGAGTTGCAGGTGAAGGTGGGGGACACTGTAGCTACATTGTAGCTGTCAGTAGGTGTCAGTGACATGTGGCACCAAAAGGCATCATCCTTTCATTTCAGAAAACTGTAGAATGTCCATCTTACCAATAGAATTAATTTGTCCTACCAATAGGCTAAACCTGTCTTTCCATACCTGGAGATATTTTGGAAAGAATCTGGAGGGGATTCACTGTAGCTGATTTAGCGGGCTGTCAGTGTGCTTTTGACGCCAAAACAGAATTCCTCTTTTGAGAAAAGGGGAGAGCATTTATGAGGGGAAAATGCAATGATTGCATTGATGGGTGTCCCCCAAAAACATATATAAGCTTGAAAGGAGGATCTGAAACACCATATCATAACATGCTCTGCAAAAAGCGGAAAGGACGAGGAAAAAGTTACTCGTTCATTCTAGGAAACGATACAGTCCCCATCCTACCAATAGAATATTTCCGTCCTACCAATAGTGTACAACTGTCCTTTCATACCTGAAAAAGTGCAAGAAGTTTGTCCGATGACCGTGGCAGCGATGTGTAAGTGATCTTGTACCTATCCTTTGTAGTTATTCCTTTTTCTTATAACAGAACTACCCCAAGGTGACGGTTTCACGAGACCGGTTGCAGAGAGTTCGTAATGTATACTCTCTTTTTGATCAATTGCATGACTTGCAAATTAAGATAACAAATTCAAGCGCTATTTTTGCTTCTTGCGAAATTATCACTTCTTGATGCCTAGACGATCATAAGGACCCATTGAAAATAGTCTATTAGCTCAATTGGTAGAGCGTTGTGTTTGCACACAAAGATGTGAGTTCGACTTTAACATAGGCTAATACGGAGTATGTGTGTTCATGAATCTCTCTAAACTTATACAATTATGAATCTGGTAGAAAATATATACACTAATGGTATGACACATTTACGAACATGTTAGGACCAATTCATAAATCTCTCTGAACTTATACGATTATAAACATGACAGAAAATATATACATTGGTGATAGGACAAATCTGTGATGATCATGAACTTGTCAGCGATGACTGGGTACTTCTGAGTGTCAATATTCACTACTTGGATCTTGTCTTTCAGTGTAGCACTAACTTTATCCAGGATAGGGACCATACCTTGGGATTCATCATCGCACATGATATATCCATGTATAGCTTTTGCATATGTGGTTCATATAACTTCAGTCTCTGCCTGTGGAGCCTGCCTTCTCTTTTTGCTTTTCTGAGATTCATGTGGAAGTAATTTTTTTTTCGTAAAGTCAATTATGCATTTACATTTTTCCAATAGTATAAATATATCGTACCATCAGTGTGCATCTATCATACCATTAGTGTCAAGTTATACAGGAATTACTGGGTTTCCATTATGATCATACCAATATCGTTGTTTTCTCCTACCATTAGTTTCCATCAATCCTACCATTCTGATCCTACCGATATCGTTGTTTTATCCTACCAATAGTTTCCATATATCCTACCATTTTTGTGCATCTATCATACCAATTTAAATAGCTTTCAAGGAAAATCAAGCTAGAAACCGTAACAAATAATGTTCCACATTTTTCAGAAAAACAATCAAGGGTAGAGGGTTTTCAACCTACAACAGAAGATGAAGGAAACCTAAGTAACATTATATCCAAGGGTAGAGGCTCTAATTCAGTCGCTCTAGCATTGACTTAGATTTGATTCATGAATTTTGATTGGTAGAAATTGGATTGCGATTGGGATTTATGGATTGGTAATTGAGATTGAGATTATGGTCAATTTACGCCTCAATAATTACTAGTCTGGGATTTGTGGATTGATCAATATTAATTCTACTTCTTTGCCAATAGTACAAATATATCTTACCATTCGTGTACATCTATCCTACCATTAGTGTCAAGTTATACACTTAGGAATTTCGGTGATTACATTTTTATCATACCATTATCGTATATTTATCCTACCAGATTAACAAATTTGTCCTACCACTAGTCTATATATTTCCTACCAAGTTCATAATTTTATAAGTTCATAGATATTCATAATTCACAAATTTATCGTACCAGATTCACAAATTTGTCCTGCCATTAGTGTATATATTTTCTACCATGTTCAATCGTATAAGTCCATAGAGATATGAACGCATACTCCGTATTAGCCTATGTGAGAGTCGAACTCACATCTTTGTGTACAAACACAACGCTCTCCCAATTGAGCTAATAGGCTATTTATAAAATCTATCAATCAAAGATTTTGAGAATAGATATCTCCATAAATGATGAATGTCTCAAATACATCTCTAAATTTACAGACTTACAACCTACCAAGAAAACTGGCTTTCACTTGTTGCTCACAAGTCACAAGTACTGTGTGCTTGCTTACTAAGACCAGAAAAAAAGCAAAGAAAGGTAAAGTGAAGAAGAAGAGATGACAGGAGTATATGTAGCTAAACCAGGCTGATGCGGTCCATCACAAACACGCATATGAACACATGCTGCATTCTTTTAGCTCTCTATACAAGTGGATTCTTCAACGTAAACAGGTGAGAATCTGTAGTTAAACCAGAGATATGTGATGTCGGTACGTGACACATTGACTATGACTTTTAGACAAATATGCCTCAGTTCGTACCAGAGAAGTTAATCATAGATAGACATGAAAAAGATCCATAACATGGGCAACTTAACTTCTAATGCATGCAGGGATTACGTGTCCAATGTAAAATGATTTATAATCATGCTATGTCTACATTCTAGAGCTAATACAATGAGTAATAACTATAAGGCTTGTGAAAGCTTCAATTCTCTTAGCATATTGTAAGCAAAACAGACACTTGGATGAGTTGTAACTGCATAAGCCATAAAAGAACAGAAAAATCATTTTATTTGTGCCATGCCATCTCATCAACTATAGACAATGCAATCATACAAAAATGGATTTTCACCTTTTGAAATCTTTTGCATTATTTAAGATAACTGCTTCCTAACATCCTTGGCGAACTTTATTCCTCGCACCTGAACAGAGACAACCCAACCGATACCAGCAATCATAATGAGTACACCAGAAATTCCACCATTAATCTACTCTGATGATCTTTACCTAATTCTTGTAGCTATGGAAATTCTAGAAAAGAGAATTGACAGTACACTGCACATGCATGTTGGTATCATTTTCTACTGGCTCTGAAGAACGTAATGCTCAGGCATGTTTATAATCAATTAGACCAGCGGACACAAACGTCACAAAGTGCATAGCCTGCTTGGTAAATATCAGTATAGCAATCCTCAAACACATAATGCACTCTATCATGTTAATTAGTAGCATGCTAGAAAGAAGAAACCACAACCTGCAGACCATGCTCCTTGCACCAATCAAAGTCATAAACGTATTTATGCCACTGCTCATAGATTTGCAACAATTGGATGTGATCACCAAAACCTTGACCATCAGGTAACTCCAATAGAGGTTGTTTCCTCTTCTTTTCAGTGCTCTTACTGCAAAATGGCATAAGAATTTCAATAACTTGGGGGGGGAAAGCTCAAAAGAATTACAACATAATTAAGGATTGATAGGATAAATGCCACTTCTTTTTGCTAAATTAATGAGTTTTCCCTTGAATTTGAACACACTGGAATAAAAACATGTGGCATGTGAATCAAATGCACCACAAACTGGACAGACAGAACATTTTCTATAAGATATGCAGCAGCCAAACAAAGTATCCGAGAGTTATGCATTTGAAGAATAAAAATAAAGGTTCTACATTTATTTTATAGAGCTTAAAGGTAGAAAGAAGATTCTAAAGGCAATCTTAATGAGACACTGCTACATCTGTACATGATCTCAGTGATTACTAGTCTGAGATGCTTAATCCTTTTAAAATTACACTACAAAAATTCAGAACAAGGAACTGCAAAGTGTATAGAGCTTTACTTTTCAAATAGGAAATGTAAAAAGATTGAATTAGAGCCTCGATTGAAAAAGGATAACTTCATCAGACAGACAAAGGACAAAACAAAAGTCAAGCAAATTCATGACAGGTAACTTAATCATCTCCACCAGAGTTTACAATCAGAATTCATGTTATCCTAGTAAAAAAATTTGCTGTTTCTTGAGATTCAAAGCATGTATTAAATGACAAATGGAATCTTCAATAACTGCAACGCAGCAAGAAATGGCATGCCACATAAATGAAATCCGCTTCTCAAATCTCACCTTTGATATCAACACCTACATTTTTAGGGTTCCAAAATGACCAAAGTATAGAATACTAAGAAAGGGAGCAAATTCCAATTGACTATTCGATCGAAGAAGAAGCGGCCACAATTGCTCAAAAATTAAGATCCATAGACCACAAAGAATATGGTGAAACATCAAAATAAGAACCGGCAACTGCTAAATAGGGTATCTAATGAGAGGAAGAAAGAAACAAAAGAGAGACCTTTTCTCGATCGACAGGCTCGGACCTGGAGTGAAGGGGCATGGGCGGAACCCTAGACGGTGGTGGGTGTTGAGGAGGAGGGCGGCCACCGTATGATCTCGGCGGAGGGAGATCGGGTCCCTCTCCCTGCTTCTCTTCTTCTCCATTGAGGGATGTGAGCTCTCGTTATTTTCCCCTAGGTCGAATTTCGTCTTCCTCCTCTCAATTCACCCCCCACGATGACTTTTTTTACTGAGTTTTGAATTGGGTAGGAGAAGCCATGGCCGTCGGAGAGCGAGGACGAAGGGAGGAGCAGCCATGGCCGGTCAGAGGTAGGAGACGAGCGAGAAGGGTGAGGCGAGAGGGTGGGAAAGGATCTCGGATCTGAGAGGCGAGAGGGCGGGATTCAGCCATGGCCTCCCACTCGTTTTCCTTTCCCCTCCCTCACCTGCTAATCCCGGTTACAAACAGTGGGAAATAACCGGCAGTTTTATTTGCACAAATTAGCCCGGCCATTTTGACCCATTTTTTCACTCCTTGGCTATTTCAGTAAATAGGCCCGTTTTTTAGGCTATTTAGTGCCATTTCCTCTAGTATTTATGCCTTGAAGAAAAAATGGGCAGAATGTTATATGAGAGATGTTTTTTCAATAGGGATGCGGAGCACACAATTAATTGAGAGCCTGAATCGTGATCTGAAAGATTATTTGCATTGCAACATGGATATAACTAGTTCTTTTCCCGAACCTTGTTCGGGTTTTTTCATAATATTTTCGATCGAGTTTGGTGTATTAAACAAAATATTCGACACATCAATTTTCTACTAACATATTGCACATGATTTTTATCATGTTGTTCTTTGAAATTTTCTTTTTTTGAGATGATCGATACTTCAAATTTGGCGAGGAATAGTAAATCAACCTCTTCCACGCTTCTCCTAACATCCGTCCTGATCGAGGTAAAGAAAAGAAACCTTATACTGTTTTACTTATGAAATTTGAGTTTGGATCCTCTATGATACTTTATCTATTACACATCATGTTGCACCTTTTAAATTGGTCTAAATTATAAAATGATTTGATAAAGATACCTTAAGTTTAAATGTATAAACCCTATATAGCTAAAGAATAAAAAAATGATATTTAGTGTGTGTGTGTGTGTTTTATAATGTCTTAGACACTTAATTAGAAAAATGTACCCTATGTTTAAGTACGAACCCTAAGAGGTCAAAACATTAAACTCATCAAATCACAGTGATTAAATACTTAGTTGCAATGATTAAACCTGTCAAATCACAATCGAAACCTTCTATTTCACTTGAATAACACCAATATTGTATGATGAAATTTTATCAATAATTTAAAATATTCAATTTCACAAATTTCATCAATGGAGTAAACTATTCATTACTATCTAAATATTTTGCACAACAGAAATATATTGGAACTCTTGTCAAACTCCAGACTTAAATATATGATAGGTTGAGCATCGAATATTTTTTTTCCTTATTGTATTTAATATTGAAAATCAATTTTCATAACCATAATAAATTTCACACCATGCTTGTGAGATGGGCTGCAGAAAATGAACGATTTATGTTTTTTACTTGTTTTAAGGTCGTGTGTATTTTAATTAGAACTCAATTACTTCACTTTTCCCTATAATAGACTATTCTTTTTAGATATTTTTTTAAATATTTTTGGTACTTGTTATTCCTATTGCATTTAATATCGGAACCTAATTTTCATTGTCATAATATATTTCACACCATGCTCGTGAATAAGACGGAATAAAATGAATGATTTATATTTTACTTGTTTTAAGGCAATGTGTATTTCATGGGAGTCCAATTATTCCAAATGGCATACAATATACGATTTGTTTTTAGATGTTTTTGTGTTTTGATTTATTTATTCTTATTTTATTTAGTATTGTAACCTTATTTTACGGAATGAGATCCTCTCATAATAGGAGATCTCCTTATATCCTCCTAATAAAAATCAATAGTCTAGATTTTCTTTATTAACTAACCCATTAATTGTAAAAAAAAATAAGAAAAAACCAACAAACCCTGCTACTTGCCTACTTCTCCGCCTTACCTACCACCACCAACATAACCCTAACCTCTTCACCACCTCCATTGATGGGGCAGCCTAAACACCACCGTACCACCATATTCCCAACCTCCTCACCACCTCTCCATGCCTCCATTGACGACTGAATACCCCGGAGACACTTGAGGACTTGTGGGAGCATGACTCGATCAGACAAAGGTTCGAGACTTTGAGCTCCTCACGCACACTACTTAGGTTCCCTTTCAATGTTACTATGAAGTCTGGAGAATTTAGAATCGAAAGCGAGCCTAATTTACCAATTCAATCTATTTAATTACAACAACTTGTAATCCAAAATTGGTCCAACCCAGAATAAAAAAGGTTTAAGCTTTGCCAAATGCCATCGGAAGTCAAGACAATTGGAAGAAAAAAAATGCCAAATGTCGTCGAGTTCTCCAAACCCGCACCATCAGTAGAAGGCGGAGGAGGAAAGTTAGGGGTGTGCAGAAAAACCCGACACGACTGACACGACACGAAAATACGACACGAAAAAACACGAAACCGAAAAGACACGACACGATAATGACACGAACCGCTAAAACACGACATTAAACGATTCGGATACGGTTCGGGCATATCCCTTGTCGGATACCCGACACGAATCGTTTAATTTTTTTTGAATTTATAGGTTCGGTAATCTATTAATATTACTAATTCTGCTAGCATTTTGCTGACGTGTCACGCTCACAATTAAAGTTGAATTTTTTATTCAAATGAGCTTTTCTTATTGGTCAATATCATTATAGAAACTTTAAAATATTTATTTCCTATTTTAAATATGATTTGAATCCATTCCTTTTTTTATTTTTTTATTTTCGGTTATATTGTCGTAAATATTGAGACATGTTTCTATTTTTTTTTCCCGATTGCAATATATCTATTAATATTACTAATTCTGCTAGCATTTTGCTGACGTGTCACGCTCACAATTAAAGTTGAATTTTTTATTCAAATGAGCTTTTCTTATTGGTCAATATCATTATGGAAACTTTAAAATATTTATTTCCTATTTTAAATATGATTTGAATCCATTCCTTTTTTTTTTCGGTTATATTGTCGTAAATATTGAGACATGTTTCTATTTTTTTTTCCCGATTGCAATATATATATATTACTAATTCTGCTAGCATTTTGCTGACGTGTCACACCCACAATTAAAGTTGAATTTTTTTATTCAAATGAGATTTTCTTATTGCTCAATATTATTATGGAAACTTTAAAATATTTGTTTCCTATTTTAAATATGATTTGAATCAATTCCCTTTTTTTTTTAATTATCAGTTATATTGCCGTAAATATTGAGACATGTTTCCATTTTTTTTTTCCGATTGCAATATTCTCATAATTCGTCTACATACATTACCTTATTAAATCATTTTCAAAATTTGTATCGTATCTCTTTCCAACTAATTTATAAATTATAAAAAATTACTTTATACATATTTTTGTTTTAAACACGTGTATATATTAATATAGTATTATATAAATATATAAAATGATGTTCAAATTAAAATAAATCAAGCTCCCGTGCCTTCAAGGCACGGGTATTACACTAGTATAGTACTAATATATATACAATCCTTAGAATATCATTAAAGTCTGCTAGCCTAGTTGGTATTGAACTTAAGCGTGTTAGCAACCCATCTCAAGTTCAAGTCCTAATGCTGTCTATTTTCTCCAGTGTTCTAAAAATCGCGCCTGGGCGCCGCCTAGGCGCTAGGCGGGACGGGACCTAGGAATTTTTAAGCCTAGGCGGACCTCTAGGCGGAAATTCGTCCAGGAACCGCCTAGTCCCGCCTAGGCGCCGCCTGGGCCCGACTGATCCCGCCTAGGCGCCGCCTGGGCCCGCCTAGTCCAACGATTATTCAATTTGCGCTTCTAAGCATATGATTAGTTGACTTAGGGTTTTTTATCCCCCATGTCGGGATGCATTTGTTTTTCAGTCGAACTTATAGTTTTGGATTTTAGTAGGTTTAGAGTTGTTAGTCAGACATGTACTTTTGCGTTTATTTACTTTAGTGTTAGTTAACTACTACAAATTTGGATTTATGAGTGATATTATGGATTATTATTACATTATATGAATTATTGACAAGTATTATTCGTCAAAATATAAGGAA
Source organism: Persicaria tinctoria (assembly GCA_037127255.1). Classification (NCBI taxonomy): domain Eukaryota; kingdom Viridiplantae; phylum Streptophyta; class Magnoliopsida; order Caryophyllales; family Polygonaceae; genus Persicaria; species Persicaria tinctoria. The sequence continues at coordinate 12,981,085 of JBANSL010000007.1, read as the reverse complement.
ATAATCAAGTTTGTTCTAAGTCCGCCTAGGCGCCGCCTAGGCACCCGCCTAACCGCCTAGGCGCTAGGCGGCCACCCACCGCCTAGCGGCCGCCTAGCGCCTTTTAGAACATTGATTTTCTCCACTTTTTATTTTTTAAGCCCAAATTGATTTCCCTTTTAAATTTTTAAGCACAAACTGATTTTAGGCCCAAATTAAACAAAGTTTTACAAGACCCTAAAATATCTGCCGATTAAACAAAACCCTAATCTCTCACAACCAACCGTTCTTCTCTTGTAAACTCAATTGAGCGATAGTTCTCCTGTTCTTCTAGATCTCTTCTTCCATTATCTTCTCCAGTTCTCATGTGCTCCCAATCACCATGGAAGCAGCGATGGCGTCGGAATCCAAGAAGGAATATCTAGTCTCCCTGGAAGCAACAATCACCCTTATTCACAAACTAAACAATCGTCCTTCTTCTATTCTATTCTCTTCCATGGCAGATGAAGCAGTGATCACCTTTCTTCTTCTATTCGATCTATTCTATTCTCTAGTTCTCCTCTTGCTCCAAGTCCGACCCACTCTTAATCTCTTCTTCCCTTCTCCAGTGCTCGGCGCGCCCATTCCGGAATCGCCCATCCCTCCCTCGGACCCCCTCAATCCTTAAATTCCAGAGGCAGACTCTTTTTTAGAGCGAATGCGTCGAGCAACCGGTTCCGAGGCCGCCGACGAACCCACACCGGCCTGGAACCCCTCGGTGGCGGCGCCATCCCCTGGTCTGATCGAGAACCCAACTTCGCAACCGACTTGAAAAGCGCCGAGCGGATATCCCGTTCTAGTTTCTCTTTTTCCTCGAACTCCAATCCAGATCTGGCTCCACTGTTTCTACCATTCTTCTTCGGCATAACGGGACTGTCGTCGGAGGACCACTGGGCCGGTGAATCGGGCGACACACAACAACGCGCAGGGTACGGAAGAAACGCCCAAACAATCGCCCAAAAGAGAGAGTTTTGATACGCCCAATTTCAGTTTTTGGTATTGGCAAGCAATAGAACATGTGAAGAAAGTGAGAACGTGGGGGAGAAAGTGAAAACTGTATTTCTTACCTTTACTTAGAGAATGACATGTGGCTCATTCTTTTACAAAGAACCTGCTTCTAAAATAATAAGTATAAGGGGTGGATGCAGTTTTTTAAACACTTTGAGCGAGTTGTTAGGCAGAAGCGGCAAAATGAGATCAACTCTGAATTCGATTCCCGAGAAAAGTTGCCTAGAATGAAGATGAAAAGGACTCCTTTACTTAGACAAGTTGGTCAGTTGTACACTCCTAAAATTTTTGAAGCCTTTCAAGATGAATATGATTGGTCTACAACTGCCTATATCAAGCCATCAGTTGAAGATCAGCCGAGTAATGAGTATAAAGTTGCAATTTCTGGTTTTGATGATAGCAAAGTTTCTGATGTAGAATATACAGTTCTCGGAAATCCTTTGACCCAAACAGTTTCATGTAGCTGCAAGATGTTTGATAGATTGGGAATACTGTGTTCTCATGCTTTAAAGGTCCTCGATGCAATGAACATTAAATTGGTTCCTGAGAAATATATTCTAAAACGATGGAGCAAAGAAGCACGGAGTGGAACTGTGCAAGATATCAGCGGGCGGACTATTGTTGAGGATCCTCAGTTGGACACGACACGGAGATATAGAGCTTTGTGTCGCAAATTTGTGAATATAGCTTCTCGAGCTTCCAATTTTGAAGAATCATCCTTATTTTTGGACAGCAAGTTGAGTGATGTTATTAATGAGGTTGATAAGATGTTGTCAAACATGCAGTTACATGGGCATGTAGATACTTTGTTAATCCCCGATCTGAATGCTAGTGCTCAGCAGCAAAGTAGTGCGATAATTCCTCCCAATGTCGTCTTGAAGAAAAAAGATGGGAGACAAGGAGGAAGACGGTTAAAAGGTTGGAATGAAAAACTACATAAAATGAAAAAGAAGAATTCAGCTCAAGCTTCAAAAGGTCAATCAGCTATAGATCAAAGAAAGAGGAAACCAGCTCAGAAAAATCAACCATCAAAGGTACATCTCATGTATACATACAAATGAAAATGAAAATAAAATCATAGTGTTGATTATCAAATTTATTTTCTTTATATGTCATTGATTTGTATGGTATTAACAGGAAGTTGGATATTTGCATAGTTTACCCTACCCACAAAATGATTCAGTTGGATTTATATATCAACAACCTCACATCTATGACAATACATTCCAAATGATGTATCATGACAATTTTCCAGAGCAGCCTTTGAGAAATTCTAATAATAGTTCTGTTCAATTATTCCAGGTAAAGTTCTACAGTTCTATGTTATTTCATTTCATTTTTCAAAGGTACTTATGTCTTTTTATTAGGGACTATCCAATGGAAGTAATCAAATGATGTCTTCTTTTCATCACTTGCAAGAATCCCATTTAGTTAGTCAGGTAAAATCATCACATTTTCAAATTTTATATAAACTAAATTTGCTTATTATTCTCGTAATGAATAAGATTTTCTTGTTGTAGGATAGGACTGCGGAGTTTATGAATCAGAATCCTCAAGGATTTTTACAGAATACTTCGACACATAATCACCTAGGTATATAGGTGAAATAAATATTTTCTTATTTTATTGATGTAATGTAGAATAGTTAAGCTTTAACTTGTTACAATTTAATGCAAGGTTATGACAGTTGATTAGAAATTTCAAGCTCTTCAGAAACCAGCATATTCTTGAGCAGAAGGACATGTTTATAATCTGTTTTCAATAACCAGCAATCATGACAGCTTGGCTTATTTTTTAGAGAGTTGATTGGCACTTGCATTCTTTGTTTTTATTAGTGTTGTTTATTTATGAACTAAAGATTTTATTTAAAGATGAATTGTCAAAGCTTTGTTGTTTAGTCATGAAGATCAGCTGTTTCATTTTAGCTCCTCGTAATTATGATTGATGTCATAGTTTCTTTCACATTGAATATGGATTCATGGCAATTGAAAACACTGTTTTATGACAGCAAAAAGCACCAGAAAATGGGCTGTTTTTAATGTTAATTAGCAAAGATAGTTGAAAAGTGAAAACACAATGGGTGAACATAAAGATTAAGGAAGAGGAGTGCATCTCCTTGGTGAATGACAACTCTGTTAACAGATAGACCATAGCAACATCGTCATTTGCAAAGCTTCCCACATATTTCAAAAGTAATTAAAAAAGGATAAGGAGCCAAAATTGTAAATTCTTTAAATAAAATAAAATTGAAACTAATCTTAGCCCGAAAATTGGCCCAAATGCACTGTACAATTTCAATTCGAAGTGGATGGGAGCCGGACCCAATTGGATCTTACAAGGTCATCAAAATCAACTGAAACACTAAGGGTGTGTATGGCTGCCATATAAACAAGTTAAAAAGTGTAACGGCCCAGAATTATGATTTCCGGGTTACGTTTCAAGGGATAAAACCCCTTGTTCGGATCTTGCAATCCAGGTACGGGTCAAGGTTTCAAACTCATTTAAGATTAGTAGAAAGAGGGATTTCAAACCCTAAAAACCTCGAAGGGCCATTGGGTACCCTTAACCTGTCCTAAGACTATGTCGTGAAATCAATTCCAATGAAAGTAAAGCGGAAGCAAAGTAAAGATACAAGTGCCACGGCAGAGCCGGGTCAAAACCAAAACGTAAGCGAATGATTACCATTTATATCAAGTTAGAGAATTAGCTAGGTTCTCCAATTCGCCAAAAAGAAACCCCGTCATATAGACATCGAGCACTCATAATCTGCAGAAAATACCTTTAAAAAAAGAACGGGGAAAGAAGTCAGATCGAGCCACTCATGCGGGACCGGTAGTCCTCACTGAGGCCACATAGTATGTGCTATACCTAATAAAGATGCTCTAATGCAGTACGAAAGTCAAACACACTAGCATGCCCCTGTGTATAATAATGTGCAGAAATACTGTAAAGGGCCCAAGACAATGCCAAGTGGCATATCCCTCTCCTACCTCCACCCCCTTCCGATAGGGCGGAGTCTGGCTAGCTCGTGAATGCATTCCATCATAATCGGGCGGCACGCATGCCTAACCTGCTCCACAATAAAGCCCGCAGGCATATCATAATATAAGGAAGTTAATGACTCGATTGACTCAGGGTACCCGATGAGGCTGGGCTACCCTATGACCCTAGAAAATACTCTAGGACTATCACAGATAACAGCCGTTCTGTTTCACACGCATAAAGTAAGCAGATGCTCATCCAATTAGTGCAACCTAAACATGATACTACATGTCATACTTTTATGCATATGCAACACCTAACATAAAATGCAACAACAGGCATGAATGTCAAACCTGAGTAAGCCTCCCAGAGAACTTACCTGAAGATGCAGAACAACAGGATAATACAAGCAAGGCCCAAATGCAAGTCCAGAGCAATCCAAAAGCTACCGGACCCATTCATACATACGGAACTCAAGTTCTCAACATACTCAAAACCAATCGATAGTAAAACTGTTTTCCAAACCTTCCCGATACGATCAACATCAACCAAAAATCCTTCTTCCAATTAAACCCATTGACAATCTTACCAACTATATTTCCAACTCATTTCCTAAAGTTTTCCAAACTCTTAAATCTCAAGTTAAGTCAACTCAGAAAATAAACCATTCTTTTAAAACCGTACTTAGCCAAATCCCGACATAAAACATTTAAACCTTAAACCAATCTCTCAAAATCCTATTATAGAAATAATTCCGGCATTTCTCGTTTCAAAACCTAAAACTCTTCTTAATAATTTAACCAACAATATTTATCTAAAATAGACACCAAAATAAGTCCAAGCCAATAAGTCATTTCATAATTTCAAAAAAATTACATATTTAAATCGTCACAAATACATGTTCCAAATAATATCACTTTTAAGACTATAAAATATTAATATTTCAGAAAATCAGGATAACATAAAATATTAATATTTCATAAATAATCTAACATAATATAAACCATATCGCATATACTAACATAACACTAATAACCTCTTAAAATAAAATAACCATAACAACAACCCAACAATTTCCCAACAGGCCCAACCCATGGAAGAATGAAAGAAGACCCGGATCCAAGAGCTAAACCCGGCCCAAGTCCAGAAAAGAAAGAGAGGAAGGGTCCGGATGTAATACCCCACCCACTGAAACCCGGATAACAAAACGATATAACCCGGATACAGATTGGATCCGGCCCAGCCCATCAAGGAAAGAAAAGGGAGGTTGTCTCCTTCCTCTGATCAAGCAGCGTACAGACGCCAGATCGGAAAAACGGAGGAGGAAGAAGAAGAGAAGCTCGGCTTTCCGGCGGCCGTTTCGACTCGAGGGTTTACCCAGGTGATCAGAACGCAATCCCGACCACGACTCGACCAGAATGGGGGAAGCGACGCAAGAAACGAAGGGAGAACAGAGGACTTACAACGCGCGACTCCGAGGGCTTCTCCGGCTTCGACGGCGGCGCTTCGGCTGAAATTGGCGGGGAAGGAGCTTCGTTCAACGACTGGAGAGAATAATGAATGAGCAAAAACGGATTTGATGCGATTTTAACCGAACTCGAATAGGAAAAACGAAATCGACCTTGGAGACGAAACAAGGGCGCGAGGAGGTTGGTGGCGGCGTTCCGGGCTACGGCGAGTGTCTGGGATCCGATGGGATTTCTGATTGTTGCTACTGCTCGGAGGAAGAAGCATTGGGGTGGCTGGGAGCTCGGACGAGGGAAGGCTGGGGGCGTGCGCGGTGTCCGAGATCTCCGTCGGCTACTTCTGGGGGCTCCGAGGTGCGCTTCTCCGTCTTCTGACCTCTATTGAAAACGAACAGAGGCGGTGAAGGGGGGGGGGGGGGGGAGAGCAGGTGACAGCGGCGATGGTGTCTCTTGGCGACGGCGTCGGGAACCTGGATGCGTCCTTGTGTGTCGGTAAAGGAGATGAGGCTGAGACGGCTCCCTGGGATTGAAGACCGAAGTGAAGGAGTAGGAGGGGAAGCTACTTGGAATTGGCGGTGGGATAGCTTGGATACCTCTGAATTCCTGGGTTTCTGCCGAGGAGAGAAATGGGAGGGAGAGAGTGCTCTTTTGTGGTCTGTGAGTGAATAGAGAGTCTGGGAGGAGGTGAGACAATACTTAAAGATATCTGAGACGGCTCCCTGGGATTGAAGACCGCAAGCTTCTCTTGGCGTTTGTTCACTTTCTGTATCACTCTTTTTCTTCAGGATATCTGTCAATTGCAGAGGTTGAAAACCTATGCAGCCGAATGCCACTTATTAATAGCTGTGTTTCTGCACCATTGACTAAGGAAAATGCCTTCCTGTTGTTGAGTTGGATTCAAAAGCTTCGGTCTAAGGGCATCACATTGCCAAGTAACTTCTTGAAATCCATTAAGGAGGGAAGCTGGCTGAGGGTCTCAATGAGTGGATGTACAGGGTATCGGCCTCCGTGTCAATCGTTCCTACACAATTCATCATGGGGCAGTCTACTTCAAAATGCATCTGTTATGATTGACATCCCGATAATTGATCAGGGCTACTATGATAATGAGCTGAGTAGCTATGAGGAGGAGTTGAAAGTTGTTGGGCTGATGTCTACTTATACAGAAACATGTGAATTTATTGGGAACCGCCTTATGTCCTTGGCAGACACCTCTTGCTTATCGAAAAATCATGTGATAGCTATGCTTGGTCTGATCAAATATTTGAGAGACAAGCTCCTTTCTCCTGATAGATACATTGCCAGTATCAAAAAGGGAAATTGGATGAGGACTTCTCAAGGGGTCAGATCCCCAGTTGGATGTATTCTCTATGGAAAGAGCTGGAAGGTTGCATCTGAGGTAAGTGACATTCCTTTTATTGATCGGGAGTACTATGGAGATTATCTCCATGAATTTAGCACAGAGCTTGGGCTTCTTGGCGTGGTGGCCAAGTTTATTGCTAACTATGATGTTGTCAAGGACAATCTGAAGTCCTCAAGGGACTTGAATTACTTGTCATCAGGTGCATTGATTTTGTTGCTGAAATGTCTTCAGAACAGCACCTCATCAGGGAAAGTTGTTGGTGCATTAAAAGATGCTAAGTGCATAAAAACTAACACCGGCTTTAAATATCCATCTGAATGTTTCTTCCATGACCCTCAGTGGGGATCCATTCTACAGGTCTTTGATGGTTTTCCATGTATTGATGGTGACTACTATGGCCCTGATTTGATCCTTTATAAGGCTGAGCTGAAACAGATTGGCGTGGTGGTTGAACTTAATGATGCAGTTAAGGCATTCTTTGAAGGCTTTTAGGGAGAAAGCACGGTCATCCTTCAAAAAGGAGCATGTTTTCTCATTCCTCGCTTGTTACCGAGAGCTGATCAGGACAAGAGATTTTGTGTTTCCAGTTGAATTCAAAAAGTGCATCGCTGAAAGAAAAATGGCTGTGAACAAGACTTACTACTTGCAAGCCACCGAAAGAATGCATTCTTTTTGGTCCAGACAGAGTGGGAGCCTATCTCCAAGATCACAACGCTCCCTTTCATTGATGATAGTGACAGATGTTATGGAAAGGAAATCCACGAGTTCAAAGATGAGCTTGTGAAAATGGGTGTGCTGGTTGATACCAAGAATGGTGCGAAATTTGTTCTCTCTCGCACATTTGCTTCCCGGGCAATGTGAATCTGATAACTCCTGCGAGTGTTTGTTAGACTTCATTCGCCAGATGAAAAAGACCTCCACTGCCTCCCTTGATGAATCATTCATGAAAAAGATTTCCGAGAGGGCATGGGTGAAGACCACGTTTGGCTATATGCCTCCGGCTGAGTGCATTCGTTTCAGCTGGGACTGGTCAGCTTTCTTGACGGTTAATGACGGTCCATGCATTGACGTAGAGTACTATGGACCATTGATTGCATCTTACAAAGAAGAGCTTCAAGCAATTGGAGTGACTGTTGATGTATCTGCTGGTGCTTCATTGCTTGCAAAACACCTCACGGTTCTCTCCGATTTTGAGTCAATCAAGAGAATTTATACCTACTTAGAGCATCATAAGTGGGAGCCGGAGGGAGAATCTTCTGCGATGATTTGGATACCGAATGGATCATGGGCTAGTCCCGGGGAATGTGTTCTTTACAACAAGGACAATCTGTTCAGTTCGAGACTGATAGTGCTGGAGAAGTACTACGAGTCGAAGCTGCTTAGCTTTTTCGGGAGGGCTTTCGATGTGAGACAGCATCCTTCCATGGGTGACTACTGCCAGCTCGGGAAGGACTGGGAGTTTTCAGGTTACCGTCCTTCCCATACCGAGTGTTGCTCATTTTGGTTGCATGTTGTTAAGCACTGGAATATGAAGACTGAGAAGCTCCTCTCTGATGGCCTGTGGAAAGTTCCAGCTTTTTCTTCTTCAGCGGTTGGAATCCAGTTGAACGACAAACGTGATGTGTTCCTTCCGGATGATCTGCTACTGAAAGACCTTTTCTGGGATTTGTCTGATTCACCGGTGTTCGTTTGGACTCCTCAGCCAAACCATCCAGGCATTCCTCGCTCAAAGCTTCTTGAAATCTACAGAAGCATTGGTGTACGGACCATCTCAAGTGCTGTTGTTAAAGCCGAATCTCTCCCCTCGCTTGCTTCTCTCAGCATCAATGAAACCAGCCCGACCAATGTGTTCATCAGAAAGGGGCTGGTGATGCTCGTTCTCGGTTTCCTTGCGGATCCTGCACTGGACATTGATCCCGGCAGCAGACACGAGTAAGAGCAAGAGCAAAACTTCTTGCTTTGTTGTGTAGCTAATTTTCTAGCCTATTAGCTCAATTGGTAGAGCTATGTGTTTAGACACAAAGATGTGGGTTCAAATCCCACATAGGCTATCTTGATATTAAGTTGTCATTTTTTAAAATATTTCCACACACAAATCATATTGAAAAGAATTGGAGAATTCCAAACTCTTTTTCAACTTAAGTTGAGCAGATTACCAAAATCATGGATCTGAATTTTTTTACGGCTTATTGTGGTTGATGTCAATGTTTTCAATGTGTTTTTACAACTTATTTTGGTTCCGAATGTCATAAAAACAGCCAGCTTATTGTGGTTTATTTTTTTGCTGTCATACACGCAGCAACAGCAAAAAAAAACATGCAGATTAACAAAATCACATATCTGATTTTTTTTTACCAAAATCATGGATTCCAGAGAGCTTATGTCTGTCATTCCGATGTCATAAGCTCCTTCAAACAGCTGGTCAGGCGAGTTTGTAGCTCAATCAATAAATTACAAAAGCAATGACTTTGAACAACACAAAACTTGATAGCAAGTCTTAATAAAAGTTACCAAGTGCAGATCCAAGAGAACCGTGATTCATCCAAAGACAACCATGTAACATTCAAGAGTTGTACCTAACATCCGTATACATTAAATCCTAGTACAAAACACATCCAAATAACATAATTTCTAATACCTAACATTATGTTGTGTTTGCCTATTTAGATAGCTTGATTCAAACCCACCTAGGCTGCTGTTCAAAATTCAGAATTCAAAAGAAGTAAACAGAAAGATATCAGCTCAAACCCTATAATGCAAAGCTCCCATTGTTTTTTATGTTGATTATTTAAGAAATATATCAGCTCAGCTCAATATCTAGACAACCTATGTGGGATTCGAACCCACATCTTTGTGCTACAGCACATTGCTCTACCGATTGAGCTAATAGGCCAAATTTTTTGAAATGCAACAATAAAATTAATACACAAAGCAACATAGTTTCTTTAGTAAGTACACAAACCAAAAGCTTCTGCAATGTTCTCAAACTTGTCAAAAGCTTTAAGCTTCACAATCTGGTCAAGCAAGAATTTGCTCTCAAACTTGTCAAAAGCTTTCAGCAGGGCATGTTGAATTGCTTAAATGTGTCTGATATTAACGAAGGGCATGTTGTTTTGGAAAGATTGCTAGTAATAAGTGCACTTGATTGGCCAAAACAGGATCCACTAGCAGATATGGGAATAAGATTAGGTCTGGATTTGGGCAATGAAGACTTGCTCCAACTCAAATATAAAGAGACAAAAAATTTAGTGTATCATCAGAAATGCATATGAGCCATGTCGCCATGAGACATTTATAGAATGAAAAGAATCATTAATTAGCATGTATCATACCTCAACTGGATTCATTGGAAGCAGTTCATAGCCATTATCAGGTTCAAAGGTCACACCCTCTTCACGTAACTTCGATAATATTGCGGAATAGTTCTCTGGTGAACTTACAATTTTATAGTAGCTACTGCGAAAGGGAAACATATGTACTTAAAATCCACATATACACTCGAATCACGCAAAGAATCTTGTGAAGTTCAAGGCAAACCCAAATTCATCCTTCTTAGAATCCGTTTGGCATAATTTGTAAAAAGCTTATTTGCAATGATAAAAAAACTTTGTTTTAAAAGTGAGGTTAAAGGGGTAGCACAATCAAATTGGAATTTGAAGAAATCAGAATGATAAAAAAGCTTATGATGTATAAATAAACTCTCAGTGCCAACCGGACCCTAATAAATCCATAAGTTCATGAAACAAGTTTGTGCAGCTAAACCTTAAACAACTTCTAGTACGAAGACACCAAGCATCAAGAAACAACAACAATACAAAGACGTGTATAATTCTGACAACAGCAAAACTTTCAGTAGCATGGTACCTCTGTGGTGTATCTTCTTCATCAATCTACTGATAATAAAGAATAATTCCAAAAACTGAAAAAGCTTCAAATCCCCAAACCCTAAATCTCATAATTCAGAAGGGACTCGAAATCATATCCACGAGAGCAAATTAGATTCCTTGTTATCCATGAAATTATCCACTAAACCATAATTTGAAGATCCTACAACAATAATCCCAAAAATCTCAAATCGAAAACCCTAAATCCTGAACTTTTGTAAATCCCTAAAGTTCAAATGGAGAAGAGAGACTTACGGAGTGGTGTCGAAGCTCTCTCTCTTAGCCCTCGAAGCGTCCTCGAACTCCCCCACTCTTCTGTTAGATGGTGTTGAAGCTCTTTCTCTGGGCACTTCTATCGGGCGTTCCGAACTTCCGATCGATCTCCCCCTTTCTGTTATTTCTTTAATATTGATGCCGTTTTAACGGTTGGGGTAAGGAAACCAACCGAGGGGCACGACACGGAAAAATCATAAATCTCAGGGGCATTTGGCGAATTATGTGATACTTTCGTACACCCGACGAATTTAGTCTTACCTTAAGGGCACTAGGCGAAAATTCCGTAAATATTTTGTTAAATATTGAATTTATAGTGAATTTTTAGAAAACATCAAACTAAACTAATCTTTATGCCATGTAACATCAAACTAAACTAGTGTTTGTGTTTGTGTTTCTGATACTTTTGCTCACTTGCAATTATCAATGTTGTTACAAGTCACTTTCATGTACAAAAATTAATTAATTAAGAAAATATATGTAATGGAAGGGAAAAAGGGGCAAATATATGTACATATATACATATATGTAAGGGCGGAGGGAGGGGGCATACGGTGGCTCGAGCTCCCCCTGGAAATTTATATAAAAAAAGTGTGTGTGTATATATATATATATATATATATATATATATATATATATATATATATATATATATATATATATATATATATATATATATATATATATATATATATATATATATATATATATATATATATATATATAATATATATATATATATATATAGGGAAAGGTTCTAGTGAAACAGAAATTACGGTGCAACGGTGAAACGAATGAATATTGTATCATGTTCATATGAATATTGTATTATATGAATATGAACATATGAATATTATGTTGTGTGAATATGAATATGATGTAAATATGGGTATATGCATATGATATTATGTATATTCATATAACATAAAATGAATAACACTATATTCATATTGATATACCATAATATTCACATATGCATATCCACATAACTCAATATTCATATTAATATTACACGATATTCATTCGTTACACCGTTGCACCGTATTTTCCGTTTCACTAGAACTCTTTATATATATATATATAGGGTTTGCTTCAAATGTAAAAAGTCTTTATTGTGTAAAATAGGCTTAACGTGTAAAATTTCCATTTAGGAACAATTTGCGTTCAAAATAAGTAATTTCAATGGGCCGGGCCACGTTTGGTAGTTAACCTGCTCTATTTTCATAGACTCGTCCCTCCGTCTTCCTCGTCCCGTCTTTCATCTTCAATCCCTCTCGAAAATCGGTGGTCACTTGGCTCACCATCGGAGCAGCTTCAATGGACATTTCCGCCCCTTCCCCGTTGGCCTCCTCGTCGTCGGGAGTCGCCTCCGGTCGACAGGTATGTAGTTGGTTCTATATTCGTCCTCCAGTGACCTGTTCCTCTCCTACCCGTTCCTCACCCTCTTTGCCGCCGCTCGTGACCTCCAAATCGGGATGAAGAGGTAGCGGAGGAGGATGCACGAAGACGCCGCCTCACCCCTGGCGATCTGATCTAGGGATATCGATGCCGGATTCCGACCCTCGACCTGCGATTGGCGCTCGTGATTTTAGGTATTTTCCTAGCTCCCTCCTTTCTAATTCAATCCACCTTCACGTTATTTGATTTCAAGTTCGAAATTGAGTTATTGATTTCAATTTGTGCTTCCTTGTATCTATTTTTTTGCCAATTAGTTGCCTGATTTAGATCTTGGTCCATTTACTAGTATAGAATGATTAGAGTATTAGACGATCCCAACTAATGTGTTGTTCTTGGGGATGACCCTCACCCTCTAGGATTTATGTCTGTAATTGTATGATAATCGTTTCCATTGCAGATGATCCCAACTAGTCAGTCTCTCGTCTTCTAGCAGTGTTGTTAGGTGTGAATCCTTGTGTTTACCTGCAGCGGTATCCCAACTTTTTTTTACTAATGTAACAATGCTAATCCAATTACCGCTGCATGACTAGCTTTAGCACTTCTTGTACCACCGACTGAAACCTATACCGCACAAGTGCAACACATTCTATATGGTACTTTTTCCATGCCTGTTAATGCCAATTAGTCAAATTTCCATGCTTGTGTTTTCAAAGACACCTAAAGTACATTGTGACTGATTTACAATTAGACATTCCCCTTTAAAAACTTCATTTTACCATGAAAAATCCATCCTTTATGATTTCCATTTATTTAACATGAATTTATGGCTCCCAAATTGATAAAAGCAAGAACAGGTATCACACAAAAGAACACCAAAGCCTTAAGCCTCCAATGCAAAACTTTGAAGATTCTGCCATTTAAACACCTGACTGTTTTCCCCAATTCCAACTTCCTTGATTTCACACATTCCAGATCCTACTATCTTTCACTACCCTTTTCTCTCATCATCTACTGCCTTACTCATCTCCTACGATCTTTCACAACCTTCTGCACATGTTCCTCTACTGTCTTACTCATCTCCCTCACTAAGTTGTCCATAGAAACACCATCAGCACACCCTTTTCTCTCAATTTCCCTTGCTGTCATACTCTTGACGCAAGCAGCTTGGTGAGACAAATAGTAATACTGTTAGGGTATTAGGATTCAGTGAGGATTTAAAAAAAATTACCTTCCAAACTAAACACTAGCCTAAAATAGTAACACTGTTGGAGTTCATTGTTTCATTAGAAAAAAAAATAACGTGTTTGATTTGTCAGTTTAAAATCAGTGGATTTTCATGGTTGTGCAACTACTAGATGAACAAGAATGGAAGTTTGCAATTTTGCATCTATATCAGTCATTGTGGACCTGTCCAGCTCATTGTGGACCTGTTGCTCTACCTTTTTATTCAGGAGACAATGCGGGTGAAAGATGAAGAATTACAAAACTTGGCTAGGGAGCTCCGTGCCCGGGATTCAACAATAAGGGAGATAGCGGAGAAACTTCCTGATACAGCTGACGCTGCTGAGGCAGCAGCATCTGCTGCTCATATAATGGATGACCAAAGGAGACTTGTGTGTGCTGAAATGGAGCAGCTAAAAGAAGCATCTAATATGCAATTGGAGTCAGCTATGTTTAAGGTGCACTTATCAATCAGTTCTCTTAACCGTCTTCCATTACTTGATACTGTGTAGCTGTTGACAAGATGCTCAATATTTAAAACATATAACTGGGATTATTGGAAACCTTTTTCTAGTTACTTTTGCTTATCCAACAACATCAGTGTGACACTTGTTATTAGTGGTTATTAACTGTCATTATCATTTGGCTGAGTGTGCAGCTCAAAGAGTCTGAAGGCAAGTTGGCTGCCTTGTCTAGAGAGAATGAAGAACTGACTAAGCAAAGAGACTTGGCTCACCAGGAGGCACATCGATATGGAGATCTGAACTGGCAAAGGCTAGGGAGTGTATGTTGGTACTAGAAGCTACCGTTGTGAGAGCTGACGAGAAGGTCAGGATTGCAGAATCAGATGCTGAGGCCAAAATAAAGGAAGCAACTCAGAAAGAATCAGCAGCTGTGAAAGAAAAGCAAGAACTTCTGGCATATGTTAGTGCATTACAAGCGGAACTAAAGAGGTAAATGATCTTTACTGTTTTTAAGTGTCATTGGTATGTCTCCTGTGCATTGAATCCATTGATATGATATCATAAAATCACATCTTCATAACATTTTGAACTACATGAATCACTGATAATCTCAATCGTTGAAAGACCACAAGCTTTTTTGGAGAGATATCAAATTGAACTTTGAAGGTTTAAGGAACTGAATTGAAAAGCCTGTTTATTTTAATCAACTACCATTTGGACTAGCAAAGTATATATGTTCAGCATATTAGGTGTCTGCGTAAGAAAGCTAAACTCTCCTTTTAAAAATAACGTTATTCCAGCGATGCGTTTCTGGGCTTTAATATGAAATGGACACCTTGTTAATATTTTTCGATGTGGTGAATACCATAGCCTCTCAGATCAGATCACTTCTCATCTTTTTAATGGCTTATTTTTTATTTATTATTGCTGCTTCTAATTGTGTCACCCTCACCACCACGAGTTTATTGATTATTACTAGCTCTTTACTTCAAAGATCTACATCTTTTGTTCCTCTCAGCTAATCCGCATAACTCAGGATGCTATTGTATCCATGGAATTAATTAGAAGCTCTTTTGTATGTCACTTCTAACTTTCCGATACCCTATTTCTAGCATTTACTTTGTAAGCTAACTAGATTAGTCTTGAAAATTGAGAGGCAGTATTTATCTGCATCAGATCTGTCTTTGAGCACATGCATTAGCATTCCTAATTGCTTGGTCAGCTGGCTATAGATCGCAGGGGTTTGACAAAACTGATGGATCTTATCCTGTTCTCTTCTGCAGACAGAAGATCAATGCAAACCCGATTTTTGAGAAGACGGAATCGTGCTCAGACATCAGTGACAATGTCGACAAAGCATGCCTCGGCATTTCCTCAAGAGAGGTTTCTGTTGCAGAGCAAGGCGTAGTTAATGTCTCAGAAGTTGACCAAGCAACCACCGACATTCGATCAGTTGGGAGCGATCAATGGAACGATATTCAGGCAACAGAGGCCAGCATTTCCGATGTCAGAGAGGTGGAACGAAGCAGCCTGGACATTCCCGTTGTCACCCCACCAGTCGGAAGCCAAAACAATCAAGACCCCAACACTTCCCACCAGCCTTGAGCATCTAACCTGAAACAAATTCATCATCTTGAGTTTACCAGGTAATCATACAAGAACATGGTACTTACAGAACCGCGGAGGAAGTTGAGAATGTCATGAAAACTTGTTACTACTGCCATAGCTCGGAATCATTTATGTGTTGTGTACAGCAAAGCTTTAGCCATTACTGAACTCATAAACCTGACGGCGAAGACCTTATTTCTTCTAAAGGCTGTGATGCCTTATGATGTGTTATGAGATGTTATGTATTCTGAACGTTGTAGTAGTTTCTTGGTGAGCTACACCAATGTCTGAGATAGCAGTAGTGTAGGTTTGGTATGACTGCACCATTCCTGAAGGCTTATGAAACATCGTGTTGTGAACCCTATGCCACCTTTATTAGGCTCTGTTTGGTACAACGGCTGAAATCAAAATTCTTTTTAAACTTTAAGCATCGTGTTGTGAACCTTTATGCCTTTGCGAGTTGAAAACTTGTGATGGACTCGTACAATTTTTCTTAGACAACAGTCGAAACTTTTAAGGCCATCTTTATTGGCAAACCAAATGTTGGATTTACAGTGTAGTTTTTATCTAATCTCTCTTGCACATTAATGTAATAATTTTCTATTGTGAAATACTTGAAGAAAATGAGTTCTAAATGTAAATTGTCAAATTAAATGACTTTTAAAAAACATTAGATTAATCTTTATGTCAAACACTAGTTGATTGTAAAAATCACACTATTGATATATTTTCTACCAAAGTGCGAGCAACAAATACTACTCCATAGTAAGTTTGAAATAGGATGGGATATTGTGAAAATTAGGCACACAACAAAATTTTAATTGTCTTTATTAAATATTGATGGTAAAGGAAAAAATTAGGAAAAATATATATAAAATAGTAATGTGCAAATATAAGAAGCTAAAGTGCAAAAATAAGATTGTAATGTGCACATTTAGAATACAAGTGTGCAAAAGTAAGATACAGTTGTGCCTATTTGAAATACAATTGTGCACATTTAGAATACAAGTGTGCAAAAATAAGATACAATTGTGCAGATTTAGAATATAAGTATGCATACAACAACTACTAAAAATTAATGAAGGAATCTGACAAATGTCTGCCCCCCCCCCCCCCCCTGCACATGCGTGTGCCCCCCCTTCTCGGACAAGATTTAAAAAAAAAATTTCAAGAATTTTTTTCCCGTGTTAACACTTTCTGCTGTGCAAGTATAACTTGCTTTTGTGCACATATAACATCTTATTGTGCAAATATAAGTTTATTTTGTGCAGACATAATAATTCATTATGGGGTAAATAGGTAAATGTGCCTATTTCAATTATAAAAATTTATAATTGAAATATGTTTAATTTATGGGTAAATTGGTAAATGTCTAATTTTATGGGTAAATGCACTTTTTCCCGTTTTCGACACCTTTTCTGCAACTGTGAAGTGCATTTGTGCAACTGTAAAGTGCAAATATAAGAACATAAAGTGTGAAAATAAAATTGTAATGTGCACATTTAGAATACAGGTGTGCAAAAGTAAGATACAATTGTGCAAATTTAAACTACATTTGTGCAAAAGTAAGATACAATTGTGCAAAAGTAAGATAGAATTGTGCAAAAGTAGGATACAATTGTGCATAACTAAGATTATAATGTGCATGATTAACAATTTGCAATTGTTGCGTTCTTGTCTATTATCAGTATTATGTAACCTATGTGGGATTTGAACCCACATCTTTGTGCAAATGCACATTGCTCTACCAATTGAGCTAATAGGCTAAATTATGATTTTCATGCTAAAATAGAAGAACCTAATCAACCTAAAGCATATCGCAATAAAATTCTAAAATCCAGTTAGCTCATTATTCACAAACAATTTGACAATGTTATGAACATGAAATTAGCTCCAAATCAACCCAACAACACAACCATATCATCAATTTCAGTCAATTTGACTTTTGACAAAAAGCCCCAAATTCTAAAACACATCGCAATATAAAATTCTAAAATTCAATTAGCTCATGATCGATAAACAATTTGACAATGATATGAACATGAAATTAGCTCAAAATAAACTCAACAACACAACCATATCATCAATTTCAATCAATTTGGCTTTTGGCAAAAAACCCCAAATTCTAAAACATATCGCAATCTAAAATTCGAAAATTCAATTAGCTCATGATCCATAAACAATTTGACAATGATATGAACATGAAATTAGCTCAAAATCAACCCAACAACACAACCATATCATCAATTTCAATCAATTTGCCTTTTGGCAAAAAGCCCCAAATTCTGCTCCTTAATAAAACCCTAGGTTTTAAATCTCAATCTAAATCATTTAAACACTATTTTGTCCAAATATAATTTTAAATTGTGCAAATATAATATTATGTTGTGCGTTTATAAACTACGGAATAATTTTATAATTTATTCAATTTAGATAAGGGCATATTTGGGAAGAAAGGGAAAATATGGGTGAAAATTGTAATTTCAACATCATCTTCCTCACATCGACCAGTAACCCTCTATGTAGAAACGAAGGTTGCGCAGTGGACTTCGGCAAGCTCCCGGTGGCAGCTTAGGGCACGACGGAGCAAGGGGGAGGGAGATACGGGACCGTGGTGGCGTGGCGAGTCTGTTGGTGGCAATCGCTAGTGGCTTCGGTGGTGGGAAGGTGGCGGTCGAAGGCGGTGAATCCGCGCTCCGGTGTTGCTGGGCAAGGCGGAGTGGGTTAGCGATTCCGATGGGGATTCCGGCTATTGCGAGGAGGAGAAGCCGGATCCACGTCTGCCTTGTCGAATTGACCAATGCACGATGCTTGATTCCGGCGATTGCGAGGCTTCCGACAATTGCAAGGATTCCGCTGATTGCAAATATTCCGGCGATATTGAAGACGAGGATTCCGGCGATTGAGATGTTGTGCTAGTCCGATGCTCGATTCCCCGTCTCCTGCCATGCTCGATGCCACCGCCTCGCCTCCAGCGTCCTGCCATTTCCAGAGTTTTTTGAGCGCACAGGCAGGGAAGAAGAAGCGGTTTAGTTTTTTTTTAACAACCCGGTTCGGTTTTTTAAAAAAAAAACAGGGCACGGATCCGGTTTTAAATTTTTTTACACGTTAAGCAGATTTTACACGTTAAGGAGTTTTTACATTTTAAAGCTTCCCTATATATATATACATTTTAGCAAAAGAGGCATTTAAAAGACAAAACAACATTATAGTACAAGTGGTTAGAGAGAAGAGTGTGGTAAATTAAGGTTTTAAGTTCGAATCACCCATCCTTCCTCATTTTTCAATTTTTTTGTCCAACCCTTTCTAAACGCTTTTCTTTCATTTCTTTTCAATTTTTTTGCCCAACCCTTTCTAAACGCTTTTATTTCATTTCCCCCTTTCATTGAACCCATTGGTGGCCGGCTCGCTACAGACCTACAACAAGACAGCAAGAGCTCAGACCTACAACAAGACAGCAAGAGCTCAGACCTCGGTGGTCGGCGCACAGTGAAACAGTGATTGAGCCCCCCTGGAGAAATTTCTGCCTCCGTCCTTGGAGTGAAGGGCGGGCAATAGAGAGCATACGGGGCCGAGAGTGCAGAGAGAAAGAGAGTTTAGGAGATGAGAGTGAAGGGTTTTTTGAGCATCACATTTACAACAACAATGGAGTTTGGGGGAGAGAAAGAACAGAAGAAGACAGAGGAGTGAAGAAGGCGACAAAGGAAACTGGAAAAGTGAGTTGTTTTTTTTTTATTTCTTTCTTTCTAAGAGAGTTTACATTTAAAATGATTGACCTATCCGTCTTTAGATGGACCTATGTATAAGGTCTCGTCAAATACTAATCGACATGATAATGCTTGATCAGAGTACAGACTTACTTGGTCATCACTTAGCTGTAATATCAACCCATATATCACTTTCAATTTAGCTTGGTTGAATTAGATAATCGTGTTGACTTAATTTACAGGGTGCAAAGATAATTCCAGAGCCTGATCTTGACCTTTTTATCCCCAGTTTGCTACTCCTAAGCAAACAGAACAACACTGGTTCTACATGAGAAGTTGCAGCATAGGAAATGGAAGGAGCTCAAATCAACCGCCACGGATCTATTCAAGGTATAGATCATGATCTGGAGAAGGAAATCAAAGAGTTTGAGGAAGCAAAGGACATTACCGGACCTTGTGCAACACCGCCACGGAGATGAGGCCATTGTTGTTCGTGTCGTATAGTTGGAGATCGTCGGGATCTCCTTGAGGCCAGTTTCATCGCCTTCAACCTTCCAAGAGTGACCTCGTCGGCGGAGGCATGAGATCCGAGAAGGAGGGAACTAAAGGAGAGGAGAAATCGTCCGAGAGAGCAAGGATATATCGATCCCTGATCATCATAGATCTTCACCACCACAATCATGCCAAAGCTCGTTCGGCGACCCAGAACCATCATAGATTCGGAGCAAGGACCGATCACTGACGCCTACAGTGAGACAGTAAGAGCTCGGACCTCGGTGGTCGGCGTGCATCGAAACAGTGATTGAGCCCCCCTAGAGAAATTCCTACCTCCGCCCCTGCACACATGTACATATATACACATATGTATGTATGTGTATACATACATACATACATACATACATACATACATACATACATACATACATACATACATACATACATATATGTACATATGTACATATGTATACATACATACATACATACATACATACATACATACATACATACATACATACATACATACATACATACATACATATATGTATGTATGTATGTATGTATGTATGTATAAAGTGTGAGGTTATGCCATATCCAAATATAACCTATATTTGACAGATGTCAAACATGCTTCAAATAAAAAGTTTGTCGTGTTGTAGTGTTTTGTTCAATCACAAACATCAATCCAAATGTTTACCAACATTTTCTAAATGCATAATTATGTGTTCAATGAAGAAGATCGAAGTGACAAGGAGCTGAATTTATGCATGCATACATAGATACATATACACATATATACATATACACACATATGTATGTATGTGTATACATACATATATATATATGTGCACATGTATACATATGTATGTATATATACATACGTGTGTGTGTGTGTATATATATATATACATATATACATATACACACATATGTATGTATGTGTATGCATACATATATATGTATGTATGTGTATGCATACATATATATGTATGTATGTGTATACATACATATATATGTATGTATGTGCACATGTATACATATGTATGTATATATATATATATATATAATATAGGGGATGGGTCCGGTGTACTCATGCCTTATTGTGTATCATGTACACACATCTAGGCCGTTGATTTAGTAAATCGGATGGTTGTGATAATTAGACATTTTTTTCCTTTTTTTGATAATAAAAATGGTGGGGCCCATGGGTTACTTTGGCTTTACCTGCCAAAAGGTAGCGCGTGAGGGGAGGGAGATCTCCTGTTTGAGAACTGTAGGTGAGAGGAGCCGGTTGAATTGAATTTGGGTTGTGTTTAGTGGGCCCAAATTTGCTCTTTTTTTTGTGGATTATTATAAACCCTTATTTATATTTAAATTGTTAAATTATGTATTCATAATTTTCATAAAAAAAATAGATTATGATTTGGTTTTAATTAACGCTCTATATTATTATTGTGAGTTTTCCTTAAAAAAAAGATTATTCGAAGGTATCGATAGATTATTCGAAGGTGTTGATAAATTATTCAAAGGTATCGACATATTATTCAATTGTATCAAAGGATTATTCAGTGCTACGACCGGCTTTACATTGTTAATACATTGCTGATGATTGTTTTACTAATGAGCCTAATGTAGTACAGTAATTAGTAAATAACTAAATATGCACATGCATATTTACTAATTACTGTACTACATTAGGCTCATTAGTAAAACAATCATCAGCAATTTTCCAGCAGTTTTAATTAGCAATTTATTCTCAATCTGCTCCATGCTCTAGTTTGAACAATAACTGAATAATCCTAGCAAGTGTAACCAGACGATTAGCTCCGTGCATGAGCTCAGTAGCATCTACTAGAAATTCTTTTCCATATTTAGAATCAAATGCCAATTGAACTTGCAGCAACTCAGGCAAATCAGCACATCTTGGAGCAGTAAAAAAACACACTAGATATTGCTTCTTTTAGGCCTAAAGGGCATTTCCTGCAAAATAGATATAATAAGATGAGTAACAAATATAAGAACATAGTGTCAGATCAAGATCGTATCAGTATTGAATACTGCAAAATAATGCCTGTGTGATTAGTCAGAGCAAAGGGGTCAGTTGGGATGAAAAGAGGATTCAAGAGCCCATTGGCTAAAAGCGGCCTTGCGAAATGTTTTAGCTACTACATGTTAGATTATGGAGGAAATCCATAACAGTAAGTGCACACTTCACAACAGTAATTGATCCATACATTATTCACATTTACATATTATACAAATCAAAATTATATATTATTCACGTTGTAGGGGATGAATCCCATGAAAACCACACATACCTCTGCATAAATTCAATTTTTCCCCGAATAACCAATAAACCCCATGAAAACACTCACAACCAGCCTCTCATCTCACCCAATTTCACAATCCTAACTCTAAATTCTTAGGAAAGCCACCCATACCTTTGCATAATTCGAATAACCGTACCCTTGTATCATATGACAACCCACAAAATATACCCCTTATATAAACAAATCCACATATACCTCTGCATAATTTCAAGGCAACCCCCACATACCTCTTCATAATTTGGGTTTACACCCGAATAACCCATTAATCCCATCAAAAACAACTCACAATCTATCTCCCATCACACCCAATTCTACAAAACCCTAAACAAAATTATCAACACAATGACCCATACTTATGCATAATATTGCTTTTCCCCGAATAAATCTTACATCTCATACAAATCGACCCATGTCGATTCAAAACAACCCAGAAATTTGTTTGGTTTTGGGTACAGACCAAGAAGAAAACCTAAACGAAGGTAGAAAGTCGGGGATGGTCGGGGCTTACCGGAGAAGGTTGGGGTTGGTCCCGGAGAAGGCCTTTCCCTTGAATTTGTTGGCCGGTCTCTTTGGTTTCGCCGTCGATTCGCTCTCCGATGTGGGGTGTTTTGCTCTCCGCCCTGGTCCATGCTTGGTGGAGTGTGTTTCCTCCGGTCAGCTGCCGACGTTGGTACTGGTGGGTCGTCGGTGGCGCGGGTACTGGTGGACAGGTCGTCGATTTTTGAACCGCCGTCGCCGCCTTCGCTTGCCTGCCGGACAATATGTCACACACGATGTCACCTGAGCCACAACGGTTCGCACAATCGCCGCCCTATTCAGATCGAAACCCTCCTCCTCTCTCGCTGTTCACCGCACCTTTTTTCTCTCTGTTTGAAAAGCCCGATTGTTGGGTAGGGATTTGGAGTGTGTAACAGGGTTTTGGGCTTATATATATTGTAGGTTTATAATTCAGTATTTCAGTTTGTGTTTTGTTCAACCCGGTCTATGTTAAACCGGTTTAATATCTTATTTTGGGTGAACCCGTCACTACCTTTATGTAATCGTCTCCCTCAGGCATTTGCAGAATCAATCAAAATACAAAACCAATTCCCAAACCCCTAAACTCTCTCAAATCAAAGTCTTCGTTCTAGTGTTCTTCGGATTGATTCTACTTCCTCAATCTCTAGACCTAGTTCACTCACCTTCGAACTTATCAATGAGTTTCTAGGCTGAGATCTATCCCAAATTATCAATCGTTCATCTTAATTTCATCAAAATGGAGTTGAAGAATGGAAATCCCATCTCATTGGTATCAGAGCGCTAAGTTCCTGCGACCATGGTGAATGAAACTCTTCCACGAGCAAGCCAAGATTGGACCAAGCAAATAGGCTCGCACTCGTCGGGATTCGATGAGGTGAGATCTGGGGACATCGAGATCAGTAAGATGATGAGCAGAATTGAAGGAATGCTCTCCAAGATGCTGGCGGAAAAGCACTCACGGGAGACCGACGATTTCCTCCGGAAGGGAAGCTCCTCGCCACCACCAACGCCATATCCGCCTGATTCGTTCAGAGCGAGACAGATCAGTGCTCCATCGCCCGGGCTGTGTGCACGCCGGCCATAGAAAATCCATCAGAGAGGTCAGATCTATCCCCGAAATCACGTGACGAGGTTATTGAAGATGGAGAGACCGAAATTTGACGGAACTCGTATGCGTGAGTGGGTCGCACTCTGTGAAGAATTTTTCTACTTAAACCGAACAGTTCCTGAGTTGATGGTTCGTGAAGCCTCTCTTCACTTCGAAGGAAAGGCGCTTCAATGGCATCACGACTACCTCCGAAACAGGTATGGTCTATACCCTTCATGGCCAGAATATATGATTGATATGTCAGCTCGATTTGGCTGGGATGCATATGTAATCAGTTGTAATCGAGGGTTAGGATCGACTGCTATGAGTGATGAAACCGATTGGAATGTGCAAAGGATTGATGATTTAAAGGGGTATGGGGTAGTGTATACTCCCAGGGTGATTGATGATAATCAAACTGTTACAAAGGCATGTGCAGGATGGGTCGCACACCAAGTGCTCGACGAAATGTCTGCACAAAATAAGAGTAATGAAATCGATGTTAATGCTCATTTAAATGAAGTGCTCGAGCTAGTAAACAAGGATGTGAAGCGGGTTGAGATAGATGAGTTATCAAGCCTAGATGAATTTCATAGCACTACACATAAGGATTCATCTAAAGTTGTTGAAATATCAAAGCAAACTGAAGAGATAACTCATAAACAAGAAGTAGAGGAATGCAAGGCATCAAGTGAAAATCAGTGTGAAGAGGTAGAAGATGAGCCTTCAATTGCAGCAGAGGGCATAGAGGTAGTTGCATACCAAGTGCTCGATGAAACGCCTGCATTAGTGGAGATCAAGAAGGTCCCAAAATCTGTTGTTGGTTTGAATCGAGATGAACAGCTTAAGCAGACTGAGTTGAATAGGGCTCCAATCTTGGTGAGGAATCATTTTAATTGAGTTGCAAGTCAGTCGTTTGATGAGATGTCAGACACTTTTCCTAAAGAAACGATGTTGGCTGAGTACGCAGTGAGTTCAAATAAGGAGCAAGGGACCTTAAGTTGTGACAAGAGACGACAACCATGGGTAACTTATTAAGAGTGTGCTTATTTGGAAGAGGAGAAGTGTTTGCTGAGCACAGGAATGAGTCCATTGCTACGAAAGGTGAGCCGACTGATTTGTTTAAAGGGCAGCGCGTTTTCGATCCTAGAATCATAGGTGCACATATGATATTTGATTGTAGTGTTCCTTTTGGATGTTTGTCACTGTTTGATGATGTCAAGAAGCTAGAAAACCATCAAGATATGGTAGAGAATATTGAACTTTTTCTAGAAGGGCCAAAGTTGTTATATGTTGCGCTGATTTTTTATGTCAAAGGACATTTTATTGGGCTGGATAGATGCTCTTACCCTCGTTTCGATGTGCTGATATTCGATCCCGGAGGTGCAAGCATGCTATTTGATAGTAGTGTTTTGGTCAGCCTGCTAGAAAACTCTCAATATGTGGTAGAACATGTTGCTTTATTGACTTTCGATCCGGGAGGAGATTCACCTATGAGTAAGGCTCTTTGGTTATCTTCTATCACCGTTGATGTTATTGCCCCACGTTTGCTTGCAAATTTGATGGAAAATTGGGAGTATATTGGGGATCTTGGTGCTGCTGAACTACTTCTCCAGGCCTCATCTGTAACTGCGTTTCTTTTGATCCTTAGGGACAAGGATCCTTCAAGGAGAAAGCATTGTGATGGGGCTACTGAAACAAATAGTAGGACTGAGATTGCATTCATTGAAGCTTTGGGAATGAATATTGCGAAGCTAGAGCTATCACTTGGTGTTTTTTATGCTTATTTAGTTGTTCAGTTTGGGTTCTCTGCAGAGCTACAAGAAGTTTGGGTCCTGTGTGAGGTCGATTTCAGAAAATTGGCCATCAGTAGGGATGAATGGCACTGGCAAGTTGCAGCTGAGGGGAGCTTCTCTGTCGATATGTTATTGACATATCACATTTTATTAGCTTGCACCTCTCAACAAGGTATGGGCAGAGCTTTAGTTTTAAAGCTACCTTGTAGGAAGCAAGGAGTACTTGAGTTTCATACAAGTGAGGCAAAGGTGAGCTTTCAAAGAAAATTTGAAGGAGCTACATCTCCGAAGGGCAAGCTGACAGAGGCTGCTGAAACTGCACATTATTCATGGCTATTAGGAGTTTCTCTTGAGAATTATTTAAATACTATAAGGTTAGAGAAGATGCGGGCTGAAGAGGAAACAAGAGTTGAGTGTCAAATGTTGATTGCGATGCTAGTTAGTACTGCTATGCAGGATCTATGGCTCCTCTACCTCTATGCAGTAAATGCCACTTCTTTCGTTTTCGACCCCGGTGGACAATGCCCCAAGTTTGCAGTTGAGACTCATCAGGACGCTCATTTCAGATGATCAGATTGCAGTTGACCGATCCTTGAGGACAAGGATCATTTCAACAAGGGAGATCTGTAACAGGGTTTTGGGCTTATATATATTGTAGGTTTATAATTCAGTATTTCAGTTTGTGTTTTGTTCAACCCGATCTATGTTAAACCGGTTTAATATCTTATTTTGGGTGAACCCGTCACTACCTTTATGTAATCGTCTCCCTCAGGCATTTGCAGAATCAATCAAAATACAAAACCAATTCCCAAAACCCTAAACTCTCTCAAATCAAAGTCTTCGTTCTAGTGTTCTTTGGATTGATTCTACTTCCTCAATCTCTAGACCTAGTTCACTCACCTTCGAACTTATCAATGAGTTTCTAGGCTGAGATCTATCCCAAATTATCAATCGTTCATCTTAATTTCATCAAAATGGAGTTGAAGAACGGAAATCCCGTCTCAGAGTGGGTAGTTCCAGAGGATCGACCAATCGAAAACCCAGAGAATCAAACAATCGAAAATCCAAAGAATCGTGAATTTGGGGATTTTTGAAAAATTACCTCACACCATCAATGGAGGAGAGAAAGAGAGAGGAAAGGCTGACCAGAGAAGGGGTTGATCGGCGACGCCGGCGGGTGCTGGAGACTGGAGGAGATGGTTCGGTCGAAGGTGTGGCGATGGAGACTGAAGGAGATGGCTCCATGGTGTGCGGCGATTGTCCATGGTGTTCTCTAGGGTTATGTTGAAAACTGAAAAATAGAAAGTACACAGGGATACATGCGCCTTTATTGAAATGGGGGGTGTGAAGTTTTTTTTTTTTTTTTACAAAGTTACCCCCTTATGTGGCATAATCTTAACCCTTAATTTCCTTTAGATCAATGGCCTAGATGTGTGTACATGATACACAATAAGGCTTGAGTACATATGATCCATACTCTCTCTCTCTATATATATATTTTATTTATTTTTTAATTTTTCCGGGGGGGCTCGAGCCACCGCATGCCCCCTGCCTCCGCCCCTGCATGTAGTATCATGCTTAGGACTTGCACTTACGAATGAGCATTCTTATTCTGTATGTGTTTGAATACAGAACGACCGTTATCTATGAGTCGTAGAGTCTTTGCTATGGTCATATAGGACAACTCAGCATCATCGGGTTTTCCTGTTAGAGTCTGGTTGATTGATATATTTATGGTGCGGCACGACCGAGCATCCTACCTTGGTTGTGGTATGGGCATGAATGGTTGATTATACCTGGTTCGGCATGACCGTGCATCCTACCTCAGTTGTGGTATGAACATGTATGATGTAGTTGGAGATATGGGATATGCCCCTTGGCATTATATGTGGATCCATTTAATCGTTTTCTGCATATATATAAACTGGCAGCATGCTTGTGTGAGTTAAATTCCAGCACTGCATTAGAGCATCCTTTACTCTTGCTATAGGCATATTATATGTTCTCAGCGCGGTCAGAGGACTAGCAGGCGAACTCTTGGCCTGACTTTGTGGTATAGTTTCAGGCACCCGATCCACTACTTGATTTTGTGCTGCCATGACAGAGTCCATTCTTATGGCGGAGAGTGAGTGTTTGAACCCTGACTTCACCAGATTCATACTTTTAGGATTTCTCCCTACTTATAATCTATTTTGACACGGCGTTGCCGCGGCACTAATTGTATCGTTTTCAGAACTATGTTTTTTGCAATGAAAAAGGGTTTCTGCGTTGTAGACTTAGGACAGGTACATGGGTTTACCCCAGGGTCTCCAACGGGCCTTACAGATTTGGGTGCGAAATCCCACTTTAAACTAAATATATTTGGTTTCAAACCTTCAACATGTACTCAGAGCGCAAGATCCTAACGAGGGGTTTTATCCCTTGAAACGCAACTCGAGAATCATAATCTCGGGCCGTTACACTAGTGCAGTACTGAAATTTAAATCACACAAGCATGCATGCTGACGCGCCACTACCAAAAAAACAGGAAATAACCATGGATTGTTTAGCAACGTCATATGGTTGTGGCCGAAGTCGTGGCTGATAGTTACGAATGTAGCCACGACCTAACATGTCGTCGCTAAATAAGCGTCGATTGAAAATTTCCGTGGCTAAATCTATGGCTGGGGTGATGACATAAATTCGTGTCCAGAATGTCGTGATTATTAGCCACCATCATAAATGTCGTAGCTAAATTCATGGATGTTAGCCACGAATTTATCCACGGTTGAAATATTCGTGGCTGATTTCGACGCTAATATGGTCATGCCCATTGTTCGTGACTGTATCCGAATCTCGGTAATTCTTCACACAAATTAAAGCAAATAATAATTTTAAGGCCAAAATATCACCGAAAAAAATATTAGAGCCCAAAGGCGGTCAAGCTCAATATCAAAGATAGTCAAAATCCAAAGATAGTCAACTCGTTAGTGGTAGTCAAAGTCCAATGAATATGGAAGTCCAATTAATAGCTCTCGACGTATTAAGAAGCCTAATTAATAGTCACGGTCATATCCGTGGCTAATGTCATGGCTATTTACAGTTAACCTCAAATGACACACTTAATTTCTAACGGGCTTTAATTTATTATGGGCTCAAATATGGCTATTTTTTTCCGTCAACTGGCCCTTTAATGGTATATGTCTTTATGTATAAATAAATACTCGAACATATAAAAAACTAATAATTATTGAATAAAATGTGTTTTGAGGGAAAAAAATCATACAAGTAACTAATAATCGTTGAATAAAACCTTATATTAAATAATAATTCATATGGGAATATTAGGAGAGTTTATTTTGAGGAAACGTCATTTAAGTAGCTATTAATTGTGGAATAAAACCTTATTTTATCTAATAAAATGTCATAAGAATACTATAAGTGTGTATTTTAAGGGAAAATCTAATAAGTTGCCAATAGACCTGTCAAAACACAACCCGACCCGGTGACCCGGCCCGAAAAATTTCCGACCCGAACCCGAAAATTTTGACCCGAATTTTTTTTTCGCCTCGAACCCGAAAAACCTGAAATTTTCCGGGTAATCCGGGTTTCGACCCGGTAACCCGATTGACCCGGTAATTTTGACCCGGTGACCCAATTGACCCGGTTGATTTATAATTATATATAATTAATTTTTTTTATATATAATTAAAATTTATCACAAAATTATCAAATAATGATTTTTTTAATTTAAAAAGGAAAAAATTGACAAACCCGAAATCGACCCGAACCCGATCAAACCCGAAATCCGTTTTACCCGAAACCCGAAGTGACCCGACCCGAACCCGACCCGAATGACTCGTTTGACAGGTCTAGTTGCCAATGATTGTGGAATA
Organism: Persicaria tinctoria; assembly: GCA_037127255.1. Classification (NCBI taxonomy): domain Eukaryota; kingdom Viridiplantae; phylum Streptophyta; class Magnoliopsida; order Caryophyllales; family Polygonaceae; genus Persicaria; species Persicaria tinctoria. The sequence continues at coordinate 12,951,588 of JBANSL010000007.1, read as the reverse complement.
AAACCTTATATTATCTAAAAAATTCTTATAACAATACTATAAGTGTGTGTTTAAGGGAAAAATCATATAAGTACCTAATGTTTGTGGAATAAAACCTTATATTATATAATAAATTATTATAAGAATACTATAAGTGTTGGTTTTGAGGGGAAATCATATAAGTAGCTAATCATTTTGTAATAAAATCTTATATTAACTAATTAATTGTTATAAAAATACTATAACTGTGTTTTGAGGAAAAATCATATAAGTAACTAATAATTGTGGAATAAAACCTTATATTCTTATTATAATACTATAAGAGTACGTTTTGAGAAAAACTCGTATAAGTAACGAATAAATGTTTAACATAACCTTATATTAACTACTAAATTCTTATTAGAATACTATAAGAGCGTGTTTTGAGAAAAGCTCATATAAGTAACGAATAAATGTTTAATAAAACCTTATATTGACTACTAAATTCCTATTAGAATACTATAAGAGTATGTTTTGAGAAAAACTCATATAAGTAACGAATAAATGTTTAATATAACATTATATTAATTAATAAATTCTTATTAGAATACTATATATAAGAGTATGTTTTGAAGAAAACTCATAAGTAACTAACAAATGTTTAATAAAACCTTATTTTAACTACTATATTCTTATTAGAATACTATAAGAGTATGTTTTGAGGAAAACTCATATAAGTAACTAACAAATGTTTAATAAAACCTTATTTTAACTACTAAATTCTTATTATAATACTATAAGAGTACGTTTTGAGAAAAACTCGTATAAGTAACGAATAAATGTTTAACATAACCTTATATTAACTACTAAATTCTTATTAGAATACTATAAGTATGTTTTGAGAAAAGCTCATATAACTAACGAATAAATGTTTAATAAAATCTTATATTGACTACTAAATTCTTATTATAATACTATAAGAGCGTGTTTTGAGAAAAGCTCATATAAGTAACGAATAAATGTTTAATAAAACCTTATATTGACTACTAAATTCCTATTAGAATACTATAAGAGTATGTTTTGAGAAAAACTCATATAAGTAACGAATAAATGTTTAATAAAACCTTATTGTAATTACTAAATTGTTATTAGAATACTATAAGAGTATGTTTTGAGAAAAATCATATAAGTAACGAATAAATGTTTAATAAAACCTTATATTGACTACTAAATTTTTATTAGAATATTATAAGAGTATGTTTTGAGAATAACTCACATAAGTAATGAATAAATGTTTAATATAACATTATACTCTGTATTAACTAATAAATTCTTATTAGAATACTATCAAAGTATGTTTTGAGGAAAACGCATACAAGTAACTGACAAATGTTTAATAAAACCGTATTTTAACTACTAAATTCTTATTAGAATAATATAAGAGTATGTTTTGAGAAAAATCAGACAAGTACTGATTTATCTTGGACAAGCACTCTCTCTGGTAAGGAAAAGACTGACCTAGCATTCAGTTGGTGGACGGTGTGGAATACGCGCAATAGATTTAATCTTAATTAAATATAGATACATCTGCTGATCTTCTTCCTTTTTGTTATCCACACGGCGACATATCGCCATCCGCACGGTGGAGGTGTCGGACTCCCAGACCGGCAGGCAATGTGGAGGTGTCGGACTCGGACACCGGCAGGCAATGTGGAGGTGTCGGACTCGGAGACCGGCAGACGGCAAAGGCGGTGTCGGACTCCCAAACCTGCATCCAATACCCGAGGTAAGTTCGAAGCCTATATATAACAAAGCGATGCCCGAGTTAAACTACAAAGTTTTCGATTCAAAATACAAATTCTAACATCAGAGGAAATGGCGTTACCGGAAGAAGATGGCGGAGGCGTTTTACCGTTCGACATTTTTAGCTATAGCGATCCGGAGGAGCTCGTGAAGAAGATCGGGGTAAGTTAATATTGTTACAGCGTATCGTTTATATATAGCGGAACCTTTATATAATTATGTTTGAATAGAATCATATTATAGCATATAGCGGAACCTTTATGTAATTAGGTTTGAATAGAATCATAGCATATAGCGGAACCTTGGTATAATTAGGTTTGAATTTAATCATATTATAGCGGAACGTTACCTTTATGTAATTAGGTTTGAATAGAATCATATTATAGCATATAGCGGAACCTTTATATAATTAGGTTTGAATTTAATCATATTATAGCAGAACGTTTATATAGAGGTAACCTTTATGTCATTAAGTTTGAATGTATATGATGGTTTTTCTCGAAACATAAGATAGCATAGTTTTGTAAAACGAAAGCATCATATAATATAGCATTTTTGATAATATAATCCAAAAAAGTTCTTAGTACAGAATATGGTTCGATGTTTACAGTCGATGGTTCTTAGTACATAAGTGACATTATGCAGGAACAAAACCAACCTCTAGATGTGGGTACAGAATATGGTTCGATGTTTACAGTCGATGGTTATTGGGCAGATCAAGAAAACATGAAGGCATGGGCTAGATACGTAGGGAAGATTAAGAACATGGTACTTGTGATCACTCGGTCATGGAAGAACCAAATGAGTGGTTTGGGTACCTTTCGTCTAGTGTGTGATAAGTACGGAGGGGGTAGAGATATTCCAAATGTCGACAAGGATTTTCCGCCTGCAGTGAGTAGGCGCGGGAAAACGACAAAGATCGGATGCATGTTTGCGCTGGAGGGTCGTCAAAATGATGCTGACAATTGGACCATGAAGGTTATATGCGGTGTGCATAACCACAAGCTAAACGATGTGATGTTAGGACATCCCTATGCCGGTAGATTAACTCCAGATCAACATCGGCAGGTTCGATGGGATACAGTGATTGGGATAAAACCGGGGGTTATGTTGCGCGGGATGAAGTATGATGATCATGACTGCGTGACTGACATTCGTCAAGTCTACAATGCACGAGCCCAGTTGCGGAGAACCGCTGCAGAAGGACGGAGGGACCTGCCTCAAGCGCTTCACAAACTCAAACAAAAGGGATACTTTATCGCCACACGGAATTCCTCTAAAGCAGGAGTAGTCGAGGTTACTGATGTGTTTTTGTCCCATCCGAACTCCCGACATCTTCTGATGTTGTTTCCGTATGTTATCGTGATGGACTCGACCTACAAGACGAACGAGTAAGAGGAATCACATTACTGTCGACTACTTTTATATATGTCATACGTTGTAGTAAATTGTTTGACTAATTTATTAAAATGTTAGGTACGAAATGCCGTTGCTGGAGATCGTAGGGATTACTAGCACGAAGAACACATTTGCAATTGCGTTCGTATTCATGGCAGGCGAGAGCGCAGAACACTATAGTTGGGCACTAAGGCGACTACGCTATTTGTGCGGTCAACGACTCCCAGAAGTTATTTATACAGACAGAGAGTTGGGTCTTATCAAGGCTCTTCGGGAGGAGTTACCCACGGTAAAGCATATGTTGTGCACTTATCATATTATGTGCAACATTGAAATGAAGGGCAGTATAGCCCCCCAAGTTGGCCATCCCCTGTCTCGACGAGATCCCCAGCTGCCGATACAGATATGCCAGGACTCCCGCACCCCATGCATACTCTCCTGTGACTCGGTGATCAGTCACGAAATCCAAAGCATTGATCGGAATGGTGGTCGTGGTCCGGTCGTTTAAAATCAAGCAACCAAAAACCTCCAACAGATATCCGGTTGCGATGATAGTTGGGGGTGTCTGCGCGTTGTGAACTAGTTGGCCCATATGGAAATCTAGGCTTCCTTGGTAAAAAGCATTTCCACTTCGTACAAAGTCTTGAGGAGCGAAGCCTAATTTATCCATCAACCACGCCTGCCGCAGCTGGTTTGTGCTGTTAGGTCTCAAGGCCTTTCCGTCAATGGGAAGACCAAACAGCTTGTGCACATCGTGCAAGGTAATTGTCATCTCCCCCCACGGGAGATGGAAGCTGTTGGTCTCTGGATGCCACCGGTATAGAAATGCTTGGATGAGACAGTGATCCACTGTGTCCATCCTGATGTCATCCATCAAATGCAACCCACTCTGCTTCGCCACATGCCACCATTCCCACTGCCCAGGTAGACGAGGCCAGTTGCGCACTGCATGCCACCGGTCTGCACGCCTAATGCTCTTGACTGTCATCTCGACCTCCTGTAAGACAAATAATAAGAGTATGAGCTGGACGGATACCACAGTTGCATATAACATAACAATAATTACATAACAAATCGTTCATACATTAACACACACCTCACTCAACCACAGATGCTGACACCTGTGAGTCCTATAGTGTCGTAGTGGCTCCACATACATGGGGCGGCCGTCGTCCACATCCCTACTGTTCAACTCGTCATTCATCCCAGGACGACAGTTGGGGTTATGCTCGGGAGCTGTACTGGAAATACCTCCAAACCTGTCTGTGAGCCCGAAGGGGTTAGACGCTCCAGCCCCTGTACCACCTGCTGGGTTTGAGGAGGATGCCCCCTCGTCGCGGATGGGCTGCTGAGTCATGCCCTCCCAGTTCGGCCACAATCCAGATCCACCCACGGTTGAATAAATGGGGGTGGTCTGGTCGACTAATCGTTCCCACGCACTATCTTGACGCGTGTAAGCGGTGTCGTCCTCGTCGGCTACTGTATACATGGGGTTTTGGGGGCTGGTTGGGACGTATGGTGTCTCCGGCAATTCTGTAGTGTCGACATCGTCGACGGTGTAATCTGCCAAGAAATCCTCGTCGTCCCGCCCTAGAAACGACGTACTTGCCCTTGCGGGCTCTTGCATCGGTCGCTGTATGGATGGCTGTCTAATGGCCGATGTGCTGGCTCTCGCCGGCTCTATCGGCCTATCACCTCTCCTCACAGAGGCCGTGGGCCTTACCCGTTCCCGCTGGCTTAGCGCCCGCCTCATCATCTACATTACAAAATTCCATATCCATTAGGTGAACGTAAATTCCATAATATATTTGTCCGTTTATCTAATTTTATCAATATTCAAATTTTATCTAATTTAGTATAATTTTATCAATATTCAAATGTACATAAAATCTAATTTTATCTAATTATATCAATATTCAAATCTAATTTTATCTAATAATAACATAAACTTAACATACCAAATATGAGTTCTAATTTCATCAATATTCCATATCTAATAACATAAACTTCACATAAACTTAATATAAAATCTAATTATATCTAATTTTATCAATATTCTAATTTTATCTAATTATATCAATATTCAAATCTAATTTCATCAATATTCCATATCTAATAACATAAACTTCACATAAAATCATTAATTACCTCCGATGCAGCTTGCGCCCGAGGATCATTCGGCGGGGGTTGTGAAGCGGAACGCACTTCGGGAGACTCGGGACGCGGATTCCGCGTCTCTGATGAAGAGGCGGATCGAGTTCTGCCAAAAAACCGATCTAACAAACTGTTGAACTTCGGCATTTTGGAGCTCAACTATGACGAAAGAGAGTAAGAGATGGAGTTGATGAGTAAGAGATGGAGTTGATGTGTGTGGTGCAAGAGTGGCTCTCGTTCCCTCCTTCCATTTATACTACGACGGAGGCGGAACCCGACACCGGCGTGGCCAAAGCTGACGCAAAGGGTGGCCGACTTGACTGATGGGACGGAGCCTGAAGATTCCCCCCCCACGCCAGGCCTCTGTCGGTCTCGGACTCTGGCACCGCCTGCACCTCGGCTGACGAACACTGACGCCGATTCGACTGATGGGACGGAGCCTGAAGATTCCCCCGCGCCAGGCCTCTGTCGGTCTCGGACTCCGGCACCTCCCGATCTGCGACGCCGACGCCGACTGCCTCACCTGCCGGGTCTAGGACTCCGGCTCCGCCACCGTGCAAATGGCGAGACGGCCGCCGTGCAAATAGCAGAACCGATCTTCTTGCACGACATCCTTATTATTCTAAATGAGCCGGAAGAGCACACTATCGGCCGTTCATTAGTTAAAATTGAAGATCAACGGTTGAGAATGGCCGGAGAGAGGGCCTATCCTGGTTCTTCATCGACGTCAGCTTCCCACCGCCTTGATGCCTTTGTCTCCTGATTGCCAGTTGCCACCGCCTTTGTCCTCCTGCCTGACTGCTGCTCCTCGTGGTCGCCTTTCCCCTCTCTTATCCTCTTCCTCTATCTCTCGTCTTGGTTGACGATTCACCGCCTCAATGCGTTTTTCATCCTTCCACTACCAAGTAACACAAGTCTTCTTCTTCTCTGTTTCGCATGTTCGGTATTCAACCCTTGGCGCCTTCAATTCGATTCTTCCCATTGCTGGTTCTTGCTCCCCAACTTCTTCCGCTTCAATTCGATGGTGACAAATCTGAATTTTGTTCTTGAACCTCCATCTTCTTTTGTCTCCCAGTGAATTACAAAAGTAAAACTGCGAAATTCTCCAAGTTGAAGCACCAATTTGTGGAGAAATCAATATCCTCTCTACTCAAACCCTCAACAATGGCTTCAATTGCAGGTGTATTTCTATTTTCTATGTTCCTTTTTTCAATTAGATTCGGTGCCCTAATTTAGGATTTGGTTTTGAGAAGTCGGTCACAGCACCACGACTAACCAGATTTGCCTCTTTCGTTTAAATATGATGCCCTAATTTCGGATTTGGTTTTGAGAATTTGGTTAAACTATATGGCTAACTAGGAGATCTCGTTAATTTCTCCATTTCAATTTCATTTTCTCGTTTTACATTGATATGCTCTCTCTTCGATTCCGCAAGGATTTAGCTCATAAGTAATGCTTTTAGAAAGGTAAACCAATATTATAAATTTTCTATTATTGCTTCATCTGCAGTTGAATAATCTGTTATGCCATTGCATGTATACTTTTCAGCATTGCTATGAAATTCTTACACAGGCTTTGGTAAATTGTTTGGCAGGACGGCATGATAGTATTTACTATAAAGTTGTTCTCCCTCTTCGTTTTGTTTATGGAATTCCTCAGGTTGGTTTGACAACAGGTATGTTTTTGGCTTCAGTTTCATTTGTTTTCTCATTTCGCCTTTTCTATTCTTTCATATACGTTTAATTCCAGGTTTGATTAAAGGTCCCCAGATCCAAGATGGGTAGGTTTATTAGAAGAGTAAGGTATTTCACTAATTAAGGTTGTTAATTCTACGTACTTCCATTTTCTCCATCTCTTGAACCTTGCTTTGGGCTCATTTTTTCTTTTCTTTTGCGCAATGTTGTGGTCTTATAGCTATAACTGGTCTATAACCCTAAATGGAATTTACTGATGGCTGATGTAGGAAGGTTTTGATGCTACAAGGTGGCTGGACAGAAATCTAATACGCATTTGCTCCAAATTTAAATTGTTTTTTACAAGTTTTTAACAACAGTCTTAATGAGACTGCTTACTTTCGGATGTCCTTGAACCGAGAGAGCATTACTAATGCAACTATCATGATTCAGCCATCAGTTATAGCTTATTCATTCAACTCTCCACCTGCTCCAGTTTTTATTGGACGTGGCTTCTATTGCAGCTGATCGTATACTCTTGGTGGATTCGTATTTTAGTGTAGTTATTTTCCATGGAATGACAATAGCTCAATGGCGAAACATGGGATACCAGAATGACCCTAACCATGAGGTACATATTTGTTCCTTCACTCCACTTTTCTGTTGTCATATTCTTCCAGTTCACATCGGGTTAATCATACCCGGAATATTTTTAAACCTCCATAAGCTTTTATTTGATCATCCATAGATTCACTTTTATCTCTATTGTAGCATCATTAAGCAAGTTGGTGCTATCTTTAACCCTTGATGTGCTTCTCATACAGTTTCATAGGATGCTAAAATATAAAGCAAATTTTTTCTTTACAACTAACTCATATCCATCTTGAAGTATCGTATATCCATTTTGAGAGAGAATGAATACTTATTTATGATTGAACTGCATTATAAATTTTCAAAATCCTACAACAGCTTGATATTCTAGCTTCCCTGTACTCTAATACTCTTAATTTTTTTTCTTGCTAATTCTTGTTTTGTGTTTGTATTTCGTTTATTTGTGAAGAGTTTCCACATTTTGATCATGTTGGGGATTTGGAAGAAGAGAGAGTTTCGTTGTAGGGTGATAGAGGCGGAGACTGAACCTGAAAGGAATGGGGATGAGGTACTTGATTCATTTGTTCTAAGGCCTCTTTTCTGCTTGTGTTAGTGATTTAGGTGTTTCTGTTTAGTTTTATTAATGGAAAAGATTGGTTCATTTGTTCTAAGGCCTCTTTTCTTAGTTCTGTTGATTTTCTTAGCCGTGAAGTCCTTTCCGACCTTCAGTTCAAATAATTGGCTTATCACGATACCACCACCTTCCTCTATTCCTTCAGATTGGTGTAGTTCAGTCTGAATGAAATCGGTTCCGTGCTAAAATGACTCAGAGGAGAGGATAGAGAGTGACTCTTAGAGGATAGCGACCTCCATCTCATCCTGTAGAAAAGCAAATGCTCAAAGTAAGAGATCTAGAAAGATAACGAGAATGGATTATCTACAAGGAAAGTGTATGCTTAACCCTACTAACTAAATGTTTACAATTCTTTAGGGGCTGAGGCCACCTTCGAATCCGTACATATTTATGAGGAGCATCCTAGCTTCAGATTCTGTGTGTAGAAGTGAGGGCAAAGATCTTTTTTTTTTATGCACTTTAGTAACACTTCTACCCCAGGGCTACTGCTGTACTTTGATAAAAAGTAAGATGACTAAACCTGATCAGAGACAACCATGCCTACATGCTTCAAGGGATTTTTCATTTAATATGTTATTTGGGTGAATGTGACTAAAGGGTTAATAGATAATAGGAAAAATGAGTGATTCTTGAATCTTGATATTTTGTCAATTCCTGCTCACTATGAACTGTTTTTCCATATGTCTAACTGAAACTCTTTTTTCATGTTTTTTGTTTTAAACTGATCATTGGGGTTAACCATTTTAGGGGAAGGACACACATGAAGAAAGCAAGGCCTCAAGCTCATCTGATTTACACAGACTAATTCAGATCTTGAACGAGTAATCAATAACACCTCTCTTTGAGTCAGTTTAATCTTGTAATCATTTTGTCAATTGTATTTCCCAATGAGTTAGATTGAAGTGTATTTCATGTAGGAAACTGAGTAGTTGGTCCCTGACAAGGCTCCTGTTTCGATTCAAAATAGCATGGCCAATACAAATGTGGACGAAATCATGGCTCAAGTAGGTCTTCAGGTGTTGCTTCTAATATTGGATCATTATTTATCTTTGGTGTTTTTATAGTTATGGGCCTTATGGTTGCTATAGTTTTTTTTTAATTAACTGTGATTGTGTTATGTCCTGAGGTCAATTAGGGATGAATCCGGGTTGATTTGAGAGAAGAAGGTGAAGGGGATGAGATGTAGAGTTCAGAGATGAGAGGAGATGAGAAAGAACGAACACAGACGATAGAGAGGAAGAAGAAGGTAGGGAAAGAAGAAAGATTGGTAATTCCTTTCATTGATGTCCAAGCTCTGTCTATTACAAGGCTTATAAGGCTGGGTTTCCCTATAGTTGGGCCTTTGGCCCACTCACTACCATCCAAGCCTAATCATAACAATACTCCCCCCTTTACAAAGACTTGTCCTCAAGTCTTAAGCTGCAACGATGGGAAATTTGTAGAGTACTCCCATGACATAACAAGTAATTGATGGAAACACAAATCCCTAAGGGAAAAAAAATATTCAAAATCAATACGATAGGCTAGGGAGCTACTTGGAATCTGATGGTGGAGGATGGGGAAACACCTGTGCAGCTCCCTCATGTCCTCTAGCATGGACCATAGCTACTTGAAGCCCTTTATATGACAACAACAATTTCCCAAGACAGCCCCCATTTGGTCTTTGTGCAGCTTGTAAAGCATTATTTACCTTGCCACAAATAGCTCTTATAGCCTCCTAATCCTTGCACGTACAATCCATTGCAAGATGTCCATGGCACCACTCATTAGTCCCCTTTCATGTCAGCCCATTGCAGCCCTGCGTACTCAATCAACAATGGAAACAAGCAGCTATGACCCCTCAATTATTAATTCCATCAGGTCCTGAAATAAGAACTCCTATATAGGATGCTCAGTTGCTCAGTTGATTCTCCTGTATAGCTGTCATAAGAGAGAAAGCTCAGTTGAACTCCATAATCACTGCTAGAAAATCACATCCATTGCACCCACTGATGCGCCTGATACCCATGCTCTTTGAGCACACATGAGTAGATGCTCTTTATCCACCCGGATCAAAAATCAAAATCATATTCAACCCCCTATGAACTCCAACCTGAAGCAGCATGTGACCAAAACATCCGCCTCCTGTCACACAGCATTGCAATTCCACTTTCCTGTTGATGAACAATGATGCCACTGAATCGGTGAACAAACTGAAGCATCTTTCAATGAAAACACCCCTCCTGATATTGTCTCTCCCTCTATCGAAAGGCCATGTGATCCGCTTCTGAAGATTAGAATCTCTCGACCCCGGTCTATGACGATATGAGAAGCTATCCTCACCCATCACCCTTGTTACTAACCAGAATTCTTTTTTGGGCATTTTCACAAACACCTTGTGTGCACTAGGTGATTTCAAACACTCCCTTGAATCCGTTCTCCAATTTGCCATCCTGATTTCTATTAGCTCAATCAAGAGCACAACTAACTCACCCAATTCCTTGAACGGACTATAGAAAATCAAGGCAGAACATGGATTAGATGCTACCTGGTTGGGTTGGGTATCAGGCGCTGGTTTTGGATTCTCAGGGACTTCGATCGGCGATGCCGTTGGAATCCTTTCCAGCTCCTTCGAATCATCCATCTTCGAATCAGCCATGACTGTATCTTCTGGGACTTCAACCTTCGATTTTTCTCCTTCAAGATTCAAAGAGGTAGGAGACATTGAGGAGTTGATGCAGATTTCTGGCTTGTTGACTTCCTCGATGAAATGCGGACTCGAGTTAATTTTCTGAATTGATTCTTCAATTGGGTTGATTTCAATTTCAGATTCTTCATCAAGAACACTCTCCTCGACTGAACCTTCTTTCTCTTCGGTTGATGCCTGAACTTTGCTCCGGCAGGGCTCCTCGTGTATTTTCTTAACCAACGCCTCCATCCTGCGGAGGTTCTCTTGCATTCTTATACGTCGTTCCCAAGACTCCGAAGGAGAAGCTGCTGTCGACCGGTGTTCGCTAATGTGCAGAAGAGGTTGAGTCCGATTCTTAGGTTCCTGAAACCCGTCGTCGATCTCAGCCTCAAGAATCAACTCCATTCGACAACATCCATCATATATGTTTCTGTGATTGAAAGATTCGATGGCTCTGATAGCCGAATCTTTCTGTTGGAAGCGAATCCTTGAGTGATACTGCTCGCCAGGGCAAAAAACTTCTATGCATTCGATCCTCCCAAACCTAGCGAACAAGCAATCGAGCTCTTCCCACGAAATCGAATACCTCAGTAGATGAATCTTGAGGAGAAGGGTTCGACCCTTCGATTCTTTTCGCGAAGCGGCCCCCTTTGAACTCAAATCGATTGGATCAATTGTTGATTTCTCCATCGATCCCATCCTGCGCATAATTTCTTTGAATTGTATCCTCCAATCGTCACTTGTTGAAGCATTTGACTGTGAAGAAACCATGGCCGCCATTGTCGTCCTTTGAAGTTGCGAATTCCAGTACCAAATCGAAAAAAATGAAGAGAAAAATCTGAGTAATAGGTCGGAAGATCTACTGTTCTGATACCATTGTTATGTCCTGAGGTCAATTAGGGATGAATCCGGGTTGATTTGAGAGAAGAAGGTGAAGGGGATGAGATGTAGAGTTCAGAGATGAGAGGAGATGAGAAAGAACGAACACAGACGATAGAGAGGAAGAAGAAGGTAGGGAAAGAAGAAAGATTGGTAATTCCTTTCATTGATGTCCAAGCTCTGTCTATTACAAGGCTCATAAGGCTGGGTTTCCCTATAGTTGGGCCTTTGGCCCACTCACTACCATCCAAGCCTAATCATAACAGATTGCTCCTATTCATTATTTCCACCCCTTTCATGTTAAATGGAACAAGTGCTTCAATTTATGCTAGTAGCTATGCATTGCATATGTGATTGGGGCTACAATGCTTATTGGCCTCTGTTATCTTCATCTTTAGCCAATAAGGAGCCAACTCTCCCTTTGTTTCAGTGATATTAGGGGTCCTTTCTCTTTTAATAAGTGTTTCCCTATCATTGTCTGTTTGGAATGACTTGCATGAATATGAATGTATTCTGATCTCTTGCGCTTCAAAATGATCTTCATAGTGAAGCCATTCTTAAGTGCAACTGCTGTTTGGTATTTGATATTTTTAACAGATCATTACACTGCAGTGATCGAAGTTCTTGCTATTATTTGATCCATCATGTTGATCCACTGTGATTGCAATGTGGATGTACTTTGTATTTAGAGAACCTTTAATCTGTTATTAGACACCCTTTACTCTATAATACCCATAGCGGATACGATACCATATGGTCATATACACCTTGGATACAACCAGATACACATTGATCATATCTTTTAGTCTTTTACCATGACAAATATGGCCAATACCACTGTGGACATGGTGTGATATGTTTCGGATGCACATTCACACCGTGCTTATTCTAGGTAATTTTAACACGAAAACTTATTCTAGGTATTCATCTAAAGTTATTATTTGTATTCATCTAAAGTTATTATTTGTAATTTGTAACCTCATATATGTTATCACTTATTCTAGGTAATTTTAACACGAAAACTTAACCGTGCTTTACGCACAGTTCATAGTAAAAAGGGCCCATAGCCCTACGCTAAGACATGATTTGTCCATATGATGTATATCATATCATGACAAGAAATGGTTTGATGTGAAATATATATACTAGTGTAGATCTCGTCCCGTGTACGGAGAATGCGTTAATATAAATATAATTTTTTTTTCTCCGAAAAATAATATAAATATAAATAAAATTAGTTCGACAGGTTATATATAATCTAAATATTTTTTAAAATAGATTCTCTCAAAATATAAATAAAATTCACATTTATAAGGTACTATGTAAAAGTTTTTTTTCTAATCTATGGTTAATTAAATCTCGTGTAATTTAATTAGATAGTTAATTTTTAAAAATATTTTAATATTCCTTTTTATTAAATATGTAGTATATATTTATTACATTAGTTTACTAAAATATCTATGTGCGGATGGATTGTGGCTACATATATGGCTATATAATATTTTAATTATTTATTTTGGCCTCAAAAAATAATATAGATAGATATAAAATAACAATTGTTAAATGATTGATTTTGATATAAATAATTATTTTCACCAAAAAATAATCTAAATATAAATAAAATAGCACCTATCAAATATTACATATTTATCTATTAATATTTTTGGTAAGTATGACTATGAAAATTAGTTTTATTAATTATTTTTGTTATTACTACTACAACGTTTAATTATATTGATATAGTTTTTTCCTTATATAACATTTACTCTTTTATAAGATATTCCATCTATCCAATTATATGTGTTAATGGTAAAATAAAATAATTATTTTTATTAGATTTCTTTTTTGACGGGAGAAAGCTTTGTGAGACGCACTCACGCGCCGCCACTCAGCAGACACAACGTACTTTTCTTTCCGGAGCACAACCGATGACAACGAATCCATACGATGAATCTGTATAATTGATGTTGTGTTTGTGCCTTATCCTTTTGTTTGTCTAATCCCGTCTAGATGGTATTTTATCAAGATGCCTCCTTTTTTGTAAAAGAATTACCTTGCGTTTGGACTTGCGTCTTCTTGATAACTTCATGTAGCTATTGGCTTGAATTTCAAACCTTACAATCTGTCTAGGCGAATGAAATCAGTTGCGTGAATATGTCACCTAGTTTGTAAGCGCCTAAATTTGTATGATTAATTGGTGATCTTATCTTTTATAATTTGTTGAAGAAAAAGGGTCAACAATATTCCTATTTTGTAGTCTTCTAGTTGTTCAATCAGTGTTAGCTATTAGCAAAAGTGGACTATAATTAATTATTTTTATTAAATTTCTTTTTTGACGTGAGAAAGTTTTACGAGATGTACTCACGCACCGCCACGTAGACAGATGCACTCACACGCAGGCGACAATGCACCGGTTTTAGTATATGTACTAGCGCAGTACCCGTGCGTAACGCACGAGATTTGTAAAATATATTATATATTTTAGAAGATATTATTACAATTTATCACAATTATATATATATTATAATATTTATTATGATAATATGAAAAAGTCTATAGCGAAATACTATTAAATCGAAACATCCAAATAATCCTAAAAATAAATCAAATCTAATAAACTGGTTCCGCAAACTCAATTCACATATTCAATCGATAATTAAAAGGTTCTATATAGATCCCAACAATTTCATTAATCCATATTGTCGGAGAATTCAAGGCGTCGTTGCGCAGTTTTGGGGTTGGAGGTATCGTCGGGTCTAAGAAATCTGTAAAATAAAAATAGGTCATATTAATATAGGTATATTAAGTAGTAAAAGATAAAACAAATAAGTGGAATAAGGAATGACCTTCTTATATACACGTTACTTTCGGGAAAAGTCGGATTTACATACATCTTCGTCACATCGGCTAAAGTTTTTAATATTATCTCACCTACACACAACAAAAGTTAAACAAAGTAAAGAATACACGTTCACGATGTAAAATAAAAGAAATTGTAATTATTGACAGTATTGAGAAATAAGGTGAATATGAGTTGAAACTTACCTCCATCAACTTGTATATCCACAAATTGGAATATAACCATTGTCTTTGCAGATCCGGATCGATGGTATATAGTGGATCAAATAATTTCAGACCAACAGAGCACCTCAGTATACGATTTATGTGGTAAAAAATTCAATGTCAAAGGTGATAAAGTAAATAAATTTTAACAAAATACACAAATCAATGCATGTACAAATGAACTTGCATATCAATGCATATGCATGGTTTTCTTAATTAAAAAAAAAACTTAAAAGATAGGTATGTGTTTTGTTTAGATTGTTCTTTTATTTATTATTATTTTTTTAGTTATTATAATTAATAACGATCGATAGTTAATCAATCTGAGTAAAAAAGGTAAAACAATTTTATTTTTAGTTTGTATTTTTATTTTAATTAGAAGGTCGGTTTTTTTTAAGGGTCAACAACAGAGAAATAAATGTAAAAGAAAAATAAAAATAATAAGGGGATATGTGAAATTAACTAAATTGATTTGTGAAACAAAGGGTTTGTAAAAATAAAAAACATTTAGGAACGCATCGTTCTACCCATCCTCCTCCTCTTCCAAGTCAACCCCCAAATTGAAACCCTAGAATCTCTGCAAATTCAATCTTCTTCGATTGCGATCGGTCACTGCGCTCCCTAGTCTCGTTTCCGCCGGCGTCATCGTACCGTTCGCATCCGGCCACCAATCGCACCCCTTCCAAATGTGGCGCGCCGACCGCTCGCATCTCCATCTTTTATCTATGTTTTCGAAACCACCACCTCCCAAACATCCCTGTAGAGGATTTCGGTCCTGCACCCACTCGCCCACCAATCGATTCCAGTACCACTCGCATCCCTTATAGATGCGGCGGGCCGACCACTCGCAACCACCACCCCCAAGGTTGTCTGTCAATAAATCCGCCCTGCAACCTGCTCCATGTAAAAACCTTTGTGATTCAACCTCGATCTGAGAAGCAAGAAGAAGACACAAAGAAAAAATTTACAGTGGGAATGATTGGCAAATAGGTGATTTCTGGATTTCTTTACAATTTCATTTTACAATCGACGTTTACAAAGATTCATAGACTTGTCTGAACATTTTGTATTCCGTGAAAGACGGTAGGACATGGAGCGGATTGAACATCAATTCGACGATATGGCGGAGATGTTGCAGAGTTGGACGGGTACACAAGGAGTGCAGGCAAGTGATACTTCAAAGAATTTGATTATTCTTTCTTAATTATTTGCATTTATATGATATACATTTCCAATTAACATGGATGAGAGGTAGGAGAAACTTTATGGAATATAACAAATAATTAACAAAGCAAAACAGAAGAAAATTAGGACAAATATAAATAGATAAAATAATTTCCAAGCCTGACAAAAGAAAGAGAAACAATAATCAAATGACAATGTCTTGATTGAATAATGTCAATAAACGAATAAGTAAATCAAAATAATCCTTGTAGTTGAAAGCATAATGGGTAAATTTTCAACATTTCCATTCTTATAATCCTTTTCAATCTTGACAACTTGTTTCTTTGTGGAAAGTGTTAAATCAGTGACCTCATCTTCACCAAGTTGATCAACGTCGATAGTATCACATGGTCGTTTTAATGGAGTCTCTATTTGCTGCAAGCCTTTTTTTGAATTCAGTTATTATAGCTTGATCATCTGTCACCTTGTACACAGTAGATCCAAAATTGGAATCCTCAATATTGTACTCATTCACATCAATTATGAACAAAAAGGTTTTGTTCAAAAAGACATGAAGATCTGCTGGTAAACAAAATTTTAGAGGATAATTGATTCTGAATATATATAAAGTCGATTATGAATATGGGGATATTTATTAAATAAGAGAAATGCAAAGACCTCATCAGACATGAAATTGTGTAATCTTTTGGTTAAACAACATCTCGACATATATTAAATAAGAGAAATTTTAGAGGATAAATGTGTAATATTTTGGTTAAACAAAATCATTTGAACTGTTATTTTTATTTATTATTTATTGTTGCATATAGGAGATTCATCTTTGCAGATCCGAGTTTGCTTTGTTATTTTGCTTTATTTTGGTGATTCATCTTCTCAAGTTTAAATTTCTTATGACTCAATTCAGAATGTTCGCGTGGAGAAGGAGGGGAAGATTTGCTTCCCCATTCATATGAGTATTCACCTACAGCAGTAACAAATTCTAAATTTGTGGAAGGAGACGGAGAAAGAGATTCAGAAATTTCAGGATAAGGAGGAAAAGATTAAGAAACAGAATCAGGAGTTGCGGGATAAGGATGAAAAGATGAAGAAAGAAATTCAGAAATCGCATGATGAGGAGGAAAGGTTGAAACTAATAAGTTTGTCCAGGGTCATTTTTAGCTTGAACACAATCACTTGGTTGGGTTGAGCTTGGAGTGAATTGATTGGCTAATTTTTTATTAGCTATGGATAATTTTGTGGTTTAGATGTTGCATTCATTCAGTTTTTTTTTTAAAAAAAAACCTTAAACGTGAGAAACTTTTGATTAGCTATGGATAATTATGTGGTTTAGATGCTGCATTCATTCAGTTTTTTTTTTAAAAAAAAAACCTTAAACGTGAGAAGAATTTTAAACAATTGGAGAAATAATTGGGGATTTATCCTAAATTTTTAACTTTAAATGTATGGTTGCCACGTATCCCAAATTGCAAGTGTTTTAGTATTATACTAGTTTAGTACCCACACTTTTGTGCGGGTTTTTTTTTAAAATCAATATATTTATTATTTAATATTAGTAAATATATTAAAAAAATTTCTAAATAAACTCTAAACTCTAGAAAGACATTAATAGTTAATTTGTAAATTATAATTATAGAATAGAAATTTGTACATTAATCACCTCGAAAACTATAACGTTTGAGTGGGGGTAGAAAAACACAAATTAACTAAATCAAGTCGATTCTCAAAGTTTTGCTTTTACACTATCTTATAAACAAACAATTGCATGCAAATACTAATTAAGAGTCAGTTCGAATAAATTATAAACAAACAAACAAAGTAGAAAGATAAAATGCTAAAAATTAGATCGATGACAAGATTGCAAGAAATTTAAAATAAATTATAATGATCAATAAAAACTTACAGTGAAGAAGACACATTGATGGAGAGATGATCTAATTTATAGAATTGAAGACGCAAGTGTATTTTTGTATACGAATCTTATTGAAAAGATTCAATATATATTTTGTTAGTTATTTAAGTTTATCCGAATTGTTATTCAAATTCAAAATTGCAATAATATCCAATTCAAAATAATTTTAGTGAAATTAATAAAAAAATTAAAAAAGAAAATCAATCGGTTAAGATTTAGGGGAAAATGAATGAATGAATGAATGAATTACATATTTAAATAAGTAATTTGATTTATAATAAATAATGAAAAGAAAACCAATTTGATTTTTGAAGTTATTTAAGTTTATCCGAATTGTTATTCAAATTCAAAATTGCAATAATATCCAATTCAAAATAAATTTAATGAAATTAATAAAAAAGAAATTTAAAAAGAAAATCAATCGGTTGAGATTTAGGGAAAAATGAATGAATTAATTAATTACGTATTTAAATAAGTAATTTGATTTATAATAAATAATAAAAAGAAACCCAATTAGATTTTTAAAGTTATTTAAGTTTATTCGAATTGTTATTCAAATTCAAAATTGTAGTAATATCCAATTCAAAATAATTTCAATGAAATTAATAAAAAAAAAATTAAAAAGAAAATCAATCGGTTAAGATTTAGGGAAAAATGAATGAATTAATTAATTACGTATTTAAATAAGTAATTTTATTTATAATAAATAATAAAAATAAAACCAAAATTAGATTTTGTTAGTTATTTAAGTTCATCTGAATTGTTATTCAAATTCAAAATTGAAATAATATCCAATTCAAAATAATTTTAATGAAATTAATAAAAAGAATTTTAAAAATAAAATCAATCGGTTAAGATTTAGGGGAAAATTAATTAATTAATTACTTACATATTTAAATAAGAAATTTGATTTATAATAAATAATAGTTTATTTAAAAATTGAAACATACCTAATTGGTTAATATTCCTATGCTAAAGTAGAAGGCGTCACATCAACATATAAAATTCAATCGAGACCAAAACCTAATTGACACCTTCAATTTCGAATACATGATTAGATCGGTCAGTGTAAACAAACTAATAAATATTTAAACACAATTACCTTTTCCAAGATCATTGTAGCTTAGGGACCTAGACATTCTTAATAGGGGCAATTTCCATACAGGCCACGAAATTAGGCTATATTAGGAATCCGTCTCCCACCCTCTCCATATTTGGGATTTGTCCACCGAATTTTTCATCATGCTGAAATTTTTGTTTTCAGCAAAAAAAAAATCCACGAAATTTAGTGTTTTTTTTTCCACATTTCCAGAGTTGCTGAAACAGAATTGCTGAAACCCCTGTGCCACCATCTGTTTCAGCAGTTTTTTTTCGCTGTTTTTCGTTTGTTTTTTTGCGTTTCCAGAATTGCTGAAACCCATGTGCCACCCTTTGTTTATCTGTTTCATCAGTTTTTTTTCGTTTTTTTTTTTTTTGCGTTTCCAGAGTTGCTGAAACCCCGATTTCAGCACTGTTGTTGATGCTGAAACCCCGATATCAGCAACGTTGTTGATGCTGAAATTGTTGCTGAAATCGTGTTACGGGATATAAAATTTAGCCTATGCGGGATTCGAACCCACGTATTTGTGCATAAACACATCGCTCTACCATTGAGCTAAGAGGCTTTTAAAGGAGATTTAAAGCAAATTCAACAACAACAATTTCAGCAAATTCATAGGAAAATGGACAACACACTTCTAAACCATTACCTTTCCCACTTCTGACGAATTGCATTTACATGTTTTGATTAGCTCTAATCCACAATTCCTCTATCTAAATAGTCCAAATTCATAGGAAAATGGACAACACACTAAATCAGATTAGTTGCTTAAATAAAGAAAAAGGAAAAACAGTGAATATGTGCATAGAATGGTTCATCTACATACATATTTTCCAGATCAAACAAAGAAAACGACGGATTAAGACATGTATATGAACAAAGCTGCAACTAACAATAAGAGCTTCAAAACACTTGCAGATAAAAAATTATCTTCAACCAAAACAGAAAGATCTGAAAATTGAAAATCAAACACAGACGGGTCAAACCTAAACAGAAAAAACTGAAATACCTCGAGCACCGTCGATCTGGATTTCAAGTGGTGGTGGAGGACGACAACGTCGTTTCCTTCTTCCTCCGTCGTCGATTTCACCGCCAGAAGTGTGGATACTTCACGATAGACAATCTCGGCAAAATCCTCGCCTTCGATCGAGATTTCAGCAAGATCCAGGGGATAGCGAGAGCGAGAGGGAGGCGCCATCGATTGATCTCGATCTGCTGGAATCTCGATCGCTCCTCGCCATCACCGAATGAAATCTGATCTGCTGGAACCTCGATCTCACTCACAGTTTGAACAGCGTCGATTGATTTCAGCAGGATCCTCGCATTCGATCGAGATTTCAGCAGCATCCAAGGGAGAGCGAGAGGGAGACGTCCTCGATTGATCTCAATCTGTTGGAAACCCGATCGAGATTTCAACAAGATCCTCGCCTTCGTTCAGATCTGGAACGATCGCCCTCGAGGTCGCAGATCCTCGCCTTCGCAGATCCCCAATCTGCTGGAACGATCGCCTTCGTTCAGAACCTCGCCTTCGTTCAGATCTGGAATCTCGAGTGAGATGCCGCAGGTCGCCCTCGAGATCGGGGAACAGGTCGCAGGTCGTCGTCGAGGTCGCCGCTGGTCACCGGATCTGGAACGAGGCGTTGTTGAAGATCCAGCCAGATCTGGAACGATCTCAACAAGCGGAGGCAATGTCGGAGGCAGGGGCTTCCATGGCCGTCGACGACGCCAGCGTAGGTAACGGAGGAAGAAAGCAAGGTCGGAGGCAGCAATGGTGAACGGCGGAGGAGCGATGGAGAACGACGGAGGAGCGAGATCTGAAACATCGAAGAGGTTATTTCGTCTATGGATTTGTGGTGCTGAAACGGCAATAGATGTATGAAATTAGGGGGGTAATTTTGTCCAGAAAAAATTATGTTGACAAAACCCTAATTTTACAAGGGTGGGAGACACTCTCCAAATAGAGGCCCAAAAAAGGGCCCGTTGGGCAAATTTTCTCTTCTTAATACGCGAAAAATACGGAGTAATATTCTATCAGATTCGTGTGGTGTTTAGGTGTTGTGGTAATAACTCGTCCATGTAATGAAATTTTTTAGGGGTACACTCTTTTTCATCGTCTGGAAAAAAAAAAGATTAATTCAAACGCATAAACTCCAGAATGAACTCCATAACGATCGAAACTAATCCACACAAACAAATAAACTAAATAGAAAGACGTGATTAAGGAATTTAATCAAAACGAAACTAATCCACACAAACGTGATTAAAGAACTCCATCATCAATTGATTTAACTCAGTCAAACCGAAATGAATCTCACAAACGCATAAACTAAAATAATATTTAACGTACATACCTTTTTTTCGATGATTCCTATTATTATTCTCTATGGAAGCCTTACTTTTAATATTTGTCATTATGAGTAACTCGGTTGAAAATAAAATCTACCTCAACGTAAAGTGGTCAACCTTACCATCCCTTGTACGGAGTATCTTTCAATTAGAGAATCAATTACAATTAGCTAAATTCATTTGCAATCAATTACGTATTGGGGGGTGTATGTAAATGAAATGAAATCGTAACAACGTGATCCAATTGTAACCGATCGGAAAATTAATTTATTTATTTATTAAATGAAATGAAATCGTAACAACGTGATCCAATCGTAATCGATCGGAAAATTAATTAATTAATTAAATGAATTGAAATCGTAAAAATGTGATCCAATCGTAACCGATTGGAAAATTAATTAATTAATCACTTGACCTTATCCAAAATCATAACCACCAGAGATTCGACAAAATCCTATCGATAAATTCTAAACTTTAATTAATAATTACTCTAATTACTTAAATATCCAATTATTTAATTAACAAATTCAAAATAAAAAAAAACCCTACTTTAAAGGAGAAGCCGCCACATGTCGTAGGCGACTTCTCCTTTAGTATTATAACTAGCGTAGTACCCGTGCGTAACGCACGAGATTTGTAAAATATATCATATTTTATAGAAGATCTTACCATAATTTATTTACATTATATATTAGATATATTATACTATTATAAATTTATAATTATATGAAAACGATATAGCAAAATAATATAAATTTGGATAAAAAAAAATGCTTATATCATACCAATATATAATATATGTGTCAAAACGTCAATGTCTCACCCTCCTCCCAGGGTCGGGTTTGAGATTTGAAATGGTCGAGGCAAGATATAAAAATGTGTCTCTCTACTATTATTTTTTGTTGTGATAATTGATTGGAAGGTAAGATCAAATAATTTGGTAGTTCGACTACATATTACACAAACTCTAGGTGAATGGATCTTTAAAAACTTTTGGATGGAGAGCACATAAAAATGTCGGAGAAGAAATATTCTTGTAATAAACTTAAGTAAAAAAAAATGCTTCATCCGTGTTAAAATATTGGTCGTTTTAATTTTTTGGCAAGTTTTTTAAGAAGCTAAAAACTCTATAAAATATCATATTTTTATTGGTTTTTTTAAAAAATAATATGCTTATTAACAATAAGTATATTATTATTTTGAAAAACTAATAAAAAAAGTTAATATTTTATAAAGTTTTTAGCTCCTTAAAAATGTGCTAAAAAGTAAAACGACCGATATTTTGAGATAAATGTAGTATAAAGTTTAGAGTCACCACTGATGTTTGAGAATGAGTTTTTTTTAGCCTTCTAAGATTTTTAGTAAGTTGATTGATTACTTTGAACATTAAACGCACATTTGTTGTGGTAATGGGTTGGAAGGTAGAACCAAATAATTTGGTAGCTCGACTACACAATATTCAACAAACGCTGGCGAATGGAATTTCGAGAACTATGGGATATAGAGCACATAAAAAAGATATAATATATTAATAAACTTAAAAGTAAAAAAATCCATTCGTCTCAAATATAGGCCATTTTATTTTTTTGACATGTTTTTTAAAAAGCTAAAAACTCTATTACATATTATCTTTTTATTAGTTTTATTTGAGCATGTTATATGATTTGCAATGTATAAAAGCTTTATTATTATATATTAGGCGAAAGAGAAATCCAGATAAGTTGAAAAACTATTTTTTTTATTTAAAATGAAAAAAGTAATATTTTGCCTCAAATTATACGTACCACTTCAATTTTGCAAAAAAAAAAAAAAACAGAATTAAACCTTTAAAGTTTCCTACACGTATATACCGAGATCACGGATCATCTCAAGAAGATCGATTTGATCTTATCATCAATATATTGATTAAACATATCACCAAAAAAAAATTATTGATTAAACAAATATATTGATTAAGATAAGGAAGTTAGGATAATGCATGATTTTGCATATCCAGTAGTCTAAATAATTTTTTAATAGTCTATGATTATTGATATAAAAGTGTAAATTAAATATCATTAGACAACTTTAACTAAAAAAAACAGATAAATTAAATACAATAATAAAATCTTCAAGTATTTTTATTTTATTAAATATAATATCATTCCCACTTATGTTAGTTAGTTTCAATTTTTAAATATCCGAGTATCATGAGATCCTCAAATATCTTGACCAAAAAAATTAATAAACAAATTGTTTAAATATTATTAATTTATTAATTCAAACAAATCTTGTTGTTATGTGTTTTCAAATCATTGGTTAAAAAGTCTTGGATAAATTAATATAAATTTATTAATAAATTAGTATAAGTTTTCAATATTTTAAGTAATAAAAATTGATTTTAAGTATATTTATTTTAAATATATATGGGGGTATGTTAAGTGAATGACTATCATGTGACACTTTCAACGTGAGGCCACCACGTGTATCATTCGCAACTGCTTTAATATTGTAACGGCCCGGGATTATGATTCCCGAGTTACGTTTCGAGGGATGAAACCCCTCGTTAGGATCTTGCGCCCCGAGTACAGGTTGAAGGTTCCAAATTCTACTCTAACGTTTCAAGTGGGATTTCATACCCAAAATTCGAAGGGATCGTTGGAATCCCCGGGGAAGTCCTCTGTACCTGTCATAAGTCTAAGCGTGGGAAAACCAAAGGTCACACAATAGCGGGAGTAAAGCATAATACAAAGGGGTGCCACGGCGGAGCCGGGTCAAAACTGAGTCAAAAGTATAAATCCAAAACAATATAATCAGAATCTGGTGAAGTCTATAACTCCAGCGCTCACTCTCCGCCGACAAAAGAAATTTTGAATGTGGATGTGCAAGACGGATTTGATCTTATAAATAATTTTTTTTTTTTTATTTTTTTTTTATTATTTTTTATTTATTATCGTTTATTTTACTTTCGAAATCTAAAAGCGGAAATAAAATCCGATTTAATGAGTTTTTCCTCTAAATTCCAAATTTAAATTCATTTTTTTTTATTTCCTTTTTCCGAAAATTAGTATTTAAAATCCGAGCCCTTACAACATCCACCTCTAAAAACAAGTCTCGTCCCCGAGACTAAAAGCAAAACAAGGTAGGGGATGAAGTTTGAAATCGGTGAGTCCAAAGACCATTCCATCGATCCCGTAAGTGCCTCATAAGGGCCCGTATGACATTCTCACAGTATCGTCGTCATGATCATAATATCCCCGATAGGTCGTAGCGAGAGTGTGATATGGGCCCTTACCACATTCTTACACCGACTTCTCAGCTATATCATAACTCAAAAAGCATGACAACGTCTCCACTAGGTCTTAGCAATCAGTCTATAAGGGCCCCTATAAAATGCTTGTATCCACTTTGTGGGGCGTCATAATGGAGGCTCGGTTAGAAAATTTCAAAAAGGGGTCCTTAATTTAGAAAGGATTGGTCTCAGATCATTGAAATTCTCGATCGCGTTAGGTCGCTCAAAATCTAAGTTAGTCATTTTTAAACAACGTTCAAATCCCTTAAAACTGACATTAGTTGAGCAATTTTCAAATTCCAGGAGGTGGAATCATCCACCTCTAAGGCTAATCCAATATTCCCTTCCTAGGTTCCAAGTTAGAATCACATTTCATAAATTCAATTCTAGCATCCTAGCAATTCCAATTCAAGGCATCATATATCATAGCAATTGTCTAACATACCAATCGTATCACCTATTCATAACCAGATCATACTCATGTTAACTACCAAGCGTCATCGCATTGGAGGCAAGCAAATACTTCCGTACACTAGCATTTTATCGAGTTCAGGGGCTAACTACGTTAGTACTAACAATTCAATATCGCCTATAGCAATTAAAGACCAATTACCCAAACCAACTACTAGGGGCCCCAATTCCCATGCCATCAAGCCATCTAAAAACCATCCCACTTCGACATCCTGACCTCAAATCCTACTTGACCACCTAAACCATATCTCGGAGTTCCCGATCGCACAATTCCCTTATTCCGACAAGCTTAACAACTCGACCAACAACCAAGACTCTCTATAAAGCACACCCTCATTCTAGGAGTCCTCTACCAGTCCCATCTCGCCTTCTAAGAGAAATATCAAGTTCTCGACTCAATCATTCTCACGATCGATTTAGGTGCTCCTTAACAATCTCGCTTACTCTCCCTAGGTTCTCAAGACTCCGCCTGACCATCACCTCCCAAGGAGACATCTCGAATACTCTTGTTAACATGATCACACTTCCCGTACCACTAATCACTCTCACTAGCCATCCACCTCTAAGAACCCAACTCATACCGACCATCTCACACCTGACACTCCCATCCTTATTCTCGACATTACCAACACAAGCATCCTACCTTGCTAGAATCCACTCAACCGCCTACTCTCGACAACTCTAACGCAGAAAACTGTCTAGTGCTAACTCATAACCACGTATCACCGAGTTCCTCATCACCCGCGTCTATCCTCAATGACCAATCACAACTTCCACCTACTTGTCCCATTTCAATTCTCATGAAACCTGAACATCCACGATTCCTCGACCGACCTATTCTAGATCCCCGTCTCAGCATATTCCCAAATTTCCTCATTCCAAATCTTACTAAACCTTAACCATTCGAAATCCACAATTTGTCCTACTCTAGTTCCTCATCTCTTCATATTCATAAATTGCCTCGAGCTCCTACTTCTTAACCATGAGACATTACCGTCCAGAGCCCTCTTTTACCGATCATCATTTCCGTGAATCCCTAAATCATCCTCATCCGAATTTCTCAAGTACCGCAACTTCGCCAAACCTTCTAAAACCAATTCCCCTAACGTTCTCAATGCATTCTGCCTTGCCTAGTACAGTAGTACCCAAATCCATGCTCAAGATCTCCCTAACTCAATCTCAAGCCCACAATCTTACTATAATCTCAACGACATCCTTGCCTAACTACCAGTCTTCTCTCGAACAATCATCTCACATCCTCAAATACCTCAATAGCCACAATAAACTCCACTAATAAATCCCGATTCATTCCCTACGCTAAAATTCTCCAACACGCATCTAAAATCCTTCACTCACGAATTCTCCAAACACTACCAATTCTATCGAAACAATCCCCAAATACTCATCACACGTACATCCTTGTTATGAACAACCTAAGTCCCTAAGACCGATGATTTTCTAAGCAACCTTACACTACTCTTCCTTAGCGATTCCTCAACCTCAGCCTTTACCAAGGTCACTCCCAATCACCGCCTACGATTTGTTCTTACACTATCTAGATACTCTCCTTAGCTCACCAATTCGTCTAATAACGCTTCCCTTTGAGAATCCATCCGATCCATTCTTAGCTCACTCATCCACCTCTAGAACTACACTAACCACCTATATTTGCACCCACTACCTACCGACACTTCTAGCTAGGACCTCTTCCTTGAAATCTCACCATGCTAACTCCACTCTTCACCTAAGACCTACCTGGAAGCCCAAATATATTCACTGAACACTATCTCCGACAAGCCATAACTCACTCGACTCTACCCCAAGAAGAATACACCACCACATATATAACCCATAACCGATTTACTAGCAGGTCAATACACTTAAGCATATAGGCACATCATCACAAACACAAGTTAGTCAGGCAATCATTCACTACCAGTTCAGCTTATCAGTCATCACACCTCAATTCAGTTAGTTCCAAGCCTATCGCACGACACCAATTCCAGATCGCATCGGAGAGATCACAATTCGGACGAAGAACGTCATTCCTTGAGTCATCTAGGAGGATTACGTCTGCAACCGCCATCTTCGAAAGGCGTCCTTCCTTTGGCGACGTCGATCCTAGGGTCCATGGGCCATGGGCCCACCCCACTTCCGTTGCGCCACTCTGGTGCCACTCGATCGCTCGTTTTCTCTTCTATGTCGACGTCCATCAAGGGGATCATGAGGGGTTAGAAGTCACGGAGATAGGGGAGGGAAAGGGAGGACAAAGCGACTTTCTTAAGAATTCAGACACAAACCAGGACTAGAGATGACGAAACTCAAGACAAGACACAGACTCGAGAGTTACAACAATCCCCTTAAGGTATTTTATAAGGTTACAGGTGCATATGGCAATCACAAAATATTTCAATCATATGATTCCACACTATCATGTACCTATTAAAGGAATATCGTCCTATGCATCCATAACATTTCACATAATCAACTTTACATGCACACGAGACGGGCTAAAACTTATCACCTCATGCATTAATCATGCTTGACATATTAATATCATATATGCACAAACCGACAATAGACACATGCAGCATAAGTTATATATGACATAGCGAGCATTATAGGATATCACATGTATGATCCATTACTCACTTAGTGTACACATAAGTAGGTCAAAACAATGTGGGTTCGAGGTAAGCATGTTAGGATGCACTCTAATAATCGTGTCAAGGGGTATGGTTAAGTCATTTGGGCATAACAACTATCACATCCAACACAACCATATACATGTAGTATGACAAGTATGGCACATAGATGCATGATGGTCAATAATTAGGAGATGTATATCCTACATGATGCTACCAACACTCATTAAGAAAATACATAGTCAATGAGGTTCAATTTGATTAACTTAACATGCTCAAAAATTCATTTCTCATGGCACTCATACAAAGAGGGTTGACCACACTATCATGGACCTAATTCATGGGAAGACAATAATCATGGAAATTCATACACAATTCATACACGCGACACATATACTCATTCACAATTGCAATCATGCAAGATATCAGACAAGTCATGCTGAAATACATCAATGCATTATGTCATGCAATCATAAGGTGGGCTACTATCATAACCTGACAGAATTCTCCAAGGGCAATCACTGACTCAACACCCCGGTTCCCCGTGGGACACTAGTATGACTCACTCGGTATGACACAAGGAGATTCATATTGTTTCCGAGAGGAGGGTATAATTTGTGTTTAGACTCTCGTGGTAAAAGGACACAGTTGACCAGTATAAGAATCAAGAAGGATAACTCCATAAGACAATTCACTTGTAACTTGAAATTGTTTCATTGATCACCCTCCCTAAAACACTCATGAATTTCCCATATCTAACACACCCCCGGAAGTAGCTAGTTGACCGAACCAAATTTCCCGTGGAAGACACCAACCTCTAGTACAAGACTCGGTGGTAGCATAGATGGTGGGATACCAAACAGGGCTCGATACGGGGTGAGCGGATGCTCTTTGACCCTTGCTAACATGCCTAAACGTTTTGATGTGACGGATGACGAAGTCAAAATCATCAAAGGGTTCGAATTAAGGAAGTTTCCATTCCGACAAGACAGGAATTCCAATGACATAAGAACGAGGTACTCTCCCGCTATCCCGTTTGCACAGTTATTCAATACACGATTCAAGTCAAGACATACTGATTAGTTCTCTATCTTAAGCAAAACAGCACTCAGCATGAAAGCAAGCAACAGGGTTAATATGATCCTCTTCGAGGAGGATCGCCCTCGGGCCGAGTTGGATATAATGCATATAATTACCGAGACGATCTATGCCGTCCTTCGAGGGACGGCTGACCGGAGGGGCAAATACCTCACGGCCTCCTAACCCATGTCACTCCATCCTTCGGGTCCCTTGGAGTCTTCAAGTCCACCTGTAAAATAACAAGCTATATTTTGCCTACCCGTTCCCAAGTAAATCCAGTAGGGATGCTCTAGCGCCTTTACTACCCCATCGTTTCCCTTTGTTTGATTACCGAATTTATTGAGTCGAGTTCATATTTAGTCCATTTGAGTTAGCCATATTAAATTCATTTTGCCCTTTCTAAAGCCATTTTGAAAGCCATTTGAAAACCTTGGGCCATTTGAGTTAGCCATATTAATTTTTCCTTCCCAAGTTGTGTTTTCACATGCTGATCTTCTGAAATGCTTGTTGTTTAGGTGGTAATATGATGAGAGAAGTGTGGGTTGCTAGACATCATACGATTAAAAATTATTTGTGTAAACAAAGAGTATTTATGCTTCCGAGGAGTCTTCCTCAACTGACTCCCAACTGATGATAACAAACTGATGTGCTGGCCTTGAAGTGGCAGCAGCACCAAGGTAAACTTTAAACTCCATTATTTTATTTCATATCTATTTACTATAAACCAAAAAGACTAGAAAGTCTCCCTACGATCAAATCTTATCGTCGGAGCAATTGGTTATCTTCTGTTTTCCATCATTTATGTTTATTAATGGGTTAGGTGTGGACTAAAATACTGCATATACATAACTCCACTTTTAATTTAAGTCGTCTATTCATGTATCATGGATTGTATGGATATTTATTTGTCTTCATTTTATTTGGCTTAGCAATTACCCAATTTGATTGTTGAGCACCTTCTCTTCCTTTTTTTTTGGGTGAGCACAAATCTTACATGCATTTTTAAAATCAGTTCAAATGCATTATTCCATCCAACTCTGTTCATTTCTGGTGTATATATGCTAGGGCTGGCATTGATTTTTAGTCAGAGCATGTGGTGGATGAAATTTATAGTATCATGATGTATATGAAGGATTCTCTTTTCTATGTACTGGATCACTCCTATTTAACTTTAAGTAGGGTTATTCGTTTCTATGAGATTATTTACAATTGAAGGAGGCATATGTCAAGTGCCTTTGTGTGCTTTCTTATTCTCTTTTCTATACTACTGCCATTGACTGGTTCCAAAGGCCCTCGAGAGTTGGCATGCTTCAGGCAAGGTTCTTTGTTCTACCTATAAATTTATTTCTATTGTTGAAAGGTAGTTTGCTTAAGCATACTAGAAATAATATAACCTATCTATATATATATATTTTATTTTATACTAGATATGCTTGATTTTATGCTTTGGTTGAAGCATATGAATACGTATAATGCTACTTTACTATCAATATTTTCTAGGTGGTGTTTGGACATTGATTATCCCTTGAAAACAAGATGCTCAATAAATCAAAGTGGTCCTTCACAACGAGTTGTTTAATTGTTGAGACTTGAGAGCACATGATTAGTTTCTTGGTGTTGTTAAACATTCAAATTGTTAGAGTTCTGTATCTTGACTTGTGAGGAATGATGGCGTGGGGTATATGAACAGACTCTTCTCTGTTTTTAGGTAAACATTTACTTCGAGCAGAAGTAGGCTGGCATAGAGGCTAATTCCCTTCTCAGTTGTTGAAGAGACGAGTAAGTATCGATTGTCGATTAGAGGAGGTGGCTCTCCAAGGAGTAATTATTTGATCATTTGAGATTTTTCGGCCCAAAGATCTCATAATCTCCTTTCTTTCAGTTCGCCGCTGTCAATTTTTGTTGATTTGAGATTTTTTGCCTGGTTTTCTTACACTCTGAACCGTTCACATTACTGGGTTAATTATTCAGGACTACATCCTAACAGTATTCGATAACTTCAGTGCAAATGTGGTGGTGGAAGACACCACTGTCAATTTGGGGCTTTGGGACAGAGTTGGTGAGCTTCCTTTTTTTATATATATGAAAATTTAGGTATGAGTATGAGTTCTGAATTAATCAATTTGATTACAAACAGCCCTGATTCAATCAGTTTCTTAGGTCCTTAGAGCACTTCAAGAGCTATCAATTTCCACCACATTTGTTTTACGTAGCAAGTTGAGACTAAATAGGAGAGTCATAATGAACTCAACAGCATATGGTGTCTCGTTCCTTCTGTCTAAAAATGCAGGGTTTTTGTGCTGGGTGTCTATATGCAACTCTATTAAATACTAAGTGCTTCAGTGAATCAATTGCTATGGTAGTCGGTTTAGTCTCATTTGTGGATGGGTTTGTGTGTTAATAGAAATTGGAGTGCTATGCTTTATCATCTTAGTCAAGCTAATTTAAATTTGCAGGTTGTTGTGTTCACTGACATGAGCTTGGAGAACGTAATTGAATTTGATGAATACTGCCATCATCATGAACCTCCAAGTGCGAGGCCTTTTAAGAAGTGTTTTGTGTGACTTCAGTCCATAGCTAACTGTTACAGATCTTGATGGTAATAAACCACATTCAGGAATAATAACATCCATCAGCAATGAAAAATCAGCTCATATTACATGTGTGGATGATGAGAGGCTAGAATTTGAAGATGGTGATCTTGTCGTGTTTTCTGAATTCAAGGGAATGACTGAATTGAATGATGGGAAACCAAGGAATATAAGAAGTGCACGGCCCTACTCCTTCACCCTAGAAGAAGACACAACAAACTATGGCGCATAGGAAAAAGGAGATTTTGTCACCCAAGTAAAGCAGCCCAATAAATTGATTTTTAACCCTCTTAGCATTGCACTCAAAGGACCCTGTTGATTTTCTCCTTAGTGATTTCTCTAAGTTTGATTGTCCACAGCTATTGCATTTGGCCTTTCAAGCATTGAATAGGTTCAGGGTGGAGTTGGGAGTTGGGACGCTTTCTTGTTGCTGGCTCAGAATTCAGAAACTGATTTCTACCACGAATAGCATTAATGACAGTTCTGTTGATGGGAAGGTTGAAGAAAATTGACCAAAAAGTGCTTCGGCATTTCACATATGGTGAAAAGGCTGTTTTAAATCCCATGGCTGCTATGTTTAGTGGTCTTGTTGGTCAAGAAGTTGTGAAAGCATGCTCTGGAAAGTTCCATTCTCTCTTTCAGGTTAGCTAGCTAATTTAGATTGAATCATTTGTCACAGTGCTTTTTCAGACAAAGGGTAGCTCGTTCCACTTACGAAGAGGCGTTTAAACTGTTTTTATAATTGGTTTGAGTACATTATTTTTTCCTTTCTAATCATAAGTGTTTTAAGATGCTTTTGTTTGATCCCTAGACATTATTCTTGTCTAATTTAGATTGAGTCATTTGTGACAGTACTTTTTTAGGGAGATTTGAACTTATTTTCGAGTTCTAGATCAGCCATGGCTTCCCGGCGGAGGATGCTTCTCAAAGTTATCAAAACATTGTATTTGTGTACTATTTTATTTCCATTTCCATTGTTTCTGAGAACTTTCATGATTTAGAATTGTTTCTTGTTTTGAAATTCAGTGAGTTGTGAAGATGTGAGTGAATAGGAGGAGAGCAAGGGCGACCCATTGGCTTCTAACTATGCGTTCGGCCCTCAAGAAGATGGCATTATCATAAAGCATAGGCTTCTCACAAGAACTACGACAAGAGGGGAACCCCCACTCAAGAAACTTCAGAAGAAGTTTACATCTTTCGTTCTTTTTTGATGCAGACAATGAAAACAAGATCTCTTACCTCATAGATTTGCAAAAGTCGGGTGACTTGAGGATCTTCCGTGCTGATCTAATTGATGAGCTGAGCTTTGATGCCCCAATAGAGTGTTGTGAAGATCCAGAGGTATGACAAAATGATCACCTTAACAAGCCACTCGCCTTGTACTCAAAAGAAAATATGGCCTAAAATCTCAACTTTTTCGAATGCAGATTGATATGATCAAGCCAGCCATCCAAGGAGTGCTGAATGTACTAAAATCCTCCGCAAAGAGCCAAATCTGTCGAGCGAGTAATTTTGATATCATCAGCAGCTACTGTATCAATTAACAGTGGAAGGAATGGGCCTGGTCATGACTAAGGAGAATTGGACCAATGTTGAGTTCTTATCCACTGCAAAGCCTCCAACTTGGGCAA
The DNA here is from genome assembly GCA_037127255.1 of Persicaria tinctoria. Classification (NCBI taxonomy): domain Eukaryota; kingdom Viridiplantae; phylum Streptophyta; class Magnoliopsida; order Caryophyllales; family Polygonaceae; genus Persicaria; species Persicaria tinctoria. The sequence continues at coordinate 12,918,539 of JBANSL010000007.1, read as the reverse complement.
TTACACTCTCATATGAAGTCACTGGTAAATCCGAATATCATTATTTGAATAGGTTTTGTATAACACAAGGTCTGATCTCTCAAGGTTATCCTGCATCTAAGACGCTTGCTGAGAAGAGAGCCTGGGAATTTGCAGAGGAAAACAATATTGGTCTGATTACTGTTATCCCGAGCTTGATAACTGGTCGGTCTTTCACTTCCAATGTCCCGGGTAGCATTGGGATCACTACAGGCTTGTTAACTGGTAAGTGATCATACATTTGGATGATTTAATTCGCAATTGATCATGCTTTTATTGAAACTGAATCACTGTTGCATCTTTTTTATCTTTGCTTGGGCAGGAAATGAATTCCTTATAGGCGCACTGAAGGGGATGCAGATGCTGTCTTGTTCGGTCTCCATTCACATGTGAAGGACGTATGCAGAGCACACATCTTCTTAGCGAAGGAGGAATCAGCCTCAGGCCGTTATATCTGCTGTGTTGTGAACACGGGCATTGTGGAGCTCGCCAAGTTCTTGAGCAAGAGATATCCCCAGTACAAAGTCCCCACCGAGTAAGACCCTCTTTGACGCTTGAATTCATGTTGCAGCTTTTCCAAACTAACACTTGATTTCGTCGTGTTTGCAGCTTTGGAAATTTCCCTTCAAAGGCGAAGCTGGTGATCTCATCTGAGAAGCTGACCAAGGAGGGGTTCAGCTTCAAGTAGGGAATCGAAGAGATCTACGACGAGGATGCAGATCGCACATACATGACCATGCAAGAGAGAGCTTGTCAGATCCTTATTGACCAGCTTGTTGGAGTGTCAATCTCCAATACTATTGGTGGTCAAATTCATGAATATCCATTAATGCAGGTTGTTGCCATTACCACCCCCGAGAAGCTCATGGTGCAAACCAGCAGAGTTTATGGTCATGACAAGGTTTCTTCAGCCCCAAATGGCAAATGCCCGAGGGATGCAAGCTGATTTCAGAAGAGCAAGATGGAAGCTTACGATTCTTTCTGCATATGTTCTTTTGAAGAAGTGTGCGTACGTTAAACTGTTAATCTTGCTACTGATCATCAGCGCTCTGATGTTCTTTTCCCGGATTTCAAGTGCTATAGGAATCTGTTGATTTGCACTAACTGGCATTGGCCGATTGATATGTTTGTAATGTTAATATGAACTTCATTTAATGACCTTCACTTCATCTTTCTGAGCATTCACCACAAATAAAGCCGTGCAAAGCACGGCCTTCTCACCTAGTAGAGATAGATAGATAGATGGGTGCACTGGGTGGTTCCCAATTGCCGCTTTTCCTTTGTCTCGGTCTGTTTCAAGCAAGTTGTCTTATGTGTCTTGCATAGGGTGAAAATTAATTTCAGAGCTGTTGGGGCCCAAGAGAGATTTGGAGCTCTCTCACAAATTAAAATCGCCCATAAAATCTTCTATTATGACATTAGACCCGACCCGATCCATTTCGGACTAGCCCATTTAATTAATTAACATACCCTACTAACGTCGGAACAAGCCGTTGGTATTGGTTAATCTTGGATATTTCCGTTAGGGGCTTAAATTATTTTTTGAAAAAATATTTGTTTTCTCAATATTGAAAATCAAAAATATTGAGAGAACCTCTAAAATAGTGTTTTGAAATTTTCATTTTTTTTAAAAAAAAAGTTGATAAAGAATCAAAACTTTCCCAAAAAAAGGTGAGAAATAGAGAAGCAATACGAAAAAAGAAAGATATACATTACAAGGCATATGATTATTTAATTTGAATGTGAAGTATTTAATTTCAACCATATGTTTTTGCATTATGAGTCAAAGTAGCTTAACTTACATTATTGCCCAGTTATGTTCATTGATTTTTGTCATCCTTAGCTTCAATGATTTCATAATGGCATTTTAATCAATTACTTTAAGAAAATTAAACAGATATTTAAATGTGGCAATAAGTTCATTGGGCTTACCCCTACTAACTTGTGATTAATGAGGTGAAACCGGAGTATATATCTTATAATTAATGTTGTATACACAATTTTTTAAACCAATTTTAATTTTAATATTTTTTACACAAATAATTTAGAGAAAATTTGGTGTTTTATACCTTTTTTAACCTTTTAACTAGGAGATTAGCTACTTTTAATGTTTTATTAGGCGTTCTAGACTCTTTTGAAATTTAATAGGTCTGTTGTACCCCGTTCTACTTCCCCAAATCCACTTTCATTCCTCATATCTGATGGGAGCTCCCATCCATGGCGATTCTCCTCTCTCGCCTCCGATGGTCTCCGTTCGGATCGAAATCCCGGCGCTAGCTCCCCTGAGCATATCAATCTGCACAAAGTTACACAGATTGAGCCGAATCAAGGGAATTTAGAGCCCTGTGACCATGACGAAAGAGACTCACGCGAACCTGGAAGAGAGGAGATCAGGGAGGGGATGGAGATCCCTAAAGAAACCGATGAGGACATACAATTGACAAAATCTCTATCAGGTGAGTCCCCTATCTATGTAATTATACATCCTATTCATGTTTTAGGAAAAGATCATGTTCCGACCAGGGATGATGATGAGTTGTTGTCTTTCGATCCGGGAGGTTATGCTCGATGATTTGCAATAGTGGTTTTCTGAGGAAAACGTTGAATTGCAACAATGTTTTGCTGAGGAAGATGTCCATGTTTATAGGCGCCAATCCTCTCCTTGCAAAAGATCTCGTCAACACGGGCGCACACCAACTGCTCGATGAAATGCCAACGAGTTCCCTGCAAAGCTCTTTGGCAGTGCCAATGATCTCGATGGTCCAGGACAAGGAAGGATATGAGTGGTGTCAGCACAAGCAAAATAAGGCCACCAGTACTGATGTCGATTTGCATCGGTTGCCCTTTTTAATGTGCTAGGATTATGGATTATGAAATACCTTTACAATTATAAGTGATGATATTCACTTTAGTACTAATTAATGTCAATTTGCACTTGGCGTACAGGTGCAACCGGATGCATCAACGATGCTCTCTTGACCAATTAGCAAACTTGACCGCCCCATCTTGCGTCAGCCTCATGATCAGCCTCCCAATGCGGTCAGCGAAGGTGGTGTTATCCGACTTCAAGTGCTCGTAGTCGATGTTGATCCCGTCTAGCTAGATGGTACTCCTTGATGATCTTGGTGAAGGAGATGACTGTATTGGATACACATGATTCGATCGACGTGGGTTGGAAGTACGCAGTTTCGCTAGCCACCGAGTCTCCTCCGAGGCTGAGGGCGACCAGGAGATTCAGGTGGTGTGCTTTGATGGAGGAGACCTGTGAAGGGTTAAGGTTGGATGAGTCCTAGAAGACGTTGAATTGGTCGTTGGTCGGAGTAGGGTTTGAGATCGAAGTTGTGTATTTTATGGCGAAGGAGATGATGAAGTCGAATCGAGCTTTCGAGTTGATGGGCACGTATGAGGACTTGACGCCTTTGAACTCTGCTCCTATGTACTCTCTGAAGTGGTTTTGGTGAGGTGATCATCATCACTAAGGAGGTTAATTAAGAACATGAGCTCATGAGATGACTGTGTTTGATCGATCACTTTTATGCTTTGTAAATTGATTGAATTTGTTGAACGTTGTGATATGTGAGGATGTATGGGTGAGTTGTTGCTATATATACATATAGGTTATGATCTATGGAGAAAAGTCAATTAATTATACTTATAAATGTGTCATCAATGAATAAAAGTCACCAATAAAAAGTGTCATCAATATTGAATTGTAATTACGTATTAAGCTCATATGTCACCAATTGTATAAAAATATCATCAACAAATAATGTCATCAATATTGAAGTGTAATTACGAAGTTTTATCACAATTGTGTCATCACTCATAAGTGAATTATAATAGCATCAAGAAGTGTAATTTTATTCCTAGTTTTTTTATATCAATGATCACACGGTTTGAGACAACCACTCCTTTATTTTGATTCCTAATTTTTTTGTCAATGAAAATTTTCATCAAATGTATAAAAGTGGAATCAATGAAAATAACATCAATAAAGTATATATAGAAAAATTTCATCGGTGAATAATAGCATCAATGAAGTGTAATCACAAACGTGTCATCAGTAAATAAAAGTAGAATCGATGAAAATAGCATCACATATGATTGAGATCAATTAATTGTATTTACAAATGTGTCATCAATGAATAAAAGTCATCAATAAAATTGTCATCAAGAAAAAGATGTTATCAATGAAGTTTAATGACGTATTAAGCTCATATGTCATCAATTATATAAAAATATCATCAACAAAGAATGTCATCACAAATTATTGAGATCAATGAAATGTAATCACAACAGTAAAAAAAAACATAAAAAAAAGTGTCATCAGTAGTCAACCGTAAAAAAAATGGCATCAATGGTCAATCTGGCATCATAGTAAACAAAAAAAAATCATTAAGGTTTGAAAAAAGTGTCATCAAACTATTTCATTAGAAAAGTGGCATCAAATTGAAAATAAAATGTCATAAAAAAATATTTTTTTTTTTTTTGATTAGGAAATGATTCGAGAGTCAGGCATACCTGACAACTCGAGAGGCCGACGAAGTCGGCAGACGGTGAAACCGTCTATACATATATAAAAGGGTGCAACAACTACAAAGAGGGAGGCATAATCCCGGACGAGCAAGCGAGCCAAACCCGTACACGCTGGAGACAACGTAGACTAAGATCCGGTGCCAAGCATCCCCAGACGGAGACACCGTTGGCCAGCGGTAAATTAGGAGCCAGTCCTGTGGGCAGTGAAGACGATCCTCCAAGGAAATAGCCTATCGCGGAGTCGCCTCGATACACACCACCACGACCCCAGCCAATCCCGACACCGGTTGTCAGAGCTCCAGCACGGAAGAGGAACGCCAAGCAGCAGGAATGTCAACCAAGAACCAACCTTGAAGCCCCGCACCTCTATTCCCTTTCATACGAAAGAGAATTTATTCAACCCTAACGGGATTTTCAGGCCCTTTCGCGAGGTTTTGACCATTTCGGGGTTTTTATTTTATTTTATTTATTTATCCCGAAGCCTTGGGCCCGAAGGACCCGAAGCTTGGGCCCAAAGGACCCGAAACTTGGGCCCCAAGGACCCGAAACTTGGGCCCCAAGGACCCGAAACTTGGGCCCCAAGGACCCGAAGCTTGGGCCCCAAGGACCAAGGAGGAGCGGGGGATCTCGTCATGGCCGGAGGAGGGGCGGCTGCGTCGACACCGGAGAGGACAGCCGGACCAACGCCGACATCCAAGCACCGGCCGACACCCACCACGGCCCAACCACCGGAGGTCGAAGAAGAGGCGACGCCGGGCGAAAAAAGCCAGCGGCGGCCTCAATTCGCCGAGGGGAAAAACACCCCAGCCGGCCGAAACGGAGGAAGGGTGGCCCGAAACGCCCGAGGATCTAGCCGATTGGGTTAAGAAAGGGAGGTGGCGCGGTTGACGGTGGTGGCCTGAGAAGTGGCGGCGGTGGCGTTGGGTAGGCGGGGTGGAGGGATTAAGGGATTTTTAGGTTAGGGTTTTTTAGGGCGAGGGTGAGGGGTGGTGCGGTGGTGTTGTGGTGGGGTGGCGGCGGTGGTGGTGCGGTGGTGCGGTGGTGGGGTGGCGGTGGTGCGATGGGTTTGGCGATGGGGGTTTGGGGTCGGATTCTAGAGAGAGGGCAGAGCCCCTCTCTCTAGCAACTATCCCTAAAGGTTGGGATATTAGTTGCAATTTACCCTAAGATGTAATAATATATAAAATATCAAATTTTTTAAAAAATTATTTAAAATTTTGATATTTATATATTATTACATTTTATTAAAAATTATGAGAAATAATAAAATTAAAATATTTTAGATCAAATATAGTACTCCCTCCGTCTTAAAATACATGTCTTTTAAGCCCCTAAAATTTTGTCAAAAATACATGTCTTTTAAGATTTAATCATTACCCCTAACCTACTTTTATATCTAATCATTACCCTAATTTTTACATCACCACTACTCTTCTTCTCACAATTTTTTTTTTAAAAATAAACAAATACTCTATTACTAAAGTCTAATCATTACACTTACCCTACTTTTTACATCTAATCATTACACTTAACCTACTCCTTAATTCCCGTGTTCCGTCCTAAAAAGACATGTATTTTAAGACGGAGGGAGTATGTAATTACAAGCATTATAATTTATAAACAACGTCTGCAATTATAGAATTTTAAAATTATCCAAAATTATCAAATCATGATTTTTTTAATTTAAAAAAGAAAATTTTGACAAACCAAAAATTGACGCAAAATGACCCGAAACTCGGTCAAACCCAGGTTCGAGGCAACCTAGATGTACCCGAAACCCGTTTTACTCGGGACCCGAAGTGACCCGATCTGAATGACCCATTTGACAGGTCTAATTGTAAAACCTGAAAAGTCAAGCAACAAAGAGAAGTATAATTGTCTTTTTACTAAAAATGAAACATTAAAGACACTACAGGAAAACAATGTCAATTTCGACACTTTTTATGACCAATCTCGACGCTTTAAAGCGTCGCAAATTTCAATTTCGACGCTTTTAAAAAGCGTCGAAAATTCTCGCGTCACAAATGGCAAGTGCCATTTTCGACGCAAAATTCCGTCGAGATTGGTTTCGACGTTTTTGGGCGTCGAAAATGGCATGTTATTTTCAACGCCTTATGGCGTCGAAAATAACATGCCATTTCCGACGCCCAAAGGCGTCGAAATTGGCATTCTATTTTTCAAAAAAAAATGCCATTTCCGACGCCCTAATACGTCGAAATTGGCATGCTATTTTTCAAAAAAAAAAACGTATTTTTCTTCTTTCATTCCCTATTATTACACATTAATTCAAATCCTTTAATCAACAAAAAAAACATTAACACAAATCCAATAAAGCATTAGTCAAATGATTATAGAACACTGTATGGTTACAGAACATCCAAAAGAATGGAAATAAGCAAAAGAATGATATTTTGAACACTATATCAGCATCTCTCTTCATTCTAATCCCTCATGCTGCAAAACATTTGAAAGGTTTGGTGCTAATGTGCCTAGCAAAAAGAACGATATTCTGAACACTGTAGTTGTGGAATAGATGGAAGATATAGTGAAGAATCAGATATTAGGGAAAGAGAAAGAGACAGTACACGTTGATCAAACAGGTTATCCAGAATGAAGCCCTGTGATCCAGAAATAAGCTCAAAGGCATTCATAGATATAGGCTTCCGTCTTCTTTCTGTAACAAGATTTTCCTGCAGCACCCACAAGAGAATCAAGAAACTTTAATAATTTTAACCATTTACTATAGGTTGCAAGTTTGTGACCAAAATCATATGACGTAAACATTGCATCTGTATTTGACCATTTACTATATGTTGCAAGTTTGTACCTGGGCAAATTATAACAGCTAAAGGGGAAATAAGCAAAAGCATCTGAGTAAACCATTGCATCTGGATTTGACATATTTTTTTCAAAAAAATATGAACAGTGTCAACTATCCAAGTGAAACTAGCTTGTCTGAACAAACACATTGCAGCTGAAAACATTGCAACTAAAAAGTATAGAAATGAGGATGTAAATCATTTCACAAAATCACTCATCAACATAATGAACAATCTGAGAGAAACAATTGGCCCAAATTCTTACTAAATGAAATTTGCAAGAAAAATAGCTTACCCTGAAAACCAGATAGAGAGGTCCATAGTAACAAAGTTGCAACTTGCAAGCTTCCATGAGGTCCAGATAGGCAGTCAGGCAGAAGCAAAAACTTACAAACCCTACGCAGCAGGACATGAAGATATGCTTGACCTGCTACTTCCAAGAAAAGATGATAAGAAGATAATCATTGCAGAGAACCAGATATCCAACTATCACAAAGAACATTTCAAAATTACACTCGGTCTTAAATTCATGGCCAGAAAGATTAGAAGCAAGTATTCATACAATAAAATGCAAAAATAAATGTAAAATCTCAATTGGTTAACCTGAATTTTGTTATTTCCTAAGAGTTCTTCAACTATAGACCGGTCTCTGTCATTTAGTCAGCATGATGTAAACCAATACCAAATTGAAGTGCCAGTCCACTTCATACGCTTTCCTTCCGTATCTGTTCAGGGCATTGAAAATCAACAAACATTGAAGGGATTAGTCCTCAATCTGGACAAAGTCTCTACTAGCGTATGAAGTGGACTGGCACTTCAATTTGGTAGAGAGACCGAGGGTATAAAGCATTGGGTCAGAATCATAACCGGTAAAGAGACCCTCAATCTGGACAAAGTCTCTACTGATAGAGAGACCGAGGGTATAAAGCATTGGGTCAGAATCATAACTCCTGACTCTTAGAGCTTGTAAATACACAAAAACTGAAGTAAAAACAATAGGCAGCCTATACAACATGATTAGAGGAGAAAATGAAGGGATCGAAGGCCTTACATTACTCAAAGGGGGTCCCTCCTTTGCTGTGGGTTTTGTCGATACTTCTCAACAAGAGAAGCTCTCTGAAAAGTAATCAAACACTGTTCAGTTGCATATCAAACACCGTGCAGTCGCACAGATTCTGAAAAGTAATCAACCTTACCTACCATGCAACTAATTACGTCATTTTCTGAATCCTTCTCATAACAGAAAATGCTCAAGTAATATTTGGACTTGAAGATTCATATGACCATATCTAAAAGGCAAACAGAGATGAAAATACAGTTCGCAACAGAAAAGCTCAGCCATACCTCTGCAGAATGCTTCTCTACGTTCTCGTACAACTTCGTTGTTCAAAACAGCATTCCAAACAGCTCTATCAGATGACAAAGAAATCACCATCCTCTACAAAAATATCACACTATTTGAATCATAGCTGGCTGGACAAGAAAACAAAGGATCTGATCATTTCAAACCCTCACACAAGAATTTCAAAGATGTATTTTGGTTTTTGAAGTGTCACAAGTTATTTGTATTGGAAATCTTTGTCTGATCCAGCTTCAGCTTATAAGAGCAGAGATGCTACAGAAATGGCCATCTACGGTCAGCTAGCATTTGCAAACTGGCAATTTTCCTTCTTTCATGTGCATCTTACTCAAAAGTTTCGGCATTACCAGAGAAATCTAAGAAATAGAAAGGCCAATGATGATCGAAAAAAGTTGAAAAGGTGAGGTGACTAGAAGTTTAGTGTAAGTTATACCTGAACAGAAGGTTCAGTCTGCAGCAAATGAAAGGCATCATATACCCTGCCCATTCCGGGACATAAAGCCTGTTCGAAACCATATGGATAAAATGGTGGCTCAATCCAGTCAGGCTCTGAGTGGTACAAGGTTGGCAGCGCACTACAGTGAGAACATCAGAGAAACAAAAAAGTTTATTTAGGATGGGACTACAGAAGACATTCCAACACTATTGATTCTATGACCATATGAATACTGAAGCTTAAAAAAGAAAAACGAGAAGCAAACACGTATTGATAACTAAAAACATTATCATCGGTAGAGTAGTAAGTGGAAAGCAAACAAATATTGATAACCAAAAACAATATCAGATTATCAGTAGTAGAGCAAGCCCCAAATCCCTCATGATTGTCCAGACGCTCTAAAGTCTAAATACTTTATCGTGAAAGCCGTTGCTATAAGGCTTACCCCCACATCTTTCTTTTAGTCTCTTTAAAACATAGATTCTAGTCAAGAACTTAAAATATCACCAATAATGGAAGATACAAAGGTTATACTCACTAGTAGAAACATATACATCAACGGCGTTTGAAAAACGCCATAAAATACTTTTCATGGCGTTTTTAAACGCCATCCCCAAACGCCGTCGAAGGTGACGCCATGCTTTCGGTTCTAATTTAATGGCGTTTTTGTAAACGCCATAAAATCCACGGCGTTTTTCAAACGCCATTGATGAATACGCATATTTTTTTAAATAAAATTGGACGATATAATCCATGGCGTTTAAAAAACGTCATGGATTAGTTTGTATTTAAAAAAAAGAAATTGGGAGTTAAATTCCCTCTTAATTTTTCTGTATAAATCCCTTAGTTTAGAAATTTAGAAATTTTTATAATCTTTTGTTTCACTCATATCCCAAAGTTTAGAAATTTAATGAAAATTCAGATTCCAAAAGTTCTCAGAAGTAAGTCAAAGAAAAGAAATTACAAAAAATATGCACCACCTCCGAAGAATGAAAAACAAATAGAATATAGTATCACTCCAATGCAAGAAAACAAACCAATGTCCTAGTTTATACGATTCTCAACAGATTGATTATGGGAGACAAAGAAAGCAAGTCGAAAGGGGACGAGAGATGCGGATGAAAAATAGAACAGATATCCTAGAAGGCAGTATTTTTTTAAGCATTCAAGAATGATACATCACAAACATGAATGAACAAGAATGTGATTCTAACCTCGAACTGTGTGCCGAGTTTCTGTTCTCCTCAGGGGAATACCTGTGGTGCTTAGAATGCCTTCCCTCAATCTTATCCCTCGAGTCATTAACCCTGCCCTCCAGCCTATATGAAATTGTAAAGAAATATGAGATTTCGAAACAAGTAATAAAATAAAGTGGCAAGAGAATTACATGCCTTATAATACAAATAAAAGTTTACCCTCGCATGGAAAACATGAGTTACAATATAGATGAACAGATTTATTCCCCCCTTGGCAATTCCAATGAGAAAATAACTATAACAACAATCACATTGACACATACAGAATATATATGAATACACTTGAATTTGCTCATACAATACTCATAAAACTGTTGATAAATGAAAGAACTGGCATTAGGTCGGCGAATTTGTTGTCCCGGAGAAGCATGGTATATATTCACTTCAAATGGATCCGAAATCTCCCACTCCTAGATGAAATTATTAGAATTAAACATAGATCATCTTCAATGCAGAGTCTTGGATTCCTCAGACCATGTTCTCAATATATTTTTACATTCTGAAGATGAACTGAAGAGTGCCACTAATGTATCCATCATAATATATGAGAGAATAATATATTCTAGGCTCTTCAACTCAATCCGGAGCTTAATAGGAGTATCCTCAAATTGCACCATTTGAAAGCAGATATATTACACAATAAGCATGCTGATTCTCCAAACAGAAGGGTCACTCTTCACACATTTCTAAAGCATAATCGAATAAAGATTTGCCAGAAAAAAACCACACTTAAGTAGCAATGCAGTAGAGTACACTTTCTGATGTTGAGATGAAAAGACCATCCTGATAGTCAAGTTAATAAATTAAGGAACAGAATTCCAGCTAAATACATAAAAAAAATCTTGAGATTTGATTCCACAGTATCATCAACATAAAACGAATTATTATTTTCCCTATTGGCTCTAAGCATACACAATTATATTCATTGAATCACAACATTCATGTTCAAAACTTTACATGCGCATCTTTTGCACAGAACACTTGAAACAAAAAAAAAGGATCACCTGTTTGATCATTCTAGTTCATCAAGCTTCATCTCAAATTGTTCAACGGTTGCTAAAATCTTCACAACCACCATTCCTCCATAACATTCAGAGGTTCTTACGAGAGAAATGGTTGGTAAGAATTTTCAAAACAAATGGGATTTATACATAACATTAAACATTTAAAATGTAGTTTGAAAATCGACATTAAGACGATCTCTTTAAAATTGTATGCTAAGACAACCAAGCTATAGCTCAAAGGACATAGAACAATTAGACCTTGCCTAATGAATTTTAGTAGAACCCATGATTTCACCCTTTCAACAAGCTAATTTTTTAGAATTGGATAAATCTTGATACAAAATGATTACTGCTGCATTACTGACGTGGCTTCTTAGCCATAAAATGACATTAGTTGCCACTTGCCAATCATTCATTTCTTGCAAACCAAACATTACAGGAGCAGAAGAAAGAGTTAACTTCTCAATCCATCCATAAAAAATTAAAAACAAGCAAATTATTCAAAGCCAGGCATATTGAAAGAAGACATCTGAAAATTCAAACGAATTAGGTGAATTAAAGACAGAAAGCTCATCTAGAATTAGGATATCCTCACCCAGTCAATAGAATATTCATCCTTAACATTTTTGTTAGCAATAAGGATATCCTCTATAGGAGCTGTATTAAGTATCATAGGTGTTGACACATCTAGACAATATCAAATAAGAGTAATATGAATCATACACGAATGAAAGCATCTTGCTGAAGAATAGAAAAATATGAATCATACATTTCTAGAGGCATCAAGATTCAAGAGCCATCCAGAGATGTGAAGTACAACATGAATCAAGCACATTACCTCAGTAGTATCACTAAACAAGTTCCAATTTTCCATTCGCTTAATTTAATGCTTCAATGGCCTTTGTTTTATGGTTTTCCAGTCTTCAACAGCCTCCTAAAAAATACATAAGCACACCAAAATGTCAAAATCTTCCATCGAACCCTTGGAATAACAAATTGGCAGATCTAGTTTTCCAAAATCGAAAAAAAAAAACTCATTTGCTGCTATATTGAGCATCAGATTTGGATTTGCAACCTTCCTACTCGAAATCCATCAGATAAATGCACAAAAATTGAAAGTGAATCGGTTACGATGCCGGATCTGTAAAAAATCGAGGACTACACTCCATTCGGAGAAAACTCCGTTCGGATCTACAAAATCAGAGAAGAGAGAGGGAGAGAGATGGAGTTCTACACTTGAAGCCGAAGAATGATGATTCAAACCTGGAAAACGGCGATTCGAAGCCGGCGACAAGAATCCAACTGCAGATCTCTCTTTCAATCACTTGAAATTTCTCTCGCCAACAAACTGCAAATTTCTTCCAAGCTGGAGATCGTCGAAGCCGAAGATCTACGCTCGAAGCCAGAGACCAGCGATTTGAAGGCTGACGAATGGCGATTCGAAGTCAGAGATCGGAGATGGGATTGTTAGGGTTACGACTTACGAGGGACGGGCGGAGTGCGGAGGAGAGAGGAGACTGATATGAGGGACGGGCGGAATGGAGACTCAATTTTGGGAAACGCGGGTGTAAAAGTGGGCTTTGGGGTTTTTTATTGTACTAAAATTAAAGGTCAGCCATTTTCGACGCCCGTAGGTGTCGAAAATTAGCGACGCATACACAAAGGGTCGGTATAGAAGCGTCGAAAATTATACCTTTTTCTAGTAGTGAGAATAGGGGTATAATTGTCTTTTCATATTAAATTAAGTGAGGTTTAACAAGAAAAGGGGTATAGGTGATTAGTTGCAAACAACCTACATTTAATGGGTGGTTATTTCACAATTTTTGAATAAGGGGTGGTTATTTAAAAACAACAATGAATAGTGGGTGGTTATTTGACAATTTTTGAATAAGGGGTGGTTATTTACAAATAACCATGAATAGTTGGTGGTTTTATGCATTTTTTTTCATCTAACAATCAATAAAAAATGGTGATATATATCACGTGCTTAATAACACTTGAATCGTCCTAAGTTCATGCACGTGGATAGGTGAGTTTGAAGGCGATAAAAGCAAATCATATGCATGTGGTTAGGTTATTGCCGGAGTATCATGCAAGTGGTTAGGCGGAAAAAAGATTGCTGGATGCTCTCTTTAATTTTGAGTATGGTTAGGTCTTAATCAAGCATCTGCAAATGTAGGGTCCAGATTTTTTTTGTGGCTAATGTGGTTGATTGTACGTACACCCACTGCCAACAAATTAAGGATTGTAGGAGTATTCCACCTTCCCTTTTCACAAAAACTCCAACCGGCAACCCAATTCACACGTACTATCTGATATCTCCACCAAAATCTAAGAATTTCACAAAAGCTGCCTAACCACGTCATGTCTCCACCAAAATCTATGAATTACGTATCGCAATTTTTTTTACTTAACCAATCTAAAATACTCCCTCCGTCCTAAAATACAGGGCCATTTAGACCTTAAAATTTTATCAAAAATACATAGGTTTTTAGGGTTATAGGGTAATTATTATTTCTAAAAAGTACAATCTATATAAACTCTTAATTTAAAAGAGTTTATACTGAGGTGTCAACATTAGAGAGATTTTAGGGGTTTTGATCAATTATAATTTTTTTTTTAATTCTCGTAACTATTGGGCTTAATTCAAAATATTGAATTCAATCTAATATAACTATTGGACTTAACTCAAATTCATTTACTAATTATATATATACTCCCTCCGTTCGGCAAAACTTGTCGTTTTAGAGTTTTGTTTTTGTTCGGAAAAACTTGTCATTTTAGGTATTTTTGCTTCTACTTTACTAAAATGTCCTTGATTTGATTGATGTGTTGTGAGTTGTAGTTTTTGATAAAGTAAAAAGTAGAGTGATAAATGAGGGTAAATTAGTAAAAAATGAGTGTAATTATTAGCTTTATTAAAAGTTGTGTAGAGAGTTAAAATGACAAGTTTTGCCGAACGGTGGGAGTATATATATATATATATATATATATATATATATATATATATATATATATATATATATATATATATATATATATATATAAACACTATATTAATTTATGTCACATGTCCTCTCCATTTTCAAAGTTATTTGTGAAAATACGGAGTATTATTTAGATAATACGGAGTATCATTTTATTATGGTAACTATATTTGCTAATCAATGAGTTTAATTAAAAATATTGAATTAAATCTAATGTCTATGATTTATCTATATCTAAATATTATTTATAAAAAAATCGTGCCATGGCGCGGGGATCGTACTAGTAATAATTAAAATTAAAGAATTCTCATCTCTATAAAAGTAATAAGATTATATACTCTACTCATTCAACAAGATTCACAGCTAACTCATTTTGAAACTTGATGTTAATTATATACTCTACTCATTCAACAAAAACTATACGAAGTATAAATTATCAACTTCTTTTTGTTTTAAAGTTAAATTTTTTTCTTCTTCGAATTATAAAGGAAAAATGACCAAAAATAATACAAACTATCACCCGTGAACCGAAAATAATACGAACTTTAAAAATAACTAATTCGTATACAAACTATGGCATAATAAACCAATTTTAATACAGCTATCAAAATTCCATTCAAAGTGCTTATTTTGCAAACGGATATAAACTTTGGACTTAAAATGTAATTAGTATAAAATATTGGGAAAATGTGTGTTGAAACAAAAAAAAAGACCTTCTTCCTCCCACGTTCTTGGCATTTCTCGTTGTCATGGAAGACTAGAAACCAGTGGCCTTCATTCCGAAAATGAACCGACGTCAAGCACTGAACTAGCCATGGAAGCAACTCTGCTTCCTCGATCTCTCACCTCGCCTCCTCTCGTGCTCTTCTATGCAGAAGAAACCAGTTTAGAATTTGGGTTTTAAAAAATTAGGGTTCTTGAACCCAAAAACTCAGATCCAAAAAATTGAATCGATTTAATAGAAATTGATGTTGCAAATTATGTGGTTAATCATGATATGCTTTAGATCTATCTATTTCCTCTAAAAATTTGATGATTTATATTCGATTTGATGTTAAATTCTTGTGATTTTCATGTGTGTTATTGTGAGTATGTTTGAGTAAAGATGGTGATGTGTAATTTCTTTGATTTTTGTTTCCATTCTCTCTCTCCATTTCATCTTCAACCTTCGTCCATCCACCATGTTCTTCATCGGACGATCCAGATCGAACACGAAAGACCTCAGTTTGACAATTCTTCAAGCGTTCATGATTTTCACAAGTTTCCAGGTTTACTGCAATTTCAATTTTAAGTTAATTTAATTTCAAGCCCAAAGTTTATATCCGTTTGCAAAATCAGCACTTTAAATGGAATTTTGATAGCTATATCAAAATTGGTTTATTATGGCATAGTTTGTAAACGAATTAGTTATTTTAAAAGTTCGTATTATTTTCGGTTCACGGGTGATGGTTTGTATTATTTCTGGTCATTTCGATCAGGCCTTCACCAGAGCCGCTCACCCACCAGTTTCTAGCTGTTGCCGCCGCTGCCGCTAAAATCTCCGGGGAGGAGCATCACGCAACCAGGAAGTTGTATCCGCCGCCTTAGTCCATCTTCGTGATCTTTCGTCGATGCTAGACTTCGCTGGAGTTGCAATCGAGCCTTGCCAGAAAAGCCTGCTGGAACGTTCTGTCGGGCTAGAGGTTGGAGAAGATTAATTACGTAAAAGCTCCACAACCTTTTAATTTGTTTGAATTATGCCATATTTCAATTTTATAAATTTCAGAAAAAAATGTTTTATTTTTCATAGCCTCTTATATATTCATGTTCATTACTCTATCTCTGGTACGTTAGAGGTTGGAGATTTGAGAAAGTTTCCACCTCTCTTTTGTTTTGGCTAAAGTCCAACATTACGCTATGTGCAAAATATACTCTGTAATTTCTCTATATTTGTGTTTTTACTCGATTGGTACTTTTATTTGCGA
Organism: Persicaria tinctoria; assembly: GCA_037127255.1. Classification (NCBI taxonomy): domain Eukaryota; kingdom Viridiplantae; phylum Streptophyta; class Magnoliopsida; order Caryophyllales; family Polygonaceae; genus Persicaria; species Persicaria tinctoria. Next base: position 12,902,159 of record JBANSL010000007.1, on the reverse strand, counting down.
GTTAACGATTCACATCACTACGTATTTGTTTTTAGCTTTCTATAGAATTTTATTAAATATTATATTTAAATAATTTCCCCCCGTTTCAAAGATTAAATATAAAAACTATATTTTTTTTATTAAATATAACTATTTGAATTTGATGATTAAGTTGTGTTAAATGGACGGACATCATATCTAAATGATATTTTATATTTAATCTTAATTGAGATTAAACCTATTATATATAGTGCATTTTTATCTTTTTGAATGGCTATAAATTAGGATGATATTTTTTATTTTGAAAATTGATAGAATATTAATAGTTGTAAAAAATATCTTCCTATAAAAATAATAAGAATTAAATTAAACAGAGAAAATAATTGCAATAAAATATTCGCCATACAAGAAATTTCTCGATTGAAGCAAATTGATAAGCTTAATTATATTATATGTTCAAGAGAGCACATATATCTAAATATTTACCAATTGCAACTTATGCTAATAAAAAATGGGTAATTAAAAAATTATTCTTAAATTTGCTAGATAAGTTATTGATATTTCATTACCTTATTATAAATTTTATGCCATGTTAATTTTTTGCGTTATTCACCAAGTATAATACAAGTCATGTAATTGATATAAAATGATGTCCCGGGCATAGCACGGGTCTGCCACCCTAGTATTAATTAAATACTCTGTATTATTCAAATATTTATATTTATAAATTTATTTATTACAAGTAAAACTCACCGTGTAGTGTTGGAAATTAGGGCTGATCATCGGCTCAAAACCGATCCGAACCTGGCCAAACCGAACCGAACCTAAAACCGAAATTCTGAAAAATGAAAACCGAAAACCGAACCTAAACTAATAGGTTTGGTTCGGTTTTACGCCGGTTTGGGTTTAGGTTCGGTTCGGTTATAACCTAATCGAACCGAAATAAAAAAATGCACAAAAAAATTCGAGCATTTACATTTCTTAGTCAAAAAAAATCTAAGCGTAAGGTAAAATTAAATTTTAAAAAAATCATAAAAACTAATCAAGATGAACGAAATGTAAATGCATGGAGTTTTTTTTTATCAGCCCTAGCCCACATCATGTACAAGTCCCTGCATTTACATTATAAGAGCAATTTTTATGCATTTTTTTATAAGCTTCATATAATTATAAGACTTGTTCAAGGTAAAGATGAACGAACTGGGACGACTCTGTGAGGCGGGGCGAGAGCAGACCTATTGACCTAATCTAAGCGTAATGTTAAATTAAATTTAAAAAAAAAATCGTTTTTTTTCGGTTTAACCGAAACCGAATACAAACCGAACCTAAAACAGAAAATTAAAATTCCTTGAACCGAAAACCTAAACCGAAATCCCTCGGTTCGATTTGGTTCCGGTAATTTCGGTTCGGTTAGGTCGAAAAATTCGGTTCGAACCGATTTTGATCAGCCCTGTTGGAAATTAAATTGCATGGGGTGATTCTCAAGGAGTCAAGGTTTTGTCCGTACGAAAATGGCTGGATTTTTAGCCAAATTAAAATTTCGGTACGCCTGACAAGTGACAAGGTGTCAATTTGCCACTAAACACCAAAAACAAACAGACTCCTCCCCCTAAAAAAATTAAAAGAAAAAACAAAAACAAACGGACCGAAAAAAATAATCTAAAATACGGAGTAAGTAATTATTTATAAATATGTTTTACCCCCGAAATTTATTTTTTTTTACCCCCGAAATTTATGATTGTCCACTATGCGATCGTAAGTGGAATTATCTCTTACTGTATAAATTCCAAAAATAAGCCTATCAAAAACAAAAATTCCAAAAAAAAAAAATCATAATTAGAGTTTAAATTCAAAAATATGATTAAGATAATGGAGTCCCTTACACTTATCACCAACAACTTGGATCTCATTTCAAGATTTACCTAAGATTTAAGTGTAAAAAAATATGTTCAAAATATAAAATTACATTATCACTCTAAACTTGATTTTTTTTATATAAAAATGTATGAAATAACAAGGCACTCTTCGATATTTAAAATGAAAGCTAATGATTTTTCAATAATTAAGGGTGTGTTTGGTAAAATGGTAGCTGTTGGAGGAGCTGAAGCTGTTGGATTATTTGAGTTAAATATATATTACTCGTAATAAGCTAGTATAGTGTTTGGTAAATCTAGTTGTTAGGGTAGCTGTTAAAAAACTTGTGAATAAAAAACCAAAAGCTCCGAAAAGTTTGGGTGAATAGCTGTTGGAAAGCTTAAATTTCAAAAGCTTTCAAAAGCTATTTAAACTAAAATCTTATACTCCGTATTTATTTCATTCAAGACTATAGAATATCAAAACCAAAAGCTCCGAAAAGCTAGCCAAACATACCCTAAGTTAGATATTTTCTTAAAAGAAAACAAATTTATGGTTGATTTTTGTATAAAAAAATTATTCTAAGGATAGTTAATATTATAAGAGCGATTTTGTTTAATTAAGCACAAATATTAGGAGTAATAATTAAAAAAAAAAAAAAAAAAAGTGATATCCTCCTCAAAAGGAGACGCCAAAAATTCCATTGGGAAACGCTTTTCTGGCAATTAGCTCTCTCCCCTCCCCTCCCCTCAGCTCAAAGACACCAACCGCTTGGCCCATTCCTTGTTTTGTCCTCTTCTTCGGTCCCCTTTTTGCAAATATTTGATTCTTGAGGCCCTTTTCTGCAAACCTCTTGGCCTATAAGATTCCAATTTTGTGGCCCTTTTTTCTTCAATCTCTCTCACTCTTCCAAACTCCTAATCTACTCTGTTTTCATCATTCCTTCTACTCTCACAAGTCACAACTCAATCAATCCATAATGACTCGAATGCCGTCTCCATCGACCACGACCACGACGACCAATTCTCTAGTTTTCGATTCATCAATCCTTCGAAACCAAGCCAAGATTCCGAGCCAGTTCATCTGGCCCGACGAGGAGAAGCCCTCGTCGTCCTGCCTTCGGGACCTTGATGTCCCGGTTATCGACCTGAAGGGATTCCTCAATGAAGACGAGGCCTCCACCAACGAAGCCGTGAGGCTCGTTGGCGAGGCATGTAGGAAGCACGGTTTCTTCCTCATCGCGAACCATGGCGTGAGCCCGGACTTGGTCGGGTTCGCTCACAGCCACATGGACGAGTTCTTCGAGCTCCCCTTGGCAGAGAAGCAGCGGAGGCTCGGCGAGCATTGCGGCTACGCCAGTAGCTTCACCGGTCGCTTCTCCTCCAAGCTGCCTTGGAAGGAGACGCTCTCGTTCCGCTACACTCCCGACGAGACCAGCAACGTCGACGTCAGCAATGTCGGTGTTGTTGAGGAGTACTTTGTCCACAAAATGGGCCAAGATTTTGAGCATTTGGGGTGAGCATATATAACAAATACCATATATATCTTCCGAAATTAACTCCTTAATCCAATTAAAATTAATTGGATTCGGTTGATTGAGATCCATCGAGATCTTCAAATTCCGATTCATCAGTATGATGATTTAACTAATCTATCTAATTATATATTAAATATTAAATTAGGCTTTTTGTTTTCTTTTAGTATATACTAATACAAATACAAATCATTACCAACTATTTTCCTCCCCAGGATAACTTTTTGGGAAAAAAAAAAAGTTGGGTTCCTTTGGCGAAGGGCAAATACAAAATAGTATGTATATATATTCCGGCCCGCAGGTGACATGTGGAATGTGATATATTTAAATACAACTACTATATAAATTTATAATTTATAATTGACCTATTGTCGTTTCTAGCAGTAACTAGTGTATATATACCTGTCAAAACACAACCCGATCCGGTGATCCGATTCGACCGACCCGAAAAATTTCCGACCCGAACCCGAAAATTTTGACCCGAAATTTTTTTCCGACCCGAACCCGAAAAACCCGAAATTTTCCGAGTAATCTGGGTTTCGACCCGGTGACCCGATTAACCCGGTAATTTTGACCGGATTTACCCGAATGACCCGGTGACCCGATTGACCCGGTTGACTTATAATTATATATAATTAATTTTTTATATATATAATTAAAATTTATCACAAAATTATCAAATAATGATTTTTTAAATTTAAAAAAGAAAAAATTGACAAACCCGAAATCGACCCGAACCCGACCCGAAACCCGATCAAACCCGAGGTCGAGTCAACCCGAAACCCGTTTTACCCGAAACCCGAAGTGATCCGACCCGAACCCGACCCGAATGACCCGTTTGATAGGTCTAAGTGTATATAATTTGTCGCACATAGCTATTTATCATCTCTTATTTATGGCTATTAATTAATTCCTATCCTATCTTATATAATTAAAAACCTTTTTTTCAAAAAAAAAATCTTTGATCGATTTTTTAACCTTATTATAATTTAGTTTTTTAAAAAAAATAAAATAAATTGAGTTTCTTTTCACAATTAATCCTAATGCATAAAAAGCCCACTTGAACTGGAAAAATGATTTAAAAAAAACTTCCCATTTCTAAGTAGGAATTAATAATTAATTAACTAAAATTAATAGAGATTGCATGGGCGTGTGCAGGAGGCTATACCAAGAGTATTGTGATGCGATGAACAAACTATCACTAAGAATAATGGAGCTTCTAGGCCTAAGCTTAGGGATCGGAAGGCGTTACTTTCGGGAGTTCTTCGAAGGGAACGACTCCGTGGCGAGGCTCAACTACTATCCTCCATGCCAAATGCCTGAACAAACCCTCGGAACCGGCCCCCATTGTGACCCAACCTCCCTCACCATCCTCCACCAAGACCAAGTCGGGGGCCTCCAAGTCTTCCTTGACGATGAGTGGCGCTCCATACCCCCTCGCTTCGACACCTTTGTCGTCAACATTGGCGACACCTTCATGGTAATTATTAGCTACAAACTCACAATTGTAATATAGTATATGCTGTTCAGTTTCTTATATAATATGTTGGTGTGTAGGCTTTGTCGAATGGGAGGTACCGGAGCTGCCTCCACAGGGCGGTGGTGAATAGAGAGAAGCCGAGGAAATCGATAGCGTTCTTCTTGTGCCCGAAGGGGGATAAGGTGGTGAGACCGCCGGAAGAGCTGGTGGATGGGGAGCACCCAAGAGCATACCCTGATTTTACATGGCCGACTCTTTTGGAGTTCACCCAGAGACACTACTAATAGAAACGTAGTCTATTCCAACCATCATGGTCCAAGGGTGGAATACCTTGGAAAATATTCCAAGGGTGAAAAGGGTTGGAAACCGATTTCCAAGGGTAAATATCGTTGGAGTTAATATCATGAACACTTCCAAGGGTTTGTACTATTGGAAAAATTTTCCAATAGTATTTATCGTTGGAAATGTTGTTAATATGAAATTTAAAAATAATTCATTAATTAGTTCCGAAAGTTGTAGGTGAAGAATTGGCCATCCGGAGGTTGTTGTTGTCGTGTGGTTAAATAATTTTATCTACTTATTCTCATTATTTTTTATTAAGCATATGACCTGTGTATATAAATGGATGGCAGAGGGACTCTCAACGAAGAAATTTACAAGTGGTACGTATTACTCTTCTTCACTCACGCCATATATTGCTAGTTGAAGGTGCAAGCACACCGTACGTACATTAGGTATTTATAATTTCATTTTTACTTGATTTATATCAAATGCATGGTTAAATTTCATATACTAAAGTAAGATTTATATATAATGTATAGTTTATTTGTATTAAATGTATCTTTTTTATTTTTCTCTTATATGTATTAATGTGATGTTTCGAGGGACATTTTTGCAGGTAAAATTTTCACAGGTATATCATACTTGATTGTGCATCTTTTAGTAACCGATGGATAAGGGAAAGCATGTTGTCAATCCGGGAGGATGGAGCAGCTCATCAAATCGTAATGAGAAGGTCGTTAACGATTTTGATCTGAATTATCCGAAAACTATAGAAGACAATGTGACACAAGAAAAAAAAATAGGCGAGCTGGGACATACATTCGATTTAAATTATGCCGCAGATGAAGAAGTCGAAATCGATCCAGAGTATATAAAGAAATACAATTTGTCAGAGAAAGAACAACACAAAATAATAAGGGAACAACGATTTCTCAATAGTTTCGTAAAAATTTGGTTCCCAGGTTGTTTACCCGATCCTGGATATAATGTAATTTCTGATGAATTTCATAGTAGGAAGAAATAGTTTCGTACAACAATTGTATTGACATCTTTTTTTTTAAATATTTTTACCATAGTAATTATTATATTTGAATATTTTAATCAATTGTATCGAAATAAAAAAACAATGATAATTATTAATTACAAAAGTATCATTTTTTTTAGAACACACAAAGTATCATTTAGTTATTATTTTGTTATTTCGCATATAGTTTTTTGAAGAGGATTTCGCATTTTATTTTCATACATTTTAATTCATAAAAAAGAAAACAAAAATTGATGAAGTAATCGTCTGATCGATATGTTCCGCGTAGCTTTGTTGTGCTTTTTTTGTTTTGGGGGGTATTGACCGTTGGAAACTAATCTAATCTCCTGCAAATATATGTTTAAAATTAATGACCCATATTCCGAGCACAAAATCTGGAATTTGCAACGGTGCCAACGGGAAGAACAACGTAAACATTAATTGCTATTTAACAATGAAATATATATATAAGTCAATTAGTTAGTGACCACCTGCACAAATTTGTTCAATCAATGAGAAAAACACACCCAATAATTACAAGTCAATTTATGCTTTGTCTGTGCTATCAAAGGTTTTGAGATGGCTTTATTCTACTCCGACGATTGAAGTATCCACTACCATTATATTCATCTCGATCTAGTGATCAAAGCTCCAGTATCATTATATATACACCCTTATCACTATATTCAACGCTATTCGGTGGGATTCCGCTCCGGGGAGATTGTGAAAAAAGGTTCAGCGTCAATATATTTCCTTTGGTGATCGATTGCAATCATAACGATTCAGGTAATTGTCTCAACCTCCTCATTCTAGCTTAGAATTTATATGGGGTGAGTTTGTTCTCCATTACAATGAATTTTGAATCTCATCAAATGATTAAGATTGTACATAAACGTGATATACATTTTGTTTTGTTCCAATGTTAAATATTTTTTTCGACCATTAATTTGTTGGTAATGTAATATTTAATGTTTCGATGATTTGTGAATTTGGTGTCAAACTAATTTAACTTGTGTAAGAGAAAATAGACAAGTCTATGTATGTACCTTTTAGTTAATTAAAACTTGTGGCGAAGAATACTTTCGATCGACAGTATTAAAAAAAATTTAGATCAAAAGTTACCTTAATTATTTATCTCAATGAAATCAAGAAGATGAGGAAATTCAATTCATTACTAATTTCAGGAATTTAGCTCTTATAACAATGAAAATTAGTTTATTCAATGAAGGTCAATAAATTACAAGGTATATGAGTTGATTTAATAAATAGTCAATATTAAATATATCCAAAAGTGTTGCAAATAAAAATACACCTTCAAATAAAGAAACAAAGAAAAGGTAATAAAAATTGAAAAAATACGCAACACACAGGGTAAAAAAACTAACCTAGACTTGCTGAAAACAAACTAAAAAAGTAAATACACATTAAATATTATATAAAGTACTGGAAATAAAATAAATAACTTGAAATAAATAAAAAAGGAAAAGATAAGAAATAAAAAAATAGCCCATCAAAAAACACGGAAGAAAAAAACAATAGAAACCAACCCCCCATATTTATGAACAAAAAAACAATTTCAAATAAAAAAGATAAAGATAAAGATAAAGAAAACAAATTGAAATAAGTAAATAAAGAAAAATATTTAAAAAACAAAGAAGAAGAAAAACCAGCAAGGAAAATTAACCAAAAACACGAGGCAACCCACGTACCTTATTTACAAACAAAAAAAAAAATTGATAAAAACAAAATTGACAAAATTGAAAAAACCCAGCAAGGAAAATATAATAACAGCTTCGGGTTTTGTATTTAAATAAATCAATATACTTATATCAATTATATTTGGTAGAAACTATATAATATTAAAATTCTTCCAAAAAAAAACATGATAACGCATAACTATTTTTATTTTATAAAAACTAAATAGTTAAAAAAAAAGACATTGGTTTTAGTTAAGTTGAAGTAATTTTTAAAAAAAGAATAGACAAATCTTATACTTTTCTTTTCATGTTTATAGTAGGATGAATGATCGAAGTTGGATGTACAATAAGAACCTACCTGGACGGTCTGGAACGAATAAAGAATTTTTAGATGGGGTGCAGAAATTTTTAGAGTTCGCTGTGGCACAAAGTACTGAAAATCATATTAGATGTCCTTGTTATGATTGTGGTAATAAGGAATATTACCTCCCATCAGTCGTAGAAGATCACTTATTTAGGAGAGGTTTCGTTGCAAATTACCACCGTTGGATTTGTCATGGTGAATCGCGAATCACGTCTACTCCACCAGTGCTGACATCTGCAATTGGCCAAACTTTTCCAAGGCGAAACGACTATGATGCTTTAAATCCACAACAAAGAATGGTTTTCGATGCAGCTGGTCCAAATTTTGTTCCACCATGGGCAGCAGATATGAACCCAAATTCAGAGCAGTGTCACAGTCACGATTATTCATCATCAAGTCATGGAAATCCTACCTCTCCAGATCGTCAACCTGAAATCAATACCAATGTCGACGATGACATAGGATCATCAAAAAAAAATTAGGCTACCTTTGAAGCTGCAAATGAGCCTTTGTGGTCTGGGTGTGAAACAGAAACTCAATTGTCTGCTATCACTGAGTTGCTTAGAATCAAATCTACTTTTAATTTGTCTGAAAATTGTTACAATAGGATTTGTGAGTGGGCAGGACGTTGCATGCCCGAAGATCATATTTTTCCTACCAATTATTACCAGACAAAAAAGATTGTGAAGTCATTAGGATTGCCTATGGAAAAAATTGATATTTGTCCTGGGGGTTGCATGCTATATTGGAAAGTCGATGTTGAGCTACACCATTGCCGATTCTGCAAACAAGATAGATATCAGACCATATCTGGGAAAACGCGCGTGGCACGAGCTCAATTGCGATATTTGCCTTTAATACCCAGGTTACAGAGATTATTTGCGTCATCAACTACTGCTGCACATATGAGATGGCACAAGGAGCACGAAACACAGGACGGCATGATGTGTCACCCTTCTGATAGTGAGAGCTGGAAACATTTTGATAGGACATATCCCGAATTTGCTAATGAACCACGCAATGTTCGTTTGGCATTATGTTCGGACGGGTTTGCTCCATTCGGTCAATCAGGAAAAGTGTATTCATGTTGGCCTATCATTGTGACCCCTTATAATCTCCCACCATCGATGTGTTTGAAAACTCCTTATATGTTCTTAACAATGGTTGTTCCTGGACCACATAATCCTAAAAAGTTACTTGACATCTGTATGCAACCATTGGTCGAGGAGCTGAATTTGTTGTGGCGGGAAGGTGTGCCAACTTTTGATATATCTCGGGGTGATACATTTCGCATGAGAGCTGCATTGTTATGGACGATTAATGATTTTCCGGCTTATGGAATGATGTCTGGTTGGAGCACGGCTGGTAAGATGGCTTGTCCAATTTGTATGGATGGGACAAAAGCATTTTGGCTGGTTCATGGAAAAAAGTGTTCATGGTTCGATTGTCATCGCAAGTTTTTGCCAAAAGATCATCCATATAGGAGAAACAAAAGAGCATTTTATAAAAATCGGGAGGTCAAAGATTCAGCTCCGCCACGATTGACAGGTGATCAGATGTGGAATGAAGTGAAGGACTTGCCAACCGTGATGGTAGATCCATTGGGAAAGATACCCGGATATGGAAAATTACACAAGTGGACGAAACAGAGTATATTTTGGCAACTTCCATATTGGAAGACACATTTTATTCGTCATAATCTTGATGTGATGCATATAGAGAAAAATGTGTTTGATAATGTATTCAACACTGTGATGGATGTTAAGGGCAAGTCGAAGGACACATTACAATCAAGAAGAGATTTGAAGTTATATTGCAGTCGACCGGAACTGCAAGTAGACGCTGATCATTGCGGCTCAATTCCAAAAGCGGTGTACACCCTCACAAAGACTCAGAAAGTTGAAGTTTGTAATTGGATCAAATCGGTCAAATTTCCAGATGGATATGCGGCTAACATCGGTAGATGCGTTCAAATCGCTGATTGCAGATTGATTGGAATGAAGAGCCACGACTGCCATATATTTATGCAGAGGTTACTTCCAATTGCTTTTAAGGAACTGTTGCCTGAGTCTGTATGGGGTCCTCTTACAGAATTGAGCCAGTTTTTTCAATCTTTGTGTTCGCCGACTATAACTATTGCACAAATGGAAGAATTAGATAAAGTAATACGGGTACTGGTGTGCAAGCTAGAGAGCATATTCCCGCCTTCTTTTGTCGACTCAATGGAACATTTGTTGATTCATCTCCCGTATGAAGCATTGGTTGGAGGTCCAGTACAATATCGTTGGATGTATCCATTTGAAAGGTACTTAATTCTCAATGACATTGACGGGTAATGCTTCACATGCAACTTTTTTTTGTTGTTTTAAATATATGTACTTTTGATGTTTTTATTGTAGATTCTTACACCATTTGAAGAAAAAAGTGAGCAATAAAGCAAGGGTGGAAGCTTCAATTTGCTCGTCCTATATTATTGAAGAAATCTCAACGTTTACATCGCATTACTTTGAGCCACGCATTTCATCAAATCGGAAGAGACCTCGATCAACTACTGAAGCTCCGTCTCGATCCACTACGCCACATTTTTCCATATTCAATTATCCTGGGCATGGCTTTGGAAAATCAAAATCCCGCTGGCTATCCGACAACCCCAAGGAAATGCATGCAATTGAGACATATGTCTTGTTAAATTGTCCTGAGGTAGACGCCTATGCGAAGTAAGTATATAAACAACATACTTTTTTGTGTCCTTTGCAAAAACTACTACGATATATCAAACCACATTATTCTAAATCAATTGTATAACATATTTGTAGGATATTTTGTGACCAAAGTAGCGGGGACGTTGATAAAGACCTTGATGCTAATTTCACGCCTTGGTTCAAAGACTATGTAAGTAATATATTACTAAATTTTTATTCTCAGTTACTAGTTACAAATGATTAGTTTATATGACATCTATATGCCAACATTTGAAGGTGAACCATAATGACATTCAAGATGAATTCATTAAAAGATTAGCATGGGGCCCGAATGCAGAAATTCGTACCTGTTCAGGATACGAAATAAATGGATACACTTTCCACACTCTACAACGAGAAGAAGGGAAAGTGGCAATGAATAGTGGTGTATGGGTCAAAGGATCAAGCTATAATGAAGAGGAGCTTGACTACTATGGTCAACTTGAAGAGATAATAACTCTTCAGTACACTGGCCTCCCATTGAAAGAAGTTGTGTTGTTCAAATGTCGTTGGTTTAACCCCACGACTGGCATACGGCGAGTGAATCCAAAATATGACATGGTCGAGGTAAATCACAAACGTCGATACAAAACTAATGATTGTTTTATATTGGCACAACAAGCAATTCAGGTGTATTATACAAAGTATCCTGCTGCAAAGCGCGACCGAGTCGATTGGTGGGCTGCTTGTAAAACAAAACCAAGAAGCATGATTGAGCAAAAGTGGACGGAGCCGGAAGCCGCATACCAAGCAGAAGAGTTACCTACAATGGTGACAATAGATGAACCAACTAGTGAAAATTTTAGAGATCCCAGTGGCGCATTTATTGAGATAGATGATGAGGAAAGGGGTGATGAGGTACCGAATGACGAAAGGGGGGATACTGAATTGTCAGATCCTGATGCGGAAGATGATGGGCTGGGTTTCGAGACTAATTCAGAGAATGAACCAATGTCGGATAATGAATCACATATACAGAATGACGAGGAGTATGATGATTGGTGAAAGGTAACATTTGACCCTAATACTATATAACTAGTTCGACCTAGCATGTACAGTTTTTTAATACTCCGTATTGATATTGAATGAAATTAAATTTGGTAAAATCGTTTCTGAATTATATAATGTTATATAGTGATTAATTGGAGTTGTTGGATAAAAGTTCGAGAAAATCTTATCTTTATTATAGATTAGTAATGAAATTAGATAAGGTCTTGTAAATTATACCGATATTTAATGTAATTGAGTAACGTCATATAAGAGACATAATAATTAATGGATATAATAATAATAATAATAATAATAATAATAATAATAATAATAATAATATATATTATGCATTCATAACGATGGCAAATATATACTCATCTATAAATTATAATTTTCTTGATTGGATAAATTTAAAAGGAAAATATGTCTTTATTATTTTAATATATACTCCGTATGATTTACCCACAGTTATATGGTACTCCGTATTAAGTAAACTGTAAACATGTGGAACTTCTAACAAAGAGAAGTGAGGATCCTTGAAAAAAAAAAAAAATTAAAAAGAAATTAAAAACCACATTGAGGCGACTTAATTCCTTTAAGGCTTAAACCGTATTCAGACTTCACAATCCCTAGCTAATTCAAAATTTTCACGAATTGCTCCCTCCCGACCTCTTCAATCTTCATAGGTCATACGGTTTCTCATCGCAATCGCCTCAACCACCACCGCCTCTTCTGATCCGGTATCCGCCATGGCTGCCTGAGCTCCGGTGTGACAGAATTCGCTGTTGGTTTTGGTTCTACAGTACGCAATTTTGAGCAGGTAACCTCTTGGTTTCGCTTTGATTTGTACAACGTAATGAGTAAAATCAGTCTTTCACAACTTCAATTTTTAACTAAAATAAACATGTGCAAGGAATCATTGGTGTCCCCAGCCCTCCATTAAGCTTGAACACAACAAGCTTGTTCAAAAGTTCGCTTATCTTGGCGGAATCTGCAGTAATTGACATCATCCACATTTAGATCCACATTGAGAAGGTAACATCTTGGTCATACGGTTTCTTATTGCATGCAATTCGATTTTGCAGTTGCTTTCAAGTGTCTTGTAGGGTCATTCAATGAGTAGTTTGCTTTGGGATATATGGTAAGTTAGGGTCATTGTCGAACTGTAGGTAGTGTCATTATTTATGTGTCATGGGTGTAAGTGTAACCAAAGAAAGTGTCAACAAAACAATAGTATCTAGTCCAAGAATAATATTTAAATAAGATAAAAACAAAGCCAATGTTGATACGGAAAGCAAAAGCCAAATTTTAACATCACATGTTCATTGTTAAGGCTAAGCTGACAGATTGTGCCTCTGAACTTTTTTTCTTTAGCGTAATCATATCCAACCCAAATATGAATGTAGGGAAAAGATGGCACGCACAAAATGGGGATCGTCTAAATCAAGGACTCCTTCTTCGTCAATTCAGAACATCAACAGGGGTGCTCATGTGGAACTACAGGTTGAAAGCTTGGAAGCCTTAGATCCATCTGTAGCTCGCCTAGATGTACGTCCTCCTGTTGGGACTTCCATGATGGGAAATGATGCGCCCCGTTCGGTTGACGGTACTTCAGTTACCCCCCAAACCTATGTTGGACATCTCCCACTGACAACATCTCCAATTGAGGAGGAATTTGGTAATTAACTTCATTTTTTCCTTTATATAGGACGTGCAAAGCAAATTCTCTTTGTAAATTATTCAGTCCAGCCAACATTTGTTCTCAAATTTGTATTCTTAAGTGAGTTTTTACCAATTCAAGGGATGGTAATTAACAAGTGATATGTCTTAGGTGATACATCAAATCGACGAAGCGACTCCGATTCATCTGAACATGACCAAGACGAGCAAGACAAGGGAGACGAGGAAGAGGAGGAAGATCAGAGTATACGAAGATTAGGTGGTGACATAGACACATCCATCGACACAACGAAGGATGACAATGGTCGCCCGAGGATTGAGATTTTAGGAAATACGTAAGTAATTAACCCTAAACTTCCTCGTCAACCATGCCACTTTACGGATTGAATTTTTTGTTTTCGTTTGTGGTGAAGTCGGTTGTGTCGATTATCTGCAATCCTATTCTGAGATTACTGGGAATTGTTTCTTTCCATTGAGATTTTACATGCCTTGTTCTGACTTTTTTGGTTTCATGTAACCTTGTTACCCGGAACCCCTAGTGTTCTAATATTATGACAGCAGCAAAGTCTGGTCTCCCACAATATTTTTTTAACAGAATACCTATTAGGTTAAAATTGGTCATGCTGTGATTCATATAAATAGTGAGGTGATAGCATTTAGCTTGGAGACAGAAATGTTAAGAAAGAATATCAAGCAGTGATACAGGTGTAGTCTTTAGGAATTAGTTATTTATATGACTGCCAATTAACAAGAAACAAGCAGTGATACAGGTGTAGCAGTTAATGTGTAGTGAATTCAAGGATATTTTAGTCAAAAGATAGGTGTTTGTTTTTCTAGTTTAATAAATACTTTCCTCACAAGTGTGTCAACTGCTACAATATATTATTAAAAGGAGGGAGTATATTGTTTCATGAAATTGGTCCACACTATTATTGAGAACAGAGTAGAAGCCATTATTTTTGGAAAAGGGTATAATAATACAGGGTGTGTTCTAGAAGTGTGTTTCTATAGTTGTACTATTATTCAATGAAAGTGACCTTCATTTTACCATAACATAAACTCAACCACACAGAATATGTAATACAACTAATAGTATATCACTATATTTTAAGTTATATAGATTACAGATTAATAATCATTATATCAACCTGGATGTGTTTGTTAGGAAGTAAAAATTTTCGAAAATCAAGACACGTGTGAATTAAAATCAACAAAGTTTGGGGCTGAATCTGAAATTTTGGTTATAAGGTTTATTATTTGTTGACCACCCAGTTTTTGGTGTTCTGTGGAGAAAAAAGCATATAGCTTATCTGTTTTGCGGGTTGTTTTTCTTTTGGCTGAATATTTGCTTGAAGATTCACTTAATTCTTTTTGTACAGATGATGGATGGATGGATGAACACTGTAATGATTCATCTTGAGCTTGTTGTTTAATTAGGACTTGTATTTAGTACATTGATCAACTTTGGGTGTATATATATATATATTACTATAGTATAAATTTAATTTTCTCAATCCTATTGAATATTTCTTAACTTTTTATTTATAAATTGGTAGTTTTAAAAACCACAAAACTGTGCTAAAAGAAGCGACTTCCATCATGCATGCCCACTACCAAGGATCGTGGACAAATTGGAGCGCCATTCCTAAGACGATTAAAGAGGAATGGTTTGCGGAGTTTAAGGTAAATTGTGTATATTGCGATACAAAATTACATTTATAATTCTTAATTCAACGTATATAGTTTGTTCTATTGTGAATTAATTATTGTTTTACTGTTCAGAATCGGTATTATTGGAATGTTGAGGATTCTACCAATGTTTGGAAAACTTGGAGGACAAAATGCTCCGAACATCTGTCACGAGCCATTGGCGATGCAAAGAGATTCGGTCGAAAACCAAAATTTATGAGTCCTCAGGGATGGGCAACATGGGAGAAGAATACGAAGAACGATGATAAATATCAGGCGCTTTGTGCGCAAAACAAGCGCAATCGGGCTTCAATGCCCGCCCATGGGACCGCGATATATTGTGGAGGATCCAAACCCATTGTACAAATTGTGGCTGATTTTGTAAGTAGTATACATTCCATCACTTTGAATCCAAGGTATTTTGGGAATTGAATATTTATATTTATTGTCATTTTACATGTAGGAGCTAAAACACAAGAAGCCAATGGCTCACCGACAACTAATCGAGGTCACCTATCAAAAGAAATCAACAAGGGAATGGTCCGGCGATAGGCCAAAAAAGGCATTGGTATTATCACTTTATATGTTCTCACATTTAATTTTAGTTACTCATAGTTGTGTGCTTTTTGCTCCAAACATAGTATCGTAGTTCAAACGACTTTTTCTTTATATATACAAATAGATAGTATATTTGTTCAGTAAAAATAAATTTCCAGTAGGGAATCACTC
Organism: Persicaria tinctoria; assembly: GCA_037127255.1. NCBI lineage: Eukaryota > Viridiplantae > Streptophyta > Magnoliopsida > Caryophyllales > Polygonaceae > Persicaria > Persicaria tinctoria. The sequence continues at coordinate 12,886,116 of JBANSL010000007.1, read as the reverse complement.
TCAACTTGAAACTTGCCAAGCTAGTAGGCAGTAGCTCCTCTTGGCAAAGCTAGTAGGTGAAGCTTGTTTAATGCATCTAACTGCCACCCAATTGCATTTAATTATTCAGAATGTAGTTTATCTCTTGAACTGATGACCACCTGTTAATTAAAGGTCACCTGAACTTACATATAAATAGGGTGTTGATTGACAGATCTATTACACAACCTAAGTATCCACAGAGGAAAACAACTATCGAAAAAGGGGTAAAAAATTGTGCAGCTCCACATTAGTTGGAAACACGAATCAAACCAAAATCAATCTATTAATAACCAAATGTTATAAATACTTTATTTTAACTTTTCTCATAAATATATATTATTGTGTATTATTATAGGATCGGTTCGAGGAGTTGCATGAAGAATTGAAAAAATTGCACCCCGAAGGCGTGCCTGAACATGAACTCGAGAAGATTTGGGTAGAGGCTGCAGGAGGCGGCCAGTACAAAGATCGACGTTGGGGCCTGGGATCTATGTACAATCCAGCAAAGAACATCCATAACCCAACGGTGAAGGGAATGTCATCTTCTTCAACTAATCACCTTTCTGCTGATCAAATGGAAGAGATTCGGAAATCAGTTGAAGAGGATGTTCGCAAAAAAATGACCGAAGACTTCAAGGACCTCCTTGCACAACAACAACACCAGAATGATCTAAGGCTTCAACAAGTCATTATGCAACTACATGCGTCTCAAAGTGTAGCACCACCACCGCATCCGCATCCGCCTCCACAACAAGATGGATCATTTGTTGCGTTGCTGAATTCTGCGAACCCGGTATCTACTTCTCCTTCAGTTCCTATTCAATTGCACTCCTCTTCCCCCATCATGGATGGAACCTCTAGATTAGGTACTATGGGATTTGGTACTGGAAGTGCATACGGAGGGGCTGCAGTTGGGTTTGGTGCGGGTGGAAGTGCATTCAGCGGGGTCGTAGGTGGGTTTGGTGCTGCTGGAAATACATTCGGAGGGGCTGCAGGTGGGTTTGGTGCTGCCGGAAGTACATTCGGAGGGGCTGCATGTGGGTTTGGTGGTGCTGGAAGTACATTCGGAGGGGCCGCAGTTGGGCTTGGCAATGTTGGAGTTGTGTTAGGGGGGACTGCAGCTAGGATTGGTGGTCCTACCACTACACACGAGGGCCTTGGAGGTGGGTTTAGTGGTGCTGGTACCTCATTTGGGAGGGCTACAACTGGGTTCAACGATGCTACTGGTGGTCTTGATAGAGGTAGAACCGTGGGCAATACATCAGATGTGTCCGGTCCCAGTCGTAGGGTTTCTTCCGGTCCCGGTCGTAGGGTTTCTTCCGATCATATATAGATTATATTAGATTAAATTTTGATTTTGGTAGTTTGTAGTATTTGTTCGTTCGGATTGTATATCGGTTAATGACTATGCACGTTGTGTTGCACTTTGCTTTTATTATGAACATATTGGTACACTTTTATAATTAAAATGAAATATTCTGTTTTTCATAGTTTGATTGATATGAATATATTATTATTATTATTATTATTATTATTATTGTTGTTATTATTATTATTATTATTGTTGTTATTATTATTATTAATTATTATTATTATTATTTATAATTTTAATTTCAATGCGGTTGGCAACAAAATTAAAATATATAACTAATGGTAAATTGTAAATTTATTTTAAATATTAAAAAAAACAATATTGAGTTCCAACGATTGTTAACCCTTGGAAATAGTCTTGGAAAGTAAGTGGCCTCTACCGGATGAAGAGGTGGTAAGTAAAAAGATGCAGGTTTGGCCTTTCCAACGGTTGTAGCTATCCAACAGTTGAAGTCCTTGGAGATTAGCACGGTTATAACCCTTGGAAAGATTTCCAAGGCCGATTTTAGCCACGGTTGAAAAACTGTTGGAATTTCCAAGACTTTACCTAAAATCCTTGGAAGTTCCAAGGTTTATCACCATTGGCATTTACTATTAATCTAGTAGTACAGGGCTGACATGAACACCCTTAATGTCTTCTCCCAATGGGTTCAAGTCCAACAAACCCACCATCAATAAAATCTGGACACATAAAAGAGACTGAGTACATACTTTATAAATGATTAATAATGATGTATTTATTAAATTAATTCTTCTTAATTTTTTTAAATACAAATACGAATAATATAATTGAAAGAGTTACCATTTATCAAGGAGTAGCTCACGAGATGTCAAGGTGGTGTAAGTTGTCCAGTATTAGACCATCCACAACCATAAAGAAATCTCTTTTTCATTTTTTTTATTTCTTTGCGTCACAATAATTTTACATCTCTTTTATTTTTTTATTTAACTTATTTTTATTTTATGTATCTCGTCTCTTTCCCTCGTATAAATGTATAATAGCAACTGATTGTGAGTTAAGAATCCTAAGTTAATAAAAAGTTAAAATAAAATAAACATGCTGATGCAGTATAATAGCAATCATAAACACTAGTCAAGTTTAACATACATCATATCAGTGTAAACTGATTACCTCACACTAGTACAGATTTAACATATATCGGGTATTTTTTAACGAGTCGGTCGGGTGTTTTCGGCCTCCTTTTATTCGCTCTCCTGATAGATATTTCTCGAGGGTTTTATAAAAACTCCCGAGATATTATGTTCGGTCAGGGGTTTTTTAAAAACCTCCCGAGAGAGTCTGTTTCCCCAACCGGCACCGCCACTCCCACATGTTACGGGAGTTTATAAAAACTCCTTAAAGAATATGTCGGTTTTTTTTTTAAAAAACCCCTGAGAAATGTTGTGATCTTTTAAAAAAAAAACCAGCTTCCTGCCCCAATTCAATGAACCGGTAGGAAGCCATGGTTTGAACCAAAGCAGAAAATAATGGAGACTCTACACCAAATACTAAAATAAGAACATCATGACCCTATATTATACACCCTATATTGCAATTCGGCCAAAAGATGCCAAATATAAATACAAATGATAATCTGTCAACAAAGATATATATATATATATATATATATATATATATATATATATATATATATATATATATATATATATATATATATATATATATATATATATATATAGGGTTGGGTTCGGGTGCAAAGGTCACCAAGAATGAGAAGGAAAGAAGCAATTTGATTGGTCCACGTGTGCAAAAAGTGAATTAAAATATGGGACACGCGGCTTCCCCAATTAGTTCCCCAATTAATTAGTAACACACACCCAAATTAATTAGTAACACCCCCACTCTCACCTACACACTAATTAATTGCACGCGCCAACTTTTTAATCAATTAGAAATTGTACGCACATGTAAAAGTGTTCACTTCAACTTTTAAAAATCATTTTTTGACATTTTCACTTGTTAAAAAAATATAAAAAATATATATTTGGGTGTAATTTAATTTTATCTACACATAGACACCCACTTTGTATATGTTTTGTTGAAAAAAAAAATTCACAAGAAGTGGTTCAGCAATTTTATTCACAGTGGTTCAGCATTTTTAGTCGATCACTGAACCACTCTCTATTCGGTCACTGAACGACTCTCTATTCGATCACTGAACCACTCTATTCGGTCACTGAACCACACTCTATTCGGTCACTGAACCACTCTCTATTCGGTCACTGAACCACTCTCTATTCGGTCACTGAACCACACTCTATTCGGTCACTGAACCACTCTCTATTAGGTCACTGAACCACACTCTATTCGGTCACTGAACCACACTCTATTCGGTCACTGAACCACACTCTATTAGGTCACTGAACCACACTCTATTCGGTCACTGAACCACACTCTATTAGGTCACTGAACCACACTCTATTCGGTCACTGAACCACTTCTTTATCAAGCTATAAAGAAGTGGTTCATGAGCCTATAAGAAGTGGTTCATCAAGTTATCAAGAAAGTGTTCATCAAGCTATAAAGAAGTGGTTCATGAAGCTATAAGTGGTTCATGAAGCTATAAAGAATTAGTAGTTCATCAAGTTATAAAGAAGTGGTTCATGAAGCTATAAAGAATTAGTAGTTCATCAAGTTATCAATAAGTGGTTCATCAAGATATAAAGAAGTGGTTCACCAAGTTATCAATAATTGTAAAATTTTCATTCTTCTTTTATTTTCTTGTAATGTTTAGTTTTAATCATTTATTTATTTATTTTCAAATAAAATTGTTCATGAACCAATACTATTTATTTGACGAACCACTACTCTCTATTTATTTGATGAACCACTTGGTATTAAAACCTTGAACCACTTGGTATAAAACCTCTGAACCACTTGGTATTAAATCCCTGAACTACTTGTTATTAAAACCCTTAACCATTTGGTATAAAAAACCCCTAACCACATAGTATTAAAAACCAACTACGGTATTTAGGGGATTATTTTTTGGGTCAACTGGGAGGGTTTGAAAAATCATGTCAGGTAAGGTAAGGTAACAATTATTCATTTGGATGCAAACAATAAACGCAGCTCAATAATCAGGATGATGTACACTGTGACGTATAAGTGGTCAAACGGATTCGTGGATCCAATTTGTCAGGCAAATCCATTAAACAAAAAAAATGGAGAAGCAGAGCAGATGAAGAAATCAATGGCGGTGGCAAGAGAAAGCTAAAACAAACGGAATTTCAGTTGGAAGAGAAAGGGCCGAGGGCGGAGATCCGGGAGGAGGAAGAAGGCGGAGTCCGATTACGGTTCTGATGCTATAATCGGCATCTTCGACACCGGGATCTCGCCCAAATGGAGGAGCTTTTCCGACTGGACTCTCAGCCCCGTCCCCTCTCGCTGGAAGGGGATTTGCCAGGCCGACGATAGATTCACCGCCGCGAACTACAAAAGGAAAACCGTCGGAGCCAGATTCTTCAATAAGGGGCACGAATCGGCGTTTCTAGGTATCGGCGGTGGAGCCATTAATCAGACGGTTGAGTTCAAGTCGCCCAGAGACGCCGACGGCCACGGAACCCACACGTCGTCGACGGCGGCGGGACGGCCACGAGATCGGCTGCCTCTGCGCGGTCACGGTGCTCTACTCTCATGGCAACGTCGTTGATGTCGATCAGATGGTGGAAGGAGAAGGCGGAGGAGAAGGGCGAAGAAGGAGAAACGCCTGTGATTGAGTAGATCGAAGCGCGTGGGGGTTTATTTCTTTAATTAAAAATCAGATCTGTCTCCACCAATAGGAGCGCTTCTTTCCTTCTCACCGGTATATACTATTCTCACTTGAACCCTACCCTATATATATATGGTCGGGTTCAGGTGCGAAGCTCTCCAAAAGTGAGAAGGAAAGAAGGGCACTGATTGGTCCACGTGTCCAAAAGTACATGCCAAATCAGTTGACACGCGCCTATCCAAATTAATTTGCAACACCCATGTAAATTAATTAGTAGCACGCCCACTCTCAGTTGGACACGCGTTAATTAACACACAAAACTAATTAATTGCACGCGCCTATCCACCCAACTTGCTAATTAATCGGAAAAAGTACGTACACATGTAAAAATGCTTGACATGGACTTTTAAAAATTATTTTTTGACATTTTTACTTATTAAAAAAATATAAAAAATATATTTTTGGGTGTAATTTAATTTTATCTACCCATAGACACCCACTTTGTATATGTTTTGTTGAAGAAAAAAAATTAACAATAAGTGGTTCATAAGGTTCACATGTACTTAGTGGTTCAGCCATCTTACTCTTAGTGGTTCAGCACTTTTACTCTTAGTGGTTCAGCTTTTTTACTCGTGTGGTTCAGACCTTTTACTCTCAGTGGTTCAGCTCTTTTACTTTTAGTGGTTCAACCGTTTTACTCATAGTGGTTCAACACTTTTACTCGTAGTGGTTCAGCCCTATAAATAAGTGGTTCATTGAGCTATATAGAAGTGGTTCATGAATGTCTAAAGAAGTGGTTCATGAAGTTATAAAGAAGTGGTTAATGGAGCTATAAAGAAGTGGTTCATGGAGGTATAAAGAAGTGGTTCATGAAGTTTTAAGAATTGGTTCATGAAATTATAAAGAAGTGATTCATGAACATATAAAGAAATAATTAATGAAGCTTTAAAGAAGTGTTTTATGAACCTATAAAGAAGTGGTTTATTAAGCTATAAAGAAGTGATTCGTGAAGCTATAAAGAAGTGATTCATGAAGCTTTAAGAAGTGGTTCATGATGTTATAAAGAAAGTGGTTAATAAAGCTATCAAGAAAAGGTTCATGAAGTTATCAAGAAGTTGTTCTTCAAGTTATCAAGAAGTGATTCATTAAGTTATGAGTTATAAAGAAGTGGTTCATGAAGTTTTCATTCTTCTTTTATTTTCTCTTAATGCTTAATTTTTAATTATTTATTTGTTTATTTTTTTAAAACAAAATGATTCATAAACCAATACTATTTACTTCGTGAACAACTTGGTATTAAACCCTGAACCACTTGGTATAAACCCCTGAACCACTTGGTATTAAAACCCTGAACCACTTGTTATTAAAAACCCTGAACCACTTGGTATAAAACCCCTGAACCCAATAGTATTAAACCCTGAACCACTTTGTATTAAAACCCTGAACCACTTGGTATTAAAATTCTGAACCACTTGGTATTAAACCCCTGAACCACTTGGTATTAAAACCCCGAATTACTTAGTTTAAAAACCCTGAACCACTTGTTATTAAAAACCCTGAACCACTTGGTATAAAAACCCTGAACCAACCTATTTACTGTAGCATTTTGTACATCATATATTCATGTAATCCAACAGCAAAGCATGAATATAATCTATCGACATTTTGTACATCATATATTCACTGAACCCCTAATTATTGTAGTGTTCGGCTTCAACTTTAACAAGACATGGGCAACTCCGTTAGCTTGTCGACGAATGAAGCTCCATCGACATTCAACTGGTTCACCTTCACCGATCCAACAATCCAAACACCAACTTAATCCCTACGACCGTCACAAGGAGAGGAGGCCAGCCCTTGGCGTCGCTCGTGTCCAGGCTCGCTCCCAGCGAGCGCGGCCTCGTCGGCTCCGCGCGCAGACGCTCGCGCCCCAGCCCTCGCTCTCTCGCTGTCTCGCCTCGCGCCCGCTCGCTATCGCCTTGATCGCTCTCGCGCACTCGCACCCGCTCTCGCTCTCAGCGAGTGTGTTCCCGGCATCGCTACGGCGGGAGAGGAGCTCCGAAATAGAAAGCGTCGACGTACGAGAGGAGCATGGGTTCGTGGGAGAGGTCGAAATCGGTGAGGGTGCTCGGAGATGGTGGATGCTACGGCGGGAGACGGTGGATGCTACGGCGGGAGAAGGGAGCAGATCTGGAAGATCTCCATGGAAGCCTAGAGCGAGATCTGGAAGATTGGAAAGAGAGTGAAAGAACGGTTATAAAGTTAGGCGTGTGAGGCTAAAATCAGACCCAATTTTTTTAATTATTATTTTAATAAATTCGACCAATGAGATCCCTTCTTTCCTTCTCACCGGTATATACTATTCTCACTTGAACCCTACCCTATATATATATATATATAGGATAGATCATATGAGAACGGCTCTTATTGTGTATAATGAGAACAAATCAGGGCCTTTGATTCAGAGGTATTGAATGGCTGAGATTAATCCGAAATAATTGTTAATTAAAAATAAAAATGGAAAAAACATCCCACCAATTCCTATAGGTAGCGCGTGTATACACACCCCATCTCAACCCTAAAATCACACAATCCGTATAAAATCACAAGGCCGACTTCTTCTCCCCGATCTACATGTGAAGGCGATCGGAGGCGCGACTGGAAGCCTGATATCCGCCTCTTTGGATTCATCTCTAACGACGGCGATGGCGATGGCGATTTTCGGTGAAGAGGAGGCGCCGACGACTGCACTGTCCACCGCCCCCGATACCACCCGATTTCAGCAACCGCTGCCGCCTGTCCAAGAGGCCCCGACGACTGCAACTGTCGGTGAAGAGGAGATGCAGTGATGGCGATCGGAGAAGGAGGACGACCAACGGAGGCGGACAACCCACAGAGGCGGTGACGATTCGCCGGGCTTATCGAAGGAGATGATGGCAAAGGCAGACGGCAATCGAAGGCGGATCCGACGAGTCTCATATCCTCCTTCGTCATCGCCCTTCTCCGGTAAACCTCTCTCTGTCTCTCTTCCAAGCCCATCTCCCAATCCATCGCCATCGGCCAACGACGGTGGAGGCTGGACGAGCGATTAGCCTGCCGATGCCGAGGATGTCGATTAAGAACAGGGAGCAATCGGATGCCGAGGATGTCGATTAGGAACAGGGAGCAATCGGCCAACGACGGTGGAGGCTGGACGAGCGATTGGGGGTATAGGCAGCGGCCCTATCCGCCTGGGAGGCCAAATGATGTTGCTCAAGCCATTGGATATAAGCAGCTTGAGAAGAGATACTATGAATGTAAGTGTTCTGGCTCCATTTTTGTGTGCATTGGAACTCGGTTGCCTAATTGGGTACATTTTGACTCTGTGTTATTGTATTTATGCTGGATTGTTGATTTGAAGTGAGATTTCTATGGATATGGATCGAAAGGCTGTATGTGATTACTCAAATTTGTGGATGATGATTACTGGTATCAGTTTTGTTGATGTCTTATTGTTGCATTACAGTTTGTTTAGGGCATATCGAATGTATCGATACCAACGAATAATCATGTGATATAATCGAATAATCCAGTGATATCATTGAATAATTTTCAGTTATTTGTTAAAATGACACAAGTAACGGAACCATTGAATAATCAAGCGATATAATTGAATAATCAAACGATATCATCGAATAAGTAAACGATACCATCCAATAATAGGGCGTTTTCAGGGTGCTACCCGATTAGAATAATCCATCGATACTATTGCATAATCCATTGATACGATCTAATAATCCTGTGATAATATCGAATAGTTCGAAGAAAAAAATAACCGCCCCATCATGTGGCAAGTGGATACCATCGAATAATCCATCGATACGATCGCATAATCCGTCGATGCGATCGAATAATCCAGATATACAATCGAATAATCAAGCGATACCATCGAATAATCAAGCGATGCGATCGAATAATCCAGATATACCATCGAATAATCAAGCGATACGATCGAATAATCCAGATATACTATCGAATAATTTCAAGAGAGTGCATCACACACACCCCAAATTCAGCAAGTGAGCAAGAAAAAACGTGGGTCCCACTGATTTTTAATTAAAAAAAAAGCTAAAATTGTCTTTTAATCTCACCCATCCATTTCATCTAATCAATGGCCAAGATTTGTTCTCATTATACACAATAAGGGTTGTATACCCATGAACCACCCTCTCTATATATATATATATATATACACACACCAAGTTAATGACATTACAAGAACATTGTGACAATCGTAGAGTTAAAGACAACAATAACAGAAATCAATGATTATAACTAATAACTTTATATCTCCAAACTACATATATATCATTCACTAATGACCAGAGCATCGAATGTGAGAGCTCCCCATCGAACTCAGATAAGGCCACCAAAGGCACACGTGCACCTATTTACAAATGGAATATTACGGGGGGGGGGGGGGGGGGGGGGGATGATTAGCTTTCAAAGAGAAAACCTGACCTATGATGAGAACATCTAAGTCAGATCCAGCACGAATGTAGTCAGGTTTTAACTTCGGTCACTTGGATCCCATTTTGAACCAAGGTCTTTCCACCCTCTTCCCTGTAAAAATATGAAATGATATGTTTAATGACTGTTTCCACCATACTACTGAGTCAGCAATTCACTTAAATTTACATTTCAAAGGTTGATATGGGGTGTGTATGGATGCAATTTTAGTAGTTAATAAACTACTAAAATTGGGGGTTGAAATTTTTAACCTTGTATGGGGAGGGGTTTATTAGGAGATTTTAGCTTATTTGGGGGTTTATTTAATAAGCTATTTTTGATAGCTTTTTGGGAGTTTATGTGGTTTATTTGATTTGAAAATACCATAATACCCCTAATAATAACAAAATAAACCTACACTTTTTACAAATAAACTGTTTTTCAACCCATACGGAGTTTATATTTTTTCATAAATTTTTAACTACTTTTTACCAACAGTTTATAAATTTTACCCTGTTTATAATTTTAGTCGGTTTATTAACTCCGTCCCATACGAACCCATGGTATCCTTGCAAAAAATAAAAGGGATAATCACAAAGGTTTGATTATTCTAATGAAATGCATTTTTTACATTCACGCAACTTCTACTTAAACACAGTTTTGCAAACTAGTAAACTTGTTCCCACATTTGTAGTAAGTTCACAACTAAATATTCATATGACAGGACGATCTAACACAAACAAACTAAGACTATGTATAAACATCAGCTAAATTACCTGTTGACATAATTAACTTGATCTAAAAGCTTTAACTATATCCACAAAAATCATGCAGTTTTTTTTTTTTGAAGTTAAAAATCATGCAGTTGTTAATGCTTGCAAAGAAATGGATAAGCTCAAAACTTAACATTTAAACTTGTGTGTACATCAATGCTCTACATAAACAATGCTGATCGTGTTCATCAATACATACAAAGAAAAGGTTGAACAGAATCTTGCAATTCACAGATCGGGGCTAGTATAAAGCATTTCTCAAAAGAAGAAATAAATATAATGTCAAATGTACGATAAATTAAAGGGAATAGATATGAGCAATTCAAATTATATATATTGGATTAAAAGTCACATGAAACTTTTTCTACATAAATAAAATTTGAAAAACACCGAAAATTCAACCATGTATCCACTGTAAATAAAATGTATTAATATCAGAAGTAAGATATAGGCTCACCGATTTTCTATGGTCTCTTTAAAGAACCTCTCAACATCACTCACACTACGAGCTAAGAGCGACCAACATGGCCCCCCTGTACAAGGAAAACAGCACATAAAAGGGCGAAATTGCAGCCAGGATATCTGATTTGAGAAGAAACTGAATTTAGGATATACCTAAAGAAAACACATCTTATATTGACTATAGAAAAATACAATTCAAAGCAAATAGGCATGATGAGCACCAAACCTATCTCCTGATTTGATCCGAACTCAGCAAAGCGATTGGCTGATTTGTCCCAAACCAACATTTCACCATCAAGAATGCACCTGATATTGTTTTAATAAAGAAAATAACCAAAAAGATTAAGAATGAATATATGATTGAAAATGAGAAACTAACAGGCTATAACCTTTAGAAATTATGTTCATTTATGGATTATTTCAGTATCTACTAGACAACATACTATAAGATTGAAAGAGAGAGTTCAATGGTATTGGAAACTTACAACTCAACCAACTTGAAAAGGTTTTCTTGTTCCTCTTCAGAACTTCCAACATCAAAGAAATCACCATCTCTAGTAAGAACAACATTCTTCACCAAATATATGTGTGCATCAGAAAATCCAGGAGTGAAAAGATTGACTGCAGTAAAAAGTAGCAATAGTCAAGCTTTTTAATAGTAGATGTTAGCTGGCCTAGATTATTTTCCATAACCTGCCTAGTTTACATAAGAAAAAATGTTGTCTCAAACAGATAAAATGTTGTCTCATTCAACATTTTAATATTGAAAACCAAAAGGAGCAGAAGTATATTATACCACTTAAGTTGTCTCAGTTCTTCACTATTTATTGACCGAAAATAGTTGAAATCTTCTAAATCTCAGCAGCAGTTCAGTTGAGAAGTTCTTAAAACTGATACATAACAAATAGGTGAATGATAAGCAACCATCAAAAAACGGGCAGCTACAAAATGATAAATTATACAAACAGAGAAATCCTATTATACCAAAGATGGATCATTTGTGATGCAGCACTTCCAAGGCATCACTGATATCCTTCAAATGTCCTCCAAATAGATAGAAGCAGAACTCTTCCTTACCATAAGCATCTAATATTTCTGCCATTTCAACAACATCTACTTAATTATATCCATCAAAAACTTAAACATGAAGCTAAACAAAATTAAAAGCAAGTTAGAAACCTGGTGAGTCATTATATGCCCTGAATACTTGGCAATCGAAATATCATTTAACATGTGAGAATAGTTGGAAATATCTCTTCTCCCCCCTGCATCCATAGACTGATAAAGATATCATATCAGGTTTAAGGCAAGCTTATTAGAAGCCCAAACCACTTCCTAAGGGGTAAATTTTGTCTAGTAGATAATTTGTCCTGCAATAGATGAACTCTCCCTTTCTTCCATTAGGCTGAAAGCAAGGAGGGAACAGAAATACCCCAATTTGATGCAAGTACATGTTGATGGATGACATCCTCCTATTCCGTCTCAGTTTTTGGCATCAAAGGCATATCATCCTCATCCTCTGATAAAGTTATATATGAACGATTTGTAGTTTCACCTGCACAATAAAGGGAATAATCAGGAAATCAAAGTAATTTATGATAGAAAATGGTCTGAGGATATGGTTTTGGATGAATACCATCTTGAAATTAGCTGATAATCTAGTCTTAAGGATGCATCAACTTCAAAGATCTGTAAGAAATACATTAAATAGGAGATTAGTGAGGGGAAAAGCACTTGATCCCAATCACGGTATAGTATCTAAACTAGCTAATGAGCAACATGGATGATAGTATCAGTGCATCACAAATAAAGAACAAACAAACAGTAAAACTAATTGGAAAAATCAAGAGAACTAACAATTCCAGCAAAACACACTGAGCACTATTTTTCATTTTTTTTTTCATTAACCAAAGGAATGCAATGCAACCGTCAAGCTTTATAAAAAGAAATAACTCAAAAAATGTGGAGTTGTAGATACAAAACCTAGGTATGAGACCAAGCCACAAGGCACCTCATCCATCCCAACTCTCTCACTTGGATATTTGTCCTGCAATCAGCCGTGAATCCTCCAAGAGTCTTGATATTTGATTGAAAAATTTCACATACATGATTCTCAATTAACTACTGGTCAATATATCTTGACTACAACTCTCTCACTTGGATTGAATTGCCTCTCAACCATCCCAACTTCTTTATAGATACTAAAGGAGTCCTATTTCGACCCTAGGTTTACATCACCATTTTTGCACTCAAAGTACATATGTGACAGAACCTAATTTTACATAACCATTCACTAAGAATACCGAGTCCTAACAAGGTTAACGGCCATGACCAAATTTAACACACAATTCGGAATGGAAAGCTTACCAGTTTACGACGTTGCTCTCTTGGGGAATTGAACTACTTCTTCACCGTCATGGAAAACACAATGGTGAAATTAATAACGAAATAGGCAAGAGGAACGACAAGTGAGTAGAAGTGATAACCTGCTTAGCAGACAAGGAGCGAGGGATTCGCTCAGCAGAGATGTACAACCAGGCGCAGAAGGGAGAGCGTTGCACCGCCAGGCACCAGCGAGATAGGAGTTGCGTTCATCACTCCGGCAACCAGCAGACAGAGATGATGATCCAAAAACCACCGTACAAAGGGCAAAACCCTAAGTGGTAAACATCCCGTTACCAACAGATCGAGAGAACACGCAAACTGCTGCACCAAAAAAAGCTAATTAGCTTTATTCGAAGTGTTCAAATCGTGAATAAAAACTATGTTCAATTTTGGTGAGGAAAACTAGCAGGGAGAGATGACAGGTCTAAACCCAAAAAATAGGGCGATGACAGAACAAAGAGAAGACGAAGATGGAGAGTAAAAATCAAGGGATGAAAATCGAGAGGGCAAACCAGAGGAAGAAGGTCGGATCGATCGCCGACGTCCTCTACGATTATGGGGAATTTTCATCGGCCATCTTCTGTGTGCAAATCGAGAGGGTTAAGAGATTTCAGGCCGAGCTAATCGAAAGGGATAGGGTTTCTTTCGAGAGTTTTAACTAAAAACTCCCTTCAGAAACCGATGGTTCTAAGGAGTTAATTAAAAACTCCAGACATAATATTTTATATTTTCTTTTGAAAAAAAGTTAAAATATTTAACGGGAGTTTTTTAAAAAACTCACGACCGAGTTTGTTCTCTAAGGAGTTTTAAGAAACTCCCGAAAATACTCTCCTGAAAGATGATATATCTGTACTAGTGTCACCAATATCAAAGGTAGATACATCATATCAGTGTAAACTCATTACCACACCAATATCAGTGTAAACTCATTACCTTTGATATTGGTGCTGGAATTTCGCCTAAGTAGATAATATATCTCATGATAATCCATTGAAAAATAACAAGTTTAAGCTCAAGCTAATTAGATGCGATATGCACAACAACAAATAAAAAAAGTACTACAAAACTAAATTGGATTAACATACATCATATCAGTGTAAACTGATTACCTTCCAACCGGGTATATGTCAATAGAGCTCCCTAAAAATTTGAAGCTTGCAAGGACGGTCTCCTCTACTAATAAATCAAAGCTTCCAAGGACGAGCACTCTCTAAAACCTCCTCGATGAGACTCCTAAAGCACAAATAAAATTAGATAAAAGAACAAATAAAATTGAAGGCAAAATTGAGGGAAAAAAACCGTGGCAAAAGGCCTTCAAGGGGTGGCAAAAGCCGTGGCAAAAGGCCTTCAAGGGGTGGCAAAAGGCATTTAGCTTCGGCTTAGCTACGACAAATGGGGGGGGGGGGGGTTGGCGAATTTTGGGGTGGCAAAATTTAGTAGCTTCGGCAAATAGCCGTAGCAAGAAAATTAGCGACGGATAAGCGACGGCTAACTGCCGTAGCTAGAGTGTGGGGTAAATTAAAAAAAAAACTGTTTTGCTAAAAAGTCCAATATTTTTTTTAAAAAAAATAAATAAAACCCACAATTTACCTATATAATAGAATTTCATTAATTTTACATAATTTAGATACAAAATAAAATGTCAAAAAATACATAGTTTACATACAATAAATATACATAGTTTACCATTTGTTTTGTTAAAAAGCAACAGAAGACAAAAAAACATCCATTCCTACCTGAAATTTGATCATTCAAACAGACTTTTAATAAGCTGGAAACCAAAAACACTCAGCAAGAGAAAGAAAACACGTGAACACTCCATCAATTTTGATTCTAAATATGACTGGGGTATCAAGGTGTGTATAGTCTGTTTCCTCACTGTTCATTAATATATTCTTTGTAATCGTGCAGCGCTAGAATGGGTACCATTCTCTTTGTAATGATGCATATTGTTTGTGCCTTGTAGATGAGCATAATGACTTTTTAAACTTATTTATGACCTTTTTTCCACCATCACTTGATTTTACTTTGTGCTAGGTATTTTATTCTTTGACTTTGCACTTCTCTAAATATTGGGATGTTGGACTGGAAGTGTAAATACTAAAGCTCCTTCAGAGCATTGTTAGGTCATGACATATATCCTCCCTGGAGGTTAAATTTACTATTGGAAGGCTGTAAATTAAGACTCTACATGAGATATGATATGTGTTTGATATGTAATTGTTGGGCATTCCATGTGACTTGTGCACGCTTTGCTAATGCTTCATTTCATTTTTCTTTGCTATCATTCCTCACTGGTATATTGCTTGCCCCACAACTGAAGGCGTTTATGTCTTCCAAGTCATGACTCTGTTTGCTTTCCATACTACTTGTATGATTTGTAGCCCTTTTTCTGTCCGAATAAAAAATTTAATTTTCTATTACTTTTTCTATTATTACAGTTCAACTACAGCAGCGGGCAACCTGCACCAGAGTCCATTACAGACAGGATTTACGGAAATACACTTTCTGTATGTGTTCCTCTTTCATCCTGCTTCTATTGACATCATAGACTGAACTGAAACTGTATAGTTGTATAAATACAACAATTATGATGAGATCATCATTCACTTATATAGTTGTATGCAGACAGACATCTTATTATTCTTAAGCCTTAAGTTTTGCATTGTGCATGGTTCTTGCAGATTTCTGAAATTAAGATAGCAGAGATTCCTGATGTGACTTATCCCGTGTTGGGGTGACAAATTTCGGAAACTTTAGCATAGAGGTGGTTGACCTTGTTGCTGATTATATGGAGCTTATGGATGCAAGTGTAGAATAATGTGAACGTCAGCCTTCTTCTGATGTTTTGTTTAGTATGGCAAATTGATGGAGTGTTCACGTGTTTTCTTTCTCTTGCTGAGTGTTTTTGGTTTCCAGCTTATTAAAAGTCTGTTTGAACGATCAAATTTCAGGCAGGAATGGATGTTTTTTGTCTTCTGTTGCTTTTTAACAAAACAAAGGGTAAACTATGTATATTTATTGTATGTAAACTATGTATTTTTTGACATTTTATTTTGTATCTAAATTATGTAAAATTAATGAAATTCTATTATATAGGTAAATTGTGGGTTTTATTTATTTTTTTAAAAAAAATATTAGACTTTTTAGCCCGGGTCTAAAGAATCCGGGTTAAAAAACAGTTTTTTTTTTAATTTACCCTACACTCTAGCTACGGCAGTTAGCCGTCGCTTATCCGTCGCTAATTTTCTTGCTACGGCTATTTGCCGAAGCTACTAAATTTTGTCACCCCAAAATTCTCCACCCCCCCATTTGCCGTAGCTAAGCCGAAGCTAAATGCCTTTTGCCACCCCTTGAAGGCCTTTTGCCACGGCTTTTTGCCGAAGCGAATTCCATTTTTTTTTGTAGTGCATCGATGCTCAGTAGAAAACTAATCTCAATTTTGGTTTGGGGGCTCTTTTGGACTTTTTTTTCCCCTCAATTTTGCCTTCAATTTTATTTGTTCTTTTATCTAATTTTATTTGTGCTTTAGGAGTCTCATCGAGGAGGTTTTAGAGAGTGCTCGTCCTTGGAAGCTTTGATTTATTAGTAGAGGAGACCGTCCTTGCAAGCTTCAAATTTTTAGGGAGCTCTATTGACATATACCCTGTTGGAAGGTAATCAGTTTACACTGATATGATGTATGTTAATCCAATTTAGTTTTGTAGTACTTTTTTTATTTGTTGTTGTGCATATCGCATCTAATTAGCTTGAGCTTAAACTTGTTATTTTTCAATGGATTATCATGAGATATATTATCTACTTAGGCGAAATTGCAGCACCAATATCAAAGGTAATGAGTTTACACTGATATTGGTGAGGTAATGAGTTTACACTGATATGATGTATCTACCTTTGATATTGGTGAGGTAATCAGTTTACACTGATATAATGTATGTTAAACTTGACTAGTGTAGGGCTGATACGTGAGCCGAGTAGCTCGGGATCGACTCGGGCTCGGCTCGAGATCGCTCGAATAATAAATGAGCCGAGTTCGAGCCTTTAAATGAGCTCGAATCGAGCTCGAGTAGCTCGACAACTCGGGAGAAACTTGAATTGACCAAAATACCCCCAATTACTAAGCAATTTGTTTCACTTTCACAAGACTCCGTCATCCCCAGGACCCCATTCCGCTTCACGCCTTCACTGCTCCAGCCTTCAGCGCAACAGAAACCCTAATCCGTCACCCTCGCCGCCTCACGGAGTCACGGCTTCACCCTGGCGGCCTGGCCTCGAGTTCTCCACCGCCTCCAGAGTCCAGTCCAGCGACGTCGTCGCCGTCACCGGTCACCCTCCAGCGAAGGCGTCTTCTGTCACGGTGTTGCTCTCCCTTCGAATCCGTCTTCTGCCTGGAGTCCAGCGAATCCGCCTGTCCGGAGTCCATCGAATCCGTCACCGGTGTTGCTCTCCCTTCAAAAGTCCAGCGAATCCGTCACCGGAGGTAAGAAAGAGTTGTTGGCTTGTTGCTCTCCATTTTCGTTCGACTGTCTAGCGCTCTCCATTTGCGTTTCCATTTCAGATCTGATATGTGTTTCCATTTGCAGAGGAAAAAAAGAGTTGTTGCTCTCCATTTTCGTTCGTTGTTGCTCTCCGGCGCTGTCTGATAGCCTTCGGCCCTTGTTTGGTTCGTTCCCAATCTAGTAATGTCCCTTATTGACCAAGTAAGTGAAGCAATTACAAGCAATTTGTTTCACTTCATTTATATTATGGATGTGTAAATTAAGAACTAGTTGAGCTTCTGACTTTGTTTTAGTTGTAATCTCTGACTTTATTGTTAATCTAATGCAACCAATTGCATTTGCTTCTGTTAATCTAATGGTCTGCAATGAGATTCATATATGTAGTGGAGTCCGAATCATTGATAACTTGAATTGAACTTGCTACCGAATCATTTGCTTCTGGTAAATTAAACCTGTTATCCTCAAAATGCAACCGAATCACTGATAACTTGAATTGAACTTGCAGCTGCCATGATATTCATATATGTAGTGGAATCCGGACAGTAAATTGCACTGAAAATGGGAACTGATGTAGAGGAGTACCAAATACTTACAAGCAATTTGTTTCACTTCATTTATATATTGGAATTTTGATTTGTGATGATAATTTTTTGGTTTTAGCCTTTGATACAGTAAGCTTAATATGTTGTTGGGATGCTGCTTTTTGGTTTTAGCCTTTGACATTAAGCTTAATTTTTTGTGTTGCGGTTTTAGAGTGAAAGTTGGACTTCATTGGACTTCAATATGTGATGTGTGAACTGAATTCATATAATGTTTTTCCAGCCCTTCTTTATTTTCTCATTGCTCATGTTCTTATTTCTTATTTTTCCAGCCCGTGTTCATGTCGTTGCTGCCCAAGTGCCCGGATGTTATTGTTCGTGTTGCTTATGTCGTTGTTGTGTTCGTGTTGCATTTATGTTGTTCTATTTCGAACTTTATCTATTTCGAGTTTATGATGTATTTGAACTTTGTAATGTCGGGTTGTACTCTGAATACTGGTGTGATGTTTTAGATTCCTTTGCAATTCAATTATTTAGGTTATTAGGTATTTTGCATAGGGCTGAGATTGAATACAAATCAAACTATACAACAGGTTATTAGGTACCGACGTACTGCAATTCGAATACTGTAAACGAGCTCACAAGCTCACGAGCTCGAGCTCAACTCGAGTGATCGAGCTCACGAGCTCGAGCTCGGCTCGAGGGGAAGCGAGCTAACGAGCTCGATCTCGAGTATCTCCCCCAGCTCGCGAGCCGAGTTCGAGTGCAGGCTTGAGCTCGTTTTCATATGAAGCTCGAGCTCGAGCTCGGCTCGTTTATAAACGAGCCGAGCTTGAACATTGAGTACTCGAGCTCGTGAGCTCGTATATCACCCCTAGACTAGTGTTTATGATTGCTATTATACTGCATCAGCAGGTTTATTTTATTTTAACTTTTTATTAACTTAGGATTCTTAACTCACAATCAGTTGCTATTATACATTTATACGAGGGAAAATGACGAGATACATAAAATAAAAATAATTTAAATAAAAAAATTAAAGAGATGTAAAATTATTGTGACGCAAAGAAATAAAAAAAATGAAAAAGAGATTTCTTTATGGTTGTGGATGGTCTAATACTGGACCGCTTACACCACCTTGACATCTCGTGAGCTACTCCTTGATAAAAGGTAACTCTTTCAATTATATTATTCGTATTTGTATTTAAAAAAATGTTACAGGTTTTGCCACACCTTTCTCTTCCTAATGACAGCAGAAACTGCCGGTGTCGACAAAATGCCGTCCCTGCAATTAACAGAACTAGATCAGCACATCATGGACAAGGAAAAGAAGTTTTGATATTGACCTTGTAGATTGGCATATAATGATTATGAGCAGCAGCTTAGACTAAATGATAAGAAGAATTTGATGATTTTTTTTACTTTTGGATGAAAATTTAGTGTTGCTATTGACTGTAAGCTTCTCGAGTTGTGGTTGGTGAATTTTGATAAGAAATTGATCAATAGTTGGAATCAAAGATTGCAACTTTAATGGCAAGCTAAGATCTTGCCCACTTAATGCATTATAAGCTCTGCTTATGTTCAGACACCGCTGAATGAACAGGGCCCGGGGTGGTTGCTTATAGTATAAACCGGAATATAATCACCACATGATTTTGTTTGCTTGAGTGGGTTTGATTTAAGGATCTATGAGTTAGGGAGCGATTTGTTGAAAAATTCGCGGGTTCTGGTTTGATTGAGCCCTTTCAGGCCGTCGAGTTCCTTTTTGATTGTGCAAGTTTCAATCTTTTCGGGATTTTGATTTGTTCCATTCTTTTTCCAGCATGATTTTTTTGTAGGGTTTTAAATATGCTACTGTTTGTTCATCGGGTTTTATATCTCCATCTTATGCATTGATTTCCTCTTCTGATTTGTTTATAAGAGGTGATGAATTGGTTTCATTTTGTTGTTTGACAATTTTTTTTACCGCTTTAATGGTTCGGCAAGTCCTAACCTTCCACCAAAAAGAATGAGGAGCTTTACCTTCCTCTATAGTTTCCTCCCCACCAGTTATCAATAGTTCCACTTCCAAATTGGAGTTTGTGAATGTCATTCTTTCTTCTTTGTTGCATGTCTTCCCATCTTTGTTGCTTAAAGAGTTAAAGATCACCTTCCACTTATCTTCTTCTATTCATCAGGGTAGCTTGATAAAGCATAGCTGCATAGGATTTGGGTTGAGTGTAAATTGCTATGATCTTCTTGATCTACTAAACAACACCCCCCCCCCCCTACAGTTGTCCTTTTCCTGCTAGAGTTGAAAGGTTTGTTTGGTGACTTTGGTAGATGTAAATTACAGCCATTAACATGATATTTTGAAACTTAGTAATTCCAAACATTTTCCCCTTTTCTGGTTTTATGCGAAAATTGAGACTATATAGATTATGGCAATCTGAGGAGATTCTATAAAAAATAAATTGACACCGGGAACTTTAGTGATATCTTAAACAAATGATGTTGTTCTCATTAGGGAAATCTGATTGGGATATGATTTTGTTTATCATCTTTTGTTTTTTGTAATGTCATTAAAGTTAAACTGAGTTGGTGGTTGACTGTTCAAGATGATCCATAATTTATTTTTATCCTTCTAAATTTCTAAGTCAATTATGTCTATCATATAATGCACGTGTTGATGTGTACTTCCATTTCTTAATCATATTAGATTTGTAGTTTGTGTACTAAACAAATTGTAATTTTTATGTGCTGTGTATGGGACTTACAAAGCAGTGAGACTCAAGGTATGTTTAGGTCCCCTCCTCATCCCAATCCCTAATGTACTGATGTTTAATAAACTATAATTTCTTGTTTTCATGAAGTGGAGAGTTTGGTTAGTCTAGCACTTTACTTTATTATTTGGTGTTTTACATCTGCCAATTTTGAAGTTGAATAAACTCCATTCACATATTTCTTCATTTAATATTGACTGAGATTACCACCCCATTTTTTGGTAAAAACTGGAAATATATTTGTGTTCGGGAAAAATAAAATAAAAGAAAGACAAATCATACAATTCATACTTTTACAGACAGTTTAGGTGCAAAAAGCTTTACTTCATGAATTAATAAATTGAAGAGTTAGCAGATTGTGGATTTAAGAGCACCTCCATTGTGAGGTTGTACTATTCAATTTTTATTTTTTTCTGTACAAGGATGAATATATAAGGAGGATTACAGTAATCGAGAACCTTCCTATGCTGAGATGGTGTAACCACTATTTGAAGATTGTGGATTTGTGGCTTGGTAAAGGGGTTTTCGGATTTTTCCACATGCTTTAAACTTTTTTTAGATCATTTTGATTTCTCTCATTAGAGGTTCTGATATCCAGTTTTTTTGTGTATGCATCTCAAACTGACACTAATTTAATTATACTGTTGTTGAATCTGTTGCCGAAGAATTCTTCATCTGCCTCTATTATCAATTTTTTCCTACAAAACATGTCTGAACTCAAGCTAAAATTCCTTGTAGCATTACTTTCTTGGTATAATTGTTTGAATAAGTTCCTCTTCTCACTAACTTTAGAGATATATTGTGAATGCATAAACCTGGAGGCACCATTGCACTACTGGATGACACTTGGTTCGTGTCTTCTCTTTCTCTTTCTTCCCTGTTTGTCTTTTAAAAATTTTGAGCCACATAATGCAGTGTGCTTCCTCCCTATGATGAAGGGACATGGAAGCATCAGTTGACTCCTTATGTGTAATTGTTCACAATTGAATGTAGTTTAAACTACTCTACAACTTTGGGGGTGCTTATTGCAGCTATAATGGGTGGTTTGGATTCAAAGCGTGTATTTTGGGATTTCTCTAATACACGTCCTTTCCATGATGTTGATTTTGGTATTTAGTTTCAGGGACCTTCCTAGATGTTATTTAAGTCACTTTTACAATAATAACCAAGTGATATACTTTTTTACTCCTAGATGGTATTTGTCTGGTTTGTGAATTCGTGTCTTTATGCATTTGGTTGGTTCATTTTAAAATGAACAAACCTACTAATGTTGCGAGTAAGTTTCTTTCATTATGTGGGAAGTTCATTTTAAACCTCTAAATTGAATTTTGTTTATCGGTCAGAACATAAATTCAAGGAGTTTTTACAGCAAATTGAGGAATTAGTATAGAGGAGCCGTTGAATTCTTTCATATTTCATCTCATTCAGGTTTATGCAGATTTTGCATTATTGGTAGGAATGTATAAGCCATGTATCTTGGCAGTTATCTTATTGAGGTCACTTGCTACTCTCCAAAAGCAACAAAGAAAGCTATATATGAATTCCTCTCACATTGTGGCACAATAGAGCCGCTTCAGATTATAAAGGTAACATCTTTATGAAATCATCATTTCTCTTGTCAATTACACATGTAAAATGATTGTCCTATTCCATGACTTCAAATTTTTTTTGGGTTGCTGCCTCGAATAAAACCAGCATCTACTGCAAATAAAGGTTTGCATGAGCACAATATACTTGCATCAATGGAAGACTTGTTTTGATTCATTAATCTCGGAGACATTTTTCATTATCAGAAAACTGCCTTACATATCCCTTCCAATCTCCTCCTCCTATTCCTAAAAATGGGTATACGTATATGCTCTAACTCTAAGATAAGTTGCAATAAAAAGCAGTGTTAAGCAAGCTTTTTCTCATTATTTTTTGTGTGTTTTGATTTAAATCTGTTACCAAACACAAATGAAATTCACAGAATGAACAATTCTGACTACAATTTAGGTAGGTTACATGGGAAAAAAATCATTTCAGAAGTTTTAATATGCTAAAAATTCATAATAACACACACCAAAGTTCAACATCCTTGAACTAATCCTTCAATTCTGTGTTCTTCTCTTCTTAGTCGTCACCTCCTTGTTCATCAAATCTAGGTAGGTCCAATTGGAATATTTCTGTTCATAATCGCATACAATTAATTGTCAATTACCACTGCAATCTCGTTACAGTTGTTTTGTTTTGTTGTTTTGTTCTGCTGGTAGGATTTCACGAGTTAAGAAATCTCATGAATTCTTGCTTATAATTTTTTTTACATGAATTATTGCCACACTGGCTACCTTTTCTTTAGTAGTGTGCACAAGTGATTGACTTTTTCCTTGTTAAATCAGGATGGTAATGTATTTCATACCATGAATTGTGCTTTCAGTGGGCTTTGCTCTCAGAGTCCACATTAGAATACCATTCTTCTAGAACATTGAAATTGTTTTACTTGAAGCCTAGCTGCATTTATCTTTATTCCCATTATAGAAAATTAAAATTTAAAATCTATTCCAAGTATTGGGACCATTTTCCCATTCGAAAAGGAGTATAGAAAGTTGGTTTACTTGGAGAAATTGGTCTTTGTGAAAACGATTGACGAATCTTATGTGTTAGCTCACTTAGCTATATAGGTTTTATCTTATTATTTATATTCAAGTCACGTGTTTTTGTGATTATTGTATTCCCTTATATGACATTATAATGCAATATGACACTTTGATTATCTTATGCATATCTCCTTTTAAGTTAATTGAGGAATCTACATGGTTTTAGAGGCGTTTGGCCCTTCTCAATTATTGTTGTGCCTCAGGCTGCCCTTTACTATCAAAGTAATTGACACTAAAATTTATTTCCCTCTGTATTCCATTCCTTCCCTTTTTTCCTAAAATGCAAGTGGCTAGAGGGAAAAAGGTATGGATGAAAGGCTAGACCGGTAGTAGACAAAAGAAAAGTTAAAAGTTGAAGGAATGCTGATTATGTTACCTTATGTTTGTTACCAAAATGCCAGGTTTGTTCATTGAATGTAAACTGCATATTGACTCAGTGAATGATATAAAAGTAGTTTCACCTTAAGATTTCCATGAATGCCTCCTTTTTAACGGACTATATATCTAAAGACCTGTCTGAAATTTGTAAAGCTATCTTTCCCGGTTGGGAGGAATGGACAGGGTAGTTGGTGAATGCTTAACAGGAACAATAAGCACATGATGATCCACTAGATCACCTTTGGGAAATGTATAATAAAGGTATTCTCTAATGATAAGATGAGACTCCACATTGGGCCTTGACAAACAAAACCAACATTCTGTTAACTTACAGTTTCATTGTATCACTCTTAGTTTTGCAGAAAAGAGCTCAAGATGTACAAAAAAAACGGAAGGAACATAAATGCAGATGGAAACACATTCAAATAAGTATAGAACACCATCATCACCAGCAGGCCTGCGAACACGAGGCGGTGCGCATCCACCTACCTCCACCTACCTAGTATACATAAGAACAAAGGAGAGCACCCCTAGCTATACATAAAAAGTTGAAGTCCGATTCCTAAGCTAGGGGGCAAACGAGTAAGCTAGGGGGCAAACGCTGCCGGGCAAAATGCCAACGTATAAAGCACATGTTTGACCATGAATGCAGGCCTAAATAAAAGCGCTATCCTTCAAATTTAAAATTGCCCAATGAACAAAGAAACGTAGGCAATTTTAAAAGGCATTTGGGACCCGCCACCTTGCTGCCATGTGAGCCTTTAGTCAATGAAACAAGCGGGTTGACCCATGCCACCTTGGATGCCACTTGGGCATAAAGTCAACATAGGCTAAAAGGAAGACCCAAATCGTTAACTTGCCACATCCGAAGAAAGTGGCCCCGCATCAGGTATTTGACTGATGCAAATGAAATCTGGGTGGAATGGTAGAAATATATAATACTCCCTCCGTTCCAAAATAGATGGTCTTTTGTTTTTTGACACGTTTTTTAAGGAGTGAAAAACTCTATAAAATATTATTTTTTTAATTAAAATTTTTATACTATTTGATACTTATTACTAATAAGTATCTAATTATATAAATAAAATTAATTAAAAAATAATATTTCACGTAGTTTTTCGCTTCTTAAAAAGCGTGCCGAAAAGTAAACGACCATGTATTTTGGAACGGAGGGAGTATTGCCATGAACACCCAATTCCTTGACCGCCACATCAGCAGGTAATGGACAGCCCCCAAGCTACTCAGCTCATGCAGCAACATACTAACGCTTCAAGGTGATGACTCCTTGCGCTGAACCATTGCGCAAGTGGGAAGGAACCAGCCTATAGCCCAAGTGAATCGTCCGAGATCCCAAGGAAAAGGAAAGCGAGATCCTCGTTAAGCCCAGCCCCCAACTCAGGCTTCATACTTGTTCGCTTGGATGTGAAAAGCAACGCCAGTCGCCAGATGGGGACCCCAATCTGCTGAGAATGCTAGCAAGTATGCGAGGTGCTGAAGGTTCCCTTTACTCTTGCTCCAGACAGGGAAGAAGGGCTTGGAGATCATCATTTGGAACATAGACTAGCCCCATACCAATGGCACAATAAGAGTGCAGCAACAAGGAGGCGAACAGCTCAAAGTGAAGCATGCTGCAGAAGCCCAATTCAGATAATGCGGACCGGTATTCGACCAAGTGAACTCCGCACAATGGAGCTTACGAGTGGTGCTCGGAGCATCAATAATAATGGACGGAGAAGGCATGCCATCCTACCCGGATTTGAACAGGCGCAGCTGCAACAAGGATCGGACAGCCCCCAAGAACGCATCTCGACTAGCGTTGCATTCAGCCCTGATTTGCACCCTTCAATAAACCATCGTAATTGCAAGCCAAAATGTGCAGAGGAGGGAGAGCGAGCACCTGTGCAACGAGTGCTACACGAACTGCCAGGAACTAAATGGCAAGGTCCATCCCATCCAGAATATTAACCACCCCAAGGACCATCATAAGACACCAAAGACAGCAGCTCACCAAGTCCGATGAACTTACTTATAGTTACAAATGTTGTTGATATAAGACGATGAACTTTCAATATCTAGAGATTGCACTGCACATTGTCATCTTCAAAATAAAGAGCTTAAAACTAAAGCGAGTCATTTCATAAAGCAAAGCAATCAAAGAGTTGTGACATTCCCTTAAAGAACAAAGGACGATTATAGAAAAGCAATAAACAACCCCACCTTGGTGCTAATGAAAGTTCCAAGCAAAAAAATCTATACCTAAATTTTCCAAGATCTCCTAAAAGAACGAGTGGGCACAAGAAGAAAATGAGAGGAAGCAACAAGAATTGATATAAATCGATTATAAAAATCCCCAAATTTCTAAGCCAACCCTAGATCTGGGAAGTTACAATAAAGCAAAGAGAGAGGGAAAAAGGAGTGATGAGTGCATGCCAACGAGAGAAATAAAGCATACCAAATAAACAACCTGAGGGAGCCTCTAACCATGGTGGAGTGTGTACCTCATGTTCTGGTTCTTGGACTGGAGTGTCAACATCAGGTTAAGAGTGTTTCGGAGTTTGCTTGGTTGCCTCTCAAGTCAGAAAAGATGAAAAAATGTTAGATTTCAATACGTCAATACCTGCGAAAATATAAGGATCTGCAATGAAGTAGTAAGGGCCAAACCTGTAACCTGCAGGCGGCTTGTAGGTCTGGTTGCTTAAGTCGAAACTAATCCTCTGCACTTCTGTTCTACTTCTGTTGAAGTACACGCCCTGGGATGGGAAGAGTGCCAAATTGCATCAAATGTCATAAACAGATAAGAGAACCAATATTACATTTCTGTTGCTCATCGTCTAAAGTATCCAAATCATAATCTCAAAGCAAATTACATCAGAAAACAGCTACAATTTCGAATGAACACATTACTTGACATGCACATGCCAAAGGAACTCAGTTTCATGACATCAAATGGGAAGCACTTTACTTACCCGCCATCTCGGGTATCCTAGGGTAGTGTTTGGGGTCCTTAAGAGCAATAGAGCTCATTTACAAGAGTAAACAACATCAATGATAAAACATTAAAACCCCAACTAAACTGACAGAAATGCAGCTAAATAGGCAAACATAAGAGGCCATTTGCAAAAATAAGCTTAACTTTGCAAATCATCCTTATACGGAAGCAATGTACTAACAACGGATCAAAAAAAAAAGAGCAAAGTATTAACAAATGATATCCACGTAAAAAAAATCGCCATTAAGATGATCTCTTTAAAATTGTATGCTAAGACAACGAAGCTATAGCTCAAAGGACATAGAACAATTAGACCTTGCCTAATGAATTTTAATAGAAAACCCAAAGCACTCGTCCATAGAACTCTGATTATTAATCACTAAAAACTAATTTATTTCCAGATTTCAAGAAGCACGATACACATTCCTCAAATGCAGACCCCTAGAGCTGTTCTCACTTCACAAATAAAATTATAGAGAACTAATTAATTAAATCTTGATTTGCTCGCAGAACAAGTAGAGCCCATGATTTCACAAAAAACTTACTGAGAATTGGACAAATTAACTTAAAATTGGGGGAATTAGAGAAGAGGGGGAGAGAGGGAGAACAAACTCTGATGAGAAGGATTCAATTGGTAGCCATGGCCGGAAGATTCACAATTAATCAATCAACCACACAAGTTATAACAACAACAACAACGAGGCTTTTTCACCAAAGAGTTGAATGTCTACGAATATGGGATGAAATCGGAATCAGGCGAGATCCTGAACATCAATCCGATAAGAAAAAATCAAAACAACTACAAGAAACTAAAAAAGGAATAGAAACTGTACGAATTGAAATCAGAACATAATTCCTTAACCTGTAGAAAACATACTGAAGGTGTCGAGCAACACAAAGGGAAAAGACACAGGCGAAGGCCGAAGGTTGTGGGCCGAGAACACGTACAACAGAGAAAGAGATTGAGGAAGAAGAGAAGACGACAGAGTGAAGACAGAGCGAGGTAAGAGAGCACTGCTGAGCGGTGGAAAGCAAAGGCGGTGGAACACGAGGGCAAAGAGAAAGCGGTGAATTGAAAACTCTCCTCCGCCGTTAGATCTGGAATTAATTGGCTGTGAACGGCTGTATACAGAAAAACACAAAGGTTGATGGAGAAATTGAAAAGCTAAAAATTATGATAAGCATAATTGGTGATGGGGAGAACTCACAGCCTCACTTGATTAGTGTTGTTTGTTGCTAGTCACCTAATTGGTGATGGGATCCACCATGGCACAAGTGAACTCAGGACTGGAGAAATCTTAGCATCAGGACTAAGGAGTTTGGACAACCCCATCTTGATCTGCATCGTGGAAGAGTTTATAGCCAGCTCGAATTTTGAAACATACACCCTTAATCCACTTTGCAAACTAATTTCAAGCCCATGAATAGTTAAAATACTACAGTAATAAGTTTTATGCATCAAGATTCTATTCATGAGATTTAAGTGTCGGTGGGGGTCAGTAACTTGCTTTATTGAGATAAACACAATAAATTTTATCATGCCCATTAGACTACATGATTAAAAAGATCGAAAGATTCAATCTTTATACCCCAATTAGAGAAATCATTAATGGGTAATTGAGGGGGAAAAAAAGGGAAAAATGCAAATCAATACCACCATTGGGAATCGAATCTGAACCAAGCACCCAAGGAATTATGATCTAGAAATTATAAAAGAAAAAAATAAATCAGGCAAAGAAAAGGAGAGGAATTGAAATTCAAATTAAGTTCAATTAAAGAAATCACTGTATTGTCCTCAATGTTTAATCGTACTTTAAAGAATGCATCCACTTGAAATTTATTTCACAACATGCATCAATATGCTGCCTTTAACTCAAAAAAAGAAGTTTACCTCTACATTTGGTTTATTAATATTAGAACCATAGAAAAGTCGTAACTTGAACTAAGTGCTAACTATTCTATAATTTCTATAATTTATAACTATATTACCGGTGTCATACTAGAACTAAGTGCTAACTATTCTCAATCATAAACGTTCTCATCTTCAAAATCAAATCCAATTGAGAAATAAAAACCCTAAATGATTTCTCTCGCATAGCTCGAGTGCCGCTTAAAAGTATTGGCACACTATAACGTTGATTTGCATTTGTTAGTAAGCTAATATTGTCCATATTTGCCTCGTATTTGAAAGTATTTATACAATGTTGTAATTTGCCACTTTTTTAGTTCGATTTCGGACATAAAACGAATTTGAAAACCTAGGCCCGCTTGGCCCAGTGGGCGGCCCGACCCGAGAAAGAGGGCGGGCTTGGGCAAGACACTAGGCCCAAATACCGGGTTTGGCCCAAGCCCGGCCCGGTGTAGTGAGCTGAAATTTTGGCCGAGGCCCGGCCCAAGCCCACCCGGCCCGGCCCATGCTCAGGTCTATACAAGAGCAATAGACAGAATATCCAGATTGAACTTATTGAAAACCAGCACGTATGTTGTAGGAGGAAATCGAGTATGAAATATAACAAAATAAATCAAACCAGATTCTGCCCACGCAAATAATTACAAGACCTCCTCCTGATGCAGCAGCGGGAAGTCAGGATCGATCCACGAGGAAGCGTGTCAGCGGATCCTAGGTAGCGGAGAAATCTCACGGACAGAAGTCGACAACAGTGGTACTCGACCTCGACTAAGGGTTAGTCGACAGGGGTCAGGCACAGTCGAACACAGCACAGCAGCTCGGCAACGGTGGTCGATCTCGACAAGGCCTACTCGATATCGAGTAGAGTCTTGGTCGACTTTGGCTTGTCTTGTCGATCTCCTGCACAAATAAGCTACGACGACTCTGGGTCGAAGATCAGTAGTCGAGGTCGACCAAGGTTTGGTCGAGATCGACGAGGGCAGGGAGTAAAAACGAAAACGAAAGAAAGTAAAAACAAATGCTTTGGGGTTTCGACTAAACTTAATGTGAAAGGACTTCCAAGATTGGGGTTTGCAACAACGATAACCAAACATGCATAAGGCAGGATCAAACAGATAATCATGTGAATCGCATTAAAGGACAAGCTTTCGCCTTTCCAACAATTATACAACTCTCTCAAGAAACCCTAATTGTCTCTACCGATTTTATGTTTATAATCCAAGTTGTTAACATGGATCTCCATTAGATGGGCAATAAACACATCAACAAGTAGGAAAATGCTCAAAATATGATAAAGGTCGGATCTTTACCTCAAATATGCATGACCATCGTCGGGCTCGCCCCAACCCTAGAAGTGGGTGGACTACTCGCTCTTCATCGCAAACTCAGACATCATCGATTGAAAGAAAACAACTTGCATAAATATAAACCAAAGTTTACAACCGCTTGAAGCCAACTCCGCTCTCGCTTCACAACTCCAATCGGCCGCTCACTCTCTCTTTCTCTCTCTACTACTACTTCTCCTACTGAAAATTGAATGAATAAAACTGAGCCCCATGGGCTTTATTTATAGGCTTCTAATCCTTGCTACTCAAGGATAGAATATCTATATCTATATCTAAAATTATATCTAAAAGGCTAAAGATAAATAAAATGTTTTAAGGAAATAAATCAACAAGGAAAAGATAATTCTAAAGTGGGTAAGTCTTCATGTCTTGATAGATCTTGCTTCCTTGGATAGAATTGATCAACTTTGGATAGATCCCGGCCAAATCGACTTCCTTCACGCCCAAGGAATCTCAAGTCGAGTAGGACTAGTCACGTCGACGAGTTTCTGGAAACTGGGCTACTCGACATCGACAAGGGTCTGGTCGACCTCGAGTAGGATTCATCGTCGACTGGACCTCTCGGCTAGATCTGCTCGACAGGCTCGGACTTAGTTCACGGTGCTCGTCGATGTCGACAAGGGCTCGTCGAGGTCGAGTAGACTGGCTATGTCGACTGGGTCTTCTCGGGTGGCTCTACTCGATAGGCTCGGATCTGGACTCGGAGCTCGTCGATGTCGACAAGGGCTCGTCGAGGTCGAGTAGGGTGTGGTCTCCTCTGGTCGAGCAGCTTCTCCTCGGCAAGGACTCGGACAGGCGCTGGTTGTTTTGTCGATCTCGACTAGAAGCTTGTCGAGATCGAGTAGGATTGTCCTCGGCGTCCTTGTCTTCGGCTTCTCGATCTCCTCGACTCCGGGTGTGGCGCTGGGCTTCGTCGATCTCGACCAGGTCTTGTCGAGATCGAGTACCCTTCTGGAGCTGGGTGGTCTGGCTCTCGACGTTGCTCCTGGTCGACAAGGCTGTGCTCGGACATAGTGGTCGAAATCGAGTAAGGGCTACTCGAGGTCGAGTAGTCTGGTTTCTCGGCTCGATTCGACTGGTTCCGTTGCTGCTTTGGCCTTGGACTTCTGTAGCTGTTTTCCGAGCTTTTCCGACCTTCCTTAGAATTGCTGTAAAATGCCTCGAATTCTGCGAATTAAACAAAAACTGGTGTAGATTCCATAATTTGGCAAATAAACATAACCCACATAGATTCTGTACTATCTTAGCCCAAATGAATGCAATGTATGCAGAAATCGATATAAAAGTAAATGTAAAACAACGTACTTCGAGGTCGAGTAGACTGGCTATGTCGACTGGGTCTTCTCGGGTGGCTCTACTCGACAGGCTCAGATCTGGACTCGGAGCTCGTCGATGTCGACAAGGGCTCGTCGAGGTCGAGTAGGGTGTGGTCTCCTCTGGTCGAGCAGCTTCTCCTCGGCAAGGACTCAGACAGGCGCTGGTTGTTTTGTCGATCTCGACTAGAAGCTTGTCGAGATCGAGTAGGATTGTCCTCGACGTCCTTGTCTTCGGCTTCTCGATCTCCTCGACTCCGGGTGTGGCGCTGGGCTTCGTCGATCTCGACCAGGTCTTGTCGAGATCGAGTACCCTTCTGGAGCTGGGTGGTCTGGCTCTCGACGTTGCTCCTGGTCGACAAGGTTGTTCTCGGACATAGTGGTCGAAATCGAGTAAGGGCTACTCGAGGTCGAGTAGTCTGGTTTCTCGGCTCGATTCGACTGGTTCCGTTGCTGCTTTGGCCTTGGACTTCTGTAGCTGTTTTCCGAGCTTTTCCGACCTTCCTTAGAATTGCTGTAAAATGCCTCGAATTCTGCGAATTAAACAGAAACTAGTGTAGATTCCATAATTTGGCAAATAAACATAAACCACATAGATTCTGTACTATCTTAGCCCAAATGAATGCAATGTATGCAGAAATTGATATAAAAGTAAATGTAAAACAACGTACTTCGGGATGAGATGGATAGCTAAAACATACATCTTGGAACTGGATGTGGCCATCTACTTTGCTCATTTGCTGACCAGATTCTGCACTGGCTTTGCACAAAGTGTTCCTCTCTATCATTTAAAATATGGGATATGCTATAAATCTTGCTCGAAGAATATCTGGTGCTGCATGCCCTAGTGATCTGATACATGACGCATCAAATAATGGGTGAGTCAATCCATCGTATAAGAAAAGGACACCAGTAAAAGTAATGGGACTTCATATCATTGTATACAGTATACTACTCAGAGTAGTAGATGCATCTCGGTCTAGCTGAGCAAGCTGGATACTGAGAGCTTGTTGTTTGTAAGGATTTCTTGTGCAAGAAACAACTCTCCAGAAGGCACTAAAAGATATAATTTACAGCCCAACAATAAAACTGAGGTCAAACAGAAAGCAACATCATAAATGAAATGAAATCAAAAGTGAATTGAATATGAATTACCTAGACCCAAACGCGAAAGATAAAACCAGAAATGAATGAAAGAAGAGAGGTAGAAACACCTAGATAGCCAGAAATAGATGGCTTGTAACCTTTTTAAACCACTCATTCTCAATCACCTCAGTAACAACAAAAAAACATATAGTTAAGGATTGGGGTTGTAAGAATGAAATGGCTCATGAGTCCTGTGAGGAGAATCGCACAAGACAAATAAAACCACGTCGAAAATTTTGTAAAGATCAAGTATAATAAGATATCTTTACCATCCTCAGCAATGAGTACAACCTTAAAAATACATTGGAAAATTATAAGAAGAGAATGTGACAAACCAAAAGGAATCATTTCGACTCTACACCATAATATTAGGGTTGTTCATCAGCTTAAAACCGAACCAAACCTAAAACCGAAATCCCAAAATATCAAACCAAAACCAATAGGTTTTGCTTAGTATCCATACCCATTTCATGTCATTTCATCCTCAACCTCAATGCAACCCTTAGAAAACTAAAAGAGTAAATAAGATAAGCAAAACGATATCGCTAAAAAAAAGCTGTGATTTTAACAACAATATGCCATCTTTGAGTGGGATACAACTGCTAGCAATACTCTTTTGGATCCAACATGGGCTGCTCTCAACAAAGGTTGTTACATGCTCTTCGTCACACTAGCTGAGTTGTTAGTCTATCACTACTTGGTGCTGAAATCGACACCCTCAAATGTGACCCTTGATGATCGATACTTGCTTCCAAAACCAGCACCAAAGCCCCATCCAAGGCCTAGTCCAACTCCACAACCTCCACCTAAATAACCAAAGCTGAAGAGATGTTTAACATGAAAGATGATAGAAAGTGTAACAATTCACATACCTGCTCCGAGCCCCAGGAAACCTAAATGCATGCCTAGTACAGAAAGAATCAACAATCAGTAGCACATACGCAAATTAACAACAATTTTTTTTTTTTATGAAACTTAGGAACAAGATTATGGATTCACAAAAATCAGCACTGACGAGAGATTATGCAATTTGGGGCTGTGCTTTAAGTACTTACTTTACCTTCTTTCACCATATGCACAAGAATCAAGCAGTATGATCTAACAAGCAAAACATTATTTGGCCCGACTATGACACTAAAAAAAAAAACAAGTCGAGACAAATATAGATATTTAGATACATTGTTGGATTGTTCCTAGTGCTAGAATAAGGCAGTTTCAAGGAACACAGTGAAGGATCCATTCACTCTTCGTCGAAAGTCTGTAAACATCTGCTTAACCACATAATTTGCTGGTCAGTAATGTGGAAAAGTAACCCACTAGGCACAATCGATTAGCAAAACCGACCTTAAACGCAATTTTTGAAGGATTACCTAATTGTGGGGTTACTTTTGGAAATGACCCTTGAAATGGGACACATTTGGCCATTTTCACTGAACAAATGACACTCAAATAGGGTTGAAAACGTATAGAACACTGCATCCAATTTCCAAAAAAAAAACCGAGAATAAACTGATCTATTGATTTCATATTTCACTCCAAGCTTGTCAGAAAACAAAATCTATTGGCTGAACTAGATTCTTCCATAATCAAGAACTTCAATTCACGAGCGAAATCAGACAGACTAATTGAGGAGCAATTAAAATGTTGGATTGAAAGAAGATGAGAGGAGAAAAGAAATTGGGGATTACAAACCTCCAAAACCCCAACCGACCCCAAATCCACACCCAACTCCAACACCTGCAAGAAAAATCCAGAGTGGAAAACGAAAATAAGTAAAATTTCAGGACGGAACTAGTAAATAAAAGGAGGATTAAAGAACAGAAAAAGGAAAAGATAGGCCGAAAATACCATACCAAACCCAATCCCAACTCCTTCAAAGGACGAAAGCGTAATCCCTGCAGTTACTCGACAGGCTCGAAAATTAGAATTCAGGGAGGATTGATTTGAATCAGACGAAGCGAATAGGGGAAATAATTAATAATCCAGGTGAAGAAAGCATAGGCTATAATATAGGAATTGGGTTGCAGATTGAGGCATCGCCCGTTCTTTATCGCTTTGCCAGTTCACAACCGGTTTTATATATACAAGTTGTCTATGCGTGCTTCGCACGCACGCTCAAACCTTTGGTAATTCCAACTCCTCTGTCCTTGCTTCTTTAGTCAAACGAAAATTTCCTAACCATTTGACGTAGGATACAGATGCATATGACAATACAACCTCAATTTCAGAATTGTAAACTCTAAATCAACAAACTCCCAAATTCAATGTGGAAGAGGCTGAACTAAACTGTAAATACTTCAGTATATGGGTAGCCATGTTTTAGTGTTGCAACTTGCATTGACAGTCAATATAGAAACTCAATTGTGATTCACACCAGGCATGCGTTTTCGCTTTCAAGAATGTCTTTATTTACTGTTGGGCTAAGTAGTTTACACTTTGCAGATCACTAAAGAAATATCTACCTAGGAACCGGAGGAATATATATTGAAATATATTTTGGCATTAACTGGTTGAACCGATAAAATAAAGACATTCTGAACATCAATCCGATATATTGAATGTCTACGAATATGGGATGAAATCGGAATCAGGCGAGATCCTGAACATCAATCCGATAAGAAAAAATCAAAACAACTACAAGAAACTAAAAAAGGAATAGAAATTGTATGAATTGAAATCAGAACATAATTCCTTAACATGTAGAAAACATACTGTCATACTGAAGGTGTCGAGCAACACAAAGGGAAAAGACACAGGCGAAGGCCGAAGGTTGTGGGCCGAGAACGCAACAGAGAAAGAGATTGAGGAAGAAGAGAAGACGACAGAGTGAAGACAGAGCGAGGTAAGAGCATCTCCAACGCCTGTACTCCTTTGCATTTTTTGGTCTAACACAAAAAATTAAAATAAAAGATAAAAGATTAAAAAATAATTAAATGTGGCA
Organism: Persicaria tinctoria; assembly: GCA_037127255.1. Lineage (NCBI taxonomy): Eukaryota > Viridiplantae > Streptophyta > Magnoliopsida > Caryophyllales > Polygonaceae > Persicaria > Persicaria tinctoria. The sequence continues at coordinate 12,850,424 of JBANSL010000007.1, read as the reverse complement.
GTGAGTTTCTTCCTTGACATACAAAGTGTCTTCTTCCAGAAATTTTCCACACAAATAAGACACTCTCCACTGTAATCATCTGACACAAAGCAATAAAAAATAATTTTCTTTTCATGGAAGACACCCATAATATGTAAAGATTATATGCATTGCAGATGCTCTAAGAGAGCACTGCTCTCTCCTCCGCCGTTAGATCTGGAATTTTAACAATTGCCTGTGAACGGCTGGATATTGCTCCCTTCCGCCTCTTTTATACTACGTATAATAGTAGTAAGGAAGTAAGGATTTGTGCCAATATAATGTATAGATTATTTAGTCTTAACAAAATCTGGATTGAAAATGTACGAAAGAAAACAAAAAAAAAGAGTTGCAACAATTTCAACCGGTAATGTAACATCTTTTGAAGAATTGGATTGTTGCACCTCTTGGCAATTTGGCAGACTTCTATCCCCTAGAGAAAAATTTGAGAAAGGCCTACTTTGGATTGTAGGAGATGGTAACCAAATAAATATCTGGAAAGATCATTGTGTTCCTGATAAATGTCTCAAATCCTTCATGGGTAACAATAACCCAAACATGCAAGTCAGTCACCTCCTGACCCCTCAAAAGCTCTGGAATAAGCCCCTTATCCAGAGTCTCTTTCCCCAGGATATAACCAACTGCATTTTATCCATCAATGTCCCCTCATGGCAAGCTCATGATAAGCTAATCTGGATGCCTAATCCCACAGGAAATTTCTCAACCAAATCGGCAAAAAAGATTACCAACGCTCATAACCACAACATTGAAAATAATAACTGGATCTGGAATCTTAATCTTCCTCCACGGCTTAAAAACCTAGTTTGGAAAATTAAAATAGATGCTCTCCCCACGACTAGCAGGCTTAATAGGTACATCAATAGAGTCCCTCGCACATGCTCTCTGTGTAGTCAAGAAAATGAGTATGCTACTCATCTCTTTACAAAGTGCTCCTTTATAAAGGAACTAATAGCCCAGTTCGAACACACAACAGGGAAGCTCTTTCACAACCTCTCCTTACAAGGATCCTTATGTGACAATATTACCCAGATTAAGCAAGGAAACCAATTCTTTGAAGATCTAGTCGTTATTTGGGAAAAAATTTGGGGAACTAGAACCAAGTTAATCTTCAAACATACTACCCCTGACACGTTCTGTAACCTAATTAACCGTATTATTAAAGATATACAGGGTTGGAGAACAACAAATCCTACAAGTACAAAAAAAGTTGCCAACAAAAGGAAGAAAAGGTCTAGAATTAGTTGGACTAGACCAGTAGAAGCCATCTATAAGATTAACGTAGATGGTTCTGTCAAACCCACGAGCGCTTGTCAGGTGGGAGGAATCATTCGTGATTCACGGGGCCAGATAATTGATACTTTCTACCAGGAAGTTGATCAAGGTACGGTTATTCAAACGGAGACAGCAGCAGTGCTAGAAGGACTAAGACTAGCCACAAGACTAGGGATAAGACACATAATCGTAGAAGGTGACAATCAAGAGCTGATGAGAATTCTCTCGAAAGGAAGAGATAGCAGATGGGAGATTTTGCGCCAAATTGAACAGATCAAGATCATGGAGGCAAACTTTGAAAAGGTTGAGTACAATCACATCTACAGAGAGGCTAACAAAGTTGTAGATTATATAGCTACTAGAGGTATCATTAGTGATAGATCTATCATCCCTTTTAATAGGGAACTTTGTATCATCATTCGTAAGGATGATCCAGGAGCGCGTTTACATTCTCTGTGATAGCTCCGACTGTTTGCCCACTGAAAAAAAAAAATTGGATTCCTAAATAAACATCAAAGGTTTGTTGCACCTTTTGAAGAATCAGATTCCTATAAAACAACCACGGACGAGTAGGAGATTTTCTTTGTTGTGCCCCAATTACTTTCACCTTTTGAGGAATCGGATTCCTAAATAAGAACAACTAATACAATTCCCGTGACATGACGCGTTTTTTTAAAACTAAAGGATTAATAATATATAAAATATTAATAAATGCCAAGATAAAAATCATAAAAAAAACTTTACCATAAATATATCTTATATTTCTCTCAAAAAACTATTTTTAAAAAACTCTTATGTAAAGTATAATATATAAATATAAATATTTTAAATCACTCAATAATAATACGGATATTTCGCGAGTTACCCCTGAGGTATTGCAATTTTCGCGAGGTATACAACTCTTTTGCATATTTCACGTGGTACCCCTGAGGTTTCTAATTTTTTTCGCGTCGCGCCCTTCCCCGTTAAATCTAACCTATCTCTGTTAGTTTTCAATTATGAAATTAAAAAAAAAAAGATCCACCCTACTCCCGTCCCCAATCCGCCATTGATTTCTCAATGGATCTCCCTCCATAGCCGAATGAGCATACAACACTCTTGAAATCACCAAACAATGGGAATTAGATCAATTCGATCGACAATCCCAAAACCCTAGAAATCATCAGATCAGGCAGTGGCGGTTCCCAAATTCGAACCTGCCACCAGCACACTGGTAATCGGTTACCCCCTCCTCGCCATCATCAACAAGTTCGCCATCACCAAATCCAACTCGTTGTGAGTCAAATCCGTGGATTTGGGGGCCGAGTCGACTGAGGGTTTCAGTTCAGGTGGCGAGTCGGCGGAGGCGGGAGGTGGCGGTTATTGTTGGGGGAGAGAGGAAGGGAGAGACTTGAGGCGGCGGAAGCGGGACTCGAGGTGTTGGGGGAGGACAGAATCGGAGACGCCGGAGAGGTTGAGGGTCGAGATTTGCTTAAGAGCGACGCGTTCGGCGACCTCCATTAGGATCTCCTCCACCACGAGTCGCCAGCGTCCTCCTCGGCAAATCCGACCTCCTCCACCGCGAGTTGTCAACGTCCTCCTCTGCAAATTCGACCTCTTCCACCACGACTCCTCGCCACCGCCAGACGGTTCCTCCCCGCCGCCGCCGCTAGACACCTTCCGTTCTTTCTTCTCTCCGTTCGTTCGTCTTGACACCGTCCGTTCTTTCTTCTCTCTGTCCGGACGGAGATCTCAGATCTGGCCTCTCTTCTCGCTTATGCGTCCGTTCTTTCTTTTTTTTTTTTTTCTTTTTTAATTTCACAATTGAAAACTAACGGAAATAGGTTAGGTTTAACGGGGAAGGGCACGGGGCGAAAAAATTAGAAACCCTAGGGGCACCACGCGAAATATGCCAAAGAGTTGTATACCTCGCGAAAATTGCAATACCCTAGGGGTACCTCGCGAAATTTCCGATAATAATAATATCAATATCATTATAACATTGCGTTAGGCCCAATAGTTAGTAAATAAATTTGAGTTAGGTCCAATAGTTAGATTAGATTAAATTTAATGTTTTGAATTAAACCCAATAGTTAGTAAATTATAACGTGTAACCAACTAGTATTCATATTTAACATTAAATATGAATAATATGTAGTTTTACGGTTAAACAGTTTGTTTTTCAAAGTTAATCCTAGCCCTTTATTTTTTTGATCCAAGAGTTGAGATTTGTCCCTCCGTTTCATGGTAAGGGGTGTATTCACTGAAAAGCTATTATATATATATATATATATATATATCCATACTGAACAAATGAGAAAAAATACATATCCAATTATTACATCATTGTGCAATATATATTGTTTCTATCTAGTATTTCTGAAATTACCAATCTTACCCGCGGCCGTTAGTTCTGAACACGAAAATCGAATTTTTAACCCTTTTTTTTGCTGTTTGGGGAGGTTGTAAAGACCCGGATTTTTAAATAATAATAATAATAATAATAAATAAAAAATAAAAAATAAAATAAATAAAATAAAAACCTCGTCCTTGAGCAAAGTTCGATTTTGAAATCCTTCCGGCATCATTTTGAATTTGGGTTTTTTTTTTTTAAACGGAATTTGATTCCGCCTTCGAACTCCGAATTTAATGAAATTAATTTAATGCCGAGCATCTTGAAATTGATCCGAAAATTTCATTTAAATTGGTGTGTTAAGGGGTTAAATTGGAATTCCTTTTCTTTCCTTTTCTTCTTTCTTTAATCCTCTCTCTCGTTTCTCAGAGAGGCAGGCAATAGCCTGTTGGGAAGGATTCCTCACGCAGCTTTTCACAGCTCAATGTTTGTCCTCACTCTTAGCCTCCTCCTGCCAATCCTTATCCCAATCTGCAGACCCCCAATCCTCCTCCCTCTCTCTCCCAGTTCCAGTTCATAGCAATCCCAAAATCAACTCTTGCCCCCCGTTCTATCGAGCTCAGAAACACCACCGAGACCACCTCCTTGCGCCGCCGAGCATCCCTGTCTCGAGAACCCCGAGCGCTCTGCTCGCAGCACCGAGGCGAAGCCATAGCAACCCAGGGCCACCGGAGCACCGTCACCGCCACCCTCTTGCCGCCAGCATCGCCACCGGAGCCACCGTGAAGAACAGCAACCTCGTCTCCCCTGTTCGCAGTACGTAGAGAAGAGCCCCACCCATCCAATGCTGAGCTATCTGGAGCCATAGCACTGAGCCCCCTCCCAGGAGTTGACAGCGCCGGGGAGGAGCCCATCGTCGGCCGCCGGTGCCCCAAACGAGTCCTTCAACCCTGTTTTCCGATCGAGGTTCGTTCATGGTTTATGCTCGATTCCTACTTGAATCTCCTCCAAACTGTCTCCTCGCTCACCTCTATTCCTTCCTAGGCCCTCGAGCCGCTATCCCTTGCGTCCTCGCAGTCAGGACGCCGCCGTCGAAGCCGGAGCCGCCCTCGGAGTCGCTCGGTAATCCCTCTCTCCTTCCTCTGTGTGCATTCGAATCTGTGTGTGTTGGTTGGGGTCGGAAAATCCTTTCGGTCGGGATTGGGTGAGTGTGGTGTCGGAAGGGATCCGCCGGTGGCCTGAGTACTCTCCTCCCCTTCCCTTCGCTTTCCGTCGTCGCTCTGCAGATTGATTTAGGAAGGGGATGAAGGGCGCCGGTTTGGTTCTTCCCTTCTTTTCTTTAATTGTCCGGTTCGGTTCATGGAAAATCAGATTTGAGTGTGGGCTTGGGCCTATTTTGTACCCGGATCCGGATCTCCTCATCCGGGTCTCCTTCTTTCTTCAGCATTCTGGGCCGGGTTCCTTCTTTTATTCACAATTGGGTACGGGCTTTTGGCACCCGGGTATGAGGAGTTGGGTGTTGGGCTTGAGCCCGGCCTATTTTCAGAAAGAGAGGTGGACTATGATTATATTATGGTATTGCTTTGAGATTATATGGTTAATAAGTGTTAAATTATTCGAATATTATTATTAATTTGGGATTTGGTTATAATTATAAATTCTAGAAATTAATCGTTATATACTGTTTATTTGTTTTAAAATAGTATTAATTGAATTATTTATATATGATGCATTTTGTGATGATTTAAATAGGTGATTTTGGGATTTTTGGAAAAGAATCACTAATAAAATAGTTGATGTTTATGATAATCATATTTATTGTTGATAAAGTATTAAGAGGGTTTTCGAGTCCGGAAATATACCTTAAATGAGTTATTGTTTGCAAATCAAGATGCCGGAATTATTTCTATAATATGATTTTGAGAGATTGGTTAAGGATTTAAATGATTAATGTCGGAATTTGGTCAAGTATGATTTGAGAAATTATTTTTAAATGAGTTGACTTAATTTGGGATTTAAGGGTTTGGAAAATATGGTTGGTACGACTTTATCAATGGGTTTGATTGGAAGAATGATTTTGGTTAATCATATCGGAAAGGTTTTGGAAAGCAGTTTCACTATTGGTTGGTTTTGAGTATGTTGGGAACTTGGGTTTCATATGTATGAATATCGGTCTGGTAGCTTATGGAATTGACTTGATGATAGGTGTGTATTGCTTTTGGACTTGCATTGGGCCCTTGCTTGTATTATCCTGCTGTTCTGCATCTTCAGGTAAGTCTCTTCGGAGCTTACTCAGATCGAATAGAGCTATTCCCTGCTTTAAGTGCATGATATACTAGGTGTTGCATTCATGATCAGCATGCCATGTAGTACCATGCTAGGTTGCATTGATCGTTGAGCATTCGATTTCTCTATGTGTTTGTAAACAGAACGGCCGTATCTGTGATAGTCCTAGAGTCTTTGCTAGGGTCATAGGGTAGCCCAGCCTCATCGGGTACCCTGAGTCAATCGAGTACTTCCTTATATTATGATATGCATGCGGGCTTTATTGTGGAGCGGGTTAGGCATGCGTGCCGCCCTATTATGAATGCATGCATTCACGAGCTGGCCAGTCTCCGCCTGTCGGAAGGGGTGGAGGTAGGAGAGGGATATGCCACTTGGCATTGTCTTGGGCCCTTTACAGTATTTCTGCACATTATTATGAACTAGGAGCATGCTAGTGTGTTTGAATTTCGTACTGCATTAGAGCATCTTTATTAGGTATAGCGTATATGTGTGCTTATGGTTGGGATGCAGAGTTAAGTGGGCATCGATCTGATCTCGCTCCAAATCAATTTTTTTGGAATTATTTATGTTCATCCTATCGGTGTTGTTTGCTTATTGCGCGGGTCATTTTGTCGGCGGAGAGTGAGCGCTGGAGTTATAGACTTCACCAGACTCTGATTATATTGTTTTGGATTTATACTTTTGACTCCGTTTTGACCCGGCTCCGCCGTGGCACCACTTGTATTTGTACTTTACTTCCGCTTTACTTCCGCTTGAAATGGTTTCCGCGACATAGTCTTAGGACAGGTTAAGGGTACCCAACGGCCCTACGATACTTTAGGGTTTGAAATCCCTCTTTCTACTGACCTTTAAAATGAGTTTGAACCCTCGACCCGTACCTGGATTGCAAGATCCGAACAAGGGGTTTTATCCCTTGAAACGTAACCCAGAAATCATAATTCTGGGCCGTTACAGAGGTGGGGAGATCGGAGAATATGAAGCGTTCGTTGTTCGTTGTCTTTTAAGCGCGAAGCTGAGTGTTACTTGAGAAATGGGAAAAATGCAAGAATCAGAAAATGTTATGCCCAAATGAATTTGGGATGATTAGGGTTGAATTTGGGAGTGTGAAAGAGATTGAGAAGGGTAGAGACTAGAGGTCAAAAGTTTTAGTGAAGAAGAAGAAGGTAGGCAGAGAGAGAGATAAAGATTTGGAGAGAGATTAGAGTAGTGATTGGATTAAGAGCTCGTTTGGTTGACGTTCTAAAAACCCAGGATGTAGTAATTCCCAGGAATTGGGGAAAATACCAGTTGAATTCCTGGGAATTTAAATTCCCCCGTTTTGGAGGAAGTAAACTTACCTAGTTCCCCCTAAGTTAGTTCCAATTCCACCTTTTTTAATAGGAAAATTCTATTTTCTTATTTCAATTCCTATAATTCAAAATCCAAAACCAAACACAATTTCTAAATTCTCATGATTTTCAATTTACGGGAATTGAATTCCTAGGAAGTTAACTTCCTGGGAACTATACTTTCCACGTCTAACCAAACGAGCCCTAATATTTGAATATCCCACAATTACATTTACAATTCACTAGGTCACTAACCGCGCGCAAATGCGCGCGGTGTTATCAACTTGTATAATTCGTATGTACTTTCAAACAATCTAAAATAACTTCAATAAGTTTAACGGAAAAATATATGTACAATAATGTCTCATTTATAGTAATTAATAAAAAAAATACAACTACTAACAATATTTGCAACTCCGATCCACTACATGCTATATATTGAAACTCTCACAAGCTTAAATAATAAAAACGTACCACACCCAACACGACACATCCAACCAACATGAGACCAAGACCTAGCATTGCTACCAAGTACAAAACATTCAACTTTTACAGGATTCCATCTATTCAGGTACACGTTGCAAATTTCCTCCCAACATCTAATTGATAAACATAGCAATCTTCCTCTATGTAATCTCCTTAAATTTCATTAGCAATCAAAGAGCAGAGTTACATTAAAAAAAAGGCTACAAAAGTTCAGTGAAACTCTATTTACTCCAAGCTGAATTGGCTAAGATTCATCTAAGATTACAACAACACATTAGATAGCAGCAAATGAAACAGTGTAGTCAATAACTCACATTAGAGTTTGTCTCTACATTCACTTCTGTTGTGATGTTCTTGTTTACCAGCTTAGTGGTGACATCTACAAATAGCAAGTCTCCCTTCTTGACTCCATTAGATGTAATAGCCTACAAATGAAACATATGACAAAGTTACATCATCATTTATACACAGTAGTAAATATCACAATTGGAGAAAGTTAATGTCTAATTTAACAAGATAGCATCAGTTTGCAGCACATCGTAATAAATACATAATCAATAAGGATCTGTAGTTGCTGTTTTTCAGCTTCATTCCTTTCACTTCTAAACATATTCACATATTTCACCAAACAAAAACTGACTTATATGAACAAAATACTCAATAGAGAAGCCAAATACTTTGCAATTTGCATCACATAAATGCTAAAAATCATTGCAAGCTGTTTAAGCTTAAATGACTCTTGCAAGGCACTTCCAGAAGTTGGTGCGTCAACGTCTCATGGACTTTTACGCATTGAAGATGATAGCCAAAGCAAGAGTTTGAATAAGACGGCCAAGAAAAAGACTATGACTAAGAAAAGAAAGGTTAGTTGTATTATATGAACAGCACTTTGCTATCACAAGATTATGCTTCTTCTGTCATCCTTATTGGCCCAAGGTTTTATGGTATTCCAGGTGAACACGAAGGCAGAAGTTATGACTGTCGGAGCACAGGAAAATCTACAACAAATACTATGCCCCTACTCTTTAGTTGATAGCCTGATAGCCTCTTTTCTGACTCGACAAATACACCGTTTTGAAAATGGTCAAGTCCTTTTGACATATTCATAATCTATAGATAAATGTTCATAAAAGGGAAAATGGAAGAAAAAGTTAGGAGGAGCAACAAGAACTAACAGATAGTTGTCAATTCTCACTGATAAATCAGCATACATGTAAGCCTGGACCACTACCATCTGCACTTGCAGCGTTTTTCATCAAAAACAAGATGAAGAATAAGATGGTTTTCACGAAAATTAAAATGTATTTTATTTGATTTAATGTATGTCATATAAGAGAAAAAGAAAGTTCACACTTGGTATAAAAGAAAGATGTTCCAAGAATGTAGGATAATTAATACTGTATAACTAAAGCACAATCTAAGTTGACTAAAGCACAATCTAAATTGTTCAGACTCCTGCTCTATCTTGGTTTGAAGTTGAACCTAAATTGTCCATATAATGAATTTGAAGTGAGAAAAAAATATAGCTTTATTAAGCTGCACTAATTCAACAAATTAAAGACTTAAGACAAAAACCGGTTAAATTTAAATTAAATTAGCAGGATTACAAAGCAATTCAAACTTTAAATCAAATTAGAACGATTACAATGTGATTCAAAGGCAGTGGCGATAAAGCTAGAAATTGAAAAAGTTGGGGGCCTTGACTAACCCTAACCCCTCAATGGCTCCAATGACCGCATCCATAGCTGATTCATCGATTGAGTATAATTCTGTTTGAGTTGAAATTGAAGGGAAATTTTATTTGGTCTCATTACTATCTATTACAATACCATTCCCATTACTATGGCAACATTGAGTATAATCATAACATCAAAAAACACAAAGCCAGAATGAAGTGCAGAGAACAAGATTTTTGGTACCTAATATTTGTCTGAGATGAAAGATCCATCTTTGCCTTCTCAGCAATTTCAGTCAAGCGCTGAAGTGCTTGTTTGACCTTCATAAGGTCAATGCCTTCATTTCTTTTGAATTCTGCTGCTAGCCAATCAACAATCCTCTGCTCCATTGTTAGAATGATATATTAGAAGCACCACACTCAAAGAGAAGCACTAAAACATAGAAAAATTCTATCTTAATTTGAACAACACAAATCTCGCCATTGAAACCTTGTCAAAATCGTCCCCTCCCAAGTGAGTATCTCCAGATGTTGAAAGCACTTCAAATACACCATCACCTACTTCAAGAACTGCAACAATAACAAGAGATCAACACATTGAAAAGATGAAAAACCTGGAATATTCAGGAAAGTTGTGTTTTCTAATGATTCCTCCAAGAAACATATCCATGAATACTTCAAAAAGACCATGGTTCCAAGGTCATCTACAATCTAAGAACAGTAGAAGTACCTGAAACATCAAAAGTACCACCTCCGAGATCAAACACTAAAATTGTCTCCTTGTTCTTCCTTTCAAATCCATAAGTCAATGATGCAGCAGTAGGTTCATTAATTATACGGAGAACTTCCAGACCATCAATACGCCCAACATCTTTGTGGCAGTCCTTCGAAGCATCATCTACAAGTTTTCTTAAAACCTTTTACAACATACGAGAGAAAAGGATGGGTTTCAGATGCATTTTAAAAGAAACATAAACGATCAGAAGTTTTTAAAAAAATCATTTTGAACCTTTGCTTGAAGGGCGTTCAAAATTTTAAGGTACTCTTCCCTTAGCTTTTGAGCACCAGCCCTAGATGTCGATGAAATGCTAGAAAGGTTACCCCTTAGCATCTCAATTTCACTCTGTCAGTGTATAAGTAAGGCCGCATTTGTTTACAAAGAATCATCAAGAATAAAAGGAAACCCGTCTTTGGTTATTAAAAAAGGAAATCATTTTCTAGCAGCTAAATTTCCTGCTGACCTGCAATGAGTTCTTTCCATAATGCTGCTTAAGAAGAGATGTATGACCATTTGCAATATGCTTCATCTCATCCTATAAGACAAACATTGGGGGAACAAAAAAGAGTTACAAGAGGAAAATTAAGTTGTTACAGTCAAAACAAGCTGTTATGATAAAGCAACAAATAGGGGCAGATTCACTTGTTTAGGTATTTGTTTGCCATCACGCAACTGGATTCATGAATTAAGGCATCTGTTTTGCCTTCTTTTTTTTTTTTAACTTCTTTTGTGTTTGTTAGTATTGCAAGTGGCTTATTTTAAGTTGTTTGTCTTTATTCTTAACTTTAGACCCTTCTCAGATGCTTATACATCCACACTTGAAGAGCATTATGCTATAGGTTTTGTGGATGAGCCAGTCGCAAGTACTATCTTGTGCCTAAAACTTGAAAACCCAAGGAGTATGTGATTTTATTCCAACTTAAAATCCTCAAGAAATAACAAAAACAAACTCAATTTAACTTGACGATTCATCAAACACCTTAAAGGCATCCTTACCTCTCACAAATCGACGCACGTACCGTGAGTGTGTCTTCGTAGTCCAAACCACTGGAAGTAAAAGCCTCCCGCATATAACAAATTTCATGGGCAGACAAAAGAAAATGCTTGTGAGTCAACTTTAATCAATCGAATAAATAAGAGTCGACAACACATAAACCCTGTATTCCAATCCTAAATTTTCAAATATGATTGCCCATTACTCAAAACAAACTAACCCTAAAATTCGAAAGTTCCTTTCAATCAAATCCCCCAATTCAAACACCTAAACCCTAAATTACAGAAATCTAAAAAGGAAAATTGAAGACATACCTTCCTTAACATTATCAAGAAAGAGAGGCGGTGACGGTCTCTGTCAGAGAAAGAGATTGAGAGAGCGAACCTTCGATGAGAGTGAAGGTTATAAATTAAGGTTATAAATTAGGCTCAAAATTTAAGGTTATAAATTAGGCTCAAAATTTAGCTTAAACCTTGGATGAGAGTGAAGGGTTCAGGCCAGCATGGAGGCGGCAAAAAAAGCGGAGATGGTGTTGAGGTAAGGATGAGCGCTAGTGGAGAGAAGAATGAATAAGGTCGCTGGTAAGGGGAGAAAAAGAGTCGACGGCGTTTTGTTCGGAGAGGAAGATTGAAAGAGCGAAGAGAACCAAAATTGGAGACCAGTAGAAACGGAGACCGCAGAGCAATCGGTGGATCTGATCGAACCAGTGGAAAGGAGGGAGCAAATTGGCAAAGCAAATTTACAAATCTAACCCTAAACCTTGTGAATAATGAGAAAATAAAAGAAGGGCAAATTGGTAATCAGCATTAGTGAACAGTAAAGTTAGAGTTATGCTTTTATATAGTAGTAATGATAGGGCCTTAATCCCTATCTACAAGGACATTACAGAAAACTACCCATGAGGATAGATACAACATTGTATAAAACTACCCACTATTATGGGGCTTTGTGTTAAAAAATATGTTTACTTACCACTTGAGGACAGAACATTCAAAACTTAAAGAGTGCATATATTTATTTTCTCGGTATCATTGATAAAACATTATTAAGGCATTATGCCTACCGTTACATGTACAAATGGGTTACCTTGCTATGATGTATAGGTCGGTGATGTACTGATGTCATTACATTTATGTCGAATAGAGTATTGAAGTCGATTAAGACTCGTATTGGGGTCGTGTGCACACTGACACTTGTGCACTAGTTTAGTAAATGATCATTTCAACTACTTCATACACAAAAGTCAAAAGTCTTGTATTTAAAAACGAAGAGAATATTTTTTAATCTAAAATATCATAATTTTAGTTCACTAAACTATAGAAAAATCTATTAAAAAGCGAATCAACAATCTGTAAAAATCTATTGAAAAATAAATCAACAAAATAATTTCACCAAGCAATCAGCACCAAAAATATTAGCAGCAACTTCAACCTGGTCAGAAAGGATTACGAATACGAGTCAAGCTTGGTCATCAGAGTCGTTTACGGTAAGATTGGCTCGAAGATGGAGGATCCCATCTATGAAATAGTTGTTGTCCTTACTCATGAAGTCGATCCACGGGACCCCAAACAGGTCCCCAAAACCCTTGCCCTTCCTTAAGTCAGAGTTGTTGAACTGAGCCTTGCGAATAATGGATTGAAACTCCGTAGACGACTTCTTCATTACTGCAAATTCATACAAATAAACAGGCCAAGCGACTCCCGTTGTTCCCCGGTATAACATGCTGCAAAGAGGTAAAACCATCGTCCACCTAGACAGAATGTCGGAGACTGAAGACGGCCTGATGGGAATAGATTCTCGCACTCTTCTTTCTTCAAGTCAAAATAGACGATGCAGCGAGGCTTCGAAAGCCCATCGATTTGCTCCGCCTTAATAAGCTGACACTTGTTGGAGGCATTGATGAGTTGCCCATATGGGAGTTCAACCTTGAGGAAGATTGTTTCGAGCACAAGCTTGGACACTTCTTCGTAGTCAAATTCTGCGCAAATTAGGGCTTCTTTCAACTTCGAGCAACTCATGTGTGAAAAGGTATGATCTTTGTCAAGCGCTTGGTGAACATTTCACGTAGCACTTCAAGTGTGGGATAATGTGCACGAGCCCACTTCAAGATAAACTCGAAAACAGCATCTCCTGAATCCGCTTGTAGGCTATCACTATCGAAAACAACCTCAACAACAGAAAGGGGCAAGGTCATCGCCTCTTCTTGGAACCTTCGAGTTCAACAAGTATATATGAACCAAAACACAAATAAACATTACATGGATCAACAACAACAACACCAACCCAATTAATCCCGCGTTTAAGCGAGGTCTGGGGGTCAAGCTGTACGCACTCTTTTCCCGAAAAAGTCGAAAGAGTGTTTCCGATAGACCCAGAACAATAAGACAATAAAACCACATAGTAGTAGGCCTCCGAGAAGGAAGAAGAGACAGAAAGGAATAAGAGATAAATTCATAACATTGTAAATAATTGGCTTACTTGCAACAGTTACAACTGATATTCTTGAAACGAGTAACAAGCCACTTCTTTTCCGCGTCTATTAGTGGCTTAACAACCATTAAAACACTTGAAGGAAGCTCGAGATACAATAGTGCATACTCTAATGACATCGGCCTCTTTTGCAATAACTTGCTACAATATTTAATACACGAAGTAACCTCAAACTTGTCCGCTACGCCCAACAAATCAGAGATTGTAGTCACACTCAAGGTGTTGTTGTACATAAAATTCAACAGTTCTATCAAAGCAACAACCTCTGTCCACCATAATAATATGAGCTAATTAACATACACAAGCACCATATATTTATAAAATTATTTCGCAAAACGAGTGCAGGATGATGCATACCAGATTTATTGATTGTCAAGGTCACATCCTTCTGTTGTGATATATATATATATATATATATATATATATATATATATATATATATATATATATATATATATATATATATATATATATATATATATATATATATATATATATATATATATATATATATATATATATATATATCAATCCTCCCATAGCCTATATCCTATATCTATATACTCTTTCCAAAAATATAACAAATTAATAGTATAAGGGGATTCGTTAACTATTCTAAATCATCTCAATGCAAAGGGTATCTGCCCTTGGGAAATCGAACTACTTATGGGAGATATGAAATGACTATTTCGGTCTTTTCAGAATATCTCTGATAACTCCCTCCCTTGATGAAAATCGGAAAAGATGTTTCAAAGGCTTTGACAGGATGTTTGTGTCAAAGGCCTTGGAGCGTTAACAGTTGATGAAATACAAAACCTAACTTATTATTCGTATATTATTCTATCTTATTATATACTTCCTTTATATTATATATATTCGTTGGACTAACCATTTCAGGAAGTATACAATCGAGATTACATCCTTCCTTACATGTTGAAGAGATCAGTTCAAATTAGATCATGGCGTTTCAAAGTATCCTTATATAGAAGATCACAAGATCGAACTGATTCCCAAAGAGCCGTTGGAGATCTGGTGATGAAGATCCTTACGCTCCAGGCTATCTTCATGCTATTATATAAAGGAAAGGAAAGTGAAGACAGAAAGAACAAGTGCTACACACGAGCTTCATTCATTCAAGTGATCTGTCTTCCAAGTGTCTCTCTGCAAAGCGCTCAAATAGTTTGTTGTTTATTTCAAAGACTTTGAGAGTCACTGTGAGCTTATAGGATATATTCATTTTAAGTGTTACTCGAGAGTTTATAACTCGGGAAGTTGCACTAGGCTATTGATTTGCGAGAGTTAGAGGATTGTACTAGATAGCTGAGAGAGGTGGGGCTCTTCTAGATTGGTCTAGGACTCCAAGGGAACGTGAGTTGACTAGATTGCAATTGTATAGGAGAGAGGCTTCTCGGTGAGCTATTAGGATCCTAAGCTAAGCATTCAATAAAGCCTTTGAATCCTAGGGTTGTGGAAGAACCCTAGGCGGGGACGTAGGCCTGTTGTGCTGAACCTCGTAAACAATTACTCGTGTCCTTTACTTATTTGCTTTACCTTATTTCCGCACTTGGTTCGTATTGTTTAACTTTGTGATTCAGGTTTTCTCAAAGGATTTGACACGTGCTTCAAAAGCCTTGAGAATATTTGCGAAAAACGGGCATACTCTATTCAACCCCCCTTCTAGAGTATTTCTATATTACTTTGTTTTACATTATCGAACCTTCAATTGGTATCAGAGCTTTACTCACTGTTTTTGATCTAACAATCTTGTGAGTTTCCGATCATGTCTGGTGAAGCAAGCGGAGGATTTGCACAGGGAAGGTCCACAAGCAGACCGCCACTCTTTGTAGGAAACAACTTTGTCCACTGGAGATCTTTGATGAAGATGTTCATCATTGACCAAGATCTAGAGCTTTGGAACATTATAGAGAATGGTCCGAAGATTCCAGAGAAGGAAGGACCAAACGATACCAAAGTGGCAAAGAAGGAGTCTGATTACAACCAAGCAGATCTTGAAACCATCTCCAAAAACTACAGGGCTATCAACTTACTTTATTGTGGTCTCAGCACTGATGAGTTTAACCGTATTTCCTCTTGCAGGTCAGCTAAAGAAATTTGGGACAAGCTGGTCGTCACCTATGAAGGAACGAGCCAAGTGAAAGACACCAAGATCAGCATCTTCCTTCGAAAGTATGAGCTCTTCAAGATGAAGTCTGATGAGTCAATCAAAGCAATGTTCACACGATTCACAGAAATCACCAACAACCTTGACTCTCTCGGCAAGAGCTTTACCAACGTTGAGAAAGTGAGGAAGATACTGAGGTGCCTTCCAAAGGAGAAATGGGGTCCAAAAGTAACAACTATAGAGGAAGCCCAGGACCTCACCACTCTACCCCTTGATGACCTCCTTGGAAAGCTGATCACGCATGAGATGATCCTTAATGAAGACGATGGAGAACTTCCAGCTAGCACCAAGAATTTGGCACTCAAGTCTAAGAAGGACGAGCCCAAGGATGGATCTGAATCCGAAGATGAAGATGACGATGAGGATGATCCTTTTGCTCTTATCACAAGAGGCCTTGCTAGAATTCTCAAAATGAAGAAGCAATTCAACAACAAGGATGGATCAGAGTCTTCAAAATTTCGAGGTAAGCCTCAATACAACAAATATGAAAAGAAGACTAAACCGTTGTCTTGTTTTGAATGTGGTGAAACAGATCATCTTGTGAAGGACTGCCCTCAAAAGACTAAGAGCCAGCCCAAGAAAGGTGACAAATGGAAGAAGAAAGCTATGGTAGCTACTTGGAGTGATTCCGACTCTGACTCCGATGATGAGAAGGCCAACATTTGTCTTATGGCCTCAGAAAATGAATCCCACGATGGAAAGCTTGAAGCTACTGTAAGAGAACTAATGGAAAGCCCAAAAGAGGTATTATCGGAATTCCTTTCAAATATGATTGCCAATGAAGAGAAGCTTATTGCCCAAACTAACATTCTTATTAAGAGAACTGTGGACCAGGAAAGAACTATTGAGGATCTGTCTATGAGGGTCAAAGGTCTTGAAGCTTCTTATTCAGGTCTTGACATTAAAGTCAAGACGCTTGACTCGGAGAAATCTGAACTCAAGCAAGATCTCTCCTCTCTAAGAAATGAGCATCATGACTTAGAGAACGAGAAGATCTCCCTGAATAATAAGATTCTAGACCAACAGACAGCCCTCATAAGTTTTACCAAATCCAAAGGCACTCTCGATAAGATGTTGGGTGAGCAACAAAGCTCTCTAAACAAAAGTGGTATTGGTTACAATCCAAAGTTTTTAAAGAAGCAACACATTACCACTTTTGTAAAGGCAAAAGGAAGCAGAACCTCTCATATATGTCACCATTGTGCTAGAAAGGGACATGTAAAAGAAACCTGCCCCTATAGAAGAAAGGATCCTTATATTATTCGCAATACATTTCCTGTTCATTTGAGAAAAGAACGGATATCACAAGTTTGGGTCCCAAAAGGCACTATTTTACCAAATATGGTTTACCCCAACAATGGATCCAAATTTGCTTATTGGTCTAGCCACAAAGGTTGATGTTTGTTTTGCAGGAGATCACCAAGGTGAAAGAACACAAATGGATTATTGATAGTGGTTGCTCGAGGCATATGAGTGGGAAGAGTTCTCTCTTTCATGATCTAAAGGAGCAATCCACGGGAACAATCACTCTTGGTGACAAAGGGAAATGCGACATTGTTGGTATTGGTAGTGTTGGAAGTGATTCCAGCCATAGTATTAAAAATGTCTATCTTGTCAATGGTTTAAAGTATAATTTGCTTAGCGTTTCTCAATTATGTGATAGTGGTAACAATGTCAGATTTAACAAGAAAAGATGTATAGTGTGCAGAGATGATACAGGTGAAGTTATTCTAACTACATATCGCTACAACAACATATACGCTGTAAATGCTGATCAAGTGGCACAAGGAAGCTTAACCTGTTTAAAGGCCTTGACGGACGATCCAAAGCTTTGGCACAGGAGACTCGGTCATGTGAGTCCACATACACTACAGAAGCTTGTGTCCAAAGGGCTTGTAAGAGGGCTACCTGAGATGGACTTCAAAGGTATTGACATGTGCAATGCTTGCACAAGAGGTAAACAAACACGTAGCTCCTTCAAACCCAAAAAGGTTGTAAGTTCTTCTACACCCCTTGAACTTTTACATATGGATTTATGTGGTCCTATGCGAGTCAAATCTCCCAATGGTAAAAAGTACATGCTAGTTGTTGTCGATGATTTTTCAAGATATACTTGGGTTGCTTTTTTGAAAGAAAAATCAGAGGCCTTATTTGAGTTTTCAAAACTTTGTAAGGAGTTGCAAACTTTAAGAAATGAGCCCATAGTGTCTATTCGGAGTGATCATGGTAGGGAGTTTGATCAACTTCAATTTGATTTGTTTTGTGCTAAATATGGCATCTCCCATAACTTTTCTGCTCCTAGGACACCTCAACAAAACGAGGTTGTGGAACGCAAGAACCGCACCTTAGAGGATATGGCCAGGACTATGCTTTTAGAAAATGCATTACCAAAAACCTATTGGGCTGAAGCTGTTAACACAGCTAACTACATTTTAAATCGTTGTCTTATACGTTCTCTCTTAAAGAAAACTCCTTATGAACTTTTCAAAGGCCGCAAACCACTTATATCTTATTTTAAACCCTTTGGCTGTACTTGTTTTGTTCATAACAATGGAAAAGATAACCTTGGGAAATTTGATGCGCGCAGTGATGAAGGTATATTTCTTGGCTATTCCACAAGTAGCAAAGCTTATAGAATCTTCAATAAAAGGACCCAGGTAGTTGAAGAAAGTATACATGTTATTTTTGATGAATGCAATGATGGTGCTTTGAGTGAAAGTGTTGCAGATATAGATCTTAATATCCATGAAGAGAACGAGGAAGGCGATGGTGCTGCCACCAAGAACACAGAGAAGAAGAACATGCAGGAACCGATTCTTAACACTGAAGAATTGGCCCAAGGTGTTGAAGATGCGTCCAAAGCCCTTGGTGTCCAATCCAACAGTGTTGAGACGTCAGAAACTGCTGTATCTGAACCTAACAGGACCACAGAGTCAGATGTACCACAAATCAATCCTGATGGTGTGACGAATCAAGGAGCTGAGACTAGCAAAAGGAAATTCAAATACTCCTCATCACACTCACTAAAGGATATCATTTCTGACCCTACCTCTAGTGTTCAAACTCGTTCTAAACTTAAAGATCTTTGTGCTTTTAACGCGTTTGTTTCTCTTATTGAGCCAAAGAAGGTAAATGAGGCACTTCAGGAGCCAGACTGGATTATAGCTATGCAAAGTGAACTCAATGAATTTGAGAGGAACAAAGTCTGGACTTTGAAGCCTAGACCAAAGCATCAATCAGTCATTGGCACTCGATGGGTGTTTCGAAACAAGCTAGATGAGAATGGCAAGATTGTGAGGAACAAGGCACGGCTTGTTTCTCAAGGCTACAATCAAGAGGAAGGTATTGACTACGAGGAGACCTTTGCTCCCGTAGCCAGGCTTGAAGCCATTCGCATTTTATTAGCATTTGCATCTTTCATGAGCATTAAGTTATATCAAATGGATGTCAAGTGTGCTTTTCTTAATGGTTTTTTAGAAGAAGAAGTTTATGTGGCTCAACCTCCAGGTTTTGAAAGTTCAGAATTTCTCAATCGTGTTTATAAACTTGACAAGGCGCTTTATGGTTTGAAACAAGCCCCAAGAGCTTGGTACGAGCGTTTGTCAAAATATCTTTTAGAAAATGATTTTAAAAGGGGGTTGATCGACAAGACTCTTTTTATCAAAACCAAAGGAAAAGACATTTTGGTTATTCAAATTTATGTTGATGATATATTATTTGGTGCTACTAACACATCTTTGTGCAAGGAATTTTCTGACATCATGTGCAGTGAATTTGAGATGAGCTTAATGGGTGAACTAAACTTCTTCTTGGGGTTACAAGTTCATCAATCCAAGAAAGGGATCTTCGTCAACCAAAGCAAGTACACTAAGGATCTCTTGAAGAAGTTCAAGATGGATCAATCCAAAGCAGCCAAGACTCCCCTGAGCTCAACATTGTCTCTAGATCAAGACAAGACTGGAACTAGTGTCAATCAAAAGGAGTATCGAGGAATGATTGGATCTTTATTATATCTCACGGCTAGTAGACCTGACATTATGTTTAGTGTTTGCATGTGTGCTAGGTTTCAAGCTGATCCCAAAGAATCTCACCTCGTGGCTGTGAAAAGGATCTTTCGATATCTCAATGGCACTAAGGAACTTGGACTATGGTACCCAAAGCAAAAGGATTTCACTTTAATTGGATATTCTGATGCAGATTTTGCAGGCTACAAGGTGGATAGAAAGAGCACATCAGGATGTTGCCAATTCTTAGGAGCATCCTTGATCAGCTGGCACTCAAAGAAGCAAAATTCAGTCGCTCTATCCACTGCAGAAGCCGAATACATTGCAGCTGGAGCTTGTTGCTCCCAAATCCTTTGGATAGCTCAACAAATGCGAGATCTTGGCATCAACCTCAAGGGTATCCCAATTAAGTGTGACAATACAAGTGCCATATCCATCACTAAGAATCCTGTTCAACATTCAAGGACCAAGCATATTGATGTAAGACATCATTTTATTAGAGATCATGTTGAAAAAAGTGATGTGTCCATATCTTTTATTTCTACTGATTATCAATGGGCTGACATTTTTACTAAGCCTTTGGCAGAGGACAGGTTCACCTTCATTAGACGAGAGATTGGAATGCTTGACAAGGATGCACTTTCGTAGGGGGAGCTTTCCCTTTACGAAAGATAAACTCCACTCAGTGTCAAGACCTTTGAGAGTTATGTCAAGGTCTGCTAACTGAACAGTGGAGTACATATATCGGATCATATATTTTTGGTTAATATCTTTTTAGATATTTAATCAATTATATTTGTTTTAATCGGATTTCAAAAATTGCCTATTTTCATGTTTTCCTTAACCGTTAAGATATTTTAATTATGGAACTAAGTTGGTTTGTGTTTAGTCCGATTTTTATGGTAATTTGAATTCAAATTTGAATTTAAAAATCCCTCAACTTGGCAAGGTAATGATTTCTTTCCTTGGAACCCTAAACCCATCCCATCAATCCGTCACCCTCTCTCTCTACTTAAACCCATTCTGTACCCGATTACAACCCACACTCAGACTTTATCCAAAACCTTTCCACTCCTTCATCGTCAACCTCTCAAAGAAACCCTAACCAATTACCTCCATGGCACCCAAAACCAAGAAAGCCGTCACTCCCAAAAGACTTGGCGCCACTCCCAAGGGACGCCAGGCCACTGCTACTTCTCCCACACCAGAACCGGCTACTCAAGCCATAATCCCAACCACTGTCCAGAGCACCATTGCTGAGAGCTCGGCCATTGTTCCCAAAGGCTCTCAAAAGCGCTCTGCGAAGAAGCCGATCAGTGCTAAACAGAAAGGGAAGAGAAAGATCTTGGCTGAGGAACCCGACGAGGAAGAAGAGGAAGACGACCTTGATCCTGCCCTGGAAAGAGACGCTGCCAGGGAAGCCGAGGAGGAGGCTCTAAGGAAGAAAAAGGCCGATGAAGAGGCCGAGCTTGCTAAGAAACTGGCTGAGGAAGAGGCTGGGCGGATTCGGAAGGAAGCCGAAGCCGAGGAGGCCCAATCTGAGGAGGATCCTGAAGAAGAAGAGGAAGAGGAAGAGCACGAGGATTCTGAAGGGGATGAGGAACCAGAAGGTGACGAAGCGGGGTCCGGTGAGGACTCGGGGTCTGAGGAAGAGGAGGAAGAAACTCCCTCTCCTTCTCCTCCTCCTCCCCCGTCTCCGAAGAAGCGGAAAGCCCCTGCTCCCGTCAAGCCTCCCTCCCCTAAGCGTACCAGGAAGGGCCCGGTCAAGGGTCTTGTAGCTCCTGCCAAGAAAGCTGCTCCAACTGTTGCACGTAGGAAGAACGCTGAACCCCCGGCCTATATCCAGGTAAATCAATCCTTGCCCTCCTCTTGGTTTTTAGATGCTGAGACTGCTGGTAAGTGGGTAGACGAGTTTCGTACTCGTAAGCTTAGCTGTTCAGATTTTTTAGATTTCAATTTCTTTGAAGCTTTGAAGATGCCCTGCATTGAGCTCCTCAAAAATTCCCCAGCCTGGACTCTTCTTAACCGAGAAACTGTCTACTACCCTGAGCTTACCCGACTCTTCTACATTAACCTCAAAGCCAAGAACGAAACTGATGGTTGGTCTTTGGAAACTGTTGTCAAAGGGGTTAGAATTTCTCTCAACCCCAATGATTTTGCAGATCTCCTAGGCCTACCTACCCCTGTTCCACCAGCTGAAATCCACCCCTCAAAAGAAAACTGCATCATCCTATCCCGAGCCAAATATCTCCTACCCGAAGCAGCCAACAACACCTCTAAGCAACTCACCCACTCATCCCTAACCCTTGAGGCAAAAATTATCTTTAACATCATTGTTAGATGCCTCTTACCCCGTCTCAACTCTGGCTCACTCCTAACCGACAATGCCATGGTCCTGCTCTACCGCATTCTTAATGGCCTTGATCTTGATCTGGCCAACACTATCCTTGGAACCATGGCCCATGCCAGAAAAGCTCGAAAAGGCTCTCCCCTCCCCTTTGCTACCCTTTTGACCCCTATCTTCAAAGCTTTTGGAATTGATCTCAAAAATGAAGAACAGCTGCGTCATACGGGTATGTTCGACTCTAAAGGCCTTGAAAAGATTGGCATCACTCGGTCTCCCCAAGGGACCTTGAGTCTTGCCACTCCTTCAAAAGCCTTTCCCACTGCTCCAGCTTTCGATGAACGCATGGACAACCTAGAGTTGGGCTTGGAGGAAGTTCGCCTGGATATTAAGGAGCTGCAGACGGAGGTGATGACGAAGATGAGCGGGATTTCAACGTTGCTGGAAGGACTGTGGACGAGGCTCACTGATGATGCTCTGGATTGACCAAGCCTAAACCTTAACCCACCCTATCCCACCCTGAAACTTGTTACTTTGCTGGTTTTTGGAAACATTTTCAAAACATTTGGTAACTTTTTGGTAACTGTTTTACCTCCGCCCTTTGTTGAAAGACAAAAAGGGGGAGATGATCGTTAGACTTTGAAAACCTCTGATTAAAGGTCTTGGAAGACCTTGCCCTTTTGATTTCTGGTTTTCGGTTGGATGTTTTCTTACTTTAAAATATTTTGATCCAACATTTGTCTAACCCCTTGCAGGTACTTAGTCTGTCCTTGATTATGATATATTTGTTTGACTAAGCTGCAGGGATGTACAGGTTTTGTCTTTCATCAAGGGGGAGATTGATAACTCCCTCCCTTGATGAAAATCGGAAAAGATGTTCCAAAGGCTTTGACAGGATGTTTGTGTCAAAGGCCTTGGAGCGTTAACAGTTGATGAAATACAAAACCTAACTTATTATTCGTATATTATTCTATCTTATTATATACTTCCTTTATATTATATATATTCGTTGGACTAACCATTTCAGGAAGTATACAATCGAGATTACATCCTTCCTTACATGTTGAAGAGATCAGTTCAAATTAGATCATGGCGTTTCAAAGTATCCTTATATAGAAGATCACAAGATCGAACTGATTCCCAAAGAGCCGTTGGAGATCTGGTGATGAAGATCCTTACGCTCCAGGCTATCTTCATGCTATTATATAAAGGAAAGGAAAGTGAAGACAGAAAGAACAAGTGCTACACACGAGCTTCATTCATTCAAGTGATCTGTCTTCCAAGTGTCTCTCTGCAAAGCGCTCAAATAGTTTGTTGTTTATTTCAAAGCCTTTGAGAGTCACTGTGAGCTTATAGGATATATTCATTTTAAGTGTTACTCGAGAGTTTATAACTCGGGAAGTTGCACTAGGCTATTGATTTGCGAGAGTTAGAGGATTGTACTAGATAGCTGAGAGAGGTGGGGCTCTTCTAGATTGGTCTAGGACTCCAAGGGAACGTGAGTTGACTAGATTGCAATTGTATAGGAGAGAGGCTTCTCGGTGAGCTATTAGGATCCTAAGCTAAGCATTCAATAAAGCCTTTGAATCCTAGGGTTGTGGAAGAACCCTAGGCGGGGACGTAGGCCTGTTGTGCTGAACCTCATAAACAATTACTCGTGTCCTTTACTTATTTGCTTTACCTTATTTCCGCACTTGGTTCGTATTGTTTAACTTTGTGATTCAGGTTTTCTCAAAGGATTTGACACGTGCTTCAAAAGCCTTGAGAATATTTGCGAAAAACGGGCATACTCTATTCAACCCCCCTTCTAAAGTATTTCTATATTACTTTGTTTTACATTATCGAACCTTCAATCTCCTTTTCCTTCGTGCCCTGTGAGGGTAACAGGGCGGTTGACAAAGTTGCACACCTTGGTCACTTTGTTAACGGGTCGACACTGAAAATGCACCCAGATCTACTTGATCTCATCCGTCGGGATGCCCTCGGTTAGGTTTTCTAACCAAATTCTTACCTAATTAAAAAAAAAAGTAAACAACCTAACAAGTAACAATGTTGTAGACGAGATCCTAATAATTCATATCCCTAAAACAGAGATTGAAGATATATTATATTGGAAAGTGAGTAGAAATGACTGATTTTCTACTGCTAGCGCTTTGGACCATATCACAAAAGCAAATAGAGCTAGTTGCGACTCTTTAGAGTGGATATGGAAGATTGACTTTCCGTCGAAAATTAAAACCTTTTTTTGGAAAAATATCCTTAATGGAACCCCAACGAAAATCAGACTTAGCAACAAAGGAATTGATGTCCCTCTGAGTTACCCTCCCTTTGCAACCATTGCGAAGAAGACGCAACCCATTTATTCACGACATGTCAAACATCTCTAACACTAATTGAAAGAATGGATAAGCAGATTGAAAGAATAATAAGAAACACTGACAAAACTAAGAAGACCTACAAGATGATAAGTACTGAAATCTTCTCCCAGCTATCGACTACTCAGAAATCGACACAAGCGTTTTCCTTATGGGGGATTTGGTCTACGCGGAACAAAATTCTTTTCGAAATCATGATGTCAGAAATATGAAACAATGGATAAAGGTCATTACACAATATAGGTTATCATGGAAAAAAGCTCTAGATTATGATCTAGAGAATGATGAGACTACATATCTATACACCAGAAACCTCAAAACAGATCAAGACACCAGGAAAAAGTTAAATGGAAGAAATTGCTCGAGGGATTCATAAAGCTAAATTTTGATGGAACCAAGGTCGCGGCTGGGCTGGCTGCGGCTGGTTTTGTTATCCGCGATAGCTGTGGTGGAGTGGTGTCCTGCGGTGCACATGAACTTGGGAGCGCTTCTTCGATCCAAGCTAAGTGTCTCGGTCTTCATGCCGTCCTTCTTTCTGTTGTGAGGATGAGCGTCTCTCGCCTCGTGGTGGGGGGAGACTGTCTGACCGTTGTCAACGCTCTGCGCGGGATCGGTACTTGCCCGTGGACTATTGAGATGGTGATTACCGATGTTCTCGGTCTCAGCAAATCTTTCGAGGCTATATATATATATATATATATATATATATATATATATATATAAAAATGGTATTGGCTTTGGGTAAGATTAAAGACAAGTGATCCAAGTAATTGAAACAACCATGGCGACCTCGCAGCAATGGAGCGATCTCCCAGTCGACATCTTATCAATCATCGCCAAAATCAACTTCCCTGATATTCAGCATTTCCGATTTGTCTGCACCTCTTGGCGTGCATCTCTGCCTCCTCCTCTTCCCAAGCCATTTTCCTTCCCTCTCAAAGTCCCTCCACCTCACCACCCTAACACACTCTTACCACGGGCGTGCGACGACAGAAACTCATTGAAATCCAAATTCGTTAGAGCAGAGGAGGACGTACACGTTATTCACGAGGAAACTTTCTTCCGTCTCTCGCCTTTGTCCCACACCGGCGATCCTGATCCCTCTGATGGATGGTTGTTCAAGGCTTCACAGGCAAACCCTAACCCTAACACTTTCTCTCACCTTTCGATGAAATACGTAGTCAATTACCCTCCCGGAACCTTTCCAATCTACTTGAATCTCCTTGATTACCGCATTTCTGAGGTCCACAAGTGTTATGCCCTTGGAATGTTCACCAATCCTGGAGAAAAGAGAATCGGTTTCTGTGAGATATTCGCTCTTTGGAATTATGTGGTTGATTGCGAATTCGCTGCCATGTTTTTTCGATTAGATAAATATAGCAGGACTGAAATGAGGGTTTGGAAGCTTGGGGATAAGAATTGGACTACCATTGATACTAAGGGATACAAAAATTTCCGAAAGCTGACCGTCTATGATGGAAAGTGCTGCATGAACGGACGCGTCAGCAGCTCATGCGGAAGGCTGAGTACAACGCCAATAAGGCCAACAAGGGGCGCATATTGGTGACATTCCAGCCAGAGGATCTTGTGTGGGTGCACATGAGGAAGGAGAGGTTTCCCAACGAGCGGAAGAGCAAGCTTGCACCGCGAGGAGATGGACCTTTCAAGGTTCTAGAGAAGGTGGGCGACAATGACTACAAGCTGGAGCTTCCTGGAACATATGGCGTGAGTGCTACCTTCAACGTCGCGGATCTCATTCCATATCTTGTCGTGGACGAGGACTTGTATTCGTGGTCGAATCCTTTCCAAGAAGGGGAGGTTGATGCGGGACCATCTTCTACACCTTCGGATACGCCAATCATTTTAGGAGACGAACCAATGACTCGAGCCCGAGCCAAGAAGCTTCAACGCGACTCTTTCATGTTTGTGAGTCACACCTTGTTCTCGAGCACGGTTCAACTCCCTGAGCCTACATTGAAGACCTATATGTGCATAGGAATCAAAGAGGCCGATCCTACTTAGGCACATGTGTTACCGATTTTAAGTATTGGAATATTTGGATTTTTAAGACATCTCACGACTCGCGGGACGACTACATGAGTCGCGCCCATGAGCTCAGAATTTAGTTTTGCTACTGATGAGACTCACGACTCGCGGGATCCTCCCACGGGTCGTGACAACCTATCTATTTTAGGTATTTTAGGAAACTTGTTTTAATTAATTATTTTATTTATTTATTTCCGAAATTCAGTCGGCCTCTAGGTTATATTAGGCCATCTCTTCCATTGTAGAACTTGGTTGAAAATTATTGAAAGTTTCTCTTGTGAAAACACATTGAGCGGCTTAAGTCAATCGATTCGAAGCGTTGCTCATCGATTGCAAATTGGTTCTTGATCTTGCTTGGTTTGCTTTGAGTTTATCCACCTCGCGAGAGCTTGGTGATCCTGGTAATCACAAGTCCCCTCCTTGTGCCTCCAAGTTGTCTGCTTGGTTGTGTAAGGTTGTAGAGGCGGGCTTTATAGTCGTTGGTATTTGGTTTCTACCCTCTAAGGAGGCCTGGGGTCTTTATCTCGTTCTATTTTAGTTCGAATCGGTCCTTATCGGTCGTGTCTTTCAATTCTTGCTCTTAAATTTTGAGTCTTGCATAATCTTTATCGAGTCTTGTTTGATTGTCGAAGATCGGGCCATCCTACGGCTAACCCCGTATCAAAGTGTATAGGATAGTTGCTGAATTTTTAGCATTTGTTGAAAATCAGTTTAGTACTTCTGTCAAGGTGTTAAGAAGTGACAATGGTACAGAATTTGTGGAACACCGGTTGGGTAGTTTGCTGGGAAGCAAAGGCTTTGTGCATCAGCGATCTGCTCCGGGTACTCCTGAGCAAAATGGTCAGGTAGAAAGAAAACATCGTCACTTGGTAGACACTGCTAGAGCGTTAAGGTTGAGGGCTGCTTTGCCGGCTAAGTTTTGGGGGTGAGTGTCTTTTAGCTGCTACGTACTTAATCAACCTTATTCCTTCCGTCGTCTTGAAATGGAGAACTCCATATGAAGTTCTTTTCCATAAAAGTCCTGATTATAGCCATCTTAGAGTTGTTGGTTGTCTTGCTTTTGTCCTCAAAGCAAAGGATCACAGAGGGAAAATGGATCCATCTGGATCTAGGTGCGTGTTTGTTGGCTATCCCCCTGGGTGTAAGGGTTATAAACTGTATGATCTAACCACACATAAGATTGTGGTTAGTAGACAT
Organism: Persicaria tinctoria; assembly: GCA_037127255.1. Lineage (NCBI taxonomy): Eukaryota > Viridiplantae > Streptophyta > Magnoliopsida > Caryophyllales > Polygonaceae > Persicaria > Persicaria tinctoria. Next base: position 12,822,596 of record JBANSL010000007.1, on the reverse strand, counting down.
GTGATCTTTCGAGAGCATGAGTTTCCCTTCCAATCTTCTCCTGCTGTTCCCTCTGCACCTGTTTTGAATCTGCCATTGGTTCCCTTCCATGATAAAGCTGGTAGTTCTATGGTACCAAGGGCCTCTCTTGTCATTCATGCTACTGATTCCCACTTTGATGAATCTCCAAATGTTCCCTTAGTTGCTCCAAACTCCACCAGTGAGTCTACTCCTTCTATTCCTGCTCTGTCCTCTTCACAAGATGTTGATGATTTCACTCATGAGTTAGCCCCACGACGAATTACAAGGCCCTCTATGTTAAGGGATTTTTTGTGCAGCAACCTCCCTACACGTCGCCTTGGGGCAGAGTCTGATCAGTCTCAGTCTTCTGTGTTTTCAGTCATCAACAAGAAGAATATGATTCATCTATCTGATGATTACATCCATTCATTGTTCAATGTTCTATCCCATGTTGAACCTGCATCCTTTGCTCAAGCTCAAAAGGATCCGGTATGGGTTGAAGCTATGGCTAAGGAAATTACAGCTCTTGAACAAAATCATACTTGGGATATCACCTCTCTTTCTTCTGGGCACAGGGCGATCGGTTGCAAGTGGGTCTATAAGATCAAGTTTCGTCCTAATGGTGAGGTAGAGAGATACAAGGCCCGACTTGTAGCAAAAGGTTACAGTCAAGAGAAAGACAGAGATTACAAACATACCTTCTCGCCGGTGGCCAAACTCACAATTGTTCGAACCTTCTTGGCCTTAGCTTTTGCTCGTCATTGGCAATTACATCAGCTTGATGTAAACAACGCCTTCCTCCACGGGTTTCTAGATGAGGAAGTCTACATGTCGCCTCCCCCTGGGTACAATAAGGTCTCTCAAGGTCAGGTTTGCTAATGAGAAGGTCATTGTACGGTCTGAAACAGGCTAGCCGTCAATGGAACTTCGAGTTAACAAAACACTTGCTGCAACAAGGTTTTGTCCAATCCAAACTGGATTACTCTTTATTTGTGAAAAGGACTGGTTCATCTATTGCAATGGCGCTCGTTTACGTCGATGATATGCTTTTATCTAGAGATGACGACACTACTATAGCTGCTCTTAAAAGATCTCTGGATAAGGCTTTCACGATCAAGGATCTCGGATTGGCTCGTTACTTCTTAGGCATGGAAATCTCTCGCTCTACTCAAGGTTTATTGCTTAACCAGGGCAAATATGTTCTTGATTTGCTGTCCAATTCAGGATCCTTAAATTGCAAAATTGTAAAGTTCCCAATGCAACGAAACCTTCAGTTAAGCCTACATGATGGAGAGGAATTAACAGATCCTGAAAGCTACAAGCAACTGGTGGGGCGTCTATTGTACCTCACTTTAACACGCCCGAACATCACCTACACTGTCCAACAGCTCACCCAGTTCATGTCCACTCCTCGGCGCCCTCATCTGCAGGCTGCTTTATTCCTTTTGAGGTATCTTAAAGGCACAGTTAACTATACTCTCTTCTATCCTCGAATCAACAACCTTCAGTTGCGAGCTTACTCGGACGCGGATTGGGGTACATGTCCCGACTCTAGTCTTTCATTAACAGGGTACTGCGTATTCTTAGGTGACTCTCTTGTGTCTTGGAAGACCAAGAAACATAAGACTGTCTCTAAGTCTTCGGCCGAGAGCGAATATAGAGCAATGTCGTCAGTCGGGAGCGAGATTGTATGGTTAACCGGGTTATTGGGTGATCTTCAGGTGGATGTTTCCCTCCCTGTTCCACTCTGCTGCGACAACAAAGCAGCACAACAGCTAGCTGCCAACCCCGTTTATCACCAGCGTACCAAACATATGAGGATCGATTGCCATTTCATTCGGGATTTGGTTGAAGATGGATTGGTTTCGACTGTTCATGTCCCATCCCATCTCCAGTTAGCTGATCTTCTCACCAAGCCATTGGGTGCCCATAAATATTTCTTCCTTTCTTCCAAGCTTGGTCTCGTGTTTCATTCACCGCGTCCACCTGGGGGGGGGGGGGATATGAGGGCTTATGGGTTGACATTAGTACTACTAGGGTATTAGTATGTAATTATGTGTAATAAGGTAGTCCATGGATGTAAATATTAGAAGTATAAATAAGGTTCCGGTAGGTGCAATTCATTGTAACAAACTCTGGTATTTTCTGGCAAATAAAGAAAACGGATAATCTCCTCTTTCCGCCATAGATGACGAAGTGAGAGCTCGGGATTCTGGACTCATACGAGTCTTTACAAATGCAAATAGAAAATTAAAGGAAAAAAGGAAATAAAAGAAACGGTTATTGGGTAGAACAAAAGAAACGGCTCATATATACAATATACAGTAACTTTTTTTGTTTTAATTTTCCGATTGTTCCTTAGTAGGCAATTGAATTTATGATCTTCTTGAATTTGAACCAACCATATAGTAGGCAATTGAATTTTAATAAAAACCGATTTGAGCATTTCGTTTCATAATTCATATTGATCGAATGAAAAACACATGAATATTTTTTTTATTAGAAATGAATATTTAGAATGCGAAATGTGAATATTTAACCTATTAAAATTGAACATTTGTTTATTTAAAAATGAATGACAACAAAAATACCCCATTTGATATTGAATGGAAAACATGTGAATATTTTGATTATATTAGAAGTGAATATTTACAATACAAACTGTGAATATTTAACCCGTTAAATTGGAACACTTGTTTTTTTTCAAAAGAAATCACAATAAAATAATTTGAATTCATAATTATGGATATATTTAGTTGGATACATCCTCAAAATGGGTATACGAAAAACTATCAATTGGACAATGACAATACATCTGCCGGTTGTTAGAAAATTGGGTGAAGATAGTTGGACAATGACAATACATCTGCCGGCCGGTTATTGGGTGAAGGAGTAATAGAGAGGCAGTAAGTTTTTTAGATTTTTTTTAAGCCTTTTCTCAACCATTCATTGTTTTTCATCCAATCACATCCCCAAATCTTGATTGGTAGGGTGCTTCCTTAAATACGAAAGTCTCTTTAATAATTGTTGTGACCCCTTTATTTATTGGGTGTAAATTGTCTAAATCACGTTTTCTTGCTCCCCTAAATTGATACTCCCTCCGTTTCCTTTTAATTGACTTTTTACTATTCATGCACGTTTTTTAAGGTGTGAAAAACTATATGAAATAATAATTTTTTTAAATATTTTTTTCGACAATCTCATACTTATTGATGATAAGTATAATATTATTAAAAAAATATTTTTAAAATATTAATATTTAATATAGTTTTTATCGTTATAAAACTACGTGCATGACTTGAAAAAGTCATTTAAAAGGAAACGGAGGGAGTATATTTTTTTAATAACTTTCTCACACTATATAGATCTTCACCAAGCTTAATTGCTGAACGTGAAAAGGTTGAATTCAAGTATATTTGAAGGTGGGGGGTGGTGTTGTTGCAGGAGTAAGTCAAGTATGAAATAGAATATGGTTCAGAACGACTCCCCTGTCTCAGCAAATAATACAAGACTTCCTCCCGTTGTAGTAAGAGAATAGTCAGGATCGAATCCACGAGGAAGCACGTCAGCAGTTCTCATGTAGCTATCAGATTCTCACAACAGCAGCAGAAAGGCACAGAAACAAACACAGAAGTAGAAAAGACAATTATCCCGGCAAGGGCAGCTAAGATAAAAGCAAATAAACAAACTAATGACAGAAAACAAAGCAAAGCAAAGATGAAAGCAAAAAGCAAATAAAAGCAAGGCAACACACTTGTCGATCTCGACAAACACCAACTCGAGATAGACAAAGGCAGTCGACAACAGTAACTCAGAATCGAAAACGAAGCAACTCGACAAAGGCAAGCTACTCGACCTCGACAATTACTACTCGACTTCGACAAAGAAAAGTGAAGACAGAAAACTGGAAATCGATGAAAACAGAAAAGAGCTAACTCGACCTAGACAACCCTTCCTCGACCTCGACAAGAACAGTACTCGAGATCGACAAAGCCTTCGTCTATGTCGAGTAGACCAGAAACTTAAAAGAATGTAAATTGCAATTGCTCAAAACCCAAACTCAGTTTTTCGACAGAAAATAAACTCAATATATAAAAGGACCTCCAAGGCTAGGGTTTCAACACCACAACGATAACCATGCAAAACAACACATAAAGGCATAAAAGATCATGCTTTCCATCAAATAACTTTCGTCATTAACAAATAGGCATATAGAGGCTCTCGCATAAACCCTAATTGTTACTAACCCTTTTCACGTAATTAATCCAAGTTGCATTAAGATCACTTTCGCTTCAATAACACAAACAAGGATCACCTTCAACTCTCGCAAAAGAATCATGCTCATAGGGATAGAAGATGAATTGCACAAAAAGATCTGACTTTTATCGCATCGCCTCACATGGCCACCGTCGGGCTCACCCCAGCCCCAGAAGTGGGTGGACTACTCACGCCTCATCGCAATCGCAGACATTGAATTGATGAAAGAAACTTGCATTAAAAACTAAATTCAAAGCTTTTACAATCCTGGCAATCAACTTTCGCTGTAAGCCAAAACCCTAAAAACCTTAGAACTCCTAAACTACTCTGAATGGAACTAACTACTTCCTTGCTTGAATGATCTGAACTTGAATCGAATTGAATATAACTGAGCCCCATGGGCTTTATTTATAGCCTTCATTCCCTAGCTAATCTAGGAAAGAAGATATCTATCTATATCTAAATTGCTTAAAAGATAAATAAATGACATAATGGAATTAAATCTATAACGGAAAAGATAAAACTAAATAGGAAACATGTCTTCATGATGATAGATCTTGCTCCTTCCATGGATAGACTTGATAGATCGGATAGATTTCAGCAACTTCGGATAGAACTTTCCGCCTTCGGCACCAAGGAACGTCAACTCTACTCGGACAAGTCAAGTCGAGAAGGTTCTGGACACAGCTCTAGTCGACTTCGACAAGGCCTTGTCGACCTCGAGTTGGGTGGCTCGGCTTGGCTTGACTCTGCTCGATGTGGCTCGTCTTGGGTCACTGGTACTCGTCGATCTCGACCACGCCTAGTCGATCTCGACAAGGGTGGGTCATCGACTGGCCTCCTCGGGTGGATCTCCTCGGGTTGCTCGGACATGCTCGGACAAGGACTCAGGTGCTCGTCGATCTCGACGAGCCCTAGTCGACCTCGAGTAAGGTTGGCCGACTAGGTCTTCTCGAGTGCTTCATCCGCTGGCAGCGAGTGGCTTGGTCCGCGGCAGCGAGTTCTCCTTTCCGCGGCAGCGAGTGGAGCCGCTGGCAGCGAGTCCTCCTGGTCGTCTTCGGCTTCGTCCTCGGTCAGCTCTCCTTGTCGACTCCGGGTGTGGGCGTCTGGGCTTCGTCGACCTAGACTAGTGCTTGTCTAGGTCGAGTAGGGTTCCGGAGATCGGGTTGCTGGCTCTCTCGACCAAGGGCTGCTCGACAAGTTGGTGCCCGGCCATGGCTCGTCTAGGTCGAGTAGGGCCCACTCGATGTCGACTAGACTTGCTCTCCGATTTGTTCCGCTGCTTTGACCTTGGACTTCTGTAGCGGTTTTCCGAGCTTTTTCCGACCTTCTGTAGAATTGCTGTAAATGCCTCGATTTCTGCGATTTAAACAGAAACTGGTGTAGATTCCATACTTTTGGCAAATAAACATAAACTACACAGATTCTGTACTATCTTAACCCAAATGCATGAAATGTATACAGAAATCGATATAAAAGTTGCTGTAAAACATGGCAGATTCCGCTCACAACAAACACCCCATACTTAAGCTTGCTTGTCCTCAAGCAATACTTTTACTTGTCATTCAGGGGAAGAAACTCAAACTCTCAACATCTTAGATTCATTCTTATATGTCCCTGCAATCAATTACCATCCTCGAAAAGGTACTAGTGTCACAGATTCATGCATGTGCAATTATACAAAAGCAACATCTACTCACAAAAGGAGGTTTATGCACAAATAATTCATACGTGACAAAGCATTGATAATCAAGAAGACTTTAATTTAAGCTCATGAAGGAGTAGATTGGTAAAAGGCTAAAAGGTGGGCAATTTTTGGCAATGTGGTGTTTTTGATCCGGGGAAATGGATCACTTTCAAATTTTGAGTTTCATTCCACACTCCTTTCTCCCTTTGATTCATCACCTTTCATATTGCTTTTTTTTCAATAATAATGCTTTTACCTCTCTAACCTCAGCACTGCCTTCTCGCGAGTCGCAAACATGGGTGTCATGAATGGCCCCGGATACTTAGTGCTTTGGACTCCTCACAATGTGTCCCATCTCTCCAAACTATTATCTCAGAGAGCAGGGTCAATCTACCTTTATCTCCCGAGGTGATTGGATTTTCTTTCACTCATTAAATTTTCCATATATTTCAAACACTTTCCTTCCAAACTCCAAATATGATAATAACAACACAAAATACCATATAATAATCTCCATAATGTAACATCATTCTCAACATAATCCCCGAATAAGGTAAAGAATGGCAAATATTTAGATCATGTGGAGCAATATTTGAAATAAGGCATATTATGGCTTTTGTGATGCATAAGCATAGGTAAGGCTAGGATTATAACAATATGAGCATTATATGGAAATATAAAGTCCTCCATCCTCTTATCATGCAACATGTCAAAAGCAACTTCAAATTTTACCTCCTTTCATGGTTTTCAAGAAAATATGCATTTCATTGTAACTTCCCTTTACTAGGCAATTTCATGCTATATCTCTAATGAATCCAATTTTGCATCGTCGAGTTCAATAAAACTTCCATGACATTAATCAAAATTTTCAATGGGGGTCATTTTTCTCAAATTTTGGAAAACATGCATATAAGCACATAAATAAATAATGTATTCCAAAATAGCCATGTAGCAATTCCAAGAAATAATGCACACATAATGTCAAATATGGAAATATGCACCAAGTAAGCCCTTCCCCCACCCCATACTTAAACATTACAGTGTCCTCACTGTATAAAAAAAAACAATGTAAAGGGTAAAGAAAGAAACTCACAAGACATGTGTGTAGAGCTGCAAAATTTTGAATGGAGCACCTCTTAGTCCTAGTAAGCTTTGGTTCTATCCATTGACCTGAAAAATTAGAAGACATATACCCATAATAGCAAAAAGCAAAAACAAAGTCTCAAATGTCCTAAAAAGTCTATGTACATGCTCTAGATTTTATAGTCGCTAGGCCGACTTTCATTAATGCTCAAGGTGGCATCTGCAGAGCCCATGTAGCTTGGGCCTCAAATAAGACTCCATTCTTGTCTATCAGCTGTAATCCTCCAGAATGGATCTTGTTCACCACGAACGGTCCCATCCGCTTCTTGTTGAATTTGTTTGGAAACCAATGATCCTTTGATTTAGAGACATAGAGTTTGTCTCCAACTTCATACTCCTTAGGCTCATCATTGGAAATCCTACACAATCGCACATACCAAGGCAGACCTCTCCCATGTATAGATAAATCTTTAATGGAAATAGGAGAAGAAAGATTCATACCTTGACTCACCTTTGCGGAAACGGAATCAGGCACCACGGTATTTGGTCGATCACGACTAGGGCTAGTCGATCTCGACAAGTCTGCTGGTCCTGGTGGTGGTCTGCTCGAAGAATCAGAAGTCGAGGAAGAACAGGTCTTGTCGACCTCGACAAGCCTACTCGAGGTCGAGTAGGACTCTGGCTCTAGTGGTGGTGGCTTCATCGAGGAGGAAGAATCTGGTGCAGAGGGCTTGTCGATATCGAGTTGTCTACTCGATATCGAGTACGGCTTTGCTCCCTGTGGCTCTGGCGTCGAGGAGGAGGGCTCTGGTGGTGCTGAGTGCTGGTCGACCTCGACAAGGCTACTCGAGGTCGAGTAGCCTTCTCCTCCTGGTGTCTTGCTCGTCGAGGAAGGTGGTGCTGGGTTCTCCGAGGGGTGGTCGAGATCGACGAGATCTTTGTCGATCTCGAGTAGGGCTGGTTCCTCTGGTTTGCTGCTCGACGAAGCTGGTGCTGGTGGAGTCGCCTTGGTCTGGTCGAGATTGACCAAGGTTCTACTCGATGTCGAGGAGCCCTGGTCGATCTTGACCCCATACTTAGCTCCTGTGTTCTCCTTGAGAATTGCCATGATCTCCTCCACCTGAGCCTCCATGTCCCTCTTTTCCAGCTCCTCCGGGGTCATATTTCTGACTTTAGGTTCCCCGCAGGTGATGTAGCCAGCCGAGATAGATTTGACCTCTTCCATTGGACCTGTATGCCTTTCAGTTTTATTAAAAGAATACTCTATTACCTCATCGCTGATGTTGAAGGTGAGCACTCCTTTCCGTACGCTTATGTTGGCATCCACAGTCGCCAAGAATGGTCTCCCTAGAATAATCGGACAAGCAGGATCTTCTTGCATATCAACAATTAAGAAATCAGCAGGGACGAAGAATTTACCTACTTGTACTGGGATATTTTCCACCATGCCTGTCGGAATGACCACGGTGTTGTTGGCCATGTAAAGTCTAGCATCCACAGGCTCCAGGGCACCTATCTTAATCTTGGACTAAATCGTTAAAGGCATAATACTAACACTGGCTCCAAGATCACATAGGGCATTAATTTTGTATGGACCAAATCCAATAGTTATAGCAAACTTACCTGGATCCGGCCTCTTCTCCAATATGTCCAGATGGCTGCACTCCTATGTGATTTCTGCCATCGATCGCTTTTTGCTCAGAATCTCCTTCAGGAACTTGACGTAGGACGGCATTTCATTGAGAGCTTCTGTGAAGGGGATGGTGACATTGAGCTTCTGAAGCATCTTGATGAAGCGCTGAAACTTTTTCTCCGCTGGGTCCTTTAGAGATTTTGTTGGGAAAGGCAGTTTCTTTTTCTGAGTCGGAGCCAAAACAGACGTTGGAGTTGCTGTAGATTTCTCGATCAGAGGCTCCTCGACATCGACTACAGGCTTGTCGACATCGACCAGGTTGGGCCAGTCGAGTTTCTGTTCGGCGCAGACGAAGATTCTGGCAATTTCTTCTCGAGATCGACGAGAGTCTTGTCGAGGTCGAGTACGGTCTTGTCGAGATCGACCACGGTCTTGTCGAGGTCGACTTGCTGTTCTTCGTCGTTCTGCTGCTTTCCAACCTCTGGCTCTTGCAGTTGATGGCCGCTTCTGAGTTTTACAGCAGTGACGTGCCCAGTCTTTCCCTTAGGATTTGGTTCTGAAGATCCAGGGAGTGCGCCTGACTGTCTGGGGATTCCTGCTGCTAGCTGACCAATTTGTGTATCAACTGTTTTCCGCCAGATATCAATTTCCCCAAGCCTAGAGTTGACACCTTGCATCTGAGTATAGACGGAGTTGAAGGACTGCCTAGTTTCTGAGTGGTTCCTCCGTATTTCCTCCAGGACCAGCTGTATATCATCCTTTTTCTGTTCCCTTTCTGGATGTCCTGGAGCTCTGTAGGGCGGGGGATTCCTAGGGACACCTTGGTTCCACTGTGGTTGCTGAAACCTTTGGTCCCCCATGTAGCGATTGGGTCCCCCTGCGTAAGCTGCATCCTCATGGTGCTCTGCCAATCTGACTTGCTCTGTGTGTGGGCACTCATGAGTGGTGTGCCTTTGCGATCCGCATTCTATGCAAGGCTGGTTGACAGAGAGATATTTTACTTGCTTGATCAGCTTCCTATTCTGGTCTCTGTAGTATTGCTCCCTGACATCTGGATCAATTTCCTTTGATGGCTCGTAGAGGGGCATGTATGGTGCTGGCCTGGCGTATGGGTTCTCTTCATAAGTTGTAGTAGACCCATACTTGTTGTCGTAGGTAGTGAGCTTCTCCAGCACTCCCCATGCGTCACTTGGTGGCATTGTCAGATACTCATAGTGAGTATAATTGTTGATTCTGTCCTTAGTGACTTGATCAAGAGAGTTGAAGAAGATCTCCTGAATGATGTAGGGCGGCTGTCCATGAGTAGGGCAAGATCGCAACAGTTCCTTGTAGCGCTCCCATGCCTTTGCCAGCGGTTCCCCTTTTTGCTGTTTGAAGACGGTGATTTTCTGGCGGAGATGTGCTGTTTTGGCAGGTGGGAAGAATTTGTTCAGAAACTCTTGCTCTACTTGGGCCCAGGTTGTGAGTGACCTTGCCTTCAGCCCTTCCAGCCATTTCAGTGCAGGTCCAGCGAGAGACCAGCGAAAAGCTTTCATCTTGACATATTCCAAGGTTGTGCCTTCTGCAAGTGTACGACACATATCATGAAAGTTAGTAATATGTTCAAGAGGACACTCATTAAATCTGCCGTAAAAGGCATTATTTTTAAGCTCTATAAGAAATTGAGTGCGAATTTCAAAAGAGTTTTCAGGGATTAGAATTGCCGATTCAGGCACGACGAGAGTTGGATGCATGTAGTCCTCTGCCGTGGTTGGATACTGGGCAAGCTCAGCTTGTGCTTGTTCCCTTGCTGCTCTCTCAGCGGCGAGAGCAGCATTGTTGGTGGCTAGAGCAGCATCTCTGGCGGCTAGATCCCTGGTAAGCCTAGCGATTAGCTGTTCCTGTGTTTCAGCGGCCGACATGATCCTTTTGAGTTTGGAGTGGATGTGTAGGTAGCGCTCTGGTTCGTCTAAGCTGTCAAACTCAGGTGTTTGACCAGAACGACGCATACACCTGCAATCTAACTCAAAGAGACAGTGAGAACTGACTACCTAAGGCGCGATTGATTGCTTCCCCGGCAACGGCGCCAATTTGTTGTTGCAGGAGTAAGTCAAGTATGAAATAGAATATGGTTCAGAACGACTCCCCTGTCTCAGCAAATAATACAAGACTTCCTCCCGTTGTAGTAAGAGAATAGTCAGGATCGAATCCACGAGGAAGCACGTCAGCAGTTCTCAGGTAGCTATCAGATTCTCACAACAGCAGCAGAAAGGCACATAAACAAACACAGAAGTAGAAAAGACAAATATCCCGGCAAGGGCAGCTAAGATAAAAGCAAATAAACAAACTAATGACAGAAAACAAAGCAAAGCAAAGATGAAAGCAAAAAGCAAATAAAAGCAAGGCAACACACTTGTCGATCTCGACAAACACCAACTCGAGATAGACAAAGGCAGTCGACAACAGTAACTCAGAATCGAAAACGAAGCAACTCGACAAAGGCAAGCTACTCGACCTCGACAATTACGACTCGACTTCGACAAAGAAAAGTGAAGACAGAAAACTGGAAATCGATGAAAACAGAAAAGAGCTAACTCGACCTAGACAACCCTTCCTCGACCTCGACAAGAACAGTACTCGAGATCGACAAAGCCTTCGTCTATGTCGAGTAGACCAGAAACTTAAAAGAATGTAAATTGCAATTGCTCAAAACCCAAACTCAGTTTTTCGACAGAAAATAAACTCAATATATAAAAGGACCTCCAAGGCTAGGGTTTCAACACCACAACGATAACCATGCAAAACAACACATAAAGGCATAAAAGATCATGCTTTCCATCAAATAACTTTCGTCATTAACAAATAGGCATATAGAGGCTCTCGCATAAACCCTAATTGTTACTAACCCTTTTCACATAATTAATCCAAGTTGCATTAAGATCACTTTCGCTTCAATAACACAAACAAGGATCACCTTCAACTCTCGCAAAAGAATCATGCTCATAGGGATAGAAGATGAATTGCACAAAAAGATCTGACCTTTATCGCATCGCCTCACATGGCCACCGTCGGGCTCACCCCAGCCCCAGAAGTGGGTGGACTACTCACGCCTCATCGCAATCGCAGACATTGAATTGATGAAAGAAACTTGCATTAAAAACTAAATTCAAAGCTTTTACAATCCTGGCAATCAACTTTCGCTGTAAGCCAAAACCCTAAAAACCTTAGAACTCCTAAACTACTCTGAATGGAACTAACTACTTCCTTGCTTGAATGATCTGAACTTGAATCGAATTGAATCTAACTGAGCCCCATGGGCTTTATTTATAGCCTTCATTCCCTAGCTAATCTAGGAAAGAAGATATCTATCTATATCTAAATTGCTTAAAAGATAAATAAATGACATAATGGAATTAAATCTATAACGGAAAAGATAAAACTAAATAGGAAACATGTCTTCATGATGATAGATCTTGCTCCTTCCATGGATAGACTTGATAGATCGGATAGATTTCAGCAACTTCGGATAGAACTTTCCGCCTTCGGCACCAAGGAACGTCAACTCTACTCGGACAAGTCAAGTCGAGAAGGTTCTGGACACAGCTCTAGTCGACTTCGACAAGGCCTTGTCGACCTCGAGTTGGGTGGCTCGGCTTGGCTTGACTCTGCTCGATGTGGCTCGTCTTGGGTCACTGGTACTCGTCGATCTCGACCACGCCTAGTCGATCTCGACAAGGGTGGGTCATCGACTGGCCTCCTCGGGTGGATCTCCTCGGGTTGCTCGGACATGCTCGGACAAGGACTCAGGTGCTCGTCGATCTCGACGAGCCCTAGTCGACCTCGAGTAAGGTTGGCCGACTAGGTCTTCTCGAGTGCTTCATCCGCTGGCAGCGAGTGGCTTGGTCCGCGGCAGCGAGTTCTCCTTTCCGCGGCAGCGAGTGGAGCCGCTGGCAGCGAGTCCTCCTGGTCGTCTTCGGCTTCGTCCTCGGTCAGCTCTCCTTGTCGACTCCGGGTGTGGGCGTCTGGGCTTCGTCGACCTAGACTAGTGCTTGTCTAGGTCGAGTAGGGTTCCGGAGATCGGGTTGCTGGCTCTCTCGACCAAGGGCTGCTCGACAAGTTGGTGCCCGGCCATGGCTCGTCTAGGTCGAGTAGGGCCCACTCGATGTCGACTAGACTTGCTCTCCGATTTGTTCCGCTGCTTTGACCTTGGACTTCTGTAGCGGTTTTCCGAGCTTTTTCCGACCTTCTGTAGAATTGCTGTAAATGCCTCGATTTCTGCGATTTAAACAGAAACTGGTGTAGATTCCATACTTTTGGCAAATAAACATAAACTACACAGATTCTGTACTATCTTAACCCAAATGCATGAAATGTATACAGAAATCGATATAAAAGTTGCTGTAAAACATGGCAGATTCCGCTCACAACAGGTGGCCCATCACATATTAGTTATTCATATTCGTACCCACATTAATATGAATATGATCATCGGGCCAGAAATCATATATCACATCACATGTCTAATTGTTGATTCAAATTTCAATTCCCAGCTTTTTGGGTATACTCCTTCCGTCCAACAATACATTGTCTTTTAGCATTTTGCACAAGTTTTAATAAAACACCTTACTTTTAAAAAAACATCATCATTGCACTAATTTTTTCATAAATTTTATTATTTTTTAACATCCACTACACATTTTAACCAATCAAATTATTTTAAAAAGTCAACAATACACAAACCAATACAAATCATTACAACTTTTTACCTAGAAAACCTAAAAGACCATCTATTGTTGGACAAAAATTTACATCTAAAAGTCCATGTATTGTTGGACGGAGGGAGTATTTATCAATTTGTCTAAGTCTAGTCTAGAAATTAAAATAAAACATTAATTTACTTACCAGCTGGTACTATTTTAACACAATTACCTAGTATATGGCTCTTAACAGCTGGGTCACGTGCTCGAGGTTTACCACCGAAGGTTGGTTCCTCGTCATCAAAAAAAAATTAAATAAAAAAACATGGTAATCAGTTATAAATTTATAACATAATTATCTAGTCCGTAAGGACGCCATTGGACAGTGGTTTAACCGAGGTTAACCATCCCAAACTTTCGCCTTATATATATATATCTATATATATATATATAAATATAAATATAAAAAAGGGTATTGGCCTTGGGTAAGGTTAAAGGCAAGTGATCCAAGTAATTGAAACAACCTGTTAGGCATGGGCTCATAATGCCCATTGAATGAATTGTATAAAGGGGAGAACACTGTATGTGATATTCATTCATAAAACACAGATACTTGGAAGATACTTGGAAGGAGAGTGATACGTGTAAACTGTAAACTTGTAGAAACATGACACATGATATCTAAAAAAAATTAAGATAAAATAAAAAATCAGGAGAGGTGCAAATACAACCTAGAAGACTACCTATATGCTACTGTATGTATATAGACTGAGCAACTATTTTTTTATTTGGGAACAGGAGCAGCGGAGCTCTATCTCTCATATTCATCCTCCCTCTCCAAATTAATTTCATCCTCCCCTCCAACCTCCAACCTCCAACAGGTTCGTTTCAATTCATCTGCCTCCTCTCCTATTCCCCCAATTTTACCCCCCTCCAAATTCCATCATCACTTCAAACTGATTCGTTTCAATTCAAGGTCAAGAGATTCAATCCAATCCATTCAGTGCGCGAACGTCACCAGCCCCGGCGTCCACTCACCGACGGCGCCACCAGTGTGGGGATCACGGGTATGTTTTTACTAGATCTATTTTGCTTCGATTTCAAATTAAGGGTGGTGGGTATGTATGGGGGAAAATGAGGTAGAAATTGATACTAAGGGATACAATGCAAATTTAGGACGTACCATAATCATCTAGTTGGAGTGTTGCGCAAACTAGCTCTTATCAAACATGAAGCCAACTAGGAGGCCAAAAGATTTTCTTATAATCCGGGGTCTCGTCAGCCCTACCCGTTCTTCCGTTCTCCAGATCAAAGACGCCGAACTCATTATCGTTTGCATAATAGCCATCGAAACACACACCGACCACATAAACCCTGTTTCCACTGCAGCCTTTGAAATCCCTTGCAGAAGCAGTAAACGAAGCATTCTCACTCAAGAAGACAATAGAATCGGGACCCATACTTCCAACAGATTCCCACTTGCTATTGCACTTGTCGAATTTATTCAGATTTATTACAAAGTCGACATCAAATGGCCAACCAAGTGGGCCTGGAACATCATCCTTGGACGCCATGTACGTACAAATCCGACTCCCATTCCACTAAATAGCGTTGCAAAATCACACTATCACTCTCCTGAGAACAAACCAAAGTCAGGTTCAATTCAGAGTCGAAGTAACCGAGCACTCCCGCGTGATCAATAGCGTAGCACTTTCCATCATGGACGATCAGCTTTCGGAAATCGTTGTATCATATACAACTCAGGCGACGGAAGTTCGTCACCTGAGTCGTCAGAGGGCAAAAAACACCTTTCAGGCATCGGGCGTAGTGATACTGTAGAGCCAACCTCAGTGATCCGACTTTGCAAGGCCAGGGCCAACACTTTACAGCCTTGGTTCCACATGCAGGGCATGTGCTACACGATATGATTGCAAAAAATGAGAACCCTAAAAAAAGCCATCAAAAGATATAAAGTGAAGCATATCATCAACATATGCTCAAACCATCCTAAGTGCTACTACGTACTAAACTTTATCACATCTGATTCTTGCATGTGATTCTAATTTTAATGTATTTTAGATTCACGGTAGTTGAGATGGAAGAGACGTTGACAAGAGAAGGACGTTGTCGGGGGTTATTTAATTAGTTGCGACTTGACTAATCAGTTCACGTGGGCGCTGGGTAGATAGAGAGAGAGAGAGAGAGATCTCGAGTATCGTACAATGATATATGCATATTTTAATGGAAGGTTTGCCCCCACCGCCAATTCAAAGTTACTCAAAATAGAAACAAAATGTGTGGTAATAGATAGAGAATTAGAGATAGAGATGGAGGGAAAGCAGCAATCAAACATGTCACATGTACGTGTAAAGATCCAACTTCCACTCCATCTCCATTCATTTTATTAAATTTCAAGTATAGCATAGATTGAGTGTTTTCTTTGTTGAATCACCGTCTTCCCTCATTCATTTTATTTCAACTCCGATTTCAATTTTATTCAAAACAGTAGTCCCTCACCAATATGTATATATATGAAAAACATTTTATATATATATATATATATATATATATATATGTTATGTCTTTGAAAACCGCAAAATATATATTTTTTACTAAAGTTTCCTCTTTTCTTCAGCATCTTTGTGCAATTTTGACTCCAATTTCTTCAACTTTTAGGTACTCTCTCTCTCTGTTCGGTTGATTTGTTTAATTAACTGCCTTGCTTGTAATTTGTTACCTAGTTCTAAAATAGTTTGTGCAACGGATGGAGTATAATAATAATGCATTTGGAATCAAAACACACCCAAAATCCACCAATTTCTCAAATTTTCAAAACAATTACGGACTCCGTATTCAATTTCAATTACTCCTAAGGTAATTTTGGCCCACCACCAAACATACTAAAAATGGAAATAAGTTTGCGGTGAGAAATAGAGAGGGGTGGAGTACTCGGTACTAGTCAATCAGTAGATGTACTAGGTAGGAGTCCGGATCCTCTACGCCCTACGGTGCTCCCTTCGGTGCATCACTAAATTATTTCGGATATAAATAAACTTTAAAAAAAATTGGAAAAAATATTTTTAGATTCTACACCCTTATATTGATATGTTTATAAAATTTTATTATGAAAATTCATGTTTTATTTAAAACATGAATTTTCATAATAAAATTTTATAAACATAGCAATATAAGGATGTAGAATCTAACAATATTATTTTTAATTTTTTTAAAAATTTATTTATATCCGAAATAATTTAGTGATGCACCGAAGGTAGCACCGTAGGGTGTAGAGGATCCGGACTCACCAAGTATCACCTCTTCAACACACAATCATTTCCATTTCCTTTTTCTTTTCCTCTTTCTTTCTCTCTCACTCTCTCAGCTCTCTTGTCCTTTTCATCCTCTCCAGCTCACAACCCTACCCAACAAACACCAAAGCACTGACATTAGGCACTTCTATCTCTCTCTCTCCCTCACTCTCTTTCTCTCGCGTGCCTCTCTCTCTCTCTCTCTCTCTCTCTACTCACAACCCTACCCAACAAACACCAAAGACTCCCTCCTATAAACACCAAAGACTCCCTCACCCGCTCACCGAAGGCTCCCTCTTCTCCTACCTATAAATGACCTCCATAAACAACCCCAAAAGCAGCCCCTTTAGCCCTCCGTTGGCCCCCATAAACCACTCACCCATTGGACCATCGTGGCTTTGGCAATGGAAACGAATTCCAAATTCATTTTCATTGCCAAAGCCACCAGCAGGCCACCACCATCGTCATTCTCCTCGTAGTTCAGCCTCCCGGGAGCTTCCCTGAAGGTAGCCGGAGCCACCCCTCACGCAGAGCACCCCTCGTCAACCTCCGTTGCCGTTTTCCGTTCAAAACTCGGTAAAACCCCTCGATCCTTCTTCCTTTGCTTCGAAACATCCTCAAGCTGCATCTTTTCTTACTTCTACTCCGTCCTAGGCCCAGCAGGACCGCCCCTGATCTCGACGATGGAACGCCGGCTCCAATCGCATCCCCTCCCCTGTTTTCTGTTCAAAACTCGGTATGCCCTCAACCTTTCGTTTTCTGTTCAAAACCCCTAAAGGAGCGCCTTTAACCCCCCCTTTACCCTTCCCAGTCCAGGAACAAGGAGGTTCCATCACCATCGGAGTCGAATCGTGCCCATCGGACGTTTTTCCGGCGAGAACTTCGAATCACGGTGAGCTCTTCTTCTCTCTTCTTCCTTGCTGCGTTTCGTCCTTTCTGCAAGGGTTGAGGTCGAGGAAGTGATTCGAGCGGTTGGGAGTGGGTTCGGGTTTCTAGGAGTCGCCGGCGGGGACTGGTCTCCCCTTCCCTTCTTCCGCTTTCTTTCCATCGAACTGAAGGTTGAAGGAGGGCAGTAATCCGACCTTATTCCTTTCTTTCTGATTGGGTTGGGCCGGGTCTGGGCTGGGGCAGTGTATCCGGGTCCTGGCTTGCGGGTATGAGTGTTGGGCTGTAGGTTTGGGCCTATTTTCTGGGTTTGGATCATGTTAATGTTGTTATTGTTGTTATACTCCGTATTATACTATATGGTTATTATGCTATGTTATTATATATATGATATGTGATGATCATATATTCTTATTAATATGTTATTTATGAGTTTTGTGATAAATATATATATTTTTTGAAATAATATATATTATAATTTTTTTTAAAAGTAATACTATTTGAAATATGTATTTTATATGCGAAATTAGGAATTTTGAAATGATTTGTTGATTTTGATTTATAAATAGGGTTGTGGAAATGGATTTATTTTGATGCGTTATTTTAGTTATATATTATTTATTTAATAAATTATTTTTAAAAAAAAGGTTTCTCAAAGGATTTGTTGTTTTAAAAACCGAGATGTCGAGATTCCTTACGATAACTTTGACCAATTTAACCGAATTTGCCTATCTGTTAACGATCTTGGACAACTGAATTTCTCAGGCCTTGTTTAACGGACTGATCGAACTTTTCGAACCTATTTTAATGGACTATTCTAATTCGTTGGACCTTGGACTTTTTGACTGACTTTCTTGGACTGCTTAACTAAACCGATATTGGACCTTGCTTGTGACATGACTGAACCTATGGACTGAGATTGAACTGGACTGAGATGAGACATTGGACAAAACGACAGACATGAATTATTGAAATATGACGATTAATTTGTGGATATCTCGGCTTTCGGATGTTTTCTCGTGCTTTGAAGCGTTTTGATTTATCGGTTGTTTTCTTCAGGAATTTCTTTTGCATATGTTTCACTGTGTTTAGTTAGTTAGACATTAGACTTATGGCCTTTATTACTTATTTTATAGTTCTTGTAATCTAATTTATATTGTATATGATTTAATGTATATGTAAGTATTAGCTAGAGCTTGCTTGATTTTAGTGTATATCCGAAGTTTAAACTAAGTTTACATGAATCTACATCCCCACTAATTACTAGACTTGGTTTTTTAAAATCAGTTAATTAAGAAGCTACATATTTATATTATATCAACTTTTCTATTCTATACCTAATTAAGGGCATAGCACGAGAGTTCAAAATTTGAATCATATTTCAAATTTTAATTACTTTAGCTTTTTTTTTTAATCAGATTTATAGGGTCTAGAATTTTTTTCAGTGTTTAGGTTCTTATCTTATGCTCTTGAGGCATAAAATAGAAAGACCGTAATTATATTAATTATATTTCAAAGTTGTGTTGAGTGGATGTCATAAATTTAATACTCCCTCAAAGTTCTGTTAATTACCAGAGAGGACGGGTGATCAAATCCCTCCCAATGATATATCCCATCAAATGATCACCTCCAGCTCCTTGTTTGGCCTTTGGGGCTACTTAAGCTTCACTTCTGGTGTCACTACAGCTAGCGTTTTGATAAAAACAAACACAAGGGATATGAATTAGCATCAGATCCATCATGTTCATTATCTGATATTTGGTTAATGTTGTGGTGTAAATGTATGAAATTGTTCAAGTAAGTGTTACTTCACTATGAAAGCTTTCAAATCAGAATTCGTAATTATGATCCGCCTAAAAATGAAGATTGAAGTTGATGTGTGGAGAATCGGCTTAATTTCAGACATCAGATTGTGGAACAAGAGAAAGGATTTTGTGGAATCACGAAGAAGATGAACTCAGGTGGTGACTGGTGACCGGTGAGGGGAGAAGGAGAAGGAGAAGTAGGTGGAACCTACTGGTCCCCTTGGGGAGTGGTGGGTAGCACGTGGGTTCTTGTAGTGGTTTTAAATTTGTGGGTGTTAGCTTGTAGTATCCGGTTTGTGGTATTAGAATAGGTTCCGGTTTGGTGACCTGGTCCAACACGCCATTCTTGTCAAACAAATTAATTTCATGTATAAACTAATTAGAGGCTTAATTAACAACAAATACCTAAAATGGAAAAAGATTGAGTAGATCATAAAAGAAAAAAGCAGCATTTCATCATCATACAACAAGCCAAACCCCAAAAGAAATAAATTAAATTAAAGAAGCAAAAACATAAAATCACAACGTACAATCTGAACAAACTCAAAACAAACTCAGATTTCAAAAAAAAAAAAAAACTCAAAACCAACAAGGAAAAATTTCCCCTTTTCCAAACCTCAAGGTATTAAAGGAAGAAAAAAGGCATTACCTGTGGTCTTTCTTAATCATGTCGTTTGACTTTTTAACACGTATTTTAAGGAGCTAGAAACTATATAATATATTAACTTTTTTATTAGTATTTTTTTATAATCTAATACTTATTACTAACAAATATTAAGTTGTAAAAAAATAATTTAAAAAAAGTTGATATTTTAAATTATTTTTATATATCAACTTTTTTTTATGATCTACTCAATCTTTTTCCATTTTAGGTATTTGTTGTTAATTAAGCCTCCAATTAGTTTATACATGAAATTAATTTGTTTGACAAGAATGGCGTGTTGGACCAGGTCACCAAACCGGAACCTATTCTAATACCACAAACCGGATACTACAAGCTAACACCCACAAATTTAAAACCACTACAAGAACCCACGTGCTACCCACCACTCCCCAAGGGGACCAGTAGGTTCCACCTACTTCTCCTTCTCCTTCTCCCCTCACCGGTCACCAGTCACCACCTGAGTTCATCTTCTTCGTGATTCCACAAAATCCTTTCTCTTGTTCCACAATCTGATGTCTGAAATTAAGCCGATTCTCCACACATCAACTTCAATCTTCATTTTTAGGCGGATCATAATTACGAATTCTGATTTGAAAGCTTTCATAGTGAAGTAACACTTACTTGAACAATTTCATACATTTACACCACAACATTAACCAAATATCAGATAATGAACATGATCGATCTGATGCTAATTCATATCCCTTGTGTTTGTTTTTATCAAAACGCTAGCTGTAGTGACACCAGAAGTGAAGCTTAAGTAGCCCCAAAGGCCAAACAAGGAGCTGGAGGTGACTACAATGAGTACATAAAGCTGAAAGAACGTTTTGAATCTCTACAACTCCTCCCGAGGTAACTTCTCTCACTTTTCCTCCAATCTTCATTGTGTTATCAATTTCCCAACAATGATTTAGATATAGTAGGTCTTTTTATTGAATCTCCATAGCTTAATGTATCGTCGTGCTTTCAACTATATTCTACAGTTAATGGTAATTGAACCCCTAAAACAAGAGTACCTATCACTGTTAAGGAATCTGGCTTCTTTGGGATTTCAATTTTTCCATCACTTTCACTACTCATGTCTGCCTTTTTTCAACATAAACTTATAATAATATTATAAAGTATTTTAAATTATAAAAAAGTTTCAATTAGCAAACGATGCTTCTTTTAGTTTTATTAAAAAAAATTAAAAATTCAAGTTTAATTTTTTTATTATATATATGTACATAACAAACTTACTGATTTTTAATAAAAACTTTTCCCCTTATTTTTCCATTACAAAATTTTAATATTTGTAAAAATCATTTTTGAAAAATTAGTTTGGATTTTTAGGGGTTTAAATTGATATTTCTTTTATGTCGAAGTGATTAGTCAAAATATATAATACTCCATTCGTTTGTAACTGACTTTTTAAAGTCATGTAAGGTTTTTAAAGAAAGTAAAGTTAAGCTACTTAAATAGAGATCCTTAATGAGCTATTATACCCATTGATAAAAGTACAAATAGAGAGCTAAAATTTGATCCAGGTTGTGCCATAAGCAAGCAATAAGTTACTTACTGAGTGAGTAAAGGGACTTATTTAATGCAATACCTGAGTAAATAACACAATGCAAAATATAAGCCAAGTGAAGAGAAAGAACTAGTGAAAGACTGAAAGGCAATATCAAAACAGTAGTCCCTCACCAATTCCAAACAAAGCTTAACCCACTCCATCTCCATTTCTCCTTTCTCTATCAATTCAGCCACTACCACCCACCCCTCCTAGCTCCGATGAACCCCCGGCTTCTCCAAGACCTTCTTGTAATGGCGATTTGAGAGTGTTCGGCTGCCATTTGGAACCTACTCCTTCACGACCTCTCTCTTTCTTTCCAAGCTTTCGCTGCCCATATATGCCCCCTCCTAGAATCTATATATGTTCTTGGTGGAGCCGAATTCCAAGGATGATACGAAATCAGCAGTCGATGGAGATGGGGAAGGTTTACTCAAACATTGCATTTGAACTCCATAAATGGTGATGTTTGATGACATACGCTGCGTATGCCTCTTTCTTTCTTCATTTTTTTCCCTTTGTAATAACTCACATCAACAGACAGACAGCAGCAACATGCATCTTCCTTTATTTTTTTCCTCTTTTTTAACTTACATCTTAAAAAACACCAACAAAATAAACATACTTTATTAATTAGGTGTTATTATATGTGATATTAATCTCTTTAAAAAAATATTGTATTATATATCTATAGTATTAATTACTCTTAAAAATAATAATTATATAAAACAATTTCAGCCTATCTCGATTTTCATTCCTGGTTCCGTGCCTGCATATGTACGCATACACAAAAAATCGTTTTTTGTTTAATTATCTCTCATCTTTGGTTAATTATGTAAATTTTATATCTTAATAGTGTTATAGTACATAATGATAATTAATTAAGGATAATACAAAATATTTTTATAAATTAAGTATATTATATATATATATATATATGAAAACCATATACTCTGTATTAATATATCTACAATTTTTGCAGGCGAATGATATATAATTATATATTGTCATCTGTCGGACCAACTACAAAGGAAATACGTCAAACAAATCATTTGCAATATAAGGTACGTACATATGGTTTTATATATTCTATATGTTGTGCAGATCGAGCGACCATTGAATCTAATATATCATATACTGTTAATCTGTTATCTAAACATAAACACATTCTAATTTTTATTTTGAGAAAATAGACTTACTGATTAGTGAATACTATATATGTGGAAATGAAATTAACTAACCTAGCTTAGATATTTATTGATTTTTTATTATATTATTTGCAATATTGTCCACGTAAATAAATCTCTAATGAGACGAACATATACATATGCATTTATTACAATGACGCATCCTGATCATTCCGACACTAAATATAACCATTTAAAAGAATTAATTATATTGCTTAATAGAAATTAGCTGATAAATACATCCTACTAGAAAAAGGATAATTTTCAACAACAAAAACTGCCATTCTCGACACTTTTTGTTGTTAGAAATTTTACGATTTTTTAAAGCATAAAAAATTTCGATGTTATAAGAAATATAATGGCATGGCACTACCATTCTCCAACATTTGGAGTGTTGAAAATGGCACAAATAAAAATATCTATTGTTACTGCATTTAGTATTGTAGACTAGATAGGTGCTCAAATTCAAGCTTCTTTATAAGATTACACAATTGACTGTAATTTCAGTTGAGTTAATTCTCAACTGGAGAATGAATTATGTACTGAGAAACCGTTACACCGAGTATCTTTATAAGATAAGATCTTTCCATAACAATAAGATACATATCAATTATAATGTCTATCCAATACCCCCTGTAAACTCATGGAGGGGCAACGACATGAAGCTTGGACCGGAGAGTCTTGAACTGTTGGTTGCTCAACGCTTTTGTGAAGATGTCGGCCGTCTAATCTTTCGAACCGATATGACGAACAACAAGCTCATTAGCTTCCACTTTTTCACGGACAAAGTGAAAATCGACGGGAATGTGTTTAGATTTGCTGGTGAGGACGGGGTTTCTGGTCAAGAATGTCGCACTCAGGTTATCACATAGGACCACAGGAACCGCACACAAGCGTTGCCGGAGGTCATGGAGGAGTTGCTGAATCCAAGCTAGCTCGGCAACAGTGGCAACAATAGCACGGTATTCTGCTTCCGTGCTGGATCGAGCGACGACTTTCTCTTTCCGGGACGTCCAACTGATTAAAGAATTTCCAAAGTACACTGCAAAACACTACTGCGATCGACAGTCATCTGAGTCGGAAATCCAGCCCGCGTCTGTGAAGTCTGTAATGGCGAAGTTGGTGGAGCACCGGAGATGCAGGTGTAGTGTAGGATACCCTTCAGATACCGAAGAATGCGTTTCACCGCACCCCAATGAGGAGTGGTACGTGTCCATATTTAGTAGTCAACTTTCAAAATTGAGTTTGACGCAATCAGTGGGAGGTTTTTCCCAAATCCCGGATTTGATTTTCTTTTTATTCGGCCGAGACACAAGATTACGTGAAGACTTAGTTTATAACATGTAAACACACTGATATATTAATTCATTTTCTTTAAACTATATATCAATCCATTTAAGTGAATTAAGCTAATTCGATCAACCTTCACCATTAATGAATTAATAATGATGGTTACACATTAGCCACACATCATAATTTCAATACATATTAATTTTATAGCCTATTGCATGAAAGCAGAAAAAAAAATATTAGAAAAATCCTGTAATGATTTCCTGTTGTATAATTTTTTGTTGATCATACAGACTGATTGAAGATGGAGTTTTTCAATTTGTTACTTTTCAAAACTAACATTACAAATGATTTTCCAGTTATACTGCTTTAACTTTATTAATTTTGCTGTCTAATTACTGTTGAGATTCATACTGAGTGAAAGTATAAACTAAATAAACTGGATTTCAGAAAATGCTAAGTACTTTTCAGGAGTAATATTTAATTGTTTTCCAATATATATTAATACAACCACGTACTGATTAAAAAATAGTATATAATACATTACAATTTACATACCAATTAGGCAATAGCTAATTAATTACTTATGCAACCATAAATAGAAGTACTGATCGATGTACAACAACACTACACTGCATATTATGCAATTATATATTACCATCAAACAATATATATATAGAGAGAGAGTGTATGGGTAATTTATGCACCCTAAGAGAGGTATCTTGTGCACAGATCTAAACCGTTAATTGAGGTAGCATGGAGGGTCAAGATTAATTGAGTTTTTTTAATTTCTTAAATTAAAAAGGTGGGTCCCACATTAAAAAAAAAAAAAAACAATGAACCTACTTCCAGCGCGTGTAGTGAATTGATGAATTTATTTTTCCACATTTGAAATGTTGAAGGCTTTACAGTAACGAAAGGAGGGAGAGAGAGAGAGAGAGGCGGGGGGAGTAGGAAGACGGACCGTTGAGCACATCCGGCATCCAACTCCGACCACCACCGAGGGACACGATGGCGGCGGTGACGGAGGGACGAATCGAAGGAGATAGCCAAGTCGAGCCGCCCCGAGCACGAGTCGAAGGGGCTGCATTTGTGCGAATTAATCCTCATCGTTAACTCTTTGAATCTTGGAGCCCTAATATTCCGATGGCGGATACAGTGATTGTGCCTTTCCCGATCGATTCCAAATTTTCAATTACCAAAGGGAGATTCTAAAATCACCATTTTTGTTACTCCTGAACTTCATCCATTTACATGTTTATGGGTAAAAGCAAGGCCGTGCGGATACTTTTGGGGGCCATGTGCAAAAATAATTAGACCTTATTCATATATTGTGTTAATGATCTTATTTTTTTTTATTATAAGTTGCATTATGTAAATTATTTTGTTATTATTAAAAAATATATAATTATGTTTTTATTTTAAAAAATCAACAATGATTTTATTTTTATTTACAAAATGCACAAAAAGATATCAAATTCCAAGGACTGTGAGGACTAAGGAGTATTGTAATTCAAAGTCAACTTTATGTACATTAAATTAATCTAAATAGGATTAAGGTTTAAATTTGAAGCCTTTGAACATTCTTTTAAATATAAAATGGCTGTGAATGATTCTTTAAGAACGATAAATATTATTTTCTTAAAAAATTTATGACTTTGGTAATAAGTTCACTAATTTATTATTATTATTTTGGGGGAAAGTTCACTAATTTCTCTAAGTAATGGGCTTTGTGTGTTTTTTTAAAAGAGAAAGATACTGATTTTTTTTAATGATTAAAAAAAATTAAAAGGTGCAAATTCTTTGAAAAAATGGCCCCTTAATAAATTAAAAATGAAAAAAAAAATATACACTTAATATAGCACTAATATAATTTGTTTATGATTTTATGAAAGAAAAAGAAAAAAGAAAAGCAAATTATACAAAAAAAGAAAAGAAAAGAAGAGAGATGCCGTTCCTAGGAATTGAACGCAGGACCAACATGCAAATGACAGAATAGGTTGGAGCGCAGCACGCCACTAGACCACAGTAAACAACATGTCTCACTACTGGGCTTTTTTTATTTAACTAAAACTACAACGTTATTGGGCCCTATAAAATTTGGGGGCCCTGTTCGGCCGAACCACCTGAACCTCCCTAGGCACGAGCCTGGGTAAAAGATTTGCAGGGAGGGTTTCTATGCCAGCGTTGAAGATGGGGGGTTGGGTTAAGGGTATCGACGAAATCGGGTTAGGGCTGAAATTTGTTGCATAATTAAAATGTGATTCGGGAAAAACGAAGAATTATTTAGACGTATGTGTCGAATTAAGTGTAGGGTTTTCGAGATACATAATTTGTTTCATTATTTGTCAATTATTCGGACGTATGTGTCGAATTTTGGTTACTAGTGGTAATGATTTGGTAAATTATTCGGTGAAATCTGATTTATTATTCGTCAGTCTATGGTGTCTTCGGTTTCACAAACAACATCAAAACCCTTCATCGCACGAGTATAACTATATAACTAAACATTATTCGGTGAAATGTGAAACATTATTCGGTGAAATATGAAACATTATTCGGTGAAATGTGAAACATTATTCGGTGAACTATGAAGTATTATTCGTATAAATCTTAAGTATTGTTTAGGGATTTGAAGTTTCTTTCATTTGAAATTCATGGAAAAAAATATTATTCGGTAGCATGTGACAAATTATTCGATAGAATTACTGAATTTTTTTATGGGAATATGTGACTGTTACAATTACCCTCGATAATTTGATAAAAGGTAAAATGTGAAATATTATTCGGTGAAATAGGAAGCATTATTCGTATAAATCATAATTATTATTCAGTGGACTTATAAATTTTGATCTAAAGTGGAAAAAAAAGTAACATTGCATGTAAAACATTATTTAGTGAAATTGATAAAATTTAAAAGGAATGGGGGTTATTTAGTATTTACGTTAAAGAAATAGGAAGATAAAGCAATGAGGAATTTATATATAAAAAAAAAACAAAAAAAACAAACAGCAACGAGAGGGATAAACAATATTGGGGGAGGGGGGCTTACACGCGCATACCACATACGGGGTAGATTGGACTGAAATTTTGTTTGCGGGTCCCACTTAAAATTCAATCAAAAATTAAAAAACTCACTTTTAATCATGGCCTTCCATTTCGCTTAATGAATGGAGTATATGATCATAGACATTTTTATCATATACAACAGGGCCGGACCTGAGCCGAGGTCCAACAGGCCGTCGTCTCAGACCCAAGTCGTATAGAGGGCCCATAAAATGTGTTTTAATTATATATATATATTAGACAAGGATGTAACACATACAATTGAAGTAGCCTAGTTGGCAAGGGATTCTTGTAAGAGTGCCAATTTGACCTTGAGGTTTAGGGTTCAAAACCCACTTCCCCCTACCTGTGATTTACTTTTGATTTTTTTTAAGGGGCAATTTCCATACAGGCCACGAAATTAGGCTATATTAGGAATCCGTCTCCCACCCTCTCCATATTTGGGATTTGTCCACCGAAATTTTCATCATGCTGAAATTTTTATTTTCAGCAAAAAAAAAAATCCACGAAATTTAGTTTTTTTTTTCCCCGCATTGCAGAAACTGCTGAAACCGAAGTTGCTGAAATTGAGTTCTTTTTTTCCACGTTGCCGAAATTGCTGAAATTGAGGTTTTTTTTTCTCCATCTTACCTTGTTTTTTCCACGTTTCTTGGGTTGCTGAAACACCTGTTCCCCCTATGTTTCAGCTGTTTCAGCAGGTTTTTTTTCTTTTTGCATTACTGTTTTTTTTTCACGTTGCCGAAACCGGAGTTGCTGAAACCCCGATTTCAGCAACGTTATTGATGCTAAACCCACGATTTCAGCAACGTTGTTGATGCTGAAATTGTTGCTGAAATCGTGTTACGGGATATAAAATTTTGCCTATGCGGGATTCGAACCCACGTATTTGCGCATAGCACATCGCTCTACCATTGAGCTAAGAGGCTTTTAAAGGAGATTTAAAGCAAGTTCAACAACAACAATTTCAGCTAATTCTAGTTTTAAAGCAAGTTCAGCAACAACAATTTCAGCAAAAAGAAGGACCAAACTAAGAGTTCTCACCAAAAGAGTAAAAATAAGCTATCTAAAAGTTTCAGCAAGGCAAAAAAAAATGCTGAAATTGCATAAACAACATTTAATATCCGACTTTAACCCCAACAGTGAATTAATTTCAGCATTTCAGATCACAAAAAAATGCTAGATACGGAAGAAAAGATAAACTAGCATACAATAACAACTAATTTTTGGAATTATGATAGGAAATTACAAAATATAGAAGTTGTACCAAACCTCAAATCAGAAAATGCTGAAATTGTGCCAAACCTCAAATCAGAAAAAATAAATGTGGATTGATTAGCTTATAGGCAAAGGAACTCAGAGGCAGGACATCTCACCACCCAAAAATAAGGGTTGTTTCAATCTCTAGAGGATGATGATGGAAGAAGTTTGAAGATGAAAAAGAGATTAAAAACTGAAACAATACCTGCGGAAATCAATCGATTAAGAGCATTCAATGTTGTTGCTGAATCAAAAGAGCAAGAGCATTCATAAAAATTAAAAACTGCTGAAGCCAACAATTTCAGCACACAGATCTGGCGGAATCTGCCGGAATGAAACTAAATACCAGAGATCGCCAATTTCAGCAACAGATCTGCCAAAAAAACACTTGAATCACCAGTATTGCAGGAATCGCATAGCAAAATAGCCAAAGTTGCACCGCCAGATTCAAACAGTGAAAGAGATGCCTACCACACACGCAACGACATTCAAGACAGTGATGTGGCGTTGAGAGAGATGAAGAGAAGTGGATGGAGATCCAACAGACGAAGTGCTTTAACGCCGGAATCGCAGAGATGGCAACCGCCGTCAACTGCCGGCAACCACCAGAACGCCTCCGTCTCCTGCGAAGCCAATCTTGAGATGGAGAAGCCGGCTGAGGAAGACATCGATAACAGGCGCCAGATCTGAGCCACCATGGACAGCAAACGGCGACGACGATGGCAAGGGAGGAAGCGAGCCACCATGGACAGCAAAGGCGCGACGATTGCAAGAGAGGAAGAGAGGAAGGCGCCGGATCTGATCTCTGATCGTCTTTGTCCGTCTGCATAGAGGGAGTAGTCGACGGCGAGGCCAAGCGACGACGATGATGACGAGATGAAGCGATGGAGAACAACGCGACGACGATGAATAAGTCGCAGGTCGCCGTCGAGGTCGTCGTTGGTCGCCGGATCTCGAACGAGGCGTTGAATGCCGGCGAGAGAGGGCTAAGAGGGTGAAGATTGGGGATGGAGAGCTGGAGAGGGAAGAAGATGGCGGTTCACCTCCATCGTTTCCTCAGAGCGATAGAGAATGAAGGGCGAGGAAGAGAGCGAGAGAAGAGGAGCCGCCAAAATTCCAGATGCTGAAACGCTCCAACTTTCTTAGATTAGGTTAAAATCTTAGGGGCAATTTTGTCCAAAAAATTAAGGGTGGACAAAAACCTTATTTGCCGGACTTGGGAGACACTCCCTCATTTAGGCCCAAAAAATAGGCCCGTTGGGCAAATTTTCTCTTTTTTTAACCCCCCAATTTGAGTTTGATTTTTGTTATTTAATTTTTGGTTGATTTTTTAAATTTTAAATTTGTTATTTAATTTTCCCCCTAATAATTTCAACTTTAGTTGATTTTTTAAAATTTAAATTCCTGTGTTTTTTTTCCTTTGATTTTTTTTTATTTCCCACAGTTGGTTAGGCGAGACTTAGTTGATTTTTTTTTAATTTTAACTTTCATTTAAATGTTTTTTGGTATTAAACATATTTAAAAAACCATTTATTCTACCATACCTTATCTATATACATACTATATATAATAGTGGGGGCCCAATTTAAATTTCGCCTCGGGCCATTAGAAACTCAGGTCCGGCCCTGATATACAACATAGCATTTCTAGCTGCTGAAAGGGCAAATCTGTAATTTCATATGGGGAACATATTTGTAGCACATAAGGGTGGTTCTAGGCGCCAAATTAGTTAGAGTTTTCGGTTGTAACAAACTCCCTCTTGAGAGCTCAATGGAAGCTCTAGATCTATGATCCATGAAATTCAATTCTACCAAATTTCGATTGATCTCTATTATTCAAAATATAGTAATATAAATTAAGGGTGTTGCAGTTGGCGCGCAACCTGTATTACATAGAGGATAATTATTAAGGATGACCGACGCCGGGGCTCTTTCCGGGGTTGGTGTCCTGAATGGTAGTGCCCCCGACGGCGGCAGGGCGGGAAGCCGGCAGGTCGGAATCATCTTGAGTCACCGGCCATCCGGAAAGCAGCTTGCGGATTCCGGTACCCGGATAATGACCGATTTGAATGGCGGGTGGAGCACATTGTACACAAGAGTAAGTCCTGACTTGCCCGTTTGCCTGATCAACGAAGAGAAGTAGCGTCGTCAACAGAAAAACAATTATTTTAAAAATAGGCAAAATCTATCTATATACATATACTAAAACCGATGCATTGAAGCCTGCGTGGCGGCGTGTGAGTGAATCAGCCTACGTGGCGGCGCGTGAGTGCGTCTCGCAAAACTTTCTCCCGTCAAAAAGGAAATATAATAAAAATAATAAGATAGTTCTAATCTATGTAATTAAAAATAATTATTTTATTTTACCATTAATTCATAAAAATAATTATTTTATTTTACCATTAATTCATATAATTGAATAGATGGAATATCTTATACAAGAGTAAATATTATATAAGGAAATAATTATATCAATATAATTAAACACAATAATAGTAATAAATTTGGCATATACAGATATACAAATTGCCATATAAGTGTATCTTTATCTGGATTATAAATAATCTTTCCAATGGACGGTTTATATATAAATTTGGCATATGGACGATTTATATATCGATTATTTTCTGTGTAAAGAATTATTTATATCGAAATTAATTATTTCATAGTTATTTTATTTATATCTATATTATTTTTTAGGAGAATGAGTTATTTAGATCTAGATTAATTTTAATCTTATATTTCCAGTTATTAGTTTAATTATCATAATGTAATTCATATTTATTTATTTATTTTCATATTTATAATAGGATTTTTTTATAGATAATAAGTGAAAATTTATAATATTGTGTTAATATATTCCCGTGCAGGGGACGGGGCATACACTAGTATATATATAAAGAAGACGTATATGGTATAGATGGGTTGCAAATGGACAAATGGTTATGCATTGCATATGGTAGGCATAATAGTTTAATGGGATTGCAAATGGTTCCATACATTACATGGGAATTAAGGAAAGCAACAAACAAACACATCTCAGACAAGGAATCTCCGATCGTGCATACGTGATAAACCTACCTAACAAGTAGACCTGTCAAAACACAACCAGACCCGGTCGACCCGACCCGACCGCCCGGAAAATTTTCGACCCGAACCCGGAAATTTTGACCCGGAATTTTTTTTCGACCCGAACCCGAAAAACCCGAAATTTTCCGGGTCATCTGGGTTTCGACCCGGTGACCCGATTGACCCGGTATTTTTGACCCGATTTTACCCGATTGACCCGGTGACCCGGTTGACCCGGTTGATTTTTAATTAAATATAATTAATTTTTTTTATATGTAATTAAAATTTATTGCAAAATTGTCAAATCATGATTTTTTTAATTTAAAATGGAAAAAATTGACAAACTCGAAATCGACCCGAAATGACCCGAAACCCGGTCAAACCCGGTCAAACCCGGGTTCTAGTCAACCCGGAAATACCCGGGACTCGTTTTCCCCGACACCCGAAGTGACCCGACCCGAACCCGACCCGAATGACCCGTTTGACAGGTCTACTAACAAGTACAATATATGTCTTATAACAATACTTGAAAAGGAAAGTTGAAAATTCAATGAGACCCCCTACACTTATGGATTCTTTAATTGTGATACTTCACCATGAGAACTACCCATTATGGATTCTTTAATTGCAAAGCATTACTACTCTCTAATAACATATTATTCTTTAATATTTTTCCTTTCCCCTGAATTCGAAAATTTTCGGGTTGTGAGACAAAGTAAAATTCAATCAATATAAGTCCCAAAAAAAAAAAAAAAAAAAAAAAGAGAGAGAGAGGGGTCAAACTTTAACTTCTTGAATGAATTTAATGAAAAAAGATTCCAAAAATCAATTGGAATGAGCTTGATTGAAGACAGTATCTGGCCCAGCTCTGCACAAATGGGGTCAAGACACATATACTATATATGTGAACATCTTCTTTCTCAAGAAGGACAAAACGCTCGAATGGTAAAATCTCTCTTTGCCAAGGAGAAGACGCGGGTTCTATTCCCGCTATCCGCTCAAGGTTCGAGATTAAGTTATTAACTAGTTCTTTTCCCGAACCTTGTTCGAGTTTTTTATAATATTTTCGATCGAGTTTTGACGTATTAAACAAAATATTCAACACATCAATTTTCTACTAACAGCTCATGCTTCTTTTCATGTTATTCTTTGAAATTTTCTTTTCTTGGGATAATCGATACTTCAAATTTGACAAAGAATGTTAAATCAGCCACTTTCACACTTCTCCTAACATCTGTCATAACTGAAGGCAAAGAAAAGAAACCTTATAGTTTTTTGCTTAAGAATATTGAGTTTGGATCCTCTATGATACTTTATCGATTACACATCATGTTACACCTTTTAAATTTGTCTAAATTATAAACCAATTTGATAAAGATACCTTAGTTTAAATGTATAAACCCTATATAGCTAAAGAATAAAATAATGATATTTAGTGTGTGTTTTTTTTTAATGTCTTGGACCCTTAATTAGAAAAAAGTATTGTGTGTTTAATTATGAACCTTAAGAGGCCATAACATTAAACTCATCAAATCACAATGATTAAATACTTTAATTGCAATGATTAAACTCATCAAATCACAATTTATAATCTTCAATTTCACAAATTTCATCAATGGAGTAAACAATTTATGCATTGCTATCTAAATATTTTTCCAAAAAAAATTCCAACGAAAATATATTGGAACCCTTGTCAAAGCTCCAGGCTTAAATATATGATAGGTTGAGCATTGAATATTTTTGGGTTTTTTCCCAATGTATATAATATTGAAAATCAATTTTCATAACCACAAACAAATATCCTCCTCGTAGCTATACAAATTACAAACTCCTGCAAAATGAAACGATCCCTTTCAGGATCCTCTCCTAATGAGAGGCCTCCTAATTTATTCCTAATAAACAAATCTCGCCATTGAATTAAATTAACGGTGGAGATTAATCCCGATAATTAATTAATAATTAAAATAATTAATTTTTATTCTAAACCTCTCTTTCTCCTTCATTACCTCACCGATCGATCAATTTTGAACCAATAAAAGTCTTTAACCATTAGAGGTTTGTTCTCTTCAATTAATTTTAATCTAATGGATGTGGGGGCTAACATGAAAGTCATCATACCATTTCTAATCGGAAAACATTAAATTTTAAGTTTAATTAAGGATGAAGATGAAGTAAAATTTTTGGGTTGATCAATCGAAAAGATTTGGTTGAGGTAGGAAATGAATTTAGGATAAAGATTAATCAATTTAGTTTTTTATTAATTATAACAATACAATCTTAACCATTGATTTAATTGAAGGGTTAAGATTTACTTATTAGGAAGTTATAAGGAAGTTTTCGTTAGGAGATGATCTTAATCCGAAGAGGATCAAGAAGACATCACGTTTAATTTAACGATGAAGGAGGAAGATGATTTGAACTAAAATATAAATTAATTAAAGAGAAAGATGAATTTGAGATAAAATAATTAATTGCTTTAATTTAAAGCTGGAGAGGATCTTGATCCTCTTACCAAGCACCCCCAAATCTCCATCAAATCCCTAAAAAAAACACAAATAACAAACACAATCCATCTAGAAAACCTCACCCAAAATTCAAAATTTAAACTCAGAAATTTAATTAATTCATCATCATCGATCAAACCACGAATTGTCACTCCAATTGCAGCACTTAATCAAACAAACTCATGCCAGCAACTGCAAATCCCATTTCAAGATTCAAGCTTCGATCTTTAATTTACTGCGAGCGGCTGTCCTGATCATCCCCGTTGTCGCCGCCGCCGTCGCTCGCTCGCTGGCGTTGATCCAAGCTCGTTTGCTGGTGGTGACCGGAGCCTGTTGACGATCTGTAGGCATCCCTAACCCTAATTGCTGATGACCGCGCCGATCGTCGCCGCTGCCGCCGCCTTGGAAGTCGATTGTCCCCGTCCCCGCCGGGATGCTGAACCTCGGCATGAACTGCAGCGCCGCGCTCCCGCCCCCGGCCTGCCACATCTCCGCGGTGGTGGGGACCGCCTCCCGCCATCGCCACCGTCATCTGCCCCGACGTCGACCGATCAACACCCTGAAGTACAGCTTCTCTTCCTCGTGGCTTCTCTTGCAACTTCTCTTCCTCGCAACGTAATTACCCATATCAATTTCCAATTCAAGCCCCAACAATCCAAAACCTAATTCAAGCCCCAAAAATCCAAAATACTTGAGTTAAAGAGGAAGAATAATTATAAACCATCAGGTGGGGGTTGAAATTTTTTGTTTGGGAAGAGAGGAAGTATCGTCGGTGCGAGGAGGAGATGAAAGATGGGAGATGAGAGCAGTTCTTGCAGGGAGAACGTGGGGGAGAGAAGGTTGTTTTTGTTTTTAATTTTGCTCAAAAAGAAGACACGTGTCTCATTATTTTACAAAGAGCCTGCTTCTAAAATAATAAGTATAAGGGGTGGATATGGAAGAATGAAATCTTAGTTTCTTTTCAAACGAGACTACTTGTGATTTTGTTTCCAGATGGAAGAATGAAATTCTCCAGGAGAGTATTAACTATTAAGCGCCGTGAGCACTTTCCTTGCTTTACAACTAGGGGTAAAACCTGGACATAACATCTCTCTCTGCTTGACATTGGATCACTGCTTGTTTGTATTTGAACGGGAAGCTCATATTGTCTACATGGTTGATCTAATCATTTTTCTCTGGAATTGCGATAATTTGACAGCTCTACTAACACGCATCCCCTTTGGCCGCATGGAAAAAAATAAAAAACACAGATTAAGAATCTCTTTGATCTATTACTTTTTGTGGTATCTTCTAGAATCAAAATTCTTGACAGTTAGTCTTCTTTTCAGTTCATTTGGTTATACTCCCTCCGTTTCCAAATAAATGACTTTTTCAAGTCAAACACGTACTTCTAAGAGGGTAAAAATTATATAAAATATTAAAATTTTAATTAATTTTTTAAATAATATTATACTTAAAATCAATAAGTATGAGATTATCAAAAAAAAAATTAAAAAAAATTAATATTTTATATTATTTTTATCACCTTAAAATACGTGCATGAATAGTAAAAAGTCATTTATTTGGAAACGGAGGGAGTAATGAATTAATTTATTGTTTGTGTATAGCTTGGCTAATGTGATTACTGTTCCTCTTACTGTGTGCTTTTTAGATAATAGAACCTACTGCTTATTTAGTTTTGTTATTTCTGGTTATTCTGTTTATTTTTTATTTCACCTTTTAGTTAATTTTCATATCATTGGTCCGCTCTAACATTTCTAGTGTAATACTCCATCCGTCCAAAAGTACATAGACTTTTACTATTCATTCACGCTTTTTTTAGGAGTTAAAAACTATATAAAAATATTAATTTTTTATTAATTTTTTTTAATAATTACAAACTTATTACCAATAAGTTTGTAATTATTACCCATAAACAATATAACTAGTCTTCTTCATGAAAAAAAAATACTATCGAAGAGTGGTAATCTATTAAGAATACTGAACTTTTTCAGATAAAGGTACATGTTGAAGAGTGGGAAAAATCAGATATCTCAGGCGGATTTCGACACCTTCAATTCGCTCATGTCAACTCGATTCGGTGCGGCCAACCTGTGTCATCAACTCCAATCTTACTTCCTCTGTTGACATCTTTTTTTTTTTTTTTTGAGACGAGTAATAATTTTGATGGTGCTAGACCTTGCTAATCCACCATCTAATATCATCTTGACGGATGATGTTGAGTTCTCTATCTGTCCCGAGATTTGGAACAAAATAGGTCTAGAAACACTGAGCAATATAATCCGCATGTCTCGTCTGTTGGCAATTGACATGTATTCCTTCCTTCCTCTATCGACCTTCTTTTCTTTTCTTTCTTTTTTACTCCCTCCGTTTCAAATAAGCGTCGCTTGACTTTTTTCACATTTTTTAAAGAGATAAAAAACTCTATAAAATATTATTTTTTTAATCAATTTTTTTTAATAAATTGATACTTAATTTTTTTTTTTGGTCAAACCAAAAGAAAGATTTCTAATTAATTTGCATTAGTATTCATGGTTAATTATTCAAACTAAAGTTTTGTTTTCATTTTTGGATTTTAATGTATCACACGATTGAAAAAATATAAATAAATTTCTCATCTCAATTGTGAAAAGGGAAATAATAAATACAATTTCTAATGGTACTTAACGCTTTTGCTTGCTTGACCAAGAGACATGCATAGGTCAAAGTACAACTCAATTATATAGCCCACAATAAAAGTAAACGTTTCTGGATATTTTATATTAATCTAGTTAGTGTCTAAAAAATAATTTTAATCTTTTTAAAATCAATTACAAATTATTGAAAAATAAATGAAAAATAAACCTTTACTTGTCAAATATACCACTGATCACAAAACTTAAATGCCATATGAATGTAGTATTATATTGAAAAAATAAAACAAAATACTAAAATATAAAAGATATATGATGAATCTCTTATATAATAACTTAAACTATCTTTCTTATAATCTAAAAATAAAATAAACTTAACAAAAATCCTATTTTGAATAATTCAATCGGAGATTCATGTAATTTAACGAATACTTTAATTATTAATTATAATTTTTCCTTGGAAAAATGTTGATAATTGTTATCTTTACATAGACATTGTGATTCAAATACAAAACAATGTATACAATTGGTAGTTCTCTTTGTTGCTCCGAGAAATTGCAATAACTAAAAGTGTAGGCTTATTTTATTTTTTTATGTGGATAAAATTGCCCTTTGCATAATACGGAGTATCTCAATAAACCCATTCCAATTCTAAATTCTCCTCCTCCCTTTAATGAAAACCAACTTTGGAAAAAAAAATAAAAAAATAATTCCTATTAATCCAATGATATTCCTTACGGGTTTAATAATTTTTATAATACTATGTGCTATCTTGCGCGCGGTTTATAATCCGTACAAGTAAATGAAGTAATTACTCCGTGAAGAAATTAACCGCTTTGAAAAGCAACATCTTTTTCTTTTTTTTTTTTCCTTTTTTTTAAAGGAAAGGAAAAATGTAGAGTTACCGACTTACCCTCTGAAGGAGGCATAAGAAATGACCACTCCACAAACGTAGACTACCATCATACATAAAACTTTCGTCCAAAACGTGACAACACAATGTATTCATATATATATAACAACCCATATTCAATCCTCTAAAATATCCAGATTTGGGGGAAAAAATATCTAATCAGACACAAATAAGTACTCTAATTTAGTTCACAAGATATTATATGCTTATAATCTCTAAACCCTTTTTTTTTTATTATTATAAATCAAGTGACTAATTTTATGTGCAAGTTAACGACCAGTTACACCCTCTAGTGGTCACCCTTAGCAATCGAACCGCGGATTTTAGATACTAATCGTATGTTCTTTTCGGTTGAACCACAATCTAAAGTTATTTTTTTAACCTGCATTCCTTATTAAATGTTTAATGTATATGCAACAATACACCCACCTCAAATATCACTATCAGTGTGCAAAGGGAACAAGGCCAACTGGCATATTATATAACTTTCCTTACGTTATACCATAAACAAAATAACTTTTCTGCTAGACGCCTATACTAATGAGAGTTATATACCTTCACGTACCGCCCTGTTTAAGGTATACTAGGCTTGAACCGTGCCTTGCACGGTGGAAATATTGTTGTAATTACTTGAGTAATATTTATATATATATAAATTAGACCAAAAACAAATTTATATAAAAAAAAACAAAGTAAAGCTCTAAATTATTACAAATTCCAACTGAGTCTGAGGATATGTAGTGACGTAGTGTATATAACCACACCCTTTTTTGGGGGGGGATAATAGTAGTAGCTGGTCATTGGATTTGTTTCCTTTGCACAATTGTTCAGTTTTCCTCTCTGCAAAGAGGATATTCAACTACAGGTCTGACTTTACTTATTAAATCAGCGTTTTCGTTCTCCAACTGGCTTATGATTTTTTTTGACTCAAAATCAGCCTTCCAAGCCTGCATTCCTTCTAATTCCTTCTTCATACTCCATCTTGAATCTTGCTCTGAAGCATGGCACACACGTTCTTCTCTAATAATGAGCCTTCTAGCTCTATGATTCTCTGTTTGAGTCCTACAATCTCCACCCTTAATGTCTGTGGCTTCGTTTGTTATCGTCCTAATTTCATCTTCCAGGTCGCTTTTCTGGTCATTCAAGGCTTCTACTTCTGATTCAAGGCCCTGCACCTTCTCTGCTATGATGTTTTTCTCTTCTAGAATCCTCTTCTAATCTGCTTTGCTACTCATAAGCTTTTCAGCCAGGGTTTCTATCTAGGTCAGGTTTTCTGAAACCTCCTGAGACTTCCTCTCCAACTCAGAATCCATCTTTGCTTTCAGAGTTGCCAATGTCATAGTTCCTTCTAGAAACTGTTTAAGTGATAAAAAAAGCTCCTTCATGAGCAGATGCTTCACCGTTCTTGTTGATCAGCTACTCCTCGAGCTCACTCTTTTGGGCACTTATTGTCTCGGCTTCTTTCTCCATTTTCTTGAGCTGTGCTGTCAATGCTTCCATATTGGACTTAGATTCTCGTTCAATATCCTCGAGTTTCTTCAGCACATCGGAATACTGATCTTGTCTCTCTTTCAATGTCGCCTCCAGTTGTCATATCTGAGCCTTCAACCATGAGGTTTCGTCACTCAACACCTCAACTCCCTTTGCTTTGATCTCCAACTCCTCTTCTGACTCCTTTCTCCAATTGTTTTCATTCATGAGATGCAATCTTTCATCACCCCATCTCTGACTTGACTTTCAAATCATGAATGGTCTTTTCGGCATCTTGTAGATTGCTCAGAGCTGTTGCACATTCCGTACTCAGAGCTTCAGATTCCTTAGCATCCTCCAGCTGGTGCTTCAATTCCTCGACCGAGTCTAGAGTTTCCGAGTGCTCAACTCTTAGGCTTTGGACCTCCTCATGTGCAGCTGAATCTGGGAAGAGAGAAATCGACATTATACTTTAAAATACTGATAATTGAAATAAATAGACCATGTGTGCTGAATGCTGACCATCTCTTGGTCCATTGCCTTGGGAGGCCGAAAAAATAAGAATCGCAGTGACTTCACAGTGTCGTGTCAATCTGTATGGCTCTGATATAACATTCATATTTCCGATTTTACCCCAATGTTTGGGTCTTTTCAAAACCTAAGAAAAACCAAACAAATATGCACTAAGATCCAATGAAATTTGAAGATAAATAATTATGAGCACCAAGATTAAGGCTACATGAACAAAGGAAGATTGAGAACAAGTTCTTATAGCAGTGATAGTTTGTTCCTCGGAGAGGCAAAGTCCTCGAGTCTCTGGCATATGGTGATGACCCTGGTGAAAGTGAGAAGATTGATTAATGTGAGAAAATTTTTTTTACACCTTCCGGCGATTATTGTGCAAGGACTTCAATAGAGTGATATTGCACACTAATATCCACAAGAGCTGCATGGAAGGCGTCAAAATGCACAGGGCAATAAGAATGAAGTCCCAAAAGAGCTTTCGAAAGTATTCAAAATTCATGAGTTGCAGCAGAAGATGCATTCACAATTCCTAAAACCTCATATCTCTCAAATTATAAGATTATATCTCAACATGTCAATATACTGGATAATATCTTTCAATCTAAAAGAACAGGCAAGCCTAACTAATCCCTTCTCCAAAAATGGTGCGTACATTAGTTCAAACTTTAAAACAACTGCTGATCTTGAAGGCACCTAGATGCAAAAGGCGAATTCAGTTCAGTAGTTCATCAGATGCATAACAGCTGAGAAATTGGAATTGATACCAAGAAAACAAGATTCTTGAAACATCAAGAACATTGATTATTATAAAGAAGCGTAATAATGTAAGCAGGAAGATATGAATTACAGATACCAAAGGACCCCAGCAGAAAAGTAGTCTTAGTATATGGGTGCAGGAAGAAACTGGGATACTTACAGCTTACCAAGCTCTGTTATCTTAACTATTTTCTTATTATCTTGATGCTCAGCTCTTAGTTGGAGAGGGTACCCAAAAAATCACAAGCAAGTTTACAATATTATTAAGAGTCTTCAAATTTAATCAAATAAACTTCATCTGAAAGGAATCTGAATATTTTCAGTTTATAATTTATATAGCTTAACAGTTTGAGAAAATTCTCCACATCAAGCTTATTCCT
Organism: Persicaria tinctoria; assembly: GCA_037127255.1. NCBI lineage: Eukaryota > Viridiplantae > Streptophyta > Magnoliopsida > Caryophyllales > Polygonaceae > Persicaria > Persicaria tinctoria. The sequence continues at coordinate 12,782,000 of JBANSL010000007.1, read as the reverse complement.
TCACATATATCTCTGTACATACAACTCAGTTGGAATGCATATGGTGAATATGGATCGTCATCAAGACTTCTCCCTCTCTAAAAGGTCCAAGCTTGAGGACCGATCATGGCAACAATAGATGTATGGAAGATTAAGGTAGAAAGAGAGAGATAGTACCACAGATTTACCCATAGAAAGGTTAAAAGAAATCATAATAGATAGAAGAACCACTACAACAAGATGAAAGATTGGATTGTACATAGTGTACAGTGTACTATATTTTGTGTGTGTGTGTGTGTGGGGGGGGGGGTAGTATAGAAGTTTAGTAAGTTACTCATGCATATCAAAGGAAAGACACACACAACCAAAAACCGACAACCCTACACCCAAAAAAATTCACCCAAACTCCTAGCAGCAACCACTCTATCTATACCGCTACTTAACACTCTGTCCACCCATCTTCTATCCTTGGGTGATTTGCACTTACACCTCAAGGATATGTGAGACTTACAATTTTCGATTACTCTCTTAGTCCAAACAACGGGCTTACAACTCTCACTTTTGAAGACAACCTCATTCCTACCAAATGGCACATATCTCAGTACAAACCTAAGGAAACGATTATGCATGTTCATATGATAACTAAGCACCCAAAAGAGGAAATACCAAATGTCTCTTGGACAGATATATCAACATCCACACAATCATTATAACCAATTTTCCAAGAGAAGTCATGTAAAACACGTAAAAGAAACCCCACAATAAGATAATGAACCATTAAGCTTGTCTAGCTCAAAGGAAACTGCAGTAACTTATTTTCCAACATAACCAGTAACTTATTTCCCAACATAACCTGGTAATTTATAACTGGGAATGAAAATGATAGATATGATGGAACTAAAAAAACCAAGGCAACTATAATGTGGACCAGAAGTAATGGCTTGAAGCCTTTAAGCATGTAGTTCCACAAGCATTGTGAAACCAATGATAACCAAAGAACCTTTTCATGTATGAGACCAAGACTTGTGAGATGTCTGACCTTGCCAATTCTCTAAAATGAATACAGAATCAATGCAATTACAAAAGCAAGAAGAAAAAAAAGAGGGTGTACTTCGTGATTGGATATAAGTTTATTTCAAATCTCATGGACAATCCTCAATCCCGACGCCGTAATCCTCAATCGGAAGACCATAACCCTCAAATCAAACTCTCAATTATCAGCTTGAAGGCCATACCCCTCGATTCACAACCCTGATCCTCAACTTAAAGGTCCTAACCGTCTATTTAAAGGCGTTCATTCCCAATTTGAAGACCATAAACCTGTATTTCAACATCTCAAAACTAAAGACATCAATATAAAGCTAAATGATGTGCTACATCCATATATCGAAACCTTCACCAGAAGTTAGTGTCCAAATCAAAAAAATAAAGACCAGAAAAATATAAGCGAGGCCACAATTTTTGCATTCATCGTTGTGATCATACAGACGGTAGCATACAGTGGAGCAAAAAGATCAGTAGAAAGGGAAGAAAGAGAGATGCCTGGATCAAGTTCTTTTCCTTCATCATCCCTTTCCCAGTTCCTCTCTTGGCTATCAGCTCAAAAAGTATGTGCAGAATAAAGGAAATGATTGTAAAACTCATAATGCTCATAAACAAAGTAAAGGGAAAAGTTGCTCAGTCTAGCATAATTTAGCTGGGTGATTCTCTCAAGAGATTCCAAAAACTGCAGATCCATGAATCTGTAGGTTTTAGCACTTAACCAACCACCCGTGCTGAAATCAAAAGTGGATATAGGAGACTATTCAGAACATGGATAACAGCAATTATTGCCTTATCGAGTTATGGTCTCACTTACCTATTTGCCTATCTTGCCGCTTATGGTCTCACTTTTAATAGAAGCAATCAGATCAGCCAGTTCATTGGGAGGGAACTTGATTTCATCTATTGATAGCTTCTCATAGAAAAAAAAAAAGCACAACTCACGGTAGGTTAGGGCAAGAAATTCAAATCCTAATTCCGAAACCCTAATTTTGTAATCCTAAGAACCTAAAGGTATATTTGAGTTTCTTGGAGCTAGTTGAAGAGAAGAAAGCATGGCCCGATTAGAGACAACAACAACCTCTATATTCTTTATTAAAAAGAGCACAGGAAAAAAAAAATTGCAGAACCTAATTGAAGAGAACAAAGCAAAAATCAGAGGGAAGAAGAACATACTTGGATCCACGATCGATAAATAAACCAAACATGAATATGAAGATGAACAAAGGAAGCAAACAGAAGGTCGGAGAGACAGACGAAGAAGGACAACAGAGAAGAGAAGCAGGCAGCAAACCTAGGGCAGCGGCGATAAAGAGACGAAGATGAACAGAGGAGATCGAAAAGAAATTGAAGGATAAAATTGAGAGGGGCAGAAGATATCCACCCACAGAAGAAGATACGGAGAAGAAAAAGGCGGCCACGAGGGGTAGTAGAAGGCTAGCAGTGGCGGCCGACGGTGGGAAGCAGGAGAGGAGTCGGTGTGAAGCAGGTGGTGACGAGATTGAATTTGAGCCGTAGATAAAAACACCAAGCCCAAACTCTCCCTCATACTTACAGTAGTATAGATATAACCTATCTATATGAATTCAAAGTTTCCAACCGACCTATATTTATGTATAAAATTAAATGAAAGTTGGCTCGATTGATACATTAAGCAATGTGTAGAAATGGTGAGAATATGTTAAACTATATAGTTGGCGATCGAGTCGTGTGAGGGCAACATGTATTATATATGGTTATCTTAAGTTTATAAGAGATCGAGATCTACATATTTTAACACAAGCATTTAAGGTAAATGTATGTATACGGTCTTGATGCCCTTTTATTGGAAATCCAAACTTACATATATCTCAACATGCCCCTTCAAGTACTGTGCCACTGTATTTGAATTCTAACTCTGTGTCGAATAGACATGAACCAAACTTTAATATCTTGTGAAACTTCTAACTCATTCAAAATAATTTAATGCTTCTGTGTGTGTGTGTGGGTCTCCATCACATCAAATTGGGAAGAGGGCAAAATAATTTAATGCTTGTGCCTCGGTAGAGGGAGTAGAAGCCAAGCTCTGGCAGGTACATCAATGCTTGTGGTTTCTTTGGTTAACTTCCTGTTGAAACTCTCATACATTTCAATCAATGAATCATCAAGCTGATAGAGTAGAAATACTTGGTTACATTAGTGCTTGTGTGTGGGTCTCCATCACATCATTAAGATTTAAGAGTGTGTTGTATCTAGGACTTTCAAGTCCACATTCATTGTTTCATGTGAATTTATTCGGAGGAACTCTCTTTAGGGAAGCAGGTGGGGTCTAGACTTATGATCACTTATATTCCTCAAGGCATGATCTGTTGTAATGATTGAAAATGTTTTAATTAACAATTTTGTATAAGGAACACTTTAAGTTGAAAAGTATGAATTTGGTTTCCTAGTTTGGAAATACGTGTTGATGAGTTGAGACTTAGACTTAGAAAAGGCAAGATCTATTGTAATGATTGAAAATGTCTCGTCATATGTAGATGCAACCCTTTTTAAGTCTCAACTCATCAACACGTATTTCCAAACTAGGAAACCAAATTCATACTTTGCAACTTAAAGTGTTCCTTATACACAATTGTTAATTAAAACATTTTCAATCATTACAACAGATCATGCCTTGAGGAATATAAGTGATCATAAGTCTAGACCCCACCTGCTTCCCTAAAGAGAGTTCCTCCGAATAAATTCACATGAAACAATGAATGTGGACTTGAAAGTCCTAGATACAACACACTCTTAAATCTTAATGATGTGATAGAGACCCACACACAAGCACTAATGTAACCAAGTATTTCTGCTCTATCAGCTTGATGATTCATTGATTGAAATGTATGAGAGTTTCAACAGGAAGTTAACCAAAGAAACCACAAGCATTGATGTACCTGCCAGAGCTTGGCTTCTACTCCCTCTACCGAGGCACAAGCATTAAATTATTTTGCCCTCTTCCCAATTTGATGTGATGGAGACCCCCACACACACACACAAGCATTAAATTATTTTGAATGAGTTAGAAGTTTCACAAGATATTAAAGTTTGGTTCATGTCTATTCGACACGGAGTTAGAATTCAAATACAGTGGCACAGTACTTGAAGGGGCATGTTGAGATATATGTAAGTTTGGATTTCCAATAAAAGGGCATCAAGACCGTATACATACATTTACCTTAAATGCTTGTGTTAAAATATGTAGATCTCGATCTCTTATAAACTTAAGATAACCATATATAATACATGTTGCCCTCACACGACTCGATCGCCAACTATATAGTTTAACATATTCTCACCATTTCTACACATTGCTTAATGTATCAATCGAGCCAACTTTCATTTAATTTTATACATAAATATAGGTTGGTTGGAAACTTTGAATTCATATAGATAGTTTATATCTATACTACTATAAGTATGAGGGAGAGTTTGGGCTTGGTGTTTTTATCTACGGCTCAAATTCAATCTCGTCACCACCTGCTTCACACCGACTCCTCTCCTGCTTCCCACCGTCGGCCGCCACTGCTAGCCTTCTACTACCCCTCGTGGCCGCCTTTTTCTTCTCCGTATCTTCTTCTGTGGGTGGATATCTTCTGCCCCTCTCAATTTTATCCTTCAATTTCTTTTCGATCTCCTCTGTTCATTTTCATCTCTTTATCGCCGCTGCCCTAGGTTTGCTGCCTGCTTCTCTTCTCTGCTGTCCTTCTTCGTCTGTCTCTCCGACCTTCTGTTTGCTTCCTTTGTTCATCTTCATATTCATGTTCGGTTTATTTATCGATCGTGGATCCAAGTATGTTCTTCTTCCCTCTGATTTTTGCTTTGTTCTCTTCAATTAGGTTCTGCAATTTTTTTAGACACTAACTAGATTAATATAAAATATCAAAAAACGTTTACTTTTATTGTGGGCTATATAATTGAGTTGTACTTTGACCTATGCATGTCTCTTGGTCAAGCAAGCAAAAGCGTTAAGTACCATTAGAAATTGTATTTATTATTTCCCTTTTCACAATTGAGATGAGAAATTTATTTATATTTTTTCAATAGTGTGATACATTAAAATCCAAAAATGAAAACAAAATTTTAGTTTGAATAATTAACCATGAATACTAATGCAAATTAATTAGAAATCTTTCTTTTGGTTTGACAAAAAAAAAAAGATTAAGTATCAATTTATTAAAAAAATAATTTTTTATAGAGTTTTTTATCTCCTTAAAAAATGTGAAAAAAGTCGAGCGACGCTTATTTGAAACGGAGGGAGTTAAAAAGAAAGAAAAGAAAAGAAGGTCGACAGAGGAAGGAAGGAATACATGTCAATTGCCAACAGACGAGACATGCGGATCATATCGCTCAGTGTTTCTAGACCTATTTTGTTCCAAATCTCGGGACAGATAGAGAACTAAACATCATCCGTCAAGATGATATTAGATGGTGGATTAGCAAGGTCTAGCTCCATCAAAATTATTACTTGTCTCAAAAAAAAAAAAGATGTCAACAGAGGAAGTAAGATTGGAGTTGATGACACAGGTTGGCCGCACCGAATCGAGTTGACATGAGCGAATTGAAGGTGTCGAAATGTAAAGGCTCGGATTTTACAATCATAATTTTCGCATAAAGGAAATTAAAAATGAAATTTAATCGTATTTAATTCAGACAATTCAAGTAAAACTCGTTCTAAATTTTAATAAATCGAACTTGAAAATTTTAAAGAGAACCCCAGCACAATTTTTTTTTTTTATTAAAAAAATCAATTCTATCTCTTTTTCCCATTCTTATCCAATTCTAACATCCAACTCATCTTCACCTCTCTTTGATAAATTCTATCCTCTCATTCCCTCCCTCTCTTCTTTGATTCCCACGTCCTTGGAAAACAAACAAGCCCCTTTACTTTGATTCATCCGGATTCAGCCCCACTCCCAAATCTGCTTAAATCAGGTTTTTTTTTTCTGACCAAAACCCACCAAAGAGCCTCTAACACACACCCTCCCTCTCTTCCCCTCTCCCACACTTAATTGCTTCTTTTGGCCTGGTCAAACACCAATACCCACGCCAAAAACAAAAGATTACAGTAACCCATCCCCCCCTCCTTTCAAAGTGAAATCAGTAAAACACCCCCCTTTATCTTCCTCCTTCACCCCATGTTTTCACCATGGCCACGACCGCTCCCTCTCTCCTTGTTGCCGGCCACCAGCGGCCACCTTGCTTCTCCTCCTCCTCACCACCACGGCACCACCGCCTCACCACCACACCTCCTGTTTTCCGGTGGCCACCAGAGCACCCAGGCGCGGTCCGAGTGCAGCACCGAGCCTCGCCCAAGCCTTCTCCGACGCCCTCCCTCTACGAGAATCTCCCAGGAGCCACCTCGCATCTCCCTTGACACCTCCGAGCAGCAGCAGCCACACCAGAAGCCCGGAGCGCCGAGCGCAGGCCACCTATTCCTCCCTCGCTCTCTTCTGCCTTTCCGGTTCGGTAAGCTTCGTTCTCTTTGGCTTCACCTCCAAACCGAGCAAGGTTCCTCTTTTAACGTCCCTGCACCCTTCCCAGGCCTTATCGTTAGCAGAATCAACTCCTTTGCAGCCGAACGAACTCCGACGACGAGGCATCTTTGAGTTTTCCCGGCGGAGATTGAAGACCCTCGGTGAGTTCCTCTTCCTCTCTCTTTCTTCCTGTCCGTGTTTGTATGTGTGTGTGCTTCGTGGTCTGAGTTCAGGTGGCCGGAGCCCAGCCCCACCGCCGCCGGAGGCCTCCCTTTTCCCCTCCCTCCTTCGGTCTTCCGGGCACAAATGGAGCCCCTGTTCCTTCCTTTCATTCGATTAGGGGAGAAGAAGGTGTGGGCCCCGTGCCACCTATCTTGCCATGTCAGCTGGGTCCCTATCTTTTTTAAACCTGCATTTCGATCAAAATGAAGAAGGGCTCATTTCATTTTAAAACAAGGGATTGTTGGGCCTTTTTGACTTCAGAAACCACAAGCAACAAAATTGGGCTAGATTATTGGTTTTTCTTAATTTAAAACACGAGTTCGTTTTTGGTATTTAATATAATAAAGGAGGGTCGGTTTTGGGTTTTATAAAATGAAAGGGGTTGGTTAGGTAATTAAAGAAGGGTTGTTTTATTAAATGGAAATGATTGAGATTTTAAAGGGTTTGGAAAATATTTTATGAAAGTGTTTAAAAGAAAAGGGTATTTGAAATATTATATAATATTATGAGAGATTAAAATATACGATATTATTTTGAGATTAAGATATAAAATGTGACTTGAGATTAAAGATACGGTGATTTAAAAATATGATATTACGAGACTTGGATTTTAGAAAAAAAAAGAATTTGACGAACATTTTCTAAGGTCGAAATTTATAACTATTTGACTCGGACTTCTAAACGGTTTTCAGAACTAACTTGGGAATTATGTGATCGGTGACTAACTAGCATGATGATATGATTGATTGACTGATAGCATGTTTTGTGTGGACTAATGGCATGATTAGTTGGCTAATAGCATGATGAAATGTTAAGATTTCGTATCGTTCGACTTATGCCTTATGAGCTATGATTAATACGATGGACCGTGAAGATATATGAGTATTATTGCGAATATACGAATGTGACTGACTAAACCAAGACTAAAGAAACATCTTTCAGAACACAAGAAGTACCAAACAAATAAGTAAAAAGCGAAACAAGAGGATTTTATTATCCGCGGACGAAGGCCCAAGAAGCTACTTATAAAAAACGTCCGCGGATGAAAAATAGATACGTGGCGATCATGCCCACATTCCACGAGTATAACACGTGTTGAAAGAGGAACGCCACGTGGCACGACATGCAATAGAGTCGAAAGTCTATAAATAGGGAAAAACTTCATAGGAAGAGGGGACTTTTTGGAAAAGGAGAGGAGAAGAAGGCGGATGAAGATAGATTGAAATCAGAAGAAAGAAGTAAAAGAAGCAATTACACGCGGAAGAAGTCTGACAAAACGAAGAGAATTCACATCCTATTCCGATATCTATCTCCGCGGATGTAAAACCTGTCTACTTTTAGCGTAGAATTCTATTAAGAGTCGATGATCATAAACATCAAGACATCCAACAACGACAGGTATAGTAAGTTAGGTTTCCAAATTGTCTGGGAAAATACTCGATAAGGGAACCGTCATTCGTAATTAAAACAAACGAACTTAACTTCTCGCGGCACAGGTTGGGCCGCGTCGATTCCTTCGGCGCGGGTCAGGTAAGTCCGTTGGGTAGAACGTACATTTCATCAGGGAGGTTCCCGGGCCCCGCATAAAATGGTGGCCTTTCGTTTCGGGGCTTTTCACTGGCGTCGTCTGTGGGAAACCCCCTCACACTAAGGGTTTTCCAATTTTTTATTTGATTAAAATCCACAAAATGAGTTTTCAGATATCTAACATCAAACTTTCTGCTACGACAGATTTATAGTAGCAAGGAAATAGGTGATAGACAAAATCACCAGACTCAGGACATGAGTCAAGGAGATCACCAAGATCAAGAGGCCTCAAGCATGTATGTCCCGCTGACGCCCCCAACTAATCCTCATACCGAGATGGGAGAACAGAATCTTGAAACTCCTCCACAACCCTACGGTAATCAGTATGGATTAGGCGGAGGATTCATCCCACAAAACTTCTGGTATTATGAAGCACGACACGAACAACCCAATCCTTTCCAACAGGAGCAGACCCAGTACTTTTGCTATGATCAATGGGGCCAAAATCCGCGTCAGCAAGGAAATTATAGGCCAGAAGGACAGTATGGGAATTTCGACCATCGTAACACTGTTTATGAAAATCCCAGTAACTGGAACTATGGTTTTCAGAACCAAGAAGTGCCATACCGGACGTGGCAAGACGATCACTATCACAGAGAAGGTAAACACCGACGCGGAGATCGATCGACAGACGTTTCGACCTCGACTAAATCTGACTCTGCAGAAAAAAGAAACGAGAATGCACCAGCCGGGTTCCCATCAGTGTTCACTCATGAAATCTGCTCCGCGGCAGTACCTAAGCGATGGAGGGATGTGAACCTCATGAAGTACGACGGAACAACTGATCCTGAAGATCATCTCTGCCATTTTGCTACTGCTATGGGGATTAACGAGTACAATGACGCCATGCTATGCAGAACCTTCCCTTCAACCTTAACAAAGATCGCGCTAACTTGGTTCACCGACCTTCCCAAAGGATCCGTGACCAATTTCGCCCAAATGTCTCACATCTTCACTTCTCATTTTGGAAGTGCACGGTCGAGAAAAAAGACTATGCTTGATTTGAATTCCATCAGGCAAGGAGCTGGGGAGTCCTTGGGGCATTTGTTCACTCGTTTCACCAGTATGGTTGTACAGATCCCAAACTTCAATCACGAATCAGCTATCATCATACTGATGGGCAATCTAGCTGAAGGGGATTTTAAGACATATTTATTTCGAAAAAAGCCCACGAGTTATGACGACCTAAGAGAGTGAGTCTCTAGACAGATTGAAGCAGAGGAAGCAGCCGCGTCCAGCTCAAAGGCAAATACTGGGAATTCAGGACCTTTTGGGAAATTGATGGGGAAATTCAGAAAGGAGAAAGCCAAGCCTCCTAGACATCATTCGGAGGCAGTAGATTTCCGTCCCCATCGTGATGAAGTGCATATGAACTTAGAAATGGGTCAAGGATCTTGCCGTAGGGAGGATCCTCCGTGTGCCCATCATCCGCGAGAAAATCAATACAGAAGTCACGATGTGAGATCTCCACCTAGAAGAGAGAACCGACCCGATCACAGGCCGCGATGGGAGGACAGAGGTCCTAGGTTTGATGAATCCCGGAATCCACAAGAACAATTTGATAGGCCACATAATCCGCGCAGGGATTTCCCAATCCATAACCGGGGGAGAGGGAGAGGAAGAAGAGGACGCGGGGGGAGATACAATAACACACCGGTAGCTCAAAGATCTGTCAATCAAAGAGAAGCTCGAAAGACAGATGGAGGACGGATACCCGAGCCGGAAGGCTTCATCAACACCCTTGCAGGAGGATTGTCTATGGCCGGGTCTAGCAGACAAGAAAAAAGAAACTATGAGAGGGAAGGAAGACGGCCACCGTCCGCGTCAAGTAGAAGAATTTCTCTCGTACAGCACGAGAACATTTCCTTCACTCCTAAAGACGCGGAGGAAATAAGAATGCCACATTCAGATCCACTGGTCATTCATGCGCAGATAGCTGCCAAAACCGTCAAAAAAGTATTTGTTGATACCGGGTCCTCTGTGGGCATCCTATCGTGGGAAGCATTTTCTCAAATGGGAATCTCCGCGGCGTCACTGAAGCCGTATCCAGGAACGCTAATCACATTTTCAGGAGGAGAAGTACTGGTTGCCGGAACGATCGAACTTACAGTGGTTCTAGGGACGCCTCCTAACAGGCGCATGGAAAATATTGTGTTCACAGTAGTGAAAATTCCCACTGTGTATAATGCTTTGCTGGGCCGAGTCTCGCTCTATAAATTCCAAATGGTAGTTTCAATCTACCACTTTTTGGGGAAATTCCCATTACCAGGCGGAGGAATAGGTGAGGTCCGCGGGCAGCAACCAGAAAGCAGAAGCTGTTACTTAACCTCCATCAAGAAAAATAAAGAAGTAATGTGTGTAAGTGAAAATTGCCAATCCGAGGTCGGAGACAGTGACTCAGCTGAGTTCTCAGAAGCTGAATTGGAAGTTCGGCCGACAGAAGCCAAGATGTCTACCGCTGATGAGAAGATTGCATTTACACCCTTCTCTAACTCAAAGGAAAGAGTCTATCTGGGACAAGCATTGGAAGCAAGGGAAAGAGCCAGAGTGTTAGAAATCATAGAAAGGTCAAGGGACATCTTTGCATGGAGTCCTCGAGACCTGCTAGGTGTCCCGTCTGCAATAGCTTTACACACTTTAAGAATTCGCCCAGGAACGAAACCTGTAGTGCAGAAGAGGAGAAAGATGGCACCAGAAAAAGCTGCCGCGGCAAAGGAAGAAACCAATAAACTTTTAGAAGCCGGCTTCATAGAGGAAGTAGAGGATTCTGAATGGCTTTCAAACGTAGTCCTGGTGAAAAAATCTAATGGGAAGTGGAGGATGTGTATCGATTTTACTGATCTTAACAAGTCCTGCCCTAAGGATAGTTACCCACTTCCATCCATAGATGAACTTGTCGATGGAACCACGGGAAACAAAGTCCTTAGTTTTCTTGATGCATATTCGGGATACAACCAGATTAACATGGATCCTTCAGACAAAAAAGCTACGACTTTCATCACCAGCCAGGGAATCTTTTGCTACCGTGTCATGCCTTTTGGACTCAGAAATGCGGGAGCAACGTTTCAGAGAACAGTTGATCGGATCTTTTGTAATCAAATTGGCAGGAATGTTTCAATTTATGTTGATGATATTGTCGTCAAAAGTGAACGAGCAGAAGATCACGCCGCAGATTTACAAGAGACTTTTGATTCTCTTCGAAGAGGAGGCTTGAACTTAAACGTAGAAAAATGTGTCTTTGGGATTGATTCTGGGAAATTCCTTGGTTTTATGGTTAGCCATAGAGGAATTGATGTTAATCCTGAAAAAATTACTGCAATTCAAAATCTTCAACCACCGCGGACAATCAAAGAATTGCAATCTCTAAATGGAGCAGTAAACTATTTGAGTCATTTCTGCTCCTGCCTGGCGGACAAGTCGTTGCCTTTCTTTGCTCTACTCAAGAAAAAGGGACTGATACAGTGGACTCCCGCATTGCAAGAAGCCTTTGAAAATTTAAAGCTTTTCCTAACATCGCTTCCCACCCTTCACCAACCTGAAAAACAAGAAATCCTCCATCTGTATTTATCTATAAAAAAATGTCACCATCAGTGCAGTTTTGACGCGAGAAGAGAAGTTCCCGGTCTACTACATCAGTCGTGTTCTTCAGGACGCAGAGACGAGATATGAACCAGTGGAGAAAATGATCCTGTGTTTAACATTCGCGGCAAGAAGGCTGAGGCCATATTTTCAAGATCATCGAGTCCGAGTAATGACAGACTTGCCGATGCGACAGATCCTCCACTCACCATGTTTATCAGGGAGAATGATGAAATGGGCAGTCGAACTCACAGAATTCGAGATAGAGTACGTTCCGCGGAAAGCGACCCTCGCCCAATTTCTGGCAGATTTCATTAGTGAGACCAGTTTCGAATCAAGCTCTCTAACGGAAGGAAGTGAATGGACACTCAGGGTAGATGGTGCAGCCAACAAAGATGGATGCGGAGCAAGGGTTACACTAACAACACCTGATGAACAGCAGTACAACTTTGCCTACAAATTGGATTTCCAAACTACCAACAATGAAGCCGAATATGAAGCCTTGCTAGCCGGACTGGAAATAGCTTTGATTAAAGGTGCTAGACAGATTTCAGTTTTCACCGATTCAGAAGTCGTGACGCGGCAAATATCAGAGGAATATGAAGCAAGGACTGGATTGATGCCAGATTACCAGAGAAAAGCGCGAGCACTCTCTAAAGCTTTCTTGAGTTTTTGTTTAACAGCTGTTCCTAGAAGTGATAACCAGCAGGCGGACGCGTTGGCACGATTGGGAGCCGTAATGCCGGAAGAAGTAGGAAGAGAAGTAATTCTCGAAAGGATGAGTAACCGAAGACTGATTCAAGAAATCTATCAGGTGCAAGAAATAGAGACAGAAGACTGGAGAGCACCAGTTGCAGATTATTTAGGTAAAGGAATCTTACCTGAAGACAAAACTGCTGCTAAGAAGATACTTGTCAAATCCTCTCGATTCACGATCAGGGAAGGAAAATTATACAAGAGAGGATATTGCTTACCCGATCTATTGTGTGTATCGTCTGAAGAAGGAAGTCAAATAGTGGAAGAGCTGCACGATGGAGTTTGCTCACATCACCAGGGATGGAGAGCAGTTGTAGCCAAAGCAGTCAGACTGGGATATTATTGGCCTACTATGAGACGCGATGTTCAAAGCTACATACAGAAGTGTGACGCGTGCCAAAGGTTCGGGAATCTAAATCATCGTCCTTATGAAGCAATGAAGAGTATAACCGGAGCTTGCCCCTTTGCCGTTTGGGGAATGGACATCCTCGGTCCATTTCCCACGGCTCCCGGGCAGTTGAAATATGTTTTGGTCCTAGTGGATTATTTCACTAAGTGGGTGGAAGCCGAAGCAATGGGGTTAATAACCGCGGAAAAAGTGAGGAAGTTTCTATGGAAGAACATTGTTTGTCGCTTCGGGGTACCAGAAACAATAATTACAGACCATGGACCTCAATTCGATTGTGAAACGATCAGAGATTTCTGTGTGGGGCTGGGCATCAATCTTAAAATCTCCTCTGTAGCTCACCCTCAGACGAATGGGCAGGCGGAAACAACCAACCGACAGCTGTTACGTGGGATACGAAAGAAGCTTGGAAACACAGCAAAAGGGCGATGGGCTGAGCTCTTGCCATTAGTGCTCTGGTCTTACCGTACATCAACAAAGACTCCCACCGGAGAAACCCCATTTTCTTTAGTATTTGGCATGGACGCGGTCATCCCAGTAGAAAGATTGATACCATCGGCACGGATGATAACCTATGACCCGGATATCAATAATAAAGCACTGGAATTTGAGCTCCATCTCATAGAAGAGCGCCGAATGACAACTGCTTTGAAGGAGCTAGAATACAAGAGGAGGCTTTCCAAGTATCAAGATAAACGAATCTCCCCGCGGCATCTCAAAGAAGGAGATATGGTACTACGACAAGCTACGTCGGGAGGGAAGCTGGATCCAAACTGGGAAGGACCAAATATTATTGTCAAGGAAGTCCAAGAAGGAGCATATAAACTCAGCACGCCCGAAGGGATCATCTTGAACAAGACTTGGAACGCGGACAATCTAAAAAAGTATTATGTGTAACCATCGAAACAGCTAAGTAAATATAAAAAACTAAGTCGCCCCCGCCAAAAAACAAATAAAACGGTTAGAGGGCGCTTTTTATGATGATTCGCATTTAAAATAATACTTCGTATAAAGTCCTGAGACGCTGGAGCTTATATCCGCGTCAGGCCTCTGATCGAATCCGCATTCTCAGAGATGATACTTCGTATAAAGTCCTAAGACCCTGGAGCTTATATCCGCGTCAGGCCTCTGATTGAATCCGCATTCTCAGAGATGATACTTCGTATAAAGTCCTAAGACGCTGGAGCTTATATCCGCGTCAGGCCTCTGTTTGAATCCGCATTCTCAGAGATGATACCTCGTATAAAGTCCTGAGACGCTGGAGCTTATATCCGCGTCAGGCCTCTGATTGAATCTGCATTCTCAGAGATGATACCTCGTATAAAGTCCTGAGACGCTGGAGCTTATATCCGCGTCAGGCCTCTGATCGAATCCGCATTCTCAGAGAAGATACCTCGTATAAAGTCCTAAAACGCTGGAGCTTATATCCGCGTCAGGCCTCTGATTGAATCCGCATTCTCAGAGATGATACCTCGTATAAAGTCCTGAGACGCTGGAGCTTATATCCGCGTCAGGCCTCTGATCGAATCCGCATTCTCAGAGATGATACTTCGTATAAAGTCCTAAGACGCTGGATCTTATATCCGCGTCAGGCCTCTGATCGAATCTGCATTCTCAGAGATGATACTTCGTATAAAGTCCTAAGACGCTGGAGCTTATATCCGCGTCAGGCCTCTGATTGAATCCGCATTCTCAGAGATGATACCTCGTATAAAGTCCTGAGACGCTGGAGCTTATATCCGCATTCTCAAGATGATACTTCGTATAAAGTCCTAAGACGCTGGAGCTTATATCCGCGTCAGGCCTCTGATCGAATCCGCATTCTCAGAGATGATACGTCGTATAAAGTCCTAAGACGCTGGAGCTTATATCCGCGTCAGGTCTCTGATTGAATCTGCATTCTCAGAGATGATACCTCGTATAAAGTCCTGAGACGCTGGAGCTTATATCCGCGTCAGGCCTCTGATCGAATCCGCATTCTCAGAGATGATACTTCGTATAAAGTCCTAAGACGCTGGAGCTTATATCCGCGTCAGGCCTCTGATCGAATCCGCATTCTCAGAGATGATACTTCGTATAAAGTCCTAAGACGCTGGAGCTTATATCCGCGTCAGGCCTCTGATTGAATCCGCATTCTCAGAGATGATACCTCGTATAAAGTCCTGAGACGCTGGAGCTTATATCCGCGTCAGGCCTCTGATCGAATCCGCATTCTCAAGATGATACTTCGTATAAAGTCCTAAGACGCTGGAGCTTATATCCGCGTCAGGCCTCTGATCGAATCCGCATTCTCAGATATGATACTTCGTATAAAGTCCTAAGACGCTGGAGCTTATATCCGCGTCAGGCCTCTGATTGAATCCGCATTCTCAGAGATGATACTTCGTATAAAGTCCTGAGACGTTGGAGCTTATATCCGCGTAAGGCCTCTGATCGAATCCGTATTCTTAAAGGATAACACTTCATTATTAATCGGATCATTAGAGTTTGAAGTCCGGTCAACCTTTCAAAGGACCAAACCCATCGATAAACCACAGTTAAAATATTACAAAAGAAATACTTTTTTGGGATTCCCAAAAAAGTATCATGATTATTGAAAGAAACTACAGCGATTGACTCTTGATTAAAACAAGCATCCTTCAACCTATGCCCGCGGGAAACGCCCTGGGATGATGCAAGTTCTGCCCTGACTTAAACGAAACCCATTTGAGGGAGGACCATCTGACTCTGAGGAAGCCCACTCCGCGTCCACCTCATCTCCCACGGCATCCAACCAAGGTGGATGCTATGAGTCTCGGCAAAGTCATTCCAACCACCCCTCAAAAATAGGACCCTGTAGTCTCCACGCATAACCTCCACAGGAAAATCACGAAGAATCCTAGTAGATAGGAGGATACTCCTGGGAAGACCTGGCCCAAGCCTATCTTCGAAGCAGAGGGGCAAGGACTAACCAAAAACAAACAGATTTCAAGAGATGCTAGCAAATAAACTAATTTGAAAAAAAAATAAAGTTTAAACAACAAATGAACTAACCAGACGAAGAAGTTGCTCAGGAAAGTTAATTCTCTCAGAGAATGACCAAGGTAAACCATCCATGGAAGGCATCATAAAAACACAGCAATGGGTTCAATAGTTTCTTTACAACACTCTCCTTTTTATACAACAAAGGTCTAGACATGTGTCGTGAAAAAACTGAAAGTATTAAACATATATGTTTGAGAGGTCACGTCATTGAGACGAAAGCTACAGTTTCCATGCATAAGATAAACAGTGAATTCTGTTGCAGAATCTTTCAGAAATCCTGAGAAGAGAACATAGTGACAAATGAACCTCGAAAAACTGAATATGCGTGAATAGAGAAATTCCCAGGAGTAGCTGCTGAGAGCTAGCTAAACCCCTACGTTTTGAAATGGATAGAAAAGCCTAAAACCTTATGTAAAAATAAACATTTTTTAGGAACCATTCGAAATTATTTCAGGAGGGACCCGATCCTCGTTATTTATCCCACGCGGATCAACCACCTAAACTTCAAAATGAGCCTCGCCTGTATGAGTGAAAATCATAGAAACCCCCTGCTCAAAGCCATGTGAGTCTACAAAGTCCTTCCATCCGCGACCAAAGTAAAGAAAACCACCATTACGCCGCTCTATGCAAACCATGAAGTTATGCAATAGATAGGACGATAGAAAAACATGACCAGGGATAGCATCGGCATATTCCTCCTCAAACCGAAGTGGAAGTAACTAAAAAAGAATAAAGAAGTATTAGTTAAAAATAAGTTTTCTAAGGATAACTAACGTAGATAGCTCACCAATTGTATAAACTGTTCTGGATAATCAATTGCTTGAAAGAAAGCCCAGTGAGTTCCTAACTCAACAACTCCATCTGCTCTAAAAGACAAAGGAGGAACTATAATAGATCCTCGCATATCGATGAGGCTGGGAAGAACAGTAAAAAACTCCTTACTTATTAGCCACAAGGAGACAATTATACAAAAAGAAAAAAGAAACACATGCGTGACATGCGATGGGTGGCACAACTGTCAAGGGCACGCGTCTATCTTTTTCAAGACAAAATTACCAGGTGTTAAGTCTTTTCCCAATATCGGCAAAAGTAAAAACTCAAAAAGAAATTAAAAATTACATATCGGCAAATAGCGATGAAACCAAAGACAGGAGAACCTCATGAGACGAGTATAAAACTCACCCAGTACATCCAGGAGTAAAGAGCAAACTTAAAAACAAAATGGATCCAAACCCGCAGCCTAGGGCTTTCTATAGAGTCATTATGAGAGAAGAACAACTTCAAACCCTTCGCCTCCCTCTCATGTATGTCCTAATCGATCAAGACGCTCATACTCAGGCTAGACTCTGGTCCCGCTCCAACCAGGAACACGAGGTGAAGGTAGACAAAGATGAAGATGGCCTTTTTTGGCTAACCCAGGGGTGGCACGACTTTACGCAAGCGAATCGAGTCAATGTAGGGTCCGCGCTGATCTTCACCTACATGGGAGATTCCATCTTTGAAGTCGACGTTGTCAGCCCAGATAGCGAAGAAAATGGAGAGATAGGCCGCCCTTGACCTCCCAATAAATTCTCCGCGTCAACTATGTAACGAGCTTGAGGGGATCCAAAGTCCAAACCCTATGAAAGGTTTCTGTACGCGTTTCCCATTATTAATAATAATCAAGATCCCCTCCTTTTATTGTAGTTTGATAAAATATATGAAAATGATGAAGGAACTGTGAATTCCCTTTTTATTTTATTCTGATACATTGAAAAAACTCATATTAAGTGATAAAATTGAAGAGCTACAAGAGGACTACGCGGCAGTAATTCAATTAGAACCACACGACGAAGAGACCGAATCCGAATTAGATTTAGGTTCATTTACTACTTCACGACGCAGACAAACTTGAAAGGAGATATTGCCCTTGTGAAAAAACATCATCGAACTTCCTATTCCCAGGTGATGAAGCATGAGGAATTCATCCCAACCATTATCAATTTGAAAAAGACCGTTTTCGCTCCATGATACGGCCACTGGGAAATCGCGGACGAGATAAGACGAAAGAAAGGCCCATCGAGGAGGGAGAGGTCCATACTCAGCCTCAAATTGGGGAGGCATAACCTACGTATGAAACAAGTCGATGTTTAAGTTGAAATAACTCAAACTTCATTTAAAACAAAGATTAAAAAGATACTCACTAGCCGAGAGAGTTGCTCCACATTCTCAATCTTTTGAAAAAAGGCCCACGGGTTAAAATTTCCAGAAGACATGATATTTACGGCGACGCGACTGACTAACTCAACTCAAGAAATCACAAATAATGGAGATCGGAACCTTAAGAAGAAAAACTCATCCGAAGAAATAAAGACAAGTGGTGGCGAATCTTGAACACCAGGATAAATCCTTTTAACACTTGGAAGGTCCAGAATATAAATATATAAATATTTACCGCAAACGAGGCATGCAAGTAACGCAAATGGTTTAGCCAAGAGAGATCTTCAACCTATTTTCAAAACAAAAGAAGAATCTCAATGACACGACAAAAACCAAGGAACCATATACAGATTCCCAATGTGCATCACCACACAAAAAACATAAGACAAACAAAGTATCTCAAGGAGAATTGGCCTTCTCATTTTCTTCCTCCGCTTCATCATCATCACCTTCGGAATAAGAGTCTTCCGCGTCCATCTCCTCCTTCGAAAGACCCCAGTCAGCATTCTCCAAACTAGGTTCAAATTTCTCCAAAGGGGCACCTGGGTTGTTTGACGAACGCGTCACACTCTGGTTGATCTCTGCAACTGTAAAGGCTCAGATTTTCAAATCCTAATTTTTCGGAAAAAGAGAATTAAAAATGAAATTTAATCGGTTTTAAAACTCGTTTAGCGGATTCCGACCGGAATATAAAATTTGACGAATAATTTCCATCCTTTTACCTCGAAAATTCAAAATAATTATCGGATGGCGATATCCTTGTCGATTTAAAAAAATAAAAAAAAAATCTAATTGATCGAGAGAGTGAGACTCACGAAAACTAACATTTAAAAACTAATTGCGGGATTCAAAATTCACATATTCGAGATTTATTCCGGGTATTGTTTTAACCAATTTCACAATCTACTCTACCCCACCCACTCCCTCCTACCTTACCCTGCAGTGGCCCATTCCCTCACCATTCCTCATGCCTTCCATCAACGTTAGTCGTACCACACCCCCTTCATTTCACTTTCAAGTTCATTCCCTCCATTATTTTCAATCTCCAAGCCATCCCTCCTCTGTTTCACACCTTCACCATCTCCATGCCGTCACCAATTCCATCGTCACTCCATCATCACCAAACATCACCATCGAGGCACCACCATTCCTCTGCTTCGCCGAGCTCAACCCGCCGCTCCCACGCCTTCGTCCCTCCTTGTCCTTGAAGAGCAGTAGCCACAGCACCACGAGACACCTCCTCCAACATCCACCGCCGTCCCGACGCCGCCCAAGGAGCCTCCAGCACCGCCGCGAGCCACCGGAGCTCCATTTCCCCTGTACGAGCGCGCTTTGCCTTCCGGTATGCCGTTCTCATCCGTTTTTAATCGGAATCACCCCAGAGCTCCTCCATCACACTCACCCATATACGACGCAGGTCCGAAGAGCCATCGCGAGCCACCGACGACGCCCAGATCTCCGATCGAGAGCTCCGAAGTCGCGAACTCCCTCGGTGAGCTTCCACCTTTTCTCCCTCTGTTTTGATTCGATTCTGACTTGGGTCGGGCTGTGGGCGAGTGTCGAGTCTGTGTGAGCTGAGTGCGGGGCGTTGGGTGAGCTCGTGAGCTCCGGCGAGCATCGATGGGCGAGAGAGCGAGCGTTGTGAGCTTCCGCGAGAAACAAGGCAGAGTAGTGGGAAAGAGCACCGGGAGCGGGTCAAGCAGCAGCGAGCGCGGGTGAGAGGCGAGCAGCGAGAGCTGGGTCGAGAGGCCTGCGAGCGCAGATGAGTCGGCGGGAGTGAGCACAACCATGGCGGGAGTTTTCGGGTTGAATCAGGAGGAAGAAGAAGTTGATGTGGCTGTGGGGGCCCTTCCTACTTTATATACTCCGTATTTGTTACGGAGTATATATTTAATCGGTTAGGAGTATATATAATTGCGGGTTAGTTTCGGTTAGTTTCGGTTGGGTTCGGTTCGGTCGGTTCGGGTTACCCGTTTATTATTTAACTAATTAGCGATATTTAAATCAGTATATGATATTTATGGATTTAAAAGATAAAATATTATTTCTATAGATTTAGAAAGGGTTGGTTTATTAAATAAAAATGGTTGGAATTCTAAAGAGTTGTGGGATATATTTTATGATAAGTGGTTAAAAAAAAGGTATTTAAAATATCATATAATATTATTTAGACTTGGAGATTTAAAAAGAATTTGGAAAAGAATTTCAAGGCCGGAAAATGATCTAATGAATAATTTAAAAAGGGATTTTAGCAAGTATTTTCAAGGGTCGGAATTCTTAACTGTTTAATTTGGATTTTGAAATGGATTTGGGACTAACTTGGGAACCCGACTTATTCGATGACTAACTAGCATGATAAAATGATCGTTTGACTGATGGGATGATATGTGTGACTAATAGCATGACTTGTGGTGAATTATATTAGAGATTAAAGGTTAGTTAATTACTTAATTATGATAATGATGATATATATATATCCGTATGCAAAGTATGAGTATAAATTGATAGTATGCGAATTTGGCTAAGTATGATATGGAGGTTATCTTAAGCTGATGAGTTGGCAAGTTACGATGAAAACGATATGAGGTGGTGAAACGAGATGAGAAATTGATTTGAGACATTAATATTGTTGATGATGTGATGGTTAACTTATATATATATACTTTATGTGAATCTCGTGTGTGTTATTTGATATGCATTGTGTAAGTTAGACTTAGACTTATTCTGTTACTTATCTTCTAGGTGAACTTTAATCTGTCTGGATTTGCTTGATTGCAATATTGCTTGGATTCTGCGCTTCTCCAGGTAAGTTCTTTGAACTTACTCATGATGGGCGCTCTATGCACTGGGTGTTATATAGTAGGCTAGTGTTCATGCACCATACGACTTAGAATCACGCTTAGGATCTAAAATGGAAACCATATGACTTGCTATATGTCTTTGCTAGAAAACGGCCGTTATAGGTGTTTATTGGATGTGACCTTTTTCTATATTCTTGTCATCTTAGTGGGGCTTATTATAGAAAGTTGTTTGCACTTGATGGGTGAGGTAGGCTTTTTGGTAATAAGTCGCCATAGGACTCTTAGAGCATTATGCCTTATATGGGTGTCGTTGTTTGCCTTCCCTTCATAGTTAGTAGGCTCCTTACGTAGGGACGACCTGCACCGTGGGTGAGGTAGTTCCCTTTGAAGGCAGTTGCTAGAGGATTCCTTATGAGCCTAGAGGGACATGCTATTTGGCATTTTATTGTAACTGCGCGCCTCTTTATTTATGTCTGCACTTAATTATTCGTATGCTTGTCTGTTTAAGTTCCGCTTTGCATTACGCATTTCATTTTAGGAATAGGATGCTTATTATATGCCTCTCAGAGTGTGTTTACACACGCGCATGAGTGACCTGATGATTGACCCAGATCCCCCTCAATTTTTTTAGATTCAGGTAACCGCTAGCCGCTATCTTTGCTTATATGGATGCTTGGCGGGTTCAGACTTTTGGCGTTAGATTGAGAGCTCGAGAGACCACTAGACTTCATCTCTTTTACGTTGTTTTGTCCCGGCTCTGCCGTGGCACCTTTGGGATTGCATTTTGCTTTAACTTCACTTATGCTGGTTGCATGCCTAAATGGATTTTTCCGCGTTGTAGACTTAGGACAGGCACAGGGGTTTACCCCGGGGTCTCCAACGGACCTTACGGATTTGAGTGAGAAATCCCGCTTTAAACTACAAATCTTCGGTTTCAAACCTTCAACCTGTACTCGGAGCGCAAGATCCTAGCGAGGGGTTTTATCCCTCGAAACGTAGCTCGGGAATCATAATCTCGGGCCGTTACAGCAACCATTCCCTTCCGAAAATAACTAAAACATTTGTCTTTCAGAATACTGGAGCCCTTTGGAGTCTGGAGACACGCTTTTGCCACGGAAGATAGAAAAGAGAGACCAGCCTCAGTTTTAACCCATTCAAAGGATAAATACTTCAAACCCTCAGGACTCTGAATCCATTGTAAAGCTACATCCTGATTTTCTCGCGCCTTCTCGATGTCAAGCTCCTGTTTGGTCATAGATAGCTCCTCTCTGAGAATTGAAAGATCCTCCTCCATCTTTTCTAGGATAGCCTGTTTGGCTTGGAGAAGCTTTTGTGAATTACCTTCAGAAGCTTCTAACTCCTTGACGGGGGAGGCGGCAGAATTTGAAGAAATTTTCAAGTCATCATATTTCTTCTGAAAAGCAGTCATGGCCTTCTTCAGATTTTGCACTTCTTCGTGAAGCTCAACCGATCTTTTCTTAAACTTCTCCACTGAAGCTGGATCCCCAACTGTGTTCCCAAAATGCGGAGCTTGTGGTTCAATTTTTTGATTTCTTCATCTTTCTTCCTGAGGTCTTCTTCTCCACAGACCATGCGCCTCTCAACGTCCGGTTGAATCACCCTTAACTATAAGATCAAAGTAAAAGGATCCGAAAATGGAACGCGTCAGGTAAGTAAAGAAAGTAAATGAAAAACAATAAAAAGATCTAAACTTACCCATTGAATTAAGCGATCAAAATAAGCAGAGAGAGACAGGGTCCATGTGCTTAATATATCCTTGCTCTGGGAGGCAACGTTTTTTGGTTGGGAAGGCAAGACCTTGCAAATCAACTGGATCAAAACCAGGCATAGGAAATTCACGAAGCGTAGCCACACCCTCCAGAAAAAGCTCTTGTTTATCTGAAGCGATTGGCCCAGCAACCATGGCCAATTTCCTCTTTTTAGACCTTGAAGATTCTGGCGCGGACGGACAAATGCGTTCTTCTCTAAGGGCAGGAACCAAAGACGAAGATTCAATAAAGGCGCCAGTCTCATCCGCGACACCCATATCAACAGTTGGTGTCACTTCCAAGACAGGAGGAGGAGCAGGAGGATCATCGGCTACCGAACTCGGTTTCTTCTTCTTTCCCGATTTTGCTTTGTGCCGCTTCAAAAGTGCATCCAAATCCATTTATCTGTAAAACACAATGCATTTTCTAATGAGTTATTCATTCTAAGAAAGGTAAAATATGAAAATACAAATTATTAAACAAAGAAGCCACCTAGTCGCGGATGAGGCATGCTCAAGCCAGCCATCTCAAGACGTAACGCGGACAACATTTTATCTCATGGAAATATAGGAATATGAGAAAAGGACGACTTGAACTGAGAAAGATTGGAAATTTTTGGTTTTGAAACAGAGCAAAAAGGCCCTGGGACTGTTCGACAACCAAAGCCCTGTCCGGATTTGTCGCGGACCAAAAACCACTTATGTTTCCAGTTTGGTTTACTAGACAACCTCTCCATGTATTTACAACTCGAGTTGCATTGGTAAAATCTTGTGTCTTGAGTCCCCTTTTTCAGAGAGAAAATGCTAAGCATCAACTTCAATGAGGGGGCAACACCAATCTCCTTACATCTCATAACGAAACTCGTAAAAAACATCCAACCATTGGGAACGATTTGAGCAGGACTCAGGTTGTACTCCTCCAAAAACTTTGAGAAAAGGGGACGAAGAGGGAGCCGAAAACCTCGAGATAGACTGGCTGCATATACAACTAAGCAATCTTCATAGGCATCCAGGCATCCACCTCCTTTCTCAGGAAGACAAAATTCGACACTCGCCGGCCACGGAAAAACTTGCGAAAGGGCATCAAGGTCTCCAAGATTTAATAGGGTAGTACAACCCCTCAATTTACCCATTGGGGATCTCCATGGATGAATCCTGTCGGGCACAACTGGTGGACGGCTAGTTGGGGGAGGAAGAAGTTTGAAGTCCCCCAAAAAGAGACAGGAGTCAAGATCCTTCAAATCATACACGGGAGTATCCAAATCACTCAAGTTCTCCTTAGAACAGATCACCTTAGGAGCGTCCGCCAAACCAATGGGGGGAAGCTCATGAGGAATCCAAACTTCCTCTGATTCTCGATTCGCCGACTGAGACGCGGATAATGTCCCCGCGTCCACGGAAGAACTAGCACTCGAATTATCCGCAGCTGTTGCATTCTCACCATCCACGCATCCCTTCGAAGAAGAAGAAACTGAGTAAGGTGAAGAATAGTAATCAGGGTCAGAACGCTTCCGATGCCTTCTCACCTTGATTGGGCTACCATCAGGTCCAATTCGGTCCGGGGTAGACGCGGACGTAGAAGAAGACGACTCTGACAAAGAATCATCAGAGGAAGAAGAAGAACTCCCTGAGGAGATAGAAAGTGGCTCCGGAGACGGACGCGCTTGAGAAGATGAAGCAACATCACCTCTCCACCCTTCATCCCTCTCAAAATCTTCTAGTGAGTCACCCTCCTTTTTGAGATTAGCCATTTCTAAAAGAAACTAGAAGAAAATTGTACGAAAACCTTTACTAACGCAAAGTAAAGTTCCATTCGAAAAACACCACTGAAACACTTCCATACCCAAATCTACGATCTAAAGGATAAAAAATCAAAGAATTCAACAAGGAAAACTCAAGAACAGCCAAGAACAAAAAGAATTACCTCGCGGAAATTGAAGAAAACCACCAGGAACTTCAAAACAAACCGCCGGAACGCTAGAAGACCGCTGCCGGAAAACTAAAGATAAAGATTAAAGATTGCGAAAAGTGGAAAAAGACAAATGTGGGTGAAAAAGTGAACGGAACAGGGTAACTTATAGGAGAATAACCGACGTTTGAAATTCCAAACGTAAATGGGCCCAATGGGCCCAAATTGGGCCGTGACTCAATAAAAAAGAGGCCCATTAACCCCATCAGAATCAACAACGATAACAAAGCCGCAGATGTTTATATTTTGTATCGATCCGCGTCAATTACTAGACATAATCAACACGGACCGAGGAGCTGTGACTAAACCAAGACTAAAGAAACATCTGTCATAACACAAGAAGTACCAAACAAATAAGTAAAAAGCGAAACAAGAGGATTTTATTATCCGCGGACGAAGGCCCAAGAAGCTACTTATAAAAAACGTCCGCGGATGAAAAATAGATACGTGGCGATCATGCCCACATTCCACGAGTATAACACGTGTTGAAAGAGGAACGCCACGTGGCACGACATGCAATAGAGTCGAAAGTCTATAAATAGGGAAAAACTTCATAGGAAGAGGGGACTTTTTGGAAAAGGAGAGGAGAAGAAGGCGGATGAAGATAGATTGAAATCAGAAGAAAGAAGTAAAAGAAGCAATTACACGCGGAAGAAGTCTGACAAAACGAAGAGAATTCACATCCTATTCCGATATCTATCTCCGCGGATGTAAAACCTGTCTACTTTTAGCGTAGAATTCTATTAAGAGTTGATGATCATAAACATCAAGACATCCAACAACGACAGGTATAGTAAGTTAGGTTTCCAAATTGTCTGGGAAAATACTCGATAAGGGAACCGCCATTCGTAATTAAAACAAACGAACTTAACTTCCCGCGGCACAGGTTGGGCCGCGTCGATTCCTTCGGCGCGGGTCAGGTAAGTCCGTTGGGTAGAACGTACATTTCATCATGGAGGTTCCCGGACCCCGCATAAAATGGTGGCCTTTCGTTTCGGGGCTTTTGAGTGACTGAATGGAATGATGAGAATGATATGGTCTTATGGAATGTGATGAAATGATGAATGATTGAACTTGATGAGATGATGATTACGATGTGGTTAATTCTATTGAATCATGTGTGCCTTGAGCGATTGAATGATTAGGCGTAGACTTATACATATATGTTCTGATGTGTATCTAGGTGATACTTTGTGATTATGAACGATGTATGCTGGATCTTCTATTATGCTGTTCTGCATAGCCAGGTAAGTCTCTTCGGAGCTTACTCAGATTGAATAGAGCTATTCCCTGCTTTAGGTGCATGATATACTAGGTGTTGCATTCATGATCAGCATGCCATGTAGTACCATGCTAGGTAGCATCTACGTTGAGCATCCTATTTCTTTATGCGTATGTAAACAGAACGGCCGTTATCTGTGAAGTAACTAGAGTCATTGCTAGGGTCATAGGACGACCCAGTCTCATCGGGTCCCGTCCTGAGTCAATCGAGTCATGCACTTCCTTATATTATGAGATGCCTGCGGGCTTTATTGTGGAGCGGGTTAGGCATGCGTGCCGCCCTATTATGAATGAATGCATTCACGAGCTTGCCAGTCTCCGCCCTATCGGAAGGGGGTGGAGGTAGGAGAGGGACATACCACTTGGTATTTTGTGCAAAGGCCTTATTATTATTATGTACTTGATCTTAGGAGCATGTTAGTGTGTTAATATTCCGCTATGCATCTAGAAGCATCTTTATTAGGTATAGCGTATATGTGTGCTTATGGTTGGGATGCAGAGCTAAAGTGGGCATCGATCTGATCTCGCCCCATATCAATTTTTTTAGGTATTATTTATGTTCATCATATCGGTGCTGTTCGCTTATTGCGCGGGTCATTTTGTCGGCGGAGAGTGAGCGCTGGAGTATAGACTTCACCAGACTCTGATTATACTTTTTCGGTTTTACACTTTAGACTCCGTTTTGACCCGGCTCTGTCGTGGCACACTTTTGTATTACACTCGTTTTCGTTAGTCGCATGATTTCTGATTTCCACGCTTAGACTTACGACAGGTACAGGGGACTTCCCCGGGGCTTCCCGTTCAAATACAAACAAGCAGTGATCCAATGTCAAGCAGAGAGAGACGTTATGTCCAGGTTTTACCCCTAGTTGTAAAGCAAGGTAAGTGCTCATGGCGCTTAATAGTTAATACTCTCCTGGAGAATTTCATTCTTCCATCTGGAAACAAAATCACAAGTAGTCTCGTTTGAAAAGAAACTAAGATTTCATTCTTCCATATTAATAACTTAATCTCGAACCTTGAGCGGATAGCGGGAATCGAACCCGCGTCTTCTCCTTGGCAAAGAGAAATTTTACCATTCGAGCGTTTTGTCCTTCTTGAGAAAGAAGATGTTCACATATATAGTATATGTGTCTTGACCTCATTTGTGCAGAGCTGGGCCAGATACTGTCTTCAATCAAGGTCATTCCAATTGAATTTGGAATCTTTTTTCATTAAATTCATTCAAGAAGTTAAAGTTTGACCCCTCCCTCTTTTTTTTATTTTTTATTTTATTTTTGGGACTTATATTGATTGAATTTTACTTTGTCTCACAACCCGAAAATTTTCGAATTCGGGGGAAAGGAAAAATATTAAAGAATAATATGTTATTAGAGAGTAGTAATGCTTTGCAATTAAAGAATCCATAATGGGTAGTTCTCATGGTGAAGTATCACAATTAAAGAATCCATAAGTGTAGGGGGTCTCATTGAATTTTCAACTTTCCTTTTCAAGTATTGTTATAAGACATATATCTGTACTTGTTAGGTAGGTTTATCACGTATGCACGATCGGAGATTCCTTGTCTGAGATGTGTTTGTTTGTTGCTTTCCTTAATTCCCATGTAATGTATGAAACCATTTGCAATCCCATTAAACTATTATGCATGCCATATGCAATGCATAACCATTTGTCCATTTGCAACCCATCTATACCATATACGTCTTCTTTATATATATACTAGTGTATGCCCCGTCCCCTGCACGGGAATATATTAACACAATATTATAAATTTTCACTTATTATCTATAAAAAATTCCTATTATAAATATGAAAATAAATAAATAAATATGAATTACATTATGATAATTAAACTAATAACTGGAAATATAAGATTAAAATTAATCTAGATCTAAATAACTCATTCTCCTAAAAAATAATATAGATATAAATAAAATAACTATGAAATAATTAATTTTGATATAAATAATTCTTTACACAAAAAATAATCGATATATAAATCGTCCATATGCCAAATTTATATATAAATCGTCCATTGGAAAGATTATTTATAATCCAGATAAAGATACACTTATATGGCAATTTGTATATCTGTATATGCTAAATTTATTACTATTATTGTGTTTAATTATATTGATATAATTATTTCCTTATATAATATTTACTCTTGTATAAGATATTCCATCTATTCAATTATATGAATTAATGGTAAAATAAAATAATTATTTTTATGAATTAATGGTAAAATAAAATAATTATTTTTAATTACATAGATTAGAACTATCTTATTATTTTTATTATATTTCCTTTTTGAAGGGAGAAAGTTTTGCGAGACGCACTCACGCGTCGCCACGTAGGCAGATTCACTCACACGCCGCCACGCAGGCTTCAATGCATCGGTTTTAGTATATGTATATAGATAGATTTTGCCTATTTTTAAAATAATTTTTTTTCTGTTGACGACGCTACTTCTCTTCGTTGATCAGGCAAACGGGCAAGTCAGGACTTACTCTTGTGTACAATGTGCTCCACCGCCATTCAAATCGGCCGTTATCCGGGTACCGGAATCCGCAAGCTGCTTTCCGGATGGCCGGTGACTCAAGATGATTCCGACCTGCCGGCTTCCCGCCCTGCCCCCGTCGGGGGCACTACCATTCAGGACACCAACCCCGAAAAGAGCCCCGACGTCGGTCATCCTTAATAATTATCCTCCATGTAATACAGGCTGCGCGCCAACTGCAACACCCTTAATTTATATTACTAAATTTTGAATAATAGAGATCAATCGAAATTTGGTAGAATTGAATTTCATGGATCATAGATCTAGAGCTTCCATTGAGCTCACTACTAAAAAAACAGGATTTAGCAACGGAAAATAGCAACAGATTTGGCAACGAATGACTGTGGCTAACCGGTTTAACCACGGACTCGGCAACAGTCGGGCCATCCGTAGCCATATGCCTCGTGACTAAATTTGGGCCGACGTAGCAACGAAAAATAGCAATGAACTCATACTGTCGTGGCTAATTCCGTGGCTGAGTATGACTTATGAATGTCGTGGCTGTGGCGACGACAACAGCGTCGAAAATACTCATCGCAAATGTCGTGGCTAATTTTGTGGTTGAGTTCGTTGCGGGGAATAGGTCATGGGTATTGCTGATTCCGTGGCTGAGTCATTGCTATGGTCGTGGCTAATGGCAATGCTCAATTGGTTGCTACCTTTGAAGCTAGATTCGTGGCTTACGTTGTTGCGATGAATTGAATGCGCTATTTATACGATAGAGAATACAAAACACAACACCATGCACAAAATGCACAACTAATGAGTCCAAATACAAATTACAAAACATAACGTCATTCACATGATGTACAATATCCAGAAATACTACACCTAAGAAAAGGTACCAACCCACTTATGAATCTAGACACTAGTTTGAGAACTTCTGCCTTGTTCTTACACCCAATGCTTCACACTGGACCATCTAGAGATTGAACTGCAATGAGGGCAAGATTCCATTTTTTATGCCCAAGCATGAAATTAAATGGCCCTATTCAATTACAAAAAGATAAAATACAAATCAAATACTAAATTTCATAAATGACATATTGAATAAGTAATTTTTTTTTTTTTAAATAACAAGTTCATAGACAAAGCCATCAAAGATATACAATGCATTGATTCAAAATAACCTAAATCCAACCTCAATTAGACTTAGCCTAAATCCAAATCAAATATGCCCTTATAATATAAGTAATAATGAAATCACTGTCAACTTATAATCACAAACACGCATTCATAAACACAAAGTGAAACTTCAACTATCAACTTCAATTCTCAAAGCAGAATTTGACATTAAACAGCTGCATTCAAAAACTTATAAAAACCTACATTTCAAATCCTAATTTATATTTTATAAAAATTATGTACAGACCTTTAATGAGTTTTGGAGATTCTCCAAGTGATAGAACTCAAAAATCATTAACCAATTATTCATGAAAATTGCTTAAAGTAGGTGTCACGGAATTTGTACACTGTTTTCATTAAATTCATCAAATATTACTATGACCTTTAAAAATCACGAAACCAGTGCCAAACACTTCTAAACTTCCAAATATAACTGTTCTCAAAAGCCCTAATTCAGATTCGAATCACATAATTCCCAGTATCCAAAACAACACGATGTCCTGAAGTTGACAGATTTCAAACACTCTTCAATTAGGTTTTAACACACATTTTAATAACAAATCAAAATGGAAACAACCATTCTTAACCACCAAAGTCCTTAAAAAAAACCCTAAAACCCAGATTATCACAAAATAAAGCAACCATCTCAGATTTGAAGCACCAAACATGGAAGCAAAAAAACAACAAGTCTTCAATGTCTCAAAATGTTTCTGACTTTCTGGACAGCAACATTATTGCTTGCATCTACACCGAATTTCAACATTATTGTTATTTTGAAGCATCAAATAAACTGAAATTTTGGACAACATAATTATTGTTATTTTGGTATTTCTGGACAGCAACTCAAAAATGTTTCAGAAATTATACATCGGCATTATTGTAATTTTTTCAAATAAATTGAAATTTAGTGAAGACGCATACCAGATCTGGAAGCTTGATGAAGGGGAGAGTGTTTGACCTGGCGGAGCCGCCGTTGGTGGCCGAAAAGGCCAGGAATCTGAGCACAAAACTGCCGAACGGTTGCGGGTTTCCTTTCAAGTTTTCATTTCAGATATGTGGGAGAATGTGTTTAAGGGACGATATGCAGGAGACAATAGTAGAATGAGGGGATAGGGGAGCAATGGGGACTGCTGAAGGCGACGCTCCCTCCAGGCTCTGCCAGATTGGAGTCTCCACCGGTGTCGTTCTCCATGGTGGTCTGTCGGCGTCGTTCACCGTGGTTAGAAGACAGGGGGCGAAGGGGCTAGGACAAGAGTGGATGAGAGGAGTATGAGAGATCTGAAGTTTTGGGTAAGACAGAGATCTGGAATAAATGAAGAGGGAGGGGCGAGAGGCGATGAAGATAATGTGAGAAAAGAGGCGGTGCCCAAAAAGTGAATTAGGGTTATACCGCGGGATGCAGAGTTAAAGTGGGCATCGATGATCCCGCCCCATATCAATTTTTTTAGGTATCCGTTGTGTTTACTGCTATTGATGCTGATTTGAGTCCATGACTGCTGGGTCTAACATGACGGAAAGAGAGAGTTGAGATTTCAACTTCACCAATTTAATTACGGCTCGAATTTGAATGGTTGATCATATTTTGACCCGGCTCTGCCGTGACACTTGTATCCTAGTTTGCTTTCCGCTTTACTTTCGATTGAATTGGATTTTGTGACATAGTCTTAGGACAGGTAAAGGGTACCCAATGACCCTTCGAGGTTTTAGGGTTTGAAACCCCTCTTTCTACTAATGTTAAATGAGTTTGAAACCTCGACCCGTACCTGGATTGTAAGATCCGAACAAAGGGTTTTATCCCTTGAAACGTAACCTGAAAATCATAATTCCGGGCCGTTACATATCACAAATAATAGAGCACAAAAAAAAAAAATCACATCTAATAAAATCTACTGAAAAAATAAAGAAAATGAAAAATAAGAGACCGACAGTGTTCGAACTTGGGTTATTTGGACTTGAGTTAATGAAGTAGGAAAAAAATAGGAATGAAAGATGCCAAGAGGGTTCGAACTCGGGTGGGTTATGAATCCTCAAATTGAATCGGTGTTTCCATATTTTCATCCTCTCACTTCCGCACAAGCGGCGCCCATCAGCTACTCACCACCACTGCTTTGTTCCTCAGGCAACCGCCCTCCGAAGACCGTATCTCGTCGGAGCCTTTGCCCGTTCGCCGTCACCGCTTATGCCACCACTGCTTTGCCAGGTCTTTTGTTCGTTCTCTTGCTTCCTAATCGATCATCGTTGCTGCCTCTCCACCTATTGATTTCTCAAGCCCTCCGCCCTTCCTGATCTCCGCCGCTCTCCGCGTTGCAGTCGAATCGCCGGTCTGGATTTCGCCTCCACCGACCGCCATCGCCAACTTTAGTATTGAGAAGGTACAGACAATCCAACTTCTCCCTCTCTCTCTGCAGGCGTTTAAGTGCTGTCTTTGTATTCTTCCGTCTTCCAGTTTGATTGGAACCTTCCTCTTCTTTGGGTCTCTTCTTTCTTCCTTGCTTTCTCCTGGCCTGCAAGCATGTTCAACCTCTACTCCGTCTCTCACTTTCTGAATGGCAGTTTTCATCTGGTAAGTTTGATTTCAACCCTAAATTATGCTTCGTGATTTGCTTTAGTTGTAGTTGTAGTTGTTTGTTTTTATGCCTCCAAGGTGTTCGTAGAAATGCTAAGATAGATTTTGTTTTAGTTTTTTTTATTAATGCCTGAGTTGTGCAGAATAAACCTAGCTTGCAACGATCAAGTGTTGGAGTTAATGCATATTGAAGGTGGGTTTAAAGGAGGTGCCCTTTGGACTTCCCACATCCCACATGGAAAGTTCAAAGGGTACCCTAAAGGGTTTTTAAGGAGTCTCTTCCACTACCTATATTGAGAGGTTGAGGAGGAGATGGGGCACCCACACGCACGCCCGCCGCCGCCGTCCGTCCCGGCTCGACTC
Source organism: Persicaria tinctoria (assembly GCA_037127255.1). NCBI lineage: Eukaryota > Viridiplantae > Streptophyta > Magnoliopsida > Caryophyllales > Polygonaceae > Persicaria > Persicaria tinctoria. The sequence goes on along the minus strand of JBANSL010000007.1, from coordinate 12,749,276 downwards.
GTGCTCGTGCTCGTGCTCCGAGGTTGGAGTTAATTTTTTGCGGGAAAAATTATTATTGAGGCCGAAGATATTGCGGATTAGCTTGTTCGTGCTTATCCGCGAATATCTATTTTTTCACTGGAAAATTATCTTTTTTCCGATATCTTTTAAAACCGGTTTTGGATGAGCACATATCTTCTATTGATAGACTCGAATCTCTCCTTTACTTGCGGGCTAAGGAGGATTTCGGAGCCTATATAAGGAGGATTAGGGCTCTGCTTTTCAACACACAGCGAACACAATCGCCTCTCTCCCTCTCCTGTTTTCTCCTACCCTTTTTCCGATATCTTTTAAAACCGGTTTTGGATGAGCACATATCTTCTATTGATAGACTCGAATCTCTCCTTTACTTGCAGGGTCATCATCCTACAGTGAGAAACGTATTTAAAAGTAGGATCATGGCCGCCGTCGAGATCTCCTACAAGAAGCCGCTGCTCGATCTCTCAAAGCTGGAGCCTTTGGATGGCTCGAACTACAAGCGCTGGTCCCAGAAGATGCTGATCTTCTTTGAGCAACTGGAGATTGACTATGTGTTGCTGCAGGATCCACCCGCCGCCCCTGCGGTTGCTGCTATTGCTGATGGCGATGCGCCGCCCAACCCGCCTGCGCCTTCTGCGGAGCTCGTGAAGTACCAACGCGACAACAAAACCGCAAGAGGCTATCTGCTGAACCACATGACGAACGCTCTGTTCGACCTGCTGCTGATCCAGAAGTCTGCTAAGACTATCTGGGAAACCCTGGACAAGAAGTACGGCACCGACGATGCTGGGAAGCGCAAGTACGTGACTGGACAGTGGATCCAGTTCAAGATGGTGGACGACAAGCCTATTATGGAGCAGGTGCATGAGTACAAGAATTTGGTAGCGGATATACTGGCTGAAGGGATGAAGATGTGCGAAGTTCTTCAGGCGAACGTCCTGATTGAGAAATTGCCTGAGTCATGGGCACGCTGCCGCAATCACCTCAAACACAAAAAGAAAGATCTTACCTTGGAGGAACTCGTTAGCCATCTGAAGATCGAGGAAGCAAACCGGCTGAAGGAGAAGGAGACCTCCAACACTGCTGCTGACACGGTAAAAGCTAACATTGTTGAATCTCCGCAGGTCAACAAGAAAGGCAATAAGCCGCCTTTCAACAAGAAGAACAAGAAGGGCCCTGGAGGACAAAACAACAAGCCTGCGAAGTTCAAGAAGAACAACAATGGAGAGAAGCAGAACAACACAGGCTGCTATGTGTGTGGTCGACAAGGCCACAGGGCGTTCCAGTGCCGCGAGAGGAAGGATGCTCAGTATGCTGTCCAAAAGAACAACAGACAACAGGAGAAAGGCGTTGCAAACGTCGCTGAAGGTGTTGCTCCTGAAATCATTGCTGTAGTGGTCACTGAAGCTAACATCATTGGGAGCATGACCGAATGGATTGTGGACATTGGGGCCACAAAGCACTTCTGCGCCAACAGAGAGCTGTTTGATGAGTTCGAACCTGCAAGCGGAGCTGAGAAAGTCTACATGGGGAACTCAAGCCATTCAGAGGTGCTGGGCAAGGGGAAGGTCTCGCTGAAGCTCACTTCAGGTAACATCATGAGCCTGCAGAATGTCTTTTATGTGCCTTCCCTGCGACGGAACCTGATCTCTGGAGGGCTCTTATCTCGAGCCGGGCTAAAGGGAGTCATGGAAGGTGACTCTATAGTCTTGTCCAAGAATGGAAAGTTTTTAGGGAAGGCTTATAAGTTTGGTGAATTGTTTGTTTTGCAAACTGTTGTTGATTCTGCTAATATAGCTTCTACTTCCGCTTATATCGTTGTTGATGTTGATCTTTGGCATGCTAGATTAGGTCATGTGAATGTTGAATCTGTGAACAAATTGCATAAAATGGGCCTAATCTCAAACTTGGGTAATAATGATCATAAAAAATGTGAAATTTTTGTGGAAGCTAAGTTCACTAAGAAACCTTTTAAACCTGTAACAAAGAGGTCCACAGAATTGCTAGAATTAGTTCACACCGATCTAGCTGATTTTAGGAACTCTGAGAGCAGAGGTGGTAAAAAGTATTACATCACATTTGTAGATGATTATTCTAGATACACCAAGTTGTATTTGCTGAGATCTAAGGATGAGGCAGAGAAAATGTTCTTAATCTACAAAGCTGAGGTAGAAAACCAACTTGATAGAAAAGTTAAAAGACTTAGATCCGATAGAGGTGGGGAGTATGGGACAACGTTTTTGAAAGAATTCTGTGAGAATAATGGCATAATTCATGAACGTACAGCACCCTATAGCCCTCAATCGAATGGAGTAGCAGAAAGAAAGAACAGAACTTTAAAAAACATGATGCTTTCTATGCTTGTGAGTTCTGGGTCACCCGAATCTTTGTGGGGTGAAGCTGTTCTTTCTGCAAACTACATTCTTAACAAGGTACCACATAAGAAGTTAGACAAAACCCCTTATGAACTATGGAAAGGACATCCTCCTAACCTACGGTTGATGAAAGTGTGGGGGTGTTTAGCTAAAGTTGGGATTCCTGCATTTAAGAGAGATAACCTTGGATCTAAGACTGTTGATGCCATGTTTGTTGGTTATGCTGAGAACAGTGCTGCCTATAGGTTTATGTGCTTGCATGACAGATCTATGTGTGAATATCGTGATGCTGAATTTTTTGAGCATATTTTTCCTTTGAAGAAAGATCATGATAGTATTCCTGCTGTTTTTGAACCTGCATCTTTGTCTTTACCTGCTTCTATCAATGTTGATGAACCTAGTGAAATTAGAAGAAGTAAAAGACGTAGAACTGAAACTAGCTATGGTCCTGATTTTGTGACTGCTTTCTTAACTGAACTCCGTGATTTAGATGAAATCAATGAAGCTCTAGTTTATGTTCACATGATAGAGGATGAACCTAGAACATATAAAGAAGCTATGAGTTCTGTTGATGCTAGTTTTTGGAAAGATGCTGTAAACAGTGAAATTGAATCTATCACAAGTAATCACACTTGGGAACTAGTTGATTTGCCTAGAGGTTATAAGGCCATTGGTTGTAAATGGATCTTTAAGAGGAAACTTAGAACAAATGGTTCTATTGAAAGATTTAAGGCAAGACTAGTAATCAAAGGATTCACACAGAAACATGGAGTAGATTATTTTGACACCTATTCTCCAGTAACTAAGATTGCAACCATTAGAACATTATTTGATTTAGCATCTAATTACAAGCTCTTAGTACATCAAATGGATGTAAAGACTGCTTTTCTGAATGGTGATCTAGATGAGGAAATATACATGGAACAACCTCCGGGTTTTGTGGTTCCAGGTAAGGAGAATAAGGTTTGTAGGTTAAAGAAATCTCTATATGGCCTAAAACAAGCACCTAAACAATGGTATGAGAAATTCCATAACACTGCGTTGAGTTTTGGATTTGTGGTTAGTGGATCTGATGCATGTGTTTATACCAAGATGTACAATTCTGGTTGTGTTATTGTGTGCCTATATGTGGATGATATGTTGTTATTTGGCACTAACATGCATGTGATAAATGAAACCAAAAAGTTTCTTTCCTCTCGCTTTGAAATGAAAGACTTAGGTGAAGCTGATGTGATTCTAGGTGTTAAAGTGACTAGAACTAAAAATGGCTTTACTTTGTCTCAATCCCATTATGTAGAGAAGGTATTGAAAAAGTTTAACAACTATGATGTGACGCCAGTTAGGACCCCATATGATGCTACCATAGAGTTAGTGAAGAACTCAGGTATAGGTGTTTCCCAAGAGGAATACGCTAAAGTGATTGGGAGTCTAATGTTTTTGATGAACTATACTCGGCCTGACATAGCTTATGCAGTAAGTAGACTCAGTAGATATACACATAATCCTAGCAAAGAACACTGGATTGCACTTAGAAGGTTAATGAGATACCTTAGAGGCACTCTTGATTGGGGATTACATTTTGAGGGTTTTCCCTGCGTTCTAGAAGGATATTGTGATGCAAACTGGGTAAGTGGGACTGATGAAATTTGCTCCACTAGTGGATATGTTTTTACATTGTGTGGTGCAGCTGTCTCATGGAAATCTGCAAAGCAGAGTTGCATAGCCCGATCGACGATGGAGTCAGAGTTTATAGCTCTAGACCTAGCAGGGCAAGAGGCTGAGTGGCTGAGAAGCCTACTGGCAGATATACCAATGTGGGGGCATCCAGCTCCTGCGATTTCTCTACACTGTGACTCACAGGCTGCCATTGGAGTAGCAAACAGCGGAGCGTATAATGGCAAGAAGAGGCACATACGCATCCGACATGAGGCTGTGAGGCAGTTGATAAGAAATGGGGTACTCTCTTTAGAGTATGTGCGGTCAGAGAGGAACATTGCGGATCCATTGACCAAAGGACTTTGCAGAAGGATAGTCCTTGACACGTCGAGGGGAATGGGGCTAAAGCCCGTGAGAGGAGGAATCTGTGGCGGAAACCATTAATTTGGTCGAACGCAAGCCATGGAAAGACTTCTATGAGATACACATCTCCCATTCCTATGGCAAGTGTATAGTGAGGTTGAGCTAACGCTCTTAATGATTCTATAGCCCAGGCATTGGGTGGTCCTTTGAGACGGACTTGATAGATCACCGAAAACCGAATGAGAGGTTGAGCCTTAGAGCTCTTAATAACTTCATAACCCATTGTGGGGGTATTCTATATTGAGACAGATATGTTGAAGTTACCTACGTGAGTGTGAGGGATTGGCAACCCTCCAAGGTGAGACTTAGGGCAGTCCTCACTAGAACACTCATGAGCACCCAAGGTGTGCCAAAACTTGGATGTCTTATGTGATAAGACTTAGCGGAACGTTACAGGACCCCGTGGAAGGTGTGTGTTGCTGGTTTACCCCGAAGTGGAGGAATTCAAGGCCTCTGGCCATTCGCTCTATCTAAAGGATTGCTAGTTTCACTATGTGCTGATTCAAGTCGCAAGACATCAGCATTTAAGCACCAACCTCGACACGCTCAGAACTTGTTTTCAAAACCTCAATTTTTAAACCCTTCTATCTGCATTTGCGGGGGATTGTTGGAGTTAATGCATATTGAAGGTGGGTTTAAAGGAGGTGCCCTTTGGACTTCCCACGTCCCACATGGAAAGTTCAAAGGGTACCCTAAAGGGTTTTTAAGGAGTCTCTGGAGTTAATTTTTTGCGGGAAAAATTATTATTGAGGCCGAAGATATTACGGATTAGCTTGTTCCGATATCTTTTAAAACCGGTTTTGGATGAGCACATATCTTCTATTGTTAGACTCGAATCTCTCCTTTACTTGCGGGCTAAGGAGGATTTCAGAGCCTATATAAGGAGGATTAGGGCTCTGCTTTTCAACACACAGCGAACACAATCGCCTCTCTCCCTCTCATGTTTTCTCCTACCCTTTTCCCGTTCTGAGCGCCTGTTCCAGTTCCAACTTCTCTCCCTCGAGTGCACCTGTGAGAGAAGACGGTGAAATCCTTGGGGGACGTTGCCTCGCATACGATCTGCACCACTGTCGGGGGCAAATACGTTTCTCATTCAGTGGCTTCCATACCACGCTTCACCGCAGCCCAGCCCCTTCACAGAAACCAGTTCGGCCTACATTCCTAACAAGTTTGCTTCTTGCTGTATTAACAGGTTCCAGCAGGGTCATCATCCTACATCAAGGTCTGGGGTCTTGAAATTGAGGGTTATGACCTTCAAATAGAGGATTTGGATTTTTCTTTTACTTTACATGTCAAGCCTATTGCTCTTAGAAACAGCGCACAATCATCTGTTGACCTTTAAATTGCGGGTTGGGGATTTGAAATTGAAGTTTATGGTTTGATGTACTATTAAATTAAATGTGCATGATCATTGGTGATGTTGTGTTCAATTGAATTTCTCATCCTTTTTTGTTCTTGAATTGAATTTCTCAGCCACCATGAATTTCGAATCTTCTTTGATACTTTTCTTGTTGAAATTGCTTTCTTTAGTGTTGTTTATCAGAGGTTCATTAAATGATTTTCGGTTGGGATTCACACTTTTCAAGGTGAGGGTCCCTTCATTGATCTCAACCTATGCTCCACCACCACCATCAGGCTCCATCTCCCTCACCATATGGTCGTCGCTCGTATCTGTTTATTTCGATTACCCCCCCCCCCAAGAGTTAAGTTCCCTAACTCTATGATCTATTTAATTTCAGTCTAGGCCTTTGTGTGATTGTTCTTATGAATCTTTTTTCTCTCGTTATTTTAAATTTTGTTTCCCTCACCATATGGTCGTCGCTCGTATCTGTTTATTTCGATTATCCCCCCCAAGAGTTAAGTTCCCTAACTCTATGATCTACGGAGTATTTAATTTCAGTCTAGGCCTTTGTGTGATTGTTCTTATGAATCTTTTTTCTCTTGTTATTTTAAATTTTGTTTTTTAAGTTATTGATCAAAACTTGATTTTGATTTAGGGGATTGGAGCTTATCCTTTTTCGATTCAAGAGAAGTCGATTAAACTCAGATTATTTAGAGTTGGGAGCTTAGAGCATCATTATCCATCAGGTTTACTCTCCCCCTTAACCCTCTCTTTCTTCCTATAGAGTGGATTATGGATGTGGAGCTTACCCCACTTAATGAAAGGGGAAGGGGTAAACCTAGCACAAAGGGGTAACCCCACTCCTTCCCCATCTCTTTTTTATTTTAAAAAAATTTATAAAAGTTGATTAGATTTATTTTAATTAAGCGGAATAAGTTTTGATTGGTTAAAAATATGTGGTGGGGTATGAATAAGGTTTAAAAAATAGTAATGGGTAAACTTATGGATGTGAGTTAAAAGTTAGAAATTCTTAAAGGATAGGGTAGAGTTAGTGGAAAATGAGGTGTCGAAATATTACGAAGAGAGAGAGGGATAGGGTTACCCTATGAGTGTTGATGCTCTTATCCTTTTTCGGTTTATAGTTGATAGGAAAACAAAGCTACCCCTAATGGTTGTTTGGGATGGAAATGAGGAGTACTTCTTTGTAAGTTTAAACTTCAAAGGACATTACTTAAAACCTTTTCTTTTTCAATTTAAAAACATTGAAATTTTGCTTTCACAATTTGAAAAGGGAGAGTGAAACATATTTGAGGGGCTTCATTACCGGGACTGTTAGAATTTGGGAACTCACAAAATCAGTAGTTGATCATAGGTTGGATTTAGGCTTTGATTTGGGTATTCATATGGCTGCTGCTGGATCACTATGTGCTCAGTCCTTAGCAGTAGGCATTCTACGATGTAGATAAGTGACGAGCACTATGTGCTCAGTCCTTAGCAGTACTAATTCTGTGCCTTTTTAATCCTTAGGTAATTGGCTCAGAGAGTATAGATGAAGAGGATAACAGTTCTGAGATCACACGATTCCTGATACAGAGAAGGAAGAACGGTCTCGAAGAAGATAGGCCTATCATTCATGGGGTTCATTAATTCCATGATTGGGACCAACTCACAGGTCGGATTTCCCACTTCTCATGCAAGTCTTTTTCTTTTTTCATGAGTAGGGGATTGGTTGTGCCAGTCAATGTTAATGTTTTCCGTTGCTGAATTTCTGGCTTGATCTTCTCCTAATTTTATCTGATTTTATATTTCCTGGATTTGCTTGATTGGTTTTGAACTTCAGATTTTAACTTTGTGTTGTTGAGTGTCTTTATGATGTTAATCTCTGATCGGATAAGAAGACCTTGTACGTTTATTTTTGTTCATCGATTTGGGTCGTTCCAGTGTCTGTATTTCAATTTGGAGATTTAGATCTTACTCTACCAAGTAGTTGATGCTTTGCTCTGTGTTAATTTTCTATAATGCTTGCTGATTATGTCACATTGTAGTTTGCATTCCTACTCGCTTAAATTCGATTGCACTTTCTGTTTGAGAGTCTGAATGTGTCGATCGGTACAAAAAAAAGCCTCAAACTTTATCAATCACTTTAGCATTCCGTTCTGAATCTTGTGGCTTTACTGTTGTCCCAACATGCAAATTAATTACCATTTTCTGTTCATATCGGCTCAAATTTCAAAACTTTTCTTGAAAAAATGCAATAGATCTTATCTCCTGGCTTGCCTAGCAGCTCTGATTCTTGCATATTTTTTTCCTCGTTTTTTTTAATGATTGAGACCACAGATGGAGCTGTTTCTGTGGCCGCTGCTTTTGCTGGTCATTAAGAAGGTTAGTTCAAAAAATTCAAGCTCATCGTCTAAAAATAACAAAGATTGAAGCTGCACATTTTTCATGGTCTATAATGCATGTCAAAATTTTGAACCTCAAACTTATCCTTGTATTTACCCTCTTTTGTGTCTTACCTGCAACTTGGTCTATAATGCTGTGAAGGACATAGATCATAAATTCGTGCTTAAAGTAGTAGAAGAAGCTTACAAAGGTGTTGAATGTGGAGATGGGGGTCCCTTTGGTGCATTTGTGGTCCATAATGATGAAGTTGTCGCGAGCTGTCACAATATGATACTGAATAACACGGATCCAACTGCGCATACTGAAGTCACTGCTATAAGAGAGGTCAGATCATAAAAAAACACTTGGTGGCTTACAAAGTTTTAATTAGTATAGCAAGTAAATCAGCTATGCAGAATAGCACTATTCATTTTGTGCAGATGCCCTTGTTTCCTATATGTTGCTGTAGGAAATAAGTTTGGAGAATCCATTCATCTTTCTTTGATATCTAATTAGTAATCACATTCAATGATGAATAGATTTTTTTATGCCTTTTGTAATTCTTGGTATGCTTTGATTTCTTTGATATGTTATTATTTCTCCTATTGCAGCCTGCTATCCTATTGAATGAAAACAAGTATTATTATCCAGTGTGCTGTACTGTGTCAGATTTAGTTTAATGGACATAATTTTGCTAATGTTCTTTATGTAATGTGCAGCCAGTGCTCTGTGTGACACGTAAATCCTTTCCTTCTCTCCAAAGTCAAAGTGTTGCTTCATGTTGTGAGTCTTAGAAGGAAAGTAAAAGTATTGCTTGATTATGTTCACTGCCCATTTCACGGCACCATCTATAGGAAGCTCGGTTGTCGAAGATACCTTGTTGAAAGTACCGACTTTTTTTCACTAGCAAACTTGATTGATCTCTCAAGAGGGGCTTTTGCAGGTAGGACGCCCTTCTTTCCCTCTTCTTTCATCTTTTGTTTGTATTCAAGCTATATATGATTTCATGTTACATGAACTCATCTTCCATCATTTATGCATGTCCTCTTTTTGCAGCTCTACCAGTGATTTTAGAAACATTTTCAAAGAAAATTGAAGAGCATATTACAGCGCAATGTCTTGTATGCTGTGATATAGGCATACCTTGTGCTGCTCGACAAATTTGTGATGATATCTCATTATCTCTTCTCTCATTTTTCCTTTCCAGGTATGAATCCTTGCTTAGGTTGTTTAACTATTGAAAGGATGGAAATATACACTATTTAGACCCATTAACACCATCGTTTACGGTGGTGGCGATGGTGGTGGATATGGAGCATTATCCTCTTTGAGGATGAAATCAGATTTAGGGTTGAGATCCTCCTCAGCATTCCTTTCTAAGTTGCTTTCATCGGGCAAGAAAGAGAACTCAGGAGTGACTCGTCAAGAAGGCCACAATTTTATCCTGATGGGTTCATTGCATGGTAACTCATTTTGAATCCTCTCTTTAACCGTACAGTATCTGTTATTATTATTATCCCCAAAACCGGAAACAAAGACCAATTCGCTTGCACAAATGGTTATAGCAGAAGAAAGAATAAACTGATAAAGTGGGAAACGAAACATCATACGTACATATGCAGTCTCTTAACTGTACAATATGTTTTCTAGCAAGGATTATAATTATTTGCTACTTTAAGCCATTCGAATCGACGAAAACATGTGTTTCTTGCCTTGTGTTACTTTGTTATCCCTTTGGCAGGATAGAAAGGAATGGGAAACAAAGGTTTTAACCTCTGCATTGTGATTGCTTGGGCTTGATTGACAGTAAAATTACTTTGCCTCTTTCAAGTTAGAATATCATTCCTAGCTGGTCCTTCATGTTGGCTGTTTGGGTTGTGATGTGTTCAATAACATGTGTTTAAGGAGTATTGGTAAGTTCTTTGCAAGGTTTATGATTGGGTGTACATCTTCAATGCTCTTCATGAAATTCTCGGAGCCTTAGCATCGGCCTCTATGAAGGAGCCTTAGCATCGACCTTTATTCGCGCACCTAACCAACCTAGTATAGAGCTAGAGAGGAGAATACATAGATAGATGGGGTTTTTTAGTCTTTTAGAATGAGGCCCTTTGGTTTAAATTTTAGAAAGGTAAAAAAAAATGAAATAAATGTAGTCTATTACAGTATAGTATAATTCAAGATACATTGTTAAAAAAATAATTTAATATTACCCTATTCACCCGACTAGACCGCTAGACCCATCTCTTCCTTTCCATCACCGTAATCATATCTTCTTCCGATTGACCATCAAATAGGCTAGACCATGGACACATCTAGAACTGGCAAGTCGGTCGTTCGGGTCGGGTTCGGGTCAGGCTTGCTCGGGTCAATTCGGGTAAAATTTATGGTCGGGTATTGATCGGGTCGGGTATTGGTCGGGTTCGGATCGGGTTCGGTCATAATGAATTTTAGATTGGTCGGGTTTCGGGTTAAGTCGGGTCATGCCCATTCGGGTTCGGGTCAAAGCGGGTCGGTCTCGTTCGGGTTTCGGGTCAAAAGGCTGGTCGGTCTCATTTGAGTTTCGAATCAAAGTGGGTATAGCGGTATAGTTGGTTTGAGTTTTCGGTCGAATCATATTCGACCCGTTTGGATAATTAGGTTGATTTTGACTCGGTTAAATACTTAAATATGTAATTTACTTAAAATAAATGATTTTGACTCGTTTGAATACTTAAATATGTAATTTACTTAAAATAAATGATTTTGACTCGGTTAAATAACCATTTCAATTCGGGTAGGGTCGGGTCGGGTTGAGAGTCGGGTCGGGTTTGAGTCGAGTCGGGTTCAGAGTCGGGTCGGGTTTGAGTCGAGTCGGGTCAGGTCCGGGTCGGGTTCGGTCTCGGGTTCGGGTTATCAGATTTTTGGGTGTCGGTCGGGTTCGGGTGAGTCGGGTCGGGTTTTCGGGTCGGGTCAGATTTTGCCAGCTCTAGACACATCTTCTTTTTCATCACCATAATCGTATCTCCTTTCAATTGGGCATAGAATGGGCTAGACCGCTAGACCCATATCTACCGGAATAAGAGGGTTCCCGTAACAATCATCCTCATAAGGGCTAAATTCAGTTGACCATGTACCTTTCACAAACAAGTTCTTGTATTTCCTCCTTCCAGTCTTAACATTCATAATCATAACCTTTTGGCCTACTGCATACGGATGACAAATCACGTCACGCCTCCAACGATACAGAGCAACCATAATTCCTTTGCAACCATGGATCAAGGGGGTATCTCAAAGTTACCCTCGAAGCACCACTCTCCCTTGACAGAGTCCACTAATCGCCATAACGACAACCTCCGTGATAACCCCTTTTCTATCTCGCAGTACTTTATCATCTCTTCATCACCCGAATAAATTAGATTCCTACAAATCCTTGACGTTCTTGGAGAAGCAACCTTGATGTGTAGTCTTTGGTAGAATTTCAGCCACAACAATGTCTTTCGGAAGACCAATTCCATCCAATTAATCGAGTAAAGGGAAGAACTGCATCCAGTGAATGAAAAAAGCCATAATTTTTTATTGCTTTTCCAATTCAGGCTTAATCTCAGGCACGATATGGTGTAGAGTCGATATGATTCCTTTTGGTTTGTCACATTCTCTTCTTACAATTTCCAATGTATTTTTAAGGCTATACTCACTGCTGAGGATGGTAACTAAAGATACCTTATTATACTTGGATCTTTACAAATATTTGGGCGTTGTTTTATTTGTCTTGTGCTATTCTCCTCACATGACTCATGAGCCATTTCCTTTCAAATTCCATGAATATCTACTTTTTTCACACATAGATGGAATTTAGGCATTTAGGGCTTGGATTGGATTTCTATCATCGATTTGATATTAACCTTCATGTTCTTCGAAATGCTATTCTTTAGCCGAAGCCGCTGGCTGCTGGATTCATGGTTCATTTTGTAAAAGATTTCAAGTATCCAATCTGATCAAGTTATTCTTATTGGTCATATATATGAGACATCAAATTGCAGAAATGGTATCTAATATAGCCACTGAAGTACTGAGGGTTATGTTCACAAATGAAATCTTATAGGTTTTGGTGACCTGCTAAGATGTCAAACTATTCTGATATCTCTATGCTTTCACTTCAAGGTATCAGCAATTCTATGCTATAGATACGTTTTTTTTCCCAAGCAGAATTCTTATTCATATGATGTTGCTTATCGATCCACGGGTTAGCTAGCGAGGATCATCGATCTCACAGTCATTCAATTTTTTATTTCATTATAGCTTATTTTCTTGTGGTCAAAAGAAGAGGTCAGATTCAGAAAAGTGTTCCATAGAAAATTAGAAACGATCATTTAGTTTGGGATACATAGTGTGGCACACACATCGGAAATATGTCAAAAATTTCCAGCCAAATCTACCACGTGTGCATCGGAACTTTAAAATTGACAATTTTTCGATGTACACATGGTAGATTTGACCTGAAATTTGACTGCAAAAAAACATCTATCTGTAATATTTTAGTTAATAGGGTGATAGTTTTTTTGGTCATTTTTCCTATTCTAGAGTTACATCTATTATATATTAAAAATGATATCAAAAAGATTATTGAAATAATTTAAATAAAAACCATTCAAATACAATGATAAAGAACAAAAAAATGAACTCACATCAACCTTTATTATTTAAAACAAAAATAACGCTTTATTTTAGTTACAATATAAGTTTCACTCTTAAAAGTAGAGATGGCTTGTGAAGAACGCGCCTCATGCGCCCCTAATTTCTCCCCCAAAACGTTTTCTCAAACCCTAGCCTCGCAAACCCGAAATCACCAGATTTCTTGGCCAAATCCTCATCGCATCCCCTCGTCCGGCAAGATCTTGGCCCTTTGGTGCCGGTCTCGTCCGCGAGTTGCTAAATCGAGTTGCGATTTCGTTGTTTCTTGGGTGCGAATCGCCTTTTCTGGAACCGTGTGGCGATTTCACTGCATCTCTCAATGTCAGAAAAGCTCCAGATTTCCGAAAAAGAGGGTTAGAAAGAAGCAAGATTTAGGGAAGAGGATGCTTACCGGCCGAACTGCAAGCGAGATGGTGAATGTTTGGGGGAGATTTGAACCCACCAAGAAAAACCGCTGGAAATGGTGTACGAGTTCTAAATTCCGGGGGCGTTGGGGCTGTTCCGTTGGTCCCTGGAAGAAAGGATTTTGGGGAGGCCGTCTCGGGCCTAATGGTGGCGTTCGTAATTGGTGGATGGGCTCGATGGGGGTCTCTCCTCTGACGGTGGATCGCGTGTGGTTGGTAAACCACAAACCTGGCTTCTCTAGCCTTCGACAGAATGAGATTGCATCTCCCAACTCTACAATAGCGGCTATATTGCCCATGAACAGGTCTGTTTACATAACCCCTTATGTGATGGTATTTAATTGCCTTATAAATCTCATGAAACCCCTTGGTCACTTGTTCTGTCCAGCACAAAATTACACCTACTGGTGTTTGAAAAAAACGATGCTTGAGGTGTATTCCTCGGCATCCCTTACCCCCCGAAAGGGCTTTGAGCAAAATTTGGATTTAGAGGCTTTGATATTCCTATCTCCAGAATTGACGAAGAAGTGCTTTACATAAAATCTGTTATGGAAGTGTTGAACCCTGCTTCGGCAGTGGCTCTCAGGATAATATTTTGCTTTACTTGCTTCGATTTCTTGGCCAAAACGCATCCAAACCAGGTTTATATCCCTTATGATGCATATCTGGGTTCTAGGATGTCTAGATTCATGTTTATCAATATTTGCAATTCCGGGGTGGACGGAATTAGGTCTGAATATGATGTTGAGCAGATGATGAATTTCTTTGTCAAAAATTTAGGTAAAAACTATTATGGGAAATTAAATAATTGTTTCCAATCTAATCTCGATGATTCGTTCTATGCGCCTATTGTTGTTCCCCATGTTTCTTGTGTTAAGTTACATGGGTTTGAGCAGCTATGTGTATATGATCATTATCCTTCTACTCCCGGTTATTGCAATATTGTTTCCATTGAATGGATAACATCATCCCTGCTTGAATTGGTAAATAAAGAGCGGCCATTCCGGGGTTCGAACCGGGGACCTATGACTATTATCCACAAGTCCTTTCCAATGAGCCATTCCGGAATGGTTCAGATAACATCATCCCAGCTGAAGGGAAAATGCATAAGGATAAAAAACAAAGACCTATTCTACAACTTTATAAAATTATTTTGGTACTCTTTATTAGCTAAAACCCTTATGTGCACTTATTCTCTGTTAAATATTTTCATTGGGAAAATGTTGTGGATGAAACACTCTTGTAAGGGTGGAATGATCTCTAATTTTTTGACCTGTGTGATGAAACCTGTCTTCTGTGTCAACACTCTACGGAATGATTGGGGTAATTTTTCTGGCTCCGACCTTGTATATCTTAGATTGGGAAATCAGTTCAGAATTGTATTTCTTATTGTATACCAATGTTCTGGCTATTTGTGTATTCATGGGATTCAAGAATCTAGTTTGATGTTCATGTGTTCCATATGTAAGTTACTGCACTGTCGACGCAGGAAAATTGTTATCTTTCCTCCAAGGATACCTCTCTGCAAATTTTCTATGTTCAGGTCCTCTCTTTGCAAATCCGCTCTTAACACCCATGGCTATAAAACCACCCATGTTAAAATCCCTATGAGTGGAAAAAATTTGAATCTCAGTTATATTACGAATCAAGTTGAGTTAGTTCTAGTATGGAAAGCACGTGGCAGGAGTAGGCAAATGATCATGATTCAATGGTGGCTTGTTCATAATATAGGCGTTTCGCCGGCTACTACGTTCTCCTCTTCTAGTAAACTAATCAACTTTAATAAGTGGAAACAAACTCATAGCAACTGGGTTCTAAAGTTAGTGGCAAAACAAGCGACTCTAAGTCAATCCCATCTCCCCGGTAAGGGTTATAAACAAATTTATTATAAGCTATTTAGCAAAATCGCTCATACACACAAAATCAAATTGCGAATAATGGCTATGTCCCAAAACCAAGATAATCACAAACAGAATAGAAAAACA
This sequence comes from Persicaria tinctoria, assembly GCA_037127255.1. Classification (NCBI taxonomy): domain Eukaryota; kingdom Viridiplantae; phylum Streptophyta; class Magnoliopsida; order Caryophyllales; family Polygonaceae; genus Persicaria; species Persicaria tinctoria. The sequence continues at coordinate 12,734,020 of JBANSL010000007.1, read as the reverse complement.
ACCTTCAATAAGACCAAATCTAAATTCATATGGAGCATGAACATTGACGTGTATGGTGTTATTGGTGATGGTGTGTTGTCAAGGAAATCTTTAAGAAAAAACTATATCCAATACCTGGGTAGAACGGTGAGAACCAACAATAGGGGAAGGTTCAAATACAGTTATAGATGAGAATCTGCGCTTGGAACTGTAGAGGCATTGGTAAGCCTAACTTTTGGACAGAAATAAACACTTTTTGCATAAACGAACACATACAAATCATTGCTTTGACAGAAACAAAAGCAGATAAAATACCGGAAGAGGAAAAATGGAAGAATGCCGGTTTTGATAATGCTGTTTGGTCGCCAACAATTGGTCGATCAGGGGGCATTGGTGTACTCTGGAAATCGCATCTCCTTACAAATGAAATCATCACTCTTGACAAACAAAGACCAAGACACATTACATTAACCTATAAAAACACAAACTCAAATTTTAAGTGTAAAATAATTTTTATCTACGCCCCCTAGTGGAGAGGGAGAAAGAGGAATTTTGGCTTGAAGTTGAAGCTATAATTGAAGATACAGATATCCCATGTATCATTATTGGTGATATGAATGATATAGTATCTAGTGAAGATAAATTAGGAGGAGCAGAGATCAATCCAAACCGATTTGATAGACTACTAGAACTTAAGAATAAACATGACTTAATAGATCTTCCATTTAGTGGGAACCGATTTACTTGGAGGAAAAAATGGCTAAACGAAGAATACATATATGAACGAATAGACAGGGCGTTAGTGCAGAGTCAGATAATTAATGAATACCCAAACTTGCAAATAACTCATCATGCAATTTCAACTTCTGACCACTGCCCATTCTCTCTCGAAATACACAAAGGAGAACCTTTCAGGGCGGCACCATTCAAATTTGAAAATATATGGTTGCAAAGGAAAGACTTCAGAAATATTGTGAAACAAGCATGGCGGGCCAACTGTTCTGGCTCTGCCATCTTTCAACTTGTTTTCAAAACTAAAGTACTCAAGGCTAAAGCTAAAGAATGGAACAAGAAAACTTTTGGAAACATTTTTAGACAACTAAAGTTGGTAGAGGAGGAACTAATAGTTACACAGAATTCAGACATGCAAAGACAAGGACAAAACATATCAGATAAACAGTCGAACTTATTAAAGAAGAAGGAGGCCCTAATGAATTATCACAAAATATACTGGAACCAACGTGCTAAGACAAAACATTTAAAACTCGCAGATACCAATTCTGGCTATTTCCACAAAATAGCGTCGGGAAGAAGAAATAGGAAAATTATTAGACAAATTACCAATGCAGAAGGAACACTAATTACTGGAGAAGAAAACATACGAAAAGAAATTCTATGGGGCTTTGAAAATAGATTTAAAACGATAGGAGCAAGAGGAAGGGACTTGACAAACCAACTAGAACTAAGCAACACCTCGATCACAGAAGAGGAGAACGAGGATTTGATCAAACCCATCACAAATGGTGAAATAAAAAATGCGGTTTTTAGCATGGGCAAAAATAAATCGCCTGGGCCAGATGGGATGACCATCGAATTTTATAAAATATTTTGGGATATAGTAGGTCCCTCGGTCATTAAAGTTGTCAAGAGTTTTTTCATATCACAACAAATGCTAAAACAAATAAATCATACTTTCATTACTCTTCTACCCAAGATTGACAATCCAGCTACAACAAATAATTATAGACCTATCAGTCTATGTTCTACAATCTATAAGATTATTTCCAAAATAATTACTGAAAGAATGAAACGTGTAATCGGCAAACTCATACATCCACTCCAAGGAGCCTTTGTGTCAGATAGGACTATTCAGGATAACGTCTTAATAGCGCATGAAATCTTTCACTCTTTTAAGACTAGGAAGGGTGTGGAGGGGTGGATGGCCATAAAACTGGATATGGAAAAAGCTTATGATAAAATAGAATGGGATTTCTTGTTGGAAATCCTAAGGAGATTCGGGTTCCACCCCATTTTCATAGAATGGATCAAGAAGTGTATAACAACAGTTTCTTTTTCTGTGTTGGTTAACAATGGCCCTACGGATGTTTTCCAGCCTTCTAGAGGCATCCGTCAGGGTGACCCGCTATCACCTTTCCTCTTCCTTCTCGGAGCAGAACTTTTAGCAAGGGAACTTCACAAGGAATCAGCATCGCCCAGAGGAAAAATAGGCTTCAAATATGGTCGTCAGGGGCCCTGCATACCTTTTTTAGCGTTTGCAGACGACATAATAATCTTTGCTAAAGCAACGGTTGAGGCAAGCGCAAAAGTGAGGGATATTATTGATGCATATTGTTTAGTGTCAGGACAAAAAGTTAACTTCCACAAATCAAACTTTCAGACCACATCAGGGGTACCAAACTCAAGAATCGATGCTTTGATACAAAACCTCCAAATCCCGCACACTAGAGCATTAGAAAATTATCTTGGATGCCCTATAATCAATGGTAAAGTAAACAAGGAGACCTTTGAGAATATTGTATGTAAATCAAAGGAACAATTGACAAAATGGAGAGCTAATGCTCTCTCACAACAAGGACGATCAATACTAATCAACTCAAATCTGGCTGCTAAACCACTATACACAATGCAAAGTTTTATGCTTCCTACCAGCATCCATACAGATCTGGATCGAGTAAACAGAACCTTCTTTTGGAAAAAGATGTGCAACATAGACCACTCATCAGCTGGGATAGAATTTGTAAACCAAAAAGAAAAGGTGGATTGGGATTAAGGAAATCTAAGGATATGAATGAAGCTCTCTAAATGAAATTATTGTGGAAAACGCTAGCAGAACCAGATAACTACTGGGTAAAAAATATAAAATACAAATACTTAAAGGACATTGATATCCTAAATTATAAGCGGAAAGGTAATGCCTCTTGGCAATGGAGAAAAGCCAGTCTCCTAATAGATAAATTCAAATCAGGTCTCATCTGGACGATAGGAGACGGAAAATCTGTTAGATTTTGGGAAGACAAATGGGTCTCGCTTGAACCCTTAGCGGATAGAGTTAAATCAAATCGGCAAGTCCTCCCCAATACCCGAGTCAGCGAGTATATAATGGGGGGGAAATGGTGGAAGGAAAAACTGGAACAATATCTGGATATAGACATTGTAAAAGAAATAATGGACATACCTCTTCCATGCAATCCAATTTCAGACAGACTATACTGGTGGCCGGATAATAGTGGATGGACCCCTCTACTTGTTAGCCTTTCCTACAAAGGAAAGGCTAACAAGTAGAGGGGTCCCCATCCCGGTTGGTTGTCCTTTTTGTGATGCAAGTGGGGAAGATGAGGCACACCTATTCATCGAGTGTGAATTCATTAAAAGATCTCGCCTTCACTCTCAGAAGGTGAAAGATATTACGAATCCCATTATAGATACAACAAGGAACATTAAAGAGATCATGAGGGAATTAGGGGAGCAGCTCAACAAAGAAGAAAAGGAACAACTAGCTATAAATTGGTGGCTTACATGGTCTTTTAGAAATCAGGTAACATTCAGATACAATGGGATTCCCTCAACCCGGGAAATTGAGGAAAGAGTAAAAACTACTCGGGAAAATTGGCAAAAGACAAACCAAAATTCGGATCGGTTACAAAATCCAAAAGCACGAAAAATAAGTAGGAAGAGTGTTAGATGGAGGAAACCAGAAATCGGATACATGAAACTGAACTTTGATGGAGCGGTATCTCCGGAGGGCATGAGTAGCGGAGGGTACATTATTCGGGACTGGAGCGGTAAGCCAATCAATCTTGGTAACAAAGTATTTGGTAAACAAACTCCTGTCATGTCTGAGGCCCTTGCCTTGAGGGAAGGACTAATTCAGGCAAGACAACTAAATATCCACAACCTAATCATAGAAGGTGACTCCCGTATAATTATCCAAAATTGAAAGCAGCAAGGTAAATGCCCTTGGGAAATAGAGCTTCTAATGGGGGACATTAAATGGATGATTAAATCATTCTCGTGAACAAAAATCTCCCATGTGCCTCGAGAAGGGAATAGAGCGGCAGATAAGGTTGCACACCTTAGCCACTCTTCTTCTGAGTTTGCACTGGCATCACATAAAGATCTTATTGATCTCATCCGAAAGGATGCTATCGGCTAGGTTTAACCAGCTGAATTTTTACTTTATCAAAAAAAAAAAAGTTTCACTCTTAAAGCCTTGATGTCAAACCGAATTTTTGTTATTGTAAATAATAAGAACTCTATATCAATTCTTTTATTTCAAAATTTTAACCTTATATTAATTTACAAATTAGAACCTAAATAGCCAAAAATATTTTGGGGCATTTCGTATTTCCCCCTTAAAAATCAGGTCAAAAATATAACAACGAAAAGAGCAGGGAGAAAGGATATGAAGAAGTAGGTTGTATAACTGGAAGGCTTTGATATTATGACATGTAGGAAATGATGAATGAATTTTTAGCACTCGACATAATGAAACACCGGATGAATGAAGAAACTAATATCATTAGCTGACTTGGCACACTTTTCATCGATTACAGAGAATGTCTAGGAGAAGAATCTTGCAGGAGATATAGCTTGAGTGAATAAAGGATTAGATTTGGTATCTATTGGATTATGAGTAACTGAGTACGATGATAGATATCTTATTGCTCAAAGAGCAAAACACCATAATTGTATCTAACATAATTAGTTGTCTACCGAACTCATCGTGGATAATGTCTGAGAATTTTCCTCATATTCGTGTATGATAAGTACTCTGGAGTGGATGGTTTCTTCATTGAATCTTCTCCGGTCTTGCTGATTAACACGTTTTCTGGTGTTTTATCTTCTTCTCGATTGTGAATTTTATTTTATGAATAATCATTAGGGGCATGTTTCTCATACATTAACCAGCAAGAGTTCGAAACTCGATTGAAATAATGTCATCAAGATATTACACCTAGATTAGAAAGGGAACATATGGATCGAGTCACTACTGATTTCACTTCTTCACTATAGGACGAACACGGAACACTTGATACTCGTACCAAATTATTTAGTATCTAGGTTTGTGGTATTGAATTGCTAAGTGATATTGGAGATGCTAGAATAAATCATTCGATGTGCTTAAAGTAGTTTAGACTCGATCTCGAGAAGTTTGAGTTGATATATTGACTTTTGACATGAACATTACCCATTTCACGTTCAACGCCCGGCCACTTAGAAATTTAACACTATCTTTTATCACTTAAAGATTTGTATAGAATACTAAAATTATTACTTAGAAAGTTCTCATAAGAATGTTTTGACATATATTTTAGAAAATACAACAATGGACAAAGGAATGTGTTAAGATACTTGAGAATTTGCACAAAATACTATTTAAACACTTGAAAGTAGACTTGTCAAACGGGTCATTCGGGTCGGGTCACTTCGAGTATCGGGTAAAACGGATCCCAGGTATTTCCGGGATGACTAGAACTCGGGTTTGACCGGGTTTCGAGTCATTTCGGGTCGATTTCGGGTTTGTCAATTTTTTCCTTTTTAAATTAAAAAAATCATGATTTGATAATTTTTCAATAAATTTTAATTATATATAAAAAAAATTAATTATATTTAATTAAAAATCAACCGGGTCACCGGGTTAATCGGATAAAATCGGGTCAAAATTATTGGGTCAATCGGGTCACCGGGTCGAAACCTAGATGACCCGAAAAAATTTCGGTTTTTCGGGTTCGGGTCGAAAAAAATTTCCGGGCTAAAATTTCCGGGTTCGGGTCGAAAATTTTCCGGGCGGTCGGATCGTGTTGTGTTTTTGACAGGTCTACTTGAAAGTATGAATTAATTTTTATATATCAATTTTTTTTGGTTGAAGCTTAACACATACTTCATAACATTTTTTAAAGGAATTTTAACCACTCACATAATTTCAAGCTTAATATTTTGCAATGTGACACATATTGATTAATATTTTTGTTTTAAAGACACATTCCATGTAAATTTCTTGAGTACTAAAAATCATTTTAGGACATGCGCCAATTATATACTTTATAATTTATTTACTTGACAATAAAATAACAAACAAGAATCTAGTAATTAAAATATATACTAACAACATAACATAATGTTATTTCTTTAAATGTTCTTTGAGTGGATTAAGATGAGTATTTTTTTTTATCACATATATTCATTTTCAAGATCCATACATCATTTGAAAGTTGAAGTTCAAAACTTTTTGACTCGGTTTAAAGAAGCAAAGAAAGATAATAAAAATATCTTCTCAATACACTTAAGACCACTTAAAACAATATTAAGAAAGGCTAGCCTTAATCATTATCGTTTACTAGTACATTATAACTATTTAGAAAATTTAAAGGCTAAGGATATTTATTCGAGCACATTTTTAACACACAAAGCACACCTTAAAATGGGAAATTTTATGAAGAAAATTTTGACCAGTCACTAAAAAAGTATATAAGGTGCTTAAAATCATGTTGGAATACTAGAGAATTAGGTTGAAATAGTATTTAATGATTTTAATGAAAATATTCATACTCAAAACATTTATTTGAACACTTTCTTGAATGCTAAAAGCATATTAAAAATACATGACAATACACCAATACTTATTTGAAAACACTTGATAATGAAAATATTCCCACCTCAGAAAATTGTTGCACCCTTCTTAAAACTCGCAATAGTTGTATGAAAGGAAAATGAAATTCTCTACACACATGTAAGAATATTACCTTCATAGAGGAGGATCAATAAATTCAGTCATTGACTAAAGGTAGAGGAGAGTCAACAATTAGAGAGTAATTTAAAGTACAAAATCAATCAACTAAGTCAAATAAGTCATCTACATTAATTTTTATTGTATGTTGCCAGAATGATCAGATGATTAGCTACATCAATTTCAGCAGATCCCAAAAGCATGGATGATCAACCTCTATATCCTCCGGTAGTTTGAAAATCTTTTTCGCTTAACGATCGAGGAATACACGGTGTCCATCCAAGATATGCTGAAATCCATGTGTTCTCGAACCTCTATCGTAGAAAACAGATCGCATACGTACAAAGCTAGCATTGATAGAGATGGTATCCTAAATGACATCTTGAGCACTTATTAGAGTTTGGACTCTGCACAACCTGATATATATATATATATATAATAGGTCATTAGGATTGTAATTACCTTGGGGTTAACCGTCTTCCATAAAGGTAGATAAAATACCAATTATGTTGATGTTTAGCTTCGAAATGTGTCAAATTCATTTAAAGTTTTTCCCATGATAATTGCCAACTGAGGAAAATGTCATTACTAGAGCTTTGGCAAATGCTTCTTAGAAATGTTAGAGCCCTTAAGATGGCCAAGACACTTGAAATGATATCTTACCCGCGAACTTGACTTGAATGATACTTTCCATTATCTAGCAACAACTTCACACCTTCAAATATGTTCTACAAGTTCCTCATATGTTAGTCATAATTGTTGGGGAAGCGAGACAACTCAAGTCTCGACCGCCCAAAATCTTGGAATCACTCTGAGACTCCAACATCGACATGTTGCATTGCTTGTTTCTTTTTTTCTTTTGTTGGGGATAGCATCACAACTTAAGTTTCACAGGTGAACCCTTCTCCATGTGTGGAATGCCGCTCGAAACCACTCCGAGACTTTGACAACAACAGTCCTGGACTTTTTTTGGTGAGAGGTGCACAATTATCCTCAACCTAGCACACAACCAAATAGGTTTCCAACCCAAAACGAACCAAAGTTGAGTGGAGTAGCCCACCTACTTATATACTAGCTTGAAACCCTCTCAACTTTCGATGTGGGATTGCTTGTTTATTTTTTTCTTCACATGTGCACACCCAACAATAGGATAGGATGTTTCTATTGTGGGTGTGCACATGTGAAGATAGAAACATCCTATTATTGGGTGTGCACATGTGAAGAAAAAAAGAAATAGCAAGGTAAAAACATAGTGAGATTTGGGAAGAAACGATGGCGTATGTGCAGTGCAGTGGACTTAAGAGAGTTCATACGTATTAGTAGGAACCAACATGGGACAAGTTTAGGTCTGGGATGTGAGTCAAAGCAACAAGACGAGAAGCATGGGTGGCCATCAGACAAGAGCGGGTATCTTGGCATGGATTCTCGCATCTTATCATCCGGTAGTCGAGACTAGAGCATACTGCTGCATGGTCTTCATATTCCTAGTGACTACATCAGCAAGTTTGTTGGCCACAAATAAGAGGTGTGCAAATTAAAATGGTCCACACAGTGAAGTAAGTGTACCATCTGCTTTTGTTATCTGATTTAAGATTTCCCCGACTTCTCTTCAAGTGGAAACTGATAACGCATATTTTAGATGGGCATTATAGATGGGTCTTAGGTGCATTAAGTATTCTTATTGCATGTTTAATAAGCTTATTCATATTCTTGATCATTTGGTATTCGAAGTTCGGAATCTACGGTTTTTAGTGTTTATTTGCAGGTCTTATGATTTGGACTCGAAAGATGGAGAAAGAATGGAGCAAAATGAACAAAGAAGAGCTAAGAAACAAGAGCGGAAATGGAGAACATGGAGAAATTCCATCTTTAAGGTTCTTAGAAGTTGGAATTAGCTTTTGAGATCTTCATGAGAATCGTATTTCTTGGAAAAATCTTTCCAACGCATATTCATATGCGTCAATCGGATAAACAATGACTCCAAAAAGTGTGTTACAAGTTTAGTCTGCCGAAGCTGTCAGCACTGTAGGAACGGCGCCCGCCGCCTCGTCAGTTCCCGAATTTTCAATACGTGACCCAATCCATCTTTATGAGAACGTTTATCTAAACTTATTCTAGGGTTTGGCCGACGAAAGGAGGTGTATATTAGGTTATTTTCAGTAGTTTTCATTCATTCAACTATTGACTAACTAAGAGAGATGATAGGATTAAGGTTGAGAGATCCAAGGTACGTCATGAATACCTAAGTTTCTCGTGGTTTTGTCTTCAATTCAAGACTTGGTTGGTTAATCGTGAGACTTGATTTCTATATTATTCCCATGTTTATTTCATTGTCCTTGTGCTGATTTATGTTGTTAGTATTACTTGGATTCGCATCTTTGTAGAATTGCATCATACTAGGGTTTCAATTGATTCGCGAGAATAATTAGAACTATTTGTAGCAAGCATAATTGGGAGATTCCGCGAGGATGATCTCGATTGTGTAGGGTAATGATAGTTTGGGCGACCTTTCTGCCGATAATTAAGGATTGTCATCTCCACGAGGAATGTCAATCCTTATAAACCAAAATTAAAATAAAGATTGAATAATTGGGAATTGAGTCAAGGATCGAGTAAAACCAATCATTGTTGCGACTTGTAGATGAAACCACACACTTCTTCTATCTTTTATTCGCTCTTACTAACATTCATCATACTTCACCTATTTCTCTTATTGCTTATTTGCGTTCAAATCTTCTCTTTATTTGTAAATTGATAAATATACATTACATTGGAATACTTGTTTCTCTGTCGGTTCGACCCCTTACATATCTGCTAAACTAATTAACTAGTTTAGTTTATTAGTTTGGGTTATTTATTTGGCGAGGTGAAACACACGACATTTCATCCCACCAGAAACCAAAAAGATGACACGAGTTGATGTATGTTGTTATAAGGGTAGTATCTACTTTCGTTATCTGCTTTAAGATTCCCCACGTCTTTCCTTGTAGATTATATTTGTCATTATTTAGTCGAGACAAACTAATTGAGGCCATTCCTTGCTTGTTCTTGTGTAACACAATGCGATAATAACACTAAATAGTCTATTCCATTTACTTTCTTTTGGGTTGTCTTGTGAAAAGAAAATTAAAAAAAATAATAATAATAAAAGGCTACTGAAAAGATGAGAGTTTTGGGGAGTTTAAGAAATGTAAAGAGTTCATCCAAGCTGAAACTGATTTGAAACAGGTGAATGGGAATATCCTCTTCTTTCTTTTATATTTGCATTATACTTTGAAATTTGAATGCAACTTAGCAGATCGTGATGTCACTAACCAAAAAGCTAATCTTTGCATTATAATCCGACTTTTAGTTATATATTTGCATATATTTCATGAAGAAATATCATATAGGATGTTTCTTTTTTCACCTCACAATACCTCGCCCATTTTTGATACGATATCTCAAACTGCCTAATAGTATTATCATCTTTGAATGTGGTATTTTCAAGCATTCATTCAGCATCTTTAGAGGCTTCTTGAATAGCTTTCTGAAAGTGTCATCATAAGCAGATAAAGGTAAAAACAGTGACAAAATAAGTCATTGGGGTTGTTAATTACCTTTGGGTTGACTGTGCTCCATAAAGGCTGGATTTTCAACAAAATAATCTACCAAACCAATGTGAAGTTTTCTCCATGATGATTCCCATCTGAGGGAAATGGCATCACTCGTACTGCAACATATTTTGCATAGAGAATTTGCAGACCTCAAGATGCTAAAGGCGCGTGAAACGATTTCTTCCCAGCGACCTTCACCTACATGATCTTTTACATCATCCAACAACAACTGCACACCTTCAAAGATGTTCAACAAGTTCCTTATATAGTCATATGTGACTCATCATTGGCACAGGAGGTTTCGCTTCTCTCTTGACAATGCCTCAACCAATCCTATACTAGACATGGCCACGGGTCCGACCCGTCGGATCGAGAACCCGGGGAACACGACCCGAACCCTAACCCGAAAATGTCACAAGTTGACTGCTTTGGGTCGACGCGTTGACCTGGCAGGTCACATTGTTTTAAATTTTTTTAAAAAAAAACTATTAAAAGTAAATAAATGATATGTGAAGATAAAACACATTTTATCACTTTGATATGAAGTGTTAAAAATGTGGGAAGATTTTATGTCTCCATACCAGTTCTTTCATCCACAATAATTTCAATGTAGGATGTAAGACGAAGAAATATGACGATATATTTTTTCTCAAACTTCATTTTCAATGTAGGAAATGTAGGAAACAAGTGAAGTGGGAGAAATAATTTCAATGTGGGATGTAAGACGAAGAAATATGAGGATATATTTTTTTCTCAAACTTCATTTTCAATGTAGGAAATGTAGGAAACAAGTGAAGTGGGAGAAATAGGATAGTGGGATGTATATATATAGCCTCATGGCTTCTCATTCTAACTCCATATTGTCGATATGGGATGTAGTTTTTGTCCGACATTGGAAATGAGGGGATGGAAGGAAGACTTCCAAGTCTATAAAAGGAGAATAATGGGGTTCATTTGTCCCAAATTGCCATTGCATATTAGATTATGAAATATTATGAATTATTCTAACAATAATTTATATAATAATTATAAATTTATTTTATTAAAAATAAATTTTTCAAAAAAAAAATATTTTGAAATGGCGGGTTGACCTACCGGGTCACGGGTTATCTTTTCCCCTAATCCTTCTTGCAACATATAGTAAAAATTGATGTAGATAATTACTTGATCCTTCTTGCAACATGCAGTAAAAATTGATGTAGCCGACTTATTTGATTGATTTTTTACTTCAAATTGCTTTGTAATTGTGATTCTCCTCTACCTTTAGTCAATGACTGAATTTATTGATCCTCCTCTGTGAGCGTGATATTCTTACTTGTGTGTAGAGAATTTCCTTTTCCTTTCTTAAAACTATTACGTGTTTTAAGAAAAGTGCAACAATTTTCTGAGGTGAGAATACTATCATACTATTTTTAATATTCCTTTGTAAATCGTAATAGTTTTCAACAGTTGTAAGTGAAAATTATAAATTATTTTAAAATAAAGTATGTCCAAATGTGTCAAGTGTTTTCAACAGCAACAATTTTCTGATGTGGGAATATTGTCATAATATTTTTAGCATTCAAGAAAGTATTCAAATAAATGTTTTGGGTATGAATATTTTCATTCGGATGTTTTGTCAAAAAATGCAGTGTTGAAATCTTTAAATACTATTTCAACCCAATTCTTTAATATTCCTACATGATTTTAAGCACCTTAGATACTTTTTTAGTGACTCGTCAAATTTTTCTTCATAAAATTCCCCATTTGAAGGTGTGTTTGGTGTTAAAAAATGTGTCCGAATAAATATCCTTAACCTTTAAATTTTCTAAATAGTTTAATAATGTATTGGTGAAAGATAATGATTAAAGCTAGTGTTTCTTAATAGTATTAAATGGCCTTAAGTGTATTGATAATATATTTTAAATCGAGTTAAAAAGTTTTGAACTTCAACTTTCAAATGGTGTGTGGATCTTGAAAATGAATATATGTGATAAAAAAATTACTCATCTTAATCCTCTCAAAGAAACTTTAAAGAAATGACATTATATTATGTTATCGGTATTTTACTAGATTCTTCTTTGTTATTTTATTGTCAAGTAAATATATTATAAATTATATACTTTGTAACGGCCCGGGATTATGATTCCCGGGTTACGTTTCGAGGGATGAAACCCCTCGTTGGGATCTTGCGCCCCGAGTACAGGTTGAAGGTTTGAAATCGAAGATGTGTATTTTAAAGTGGGATTTCACACCCAAATCCGGAAAGTCCGTTGGAGACCCCGGGGTAAACCCATGTACCTGTCCTAAGTCTACAACGCGGAAACCCTTTTATCAAACAAAGGACATAAGTTCTGAAAATAATACAACCAGTGACACGGCAGAGCCGGGTCAAAACAGAGTATAAGTAGAAAGAAATTTCAAAAGCATGAATCTGGTGAAGTCAAGGTTCAAACACTCACTCTCCACCATATGAATGGACCCCGTCATAACAACACAAAATCAAGTAGTAGATCGGGTACCTAAAACTATACCACCAAGTCAGGCCAAGAGCCCGCCTTCGGGTCCTTTGATCGTGCTGAGGACATATAATACGCTTATACCTAGAATAAAAGATGCCTTCATGCAAAACTTAAATATTTACCACACTATCATGCTCCTAATTCATATATGCAGAATATTAAGTAAGGCCTTAACAAAGAATACCAAGTGGTATATCCCTCTCATACCTCCACCCCTCTTCCGATGGGGCGGAGACTAACCAACTCGTATATGCATTCCATAATAATCGGGCGTCACGCATGCCCAACCCGCCTCACAAGAATTATAAATCCCGCAAGCAGTTTTCGTAATCATGTTCATAATATAAGTAAAGGAAGTTCCATATGACTCGATTGACTCAGGACGGCCCGATGGGACTGGTTCGTCGTATGACCCTAGCAAAGACTCTAGTTACTTCACAGATAATGGTTGTTATGTATTCAAACGCATACGGAATATGAATGCTCATTCCTAAGTGCAATTCCTAAGCATGATACTACATGACATGCTCTTACGCATATGCACCACCTACATACTATATGACACATCAGGCAGAAGGTACTAGTTACTGAGTAAGCCCCAGAGGTACTTACCTGGCTAGCAGATCGACAAAAGAAGAATCCACCACACAATAGTCACGATCAGAGAGTATCACCTAAGCACATAACGAGAATGCACTGAGTATTCATCATAATTTGCACACAATAGTCACGATCACAGAGTATCATCTAACCACTCTGAACACATATATCACACATTCATACAAGCAGATAATTAACAAACTCGCATCAACCATACTTTCAATTCACCACGATCAACCATCTCTTATCTCATACTATTCATCATAATTTGTCAACTCATCAGCTTAAAATAACCCTCGTATCATACTTAGTCAAATTTGCATATTACTATTTCATACTCATACTTTTCATAAGTATATATATCATTATCGTTATCGGTAACAAATATTTATCCCCTTAAAATAAATCACCACAAGTCATGCTATTAGTCACACATATCATAACATCATGCTAGTCAGTAATCGAACAAATCAGATTCCCAATTAGTCTCGAAAACCGCTCTAAAAAACGAGTTAACTAGTTAGAAATTCCGTCCTTAGAAAATGTTCGTCAAATTCTTTTTTATTTTTCTAAAATCCAAGTTTCATAATATCATATTTTTAAATCACCATATCTTTAATCTCAAAATCACATTTTATATCTTAATCTTAAAATAATATCTTATATTTTAAATCCCAATGATATTATATAATATTTTAGATACTATTTTCTTTCTAAACACTCTCATAAAATATTTTCAAATCCTTTAAAATCACAACCACTTTTATTTAATAAAATCATTCCTTTATAAATTACCAAATTAACCTTACTTTTTCCTTAAATTACCAAAAACCACCCTCTTGTTTGCTAAATCTCCCAACCGAATTTCAACAACAAATAGGCCCAATTTAATTGCTTTTGATTTTAAAACAAAACCCCAGCCCAAGAAAATAGACCCAAGAGCCAACACATTTCATCCTCCCATTTCTAAAACCGAGCTGGAGATTTTTTTAAAAAGAAGGGGGCCCCAGGGTGAGGTGGCGGTGACATGGCAAGGGGATGTGGCTATGGGGCCCGCATATTTCTTCTTCCTTCTGTTGGAACGAAAGGGGAAGACCGGTGTTCGATGGAAGAAGCGGAGCAGGGAGGCTCGCCGGCGGCGGTTCCGGACCCGGAATCCGACGCTGACTACCCGACACTCATGGATTCAAAACGACAAGGAAGGGAGAGAGAGGAGATGCCCACCGAGGGAGTTGTCTCACCGGAACTCGTCGTCGGGGGCGCGATTGAGGCTCGCCGGCTGCTCGGAATGCTTGCTTAGCTTGTTTCCAAGGCGGAAGGTAAGAAGGCGGAACCTTATGGGGGTTTTGAGAAGGAAATGAGGAAGAGGCTTACCGAGGCGCTCGGATAAAACAAAGGAGACGAATTATATGATATATGAATATCATTGCACTATAAAGTCCCCATTTTGGCTCCAAAGAAGTGAATGCACCATGATGATATAAGTACTTTTGTTTTTTTTGAAGTTCAAAAGAATGTACAGTTGACTGATTTGGTTTATTAGAATCATAATAAATTCTTTTAACGAAACTTCAAGCCTTCAAGGAAGATGTAATCATATGTAACTTGACAAACATGACACAGAGATGTTTCAACAGCATTATGATGTGACTGCTCGTATAACCAAAACAATAGCAAACTTAATACAGCATATGCTTATACTATGACAGTAGATACAATAACGACAACTTCAAGCCTCTAAAGACGTCTCACGTGTTGCACCTGAATCCCTTCCATTCATACTCCCATTCTCTGTGTTCCACGTGCATTCTAAACGATTTATGTGCATTTGAAGTCTCAAAAAATTCAGTTGTTCTCATTCTACCATCAACCCACTTGTTCTTGATCGATTCAGACAAAACACCAACCAATTCATCCATTATTTCCTTTGATTCCATTTCAACAATTACAACCAACGGAGTAGGAATTACGTTGGTCAATTTGGGGCTGATATTCCAACCACATGCTCAAATCTGTTGACATTCCAACCACAGGCTCAACTCTCAATTCACACAGAAGCATAAACAATAACTAGCATAAGAAATACCTTACTCCTCCCTAATCGATCCGGTGGAAGAAGGGGCTTAGAGCTGACTTAATGTGACCTTCCCTATTGACACTTCAATTCAATCCAAACGAGCCAATCTAAATCAAAACCAAACAAAAAAACAAATTAGAAAATAATACTGATCTGAATCAAACCAAATCAACGAATAAGAGAAAGAAGGGCTTCCGATTTGATGAAACGACGCTTTGATTAGGCTGATTTGACATCGAACTGAAGCTCGACGAACTTCGATTTAGGGTTGAATACTCCAAAAGCGGTGTAGCAAAACACAAAAGACGCAGGAGGTGGTTCGAAAGTCTGAGATGTGGTCTAGAGACCGAAGTGAAGTGTGGAATAGGCAGATAAAAGGCAAACAAATACTCTAGCAAGAGGAGAAGAATAAAGGATGTAAACTTTTCGCAAATGCTGAAACTGGTAAGATCTTACTGTCCGAGGTAAGACCTTATCTGTTATGCAGAAACAAATTAATAAAAATGTGGTGAATAATATATATATAGAAAAGACAAGCACAAATGTAAATAAAGAGCATAAAGTAAAACACACGATACTTGTTAACGAGGTTCGGCACAACCGCCTACGTCCCCGCATAGGGTTATCCAACCCGTAGGATTCAACAACTTTATTTCACTTTATCTTATGAGCCCTAGATAAAACCTCTAGAAGACCTTCTCTCTTCTAGACTACTTCCTATCTAGCAACCCAAACACACCAGTGAAACAAAGTCCTACCGATACCGAAGTATCTATACGTTTGGGTAGAGATGTACCCTTAGTATAACCCTAAATGAATTGTACGATAAAGCTCAATGGAAACTTCACACTCTCAAATAAATAAAAGACTTAAACCAAAGAGAGAGATACGAGACGATGTTGTTGCAGGAGACGAGAGATTGCTGAATTGTCTTTTAAGCGATGTATTGATGTGTCGGCTGCAGTCCTCTTCTTCTCCTTATAAAGGACGGCTTCTCCGAGTTTGAAATAATTTGAATGTTTGAATCCTTGAAGACGTTGCTTGAGATACGGGGAGAACAACCGTCAATTCAAACGCGTTCCAGAAGCTTCACTCGGATATGCAGGGATTTGATTACTTGAAACGTTGAAGGAGCTGTAGACTAGTTCAATAAAAAAATCCCCTACAAATCTCAACAACCACGTTGATATATATTAGTTGGAAAGATAGAATTTAATCCAAATCTATATAAGCCTTGATTCCAAAAACTAGCCCACATAATTAGGCCCAATAAAATATTAAACCTTAGATATAAAATTGTAGACTTAGTAAAAATAGGCCCAATAAATTGAGTCCGTGTCATTCAATTCCAATCTCGTGTAATTCCTTAGCCACTGTCGGTAAGGTCTTACCAGTGTCGGTAAGGCCTTACCAAAACCTGGAAACCATGGCTTTGGCTTTCAGCTCAAACAGTAAGATCTTGAAACTGTTTTGGTTTTGATGGTTTGTTTTAAAACGTTGAAGACAACTTGGAGATCGGTTCAACCAAATCTCTTGAAGATCTCAACAAACCAACAACCTTTTGAACTTGAAGATTGTTTCACAAAATCCCCAAAGAGGCTTTTAGAAAGTCAACCCCAAATCTTCAATAACTAAATAAAATCCTGCACAAAATCTCTAATAACTAATTAAATATAAATCCCAATAAATAATTAAATAAATATATTCGCGTATATTATTTGTCTTCCATCATATAAAAATATATCACAAATATATGCACATCATCAAGGTGGAATCTACACGAAGCACCACTACAAACGTCGAAAATCGTCGGCGGTGAAGCATCCAAATCTCAAGCGCAAGTCCACTGAGTCAGTGGCTCCCCGTGGGCGAGGAGGTTTTAGAATAAGAATACCTAAGACAATTTTTTATTGAAGAATACATATATTATATAGAGGAGAATACATAAGATTAGATAGAGTAGGTTTTAAAATAATATTGTAATTTTTATAAGGGCATATTCAATTGGGCATAAAATGGGCAATCTTAGTATTTGGACAAGTCTGTGAAGGGATACAGGAGCGTCAGGTGAAGAACATGCTAGTTGCATAAAGTTCAGGGCAAATTTTGGGTTAGAGATGATGGAGTTGTAGAGTTTAGACGCTTGAATTTGAAAAGAGCCTTGATGTTTAAGTCTTGGTTGAATTGCAGATTGTTGAATTCCCTCCACAATTTGAAGCAAATTAATATCAAATAGCAATCTCGATCTCAAGCAATTAGGCGAAATATGCGTGGCCAAACACCAATTGGTTTGTTGGTGCGCGTATTGCGCTTGGGCATGCGTGACCCCCACGTCGGATATGACCCACAATGAATTGTTCAAGAACACAAAGGAAGAGAGCGAATGAGAGTGAGTTGGTGTGCTCTCTGTTGTGTTTACATGAATAGCTCAACTCAGCTTATATAATACTGCTGAGCTCAATACACAAAGGCAATCTCAACCACACTAATAACAAACTGATATCTAACCAATCACAAAGCTGTAACAACCTTTCTTTTATTTCTAACAATTAGGTTTTTTAAAAGGGTTATGACCCACAATGAATTGTTCAAGGACAACAGTAGTGGCACAGCATGAAACCGCCATAGCAGCGACTCAAGTATGCATCGCTCTATCTAATTTAGTCTTTCCTTTCAAATTCCATGAATCTACTTTTTTCATACATAGATGGAATTTAGCGTTTGGATTGGATTTTTATCATCGATGAGATATTTATCTTCATGTTCTTCCAAATGCTGTTCTTTAGCCCAAGCTGCTGCCTGCTGGATTGTTGTGTGCAGATGCAGATCACTTTTAATGGCAGATTTTGTATTTGAAGTAGTCTGCACACTTCTATTTGGACTATACTCCTAAGAATTAGGCATGATTCTCATGTGAAGCACACCAGGTGTGGATCATAACCACTTTCATTTATAATCATTGTATGTTTATAAAGTATTGGTAAATGGATAAATGCATTCATGGCTTATTTTGTAACAGATTTCAAGTATCCAATGTGATCAAGTTATTCTTATTGGTCATATGAGTGGAACTTCAAATTGCAGAAATTTAAAGGTATCTAATATGGCTACTGAGGGTTATGTTTACCAATGAAAATCTTATAGGTTTTGGTGACCTACTAAGATGTCAAACTGTTCTGAGAACTATGCTTTCACTTCGAGGTATCAGCAATTTCTATGCTTTAGAGACGTTTTTTTCCCCAAGGAGAATTCTTATTCATATGACGTTGCTTATCCACGGTGTTATGTTTGTAATCCTTGTAATAAGTTGTAAAAAAAGACAATGGTTTATTTGGTTTTGTAAGATGCACTAGAAACTAGGACAGGTTCTCTAAAGGCTCTACAGGACTTAGCCATTGCCATGGTCAAGGAAAAGCTCATTGGACCCATGGTTACACCATGTTTGGTCCAATGGCTAGCCTTGATATATAAGGTGAAGCTGAGTATGTATGATGCCTTATAAGACATTGTTGGGTCTGTTTGTGTTTGTTGCTTGCAGGCTTGAGCTCATACAGATTTGGGCCTATTCCATCTAGCCCAAATCTGAGCCCATTTGTCTTGGCTCTCTTTCGACCGTTGTAACCCTAGCCTATTTAAGCTCTCTTCTGGATACCATTGAGAACTGTAGCTTCGTTCTCTCTCTCTGGTAAGCCAAGGGGCGACTGTGTTAGGGTTTGGGAGAAAACACAAGGGTTTGGCTTCCTGGCCACCTGACGTCGGCGATTCTCTTCAAGGGTGCTCTTCTGGGTTGATGCTACCTGAGTACCTGCTTGTTTGACGAAGAAGAAGAAGAATGGAGGGTTCTGCAAGGAGAAATCTCCCCTGAGATTTCTCGGTGTCCTTCACGGACGTTCTCTAACCCTATTCCTCGTTTATCTTCTTTGTCCTTGTTTGTTAGAATCGCATCTTAGTTCTAGTGCATCTGAAACCTTTGTAACCGGTCTTGAACCTTTGGTTGCTTAGTGAAATTGGGTGAACCTCCCCTCCTGAGGTTCCGCGGATGTAGGTGATAGATTACATAGGTCTCCTATTGTACAGTGGGCTGAAAGCCCGTTAAGGCCCAATACCTTGTAACCTATATATATGATATGTCAATGAATGGAAACCCTCAAGGAGGACATTACAATCAATCTCATGATCTCACATGGTATCACAACCTAAGATCCAAAGACCCTAAATTTTTTCTCTAAACCTAGCCGCCACCTCCTTCTCTCTCTCCTCGCCGCCTCCCTCCCATCGTCGGCCCCCTCCTTCTCTCTCATCGCAGCCGCCCTCCCACCGTCGGCCCCCTCCTTCCCTCTCCTCGCCGCCGCCCTCCTACCGTCGGCCAACCCTAGCGCGCCTGCGCCACCCCTAGCGCGCCCGCGTCATCCCCCAGCGCGCCCACGTCGCCCACAGCGCGCCCGCGTCACCAGCCCTTCTCCCTCTCCACGCCGCCCTTAGCCCTCTCTTCTCGTCCCCATGGCTAACCCACTACCTACCGACCCTATTAAGCCGCCCTACCATTCCACCCTAACCATCTCCAACATCAAAAATTGCATCCCTATCATTCTTGATCATGAGTCCAGTACCTACACCATGTGGTCGCACCTCTTCACGACCCATGTTAAGGCTCATAAAGTCCTCCACCACATTGACTCCTCCGCTAACCGCCCTGAAAGCGAAGACGACGATCTCTTCGCTCAACTTGACACCATTGTTCTTCAATGGATCTTTAACACCATCTCAAAAGATCTATTGACCACTATCCTTGACCCCAAAGACAACGCCTTGAAAGCTTGGAAGAAACTCCAGGATCTCTTTCAAGACAACAAGTCCACCCGTGCTGTCTATCTCGAGCACGAATTCTCAAGTTGCAAGCTTTCCTCCTTTCCGTCGATATCTGCCTACTGTCAGCACATCAAGACCCTGGCTGATCAGCTCGACGCTGTCGACTCCAAACCCAGTGCCACCCGTCTGGTTCTTCAGGTTCTCTCTGGTCTCCCTTCTGAATACAACGCTGCTGCTACTCATATTCAGCAGACAGAGCCTCTCCCTACATTCGAGAAGACCCGGTCTCAACTGATCCTGGAGGAGACTCGCCTTCACCGTCAGACAACCGACGCTGCCAAAGACAAGACGGCGTTGGTCTCATCTAGTGACATCATCGAGCAACTCGCCCTCCAGCCTGGCCGCACCAACGATCAGCAAGGACCTAGAGGCGGCGGCCGCCGCGGCGGCCGCAGCACCTGGCGCCCGCAGCAACACGATAACCGCCACCCCTCTTGGTACCCCAACCCTGGCTACCCTCCTTGGATGCCCTATGGCTACCCCGGTGCGTCGTTTCGTGGACCTGCCCCATATCCCCACCGCCAGCAGGGCTTGTTGGGTCCTGCTCCCCGTCCATCGTCCGATCAGGCATACCCGACTGATGTGCACAACGCCTTCTCTTCAATGCAGCTGACACCTCCTGAAGGCTCTTGGTACATGGACACTGGCGCTACCTCTCATATGACGAACTCCTCAGGTACTCTCTCATCTCTTTCTTTTAAGGGTCCTGCTCATTCTATTATCGTTGGCAACGGTGGTCGCCTTGCTACTTCGGGCATTGGCCACACCACACTACCAACCCCTACCAATCCTTTGCACCTAAACAATGTCCTTATTGCCCCCAAACTTGTCAAAAACCTTATCTCTGTCCGTCGGTTTACCACTGACAATGATGTTTCTCTTGAGTTTGATCCGTTTGGTTTCTCTGTGAAGGATCTTACTACGGGGGTTACTCGCCTGAGATGTAATAGCACTGGGGAGCTCTATCCTGTGTCATCGCCTTCACCATCCAACCCGTCAAGTCCAGTCGCCCTCTCGGCATCATCATCCAGTCTTTGGCATGCTCGTCTTGGTCATCCCAGTCCTGCAGTTTTAGATTTACTTCGTTCTAAGAGTCTTGTCATTTGTAATAAAGAGCACCGCTCTAGTTTATGTTCGTCTTGTCAGTTAGGCAAGCATGCCAGACTTCCGTTTCAGCGTTCTTTAAACGCTACTTTCGCACCTTTTGATATTATTCATAGTGATATTTGGACATCTCCTGTGCCTAGCAAGGAGGGTCATAAGTATTACCTTTTGTTCCTGGATGATTTTACACACTTCTTATGGGTTTTCCCTTTGCACTTTAAATCTCAAGTGTTCCCTATCTTTGCCAAATTCCATGCTTACATCAAAACACAGTTTCACACCTCTGTCAAGTGTTTCCATTGCGACAATGGCCGTGAATTTGACAATAAAGATTTTCACACTTTCTTTAATACCAATGGGATCTCCTATCGCTTATCCTGCCCCTACACCTCGCAACAAAATGGCAAAGCCGAACGAATCATCCGCACCATCACCAATATGATGCGCACTCTTCTCTTCCACGCATCCATTCCCCTCCCTTATTGGCCTTACGCCTTGGCCACCACATGCTACCTCCTCAACATTCTCCCTTCCACCACCCTTAACCATCGCTCACCGTTTCAGGCACTGTATTCCGCTTTGCCCATATATGATCACCTTCGTACATTTGGTTGCTTGTGCTTTCCCAATCAAGCATCCATCGCCCCCCACAAGCTTCACCCTCGCTCTACCCCTTGTGTCTTTCTTGGCTACCCGTCTGATCATCGCGGTTATATTTGCCTCGATATCAAGACTCACAGGATCATTCTCTCTCGCCATGTCACCTTTGATGAGTCGCGATTTCCCTTCGCGTCTCCCACACCCCCTGTGTCGTCGCCAGAGTCTGAGTCACCATTTCCTCACTTCATTCTTCCCTAGAGCTCTCCCGGTGCTCCTGCGTCTCCCCCTCCCCCACCTCCCTCGCCACCCCCCACCACCAGACCTCACACCCGCAGCGTCTCCGGTGTCTTCAGACCCCGACAGATCGTATCCATGACCACCGACCATCAACCCGCTATACACCCCACAACCCCTCCACCAACATCCACGCCCCCCCTACGCGCGCCCACGTCCCGTGCTAGCGCGCCCGCGCCCCAAGCTGCCACGCCCGCGCACCCTGCTGGCGTGCCCACGTCCTTAGCCTCTCCTGCCCCCATCTTTCCCGACTCCCTTTCACCCTCTGCCTCCACCCAGACCTCCCTCTCCCCCATTCCCACCTCCCACAAAACAGCCCTCCTAGACCCGAATTGGCAGGCGGCTATGCTCGACGAATACAGGGCCCTTACGAAGAATGGTACTTGGGTTATTGTGCCTCGCCCTCCTGAGGCGAACGTCATTCGCTGTATGTGGCTCTTCCGTCACAAGTTCCGCTCTGATGGGACATTGGAGCGCTACAAGGCCCGTCTGGTGGTTAACGGTAGATCTCAACAGGCCGGTATTGATTGTGATGAGACCTTCAGCCCTGTGGTCAAGCCTGCTACTATTCGAGTGGTCCTGAGTCTGGCTCTGTCGCGCAACTGGGGCATCCATCAGCTGGATGTCAAGAACGCCTTTCTGCATGGTCATCTGAATGAGACGGTTTACATGTTTCAGCCTCCGGGGTTTGCTGATGCTGAGCGTCCACAGCATGTCTGTCTCCTCAAGCGCTCTCTGTATGGTCTGAAACAGGCACCACGGGCATGGTTCCAGCGGTTTGCGTCTCATCTGCTCCGCTTGGGTTTCACTGGCAGCCGATCGGATACGTCTCTATTTATCTATCGCAGAGGCTCGGACTTGGCTTTCCTGCTGCTCTATGTAGACGACATCATTCTCACAGCCTCTTCTGATGCTCTTCGAACGTCCATCATCTCGAGGTTGAGTGCGGAATTCGCCATGTCTGATCTGGGTCCGCTGTCTTACTTCTTGGGAGTTGCCGTTCAGCGGCATGCGTCTGGTCTGTTTCTCTCACAGAGTAAGTATGCTGCTGAGATTGTTGCTCGTGCTAAGATGGTCAACTGCAATCCCGTCGCAACCCCAGTCGATACATCCAACAAGCTTAGTGCTCATTCTGGTCCTTTGGTTGATGATCCAACACTGTACAGGAGCCTCGCTGGTGCTCTTCAGTATCTCACTTTCACCAGGCCTGATATCAGTTACGCCGTCCAGCAGATCTGCTTGTTCATGCATGCCCCTAGGGTACCTCATTTTCAGGCTTTGAAGCGGATCATTCGGTACATCAGCGGCACCCTCGAGCTCGGCACCACCATCACTC
Source organism: Persicaria tinctoria (assembly GCA_037127255.1). NCBI lineage: Eukaryota > Viridiplantae > Streptophyta > Magnoliopsida > Caryophyllales > Polygonaceae > Persicaria > Persicaria tinctoria. Next base: position 12,710,316 of record JBANSL010000007.1, on the reverse strand, counting down.
CTTCCTCTAAGCTTGATCTTGTGGCGTACACTGATGCGGATTGGGGTGGTTGTCCAGACACACGTCGCTCCACGTCTGGTTATTGTGTCTTCCTCAATGACACTCTTGTGTCTTGGTCAGCCAAGCGTCAGTCCGTCGTGTCTCGCTCCAGCGCTGAAGCCGAATACAGGGGTGTTGCCAACGTTGTCTCTGAGTGCTCTTGGCTCCGCAATCTCCTGCTTGATCTACGGTGCCCCTTACAGAAGGCCACTCTGGTCTACACTGACAACGTCTCCGCCGTCTACCTGGCTAGCAACCCAGTCCAACATCAACGCACGAAGCACATTGAGCTTGATCTCCACTTCGTCAGGGACAAGGTTGCCATTGGACATGTCCGCGTTCTACATGTCCCGTCCTCTTATCAGTACGCTGATATATTCACCAAGGGTTTACCTAGACAGTTATTCATTGATTTTCGTTCCAGTCTCACTGTACGGACCCCTCCCGTTTCGACTGCGGGGGTTTGATAGATTACATAGGTCTCCTATTGTACAGTGGGTTGAAAGCCCGTTAAGGCCCAATACCTTGTAACCTATATATATGATATGTCAATGAATGGAAACCCTCAAGGAGGACATTACAATCAATCTCATGATCTCACAGTAGGAAAACCGAACCGCGTAAACAAAGCTTTGTGTCTCTCGTTTATGCATGTTTATCGCTTTACTTGAGTTCGTGGCGAGCTATTCGAAGTAAGAAACCCTAGATCGAACAAATTGGTATCAGAGCCTAGGCTTGACTCTCTTTTCGTTTACGAAAAGAAGTTGAACCGGCCTTGATTCTTTAAGCTTCCGCTGGATCTAGGGTTTACTGTCTTCGCTTAGTTTTCTTTTTGTGTTTTCTGTTCTACAGTAACAAGAAAAACCAAAAATAGTTTTGTTTACCTTAGGGTTTCCTAGATCTAGCCTTCCTTGCTTTAGATCCTTTATTTTTAAGTTTTCTCTAACTTATATCTGTGTTTTTCTATGGCAGAGAACACAGTAAGGATGAAGCCCTTCGATGGGACTACTGACTTTGCCATGTGGCAAGTCAAAATGAAGGTTGTGTTGATCAAGGAGAAGTGCTGGAAGGCTGTGAAAGAAGCCTATCATGTTGGCGTACCACAGATGCATCCAAGTCTGAAATGGATGAGCAAGCTCATTCAGAAATAATGATAAGGTTAGCTGACGGCGTAGCTTGTCAGGTGGTGAGCAAAACTACTGCTAAAACTCTCTGGGATGCACTTGAGTCTCTTTACTTGACTAAGTCTTTTCCTAGAAAGATATATTTGCTGTGTCGTTTGTTCACTTTTAAAATGGATATTAACCTGTCATTAAATGAAAACTTACTCAAGAGCTTACTCAAGAGCTTAGACTAAGTCTTTGCCTAGAAAGATAGATTTTCTTAGACTTACTCAAGAGCTTGAAAGGTGTGATGATAAGGTTAAGGATACTCATCAAGTTGTTTTGTTATTAAACTCTCTTCTTGCTCAATTTGACACTTTTAAGGATGTGATACAATTCAGTAATGATGACTTGAGTAAAGAAAAAATTCTTGAGTCCATTATTGAGAAAAATGAGATTATGAAAGTGTTCAAAACCAAAAATGAAAAGAAAGCTGAAAACAATGTCAAATCTAAGGCTCTCTTTACTAAGGCTAAGAGTAAAAACAATAACAAGAAGTCTAAGAAGAAAGATAAGGAAAAAGATGAGTCTAGCTATTCTGGGGAAGGTAACAGTAACAAGAATTGCCATTATTGTGACAAACCTGGGCATTTCATTAAAGATTGTTATAAAAAGAAAAAGGCTGATGAAAACAAGAAGAAAAAGGACACTGCTGCTGTGCTTGAACAACAAACTGATTATTCCCATCAATTGCTTGTGTGCTCTTCTGAGGTGCCTTCTAATACTTGGATTTTAGACTCTGGCTGCACTATTCATGCTACTCCTGATAGATCTATGTTTAGCTCTTTTTCTGAGTATGATGGTGGTGATGTTTTGCTTGGTGGTGACACTGCTTTGTCTATTAAGGGTATTGGAAATGTGCCTATTAGAATGTTTGATGAGAAAGTCAGGGTTCTCCAAAAGGTCAGGTGGGTGCCTGACCTTAAGAGAAATTTGATGTCTGAATCTATTTTGGATGATTCCAAGTATCACATTAACACTTACAGTGGAATTAAGGAAGTCTCTAAAAATGGGACTATACTTATACGCAGTATCAAGAAAAGAGGACTATACTGTGTTATAGGCACTCTTTAATTGAACTGTACCACTGTTAAGGATGGTGTGGCACATGATCATACCAAACTTTGGCACTCTAGACTTGGTCATATTGGCTTTAATGGTTTGAATCACCTGTTTAAATCTGGCATGATTAATTCTAAACCTATTGATCTGAAACTATGTGAGGGTTGCATCTATGGTAAGAAATCTAGACATGCTTTTCCTAAGTCTTCTTATGTTGCAACTAAACCTCTTGAGTATGTGCATTCTGATTTGTGGGGTCCTGCTCAGATTGATACTATAGGGGGTAGAAAATATTTCATATCTTTTATAGATCATTACTCAAGAAAAGTGTGGGTTTACTTGCTTAAATAAAAAAACTGAAGCTTTTGATGTGTTTAAGACTTGGAAGTTGCATGTTGAAAATGAATCTGACCATAAACTGAAATGCTTAAGAACTGACAATGGCTTAGAATTCTGTAATCATGCATTTAGTGATTTCTGTAAGCATCATGGTGTCAAAAGGCATTTCTCAGTCCCTGGCACACCTCAGCAAAATGGTGTAGTTGAGAGAATGAACAGAACTTTGCTTGAAAAAGCAAGGTGCATGCTATTCAGTGCTGGGATGAAACCTTATTTGTGGGGTGAGGCTGTCAACACAGTTGCATACCTCATAAATAGGTGCCCTTCTTCTGCTGTGGAGTTTAAGACTCCACAGGAGTTGTGGTCTGGAAAAAAGCCTGACTTGACACACCTTAGGCCCTTTGGATGCACTGCCTACACACATGTGTCTCAAGGCAAGCCGCAACCAAGGGCCCAAAAGGCAGTCATGTTAGGATATCCTAACGGCACAAAGGGTTACAAGTTATTGCTCATACAACCTCATGGGTTCAAAGTAATAACTTCAAGAAATGTGACTTTTGATGAGGATGCTTACCATTATAAAGCTGAACTGACAAGCTCTGATGAGTGTGCAGGTACCCCTGGAGCAGCTGAGGATCTTCCAACCTTCTTCTTACCTCATGAAGCCATCCAACCTCCAGATGATGAGGATGGGCCATTCCCTGAAGACAACTCCTCTCATGGTGGGGAGCATGACTCAGAGCTTCCTTCAAACCAAGAAAATGGTCATTCAAATGACCACAGTGAACATGGAGGTCACCCTGGTGATCCAAATGAAGTGCATTCACCCCACCAATCTGGTGGGGAAATAAGTTCATCTTCCTCTCTCTCAAACTCTCAGTCTGGAGAGTCCTCTGTGAATGATACCTTTGTGCATCATATCCCTGATTACAGTGACTATCAACTCACTAGAGATAGAGAACCTAGGGCAATTAAACCTAATAGATGGTATATCAATTTTGCTGAATTGGAAGATGTTGATTTGGTGGAGTTTGCATTCATTTCTGCTGAACTTGTTAGATCTTATACTCCTGAGTCTTTTGACCAAGCTATGAAAAATGCTAATTCTAAGTATTGGTTAAAAGCTATGCAAGATGAGTTACAGTCTATGCTTGTGAACAAAACTTGGGTGTTAGTTCCTAAACCTAAAAATGCTAGGATCATAGATTGTAAATGGCTCTACAAGTTAAAGGAAAGTGTAAAACCTCATGAACCACCTAGATACAAAGCTAGATTAGTGGCCAAGGGTTTTACTGAAAAAGAGGGAATTGATTACAATGACATCTTTGCACCTGTGGTTAAATATAAAACATTGAGGTTAATGCTTGATGTTGCCACTGTTTATGACTGGGACTTGGAGCAAATGGATGTCAAAACTGCTTTTCTACATGGTGATTTGCATGAGATCATTTATATGAGTCAGCCAAAAGGATTTGTTGATGCTAATAAACCTGATCATGTTTGTCTTCTTAAGAAATCTATATATGGTTTAAAGCAGAGTCCTAGGCAATGGAACTTAAAATTTGATTCTTGCATGAAGAAACTTGGTTTCCAGAAAAGTAGTTATGACACTTGCTTGTATTTCAAAGGTGTTAAGTCTAAATCTCCTTTGTTTGTGCTCCTTTATGTTGATGACATTCTTATCTTATGCAATTCTAAAGTTCTTATTGCTGCTGTAAAAAGGGACTTGAAACTGCATTTTGATATGAAAGATTTAGGAGTTGCTAAAAGAATACTTGGCATTAACATCACTAGAGATAGAAAACAGAAACTGATGTGGCTTTCTCAAAGTGATTATGTGCAGAAGGTGCTTGATAAATTCAACATGAATTGTTCTAGACCCACAAGTATTCCCTTAGGAGGGCACTTAGACTTAACTAAGAAACATTGTCCCACTGAAGAAGCTGAAAAACAAAAGATGTCTAAAATTCCCTGTTGTTGGGTCTATCATGTATGCCATGTTATGCACTATACCTGACCTTGCATTTGCTGTAAGGGTTCTTAGCCGATTTATGTCTAACCCTGGCAATGTTCACTGGGAAGGCATGAAGTACTTACTTAGATACCTCTGTGGCACCAAAAATTAATGCCTTGTGTTTGGTGAACATGCTTCAAAGCATGATTTGCATGGGTTTGTTGATTCTGATTATGCAGGAAATAAAGATGATAGAAAATCAACTTCATCCTATGTCTACACTTGGGCTGGTAATTGTATATCATGGAAGTCACAGCTACAATCAGTTGTAGCTCTGTCATCTGCAGAGGTTGAGTATGTTGCTACAACTGAGGCAGCTAAAGAAGCTTCCTGGCTGGCTGGAATACTTGGTGAAATCTTCCCTATTACTTTCTTACCTGTTTTACATATGGATAGCCAAAGTGCCTTGTACTTGTGTAAGGATCCTGTATATCATGAGAGGACCAAACACATAGATGTGAGGCACCATTATATCTGTGTTCAGGTTGAAAAGAATCTTATAGATGTGAAGAAGATTAAGGGAGACCTTAATCCTGCTGACTTTGGTACCAAAATTGTCACAGCTGACAAATTCTCCTTTTGCAGGAACTTCCTACATATATGGGAGAGTACCTAAGTGCCTTAGCTGTTCATGAACCGACGACGGACTGGAGGGAATCCCAACTCACTACTGGTGACCAAAGAAGAACTGTATCACAAGGATTAGAAGGGCATTTGTTATGTTTGTAATCCTTGTAATAAGTTGTAAAACAAGACAATGGTTTATTTGGTTTTGTAAGATGCACTAGAAACTAGGACAGGTTCTCTAAAGGCTCTATAGGACTTAGCCATTGCCATGGTCAAGGAAAAGCTCATTGGACCCATGGTTACACCATGTTTGGTCCAATGGCTAGCCTTGATCTATAAGGTGAAGCTGAGTATGTATGATGCCTTATAAGACATTGTTGGGTCCGTTTGTGTTTGTTGCTTGCAGGCTTGAGCTCATACAGATTTGGGCCTATTCCATCTAGCCCAAATCTGAGCCCATGTGTCTTGGCTCTCTTTCGACCGTTGTAACCCTAGCATATTTAAGCTCTCTTCTGGATACCATTGAGAACTGTAGCATCGTTCTCTCTCTCTCTCTCTGGTAAGCCAAGGGGCGACTGTGTTAGGGTTTGGGAGAAAACACAAGGGTTTGGCTTCCTGGCCACCTGACGTCGGCGATTCTCTTCAAGGGTGCTCTTCTGGGTTGATGCTACCTGAGTACCTGCTTGTTTGATGAAGAAGAAGAAGAATGGAGGGTTCTGCAAGGAGAAATCTCCCCTGAGATTTCTCGGTGTCCTTCACGGACGTTCTCTAACCCTATTCCTCGTTTATCTTCCTTGTCCTTGTTTGTTATAATCGCGTCTTAGATCTAGTGCATCTGAAACCTTTGTAACCGGTCTTGAACCTTTGGTTGCTTAGTGAAACTGGGTGAACCTCCCCTCCTGAGGTTCCGCGGATGTAGGGAAACCGAACCGCGTAAACAAAGCTTTGTGTCTCTCGTTTATGCATGTTTATCGCTTTACTTGAGTTCGTCGCGAGCTATTCGAAGTGAGAAACCCTAGATCGAACACACGGGTTAGCGGGGATCCTCTCACGGTCATTCGATTTTTTTTTATTTCATGACAGCTTATTTTCTTGTGGTCATAAGAAGAGTTCAGATTCAAAAGAGCATGCCATAGAAACGACCATTTAGTGTTGGATACATAGTGTGGCAATTGCCTAATACCAGCTTATCATGTAGCATTTTTTGAGGTTTTTATGGGCATTGGTATATCGATCAGCTGCTATTATTATTCCAAGATTGATGCTGCTTTCCTATATTCTATTATGAATGTTTGGTTGGCTTGTAGGCAATGATCAAGCCCCAATATGTAGATGACCTTCCTAAGTCAGTAGTACATGAAAATGTTGAGGAGTAATTGATCAGACAAATCACATATGAGAGGGATATGAAGGTTGAGCTTTTTAAGGTTCTTGAGTGATTTCTTTGTAAAAACACGGTTTTGTTGTTTTCTCTTCCATCCTTCGCAGATGATGCATCCTATTGTCCCTATAGATTCAGAGATCCCATGTTATTGTTGTATGTGCCCATTCTCGCTGACCTATGTTCTTGCACGGCGCAATTTGTGGTGTTTTTATCCATGAGAAGGACACATTTAGCTTTATGGACTGAATGTGATCTGTTTAACACTTTCTTGTGGTGGATTTATACATCTTCCATTCAAACCTAATGGTTGTACAATCTCAAACTTTCTACTGAATGTGATCTTTCTACTAAAAATCCATTTATTACTATAAGAAATAAACTTCTAGGAAATATTTTTCAAATTTCTCGATGTCATCTTTTTCCTAGCAAAAATATACAGTATAACATTCTAAAATGATGTGTTTTGGTAAATAAATGGGATATATAGCTATTTAGAATGACGCTTAAATTTAGAATATAGTTAAAACAGTGCTTTTAAGATATCTCGTGCCTTCAAGGCGCGAGTATTACACTAGTACATAGCTAAAGGCTAAGACAATTCTTATTGAAGAATACATATATAGAGGAGAATACATAGATAGAGGAGGTTTTTTCATAGGAGGTTGAGATTGAAGACCATATCAAGCATAAAACACACAACCCGTGAACAATGGAACAACTCCACTAAGCACAAAACGCACAAATTCTTGAAGTAGAAAACGCACAAAGTCTCCAATAAGCACAAAACACACAAAGTCTTGGCAAAATGAAAAATCTCAACAAGGAAATTTCTCTGAAGAAAACCATGGCGCGCTTCACATAGTTGTAGCTCTATTTGCCTGTCAAAAGATGTAGTGGAGTTTGAGATTTCTCTGGCTTAGCAAATCAAATCTGCAACTAAATGAAGAGATATGCAATGAAGAGTGATTGGTACCTTTCTTAAAGATGTATATGTAGTCACAATGACTTTGTCAGCAATATGTTATTGACCAACTGGAAGAATGCAAGTCTCCATGGACGGATGAAATGCAATGATCCAAGGATTCCCAATAAACCGATGGCAAATCCCATTCCTAAAGCAGCCAAGAAAGCCTGGATATCAAAAGATTCACCATCTTTGTCACGAGCATCCTTATTGGTGGCTTGAGGTTGTTTGTTAAAATCATCGTTATCTTTATCTCCAGGGCACTTGGTGAGTGGTTGGCCACACAACTTCGGATTCCCGGCAAACGAAGAAGGATCAAAGAGTTGCAATTGAGGGCCAGTGGGTATTCGACCGGATAAGTTGTTATTTGAGAGGTTCAATGTGCCCAAGAAGGTTAAAGCAGCTAAACTCTGTGGAATTTCTCCACAAAGTCTATTAGATGATAATTTAAGAACATCTAGGGATGTCAGCTGACCAATCTTATCAGGAATGCTTCCATTTAACTCATTCATTGACAAGTCCAAAGACATCAACTCCTTGAGAGCAGTCACTCCAATGGGAATTGCCCCTCTCAACAAATTGCTAGAGAGGTTAATAGCATTCCGTTGCTCAAGGTTTCGTTCATACAATGATACCAATGCTCCCTTCCACATGAATGATGCAAAATCAAAATTTTGAAAATTCATTTGATAAACAATACCATTTTCATGAAAAGTATAATGTGTAAAAGTAGGGCTTAAACCATGATTGATAGCCATAGAGGAGAAGTTGTGAAGACAATCCGGAATAGTGCCTGATAATTTGTTATTAGATAGGTCCATTATTTGAAGACTTTGAAGATGACACAAAGTTGATGACAGGTCCCCCCAAAAATCATTTGACCTCAAGTTAAGAACAACCAAGTCGACCATGCTTTCCCCTAACCAAGATGGCACGACTCCAGATAATTTATTATTTGCAAGCTCTAGGGTTTTCAAATGAGTGCAGTTTTGGAGTGATAAAGGCAGTTGTCCCGAAAACAAGTTGTTGCTCAAATGCAATGCAATAAGATTTCTTTGTGACCCTATTGATCTTGGAAGATGTCCAGATAGCTTGTTGTTTTCTAGATTGAGAATATAAGGTTCATAAGTAACAAGCCAATTGGGAAGCGAGCCTGATAGATTGTTGTTGGATAGGTCGATAACCCATTGCACTAGGCTGAAAGTAGGAGAAGGTTGATGGAAGGTGGGGAAATTCGAGAACTTGTTATTTGACAGATGTAGTTCTTGTTTACTTTTGAATAAGGCAAGGGGTACAAGACCATGAAAGGAGTTATAACTCAAATCTATAAAGGACAAAAACCTAGAAGAAAATGTTAAATTGAAGTCAGGGAAACAACTAAGTTTGTTATGAGAAAGATTAAAACTATATAAATTAGTGGAAAAGTTCCAAAAAGCATCAGGAATAGAGCCTGATATCATGTTGTTAGACATATCAAGAAACTCTAAAGAGTTTTGTGTCAAAATCCAAGATGGGAAACTAGGTCCAACCTTACAAGATCTTAATCCTAAAATAACTAGTTGGAATGGTGGTACCCAACCCTCACTAAAATTGATTGTCAAAAGGTTATTTGATAAATGTAAGTAAGTTAGTTTTGAAAACTTGGAAAGATGTGCATCTAGTATGGCTCCACTTAAAATGTTTGAAGAAAGATCCAAGTGTGTTAGATTTGGTGAGAGACATCGTAAAATTTCTGAAAGATTTCCCCTTATTTGATTGGAGTTTGCATACAACAATGTCAATGATGGAAACATCATCCCTCCAAAAGATAGGTCGTTGAGGTTGTTGCCAACTAGGCTCAATTCCTTCAAGGAATATCTGGCCTTGTTGATCAACGTTTCAAGGAATTTGTGACTATCATTATTGACCAAATTAATATGATCTAAATAAAGATATTGGAGATTGTTAGAAGTATTGATCAAGTAAGAAATAGTTGAAGAAGACAAACTGTTGTTAAAAAGATTAAGTGTTTTGAGAGTGGTGGAAAAATTAGCTTGATAAGTAGATGAAAGAATGGGTGGTGGAAGGGAGCAAGAACCGCATCCAAATTTAGTTAAAGTGGGTAGCATTTTGATTGTAGAGGCCCAATCTATGGCATTGGTCAAGTTCGTACCGCTCAAAAAGAGAATCTCTAAAGAAGAAAGGCGAGAAAGCCATTTCAAGTTGTGAGCATACGAGTCACCATTTGATGATGGAAAGATCCAGAGATATTGCAACTTAGAGAGATTGCCAAGATGAGGAGGAATCTCACCATAGAATCCCTCAAGATCAAGATAAGTCAACTCACTAAGAGAACCTATAAACTTTGGAATTCTTATAGTCGATTGATCATCATTATATGAGATTTCCAAGGATGTTAGATACTGCAATTCAAGCAAAGAAGGCCGGAGTTTGTAGCCATCGACTTGGTCGAGTTGGAGTGAAGTCACATGATCAGTGTGAACATCACATCCAACTCCATCCCAGGTACAACAATCATCATTATGAATGCTCCAAGAAGAGAGGTTACCATTGACAAAGCTAAGCTTGAAGTCGAGGAGGGCTTGTTTCTCCTTCTCTATGCAACGAATTTTAGAATGAGCTCCTCTGGCTGAAAGAAAGAGGAGGTGAAGGAAGAAGGAAATAAGTAGGAGGAAAGTGGGATGGGATCTCATGTTTTTGTGAGTTTGATTGATCTGAAGAGCAGATGCAACGAAGAATTCACAATACATATACTGTATATCCTAAATGAAATTAGCAAGTTCTTCTTAACCCAACATATACGAAAGGTTCACTTTTCCAGCAAAATTCCAAAAAAGTGTGCAATTTTTTCTGAGGTACAATTGGGTCCGAAATCACGATGTATATATAAACTTATTATATTCAGAAGTTTCATAGAAATTAAATATGTGATCCTAAATGAAATTAGCAAGTTTCTTCTTAACCCAACATATACGAAAGGCTCACATTTCCACCAAAATTAAAAAAAAAGTGCGCAATTTCTTCTAAGAAGGTCACATCGTGATTTCGTATATGTAAACTTACATAGAAATTAAATAAAGTGAAAACGACAAGTCAATTTTGAGGGCTTCCTTTCCTATCCGTTTGGCTCCCTCTAACGTGAGCAACCATGGATTTTACCTACCTTAAGGTTGCTAAAAGGTAAGTATATAGTTTTGGGGTTTACCTTAAGGTGAGAAAAGGTAAACTCTTCCCTTTTCTAATTTTATTTTCTTTTTTTTTAATGATAAAGTAGGATCTTCTCTTTTCAGTTTAGATTTATTATTTGTAATACTCCCTCCGGTTGGAAATATTTGACGTTTGACTTTTGTGCCCGTGGTTTTAGGAGATAAAAACTATATAAAATCTTATTTATTTTGATTAATTTTTTTCATAGTTTAATATTTATTAGTAATAAGTATTAAACTGTGAAAAAAATAATAATTAAAAGATTAATATTTTATATAGTTTTTAGCTCCTTAAAATACGCACAGAAAGACAAAACATTAAATATTTCCGATCGGAGGTGGTAGTGTTTAAAATGAAATAAAAATAAATTTATATTTCATTATTTTTTAAAATAAAAAATCCCATTGGATTAATTTTATTTTTTTTCTATAATTTGAGCCCAATTTTACCCTATATATACCCCAATCTTGATCTATTATAGTTGCACCTATTTTCTTAACCGTGAATCACAATAATCCAAATACTCCACCCATTCCAAATATGCCTTTAGTATTTACGTATGTTATAATGTTTCTAACTTGCAGAACCAATTCCAAGGTTATGATTCGAATTTATAGGTAGTTCGATTAGTATTTATGTATGTTATAATGTTTCTAATTTTTTTTATTTTAATCTAGATGTAATAAAATATTTTTATGTTAACTACTTGCTATTTTATTTATTTATAAAATTATAAAGAAAAATAATTCAGAATAATATATGATGATACATATATAATAAAGGGAAAGATATATAAAGGAAAAGAAAAGATGAAAATAAATTTGAAAATAGGTAAAAGAGGTTTCCTATAGTTGTAGAGGAAACCTTATAGAAAGAGGTAGAAGAAATAAAAATTATTTTAACAAAAAAATAAATGAGTTGTAAAGTTGTGATAGGAAGAATAGAAAAAAAAAAGGGGAAAAATAGGTTACCCCATGATTGCGGATGGTCTAATAATATTACAACTTTTGTGCGGTAACACAACTGACTTTTTCATCAAAAACCTATCAGGATACTTTTTTTTTTATTAGGAAAAATTTCTAGGGAGAAGACTCTACTCGAAGGCATCCTTTCGGATGAGGTCAAGAAGACCAGGATTATTCTAAAGATTAGTACCCCAGGCAGAGTGACAAAGGTGTGCAACCTTATCGGGCACCCTATTGCCTATTCGAGGGATTTCGAGGTACATGGAGGAAAGATACTCTTTCCAGATTTGTTAACATAGTAGTAATGTTTGACAGAATAAGTTCGATTTCTCATGGACATTTTGTTTTGTTGCTGAGATGGTCAATAATTATTCTAGAGTCCCCCTCAATTTGAAGTTTGGTAATTCGTAACTGTAGTGCGTTCTGTACCCCGAGTTTTAACGCAAACACTTCAGCTTTTAATGGGCTTTGATTACCGAGTTTTATGTTGTGCTGGTCATGTCTAAGAGGGAAGAACCGTCAAATTTTAATCTGAGAGTTCCTCTAGGAGGCTTCCGCCATCTAATGCTTATTCGTTTCGTTTTATGTCGTCTATCAGGTTTGGTTCGTGACTGTATGTCGGGATCATCGCTGAGTTCGCCCTTAAAATTAGAAGATTTGCTCCAATTTAACTCGGATTTATTATTGATGTTGTTACCAATGTAGGCCATAACTGGTTTAATGTCTCTTGACTGCTGCAGCATCGCTGCTATAGTTGTATTGGTGTCAGTTTGGAATCTGAGGAGAGAGGTCGTGTATTGGCAATCTAACAGAAGAGGGGCATCATCTTCTGCCGCACAATTGCACAAACAACAAGTGGGGGGCACCGAAACGCTTCGTTGTGCTAATCTAACGGTCGTGGGAAGACCATCCTGGCTTATTTTCCATAAGAAATTTTTGACCTTCGGTGGGACGTCTAGGTTCCAAATCCAGAAATTGGGATAAGGACACTGAGATGACTGTTCTGAAATAAGTTTATACACACTCGAGGTGGTGAACTAGCCCTCCCTGTCCGACCACCATTATAGCCGGTCCTCAAAAGGAGCAGATGGCAAAGGAATATTCAGGATTTCTTTAACAATGTTTGGAGGAAGCACCTGATAAAGCTTCTCAGACCACCACCTGCCGACCATAATATATTCACTAACGGTCTCCTCAAGATTAATAGATGGAGGGCATTCACCCCTGGCATTTAACGAGAGGCATGAGACTCGGTTATCTGACCAAAATTTTATCGATTTTCCATTATCTACCGACTAGATCGGCCCGGTTTTGAAGGAATCAATGAGGGTTGTCAGTTTGGCCCATTGCCAAGATGAAACACCTGTTTTCTTATACTCCAGTAAATTAGAAGACGAGAGATACTTGTGCCTAATAATGGAGACCCGTACGTTTAGTGGTTCAGCTAGAATTTTTCACAAAAGTTTCATTTGGAGTGCTTCATTCATATCTTTTGATTTCTGGATTCCAAGTCCACCAGCTCTTTTTGGTCTACAAATTCTATCTCATCTGATAAGTGGGCGGTGTTGAAGATTCTTATTCCAGAAAAAGGTTATGTTCACTTGATCTAATTCTTTATGTATCGAGGCTGGTAGCAGGAAGTTTTGCATAGTGTATAGGGGTTTGGATGCTAAATTTGTGTTTATCAGGATGGCGCATCCTTGTTGTGATAGCGCATTAGCACATCATTTACTTAATTGTTCTTTGGACCTGAATATGATGTCCTCAAATGTAGATTTGCTTACTCTACCATTGATGATGGGTGCAACCTAGATATTTCTCCAGGGAAGAGACATTTGAAATATTTAGACAGTTACTAAGCTCGGCAATCTTTGAGTCCGTAATTCCTTTGGTTGCTTGGAAGCTAGATTTATGGTAATTAACCTTTTGACCAGACACTTTACAGTATGATTCAATTATTTTTCTTACCTTGTGTCCTGCCTCAATGCTTCCTTTAGAGAAGATGACAATATCATCCTCAAACGAGAGGAACGGGATTCGGGGAAAACCACGACCAAATGTGAAACATATTTGACTTTTTCCTGAATTTGATTCCGTCATTAGACTTCACGCTAGAATTTCCGCTCCGATAATAAATAGGAAAGGGGAAAAGGGGTCACCCTGACGGATGCCCCGTGTGGGAAAGAACATTTCCGTTGGGCCCTTGTTTACCAGTATCGAGAATGAAACACTCGAGACACACTCCATAACCCAAGAGATGAAAGTTGGGTGGAACCCAAATTTTTGGAGAACTTTGTTGGTGAAATTCCAGTCAACTCTGTCATATGCTTTTTCCATGTCAAGTTTTATCGCAAGCTAGCCCACTCGACCCTTTCGAGATCTGAAAGAATGAAAAATTTCGTGGGCTATAAGGACATTATCTTGTGTATCTCTATCCGATACGAAAGCACCCTGAAGTGGGTGGATTAGTTTTTCAATGATAACTTTGATCCTTTCAGTGAGTATTTTAGATATGATCTTGTAGATTGTGGAACATAAGCTGATCGGGCGATAATGGTTCGTGGTCGTCGGATTATCTTTTTTTGGTATGAGAGAGATGAAAGTATGGTTAATATGCTTTAAGATTTTCCCAGATAAGAAAAAACCCTTCATGACTCTAATAATCGAATTGCCAACGATGTCCCAGCATTCTTTGTAAAACTCAATAGTAAAACCATCAGGGCCTAGGGATTTGTTCTTGCCAAGGTTGAATACTGCAGATTTTATTTCTTTGTTGGACGGATGTCGGCTAAGGAAGTCATTTTCCTCCTCTGAAATAGCCGGTTTTATAAGATTAAGCAACTCTTCTAATAATTTGTCATCAATTGATTCCTTTTTGAAGCGATTTTCAAAGTCCGCCATCTTAATTTCATTTCTGACATTTTCCTCACCGATAATTAAAGTGTCGTTGCTAGAAAGAATGTTGCGGATTTGTTTTCGGTGTCTCCGACCTGAAGCCACACGATGAAAATACGAGGTGTTTGAATCTAATAGTTTGATATGCTTTGTTTTGGCCTTTTTTTTTATACAAGGCAATAATTTGGGGATGGTTAACCGCGGTTAAACCATCGCCCAAGGGCGTCCATCTGGACGAGGTCGTCGATCTCAACAGGGCCCCGCTCGACGACAAAGGACGACAAGAAGCCGATGTGAGCCAATCTATCCGCGACCTGGTTCCCTTCCTGGAACGTATGAGAGAAGCTGGCAGATTCGAATGAGCGGCAGATAACAAGGATATCTGATACCGCCATCTCAAGCTCCCAAGGGTAGCGCCAAAGACCCTTCAGTACATTGATCAGCAAGAGACAATCACCCTCCACCTCAATCCGAGAATGACCGGACGTCGACGCCACCTGAAGACCAAAAAGAAGACCTAAACATTCCGCCTGCACAGCGGAGACCCCTCCAAGACTTCGGGCGCCACAGGAGATCATCGCCCTCCGATCATCTCTGATAATGAAGCCTGCAGCGGCAGAGCCAGCACCATTCCTTGCTCCATCAAAGTTGAGTTTGATGGAGCCTTGGGCAGGTTTTCTCCATTTAACTGTTGTCGGTCTAGTCCTTTTTCTAGGTTAATTGGACTCCCTTCTTAAGGGGGTGTCCTCATCCTCCACTTCATATTCCTTAGTCTTATTCCAACTTATTCTGTATTGTTTTATATATTTTATCCATTCTTCTAGATTTCTGTGATCGTTGTTATCGAATAAGATTTTGTTCCTCATTGTCCAGATACCCCAAAGGGAAAACGCAAGAGTAGATTTATTATTTGTCGAAAGTTTTTCAAAAATGTTTGTTATAATGTCCTTGTATCGTTTACCCGTTTTATCTGTGTTTCTGATAATTTGTTCGATTTGCCTATCCAAACTACCAATAAAATATAGTGAGCGATGACACTCAGTGAATAGGTGAATAGCATCTTCCCCGTTATGGTTACAAAATGGGCATTCAAGGGGAACGTGGACTCCTTTACTTTGTAGTCTAACTTTCGTTGGGGTCCCGTCCAGAAGATTTTTCCAGATGAAGTTTTTGATTTTAGGCGGGCAGTCTATTTTCCAAATCCAATCCAATGGGTCTGCATTGGCTCTTTTGTTTCTCGTAATGTGCTCAACCGCACTGGAAGTAGAGAACCAGCCATTTCTGCTAGGTCTCCAATACAGTCGGTCTTCTATGTCACTCGTAGGGATGTGAACGTCGAGGATTTTTTGGACAATGTCTAGGGGTAGAAATTCTTTCAGCCTTTCTACATTCCAAGTTTTGTTTGGTTTAATGAATTTGTCTATCGTTTCTTGTTCATCAAATTGGTTGAGCAGGTTTTTCCCTCCTAGATCAGTATCAGGTAGCCAATTGTCCTTCCATAATCTAATTGTTTTTCCATTTCCAACCTACCATATTAAGGCAGAGCAGAATTCCTTCTTTAACTCCATCAATTTTGTCCATTGCCAAGACGTGTTTCTTTTCTTTTTGTAGTCCCAGATGTTGTCGTTATGTAGATATTTTCCTCTTACAATTTTTACCCATTCATTGGTTGGTTCCGCAAGAATCTTCCAAAGGAGCTTCATTTGGAGCGCTTTATTCATGTCTTTGGTCTTTACTAGTCCTAGGCCCCCCTCTTTCTTTGGTCTGCAGACTTTTTACCAAGCGATGAGAGGTTTGTGCTTAGCATCTTTGTTCCAGAAAAAACATATGTTTATTTTGTCAAGATCATTATGGATGCTAGCCGGATGCATAAAGTTTTGCATTATGTAGCTTGGTTTCGCTGCAAGATTTGTTTTAACAAGAATAGCACGACCATTTTGGGTTAATTCGTTAGCTCTCCACTTTGTTAATTGTTTTCTTGATTTGCCAAGAATCTCTTCAAATGTGTTCTTGTTTACTCTGTCATTGATGATTGGACAGCCGAGATATTTTTCTAGGGTGGTTTGGTTGGTTATTTGAAGGCACGTTTGTATTCGAAGCTTTTGGTCATCAGTGATTCCTTTTGTCGTTTGGAACGCTGACTTTTGAAAGTTGACCTTTTGTCCCGAAATTTCACAATACTCATCAAGAATAGTTCTAACGGTTCGACATGCTTCCATAGTGGCTTTTGCAAAGATCATAATATCGTCTGCAAAGGAGAGAAAAGGGATGGAAGGACCATTCCTGGAAACCTTGAAGCCAATGGTTTTCAAGGATTGATCACTTTGTTGTTGGAGTTTCCTGGCAAGAATCTCTGCGCCTATGATGAATAGATAGGGCGAAATGGGATCACCTTGTCTAAGTCCTCTTTGAGGACGGAAAGTTTCAGTTGGTTCATCGTTTACTAGAACTGAGAAAGACACTGTTTCGATGCACTCTTTGATCCAATTGCAAAACCTTTTACAGAATCCGAATTTGTCATTACAGAGATCAAGAAGTCCCTGCAGAACGTCTTTTGGAAGAGGATGAGCTTTTCCTTTTCTTTTCTTTTTGATAAGGCTTTGTTCTTTGTTAATGAAGTTTCCGAGACCCCCATCAGGTTAGGAGATTAAATCTTGAGCAATTCCTCATCTACTTCAAGTAATTGTCGAAAAATATTTCCAAAGGTTGACTTATTCCATATTTTTGCTTTTTGTTTCAAAATTCGTTGTTTGAACATTAATTGAAACATAGCCGAGCCGCGACAAGTAGCTCGCCGTGATTGTTTAACGATATTACGGAAGTCTTTCCGCTGCAGCCAGGCATTCTCAAATTTAAACGGGGGAGCTTTAAATGCGACACCATTCTCGAGTGAAAAAAAGATAGGACAATGATCCAATGTGGAGAAAGCCTCATTCTTAGTGATAAGGTTTGGAAAAACGTGTAGGATCTGATGATGAACTAGCACTCTGTCGAGTTTTTCAAAGATGATAAAAATTCCATTAGCACATTTTCTCCACGTGAAGGGGTTCCCAAACGAGGGAAGGTCCACGAGGGAGCAGTTGTTCTTGAATTGTAGCAAACCTTTGAAGCGAGAAGGACGAGAAGCAGTCTCTGCCAGCTTGCCCTTGCTACATGGAATTTCATTTAAATCGCACAAAATAATGCACGGAATGGGCAAAGTGTATACTATAGCGGTAAAAGTTTCCCAGAACTCATCCTTATCCCGTGGATCGGGAGGTGCATAAGCAAATAGCATGAGGATGAGTTTATGTTCAGTGCAGTTTTCATATCTTAACCCAATAATACGAGGTGAGTGTATTTCTACAAAAATGAGAATGTTACTCATTTAGTGGGATTTCCACAACACACCAATCCCCCCGCGATCGCCCAACGCTTGGAGACCAGATAGCCTCGTCGAAACCGATATTCTTTCATAATTTGTTTTTTCGGGATGGATTCTGCTTTAGTTTCAGCAAAATACAAATTTTGAATATGTTCGTTTTTACATAACGCATCAATTTCTATCCAAAACGCCTTTTTACCTATTGTTCTGCAATTCCAGTAACAAACTTTCATTTATAACAAATTATATGGTGGCATTGGGGCGGATATTTACGGACCCCAACCATTTTGTACCAAACTAAAATCTTCTTATTGAATTGATTGCCCACTCGAGACAACATGGCAATGTCGGACCAAGAATAGGGCCAAGTCCACTCAAGAAACCATGATTCCACCATGATTCCACGGTAGTCCACCCATTGGAGGTGAAGCCACGCCAAATGAGGCTTATAAGGGAGCGACAAGGGACATTAAAATGGTAGTGAATAACCACACAGAGGAGCCGACCAACAGCAGAAAAAATTTCTAAGGCAAGTTGGGGACAAACGGGGCCTAAAACAGGACACCCCACCTGAAAATTGTCAAACAATAAAACAATTAAATCCTATTGTTTAGGATTGTTTTTATTTATCTTTAAATTTATCTTTAAATTATATTTGTATTTAGTCAAAGTGGTTAGAGCATATCTCTCTCCACTAGCATATCTTTCTACAAGTGGTTGCACTGATGTACGTTATATACTCATTCAAGAGTATGAGAAATACAAGCAGTTCAAAACCCATTCCTTATTTCTAACAAAAATTGCAGTAACCAAGTAGAAGTCTGCCACACACCCACGGAGCTGTAGATCGAACAATAGCTGGGCAAGGTTGATTATGACATTCATTTGGTGATGGTCCATAACAAGAGACAATAAAACTAGTTATGGGCATACTTTTAAAGGTGTAATAACCATAAACCTGCGCAAAAGAAATTAAGTTGGTGCATAATCCAACCCGAAAGCACAATCTGTACAGGAGGGAGAGCACAATTGTTTGACATTTCAGGACCGGAACGAAGTAGCCATGTGGTAGGGTATGCCGGCCTAGACGAAGTAACGACCCACAACAAGCCGCTCCAAAGCATCGAGCGGTAGGCTGGTAGCACAAGTACCAGAATCGATGCCAAGGAAAGTTGCTGGTTGTAAGTAAATAAACAGAATCCATAAATGAACATATGGAGTTAGTGTGACATAAAGAGAGCGCTACAAATTTAGATCTCATGAACATTGTACAGCAGGGAAAAGTGAATCCTTGCATAGATGGGAGCAAGGAAAAACAAGCCCAACTGTAAATAAAATAAAATTTCTATAGAAATTCAACTGAGTCCACAAGAAGACACTTACAAGAAAGATTAATATTCCTTCCTTTTACCATAATCAAATCCAAAACCAGTTTCCCAGACTCACCAGAAAGCTTGCTTAATTCATATATCCGATACATCCCGGTCAACGGATGAGAAGCCAGGAAGCCCACGAATGAACAAGGTGATCATCTACGCTGCCCCCGAAGAAGGGGGATCAAATTCGAAGCATTATTAAAGCAAGCCAATAACGGGCTACTGCCAAACACGAACAAATTTAGCTTTATTTAGTGAATGTGGTCTGCTACACACTTTCTTGTGGTGGGTTTATACATCTTCCATTCATACCTAATGGTTGTAAAATCTCAAACTTTCTACTAAATGTGGTCTATCTACTAAAAAAAATCCATTAATTACTATAAGAAATAAACTTCTAGGAAATATATATTCTTCAAATTGTCATCTTTTTTCTAGCAAAAATATATTCTAAGGGGTATATAGATATTTAGAATGACGCTAAAATTTTGAATATAGTTAAAACAATGCTTTTAAGAAATTCACGAGTATTACACTTACATAACTAAAGGCAAAGACAATTTTTATTGAAGAATACATACATAGATGAGTTTTTTAGTCTTTTAGAATGAGGCCTTTTGGTTTAAATTTTAGAAAGGTAAAGAAAAATGAAATAAATATAGTCTATTACAGTATAATTCAAGATACATTGTTAAAAAAATATTTTAATATTACCCTATTCTCCCGACTTTTCATATAAAATTGGCTTTGTTTCTTCCTTTCCATCACCGTCAGCATATCTTCTTCCGATTGATCATCAAATAGGCTACACCATGGACACATCTTCTGTTTCATCACCATAATCATATCTCCTTTCAATTGGGCATAGAATGGGCTTGACCATGGACACATCTCTACCGGAATAAGTGGATTCTCGTAACAATCATCCTCATCAGGGCTAAATTCAATTGCCCATGTACCTTCCACAAACAACTTCTTGTATTTCCTCCTTCCTGTCTTAACATTCATAATCATAACCTTTTGGCCTACTGCATATGGATGACAAATCACGTCACGGTTCCAACGATACGCAGCAACCATAATTCCTTTGCAACCATGGATCAGAGGGGGTATCTGAAAGTTACCCTCGAAGCACCACTCTCCCTTGACAGAGTCCACTAATCGCCATAACGACAACATCCGTGATGACCCCTTTTTTATCTCGCAGTACTTTATCATCTCGTCATCACCCGAATAAATTAGACTCCTACGAACCTTCTTCTGGGGCTCCTGACAGCAGGGCCGGACCTGAAGTTTGAAAGGCCCGAGGCGAGATTTTAAAACGGGGCCTTTACTATATAAAAAAAAATACAATTGAAATCAAACAAGTAAACAATTATAACAGTTAATTCAATTGAATTGAAATCAAAAGGCCATACGACAACAAACAAATTTTTTACTCAAAATTCAGAGATGATTTTAATCAAGCAGCAAGTAGCAATTACTTATGAAAGTTAATTCAATTTAAATCAAACAGCAACAAGTCGTCATCGACGGCAAACAAAATTTTTTTTGAACAGACAACAAACAAAATTGAATCAAATCATCGACCCACGCCCCGGCGACGAGCAAGGCAGAGCACCAAGTCGGGAGGCGACCAGCAGGACGGTGACCAAACCGCCGGTGACACAACAATTGAAAGGGAGCGGGACGATGAACGGGAGGGGAGGGGAAAAGGACAGGATGGCCGCCCATCGCCCACACCCGAATCGATCAATTCCACGAGAATCTACGTTCAGGAAAGAGATTCGAGGGTTATTGAGAGGAGATTATTGAGGGTTGAGGGTTGGATAGCAGATTTGGATCTGGAGAGGCACAAATTTTGGGGCTAGGGTTTCAGATTGGGGGACGAAGGAAGCCAAAAACTGCCGCCGGCGGACTGAAAACTGTGGTTGTACCGGAAGACAACGAAGAGGGTGAGATGGTGGTCGGCAACGGCCTCGAGGGTGGGACTGAAGGATGAAGCCAGATTTAGGTCGGGGGTTTTTGTGAAATTGGCGTGATTGCGGGCATACCTGCTTCTTTCTTTCTTTCTTCTCTTCCGTTCTTTCGTACGTTCACCTGTATTTAGTTTTTTTTTTTTTTCATATATACGGTATATACACACATCCCAGCATTGGGCCCTCTATCGGATGTGGGCCTGAGGCGACGGCCTGTTGGGCCTCGCCTCAGGTCCGGGCCTGCCTGACAGTTGCTGGGCAATGGAATGCAGCCAAATTGGTTGGGTCTGTCATAAGGATCATAAGTTATTACGGTCCTCATAGAATGATCTAGCCAATGCAAGATACCCTTGTAAGAGAAACTTGCCTTTGCAGTAGTACTAGTTCTTTCGAAAACTTCTGTGGGGCAATCCACTTGCTGAAACGCCCACCTCCCGGTATCCGAAGAGAATATCTCTATGGTAGCGCTTGCGTATTGCCAAGGATGAGGATGAAAGAAGTACAACATACGAGGGCAGTGCACAATCACGATTTTGTAAGTCAAGGTTGGAGCTTGATCACGTCTCGTGGCAATAAAAAGATGCAAACTCTTATCCCAAGGTATGGCCGATTTGGGAATGCGTACAGATTGCTCGGTGAGGGGGTTGGAGACACAGAGGACCAAACGCTTGGGTGGTTCACAGAGGCCGCTTGTGCTGTGGTCATAATCTGAATCGCTTGTGCTATAGTCATAATCTGAATGCGTATGAGAGAGTATTAATCCATTGCTGGAGCCGATGATCTTATAACTACCCTTATCTGGCAGGGAGAAAGTGGATACATTCATTGATAGCTGATCGACATCAACTCGCTCTAATTTGGTACTAGCCAAATCCTTGACTTTATTGGAGAAGCAACCTTGGTATTTGGACAAGTCTGTGAAGGGATACAGGAGCGCCACTAACGATGATTCAGGTGAAGAACAGGATAGTTGCATAAAGTTGCGGGCAAATTCTGGGTTAGAGATGATGGAGTTGTAGAGTTTAGAGACGCACTTGAATTTGAAAAGAGCCTTGATGTGTAGTCTTGGTAGAATTTCAGCCACAACAATGTCTTCCGGAAGAGGAAGAAAACCTGCAGGGGAGTATGGAGGGAAGCTCGCAGTCGCCGATGGGGTGGGGGCCTCAGCAGCGACACATCGGCGTTTACTCTTCATCGCCATGTTGCAGGGTTGAGACTAGAGAGGAAGGGGAGGGCGGCACAAGAGTCGGACTTACTTTATGATCAAGATTTTATGATCACAATTTTTACCTACTGAATTAAAAAGTTCGGTGATAACAACTAGATAGATAAATTTATCTAAATTAGTTAACAAAATTATCTTATATTTTAATTAAAATAATCTTTCTAAATTTATCTTTCTAAATTAAATAATCTATCTAATATTTGATAATCAACCTTATATCTAAATTAGGTAGAAATCCTATATATAAAATATATATATATATATATATATATATATATATATATATATATATATATATATATATATATATATATATATATATATATGTATGGATATATATCTTATAAAATTTTATGTATAATAGATAATTAATTAAGTGTTTATGTTGATTGTTTATAAGGTATGTTATTTTATTGTCTTTTATACTATAAATAGAGTTTAAAGTAGTCTAAATATTCTATGCTTAAACAATTATATAATTATATAAAATTCTTATAATTAAGTATATATTTTTGTTCTAGATACAATGGTTTATAAGTGATGATCAAAGAAGGGCAGCTATACACAACGTAATCGACAAGGGAGAATAGAAGCTCTTATAAACAAAAGAAAACGAAGATTAGATGAACATCTTCCCTAATGCTCCTACAGGTACTTTAACTTCAAGATAGCTCTGTAAAATTATGTATACCTATTTTAATGTATTTATATTATATGTATTAATTGAATTCAAAATATATTTTTTTCAAACAGCCGCATCCACTTAATTAATATAATAATATATGGCTATAATAAGATTTTATCCAACTTTGTTGGATATCAATGTATTTTTACAAGATTACTATATTAATATATGTACCGATGTTATCTATAGAATCATCATTTGCTGCATCATCGCGCATTATCACCGTCTTCCTCATTGTCGTCTTCCCAAGTATCTAACCAATTAATTCAAAACATGATTGAAATATTTGTTTTACTATCTTTAATAGTTGAAGAATGAAAAAAAAAAAAAAAACAAAACTGATATCCAACAAAGTGTTGGTACATGGCGTAAGAAGAGATGCTTGAACTAAACAGAAACCATGGGAGATGATGAAGATTTTGCAAATGTTGAAGCACAAGCTAGAATTGAATAGTTGGAGCAAAGAGTTGCTTTTGTTGAAAGAGAAAGACAAGAGGCTCATAATCCCTTGAATGTTGTGAACACTAAATCTACAAATTGGGAAGACAGCTTCATCTCAAGACAGTATAGATTCCATTCTAGTTACACTAAATCTACAAAATGGAGCAGTCTCGATCAAAATTTGCCAATCCAACGACTAGCATTCAAATGCACAAGTTTGTTGAAAGGAATGTTAAATCTGTTAACAATCAGATTTGCAAGGATCATTCTTCCCAATTACACACCATACGATCAAAGCATCCGAATGAGCTTCATGGATCTATGTAGAGCCATCGCTAAACCACTTTCCACTCTAGTTTACAAACTCTGATTTTGAGATCATCCTGGATAATTGTTCTTCAATAGTTTCTCGATGGATGTACCAGAATGTGGCATAATCTCTTCAAACGAACCTTTTCCTGCAAATTTTTATTATCAAGTTTTGTGAACATCACATAATTTTGGTAGGATTAGAATTTTGCTTTTACTTGCCTCAGTGTTGTCATGGTTGTATCGGACCAAGAAAATGCACCGGCAGCCTCGGATGTCATGCATTTTCCTCTGGATTTCCACGATATGCGCATCATAGTATATTGCATGATCTTGGCTTTCCTGAGTTAATGCAAAGACAAGAACTCTTCAGGACCAATCAGCATCCTATATGAATTCAAGACATGAGTAAATATGCCTCAATCCCAATTAATCTACACAAAAAGAAAGTAGAAAATGCTTCCATTTCTTTCATTAGTTTCATACTTCAACAGCAAAGGAGTCGTTTGCTCGGAATTGGCCTGAGGAATTGATTCTGGCGTCAACGTTGAGTTTTGATAATGGGTATTGGTTAAAATTTGGATTTTTGACCTAGCCAAGGATTGTATAATGGATAATACTCAGATCTAACCATTTTGATACCGATACCAGAGTATTCAAAACACTGAGTATGAGTTTGGTTGATACGATACCAATACTGACCCGATGCATTATGCATACCCAACTCTCCCTTATTAGGGCATTCTTTCATGTTCTATGTAAGAGAAGGTAACACATATGAGTTACCTGGAGGCAGAGCACAATATCCCCAGCCTTGACTTTATCACATTCCGAATGCTCGAAGGGAACGGAACGTTCCCTTACACAACTCTTCACGTTTATCCACTCATCATCCTCTGCACCAAACCCTACAAATCTCACACAAACTTCCTGCGGTAAAACAAGTCTATTATAATCATGGAGGGATTCGCTCCACAAAAGAGTGTTGTATTTAAACTATTCATAAAGGTTTACTCTTATCCCATTTTTTTAGCAGGGAAAGTTGACTTAATCGTTAAGCGGTCATTAGCATAACATTCTTCAATACATATTTATATTTTCAAAGTTTAATGGTAAGCCATGATAGCATATAGTGGGTTTCATCAAATGCTTTCTCTCTGATTCTACAATTGATTGATCTTCCTAGATTACATCCATTACTTCCACAAATTTCAATTTCCAAAAACATAAATTTCCATACATTATTTTTCTAATAGACTAAAGTAACCAAACATAAATTGATTGATCTTCCTATATGACATCCTCATTTATGCTAAGGGTAATTTTGAGACATTAAGATTCTCACATACGAATTAAACAAATTCCTCTACTCCCCTCAAATCCAAGACAATAATCTGCAGTGAAACTTTTAAATGTTAAGCAGTTGTTTTGAAAGCTTAGGTGAACACTGCGTTTAGAAAATACAACCAGGTAGAGTTCTTTTGTAAATGAACAAACTTTATCCTCCATGTTCCAACACCTCCTACCAAAGATGAAAACAGAAAATTCCACAATTTGAAATTCCACATTTTGACAATAAAAATAAGAAAATTAGGTAAACTATCACTTACAGCTTCACCAGAGCAAGTAAATCTGTGAGTGAGGAATCTATCAACATCATACCTGTATCATCAGAGTAAAAAAATTATTTGACAATTATCAACACCATATATCATCATAGAGTAAAAAAAAATAATTTGGAAATAACAAAGGACTCATGTCATAGTAAATATTGTTCATATACGAGTGTACATGGACATGTCTACTCCCCAGCTTCCCACTGATCATCTGTCTTTTCATTGTCATGTTGCAATCCCACTTTAAAGATCAAAAATACCCACAAGTAGAAAATGCCTCAACATTCAAAGCACCCTACCTCGATAAGCTAATATCATAACTACTCAGCTCCTAGAGTTTCTGTTTTAGAAGATAGCATTCTCCAGCAACAAATTAACCAAAAAATACAACAGGGGTAGCAATAGTGGATTAATATGAAATAAGTCAAACAACGATTCAAGCTGAGCTGCTGAGGGAATGTAACCACAATGCACTAATGAAGTTAAATCTAAAGGAGATCTAGAGGCCAACTACTAACCATGCTCCATCCTTGGACGACTTTGCCTCAAATTCCAACTGAGATAGAGCAGGGAACTCTCCTGCTTCTAAACAAGAACAAAAGAATTAGGAAAAGACGCTTTCATATATGAATGAGACTGAAGTGTTCAATACTGATACAAGCCCTCGAAGCCAAAACAGAGGACAAGTTGGAGAAAATAATCATGATCCCAAGAGATTATCTAATGACAAGATCAAAGGGTAAGAAACTTCATGGAAGCTCGAGTGATTAGTTTGAGAGAAATTTTCCATTCTAGAAACATTCCTACATCTAGCAGCCATGAGCTTTCCAGGAGAGGAGATAGAGACTCGAGACTATTAACATAATTATGTACAAGATGAATCAAGCTCGGATCAAAGAAAGAACAGCGTGTAGCCAATGCATGTAAATTCCCATGCACGAACATGATTATTCACTACTCAATCTTATTTCAATAATTTATAGCTGGTAAATTTTGCCCTTGAAATAGGCGTGTGCTTATGCTGAAAATAAGAGTGAAATGTTGGCAAGTTAAATTTAGAATGATTAAACTTGCTATATTATCATTCACTTAATATATATACATTTATATTAGACTAACAACCTTTTTGCTTGAAATCAATATAATATTAAGACTTTCTAACCGCCTATGTTTCTCCAACATGACAAAGACCGCCTAACCTAAAATGGATAACATCAAGTAATTGGTGCTTGTGAGGAATTATGATAACCATTTGACAAGTTGGAAAAATAAAATGACCAATGTTTTACTTCCCTTGAGGTAGGCACTCTCTATTAAACTTCTAATAGGCAAGTGGAACTCAATAGTAGAATTAGAGATTGGATTTGCAGTTGGAAAAGTAACAACCAGAAGAAAAAAAAAATTATCAAGGAGACTTTAGCCACACATCAAACTTCTTTCAGAAAATTCATCTGTATATACCAGTATACCACCACATCATGAAAAATGTTAAAATCTACAAAAATATCAAATAATCTAACAGAAATGGCAAATCGCATAATAACATGGTATTTAGTTGATATTGAAAATGTAAGTTGAAATACACAACTTATCCTCCTTTGTTTCCTAATAAAATCAGCAATTCCAATAACAATGTGTGATTTTAAGGATAGAATATGTATCAAAATTTTGAATCATGGTGGATAAATACATGCCTGTCTTAATAAGTGGACAGCTGTTCTTGCACTCTTGCCGACATTCCTTCGGCTTGCAACGGTCAGAACTCACAGTCGCCATACGAGTAAGGCGGTCTGACATTTTATCTGGGTAACAAGAAAATATCAACCAGTGTCAATGAACCAAATCTGAGAGAAGAGAAGCTGCAAAAAACATTAAAAACTAAGAAGCAAAAACAAATGAGTATGATCCTAAGAAATAAAAATCCCACCAATGAGCATTATACCAAATGCAAAAAGAGAGAATGATTTCATAGGTAACCCAACACTTGCTGATTATAAGCACCATACCGGATCTTGTACTTAGATGGGAGCAAATTATGTAAAACTAAATCTAGGTGCTCTACACAATGTTTAATTCTTCTTCTGACCTCTGCAAATTAATTTTACACGCTTAAGAATTTAAAATTGGAGCCTGGCCGTACAGTAGAAGTCCTAAGATGAAATCATAAAAAGTTTCATTTAGAGTAACTTAGCCAAACTTACAATTTTAGAGTATGCAACGAATCAACAAAATCCAATCAGAAATTTATGCAATTGTAGACTACACATCTGCTTTGGAAAATGATACAATCCTATTTCACCTATTTGCCTCATTTTGGATTCATGCGAGTCCTGACTATGCAGATATACACGGAATTAAAAATGACAAGAACAACTGCAGCGGGGGAAGGGGAGAACAAAAAAAAGGCCCTAACACCTGAAAAAGTTGATCAATTTCAGAAGCGGCACAAGAGTTCCTACTAAAGAGGTAGAACAGCCAACTATACAACCCAAAGCTTCAATGGCAATCCGCATCGATCGCAGGAAGTTGGCATCGATAAAGCCACAAATCAAAGTCTGAAAAGAAAAATAAGGTCGCAAACACGGCATGGAAATCTTCAAAATCGGCTCGGAAGTGGAGTGAAAAACAGAAGAGAAAATCAAGCAAAGTAGAGAGGAATGTACCTTGGAAAGTTGCAGAGACTGGATGGTCTCTCGGCGGACACACGCAGCCCCCCAACACGAAGACGACGGACAGAGAACCCCTAGGGCAAGCTGGCAATCCCCTTCTGTTTTCTCACTTCACCTTTTCCTCCGCATTTCATAAAAGGGTAAATTACAAAAAAAAAAACACCCTTAAAAATAGGTTAGTTTTCACAAAATCACCCTTAAAATAAATATTTATAGAACATCGCACATAAATGTATTTTTCTTTCAAAGAACTACCCTTGAGCCTTGACCCTTTCTATGTGTAAAAGTTCTAAAAAAAATGTTAAGTTTTCACATTTTCTTAAATGTTTTTGGTTACTTTATTATGTAATTAGGTCATATTGAATACAAAAAGTGATAATTTAACGCTTTTTACAAATAAAAATGGTCATAGGTGATTCTTTAAAAAAATATGGGTGATTTTATATAAACTTTTATTTTAAGGATGGTTTTTTAAAAACCCACCCATTTTAAAGGAGTGAGGTGGTAAGACTTCAAAACGACTATTGACAAGATAATTTATATAAAATTGCTCACAAGTCCTTTGACATTTAAGAAAATAATTATGAATTAGCCCGAAAGTGAAAAGTTCGTATAAACCCTAAACAATGGGTCTAGTAACAAGATTTGAATTGTTAGAAATTTTGTTATGACATAAGCATTAGGGATCCAGTTTATATGACAACTAGTCCGACGAAAGATATGGCTATGATCCAACAATACTTTGAACTAACTTTTGGTCCCTAACAGGATATTCTTAATAATGGTCCCTAACAAGATTCTGGTATTAAAGTTTTTGTTTGCAAGTAGTATTATTGTCGGTTCGCATGACATGTACACAAAAGAATGAAGGATGACGATTGGAGGAACATATCTTCTTGTTGAGATTAGTGATAACGGGATAATCCTTATCAGTTAAGGATATTTGATTAATTCATTTTTATGTAGGATTAATCCTCTCTATGTGAGATAGCAGAGAAAACACAATACGCGTACGTACAATTTTAGAGATCGAACTCCATTCACTGACATTTCTCATCCCACTTTAATCTCTCATTGTGATACATGGTGTAAATATATAGTGTATGTCGATCCATCCAATGATCGAATTCTAATGCATAAAAGATTCAATACTTCCTCTATACTCATCTCAGGGAAAGGTATGTTGATTTAGCTCTGATTTATAACAAAGAATTTGTTCTATGACAACAATGGCAGAGGCTGGCTATGGCGATTCGTCGAGTGCAACGTCCAAATCTACACGGTAGATCTCTATGTTCCATCTTTATAATTTCGGATGTGTACTACGTAAAATTAACATTATATCAAACTACATATATTCGATCTCCGATCCATCATGCATGTATAGCTTAGCGGATAGGTTTAAATATGCTCGATTTATATATACGTTCATGCCTTCATGGTCTTTGAAAAAGATTGATGGAAATATGCAGAGTCGGACTTGAGATTTTCAATGTCTGAGGCAAAATTTAAAAATGGGCCCTCTACTATTTTCTAAAATAACAAAGCGAATACCAAACCAAAAAAACATATAATTAGTTATGTGAGTTAGTATGCATAGATGATTGATTAGTTGGTGGTGCAAGCTCAGGACTCCTACTGACGACTACAGCAAGTGCACAAGCCATACAGCAAGTGCACAAGCCAAGTGAACACACAATACAGCAAGGGCAAAATCGTCATTTTACCCTCAATGTACAGCTGCCTTTATAAGGCGGGAATTGCAGTTACAAGGGTTGTAACAAACTCAGTTTTTACTACTGAATTTCGATCTATAACACTCCAATGGAGTTTGTTCAAATTGCCGAATCAAATACTTGATTTACATCTTTGATTTCTCGATTTCATAGTTTCCAAATGGTATCAGAGCTAACGAGTTACGATCTGTAGCTTTGTTGGTGTTCGATTGGTTTACTGGCGTTTTTCGAAGGCTTGGAGTTGCTTCCGAAATTCGTGTTCGTTTTCTGCTAAAATTCGGTGAGATCTGGAGTTGCTGCAACGAGAATGGTTGGAAGAGGAGCTGGACAACCACCAGGTGGTGGAGGCGACCAAAATGGACAAGGAAGGGGAACGTTTCTTACTCCTCCAGCACCTGGATCTGGCATCGGCAGAGGTTGGAATATTCCGAATCCAGGGATTCAATTTGGAGACATGATGCAAGGTATGTCAAATGCTCATGTGAATCCTTTATTCCTATCAAATTCCGATCATCCAGGAATGGTTTTAGTATCGAATTTGTTCAATGGAGCCAACTTTACAAGTTGGAGTAGAGGTGTTAAGATGGCACTAGGAGCTAAAGTCAAGCTCAGATTCATAACTGGGAGCTGTGTGAAGCCTGCAGAAGGAAGTGATGATTTCGACAACTGGATGCGAGCAGATCAAATGGTGATGTGTTGGTTGTTCAACTCTATGACTAGAGAAGTAGCAGAAAGCCTTATGTATGTTGAAACAGCAAGAGAACGGTGGCATGAGGTGAAAGAAAGGTTTGTTGAGAGTAATGATCCATTAGTATACCAGATGCGTAGAGATTTGGCTAATCTCAGGCAAGAAAATATGTCTGTGGGAGCTTATTTTGGGAAATTGAGCAAGATTTGGGATGAGTTGAAATCACTGGATGCAATTCCTGTATGCAACTGTGGAGGAATAAATGGTTGTAGTTGTGGCTTACTGAAAAGGATAGTTGACAGTGAGGAGAAAGCAAAGGTCATGCAATTTCTGATGGGGTTGAATGATGTTTATGAGAATCTAGAACACTCCAATGGAGTTTGTTCAAATTGTCGAATCAAATACTTGATTTACATCTTTGATTTCTCGATTTCATAGTTTCCAAAAGTTACATATATCGTATGATAATACAATGATATATAAAGTAAGTATAAACAAATTTTAATTTATAAATAATTTTAAACAAACTTCAATAGTCTATATACACTACACAAAGATAATAATTTGCTAAAAGAAAGGTTAGAATTTAGAAAAGTAGAAATATAATTTGTGTGTTTACTATAATTTTCATAAAAGTTTTGTAAAAGAAAATAATTGGGTCTTTTACGATAAGGCTTCGAGTTGAAAGTAAATTGGGTCTCACACACACATGACCCAAATACAAAACAACCATACTAGCTTAATAATCCATTCATCCGTTCAGATTTTCTTTTTCTTTTGATTCTTAGGTAGACACTTATGCTATTACAATATAGGGGAGGGGGGATTCGAACTCGTAACCTATTGATCACTACATGTCATCCTTACCAGCTAATATTGTACTATATATAAGGCCTCTAGTTGGGCCCTTTAGTTGAAGTGGGCCTGAGGCGATGACCTGCCTCAGGTCCGGGCCTGGGAATATAACGTGGGGGTCAACACGTTCAAGACATCATGTACACCTAAGTCGAGCACATAAGACTAGTAGGGCTCTATTTTAAAACCAACACAATAGAAAGAATGATCCACTAACTTATATATATACAAAACTCGAATTTTCGTATTTTTTGAATGTGGGACAAAGTTACAACACATCACAATAATATCCAAATATTGATTGTGCATATAGATGTGTGATTGTGAGAAGTCCAGCCCAAGGTTTCCTTGGGGCCAAATTTCTTCACATCGATCATTACGCATAGAGTTTACTAGTAATAATTATAAGTATTTATTATAATTAATACTCCCTTCGTAACGCAATATTTGTCCATTTGGCTACTTTTATTTGTAACAAAATATTTGTCCATTTGAACCTAATTAATGACAAAATTTTCTATTTTTATCCATTCATCTCATTAATTGTATTTGATTTCCAAGAAATTCTATTAATACTCCAACTTCCCATACTATTCTTTTTTTTTCCATTGGTCCATTTTTTTTCCACATTATTTATTTGCTAAATTTTTAATTATTCTACTTTCTAATTATAGCTTTCTTAAGAAATTTGAAAACCCCCAAATGGACAAATATTGCGTTACGGAGGGAGTAATAAGTATAAGTATAAGTATTAAATGAAGCACCCTAAATCAAGGCATTAAATTCCTCACAAAAATGATAAGCATGCAATGAGGATTATGGGAATGCCTCCCATTTTGAAGACTGCATCTGGTGCAAACTTTTTCATAGACATGATTTAACAGTAATTTCACCTTTTCACGTGCTTTCTAAAGCGAGCACTTCAGTTATGGCACCCCTCTCTATTTATTTACTCTTTCCTATTCCTCCCCACCTCTATCCATTATTTATGTCTTCACCCTTTTCCTTAATAATTTTGTACTATATTACATAAAATGTCCCTTGTTTTAAACTAGGGTGTGTTTGGAACTAAAATTGAATGGGTAGCTGAACTTGAACTATTAACCGAGTAAAATATACTCCATCCGTTAATTAAAACATTACATTTTACTATTTATGCACATTTTTTAGGTGTTAAAAACTATATAAAATATTAACTTTTAAATATTATTTTAATAATTTCATACTTATTACTATTAAATATGAATTTATGAAATCAAATTTAAAAAAAAGTTAACATTTTATATAGTTTTTATCAATCTAAAAAAGTGTGCATGGATAGTAACGACAAGTTTTAATTAACAGAGGGAGTATATTAAATTAAACGTACTATTGATAAGTTAGTAACGTGTCTAACAAATTTAGCTGAATGGATAGCCGATAAAACTAGCTGGTAAACTGAATAGATTTGTGTGTATACAAAGAAAAGCTCAGAAAAGTTTGGGGGTGTAGCTGTTGAAATTTAATTTCAAAACACTATGTATAATCTTAACTTTATTTCATTTAAAACTATGTAATATTAAAATGAAAAGCTACCGGTTGCCAAACACACCCCTATTTGCATAAATTTGCATTTACCTAATCATTACTACCATTTTATTATCAATTCACAGTATAATTTTGTACTCGCACCTATTTAAGTATAAATCTTCCCCTTGATTAATGAAAAAAATACTAATTTACTATCCCACCTTACACCAACAAGGCAATAAGTATTGTAAACACCATGTTTTCTTTCTTATTGATGTGTTTTCTTTAATATAAGTTGTTTGTTGATGTTGCCATGTACTTGGGTGAAATATAGACATGTCAAAGCGTGGCTCGTTCGAATGTTGGCGTGTTGACCCGGAATTTGAAAATGATCTGAACTTGAATGATCCATAAATTATACGGTAAAAATTCACTCGATATAACCCATATAGATATGTCATGCAATTATGTTTGTTACAAACTCATGAGTTAAATAATATTATATATTTTATAATTATAGTATGCCTCACTTATTTATTTAAATATAATATATTTTATGCTTAAAGTATTTATATTGTTATTATATCTATAATCTATAAATTTAAGGGTAAATTGCAGAAAAAAGCCTCACCTTTGGGGGTAGTTGCGGTAAATAGCCTAACCTATCGAAAATGCAAAAAATAGCCCAAAGTACATAACTTGTTGCGAACGCTAGGCTAATACTCGATTCAAAAAATTTCCACAACAATTGAATTGAAGATGACCTGTCCGACTATGGTGATGTGATGTGGCAATAAAAAACCGACATGGAATTCTCAAGTTAAAAAAAATAAAAATAAAAAAACAAGCCCATACATTTGTTCGCTTTCCAACCATACAAAGCCCAGATAGTTCTCATCTTATTGAGGATTCGTGGTTGATTTTGCTTGTTGTCGCTCATGCCGTATGCAAGAACTACCGGAGAATGAGTCTCCTTCTTCTCGGAATCCTTCGACATCATCTCCGAATCAACTCGCACAACATCTCGAAGTTATGATCGGTCTCCGATCTTATTTCTTCTCTTGCGATCTTGCAATCGTCTCTATCGTTTGTTGAGATCGACCTTCCTCCGCGATGATCTCGACAATTGATCTACCTTCCTTTGTCAATTTTGCTTTGCAATTCCTTTGTCAATTTTGCTTTGTGAACTCTGTTGTTGGCGTTGCTAATGAGTAATCCCCCATCTAGGTTTTGCTGATCGGCTTTCATCTTTGTTGTTGGTGGTAATTTAATTATTTTTTTTTAACTTGAAAATTCCATGTCCGTTTTTTATTGCCACATCACATCACCATAGTCGAACAGGTCATCTTCAATTGTTGTGGAATTTTTTCGAATTGAGTATTAGGCTAGCGTTCGCAACAAGTTACTACTTTGGGATATTTTTTGCATTTTCAATAGGTTAGACTATTTACCGCAACTATCCCCAAAGGTGAGGCTTTTTTCTGCAATTTACCCTAAATTTAAATATAATATTATAATTTAGCTCAATTTGACATATTAATAGGGGTGGGCGTGGGACGGGACGGGACGGGACCGGGACGGGACGGAGGTCGTCCCGCATAATTTTTGCGGGACAGGACGGGGACCGGGACGGGACTTGTCCCTCAAATAAAAAAATTATTAAAAAAACTCAATTTTTTTATAAATATATTGCGATTCTCAAAGGCGTAATACATATATATGTATAATTTTTTATATTTTGCAGGTTCCCATATATGCGTACGCATATATACGTGTGTACATGTATATAAACATCGATGCAGTGTGTATATATATGGTCTTACATTGGAGGATGTAGTGTATATCTATATATGACTAAATTACAGTATGTAGTATATATATACACACTATATATATTATTACAGTGTGTATGAAATATATATTATAGTGTGTACGTATATAATATATATACAAACTATACATATATATATATACAATATAATACATACTCTATATCCTAATATTATATATATAGTATTACATTGTTATTATTATAATAAAATATTATTATTATAAATATGTCTTACATAAAGTTAGTTGGAAGCCTCGTAAAGAAATATTATTATTATTATAATAAAATATTATTATTATTATTTTATTATTATTATAATAAATTATTATTATTATTATTATTATTATTATTATATGTGTGCGGGACGGAATTTGCGGGATCCCGCCGGGTCGTCCCGCGTCCCGTCCCGCATCATTTTTCCGGGACGGGACCGAGATTTGCGGGATTTGTGCCCACCCCTACATATTAATATTATAATTTAATATTATTAATATTTTAATATTATTAAAAAGTCATTAGAAACTTCAAATTTTTTACTGTTGGGTCAACCTGAAACCGAGACAAACCCTGTTTAACTCGAACCGTAAGGACTCGTGACCCCATTGATCCAAAACATAGTTTACCCGATATTCGAATGACGCAAACCCGAACCTGAACCAATTGATTGAAATATGTCAATTGTCAAGTACGGTCTAGGTTCTATTTACATTGCCGTGTATGATGATTTATAACACACATTATTATATTTAGTAGTGTAGTAATATAATCTTCTACAATTACTGGTATAAATTATAGTACTCCGTACATGCTATCCAAACATACCTTAAATTAATGTAGCTAAAAATATAAACTACTGTATAAAGTATACTCCAAAAGCAAAGCTGTACAGGGGGGAAACACCAAACAGTAGTAATGCTAGTATGTACAAACAGCAGATGATTACTGACCCAAATTCCAAACCAGGGATGGGCTAGCAAGAGAATCATAATCTATTTTAACCCAAAAAAAAAAAAAGAATCATAATCTATAATCTACTAGTACTTGCTACATTATAATGAAGCACAAAGTCCAAAATCTTTATACTACACACTGCACTTGCACCCAAACATGCCCCCTCCTAGCCCTCATTTTAGGGAACTGCATTAGTAGCATTTAAACAGCATGAGCTACCCAACAGGGTAGGCCATGGTAGACAAACAAATTAAAAAAAGGGAGTATATACTATTTGTAGCATTGGTCTTCAGTTTTTGCAAATTCAGTCAGATAAGTAAGAAGTGTGGTAAGGAAGTCTTGGGTTTGATTCATGTCTTCACCTCTTTTCTTTGAAAAAAATTTAAGATTTGTCTTTCTTCTTACCATTGGGTCGACGTAAACCGATTTATTTGGTATGTGGCTTTTGTCGGCTGGATCACGTTCTCAAGGTTTACAATAGAAGGTTCGATAAACTATTGATGCAGTATACCTTGAGTTACATCGTGCCTATTTTTTTCATATTAAATTTATGATTATGATCAATCGGAATTTCTTCTAATACAAAAATTTATTTAAGTTTTTCTTTAAAATGGGCCTATGGGGTTGAATATAATTTCCTCAATCTCAATGTACTCTTTGATGGTATTTAAGGTTTTTAATATATACATTCTAACAAAAAAAAAAAGGTTTTTCATACATTGTGGTATTTTTTTTTACAGTAGCCAACCCATAGGACAATCTTACAGGCAAGGATCATCCTTGATCATCGCAACGGATGATGTTATAGAATTTCCTATTCAAAGGGATTCTACCTGTATTACAATCCATATTACACTTAGCAATAAAATCAGCATCAACATTTGCCTCTCTGAAGCAGTGACGAACTTCTACTCTTGCAATCTTTTCTTTCATGATTTCAATCTTCTCTATGATCCTGGAAATCTCCCAAGGCACTTTCATATCTCCCTTGATGGAGTTTACAACTCCTGAATTGTCTCCTTCAATGACAATTTAACGCCAGCCTCTTATACACACCAATTCAATCCCTCGACAGAAAGCAAGAGACTCGGTGTGGAGGACTGATCCCCTTTGTAGCCTTAGAACTAAAGATTCCAATAACATGCCCATCGTAGTTTCTAACAATATATGCCACCAATACGACAAACACCAGATTGGCTGACGGATCCATCTACATTGATTTTGTAGACGGTTCTAGGCGGTTTGATCACCCATTTGATTTGCCTCCTCGCTCTTTTCTTTATGTTTATACTCTCTTTGTTGTTGATCTTCTCCCATTATGAGATTATGTTGGCGACTTGATGATTGACAGAATTGCTTACGTTAATATCTTTATTTTGAAATATGACCAGATTTCTTGTTTCCCAAACCGTTTGCCAAATGAGGCAGAGATCTTCAAAGTGTATGTTGGTTTTCTTTATATGCTTAATCTTAGAAATATTCAAATTGGCATTCTGGACATAAAAGACCTCCCAGAGGAAGCTGTGTATTGGTTATGGTTGACTTGGTTAATGGACACCTAAGGAATAGGAGAGTTGCATCTTCATCATTCATATTACACAAGCAACATTGTGATGGGACCCTATTTATGTGCTTATTAAGGCGGAGTTTTGTTAGAAGCCCGTCAACGACTATCTTCCAGATGAAGTTCTTCGTTCTTGGGGGAAGTTTAAGTTTCCAAATCCAACTTAAATCCTCACCATGATGTTGGTTATTCCTTATTAGTTTATATGTCGATTTTGTTGTGAAGTTACCGTCATTGCTCGGTTTCCAAATGAGTGTCCGGAGTGTCCCACTCCGGAATTTGTATTTGTTTGATAGCTAGTAGTGCATGGGGAGGGAACAATTGATTTAACATTAGATCATTGATCCATTTTTTTTTATCATTGTTAAATAGAGCAGAAACTTTCATATTGTGGTCATGGTTGTGTTTGAAAATTCCAAGTTAAGGCCATTAACCCAGGGGTCAGTCCACACATTAACCCTATCTACATTGTGGTAATTCTTGAATATACGTCTGATCGATCGTGTGATAATCTTATTGATATTTTGACAATTAATAAATATTTTGATCCATTCTCCAGAAACATAATCACTCTAAATTCTTATTATTATTATTTTTCATAAATTTTACTATTTTTTAATATCTATATACTACACATTTTAGAATCAGAAATCAATAAATAATAAAAAAAAATCAATACACTAAGACCAAGTTTATCAGTTACTATTCAAGATACTAAAATTACTATTTTTTTATTCATCTCTCTCCGCCACATCAGCATAACATCCATTTCTCACTTTTTCCACTTTAACAATAGCATCCCACAATCCATCATTTTTTACCAATTCAATTTACAAATATACCCCTCTATAACAATTATTTCCAACATGTTTATAATCCGCAATATGATTATAATATTATATTAGTATTTAATCACCAAAATTTAATTATAAAATTACAATATAATCATTTCGAAAGAAATCATCTTTTTCAAAATAAGTCGAAACATATTCAAAATTGATGTCTATGTGTAGAGAAAAATAAATCTAGTATAGTAATTTTTTTTAAAAAAAATTACATTTTAAATGGCGAAAATGACATTATTTGAATGTAATTAAAATGTGTGAGATTAAATCTCAACCGTTGAGTCCAATTGATCTTAGCCGCTCATCCTATCCGCCAACCAGAGTGTGCCACACGTCCTCCTATTTGCAAACTTGCATCCCACAAGCATTTGTTACACAAAATAAGCATCGATGCTTAATTGGCATCCCACAAGCATCCCTCTCACTCCTCCCAACATATTTTATTATTATTTTTTACAAATTAGCTTCTTGAATAATAACCGTTAAACGTGCTCTAAATGTCTACCTTCTCCATTATAATGGGTCTAAATGTCTTTCTTAGAAAAAAAAAAATCAATGAACAAAGCAATACAAATCATCATAATCAACAACAAAAAAAAAATTATATCCAAATTTATCCTTTAGTTTTGAACCTACAATATATACCACATTACATTGGGTAGTACATTTTTACCGAATTTTTTTTAAAATTAGCCAAAAATCTGAATTTTTTTTTTATGAAACTAGCCAAAATCTCAAATTATTTTGGGATTTAGCCAAAACGGGGTTAAATCGCTGTTTCAAACAGCGACTTTAACTCCGGTTAAAAAAAAAAAAAATATAATATGTAAGTCGCTGTTTGAAACAGCGACTTACCTATTTATTTTTAAAAAATCTCGTTTTTTTGCAATAATTGAAAAAAAAATACATACTGGAGAGTCGCTGTTTAGAACAGCGACTCTCCTTTTTTCTAGGGTTACAGGAACAGGAGGACTCTCCTTCTTCGTTCAATCGTTCTCCCATGGTGATTGCCCAAATCCACTCCCCAACCACTGCCCCTCAGCCGCTTCCACTCCTCCGCCGCTCCACCGCTTCCACTCCTCTGCCATCCGGTCGCACCCTTCCCTGACCACAAACCAGCACCCTCGTCGCCTCTTCCGCCTCCACCACCACTCCTCCCCGGCGGCTATACACCCCAACTCGCCTGACCACAAAGGTCGGCCGTCCCCATCGCCGACTGCGAGCGGATTCCACCAATCTGTCGATCAATTTGTCGGATTCCACCAATCTGTCGATCAATTTGCTGGATTTCGCCAATTTGCCGATCAATTTGCTGCAGCCCCGGCGAGATGCCTGCACCCAGGTCATCGGCCTCCCCTTCTTCCACTCCACCAGCAGCCCCGACGAGATGCCTGCACCCAGGTCGGCCTCGGCAGGCTCCTCCCACCACTGCTTCCGCCGCCCCGTCCCCTACTCCCCCCATCACCGCTTCCGCCGCCCCGCCCCCTACTTCCCCCCACCACCGCTTCCGCCGCCCTGCCCCCTCCCCTTTCGATCTCTTTCGATTGAATGGAATCTCCCGTCGAATATTTCTCGTCGGTGGAATCCATCTCTCGACAACCCCCGCCCCCCACACAGCAAATCGGTGCAATCTCCCGTCGACTTATCCGCCTTCTACCACGCCTACGTTCGATCCCACTTCGACTTCCTCCAATCGATGAACCTCACCTCCGAATTCAATGATTTTGAAACGAATTGAAGCAAAGGAATTGAACCTGCTTCTTTAGAACTGGTCGGGAAGTAGCAATGGTTTCATAGCTTGAAAAAAAAAATTAAAAAAGAGGAGAGTCGCTGTTCTAAACAGCGTCTCTCCAATATGTTTTTTTTTCTTTTGTTTTCAATTATTTTAGCAAAAAAAACGAGATTTTTTAAAAATAAATAGGTAAGTAATAACACTATGTATATATAAGGATATATATATGTGTATTTATGTAATATAGGACATTTGGTGTAATTAGGCAAAAGCTATCTCTTCCTCTATAAATAGATGGAAGGTAGCTCCGGCAACAACCACTTCTGTAGAACATCAATTCTGTTAAGCAAGTTGCTTCAATGGAGGTTTTCTCCTCTTCTCATGGTATCAGAGCGAACGGCTCGGTCTTGGATTGAAGATCAAGCTTCTGGTTCGTATTTTTCGTTTCGTTGAAATCTCTGTTCTTCCGCTTACCTGTTTTTCGATTCTGTGTTGGAATCGTTTTGTAATTGTCTTCGATTTCGTTTGGATTCTTGCGATTGTTGAGCGAGAATGTCTGAAGAAGTGAATTCAGTACCTAGGAATCATCGATTGGATGATAATTCGCATAATCATGCGAATGATCCGTTGAATCTTGCAAACTCGGATAGTCCGGGTGCGCAGCTGCTTGCGTTTCAGTTTAATGGGACAAATTACCTGAGTTGGAGTCGGGGAATTCGCCTGGCATTGGGGGCCAAGAACAAGATCGGGTTCATAGATGGATCTTGTGGAAAGCCGATTGGTGATCTTGAGAAATTGCAGCGATGGCAGCGAGCGGATTACATGGTTCGCTGCTGGCTAGGTAATTCGATGGTTAGTACCATTTCTGAGAGCTTTATGTGTGTTGATTCGGCTAAGCAATTGTGGGATGAAATCTCGGAAAGGTATGGGCAATCTAATGCGCCACTGATTTACCAGCTCAAGAAGGAGCTTTGCTCGGTTTCTCGTGGTGATAAAACTATTGCTGAGTATTTCAACAAGTTGAAGCGAATCTGGGATGATTTGCAGTCTGTTGAGGGTCAATATGAATGTTCTTGTGGGGCGTTGGCCGCTTGCACTTGTAATGTTTTGAAAAAGGTTAATGAAGCTGAGGTGCGCAATCGTCTGATGCAGTTCTTGATGGGGCTAGGTGAGTCGTTTGAAGGTGTTCGGAACAACATCTTGGCAATGGATCCTTTGCCTACTCTGAACAAAGCTTACTATCTGGTTTCTCAAGTTGAAAGTGGAAACACAGAGAAAGGAACAGATGCTACAGGCATGAGCAATGACAGTTTGGCCTTAGCTGCTAATAGGCAAGGATCTCAGGGAGAGAGAAAGGATTTTCGAAAGGACAAGAAAGAGAAAGAGTCTAGGGTGTGTTTTCATTGCAAAGGCAAAGGACACATCATGGAGAATTGCTTTAAGCTTCATGGATTCCCGGATTGGTTTAAAGAAAGGAAGGGGTCTGCTGCTGCTCATAATGCTTGTGGAGAGGTTGGTGACCCTTTGGAACAAAACACTGGAGAAGGAGGGCAGGCTGGAAAGATTGATCAGACTTTGATCAATGCTGTGTGCCAGGAAGTCCTTCGAGCTATGCAGTCTCAACCCCAAGTTAACTGCTCTACA
The DNA here is from genome assembly GCA_037127255.1 of Persicaria tinctoria. Lineage (NCBI taxonomy): Eukaryota > Viridiplantae > Streptophyta > Magnoliopsida > Caryophyllales > Polygonaceae > Persicaria > Persicaria tinctoria. The sequence continues at coordinate 12,668,698 of JBANSL010000007.1, read as the reverse complement.
GTCACCAACATGGCAGGTAACTCTCCTTCCTTTAATAAGGCTTTGCTTGCATCTTTAACTAGTGATAAAGACTGGATAATTGATACGGGTGCTACTGATCATATGACTGCTTTTTCTCATCTTTTGAGTGATAAACGTTTTCTTGCAAGACCTATTTTGGTTGGCATGCCTGATGGGAATACATCTTATGTGAAAGAAGTTGGTACTTTATGTTTGACTGACAGTTTGATCTTACATAATGTTTTGTTGGTACCTAGTTTCAAACATAATTTGCTTTCTGTTCCTAGATTGGTTTAGAACACCTCTTTGGCTGCTGTGTTTACTTCTGGCAATTGGTGTTTTCAGGACCTTGGCAGTAACCAGGTCATTGGATCAGGCTTCAAGCTCAATGGCCTTTACAGATTGCAAGCTGACAAGGTCATTGCAGCCTCTGGGGTTCCTTTAAAGATCAATAGGAGTGCATTGATTTCTGAAAATAAGGATTGCTTGGCTTCCAATGTGTCTTATGATGTTGACAAAATTTTACAACTTCATGTTAGATTAGGCCATGCTTCTGGCAGTAAGATTGAGCATTTAGCTTCTCTACCTTGTAATGTTTCTCATTTGCCAAAATGTGAGACTTGTGTGTTAGCTAAAATGCATAGATCTCCCTTTCCTGTTAGTAGGACTGTTTCTCTTAAGTGCTTTGATCTTGTTCACCTGGATATATGGGGTCCATATAGGACTAAGAGCATTTCTGGTGCTTCTTTTTTTTTGACAATTTTGGATGACAAAAGTCGTGTAACATGGACCTTTTTGATGCAATCCAAAACTGAAGTTTTTTCCTTGTTATCATCTTTCATTGCTTATGTTTCTACTCAGTTTGATACTTCTATTAAGTGTTTTAGAAGTGACAATGGATCCGAGTTCATCCAGAAGGCATGTATGACTCTATTTTCTTCAAAAGGTATTGTCCATCAGAGGAGTGCACCTTATACTCCTCAACAAAATGGTAAGGTTGAAAGGAGACATAGATACCTTATAGAAACTGCTAGATCTCTCAAATTGCATGCTCATTTACCTTCTGAATTTTGGGCTGATTGTGTGTTAGCAGCCACTCATGTGATCAACAAACTCCCATCTCAGGTATTACAGTGGAAAACACCTCATGAAGTGTTGTTTGGTAAGGTACCTTCATATGATGAGTTCAAAACTATTGGTTGTTTGGCTTTTGCTTTTGATCCAAATTGCAAAAGTGATAAGTTTGGTCCAAAGGCTAAAAGATGTATCTTTGTGGGATACCCTTTTGCCCAAAAGGCCTATAAACTATTTTGTTTGGACACTAGGAAGTATATCATCAGTAGGGATGTGACCTTTTTTGAAGACCAATTTCCTTATAAAACCATTGTGTCTTCTAAGGCTCCATCTCATGCTATACAGTTACCTTTAGTCAATCCTGCTGATTGCTCAGATATTTTTCCTGTATCTCATCCTCAAACTTTTATTTCTTCTCATGCTCCTACATCTGTTACTCCTAATAATATTCTTGATAGCAACAACACTCATGAAGTGGTGAATGACAGCCTTCCTTCATCCCCTGGTGAGAATATTGATATCTCACATACTGCACAACCACATAACCCCGAGGTAATCCAACCTCAACAGGTAGTCCCACAAAGGAGGTCTGTAAGAATCTCTAACCCTCCTTCTAAACTCAAGGATTTTTTATGCCCCTCTATAAGGCATAATTCAGAATCATTATCTTTTTTATCTCAAGTGCTTGGTAATGTTGACAGTTTTTCTCCAGATTTCATTACCTCTTTTGTCAATTTTGGTACATATTCCTGAACCTCACACCTTTAACCAAGCTAAGAAAGATCCAAAATGGATTGATGCTATGGGTAAAGAATTACAGGCTCTTGAGAATAACTGTACTTGGCAATTGACTGATTTGCCTAAAGATAAGACTCCAATTGGTTCCAAATGGGTTTTTAAACTCAAATATAAACCGGATGGAACCATTGAGAGGTACAAGGCTAGGTTGGTAGCTAAAGGCTATAACCAAGTAAAAGAGAAGGATTATAAACATACCTTCTCCCCTGTGGCTAAATTCACTTCTGTAAGAAGTATCTTAGCCTTAGCCACTGTTAAAAATTGGCCAATCCATCCGTTGGACATAAACAATGCATTTCTTCATGGTTATTTAGATGAAGAAATATACATGTTGCCACCTGATGGATATGATAAGGCAAAACCTGGTCAAGTTTGCCTTCTCAAAAGGTCTTTGTATGGCTTAAAACAAGCCAGCAGGCAGTGGAATGTTGAACTCACTAAATTTTTGATTTCTCTTGGTTTTTTACAGTCTAAACAGGATTATTCCCTCTTCATCAAACCTGTCCAGAAGGGCCTCATCACAGCATTGGTTTATGTAGATGATGTTCTTCTAACTGGAGATGATGAAGCTGAAATCATCATGACAAAGAAGAGACTTCACCAGCAATTCACAATAAAAGACCTTGGACAAGTAAGGTACTTCCTTGGCATGGAGATCTCCAGGTCTGCTACTGGCATGTTGATCCATCAAAGGAAATACATCATTGATTTGCTGAGAGACATGCAGCTATTGGATTGCAAAGAGGCTAAATTTCCACTGCATAGAGGCCTCAGGCTATCCTTGGAAGAAGGAGACTCACTTGATGAGCCTGAGCAGTATAGGAGACTGGTTGGCAGGCTCCTATTTCTCAACATGACCAGGCCAAACTTGTCTTATGCAGTCCAGCATTTGTCCCAATTTTTGAGTGCCCCTCGCATCCCTCACTATCAGGCAGCCATTCACATCCTCAGGTATCTCAAAGGGACCATCAATGCAGGCCTTTTCTATTCTTCAAGCTCTGCATTGCACCTCACAGCATATAGTGATGCAGATTGGGGAGCTTGCCCCTTCTCTGCTCGATCACTCTCAGGTTACTGCATCTTTCTTGGAGATTCTTTGATCAGTTGGAAGACTAAGAAGCAGCTCACTGTATCCAAATCCTCAGATGAGTCCGAATATAGATCAATGTCATACACAGCCAGTGAGATGGTATGGTTGCAAGGTCTATTTCAGAATCTCCACATCACAGTTCCTCTTCCAATTCCCTTGATGTGTGATAACAAAGCCGCTCAACACTTGGCTGCTAACCCTGTCTTCCACGAGCGCACAAAGCACCTCAGAATCGACTGTCACTTTGTAAGGGAAAAGCAACAGGAAGGCTTCCTCCTAACTCAGCATGTCTCCACCAACCTCCAGATTGCAGACGTTATGACCAAGGCCTTAGGTGAACAACAACACACGTTTCTTTGTGTCAAGTTGGGCCTTGTTTTCGACATACCGGATCCAACTTGAGGGGGGGGGGGGTAATAACACTATGTATATATAAGGATATATATGTGTATTTATGTAATATAGGACATTTGGTGTAATTAGGCAAAAGCTATCTCTTCCTCTATAAATAGATGGAAGGTAGCTCCGGCAACAATCACTTCTGTAGAACATCAATTCTGTTAAGCAAGTTGCTTCAATGGAGGTTTTCTCCTCTTCTCAGTAAGTCGCTGTTTGAAACAGCGACTTACATATTATATTATTATTTTTTTTAACCGGAGCTAAAGTCGCTGTTTAAAACAGCGACTTAGCCCCGTTTTGGCTAAATCCCAAAATAGTTTGAGATTTTGGCTAGTTTCATAATTTTTTTTTCAGATTTTTGGCTAATTTTTAAAAAAATTCATTTTTACCTAATAAAAAAATAAAAATACCACATTAAATTTGCAAAACTGGTACTCCGTAACTTAGAACAAAAAAAATAGAGGGAAAAGAAAAAAGGTAAAAAGGGGGCGGGCCAGTTAGATCCTCGACGGACGTGTCCCTTGTTTGCAGGGAAAACACACTCTATATGATTACACTCCTCTTCTTCTACTTGCAATTGCAATTGCATATTTGCATTGTGTCCCTCTCCAATCTCCATCCACATAACACATTCCCTTATATATTTCATTTTCAAGGTCTCCAATATCTGTCCATCCCATTGGATCGAGCCTCACTCAGTACGTGGTCGATCAATATATCCTTTAATTTAATTAGCTACTCTCTTATACATTCAATTCAAGAACGAACTATGCACTCCCGAGTCTCTGCGATGGTGTTTCTTGTAATTGTCTTCCTCGCAGTATCGGCGTCTGGTGTTCATCTTAAGAGTTACACATTCGCTGTCGTCGGAGGGCACCGTCATCCACCACAACATCATCATCATCATCATCATCGCCTTACGCGTCCTGGATCCGATAAGTCAGTGTATTCTTCCGGCAAGAGAAGAGTTCCGAATGCTTCCGGCCCTCTTCATAACCGTTGATCATCATCCATCACCTATCAATTTCTAAGTGGTATGTTCATTTTTTCAATTTTTTTTTTCAAAATTCATATATATATATATAGTCCATTAATTAATTAATTTTGTAAAGCGAATCTAGTAAGTACGAGTATATATAGTCCTTTCTCAGGAGCGACGGTGGGGCAATGCAAATGATATATGCATGATCGAAGACTTGATTCAATCATTCATGAGATGGCCTGGAGATGGAGATACATCCTAAACTACAGGCCGGTGTCTCCTAATTAAGTGATTAATTAACATTAATAAGGATGTTAATGTTAATTAAAAATGGTGATCGATAAGGGGGGCGTGGGAGACATATATGGATGGAGTTAATTACAGTACACGGAAAGCCAACAAACGTGCTTGTTTGGTGAATGATAGGCGTGGTGCCTTAACCTGACCAATGCATTGGGGTTAGTGCTCTTATTGCAATTACCCCTCTTCATTAATTTCTCCATTTTCCTAATCCTACCCTACATTCATTTTTTCAATTACACACTATATTTAATTCCTTGTAACATATATATAATAATATATTGTGTATATATATATTTGTATCATTGTACGTGTTCCTTTTTTGGAAAAAAAAAAACATTTTTACTATATAGCTAGCATTGGAGTATCTAGGAAGAGTACTTGGAACAATGTAAAACTATTGACATATTCCCTAAATATATGTAGTACTATTACAAAATTAAAGAATTAATTTATTTGTTTACAATTTAGTCCAAAGCAATCATGTGGATATATTTGAATTAAATGATTATTTCATATCTTCTCGTGGACCTCAACCATTTTCGTGGCGTCTTATTAACACGTACTCCACATCTTAAGCAGCAAATAAGGCAGTACATCTTAATTAGTCATCAGATAGATAATATAAACTTAAATTTAAAACTACTTAGATCTTATTGACTTTATTCACATAGATGCACTTAATCGACAAAAAATTCTTTAATTACTTATTCAAATCATTTCTGTAAAAAAAAAGTGGTATATGTATGTTTGAATTCAATGTAATTAAGTTAAGGCCCTTTATGTGGTCACGCAAGCAATGATAGGATCACATTCACATTGCATAAATTAAAGCATATGGCATTCCACTTTAAATTTTGGCATCATTCATGGAGTTTTTATTTGACTTGGTCTGTTACTTTTGTAGCCTTGTATTTTGGTTTTGTCTTCTGTCTCTACTATCTTTTTCCTTACTCGCTAGTCGCTACGTACATACCAATTGCCTTTTTGTTTCATATTTACATGCCAATTTATTTTTTAAAGGTGCCCAAAAAGGGGTGGTTTCAATATATATTTTTATTCCCCTTATTAGTATCGATTATATATACATAGAGCTAACAAGATGTGATCCGAAAAAAATCAATCCGTTTGGCCTATGTTGGCCTACTAAAAGTCTAAAATTTTGATATCGAGCTCATGTTTCAGTAGATGACCTGACCCAAACCAGACGGGAAATTGATTCAAACCCAAAATCATGCAAAGATGGATCCAAGTGTATGTGCACTTTCAGGGGGCATGCGTATCTTTGATGGTTTTTGTTATCTTTGTGGTCGAATTTGACAAAATGATAAATATGAAAGTTGTATGCACATAGTCCTTTGAATCATCTTTCCAACAACCTGAATCCGAATATCTCATTTGATGCATTGCAAAGATGGACATTTCCATTTTTTTCGCCCAACTCCGAGCTTCTGCCATCTAATTCCTAGTTTCTTAGTTCTTTACAACTCCGCACTATGTCAAAAGTAATAAAAAGAGTTAATATTTTATAGATTTTTTAGCACTTTAAAAACATATCAAGAAATAAAATGTCCTATATTTTAAGACGAAAGAAGTATAATATTATTACTAACGTTGATCTTATAAAAATCTCAAACTTTAAAAAAAAAAAAAAAAACGAGGATAGCATGCATGGCATGTGGGTTTTAATGAACAAACTCGTGGAAATCGACCGTTCATCAATGTAACTATGTAAGAACCACTTCAAAAGTTGTATTAGCGCTACTAGTAAACTAGGTAGGTGGAATAAATTGTAACTTATAACCTTAAACAAGTCTTTCTCTCAACAACCCTCTCAGACATGAAAACAAATATTTTATCTCCAAATAAAATGTTTTCATTTATGTCTGTTACGGGGAAAATCCGTTGCCTTCGTTGATGAAAGTACGGGATCATCGTCCATGGTTGTCCTCCTTCATAAAAGAAAGAGGGAAGAAGAAGAGGCAGGGCTTCTTCCCCGGGGGAAGCCTCCGACGCTCAAGTCAGAGTTCGGCCTCTCCATATGACTTTACCGCCCTTTTCTATATAAGAGATCATTACCATATTTAAGTCGGTCGGGGCCCTTAATGCACGAAACCGTTACCGTTTTTAATAGGCGAAACGGTTTTCACATTAATGGCGTATTGAATATTTGGATTTATTGATTATGATACCGCATAAATATTGATGTCGTTTTTAACCGTTACTTAGTATAATTTCGTATGATAAAAATGATCAACTTACTTGGTAAAAGACCAGAATGCCCTTGTTCTATGAGGACGGGATTTTCCCTATCACAATTGCCCCTCGGGTTTCTTCTTCATGTCTCGATGATGAAGGAAGCCGAAAAAAGTGCATGGTGGAGTTTGTCGAGTGAGCGACAAATTTGCCGTAGATGTCATTCGTTGACCCGTAGTTAGCTATTGGTCGTAGGTGACTATCGTGACCGTAATTGGCTATTGGCCGTAAGTGGCTATCGATGCCGTAATTGGCTATCGTTGGCCATAAGTGGCTATCGTGGCCGTAATTGGCTAACTGTCTGCCTTGATTGGCTATTTGTGGCCTTGATTGGCTAAGTTGGCCTTGAGCGGCTAATGTGGCCTTGAACGGCTAAATTGGCCTTGATCGGCTAACGTTGCCTTGAGCGGCTAAGTTGGCCTTGATCGGCTAAGTTGGCCTTGATCGACTAAATTGGCTTTGATCGGCTAATGTGGCCTTGAGCGGCTAATGTGGCCTTGAGCGGCTAAGTTGGCCTTGATCGACTAAGTTGGTCTTTTTTCCAAAAATAGCTTAAATGTGTGGGCATAACTGCAATTTCCAAGAAATATGGACTGATCTTGTAATTAATTCCATATTTTGCAAATTCATCGATCATCTTCTTCGTCATAGGGTTTGAGGAAGCGGCGGCGCAGTAACCCACTGTACATCCTTTAGCCTCGCGCTCGACAACGGCGTAGGGTTCCGCGGGCGCGCCTGACCCATCGACATCGCTCCTGGTCTGGTTGAGGCTTGGCTATGCTAATTGGACGATGATGTCGGTGCTGCCCGGTTGCGACTCAATGACAAAGGCGACCGAGGTCAGGTAGGTGGGAGACGCTCCTGTTGCGATTAGCGGCTCAGAGTGGGGCTGTGTAGTTTCGGCAAGCCCGCCCGCATCAACCTCGATGGTGGAGAAGCGGTGGTGTGAGGAGGGCAGTCGACCGAAGCGCTCCCGACGAGGGCTCTTTGCGATTTGTAGTGACAGCGACGTGGCCGGCACGGCGCATGCTTCGATCTGCGCTGGTCGATTGGTGTGAACAACCAAGGTTGTGGCGATCATGCCCCGAGCCACGAGATCTGCGGCCGAGACTCTTGCCGAGGGACGACTCCACCGGCCTGCCCCATGGAGGTTCACCGGCTCCACCGTCGATCCGTCACTCCCCTTCACACGCTAGAGATCTGGTTGCATTTGTGGTGGCAAGCGTGATTATTCGCCGTGCCCCTTGCCCTCGGCGACGGTAGGGTTCTTCGATCTCCATGGTTGATCAATTGGTCGATGTCTTCCTCGGCGGCACTGGGAAAGAGATGGAGAGATGGCGGCTCATGCCGCGCCCTCTACCTTGTGGTCCGAAGCCGTCGGCACCCTCTCCTAGGGTTTTTAGGTAATAAAAAGAGTTAATATTTTATAAATTTTTTAGCACTTTAAAAACATATCAAGAAATAAAATGTCCTATATTTTAAGACGAAAGAAGTATAATATTATTACTAACGTTGATCTTATAAAAATGTCAAACTTTTCAAAAAAAAAAAAAACGAGGATAGCATGCATGGCATGTGGGTTTTAATGAACAAACTCGTGGAAATCGACCACTTCAAAAGTTGTATTAGACCATCAGCAACGACAAATCGGGCGGATCATTTGCCATGGCCAGGTCAACAGATTGATGAGATGGAGGAGAGAGGGAGTTTTGATCCGGCTGAAATTTTGGCTGGAGGTGCCCGCAGTTGATGCGCATCATCTAGCACAATTTTTATTTTTATTTTTATTGTATCCAATGACAATTAGCCACATGGCATGGGGTTTTAATTAAAATTAAAACTCCATTTATTTGTTAAATAAATAATTTATTTTAAAAACAAAAAATATTTTTGAATACGATTTATTTTTCTCTACCCAATGACACTCATTTTGTATATGTTTGGAAAAATTTTTTTTTTTGCTAAGTTTACCATATGCCTTTTTTATTTTAATGATACGTATTAATGTTAATATTAATATTAATAATATCATTAACCAAAAATTTTAACTAAAATAAATCAACATTTAGCTTAATAAATATAAAAAAATGTAAAGCGAGTTTTGATTCGCACGACTCTTTGTTGTGGATGAAAAAGGTAAAAAGCTGAAAAGTGAGTGGAAAGTTGACGTGGCATGAACAGTTGCTGATGTGGCTGAAATGAGTTTTGATTCGTGTGACTATTTGTTGCTGATGGTCTTAGCGCTACTAGTAAACTAGGTAGGTGGAATAAATTGTAACTTATAACCTTAAACAAGTCTTTCTCTCAACAACCCTCTCAGACATGAAAACAAATATTTTATCTCCAAATAAAAGGTTTTCATTTATGTCCATAAAGATACCTTCAAAATTAGGACTTTATCTAATTTTCTAAGCATACATAACATAGATATTTTTTGTAGCCCACCAAAGATTTTTTCAATCTTCTCACCCGTCACTGGGCAGTAGGGTCTTCAATAAGGGTCATAAAAACCCTCATCCACAAGAACTTCTCTATTCTTTTCTTGCGACTCTATCACTCACGCTCGTTAGTGATTTCTCTAGTGTCTTTTACATGCTTCACAAGACCTTTCTAGATCAAATGCCCAGGGTTCTCGATCAGACAAGGTCATGTCTTCTTCTCATGTACCTCTTTCTCAATCTTTGCAAGAACTATTCTCAAACTTTCAACATGCAAGAACATAAAACTTTTAACATTGGACAAATATAACCTGGATATTCCTTTACCATGAAGACTTGCCCTGCTTCTCAACTTGGCTATCAAGACCTTTTGGATTGTAGTAACTTTGACTACAAGCATTGACAAAGACATAGCCTCATCTCTTCTCCCAATGATAAGGGCAAGAAACCTCCACTGTATTATAGCTCCAATGTTGACCTGAGTCCCACTTGATCCTAATGAACTCATTTATTAACCTAAATCAAGCTTTCGAGTTATCCAACCCCTCTTCTCTAAGGATCCATGACAACACATCTTCATTTTTGCGGCCATGTAATCCATCGATCAAATGAGTTTGTCCATCGTGGATAATCTTCCTATAAGGTCTGTGTGACCTTCTTCTCTTAACAACTCATCTCAGCCTTAAACTCAAATAGTAAGTATACTCAACAAGTGTTGGACAATAATTCATATTTCAAATATATGAAAATGTGGTTTGGGCTAAATAGTGGAATGTTCCGGAAGAATGTGGAATGTAGCAGAAGTCCCCGGAACATGGTGAAATATTCTAGAAGCACATGGACGAGTGTGGAAGACTCCGGAAGTGTGTGGAACCTTATGGAAGATTCCGGAACCGTGAATACATGGTAGAGAAGTCTAGAAATAAAGAGGATCAATCAAGGTCTAGAATAATCTAGGAGAATGGTGAGGTCTAGTGAGCCTAGATTTTTCTAGTCCTTTGTAGGAGATGCATGGAGGTGATGCAACCAACATTGGCTCCTATAAATAGGCCATGGGTAGTTGCATTTTGTGGTGTGTGAGTGAAGTGTGAGTCTCCTCGATCAAGTTGTGTAGTGTGTGGAGTTGTGAGTCGAGTGAATCCTCACAAGTGAAGTGTGAGTGAGTTGGTCAAGAGTGGTGAGTGTCGGTGAAATCGAGTCTTGTATCGTGTGAGAGTTGTGTAAAACAAAATACATTTGTACATTAATACAAGTCCTCATTTGTAAGAAGAGCTTGTCCATCCGAGTCGCACACGTGATCGAGTGTTAGCTACCCGTATTTTCCCCAACAACAAGACACTCATATATACAAAATAACATAAAAATTAGATCTTTTTCACAACTTTGAAAGGTTATGTTAAAGTTCATGAAATTCTCTAACCAGTGAAATAGTTGATGATCTTTTTCAATACCTTTGAAAGGTTATGTTATTTTCCCCAACTATTCATCAAAATTAGAATTATATATATTATGATTGACGATGAAATAGTAATTTAATTTGATGAAAATTTAATGTTATATACTGTATACTCCGTATTATTTATTTATGATGGTCAATGTTATGCATTAATATTCCTTCAAAGCTCCTTCTGCAAAGGGAATCATTGCAGGCTGATGTACAAGTATTAATTATACATAAATATAGAAAGAGAGAGAGAGAGAGAGAGAGAGAGAGAGAGAGAGAGAGAGAGAGAGAGAGGTGCAGATGGGAAAGTTACCTATATAGAGAATCAGCAGAAGATATATTTGGATGGAGTTAAGTACGTCTGTGTAATGAAAAAGAGAGATCCATTTTGATGGCAAATCGGGGTAAGCGTACGTATAAGCTGCTGCAGCCTTCAGCTTTGGATGTATGTATGCATCACCTCCCTCTCTTCCTTTTTCTTTTTACAGGCATATCTTCTTCTCAGTTCTCAGACCATCCACAGATGCAGTGCAGTACAGTTGATTAAATTTGGCTTTCTTCATCTTCTTTTCTTTTTTTTCCCGGATTCATAAATGTCATCTACACTATCAGTATTGAGATTATTTTATAATTAATTTCGTTCTATTGATATATATATATATATTTGATTAGGAAAGAATTTGAGGTCAGACAAGCATGAACCTCGATGAGCGACAAGTTAGCAGACGGAAAACCGTCAAAGGAAAACAAAAAACAATACAAAGATGGTGTCAGATACAAGCAAACACACTCTATACAAGCGAAACTAAAACAACCAGACCGAAAGGGATGAGGACTAATTTGTTCTATTGATATATTGTTTCGGGAATGACTAATTTGTTTCTTTTAAAATGAAAATCTCTTAAATTAAGTAAACTCCTTATAAAAATAGTTAGTAAAATATTTTTTTATATAACTTTTGCTATTTATATTTTTTTTATAATAATAAAAATTATATATATATGGAAATTTACAGAAAATCACATATTAAATATAGACTTTATACTTAACCACCCGTTAAATACGAAATTACAAAAAACACCCATTAAATAGTTTTTGTTAACAAATTACCACACACCATATATTTCCATTAGAATTCCATTAAATATAGTATATTTTAATATTTTATATTTAAAATTTAAAGTTTAAACTTGAATATATTTAAATTATATTAATGATAAGAATAAAAAAATGTACGGATATTTCACGTAGTAACCCTGAGGTTTGGCGTATTTCGTGTGGTAAACAAAGGTTTCGGATATTTTACCCGGTAACCCTGGGGTTTCGAAATATTTTGCGTCGCGCCCACAAGTTTGGTTTTGTTGAAAAATGAGAGTTTTAACTTTTTAAGGGCTATAATGTATAATATTGAAAATTTGTGTGATTTTTTTAAAAAAATTACATCAAATACTTCTAATCGACGTAACAAAGAAACGATGGTGATGCTGTGAGAAGCGAAGAAGGCAGAGGCTGGCGGACCGAGTCTGGCGGCGACAGGGAAGGCAGAGGCTCCAACCGACGGAGGCGGCTTCAGACTTGACGGTGAGGTTGGGATCCCATTTCTCACTGTATTCGCTGTAGGGCGTTCAATTTTGGGTTTTGATTTTTAGGGTTTCTAAATTTCCATTTCCCTTCAAAACCCTCGATTCTGTAATTCTGGTCGACTTCAAGGGCTTTCAATTCATACTTTTCGGGATTCGGAAAAAAGATGGCTTTGGCTTTAATGATATTGAGGATTTTTGAGAGGGCAACTGTTTGGGAGGTTTTGCTTGATCTTATGATAGCTTCAGTCCCTCTTTGGATTGCTGTGATTGTGGGTGTTGTTGTGGGATGGTCTTGGAGACTCAACTGTGCCAATTTCAGTTTTGTAGAACACGCTCTCTTGGAGCCTTCAACCTCCAAACCCAATTTCAGGTAATGCTAAAATCTCTAAATTTCTTGCATTTTTTCCCCTCAATATGAATTACAATGTTTACTTATGAACTGAATAACTTGCAAAAATGGAAATTGGGTTCAACTCAAGCAAGCTTTCCTGCGTGCAGGAAGCTGCTTTAAGGCAAAAAATGGAAATTTGGGAATCAAATTGATCCTTTTATTGTGTCACAAAGGTAACATCTTGTGTTCTTGTTGTTTACTTGCTCTCTTTTTTCCATTAGAACTTGTTTGTTGAATGGGTGTTGTTGAGGAACTAATCTTCCTCTATTTTTCTCAAACACAAGTTACAAGAAGGGAAGACCAATTTTTTTTTTTGTGTTATCTTCTTTCTTAAAGCTCATTAAAATCCAGTGTCTTGTATATATTGCTAGAAGGTTTTATGGTTTATATATCTGATGTTAGTTAAATTTCTTGTTTATAAGAACCAATAAAAATCTGTGTATCAATGTAAGCGATGTGTTCGTGCACATTGATGTGTTTGTACACATTGATCCGTCTATTTGATGTAAGAGACATTGATGTGTTTGTAAGGTCACATCGATCTGTCTATTTGATGTAACGGTCCTATATCTCTTATAAGTAGCCTATTAGCTCAATTGGTAGAGTAACGGTCCTATATCTCTTATAAGTAGCCTATTAGCTCAATTGGTAGAGTAACGGTCCTATATCTCTTATAAGTAGCCTATTAGCTCAATTGGTAGAGCAATGTGTTTGTGCGCATTGATGTGGGTTCGACTCCCACATAGGCTAATATGTTCAATTAAAAATCTGATTTACCACCCTACTCCTGCCTTTACACATAGGCTAATATGTTCAATTAAAAATCTGATTTACTACCCTACTCCTGCCTTTACAAACCCGCTGTTATTAAGTTAGAGATGATTGGTTTCTACTAAGCATCCTTGGTTTTTGAAAAGGTTATTGTGATAGCTTATTAACAAGAAGAATACAAACCCGCTGTTATTAAGTTAGAGATGATTGGTTTCTACTAAGCATCCTTGGTTTCTGAAAAGGTTATTGTGATAGCTTATTAACAAGAAGAAACCGATTGGATGACTATTTGAGAGTATGTGTCTTTTTGGATCAGTAATTTCTAAATATGATATTAGCCTACATGGGAGTCGAACCCACATCCTTGTGTGCAATACACATCGCTCTATCAATTGAGCTAATAGGCTACATACTTGGAAAATACCAAAAATGAGATCAATTTCCCTATATTTATATGGAGGAATCTGACCAGGAGCTTTCTTATTGGAATTCTTAATCAAAGGTCTTAATCTTTGTTGTTTTAGTTTACTTTTGTCTTGAGGTGAATAAGAATGATGGCCTTATTATTATCAGTAATGAAAATTTTAAGTGCAAATTTAAACCATCAAGATTCAATATAACAAAAATGATGTTTAATTGAATTTAGTTTCTACATATAGTATATTGAGCCAATGAGAAACATAATAGCTAATTTGGCTGAAAATGAAGTAATAATACACTTAATGCTCAATCAATTGATAGGTTGAGAATTCATGAGCAAAATGAAGGGGAATCACTCTCATCTAATGAGGCATAATATGAGGATTGCAACAGGATAGAGACCACAAAAACCCATCCCATAAGGAAAAAAAAGCTTCGGAAATCATTACAAAAGACTAACTATTTTAGTTGCACATAGAAGAAGTCCCTTGATATTGATACTAACAAGATCACAAAACGCATCTAACTAGGTGGGCTATGTGAAACAAAAAGAGTAGCCTCTAGGAATTCATGCATTAGTGATCATTGGATAAACAAATCCATGCACTTCATAAAAAGAGTAGCCTCCGAGCATAGATTCAGGAAGTTAGAAGAAAATAGGATCACTAGATTTATGTAACAAAAAAAATCAGCAACATTGGACCATCTGAATCAGCAACTAGTATCCTTAAATATGCCTTTGGTGTCACTGACTTTTGTTAAACTGGCAATTCCTAAACTAGTATAACTTGTTGCTCCTAAACTAGTTCAGTGAAAGAAGCTTGTTGCTCCTTGCATGAAAAACTCATATGAGCAAGTCTAATACGTGATCCTTCGTGAATGGAATCATGTGTATTATATATACCCACATATGTATTTGATTGGAGAATGAATGAAACAGAATAATTTCCTTCACCTCCTACAACGGTGTAGTGCATATTGTAGAAATTTCGGATCCTAAAATTGTAAAAAAAAAACCCAAAAACCCCCAAAATTCCGAATCCCAAAACCCTAAAATTTATGATTCGAAATTGGAAGCTTCAAGCTATGATTTGAGTTGGATTTCACATCTAGATCTCTAATCCCACTCAATAAGAAGTAATTTGATAGATGTGATTTTGAAATTTGGGGAAAAACCTACCGAAAATTTTCGAAAGAAGAAAACACACCTTAGCCCGGAGTTACCAGTTGCCGCCTGCGCCCAGCTCCGGTCACCGCCTTCCCGCCGCCGCGCCCCTCGCCGCCGGTCTCTGCCCTCCCTCTGCAATCGTGTCTCCCTCCTGTATCGCGAGTTCGCGAGTTGCTGTTCTATCCTGTTCGATTAATCGCTCAAGAATGGTTGAAATGATTGGTTTTTATGAAATGCCTCCACAAAAGTTATTAATATCACAATACTCACCCTCCTATAAATTTCAAACACAATTATTGGACAAATTCAAACTTGTGGGCGCGAGGCAAAACATTTGGAAACCACAGGGTTACCGGGCGAAATATCCGAAACCTTTGTTTACCACGCGTAATAGGCTAAACCTCAGGGTTACCAGGAGAAATTTCCGGAAAAATGTATTAGTATATTAGGGGCAAAAATGTGTAAAACGTTTAAATTTTCTATATTTATTTGGAGGGAGGAGACCGGTTCTAAATGTGAAAAATATTATTGAATTTTATTTAAACATTCAAGCAAACTTTAATAAAGTTACTTTTAATAAAAAAACCTTTTTATCCTGAAAAATATTTTTTAAAAAATATTTAGATTTTTTTTTTCATTTCTCCTTGATCGGCTATTCTGGGAGTTGAGTAGGAATGGTTGATTCTCTACCAGTTCAGCGGCAAAGCTTTGTCCTAACCATGCAATCGACTCTCAGTTTGGCTGTCATTGAATTTGGAAATTAGACATTCCATATAAGATTCGTCATTTTCTTTGGAAAATTGCGCGGGATGGCTTACCCACTTCGGACATACTACAATGTTCTCGTGTTTCGGTCCCATCAGGTTGTCATTTTTGTGGATGTACTGTAGAGTATACCACTCATCTACTCATAGACTATCATATGACCATGGATTTACTAACTACGATTGGAATTAGACGTCCTTATATGCAGTTGGGCTATGTCGATACTAAACCAAACATCCTTCTGGCGGACATTTATTACAGAGAAGGCAAAAACTCTTTCGGAAAACTTGTCATTGCTTGGTGGGCAATTTGATATTTCCGCAACCAACTAGCATTCCAGCATACGAATCAGATCTCCACAAAGACTATTGCCTTGTTCTACCAAGCTGTTATCAACACTTGGAATGCAAATGCGGACCAACAGGGTAACATGATGGCAACACATGCTAATCAGAATCAGAGAAATATCAAGAATCCAACTGACATGCGTACTACGACTACACAGAGACCTAAGATTTGGGAAAGGCCTCCTTCGGGGCACTTTAAACTAAATTTTGATGGTTCTTACTTGCCTTCTGAGGCCGGGTCCTTAATTTGGGTTCATTATTCGGGACCATATGGGTATGGCTGTGTACGTCCTTGGGCTCGGGTCGTTGCCACCACACTAATGCAGTCTTTGCCGAGGCTATGGGAATGCATGTGGGTGTGGTTAGGGCGGTTGACTTGGGTATTAATAACCTTATGATCGAAGGAGATTGTTTGGTCGTCATAAAGGCTCTGCTGGGGGATTGGTCATGCCCTTGGAACATTGAGCTGCTAATGGCCGATACTTCTTTGTTCCTTCGCTCCCTTTCTAATGTTGTTATTCGTTATATTTTCAGGGGTTCGAATGTTGTGGCTGACAAGATTGCACGTCTGGCTCATAGCATCCCTATCGATGATAGCTTTGCCGATAATCCAGAACTCTCTGTTCTCGTCCGGTTGGACGTGCTAGGAAAGAAGTCCGATCGACGACGACTTTTCTAATCCTTATCCTGCTTCCCAAAAAAAAAGACGTTAACGAGCCAATTGTGAGTGTTCCGGTCCTGCATCTCTCCATCCATATCCATAAAGAGATCAATCAACTAAAAAGGATCCAGCAAACTCTAAACCACCTAGCTACTTGAGATTAAAAAAATAACTTAGGAATCCTGATGAATTGGTTGAAAATTCTCTACTTGAGTTCGAATCTTAAAAAAAAAAAACTTTCTTATGAGACACCATTTTTAATTCTTTTATTGGACCTATCTAATGTGATGCGCATGAACTAAACAAGTGGTTTCAACCCCCCCAAAAAAAACTGCTCTAATAAAATCCAAATATTAGTTTAAAGTTCAATTGATACGGGGTAAGCCGTAGGATGGTCCGATCTTCGATAATCAAGACTTAAATTTAAGAACGGAATCAAGAACGAACAAGACTCAAACAAGACTCGATATCGACCAACAAGAATAACAAGACTCGATTGGAATGACTTAAAGATTTGAAATTGAAACAATAAAGACACGATAGATTGGTGAAATGATCTATACAAAACAAGATAAAGACCCTAGACTCCCGTATGAGGTAAGAACCAACATCAATGACTATATAACCCACCTCTACAACCCTACACAACCAAGCGGACAACTTGGATGCAGGGCCGACCATGGGGGAGGGCAAGGCGGGCGACTGCCCTGGGCCTCCGATTTTACGGGGCCTCATTTTTTTTTACTAATTTTAGTATATATAATAAAACATTTTTAAAATTAACACAAGTGTGTGTTGGCGTGGTGGTTGTTGAATTGCTACGGGACATGCATGTTTTCTTACGGTCACGGGGTTCAAATCCCAGATTTAGCACAACTATTTCTAACCTTTTTTTTCTATTGGCTAGGTCGCCCGACCTATTTAGCACAACTATTTCTAACCTTTTTTTCTATTTGTTAGGTCGCCCCACCTATTTCTTTTATGTAACTAATTCTGAGGCCTCAATAAATTTCATAATGTCATAGAGTATCAAATTATTAATCCAAATTTAAATGCAACTAATCTTTTAATTTCATTTTATAATTATGTCATTCATGAACAATTTTAGTTTTATTAACATGGACATTCAAGAAAAAAAGATTCACATGGTCATAGCTATATTTATATTAATTGAATTGAATGAAATAACATGTTTCAAGGAGTTTTAGAATATTATTTTTTTTATATATATAGAAACACTAGGGTTTTGTGTTTAAAAAACAAATAACACAAATTTAAACGTGCGGTATATAAATTATTTTTAATATTATATAACTATAAATTTTATAGAGCAAAAGATTGATAAATATAGCTTGCTTGTGTACGTAATTTGTACTATGGATTAAAAGATTTTGAATAAAATTTTGAATATAAATTTTATCGGTGATTTTCTTAAAAATTCTTATTTTAAAGAGTTTTCTATAATTTTCCGTAAATATCAACAAAAATAATCTAAATTCTTTTAACATACTCATCTTAAGATATAAAAAAAAATAAAAATTACATATAAAATTTATAATTTATAAAATTATAACCCGAGCCTCCAAAATTGATTGGACGGCCCTGCTTGGATGCACAAGTTAAGGAGGGGGTTCGTGGATACTAGAGATTACCAAACCTTACGAGATTGGCAAACTCAAGGCAAACCAAGCTGAAACGATACCAATTTGCAATCGATGAGCCTAGCTACGAATCGATCGACTTGCATTCAATGTGTTTCACACAAAAGAGAATTTGATTCAAGAATAACGTGAGTTCTACAAGAGGGATCAACCGTCCTTTTATTAACCCTGAGGCTGATTTTTAATGGAAATAATAAATAAAAGAGAAATTAAGATAAATTCCTAAATTACCTAAACTAACTTAAGTATAAAAGGTTACTAAAAATGGTAATAATTAAGAGGGTTCCAACACTTAAGCAACATCGGCCACTCTAAGGAATAGGGAGAATTGGCCATAACTAGTGTAGAGCATAAGAATGTCCTCGATGGCTCCTCTTGAAGTTGAACCGCGCTCGAGAAAAGAACATGAGTCACCAACATGGATGAGTCTCGCTGAAGTTTCTTGGGACGAGTTCGAGTTATAGGTCCGTCTTCAAGTATGATAGGTGTGTCTATAGGTGTCTTGGATGGTCCCGCGTCATTAATGTTTTTTTCTCTTACATAATTTTTAAAAAATAATAATAAAAGAGTACCCCCAATGGTGGGGTGTTCCAAAATTTCTTGCTTTTCATTATTCGTACACCTTATTTTTCACTGACTTTATTCTCAATCCTCCCTAGTTCATTTCTTATGAAGAATATGTGATGCTGTTAGTCATCACAATTCTCTAATTTCTATCAATTTCCCATGCTACATTTTGGTCATGTAATAAGCTACTGCAACATTTCTTTTTTCTGCATTTTGTCTTCTAGCAGCTTAGACAGCTATAGTAGTAGAAGGCCTTAGCCAGCTGTGCTGTAGTGCACACCCTTGTCACGTGAGTGACCTTGCTCAGGGTATATAAGCACCCCGTGTAATCCTTTCCGAATTTTGTAGGGTTTTGGGGATCTGTTCCTCACAAAAAGAAAGAGGCGGCCACACCTCATTTTCATCTTCTGTTGTGCTCTTCAATTGAACAGTAAATGTTCCTTTTATTTTGATCAAACCAAAACCAAATGATTCTAAGCACTTAGGGTATGTATGGTAACCAAAAAAACAGTTAAAAAAATAAGTCGAATCAGCTGTTTATTTTTTTAACCTGTTAAAAAGGTGTATGGACACCCAAAAACTCATATAAACAGTTAAAATTATGTGTTAAAAAAAAGTTGTTGGAGGAAGCTTATTTGGAGTTTATGTAGTTTATTTGATTTGCAAATACCATAATACCCCTAATAATAACAAAATAAACTACACTTTTTACAAATAAACTGTTTTTTACCCCATACGGAGTTTATATTTTTTCATAAATTTTTAATTACTTTCACCAATAGTTTATAAATTTTACCCTGTTTATAATTTTAGCCAGTTTATTAACTCCGTCCCATACGAACCCTTAGTGTGCTGCATTCTCAATCCAATTTGCAACTCTTATCATTTCTCGCTCCACCTCCTCCACAAATCCACAATGGTCGAGTTCTCCAATAATATATCTCATCACTTTTCCATATCCTACTATATATATTTTCTCTATAATTTCAAATATTAAAATAATTGGATTGATTTAGCAATTAAAAAATAATTAATTTTAATAATTTCAAACATGTAATCATTTCTTATCATTTAACGGTACATGAACATTGCAATTTGAAATAAAGTTGTAAGTTTAAAACCGTTTTATTTAAATTTGAAAAAAAGTTGTAAGTTTTTTAAAAATAAAATAAAATAAATGAATTATATCAGGGACATGTTTTATAATCTGTTTAGTTTCGGATTTAGGAAAGTTGGGCACCCAAAAACGTGATTTTGCAAGCTTCCCCGCCATTGGGGTGCTATGAAGCATCGTGATTGATTTTGCAAGCTTCGAAAATGTGCCACTTCAGTTGAACGTACAAGTCGATCGTAATTCAAGCTTCAAAAACGCGCCACTTTAGTTGAACAGTCGATCGTAGCACGTTGGTCCACCCAATTAGTTGAAAATTATACGTAGAGGGATCAGTTCAGAGAGATGGATAAATACATAACATCAACACAATTGCAAAACAAAGAAAGGGATCGATCGATCAATTCAAGATCTTACAATTACAATTACAATTACAAAGAAAGATGGATATGCAGTGCCTCCTTGCAAAAACTCTGGTAATATCAGTATTAGTAATGGTCGCTGTCAGGGGTACAGACGGGACTAACAACACATTAGCAAAACCAGGATGCCGGGATGAGTGCGGCGGCATCAAAATCCCCTACCCCTTCGGCATCGGAGATGGCTGTTTCGGTCGGGGAGATAGTCGATTCGAAATCAGATG
This sequence comes from Persicaria tinctoria, assembly GCA_037127255.1. Lineage (NCBI taxonomy): Eukaryota > Viridiplantae > Streptophyta > Magnoliopsida > Caryophyllales > Polygonaceae > Persicaria > Persicaria tinctoria. The sequence goes on along the minus strand of JBANSL010000007.1, from coordinate 12,647,829 downwards.
CGGCAATTCAAGTAACAGTAGCAATGGAGAACAACCAATACTGATCAGTGGTGGAAGAAACCGGACGGTGCTGGGCATTAGTGTTGAAGATCACAGCATACGCCTTACCTCTAAGGTTGCCTACCAGTGCTACAACAACGCCATAGCCGTAACCTCCAACACCGACCTCTACAGCCTGGGCGATGTGGGCGAAATGAGTGGAATGTTCAACATCTCGGATACCAGAAACTTGCTGGTAGGCATTGGATGCGACACCACCGCCCGCGTTTCCGACACCGAAACTGCTGCGGGCCTCAAGGATTCCGTCGGGTGTATCACTTCATGTGAGTCGGCAGATGAGGCTACCAACGGGACGTGCTCCGGCCGGGGATGCTGCGTGTCCTCTTTCTTTAACACTATGCAGTCACCGACTATCCGTGCCGGCAGCTTGTCTAATTTTACCCTGTCAGATCAGACTGGCCGTAGTAATTATAGCAAATGCAGCGTTGCGTTTGTTATAGAGGCTACTAATGGGTCGTATTCTTTCTCCGCACCCGCCTTGAAGGCGTCACCTACCGATTACGCCAATATGCGAGTTCCCGTCGTCTTCAATTGGCTCGTCCAAGAAGTGTCGGGATGCTCGGGTGCCAAAGGCGGAAGCGATTACTTATGCGGTTCAAATACGCAGTGTGCCGATGTTAAAAATATGGTTGGTAGCGGATACCGTTGCAAGTGCGTGGAAGGATACGCTGGTAATCCATACCTCTCACAGGGTTGTCAAGGTCCGTGTTGTACGCTCTTTTTCCTCGACTATTGGTTTAAATGGATGGGATTTGAATTGATTTTTGAATTGGCAGATATAAATGAGCGTTCGAATTCGACGCTCAACGATTGCGAGAAGAATGAATACTGTGTGAATAAAGAGGGAGGTTACAGCTGCAAATGCCCGATTGGATATTCAGGGAACGCCACAATAACCGATGGCTGCATTCCAACTCCAACTCCAATCAGATCACGCTCCAAGGATATTGGTAGGTAACCCGTAACCCGGCCCTACAGGCTACAATTACTTCTAATCTAACCAAATCTATTCATTTTACTTTTACTACCTTTCCTAATTTGTAAATACTGATTATAAAAATTCAATACATTACATTACTCCATCCGTTCGGCAAAAAATGGTATTTACTATTCAGACACGTTTTTTTTAGTAACTACGAAATTATTAAATTTTTTATTTATAAAAAACTAGATATTTTATATAGTTTATATCCCCTAAAAAGCGTGCATGAATAATAAACTGACAAGTTTTATCGAACGGATGGAGTATTAATTAATATTTTATATGGAGTGTATCATTAATCATCAATAATCAATGTCAATCCCCAATAATCAATATCATTAATCATCAATAATCAATATCAATTCTCAATAATAAATAAAATGACAAATTTTACCGAACGGAGGGAGTATTAACTAGATAATTTTAAATACTCCCTCTGTTTTTTTATAAGGTGTTACACGTATTTAGGAGTTTAATTAAAACCTATTTAAAATATTATTTTTAATTTTTAATTTGTCAAATAGTCAAATGAATTATATTTTTGAATGAATGGTTACAAAATAATATTCAATCTTACTATATGCATGATAATATTAATGTTTGTTATTAAGTAATAAAATATTAGGTAGTGTTAGATTCATACTATATATGAGATACTTTGACTTTCGGATATAATTGGGTTCGAATTGTTTAGGACGTCGGATATAATTGGGTTAAGGTGATTTCAAGTTTCGAATATATGTATGTTCATGTCGGATAATTTCGAGTTTCAGATTTGTCCATTTAGATATATTCAAGTTCAACTTGTTATTGGATTCAAATTGTTTTCAGGTTCGAGCTTAAATCATACTCCCTCCGTCCGCGAAAACTTGTCATTTTAGCCCTTAGCACAATTTTTAAGAAATTCAATCATCTACTCATTTTTTTACTAATTTACCCTCATTTATTATTCTACTTTTCACTTTATCGAAAACCACAACTCACAACTCATCAATCATGTCAAGGACATTTTCGTAAAGTGAAATCAAAAATACTTATAATGACATGTTTTTATGAACAAAATCAAACCTCTAAAATGACAAGTTTTCGCGGACGGAGGAAGTATAGGGCATTAGTCTCGGATTCAAAACTTTTTTTTTTCTTCATATATTTGGGTATCAATCGGTTCAATATCAGAATGTTCGGATCAGTTTTCTTGAGTTAGGTCTGTCGATCTCATATTAAAACTTGTTTTTTTTTTTTTCCATTTATTCGTATATTGACCGGGTTCTATATAGAATCGATCAAATATATAAGAAAGTCAACTATCAAACTTTGATCGTTGAGGTTTTTGGTAAAAAAAAAAAAGAAAAAAGAAAAATAGATTTATTTTTCAAAAATCACAAGTCAAAATTGTCAACCTTCACTACGAACCGTCAATAATATTGTGCAAGTCAAACCGTCAATAACTTATAACACGTAAACTATCTAATTTTTAACATAAATATTTAATTTTTAAAAAATATTAAATAAATAAATAAATATTTAACTAAATATTCATTTCAAACTATTTACAACAAATCTATAAGAAATGTGCCTCCTTTTTTTATTCTTCCTGTTTTATGCTTTGAATGATCGGGTAAGCTTCTCGGAATAATTTTTTTTATGAACTTCCCAAAAATGCAAATTTTCACTTATAAAATTGTAAGGCTATATGGACTCGAAACATAGACTTTCTCAATAAAAACAACTCATTTTTTTAATTTTTTTTTATCATTCCTGATTCTCTAATACTAATTAAGGCTTCGTTTGGATGCATAAATTTTAACTTATAAATCATCTCTTCTTTTTTTGAACAGTCAACAGTGGCTAGTGTTGTTTGGGGGGTAAGTAGATATTTTGATTTTTTAATCCCCAAAATCTTTCATCTCCCCCAAACTTCATCTCTCTCCTCGCCTCCTCATCTCCCAAGTCCCCTGTTGATCTACTCTTCACCATTTTTGCCCCTTTCTGCTCCAAAATTATAGAGCAACTCCCTCTCTTTTCAATTGAATTTGATCAAGACTTCAATTTTCATCGCTTTGAAAGAGTTGTTAGGGTTTGAAGTTGAACGCAGCTGTAATTTGCCAGTTGCTTACCCGCCGTCTCTGGACCTATGCCCTAGTCTTCTCCGATGGCGTTGGATTCATCTTTCTCATCCTCAACAACTTCCAGGTTCAACTCGTTAACCAGCCTGCTTCCTCTTTTCTTTCTTCCTACCCTTGCATAGAAACAAAATCATACATTCGATTGAACCGAAAAGGGGTTTTGATTAACAAAAAAGGAATTTGATTAATGAACAAGGAGATTGGTGAGGGTTGAAGTTGTTGAAGACTGAGAAGATAATGATCTAAGCTAAAATAATCACTGCATTCACAGAATTGCAGTGTTAAACATCAAACAACACAGTAACGAAGCCACTCCCCTTTTGTTTCATTGATGGCGGCCAATGGCCCTTTTAGGTAAGCAGCAATCCCAAAATAAAACCCTATCTGAAAGAGGTGACAGCTGATGATTATATACTACCCAATCACGTGAGTTGCACACACACTAGTGCACTAGAGTCCAAGCTGCAAAGCAGCTCTTATTACAGCAAGAGCAGGAAATAGAAAGTAATGAAACAGTGACCAACTAAAGTCTAGAAATTACATAATGTAACCCTTATTCTCCATATCCCCCCTTCAAGTTGGACTTGATGGAAATCCAACAAGGCCTAACTTGGCAGCAAGGAAGTGGTGATGTTTCTCACCTAAAGGCTTTGTCAAAATATCTGCAATCTGGATACCTGTCCTGATGTGATGAGGAACAATGAGACCAGCCTGTAATCTTTCTCTAATAAAATGACAATCAATCTTCAGGTGCTTGGTACGTTCATGAAAGACAGGATTTTCAGCTATATGTAAAGTAGCCTTGTTGTCACAATGAAGGGAAATGGGTAAAGGAACACTGGCCTTCAGTACAGTTAAGACTCCCTCTAACCAAACTATCTCACTTGAGGTCATAGACATGCTCCTGTACTCAGCTTCTGCTGAGGATTTAGACACTGTATTCTGCTTCTTAGTTTTCCAAGACACTAAGGAATGTCCAAGGAAAATGCAATAACCTGTCAAAGATCTAGCACTGAATTGACAGGCTCCCCAATCTGCATCACAATAAGCAACCAACTCAATGGTTGAAGTTCTTGGATAATGCAATCCAACTGCCGTGGTTCCTCTGAGATATTTAACAACATGAAGGGCTGCATCATAATGAGGTTCACGAGGCTCTGTCATGAACTGGCTTAAGTGTTGTACATCATAAGAGATATCTGGCCTGGACAAATTTAAAAAGAGCAATCTTCCAACCAATCTTCTGTATTTCTCAGGATCTGTCATAACTGTCCCCATATCAGTTGATAGCTTTAACCCTCTTTGCAAAGGAAATTGAGCTGGCTTGCAGTCAAATAGATTGCAGTCCTGCAAAATATCCATAATGTACTTCCTCTGGTGTAGATAAGTTCCAGAGTTGGTTCTAGAAATTTCAAGGCCTAGGAAATATCTGGCTATTCCTAGATCCTTAATGGTAAATTTCTTGTTTAAGGCCTCCTTTGTTTCCTGGATTTCATCAAGATCATTACCGGTCAATAACAGATCATCAACATAGATCAAGGCTATGACAATGCCTTTTGTTACTGACATTGTGAATAAAGAGTAATCTTCATTGGCCTGTTGATACCCCATTTGGGTAAGAAAAGTGCACAATTCTGCATTCCATTGCCTTGAAGCTTGTTTCAATCCATAGATTGATTTCTTTAATCTGCAAACCTTCCCTGGACTTCCCATCACATATCCTTCTGGAGGCTGCATATAAACTTCTTCATCAATGAATCCATGTAGGAAAGCATTGTTAATGTCCAACTGATATAAATCCCAATCTCTGATTGTGGCTAGAGCAATAAGAAGTCTCACTGTGGTGAACTTTGCCACAGGTGAGAATGTGTGTTTATAGTCTTTCCCTTTTATTTGATTGTATCCCTTGGCTACCAATCTAGCCTTGAATCTCTCAATGCTACCATCTGGCCTATACTTAATTTTATAGACCCATTTACTGCCTATTGCCTTCTTGCCTGGTGGCAAATCAGTCATTATCCATGTCTTATTTTGCTGTAGAGCATTCACCTCTGCATCCATAGCATCAACCCACCTTTTATCTTGCACAGCCTGAGAGTATCTGTATGGTTCCTGAACACTGGCCATCATACAAAAGGACTGAGCAAAGTCTGTACTCTGATCATAAGTATGCTCCAAGCAGGAGACTAAGAAGGACTGTGACGTAGAATCCCTTCTAGGATAATTACATACAAAGTCATTTAATCTCTTTGGTCTAATCTGCTCCCTGATAGATCTCCTTAGAGGAGGAAATTCATTTAAGTCATGGAGAGGGACATAAGGTACTTGATTCATTGAATCCTGAGGAGAGACATCAGCTGGGGATGGGATGACATTATCAACATTAATGGGACTGATACTGTCTGAAACATGAATTTCAGATGAGGTGTCAATAACTGGAAAAGGAACAATTTGAGAAGAAGAGCCTTGGGGTGCACTGTAATGAAAGTCATGATAATTTGAGGCTGGGTTCACTAAAGGTAATTGAAATGTGTCTGTTTTCTCAATATTATCTTCCACTGAATTAGGAGTTTTAAAGGGGAAGAAGTTTTCTTTGAAAACCACATCTCTGCTAACAAAGGTGCACTTACTGTCTATGTCCCAAAGCTTATAGGCCTTCTGTCCATAGGGATATCCCAAAAAAACACATCTCCTTGCCTTTGGTCCCAGTTTATCCAGTTTCCCAATTGGGACCTGAGCATAACATAAACATCCAATCACCCTAAGCTCATCATAGCTTTTGGTGATTTTTTAAATAGTTTCTCAAAAGGAGACTTCCAGATTATAACTTCACTAGGCATTTTGTTAATGACATAAGTAGCTGCTAATACACAGTCTCCCCAAAATCTCACTGGCAAGCCTGCATGAATTCTCATTGTCCTAGCTGTCTCAATCAAATGCCTGTGTTTCCTCTCCACCCTACCATTTTGTTGTGGAGTGTAAGGAACAGATCTCTGATGCACTATCCCTTCTCTAGCAAAAAACTCTTGACATTGAGTTGAGGTGAACTCTGTGCCATTATCTGATCTAAAACATTTCACAGTTTTATCAAACTGTGTTTTAACATAAGCTGGAAAATCAGTAATAGCCTTGAAGACCTGAGTCTTATTTTTCAGCAAGAATGTCCATGTGACCCTTGTATTATCATCCACTAAGGTTAAGAAATACTGAAACCCATTATAAGTAGTATTTCTGTATGGACCCCAGATGTCCATGTGCACAAGATCAAAAGGCTCATTTGCCATGTTGAAGCTCCTGTCAAAAGGTAACCTGTGATGTTTACCAATAGAACAAGATTCACATATGAAATCATTCATCTCTTGCTGATTAAAAACATGCAAATGCCTTAGTTTAGACATAGAACTATGCCCCAGTCTGGCATGAAAAGTATTCAAGCAACAATTTAAGTTCTTAGAACTGCTAGAAGCAAAAACTGATCTAAGTCTTCCAACTTCATCCTTGCTATGCTGTCTCCATCCCTCAGCTTGTTTTTTTAGAAAGAACTTTGTACAATACATGCTGCCTCTCTCCAGCCAGTACTATATGCTCAGTTCCAGGGTCCTGGACAAAACAAGCATGTCTAGTGAATATGGCAATCAAGTCATTATCATCAAGTAGCTTCCCAATAGACAACAATCTATGTTGGAAATCAGGCACTAGAAGAACATTGTTCAATGTCACTTTGTCTGTCAACTGAAAATTCCCCATTTCAGTCACAACTTTAATAGATCCATCTGGCAACCCTATATGTACTGGTCTTTCAAGCTTTAAGAGCACTGAAGCAAACTGATTCTTAGGCATCATATGATCACTAGCTCCAGTGTCAACAATCCAATCATAGGATGAGCTATTAATAACTGAAATATTAGTAGTGGAGGTAAATATTTTACCTGCAAAATTGGCAAAGGACATGTCAGTCATTCCCTTGCCTTTCATTTTCTTCATGACTTCCTGGAAAACTGCATTCACCATGGCTGAGTCCATCTGTACCTCACCCTGTGATTTGTCTGTACCAGCTTCATCTAAAGGACTTCCTTGCATTCCACCTGCATTCATACTTTCCACAGCATTAGCAGAGCTCCTGTTTCCTCCACTGATTCTCTCCTTTTCCTTCAAGGCCTTGAACCAATCTGGCACTTCATGCAGTTTGAAGCACTGATCAGCTGTGTGACCCCTGTATCCACAATGACTGCACTTGGGTTCATACTTTATCTTCTTCAACTCTTTCCAGTCCCTCTTGAAAGGTTGAGAAGATTGAGTTCTTGGAGATCCAGTCTGAAACCTCATATTCCCAAACTTATTAGCTGCAAAAGCACTGCTCTCAGTAGAACCATTCCCTGATTCATTAGAAGCACCCTTTCCTCCCTCCACTTGTTGGAGAATGTAATAAGCTCTGTTCAAAACAGGCAGTGGATCCATAGCAAGAATCTGATTCCTTGCCCCATCATAATTCTCATTCAAACTCATCAAAAGTTGCATAACTTTGTTTCTGGAGTCCATGCATGTAAACTTCTTAATAACATTACAAGTGCACTGTTTCATAGCCCCACAAGAGCACTCAGGCACCCCTTCAAGCATCTGAAACTCATCCCAACACCTTTTAAGAGTGTTATACAGATCTGCTAGGGACATATTCCCTTGAGTAATATTTCCTAGTCTCTTCCTTAACTGATAGATCCTAGGTGCATTTGACTGGCTGAACCTTTCAACAATCTCATCCCATAAGGCTTTTGCAGAATCAAGGAACATAAGACCCTCAGCAACATTTTTGCTCATAGAATTTAATAACCAACACCTTACTATATAGTCAGCCCGGATCCACCTTTCCATATCAGCACTTGTGCTTGCAGGCTTAGCACATTTGCCATCTATAAATCCCAGTTTGCATTTAGCTCCTAGAGCCATCACTACTCCCCTACTCCAGGTTACATAATTTGTTCCATCAAAAGGAATTGCCACAAGCTGTGCACCAGGATGATCAGAATTAGTCAAATGCAAAGGATCTCCAAGATTACCTGCAGGAGATGCATTAGGTGGTGGTGTCTCATCAGTACTCATGTTGTTGCTGCTACTAAACATAAATTTCCAGGTAAGAAATCGTCAATATGCAGGATCTACTCCCTCTAAGCTCTGATACCATGAGAAGATAATGATCTAAGCTAAAATAATCACTGCATTCACAGAATTGCAGTGTTAAACATCAAACAACACAGTAACAAAGCCACTCCCCTTTTGTTTTATTGATGGCGACCAATGGCCCTTTTAGGTAAGCAGCAATCCCAAAATAAAACCCTACCTGAAAGAGGTGACAGCTGATGATTATATACTACCTAATCACGTGAGCTGCACACACACTAGTGCACTAGAGTCCAAGCTGCAAAGCAGCTCTTATTACAGCAAGAGCAGGAAATAGAAAGTAATGAAACAGTGACCAACTAAAGTCTAGAAATTACATAATGTAACCCTTATTCTCCATAAAGACCCTCTCTTTCCTCTCTGCTTCTCCTGCTACCCACAACGCAACTTTCCCCATAATTATTGCTCGAAATCAAAGTTTTGACAGCTCTCTCCAGCCAAGTCGATCTAAATTTGAACTCGATTTCAGTGGGGAAGAGAAAGTCAAGTTCCTGTAAGATCGTTGTCTTTCTAATTGTACATGGGTGGTGGCAGTAGAAGTATTAGCTAGCTATCCAAACAACCCCTAACAATGGTGAAAGTGATGATTGATAAGCGATGATTTATAAAGTAAAAAATTATGCATCCAAACGAAGCCTAACACTCCTTATCTTTTCGTTATATAGAAATTATTAAAATACTAGTATGATTCCCGCGCCATGACGCGTTTTATAAAACTAAAATATTATATATAAAAATATTATAAAATATTAATAAATGTTAAGATAAAAATCATAAAAAAAATTTACAATAAATGTATCTTATAATTATCTCAAAATTTTTTTTTTTTTAAATCTTATGTAAAGTATAATACATAAATATAGGTATTTTAAACTACTCAGTAATAATAATATCAATATCATTATAACATTGTTTAAATGTGATGTGTCATAATTAGACCTATCAAACGGGTCATTCGGGTCGGGTCACTTCGGGTTTCGGGTAAAACGGGTCTTGGATAAAACGAGTTTCGGGTATTTTCGGGTTGACTCGAACCCGGGTTTGACGGGGTTTCGGGTCATTTCGGGTTTGCCAATTTTTTCTTTTTTAAATTAAAAAATCAAGATTTGAAGATTCTGTGATAAATTTTAATTATATATAAAAAAAATTAATTATATATAATTATAAATCAACCAGGTCAAAATTACCGGGTCAATCGGGTCACCGGGTCGAACCCCGGATTACCCGGAAAATTTCGGGTTTTTCGGGTTTGGGTCGAAAAAAAAAATCGGGTCAAAATTTCCGGGTTCGGTTCGGAAATATTTCGGGTCGGGTCACCGGGTCGGGTTGTGTTTTGACAGGTCTATAATCAATAGTTATATTCAATGTTTTGAATAGATATAGATAATTAGTAAATAAATTTGAGTTAAGCCCAATAGTTATATTATATTGAATTCAATGTTTTGAATTAAGCCCAATAGTTAGTAAAATTAAAGAAATAAGAGAAATAAAGGAAAAAGAAAAAAAAAAGGAGAATTAAAGAAAAATGGAAAAAAAAAATATGATTGGTCAAAACTCCTAAAATGCATCTAAGATTGACACACCATCCTAAACTCTTCTAAATTAATAGTTTATATAGATATAGATAGTTAGTAGGATTGAAGGGGAAAAAAGAGAATTAAAAGAAAAAGAAGAAAAAAGGAGAATTAAAAAAAGATGAATAAAGAGAAGAAAAAAATTATAATTTGTCGAAACCCCTAAAATCTCTCTAATGTTGACACATCAGCATAAACTCTTATAAATTAAGAGTTTATATATAGATATAGATATAGATATAGACAGTTATTAGGATTAAAGAAAAAAAAGATAATTAAAAGAAAAAGAAGAATAAAATGAGAATTAGAAAAAAGGTGATTAAAGAGAAGAAAAAAATATATAATTGATCAAAACGCCTAAAATCTCTCTAATATTGACACCTCTACATAAACTTTTCTAAATTAAGAGTTTATATACTTATCCATGCAACTTACTCCTGGAGTTTCATATTTCTTGATTGCTCAACAAAAGTTCAAATAATATATGTATATAAATAATATAATGGGCTTTGTACCTTGCTTAAACTTATGACCGCTAGCTTGCCATAACATAGGAATTGCTTATTTGACGGAGTAACCTAAATTTTGCAGGTCTCGGTTTAGGGTTGGGGTCTATCATGGGTTTCTTCATGCTTGTAGGTTTCTACAAGTTATACATGGCTTTAACGAGACTTGGGCAATATAAAGGCCTATGAAGTCCAAGCATCTGGTGTGACGGATACTTGAGATAGTATCGCTGCAAGTATCGCATGCATTTAATGTGTGGCACGGTAGTAGTGTCCGCTTAAAAAAAAAAATTTCAAGATAAAAGAAGGCTAAACGACACCGTTTTCGCGAAAGAAATAATCAAATGATGCGTTTCATGGCCGGCTTCCATTTGCATTTGGGTGACCGGCCACGTGTAATGTGATTAATGGCTACAGTGCATTGGCTTCCGACGGTGGACGGGTGGAACTTGATGGGCAGCCACGATTTTTTCCTAGTTGATCCAATTAAAATCTCTAAAATGTAATTTTTGATATTAAAAATGTAAAAATAAAAAAATAACGACTATACTAGATTCATTTTTCTCTACGTATAGACATTAACTTTGAATATATGTCACAACTAACGAATTACTTGAAGAGAAGCAAATCCCCGCAGGGTCATCCTTCGGCGGCCTAAACAACCACCAGTGGGTGGTCGGAATCCTCCGTCTTGTAAAAAATCCTCCTTCGGGAGTCTCAACTCTCCTTCGGGAGCCCCAATCCACCCTCTCCGGGTGTCTCAACCCTCCTCCGGGAGCCAACAATCCGCCCCGTCGGCGCGATGAACCTCGACTTCGGCCGCCTCTTCTCCTCCTCGCTAAGCCACCGATCTCCCCCCTCGGTTGGTTTCTCCTCGGAGGTCGCCTACCTGTCTCGCCGGTCCATGACCAGCAGGCTTGTCTACTCACTTCGCCTCCCTCTTCCCTCCTCCTATTTGGCGAAACTCATCCATCTGGACTGCGTTGCTTCATCTCTTTGTTTGCCCAGTTTTGGATCTGTTCAAACCCTAATCAATTTGGGGCTTTGTGGATTTTCGCTTCCTTCCGCCAATTTGAGCTCTTTCATTGTCGGATTTGATTATGTCAGATCCAATTTGTTCAAAACGCTTGTCTCGTGAGTGCTTGTAGTGGCTCCCCTTCCATCGTTTGGTTGCTCGGACGCCGGCAGACCCTTTGGTCTGCCGCCGTTGGCGCTAGGCGGCGTCTTCCTGGTGGTGCGTGGCGCCGGGTGGTTCGTCCATGGTTGGTTCGGCCTCCCCGGTTCCACTGTTGCCGCCTCCATCTACACCCCTTGTTCTCCCTCTCCGGTCGGCTTCCTTCCGCCGGTGGATTCGCAGTGTTGCCCTCTCCCTTGGCCATCCTGTTCTCTTTGTGACGGTGTTCCTTCCCCGTCCACTTCAGGGTTCCTTCCCCGTCTCTGCTACAATCCTCTTGTTTCGGGCTTGGCTTGGGCCCTAAGCTTGGCCCGATTGTTTCGGGCTTGGCTTGGGCCCTAAGCTTGGCCCGATTGTTTTAGCTTTGGGTTCTTGGCTTGGCCCTTTGGACAAAGGAGTTAATAATAATTTTATTAACTATGAAATTTTAAGTAATATATATATATATATATATATATATATATATATATATATATATATATATATATATATATATATATATATATATATATATATATATAATTAATTCCGATTGGGTTTTATTTCCCTGTCGGGTTTGCGTAATTCCCGATTGGGTTTCTGGTGCGTTTCGGTTCAGGCGTCGTGTTGCTCTTCTTTTGGCGTGGCGGGACTTTCTTTTCCGTTGATGGGGTTCTGACAGTCGGAGTCGGGATAGGCTGGGGTCGTGGTAATGTGTATCGAGGCGTCTCCTTTTTTCGGAAGAATGTTTCCTTGGACGTTCGTCTTCACTACCCGCAGGTGACTCCTGATGTGCCGCTGGCCTACGGTGCTACTCTAGGGGAGTGCTTGGCTTCGTCCTTCGTCTACGTCCCTGTCTTGTTCGGATTAGTTTGTTTTGTTTCGCTTTTTTGAGCGTGTTTGCCTGAATGTTGCACCTTCTTTGTTTTTTTATTTGTATTCTGACGGTTTTCCGTCTGCCGACTTGTCGGCCATCGAGGTCCAAGTATGTCTGGTCTCGAATTTTTACCTAATAAAAAAAAAAAAAATTAACTTTGAATATATATATATATATTTGACTATATTTTTGAAAAAAAGTTATTTTCTAATACAATCATGTAGTCTAATAATGCCCAAAAAAATATATTTATTTATTTATTTAAAATATTAAGTTCTATATAGTTGGCCTTATTTATTTTATAAATAATTTAAATTAAAAATAATATTTTGATTATTTAAAATAAAAATATAATCGTAGAATGAAAATAATTATTGAAGAGGTGAATATTTGTGAATTGAATTGATATGAAAAAATAAGTAATGAGATGCTAGGATGATGTGGCGGAGAGAGAAGAATAAAAAAATTGGTATTTCTAGTATCCCTAGCATCCCTTGATCATAGCCTCATAGGACGAAAGCAGATCCGAGAAAGAACACACAACTTCAAGAAAAAATGGTAGCTTGCTTTTACAACAAGACATGTCTTCTAATGAAGGTGCTATAGACAAAATAAAGATCTTCAGTCAAAGAGAGTTGGAGAAAGCAACCGAAAACTTCAATGATAATAGAGTCCGACCGCGAAGGCCAAGGAACAGTATATAAGGGCATGTTGGCCTCATAAGATGAAGATTTATGAAACCCAACCGGCTCAATTCCCCAATGAGGTTGTTATTCTAATATCTCAAATCACCCACAAAAATATCGTTAAGCTATTGGTTGTTGTTTAGTGACCGAGGTACCCATGCTTATTTAAGAGTTTGTGCCCTACGGTACTCTCTATCACCACATCCATCATCCTAATGAAGATTTTCAGTTGACATAGAGAGCGTGACTTCAAATAGATGTGGAATGTGCAGGATAAATTGCATATCTTCACTCATCGTGCTCTTTTCCTATTTATCATAGGGACCTTAAATCCTCCAACATATTGTTGGATGAGAAGTAAGTATAGAGCCAATATTTCGGATTTTGGGACCTCTAAGACTATCGCCATTGATAAAAACTCATGTCACCACTTGTGTTCAAGGCACATTTGGTTATCCCGATCCCGGGTTTTTCCAATCAAGTCAACTCACTATTCACTGATAAAAAGTGATGTTTATAGTTTTAGAGTAGTTATATTGGAGCTACTAACTAGAAAGAGGCCGATTTTCACAAGCACATCTGGAGAGATTAGAGGTTTGGTAACAGAGTTTGTTCAATTAGTGGAGACTAATGCAAAAGAGTTAATTAGGCAGTATTTTGGACCCTTAATTGTTTGATACTAACCGAGGCTGGCCATGTAATGGATAGAGTTGTTGATCGAGTACTATATCTTTTTTTCTTCTCCGACCGGTCTCCTAATTAAGTTGAATATATTTTATGAATTATGGTTGATTTTTTTTTACGCTGAATAAAGATTAGGTCGGGTCGGCCGCAGCAGAAGCCCTTCCTAGTGCATCCTTCCGGACGAGAACAAGCAGTTCTGGATCATCAACGCAGCAGTCGTCGGCAGGGGATGCATGGGCACTACGAGCAAGATAGTCAGCCACAACATTTGACTCCCTGAAAATATGACGAATAGCAACATAAGTAAATGACGAAATATCTAACAGTATATCGGATTGAAGCAGTTCGATAGTCCAGGGGCATCTCCAATCCCCCAGCAAATCCTTAATAACCATTAAGTTGTCTCCTTCGATAAGAAGGTTAGAAATCTGCAATTCCTTAGCTTGTAAAATGCCCATTTTGAGGCCAAGGTTTTCAGCATAGACAACGGAAACACTCATACAAATAGCCCGTCGTAGAGCGACAACCCCACCCCTTGAGTCTCGGATAACATAACAGTAAGAAGCCGAACCACCCGGCATAACAGACCCGTCAAAATTTAGCTTGTAGCAATCTGTCGGAGGCCTTTCCCACCTTCCGGAGCGACGCCGATTTTGCCTGGAAGGATTACCAGCCATATGGCGACCCGAACGAAAGGAACGACAACTACCTCCCCGTACAGAGTCAGCAGCATTGGGTAAATCGTCCTCCAACAGCTTGGTTTGTCTCCAACAATGCGTACTTGTAGTATAAAGTAGAATGATTTCGTTAATACTTACTTTATCTGTGTGGTTAAACACTAATTGATTCCTGAAAAACCAAAAGGCCCACCATGCTGATGCTAAATCAGCGAAACGCTTGTTCCCAATTGCATTTTTAATATCGTTTAGAGGAAACGCCGAACCTAAACCGCAAGTTGCAGTAAGGGACCTTGGAATGTGGATGTGTAAAGCTTGTAGCAGGCTTGTCGCCATATGACACTCAGTGAACAGGTGAGCCACCGTTTCGTTACCATTCCCACAGAAGGGACAACCAGAAGGCACGGACACATGAGATTTTTGTAATCTGAGGGTAGTTGGAAGACCATCACGAGAAATTTTCCAAAGAAAATGACGTACTTTAGGCGGCACATCCAAATCCCAAATCCACCCACAGTCAAAGTTTGGCAGACCAGCATGTTTTGATAACAAAGAGTTAGCCGAGCTAGTTGAAAACCAGCCGTTTTTGCTCGGACCCCAATATAGACGATCTGTCATGGGATTATTGGGCAGAGTGATGCTCAATAATTGGTCGATGTCTTGTGTTGACAGAAGATTTGTTAAAGAGTTTGTTATTAGAGATCTATCCCACTGCCGAACTGGGTTGAGGAAGTGAGATACCTTTATACCTTTAAGGGTTTCTGGTATATGTTGGAGGATCCTGGATTCCAATGGTTCTAAGAAGGCCCAGTTATGCGACCAAAAATCAACGGTTTGTCCATTTCCAACACTCCATTGAAGAGCCGGTTCGAATTTCGGTCTGATAGACATAAGTCGAGTCCACTGCCATGATGACCGACCCTTTTTCTTGTAGCTGAGCAGATCGTGCCCTTTAAGATATTTTTGTGAGACTACACGGACCCAGATGTTGTCCGGTTCAGAGATAACCTTCCAAAGAAGTTTCATCTGAAGTGCTATATTCATGGACTCAGCTTTATGGATACCAAGACCCCCCTTCATAGTATCTGAGCAGATCTTGTCCCAGCTAATAAGAGGTGTGACTTTAGTATTTTTGTTCCAAAAGAACTGTCTATAGACTTTGTCAAGCTCATGGAGAATATGCGATGGAAGTAAAAAGGCTTGCATAAGAAATATCGGTTTCGCACTGAGATTAGCTTTGATAAGAACCTTTCGACCTTCGGCAGAAAGACTTGAAGATTTCCACTTTGTGAGTTGTTGCTTTGTCTTAAGGACCACCTCTGCGAAAGTATCCTTATTGACTTTACCATTCACTATTGGGCAGCCCAGATATTTATCGAAATTATTCGCTTGCGGAATACCAAGCACCGCGGTTGTAGCCATAATAGCTGTTGCTGTCGTATTTGAAGAAGCTTGGAAGCTAGATTTATGAAGATTGACCTTTTGGCCTGAAATGAGACAGTATTTATCTAAAATGGACAATACAGAGGTGCAAGCAGATTGAGAAGCTTTACAGAAGACGAGGATGTCATCTGCAAAAGCTATGAAAGGAATTTTAATACCCGGTCGACCGAATGTCATGCCAAGGTCCTTGTTCACTAGGCTTTGATGGTGCAGAGTGCGTGCAAGAACTTCAGAAGCTAAAATAAAGAGAAACGGGGATAGAGGATCCCCTTGCCTGAGCCCCCGTGACGGAACAAATACTGTGGTCGGTTCATCGTTGACTAATACCGAATAGGAAACAGATGTAACACATTCCTTAATCCGACTGATAAAAAGGTCATCAAAACCAAATTTGGCTAGTACTTGGAAAAGAAAGGACCATTCAATCCGGTCGTAAGCCTTTTCCATATCCAGCTTCAAGGCTACCATGCCCGTTCGGCCTTTCTTTAGCCTAAAAGAGTGCAAAGCTTCGTGAGCAATAAGAATATTATCCTGGATTGATCTCCCTTTAGTAAATGCCCCTTGTAGAGGATGAATCAGCTTATCGAAAATCTTGGTTAACCTAGCAGAAATAACCTTCGAGATAATTTTGTAGATTGTAGAGCACAAACTGATTGGTCTGTAATGATTGACCGACGATGGGTCATCACATTTTGGAAGTAGGGTGATAAACGTATGATTGATCTGACGTAGAAGTCTGCCACTGGTAAAAAAAGCCTTTACTGCCTTGATTACAGATGGACCTACTGTTGGCCAAAACTTTTGGTAGAAACCCGCTGGGAAGCCATCTGGACCGGGGGCCTTATCCGGGCTCATTGAAAAGACCGCAACTTTAATTTCATTGTTAGTAACTGGCGCGGAGAGCATTACATTTTCTGCTTGAGATACCAAAGGCGGGATAACCGCAAGGTCTGAGGACAGATCAAAAGCACCAGTCGAAGAGGACTTGAACCTTGATTTGAAATCTTCTACAAACTCTTGTTGGATAATATGAAAGTCAGCTGATGATTCCCCATTTGAAAGGGTAATAGACTTAATCATTTTTCGACCCCGTTTGGTCGTAGCAATCTTATGGAAATAGCTCGAGTTAGAGTCATTTAATTTGGCATGTTTCACTTTGGCCCTCTGGCTCCAGTAACGACGGTGGAAATCCAACATTCTTTCCCTCTTGTTGAGCAGTTGCTTAAGAATTTGAGTATCCTTAGTATTGTAATTGGTAATTAACGAGGATTGTAGGTCAGTGACCTGAATTTGGTTGTTAATATTGCGAAAGGTATTCTTATGCCAAGATTTGGAAAGCTTCTTAAGTAACCTCGCCTTCTGCACAAGTTTGAACATAAGGGAACCCTGTGAGTCCAAGCGCCATGCTTGCATGACCAGATTTCTATAATCAGCTCTGGAAGCCCAAGCCAATTCGAACTTGAAAGGTCTATTTTTTGGCGGAATATTGTGACGGAAATCTGAAGAGATCGGTGCATGGTCAGATCTTGTGAATGGATGAATCTGGGTCCGAAGTGAATCAAACATCGTTAATACGTCCGTGTGGATTAATAGCCGGTCAAGCTTTTCCAGGCAGGTCACTAAACCGTTAAATTTACGTTGCCATGTAAACTGGCGACCATACGATGGCACTTCGAGCATAGAGAGGTTACTCTTTAAGTCATTTAAGCGATTGAACCTTGCAGCTGAAGGATATAACCCTCCAAATTTGTCTGCTGGGGAGCTAATTTCGTTGAGATCCCCCATAATACAGAACGGGATGAGTAATGTACGTCTATAAAGGGAGATAGATTCCCAAAAGGCTGATTTTCGTCGTTCGTCTGGTGGGGCATAAACCACCAAAAAAAGCAATACTCCGATGGGTGACATAGTCCAAATAGTTAAAGTGGATGAATCGGTGTTGTACTGAAATGAGTTCAATAGATCCTTGAGAGGAGGGGATGTCTTTCCAAAGCAAACAAATTCCACCAGAAAAACCCAATGCCGGGTCAAAAGCGATGTTTGTGAACCCACATTTTCGCCAGACGCTTTCACGAGGTATTTTATTTGTCTTTGTTTCTAACAGAGCCAGAACATTGATATTATTGTTCTTACAGAAAATATCAACATTAGTCCAGAAGTTTCGACTACGGATACCTCGGGAATTCCAAGAACATATATTCATAAAAAACGATTTTTACGAACTGTTTGTACTATTTGAAACCGGTTGGCAACCGAATTGAGGGTATGAGTTTTGAAAAACAAAACCCAAACAAGAATAAGAGTGTGAATGTTATCCGATTCCATTTGGTTTCGATACGGTGGTAGTAATAAAACAATATAAATCGGTTTTGAACACCTTTGAAGGGTGAAATGGTCCGGTAAGGACAATGTGTGTTGATTGGTGTATGGAATGGGGATTGTTCCATAGCAAACATGATAAAGATGGAGCCATATTTTTGGGATCGTATGAATTGTGATCAAACATAGGTAGTGTGTGTACAACCACTGTGAGAGAGTGGAGTATGCAAATAACTTATGATCAGCAAAGGTGTTATTGACCCTTAATTGTTTGTTTTGGAAACCATTGTGTATGAAGGCCTTGTAGGGCGTATTTGATCTCGAAAGATCATAAGATGCATTATGGTGACTTAATGTAGACGTGTAGGAACTAACAGGGAATGTAGACCAGCACCCAAGGCTCCACAACAAGTAACCACATAGCCAAGCTAAACACCAGCCGCAGCAGCAGCTGGAAGTGCGCCAGTAGCAGCAAGAAGGGCACCAGCAGCAGCAGCTAGAAGCACCCGCAACCGAGGGAACATTCATGACCCTGTAACAACAACCAAAGGCAAACGAGTAGATCTTCCAAAACAATAACAAAGTGCATCTCTTTCTCGGAGACTTATAGTGATACGTTGCTTGTGAGCCAACCAAAAAAACCTTATGTCGGTAGCATTGGTAGAGATTTAAAATGTTGAAGATGCTTAGTAGAACCAAAGTCCAACAAGACAAAGACAGCGAGCATGGAGACAAAGCTCGGTCAAGCTTACGAGAATCAGACATAAAACCAGAGAAAAGGTAAATCAAATTAGACAGGCAAGGCAGGTAATTGCATAAAAGATCAAATATCAGTAAGAGAATCTTAAGCAAGAAGTAAAATCTTGAAACGGAGGTTCACCAGTAATGTAGAAGGGAAACACCCCAATAATCTTAATAAATTGGGGGTAACCCAAAATTGGAGGGGTAGTAACCTTGATTAGATGCAGGGATAAGGGGTAGCAAAGAGCCAACCCTAAGGGAGAAAAGCGACAAAATTCACAATCACAAGAACCCCATTGGTAAAGTAGGCTAGCAACATTCAGCGCCAAAATCACAAAAATTCAATTCTTGCTGAAAAGAAGCATACAGAAGTAGTAGGAGCTAATCGTAGCATAAATTGATTGGCTTGTGAAGCCGTAAAGATTTAGTGCACAACCAGATCTTGGCTTAGTACAGCTTGTCAGCCAAATGAAACAAGAACCGGAAGTAAGGTCTAAACGCTGAGGAAAGCGAGCATGCTGGTTGCAAGTAAGGAAAGCCGAGTGAGGGTAATGTACCTGATGAGTTTGTAGGTTCAATTGGTATGTGTACATGTGCCTGAACACCGACAGCAACAAGACCAAACGAACAGGGAGCAAAGGAGGAGGAGGAAACCCCCTTCCACTCCGCCACCCAAAACCCCACCTCCAGGGCCAAAGCACACGACGGGCCGCCTTTGAGACTATCAAGTATCAACTCCAACCACCTGCCAGATCCGCAGCAGAGCACCTCTTTAGATGTCGAACAGGAGTTTTCCAGAATGACGAAGCCTTCAAGGCCATTAACAGAGCCATTTGAGTGATTAGGACTCAAACTCGATATCAAATCGCAGCAGGAGGGAGCTACCTCCTGTAATTTTACTTTTGAATGGTATTTGTGAGAAATTTGCAGCGATAAACAGGGCAAGTGGTGAGGATTTCGGTTGGCTGATGAGCAAATGCACCGGTCGGCGGCAGGGAGGCGGGTTAGGGCGAAATTGGAAAGGCGCGTGAGGCGCGTAGATTCTTTTAGGGTTTCCATGGGTTTTTTCATGAATTATGGTTGATTAACCATGCCCGTTGAATACATACAAATATAATGTACAAATCAACAATGTAAATATATCTGCCTATAAAATTATTTATTGATGTCAACGTTAGCCAATTCTTTATTTTTTTTGTATCATGTGGTTGGATAAAATATAATTTTGGGTGAATTTGACTATTCAGTTCAAGTATATAGTCAATGTTTAACTGATCAATGGTCAATATTGTCTATTGATCGGTCAAAATATCATGTATAGGATTATAGATAATATTAGATATTAATTAGTATATAATATACCCTTAGTTGTAATTGTGGATCATCTAATGAAATAATCAAACAAACTCTTACTCTCTCGTTATCCCTCGTACTCTCTCTTACCTTTCTCTTTCCCTTAGAGTATGTTCCTCTTCTTCTTTTACCTCCTCCTTCCCTAAAACTTCATCTTTCTTCCCTTAATTAATGGAAATTCTTAAAGGATTGGGTTTCACGAGTGTTGATGTTTAATGACGAAATTTCGGAAAAAACAAAAGTATCCATAGCATGGGCTTTAGGAATCAGCCCATTAAGTAAACTGAGGTCCATAACCTTTAAGGCCCATAGGCGTTACCAGTTACCAGTACCCCGATTTTCAGATTTGTAGTCTCAGCTCACAAGTCAGAAGAAGAGAGTTTTGCTTGATTGAGAGAGGGACAGGGAGAGGGGGAGCGAAACGATGTCGTTCAGACCGATTGAGGGATGGCAGGTGGCGACTATGCTTTTGCTCGTCAGCTCTTCATTCGGTGCTGCAGTTCCCGTGGATGATCCTCGACTTGGATCTGCCCGGGTTGTCTTTCAGGTATTCAATTTTTTGTTTTATGGTCGTTGACTATCTTCTAAATCGGATTCAACTTGCTAACGGAGTTGAATGTGATTGAATTTTAACTTAATGATCGGCAGTACCATTCATTTTCCCCTTACAACACATTTTGTTGATGTTGGAGGTTGATTTTTTTGTTTGGCTTGATTAGCAAGTGAGCTTCTTTAATGTGTATTGGATTACATCTATTTTTAGGATATCAGAATTCATTTATGTAGAATCGAGCTCTCTTTGAGTCCATTTGATGGATTGTTAGTCAAATTCCTCAGGTGTGGTTTTTAACTTTTGCAAATACTTGATAAAGATGAGACATTAGAACGCATAGGGTTTCAGAATATCAGTTATCGAGGGGTATTGTGTGACAATGGATGCTTGAGGGATCAGTATTTTGTTTCTTTTATATATAGAGTGAAGATAAAATGTTCTTGATATTGTTTCGAACAACCTAATTGTATATTCATGGTTGAATTGTCACTGATTTTGTTGTGAAGAGCTGTATTTGGCTTTTAATTTATTATTTTTAAAATCAACTCTGTATCTTTTTTGTGAATTGGGATGTTGGACTGGTGATTATTCATGTGACATTGGGTTCATTTGTCCATCAGTTGATTTCCAATCATCTCTTTTTTGCAGACAAATTATGGAGATATTGAGTTTGGTTTCTATCCAGAGGTTGCCCCCAAGACCGTTGATCATATTTTTAAGCTCGTTCGTTTGGGAGGTTACAACACTAATCATTTCTTCAGGGTGTGCTGTTGGACTGAGAACTTTTGCATTTATCAAAGATTTTTTTTTGCCCTAATTTTAGTACTAAACGTTTACCCTTTATGCAGGTTGACAAGGGATTTGTTGCTCAGGTTGCGGATGTTGTTGGTGGTCGAAAAGCCCCAATGAATGCTGAGCAAAGAGCAGAAGCTCAAAAGTCCATTGTTGGTGAATTTAGTGATGTCAAGCATGTTAGAGGTATCCTTTCAATGGGAAGGTAGATAAATTTTATTCGAGTTTTTTTTTTCTCCATGTAATGTTTTCCCATGGAACTCTTGTCCATTAGGAGAGTTCTCTATTCTATATAATTATATCCATTCTTTCACCCTATCTATGTTTTAGAAGTCCTCAAATGTGTCAATGTTGTGTGGGTGGGCTGCGTGTTGGAACTCATGTTTCTTTCATGACACTTGGAAGTTGGAATCCTTTTCATCGTTAAATTATGATGCTATTCTTTTCCAAGTGACTTTGCATTGAAATTCTAGTTTCAAGCTCATCAGAACTTGTAATCTTCTTCTCTGTAGATATTCCGATCCAAACAGCGCAACATCATCTTTTTCTATGCTTCTTGGAGATGCCCCACATCTTGATGGAACGGTGCATGATATTCCTACCTTTATTAGCTCAGAATGTTCTTTCTGCACTCTTGCCATGACTTATATTGTATAATACATTTCAGTATGCAGTCTTTGGTAAGGTCACTAAGGGTGACGATACTTTGAAAAAGCTAGAAGAGCTTCCAACGCGACGTGAAGGAATATTTGTGATGGTATTACTTCTGCTTTGTTTTACTTTGAAGTGGAATTGCATATATAATGTTACTGGCAGTTTCAAATATACAGATGTTGCATACTTGCGTAGTTATATTTTAATCATCAAGTTCCTGACTTTTGTTGGAAAATGTTGTCCTTATCTCATCGCAGCCTGTAGAGCGCATCACAATATTGTCTTCATACTACTATGGTGAGGCTCGAAAGCTACGAACTTCCATTAGAATCCTTATGCACACTCAATACTGTTTACTTTTTACTAAATTAAATACTTTGAATAGTTGCATATCATGTCCATGCATGTAAGTTTTGGTATTAGACTCAACAAAATGTAGTACAGATTTGCTATGTACTTTATATGCCTCAATTAAATGAAAATTAATGTAAATAGTACTTGAAATCCCTTCGTAGGGTTTCATGTGTATTATATGATGGCCATGCAAGTGGCCATGAAGAAACTCAACTTTCTTAGACGACCAAGCCCGCCCATCTATAAATTTCCCTTGTGGTTAGTTAATTGTATACCTGGACTGCATTTCTACAACATTGAAGTGGTAGATTTTAGTTATTTATCATTGTTTGAACATTAGCTAGTTTCAAGTATCAAATGCATGTTATGCATTAAAACAAATCCTCATTCTGTTGCTAGATACCCAAATGGAATCATGTGAAGAGGAAAAGTCCTCCTTGAGAAGGCAGCTCACATCGTCAGCTGTTGAAATTGAGAAATGGGTAATGCTGATTTAGTTTTCCTTACTTACTATATCAGCAATATATTTTCTACTTATAAAAGAGACTAACTTTCTTTTTGTTATTGTTAATGTAGAGAATGAGGTGCTTTCCGTGACCTTGTTCGTAAAGAGCAAACAAGCCAGGGATGTAGAGATGCTGTAAGCTTTAGTTATTTTTTCCCCTTATCATTTTGCCACAAGTAGCTGACATTTGGTTGGAGAAGGTCCTCTGAATATAATATTGATGCTCAGCCTTGCCCTTTCATTGTAATAAGTATCTTCTGATTGGTTGAACTTCCTGCAAGTATATAAAATGTTTGTCTCATTGCCTTTTTTTTATAAAAAAAATTATTTTATTTTATGAAATGTAGTCATGGTAATGCATTTATAGTTTTATACAATAGTCTTGATCTCCTCTTTTAATTTCTTTCCTCTCACTAGAGTCCACTTTGCTGTGCAAGATGATTTCCCCCTTAACTTCTAGATCTTTTAATTGGGGCAATTTTCTCATACCCTAAATAAACTTCCTTTTTTAGTTAAAGTAAACTTCTCCAAGTTTGGCCTTGTGTTGCTGAGAAAATAATAAGATTACTTCTTTGGGACCTTTATGTTATAAATTTTTTGCATGAAAACTGCTCAGTTAAACTAGCCTCTGCAAAAGCTATTGTGTTGTAGTTTGTGTCTTTATACTCTGTATTTATATTATATATTCATAAAAAAAATAGACAGTCATGCATCACTTAACATTTTCATAGCCTGAAGGAATGAGGGAATTGTAAAGCATCTAATTTAGTTTGGAAATTATCTCTCCGAATAAAAGGCCCCTTAATGTGAGACTTTTTATAAGATTAACCATATACTGATGCATTGATTCTTTGCGATATTAACTTCTTAATGATATTCAAGTGAGGATAAGTTAAAACTAAGATGACCGAAAATCAAGCACAAGAACTTATGTCAGTTTTAGAGGCTTGAGATGACTTCAATTACGTGTGAGTGTGCGACATGGATATTTATCATATGGTTGAGGAGGTTAGTACATGGCTTGGCAGTGAAACCATGTGGGATTGTTTTTCTAAGGCACAAGGAGCTTATCATTTTCAGAGTATGAAAGCACCATACCACTGCATTTTTATCTGTCTTCATTCTTTTCAAGCTTCATTCTTGTGATCATGTGGGGCTAAACATCCTTGACATGGAAAGCCCCAGCTGGGCACCTTCATTTGGCCAATACTTCAAATATCAATTGCATATCCTTGGCTAGAGACAGGTGGTCTCACTTCTCTTGTGTGCCCATGCTTCCAAGTATTAATTTTTGCACCACCTGTGTGGGGTGTGGGTCATGTCTTCTCGTCTGCTTGACCTATGATATCGGTTTCCTTTCGTATCTGCCTTATGGAAAAAATGTGCATCATACTTTTATGTCTTTCCTATGGATTTATTTGAGTGGCGGGAATAGGAACGTGAGTAGTGATTGATAATTTGATGGGTTTGTTTCTGTCAGAATCTATGCATGTGGCTGAGAAATCTTAGTGTGATGGAAACAGGTAAGACTTTCCATTTCTCATTGCTTGATTTCTCCTTTATTAAACATGTATGCATCACAAGGACTACTTATTTTGGTCAGCAGAAAACAATCTTGTGGTGAAATTGACTCCTTGTGTTTGTTTGCCCTCACCACCTTGCTCTTTGGGTCAACTTTTCAATGTACATTTTTATCTCTCCGTGTTTTCATGTACCTTCATCTCCTTTTTGGGGGTTCTAGGAATACCATCTGTTGTCCCTCGGGGCTCTTTTTTGTGTGCATTGACACTCATCATTGCATTCAAATGTATTGCTTTGTAGGGTTAAAAAGCCTGACCACATGCATAGAACTATAGGTCATATATGAACCTTTAAATCAGTATAGTACAACCCCCACCCCCCCCCTGGTTGTGTTTGGTGGGAGATTTTGTGGTTGTATTGCTGAATTCAGTGCTGGTTTGATCTTGCAGGGACTGCTTTTGTTGGTTGTGCTACCAGACACGGCTGGATTAGTGCCAATCCTACGACTATATATGATCAATGTCGATGCAGAACTTAACAGCCGAGTGAATTTTTCAGCATTGATTAAATGTATACTAGTTAACGACCAATTCGTCAAGCTTAATCTTTCAGCATTGACAGTTTAATATCATGACACAACTAAACAGATAGTATAAATGGTAAAGATGGATTCGGTTGCTTATATCAATGTTTGACACGCTCCTCCCGTTCATCTTTCTTGATGATGCAGCTTATGGCCTTATGGGTGTGTATGGACAACCAAAAAAGCTGTTAAAAAATAATCATTTGTGGGTGTTTATTTTTTAAACAACTACAAAGTGGAGGACTAATTCCTTGTTAGGGTGTTCGCTGCTTTGCTTCCAAATTTGTGACGAGAAGATAAAATCAAGGTCAAAGAACAGTGAGGTGTAGGAGAAACTGTCTGTTTAGAAAATTCTTAGCCATTTTGAAGACTTAATCTGTAAGGTAAGGTTTGGAAAGGAAGAGCTCTTGTTAGGGTGTTACAGTGTATCTGCACTAGTCTCTAGAATCTTACCCTCCTTTTCTTATCCCTCTTCCTCTTTTGCTTCTTCATTGACGACGTCATGTGGTTCTTCTTCTCTATCACTGTTAGATGTCGGGCCACTGAACGAATGGTGCTTGAACTTGGAAAATGACCTTGTCCTTATGAAATATGTCTCAGCTTTGGTGCCAAAAGTTTTGACTGCATTACAGAGGCCAGTAATCTGAGAATTTTGGTTATGAAGTTCACTCCCCATGATCTAAAAAAATCAAACAAGTTCACTCAAAGCGCGACTTGAGCAAGGTTTCATTCGAAAAAGGAATCAAGGCAAAACTAAGGAGCTCTATGAACAGCGGCTTTGCCCTCCTTGCTACCTCCTCTTTTGAAGCTTTCAGATAGCTATTAAATTGATTATATTATCAAGTTTTGTTCCCTTTTAATCCAAAAAGAGACGTTTGATCCTGATTCAAATTGTCTTCCCTTTCCTTTCTTTTTTCATGATTTCTATTAAGTATTTGCAAACTGCATGATTTTAGCATTTAAATAGATTGGCACCTACCCCCTCAAGTGGTTAGATGTTATTCTTTTGAAAACTATATGATAATTTCATGTGAATAAAATCAACTTTCTTTCTATTTGAATAATCTTCAAGATACAGGTGGTGGAAGCTTCATCATTTTGGAAACATACAAACTCTTTATTGACATAACTTTTGGCCTATATATGCAGGTGGTGTCTTCGATCACCAGTGCAGCGATTTAGAACAAGGAGCTGGAGGCGGCACTGGCTGATCAGATCGTATGCCACCGGTTGGACACCAAAAGCTGCACAATGTTGAGCATGGTTTCTCCTTTTTTTTAGCCAACTGTTGAGAATTGTTTGTTGTTGTTGTTACCTGCACCTGCAATTCACCCACAATTCTGGTTACACATATATAAATGATCAACATTTGAACACATAAATTGATTCAGTATATGCAAGTCTAGAAAGAATCGGATTACGTCATACTGCAACAGCTGGGCAGTACAACACCAAGCAAACTTCTCCAGCAGATCTACACCAAGAATTACATAGAAATCGAGTCAAGATCAAGATCAATCAGCTATCTACATGTCAGCAAAAGTTTTGATCTTCTAGTCCTTACTCGCCCTTTTTAGTTTTGATGGGCCAGGCAGATTCATCGCGGCCCTTAGCCATGACTGTTTGGAGACTCACTCTGAAGACAAATCCATGGGGAGCAAGATTAATCATCACTTAGAGAAGACAAGACGAAGCAAAGGAAGGCGTGATCTTCGCTACCTGCCTTTGCCTTTGAAATCATGTGGGCGTTTTGTGGTGCTGTTGTAGACAGAAATGATCATCTGACTCAAACCTTCAACAAGAATGAAGGTGAAGTTGTCTTTGAAAACAGGATACTTGCCACCATCTATATCATTTTAAGATCAAAAGGCCTTCATTAACACAAACTTTTAGTAGCTGATTACAGGTTGAATGCTAGAAAGAAGCACAAATCCACAATCACCTGCACAGGTTCTGGTGTGATATCTGTCATCCGCGTATTCGACACAGACATAAGGATCTAGTCTTCCGCTAAGTTCATCCACCTTCAAATCGTTGCACTTGACAACTGAGAAGCAAAGAAATGCGAAATAAGATGGATATGATAATACTGAAAATTGATGGTTGGATGAAGGTAGGATTGATTTCTTGAATGGAAAGATGTGATACCGGTTACTTCCAGAACTTGTTCTTGTTCTTGAGTTGCTGACATGATTGTGTAACAAAAGTTGAGAATTCATCAATATATGAAGGTTTAGTTGATCTGGTTTCTTAATGGAGTTGTTTTGATCTGGTTGACCCATCCACTCAAGTCCAAAAACATGATCTGGTTTATCTGTTTTAGATATCATCATTGATGATGTAATGTAGAATCAGTAGGAAAAGTCTCCGTTTACCACTAAATTTTATACTTCCACTTAAAATCAGACACCTAGATAAAGATATTTATAAAATTAATGTAAAATTGATTAATTGTGTTCTATCGGACTAAATCAAATTGGACCTATTGGACATCAATTACAACGCGGCTTGAATCCAGCGAGCAATTTGGGCATATTAAGCAAAGCCTTGGTGCTTAAGTATCGCTCTTCTCAATAGGTGGTGTGATAGTAACATTGGGGACATGTGATCTTCACCGAGTGTGATAGTGTTGATGGGATTAGGGTTTATGGCTGGGTGGGAATGTGGGATTGGAAGGGCGATTTATGCTCGAAATTCCGTTTGAACACTTCTTTCAGGCGAACCATACAAACACTAACTGGTTCCCTGAAACAGCTAGCCTCCACACACACCATTACACAATCACACATCAATACTCTTCACCATCACATATCAATACGAGTACCTCAGCCAACTGAAGGAGTTGTTGCGGATCATGAAGTCTAATTGGAATATTGGATTACTGGGTGGAAGTTGTTTAACGAAACACACCCGAAGTTGCTAAACGGGGTGAAGTTTGTTGTGGGCAAAATGAAAGGCGTGTCCGGGTGTGCTGATTCATTCTAATTTTAATAAAAAGGCAAAATGGTCTTTTCTCGGACCATAAAAAAAAAAAATTCATCCATCTCCTCCACATCCATTAATAATCGCAAAATACTTGGGAATTTGTGATGAATGAAATCTTAACGAAGAAGCGACTTTCTGAAAAGGGTATTGCAGTTTCCTTCTCTTGTATCAAATGTAAACACTTCCTTGAGCTGATCGGAAAGTTTGACGATCAAACAAATTGTTACACAAATTTTCTCACCTCTTTCCAAAAACCAAAGGACAACATTATCAACAATTTGGTGGGGTTTATGGACAATAAGAAACAAAGTTGTATTTAACGATGAAAATTACATGAACAACCAACAACACGAGAGGGTTACATATATAAGACTACAATTGCAGAACTGGAAACAAGCAAGGACTTTACACTAGGAAGAAACTGAAGCTAAAGAACCAAGACGTGCACCTGATAATCGGAAGACAAAAAATCTTTGTTGGAAGAAACCAGCGGAAGGATCTTTCAAGATCAATTTCGACGGGTCTAAGCTTTCCACATGAGAAAATGCGGATGGTTTCGTGATTAGACACCACCATGGCCATCCGCGGACTTGCAACGCCTAACTTTGTGGATCAGTTTCAGCATTAATGGTTAAAGCCTTGACTCTCCGTATGGGGTTGGCGACAGCTTTACATATGGGCTTGTCATAGATTAAGGTGGATGGGGACAGTCTGTCGGTCATCAATTCTTTGAGAGGCATGTGGACGTGACCTTGAGAAATCGAAATGGTGATTGCTAACGCACTTCTCTTGCTCCAAACTTTTAAAGTTGCTTCTTTTGTCCACGTGTTCCAAGAAGTCAACCATGTGGCAAACAAAGTGGTCCATCTCCATCTGACGCATTTCCAGGGGTCTTTTGCTTCCCATCCACGACTCCTCACTCTCGTTCAAAATGACGGTATTGGGTGGTGGATCAGCAGAGTTTGACACCAGTAAATCTTTGCTTTCTTTGAAAAGAAAAAAATTAATCCCCAAACACTCGGAAGGTCGTGTGCATGTCCATATACGAGAGACACGAACAACACATAAATCCAACGAGTTCTATCTCAAAACCAATTGACAAATGACAATGAGAAAAATAACCCCCAATCTTATACTATGTACTCCCTCCGTTCAACAAAACTTGACGTTTTACTATTTATGCACGCTTTTTTAGAAGCTAAAAACTATATAAAATATCGACTTTTTATATAATTTTTTTTAACAATTTCGTAGTTATTAAATAATAAGTACAAACTTGTTAAAAAAAATTTAAAAAAAATGAATATTTTATATAGTTTTGATCATTATAAAAAAGCGTGCATGAATAGTAAACGACAAGTTTTGTTGAACGGAGGGAGTATATTATTTATCCAATCTCAATATTTCCAATTTGAGGCAACCACATTCTAACCAACTACAAGATCAAAACATTTTTTCAGCACGGACAATAAATTAGTATAGGTATAATTTAACTTAGTTACTCGACCATGGCCTTAAATTAATCTTCGATCTACTCCTATTAAATCAAGGTATAAAACTCCCTTGATCGGGATGAAGTACAACAAACAAACAAAGTAGATCTGATTATATTGTCTACTATGCACAAATCTCGATCGTGTATTCACGTGGTTCCTATTTACCTATCTCGATTATTCGATCGCGTTCTCTCCTAGTCATTAATTAGGTATATAATTAAGGGTGTGTTTGGATTACATTGCTTTCACTTATAAATATAAACAATGAAATAGTGTACTATATTTGGCAGGTTAACTAATTTAATATATTTAAAGTAATAGTATAAATTTAAAATAAAATACTTTATAAATTTCATAAACTAAACATTTAGCATTATAATTTATAATATAACGAACCCAAACACACCCCAACTCTTGAAATTGTTAGTTTCATGTTTTGGTTCTCAATCAATAAAAATGAATCGCTGCATAAAATCAGTCATCCAAACCTATCTCAAACCTAAATCAAGTAACCACCATTACAACAATCTTGTAAGAGCTTCAACGACATTAACAACAAAAGGGAATGGAGGAGTTGGATTCAAGGCAAAAGAGGCCCTCGAAGCCAACAACAAAGTATGCAACCACATGTACACCTTCATCTACTCCATGTCCCTCAAGTGCGCCGTCGAGCTCGGCATCCCGGAGGCCATCCACCGCCACGGCAAGCCCATCAGCCTCCCCGAGCTGGCCTCCGCCCTCCCCGTCAACCCCAACAAGGCCCGGTTCCTCCCCAAGCTCCTCCAGCTCCTGGCCACGGCCGGCTACTTCACCGAGCACTACGACTACGAGCAAGGGCGTGCCGGCGTGTCCTACTCGCTCACCGCGGCCTCCGAGACGCTCTTGAAGGACCACCCTTACTCCATTAGGCCATACCTGCTGGCAATGCTCGACCCGAACCTCGTCAGGACGTGGAACCATCTAAGTGGTTGGTTCGGGAACGGCGACCAGTCGCCGTTTACGAGTGCCAATGGGGTGACCATGTGGGAGTACGCGGGGAAGGACGCCGAGTTCAACCGCAACTTCAACGAGTCAATGGCCAGCGATTCCCGACTCTCGGCTGATGTGTTGGTGAGGAGCCCCGAGTGGGCCGGGCTGTTCGACGGGGTTGGGTCGCTTGTTGACGTCGGTGGTGGCACCGGGGAGATGGCCAGGGCTGTTGCCGAGGTGTATCCACACATAGAGTGTAGTGTGCTTGATCTCCCACATGTGATAAGTGGCCTCCATGGGACTCCTAACTTGAGGTTTGTGGCTGGAGACATGTGCCAGGACATCCCTCCAGCTGATGTTGTCTTGCTTAAGGTAATCTTTAATTTACTAGATGTGGCAATTGGGCTGTTCAGGCCGGGTATACCCATTCGGGTTGGGTTATATGTCGGGTGTATTGTATGTCTGGTAAGTTCAGATCGGGTCGGGTATGTTTTCGGGTTTAGTAACTTCGGGTCGAATGGATTTTGGGTTGGGTCGGGTTGGAGTTGGGTCAAGCTGAGTCACATTTAGTTTTATTATGAAATGAAATGATTATTTTTTATTTATCTTAATTATTGACAATTGAACTTCATTTATTTAGCTATATTAGATCTTATTATATAAATATTTGTGTCTGTGTAATTCACGTTATTTGAATGTTTAAAAATATTATTCAAGTCGGGTCAAAGATGGGTTGGGTATGGCTCGGGTCGGTTTATATTCGTGTCTATTTGGGTATTGGGTCAAAAAAGGTCAGGCTCAGGTTGGAATTCGGGTTGTGAATGACACTAGATTTTCAGGTTTCAATCTTGTCTTGGTTCAGATGGATCAGGGTGGGGTCAGATATCACGATATGAATATTAGATTGATACCTTATATATGTTGTTTAATCAGATATAGATATCTCATAATATGAGGTCAGTGTGTAACAAATCAAATGGGAAATGTTATATATATATATTTCAATGTGGAATAATAGCTACATTTACCTGAAAATGATTGAAAATTTCGTTTTTGATCTTGATACATATTTTTTGTGACAATATGGAACAGAGGATATTGCACGATTGGGACGACGAGGATGCGTTGAAGATACTAAAGCAATGTAGGAAGGCAGTGACAAATGATGCGAGTGGAAGACGAGGAAAGGTGATGATCATAGATATGGTGTTGG
This sequence comes from Persicaria tinctoria, assembly GCA_037127255.1. NCBI lineage: Eukaryota > Viridiplantae > Streptophyta > Magnoliopsida > Caryophyllales > Polygonaceae > Persicaria > Persicaria tinctoria. The sequence continues at coordinate 12,615,848 of JBANSL010000007.1, read as the reverse complement.
ACGACGAGAATATGGGTAGTAGAGACCGCGAAACACAACAGTTCTATAGCATTCAGATGATGATTTTGCTGGGAGGTAAAGAGAGGAATGAAAGTGAATGGAGGAAGTTGTTTGAAGATGCCGGCTTCACCGGTGGGTATAAGATCCATCCCGCTTTAGGACTAAGGCCTCTTATTGAGGTTTATCCTTGATCCATGATAGTTTATTGTATGTTCTTAACATACATTATACTTGTAATGTTGATCTCAAGTAACAAGGCCTTTAAGTTGGTTTTTGGTTGAAATCGTTTTATCGAGTTTGAGTAACAAATATGAACGATTGAAGGACAGCGGAAAGGAAACAGAAATCAAAACCAAACGAAAAACGAAAGGGACACAGGAGATTGTTTACGCGGTTCGGGTATTGCACCTACATCCGCGCGGCCTCATGAGTCGAGACCCTAAATCCACTATGTAAGATCAATCTGGGTACAGAAGGGCAATCTAAGACAATAACCTAAGGAGTACAGAAAGTAAGGCAACTAGCAACAAAGACTAAAGGAAATAGTGAAACTCCCTTCTAATCTCCATGGATGTTGCTGAACTGATCCTTCAAGGATAAGGTCTTGAGACGCCGTCTTCAACCACGCAAGGGAACTCCTCAGAGGACCTTGAGTAGCAAGGAACCTCAGGCCACCAACCTCGGCCACCAGAGAGATGAACACTTGGAGAGAGCCTTCTAGGGTTTTGTGGGACTTACCACTTCGGCGAGAGAGAGCACACAATGAACAGTGGAGCTCCAAAGCTTATAAAGAGATGAAGGGGAGCGTCTGAGAACCCTAGAGCCAGAAAGAGAGACGTTGGGGCTTCCAAATGGAATAGGCCAGCTACAACCTTTGGGTTACTGGCCCATTAAGTTTGGGTTATAAACCCAAACCATATAGACCTAAGTAAACCCAGATTAAGCCATGGTCCAAACCTTTGGACCCTCTTTGTCTCACAGGACCTCAGCTGAAAATACAACACCTAGGCAAATATCATCTAAGTTTTAAGTTAGATTTTGTCAAGGGATGATAAATTGGATCTCAAGTACGGATCGGATATTGTATTTGTAATTGAGTAAATTCCTTAGCTGTTTTCTAACGTTTCATATCAATGTGAAATAGGATCTAGTTTATCAAGAAAAAAAAAACTCATTCTCACCCTAACCGAAATTTCCCCATTAACACTCATTAATTTATCTCTAATCTTATGTGTGCTGTTTTGAAAGTGGCAAAAGATGCAGAAACATTCTGTCCAGTCATGTAAGATACATTTCTCAAATATTGCTCCAAAAGCTGATACAGATCATTAATTTGGAGACTAAAATGTACTCCCTCCGTTAAGAAAAACACGTCGTTCTAGGAGTAAAATCTTGTTAAGAAAAACATGTCGTTTTAGATATTTTGGTGTTCACTTTCCAAAATTACCCTTGTCATGATTAGATGTTTGTTAGTTGTAGTTTTCAATAAAGTGGAAAAGTAAAGTAATAATTAGGGGTATAAGTGTATTTTTGTTTGTTTTTATTTGCTTTCTTAAAAAATGTGCAAATGTCTAAAACGACAAGTTTTAATTAACGGAAGGAGTATGTCACATGGGTTTTTTCCCTTAGTTTTTTCTTCAAGTTGGTAACGCTTTTGAAATTACAACATTATTTACTGACCAAGGGTTCTTTCCCTTGTTCAAGTATGGTGCTAGCTTCATGATCCTTCACTAGCTTACTATATATATAGTTCAAAACCATATAGCCTTTGCTTCTAGGAGCTTGTCCTTGAGTGACCCGTCAAGGTGTGCACCGAGAACATTCCTAGCAGAATCGACATACTTTCCTCCTATAAACACCACATGAACAACTGGGTTGCAACCAAGCCTGTGCAGGGCATGCTCCATCTTCTTGTCACGTACATCCCTGTCAAGCTCATACAATGCAGGGCTGGCACCAATTTCATGGAAGTGCGTCATGATGTTGTAACACATGTAACATGAGCTCTTAGTGAATATCACCACGACCTTCATCCTAACAAGCTCGTTAATCCTCTCCATCTCTGGCAACAAAAAAAGTGTATGATCTTTAATTTGTAGTAGCTCACCTAGTCATAATAAGTGAATAATTAATAGTAAAAGGCATATCAGTATCCTTTTTAATGGCCTGCAAAATAAACCACAGTATGAAATGACATCTATAAGAGTAATATTAGTAAAATTCCAGCTTAGGATTCATGAAATCAAGTGAATCAATAACATTAGTAACATTAGTGAATAATTTGAGCTAAGAGACTTAAATTATCAATAAAAAAATCAAGTGAAATCAATAAAGGAAAATGAATTTTTCATATAAATAAGGTACATCTCCAACTAGGAAATAAGTAACAACAATAAGTAATAACAGACCGCCAAGAAATCAACTCTCAAAAAGCAAAGAAACAAGGAGTAAACTAATAGCAAAAGGCAAGTGCCTTATCATATAAAGAACCAGTCAAGGCTGCAATTAACATGGCTGCAAATGCTTGGGCAAACAGCACAAATGGAGGCAACACTAGTCTACAATTGGAGAACAGAGATTAGTCAACTCTATAAGCGTCTATTGAACAAGAAGTGGCTTTAAGGCAAAGTGAGAATCGAAAGGTGCTTATAAGTGATGCCATTCCCTGTGCATCTGTGACAAAGTCGCTGCCTCGCAAGGAAATTTTCGGTCAGAGCTCCCTGTAATATTGTCTCTTAAACATCAAAATTCCAGAAGAAAAAGAATATGAATTCTAATCTATTAAGAATATCTTTCAAGATTACTATGGTTTCATATAAAGGCATGCATATATATAAATTTCATTTAAACTCTATTAAGAATCTGAATTCTAACCTATAGATACCAATGTTTAGGTGTTAAAAGAACATGAAACCGTAGATCTCTTATAAGTCGACCACTCAACCCACTAATAACAAATTGCATTTAAACTCTTATATCATTGTGAAGGTGTTCTCAGGAATATAAAGATAACCAACTATAAATGTTCAACCCAAGTCCCTTTTAGAAATTTGGCAGGAGGAAAGGAAAGTAAAAAAAAACAAGAGTTGTTCATCTTTAGTCCAGTTATGACAGATTGATGAAAGAAAGAAAGTGGATTAATGCTTTAGGCAAGCCACTAAAAGATCCCATATTTTACTTGAATCGTTATCAAGGAAAGTATCCTAAGGTTACTTTAGCAAAGCATATCATCATTGATTCATTGTTAACGTTTGAAAAGTCAAAGTAAGACCATATAATGATTCCATGGATTCACCTTGAATAAAAAGGGAATTGTAGCTAGACAATAAAATGTATTGTACCTAGAAATGTGGGCATTTCATGGAGAGTTAGAGAAATAATCAAAACCATGGAAATAAAATTTATCCTTTGATATTGTGGTAACAAGCAATACATACTTATATGTAAAGTTTCGGCATTGTTTACTGATGTGACGATCTTGTCAATGAGTTTTGGCAAAGTTCTGGTCTTGGTAGATTTGTCAGGAAAAGGATTAACCTCTATAAATACCTACAAGTTCGCCATTGGTGAAAATTTGCAAGGAAACCATGACTATACCAATATATGTTATATCTTAAGTGAATTGTTATTTGTAGGTGAACTATCTCCATGCTAATATCATCATATTTATTTTCCTGATAATAGATGACCTCACAAACACGTCATTCATCAATAACTAATCTTGTACTCAAATAATCCCTTTCACTACACGAGAATTCAATTTTCAATTCAAACTTTTGCAACTAAACACAACTCAAAGTGGTACCTTATACCTTATAATAAGAGAAAGAAAGGCTACACATGAATAGGCTGGCCTTATTGGGAATAGAATAGGCATGAAGCCAAAATCTCTCCTGTTGATGGTGAATAACCAGTGAATGAAATAAGCCTTATTTGCCCAGGGATAGAAGACTGCTATAGAATTCACTGCTATTGCTATTACAGCTGTTGTCGGAAGAGAAGTAGGGTAAGACCCGGTCAAAAAAATATGAGTTTTCCCGTCAAACTCGAATACACAGGTGAGCATATCCGTCGGCTTCACAAGGGACATAAACCCCACTGGGAATCAAAAACCTAAACTGACCTAGAAAATCCTCTTTCAAAAAATCGAATCGCTTATTCACAATCCAAGTTTGAATTTAAGCAAAAGAGGCCTGAAATTGGTGCTAAAGAAGCTTACCTTGGGCGTTGCAGGAGAGACTTGGATGGATGGAGGAGGAAGCTTAGAAAACAGCGCAGCAAGAGGCGGGACAAGAGAGGAAAATCATGTGCAGAGACCTGGATCAGGTCAATCGCTGAGGAGGAGGTGGAGGACGGAGACGCCGACGAGGAGGTGGTCTCGAGGTGGAGTAAGTCTCCGACGACGAGGAGGTGGAGTGAGTCGTCGGTGACTTCATTCGTTTGGGGTTTCGGGAGAACATCGGGATAAAGATGACATCTCAGATCTAGAGGGAGAGGAGGAGGTGGAGAAACTGAGGCGTGCACCGAGAAAGAAGAGATATGGCGTGTATGGGTTTAGATATGAGAAGGAAGAATGGATCTGGGTGGATTTGCAAAGGGAGGTGGCAGGAGGAGGAGGTGGAGCGAGTCGCCGGCGAGAGGAAGGCGGATCGAGTGAGTCGCCAGAGTCGGAGAGTAGAGGTCTGCATCTTCCCCTGGGAGAGAGATTGGAAGGAGGGGTCGGTTTTCTGAGTAGAGGAAGAAAGAAGAACGAAGAAAGAGAAAAAGGGCCTACATATTTGTTTGAGCGGGTCTTCAAATGAATTCATCCGCGCCTTCTAATTTTTTTTTAAAAAACACAGGTTTAACATATGTCAAATAAATTGGATGATGTCTAGTCTTTTTTTTACCTCATAAATTTAAAAACCGATGTAAAAAAATTATTTAAGATGACAGGTTTTTCTGACCGATGATAATCAGCCGATGTTAAAAAGCAGAATTCTAGTAGTTTACATAGAAATTGAGTCAAGTTTATGATCAATCTACATGTCAACAAAAGTTTTGATCTTCTAGTCCTTACTCGCCCTTTTTAGTTTGATTTTGATGGGCCAGGCAGATTCATCGTGGCCCTTAGCCATGACTGTTTGGAGACTCACTCTAAAGACAAATCCATGGGGAGCAAGATTAATCATCACTTAGAGAAGACAAGACGAAGCAAAGGAAGGTGTGATCTTCGCTACCTGCCTTTGCCTTTGCCTTTGAAATCATGTGGGCGTTTTGTGGTGCTGTTGTAGACAGAAATGATCATCTGACTCAAACTTTTAGTAGCTGATTTCAGAAGCACAAATCCACAATCACCTGCACAGGTTCTGGTGTGATATCTGTCATCCGCGTATTCGACACAGACATAAGGATCTAGTCTTCCGCTAAGTTCATCCACCTTCAAATTGTTGCACTTGACAACTGACAAGCAAAGTACTGAAGTCCGTTGGGACTCGGGATCGGGGGTCGTGTGCACACGTGCGCCCTTGCGCATATAGCCTAGCACATAAGCCGAGCGGGGTTCCATCCTAAAACCAATTGGCATTAGGTGGGGTTGCCCACTAGGTTATATGCTAAGGCTTTATGTTTCACACTTTCAATGTGGGACATTTTTGTCTCTTCACATTTCATTCTCAACACGCCCCCGCAAGTGCAACTAGGGTCGTCTTTCGCCTCTAGTTGACACTTGGACATCGGGTCTAGCATCTCATTCTCTTTTTAGCTAGCCCAGGATCGAGAGTCGGGCCGTTTGGCTTTTCCGCTCTGATACCATACTGAAGTCCGTTGGGACTCGGGATCGGGGGTCGTGTGCACACGTGCGCCCTTGCGCATATAGCCTAGCACATAAGCCGAGCGGGGTTCCATCCTAAAACCAATTGGCATTAGGTGGGGTTGCCCACTAGGTTATATGCTAAGGCTTTATGTTTCACACTTTCAATGTGGGACATTTTTGTCTCTTCACATTTCATTCTCAACACAAAGAAATGCGAAATAAGATCGATATGATAATAGTGAAGATTGATGGTTGAAGGAAGATAGGATTGATTTCTTGAATGGAAAGATGTGATACCGGTTACTTCCAGAGCTTGTTCTTGAGTTGCTGACATGATTGTGTAACAAAGGTTTAGAATTCATCAATATATGAAGGTTTAGTTGATCTGGTTGACCCATCCACTCGAGTCCAAAAACATGATCTACTGTTTGATGAACATTGACAAATTCGTCGAGAAACAAGTTCAGAAGTTTTAGATTTCATCATTGATGATGTAATGATATTTATAAAATTAATGTAAAATCGATTAATTGGAAAAGTACATTTGAGGAGTCCTACAGAGAGGCCTATTTATCTCCTCAATTAGTTCCATCGGACTAAATCAAATTGGACATCAATTACAATTTACAACACGGTTTGAATCCAGTGAGCAATTTGGGCATCTTAAGCAAAGCCTCCACTCCACACACCATTACATAAGTTCAACGTCTACGAGTACCTCAGCCAACTGAAGGAGTTGTTGCGGACCATGAAGTCTAATTGGATCACTGGGTGGAAGTTGTTAGATGAAACACACCCGCACACAAAAATGAAACAGGGGAGTTTCAATCCCTAGAGGCTAGAGGGTCAAATAAGCAACTTTACATGATTCTCTAACCAACTGAGCTACTATACTTTTTTCATGTGATAATTGGGATTGTCTAATACTAATATAATCAAAAATAGTTCATCTATACAAATTGGGTCTGAGGCGGTGATTTGTTGGACCTCATCTAAGGTTCGGCCCAGGTTATGGGCAAAAAAAAAGGCGTGTCCGCGTGCGCCGATTCATTCTAATTTTAATAAAGAGAAAATTTGCGCCTTTAGCCAAATATACACATTTTTGTAAAATTTGTAAAACTATACACATTTTCCGTCTCTTCTGTTCATATCCTCGTCGTTCTTCATCCCTCTCACCTGTTCTCCCTCTCCAAGTCTCCAACGCCGACTGGAGATGACCGCCCCTCCTCCATCAGATCTCCGCCTCCATCTCACTGCCACTAGTTCGTCCTCGCTCTCTCACCTCGTTCCAGATCTGGCGTCGGCGAAGACCATCTCTCTCACCTCGTTCCAGATCTGGGCGTCGATGAAGACGACGGCGCTCCTCCTCATGCGCCGACGGAAGTGGAAGCCAAAGCTCATCGCCCCATCATCGTCTCCGTCTTCTTCAGGATCGCACGCCGAATCGTTGGCGGCGGCGGCGGCTTGGCCTGATTCGGCTTCGATTTCGGCGGAGCGGTGGAGGTGCTTTTCCGGTGACGAACTGCCGATGCGCGCTTGTACTCCAGGTAGATCTCGTCGGCACTTCCGGTGACGAACTTCTCCAGTGGCGGGAGCGAGATCCGAGTGTGGTCGGAGGCCCGAGTGTGTCTGTGTGGCTGGATGTGCTCCGATTGGACCAGATCTGTGTGTCTGTGTGCCAAATTGGACCAGATCTGGCTTCGATTTCGGCGGTGCGGTTTTGACCGGCACCAGCGGCGGCTCCAATTTGTGGCTGATGTGCTCCGTGCTTCGTCTTTCATCTCCGGCTGCCTCCATTTACAGTGATTGAGTGAGTTGCGGTTTCATTCTGTCTTCTGATTTCGATCTTCATGAATCGGTTCAGTTATGTTGCTAATCCACCAATTAATCATATTTGAAATGGTTTTCTGTGTCGTTGGACTCTGATGGCGAGGTCTTCGGATTTAGGGTTTGCGGCGGTGAGTCTGTGTCTTCTGACGGCGAATTTGATGCTTCCATTGGCGGAGGGCGTGTGGTTGAGTCTGCCAAGCTCGGGAACTAAGTGCGTATCCGAGTAGATGCGTCAGCAGAGCCCTGATTTTGTTCACCAGTTGTATTCGGATGCCAGTACTATGATTCGAATGTTTCAGCATCATCTGACTCGGGGACTTATGGTCGTGGCAAGGCCCCGTCCCATTGCTGACAGCATCTGGATCTGATGCTCCATTTCGGCCACCGGATCTCCGATTCCCTCTGCTTGTTGTGTGATCTTGGTTAGGACTTTCTCTCTCCCCTCTATCTTCCATTGATTTCGATCGTTTCTTTTAATTTTCTGGGAATCTGGAGGATGATTGATGGTATTGTTTGCTTCTGTTTGAAATTGATCCGAGTGTGTGTTAGGGGAAAATCGATGGTTTATCATCTTCGTGCTTGTTTCTCAGTCTAATGTTAACTGTTAGTCATACGGTGTAATGGTGTATGCTTTTTTCAACAGAAAAAGGAACTCTTTGCCCCTGGTTAATTTGCTGTCATTTAAAAAAATAATATAATACACATTGATGTAGGTTGTGTCTTGGTGTATACAACAATGCGTCACTGTTTAGGTTGACTTGGTGCATGTAGTAGGTAGAGGTGTAAGTGTGAATAGAAAATGGGTTGTGAAAGTGTGAATAGAAAATGGTTTCAGATATAGTTCAGCCAAGTAACTTGAAGAATGCTTGATTTTTTCAATGTGTAATCAATCTAAATAGTTGGATAATATTGGAATCGGTTTACTTAAGTTGAAGTTTTAGGTGGTTGATTTTTTCTTTTGTGAGTAATGCAATTTATCTTCAATTTATTTTAATGCTGACATCGTTTTTAGTTTGATATTATATATGTAGGTATATATGTATGGTTGAGTCCTTAAATATTGGTTTATTTTTTAGTGCTGACATCGTTTTTGTGCGTATTTTTTAGTGCTGACATCGTTTTTATTCTTATTATTTACTGCTGACATCGTTTTTAGTTGGATATTATATATGTAGTTGTATATGTATGCTTAAGTCCTTAAAAATTGGGTTATTTTTTAGTGTTGATATCGTTTTTATGCTTATTACCTTGTTTAGGTTGCTCTTTAGGCATATATGTATGATTGAGTCATTAAAAAATGGTTTGTTTTTTAGTGCTGACATCGTTTTTATGCGTATTTTTTAGTGTTGACATCATTTTTAGTTGGATATTGTATATGTAAGTATATTTATATACTTGAGTTCTTAAAAACTAGTTTGTTTCTTAGTGCTGACATCGTTTTTATACGTATTTTTTAGTGCTGACATCGTTTTTAATTTGATATTATATATGTAAGTATATATGTATGCTTGACTCCTTAAAAATTGGTTTATTTCTTAGTGCTAACATCGTTTTTATACGTAATTTTTAGTGCTGACATCGTTTTCATGCATATTTTTGTGTAGGTATATATTTGCTGGCATCGTTTTTGCAATATAAGAGATGGATGAGGAAAGAGGTCAGCATTGTCGACGTTGAAAAATTCTTTGTTTTAATTGTTTACCGTTATTCTTTGTTTCTCACTACCAAAAATAAAATAAAATATTCGTTTCTTTTTTTTTTTGGTAGAACACTCCTTTTGTCTCTTTGTTCTCCCCCTTTTATATTTTTAATGACTTAATACGTCAAATATATTGATCTTCGATGTCATCATTGTCGGCGTCAGCATCCTCGTAGAGGGTGTGAGCAATGCTGACGTCAGCATTCCCGACGTCATTGTCGTCGGCGTCACCATTCTCGGAGACGGCGTCAGCATTGCTGATGTCAACATTCCAGTCGTCGGCGTCAGCATTGACGCGTGGAACAAAAAAACTTCCTTGTAAACGGTGTCAGCATTGACGCGCGAAAAACAAAAACAAAAAAACCTTCCTTGTAAACGGTGTCAGCATTGCTGACGTCAACATTCTCGACGTCGGCGTCAGCATTGGCGCGAGGGAAAAAAAAAACAACTTTCTTGTAAAACGGTGTCAGCATTGCTGACGTCAACATTGCCGACTTCGGCGTCAGCATTGACGCGCGAAAAAAAAAAAACAAAAAAACCTTCCTTGTAAACGGTGTCAGCATTGCTGACGTCAGCACTGACGCGCGAAAAAAAAAAAAAAATTTGCTGACGTGGAGGGGGGGCAAAGGGGGCACGCTGGAGGGGGGGCGAAGGGGCACATAGGAGGGGCAAGGGTTGTGTATAGTTTTACAAATTTACCAAAATCTTGTATATTTGGCTAATTTGGCCTTCATATTTGTATATTTGGCAAATCATTCCTTTAATAAAAGGGCAAAATGGTTTTTTCTCAAATACCATAAAAAAATAATCCTTTTATTTTCGAAAATAATTTCCATATCTTTCACACTCATTAATAATCCCCAATACTTGGAAATTGGCGATGAATGGAATCCTAACGAAGAAGCGACTTTTTGAACATTGAATCAATAATTACAAGATAGATAAGAATATCAAACAAATTATGACCGAAATTTTCTCACCTCTTTTCAAAAACCAAAGGACAACATTATCAACAATTTGGTGGAGTGTATGGGCAATAAGAAACAAAGTCGTATTTAACGATGAAAATTACATGAACAACCAACAACATGAGGGTTACATAAGACTACAATTACATGATTTGAAACAAGCAAAGACTTTACACTATAAAGAAATTGAAGCTAAAGAACCAAGACATGCACCTATAAATAGGAAGAGAAAAAAAATCTTCGTTGGAAGAAATTCGCTAAAGGATCATTCAAGATCAATTTTGATGGGTCTAAACTGTCCACGGGAGAAGTTGTGGCTGGTTTCGTGATTAGAGACCACCATGGCAATGCACGGGCTTGCAATGTTTCACTTTGTGGATCGGTTTCAATATTGATGGTTGAAGCATGGCTCTGCAATCTCTATATGTGGTTGACGACAACTTTACATATGGGCTTGTCGTAGATTGTAGTGGAAGTGGATTGCCTTGTCGGTCATCAATTCTTTGAGAGGCCTATGGAAGTGCCCATAAGAAATCGAAATGGTGATCGTTGACACTCTTCTTTTGCTCCAAACTTTTAAAGCTCCTTATTTTGTACACGTGTTCCGTGAAGTCAACCATGTGGCAAAAGACCAATGCGAGTATGCGACAGATAGAGATGAACCATTTTGTTTGCCACATGGTTGAGCTCTAAGATGGCCGAGCTCTAAGAAAATATTTATTCCCATCTTAGTGTCTCCCTCTTATGGACACCTTTCTGCCCTTTTAGGAATAACAATCCGATCCATTTCCAGTTTCCCTTGTATCAAACCTGAAAGAAGGTCGAGCTCTTCAAACTGTGCACTATGATTGGATTCTGGATGACCAACTTTGAACTTGTCAAATGTGCAATGTGACTTTAATGCACTCAATCCGGTAGGCAAGTAGGTCAAGGCCCATCACCCTTCTAACCTCAAATGCTTCAAGTTTCTCAGTGTCCCAATTCTAATAGGTAGCTCCTTCAATACGGTACAATAAGAAATGTCAAGTTCTTTGAGGGGTGTTAACAAACTAATGCTTACCGGTAAATCCTCTAATTTTTTAGATAATGAAACGTCCAGCACTTCAAGGGATGTTAGTGCACCCATTCCAATAGGTAGGTGAGTCAAATCCTGACAATATCTTAACTTCAAAATCCTGAGGTTGGCCAAATTCTTGATGCCCATCAGTTGCTCCACCGATTTGACACATTGAGAAATATCAAGCATTTCAAGTGCTGATAACGCAACAATTCCAGAAGTCGAGTAAGACAGTGTTGTGCAGTTTGCTAAATTCAAACCCCTAAGGTTCACTAGTTGCTCTATCCCCATTGGCAGCCCCTTCAATTGTACACATCTAGAAATGTCAAGAACTTGTAGGGATATTAACACACTCATTCCGGATGGCAAGTGAGTCAAGGCCTTGCATTAAGCCAAACGCAAATGCCTAAGGTTGATCAAATCAGCAACTGAATTAGGAAGGGTTTGGAAATTATTGTCGGAGAGATCTAAGTACCGTAAATGGATCAACTTTCCAATCGAGTTTGGTAGATTCTTAATCCCCGATGAATGTATATCCAATAGTCGAAGTACTGGACAGTTTAACACCAATTCACCTACATTATATTTCACCCCGCGTAGCCAGAATAAGTCCACAGGTTGTAGGAATGTGCGTAGTCTCCTCCCCTGGACCTCAAATGTGAAAAATATTCACCATCTTTTATTTTTCGGATGAGGCTAACATGTCGAACATTTTCTTCAAGGATTAACTTGTTTGGACTCACCTCAGTATTTGAATTCACCACAAATATATAGCTCCTCTCCAGCTACTTTCTTGGCTAAATCATGGATCAAATCATGCATTTTAAAATAATTTGTATTGTCAAATCCACTCCATTGCAGAGATCCTATCACTTTTATAGCCAGAGGAACCCCAAGACATTTCTTTACAACCAGTTTGCTACTCTCAACCAAAGCTTCATCCCTCCCTTTTCGAAAAGCATATCTTTCAAATAATTGCAAAGCATCCGTCTCTAAAATACCTCGTAGTTCATAGGGTAAACCCGAGCCCATAACATCTGCCACCTTTCTTGAACGTGTTGTGACTAAAATTCTACTACCCCCTTTGTTTCCATGATTCAACAATGACTCCAAGTTTTCCCAAATCAAAATATTTTCATTCTCAACATCATCTAAGACAAGAAAGAAGCTCTTCCCACCAATTTCCTTCACAAGTCGTTGCTCCCTTAAGTGGTTTTCAGCAAGGGAATCCAAACCGGTGTCACTGGGATTAATAAGCTTCAAGATATTCTTCAACAAAGATTCTACATTGAACTTTTTGGAGTCAGGTACCCATAATTTCATATCAAAACTGAAACTTTGCTGCCAACTGTTATCATTATAGAGAAGCTGAGCAGTAGTAGTTTTTCCCATGCCACCGATTCCAACAATCCTAATCACTGGAATTTTCTTTGGATTAGCTGGAGAGCTTAACAACAGGTCAACTATTTCCCCCATATCTTCTTCTCTTCTAATGATATTGTCAGCATCGACACAAGGACCGGTAGCACGAATGGACGGGAGATTCGTTGCTTCTGATCTGGTGGTAGTCCCCTTAACCTCAATGTTAAGAACATGCTTAATTTTATCGAGGTCTGTCGCAATTGATTTCACCCAAATTCTTCATTATCTCCTTCATGGCGTTATCCATCTTAAAAGCATGCTTAATTTTTTGAGAGAAGAAACGACGAGTCTGACAGAAAAAATATATATAAGAAAAAGAAATAAATTCATGAAGATACTTCACTTGATTAAATGATCTTCCAAGAATACTAATATGAAAATACCTTCATAAAAATGACCTTCTTTTTTATAAGAGCATGTGCAAATAACTGCTTTCTTTTACCATTCGCCTTGTTCATCATCTCTTGATTCTCCTGCGAAAAAAGGTTGTTAAGTTGGATCTGCTAGTTGTAATTCTTGTTTAATAAAGAATGAGAGTAATGATGATTAAATCAAAGTACCTTGTTAAGGTTGCGAGTATCAAGGTCGAGCTTCTTCCTATGAGCCTCAATTGCATCCAGAACCTTGTACCCCGCCAACCGTCTTGGTTTTGTCCAGTCTAGAGCCGATTATTCGCTCTTTTCCTTCCTGCGCCCGGGCTTGTCTCTTCATGTGCTGATTTATGTGGATGACTTGATCATTGCTGGTAGTGATTCTGCTGAGATTGCTCGCCTCAAATCCAAGATGAGCTCCGTCTTTCATATGAAGGATCTAGGCCCTCTTAAGTACTTCCTTGGCATTGAATTCGCTCGCTCTGACAAGGGTCTTTTCCTCTGTCAACGAAAGTACACGCTGGACATTCTCTCAAAGGCTGGTCTCCTTGGTGCTAAGCCTTCTGAGTTTCCCATGGAACAGAATCACTCCCTAGCTACTTCTACAGCTCCGCCATTCGCCGCTTCGGATAGGTATCGTCGTCTTATTGGTCGCTTAATTTATCTGACAATCACACGCCCGGAGCTCTGCTACTCCGTCCATACCTTGGCACAGTTCATGCAATCACCCACCGTTGATCACTGGGATGCCGCTTTGCGGGTCTTGCGCTTCCTGAAGGGTCATCCAGGTCAGGACATTTTTCTTCAGGCATCCGGTCCTCTTGTTCTTACTGCATACTGTGATTCTGACTATGCCAGTTGCCCTCTCACTCGGCGCTCCCTAACCGGCTACTATATATCTCTCGGCTCCTCTCTAGTCTCGTGGAAGACGAAGAAACAACCCACCGTCTCCCGCTCGTCTGCCGAAGCCGAATATCGGGCCATGGCTTACGCCTGTTGTGAGCTGTTGTGGCTCAAGTCTTTTCTTCGCTCTCTTGGAGTGGAGCATTCAGTGCCTATGCGTCTATTCTGTGATAGTCAAGCCGCCATTCACATTGCGGCGAATCCTGTCTTTCATGATCGTACCAAGCATATTGAGGTTGATTGTCACTTCATTAGGGATCTCATTCTTGCAGGCACAATTCGTACTCATCATAGTCGCACCGACTCCCAGCCGGCTGATCTACTCACCAAAGCCCTTGGTCGTCGGCAATTTCAGTTTCTTATCGACAAGTTGGGCATTTGTGACCCGCATGCTCCAACTTGAGGGGAGTATTGAGATATATTCTATGTCTATATATAGATATTAGTTGATTATGTATTATCATAAGTCTATCTTTATCCTATCTTGTAAAGTGTACTATATATACACCTTGTGAATGAGAATAAAGATAAGCCTTTTTTCCACAATTCAATATTTCTCACTTATGCTTAAAAAGGTAGAGGAGACCCAAAAGTTAGGCCGCTTAGCTATATGTACTATGTAGCTACCTAACCCTGGCCTATGTGAAATTTCCATCTATCTTCCTCACTTATATATTTGAATGAATGTAGACAATGTATTCAATATTGAGAAAACAAATATTAATTGAATGAATGTAGACAATGTATTCATTTAACCGTGTTACTTTATTACTAAATGTATATCAATTAATTTGACCAGCTTGCTTATTAATTACGTGCTCCATCTACATTCATTCAAATATTCTCTACGTACTACACTTTAGAATCTTTAATTTCAACCACATGTAATTAAGGCCATGTGCACCCGTGAACACTTGCCTCGGCTCTTAACTCACTTTTTATCCGCCACATCAGCTTAAGAACACCCCTTCAGCTTTTTATCAATTTTACCCACATCCGTGCACTCAACTCTTCAACCCTTCACCTACTTTTTAATTATTTTCCTTTTATTTTATTAACAAAAATGATAAATTCATTTGTTTATTTAATTCTTATTAATAATTATTCTAGAGTACGAAATTATTATTAGTTAAATATTAATGAAAAAATAAAATTATCATCAATTATTTTAATTGTAGACAGTAATTTGTGAGTTTTTTTAATTAAAAAATATATAATATAGGTGTCTATGGGAAGATAAGATTAAATGCTATTCAAACATATTTTTATATTTTTAAAATAATAATTTTTAATACACTAATATGGATTTTTTAAATCATTAAAGGATAGAGGAGATGCACTTGTTGTGCACGTGGCCTCTTTTTCCTTTGTTTGTTTGTTGGAAAGTGTCCGTAGAGCTGCCGCTTCATCACTTCGTTTCGCCGCTCCTGGAAGAACTAATTTGATCTGCCGCTTGCCATTTTTTTTTTTTTTAATTTTTCAATCCAACGTGGCTTGGAAGCGGCAGCCTATTGCCGCTCCGATACCCATGCTCTAAGTAAGTGAAATAGGGCTTTCATTTTACCTCTTGAAGTAAAGACACCCAAAAGCTTCCATAATCTCTCTTCCAAACAGAAATCATTTTCCTTTAATGGTAAACATAGTTTCATTGTACGTGTTGTCCGGTACATGTTAGCGGCCCTCTATAAATACTCCTAATTTGATCACCATTAATCTAAACATAATTTCACTCCATTATGCCGACTGATTACCTAGTTGTAAACATCCTCTAAATCAAATCTCTCTCATTCCAAACCATCCTCCTCTGCAGTTACAGAGCACGAGCAGCGGCGACGGCAAAGGGAAGTCACGAGACGAGACTGCGGAGTAGAAGAGACGAAGAGGATCAACCGTCCCGCCAAGACGGTGAACATCGCGTTAAGGTTGTGTACACATATACACATATATACATATATGTACAAATATGTACATATAACTCCAAGTTTTCCCAAATCAAAATATTTTCATTCTCAACGTCATCTAAGACAAGAAAGAAGCTCTTCCCACCAATTTCCTTCACAAGTCGTCGCTCCCTTAAGTGGTTTTCAACAAGGGAATCCAAACCGGTGTCACTGGGATTAATAGACTTCAAGATATTCTTCAACAAAGATTCTACATTGAACTTTTTGGAGTCAGGTACCCATAATTTCATATCAAAACTCAAACTTTGCTGCCAACTGTTATCATTATAGAGAAGCTAAGCAGTAGTAGTTTTTCCCATGCCACCGATTCCAACAATCGTAATCATCGGAATTTTCTTTGGATTAGCTGGAGAGCTTAACAACAGGTCAACTAATGCGGATGCTCTAAATCGAATCTCTCTTCCAAACAGAAATCATTTTCCTTTAATGGTAAACATAGTTTCATTGTACGTGTTGTCCGGTACATGTTAGCGGCCCTCTATAAATACTCCTAATTTGATCACCATTAATCTAAACATAATTTCACTCCATTATGCCGACTGATTACCTAGTTGTAAACATCCTCTAAATCAAATCTCTCTCCTTCCAAACCATCCTCCTCTGCAGTTACAGAGCACGAGCAGCGGCGACGAAAAAGGGAAGTCACGAGACGAGACTGCGGAGTAGAAGAGACAAAGAGGATCAACCGTCCCGCTAAGACGGTGAACAACGCGTTAAGGTTGTGTACACATATACACATATATACATATATGTACAAATGTGTACATATAACTCCAAGTTTTCCCAAATCAAAATATTTTCATTCTCAACATCATCTAATACAAGAAAGAAGCTCTTCCCACCAATTTCCTTCACAAGTCGTCGCTCCCTTAAGTGGTTTTCAGCAAGGGAATCGAAACCGGTGTCACTAGGATTAATAGACTTCAAGATATTCTTCAACAAAGATTCTACATTGAACCTTTTGGAGTCAGGTACCCATAATTTCAGATCAAAACTGAAACTTTGCTGCCAACTGTTATCATTATAGAGAAGCTGAGCAGTAGTAGTTTTTCCCATGCCACCGATTCCAATAATCGTAATCACCGGAATTTTCTTTGGATTAGCTGGAGAGCTTAACAACAGGCCAACTATTTTCCCCATATCTTCTTCTCTTCCAATGATATTGTCAGCATCGACACAAGGACCGGTAGCACGAATGGACGGGAGATTCGTTGCTTCTGATCTGGTGGTAGTCCCCTTAACCTCAATGTTAAGAACATGCTTAATTTTATCGAGGTATGTCGCAATTTCACCCAAATTCTTCATTATCTCCTTCATGGCGTTATCCATCTTAAAAGCATGCTTAATTTTTTGAGAGAAGAAACGACGAGTCTGACAGAAAAAATATATATAAGAAAAAGAAATAAATTCATGAAGATACTTCACTTGATTAAATGATCTTCCAAGAATACTAATATGAAAATACCTTCATAAAAATGACCTTCTTTTTTATAAGAGCATGTGCAAATAACTGCTTTCTTTTACCATTCGCCTTGTTCATCATCTCTTGATTCTCCTGCGAAAAAAGGTTGTTAAGTTGGATCTGCTAGTTGTAATTCTTGTTTAATAAAGAATGAGAGTAATGATGATTAAATCGAAGTACCTTGTTAAGGTTGCAAGTATCAAGGTCGAGCTTCTTCTTATGAGCCTCAATTGCATCCAGAACCTTGTTAAGGTTGTGTACACATATACACATATATACATATATGTACAAATGTGTACATATAACTCCAAGTTTTCCCAAATCAAAATATTTTCATTCTCAACATCATCTAAGACAAGAAAGAAGCTCTTCCCACCAATTTCCTTCACAAGTCGTCGCTCCCTTAAGTGGTTTTCAGCAAGGGAATCCAAACCGGTGTCACTGGGATTAATAGACTTCAAGATATTCTTCAACAAAGATTCTACATTGAACTTTTTGGAGTCAGGTACCCATAATTTCAGATCAAAACTAAAACTTTGCTGCCAACTGTTATCATTAAGGTTGTGTACACATATACACATATGTACATATATGTACAAATGGATATGTCTGTGTGTGTTTGAAAGCAGAACCCTAACCCTCCTTATATAGGCTCTGAAATCCTCCTTAGCCCGCAAGCAAATGAGAGATTCGAGTCTATCAACAGAAGGTTTGAGTTTATCCAAAACGGTTTAAAAAGATTTCGGAAAAGATAATTTCCAGTGAAAAACAGATATTTGCCGAGCCGAGCCGAGTCGGACGGCAGCGGCGGCGGGCGCACGTGTGGGTGCCCCATCTCTTCCTCAACCTCTCAATGTAGGTAGTGGAAGAGACTCCTTAAAAACCCTTTAGGGTACCCTTGAACTTTCCATGTGGGGTGTGGGAAGTTCAAAGGGCACCTTCCTTAAACCCACCTTCTATATGCATTAACTCCAAAAAGGATTATCCCGGACCTACATCGAGGTATTGACAGAGATTCGCAAATATCGCAGAACATAATGGCCTTAGGGTGGAGAAATGAAACGAGTAAACTCTCTCTTCGGCCAAAAATCAATCACATGTCTCGATCCAGGATTCTATTTCATCATGAGTTTGAAACCTTTGCCCTTCTCTTATCAATGAATAGATCTATTTACTTGTATGACTTAGATATCTCGTATTTATCGAAAAAGTGATTCGATTGATGGGATTTGGTATGATACTTATGAGATCGATGAGATTGAAAAATATCTAAATATCTTCTCTAGAAATTTGACCCCATAAGCGGGACCACCACCAAATAGCGCAAAACTGGTTATCAGGGACTGAAATGGACACCCAATACACATAGGTTATAAACAATTAGGTATGAAAAACGCGCTTCAAGCTGAAGCCCTAGCACCAAAACTTGGGGTACAAGTGCCCCTACAACTATATATTGACAAAATCCATATTGAAGGAGATTCCACCTTAATTATTAACCATCTCAATAACAAGTCCAGATGCACATGGGAAATCGAACTCATCTTGTCTGATGTACAACTTCTTCTATCAACTATGAAAGAAATTTCTTTCATTCATGTACCCCGTCTTGGCAATAGAGCGACTGATAAGGTTGTACACCTTAGCTACTCTGACATGGGTATTGATATTTATAATAATTTCGGTCTTATAGACCACATCCGTAAGGATATTTTCGGGTAGAGCGTGCTCATCCGACTTTTTTTCTAATAAAATAAAATAAAATTGGAATGGAATGAGCTTAGATTTTGGTTGCCTTGATATTTGGAACTTCACTTGAAGATTTTATGGTTATTTATAGTATATCACTGAGATTTTTCAAAATGGGAATTATTGTTCTTCAATCTTGTTAGTTTAGGCACGTGAAGAGGAATCAACCTAGCTTGTGGGTAGGTGTTGGACTTTGACACTATATAATATTCGATGTGGTAGAGCTAGATTAAATAAGAGGTGATTAAAAAGTTATTTGTTAGAATATTTTTCTCTTAATCCTCTTAATATATACTCCATCCGTTATTTTTTACGGAGTATTTGACTTTTTACTATTTAGACACGATTTTAAGGTGATAAAAACTATATAAAATATTTTTTTTTAATAATCTCATAATTATTAGTAATAAATTTAATATCATTAAAAAATTGAAGAAAAAAATAATATTTATATCATTTTTATCTTTCTAAAAAAACGTGCTGATTTTTGAAAGTGTCAAATATAAAGGAACGGAGGGAGTATATGATTTCTCTCTTCTCTTAATCGCCTAACTAGATATGATCACCAACCAAACTCTTTAGAAGAACATTTGAGTTGTTGATATTTAGTTTTTAGTGTAAGTTGCCACTTATTATTTGTATTATAATACAGATCTAAGTTTTAATATGTGGGGGTTATTCCTTAGGATGTCTTTGAACATATTATTCCATGTAATTTATACATGGAACCCTTTGATCTCTCAAAAAATATCCACTTAACTAGTTTAGGAAACTATTCCTACATTACATTTCAACCTTAACCTATTTGTATTGAGATTAGTATGATACTCAGTCATTAGTCATTACTCGTATTTTTGAGTGAATTGATGTTCAAAATTACTCTAGTATTTTAATACAGGTGCAGGCTCTGCAACTGTGGGGGCGTTGGAGTACGCATGAATCCATTGTAGCCATCTGTTTGTTTCTCTCTCCCTCTCATCCAAAATTTCAATTCAAATTATGAATAATCAATTTCTCCTGCCACGTGATTCTCCAGTCAGTGTGTCTGAGAGTGAATACTGAATAGCCCCCCCCCCTCTTCCATTCACAGTCCTACTCACTCTCCTTCCGTCTTCTTCCTCCTCCCCCAATTCCTCCTCTGCAACAAAACCCTAGCCAACATGCTCTGACCTTAATTATTCCCCCACCCCCCATTGACCTTTGATTTCTTCTTCTAGCTACGCCTACTACGCTGGAAATGCCGAACAGCACTTCAAGAATCACCCCCCTCCTCCTCCTCTTCCTCTGCCTCTCCTCCTTCCCTTCCTTCTCCTTCTCCAAGCATCACCCCGCTCTCCCCGCCGACGCTCAATCCCTCCTCCTCTTCAAATCCTTCGCCGATCCTCACCGTCAACTCTTTTTCAATGCCTCTTCCTCCCATTGTACCTGGCCGGGCGTCTATTGCTCCTCCGCCGGGGACAGAGTTGTCCGCTTCGTCCTCGAAGGGCTCCCTCTCGGCGGCGTCTTCTCCCCTGACTCCCTCACTCGCCTCGATCAACTCCGGGTGCTCAGCCTCCAGAATGACTCCCTCTCCGGCCCCATCCCGGACCTATCTGGCCTCCTCAACCTCAAGCTCTTCTTCCTCTCTCGAAACTCCTTCTCCGGCGCCCTCCCGCCCTCCATCTCCTCCCTCCACCGCCTCCGGACTCTCGATTTGTCCTTCAACAACCTCACCGGCTCCCTCCCTGCCTGGCTGACATCTCTCGATCGCCTCGGATCTCTCCGCCTCGAGTTCAACCGGTTCTCCGGCTCTGTTCCGGCGCTCAACCAGTCAACACTTCTAACCTTCAATGTTTCCGGCAATAACCTCTCTGGTCCCATTCCCGTCACCCCCGTTCTGGTGAAATTCGGCGCCAGATCTTACGCATTGAACCCTAGGCTTTGCGGAGAAATCGTCCATCGCGAATGCCGCCCGAAGATCCCATTCTTCGGCGCGCCCGTGTCGGTGGTGGTGGCTCCCCCGTCGCTTCAGCCGCGGCTTGGCCAGAACGAGGACTTAAAGGGAGTGGAGCTCACTCAGCACGACGGGAAGAAGCGCAGGAGCGCCATCGTGATCCTAGGGTTTTCAATCGGTGTCTTCGTCTTCATCGCGTCAGTGTTTTGCGTAGCAATAGCGGTCAGGCAGCAGAGGAGACAAGATCAGGAGAAGAAGGGGAAGAGCATGGTGGGAGGGGGACTGGAGGCGGCGGCAGCGGTGGCGGAGGTGATGAGGACGGAGGAGGAGAGGGAGGAGAAGGTGAAGACGGTGGTGGAGGGGATGAAGGCGGCGAAGAGCGGGACTCTGCTATTCTGCGCCGGGGAGGCGCAGCTTTACAGTCTCGAGCAGCTGATGAGGGGGTCGGCGGAATTGCTGGGGAGGGGGACGATGGGGACCACATACAAGGCGGTTCTCGATAACCGTCTGATTGTGTGCGTGAAGCGCCTTGATGCGGCCAAGATCGCGGGTGCAGGGAAGGAGGCGTTTGAGCGTCACATGGAATCAGTGGGAGGATTGAGGCACCCAAACCTGGTCCCACTCAGGGCTTATTTTCAGGAGAAGGAAGAGAGGCTTCTTGTGTATGATTACCAGCCCAATGGCAGCCTTTTCTCCCTCATTCATGGTAAGCCATTGCTAACTCTACCTGTCTTTAGCGTGTTAAGCACAATCCATAGCGATTGCGATTTGCGATAGCGATATCGATAATGTGTTTATGTTATAGTGCTAAACACTGCATCATGACTCGGCAAAACATATAGTAGTACCTAACAGAGAAGGATTTGACTGTGTGATAACGGGAATGTTTTGCGGTTTAGGTGGTGGGGTGGTCTTGTGTAACACGAATTATAGGATGTTTGGGTAAAGACTGGAAAGGTACGAGGCGCATGAACTGGATGAAAGGGACTTTAGGGTCTTTGGAACATGGTGGACACTTACTCTTTTTAATGGGGTTATGTAGGGTAGGAAGATTGAATGATTGCAAGCGAAAGTCCGGATTATAATGAATGTGAATGGATCATGTCTTCATGTCCCATGCCTCGTCTTTTCTGTCGGTGAACATCATCAAGATGTATTATTGCTTTATTGTTTTGCATGTAAAGGCAGAGAGGTTGGAGTTCATGATAGAGATTTTAGGCTACTTGCATTAGAACTAAAGGGTATATCATCATTTTTTAATGAAGAGGGTTGCTGTTAGAACTAAGATGCATTGGTTTTAGTAGTTTATGAATTGAGGATAGTTATTCTTAGGAAATTTTTTGATTAAATTGCACATATTTATGACTCTTTTGCTGAAAATCATCACTTGTTTAGATTTCTTACAAATTAAACTCTAAAAGTATGTTTTTACAAGACTTAAGATATGAAGGGACAATAATTGCATTCAAATTAACACCTAGAACTACTTTTTGCAAGGCTTATTAGGACTTGTAAGCACAGTTATTGTCCTTTCATGCTATAATTCTTGTACCTATTGTTAGGTGTGAATTTGAAAGTAGCCTAAAAAAGAGATGGTTTTTTGGAATAAACAAATGTCAGTTTTTTTTATTGGAAGGATATAAAGTAGGGGTGGTTCTCTTTATAAAATTCACTGTTACAGAACGTTTGTCAATGCAAGAGGATTACATGAACTTTTTGGATAGTTTATAAATCATCACTGTAGCTTCAAATTTATATGTTTTCTTCCTCTTTTATACAAGAGTAAAAGTAGGGAATCATCTTATATGGGCTTTTGATTGATACATTTGAATCTTAAGAATCAAATGTTCTTGATATTCCTCCCCCCCCCCCTCCTCTCTTACTGACCAGATAACTCCTTATGTGAGTGCTTGGGTTATAAAATGAAGCTGGTCTGAGTAGTAATTTTCATATGTAATGAGGGGATCTGATCAGTGAGTTGTTTGTGTGTTATCAAGTACTTTTATTGGTCAAATGGAAGTTAAAAACTACTCTGCAGTATTCATAATAATAACATGTAATATTTTCGGTGGGCATGTACAGGTTCCAAATCGGCAAGAGCAAAGCCCTTGCACTGGACATCATGTTTGAAAATCGCCGAAGACATAGCACAAGGCCTCTCTTACATCCACCAAGCTTGGAGGCTTGTCCATGGGAATCTAAAATCCTCCAACGTCCTCCTCGGTTCTGACTTCGAGGCCTGCGTAACAGACTACTGCTTGACAGCCTTAGCTGATGATTCAACCCTAAACGATGATGACCCCGACTCTTCCGGTTACAGGGCACCCGAGGTCCGCGCATCGATCCATGAAGCCAGTTCGAAGTCAGATGTCTATGCATTTGGGGTGCTGCTCCTCGAGCTGTTGACAGGTAAACCGCCGTCACAGCACCCATATTTGACATCAAAAGACATAGTGAAGTGGGTAAGAATAACACGAGATTTGGTGGCGAATGATGGCGGGGAGGAGGAGAGCAAGCTGGCCATGCTGATGGAAATTGCCATTGCTTGTAGTGTGAACTCGCCGGAGCAGAGGCCCACAATGTGGCAAGTTCTGAAGATGTTGCAGGAGATTAAAGAGGTTGTTTTGTTGGAAGACAGTGACTTGTTGGATGTTGATGCCTCTCATTCTGATGTGCCCTGATCATCCCGAACTACTACCCGGGCCTGGTTGTCCCTGTAATTACACTTTCCCTTTTCCCTTTTTGGGTTCGGTTCGGTTTGGTTGCCCAACTTTTGTGTGTGGGGGAAGAAGAGGAACCATGGTTTCTGTTAGGGTGGTTAATGCATTATCCAATTGGTATTGTTGGGCTGATACGTTCTTCCTTTGAAGTGAGAGGATGAAGGATTCAGGGATCATGTATTTGTGTGTATGATTATGGGAGAGTAGTCTATATTTGGTGGTTCATAAGAGTGGTTGAAGTTAGTGGTAAAAGGTAGAAATCTTTTGGTTATGAAGGTGATTTCATAGTTATCAACTGAGTCAGTAAGTTAGGTTTAGGGGTGAATTTTTTTTTAAAAAAAATTCTCTGATTGTTTAAATGGGTCTGTAAGTTAGGTTTAGGGTTGGGTAATTCTTGATTTTGTTCGGATAGTTTAATTGAGCCAGTTAGTTAGGTTTAGGGTTGGGTAATTCTCTTTCCTGGACAATTAAATCTTCTTGGTCTCAACTAGGTTCATCCCAGAGGACAATTCATTTTACAGGGGTGAAAAAACTTGATTTCTGGGGCATATTTTTTTGGCAGTCATGGAGTATGGTTATATAAGATGACTACAAGATTAAGATATTAGTCATATTACAGAGGTTTAGGGTTAAAACTTGGGAGATTCCTACTTGAGATTTGTTGTTGGTCAAAAAGAAGAAACAGTTGAATGATTTCAACAGGTGGAAACCTGAATCATTGACAAACTTGAAGAGTTTGACATTGACACATCCTCTGTTCCGATGACAATAACTAAAAACTTTACTTGTTCAACCGTTTATTTTAAATATCCAACGACTACTTTTTCAAATATTTTGTTCTTCTAGAACCCACCATTATCCTGCAAGAGCTGAATTAGTATATTATGGAATTGCATGTATCATATGTTGACCCGCCACCACCTTCTTTGAAGATCACTGCTCCGGAAGTTGATTGGATGACCCATTTTTGGGTGATCTTAGGGGTATTTATAGTTCATTTTGAAAATATGTTAAAAGATAAAAGGAAAATAAGTGAAAGTAGGTAAGCTTTTTCTAAAAGGCTATACCCTAGAGCTAGGCTCCCCCTTCTAATTTATCTATTCTTTTATTTTTGGGTTATACAAAGTGATAATTCAAGTATATTTTTTTTGCAATTCTTTAGTAATTTGTAATTTAGTGTTCATTTATAATTCACGTTTTTTTTTATAATTCTGTTTATATAATAAAATCAATCTTATAATTCACGTTTTTATTAACCATAGTGTAAGTTATATGTTTGACCTTTATTTAAACCGGATCGAATTATCATAAAATCACATAGTACGTGGAACAAATACTCCGAGAATCCTTTTTCCATATAATTACCCATTTAAAAAATTCTACAAAATTAGTACTAATGGAAATAGAACCAAGCATTACTAAATTAATGGTCAACTTTTTTTACTAACTAAACTTACTAACAAGCTTTTTGCCCCAAATTTATATTCTATATTGCAGTTTTAATACGAAAACATTTAACATAAATAAAATAACAGGCAGAGGCTTGCCGATAGGCCTGCAGACATTTATTTGTGTACATATATAAAGTTTATAATGAATTCATTAAAAATATCGTTTTTAAAAAGAAGTTTTTTACAAATTATTTACCTTTTTTTAATAAATTAATAACTATACAAATCTCGTTTGTTCACAAATGCATATTATAAATTTATTTTACTTTTAAATAATAAAACATTTAAGAAAGAAACTTGTATTTTTTTAAAAAGATTGTTTTATATGTTTGACAGCAGCTTGCCAATCGGCCTGCGGGCATTGTTCCGAAGCCATACCAATGAATTTCAAAATAAAAAACTGAAGACTTATGCAATAGCACTATCTGGCCCATTGGTATTATTCTCATCCACACTACTCTCTGGTCATGTGTTCGACTCTCAGGTTCGGAAAAAACAAGTTATTTTTTATTCCAATGTATTTTATATATTTTTATTTTTAATACGAAAATAACAGGCAGCGGCTTGCCGATAGGCCTGCGAGCATGTATAATGACAGGCAGCGGATTGCCGATCAGCCTGCTGTCGGGAAGCGGATTGCCGAGATACCTGCGGGCGGTTATAATGTGGGGTAACTGATATCACGCTCTCCCTTCTCTTTCTCTGTTCTCCATTCTCCTGCTCTGTTCGCTCGCTCTATCTACGCTCAGGTACGCTCTCTCTTCTCTCGTTCTTCTCTTCTGTCCTTCTTCTGTTTTTCTTCTCTCCGTGTTCTTGACTTTGGCTTGTTGGAATCTATGGGCAATCCCAACTTCGAAAATCTAGGGCTAGTGGATGTGCGATATGTATATTAGGGTCTGTGCATTTATTTGGGCGATTTTTGGATTGTTGATATAAGGGGATGTTGTTCTTTGCCTCTACAATTGAAATTAGGGATTGTACACTCTGACATTAGGGTTCAATGGGAAAGGGTTTGTACAATATGAAATTTGAGTGCCTTGTATAATCGAAATCTGTAAAGTTTAATTTTTTTTTGTAATGCGAATTCGTTTCTATTCATATTGATTTGTTTGAGATTTATCTTGTTCAACTTTAATGAATTTGTTAGCGGTGCTGAAATTTGTGTTTTATTGTGATATCAATTTCGATTTCAGTGTGGATGGCGCCACGAGGCAGGTATGGCTATCCTCCATTGATGCTTCCATATTGTGATAAATTATGTGGTCCTGAATATTATACACTAGATGGATAAAAAAATTGCATTTTGTATTAGGAGGAGTACTGGGAAGAGGCCTTACCAGGATGAAATATCTTTAGGAAGCCAGGAGAGGAATGAGAAAAAAAAGCTTCTAATTCTTGATGTGAATGGGTTATTAGCTGACATTGTTTCGGACCCTAAACCGGGATACGCCGTTGGGAAAACGGTTGCAAGGAAAGCAGGTAATTACATTGTTTGTAGACCCCTGCTGTTGTTGTTATACGCACTCTTAGTTCAACATGTTATTTCGATTCTTGCTACTTGTAACATTTTTTTAATCCGTATTCCAGTGTTTAAAAGGAGATTTTGTGATGAATTCCTTGAGTTTTTCTTTGACAATTTCAATTTAAGGATTTGGTCATCAAGAACCAGATAATTCCTTGAGTTTTTTTAAGCCTTTGATATCCTGTGTTATATTCTCTTGCATTTCATTGTTGCGTTTGACATGAGGAACTTGGATAGTATTGTGGACTACATCTTGGGAGATAAAAAGAACAAGTTGATGTTCTGTTGGGTAAGAATATGAATTTCGTGTTTTTGTTTAAATATTCAGTTTTGAGCGAGTGTTGACCCTACATTCTTTGCATCGGTTGTTCTTCTTGAACATCGATCTTCGCGAGCTCAAGAGTCTAACATAGAATTACTGTGCAGGATAATGAGCAATGCACCGATTCTGGCCACGTGATTCCTTGGGAGAATAACAAACCACTGGTGTTTAAGGAACTAAAGAAGTTGTGGGAAAAGGAGGACCCAACTCTTCCATGGGAGAAGGGTGACTATGACGAATCTAACACCCTCCTGATCGATGATTCCCCATACAAGGCGCTACTCAATCCAGTAAGTAGGAACTGATGTCAATGTTGATTCACATCATGGCATATTCATCCAGGTGACTGTCCTTCAAAACTTTCCTTACCTTTTAATATACGATTCTAATTTTTTGTATTCTTGACATAGAAAAACACGGCCATTTTCCCTGGTCCATATACATACCTGAACGTAGACGACAAATATTTAGGTGAGACTCGCAACTTCAATAAGTATTCCAATTTTGGATGAAGGAGAGTTTCTAAGTTGTTATCTTTGGACTTGTAATTTTGTGACAGCGCATGGTGGATTCCTTCATCAATATCTTCAATCCGTAGCCAAAGCAGACCATGTCCGGAAGTTTGTTGAGGAAAAGCCCTATGGAATGATACCTATCACGGACGGATGTTTATTATGGCGCTTCTATGGGCCAATTCTTGAGGACTATAAGAGGAGGCCGGCGATGATGAGGTAGATGAACCAAATTGGTGATGTAGGGGCTGTTGTAAGATCGCCCACTTTTGTCGAATCAAGGCTTGAAAGACCACCCTACAAGCTACAACAATGTATCTCCACATTTGTGCTAGGTTTATTTCTTTGTATGCATGACATCTTTAATGACATTGTCAGTATTTAAAAAATGAACTCATTTTTGCCAGTTACAAATTAATATATGCCCTCCGTTCATTTATTAATATATAGGTGATCTTGTTCAAATTAATATATGCCTTCCGCGGATTTCATGTTCAGCATCTCATATGCACACAATCAACTTTCTTTGAATCCTATCAGCGGTATAAAAGAACCCTTCATTCACTATTTTTCTTTGTTCCATTAAGTATATCTTTATATATATAAGTTATACTAACACATTAGATATAGTATCTCAATTGACCTAAATTAATTGACCAAACTGAAGCAATTTTTTATTCCAACATATTTCGTGTAATAAACCGAATCACACACTCGATGAACCCACACTCAATTCTGCACGTGCATTCCTCACAAGAAAGAGCATCATCTTTATCTTCAGCAAGGAGCTGAAATGCTTTCCAGGGGTTTGATCTTCGACAACTCTGAATTGATGTTCCATTGGTGATATTTGTACATGTGTTCTGCTTCCAGTTGAAGGAAGGTCTTCGATCAAAGACGACAATATTGTGAAATAGATCAGCAACTCTCCGGCGACACGAAATTATTTTGTAGCCCAACTTATGTTTCACACTATTAAGTAATGCAAAGCCTTTGGGTTTGAGCTCTTCCGATCCCCAACAATACATAGCTATGCCACAAGCATAGCTTGCCACGTCGTGTCCCAACTCCGACGCCTTTAGAAGATCTTGAATGAAGCTATGAGGAACTATCATCAAGCACACACCGAACCAATGATCCGAAATCAACATCTTACCATTCCTTGCTGAAAGATTGCCTCCGGGTTTCCCGCGTTGATGCATTGTTTTAAAAAGCTTCTGGCATGAATATCATTTCTCGATGTGACTACAAGATAAATTCCCCAGTATTCCAGGATCTCAAATGCCATCTTCTCAAGCACATAATTGTGTTTTCCAACCAAATCAAAACTTTTGCAACTGCATCACAATTAAATCACTCAATTTTTTTGCGAATGCATCCAATAACGAAATAACAAGTGGAGGTAATACCTTAACCGTAAGTTCAAGACATCCTCTATAGATTCACTTGCTAGTCGACCGACAATCTCCAATAGGAGATCGAATGGTAGTGTTTGTAGCGTCAATACCTCTGCTTTCCTTGCCCTAACGTATCTACCTTGATCCATTGTTGGACAAGTTTACTTTCGGTTCTAGTTGGTAAGGGAGGATGATGCAATTCAAGGGAGAATGGGATGATGCAATTCAAGGGAGAATGGGTTGGCTATATAACAATGCAATGGAGAACGTAACTGCAACCGAAAGAGGAAGAGACGAGACGTGTGCAATGTACTTCAGAGGAAGAGAATAGACGTGTGCAATGTACTTCAGGAGAAGAGACGGGTGCAACTGCAATGTACATGCGTTTGAAGCAATGGATGTGGAAGTGGAAGTGGAAGAGGAAGAGATGTTCATGCGTTTGAAGCAATGGATGTGGAAGTGGAAGTGGAAGAGAAAGAGATGTTCAACCGTAACTGCAGTGGGTTTACTCTCCCTTACTGCATAAAGAGAGTAAAAAGCCCATCCAGTCTTAATCACATTCCGTGCAATACAGCCCATCCGGCCCATCGTGATTGTGCAATGTACTTCGCATCTGTGTCACTATGCAGATTCTAGTCTAGCTTAATTTACAAGTTCTAGACTTAATTGAATTCATAAACTATGAACATGAAATCTGCAGTCCTTGCTGCATAAATGAAGCCTGAACCGTGTTTCTTCGATTCGATGCACTATTTCCTTTTTTTACATAAGTTACATTGTTTTATTTTGCAATGAATATTGAAGATTGTATAAAGAAATATACTTCATGTGAGAAAGAAAAATAGATAAAGAATATAATATCTTTGTGATATATGAGATGTTGTGAGAATCCTTTTTCCATATAATTACCCATTTAAACAATTCTACAAAATTAGTACTAATGGAAATAGAACCAAGCATTACTAAAATAACGGTCAACTTTTTTTACTAACTAAACTTACTAACAAGCTTTTTCCCCAAATTTATATTTTATATTTTTAGTTTTAATACGAAAACATTTAACATAAATAAGCAGTCATTTATTTGTGCACATATATAAAGTTTATAATGAATTCATTTTATATATCGTTTTTAAAAAGAAGTTTTTTAAAAATTATTTACCTTTTTTTAATAAATTAACTATACAAATCTCGTTTGTTCACAAATGCATATTATAAATTTATTTTACTTTTAAAAAGCTTAACATTTAAGAAAGAAACCTGTATGGATGTAAAAAGATTGTTTTATATGTCTGACAGCAGCTTGCCATTCGGCCTGCGGGCATTGTTCCGAAGACATACCAATGAATTTCAAAATAAAAAACTGAAGACTTATGCAATAGCACTATCTGGCCCATTGGTATTATTCTCATCCACACTGCTCTCAGGTCATGTGTTCGACTCTCAGTTTCGGAAAAACAAGTTTTTTTTATTCTAATGTATTTTATATATTTTTATTTTTAATACGAAAATAACAGGCAGCGGCTTGCCGATAGGCCTGCGAGCATGTATAATGACAGGCAGCGGATTGCAGATCAGCCTGCTGTCGGGAAGCGGATTGCCGATATGCTTGCGGGCGGTTATAATGAGGGGTAACTTGATGTGATCCTAGTGGTCAATGAGCTCGACTCATTTATCTTACAAAGCTTTGTCGCTGGAGCCGAATATCAACTCTCGTTTGAGAAAACAACATGGCGACACCGTGGTATTTTGGGTCGTTCTGGCTGTATAAAATTCCGATTGAAGCCGATAAGCACTTGTTGGAAAGATATTTTAAGCGGCTACAACTTCCATGAAGAACAGTTCTCCTAAATCAGCCTTGAAGATGCTCAAATTCGACATTATTTCCAGCAGCTCAAATCTGGACGTTTTTCATGCTTTTATTTCTATTAAAATAAATCCCACATCGATTAGCGATGTTTGAGGGCTACATTTTCATGCTATATATTTCTTGTAAGAACTTCATTTTAAATCAAGTCAAGTTGAGTTGAGTTTAAGGTTAAGCCACTAAATAGCTTCCTATGATTCCGGGTTAAGGATCGAGTTCTTGGTGAGAGGCTAAGAGCGAACCCTTTGGTGAGAGGCCGAGGGTGACACCCTAGTGAGAGGCGAAGGTGTCAAAGGGTCGAGATCCTCGGAGTGCGATTCCGAGAGGATTGAGATCGAGTGTAGGAGATTCAAGGGTGAGAGGCCTGCGAATCTTGCTCCACATATCCCTTTTTTTCAGTTTCCATACACCCCAAAAATTAGCCACAAAAAAGAGTGTTCGAAAGCTTGAGCCTTAGTCGATCGATCCTTCGGGCTTCATCAAGTGGTATCAGAGCTAATCGACTCGAGTCCATCGAGCTTTCGATATTCGAGTTTTTTCTTCTTAGTCAAAATGTTCAAGAAGACGAGTTGCAAGCCTTTGTCCGAGGAGTACATCCGATGGGCCATTCGAGCCTATGATGATGGGTATCTTCATTGGAGCGACATGGATGGTGCTACATATGATGTAGTTGATCAAGAGCTCCGGAGGAGATATCGAAAGAGAAGGGCTCGAGAGGATGAGGCTCGACGTAAGAAGAAGATTGAACCACCTTGGCAAGAGATCCGCAAGCTCGCGGAAGACTCAATGCAACAAGTACGGGAAATTCAAAAACTTGTCAGCTCATTGGGGTCGACGCCATCGAAGCCCACAACTCCACCACTTGTCTCTTCAAAGACAACATCCTCTACGACCATGGGCGAGACACTTGAGATTAAAGAAGGCAAGTCTAATGATGTTCTGATTGAGATGGAAAAGGTCAATCCCGAGCTTAAGAAAGATGAGGAAATCATCCAAGTTCCCAAGGTTGCGCTTTCGAGGAAGGAGAAGCGGACGCCAACCGAGGTACCTATCTTTCTGAATTCCATGTCAACTAAGTGGTTGGATACGATTCCATTCATTCCATCTTGCTTGCCTTTCACAATTCAAGAAGAAGAGAGGATTCAAGACCCGTTCAAGGAAGAAGAAGCAAGTTCGAAGAAGTCGCCCGTTTCCATCACGGATTCGAGGACGAATCCTTTTCAAGGGGAGGAGGATGATGTGATCCTAGTGGTCAATGAGCTCGACTCATTTATCTTACAAAGCTTTGTCGCTGGAGCCGAATATCAACTCTCGTTTGAGAAAACAACATGGCGACACCGTGGTATTTTGGGTCGTTCTGGCTGTATAAAATTCCGATTGAAGCCGATAAGCACTTGTTGGAAAGATATTTTAAGCGGCTACAACTTCCATGAAGAACAGTTCTCCTAAATCAGCCTTGAAGATGCTCAAATTCGACATTATTTCCAGCAGCTCAAATCTGGACGTTTTTCATGCTTTTATTTCTATTAAAATAAATCCCACATCGATTAGCGATGTTTGAGGGCTACATTTTCATGCTATATATTTCTTGTAAGAACTTCATTTTAAAGCAAGTCAAGTTGAGTTGAGTTTAAGGTTAAGCCACTAAATAGCTTCCTATGATTCCGGGTTAAGGATCGAGTTCTTGGTGAGAGGCTAAGAGCGAACCCTTTGGTGAGAGGCCGAGGGTGACACCCTAGTGAGAGGCGAAGGTGTCAAAGGGTCGAGATCCTCGGAGTGCGATTCCGAGAGGATTGAGATCGAGTGTAGGAGATTCAAGGGTGAGAGGCCTGCGAATCTTGCTCCACATATCCCTTTTTTTCAGTTTCCATACACCCCAAAAATTAGCCACAAAAAAGAGTGTTCGAAAGCTTGAGCCTTAGTCGATCGATCCTTCGGGCTTCATCATAACTGATATCATGTTGTGAACATTGGGGTATATGCATTCCGTGGTTACCCATCCAACTGAATTAGATGTCTAAATAAATATACTTCATGTGAGAAAGAACAAAAGTAGGCTGAAAATAAAGAAGAATCACATACAAGATGATAACATGTGACCATTCTATCCGCGGAAGAAAATTAAACATGATGATAATAATGTTGTAAAGTAGGTTTACACAAAACAAAGGGGTCCAAATACAGTAATCGTAATATTGAAATAGTAGCAGTGGAAACAACTTCAATCGTCTGTTGGATGGTCTGAATCTGCCACTGCATAGCCATTTTACGAATCCAGATGCTTCAGATGAACACAACCTTGATACGAGTTGTTATCGGCACAATGCCG
This sequence comes from Persicaria tinctoria, assembly GCA_037127255.1. Taxonomy (NCBI): domain Eukaryota; kingdom Viridiplantae; phylum Streptophyta; class Magnoliopsida; order Caryophyllales; family Polygonaceae; genus Persicaria; species Persicaria tinctoria. Next base: position 12,582,580 of record JBANSL010000007.1, on the reverse strand, counting down.
TAGCATTTGGTTCCAATGACAGTCCTGTGAATTGCCAAAGCACACACCGACACAACAGTTTAACTACACTTACCATGTATCCATCACAAACACAAGATACAAAATTCAAGAAATGAGCACTTTCAATGCGAATTACCTTCGCAATGATATAGGGGTTTCCAATGATGACAAGCAATGATTTGGCTCGAGTCATGGCAACATTAGACCTTTTCGGGTTGCTCAGAAACCCCAAACATAAAGTCTTGTCAAAATCGTTGTGTTTCACGCTTGATCTGACTGTGGAAACAATGATAACTTCTCTTTCCTGGCCTTGAAATTGCTCTACATTGCCAATCTTAATATCACGTATGCCGCGATCCTCAAGGGCCGTCGTTATCTTCATTACTTGCTGCCGATGAGGGGTGATGACCCCAATGTCGTGTTCAGGAACATTCCTTGCTACGAGTTTCATTACGAAATCGACCACCTTTGCAGCTTCAAACCTGTTAAACCATGAAAGGGTGCTCCCCTCCATCTCATCCCATCCTTTAATGCCAAAGAACATAACAGGGAACTTAGGGTTCGGCAACAAATCAGCCCAAGGTACTGAAGATGCCTCACTTTCTTCTCGATATGGAATCAAAGTTCCTTTGTAAAACAGCGTTGACGGAACAGATAGAATTTCAGGATGGCTTTGGTAATTCTTCGCCAAGACCGCCACGTAATTTGGATCCCCAGATCTATAGACATCACATTCGATCAATCTCTCTAGATATGACTTTCCCAGACCATAAGACTCAGCAACTTTAGAGTAGATAACAGGCCCAAGTTGCATAGGATCACCAGCAAGAACAATCATTGTGTCCTCTTCCCAAAGGTTTGATATGGGAATCATTGTCTCCGGCTCTGAAGCTTGGCCTGCATCGTCTAATATGATGTGAGAGAAGTGACCTCGGTTAACCCCTTCTGCATATAGGGAGGATGCACTCATGTATGTCGTTATTATTATCCTGTAGCTACTGAGCTTCCGAAGAGAAGGGCAATGGAAGACATCCTCTTCATGAACACAAAACTTCACGTAAGAAGGGTCGACGTCTCCAAAAGGACGAATGATGGCATTCAATCTAAAGATCTCTTTTGCTTTGACATCTACCCTCGCACCAATGATTTTCTCCAATATGTGGTCTGCTGCGGAATTTGAATATGCACATACTAGAATCCGAGAATTCTTTTTATTCTTATAAAGTTGGAGGATAGCCTCAACTAGTGTTTTTGTCTTCCCTGTACCAGGAAGCCCATGAATCACAAAAGGAGCTCCTCCTTTGCATCCTAATATAAATCGAACGGCCTTTGCTTGCTCCAGGTTAATATCATGGGAAATAGGCTTCGGGAATTCGGATGCAATTATCCTTTTCCCACCAGACTCGGTTGGAAATAGGATCCCCTTGTGTAATTTATCTGAATATTCAATACCTTGATATATCCTTCTGAAATTCACTCTGTTATATGCAAAACGAACATTATACAGATTTCCATCTCTGTGAATTTTGGGGAATGTACCAGTAAACTGCAAAGAGACTACATCAGCCATGACATGGTGGATGCAGCCCTATCCAAAACAACATTTCGTCTATGTTAGAGAATATAATACAAAACCATCATTTCGTCCAAGTAGAACCTAGTCTATCCGAGCAAAGCTTAACTTAGCAGGGATTAATAAACTACAATGGTGTTTTATTTAAAATCGACACTAGAAATCTCACTGGTGAGTAAAAACCACGGCACATGCAGCAATATCTTACTATGTACTGTGCTAACTCCTAATACCAGATTTTTGCTCATAAAAATTCATAATACCATATTCAAAAACTATGAATGATGTTTGTTGACCAAAACAAAAACAAAATATGAATGCGGTTTTTTCTTTTTCCATGCATGATCGAGTTTGTAGGTGACAGATATTTGGAGGTAATATACTTGATGCTTAAGCCAAAAATGAACTTTATATCATGTCGAACAAACACTGCGTCTCTGTAACGGCCCGGGATTATGATTCCCGAGTTACGTTTCGAAGGTTGAAACCCCTCGTTAGGATCTTGCGCCCCGAGTACAGGTTGAAGGTTTGAAATCGAAGACGTGCAGTTTAAAATGGGATTTCGCACCCAAATCCGGAAGGTCCGTTGGGGACCCCGGGGTAAACCCCTGTACCTGTCCTAAGTCTACAACGCAGGAAATCCGTTATCATGCAAGGGCATAAGTTCTGAAAATGATACAACCAGTGCCGCGGCAGAGCCGGGTCAAAACAGAGTACAATTAGGGAGAAATCCCAAAAGCATGAATCTGGTGAAGTCAGGTTTAAAACACTCACTCTCCGCCATAAGAATATACCCCGTCATAACAGCACAAAATCCAGCAGTGTATCGGGTACCTGAAACTATACCACCAAGTCAGGCCAAGAGTCCGCCTGCGGGTCCTCTGACCGCGCTGAGGACATATAATACGCCTATACCTAGAATAAAGGATGCCTTCATGCAGTACTGAAATCTTAACCACACTATCATGATCCTAATTCATATATGTCGAATATTAAGTAAGGCCTTAACAAAGAATACCAAGTGGTATATCCCTCTTCTACCACCACCCCTCTCCCAGATTGGGTGGAGACTGGCCAGTTCGATACTATAGCATATCAAATCTCATCATCATATCGCATCTCATGCTCATCTCGTATCTCATGCTCATCTCGTATCTCGTGATATATATATATAACTCAAGGAGGGCAACACCCGATGAAACTGGGCTGCCCTATGACCCTAGAAAGGACTCTAGGACTCACAGATAACGGCCGTTCTGTATTCAAGCGCATACAGAATAAGAATGCTCATTCGTAAGTGCAATTCCTAAGCATGATACTACATGGCATGCTCTTATGCATATGAAACACCTACATACTATATGACACATCAGGCAGGAGGTACTGGTTACTGAGTAAGCCCCGGAGGTACTTACCTGGCTAGCAGATCGGAAACAGGAGAATCCAGCACACAATATTCACAATCACAGAGTATCACCTAGTACATAATGGAATATACATAAGTCTACATCCAACTATTAAGCACTCAAGCACACCTCAATCAATAGAACAAGTAACATATTATGAAAGTCATTTCATCGCATCATCCGCTACTCAAAGACCACATCGTTCTCCAAAATCATTCAACCAATTCCGCATGTTCATATACATCATTTCCGCATATACCTCAACGGTTCATCAAAATCATAAGACATAATTTGTGTGATATAAAATCCTACTAGATCGTCATAATTATTCAACATTTAATCTCATATAATAATTCACCACAAGTCATGCTATTAGTCATACATATCATACTATCAGTCAACGAATAAGTCTTATTCCCATGTTAGTTTCAGAACCGTTTCAAATCTCAGTTTAAATAGTTAAGTATTCCGATCCTTGAAAATACTCGTCAAACTCCCTTTTAAATTTATTTATTCGATTACTTTCCAACCTTGAAATTATTTTTCAAATTCTTTATAAATCTTTAAGTCCCAATGATATATTTTAAATCTCAAATAGTATTACATGATATTTTAAATACCATTTATTTAACACTTTTATAAATTATTTCCAAATTCCCTAAACCCCGATCATTTTTATTTAATAATTCAACCCTTATAATTCTCCCAAAATATAATAATTTATCTTTTAAATCCTCAAATACTATTATAATATATTTTAATTACCGTTAATTTGTTAAATAATAAACGGATAATCTGAACCCAACCCATAACAACCCCATCCCGGTTCAACGATAAAACCAATTAAATAAATGAAACATGGGCCTCTTCGGTGCTGACTGGGATGAGAGGGAGGGACCCGTGCCGCTGACTGGACATCTTCTTCTTCCCTCAAAATTGGAAGACTCCCGCCTGGTGCCTGGTGGCCTGCGCCCAGCGTCGACGCTGCTGGCTGCTGCGCCTCGGCTCCACCTTGCCCACAACGCTCCTCAGCCCCGCACCGCCCTCGAGATCACTCACCTTCCTCCCCGACCATGCTCGCACTCCCGTACCTAGCATCCGCTCCCTCGCTCACGCTCCCGCCCCCAACGTCTCCGTTGCTCTCGAGCTCGCCGGAACTTGACAGAGTTCAACTCAGCTTCCCGCACTCAACACTCACTGCCCTCCCGACTAGCCTAAGCGAACAAGGATGCATAAAATCGAACAAGGAAAGAAAGGAAGGCTTGGGGTCTCACCGAGGTGTTCGCAAATGTCGGAGCTTCGAACAGAGTTCTGGGCGTCGTCGGAGGCTCTCGATGGCTCCTCGAACCTGCATCGGATGTCGGTGAGTGTGATGGTGAAGCTTGAGGACGATTCCGATCGAAAACGGAGGAGAACGGCTTACCGAAACATTATTCGCGCTCAAACAGGGGAGGTAGCGCTTCGATGGCTCATTAGCGGCGCTTGGCGGCTCTCGGGTGGATTCGGTGTGGCGTTGGACATCGGTGGAAGTGGTGCTAGGTGCCGCTGCTGCTGTGCTCCCGAGGAAGAAGGAGGACGGGGTGACGATGGAGCTCGGTGTGATCGGCGGTGGTTGAGATGGTGATAGCGATGATGAACTAAGATGATGACGGTGGCTACGGGTGATGGTGAAGGCAATAAGAGAGCGGGAGATGGTGACAGGGAAGGGATGGCGTGGAATGGTGCTGAATGATGGGGTAAGGGAGTGATTTGAAGGAGGTATGGGTGAGGATTGAGTGTGGAATTGGGTAAACAAGTACCCGGAGATAAATCCTGAATACGAGAATTTTGAATCCCGCAATTAGTTCTCAAATGTTAGTTTTCCCAACTCTCGCTCTCTCGATCAATTAGAGTTTTTAAAATCGACAAGGATATCGTCGTCCGGTAATTATTTTGATTTTTTGAGGTAAAAGGATGGAAATTATTCGTCAAATTTTATATTACAGTCAGAATCCGCTAAACGAGCTTTTAATTTGATTTAAATTCATTTTTAATTTTCTTTTTCCGAAAAAAATTAGGATTTGAAAATCCGAGTCTTTACATCATCCACCTCTAAAAACAAGTCTCGTCCCCGAGACTAAAATCATTTTTAAAATAGGGAATGGAGTTTGAAATTTTTGAGTCCAAGGATCATGTCATTGATCCCGTAAGTATCTCATAAGTGCCCCTATGAGATCCTCACAGTACCGTTGCCGTGATCATAATATCCCCAATAGACCGTAGCAAGAATGTGATATGGGCCCCTACCACATCCTTACTCCGACCCCTCGGTCATATCATAACTCAAAACATCACATCGTCCTCTTTAAAACATCATTCAAAACTTCAAGTTCGGCATTACTCAAAAGCATTTCTAACCTCTCCATTCATCCTACTATCCACTTCTAAAGGCTAATCTCATATTCTTTTCCTAGGTTCTAAGACAGAAGCAAGGTTCAACATTTCAATTTCTATCATTTTCATCATCAAGCATCATGTATATATATACCGAATAACAATAGCATCTCACGTCTAATAGCATAACATAATCACCTCAAGAATAGCCACATATCTTAACATATCTAGCATCTTATCATATATGGTAGAATTTATCACATCATCTCACGGAAGTTACATACCATATCAATCAGATAAGTACATTATCGCAATCAGATAAGTACATCATACTCATTCTAACTACCAAGTGTCATCGCATTAGAGGCAAACAACTGCTTCCGTACAATAGCATTCCATCGAGTTCAGGGATAATTATGTTAGTACTAATAGTTCCCTATTGTCAACGACAACACATCAGAGAATCAACATCGTCTATAGCATAGAATTCGCACAACATTCGGCCCACAAGTAAAGTATACCCTAGATCACTACCTCAGGAGAATCTGCCTACACTACCAATCATGATGAGACACGACCACTACTCACAATCCCTTGCACTAAGATCAACTACGCCGAGGTCAACCAACTCAGTCCACTACCAGTTCTAGGCACCATTGTATCCTGCTCACATACAACCTTTCTAGCCTCATAACTACTCGTAACCAAGTCCGAATACCTAAAACCAACTACTAGGTATCTCAACTCCTATGTCATCAAACAATCTAAAGGCCAATCCATTTCGACATCCCGATCTCAAGTCTTACCTTCCACTCGACTATTTAAACTATCTCTCGGAGTTCCTAAATCACAAAATTCCGTCGTTTCGACAAGCTGAACAACTCGATCTACTACCAAGACTCCATATATAACACGTCTGCCTTAGAGTTCGTCTATCAACCCCATCTTTACCCTCAAATAGAAAATTCCGAGTCCTCAAGTGAACCACTCTCACGATTGATCTAGACACTACTTAACAATCTCGCTAACTCTTCCTAGGCTCTCAAGACTCCGCCCAACCATCATCTCCTAAATAGACATCTCAAATCACCTTGCTAACCTGATCATATTTCCCATTCCACTAACCACTCTCACTAACCATCCACCTCTAAGGACCCAACTCATGCTGGCCATCTCACACCTGACACTCCAGACCAATTCTAACACATAACCCAACTAGTGGTACTCCCAACCACGAATCACCATGACCCTCAAGCTGGCCCACTCTAGACCCTCTTCCCAGCATACTCTACCTGGACTAGTTCCCTCAACTCCGCATATTTTCCCAAATTGCCTCAGATCACGCTTCCTTAAACTTTGAAATCTCTACCACTTAAACCCTTATATACTGATCAACATTTTCACCGAATTCCTATGACATCCTCGTCCGAATTTCCTAAGCACCGCAACCTCACCAACCTTCAAAAATCTCTTCTCCTCTAGCGTCCTCAATACCTCCTGCTTTGCCTAGTTCCCAAATCCCTGCTCATAATCTCTCTATCTCAACTTTAAGCTCACAGTCTTACTAGGAATCTCAACTACATCCTTGCCTAGCTACCAACCTTTCCTCGAAGATTCATCTCACATCCTCAATTACCTAAATAGCCACAATGACCTCCACTCATAAATCCCGATTCATTTCCTATCCCAAAATCCTCCAACAATGCATCCAGAGATTCTTCACTCATAAATTCCCCAAGCATTACCAATCCTATCTGAACAACCCCCAAATACCCATCACACGAACAACCCTGCTATGAACAACCTAATATCCCCGATCGATAACTTCCCAAGCGACCTCATACTACTCTTCCTTGGAAATTCCTCAACCTCATCCCATACCGAAATCGCTCCCACTCACAGCACTCATCACCTAGTCCCAAATTCTACGATTCCTCAGACGTTCCTTAATCGATCATCCTTGACATCGTCCACGATCTGCTCATAGACTATCTAGACACCTTCCTTGGTACACTAATCCGTCCCACAACACCTCCCCTCAAGAATCCCCCGATCAACTCATAGCTCGGCTATCCACCTCTAGAACTACGCCAACTGCCTATACTCACATCCACTCTTAAGGTCACCCTCATGCAACTAGTCTAGACCTCAACCGCTACCCTCCTATCCTAAACACTCACACCACGCACCCACTACTTACCGACACTCCTATCTAGGACATCTCCCTCAAAACCTCAACATACTAGCCCCACTCGCCATCTAGACCTACCTGGAATCTCATCTATACTCACGAACTACTATCTTCGACACATCCCAACTCACTCAGCTCTAATCAAGCTAAAACATCATTCATGCACCCCATTTCACACAACCAATGACCCAATCTGAATACCTCAATCCACCCTCCACTTTTCGACCAGTCTCACCGAAGAATCTCACGACTCAAGCTCAAGAAGAAAGCACTACCAGACATATAACCCATAACCTACTCAGCAACAAGTAATTATACCAAGCACCAAGGCACATCATCATAGAAACAAGTTAGTCAGACAATCATTGCTACCAGTTCAGGACATCCACCATCACACATTCAATTATGTCAGCTCTAGGCCTATCGCACAACATCAATTCCGATTAGTATAGAAGAATCCACGATTTGAATTAAGAATGCTCTGCCTCGTGTTAGCTGGGAGGAGCCTGTTCACGATTGTCATCTTTGAAGCATATTCGTCCTTTTTTCCATCGCTGACATTGTTCCTAGGGCCTAGGGGTCATGGACCCATCACACTTTCGTTGCGCTGCTCCGGTACCACTTGGTCGTCGGTCCTTTCTTGCATGTCGGCGCTCATCAAAGGATCATAAGGGTTAGAAGTTACGGAGATAGGGGGGAGACAAGGGTGGGCAACACAACTTCCTTAAGAATTCAGACATGGACCAGGACTAGGGACGACGAGACCAAGGAGAAGATCCCAACCCGAGAGTTACAACGATGCCCTTATAATCGTGGCATGCAATTACATAAAATCAAGAGATATCATCACATTATTTCACACTAGTATGCACCTATCTCAAGGAATATCGATTTATGCATTCATAACATGTTCATATAGTCATCTTTATATGTGCGCAGAACAAGCTAGCAACCTATCATTTCATTCACCAATCATGCTTGACAGACTAAGAACATGTATGCACAGACTGACATGGAACATATATGGCATAAGTTATGCAAGATCTAGCAAACATCCCAGGATATCATATGCACAACTTATCACTCATTTAGATACACAATTAACCAAGTCATAATATTACAGAAAGCATGCTAAGATGTACCCTAAAATCATGCTAAGGGTATGGTCAGTTCATGCAGGGTTGGTATAGAAACTATCTCATCACATACATCCATATTCGCATAGTAAGACTAAGACGTCACACAATCATACGAGGTCCTATAACTCGGAGTTATATGTCTTACATGATACTAGAAATACTCATTAAACATGTACACAATCAATGAGGTCTAATCAGGTTAATATGGCATGCTAAGTCATCTGATTCACGTGTTAAACATGCAACGAGAGTTGGTCACACTATTATGGACCTAGTTCATAGGGAGACAGTAATCATGGGAATTCATTACATACGACACATACATCCACTCATAAGTGCAACCATGCAAGGTACCAAGCAAGTCATGCTAAATTATACCAATATAGCATGTCATGAAATCGCAAGGAGGCTATCAATATAACTTGACATAATGCTCTAAGGACAATCACCGACTCACCACTCCGTTTCCCCGTGGGACGCTAGTCTGACTTCCTGGACACAAGGACATTCACGCCGTTTCTGAGAGGTAGAGGGTAAAACTCGTGTTTAGACTCTTGTGGCAAGAAGACATGGTTGGCCATTACGAGGATCGAAAGGGATGACTCCATAAGACAACTCACTTCTATCTCGGAAGAATGTCGATAATCAATCTCAGGTAACCCTCACATTATACACAATCCCCGAAAGTAGTTAGTTGACCGACCCAAATTTCCCGTAGAGAATGTTGACATTAGGTATGAGACTCGGTGAACCTCCATGGTTGGATTACAAATAGGACTCAAGTAAAGAGGAACGAACACCCTCGACCCTTACTAACACATCCAAGTGCTTTGGTGGGATGGACGACGGAATCAGGATTATCAAGGGGGTTGTACTATGGGAGAACTATTCTGACAAGACAGAAAATCTGATTACATAAGAACAAGGTTTCCTCCCGCTATCCCGTTTGCACATACAGTCATTTACATGCTCAAGTTAAGGCATTCTGATTAGTTCGTTATCCTAAGCACAATAGCACTCAACACGGAAGCAATCAACAAGTATTAATATGATCCTCTTCGAGGAGGATAGCCCTCGGGCCCAATTGCATATATGTATATATAACGTAAGCATAGAGACGATCTATGCCGTCCTTCGAGGGACAGCTGACCGGAGGGGCAAGAACCTCACGGCCTCCTAACTCGATACTCCAACCTTCGTGGTGCTCCTTGGAGTCTTCTAGGCCCATCTGTAAATAAAAGCTAGTGTTTTGCCTACCGTTTTCCGAGTTCTACATCCATAAGAGATGTCTATCGCTTTAGTCCCTACCCACGAGATTATTTCCCCTTTATTTATTTTAGGTTTTAAGTCCAATTAAATTCATTTTGCCCCTTTATAAAATATTTTCCAAAACCATTTGAAAACATTGGGCGATTTTCAAAACCTCTTCAACCTATTGTACTCGGATTGCAAAACCTCAGCTCTGATACTACCTTTGTAACGGCCCGGGATTATGATTCCCGAGTTACGTTTCGAGGGTTGAAACCCCTCGTTAGGATCTTGCGCCCCGAGTACAGGTTGAAGGTTTGAAATCGAAGACGTGCAGTTTAAAATGGGATTTCGCACCCAAATCCGGAAGGTCCGTTGGGGACCCCGGGGTAAACCCCTGTACCTGTCCTAAGTCTACAACGCAGGAAATCCGTTATCATGCAAGGGCATAAGTTCTGAAAATGATACAACCAGTGCCGCGGCAGAGCCGGGTCAAAACAGAGTACAATTAGGGAGAAATCCCAAAAGCATGAATCTGGTGAAGTCAGGTTTAAAACACTCACTCTCCGCCATAAGAATATACCCCGTCATAACAGCACAAAATCCAGCAGTGTATCGGGTACCTGAAACTATACCACCAAGTCAGGCCAAGAGTCCGCCTGCGGGTCCTCTGACCGCGCTGAGGACATATAATACGCCTATACCTAGAATAAAGGATGCCTTCATGCAGTACTGAAATCTTAACCACACTATCATGATCCTAATTCATATATGTCGAATATTAAGTAAGGCCTTAACAAAGAATACCAAGTGGTATATCCCTCTTCTACCACCACCCCTCTCCCAGATTGGGTGGAGACTGGCCAGTTCGATACTATAGCATATCAAATCTCATCATCATATCGCATCTCATGCTCATCTCGTATCTCATGCTCATCTCGTATCTCGTGATATATATATATAACTCAAGGAGGGCAACACCCGATGAAACTGGGCTGCCCTATGACCCTAGAAAGGACTCTAGGACTCACAGATAACGGCCGTTCTGTATTCAAGCGCATACAGAATAAGAATGCTCATTCGTAAGTGCAATTCCTAAGCATGATACTACATGGCATGCTCTTATGCATATGAAACACCTACATACTATATGACACATCAGGCAGGAGGTACTGGTTACTGAGTAAGCCCCGGAGGTACTTACCTGGCTAGCAGATCGGCAACAGGAGAATCCAGCACACAATATTCACAATCACAGAGTATCACCTAGTACATAATGGAATATACATAAGTCTACATCCAACTATTAAGCACTCAAGCACACCTCAATCAATAGAACAAGTAACATATTATAAAAGTCATTTCATCGCATCATCCGCTACACAAAGACCACATCGTTCTCCAAAATCATTCAACCGATTCCGCATGTTCATATACATCATTTCCGCATATACCTCAACGGTTCATCAAAATCATAAGACATAATTTGTGTGATATAAAATCCTACTAGATCGTCATAATTATTCAACATTTAATCTCATATAATAATTCACCACAAGTCATGCTATTAGTCATACATATCATACTATCAGTCAACGAATAAGTCTTATTCCCATGTTAGTTTCAGAACCGTTTCAAATCTCAGTTTAAATAGTTAAGTATTCCGATCCTTGAAAATACTCGTCAAACTCCCTTTTAAATTTATTTATTAGATTACTTTCCAACCTTGAAATTCTTTTCCAAATTCTTTATAAATCTTTAAGTCCCAATGATATATTTTAAATCTCAAATAATATTACATGATATTTTAAATACCATTTATTTAACACTTTTATAAATTATTTCCAAATTCCCTAAATCCCGATCATTTTTATTTAATAATTCAACCCTTATAATTCTCCCAAAATATAATAATTTATCTTTTAAATCCTCAAATACTATTATAATATATTTTAATTACCGTTAATTTGTTAAATAATAAACGGATAATCTGAACCCAACCCAAAACAACCCCATCCCGGTTCAACGATAAAACCAATTAAATAAATGAAACATGGGCCTCTTCGGTGCTGACTGGGATGAGAGGGAGGGACCCGTGCCGCTGACTGGACATCTTCTTCTTCCCTCAAAATTGGAAGACTCCCGCCTGGTGCCTGGTGGCCTGCGCCCAGCGTCGACGCTGCTGGCTGCTGCGCCTCGGCTCCACCTTGCCCACAGCGCTCCTCAGCCCCGCACCACCCTCGAGATCACTCACCTTCCTCCCTGACCATGCTCGCACTCCCGTACCTAGCACCCGCTCCCTCGCTCACGCTCCCGCCCCCAACGTCTCCGTTGCTCTCGAGCTCGCCGGAACTTGACAGAGTTCAACTCAGCTTCCCGCACTCGACACTCACTGCCCTCCCGACTAGCCTAAGCGAACAAGGATGCACAAAATCGAACAAGGAAAGAAAGGAAGGCTTGGGGTCTCACCGAGGTGTTCGCAAATGTCGGAGCTTCGAACAGAGTTCTGGGCGTCGTCGGAGGCTCTCGATGGCTCCTCGAACCTGCATCGGATGTCGGTGAGTGTGATGGTGAAGCTTGAGGACGATTCCGATCGAAAACGGAGGAGAACGGCTTACCGAAACATTATTCGCGCTCAAACAGGGGAGGTAGCGCTTCGATGGCTCATTAGCGGCGCTTGGCGGCTCTCGGGTGGATTCGGTGTGGCGTTGGACATCGGTGGAGGTGGTGCTAGGTGCCGCTGCTGTTGTGCTCCCGATGAAGAAGGAGGACGGGGTGACGATGGAGCTCGGTGTGATCGGCGGTGGTTGAGATGGTGATAGCGATGATGAACTAAGATGATGACGGTGGCTACGGGTGATGGTGAAGGCAATAAGAGAGCGGGAGATGGTGACAGGGAAGGGATGGCGTGGAATGGTGCTGAATGATGGGGTAAGGGAGTGATTTGAAGGAGGTATGGGTGAGGATTGAGTGTGGAATTGGGTAAACAAGTACCCGGAGATAAATCCCGAATACGAGAATTTTGAATCCCGCAATTAGTTCTCAAATGTTAGTTTTCCCAACTCTCGCTCTCTCGATCAATTAGAGTTTTTAAAATCGACAAGGATATCGTCGTCCGGTAATTATTTTGATTTTTCGAGGTAAAAGGATGGAAATTATTCGTCAAATTTTATATTACAGTCAGAATCCGCTAAACGAGCTTTTAATTTGATTTAAATTCATTTTTAATTTTCTTTTTCCGAAAAAAATTAGGATTTGAAAATCCGAGTCTTTACAGTCTCCCTGGACACGTGAGGGTCTTCTTTCAGCAAGTCCAGGCACGTCAAGGGCTAAGGAATAACGCCCCGTTCGTTTCAAAGTTACACATTCCATATCATAAGCTTTCATGTTTTCCTATACATAAAACAAACCAAGATAAACAGTCAGCAAGTTATACTTGGAGTAAAGGGTTGAAGCACTTTTGCTCTCTGCTCACACTATCCCAAATAAATAGAAGTTACGAATTACCTCCATTCGTAACTCTTCCATATTATACAGTGTCCTGAAATAAGATGAATAATTCAATGGTGTTAAACCGTTCAAGACAGCTTCAGGGATTTCATTTCTCTCTATCACTTCCCTAACATTCTTTGGTATGATATAGTTCGGGAGCTTGTTTTTGAAATAACAATTTACTGGTTTGCCAGGGAAAAATCCCCCGACATACGACGACTCCACAGCAAATGCAACATTCTTCTTCCGACCCTTTCGAAACGGTTTCTCATAAGCCAGTTCCGTGGAAACTTCATCTGCAAAATCAATGATGCCAACCTCCCCTTGTCTTTAATAACAGAGCACTCATCCAATGCATTATTAGCCATACCTAAAACTCAAATCAATTCAATGCAAGTGTGTGAGTCATGGGAGGAAATGAATACTACCAATTTCGCTGGAAAAGAAGTGTAAAGATGATAAATTCAGTTGATTAAGTGGATCATCTTCATTCAAAACCCTCTTGTTTATTAATCGTAGCAAGTGACCACACATCTCAATCCTGATTTCCAATAAAAAACAACAACAGATTGTAACAACACCTATTGGAGGGTTTTGAATGAAGAGTAAAATTGAACAAAATGTAACAACAAAAACAACAACAACAATTGAATAGAATGTAACAAGTAGAATTAAGAGGAAAAAAAAAACATCAAACTACCTCAAACCAGACACAAAATCAAGCTTCAGATCTACCCCAACTCGAGACCTTCAACCCACATAACTACGCTCACCAAAGAAACTCCTCAAAAGCAATGTCACCTTCAACCCACATAACTACGCTCAAATATCAATAAAGAGATTTTGCCAAAGTGGCGGTTTCTAAAAAAATCATAAAAAAATAGGCAGCGGCTTGCCGATAGGTCTGCGACCATTTGTTTGTGTGTCTGTGTATATCATTTATATATAAATATAAAGGGTATAGTGAATTCTTTAACAATATTGTTTTTTAAAAGCTGTTCTATACAAAGTATTTAACATTTTCATAATAAATTAATAACTAAAGAAATCTCGTTTTTCCGCAAATGTATATAATGGTATTTCTTGTGCTCAAATATCCCTAAACATTGTTCTCAAGCATGTTGTAAACTACAAGTATGAATATGAATACCAATATTTGAGGAGATGAGGGTAGGGTTGAAACAAACTGATCGATTTCATTAATATATTCCGATAGGGTGATCATTTGGAAAACACCAACTAGTTACTTAAGCATAGAGGAAGGATGTCTCTCCCTCGGAATAGGAAAATAAAAACATAGCGAGAGGATGTCTCTCTCGTGAATTCAAAACGAAACAAAGCAAATCAAGCAAAACAAATCAAGCAAAGCAAAGCCATCGATCTCACTGATCTCAACCCCCGCAAAATCATCAATAAACATGGAACCTTAAAGTCCCAAAAGCTTAAAGCCATCGAGCTCACTGATCTCCTTGGTTGCTGGACTCTCCACCGGGACGTTGGTCGTGGTCGTGGTCGAGGAACTCTCAGCAGCAGGCTCCTCCTTGGTGGTGGTCAAGGAACTCCCCTCATCAGGCTCCTCCTTGGTGGATGGAAGTCGACGCGTTGGTCGGGGACCTCGTCGTGATCGTGCCCCCCACGTGAGGAACTGTTCAACCTCGAACATCCATAGCAAATCGACGAGTGGATCCTCACCGACGATCAAGCTCTTCATAAGTTCGTTGTGGCCCGCGTCTATGGCCCTTCGAAACATAAGCTTGGTCATGGTCTCAAGCTTTGAGAGTCTAGGTAATAAAATGCCGAGAGAGACTTCTAGGGCGGATATGGGAGCAATTGGAATCGGTGGTGAGTCGGATTCGGGTGTTGGAGGAGGAGACATTTTGATTATCATCACCATCTAAGCTAATAAGTTGGGGAAGGTGTTTGGGATGATAAGAACTAGTTGGAGAATAGGGTAGGTGATGAAGGTTGGAGTGGATGCCCTAATTTATAGTCGGAAATGGGTATATACCATGATGAAATCTTAATTAATTGTGTAAATACCCACTAAAACATCGATATTGATTATTTTTCTCATTTATTATGGGTTATTGTGATTATTTGAATATTAAATTAATTATTTTTTGTCATTATAAATCAATAATTTTGGTAATTATCTGAAAATTAAATAAGTGTGTTATATAATCCAAATATCAATGTATTTATTCATGATTTGATTGGGTATAATAAAAATTTTAAAGTTTTGATGTGTAAATATCCAATTCATCAAGTTTTTATGGATATATATATATATAATTTATTAAACATTTCAATGGCATAGGGGGTCGGGTTAATTCCGGTTGGTGTGTGTAATTAGAGGGTATAATAAAACTAAAAATAAAAATTAATAATTACATCAAATCAACGGATTTAAGTGGCCACTTATGCTGGCCCAATGGGTGTTGGTAATTTGCAATCAATTCTTTTCCCTAGGTAGATTACTAGGGTACTCAATATATCCACACATAACAATATTTTCATATTCCAACTTTTATAGTTTATACTACGTATTATTTAAATTGTTACTCCGTATTATAATAGTTTGTAATTTTTTGGTTTATCGGTTGATAATGTGTTTTTTCAGGTTTTATATCGGTATGTTGATAGGTTTATAAAGTTATATCTTAAAGAATCACTTTTAGAGAAACTTAATTATTCACATTCTGCAATAATTCGATAATGTATTTACACTATATTTATGTGTATATACGATCCTTGAATGGGGAGCGGTTTTATATATATCGAACCACGGCGTGGATAATCAAAATTGAGAAAGAGTTAGCTACATCATCTATTTCTTTAGTAAGGAAAGAGATGTACTATCTAACGTTTGCATTAAATTCCTTGTTCCTGAAGTTGAAATCCAATTATATGATTTAGTCTTACGTTTGAGATTGATCTTCTAGTGAACGACATTTATATATTTGAAATTTTAATCGAAGTTCTGGAGTCATCCGGTTAACACCAACATACCATCTAAGATGTAAATAAGTATTCATTGATTATTATAATTGTTTAGGGTGCCGATATGGCAAACATCGTATAACATTGGGTCGCCTTTAGTAAACCAGGGTGGTGATTTGGTACGAATAAAATTGTGTGGCCATTCTAAGTATATATGTTGGGCTTAACTTTACATGCAAACTTAATTTTACATAATATTTTCGGGTGGTGATTTAGACAGACTTAATTATTCACACTCTGCAATAATTCGATAATCTATTTAAACTATATTGATGTGTGGAGGATCCCTGATTGGGGACAAAATTTATATAAATCGAACCAATATATGGATAATTAAAATTGAGAAAGAGAAATATACATTATCTATTTTTTTAAGTCAAGACAGAGATATATATACTATCTAGAGTTTTGGACAAAATTCCTCTTTCTTTAAGTTGGAATCCAATTATCCGATTTAGTATTACGTTGAAGATTGATCTTTTAACAACATATATATAATTGAAGGTATAATCGAAGTACCGGATTCATTAGGTTAACACCAATATCATATCTACGATGTACATAAGTAGTTATTAATTATATTAATGGTTTAGGGTGCCGATTTGGCAAAACTTAAAAAGTTGGGTCAACTTTAGTAATCTAAGGGTGGTGATTTGGTAAGAATAAAATTGTGGTGGTAATTATAAGTATATATGTTGGGCTTAACACCAATATCACATCTTGGCCGTTCGTTTACATCCATCTAACGGCCCACAATACAGATCCATGTGAAGTATTTTCGACCAATACTAGAAATTGATTTAATTTTAAAATTTTTAACTAGGAGACTTCTTACTTGGGGGAAAGCCTATGTCGCTGTCTGCGCCTAGGCCTGCTACTCCCTTCTCCAACTTCCAATAACATTACTTTTTTTTTTCTATACACATCAAACGTACGTGATAAGTTTCAATATACACATTAACTTTGTAATTCAATATATACGTTGTATGTAATTATAATTACATCCAATAATATCCGGGTTATATTTTATTAAAAAATTTCATTAAACAAGTTAGAAATATAATTATAACTACTCTCCAATAATCTTTTGTTCGCATTAATTTTTGGTGATACATGATAGTTATTATTACTGTAAGCCATTTTTCCAAAATGTGTGTATACATATCAACACATACCAAGATCTTTTACCCGGCTATTTCACCCGTTTTGCTAGATATTTTCTTTAATTTATACTTTAATCTTAAAATAAATGTGGGACTTAAATTATTTTTTAAATTTAAATTTCAACCTGAGGTAACTTTTATACTGTACAAGTTTAAAACAGGTGGATTTTATATACTAGAAATTGTATTATTTTTTAGTTTGTGATTTTTTTTAAAAGGAGACTTATTTTTTGTAGGAAAGCTAGTTGAATTTTAAATATAAAGGTCAGCTGCATTAAGTTTTAAATATGATGCAAGTTTACAATGACTAACATATGGTTTTATAAATCTTATGATACTAATATAACAAATTAATAATATACATTATTATTATTATTATGATTTAGGATAAAAATCACAAAGATCGTTTATTAATTATAACAATTTATTACGGTTTAAATTAAAAGAAGCCACTTCCTTGTAAAGATCACGGCGGCCTGCTTATATGACTGCGGTCATATGAAACCCTAAGTTATTTTGGTAAAACCAAGTTGCCCTGATATGCCTGCGGCCTCCTTATCTGAAGGCGGCCTGCTTATATCCCTGTTGGCATATGTTTGGTAAGAATAAAATTATGGTGGTAATTATAAGTATATATGTTGGGCTTAACACCAATATCACATCTTGACCGTCCGTTTACTTCAATCTAACGGCCCACAATACGGATCCATGTGAAGTATTTTCGACCAATACTAGAAATTGATTTAATTTTAAATTTTTTAACTAGGAGACTTCTTACTTGGGGGAAAGCCTATGTCGCTGTCTGCGCGTAGGCCTGCTACTCCCTTCTCCAACTTCAAATAACATTACTTTTTTTTTTCTATACACATCAAACGTACGTGATAAGTTTCAATATACACATTAACTTTGCAATTCAATACGTTATATGTAATTATAATTACATCCAATAATATCCGGGTTATATTTTATTAAAAAATTTCATTAAACAAGTTAGAAATATAATTAAAACTACTCTCCAATAATCTTTTGTTCGTATTAATTTTTGGTGATACATGATAGTTATTATTACTTTAAGCCATTTTTCCAAAATGTGTGTATACATATCAACACATACCAAGATCTTTTACCCGGCTATTTCACCCGTTTTGCTAGATATTTTCTTTACTTATTATCATAAGTTCAAATAAATTGTAATTTAAATTATTTTTTAAATTTAAATTTCAACCTGAGGTAATTTTTATATAAGTTTAAACCAGTTGGATTTTATATACTAGAAATTATTTTATTTTTTAGTTTGTGATTTTTTTCTAAAAGGAGACTTTTTGTTGTAGGAAAGCCAGTTGAATTTTAAATATAAAGGTCAGCTGAATTAAGTTTTAAATATGATGCGAGTTTACAAACATAATCATATGTTTTTATAAATCTTATGATACTAATATAACAAATTAATAGTATACATTATAATTATTATGATTTAGGATAAAAATCACAAAGATCGTATATATATTAATTATAACAATTTATGGTTTAAAATAAAAGAAGCCACTTCGTTGTAAAGCTCCCGGCGGCCTGCTTATATGACTGCGTGCATATGAAACCCTAAGTTTATTTGGTAATACCAAGTTCAGCTCATATGCCTGCGGCCTGCTTATATGAAGGCGGCCTGCTGATATGCATGTGGGCATATGAAACCCTAATTTCTTTTGGTAAATATCAAGTGCATCTGATATGCCTGCGATTAACATTCCAACCATTCTAAAATGGTCATTATGTACATAATATTTCAAACTTAAAGACAACCACTCTTTACATAATATGTAAACCTTCAAATATCATAGAATTCCTTAGCCAAACATTCATATTTTAAGTTTTTGTATATCATAGAAAAACTTAGCCAAACATTCATATATGCATGAAACCCTAAGTTCCATGTGTATTTAGTAGTCACTCATCTGAACCAAGTTAAATATTTTATATTAAGGTACAAACATTGATTTCCCAGATAACTTCTATCAAAATTGGAGATCTCAAACAACATAGTATATAAGAGGGTTGACATCAAACCAACTGATCAACATCCATGCATTAATATATATATATATCCCGATAGGTACATTGATGATTTGGAAAACAATGTACGACGTACTTAATTAAGCATAGAGGAAGGATGTCTCTCCCTCGGAAAAGGAAAATAAGTTAAATAACAATATAGCGAGGGGCTGTCTCCCTCGCGAATTCAAATTAACATAAACCCTAAAAATACTTAGTAGACGTTTGTACTGCATGGCTGGACTCCAACGCGAATTCAAACAAACCGATCAATCATCGTCTAGGTCGATGACCACCGTCTTGGCTGGACTCGGCGGCGCCGATGGTAAATAAATCACAGGCGGAGGACTCTCAGCAGTAGCAGGCATCTTGCTTTGGGTGGGTGCAGCCGTCGGAGAGCTTTCCAGCATGAGTCTCCTCTGCAAGGCCACCTTCGACGAAGGGGTAGCGCTACCTTCGTCAGCGTTGAGAGCGGGACCATTGATGGTCGAATGTGCGGCATCGAACATCCACAATAAGTCAACCAGGGGCACGTCCCCGGCCAGTAAGGTCTTCAGCAGTGGCCCATGGCCTGTGTTGATGGCCCTTTGGAACAACAACTTGGTCATCATCTCCATGGTTGATAGTCTCGTAGCGAGACTCTCGTTGTAGTACTCCATACCTTGGGCGGATATGGGTGTTACTGGCTTCTGTGATGAGGACGATGAAACTGGTGTTTTCGGAGAGGGTTTGGCCTTGGGAGTGACTTTTGCTTTCTTCACCATCTTAGCTTGCTAACAAGTTTGGAAATGGGGAAGAGAAATGGGTGAAGAAGATTGAAGTGTGAAGAAGTTTGAAGTGTGAAGAAGATTGAATAGGATGCCCTAATTTATACACCATTGTAAATGGAATGGGATGGGAATAGTCAGCATGAGGCGTCGTGTACATGCATGATAATAATCATTACTTCTATTCAAAGCGTTTCATTGGGCGGTTTTTAATACCAATGGGTTTTGTTCATTTGCAATCAAGATGAGCCTAGCTAGGGTGATACCGTGATAGAGTGGGATTAATATCATATCATATCCGGAATTAATATACATAATAGTTATGTAGTTTATCCAAAATGCTCCATAATCTTGTTGGAAGAGAGGAGCGTTTAAACAATTCTTCTCAATGTCATTTATCTGATGAACAAAGTAAACAAACATACAAATCCTAAAGAAACCCTATAACTACAATGATACGGTTTTATCATGCCACTAGGGCTGATCGGGTCGGATTCGGTCAAAATGTAATTCATATTGGGCGGGTTTTGGTCAGAATCGGGTCAAGATCGTTTGGGTTTCGGCCTTTCGGGTCGGTCTCATTCAGGTTTCAAGTAGAAGTGGGTCTACATTTGTTACTATTATGTTATATATACTAAAACTCATACATAACATCGTATAATGTATCACACATAATAGTTTTACAAAAATAAAATAAAGTAGATAAATAATTAATTATTTTGAGTAATTACATTCAAATATTATTAAATGAGTAAATGCTAAAATTATTATATTATATTTTTAAAGGAATAGATTGTACATACTTGTTATACTTATTTTTGGATGGTGGCCCACAATTAGACCTGCCAAAACACAACCCGACCCGACCCAAACGCCCGGAAAAATTTCAACTCGGAAATTTTTTTGTACCCGAACCCGAAATACCCGGAAATTTTCTGGGTAATCTGGATTTCGACCCGGTGACCCGGTAATTTTGACCCGATTTACCCATTAGACCCGGTGACCCGATTGATCCGATTGATTTATAATTATATATGATTAATTTTTTTTTATCGAGATTCTAATTTATTACATTTTATAATTACAATCACTTGATTTTTCATTTTCAAATCAACTTTTATATTTATTTGTATTGTGTAATACTCCGTCCGATCGATAGTATTTGATTTTTTATTTTTCAACGAACTTTTTTAAGAAGATAAAATTCTAAAAAATATTAAAATATTAAAACAATTCTATGCTTATTACTAATTGCATGAAATTATTTTTAAAAAATTTGAAAATTTGATATTTGATATATTATTAGATTTTAGTAAAAATTACGAGAAATAATAAAAATCAAATATTTTAGATCAAATATATTATATGATTACAAGCACCAGAACTTATGAACAACGTTTTTAACTTTAGAATTTTAAATTTATCGCAAAATTATCAAATCATGATTTTTTTTAATGTAAAAAAGAAAAAATTGACCAACCCGAAATCGACCCGAAATGACCCGGAAACCCGGCCGAAACCCGTATTACCCGGGACCCGAAGTGACCCGACCCGAATGACCCGTTTGACAGGTCTACCCACCATCCAAATGAAATTTCATAAAATCATATGAAAGTTCATAAAATACAAGGGATTGAAAATATAAAGCTCATGGTGTAATGACACTTCATATACTTTAATGTAAAAATAATATGAAAGTTTTAAAAAAAAATTATGTTAATTTCCACCCTGGTTAACTGCTTATATATATGAAAGTTTTAAAAAAAATTATGTAAATCTATCATAGGTAGCTGCTTTTATATATATATATATATATATATATATATATATATATATATATATATATATATATATATATATATATATATATATATATATATATATATATATATATATAATTAGTTACGTATTAAAAATATATATCTTTAATTATATATATAGAAATGATGTCTATCTATGATAACCATGTTAATATTTTTTTATTTTGCTTTTATTATAAGTCCAAATACGGATTATATAGGTTGTTGAACATCTCAAGATCTTAATCCGATAGGACATGCAGGCTGCGGCTTTATAGGAAATTGTTATGTAGAAGTCTACGGTCTGCGCTTCGGCCTGTGGTGGATTAGACAATTGAGAGTCCTTTATAGGAAATTGTTACTTCGTTTCGGAAGTGGGCGTTTTAAAGCAATCCATATTTTTAAATTTTTTGATAAAGTGATGTTTCAACAACAAAAACTTACTACTCCGTACTGTAAAAAATATTATAATTGAGGTTTAAAATATGTATGTACATATGACTACGAGAGTAAGACCATGGACGTTTATAATATGTACTCCGTAATATGTAATATGGAGGTGTCACTTTACACTTTTTTATTTATTACATTTAATTTTTGATATATTTTACTTCAAAATTTTTGATAAGGTGATTATTAATATTAATATTAATATTAATACATATAATGAAAAAACAAAACGGAACACAATTACATGTAGAAATATATTATGAAATTGATAAACCGGATCAACATGAAATCTTATTTTTTGTTTCAAAGTCAAAATTCGTTGATTAATTAAAATGACATTACATTACACCAACGGCAACACATAAAATAAAACTCAAACTTGAAAACCATATGCCAAAATAAAACAACAACATGTCAAATACGATGTGAAATGAAAGATACTCAGAACATAACAACTGACCAATAACAAACATATTAGTCGATGCTCCCGTCAATGATCTTCCCTATCTTCGCTATCTTCAATCGCAACTTGTGGTTCTCCGTCTCTAGCTCCGATAGTTTTTCCGTAAGCTCTTTAATACGGTTGTCCCTAGCAACAACTTGATCTTCGAGTTGTGGATTCTCCCTCCGCAATTGGTGTTTTTTATCACGCAAATTTGAGATCCTACGACGAAGAATGTCCATGGCTTCGTGGCTTCCATCATATAAAATCTCTTCAAACTGCTCTTTGTGACATCGCTTGAGTTGATACTTGTCCTCTGCATCGAACCATGGCTCGGTATATCTACGATCCATTTGAGTGAGGATAGTATTTGGAAGTGAAGAGTGAACAAATTCGTTTGTAGAAGTAGAATTTGGAAGAAAGGATGAGTTCTGTCATACAATATGATGTGTATTTATAGGCATACAAATTACAAGACAACTCTTTTTTTTTCGATAAGATATGTGTGTGTGTGTGTATATATATATATGTATATATATATGTATATATATATGTATATATATATGTATATATATATGTATATATATATGTATGTATATATATATGTATATATATATGTATATATATATGTATATATATATGTATATATATATATATATGTATATATATATATGTATATATATATATATGTATATATATATATATCTCTGTGTGTGTATATATATATATGTGTGTGTATATATATATATATATATATATATATATATATATATATATATATATATATATATATATATATGAAAACAATATCGAGATACGATGGTGTCATTTTGTTATATTGGATATTTTATTTTATAGAAAAATGATAAGTTTTCTACCAAATTAAGATATAAGGTTGGATGTACATTAGTATTGGGTTGATTATTAAAATGGTTTAGGGTGCCGATTTGGTAAAACTTAAAAAGTTGGGTCAGCTTCAGTAATCCAGGGTGGAGATTTGGTAAGAATAAACTTGTGGTGGGCATTATAAGTATTGGGTTGATTATTATAACGGTCCACACTCGGAATGGATGCTAACTACTCCCCAACTGCGGCTGCTTGCCGGGCGGCCTGCTTCTCCCCTAATATTTTTCACTACGTGATTAATAATCACATCGAACTTACATATTATCATGCATGATTGTCGGTTATTGTGGATAGATTATGGCTAACAAATAGTTCCAATGAAAGATGAGATCCATGGCGTCCCAACACAATTAAAACATCGATTGACAACGTCACTAACGTTAACACGTACACTGATAGAATAAAACACAAAGACGTACATAAAACAACCAACAAACACGAGGATCACTCAAACACCCACTCGGAATTCATCCACTCTCCATGGCGTCGGATGTGAGAAGTTTTTGACCATGTTCCTCTTTGGTAGAGTTCGTATTGAACGAGATACATTGAACCGTCTCGCTTGCGCTTAGTCGCGTAGCCGTGCCGCCACATGTCCCGCGTCCAAACATCTACCTCGCCAAACTGGAAGACGGCTGCATCCACATGCATATGGGGTGGCACGAACCTGAGCTTGGAATGATGCACGACCTCCCGCAGGCCGGGCCGATCTCCCGTCCTCGGCCAACAAAGACGCGTACTCCACCCTAGCATATGTTGACGCTAACACGTCCAACACCACGGCCGGAGAGTATGTGCCTACAATGCCGTGACCCGAGCCCATGACCTCCACCATTGTACCTACTGTATAGTGCTCCATAATGGGATATGGGGGATCTGCATATATTACCACATATATATTGAAAATACGTGGTATGCATGATATAAGACGTAAGGGATCATGATATATAAATATAATACAACGTCTATACCTTCTAGATAAGGGAAATACACCGGGTTGACGCTCCATCGATTATCAACCCACTCGTTGTGGGCTCGCAAGGACGTCGCGGTTTCCCAAGTTGCTAAACCATTCACCGGGGAGACAACACGATACTCATCCCGTAGTACAACCTCAACACGGGTGTGCCACCACACACCCTCGACGTAAATATCTACCTCGTCACCCACAACGAACCCTAGGTATATGAACTCGGGCCTAGTCGAGATCGGTCGTACAAGACATGCGTGGATATCCTCTCGCTGAAGCGCACCCTCCCGAGTAGTCCGGTGAGTGTACTCCACCTCCACATACAATTCGCCTATTACACGGTGTACGGTCCCCTCCTCAAACGATCCTATCATGTTGTCCGTGCCAACGACATCGATCGGTTGGCTAGGATATATGTCATATCTAGACATCCTTCGTAACAAGGGGATAAAGATCTGCAAAAAAAAAAAAATTGCAAACATGCTAGTAAGTTGTGGGTGTTAAGAAGGTAACATACTAGCATAAAAAGTGATTTAAGAATTGAAGAAGGTACACTGGTCTATATATGGAGTTCCCTAGCTTGTTGAATGGATTTCAAGCTAGTTTTAGTAAGTTGTGGATGTGATCTTCACTCGTGATGGGTATAAAATAGGGAATTTGGGGGGGGGGGGGGGGGGGGGGTTGGGTTGGGGGATTAATACAAACCACCCACATTCATTTTTTTTATTGAGTTTTGACTGTTGCAGATATTTAACCTCAAATAAGGGGTACAATTGCATTTTCAAATAAAATAAACCCCAAAAACATAAAATAAGCTATCAAATGTGACTTATTTTTAAACCCCTAATTTTAACTAAAACCCCACAAATAAACACCCCATACACAACTACTAATTTAAGCTCTTTATTTTAGTAGTTTATAAACTACTAAAATAATCACCCATACACACCCATACTCCGTATTAACTACTTATAGACTATTGCATTAGGTAATATATCAAGAGTAGATATATCCTACAACACCTAATTAGTGTGCCATTCAGGCACAGAACCAGGATTTCAATCTTGGGTGGGCTGAATTTACATATAATTTTAATTTTCGCATTTTAAAAAAAAAAATACCCATCAAATGATAACTTAATTCATATTTTTTTATCTATATTTAAATAAAGTGACTTCAAAAAATAAATACCCATCAAACGATAAATTAATTCATATTTTTTTTATCTATATTTAAATTAAAGTGGCTTCAAAAAATAAATACCCATCAAATGATAAATTAATTCTTTTTTTTTTATGAAATTATTTAGCCAAATGTCCATTTTATCCACATCCTTTTGCAAAATGTCCAATTAAAAAGCGGTTTTGCTAAATGTCCAAAATATTTTCGAAAACCCCATAATACCCTTACCTTTATAATTCTCCAATTGTCGGTTGCAGGCGGTTCCATCATCATTCCCGTCTTCTCTCTTCTGCTCCAGGCGCAACTGCTTCTCCTCGACGATTCCACGCCATTTGCGGTTCCAGGCGGTATTCCTTCCACCGTTTATCTCGTTTTCGCGCCGGTTCCCCTGCTGCTATCTTCTCCCAGTTCGATTTCGTGTCGATCTTCGTGCTTCTAATGGCGTCGTCATCAGGTATTGGACTACTGCTCACTGTCGTTTCAAATGAACTCGGTTTCTGTTTAGGGTTTTTGCAATTTCTGTTTGCATTTGGACATCTCCTTCCATTTCCTGCTTGTTTTTCTCTGGTTGTCGTCAGTTTGTTGGTTAATTTGGGTTTGTTTTTGTGATTTTATCCTGTTAATCACCGGTTAGGGTTTGTGTTTTGCTTTTATTTGTATGTAAGGGTTATGAGTTTGTGATATGATCCATTGTTTGTTTATTGAACTAATTTCGTTTCAAATTTAGCATTTATGCACAGTTGTTTGATCAATTTGATATTCATGGTGACAGTAGTTTCCCTTTTTGGTTACAGGATGTTGTAAGCCATTGTTCTGTCTGTTTTTGTGATTCTTCTGTTTTCTATAAGGTTTCTGAGTTTGTGATATGATGCTTTATTTCTTCCTTGGACTGATTTTGTTTTGAATTTAGTATTTATGTATTTCATCTATTCCTCAAGTGTGGTGACAGTAGTTTATATGTTTGGTTATAGTCTGTTCTATGTCCGTTCATTGTGGGAGACCATTCATTGCTTAGAATTATCCTTTTAGTGACACCATATATTCCCACTGTTTTAATGTTTTACACCCCATTAAGCTTTGCTTAGCATTAGCTCCTTTAGGGTTGTTGCTTCCCTTGTCCTAGGGGTATCCATTTGGTGACTCCATTCCTTTTGGTTACATGATTCTTTTCCACCACACATGTATCTTTGCTTAGCATTAGCCCCTTAGGGTTGTTGCTTCCCTTGTCCTAGGGGTGTCCAGTTGGTGACACAGTTAATTTTGATGACACCATTACTCCTGCTGACAGAGTATTTGCTTAGCATTAGCCCCTTGAGGGTATTTGATTCCCTTGTCATAGGGTTGTCCTGTTGGTTACACCATTACTCCTGCTGACACCCCTCATCTCTCAATGAAGCACTGTACATAACATTCATTACTCCTGCTGACAGAGTATTTGCTTAGCATTAGCCCCTTTAGGGTATTTGATTCCCTTGTCATAGGGTTGTCCTTTTGGTGACACCTTTTCGTGTGGTGAAACCCCTAATTTCTTAATGAAGTACTGTACATAACATTTTAGGGTTTAGGGCCTTGGCCCTAAACCCTAAAGACTCAACCCTAAACCCTAAACCATACTGTACACCACATGTCCTTGTGGTGACAGTATTCTTTACATTGTTTAGGGTTTAGGGTGCCCTTGTTCTTTATCTTTTGTGTATTTATGTATTTGATATATTTCTTATGATTTATGACAGTAGTTTATCTATTTGATTACAGTCTGTTATATGCCCTTGTTCTTTCTCTTTTGTGTATTTATGTATTTGATAAGTCTCATGTTTGGTGGTAGTAGTTTATCTCTTTGGTTACAGTCTGGTATGTTTCTGTTATGATAACATTATCTTCCATATGGTGACATTTCATTTTTATTTATTTATGTTTGAATTTGATATGTTTTTCAGGTAAAGATATTGTGCTCTTTAGTGAACCTTCTCCTTTGGAGACATCATTTCCTCTTGATTCTGCTGGATTTAAGTTCATTGTCCCTGAGAAGAAGCGTTTCCATGCACATCTTAATGTATACTCAAAGCCTGCTGTTATTGATATCATTCGGGAGGGGTTGTCTTCATCTGATTGGGCTGCCCTCATTGATGGCTGTTTTGGGGCAATTGTGCGTGCTGGTGATCGCCTGTATTTCTATTCTCAACTTGTCCATCAGATGCTGCTACATGAAGTGGAGACTAAGAAAAAGAATGAAATGTGGTTTAAAGTTGGACGACATTTGTTAAGGTTCTCGCTTGCTGAGTTTTGCTGTGTAACTGGGTTGGTTTGTGAAGATAATGGTTCAGATAAGTCTACCTCTCCTCAAGTTGATATGGAGGAGTTTTTGGGTGTTTCTGAGTGCAATTTGGATGGTCTTATTGCAATTTTTAAAAAGGAACCAAAGGTGTCTCCGAAGAAACTATCCTTGGCATACCTACTACTGATTGAGGGTGTTTTGCTCCCCCAGAGGAAAAACTATTATGTCCGTCAACAGTATGTTGATCTTGTTTCTGATTTGGTCAGATTATCGGTGTATCCTTTTGGACGTCTTGTCTATTTGGAAACATTGTCTTTTTTGAAGAAAGGCATGCGATCAGAACAAGCCAACATAGGTGAGAGGTTTGGCTACAATGTTTTCGGTTATCCCTTGGCATTTCAGGTAGTTCCCTTCTACTTACTTTTAAGTTCCAATTTTTATTGTGGTTGCCTATTATTTTTATATTATTGTTCTTTTATTCTAATTTTTGTCCTTATTGTTGTTTTGATCTCAGGTTTGGATTTTAGAAGCAATTCCTAAAATTGCTTCAATGACATGTTGTGACTTTGCATTTTGTGAAGGATTACCTGCCTCTATTGTTTGGTATAGTGAAAATGTTGATTTCTGCATTAATTATGAGAAGTGTGCTGAAAATGTTGATTTCTACTCGAAAGAAGGACTTAGTTAGAAAGTCACCATTGGGGAAAAAGAAGTTAATTGCCACTGATGCTACGTCTGATTTTGAGAGTCCTGTCCCTCTCAAGAAGGCAGGTGTGACACGGTCCATGAGCACTGCTGCCAGTCCTGTTCCTCTCAAGCAAGCAGTGGTTACACGGTCCAAGCGCAGTGATTCTCCTGTGGTGAAGAAGAGAGAGTTGAGAAGCTCTGTTGCTGTTGATCAGCCTATGAAGAAGAAGCAACGAGTGATGCCATCTCGGCAATCTTCAAAGAGCCAATCTCCCTCTAAGAGTAAAGAAGAAGCAAAGAAGGTTGACAAAGTTCCAACTCATGCAGACAAGCCAAAGAAATCCAAGTTTAAGCTACCTAGACCTGTTCCTCCTACAGGTGATAAGTTTAGTGCCCCTAAGTCAGAGTCTGCACCTGATTTGCCTTCCTCTTCTATTCCTGCAAGTGATGATCTTCCTGGTTGGGCTAAAGATTTGTTTGGAAAAGCTGAATTTATTGAAGGAATTATCAAATCTTTTAGGGCATCCTTTGAGAAGATTGAATCACAGTTGAAGGAGTGTGTTTCTAAGATCATTGGACTTGAGCAGAGAATTGCTTCACTAGAATCTCATCGTTCTAATGACAGTGAAGCCGCTCTAAAAAAGTTTCGTGAAGAATTGGATGCATCTCTCAAGCCTGAAATGGATGGGATTAGGGAGAACTGCTCTCAGATTTCTCAGCATGGGTATCCTTTTAGCTGTTTAAATGAAACGGATGACAACGATACTTCCACCGAGTCTGACCCTGCAGATTATTGTGTTCGTCCATCAAATAATGCGTCAACTTCAATAGATGGTGATGTTGATTGCACTGCTGATGGGACAGATCTGGAGTCACCAGAGAAAGCTGATGACAGTGTTCTTCCTTCTGTTGATGACAGTGTACTTCCTTCTCCTGATAAGATTGCTGCTGACAGTGCTATTGCTACTGCTGAAGTCCTTGCTTCTCTGGCTGAAGCTGGTGAAATTGATGTTCCTGTTAATTCTGTGTTTGTCTCAAGTGCAGTGGGTGTTTCAGATGATAAGGTTAATCTCAGTGGTGTTCCTGCTGACAGTGGTGTGCCTCCAACTTTAGTCATTATCTCAACAGATGGAACTGATGATTCTAGTGTTGCTCCCACTGAAGTTATTCTATCATATTCCACCAATATTGGTCTTTCTGTTACTCCTACAGTTTTTCTTTCTTCACGGGAGTGCATTGCTGACATTAATGTGCCAAAAGATGTGCTTGGTGACAGTGTTGGAGGTGATACTGTTGTTGTTATTTCGACTGATGAAATTAATGACAGTTTTGGTTCTAGTGACATTGTTGCTCCTACTGTTGTTCTTTCTTCACTTGAGATCAATAAAGACAGTAGTGTGGCAAAAGAGGTGGCTGGTGACATTGTTGGTGATGATACTGCTGTTGGTGCTTCAAATGATGGAGTTGATGACAGTTCTGGTGTTGGTGTCATTCTTGGTTATTCATCTGATGTGAATGATGAGAGTGTTGCTACTGATGTTAATGTTTCTGCTACAGAGAGTATACTTCATAACATCACTGATTTTATGCAGCTCGTACCGTCAGATGAAGAAGAGGTTCCATTACGGCGTTCCCATAGGGTTGGGAAAACTGCCCCTGCAGTCCAAACTCCTTATACAAATCCATGTAAACCA
Source organism: Persicaria tinctoria (assembly GCA_037127255.1). NCBI lineage: Eukaryota > Viridiplantae > Streptophyta > Magnoliopsida > Caryophyllales > Polygonaceae > Persicaria > Persicaria tinctoria. The sequence goes on along the minus strand of JBANSL010000007.1, from coordinate 12,551,774 downwards.
AAGAAGCCTCGCCTTCCAAAAGAACCGACTAACTCTTTTCTAACCAAAGAGGCTCGTACTGATTTTTATACTGGCTTTAGATCTCTTGGGTAATTATCTGTTTTTTTTTTATTATCTATCTTCTCTTTTTTATATTTCTACTTTCCTATTATAATTTTATTCATCTTTGGTGTTATTTTTATATTTTTTGTGTTTTTGTAGGCGTGATGGAATGATTTATGGGTTTACTGTTGACATGAACAAGTCGTTTTTTACTGAGCTGGTGGGGAAGGGCAACTGGCTTCTTGATATTGTAAGTTCATATTTGTGTTATTTGGTCCTATGTACATGTATTTTTCTTGTTGATTACAGTTGGTGACAGTAGTGTGGTGACAATTAGGAATTATTCTTTTTCTTTTCACAGCATATTGATGAATCACTTTATCATTTGAGAAAGCGCCTTCACGACTTTCCTGATCAACATTCAAGCAGTCTTATATTAGACACCATTTTTATTACCAAGATTGGGGCGTACGATCCTGATTTAATTAGAAAGCACCCTACAATTGATGAGTCTTTCTACAAGTATTTCATTGGTCTCTCTCCTCCTTGTGGGAAGTCTTGGGACAGTGTCAAGAAGGTCTATACCCCTTTTAATATTGATAACAAGCATTGGGTTGCACTTGAAATTCAGTTGGATTCGAAGCACATTATTGTGTATGACTCCCAGTGTAATTACTACAAAGAGGAAGTTATAGCTCAGAAGCTTGCTCAGACTTGCCATATGCTTCCTATTCTAATGATGAAGAGTGGCGTGTTTCCTGATGTTGATGACACTCCCTTTGTTGTTGAGAGAGTATCGGGTTTGAAGCAAAATGAAGAAGGGTACCTTCTGTTTGCCATCTTTTTATTCTCTTTATTTATTTATTTTCTGTTTCATTAGATTACATCTGCTCACTTTTTCTTTGTGTGTTTATTATGTAGGGGTAGTTGTGGGGTTTACACCATAAAGCACATTGAGCACCTTGTATTTGATGGTGATATGGATCTTATCAATGACGACTATGTTCAGGCCTATCGTGAGAGGATTGCAGCTGATCTCTTTGCCAAGCAATGGACATTTGTTTAGTTTATCACATAAGTTTCTGTAGTTGGGACAGTGTAGCTTTGAAATTCCTAAATACATTTACTTATCTAATTATGGGATATTTAGTTGATGTAAGTTGCATGGTGACACTTTGACATACTTGAACCAAGTTTGTTGTATTTTGGAATGAATGTTTTCATATTAATATCTATGTTCCTTTTAATCATTTTATGTATTATGCCTTTTATATTTGTTAAGTCTCCATAATTTACTTTCAAAGTTTGATGATTTCTGGTGACAGGCTCACTGTTTTTACTCTGGTGACAGTGTTTGGTGACACTAACCATTCTGATGACAGAATTTTTGAAACTGTTTTCAGTTTGGTGACACCATTTTTTATTTTTATTTTTATTGTAAACCACATGTATCTTTGTTTAGCATTATCCCCCTTTGTGTATTTTCTTCCTTTGTCATAGGGTTGTTCTTTTGGTGACACCGTTTCTTTGGTGACATACCACATGTCCTGGTGACAGCCTCCTTTACACTTTTTTCAATTGTGGTGACAGAGCTTGTGGTTACACCTCAAGTGCTTTGTTGGCAGATTATATGTACTGAAAAACACTTGAATCAATTTGTTTCATTTTGAACAGAAACTAAAAGTTGGTGATAGTTTATATAAAAGCTGGTGACAGTGTAAGAAACTGGTTACAACTAACATTGTATTCAATATAAGAAGAACAAAAACATAAAATGTACTAAAACTCAATGTAGCATAAACTGTCTAGCTGGTCTGATGACTCTTTGATCCTTTTCATCTATATTCTCCAACTGAAGGCTTCCTTTTTTTTTTGAGGTCGGCCGCTTCTTTTACGCACCAATGGTGGGTGACATCTCTGCTGTTTGATGTCATCTGGCACAATCCAATCCGCTTCTTGTAACACTGGATATATTGTCTCTTGATAAGCCAAGGTCCAAGCTTCATTTGTGTAATAAGTGCTAATATACCTCAAAACAGCCAGTTTTTTCTCTCTGATGACAGCAAGCGCGTGTACACAAGGTATCTTGTCGTAATCAAATACCTTACATGTACAAGATTTCTGATTCAGATCAACAAGAACCCTATTCATGCCACCAACAACTTCAAACTGGAAGTCATTCAGTTGTTTGACATTGTACATTCCTGATTCACTGCATCTTATGTACACTGTATCACTGATTTTTTTTGGAAGATCAAAGCTGTTATCCTCAGATTCTTTTCTGCGATCATTGAACCATGTTGTTAGTTTCTCTCTGATTGCATTCAGTAGTTCTACAACTGGGAATGATCTATCTTCACCGAATACACTATTGATTGTCTCTGCATTGTTTGAAGTCATCATATTGTACCTGTCAGCTTTTGAATAAGCTCTTGCCCATTTCTCAAACTTCAGATCTTCAAGAAATTTCTTCATATCGCTGTTGGCATTAGTAATGCATTCAAAGTAGGTGTTGAATCCTGATACTGTGTAACTGTTTGCAGCTTGTTCAAACCACTCACACAGACTCTTCTTCTTGAATTTTGACATTATATTCTGCTTCAAGTGCCATCTGCAGTAATAGTGCTTAGCATTTGGGTAAACCAACTCTAATGCTCTTGCAATGCTTTGATGACGGTCAGAAACAAAAACCAGCTCTTCACTTGATGGGATGACTGTTGCTAGCTTGTTGAAGAACCACTCATAAGAGGCGTTGTTTTCTGAGTCAACCACTGCAAAGGCAATGGGGTATATTTGATGATTTGCATCTTGTGCAGAAGCTGTGAGAAGAGTCCCTTTGTATTTTCCTTTTAGAAATGTACCATCTACCACTAGTACCTGTCATATTGAGTCTGTGATTACAGTTTTGCAGGTATCAAACTTATCTAAAAAATATTGGAAAATATTTGGTTACAGTAATCAAGCTCACGTTTGATGACATGCATGTAATATAGATACTGATATCAAAATTGATGACAATATTCCCATCTCATACAACAATTGTACTCGAGATTACATAATAGGCATGTAGTAGTTATGATTAAATTTAAGAAATCCATTGATGACAGGCATACAAATTAATCAAACCCAGCTATCATAATGTAAGAATTTGTACCTTTCGCAGAATTGGGAATGCACGGATACATTGTCCAAATGCAATGAACAAATACTTGAACCTTGATTGGGAGTCAACTTGAATGAAGGTGACAGTTCCAGCATTATGTTGCTTTAGGACACAACAATATGCTGGTAATAATCCATAGCTTCCTTTTGATGACCCCTTTACCATCGCTATTGCTGCATCATGAGCTTTCCATGATTTCCAGTAGCTCACATTTATTTTCAAGTAAGTTCTTATGATGTTTCTAATCTGACTTGGAGTTGGCCCCTTTTTGATGTCTTCATATCTGTTCATATGATGTAAAAGAGTCAATAAAATATCAGAGGAGTGATTACAGGAAGGAATTACAGTATATTTCACCTTGGTTTGATCTTTTCAGCAACAAGTTTGTAGTTAGGAGCGCGGCGTTTTCCAATCCTTACTTCCAAACTGCAACTATGTTCTTGATTGTATTTCAAAATTTGAAATATAGTTGACCCAGTTAAGATGGCACCGTGAATTTTCCAATCGCAACTCTTATCAACACAAACTGTTATGTAATACCTTGGTGTTGTCTTTTTCACCTTGTAAGAAAACGTTTCATGTGCAACCAACAATGCAATAGCATCTTTCAAATGTTCTTTTGTTTTGAACAGTTGTCCCGCAACTATAATAAGGACCCCTTTTCTTGAACTTATAGATTCTGAATAATTTGTGGACATTGTAGTGCTACTGATGACACTCTCAATCTCGGTATCATCTCCATTATCATCTGTATCATTGGCATTATTTATGCAGTCTACATCATCATTCTGCACACAGAAGCTGTCTTCCATCACATATGTATTCTTGAAATAGCTGTCAGCATGTAAAACCAACTGATTTTCATCATTCATGGAGTGTGTAACCCGATCTTCAATGATTTCCTTTACAACAGTAGCATATAAAGGCAATGTCCAATTCACTTCCTTCATTTCACTCATTTGAAAGAAACTCCTCAAATCACTGTCATTATCAATCAAAAAAGGCTCCATAGTTTTCTTGAAAGGATGCAAATGGCTGAATTGAAGATTAGGAGCCAAACTGTCACTGTTGATGAATCTGTTGATTATCTCAGTATTCATCTCATACATACTCATAGGTTGATTGATGACAATCACTTTTGATGACACATCCCCAACAAACACTAAATCATCTTCTTCCATCTTCCATTCTCCTCCAAATTTGACCGTTAGCAGATTGACATCCATTATACCTGTTCCCTGGTGACATCTCTTAAGCTTAATACACAGCTATCAAAATGAAATTGCAAATAGATGCTGGGATGACAGGCATCCAGTGTTATTCAAACACATGTATCAAAAATAAAACTGAGATGTTGTGATGACAGGCATCCAATTTCACTCAAACACAGCTATCATAATGAAATTGCAATTAGATGCTGGGATGACAGGCATCCAGTGTTATTCAAACACATGTATTAAAAATAAAACTGAGATGCTACTGATGACAGGCATCCAATTTCACTCAAACACAGCTATCAAAATCAAATTGCAATTAGATGTTGGGATGACAGGCATCCAGTGTTATTCAAACACATGTATCAAAATAAAACTGAGATGCTACTGATGACAGGCATCCAATTTCACTCAAACACAGCTATCAAAATCAAATTGCAAATAGATGCTGGGATGACAGGCATCCAGTGTTATTCAAACACATGTATCAAAAATAAAACTGAGATGTTGTGATGACAGGCATCCAATTTCACTCAAACACAGCTATCATAATGAAATTGCAATTAGATGCTGGGATGACAGACATCCAGTGTTATTCAAACACATGTATTAAAAATAAAACTGAGATGCTACTGATGACAGGCATCCAATTTCACTCAAACACAGCTATCAAAATCAAATTGCAATTAGATGCTGGGATGACAGGCATCCAGTGTTATTCAAACACATGTATCAAAATAAAACTGAGATGCTACTGATGACAGGCATCCAATTTCACTCAAACACAGCTATCAAAATCAAATTGCAAATAGATGCTGGGATGACAGGCATCTAGTGTTATTCAAACACATGTATCAAAAATAAAACTGAGATGCTGTGATGACAGGCATCCAATTTCACTCAAACACAGCTATCATAATGAAATTGCAATTAGATGCTGGGATGACAGGCATCCAGTGTTATTCAAACACATGTATTAAAAATAAAACTGAGATGCTACCGATGACAGGCATCCAATTTCACTCAAACACAGCTATCAAAATCATATTGCAATTAGATGCTGGGATGACAGGCATCCAGTGTTATTCAAACACATGTATCAAAATAAAACTGAGATGCTACTTATGACAGGCATCCAATTTCACTCAAACACAACTATCAAAATCAAATTGCAATTAGATGCTGGGATGACAGGCATCCAGTGTTATTCAAACACATGTATCAAAAATAAAACTGAGATGCTGTGATGACAGGCATCCAATTTCACTCAAACACAGCTATCATAATGAAATTGCAATTAGATGCTGGGATGACAGGCATCCAGTGTTATTCAAACACATGTGATAACTCCCTCCCTTGATGAAAATCGGAAAAGATGTTCCAAAGGCTTTGACAGGATTTTTGTGTCAAAAGCCTTGGAACGTTAACAGTTGATGAAATACAAAACCTAACTTATTATTCGTATATTATTTTATCTTATTATATACTTCCTTTATATTATATATATTCGTTGGACTAACCATTTCAGGAAGTATAAATCAAGATTACATCCTTCCTTTTACTTGTTGAGAAGATCGGTTCAAAAATAGATCATGGCTTCTAAGTATCCTTAAATAGAAGATCCAAGATCAAAACCTGATTGGAAAGAGCCGTTGGAGATCTGGTGTTCAAGATCCTCACGCTCCATGCCATCTTCATGCTATTATATAAAGGAAAGGAAGGAGAAGACAGAAACACAAGTGCTACACACGAGCTTCAATTCATTCAAGCGATCTGTCTTCCAAGTGTCTCTCTGCAAAGCGCTCAAATAGTTTGTTGTTTATTTCAAAGCCTTTGAGAGTCACTGTGAGCTTATAGGATATATTCATTACAAGTGTTACTCGAGAGTTTATAACTCGGGAAGTTGCATTAGGCTATTGATTTGCGAGAGTTAGAGGATTGTACTAGATAGCTGAGAGAGGTGGGGCTCTTCTAGATTGGTCTAGGACTCCAAGGGAACGTGAGTTGACTAGATTGCAATTGTATAGGAGAGAGGCTTCTCGGTGAGCTATTAGGATCCTAAGCTAAGCATTCAATAAAGCCTTTGACTCCTAGGGTTGTGGAAGAACCCTAGGCGGGGACGTAGGCCAGTTGTCCTGAACCTCGTAAACAATTACTCATGTCCTTTACTTATTTGCTTTACCTTATTTCCGCACTTGGTTCGATTGTCTAACTTTGTGATTCAGGTCTAATCTCAAAGGTTTTGGTTCCAGCTCCAAAAGTCTTGAGACTTTCTGCGAAAAACGGGCATACTCTATTCAACCCCCCCTCTTCTAGAGTATTTCCTATTACATTGTTTTTTATATTATCGAACCGTCAACATGTATTAAAAATAAAACTGAGATGCTACTGATGACAGGCATCCAATTTCACTCAAACACAGCTATCAAAATCAAATTGCAATTAGATGCTGGGATGACAGGCATCCAGTGTTATTCAAACACATGTATCAAAATAAAACTGAGATGCTACTGATGACAGGCATCCAATTTCACCCAAGCACAGCTATCAAAATCAAATTGCAAATAGATGCAGGGATGACAGGCATCCAGTGTTATTCAAACACATGTATCAAAAATAAAACTGAGATGTTGTGATGACAGGCATCCAATTTCACTCAAACACAGCTATCATAATGAAATTGCAATTAGATGCTGGGATGACAGGCATCCAGTGTTATTCAAACACATGTATTAAAAATAAAACTGAGATGCTACTGATGACAGTCATCCAATTTCACTCAAACACAGCTATCAAAATCAAATTGCAATTAGATGCTGGGATGACAGGCATCCAGTGTTATTCAAACACATGTATCAAAATAAAACTGAGATGCTACTGATGACAGGCATCCAATTTCACTCAAACACAGCTATCAAAATCAAATTGCAATTAGATGCTGGGATGACAGGCATCCAGTGTTATTCAAACACATGTATCAAAAACAGAATTCCGGATTACAGTACAAAAATCACCAAATTTGCGACTGAGATGAAAATCATCAACTAAGATCAAAATCAATGACAATATTCACGTATCAAACAACAAACGAGCACAAATTCGATATTTACCTCTTTTGAAATCTGAATTCGGGATTACAGTGCTATAGCTGAGCACAAATTCGTTCAGGTTTGATGACTGATGGCGAAATCGACGATGCCTGATGAAGAAATTGGCGTTCCTGCTTCAGATCGAGATCGAAATCTTCGAAATCAGGGAAATCGGGGAGGCCTGGTGAAGAAACTCGCGTTCCTCCTCGTCGTTCCGTGGATCAGAAGAAATTTCCGTTCGGCAATAGGATAAAATAGGAGGGTATTGAAGTTAGGGGTAAAAATGTCAATTTTGGACATTTTGCAAAAGCCACTATGAAAATGGACATTTTGCAAAACAGCCCCCTTATTTTGGACGGTTAGCAAAAAAATCCTTTTTTTAATCTGTGTTTAAAGTAAAGGGGATTTTAATCTGTGTTAGTAAAGGGGATTTTGGTGGGCCACCAGCTTTTGCAAAAAGGCGTACAGAAGTAAAAATTGAAGCTGTGGCAGGATTCGAACACGGCCCCCCACGCTCTACTCTAATCTCCCCACCAATTGAGCCACCTAAACAATATGATGCATCTCTACCTATATTATATCTATTCTAATAAAATGGGGTGGGCTGTAGCATTACACATGTACAATATAAATATAATTTTTTAATACTTAAAAAATACCACAAATAATAGACAGTATGATTTCTGTAAATTTTCCTTTCCTTTTTTATAAGTTTATACACATATTGTAAAAAAATACTATTGATGGAGAAAGGATGATTATACAAATATAGACAGTATGATTTTCTTTTTTATAAGTAAGTCACATGAAGATAATTTTATAATTTGGAAAATAATAGACAGTATAATGGGGAAGAATCTTTCCTTTTTCAAACACTACAACCGAGGACATCCCAATCAGCTTTAAAGTAAGTTGTCATTTGGAGTTGACAGCAACCTGCGTCTCGGGCTGTGGTGATATAGACAATTGAGGGAAACATAGACTCCGTTTTGAAGCAATGCATAACGGGTAGATTTATGTCCGCATTTATTCAATCTTAAAAAAATTATAAAAATTATTTACGTATTCAATATATGTTGATAAATTGTATTTTTGAAAAATCATGTTTTAAAATTTATTATAATTATATTTCATAAATAATAACTTGGTAAGTTTTAACTTTACACATTTATATTTATTAAACGGAAATGTTGATTTAGTTAACTTAAAATTTTTTGTGGATGATATAGATTATTAATATTAATATTCATACATATATTTACAAAAAATAACACAATTAAATGCAGAAATATATGCCAAAATCTCTTCCAAGTCGAACTTCATTGATTAATTAAAATGACATTACATCAAAGACAACACCTAAAAAAAAACTCCAACTTCAAAACCATATACCAAAATAGAACAACAACTCGTAAAATACGATGTGAAATTAAAGATACTCGGAACATAACAATCGAACAATAACAAACATATTAGTCCATGATCCCGTCAATGATCTTCCCTATCTAGGATATCTTCACACGCAACTTGTGGTTCTCCATCGCCAGATCCGAGATTTTTTCCGTAAGCTCTTTCACATGGTCGTCCCTAACATCAACTTTATCCCATAGTTCTGGATACTCCTTCTGCAATCGGTGTTTTTTATCACGCAGAGTTGAGATCCTACGACGAAGAATGTCCATGGCTTCGCGACTTCCATCATATAAAATCTCTTCCAAGTCCTCTTTGCGAAATCACTTGAGTTGATACTTGTCCTCTGCATCGAACCATGGCTCATTATATATACGGGCCATTTGTCGTGAGGATAGTATTTGAAAGTGGAGGGTGAAGCAATCCGTTTGTAGAAGTAGAATTTGGAAAGAAAGGATGCGTTCTGCCGTACAATACAATGTGTATTTATAGACAAACATACTACAAGACAACTATCCTTATTTTTGTTCAAAATATATGGATAGTTTAATATAATTTTGATCCTTATATACAAACAAACTCCTCGTACAATGCAATTAAAAAGAATTGACATCCAAGTGAACAACTCTTCACCAAATTTCAAATCTTACTCTATATTCTAAAATATAAAATATCAATATCAAAAGTCGTTCTTGATCGTAATCTTGATTTCATATCTCAATGACAAACCTAAAAAATATTGATCTTAATCTTCATTTTAAATCTTTATGACAAATCTCAAAACTATTGATCTTAATCCCGATATCAAATCTTAATGACAACTCTTAATTAAAACTATGTTGACCAAATTAAAGAATCGTATTTTATACTTCGATCGATCAATTTAATAATTACGAAAGTCGAATATATATTATAAAAATTTCACATTTTAGTTTTGAAAATGAAATATATGATGGATAACAATATGTGAACTCTTACCCTTGGATAAATAATATATTTATGAAAACAATATGCAGATACGGTCGTGTTATTTTCAATATTGGATATATTAGTTTATATAAAACAATAAGTATTCTACCTAATGAAGATAAGGTTGGATGTAAATAGATATTAATTGATTATGATAATGGTATAGGGTGCCGATTTGGCAAAGATTAAAAAGTTGGGTAAGGTTTAGTAATCCAGGGTGGTGAATTGGGAAGAATAAAATTGTATATTCACATTCTATAAACAGCCCAAATTTCAATTATATATTCACATCCTGATCGTCGGTTTACATCAATCTAACGGCTCACAATCCGGATCCGTGTGAAGTATTTTTCACCAATACCAGAAATTATACGGTTTTATGTATTTTTTAAAATATACCTATTTAGTGGGAAAAGGCTACCGTGCACAGGTAGGCGGTAGGCCTGCTACTCCCTTCTCCAATTTCCAATAACATGATTACTTTTTCCTTTTTTTTCCCAGAAATTGTATTGTGCTTGGTCGAAATAACGACCATAAACATGAAACTTCAATACTCCGTATATAATTGTAGGTTCCACTTGTCATATTTAAATGGGCGATTACGAAATTCGTCGATTATATTAGTTTTTTGTAAAAAAAGCTTTCCAGATTTTTACTTTCTAAAATTTTATTTAAATGTTTTATACATAATGTAATTACAAAAACTTTCAAATATAATAAATGCAACTATATATAAATTTCAAATTAAAATTATTTAGATAAAATCAATAAAGTAATTAAATTCGTATTTAGTAAAATTTGAGATTATATGAAATAGTGAGTAATTATTTAGATAAAATCAATAATGCAACTATATATAAAATTTGAGATTATATGAAATAGTGAGTATAAAAAAATACATTGAAATCCATATTTAGTAATGTTACAATTTAAATACGTCGTTGTAAACGAAGGCCAAAAAATAAACAGAGGTCGAAAAATGGAGATCTCACTCTCAACTCTCAATTTGATTTAATACGTATATATAAACATAAAATGTTATTTATTTGTACATTTATTTGCATGCTATATTTTTAATTTCTAGACCACTTATTGAATTAACAGTTTTTATTTATTGGGCAAATCGATTATCTATAAAATTAGAACAATATATATTGTTCTCAATCTCAAATCTCGATTTTTGATCTCGATCTCAATCCCAGTCTCAAATCACGATCTCGAACTAAAATCTTGATCTCGAGCATTAACTCAGTCTCAAATATCAAATCTTACTCTCAATCTCATATAGCAACTCTCGCTCTCAATTCTCTAATATAAAATCTCAATATGAAAAGTCGATCTTGATCTTAATCCTTATTTCAAATATCAGAGACATATCTCATAACTATTGATCTTAAGCTTGAAACTATGTTGATCAATTTAAAGAATCGTATTTTATACTTCGATCGATCAATTTAATAATTACGAAAGTCGAATATATATTATACAAATTTTACATTTTAGTTTTGAAAATGAAATATATGATGGATAACAATATATGAACTCTTATCCTTGGATAAATAATATATTTATGAAAACAATATGGAGATACGGTCGTGTTATTTTCAATATTGGATATATTAGTTTATATAAAACAATAAGTTTTCTACCTAATGAAGACAAGGTTGGATGTAAATAAGTATTAATTGATTAGGATAAGGGTATAGGGTGCCGATTTGGCAAAGATTAAAAAGTTGGGTAAGGTTTAGTAATCTAGGGTGGTGAATTGGGAAGAATAAAATTGTATATTCACATTCTATAAACAGCCCGAATTTCAATTATATATTCAAATCCTGAACGTCGGTTTAAATAAATCTAACGGCTCACAATCCGGATTCGTGTGAAGTATTTTTCACCAATATCGTTCGCAGGTAGGCGGTAGGCCTGCTACTCCCTTCTCCAATTTCCAATAACGTGATTACTTCTTTTTTTTTATAGAAATTGTATTGTTCTTGAAACTTCAAAATTTCCAATAACGTGAAACTTCAAAATCTAATTGTAGGTTGTAGTTATCATATTTACATGGGCGATTACAAAATTCATCGATAATATTAGTAAAAAAAAAAGCTTTCCAGATTATTACTTTCTAAAATATTATTTACATGTGTTATACATAATGTAATTGCAAAAACTTTCAAAAATAATAAATGCAAGTATATATAAATTTCAAATTAAAATTATTTAGATAAAATCAATAAAGTAATTAAATTCGTATAAATATCCTAAAGAGTTAAAATTTTAGATTATATGAAATAGCGAGTATAAAAATATACATTCGAAATCCATATTTAGTAATGTTACAGAGTAAATACGTCGTTGTAAACAAAGGCCAAAAAATAAACTACGGACAAAAAATGTAGATCTCACTCTCAACTCTCAATTTGATTTAATATATGTAAACATAAAATTTTATTTACTTGGACCTTTATTTACATGCTATATTTTAAATTTCTATACCACTTATTGAATAAACAGTTGACATGCTTATTTTGCATATCGATTATCTATAAAATTAGAACAATATATATTGTTCTCAAGCTCAAATCTCGATTTTTGATCTCGATCTCAATCTCAGTCTCAAATCACGATCTCAAACTTAAATCTTGATCTCAAGCATTAGCTCAGCCTCAAATATCAAATCTTACTCTCTATCCTCAAATATAAAATATCAATATGAAAAGTCGATCTTGATCTTAATCTTGATTTCATATCTCAGTGACAAATCGCAAATCTCAAATCGCGATATCAATCTCAAATATAAACTCTCAATATGAAAAGTCGATCTTGATCCTAATCCTTATTTCAAATCTCAGAGACATATCTCAAAACTATTGATCTTAAGCTTGATTTCGAATGTCAATGACAAACCTCAGAACTATTGATCTTAATCTTCATTCTAAATCCCAGAGACATATCTCAAAACTATTGATCTTAAGCTTGATTTCGAATCTCAATGACAAACCTCAAAACTATTGATCTTAATCTTCATTTTATATCGTAATGACAAATCTCAAAACTATTGATCTTAAGCTTGATTTCGAATCTCAATAACAAACCTCAAAACTATTGATCTTAATCTTCATTTTAAATCGTAATGACAAATCTCAAAACTATTGATCTTAATCCTGATTTCAAATCTTAATGACAACTCTCAATAAAAACTATGTTGATCAAATAAAAGAATCGGATTTTATACCTTAAACCCTAAACCCTAAACCCTAAACCAATATACCATACAGTTTGGAAGGTGTTTTGCAAAGTGAGCTTCTGCTCCCTTCCAACAGTAGCTTGAGGGGGTTTTAAATTCGGGATGATTTGGTGAAATTTTTGGGAAGGGGATTGTGAATAGAGGTGTTTAGAGCCTAAAATAGTAGGTTAGAAGCTTGGATTTTGGCTAACACTTGTGGGATATACTTCGAAACGATCCGACATCCCTTCTTATAAATCCGGATTACATGTGAACGAAGCCGAGTATTGAAGGGGTCATTGAACCTCCATTGACAAGAGGATTGAATGTTCGTAATCAATTTGGGGCGAAAGGCATCATCCTCCACGCCAATTTGACGAATTACAAATCCTAGGTTTTTTGAATTTAGACGTAATTGGGGTCAATTCCTCCTTTAAAACAACAATTGATTGTATATTGATGAATAAAAGTAAATTTAGGATAGAATTTGTGCTTAAAACGTGTTGAATGAAAGCCGAAAACAACGCCTCCATGGGAGGGTTGTAGTTCAAGTTGTACGCAGAAGAGAAGAGGGATGAGGAAGAAGGGTTCACCCGATCCGGTTTTCTACTTTATTTTGGTTTGGTTCGGTTTAGTCGAATAAACAAAATCAAATTTTTGGTTTTTTACGTGCACTCATATTTTCACATAGTATATAGAAAAAAATGCATCTACCCGGAATCATATATACACTATATGTGCATTTGTTTAAAAAATTATTTGAAAGTTAATTTTATAAAATAATATGTAGAGGTCTTTCATGGGGAAATCATATGTAGCAGTCTGCGGGTAGATACGTTGGCTGCTTCTGCTTTCTCCATTTCCGTAAATAATGTCAATAAAAAATATCTGGTGATCAAAATAAGCAACAAGAATAGTTGGCGCAGCGGTAAAATGTGTACTAGACATCCTATTTCATATACGGTTCGAATCTCGGTAGGTGCAATTATTTATTTGTCGAATGAATGACATATTTTTTTATTTAAAAAGAGACCAATGTTGCAACCTGCGGGTAGGTCCGCAGGCTGCTGCTAGTTGCTCTGCCGTTCGATTCCGGCTAGATGCAGATTTTTGTACACGTCCACATCGTCCAACTTAACAGATTCAACAGTGTCCTCTGTAATAAACCAACAACATACTAAATACTAATAGTCAATTTTCACCTACATAAGTTCAAACATAAATAGACGCATAAACCAACAGCCGTCACAAACACTACAAGTAGTCATTTTTTATGAATTTAACCATACTACAAACACAAACCAACATCAGATATAAACACTAGGGCCGAGGAGTCCTACGAAGAGGTCGTTGAAAGTTGAAACAACTCTCTCTCGTTTCGCCTCGTGTGGTGATCTGTGACTCTGTGTGATCATAGCTTCAGATGGGGAATATAAGATAGAACCGGGCAAATTGTCACGTGCGTAATTGATGAATCCATGAACATGTAAAGCAGCCACCTCTTGAATATCCCGGCCTGTCTCGACCTCATCGGCAAGTCGATCAAACCTGGCGTCGATTGAGCGTGATAGGTCCTGAATATCACTCACAATACCTTCCTGTCTGTGTTCGATACGAGAGATCATATCGAACATTGTCTGGTGGTTGGCTGATAACTCCCGAAGTGTCATCTCCAGATCAATCTGTCTTGTAGCCATCTCCCTCTGGCTTGCGACAATTTCTTCCAACAGTTTCTACACTGTACCAGATGAACTTGAACTACCAGGCTCAGTCTGGCTTCTCTCTAATTGTCGTTCGTCAGTGTCCATCGGGGCAGCATCCTCCACAACCTGAGCCTGAGTAGTATTCTGTGGCAGCATACGGAAGTCAGCAGGGCTTTTTCCACAAGGCAGTTTACAGGGTAAATATAAGTTATGAGGAAAGTATGAGGGTGTTTTCCAATGCAAAGGCCCGGCATTTGGATGACTCAGTACAATGGCTGTGTTCAGACTCTTGACATCGAACAAACACGAACCATTATGGGGAGAAAACCATTCGGGCGGTTCATTTTCGAAATGCATGGCAATCAATGTGATCATACCCCCTAAAGCTAACTTCCCCTTAGCGTTTGGCTTCCCTTGTTCTCGAACACAACTTGTAAGAAATATTGAAGCCCAGTTAGCCACTGCATTACTACTTTCGAACAAGGTCCAGAACCATCCCAAATCTGCGACAGTGAACTTGTTGACCTCACTTTTGTAACACCCTCGTCCCACATCGGATATAATAAGGATGTGCGGAGTGATTTATAAGTGATTCAAGCCCTACCTATGTCACAAGAGCTCTTCCTTTTCAGGCTCCAAGTGAGGACAACGGACCTGAGAGGGCTTGGTGGCATGGGTTGGCGCCTCTTAAGACCCCGGGTCTTACAGATGGTATCATAGCCGACTCCAGGCTCGGAGGTGCGCTGACAGTATGCTTGGGTACGCTCCTCCCGGAGGGCATTCCCTTGGGCCTGACAGGGTCGTCAGTGCTTTAAATGGGGGAGATTGTAACACCCCCGTCCCACATCGGATATAATAAGGATGTGCGGAGTGATTTATAAGTGATTCAAGCCCTACCTATGTCACAAGAGCTCTTCCTTTTTAGGCTCCAAGTGAGGACAACGGACTTGAGAGGGCTTGGTGGCATGGGTTGGCGCCTCTTAAGACCCCGGGTCTTACAACTTTGACCCATGAAAGCCATCTTAATCACTTTGTGCACCAGAATCAAGCATGGATGAATCAAACTGTTATTCGTTTCCCCCTTCCGACTGTCAAAAGCCGAACCTGTTATCGCACACCAAACTTTTCCCGGCCGATCACTGGGCGCCAACGTATTCTTTGTAGGTGCACGTGTAACACCTATGATCTCCCGCAACTGAAGTTGGGTCAGGCTCCGCTCCACATCGTTCAGTTTAAAGGTAATCGTTTTGTTCTCGTCCTCATGGACCTCAAGTGTTGATAGAAATTCCAGTAGATATCTGTCATATGTTGGGGCATTTTTCTCCAAAAAAGCACCCAACCCGCACTGATCCAACAACATCTTCGTAATATCAAAAAAGCCAAGGCGTTTGAGGGTAGGCACATCAAAGAATTTGGTGGGCACGATATCCAATTGGGCTAACGAATCCCACCTCTTCTTCTGCACTTTAGTAAGAGTAACCAACTTCATATCATCCGGGGCCATTTCAGACAGTATGGAATGATGTCTAAATCCCTGTAAAAACCGAAAGCATTTTGAATCACAAAGAACATCTTAAGAGCAGCACAATTTTCCCCAATCGAAAATAATTGTCTGAGAGTATGAAAGTGCAAAATTTAACCAAAACAAAACGAACGCCACAAACCCACATGACAAACAAATCGATTCCCCAGTTCGAATCAACATCCAAAGCAACACAAATCGAGAAGTCTCAGAAAACCTAAACGCCAAAACCCCCCAGAGAAACACCCCCGAAGCACATGAAATCCGATTGAACCTAGACAACTAATTGCCAATAACTCGTCTAATTTAGGGCACAATTGCATTACAATAACGGTTAATATATTAAGTTCGGCAGAGGAATGGACAAACAACACAAATTGAAAAGATATCATGAAATCGATTTGTGTAAATCAGCGAGAGAGATGGGCGATTTACTTCGTTTGAATGCTATCTGAGTACATAAACTACTCCTACCAACAACAATGCAAAATATAACGATTTCCCTTACCAATTTGGTGAACAAACCAGCGAGACAGGGGTGAGACGACGAGAGTTTGTCAGTTACTCCGTTGTCGGAAAGTTTATGAGTTTATTTGTTTGGCGCTCGGAATGGCAGGTTGGGGATGAAGGTGCCGATTGTGTGGAGCACTAGGGTGGTTTTGGGCTTTTTTCCTTGGGCTATAGGGTTGGGATTGGGCCTTCTCACAATGGGCCACCAGTTGATCTCACCTTGATGCCGAATACATAACATTTTGTACGCACAATTATAATGGAAATCATAAATTGTTGCTTTGTAGATGCATAACATGTCCTTCTAAACAAAATCACAAAGACAACAGCAATGGTGATGTAATTCAAAATGAAAAAGAAAATCATAAACCGTTTGCTTAAGTTGTAGATGTAGTACATGTCCTTCTACACAAAACCATGAATTTCGATAACAATGGGGGTATTAATGAAGCTGATCTGCAACATTGACCTTCCGTTCGGGTTGATACGGGATTGACTGCATCGATGATGATCCCGAATGTTGTGTTTGGGCAACCTGCATAAGAACCATTAGTTAAGTAATTCTGATAATCGTCAGCCCACGATGATAAACTATTCGACTAACCTGCGTAATGCGCAAAGGAATATGACGTCCGGTGTGAGCTCCACCACTTTGTTGGAAGGCTTGTGTATGCATCATCTAGCAATCAAATCGAGAAAGTTGTAGTATGAGCTACTGAACAATCACGGAATCGCTAGTATGTTAAATGCGAAACGGTTCTTCCATGTACCTGATTGTACATGAGGGTTGGATTGTGAGTGGGCAAGGAGATCCTGTTGTATTGGCTTTGAACATAGCTTGCTCCTGCATGACTCGAGGCGGGACTGCTTGCCATGCTTCGTTGCCGCTGACGCTCCCGAGCCTTTTCCCTTTCATACCCTAACCTCCTAAGTCTTTCGACTCCTCTACCCCTTTTGTCAACAGGATCTGCCACAGGGGTTGGTGCAGTATCTCCCGCATCGTCCTCCTCGTTCGCCAGGTTTTCACGCGGGTGAATCGAACGCCGCCCATACACCCTCCCAATGCCGTCGATATTGTGCAAATGCAGGCCATGCGTCCCCCCTTGCAGCCTCCTTTACCATATCTTCGACTTCTGTAAGCTTAGCCATAACTTCCGTGTACATTTCTTGATTGATCATCGCATACCCAGCCATGGCATCGACCTTCCTATGAATATTATCATACCGTTGGATTGCGTCAGGCTTCTTTTTAAGCAAGGCGTAGTAAGGTACCGCAACAGTTACGTGTTCCCGGGGTAGATCCTTCCGCCACCGGTTTAGGATATATCTCTCCGGTACATAATCCATCTACTCTTCACTCATCACACGCAAAATGTGTGTGCACAATATCCCCCTAAACTCAAACCACTTGCACTCGCATTTTTTGTCCGTCGTGGCTTTATGCATTGTCACCTTAAACGTTTTGCACCGTGTACCACTGTATGTAGGTTGCTTTACGACGATGTCGTAAGCGCACACATCTCCGGAGTCGAGAACCTTAACCGCATTGTTGTACACGAGCTTTTGCACCTCCTTTTGTAACTCGGCAAACTTCGCAGAAGTGTACATCCGCTGGAATATGTACTCAAATACATGCTCGGTCATACACCGAATTGGACTATTGATGGATGCAAATGTAGCAGTCTCCTCCTCCCAAACCCTCTTCGATAATGCAAGACCGTATTGCTCTACAAATAGCTTCAAAGTAGTATTGATGTTGACAAACTGTTTGAAGAAATGATTCATACCTTCACTCCTTTGTGTGCTCGACATTCCGGCCCAAAATGTGTCCTTGAAGTAGATAGGAACCCAACGGCTTCGCTTCTCATACATAGTACATAACCACTTGTTGTTATGCAGATCGAACTTGTCTAGCATCTCCGACCATGCATTTTCGAATTCTGCAATACTTAGTGAATCGTTTAGAGCCGCTCGGAGTGCACTGCGTATGCCCTTCTCCCCCTTCCACTAGGGTTTGCTGTTAAGATGTTTTCGTGCATTTTGCATCACATGCCATATGCACCATCGATGTGGAGTGTTTGGAAACACCTGCCCCACTGCGTTTTCTGCACACAAACGCCACAGCTGAAAGTTGTAAGGTTGCTACAAGCCTACAATAGCTAAAAGCCTACATTACAGTAACTACTGACATGCTACAATGTATTGATCTAACAAAGAACACGCCTACTTTAGGAGATATAAATAACTCGATGGAGGAACGTACAACATACCGATGGCTGGACATTGGTCTGTTAAGATTGCGGTTGGCATCTTTTCGGACATACACCTGAGCCAAGTACGAAACAACCACACGAAGTTCTCTATTTCTTCTCCAATAAGTAAAGCACATCATAGCAACAAACTCTGGCCGTGGTGGTTAACCCCAATGAACGGTGCAAAGGGCATCCTGTATCTATTCGATACGTACGTCGTATCGAATGATACGACGTCACCAAACTCCGCATACGCTGCTCGACTCCTTCCGTCTGCCCAAAACACATTCTTCAATGTGTTTTTGTCATCGACAACGTATGCGTAGAAAAAATTCGAGTTGCTTGAACACATATCTTCAAAATGTTTCCTCATCGCATTGAAGTCGCCATTATCCATGTCTTTTCTTCAGGCCTTGCCAACGAGGTTTCTAAGGTCCCGCTCACTGAAATCAACATTCTCGTGGTTCCCGCTTGCAATTACAAACGATGTGTAGTTCTTAGCTATAGGCACACCCGCCCTATCCATGTCTAAGATCCGTCTCTTGTTCCCTTCGGTGATGATCCTATAATTTGGAAGGAATCTTGAATTCGTCGGGACGCACTCGTGGTTATGCTCAAGCGAAACTCTAGTTATCTTCCACACCCCCGCTTTCTCACGGACAACCTTAACACCAAACCTACACCCTGTAACAGCCGACGTGGGCCCCCTCCTCGGGTCCCTTGACCTCGTTTTAAACCTACCCCCTTTAGAACATATTATCCTCAACATATTGTGCCTATCATTCATACCTGGCCCAGTGCCTCTTTCATCATCCTTTAACAAGGTGGAACTCCGAATTCTTGTTTGAAATCCTTGTCGTTTAGCATAACCATTGATGAATGTGAACACATCATGTTCGTGTTCGAAAATCAGCCCGACCTTTGGACAATTAACATCAGCTTCAACACCATGATCCGACGTTGGCACATCGACACCCTCTCCTTCATTTGCAGCAATGTCAACGTGATCTCCACTCATTGACGTACCCTCTAAGGCGTCATCATCTGAAATCACGACAATGGTGTCTTGCGATTCCAACCCAACTGTACGTATTATTCGCAAATGCATGCAACAAATGGTATATCATGGAATTGATTCATATGCACCGATGTAAATGGAATATTAATTGATAGAGTAAGCTACATGACTCGTTGTCGGACCCACTGTCCTCGTATCCGACGTTAAGATCAAATCCTCGTTGGTGACTTATCGGTGATGATATGATCAAACAATCGTCCCAGTTGGGAGGAACCCGGCTGTTATTGAAAGATGAAACCAAGTTATACCCATAATACTATAGCGAGTCAGACATAAAACTTGATGAATGTATAATTAAATGTGTTTTTATCCAATGCCCGCAGGCCTGTCGGCAAGCCGCGTCCAGTGCCCACAGGCCTGTCGGCAAGCCGCGTCCAGTGCCCACTGGCCTGTCGGCAAGCCGCGTCCAGTGCCCGCAGGCCTATCGGCAAGTCGCGGACAGTTTTACTATTTTTTCTTCTGAGAATATACAATAAAGTTTTGTTGAATAATCTTATTTAAAATAAATACATCCATAATCCTAAACCCTCATCAAACTTAAAGATGATTTATCCCCTCACTACAATTATTGTCACAAATCAACTTATAAACAGCTCTTCTTACCTATATTGGCACAAATCAGATGCAAGATTACATCTTAGAACCCTAGCTACTCACTACAATTATACTTCTGAGGACCCTAATCGATCACTAATCTTCAATCCCTAATCCCAGGTATTCGATTTTCGAAAATAAGAGACTAATCGGTTTGTTCATTCCCTAATCTTCAATCAACTTGTCACATCCGTGAACCCTAATAGACGATCAAGGTTAATCAAGTGAAACACACCTCCTTCAAGATTCAAAAGCAGCATGCAGACTTCGTTGAAGATTCAAATAAATGAAAACGCCTCAATTGCAGATTCAAAAGAAATACATGCAGACTTGAAACTGATAAATAACAGTATGTCTAACCTTAACTGTTCAGCGACTTCGGCGATCGGAAACCTTGAATCCGACGATCCACCACAAATTCCGGCGAGTTAACTCTTCATTCCGGCAAAACGTGTGATGAGAACTTGGAGATTGAGAGTTTGAATAAATTGAGAGCTTGTAATTCAAATATTGATAGGTAAAGGAAAATAGCTTGTAATTCAAATATTGATAGGTAAAGGAAAATAAAAAACATCATTATTAACCTAGACTAGAAGTAGGGTACTCATAGATTTTAATTTACTTTTATACATTTGATTTATTTTATGGAAGTTACATAAATACCCCTTGGTTCACCCAAAAATAGGTCATGTATTTTCCCACTACTCCTTTGTTCCCATTTTGATTTTCTTCCATTTATTCTAGTCTTCATACTCCACAATTGAGAGTCAAAGGAGGAAATATAAGGCAAAAAGAAAAACTAGAATACATCAAATTAGCCTAGGATAAGTTACAAGAAACCCATCTCACAGCCTAACATTAAAATAAGAATTACAATATATGGTCAAAATTTGGTAATTAATGATCTAAAGGAGTATGATATAACCAACATTGTACTACTCATTATGTGTCATATTCTAAATACCCAACTCTAACAACAATTTGCACAAAAAAATGTTTGATTTTCAATTTCCAAAAGGCGAATCTAAAAAAACATCCAACAAAATATGTACAAATCGTCAATATTGACTATACTTTGGGAGAGTTGCCCCTAACATCCAACACTATTTCAAACAAATCAGCTTCAGACTCATCCTCTTCATTTCCTTTGATTTTGCATTTACCATGGTAGTTATTACTGTTGTGGTCCTTGTGGATGCCGCTATACAAGCTATGGACGTCGCTGTTCGTGCTACTCTTTGTAGCGCAATGGTTAAGCCAGCCCGAATTGATCCTCCCAATGGAGAACAGCTCCCCACTGTCTTCGTACCTAGCCGGAGAGCTCAAGGCAGAGCCCATAAAGCATGGGTTAGGAGTCCTGGTGGCGTTCGCGGGCTCATAGGAGAAGCTGGTTTGGCCGAGGTTGACAAGGAATGTGATGTCTGCATTGGCTGCAATGACTGGGTAGAGTGGATTGCTAAACCCCTCTGACTTGCAATTCACTACATGGGCAAGCTTTGAATCCACTGTGAAGAAAACCTTCTTATGTAAAGGATTGAAGCCACAACCTATCACCTTTTCCTTGTTTGCCCACTCTTCCTTTCCTGATCCAAATACCAACTTGATCCCTAACAAAAGAGAAAGCAAAAATACATATAGATATTTACTTTCGCCGAATTTGAGCTCAATATCATAACCTCGAGTACAGTTGTGAAAATAGTTAGAACTTTCAAGGTTCGAGAAAATAGCATCACTAAGATAAGTCGCAAGTAATATCTTTAGCTTTCAAGGTTCAAATACGGTTGATGTTATTCTTCACAATTTGTCATAAGACGCTAAAAATCGTATAATGTATAAAATGTGCGAATATAATTAGGGGAAAACTCGAATTATTTTCTTTTCCAAAAATAAATAATTAAATCCAATTCCTTTAAACATCAAATTGCAAAGAATCCAATGTATGTATTTGTATTCCATTAACCAAGTGGCAACTAGATTCATTCTTAACTATAGTGTTTTCTATCGCTGCATTATTTTGAAACGTTCCTACTTAATTTATTTCAAATTTCAATACCAAAGTAAGAAACCTATTGCATTCCAAAACTTTAAACTATGGTAAGAATGAACAAAAACATAGAATCTATAGACAAAAAAAAAGAAAAGTTTTCTGACATACACCCGATTTAATCATTTTTAAAATAAATTGTTGAGTTTTCTTTCTATTTTATCTTAGAGAAAAAAATTACCGTCAACAAAAACAGAGCCGTCAGAATTGAAGCCAATGGAGCCACTATAGCTCCCAGGAAGCTTGAGAGGGACAAGGTTTGAACAAGGCATCCCCACACACATCATCATCCCTCCTCTGTCTCCGCCTCTGCTTCCGAGCTTGCGCTGTTCCAGCGCGTGATTCGCGCTCTTGCTAGCCAAGTGAATCGTCGAATCCGAGCTCCTAT
The DNA here is from genome assembly GCA_037127255.1 of Persicaria tinctoria. Classification (NCBI taxonomy): domain Eukaryota; kingdom Viridiplantae; phylum Streptophyta; class Magnoliopsida; order Caryophyllales; family Polygonaceae; genus Persicaria; species Persicaria tinctoria. Next base: position 12,528,570 of record JBANSL010000007.1, on the reverse strand, counting down.
TCCTATCGAATTTCCGCATCAGTTTAATCTTGTCGCCTTCAACCGCGCTCTTATCATCACCGGAGAAACAGGTGTTCAGTATGGTGATCTCAAAATAGGCCTCCTCTGGGAAAACAGGGGAGTCCCACAATGGCGGCCCCGGGAGAGGCAGAGAGGTTTTGATTACTGATTTCGGCCCCATGGAAGAGAAATTGAAGCTCGGTTTCTTCATCCCAGGATTCATTCTTATTTTCTGAATCAGCTCGCCTGATTTTTCTGCCACTTCCCAGGCGATCTCCGCCTGGGATTGGCCGGCGAAGCCCAGGAGGGATGATCTGGTGGACTGCGAGGAGGTGTGGTTGGTGAAGGCGAATCTTGACCATCCGTTGTCGACGGCGTCTGCGTTGAACAGCGGTTTTGTGGATGAACCTCGTTGGAAAACAGGGTGATTTGGAATTGGCGTTAGCGATGTTGTGGTTGCGGGTTCTCTGAGGGTTGTGCCTTGTTTGGAGACTCTACAATAACGCCGGAAAATGATGGCGATGACAAGGGTGAGGATGATGGTCGCGGAGGCTGCCACCGCTATGGCCACCCGCCATCCAGACATATCCTTAGCTCCTTCTTGCCCTCTTTGGTTTCAACCAAAGTGTTTATTTGTTTGGATGTTTGATGGTTTTTTACTTGCGGCCAAATATTTAAAAGAAGCGGCCAGGTTTGAATGTTTTATCACTTTTATGAGAATAATGTCTCACGATCCAAAATATATACATCGATAGACTTTCAGCACATATTTTAAGAAATAAAATTATATCCCTAAAAAATACGTAGTATCAACTTTTATATATATATTATTTTTTTACCGTTTATACTTATTTTTGTATTTTTTATATATATAAAATACGAGTAGCTCGAATTCGACTCATACTCGCTTGATAAAAACTCAGTTCGAACTCGTTCATTTTCTAAACGAGCCGTTTCAAAGTTCGGCTCATTCGAATTAAGCTCAAATTTTATGAAATGTCTAAATTTTTTTCTAACTTACTAAATAATGAGCAAGTAAAACTATTTAAAGCTTGAAAAGAGCTCGGCTTGAACTCGTTCATTTCCTAAACGAGCTGAGTATGAACACATTTTTAAACTCGAGTCAAAATTTATATTCGGCTCGAGTTAACTTATATCCTAAATGAACTAAATATGAACAATCAATTCTTGACTCATTCAACTTGAATAAGAGCGCTATTTTGATTTGAATAGAAGTGATTACAAAATAAGTACTGTAGTCTGTACTGTAGTACTATAATTGGGTTTGTTTGGAAATGTTTCTTTGCAAGTGGTTCAAAAAAGGGGATAATTGTTTTATGGGTATATAAACAAAAATAATTTATAATTTAAGAAGGGATTACAATTTACAAAATAAGTATATATAGTATATAAACAATTAAGTAAGATTTTATGGGTTTATAAGCAATTACTAAAATTATTCAATGAAAGGGATCCGGTGTTTAGCAACTGCTCTTTTTTGATGAGTTAAGTATTTTCCTTGGTTATTTGGAAGGGTAAAAGAACCCAATTTTGAAACCAACCTCCTGGTCCATTTCGTCTTTCCTTCTAATCAATAGCGCCGATTGCTCAGCTAGGGTTATCATCTCCTTTACGCTGATGATCTCAGATATGGCAATTATTTCGTTTATGGTCTTAATCTGTATCATCGTTTGTGATTGCAATTACCTCCTCGTTTATGAATAGCAACCGACCCTTCAAGTTTAATAAATTTTCATTTGCATTTCCCTATAGGTCTTTTTTTCAAAAAAAAAAATTAGGATTTCCCTATAGGTCTTGAGTTGTATACTCTAATCTAATTTTTATTAGCGTTGATTTCTTTATGGATTTTTTTTTTGTTTGTTTTATAGATTTCTTGTGATGTTCAAAGTTGAAACACTTGTAGTTGTACACTTGCAGCTTTATGATTTGTTGCTTGATTAAAGGAATGCAACCGCAACTTCATTTCTGTTACATCCCTGATAGGGTTTATGAGAAAGATAGAAAGAGTTTAGGGTTAAGAGAGAGTAAAGGGAGAGAGAGGGTAAGGGTAAAAGGAATTCTTTGATTATTCATTGGATACCTCTTCTAATACAAGTATACAACCTATTAGTATTTATACTAATCTCACATAACCTCTATACATGACAATTTCATGCTTGAGATGACATTCTTGAACTCGATGAACAACTAGTTGTTATGTTTGCATAAATGCATTTTCGTACGTGGCATTCATGTTTATTCCCTCTCATGAGTTGCTTTGAAGTTCAGAAAATGAGAGCTTGAATGATTTGTTACATCATCAATTTGCATAGTTCGGAGTTCACAAATGATTGCATATTGTGTTTGTTTGGCATGAAAGTACTTAGTTTCTATATACATATATAAATAGTCTTCACTCAAAGCCATCAATTGGGATTCATGTTTGTTTCTCAGTTCTCACATGACATTGCATTCAATTTAAAAAATTGACATTTGTGTAGTTTTGTCTAATTCGTAATTGTGTGCATTCTTTTCATGTTTGTGTGCATTCTTTTCATCACATAGGAAAGGATAACATGTCATCGCTTTATGGTTTCGTCTTTTCAATTACTATTACAATGTTATGGTCCGAAGGTGGGAAAGAAAAGGCTTAGGCCTTCAATGGAGAATTTGACAAAGGAAGGAGAAGAAGAGTAGTTCAGAGAGAAAGAGAGATTGAGAGAGAAGAAGATGATAGGGAAGGAGTTTAGTAATTTTCATTGATACTAAATCTCGGTTTGTTACAAGCCTTATAAGTCTGAGGGATCTCTAATATATGGGCCTTCGGCCCAATCACTACCATCCCAAGCCCAGTCCTAAGATAGAAACATAGAGCAAGGATACCATTTGTGTTTCTTACCTCATTGTTTGTCTTGTGATCCCTTCCACCTAAACGTCAAAATGTGACTCGACCCGAAGACCCGATTCAACCCGACTCGTAAAACGTGGAGTTTGGCGCAAATATTTTAACCCGAAACTCGAAGCAACCCGAACCTGCTCAACTCGTAAATTTTTGGGTCGGGTTGGGTCAACATGTGGGTCAGTCAAGCTCTAAGATAATAAAAACATAAATAAATTACAATTTAAACTAATATTGAAATTTATTACGAATGATAATTATGATTGAATATTATCTTTTTTTTTTTATCATCAACTTTACTATATAATTTAACATTGCAAATTGTTATGTATATAAAAATACATATTACTATTGTAGCAGGATTAATTCTTTTCCATAATATTACTATTAGTCTATTATTAGGGTAATATAACAATTTTAGGTTTAAGAACTACGTAAATAGTCATTAAAAATACTCTATCTATTTACTTTTAAATGTTGTTTACTATTCATGTACGGTTTAAAGACCATCTTTAACAATGGTACCATAAGTACCATAGCAAATTTAAAACATAAAAAATAAAATTAAATGTCAGATTTTTTATTAAACCAATGTAATTATTTGAGAGTAGTATCATACATATGATATTCACTTTATTGGTTCTCCCCCACTTTTGCATTTTTTATTTTTTTAATAGGCTATGATACTCAATTAGAGTATCACCATTAAAGATGCTCTAAGTAGTACAGATATAATTTCATACTTCTAACTAAAAAGAATCAAATCATAACAAATTATAAAAAAATTGATATTTTAAATATTTTTATCATCCTTAAATAACGTATATAAATATTAAATAACATTTAAAAAATTGTTGATGAGTATCGCTTTTCACCCGTTGTGTCGACCCGAACCCATTGAATATGGATATGAGTTGAGCATTTCATGGCCCGTAACCCAAAATGACTCGACCTGTAATGGACCCGAACCCGAGACGACCCGACCCGCCCGACCTGTTTGTCGGGTCTACTAGTTCCAACTGTAAATATTATACTAGCTTCTGTTGATGGCAGTATAGAAATTAATGCCTCGTTTCAATGAGCCAGCTATGTATGACTCCAACAGTCCAACACATCCAGCTACCAAAGCGTGCATCCGGACAAGTATCCATTAATTGATGATGAAACCCTCAGGCAGCTGCCACTGGAAATACATGAGTGATTGTTATGCTTCTACATATGTATATTTGTTGTTTTCAAACATATTTATATGTTTCAAAACGATCCCATTTTGTGTTCTAACTTCATTGTAAAGTGCGACTCAGAGGATGAAGGCTACCAACACTAGCAACTGCGGCATCGTGAGGTCGTTGTGGAAGGGATTTGTTGGGATCGAGTCGGGAGGAGACGATCAAGAAGCAAGCTATATATGAAGATTGCTCAACACCAAGAGGCCAAGGGACGTTGATCCATCTTCGTTAGTTATGCAATAGGAAAAAAAAAGGGCATTATATAATTCAATTTAGGTTCTTGTACAAAGGGGGCACTTGAATTCTTAAAGTAATTCACTTTTTTGGTTTTTTTTTTCAGTTTAGGTTCTTGTACAAAAGAGATATATATCTAGGGGGTTCATAATCGGGTATCCAATACAAACAGGTTTACTGTGTTAGATACCAGAAACTATTTATGTTGAAAACCCCGATCCGAACACAACACGGCTAGAATCGGATATCTGACATGGATACACTAATAGGCTGCAAAACCTCATTGCTACCAAATAGACATTACTCCATCCGTCTAAAAATACATTACCTTTTAGCATTTTTCACAAGTTTTAATAAAACACCTTACTTTTAAAAAAACATCATCATTGCACTAACCTTTTCATAAATTTTATTATTTTTTAACACCCACTACACATTTTAACCAATCAAATTATTTTAAAAAGTCAACAATATACAAACCAATACAAATCATTACAACTTTTTACCTAGAAAACCTAAAAGACTATCTATTATTGGACAAAAAATTACATCTAAAAGTCCATGTATTGTTGGACGGAGGGAGCATATAATTCAACTTTCAATTCATTATACTGAATACAAAAAATATGCTCTACCGTCGAGGCAACAAGCAAGCTACTCCATAATTTCATTTAATTCAAATCCAATTTTTTTTTTAAACAGGTAATAATTCGGGTGGAAAGATATTAATTCATTAACTGTTTGGCAATTTCTTACCTCCAATTCAATAATTCCATCCATCACTTGTACATCTGTATCAAATTTCTCTACTACACAGCTAATAATTTCAAGGGATGATTTGCCAAATATACAAATATGAAGGCCAAATTAGCCAAATATACAAGATTTTGGTAAATTTGCAAAACTATACACAACCCTTGCCCCTCCTATGTGCCCCTTCGCCCCCCCTCCAGCGTGCCCCCCTGTGCCCCCCTCCACGTCAGCAATTTTTTTTTTTTTTTTCGCGCGTCAGTGCTGACGTCATCGTCGGGAATGCTGACGTCAGCAATGCTAACACCGTTTACAAGGAAAGTTTTTTTTTTTTTTTCGCGCGTCAATGCTGACGCCGACGTCGGAAATGTTGACGTCAGCAATGCTGACACCGTTTACAAGGAAGGTTTTTTTGTTTTTTTTTTTCGCGCGTCAATGCTGACGCCGACGTTGGAAATGTTGACGTCAGCAATGCTGACACCGTTTTACAAGGAAGTTGTTTTTTTTTCCGCGCGCCAATGCTGACGCCGACGTCGGGAATGTTGACGTGAGCAATGCTGACACCGTTTACAAGGAAGGTTTTTTTGTTTTTTTTTTTTCGCGCGTCAATGCTGACACCGTTTACAAGGAAGTTTTTTTGTTCCACGCGTCAATGCTGACGCCGACGACTGGAATGTTGACATCAGCAATGCTGACGCCGTCTACGAGAATGGTGACGCCGACGACAATGACGTCGGGAATGCTGACGTCAGCACTGCTCACACCCTCTACGAGGATGCTGACGCCGACAATGATGACATCGAAGATCAATATATTTGACGTATTAAGTCATTAAAAATATAAAAAAGGGAGAACAAAGAGACAAAAGGAGTGTTCTACCAAAAAAAAAAAGAAACGAATATTTTATTTTATTTTTGGTAGTGAGAAACAAAGAATAACGGTAAACAATTAAAACAAAGAATTTTTCGACGCCGACAATGCTGACCTCTTTCCTCATCCATCTCTTATATTGCAAAAACGATGTCAGCAAATATATACCTACACAAAAATATGCATGAAAACGATGTCAGCACTAAAAAATACGTATAAAACGATGTCAGCACTAAGAAATACACCAATTTTTAAGGACTCAAGCATACATATATACTTACATATATAATATCAAATTAAAAACGACGTCAGCACTAAAAAATACGCATAAAAACGATGTTAACGCTAACGAATACGTATAAAAATGATGTCAACGCTAACGAATACGTATAAAAACGATGTCAGCGCTAAAAAATACGCATAAAACGATGTCAGCAATATAAAACAAATCAATTTCTAAGGACTAAAGCATACATATATACTTACATATATAATATCTAACTAAAAACGATGTCAGCACTAAAATAAATTGGAGACAAATTGCATTACTCACACAAAAAATCAACAACATTAAAAAATCAGTAGCTATATAAAAATCATTAACTTAAGTTCTGGCACTACCAACTCATGGATCAGCTCATAAATTTGTAGAACTAAGACAAGGGGTCAAATTAACTTCACTTGCAAACCAATGCCATTCAATTTGCTATGACACGCCAACATAAGCTAATTAAATTAAACATTCATAAAAACTAGAGACTAAACTACCATTAAAATAAATAAGCTAACTGAGAATTGTTCAATTCACTCGTGATTGGGGGCATAGCAAAGCCAGAAAGCATTTTACCACCATCAACTGATCACTAACATTAGATCGTTTCAATTGAGAGCAAAATTTAGAATGAGCAGCAGCACCACAAAAATTTATGACAGCAAACACAATCGATTCAGGAGTAGAAACCTATACTCCAATCATATGGAATAGAAGCTATAGTTAAAACACACCATAACAGGAGTAGAAACCTATACCTTTCAAGCAACATGTGACTTGCTTTGTATTCTTGATTCTCACAGCACATAGATTCCTCAGACAACAGTAGCACAGTGATTATATGAATAATAGATTCCGCAGACAACTTCAGTTGGTGCACCTAGTACATGAATTCAGTGTCAGCACTTGAAAATTAACAAATCAAACCAGTTAACCTTGGTGACACCAGGGAACGAAACAAGAGGAGGAAGAAGAGAACCTAACCGAATCTGGAAGCAATCTTGATGATAGCAATTAAGGATCCAGATGCTGTCAGCAATGGAACATTAGAATTTAGGAACAAAATTGAACAAAAACAACACAGACAGGGAAGCGGAAGAAGCGAAAGGAACATACCTCCATGAGAGTGAGGAGGAGCCTCCTGGAAGGATCGCGAACAGGCTGCTTATCCTGGCGTCGCTGGATTTACGAGGGCGTCGCCGAACCTGTGCTCATTAGGACGAAGAAGGCAGATCGATCAAATTCAGATCCAAGCCTCCTTCCATAGGCTGTCAGCAAGCGCAATCGCAATCGACGGAGTACCGAGCGGACTCCAAATCGCCGGTGTTGGCGATGTCGGCAGGTCCGGTGGCCATGGTGAGCAGCGCCGATCTGGAGATAACGCCGAATCTGGAGCAAAAGCTAGAGGAAACCAACGGCAATCGTAAGAGGCGGCGAGAGCGACAGGAGAGAAAGCCGGATCTGGAGCCGGTGATGGTGGATCTGGAAAAAACAACCGATATCCACCAGATCTGGTGGTTCTCCGGTGGATTTTTAAGTAACCGTCAGCGAGGACGGCGGCGGAGGCGAGGGCCTGGAAGCCGCCCTGGGAGATGCGGAAGTGGTACGCTCCTTGGTGTCCTTGGCCTGGACGAGCTCCAGCGCCTCCTCCATTGTTGATGGAGCTCAGAGGAGAGGGGAGGGTGCCGAATTTTTGTAGATCGGTAAAATGGGAGAGAGAGAGAGAGAGAGAGAGAGAGGGAGCGTTCTGAGATTTGGGTTGTGATATCCATAGATCTGTATAGGGTTTTATGTTGTATAGTTTGCTAATATTTACATAAGTGTGTATATTTCGCTAATTGGCCCAAAATTTGCGCCTTCGGCGCAAATTTTCTCTAATTTCAATCACTACGTACATGTCCAATTGTTTCAATTTCCTACTAAATTAAACTATCACAAATTTCAATCCTAATAAATTATCTTCAAGCCCCTTTTAATGATGGGTTCCTCTTATAAATCTTAAACCCTCTTACCTTCTTCAAGGCACTACATCATCATCACATAGATCGATCGATCAATAACCTCCAACACCCCAAAAATGGCGTCTTCATCAACTGCAAGGCAAATCTCAGAGAGCTTCATCAAGCCCAAACACACCACCAAAGAATCACAGCCACCTCTCCAGTTAACGCCATGGGACCTCTTCGTCCTCTCTCACCCTTACCTCCAGAAAGGCCTCCTTTTTACGCAATCGGTAGACATGGAGATCGTCCTCGCCAGGCTCAAGGGATCGCTTTCTGTAGCCCTAGTCCACTTCTACTCTCTAGCGGGACATCTAGAGACGCTAGTAAACGATGACGATCAAACGATCTCGATCTTCATCGACTGCAACAAGGGTCCGGGAGCTAGGTTCATCCACGCCACCCTCGATAAGAAAGCTTCCGAAATCACATCGCCGAGCTGCCATCGCGGGGTCATCGATTCGTTGTTCGACCACCACGATGCAGTCAATCACGACGGTCACACTATCCCCTTGATGACTGTCCGGGTCACCGAGCTTATCGATGGCGTGTTCGTCGCGTGTTGCATCAACCACGTCTGCGCTGACGGCGAGTCCTATTGGCATTTCCTCAAGGCCTGGTCCGAGATTTTCATCGACGAACACGCTCCGATCTCGAGGCCTCCGGTTTACACACGGTGGTTCATCGATGGCCGCGGCCCAATCAAGCTATCAAATGTGTTCCATTTGCGAAGATCATTGGGAAGATCTGATTGCGAAAGCCGAGTTTTCCGTTTCTCAGCTGAATCAATCATGAAGCTGAAGACGAAAGCGAATTCTGAATGCGGTATCATGAACCGAATCTCGGCTTTCCAGGCCATGGCCGCGCTGGTGTGGAGGTGCATCACGAGAGCACGTTGCGTACGAGACGACGAGTGTACAGATTGCGCGATAACGTTCAACAACAGGGGGAGGGTAAGGCCCCCGCTATCGCGGGACTACTTCGGGAATTCGGTACAAATGGGCGTGACGAGTGCTGGAGCAAGGGAGCTGCTGCAGCGCGGGGTAGGGTGGGCTGCGATGAAGCTTAATGAGGTGGTGGCGAGCCACGACAAGAAGAGGGTGAGGGAGAGAATAGAGGGTTGGATGAGGAATCCGGGTGGAGGAGTGTACAGGCCAGGGGGGTGCCGAGTGGTGTTCAGTGGCTCGACGAGGTTTGATGGCTACGGGGCGGAATTCGGGATGGGGAGAGCGGTGGTTGTGGTCTCGGGAAGTGGAAATAAGCGCGACGGGAAGGTGATATGCGGGAGAGGGAGGGATGGGGAAGGGAGTGTGGAGTTGGAAGTGTGCCTTTTGGAGGAGTCGATGAGTGCTCTGGTGTTGGATCATGAGTTTGTAGAGTTCGTGGAATTGGTTGTGTCATGATGTTGAGATCATAGTGTTTGTTAAATTGAAGATCGTTGTTTGTGTTTTGGCTTATGGTATTTCGATCCAAGTTGTGATTGTCAACATGGTTTGAAGGCTCCTGTGCAGCAGCTGCTTCAACGCTCACCGAGCACATCTGTATCGAGTCCTCGGAGTAAGCCACCACGAGGGTCCAGCCTGCCCCTGGTGTTCAATACTACCCGGAATTCGGGCTCTCGTGATGCATTTCAATGTTGTAAGGATTATGTCCAAGGTTAAAAAAAAATATAAGAACATAAGTGAAGTATACAAGTTTGGTAACTTAATCCTCCTGTTGCTAATTGTTTTAAAATGAGATTTTAGTGGCCCTGTGTGATCGGCTTGACTAGCGCATGAGCACTCGAACATGTGGATCCCGCATGTTATATGGAGATTGAGATTTATTAATTATGGTATTAGAGAGCAGTATGGTTCAAGATCCTAGTTTAATATATTAATTGGGCTACTTGCACCTGAGATGGGTGTTATGATACGAAGGATTATTGTTTCACATCGAAAAACTTGAGAATTCAAGCCTTGTATATAAGCCGATGGACTAATATACTTTTTGTATATCCTCGTTATTGATTATAAACATTATCTTTTCATTTATAAATGGAATTATTTCACCTTGCCGTTTCGCTTGCCAAAATTAAAGCAGTTTCTACATCATTTGCCTCCAAACACTTATCACCAAATAACTCGCATCCCATATATCAACTTTTCAGGTCAACACCCATCTCTTCACTATCTCTCTTGTCTTCCATCGACTGTCGTGACATTGCTCTTTCGCCATTCCCGACAAAGCCTCAGTCAGCTGTATTGGATTTTTGTCTTTGTCATCCTATTTGCAAGTTTGTGCACAAATAAATGTTGTGGAGACGTGTTGATTTTGTGAAGTTGGGATCTAATTAGTAATTTAGGGTTGCGTTTTTCTGTTGTTGGCCAAGGTCAAATATGTGAATATGAACTATGGAGGTGAAGGAGTAACCAAGGAAGAGGGGGTCTTTTTGGTTACATTCTAATCGAGTCTTCAAAGAGCGAAAGTGCCAGATCTGAGAAGATGGTGAAACCGACGAGGTGGGATGTGGGAGTTAGAAGCCATGGCAAGATGGATGGCGAAGAAAGAAGAACATATGAAGGGGAAAGGATGCATTAAAATCATTTCCTACCAGACAAACTTTATTCATATAATTAATACTCCCTCCGTTTCCTTTTAAGTGACTTTTTCAAATCATGCACGTAGTTTTAGAACGATAAAAACTATATTAAATATTAATATTTTAATAATATTTTTTAATAATATGATACTTATCACCAATAAGTATGAGATTATCGAAAAAAATATTTTAAAAAATTATTATTTCATATAGTTTTTCACACCTTAAAAAACGTGCATGAATAGTAAAACGACAATTAAAAGGAAACGGAGGGAGTATGTATTATAATTATTGTTTTACAACTCAATAGTACATTAAAAAAAAAAAACTACAAAACAACATAATTACCTTATAATGAGGGTAATGCAAACGGAGCCCTATTCTTTTACTGAATTCTTTGCCTTCTCAATTTAATACATTCAAAAATGTGTTCCAGTTTAATCATAAATATTTGCTTAAAATGAGATCATTGAGTCTATTACCCGAAAAATGATGTGATGAAGGTTTTTAAGACAAAACAGAAGGCTAAAATTGAAGCTTTGATGGCTAAAGCTAAGTTTAGAAAGGGATAAGAGTAGGAATAATAAGAAGAAAAAGGATGAACACAAATTAGACAACATGAAATTTGATTGGTCCTCTTCTAGTAACAAAAAAAATAAAATCAAATGTGAAATGTTTTTACTGTGATAAAACTGGGCAATATGAGAAAGATTGTTACAAGAAAAATAAAGATGAGGCTTTAAAGTTTTTTACCTCTTAAGTTCAAATAAATAGATTGTATAAATATGCAATCTAAATATATGTATATAAGTGATGATTGTATGAATTCGGCCTAAGTATTTTTTCTTGGGTGTTAGCCTATTGGGCTGCCAAGAAGGTTGGGCTGCCAGCTTAAGTTTGGTCCAAACATAGTTCTACCCACTTGTATCAACTCACACGGAGCTCATGCGCAACCCTAAATCAAACGGAATGAGTAGAGCTGGCAAAATCCGACCCGAATCCGAAAACCCGATCCGGTCGGACTCGAAACCGATTATTCTGAACACCGACACAACCCGTCCATTTTGGACCCGAAATCCGAATGAACCAAGCCCGATTAACCCGAAACCCATTAAGACCCGAACCTGTTATAATCGAAACCCGAAATAACCCGAACTTTGAGCTACAATCTAGTAAATTTTTTAAAATGAATATTAAAATAATGAAAGCCCGAGACAACCGAAACCCGAACCCGACCCAATCGATTGACCAAATTATTAGACATTACCCGAAACCCGAATGACTCGAAACCCGACTAACCGAACCCAAACTCGACCCGACCCGCCCGATTGCCACCTCTAGGAATGAATTACCCTCAAGTTTGCAGTTGAACAAATCTTAATCATCCGATAATTGAATGGTAAAGATTGCCTCTCAAGTAAGACCCACATCAACCTAATTAATTTTATTTTTCCTAAAACTAAAATTTGTGAGAGGAAAATTAAATTGACGGTGCAATACTGCACCTAATCCAAACCCGAATGAAACACTTCATTTTGTACTAGGTTTATCTAAACTCTTCATTTACAAAAGGAACCCACACTGCTAGAGGAAAACCCTAGCGTCACCGCATCTCTCCGAGAGAATTGCTATGTTTCTTAGTTTCTAGTGGTTGTCTCCGGTGACATCTGGTGGTCCTCGACGATGCTCTTCATAGTCATATCTTTGGTTTTGGAAGATCTTCTTTCTTTTCGATCCTTATAATGTTGACTTGTTTACTTGCATGTTTATGGTCGGTTTCTTTGTTCTAATTTGCAAGACTCTTTTACTCCCTTCTTAACTTTGAGTTCGTGGATTTTGGGCCCGATACTTGAGAGTTGAGGCCTTGGAGACGTAGGTCGTAGACCAAACCTCAAACAAACTCGTTACATTCTTTGTCATTTTACATCTAAATCGAGTATTGTACGTAACTCATTTAACACAACCATTAATTTGATCCGAATAAATTTCCTATTTCCAGATGATGGAGTAAATGGCAGCTAGCTGTAGAAACAGTATGAGTGGAGTTGTGTCACGGAATGCTAGCTGTACAAGGTCTCATATAATGATAATCTAGTCATGTCATGTCATATATAGTTTGGTAAGTGAGAGTAAAGTACACTAAAGAGTGAACTACGTGTCGACATAAAATAGAATGAAGTTGTCGGGAGATTCAATTCATTTGCATTGGTTGGTCACCAATATATGTTACCTCTCTTCAAGTACTCATATGAGTACATGATTGGAGGACAACCCTACCTTTACCGTACTTACTGCATTCATGCATGATGCATGCATGCTTTTTAACAGCCTAAATTACATATAAATGCATCCTTAAGCATATAGTATGATTTTTAATTATTGACAAATTTTATTTTCTTTAAAAAAATTACACGTGATTCTTTCTATAGGTAAAAAAAAATAAAAAATTAGATTGTCACTATATTGATAAATAGTGTAATAAATATACGGTCTTGCTATCCACACGACGATATATATCTCGCCAAACGAATGGTCGTGTCAGTCGACACCAACATCCTGAGTCGGCATAGGGCTGTTGTGGGATGAAAGGAGGGGCGTTGGTGGTCGAGGTTGTTGCTGGTGAGTCGATGGGGCTACCGACACTGACATCTAGTGTCGGTGGATGTTGATCTGCTGGGTTTGGTGTTGTATTGAAGTCGGTGCAGTGTTTGCTGACTCCGACTTCCCGTGTCGGTGGAAAGACTGCGTTTTGCGAAAAAAAATCATTGTGCCAATAACAGGACCCTAAATATATAGTGATAGATCTTGAACTGCTAAGTAGCTCGAGGAGTCGAAAAGAATTGGATTTTTTATATATCAAGTTTACAATACAGATGAATTTTGTAAAAGATTGGTATGGCAGGCTGGGAATGAAAAAACCATTCGATTTTGGAAAGACTGATGGGTTGGAACATAAAAACTTCTAGACCATCTACTGCTATAGTCCAATATTGATGAACATGAGAAAGTGCATAAAAGACAAGATAAAACATGGAAATTACAAGATTTGAGAATGATATTACCAAAAGAAATTATCAGGTACGTAACTGATAATTTCTTCTGGTAAATGAAATTCTATGTATACATAGAATCAATACAAATTCCTATAAATGAAATTCATGATAGACTGCATTGGAAAGCCAGCAAAGACGGTTGGTTCTCTATTTTAAGTGCCCTCAAACATGCGGGACATTGAATCTTTTCCCAAAGTTGAAAACTTCATGTGGAAACTCTTTTTAATGAACTATCGACAAAACACCATCTTGCACAAAAAGGCGTACATAGCAATACCGCTAACCTGCTCCCTTTGTAACCAATCAAATGAAGATGTAAGACATTTGTTTATGGAGTGCCCAAACAAACTAAATCTCATAAGAAAGATGCATGGACACCCAAATCTATGGAAAGATAACGACTACCAACCAAAATACGACACGCACAACACAATAAATAAATGACCTATTTGAAACAATTGATAAAAAAAACATACAAAAACAAAGAGCCATGCTAGCTAGTAGACCTGTCAATCGGATCATTCGGGTCAGGTCATTTCGGGTTTCGAGTAAAACGGGTTTCAGGTAAACGGGTCTCGGGTAGATCCGGGTTAACTCAAGATCGAGTTTGGCCCGGTTTCGGGTCAATTTCAGGTTTGTCATTTTTTTTAATAGAAATTCGTATTTTGATGACTTTATGATAACTTCAAAATGTAAATTTAAGGATGTGATTGGTAAGTTGTTCTTTTTGGGCTCTATACTTATTAGAAGATGTCATCTGAAGCTCAATCGCTTGTAATTATAAACTACCTCCGATCTAAAATATTTGATTTTTACTATTACTAATTATTTGTAATAAAATTTAAAACTCTATAAAATATCAAAGTATTGATTAACTTTTTGAAATTATTTCATATGGATTAGTAATGACTAATGAGTATAAAAATTTAATCAAAATTTTTAATATTTTATAGAGTTATTTTAGCTTTTAAAAAACGTGTTGAAAAATAAAAAATCAAATATTACCGATCGGAGGGAGTAATATATACAATACAAATAAATATAAAAGTTAATTTGAAAGATAATCGAGTGTTTGTAATTATAAAATGTAATAAATTGGAATCTCCCTGAATAATTTTACTAATTAATAATTATAAATTAATTAATTTTAATAATATGTAATTATAAATTCATTAATGTTATTAATATGTAATTATAAATTAATTAATTTTATTAATATATTAATTACTAAACTTACCATAATATGACTTTGAGATTTTCTTGGCTTTTTATTAATTAGTGAAAGTATTGTTTTAAGTAATCGGGCGGGTCAGTCGGGTCACAGGGTCGAAACCCATTTGACCCAGAAAAAATATCGGGTTTTCGAGTTCGGATCCAAAAAAAATTCCGGGTCTTGACACAAAAAAATCCTGGCATTCGGGTTGGATTAAGTTTTGACAGGTATACATTTTATTGACCACATGGTGGGGAATTCGGACAATTAGAAACAAATCATTACTATTCCTGAGTGCTGCTGAAAGAGAAGAAAAGAAAATGTCAAAAGCTCTTTTTAGGTCGTCTAAGAGGTGTAAGCCTCGAATTTGATCCAATGGTAAGCAAGAGTCCAAAAGAAAAACCATCTGGAAGTCCGAGGACTTTTAGTATTGTGCTCGAACCCGCAGCTTTCACCTTGACAGGTTGATTTCAATACCATGAATACGATTAAGCAACAAGACCGGGAAAAATATATACACCACCAATGATTTTTGATGAGGACCAAACATCCAGCATTGCTAGAACGACGATCAATGCCGGCCACGGGGAGGGAAAAGTGGACGATTGCCTACGGCCTATTTTCAATAGGGTCCATTAAAAATATATTGTATTATATGTGTGTGTGTATTTTACAAAAAAAAAAACGTTTGACTCAATGGTAAAGTGAAACCTTAACAAAACTTAAATTCTTAGGCCTGGTTCGGCAGGGGTTCTTGGTTTTTTTTTTTAAAAACAACAATCTCGGGGCTTGTGTTTGGCAAAGGATTGTTCGAGGTTGATTTTGTAGGAGGTGGGGATTAATTGAGATTATTTTTTGCCATAATCCAACCCTTCTCCAGCAAGGTTGTCGGGGTTGTCGAATCCAACAATCCCTTGCTTGACTATCTTGTCCCTTGCCTAGCTTCGAACATGGCGTCGGAGGGTGCTTCCATGTAGCTCGGACTGGGCGAGAGACAGAGGGTGCTTCCATGGAGCTTGGGCCTGATGGAGGGTGGTTCCGTCAGATCTCTCTCACACAACAAAAGCTGCCATTTCCGTGGGAGCAATAAGGTCATACTTCGCCATGAGAACTCGAAGCCGGCGCCATGGGAGCTCGATGACGGAGGGTGCTTCCATGGAGCTCGGGCTTGGTCTTCTATGGTGGTCGGGAGGGTGAGGGCGGACGGAGGAGGACAGGGCAAGGAGGCGGCGGCGAAATATGGGCTGGAATTTGGAATGGGATGAAGAAGAAGGAGATAGGAGGGAGGGGATAAATTTGTCTTTTTGTAACAAATAATCCTAAAATAACCTCATACCAACCAAACACCTAACCATGATTATTTATCAAAAAAAAAACGACACATCTTCCATCCCCATAAGGCCATAACCCATACAATAATCTCCACCCTGTATAACCCCTTAAAAATAATCTCCACCCCTTAAAAAATAACACATTGCCAAACACACCCTTAATCCCTAGGAGGTGGAATTGGTACCATTAATGTTCACATATACCACATACGGATATTATAGTAATTGACAATGATAAAATATAAAGTTTTGATAGAATGATATACCATTTCAAATTTAAAGTAAAAGTTGAAATAGAAGCCACGTATTAATTATATACGTAGTATATAAACTCGAACTGCGTACCAATATTAATAGGAACTAGATTAGTTGAGTCACATCTTTAGCTAATTAACGCACTTGTGAGTTGTGAACTCTAAAGCGCTTAATTGAACTTTTATGCAACATCAAATGTAAAGTGAAAATTTAAATAAAAATAATGTATCAAAATTACGGATTAATACAAGTAGATTAGTTAAGTCCCATCTTTAGCTGGTTAGTGCATTTGCAAACTCTAGAGTTTTAGCTCTTTGACACTTCTTTCCAACAAGATTTAGGTCCGATTCTCCTATGTTTACTGTTTAGTTAAGGTTTAGGTCCTAATTGACAATAAATTTAAAAAAATGCTTAATTTTTCTGGAGGAAAACTTCTGAAAAAAATACACAAAATTGTCTAATGTGATAACTTTCATTTTTGTGAGAGTTATTTCAATCTAAACTAGTTTCATATTCTATCATATGTCCTAGAGATATAGGTTAAGAATCTTAATCGGAAAAAATTTCCCTAGAAGCGACTCTAAGAAAACAATTTTAAAAAAGTTTAAATAATTTAAAATTGGATATCGAAAACTGAAATTTTAAAAACTACGAAACCAAACCCAAGGCCAGGTTAAGTGCAATGTTTGAACCACTCTATTTTAGACTAAACTTGTTTACATTAAATATTTAAATGACTTCAAGTCAATTTTTATATTTTTCCCTCTTGCGAGTGTATATCCACTAAATTCAAGTTCAACGTACCCAAATAGTCCTTTCAACCTAATAAATGCCATAATCCATTAGCAATGCTTAATCTTTATCTTACCATTAATATGATGCATGAACAAAAATTCACATACATAAAAACAAAAAATTAACATTGTTGAAGTATAATTACTAGAACAAAAGGCAAATGCACATATATCTTGCTTTTGTCTCCATCCTCAACCCGCCCTCGTCGTCTTCTATATAAACCGTCTTCCCCGCAACCCCATTCCTTCATTCCATAGCTCCTACAAGACACTCTCTGAGGGATTTTGACAAAATAGGAGGAAATGTGTACAATCATTGTCTGTGTCCTCCCCATATTCTTCCTTGCTTTGCTCTCATTCATCTTCCTTGGAAAAAATCATTGGATGCCATGGCAGATGCAAACGTCATCTCGACTTCCACCAGGTTCCATGGGCTGGCCTTACATAGGGGAGACCCTCCAGCTTTACTCACAGGATCCTAATCTCTTCTTTGCCAGGAAACAGAAAAGGTTATTTTTTTCCCTCCAAAACTGATCATGAGTCATGTGTGGGTCTTAGAGATGCATAATGTAGCTGTAACTTCAAATTAATTAACAGGTATGGGGAGATATTCAAGACACACATACTTGGGTGCCCTTGTGTGATGCTGGCTAGCCCGGAAGCAGCTAGGTTTGTGCTGGCAACAGATGCTCATCTCTTCAAGCCCACTTACCCGAAGAGCAAGGAGACTTTGATTGGCCCCTCTGCCTTGTTCTTTCACCAAGGAGACTACCATGCCTGTGTCCGGAAACTGGTTCAAGCCTCACTGTCACTTGAGTCCATTCGGGCCCTCGTTCCTGGTGTTGAAGCCATTGTGGTTTCCACTTTGGAGTCCTGTGCTGGAGGCCGAATCATCAACACCTTCAATGAAATGAAAAAGGTTGGTTCAATAAGTAGCTAAAGTACATGGAAATCTGCAAGACTCTTGTGTCTGATGATATATTGAAATTCTATTCTATTTGAAATGGGTCTGTTTTGGCAGCTCTCTTTTGAGGTTGGGATTCTTGCAGTTTTTGGGCACTTGGACTATGGATATAAAGAAGAGCTGAAGAAGAACTACAGTCAAGTGGAGAATGGTTACAATTCCCTTCCCAACAGTATACCAGGGACTCCTTACAACAAAGCACTAAATGTAAGCAATCATAATCCTTTGATCTCTTTAGAGATAGCCATAGGTAACAAGTAAACAACAAACTATCCTTTGAAAGTGACTTGTTTTCTTTTTCTTTGTAAAAATGAATGAAAACTCCTGAAGGCAAGGCAGAGGTTAACAGGGATTATAAGAGAGATTATGAATGACAGGAAGGAGAGGAGGTCGGAGGAGAAGAATCTGCTGGGTCATCTTCTGAACTCAATGACCGATAACAGGAGAGTATTAAACGACGATCAAATTGCAGATAACATCATAGGAGTTCTATTTGCAGCTCAAGACACCACTGCCAGTGTCATGACATGGATCATCAACTACCTCCATGATAACCCGAAGCTTCTAGAGGCATTGAAGGTAAACTTCTAGAAAAAACAAATCCACCCCATGAACTAGACACAAGATGTAGCAAATTATTATTCTGGAATGTTGTCTTTACCAAAAAAAATTATTCTGGACTGTTGTTTTACTTACAAGCAGAATGAACAGAAGGCTATATATGAATCAAATAATGAAGGTAAAAGGCCATTGACATGGACACAGACAAGAAAAATGCCTCACACTCACAAGGTATGTCAATAAGTCATTACCAAAATTTAATCTTTGGATCCTAAATGTTAAAGAGAACCAGTGTGTCAATTTTTTTTTGTTCTGAATTTTTATTTTTAAGTAAACTTTCTTAGATGAAGACGAAATACATGGCCATGGGATTGCATATAATTGACTGCTGATGTGAGGTTTGTTTTGGGCACCAGGTGGTGTTGGAGAGTCTGAGGATGGCAAGCATTATATCTTTCACATTCAGAGAAGCAGTGACTGATGTAGAATACAAAGGCAAGACAGAGACTGAGTATGTTTTCGAACTCCTACTTACTTTCATGGCACTATGTGATGTTCTCTGATGTGCTAACAGGATATGTGATTCCCAAAGGATGGAAAGTGTTGCCTCTGTTCAGGAACATTCATCATAATCCGAAATTCTTCCGGGATCCCCAGAGATTTGACCCTTCCAGATTTGAGGTAGCCCCAATGCCTAAACCTTAATTTTCTCCAAACATTTTAATACGCAATGACATATGCTGAAAAAAAACAGATTTATATCAGTATATGTATACTCAGGTAGCACCAAAATCCAACACCTTCATGCCCTTTGGTAGCGGAGTGCATGCCTGCCCTGGCAATGAGCTTGCAAAGCTCGAGATGCTTCTACTGACCCATCATCTAGTCACCAAGTTCAGGTACCTGTTTCAAATCAGCATAATCACGAGAACAATTATGATGTAAATGTTTCAAACAAAAGTTTCCATATCTAACCATAGCAAAATCAGTGAACACAAATTGAGGTCCCTCAAGTATTACATCACTTGTAAAAAGCACGTGCCTTTGCCTAGCCGTTTACTTCTAGGATTCAGGGACCTTTGCGCTATGGTGCACTTTGTGCTTTTTAAAACTAAGCTTACAAGATCATTTGTTGTAAATATTCTTTTTTATTTATGATTGTGGTTGCAGATGGGAAGTTGTAGGGTCACAAAGCGGGATTCAATACAGCCCATTTCCCGTCCCTTTGCACGGTCTCCCTGCCAGGTTTTGGAAAGAATCCACCGGCTAAAGGAAGCAAAAAAGGGAGCATCTTATTTTCTACAGTTTTTCCAGCCTTGCAATTTAGATGTGATCCCTCCCAATATAATTGAAATTTCTATTTAAAGAAGCTCCTAAAACCAGGGGTATGGGACAAGTCCTTAGCTAATCGGATCCCTGTAACTCTTATTTCTACCAACTAATATGATGACTGTAGAAATGTGGAACATAAGAAGGCAAAGCCACCTCTGTATGACAATTTGATTAGTTATATCCACTTTCACTGTCTACAAAGACAACCAAGATCCAAAAGTGACCTTTTGTATGGTATAGGCTCACTTTAGAGGCTGTGATCGGATCATATGTCATTGCTCAATAGGCCAAGTGAGAGATGGCAAACTAAGCTCAGTAATCTCCAAGGCTCACAACAATAACAGAATCCAATGCATCTTGATCAAGGCTCCCAATGTTTCTTACTAAAATCGGTCTTGTGCTAGAAAACCAGAAAGATTTTGTGCCTATCAAACCCAACATGATCAGGCTATAGAGACTGAAACTTTAGCTAGTTTCCGAAACCTAACACAGAAATTGCGGGGTAACTGAATCATCTTTACAATTTCACCATTTAACTAGGCTTCACTACGCCATTCCAAAGCAGCAGCTTGTTCATGACATTGAACAAGCATCAGTTTTCTATGTCATTAACATCACTGTAAGTTTGAGTACAAATTCAATTGATAAAAGTTCTATCTGAAAATTGGTTTATACTTGGCCTCTAGTGTTCTTGACATTTTCACCACAATGATTTTCGTAAGCAAAATGAAATCAATCAAACCCCTAAAGAAAGCCATTAATTAAGAGCACAATTGGAAAGACAGTGTTAGACAGACACAAACCTTTGTTAATCTCTCCCTAATTCAGATGAATCGCGAAGACGACCGAACCTGGCAAATCAAAAACCCTAGAATCACCGAAATAATATCGCAACAGCGAAACCTTTGCGAGGTGGGGTGGAATTCGCCGATCTCCCTGGATGAAGTCAGTGGGCCTTCATCTGCACTGCACAATCACTATCAGAATCTCTGTCTTCTTCGGTTACCGAACCACCGGGCACCGCCCATGTTTTTCCGCTTGTGTTTTTGCGTTTCGCAAACACAATGAAACAATCCAATGTTATTCAATATTTTAATTTATTTATTGATACTGATGCTTAATCCACTTCGTCCTTGGAATCATCAACTGCCGGCCCAGAATGAGAGGATATTATGAGAATGAATCTAGCTATATGAACTCCATATACAATAGTACCACATATATGTCCAAGGAAAAGTCTACATTTACACCTAGTGTAAAAGTAAACATTTTACACCCCCAATCAAATAGCTAGATTCTCACCCACATATCTAAAAGTAAAAGTGATTCAAAAAGTAAAAGTAATTTCACAATTATCATCATTACTTAGTTATTATTTTAAAAACTAATAAACTAGATGATACTCCCTCCGTCTCAAAATTTAAGTCGTTTGACTTTTTGTCACGCTTTTTAATGTGTTAAAAACTCTATGAAATATTAACTTTTTTTCAAAATTTTTTAAGAAATTTGAAACTTATTAGTAACAAGTTTAAAATTTCTTAAAAAATTTTGAAAAAAAATTAATATTTCATAGAGTTTTTAACACAATAAAAAGCGTGCCAAAAAGTCAAACGACCTAAATTTTGAGACGGAGGTAGTATATGTTATTCAAAAAAAAAACTAGATAATATATAGGAATATTTTCTTTTTATTTTTTAAAAAATAAATTGTAAGTACAACAATATAAAATCATACATTAAGAAAAAAAAAGATGTCAATCATTACGTGTAATTCTAACAAAGACGCCAATCACTCGTATTAAGCAAAAAAAAAATTGTAAAAGAATACTTGTTAAAAAAAAGACGTAGTAAAAGAAACATTACATTATACGGAGTATTGTTTTGCCCGCAATATTATTCAATGTATTATACTCCATCCGTTTATTAATAAGTGTCGTTTGACTTTTCAACACGTTTTTTAAGGAGCTAAAAACTATATAAAATATTAACTTTTTAAAAATAATTTTAAACTTATAACTAATATGTATAAAATTATAAAAAAAAATTAAGAAGGAAGAACTAGACTTGTAGGCTTGGTTACTTTTTACATAACTTTTTTCCCACATGTCATATTAGTATTTGTAGTGTAAAATTAAAATTTTACACCTAGTGTAAATGTATCATGGTCCGTCCAATAATCGTGGTATGTTGTAGAAAAAATACATAGGAGGTAAAGAAAATAAAGATCTAGGATATGGACAAATTTAGGATTCCTCCATGTATTTTTTTTTAAATTTATCATGATTATTGAACATTTGTCAAACTATAGGTGAAATAGATCTAAGATATGTCTATATGGAGTGTAAATAGCAACTGCCCCGACTGCATATAAGCACCCCTTAGGGTTCGATAATATAAAAATAATGTAATAAGAAATACTCTAGAAGGGGGGTTGAATAGAGTATGCCCGTTTTTCGCAGAATGTCTCAAGACTTTTGGAGCTTGTACCAAAACCTTTGAGATAACCTGAATCACAGAGTTAGACAATTCGAACCAAGTGCGGAAATAAGGTAAAGCAATAAGTAAAGAACACGAGTAATTGTTTACGAGGTTCAGCACAACTTGGCCTACGTCCCCGCCTAGGGTTCTTCCACAACCCTAGGATTCAAAAGGCTTTATTGATTGCTTAGCTTAGGATCCTAATAGCTCACCGAGAAGCCTCTCTCCTATACAATTGCAATCTAGTCAACTCACGTTCCCTTGGAGTCCTAGACCAATCTAGAAGAGCCCCACCTTTCTCAGCTATCTAGTACAATCCTCTAACTCTCGCAAATCAATAGCCTAGTGCAACTTCCCGAGTTATAAACTCTCGAGTAACACTTGAAATGAATATATCGTATAAGCTCACAGTGACTCTCAAAGGCTTTGAAATAAACAACAAACTCTTGAGCGCTTAGCAGAGAGACACTTGGAAGACAGATCGCTTGAATGAATGAAAGCTCGTGTGTAGCACTTGTGTGTTCTGTCTTCTCCTTCCTTTCCTTTATGTAAGAGCATGGAGCGTGAGGATCTTCAACACCAGATCTTCCAACGGCTCTTTCCAATCAGTCATGATCTTCAATCTTCTATTTATGGACATTTCGAACGCCATGATCTATTTTGAACTGATCTCCTCAACATGTATTAAGGAAGGATAGAATCTCGAATATACTTCCTGAAATGGTTAGGCATATATATATATAATATAATGGAAGTATATAATAAGATAAAATAATATACGAATAATTAAGATAGGTTTTGTATTTCATCAACTGTTAATGCTCCAAGGCTTTTGACACAAAAAACCTGTCAAAGCCTTTGAAACATCTATTCCGATTTTCATTAAGGGAGGGAGTTATCAATCTCCCCCTTGATGAAAGACAAAACATGTGCATCCCTGTAACTTAGTCAAAAAAGATAACACAATGGAATTCGGACTAAGTACCTGTAAGGGTTAGACAAATGTTGGATCAAAAATTTTAAAGTAAGAAAACATCCAACCGAAAACCATAAATCAAAAACCAAGGTCTTCCAAGACCTTTAAGCAGAGGTTTTCAAAGTCTAACGATCATCTCCCCCTTTTTGTCTTTCAACAAAGGGCGGAGGAAAAACAGTCACCAAAAATTCACCAAAAGTTTTGAAAACGTTTCCAACAATCCAGCAAAGTATCAAGTTTTCAGGGGTGGGATAGGGTGGGTTAAGGTTTAGGCTTAGTCATCCGGAGCATCATCAGTGAGCCTCGTCCACAGCCCTTCCAGCATCTTTGAAATCCCGTTCATCGTCGTCATCACCTCCTTCTGCAGCTCCTTAATATCCAGGCGAACTTCCTCCAAGCCCAACTCTAGGTTGTCCATGCGTTCATCGAAAGCTGGAGCAGTGGGAAAGGCTTTTGAAGGAGTGGCAAGACTCAAGGTCCCTTGGGGAGACCGAGTGATGCCAATCTTTTCAAGGCCTTTAGAGTCGAACTTACCCGTATGACGCAACTGTTCTTCATTTTTGACATCAATTCCAGAAGCTTTGAAGATAGGGGTCAAAAGGGTAGCAAAGGGAAGGGGAGAGCCTTTTCTAGCTTTTCTGGCATGAGCCATGGTTCCAAGGATAGTGTTGGCCAGATCAGGATCAAGGCCATTGAGAATGCGGTAGAGCAGGACCATGGCATTGTCGGTAAGGAGTGAGCCAGAGTTAAGACGGGGTAGGAGGTATCTAACAATGATGTTAAATGTAATTTTTGCCTCAAGGGTTAGGGATGAATGGGTGAGTTGCTTTGAGGTGTTGTTGGATGCTTCAGGTAGGAGATATTTGGCTCGGGCTAGGATGATGCAATTTTCTTTTGAGGGGTGGATTTCAGCAGGTGGAACTGGTGTAGGTAAGCCTAGGGAGTCTGCAAAATCATTGGAGTTGAGAGAAATTCTAACCCCTTTGACGACAGACTCCAAAGACCAACCATCAGTGTCCTTTTTGGCTTTTAGGTTAATGTAGAAAAGTCGAGTAAGCTCGGGGTAGTAAACAGTCTCAAGGTTAAGAAGGTTCCAGGCTGGGGATTTTTTGAGTAGCTCAATACAAGGTAACTTCAAAGCTTCAAAGAACTCAACATCTAAAAAATCAGAACAACTAATCTTACGAGTTCGAAACTCGTCTACCCACTTACCAGCAGTCTCAGCATCTTGAAACCAAGAGGAGGGCAAGGATTGATTTGCCTGGATATAGGCCGGGGGGTCTGTGTTCTTTCTGCGTGCAACTGATGGAACAACTCTCTTGACAGGCGCTACAAGACTCTTGACAGTGCCCTTCCTGGTGCGCTTGGGGGATGGAGGCTTGACAGGAGCAGGGGCTTTCCGCTTCTTCGGAGACGGGGGAGGAGGAGAAGGAGAGGGAGATTCTTCCTCCTCTTCCTCAGACCCCGAGTCCTCAGCGGACCCCGCGTCATCTCTTTCTGGTTCCTTGTCCTCTCCAGATCCCTCTTGCTCATCTTCTTCTTCTTCTTCTTCCTCAGGCTCCACCTCGGATGGAATCTCTTCTGCTTCGGCTTCCTTCCAAATCCGCTCATTGGTCTTTTTCTACCTCAAGGCCTCCTCCTCGGCTTCCCTGGCAGCATCTCTTTCCAGGGCGACATCAAGGTCGTCTTCCTCCTCTTCCTCGTCCTCTTCCTCAACCAAGATCTTTCTCTTCCCCTTTTGTTTAGCACTCAGGGGGTTCTTAGCAGCGCGCTTCTGAGAGCCTTTGGGAGCCGTGGCCGTGCTCGTCGTAATGGTGCTCTGGACAACGGCTGGGATGATGGCTTGAGTAGCAGGTTCGGGTGTGGGAGAGGTAGCAATGGCCTGGCGTCCTTTGGGGGTGGCGCCAAGTCTTTTGGGAGTGATAGCTTTCTTGGTTTTGGGTGCCATGGAAGTAGTCGGTTAGGGTTTCTTGAGAGGCGATGAGAGGTTGAAGATGAAGAAGTGGAAAGGGTTTGGATAATTTCTGAGGTGTGGAGTAATCGGGTACAGGATTTGGTTTAAGTAGAGAGAGAGGGTGGCGGATTGATGGGACGGTTGAGAGTTCCAATGGGGGGGAGGTAATGATACTTGCCAATTTAAAAACTTCCAAATTCAAATTTCAAATAATCCAAATAATAAGGAGGGAGATAACTGAAAAGATTTTGTTCCAAAATAAAATATGTCCAACAGTTCAAGGATAAAAAACGGATTTTTGAAAAAATAATAAAAATAATTGATTAAATATCTAGGAAGATATTAACCAAAAATGTGTGATCCGATATATGTACTCCACTGTTCAGTTTGCAGACCTTGACATAACTCTCAAAGGTCTTGACACTGAGTGGAGTTTATCTTTCGTAAAGGGAAAGCTCCCCCTACGAAAGTGCATCCTTGTTAAGCATCCCAATCTCTCGTCTAATGAAGGTGAACCTGTCCTCTGCCAAAGGCTTAGTAAAGATGTTAGCCCATTGATAATCAGTAGAAATAAAAGATATGGACACATCACCTTTTTCAACATGATCTCTAATGAAATGATGCCTTACATCAATATGTTTGGTCCTTGAATGCTGAACATGATTCTTAGTGATGGATATGGCACTTGTATTGTCACACTTAATTGGGATACCTTTGAGGTTGATGCCAAGATCTCACATTTGTTGAGCTATCCAAAGAATTTGGGAGCAATAGGCTTCAGCTGCAATGTATTCGGCTTCTGCAGTGGATAGAGCAACTGAATTTTGCTTCTTTGAGTGCCAACTGATTAAGGATATGCTCCTAAGAATTGGCAACATCCTGATGTGCTCTTCCTATCCACCTTGTAGCCTGCAAAATCTACATCAGAATATCCAATTGAAGTGAAATCCTTTTGCTTTGGGTACCATAGTCCAAGTTCCTTAGTGCCATTGAGATATCGAAAGATCCTCTTCACAGCCACGAGGTGAGATTCTTCAGGATCAGCTTGAAACCTAGCACACATGCAAACACTAAACATGATGTCAGGTCTACTAGCCGTGAGATATAATAAAGATCCAATCATTCCTCGATACTCCTTTTGATTGACACTTATTCCAGTCTTGTCTTGATTTAGAGACAATGTAGAGCTCATGTGAGTCTTGGCTGCCTTGGATTGATCCATCTTGAACTTCTTCAGGAGATCCTTAGTGTACTTGCTTTGATTGACAAAGATCCCTTTCTTGGATTGATGAACTTGTAACCCCAAAAAGAAGTTGAGTTCACCCATCAAGCTCATCTCAAATTCACTGCACATGATGTCAGAAAATTCCTTGCACAAAGATGTGTTAGTAGCACCAAATAATATATCATCAACATAAATTTGGATAACCAAAATGTACTTTCCTTTGGTCTTGATAAAAAGAGTTTTGTCGATCAACCCCCTTTTAAAATCATTTTCTAAAAGATATTTAGACAAGCGCTTGTACCAAGCTCTTGGTGCTTGTTTCAAACCATAAAGCGCCTTGTCAAGTTTGTAAACATGATTGGGAAATTCTGAGCTTTCAAAACCTGGGGGTTAAGCCACATATACTTCTTCTTCTAAGAAACCATTAAGAAAAGCACACTTGACATCCATTTGATATAATTTTATGCTCATAAAAGATGCAAATGCTAATAAAATGCGAATGGCTTCAAGCCTGGCTACGGGAGAAAATGTCTCCTCGTAGTCAATACCATCCTCTTGATTGTAGCCTTGGGCAATAAGCCTTGCCTTGTTCCTCACAATCTTACCATTCTCATCCAGCTTGTTTCGAAATACCCGTCGAGTGCCAATGACTGATTGATGCTTTGGTCTAGGCTTCAAAGTCCAGACTTTGTTCCTTTCAAATTCATTAAGTTCACTTTGCATAGCTATAATCCAGTCTGGCTCCTGAAGTGCCTCATTTACCTTCTTTGGCTCAATAAGAGAAACAAACGCGTTAAAAGCACAAAGATCTTTAAGTTTAGAACGAGTTTGAACACTAGAAGTAGGGTCAGAAATGATATCCTTTAATGAGTGTGATGATGAGTATTTGAATTTCCTTTTGCTAGTCTCAGCTCCTTGATTCGTCACACCATCAGGATTGATTTGTAGTACATCCGACTCCGTGGTCCTGTTAGGTTCAGTTACAGCAGTTTCTGACGTCTCAACACTGTTGGATTGGACACCAAGGGCTTTGGATGAATCTTCAACACCTTGGGCCAATTCTTGAGTGTTAAGAATCGGTTCCTGCATGTTCCTTTTCTATGTGTTCATGGTAGCAGCATCATCACCTTCTTCGTTCTCTTCATGGATATTAAGATCTATATCTGCAACACTTTCACTCAAAGCACCGTCATTGCATTCATAAAAAATAACATGTATACTTTCTTCAACAACCTGGGTCCTTTTATTGAAGATTCTATAAGCTTTGCTACTCGTGGAATAACCAAGAAATATACCTTCATCACTACGCGCATCAAATTTCCCAAGGTTATCTTTTCCATTGTTATGAACAAAACAAGTACAGCCAAAGGGTTTAAAATAAGATATAAGTGGTTTGCGGCCTTTGAAAAGTTCATAAGGAGTTTTCTTTAAGATGGAACGAATAAGACAACGATTTAAAATGTAGTTAGCTGTGTTAACATCTTCAGCCCAATAGGTTTTAGGTAATGCATTTTCTAAAAGCATAGTCCTGGCCATATCCTCTAAGGTGCGGTTCTTGCGTTCCACAACTCCGTTTTGTTGAGGTGTCCTAGGAGCAGAAAAGTTATGGGAGATGCCATATTTAGCACAAAATAAATCAAATTGAAGTTGATCAAACTCCCTACCATGATCACTCCGAATAGACACTATGGCCTCATTTCTTAAAGTTTGCAACTCCTTACAAAGTTTTGAAAACTCAAATAAGGCCTCTGATTTTTCTTTCAAAAATGCAACCCAAGTATATCTTGAAAAATCATCGACAACAACTAACATGTACTTTTTACCATTGGGAGATTTGACTCGCATAGGACCACATAAATCCATATGTAAAAGTTCAAGGGGTCTAGAAGAACTTACAACCTTTTTGGGTTTGAAGGAGCTACGTGTTTGTTTACCTCGTGTGCATGCATTGCACATGTCAATACCTTTGAAGTCCATCTCAGGTAGCCCACTTACAAGCCCTTTGGACACAAGCTTCTGTAGTGTATGTGGACTCACATGACCGAGTCTCCTGTGCCAAAGCTTTGTATCATCCGTCAAAGCCTTTAAACAGGTTAAGCTTCCTTGTGCCACTTGATCAACATTTACGGCGTATATGTTGTTGTAACGATATGCAGTCAATATAACTTCACCTGTATCATCTCTGCACACTATACATCTTTTCTTGTTAAATCCGACATTGTTACCACTATCACATAATTGAGAAACGCTAAGCAGATTATACTTTAAACCATTAACAAGATAGACATTTTTTATACTATGGCTGGAATCACTTCCAACACTATCAATACCAACAATGTCGCATTTCCCTTTGTCACCAAGAGTGATTGTTCCCGTGGATTGCTCCTTTAGATCATGAAAGAGAGAGCTCTTCCCACTCATATGCCTCGAGCATCCACTATCAATAATCCATTTGTGTTCTTTCACCTTGGTGATTTCCTGCAAGACAAACATCAACCTTTGTGGCTAGACCAATAAGCAAATTTGGATCCATTGTTGGGGTAAACCATATTTGGTAAAATAGTGTCTTTTGGGACCCAAACTTGTGTTATCCGTTCTTTTCTCAAATGAACAGGAAATGTATTACGAATAATGTATGGATCCTTTCTTCTATAAGGACAGGTCTCTTTTACATGTCGCTTTCTAGCACAATGGTGACATATAGGAGAGGTTCTGCTTCCTTTAGCCTTTACAAAAGTGGTAATGTGTTGTTTCTTTAAAAACTTTGGATTGTAACCAATACCACTTTTGTTTAGAGAGCTTTGTTGCTCACCCAACATCTTATCGAGAGTGCCTTTGGATTTGGTAAAACTTATGAGGGTTGTCTGTTGGTCTATAATCTTATTATTCAGGGAGATCTTCTCGTTCTCTAAGTCATGATGCTCATTTCTTAGAGAGGAGAGATCTTGCTTGAGTTCAGATTTCTCCGAGTCAAGCGTC
Source organism: Persicaria tinctoria (assembly GCA_037127255.1). Taxonomy (NCBI): domain Eukaryota; kingdom Viridiplantae; phylum Streptophyta; class Magnoliopsida; order Caryophyllales; family Polygonaceae; genus Persicaria; species Persicaria tinctoria. The sequence goes on along the minus strand of JBANSL010000007.1, from coordinate 12,498,622 downwards.
TTGACTTTAATGTCAAGACCTAAATAAGAAGCTTCAAGACCTTTGACCCTCATAGACAAATCCTCAATAGTTCTTTCCTGGTCCACAATTCTCTTAATAAGAATGTTAGTTTGGGCAATAAGCTTCTCTTCATTGACAATCATATTTGAAAGGAATTCCGATAATACCTCTTTTGGACTTTCCATAAGTTCTCTTACAGTAGCTTCAAGCTTTTCATCGTGGGATCCATCTTCTGAGGCCATAAGACAGATGTTGGCCTTCTCATCATCGGAGTCAGAGTCGGAATCACTCCAAGTAGCCACCATGGCTTTCTTCTTCCATTTGTCACCTTTCTTGGGCTGGCTCTTTGTCTTTTGAGGGCAGTCCTTCACAAGATGATCTGTTTCACCACATTCAAAACAAGACAACGGTTTAGTCTTCTTTTCATACTTGTTGTATTGAGGCTTACCTCGAAATTTTGAAGACTCTGATCCATCCTTGTTGTTGAATTGCTTCTTCATTTTGAGAATTCTAACAAGGCCTCTTGTGATAAGAGCAAAAGGATCATCCTCATCGTTATCCTCATCTTCGGAATCAGATCCATCCTTGGGCTCATCCTTCTTAGACTTGAGTGCCAAGTTCTTAGTGCTGGTTGGAAGTTCTCCATCGTCTTCATTAAGGATCATCTCATGCGTGATCAGCTTTCCAAGAAGGTCATCAAGGGGTAGAGTGGTGAGGTCCTGGGCTTCCTCTATAGCTGTTACTTTTGGACCCCATTTCTCCTTTGGAAGGCACCTCAATATCTTACTTTCTCAACGTTGGTAAAGCTCTTGCCGAGAGAGTCAAGGTTGTTGGTGATTTCTGTGAATCGTGTGAACATGGCCTTGATCGACTCATCAGACTTCATCTTAAAGAGCTCGTACCTTCGAAGGAAGATGCTGATCTTGGTGTCTTTTACTTGGCTCGTTCCTTCATAGGTGACGACCAACTTATCCCAAATCTCTTTAGCTGACCTACAAGAAGAAATACGGTTAAATTCATCAGTGCTAAGACCACAATAAAGTAAGTTAATAGCCCTGTAGTTCTTGGAGATGGTTTCAAGATCTGCTTGGTTGTATTCAGACTCCTTCTTTGCAATTTTGGTGTCGTTTGGTCCTTCCTTCTCTGGAATCTTCGGACCATTCTCTATAATGTTCCAAAGTTCTAGATCTTGGTCTATAATGAACATCTTCATCAAAGATCTCCAGTGGACAAAGTTGTTTCCTACAAAGAGTGGCGGTCTGCTTGTGGACCTTCCCTGTGCAAATCCTCCGCTTGCTTCACCAAACATGATCGAAAACTCACAAGATTGTTAGATCAAAAACAGTGAGTAAAGCTCTGATACCAATTGAGGGTTCGATAATATAAAAACAATGTAATAAGAAATACTCTAGAAGGGGGGTTGAATAGAGTATGCCTGTTTTTCGCATAATGTCTCAAGACTTTTGGAGCTTGTACCAAAACCTTTGAGATAACCTGAATCACAGAGTTAGACAATTCGAACCAAGTGCGGAAATAAGGTAAAGCAATAAGTAAAGAACACGAGTAATTGTTTACGAGGTTCAGCACAACTTGGCCTACGTCCCCGCCTAGGGTTCTTCCACAACCCTAGGATTCAAAAGGCTTTATTGATTGCTTAGCTTAGGATCCTAATAGCTCACCGAGAAGCCTCTCTCCTATACAATTGCAATCTAGTCAACTCACGTTCCCTTGGAGTCCTAGACCAATCTAGAAGAGCCCCACCTCTCTCAGCTATCTAGTACAATCCTCTAACTCTCGCAAATCAATAGTCTAGTGCAACTTCCCGAGTTATAAACTCTCGAGTAACACTTGAAATGAATATATCCTATAAGCTCACAGTGACTCTCAAAGGCTTTGAAATAAACAACAAACTCTTGAGCGCTTAGCAGAGAGACACTTGGAAGACAAATCGCTTGAATGAATGAAAGCTCGTGTGTAGCACTTGTGTGTTCTGTCTTCTCCTTCCTTTCCTTTATGTAAGAGCATGGAGCGTGAGGATCTTCAACACCAGATCTTCCAACGGCTCTTTCCAATCAGTCATGATCTTCAATCTTCTATTTCTGGACATTTCGAACGTCATGATCTATTTTGAACTGATCTCCTCAACATGTATTAAGGAAGGATAGAATCTCGAATATACTTCCTGAAATGGTTAGGCATATATATATATATATATATATATATATATATATATATATATATATATATATATATATATATATATATATATATATATATATATATATATATATAATATAATGGAAGTATATAATAAGATAAAATAATATACGAATAATTAAGATAGGTTTTGTATTTCATCAACTGTTAATGCTCCAAGGCTTTTGACACAAAAAACCTGTCAAAGCCTTTGAAACATCTATTCCGATTTTCATCAAGGGAGGGAGTTATCAACCCCGATATGAATTCCTGAAATACCCGACAACAAGGGCGTGGGTGACGGAGTCCTTTATTGTGCTCGAACCTAGGAACACTCGAACCAATCCGAAAACTTGATCGGATTGCATCTTAAGGTCCCGTTTGGTTAGTTTAAATTCTTGTGCTTTGTTGAGATTTTTGTTATAGAAAATCCCAAAATTGCACACTTTTTTAAAGGATGTTCACTTGTATGGAGAGTAGGTAGGCTCAACTTGCACACTTTTTATAAGCATTGTTCCGGTCCATATTTTTACCCCAAGAAATGTAATTTTTAGAAATTCAATCCATTGAAGTCATTCCTAATGAACTATATTCCTCATGTTCAACCAAACCAGTCATAAAGGACATAAAACCTAATTTTTTTTATTATTGAAATTCGTTTTAAAAAGTCAACTCGGCTCGAATCCAAGTAGAATGAAAGTAAGCGCTAGACAAAACATTCTATCCTCTCTCTAGGAAATCTGGAGAGAGGGGGAGACCCAACCATGGCTCCGTCTGTCATCATCCCGGCTCCGGTCGTCCTCATCCCGACTTTGGTCGTCTTGTGCTATAGTGGTTCCGCCAAGTTCAAACTCCGGCGTGTTGCCGGTTGCACATCATATTTACTTTTAACAATAGTCTCAGTAATCCATTTTGCTTTTGATCAAAACCCAAAATTGATTTGGGGCTTTTGTAGCTCTATGTCTAGTCCCCCAGATCTGAATTCGATTGGCCGGATTCGAGCTTCTCCATTCCTCTTTCTTCCCTTTGAACGTTGGGTCGGATGGTTCTTCTTCGACCCTTCTTGGCTCCCAAATACTGCTTTTGAATTGGGTGATTAGTCTTCCCGGATAGCTTGATCCCTCACATCTGGGTGTAGTGTAGATCTTGTGTCATTGTGTCTAGCTACCGCCCCCGGTGGTTCGGATACCTAAAACTCTCATCCTCGCTTCCACCTACTGCCATGGCCTAGTGTTCGGTGGATTTCGTTCACCGCTTGCCGTTATGTGTGGTCGGTGGAGCATGCTTTCCCATCGCATGGCCTGGTCGGTGTCGTCGAGGCTACTTTCGTGGTCTCATTCTTTTTTGCTCTTCTTTGTAATTCGTTAGATTGATAAGGGGTTTGGACTGGTTTGTTAACCCCATGATAGTCGTTGTAATTTATGCACCTTCCTCTTATTTTGTTGTTTTGGTTCACCGAGCTACGTTTCCTCATCTAATGACTTTGGATTCATCCCCGACTTTGTATTTTTTAATTGAAACGGTATAATATCGGAAGGATGGGTGGTTATATTCAAAATTTTAGGTTTTAATGGGTGATTTACTGTAATTATGTGTTTAAAGAGTGATTTTGAGTAACTTGGGTTATTTAAGGGATAGTTTTATGCAATTTGGCCTAATATTTAAATGGTCTGGATAAATACACCACAAATCTTGCATGTCCTTTTCGATGTGCAGGGTTAATGTGAGTTAATTAATTAGAAAAGGTAGAGTGTTAATTAATTAAAAAGGCTTGCATTTTGAAATGAGCGTGCAATTAAAGAAAATGATTTGCGGTGTATCTAACAACACACTATTTAAAGGAAGAGTTTATTAATTTATTGTCAACTCTATTTATGGGGCTGATGAAGAAAAGACCCAATTCAGGTAAGAAAGCCACAAAGGCGGCCCAATTCAGGCAAGAAAGCCACAAAGGCTACTGTGCCCAGTTACAAGGCTGGAAGAATGATTGGACCGGACTCCATTTTTGGACCACTTGTGCCTTTGATCCTTGTGCTTGTGGGCCCAGTTCTGAACAACATTTTTTAATAGAATTAAAATAAGAAATATTGTAAGACATACTCCGTAATTGTACGGAGTATTAAATTTATTAGTCGATGAACTAGATAAGGCTTCTAAGACCATCTTTATCCATGATACTCCAAGTATCATATATAGTTTTTTAAATGGAAAACATAAAAAAATGTCGGATTTTTTATTAGCCCAAGAAATTTATATGAGGTGAGTATCATAGTATGATATCTACTTTCTTGGTTATCTCATTTTATAGTATTTTATTATAAAAAATAGTTATGATATTCAATCTCAATACCACTATTAAAGATGCTCCAACTTGCAAATTTTTGTACACGAGTAGACTGCCAGTTTTTTTTCAAGGAGATGAAAATAGTTCATTTTAAGACGGTTTGGATTATGTATAAAAGCTTAAAGAAAAAGAGGAGAGATTTTTAACACTTGATTTTAAAAATTAATGGTCGAGATTTTCTCAACTCGACTTATAAAACTATGTGGGATCTAAGTGATTTAACTTTAATAATCTAATATTATTTGCCCCTCTTGACTTTTTTCTTTCATGGTAATGAGGTTTTCTAGAAAGTATTGGGTTAGCGTTGATATCAATATGTGTTTATTTGCTATTGATTCGTATTGGGATACTATTGATTTCGTTATTGGACAGTTGAAGAAGAGGTGTTGAGAATCCTCATCCTGTTGGTTACAAATGCAACATTAATGAGAGGACACTCGATCTATTGAAGAACTTGTTCAATCTTACTTTCGTGGGCAGACCGTCATTTTCTATTTTCCATATGAAGTTATTAATTCTAGGAATATTGAGTCGCTTTACTTAGTAGTAGTGGTGATGAACAGTACACGCACACATACATGAGCAATAAGCAGAACTATCAAGCTTATACACGATTAAAAAAAATATTGCGATTTTATCACAGCTGCCTTCAATTCAGCGTGCTTTCTCGATTTTTGAATCATCATAATTGTATAAATGGGTATGTTTTTTAATCCAAACAAATGGGCTTGTTACAAACATGTTGAATTATCCAACTTTTCACTTTAATCTTTTTTTATTGTACATATTGCGATCATTCTTTATAGTTATATATGGCTCTTACGAATGGGGGCAAGAGTTAGGTACGTGGTAAAGAAGAGATGATAATAAAAAATGTGAGCACCAAAAAAAAAAGCTATGTCCTCTCTCTAGTTTCTAGAGAGAGAGAGCAACAAAAAATGTGAGTTTCAAGCCCCCAATCCGGAAGAGAAACCAGCATACAAAACGGAGACAATGGTGAAAGAAGACAACAGAATAGAGGAAAGAAATGAGAAAGGTGATGAAGAAATTAAAAAATGGTGCGGTATTTCTAGTTTGAACTTTGGGGGAATTTTTCTTTCCTTAACTGAAATCTGGGGTTTGCCCAAATCTCTTGCTCCAAACCTGATATGCGTTGTTCTCACATCTCCTTCGGGAGACTCAAATCTCCTTCGGGAGCCCTAAATCTCCTCCGGGAGCCATTAACCTCTCGGCTTCGGCCGCTCCGCTTTGCCGGTGTGCGTTTTTCCCACACTAATCTTCGGTGGTGGTGCCCTCCCTTTCGGTGGTGGTGTTTCCTACTAATCCCAATTTCAATGTTCTTCGATCAAGAATCAATTTCAAATGGGGGCTTTTGATGTTGATGGGTTCTTCATCCCCTTCTCATCTTTCTCCTCTCCAATTTAGGCTGCATAAATCTAATTTTCTTTCGCCGGCCTTCGAATTTACGCCGGTTGCCGAATTTGAAACCTCCGCCGGCTTTGCCTCGGCCATCATCTAGTCTCTAGTACTTCGGCCTGCCTCTGATCGCCACCCTCTTGGTGCCTCCTCCGTCTGCCCTTGTCGCCTCCGGCGCTAGTGCTGGCTTTGTCGCTTTGTCGCTTTGCCTCCACCTCCTCACCTCCGCCTTCTGTGTTCCTCTCGGGCCGTGGAGGGCGAGTCATAACCTATCCTTTCTTTCAATTGGCTTGGGGCTTCTTGTCCGGGGGTGTTCCTCTACTTGGTCCCGTCGTCGGCCTCTCGTTCGCGCCATCCTCCGGTTGCCCTCAGCAATGGTCCTGCTCCGGCATTTCTCCCTTTGCTGGTGTCTCTCGCTGACTTCCCTAGGCGAGGGCTATGCCCCGAAGTACTTTGCTTTGGGCTCAAGATCTATGTCTTGGGCCCGAGGAAGCCCACAATTAAAAAAAAAAAAAAACTGATATTCGAACAAAAATTAAAATCAAAATTAAAATTAACTAATCTATATATATATGTTTATATAAATAAATCCGGTTTACTCTTGCGCTCTTTGCCCTCTCGCGGTCGTGCTTCATTTTCTCGAGTTGGTTGGAGTTCTGTTTGTTGGTTCGTGGTTAGTTTCGGTTGAGGAGCAGTTCTGCGGCCCTGGTTGATCGAAGTGATCGTGTTGGTGGTGTTCGTGGTCTGCGAAGATCCTTCATCTAGGTGAAGGGAACGTCGTGTGATCCACACTTCCCCAGACGTCGTCTTTGTCCTACGTGGATTGCTGCTTTCCGTCTTTCTGGCGGCGAGACATCGTGTCAGCTGTGCTGTCCCATGCGCTCGCTATCCACTTCACCACGTCGGGTCTCCTTCTTCTCATTGTTGTGTCCGTTTTTTTTGCTTAGGGTTTGGGGTTTCCGGGTTTGTTTCAGGTAGTTCTTTTGTTGTATTAGGTAGTTGTTTTATATTGGATTTCTTTTACTATATGTTTAGACGGCTTGCCGTCTGCCGACTTTGTCGGCCTCTCGAGGTCCGGGCCTGTCTGACCTCGAATTATTTCCTTATCAAAATATATATATATATATATATATATATATATATATATATATATATATATATATATATATATATATATATATATATATATATATATATATATATATATATATATGGCTCTTACGATCTTAAATTAGTTTTGTTATATTAAGTTGTTCTTACCTATAAAAAGCGATATACTCTGTCTTCATCAACACAACATCAAGAGCTTTTAATTAATCTCACAATAGTTTCCAACAAGCGTGTGTTTACTTGTAGCTTTGTGGGGATTTTTGTGTATTAGTAACAATACCTATCTCCCTTGTCATATGTTTGGTGGGGTGAGTTTGGTGAAAAGATGTAGATGAAGCTTTGTATTTATGGAGATTTGAAAAGGAAAAATCTTCATCTTACTTTGACAAGATTTGTGAAATTCCTAGGTAGATTACTTACTATAATACTCTTCTTTCATTCATTCTTCCATTACCCATATGCACTCTCCTCTTTATTTTCAAAGCTCAATTTGGCAATTTCTTCGTTCACATCTATCCGTAAATCTTCAAATACCAAACACCTAATAAGATTTTTTACCCAAATTAAATCTATCTTATCAACTACTCAACCCTCTATCGATAAAAATCCATATACCAATATATATACCCATACATCTACATCTACACATAAATATTCTGCAAGCAAACACAACCTAAATCGGAACAATGTGTACATTTGACCCTCTGCTTTGTTAAGTGGCGGAGTTAGAGGGGTATTGAGGAGAACGTGGCGAGGATCCTCTAATCTACAAACATGGTTCCTTTTACTCTCCATTTTCTCTTATTGGTTGAAAACAATTTTAAAACTACATATCCCTTTTATTAAGCGAGACAATAAAATAATTCGGCATATTCAATTAAGCAATACATACCATATAATGGGCCATAATTACGGACTAAAAGATCTCAAACGAGGAGAACCTATCTTCCTCCCATCTGGCAAACTATTTATGTATATTCGATCTCTTTATTAATAATTTCGTTTAGATATATAATATGTCCTAATTCAACGTCGAATCCAAGTAAAAATTTATAAATAATTGAAAATTAAAAGTATGCTAGTATAATACTATAATCATTGCGCAAAATTTTCAAAACAAAATCATAATAATATAATAAATTAATATTATAAAATATTAATAAAAGTTTTCGTAAAATAAGAAATGTATAATTTGATTAGACATTCCTCTTCCTGTATCTCCCTTTGAGGACAGGCCGGATAGAGAGGGCTGGTTTACCACTTCGAGTGCATACAAACTCATCACATCTCAATCCGCTCTCAACTTAGACAATAACGCATGGATATGGAACTTGGATATTCCACCTAAGATAAAACATTTCCTCTGGAAGGTTTGTCAAGGGGGTCTTCCAACTGCTTCTAGGCTGGCCTGTCGTGGGACTCCTGTCCCTTCTATCTGCAACCTGTGCAATTGTGGGACCAAAGATGATGTTCACCTCTTGTTAGAATTTCATTATGTGCGTTTCTTATTCCGTCTTCCTTCTCACATAAACTTAAAAATATCAAGTATGATAACTCATTCTCGAGATATTAGACCAATTATGTTGTCTATTGGGAAAAATCTTGCTTCTTCGGCAAAAGTGGAACTTGCCTTTACTTGGTGGTCTGCTTGGTACAGCCGAAACCAACTCATTTCCAAGCAGGACCCTATCCCGCTTAGAGATACGATATTACATATTATTAAAACTAACAAGGAGAATTGGAATAAAACGTCTCTAATGGAGTATAGTCTAGATGAGGATTTCCTCTTGCACACACAACGCCCCAACCACCTAAGGAATAAAAAGAAACATGACAGAGTTACATGGCTGAAACCCCCGTGGGGAACTCTCAAGCTCAATTTTGATGGATCCACAATGACAAACAATGACAGCACAACTGGAGTTATAATCAGGGATTGGAAAGGACGTCCAATACAAATATGCTATCAAAAGCTTGGTAAACAAAGTCCCTTAAAAGCGGAAGATCTTGCTCTAAAAATAGGGATCCAACTCGCTAATCGACTCCATATCGAAAAAATCCACATTGAAGGTGACTCTAGTATAATTATAAACCACCTCAATCAAAGTTCTAAACGTCCTTGGGAAATTGAGTTAATCATGTCAGATATTAAACTCCTTCTATCGACTTTGAAAGAAGTATCTTTCTTTCATGTTCCCCGGTTAGGCAATAGAGTGGCTGATAAGGTTGCACACCTTTGCCACTCTGTCTAGGGAGTCGATATTCACAACGATTCAGGTATTTTAGACCTCATCCGAAAGGATGCTGCCGGGTAGAGCTCGCTCGCCCGGATTCTTTCCTAATAAAAAAAAAGCCCGAAATTTTTTATTATTTTATTTTCCCTTCTTAATATATGTTGACTCCACCTTGATGAATATAAGTGATATATTTTTGCAGGGATGATGGAAGACAAATAAGGTTATATTTTATGCAAATATCAATTATATTATATGGTTCTTTTATTTGATTTATTATTCTCGGAATATATTTATTTAGCTCACAAAATTATATATGCTATATATTTTAATTCCATTATATATTGTAAGTCTTGTTTAAATCTAGTTTATCCGATCAAACTATATGTTGTATTATTTGTCGAATATAGTGCTTAGTCAAATAGATTTGGTTGTTATTAAGATTTGATTTAAGACTAACGTGTGCAGGAATTAAACGAATTTTTTTTTTCCGCACATGGAGTAATCTAATTTAAATATATATATAGTTGTTATCTATAGTGTTGCTTAAGATTAACTTATGCAGAACTTTTCAGCAACAAAGATTGGTTCCACATGGAGATAATCATTTGAATTTAAAATAATTCAAAGGTAGCTATTGTGCACCAATTTAATTGGGAGCAAATCAAATATGAAGTTAGTGGGTTGATTTTAAGGAAGGAGTTCAAATTCAACGGAAAAGAAATTCAAATTGGCTTCCAACGTTTGAATTTGAAAAGGCTAATTTTTTTGCAACTAAAAATCAGATTTTGAGTCTGTTTGGATTCCCTTTGTATTTTAATTATAATACATGCATTTAGTTTATAATCAACTTATCAAGAAAACAGTGTTTGGATGGTAATTTAACAAATTAAATTATAATCTATTCTTCGGAGAGAGAGGGAACTAAAGGGAGAGAGAGGAACACTTTCAAGTTCCACCCGTTCACGTCGAGAGAGATTACGCAGTCAACGTCGGCTTGGCTTGGAGGGGGCTCATCGGCGCCAACAACCTTCTCTCACTTCCACTGTCAATGCTTGCGATCGGTGGAGATTTTTCCGGTGGGCTGGTTGGAGTTTAGGGTTAGGATTTGGAGGTTGTCGACTTTCGAGGCTTCCGATTGAGGGCGGGATTGGGTTGAAGAGGGAGTTTGTGCTCAAATCAATGGATGTGAGGGAGACAATTCTGCCGATTTCGTCAAGAATTGGGTCAGTTAGGTTCGGAATCGAGATCATGAGGCTGGAGAGGGAGGTCAAAGAGGCGAGATTGGGTGGGAACGAGAGGAGGGTAGCGATGTAATCGATGTTGATTTGTAAAACAGAGCCATGACAGAGCAAGCTATGGCGATCCATTTGCAGGGTATGGTCGTGTGGGGTCTTTGAAGCTCAAATCTGAGAGCTCCTATGGAGGTTAGGGGAGGAGTGAAGCCGAACACAGTGACCTCTTCAATGGCAGCAGATGAATGTGTGGGAAAAAATAATTAATTTTTTTTAGCTCCAAAAAATAATTAATAAGGAAAAGTAAATTATGTTTATAATGAACTTTTCTATTTAATACATCTAAAGTAATTATAAACATAATGAAAGGGAATCCAAACAGACCCTTTATGGTATTTAAATGGCTTCAAATTCAGCCCTACATCTTATAAAAAGGAAGGAGCAAGTGGTGAAGAAAAAACAACAACACAAGCACATCATTCAAGCAAGCACTTCAAAGCCAAAACAATCATCTTCAAGCTTATTTATTTTCTTTCTCTCCCTTATTGTAATTGTTTTTATTTCTAGTTGAGAGAGAAGAAAAAATACGAGCGTTATATGATAAATCATTCTTATTATACTAAGAGTATCATATATTCAAACTATACACACGTTAGTGTGGTTAGGGCTATTATTTCACAAGCATTTTGGGTTAACTAGATAGTAGCGGGTGAGGCTACGAGAAGGGTTGTTCACTTGTTTTTTTAAATTGTATCTAGGACTCTAAGAGATTTGAGTTAACTATATAGAAGTGGGTGATGAGGCTTCAAGTGTATAGAAAAGTGAAAGATCTTCTCAATTGTATCTAGAATACACAAGAAGTGAAATAATAGTGGTTTTGAATCCTATGGGTTGGATAACCCTAGGCGGAGACGTAGACCGGTTATAGCCGAACTTTGTTAACAATTCACGTCTTTATTATATTTTATTTCCGGACTTATAATTAACATTTTGTTTTCATAGCAAAAAAGGTTACTGGAGTTATCTCAAGACCATTGAAGTCCAGTTCAAGGCCTTGAGATCAGTTTCAAGACCCTTGAAGTTGCGTCTGCAGAAAGTTTACGAAAATCTCATATACTCTATTTAACCCTCCATTCTAGAGTATTTACATTTTTGTTATTTACATTACCTCCTCGGTTCTTCAATATATATATTTGGGTAAATTACATAAAACAACCCTTAAAATAGGCGAGTTTTCACAAAACCACCCTTAAAATAAAACTTTGCAGAAAACCACCCATAAATTTACTTTTCTTTCAAAGAACCACCCATGACCATTTTTATGTGTAAAAAGCTATAAATGTTTTAAATGTTTTTATATTTTCTTAAATTTTTTTGGTTATTGTATATAATTAGCCTACTTTGAATACAAAAAATGAGAATTTAACATTTTTAAAACACTTCATGCACATAAAAATAATGGTTAAGGGTGGCTCTTTGAAAGAAAAATAAGTTTATGGGTAATTTTCTGTAAAAAATTATTTTAAGGGTGGTTTTGTGAAAACTCACATATTGTAAGGGTGATTTCATGTAATTTACCCTATATATTTAGAAACATATATACTCCCTCTGTTCCAAAATAAAAGTCGTTTGAATTTTCGGCACGCATTTTAAGGAGATAAAAACTATATAAAATATTATTGTTTTAATGAATTTGTTTTTATAAATTTATACTTATGAATACCAAGTATGAAATTATTAAAAAAAAAATATTTTATAGTGTTTTTACCTCATTAAAAAGCGTGCAGAAAAAGACAAACGACACTTAATTTGGAACGGAAGGAGTAACTGATTAGACTATTTTCGATTATTTATTTTTACAAAGGTAAGGTAAGTATATATTTGGTAAATATTAGAGGTGATATATATGAGTGTACAAGTTTTCTCAAGTATACCCCATATATATAATTGTTTGAATTTGAAATTTTAGCTTAAGATGCCAGGTTAATATTTAGGGTAGGGCTAAAGATAAAAACGAAACTAGGGTTTGGTATTTTGAAAAATATCCCCTACAAAAATAGCTGAATCAGTTCCAGTATACACCCCCTTCTTCTCACCCACTTATTCTCGACCGATTCCTTTCCAAATCGCAGTTTTGTCGATTCAACACCATACCCACACACCTACTCCATCCCCCTTCCATGTCCAAGCGACGCCACCACCTCTGAGGGAAATTTCCGCCTCCACCATTGAACCCAAAGCCACCACAACTCCCCTCCTTCCATGGGGAAGCCTGCGTAGCACTATTCCCGCTCGCGTAATGCATTGCTACCCGAAAAGCCTTCTTCCCCAATGTAGCTGACGATTATAAGGTCCTTGGATGTTGTCCAATGCCACCAGCTCCTCCGCAACCGAGCGGCATATCGGTGCTTCTTGGATCGAAGAGGAACCAGCGTGAACCGAGCCGAAGAATGAGCTAACTCTACACATACCTATCAATATGATTGTTATGTTCATAGATGCAGACTTTGATTTAGCAACACAGTTGATGAGGCGAATGCCAAGGAAGCAGGAAGAAAGCGCTTAGATAACCAATTTAGAGGAGATCGAAGACGCATTCCACCATTATGGCGTGGTTGGTAGATGGTGTCATCACTAAGCTAGGGATCAAACGAGAAGATTCCAGTACATCTGTATTGCAATGCATTACATCTGATGTAACACCTTGTCCCACATCGGATATCATAAGGATGTTGAGAGTGATTTATAAGTGATTCAAGCCCTACCCATGTCACAAAAGCTCTTCTTTTTCAAGCTCTAAGTGAGGACAATGAACCTGATAGGGCTAGGTGGCATGGGCTGGCGCCTCTTAAGACCCCGGGTCTTACAGATGGTATCAGAGCAAACTTCGGGCTCAGATGTACTACGACAGTATGCTCGGGTATGCTCCTCCCGGAGGGCAGTCCCTTGGGCCTGACGGGGTTGTCAGTTCTTTAAACGGGGAAGATTGTAACACCCCGTCCCACATCAGATATCATAAGGATGTTGGGAGTGATTTATAAGTGATTCAAGCCCTACCCATGTCACAAAAGCTCTTTCTTTTCAGGCTCCAAGTGAGAAAAACGGACTTGAGAGGGCTAGATGGCATGGGCTGACGCCTCTTGAGACCCGAGTCTTACATCTGGCACATTTGGTGGTACAACATATTTGGTACATCTGAGAGGATTCAAGTTAAGGTGGAGATTCTAGTATATCAGAGCATTGTCAAATCCGTCTCGTACATCTTTGAAGATTCAAGCCAAGATGTAGATTTGTTAGGAGATGTCTTGAATCTAATTGGCTTAGATTTGAACTTTATTGTTAGACCTAATTTAGATAGAATTGGTATCTATTTGTGTCTTATTGATAGATTTGTCCGAGTAGAATTAGATTCATATAAGTCTATATAATCTCCTGCATGCATACCCTAGAAGTATTCAACTCAATTCAACACAATTCAGTTGAATCATGAGTAACCGGTAACCATCTAGAGTTTGGAGACGGGCCCCCAAACTAATAGATCGAGGTCAAAGATGTTGAGTAGGGTGGCGCAAAAGGTACGAACCGAACCGATCCAAACAGTTTGGACCAGAATTGACGACCTGTTTTTTAAGAAAAGGTAGGACGAGGCCCGGCTCGAAAAACGCATGCTCGGTTTTTGTTTTTTCGGTTTTTGGCCTGAAAAAACCGAGTGATAAAATGCCTTTACCTTGGGTTGGTAGGTAATGGGTTTGAGAAAGTACAGTCGGCTAGACATTTTTGTCTAGAGGAGAGCAACCAAGCAGGGTGACTCCAGGTAGGAAAACGCACAACTAGGACGGGAAAACGAGCACTTCTTTAGTATTTGGCTCCATTGGCACAATGGGAATCAGGATCTGAAACCTCCACCACCAACATATTTATTCACTCTTTTTTCATTTTTTCCCGTGAAATTACATCAATTCCTTTCGATTTTGCCCCAAAATTTAGGCTTTCTCTTCTTGCATTGACCCTGCTTTCTTCTTAGCCATTTGATGTGGCATGTGTTTGCTTTTTTTTGTTTGAAAGGAGATCTATTGGAGTTGAGTTTGGGTTGATTTTTTTTTTGGATTGGGTTGTTTTGAGGTTTCAGTGTTTCGGTTTGGGACAAATCTAAGGACTAATTAATTTCTCTTCTGATTTGAGAGGCGACACACATCGGGCTAGGGTTCTTTTGCTTCTTCTTGTGGAGGAGGTTTATGGGGGATGGAGATTTTTTCCTCTGTTTTCGGTGTTACCATTTTATTTTTATTTTTTTCAAAAAAAAAAAGATAAAGCTTGGACATTTACACTAAGCTATGTCTTCCAATAAAATACCAAGTCAAACTCCATTCTTGTATAAGAAAGAAACCTTTAGTTTCATTATCAGAAACCATTTGCCTCTTTGTTCTCGCTCAGGTCCCTGGCCATTTCCCTCTGTGGTTGGATCAGAGGGTTTTGCCCTATGGTTAGGTATCAAAGCTGCTTTAAGCCATCATATTACATATCTCTGCATTGAAGGTGACAACATCACCGTTATTAATAGCCTTGCTCGCCCCTGGTCAAACCGAAATGAGCCCTTTCCTTGCGCCTTTTTTCCTCAGTCTCTATCCGTCACGTTTACAGGGACGCCAATAGAGATGTTAATCGCTTGACGCATTTGCCCTTCGCCTTCTCTGGACCTTCGGTCCCCAAGGACTAAGAACTTGGTGATATCATCCTTCGGGATGCTCTTGATTAGGGATGCCTCCGCATTCCGCCAAATTCTTTTCGTTTTTTAAAAAAAACTCCATTCTTGTCATATGCCAAAACAATTTGACCCAAATGCCATTCAAACAAATTAGAGCCTAACGTACCAAGTTCCTCACATTCAGTTATTTTGGGCCAAAACCGAAATTTTCGGTTCGGTTCCGGTTTTAAGCCCGAAAACGGATTTTGAAAAATTGTGGACAGTGGCCAGAACCGATTTGTATCTGGACTGAGCCGAAACTGGATTTTTGGTTAGGTTTTTGGGTCGGGTCATATTCTGAGCAAGCCTAAATTGTTGAGTGGTGAAACCCTAACCAACATGGCTAGGGTCCAATTAAAGGGCTAGAGGTGGTTTAGTAATCATATTCTATGTTGGTAGGCTTATAGAATTTGATAGCATTCATTCATATAGGTGTTATAGGACTTTTTTAACACAGTTTAGGTGTAAATAATGTCCTCTTTCGCATTAATTTGTGAATTAGATTGTTGTGGTTGTGGAGGCGGAATCTACACACATTTGTTATTAATATCAGGTAGGATAAATTGGGATGAGAGATGCATGAAGCAAAACTGGGATTACAGGAGTCAATCAAGGAAGCACTGAATTGAGAGCTAGAAAAAGGAGCCGCGCTTGCAACTATGTAGCCGCGCCCGCGATTAACACTGAGAGTATAAGGTTGACTTACGTCCTGAGCCGCGGCCTCTATCAACATTGAAACCCTAAATTGCCGAATTACTTATCTTTAGTTAGGTTATTTTGTAACCCTTTTGGATGCCTATTTAAGGGGGTTTTAGGAGAAGTTTTATGAACCTTTGAGAAATTGAAGAAACCCTAGATGAGAGCTTTTGTGCTATGACGAACTAAACTCCTCTTTCGTTGGATTGATTAGTTTGAAGCTTTCAATTTGATAATCCGTGAGATCTTCTCTACACTATTTACTTTTGAGTAATCTTTATTTTTCGTTATTATTGCCTACGATTGAGTTTGTGTTTTATTGGATTGGCCACCTAATATTACTTGAATTCAATCTATCACTAGATCCATAGGGACGCTAGTTACGTTGAAGAACTTAGAATGTAGTAGCAACTTGTGATCATCTAGAGCTAGTTGACTTGGTTGATTGCATGAGGATAAAGATACAATTGGTTTATTGTTGGTTGTTTTATTTCAATTGTTTCTATTGAATTTCCTTGGTGTGCATTGCTATTGTTGAATTGAATCTGGACAGTTTCTATGTTATTCATCAATAAGGATGTTTAGAGTCTAGTTGACATATTCATTAATTGCATGAAAGGAATTGAAAGTTATTGTCAAGGTACAATTGATTTTCATAATGGGTTACTAAAAAATAACAGGTTTATGGAATTTCAAGGATCAGAATCCAAATTGAGAGTGGATATTAATTAGTCAAGTGTGTTTCTCACATATTGTTATCAATCATCATCAGTGCATTCTTTGCTTACTTTTGTGTTCCTCTGCATACTTTCAAACCCCCCTTTTCATATCATTCTCATCTTAACATACAAATTGAGCATACGAATTGCACAAGTCTCTTTGGGTTCGACCTGCACTTGCCAAGCTACACTAGCTAGGTTAGTTCAGAACTATTTGATAGGGTTTAACGACTGAAAATATCTTTATCAATTTATCATTTATCAGTTAGTGTGTGGGTGGCACATCTTGTAATCCTCGTATGATTTCCGAAAACTTCTTACTGAAATCTCTCAGGGTGGATGTAGCCAATTTGGTAAAACGTGATAAATTATGTGTGTCAATCTTGTTTGTTTGAATATTCATTTCTTTCATCACCACAAACCCATCTGTAAAGATATGTGTGTGGGTGTATTAACTAACAAACATATTGATAGGTATGTGTAGAGCTGGTAAAATTTGACTCGATCGGCTCGAATCCAGACCCAAAAATCTAGCTAATGTCACGATATGCACAATGTGAACCCGATCCATTTTGATCCGATAATCGAATGGATACGAACATAAATAAACCCGACCCATACTGACCAACCCATCCTTGAATTGACCCAAATAAGACCCGACTGATCCTTATAATTACTTTAATTTTCTTATTTTTAAATACTGAAATAACGTGAATTAACGTATAATAAGAATAAATGAAGTTTAATAATAAATAATGAAGATAAACAAACAATCATAAACATTTTATAATAAAACTTAATGTGAGTTCACATTAACTTACTCGAACTTACGTACACTTACCTGCCCCAAAAACTTACTCGATTTGATCCAAACTCAACCGAAGATATAATATATCAGACATATGATCCGATTCGATATATGATCGAACCCGAATGAATAAACCCGAACAACCCCTTTAGAATATTATGTGCATGCATGTATATATTGGGATGACATCATGACACGTGTATTAATATTTTTCCCATGTACATAATATTTGGTGATAATAACGTTTTTATAAAATGCGGTTAGATGAAAGAGGAGAATGGAGAAATTAAAGTAAGAAATGAAGGAAGCATATATCATACACATACTGCAGCCGCAAAATGCAACAGACTTAACATCAGCACAACAAATTAATTATGGCACATATATGCATCTTCATTCTTCGCCTCAACGATGATATCCTTTCCGGGCCCCACTTGTTATACGTATATGTCTCAACTCTTTGGATAAGTTATCAATTCATATATTAGTCGATTTTGCCGCACTATGTATCAATTAAAGTGACCCGACGTATCTTTAGGAAGCGACCTTCATTGCGAACTTCCTCACTTTTTTTGAGTTGGCCACTCTTTTTCTCTTAGTTTTCACGCACTCTTAGATCTATCTGAGAGTAATTTATTGTTGATTGAGAATGATGTTAGGAGAAGGGCTACACCCCATTTAATTCCTGTGTAATCTACTATGACTTTCTCAAGTGCTTGCTCACCTTTTTCTTACCAAAAAAAAAGAAATTAAATAGTATCAAAGTTTCACTCTCACAGCAAGAGGTGTTATTCGAACTGAACGAGTAAAGATTGACATGTTCAAACTTGTTTCATTTGGTAAACGAGCTCGAGCCGAGTCGAATCCAATTTTTAAACGAGTTTTTTTTTTTTGTTCAAACTTGACTTGTACGTTTAAGTAAATTTTTTTTTTGATACAAGGCGAGGATTTGAGGATGGTCAACCGCGGTTGACCCATCGCCCAAGAGCGTCCAAACGGACGATGTCAGCAATCTCGGCTGGAACGCGCTCCACGATGAAAGACGAAGAGAGGTCGATATGGGCAAGTCTATCTGCAACCTGGTTCCCCTCTCGGAAGGTGTGCGAAAAGGAGACCCTCTCAAAAGCGCGACAGAAGTTGAGGGCATCCGATACCATCATCTCAATCTCCCAAGGACACCGCTAGATCCCCTTCATGACGTTAATCAACGTCAAGCAGTCGCCCTCCACCTCAAGCCGAAAAAATCCCCTCTTCGTAGCTTCTTGGAGTCCAAACAATAGACCGAGGCACTCTGCTTGCACCGCGGACAACCTACCGTGGCCTCGGGCACCACAAGAGAGAACTGACCCTTCGCTATCACGAATAACAAATCCAGAGGCAGCAATGACCGAACTAACCATGGCACCGTCAAAATTGAGTTTGACAAAATCGCCGGCGGGCTTTTTCCATTTTACAGTTTTCGGTTTTTTTGTTCTGTTTTGGTGGGTATTGACTCTTGTGGGGGGTGTGTTATCTTCTTGTTCCTCTGATTGTGCTTTTCTCCGACTTATCCTTTATTGTTTTATATTTTTTATCCATTCTTCTTGATTCCTAATGTCATTGTACGTTTAAGTAAATGAACGAGCTCGAGGGGGAATTGAAAGTGTTGAAGCAAAAGTGTTGAATTATGTAGGGGTTTAGGATCGGGAGGAGGAAGTAATGAAGGGGTCGAGAACATGAAGACCGGCCAAGAGGATCATATCGATCAGGAGATTTCGTCACAATGATTTTTTATAGGAGGGTTATGAAGTTCAGACCTTCAAAAGATGAATGTGCACCTTGATGGCTTGATTGAACAAGAAATTAATTTACATTAGGCAAAAATTACTTAAGTCTTTTATTATTATTATTAAGTGATTTGTTGGTTCTCGATATCGAGAGTACCGAGAACCAACAAAGCACAACAATGCCAAGATAATTTAGAATGGAAGGCAATGTCGACGAGTTAAAGGCTATGAGCTAGCTAGTATCTAGAACACTCGAAGATTGATGTAGACGGATTTTCTATGCACGTACGTGCACAGAGGAAGATATTGATTGTTGGATTGTACGTCCTCAGTGGAAGTGATCTCGGATATCTGGTGTCTGATTAAGCTCCATGATACCTTTTTGAATAGTAAATATCCACGGACCAGTGCAAACTCATCGCTTTACATGATCTAGGGGCTTTTTTTGGGCATTTGAGCATTTTTCAAGCTTTAAATCGACGTTTTACTATTTCTTGTTTTTTTCTTTCTTGCAATACATGTAGTTATAAACACGTTATTTTACTATTATTGATAAAATTAAGAGATTTTTTCTTTTCTTCTCTTTCTTCTTTTTTCCTTTCCGGCCCCTAAAAAATCCATAAATTAAATATGATAGTAATAATATATTTGATTCTAGGGATTCTAAAAACAGCTGCAACTGATCGATCCCAAGCTAGCTACTACTTGCATATGATGAATTGCATAAATTGGATAAATCGGGTGGTGCCATACATCACTAAATCATTACATTGTATGACCATACCATCTAAAAATCTATATATACCCTCTTAGCCCTCCACTTCCAATCCATCCCAAACCAACTCGATCTCCTTCTCAACTTCAACATTAATTTCTCCAAATCTTCAATCTCCTTGAAGATAAATGAAGATGAAGTCCTCTACCACTCCTCTCCTCTCCTTCTTCTTATCCCTCTCTCTACTCCTCAACCTTTCCGCTGCCTCCACCATTCTCTTTCAGGTAATACGATAGCATATTCGCTAGCTAGCTAGCCAATCCTGCTTTCTCGTGTTCACGTTTATTGCACGTTTCTATATATATGTCGCTATTTGTAACAAGAATGGGGTTGATATGTATAGGGATTCAACTGGGAGTCATGCAGCAAACAAGGAGGGCTATACAACTCCCTGATGGGCCAAATTGACGCCCTTGCCAACGCAGGCGTCACCCATATCTGGCTTCCTCCTCCTTCTCAGTCTGTTGCTCCACAAGGTATCTCACATCTACCTCTATATGATCATGGTTTAACACTACAATAAATTCGAATCCTATTGAAAACATTGAGTTGGAGTCGCTTGCGAGTGCGAGAACTAAATTTTTAAACGGATCATACAATATCAAATCTAGATACAGAACGATTGAATCCGATCAAATTAATTATTGGGAAAAAGATATGTGAATGATGTATACCACATAGCTTAAATATCTTGTACAATATCCTACTACGTTTATTTTTTCAAAATATACTTTAATAATAATAAAATTTATGTGTGGAATTGGATTTTTTCTAATAGACGGTATTTTAAAAAAAATATATACAAAGTGACATTTTTTGGGATGATAAAATATGTATCATTTGTTTGCCACAGGATACTTGCCGGGAAAACTGTACGACCTGGACTCGTCCCGGTACGGGAACTCCGGGCAGTTAAAGAGCTTGATCGGAGCTCTCCACCAGAAAGGGATCAAGGCGGTAGCCGACATCGTAATCAACCACCGCACCGCCGCCCAGAAGGACGGGAGGGGTGTGTGGTGCATCTTCGAGGGCGGAACCTCCGACAACCGCCTCGACTGGGGCCCCAACCTCATCTGCAAGGACGACTACGAGTACTCTGACGGAACCGGCAACCTCGACAGCGGTGCCGCCTACGACGCCGCCCCCGACATCGACCACCTCAACCCTAGGGCCCAGAGCGAGC
The DNA here is from genome assembly GCA_037127255.1 of Persicaria tinctoria. Classification (NCBI taxonomy): domain Eukaryota; kingdom Viridiplantae; phylum Streptophyta; class Magnoliopsida; order Caryophyllales; family Polygonaceae; genus Persicaria; species Persicaria tinctoria. Next base: position 12,477,396 of record JBANSL010000007.1, on the reverse strand, counting down.
TCTCGGACTGGATGAACTGGCTCAAGTCCGACGTCGGCTTCGACGGCTTCCGCTTCGACTTCGCCAAGGGCTACGCCGGCTCCGTCATGAAGACCTACATGCAGAACACCTCCCCGGAATTCGCCGTCGGCGAGGTCTGGGACTCGATGCAGTACGGTGACGGCGGGAAGCCGCAGTACAACCAGGACGGGCACAGGTACAATCTGCAGCACTGGGCGCAGGAGTCCGGCGGCGCTATAGCGGCGTTCGACTTCACGACGAAGGGGATCTTGCAGGCCGCCGTGCAGAACGAGTGGTGGCGGATGAAGGACCCGAACAGCAAGCCATCCGGGTTGATCGGGATTGCTCCCAAGAACGCCGTCACCTTCATCGACAACCACGACACCGGGTCGACTCAGCGGTACTGGCCGTTCCCGGCCGACAAAGTCATGCTCGGATACGCCTATATTCTGACCCACCCTGGTTACCCTTCCATCGTAAGTTCTAATACCTTTACACAATGACTTAAGCTTCTGTGATAAAAAGGTGGATACCTGATCAGCGAGTTTTGTGTTCAGTTCTACGACCACTTCTTCGACTGGGGACTAGGACAAGAGATATCGAACCTCGTGGCAGTGAGGAAGAGGACCGGGGTAACGGAGACGAGTGAGATCAACATAATGGTGGCGGATGCGGACATGTACGTGGCCAATGTAGGAGGGAGGTTGATAGTGAAGCTCGGGACGAGATACGACGTGGGCAACATCATCCCGGCGGATTTCAAGATCGCTGCAACCGGGACGAGCTACTGCGTGTGGGAGAAGAAGAGCTTCCAGCAATCAAGGAAGGAGCTTGGGGATCAATCCTAAGGAGCTTGGAGATTAATTGGTTTTCTATATACCAATTAGTTGGGAATATATTGTTTTTACTGCATTGTTGTTCATGTGCTAAAGGTACACCACAAGGCTAGGGTTACCAAAATAAGCATTAGCACATATGATTTATATATGTAACCGTTTGGTAATTTTCAAATATATATCTTAAGAGTACTTGATGATCAACCTATACCACATGAATTTTTTCTTAAATGAATCAATGGGCTATATATGCTCAGCTCTTGGCGTGTTTTGTTATTTTAATGGAGCTAGTTTGCTCTAACTTTGTATGTAAGAACTATTTCTAATGATTCAAGAGTGCGTACGTACGTAAGCTGAGTTGGTTTTATCTTAAAATCAGTTGACAATATATAGAAGGAGTAGCCCTTCATATTATCAATGTGAGACTTTTTTTATCATTTCACATATCTCATCAGGGACAATGAAAGAGAGAAAGGAAGAGAGGAAAAAGAATCTATGAGTTCTATACATATATTGTTTGTGAAAAAGAATCTATGAGTTCTATACATATATTGTTTGTGAAAACACGAGTTTACCCAAAAAAAAACGAAAACTAATTTATGAAATAGCCAAGATTTGAAAGTAATTCCTGAAATAGCCAAAATCAACTATTCACCTTTTTACAATTGTAACCTTTGTCCCAGAAAACCAAAAAATTATAAAAATAAACCTTATTTTTTATTAAGTTTAAATTATGTCCTTAATTTGTGTTATTATCTTTCTTATTTCCGCTTTAATAATATTTAGTGCTTTTTATTTTCTGTGTGATCCTGCAATTTGGTATCAGAGCCAAGTTAATTAAAAATAATCTGTATTTATCTATAAGACAATCTGAAGGTGTCTACTAATTGCCCACATAAGACTTATCCGCATGCTTTACATTTAGATGTAAACGATAACCATTTTGGAGCAATTTTAAATGCCATTTCAGACCAACTTATAGATCTAAAACTCGAAGTTAAAAAATTAGAACAATTATATATTGAGATTAACAGTAAAATATTTAAGACTGTCAAAGAAACATGCGAAGTACATCACTCAACAAATCTAAAAGCCATTAACGAAATTAGCCATCAGATAAGCCTAACATCAGGTGGTGAAATTAGGAAAGGAGATCCTTTTAAATATAGTTATCCATTTAAAAAATCCAAAAAGAAGTTTTCTACTAAATTAGATAATATAAAGAACAAGGCAACAGTAGAAGAAGATCAAGACGAAAATCAAGACCCTAAAAATGAATCAACATCCAATTCGACAAACAAAGAGATTCAGCACTAAGTTGGATGATCCAGAATGGAAGTTGAAATTACATAAACAAAAGGTCATTGAAACCAACTTTATGAACCAAGAGGTCATGAGCGACGACAAGTCTGAAAAGAATTCGGATGAAGAAGCTGTATATAAACAAATGGGATTAATTAACCTAAAAGATATGGAAAACATTCCTATATCTAGAGTCCAAAAGAGGTTAAATGAAATTTTAAGACAAAGAAGGTCGAGGGAGAATGAACCTGTAGAACAAAATGAAGCTAGAAGATATTACAGGCGATATGAACATGGTTCCACCAGCAATTATAGACCTAGGTTAAAGCCTAAAGAATTTCTGGAAAGGAAATAAAGATTTGGAGTAAGCATTATGCCAAACCATAGACCATATCAAAGAGAAATTAACCTAGAACCCATAAGTGAATCAGGTTATAAATTAAACCTAGATGGTGTGAGGAATAGGCATGAAATTATAGAGTTCTGGAAGAAAAGTATGATGAGTGTATTAAACATGAATGTAGGATGGAACTCTTCCCAATTCCTTAATTATATAGAACATAGCTTCTATGGATGTATTGCCGATTTGTATGGAGCCATTGGAGATGAACCAAAACAAGAACTTAGGAATTTTCCAAGTCCAGTGACTATGTTCACATTAATATGTGAATTAATAGAAGACGAATTCATTGGAGAAAAAGAAGATGAAGATAAGGAAGCTTTAAAATGGCAAAGAACCTTAAACAATCTTGAAATCTGTAACATGAAATATGTCGATAATTATATAACAGAATTCAAGAAGTATTACTATAAGATAGGGGAAAATAGCACTAATCTACAAATGTTCTTTGATAAACTTCCTGCCCCAATTAATGAACAAATAAGTGAAGAATATCGAGAGTTAATTAAAAATGGAGATAAAGATACTCTTGGTAACAGGATTTCCTATGTTAGGAAATGGGCCGAGAAAAAATGTCGAGACGTAAGAAACACCCAAAGAATGAAAAAACAATTCTTAACTTGTTGGGAGACGCCAATAGAGTGGGGATGTAACAATAGAGATTACCAAGGAAAAAGAAACTACAAGAGAAAAAGTTTCAATAAACAAAGAGGTGAAAAATATTATAAGAAGTATTATAAAAAACCATTCTCTAAAAACATAAGGTTTTTCCAGAAAGCCTCGTTCTGTCCTGAGAAAAAGAAAAACTGCGAGTGTTGGGCATGTGGAGAATCCGGTCATTATGCTAATGAATGCAAAAACAAGAAGAACAATAGATTAGCATAAGCCCTAGGTAGTTTGGATTACATCGAACTATCTGAAGATGAAGCAGTAGATCTAGCCCTAAGAAATAACAAAGGGATAGTAGAAATAATAGAAGAAAAGCTTGAAGAAGAAATAGAATCTGAAAATGAGTCAATAGAAGGTGAAGAGATTAATGAAATGATGGAAGGAGAATCTCCTAGTGAATTCTCTGATGAATATGAAATGACTACTTTAGCTCAACTTCAACAAGCTGAAACCTCTATTGATGAGGAACAATTTGAAGAAATGACGAGATCAGGGGTTGATTTCCCGATCATCGCTAAAGAACAGTTTGTTAAAAAATCATTATTCTCTAAATATGCTAAATATGTTTGCGAAGAAATGTCTAGAGATGTAACAGTAAAGAATAATGAAAATCAAGCAACTGAAGTAAATCTAATCAATTGGGCAAACATTCAGAAACATAACAAAGATAAAAAATTTAAATATATTTTCATATGTGGCATCCAAGTAATAATAACTCCATTACAAGACTATGGAAAAGATGTGCAATGCATTAATTTTGTTCGTGACATTAGGCATAAAAAGTTTAGTGATCAATGCATCAGTGGTATAGTCTGTAATTTGAGTCAAGGAGCAGTTTCTTGGATCTGTAGGCCTAACTATCATGTTACTATCATGTTAGTCTAGAAGATCATTATGCACCTAAGTTCTTAGCTATAAAATTGTTAACAAAAGGTATTAGTATGCATAAGGGAACTTGTCCTTTACAATTAAAATGGAAGGTAGTTTATAAACTTGAGAATACAACAAATCCTCCACAAAAGTGCCATATAGTAGAAGCTGAGAAACACGAGGTGGTAGGTCCAAGCAAAGAAGTTGTACCTGTTAAGTAATTAAGGCCCGATCATATAAGACTTAAGACCATTTGGATAAACGCATTTGAAAATTCTATGGGTACTAGCAGTAATAAAGTTTTAACCATAGATGAAAAAGGTAGAATCCATACGAATGCTAAACGACCAGTCTCTCTAGATGTCCAAGTTTATCTAGAAACACTAGTTTTAGGTTCAATCCTAATCTTAGTATTACTTCGAGAAATCAGGGAGCTACCGCTAGTAGAAAAGACAAATCGTTTGTAGTAGATGAAGACATAGTAAGCATGATAGCGGCATTAAACAAAAGGTTGGAAAATAGAATTATAAAAGAACCACCCAGACATAGTGTAGATCTAGGTTCTAACCCATTTAGGGAACCAATACCATCAATTCCCCCGATAATTCAAAAGATTAGAGAAAATCAAGAAGGATCATCTAGTTCCGAACAAAAAGGAAAGATAATAGGATATCAAACTAAAACCATTAGTAAACCTATCTATGATAATGATCTAGGGGCTAAAGATTTAAAAGAATCTCTCACAAATTCTTTATTTGAAGATGAAGTAAGTATGAGAATGGAAGTAATATACCTTAGACATCTTTATGAAGATAATATGAGGGTAGAGGAAAGCCTTAAACATGTCAGTAGAGAATCACTAAAGAAAAATTATAGGATTACCAACCCTAATAGCATTTATATCCCGAAAAGTATTTGCTTAGAAGGGTTCAATAAATATGAGTTATGTGCTTTTGTAGATACTGGGTGTTCAGTATGCTTTGGAAAGAAGGCATTATTTCATGAGTTTATTTGGCAGAAGTCTTGTAGACCAATTCAAGTTAGAATAGCTGATGATAGTATCATGGTTCATTCAGAATTAGCTTCTGATGTACCTATCATGATAGGAGGAGTCCAATGTGTAATTCCTACACTCTGGGCTACTAATAAGCCCTCACATGATATGTTGATTGGAAATAATTTCCAAAGACTCCATGTTCCAGTAACTCAGCACCTAGACATGATGGTCTTCAACATTCATTGAGAAGATGCTTGGGTTAAAAAGATTAAACAAGCCTATACACACCAAGCAATAGAATTTACGCGCACTAAGCGTGGTGAGGAATATATTCTTCCTACACAAAGAGAATTTGCACTATCTATATGTGAAGTAACATTAAAAGATAAAATTCTTAAACAACAAGAAAAAATGTGTAAGGAGTTATATTCTGAAAATCCTTTAAAGTTTTGGGAAAAAGATAAATCATTTGCTACCATAGAACTAATAGATCCAAAAGCGGTCATTAGAGTAAAACAAATGGTTTACACTTATAAGGATCAACAAGAATTTAAAGAACAAATTGATGAACTCTTAAAAACGGGTTTAATTCGAGAAAGTAAAAGTCCTCATTCTAGTCCTGCCTTTATGGTCAGGAATCATGCAGAAGAAAAAAGAGGAAAAGCTAGAATGGTTATCAATTACAAAAAGCTTAATGATAATACGGTTTTTGATGGATATTATATCCCTAATAAGACAGTTTTATTTAATAGAATACAGGGAGCCACTTGGTTCTCTAAAATGGATTGTAAAAGTGGTTATTGGCAGGTAAGAATGGATGAGAAAAGTATTCCACTTACTGCATTTAGTGCTCCACAAGGACACTATGAATGGGTAGTCATGCCCTTTGGTTTGAAAAATGCACCACAAATATTTCAGAGAAGAATGGGCAATGTCTTCAAAGAATTTAAACATTGCTGTCTTGTTTACATTGATGATATCTTAATCTTCTCTAAAACTATAGAACAACATAAGCATGACTTGAAAGCTATAACCCAAAAATGTATTGACCATGGAATCATTTTAGGACAGAAAAAATGCATTTATGCTGAGCCTGAAATTGAGTTCTAGGACTATAAATTAAAGCTGGTCAAATTATTTTGCAAGAACATATTCTAGAAAAGGTAGAAAAAATTCCTGATGAAATCAAAGATAGAAAACAACTAGAAAGATTTCTAGGTTGTCTTACTTATGCTTCTGATTTTATTAAAGATCTAGCCAAGTTGAGAAAACCTCTACAGGTTAAATTAAGGAAATATCAAGTCTGGAGTTGGACTCAATTAGATACTAAAATAGTCAAAGAACTTAAAAGAAGATGTGAAAAACTTCCAATATTGACTTTACCTAATGAAGATGATGAGTTAGTTCTTGAAACAGATGCTAGTGATTATCATTGGGGAGTTGTTTTAAAAATAAAGAAAGATAACAAGCTTTGCAGGTATAGCAGTGGCAACTTCAACAAATCTGAATATAATTACACTGTCATGGAAAAGGAGATTCTTGCAATTTATCGTGGAATCCAGAAGTTTATAATCTTCTTAGCTCCTAAACCTTTTACAGTCAGAACAGATTGTAAATAACAATCTTGATAATATGAAAGCGCATGGGAGACTCCTGCGTTGGCAATTAACCCTTAATCAATTCACTTTTACCATTGAACATGTGCAGGGATCAAAAAATTCTCTAGCTGACAGCTTAACGAGAGAGTTAGCTGATGGATCAGAGAAATCAAACGCGGTGGGAAAATCCGCAATGCGTGTTCCACCCATGAGATATTAACCTCTTAGGAGAAATACAAGGATACCAAGGATGGGTTTCCTCTCCAAGTTTTCATATTTCTGTTGATTTTGGAAGATTTACTTAGAATAGATTCCGTCGTGGACTCCTACAAGCGATACACAGAGCGGTTATACGAATGTTAACTCTATAAATAATTATAAAAGTTCTCCAGCTACCTACTGAGCTCCAGGAAGACATCTGTAGAAGATGGAAAATGAGAGATTTCGACAACTTCTACTGGATGGTAACTTTGAGAGATCACGATACTCCAACATTGATAAGAGAATGGTATAACCATTTTTGTGTAACCACTGGCGCCGGATTGGGAGGAGTATCATTACCCATCATGCCAAATGAAGATGCAGATTACTTAAAATCGTGGAAATACGGAATGGGCAACGGAATCCACAATTACAGACGACCATGGCCAAAGAAAGAAGAAGATAGCTTTTTGTACAAGTATTTCACTAAGTTCCAGAAGGAGGTCTTCCTCAGAGCAGCAAAATTTGAAAAAATAGAAAACATAGATTGTTGTCGTGTTATCAGTACCTGCATAGATGTTAGCTAGGGAAAAACCCGGCTACCACATTACCTAATCTTCCTACTAATGAGGGAAGATTATTGGTACGTGACAGATCCAGTAGTGGAAGGAAGAATCGACATAGTAAGACATACTTGGGAAGCAAGAGCAAAAGGATTCTTTTACATCTACTACTACATCACCAAGTTCAGACAGACAGATTGTGGGATATTCAAAGTTGGAAATACAACCTTCATCGTAACCGCACAACTCAATCCATTAATGCAGCAAGCCATAAACAGGACCGAATCCATCAATCTTCACTTATCAGAAATAGAGGCCGATCACTTTTTAGATAAAATAGGACACGAGAGGATGATCGATTTACTGATTGCATGGGATCGAGAATACACTGAAGGACTAATGCTTGATCTTGATCTAGACAATGATCAAGATCTAGAGTTTGATAATACTCTAGATCTAGTTCAAGATTACAATGATGATGACCTGGAAGCCAATATGGGAGACGAAGGGGTCCAGAACCTGGACGACTGAAAGCTATCATCATCCACCAAGCACAATTATTGTATTTTCTGCTTTTACTGTGTTTGCTTTTATCACGCGAACCTGTAAAATTATTGTATTGTGTGCTTTTGCTTTATCAGGCCAACCTGTAGGCCATTTGATTTAGTCGATGGAGAGGCATCCAATGCCCTTCAAGTAGCTCTATATAAAAAGCTCTCCTCAGACTTCTCAACACACAATTCCAGAGAGAGAAAAACCATAGGAGAAGAGAGAGAAGAGTTTGTAAATCAGAAAGAGAAGTCGAAACATTTTGAATTTGAGTAGATTGGTGTTTCCATCACTCTAAAGTTCAAAATATTTCAATGGATCTTTTGATATGAGTGTTAAGTGTGTTTAAGTTCTAATTTAAGAGTGCTTGTGTGTTGTAATATTTCCCAGATTCAATAAAGTTTGTTTTTAAGAAAGGGAAAGCTACTTAATTGAACACTATGTTTTGAATACTTTGTTTTCTTGATTCAAATCTCTTCACCCTCTCAAAATCTAAACCAAAAGCTAGAGACTACGGTCTGAGGTAGGAAACGAAACAGATATGTGCTCAATCTAGACTAAGGGAGGCCTGGTTGAAGGTTAGCCACCTCTAGAAAGCCGGAAGCTAAGGAACGCTGGTGGTCTAGAGTAACTACGTTCAGGTATGGGTCAAACCTCTTTAGCTTGAAAGTTTTATTTGCAGAGCGTGGTGGACTTAAAACCACAGAAAATTTATTATTCATAATATAGTTAGTAGATTATGGTAGTTAGTACCACTACTAAAAGTCATTTTATAAACAATCAATATTAAGCCCGTAGTAATATTTTAATGTTTAAGAAATTTCGAATAATATTCGTAATTTAGCATAAATAGAGATAGTTTTCTATAATTAAAAGGTCAAAATATTGACTTTTTGGCTATTCCCATAAATAGTTTGGAAACTTGACTATTCTCAAAAATAGTTTTGAAAATTTGGCTATTTAGATAATTATTTCGGAATTTTGAGTGCTCGTTAATTTGAAGGTAAATGGATGTTCGATCATTTGAAGGTAAATGAAATGATTGTTCAGTTAGATGTGGAGCAAAGTCGAATTAAACGTTGATTATCAGAATGGATGTTGCACTTTCGAATACGGGGAAAATGAAGCTGATGTGAAGTAATGTATGTCCACTTAGACTAAGGTGTTGTTGACAATTAATGTCTAGTTGGAAGTTGCTAAAAAGAGCAGCGCCCAAATCAGAAGTTGCTCAGATATTGCTATTCAGAGCAACTTACAATTAGACGAGGAGATGAGGGTCCGAATCTTCTGTCCACGACCTTGTCCTTTCTCCCCACCTTGCAAAAATAAAACAAATCTCTTTCACTTAGATAACTTAGTGCGTGTTTACCACCCTCCTCCCCCACCTTGTTTTTTTTTCTTGTTTTCCTTTTTTTTTTAAATATGTAAAATATTTGTGAAGAAAATCTTTTTTTTCGATGGGAAATAAATGTTTTTTTAAACCCACATAATTTAGTTCGTTTTACATATTTGGTAATTCCACCGAATAATGTTTCATTTGTTACCGAATAATTTTCTGTTATTTTTTTATTTAGTTTATATACAAAATTACCAATTCTATTGAATAATTTATCACATTTGCCGAATTTTTATTTTTATTTTTGTCATTCAGTTTCACATAAAGAAAACTTCAAATCCCTAAACAACACTTACAATTAATACAAATAATTGTTCATATTTCACAGAATAATGTCTCGGATTTCACCGAATAATGTTTTATTTTATGTTGTTTATCAAACCGAAGACAAGATACAACCATTGGTAACCAAAATTCGACACATTTCACCGAATAATGAATTAGATTTCACCGAATAATTTACTAATTCATTACCATTGCTAACCAAAATTCGACACATATGCTTGAACAATGGTCAAATAATTAATCAAAAATATATATTCAACTAAAAATCAAAATTTCATACCGAATAAATTGAATAATACAATAGAATAATAATAAAAATTCCCATTCCACTGCACAATTTGCCTCCTGCGTCACCTGCGTGTGCTTGTTGAATGTTGATCCACCTGCATGCACAAGTACACAACCATTCATGCCCCTCATGCTCTCCAGTGATTTTCTTTGCCTAACCTTGAATCAATCATAGTAAATCACTTCCTAATCACCAAGCGACATCCGATCCTTCACTCCTCCATCGCCACCACCGCCAAGATCTACCGACATCACCACCACCGCGCTGGCCATCGTCGAATCGACGCCACAGCTGTAGCGCTGCCACCGCGAGCGCGATTGGGTAGATCGAATTGGGCTTATAGTGATTTTCATCGGCAAGGCACTTACTGATTTTAGGGAACACTGATCGAAATTAAAGGGCGATCGAATACAAAATCAATCAACGACTTGCAAACCCTAGAACACAAAATCGCCAACCAGTGGACCCTATATCGAAATTGAAAGACAAATAGAGATCACAAACCAGTAGACCCTTCACCCGCCCATGGCGGATCCGACCCTTCACCCCAGTCCGGCCATGGCGAACCAGTGGACCATCGTCGTCGCTGTCGATAAATCTCAGATGTGCACAGGTTGAAAGGCGACTCAGACACTTACGCAAGGAGAGGGCGGCACCGGGGCATGACTGGTGGTCGGACGGCAACAGCGCTCGAAATCCGTGGGAGAGGGCGGCGCCGGAATCACATCGTCTTGCCCGAAATACGCCTTAACGACGATCAATTGTGGCTGGAATCTCAGATGTGCCCGAAATCCGCCCTCAACATCCTCGTCTCGTCCGAAATTGTGGCTGGGCGGCGCCAGTGCTAGAGCGCGGCGGTGATGCGGTGGCTCTGCCTCGCCGCCTCGAGGGGGACCCTAAGAGGAGGAAGACGATGTATTAGTCGGTAATTAAATGGGTGTGTGTATCCCACGCACAATTGGTTTGGATTAGGGTTACTTTGCTCATGGGACCCACTTGAGTTTAATTTTAAAAAAAGAAAAACTCTCTTTTAATCTAGTTCATTGATCACAATCAGATCAATGGTCTAGAATTGTGCACAAAGTACACCCTAAGGGGTGTGCACAAGTTACCCATTCCCTATATATATATATATATAGAGTATAGATCATATGAGAACAAGCCTTATTGAGTAAAATGAGAACACTTGTAGGTCATTGATTTCGGATGATCGGATGGCTGAGATTATTCGACATTATTGATTTAAAAAAAAAAATGGTGATTTACAATAAAGAAGATGGAGCGAAGCGCGTGTAAAAACCATCCCCAACCCTACTCCTAGCCCCACAATCGACAAATCAGTAAATCGAAGAAAGAGAAAGTGGAGAGGGCGATAGCGAAATCCCAAAAGGCCGACTAGGGTTCCGATTCTCCTAGTGAGTTCGACGCCGGCGCAAGGTACTCCGATCAGTGGAAAGGGGTTGAACATCGCGACGATCGTCGGACCGAACATCACCAACAGTAGAAGCGGCCCGGATTTCAGGCTGTTGGAGATGCTCACGGCTGCCGCTGACCACGCAGGGAGCGGAGAGATCTTCCGTCGCTAGATCTGATTGTCTCACGCAGTTGTTTCAGAGCAATCCGGGATTCGATTTGCTTTTTCCCGTGCATTTCTTCTTCTCCTCCTTATCTATTATCCGGTGGATGGAAGATGGAGTACGTAGACAACTTGCCACCAATGGATCTGATGAGGTCGGAGAAGATGACCTTTATGCAGTTGATTATTCCTGTCGAGTCCTCTCACCGTGCGGTCTCTTACCTTGGAGAACTTGGCCTCGTCCAATTCCGCGATGTACGCCTCTCTCTCTAGTCAGTTCTATGCTTACATCTTTTGGTTCAACTAAATTCCTACTCTTTTTTGTATAAACATGTCGATTTATTCACCTGTTACATTGTAGGAGATAGGAACGATTGGAAATGGTTCTTTTGAGTGCAGTCGGCCTATGGTTGATCGATGTGTTAGGTTTAGGATTAGTCGATGAATACGGTGGTTGTCTGACAATTGAATCAATTGGTGAGAATTTTAGACCTAATTGAGAGAGATGAGAGGTCGATCGGTCATTATCGACATCCCAATTGGGGTTTGTCATGTTATTGTCAATTATTCGTTTATTTTGTGAGGATTTGTAGCCAATTGTGTATGAATAGACGTCGAATTTGTGTTGTTCCATCTAATTTAAGAGGTATTCGCAGGAAAAGTTGAATTATTCATATGTATGGACCGATGTGTTGTCATGTTACTGTAATTTAGATTTCAATGATACTGTAATTTAGATTTATTCGTTTGTATGTATAACTTTATTCATATGTATATAGGATAATTTGGTGGAATTTGTTTATGGGCGAATTTAAATATGTCAATGATCAAGTGATACTATCGAATAATCAAGTGATACTATCGAATAATAAAGCGATATCATTGAATAATCCATCGATACCATCAAATAACCGACCAATACCATCGAATAATCAACCGATAATCACTCATATACGAGTGAATAATCATCTATATATCACCGAATAATCAATCATTTATAAAGATTTACAAAAAAAAATCATATATCATCGCATAATCTGTCGATACCATCGCATAATCTGTCGATACCATTGCATAATCAGACGATACGATTGAATAATTTAGATATATTGTCGAATAATTTGAAGAGAGTGCACCCCACACGCCCTCATTCAGCAAGTGGGCAAAAAAACGACGTGGGTCCCACTGTTTTTTAATTTAAAAAAAGCCAAAATTGCCTATTAATCTCAGCCTTCCATTTCATTCAATCAACGTTCCAGATGTGTTCTCATTTTAATCAATAAGGCTTGTTCTCCCATGAACCACCCCCCCCCTCTCTCTCTCTCTCTCTCTCTCTCTATATATATATATATATATATATATATATATATATATATATATATATATATATATATATATATTAGCCAAGGCTTGTGAGGGGGTGAGATTGAGGGATAGGAGGTGGGGACATATTTGGAGACAGGTGATTTGAAACCAGGCCAGGAGATGAAGAATTTGCGATCAACAATTGCATTTAAGTTGCTAGATAGCTCGAAATCCGTTTTTTTAAACTGCTCGAAATCCGGTTGACAGCCTGCTAATGTATCTGCTATTTTATATCATATATGTTGAGAGGTTTGTCAAAAAACAAAGGGAGATTGGCCACAACTCAACCCAGATCACACACACACACAAACACCAATCTGTTTGTCGACAGTTTCTCACGACTAAGAGAGGAAGATAGATAACTTCAATTGAACTGCCACTTCTCCATTGATTGAAAACGTCAAACATAATACCCTTAAAAATGCAATAACCGTTCATAACTACACCCCACTACATCCACTACTTCAGCTAATTGAAACTTAAAAAATAAACTGACACTTAACTCTAACTGCTACTCGACTTCGACTTCAGCTAAACATACTCCTCGAAATCGACCAAGACTTATTGTTGTTGTGAGCCTAATTTGCCATGTTTTACACTTACTTTTATATCGATTTCTGCATACATTGCATACATTTGGGTTAGAATAATACAAAATATGTGTAGTTTATGCTTAGTTGTTATATATGGAGGTCTACACAAGTTTTTGTCATATTTCGCAGAAATCGGACGCATTTTGGAGCTTAAAGGAAAGTCATGGAGAAGCCAAGAATGGTGCAGCTGGAGAGAAGCCCAATTTCCGGTTTACATCGTTCTGAATCAGGCTGTGATGTCTTCATGAGAGTTGTAGCCCTCGGAAAGAGCTTTCCAACGCATGGTCATATGCGTCAATCCGACAACCGAGGCATCGGGAAAGTGCGTTTTACGAACAGAGCTGGGAGCTGAGGAAAGTTATCGATATCGACAAGATTTGTCGACATCGAGGCGTTATCAACTCGACATGTGTTCTAGACGTCGAGCACGAGCACCAGACGAAGAAACTTCTAGACATCGACAACTTTTGTCGATATCGAGGAGACATGTCGAGAAGATTGTCGGGGAGTCCAGAATCCGAGATCGAGGAGAAGTCCGAGCGGGATTGGATACTTGCAAGCTAAGATTCGTCCAATTCTATCAAGATCTATCAAGACCAAAGAAGATGTTCACACATTAGATATAATCCTAGTCTATCTATTTTATTTAAATACGCTATGTTATTTATTTATCATTAAGTTTTAGATATAGTTTTAGATAAAGATAGATATCTTCTATCCTTGATTAGCAAGGATTAGAAGCCTATAAATAAAGCCCATGGGGCTCAGTTTTAATCATTCAATTCTAGATTCAATTTCAGTCAGAGACAAGTAGTTCCAAGGAGAAGTTTAGGGAGTTCTAAGGTTTTTAGGGTTTTGGCTTTTTGCGAAAGTTGATTGCCAAGATTGTAAAGGCTTTGAATATAGTTTTATGCAAGTTTCTTTTTATACATCAATGTCTGCGATTGCGATGAGGCGTGAGTAGTCCACCCACTTCTAGGGCTGGGGTGAGCCCGACGGTGGCCATGTGAGGCGATGCGGTAAAGGTCAGATCTTTTGTGCAATTTGTCTTCTATCCCTATGAGCATGATTCTTTTGCGAGAGTTGAAGGTGATCCTTAATGCAACTTGGATTAATTATGTGAAAAGGGTTAGTAACAATTAGGGTTTATGCGAGAGCCTCTATATCCCTATTTGTTAATAACGAAAGTTATTTAGATGGAAAGCATGATCTTTTATGCCTTTATGTGTTGTTTTGCATGGTTATCGTTGTGGTGTTGAAACCCTAGCCTTGGAAGTCTTAAGTTTATTGATTTTATTTCATCGAAATTCGTGTTCCGTGTCCGAAAAGCTTTGCAATTTACGTTTCTGTTCTTATCGATTTCGAAGAATCTACTCGACATCGAGTTCACTTGTCGACGTCGAGAAGTTCTGAAGTCGAGTTCTTTCTGTTTTGTCGATCTGTGTCTTGTCGAGAACATCTTGTCGATAAGCCTTCTGTGTCGAGTACTTCTCGATATCGAGGACTTCTGTATCGACAAAACTCGGTCGAGTACTTTGGTCGATTTACTTACTGTTGTCGATTTGCTTTGTTCTTTATTTGCTTTGCTTTTATTTCTGTCTTCTTTATTTGTTATTTGCTTTTGTTTTAGTTGCCCTTGTCGGGATTATTTGTTTCTATTTTATTTCTGCTTCTGCTAGTGTTTCTGTCTTTTCTGCTGCTGCTGTGAGAATCTGATAGCTACCTGAGAACTGCTGACGTGCTTCCTCGTGGATTCGATCCTGACTATTCTCTTACTACAACGGGAGGAAGTCCTGTCATCTCAAACTCTTCCATCATTGACTTCTTGAACTCTCCCAACATTCTCTGTGATGAGATAAAATAGATAATGTCATCTACATACAAGCACACAACAATGAATTCCTTCTTTCCTCTTCCCTTCACATATAAAGTAGGCTCATTCTCACTTCTGTCAAAGCCTTCATTCACAAAGAAGGAATCAATCCTACTGTACCAGGCTCTAGGTGCCTGTTCCAAGCCATAGAGAGCCTTTCTCAGTCTATATACTTTGTGCTCTTCTCCTTCCTTCTCAAACCCCTGAGGTTGTTCAACATAAACCTCTTCTTCTAGCTCACCATTCAAGAAAGCCGACTTCACATCTAAATGATATACTTTTAAACCCCACTGTGCAACAAGAGCCAACACTACTCTCACTGTTTCTAGCCTCACAACTGGTGAGAATGTTTCTTCAAAATCAATTCCTTCCTGCTGAGCATACGCCTTTGCAACTAACCTTGCCTTGTGCTTCTGTATGCTCCCATCAGTATTCACCTTAGTCCTGAATACCCACTTCAAACCTATGACATTTTTGTCTTGAGGAAGTTCTACCAAACTCTAAGTGTCATTCTTCTGAATGGCTTTCATTTCTTCCTTCATGGCCATCTGCCACTTGCTTTCAACCTTGGCATCTTCAAAACTTTCAGGATCTGAAGCCAACAAAGCAAAACCACAATCTGCATATACATCAGCTAAGGACCTGAACTTCCTTGGAGAAGATTCACTTGATGAACTAGATAGAGATGAATTTTGACTGCTAGGTGAACTGACTTGTGACACTAGTGTTGCTGGAGAGTTCACATTCTGATCTTGTTGATCATCGTCTTCATCACCATTCACATTCTCTTCACTCTCCTCACCAGCATTGCTCACTGAGATCCATTTGTCAATGATTGGATCTGTACTTTTGTTCTCCCAATCCCAAGCTGCATTCTCATTGAAAGCTACATTCCTGCTCACAATTGTCTTCTTACTCAAAGTATTATACAACTTGTAAGCCTTTGATTGAGTTGCATAACCAATAAAAATACACCTCTCAGCTTTGTCATCTATCTTAGATCTCAAGTTCACCAGTGCATGACTGCTTTTGTAGGAGATATGTTGAGTATATATACTGCAGTAGCAACTGCCTCACACCAAAACTGGTTTGGCACACCTCTACCCTTCAACATGCTCCTTGCCATCTCCACCACAGTTCTATTTTTCCTTTCTGCCACTCCATTTTGCTAGGAGTGTATGGTGGAGTCAATTCTCTCCTTATGCCATTCTCCTCACAGAAATTCATGAATTCATATGACATGAATTCACCTCCTCTATCAGTTCTCAAAGCCTTGATTCTCTTCCCTGGCTCATTCTCTGTTAGTGCCTTGAAGTTCTTGAAGCACTGAAATGCCTCAGACTTTAATCTCAAAAAATACACCCAACTTACTCGACTGAAATCATCTGTAATGAGGATGAAATACTTACTCCCTCCTAGAGATTCAGTTTGCATTGGCCCACATAGATCTGCATGCAGCAATTCCAAGCAATCACCTGCTCTCCATGCCTCACCAGTTGCAAATGAGCCTCTCATTTGCTTTCCATAAACACAACCTTCACAAAATTCCAAATCTCTAATCTTTGGTATACCCTGAACCAATTCACTGGAGTTCAAATGCTTCAAACTCTGCACATTTAGTTGTCCATACCTCAAATGCCACAGCATTGTTTCGGCATCACCCTTGCTGTCATTGCTCTATTAACACCTTTTGACAAGTCCAGAGGAAACATCATATTCTTGGTCATTCCCACATTTACAATCACCTCTCCAATTCTTTTCTCTTTGATCACACAAGCATCTTCATCAAACAAGAGGGAATAACCAGTTCCTTAAAGCTGTCCCACACTGAGCAAATTGTGAGCAAGCTTTGGAACATACTGAACATCCTATAAATACTTCTCACCACCTTACATATTTCTGATCACAATTGTGCCTCTACCCTCAACTTGAAGCACCTTGTTATCTCCAAGCTTCACATTGATCTTCTTGGATTCATCTAGATCTCTGAACATACTTCTTGAACTTGACATATGATTCGAGCACCCACTATCCAGGTACCACATACTACTTGTTGTGTCAGTGGTGGATGTCAAGGCCATGAACAACCTATCTTCTTGCTCAGACTTCTCTATAAAGTTTGCTCCATTTTGCTCATTTTCTTGCTTCTCCCAACAGTAGGCTTCTTTGTGCCCGTACTTCTTATAATAGTAACACTTAATATTACTTCTATGGGATCTAGAGTCATTACCTTGGTTTCTGCTAGACTCTTTCCATTGATCCCTACCTTGCTCACTACCATTACCTCTTCCTAAGCTATTGGATTGGCCTCTTCCATATCCTCTTCCACCTCTACCTCTGAAATTCCCTCTGTAGTTGCCTCTTCCCCTATAGCCACCTCTTGAACCACCCCTGCTTGACGAGCCTTCAAATTTACACTTTAGATTCTCATCTTTCACTTGGAAGACCTTTTCTTCCTTCACATCACCAGTCCTAAACAATCTCTCTTCATGTGCTTGTAAGGAGCTTGTCAACTCCTCAAACCTGTACACAGATAGGTCATTGGACTCTTCAATGGCTGCAACTACATGATCATATTTTTTGGTAAGGCTCCTCAACACCTTACTCACAACTGCTTCATCATTCAAAGTCTCTCCATAGGTTCTCATGTGATTGACAATCCCAGACACTCGAGAGAGGAACACCTGAACTGTCTCCTTCTCCTGCATTACTAGAGTTTCAAACTCTTTTCTAAGTGTCTGCAACTTGATTGTAACCACTCTTATGTCACCCACATACTCTTGCTTCAACACCTCCCAGGCTTCATGAGCAATTGTGGCAGCAGCAATCCTTGGAAAGATCTCATCATCCAAGGCGCTTTGTATCATGAACAAAGCCTTCGAATCCTTCTTCCTTTTCTCTCTTAGTTGCTGATCTGGCTCTGGTGGTTCAGCATCTTCGAACCCTTGATCCACAAGATTCCAAACTTCTTGTGACTTAAACAGTGTGGCCATCTTTAAACTCCAGAAATGGTATTTTACTCCCTTGAATATTGGCAACTGAGGATTGCCAACATTGCTACCTCCATTGTTCTGCATTTTTTATGAACAATGATCACTCAACTTGTTTCCCTGTGTTTGCTCTCACGTCTCTCAATCCCAAAACTCAGACCCAACAAGAGCAAAGCTCCTTGCTCTGATACCAATTGTCAGAAAACAAAGGGAGATTAGCTACAACTCAACCCAGATCACACACACACACACAAACACCAATCTGTCTGTCGACAGTTTCTCACAACTAAGAGAGGAAGATAGAAAACTTCAATTGAACTGCCACTTCTCCATTGATTGAAAACGTCAAACATAATACCCTTACAAATGCAATAACCGTTCATAACTACACCCCCTACATCCACTACTTCAGCTAATTGAAACTTACAAAATAAACTGACACTTAACTCTAACTGCTACTCGACTTCGACTTCAACTAAACATACTCCTCGAAATCGACCAAGACTTAACTAACTACTAACAGAATTGATGCTTGCTTGAGAGGTTTGGATCACCTAGGCTTTACTTCAACAAGGTTTTATTGATCGATATTGGTAAATAGAGAGCGACCCTCTATAAAGTTAAGAATCCGACAGCGGAGTAGAAATATGCAATATTACCGACTTTCGTATTTATTAATTAGGTTGAGATATTCTAACATGAGATTATTATAGTTCTGCAAACTTTTCTTGAATCTTCTAGTGAAATCGTTTCTTATTGCACTTCTTACATTTTCCTCTCATGTGATCGTTGTTCCTTTAATTATTCTTATTTCTTTGATAATTGCGTGGTTTCTTCCGCCTGAGACTATTTTATAAAAATAATCTGAATTAAAGTTAATTAATTAGTTTGATCGGCAGACTTATCTTTTAAATATTGGTTGGTGTAGAACAAAAACAGAGAATAACCAATGATATTTTTTGCTCTACGAAAGTCAGGTTTCAAAGTAAAGGAGTTCATGTTCCTCTTGAATGTCCGCTCATCTTTACCGAATGTCAAACTTCCTAGCTTATCTTTTATTGGGAGAATGGATATACAAATCGAGCAAATCATCCAAAACAGTGACAAAATAGACAAATACTATAAAAATATAATTACGACCATTTTTCATATATTTCAGCGAATCATAAATCAATTCTCGTTTTTTTCCTTTGGGGCATCGGGTCAATGAGAAACAGAATCCTCTTTGACAACAACGACATTAGAAATGCGGAAGAATGGATAAACATTAAGTTGGAAAAAAGCACAAATATATCAGCTAGAAGAAGACACGACAACTGCTAATTTTGATGGGGCTATGACTGACTTTGGTCAGCTTCCTCGGGATTTGTTATTCGTAATTGTCAGGGGGTTAGTTATATCTTGTGGCGCTCAGGACTTTGGTTGTTTGTCAGCCGTGCAAGCGCAATGTCGCGGTCTTCTATTTGGTCTCCGGCCAGGATATATGCTTCGAGGAGAGGTTTACCTCGGCTCGAGGTGGAGAGAGAGACTGCCTGATGCTGATCAATGTCTTGAAGAGGATCTGACGGTATCCTTTGGAGATTGAGATGACGGGCTCGGATGCCCTCTGCCTTTGTCGCACGTTCAAGATTGTTAGCTTCTCACACGACTTCCAATTCAAGAGGAGAATCATGTTGTTGATAGACTGGCGCATATCGGCTTCTCTTCGTCGTTTGTCACCGAGCGGATGCATGCTAACATTGATGGCGTCGTTTGTCAAGACGCTATAAGGTAGTGTGTCAACTGCAATTGAACACCCCCAAAACCTTACCCTGTATAAAAAAAGGAAAAAAATGATATTTTTTCGCTCTAATGGTAAAACTAATGTGTTCCCTTTAGACGAATGTGTTCCCTTGTACTCTGTTATCATAAGTTTAATGATTTAAATTTCACTATTGATATTTGTCCTACTTAGAAACGCATGCTTTGGCACGAGTGATTTCTGGTGTACACCTTACCCCTTGATTTGTCCGGCCTCCACTCCACAATACTACATAGTATAAGGTTGACCAGAAAAACATGTTAAAATTAAATTACTCTGGTCTTTGCATATATACCTGCTAAAGTGGCAGCTGGGAGAAGGCTATGGTAATTTGATGATGCAAAATTTCAAAAGTGGGGCAGATTTTATTCTTATATACAAGTGGGAGACTGCTGATTTTTCTCATTTCCTTCATTGTTAAGATTCTTGCTTCAAAACTAAGCAGAGTATAAATTTACTACCTGCCTGGTAGTTACATATATCTTCTTTTACTATATATGGTAAAAAAATTTTTTAAAGATTTTCATTAAATATCCATTTAGAAAGCCTAATTTAGAGGTTCTTACTTTCTTATTTAGTAAAAATGTTAAAAATTTTAGGGAGTCATCCTATAATTAAATAACATTTTTTCCCATTTTGGTGACAATTTACCTCGATGAGTTTACATATTTTTTGTTGGTGAAAGTAAGTCATATCTGTTTGGTGACAATGTTAGATAATTTTTATTGTAGTTCCTTTATAATAGAAGTGGTGATGTATGAACAAGATGATGAGAGAAAGATGGAGAAAGAGTTTGTTGTCTTTCATTTATGTAAAACTGAATGAATGAAATATATTATTTATAGAACATGAATGAAGGACAGGAGCTGATTTCAGTACGGCTACAACAACCTCACAACTGAAAATACATACACATCAATATTATTCAACATTTTATGCGGGATTTTCTTCATTTTGGCAACATGCCCTATGTTTCGATGACATTATGTCAATTTTATAGGTGCTAGTATCATGGTAAATTTTTGTATTCACTATGTCGCAACTACAATGTCAATATATAATATATATGTTGAAATATGTATTAGTTTGATGATAAAAGCGCTAGACATAATTTCATTGAAATTGTCAAATTTATGCATTTAAGTGTTTCGTGAATGAAACGAAACAATGATTTCTCCTCATTTTTTTGGTTAATTTCTCCTCAATACCTAGGATACATTTTAGGGTACTTAGTCTTTAGGGCTTAAGGCCACGCATAACATCACATTTTTGCCGACTTAGCTTATCATATGTTTTTAGTTTAATTTGACGACAATATAAAGTGAAAGAGACGATGACAATTGACAAGTGAGTATTATATATTGTGGCGGTTTTTTTGTAGAAAGTCAATCAATGGTCAAATTTTGAGAATATGGATTAGTGATAAGTGAGTATTAATAGTGTGGCGGTGATTGTTTTTGTTAGATACAACCGTCACAATTTTAAAATATGGGTTGGTTGACAATATCTTGGTAATATATAGTGACATGGTGATAGGTTTTTTTTTGTTATACAATCATGGTGACTATTATTTGTTGAAATAGGGTTTTGGTGACAATTTTTGGTGAGAGAAGAAATTCAAACTTTTAAAATTTTACTTGATGATAGTATGTTTGTGATATATATTAAAGTAGTAAGTGATGACATTTCTTGTTGGAACGGTCTACCATGCACATGGTGATGAAATAGTATTATGGTGACAATTTTTATGAATATTATATTAATGGTTAATTAAAATTTTGGAATATTGATAGATTGTAGTATTTTAAAGGGAATATTAATTAAAATACTCCCACCTTTGGAGATACGGTAAAAATATATCCCAACTTTCAAATATAATAAAAATATTCCGACCTATATTGGTAATAGCGAGGGTGCAGTTAGACTCTTTCTACATTATCTAGGAATTTGTGTTCAGCCTAACCGAGTAAATGGAACGCTAGAATCTTAATTTTGAGGTTTCACCTCAAATAAAAAATTTTTTTTGGTCGAATCACTTCAAATAAAATGACACAATAACAACGTATTGAACTAATTTAGTTCAATATGTGGATTACAGAGTCATCTGCACTCGACATATATTTTAATGCGTTTTAAAGATCATATACCTTACCAAGATCGATATCTGCAGCACATTGCAGGTAGGAAAAGGAATATATACTGCTCCTATGGTGACCGCACAGAAGATGATATTCTGGTATTTAAACCCCACTTGTTGCTTCTCTATCTAGCTAGCTCCATCTTCAAACGTACGTACAGCCACTGCCACAGTCACCAGATAGATTAATTAGATCGAAGTATGTGCTGGGCGTTCTTCAAGAATTTTGGAGGAGGAGGAAGGGTGGCGACGAAGGAGGCGGCCAAGCAGCAGCACCACCTGACGGATGAGGAGATGAGGGCGCTGTTCAAGAAGCACGACAGCAACGGCGATGGCCACCTCGACAAGAAGGAGCTGACGGAGGCCTTCAAGGAGCTGGGCAGCCACCTCCCTGGGTGGAGGGCCTCCCAGGCCATCCAGCACAACGACTTCGACCTCGATGGCGATATCGACGAGCACGAGATCGACCACCTTGTTAGCTATATCCGCAGCCTTGGTCTCTGAGCTACTCCGATTCGTGCATCCATATATCTCGATCCAATAGATCAGTAGTCCTCGATCGAGGTCATGATTAACGCAACAGATAAGATTAATTGCCTTGCTAATTACTTTGGATGTTTTGCTTGGAGGGGAAAATAGAGCTTTTGTACGGATCATCTGAAACTCTGATATCTATTTCATGTTATACTGATCATGAATGTCTCTCTGCCCTTGCAGTGTTTATTTTCCAATATTTCTTTTCTAGATTTCTTGAATTCTAAACCAAATCTTCTTTATCGATCTTCCATCTTGTCCTATTTTGGCTAGAATTTATTTAGTATCCATAAAGTGAGCGGAGCTTAGCTGGCTCCCATCTAATTCCGTGTAATTGTTTTTTGTGACATCGTGAGTGCCTTCAACATAAAGGTAGAGACTGATATTATGAGTAATATTTCAATTGAGATCGTTGCTCCCAACTCTTGAAGAAATTAAAAGACACATATTCCACATGGATTACGATTTACAAAAGAGGCAGAGAATACCTTTTCTTTGTCGCCGCGTCAGATGGTTGTGTGGAGTTCTCAGCGCAGAGATCATGCTACTGATTAGCTTAGAGTTGTCCCGGTCTCCTGGTTGGGTCAAACTATGAATGGTTAAACGTATCATTGTGTGTTGTGCTATCGATTAGGCATCCATGTTGTTCATGACACTTTGGTAAATGTCTGTTAATTGTTGTTCTGGGATCTCAGTTGGTAAAGATATTGATATTGGCCAGTGTGGGGGAGACGGGAAACCCTTTTGACCTGCAGACATGTTTCTTTACGTGTGGGATGAAGGATTGAATGTTTGCGTTGACTTGACAGGGATATCTCTTTTGACGCAATCTGGGATGGCTGATTTTGTTCTAGGGTATGTGGTGACCAAGACGGTTCGTCGTAAGCGGGTCAAGTATCAAGCGAAGTGCAAAGCCATTGGTTATGGTTTCTTACCTTTCTGCAATGGGAGAACTCGAGTCAGACGACATAGCCCTTCTAAATGTGATCCAAATTTTCTCAAGCTCAAGATATTGGAGCTCGGGATAGGGTTGAGCTTTCTATTGCTAAAAGAGTTGAGGCCCCACTATTTCGCTGTAAATTCTTATAGTAGTAGTAGTACGAGGGTGGTAGATCTGACACCCAATCTTGTTGGAGGTAGCTTTTTATTTTAAAAATGCAGTTTTTCTCGATCGAGGAAATGTAAGGACATAATAAATTCTGACCGTCGGTCCGAGTTGTTTGTGGATTATGAACAACTACGACGGCTGAGCTTAATAAGATAGCGCGCAATTGCAACATGTACTAGCTAGTACTTGGTCGTGGATTTAGAAAATGTTGGTCGACGACTCTTAACTATTAGAGAAAAATAAATTAGAGTTTTTTTATACATAAATGATTGGTCTTGTTTGGGTAAGAGTTAAAAAAATGGATTTTGTTTTTCGAGGTTACTATATGGTTTACCTTAATTTAAGCGGTAAACTTTTAAGATATTCGCCAACCTTGAGGTTTAAAAATATTTTGGTTAGAAAAAGTGAGTTTAAACTTTTGCCGAAAAACACGACAATCGCCAAACAGACACACAGATATGCCACGGATCTGAACACGCAACACTGATCTCAAGGAGATCAACCTCGCTCTGATACCATTTCAAGAATGGAATGAGAGAGAGAGAGATGAACAAGAACAACTAAAATTGATCAATTGTAACTAAAAACTCAAGTTCTGTACAGGGGCCGTTGGAGTACTTATACAGCGAGGGAAGCTTGGTTGCTGCTGTTGTAACAACCTTCTAACAGACATTTAAAAGAGTAAAATTACAATTTTACCCTTACTCTACAATATGGATATATTCGATCTATAATATTGAGAAATTGTGTGAGTATTTTTTGGCGAATTTGTGGATATACCCTACCCAGAAAAAAGGGTTACAAAAGTAGGCCTAGTTCTACCAAATTGCAAGGGATGCCTATTTAGGCATATTTGCAATAAAAGTATGCTTGGTTTAAGCATTTTTTAAATTAAAAAATATATATATAATTAGTATTTTCTGAAATTATAAAACAAGAAATATGATTTTCGGATATAAAAAAAACATAAATTCGGATTTTATTTCAAAAAACAGAATTTCAGAAAAAACCAAAAAGATTTTGAGAAATTGGAAAAAAACCCAGATTTTCGGAAAAAAAAAAAAAGATTTTCGGAATTTTTTTTATAGAATTAATAAGATTATCTGGAAATGAAAAAAAAAACAGATTTTGTGGAAATTAAAAAATAATTTTGGAAAAAAACATAAATTCGTAGTTTTTTTTTTCAAAACACAGAATTTCGAAAAAGAAAATCTGTTAAAAAAAGGATTTTCGGAAGAAAAAAAAACGTAAATTCGGAAATTAAAAAATAATACTCCCTCCGTTTGGCAAAACTTGTCGTTTACTATTCATGCACGCTTTTTTAGAACGATAAAAACTATATAAAATATTCATTTTTTTATAAATTTGTTTTAACAAGTTTGTACTTATTAATAATAACTACGAAGTTGTTAAAAAAATTATTAAAAAAACTAGATATTTTATATAGTTTTTATCTCCTAAAAAACGTGCATGAATAGTAAAGTGTCAAGTTTTTCCGAACGGAGGTAGTAGGATTTTTTGGATTTTCTGGAAATTGGAAAAAAAACGTGCGAGTATATATCCTGACATGTCAAACAGATATCCTGTCAAGTTATTGTTGATATCCTATCAAGTGCTAAAAAATCTTTCGTGGGACTCCCTTTACGGCTCAAGATTTATGTATCCTGACATGTTGAAATATATTTCCTGCCAGTATTTACGTAACATCCTGTTAAAATTTGTTTTTTTATCCTGTCATGTGGTAAAAACTATGCTGTCAAATTATTTTATTTATCCTGCCAGACTATTGTTGCAAAACTGATGGTGAATGATGTCCCTGGCAAATGTGAAAAATTGGGTCATTAATAAGAAATTTTGGTTGCGAAAACGTGCGAGTCTATATCCTGACATGTGAAACAGATATTCTGTCAAGTTATAGTTTATATCCTGTCAAATGCTAAATAATCTTTCGCGGGACTCCCTTTACGAGTCAAGATTTACGTATCCTGACATGTTTAAATATATTTCCTGTCAATATTTACGTAACATCCTGTCAAAATTTATTTTTTTTATCCTGTCTGGTGGTTAAAAATATCTTGTCAAACTATTTTATTTATCCTGCCAGATTGTTGTTGCAAAACTGATGGTGAATGATGTCCCTGGCGAATGTGAAAAATTGGGTCATTACTAAGAAATTTTTGTTGCGACAACGTGCGAGTATATATCCCGACATGTGAAACAGATATCCTGTCAAATTATAGTTGATATCCTGTCAAGTGCTAAAAAAATCTTTCGTGGGACTCCCTTTACGACTCAAGATTTACGTATACTGACATGTTTAAATATATTTCCTGTCAGTATTTACGTAACATCCTGTCAAAATATGTTTTTTTATCCTATCATGTGGTTAAAAATATCCTGTCAAGCTATTTTATTTTTCCTGCCGGATTGTTGTTGCAAAACTGATGGTGAATGATGTCCCTAGCGAATGTGAAAAATTGGGTCAATAATAAGAAATTTTGGTTGCGAAAACGTGTGAGTATATATCCTGACATGTGAAACAAATATCCTGTCATTTTATAGGTTATATCCTGTCAAATACTTAAAAAACTATCGTGGGACTCCCTTTACAACTCAAGATTTATGTATCCTGACATGTTTAAATATATATTCCTGTCAGTATTTATGTAACATATGGTATAGCAATTTAAATATATATTCGTGTCAGTATTTATGTAACATATGGTATAGATAGAATGAAAAGGTGTTGCTAATAAAGTGAGAGAACTTGAGACCATATGCTACTGGCCCAGAGAGCCAATAACTCATGCACCAAACTGAAATATGGTTTGCTGACAGCATGAATGGGAAATAAAGCACATGATATGAACTTTCTCAACTTCAATATTCACTGCAGCGTAGTCAATGCCACAATAATAGAACATTATCAGATCACATATTAGTCATAACATGAGTCAGAGCCGACAAAGAAATGGGACAATGATGATAGAAGCCACCATAGTGGGTGTTGTCAGCCTAGCATAATCCAAAATTCAAACTCCAAAATACTAAACCCACGGATGTTAAGCCTAAGGTTTTCAACCTAGCATAATATAATACGAGTCGAGTTCCTAGTAGGATATATACATATATCCGTCAAAAACCATCAACCATTCAACTTTACTACTTTCTAACACACACTATCACATGGGCTTCTTCCATTTGCCATCCCACACACTTTGCGCGAAAGAGTTGCGGTAGCCATCAATATACTTGTCTGTAATTGCCTCCAAGGTAGACCTCCCAGTGCTCAAGACTTCAATGTACTTGAGCGTGTATACCCCGCAATCACCCCTGCCAAATACATACTACACAATGTTATGCATACACAAAAGGGATATTAACATATATAAGTACTGAAATTGAATCTCTTACCCTCGCTTATTAGATTTCAAACCGGGGACGCGAGTCACCCTGAATGGCTCTTCACCCCATTTTCCAACTTGGTTGGTCAATGTCTCAGGTCGCTTCAACACTAGGGGAAGTCCATTTGTTACCGATTCTAACAAGTTCAGTAAAACACTATCTTTGTACAACCCGTGGTCCGAATCATACACATATGCACTTACATCTTTTTTGAAGACTTTCCCCTTGACTTTGTCGTTGGCAGGTGCTTTCCGCTTCCTCTTCTGTCGTTCTGCTTGATCTCCATCAATGGATTTCATCTCATTCGATCGACAAGGGGTTAATACCTCCTTCCCACCTCTTGTAATGGCCATGCCTGCGAACCTCCTATGAACAAAAAATGTGAGTCATAAAGGCCTTTCATGATGCTCAGTAAGCAACATATGTTTAGAAAGTAAACGACCAGAGACAAATGGAAATCAAGTACACAACAAATGTCTAAGCCTATTTATTATTACCAAGATAGGCTTAAACATCAAATATTAACAAATGAAAGATGCCTACAAAATCTAGAGCCCAAGTGCCCAACTTACGAAAGCTAAATGAACTTTCATGCAAAATGTTCACAACACCCAAAACTAATACTCATCCAGTCAAAGGTAGAATGCTTAGAGTACATTAATCTTCATTCCAGACACTAACTAGATACTGGATTCCTCAAAACTTCAAATTCAGATAGCATACAAATAATTTAAACTCGGTAGCCACAATCACTATACAACAAACGTACACAAAGAAAGAGAGGGAAGAGATAAAACAATAACTTCAAATTCAAAAACTTTAGTTTGTCCTCATACATCAAACCCAATCCCAAAGTCAGAACAATAAGCAAAATCACCCAGAGAAACAGAATAAACACCCCAATTGACAAATTCACTCAGACATTTTAACAAACACCTTATGTGCAGAACACCATATACACTTTGATAATCTGAAACCGAGTATTCCGGTCCCTTAAATACATGATGGGTAAGGGAAGTTTGGATTCATCTAAATGGATAGATTTGGTTTGTTTTGGCAGAAATCTGACATAAACAAGAGAATGGAGGAATCAGTAACGTACCTAAGGTTTCTCGAATTCGACGACAGAGGGCTTCGAGGGACAACACTCGACTTGATGATGACCGATTGGCGACAATTCCGATCTTCTCACCGGTATTTTTGCTGGCTTCGGCGGTGGAACGATGGTGCTCGATGCTTTGTGCCGAAACTATCGAGAAGAGCAGATGCTTTGGGGCGAAACTGTCGGCGGAACGGTGGAGTGCTGATGGCGAGACAGAAGAGCCGACTCCAGTAAGAAGCCGCCGGCAGAGGAGGCTCGGTCTAAGAGAAGATCTTCAACGCCGACGGAGGAGGAGGCTCGTTCGCTCGCTCGAGGGAGAAGGCACAAGGATATTTCTGATTTTTATTTTATTTTTTATGTTTTCCCATTTTACAGCCTTTTTTCTTTTTCTTGTTGTTTTTCTTTTTTTTCTTTTTGTTTTTTCGGTCCTTTTGTTTTTCTTTTTCCGTTTTTATTTCTTTTTATTTTTTCGTTTTTATTTTATAAAATAGGAAAATCCGATTTTTTTTTATTTATTATTTATTTCACATATTTTTTTCTTTTGGGCACATTTGCAATTTTATTAGGCATTTTTGCAATTAAATTAGACATTTTTGCAATAAAGTAAAAAACAAGGTATATTTGCAACTGTCATAGGAATTTTGGGTATTTTTTGCTATTCTTCCTTTTTTTTTTTGAAAAAATAAATCAAACATGCTTCTAAATAGATGTTTTCGATTGAACAAAGAGGCAAAGGGAGATTTTGAGGTGAAGAAGCCCAACCATAAGCCCAACCATGGCATTGAAGCCAAATCAATTGGCAGAAGGTGCACAAATTCAAACAGTTCAACTTAAAAAATCTCATTTGGATATATGACTCAAGACCCCCTAAATTTTCGAAACCCTACAAGGCTACAACCTAAATTTTCAAATTAAAAATATTCAACCATGATTTATCCCCGATTTCGTATCATAGGGGGTTCGTGTTTGGCCCAAATTCAAAACATTCCAACAACATTAAAAAAAAAAAATCACCAATTCAAAACATTCTGCTTTGATTTCCAAAACTCATATGAGAATTGGATGTCGCCAACTTCGCCACCACGCAGACACAATCACTTTCATCCCTTGCCGACAGCCGAAGCCAACGCCCCCGGCCGCTGCTATTCCTCGTTACCACTGAACTCGCACCTTCTTTTAATTCTCTTTGCCTTAAAATTGCCCTTTGCATGTGTTTGATTGAAGACAACCATTTTGCAATAGGGCGTTGTTAGATACACCTCAAATCCTTTATCTTAAACGCACGTCAATTCCTAACATGTAGCCATTTTTAATTAATTAGCACGTTTTTGTAATTAATTAGCCATTGCAAACATGCACGTCTACGTAATATATCCCCAACTTGTTAAGAATGGAGGGCATACGATGACCAATTAAAGGTTTCTGATATCCTACTGTTTGCCTACTGTAAAAAAAACGGTTTCGTCAAGACATCTGCTAGCCGACCAGAAGTAGAAACATGGTGAAGTGAGATAAGCCCCTTGAGTAGCTTCTCTCTAACATAATGGCAATCTAGATCAATGTGTTGGGTTCTTTCATGAAAAATCGGGTTACAAGCTATGTGTATTGATGCGAGATTGTCACATTTCACAGGAATGGGAGTGATTTCCTTGACCCCCAATTCATGTAACAACTGAGCGAGTCAAGCAATTTCTGTGCAAACCCTTCGAAGGGAGCGGTATTCTGCTTCACACTACTGGAAACACATTGAATTCCAACAGTAGGGTTCCAACGAAATTTTTCAATGGATGAAATTCCAAAGCTGAAATACAATGGACAAAACAATTCCAACGATACATGTTATTGGAAATTGAAGCAATCAGAATTTTCCAACTATCAAAGTTGTTGGAAATAGTTTTCCAAAATTATTCCAACCATTACACATTGTTGGAAGTAAACTCCAATAACTTGGATCGTTGGAAATATAGACAAATTATCATCCATTACTAAATGTCGTTGGAAACGGTATTTAAAAAATGAATAGAAATTAATTCCTTCTTAAATTTTCGCATCGTACGGTTAAAATTAATTGCTTCTAAATTTATGTCAATATATATCAATTAAGTGTTGACAGTCATCAAATTCCGATGCAACAATCGGAGTGAACAAAATCTTACTTTTTTAATTTAAAAAAATCTAGATCTTAAAAATATTAGGAGAATCACTAACTGACCATTAGGTATAGATCGATCTAACTTATCATTAATTGCATCGTGTAGAAAGGATCTAACTTATCATTAATTGCATCGTATTCATAGTCTGTTAGATTGGAAAAACAATTTTTTTTTTTAAAAAAAAAGAAAAGAAATTCAATTGAAAGGATCACGTACATCATAACCGAACAATTACATCCTTAATTAGTGGGTGCCTTAGTGGGGTGAATGAACGGTTTAATTAACCGTGCTTGGCTCCCTTCTTCAGTCCCTCAATATATCTCAATCTGTTTTCTATCTCTCTTCTATTAACAGTTGTGCAGTGAATTCCCATTGAAGAGTGATCGATTTTGAATTCTCTCTATCATGAACATCGGAATTCTTATGAATGAATATATAAGTGGTTTACATATTACATGCTCAAGTCAACCAGGTATGTCGTCCTTAGCGTGTTCAAGGAGTGATCCACCCTATAAATCTTTCTATTTACCAGGTTTTGAGTATTAATTGATTTAATTTATATCGGATACACACGTATCTTTCTAATATATGATTCCCTTGGCAGCCTACATGTTGCATCCATCCCACATTGAGTTGATCTGGTATGAGAATGAAGATTCAATCAAGAAGAAGCCTAAAGACATAGCTTGCAGCAAACAATTGTTGCATAAGTTAAGCCTAATCAAGTTAAATCTTTGAGCACTTGTGATAGTTTTGGTGGTGCTTCTTTTTGCTTCCTTACTTATCCTTCTCCACTACTTACGGTTACATATGTGACCCAGTGTCAATTGCATAAAATAATAGCATGGCGCGACAAAGGAGACTCGATTTCAAGAAGAATCAACAACAACTACAACACTCAATTATCAAGTCCATGTCTACCAGGACAGGATCCAAAAGTGATGGAGATTGAAATGCCACAAGATCTCAATCCAGCTATTCCATCATATCTTTCCCTTGCACCTTCCTCATTTCAACTGTTCATTCCAGTTGGTGGCACTTGGATACTTGGTGACATTAGTAATAGTCTAGGGGCTACATCTCATGCCTCGAGGTTCGAAGTTCGAATCCCCGTGGAAACATGGAGACGCTTGTGAGTGGGAGGGTCAACCCCTTAAATGGGCCTACAGTAACCCGATCCAGATGTAGAGTGGGCTAAGCCCACTTGAACTGGAAAGGATCAAAAAAAAAAGAAGTAATAGTCTAGGGGCCGGGTGATATTAGTTTATGCATTTACAATTTCATTTGGTACTTTTTGGTTGCAGACATTTTGCATTTTGTTGAACGTCTTTGAACATGATTTGTATAGTGGTTGAAGATGTGTAAATGAAACTGGTGGTATTGTAATTTTTATATTGTTGCTTTATAATAGCTATATATATCATGGTTTTTATATTTCCAGTAGATTAATTTCTTCATACAAATAGCCACGTAATTGTTGATGGAATGTATTAATAAAAATTATATTTTTGCAAAAAAAAAAAATTGATTCCAACATTACATATATTGGAAAATTCCAATAAAGAATTTCCAACAGTAAATATTATTGGAAATTCCAATGGTTAAGTTGTTGGAACTTGATAAAAGCAACCGGTTAAACAGGTTTTAATAATATTATTTTTCTTTAATTGAATTATTTATTCTAATTATTTTTCTTTAATTCCAACAGTTTTAGTCGTGGTTAATTTCCAACATCTACATGACGATGGAAATTCCATCATAATTAACGGTAGGAATGAATTCCAACGCCCTTTTTTCCAACCGGGTGTTTCTTGTTGGAAATTCCAATAACATGGTAAAACGCGTTGGAGCTTCCATTGAAAATCACCGTTGTTATTCGCTGCGTTTCTAGTAGTGTCAGCCGAAGGCAAAGCAAATGTGGTTTGCCTTTTGGATTTCTAGGAGATCAAACTTCCACAAAGGAAAATCACATAACCACTAACACTTCGACGAGTCAATGGACATGAGGCCCAATCTGAACCGCGGTAAGCTACTAGATCAAATGCAGCTGTGATAGAAAGGAGGAGCGATTTATCAATTGTACCTTTCAGAAAGTGCAGAGTATGCAGGGCGGCTTTCATGTGACACTAAGCATGGTCTTTGCATAAATTGGCTAAGGTGTTGTACAGAAAAAGCAATGTCTGGCATGGTGTTTGTGACGAAGTTCAGTTTACCCACAAGCTGGCGATACGCAGCTTGATTGGGAAGAAGATCCTGATCTATAGGGAGTAACTTTGTGTGCAACTCAAGAGAACTGATTATAAGCTTATCAGAGTCACAACCAAACTCATATATAGTGTCTCGAATGAACTGATGCTGGCTGAGGACCATACCATCCTTGGTTTGAATGAATTCAATCCCTAGAAAGTAATTAATGGAGAGTACCCAAGTCTTTGATCTTGAGGGTGCGATGTAAAAAATCCTTCAAATTTGTCATCTTAGCAACATTGTTCCCAGTGATATAACATCATCAACATAAACAGCAAGATAAGTGGTAAAATCACCATCCCTTTTGATGAACAAGGAATAATCATTCATGGATTGAACAAAGTGTCAAAGCTTGAGAGCCTGAGAGATTTTGTCATACCACTGTCTGGAGGCTTGTTTCAAGCCATAAAGGGACTTTTTGAGTCTGCAAAATTTGCCATCAGCCACTTGTAAACCTTGAGGAACTTTCATATAGACTTCCTCGTATAGATCCCCATGGAGGAATGCGTTATATACATCTAGCTGCATCAAAGACCAACTGTTCTTCACAACAACCGGCACCAAAGCACACACGGTTGTCATTTTAACTACTGGAGAAAAAGTTTCAGTATAATTAATCCCTTCCTTTTATGTGAATCCTCTGACAACAAGACGTGCTTTATATCTCTCAATGAAACCATTTGGTC
The DNA here is from genome assembly GCA_037127255.1 of Persicaria tinctoria. Taxonomy (NCBI): domain Eukaryota; kingdom Viridiplantae; phylum Streptophyta; class Magnoliopsida; order Caryophyllales; family Polygonaceae; genus Persicaria; species Persicaria tinctoria. Next base: position 12,443,871 of record JBANSL010000007.1, on the reverse strand, counting down.
TATGCTTGACTTTGTACACCCATTTGCAGCCAATTGGTTTCTTTCATTTGGGAAGAGAAACAATATCCTAAGTATGATCGAAGTCAAGGGCTCTAAACTCATCAATCATAGCTTGTTGCCAAACTTTGTACTCACATGCCTGTTTATATGAAATAGGCTCAGAAAGGGGTTTGTCAAACAAATGAGATGAGGCTTGTGTATGGAAATTGATAGTTAAAGTAAGTTATGACAACACACGGCAGTGTCATGAGAACAAACATAATCATTTAGGTATGAAGGAGGGATATGATTTCATGTTGATCTTCTGTGAATTGGAATTGTAGGTTGTGGAGGAGTGGTTGAAGTGGGTGGAAGAGAAGTAGCATGAAAATCATCATGATACAAACTGGAAGGAGGAAATAAAGGTTTGGTATAGGGAAATATGTGTTCATGGAATATGTATGGTGTGATTATCCAGGGAGAGTACCTTGTAAGCTTTCTTACTAAATGGATATCCAAAAAAAAAACACAAGGAATAAGCCGAGCTTGGAACTTGTGTCTTCCCTGAGATAGAGTAGACATAAAACATAAACACCCAAAAGCCCTAAGATTGTCATAAGAAGGCACAGTGCCATGAAAGACCTTAAATGGACTCTAAGTTTGCAAAACTTTGATGGGCAACCTGTTGATGAGATACACAGCTCTAAGAGCACAATCTCCCCAGTACTTGAGAGGCAGTTTAGATTGAAATAAGAGAGCCCTTGCCACTTCAAGTATATGCTTGTGTTTCCTCTCAACTACACCATTTTGTTGAGGGATAGCAACACAAGAAGTGTGGTGAACTATCCCTTTCTTTGCTAAGAAACTTGCAGATTCATCACTCAATCCCAACTCTTGTGCATTATCTGCTCTAAGTATTAGTACTTTGCTGCTATACTGAGTTTCAACCAAAGAAACAAAGTTCTTAATGACAGTTGTAGCACTGCTCTTAGAGGAGATCAAATGAATCCAAGTGGCTCGAGAGAAAGCATCGACAAATGTGACAAAATATTTGTTTCCATTATAGGTAGACACATGAAAGGGTCCCCATATATCAACATGAATCAACTGAAAAGGTTTAATAAAACTGATACTGCTGTTTTGAAAAAGGAGTTTGTGTTGCGTGGGACGGGTAGTAATCTCACAAGGACTATGGACAATATTGTCCTCCTTGACAAAAGAAAATTGCATATGTTTGTAGCTAGGCAAGTGACCCAACCTAAGATGTCATAGCTCTACAAGAGACAAAAGGCCTACAGAGACTTTATTTGAGACCACTATGACTTTATTGGAATCTTCAAAGTAAGTATTGTATTGATGAGCAGCACCATCTTCTGCAATCTTCACTTGTCCCACTGAAGCAAAACCTTCCTTCACTTGTGTCAAATATAATCCCTTCCTACAAATACCAAGGACCACATGATCCTTTATGTGCACTGCATGCATCATGCATATGGATGGTGTGAAAACCACATTACACCATAAATCCTTTGTCAACTTTCCAATAGACAGTAAGTTGCACTTAAAATCTGGAACAAACAGCACCCTCTTCAACCGTATTTGAGAACAGATTTGAACATCACCATAAGATTTCACTTGTAGAGACAAATCATTTGGCAACATAATAGAATAAGACTGATTCACAACAGTTCAAGGATCAAACATGGAGCCATCACATCACATATGATTTTTAGCCCCACTATCAATAATCCAAAAATTAATCTGACTTTACTATGATAAAATGTGTACCTATAAATCCAGCGAAATTTTCTCCTAAATTGGTGACATTCTGCTTTCCCCCACGAGTCTTAAGCAACTCCATTAGTTGCTTATACTGATCAACTGTAAACTCCGGAGGTTTGTCGTGAGAGTCTCCTTCGTAAACATGTCCTACAAACTTCTTTGATGTGTCCCCCTTATAGTTTTGAGGAAAGCAATAATGAAAAAGCATTTGTCAACAGTATGATTTGTTTGATCTCTTGCCTTGCTGATCACCACCTTTGCCACTGATCTTGGAATCACTTTTCTGATGATGATTATGAGACAACTTCTTGGACTGGACATGGAAAGAAGCCATGTCTCCGGTTGGAATGGAAACAGGTTTGATGTCTTTCTTCCTTTATTCTTCAATCATCATAGAATAAGCATCATATATCCAAAGATGATAAAGGATGCATCATCAAGATATTCCCTCTGATCGAGTTATAGCGTTCATTCAAACCAAGAAGCAGTTGGAACAACTTCCGATCCTCATCATACTTGGTGATCTCATCCATAGCACCACATGTACAATGTAGAAATCGCTGCATAGATCGAAGTTGATCCCATAGAGACTTCATTCGTGTAAAATAGGAAGAGATTGACATAGTACCTTGTGCAATCATGTTTATGTCCTTCTTGATTGAGTATATCTGCGATCCCGAAGCTTGACCAAACCGCGCCTCAAGGTGCTCCCAGATTTTCTTTGCTGTTCCAGTGTAGATGACAAAGACACTACTCTTGATTTTAGCATTTAGAGTATTGATTATCCAGGAGATAATCATGTCGTTACAATCTTTCCTAGGGAGCAAAATTTGGTGAAGTCTCTGGCGGCCTCGCATAAACTCTGTTGACAAAAGAGAGTTTGTTCTTCGTAGAGAGTGCAATTCGCATCTCTCTCTTCCATTCTCCAAAGTTCTTCCCATGTAAAGCGTGAGCAACGAGTTGGGTGGCTCCGGGAAGATCACTCGGCTGAAGATAAAGTGGATATGAGGGATTTATGCAATCTATGGAAGATATGTCATCTAGCGCCATTTCTAAAGAAAGTTTGAGCTATGCGGAAGAAAATCGCGGTCGAGAATCAGAGACAAAGCTCTGATACCATGTTAACAACCAAGAAGGATAACAAATTTGGGGGAAAACTAGATCATCATGAAGAAGATGATCTTGAATTGTATTATTGATTCATCGATTACACAAAACTGGATTTTCATACAACCCTCTTCCTCACTTCACTCTTACGTGTCTTGATCATAATCGTAAAAACATACACACTTAATCTCAACCGTAGGAGCCTAACTGCAAGTTTGACTTCCGTTTCCCGCCTTTGCTTAAGTGTGCAGTGTGGTTGAGCTGTAGCTGAGCTGAGCTGGACCATGTACACCATCATATTTATACTCTAAATCCCTAATACCGAGGACATTACAAGTTCAAACTCAATTTTTCCAACCAAAACACAAGTTTTGGACATAATGCAAACTGTTTCAAAATTGTAGGGCTACCCGGTGAAAAATCTTAAAACATTGTTTATCATCCAAATTAAGCTAAATCACATAGTTTCTTTACAAAAAATTCGGAAAAAAAAAACCCTCCACTGATAGAGTTATTTTACCCTTATAAAAAAAAATAGGAATGGTGGAGCGGGATGAAACACGAATGGGTAAGAGTTGAAGTGAAGGAGAGGATAAGATTTTAATCTTTAATTTTTCGACTGGTCGAATATTATCAAATCTACCCATATTTTTTTACTCCAAAAACAATAAAAGAGAGGAATCCTTTGAATGGTCTTTTTTTGGCGTTAAATTATTGTTAACTAGTGTTATTACCCCGCACTCTTGTGTGGTTTCTTTGATTTTTTTAGTTATATAATGTATTTTATTATATTGATTATATTTTTTTTTATTAAAGTGTGAAGGTTAAAATAGTTTCTTTAAAATATTTCAATGAAAGATTTCATCTAACCATAAACTAAATTAAGTGATTATTTTATTTCACCAAATCAAGTAGATTTTTTCTTCTTTTGGTCAACTTTTTAACTATATAAAATCTCAATAAAACTTTACTAAAAGAATTTATCTCAACAAATAATAAATGGGACTCCCTCAAGCAATTACTTCCATTATCGGCATCCCTCAAGTACCTTGGTTGCCCTATCCTTAATGGTAAGGTCAATCAAGATACCTTTGTTGACGTTGTTCTTAAAACTAAACAACAACTCACTATATGAAAATCATTTAGTTTATCTATAGAAGGGCGAAAGGTCCTTATTAAGGCCAATTTGAGCGCTCAACCTCTCTTTTTCATGCAGGCCTTCTTACTTCCGACTAGAATTCTTCATGAACTAGACAGGTCTATAGACGGTTTTAAAGAAACGCAAGTGGATCCTCTCATTAGTTGGGACAAGTTATGTGCGGACAAGCTCAAAGGCGGTTTAGGCATTGATAAAGCTGAAACTATGAATATAGTATTACAATGAAATTACGTTGGAAAATCATCGCAGAACCATCCAACATCTGGGTTCGTTTGATTACGGAAAAATACCTTTAATATTCGAATCTTCTTTATACAAGAAAAAAGAATAATACTTCTTAGAAGTGGTCCAGACTAATATATGTCCATATATCATACACTTTTTTAAATCGGGGCCTTTGATGGAGTAATGAAAATGAGGATTTCGTTACCTTATGGTCTAACAACCGGGGTTTTGACTCTTCTTTGGTTGAAAAGGTTATCGACCCCTTGACAAACTATGTTAGCTCTTTAGATGTTAGTCATTTTATCTCAGTAAATAATAAATGAGACTACGACGACCTAATGAATTCTGTTCTGAAGAACTTGCTTTCATCGGCCGATATCAAACATATTTCTAATATCTTCCCGCCAACTAATGGACTTTCTGATCATCTATATTGGGGATCAAGTAAGGATGACAGGTTACTCTGACAACTCGGAAACAACCATTCTAGCAAAAGGTGTCAGGAATTCCCATTTCGACTACGGGTGGATCTGGGATCTTGATGTGTCTCACAAGGTTAGACATTTTCTATGGAAATTGCTCAGGACGGCCTTCCAACTAAAGAGCGACTACAAAAATCCCATGTCTAGCTCGGTCCCTTTTGTTTGTTTTTTTCGGTAATATGAATGAAGCAGCCAAACACTTTTTTATCGACTTCAGTATTACAGTTCAACTAAGGTTAGAACTTAGGATTCACATACACGCGAACCTCACACATTAGTCATCTACCAGACTTTCCTATCCCCCTTAACGATATCAAGAAAAATGTTAGGAAAACAAATATGGGAAACTTAGCAACCTGTTGGTGGGCTATCGTACGTTAGGAATCAACTATCTTTCAGTCACATAAAGTCGGTGTCTATAGTCGATTTGAAGGTTTTTTTACCTAACTAATATCCAGTCTTGGGCCGCAGCTAAGTATTTCAACACGGATGAATCTAAGATGGTTAAGTCTAATAGAAGGGTGAGTACTGTTTCGACTAACCCTAACCATTTTGGGGACGAGATCTGAAAAGAAATGGAGTTTGGGTTAAACCTCCCAATAACTCGATTAAGTTAAGTTTTGATGGCCTTATGCACACCAACATAAATGCTTCTTAAGGGTTTGTCCTTCGCGACTCCTCGGGAAACATCATGTCTCTTGGCAATGGTTTCTGCAATAACACTTCGATTGTATACGCAGAAACTGTTGAATTTAAGATGTGTGTTCTGCGTGCTAAACAACCTCATCTCACCAATCTGCTCATTAAAGGAGATAATCTCATGGTTGTTAAAGCTCTCTCAAGTGATCGGAAATGTCCCTGAAACATTGAGGTTCTACAATCTGATGTTATATTAGATCTTTCATCATTTTCTAATGTTGTTATTTCCATTGTCACCTTATCTGTTTTTGTTCTGTGTGGAAGGGCTATCGGGGATGCTACGCATTAGTGAGACGCATGGGAGGATACAGGGCATTAGGATTGCACCAATTGCGCCTTCTGTTTCGCATCTTTTCTTTGCTGATGATTCCGTTCTATTTCTGAGAGCTACCTGTCAACAAAGTACTGAGATTTTTGAGATCCTCCATACTTATGGAGCAGCGTCCGGCCAACAAGTGAACTTCTCAAAATCTGAACTATCATTTAGTAAGAATGTTGATGCAAATCACATGGCAGAGATTGTGAGCATCCTAGGGATTAGGGAGGTGGACAAGTACGAACGTTACCTTGAGCTTCCAACTATGGTGGGTCGCTCGAAAAAAGTAATCTTCCAGCAGGTTAAGGAGAGGATCTGGAAAAAGATGAAGGGGTGGAAGAGCAAGTGTCTATCAAGGGCCGGGAAGGAGGTTCTAATTAAGGCGGTAGCGCAGGCTATTCCTACATATACCATGTCTTGTTTTCAATTGCCGAAGGGTCTATGTGATGAAATTGAGCAGTTGCTATGTAATTTTTGGTGGGGGGATGCGGACGGTCCTAGGAAGGTGCACTGGATGAGCTGGAAACGAATGTGTCGGGCGAAGAGAAATGGAGGGCTTGGGTTTCGAGATATTGAGTTGTTCAACGAGGCATTGCTTGCTCGACAGGGATGGCGGCTGATACAGAACCTGGACTCTTTGATAACGAGACTGCTGAAGGCAAGGTACTACCCCTCAACATTCTTCCTACATGCCACAATCGGATATAACCCCAGTTATACTTGGAGGAGCATTTTGAGCGGCCAATCAGTGTTGAAGAAAGGGATGGTTTGGACGATTGGGAATGGAGCATCTGTCAATGTTTGGGAGGACAGGTGGATACCGCGGCCAACTAGCTATAAGATTATAGCTAATTTATATGGTGGGGAGCCGGATCTAAAGTTTTGCGATCTTATCGATTGGGACCTTGCTAAATGGGATGAGGAGAAAGTGCGTACTCTGTTGTTGCCTGGTGATGCAGAATTAGTTCTTCGGATACGACTAGTCCACCCTTTGAATGTCGATGAGCTGGTTTGGTGCCACTTCAAGAACGGATTATTCACCGTTAGATCGGCATACCATATGCTAATTGAGGAGAGGATAGCCAGCGAAGGGGATGTGGGGCAAGCTAATGGCGACATTAGAGCAACGTTTTGGAAAGGGGTGTGGAAGCTTGATGTCATACTTAAGGTGCAGTCGTTTCTATGGAGAGCAGCTAAGAATGTCCTTCCTTGTAAGAGCAATCTGATGTGGCGGCGTATTATAAGGGAGGATATGTGCGACCTGTGTGGAAGGGAAGAAGATGAAGCCCATGTTCTGTTCGAATGTCGACCAGCAAAACAGGTTTGGAAGCTGCTGCCTTCGCTAGCTCGTTTCAGCAAGGGACAAAGCACAATCTTCTCGGCGCTCCAGCAGGTCGTCACCACGGGATCTGCGGAAGAGAAGCGTCTATGGGCTACTGTTATATGGAAAATATGGCAGGCTAGAAATAAAAGAATCTTTGAGGGTATTGCTATGGACCCAAAGGCGTTGGTAAGGAGTTCGGATGATGAGCTCATGATGTACGGAAGGCTAACACATCGTCTGAAGCAAGCGACAAGCGAACATAGGCAGGCTGGAGATGGTAAATGGGAGAGGACGGGGCCGGGATTTGTAAAAGTGAACTGTGACGCTGCTATTTCGGAGGATAGGGGTTCTGGGATTGGTTTCATCTGCATGAATGAGGATGGGGGTCTGTGTGCTGCTGGTCACAGGGCTATAGAGTTCACTCAGGAGGCAGAGATAGGTGAGGCGGAAGCAGTCCGGTGGGCTGTTCAGATGATGGCTGAAAGGGGAATACAGCAGGTGGTGGTCGAGATGAATTGTTTGCCGTTAGTGGTGAAGCTGCAACAAGGCTATGAGGGGAGGGGTACCTTGGCAAAGCTTATCGAAGACATCAGGGAGTTAGTTGGAAGATTGGGCGAGGTGCGATGGTCTCATGTGCGCCGTAAAGGCAATGAAGTTGCACACTGTCTAGCTAGAGCTCGTCCTATTAATTCAAGTTTATTTTTCGATTCTAGACTCTTACCGCAAGACGCTTATGTAGCTTTTTCGAATGATCTTTCGTAATTATTAAGCCTCGAGGCTATTTCTCAAAAAATAAAAAATAAAGATATATTCGCTTGTCTCACCTACAATATCCCTACGAGGTCTGCTTTGAAGATGATCTAAAATTTCAGGCGTCTCAAAACGTCCTTCCAACAGCAAAATTATTTTTCCGGGAAACGCGTTTCTGTTTGGAGTTTTTGAGTGACACCGCGAGATAAAACAAATTTTAATATTTTTCGTCAAAGAACCAACCACATGTTGATACCTCATGTTGGGATTAAAATATATTATATTGGAAACACTACAGCTTACTAGTAATAAGTTATTAACCCATTTGGAATTTATTGCGTTGTTTTTTAATCGTTTCAAACCCAATTGGAACTTAATAGTATATTTTTACCATAAAAAAAAAAAAAGTATATTTCCCCGCTTTTTAGGGCATTTTCCTAGTGGTCATAACATGGGGTACGTTTGAGTCGTTTGACCCATTTTGATCAAAACTTTTCTAGCCTATTTTGGCTTGAAATTTTAGGACCTAATTTGTGAATTTTACTATTTTTTATTTATTTTAAATTATTTAATATTACTATAAATCTATAAACCATACAATTAACTATATATAAACTATCTGAAATTTTATAAAATTGTAAAGATATAGTTATTTAATATGATTATAATACGGTATTTAATATGTTTGATTTAGAAAAACACAATCATTTTTATTAATTATTATATCTTTATCAAAATCATACCTCAAAAATAAAAATTGAGCTGCATAAACTACTACATTTGAAATTAATTATTAAAAAACTCAAAAACACACCAAAATTCATAATCATATTTAATATTCAGGCAAATTCACGTCATTTTCTCCAAAATCATTTCCTTGTTCCGAAGTCGATATTTTATTCGTCTTCATCTACAAATTTTTCACTGTTAATTCCAAAGTTACTACTTGAAAAATGTGAATAGATATCATAATTTTTATAATGACATGCAGCTTCTGAATTAATTTATAAATAGTCTTAAGAATTTTAGCATATCAAAATTGACTTATAGGAAAAATTAAAATAATGGACGATAGGACAAAGTAAACGTTTTATAGAAAAATCTATTTTAATATGTAATTTTTAGTGGCCCATTTGACCTACGGGTAAAAATGGCCTTTAAGATTGCTAAAAAAATTTAAATCAGATATCCACTATCACTATTTTATTAAATTTTAAAAGGGATATTTTGTTTGGTGTCCCTCAATTTTAGTCATTTTCGGATGGTGTCCACACATTTTTAGAATTCCAGATGGTACCCCTCCCATTTTGCAAAAGTCCGTACCGTGTCCAAAGCACTGATATCCGTTTAAGCGTTGTTAACTCTCAACTTGCCATTTCTCTGTAATCCCTACTGGCACCACGAGCATCCCTCTTTCTCCTTCCTCTCGCCCCCTCTGTTCCTGGATTTGACAAAGTGAGATATCGATTTCACTTAACGACCATTCACCAAATCGATTGGGGAAATCGAGGTTCATTGTTTGCACCCTTTCTCTTAACTGACATCGTGTCCATAGCCGGACATGCGACACCCACATCAACCGCGCCTGTAGACCACCATGTTACACGGAAACCGGAAGGGAACGGAAACGGGGAAACGACAATCCAAATTTTGTAGGAAACGGAAACGCCGAGGAAACGACAATATGAATTATATGTTCATTTAAAGGTTTAAATAAGAGCAATAAACATATCACTAAGTTATACACATAAAATGCAACATTAGGGTACAAATTGAAATGTTCAATACTGTGATATACAATGTCCTTTACTCCATCAGCTGCAAATCGAGTCGGTTTGTTGGCTTTGTTCAATACTATGACTTCTGCTAGGACCACTACTCGCATTTGAGGATGACATAGTTAGAGCCGAGAGGGAAAGAGCACTGAGCAAGTGAGAGTTTACCTGGAGAGCACATCGAGTAGAGAGAGAGAGAGAGGGTCGTCGGAAGGGAGGAGAGGAGGGAAGACAAAAAATGGGAGAGAAGGAGGTGACAAGGCTAGAGGGAAATGAGATTTTCAGACGGAATGAAGGAAAAACATGTTTTAGAGTTTGATTGTTTATTTTTTTCAATTATAAAATTAGTGGAAACGCCATCTGGCAAGTCAGAAACGTTTCTGACCAAGCGAAAACGGTCAAGATTTCTGAATTTTCTGGTCAACGAAACGGTCAAAGTTTATGACCTTTCGGAAACGTTTCTGAGGTGTTTCCGCGAAGTTTCGGAGTTTCTTCATATCCAGAAATGGAAAACCGTTATGAGATGGAGTTTCGGGGTATCATAGCAGACCATCGGTATCAAGTGCTTACGAGGGAGGTTGTCGGCATCGAACCTAACCCTAGTTTCGAGTAGCGAATTGAAAAAAATTTATAATTGCCTAATTGTAAGCATTGTCCAATAGCATAAAAGAAGAGAACTCTTGTTCAATTGCAAGAGTCATTGTTTTTGCTAATAGACTCTGCAAAATCAATGTCTTGGGCCCTCTCTCTCTTCTCCCATGGAGCACAACCCTCACTCTCAGGTTGTGTTCTTTGTCGCCAATCGACGCTTCCACCATTAACAAAATTTGTGGGTATCTCACCGCTGCCCGTTGGGGATTTACTGAACACCCTCTCCTTATTGCCTTCTTCTCCCTTTGTTTTCTAAAGTGGGTGAAAAAGGTATCTGTTTGGCAGAGTAGTGGTTAACATGGGGATAAACATGTAGGAATAGTTTGGGCACGGTGCGGACTTTAGCAAAATGGGAGAGGTACCATCGGGAATTCTAAAAATGTGTGGACACCATCCAGAAATGACTAAAATTGAGGGACACCAAACCGAATATCCCAGTGTTGCCTTGATAGCTTGCTATGGGTATATTTTTTAATGGTAAAAAAGAAGGGTGTGGTTATATACACCACAAATTCAAAGGCTGAAAATGCACGTCCTTAAGGACGTGCAAGCCTTGTAACTAATTAACATTTAAAAAAAATTAATTAACCTCTTTTAACCATGCATGTCCTTAACCATGCATGTCCTTAAGGATATGCATGATTTAGGGTGTATATAGCCAGCACGAAAAAAAAAATAGAGAAAATTTGAAAAAAAAAGGCACTTTTTCGGCCTAATTGACGAAATGTCCAAGGTTTTGGACAAATTGTAAAATTGTCCATCCCCTAACACTAATTCTCTCTTCTCCCTCACCGGACTTGTCTCCTCTCGCTCTCTCAATCTGTTCTGTCTCTCTTTCTCTCTCGACGCCGGATTCGGCTCCGATGGTGGTGAGTCTCCTCCTATTCGTCGAACCTCCATCTTCCTCCTCTCCTCCTGTTCTCCGCCACGCGCAGCTCCTCCTCCGGCCATATATGAATCCACCAGAACTCCTCCGTCCAGATCTGAATTCAATTCGACTAATTGATTCGGCAAATCAATTGGTTTGGAATCAATTAATTCAAAGCCGATCTGAAGCAGGTAGATTAATTGGAGACGGCGAAGATCAATTGATTTGGCAAATTAATTGGAGACGGCGGAGATCTGGTGGATCTGAAGCCGATCTGAGGTCGTCTCCTCTGGTTGTCATGGAGTTGCAAAGGTCGAGCGAGGCGGCCGGAGCGAGGTAGAGGGAGCGGCCGGAGCGAGGTAGAGGGAGCGGCCGGAGCTAGATCTCCTCTAGACGTTGTGTTCATCGATTTCACAAGGTTAAAGATGTAATTTTTGTTAAATTACAAAACTGATCCCATAAATATGGGAATTACAAAAAATATCTATATTTTATTATGTGATTCACATCTACTATATTTTTAATTTTACATTTGCACAACATAAAGTTATATTTGCACAACAAATTATTATATGTGCACAACGTAAAGTTATTTAAGTGCTGAAACAAAAAAAAAGCGAAAAAAATATATTATATTTTGCACAACAAAATGTTATATTTGCACAACATAAGATTATATTTGCTACAGCACAACGTATGGCTATATTTGCACGCCAAAATATATTGGCACGGAAAAAAAATTACATTTGCACAACAAAATATTATATTTGCACAACATACGATTATATTTGCACAAACACAACGTACGATTATATTTGCACGCCAAAATGTATTGACACGGAAAAAAAAATACATTTGCACAACAAAATGTTATATTTGCACAACATACGATTATATTTGCACAAGCACAACGTACGGTTATATTTTCACACCAAAATGTATTGACATGGAAAAAAAACTAGACTTGGGTCATATTTGCACAACATACGGTTATATTTGTATATGCATAACATACTCTTATATTTGCACGACAAAATGTAAAAAATAAAAAAAGTGAGGATATAGACAAGATGATAAAATGACTATTGACAAGATGGACACTCCACCAATTTGTCCCAAAGTGTGAATATTTCACCAATTGAGACAACTTTTTTGGACATTTTACAAACTCCCCCAAAAAAATACCAACCGCACCTTTTTTTTATATAAAAAATAAAATAAAAACACTATATTGCATGATATAATGGTAGAGTGAATTAAAGGATGTTAAACTCACCATCGGATCATACAATAGTTAGCTATAAACCTAGTAAAAATTAGAATTGCATATATTCTGATTTGTTAAACAAAGCGATTATTCGGGGTTCAAATTATGGACCTTTGAGTATTACTCATAAGTCATTTTCGACTGAACCATTCCGAAAGGGTTAATATTGCAGGTATCTTACTATCTTTTATGATTAAAATGTCAAACATGTATAAATTTTAAATTAATTTGAGCGTTGACATATGATACCGGCCACACCATGACCGAAGCAGACAAGCAAGCTCCTCCCATTCCCCATTGTTTAAATCAATGCCATCATTATTATTTCAAGTACCATACTCCATAATTCAAATAAAAATATAAAATTATAGCAAGGAATATTTAAAGGAAATAAGATGAGTTGGGTATATTTAATGTGAATTGGTTTTTATTTATATTTTCTTTTTTCTTTTAATTGTCATAGACTCTTAATTTGATTAATCATTATAACTCAACTTCTACCCCACCCAAAATAAAATCATTCCTTTGGAAAATCCTCAAAAATGCAGAACCAACAACTGTCAGATTAGCATCTCGTCGGCTGGGGATACCTACAAATTGTCCTCACTGCGACTCATGCTATGAAGATTTATATCATCTATTATGGGACTGCCCCATTACCAAGGGCACTTTGATGGCAAATGATCCAGGCACCTTTATGAAAATACATGGTAGTTTTGAAAAGGGAGACTCAATCAATGACACCATATGGAATATTAAGAACACAATTGGAAGAACCAAATTTGAAGATCTAGCGTTTGTTTGGTGGGGCATCTGGTTCTCCAGAAACAAAACACACTTTGACAATTTAACCCCAAATATAAGAAAGATTTTAGCTTTCAAAAAAGACCAAAAATTTATCTGGACAACCTCACAAGTAGATGAAAATATAAAAGATAATACTGCAGATACAACAATCAACTCAAAACCAAAATCGACTTCAAAAAGGAAAAGAACCAAATGGGAAGCCCCGCCAAAAGATACAAATAAACTTAATTTCGATGGTTCTTTCTCCTCAAGCAATAAGGGCACTTTTGGGTTTATCATTCGTGATTCCAAGGGTTCTCTTATTTCTTGTGGCTGGGGCCCCTCTCCAATAGATTCTGTATGCGGTTGCGAAAGCCTTGGGCTTTGGAATGGCATACAAGCTGCGAAAAACTTGAGAATCCCAAAATTGATAGTAGAAGGTGATAACCTAACAATTATTAAAAGTTTAAAAGGTTTGGGGAAGCCTACTAGAGACTCGGATATGATTGTCTCAGACAGTCTAGTCTCGCTGGGCTTCTTTGGTTCTGTTGAGATTCGTCATGTCTTCCGGGAAGCTAATCTAGTGGCTGATCGCTTGTCACGACTCGGATCCGCTTCACTTGGTTCTATGACACCTGATGATTCTCTTTTGCGTAGTCTCATCCGAAAGGATGCTCTTGGCTGATAGGGCTGAGCCCTATGGTCAAATTTTTTCCGGTTCAAAAAAAAAAAAAAAAAAAAAAATTATAACTCAACTTCTGAATCGGATCTATATAATTCTCATTTGAGAGTATTAACCTTTCCAATATAAAGGGTCTTTTAATATTTAGGGTGTCCTTGAATTCTAATGTCTTTTAATTATAATGTATAAACCTTTCAATGATGTTTATTTAGTAAGTTTTATAATATGTTTAACATAAGTTTTAAATAAAATAATTTATAAATCGTGTCAATTAAACGATGTGCAATTATATTATAAATCTAATATAATTTACAAGGTATTTTATTTAAACTTTATATTATTTTAAACATATTAAACAAATGTTAGCCAAACACTATTAAGTCATCTATATAAACTCTTAATTTAGAAGAGTTTAGGATGATGTGTCAATCATAGAGGCATTTTAGGCCTATTAACCAATCATATTTTTTTCCATATTTTTTATTTTCTTTATTTTTTTTTCTTTTTCTTTTAATTCTCTTTTTTCTTTAATTCTACTAACCATCTATATAAACTCTTAATTTAGAAGAGTTTATGATGATGTGTCAATCATAGAGGCATTTTAGGCCTATTAACCAATCATATTTTTTTCCATATTTTTTATTTTCTTTAATTTTTTTTTCTTTTTCTTTTAATTCTCTTTTTTCTTTAATTCTACTAACCATTGGACTTAATTCAAAACACTAAATTCAATCTAATATAACTATTGGGCTTAACTCAAATTTATTTACTAACTATTGGACTTAATTCAAAACATTGAATATAACTATTGATTATGACACATCACATTTAAACAATGTTATAATGATATTGATATTATTATTACTGAGTAATTTAAAATATATATATATTTATGTATTATACTTTACATAATAATATACTTTACATGATATTGATATTATTTTCTTTAATTCTCTTTTTTTTCTTCTTTTTCTTTTAATTCTCTTTTTTCTTTAATTCTACTAACCATCTATATAAACTCTTAATTTAGAAGAGTTTAGGATGATGTGTCAATCATAGAGGCATTTTAGGCCTATTAACCAATCATATTTTTTTCCATATTTTTTATTTTCTTTAATTTTTTTTTTCTTTTAATTCTCTTTTTTCTTTAATTCTACTAACCATTGGACTTAATTCAAAACACTAAATTCAATCTAATATAACTATTGGGCTTAACTCAAATTTATTTACTAACTATTGGACTTAATTCAAAACATTGAATATAACTATTGATTATGACACATCACATTTAAACAATGTTATAATGATATTGATATTATTATTACTGAGTAATTTAAAATATATATATATTTATGTATTATACTTTACATAATAATATACTTTACATGATATTGATATTATTTTCTTTAATTCTCTTTTTTTTCTTCTTTTTCTTTTAATTCTCTTTTTTCTTTAATTCTACTAACCATTGGGCTTAATTCAAAACATTGAATTCAATCTAATATAACTATTGAGCTTAACTCAAATTTATTTACTAACTATTGGACTTAATTCAAAACATTGAATATAACTATTGATTATGACACATCACATTTAAACAATGTTATAATGATATTGATATTATTATTACTCGGTAATTTAAAATATCTATATTTATGTATTATACTTTACATAATATTTTTTTAAAATAATTTTCTGAGATAATTATAAGATACATTTGTTATAAAGTTTTTTAATGGTTTTTATCTTAACATTTATTAATATTTTATAATATTTTTATATATAATATTTTAGTTTTAGAAAAACGCGTCATAGCGCGGGGATCGTACTAGTTTATGTAATTAAAGCAAACCCGTAGGAAGAAAGGTTTTGGCTCGAATGAAAAAAAAAGGGAAAATTTAATTTAAAAAATATGTTTTTTATTAAAATAAAATTTTTATTAATATAAATTACAAATATATAAAAAAAAAAATTAGTCTATTCAACCTACCCAAAATTTATTTTCTGGTCCTGTTAAAGAGGGTACATAAAAAAAAAAAAAAAAAAAAACATAATTTGTTGTGTTGTGGAGCGTCCACTATATCAAAATGACTTTTACAGATTAACATCGACCTCCATGAAGCACAAAAGAAAAAAGTAATGGTGGGTCGATCAATTTAAGAAACTTTGGTGTAAATGTGTAATATATAATCATTCTGAAAAGAACACATCTAATGACCATTTCTTGGATATCAGAGCATTTACTTGAATTGATTAAGACCCTAGCTCTTATTTTACTTTTTTTTGCACGTTTCTGCTGTTTGATTGTGTCCACTACTTAAACTTAAGTCATCTCTCTTAAATACCACAACTACACAAACCTACAACAAGCATCATTCCTCCATTGCTTATTTGCAGATCACAAAAATACACAGAGAATGGCCACAGACAAACCAGAGGTTGTCCATGACATCTTCCCCTACCTTCGCGAGTACAAAGACGGAACCATAGAGAGGCTTGTAGGCACAGAGTTCGTCGAGCCAGGGGTAGACCCACAAACAGGGGTCACCTCTAATGACGTCCTGATCCTACCGGAGACTGGTGTGTCTGCCAGGTTATACCTGCCTACCACCACCACCACTGATTCCAACAAGAAGCTCCCTCTTCTGATCTACTTTCATGGGGGTGCTTTCCTTATTGCCTCACCCGGCGAACCCAAATACCATAAATTCCTCAACCTGCTCGCAGCTGCTGCTGGAGCGGTTGTGGTTGCCGTCTACTACAGGAAAGCTCCCGAGCATCCGTTGCCAGCTGCCTATGAGGACGCTTGGGCAGCAGTACGTTGGGTTGCTTCCTGTGCTGCTGCTGGTGGCGGTGATGGTGAGGAGAGTTGGCTCAATGTGGTTGACTTTGGAAGGGTGTTTTTAGTAGGGGACAGTGCAGGTGCAACCATGGCACATGTTGCGGGTTGTCGTATTCAGGCGGAGGATCCGGGTCATGGATTCAAGCTCAAGGGCATCATACACATTCATCCTTACTTCTGGGGGAAGGAGCCAATCGGAACAGAAGCGGCGGATTCAAGGAAGGCCATGGTAGACAAGTGGTGGGAGTACGTCTGCCCTTCCGACAAGGGATGTGACGATCCCTTGATCAATCCGTTTGCAGAGGGTGCCCCGAAGATAGATGACTTGGCGTGTGAGCGCTTGCTTGTGTGTGTTGCTGAGAAGGATATACTAAGGGATAGAGGGCAAGCTTACTACGGTCGCTTGGTTGCGAGTAAATGGGCAGGGAAAGGGGAGATATATGAGACTATGGGAGAAGATCACGTCTTCCACGTCTTCGACCCCGCTAGCTCAAAGGCAGTCGAACTGTTTAATCGCCTGGCTGAGTTCGTTAACCACGAATGAACAGCCACTTGTCATAGTTCAATGGTGCTGCAATGATTCAAAGTGTCCTGCGATAACATTTTAGAATCTAAAGTGGTGTGTGACAATCAATCACAACGGGTTACAGAAGGGGGGGGTCCCTGTTGTGTAAACAATGCTTCTACCGCCTATTTTTCTTATGCTCTTTTCTTTCAATTTCACCTACCTAACAATTTGAATTATGCATCCAGAGATTAGTCATAAAGTGTTTACATAAATGCATAACTGAGACATTCGAGAGGATCTATGCTCCTATTATAATCCACTAAAAGCCTGTTTTTTTTCAAGGGGCGTATGGTAATTGAAATAGGAGTATTACTCAACCAGGAAGAAAAACAATAGTTTCTAATGGCGTTAACTGTCAAGAGTTGCGTACCAGGATAGAAGCCTAGGAAATGGAACTGGATGTTAAGTAGCAGCTCAATCAGAAAACAACAGTGTCTAACATGGTGCCAAGCGTCTGAACTATGTTGGAGGACATCAAATTGGAGACGTGTTCTTCAAGGTGCTTCTTTGCATCCTGTCTTCCCACGTTAGCTATTGCCAACTTCTCCGGCGGCAACTCATCTTCTTCTTGAACTGCTTTGTTGTATTTCGTAGCTAGGTCCAGCATTTCCTGCAATAGAGTAAAAAAAACCCTGTCATGAGTGGAAAGTATCTTGGTTTGCCCATATAATGCAGGCTTTATATACACAAACCCAGTACTTGAGCTTCCAGAAATTAACACAGAACTATTTCTTCAGTCGTTCAAATGATTGTTAACCAAATATCACCTAGCGTTAACAATTACGGAGTAAACACCATATAGCTAACAAAAAAGATAACCAATTTCTCATTCACCCATTTTCAGGAAAGTGGCTTTTATAGGGGCTGCCATGAAGTTATCTGTCATTTAACTGTCTTCAAATAAATGCCCATTCACCACAATTATACATATTGATATAGCAATTTCATCATAAAAGAGAAACATTTTCAAATCATTTCAATGTCCAATGAGTTGAAATCGATATTTGTGGATGATAGTTACACTAACCTGTACTGTCTGCTCATTGGTTTTGGAGTGTAGATCGAATCTCTCCAGTGTCAGCCCATCAGCCCATTTCTTCTTGTGGAGGTTTAGCAACATTTTCTCCTCAAGTTCATTCTTCCTATAGTTTATGGCAATGGAGTAATAGTGCCTGTTCAATCCATGGATAAGTGCCTAGAAAGAAAGCCACTTGATTAGTGAGCACATATACAACAACGCAGTGAGTCCTAAAATGAAGCAGGATCCAGGGGTTGGGGCATATCACGCTTAACCCGAACTAGTCAAGAGGGTGCTTCCAAATTGAGCACATATAGCAAAACAATATGCAGAGCAAAAAAAAAACATGACTCCACAACACCTGATCACTAACCTGTATAGATGGCTTATTAAGATGTCCAAGGTTGGAAGTTGTCTGACGAGGTTCTTGGCCAAGCATCATAGTTTGTGGATTAATCAAACGGAAGGCATCAATCACCACCTTCCCTTTTACACTTTGAATCGGATCCACCACAACAGCTACAGCTCTTTGATTTAAAGCTTCAAAACTCTGAAGATGGAGGGACAGCAACAACAGAAAAGCGAGTGCTGCTTCTTATCTTTTTAAACAAACATTCAGAAATAAAGAAATACAGAACTGCGATGCAGACGCTAAGAAGCTTGATTATGGTATGTATTACTGCCTGTAACTGTAACTGTATTAGTCTATAGCAAATTAGTAACACTTATCCTAGATAGGCATGCACCTGCTGAGTATTTATGTCAACACCAGAAAGCCAGCAACCAAATCCTGGATGAGAATGGTACCACCCCACAACCATTTCAGGCCTACATGAAAAGGCATCCGTATAGAAACAGAGAGAAGTTATGAGCAAAAAATATCAAACAGTAAATGAATTAAAAAAGGGTATGACATAAAAAATGGCAAAATAACTATCTATCATGAATGCTTAATAAACATATTTCAAACCACATGACTAAATGCAGCCCCAATTTATAATCTCAACTCTGGATTTGAGTGCATTTATTTTGGGTGTTGTTAGATACACCGCAAATCCTCTTCTTTAAATGCACGTCCAATTCAACGTGCAAGCCTTTTTAATTAATTAGCACTCTTTTCTAATTAATTAACCCACTTCAACCTCGACGTGCAAGATTTGTGGTGTATTTATCCGGACCGTTTATTTTTTATGAATACCAGATAAGGTTTAGAAATAACCTGCTATGCTGCCTAAAGCAACTAAATTCAGCTAAAACAGCCAAATATTGTTCAAACGTTTTAACAACAATTTCAGCAAAGTCAAGGATCAACCAGAATTGCAACTGTCAAATGCATAATCAAGCATAGTTACGCTTCCTAGTCCTTGTGAACATAGAATAGTAATGTACAACAATATCTAGTTTCCAATGGTAAAAATCACACCATATCTCTAGTTTGTTGCTGAAAGCAATACCAAATAAGATTTTGCACTTCCCCAATCCTATGATCACTTTCTCATCATAGAGAAGAGAATCCCTTGAGTTGGTTCCCAACCCCTCCAAATAAATATTAAAAAAATCCTGATTCAGCGCATTAAAGATATATAAGAGAGAGTAAGGAGGAACTTCAAGCCTACAACAGCATGTAGAAGTAGAACTAATAATCATGAATTACATTGATGGGATAACCCAACAATACAAAATTTTGAAAGATAAGTGGATTGTCAAATTCAAGCTTCAAGATTAAAATTGAACAATAGCAATGACCCCACAATATGTCCAAAACTGAAACTAAGATTAGATTTTCTGCCCACTGGAATTCCATGTAAGAAGCTTCTGATGAATGAATTTAAGTAGTTCAAAATTCAAAATTCCTATCTGACTGGGTGATGCCACATTGATACTCCAAGTCACACTTATAAGTTATAATAATTAGGCATATTTCACATCCACCAGATAAAATTTAATAACGGCAAAAGAGCCAAGAGTTGATCTTCATAGATCAAAATACCTTCCAGTTTGTTTAAGCATGTCAAGCATATTGGTCTGGAAGACATGGTCGACAGCTTCGACACTAACACCAGTACCGCTCTGGGGCATAGCGAAGACATCGACTACCCGAACCGTGTACTCGTCGACGAACTCTCCCAACATCAGGCCCATAACTTCCATCGGTACACCAGCTCTTCCTACAAATCCCGGAATCAGAGACTCCAATTGCGAACGCAAACGTTTTGAAGGCGTCCCCAATGAGGTTTTAAAATCGGAAAGTGAAACCCTAGCTAGTCACCAGAGGAAGCAAGAGGAAAAAATAGAGGAAATTACCGTGTTTGAGCATCTTGAGGAGAGCGAGCGACGAGATGTAGACTTGCTCGGATGTGTCTAGGGTGGGAGAGTCCGGCGGTGGGTGGCCGAGTCCTCCTCCGGCGCCGGCGAACATTCTCTGTAGTCTCTCCATTGCCACGGCGATTTTCAGAAACTACGGAGTAAAGCGTTCAGTTCGACAGCCATCTGCTTTCCCCAGTGAGGCCCTGTAACACCGGGTGTTACCCTCGCCTTCCCATGAAGCCGTATAGGATGATTGTTAAGGCTGTTTGAATTGAAATAAAAAGTTACGGAGTAATTAAAACTAGTCGTTTCGTTTTCAACTTAAGAAAACTATATAAAATATTAATATTTTTTTACATTTGGTTTTTATAAATTCATAAATAATTGTATTACATATAAAATTATTTTAAAAAATTAATATTTTTATCACCTAGAAAAACGTGTGTGAATAATAAACGCAAGTTTTAATTAACGGATATATGGAGTATAGCTTAATTAAAATTATAACACTCCATATAGTGTAAGGTAATCAAAAAAGAAAGAAGATGAGTTCTAAAAAATTTTAAAAAATTATTAGAAGACTAAAATTTAAATGACACTTTTGATAAAAAAAAATGTATAAATAGATTAGATAATATTTTTTTATATAAATTAAATGAGTAAAATCTTGTTTGACATTACAAGTCTATATTGATGAAATTACCAAAATAGGTATAGTTATATGTTCTTAAACAAGCTCGACTTTTTTTTTTTATCTTATTCTAGTTTGATTGGATTTAACAGTTTAATCTATTTTGCTACTTAATAAAGAACCTGTAAGATTTTTTTTTTGGAGGCAGGATTAGGAAAACCGTCAACGACCCGACATCTTTCCTAGCGCATTCGAATGGACGAGAAAACGAAGTTCTGGAACAGCAGCGAAGCTATCATCAGCAGGGAAGCTATGGGCCAAACGAGCGATTCTATCAGCCACAACATTCGAACCGCATAACTATGTGAAGTTGTACTTCTCGTGTTTGTTTTTGTTTGGGTTTTTCTCCGTTTGTGGGTAGCAGGCGTTGCTAACTGGTTTCCCCGATCGTCCCAATTAGTAGACCGTGTCTAGTAAGCCGAATTGTAGAACAAGACAATAGCTTGAGTGAAGATTGTATTAATATGCTGGAAAGCTAGTTAATTACGAAAATACCAGATATCCCACCAAGCAAAGGCCAGTTTAACGAACTTATTTTTGCCCATACTGGAGTAAATGTTTGTGAGGAGGCAGTTAGGTTTGGATACCCCAAGGCTATTTCGAATAATTGAGCGTGGAATTCCAACAATTTTTTTTTTACAGTTGGCAAAAATTAGGTGGATCTTACAAAAGCAAGATGCCACCATGATCATCCATACGAATGATGTTACAAAGATCCCTACATGTAGGGAGGTTTGAAAACGTACAAATATTCCTAGACTTAGCTATAAAATCAGCTGCATTATTTGCTTCCCTGTAGCAGTGTCTGAATTCGATGTTGTCGAAGCTTGAGCTAAGTTTCCTTAGTTCCACTCCCGGAGAATTTCCCATCTAACGTACTTGCTATCATTGATTGCCTTTGTGACTTCCAAGCAATCTCCTTCCACTATGACTCGTCGTAGACCTTTAGCTAGAGCTAAGTTTACACCTGCACAAAACGCAACATCTTCTGTTTGGATGTCAGTGCTTGCTTCCGTTTCAGATTGAAAGATATCAATCACAGAACCATTATGTTCCCTAATAATCCCCCCCCCCCCAATTTGGCAATCGCTAGTGGGTTTCAGTGAACCATCTACGTTGATTTTGTAGATAGCCTTAGGCGGTTTGGTGCATTTAGAATTGCGTCTTCTCTATAGAGTTGACGCTGAGGGTACATTTTTAGTTTTGGCTGCACCATGCCATTCACTGAGATCCATTATAATTCTTATGGCCATCTGGCAAGGGATGTTCGGCTTTTTATTCCTAAAGATCATTTCATTCCTAGCTTCCTAAATTTTTTTCCAAATAAAGCAGAGTTCTTCGATAGATTTCTTGTTATTATTAACTGTCAAAATTTCACTCAATTTGGTGCAAGAATTGGGTATAAATGGTGTGGTTTTACTTAACCTTTGTTCGTAGGCAGCAATAGTAGTTCTAGTGAATGGACAAAGGATAAAAAGGTGGTTGTTGTCTTCGTTACTATCATTACAGAAACAACAACAAGTCGGAACTCTATTGATATACCTATTTTTGTTTTTTTTGGATTGAGTAAAAAATTCGGATGCGAATAATCGCTATCCGATAGCATCCTTGCGAATGAGGTCAGTAAGACCTGGATCGGTGTATAAGGAAGGGTTAACGACAACATGAGCAAGGTGTGCAACCTTATCTACTGCGCAGTTACCATTCCGAAGAATGTGAGAGAACGAGACTTCGTTAAACCATGTGAGAAGTGAACTAATGTCTGACATAATTAGTTCGATTTCCCATGGACATTTGGCACTATTCTTGAGATAGTTGATGATTATGAGGGAGTCACCCTCAATAATTATTTTATTAATGTTTAGTTCTCTTGCTTTCAATACTCCTGCTCTAAGAGCCAGAGCCTCGGACATCAGAGGTGTTTGGTTCCCAATTAGACTGCATCTCATTGTCTCTGGTAGTCCTTTATCATTTCTTATTACATATCCTATTGACCCTTGTCGATGAGTAGGGGTGGACCCATCGAAATTCAATTTCATTTTCCCGCTAGGCGGTTTTTTCCATTTGTCAGTCTTTTTGTGCCTTACAGTTTTATTTTGTGGTTTTTTGTGACTGTTGAGTTCAATGTCGCTCTTACTATTAAATTTTTCCGCTTTGCTCCAAGCATTCCTACCTGATTCAACCTTTCTTAAGAATCCATCAATATTGGGTAGTTTCTGCTGTTGGAAGATCCAATGATTTCGGATTAACCAGATAGTCCACCAGTGGAAAGCCATTGCTTGTTTTTCTTGAGAATTTAATTGTCCTGCGATGGTTGCTAGTATTGGTCCAATTTTCCTAGATTTCTTAATACAATTGCTAATATTATTTTTGACATTAGCCGAGAGGCTGGAGAAGAATAATGAGTATTTACACTCAAAGAATATGTGAGTAGCATCCTCTTCATGGTGGTTGCAGATTGCACAGTAGGGAGGGACCGCTAAACCCTTTTTGACAAACGAGTCGCAGTTGGTAGTCCGTCGTGACAAACTTTCCAAAGGAAGTTTTTAATTTTGGGAGGGGTATTGATTTTCCAAATCCATGTATTCTCATCATCACTCTGATCCATTTGTTTTGCGTTAAATTTATATGCACTAGAAGTTGTGAACCATCCGTTTTTATCTGGCCACCAGTACATTCTGTCATGTATGTTATCTTTAGGTAAAGGTATGTCAGTTATTTGCTTAGCTGTATCAGTAGGCAAAACTAGTTTAAGTTTATCTAAACTTCATTCTCCATTAATGATGTATTGATCCACCATTTCTTCTACATTGTTCCTTCCTGGTACTATACACTGACTTTGTATGTCATTAACTGGAGCCCATTTATCGTTCCAGAACTTTATTGTTTTTCCATCCCCTACTGCTCAGGCTAGACCGTTCTTAAATGGCTTAATTAATTTTCTTAGTTGAGTCCATTGCCAAAACGCGTTTCCTTTCTTCTCAAATTCTAGTAAATTTGTTGATTTTAGGTACTTATATTTAATAATTTTCACTCAGCTATTATCAGGCTCTGCAATGATTTTCCATAAAATTTTCATTTGAAGCGCTTCATTCATGTCCTTGGATTTTCTAAGCCCCATCCCACCTTTAGATTTCGCTCTACAGACTTTATCCCAGCTTATTAGGGGTTTGTATTGAAGGTCTTTCTTCCAGAAGAAAGTTCTATTTATCTTGTCTAGGTTTGAGAGTATTGAGACTGGGAGCATAAAGATTTGCATGGAATATAGAGGTTTTGATGCTAGATTTGAATTGATTAAAATCGACCTTCCATGTTGAGATAGAGCATCAGCTTTCCACTTAGTCAGTTGGTTTGTTGTACTCTCAATGATTTCCTCAAACGTAGTTTTATTTACTCTTCCATTCACGAAAGGACATCCCAAATATTTATCCAGTTTAATTTGTCTAGAGATGTTTAGGCAACCCTCCAACACAGGTAACCTTGTATCTGGAATACCAGAAGTACCTTGGAAAGCCGATTTATGGTAGTTGACCTTTTGTCCCAAAATTTGACAATACTCAGCAATAATAGTCTTTACTTTGCCACATGCTGTTAAATTTCCTTTAGAGAATATAATAATGTCATCAGCGAATGCTAGAAAAGGAATTTTGGGACCTGAGTGGCCAAACCGGAATCCAATGCGAGACTGATCCAAATTGGATTCCCAACTTAGCTTTCGAGCTAACACTTATGCACCTAGGATAAACAAAAACGGAGAGAGAGGATCTCCCTGCCTAATGCCTCTAGTTGGTCTGAACAGTTCTGTTGGGCCATTATTGACTAAAACGGAGAAAGACACCGTTGTTACGCATTCCATGATTAAATTAATAAATTTTTGATCGAAGCCAAATTTCTTTAATACCAATTCTGTGAAATGCTAATCTACCCGGCCTGTCATATGCTTTTTCCATATCTAACTTAATATCTAGCCATCCTTCCGAGCCCTTGCGAGTTTTGAAAGAGTGAAAAATCTCATGGGCTATGAGGATATTATCTTGAATGGTTCTATCCGAAACAAAGGCCCCTTGAAAAGGATGTATTAGTTTTCCTATGACATTTTTTAGACGCTCCGTTAGAATCTTAGATATTATCTTATATACTGTCGAGCATAGGCTAATGGTTCTGTAGTCCTTAGTTTTTGCTGGGTTATCACACTTAGGAAGTAGGGTGATAAAGGTGTGGTTTACTTGTCGGAGCAATTTCCCCGTATGAAAGAAAGACTTAGTGGCTTTAATAACGTCACCCCCAATGATGTCCCAGTAAGTTTTATAGAATTCAGCCGTCATCCAATCGGGGCCAGGGGATTTATTGGCTCCTAAAGGCCAAACTGCTTCCTTTATCTCTCCATTAGATGGTTGGTTGCACAGGAACCTATTTTCATCCTCGGAAATAGATGGAGAAATTAGCTCAAGGTAGTTAT
Organism: Persicaria tinctoria; assembly: GCA_037127255.1. Taxonomy (NCBI): domain Eukaryota; kingdom Viridiplantae; phylum Streptophyta; class Magnoliopsida; order Caryophyllales; family Polygonaceae; genus Persicaria; species Persicaria tinctoria. Next base: position 12,418,134 of record JBANSL010000007.1, on the reverse strand, counting down.
TCAAGAGATTTGTATTGATTGGTTCTTTCGAGAATCTTTTGACAAAATCCTTTCTAATTTTTGATCGAATGTTTTGTTCTCCACATATTAGGGTTTCTGAATCAGAAGAAATATTCCTTATAATTTTTCTATTTCTTCTACCAGAAGCTACACGATGGAAATAGGCTGTGTTAGAATCAGCTAACTTGAGATGTTTGGATTTGGCTCTTTGACACCACTATTCCCTTTGAAACTGAAGTAGTTTCTCTTTTTTGGAAATTAATTGTTTTTCTTTTGCCACATTCCTCTTGTTGCTTATACTTTGCATCTTGACAAGCTCTCTCTCCACTTCCTGTATTTGCCTAAAGATTTGACCAAATGTAATTTTGTTCCACTCTTTGGCTTTTTCTTTCAAAATTTTGGTTTTGAATACTAGTCTAAACATGGTTGATCCCCTATGATCATTTCGCCAAACTTGTTTGACAATATTCCGAAAATCCTTTCTTTGAAGCCACGTGTTTTCAAATTTAAACGGGGGTGGTCTAAAAGAATGTTCTGTGTTTAGACTTAAAGAAATTGGACAGTGATCGGAGGATGTAAAGGCACCATTTACAGCTAAGAGATCAGGGAATTGTTCAAGAAACTCATGTTGCACGAGGACCCGGTCAAGTTTCTCAAGGATGTTATCTTCCCCCTCCATTTTTTTCCTCCAAGTAAATTTGTTACGTGAGTACGGGATCTTCGAAAGTGAACATAGGTTCTTGAATTGAGTTAATCTCGAGAATATATTATAACTGGTTGTTGCTCCACCCTTCTTTTCATCACTACAACAAATTTCATTCATATCCCCCATTACTAAACATGGAAGGTGCTCCGCACTTATAATTGTTGTAAGACTATTCCAGAATGCTTCTTTATCCACCGCATGAGGTGGGGCGTAAACGAAGAAAATGACACTTGTGAAGTCCTTATCGATACATGAATATTTAACTCTAATAACTCTTGGCATTATTATTTCCACGTCGATTGATTCGTTTAGCAAGTGAGTCTCATTCCAGAGTAACCCGATACCACCCGATCTGCCATTTCCAATTGACCATATTGATTTATTAAAACCACTCGTTTGCCAAACCTTATCCAGTGGTATTTTTTCAGTTCTGATTTCTGCTATGGCCATTAGCGAGATGTGTTCGTTTATTCGTAATGCTTTGAGATCTGTCCATAGATTAGGTCTCCCTAATCCCCTAATGTTCCAGAAGCAGATTTTCATTATAACCGTTTAGAAGTTGTCAGGATTCTGGGGTATTTTAAGCCTGATGTTGTGAGCTGAATCTGCCATGTTTTACAGTAACTTTTATATCGATTTCTGCATGCATTTCATACATTTGGGCTAAGATAGTACAGAACCTATGTAGTTTATGTTTATTTGCCAAATTATGGAATCTACACCAGTTTCTGTTTAATTCGCAGAATTCGAGGCATTTTACACCAATTCTACAGAAGGTCAGAAAAGCTCGGAAATCGGCTACAGAAGTCCAAGATCAAAACAGCAACGGAGCCAGTCGAATCGAGCCGAGAACCCAGGCTACTCGATCTAGAGTAGCCCTTACTCGATCTCGACAAAGCATGTCCGAGCAGGCCTTGTCGACAGAGCCTGATCGAGAAAGCCAGACCAACCCGACTTCTGGACCCAACTCGATCTCAACAAGCCCTAGTCGAGATCGACGAAGCCCAGCGCCACACCTGGAGTCGACAAGGAGAAGAGCTGATCGAGAAGCCGAGGACGAGAAGTCGAGTACAATCCTACTCGATCTCGACAAGCCCTAGTCGAGATCGACAAGCCCCACAACGCCAATCCGAGTCCGTGCCGAGGAGAAGTTGCTCGACCAGAGAAGGCCACACCATACTCGATCTCGACAAGCTTTGGTCGAGATCGACAACGCCCAGAGCCCAGATCCAGGCTTGTCGAGCACACCTACCCGAGAAGACCTAGTCGACAGAGCAATCCTACTCGACATCGACTAGAGGCTACCCGAGGTCGACGAGCACCAGGAGCCAAGTCCGAGCCACATCGAGCAGATCTAGCCGAGAAGTCCAGTCGACGAAGAATGCTACTCGAGGTCGACCAAGCCTTGTCGAGGTCGAGTAGACCCAGTTTCCAGAAACGCGTCGTCGAGAGCTGTCCTAGTCGACTTGGGATTCCTTGGAGCCGAAGGGGGAAGATTCTATCCAAAGTTGATCATCATCTATCCATGGAAGGAAATCTATCAAGACATGAAGACCTACCTAAATTAGATTTATCTTTTTCCTTTTAGATTTATTTCCATTGAGCTATTTACTTATCTTTTAGCAAATTAGATATAATTTTAGATATAGATAGGAGATTCTATCCTTGACTAGCAAGGAATAGAAGGCTATAAATAAAGCCCTAGGGGCTGGTTTTTCATTCATTCAAATTCGGAAAAGACAAGTAGTTCAGTAGAGAAGTAGGAGTTCGAAGGTTTTTAGGGTTTTGGCTTTCTGCGAAAGTTGATTGCCAGGATTGTAAAGACTTTGAATTTAGTTTTAATGCAAGTTAGTTCTTTTCATCAATCAATGTATGTTATTGCGATGAGGCGTGAGTAGTCCACCCACTTCTGGGCTGGGGTGAGCCCGACGGTGGCCATGTGAGGTGACGCGGTAAAAGGTCAGATCTTTTTATGCAATTCGTCTTCTATCCCTATAAGCATGATTCTTTTGCGAGAGTTGAAGGTGATCCTTGTTTGTATTATTGAAGCAAAAGTGATCTTAATGCAACTTGGATTAATTATGTGAAAAGGGTTAGTAACAATTAGGGTTTATGTGAAAGCCTCTATATGCCTATTTGTTAATAACGAAAGTTATTTGATGGAAAACATGATCTTTTGTGCCTTTATGTGTTTCTTTGCATGGTTATCATTGCGGTGTTGATACCCTGGTGTTGGGAGTCTTTTAATATATTGAGTTTATTTCTATCAAAAATCTGAGTTCTGTGTTTAATTCTGCAAATTTACGTTTTCTGTCTTTTAGTCGACACAGAGTAGAGTTAGTCGATCTCGAGTAAGACGTGGTCGAGATCGAGTAGGACTGGTCTTAGTCGAGTTGAGTTTCTGCTTTCTGTTGTCGATTTTCACTTTCTGTTTTCTGTCGACCTGCCTTTGTCGATCTCGAGTTGACTGTGGTCGAGATCGACGAGCCTCTGTTTTTGCTTTTATTTCTGCTTTGCTTTGTCTTTTCTGTCTTCATTTAGTTCTTTGCTTTTGTCTGTTATTTTCTGCTTTTATTTCTGTGTTTCTGTCTTTCTGCTGCTTTGTCTGTGAGAATTACAGCTACCTGAGAACTGCTGACGTGCTTCCTCGTGGATTCGATCCTGAATATTCTCTTACTAAAACGGGAGGAAGTCTTGTATTCATTTGCTGAGACAGGGAAGTTATTCTGAACTTTATTTTATATTTATTTCATACTTGACCATCCTCCTGCAACAACAAATTGGCGCCGTTGCCGGGGAAGCTATCAATTGCGCCTTAGGTAGTCAGTTCTCACGTTTCTCTTGAGTTACTTTGCAGGTGTATGCGTCGTTCTGGTCTACCGCCTGAGTTTGACAGCTTAGACGAACCGGAGCGCTACCTACACATCCACTCTAAACTCAAAAGGATCATGGCGGCCGCTGAAACACAGGAACAGCTGATCGCTAGGCTTACCAGGGAATTAGCCGCTAAGGATGCTGATATCGCCGCTGAGAAAGCAGCAAGGGAACAAGCACAGGCTGAGCTTGCCCAGTACCCAGCCACGGCAGAGGACTATATGCACCCAACTCTCGTCGTGCCTGAATCGCCGATTCTTATCCCTGATAACTCTTTTGAAATTCGCACTCAATTTCTTATAGAGCTTAAAAATAATGCCTTTTATGGTAGATTTAATGAGTGTCCTCTTGAACATATTACAAACTTTGCTGACATGTGACGTACTCTTGCTGAAGGTACAACTTTGGAATATGTCAAGATGAAAGCTTTTCGCTGGTCTCTCGCTGGGCCTGCACTGAAATGGCTGGAAGGGCTGAAACCAAAATCACTCACAACCTGGGCCAAAGTAGAGCAAGAGTTTCTGAACAAATTCTTCCCACCCGCCAAAACAGCACATCTCCGCCAGAAAATCACCGCCTTCAGACAGAAGCAAGGGGAACCGCTGGCAAAGGCATGGGACCGCTACAAGGAACTTCTGCGATCTTGCCCTACTCATGGACAACCACCCTATGTCATTCAGGAGATCTTCTTCAACTCTCTTGATCAAGTCACTAAGGACAGAATCAACCATTATACTCGCTATGAGTATCTGACAATGCCGCCAAGTGACGCATGGGGAGTGCTAGAGAAGCTCACCACCTACGACAACAAGTATGGGTCTACTGCAACCTATGAAGAGAACGCATACGCCAGGCCAGCACCATCCATGCCCCTATATGATCCCCCTAAGGAGATTGATCCAGATGTTAGGGAGCAGTACTACAGAGACCAGAATAAGAAGCTCATCAAGCAAGTAAAGTATCTCTCTGTCAACCAGCCTTGCATTGAATGTGGATCGCAGCGGCACACCACTCCTGAGTGCCCACACACAGAGCAAGTCAGGATGGCAGAGCATCATGAGGAGGCAGCTTACGCAGGGGGTCCCAATCGCTACATGAGTGACCAAAGGTTTCAGCAACCACAATGGAACCAAGGTGTTCCTAGGAACCCCCCGCCCTACAAAGCTCCAGGACATCCGGAAAGGGACCAGAAAAAGGATGATATACAGACAGTCCTGGAGGAAATACGGAGGAACCACTCAGAAACTAGGCAATCTTTCAACTCCGTCTATACTCAGATGCAAGGTGTCAACTCTAGGCTTGGGGAAATTGATATCTGGCGGAAATCAGTTGATACACAGATTGGTCAGCTAGCAGCAGGAATCCCCAGACAGTCGGGTGCGCTCCCTGGATCTTCAGAACCAAACCCTAAGGGAAAGACTGGACACATCGCTGCTATAAAACTCAGAAGCGGCCATCAATTGCAAGAGCCAGAGGTCGGAAAGCAGCAGAACAACGGAGAACAGCTGGTCGACCAAAGCCTACTCGATGTCGAGGAAGGCCTCATCGACCTCGAGGAGAACCTGCAGAAATCTTCGTCTGCACCAAACAGCAACTCGACTACGCCCAAACTGGTCGATGTCGACAAGACTGTAGTCGACATCGAGGAGCCCCAAGTCGACATAGAGCAGCCTGCAGCACCTCCGACGTTTGTTCTGGCTCCGAATCAGAAAAAGAAGCTGCCTTTCCCCACAAAATCTCTAAAGGACCCGACAAAAAAGAAGTTTCAGCGCTTCATCAAGATGCTTCAGAAGCTCAACGTCACCATCCCCTTCACAGAAGCTCTCAATGAAATGCCATCTTATGTCAAGTTCCTGAAAGAGATTATGAGAAAAAAGCGATCGATGGCGGAAATCACAGAGGAGTGCAGCCATCTGGACATATTGGATAAGAGGCCGGATCCAAGTAAGTTTGCTATAACTATTGGATTTGGTCCATACAAAATTAATGATTTATGTGATCTTGGAGCTAGTGTGAGTATAATGCCTTTAATGAGTTGGTCCAAGATTAAGATAGGTGCCCTAGAGCCTGTGGATGCTAGACTTTACATGGCCAACAACATGGTGGTTATTCCAACAGGCATGGTGGACAACGTCCCAGTACAAGTAGGTAAATTCTTTGTCCCTGCTGATTTCTTAGTTGTTGATATGCAAGAAGATCCTGCTTGTCCAATTATCTTAGGAAGACCATTCTTGGCGACGGTGGATGCCAACATAAGCGTAAGGAAAAGAGTGCTCACCTTCAACATCAGCGATGAGGTAATTGAGTATTCCTTTAATAAAACTGAAAGGCATACAGGTCCAATGGAAGAGGTCAAATCTATCTCAGCTGGTTACATCACCTGCGGGGAACCCAAGGTCAGAAATATGACCCCTGAGGAGCTGGAAAAGAGGGACATGGAGGCCCAGGTGGAGGAGATCATGGCAATCCTCAAGGAGAACACAGAAAATCCAATCGACACAGACCCATGTAAGTCGTTGTGGATTAATTATTTTTCGGATGCCTTGACAGGAACTAAGTATGGGGTCAAGATCGACCAAGACTCCTCGACATCGAGGACCCTAGTCGACCTCGACCAGACCACAGAGCCTCCACCAGCACCAGCATCGTCGAGCATCCAGACGGAAGCAGAACCCTACTCGATCTCGAGTAGGCTCGTCGAGATCGACTACCCCTCGGGCAACTCGACTTGGCTTTCCTCGACGCTGACGACACCAGAGCCAGGATCCTCGTCGACATCGACCACCCTTGTCGAGATCGACAAGCCCTCTGCTGACTCGACTCCGTCTTTCTCAACACAGAAGCCGCCCGACGAACCAGGCTCCTCGATCTCGAGTAGGCTACTCGAGATCGACCACCACTCGACTGATCCAGAGCCCTCTTCCTCGACGCTGCAGCCACCAGGAGCGGAGCCCTACTCGATATCGAGTAGGCTACTCGAGGTCGACAAGACTTGCCCTTCATCGACTTCTGAATCTGCAAGCAGACCACCACCAAAAACTGCAGACTTGTCGAGATCGACTAGCCCTAGTCGAGATCGACCAAACAAAGTGGTCCCCGATTCCGTCTCTGCGAAGGTAAGCCAAGGTATGGATCTTTCTTCTCCTATTTCCATCAAAGATTTATCTATACATGGGAGAGGTTTGCCTTGGTATGTGCGATTATGCAGGATTTCCAATGATGAGCCTAAGGAATATGAAGTTGGAGACAAGCTCTATGTCTCTAAATCAAAGGATCATTGGTTTCCCAACAAATTCAACAAGAAGCGGATGGGACCTTTCGTGGTGAACAAGATCCATTCTGGAGGATTACAGTTGATGGACAAGAATGGAGTCCTATTTGAGGCCCAAGCTACATGGGCCCTGCAGATGCCACCTTGAGCATAAATGGAAAGTCGGCCTAGCGACTATAAAATCTAGAGCTTGTACATAGACTTTTTGGGACTTTTTGGATATTGTTTTGTTTGTTTTTAGTTTTGAACATTTTTACTTTTTCTATTGTGGGTATATGTCTTCTACTTTTTAGGTCCATGGATAGAGCCAAGCTATATGCATACTCGGTCCAGGAGGTGCTTCCATTCGAAAATATGAGGCTCTGCACATCTGTCTTGTGAGTTTCTTTCTTTACCCTTGTTTTTATATATTGAGGACACTGTAATGTTTAAGTATGGGGTGGGGGAAGGGCTTACTTCATGCATATTTGATTTATTTGCAATTACATGTGCATTATTTCTTAGAATTGCTACATGGCTATTTTGGAATGCATTATTGACTTATGTGCTTATATGCATGTTTTCCAAAATTTGAGAAAAATGACCCCCATTGAAATTTTTTGAAATAATGTCATGGAAGCTTATATTGAACTCGACGATGCAAAATTGGATTCAATAGAGATATAGCATGGAATTGCCTAGTAAAGGGAAGTCACAATAAAGTGCATATTTTGACGAAAACCATGAAAGGAGGAAAAATTTGAAGTTGCTTTTGACATGTTGCATGATAAGATGATGGAGGACTTTAAATGTCCATATAATGTCCATATAATGCTCATATTGTTATATTCCTAGCCTTACCTATGCTTATGCATCACAAAAACCATAATATGCCTTATTTCAAATATTGCTCCACATGATCTAAATATTGCCATTCTTTACCTTATCCGGGGATTATGTTGAGAATGATGTTACATTATGGAGATTATCATATGGTGTTTGTGTTGTGATTATTATCATTATTGGAGTTTGGAAGGAAATTGTTTGAAATATATGGAAAATTTAATGAGTGAAAGAAAATCCAATCACCTCAGGAGATAAAGGTAGATTGACCCTGCTCTCTGAGATAATAGTTTGGAGAGATGGGACACATTGTGAGGAGTCCAAAGCACTAAGTATCTGGGGCCATTCATGACACCCATGTTTGCGACTCGCGAGAAGGCAGTGCTGAGGTTAGAGAGGTAAAAGCATTATTATTGATAAAAGCATTATGAAAGGTGATGAATCTTATGGAGAAGGAATGTGGAAATTCAATTTGGAAATACTCCATTTCCCCGGATCATTAGCACCACATTGCCAAAAATTGCCCACCTTTAGCCTTTTACCAATCTACTCCTTATTTGAGCTTAAATTAAAGTCCGCTTGATTATCAATGTTTTGTCTCTAATGAATATTTTGCATAACCCTCCTTTTGTGAGTAGATGTTGCTTTTGTATATTTACACATGCATTGATCTGTGACACTAGTACCTTTTCGAGGATGGTAATTGATTGCAGGGACATATAAGAATGAATCTGATATGTTGAGAGTTTGATTTCTTCTCCTGAATGACAAATTAAAAGTATTGCTTGAGGACAAGCAAGCTTAAGTATGGGGTGTTTGTTGTGAGCTGAATCTGCCATGTTTTACAGTAACTTTTATATCGATTTCTGCATGCATTTCATACATTTGGGCTAAGATAGTACAGAACCTATGTAGTTTTTGTTTATTTGCCAAATTATGGAATCTACACCAGTTTCTGTTTAATTCGCAGAATTCGAGGCATTTTACAGCAATTCTACAGAAGATCAGAAAAGCTCGGAAATCAGCTACAGAAGTCCAAGATGAAAAGAGCAACGGAGCCAGTCGAATCGAGCCGAGAACCCAGTCTACTCGATCTAGAGTAGCCCTTACTCGATCTCGACAAAGCATGTCCGAGCAGGCCTTGTCGACAGAGCCTGATCGAGAAAGCCATACCAACCTGACTTCTGGACCCAACTCGATCTCGACAAGCCCTAGTCGAGATCGACGAAGCCCAGCGCCACACCCGGAGTCGACAAGGAGAAGAGCCGATCGAGAAGCCGAGTACAATCCTACTCGATCTCGACAAGCCCTAGTCGAGATCGACAAGCCCCACAACGCCAGTCCGAGTCCGTGCCGAGGAGAAGTTGCTCGACCAGAGAAGGCCACACCATACTCGATCTCGACAAGCTTTGGTCGAGATCGACAACGCCCAGAGCCCAGATCCAGGCTTGTCGAGCACACCTACCCGAGAAGACCTAGCCGACAGAGCAATCCTACTCGACATCGACTAGAGGCTACCCGAGGTCGACGAGCACCAGGAGCCAAGTCCGAGCCACATCGAGCAGATCTAGCCGAGAAGTCCAGTCGACGAAGAAAGCTACTCGAGGTCGACCAAGCCTTGTCGACGTCGAGTAGACCCAGTTTCCAGAAACGCGTCGTCGAGACCTGTCCTAGTCGACTTGGGATTCCTTGGAGCCGAAGGGGGAAGATTCTATCCAAAGTTTATCATCATCTATCCATGGAAGGAAATCTATCAAGACATGAAGACCTACCTAAATTAGATTTATCTTTTTCCTTTTAGATTTATTTCCATTGAGCTATTTACTTATCTTTTAGCAAATTAGATATAATTTTAGATATAGATAGGAGATTCTATCCTTGACTAGCAAGGAATAGAAGGCTATAAATAAAGCCCTAGGGGCTGGTTTTTCATTCATTCAAATTCGGAGAAGACAAGTAGTTCAGTAGAGAAGTAGGAGCTCGAAGGTTTTTAGGGTTTTGGCTTTCTGCGAAAGTTGATTGCTAGAATTGTAAAGACTTTGAATTTAGTTTTAATGCAAGTTAGTTCTTTTCATCAATCAATGTCTGTTATTGCGATGAGGCGTGAGTAGTCCACCCACTTCTGGGGCTGGGGTGAGCCCGGCGGTGGCCATGTGAGGTGACGCGGTAAAAGGTCAGATCTTTTATGCAATTCGTCTTCTATCCCTATAAGCATGATTCTTTTGCGAGAGTTGAAGGTGATCCTTGTTTGTATTATTGAAGCGAAAGTGATCTTAATGCAACTTGGATTAATTATGTGAAAAGGGTTAGTAGCAATTAGGGTTTATGCGAAAGCCTCTATATGCCTTTTGTTAATAACGAAAGTTATTTGATGGAAAGCATGATCTTTTGTGCCTTTATGTGTTACTTTGCATGGTTATCGTTGCGGTGTTGATACCCTGGTCTTGGGAGTCTTTTAATATATTGAGTTTATTTCTATCAAAAATCTGAGTTATGTGTTTAATTCTGCAAATTTACGTTTTCTGTCTTTTAGTCGACACAGAGTAGAGTTAGTCGATCTCGAGTAAGACGTGGTCGAGATCGAGTAGGACTGGTCTTAATCGAGTTGAGTTTCTGCTTTCTGTTGTCGATTTTCACTTTCTGTTTTCTGTCGACCTGCCTTTGTCGATCTCGAGTTGACTGTGGTCGAGATTGACGAGCCTCTGTTTTTGCTTTTATTTCTGCTTTGCTTTGTCTTTTCTGTCTTCATTTAGTTCTTTGCTTTTGTCTGTTATTTTTTGCTTTTATTTCTGTGTTTCTGTCTTTCTGCTGCTTTGTCTGTGAGAATTACAGCTACCTGAGAACTGCTGACGTGCTTCCTCGTGGATTCGATCCTGACTATTCTCTTACTACATGGGAGGAAGTCTTGTACTTATTTGCTGAGACAGGGAAGTCAGTCTGAACTTTATTTTATATTTATTTCATACTTGACCATCCTCCTGCAACAACACCTGACAGCGGCCAATGTTTCTTGAAGAGAGCTTTCACTGGATTAGTTCCTTTGAAAATTCTGGCCTCACTTCGATTGTTACCACAACATCTATCGTGAAAACTATTTCTCCAAATCTTATTCGTAATTAAGTAATATTTGGGACTCCAAATTGTGATTGAGCATTTATTTAATTGAGAATTCGTACACCCTAGTGTACGTGTTTTTCTCCATATAAGTCTCCATACGACATGGTTTTGTAGTGTCTCCTGAGGCTAGCTGATTTCATCTTAACGTTGAGATAAACCGTCAACCGACAGGATGGCTTTACCCGAGTACCCAGTGAGCTGTAGATGATAGTGTGACTCTTGAACGTTTTCCCGACATTTGATCTCAGCCTATCCCAGAAAACAGCAGCAGATCACAGTTGTTCCTCAGTGGGTTTAGAGCCTTCCAGCCTGCAAGGGTGTTTCTCAGTAAGTTTAATGCCTTTTGGCAATTTAAGGCCCTTTCGGGGGGTAGTCTTTGATGGAGCAAGATCATCTGCTACCATTGGTTTTTTCCTTTTGACAGCTCCAGGGGCAACCATCAGGTTCACAGGAACAAGAAGAGAATTAGTCAAATAAAGGGTATGGGAGTGCAGAACGAGTCTAATAGAAAAGCTCTCATGGCAGCCAAGTACCTTGATTAACGAATGGACATACCATTTATTTTTATCATTAGTATTTTCATTATACTCGGTCGGCCCAAAGCAGTGGACTATTGATATACCTATTTAATCTTTCCTTTGTAGCAAGACTATCAGTTGTTATGTTCCAAAGAAGATTTTTTATTCTTGGGGGGGGGGGGGGGTTTAGTTTCCATATCCACTTGTAATCCTCGGTAGAGTCGTTGCTACTATAAACCATTTTTTTGACCGATCTAGTAGTAAATTGGCCATCCGAGGTAAATTTCCAAATTAGTTTATCATGAGTGTTCCAGTTAGGAATTCGAATTATGATGATTTGTTGGACAATGTTATTGGGGAAAATCTAATGGAGGAGGGTAACATTCCACTCCTTGTTAGATGTGAACAGCTGATTAACTTTAAGGTCGGGATCTAGATGTTCTTGAAAGCTTGTGAGATTATAATAGGGAACCCAGGGATCTTTCCAAACGTTTATAGAGTCTCCGTTTCCTACTATCCATAGTAACCCTTGAAAGAATTTTTCTCTTAAATGAAGTATCCTTCCAAATTGCCAGGATGTATTATACGATGTTCTTTTCATTAATCCTTCTTGTTGGAGATATTTCTCTTTTATAATTTTAACCCAAATGTCATTTGGCTCAGAGTAAATTTTCCAGAGTAATTTCATTTGGAGATTGATGTATCTCCTCTGCAAGTTTAGACCTAATCCTCCTTGCTCTTTAGGTTTACATATTTTATCCCAACTAATTAATGGGGTGTACCTTTCTAACTGAAGTTTGTTCCAAAAAGAAATTCTTTTGAATTTGATCGATTGGGTTTAGTATACCTTTCGGAAGGACGAAATTTTGCATTAGATAGTTGGTTTTGGAGGTCAAGTTTGCTTGTATTAGAGTTGCACGTCCCGCCTGGCTGAGAGAAGAGGCCTTCCATTTAGATAGTTGTTTTTTTAGACTCTTAATGGCTTCGTTGAATACAACATTTTTAACTTTTCCCCTTACTAACGGGATACCAAGGTATTTCTCAATAGTTTTTGAAATCGGGATGTTCATATCACGGGCTAGGGAGTTGGCCAGGTTCGGATTTATATTTTTCGAGACTTGAAGAGAACTCTTGTTATAGTTAATGGTTAGCCTCGAGAGGTTTGAAAAATTGTTGAGAATATTTTTAATCGTGTGGAGAGTCTAATGGGAGGCTCTCGAAAAAATTATCGTTTCGTTTGCACAAGTAAGAAAGGGAATTGGAATACCATTTTTGGTTAGTTTCTTCCTACCAGGGCATCATCGTATGCTACTTCTTCTATTAGTTCTTGCGCTAAATTGTCCATGACTAGGATGAAGGTATAAGGGGCAAGTGGGTCTCCTTGTCTTATTCCTCTACCGGGTTTGAATTGGGTGCCATGGCGATTGTTGACTAAAACTGAGAATGTAGTTATTGTAATGCAGTTCATGACCAAGTTAATCCATTGGGGTGCAAAGCCAAATTTAGAAAGAGTAGCTCTTATGTAGTCCCAGTTGATTCTATTATAAGCTTTTTCCATGTCTAACTTGAGAGCCATCCATCCTCATTTTCCTTTTTGTTTGTGGAAGTTATGAAATATTTCATGAGCGATAAGAGTATTGTCTTGGATGGATCTACCTTCTATAAAAGCACTTTGGAACGGATTAATCAGTTTAGGTAAAATCGGTTTGAGATGATCTTAGTTATGAGCTTGTAAATAGTATTGCATAAGCTAATAGGCCTATAGTGATTGATATTTAAAGGATTTTCAACCTTTGGTATGAGGGCAATGAAGGTTTGGTTGATTTCGGATAACATACTTCCAGAATAGAAGAATGCTTTAACTGCTTTGCATAAGGAGGATCCAATGATTGCCCAATATTTTAAGTAAAACTCGGGGGGATAACCATCTGTACCAGGGGTCTTATCTTCCGCCATACTATGTAGAGTATCTTTGATTTCTTTATTTGATGGGGGGGGGGGGGGGGGGGTTAGGAGGGTGGCATTGTCATTAGAAGTGACTTGATCGAGATTGCATATGTTTTATTTGATCACTTGAGATGGGGGATCTAGGTTAGGCTATAAATCTATCACACATCTCTCTTTTGTGATTTGGTTAGAAATATCTAGGGTGTCAGTTAAATGGATGCCATCTTTGGTGATAAAGGAAGCAGTGGAATTTCTAAAATTCCTTATTTTGACAGTGGTTTGATAGTATCTCGTGTTTCTATCTCCTAATTGAAAGTGTTTTATTTTGGATCTTTGTTTCCAGAATCTCATGTTGTATTCTAAGAGTATTGATTTTTTTCTTTTCTAATCTATCAAGCTTTCTGATGTCATTGGTTGATAAGGAACCCCAAGGGATGTCTAGTTGTAGCTTCTGAATATTGTTTTCGACCACTTCGAGTTGCTTGAGAATATTATTTTTATGGTTTTTACACCAATCCTTTATGTTCTTTTTTAGAAGCTTTTGTTTCTGCATGAATACATGAGCGAATGATCCAACAAATTTATTCTTCCAAACCTTATTAACTATGGGTTCAAAGTTGGGATTTGTGGACCAGGCCATTTCGAAGCGAAAGGGAGCTCCCTTAAAGCCATATGAAGAGCCTATTTGTAGGGTGATAGGGCAGTTATCAGAGGAAGAGAAAGGATGATGACGGACTCTTATGTTCTTAAAGTGAGACATGATCTCTTGGTGAGCTAGAGCCCTATCAAGACGAGTGATAACACATCCAATGTCATATGACAATCTAAGAATAGATGAGTGGTGGACTCCACTGTGCAACCACAAAAGTAACAACCCGATGGAACCGAGACATGGGACCGTTGTAGTCTGTCAGAGGTAGGTAAACCGTCCCTTGCTATTTTTCCACAAAAAATGTCGAATCTTATAGGGAATGTCTAGTTTTAAAATCCATTGGCAACCGAAGAGAGAATCGTCAGAGTGTTCCAATTAGGAATTCGAATTCTGATGATTTGTTGGACAATGTTATTGGGGAAAATCTCATGGAGGAGGGGAACATTCCACTCCTTGTTAGATGTGAACAGCTGATTAACTTTAAGGTCGGGATCTAGATGTTCTTGAAATCTTGTGAGATTATAATTGGGAACCCAGGGATCTTTCCAAACGTTTATGGAGTCTCCGTTTCCTACTATCCATAGTAACCCTTGAAGGAATTTTTCTCTTAAATGAAGTAGCCTTCCAAATTGCCAGGATGTATTCTGCGATGTTCTTTTCATTAATCCTTCCTGTTGGAGATATTTCTCTTTTATAATTTTAACCCAAATGTCATTTGGCTCAGAGTAAATTTTCCAGAGTAATTTCATTTGGAGATTGATGTATCTCCTCTGCAAGTTTAGACCTAATCCTCCTTGCTCTTTAGGTTTACATATTTTATTCCAACTAATTAATGGGGTGTACCTTTCTAACTGAAGTTTGTTCCAAAAGAAATTCTTTTGAATTTGATCGATTGGGTTTAGTATACCTTTCGGAAGGACGAAATTTTGCATTAGATAGTTGGTTTTGGAGGTCAAGTTTGCTTGTATTAGAGTTGCACGTCCCGCCTGGCTGAGAGAAGAGGCCTTCCATTTAGATAGCTGTTTTTTCAGACTCTTAATGGCTTCGTTGAATACAACATTTTTAACTTTTCCCCTTACTAACGGGATACCAAGGTATTTCTCAATAGTTTCATATCACGGGCTAGGGAGTTGGCCAGGTTCGGATTTATATTTTTCGAGACTTGAAGAGAACTCTTGTTATAGTTAATGGTTAGCCTCGAGAGGTTTGAAAAATTGTTGAGAATATTTTTAATCGTGTGGAGACTCTAATGGGAGGCTCTCGAAAAAATTATCGTTTCGTCTGCACAAGTAAGAAAGGGAATTGGAATACCATTTTTGGTTAGTTTCTTCCTACAAGGGCACACTGTTCTAAAAAACCCTTCAAGACCCGCCTAGACCCCCGCCTAAACCCTTGAACTCGCCCCACCGCCAAGGTCGTCAAGGTCGTCAAAACCCGCCTAGACAGCAAAGCGCCGCCATGAAATCCGCATAGACCCTGCCTACACCCCGCCTAGACCCTTGACCCTACCCCACCGCTAAGCACCCGCCAAGCGTTTTTTGGAACATTGCAAGGGCATCATCGTATGCTGCTTCTTCTATTAGTTCTTGCGCTAAATTGTCCATGACAAGGATGAAGGTATAAGGGGCAAGTGGATCTCCTTGTCTTATTCCTCTACCAGGTTTGAATTGGGTGCCATGGCGATTGTTGACTAAAACTGAGAATGTAGTTGTTGTAATGCAGTTCATGACCAAGTTAATCCATTGGGGTGCAAGGCCAAATTTAGAAAGAGTAGCTCTTATGTAGTCCCAATTGATTCTATTATAAGCTTTTTCCATGTCTAACTTGAGAGCCATCCATCCTCTTTTTCCTTTTTGTTTGTGGAAGTTATGAAATATTGAGTATTTCATGAGCGATAAGAGTATTGTCTTGGATGGATCTACCTTCTATAAAAGCACTTTGGAACGGATTAATCAGTTTAGGTAAAATCGGTTTGAGTCTGTTTGATATGATCTTAGTTATGAGCTTGTAAATAGTATTGCATAAGCTAATAGGCCTATAGTGATTGATATTTAAAGGATTTTCAACCTTTGGTATGAGGGCAATGAAGGTTTGGTTGATTTCGGATAACATACTTCCAGAATAGAAGAATGCTTTAACTGCTTTGCATAAGGAGGATCCAATGATTGCCCAATATTTTAAGTAAAACTCGGGGGGATAACCATCTGTACCAGGGGTCTTATCTTCCGCAATACTACGTAGAGTATCTTTGATTTCTTTATTTGAGGGGGGGGGGGTTTAGGAGGGTGGCATTGTCATTAGAAGTGATTTGATCGAGATTGTATATGTTTTATTTGATCACTTGAGATGGGGGATCTAGGTTGGGCTATAAATCTATCACACATCTCTCTTTTGTGATTTGGTTAGAAATATCTAGGGTGTCAGTTATTTGGATGCCATCTTTGGTGATAAAGGAAGCAGTGGAATTTCTAAAATTCCTTATTTTGACAGTGGTTTGATAGTATCTCGTGTTTCTATCTCCTAATTGAAAGTGTTTTATTTTGGATCTTTGTTTCCAGAATCTCATGTTGTATTCTAAGAGTATTGATTTTTTTCTTTTCTAATCTATCAAGCTTTCTGATGTCATTGTGATACGGGGTTAACCGTAGGGTGGCCCGATCTTCGACAATCAAACTAGAAATAACAAGAACGGAAGCAAAGACTCGATGAACAAGAATAAAGACTCGAAATTGAAAACAACACACGACCGATAAGGACTGATTCGAACTAAAATAGAACGAGGCAAAGACCCCAGGACTACTAAGAGAGTAGGAACCAAATACCAACGACTACAAAGCCCGCCTCTACAACCTTACACAACCAAGGGGACAACTTGGAGGCACAAGGAGGGGACTTGTGATTACCAGGATCACCAAGCTCTCGCGAGGTTGACGAACTCAAAGCAAACCAAGTTAGATCTATAACCAATTTGCAATCGATGAGCCCTGCTTCGAATCGATTGACTTGAGCACTCAATGTGTTTCACACAAGAGAAAAGCTTTCATAAAATTCAACGTGTACTGAGTTTTCAACAAGGAGTAACGCCTCTTCTTATAACCTAGGAGGCTGATTTTCTAAAGAAATAATAAATAAAAAGAAATTAAAATAAAACCCTAAAATACCTAAAATAGATAGTCTGTCACGACCCGTGGGAGGATCCCGCGAGTCGTGAGACCCATCAGTAGCAAAACAGATAGTCTGTCACGACCCGTGGGAGGATCCAGCGAGTCGTGAGACTCATCAAAAGCAAAACTAAACTCTGGGCTTCTGGCCGCGACTCGTGAGAGTATCCCGCGACTCGTGAGACGTCTTAAAATCCAAAATAGACATAGTAAGTCTTCCAATACTTAGTTAACGTCGACCATTCTAAGAACTAAGGAGAATCAAGCTTGCTCCTTTGGACCTTCTCCCATGGTGTAGCCTTCTTCTTCCTCTTGAGGATGACAACATTCTCACGAGCTCGAATCATAGGTTTATCCCCAAGTATAGATGTGTCCGGAGGTGTCTTTGATGGTCCCGCATCATTCCCCCTTTCTTGAAAAGGATTCGACCTCGAATCCAAGCTCGCATAAAATTCCGCAACTGCATCCACATGAGCTCCTGGATCGAATACCTCATGCCCATGGAAACTCCTCACAAGGCCGATCGTAGTAGGGGTTGACCACGTCTGGATGGTTTTGATCTTGGCATCGCCATCTTGGAGACCATGAGAGCTTTCTACAAAACCAAGAAAAGAAACTTGATTAGTGCACGAGTCATATTTCATTTCATCTTCATAAGGCTCGAATTGAATATGCACTTTAGCATGTTCATTGATTTCTAAGTTTTCATCCAAAGCTAGCAAGTTGTCTTCCTGTTTCAAGGTTGGATGTTCAATCATGTCAAGGTTAGCAATAGGAGAACAATGTTCACAATCAATGATCATATTACAAGTGTTGCCTTTTTCTAAGCATTTAGTATGACACAAATCTTCACGTTGATTATCATCACAAGGCATAGGTGGAATACCTAAAACTTTACTAACAATCAAAGAATCTTCATGCACATAGTCAATGCGATCTACATGATCATAGGCAAGTAAATTAACATCTTGATCATAAGTAACATGCTCTCTAATTTCATCACCAAGCTGAACATCTATGCTAGGAGAAACATTAAGTTGATTAGAAATAGGATGAGTTTCTTCCCTTTCATGTGGTGCCACGTCAACCTTAGGTGGTACTCCTTGTCCGGTCACCGTGTTTGATCCAACACAAGAACTATGCACGGGGTAAGAACAATCAGTATGTTGTACCGGTAAGCCGTACCGACGCTCTTGTACCTTCAATCTTTCATTTATCTTTGCCAAGGTCTCCATAAGAGAGTTCATTTTGGCGTTGAACACCGTGGCGGATATAGTTGCGTCGGAATCGTTTTCATTGTTGCCATTGTTGGCATTGTTCGGGTTGTTAACCTGCTGAGACATCGCAAATAAACAAACACTTAATTATGTCAAGATTAGCAAATAAAACAACTCACAATGTGTTTCTCTTGCACACTTCTCTCTAATTGGTTATGACAAGCTTGTTGGGGCAATCCGCTTTGGGCAAATCAACACTCAAGCAAGGACTTTAACGATCAAAAGAGAGTAATCAAGAGAAAGGACAAAGAAACAAGCAACAAGGGACTCTACAATAGCAAGAACACTCGACAAAAGGCTGTCGTATTCGACAGGAGCTGACACTCGAGCAACACTCGAGCGGCACTCGACCAGAACAAATGACACTCGACCAGAACTGGACACAAAAAAGAACAAAAGAAAATTAAAAAAAAAAAAAAAAGAGAAGAACTTGAATTTTTACCTCTCTTTGATTCAAACCCTTAGCAAGGACGTTGTAGTTGCAAGGTAGGGCTTTAAAAAAATGTGTTTTGGGAGGTATGTGTTTAAGGCTTTTTCGAGTAGGGCTATGAAATTTTCACCAAGAATGGTCCTTGAAGCTTCTTGCACTAGACTCGACAATCCCTTTTTTTTTTTAAGCTACTTTTGCCCCTAGTGAATTTTATCCTCCTAGGTCAAAGCTTTGAATGTAATTTTTTTTTTAAAGTGTCGGACTGTTTTTTTTTTACATAATACAAGAAACTTAACAATGAAATAAAAAGGACTCTTGATATTTATATGCTAAGGTGAAAGAAAATAAAATATGTAGCCCTATGAAATATATATAGGTGAAACTTTGGGTAACTTTGGTAAGTATATCTATCTAAGCCTTTGATAATCTATGATAGAAAATATGAGATATATCTACCACAAATTTCAACAAATTAAATAAGGCAATTAAATAGATAAATCTAGGATAGAACAAGATAACCAAAGATAGAAAACAAACTAGGGTTTGGATTCTTGTGTATGCCGACTAGGATTCCAAAGGATGTTGCTTTAATCAAATGTATCGGCTGCACAATTTCACTTCAACATGGCTACTATGGCAACAATTGGCAATTGACCCCTTCACCAATAGTGTCGTAGGAATGAAAGCTGTTGGACTCAATTTGATCGGCTGATCAATTCAAGGCACAAAATAGAAGGTAAAAACCAAGAACAAGAAAGACAACCACAACAATCACAAACAAGGATTAGTAGCAATCACAACAATCACAAACAAGGATTAGTAGCAATCCAATTCAAAAATTTAAGAAGGTAAAAACCAAGAACAAGAAAGACTCTATTTTTTGTTTTTTGTAGGGTTTTGTGTTTAGGGAAACAAAAGACACAACTTTTGATACGGGGTTAGCCGTAGGGTGGCCCGATCTTCGACAATCAAACTAGAAATAACAAGAACGGAAGCAAAGGCTCGATGAACAAGAATAAAGACTCGAAATTGAAAACAAGACACGACCGATAAGGACTGATTCGAACTAAAATAGAACGAGGCAAAGACCCCAGGCCTCCTAAGAGGGTAGGAACCAAATACCAACGACTATAAAGCCCGCCTCTACAACCTTACACAACCAAGCGGACAACTTGGAGGCACAAGGAGGGGACTTGTGATTACCAGGATCATCAAGCTCTCGCGAGGTTGACGAACTCAAAGCAAACCAAGTTAGATCTATAACCAATTTGCAATCGATGAGCCCTGCTTCGAATCGATTGACTTGAGCACTCAATGTGTTTCACACAAGAGAAAAGCTTTCATAAAATTCAACGTGTACTGAGTTTTCAACAAGGAGGAACGCCTCTTCTTATAACCTAGGAGGCTGATTTTCTAAAGAAATAATAAATAAAAAGAAATTAAAATAAAACCCTAAAATACCTAAAATAGATAGTTTGTCATGACCCGTGGGAGGATCCCGCGAGTCGTGAGACCCATCAGTAGCAAAACAGATAGTCTGTCACGACCCGTGGGAGGATCCCGCGAGTCGTGAGACTCATCAAAAGCAAAACTAAACTCTGGGCTTCTGGCCGCGACTCGTGAGAGTATCCCGCGACTCGTGAGACGTCTTAAAATCCAAAATAGACATAGTAAGTCTTCCAATACTTAGTTAAAGTCGACCGTTCTAAGAACTAAGGAGCATCAAGCTTGCTCCTTTGGACCTTCTCCCATGGTGGAGCCTTCTTCTTCCTCTTGAGGATGACAACATTCTCATGAGCTCGAATCATAGGTTTATCCTCAAGTATAGATGTGTCCGGATGTGTCTTTGATGGTCCTGCATCACATTGGTTGATAAGGAACCCCAGGGGAAGTCTAGTTGTAGCTTCTGAATATTGTTTTCGACCACTTCGAGTTGCTTGAGAATATTATTTTTATGATTTTTACACCAATCCTTTATGTTCATTTTTAGAAGCTTTTGTTTCTGCATGAATACATGAGCGAATGATCCGACAAATTTATTCTTCCAAACCTTATTAACTATGGGTTCAAAGTTGGGATTTGTGGACCAGGCCATTTCGAAGCGAAAGGGAGCTCCCTTAAAGCCATATGAAGAGCCTATTTGTAGGGTGATAGGGCAGTGATCAGAGGAAGAGAAAGGATGATGACAGACTCTTATGTTCTTAAAGTGAGACATGATCTCTTGGTGAGCTAGAGCCCTATCAAGACGAGTGATAACACATCCAATGTCATATGACAATCTAAGAATAGATGAGTGGTGGACTCCATTGTGCAACCACAGAAGTAACAACCCGATGGAACCGAGACATGGGACCGTTGTAGTCTTTCAGAGGTAGGTAAACCGTCCCTTGCTATTTTTCCACAAAAAATGTCGAATCTTATAGGGAATGTCTAGTTTTCAAATCCATTGGCAACCGAAGAGAGAATCGTCAGCGTGGTTTGGGATGAGCTTTGTCGCCGAAGTGGTGGAAAACCAACCATCTTTGCTCGGCCCCCAGAATATCGGATCGGGGAAGTTGTTTTTTTGGTAAATGGGTGGCTACAATTTTGGAAAAAATATCTGGATTTAAGACACCACTTAAGTCCACAGACAGCTTAGAAACATCCCAATTAAGGTATTGATCCTTCATGAACTCAATTTTTTTAATAAAACTTTTTTGCAACACATAATAAAAGTTTAATAATAATAACTTAAATATTATAACAATATAAATTATGTTATTATCCATCATTTGTATAAATATAAGCTTCGGGTCCAAATCTGAGGTGTCCATATATAGTTGTTCCTAGGTTTATCCCGGTATTTCTTCATCAAATTCTCTCTCTCTCTCTCTCATTGCCTTCCTAATTAGATGTGTGTGACCACTCGTCTTCTTGTACTGCTCTCGTTTCAGTTCTTGGTGGTACGTCATCAGTCATCACCCTTTTTCAAGAAACCAACCTTGCTTTTAGTGCTAGTCGGTCGTGGTTTGGACCCTGGCATTGGTTCGAGCTTTTTCCATGCCATGAGCGATCTTGTTAATAATGTCCCTAATTAATGTGTATATGGCGAAAGTCTTCCGAACATTTGTTGATGAAAGCAAGATTGGTTCGAGTTTTTGTCGGGATTGATTGTGTTAGTCTCCAAGAAGAGGATTACTTGCCTGCTCTCGTTTCAATGTGTCCGGTAGAGTTATCCTCTTCTTGGCCACTTTTTTTGACGTATGCTTTCCAGGTTGTCTATACAAGCGAGTGTGTTCTGATTATTGCTTTTAGCACAATTGTTCTTAGCCCCTTTGGTTCTGTTCGAATGACTGTTTGTTTTCTCTAGCTTGTTTGATTGTTTTTTATACTTGTTCTACCAGTCTGTCGATCTAATTACCGTCTTCATGATGGTACTATCTATTTACTACGCTTGTCTAGTGTGTGTGTATGTGTATATATATATATATATCGAATTGCCTTCCATTGGTGTCGTCTTCGTCTGTAGTCGTGCTCACCAGATGGTGGCATGGATGGAAGAAAAGGTGCAGCAGATGTAGGAGAAGGTGAAGGAGATGAAGTTTTAAAAAAAAAAAAAAGAATTGATATCCCCGAATTTTGGAGATATGAAAAAGGGTCAAAATAAAAAGGATTGGGTATATGGAGATATCATATATTGATATGGGTATAGGTGATACCAACAAAAGTGGATGATTTTTATTGGTCGACATAAAGCTGGAAAATTTATGGTGTCGTCATGTAAGACTTAGATGCATGCCTAACTTTTTGAGACACTCTTATGTCTATTATATTGAAGCAAGAAGATAGATAATCGAATCTTACTAAGTTAGTAAGATTTTACAAATGCTTCAATATATATTTTTATGTGTGGTATATGGATATATGAATATGGTTGCACCCTGTGATGCCCATATCACAATCTTTAAACTAGATAGCCAAATGAATGTACTTGTATATTTGTAGTTGTAATTGCATGGGCCGGTCCTTTCACACATGCACATGCAATTTATTAAACAAAACGAATTAATTATCCACCCTTATATACAAAACAAACTAAATAAATTATATTTATCTAAAAATCAACCCAAAAATATAGACCAACTACTAGCTAGAGGGGACCCACAACATTCATATCGAATAAGATCAGAGACAAGGAAAAGACATGAAATTATGTAAAAGCACAACTTATACAAATTCAAAATCTACGAGTAATTCAAGTCAACAAAGCCATCCCCACCCCCACCTGTTACACTTAAATTTAAATCACACATTTAAAACTTTATATTTTATTTTTATTTGGTCGAAATGCACACACATTTAATTTGTGCTCTGTGTAATACTACTATAATATCACTATAACCACTCTCTCAAGCTGATACAAACAAACAAATTCAGTAGTTGAGTTGAGATGCCTCCTCCGCCTGCTGAGGACTTCAACTTCCACGTCAGCCGATCATCGCCGTCATCGAAGCCTGCCGGCGATCGGCACTGCAGCCTCAGTGCTCCCACAAGCCCCAGCCGAGCCTCGGAGTTCTATCGAGAATTCGACGAGTTTTCGACACGGATCGATCAAACCGATGACGTCGACTTCGCCTTCCATGTCAACAAAGAGGCCGCAAAGTGTACAGTTTCAGCTGCGGAACTCTTTCACGGTGGCCGAATTCGGGCCCTCAGGCCTCCGTCCAATCACCCTTACGGTGGCCGGCTTGCCGGTGGCGAGGAGGTTGAGACACCAACGTCTACAACAGCCCCATTTCTGCCGTTTGCATCTTCAAAATCACCCAACGCTAAAGGTCTTTTTTTTTCTGATTTTATTTTTATATTATCTTCATCTTGAATTTTGGTTAATATCGGCCGGTTAGTGCAGTTTAATCTAATTTCATTTCCCCTAAAAAATTTATTAAAACTAAACCGTTTATTCCCAGTCTATATAGCATCGAATTTCGATTCTCATTTTTCCTAAATTTCTATTTAGAATTGATTTAAACTCTGTTTTGAGTTCCTTTTTTTTCTTTTTAAGTTTAGTGAAATGGTCATTAGTAAGAATTTGATTGGTATCAACTATCAAACACCAACCAATGGATTCTCCAAAACTCATTTTCTAGTGCGATAACATTCGTCTTCATCGAAACACATTTTTCTAACTCTAATTCGGAAAAAAGATACAACAAAACTATCATAGATGAAATTTTTTGAATCATATTTCTCAATCTGAATCGTTCCAATTTTATCAAATGTCTCCAATACTCCTACAATATTCTTGGCACTTGAGTGTGTGTTTTGATTCTATTAAAAAATAATACTTCAATAAAAGAAAATTACTGTAATTTTTTTCAAATTTTGTTCTAAAAACTTCATAAATATATGCTCACCCACCTAATAAGTTCAATTCAATATCGTCATTATTTTGTTCCTAAAAAGTATATAATTATTATGGCGCAGAGAATCTGAATGGGTCAAAAGGGAGGAAGAAATTTTGGTGCGGTTTCACACCAATTTGGAACAGACAAATAAACAACCCATATGCACCTCTCCTTGACGATGACGAAGACGACAATCATACAAGAAGAGGAAGAGGGAGAGATTCGACCACGTCAGGCCCAAGGCACGTAAGAGGAAGCCGATCGCTCTCCCCAATCAGGCTTCAGCCATGGGGAGACGACGACGATAACAACAAGAACAGGAAATTAGTTGTACAAATGCAAGCACCGGAATCCTCCACAGCACTGAGCACAGTTGCACAAACGCCCTCCAAATCGAACCGAATGCGGAGGCTCAAGAACTTCCTGTTGTTTCGGAGTGCGTCAGAGGGGCGGGCTTCGGGTAAAGACCCGCTCAAGAAAGCGGCGGCCTTCTACCAGAAACAGAACGAAGCACAACAAAACTGTAAGTCGGCGTCGAAGATGGGAGGCCCGGCTTCTGCCCACGAGAGACACTACGCAATGAGCAAGGCGGCTTCCGATGACCGGAAGAAAAAGACGTTTCTGCCTTACAAGCGAGGCATTCTGCTTGCTCGCTAGCTTCTCTTGTTCTGAGAATGTAAAGAAAAGCATTGGAAACCAGTGTCACATTATAAAAACGAAAGTTATATCGATTTTTTTTCCGGAAATTTCGCCTGGTATCCCTGTGGTATTGCGTATTTCGCACGGTGTACATAAGTTTTGCTAAATTCAGACGGTACCCCTGAGGTTTGTACAATTTCGCGTCGTGCCCCTGACGGGTTAAATCTGACGGATTTAAAAAACCACCGTTAACCATACTCGTAGTTGCTCTTACGCGTTCAGGAAACCAAAGGGAAGAGAGGAGAGAAGGGCTTCGGAGAGGGAAGACCAGGCCGACCACCGGACTGAACCGCCGCCGCCGGGCCACAACACTGAGCAGCCGCCGCCGGCCACATCAACCGCCACCGCTTCTCGCTCACCCTGTTGCACCAGAACCCGACCTCGCCAATTCGCAATAGAACCCGACCTCACCAATTCGCAGGGTTGGAACCGCCAACAACAGTGCAGAGGAGGCGGAGCGGAGACAACAGTGAAGGTAATTTCTACCGATTGAAGCAATTCCAAACTGGTTTTTTTTACAAATTAGGGATTTGAGTGTGAAACTTTGATTAGGTTTTCTCTTTGTGAAATTTGCGGTTCGAGTGTGAAAGGATTAGGTTTGGTTTTCAGAATTTCATTGTATAAACATCAATCGGAATTGAGATTGAGGAGTGTGCATACTATTTTGGATTGTGAAATTTGAGTGTGAAAATTGAGTGAAGGTAATTTCTACTGATTGAAGCAATTTGAGTGTGAAATTTGTGGTTCGAGCGTGAAAGGATTAGTTTTTGTTTTCAGAATCCCATTGTATAAACATCAATCAGAATTGAGATTGAGGAGTGTGAAAGGATTATTGCAAGTGCAATCTATTTTTCAGAAAATTCAATTTCTGTCGATTTATGCAATTTCTATCGATTAGGGATTTGGGTGTGAAAATTTGATTTGGTTGTCCTTTTTGTGGATTATTGAAATTCAGAATTGAGATTGAGGAGTGTGCATACTATTTTGTTGATTTAATTGATTTTTGGCAGCTTAACAATAACTTAGGTGATCATAATGTGATTGGATTTAAGGATAATGAAGCGAATTGTGGTTAAGGAGTGTTGCCACTTTGGGGTCGAGCATAGCACTTAATGACATCTCCAATGAAGAGAAGATTGCAAATAAAGTTAGGCTCGAAGCAATTCAATGTGTGGTTGTATTCTTATGTAAACATCGCATTTACCAGCAGCAATGCAATGTGTCCAGGTTTTGTTCTCGTCATATAAACTTATGTTTGTGGCTGCATTCAACACTCTCTTTGATTGTCCTTTGCAAGGCTAAATGCTCTATGTTTTTAATATGCTTGAAATGATGCAACAAAGTTATCTTCATTTCATATAATAAGTGTTTTAGACATGTATAATGTCATAGCCAAAAGGGGACAATGGTTGTTCCAAAAATAATGAAGGGGGTCTAAGTTATCAACCCTAACATTGAACATCGAGCTTGTTCCAACAGCTAGTCAAGCGGATTGAGCACTAAAACTTAAAAGAACGACTCCTAATCGATTACAAAACAAACACCGACGAGTACACAACTACTGAGTTTCGGCCACCCATGGAGCTGAGGACCTAACTTCTTCCACGGTTTGACCTTGTGCAGGGATGTTTGGCTCATTTGGTTTTGACCTCTTTGATCTTCTTTCAACTCGGATGCCTTTCTGTGCCTTCACTTCCTTTGCAGTTGGTCCACCTTTACACGTCTTCACATTATGTCCATATGTCTGGTACAACAAAGTAGGTTAATACATCGCACATAAATATCAATGTGAGACAATGACTACTATATCTCCTCGAGCATCCAATACCTGACATCTTCCACATCGCACTAGGCGAGATCTTTTGCCTGCTGGTGCTTCCCCCTCTTGTCGCCGTCTTGTTTTCGCCGGTCGTCCAACTCTCCTTTTCATGGTAGGTGGTTGTACTCTCGGTAGATCAAAAGAGGGCCATTGTTCTTCGTCCGGGACCGGCCTAAAAAGACGCATAGATGAGATAGTTTCTGGTTGACATAAAGATTCCTAATCGATTAACAAAGTTTTGAAAACATATTACCTATAATTAGCAGAATAGGTTTGTTTGTAAACTCTTATGGAATACCAATTTGATACATGATGCTCTGGATGACCCCTGCTCTCAATTATAGCTCTCACTGCATGCCGACATGGGATTCCTCTGATTTGTCATTCACCACAACCACGTGTACAAGCTTTGATGTCAACTGCCAATGCCGACGAACCCTCTGTCACTTCGTATTCAGTGGGTGAAGCCTTGAAAATCTGTCATGAAGATGACTTCGTCAATGAGCGAATCGATGTCAGAAGGTGGTATGAGTTTTGAGAGTTACCTGCAATGCTCGTGCTGCTGTGACCGCCTTTGCCAGTCTCTTGTTTGCGTAGTCTGTAATACCGTTGACTTGCAACTTCTTCGCATCCTCTTGCCTCTTGCAATGTCTAACCATCATGGTTCGCCTAATACCTAAATATCATTTTCAGCGTGTATTTAACTCGAAATCAGTCCAACAGTGCCAACCATGACCGCCTTTGCCAGTCTCTTGTTTGAGATTTCGATACAAAAGTCCCCTTCCTTCTTGCGGTAGTAGCAGGAACCTTCTTACTATAAGCGGTTTGACTTCCATAACTCGACCTCTCTACCGGCTTTTTTGAGTCAATCAATCCCCTTGCTAATTCTAGATTCCTACATGGAGAGTCACCGGATCCAATAGCTAGTTTAATCAACCTCTTCTCACTAAAAAGAGTCATCATCTTCATCACTCTCTAATCGAAAATTTTGACAATCATGGGCATACCATAAAGATGGGTTCTCGGGAAGAATCATTCCATTTTTTTCAGCCCCCTCTAGCATTTCAACAAACATATCTAACACACTACACTTATCGGGATCATCTACCTCAAATTCAACATATTCTCGATGAATATAACGCATTTGTATCACTATCTTATCTCCCATCCTACATAGAATAATCAAAGCACAAATAAAATATCAAACTTACCACTCAAATTGTAGAAACAAATTCACAACTTTAGTTTACTTACACTGTATTGTTTGTTTAAAAAGAAATTCAAAGTGAAATCCCTAATATGTAGAGAATTGCTTCAATCCCTAATAATCAAATCACATGCAATTTCTGCGACAGTAGCCAAAACTCAAATCCCAACAATTGAATACCCAAAATCAAATGAAAATCAGAACCCAAAACTCAAATCTAAGCAACCTCTATAAAATCAATCTAGTTCCACGACAACAGCTACAAATGGACTGAAATGAAAAGCATAAAAATCGACATTTAATCGGTTGAAATTACCTTCAATCGGTAGAAATTACGAGGCGTCGAAGCAAGGGCGAAGCAAGGGCGTCTGGAGCGAGCAGCAGCGGGGCGAAGCAAGGGCGTCTGGAGCAAGGGAGAAGCAAGGGTGTCTGGAGCAAGGGCGAAGCAAGGGCGTTCTGGTGCAACAGGGTACGCGAGCAGCAGCGGTGGCGGTTGATGTGGCCGTCGGCGCCGGTTCAATGTTGTGGCGCGGCGGCGGCGGCGGTTCGGTGCGGTCGGCCTGGCTCTTCCCTCTCCGGTTCCCTTCTCTCCTCTGTTGGTTCCCCGTGCGCGCAAGAATGTAATAGCAAGTAGGGTTAAGTCAGTTAACGGTGATTTTTGAAATCCGTCAGATTTAACCCGTCAGGGGCACGACGCGAAATTGTACAAACCTCAGGGGTACCGTGCGAATTTAGCAAAACTTCTGTACACCGTGCGAAATACGCAATATCACAGGGGTATCAGGTGAAATTTCCGTTTTTTTTTTTGGTGTTGTTGTTAAAATTCACCATTTTAAAACAAAAATTAAGTCATCAAGTAACGCTTCTCTGTTATATTTTTTGGTGTAATTTCTCCACAATCCAATGTGGGACAAGTATTTAACATGCTGATTATATAAGAAATGATATCCAAATGACATGATAACTGATGAGGTGAGTTCCTGAAGAATAAGCAGCATTTTCATTGTCGCGACGACGGGAGCATTTGTGATATGGGTGGGCTTACTTCTTGCAGTTCTGGGATTTCCACCAGGGCTATACTTAGGTACGAAACCAGAAATGAAAATCGGGGTAGGCTAAAATCGCCTTATACAATGAACAAATTTTGAAGAGTTATTAATAATACAGGTATACCACATATATACACATCTAGAAAAAATTAATAATAAAGAGAAATAAAATATACAATAAATAAATTTTTAAGAGTTATCACGTATATAAACACCTAGATAAAAAAAAATGATTGAAGAGAAAAATAAAGATCTATAGATACATTGTTTGTATAAAATTATTTTATAGGACACTAAACTAGTTTCATTAATATAAGAATTTAACAAATATTTATTTCCAAAACCAAAAATCCAAATCCTGGACCAGCGCATGACAGATTGCCATTAACCCAAGCAAGGAAAAACAATCCTTGGGCAAATGGGAATTGAACCCGAGATGATGACAACATTTGCATATTAGACTTTCGGATTTAACCAACTTAACTACATCTACCTCATGATAAATAGTACTGCTAATTACATAAGTTTTAAATTTTTGGGGTGTGCCGTAGCAAAGTCCATCCCACCCCTGGGTCCGTACTTGGCTATACTACATTTGTTTTTCTCCGGTCTAGATTTGTCCCAGTCTCCTTGCTATCCTCTCTCTCACAATATCATCCTCCCTTCAATTCTAATTACTTTAGTTCTTTTTTAAAATTCAGTGGTGAGGAGTAAAGGTGGCTAGTCAGTTGTTCGGGTACGGGTATACCCATTCGTGTTCTGACATATATCGAGTGTTCTATATGTTCGGTCGGGTTCAGATTGGATCGGGTAAGTTCGGGTCAAATAAATTTCGGGTTGGGTCGGGTGCGGGTTGGGTCAAATCGGGTCACGTAAAGTTTTATTATAAAGTGATGATATTATTATTTGTTTATCTTAATTATTAAACTTATATTATATCTCATTATATCTCATTATATGTAATTCGATTTATGTGAGATTTAAAAAAATAAGAAAATTGAAGTAGTTTTAAGAAAGAGTCGGGACCTGAACAAGTTCAGGTCGCGTCAAGAACGGGTCCGTAATGGATTTTGTCTATGTTCATATCCATTCTATCCATTCGGGTATCGGGCCAAAATGAGTCCGCATATCCATTCGGGTATCGAGCCGAAATGAGTCAAATTTGGATTTGGGTTCGGATTTTAAAATTTCGGTCGAATTTGGATCCTGGGGTCGAATCGAATTTAAATCCTAGTGGGTCGGGTTTGCCAGCACTTTTGAGGAGATTTGGATCTGCTACTTTAGCTAATCCGGTCTATTTTACACATACTTTAATTAATCAGATGAGAGTTAGTTACGACTCACAAAAATTGGACTTAGATTGCAGGGGCCGCGCGAACGCTGGCCCCCTCTACCACAAATTATGACGTACACTCTTCCACAATGGGAAGATGTTAGGGCGGCACCCCTCCTCAGTGTGCAATGGAGGTCACCGTCCCAGGCCACGAACCTTCTTGATAGCCCGTTGACCCCGTCCAGGTAAGTATGTTGCAAGGTATTAGCCCTTCTCTTTTAATATCCCCACATTCCCCCTTCCTTAATCCTACTATCCGATGTGGGATACATACATTCACATCCCCTTCATCACCTCTGCATCAATCTCCCTGCAGCTGCTTCCTCTATAGTCTCAACCACATAACGATTATTCAAAAGCTTACATTATTATTTCAGAACATCCAAATCTGGATCCAATCCAACACTAGTTACTACAGAGCCTAGCTAGGTTCTTCTTGGTTTTACAATGACATGAAGTGGGTGGAGTTTGTGGGTAGTGATCCCAACGGTATCAAGATCCTCCTCCTCTCCATCTTTCAAGACGAACTCGAATTTTTGGACCAGTCTCCCAATGGACAGGCATGACAGTACCATGGCCATAGTAGCGCCTAAGCAGCCCCTTTTTCCAGCCCCGAAACTCATCGTCTTGAACAAGTCACTCGGACTATACTTGTCGTCGAGGAACCTCTCCGGTCTCCATTCATCTGGCTCTTCCCATTGGTTCTGGTTCCGATTGCATCCGTATATGTTCATAGTGATCTGCACAACATCCATCCAGCTCAAGATTTTATTTTCTCAACAATGAAAAATCATTTCAATTGTGGTGTGATTTCAGTTAACCTCGCTTCCAGCAGGAATATGGTAGCCTCCAACCTCGGTATCTTGATGGACGACTCGGATAGGAAGTATGGGGAGAGGGCTGTGCTTCCTTAGGGTTTCATGGAAGACAACACCAAGGTAAGGAAGTAGCGATAACTCGTCTTCAGTCATCTTCTTTGCTCCACAAACCGTTTGAATTTCTTCATAGAGACGGTTCTGTAATGTACTGTATAACATAAATTACCATGGAACTATGGTAGCTAGATAGAATGAACAAGAGCCCAAAATGGAGAAAATAAAACCTGTCTTGAAAGGTCTTTGGCAAGCTCAAAGACTGCCCACTCTGTCACGATTGCAGGGAAATCCGAGAGCTCGAGAATCACCTCCCA
Source organism: Persicaria tinctoria (assembly GCA_037127255.1). NCBI lineage: Eukaryota > Viridiplantae > Streptophyta > Magnoliopsida > Caryophyllales > Polygonaceae > Persicaria > Persicaria tinctoria. The sequence goes on along the minus strand of JBANSL010000007.1, from coordinate 12,386,679 downwards.
CACGAACATTGCAAGCTACGTTTCTCCGGCGTTTTGGTCTGCTTCCAATCTTAAGATTTTGAGATAAGAATTCATTTCCTACGGAGGAGGAAAACAAAGACAGTTTCGTTAACTGAAAACCCCAAATATAACGCATAGTTCTTTACCTCCTCTGAATCAGGATGTGTCTTAAGCTCTTTGATCAATGCCTTGATTGCAGCTAGCCTTCGGAAACTAACAGCCTCTAATCTGGTTTCGAAACTATTCGGTAGCCATTTTAGAAGAGGGAAGAGGTCTCTCCAATCCACCTCAATCGTGATGTCCATGATGTCAACAACCAGAACGTGGTATAGCTCCTTCTTTGACAGCGTCGTTTCAAGCTCCTCAACGCGAAGAGACTGCACATCGCGCCCTACAGTCTGCCAGATTCAACAGTTTATGTCTTTCTGAGAATCTAAATCACAAGGTTCAAGGACTGACCAGTTTCAAAGCGAATCCGAAGAGTACATCTACAAAGATCTCTCTGAAATTCACCGCGCTTTCAGGACTGTTCTTCACATGGGACCTCAAGTGGCTTAGGAGGTCTGTTACCATGGCTTCTCGTAATCCCTGATGTCGTTCCTTGCTGGTAAAAGGTTTAGATTTCGACAAAGGTATTATAAAGCATTAACATACCATGGCATTGGATCCAAGGTGATGCGTGAGTATATTCCTTTTCGCCATTTTGTAGAACTCGTTGTAATCGCTAGCTACAGCGATTTGCTTATTGTTGCTAACTATTCGGAGCACAGCCGAGAACTTCTTGTTCGTGATGGATGAGAATCTCGAAATCATTGCCTAAAGAGAGCTGAATTAGTAACAAATGTAACCTTAATTCATAGCATGACATATTTGTAACTCATATAGTTATGCTACACCTCCTTGGCAAGATCCGCGGAGTTGAGAACGATCAAGTGGGAGGAACCAAGTTTGATGGAGTAAATAGGCCCGTAAATCTGAGCCCAACGAGTGAACGTCTTGAAGGGCTTCTTCTCTTTCAACTGCAGCAAGTTGCCAAGCACCGGAAGCCTCCCGGGAATGGCTACAACGTACCAAGGAGATTATGCAATTGAACGATCGATGTCGTTTATTTTGAGATCATGGAAAAGAGATGGAGATCCGACAAAGGATATATATGATAGTACTTACTGAGGACGGGTGGAAGTTGCGAAGAATTAGTTCTTCTTCGGAGGACGACGGAAAAGGACACAAGTAAAGAGAGAGCTCCAAGAACAAGAGCTGTTCCGAAAGGGGCGAAATCTGCAATGGTGGTCGCCATTGATCTGAGAACGAAGCAACAGAGAAATGAGAGGGAATGCTGCAAGAAAGGTCAGCTTGAGAGGTTTTATAAGGGAGCAAAAAGAAAGCTTATCATGTTCATGTATGAGATTCAAGATGATATATTTTTTCGAAATTCCGTTTGGTGTCCCAAGTTTTTGATAATTCTGGTGGGTGTCTCATAGCCTCTTTTTTTAAATCTAAATAGTACCCTTGAATTTCGTCCAAAGTTCGCCTCATGTCAAAAACTCATAATTTCTTCTTTTTAATGAATAAAAACACTTTATTATGCTGTTTTCACACCAAAAAAAAACTAAAACTACCTATTATGTGACTAAATTCAACAAAAAAAAAGTGACAACAACAACAATTCAGTATATCCCGCGATGAGGCAGGATCTGGGAGGTCAGGATGTACGCACTCTTACCCCGAACTAGTCAAGAGAGTGTTTCCGATGGACCTAGAACAATAGGGTATAAACAACTCATGGAAACATGTCAAATAATAGAATGCGGCAAAAGGAAACAAAGAGCAAGACAGAAAAGAAACATAAACGCCATGACCCAACACCCATCCTTAAACTTCTAAACATCATAAGCCTGAATGCACCTCCTCCAGCGGTCTCTATCCACTCTCATATCTTCTGAAAGGTTCAGCAAATGTAGATTAAGTCGGATAACCTCCATCCAACTCTTTTTTAGTCTACCTCCCCCCTACAAATAGCTCCAAGCTCTCACACCTACGAACAGGCTCAGATATGAGTCTCCTACGAATGTGTCCAAACCACTGCAATCTAGACTCTCGTAGTTTGTCAACAATACGTTTATTTTTAGAAGTTTACAAAATCTCACATTATTTCCAAAACTTTTATCACAAAATCACCCTTGCTTCCAAAAAAAAAAAGAAAAAAGAAAATCACTATGTTTTTTTTAAATGGTATAAACAATATGTGCATGAATAGTAAACGACAAGTTTTGCCGAACGGAGGGAGTATTATTTTTTCATACTTTGCAAAAACAAAAAACACTTGTTTTTTTCCAACAAAAAATTTAAAACCTATTATTTTCAAAAACAATATTTAACCTATAATCTAACTTTAAACATTTGTAAATGTGATTGATCAATTTCACTAAATACTCTGTTGTAATTTTATTGAAAAAGAAAAGTAAAATTTATTTATATCATTTTCTTCTCTTGCACAAAGAAAAATATAATAAAATATTAATCATTGTTATCTTATTAGGTCGTATGTATTTCAAACAAAAGAAATGAATAACACCTTATTTTATTGCATAAGAAGTGGTTAATTTTGTGCATTTTTTAAGCATATGGTTTTATGAAGTATTTTTTGTAATTTGTAGATTAACTATTTTTGTTCACATAATAAGATGGTTGATCTGTGCAATGTTTTGTAAATAATGGGCGGTTATGTACGTGCAATATTTGACAAATAATGAGATTTTTTTTTACAAACTATGAAAAATATAATGGATCTTTTGGGGTTTTTTTTTCAAAATATTCACCAAAAAATAATTATTTATCATTATATTCACACGTTCAAAATATTTACGAAAATATTCATTTTTTGCAGATTTTTCAGAAAACGCAGCCTCAGACCGTGTTCCATTCATTAACTATAAATATATAAAACTAGAGAAAAAATAAAAGAATGAATGCGGTTTAAATCAACATTTTATAATAAATTTCAGATAAAACACGAGTTCAACCCACATTTTTTTTAGCCTTTTCAATTTTCAATCAGCAAAAAAAAGGAAAAAAAAAGCATAACGCGTGGCCTTAAGTCGCGCTTCATTTGCAAGGGCCTCTTTTTTTTTTACGCAAGATAAGAATTAGGTCGGGTCAGCCGCAACAGAGGCCCTTCCTAGCGCATCCTTCCGGACGAGAACTCGCAGCTCTGGATTATCCTCACGGCAAACGTCGGCAGGGAATACGTGGACACTATGAGCAAGGTAGTCAGCCACAACATTAGATTTCCTGAAAATATGACGAATCGCAACATAAGTAAAGGACGAGATATCAAACAGAATATCAGCTTGTAGCATCTCTATTGTCCAGGGGCATTTCCAATCCCCCAGTAGAGCTTTTATCACTAGTAAGTTATCTCCTTCGATCAGAAGTGTAAATAGTTGCAACTTCTTTGCTCGTAGCAAACTCATTCTGAGTCCGAGATTTTCGGTGTAAATCACCAAGATATTTGTGCAAACTAACCTGCCCACAAAGACAACTAAACCAGCAGAGTCACAGATGACAAAACCATAAGACGATTTGCCACTCGGGAGTACCGATCCATCAAAATTGAGCTTATAGCAATCTAGGGGGGGGTTATCACACTTCCCAGACCGATTCTGAGACCTGACAGTCGTAGCACTGCCCCTAATAACCCGGTTATTAAAATCACCCTTTCTTCCAAAAATTGATGAAAATACATATTTTACTTTTTTTATATAAATGAAAGATTGATTATTTTACAATATGATTTTATAAAAATTAAAAAACATGTATTTTCATCAAATTTTTGTTATAAACATATACTAATAATGGTTTGAAATATAAATTTAATTTTTGAATTTTTTTTATTATAAACTAGTGTTTTGACCCGTGCTACGCACAGGTCTAAATATTTTATATAAATTATATATAAAATAATTTTTTGAACTATAAAATTTATTTTTATAATATATCAATTTATCTTTATGTTATAAGTGTAAATAATTTATTACAAGTAAATAAGTTTGTATATAAACATATTAAGATTATTTATGGTTAACTTCAACTACTAAATTATTATCATTTTTTTTTGTGCTTCATTACTCATATTATATTTAATATGTCACAAACATTATACAATCAAACTTTTTCTTGTTTCTATTAATTCGTAAAAAAATTAATATATTAACTTTGTAATAAAGATAGATGATATTTATGCAAATTTACATGATATATTATATTACTTTAAAAATGGTTATTTTAAATAGATGTATTATTAATCTAAAATCATTTTCTAATTGTTGAGAAGGAATTTAGTTAATGAATTTATTGGGCAAAAAGAAATATCTTTTATAAGTTCATTATTATAATTTAAGATATTGCATTTTTAATAATAAAGAAATTACGTTTATGAAAATTCAAATGATATATGAATTTAAAAATGGTTAATCTAAATATATTATTTTTATTATTTTTATTCTAAAATTTATTTCTAATTATTAAGGAGGCATTTACTTAATACATTTATTGGGCATAAAAAATCTTTTTTTTTATAAGTTCATTCTTAGAATTTAAGATATTGATTTTTTTTTAAATGATGATGTTTATGAAAATTTATAGTATATATTTTGATTTATAATATTAATTTTAAAATGATTAACCCAAATAAATATATTGTTATTATTTGTAATCAAAAAGTTTTTTCTTATTATTACATAGACATTTAGTTAAAATAATTATTGGGCAAAAAAAGATTCCTCTTTTATAAGTTATAAAGATTATTTCTTTGTTTGTTTATATTATTATTTATTCTTATTAGGGAGCCCCAACTCCTTACCTTGCCTCCGGGAGCCCTCACCTTGCCTCCTCGGCGCTTATAATCACCGGACACACACATGGACTCACATCCTCCTGCTCACCTCCCATCGGCCTAGCCTAAATCCTTGCTTCGGTCGCCGCTATAATTGGCTTCTGCCGCCTTAACTTGGTCTCGTACCCCCGATCTCTGGTTTAGGCCCTATGTACATCCGCGGAAATTACCTTTCACCGCTCTCAATACTCCCTTCTCCTTCATTTGGGGCTTCGTGAGTGTCGGGTGGCCAATCCGGCCATTTCCGCTTCCGTTCTTGAGCTCTCTTTGCTCTACCATATGTACTTTCCCTTAACCTGGTCGCTTGTGGGGTAGTTTTGGGTTGTCGGGTTCTCGGATCCGCCTCCTTCTCCTTCCTCTTCCTATGATCGTCGGCGATTCCTGTTCGCCGGGGTGTCGTGTGGTGATGGAAGGGCTCGCTTCGGTCCTCCCCTGACTCCCTTTCGCTTTCACCGCTGCGGTCGATTCCCCCGTGTTTAAACTGGTCTTCGCCGCGGTCGCCCGGGTCTGGCGTCGGCTGGGCTTCGGCCGGTGGTCGCTCGGTGCCTCCTCCGCTGGAGTTCGGCTTTGATTTCACTTATCCTGTTTCCCTGCCTCTCCTTGCTCGGCACGGCTCTTTGTGGCGCAATCCCGAATTCCTCGGGATTTCATCTTGCTTGGCACGGCTCTTTGAGGCGCAATCCCGGTTTTCTCGGGATTTTATTTGGTGTGCTGTGCAAGCTAGACAACTTGTGGCCTCAAAGACTTTTATTTTTTCATTAAAATAAAAGTAAATAAAGAATCATAACAATATACTCCGTATTGTTATTTGACTTATTTCTACTCCCTTTTAGTAAAAGGGGTTATTTAAAATTATAATAAAATCTGATATTATAATTAGTAACTAATATTAATAATTCTCGGTCGGGATTACTCTTGCGTCCTTTGCCCTCTCGCGGTCGTGCTTCATTTTCTCGAGTTGGTTGGAGTTCTGTTTGTGGGTTCGTGGTTAGTTTCGGTTGAGGAGCAGTTTTGCGGCCCTGGTTGATCCAAGTGATCGTGTTGGTGGTGTTCGTGGTCTCCGAAGATCCTTCATCTAGGTGAAGGGAACGTCGTGTGATCCACACTTCCCCAGGTGTCATCTTTGCCCTACGTGGATTGCTGCTTTCCGTCTTTCCGGCGGCGAGACATCGTGTCAGTTGTGCTGTCCCATGCACTCGCTATCCACTTCTCCTCGTCGGGTCTCCGTCTTCTCGTTGCTGTGTCCGTTTGTGTGCTTAAGGTTTGGGGTTTTCCGGGTTTGTTTCTTATAGTTCTTTTGTTATATTAGGTAGTTGTTATATGTTGTATTTCTTTTTCTATGTTGTATGTTTAGACGACTTTGTCGGCCTCTCGAGGTCCGGGCCTGTCCGGCCTCGAATTATTTCCTTATAAAAAAAATTATTCTTATTAGGATAGGTTCTAGACTTATTATTTTATTACTATATAAAAACCCAAGTTCCCCTTTACTGTTCATTAAGTATATTTACATATTTGCCCTTCATTTCTTTTGTTTTTCTTCCCTTAGTTTAGGGTTATTTTGGATATTTCATCCTTTATACCTAATTCAATCACCCATCCTAAACAATACTAAAATACTAAAAGTCTAAAACAGAAGCTGAAATTACCACATGTCAACTTCTGGTGAATTTTTTTCCCGCTCAAAACTTAACCACTCATAATCTGCCATTTGTCAATTATTATGCCACATATATCCACTTAATTATAAAAATTGTTCATTAAGTATATTTACCTATTTGCCCTTCATTTCTTTTGTTTTTCTTCCCTTAGTTTAGGGTTATTTTGGATATTTCATCCTTTATACCTAATTTAATCACCCATCCTAAACAATACTAAAAGTCTAAAACATAAGCTGAAATTGCCACATGTCAACTTCTGGTGAATTTTTTTCCCGCTCAAAACTTAACCACTCATAATCTGCCATTTGTTAATTATTATGTCACATATATCCACTTAATGAGGTTGGGTCCTGTGTTAACATCCCTTATTGTGTTTTGTGTTAACTAATCTGGGCTTTTGATTGATTAGAAATGGATGAGTAAGATTAATTGAGATTTTTTCTTTTTATTTAAATTAAAAAGAGTAGGTCCCACCACTTTAATAGCCAACTTGCTGTAGAGGAAGCGCGTGCGTTGATTTTTGTAGGTAACTTTTTTTTGTGGGGATGAGGAGATTTTGCTTCCACTATGCGTTCGATGAAAATATTCGCTAGGATAATAGTAAATATTCGTTAGGATAATAGTAATTATTCGCTAAATTGATTGTTATTATTCGTCTATAAATATGAATTATCAATAATAGCAAAATGGTTGGTCAATTTTTCAACTATTCCCTAGGCTGATAGTAATTATTCGCCAAGTTGACAGTTTTGCCTTTTTTTCTTTAATTAAAAATTAATGGGATCCACCTTTTTCCTTCCCCATTTGTTGAAGCGGGGCACTGTTTGAACTATTCGATAAAGTGATATTAAATATTTGCTATCCTATAGTTATTATTCGTGTGTAAAGAGGAGTTATCGTTTAGATATTGGCAAAAGAGTTGCTCAATTTTACAACTATTCGCTGGATTGATAGTAATTATTCATTAGATTGATAGTAATTATTCACTAGATTGATACTAATTATTCAATTTAGCGAATAATTACTATGAATTTAGCGAATAATTACAATTTATCTAGCAAATAATTACTATCAACCTAGCGAATAGTTGCAAATAATAGCAAAAAGGTTGATCGATTTTGTAACTATTCACTAGGATTATAGTAATTATTCGCTAGATTAATCTTATTATTCGCTAGTAATTATTAGTTAAGCACAAAATTGACAAACACACAAAATTGATTAATCGCACTACATATACAGATTAAAAACAAAATGCAATATGGAGTTAATCCATATATTAATCCACAAATTGCAATCCACTAATCAGTAAGTCACTACATGATTAAAAACAAAGGCTTACTCAGATTCATTCAAGGTCATCATCGCCAACATCAATCATCGCAATTGAAGGTCATCGCCATCAGCAAAAAAAAAAGGAGAAAGATTACTGCGCACACCAGCAAATCGCCACCGAATTGAAGGCCATTGCCAACATCAATCATCGCCACCGAAGGTCATCGCCATCACCGACGGGTACTGCGCCATCCCCTCTGCCTTCGCCGACCGCAGCGTTTCATCGTCATCGTCACTGTCACAGGTCGCCACCTGGGGCTCCGGTGTTTCTTCGAGGAAGATGGCTGCAGTAGTGGCGGTTTCTGGCGATGTGCGATTGTTCCGCAGCGGCTCCGGCTCCGGCGTTTCATCGAGGAAGATGGTTGCAGCGGCGGCGGTTTCCGACGACGTGCGATTGTTCTGCAACGGCGTTTCTCTCGATCTCTGCTTTCTCTTTTCCGCGGATGCCGCCACCTAGGGTTCCGGCTACGACGATGCTTGCCATCGGCTTCCTCAAATTGAGAGTCGAGGAGGGAGGCCGGTGCTGGCCACCATCTCGAATCCGAGCGAGGGAGGCCGTCGGGGTTGCGGCGAGGCGAGGAGGGAGATAGAAGAGACGGTGTTCCCATCGCCATCGCTTCCGCCTTTTGAAGATGATGGATTGTGGTCAGGGTTGAGATTGTGATACACGCGACTTTGTAGAGTTATGAGGTTTATTTTTTTCATTTTTATTTTTAATTAATAAAAATTACAGAAAAATCTCAGCCTTTCATTTTCACTCAATCAACGCCTCAGATTTGTTAACACAAAACATGTTAAGAGTTGTAAACATTTGATCAATTCTCTCCACTTAATTATCATTAATTATTTGATATTCATATATAATTGGCAAGTATCACAGATTTTGATATTACCAAATCTGCATACTCAGTATAAATATCACTATTTTATTTAATTATTATTTTTATTCATTATTTTATAATAATCAATATCCATATTTTTTTAATTTAATTTTCTTTTTTAGACTGTTATTTAATAATTTAAAGGAATGTCCATTACATTTATTCAAAATTTTAATGGTTTTGTTGTTATAACCATAATTATAACCATAATTCCACTTTTTTTTTCTTTTTGTGTAGAATTGTCATAGTTTAATGTTTTATTTATCTCATTAAAAAACTTAAAATATTAAAAATTTCATGTATCTTTTTTTTTTTTTGCAAAAGTATCCTTTTGATATACTTTGATTTATTGAATTATTGATTTTATGAATCCTAATTTCGAAGGTAAGTATACATATTTATTATTATTGTAACATGTCAACCGGGGCGAAAAGTTTTCCCTCCTTTGAGTAGGTCATACTATAATATGTTTCATTGAGTTTCATATAAAATGTCTACCTCTCTACAATACTAATTATCATTATTTAAATATTTTATGTACATATATTTTAAAATTTGTAACTGCAAACTATATATAGATCAAAGTATTTCATTTATTTTTGGAAAGTTCCCCATATATCAACAGACAACGTGTATAAACACCAATTTGGCGCGCAATAAGGTGAATATTGCAATTTAATTTCTATTTTATTTGTATATACATGATTCTTTGTTGTGAGCTAAATCTGCCATGTTTTACATTTACTTTTATATCGATTTCTGCATACATTTCATGCATTTGGGCTAAGATAGTACAGAATCTATGTGGTTTATGGTTATTTGCCAAATTATGGAATCTACACCAGTTTCTGTTTAAATCGCAGAATTCGAGGCGTTTTACAGCAATTCTAAGGAAGGTCGGAAAAGCTCGGAAATCCACTACAGAAGTCCAAGGTCAAAGCAGCAGCGGAACCAGTCGAATCGAGCTAAGAACCCAAGCTACTCGATCTCGAGTAGCCCTTACTCGATCTCGACGAGAAACGTCCGAGCAAAGCCTTGTCGACCAGGAGCAACGTCGAGAGCCAGACCAACCAAGCTCCGGAACCCTACTCGATCTCGACAAGACCTGGTCGAGATCGACGAAGCCCAGTACCACACCCTGAGTCGACGAGGAGAAGAGCTGATCGAGAAGCCGAGGACGAAGACGCCGAGCACATGTCTACTCGATCTCGACAAAGCTTGGTCGAGATCGACGAGCGCCAGGAGCCATGTCCGAGTCTGTCGAGGACTAGCTAGCCGAGACGAGGAGCCAAGACCAGTCGACCAGGATTCCTACTCGAGATCGACAAGAGTCTTGTCGAGATCGACGACGCTTCCATAAACTGGGTGACGCGGTTTGATCAACTCTACTCGACTTGGGATTCCTTGGGCCTGAAGATTGCCGATTCTATCCAAATCTACCAAGATACATCATGAAGAGAAGAAGATCTATCCATGGAAGACTTTAGATATATTTCCCTATTTTTAGATTTAATTCCATTATAGCTTTTATTTATCTTTAAAGTTTTAGATATAGTTTTAGATTTAGATATAGATATTCTATCCTTGAGTAGCAAGGATTAGAAGGCTATAAATAAAGCCCATGGGGCTCAGTTTTATTCATTCAATTTTCAGAGCAAGACAAGTAGTTCCACAGAGACAATTTAGGGAGTTCGAAGGTTTTAGGGTTTTGGCATTCGACGAGAGTTGGATTGCCGGGATTGTAAAGTCTTTTGAATTTAGTTTAATGCAAGTTATTTCATTTCAATCGATGATTTCTGAGTTTGCAATGAAGCGCGAGTAGTCCACCCACTTCTAGGGTTGGGGCGAGCCCGACGATAGCCATGCGTGCTTGAGGTAAAGATCCGACCTTTATCATGTTTTGAGCATCTTCCTACTTGTTTATGTGTTTATTGCCCATCTAATGGAGATCCATGCTAACAACTTGGATTGTAAACATAAAATCGGTAGAGACAATTAGGGTTTCTTGAGAGAGTTGTCTAATTGTTGGAAAAGGCGAGAGCTTAGTCCTTTGATGCGATTCACATGATTATCTGTTTGGTCCTGCCTTATGCATGTTTGGTTATCGTTGTCGCAAACCCCAATCTTGGAAGTTCTTTTACATAAAGTTTAGTTCGAAAACCCAAAAGCCTTTGCATTTATTTTATTTCGTTTTACTTTCTGCCCTCGTCGACCTCGACCAAACCCTGGTCGATCTCGACTACTGATCTTCGATCTAGCATCGTTGTAGCTTCTGTGTGCAGGTACTCGACGAGACGAAGCGAAGTCGACCAAGACTCTACTCGATATCGAGTAAGCCTTGTCGATATCGACCACCATTGCCGAGTTGTTGCTCTCAGTTCGACTGTGCCTGACCCCTGTCGACTAACCCTTAGTCGAGATCTAGCACCTGTTGTCGACTTCTGTTCGTGAGACTCCATTGCTGCCTAGGATCCGCTGACCAGCTTCCTCAAGGATTCGAACCTGACTTTCTCTTACTACATTTGGAGGAGTCTTGTATTTATTTGCGTGGGCCTGAATCTGGTTTGATCTATTTTGTTATATTTCATACTCGATTTCCTCCTCACAACATTCTTTATTTGTCAATTATCAATATATGTATTTATAGTTCTTAAGCAATTTATTTAATTATCTATCGATCGAATACTATATATTTACCTAATTATTTGAAAATTTCAAAAAAAAAAGTTATGAAATATTTTTCCATGAACAAAAATTTAAGTGATCAAATCTCCTAGATTAAAGTTTATTTTCGGGTAAATGTGAGCGCTGGCCGGACTTTTTTCCAATTTAGTCCTGATGGTGTGGGTGCGGACCGGGTTGAGCCCGCTTCATGGTCTAGAGTTCACGTCCAAACTCACTTGATATTGTAGATGCGGGAAGCCCGTGGGCACGCGCAACATAATAATACTTGATATGCATATTATATATATTACTATAAATTGATTTGTATAAGAGGAGGGTCATGAGTTGTATTATAAAATAATTTTTAGACATGTAATTAGATTAACTTAGTAATATACGGAGTAGTAAAATTTCAACCATATAATTTCATCTAACTTAGTTATATAAGAGAAGGGCCATATCAATTTTCAAATACAATGTTGATTAATCAATTGATGCATGTTTTTATATCATGAGAAATAATAATAATCTTATATTTACTTTTAAAATTGTAGTTGGTTGGAGTAACAATAGATTGATTTGAAGTTATTGTAGTTATAAAAATATGTACTACCTTCGTTCGGAAAAACTTGACACTTTACTATTCATGCACGCTTTTTTAGGAGATAAAAACTATATAAAATATCTAGTTTTTTTAATAATTTTTTTAACAATTTCATAGTTATTATTAATAAGTACAAACTTGTTAAAAAAAATTATAAAAAAATGAATATTTTATATAGTTTTTATCGTTCTAAAAAAGCGTGCATGAATAGTAAACGACAAATTTTGCCGAACGGAGGGAGTATTTTCTTTTGTTACTCCGTGTATTGTACGTTTTCTTTTTAAATGATAAGTGAGACACATGAATCACCGCATGAAATATCTTTATCCTCATCTTAGTGGGTACATTGTCTAATTTTTCAGGAGATTAGTTTTCAACATTGTAAGAGCACCCACATTGGTAGTTTTTAGTGGGGTTTTTAAGGTAAGAAAATATTATAATATTAGAGAGGTGTTAAAAACCCAAATTTGAGTTGCTTGTGTAGCAACTCCTCTAAAAACCCAAGAAACCCAAATTGAAGAGAGATATAGAGAGAAGAGGGGAGAGAGAGTGGGTGGGACAAAAGGGAATATGGGACCACATGATTATTATTTATAGTGTATAAATAAGAAATGGGGGTTTTAGGGATGTGAGTAAAAAAATAAGTTGAGTTTTTAAAGGAGAGAGAGTGTGATAAAAGAGGTTAAGAAACTCAAGAAACCCGAACTAATGCGGATGCTCTAAATTAAGCATGTGGTATAAATTATTTGAGACAAGGGCAAATCTTTAACTAACAAAATGTTGGATTGGTTTGTGGTGATTTTTGACATATATGAAATTTAGTGAGCGGGGTCAATTTTTTACCCACTTATTTTGTTTTAAATTGGTTAATGATGGGTATAATTATCATTGTGTATGCGTTTAATTTGAATGACCATTAAATTGAATAAAATTAGACTTCAAGTTGAAATTTGTCCAATAGATTTTTTTGGTATAAAAAAGGATAAGAAAAACAAACTTTTATTTATTATATCTTCACTAAGAAGATCTTTAATATTTTTAGAATCAGTAACCCGTGCAAAGCATGGGTAATGGACTAGTTATAATACTAAAGGAGAAGTCGCCTAAGTCATGTGGCGCCTTCTCCTTTAATGTAGGTATTTTAATTTATTTATTAATTAAGGTATTTCACAAATCTAATTCAGTTAAGATTTGATACGAAATCAGATAAGATATGACAACTGCATATCAGATTTTTTGGATAACTATACAAATATAATTAATTAATTAAATCTATTTCAGTTAAGATTTGAATACGAAATTAGTTGTGATATTCATGATATTTTGGTTGGTTAATTTAGATATTCAACGGATAAGATTAAAATAAAATCATATTTATTTTAACAAATTAATTAAATATGATTTTATTTTTTATCTGTTTATATTTTAATTGTGTGTCTTCCTATTTACACCATCATTTACTATATAATCATCTGTCATCTCATCTCACTTCCTTTCCATTTTTCTTCTTCCTATCTCTACCTCATGTTTGTTGTATCAATTGAAGGATAAATTCGTACAATCATACTGATTAATTAATAATTGTGGAAATTTTTTATTTTTTTTTTATTGGGAAAGAATTCGGGTGGGATAGCCCTACCCGGCAGCATCCTTACGGATGAGGTCAAGAAGACCAATATCATTTTTAATATCGACACCTCGGGCAGAGTGGCAAAGGTGTGCAACCTTATCAGCCACTCTATTGCCCATGCGAGGAATGTGAAAGAACATTGCTTCTTTCACCGTCGATAACAGTAGTTGGGTATCCGAGAGAATTAGTTCGATTTCCCATGGACATGAAGATTTCCCCTGTAAATGGTCGATGATGATCTTACAATCGCCTTCAATTTGGATCCTTTGAATGTTTAGTTGTCGAACTTTTTGAACACCCAATTTCAGGGCTAAAGCCTCCGCTTTAAGGGGGTTTTGCTTTCCAAGCACCTGGTGCTGAATGGAAACTGGTTGTCCTTCCCAATCCCTAATAATTGCACCCGCTGAACTATCGCCATTAGAAAGGGCAGACCCATCAAAGTTTAGTTTGTACGTACCCCTAGGAGGCTTCCGCCAGTGAGCGGAACGTTGTTTCTTACTTTGTTTTGCCGAGTGCAGCCGAGGTGTGCGAAGCTCTTCTTCAAATTCCATTTCCCGCACGGATGTTCTATTCCAGTTGTCTATATGAGTTTTGATCATTTGTATAGCGTTATCTTTCTGTGGGATAGTAGTCTGATGGAACATAAATTGATTCCTAATATACCATGTCGACCACCAGGAGAAAGCAAGTCTGGATAAGGAGGTTGAGTTTAGCCTCATCCCAAGGCCAGATAGAATGGGCCTGATATCCCGGGACTGGGCAATCAAGCAAGCAACCATTGATTGATCTTGGATCGGCAGCTGGTGAATTGATGTGATAAAGGGACATTCCAAGAACAAATGGACCTCATCCTCTGGCGCTAAATTACATAGGGAACAGGTGGAAGGAACCGCCGAACCCCTACAGGACAGCCTAGATGCTGTGGGGAGACCATTCTGAGCTATCTTCCAAAGGAAGTTCTTAACTTTTGGAGGGGTATCAATCTTCCAAATCCAGTCATTGCTGTCCGGGGTTAAAGAGGCTTGAGATGTAATCAATTTGTGTGCACTGGCAGTAGTAAACCATCCTTCCCTATCCGGCCACCAGTATAGGCGGTCTTGCAATTCCGAGGCAGGAAGCGGGATGTCTATAATGTCTTGTACCAGATTGCTAGGGAGGTTCTGTTTTAGTTTTTCAGTCCACCACTTGCCCCCCAAAATATAATCACTAACCGTTTCCTCCTGGTCGTAATCTAGAGGACAGTTCACCCTAGCCAGAAGAGGGGAGGTAGAGATCCAATTATCTGTCCAGAATTTTATTGAGTGTCCATTTCCTACAGACCAAATTAGGCCAGTTTTAAATTTATCTATTAGTTCCGATAGCTTAGTCCATTGCCAAGAACACGATCCCGATCTTCTGTACTCGAAAATACTTGTGGTACGCAGGTATTTATGTCTGATTAGGGTAACCCATACATTACTAGGCTCTGCCAAAATCTTCCACAAGAGCTTCATCTGGAGAGCAACATTCATATCACTTGATTTTCGAATTCCTAGCCCCCCAAACTGTTTCGGTTTGCATATCCTGTCCCAGCTAATTAGCGGCCGGTATTGGAGGTCCTTATTCCAAAAGAAAGAGCGGTTTATCTGGTCAAGTTCTTTATGCATAGAAGCAGGGAGCATAAAGTTCTGCATCAAATGAAGAGGCTTAGCCGAGAGGTTGGAGTTTATTAGTGTAGCACGACCTTGCTGGGAGAGGGTATTAGCCCTCCATTTTGTCAATTGCTGTTTAGATTTACAGATGATGTCTTCAAATGTACTACTTGTGACTCTGCCATTGATAATAGGACATCCAAGATATTTTTCTATTGATTTTTCCTCAGTAATGTTGAGGCAATTACGCAACTGGAGAATCCTATGATTTGAAATCCCCCGAGTTGCTTGGAAGCATGATTTGTGGTAATTGACTTTTTGGCCAGATACTTTACAGTATGAGTCAATGATCATCTTTACTTTGTGCCCTGCTTCAATGCTTCCCTTTGAGAAGATGATGATATCATCAGCAAAGGATAGGAACGGAACACGGGGCCCGTTGCGGTCAATCGGGAAGCCAAGCTGAGATCTATCTAAACTAGCTTCCGCTGTTAGTTTTCGGGCTAAAACCTCTGCTCCTAAAATGAATAGAAAGGGGGATAGCGGATCGCCCTGGCGGATACCTCTTGACGGCAGAAACAGGTCCGTAGGCCCATTGTTCACTAACACCGAGAATGAGACAGTCGTAATGCATTCCATAATCCACGCGACAAACCTTTCATGAAATCCGAATCTAAGGAGCACACTTTTGAGGAAGTGCCAGTCCACCCTATCGTAGGCTTTTTCCATGTCTAATTTTATGGCCAACCATCCTTCCCGACCCTTACGATTCTTGTAAGAGTGGAAGATTTCATGCCCTATTAGGATGTTGTCTTGTATAGCCCTGTCTGAAACAAATGCACCTTGAAGTGGATGTATGAGTTTACCAATAACTTTTTTCATTCTTTCTGTCAAAATTTTGGAAATTATTTTGTAGACATTGGAGCATAGGCTGATGGGCCTGTAGTGACTAGTCGTCGTGGGAGCATCACTCTTTGGGAGCAGGGAGATAAAAGTATGGTTAATTTGTCGGAGCATTTTACCGGAATGGAAAAATCCTTTTACTGCACATATTACCGATTTTCCGATTATATCCCAATATTTTGTATAGAATTCAGCCGTGAATCCATCAGGTCCTGGGGACTTGTTTCGGCCTAGGCTAAAAACCGATGTTTTAATTTCTGAATTAGTCGGGATTGCTGTAAGAAAACAGTTTTCCTCCGGTGAGATGGCCGGTTGTATGAGTTCCAGAAGTTCGTTAAGAAGGCCGTCATCAGTTGGCTCTTTCTTAAACCTCTTTTCAAAATCCCGTTTTATCTCGGTCCTAACATTTTCTTCTCCCATGACCACCGTACCAGTGGAGGAAATAATGTTGCGTATCTGCTTTCTATGTCGTCGTCCTGAAGCTACTCGATGGAAATAAGCTGTGTTTGAATTTGAGAGTTTTAAATGCTTTGTTTTAGCCCTTTGGCTCCAGAAAGATTTCTGAAATAAAAGGAGCTTATCCCTCTTCACAATGAGTTGTTTTTCTCTCTTTTGATCTCCTTGAGAGTTAGAGCCAGGTCCCGAGGACTGAATACGCAGCAGCTCAGAGTCTACGTTTTTTAATTGGCGGAAGATGTTGCCGAAGCTTGTCTTATTCCATTCTTTTGCCTTGTTTTTTAGTAGTTTTTGTTTAAACGTTAATTGAAACATAGCCGATCCCGGGCATGTTGCCCTCCAGGATTGCTTGACTATGTTACGAAAATCTTTCCGTAACAGCCACGCGTTTTCGAATTTGAAAGGTGGCGCCTTAAAGGTAGAGCTGCCCTCGAAAGATATGGAAATTGGGCAGTGATCAGAGGTAGAGAAGGCACCATGATAGGTTATCATATTAGGGAATGATGCTTGAATCTGTTGATGAACAAGCACTCGGTCAAGTTTTTCGCGGATATTGAAATCTTCGTCCGGGTTCTTCCTCCAAGTGAACGGGTTTCCAAATGTAGGGAGGTCAAGGAGAGAGCAGCCGTTTTTAAAAGAGATTAGACGCGCGAACCTCGTAACCCGGGTAGGGGCCCCGCCTAGTTTATCAGAGCTACACAGAATTTCATTTAGGTCCCCAATCACAATGCACGGAATAGTGGATTCATTTACGACTGTTGTTAACATTTCCCAAAATATATCTTTATCCGTTGGTGTCGGAGGAGCATATACAAACAGAGCAAGGATCGGAAATCCATCCTGGGGGCTCTCGATTCGGAGACCAATGATGCGCGGAGCATGGATAGCTATGGAAATAGAAAAATTTAGCAATTGATGAGATTTCCATATGACTCCAATTCCCCCAGATCTTCCAACAACCGGCGACCATACCCCTTCATCGAAACCAATATTTCTCCATAATTTGTCATCAGGGATATTTTCCGATTTTGTTTCCGCTAACGACATGATTTGTATGTGGTCGTTTTTACACATAGAGTCAATTTCCGTCCAAAAAGTTCGTTTTCCAATCCCTCGACAGTTCCAGAAGCAAATCTTCATAAAAAACCTATAATGATTAAAGGACTAAAGGTCCGAGTCCTTAAATCAAGACATTGTAGCGAATGTGATGAGTAATTATTCATGGTGAGCCTCATTGTTTGAAGATAGTAAATACCTAGTTTCCAAGCTTGTTTTAGGCAATAGCTTTTGATTAGCATTACATTCTTACTACCAATTATAGTGATAATCTTTACATTTTTACAACCAAACAAGCCAAGCATTATACTGTTAGTGGCGCATTCAAACATTTGATTCACAATTATATAGCTAGTATTTGGGTTGAAAGGATTTGCAAGATAAATAGGTTGTTTATTAATTTGTTTTTTATGCACACCTAAATAATTGATGTAAGCCCCATGACTTTTATTTCTACTAACTGTTTTAACATTAGCTTTTCTAAACTTCATCATCACTAACAAGTTAGAAAAGCAGTAGTTTTTTATGAAAAAATTATTTCCTGTAAAACATGTGGTGACATGTTTTACAACAATGATGATCATTACTTCACTAAATGATTCAAGAATTAAAAAACTGAACCTAATATTTGTCAATCTGTGTTGTGATAGCAACGAAGTAGCAAATGTGTGAGGGGACAGAT
Organism: Persicaria tinctoria; assembly: GCA_037127255.1. Taxonomy (NCBI): domain Eukaryota; kingdom Viridiplantae; phylum Streptophyta; class Magnoliopsida; order Caryophyllales; family Polygonaceae; genus Persicaria; species Persicaria tinctoria. Next base: position 12,368,285 of record JBANSL010000007.1, on the reverse strand, counting down.
TAAAAATCCATCCCCACGAGCTGCTACTTGAACAAAAAGTGCCCAAGAGGAGGCCAGTACTAGACACCCACAACAGCAAGTGATCAGCCGAATTGGAGCAGATCACCTTTAGCGTGGAGATCACTACACCATTATGACAAATATTCAGATAGCCCCAGCAGAAAGCAGACAAGAAACTTAAAGGGAATACTAACTCATCACCGCCTCTTGAGCTTCGACAGGAACTACCAGATGTCCCCCACACAACCAACCTGCAGCAGGTGAGGAAGAGACAATGCACAATATAGCCAGAATACATAAGTCCGATTAATAAAGGGTTACCAATACAGGGGAATGAGCATACTCCATTTCGCAATTCATTCAAATAACCCAAGCAGCAGGCAGACTGGATTTTTAATTGGAATACTAACACATAACATTTCCCTGCCCCCCAATGGGGACTATTTTTTTTTTTTTGAAGAAACCTCCATGTTTAATCTTTTTTGTTCAGCAGTAGATAATTGCAAACAACTTGATTTCATAATCCACCAAATAATCACTCGAAACAATGAAATCATAACAAAGTGAAGATCGAGCGGAGAGGTGACACAACCGGGTGCAAAGAGAAGAGATTCCTGAGCAACCTTAGGACCCAAAGTGCCAAACCCCATGGGTGAAGACCTCCACAACCGACAGATGGTTAGGGAGCCCATCGGAATGCCGACAATCGAGGCAAATAGAGAGGTGAGTGCCAGGTTATCGTAGATATCTTGAAAACCATCCAGAGAACTTACCAAACGAGCCAAGTTAAGCGCTTGCAAAAACTGCTTAAACTTTTGTTTCACACGATTGTATCCTTCATCAGGGAATGGACCCTGAATCGGGGGTTGTTTAGCCTCGCTAGGAGGATTTGGGCCCTTTCGGGAGTTAGAAAAGGAAGATGCAAAATGCACCTCTCCAGTTTTGGTGTTACCATGAAATGAGACCCCATCAACCACCTTAACCTGCCAGCACAGTCGCAAACAAAGACACCGGGGAAGGGGAAGAAACCAGTAGAAGGGAGAGAAGCGGTTGAAATCATTATTTTTTTTTCCTTTTTTTCCTCCCTCGAGCAAGCCTAATTGGGGCATACGGAACAACCCTCGGGTGAAGAATCAGGCCAGAAAAGATGCCAACCGGAAGGACAATCAGAGCTGGCGGCCACAGGGGAGAGACGAAGCCACAAGCCCGATGGCAGGCGGCGCCACCAACCGCACGACGGAACCACCACTGCAGAACAAAGCCGGCGAGAGGGCGCGGAGCACAGGCGGGAAGCGAAAGCCACCACTCCGGCAAACGCAAGACCGCCGATACGCCACCAGAAACACTCCGACAGAACCCAAACCTGAGGCACAAGAGGAAGCCGTCGGAGGAGGTGTGAAGAAGACGAAGTGCAAGAATGCTCCAAAGCACAACCAGGAACAAGAATCGCCGCCGATACCCATGAGTAAAGCTCGAAAGAGGGATATAAGGGATTTGGATTCCAGAATCAGCCATACAAACGGGCTAATTTGACGAAGAATAATGAGATTGGAGGGCAGAGTAACTGCACATAGGGTTTGAAGAAGGGGATTTTTCACAGGCGCGTGAAGCGCGTTGATTCGGCTCCGAGGGGAGTTTTTTAGTCTGTGGAAATTATTGGTGAGACTCAATTTGATTTCTCACTTTCTTTTATTTTTTTTATTTTTTTTTAATTTCAATTTCAAATTCTGAATGTGAGATTTGTTTGTACACATATAGTACTACTTTTTTTTTTTGAAACGGAAAAATTTTGGCCATAGAGCTAAGCCCTATTAGCGAAGAGCATCCTTGCGGATGAGAAGACGTAACAGAGAGTCATCAGGCATCAAAGGTCCGTGTGAAGCATAGCTAATACGTGATAGGCGATCAGCCACAGAATTTGCTTCTCGGAAGACATGACGAATCTCGACAGAACCAAAGAAACCGAGCGAGACTAGACTGTCCGAGACAATCATTTCAGAGTCTCCAGTAGGCTTCCCCAAACCTTTAAGGCTTTTTATAATTGTTAAGTTATCTCCTTCAATAATCAGGTTTCTGATGTTTAGATCCTTGGCGGCCAGAAGACCCCGCCAAAGGCCCAGGCTCTCACAGCCACAAACAGAGCTAAAAGGTGAGGCCCCCGAACCGCTGAAAATAGGGGTACCTTTGTGGTCTCTTAGAATAAATCCAAAAGAGACCAACCCAGATGAGGGTAGAGAACCGTCGAAAATTAGTTTATACGTGCCAATAGGAGGAGCTTCCCATTTGGTTCTTTTCCTTTTCCATATTGTTTTAGTTCGTTCCACATTTGTGTGTAATTGTATATCTTGTTTACTTTCATCTATGTGAGATATTTTCCAGGTAAGTATTTGATCATTTACAAATGACAAAATGTGTCTTATGTTAGGATTGATGCTATCGAATAATGTTTTGTTTCTGAAATACCATACTCCCCACCAAACAAAGGCGAGGTATTCGAATCCTTTTTTCCAATTGTTGTTTTTATATTCCATATTGTTTCATTTAAATTTTCCTTTTTACTGAAGCAGCCATGAATTTTCATAAATGCACTTGGGTCTTTTGCCATTATGGTTTCCTTAGTAATGTTACAATCCCATAGCAGATGTGGTAAATCTTCATAGCAAGAGTCGCAGTGTGGACATTTGGTTGGGATACCAAATCGCCTAGAGGCTAACCGAACAGCAGTAGGCACGCCATTACGAAGAATTTTCCATAAGAAAGATTTTATTTTGGCTGGAAGATTCAGTCCCCAAACCCAGTTTATGTCCGAAGTTTCATGGTTTTTGTTTTTGTGTATCATATCTATTGCTTTTTTTTTATACAAGGCAAGGATTTGGGGGTGGTCAATCGCGATTGATCCACCGCCCAATAGCGTCCCAGTGGACGAAATCCACGATCTCAGCTGGAACACAGTCGGCGACGAAACACGAGGACAGGTCCAGATGCGCAAGCCGATCAGCCACCCGGTTACCTTCCCTGAAAACGTGCACGAATGAGACGCTCTCGAAAGATCGACAAAGGCGAAGGGCATCCGAAATCGTCATCTCGATCTCCCACGGGCACTGCCAAAGGCCCCGCAGGACGTTGATGACGGTCAAGCAGTCGCCTTCAACCACAAGCCGAGAGAAACCTCGCTTCGAAGCTTCTTGAAGACCAGCAATAAGACCATAGCATTCTGCTTGCACGACAGATACCATACCATGGCTACGGGCACCACAGGAAAGGACCCTTCCAAGGCTATCACGGATAACAAAGCCAGAAACAGCACGATCCGTCCCAGTCCGAGCACCATCAAAATTAAGCTTAACAAATTCATCAACAGGTTTTTTCCATTTTACAATTTGTTGTTTTGGCTTTTTCTTTTTTTTTGGGAACTTGGTCTTAATGTATCGATACTATCTTCTTGTTCCTCACTTTGTGCTCTTCTCCAAGTAGTCCTATATTGTTTTATGCTTTTTATCCAGTCTTCCATTGTACTGATATCGTTGTTTTCAAAGGTTATTCGGTTTCTCAATGACCATATACTCCAAAGGGCAAAGGCAAGGATCGATTTGTGTTCCGAAGATAATTGGTGGAATATTTCCGAGATTATATTCTTATATGACTTATTTTCTTTGTCAGTGTTCCTGATCATTTGTTCTATCTGCCTATCTAAACTCCCGATGAAAGTCAAGGATGTTTGACATTCGGTAAAGAGATGGGTGTTATCTTCTTCGTGATGGGAGCAAAGGGGGCATTCCAAAGGCATATGAATTCCTTTTTCTTGTAGTCTGACTTTTGTCGGGGTTCCGTTTAGAAGGTTTTTCCAAAGTAAATTTTTAATCTTAGGCGGACAATCAATTTTCCAGATCTAGTCAAGTAGATCTGGATTGAGCCTTCTGGTTCTCGTGATTTGGTCTAAAGCGCTAGCAGTAGAGAACCACCCACTTTTACTTGATTTCCAATATAACCTATCTTCAATTTCATTGGAAGGGATATAGGTATCTAGAATTTTATCAACATTGTCCGACGGGAGGCAGTTATTTAATTTTTCTTTATCCCACGTCTTATTTGGTTTCATAAATTGGTCAACTGTTTCTTGTTCGTCAACCTGATCCAAGATGCATTTTTCTCGAAGGTTTCCTTCATTGTGAAGCCAGTTGTCCTTCCAGAATCTTATAGATTTTCCGTTTCCCACCTGCCAAGTAAGCCCTGCACAGAATTCCTCTTTAATATCCATTAGTTTCGCCCATTGCCAAGAGGAATTCCTTTTCCGTTGATAGTTCCATATATTCTCATTTTTAAGATATTTATCTCGGATAATTTTAACCCATTCGTTTTGGGGGTCCGCAAGGATTTTCCAAAGCAATTTCATTTGCAGTGCTTTGTTCATGTCTTTAGTCTTGTGTAGTCCGAGCCCTCCTTCTCTCTTTGGTCTGCAGATCTTATCCCATCCAATAAGGGGCTTATATTTAGGGTCTTTGTTCCAAAAGAAACATCTGTTTAGTCGGTCTAGGTCGGTATGAATGGTTGCGGGAAGCATGAAATTTTGCATTATATAGCTTGGCTTCGCTGCAAGGTTTGCTTGGATAAGGATCGCACGTCCTTGTTGGGTGAGTTCATTAGCTCTCCATTTTGTTAGTTGGGTCTTGGTTTTCCCAATTACTTCTTCAAACGTGTTTTTATTCACTCTTCCGTTAATAATAGGGCATCCGAGATATTTTTCTAAGGCAACATGATTTGTTATTTGTAGGCAGGATTGGATCCGTTGTCTTTGTTCATTTGTAATTCCTTTTGTAGCTTGGAATGCGGATTTTTAAAAATTTACTTTTTGGCCCGAGATCTCGCAGTAATCATCGATTATAGTTTTCACCGTTCGACAGGCTTTCGAAGTTGCTTTAGAAAAGATCATGATGTCATCCGCAAATGAGAGAAAAGGGATTGAAGGACCGTCCCTAGAGGTTTTGAAACCAATAGTATTCCTCGATTGTTCACTTTGTCGCTGTAATTTCCGTGCTAGGATTTCTGCTCCTATGATGAAAAGGTAGGGGGAAATAGGATCACCTTGTCTTAGACCCCGTTGGGGCTGAAAAGTATCAGTTGGTTCGTCATTTACTAGGATGGAGAATGACACTGTTTGGATACATTCTTTAACCCAACCGCATAATTTCTCGCAAAATCCAAATTTGGACATTATGGCATACAAAAATTCCCAATTCACTCTGTCATATGCTTTTTCCATGTCAAGTTTGATTGCGATCCAACCGTCACGACCCTTTTTAGAGCGGAAGGAGTGGAAAATTTCGTGTGCAATGAGTACATTGTCTTGAATTGCTCTATCTTCAATGAATGCTCCTTGGAGTGGGTGGATCAATTTTCCTAGAACCGTTTTAAGTCTTTCTGCCAAGATTTTGGCAATAGCCTTATAGAGTGTAGAACAGAGGCTAATTGGTCTATAATTGTTTGTTGTTCTCGGATTTTCGCATTTAGGAATTAGGGATATAAAAGTTTGGTTAATAATCTGCTTGAGCATTTTCCCGGAATGGAAGAACCCTTTAATTGCTTTTATAATAGATGGTCCAACAATATCCCAGTATCGCTGGTAGAATTCTGCGGTCATTCCATCTGGTCCTGGGGATTTATCTTTTCCTATCGAGAAAAATGCCTTTTTTATTTCCTGATTTGTAATTGGTTTTATGAGGAACTCATTTTCCTGCTGAGTAATTTCTGTATCTATTAGGTCTAGATACTCATTTAAAAGTCGATAGTTGATCCTCTCTTCTTTGAATCGATTTTTGAAATCGTTCCGGATCTCTCTTCTGATGTTTTCTTCCCCTATAATTGTTGTTCCTCCCGTTGTTACGATTTCTCTAATGATTTTCTTGTTTCTACTTCCTGTAGCTACTTTGTGGTGATATCCTGAATTTGTATCAGAGAGTTTTAGGTGTTTTGTTTTCGCCCTCTGGCGCCAGTACGTTTTGTGGTATTGTATGAGCTTGTTTTTCTTTTCTATAAGTTTTTGTTGTCTTTTGTTATTTTCATTTTGGTTTGTTTGGATATGATCATGTTGTAACTGTATTAGTTTTTCCTCAATTTCTTTTAATTGTCGAAAAATATTTCCGAATGTTGTTTTGTTCCATTCTTTTGTTAGTCTCTTTAGTAGTTGCGTTTTTTTTACTACTTGAAACATTTGAGAGCCTTCACATCTCATTCTCCATGCTTGAATAACTATGTTTCTATAATCTTGTCTTTGCAGCCATATTTTTTCAAACTTAAATGGTCTAGCCTTTCTGTTTTCATGTGATTCGATTTGAATCGATATTGGACAATGGTATGAGAAGGAGAATGCATGGTTTCTGGTAGCTACGTTTGGATACCATTGAAGTATTTCATCTTGCACTAAAGTTCTGTCAAGCTTTTCGTAGATGTTATTTATGTCCGTTCTATTTTTCCTCCAAGTGAAATCATTTCCTATTGTTGGTATTTCAAGAAGCCTACAACCGTCTTTAAATTTTAACAATCGTTCAAACCTAGTTGGGTTTGTTTGAGATCCCCCCTGTTTTTCATTTATGTTCTGTATCTCATTCAGGCCCCCCATTACAATAGTAGGGATATCCAAGTCACCTATATGGGTAGTAATTTTATTCCATAAATCATTTTTCTTATTTTCTTGAGGGGGTGCGTAGACAAAACAAACAGCAAAATTTATTCCTAAAGAGGTATCTTCAATTTTCATTGTGATGAATCGGTCGTCTGTTGTCATTATTTCAATTTTTGCATTTGTTAATTGATAGTTTTTCCACAGAGCGCAAATTCCTCCCGATCTACCTACAGCAGGAGACCAGCAAATCGAATCAAATCCAGCTTTTTGCCAATTCGTTTGGGAAGGAATATTTTCCGTTTTAGTTTCCATTAGGACCATGATTTGAATGTTTTCCATTTTGCAAAAAATTTCAATTTCCGTCCATATATTTCTTTTTCCGATCCCACAACAATTCCATGTGCAGATTCTCATCCTGGATATTCTATTTTTAATTTAGTTGTCTTATTTATCATTATGTCTTTTTTAGTCGATGGCTTTGTTGTTCTCAGGTTTGATTCATAGTCATTGGGTTCACGAGGGATTTGGGTCGAGAATCTTGTTTTTCCTTTCTTATATGTCATGGATTCGAAGGCAATCTGTTTGTTCAAATGATTGGTGGTGTCAAAACCTATCACTGATCTCACAAGATGAGGGGGGATGCAGAATTTCAAACAATAACCAAAGTCTAAGGAAAGAGAGGATAAGCAGAGGGATGTTAATACCTTTTTTGTCCATTGCAACATTATTTGTTCCCTTAGGTGTTTTGAATTGCCGTCTTCACACCTCATATAGTTCCAAATCTGCATCATAACATTCAAACAAAGGAAGGGTTCGTAGCTCAAAGGAATTCTTTTCAGGTATTCTTTAAATGGGTCAAAAACCAAGAGACAAGAGGTGACAACAAGAGAGTCATAGGCCAAGACTCCTTCCCTAAGGATCAAGAAGAGATCATAGAGAGAACAAGGATTACCTTCCTCTGGGTTCCTAGATTTTTGTTCAATAAGGGTGACCCACCCCATGGTTTCAATTTCATTCGTAGGTTCCTTTTGGTTCATGAGTTTCCCATTGTTCACAAACTCATTTGAGTCAAGGAGAGAAGATGCCCACATACAAATCACAGTTTTTGGAATCCTGCTATCATTTTCAAAGGAGAAATTCAAGTGCCCAATACATGCAAAGGTAAGAATTGTTGAAATAAAAAGGGGATCAACCCAAGCAAATTCATTTTTTCCAGGATTCTCGAGAGCAAGGGACTCACACAAGCATTTTTGTTCACTGCTTCTCATTTGTTTCACCATGCTCCCACATTCAATGGTAAAAAGGTTCCAAGTAAGTATCAAATATAAATCATCCAGGAGAAAGCTTTCAAAATCAAGATTCAGGAGTCTATAGGCATTTTTAAGAGTACCAAACTCCTGGTTATAGATACTAAGGTAATTTCTATAAGTTGTAAAACTATCCTTTTTCTCCAATTTGCACCACATCCATGAAATTTCAAACAAATTAATCATGTGTACACTCCAAAGGATCAAGTTGGCATCCAAAGTCGTCACTAGACTACCACCTGATTTCCGGGTTTGGGGTTTCAAATTCAGCTTACTCATTCTATCATATTTCATGGTTTCAACTAAAAGAGCTTCAAGTAAACCAAGGGAGGGAGGAAGCCACCTGAAAAGCCTGGGAAAGAGAGAAAGAAAGGGACTACAACCGCTGCACGAAAGACGAGCCCCAACCAACCGTACGCACAGCCACCAGCCCCGACTCCGCATCGAACCGAAGCGTCGCAAATAGCCAACGACCCCAGAAGTACGAGTCGACCTGAAACCCAAGGGAACGATTGGGAAACCCAGAGAGAGGGTGAGCCCAGCCACCAACAGCTTGTAACTCGAGCGAGTTTCAACCGGATCTTCATCTTTAACTTGGCGTTGTTTCAGACGTTCTGTGGTGTGTATTTTTCCATCGCTGCCTGAGCAAAGAGGGAGACATCCCAAATCGGGAGCGGTACAAACCTTGATATCGAGATCTACCTCGAATTCATTCCTTTTATCACTCGAAACTTTCGATCTGACGCTTCTTTTTCTTCTTTTTTTTTCCTTTTCCTCCAGATTTTGAACAATTTCTCTCTGCTCTCCTTCTCTGCTGCTACCAGCCATGGGTTTTGTCGATTCCACTGAGCATTGTCTCTGGGCAACCCAGTTCTTCCCTTCGGGCTTCTCAAGTCGAAATTTCTGTACTGGGGTCTTCGTTGGTCTGTAATGAGAAGTTGTGGTGGGGTTATCTATCTTTGGAATCAATGCTATAAACGTGTGGTTTGTTTGTTTTAATATTCTTCCACTAAGGAAAAAACTCTTAACCGCCTTAATTACAGTAGGCTCAACTATATTCCATTATTTTTTGAAAAACCCCGCAGGGAACCCGTCAGGCCCCGGAGATTTTTCATTTGCTAGGCTAAAAACTGCATTTTTGATTTCTGAGTTTGATACTTGTCGTGTTAGCCAGTCATTATCCTCATTTGAGATTTCGTTTCTTACATGATGGATCAAATTGCTTGGCACTTGTTGTCTTGTTTGCAGTGAGTACCTTTGGCTGAAATCTTGTTTTATTAATTTTCTTATGTCTTCTTCATTTGTTAAAGTGATACCCGCAGTTGTTTGTAGTTGTTTTATTATATTCCTGTTTCGTCTTCTAGTAGCAATTATGTGAAAGTACGTATTTAGTGTTTGCATCAATGGATTTAACATGTGTTCGTTTAGCCCGTTGTCTCCATTATTTTTGTTGATAGGTTAGGAGTGAAGTATGTTTTGTTGTTAACCTTTTGATTATGTTATCTAGATTGTGGTTATATGCACTACACATGTTGTTTTGTATTTCCAAAAGTTCTGTTTCTAATTGTTGTATTTGGCGAAACACATTTCCAAAGGTTACTTTGCTCCATATTTTACTCTTCCTTTTGACTTCTTGTAATTTCTTTGTAAGTTTATACATTTGCGAGCCTGAAGGACTTAACCTCCATGCATTTCGAACAACAGAACCAAAATCTAGTCTTGTTGTCCATGCCATTTCAAATTTAAAAAGTTGTAGTTTGGGTTTGCGGTTATCCATTAGGTCCAAGGTTATTTGCGTATGATCAGATTTTAGGAAAGCATGATTTTTGGTGCATAGGTTAGGAAATTGTTTTAGTATAGAATGGCTAATGATTGCACAGTCCAGTTTTTCGAAGATGTTGCATTTGTCATGTTCACGTTTCCTCCATGTGAAAGTATTCCCACAAGTTGGGGAATCTACTAAGTTATAGGTATTTATTATATCTTGTAGTCTTGCAAATCTATTTGCAGATGGAGACGTTCCACCTAACTTATCTTTGTGTTCCAATATTTCATTTAGGTCACCTAAAATAATTAGAGAGTTTTTGGCATTGAGAATATAATGTGATAGGGAAGTCCATAAAGAGTTTTTCTCATTTGCATAAGGCGTTGCATATACAAACAAAATCTCAATGGTAATATTTAGATCCGTGTTTGTGTAGTCCACTTGGATTATCCGATCAGTAGAGCTTCGTACAGAAAAATTTTCGTTATGTAAATGGGATTCCTTCCAAAGGAGGCACATACCTCCAGAGAGGCCCTTAGATGGGCAAAAATACATTCTGTCAAAGCCCGATTTCCTCCAACATTTGTCAGGCGGTGGAGTAGTTAGTTTTGTTTCGGCTAGCATCAGAAATTTTATGTGATCTGACTTAGTAGTGGATTCGATATGTGTCCAGACATTCTTCCTACTTAACCCCCTGACATTCCAGAAGCTAAACTTTATTTAAAACTAATTTGAGGAGAATTGGTAAAATGGAAGATAAGGACCCTACTGAGAACAGTAGTGTCCAATCTGTTGGTTTGTATTGGGTTACATTCATTGTTAATATGGTAATTTGCTCCTATTACAATGTATTTAGTCATATGGCAGTTGTGTGATTGGTTGCCCAAGAATAATCCTATGCGCACCCGAATCATGTTTGTTGCTATATTTTTAACGTGTGTGGATTGTGGGTGTTGTTCATGATGGGTTTTGAAACCAAGTTCAGTAAGACAAGAGTAAACACCAACTGTGATTTGGTAAAAAACACTGGTTCGAATAAACCCAGAATTATCATAGATGAACTGCAATAACATTAAGAATAAAAGAAGCAACATTAATGCATTAGTTCTGTAAATCAAGTTTAGGAGTCTACAAAGACCTAGATGTACATACCTATTATGTAAATTCAAGCGCAGGAGACTAACAAATATGTACAAGTAAAAGATCTTATATTGTTTTTGATTTATATTATACATATATGCAATCATGATCATAATGTAATATGTCCTGAGGTGATTGTAGCAAGAGTAGAGTAGTGTGGTGCTTAGGTTGACAAATAGCAGATCAGTTAGTATGTAGCCGATGACAGACCTAGGTGTTGCAGTGGTTAGCATCCTCCAGAATGCAGTGGTGTGTTTGGTAACTTCAGGTTCTTGATGACAACACTTGAACCAAAAGAAAATTCTTCGAGCCCAAGTGTCCAAAGCTATATGTTGCAAGGTTTGGAAGAATATATTTTGCTCGAGAGGAGTTTGTGTAGCACTGTAGAAGTGTACAGAAAAATAAATATCAATGTTAATGAAGCAAGGTTTAGTCCAGTCCCTAAAATTACATAAAATAGTTTGTAATATGGTATTTATTTCATGATGATAATAATTAATTACCGTAGAGTGAAAGGCCAAGTTGATTTTTCTTGTGAAGCAGAGTTTGTCTCGTGTAGTTTGTGTTAGCCAGATGAGCCTTGATTGCAAAATGTGAAGGGCAGTTGTTGCTGAGCATGTTTTGTTTTTCAATTCCTGCAATTTGGAAGGGGATACCAGAGGCTCGAGAGAATAGATCTCCCTAGCAATGTTAGTTGAGTACATATGATTTAATAGATGTAGTGGTAATATAATGGCTTGATATTTATATGCAAAAGAAAGCATTACACCTCCTGGACATGCATAAAAAAGCAAAGTTCTCCTAAAGTATAGAGTAAGGGGTTGTAGGTAGTTGCACAAGCAATCAAGAGAAGTGAGAATAGTAAATAACCAGTGGTTGGGTAATTCAATGATCCGCAGGTCTCCCGAGATCCCCTTCCCGTCAAATGTGAGTTGAGATTCCAATTTCTTGAACTCAGTGGGAGCACCAAAAGCCCTCCCATAGAGAATAGCATCAGTTTCGAAACGATACTTGGGTTGGAATTGTTGCAATTGGGTAAAGAAAGAAACAAGGACTAGCTTGCCCTTTCCTTTGGAGGTTTTTGAAGATTTAGAGGGGTTAGAGTGCTTACGGGTGTCGCTCGAAGGCTTCCCTTTAGATGGGGTATTTACGGGTGTCGGTGGATTCTCACTGAGAATCCCCTTCCCTTTAGTAGGTTAATTGTTAGCCATTAAGGCACAACAATAAGGGGTGAAACACAGTAGTAACAACAAGACAGTGAAATCAGAGAGCTTTCGAGCAATAGCAGTGAAAGAGGAACAGTTGAGAAAATAAACCAAAATTTGGTTTTCGCAGTAAAAGGTTTTATAGCTGAGGTTAGTTTTCAAGAGACTATGAGAAGTGCAGAAGACAGATGCTATCTGTAGTTTAGAAACAAAATCAGAGGTTTTGTTTGGTCAAGCTTGCCTTTTCCTTTGTCACTTTTCAGGGACTTAGTTGGTTTTGGATGTTTTTGGGTGTCACCTGAAGGTTTCCCGTTGGTTTGGGTAATTATGGGTGTCGGTGGAGCCCCATTGAGGCCCCCCTTCCCTTTAGTTGGTTGGTTGTTTTCCATTATAGCAAAACTGTGGGGTTTGTAACAAACACAGCCAGAGAAATCAGAAGATTTTAGGTGAAGAGCAGAAGAAGAAATTAGGATGAGAGGAGAGAATACATTTAATTTGACTTTGTAAGAGCTTTTATAGTACCTTTTGAGGGTCGAAACTGCAAAGCAGAAGAGAGTTCCATACCTGTTGCAGCGAAGAAAGTCACTCGGCAGACCCTGGGCAAAGCAGAAGCAAAGGTGAGACCTTTGAGCGCAGGAACCCCAAGACCACACCGGTAGAAGGGGGACTCGTCTAATCGACCGAGTCGGCCAAAGTAGGAGGAAATAGAGAGAATCCCGTTGATTGAGACATTGATTACTCCTATAGATCTCCATTGGAGTGATGTGAATGAACAGAGAGAACAAAACCCTAGAAAAGAGGTTTCGCACACAACCCCGCTCCCGATCCAAAATTTGTGCCAGATCCAAAACCAGTATTGTTTAATAGTGATGTGAGAATACCGATTAGAGCTTAGGGGAGGGATTGAAGTGAGATTTGTAAAGAAATTGCTTACTTTTCTAGATTGAGTTTGAGTTTTCTGGGTAGGGGAGGAAGGGCCATGGGTAATTAGGGGCGCGTGAAGCCGCGCGTTCTTTTGGAGAGTATTGGGGTTTTTGGGTTCCATTTTCAGATGCCAGATGCCTGCCTCAAAAAGTACTGTACTACTTAATTTGTGTGCATAACTCTATAATGTAATTTATTTGTTTTTTTTTTTTTTTTGAACCAGAAAGAATTTGGCTGATGGCAGGGCCAACTAGCCAAGAGCATCCTTTCGGATGATACTACTTAAGACAACATATGAGGGGATGGTCGAGCCAGAGAACCCAATGTCTAGATGAGATAGACGGTCAGCGGCTTGATTGCCATCCCTAAAAACATGAGAGATCTCAAATTCAGAAAGCATATTCAGGGCACATAGAGTGTCGGATAGGAGCATCTCTATCTCGCCACAACAAGACATACCTGCCTTGAGGCTTTTGATAATACTAAGATTATCGCCTTCAATATAGATACGTGGAATTTTTAGTTCAACTGCTTTAAGTGCCCCTCTCCACAGTCCATAGCATTCCGATCCAATAGCAGAAGCGAGTGGGGATGAACCAGATTCTACATACCGAGTTCTGCCTAGACTATCCCTGATGATGAATCCATAAGATCCTAATTTGTTGGACGAGAATGCGCCATCAAAATTTAGTTTGAACCAGTTATTTCTAGGTTTTATCCATTTTGTAGTTCGTTTTCTGGTCTTTGTGGGTTTGGTCTCTTTGTTATATGTGTCCCTGTCCGTACTTAAGTCATCAATTTTTGCCTTTTCCCAGTTGGTTAATTGTTCTTTTGTGAATGATGCTATTGTTTTTGGGTTGGATTTGACTTTATCAAAGAGGGCTTTGTTCCTGAAATACCAAGAACACCACCATGTTGTAGCTAGTAATGAAAATTCTGACTTATTTAAAGAGGTGTGGAGAGTGCATAGTAATCCATTTAAGTTGGTTGTGGAATCATATATTCCTTGGAGTGTGTTGTAGATTTTAGGAGAGAGATGTTGTAGTGTAAGTGTTATTGTTGGGCAATGAAATAATAAATGATCAGTATCCTCAAAGTTCATTCCGCATGAAGGACAGTCGGTGGGAATGCCCACACCCCGAGAGGCTAGTTTGGCAGATGTGGGTATGCCATTTTTGGAGACACGCCACAAGAAATCTTTGATTTTGGGGGAGACGTCAAGCTTCCATATCCCATTGAGTTCCGATACATAGTGATTTTTTGTTCTGTTAATGTAATTTATTTGGTTGATCAATATATAAGCAAAGAAATAAAATATACAGTAATAATTAATATTTATTTAATTAACCTACTACGGAGTATGTGACAGAGAATTAAAAAATATTCTTATTTGTGCGGGTTACTATACTGTGTTTTTCTAAAATCGCCGCTTCTCCCAACCCGCCCCCTCTCTCTGGTTCTTTCTCTCTGCCCTTTTCTTTGCTCCGTCGATCGTCCCATAGATGGTGTTTAGTTTGTCCTCAACCTTTGTCTATGGCATAAAACATATGCGAAATTGCCATTCTTTGTGCACCATCAGTATGTCTTCCATTCCTGTCCCTATTGTCTTCCGCCTTTCAAGTCTTCTCCCTGCTAATTTCCCTCTTCCTCTTCTGTGGTGGTCCTTCGATGAGAAGGACACCGAGGAGGGAGCCCGGGATTTCATCGACAATGAGGTCGTCGTCGGTGGTGATAAGGCGTCGGCGCTGGGTGTTGAGTTTGGTGGCCGGTGGGCGAGGAGAGGTGGAGGAACAGTCTCCGTACAAAAGCCGACAGCTTCTCTCTGAAGGCTACAAGCGCCGGAGGTCGGCGGCGACGGTGGGCAAGAACGCCGGCGGTCGCGAAGAGGGACGATCGATTAGGGTTTCAGGTGCGTGTGATTTCTTTCTATTTAATTTGATGAGGAGATCTCAGATTTATCTTCATTGTTGTTAGATAATCGACGTACCCTAAACCCTATTATTTCATCTTTCTTCCGAAACCTACTCGATTCTTTTAATTATCGACCGATTATAGAGAAGATCTGAAGCAGCAAGAGGCGTCGGTTGTTCTAGGGTTTGCTCTGGCGGTGATTGGAGGCGTCGGTTGTTCTAAAGGACTCTAATTTGGTTGATTCACAATCTTTACTTGCTTGCTTTCTTGAAATCGAAGAGTCACATCTTCCTCGATTGCTGAAGCAAAATCGATAATATCTTCCAAAAGACCTAATTTTCGACTTCGTTCTCTATTTTTGATGAAAGACAGTATATAACTTCCTTCCTTAATTATTTTATGATGATCCAGAGTTCAATATTTGTAACAGACATGTTCCAATGTATTCACCAAAGCCCTTTGCTTGCAAACAGATAAGGTTTTGCCAAAATTGAAATCAAGCAAAGTACGAGGTCTTATCTGCAGACCAAAATGTTGGGAAAAAAACAATCAGATATAATGATTTGCAAAGAAGATTTGACAAACGGGCAAAGCTTATCTAATCGTAGATTTATACACATCAATTAAAAAAATTCCTCTTTTTTCTATCATTTATAAGAACAAGGAAAGTTGAAGACCTTTACAGCACCACAAAATGAATAATAAATTTACCAATAGTTATAATAATTAAGATAAACAATCTATTTGTAGTAATGGTCCTAATGGAATGTTGAATTCTTTAATTCAAGACCAAAGGTGGATTTCCCTATCCGTTTACAATCTCAGTTGTTATCATCTTCACCAGATTCAGGTTTGAAGATTGAGGAGATTGAGGCTCTGAAGCGAAGAGAAGTAGGATGAGTTCAGGAGGACGAACACCAGCAAGAAAACGAGGTAGGCAATTGCAGTAGCTGAACACATCTTCTTCTTCCCGATCAAATCGAGGTTTTGGAACTGAATTTGTACCGACTTTGATTGGTTTTGCTCGAGTTCTCGGACTTGTAAGTAGGAGAAGTTTGCTTTCTTTTTGCTGTTTTCAAATGTTTTAGGCATTCGTAAGGGAAAGAAGATTTAGGATGCTTTAGAACTTTAGTTCCTCTATTATTCTTGATACTACGAGGACCAATTTAGGCAAAGAATCTAATGAAGCTTGGGGACATGCATGGGCTGCTTTCAAGGTGCAGGCCTTGAAGCTGCAGAGTGGTTCACTAGAAGCCTATGAAATTTACTCAAAGAATGCAATGGTTGTATTGAAAGAAACTGCACATAAATTGAAAATTGAGGCTGCTAAAGTGTCGTATGATCTTAGTATCATTGCTCAAGAATTTGTGTTGCATTTGCAGGGGTGATTCTTTCGATTGGTGGTTTCCTAAACTTCATGATAATGGGAAGCACATCTGCGATTAGGTTTGGTGTCATTCTTGGAGGCATTATTTTGGCCTCGAGTGTTATGGAGAAAAGGAAGCCGGCGGATAATATGATCTTGAAATGTGAAACAGGTTAGTACTCACAGATTCGAGTTTTGTATACATCTTAAAACAGACACACATATCCTCTTAAATTCGTAATTCAAGCTTGAGATTACTCATTTAGCTGGTCTCAAGCTTATGTGTTCTGTAATTTGATTTTATGAATAATTTTCATTGAAAACAATCGTGTTGGCCTGCTTTAGTGTGGAGACAAGACAATCATTTACAACAATGAAGTGGTTGTTACTGATTAATAAACTAACTAGGTGCTGCCTCATTGCAAATATTTGGGAGACTGCTTAGTTCATGTTGATTAATCCCATTTATAGCTTTGTTTAATTTCTCGTTTTTGAACTTTGAGCTTGTGAAATTAGGGTTTAGTGGCTTCTGTAGAAGTAACATTTGATGAGGGTGCATGTTTAGCAAATCAGTACTGAAATTAGTTGTTTGGGGCTTGATGGGTGGATTTTGTTTAATGTAGAACATGGAAGTGGGTGTGGAAAGAGTGCAGGTAGGAGTAAAGATCAAGGGCCATGGAGGTGCAAGAGAACAGATGGTAAGAAATGGAGGTGCGCAAAAGATGCAGTTCCTTGTCAGAAATACTGTGAGAAACACTCCCACAAAGGGCGCCCCTCCCGTTCAAGAAAGCTTGTGGAATCAGCATCAACTTCATCGAATTCGACTCGACGGAGCAGCAATAAGAACACATTAATTTCATCTCCGAATTCAGCATCAGCCATCAGCTTTGCAGATGTCAACATTAAGCCACAGTTTCTTTACCAGACCTATCCAGCAATGTTCATGCCTCAATATCATCTCATGCCCTCTGAATACAGCAACTCCAGGTGAGTTTTTCTATGTTTGTTGTCCATCATTTGAGTATCTTGATTATCCTTGAAATTGTAGGGAGTCAAATAGTAGTTACATGCTCCAATGCTATGTGAATTCTTTATTTGTCTTTTATATAATTGATGAAATTCTGTTTGGTGCCCTAAGGTTTTGTCATTTTAGTTTTTTATTGGATGATTTCAGTGCTGCTTCAGTTGTGTAGCTGTTCCTTAAACATACTCGAGTAACCAACGAGTCGTGGAGCTATGTAGTAAGCACAAAGCAAACTATTCTTTTGCCTTTTACTAGAGTAACTAACGAGTTCAAAATGACCAAAACCCGCTATTGCAATGCATATCAGTTATGCAACATTCATTTTTTATGTATTTATTGAAACAAGTCTGTTGGAATTCAAAGGAAAAATTAATTTCAATTTCCTATAATGTATGGATTTTGTGCAAAGTGAATAAAACAGGTTTGTTGGAGTAGTTTCAGCATAGATTTGGGACTTGATTGATCTCAAAAAAGAGAAAATGATGTAGAAACCATATAATGGGTTGTTGTTGAGTTGTTGGACGATAAGGGTAGTAAGAGTACCCTTTTACAGCTCTTCAAACCAATTGAAGCTTCTTATGCTGAAATTAGCCACAAATTTTTTTGGTTTACTTAAGCTTGTTGGAACTAAACCCATTTGCTTACTTTCATTGCTATGTAGTGAAGTAAAGTGGAATATGAACATATTTCTTAACATTTGTTCAACCATGTCTATTATAATGTGAGAAATAATTAATAAAACAAGAATCTGTACCTTGATGGATTCTTGTCTAATGCTATGTATAGTTTATAAGATTAAATACATGTTGAGCGTTGTGTGCATACAATGGAGTTTAGGTATGATTCATTGTCCATCTTGCTCTCCTTATAGTCGCTCTTTGAACTGCTATACTTTCAGTGAGGTAAATGATGTTACACTATTTGTATTTCAATACAATCTGGTTATATTTCCACATGGTTACATGTTTTTGACACTCTATAGGCTTAATGGTATCTGGTTTCAATCTTTGTCTTATATATGGCTCCACTAAACTAGCAATGTGTTTTCCTTTTGATAATCTGGATAATTTCATCTTTTGTTTAATTCTTATGAATGTGAATTAGTGCATGAGGTTGCTTTTCGGATGCCATTGTCAAACGAATCTGAACATTTTAGCTTGCACTGCAGCCTAGGTATACTGTTATATGACTGACAATGTTGTACAACTAAATTACAGTGAGAATACAGGCATATACATAGCCGATGTTATAGCTATGTATGAGATGGTTAGTTGGTTTAATTCTGAAATATAATGTAGAAACACTGGGATATAATCTTTCTCTGTGATTAGATGAAGTGAGCCTGATTGCTATAAATAAGGTAGCAACCAATATTCTCTTCCTGGATGCAGGATCATTTATTTCTTTTCTTAACCTTGCAGGTTCTTGAAATAAGGAAAGGACAGGCTGAATCTGTCTTGCGTGACATGATGCTTGGACGCACTAGGCGGGGAAAGGTCTCATCACTAGTCCACTTTCAGATCCACTTATTAACCCTGATGGGGGAAGAAATGGAGGAAGAGTAAGATTCTTACTGAATGTTTATGTTTATCTAATCAAGCTTCAAGTTTAATAATTCTTGGTCCTTTCAGGTCTCCATTAACTCCAACTGACGGCGAAGATTGTTGGCTGCATTCATTAAAGGAACTTGTCACTGAAGCTGAAGGAGCAGCTAAAGACTTGGTTGCACTAAACTTTGACATAACCAGTCAATATGACGTTTTGAGCCCATCTGAAAAGCTCAGACTCCTTGTTTTTCTCTGCGATGAAACTCTTGAGACCTTGTAAGTGAAAGAAGGGATTGTTTAGTAATTTTGTAAGTTTCTTAGGAGCCAATATGAATTGACACTTTTATGCCCCTTTTCTTTTAGGAAAGTGAGGACTTGGATGGAGGAACAAAATCTGAAGTTTTCTGAAAAGAAAAAGGAAGGAAAGGAAAAGTGTGCAGGAAAAGCTCATGAAAGCAAAATTGCAGGATGAATTTGCAAAAGCAATAATTGCCAAAAAGGGTGCTCCTCTTTCTATATCTGAGCATGAAGCAATGGTTTTAGAAATGAAGGCTAAATCAGAACTTGCACATAAAGAGATGCTAGAGACCATGGGGTTGGTGCCTAAATGTATGTCCAATGTTTCAGTGTATCTTACCACTTCTTTTTTCCCCATGTGATATTCTTTGGGTTGAAAGACCATTATTCTTGTCTCCATGTTTAGATGTGGTGCAAGTGTATCTCATGTCCTTGCCAGAGTTTAGTGTTCTCATACTGGTTTGTGCTATTTACAGATGAACAAACACCGGATGCTGTTGAATTGAGCCTGTCCTACTCCTCATTGACTCCAGGGGTCATACTTTGAAGGGATGTAGTAAGCTGGACCTTTTGCGTCAAGGTTGGTTTCTCTTGCATTCTTCTGAAGTATCAGACATTTGGTTGCTTCCGAGAATACAATCACAATGGTGGTTTTTCAATTGGAACTTGCTTCTTCCGCTTGCAGATATAGATGGCAGATGGAGCCAAGGCAAGTGACAAATGGTTCAGCTATGAAGACAAAGAAATACAAGTTGTTAACGAGTACATTTCCTCTTCTAGGTAAATGCGTTCAATAACTCTTTCCTATTCTACTCTTGCAAGGTTTCCCTCAAGCTAAAACTTTAGTTAACACCAGCTCCATCCAGATTTTGCAAGGGGACCATCACACTTGTTTTTGGAATCCCTCCTAGTGGGGATAAACTGATAAAGAGAAGTGTAGTTGTAGAAATCATGCATTTACAAATATTCCAAGGCTTGCCAACTTAGCTTGCAAGCATTATCCATGGCTGCCTCTGTGACATAAGATGATGTGTTAGTACTTTTCCTTTCCATGTATGAATAAAAAAGGAAACCGTCTTTTGACCTCCATTATTTTTGCTTGTTCTTTGTCCAAACTATTATTGAACCTATTCTGAAGTTCCTTTCTCACTTGTTGTGCCTGCAGGTCACATCGACATAAGCGCATTGCAAGACTAAAGTGCCCAAGGTTGGCAGCCTAAACCCAAAAATTGACTCAAACAGATGATTGCGAATGCAAACTGAATACAGCATGCTCCGGGTTTGAGTTCAGCTGCTCTTGCTGGCTTTGCCTTTTTGCAAATACTAACGGCATGAACAATTACATTCACCTATATCTGAACTAGTTGTGAAGCCAATGGAATGTCTCGATGCTTACAGTTATAACAGCTGACCTCCTTTTGTACCCAGCATTGGCAAGTTTTGTAAAATGTACAAGACTGGAAGCTTGTACCACATTCGATCTAGCCAATATTCAAAGGCTGAGGTTAACATTCGTTTCTCGTTTTTGGGGTAGGGCTATGTATTTGGTTTTTAAAGCAGGTTTTTTATTACACAATGAACTACTGAAGTGTGGAACATTCTGTTTAGTTTCTAAATCTATGGTTCACCTTTAAATCTGTGTAGTTGTATCTATCAATCTGCTTATGCTTATAATATATGTAGAGCCGGGCCGATGAGAACCAACACCAGTTATTACAGAAACTAGCTAGGTTCTTCTTGGTTTTACAATGACGTGCAGTGGGTGGAGTTTGTGGGTAGTGATCCCAACGGTATCAAGATCCTCCTCCTCTCCGTCTTTCAGGACGAACTCGAATTCTTGGACCAGTCTCCCAATGGACAGGCATGACAGTATCATAGCCATAGTAGCACCCAGGCAGCCCCTTTTTCCAGCACCGAAACTCATCGTCTTGAACAAGTCACTCGCACTATACTTGTCGTCAAGGAACCTCTCCGGTCTCCATTCATCTGCCTCTTCCCATTGGTTTCGGTTCCGATTGCATCCATAGATGTTCACAGTGATCTGCACAACACCATCCAACTGAAGATTTTACTTTGTTAACAATGCTAAATCAATTCAATTGTGGTTTGATTTCGGCTATCAACCTCGCTTCCAGCAGGAATGTGGTAGCCTCCAACCTCGGTATCTTGATGGACGACTCGGATGGGAAGTATGGGGAGAGGGCTGTGCTTCCTCAGGGTTTCATGGAAGACGGCACCAAGGTAAGGAAGTCGCGACAACTCATCTTCAGTCATCTTCTTTGTTCCACAAACCATTTGAATTTCTTCATATAGACGGTTCTGTAAGGCATAACAGAAATTCCCATGGAAGTTATGCTTGCTAGATAAAATGAACAAGAGCTGAAAATGGAGAAAATAAAACCTGTCTTGAAAGGTCTTTGGCGAGCTCAAAGACTGCCCACTCTGTCACGATTGCAGGTGAATCCGAGAGCTCGAGAATCACCTCCCACACGAACATTGCAAGCTGCGTTTCTCCGGCGTTTTGGTCTGCTTCAGATCTTAAGAAGTTGAGATAAGAATTCATTTCCTACAGAAGAAAACAAAGACAATTCTGTTAACTGAAAAACTGAATTCAACATATAGTTCTTAGATTTTATAGAAGATATACAATTTACCTCCTCCGAATCAGGGTGTGTCTTAAGCTCTTTGATCAATGCCTTCATTGCAGCTAGCCTTCGGAAACTAACAGCCTCCAATCTGGTTTCGAGACTACTCGGTAGCCATTTTAGAAGGGGGAAGAGGTCTCTCCAATCCACCTCAGTTGCGATGTCCATGATGTCAACAACCAGAAAACGGTATAGCTCCTTTTTTGACAACGTCTTTTGAAGCTCTTCAACGCGAAGAGACTGCACATCGCGGCCTAAAGTCTGACAGATTCAACAGTTTCTGTCTTTCTGAGAATCTAAATCACATGACAGTAATAGATTTACCGAATTCAGGTTGAAGGACTGACCAGTTTCAAAGCAAATCCGAAGAGTACATCTACAAAGATCTCTCTGAAATTCACCGCGTTTTCAGGACTGTTCTTCACATGGGAGCTCAAGTGGCTTAGGAGGTTTGTTACCATGGCCTCTCGTAATCCTTGATGTCGTTTCTATACCGTTGAAATATCAAAGTATATATAAGTCCTTGCTGGTAAAAGGCTTAGATTTCGAAGAAGGTATTATAAAGCATTAAACATACCAGGGCATTGGATCCAAGGTGATGCGTGAGTATATTCCTTTTCGCCATTTTGTAGAACTCGTTGTAATCGCTAGCTACAGCGATTTGCTTATTGTTGCTAACTATTCGGAGCACAGCCGAGAACTTCTTGTTCGTGATGGATGAGAATCTCGAAACCAATGCCTAAAGAGAGCTGAATAAGTAACAAATTAATGTAACCTTGATTCATATCATGAAAGGTATGTATATAACCTCCTTGGCAAGATCCGCAGAGTTGAGAACGATCAAGTGCGAGGAACCGAGTTTGATTGAGTAGATAGGCCCGTAAATCTGAGCCCAACGAGTGAACGTCTTGAAGGGCTTCTTCTCTTTCAACTGCAGCAAGTTGCCAAGCACCGGAAGCCTCCCGGGAATGGCTACAATGTACCAAGGAGATTATGCAATCGAACGATCGATGCCGTTTATTTTGAGATCATGGAAAAGAGATGAAGATCCGGTAAAGGATATATATGATAGTACTTACTTGGGACTGGTGGAATTTGCGAAGAATTAGTTCTTCTTTGGAGGAGGACGAAAAAGGACACAAGTAAAGAGAGAGCTCCAAGAGCAAGAGCTGTTCCGAAAGGGGCGAAATCTGCAAAGGTGATCGCCATTGATCTGAGAAGGAAGCAACAGAGAAATGAGAGTGTGATTAGTGAATGCTGCAAGAAAGGTCAGCTTGAGAGGTTTAACAAAGGAGCAAAAACAAAACTTTTGAATTTGTTATATACTCAAAAGTTTAAAATTGTCTACACCCATTCAAACATACTGTATAAATTTTGTTTGATTATCCAATATAAGATTTTTTTTTTATTAATTATAATTATGAATTAAAAACGCGATTTAACAATTCATTTCTTTAAAATAGAAAGATACACTCGACCGCAATCGTATTTTTGGTTTTCCTCTTGACTTCAATTGATTGATCAATTTCCTCAAAAATAAAATAAAATTGATTGATCAATGGTCAAGGTGGAGAAATTATTGTTATTTGTATAATCTTTTCAAGTTGCACCTCGTGTTAATACCTATAGATTAAAAAAAGATACTTAAATACTCCATCCGTTCGCGAAAACTTGTCATTTTAACTCTTAACACAACTTTTAAGAAATCCAATAATCTACTCCATTTTTTACTAATTTACCCTCATTTATTATTCTACTTTTCACTTTATCGAAAACTACAACTCACAACCCATCAATCATGTCAAGAGCATTTCCGTAAAGTGGAAGCTAAAATACCTACAATGACATGTTTTTATGAACAAAATCGAATCTCTAAAATGACAAGTTTTCGTAAACGGATGGAGTAAATTACAAATCAATACGTAACTAGAATATAGAAATAAAGGATTAAATTTATTGTACCCTTCACTTAAAATAAGAGTGAAGAAGATGGAGTGATGGACACAACTTTTTTGTGGCAATGACTAATTAACAACTTTTGTTCGAATCCCCGTGGAAACATGGAGACGCTTGTGAGTGAGAGCGTCAACCCCTTAATGGGTCTATAGTAACCCGACCCAGATGTAGAGTGGGCTAAGTTCACTTGAACTGGTAAGAAAAAAAAAAATTAACTTATTTTTTTCCAAATTATGTCACAAGTACTCATGGGAGAAATGAGAAAAATTGTTAGGATCGCAATAGATAATAAAAAAATTTAGGAATGAGATATTGCAAAATTATATATTGGGTAATATTAAACAAGATTTGCATATTTGGATAGATATACGAAAAGTATCCGAGACAAGTTACGGGAGTCAAGGCTTCGTTGGTTGGGACATGTGCAGAGGAGAGACCTGAGCGCGTCAGTGCGCATGTGTGACAGTTTGGAGATTGATAGAGTTCGACGGAGCAGAGGGAGACGAAAGAAAGTTGGAGGGAGGTGATTAGACAAGATTTTGCTAATCTGAACCTTAATGAGAGTATGGTTATGGATAGAACACATTGGAGGAGCATCATTCATGTCAGAGAGGGTTAGACTGGCCCCCGATGTGTGGTAGAGAGCGTCCCCCCCCCCCCCCCCCCCGGTTCTCAAACCATGACATCCCTTAATTTTCTTCCTTAGTTTAGTCTGTCTTTCTATTATTATACTTGCATGTTCTCCTGTGTTTTTTGTCCTTAGTTTTTCTATGATTATACTTGTTCTTTTGCCCTTTGGCGTTTGTCTTTGAGTATATGTTGGTGTTTGGGCTACTAGAAAACACTCTCTCAGCATTGTTGGGGAAAGAGTGCGTATGATTTGACCCCTCAGACCCTGCCCCGACGAGACATCTGGGAATGTTGTTGTTGTTATTGTTGGATAGATATACGAATTAACCATTCCGGAATGGCTCACTGGAAAGGACTTGCGGGTAGTACTCCAAAGGACCCCAATTCGAACCCCGGATATGGCCGCTCTTTATTTACAAATTCAATGATAGCATCCTGACTGATGATGTCGCAAAAACCAATATTGTTACAGGGATTTGATCCCCTGACAGAGCGGCAAAGGGAAGAACCGTCTAAAAACCTAAAATATCTTAAACTCGAAGGTCATTTTACTTTTAATATTTTCTTAATAAAAAATTGATTTTTTATATAACATTGAATTTCTAAAAAATGTATTTTTGAACGGACGGTATAATAATTTTTTAATAGATGGGATTCATCATTCATTTTCCTTTCACATCCTTAATATAACTGCGAGTGCATAAATTTGCTCTCAATAATCGTTGATGAGACCGATCTTGATCATGATCTCCACAAGACCCCTAGCCTGTGAAACAAGAACAAACGAGGTCGGGGCGGGGCTTGTCTCCCCGGAGGACCCTCCGACGCTCAAGTCAGTGTTGTTCTAATTCCTCCTCCCTATGGAGGCGTATCTCATGTTTTATAATCAAAATTAGGGTTTGGGGTTTTAACGTAGGAAAGACAATACGTAACTAGCATATAGAAATAAAGGATTAAATTTATTGTACCCTTCACTTATTTGAGGAAGATGGAGTGATGGACACGACTTTTGTTTGTGGCAATGACTAATTTTTTTTTTTTCTAAGTCACAAGTGCTCATGGGAGAAATGAGAAAAATTGTTAGATCACAATAGATAATAATTTTTATTAGAAATAAGATATTACAAAATTATATATTGGGTAATATTAAACAAGATTTGCATATTTGGATAGATATACGAACAGTATCTGAGATAAGTTATGGGAGTCGAGGTTTCGTTGGTTCGGACATGTGCAGAGGAGAGACCTGAGCGCACCCGTGCGCATGTGTGACCGTTTGGAGATTGATAGAGTTCGACGGAGCAAAGAGAGACCGAAGAAGAGTGGGAGGAAGGTGATTAGACAAGATTTTGCTCATCTGAACCTTAACGGGAGTATGGCCACCGAGGTGTGGTAGAGAGCGTATCCCCCCCCCCCAGTTCTCAAACCATGACATCCCTTAATCTTCTTCCTTAGTTTAGTCTGTCTTTCTATTATTATACTTGCATGTTCTCCTGTGTTTTTCGTCCTTAGTTTTTCCATGATTATACTTGTTCTTTTGCCCTTTGGCGTTTGTCTTTGAGTATTTGTTGGTGTATGGGCTACTAGGATACACTCTCTCAGCTTGATTGTTTTGGTGACAATTAGTATTTAGCTTGATTCTATATCATCAATTTAAATGAGACTATCAGAGGTTTGCTTTATTGTTTGGTGACAAATGGAATTTATGTTGTTATTTTTAGATTTGTGACAATTGGTAGAATTATATATTCTGTTTTGGTGACAACTGGAATCTATGTTGTTATTTTTAGATTGGTGACAATTGATAGAGTTATATATTCTGTTTTGGTGACAAATGAAATTTATGTTGTTATTTTTAGATTGGTGACAATTGGTAGAGTTAATTATATATTCTGTTTAGGTGACAAATGAAATTTATGTTGTTATTTTGTTGTTTTTTTAGATTGGTGACAATTGGTAGAGTTATATATTCTGTTTTTGTTACAAATGGAATTTATATCTCATTTTAGCTATAATGTAATTTTCATTATCCTTCTGTTCAATTGTAGTGGAAGTCGTGGTATGTATACCATCAAATATATCGAGGGTCTTGCATTTCATGGTGGTATTAAAGTTATTTCAGACAAGTATATGGATGCGTATAGAGAGATGATGGCTATAGAGGGTCTTGCTATTTTGGATGTTAAGTATGAATGTTTCAACTGTTCCCCTTTGTTTTGATATTTTTGCAATTAAGTTGATGTAGTCTGACAATTAAGTATTACAAAGTTAAACTTTACATCAAATTTCATCTACTTAGGGTTATTATTGTAACAAAAATGCGTTAATATTATATCACAAATGTGATGCCATTATAGTATTGTACATCGAATTATTCGTTTGCTCAAGTTTAGCCCCTCTAGGGTCAATGCTCCCCTAGTTCTAGGGTTTCAGTTTCGTAACAAAAATGCGTTAATATTAGATAACAAATCTGATAACATTGGTACTGTACACATATTTTAGGGTTTAGGGCCTTGGCCCTAAACCCCAAAGACTAAAACCTAAACCCTAAACCCTAAACTATTGTACATCAAATTTTCGTATGCTCGGGTTTAGCCCCTCTTGGGTCTATGATCCCCTTGTTCTAGAGTTTCAGTTTTGTAACAAAAATGTGTTAATATTAGATGACAAATGTGATAACATTAATATTGTAAACATTTTAGTTTGATGAAAGTTTTTTGTAGTTGGTGACAATTGGTTGGTGACAATGTTTTGTCGTTGGTGACAATTAATTTCTAAAAATAGGCGGCTGACACTAGATTGGTGATAAAGTTTTGTAATTGGTGACAGTAGATTATTGACCAAAGGTTGATGAAAATAGGTTGGTTACACTGTTTTATTGTTGGTGTCAATAGATTACTTTTTTAGATCCTTTCCAGTTCAAGTGGGTTTAGCCCACTCTACATCTGGATCGGGTTACTGTAGGCCCATTAAGGGGTTGACCCTCCCACTCACAAGCGTCTCCATGTTTCCACGGGGATTCGAACTTCGAACCTCGAGGCATGGGATGTAGCCCCATAACCACTACACCAACTTGTGATTGGTAGTGTCAATAGATTACTGAAAAGAGGTTGGTGACAATGTTTTTTATAAGTCGGTGACAATACAGTTGATTAAACAATATGAAAACAGTGTTTTGTAGTTGGTGACAATGTCTTGGTGATATATAATGTTACGGTGACAATTTTTTAAAGTTACAATATCACGGTGACAATATATTGTCATCAACCTCGTCATTAATAGTTGTCACCAACAATTGTCATCAGGAAAATCATCTATTAGCAGAAAAACTCCATTTTTCACCGAGGAAAAGTGTTACTGGCAACTGTCACTGGAAGAAAATCAATTGTCACCCAAATTGTTTTGTCACCAACAATTATCACAAGAAAAAAAAGAAAATCATTTGTCACTAGAAAAGATTTTCCCTTAACTGTCACTGGAAAAAATAAAATGTCACAAAAAATCAATTGTCACCAAAATAATTGTCACAATTAATTGTCATCAGAAAAATATATTCAACCGTCACCAAAAAATTGTCACCAAATTTAGGCGTTTACCGGAATGGTCAATGTTGACTAGTCAATGTTAAAATTAAAAATGGTCAAAGAAGGAAGGGGAAAGGGTGAGGGATAGGGAAGGAAGGGTATTTTTGGAAAAAAAATTGACATTTACTTAATTATTTAAAAAAGTGGATATTTACTTAATTTTGACATGAAAAATGGATATTCACCAAATTGAGCCGGATGATGACTTTTTATTAGTTAGTTCCATTATTATCTGATTTTGCAGATGGATTGTTTTGAATTTGCATTTGGTATTTGCTAGTTTGACGGATCGATAGGGATCTGTGAATATAAAATATGGCTAGTTTGGCGGATCCATATTGAATTTGCATTTGGTAATGCTTTTTATTGGAAAAATGATAAAAATAAAATCACAGAGAAAGAGAAAGAGATATATATTTTATGTATAAAGGACCAATTTTTAGTTATACATAACGAGGTTTGCACGTTACTGAGTATTGACGTGTGAAGAGAATTGACTTCAAACTGCAAAGTGTGGTTAAGCATAATACTAAAGAGCTCTTAGGTTTCAATGTTTCATATTAAAAAAAAAAAACCTTATAGGTTGAAACGAAGATTGAGCAAAACAAAATCTCAAATTTGTAAACCGATAAGATTCATATGCAAGACCAATACACAGTCATGTGAGTCTATGAATGAACATTATATATTGTTGAATTTATTTATAATCTTTCCATGTGGAATAACCCATGAATGATAAAAAGATGAATTTATTTACTCCAGCTGATTGTACCTGCAGGCTGATTATACATTATAGTTGAGTTTAGTTATAAACTTTCGATGTGGGTATGAATGATAAAGTCATAAAGCATGAGATCTATATATATAATCCACCTTATACATTATTGTTGATTTTATTCATAAACTTTCGATGTGGGTATGAATGATAAAGCATGAGATCTATATAGTTACGATGTTTGTAGAAACTTAGATAGTAAGGCATCTAGCTTATCGCATATGCTGAAAAAGTTAGGAGGTGTTAGTTCGAAACATTGATCAATATGTACCCAAATGTCAAAAATCATTATTGGCAACAAGAGAAATATAATGTTACACTACAGGCGTTGATTCATCGATGTGGTACCATGGGACTGCAGTGTCGAGACCCTCAGATGTCCCCAAGGGGACTGGGGTCGTTTCTATCGCGATGTCCCTTTCTGACCATATGTAAAGATGGCATTGTAGCTTACCTAAAATGTTGTACAAAAGTAAACAACCCTAAAGCTAGGACGTGCCAAGTATATCATACTCAAATCTTAACATTAAGTGAACTACAAGACTTATGGACTTGCGATGAGTTCATCATCAGGCAACTTTAGATGAAGTATACTTTCTTGCATTACAAAGAACAACATTTCATCAAATACGTTATCCAAATTTAGATTAACCAATCCACTCCACGCCAAATAAGCCGAACAAGAAGTCAAATACTCACATATTTAAAATGTGCTTCGTTCTCGAGCATTGAACTAAAAACTCCTAATCTAGACATGGAAGAGATTCCTTGTAATTAAATTCAACTCGCCTCCCATTGCTAAAAGTGGAGGGCGATCGACGAAGATTGAGAAAGGAGTAGCTTAGTAGTAAATGAATTTGCAGTGAATAAAAACCTACTCCAAACGTAAGGAGAGGAAATGTTACATCAAAATATACATGAAGGTGTAAATAACATCACCCTATTTAACCTTAGATTGACAAAAATCTTATTCCTACTATCATAATTTAGTGAAGCCCCTAAGTTGGTCATATTTAAAAGTTGGTTTTCTACAATTTCCCATTAAGGCTACAATCCAAGTACATCAAAATAGTAGCCCAAATATGAGTGGGCCAAAGGCCCAAATAAATTGGGCCATTTGGACTAGGAAGAGAATTGTTGTTTTACTTCCACAATTGTGCTATTCTGATTTCCGACCTCGTGGGCAGTGGCAGCAGCAGGATTTCTTGGGGGGGCGGGGGCGAAGATTTTTCTTCCAAAGACCAATAGGGTAGTCTCAAACAGACCATATAAGGTGAAATAGGTACAAACTTGCGAAGGTGTAATTTCTTAGTTTTCTAAAGAAAGAAAAAAGTACAACCTACAAAAGGATGATACCAAAGGGTACCTCGAAGAGATCATTTGCACGCTAGTGTGAATAGGTGCTGAGCAACTTGTGTGTGCTGTGCAATTTCAACATTTTCACAAAACATCCAATCAGGGCCGTCTCGATGTTTTCGGAGTCCCGGTGCGATAATTAAAATTAGGCTCTTTCATTTGTATTTTGTTCATGATTGTTACTATTATAGTTATATGATTTTTTGTAGTGAATTACATCTATTTTTTGTATATGACATAAATGGTATGAAAAAAAATATTTATAATTTATTATATGAAGGAGGATGAAAGAAGGGAAGAGAGAGGAGAGTGGGGGCAAAAAATAACAATACCGGAGTAATACAATTATACAAGAATAGAAGAATGGAAGAGAGGGGAGAGTGGGGCCCAAAAAAAAAATCGCCTGCAGTACAATGACTAGAAGAGACTAGAGAAGGGGTGGGGCCCAAAAAAATGTCCGGCATGTGTTAATTATAGAGGATTCGAACCCGGTTTATCCGCGCCCACCCGTGAAACTGAAACCACTACGCCACATTGTTATAGATTAATTTTAGACAAACGTTATATATATACTAAGCTTTGATCTATTGGGCCCCTAATAAATTCGGGCCCTGTGCAATCAGATCTCATGCACCTGCCTAAAACCGGCTCTGCATCCAATTCATATTTCAAACCTAAGACCTTAATCTAACAAATACATTTCAATATCCAAATCAATTCAACATTTCAACAAAACCCCCTCCCATTCTTATTTCAAATCTCAAATCCTAATCTAACAAATCCATTTCAATTCTCAAAATCAATTCAATGTTTCAACAAAACCCCCAATTCATATTTCAAACATCAAATCTCAAACCCTAATTTAACAAATTCATTTCAATTCTCCAAATCAATTCAATATTTCAACAAAACCCTCAATTCATATTTCAACATCAAATCTCAAACCCTATTCTAACAAATCCATTTCAATTCTTCCAATCAATTCAAGTTTTAACAAAATCAAATCAATAAAGTATATACATTCAAACAATCTCAAATTAAGGGAAACTTACCCTTCTTGGCTCAGTAGCACACGACCAGATTCAGCCGCCAGGCCCGCCACCTTGTCCCCCGCCAGTCGCCTTGCGCCGCCCCCGAGCCTCGCACCTCGCTGCCAGAACCAGTAGCGGGCTTCTTCTCCCTTCTCTCCCGTACGCTGAATTGATTCCTCAGATTGATGCTCTCGCATCCTCGTAGCCTCCGTTTTAGATTTTTTTTTGTTTTTTTATTTTTTTTGTCCAGAGGGGGGGTGGGGAGCTGATCATGGGCATGAAGTGATGTTATTTACAACCCTAATTTTTACCATTCCCACCCCACATTCATTTTTTCACTTTTAAAAAAGATATATGCCCCTCTTAATCCGTAGACCTTGGATTCGTAAGGCATAAGTCTATGACTCTTGAGTCACATTTGTCGTTACATATCTATACCTCAGAAATCATAATAACCCGGTACTTCGAGAGTCACAGACCTACGTCTTTAGACGTGCATATATTTTGAAAAAAAAATTTGAATATATGATCCCAACTCTCAATTGTAAAAAATTGAATTTTTTTGGATAATATTTTGTAATGCAATGTAAAAAAGAATAATTTAAATTTTATCAAAAGAAAAAATAACCATTACAACAACTTTAAGAAAAGTATATACTCAAATTACATATTAACCATATGATAAAGAAAAGGACAATATAAATAGTAAACATTATAATAAATCTATTAATTGTTAGACCCACTCTCGAGTTTCCATGTCTGCCGTAAAGAAACAAATGTGTAATGCATGCCTAAACTAGTGCATTTCCTCACCCTGCTTTCGCGCCTCACAACCCCGCCCCATAAAAATATTTAGCCTCTCAATTAATATTAAAAAAAAATTAAATTCTATATTATTATTATAACATATTTGAAAAAAAAAATTTTAATCAACTTATAAATTTTTTTAAAATTTATATAGTAAAATATCATCTTTTTATAACTTTTAAAAATCTTTCTATCTCTATTGAATTATTATGCAGAAGCTAAGTATATTTTAAATTTTTTTAAAAAATATTAATTTAAGGATTAAATATTTTTGTGAGACGGGGTTGTGAGGCGGGAAATTGGGGCAGAAGAAATGCAATGTGCCTAAACTAGCTAGATTACATATTTGAGGGAAGATGGATAGTGTTGCATTGGCCTTAATTATAACAAATTTGTCCAACTCTCGTGTACAGCCTGGCAGCCTGCGCCGTTTTGGCCACCCTGCCGGCCATATAGGTAATGTATGATATACGGCAAGGGAAGTTGAAGCCCATTGGCTCGGCTTGAAGTACGTTGTCCACTTATGCGCGCGCTCGTTCATAAACCTAATTATACAGTATAATTAAACCGACATGGAACCAGAAAATAAAATTTAGAAGGATAGAATAGATTAGTTTTTTTTTGTTGGAGTTAATGTCTAGAAATGGTTGTTTTAATGTGTTTCTTGAACTTTTTCATTCCCATATGGAAAGTTTAAAGATGTTCAAAGATATCCTAAAGAATTTTTAAGGAGACTCTTCCATTACCTACATTCAGTCTATTCAGATGTAGAGGAGGAGATGGGACACCCACACGCGCGTCTGTCGCTGTCCGACTCGTTCTCGTTTTATTTTTGCGGAAAATCTTATCTTGAGGCCGAAGATACTGCGGATATACTTGTTAGTGTTTATCTGCGAATATCTAATTTTTCACTGGATTTAATTTCTGAAAACTTATCCTTTCAAAACCATTTTGGATAGCCACGATCCTCTGAAGATAAAGCAGAATCTTCATCCGCAGATTTTACTTGCGGTAGAAGGAGAGGGTTTCTGCGCCTATATAAGGGGATCAAGGGTTGAGGTTTCTGGGAGTGCACAAATCTGCACCTTCTTCCTCCTCGGCCTCGATCGATCACCTGCATAGAAGGAGGAGAGGAAGAGGCGGGGCTGCTTCCCCGGGGGAAGCCTCCGACGCTCAAGTTAGGATTGTGTCGGCTGATCGAGAGCCCCCTTAACCCTAGTCGTTCAATAATATTTATAATGAGAATTAGGGTTTGATTATCTCACCTTGCAAATGACGATTATGCCCCTAGAGATCATATGGAATTACTTTTGCTCTATCAATTGCCTCTCGGGTTTCTTCTTCATGTCTCGATGATGAAGGAAGCCGAAAAAGTAAATGGCGAAGTTTGTCGATTGAACGATGATTTTGCCGTAAACGTTAGTCACTTGATTCGCAGTTGGCTATTGTGCCCGTAATTGGCTAATATGGCCTTGAGCGGCTAAGTTGGCCTTGATCGGCTAATGTGGCCTTGAGCGGCTAATGTGGCCTTGAGCGGCTAAGTTGGCCTTGAGCGGCTAATGTGGCCTTGATCGGCTAAGTTGGCCTTGAGCGGCTAATGTGGCCTTGAGCGGCTAAGTTGGCCTTGATCGGCTAAGTTGGCCTTGAGCGGCTAAATTGGCCTTGAGCGGCTAATGTGGCCTTGAGCGGCTAAATTGGCCTTGATCGGCTAAGTTGGCCTTAAGCGGCTAATGTGGCCTTGAGCGACTAAGTTGGTCTTTTTTCCACAAATAGCTTAAATGTGTGGGCTGAACCGCAATTTCCATGAACTCTGGGCTGATTTTGAAATTAAGCCAAATTTGCAAAGTAACGCCCCCGATTAATTACTTTGTAATTAATCACAACTTGCAAAGTAACGTCTTCCTCCTAGGGTTGGGAGAGAGCGGCGGCAGCGCTGGATTTGAAGTGGCGTCCTCGTCGATCGATTGTCCCGTCTTTGGCCTCGCCTTCAACGGCGGTGGAGGATCCGAATTGGGGTGCCCCCGGCATACCCATCGATGTCGGCGTGCTCTCGTGGTTCGGTGAAAGGGGTGCTTAGTGGCGGCGGTTATGACACAATGCTAAGCCGGGTCCAATCGAAGTCGCACCGAGGGAGACAGTGGAGGTCGGGATCGGCGGCCATGGTGGCGACGAAGGCTCGATCAAC
The DNA here is from genome assembly GCA_037127255.1 of Persicaria tinctoria. Classification (NCBI taxonomy): domain Eukaryota; kingdom Viridiplantae; phylum Streptophyta; class Magnoliopsida; order Caryophyllales; family Polygonaceae; genus Persicaria; species Persicaria tinctoria. The sequence continues at coordinate 12,334,211 of JBANSL010000007.1, read as the reverse complement.
CGGCGTAGGGCGGTGGTGCGGTGAGGCTCAGACGCTTAGCCCATTATCTGGATCCGCCTCGCGGTAGGCGACGGTGGCTGCGACGCCGATGATGAGATAGAGGCGGGAGTTGTGGAAGATCGACGACTTTTCGATGTCGGAATCGCCGTTTAGGAGATCACCATATCTCCTTCATCCTGTAACCTTCCTTCTCTTTCAGATTCGATTGGGTTACCTCTTGTGAACCGGGCTAGGAGCGGTGGTGGTCCGGCATGCCCCTGAGCCCTAGGCAAAGCTCCGTAGACGGCACTGGTGAGCCGCGCCTCTCCTAGGGTTTGTAGGTGAAGGATGAGCGCCCACCGGTTCACCATCACCATCAAAAGTTGATTTTTTGTTGCTTTTCAGATTGGGAGAATATCCGATCACATGGCTTTTTGATCGATTCCCCACGGACGGCGCCAAATGTGAGTGCACAAATCTGCACCTTCTTCCTCCTCGACCTCGATCGATCACCTGCATAGAAGGAGGAGAGGAAGAGGCGGGGCTGCTTCCCCGTGGGAAGCCTCCGACGCTCAAGTCAGGATTGTGTCGGCTGATCGAGAGCCCCCTTAACCCTAGTCGTTCAATAATATATTTATAATGAGAATTAGGGTTTGATTATTTCACCTTGCAAATGACGATTATGCCCCTAGAGATCATATGGAATTACTTTTGCTCTATCAGTTTCAAACACAACGAACACAAATCGCCTCTCGCCCTCTCCTGTTTTCTCCTACCCTTTTCCCGTTATGAGCGCATGTTCCAGTTCCAACTTATCTCCCTTGAGTGCACCTGTGAGAGAAGCCGGTGAAATTCTTAGGGGATGTTGCCTCGCATACGTTTCTAATTAAGTGACTCCCATACAATGTTTCGTCGAGTTCTATCTCATCCACTAACGCCCTATATCAAGTTTGTAAATTTGTTGCTTGTCGCAGGCTCCAACAGAGTTATTGTCCAACATTTTTTAAATGGGACGAGCTGGAGTGGACGTCAACCCGCCCAATTACATCCCTGCGTATAAATCCGACTCGACTCCCAATTCAAACAAACACATCATAGTTCACAAACTTCGTCCATGGCTAACAATTAATTATACAAAAAACATATCAATATATTTATATAGATGGAGACTTAAATTGTTCGATCATGAGGTGTTAGGTGTAGTGGACATTGGCCGGACCTACTCAGTTGTCGATCTCTCCGGCAGCCATAAAGAAACAAGGTGTGTAATGCATGCCTAAATTAGCTGGGTTAGATATTTGTTAGAAGATTGCATTGTATCCTTATCCGCACTTTTTTTTGAGCAATTATCCGCACTTTATTATTTCTAGAATTTTATCTCAATTTATATTATATACTAGTTTTATTGCATGCGATCTTCGCGGTTTTTTCATAATTTTTATTTATATGAAATAAATTTTAATAAATTTTAATAATTTTGAAAATATATAATTATCACACATGTTTATTTACGCATATATATAAATAGGATTGTTTTGCTAAGTGTCGATTTAAAATATGGTATTTTGCAAAATGTCTACTTTTATATCCCATTTGCAAAATGTTCATTATGACATTTTTGTCTTTCTTCCCATTTTTAATTTGACTTCCTTCCTTTCCATTTTTATTTTAACCATTGACCGGTCAAAGTCAATGACTTTGGTGACACATGTATGATGATAAACAAATTTTTTGGTGACAGTTTATTTTACGAGATTAGTGTCACCATCTTTATTAGTGGTGACACATGTGGTGATTTTTTTTTACAGCTTAGTTTTTAGGTTTTTTTTACGGGATCACTGTCACCACCCTTATCACTGGTCGTTGTCACCACCCTTATCACTGGTCGTTGTCACCATCATTATCACTGTCACCACCCTTATCGTTGTCACTACGCTTATCATTGTCACCACCCTTATCGTTGTTAATACCCTTATCACTGTCACCACCCTTATCGTTGTCACCACTCTTATCTCTGTCACCACCATTATCAATATCACCACTCTTATCACTGTCATCACCCCTATCACTGTCATCACCCTTATCAGTGGGCACTAGGGTTGTGCATCAGCCCAAAACCGAACCAAAACCGAAAATCTCAAAATTCCAAACCGAAAGTATTAGGTTCGGTTCGGTTATTTGCCGGTTTGGTTTGTGTTCAGTTCGGTTTTAGCCTAATTGAACTGAATCATAGTTGCATAACAAAACAAATCCTCCATTCAATATTTAAAATGCTCCTTACATAGGAATCATGAAGAGAGAATAGAGAAAAGAAGAACAAACCTTAATCCCCTACCGCTGCCCCAGAAATAGAACAAAAAATCAGCCCCAACTCACCGACTTCTTGAAGCCTCTCATCTGTAAAACCAAATATTCTCGCAAGGAAACACAGAGAACTCACAAAAAAAAAACTCACCTCTCAAGCTTAAAAACACAATATTTCTAGGTTCTACTTTCACAAAAGCCATAAAAAAATCTAGATCTGAGATAAAGGAAAAGAGCAGAAGCAAATTTGAATATAAAGATGGGATAAAGCTCAAGAAAGACGGTGTCTCCCCAAATTCAAAGTTGTTCGACAACAGATTGGACTCACGAGATGTCCGATCTTTGATATAACGAGTCCATCCTTCAAGTCTAACAAGAGAGGTACGAGCCGCCTCAGCCATGTCAGACTGCCGGAAGGGAGGCGATCAAGCAAGGTCACTAGACCGCCGGAGGAGAGGCGAGCAAAGCAGGACCTGCAGGAGCAACAAAGCAAGGTCGTGGGTTTTGGTCACCTAGGGTTTCGATTCGACTTGCATTACAATCCTATCTCATATTCTCCTATGTGATCAACCCCTTCATTCCATTCAAAAAATAAGTCTTCTTTTAATATTTTTTAAGAGTTAAAAAAGTTTCTTTTCAAATCATGGCCTTTCTTAGTATAAAATATTAATTTTTAAAAATAATTTATGTTTATTACCAAATTATTTTAAAAATTAATTAAAAAAATTGATATTTTATATAATTTTTAACTCTTATACAAACATATGTCAAAAATTCAAATGACTTATATTTTTTAATCGAGAGAGTATTCATGAAATATTTCATACTTTTCATAAACAAAAAGGTAAAAAGGGATGCATGGCGTTAAAACATGATATGGAGAGAGCTTATAACAAAATCAATTGGAATTATATTGAAGCAATTCTAACCAAATTTGGATTTCATGAAACCTGGATTAAGTGGGTTATGAAATGCATAACTACTTCTACTTTTTCGGTACGTCCTAGTGAACAATAGCTCGGGTAAACAATTCAAACCTCAAAGGGGTATCCGTCGAGGAGACCCCTTATCCCCTTATATTTTTGTCATAATAATGGAAAACTTTGCTAGACAGCTCCATGAGGAAGCAAAAAGAGATGATGCACTCATAGGAATGAAATTAACCACCAATGGAACCCCTATTCCGTTTCTCACATTTGCAAATGATACGTTGATATTTGCAAATGCTTTGCACAAAAGCCTTCACACAATTCAAAATATGCTAAATAATTTCTCTAATCAATCTGGTCTGATCATCAACTATCAGAAAAGCTCTATGCAAGTATCTACAAATGTAAATGATAATCTGGCTCGTTCGCTCTCCCATGATATGAACATCCCTCTTGCCTCTAGGCTAGAAAAATATTTAGGGATTCTCATTATCAAAGGCAGAGTTAAAAACTGTGTCTTTGAACAAGCAATCCAGAGTCCAAAAAACAACTTCCTAATTAACGGAAGGCCTCAACTTTATCTCAAGCAGGGAGGGTTGTGCTCATCCGTGCTAACCTTAGCTCCAAACTCAACTATCCCATCCACAATTTTCTTTTACCAAAGGGCATTGTCCAACAAATTGATCAGGTTAACAAAAACTTTTTTTGGAATAAACTTAACTGGGAACGATATAATCCTCTTATTAGCAGGGGGAATTTACACAAATAAGGAAAATGGAGGTTTAGGAATTAAGACGGCGGAAGAAACCAACATCAACCTTCAACTAAAATTACTCTGGAAGATAATTTCAGAACCTCAAAATATTTGGGTTAGAGTTATAAAGGAAAAATACCTAAAGAATGACACTATTTTTTAATTTAATAATAAACAAGCTACTTCATGGCAATTTGGAAGGCTTCTCCATCTTCGAGATACTTTTAATAAATGTCTTCTCGAGATTGTGGGAAATGGAAATTCCATAAATGTCTAGACGAACCCGTGGATAAATTACCTACCCCTTCAGTGCTATCAAGTAAAAAAAAATAGTTGTTATTTCTTTGATAGCACTGAAGGAAATAACAACTCTAACATGAAGGTAGCCGATTTGTTCACACACCAAAAAGAATGGAATATACCTCTCTTAAGACAGCTTTTCCCTCCTCAAGTGGTTAATTCCATTATGGATATCCCAATTCCGACATGGAACACACCTGACAAACTCATCTAGAAGTTGAATTCTAATGGTGAATTCTCAACCAAATCAACATACAAAATAAATCACATTAATGCTCAGAACAATAAAGGCTTAAAGTGGATTTGGAATCTCGGATTACCACCAAAAATTCAAAACTTTATTTGGAAAATTATAATTGATGATTTACCCACCAAAGCCCGGCTAAATAAAGCACTTTAATAGAGTCCCATCTCAATGTGTTCTATGCCAAGATCTTGACGAAGATGCACATCACCTTCTCCTAGAATGCCCAATCTCGAAATCCATTGTTTCCAGATATGAATATGCAACTAGTAGAACCTTTATTAACTTATATTCAAACCAGTCAATCCAGACTGACCTTTGTACTTTCAACCATGATAATCAAAACTTTGAAGATTTATGTTTTATTTGGCACACTATATGGGAAATGAGGAATAAAATAATTTTCGACGGACGACGACTTGAAACAAACACTTCTATTGTCCATAAAATACGCCAACAAGTGAATAATTGGAACGAAGCCGCCCCACCCAAACCACAAACTATAAAGAAAAATAAGAAAAGATCGTCCGGGTGGTCTAAACCACCATTCACCATCTACAAAACAAATGTAGATGGTTCGGTTAGAGGTCCCTCAGACTGCAGTTTGGGGGGTATTATTATGGATATTATGGGACAGGTAATGGACATCTTTCAATAGAAAGCATGTTCGAGTTCTATTCTGCAGACAGAGGCTTCCGCCTTCTGCTTAGGTGTCCAAAAGACCATGGAGAAAGGATTGACGAAGGTCATTATTGAAGGAGATAACTTGAAGGTGGTCCCAAGCAATTAATGACAACACCAAGATTGATTGAGAGATTTATAGAACGACCGAGAAGATAAATATAATGAAGGACAGTTTCGATAAAATTGAATTTCATCATTGCTCCAGAGAATCAAACGCAGCGACCGATTATATTGCTAGACATAGAGGTACTTGTAATATGTCTAATCTCCCCTTGCATGGGGATTTATTTAACATCATCTGTAAGGATGATCAAGAATGAACCTTGCCTCGGCAGGGCATTCCGATGTTTGCCTACTGACAACAAAAATAAAATAAAATTGAGAGAGTATTCATTTGTGAAGTTTGAAATTTGAAACATCTATATCTATATATCTATCTATCTATATATTACTTAAAACCAAAGCCTTTTGGCCACGTGTCGCATCCTCGCGCGAAGTTATTTAAGGCAATTCTTTTTTATTTAGCAATCTATATCTATCTATATATTACTTAAAACCAAAGCCTTTTGGCCACGTGTCGCATCCTCGCGCGAAGTTATTTAAGGCAATTCCTTTTTATTTAACAATCTATATATTACTTAAAACCAAAGCCTTTTGGCCACGTGTCGCATCCTCGCGCGAAGTTATTTAAGGCAATTCTTTTTTATTTAGCAATCTATATCTATCTATCTATATATTACTTAAAACCAAAGCCTTTTGGCCACGTGTCGCATCCTCGCGCGAAGTTATTTAAGGCAATTCCTTTTTATTTAACAATTGGGATTAATTCAAAACTTTTTTTAAAAAAATAATGTTAATATTAACTATACAACATTATTTTATTCCATATTAATTACACATTATTATTTCCATTTATTTTTTAAACAATCTATCTATATAATAACTTAAAAGTAAAGAGTTTTTTGACACGTGTCGCTCTATCCTTCAATTTCGCATTCTTGACCAATCAGATTATTTCGTTTTAATTACTCATTTTACCTTTTTTTTAACCCAATCTTCACACATACACCTAGGGTTGGTACTTCCTCTCCACAACCTAATTCACCGCCGCCCCCACATCAGGCGCCTCGATTCCTATGGACTCCTCTTTGCCTCTGCCGATTCCATCGCTTCGTCTTCCATGGAGACTCTTCCTCCTCCGCTTAGGCTCTGTTCCTTCCTCGCTGAGGTTCTACCGGAGCTTTGTTCATCTTCCTCCTCTTCCTCCGCCGGCTTCGATATTGGCGCCGTTCGTGCCTCATGCCTTCGCCTTCCTCCTCCGCCAAAGTTATCTCGCTCGGGACTTTGTCTTCTTCTTCCGCCGAGGTTAGATTGCCTGCCCATCTCCATCTTCCTAACCTAATTTACAATATACTAATACTTAGGGTTTATAATTCCCCCCCCCCCCCCCTTCTTCACAATTTGGAATGAACGATTCCTTAGGGTTCATATATTACTTAAAACCAAAGCCTTTTGGCCACGTGTCGCATCCTCGCGCGAAGTTATTTAAGGCAATTCTTTTTTATTTAGCAATCTATATATATCTATCTATATATTACTTAAAACCAAAGCCTTTTGGCCACGTGTCGCATCCTCGCGCGAAGTTATTTAAGGCAATTCCTTTTTATTTAACAATCTATATATTACTTAAAACCAAAGCCTTTTGGCCACGTGTCGCATCCTCGCGCGAAGTTATTTAAGGCAATTCTTTTTTATTTAGCAATCTATATCTATCTATCTATATATTACTTAAAACCAAAGCCTTTTGGCCACGTGTCGCATCCTCGCGCGAAGTTATTTAAGGCAATTCCTTTTTATTTAACAATTGGGATTAATTCAAAACTTTTTTTAAAAAAATAATGTTAATATTAACTATACAACATTATTTTATTCCATATTAATTACACATTATTATTTCCATTTATTTTTTAAACAATCTATCTATATAATAACTTAAAAGTAAAGAGTTTTTTGACACGTGTCGCTCTATCCTTCAATTTCGCATTCTTGACCAATCAGATTATTTCGTTTTAATTACTCATTTTACCTTTTTTTTAACCCAATCTTCACACATACACCTAGGGTTGGTACTTCCTCTCCACAACCTAATTCACCGCCGCCCCCACATCAGGCGCCTCGATTCCTATGGACTCCTCTTTGCCTCTGCCGATTCCATCGCTTCGTCTTCCATGGAGACTCTTCCTCCTCCGCTTAGGCTCTGTTCCTTCCTCGCTGAGGTTCTACCGGAGCTTTGTTCATCTTCCTCCTCTTCCTCCGCCGGCTTCGATATTGGCGCCGTTCGTGCCTCATGCCTTCGCCTTCCTCCTCCGCCAAAGTTATCTCGCTCGGGACTTTGTCTTCTTCTTCCGCCGAGGTTAGATTGCCTGCCCATCTCCATCTTCCTAACCTAATTTACAATATACTAATACTTAGGGTTTATAATTCCCCCCCCCCCCCCCCCTTCTTCACAATTTGGAATGAACGATTCCTTAGGGTTCATATTTTGTTCCGTCGACTTCGATCATGGCGTCCTTAGTGCCGATTGGGGATTCGCTGGTATCGATTGGGGATTCAAATTGCCGATTCGCTGGTATCGAGGCATTCGTCTTCCTCCTTCGCCGATGTTACGCCTCCTCTTCCTCCATCTTTCTCCGTTGGTATTGATTTCCATGAATTCAATCTTTTGAGTTTCATCATTTCTCCTGTTATTTTTGTTATTAAAAATTAGGGGTTGCCTTTGTTTTATCATATTGATTTCGTTTCTTTGTTGAATTGTTGGATTTTCTGTGAATGCCTATTACTTACTCAATCCATGTTTTCCAGGTATGGTGCTGCACTTTCATGAATAAGCAACCAATAAAAATAGAAGTTTAGATACAGAAATGAATTGATATTCACAGGTATAGGGCAGATTTCCTATGAGATTGAAGCCGAGCGAGGTGGATTTTCATGGTACAAATTAACGGATATGGTGCTGCACTTTAATGTTTAATCTCATATTTTCATATAATTTAAACAGTTGAGCATCTACTGATGGCATTTTGCAAGTTTGAGTATCTAATTATGGCATTTTGCAATTTTAATTGTTTGGCTTTTCAGGATAAGGAACTGCTTTACAGTTTCATTTATAACCATTTCCCAAGTTTTGAAGTGGAGGTAATTTGTTTCATTTGCTCTTCTATTTTTTGATTTTAATTCTATTTGAGGTTGCTTCTTCTCTAGATCATGACTGCCTTTGGTAAATGTATATTGTTTGAAAACTAGCTTTGTGTTGTAAAGGACCAAGGATCATCACTTGGATTGATAGATGACCTTTCTATAGTTGCTATATTTGCCAAATGCAACTGAATTTAGTGAGATTTTTTATTGAAATTTTCGCCTATTTATTTCAGGTTTCAGCATCGACGTTTTTCCAGAATTCCGGTTTCATGGCTTCTCCTCCGCCGAGGTTAAGCCGCCTCCTCCGATCTCCCTTGCAGGTTTATTTCGGATCGATATTCATTCTCTCTCTCCCTTCTTGCGACCTAATTGATCCCTTTTTCCTTCTAAAGTTTTCAATTTACCATGCCATTTACTTGCTTGGGAGATCGATATTTGATTATTCCCGTATGGCGTCGTGAGTTGATTGATCTCTCTTACCTTCTTACGACTGCGGTTGTGGTGTTTTAAAGTTTGTTAATTTATCCCTTTTTCATTCATAAGCTTGATGTATATAAATGAAACCCCCCAAAATAGTTTGTACAACACAACTGTAGACTACTGTCTAATAATTGAGTGTGTTCTAATAGAAGACGGTGGAGATAGTGCTTGGTTGAGTGAATTATTTTGCTTCATTTATGTACAGGTCTCCCCCTCTTGCAATTCACCCAATTTCCTTTTATCATATCTCCTATTTTCTGGGGATTTCTTCATTACTCTATTCTATAACCTTGAAATTGGTTTCAGGGGGAGATGGTGGAGACAGTTTCCTTGCTATTCTTGTGTTTCTAATTTTTTATAAACTGTCTGTACTATTTTCATACTGTAAATTTTATTTGCTTTGAAAAAATGTTGCATAAAATTTCACAAAATACAAAAGACTACATATTCCAGTTTATTTGTTTCAGATTATTCCCTTTCATGGCAAAAACAACACAGTTCACAAGCACTGGGAGGTATGGCGTGAGTTTCTGACAATGTCTTTTTCTCTTAAGCTACTGTATACTTTAACATCATCATTTAGCTTTAATATTATTCCAGTTTCTGCATTTAAATTGTTTTCATCTGCAGTGGCTTTTCAGCTACTCTAACATTCAATCTAGGTAATTTAGTTTGGGTTTTGGAACAAACACGTTGCTTCTTTTTTTTGGTAAACATCTTTGCATTTTTTTTTTTGGTTTTTGTCTTCTTTTTTCTTTTAATCTTTACTGTATCAGTTTTATATTCTCTCCTTTTGCATGGGTAGAAATTTATCTTCATATACATGGCTTATTGATATGTTGTTTTTGAAGAAACTTATATGAAACTTCTGTAGAAGGTATCTATTTTAACTTGATTCCTTTTTGTACATATTTAGGTGTGTTGGTTAGCACAATAAGTTCGCCAATTGGCTATTCATTCCAGTCAAATAACTGTGCTCAATGGTGATTCTGGTCAAAGTGGTATATTTTGCGCAATTTTAATTTACATGATACAACAACTATTATAGAACTCTGATTGGTAATATTAATTGATTTCTGCCTAATTTAACCATTTTGTATTCCGACAGGATTCAGAATACCATCTTTTATAACTCCAGTTGGAGCATTGGGTGATGTAGGCTATGGTTATGTGTGGTGGAAAGTAGTATTATTAGAGGTGAAAAAAAATCACAGTTTGTTTCTTATTATCATCTCCTTTTGTTTCTTGAATTCTGATCTATGGAATGAAATGGTTAAGTGGCTAAACGTAGTATGGAAAGTGCTATATGAAATTTGACAAAACATCTCCTTTTGTGAGTTGAATTCTGATCTATGGAATGAAATTATCCCATCCTTTATCCGTTAACTTTGTGTTCCTTTCTGTAAATAAAAAATATATATATTCTATTTGGGGCCTCATTAGAATGATTAGAAACCGCAAAAGAATGTCTACATATCAATGATGTTCCTCACACGAGTAGTTGGCCCTTTGATTTCTCTAAACCTTTCTCTATCTAATACAAGATGTATTGATGTTGAACTACTTTTCCATGTTTCTGGCACATCTTCATGACCTCATGCACTTATGCAATATTCATTTTGTAATCTCCCATTTCATATTTTCTTGCAGAAAACAAAAAGGCATTTGACGTAAAGAATTGAAAACTTGGATGGGATAGTTGGCGATGCGAAATTAAGGGTGGCGAGCTTTCATAAAGCCCGATCTCTTCACCTGTATTTTAACATGGGAGTAAATGATAACCATTGTACAAATTCATCCCTTCGCATTAATCAATATTTTTGTCTTTAGGATTTGCATGAACGAAGTCGAGAGTACCAAATTTGTGCCTTTTGTGAACTCCAGGATTTGCATGAACGAAGCCTACATCGCCTCGATCTGTGCCTTTTCAAAACACCTATGTCGTTCAATAACAATGTTGTTTTTTTATACTTTTCAAACATTTGTTTATATTGTATTTGGTCATTCCTTATAATAAAGATTTTATATTCTCCTTCTTTTTTTTTTTCCATCGCATCCGCGCCATGGCGCGGGTATAACACTAGTATATTACTTAAAACCAAAGCCTTTTGGCCACGTGTCGCATCCTCGCGCGAAGTTATTTAAGGCAATTCTTTTTTATTTAGCAATCTATATCTATCTATCTATATATTACTTAAAACCAAAGCCTTTTGGCCACGTGTCGCATCCTCGCGCGAAGTTATTTAAGGCAATTCCTTTTTATTTAACAATTGGGATTAATTCAAAACTTTTTTTAAAAAAATAATGTTAATATTAACTATACAACATTATTTTATTCCATATTAATTACACATTATTATTTCCATTTATTTTTTAAACAATATGATGAATTCAAAAGCATTTTTTTATATAAAAAAAAATTATAGTTCCAAATATATGATTTTTCTATTTTAGGCAATTTCTTTTTATCTAACCAATGGGATTAATTGAAAACTTTAAAAAAAATAAAGATAGTATTAACTATACACTGTTTTCATTCTACATTAATCACACAATATCATTTCTATTTAGTTTTTAAAACAATTGGATGAATTCAAAAGCATTTTTTTTATAAAGATAATAATATATAGTTCCAAATATATGATTTTTTGGAGCAGCCACTCTAAATATAATGAAAACTATTGTTGTTCTTATAATAAACTTAAATTTTGGATTTTCACCCAACTAACCTAATATAAACTACATAAAACCATAAGAATTTTTTATTAGGTGTTATAACCACTTTTATTTTGAGATCGATTTTCACCCAATTAATCTATTATACTCAAATCTTAAACTCATGTAATTTTTACACATTTTTCAGAAATATTATTATTATTTTTACTTACTTTGTAATATTGTAGCAATTTTCTATACTTACAAAATGTTATATTCATTTTTTTAAAAAAAATACGCGCCATGACGCGGGGACTTTACTAGTTACGTTTTAATTATATACTTCCTCCCATAAATAATATAAGGTGTTGTAACTTTTCAGTATTTTAAGAAATTAAAAAACCATATAAAATCGTTATTTTTTTCATTAATTTGTTACAATTTAATATTTGTAATAAGTATTAAATAAAACTATTTTTTTTTAAAAAAAATTGTATCTTTTTGAAAAATATTTAAAATTAAAAATATTTTATATTTTAAATGGGAGAGAATGGTTTTTTTTTTTTTATTAAATAAAAATTCGAGTTCAGCATATCTATAACTCGAGGCCGGCTAAGCCGGCAAACGGGAGAGGATAGTTAATAGTTTAATACTTATTGCTAGGAAACACTGTTTATCGGTCGTTGCCTAAAAATTACGTACCTAACAAGCTAAGAAATATTCCATATTCTTTATTCGTCCAACTTTCCTAAATAATAGTAGTAGGTATTATTTTTTTGATCCGAATAGTAGTAGGTAAGTATTAAATTAAATGAAACCGACCAGGACTTTTAGCGGGTGAAAAGATTAACTAGTTTGACTTTTATATATTATACCCTCACATTAATTCCACACCAATCTAAATAATTTTTCTTGAATTGGTAAATAAAGAGCGGTCATTTCGGGGTTCGAACCGGGGACCTATGAATACTACCCACAAATCCTTTCCAGTGAGTCATTTCGAAATGGTTTCTAAATAATTTTCCTAGGAAAATTGTGTATTTGGGTCGACATCCTTCAAATTTTCTAACAGGAAAATTGTTTTTTTGATTAAAATCACCATCTATATCTTATGGACGCTTAGACTATCCCAAAAACCATACCTAGAAAAATACTCCATCCGTTAACTAAAATTTGTCATTTTAGAAATCTACACACTTATTAAAAAATAAACAAAAATACATTTATACCTCTAATTATTACTCTACTTTTTTACTTTATCAAAAACTACAACTAACAACTATCTAATCGTTACAAGGGCAATTTCGTAAAGTAGATGACAACATACATAAAACGACAAGTTTTTCTTAACAAGATTTACTTCCTAAAACGACAAGTTTTAATTAACGGATGAAGTATTGTTTTAGAAAGTCTGGATAGTTAATTACCTATTTCAAATTATAATTATTTTTAAATATTTTTTTTTGAAATATTAAATAACATTTTTGTTTAATAAATTAAGAAGTTGTGATAATAATTGATGGTAAACCATCAGTAGAATAGTACTTTTTATATATAAGATTGTGTGCTTATAATAGGACTTTTAATTTTAAAAAAGGAATACTGTTGATATAATAATAATAATAATAATAATAATAATAATATAAATAAGTTCGACAACATGTTTATAGGCTAGTTGAAAATAAATAAATAAGTTCGACAACATGTTTATTAAGCTAGTTGAAAATAATATATTAAGTACGTCACTCCCTATCTTCAAAGACAATTTTTTTTTTTTTGTAAATAAAAATAAATTTCCAAATAAGCAAAGAATGCAATATTGATGAGTGAACCATATATTTTTCTTTAAGGTTGTGATTATAATTATAATTATAATTTTTGAGTTAACAAACTTGTTAACACTCAACTGCAGACTTCTCAAGTTATAATTTTTTGTCCCCGGTATTTGAGATCCTTTAGGTTTACAAACTACTCCAGCTTGTTTCAAAATACATGGTTTAACTCTTACAACACTTTTCAGAAAGTTATAAACTCTATAAATTTTTTATTTTTAAATATATATATTTTATATATTTATACAGTAATGAGTATGAAATTATTTATTAAAAATTAATAAAAAACAATTTGATATTATATAAAGTTTTTTTAGAAAATCTTTTCCAAATTGGTTCTTATCCTATGCTCTTATATATAAGATAGAAAAACTGATGATGAGCTGTGATTGATCAATCATACAGCCATGAAAGAGTAAGAGAGAACGAAAAGAAGCTCTGAATTGGACAATGTATTGAACTGAATTGATTGTGTACAATTACAAAGAACTCCCTTATCTATACTAAAGGGGGAGTTAGTTATATGGGTTATATTCTCCTGCTACACATACACGTACAAGCATATGAACCCTCACATTACATCACTCCCCCTCAAGCTGAGAGTGGGAGAATCGATTCTCAACTCCCAGCTTGGCTAGTAGCTTAGTCATCCGATCAACTGAGAGGGTCTTTGTAAGGAGATTTGCCGGCTGATCTGCAGTGGGTACATATGTCGTATGGATCTCTGAACATTGCACCATATCTCGAACCAAGTTGCAATTAGCTTCAATGTGCTCAGTCCTCTCATGGAAGACCGGATTTCGAGCGATATGCAGTGCCGCCTGATTGTCACAAAAAAGTTCAACTGGAGACTCAGTGATGACAGTAATGTCAGCAAGTAATCGAACAAGCCACTTGATTTCACAACATTTGGCTGCCATTGCTCGATATTCGGATCACAATACGCACGTAGCTGTAAAGAGGAATTGCTGCTCAAGAGAAGCCCTTGACCCTGATTAGCTTTCAGATAACGAAGCAAATGCTTGACTCCAACCCAATGATCCATGGTTGGATGTTGTACAAACTGACTAAGAACCTGCACAGAATATGCTATATCTGGTCTAGTGATAGTCAGGTAAATGAGTTTCCCAACAATCCTACGATACAAGACTGGATTATTAAGAGGCTCCCCCTCATTTGATAGCCTCTGATGCACATCCAGTGGAGTAAAAAGTGGCTTGGAATTCTCAATTCCTGCCTCCTGAAGAAGGTCCAGAGTGTACTTACGCTGATTGAAATGAAAACCTTTCTCAGATCTGTCAAATTCAATACCTAGAAAATATCTCAGTGGACCAAGATCTTTGATTAAGAAGTGCTTGTGCATATGAGTTTTAAGAGCTTCAATGGTTGTAGGATTATTGCCAGTGATGATCATATCATCAACATAAACCAAGAGGGCAGTAAATGATCCATTTGCAATGTTGGTGAACAAAGAATAATCAGAACATGATTGAACAAAGCCTGCAGCTTGCACCACTTGAGAGAATTTGAGAAACCACTACCGAGGGGCTTGCTTCAATCCATAGAGTGATTTATTTAGCTTACATACCATAGAGGAAGAATTGGGTGTTGCATAGTCTGAATTCTTGTACTACTTGAGAAAGTGGTATTCTGGAGGTAAGGTCATATACACCTCTTCATCCAAATCACCGTGAAGGAAGACGTTAGTGACGTCCATCTGACTAACTGCCCATCCCTTAGCTGCTTCCACAGCTAGAAGTGCTCGAACTGTAATAATTCTTGCAACTGGGGCAAATGTTTCACTATAGTCAATACCCTCAAGTTGAGTGAAACCTCGAGCTACTAACCGAGCTTTGTACCTATCCAATGTACCATCTGCCTTAAACTTCAGCTTAAAGAGCCACTTACAAGTTACCAGGGACTTGTCTTTAGGCACTGTCACCAGCTCCCAAGTGCCCGTTCGTTCAAGAGCATCCAATTCCAAGATCATGGCATCACACCAAGCTGGATCCTGTATTGCTTTATTGAATGTTTTTGGGTTCAGTATAGGGAGCAACATTGGCAGCAAAAGACTTATAGGATGTAGAGCAGTTATTGTAGGAAAGAAAGGCAGATATAAGATAAGGGTGAACTTGAACTGTAGAAATTGATGACACGGTTGATAGCATGGTAGCAGCTGTTCCAACATAGTCCCTCATCCATGTAGGAGGGTTGTGTGGCCTATTGGAGTGTCTGACAGGTGCAGGAGCAAGATCAAAAGAGACACTGACGGGTGAAGTAGAATAGTCTACTAGAGACTCAGAAGGGTGATCAGAGGTAGGTAAGTTTTGTGTGGAGGCTGGTGTAGACTCTTGTGAAGAGGAGTCAGAGAATGTAGGAGATAAAGCAGGCATGGGAGATTCCTCAGAGGAGGCATCTTCAGTTACAAAATCAAATGGGAAGTTGTGATCAACATGAGTGGTTGATGACAATTGCTCAGAAGTAAGTTTGAGGCTAGATGATTTAAATGGAAAAAGATGCTCATGGAAAGTAACATCTAAGTTGATCATAGTCTTTTTAGTGTTGAGATTATAAACTTTGCAACCCTTTTTCCAAAAGAATACCCCACAAAGACACAAGGGTCGGCCCTTGGATCAAATTTCTTGACATTTGGATTGGTGGTGATGGAGACAAAACACAAACAACCAAATGTACGCATATGTGAGTATGTAGGAATTTTGCCAAACAGAATTTCATTTGGAGATTTATTATGTAAGAGAGGATTTGGAAGACGATTGATAATATAAGTGGCAGTGAGTATGCTATCACCCCAGAACTGCAGTGGCATAGATGCTGCAATCATGAGAGAACGAGCAATTTCAAGGGCATACCTATGCTTTCTCTCAACCCTCCCGTTTTGTTGAGGTGTAGCAATGCAAGAACTCTGATGGATTTTCCCTTTCTCAACAATAAAAGAAGAAACAGACTGATTAAAAAATTCAGTCCCTTGATCACTTCTTACAATTTTGACAGTGGAGTTAAATTGGGTTTGAACCATGTTAATGAAGGTTGTAAGATGCACACTCACTTCACTCTTGTGTTTCATGAGAAAGGCCCATACCCCACGAGTCTTGTCATCCACAATTTTAAGAAAAAAAAACGAAAATCATTCAAGGTGGGGGTAGCATAAGGTCCCCAAACATCACAATGTAAAATCTCAAAAGCATGATCAACATTAGAAGTACTACCAGTATAAGAGGATCTGGTTTGTTTTGCCAGAGGGCATACAGAACATATATGAGACAAAGTGTTTGACAATTGATCATGTAAGACTGTAATATGTCTTAGCTTAGCTACAGGAGCATGGCCAAGTCTTAGATGCCACAGAGCAGTGAAATCTGGTATGGCAGAGGGTAGAAAGAGGGGAAATGTAGGATGATGAGCAGTTGTATGAGCAATTGTTGGAGAAGAAAGCACCCGTCGACAGGCCTGGATGGAGTTGCAGTGATCAGGATCCATGTAGAACAGTCTGCCACATAGCTTACCAAATGCAATCATCTTCTTCCTTGCTCGGTCCTGGACAACACAAAACTCATCATCTAAGGTAATCTTGCATTTGTTTTCAAGGATCAATTGAGTAAGAGACAACAGATTGAAGTGAAAGGCTAGAATGCAAAGAACATTTGTGAATGTGAAGTGAGGTAATTTCATATTACCAATATGAGTAATTTGATGCATATTTCCATATGGGAGATGAATAAAGGTATTTGGTGTGGGTTTGGGATTGTCAAGCAAAGAGAGATCAAAGGTGATGTGGTCGATTGCTCCACTATCCATGATTCACAAATTACCAGTTTGAAAGGTGTTTAAACAAAGTTTACCTGCAAGGTGTGACTCATGACTTGGGGTGTTAGATTGCTCAAGAAATTGGATGAAATTTGCTACCAGACGATGGTGATCAGAAGATAAGGTTCCTTTGCTTGTGCCTTGAGACTGCAGAAAGTCTTGCACATAAGAGGTCCCCACTGAATTGGCCTTGCAGGAGTACTTCATCTCCCCCTTTTTCTTGTTTGAACCCCTGCCAACCCTTTTTTGATCATCTGATCTTGGTGTCTGGGGCTTGTCTTTACTCTTTGGGTAGCCAACAAGTTCCCAACATCTCTCCAACTTGTGATTTCCTCCACAATGACCACACTTTTCCCTTCTTCGTGTGTCATCAGAGGATGGAGGTGTTGAAATGGCCCCTTGCTTTGACATCATAGCTGTGATTTCTGAGAAAGATGTGGATGCCTTTGACCCCATTTCACCCTGCATCAAGAGAGAGTATGCAGTGCTAACTGTGGGTAAAGGTGTGCCCATCAAGATCTGTCGTCTAGCAATATATATCAAACTTCTCATTAAGCTCCATCAGAAACTTCATCAACTTATCTTCTTGATCAGCTTCCTCAATCAACTTTTGCAGGTTGCACTCACATTTTCCACACTTGCAGATCAGAGGAGTAGATACATCACTCAATTGCTTCCATAAGCCTTTCATCTTTGTAAAGAAATCAGTTAGAGACAAATTCTTTTGATCACAATTATGAATTTCTTTCTTAATCTGGAAAATTAATGGTGCATTCTTTGACCATATCTTTCTTCAAGATCTTACCACATTTCCCTAGCTGTATCATACTCATCTAAGGTGTTATAAATCTCGCTAGAAACTGTGTTAAGGATCCAAAAACAGACCATATCATTGCACCTAATCCATTGCAATCCATTCTCTTGATTTCTGAGATCTAAGCCTTCAACTAACCAGAGTTTATTCTTGACTGATACAGCTTTAACCATCGACTTCTTCCATTGTCAATAGTTGTCACCAGTGAGCTTTATTGTAGAGACAATCATACCTGAATTGTCTAAGGGATGAATGAAGAGAGAATTTTACAGTTCTGATGTTGTAATTGTATCATGACGATTTCGTTCTCCTGAGCGATCACCATTTATGTCCGCCATTTTCTTGAATCTCGATCAGAACTTGAGCATCCGAGAAAGCAACGAGATCAGAGGATTGAACGAAGACAGATGCGTGGAAACGAGGCCTCAGAGCATCTCCTGCTCTGATACCATAATGTTGCGCTGTGATATATTGATCAATCATACAACCATGAAAGAGTAAAAGAGAGAACGAAGAAGCTCTGAATTGGACAATGTATTGAACTGAATTGATTGTGTACAATTACGGAGAACTCCCTTATTTATACTAAAGAGGGAGTTAGTTATATAGCTATAGGGTTCGTATGAGACGGGGTTAATAAACTGACTAAAATTATAAATAGGGTAAAAAATTATAAACTGTTGGTAAAAATAGTTAAAAATTTATGAAAAAATATAAACTCCGTATGGAGCGAAAAACAGTTTATTTGTAAAAAGTGGAGTTTATTTGGTTTTTATTAGGGGTATTGTGGTCCTTTCAAACCAAATAAGATAAAACAGAAGGGGTAAAATAGTAATTATGGAATATAAACCTAAAAAATAAGCTTCAATCTGCAACTTATTTATAAACCCTTTTTTAAATCGACTAAAGCTTATTTGTTGTTCCCATACACCGTTTAAACTCGTTTATTTTTTTAACAGCTAATAATTTCACACTTTTTAATTTGTTTATATGACAGCCATACACACCCATATTCTCCTGCTACACATACACATACAAGCATATATATGAACCCTCACATTACATCAAAACCCCTTTTAAATATTCCACTTATAAGAGTTTCAATAATTCGAACCTCTAGTTTTATCTACTTTTTTACACGTAAAAGAATCTTATCCATATCCATTATATTTTTACACTATTAAGAAAGAGCACAACAAAATGGTACTAGTATTTATTCACAACTGACCAATCACAAGTTGGTGTAGTGGTTATGGGGCTACATCCCATGCCTCGAGGTTCGAAGTTCGAATCCCCGTGGAAACATGGAGACACTTGTGAGTGGGAGGGTCAACCCCTTAATGGGCCTACAGTACCCGATCCAGATGTAGAGCGACTGAGTCGATCGAACTGGACTAAGATCAAAAAAGTATTTATTCACAACTAGAAACATAATTTTTCAACTTTATTTAAAAAAAATCATCTTTATTCCAAAATAAATGATAATTAAACGTACACATTGATACATATAGACATCCAAACCCTAAACAAATTAAATTGAGCACAAATTAAAAAAAAATCACATTCACTCCTAATCCGATCGAGTAGATCGATCGATCAAAAGCTGGCTTTCACCAGCTTCGTAATCTTGGGGCCCAACGCCGACTCCAGCGTGCCTGCGGCGGCGTCGATCTCGAACGAGTCGTAGCGCAAGAACAGCTCCACCACCAGCAGCCTCGTCACGAACTCCACGAAATCCTTGCCGGGGCACTGCTTATTGTTCACCGTCGGCGTCTCCGTCTCCCGCCCGTTCGACCACAAAACATGGCTCAACAGCCTCTCCCCCTGATCCCCGACGAACCGATCCACCACGTACTCCTCCGGCCGGTCGAATATCACCGGGTCCTTGGTGGCGAACGGCTGGTACCCGAATAGCATCTCCCCTGCCTTCACCTCGAACACCGAGTCGTGCGACTCGATCACGAGGTCCTTCTTGGCCCGCCCGTACTGGAACTGTACGGGCGGGTCGATCCTCAGCGCTTCGTACACCGCCGATTTCATCAGCGGCATCTGCTCCATCGCCGCCATCGTCACCTCCCCGTTGGCGGCTTTCACCGCCGTACGGATCTCCCTCGCTAGCTCCAAGTGGACCTTCTCTCCGGCGCCCCCGAGGCGCTTCATTAGGGCCGGAAACACGAAGTTCATCCCTCCGAAGGTGTTGAAGCACGTCACGAAGAGGAGGTTGTGGCAGGCCTCCTCCTTGGAGAGCCCGAGCTGGACCGCTTCGTCGAGGATCGGGCCCGCGTTCTCGTAGAAGAAGTTGTAGAGCTTGTTGTAGTCTCTCTTGAGGAGTATCGAAGGCAATCGGAAGGTTCGGATCGTGATCTCCTCGATGAATTTGGGGAGGCCGAGGTGGAGGATCGGGGCGAGCTGGAACAGGACCCAAGCCGCGATGATTTTCGGGGCGTTGTCCTTGAGATCGGATCGGGCCGGGTCGGCCCAGTACCAGGCCTGTGATAGGAAATCGAAGGCGGCGGTGGCGGCTGGGCTGGTGAACTCGGCGTGGTTCTTGGAGGCGATCTCGGACTCGAGCTTGTCGAAGAGCTTGGAGTAGCTAGAATGGAACTCGGGGATGACGCGGTCGCGGGTGGACTTGAGGAGGAAGAAGACGAGGCGCTTGAGCTTCTCATGGTTGGGCTCCGACGGGTCGAGGTAGGAGAGGATGCGGTAGCCGCCGGTGAGGCTAAGGGAGGGCATGTAGGTGCCGGTGAAGACGTCCCGCTTCTCGACCTTGGAGACGTCGAAGAGGACCGGGAACGACTTGCCGTCGAGCAAGACGATGACCCGCGGGTCTTTGGAGATGGGCGGGCCGGGCGGCATGTTGGCCCGGAACACGGTGGAGTCGTACTTCTTCACCCTCGACCGGAAGAACTCGTCCGTGCCTTGGTTGTAGAAGTAGTCGAGGCGGTCCTTGATGGGCCCGATGATCGGGGGCCCGTACTCGCCCGGGATGGGCCGGGTCGGCTTCGGGTCATTATTGGAGGAGCTGAGGGAGGGCAGTGGGGCGGTGGAGGTGGCGGTGATGGTGGTTGATCGGTGTCTCGGATGGCCGGTGGCGGAGGAGGAGGAGAAGGGGAGACTCGAAAGAGGAGAGGTGGACATCGGAGATGATCGGATAAGAGAGTTAATTGCAAAAGATTTGAGAGGGGAGTGCATTATGTTGAATAGGTGATTGGAGGGATGGATTATATAGAGGAGGAGGTGGTGCCGTGTCGGTGGAAATGCACGGATCAGGATTTAAAGGAGGTGTGCTAAATTGCTACAATTAATTTGATGCTACTAGCACTTAGGGGTAAAATTTATACAAAGAGACTACCCTTGAAATATACATACAGTACTTTTTTAAAAATTTATAAAATCAATTGGCAAATGAATTTTTTTTTAAAAAAATATGTATAAAATTTTAATATATAAGATTAATTTTCATAAATAAGATGATAATTTTGTACTTTAAAAATTGTGATAATTATTTACCAAAAGAGAATAAAAAATATGGATTTTTTTTTCAAAAATTAAAGAAATCACAATATAATATATAATTCGTAATGAAGCAATTTTGTATTAACTCAATTATAACCCGATCATGAAATAGGAATTCCTGATGTACCGTTAGCCAGCAGTGTCATCGTTTTGTGACGATTAGCTCCGGGTTTAGCCTACGTTGTCCTTAACCTTTTGGGTTAGACTCGTTTGTTCGATATGGGTTGTTTGATTGCCGCTTTTTGTATAGCACCGTTTTATGTTTGACAATTTATCGCCTGTCAACTTTATCGGCCTCTCGAGGAACTAGATTTATCCGATCCTCGAATTATAACCTAATCAATAATAATAATAATAATAATAATAATAATAAGTCGATCATGAAAGGGATCCTTCTTACCTTATTCATGGGCGAACCAAAAGAAATATTATTCTACGATTAGCAATTCCAAAATTTAAATTTGCAAATTAAATCGTTGAACATTTACGGATTGATTGAAAATGACACATACTTTTAATGTCCTACTAGAAAAAAGAAGAATAAAAAACCATTTTTACTTACCTTTCAATATTTGAAAATTATATAACAATTTTAGAATGAGGCACTAAATTGAAATAAAAGTGAGTGGTTGATTTTGACCTTGGGGGAAGATAACATCAAATACAAATTACTTCAATATATGTCCATCCTAACAAGTTCAATACTAAAAACAATCATATGATAATTCTATAAGGTAAGTGTACGTACTTGATTAACCATTGATTATGAACATTTTTATTTCGACCTCATTTTCGTTGAATATTCAAGTAATAATAATTTTGTATTGATTTATAAATACTCCCTAATAAACTTGCATTTAATAAACTGACATATAGGTTGAATAGTTGGCGGGTTTGAAAAGATTACTTGTCATCCAAAATAGTAGTCACAAAAACTCCCAAATTGCTGGTTCATTTGATTTTTTTTTATAAGGGATTCCACCCTAAATCCAAATTAACAAGTGAGAACGGTGAACAACTTGTCCAAATGCGTAATTTTATACTTGGTGACTTGGTGTGGTGTTTTAATTTTAGACTAGTCTACAATAAAAAGAGAATACCAATTATAGAACTCTAGACCCCTTCATTCCCATTTAATTGGCCTCAGTCTATATCTATCTATCTATATCAATCTATATATACTATAAAACAAAACATTTTTTTGTTTATATGTCATCTGAAATCGCTTTATATATATTTTTTTTAGAATTATTAATAGGTAAAACTAATTAAAATACTTCAAACCCACTTTGAAGGTATGGTAAAAATATATCCTCAACTTTCGAATGTAATAAAAATATTCTGAACTTTGAGTGTAGTGGTAATATATTACCACGAGTTTTCTCACGGGTCAAACATGATGACAAGGCAACCTACATAAATTTTTATTTTGACAACAAAATTAAACCCGAAAAACCAAATTTATTCAACCAAGCAACTAATTTGATCAAAATTGCCTCAAATTAACACAACACGACTATTGCTAACTCAAACCGACAACAAAACTAAACCGACAATAAAATAAACAACGAATGGGAAAAGACAAAACTGACTCAGCCAAGCCCGTCAATGAATAAGAGGAAAAAGATGTGAGAGAGACAGCTCAAGATAGCCGACCACGAGCGAGGAAGAATGTCATTGAAGAGGAACCATGAGCTGTCTGGAAGACATGGATGACAGTTCAAGAGGTGACTACGGAAGAAGACAGGGGGAGGAAAAGACGTTGGATATGAACCCGGTCTAAATCTTTATTTTTTTTTCCTAAGGAAATCGTTCAAGAAAACTCATGTGAAAAAAAATCCACGAAGGCTGCCTTGTCAGCATTTTTTACCCGTGTGAAAACCCGAGGTAATATATTACCACTACCCTCAAAGGTCGGGATATTTTTATTATATTTGAAAGTTGAGGATATATTTTTACCACACCCCCAAAGGTGGAGTTATTTTAATTAGTTTTCCCTTATTAATATTGCACATTCTCTTTGACTTTATTTTTTGGTACTCTCACCAAAAAAGAATGATCTGACTAGAGCAAAAACGAGAATTGCTTCCATTTCTGAATGGCATGAAACCATCCTGCCAAATGACTTCTGCTACCTTCAACTCTTCTTTTCTAAACGTCCTTCATGCTTGAAACAAATTACCGTTGATCCGATGTGCAAACGGAGATATAGGTTCCTAAAATGGCACCAAGTGAACAGACACCGGGTAATAGAAATTGATACGAAGAACAGTGGATCAAATAGATACAGATTCATGTATCAACCAAATATCAGGTTCTCTCTATCTTGTGTCTCTCGATCTGTATACCCATATCAAATTCCTTTTTGGTTTGAATCTAGAACTGGTAAACCAGAAAGGAGTCGAGTCTCTTCTTCTTCCCAAGAAGAAGGCAGAAATGAACAACACGATCCTAGAACTGATCCGATGAGATAGATAATTGAAAGCTTTGATAATGTATACATGATTGGACGATTGTCTGAGCATTCGTATCCGCCGTTTGTGCTTAGAAAATGAAAGGATTTCCTTTTGCATTTGATTTGGGTTGTTGTTATGTATGCCTCAGTTGCTAGGAAAATGAAACGAGACCCTAAACTGAAAGAGAAGTCAAAATCAAACAAGAAAGACAAAAGAACAACGAACAAAATTGATTATAGAACAAAGAATAAAACCTTTAATCTCAAGATAGAACAAGGAAATGAAGTTGTGTTCTATAATCTCCTTGAAAAAATATGTGCAGGGATGAGAACTACTAGGATACTCAATCATAAACATACTGAACCCTCCAACATTGTATTTTATGAGAAGGTGGCTGATCAAAAATGAAATGATTAATTGATGTGAAGACCTAATCCAATGCGCCTTCTGGGCTCTTTGGCAAACCTGGCTTGTTTATGGGGTTACTGCACCCCATTATATCCTACAATAAGATATGAATAGACATAGACCCTCTCTAAACCAAAGAAAAGACAAACGAATAGAACCCCCCAAATCAAAGAGTTTAAAATGAGAATATGCTCATGGAACATATGCGGAATAGGTCGCAACAACCTATGGACAGAAATAGAATCATTTTGTAAAATTGAGAAAATTCAAGTAATTGCTCTATTAGAAACAAAAACTGAACGACAGGCAAAGGACACAGTTTGGGAAAAAGCCGGGTTTGATCATATGATTTGGGCCCCAGCAACATGAAGGGTTGAAGGATTATGTGTCTTATGGAAGAGTCATAATCTTCGGAATGAAGCACTAGAAATGGTTCATATGGATCAAAGATTCATAGTAATCAGATATGAAAATAAACTCAGAAACATTACTATCAACATAGTCTTCGTCTATGGACCCCCTCATGAGAACGAAAAATTAAACTTCTGGGGCGGACTACAACAATACGTCCAAACCTTGGACTGCCCATTCATGATCATGGGTGGTTTAAATGAAATCCAAAATAGCCCAGAAAAAGGAGGGATAGAACCACATCCAAACAGATATAGAATATTAACAGAATTTAAAGACAATTGCTTACTACAGGAAGTGCCTACGACTGGAAACATTTTTACATGGAGGAAAAATAGATCCAATAACAATAACATCATGGAAAAACTTGATAGAACCTTAATACAAGAGCAAATACTCACTTGGTTTCCCAACATCATAACAAAAAATCATGCATTTACGTCATCAGATCACTGTCCTATTGTAACAGAGTTAGATAACCAAGAACAATACAAGGCCCAACCTTTTAAATTTGAAAAAATGTGGACTACACGAAAAGATTACCGACACGTGGTCCAACAGGCTTGGAGATCAAACAGTGCGGGATCACATATGTACAACCTGGTGAAAAAAACGCAAATACTTAAGCGATTGACCAAAGAATGGAATAAGAAAACATTTGGAAATATATTCCGTCAATTAAAAGAAATCGATGATTCACTCATCGATTTACAAAATAGAAATGGAATATCCCAAAATAGAAACGATATCCAAAAGCAGAACAGACTTATAAATAAACGAGAGAAAATCTTATCATACCACAAAATGTATTAGAGCCAACGAGCAAAAACAAAACACCTTAAACTGACTGATACGAACTCAGGGTATTTCCACCGAATGGCATTAGGAAGGAGAAATAGAAAATTCATAAAAGAAATACAAACAATAGATGGCACACTAGCCACAGGAGAAGAAAATATTACAAGGGAAATAAAAAACGATTTCGAAAAAAGGTTTAGGATGCAACCCATTAACCATAACCTCCTAAATGATTACCTCTCGCTCATCAACACAGAAATCATTGATGATGACAATTCAAAGCTAACTGAAAAGATATCAAACCAGGAAATCAAAAATGCGTTCTTCTCGATTGGAAAAGATAAATCCCCAAGACCTGACGGAATGACAACAGAATTTTACCAGGAATATTGGGATATTGTAGGCCCATCATTCATAAAGGCAATCAAAGGATTTTTCCACTCTGGTCGAATCTTAAAACAAATCAACCACACTTTTATCACATTGATCCCAAAATGTGACAACCCGACAACTTCAAACCACTTTAGACCAATAAGCCTTTGCTCAACGATTTATAAAGCTATAGCCAAAATCATTGCAGAAAGGATGAAACCGATTTTAAAGAAAATTATTCACCCCCTCCAAGGGGCATTTATATTTGACAGGGCTATCCAAGACAATGTCTTAATAGCCCATGAAATCTTCCATTCATTTAAAAGTAGACGCGGAAAAGAATGATGCATTGTCGTCAAAATAGATATGGAGAAGGCATATGATAGAGTAGAATGGGACTTCCTATTCAAAGTTCTAGAAAAATTCGGCTTCTGCCGAAAATTCCGAACATGGATAGAGAAGTGTGTCCAGACCGTCTCTTTCTCAGTATTGGTTAATGACAGCCCCACGGACCCCTTCATACCAGGGAGAGGGATTAGACAAGAAAACCCACTCTCACCATATCTATTCATCATAGAAGCAGAAATCCTTGCTAGGAAACTACAAGATGCTTCAAACCAGCCAGACAAATCCATCGGATTCAAAATATCTAGATCAGGAATGACAATCCCTTTCCTATCCTTCGCGGACGATATGATGATATTCGTCAAGGAAAAGCAAGACTTGTGTCGAGAGGTGAAGAATATTATTGACGACTACTGTGCCATATCAGGACAAAAGGTCAATTTCCACAAATCGGCATTTCAAACTACCCCAAAAGTCCCGAACAGTACAAAACAATTGATCCAAAGTACAATCCATATCACAAACCAGATAGCGCTTGACAAATACCTAGGTTGTTCCTTTATCAATGGTCGAGTCAACCGAACCACATTTGAAGAAACAGTAACCAAAACTAGGCAACAACTCACGAAATGGAAAGCAAATTCTCTTTCACAAGAAGGAAGGGCGACCCTAATAAGATCAAACCTAGCAACTAAGCCAAATTTTATCATGCAAAATTTTATGCTCCCCGCAACAATCCATAAAGAACTTGACCAAATAAACATATCCTTCTTCTTGAAGAAAGATCAATCCTTCTCCCCCCTTATTAGTTGGGACAAGGTGTGTAAGCAGAAATGATTGGGAGGCGCATGAATACATAAAACAAAAGATATGAACCAAGCACTACAAATGAAATTGCTTTGGAAAATCTTAGCAGAGTCGTGAAACCCGTGGGTCCAAGTGATCAAAGAAAAATATTTGAAAGAAACCCCCATTCTTGAATACAAGCGAAAAGGTAATTCATCTTGGCAATGGGTCAAACTAATGGAACTAAAAAAGAATTCTGCAAAGGACTAATATGGCAAATCGGAAATGAAAAGATGATAAAATTTTGGAAGGACATCTGGCTAAACGGAAAACCATTACAAGGTCGACAACATCCAAACATCACAATCAATGAAAATCAAAAGGCGGAAAAATACATCGACATCAACAAGAAATGGAAAATTGATGAATTATCCAACATCCTTCCAATGGATGTGGTCAACAAGATCGATGACATCTACATACCAGAACACGAAAGAGAAGACAGACTATACTGGAAACCAAGTAAAAATGGTTGGTTCAGCACGACAAGTGCACTAGCACACATCACAAAGCAAAACACAGAAGAAACTTGTGACACGACATGGATATGGAACCTAGACACATTCCCGAAAGTAAAAAACTTCATCTGGAAACTTAGACTAGATGGAATCCCGACGAGAACCAGACTAGCAAACAAAGGCATTCATGTTCCACTATTTTGCGCTTTGTGTGACCGGACGGATGAAAGTCCAATCCATCTCTTTACCAAATGCCACAACACCCTACAACTGATTCACAAAATTGACCCAAACATTGAAAAAGTGATTCGAGAAATTGACACTAGAAACAAATCAATAAAAAACATTGTATGCGAAATTTTTACTAAACTCAACCACGAGCAAAAAGGAAGACTTGCGACGACATGGTGGAGTCTATGGACAAGCAGGAATCGGCAAGTATTTGAAAACCTCAATACACCATCCATCCATACTATGGAGAATTATACCAACCAACAAATATAGAAGTGGGCTGCCTCTAAATTGACCTTTGAAGAGAAGGCCACATATCAACACCAGAAAACTTGGACAACTCAACCACGGAGAAAAAGAAATTTAAGATGGAGCAAACCAGATGAGGGATCTTTCAAAATTAATTTTGATAGATCCAAACTATCTTCGGGTGAAGCTTCTGTAGGTTTCATTATTAGGGACCACAATGGGACAGTCATCCAGTGAGGCGGCTTCAAATGTGGACACATCTCAGCATTAGCGCCAGAGGCTCTGGCGATCAGAGGCAGCATCGCCAAGGCAAAGGAGCTTCGGCTTCCGAGCATCATGATTGAAGGCGACTGCATAACCGTCATCAATTGTTTGCGAGGCCTGTGGTGCTGCCCGTGGGAGATCGAGATGCTGATTTCTAACACCTTGCTCCTACTCCAACACTTTGATAAGGTGCAATTCGGCCATGTCTTCCAGGAGGTCAACTCGACCGCCGACAGGATCGCGCGTCTAATCCACACAACGCCCACACAGGACCTCCTCATCAATCCCGCTCTGCGTGTACTCATCCGCAAAGATGCCCTTGGGCGGTGGTCTAGCAAGATGTGGCCTCATCTAAATCTTTACCTTATCAAAAAAAAGGGGAAAAAACATACTAGAGAAATGAGGAGGCTAAAAATGATTCAAACAGTGGCGGGTTTGAAATCCAACTATTAAACACAAAGACACAACCAATTAGGTCAAACTAATTATGTGTTATTAGTAATCTTCCTATTTAATATATTTTGGATTTTTTAGGTGGGCTGCAGCAAAGTCCAACTCACCCCTAGGTCCATTGTACATGTATATCATCTTCATCTTAATTCTCTCATTTTTAACTAATCACATTCCCCCTCCCCCCCCCCCCCCCTTTTTCTCTATCTATATCTATATTGATTTATTTTATATGATTAACTTTAATGAGAACAATTTGACGAGGTGACAACCTCACCTTAATATATAATTATTTTTTAAGATGTTATATATTTTCTAATCAATTGATTTAATTCAAAATATTTTAATGCTAAATTTTTAACCAATCAAATTATAATAGAGGATTTTTTTTTTTCCTTGATATGTGCTACATTTTCTAATCATCTATATCTATATCTATTTATATCGATTTTTTTAAATATTCATTAAAAAAAATAAAAATTTACGGATGAATTCACACATTAAAACCATTTACACAAATATTCAAAATTTGCAGACACGTCAAAGAAACGCGGTCTGAAACCGCGTTTCATTTGTTCATTAGTTATTTATCCTCGGAGCTAGAAAAGAAATCGAATTTCTTATAACATCTACACCTCTGTTGATCCTTTGTAACTCCTTCAGTTGACAACAACATCGTCGATCCTTTGTATTCGCCAAACCTCCGCCGCACCCAATGTCATCTTCATCTTCCTTCTTCCTCTCTTCCGGTTTCAGAATCGGTGAGAAGAAGAAGGAGGCAGAACGGGTGGGAGAGGAGGTCGAGGAGGAGGAGGAGGGCGAGAAATCACCGGGATAGAAGAAGGGTGAGGAGAGAATCAAGGGTTTAACTACCTAAAAAAACATTGAAGGGGGGTTTAGTAGGCTAAAAAACTTTTAAATGGGCAAATTAGCTAATTAAAAGTTAATAGGGGTACAAAAGACCAAATTTACTCTCTTTTTTTAATCAAACTTGGCTTGTTTAGCTAGGAAATGAACGAGCTCGAGTCGAGCTTTTTTCAACCTCTAAGCAGTTACTTTGTCATAACAAATTAAATTAAAAGAAATTTTAGAAATTCCATAAAATTCGAGCTATTCGAGTTTAAATTGAATAAGTCGAGCTTTCAACTCAGGTTAAAATCATGTTCAACAACCTCAGCTTGTTTAGCTACATGAAAAAAGCTCGGTTCGAGCTCGTTCATTTTCTAACCAAGCCAAGCTTGATAAAAAAAAAAAAAAAAATTCATTTAAAAATTAGGCTCGGCTCAAGCTCATTTAACAAACGAACCAAGTTTGGACATAACAAATAACAAAGTTGGCTCCTTTGGCAATGTATACATGGCCTATTTTGTCATTTTCAACTTTAGGCGCTATTTGACAAGTTGTGGATTAGATATTCTTCATTGCACTTTGCCACGTTGGCTTCTATGTGCAAACTGCAAACCCATCCTTACATTATCCCGATTATATGCTATATTAGCTTCATGTGTTACACTATGACATGTTATATTACAACTCATCATTTGATTTGGTTTGAATGCATAAATCTTAATCGTGTTCGCTATATACACCCCAAATCATGCACGTCCTTGCATATTTAAAAGGGGTTAATTAATTTTTTTAAATGCTAATTAGTCAAAAGGGTTGCACGTCGTTAAGGACGTGCATTTTTTACCTTTGGATTTACAGTGTATCTATCAACACCCATCTTAATAAGGTAAAATATTATTTTAAAAAAAAAGATTGATGTGTACATGTATGAAATTATAATAAAAAAATTATTAAAAAATTAATATTTTATATAATTTTTAACTTTTTTAAAAAAGAGTAAAAAAGTTCAACGAAAAATATAATGAAACGGATGAATTAATTATTTTATCTCGATTTTTATGAGTATTTTAGTTGTATAATCAAATATTTATATAAACAAAATAAAATAAAGTCATTTTGCATAACTAGACCCCAAAAAAAAAAACTTTGCACAAATAGCCATGTGCCTTGATTATTTGCATGGGATAGAAAGTGGTCATTTTGTGCAAATAAAAAAGGTAACCGGGAGAGGAAGTTGCAGGTGAAGCTGAGACCGGCCACTGTAGCTCCTTCTTTTTGCTGAGAGAAATGAGGAGGGGGAGGTGTTGCACATGTCAGGGAATTGGGGTGTGGCTCCAATAAAGTAGGGAAAAAAGGGGGGCATTTATGAGGGGAAATGTAAATGATTGTAATTAAGAGTGTCAATCAACCCTTATAAAATCTTGATTGATGGGTGTCATTCCTTAGTAAATGCTGTGAAAAAACAGAGCCAACATAGGAAACGAGTGGCATGGTGAGGGAAAGCATCACCTTCATATCTAGGAACTGGACACGTTTGGCTTACCAAAAGAAGACATTAGTCTTACCAATAGGCCAACTATGTCCTACCATAGTTGGAATTTTGGATATAATATGGAGGGGAATGTCCGTAGCGGTTTGGGTGGGATGTCCGTGTAATTTTGGCGCCAAAAACAAGGTTCTTCATTGGGGGAAGAGGGATGACATCTGTCTGACCAATATTGTATATTTATCTTACCAATAACATATAGTTATCTTACCAATAGGCTTACCATGTCCTACCATACTTGAAATTTTCGAGAAATTTGGAGTGGATTGTCAGTAGCTTATTTGGCGGGTTGTCAGTGTAATTTAGGCGCCAAAACGGAGTTCTTCTTTGGGGGGGAAGGGGGGAGCATTTATGAGGGGAAATGCAATCATTGCATTGATGAGTGTTCCCCAAGCACATATATAAGCTTGTGAGGAGGATCTCAAACACCCCAACATGACCTGCAAAAAGTGAGGCAGAGCAGGAGAGAGCTGGAAAGGACGGGGGAAACCCAACCGTGCATCCGAGGAAACGATACAGTTGTCATCCTACCAATAGTACAGTTCTGACTTGCCAACAGTGTTGTACTGTCTTACCATTCCAGGAAAAGTGCAACAATTTTGTTGGTGGCAGTGGCAGCGATGGGTAAGTCATCTTGTACCTTTCCTTTGTAGGCGTTCCCCTTTATTATATCAGAACTATCCCCCAGGCTGATACTCTTTTCCCCTGATGTACCCCAGGTGATAGGGTATGCATCAATGTCGTGTTCGGCGGTTGGTGGGCTCCCGTAGGTGGGAGCTTGGTCTTCAAGGGAGAGGCACATACTTCAAGGGAGAGGCACGTGTTCATCAATTGGGTCGTTGGTGGGGGCGTCCAGGCTGAGAAAGGACTTCACATTCTCGTATCGGATGTGGGAGTTTGGCGTATCACATCGCATACACCTTGGGATGATGGTGTCGTCAATGTTGTGCCCGAAATGATTCCCAATCTCAGGGAAGGTCTCGTACACCCACAACTGCAAATACAATATGGTCAGATATTAGAACGCAGTTTGCATGACAAATTAAGCTATTTGGTAAGATCAATTTTCCCTTTGGTAGGATATTCATTCCCCATTGGTAAGATATAAATATCCATTTGGTAGGATATTTATACCCCATTGGTATGATACAAATTTTCACAATTGGCAAAAGATTATAACATTTTGTAAAACTTCACTAACCTGGAAGGCCATGGGGAATCCGTACAACGCGTAGGTCGGCCTGTCTTTAAGGTGACTCTTTGCAGCCAACATGTCCTTCAACGTGTCGTCGAGGCTTTCATGTAGCCTATCGTACACGAGCCTTCCCCAAGGGAACTCCAGAAAACGGTTTGTGTCCTCAAGAAACAGCTTCACAACCCACCCCCTTATTTGTGTCTTCTTCTCCAACCCAAACAGAACGCCCTCCACCATGACGAGGAGGGAAAGCTTGTACTTTTTCATGAGGGACCCCACGTCCGACTCTTTTTCGTGGGCCCAAGAACTTTCCACATCCTTCAACGTCACCCTCTCCTTCTTAAATAACTGGTAAATGCACTCCTTGTGGTCCCCCTCCATGACATCACTGGGGGTGGTGAGCAGTTAAGGCCCGTGATGATCGCGAACTCATGAAGAGAGAATCGAACGTGATGCCCTTGGAGGGAGTACCACGTCTCATGTGTCTTCCGAGTCTTCAGTTGGTGGAGAAGGCAGTAGTGCACCAGCGACGCAGAGAATTTGTTTCTCGACCCCATCTTCACAACGCCACAAAACTAGCTCTTGCTCAGGGCTTTGTAATCCTCCCGGTCAATGGTGAGGTCGATTCCTTCCAACAACTCGAAATTTGCATGGGACAGCGCCCTCCCTGAGAAGTGGTGTTTCTCTGGAACAGCAAGGACAACCTGCACATACATGTAAGAATCTTAGGTTTTGACATTTTTTCCCAACCTTTACAACCACAACCATGTAACTATCTCGGTTTCCTTACCTCCTGGCTGCTTGGTCCTGCACGACCTTTCTTATTCCCTGACTTCGACATTTTATATGATGTTTAAAGCGGGGGTACCTGTTAAACAATCACCAAACATCAAATCAGAAATTTAGGTCACATATTCTGTCATACATGCCAACAGTGACAATTTATTCTACCAACTTCATTTTCCTATCCTACCATTGCTGATATCCTCTTCTGTCCTACCAATTTCGCATTTCACACGTTTGGTTCATTTTACCTCTTTCACAACACATCATATAGGCAAGGAGATTAACCAAAACAAAATCACCATTTATTCATCATATTTTTAGGCATTTCATCAAACACTTGGTGGGCACTTACGGTTTCAACACTAAAAAACCAATCAACAAACACTAAAAAACCAATCAAGCAAAAATTCCTTCACCCTACTCGGCATACCAGATGTTCAATTTTATCCTCCCAATTTCGTTACCCGGTCCTACGAAATCTGCTACCATAAATTCAGACACAACCTTCGATAATCTGTCCTACCACATGTGCACATAAACCCTACCGATTACCCCCAATCATGTGGATTCCCTACTCATCTGACCCCCTCCTTGCCCTTTTGTCCCCAATTTCTTACCCAACATCACCTAACCCTTACCCATCCTTTTTCCGACACCCACAAACCCTAATCGCACCCACCTCTGCAAAATCGACTCACAATGTCACCCCTAACCCCCTCCTACTTCTTTCCTCCTCTACTGCTAGGCATCTACCCCAAAATCGTCTCAAATCCTTCACAATAACCGCACATCCATTACACCAATTTCGCAACTCAAACAAAATCTCCACAGTTGCTTACTTTCTCTTCGTCTTCAACATTCTCCTTCCTCCCAGGCGGTGACTGATGGCCTTCTTCTTCGACGAGTTCGTCCTCCGTCTCTCTCTGTGTATCGCTTCTCCTTTCTCTGATGGCCTTCCGTCTCTCTCTGTGTATCGCTTCTCCTTTCTCTGATGGCCTTCCGTCTCTCTCTGTGTATCGCTTTGAAATGAAACTGTCTCTCTCCCTTCCTCGTTTTAATTTGATAACCCCCTACAACCGGTTACAAACAGTTAAAAATAACCGGTTGTTTTATTTGCAAGAAATAGCCCGGCCATTTTGGGCCAATATTTCATCCTCTTGACTATTTGTGCAAATAAGCCCATTTTTTAACCTATTTTGTGCAATTTCCTCATAAAATAATTATATGATAATGATGCTTTTTGGAATCGAAAAATACCGTAAACAAAACGATAAGTAGTACTCCGTACTAAAAAAAAAAAAAAGTATAGTCTTTTCAAGAATTTAGACTTTTTTCAAATCATAGAAATCGTACTTATTTTGGTAAAATAAAATAAGTTTAAAATTGTACATAAATATCAAATTTATGAAAATTATAATAAGGAGAATATTTTCCTCAGAGGGAGTTCAATTTCTCACGTTTAATCAAATGATAAAAGAGTTATATATGGATATATTACCAATTACCAATTAAGCGAAAATGTGCATCTGACTACGACATCAACCATTAAAAATCAAGCAAGTGTAGTGAAAAGAAAATGAGACGTTGCTTCTTGCCTTCTGAATTCACACGTGTGTTCTATAGCCGACGACTGAAAATCCCTCATCCCTTCTTCTAGGACAAATGTTATTCAAAGGCATATGTCTCCAATCAAAACAGGTAATTTCTATTATAGAATAATACAACTCTCTAAATAAAACTCATGTGGAAAATATATACTCAACCACACAACATTTAGATCAAAATGACAATGGAAAAAAGCCTCAAACATGATACTATTCAGCATTGACAACTAATATATAGTCACTTATGAGCTCATATAGATAGGGCCTCCCTCATTTTGCACTCAAGATGTCAAAGTCTACTACCCTTGTTTATAAATATTTTCAATACGGAATATATATTAATCCCTTAGAAAAAAGCAATTCGAAAAATTAACCAATGTTAGAGATAAATTCTACACGGCCGAGTTTTATAGGCAATGTTCTAAAAAATGTTTAGCGGACGTTTGATAGCAGGGTACCGCTAAGCATCAAGACGGTTTGGCGGCCTTATTAGCGGTTTCTTGGCAGACAAAACGGATTTTGATTATTTTCTTATATTTATCTCATGAACTATGTATAAAATATATATTATGTAATAAAATATGCATTAATTTCGAGTCTATAGCATATCAAATAAAAAATCATCATGATCATTTTAAAGTTGTCCGAATCAAACATAAAATCACATAGATTTGTTCACATAAGTATCACAAGTTCATAATTGAGAAATTTGAAACCATAAAAACTAAATAATCTCAATTTAAAACCGCCTAAACCGATAAGTCTACGTCCTGTGCCCGCCAAAACCCATCCCCGCCACGCCCGAATTGCACCCGTCAAGGCCGCCAAGTCTCCGTCTTGCACCCGCCAAAACCGCCAAGCAGGGGCGGACCTATTTGTATGATGGGGGATGCTCAAGCATCCCCAAAAAAAAATTTGTTTTTTTTTAGTGTTAATTTCTTCATTTTTTCCGTCAAGCATCCCCAACTCCGGAAAAAAATTACAAAAGAATTTTTTTTTTACCTTTAAACATTCTCGGAATGATAAAAATTTTACCTTCAACTCTTCAAGTATCCCCTGAATGACGGTACAGGATCCGCCCCTGCCGCCAAGGTTTTGTTCCATTCCCTGTTGGAATGGTGGTTGTCCCACATCGGTAGTTTAGAGAATACTTGAACAACATATAAGGTTGGTGGGCTACTCCTCTCATTGCCAATTGGTTTTGAGATGGAACCCCGTTCGGGTTTATGTGTTGTTCGAGTCCTCCCGTATGTGGGCCCACACACACGACCTCCCTCCAGCGTCTTGACCCGCACTAGGACCAATCGAGTTTAACATGGTATCAGAGCCGGGTTCGGCTAGTTTCGGTCTTCGGATTGGTGGGGTCAGTGGCTGGCCTTGTAGCATGTCGCGGGCATTGGTTCCCATATAAGCGCATATGGCAAGTGCAACTTGTTGGCTAAAAATGCCGTTGCACTTGAGGGGGCGTGTTGGAATGGTGGTTGTCCCACATCGGTAGTTTAGAGAATACTTGAACAACATATAAGGTTGGTGGGCTACTCCTCTCATTGCCAATTGGTTTTGAGATGGAACCCCGTTCGGGTTTATGTGTTGTTCGAGTCTCCCGTATGTGGGCCCGCACACACGACCTCCCTCCAGCTTGTCTTGACCTCCCTCCACCCTCCCCCGATGGGGTGTCTGCATTGGTGGTGATCTGGAGCACAAACAACGAGATTCAGACAGTGAGAGGCAGTCATGGTTGTGGGTGTTGTGTAACCCGAATTGAGGTCTTAGTCTCTTTCATCTCATTGGTTGAAATTGTTCCTCTTCATTTTTCAATTTAGGTTCCATTGATAATTTCAGTTTGTTCGAAGTTGCACTCCCTCCTTTGTTTGAAGTCCACCCATAAATCTGCAAGACCAAAAAAGGTGTGGTAAGGGAGATGTAGACTCCGCTTGACAACAATAAGTAGTTTTTCATAGCTTTTGATTTTAATATTTTATAGTCTTAAATGAAATGAATATAGTTTAATCTTCACAAGTTTTCATTAACTCCCCTAACAGCTAGGTTTATCAAGCATCATACTAGCTTATTAACCTATATATAACACAAAATAATCTATCAGCTTCAGCTACTCCATCCGCTACCCTTGTGCCAAACATAACCGTAGGTACTTATTATTTGAAATTTTAGAGAGATTCAAGTTTTGTCTCTTGATTTTGCTCTACTTGTTGAGTGATTTAAAAAACAGATGGAAAAAAAGAGTAGATTAATTGGATGAGACCATGGATTTGAGGTTATAGGTTTGACAAAATCTTCGATTCATTTTATTCAAGAAAGTGCGGGCAGAAGTTGTCACTCGACAAGCTAAACTTGTAACGCACTTTCGATCAAGATTTTTTTGCAGGAACAACAATGGCCGCGATTGTAGAAGACTTGGCCATGACCATGAGTTTTATTACTGAAAGCAAGTTTTCATAAGCATAGTGCCGCGACCGCCAAAACTCCACATTTTGTTTAAATGAATTCTAGTTGGGTCTCTATTCTATCTTTTAAAAGACTGTTTGGATGAGTATTAAGAATGCTTTAGGGTTTATTTCAAGGGATCATAAACTTTTATGCACTTTTGACAATTGAAAAAACTCTAGAGGTGAGTCTCCATGACAATGAAGTGTTAAACCCTTCCGTTTTGTTTATAGATTGAATCTTTGGTTTGCATAAAGGTGTGAGGTTTCTATTCATATTCTATTCTTATTGATTCATATTTATTCTTTTGTGGTTATTGTTGAATATTTTTTATTTCGTCAATCCAGGGCAACTAGTTGAGATTATTGTTAGGATTTTGTAGATTCCTCGTAAAGAACATAAGAGCAAACATGCATTTCTAGGACTTGTATGACTAAATTGGTGTATAGAGAATCAACTATATGTGAATCATTGACTCGTAGTTTGGTGTTGCTTGTACCTTGATTAATATCTAATTTTATTGGTATTCTCTGGGTGAAATCCTACCATACCGTATTGCTTAGGAATATGATATTTATGACTCATAGGACTAGTAATTTACATAAGATCAAGACAAAGACAATAATAGGATGAAAAGAGAATTTATAGAAGAATCTATGACCAACTTGACCAAACTAAAGATTAAACCAATTCTCTTAATTGTTAATTCTCATTAACTTAATTATTTTAATTATTTTGTTTTCTTTATCTCAATCACCAAAGCCCCTTTTTCTACTAATTGATTAGAAATACTTGATTATTTATGGGACCGACCTCGTATTTAACCCTATACTAGTACTAGTTTGTAAATTTAAGTTTTACTTTTGATATAAATAACGACAAAGACAAATTCTTCTGGTTAGGTTTAGATTATTAAAGTTTTTGGATTTTGTGGGTTTATTGTATGTAAGCAAAATTTGGATTTAGTACTAGATTAATCATGCTTATTGAAGAATGTGTGAAAACTATCTCATTTTTTGTTCTTGTTAACGATGGCCCAACAAAAAAAAAATTAAACTAGGTCGTGGATTTTGGCAAGGGATCCCATCTCACCACACCTATTCACCACCGATGAAGAAATTCTAACACGAAAACTACAATGGATATGTGATGAATCAAGTAAAATACTAGGCTTGTCGATACTAGATCAAGAACCAAAATATGTTTCCTATCTTTCGCTACGATATCATGATCTTTACAAAAGCAAGTACGGAATCATGCCTCAAAGTGAAATAAATTATTGATGATCACTGCAATATTTTGGGATAAAAGGTAAATTTTAACAAATCGGCAACAAATATATGAGATGTCCGATCACCAACAACCATCCTACAAAGGCAACAAATATAAACCCTCCTACACATCACCAACAATCATACCTATAATAAATACATGAGATGTCCAATCATAAATGACCGAGTAAACAAGAATACATTTGGAGATATAATTTACAAAATAAGAAACCAATTGACCAAATAGAAGACAAACTCATTCTCCCAATAGGGATACACAATTCTTATTATATTTAATTTGGCCATGAAACCAAACTATGTGATGCAAGGCTTCATGCTAGCAACAAACACCTACAAAGAATTAGATAAAAGAAATAAATCCTTCTTTGGAAACAAAGATGACATTATATAAATCACTAATTGGATATTTGGATGAGACAAAATATTTAAGACGAAAAAAAAATGGAGTAGGCCTACACAATTTGAAAGATATTAATGAATTACTTCAAATGAAACTACTCTATAAGATCCTTGCGGAACCAGGGAACCTTTGGGTGAAAACTACTAAAGAAAAGGATGTGAAAAATAAATCTCTCTAGGAATACCATAAGAAGACACAAACATTTTGGCAGGGGACAAAACTCACGGAAATAAAAGATGAATTCCTTGGAAAGACGTATGGATTGAAGGAGGTAAACTCCTAGATCAATTTCTACCAAACTGCTTGATAGCTGAAAATGAAAAGGTTATGTAGTACATAATACTAAATAAGAAATGGAAAACTGGAAAACTTAGACAGGTACCACCCCTAAATATCGTTCAGATGATTCAAAATACCAAGATACCAATAACAGACATTGAGGATTACCCCTATTGACGTGCCAGGTGACATGACTTGTTCACGACATTTTCAGCTCTAGATAGGATCACAGAAAGCCAAACGAATCAAATGAGTGACATCGCTTGGATTTGGAAGATCGAGTGCCATGCAAAAGTTAAAAAATTCCTTTGAAAACTGGTCAAGATTGGAACCCCAATAAAAACAAGACTAGCACAAAAAGGAGTAACAATCCAATTACCTTGTATTTTTTTGTAGCCGGCTTAACAAAAATAATACACATCTCTTCACTAGCTGCATGCACTCGCTACAAGTGCTCTAAAAAATTGATAATGCGACGACCAATGTCGTAAAAGTAACAAATAGAATTGACCGAACAATCAGACAAGTCACGAATGACATTTTTCACTCAATTAAATAAAACACAAAATCGACCCTAGCGACCTTGTGGTGGAGCATTTGAACTATTAGGAACAAAATAACTTTCAATGACGATAACTTCACAAATAATAGGAAACAGAAAATGTGTCTACGACAACTTCTTAATCAACTCAGTGATTCCAAGACCACCTTCGAGGAAAATACTTCAACGGAAATTACTTGTCCATATAACCAACCTAGGAAAAAGAAAAACAAAAGGTGGAAAAAGTCGATAATGGGACACCTCAAAATTAGTCTGACGGGTCCAAACTTCATAGAGATCTTGCTACGACCATATTTGTCATACAAGATTCAAATGGCTTGATCATCTCTTCAGGCAGCCTCAAATTCGGTTTTGCCTCCCCGTTGTAGCACTGAAGACCAGTTTTGCAGCTACAAAAACCTCAGTCTTCAACGAATCTATATCAAGGGAGACATGCTCACGATCATCAACTCCATCATTAGCAAGTGTAGATATACCTTTG
This sequence comes from Persicaria tinctoria, assembly GCA_037127255.1. NCBI lineage: Eukaryota > Viridiplantae > Streptophyta > Magnoliopsida > Caryophyllales > Polygonaceae > Persicaria > Persicaria tinctoria. Next base: position 12,293,967 of record JBANSL010000007.1, on the reverse strand, counting down.
GGAGATTGAGATGGCCATCACGGACATTTTGCAGCTACTTCGTCATTTTGAGTGGTCTTTTTGCACGCGTCTTTCATGAACTTAACCAAGACAGCTGCTAAATACAATGGAGCACGGGACGATCATGTGGAACAACTCTTCGAAGCAACTACAGTTGGTGTTGGTTGGAGGGTAACCCCGGGGGAGCCTGTGGTGCAATTAGGGCCCTTTTGGAACACGCGCCAGGAGATTGAACAAGCGATTGTCGATTGATGATTTTGAGATTTGTGTTAACGGGTTTGAGAGGGCAAAGCACTGGACTTAATCACAACTATCCGATTTATACAAACATTTAACAACATATAGGGCAATTCCAAGTACACAAAAAAATGCAACAGCTATCCAACATATTAAGCAACACATGAACATTGTACAAACACAATGAAACATCAACAAGGCATGGAAAAAGCATGGTATTTGATTTAGGACAGCAAATCCCATTGCCAATTTTACCTCCTGAATGCATTGCCTTCGGTTGCTGATGATCTACTCTGCAGAAAATGGGAGCGACGGCGAACGCTCTCCTCAATAGTAGAGCTACCTCCTTGCTCAGCTCCATACACACTCTTATGGGCAGCATCCAAGAATGACTTGCCGCCTGGTGCAACAGTCCGGGTAGCCTCCCGTGCATCATTCTCGTCCACCTTCTTCAGCCGTTTCCATCTTAGCTCCTCGTGCACCTCAGCGTCCCTCTGCATTTCTCGCAACCTTGCTGCTCTTTCCTCTTCAGACAGCTTAGGGGCTGCGTTTCTTCGCCTATGCTGCGGACCAGAATCATATCTACCTCCTGAAGCTGCTTTATCAGTCCGCTCATCTTTTGCCTGAGGATTTTCGTGCTGGTGGCTCTTCATTTGCCTGCGATATTCTCCTCTTTCTTCTCTTGATTCCACTGGGCTTCTCTCTCGGTACCTTTGCTGCCTAGTCTCCCTCTCTGAGTCTCTGTGTCCTCTGCTAGTTCTTTCATCGGCTTTTTCCCTGTGCTTAGCATCTTGGTTACTTCGTTTTTCTTTACCTCTAGTGTCATCATCCTCTGAGTCAGCTCGGTGCTTTGATGAAGCATGCTTCCGATGCTTTCTGTCATCATCCTCTGAGTCAGATTGATACTTGGTAGAAGCCTGCTTTTTACCCTTTCTGTCATCATCCTCTGAGTCAGAACGGTGCTTTGATGAAGCAAGCTTCCGACGCTTTCTGTCATCATCCTCTGAATCAGATCGGTACTTGGTTGAAGCATGCTTTGTACCCTTTCTGTCATCATCCTCTGAGTCCGAATGGTGCTTTGATGAAGCATGCTTGTGATGCTTTCTTTCACCATCCTCTAGGTCTGATCGGTGCTTTGATGAAGCATGCTTGCGATGCTTTCTGTCATCGTCCTCTGAGTCGGATTGGTTCTTTGATGAAGAATGTTTCCTATGCTTTCTTTTGGCCTTCTTATGCTCACTAACATCATCTTCACGTTTCTTGGATTCCACACTCTTGCGAATCATAGCCATCTTTACAGGATTGTTCTTAATCCGTGCAAGAGCATCTTGCTCCCGCTGTCGAATCATCAGCAAAGGATCAGAATGAAGTTTTCTCCATGCGTCATTCGCAGAATGTTGCTTCTCCTCGAACAAGGCTCCAGGTACAGCGTCCTGCTGTTTTCCGGCTGATGACGAAGCACCCACCTCATTGTTCGTCGGTTGTGGTAAGGCTTCAAGTGACTTAAAACCACCCCCGTCAGAACTGCTTTTTCCAACAGACAATCCAGAGTCATACAAGAACTCCAACCTCTCCTGCCTCGGGACAAGACCTGCTTGTTCTTGAAGACGGCGGAATTCAGAACGCTCCTTCTCCTCCTGTATTTGCTTGCGGAGCTCCTCCAACTTTTTTTGTTCTGCTTCATGCTTCTGCTCCGCCTTCCATACATTCTCTATGTTCCGGAGGCTTCCTGTATGCCATCCTTTCTTATTCAAAAACTTCAAAGCCATCGGGAATTAGGCAGTGAAAATTGACTTGGTCAGCTACAAAATCTTCCCGTTATTAAAGATTCCTTTCTTGCCTCTGCAGAAGATAAAGCACAAAAGATCACATGAATACAGCACTATGATATGACCAACATCAAGTTTGCAAAACAACAAAACACATAGTATATTTATGAAACCTAAGGCAATATACAATGAAATTGAAGTTAATATTAAACAAACAATTGACATAAAATATGTCAATAGCACAGAGGAAAATCTACAGAAGCAATCAACCATCACTCCATAAACAAGAAAAATGTCACTAGTGCGCATAGTAGAGGCCTAGCAGAAATAATTCCCAATAACCATGACAGATTACATCTTGAACCTTTTGGGCATATCAATTAGGAAGACTGACTAATTTTGATTTGAGGATGGGCACAAAGCAGGTAATAAGAGAGCTTGATTTTGAGAAGACTGGTGGCCTATGTTGTCTAGATACCATTCTGAAACAAAGAGATCTGCGAAGTGAAAAAAAAAATATACAAGCTAAAATCTTCCAGCAAGCATTAAACCGAAGGCAATCTAGGTTACAGAAACCCTAAAATAAACCCCGAAAGGCCCGAGATCATTGAATTTCCCTCCAAACTCTATTGTTTATACTGATCCAAGGTCAGAAACAGCTGGTGCTACATTGGCACAATACATACAAAGGGCAGTGATATCAAGATCGAAATTCTAGGGTACCCTAGTCCTGTCCTGCGATCCAAGATCGAAATTCCTAAATCAGGCAAATCCTAACCACTGATTATCATGTCCAAAATCTAATGCAAGTCCAAACCCTCCCTGATCTCATGTACATTAGAGCATCATAAACAGCATGTTTCACGGAGGATTTGATTAACTGGGTCACTGCCAAATCAATAGAGACGCGATAACAAAGGAATACATAACCAAGGCCACCACCCTACCTAGCAATTCGAAAACAGTCTCGTAATGATTCGGAAACTCACCTGAATAGATAGATCAGCGATTCAATCACGTCGCTTCCCCAATTCGAAAAATCGCCCGCCGGGCTATCCGAAGGTTTTTTAGGATTTAGGAGCGCTTCCCCTTTTTTCCCCTAAAACCGATTTAGGGCTACAGTGTAGAGATTTTTTTTTTAAAGTCAGCCAAGGGTGTGTGGCAAAATGGTAATTAAAGGGCATTAAACAAAACTGGGCCATGAGTCACAAAACTACAAAAGGCCGTCCAAATTTTGCTCAAAGAGCCCAATTTTTATTTTCCCATTGGACTTAAGTCACAAAACTACGCAAACGCCATAAAATAATATTCTTTCCGTCTTAAACAAAACTAGTCCAGAAAACCCGGCACACGAAAAAGTCGAGAAAGTCTGTTTTTTTTTTTTTTTTTATTAGGCAAGGATTCGGATGAGTTAACTATCTGAAAACATCCTGCTGGATGAGGTCACGAAGACCTAAATCATGGGATAAATCTGGTGCCTTGGTAGAATAGCTAAGGTGTTCAACTTTATCTGCCGCTCTGTTACCAATCCGGGGAATGTGGGATATCCCTATGTGTTGTATTTCTTGAAGTAATACGAGAATATCGGACATTATCATATCTATTTCCCATAGGCAGTTTGTTTTGGTTTGTGGATAGTCAGTGATTATTTTTTAATCTCCTTCTATGATTAGATCACCAATTTTTAATTTTTTTTGCCTTTTCAATGCCTTGTCTAAGTGCTAAAGTTTCCGCCATAATTGGAGATTGTCTACCGACTGGACCGCCATCCACGAAGATAGGGTTATCATTCCAGTCCCGAATGATGAACCCTATCAGGCCCGTGCATTAGCCAGTTCAGGTGGCCCAACGGAACAGGGCCCCCAAAATTTTAGGGCTCAATACCAATTATATTTGGTATATAATAAAAGTCTTCCAAAATCTTTTAATTGTACATATTGGCTCACTGGTACCGTGGCACGCATGGCGTAAGTAGACAACGCCCCCCACCCGCGTTCGAATCTCATTAAATTCAAGGTTTTTTTTTTTTTTTCACCCTTTCAAGAGCTTGACGTTAAAAAAAATTCCCTTCCAATAGCTGCTTTTTTTAGAGGAAAAAATATACTATAAATTAGTGTTGTTATTGATTTGAGTTTTCAATCCTTCTCTTTTAAGAAAACCTCACAAACAAAATTCATCATTATATAAATTAGTACTATTTTTTTTAAATTGTGATAGGAAATTACAAAATATAGAAGTTTTGCAAGAATCATTTATAATATTTTTATGCCAAAGCTTTAATAAAAAAATAAAAGTTCTCTTTTTTTTCCCTAAATTTTATAAGAAAATTTCTCTAACACATTTATATAAAATTAATTTATAAATAATATAATCGAGCCTAAGTTTTTAGCACAGGGCCCCCGAAAAGATTGGCACGGCCCTGAACCCTATGGAGCTCTTGGAATTTGCAAAGCTTGATCCATCGAAGTTTAATTTGTATTTGCCTTCTGGCGGTTTTCTCCATTGGTGGTTTGTCGTGATCTTTCTTGGTCTGTCTTTGCTCTTACACGGAAGTTTTTGGTCTTCTCCTTTTATTCTTAACTTGCAGGCCCTTTTCCAATTCTTTCAGTTATCCAATATCATTTTTCCAATCCCTTCTGAGGAGGGGATTTTTCCGTCTCTAAATATAATTTGATTTCTGATGAACCAGATTGTCCACCATCTAATAGCTATGGTTTGTTTGGTTTTTGTTGAGCACTTATATCCTATTATTTGCATAACTTGATTCATATCTCTGTTGTCTGCCAGAAGCGTGTTTATTAGTAAGGCTATGTCGCTTGGTAGTTGTTCTTGGGCGTTGTTAAGGGGGCATTCCAAGAATATGTGGATACCGTCTTCGGTGGAGTGATTGCAGAAGCAGCAGGTGGATGGTACAACTACACCCTTTTTGTGTTAGTCAAGTCGCAGTTGGGAGTCCCTTCTGCCTAATCTTTCAGGTGAAGTTCTTAACTTTAGGATGGGCGTCAATTTTCCAAATCCAGTTGAAGTTGTCCTGTATTATATTTGAGTTGGATGTTATTAGGTTATAGACTTATAGGCACTTGATGTTGTGAACCAGCCCTTTTTAGCAGGCCACCAGTACAATCTGTCTAGTAGAGGGGCTTTTGGCAATGGGATTTTCATAATTTCCTCTATTATTGTAGCTGGTAGGATCGGTTCAAGTTTTTCTTTCCACCATTGTCCTCCCATGATGTATTCGCTTATTGTTTCATTTCGTTAACGCTGGATTGGGGTCCACCCGATCAATTAGAGGTTGTTTCGAAATCCAGTTGTCTTTCCAAAATTTGATTGTTTTTCCATCCCTGACTGCCCACACGAGTCCCGACTTAAACTTTGGGATTAGGAGGCTAAGTTTCAACCATTGCCAGGAAGCATTCCCTTTTTTCTCATAGTTTAGGATGTGGCTTTCTTTTAAGTATTTGTGCGAGATTATTTTGACCCAAATATTTTCCGGTTCTGAAAGTATTTTCCATAGGAGTTTGAGCTGCAGTGCTTCATTCATGTCTTTGGATGTCCGTACACCGAGACCCCCAGCAACCTTTGATTTGCAAATTTTGTCCCAGCTAATGAGAGGGTTGTGTTGAGCATCTTTGTTCCAGAAGAAAGTTCTATTGATTTGGTCAAGTTGCTTGTGAATTGATGTAGGAAGCATGAAACTTTTCATTGCGAAGAGTGGTTTTGACGATAAGTTTGATGCTATTAGGGTTGCTCGTCCTTATTGGGATAAGGAGTTCACCCGCCATTTACTTAATTGGTTCTTGGATTTGCATACTATATCCCCAAACGTTTTCTTTGTGACTCGACCATTAATTATCGGGCAACCCAAATATTTTTCCAGGTTCCGTTCTAGTGGTATGTTTAAGTATTGCTTCTAGCTCGCGTGCTCTTGTCCTGGGGATTCCCGGTGTGGTTTGAAATGATGATTTATGGTAATTAACTTTCTGACCGGAAAATTTACAGTAGTCTTCAATAATCTCCTTTGTTTTTGCACATGCCGTACTACATCCTTTCGCAAATATGATAATGTTGTATGCAAAGGCCAGAAAGGGAATCCTGGAGCCCGAATGGCCGATTTTAAAGCCTATGTTATTGTTAGTTGATTCAGAATCTCTAGTTAGCTTAGAGCCAGGTCAGCATGCCTTAGCCCTCTAAGGGGATAGCGGGTCACCTTGCCTTAGCCCTCTAGTAGGTTTGAAAGGTTCAGTAGGCCCATTGTACCAGTTGACCTAACATATACATAATCTCTTTTTCTTTTTCCTAAAATTCTCTCTTTTTTCTAAATTTTTTATTTATAAAATACAGTAGTAGTTGGATCGGTTGGTGTTGTGAGCTGAATCTGTCATGTTTTACAGTAACTTTTATATCGATTTCTGTATACATTACATGCATTTGGGCTAAGATAGTACAGAATCTATGTAGTTTATGTTTATTTGCCAAATTATGGAATCTACACCAGTTTCTGTTTAAATCGCAGAAATCGAGGCGTTTTACAGCAATTCTACAGAAAGTCGGAAAAGCTCGGAAAACCACTACAGAAGTCCAAGGTCAAAGCAGCGGAACAAGTCTACGAGCCAAGGCTACTCGACCTCGAGTAGGCCTACTCGACCTCGACAAGCCATGTCCGAGCAACCTTGTCGACAGAGCCTGATCGAGAGAGCCAGACCACCCAGCTCCGGGACTCTACTCGATCTCGACGAAGCCTTGGTCGAGATCGACGAAGCCCAAAGTCATGCCCGGAGTCGACGAGGAGAGCTGCCCGAGAAGTCGAGGACAAAGCCAAGGACGACCAGGAGCACTCGCTGCCAGCGACTCGACTCGCTGCAACGGACCGTTCGCTTCCGCGGAAGAGGCAACTCGCTACCAGCGGATGAAGCAACTCGCGGGAGCGGAAGGGAAGGGGCACCACCCAACTCGACCTCGAGGAGCCTTTGTCGAGGTCGACGAGCACCTTGAGTCCAGGTCCGAGCATGTCCGAGCCAGTCGACTAGACCTACCCGAGCAAACCCAGTCGACAAGCCCCTCCTACTCGACATCGACGAGGGGTGGTCGAGGTCGACAAGAGCCCAGGAAGCCATGACGAGCCACATCGAGCAGAAGCCACCCGAGGAGTCCAGACGACGAAGACCCTACTCGAGGTCGACGAGACCTAGTCGAGGTCGAGTAGACCCAGCTTCCAGCAGCTTCTCGACGAGACTTGTCCGAGTAGAATTGGAGTTACTTGGGCGCGAAGGCAGAAGATTTTATCCAAATCCATCGAAGATCTATCCGAATACATCAAGTTCTATCCAAGGTGACAAAATCTATCAACATCATGAAGACCTACCATAATTAGTTTTATCTTTCCTTTAAGATTTAATTCCTTAAAACAATTTATTTATCTTTTATGCTTTTAGATATAATTTTAGATAGAGATAGATATCTTCTTTCCTAGAATAGCTAGGGAATGAAGGCTATAAATAAAGCCCAGGCGGCTCAGTTTTATTCATTCCAGATCACAATTCAATTTCAGAGACAATTAGTTAGTTCCACAGAGAAGTTTAGGAGTTCTAAGGTTTTTAAGGTTTTGGCATTCGACGAGAGTTGGATTGCCAGGATTGTAAAGGCTTTGAATTTAGTTTTAATGCAAGTTAGTTCTTTTTATACATCAATGTCTGTTATTGCGATGAGGCGTGAGTAGTCCACCCACTTCTGGGGCTGGGGTGAGCCCGACGGTGGCCATGTGAGGCGATGCGATAAAGGTCAGATCTTTTGTGCAATTCATCTTCTATCCCTATGAGCATGATTCTTTTGCGAGAGTTGAAGGTGATCCTTGTTTGTGTTATTGAAGCGAAAGTGATCTTAATGCAACTTGGATTAATTATGTAAAAAAGGGTTAGTAACAATTAGGGTTTATGCGAAAGCCTCTATATGCCTATTTGTTAATGACAAAAGTTATTTGATGGAAAGCATGATCTTTTATGCCTTTATGTGTTACTTTGCATGGTTATCGTTGTGGTGTTGAAACCCTGGCCTTGGAGGTCTTTTAGCATATTGAGTTTATTTCTGTCGAATTTCTGAATTCTGTCGAAAATCTGCAAATTTACACTTTCTGTTTCTTGTCGATCTAGACGAAGCTTTGTCGAGGTCGAGGAGGGGTTGCCTTAGTCGAGTTGTGATTCTTCTGTTTTTGTCGATTTTAAAGTTTCTGTCTTTACTTTCTTGGTCGAGATCGAGTACCTTTTGTCTGTCGAGTTGCTTTGTTTTCAATTTTGAGTTACTGTTGTCGACTATCTTTAGTTTCTTTGCTTTTGTTTTAGTTGCCCTTGCCGGGTTTATTTGTTTATTTTCTGTTTATGCGATTCTGTCTGTTCTGCTCTGCTTCTGTGAGAATTTACAGCTACCTGAGAACTGCTGACGTGCTTCCTCGTGGATTCGATCTTGACTATTCTCTTACTACAACGGGAGGAAGTCTTGTATTATTTGCTGAGACAGGGAAGTCAGTCTGAACTATATTTCATATTTATTTCAATACTCGATTTACTCCTGCAACAACAAATTGGCGCCGTTGCTGGGGAAGCAATCATTCGCGCCTTAGGTAGTCAGTTCTCACTGTTTCTTTGAGTAAATTTTCAGGTGTATGCGCCGTTCTGGTCAAACACCTGAGTTTGACGCCTTAGACGAACCGGAACGCCTATTTCACATCCAAGCTTAACTACAAAGAGCCATGGCAGCTGCGGAGACACAGGAACAGCTGATCGCTAGGCTTACCAGGGAATTAGCCGCTAAGGATGCTGCTATCGCCGCTGAGAGAGCAGCAAGGGAACAAGCAGCTGAACGCGCGAGGCAAGCGGAAACTGAGCTTGCCCAATATCCAACCACTGCTGAGGATTATATGCATCCGACTCTCCTCGTGCCTAAATCGGCGATTCTTATCCCTGAAAACTCTTTTGAAATTCGCACTCAGTTTCTTATAGAGCTTAAAAATAATGCCTTTTATGGTAGATTTAATGAGTGTCCTCTTGAACATATTACTAATTTTCATGATATGTGCCGTACTCTTGCAGAAGGTACAACTCTGGAATATGTCAAGATGAAATCTTTTCGCTGGTCTCTCGCTGGGCCTGCACTGAAATGGCTGGAAGGGCTGAAAGCAAAATCACTCACAACCTGGGCTCAAGTAGAGCAAGAGTTTCTGAACAAATTCTTCCCACCTGCCAAAACAGCACATCTCCGCCAGAAAATCACCGCCTTCAAACAGCAGAAAGGGGAACCACTGGCAAAGGCATGGGAGCGCTACAAGGAACTTTTGCGATTTTGCCCTACTCATGGACAGCCACCCTACATCATCCAGGAGATCTTCTTCAACTCTCTGGATCAAGTCACTAAGGACAGAATCAACAATTATACTCGCTACGAGTATCTGACAATGCCGCCAAGTGACGCATGGGGTGTACTAGAGAAGCTCACCAACTACGACAACAAGTATGGGTCTACTGTAACCTATGAAGAGAACCCATACGTCAGGCCAGCACCATCCATGTCCCTATATGAGCCATCTAAAGAGATTGATCCTGATGTTAGGGAGCAATACTACAGAGACCAGAATAAGAAGCTCCTCAAGCAAGTCAAATATCTCTTTGTCAACCAGCCTTGCATAGAATGCGGATCGCAAAGGCACACCACTCCTGAGTACCCACACACAGAGCAAGTCAGGCTGGCAGAGCATCATGAGGATGCAGCTTACGCAGGGGGTCCCAATCGCTACATGGGAGACCAAAGGTTTCAGCAACCACAATGGAACCAAGGTGTCCCTAGGAATCCCCCGCCCTACAGAGCTCCAGGACATCCAGAAAGGGATCAAAAGAAGGATGATATACAGACGGTCCTGGAGGAAATACGGAGGAACCATTCAGAAACTAGGCAATCTTTCAACTCCGTCTATACTCAGATGCAAGGTGTCAACTCTAGGCTTAGGGAAATTGATATCTGGAGGAAATCAGTTGATACGCAGATTGGTCAGCTGGCAGCCGGAATCCCCAGACAGTCAGGGACACTTCCAGGATCTTCAGAACCAAATCCTAAGGGAAAGACTGGACACGTCGCCGCTGTAAAACTCAGAAGCGGTCATCAACTGCAAGAGCCAGAGGTCGGGAACCAGCAGAACGACGAGGAACAGCAAGTCGATCTCGACAAAGCCGTGGTCGATCTCGACAAAGGACTAGTCGACCTCGAGGAGAGCCTGCCAAAATCTTCGTCTGCACCACACAACCACTCGACTGGGCCCAATCTGGTCGATGTCGACAAAGGCCTTGTCGATACCGAGGAGCCCCTGGTCGACGTAGAGAAATCTGCAGCAACTCCGACGTCTGTTCTGGCTCCGACGCATAAAAAGAAGCTGCATTTCCCCACAAAATCTCTAAAGGACCCGGCGGAGAAAAAGTTTCAGCGCTTCATCAAGATGCTTCAGAAGCTCAACGTCACCATCCCCTTCACAGAAGCTCTAAATGAAATGCCATCCTATGTCAAGTTCTTGAAGGAGATCCTGAGCAAAAAGCGATCGATGGAAGAAATCACAGAGGAGTGCAGCCATCTGGACATATTGGAGAAGAGGCCGGATCCAGGTAAGTTTGCTATAACTATTGGATTTGGTCCATACAAAATTAATGTTTTATGTGATCTTGGAGCCAGTGTGAGTATAATGCCTTTAACAATTTGGTCCAAGATTAAGATAGGTTCCCTGGAGCCTGTGGATGCTAGACTATACATGACCAACAACACGGTGGTAATTCCAACAGGCATGGTGGAAAATGTCCCAGTACAAGTAGGTAAATTCTTCGTCCCTGCTGATTTCTTAATTGTTGATATGCAAGAAGATCCTGCTTGTCCAATTATTCTAGGGAGACCATTCTTGGCGACTGTGGATGCCAACATAAGCGTACGGAAAGGAGTGCTCACCTTCAACATCAGCGATGAGGTAATTGAGTATTCCTTTAATAAAACTGAAAGGCATACATGTCCAATGGAAGAGGTCAAATCTATCTCAGCTGGCTACATCACCTGCGGGGAACCCAAAGTCAGAAATATGACCCCTGAAGAGATAGAAAAGAGGGACATGGAGGCCCAAGTGGAAGAGATCATGGCAATCCTCAAGGAAAACACAGAAAATCCAATCGACACAGAGCAAGGTAAGTCGTTGTGGATTAATTATTTCTCGGATGCCTTGACAGGAGCTAAGTATGGGGTCAAGATCGACCAGGGCTCCTCGACCTCGAGTAGAACCCTAGTCGATCTCGACCAGACCAAGGAGACTCCACCAGAGCCGGCTTCGTCGAGCAGCAAACCAGAGGAGCCACCCTACTCGATCTCGAGTAGGCTCGTCGAGGTCGACCACAACTCGGAGCCACCAGTCCCTGTTTCCTCGAGCGCACCACCAGAGCCAGGACCAACCTCGTCGATCTCGACAAGCCTTGTCGAGGTCGACCACAACTCGGAGCCACTAGTCCCTACTTCCTCGACGCCGCAGCAACCAGAAGGAGAACCCTCGTCGATCTCGACAAGACTCGTCGAGATCGACTACCACTCGGAGAGCCCAACCCCGCCTTCCTCGATGAGCCAACCACCAGGAGCAGAGTCCTTGTCGAGGTCGACCAGACTACTCGAGGTCGACAAGCCCCCTTCCTCGACTTCTGCCTCTTCGACCAGGACATCACCAGAGCCTGCAGTCTTGTCGAGATCGACTAGCCCTAGTCGAGATCGACCAAACACCGTGGTCCCCGATTCCGTTTCTGCAAAGGTGAGTCAAGGTATGAATCTTTCCTCTCCTATTTCCATTAAAGATTTATCTAGACATGGGAGAGGTCTGCCTTGGTATGTGTGATTGTGCAGGATATCCAATGATGAGCCTAAGAAGTATGAAGTTGGAGACAAACTCTATGTCTCTAAGTCAAAGGATCATTGGTTTCCCAACAAATTCAACAAGAAGCGGATGAGACCCTTCGTGGTGAACAAGATCCATTATGGAGGATTACAGCTGATGGACAAGAATGGAGTCTTATTTGAGGCCCAAGCTACATGGGCCCTGCAGATGCCACCTTGAGCATTAATGGAAAGTCGGCCTAGCGACTATAACATCTAGAGCATGTACATAGACTTTTTAGGACATTTGAGACTTTGTTTTTGGTTTTGAACACTTTTTATTGTTTCTATTATGGGTATATGTCTTCTACTTTTCAGGTCAATGGATAGAACCAAGTCTTAATCGGCCCAGGAGGTGCTCCAATCGAAGTTAAAAGGCCCTGCACACCTGTCTTGTGAGTTTCTTTCTTTCCCCTTACCTTATTTTTTATACAGTGAGGACACTGTAATGTTTAAGTATGGGATGGGGGAAGGGCTTACTTTGTGCATATTTGATTTTATCTGACATTGCTTTGTGCATTATTTCTTAGAATTGGTACATGGCTATTTTGGAATGCATTATTGATTTATGTGCTTATATGCATAATTTCCAAAAATTTGAGAAAAATGACCCCCATTGAAATTTTGATTAATGTCATGGAAGCTTATATTGAACTCGACGATGCAAAATTGGATTCATTAGAGATATAGCATGAAATTGCCTAGTTAAGGGAAGTCACAATGAAGTGCATTATTTCTTGAAAACCATGAAAGGAGGTAAAATTTGAAAGTTGCTTTTGACATGTTGCATGATAAAATGATGGAGGACTTTATATTTCCATATAATGCTCATTGTTTATTCCTAGCCATACCTATGCTTATGCATCACAAAAGCCATCATATGCCTTATTTCAAATATCGCTCCACATGATCTAAATATTTTCATTCTTTACCTTATCCGGGGATTATGTTGAGAATGATGTTACATTATGGAGATTACTATATGGTGTTTGTGTTGTTATTATCATTATTGGAGTTTGAAAGGAAACTGTTTGGATATATGGAAAATTTAATGAGTGAAAGAAAATCCAATCACCTCAGGAGATAAAGGTAGATTGACTCTGCTCTCTGAGATAATAGTTTGGAGAGATGGGATAAATTGTGAGGAGTCCAAAGCACTAAGTATCCGGGGCCATTCATGACACCCATGTTTGCGACTCGCGAGAAGGCAGTGCTGAGGTTAGAGAGGTAAAAGCATTATTATTGAGAAAAGCAATATGAAAGGTGATGAATTATATGGAGAAAGAATGTGGAATGAAACTCAAAATTTGGAAATACTCCATTTCCCCGGATCAAAAGCACCACATTGCCAAAAATTGCCCACCTTTAGCCTTTTACCAATCTACTCCTTCATGAGCTTAAATTAAAGTCTTCTTGATTATCAAATGCTTTGTCACTTATATTGTTTTTGCATAACCCTCCTTTTGTGAGTAGATGTTGCTTTTACATATTTGCACATGCATGAATTTGTGACACTAGTACCTTTTCGAGGATGGTAATTGATTGCAGGGTTATATGAGAATGAATCTAATATGTTGAGAGTTTTAAATTCTTCCCCTGAATGACAAATAAAAGTATTGCTTGAGGACAAGCAAGCTTAAGTATGGGGTGTTTGTTGTGAGCTGAATCTGCCATGTTTTACAGTAACTTTTATATCGATTTCTGTATACATTACATGCATTTGGGCTAAGATAGTACAGAATCTATGTAGTTTATGTTTATTTGCCAAATTATGGAATCTACACCAGTTTCTGTTTAAATCGCAGAAATCGAGGCGTTTTACAGCAATTCTACAGAAAGTCGGAAAAGCTCGGAAAACCACTACAGAAGTCCAAGGTCAAAGCAGCGGAACAAGTCTACGAGCCAAGGCTACTCGACCTCGAGTAGGCCTACTCGACCTCGACAAGCCATGTCCGAGCAACCTTGTCGACAGAGCCTGATCGAGAGAGCCAGACCACCCAGCTCCGGGACTCTACTCGATCTCGACAAAGCCCTGGTCGAGATCGACGAAGCCCAAAGTCATGCCCGGAGTCGACGAGGAGAGCTGCCCGAGAAGCCGAGGACAAAGCCGAGGACGACCAGGAGCACTCGCTGCCAGCGACTCGACTCGCTGCAACGGACCGTTCGCTGCCGCGGAAGAGGCAACTCGCTACCAGCGGATGAAGCAACTCGCGGGAGCGGAAGGGAAGGGGCACCACCCAACTCGACCTCGAGGAGCCTTTGTCGAGGTCGACGAGCACCTTGAGTCCAGGTCCGAGCATGTCCGAGCCAGTCGACTAGACCTACCCGAGCAAACCCAGTCGATAAGCCCCTCCTACTCGACATCGACGAGGGGTGGTCGAGGTCGACAAGAGCCCAGGAAGCCATGACGAGCCACATCGAGCAGAAGCCACCCGAGGAGTCCAGACGACGAAGACCCTACTCGAGGTCGACGAGACCTAGCCGAGGTCGAGTAGACCCAGCTTCCAGCAGTTTCTCGACGAGACTTGTCCGAGTAGAATTGGAGTTACTTGGGCGCGAAGGCAGAAGATTCTATCCAAATCCATCGAAGATCTATCCGAATACATCAAGTTCTATCCAAGGAGACAAAATCTATCAACATCATGAGGACCTACCATAATTAGTTTTATCTTTCCTTTAAGATTTAATTCCTTAAAACAATTTATTTATCTTTTATGCTTTTAGATATAATTTTAGATAGAGATAGATATCTTCTTTCCTAGAATAGCTAGGGAATGAAGGCTATAAATAAAGCCCAGGGGGCTCAGTTTTATTCATTCCAGATCACAATTCAATTTCAGAGACAATTAGTTAGTTCCACAGAGAAGTTTAGGAGTTCTAAGGTTTTTAAGGTTTTGGCATTCGACGAGAGTTGGATTGCCAGGATTGTAAAGGCTTTGAATTTAGTTTTAATGCAAGTTAGTTCTTTTTATACATCAATGTCTGTTATTGCGATGAGGCGTGAGTAGTCCACCCACTTCTGGGGCTGGGGTGAGCCCGACGGTGGCCATGTGAGGCGATGCGATAAAGGTCAGATCTTTTGTGCAATTCATCTTCTATCCCTATGAGCATGATTCTTTTGCGAGAGTTGAAGGTGATCCTTGTTTGTGTTATTGAAGCGAAAGTGATCTTAATGCAACTTGGATTAATTATGTAAAAAAGGGTTAGTAACAATTAGAGTTTATGCGAAAGCCTCTATATGCCTATTTGTTAATGACGAAAGTTATTTATTGGAAAACATGATCTTTTATGCCTTTATGTGTTACTTTGCATGGTTATCGTTGTGGTGTTGAAACCCTGGCCTTGGAGGTCTTTTAGCATATTGAGTTTATTTCTGTCGAATTTCTGAATTCTGTCGAAAATCTGCAAATTTACACTTTCTGTTTCTTGTCGATATAGACGAAGCTTTGTCGAGGTCGAGGAGGGGTTGCCTTAGTCGAGTTGTGATTCTTCTGTTTTTGTCGATTTTAAAGTTTCTGTCTTTACTTTCTTGGTCGAGATCGAGTACCTTTTGTCTGTCGAGTTGCTTTGTTTTCAATTTTGAGTTACTGTTGTCGACTACCTTTGTCGATCTAGAGGACAGCTACTCGAGATCGAGTAGCTTCTGTGTCCTCGATTTACTTTTTGCTTTGTCTTTTCCTGTTTTGCTTGGTTCTTTGCTTTACTTTCTGTCTTTAGTTTCTTTGTTTTTGTTTTAGTTGCCCTTGCCGGGTTTATTTGTTTATTTTCTGTTTATGCGATTCTGTCTGTTCTGCTCTGCTTCTGTGAGAATTTACAGCTACCTGAGGACTGCTGACGTGCTTCCTCGTGGATTCGATCCTGACTATTCTCTTACTACAACGGGAGGAAGTCTTGTATTATTTGCTGAGACAGGGAAGTCAGTCTGAACTATATTTCATATTTATTTCAATACTCGATTTACTCCTGCAACAACAGTTGGTGATACTTTATGTTCAATCAATATCTGCTAGACAGCTCATCAGTTCAAAATCGGGCTGAATCGGGTTAATTAAACTGAACCGAACCCAAAATCGAATTTTTAAAAATTGCAAACCGAAAACCGAACCTAACATCTTATATTTGGGTCAGTTTAGGTTCCGTTGAGGTTTCGAACCTAAATGAACCTAATTAACAAGTAATTACGGAGCATAAGTTTTTTTAAATGTTAATTTAAAAAAATATATGTTATAGAAAGTTTTTTTAAAATTCACACATAATATCTTATAATGGGTTATAATTTTTTTTATGATAATTGATTCAACCTAAACTAGTGTTGTATTACGTTTTTATTTAATTTAATAGAAGTTAGGTTTTACTTTTAACCGAATCGAACCTAATATCGAATTTTTAAAAATTGCAAACCGAAAACTAGGGCTAGAAATCACCCGTGGATGGTCGACCCACCCGACTCGATTATACCGGTGAAAACCCGAAAAAAATCGAGTGATGGGTGGATGAAACAGGTGACGGGTCGGGTGATGAGTGATATGTTTTTCACCCATTACTCGACCCATCACCCGACCCATTACCCGACCTGCTTAACCACATGTTAACCCACCCGATTATTTTAAAAAATCCTAGTTTATAATATATATATATATATTTATGTATGCATAGCCCGGCATAACAACATATTTCTCATTTTTCTAATTCTAGCTTCTCTATTTTCTAATTGTTTTTGTGGAAAAAAAAAGAATATAAATTATTTTATTTAAAACCACATCACATCTTTTTTTTAAATATTTTATTTGTTTTGCATACACTATTTAAAGTGTTAACAATTTCGGTCGTTTCAGTGACTTGATTAGCATTTAGTATGTTAAGGTATGATTTAGCCAAATTATTTTTTTTCTTTTTTTTAACTATGAATCTCGCAACGGACTAAAATTCATCTCATTTAATTTGATATTAAACTTAATTTTAATACTAACATTTTAAGATGAGGATAGTGATATAATGTAGAGGAAATTGGGTGTAGTATACCCTTTTCAAGTTTTTTTTTAACTAATTGTACTCCCTCAATTTTGTTTTTGGTAATTGCACTTTTTTTAAGGTGGATATTACATATTTTACCCTTACAATTAATTTTTACCTTTTTCAATTTTTATCCTTTTTAAAAATATTGATGAGGAAGATATTGTTAACAAATCAGATTTTATCCTTTTTTTTTATCCTTTTTTAAAAAGATTGGTGGATCGAGATAAATTTGCTAAAATGACCTCCATATCCGGATGGCTTGCAAGAGTAACCCAATCCGGAAAAAATTTGCATGAAAGCGGATATCCGCTTGACATGGGGAGCCGGTGGCCGGTCACCATGTGGGGTACAGCTGGACAGTCTCGGTGGGAGGGGGGGCATCTTTACTCCTGCAAAAGCAATGACCAATGAGAGAGGAGGGAAGAAGTAGCTGTTGCAGTGGCAGAGGACAGAAGAGAGAGACAGATAGAGGGAGAGAGAGAGAGAGAGAGAGAGAGAGAGAGAGAGAGGGGTGGTGGTAAAAGTGCAGGCTGAGAGGACAGATAGATCAGTTAGAGTGTCAGTGAGGGGGAAAAATATTGTTTCAACTAAATGACATATTGTTTAAGATAAACCCAATTGAAGAAGGAAGGGTCTGGGGTTTATTTTACGGATTACGTGTAAGCAGTAAGGTGTAACTGGACAGCCTTATTCGATTAACATGTCAGATATTCGCTTTAACTGGACACGATTGGAAGTACGAAAAACACAGGTCATTTACTACCATAATCGAATGGAGAAGATTTATGGGATAAACATATTCTCTATAATGACATATTGTTTTATGTGTGCCAATTATAATATTTACCCATACTTGGATGCCATGATCTCGTTATCTGCGGCCGTCACTAGCATGCTTGACCCATATTGGAATCGAATGGATAAGATTGACAGTGAGGGGGCATAAACATACTTATAATGACATGGTAAGGTGAAGAGAAAAATCATAGAATAACAATAAAGTGGGTGGAGGTAAATTCGTGGGCCGACTGGTAATCCCATAGTTTTTACTGGACACGAAATAAATACGACATGACGGAAATTAAAATATACTGGACACAACATGGCGGAGACAGAATCACTTGCATTAATCAAATACGACACAGGAGCAAACATTTAAAAGATAGTAGGAGAGGTCCTGAACATAGATAACAGTGAAAACCAAACTTAAGGTAACAAGCCGCTAAATTGTGGCTGCGTGGTGAATCTGTATCCATCCCAATCGAAGTGTGGACGCATATTGCGGGCACGATGGTCAGACGTCTCGTCGCTGAGTGGGAAGTACACCGTGAAAGTTCGGTCACTCCCATAACCGGACACACCAAGGACCCTCCCGGCCCAAAACCCATCGTTGTCGCGGCAGTCGACACGGTCTTCGGGCATGTAGGCGTCGTAAGAAATACGAGGCGGCCGTGGACGAATTCGTTGAACCGGGAGGACCTCCCTCAGCAGCTCTCTTCTGTTGTTGCGTAGGAGGGTCACATATTCGACCTCCCAGTGGTTAGGGTCCAGTTTGCGCACAAGGGTCGCCTCGTAGAACGACCCGAGCATCCCAGACTCACCGCCGACAATCTCTACTCTTTGATTTCGTCGGTATGATGGCGGCGACATTGGTCCTGCATAACATGAAACAAATAAGGTAGTATAATGATACAAGTAGCACAAACCTTGTCCTTGTCCTTCAGTTTCTTCCGCAGGAGATACCCCCACAAGAAATCCAGAACGGCGACCCCTTCGTACCTGTCACCGGCGTTGATGTCCTTCCGCAGTAGGGCGCAAGCTTGCTCAATATGCTGGACGCAAGGAAAAATATTTATTTTGGAAGACCATAGGAGGAAGAAGGTGATGACACGAACCACAATGTGGGAACGTAACTAACCTCGGATGACACCCAGTTGGTGGGTGATTGAAGTGTCCCAAAGAACTGCTTCGCCAGTAGGGTGCCTTCCACCGACCGGACGGGGTCACTTCCGTCCTTCATCCACGCAGCGAACGCATCAGCATCTGCCCTGGTCGCCATGCCTAGCTCGATGGCATCCATTGGCTTCTTGCCAACACGCGGCTTCTTCGCTGGGTGCGTTTCCTCCGCCTCGGACAACGTATCAGGATGTTGACGGGTGCTTCTTCTCGGCCGTATGAGGGGCACCTCAGCCTCAGCCTCAACATCAGAACCGGGTGCCACCAGCTCCTCCTGCAACTTGAAGCCCATTTCGCATAACATGACGGTAAACACAAATAACATGACATCATTTATATATTCACATGACAGTCTCATGCGCAAACCTTGTCCTTGTCCTTCAACTTGTCCTCCTTCAACTTGGCCTTGGCCTTCAACTTGTCCTCCTTTCTCTTGTCCTTGCCCTCGTCCTTGTCCTTGCTCTTATCCTTGTCCTTCCCTGATCCATGAACCTCAGCACATGACCTCTGCGTATAATAACATGTCATCTAAAATGATAAACATGACATCTATATGAATTGACATGACGATTATGACCTCATACCGGGAGAACCTTACCTCCTTTCCCAGAACTTCCTTGTCCTTGCCCTCCTCCTCATTGCCGGTATCCTTGTCCTTCACTGATCCCTGAACCTAACCACATAACCTCTTATTAACATGACATATACTGGAATTGGCATGACATGTATTGATACTAACATGACATACATAACTAACAACATGACATTAACAGGAGATGACATGACGCTTGTGATCTAATACCAGGAGAACCTTACCTCCTTTCCCAGAACTTTCTCTCGCTCCTCCGACTCCCTGGTCCCCTTCAACCGCAGTTCCCTCCTCATGTTTTCAATCGCCTCCTCAAGCGTCGCCATCTTCGAATTTACCTCCGCGGATATACTCCTCAGTAACTCGTCCATCTTTGCCACTAACCGTGACTCTATCTGTAATAGGGTAGCTTGTGTCTGCGTGCCCTCCCCTGATTCTTGTGTTGACCCACTTGCTCCCTTTGGTTGTTTCTTTGCTGAGGGTTTGACATTTGCTGATAAGAACGCCCGGGCTATGTCGTCGAAGAAGTTGTCCCGCTTGTCGTGAGTGTTTCGGGCATCGCGGTATAAACCGGTTGCTCTCTCCACATCATCGGGGAGCAGAAGAGGCCTCGTGACTGCAGGGTCATTGAAGTGCCCCAGCTCCTTCGCCTCCTGCAGTCGGGTTTCGATTGAGGCATACTCGAGGTTCGGGTCTCTAAACTCGTATCGCAGACACCTGGGGTACAGCTTCTCATCTATGACATTCGCGAATTGGTCAGCCATTGGAGTGAGGGCTTCGTACAGCCATAGCTGCAATTACATATTGTCCAGTGAATAATCAGTTCATGTCCAGTCAATAAATGTTAGCCGCCTAGTAAACCAGTATAGGGCGTCCAGTCATATCTGTGTACGAACCTGGAAGGCGAGAGGGAAACCCATCAGGCAATAGGCCGGGCGTGCATTGGAGCTGCCCTCATCCCGTTGGAGCTTCTTCTCGATTGCACGGTGTAGGAACTCGTTCGTTCGCTCGTAGCAAAGCCGACCCCACGGAAACACCAGGAACCTGTCAACGTCGCCGACAAGGTCGACCACCCACCCATGAATGTAGTTTTTGGCTTCCTTCCCGAACAATACTCCCTCGACCAACATCAGCAGGACAAATTTCAACTTTCTGGTGGACGATTTCTCAGATGCCATCGCCACACGGAACTCTACCTCGAACTCAGACATCCTCATCTTTGAAACTCCAAAGAAATCATACACTGCCTTCTCGAACCCGTCGTCGTCCTCGGGCTCTTCGCCATAGCCACAGTTGAGACCGGTGACAATGACAAACTCAGCTATTGAGAACCTGACGACCGCTTCATGGATCTTGTACCATGTTTCATTCTCCTTCTTCGACTTCAATTGTCGTTGGAGAACATAGTGTACAAGCTGTCCCGAGAACTGGACCCTTGTGCCCAGTCTTGCAATGCCCCCCAACGGGCTGTCGGTCAGGCGCTTCCAATGGGACTCGCTCAACCGGTTGTCAATGTTAACCAGGAGCGCCATCCGGGAGTATTGGTTAATTTTTCCTTTGAAGTGTCTTTCTTCCTCTACGGCGTACACAGCCTGCACAGACTTCAACATGTCAGCCACACTGCAGCACAACAATCACAACTTACATTACTCGAACGAAAGCCATATTACCGCGCCGGATGTTTGCGCTGTACGGTCTACAATCTTCTTCATACTTCGCTGCGACATTTTTAATATTCACCAGATATCCTGCACAGTGGAAGACCCAAATTCAGTATTCTACACATCAATTCTTCTCCCCCAACCCACGGTTCCCTTCATATCAATATCAAATGCACCATGACAGAAACACAATTACACATGACACATACACATATACACATGACACATGGTTGTGAAAACATGACAGCATACGTATTCAATCCGTCCATCTCCATTTGCACACAAGTAATCCTATTCCAGATAATTTCGATTCCACATAAACTTTTCACCCTTTCTACAATTTTCTCTAACCCTAATGCATCGCATTTCAACCAATTTCCCCCAAATTCCCCCCTAATGCGCCGCATCTACAGTCATAAGCCCCATTTCGCCCAATTCCCACCTAAACTGAACGGATCTACACTCCCCTTCTCCTGATAAGTTGGATTCAACAACACAGTTGCCCAATTTCCCCGTTCCCAACAATCCCCTTCTCTCCCAGACGCGCAAACCCCAGTACCCAAACTTTCCACCAATTGTTTTTAACTTGACGCCGGTTACTTCCGACATGACAGGGCGATATTGCGTACTGTCAACCCATTCGACCCCTTCTTCCCATTTTCACACAATCCAAACCAGTTTTGTTTCTTCAAATCTTTTCCTCCCCTACCAATCGAAGCAAAACGTATTTAATCGGCATTGTGAGGGTTTACTTACTTCGAAGTCTCGTCTCCTCTTCTGCACTGTCGTCCTCTTCCTCGCCTTTGCTGCTTCTTTTCCTCTCTCGCTCTGTCGTCTCCTTCCTCCTCTTCTTCCTTCTCTTCTTCTTTTCCTCAGCCTTGCATGTGGAACTGTTGCCCTCTCTCTCTCTCTTCCTCTTTTGTAAGCCGTGAGAGCAGTTGGGGTCGACAGTTTTCAATTGAAACCGCTTCCACTCTCACTCATCCACTCTCTCTCCCACAATAACTTCCCCCACTTCCACTCTCTCTCTCCACAATAACTTCCCCTTTCCTCTCTCTCCACCCCGCGTCCTCTCTCTCTCCTCCTTTTACCTTCTCTCTCTGTCCCGGTTAAATCCCCTCTGTCCGGTTATATCCAACCGGCAAATTTGCCTTTTTTTGGTGGGGGGGGGGGGGGGGTGTAACCTTTGCAAATGTTGTGGATAGGGGGTTAGGCTAGCAAACCATTTCGGGGCAAGGGTCATATTGTTTAAATCCCTCATATTTTAACAAGCTTTATCCTTTTTAAAACTACTCAGCTAGATTACTGCAGACGGATTGTCAACGGAGAATTTTCTAGGGTACAACTTCAACAATTTTCTAGGTTATAGGTAACATACATTACTCTTCAAATTATTTCATTATAATCATTTATCAATCCATTCTAACCTAAATTATTGTGTGCGGATGATTTTATTGTAACAATCTATATAAACTCTTAATTTAGAAGGATTTTAGGAGTTTTGACCAATCTTATTTTTCTCTTTAATTTTAATTTTCATTTAATTTAATTATCCTTTTTTATTTTTTATTTTACTTTAATTCTCTTATGTTTAACTAATAATTTTTTCTGCCCCCTTTTTAAATTTTCCAATTGATTTTTATCTTTAAAATAATTAATGGGTTTAATTTAAAATATTAAATTAATATAAACTTATGTGTATTTGCAAATATTCGATACTATCACAATGAAGTCCATCTTGATTGAGCTTATTTTATCTTACTTTTATGAGTTTGTTTTTATATGTTTAGTTCAAAATATTTAAATAATATTTTATTAAATGATATATAATATCAATTTATTTTTTAAAAACCGCGCCATGACGCGGGAACTATACTAGTTGTTGTTACAATAAAATCATTCGTCTTGTAATATTCCTGTAATACAATAATATTCATGTAATCAATTCATGTAATGAATGAACTCTTCTACCCATTATTATACCCACATTTGTCGTGTAGAGTTGTATCACAAGAAATCACTATAACTCACTAAAGTAGCATACAATTCCTGTAATTACTGATTTACTATAATGAACGAATTCTTGTACCCATTACTATAACCAACTACAATTATTGTAATAAATGATTTCATGTAATGACCTAACTCCTGTAATGAATGAAATCTTCTCACCATTACTATACCCACATTTGTCTTGTAGAGTTAAATTACAAGAAATCACTATAACCAACTAAAATAGCATACAATTCTTGTTATTAATGATTTACTGTAATGAACGAATTCTTGTACCCATTACTATAACCAACTACAATATCATACAATTATTGTAATGAATGATTTCCTGTAATGACTGAATCTTGGTAAACACAGGTATCAAACAATTAACATACAATTATTGTAAAGATAGATAACGATTATTGTAACCTAAATTATTATCCCTAACTAACAATAAGCGAAGACAATAATCGTAGATAAGATATCTATTCCCTAAAGCTTCCATCGAACCTACATCTTCGCTCTTTCATCTACTCTGCATCGTCATTCTTTTTTGAAAATACAAACGTTGATGACGAGTTTTTGCGTCTGTGTCGGGTGCCTAACTCCCGTGATTGAATTAGGGTTCTCAAATTAGAGTTTACTATACCATGGAAGTTACAGTAACAATCACATAAACATATAAATCAAATTTACCAACCTTCAATCTCTTCGCAATCACCGTACTTCAAGAAAGATGCAATGGGATGAGCGTCGCTTATTGGAAGAGAGAAATGGAAAAAACGAGCGTTGATGGAAGCCGATTGAGCGTCAATGGATTTATTACTTACAATCAAATCAAGGGCAAATCTGTCATAATAAAAACAAAATCTTCAAGGGTACATTTACCAAATAAAAACTTGAATTGGGTATAACTACCCAATTTTGCCTATAATGTATGAATAAACCTTTTATACATTTAATAAGATTTCTATGTTGACGTGATTTGTGAAATTATCGAATATGACCGATTTCTAAGTATGTCTTGTGATTCATTTTTTCTTTTAATTTACTTCACTCGATTACCCACCCGATTCACCCGACGGATCAGGTGATGGATGAAATATTAGACGGGCGGGTGATGGGTCGGATGAATTTTTTTGTGACGGGTCGGGTGGAAAAATGGCTCCTCCCACCCGTCACCCGACCCATTTCCACCCCTACCGAAAACTGAACCTAAACAGCTAAACTTATAGGTTTGGTTCAGGTCCGGTTTAATTAGTTCGGTTCGGTTCAAAATTTGGGTTTGAAATGAATTTTAAAAACCCCTAATATTAATATCTGCTGGGGAATTGAAGGAGGGCGAAATTGGGTAGTTATACCAAATTCAAGTTTTTAGTTAGTAAATGTACCCTTGAAGATTTTGTTTTTATTATGAAAGATTTGCCCTTGATTTGATTGTAACTAATAAATCCATTGACGCTCAATCGGTTTCCATCAACGCTCATTTTTTTCATTCCTTTCTTCCAATAAGTGACGCTCATCCCATTGCATCTTCCTCGAAGTACGGTGATTGCAAAGACATTGAAGGTTAGTAAATTTGATTTATATGTTTATGTGATTGTTACCGTAGCTTCCATGGTATAGTAAACTCTAATTTGAGAACCCTAATTCAACCACGGGAGTTAGGCGCCCGACACAGACGCAAAAACTCGTCATCAACGTTTGTGATTTTCAAAAAAGAACAACGATGCAGAGTAGATGAAAGAGCGAAGATGTATGGTCGATGGAAGCTTTAGGGAATAGATATCTTATCTACGATTATTGTCTTCGCTTATTGTTAGTTAGGGACAATAATTTAGGTTACAATAATCGTTATCTATCCTTGCAATAATTGTATGCTACTTATTTGATACCCGTGTTTACCAGGATTCGGTCTACATGAAATCATTCATTACAATAATTGTATGATATTGTAGTTGGTTATAGTAATTGATACAAGAATTCATTCATTACAATAAATCATTAATAACAAGAATTGTATGCTACTTTAGTTGGTTATAGGGATTTCTTGTAATTTAACTCTACAAGACAAATGTGGGTATAGTAATGGTGAGAAGATTTCATTCATTATAGGAATTGGGTCATTATATGAAATCATTTATTACAATGATTGTATGCTATTGTAGTTAGTTATAGTAATGGGCACAAGACTTCGTTCATTATAGTAAACCAGTCATTACAAGAATTGTATGCTACTTTAGTGAGTTATATATAGTGATTTCTTGTGATACAACTTTACAAGACAAATGTGGATATAGTAATGGGTAAAAGAGTTCATTCATACAGGAATTGATTACATGAATATTATTGTATTACAGGAATTGATTACAAGACGAATGATTTTATCGTAGGGGGGTTTTGCAAAATAGCCACGAAATTGGGCGAATTTTGCAAAATAGACGCATATTAGGACATTTTTGCAAAATAGCCGCAATAAAAGGCTTCACCCTCTCTCCCACAAACGATTTTCTCTCTCCTCCGTCTCTCCGTTTGCGGACGCTCTTTTACTCTCTCCCGACCTGATCGCTGGAAATTGGTAGGATTTGCGAGAGATTACCATTCCGACATCAACGAAGCTTTCGATTTTGGCGTGTAATCTAGAGAATCAGGTAAGTCAATTTACTAGATTTTAAAGTCGCTTAGAATTTGCGTCAAGGACGCAAATTTGAGCAAAAGGCGCAAATTTTACGATAATTTTAGGATTACTTCTTTAGTGTTGAGATTGCTCCTTCGGTCTATGTTTATTTGTGCTTCGGTTTTGCGATTTCTGCTTAAATTTGCGCCGAAGGCGCAAATTTCCTAGAATTTTTTGGTTTGAGATTACTAATTGAGTTTCGTGATTACAGATTCATTCTGTGTTTATGTATGCTTCAGTTTTGCAATTACAGCATCAGTTGTGTGATTATTGCTTCAATTTGCGCCGAAGGCGCAAATTACTGGTTCGGTTTTGTGATTACGAATTGAAATCGTGTGATTACAAGTGTTGATTACGCCAAAATTTGCGCCTTTGGCGCAAATTTATGAACATTTGTTCCTGTATAAGTGTAATATTCAAGTTTCAAGTTTAATCTGTGTATGTTTACACAGATTGTTTGAACATAATCAGTAGACCTTAATCATAGAAGTTCACCACAAGAAGTGTATTGTATCCATTTTGTTGTTCATGTAGATTATTCAATGTAGATTAAGCCATGTCATCACTAGACTTCCTTATTCAATGTAGATTAAGCCATGTCATCACTGTAATGGAGTCATAATAAAATTGCACAGGGAATCTCAGTGTCGAATATTTTATGCTTATATATGTTATAACAGTATGGAAATCTATGCTTGTACATTCAGTAGCATCAAAATTTGCGCCTTTGGCGCAAATTTTGATAAATTTTTTAAACATGAATTAATGTTTATGAGCAATTTTTTCTTTATAAATGTAATATTAAAGTTTCAAATCGAATATGTGTATGTTTATGGTTATTTATGCTTATTCATATTTTACATTGCTGAAGTCATCTCTATGATTGCTTAGGATGTGATTTAAATATGATTGTTTCAAATAATCAGTATACCTTAACCACAGAAGTTTCCCCCAAAAAGTGCAACATTTATATAATTCACTTCACAACAGGTCTGTTGTATTCATTTTGTTGTTCATGTCATCTTTACACTTGAATCTGCACTCTATATTGAAGTATTGTTTCCTTATTACACTTTCATTGCTAATGTCATCACTAGACTTCCTTTTTCAATGTTGATTAATCCATGTCATCACTGCAATGGAGTCATAAGAAAATTGCACAGGGTATATCAGTATAGAATACTTTATGCTTTATATATGTTTATACATTCAGTAGCATCACTTGCAGATTTGCGCCTTTGGCGCAAATCTATGTTTATACATTCAGTATAGAATATTTTATGCTTATATATGTTATAACAGTATGGAAATCTATGTTTATACATTCAGTAGCATCAAAATTTGCGCCTTTGGCGCAAATTTTTCATAACAGGTTAATTCTAATCACTGTAAAGGCTCGGATTTTCAAGATCATAATTTTTGTAGGAAAAAGAAAATTAAAAATGAATTTAAATCGGACTTAAAACTCGTATAGCGGATTCCGACCAGAATGTAAAATTCGACGAACAATTTCCGTCCTTTGACATCGAAAATTCAAAATAATTATTGGATGGCGATATCTTTGTCTATTTTAAAAAATCTAATTGATCGAGGAAGCGAGAGTCGGGAAAACTAACATTCATAAACTAATTTCATGATTCAAAATTCGCGTATTCGGGATTACTTTCAGTTATTTATTTGACTAAGATTTTAACCAAATTAACACTCCACCCTCACCATACCTTTTCAGATCTACACCCCTCTCCCCGTCATTCATCACTCACCATCACTTTCACCAACTCTATCGCCATTCCCGCTTCAGTTTCACCATCACTCACCATCACCACTCCGCTCTCCATCACTAATCTCTCTTCATCCTCCTACCTCCTCGTTCTGATGGGAAGCAACAGCTAAGCTGTCCTCCGCCGTCCTCGTGAGCGCAGCAGCAGCACCGGTCCTCTTTCCCCAGCCTTGTCGTGAGCCTGGAGACACCAAGCAACGCCCACCCTTGCTTCTTCGACGTTCCTTTTCAAGACCACAGCAGCAGCAGCAGCTTCGATCACCTCCCTCGACACCTCCAGCAGCAGCGGAGCCACCAGGAGCCACCACACAAGCCACCGCATCTCCGACGATCTCCCTTTTCCCCTGTTTCCACATCCAAGGTCGCCGCCCGAGTCGATCGCGAACCAAACTTTCCGTGAGTCGTTCTCCTTCGTTTTCGATCGAAATCGTCCTCGAGCTTCACCATCACGCTCACCCATACCCGACGCAGGTCCGACGAGCCATCGCGAGCCACCGACGACGCCCAGAACTCCGATCGAGAGCTCCGAAGTCGCGAACATCCTCGGTGAGCTCCCGATCTTTTCTTTCCTTCCTCGTTCGATTCTTGAATCCTTGTTTGCTTAGGATAGGCGGGGGGATGTTTGAGAGTTGAGTGCGGGGAGTTGGGCGAGCCCAAGAGCTCCGCCGAGCTCGAGGGCGGCGAGGCGAGCTCCGGCGAGGCTGTGAGCGAGTGTCCGAACGAGAGTATGATGCGAGCGTTGATGACGTCCAGGCGAGAGTGAGTTCATGGAGCAGCGAGCAAGAGCGTGAAGCCGTGAGCGCAGGGAGCCGGTGCATCTCGGCGTCGATCCTTGTCGGCGGGAGCTGTCGGGCGAAGCCATGGCGTGGGACTTCACTGGTTGAATCTGGAGGAAGAAGGCCAGCGTGGGTGTGGGGCCCCTCTTGTTATGTTTCATATATATATAGTATTTACTTATCAACCAGTTTGGGATTAATTAGCGGGTTCGGTTCGGTACGGTTCGGGTTATCCGTTTATTATTTAACTAATTAGCGGTAATTAAAATATATTATAATAATATTTACGAAATTAAAAGATAAAATATTATTGTGGGAAGATTCATAAAGGGTTGGTTTTATGAAATAAAAATGGTTTGGATTTTAGGGGTTTCGAAAATATTTTATAAAGGTGTTCTATTAAGCGGTGTTTAAAATATTATATATTATTGAGACTTAAAATAAATTATTAAGACTCGTCGATTAAAAAGAGAATTTGAAAAAAGAATTTCAAGGTTGGAAAGTCATCTAATAAATAAATTTAAAAAGCAATTTAGTGAGTATTTTCAAGGGTCGAAATACTTAACTATTTAATTGGGATTTTTAACCGTTTGACTCAGATTTTGAAATGGCTTGGGACTAACTTGGGGATATGACTTATTCCATGACTAACTAGTATGATGATATGATCAGTTGATTAACGGCATGATATGTGCGACTAATAGCATGACTTGCGGTGATTTATTATAAGAGGTTAAAAGGTTATATAATTGTGACGAGTTAGTAGGATATTATCGAATAAATTATGCTTTATGATTGTGATGAACTGTTGGGATATATGCGGATATGATGAGTACGAGCATGCAAATTTAGTTGATGATTTATGATGAGTGATGTGGCTTTATGGAACGTGCGATACAATGACATTTACGATATGTTACTTGTTCTATTGATTGGTGTGTGTGACTTGTGTGCTTTGTGTAAATTAGACTTAGACTTATTATGTTATTGTTATTTATGGGATTACTAGGTGATCTCTGATCTGTTGGATTGCTTGCCATTGCTGATCATTATTTGGATTCTGCGCTTCTTCAGGTAAGTCCTCCAGGGCTTACTCAGTAACCAGTACCTCCTGCCTGATGTGTCATATAGTATGTAGGTGTTGCATATGCATAAGATCATGTCATGTAGTATCATGCTTAGGAATTGCAATTACGAATGAGCATCCTTATTCTGTATGCGTTTGAATACAGAACGGCCGTTATCTGTGAGCCCTAGAGTCCTTGCTAGGGTCATAGGGCAGCCCAGCTTCATCGGGTGTTGTCCTCCTCGAGTCATTTATATATATCACGAGATACGAGATGGGCATGAGATATGATATGATGATGAGATATGATATGATGATGAGATATGATACGATGATGAGATTTGATATGATTATAGCATCGAACTGGCCAGTCTCCACCCTATCTGTAAGGGGGGTGGTGGTAGAAGAGGGATATACCACTTGGTATTCTTTGTTAAGGCCTTACTTAATATTCTGCACATATGAATTAGGAACATGATAGTGTGGTTAATATTCCAGTACTGCATGAAGGCATCCTTTATTCTAGGTATAGGCGTATTATATGTCCTCAGCGCGGTCAGAGGACCCGCGGGCGGACTCTTGGCCTGACTTGGTGGTATAGTTTCAGGTACCCGATACACTGCTTGATTTTGTGATGTTATGACGGGGTCTATTCATATGGCGGAGAGTGAGTGTTTGAAACCCGACTTCACCAGATTCACGCTTTTGGGATTTCTCCCTAATTATACTCTGTTTTGACCCGGCTCTGCCGTGGCACTGGTTGTATCACTTTCAGAACTTATGCCCTTTGCATGATAAAGGATTTCCCGCGTTGTAGACTTAGGACAGGTATAGGGGTTTACCCCGGGGTCTCCAACGGACCTTCCAGATTTGGGTGCGAAATCCCACTTTAAACTACACATCTTCGATTTAAAACTTTCAACCTGTACTCGGGGCGCAAGATCCCAACGAGGGGTTTCATCCCTCGAAACGTAACTCGGGAATCATAATCCCGGGCCGTTACAAAGGTGGTATCAGAGCCGAGGTTTCGCAATCCGAGTACAATAGGTTGAAGTGGTTTTGAAAATCGCCCAATGTTTTCAAATGGTTTTGGAAAATATTTTATAAGGGAAAAATGAATTTAATTGGACTTAAAACCTAAATTTAATAAAGGGAAAATAATGTCGTGGTTAGAGACCCAAGCGGTAGACATCCCTTATGGATGTAGAATTCGGGAAACGGTAGGCAAAATACTAGCTTTTATTTACAGATGGGCCTAGAAGACTCCAAGGAACACCACGGAGGTTGGAGTGTTGAGTTAGGAGGCCGTGAGGTTTTGCCCCTCCGGTCAGCCGTCCCTCGAAGGACGGCATAGATTGTCTCTATGCTTACGTTTGTATATGTAATATATGCAATTGGGCCCGAGGGCGATCCTCCTCGAAGAGGATCATATTAATCTTGTTGATTGCTTCCGTGATGAGTGCTCTATTGTGCTTAGGATAACGAACTAATTAGTACGCCTTGACTTGAATCATGTGTTGAATAACTGTGCAAACGGGATAACGGGAGGAAACCTTGTTCTTATGTAATCAGATTTCTATCTTGTCGGAATAGTTCTTCCATAATACAACCCCCTTGATAATCCCGATTCCCTCCTCCGTCCCACCAAAGCACTTGGATGTGTTAGTAAGGATCGAGAGCGTCCGTTCCTCTTGACTTGATTCTTATTTGTATTCCAACCATAGATGTCTATCGAGTCTCATACCTAATGTCAACATTCTCTGAGGGAAATTGGGTCAGTCAACTAACTACATTCGGGGATTGTGTATGATGTGAGGGTTACCTGAGTTTGATTATCGACATTCTTCCAAGTTAGGAGTGCGTTATCTTATGGAGTCATCCCTCTTGAGTCTCGTATTGGTCAACCGTGTCTCCTTGCCAAAAGAGTCTACACACGAGTTCTACTCTCACCTCTCGGAAATGGCGTGAATGTCCTTGTGTCAAGCGAGTCATACTAGCGTCCCACGGGAAAACGGGGTGGTGAGTCGGTGATTGTCCTTAGAGAATTCTATCAAGTTATAATGATGGCCTCCTTGTGACTTCATGAAATTGTATATTGGTATAATTCAGCATGACTTGTCTTGTACCTTGCATGGTTGCACTTATGAGTAGATGTATGTGTCGTATGTATTGAATCCCCATGATTACCGTCTCCCTATGAACTAGGTCCATGATAGTGTTCTCAACTCTCGTTGTATGTTAAAACGTGAATTGGATGACTAATTAGCATGCCAGATGAACCTCATTGGACCTCATGACTGTGTACATGTTTAATAAGTATTGCTAGTATCATGTAGGATATATACCTCCCAGTTATAAGCCCTCATATGATTGTGATACATCTTAGTCTTAGTATGTGAATATGGATGTAGGTGATGAGATAATTGCTATACCAACTCTGCATGAACGGACTATACCCTTAGCATGATTTTTAGGGTGCATCTTAGCATGCTTGCCTTAATCTCGCAATATTATTACTTGCTTATGTGTGTATCTAAATTGAGTGATAAGTCGTGTATAGGATATCTTGTGATGTTTGCTAGGTCTTGCATAACTTATGACATATATGTCCCATGTCAGTCTGTGCATATATGTTCTTAGTCTGTCAAGCATGATTGGTGAATGAAATGATAGGTTTCTAGCTTGTTCTGCGCACACATAAAGATGATTATATGAACATGTTATGAATGCATAAATCGATATCCCTTGAGATAGGTGCATACTAGAGTGAAATAATGTGATGATATCTCTTGATTTTTATGTGCTTGTGTGCCACAATTATAAGGGCATCGTTGTAACTCTCGGGTTAGGATCTTCTCCTTGGTCTCGTCGTCCCTAGTCCTGGTCCATGTCTGAACTCTTAAGGAA
Organism: Persicaria tinctoria; assembly: GCA_037127255.1. Taxonomy (NCBI): domain Eukaryota; kingdom Viridiplantae; phylum Streptophyta; class Magnoliopsida; order Caryophyllales; family Polygonaceae; genus Persicaria; species Persicaria tinctoria. The sequence goes on along the minus strand of JBANSL010000007.1, from coordinate 12,261,605 downwards.
GCTGTGTCGTCCGCCCTTGTCTCTCCCCTATCTCCGTAACCTATAACCCTTGCAATCCTTCGATGAGCGCCGACATGCAAGAAAGGCCGACGACCCATAGACCATAACAGCGCAATGGAAGTGTGATGGGTCCATGACCCATAGACCACATGACTGACGTCGCCAAAAGTATACAAAGGACGAACACATTTGAAAGATGGTAGCCGCGTACGTGATTCTCTTAGATGACTCAAAGAAGGACATTCTTAATTCAAATCGTCGATTCTTCTATACTAATCGGAATTGATGTTTTGTGATAGGCCTAGAACTGACATAATTGAATGTGTGATGACGGATGTTCTGAACTGGTGGCAACTAATTGTCTAACTAAATTGTTTCTATGATGGTGTGCCTCGATGCTTGATGTACTGATTTCCTGGTAAATAGATTATGTGTTATATATATGGTAGTGCTTTCTTCTTGAGCTTGAGTCGTGGGATTCTTCGGTGAGACGGGTCGAAAAGTGGCAGGTGGATTGAGGTCTTCGGATTGGGTCTTTGGTTGTGTGAGATGGGGTGCAGGAATGATGCGTTAGTTTGAGTAGAGCCGAGTGAGTTGGGATGTGTTGAAGATAGTGGTCTGTGAGTACAGATGAGCTTCCAAGTAGGTCTTAGGTGGGGAGTGGGGCTAGTATGCCGAGATTTTGAGGGGGGGTGTCCTAGTGAGAAGTGGTAGTCTAGGCAGGTAGTGTGTGCGGGTAGTATAAGAGAGTGGTTGACTGAGGTCTGGACTAGTTTCATTAGGGTGATTTTGAGATTGGGTGTGGGTAGAGGTAGTTAGGATAGTTCTAGACGTGGATGGGCGAGCTAGGAGTTGATCGTGGGATTCTTGAGGGGAGGTGTTGTGAGACAGATTGGTGTGCTAAGAAAGGTGTCTAGATAGTCTAGGAGCGGATCGTTGACGGTGTCGAGGATGATCGATTAAGGAATGTCTAAGGAATCGTAGAATTTGGGACTAGGTGGTGTATGCTGTGAGTGAGCGCGATTTCGGTAAGAGATGAGGTTGAGAAATTTCCTAGGAAAAGTAGTATGAGGATGCTTGGGGAATTTATGAGTAAAGGATCTCTAGATGCGTTGTTGGAGGACTTTGGCATAGGGAATGAATCGGGATTTATGAGGGGAGGTTATTGTGGCTATTGGGGTATTTGAAGATATGAGACTAATCTTCGAGAAAAGGCTAGTAGCTAGGAAAGGATGTAGTTGAGATTACCTAGTAAGACTATGGGCTTAAGGTTAAGATAGAGAGATTATGAGCATGAATTTGGGAACTAGGCAAAACAGAAGGTATTGAGGACGTCATATGAGTTCAGTGGGAATTCTATCGGTTGGAAAATCGTGTAGGAGAATTGGTCAAGTTGCGATGCTATGGGTAATTCGAGCTAGGGTGACATAAGGTTTCGTTGGGGATAACAGTCGTGGTTAAGGGAGTGGTAACTTGAGGTAAATTCGGATAATGTTGGGAAGAGGATCTAGGGTAGATCAGCTTGATGAGTCATGAATGGTTCAGGTTTCGTGAGTTCTGGAATGAGATGAGTAGGTAAGATCAATGCTTGGTCTTTGAGAATAGGCGTTGGTGATGAGGGTCTTGGTAATTCGTGGTTGGGAGTAACACGAGATGGATTTTTTTCATTACAGCTGGTCGAGAGTGATAGGTGTGAGATGATTAGTATGAGTTGGATTCTTGGAGGTGTATGATTAGTGAGAGTGGTCAGTGGTGTGTGGAATATGATCAGGTTAGCAAGGTGATTCGAGATATCTCTTTGGGGGATGATGTTTAGGCGGAGTCTTGAGAGCCTAGAAAGAGTAAGCGAGATAGTTATGAGGCTAGAAAGGTTGTATGTGAGCAGGATACAATGGCGTCTAGAACTGGTAGTGGATTGAGTTGGTGGACCTCGATGAAGTTGATCTCAGGGCAAGGGATGGTGAATAGGGGTTGTGTCTCGTCATGATTGGTAGTGTAGGCACATTCTCCTGAGATAGTGATCTAGTGTATACTTTACTTGGGGCCGAATGTTGTGCGAATTCTATGTTATAGACGATGTTGATTGTCTGATGTGTTGTCGTTGACAATAGGGAACTGTAGTACTAACATAGTTATCCCTGAACTCGATTGAATGCTACTGTACGGATGCAGTTGTTTGCCTCTAATGCGATGACGCTTGGTAGTTAGAATGAGTATAATGTACTTATCTGATTGATATAACGTGCTTATATGATTGATATGGTGTGTAACTTCCGTGAGAGGATGTGATAAATTCTACCATATATGATACGATGCTAGATATGCTATGCTATGTGGATATTCTTGAGGTGATTATGTTATGCTATTGGACATGAGGTGCTATTGTTATTCGATATATATACATGATGTTTGATGATGGAAATGATAGAAGTTGAACTGTTGAACCTTGATTCTGACTTGGAACATAGGAAGGGAATATCGGATTAGCCTTTAGAGGTGGATGGTAGGATGAATGGAGAGGTTAGAAATGCTTTTGACTAATGCCGAACTTGAAGTTTTGAACAGTGTTTTAAAGAGGACGTTGTGATGTTTTGAGTTATGATATGACCAAGGAGTCGGAGTAAGGATGTGGTAGGGGCCCATATTAGATTCTTACTACGGTCTATTGGGGATATTATGATTATGACAACGGTACTGTGAGGATCTCATAGGGGCACTTATGAGGTGCTTACGGGATCAATGGCATGATCCTTGGACTCACCAATTTCAAACCGCATCATGTTTAAAATGATTTTAGTCTCGGGGACGAGACTTGTTTTTAGAGGTGGGTGATGTAAAGGCTCGGATTTTCAAGATCATAATTTTTGTAGGAAAAAGAAAATTAAAAATGAATTTAAATCGGACTTAAAACTCGTATAGCGGATTCCGACCAGAATGTAAAATTCGACGAACAATTTCCGTCCTTTGACATCGAAAATTCAAAATAATTATTGGATGGCGATATCCTTGTCTATTTTAAAAAATCTAATTGATCGAGGAAGCGAGAGTCGGGAAAACTAACATTCATAAACTAATTTCATGATTCAAAATTCGCGTATTCGGGATTACTTTCAGATATTTATTTGACTAAGATTTTAACCAAATTAACACTCCACCCTCACCATACCTTTTCAGATCTACACCCCTCTCCCCGTCATTCATCACTCACCATCACTTTCACCAACTCTATCGCCATTCCCGCTTCAGTTTCACCATCACTCACCATCACCACTCCGCTCTCCATCACCAATCTCTCTTCATCCTCCTACCTCCTCGTTCTGATGGGAAGCAACAGCTAAGCTGTCCTCCGCCGTCCTCGTGAGCGCAGCAGCAGCACCGGTCCTCTTTCCCCAGCCTTGCCGTGAGCCTGGAGACACCAAGCAACGCCCACCCTTGCTTCTTCGACGTTCCTTTTCAAGACCACAGCAGCAGCAGTAGCTTCGATCACCTCCCTCGACACCTCCAGCAACAGCGGAGCCACCAGGAGCCACCACACAAGCCACCGCATCTCCGACGATCTCCCTTTTCCCCTGTTTCCACATCCAAGGTCGCCGCCCGAGTCGATCGCGAACCAAACTTTCCGTGAGTCGTTCTCCTTCGTTTTCGATCGAAATCGTCCTCGAGCTTCACCATCACGCTCACCCATACCCGACGCAGGTCCAACGAGCCATCGCGAGCCACCGACGACGCCCAGAACTCCGATCGAGAGCTCCGAAGTCGCGAACATCCTCGGTGAGCTCCCGATCTTTTCTTTCCTTCCTCGTTCGATTCTTGAATCCTTGTTTGCTTAGGATAGGCGGGGGGATGTTTGAGAGTTGAGTGCGGGGAGTTGGGCGAGCCCAAGAGCTCCGCCGAGCTCGAGGGCGGCGAGGCGAGCTCCGGCGAGGCTGTGCGAGGATGAGGTTGTGAGCGAGTGTCCGAATGAGAGTATGATGCGAGCGTTGATGACGTCCAGGCGAGAGTGAGTTCATGGAGCAGCGAGCACGAGCGTGAAGCCGTGAGCGCAGGGAGCCGGTGCATCTCGGCGTCGATCCTTGCCGGCGGGAGCTGTCGGGCGAAGCCATGGCGTGGGACTTCACTGGTTGAATCTGGAGGAAGAAGGCCAGCGTGGGTGTGGGGCCCCTCTTGTTATGTTTCATATATATAGTATTTACTTATCAACCGGTTTGGGATTAATTAGCGGGTTCGGTTCGGTACGGTTCGGGTTATCCGTTTATTATTTAACTAATTAGCGGTAATTAAAATATATTATAATAGTATTTACGAAATTAAAAGATAAAATATTATTGTGGGAAGATTCATAAAGGGTTGGTTTTATGAAATAAAAATGGTTTGGATTTTAGGGGTTTCGAAAATATTTTATAAAGGTGTTCTATTAAGCGGTGTTTAAAATATTATATATTATTGAGACTTAAAATAAATTATTAAGACTCGTCGGTTAAAAAGAGAATTTGAAAAAAGAATTTCAAGGTTGGAAAGTCATCTAATAAATAAATTTAAAAAGCAATTTAGTGAGTATTTTCAAGGGTCGAAATACTTAACTATTTAATTGGGATTTTTAACCGTTTGACTCAGATTTTGAAATGGCTTGGGACTAACTTGGGGATATGACTTATTCCATGACTAACTAGCATGATGATATGATAAGTTGATTAACGGCATGATATGTGCGACTAATAGCATGACTTGCGGTGATTTATTATAAGAGGTTAAAAGGTTATATAATTGTGACGAGTTAGTAGGATATTATCGAACAAATTATGCTTTATGATTGTGATGAACTGTTGGGATATATGCGGATATGATGAGTACGAGCATGCAAATTTAGTTGATGATTTATGATGAGTGATGTGGCTTTATGGAACGTGCAATACGATGACATTTACGATATGTTACTTGTTCTATTGATTGGTGTGTGTGACTTGTGTGCTTTGTGTAAATTAGACTTAGACTTATTATGTTATTGTTATTTATGGGATTACTAGGTGATCTCTGATCTGTTGGATTGCTTGCCATTGCTGATCATTATTTGGATTCTGCGCTTCTTCAGGTAAGTCCTCCGGGGCTTACTCAGTAACCAGTACCTCCTGCCTGATGTGTCATATAGTATGTAGGTGTTGCATATGCATAAGATCATGTCATGTAGTATCATGCTTAGGAATTGCAATTACGAATGAGCATCCTTATTCTGTATGCGTTTGAATACAGAACGGCCGTTATCTGTGAGCCCTAGAGTCCTTGCTAGGGTCATAGGGCAGCCCAGCTTCATCGGGTGTTGTCCTCCTCGAGTCATTTATATATATCACGAGATACGAGATGGGCATGAGATATGATATGATGATGAGATATGATATGATGATGAGATATGATACGATGATGAGATTTGATATGATTATAGCATCGAACTGGCCAGTCTCCACCCTATCTGTAAGGGGGGTGGTGGTAGAAGAGGGATATACCACTTGGTATTCTTTGTTAAGGCCTTACTTAATATTCTGCACATATGAATTAGGAACATGATAGTGTGGTTAATATTCCAGTACTGCATGAAGGCATCCTTTATTCTAGGTATAGGCGTATTATATGTCCTCAGCGCGGTCAGAGGACCCGCGGGCGGACTCTTGGCCTGACTTGTTGGTATAGTTTCAGGTACCCGATACACTGCTTGATTTTGTGATGTTATGACGGGGTCTATTCATATGGCGGAGAGTGAGTGTTTGAAACCTGACTTCACCAGATTCACGCTTTTGGGATTTCTCCCTAATTATACTCTGTTTTGACCCGGCTCTGCCGTGGCACTGGTTGTATCACTTTCAGAACTTATGCCCTTTGCATGATAAAGGATTTCCCGCGTTATAGACTTAGGACAGGTATAGGGGTTTACCCCGGGGTCTCCAACGGACCTTCCAGATTTGGGTGCGAAATCCCACTTTAAACTACACATCTTCGATTTAAAACTTTCAACCTGTACTCGGGGCGCAAGATCCCAACGAGGGGTTTCATCCCTCGAAACGTAACTCGGGAATCATAATCCCGGGCCGTTACAATCACTTTGGTTGGTCGTGTCATCGTTATTGAACATTGATTGAGCAATGTCAGCACTACAATTCAGTCATCAAAAAACTGCACAAGATGTGTAAATCTATTACTTAAATTTACTTATCCTCTTCAATTCATAATCTGCAGATTGCAATGGCAACCCACATTATTAGAGTTGTGTGTGGTGGGAAATGGTTGGTTAATGATTCATGTCCAGCCTTTGTTGGAGACACTACTTCAAAGGTGTTTATGATTGACGAGACAATAACATTGCAGGATTTAACTGAAAAAGTTCACACCAGATTCAATATAGATAGTGCATTGGAATTGAAATTCAATCATTTACACCCTTTCAAGCTGTTGAGAGCTCCGCTTCTTGTGGAATGTGATGCTGATTTGAAAGAGTTTTTAAAGTTGTCTGACCTAGAGAATGTTAAATATGTTGTGGAGTTGTGTGTCAGCATTAAATCAAATAGTGCAGACATTGAGGATCAACAACCATCCTCAGCTGAGAGTTTATAGTTGGTTGCATGCAATCCAGCTATTACAGATAACGTTACAGAGGAAAATAACATGAGATTGATTGGTGACACCAGAATGAAAGATGTATTGTTGGAAGATGTTGGAGATGACATGAATTCTATAAACAGTGACACTGCAAGTGATGAAGATTCTGCAGATGAAAAATGGAGAGCATTCTATTCTACAACACACAGAAGAGAGACTACACTAGAAGATTGGGATGTTGATAGCTCTACTGTGTCTAGTGTGGATCTCAATTCACAAAAGTTTATTTGCGTAGGCAAAAGCTTTGCATCAAGGAAAGCAGTTAAGCATGCTTTAGAGATGTTGTCAATAACTGAGATATTTGGTTTTCGCGTTGTAAAAGCAGATAAAAAGTATTACAGAGTGCATTGTGGAGATCCTGACTGCAAATGGAAAGTGCATGTCAAAACTTTTAGCCCAACTTGGCATGAGGTCATAGTGTATGTGGAAATGCACACATGCACATGGGATTTCAGGACAAAACACTGCAAACAGCCTTCATCTTCTGTGATTGCAAGTATCATCGAATCAAGGTGAGCACTTTTTTCAAGAGATAGTATTTATATTTTAACTTGCTTTCTAATATATGATTTATTCTAATTTGACTATAATTACACAGTGTTGATGTTGGATACAAACCAGCACAGATAAAGGATAAAATGAGAACAGAACAAAAGATGCAAATTAGCTACTGGAGAGCATGGAAGTCATCAAAAATAGCTCATGAAATGGTTAATGGGACACCAGAATCAAATTATGCAGATTTGCCATCATTTTGCCATATGCTCAGGGAGAGAAACAATGGGACTATAGCTTTAATTTCAAAAGACAAAGAAGATAGATTTCTGTACTTCTTTCTGTCATTTGGACAGTGCATCAGAGCATTCCCACTCTTAAAGAAGGTATGTCTTAAACAGTGTCAGCACAAATTCTGTTGTCATCGATTTCCTTAATTTTGATAACATAAGTAATTTTATTTGTTTATATATCAGGTGGTTGTTGTTGATGGAACATTCCTAACTGGCAAATATAGAGGGACGTTGCTTGGAGCAGTTGCACAAGATGCAAATAGACAACTCTTTCCACTTGCTTTTGGTATTGTTGACTCCGAAAACAACAGCTCTTGGGAATGGTTTATGTATCAGCTACTGCAGGTTGTGCCTCCTTCAAATGACTTAGTGTTTGTCTCTGATAGACATGCTAGCATTTCAAGGGTTGTATCATTAGCTTATCCAACAGCTACACATTGCATATGTATGTGGCACCTGAAAAAAAACATCAAAGGAACGTTCAAGAAAAAAGAGTTGGGGAAAATGTTCAAAAAAGCAGCAGAGAGTTACACTATCCAAGAGTTCAACAACCACCTTGCATAAATCGAAGCAACCTGTCCAAAGCTATTAGAATATCTAGTGTCAGCAGGGTTTGATAAATGGGCAAGAGCACATTCAAGGTGTGATAGATACAACATGATGACATCCAACAATGCTGAGAGTTTGAACTTTGTTTTCAGGGGCAAAAAGAATTATCCCATTGTGGCACTTGTGGAGTTTGATAGGGAAAAGCTCACATCATATCATGGTTCCTGGACAGGAGAGAAAAAGCACTGGCAAATCAAGACAGACTAACTCCAGAGATCCTTAAGTTGATAAGAGAATCACAAGCGCAGGTTGGGGTATGCAGAGTAGAGAAGATGAATGAATCACAATTTGAGATCAATGGTCAAGGAGCTGTAGCTATAGTTGATTTATCAGCAAGAACATGTACGTGCAGAGTATTTGATGTCGAGAAAATGCCTTGTGTACATGCTCTAGCAGCAATAACACACATAAAAGCAAATGTGTCTGATTTTGTTGCAAAATTTTACAGCAATGACGCTTGGCGTATGACATATGCAGAAACAATATATCCAGTGTTGGATGAAGATGAAGGAAACATCCCTGATGTGATCAAATCCATCAAATGTTATCCACCAGTAGTAAGAAAAAGAGCAGGAAGACCAACTACGAATAGAAAGCTTTCTTTGGGAGAGTACAAGAGGAGGATGAAGCATTCAAGATAAGGCTGTCAGCACAAATTCTGTCATCAGTATTATATAAGAGTAATGTTAGTGGATAATACAGTTTATAAATTTGTAAATGACATTTGTTTTTGCTTATTAACATTTATTCACTAATTCAAGATAAGTCTGTCAGCACAAATTCTGTGATCAGTATTTTACCATGCTAAGCAAGTTTTCCCAATTTATAATATGTTGTGCAAATAAATTCTATTGATGAGCAAAAATAAGATCATGTTGAGCAACAAACTCGTAAGCAACTATGAAGCCATAATTAGATAAAACTAACATTTCGTTCCAAACAAAGTGTTGTTGTGCAATATATGTACTAACGTTGTGCGAAAATACAATGATGTTGAGCAAGATTTCCCCCTTTGTACTTTGTTGTGCAGTTTTAATCTATTCATGAGCAGAAATAAGAGCATGTTGAGCAATAATTTAAAAAGAAACTTTGAAAACAAAATTAGATAAAAATTAGATGCCATTGCAAACAAAGTGTTGTTGTGCACTTTTATTCCATTGATGAGCAAAAATAAGACAATGTCGAGCAATAATCTATTAAACAACTATCAAAGCGTAAATAGATAGAAATTAAATGCCGTTGCAAACAAAGTGTTGTTGTGCAATATATATACTATGGTTGAGCAAAAATAAAGTGATGGCAAGCAAGATTTCCCCATGCATAATATGTTGTGCAGTTTTATTCCATTGATGAGCAAAAATAAGAAGATGTTGAGCAATAATGTATTAAACAACTATGAAATCATAAATAAACAAAAATAAGATGTCGTTGCAAACAAAGTGTTGTTGTGCAATATATGTACTATCGTTGAGCAAAAATAAATTGATGTTGAGCAAGTTTTCCCCATGCATAATATGTTGTGCAGGTTTATTCCATTGATGAGCAAAAATAAGACAGTGTTGAGCAATAATGTATTAAACAACTATGAAATCGTAAATAAACAAAAATAAGATGTCGTTGCAAACAAATTGTTGTTGTGCAATATATGTATTATCGTTGAGCAAAAATAAATTGATGTTGTGCAGTATATAAATAATCATTGAGCAAAAATAAGGTGATGCCGTTGCAAACAAAGTGTTGTTGTGCAATATATATACTATGGTTGAGCAAAAATAAAGTGATGTCAAGCAAGTTTTCCCCATGCATAATATGTTGTGCAGTTTTATTCCATTGATGAGCAAAAATAAGAAGATGTTGAGCAATAATGTATTAAACAACTATGAAATCGTAAATAAACAAAAATAAGATGTCATTGCAAACAAAGTGTTGTTGTGCAATATATGTACAATCGTTGAGCAAAAATAAATTGATGTTGAGCAAGTTTTCCCCAGGCATAATATGTTGTGCACTTTTATTCCATTGATGAACAAGAATAATACAATGTTGAGCAGTAAACTATTAAGCAAATATGAAAGCATTAATATATAAAAATAAGAAGTTGTTGGTACCAAAGTGGTGTTCTTGTGCAATACATATACTATCGTTGGGCAAAAATAAGGTGATATTGAGCGAGTTCACAAGGATCAAGCGATGTGCAATTCTAAACTATTGTTGAGCAAGAATAATATGATGTTGAGCAGAACTAGGGTCTGGAATTATATAAAAAATAATAACAAATAAATAAAGTCTCACAAAATATATTGCAGAATTATTAGCAAACAAAAAAAAAGAAAATGGAAACGGTTTTCCTAAAAAAAATATAAAACCCAACTAAGTGTGAATGCGCAAAACCCTTTTCAGGTTCGAGAAGCTTTCCATCACCTTGTTTTAGTTTCTTCCTCAAGCTAAATCTACTCTGTCCATTCTCTGCGAGATTGCCTAAGGCTTGATTGTAGGCTTGTAAGAAGGAGATCTATCATATACATAAAGATGTCTTCAGATCCGAAAGGTTTGATTTCGTGTTTTCTGTGTATTAAAGTTCAAATTCGAACGAGTACGGTTTAGGGCTTAGTTTCCCACGAAAATTAGGAAAAATCGCACTTGTTCAAGCAAATTTAATGTTTATAATCAAGCAATTATTCAGCCTTACAAGATCTACCATTGCTATTTCAATCTCTTTGGCATAATAAATTGAAGTTAATGTGATTAATCTAGAGGTTGAATTTGCGAATTTGGGAATTTGTTCGGCATAACATACAGTCTTTCACAGTGTCATATTTCCAATTATATTTGTATAAATTGATTGTAAGTGTTCATTCTATAGGTAAACGTCCGCAGAGTGTAAGTGATTCACCTGTTCTAAACAGTCAAAATAGAAATTCGAAGAGATCAAAACGATCTGGGGTTAAACCTCCAGTAGTTGATTTATCTAGAGATTCACCTCCCTTCAAAGATGAACTGTCTGTTGATACTGAGACTGAAAATCCTTAGAAGCAAGGGAGGGTTGTATATCACTTGAATCCAAAGATTCGCAACCACTTGTAAGAAAAAACAGAAAGAGAGAAGTGCACCCTGCAATTGATCTTCGTGTTAGCACTGTTGCTGTGGAGACCATTGAAATTGCAAGGCTGGAAACATATTCGCCTAATGAGACGGTTGTTGAACATGTAAACCCAACTGTGAATACCATAACATCTGATGAGCAAACAGATACCACAGCAATACAACATGTCGAAGAAAACAGGCAGCTGGTTGTGAAGAGTGAGAGAAACACTAGACAAAAAAATCTCCCATCATTGAAATCACGGTCAAGCCCACGCTTGCTGGTGTCGTCCTTGAAAAAATTGAATGCCAAGCAAAGGAAAATGATTGAGGATATTGGCTTTGGATTTTTGTTCAACTTGGAGATTGTTACCCTACCACTACTTCTTTCGTATTGGTTAGTGGAGCAGTTTGACCCTAACAAGTGTTGCTTGGTGTTGGCTAATGGAGGCGAACTTGAAATTGCAGAAATAGACGTGCATATCACAATGGGATTCCCAATGGGGAAAGTTTTAGTTGGAAGAAAATCACCTAAAGAGAATTTCAATCTTGTGCAAGAGTGGAAAACCACATTTGATGTCCAGGACAATATAACAACAGCTATTGTTATGGAAAAATTGATAGCTGACACTGACTGCAGTGATCAATTCCTTCTGAACTTTATCGTTATACTGGACTCTATCTTGGTTGATACACTAGGAAACGGGCATGCCAACCACAATTTAATAAGAGTAGTTCCTGAATTGGGTGACCTGAAAGACCTAAATTGGTGTGCTATTGTGTTGGAAAGTTTGGTCAATGCAAAGAGAAGCTGGGAAAAGAACAAGAATGGCCATTTCAGAGGGCCAAATGTCACCCCTCATACTTTTATCTACATGTCTACAGTATTCTTTATGTCAGCATTCACTGATCAATCGTTATACTGATATATGTTTATCCCCTTGGTGTACCAGTTGTTTTACATGGATAGGGTGAAATTATTCACAAGCACATCTCTAAGAAGAATGACTCGTTCTTTCCCGGTTTTCGTTGGCATAAATTACAAAATCTTGCGCCAACGAGAAACTGATGATATAAGTACTGGAGGCTTTGGCTGTGGCTTAGTCCAGCCTCGCCAAGTTGTGCCTCACCATCAACACGTACAATCTACAGCTTGTCCACAACCTACTGCACAAAACGGTGAAGGCACCAGTCACCATGCTGATCCAGAGAAAGAGACACCCCTAGTTGAGGTTTGTATGAATTATTTCAACCAATTCAATGTAATATTATTACAGTACAGCAATGTTCTGGTATTTACTGATGACTTTTTATTCTTATTTTTTATGTGATGTTATCTTCTAGAGTTGGATAAAGTTATTTGCTCAAAAGACTTCTGCACTTGCATCTGCTGTTTCTGATTTTGCTGAGTGGTCTACGAAAGTCCCGATTGAACTACAAAATGATGACAAGGTGCAAAAGCTTCTAAATGGAGCAAACCAGCTTTTAGGGGTGGAAAATGTCATTTTTGAGGCACCTACGGCTACGAATGTTGCTGACATGTCAAATATGAATGACCCTGTAAGCCCATATTTTACCGAATCACAAGAGAAATTCTGGGCAGACCCTGTTTTTTTAGATTGCATCACTCAAATCGAAATGGCATATCTCAACAAGCAAAAAATGAAATCAAATATCAAAGTGGACGGAGAATTTTCCTTTGATATATTTCTAGATGACCCTGCTTTTAAGAAAGATGAAGGGACGTCATTGAACACATCGGTTGAAGTGAAGAATGCTAATGAAGCAGCCCAGACTCCCCCAGACAACAATGGGGGGGCTCCAATACAACATCGTGGTGAAGCTACTCCTAAACCCCTACCCACTCAAATTAAAGCTAATACTCCACCAGTGAACCCTTTGGGAGATACAATAGAATGCATTCCCCCTGCTGCCTTGCCACCAAGAAGGTCGCCGCGGATCAACATAGTTGATGGAAATGCTGCAGATCAACTTAATAACCCGAAGAGAGAAGAACCTACAAGGAGAGCACATAAACCTTCTGCATCTTTGAGAAGCCCATATTACTCCCGTGTTGTTGACATTACAGATCCTATCTCTGAAATTGAGCGCACTGTTTCAGCCTATTTAGCAATGAAAACACCACACAGCACGTAAGTTCATTTTAAACTTAACCTTCTTAAAGTATGTTCAGTTAGAAGTAAAAGGTTATTTTCATATAATCCATCTTAAAAATGATTGACATTGCAGGGAAATTTTGTTTAAGCACAAGTCTGTTGAAATTGTTAGAACAGACATGGCTACGCTTGAGGATGAAACCCACTTGTCTAGTGTCGTTATTGGTGCATGGACAGCTATCCTCAACCACAAGGAACAGTATAAAAGTGCTCAATCACCTGCAAGACTTTTTGTCAATATCAACAAAACTGTAATATTCTTACAATTTAAATTTTCAATTACACTCCATTGTTAGCCGTTATTACAATTCGTCTGATTTTTTATTAATTTCTATTCTTCAACCAGTTTAATGTAGCGAGTGTATCAGTACGAGCTTCTGATGAACCGTTCAAGAGGTTTAACCTCCACATGGATACTGTGTTGTCATCGTCACCACACCTTTCTTTGAAGGATATAGACATGGTACTACCTTGCAATTAAATAAATAAAGTTCAGAAGACCAATCACTAATGTTTATTTGTTTTTTATTATGTTGATTAGATTGTATTTGGGGTTGAACGAACAGCAGACTATGTCATGGGTGTCTTCAACTTTAAAAACAAAATGGTCCAAATTGTTGATGTCACACCACCTTCCGGTGATCCAATTAGACCCTTCACACCACCCTTTGAATGTTTGGTAAGTTTTACTACTGATATCTAATATTTCTTTCCTTCTCTTAATTTCATTTAAATATCAACTCATTTTATAATTACAATTACATGAATTCTAATTCAATCCATGCAGGGCGATATGCTGATTGCTTATCTAACAGAGAAGGGGCTCCCAGCAAAGGCAGAAATAGTGTCAGATGCAACACCATCAAAACTTCACATCACATGGGCTAGAGAGGAGAAAGTTCAATATTCTGGAGTATGCCTCATGCGACACATGGAGACCTTCTTTGGGACAGAGAGAGGGTACAAGTGTGGATTGGAAAAGGGCAATTTCAAGAATATTTCAAAGCTGGGTGTGAAGTATCTGACAGATATAGTATGTTTAGAGTTAAATGAAGTGAACCCAGATGTTGTGAAGGCAGCAAAATCCCATGCAAGAATGACTTCAAAAGGAATTCAGGGGCAGAGACTGAATCTTGGGTGAACAACCATAACACAATTTCGTGTTTTATTTTCAAACTTTGGAATGAATTTTGGTGTAGACAGTTTTATATGCTACTTCTGAAAATTCTTCTCGTACCAATTAAGACAGTTGTTGTCACTGTGGTCAGGTTTCTCGTACCCGTTAAGACGTTTGTTGTCCATGTGGGTTTTTGATGGATAGTATTTGTCAAGATGCATACAACTATAACTGCTACTAAACAGTTGTGTTTGTTCTTCAATGTGTCAGCACAATTCTCTGCGCTTATAATCAAGTGGTCTATGTTATTCAAACAGTTGATTTTAATAATATCCATTCGTTTGTTGTGCAATTGTAAACTAGAGTTTAGCAAAACTAAGATGATGTTGAGCAAATTACGAGTAATATAAAAACTTAGTTAGACAGTGTCAGCACTACTTTTACCAAAACAATCCACAAACTAATCAAATGTGTCCGTCGTATACCAAGGGATAGACGTAAAACTTCAGTCCCAATTTATAATTTGAAATATGAGGAAGGAAATTACAAAATAATTATATGATTATTATAATATTAATATATTGCATCATATCATTATGATGAAACACATATAAACTAAAATAACAAAAAAATAAAAAATACATTCAACATATAAATAAGTACCAATGTTAATACGTATTAATATAGAAGAACTACATCCCTAAGAAGGCATCAATCTTCTTCCTCCTTTCCATTTCTGCATCTAGAACCTCTTTAACACACCCCATTAGATTGTCCTTTGCATCTTCAAACAACTGTCTTTGATTGCCCAGTTCTCTTTCCATCTATATAAAAGATAAAAGACAAGACTCAATCACAGTATGGAAAAAAAATTTAAGGATAAAACTTCAAATATTACCTTTGATAATGCTTCACCATCTTCATCTTTGGCCGCAATCCGAACGTGATGTTCAGTTGCTATTATGGATCTTTGGTATTCCTCGTATAATGTGTAATGAACGACAACAGCCTCCAACAACTCGGCCGTGCGGGCCTCTTTGTTCGTCTCGCATGCTTCATCAACTAGATTCATGTGATAACCAGGGTAAACAACACTATCCAGCACATCCATCAATTGATGGAAACTCGTGCAAAACCCGACAGTGTTACCATAGTTCATCTTTTTAGAGAGGGATGTGTTTCTGTTAAAACCAGTTTTCAGGCGCCAATGGATACCAAAGAATGATAAATGGATATATATATATATATAGGCAACAAGTAGACAGTTTTCATGTTGTAACAGTTATTTGTGACAGTTGATTTCAGAGTAACTATAAAAAAAAACTGTCAAAACTGTAAAACTAATAACTGAAAACGGATTGCAGTTATTTGAGTTATAGTTATCATTGGAAGACATTACCTAACTCGTGTCAGCAATACTTTTAGCCTTATCCACCTAGTGTCATCACAAAAATATCAAAAACAGAAAACAGCCAAATATATAAGAATATTGTCACCAATAGATACAACTACTCTAACCAACAATGTAACAAAAAGACTTTGAACAATTGCCAATTCGTGCAACATCATAAACTTGAAAATCACAAAAAGAATAGTACCTAAAATCAATGTCAGCACTACTTTGGGACTTACCCTAATAGTGTCACACACTTAAGTTTTAATATCAGCAAATGTCAAGACATAAACTTCAATAGCAGAAACAACCAATATGATCAACTTGGGTCACACAAAATGACATACTTAAATGTCAAATATTACCATAATTTGAATATAAACCAGAAACAAATGTGATCAAGGAAAAACTTAATTCATAGAATGTATTTTAGGTTACATCAGTATTATACGAAATTACATACTACACTAATATCAACTAAAGCTATAATTCTGCCCGGCAAAGAGGACAGTTGTTTTGAACTAAAAGCCAAGCTCGTAAACAATTTGGATGAAAGTGATGTTGGCATGGCGTTTGAAGAACAGGATCTGACTCCAACATTGGAAGCAAGCAAATTGGACATTCATCATCATCAAGCTCAAGATGATATATCTCCCTTAATCCGTCAACCTCCATAGGCTCTGGAGGTGCTGGGGGATCTGCTTGGTCAACCTCCATATGAATGTCATCGTTTATGTCGGACTCATGGCTTGCTTCAGACGAAGAGTCATCATAAAAATGTACATTGATGTTGATGTTAGGACAAAGACCATATTCAACAAGATCAGCATCGGCGTCAAACCAACTTCTAGTGTAATCCATTAGAAGCCGATTGGCTACCTGGGTTCTAACCTCAACCGTTACTCCTGCATCCTGTAGCACTTCGTTGCAGCGAGCAAGACTCATAGGCAAACCATTCCAAGTAGACGTGTGATAGAATGTCAAGGGAATGCTGTCAGAGTGGATGGCCACATGAAGTAGACTAGGTCCATACCAGTCTGACTCAGATCCTGATATTTCAACTTCATAAGTTCCAACGATGTAGTCGTAGTCTATTTCAGTATAGGTTGGGAATGCCATTGAAGAAGAGAAAACCTACACAGCCAAAATCAAAATATACTCATACATTAGACATTGAATTAAAAATAAAACATTACATCGATATTATAAAGAAATAAACATTTGAGAAACACAACAGAGAAAAAATGCCTAAAAAACTGAAAAAACCCTAACTGATGACTTTTAATGACAATAAGAATCACATACACCCAAACGGAATACAATGCAATAGGAAATAAGCAAGACAAACACCAATATATGAACATTACTAGACTAAAAAGCAAGGGGGAGTTCAACGAAAACCAGAGAATACAACAATTAGATTTTTGCTGAAGCAGTACATCAAAATAACAGATAACGCTTTTTTTTAAAGGAAGAAAACAGAAAGGAGTACATACCACAACAGGAATCGCACCTTGAAAGCAAGAAATCTGGATAAGAACGAGAGAGGATGAAGATGAACAAGAAGAAGAAGATGAAAAGACTTGCAAACAATCTGAAAAACGTTTTAGAGCAGTATAAATAAGCGAGAAATGGGCCGGCAATCTCTAAACGAAGCCCAACAGTTATGTTGAGGGCAATATCAACGATTTAAACATTTGTGCAAAATTGATGTTGAGCAAAATTACACCAATCACACCCACACATTGTGCAGCTTTATTCTAAAATTGCGGCTATTTAAGCCCACGTTGTGTAACACTCTAGTAAGGAACTATATAATTAAATTGACAAGTAAAATTGAATTATCATGGACAAAATTTCACAAGTCTCAACCGTGGTGCAAAAATAATATATTGTTGAGCAAGTTTATCTTACACAACCTGCTATCACCACTAGGTGTAACTAATACACGTCTGGTGGCAATACTATGTGCATTAAACACCTCTGGCAACCACATACACTTTGAAGTAAATATATACAAGTATAGTGTTACCACTATTTGAAACTAGTATCAGTGTCAGCACTACTTTGGGTCTAAAACACCTAGTGTCATCAATACTTGTAATATAATATGAGTAACACCAATACTTTGCGTCTCAAACACATAGTGCCCATCGCATACATTATAAAATGAAAAAAATATAAATACATACACTTCAAAAATCATAGAATACAATACTTGAATATCAGTGTCATCACTAATTGTAACTGATATCACTGTCAGCACTAATTGGGACACCAAACACCTAGTGTCACCACACACACTGCAATATCAAAAAATGCAAGTATGGTGTCGGCATTACTTTAACCTAATCAGACAATAAATGTTAACAATACTTTGGGCATCAAAAACCTCTTTACAGAAGATACACTTCAACAAGGACAAAAACTAGGCCACTGTCACCAACGATAATATATAAGCATATTCATCAAAGATCAGGTGGGCTTCTCTTCCTCAAATAAAACACAGTATCATACACAACCAAATTTAACAATGCATTAATTTCATTAATATTATACATTTCCAAAGACCAGTTAGAACAAATACTTACAAAAGCCAGTTGGTATGATTACAATGGAAATCATATACAAAAAGGTGCCAGATACCGACTTCCATTCATACCATACATTCCATTAGCTTAACTACCACAAAATAGGTGCACCTACAATGTCTTTTCCAAGCAAATATACATTACAAATATGCCTAAAAGGCTGATCGACATAGTGGACAAATGCGTTGATACGACACCCACTCCATAATACACGCTCTGTGGAAGGTATGATCACATAGTGTCCGAAGGCTCGGCGTAGATGGCAGCATTGGCTCAAGGCATATAGAGCACAGGTCCACCTCATCTGGAGAAGCTGGGGGATCCACATGCTCTTCAGAATCTATGCTCATCTCAGATTCAGAGCTTGGATCAGAGCTCATGTCATCTTCAGATTCTACAAGGAAACGTACATCGATAATGAGATCAGGGCAGAGCCCGTATTCAACGAAATCAGCATCGTCTGAAAACCACATGTGAGTATAATCCGTTAGCATCGGGTTGGCTACTTGAGTTCGAACCACAGCAGTGACCCCTGCTTCATGAAACAACTGATCACACTGTTCAAAAGACATTGGCAACCCATTCCACTCAGTGATATGTTCCACAAACACCTCAGGGATCCTCTCGGAATTGATAACCACGTGCAAGATACTAGGTCCATAAATAGGCGTCGGCCTTGGTGTGATTGACACTTCAAAATACCCAACAGTGGTATGGTAACCAATTTGAACTTCAATTGGAAGTGCCATCTAAGGATACAAAACATAAACAACAAAAAATAAATATACACTCATATAAAATGCTAAAATCAAAACCCTAACAGACTGAAAGATGATGAAAAACTCATCTAAAAATCACGAAAACACAAAATAAAACACATCTAAAAATGAGGAAAACAAAAAAAAAGCCCTAACCGATTTTCTTGAAGTAAACACGAGATCGAAAGGTAGAGAAATAGATGAGAAAGGGCGCACCTTGGAAAAAAGACTCCGGAAAAAGGAAGAGCTTGTGGAGGACGAGCAAAAGAGTTGGAGAGAGGGTAAGGATGAAGAGAGTGGAAAGGGTTTGAGTGACGTTGAACTGTTGAAGAAATGAGGAAGAACACCGCTTTAAATAAATTACCGACTTGGGCCAACTTCTTTCATCAGTTAATGGGCCACTGTCTCATGTCTTGAAGTTTAAAATAACCAAACCACCAATTTTGTCCAAATCCTGTTGTTGTGCAAAATTTAACCTATTGTTCAGCAAAAATATTATAATGTTGAGCAAATTTCGACAAATCCACAATGGTGTGCAATTTAATTTTTATTATGGCCAAATAAAGGACAACACGATGAGATAAATATATTTCAAAATTCACAAATTATATTAAGTACAAAAAACATCATATTGGGAACACACTCACATAGATCAATTGTTGTGCAACACTTAACCTAGTGATCACCAAAAATATGATCATATTGAGCAAATTTGCACTAATCGACCATTGTATGCAATTTCATTCTAACGATGACCAAAAAAAAGGCAGCACCGTAAATAAATATAAATTTAAAGAGTCAAAATTCTAGTAAGCAAAAATAAGATGTTATTGGGCACAAATTCACAAAGATTACTTGTTTTGCAAAATTTAACCTGTTGTTCAGCAGAAATATGATCATGTTGAGCAAATTTTCACCAATCAACCACGGTATGAAATTTAATTCAAACGATGACCAAAAACAAGACAACAGCGTAAGAAAATATATATTTAAAAAGTAGAAAATTATATTAACGAAAAATAGGAACATAATGAGCAAAAAATCACAAAGATCAACAATCTCAACGCTGCTTGAAAACAAACATCAGTGGCACCACTATTTTCGTACTTAGGCAACTGTTGTCAACACATAATGTTCTCTTATCTATCTTAAGCAATTAAGTTGTCAGATTACATCCAAACTTCCCCCCTTTACAAAAGAACACCCTATCTAACTACTGGTTCTAAAATCTAAAACTCCAAGTTTCTTTGATCAGATCTGCACAAATGAGTTCTCTGAAACGAAAGATCTTTTCGTTGTTGAAGGTTGTAACATCTCCCCCAAATACAGAAGCTTCAATCGCTTTTAATGTAAACACACCGCATGAAGCCCTGTAGACAAGGAAAGAAACAATGTAATGTAAGGACATAAATAACAAGTACCTAAACGTAAGCAAAGAACATAACAAGATAACAAATACATACCCAGTTGAATCATGCATTAACCCAGGGACCATATATAACTGGAAATGAGAGGAATCAAAGTTTTCAAATAGCCCAGACTTTGCTAAATGAATTGGAAGCCAAATAGCAAATGGTTGCAGTTGTTCTTCAAGAACACCTCCCCTAACAGCAGGAACATTGCAATCGAACACATTGATAACCCTATCCTCAATTTTTATCTCCAACGCCACCCAGTGCTTGTTTATAACATTGAAAATTGTGTAAATTTTCTTTACCGATGCCCATGGCTTCCCATACTCAGCAGGGCACGTACCGACAAAATAATCCTCAGTGCTGGATTCAAGATCTATGTCTATCCCATAACAAGAAACATAGTCGGGGAGGTACTTCAGATAAAATAGCCAATCAAGAACAAGAACATCTCGATACTACACAGGGTCCTCATGAATGCGCTTCCTAATATGAATCAAACCTGCTTCTAGATGCTAAACAAAGTAATAATAAAGTGGATTCAACAATCAAATAATACAATAAAAAGTAATCCACAAATATATATATATATATATATATATATATATAATGTAGAAATATAACCAGTTATTACCTGACAATCAAACCACATATTCTTCAATAAAATACGCTGAAAAAACTTTCTATCAACCCTTGAGGTTGGACCAACAACAGAAAAATTCCTGCCAAGGAGTACACAAAGCAAAAAATAAAAAATAATATATATATATATATATAGAGAGAGAGAGAGAGCATAAGATGTTGTAACTAATACAATAACAACAACATTTCATACCAAATACTAAACATAAAATTAAACCATACCTTTGTTTTTTTACGAGTCCATAAATAAATTCATGATCTTCCGAGCTGATCAGTGATTTCTTAGGGGCATGCTTTGGCATCCTCACTTTCTTCACTTCCACAACTGGACCATACAAGAATGTACTGTTTAATGGGATAAGATTGGAAGCCTTTAGTTGGTCAACTTCAATTTGAATTGCAGAATCCTTGGCAAACGAATCCCAATCAACGCATGCGCCCTTGTCATCATCATTGTCAGAAAGACAAATGTACTTTTCAAGGGCTGGGTCAACCGTAACTCCAGCAACTTTACCACTAGCGCCTTCGCCTTCACAGTTTGTAGATTGAGGCCCAACAGCTGAAGTTGCTGGAATCCCAACCTCATCTCCAAAAACCTTAAAATGAGTGTCAGCAACAACAGGTGGAGACTCCTTACCCACTACTAGAACCTCGCTACTTAATGAAGGCAAAGACACAGGCACGCCTTCGCCAGAAACGGCGGATGATTTCAACATTAACTCCTCATCAGGGAAAGACTGCTGAAGATCAGACACAACATCATTCAAAATTTTGTTCACATCTTCAACAACAGCCTTCACAGGTGTGGCCTGGGGTTCACCACCACTGACACATTCATCATCGCGTCCCACAAGAGGGCCGTCGGGCTTGCCAGGAACGTGCTTATCATCAGACTTCACGGGTGTGTCCTGGGCCTTACCAGACCTCACATGTTCAACATCAACGATCGCAGGAGAGCTCACAGACTTACCAGCAATATGCTTAGCATCAACCTTCGCAGGTGTGCCCTGGCCCTTACCACCACTGGTGCTTTCATCATGAAATACCACAGGAGAGCTCACAGTCTTACCAGCAATGTGCTTATCATAAGCCTTCACAGGTGTGTACTGATACTTAGCACCACTAACACTTTCGTCATCAACTTTTGCAAAAGTGTCCTTGACATCAGGCTTGACAGGGTTTGACTGCAACCTCTCAAACAAAGCTTCATAATTAGCAACCCTAACCTCAAGCTCATCGTACCTCTTCGCCATCTCATCAAACACTTGAAGGCTCCCATTCAGCTCAACAATCTTTGTTTCAATTGCATCTACCCTTGCAGACAACAGATGCATAATTTTTGGGATCTCTTCAAGCTTCGCAATCTTCGTATAAATCTCCTTCACCCAGTCAGAATGAGATGGGAGAGAAGAAGCAAAAGCATCATCATGCGATTTGGGAGGCAACTCACAAGTTGGATTATCGTTAGCATCCATTTGAGGAGAAACATCTTCAATATCTTCCACTTTCTCTGATGACACTGCTATTTTCACAGCTTCATCACTTGAAATGCTAACATATTCATTTTCACAAGCAGCAGATGTTTGCCCCAGCACAGACTGCCCACCACCAAAATCATGTGCTTCAACACTCCCCAGGGGTGACTTCTGAACAGAAGGGGTCGGCACATCACCCTCTCCATCACTGTCAGCAGAAGGTGTCTCAACTTCTTCAACGGTGTCACCGCAATCAATGCCATCTGCAAGGTCGGCCAAAACATATAGCCTCGCAGTTTGAGAAGCACACAATTTATCGGATTTAGGGGAATGGGTGTCAGAGTGCAAAACATCAACCTTGTCATCACAAACAGGAACTTCACCACAGGATTTGGAAGTATGGGTATCAGCAGTAAAATCTTCACCTTTGTCATCACCAACACTGACTTCGCACCCAGATGTAGAGACTGCAACATGAATATCTACAGGCTTCACTACATGTGCATCTGCGGTACCAACAACAGGAACTGAAGGAATAATAAAAGACTTGTCAACATTACTATCATATAATGGCCTACAACTACTTACACCACCGGTCTTCTTCATCTTAGACCTCCGCTGAAAGACAACATTCAACAGGGCATCATCTTCTAAAAGGTCACATGAATCAGTAATCAACCGACATCGCTTAGAAGGTGAAGCAACCACATCAACCTCCTTGTGCAAATCTGTGTCAGCAGTAAGTCTCTTACCCTCCACAGATGGAATAACTCTAGCACCTGTCCTCACTGCTGAAGCCTTCTGTCGAGGCATCTTTACATCACTCTTGACAGATTTTTTACGGTCTAGAGCAATGTATGGATTGATTAGAACACGACTTGCAGAACGACCCCTCCTCAGGGGGACCCGTTGCTCAGAGCTATCGCTAGACTCAACCTTCTGTTTCTTTTTACCACCCATCACTCCAGCAGAAGATTTCCTCTTCTTTGAGGTCCTTGCATCTTCTTTATCACCCTCTGGGAAAACTTCAAACGCAGTTTCAAAGGACTTACCGTCCTGATTCTTTCTAGTACCCTTGCCTCTCTTCACAGGGGTCTTCTTCTGTGACGTCTCGCCTTCATCATGTTTCTGCAACACATTAGCTTTTTCCTCCTCAGACTGGGTGGCCCTATTTGAAAACTTAGCTTCATATGCCCTTCTACGAACACGACAACTCTCATACAAAGTCGCATCAACAGGTCCAGAAACTATTTCTTCAACTGACGCAACAACTACAGCATCAACTACAGCATCAGCTTTTTCACCAGCAAACGCCATTAATTCAGTGCGTGCAAACTCCCCATAAATAGGGAACAACGGGCTCTGGACAATGCACATGTATCAGAATAAAAACACAAAGATGCATCAAATAAAAATGTTATTCCAAAGAGAAAATATAAAAAAATTACCAAATCGCCATGAAAGAACTTCTCAGCTTCAGCATATACTTGGCTATAATCACATTGCGAGTGCAACAAGTATGGATCTAGTTCAGGCATCTTAAAATTACAGTCAAAATTAACTGAGATAGCTGGGAACGCTTCTAATATCCAAGCCTGTTACAAAAGAAAACTCGTTATGCCACTACAAAACAATATTTACATAATACTCACATAACCATTAAAGTTGTGCTGACGTAGACAAAAAAATGATGACATAAGACATGCAATAACTAAAGCACAATACCTGGAATGCAAGGCAATATCCATACATTTGATAAGAACCCCTAACCCAATTCCGATCTGCAACAGAAGAACTCTTCAATGACTTCAGCAAACGGGTGTATGACTCTCTACCCCAAGGATATAGTTCAAACTCCTTCTCATTGCACGCAAGAGATAAGAATTGTGCACTTACAACTTATGACCTCCTATACACAATTAGCCTCTCAATCAGCAACAACTTTGCCATAATCAACTTCTTCTTAGACATCTTTTTCTCAGATATGAAATGATCAAGTAGCTCATCATGAGTCATTTTCTTCTGCCCAAAAAATTCCAATATTGACACTTTCTTTGGGATATTAAAAACACGGTCTTCGTAAGGAAGGCCTGTAATAACATGAAACTCGGCGATTGAAAAACGTGCAAGATGTCCACCAACTCTAAACCACAATTCATGCTCTTTTTTTGTTTGTACTTGACGGAGCACCATTTGATGCATAAGCTGGAAATTTATAACCATTTTGGTGCCTTGCGTCAGCACCCATCCAACACAACTTTTTTGCAAAGTATTGTAGTGAGAAGGACACAAATGCTCCTTGATAAGATCACAGACAGAAGGGTGTGAATATATGTTGGATCTACAGCGAAATCGCTCAGAAACAGGAATGCAATATTCCAACCCCTGATCAATAACAGACGATTAAGCAAAAAAAAAAACCATCATATTAAGAAAAAACTACAACTTGCTCATCAAAATAAAAAATAACTTACATCAGAACCGGGATAAGAGGTGGATGAATCAGAAGATTGAGTTCCTGCAAGCAACAAAATAAAGAAAATGTAAAATAGACAATAACAGAATATGTGATGGAAAAAACAACAACAAACAATGACAATATAATGTTACACAGACATACTAAAATAAAATGAACATCACAAAACACACAAACAAAATACCAAATCCAAACACATACATTGTTGGAACTACAACAAACTAACACAAAAACAGACAGTGTCAGCGCCATACACTTGAACATAGCAGCAGATAAGTACCGTATCATCGACAAAAAACAATCAAAAGCATGGAAAACAGGTCCGCATACACGAAGAACACTAAAAAAGCACTTACAAAGTGCAACACCGCAAATTTGACGAAAATAAACAGTTCAAAAACCCGAATTTACATATGCAACTTCCAAAAACGACGATAAGTACTAATAACCGCACATAAGAATGCACATAAAGCATCGATTTAACATAGATTGTTGAACAAACAATAAAATCAACATAAACGAACATATTCCAAAACCCTAGCACGACAAATTTCGCAAAAATCCACCAAATTTATACCTGAGCTACTGGATGACGATATTGAGATACACGATGCAAACTCTGAACTTTACCAAAGCAAGGACGAATAATCGAGCGAATCAAGCCAGAAAAGCACCAAGTCGGAAAACGAACCACAAACAAAGCCAGGGGTAGCAAGATGAAAAACTCCGAGCAAAGAGAGAGTTGGAAAAGAAGAGGAAATCGATTTTCTGAGAAACAAGGAAAAATGTCCGTACAACGCGAAATTAGGTATATATAGGGGCTATTTCGCAAATTTGTCCAAACCCGCGTCTATTTTGCAAATTCGTCCAATTAATGTGCCCATTTCGCAAATTTTTTCTTTATTGTAACAAATTCGCACACAATAATTTAGGTTAGAAATTTGTTGAAGTTGTACCCTAGAAAATAATTCTCCGTTGATAATCCGTGTGCAGTAATCTAACTGAGTAGTTTTAAAAAGAATAAAACTTGCTAAAATATCTCCATCCACCCATCTTTTTAAAAAAGGATAAAAAAAAAGATAAAATCTGATTTGTTAACAATATCTTCCTTATCAATATTTTAAAAAAGGATAAAAATTAAAAAAAAAAGGTAAAAATTAATTGTAAGGGTAAATATGTAATATCCACCTTCAAAAAAATATCATTACCAAAAAAAAAAATTGAATGAGTACAGTTACTGCGCCCAATTTCCTCTTGAAGGAACTCGATGATTTATTGATTCCACAAGCACAGCACAAAACGCAAATTAGTATTTTAATTTGAAGTTCTTTAAACTTCATCAGCTCTCTTCAAGATCGTCTACAAGAAGAGAAGAAATAAAACAGTGAGTTACAGTTATTGATCCGTCTTCCAAAAGACTCGGATTCAACTCGAATGAACACTCTGCAGAATCATACACCAATTAAATTCATTATCTCATGGGGAGCCCTTCCTTGCAGATTTCGCAACACGCGGCGGGAAAGGGATCGGGAACGCCGGCGGCGTTGGATTCAATCCAGGGAAGCCAGGAGTGAATCCGAACGACGGCGGCGTTGGATTCAATCCAGAGAAGCCCGGAGCGCCGCCAGGGAATCCGAACGACGGCGTTGGATTCAATCCAGAGAAGCCAGGAGTGCCGCCAGGGAATCCAAACGACGGCGTGGAAGGCGGCTGCAGCGGGTTTGGCATGCCGAGGAGCGGCGGGAGCTGCGGCAGCACCGGCTCCAGAATTGGACCCAGCCCGAGCATCGGCCCGCTCGTGATCGGGTCCAGGAGGCTCTTCTGGGATTTGATACCGTCATCTTTAGACCGGGCCACACCGGGCTTCTGGTAATTCAGGGGCTTGAAGGCGACGGACCCGGCTGAGTAGACGCGGGTGCCGCTGCCCTGCTTCGGGGACTTAAGGTGGCGGATCAATGACGACGTCTTCGTTGATGCGACGGTGCAGTGCGGATCGCTGCTCCTAAGGAGGCTGACTCGGCACCCTTTGATGACGTCGGTTTCAGAATGGGTGGCGACGGAGAGCGGGAGGGGCACCTTGTACTTGCCGTGCTTGTTCGTCTTGGCAGCGGCCTTGAAGGCTCCGTCCACATTGCATTCTACGGATACTGTCGCACCTGAGGATCATACGACGCAATAGAGTTTCTGTTACAAAAATTAATGCCACGGTTTCCCTATGCCATTTACCGAAATGTACAATTTTAGTATTGTATAAGATATAAAACATAACGATTATATAGTTTGGAGAAATTTGTCCTATAGTACTTAAGTAATGTAGAGTGACCTGAGATGAAGTGGGCGGTCCTAGGCGAGTCTGGGGAGGAGCGGGTGTCGCAGTAGACAGAGCCTACGACAAAGGCAGACGGGCGATGCTTGTGGTGTTTGGCTTGTGAGAAGCTGGAAAGGGATGTTAAGCTGATCAGAAGTAGTTGTAAGGCCAAAGTGCAAAACTTTGTAAGGCCTCTCATTGTATTTCCTCTTAAGAGGGTGGATGAAGTTGAAATTGGAATGATGGAGAAGGGGTTGTCTTAAAGGAATTATATAAGGAAGTTTGGGACGTTGAGAGTTGGAGGCATAGTTATGTGAGTCATGCTGGGCCAGTGAACTGCAAACTGGAAAGACTAAAAAGGAATGTTTGAATGTGATGTGTTTAAAATTCTAGGTTGGGATGTTATGGTTGGGGGAGAGAGTAGATTTGGAAAAAGGAATTACTTTATTTGATTTATGTTTGGAATGAAAAAGTTTCATCCCGATTTTAAGGGAGAATGGTCTAACTTAAAATGATAGATTCCGACTTTATAACAACAACAAAAACATTGATAATATTGCGACATTTTGAAAATGTCACTTAATTGCGTTTGTTGAGAAACGGAGCGTCTCTTTGGAGATGAAATGATCATAGATTTAATAGTATTGCGACAGTTTGACGGAAGTTTGGATCTTTCAGAAAATGAATTTTTATTCGAAGAGTGCATAATCGCATGGATAAGCTCACACTAACCAGTCAATTTGGGATTCGGGATTTTCCTTGAGACATTTTGACAATATCGCTAATAGCAAACTCGCAATTTATGCAGAGAAGAGAATTAAGAAGGGTGATCTTAGTAAGATTATATGATGATTTTGTATGATTATGCATAACCCTAGATAGATTTTTCACTGGAAAAAAAGACATTATAGTTTTTGTCTATTGTAAAAGAAAATTATTCTGTCATACAATGTGAAAAAAAAGACATTATAGTTTTTGTCTATTGTAAAAGAAAATTATTCTGTCATACAATGTGAGATGAGTTTGGAAGGAACTTATTTTTCTTAACGAGATAAGATGGCTCAAAGTTTCAAACTTCGGTTAGAAATCAACTTATCTCATTATTATGGGGCTTTTTCGATGCGAAATTGGCTGCCATAATCAAACTTACATGAGGCAGTTAAGGCTGTTATTCGAGTCAAACGAGCGAATATTGCTTTTTTATATTTAGCTCGTTTAGAAACAAGTCGAGTTCAGGCCGAGCCTAAATTTATACTTGAGCTTTAAAATGTGCTACAACTCAATTCGTTTAAGAAATGAACGAGCTCGAATCTGAGCTACTCGACTCATATTATAGCCCCAGAGATAGTACGTTGGCAAATGTAGACCTTATATAAAACACCAATGTTCATTTGTTCATATGACCATATGCATTGCAAAGAAATTTGGGTCAAAATGGTGGGAGAAGTAGGGACAGAGAAGTAGGGACAGACGACAGTTGGATCCAAGTTTGTTCACGGGATTCGCGCATCCGACCACATGTAATGCCCTCATCTTTTCTTAACTCAATGAAGCTAGATTTGATTTCGGGGCTCGTGTTTGATGGGCTAAAATGGGCTTTAGCCCAATAGGCCACCAGCTAAATATATCAGTACTCCGTATAAAAGAAGTGAACTTGAGTTTTACTTGAAATCAATGGCTAACAGAAACATGGAGAAGATTGTGAGTGGTAGGGTCAGCCTCTTAAATGGACCTATAATAATCCGGTCCAGATGTAGACTGGATTAAACTCACTTTAACCGGAAAGGATCTAAAAAAAAGAGGAGGGCCCCACCCAATTAATGACCTCTTAACCTAAGTGACAAGGTGTAAATCTCACATTTGTGCTAAGATGTTATATATTTGTGTCTTAGCTTGTTTTAGCATGAGTTGTGACTTGCCATTTAGCTTTCCTGTTGATAAATTAGCTTAAGTAGTCATATCTTATACTCATATTAGTGTGCATAATTAGAATAACAGTGTAACACCTTTAATTGATTGAGTATTAAAAATAAAAAATAAATATTAAGAACAAATCAAAATTAAATTTATATTTAAAAAAAAAATAAAAACGAATATATTATGTATAAGAAAATGTATATAAAAATTAGTTTTTAAAAAGATTGAAACTAATAATGCACAATATTGTACAGAAATACAGATTTTAAAAATAAAAATCTCAATTTACCAATATTAAAACACTTGCATCAATCTCAAACCGACCATCTGTCTTGAAATGGCTAGTCACTAGTGGGAATCGAACTTATGATGAGCTGACTCCTAAACCAAATACTGTGCGGTTATTATGCCTGCCCTAATTGGAAGAACAGATAAGATTTACCAATTAAAATGCAGATGGCATCAAAGATCAGATGGAAAAAGGGGAAATACCAACAAGTAGATTATATAAAATTACAAACAACAGTTCATCAACAATCCAAAGTTCGACGAAGGCCTCGTTCATGGAGGAGATCAGCCTGGCCTACAAGTAGGCAGAAGATTTTATGTCTTTGAGTTGCTTGTTATTACAAAAGGTTACAACATAGTCGCTCCGTTTCGAGTTTCCACATTTGAACACACCTTATAAGGCCTTCTCCATCACTACCTTAATGAAGAAATATAGGGGAAATAGTTTGGTACGTATATATAACGCCCAATAAACATACAAATACTTGTTGAACAATGCCTGCAGGCCTCAACCGACCTCACCCGAATCATCAAAGCATCCACCCGGGTAGGAACCCATTGACTTGACCAACATGTGATGCTGTAGCTGCTTGCTGATCCGTGCCCTCTGGGTTGTACCTAAACAAGACATAAACACACCATTGATTAACGGATTTTGACATCCACGAAAATCGATCTAGAGGGTAAAGAATGGGAGAAGGGATACCCAGATTGGAGAGTGGGGTGGCAACCCAAAGCCTGGAAGAATCCCTGTGGCTGAGGTTGCTGTTGCTGATGAGTAGCATATGCAAAGCTTTGGTCTCCACCTCCCCATGTTGACTGCTGCCTCATTTGGAATTCTCTCCCTATTTGATCCAGCTACATAACAAGGCAATCGAACAAGTTCAGTGTCGGTTTTTTAAGGCCGAATTGATATTAATTGGTACAATACGAAAGATGATTCAATTGCGCCATTGCGCAGATTGATCTCTAAGATGGCAATTCAGTGAGATTAACAATACTTGGCAATTAATTTCTGAGTTTATGAGTTAAAGATGATTTAGCCCTAATGTCCTAATTGTACTGTAGATGTACCTCATTCCTCAAAGCCTTGTTAGTTTCAACCAAGGTTTGTTCCTGTTTACAATCAAGCATACGAAAACGGATGAGAGATTATCCGGGTTATTGATTAGTTTGTGTTATAGATCCGGACTAGATGTGTTTGCATTTACCTTGGTCTGGAGTTCATTCAGCTGATCCAACATCATTTGAGTCTGCACAAACAACACAACTTGATCATAAACGCAATCCAGTACCAGCAATGATATGTATCCTTATCATAGAGTCACATATAGTTCGACTTTGGTTCATGGAGCTTACCCTAGTAGTCCTGACCATCTTAGCAGATGTCTCGAGTTGACGCTCGAGATGATCAAGCTCCTTCACATTCAGCGGCCCCAAGTCCTCCCCTAGCAGGTGCCTGATATGCATATATATATGTTATTACCTAAGAACCGACAACAACTTGCAATAGGGTCTGCGATTAAGCAAATTTAGTACCTTTGGGCGAGTTGCAGAGATTCATATCGCTGTTTCAGCTTTATGTACTCCTTGTAGTTATTCTATTTAACACAAGGCAAACAAATGTATCAGATTGGATCTCCTGGAAATGTAACACCAGATTATAAATTATAATCACCTCCAGCTCCTTGTTAGGTCTTTCAACTTCGGGGCTACTAAAACTGCACTTCTGGTATCGCTCCAGCGTTTTGAGCATGCTGATAAAAACACACACAAGGGGCATGAGTTAGCATCAGATCAAGTTCATTATCTGATATTTGGTTAATGTTAGGGTCTAATTGTATGAAATGTGTTTAATCAAGCGTTACTTTTGATGCATTACAGGATTCAAGTACTGCACTATGAAAGCTTTCAAATCAGAATTCATAATGAGCCGCCTAAAAATGAAGAGGTAGATGTGTGGAGGAGTTGAACGATGCTTAATTTCAGGCATCAGACCACCAGATATTTCACTGTTGTTCAGGTGAGTGAGGGAGGTGACTAATTTACCGCCATGTTATCTACTCAATCAATATCAAAACACAGCAGATATTTGGGGGAATTAATCCCTAGATTTGTGTGTTTTCTTCTTTCTATGAACCCTCTCACACATCAAGGGATTGATGGACACCAATGAAAATATATTTCAACAGAGATCTTCATCATTTGACTCAAAGGAGTATAATGATTTTACAGTGTATCTTAAAGGAATAAATTAAAGAGATACTAAAATGAAAAAAATTGAAAATAAAGTGACTCACAAAACTCAACCAAATATGAGGAATCAGATCCCATGCTATAAGCTACTTTTTGTTTTTTATTTAGGGGAAATAAGATCAAGAAAAATGAATGAAAAACCCATCAAGAGCTCAGATCTAGGTCCCCTTAATGATCTGATTTTTTTTTAAAAAGGGCAAAAAAAAATTAATTTCATGTATCAACAAATTAGAGGCTTAATTAACAACAAATACCTGAAATGGAAAAGGATTGAGCAGATCATAGAAGAAAAAAAAACACATTTCATCCTCATGTAAACAAGCCAAGCCCAAAAAGAAAGAATTTAAATTAAAGAAGCAAAAACATAAAATCACAACCCAGTGCTAGTAGCCCTAGATGTGTGTATTTGAAGCATAAATCCTTGGGAAACAACAATCTGAACCAACTCAAAACCAAGAAGGAAAAATTTCCCCTTTTCAAATTTGGCCAATTGGGCAAACAGATCTTGTGAAAGATCCAAACCCTAAGGTAAGAAAGGAAGAAAAAAGGCAGGTACCTGGGGCCACTGCAGAACTCATAGAGCTTGCCACGGTTAGAGAAGATGATAAGAGCAACCTCAGCATCACAAAGCACTGAAAGCTCATAGGCTTTCTTAAGGAGTCCATTTCTCCTCTTTGCAAAGGTCACCTGCCTGTTTATTTTGTTCTCTATCCTCTTCAGCTCTACTCTTCCTCTCCCCATAACTTAAACCTAATTATAAAATTCCCAAATTGAATCCCCCCCTTTTTTCCTTGCTAACTAATTACCTACTTCCTCAAACAAACCCTAACCCTTGTTTGTGTTTTTTATGTCAAATCTTTCCCTTTGCCCTCTTACTCTCCTCCTAATCTCACCATCTCTGATTTCTCCCCCTAGTTTTGTGTAAAGAAATTGCAAAAGAACGGTTCTTTTTTTTTTCTTCTTCCTGAAAACCCTAGAAAGAAAAGGGGGTATGATATAAGGAGAAAGAAAGAGACATGCTTTTGTAGCTAGTTCTGATCGCTCTCTCTCTCTGAATTCCTCCAATTTATTTTTTTGTTGGGTTTGGGGGTCAATAATTTGGGAGAGGGAAATGAGGTGGGTCGGCCTTGATTTGCAAGTTGCAACCTTTATTTCTCCTCTACTGTAATCCAACCAAAAGTTTCCATTAGAGGTTAGGGTTGGTGTTATGAAGCTTTTTCAACTTGTCTGAACTCTTTTTACCATTTTCATATCTATTCCCTTTCACTTCACTGCTGTCTTACAGTGACCTCTTCACACGCTTTATGGAGCTTCACAACGCCATCCTCCATTTCCATATATATTTGATGAATGTAAAGCAATTTGAAAGCAATACGCCAATACATATGTGAAATCAGTGAAATGGATATATAATTAATATGGGAGCTTCTTAATTAACTGATTAAAAAAACAAGTCAAGTAATTAGCGGGGATGCAGATGTTGATTCTTAACTGATTAAAAAAACAAGTCAAGTAATTAGGGTTTATGTTGAGAGAATGGTAGATGTCTTAATTAAAAGTGAGATGTAAGAAAAAATGAGATAACATATAAAGAAGGTGAAATGAAATCCATGTAAAATGACTGAAAAGCAGTAATTTTTATAGAAGGGGACATCGTTTTTGGTTTTGATTGAGCTATCCCAGTCATGTAACTCGTTAGGAATATTGCAGTCATTGATTCAGTTCGTTCTATTGATCCTATTTTGATCCTAAATCGTTTATTGTTTTTATTAGAGAAAGGTGTTACAAGATATTAAAATTTATTTAAATATGTTATTTTTAAATGGAAAATTTGATAGGAATGAAAAGGGAAAGATTTAAATATGTTAAACATTTATAGTAAACAAAATTCATAGGAATAAAAATTAAGAGATTTTTTAAAATATATGTGTAGGTGATGAATATTTTTATGAAAAATATTGAAAGAAAATTATAAAATTTGATTTAAATATGCTATTTTTAATTGAAAAAAATTGATAATTGATATGAATGAGATGTTTTGCAAAAGAGTAAAAAATGATATTTGAGCTCATAAGCTATTACGCTATATTTTGATTATTTTCCCTTCCTTCTTTTTGTAGGGAAAACAAGAGCTAGGCTCTCGAAGAGGACTAAACCCAAACAAAACAAACGGGTGAACTAGAAAGTAGCCCTTTTACTAGCGTCTTCCTCGACGATAAACGAAATACTAGGCCGGTCTTGTGCATAGGCCAAAGAGGCTCTCACCTCGAGCCCCCAAAAAAGCCCTATTTCTCTTTCCGCCTATAGCCCTAAAAACATCAGGGCTGGCCCTGCAAAATACCATCAAGTGAGCTAGTAAGTAAATAGAGACCGAGAGGAAAAGGCAAGAGCAGCAATGAGTTCACAACTGAATTCGCTTCTCTGAAAACATGGCGGAATTGGATCTCTGAAAACATGGCGGAATTGGATGCCACAATATCCCGATTGATAAAGCCTTGGCATTGACGAACTAAAATTCAGACTAAAAACCGATTTTTTCGGTTCGGTTCCGATTTTCAGACTGAAACTTAAAAATATGCAAACCGCAGCTCGATCTGAATTACACTTGGGCTGGACCGAAACCGGATTTTTCGATTTGATTTGCGTGTTGAGCCGTATCTTGAACAACCCTATAAAAGACCGAAATTTAATTGGAAAAAAAATATTTGGCTTTTCAACTCATATATGTACAATTTAGTCATCGACTCATCGCTCTTACACATTCGTGTCCCTTTTTGGAAAACATTTTGTTACATTAAAACAACATATTTAAACCATAATTTTATTGGGTATTTCAGTATTTGGTATGTATCTATTTCCGAAAATCAGTAATGAGAATCGGAAATAAATGATTTTAGGCTTGGTGTTTGATGGAGACAAAAGTTCAAATCAAGTTCGCATTCATGTTTTGACTCCCTTTTCATTTCCAGATAAAAACCATGCAATTACTCATTCTAAACTTTCATTTAATAACAATAATATTGATAATAATAATAATAAAATATTATTATAATACTAATTATAATTATTATAAACAAAAATAATAAAAATGGCTAGTATTATTAATAAAATTATTAAAAAATACTAGTATTATCATGAATTACTCCCTCCTTTCAAAAATATAAGTTTTTTTATTTTTAACATAGTTAAAAACTATATGGCTCACTAGTGGGGAGCAACGGGGGAAGTCAGGAGATAGGGGTGTTATTTGAGCCGAACGAGCCGAGTTTGGCATGTTCAAGCTAGCTTGTTCATTTGTTAAACGAGCTCGAGTCGAGCCGCGCCTAATTTTTAAACGAGCGTTTTATTTTGTTCAAGCTCGACTTGTTTAGGAAATGAACGAGCTCGAACCGAGCTTTTTTCGAGCTTTAAGTAGTTCTACTTTGTTATAACATGTTAGGAAAAATGACCAAAAATAATACCAACTATCACTTGTGAACCAAAAATAATACGAACTATTGAAATGACTAATTGGTATACAAACTATCTCATATTAAACCAATTTTGATACCATGGCTAAAATTTAGAAACGAAAAAACAATTTAAACTCAAATTATAATTAATAATAAGTTTGGGAATTTTTTGTAAAATTGGGCAAATTTATAGTTACTGTTCATCTCCTTCCTCCAGCCCTCCATCGCTGCTTCTCCCCCTCCTACGGTGACTCCTTCGCTGTCAAGTCCCTCGACAAGCGCTCGCCGACGACTCCCTCGACGTCGAGACCAAGCTTCTCCTCCTCTCCCCACACCCCAAGATCCTCCAGATCCACAATCTCTACGAATCCGACTCTGCGAGTCCTCCACTCTCTTCGACCGCCTCTCCGAGGCCGACGCTTGCACCGTCTTCTCGCAGTTCATCTCTGCCCTCGCTCACTGCCACCGCGACAGCGTCTCCCAACACCTTCCCTTCCACCCCGCAACTGCAATTGCTCTCCCCTCCATGGACACTATTCCCAAACTACAAACCCTTCAATTGAAGTCAAAAACACAAATCAAATATCAAATTAAGGAAGGGCTATTGATAGGAATTTCAAATTTGTCCACTTTCATGGCCAATTCAGACGAAACCCCTTCAAATTTCATATTTAGGGTTCCTTACCTCCTTGCTCCAGCCACCAGATTTTCAGATCGATCGAGATGGATGAAAATAAGTACTTTAATTTTACAATTTCACCCAAACTTCTTGTTAATTATAATTTGAGTTTAAATTGTTTTTTCGTTTTTAAATTTTAACCATGTATCAAAATTGGTTTAATATGAGATAGTTTGTATACCAATTAGTTATTTCTAAAGTTCGTATTATTTTTGGTCCACGAGTGATAGTTGGTATTATTATTGGTCATTTTCCCAACATGTTAATTTAAATGAAATTTTAGAAATTCCATAGAATTCGATCTATTCGAGCTTTATTCGAACGAGACGAGCTTTCAGCAGAGCTTAAAATTTTGTTCAAACTTGGCTTGTTTAAATGAATGAGTGAGTCAATCCCGAGCTTTTTCGAGCCGATCCCGAGCTAGTCGAGCTCGAGATGTTCAGTTCATATAACACTCGTATCAGGAGGTCTCAGATTCGATCTCTATCTCCGCCCCTTTTCTAATTGGTGAAAAATCCAAGATTTGTCTTGCTCCCTTCAAGTGGGTCGAGCCTGTCGGCGCAAGAGGGTTTACTTGGTGCGTGGCTCTTGCCGGCTGGGGCACGTGTCTGGGGTTTGCCACCTTCCTCGTCATAAAAAAAAAACTATATAAAATATCAATTTTTTATTATTGATTTTCAAAATAATTTCATACTTGTTGGTAATTAGTATAAAATTAATTTAAAATATTAATTAAAAAATTGATATTTTATACATAGTATGGTTTTTACTTCCTTAAAAATTTATTGGAAAGTCAAAAGACTTATATTTTTGAACGAAGAGAGTATTGCTTTAGATTTATATTACTATTTAATTTTTGTCACTATTTTATTATTTATTATATATTTTCTTTTCATTATATTTTTATTGTTAATATTATCATTAATTATATCATAATATATTTCTATTACTATTATCATTTTTATCACTATTTTATTATTTGAGGTTATTAGATTGATCGAGGGTGTGCGATGTGGAAGAATTGGAATGAGGTGATTAAACAAGATATAGCTAGCTATATGTGGCATTGGAGGGTATGAAGGGATATCTTGTACCCTTATTTATATGTTCATTTATAATAATTACTATCGGTTCCTTAGAAACACCCTCTCGATATAGTCAATGATAGGGTGTGTATAATTCGACGCTCGGATTTTACTTGTTGCGGGACATAGGGTGTGTATGGCTGCTATATAAGCCGGTTAAAAAGTGTGAAATTATTAACTGTTAAAAAAATAAACGGGTTTAAACGGTGTATGGAAACAACAAATAAGCTTTAGCCAGTTAAAAAAAGTGTTTATAAATAAGCTGCAGATTGAAGCTTATTTTGAGGTTTATATTCCATAATTACTATTTTACCCCTTCTCTTTTATCTTATTTGGTTTGAAAGTACCACAATACCCCTAATAAAAACCAAATAAACTCCACTTTTTACAAATAAACTGTTTTTCGCCCCATACGGAGTTTATATTTTTTCATAAATTTTTAACTACTTTTACCAACAGTTTATAAATTTTTACCCTGTTTATAATTTTAGTCAGTTTATTAACCCCGTCCCATACGAACCCATACTGAGATTATTGTTGTTGTTCTTTATTTTATTTTTTTATTGTTAATTGATACTACGTAATAATTATAAAACCTGATTAAAAGATACACATTTGCTACCAAAAACTTGGTAAACAAAGCACACTGACAACTGAAGCTGTTGCGCTGAAATTGGGAATCCAACATGTTTTACAACTCCGTATTGAAAAAATTCAAATTAAATGCGACTCCAATATAATCATAAAGCACCTAAACAAAACATTTAAATGCCCTTGGGAAATCGAACTGATCTTGTCATATATTAAACTCCTGCCATCGACGTTGAAAGAAGTCTTCTTCTTTCATGTTCCCCGTTTAAGCAACAGAGTGGCTGATAAGGTTGCACATCAAAATCATTGTAAATATCGACTCCCCAAGCAGATCTGCTTGGGGAGTCGATATTTACAATGATTTTGGTCTTTTAGACCTTATCCGAAAGGATGCTGCCGGGTATAGCTCTCGCTCACCTGAATTATTTCCTAATCAAACAAACAAATAAAACCTGATTAAATAATCCACCATTTAATATCAAATTGAGAATAGTAAGTCAGTATTCCACGATACAGTACATTGTTCTAGCTAGCTAGTGAAATTATTTACATATATATACATACTAATATTTTATTGACAGGGGTATTTTTAGATATAAAAGTGCGTAGCGATTATTGATTAAAAACGACGTATGCATCATAAATTTATATCAAACCGCCGCTACTAAACCAGGTGTGTAACAAAATATCTTAAAGAGACATACGGTAGGTTGCGACAAAAATGAATGGACACGTGTTGCATGACAATTGGGTATCCGTCCCTATCAAGCAGCACCTCTCATTTTCCCACATTTGGCGTGTTCATTCAACGAACGCTCTCCATCGTCGTCTTCGTTGCAAAAGGGAACGCGTAATTAGCATTTAGGAACTTAGGAAGTCGTCTATCAACCATACATGATACATGTTTTATCTAGCATTGATAATGACATCGTTCACTATTAATTATCATTTGATTTTTCGACACATTTTTTGACAAGCTAAAAACTAAATAAAATATAACTTTTTTATTATTTTTTAAAATAATG
The DNA here is from genome assembly GCA_037127255.1 of Persicaria tinctoria. Lineage (NCBI taxonomy): Eukaryota > Viridiplantae > Streptophyta > Magnoliopsida > Caryophyllales > Polygonaceae > Persicaria > Persicaria tinctoria. The sequence continues at coordinate 12,222,840 of JBANSL010000007.1, read as the reverse complement.
TTAAACTTATAACTAATAAGTATAAAATTATATAAAAAAATATTTAAAAGGTTGGTATTTTATATAGTTTTTAGCCCCATAAAAAACGTGTCAAAAAATCAAACGACATTTATTAGTAAACAGAGGGAGTACGTAGTCTTTTTTCATTTAAAAAAAACAATTACGATTTTGACCCTAAATCTCGAAAATATATTGCAATGAGGAACTGAAATCTCAAAAATATCGTCAATCTTGTTGGATGGGATGAAAAATAGTATTTTAGATCTATTTTGGATTTTTTTTTCCTTTTGAGTTAATTTGGTGGATTTCAATTTTTTTTTTTTTCAATGTGAGGATACAGTCATTTAACATTGTCGAGGTTATAATATTACCTCTGTATAGTTCGTCGAGCTTATGTAACAACCTCAACACATTTCAACGAGCTGAATGCATAGCCTAGTTGGCCTAGTTGACCTAGCCTAAGCCTTTTGCTCGGCTAGATTCACCGAGTTGGGGCCTAAAGCTCGACCCAGTTTGCCGAGTGGTTTCCCGACTTGTAATTCCACCTAAATCGAACATTTTTAACCCACGTTGACACCCAAACTTGCAAATACAACAATGCTATCATAATAACAACAACAAAACAAAACAAAAACCTCTTAAAATAACCGAAAATCAATTGAGATTTTAGGTTTAAAATTTTCGGCCAAAATTTAAAAAACCCAATTTTTATGTCGATTCCACCCGAAATCAATGAGATTTTGACATTATATGTAATAACATGCCTTTATAATGTAGATTGGTGTAGATTTTGACAAAAGAATCTGCACTAAATGCAAGTAGATTTAAGGAGGATGGATAAGATTGAAGGAACATGGAAGATGTTGAATTAGGATCAAACATGTTGAGGTTGAAGAAGGCATTATTTGCACTAGGGATTGCAGGGCTGGTAAGGGAGGAGCCAAGGTTTTTTTTTTTTGGTCTCAGGCCAATCGATCTGTAATTATTTTGTAAAAAATAAAAAGAACACGAGTACAATTATTTAAAGTTCATCTCACCAATAAACAAATCTTACGTTGCCAATAGTCTTTATGAATTACTAATTATTACTATAAAGGGAGCGACGAAATTTTATGAAGTTATTTAGTCACTCTTGAATAAAAAAAAATTATTTAATCTAATGGATCAAAATTACTGTATGACATTTTAGTTTAAACGATGACGTTTTACTTCAAGACGACATTTTTTAAGTTCAAAACTTCGACATTTGAGTTCGAAATGAGAACGTTTTAATTTCAAAAAATGTATCATTAGTTGTATATTTTTTTTATCTTTAAACGTACAAAAACAATATCGTTTGTCTATAATAGGATTGTTTTTGTCTAAAAAAAGATCATTTAAAACCTAACGAATCATTATATAACTTGTTATTGTATGAGTTTGCAATAACTTGTAACAAGATATAAAACTTTAAACTTATATAATTTATTACGTAAAATATAAAAGCACCGCAGTTTATTAAAAGACATATATTTGAAATAAATAATATGTGTTTAATTTTCAAACATTCATACGTTTTTACTCGGGCATTAGATTGATGCTTATAATATAACAAAATAAAGTTGTCAACAAGTAGAACAAATATAAGTTACTCATTGGATGAAAGGAGGGGGAAACACCCCCCAGGGTGATCAAGAATGAACCATGTTGTGGCAGGACATTCTATTCCTTACTTACTATAAAAAAAACAATTTTGTAATTTGTAATTCAAAATAAAATTTACAAGAAAGTTAAGTGAAAATTGTAAAACTTAATGGGGACAAATAATGTTCATCGTCTTCACATTACAACAACAATGAACAATCTTAATGGGTCTGGGAACAGAAGTCGAAAGATCGAATGCTAATGTTGCGAGATCTCATCAATCTCCTCCCTCATTCAACCCGATCTCGCTCTTAGTCTCAACCACTCTCTCGATCACTCTTTGTTTCGTCTAGTTCTCTGTTAATGAAGCTCCCCGTGGTGTCTAGATCTCGAATCCACAAAGGCATTCTGTTGGAACTCTTGAGGGTTGTGAGGGACATTAGTGTTTTGGTGGTTACAAAACTCTTGGTACTTAACATGTGCTTAACATGTGTGCTGAGTGTCTATTCTATAGAAGTTGATGAGTCAAGAAGGTAGTCCTGAAGACCTCAAGAAAAAACTACCGAGGTGCTCCCGATGATCCTTGCTGAAGGACAGGATTGTCGACTGATGAGATGAGAAAATTGAAGAAATCCATAGTGGGCCCACGTACATGATATCTTTGTTGGTGGAAAACATTTATTTAATATGAGACATAATATTGATTTCCATAGGAAAACATATTATTTTTCTTCATTTTTTAGAGGATATTTTATGGTGAGTTTGTTGTGATTTGAGATATTAATATGCTTGAAATTGAGAAGAGAAAGATTGTCTTCTTTGGTAGAGGAATCATAGAAAGCTCATAGAGGGAAAAAGAGAAGACCAAGAGCGTCGAAGAGAAAAGAAGAAGAAAAAGTGTTGTACAGAAGCATGAGGGTCACGAAGGACACATCAAAGGTATTATTGTGGTCGTAAAACTTGAAATCGTGGTTGCTCCGTGCATTTGAGAGACTTTAAGGTTACTTGTTTCTATTTGTGGTTGTTGGTCATAAGGTCAGTTGTACGAGTAGGTTTACTTGGTTATTCTATTGTTAAGGTTACGGTCGGACATTGACTAGTCCAGTCACACTAGTTGGATATTAATTAGTATCATATCAATAAAAGTAGACTTATTTGAAAATTCTTTCCCAGGCAAAGAGAGATGGTGATTTTCATTCGGTACTACATGCTTGTAGGTTGAGTATTTTCTCCGTAAATCACTTGTCAATTTGTGCCTTTTCTGCCTAATTATTTTAGTATTACTAACATGAAGGTTCGAAAATATAAAACAATGTAATATAGAAATACTCTAGAAGGGGGGTTGAATAGAGTATGCCCGTTTTTCGCAGAAAGTCTCAAGACTTTTGGAGCTTGTACCAAAACTTTTGAGATTAAACCTGAATCACAAAGTTAGACAATCGAACCAAGTGCGGAAATAAGGTAAAGCAAATAAGTAAAGAACACGAGTAATTGTTTACGAGGTTCAGCACAACTGGCCTACGTCCCCGCCTAGGGTTCTTCCACAACCCTAGGATTCAAAGGCTTTATTGATTGCTTAGCTTAGGATCCTAAGAGCTCACCGAGAAGCCTCTCTCCTATACAATTGCAATCTAGTCAACTCACGTTCCCTTGGAGTCCTAGACCAATCTAGAAGAGCCCCACCTCTCTCAGCTATCTAGTACAATCCTCTAACTCTCGCAAATCAATAGCCTAGTGCAACTTCCCGAGTTATAAACTCTCGAGTAACACTTGAAATAAATATATCCTATAAGATCACAGTGACTCTCAAAGGCTTTGAAATAAAGAACAAACTATTTGAGCGCTTAGCAGAGAGACACTTGGAAGACAGATCGCTTGAATGAATGAAGCTCGTGTGTAGCACTTGTGTGTTCTGTCTTCTCCTTCCTTTCCTTTATATAAGCATGGAGCGTGAGGATGTTCAACACCAGATCTCCAACGGCTCTTTCCAATCAGGCTTTGATCTTAGATCTTCTATTTAAGGATACTTCGAAGCCATGATCTATTTTGAACTGATCTTCTCGACATGTATAAGGAAGGATGCAATCTTCGAATATACTTCCTGAAATGGTTAGTTATACATACATACATATATATATATATATATATATATATATATATATATATATATATATATATATATATATATATATATATATATATATATAATATAGTGGAAGTATATAATAAGATAAAATAATATACGAATAATAAGATAGGTTTTGTATTTCATCAACTGTTAATGCTCCAAGGCTTTTGACACAAACACTGCCAAAACCTTTGAAACATCTATTCCGATTCTCATCAAGGGAGGGAGTTATCAATCTCCCCCTTGATGAAAGACAAAACTTGTGCATCCCTGCAACTTAGTCAAACAGATATATCATAATCAAACACAGACTAAGTACCTGCAAGGGTTAGACAAATGTTGGATCAAATTTTTAAAGCATGCAAAAACTATCCAACTGAAAACCATAAAAACAAAAACCAAGGTCCTCCACGACCTTTAAACAGAGGTTTTCAAAGTCTAACGAACATCTCCCCCTTTTTGTCTTTCAACAAAGGGCGGAGGTAAAACAGTCACCAAAAGTTACCAAATGTTTTGAAAACGTTTCCAAAAACCAGCAAAGTAACAAGTTTCAGGGGTGGGATAAGGTTTAGGTTAAGTCAATCCAGAGCATCATCAGTGAGCCTCGTCCACAGTCCCTCCAGCATCGTTGAAATCCCGCTCATCGTCGTCATTAACTCCTTCTACAGCTCCTTAATATCCAGACGAACTTCCTTCAAGCTCAACTCTAGGTTGTCCATGCGTTCATCGAAAGCTGGAGCAGTGGGAAAGGCTTTTGAAGGAGTGGAAAGACTCAAGGTCCCTTGGGGAGACCGAGTGATGCCAATCTTTTCAAGGCCTTTGGAGTCGAACATACCCGTATGACGCAGCTGCTCTTCATTTTTTACATCAATTCCAGAAGCTTTGAAGATAGGGGTCAAAAGGGTAGCAAAGGGGAGGGGAGAGCCTTTTCGAGCTTTTCTGGCATGGGCCGTGGTTCCAAGGATGGTGTTGGCCAGATCAGGATCAAGGCCATTTAGAATGCGGTAGAGCAGGACCATGGGATTGTCGGTTAGAAGTGAGCCAGAGTTTAGACGGGGTAGGAGGCATCTAACAATGATGTTAAAGATTATTTTTGCCTCAAGGGTTAGGGATGAGTGGGTGAGTTGCTTTGAGGTGCTATTGGATGCTTTGGGTAAGAGATATTTGGCTCGGGCTAGGATGATGCAATTTTCTTTTGAGGGGTTTAATTGAGCAAGTGGAACAGGGGTAGGTAAGCCTAGAGAATCTGCAAAGTCATTGGAGTTGAGAGAGATTCTAACCCCTTTGACGACAGACTCCAAAGACCAACCATGAGTGTCGTTTTTGGCTTTTAGGTTAATGTAGAAAAGTCGGGTAAGCTCGGGGTAGTAAACAGTCTCAAGATTAATAAGGTTCCAGGCAGGGGAATTTTTGAGGAGCTCAATGCAAGGTAACTTCAAAGCTTCAAAGAACTCAACATCTAAAAAATCAGAACAACTAATCTTACGAGTATGAAACTCGTCTACCCACTTACCAGCAGTCTCGGCATCTAAAAACCAAGAGGAGGGCAAGGATTGATTTACCTGGATATAGGCCGGGGGGTCTGCGTTCTTTCTGCGCGCAACTGTTGGAGCAGCTCTCTTGACAGGTGCTACAAGACTCTTGACAGGGCCTTTCCTGGTACGCTTAGGGGATGGAGGCTTGACTGGAGCAGGGGCTTTCCGCTTCTTCGGAGACGGGGAAGGAGGAGGAGAAGGATAAGGAGATTCTTCCTCCTCTTCCTCAGACCCCGAGTCCTCAGCGGACCCCGCTTCATCACCTTCAGGTTCCTCGTCCTCTCCGGATCTCTCGTGCTCTTCCTCTTCCTCTTCTTCTTCCTCAGGCTCCACCTCGGATGGAACCTCTTCAGCTTCGGCATCCTTCCGAAGTCGCTCGGCTTCCTCCTCGGCCAGTCTCTTAGCAAACTTAGCCTCCTCGTCGGCCTTTTTCTGCCTCAAGACCTCCTCCTCGGCTTCCTTGGTAGCATCTCGCTCCAGGGCGGCATCAAGGTCGTCTTCCTCTTATTCCTCGTCCTCTTCCTCAACCAGAATCTTTCTCTTCCCTTTTTGTTTAGCACTCAAGGGTTTCTTAGCAGCGCGCTTCTGAGAGCCTTTGGGAGCCGTGGCCGTGCTCGCCTTAATGGTGCTCTGGACAACTGCTGGGATGATGGCTTGAGTAGCAGGTTCGGGTGTGGGAGAGGTAGCAGTGGCCTGGCGTCCCTTGGGGGTGGCGCCAAGTCTTTTGGGAGTGACAGCTTTCTTGGTTTTGGGTGCCATGGAAGTAGTCGGATAGGGTTTCTTTGAGAGGTTGAAGATGAAGGAGTGGAAAGGGTTTGGAAAACTCTGAGTGTAGGTTGTAATCGGGTACATGATTGGTTTAAGTAGAGAGAGAGGGTGACGGATTGATGGGATGGGTTTAGGGTTCCAAGGAAAGAAATCATTACATTGCTAAGATAATGTAATGATTTGAAAGGTTTTCAATTTCAAATTCAAATTCAAATACCCATTAAAATCGGACAAGGTAACTAAAAAAATATATTTCCAAAAATAAAATATCTTAACGGTTAAGGAAATCATAGAAATAGGCAATTTTTGAAATCCGATTAAAACAAATATAATTGATTAAATATCTAAAAAGATATTAACCAAAAATATATGATCCGATATATGTACTCCACTGTTCAGTTTGCAGACCTTGACATAACTCTCAAAGGTCTTGACATTGAGTGGAGTTTATCTTTCGTAAAGGGAAAGCTCCCCCTACGAAAGTGCATCCTTGTCAAGCATCCCAATCTCTCGTCTAATGAAGGTGAACCTGTCCTCTGCCAAAGGCTTAGTAAAAATGTCAGCCCATTGATAATCAGTAGAAATAAAGGATATGGACACATCACATTTTTCAACATGATCTCTAATGAAATGATGCCTTACATCAATATGTTTGGTCCTTGAATGCTGCACAGGATTCTTAATGATTGATATGGCACTTGTATTGTCACACTTAATTGGGATACCCTTGAGGTTGATGCCAAGATCTCACATTTGTTGAGCTATCCAAAGGATTTGGGAGCAACAAGCTCCAGCTGCAATGTATTCGGCTTCTGCAGTGGATAGAGCAACTGAGTTTTGCTTCTTTGAGTGCCAACTGATCAAAGATGCTCCTAAGAATTGGCAACATCCTGATGTGCTCTTTCTATCCACCTTGTAGCCTGCAAAATCTGCATCAGAATATCCAATTAAAGTGAAATCCTTTTGCTTTGGGTACCATAGTCCAAGTTCCTTAGTGCCATTGAGATATCGAAAGATCCTCTTCACAGCCACGAGGTGAGATTCTTTGGGATCAGCTTGAAACCTAGCACACATGCAAACACTAAACATGATGTCAGGTCTACTAGCCGTGAGATATAATAAATATCCAATCATTCCTCGATACTCTTTTTGATTGACACTTGTTCCAGTCTTGTCTTGATCTAGAGACAATGTTGAGCTCATGGGAGTCTTGGCTGCTTTGGATTGATCCATCTTGAACTTCTTCAAGAGATCCTTAGTGTACTTGCTTTGGTTGACGAAGATCCCTTTCTTGGATTGATGAACTTGTAATCCCAAAAAGAAGTTGAGTTCACCCATTAAGCTCATCTCAAATTCACTCTTGATTGTAGCCTTGAGCAACAAGCCGTGCCTTGTTCCTCACAATCTTGCCATTCTCATCTAACTTGTTTCGAAACACCCATCGAGTGCCGATGACTGATTGATGCTTTGGTCTAGGCTTCAAAGTCCAGACTTTGTTCCTCTCAAATTCATTAAGTTCACTTTGCATAGCTATAATCCAATCTGGCTCCTGAAGTGCCTCATTTACCTTCTTTGACTCAATAAGAGAAACAAACGCGTTAAAAACACAAAGATCTTTAAGTTTAGAACGAGTTTGAACACTAGAAGTAGGGTCAGAAATGATATCCTTTAATGAGTGTGATGAGGAGTATTTGAATTTCCTTTTGCTAGTCTCAGCTCCTTGATTCGTCACACCATCAGGATCGATTTGTGGTACATCTGACTCCGAGGTCCTGTTAGGTTCAGTTACAGCAGTCTCTGACATCTCAACACTGTTGGATTGGACACCAAGGGCTTTGGACGCATCTTCAACACCTTGGGCCAATTCTTCAGTGTTGAGAATCGGTTCCTGCATGTTCCTTTTCTCTGTGTTCATGGTAGCAGCATCATCACCTTCCTCGTTCTCTTCATGGATATTAAGATCTATATCTACAACACTTTCACTCAAAGCACCATCATTGCATTCATCAAAAATAACATGTATACTTTCTTCAACTACCTGGGTCCTTTTATTGAAGATTCTATAAGATTTGCTACTCGTGGAATAGCCAAGAAATATACCTTCATCACTACGCGCATCAAATTTCCCAAGGTTATCTTTTCCATTGTTATGAACAAAACAAGTACAGCCAAAGGGTTTAAAATAAGATATAAGTGGTTTGCGGCCTTTGAAAAGTTCATAAGGAGTTTTCTTTAAGATGGAACGAATAAGACAACGATTTAAAATGTAGTTAGCTGTGTTAACAGCTTCAGCCCAATAGGTTTTAGGTAATGCATTTTCTAAAAGCATAGTCCTGGCCATATCCTCTAAGGTGCAGTTCTTGCGTTCCACAACCCCGTTTTGTTGAGGTGTCCTAGGAGCAGAAAAGTTATGGGAGATGCCATATTTAGCACAAAACAAATCAAATTGAAGTTGATCAAACTCCCTACCATGATCACTCCGAATAGACACTATGGGCTCATTTCTTAAAGTTTGCAACTCCTTACAAAGTTTTGAAAACTCAAATAAGGCCTCTGATTTTTCTTTCAAAAATGCAACCCAAGTATATCTTGAAAAATCATCGACAACAACTAGCATTTACTTTTTACCATTGGGAGATTTGACTCGCATAGGACCACATAAATCCATATGTAAAAGTTCAAGGGGTCTAGAAGAACTTACAACCTTTTTGGGTTTGAAGGAGCTACGTGTTTGTTTACCTCGTGTGCATGCATTGCACATGTCAATACCTTTGAAGTCCATCTCAGGTAGCCCTCTTACAAGCCCTTTGGACACAAGCTTCTGTAGTGTATGTGGACTCACATGACCGAGTCTCCTATGCCAAAGCTTTGGATCGTCCGTCAAGGCCTTTAAACAGGTTAAGCTTCCTTGTGCCACTTGATCAGCGTTTACAGCGTATATGTTGTTGTAACGAGATGCAGTCAATATAACTTCACCTGTATCATCTCTGCACACTATACATCTTTTCTTGTTAAATCTGACATTGTTACTACTATCACATAATTGAGAAACGCTAAGCAGGTTATACTTTAAACCATCAACAAGATAGACATTTTTAATACTATGGCTGGAATCACTTCCAACACTACCAATACCAACAATGTCGCATTTCCCTTTGTCACCAAGAGTGATTGTTCCCGTGGATTGCTCCTTTAGATCATGAAAGAGAGAACTCTTCCCACTCGTATGCCTCGAGCAACCACTATCAATAATCCATTTGTGTTCTTTCACCTTGGTGATCTCCTGCAAAACAAACATCAACCTTTGTGGCTAGACCAATAAGCAAATTTGGATCCATTGTTGGGGTAAACCATATTTGGTAAAATAGTGCCTTTTGGGACCCAAACTTGTGTTATCCGTTCTTTTCTCAAATGAACAGGAAATGTATTGCGAATAATATAAGGATCCTTTCTTCTGTAGGGGCAGGTCTCTTTTACATGTCCCTTTCTAGCACAATGGTGACATATAGGAGAGGTTCTGCTTCCTTTAGCCTTTACAAAAGTGGTAATGTGTTGCTTCTTTAAAAACTTTGGGTTGTAACCAATACCACTTTTGTTTAGAGAGCTTTGTTGCTCACCTAACATCTTATCGAGAGTGCCTTTGGATTTGGTAAAACTTATGAGGGCTGTCTGTTGGTCTAGAATCTTATTATTCAGGGAGATCTTCTCGTTCTCTAAGTCATGATGCACATTTCTTAGAGAGGAGAGATTTTGCTTGAGTTCAGATTTCTCCGAACCAAGAGTCTTGACTTTAATGTCAAGACCTGAATAAGAAGTTTCAAGACCTTTGACCCTCATAGACAGATCCTCAATAGTCTTTTCCCGGTCCACAGTTCTCTTAATAAGAATGTTAGTTTGGGCAATAAGCTTCTCTTCATTGGCAATCATATTAGAAAGGAATTCCGATAATACCTCTTTTGGACTTTCCATAAGTTCTCTTACAGTAGCTTCAAGCTTTTTATCGTGGGATTCATCTTCTGAGGCCATAAGACAAATGTTGGCCTTCTCATCGTCAGAATAAGAGTCGGAATCACTCCAAGTAGCCACCATAGCTTTCTTCTTCCATTTGTCACCTTTCTTGGGCTGGCTCTTTGTCTTTTAAGGGCAGTCCTTTACAAGATGATCTGTTTCACCACATTCAAAACAAGACAACGGTTTAGTCTTCTTTTCAAACTTGTTGTATTGAGGCTTACCTCGAAATTTTGAAGATTCTGATCCATCCTTGTTGTTGAATTGCTTCTTCATTTTGAGAATTCTAGCAAGGCCTCTTGTGATGAGAGCAAAAGGATCATCCTCATCGTCATCCTCATCTTCAGAATCAGATCCATCCTTGGACTCATCCTTCTTAGACTTGAGTGCCAAGTTCTTGGTGCTAGCTGGAAGTTCTCCATCGTCTTCATTAAGGATCATCTCATGCGTGATCAGCTTCCCAAGGAGATCATCAAGGGGTAGAGTGGTGAGGTCCTGGGCTTCCTCTATAGCTGTTACTTTTGGACCCCATTTCTCCTTTGGAAGGCACCTCAGTATCTTCCTTACTTTCTCAACGTTGGTAAAGCTCTTGCCGAGAGAGTCAAGGTTGTTGGTGATTTCTGTGAATCGTGTGAACATGGCTTTGATTGACTCATCGGACTTCATCTTGAAGAGCTCATACTTTCGAAGGAAGATGCTGATCTTGGTGTCTTTCACTTGGCTCGTTCCTTCATAGGTGACGACCAACTTGTCCCAAATCTCTTTAGCTGACCTGCAAGAGAAAATACGGTTAAACTCATCAGTGCTAAGACCACAATAAAGTAAGTTAATAGCCCTGTAGTTTTTGGAGATGGTTTCAAGATCCGCTTGGTTGTATTCAGACTCCTTCTTTGCAACTTTGGTATCGCTTGGTCCTTCCTTCTCTGGAATCTTTGGACCATTCTCTATAATGTTCCAAAGCTCTAGATCTTGGTCTATGATGAACATCTTCATCAAAGATCTCCAGTGGACAAAGTTGTTTCCTACAAAGAGTGGCGGTCTGCTTGTGGACCTTCCCTGTGCAAATCCTCCGCTTGCTTCACCAGACATGATCGAAAACTCACAAGATTGTTAGATCAAAAGCAGTGAGTAAAGCTCTGATACCAATTGAAGGTTCGAAAATATAAAACAATGTAATATAGAAATACTCTAGAAGGGGGGTTGAATAGAGTATGCCCGTTTTTCGCAGAAAGTCTCAAGACTTTTGGAGCTTGTACCAAAACTTTTGAGATTAAACCTGAATCACAAAGTTAGACAATTGAACCAAGTGTGGAAATAAGGTAAAGCAAATAAGTAAAGAACACGAGTAATTGTTTACGAGGTTCAGCACAACTGGCCTACGTCCCCGCCTAGGGTTCTTCCACAACCCTAGGATTCAAAGGCTTTATTGATTGCTTAGCTTAGGATCCTAATAGCTCACCGAGAAGCCTCTCTCCTATACAATTGCAATCTAGTCAACTCACGTTCCCTTGGAGTCCTAGACCAATCTAGAAGAGCCCCACCTCTCTCAGCTATCTAGTACAATCCTCTAACTCTCGCAAATCAATAGCCTAGTGCAACTTCCTGAGTTATAAACTCTCGAGTAACACTTGAAATAAATATATCCTATAAGATCACAGTGACTCTCAAAGGCTTTGAAATAAAGAACAAACTATTTGAGCGCTTAGCAGAGAGACACTTGGAAGACAGATCGCTTGAATGAATGAAGCTCGTGTGTAGCACTTGTGTGTTCTATCTTCTCCTTCATTTCCTTTATATAAGCATGGAGCGTGAGGATCTTCAACACCAGATCTCCAACGGCTCTTTCCAATCAGGCTTTGATCTTGGATCTTCTATTTAAGGATACTTCGAAGCCATGATCTATTTTGAACTGATCTTCTCGACATGTATAAGGAAGGATGCAATCTTCGAATATACTTCCTGAAATGGTTAGTTATATATATATATATATATATATATATATATATATATATATATATATATATATATATATATATATATATATATATATATATATATATATATATATATATATATATATAATATAGTGGAAGTATATAATAAGATAAAATAATATACGAATAATAAGATAGATTTTGTATTTCATCAACTGTTAATACTCCAAGGCTTTTGACACAAACACTGTCAAAACCTTTGAAACATCTATTCCGATTCTCATCAAGGGAGGGAGTTATCATAACACACCTCTACTGATATCCTACATGTTCCTCTCTTCAAACATAGAAACAATGAAAAAAAACCAACCCTAATCAAAATATCAACAATGTTATGCATGATAGATTTTTGAATTGAAATATACTAAAATACCGTCAACAACAAAATATCAAATAATAGTATAGATGATGGTCACACTCTGTCAACATGACTTCAAATATGTCATTTTCTTGTCCATCTTCAAAAATCATATTATCAAATCGTTCTTCACCAAGTGTATTGTCACTAATTTAATTGTTAATATAAATTAGGTCAAATTGACCAAATTTATGTCCCATCCTCACATTCTTCTCATTTGTTCACTAACTCATTTATTTTTTTACATAATTTATTTGCGGAATTGCTAGTCACACGACGGTCAATTACTCGTCGGTTGCACGAGCTGAATTGGATTGCGTAGTACGAGTGCGTGGAGGTCCTACTCGAGAGCGCACCACAAATCGCCGATGGGATCTGCAAGGCACGCGCAACATCTCTAGAAAAGGCTGCATTCGCGACCGTGCATTCTAGAGTCGCTGATGTGGCGTGGCCGATGGTGCAGGCAGACTGCGAGTGTGCGCTGTTGCTTTTGCAATTGCTCCATCTTTTCCTTTCTCCTTCGCTGCACTTCCTCCTAGTTTCCAAATCAGTTATTGCTTTTGCAGCTGCTCCACCTCTTCCTTCCTCCTCAGCTGCACTTCCTCCCAATCTAGGCTCGGGACATCTTCCCCAATGTTAGAGTACATATCTTTGTATATCTTTATGTAATATTTTCTTGTTATCTTGAGCTGATTTGGTGTATCAAGGATTAACCCAAACCCTGTTGCACTTCCTGCCACTATCACTACGCCTACTCCTTCCGACTCCTCCGCTCTCACACCCGAAGCCGCCCTCGCTGCCTTTGCAGCATCGTCGTCCGTCCCAAACCCTGCTTACCTTGCGTGGGTTCGCAAAGATTGCCTGGTTCTGCTTTGGATCCGGTCGACTCTCACCACCCCGCTCATTGGCCATGTCGCTAGGGCTACTACTGCGGCTGAGGCATGGCAGATTCTTGCCACAATGTTTCATGCTCAGTCCAGCGCTCGTCAGATGCATCTCCGCCACCAATTGCAGACACTATCGAAGGGCTCTCTATCGGTTCTCGAGTATGTCGAGAAGAAGCGTGCCATCGCCAACGAGCTTGCCGAGTGTATGTGTCTCGTTACTGGTGCGGACCTTGTCTCCTACATCCTTTTCAGATTAGGGTCTCAATTTGCCTCCTTCTGATCGGCTATTGCTCTCAAGACGGAACCAGTCTCCTCCGATCAATTGCTCGGTTTTCTCCTCCAGGAGGAACAACGCCTTGTTGAGGATACCAAGGGTCTCCCCGACAACACCCAGCTCGATGCTAACTTTGCCTCCACACTTGTTCGTGGCCGAGGGTGCTCCTCCACTGATCGACCTCCTCGTGGTGACTCAGGCTCCGACTCCTCGTCGACTGATGACAGACCTCTACGACCGACTTGCCAGATCTGTAGGAAGACGGTCCATGAAGCGTTCAATTGCTTCGGGCGTCTTAACCTCAACGACTTCCTGGTCACCAATTGGTCGCAGTGATGGCCACTAGTGCTAATGCCCATGTGACCAACGACGTGTCTGGCCTCCAATCCTCTTCGCCCTATGTTGGTAACGACAATCTGGTTGTCGAGAATGGTATGTCTCTCCCTATTTCTCATTCTGGTAGTTCTATTTTACCTTCACATAATGCTTCTGCAGCCCCTTTACATCTCTCCAATGTGCTATGTGTTCCTAATATCTCAAAGCAACTTTTAAGTGTTTCTCAATTAACCAAAGATAATCCCGTTTATCTCAAGTTTCACAAAGACTGTTGCTTTGTTAAGAATCTGTAGGGAAAAGTGCTTTTAAGAGGACTCGTTGATGGTGGTCTCTATCGTCTTCCTCGTCTATCTCAACTCCGTCAGTCACGTCCAGGTCCATCTGTTGCCTTTGTCGGTGAGTGTGCCTCCCTTGATTATTGGCATCATCGCCTTGCCCACCCCAATGAGTCTGTCATACGTCGTCTAATTCCCAGTCAGCATCTTCCAGCGTCCTCCAATAAATTGGCCACCGTTTGTGGTGCCTGTCAGCTTGACAAAAGTCATCTTCTTCATCTCCCTGTCCAGTCGGTCACTGCAGAGAAGCCCTTTGATCTTGTCCATTCTGATGTATGGGGTCCTTCCCCACATTTATCTACTAACGAAAACTCTTGTTATATAAGTTTTATTGATGTTACACTAAGTTTGTCTGGGTTTACTTTATCTCTGCCAAATCTCAAGTTTACTATATCATTGAGTTGTTTCTGAAACTCATTCAAACACAATTCTCTACCACTGTCAAAACTTTTCAAACTAATTGGGGAGAGGAGTATCGCAATGTTTCAACCATGCCCCGTCATCTTGGCATCAATCACCAAGTGTCGTGTCCCTACACTCCACAACAAAATGGGTCCTCTGAACGACAAAACCGAGTCATTGTTGAGAAAGGTCTTCCCTTTTAGCCCATGCGAATTTGCCTCAACAATTCTGGGAAGAACCTTTTCATACATCCGTCTATCTTTCCAACCGCACCATAACTCTGAATTTGAGTTTCCAATCCCCCCTTTCATCGTCTTTATGGTAATTCTCCTGACTATACCTTTCTCAAGTCTTTTGGGTGTTGCTGTTACCCCTTCCTACGTCCCTACAATCACTCAAAGCTTGAATTTCGCTCTCTCCCGTGTGTTTTCTTGGACTAGAGTTCAAAGCATAAGGGCTATCTTTTCTACCATGTTCCTACTAAACATTGTTATATCTCTCGGTTTGTTGTGTTTGATGAGACCCTCTTCCCCTGCTTCTCCGACATACCGTCTCCTGAGTCTCACTCTCTCATGCCATTGCTTCCTCTCACCCTTCTTCATCGTGCCTCCGGCATCGACACCCCGCCTTTAGCAACCGCACTGTCTCTGCCGGTCACTCCTCCCTCCCCACGGAGTCCTTCTCCTGGTGTCTCCCTTGCCCTATTCTCTCCCCCGTCACTTGTGTTTGTCCATTCTACACCATCGGCATCCTCTGACGACACGAGCTCTGCAGGATCATCTTCCGGAGACACTACCCCAACAGCAGCCCCTAGCTCCACCGGCTCTATCCCTGCCGAGCCTACTCCCTCCACAGCACCTCACCTAGCCCCCCGCCCCCGACTAGCCCCTCATGGTTTCGCCCCTCCGATGTCTCCACTCATCCTATGTCCACTCGGGCTGCTACCAACTCCCTCAAACCTAAGTCCTTTTATGCCACCAAGTAAACTTTCCCGACATCCCTCATCACCACAATTGAACCCAAATTCTTCCATCAAGCCTCAAAAATCCCACCCTGACAGCATGCTATGCAGCTAGAATATGACGCCTTAATGAGGAATCGGACCTGGGACTTAGTTCCTCGACATTGTTGGTTGTAAGTGGGTTTACGTACAGGATCAAACGGAAGTCTGATGGATCTATTGAGCGCTATAAGGCTCGACTCGTTGCAAAGGATTTCGATTAGGAAAAAGGTATAGAATTCTTCGATAACTTCAGTTCGGTCATCAAGCCCACCACCATTCGGCTGGTCCTTAGTCTCGCGCTCACTCCCTCTTGACCCCTTTGCCAAGTTGATGTCAATAACGCCTTTCTTCGCGGTGATCTCGTTGAAACGGTTTACATGGCTCAACCACAAGGTTTTGTTGCCTCCGGTCATTTGTCTCATGTCTGCCATCTTCGCAACGCATTATATGACCTCAAACAGGCACCTCGGGCTTGGTTTCAGAAGATCAAGGATGATCTTATTCGTCAAGGGTTCCGATCTTGTGTTTCGGACTCTTCCCTTTTCATCAAATCACATGGTTGTGATGTCATCTATGTTCTCGTTTATGTTGATGACTTGATTATTACGGGATCTCACGCTGCATTCATTGATGAGTTTGTGCTTCGGTTGAGTCAAGCATTCTCTCTGAAGGATCTTGGTGTCCTGAGCTACTTTCTGGGCATCGAGGTCAATCGAAATGTAGCCTCTCTTCATCTTAGTCAGCAGAAGTACATCACCGACATCTTGACCGCTGCGGCATGACGGGTGCAAAGCCCATTGCCACTCCCGCTGAACCAGGTTCTCGGCTGATAAGGACAGGGGATCCGTGTTGTGATACACACCTCTACCGCAACATTGTTGAAGCTCTTCAATACGTCACCATCACCAGGCCTGAGATCTCGTATAAGGTGAACCGTGTTTGCTAGTTTATGCATGATCCTTCCGACATTCACTGGACTGCAGTCAAACGGATCCTCCGCTACCTCAAGGGCTCCATCTCTGCTGGTCTGACCCTTCATAAGGCGTCCGACGATCGCCTCGTGGCCTATTCTGATGTTGGATGGGCCTCCGATCCAGATGACTGTCGATCTCATAATGGTTTTGCTATTTACTTTGGAGGTAATATTATCAGCTCTTCCGAGAAACAGAATGTCGTTGCTCGTTCTAGTACTGAGGCCGAATACAGGGCGATCACATTTGCTACAGTCGAACTATTGTGGTTCCAAAAGTTGCTTTAGGAGATGGCTCTTCCGGTTGCTCTCCCTCCGCTTCTACTTTGTGACAACCTCTTCGCCACGTTCCCGACTGCTAACCTGGTGTTTCATCAGCGGTCCAAACATATCAAAATGGATTATCACTTCGTTCGGAAGCAAGTTGCTTCGGGTGATCTGGTTGTCCGGCACGTCCCTTCCCTCGATCAAATCGCTGATATCTTCACCAAGGCTGTTGAAAATCACCGCTTCCATTCATTGACGATCAAGCTTCATGTGCGTCATCGCCCATGAGCTTGCGGGGGCCTGTTAGAGTACATATATTTGTATATCTTTATGTAATATTTTCTTGTTATCTTGGGCTGATTTGGTGTATCAAGGATTAACCCAAATCTTCTCCTTCTCATGTATATTTATACATGTTTACCTCAATGAATAGAATCAACACTTTCAATCATCATCTTCTTTGTCTTACACCCGACGAGCTTATCCACGTTCTTCTCTTTCTCTGTCACGAATCTCAATCCATTCTCAATCAACGACGACCTCGCCTTCCTCATCTCCCCCGATGCCCAATCAATTGGCACCGCTGGTGGGTTTCTAGGGCTAGAGAATCCGGATTGGGGTTCGTGGCGATCGAATTCAACACCTTCATTGACGTCGAGTTCAAAGACATGAACAGAAACCATGTCGGTGTAGATCTGAACGAGATGATTTCGACGCAATCGACCCAATTTGGGTGGATTGAAGTCGATTTCAAGAGCGGCAACTTGATCAATGCCTGGATCAAGTTCGATGGGCCCACATGGAGCTTTAGGCTGAGTATGTTGATGGTACTGGTGCCAATCTAGGCCGAGTACGGAGGTGAAAAATCGGATAGGGAGAGCCTAAAGGAGGAATAAGATGAAGAGGACGAAAGGAACCTCGTAACGGAACTCGGTGGATCAATGCTTGTAGGAAGAAACATAGGAGATGGCAATGAGAGAGAGGCGTGGGAAGAAGATCCAAAACCTCTAAGGCCATGAGCAGAGATTGTTTTCTTTTTTTTAAAAAAAAAAAAAAAGAGCATACGCGCAACGCGGATGTGCAAATATCCATGCATCCGCAATGAACGATCGCATCCGTGTATAATTAGACGAAAATTTGATCGTTCAAATAGGGTTCCCTTTATTTATTGTATCGTAAATTAAACTAGTACAATCCCGCACCATGGCGCAATTTTTTAAAACTCAAATCTTAATAATATAATTTTTTTTTACAAAATATTAATAAAAGTTAAGATAAAAATCATAAAAGTCTTTACTATAAATGTATCTGATAATTCTCCTAGATTTTTTTAAAAATCTCATATAAAGTATAATACATAAATATAGATATTTTAAATCACTCAATAGTAGTAGTAGTATTAGTAGTAGTAGTAGTAGTAGTAGTAGTAATAATAATAATAATAATAATAATAATAATAATAATATCATTGTAACTTTATTTAAATTTGATGTGTCATATTAAGTCCAATAGTTAGTAAATAAATTTGAGTTAAGTCCAATAGTTATATTAGATTTAATTTAATTTTTTGAATTAAGCCCAATAGTTTATTAATAGAGTTTTGGTTGGGAAAATGAAAAAAAAAATTGAAAGGAAAAAAAGAAAAAACGTGATTGGGCGAAAGGGAGAGAAGGGTGGAGAGCGCACCACGTAAGCAAAAGTCTTCTGATTTAAAGTATTATATAGATATATAGATATAGATAGTTCATGAATAGAGTTTTGATTGGGAAAATGAAAAAAAAAATTGAAAGGAAAAAAAGAAAAAACGTGATTGGGCGAAAGAGAGAGAAGGGTGGAGAGCGCGCCACGTAAGCAAAAGTCTTATGATTTAAAGTATTATATAGATTTGTTAATAATTTTTTCTTTAAAAAATTTATAATTAGTCAAAATGTCTTTATATATATATATATATATATATATATATATATATATATATATATATATAAGGCAAGGATTCGGGGTACTTAATTACAATTAATCCACCACCCGATAGGGTCCCAACGAAAGAGATCGACGATCTCAGTTGGAACGTAGTTAGCAACGAAATGTGACGAGAGTCCCAGATGTGCCAACTGATCTGCCACCCGGTTGCCCTCCCTGAAGATATGTGCAAAGGTGACACGTTGAAAAGAGCGACAAAGGCCAAGGGCATCCAAGATCGACATCTCTATCTCCCACGGACACTGCCAAAGACCCCGCATGGGCCGCATGTCATTGATGATGGTGAGGCAGTTACCTTCAATCTCCAGCTGCATAAATTAAACCACCTCTTGGATGCTTCTAGAAGTCCTGAAATTAGGTCATAGCACTCCGCCTGAATAGGTGTCTGATATCGATCCATGACTACGAGCACCACAGGAGAGCACCCTACCCTGACAGTCACGGATAACAAAACCAGAACCAGCGCGGTCCGATCCAATCCGAGCACCATCGAAAATTAGTTTGATAAAATCATCAATATGCTTTTTCCATATGAATGCTTTCGGTGTTGTCTTTCTCTTTTTTGGAGAAGTAGTTCTTTGTGTGTCAATTTCATTTATTTGTTCGTCCGTTTCTGCTCTTCTCCATGTCTTCCTAAATTGTTTTATATTTTTTTTTTATCAAATCTTCCATTGATCTGATATTGTTGTTGTCACAAGTGATTCTATTTCTCATCGACCAAATGCCTCAGAGTGCAAACGCAAGGATATTGATTTTTGATCCCGATGTAATTGATGGAATATATCCGTGATTATATTCTCGTATGAGTTGTTTTCTTTTTCTGTGTTCCGAATCGTTTGTTCAATCTTCCTGTCGAGTCTTCCTACAAAGGATACTGATAACTGACATTCAATAAAGAGATGAGTGTTATCTTCGTCATGGTGGGTGAAGTGCGGAATAGGCACATAAAATGCAAAGAAATACTCTAGATGGGAAAGAATAGAGTATGACAATTTTTCTCAAATGCAGGAAACTGTAAGACCTTACCGGCCAGAGGTAAGACCTTATCTGAAAAACAGTAACTAGTTAAGAACGAAATAGAAACACAATAAGCACGAAATAAATAAACAATAAAGATAAAGAGCGGAAAGAAAAGCACACGGTACTTGTTAACGAGGTTCGGCACAACCGCCTACGTCCCCGCCTAGGGTTATCCAACCCGTAGGATTCAACAACTTTATTTCACTTTATCTTATGAGCCCTAGATACAACATCTATAAGACCTTCCCTCTTCTAGACTACTTCCTATCTAGCAACCCAAACACACCAGTGAAACAAAGTCCTACCGATACCGAAGTATCTATACGTTTGGGTAGAGATGTACCCTTAGTATAACCTAGAATGAATTGTACGATAAAGCTCAATGTAAACCTCACAAACTCTCAAAGAAATAAAACACTTAAACCAATGGAGAGATGCGAGATCGGTTGGTGTTGCAGGAGACGCGATAGCAGACGATCGTTAAGCGCTTGTGGTGAATCCCCTGTCTTTCCTGTACTCTTTCACTTCTCCTTATATAGGATGTATTCGTTTGATTTGAAAATAGAACGTCTGAATTTTGTTGAGGAGCGTTGCACCAAATCCGCTTGGGAGAGATCTTCAGCCGTTTGAAATTAGTTCCAGAAGCTTCTTATGGATACCCTGAGATCTTGCCTTGGATTTGTGTTATTTGAAACTTCACGTTGAAAAATCATTCAAACAAATCCCTGGAGAATCTCAACAATTCAATTCAATATATATGGGTTAAGATATGATAGAAATTAAATCCTATAACCCAATCCACGTCCAGAATTCTAATGTTGGCCCAACTGAAAATTTAGGCCCAATAATATATTGTGCCTTAGAGCTGTAGACTTAGTAATAATTAGGCCCATTAAAAATTAGACCCAATTATATTGAATCCGAGTAACGTTGAAACTATAAGACCATTCGTCCAATATATTGAGCCACTGTCGGTAAGGTCTTACCAATGTCGGTAAGGCCTTACCAAAACCTGGAAACCAAGGTTTTGGCTTTGGTTTGTTTTAAAACGTTGAATGCAATCAAAGATTGGTTTAACCAAATCTCTTGAAGATCTCAACAAACCAGACCAACAACCTTTTGAGTTTGAAGATTGCTCCACAAGTCTTTAATAACCAAATCAAATCCTGCGCAAAATCTTCAACAAATAATTAAATATAAATCCCAATAAATAATCTAATTGATATTTGTATAAAATAAATACTACATTTCTTTGTCTTCCATCATACATATAATATAACATTCTTGCCCCTCCTCTCCATTTCACGCGTTTCTTCAGATCTGGAGGACACCCCGCATCGCCGCTTCCTCCATTGTCATCTTCTCCCAAATTCAAGGTCTAGGGTTCACATAAATGGGTAGATTCGAACCCGAAATTGTCAAATCGAAGTCCACAGTTGCCGGCGAGGTGGGTGTGCACAGTCGAAGTCATTGTTGCCGCCGCTTGGGGCACCGACAGGGACAGCGCCGCCTTGGCCGAAGGCGAAGCCGGTGTTGCCCATCCCTACGGTGCCGGCGTTTCAGATCTGGAGAACACCCCTTTCACATTCTTGCCCCTCCTCTCTATTTCACGCGTTTCTTCAGATCCGGGGGACACCCCTTGCACCGCCGCATCCTCCATTGTCATCTTCTCCCAAAATCAAGTTATGTTCCTCTGCTCCCTCACCTCTACTCCCCTCTCTTTCGGTTTCTCTGTCGTAATTCGCAGTGGAAGAAGAAGCGCATAAGGACGATGGGGAATGAGGGCGTCAATCGACAGTTCCGCCATGAGGAGGAGCACGATGGGGAATGAGGAGGAAGACGATGAACTCACGAGGGGGCATGAGCAGGGTTGGGGGTTACTAATTTTAGGGGTAGAAAGGTAATTTTCAACCCTTCAAATACATCAAAATCTTCTACCCACCAAACACCTGTAAGACATTTTCGACCAAATAAATATCCATCTCCTAACATTTACAAAAATACCATTAATCTACAAAATCTGTCTCCATCTCCTAACATCTACAAAAATCCCATTAATGTACAAAATCTCCATCTACCGTCAAACACGCCCTAAATACTCTTCACCCTTAATCAAATATTTTGAATTCGAATAATGGGAGAATGAATCGAATTTGGGCTAAGTAATCACTTCAAGCTCAACTCTGTGGTTTAGGGTTATTGCTGTTGGGTTTCCAAGTTCCAAGCGTGACAGAAGTAGGCGCCATGTAGTTACTGTAGTATATATAAACGCTTCGCTTACACTCATATGTGCGTTTTCATGTTCGTCTCCAATTCCAACTCCATTCTGATCCTTTCTGTAGCTCTGAAGAAGCTTCAGCGAACCCCTCCTAATCTCTTAACAACCCTAATTCCGTTGAAACGCCCTTTTTCTTCTCCTCCTCCAACAGTTAAGGCGAAGCAAAGAAAGAGAAGAGCCAGTGGAGGAGGAGGAGCAGGCTTAAACGCAGCGTTTAAGAAGATGGGCGGGCCACACGTTGCGGTGGTCGGGGCTGAGGAGACGAGGAAGGAAGGGGGTAGCTGCGGTGAATTGGAGAGTACCCCCATTGATCTCAATGATTACAAGATAATCAAAGAGGGAGAGGCTGAGATTCTTATGCACTCTGGAAACGAAGTGTTCTTCAACAAAACCCAGGTTTTTCTTTTAATGCTTCCTTTACTGATCTGATCGTTGATGAGCAGCTGAATTTGTCGAATTGATTGAAATTCGCGGGGTTCTAGCCTTTAGGCTGATATTGAATTTGGGAATTAAATTAGTTTGAGATCCCAATTTCATTTGATATGTTTTCCTAGTTGGTCACTCAGCAAATTGCCAAATTTGATGTAAAATATTGAAGTTTCATGTACTCCATAGAGGAAATCTGTCTTTGATAATTGCAGATTCTTGGATATGAAAGATTGAAAAGTCCTCCTGTGATTATGTTTATGTTGAAATCTAAGTAGGGAGAAGTTTATATTTAAGACAGTGTTACTACACTGAATAGCTATAGACTGGCAAATATGTTATTGTTGGGAGAATACCATCTTTCAATTGTAAAGCAGCCATAACTGAGTAGTTAAGAGCTCAGGAATATAGTTTGATGCAGGATAAAATAAGTATCTTCTATGGGCTTGTTATGGTGTATCAGCAATGGCATGATTAACCAAGATGTGATCTAGACCGGATTATAGATTGGACTCTTTTTGATAGGGGGCTAATATACATGGTTCCCCAAATAATGCATATTCTGCAAGAACGTCAAATTGCGCTTTCTTATTTACCTAGAACATTTCCGTTGTGCTAGGCAACAACTATGTGCACTTTGAAAGTTTGAATGAAGAATAAGCATATAATATTAACCCAATATGATTTCTCTATTTTAATCAGGTTAACAACCGTGATATCTCTATTGCGGTGTTGAGGACGTTTATATCCAAACGTAAGCAAGAACATGAATCAAAGATGACTAGAAAACTGCGAATGGGTCAGAAGATTTCAGAGGAAAAATCTGGTAAACATGTTGACGAAGAGGCTTCTTCAAAGCTGTTGGTAAAGGATGATGATAACGTAGACTTGGAAGAAGGCGTGACTGATGCTGTGCCTTCCTTGAGTTCTGAAAAACTGATTAAAACCACAGAAGTGAAATTTAAGTGTGAACTGAAACCACCTAGAGTTCTTGAGGTACTGCCATTCATCAAGTTATTCGATTACAATTCTTTTGGTTCTGAATTGTAATGATTTTAATTATATGACACTTTTTCTCTTGAAACCTAAAGGCCTTATCTGCCTCTGGTTTAAGAGCACTACGGTATGCACAAGAAATAGAAGGGATAGGTCAAGTTGTGGCTTTGGACAATGATCAAGGTAAATGGATCTGCTTTCTTTTATACTACTGTGAAGAACTCTGTTTTCAAATTACCTGACAAGTTGATGGTTGTAAATACATGCTTAGATCGCATAACTTACCAGTACAAGCAACACTTTACAGGGGCGGTGGAATCCTGCAGGAGAAACATTAAATTTAATGGTCCTGTGGCATGTGCAAAGGTGGAGTCTCATCTTGCTGATGCTCGTGTCTACATGCTTACTCATCCTAAAGAGTTTGATGTGGTATGGTGTCTATATTTTGTTACTCTTCAATTGTTGTCCTTTCTCGTAGAGAGTACATTTATTTCATTTTATTTTGGATTGGTTTTGAAAAAAGAAGGGAAACATCCACCAATATGTATTGAAGAAGAGCATTAGAAAATTTTGTTGTTCCATTTATCATTGATTGTAATGCCTACTGGTCCCCTTTCCTTGAAATTTAACTTGTGTTTCAGGTTGACCTGGATCCATATGGTTCTCCATCTGTATTCTTGGACTCAGCCATACAGTCTGTAATGGATGGTGGTATGCTAATATGCACAGCAACTGATATGGCTGTGCTTTGTGGTGGTAATGGTAATTCAGAGGTCTGCTACTCCAAGTAAGAATCCACGGTCACTTGATCTAAACTAAATATCCTGCTGTCCAACTACGAATTCCCTTCCTATTATATCCTAAAATATAAATGGGACATTTGTAGTGGGGTGAAATACTCAATATCCCTCGAGTGCTAACAACTTACTACACAAACAGATACGGGTCATATCCACTGAGAGCAAAATACTGCCACGAAATGGCTTTGAGAATCCTTCTCGCCTGCATTGAGGTACTCTTTTATTGTAAGTGAAGCAAAACCACACATGTTTCAATTTCATGGACAAGTTCAGCGTCTGGTGTTTCCCATTTATTCAAACCTCTTTATTGTCTTATATTTTCGGCTTATAACTTATGATCTTGGGCATGCTAGGGTTTTATTCGATGCTTTTCTGATACAATTATGTATTGTTATCATTCAACGAGGATTGCACTAAGATTGCTGTATCTAACTATATTTATTATCGTTTGATCCAGAGCCATGCAAATCGGTATAAACGGTACATAGTTCCAGTGTTATCCGTGCAAATGGATTTCTATGTACGTGTTTTTGTTCGGGTCTATACGTGAGTAACATGCTTTTTTCAACCCAATTCCTTCATTTACATTTTTGATACTTACAGGGATGTAGAATTTCTCTGTTCTATGAGTTGATGAATTGTACCTCTTAGCTAACGTTGTAAGAATTCAATCTGTTAATACAGTTCTGCAATTGCAATGAAGAGCACCCCTCTTAAGCTATCATATATCTACCAGTGCACTGGCTGCGATTCATTTCATCTTCAGCCACTTGGGAGGGCAATTACCAAGGTAAAATTTATTCCCTTATTCTTACTTCAGGCATTTTTTTCCCTTGTGTAACCAACATATTCCACTTGGGAGGGCAGTCTGATTACATTTCAATCACTTTACATTTGTTACTTTTCGTGTAACCTGTTTAACTTGCTTTGCCAGAATAAAAGTGTGAAGTACCTTCCAGGCTTCGGCCCTGTTGTCGAACAACAGTGCAGTGATTGTGGCTGGAAATATAACATGGGAGGGCCTATATGGTCTGCTCCAATTCACGATCAGGAATGGGTCACTTCCATATTAGCTGATGTCAAAGCTATGAAGGACTCTTATCCTGCTTATAATCGCATTACTGCTGTTTTAACGACAATTTCAGAGGTATTCTTTCCACCTAGCCTGAAATCACTATTCAGTTACACCCCCTTGTCCTCACTGCAGAATCGGTACTTGCCTTGCATTCATTGGGTGCATTATTTGCAGGAACTCCCTGATGTTCCACTCTTTTTGAGCCTGCACAACCTCGGTGCAACATTAAAATGCACTACTCCATCAGCTGTTATCTTCCGTTCTGCAGTGCTCAATGCAGGATACCGTATATCAGGAACACATGTGAACCCATTGGGCATGAAATCAGATGCTCCCATGAATGTCATTTGGGATATCTTGCGCTGTTGGGTAATTCTTAATGACTTTTAATTCAATACCAGTTGATGCTACCGTCATTTGGGATATCTTGCTGTATTGTGCAGTTGGTTGCTCTTTTGTTTCTCATATGTTATCGTTTATAGTTAAACCTGTTTACAACGTTTATGGTTTTAAACCTAGGTAAAGAACCATCCAGTGAAACCTCAGGCAGCTAATCTACCAGGAAGTGTTATACTCTCAAAAGAGCCTGAACTTCAGGTTACTGCCTGAATCTTTACTCACTTTTTTTTTTTTTTATCAATTAGAACTCATGTATTTTCGAATCCGTTGATGTTAATTCTAACTAAAATTAACTGTTTGACAGGCAAATTTCACCCAAGCTGTGATCCCAGCACGAACAAAGAAAGTGGTTCGCTTCCTCCCAAACCCAGAAAAGAACTGGGGTCCCAAGCTTCGGGCTGGTCGCCAGGTCATGAAGAAACATATTTCCATTCTGGGCGAAGATGCTGTGAACGGATCTCTGAGGAGCAGCAGAGACAGTAAAGAACATGAAGAAGATGAAGAGCCTAAAGCTAAGCACACCTCACAGGCTGACATTGACAACCTGGCTTTGGATGCATGAGAATGATTTCGTCAATGAGGGTGTGTTCTTATAACACAAGAGGCAAGGCCAGACAGCCAGTGGGACTGTGGGCGGCTTATCTGAGGATGGTGCTTCGACGACGAAATCGCAAATCGAACCATTGGCAGATATTCCCTTAACATCATTCTTTGGAAATGTCATCTTGATTCACAAGATTTTGCTCATGAGTTTATCTTTTGAAAAGGTCAAATTCATCCTTTGCGATGAGTGTTGTAATCTTTGTACTTTGTATTATTGATCTCATGATATCTCTTTTCTTAGAACTGTTTTAATGTGGTTATTAGATTGGAAATTAAGTTAAGTTGATTTGAGCCAATTTTGTTTTTAACTTATAGTTGGGCGGTTTTGGATTCCATTTCATTAAGGATTGTTTGGAAAAAGAGTATATGGATATGAGATATAAATATCAAGATATGGGTATTAGATTAATATTTACATTTGCGATTTAAAAAGGTATATATATGGATATCATATTAAAAAAATCTAATGAAATTCTAATAGACTGAACCTGGAAAATGACCCATCAATATAACACCCAAATCCGACAAAACAGCCTCAAAATTTTATTCAGCCCGATTCTCGATTGAAACCTAACAACCCTCCAAATCCAACAAGAAACTCAACTCAAAACCCAATTCAAAATGAAGGAGAAAGAGTAGTTAGATGAGGAGAAACAGAGAAGACCTTGTTAATGGAGGAGGAGAAGAAGAAGAAGTCGATTTGATAGAAGTTTGATATACCTTAAATCCAAGAGATATCAAAAGAAAGCATAATTAATATATAAAGATATCAAATTTTTTTTTTTTGATTAGGTAATAATTCGAAGATCAGACAAGTCTGACTCAATCAGAGGCCGACAAAGTCGGTAGACGGCGAACCGTTAAACGTACAAACTAAACATACAGAAATACAGAAAATAAACGAAATGAAACAAGCAGAAAAAACTCTACAACAGAACAATCCAACGAAGCCAAGCGCCATCGAACTGTGATATACTGATATATGTTTAATTGGCATACTTTACAAGTGTAATGTGTATAAAATAATATGAATTTAAAATAAAATATATTTATAAAATTTAAGTTTATGTTATTTTAAACTAACTCTGAACTTTGTCAACAAATATATTTAAATTTATAGTTGTATTATAATTCATAAACTTAACGAGTTAATGGAAATCCAAACATACCCGGTCTCCTTGGCAAGAAAAGAGACAGACCAGCAGGGTTTTACCAGAAATTGAGTATTTTAACACATTATGGGCCCTGAGAGAATCTGCAAAAGAGGCCCAATAGGCCCACAACTAAAAAGAATGGAATTGACAGCCATCTTGCATTCCTTTCAGAAAATGCTAGGGACTTTTTTTTTTTTTACAATCGAGTTATTTTTATTTATTTATTTATTTCTAATCAAGATAAGAGTTTAGGATCACTCAAACATGATCCATACAAACATGTTACATTTTTGCCTTGTGATTATGTATTAAGCTTATATATTTGGCTTATGAAACTATATGTTATAGATGATCCTCAACTCTATCAGAACACGACCCTTGTAATATCCGTTAAGTTTTAAACAAGATTCGTTGATGCGGGTTGAAAATGACCCGACATTCCGACCAAGGGCCAAATCATCTTATAAAAATTGGGAGTATCTACCACTTGAGAAAGGCCATGAGTAGGAACCTAGTGATCATTAGCTAAAAAAATATATGAAAAAGAAAAGAAAAAGAAGGAATCTGCAAGCTAGGAGGAGTAATGAAGTGAAGGAGATTGATCATGTCAAATTGCAAAAACTATGGGATTATCATTAGATGCACTTTGGTACCATCCAAATGTACTCTATGCACCTAAAGGCAGACCGGACTGGACCATTTCTCTCCCTCCACTCTGTATCCCTCTTTATCATTTGTTTGATTCTTGTGTCATTTTAAGCCTCTAAGGTTGGGGACCAATCATTGATTCACCTCTAACTCCTCGTCTTTTCGGACCCTCCCAACTTCCGATCTCTTCAGTTTCACCGCCCTATCATGCTCAACCTTGTTATGGCTCAAGTTTTACTCGGTTGTTCGTGGTTGATCTAATGCGGGTATGTAGTAAAAACACACAAGGAAATGTGAGCACTGTGTATTGACTTAAGCTTCTGTGTTAGATAGAAGAAAAAGCCGTTGTAATTCGACCTTTTTGTTAGAAGCAACTTTTGGTTGTAGCTTGTGAAATTGCTTGAATTATCATTGTAATGTAATGAAGAATAAATGTAAGATTCATCAAGTTTTGGATCTTTGCAGCACATAAAGTTTGATCTTACACAATAGCAAATTTGCTTTTCGGTTTCCTACTCTACCGGATTGATGGTAAGGCCTGAGGGAAAAATGAATTATTCTTGCTACTCTATATCATCAATCCTATACTCTTCTCCCGGATGTGATAATGTACATTATTGATCCAAGGCTCAGTCGATTAGTAGCTTGAGACGCGGATATGGAGCCCATTTGGAGCCTGAACTCGGGGAAACTTGACAAGCTTATCGTCGCCTACTTCTTCCCACCTACAATGTTGGAAACAAGAATGAATAAGAATCATCAGCCAATGCAAAATTCAATCACAACACAAGTTTCGTGATCGATCACTCGGCTTTTTACCTATATCTTGTAACAAAATAGTGAAGGAACGTCGAGATCTCAGTGATCCCAAGCTCCTTCCCGGGGCAAAGCCTTGTGCCTCCACCGAATATCAAGAAGTAATTTTGCGACTCCAAGCTCTTATCCTACACAAAAATCACACAAAATCATCAGGAATGCGTCCAACCTAATAGCGAGTTTTACATCAAATGATCCGAGCATGAAATGAGGCTCGTACCATCCATCTCCACGGGTTGAATGTGTAAGGGTCGGGATACAAATACGAGTCGTAGTTCACCTCCCTTGTGTAAACATATATCCTCCATCCTTTCGGAATCACAAATCCTGCAAACAAGAGAAACAAGTATATGTGAATAATGTCCTTTTGCACGGTTCTGCTTTAGAGTGGACCTACGTGAGTTTACACCACTTAAAATTATTGTTATATATAAACATATATCCTCAAAAATATGTCTTTGGGATCATCCCATATCAGAAAACATTTATTTATTTTTATTTGAAAAAAAAAAAATTACTCAAGATGATTGAATGAAATCATTCTGGGTCAGTTGGGTAAGCATTCCATGTGAATCCCTAGCTACTAGGGTCCACAAAAAACCCCTAAACAATGAAGAAAAAAGTGATTTAATCATACGGAGTATGTTACTTATAATCCATGGAAAAGGTTGATGAAAGTGGTGCAGCTAGGTTGCCATAGGAGCTTCTTGAGCACATAAACCTCACCACACACACTACCAAAACAAACTTTATAAATATATAGATGTGAAAATATTTTCATTAAAAGAAAACAATAGTTTGACTTTTTTTTTTTTTTTTAGTACATGAAAATATATGTTGTTTATATGTAACTAACTAAAATACCCACCATTTAATTCCATCTCTTTGGTGGTCTTCCTCAACACTCCATTCACAACTGTGGCTAATCTTGATGTCTCCAAGATAACCTACATTTGACATATTCGAAACCCGAAATCAATTCCGAGAAACCCGATTGGGGAGTAAAAAAACTCAAGTGGTATTGGATTTATTTTGTTTTTGGTTATAAGGTCGGAAACCAAAGACATGAACAACTTACCGCTCTAGTGAATCTCATTGCCTTCAAATCCTCCCAATTTATGGCATCATCTGCATTTTTGCTTGATCTGATTTCCAAATGCTCTTTCTGAACAACCAAAAACATAAGTTTCAGACAAATTCAATGAATGAATAAATAAATAAAAGCATTTCTTGGTTGATGAACTCACCCTAATCTCATGGAGGGCTTGGGGGTGGTCATGGAGGTACTTGACACACATCATGGACGTCGTCGAAACGGTTTCATAGCCGGAATACAAGAGGGTGATGACGAGGTCGATGATCTCCTCATCGGACAATGTATGCCGGTTCTCCTCCCTCATCAAGCATCCAAGCATGTCAAGATGAGGTTCCTTGGAGGCCTTTCTTGATTCCATTAGATTCTTGATACTCTCCACTATACTCTTCCTTGCCTAAATAGTCAAAGATATAACATAGTTTTGCTTTATAAATCCGTCTTTTTATTCTGTATCTCCGAGAAAAACACACTCACAACAATGAATTTACCTGAAAGGCCCTGCGGTAGTTTGTGCCAGGGAGATCAATTGGGAGGGAAAGAGTCCCCAAAACAAGCTTGAAGAACTCAGGCTTGAAGTCGTCGCATATCGAGTTCGCTTCGGTTCCGGCTATCTGCTTCAAAGCAGAGTGGAAGGCCATCTAGAACACAAGAAATTAGAAAAAACAGAGGAGGTAAGTAAATATAAAGCAAAAAAAAGGTTACAAGTTTGGAATTGAATGAATGGATGGATGAATGAAGGAAAACCTCTTTGCTTTTGTGTTGGATGTCAATGACTTGATCAGCCCAGTTGGTGAGGTGAGACCTCATGAAGACATCAATGGTGGGAAGAATCTGTTCCCTGATCATGGAGGGGCTGATGAGGTTAAGGAGGGCATTTCTCATGTACTTGTGGGTGGAGCCATGGACAGCTGCAATGTTGGATCTCCCAAGGATATCAAGCATGGATTGTGGGTAGCCAGGGACCAAACCCTTTGATTCATTCATCAGTATGTATCTGTTGAGCTCTGGATCCATTGATACTATTGTAGGGCACCCAAGGATGTGGGACTTGAAGAAGGACCCAAACCTGCAACAAAATCAAAGGACTTTGATTTCTTTTGTATAATCGATGTGGGATGAAGTTACTGATAATAACAAAAAAGGCAAAAAGAACTTACCTAGCCCTTTGGTTCTTCATGAAATTGGGGCCTTGCTTGAGGAACTCAGTGGTCTCACCAAAGATAGGCCAGCCCATGGTGCCAGGTGGGAGGCCTTTCTTGTTGAACCTGAGCTCATTCCACCTAAGGAGGGCAGTGCAGAGAACACAGACCCAGAAGAACACCATGTAAGCCACCATGAAAACTGCCATTTTTCTCTTGCCAAAGAGTGAGAGGGGGAGAGATTGGAGGGGAGGGTAAATAGAGAGACAGGGGGGGGGGGGGGGGGATTGCAATTGCAGTTGCTGAGTTGCAGAAGTTGTGGGGTGAAATTGGGGGAGGGCTGAAATATATAGGCATGTGGGTGGGGGATGTTATGTGATTGTGGAGGGAGTGCAGTACAAATTCTATGCACATGTGTGGGTGTGGAATTGAAAGAGAGAGGAAGAATAAGGCCAAACTGATGCAGGTCCCCTTATCTATCACTAGCTGTGATGGGGTTAATACTATCACTCTTCCCCTTGCATATTCAATGCCCTTGGTTCATCTACATTTACCTACATTATTAGGCTCCGTTTGACGCACTTTCATCATTAAACAACAACAACTCAGTATATCCCGCTTTTAAACAGGATCTGGAAAGGTCTGGATATACGCACTCTTTTCCTGAACAAGTCGAAAGAGTGTTTCTGATAGATCCAAAACAATAGAACACATGAACCAAATGGTAAAATGGATTATTTTTTTATGTACATGAATGTTTTTACCAACATACTAAAAATACTTATGTTCTTGAGAAATTCATTCCCTATTCCAAACACAATAGAGAATCAAGGGGAGGTGTAACTTTCATTTTTAGTAGGTTGGTAAAAACATTCATGTACATAAGAAATCCATTTTTGAGGAAATTACATAAGTAATTGATTTCAAATCTTGATCAATGATAATTTACTCTCAAAATACGAATAATGTGCAGTTTCATTGTACAGGTTAAACTTTTCACATCAAAGAGAGCGTGCAAGTGTCGATGTACATTGTACACCTCCCAATGAACAGTAAATTACTACTCCCTCCCTAACAAAATAATTGGCCTTTTTGAATTTTTCACACTTCTTAAAAAATCTACAATTTGAAAGTAGAATAGTTAAAAATTTAGCAAATAAATAATGTGGAAAAAAATGGACCAATGAAAAAAAAATAGTATGAGAAGTTGGAGTATTAATAGAATATCTTGAAAATCAAATACAAATAATGAGATGAATTGATAAAATTAGAAAATTTTGTCATTAATTAGGTTCAAAGGGACAAATATTTTGTTACAAGAAAAAGTGGCTAAAAGACCAATTATTTCGTTACGGATGGAGTAGTATTTTTTTTTTTTTTTGATTAGGAAAGATTTCGGGTGAGAAGACTCTACCCGATAGCATCCTTACGGATGAGGTCATGCAGACCTGAATTATTTGAGATGTCGGTACCCCGGGCAGAGTTCAAGGTGTGCAACCTTTTCAGTCACTCTATTGCACATGCGATGCATGTGAAAGAAGAAGACTTCTTTCACACCCAACAAAAGGGTTTTGATATCCGCCATGGTTAATTCAATTTCCCAATGGCAGTTTTACTTGTTTTTCAAATGATTTATTATTATTAGAGAATCTCCTTCAATTTGAACTTTGTCTATGTGCAGCTGTCAGATTTTTTGTACCCCTAGTTTAAGGGCAAGGCCTTCTGATTTAATTGCCGTTGGGGAACCAAGTTGCCGAAACCCAATATGACATGGATTCCTCAACCAGACCCGAATAATTATGCCGAAACCCAATCCGCACCCATAAATTGTGTTTGCTCAAGCAAATGGTGGGTCCAAAAGCAAATAATCATTCAAGCAATTTTTGCTCAAGTAAAACAAATTTTCACACACCCATTGCTCAAGCAAATGACTAGTCTAAAACTCATTTGTATAAATAAAAACAAAACAAAAGGCAAAAAAAATGACAAGGATATTACTACTTGCTCAAGCAAGTGGTGGAGCAAATTTTGCTTAAGTGATTGGTGGAACAAATCTAAATGTCCGATTGCTCAAGCAATTCAACACCGGTGCGGGCTCCAAAACGATTTTTCTTGAGCAAATGAATAGGACCCCACCAAATGCTCAAGCAAATGGAGTGGTTTTCCTCCTCGGTGCGGATGCTCTTATAAAAGCCTCTAGGAGGTTTTCGCCAAGAGATATTTGTCTTATGATTTTGTTTGACCTGCATCGAGGTAGCTTGCTTTATAGGGGAGTCAATCGGATTCATGTCGTCATCGAACACTGATGTTTTCTTCCAATTATCAATGTGAGTTTGTATGAGACGACTTGTTATAGATGTGTGAGGGATGACAACTTGCCTAAAAAGGAATTGGTTTCTAGTGTACCAAGTCGTCCACCAAGTAAACGCAAGTTTGTCCTTAACCTTCACTGAAAAGGTGTTTCCAATAAAGTTGAGGATGGGCTTAAAATCTTGTGATTGGCCAATCAAATTGAAATTTTTTGATCTAGTAGTTGTTGGAAAAGAGTGTAGCAAGTTCATGTAAGGGCATTCAATAAACAAATGAGTGTCGTCTTCAACGGCAGAGTTGGAAAGGCAACAAGTAGAAGAAACAGATACACATCGTTGGTTAAGGTGGTCAGCAGTGGGGAGAGCTTTTTAGGAGATTTTCCATAAAACGTTTTTAACTTTGGGGGGAGTATTAAGAGTCCAGATCCAGGCGTTGCTATCCAGTTCCAGGGAATTTTGGAACAAGTTTGTAAGAGGACGAGGTGGAGAACCACCCCTCCCGATCGGGCCACCAATAGAGACGATCCTCAAATTGGTTTATAGTTAAAGGTGTATCTAAAATTTCATTGACAATCGAAGGTGAAAGAATGGCCTCAAGCTTTTCAAGCCACCACTGGCCACCTAAGATGTAGTCACTAACACTTTCCTCGGAATTTGAGATGTCCGGACAATCAGGTCTAGAGCGAATTGAAGACGTTGTTAACCAGTTATCGGTCCAAAATCTGACCGATTTACCATTACTGATTGACCAAATTAATCCCGTTTTGAATTTATCAATGAGAGGGGTAAGCTTTGACAATCGCCAAGATGAGCTACCGTGCTTACTATAGTTGAGAATGTTTGTGAGGTTGAGATATTTATGAGTGACAAGTCTAACCCAAGCGTTGTCAGGTTCAGCCAAAATTTCCCACATTAATTTCATTTGGAGTGCTTCATTCATTTCTTTAGATTTTCTCAAGCCTATTCCCCCAAATTTCTTTGGCCTACAGATTCGATCCCAACTATTGAGAGGGCGGTGTTGGTTATCCTTGTTCCAGAAAAACCTTATATTAATTTGATCTAGTTCTTTGTGTACCGATGATGGTAACATAAAGTTTTGCATCGTATAAAGAGGTTTCGAGGCCAGATTTGACCCAATGAGGATTTACCTACCATGTTGAGAGAGCGCACTCGCCCTCCACTCACTCAATTGTTCCTTTGATTTACAGATGATTTCTTCAAAAGTTTCCTTATTCACTTGTCCATTGATTGTCGGACAATCAAGATATTTTTCAAGAGTGTTTTCGTTGGTAATATTTAAACAATTTGAGAGCTCCTGGATCCTAGAGTTTGTGATTCCTTTGGTTGCCTGAAAACTAGACTTATGGTAATTTACACGTTGTCTTGAGACTTTACAGTAATTGTCAATAATGGTCTTGACTTTGAGGCTAGAAGATACACTACCTTTGGAGAAAATAATGATATCATATGTGAACGCTAGAAAGGGAATACACGGACTATTTCTACCAAATCTAAATCCAATGGGACTGTTGGCGACGCTAGCCTCCAGTGCAAGTTTTCGAGAAAGGATTTCTGCTCTTAAAATAAAAAGAAAGGGGGGTAGTGGGTCACCTTGACGAAGACCCCGAGTGCATAGGAACATGTTAGTAGGACCGTTGTTAACTAAAATAGAGAATGAAACAGTTGACACACATTCCATAACCCAGGCTATAAAAGTGGGATGGAAGCCAAATTTTTCTAGGATTCGCTGAGTGAAGTTCCAATCCACCATATCATAGGCTTTTTCCATGTCTAACTTTATTGCCAGCCAGCTTTCACTACCTTTGCGGGATTTGAATGAGTGAAAGATTTTGTGGGCAATAAGAACATTGTTCTGGATTGCTCTATCTAATACAAAGGCCCCCTGAAGCGGGTGGATTAATTTTCCAATGGTATTTTTTAGTTTTTCGGTTATAATTTTTTATATTACCTTGTACAGGGTGGAGAATAAACTGATGGGTCGATAGTGATTAGTGTAGGAGGGATTGTCACGCTTAGGAAGTAAAGAGATAAAAGTTTGATTGATCTGTTTTAGAAGTTTCCCAGATCGAAAGAAACCTTTGACGACCTTGATAATCAAGGAGCCAAATTACTAGTACTACATCCACTATATCTAAAATATTACGGTGCAATTTTTTTTAATAATTTCACTTATTAGTTATTACTCCCTTTGTTCCCGAATAAGTGATTTTCACTATTTATACACGTATTTTAAGGTGATAAAAATAATATAAATATTAATTTTTTAATATTTTTTTATAAACTCATACTAATATTATTAAAAAAAGGGAAAACTAATTAAAATACCCCCACCTTTGGGGGTATGGTAGAAATATATCATAAACTTTTAAATGTAATAAAAATATCCCGACCTTTGAGGATAGTGGTAATATATTACCACAAGTTTTTTCACGAGTCAAAAAAATGATGGCAAGACAACCTACGTGGTTTTTTTACAAAGGTTTTTTTAAACCGTGTTTTTAGGAAAAAAATAAAGAGTTGGACTAGGTTCATACCCAATGCCTTTTTCTCCATCATATCTTCTTCCGTGGTCGCCTCTTGAATTGTCTTTCAGGTCTTCAAGGTAGCTCATGGCCGGTTTCTTTTCAATATCGTTCTTCCTCCCTCGTGGTCGACTGTCTTGAACTGTCTCTCTCACATCTTCTTCCCCTTTGATTCGTTCACGGACTTGGTTGGGTAAGTTTTATTTTTTTTCCTCTTCGTTGTTGTTGTTGTTTTCGGTTTAGTTTTGTTATCGGTTTGATGTTCTGAATAGTCGTGTTGTGTTAATTTGACGCAATTTTAACCAGATTAGTTGCTTGGTTAAATCAATTTTGTTTTGAGGGTTTAATTTGTTACCGTTTTATTTTTTTTCCTAAAGAAACCGTTAAAGAAAACCCAATTTTAGTGCTAAATTGTAAAAAAGCCGTCCAAATATGTTGCCTTTTCAAAAAAAAAAAACACGTAGCCTACATTGTCAGCATTTTTGACCCGTGAGAAAACACATGGTAATATATTACCATCACTCTCAAAGGTCGGGATATTTTGATTACATTTGAAAGTTGAGGATATATTTTTACCATACCCTCAAAGGTGGGGGTATTTTAATTAGTTTTCCCTTAAAAAAATTAATTCAAAATTTACAATTTTATACCGTTGTTATCCTCTTAAGAAATGTGTGTTTGACTTGAAAAAGTCATTTATTTGCAAATAGATGGAGCATTAATAAGTATGAAATTATATATTTTTAAAACGTTACTAATATTTTATATATATTTTTTTATTATATTAAGAAAATGTATCTAAATAGTAAAAACGAAAAGAGTATAATAATTCTGTTGCTATACATCTTATGTTAAGGTTTTTCGGTTTAATCAAACACTTTTTGAAAATGTTAATTTTGTTTTTATGAGTATGAAAAATCAACTACTTAAACTAATAGTTTAATACTTCATCCGTTAAGAAAAAAATGTTGTTTAAGAGAGAAAATCTTAAGAAAAAAATATTTCATTTTAAGTATTTTTGTGTCCACTATCTGTAATTGTCCTTTTAGTGATTTGAAAGATGTTAGTTGTAGTTTTTAATACTTCGTAAATTGAAAATGGGTCAAAATACCAAATTGGTATTTAAAAATGAAAACGTTGGACATTGAGTATTTAAAAAGACTCTGATACCGAATTGGTATTTAAAACTGCATAGGTGGAGAAATTGGTATTTTTTCTAGTCGGTTCGGTTTTCATGCGTGTGATTCCTACACGTATGCTGAACCCTTTTTGTTTAGCTTGAACCGGTTTATTTCTTCTAATAAAAGATTTGAATCCCTATTGAATCAGTTTTTTTTTAAAATATATATTGAACAAATTTTAGTTTGTATAATAATTCATGGAAAAATAGATATTATTTACATTTTTCTACCTATTCTCACATTTTTTTTATTGGTTCAAAATTTGATTTTCAAATACTACTATTGAAAATCAAATACTACTAATTTTAAATAAGTTTATACCTATTCTCACATATATTTTGTATTGACTCGAAATTTGATTTTCAAATACTACTAATTTTTAAATAAGTGTTTAAAAATAGTAGTATTTGAAAATAAAATTTTGAACCAATAAAAAAAAGTGAGAATAGGTATAAAACAGAAATTTCACCCAGAAAAAATACAATTTGTCCATCGATGCAGTTATAAATACCAATTTGACACCGAAATCTTTTTAAATACCCAAATGTCCAATGTTGTTAGTTGTAAATACCAATTTGGTATTTTGACCATTGAAAATGTAGAGTAATAATTAGGGGTATATATGTTTTTTTTTCCTTTTAAAAAAACTATACAAATGTCTAAAATGACATATTTATTTAACGTATGGGGTAACTAATTTGAATATAGAGTCAATGAGCACAACTGAATCGAATTAAGATCAAAAGAACAAATTAGGTTTTAAAAAGGCGAAAGATTTGAACCTAAGCCTGCAAATGAAGCTCTTTTGGTAAATATATACTGACCATGAAAACATTTGGGTTAGAACAATTAAAAATAAATGCATACATACAGATTCTATAATGGCAGAGCAAAAATAATACCTCTTGGCAATTTGGAAGATTATTAAACATAAGAGAACAATTTCAAAAAGAAATGCTTTGGATTATTGGAATTATTGGAAATGGTAAATCTGTTAATGTTTGGGACGATCCATGGGTTTAAGATTTGCCACTTGAATGCGTCCGAGGTGGACATACCCGGAGTATTATGGTTGCTAACCTTATGGATTCCTAAAAAATGTGGAACATAAATATTATCCAAAAACTTTTCCCGCCGCATATAGTTCAAAATATTTTGAGTATAAATATTTCTAAGTTGGAAATCACTGATAAACTAATTTGGACACTTGCTGATGATGGGTGCTTCTCGACTAAATCAACATACAAACTAATCAACCAACAACCAATCAATGATTATTACTACAATTTGATCCGGAAGCATAATATCCCATCTAAGATAAGGAACTTCATCTGGAAAGCAGTGAGTGATGCCCTGCCCACAAAAGCCCGCATGCATAGATTTTTTTTTTATAGAGTTCCATCTCAATGTGTCTTATGTGATCTAGAAGAAGAACATACAAACCACCTATTTTTTAATTGTCTTACAATAAAATCAATATTCTCACAGTTTAGTTTCAGTATAGGCAAACAAATAATTAATAACAGGCTCAAGCGAATGAAAATCTAGATTAAACTACTGAAAGAGACCACCAATGGGCTTTTAAAAACTAAATATAGATAGCTTTGTCAAAAACTCGGGCGAATGCCAGATTGGTAGTATTATTAGGAGTGATTGTTGCTAGGTTATTGATATTATCAATAAGTGTTAGCCTTCTATATTGGTATTAAATGTGCAATAGTAAAACTAGCTAGGAATCTTATTGTCGAAGGGGAGAACTTATGAGTTATCAACGCGGTAAACAACAAGAGATCGCCACTAGGATGACGAAACCGAATTGAGGAGTTGACAAGGTATATGCTATCAAAGGAGGTGAGAAAATAGTCAAACAAAGAAGGACGAAATTCGCCCTTAAAATTGATGGAAGATGGTGCCGAACTTCCGGGAGAAACCCAAATTCAGTCCAAAGGGAGTGATAGGGGAGAGGATTGAGGCTCTAATCAAAGGAATCAACAATCATAGGAATTGATTTGGGGTCGCGCTAGCAGCTTGTTGTTTCGGTCAAAGGGAGTTTTTTGCCTCGAAGGGAGTTCATCTTCCCTCCACTAACTTTTTCATAAAATTTTGTATTATTTTTAATACTCAGTATATACATTTTAACCAATCAAAATATTTTAAAAAATCAACAACATATAAATCAATATAAATAATTACAATTCCCTACCTAAAATAGAGAGATTTTGGTGGGTGTCTTAACTTTAAAAAAAAAAGAAAATGAGAGT
Organism: Persicaria tinctoria; assembly: GCA_037127255.1. Taxonomy (NCBI): domain Eukaryota; kingdom Viridiplantae; phylum Streptophyta; class Magnoliopsida; order Caryophyllales; family Polygonaceae; genus Persicaria; species Persicaria tinctoria. The sequence goes on along the minus strand of JBANSL010000007.1, from coordinate 12,183,228 downwards.
TTTTTATGTCAGAAAATTGCATAGATATTTTTTTATTGAAAAATGTGAAAGTCTCTACTTAGGGGTGGGCGCGTGACGGGATGAGACATGATAAGGGTCAACCCGCGTCCCAACAACAACAACAACAACCAAGTATATCCCACCAGAGGCAGGGTTTGGGGGGTCTCATCGTACGCGCCCATACCTCGAGTAAGTCGAGAAGATGTTTCCTCTCGAGCCAGAAGACAGGTAGAAACACAGAAGGGAAGCCCACAGTACAAGCAACACACCAAGACAACGAAGAATAAATCACCTCACAAAAAGACACAAAGAGGGATATGCACAAAAAACTCTATGCTACTGTAGAGTGTATGGTGTGGGAAACACAAAAGCAAGAAATGTTGGCAGACAGGTAAGAAGAGTGAAACGTAGGACCGGACTACTATTCTCGAGTTCTAATAGTACTCCTCCATTGCATCCTATCAAGAGTAAGCTCCTCCGTTAGCCCCTAATCCATCAAGTCTTTTCTGATCAACTCCTCCCACCTCTTCTTCGGTCTCCCTCTCCCTCAAGTGCCACCACTAATATCCAGGTTGCCACATCTGCACACAAGCGCACTTGGGTCCCTCCTCTGCACGTGATCAAACCATCAGAGTATTGATTCCCGAAAATTCTCTTGAATACTCGACACCCCAACTTTTTCTTTGATGGACTCGTTTATGATTTTAACGCGAAAGGTAAGTCCGCACATCCATCTAAGCATCCTCATCTCAGCCACCATGAGTTTCTGTACATGCGCCTTTTTTTCTCCCAACACTTCGCCCTATACAACATAGCCGACCTTACCACCATTCTGTAAAAATTACGCTTTAGTTTGAGTGGCACATTCTTGTCACAAAGAAACTCTAACGCATCCCTTCATTTATGCCAACCAACTTGAATTCGCTGCTTGACATCCAAGTCCACCTCTCCATCGCTCTACATCACAGACCCTAAATACCTAAAACTTTCACTCTTCGTGACGATGTCCCCTCCAAGCAACACATTCTCGTCCCCCTCTCCCTCTGCACCCAAACTGAATTCTGCATATTCCGTTTTCATCCTGCTTAATCTGAAACCCTGCTCCTTAAGCTTGTCCCTCCATAGTTCCAACTTTCTACCGACCTCTTCCCTCGTCTCGTCCACCAAAACAACATCATCGGCAAACAACATGCACCACGGGACCTCCCCCTGAATACTTGACGGAGGGAAAGTCGTTGATTCACCTCGCCAAAAATAAATCCCAAACGAACAAACTAGTATAGTATGCAAGTAAGGGGTCGAACCCTAGAGAATCAAGTATTTCTAAATATTGTGTATTTATCAATATAAAAAGAAAAGATTTTTATGAATGAAAATAAAAGAAAATAATATTGACAAAAGCAAATAAAGGATAGAAGAAAAGCGTTTCCACCTACAAGTTCTCGACTTTGGTTGGTTTTATTGGTCATCGAATCCTTTTCAAGTTATTATCTTTTTTCCTACGAATTCCTCCCGTCTTGGTTTAAATAGATTAAAAGTCCTACGAGTCCAATTAATCCCTTACACCTCAATGCAACCTTAACACGGTCAAGATTTAACAAAGAGATAGCAAATAGTCCCAAGAACTTGAGCATATAAATAACACCAATTAAACACGGTAAATCAAAGTCTCCCTACACAATCATGCTTCAAACACGGAATCCACAATCTTATGCGTGCTACTACGGAAATAACACAAATACGAAAGTATTAAATCCTAGCATGAAATCAATATTATCAAGGTCGCGAGTCTAGATAACATCAATAACATAATCAATATCGCACAAAGAAGTTGAAAGAATTAAAGAGGAAAAATAACTTGAATTAGAAACTCACAAACCACCAACCAAGTCTCGAAAGCGTAGGCGGAAACTACAAAATTAGCCAAACATGGCTTACCTAAACTTTCTTCTCTTTAATGGTGATTTCTCTACTTGGAATTAATTAGAAAACTAACCCTATAACATCCTATTTATAAGCCTAATGTCTTCCATAAATAAGGTAAAAGATAGATAAAAGATAAAAGCTTCCTAAACAAACTAGATAAAAGATAGAACTTTCCTAATTTAACTCAGCGTCGGATTCCGCTGGCAGCGAAAATTTCCGCTGGCAGCGAATGGCCTCAATCAAGCTCCTGTTGGATTTTCGCTACCACACTCGCTACCACACTCGCTGGCAGCGAATGTCCATGCCTTAGAATATTTTCAAGCTTCTTCGATTCAGTCGTTTTCGCTTCCGCGAGTCACTCCTTTTGCTGCCGCGAGAGCTCCAACTCGCTGGAGCGAGTCCGGCCATCCGCTGGCAGCGACTCCATTCGCTGGAGCGAGTCTGGCCATCCGCTGGCAGCGACTCTATTCGCTGGCAGCGAGTTTCCTTTCGCTGGAAGCGAGTCATGCTGCTCCTGGACATGCTTCCGCTGACTCCAGTCGCTGGCAGCGAGATGCCATTCGCTGGCAGCGACTCATGCTCAGGCCGGCCACCTTCTCGCACATGTTGTTGCTGACTTGATTTGCTGCAGCGGAAAGGCATTCGCTGACACCGAAAATCCAACAGAACACCATCACGTAGATCTTCGAAAGAGCTTTCCAACGCATCCTCATATGCGTCGATCGGACATCCGAGGCCTCCGGAAAGTGCGTTACAAGTTCAGCTCGCTGGGCGGACAACTTTCGCGACTCGCCCTCGTTTTCGCTCTTAGACCTCGATTTCGTTCTCCGTTGCTCCTTGGGTTGTTCCATTCTCTTCGGGACTTCTTCCTTAAGCTCTCCCAATTCTCGCCCTAGCCTTAATTAGCTCCGTTCCTCGTGTTCTTTGCCTCGGATCTACGAATCTACATAAAACCATCGAAATAGCGTAGATTCCGAACTTTTCCACAAAATGAATGCTAATCTAATTAACACTAAAACATGATTATATACAATGAAATGCACCTAAACTAACCTATAATGCCTATTGGAATACGCCTTATCAAACTCCCCCACACTTAACCTTTTGCTTGTCCTCAAGCAATACAAAAACAAGAGCAAAGGCATCATACCACAAATATGATCTTCAAGCACTAACCTTGTCAAAAGGAACATCAAAGTGGAGGAGCCATGAACCTGAAAGCTAACATCCTAGCAAGTATATGAGCGATTCAAAGTCAAAGGTACATCTAGTCCAACCTCACCGGGATCATGTGTTTGCTCTCACTCTCATGTGTTTAAGCTTAAAAATGCAATCTCTCAACTCAATCCAAAATGCAAAAAGCTACATAGAAATTGACACATATATCACATATTCTCCACCGTGGATGTCATCACTCATAAGAAGCATCAAGAGGTCTTTTATCAAGGTTGTAATGGGGCGTGGTAAGAAATTAAGGTAGGAAAATATTTAGGCTTGTGGTGCTAAAAATCCGGTAAAAAGGGATCCCTAATAATAACCGGAAGAACACTAAAACCAAATACTTCCAAAACCAAGATAACTTAAACTTTCACTCTTAAAACACTCAATAAAAGAACTTTCTCTCAACCATACATTTTTTTCCAACTCTCACATACATAATGAAAATAAAAGGCTCTTTATTCATCTTTTTCTTTTTTCTTTTTATTTTTTCCTCTTTTTTTTTCAATTTTTCTTTTCTAGAGCCAAAAATACAATAATGCACAATGTGAGGAATAAAACCAAAATTACACAATAATCCACAACTCGTAACTCTCTTAACAATATTTTCTTTTCCACTCAACCACATCAATCATTCACCAACTCTAATCCTAATTCCCGAATTGGGTAAGGCTTATCATCGGCTAAGGATAAATTTTGTGGAGCTTCAAAGAAAAGGCTAAGGCTCAAATTTGGCTACAAGCAAAGGACACATATGTAGGGTGGATATGGATAATAATAAGGTATAAGAAATTCATGCCTCTATCATTTGAAACTCATAAGTAATAGACATATAAATTCGGCCTCAAATATATATAACAATGTCAATCTCAAGAGGTAATTGCATAAGAAGAGTATAATATCACACAAGAAAGCAAAAGGGAATAAACATGATGAAAATCCCTATAAGGCCAAAATTCTCACTAGGACAAGTTTTGTTGGATTTCAATAATGCCCAAGACTAAGAATCATACTTGCTCAATTAAACTAACAAGTCATGCATGCTCCAATAAAAATCATTTCAAGTATGTGACAAGGCTAGCCAATTCAATCATATTATGGAACATATATGGTAAAACTCATAAAAATAAAATAGAGGACAAATTAAGGCAAGATGGGTATTTGAATAACACATATATGCAATGCATGATCTTTTTGAATTTTTTTCATTTTTCTCATTCTTAATGCAATAAAATAGCCGAAAAATAAACATGAATGCATAACGGAAAAAATAAATATGAATGCATGAATCTATGAATGCAACCCTCCCCCACACTTAAACTCTTCATTGTCCTCAATGAAAATCAAAGACAACAAATCATAAAAATATGAGAGAAAGAGGGTAAAGAATAACTCACATCATGGGAAATTTTCGATGGCGAAGATGACGAAGCTTGGAGGAAGAACGGAGAAGAACGACAACGAGGAAGACTAATGAACCACGAGCACGGATGAATGAAGATGACGAAGAAAGAATAAGATCAACAATGACGACAATGGACGAAGACTAGGCATGAGCGATGAGCACGGTTGATCAAGCCGCAATCGCGGCTAGTGCTAGCTTCGGCATCGCTGCTGAATTCGCTGGCAGCGAGTTTTGGTTCGCTGGCAGCGGATGAAATCAGCTCCTATGACATCTGGGAGGCTGGACTCGCTGGTAGCGAATCATGATTCGCTGGCAGCGAATTGAGCCCAGATTCTCTATTCTTCGATCTTTTTTTTCCTACATGGTTATCTCAAAAATATCCGAAAGCATCTATCTACCATATAGAATAATTAGGAAATTTCTAATTTATTAAACAACAAAACTAATTAAATAACTAGGAATTTAAATAACTAAATTAGGAAAACTTACCTCGGGTTGCCTCCCGAGAAGCGTCCTTGTTTATCGTCATAGACTCGACGGTTTATTCGTCTATTTGTTCAAGACTCTCTCGGACATCGACAACGCTCTCTTTAGCAAATCAAACTCCGGTGCACACCATCTAGGTAGGCAAACACCACATATGAAGAAGCCGAATTCAAATGATGTGATGTTGAAGAAGGTCTCCAACTCCTCATGTGCTCGGGCGTGAGTTCCCGCCGAGGGTATGTAGTACCACCAACATAGTTCCGATGGTGGCTTGTTGAAGTAATTCTCCCAAGGATCTTGCTCGGGAGCCACAGAAATCGGCTCCGGACTTGGCTCCTTAATTGATGAGTTGGGGATGATTTCTATGGGTGGAGTAGGTGCCAAAATACATGGTTCCTCAAGTGTGCACTCTTGAGACTCCATGTCAAGGGGCATCGGGCTCTCTTCTCCATCTTCGAATGAACCATGGGTACTTGCGTCTTGGCTTTCCTCATGTATCACGCCCGCCATTGGTTTGAAAGGTAAGGGTGTGGATGCCAACATGTATTCTTCTTCCACCTTTGCCATGTCACCCACACAAAGGAAAATATCCCACCATTCCGGCCAATCCAAACCATAAAAGCCTTCGTTTTTCAAAGATTGGGCGAATTCTCGTATCTCGGGAAGCATGCCATCTTGAACGCAAAGTACTTGTTCTTTCAAATCATCTTAGATACCCCGTGAAGCACGGTCGTCCACTAAATCTTGCACTCTTGCGAGATAATGGTGAAAGTATTCTCCTTGGTATTGCCATAATTCCAACTCCATTGCAAACAATTAGTAACGAGGTGTCGTGAACCGTAAGATAGGTCCACGACGGGGATAGATATATATATACAAATATTAATAAATATACAAAACAAAGAAATAAACTTGATTCCCCGGCAACGGCGCCAATTTGACGGAGGGAAAGTCGTTGATTCACCTCGCCAAAAATAAATCCCAAACGAACAAACTAGTATAGTATGCAAGTAAGGGGTCGAACCCTAGAGAATCAAGTATTTCTAAATATTGTGTATTTATCAATATAAAAAGAAAAGATTTTTATGAATGAAAATAAAAGAAAATAATATTGACAAAAGCAAATAAAGGATAGAAGTAAAGCGTTTCCACCTACAAGTTCTCGACTTTGGTTGGTTTTATTGGTCATCGAATCCTTTTCAAGTTATTATCTTTTTTCCTACGAATTCCTCCCATCTTGGTTTAAATAGATTAAAAGTCCTACGAGTCCAATTAATCCCTTACACCTCAATGCAACCTTAACACGGTCAAGATTTAACAAAGAGATAGCAAATAGTCCCAAGAACTTGAGCATATAAATAACACCAATTAAACACGGTAAATCAATGTTTAAGATATATGTCAACTCCCTACACAATCATGCTTCAAACATGGAATCCACAATCTTATGCGTGCTACTACGGAAATAACACAAATACGAAAGTATTAAATCCTAGCATGAAATCAATATTATCAAGGTCGCGAGTCAAGATAACATCAATAACATAATCAATATCGCACAAAGAAGTTGAAAGAATTAAAGAGGAAAAATAACTTGAATTAGAAACTCACAAACCACCAACCAAGTCTCGAAAGCGTAGGCGGAAACTACAAAATTAGCCAAACATGGCTTACCTAAACTTTCTTCTCTTTAATGGTGATTTCTCTACTTGGAATTAATTAGAAAACTAACCCTATAACATCCTATTTATAAGCCTAATGTCTTCCATAAATAAGGTAAAAGATAGATAAAAGATAAAAGCTTCCTAAACAAACTAGATAAAAGATAGAACTTTCCTAATTTAACTCAGCGTCGGATTCCGCTGGCAGCGAAAATTTCCGCTAGCAGCGAATGGCCTCAATCAAGCTCCTGTTGGATTTTCGCTACCACACTCACTACCACACTCGCTGGCAGCGAATGTCCATGCCTTAGAATATTTTCAAGCTTCTTCGATTCCGTCGTTTTCGCTTCCGCGAGTCACTCCTTTCGCTGCCGCGAGAGCTCCAACTCGCTGGAGCGAGTCCGGCCATCCGCTGGCAGCGACTCCATTCGCTGGAGCGAGTCTGGCCATCCGCTGGCAGCGACTCTATTCGCTGGCAGCGAGTTTCCTTTCGCTGGAAGTGAGTCATGCTGCTCCTGGACATGCTTCCGCTGACTCCAGTCGCTGGCAGCGAGATGCCATTCGCTGGCAGCGACTCATGCTCAGGCCGGCCACCTTCTCGCACATGTTGTTGCTGACTTGATTCGCTGCAGCGGAAAGGCATTCGCTGACACCGAAAATCCAACAGAACACCATCACGTAGATCTTCGAAAGAGCTTTCCAACGCATCCTCATATGCATCGATCGGACATCCAAGGCCTCCGGAAAGTGTGTTACAAGTTCAGCTCGCCGGGCGGACAGCTTTCGCGACTCGCCCTCGTTTTCGCTCTTAGACCTCGATTTCGTTCTCCGTTGCTCCTTGGGTTGTTCCATTCTCTTCGGGACTTCTTCCTTAAGCTCTCCCAATTCTCGCCCTAGCCTTAATTAGCTCCGTTCCTCGTGTTCTTTGCCTCGGATCTACGAATCTACATAAAACCATCGAAATAGCGTAGATTCCGAACTTTTCCACAAAATGAATGCTAATCTAATTAACACTAAAACATGATTATATAACAATGAAATGCACCTAAACTAACCTATAATGCCTATTGGAATACGCCTTATCAATACTCCATGACACTACATTCATCACAAGTGTAAAGAGGAACGGGCTCAAAGCCGAGCCCTAGTGCATCCCCACTGTAACCGTAAAGTACTCGGAATCCCCACCTGGTGTGGAGACACAAGTCTAAGCCTTGTCGTGCATGTCTTGAACAATCCTTACGTAAGTATCAGACACCCCTTTGTCTCCCAAACACTTCCAAATAAGCTCCCTCGACACTCTGGCATAGGCCTTTTCCAAATCGATGAATACAATATGCGGATTCCTCTTATGATCCCTGTATTTCTCAACTAAGCGCCTCATCAAATGAATGGCCTTCGTAGTCGACCTCCATGGCATGAAGCCAAACTGATTTCCAAAAAACATTAACTAAACTCCTCAGCCGACCTTCGATGACTCGTTCCCAAATTTTCATAGTATGACTAAGCAGTTTAATACCTCTGTAATTATCGCATTGTTAAACAGCTCTCATGTTCTTGAACAGAGGGATCAACTTGATGCGTCTCCAATCCTCTGGCATCTTCGTCGTTCGAAGGATAACGTTGAAAAGGTGACTAAGCCACTCCACTCCTCTAACACCTAAACCTTTCCAAACTTCAATAGGAATCTCATCCGGGCCCAGAGTTCTCCCACTCTTCATTCTGCCAACCACCCCCTTCACTTCCTCAAATGATATGCGTTTGCAATAGTCAAAATTTCCGCTGCCACCACTATACGCAGAACTGTCTATAATACTAAAACCCTCGTTAAGTAGACCGGAGAAGTATGTCTTCCATCTATATTGAATCTGAGCATCCTCCACAAGCACTCTTCCTAACTAATCCTTAATACATCTTGCTATGTCCAAATCTATACTCTTACATTGCCTAGCTCGGGCCAAGGAGAAGAGAAGTCTATCACCACTCTTCTCATCCAAGGCCTTGTACATACATTCGAACACTTTACCTTTAGCTTTAGCCACTGCAACCTTGGCTATTTTCTTTGCCTGTTTGTACTCTGAACGACGACTCTCTCTATCCTCCTTGATGCTGCTTCTCACCCACCTTTTATAAGCCAACTATTTCTCTAAAATCGCCCCATTCACTTCCTCCCTCCACCATGACTCATTACCTCCATGCCCGCTGCTCCCCCGCAACATGCCCAAGATTTCAGACGCTGCTTTCCGGATACATTTACCCATCGACCCCCACATCGAGTCTGTGGTGTCCCTAGAAATCCATGCTCCTTTCTTCTCTACCTCAACAAGGATCTTCTCCCTCAGAAGCACCCCATTCTCCTCATTTAGGTGCCACCATCTGATTTTCGGAATCTTTTGCTGCCAATGAACTCAAATTCCAAAACAACAAAGTGGTGCGGGGTATTTAAACCACCGAATGGAATAACCTTGCAGTCCTTGCATCTACTCTTGTCGCCCCTCCGAACTAGGAAGTAGTCAATCTGAGAGCAACAACTGCGGCTCTCAAAAGTTACCAAGTGTTGATCTCTCTTAGGAAAGCAGGAATTCACAATGGCGCAATCGAAAGCCACTACAAACTCCAATAGATCAAGTCTGATGTCGTTGCGCACCCCAAAACTGAAACCTCCATGGACTGGATGGTACCCATCGCCACCTTGATCAATGTGGCCATTGAAGTCACCACCCACAATTACTCGCTTGAACTCAATGATACTTCGAAACAGGCCATCCAAATCCTCCCAAAATTTCCTCCAGTTCACTTGAGGAGCATACACTCACAATGTTCAGTAAGCCTCCCTCCACCCCTAGCTTTATCACCATTAATCTGTCGTTTCTTCGATCCACCTTAACCATGAGATCCCTCCATTTCTCACTCACTAGGATTCCAACTCCGTTCCTTCTCATGATGCTGCCCGAGTACCACAATTTCCAACCATCAATCACTCTCGCCTTCTCTGTCACCTATCTTGTCTCCTGGACACAAGCGATCTCAATGCCTTGCTCTTTGAGGATTTTAACCAACTCAAACGATTTTCCTGTCGGGATGCCAACATTCCACGATCCCATCCTCACTCCCTACGTTTCACTCTTGTACCTGGACCAAACAAACACCCACACCACACCGCAACACAAAACAAGCACACTAGCTAAACTAAAAGCAAACGAAAACACAAGTGAAAACACAATCTTGCCTAACTTATCCCATAGATCTAGAACATCATAAAACACTTAGAGCAGATAAAAGGTAAAATAAACACTAATTCAAAGAGAGATTTGAATAAAGGAACGAGTATACCGCGATAGAGGTTTGGAGACGAGTGACGCAACCCCAACGAAGCACCAAAGGCTTTATCACAGCCCCCTCTACTACGGTCCACCAATCCGAACTGAGCCGGTGAACAAAAGGGGAGGCGTTAAACGGGGGTGGGGGGGGGGGGGGGGTTATTTGGTTGAATTGGGGCTGGGGGGTTGGAGTTGTGGTTTGGGTCAGACTTATGGGCTAGCTGACTAGAGTCGGGGTTGGGATCGGAGTGGTCGACGATAGGGGGAGTGTTCGGAGAGGACGGAGTGGTCAACGAAGCACCAAAGGCTTTATCACAGCCCCCTCTCCCTCTCCCCCTCTCTCTCTCTCTCTCTCTCTCTCTCTCTCTCTCTCTCTCTCTCTCTCTCTCTCTGTCTCTCTCTCTCTCTGTCTACACTGTTGTAAAAACCCCTTCAAGACCCGCCTATACCCTTGAACTCGCCCCACCGCCAAGGCCGTCAAGGTCGTCAAAACCTGCCTAGACAGCAAAGCTCCACCATGAAATCCACCTAGATCGACCCCGCCTACACCCTTAACCCTACCCTACCGCCAAGCACCCGCCAAGGGTTTTTTGGAACATTGTGTGTGTATATATATATATATATATATATATATATATATATATATATATATATATATATATATATATATATATATATATATATATATATATATATATGGTGTGGTTCGGGTGTGCACAAATATTATTCGGTGAAATTTGAAACATTATTCGTTGAAATTTGAAGGATTATTCGGTGAAATGTAAAACATTCTACTGAATATTGTTATGTGTTTTTTTCCATTTAGTTCAGATGAAAATATCACAATTTCACTGAATAATTTGTAACATTCTACGGAATAATATTTAGTTTTTTTATTTATCCATTTCAAATAAAAGAAACTTCAATTCCCTAAACAATACTTACAATTTATACGAAATGTTTCTAATTTCACCAAATAATGTTTCACATTCCCCTAATTAAACAATACTCAAATTTCACTGAATAATGCTTCAAATTTCACCGAATATTATTTCACATTTCACCGAATAATATTTGTGCACAATGCACACCCTAAGCCTTGTGCACAAATGATCCATACACTATATATATATATATATATATATATATATAGGGAAGCTTTAAAATGTAAAACATCCTTAACATGTAAAATTTGCTTAACGTGTAACATTTTATATTTTAATCATTGGGCACGGCTTGATTTAAAAAAAAATAAAATTGAACCCGCCTCTCACCATTCCAGATCCGTCTCTCTCCATCTCCCTCTCCCATGGCCACCGGACATCCTTCCTCGCACCGCTGCCGACCGCCACTGCACTTGCAACACCATCCCGCACTCCTGCCGACCACCAGACACAGCCAGCACCGCCGTCCACTCCCAGCGCCTCCCATCGCCATCCACTTTCATTCCCATCGCCGTCCAGGGTTGTTCGAGCCCAAACTCGCGGGGTTCCGACAGCGCCTCCCATCGCCGTCCACTGCTGCTCGAGCCCGCACTCGCCTTCATTCGCTCGCAATCGCACTCTCGCTTCCCTCTCTACTCGCAATCTCACTCGCTTGCTTCCCAGATGTGAGATCTGAAATCGAATTAGACCCAAGCGCCGACGTTGATGTTGTCTTCCCCTTCGCCAACGCTCGCTCGCTCTCGATTTGGCTAGTCGCAAGCTTCGCTCCTCCATTGATTCTCGTGCGTTTGATGAAATCTTGGATCCTAAGCTCGTCGTGAAGGTTTTTACACATCTTTCCCTTTTTTTCCCCTAAATTAATTTTAGGTTTTCAGCTTGATGTAAATGCATTTGCTGCTATATACATTTGTAGCTGGAAGAGAAATTGAACAGATCTAGATGTATTATTGTTTAACAGAGCTAGATGATTTATATCTATTTCCAATTTGCAAGGATTAGCCATTGTTTGTAGACTTAGAGCCGATGGAGGAGATCAATTAATCGATGATTAATTTGCAAAGATTTATTGCGGTTTTGGTTTATATCTGTTTCCAATTTGCAAGCCATTGTTTTGATTTATATCTGAAAACCTAAGGTTTGATTTAAAAGTGGAAATTGGGGCTTTTTGTCAAAAGCCAAATTGACTGAAATTGATGATATGGTTGTGTTGTTGGGTTGATTTGGAGCTAATTTCATGTTCATAGCATTGTTAAATTGTTTGTGAATCATGAGCTAACTGGATTTTAGAATTTAATTGCGATATGCTTTAGGTTGATTAGGTTCTTCTATTTTAGCATGAAAATCATAATTTAGTCTATTATCTCAATTGGTAGAGCAATGTGCATTTGCACAAAGATGTGGGTTCAAATCCCACATAGGTTACATAATAGACAAGAGCGCAACAATTGCAAATTGTTAATCATGCACATTATAATCTTAGTTATACACAATTGTATCCTACTTTTGCACAATTCTATCTTACTTTTGCACAATTGTATCTTACTTTTGCACAATTGTAGTTTAAATTTGCACAATTGTATCATACTTTTGCACACTTGTATTCTAAATGTGCACATTACAATTTTATCTTCACACTTTATGTTCTTATATTTGCACTTGAAAGTTGCACAAATGCACTTTAAAGTTGCACAAATGCACTTTAAAGTTGCACAAACGCACATTATAATTTTATTTTTGCACATTATACTATTCACGAAGAGAAACATAATAAGAGATGCCACATAGATAGCCTATACGGGGTTTGAACCCGCATCTTTGTGCGTAGGCACATTGCTCTCCCATTTTGAGCTAATAGGCTATTAATGACAGATATGATACATTGGAAGAGAGGGAAATGGATGTAAGTAGCAAAAAACGAAGATAAAATCACAAGCAGGACCCTCCTGCGAAAAGGAGTTGGGCATCTCAGCCCTCTTAATCCCCTCAAACAAATAGACGATAAGTCCGCCCCCCGGACCCCCCGATGCGACGCCGATGAAAAATGATTCAAAACACATTAACAATAACCTTAATTGTGCACTTCATATGATTACTCATGCACATCGTGATTTTATTCTTGCACTTTATTATTTTATTTATACACTTTATATTTGCACAACAAAAGGTGTCGAAAACGGGAAAAAGTGCATTTACCTATAAAATTAGACATATTTACCAATTTACCCATAAATTAAACATATTTCAATTATAAATTTTTATAATTGAAACAGGCACATTTACCTATTTACCTCATAATGAATTATTATGTCTGCACAAAATAAAGTTATATTTGCACAATAAGATGTTATATGTGCACAAAATCAAGTTATACTTGCACAACAGAAAGTGTTAACACGAAAAAAAAATTCTAGGACAAAAAAAAACAAAAAAATTCTGGCCCGAGAAGGGGGGCACACGCATGGACAAGGGGAGCAGACATTCTACTAATGAAATTACGGCCATTAGTAATTAAATTAGGCCCATTAGTAATTAAATTAGGCTCATTAGCAAATTTTACACACGTTAAGAACTTTTTACATTTGAAGCATATATATATATATATATATATATATATATATATATATAGTTTAAATTAATTGAAAAAAAACAGGTCGGAGTGCGCGTGCCTAAGCTCCCAGCGCAACAAAAAATCGTTGTCCACACTCGCCCACCCGCATGCCCCCGCGTGTCTCACACGCGCCGACCAACAGACCTTTTAAAAACAGTGGGAATGCGCCTCCCAGGAATCGAACTCCAGATCTGGGTCTTCATCACAAACAGGCCCAACCACTAGACCAAGTGGAATCCTTTCAACTTGATTGCATCTATTAATATTAATACTCAATTTACAAAACCGATTTAAATATATTCTAATTCCAATTAAAATATTTTCATATAAATTAATTAATTAAACATGATGAAACATTCTTATTTTATTTTCTTTTAATGTTTAATTATTTATTTATTTGTTTTTAAAATAAAATGGTTCATGAACCAATACTATTTATTTAATTAACCACTACTCTTTATTTAACGAACCACTACTCTTTATTTCATGGAACACTACTTTTAATATATTCAAAATTTTAATTCTTCTTTTATTTTATTCTAATGTTTATTTTTTAATTATTTATTTATTTGTTTTTAAAATAAAATAGTTCATGAACTAATACTATTTATTTGATGAACCACTACTCTTTATTTCATGAACCACTACTCTTTCTTTCGTGAAACACTACTATTTAATATTTGTAAAATTTTCATTCATCTTTTATTTTATTTTCATGTTTATTTTTTAATTAATTATTTGGTTGTTTTTAAAATAAAATGGTTTATTAAAAAAAACTATTTATTTCATGAACCAATACAATTTATTTGATAAACCACAACTCTTTATTTCATGAACCACCACTCTTTATTTCGTGAAGTTATAAAAACCTTGAACCATTTGGTTTAAAACCCTGAACCACTTGGTATAAACCCTCTGAACCACTTGGTATAAAACCTTTGAACCACTTCCTTTTTATTTGATGAACCACTATTCTTTATATTTATTTGATGAACCACTATAATTTATTTCATCAACCACTTCTACTTACTTCGTGAACCACTTCTATAAAATGTACGTACATGTAAAAGTGTTCACATGAACTTTTAAAAATCATTTTTTGGCATTTTTACTTGTTAAAAAAATATATATTTGGGTGTAATTTAATTTTATCTACACATAGACACCTACTTTGTATATGTTTTGTTGAAAAAAAAATTGACAAAAAGTGGTTCGGCAATTTTATACATAGTGGTTCGGCGATTTTATTCACAGTGGTTCAGCAATTTTATTCACAGTGGTTCAGCAATTTTATTCACAGTGGTTCAACAACTTTTTTCACAATGGTTCAACCATTTTATTTGTAGTGATTCATATGGTTCACAAGTTATAAAGAAGTGGTTCATGAAGTTATAAATAAGTGGTTCATTAACCTAAAAAGTTTCATATTTTTATAATTTAATTTTTTTTAAAATGAGATTAAATATATTAAAATAAAATGTTTCATGAACCACTACTCTTTATTTGATGAACCATTAGAATTTATTTCACGAACCACTACTATTTAATAATTATAAAATTTTCATTCTTCTTTTACTTTCTTTTAATGTTTGTTTTTAATTAATTAATTAATTTTCTTTTAAAATAAAATGATTCACTAAACCAATCTCTATTTATTCACTAAACCTCTCTCTATTTAGTCACTGAACCTCTCACTATTTAGCCACTGAACCAACCTCTATTTAGCCACTGAACCAACCTCATTTAGTCACTGAACTAACCTCTATTTAGTCACTGAACCAAACTCTATTTAATCACTGAATAAACCTCTATTTATTCACTGAACCAACCTCTATTTAGTCACTGAACCAACCTCTATTTCGTCGCTGAACCAAACTCTATTTAGTTACTGAACCAACATCTATTTATTCACTGAACCAACTTATTTATTCAATGAATCAACCTCTATTTTGTCACTGAACCAACCTCTATTTGGTCACTAAACCACTTGGTATTAAAACTCTGAGTCACTTGGTATAAAACCCCTGAACTATTTGATATAAAACCCTGAACCACATTGTATAAAAACCTTGAACCACCTGGTTTAAAATCCCAAACTACTTATTTACCAAAAAAAAGACAAATATAAAATTTAAACAAGCCTGTTCATATTTTCTTTTAGGATTAAAACATTGAAATGAGTCAATGACCTCTTAACTTCAACTCTACTACTGTTGAATTAAATCGATCTGTGAAACCAAATTAAATCAAATACAGTATAACTATAAGTTAATTTGAACATGTCTTCCTCCCTCCACCGCGGCCGTCTCCTAGCCAGCGACAACGCTCTTCACAACACCTCTTTCTAGCCGGCTGCCTCCTTGGCCGGTCCCCCAAAGGCGCATCCCGAGTACTCAACAACAGTGACAGGCCAAGACCCTTCGACGAAGACGACGATGCTTGGCTCTAGTTCCGAGGTCTCTGCCGTCTAATCGAACTATGTGCCGGTGAGGTCTCCGTCATTGAATCGAACTGGATCCCTACGAGGTCTCCGACGTCGCCGTTGAGCTCGGCGTCCCCTCCCATGCTCTTGGTCCAGTCCGCCGTCGGCGTCCTCTTGTTCACGGCGAGCGCTCGGCCATGGTGGCGGAGATCCGGGAGGAGGAAGAAGGTGGAGTCGAGCCTGGCCTCAAGGGCGG
This sequence comes from Persicaria tinctoria, assembly GCA_037127255.1. Taxonomy (NCBI): domain Eukaryota; kingdom Viridiplantae; phylum Streptophyta; class Magnoliopsida; order Caryophyllales; family Polygonaceae; genus Persicaria; species Persicaria tinctoria. The sequence goes on along the minus strand of JBANSL010000007.1, from coordinate 12,166,982 downwards.
AGGAGGAGGAAAGGTAGGCGGAGCATGCCATGAGTCCGTGACAACCATGGAGAAGGAAGAAGGTTAGGCGCGTGAGGACTTTTTTTTTAATTAAAAATTAGATCCGTTTTCACCAATCAAATTGCTTCTTTCCTTCTTACCACAAGCACCCCTTCTCACTTGAACCCTACCCTCTATATATATATATATATATATATATATATATATATATATATATATATATATATATATATATATATATATATATATATATATATTTCTGCACAATGCACACTCTAAACCTTGTGTACAAATGATCCATACACTATATATATATATAGAGATATAGTTTGCGGGATGTGTGAAATAATATTTGTGCACAATCCACAGCCTAAACCTTGTGCACAAATGATCCATACACTATATATATATATATATATATAGAGAGAGAGAGAGAGAGAGAGAGAATTTGCGGGATTTATGCCCACCCGGCCACCCCTATCTCTACTACGAGAAACAAATTCAAAAATTTCTGCCTTTATTTTTCTTTTCTTTTTTCTTTCAAACTTAAGACATTCGCAGTCGCCACAATATCTCTATTGTGGATGCTCTAAAAACCATGTTTTTTTTTTATTACAAGAAGAGGATTTACTATGTTTTTTTTATTGGAAAATAATTGGAGATTTGATATACCTGAATCTCGATGATCGACAAGTCGACAGACGGAAACCCGTCAATACATATAAATGAAAACGAAAATAAAAAATGGAGCAATACAACAAGTGAAAACGCAACCTACAAGAAAACGATTAAGGCCGTCCTTTCGAACGAGAGTTTAAAACTCTAAATCATAACTTCAAATAAAAAAGAATTTTTGAAACGAAGGAGGTATTTTTTTTACCAATTAAAAACATAGATTTGACAACCCTAGGGGTTAGAAGAGTAGCCTACTTTCCCAAGGGGAAGTTTAATTGTCTGCAAATGTTTGTTGGTCTCCGCAAAACTCAGATAGACATGTGTCAATCCTCTGCACTACTAATCTCGTACTAGTTGACTCAATTTTACTAGGGTAATCTGTCTTTTTACTTTTTTTTTTTCTACGAGGGAAGATTTCGGGTGAGAAAACTATCTAAGAATATCCTTACGAATACGGATGAGATCTTGGAGATCTGAATTATTTGAGATGTCAAAGTGTGCAACCTAGGGGTGGACACAAATCCCGCAAATTCCGGTCCCGTCCCGGACCCGTCCCGGATCCATCCCGATTCCGTCCCGATCCCGGTGGAATTTCGATAAAAAATAGTGAATCCCGTCCCGGTCCCGTCCCGCAAAAATTATGCGGGACGGGACGCGGGACGACCCGTCCCAATCCCGTAAATCCCGACACTGGATAGTCTGCATCTTTGAAAATATACACTAGTACACACACTGTAATACATATATGTGTAATGTGTATGTACATACTGTATTATATATACAGGGTAACCCGGAAAATATAAGAAAATTATCGATCTAAATTTGTTACATCTTTAAAAATCGAAAAATTAATATATAGAACTTTTTGTATATTTTTATAATCATTTTTATCTGAGGGACAAGGCCCGTCCCGTCCCGGTCCTGTCCCGTCCCGTGAGTGACAAGGCCCGCGTGGGATTGAAAAAAAAGAAGTAAATCCCGTCCCGGTCCCGTCCCGCAAAAATTACGTGGGACGAGACGCGGAACGACCTCCGTCCCGTCCCGTCCCGCGCCAACCCCTAGTGCAACCTTTTACTTCTAATACTTCCTCAATCCTCTATTTTTTTTCCCTATTTTTCTTTAACTAAAATTTTCCCATGGTCCATGAAATGTAAACAGTAAACTTTGCGTGATTAGCAAGAAGGTTAAATTCAGGAACTTGAAGAAAACCATCCCAAAAATATACTCCATAGCACTTTGTTCTAAATCACTTTTTTTTATACATATTTATCAAAAATCACTCTTAATAACATTTTCTTTAGCAATTAACAACCCCTTTCAAATTTTTATAAAAATTTCGGTTAAAAATAGGAAATCATCAATTTACCCTTTTCCTTTTAATAATCTTTTCGTTTAAAAATACTAATATAAAAAAGCTCTCTTTTGAGAGCCCTAAACCTCCTCATCTGGAAGCTTTACATCTCATTCGGGAGCCTTACATGAAGTTACATCTCCTCCGGGAAGCCACCAGCCAGTTGCTTCGGTTTGTTAAACCACGGCTTCGGCCGATGCTACATCTGCTCCGACTGTTTTTACCCGGGTCTAGTACCCTCGCCAACACTATTGCTCCTCCCTGACTTCCTCATTCTCGCACCACCGTGCCTTCAGTGGCCCTTGAAACAAACCTTTGGTCTATCCTTCATTCCTTCTGCATCCCCAATCTAAAATCACTTGGCTGGATGTAGCCCTCGTGTGCCACCTCCATCTAATTTGGTGCCTGAGGCGGTGGTTCGCCTTCTCCGGTGGCCGCTCGAACCACTTCTCTCTTGGTCACATGGGCTTCCTTGTTGGGGTTTGCACCCTGATTGTTCCCTTCCCATCTAAATCTCTTATTCCTAATCATCCTGGTGTTTCCTCCCTCCAGTTTGCCCTTTGTCGCCACCGACCAGCAATCCATCGGTTACGTACCCTTCTTCCTCATGTTGGACTCTCATCGGCTTGCTGCTCGCCGTCCACTGCCTTCCCCTTCTCGTTTCGCCCTCTAATCTCATATTTGGGGGTTTTTAGGGTAAGATTGGTGTATCTCTTTCTCCTTCCCGAATCTACCTCGTTCGGTCTTACACTCTAGGCATCGATGTCGTGGTCTGTCTTCTGTCCCTGTCGGCGAGGGAGGGAAAATCATTGATTTCCCTTATAAAAATAATTACTAAACAAAAAACTAGTATAGTATGTGAAGAGTCTATAAGGTGATAAACAATACTCTGGAGGGAGGGGGGGTTGAATAGAGTATGTACGATTTTTGCAAGATAAGAAACTTCAAGACAATTTGCAAACCAACTTGTCAAGACCTTGATATGCAATCAAATCTTGGCAAGGCAAAATCGAATACAATAAAGTAAATGTAGAAATAAAAGATGAACACACGAAATGTTAACGAGGTTCGACACGAACTTGACCTACATCCTTGCCTAGAGTTTTCCAACCCGTAGGATTCAAACCTCTTTATTTCACTTCCTTGAGACTAGAACTTCCTAGGAGAACTTCCCTTCCCATATACAAAGTCTCACCGCTTCTATTCTAGCCCTCAACCTTACAAGTGAAATAGAGGAACCAACTACACACCAAAGTGTGCTACCACGAGTATAAAAACTCAAAGAGTGAATCAAATGACTTGTACAATAAAGACTAGTGTTTCTCTCAATACTCAAAACTGATCACACTAAGCTCAACGTGTAAAGAGAATATTTGCTATTGCTTGATGCTCTTGAAATGAATGCTTGCTACGATAATCTTCATCTTCCATTTGCACCGTTTAAATAGATCACCAAAGGAGCCGTTTGGAGTTTTGAATATTCTACCGAAAATGATTCTTTCCAATTCGAGAGGACGCTCCACAATCTGGTGCAAATCGGCGAGTCTCAAGCCTTGATCCTTAAGGATATTTCTTTCCATATTTGGGTTGATCCGAAAGGCAATTGTGGGATCTCTCACAATGGATGTGAGCCCAATTCAGGCCTGGCCATGGGGAAGGGCAAGGTGGGCGACTGCCCCGGGCCTCCGATTTTACAGGGCATCATTTTTTACTAATTTTAGTATATATAATAAAATATTTTTCAAATTAACACAATTGTTTTCTTACAGTCACGGGTTCGAATCCCAGATTTAGCACAACTCTCAACATTCTAACATTTTTTTCTACTGGTTAGGCCACCCCACTTATTTCTCTTCATTTATTATGTAACTAATTTCGAGGCTTCAATAAATTTCATCAAGTCATAGAATATTAAATTATTAATCCAAATTTAAATACAGCTAATCTTTTATTCATTTTATAATTATGTCATTCATGAACAATTTTAGTTTTATTAACATGGACATTCAAGAAAAAAAAAGTCACATGGTCATAGCTATATTTTTATTAATTGAATTGAACGAAATAACATGTTTCAAGGAGTTTTAGAATATTATGTGTGTATATATATATATATATATATATATATATATATATATATATATAAACACTAGGGTTTTGTATTTAAAAACAAATTTAAACGTGCAGTATATAAATTATTTTTAATATTGTATAACTATAAATTTTATAGAGCAAAATACTGATAAATATAGCTTGCATACGTAATCTGTACTATGGATTAAAACATTTTGTATAAAATTTACCGGTGATTTTCTTAAAAATTCTTATTTTAAAGAGTTTTCTATAATTTTTCTTAAATATCAACAAAAACAATCTAATTTTTTTTTTAACATACTCATCCTTAAGATTAAAAAAAATAATCAAAAATTACATATAAAATTTATAATTTATAAAATTATGACCCGGACCTCCAAAATTGATTGGATGGCCCTGGCCCAATTCCTTTTGATATTCAAGCCCATTATGAAAGGCCCATCTCTTTGAATAGAGTCCTACAAGTTAGCTTGGATAGGTATACATATAAAGCCCAAACCATAACTTATATAGAATAGGATATTCGTAAAGGAATGCACAATACAGTCCTGGTTTCGAGACCTTGAAACCCAGACATTGTTTTGTCTTCCATCATCTCTTAATATCATCCCTGCAAGTTAATATTATCCCTGCAAGTTAGTACATCAAGATCTTACAATCAAGGTGGAGTCTTCAATCTCCCACTTGATGGAAGACAAAACATGATTTAAGGAATAATGTACATATAGCATTGATATGAAAATGTTTAGACCAAGTTCCCATCTATCCAAAACCAGCAAGCCAAATCATTCTCCCCCTTTTTGTCTTCCAACAAATCGGGTAGAGAGCATGAGTTTTTAAACCACAGACCAAGGTTTTAGCAAAAACAGATAGGAGTTTTTCAAAGTAGATAGAGAAAAAGAGATGGAGTTGTGTCAAGGCTTTGAGGATGATGCACCACCAGTGGACTTCTTCTTCTTCCTTGAGTAGGACTTGACAGACTTAGGCAATGCAGATGGCTCGACAATGGATGGAGTAGCAGCAGAGGGTTCAGAAGATGTTGAGGGTTCAGAAGCAGAGGGTTCACCTTCTGTAGGAGTAACTTTAGCTGGCCCTTCCTCTTGCCAATCTCCAAAAGTAGGATACTCCTTGTTCGGCCCTATGTACTTCCTTCTAACCTTGTCCTTGCATTTCTTTCTTCATCTATCCATGTCATCCTTTGTGATATTGTCTTTCTTCATCTGAGCTTGGACCTTCTGTCTTTCCACGTCCTTGTACTTCTTAACAACACCATATTCTTCCACTGTGTTAATCGTTAGTTCAGGATGAGTTGGTCGCAGAATAGGTTTCTTCTTCACAAGTCGTTCACAATTGAGGATGACATTGCCTGCCTTCTCTCTTACATGTGTTGCAGTCTCTTCGTCTAAGGGCATGATAGAGCCCGTAGCTGTGAATGTGAGAGCATTCAACAACATCATTTGATCCAGCTTGTTGTTGACGATAGAGAGGAGCTCATGTGTGTTGTCTTGCCTAGACACAATGCCAGTCCACATCCTTCTCATGTCCATTCTAAGGTCTTGAATGTCGGTATCCTGAGCAACAATCCTGTCATCTGATACCCCAGGAGTAGGAACAAGAGATCCTTTGCCCTCTTTCTTCAGTATCCACTGGCCTCTTAAGTTCCGAGAAATCCCAAGCCTCTCAAGACAAGCCTTATCAATGATCACGGGCGGAGGGAGGGGGGGGGGGCATGCGGTGGCTCGAGCCCCCCCCCCCCCCTAGAAAAATACAATATATATATATACTGTATATAGTAAAGGAGGTTTTAACAAGACAATAGTTAATTCTAGCACAATTGGTTGAAGGCTGGGAGGAGGATACCTCAGATTAGGAGTTCGATTCCCTTTTCTTCTCATTTTTCAATTTTTTTAAACTCCTTCCCATCCAAATAAGTGAATAACAGTGCCAATCAATTCAAAATTGTGCACAAATCTTTCCAATCTAACATTACTCCTCTAGTTCAATTTTTTTTTTTTTTCATCCTTCCCTTCTCATTTTTCAAATTTTTTTAACTCTTCCTGATGCGAATCTCACGCAGGAAGGTTGGCCCGATCTTTCGATAGGTAGTCGAATTCGATTCCGCAAACACCCGAATCTCATGAACGCCCTTAGAACCACGAGTATCGATCCTTTTCGAATCTCACGACAAGAACAGATCCTCAGCGCCGCTTCTCACGGTCCTTAGTGTTCGAATCTCTCAAACAGGTGAAAGCTTCTCGCTCTCTAGGGTTTCTAATGAAACGCTCTTTTTTCTCAAAATTCAGGGTCCCCTTCCTTGCTTTCATTAACTTGCTTAAATAGAGAATACAAAATAGAAATAAATCCTAATTAAAATAAAATAACAAAATTCTCATAATTGTCTAAAGCTAAAAATCCTAGATTATTATCCCCTTAATTTATGACTCCAAAAATAAATAAAAATAAAAGAAAATAACATAATGTTTATTGAAAACAAAAGACTCAAAATCCCTGAGATTCGATGAACTATAGGTGTCACGAACCCCGGGTCTTCTATGGCTTCAGACTCATATCATTCTCCCTTTCTTAAAAGTGATTCGTCCTCGAATCATGGGAATGAAGAATGATCATATCAACAATGACGAGAGACAAATCAGGCGGCCAACCAGGTGGCCCGTCGGAGAGAACAATGTCGGCAACGTTCGTAGGAGTGTGGTCGCCCTCATGTGTGTGCACCAAGAGGAGATGTTGTAGCGGTTGCATTGTGACCAGGAATGAATGCTCGATAGCACACACCTTGCTTTGTTGCTCCCTTTCTTGAGATCGAGTCATTCATGATTCATGGAGCAATGTAAATACCGAAGGAGAATAATGAGGAATAGCATGAACAAAGCTTGGAGTCATCACCTCAAAGTGTTCACCAGTTGGAGTGAAACTCGGGTGTAGCGGAACCATGTGAACATCATCAACACGCGCATCCACTACACATCGATCCTCCACAATGGTATCATATGCAACATCATACTCAACATCATCATCATCATAGACATCATATACGGGAGTAAGTGTCTCATAATCTACCAATGGTGCCTCTATCACAGAGTCATTGAAACAAGAGTTGTGTTGTTCAATGAGTTGTTGCAGTTGCCACTAAAGTTTGTAAGTAAGACGACACAAATCATCAATCAAAAGCTTTCGGATAGCCTGCGACATGGTTAGTATACCAAAAGTAATACCCAAAAGGAAGCAAAAGTCGGGCAAAAGAAGCAGTCGAGCGCACGAGGGCCGGAGAGACAGGCGTTGCAGGGAGCCAGTGGGCGGGCGTGCACAGGGGCGCACGGGCGTGCAGCGCACGGCTGCGTTTTTCGTTGTTGTTGCGTCGTTCGCTGTGTCGTTTGCTATCAGTACTTCACAACTGGGTGGGTGGTTTGGTGGTGCTCGGAATGACTCTGTCAAAGGCTGGTGGTGGTTGTCGGAAGTGGTGGTGGAGAGGCGGTGGCTGGAGGGATGATGGTGGTTGGGGGTTGGTGGACGGTGGTCGTCAGAGGTGGTGGTGGAACGGTGACAGTGGTGGTGGCCAACGGTGGTGGTGGAAGAATTAGGGTTTGTAATTTTTTTTTTGTGTGATTTTTGGGTTTTTGGATGATTAAATTGCTGAAATTGAAACAAAACCAACAATTAAATCGGATATAGACAACTACTTTGATCGATGTACTAACAGCTGATACCACTTGATGCGAATCTTACGCAGGAAGGTTGGCCCGATCTTTCGATAGGTAGTCGAATTCGATTCCACCAACGCCCGAATCTCACGTACACCCTTGGAACCACGAGTATCGATCCTTGTCGAATCTCACGACAAGAATAGATCCTCAGCGCCGCTTCTCACGGTCCTTATTGTTCGAATCTCTCGAACGGGTGAAAGCTTCTCGCTTTCTTTGGTTTCTAATGAAACGCTCTTTTTCTCAAAATTCAGGGTCCGCTTCCTTGCTTTCATTAACTTGCTTAAATAGAGATTACAAAATAGAAATAAATACTAATTAAAATAAAATAACAAAACTCTCATAATTATCTAAAGCTAAAAATCCTAGATTATTATCCCCTTAATTTATGACTCTAAAAATAAATAAAAATAAAAGAAAATAACATAATGTTTATTGAAAACAAAAGACTCAAAATCCCTGAGATTCGATGAACTATAGGTGTCACAAACCCCGGGTCTTCTATGGCTTCAGACTCATATCACTTCCCATCCAAAAAAGTGAATAACAGTGCCAATCAATTCAAAATTGTGCACAAATCTTTCCAATCGAACATTACTCCTCTAGTTCAATTTTCTTTTTTCATCCTTCCCTTCTCATTTTTCAATTTTTTTTAACTCTTCCCATCCAAATAACAGTGCAATCAATTCAAAATTGTGCATAAATCTTTCCAATCTAACATTACTCCTTTAGTTGGGTCGCCGACCTCGTGAAATTTTTTTCAGCCCCCCCCCCCCCCCCCCCAGCCAGATTCTTGGCTCCGCCCTTGTCAATGATTCCACTGTAAGTTTGTCTCTCCTCAGTAGAGGTGTCGATACCAAAAGCTTCAAATTTTTTGGGTAGGATATTGGCATAGGGTAGAAGCATGGGTCTGGAGGAGGAGGCGGCATGAAGCATGTAACTGATCATCAACTCGGCAAGATTTGGCCCAAAGCCATCCATGACTAGGTAAAGGATTTTGAGGAGATTTTCAGTGACAAGCTCTTTGGAATTGATGCGAGGGAAGATGCAGCGAGCAAGAATTCCAAAGATCAGTTTTGGCTGCATTTGAAGAATGGTGTGTGTGGGCTTGTATGTGGAAGACAACTTAGGAGTGGCATGAAGGAAGAATTCTTTTTGGGCAAGATTGATGGAATCAACCCTGTCTGGAAAGCCTTCGGTAGGAATTTCAGTGGGAAGGTCAAGGATTAAGGCAAAGCTCTCAGCAGAAAGTCGAATTCGATGGTTTTTGACTTTTGTGACAAGGGTTAGGGTTCCCTTGACACGGTGTCCAGACATGTTCGCATAAAAGAGTCGGGTAAGACGAGGGTATGCGAAGTCTCCAGGGAGATGGACCACAAGCATGTTGATTTTCGGAGGGAGATGCAGGGTAAGGGCATGGAAAGAAGCAATTTTGTGTCGATAGCATCACAGAAGCATAAACGATGATGTCCATAGCTCTGTTCCCAGGACTTGGCCACGTCGGAGGAGACAAACCAGTTAGCAGAGATCTTAGAGGTTACCTGGGGGCAATTGGGTGCCGGATGTGCGACTGGAGTCTTCTTGTTCTTCCTGATCAATGGAGATGGTGAAGAGGAGCTTGAGTTCTCGGAGCTTTCAGGTGGTGGAGAGCATGCTCGTTTCCTTTGTCGCCCATCATCTTGTAGCATTTGGAAGAAGGAGCAGCCGGCGGTGTTGCAGTCCTCTTGGGAGCCATTGATGCACAAAACTTGGGAAGAAGAGCGGGTTTCTTGAAAAATGGAGAGCGTTTTCAGAAAATGGAGTGGAGAGAGAGTGATGAAGTGACATAGTGAGGGAGGGGTGTTTAAATAGCCGTACAAGAAATTGAAAAGCTACACTTCTTCATTATTTGAACAAGTACACTTCATTTAAGAGAAAACCAGATTAAAATTAAATGGAAAAGAGATATTTTCATGGATAATGAATCTTTTTAAAAGAAGGAAAGTGTATCATAACATATACATGGAATTTGGACAAAAAATTTTAAATTGGAGATTTAATTTTAAAAACGAAGCAATAATTTTTATTTAAAAAGAAGCAAAGAATTTATGCTAATATCTATAAAGATATTATCAAAAATCTTCGGTCTAAATTTATATAATTCGAGTATTGGATTTCGCAAGACCATAATGTATTAAGGTCTTGAGATGTCCATTTCGAATATGCCTTTCAAGGAGTGCTGCTCTACCTAAGAAAGTGCTTCCCTGTTGAGCACGCCTAGTTCCAATATAATGAAATTGAAACGATCTTCAGGGAGTGGCTTGGTGAAGATATCTGCCAGTTGAAATTCAGTAGAGATGAAGGAAATAGATACATCACCTTTCTCCACATGGTCTCTAATGAAGTGACGTCTCACATCAATGTGCTTTGTTCTAGAATGCTGCACATGGTTCTTGGTGATAGAAATGACACTTGTATTATCACATTTGATAGGGATACCTTTTATATCTATTCCAAGGTCACGAAGTTTTTGTGCTATCCATAAGATCTGTGAGCAGCATGCTCCTGCAGCTATATATTCAGCTTCGGCAGTGGATACGGCAACCAAGTTTTTGCTTATTTGAATCCCAGCTAATCAGGGATGAGCCAAGAATTTGACAACATCCAGATGTGCTCTTCCTATCCACTTTGTATCCTGCAAAGTCTGCATCTGAGTAGCCAGTTAAATGAAAATTGCTATGCCTGTGATACTAGAGACCAAGATTTTGAGATCCATTCAAGTATCTAAAAATCCTTTTTACAGCAATGAGATGTGATTCCTTAGGATCAGCTTGGAACCGAGCACACATACATACACTGAACATAATATCAGGCCTACTGCAGTAAGATAGAGTAGTGAACCAATCATACCTCTATACTCCTTTTGGTTCACATTCTTACCATTTTTGTCTTGATCAAGGGAGAGAGTTGAGCTCATGGGGGTCTTTGCTACCTTAGATGGATCCATCTTGTATTTCTTAAGTAAGTCTCTCGTATACTTCCCTTGGTTTAAAAAGATCCCCTTCTTTGTTTGATGTACTTGTAGACCGATGAAGAAATTTAATTCTCCCATAATGCCCATTTCAAATTCCCTACACATTATCTCAGAGAACTCCTTGCAAAAGGAGTTGTTAGTAGCACCGAATAATTAATAATATATCATCAACATATATTTGAACTACCAAAAGGTCATTTCCACATGTCTTGATGAAGAGAGTTTTGTCAATCAAACCTCTTTGAAAACCATTTTCTAGACGATACTTGGACAGTCTCTCGTACCAAGCTCTAGGGGCTTGTTTGAGACCATAGAGAGCCTTGTCCAGTTTATAGACATGATTGGGAAAAACATCATTTTCAAAGGCAGGAGGTTGAGCAACATAAACTTATTCTTCCAAGACACCGTTTAGAAATGCACATTTGACATCCATTTAAAATAACTTAATCCCCATAAATGATGAAAAGGCAAGTAGTATACGTATGGCCTCTAACCTTGCTACGGGAGCAAAAGTCTCCTCGTAGTCTATATCTTCTTCTTGATTGTAGCCTTGGGTAACAAGCCTTGCTTTGTTTCTAATGATCTTTCCTGCCTCATCCAGTTTGTTTATGAATACCCATCGAGTCCCAATGACTGATTGATTCTTAGGCCTAGGTTGGAGAGTCCACACCTTATTCCTTTCAAACTCATTTAGGTTGCTTTGCATAGCAGTGATCCAATCCATATCCTTGAGTGCTTCAGCAGGGGTCTTTGGTTCTACAAGAGAGACAAAAGCATATAAAGCACATAGATTTTTTTTAATCTGGTTTTAATCTGGAACGAGTTTGTATACCAGAGGATGGATCTGATATGATGTCTTCAGCTAAGTGTGAAGAGGCGTGTTTAAACTTTCGTTGCTTTGGGCCTTGATCATTCAGATCAGCATCAGATCTTTCTTCAAGGTCTGAAGTAGAGATTTGAGGATTAGATGCTTCGTTTCTTATGTCAACCTCATCCTGGTTCTACATTTGCTTCTCAAGGTCTTGAGATAGCTCGTTTGTGTCTTGGATTTGCTCTTGCATATTGGGCTCTTGGTTGCTCTTGTTTTCAGATTTTTCTTCTTCTTCTCCATCGAAATCATGATGATTTAGGTCGAGATCTACACAACTTTCACTCAACACACCATTTTGCTTTCGTCGAATACCACATGGATACTCTCCTCAACAATTTTGGTGCGCTTGTTATAAACTCTATAAGATTTTCTATGAGATGAGTAACCAAGAAATATACCTTCATCACTACGAGCATAAAATTTCCCAAGGTTGTCTTTGCCATTATTGTGAACAAAACAAGTGCATCCAAAAGGTTTGAAGTATGAGATGTTAGGCTTTCTTCCTTTGAAAAGTTTTTAAGGAGTTTTCTTCAAAATGGGACGAATTAAACAACGGTTTCAAATATAATTGGCTGTGTTAACAGCCTTGGCCCAGTAGTGTTTCGGCAATCCATTTTCTAAAAGCATTGTCCTAGACATGTTCTCTAGGGTGCGGTTCTTTCGTTCCACAACCCCATTTTGTTGAGGAGTTCTAGGAGCTGAAAAATTGTGTGAAATACCGTATTTAGCACAAAATAAATCGAACTTGAGTTGGTCAAATTCTCTACCATGATCGCTTCGAATAGAGACGATTGATACATTTTTCAATGTCTGCAACTCCTTACAAAGCTTAGAAAACTCGAACAAAGCCTCATATTTTTCTCTTAAAAACGAAATCCAAGTAAAACGGGAGAAATCATCAATAATGACAAGGATGTACTGTTTTCCCTTAGGAGATTTGACACGCATAGGACCACACAAATCCATATGTAAAAGTTCAAGAGGGCGAGAGGAGCTTACAACCTTTTTGGGTTTGAATGAACTTCTTGTTTGTTTACCTCTTGTGCAGGCATTGCACAATTCCTCACTTTTGAAGTTTAGATCAGGTAATCCTCGTACTAGATCTCTTGTCTTTAGCTTGTTAAGGGTGTGCAAGCTTACATGCCCTAACCTTCTGTGCCAGAGACTTGGATCGTTAGTCAAGGCCTTGAGGCAGTTGAGTTCTGTACCTGCAATATGGTTAGTGTTCACATCATATGTGTTGTTGTGCCTGTGAGCCGTGAGGATCAGGTCTCCAGTTTCCTCATTTTTGACTTCACATTTGTTCCTGTCAAAGCCAACTTTGTTTCCCTTGTCACATAGCTGAGAAACACTTAAGAGATCATACTTTAAACCATCAACAAGATATACATCCTTGATGCAGTTTTTTGAATTGCCAACGTTACTGATACCAATGATGTTGCACTTCCCTTTATCACCAAGAGTAATTGTTCCAACGGTTTGCTCTTTAAGATTTTGAAATAAAGATTTCTTCCCACTCATGTGTCGAGAGCATCCACTGTCCATGATCCATTTTGATTCCTTGGGCTTGGTTATATCCTGCAAAACAAACATCATCCTTTCTGGTTAGACCAATACATAGTTTTAGATTCATAATGAGGATAGACCATGTTAGGTGGTCTTGTCCCTTTTGAAACTCAAACTAGTTTTATCTTCTCATTAAGACGTACATGAAATGTGTTTCTAATGATGTGAGGGTCCTTTCGTATATATGGACAGGTTTCCTTCACATGTCCTTTCTTATAGCAGTAAAAGCATGTAGGTGAACGCCAGTTGCCTTTAGCTTTAACAAAAGTGGTACTGGGTTTCTTTGGAAAAATTTTGTTGTAGCCCATACCACTCTTATTAAATGAGAGTTTATGTTCACCTAACATCTTATCAAGATTGGCTTTGGACCTCGTAAATTGTATAAGTGAGGTCTGCTAGTCTTGGCACTTGTCGGATAGCTTGGCCTTTTTCTTTTATAAATCATCATTTCGAATCTTTATAGAGGAAAGGCTTTGCTTGAGATTAGAATTCTCTGAACTCAAGGTCTTGACTTTAATGTCAAGAGCTATCCGAGAAGCTTCAAGATTTTTTATTTCCAGCGACATGTCACTAATACATTTCTGTTGGTCTTTCAACTTTTCTTTCAAGATGTTGATTTCACTGTTGTAGGCTTCTTCATTAGAAATCATATTTCTTAGTACTTCAGAAAGAACATCTGGAGGCCCGGAAATTAAGTTTCTTACCACTTCATCAAGGTCTTGACTCCTGGATTTCTCGTGTTCAGCCATTAGACAGAGATTTGCTTGGTCTCCTTCTGAATCTGAGTCTTCTAGGAATCCGAATCACTCCAAGTTGCTAGCATAGCCTTCTTCTTTTGATCATACTTTTTGAACTTGTTTCTTTTCTTCACGGGACATTCTTTTACGAGATGATCTGTTTCACCATATTCAAAGCGTTAGTGCTTTTGACCTTTTTGAAGGGTTTGGTGACTTACCTTTGAATCTAGATGATCCAACGTTTTCCCTGTTTGAGAATTGCTTCTTCATTTTCAGAATTCGTGCTAATTCTCGTGTGATAAGAGCAAATGGATCATCTTCGTCGTCGCTTTCGTCACTATCAGATTGTTATTGATCTTTCTTTGCTTTGAGGGCAAGATTCTTTGTTGTTGGCGGTACTTCTCCATCTTCCTCGTTTAATATCATTTCATGGGTGATGAGCTTTCCAAGAAGATCATCTAATGGCAGTGTAGTAAGGTCTTGAGCTTCCTCAATTGCAGTAACCTTGGGTCCCCACTTGGCTTTTGGGAGGCTCCTGAGAACCTTCCTAACTTTCTCTGGGTTGAAGAAAGTTTTCCCAAGTGAGTCGAGGTTGTTTACAATTTGAGTGAATCTCGTGTCATTTTGTACAGCTCGTACTGTCTGAGAAAGATGTTGATCTTGCTCTCTTTGACTTGACTTGTGCCTTCATATGTGACCACAAGCTTGTCCCAAATTTCCTTGGCACTCTTGCAGAATGAAACACGGTTAAATTCATTAGCATCAAGAGCACAATATAGTAAATTCATAGCTTTGAAATTCTTAGCGATATTCTGTAGGTCGGTTTGAGCGAATTCATCTTTGGTCTTCTCGACTTCTTTTCCATCGACATTCTTCATTGGAACGTGTGGCCCTTTCTTGTCAAGGTCCCATATCTCAAGGTCTTGATCAATGATGAACATCTTCAATGATCTCCAGTGAACAAAGTTGTTACCACAAAACAAAGGAGGTCGGTTGGTCGATCTTCCTTGAGCAAATCCTCCATCACCTATGTTAGACATGCTGAAAACTAACAAGATTGTTAGATAAAAAAACAGTGAGTCTAGCTCTGATACCAATTGAAGAGTCTATAAGGTGATAAACAATACTCTAGAAGGGGGGGGGGGGATTGAATAGAGTATGTACGATTTTCGCAAGATAAGAAACTTTAAGGCAATTTGCAAAACAACTTGTCAAGACCTTGATATGCAATCAAATCTTAGCAAGGAAAAATCGAATACAATAAAGTAAATGCGGAAATAAAATATGAACACACGAAATGTTAACAAGGTTCGGCACGAACTTGGCCTACGTCCCCGCCCAGGGTTCTCCAACCCGTATGATTCAAACCTCTTTATTTCACTTTTTTGAGACTAAAACTTCCTAAGAGAACTTTCCTTTCCCTATACAAAGTCTCACCGCTTCTATTCTATCCCTCAACCTTACAAGTGAAATAGAGGAACTAACTACACACCAAAGTGTGCTATCACGAGTATAAAAACTCAAAGAGTGAATCAAATGCCTTGTACAATAAAGACTAGTGTTTCTCTCAATACTCAAAACTGATCACACTAAGCTCGACGTGTAAAGAGAATATTTGCTATTGCTTGATGCTCTCGAAATGAATGCTTGCTTCGATAATCTTCATCTTCCATTTGCACCGTTTATATAGATCACCAAATGATCCGTGTGGAGTTTTGAATATTCTACCGATAATGATTCTTTCCAATTCCAAAGGACGCTCCACAATCTGGTGAAAATCGGCGAGTTTCAAGCCTTGATCCTTAAGGATCTTTCTTTTCATATTTGGGTTGATCCGAAAGGCAATTGTGGGATCTCTCACAATGGATGTGATCCCAATTCCTTTTGATATTCAAACTCATTACGAAAGACCCATCTCTTTGAATAGAGTCCTGCAGGTTAGCTTGGATAGGTATACATATAAAGCCCAAACTATAACTTATATAGAATAGGGTATTCGTAAAGGAATGCACAATATAGTCTTGGTTTAAAGACCTTGAAACCAAGACAGTGTTTTGTCTTTCATCATCCCTTAATATCATCCATGCAAGTTAATATTATCCCTGCAAGTTAGTACGTCATGATCTTACAATCAAGGTGGAGTCTTCAGTATGCAAGTAAGGGGTCGATCTTGATGTGCGCTCAATTTTCCATGTTTTTCACTTACATCTATTTCGATTTTTGTCTATATTTTATACTTTTGGGGTTAGGAAAGCATGAGAATTGTGTATTTTATGTTCAATTGTGAATTATGAAGGTCTACACAAGTTCTTGTTTAATTTCGCAGAAATTGGAGCACTTTCGAAGCAAATTGGAGAACGAGCAAAGAAGTCGTCAAACCACTTGACGTCTACTGAAGAGTCAGTCAACATCTACCCACTGACTAGACGTTGAGTGAAAGCAAACCACCCGAACCCTTGCATATATATAAGAATGGTTATAGATGAATTGGGTCTAACCGCAACTCATTTAATTTCATTGAGTTCTAGTTTCTTCAACTATTTCCAAGTGACACCTTTCCAATTTGCGTTTTCTTTTGGCATTTTTTTTGCCCTGTGAATACTTACATTGTAACAATAAGTGAGTTGTTTTCTTACTAGAGTCCAGGTCACTACGTAAGCCATAGAGACGTTGGAGGTATCCAATTAATGCTCTCCGTCCTGCCTTATAGATAGAGCCCTCCATGTCTTTAGAAGACACAAGCAAATTCCCATCAAAATCTAGAGAAAGAAAAACTTAAGAAGAGTCTTGTAAATCAGGAAGAGTTTTGAATCTTGAGTAGACTGGTATATTCACCACTCTAAAGTTCAAAATCCTTCAATGGATCTTACTAATATGTGTGTTCTTAGCTTTTAAGTGTTGTAATCTTTCATATTCAATAAAAGTCCATTTTTAAGAAGGGAAAAACTACTTAATCGAACATTATTTTCTAAATACTTTGATTTCTTCATTCCAATCCTTTCATCTTTTAAAAACAAAATAGAAAATTATATAATGTGGTCTAAGGTAGGAAACGAAACAGATCTGTGATGTGTTTAGACTATAGGAGGCTTGGTTGAGGTTAGTCATCTCTAGAAAGTCGAAAAATACAGGAACAACGGTGGTCCAATGTACCTATGTCTAGGTATCGGTTAAAACTATCTAGTTAGACACTTTCATTTGCAGAGCCTGGTGGGCTTGAAACCATGTACTCCGTAAATCCTATTGTTCATAATATAATTCATAGATTATAGTAGTCAGTACCACCAAATGTCATTTAGTTTTAATTTGCTGATAATATTTTTTTTAAATCTAAGAAATTAAGGATAAAATTTGTAATTTAGCATAAAAAGAGGTATCATTATATAATTAAAAACCAAAAAGCCATCGACTTTTTTTAGTGAGGCTAGAGGCAAGATGTCGGAATGGCTATTGACAAGATAATTTCATCAAAATTACCACAAGTCCTTTTCATTTTTTCCGAACACATTGCAAAAAGGTTCAAAACTCTCTTTTCCCGAATCGAAACCTAAATCTACCGAACGAATTGTTTTGATCGAAAACAGCCTAAAATCGATGAGATTAATCAAAATATCAATTGATCGACACATGAATCGGTCTATCGCTCGCTTTACATGATTATCGAATTGCGATTTTTGGTCTTCGTTCGAAAAAACCGACGAAGGAAGAAGCTCGGCAGATAGGAACGAGGTTCATGAATAAGCTCGGCAGGTTTAGACGAGGTGAATAAGTAACCTCGGCGCATAAAAACGAGGTTATGACGGAGCCTCGTCTAGTTTTTGCGAGGTATATAATGACCCTTTTGAAGATCTTGTCTAAAGCCCCGTTGACATAAGTCGATCTCAATCAATAACCTCGGCTTCTGTTGATAAGGTTAAGAAAGAAGTTTGACTTCTGTTGTTGAGCTTAATGAGGAAGCTCGACTTCTGTTGTTGAGCTTAATGAGGGAGCTCGACTTCATTGACACGTAATGCATAAATTCATTAAATTATGTGGAGGTATGTGTGATAGATCTTGTTATAATGCAAATTCATATGCTTCTAAGAATGAGACAGACTAAATGACTAAATCAGTTTAGAAAATGTTGTTTTCCTCACTTCTGATTATGCAAACTCATAATGCAAACTCTCAATGACTAAATCAATATCATAACTTTATCCAAATAGTTAATTAGTTGTTCTTAAGCAGACATGAAACAAATTAATGCATATTTTAATGTTTTATCTTACAGTAATTGTTTAAAGTTATGATATTGATTTAGTCATTGAGAGTTTGCATTATGAGTTTGCATAATCAGAAGTGGGGAAAACAACATTTTCTATACTGATTTAGTCATTTAGTCTGTCTCATTCTTAGAAGCATATGAGTTTGCATTATAACAAGATCCATCACACATACCTCTACACAATTTAATGAATTTATGCATTACGTGTCAATGAAGCCGAGCTCCCTCATTAAGCTCAACAACAGAAGTCGAGCTTTCTCATTAAGCTCAACAATAGAAGTTAAGCTTCTTCCTTAACCTCAGCAACAGAAGTCGAGGCTATTTACTGAGCTCGGCTTATGTCAATGGGGCTTCCGACAAGATCTTCAAAAGGGTCATTATATACCTCGCAAAACCTAGACGAGGCTCCGTCATAACCTCGTTTTTATAAGCCGAGGTTACTTATTCACCTCGTCTAAACCTGCCGAGCTTATTCATGAACCTCGTTCGTATCTGCCGAGCTCCTTCCTTCGACGGTTTTTTCGAACGAAGACCAAAAATCGCAATTCGATAATCATGTAAAGCGAGCGATAGACCCATTCGTGTGTCGATCAAGTGATATTTTGATTAATTTCATCGATTTTAGGTTGTTTTCGACCAAAACAATTCGTTCGACAGATTTAGGTTTCGATTCGGGAAAAGAGAGTTTTGGGCATTTTTGCAATGTGTTCGGAAAAAATGAAAAGGACATGTGGCAATTTAGCTGAAATTATCTTGTCAATAGACATTCCGACATCTTGCCTAAAGCCCTTATCTTTTTTTTTTTTTTGCTATTTTTATAGTAAATAGTTTTGAAAATTGACTAATTTCCTAAATGTTTTTAAACTATTGGCTATTTGTATAATTACTTCCCGATTCAGAAAACCTTTAAAAGGTGTGTGTATATATATATATATATATATATATATATATATATATATATATATATATATATATATATATATATATATATATATATATATATATATATCGATCAATCTGATATATATGCATTTCGGATATCCACACCGCTAATTTTTACTATTTACACCGCTAATCACCATAGCTTCTTATAGTGGGTTTATTGGCGGATTAGAGCGCCACTGCAGTATACAGCGGTGGCCTAGGTACCGTATATGTGGCCACCGCATCTTGTTGTGGTGGCATGCACCAACCCAATTTCCCATGAAGGAAGTCAATATTAGGGAGAAGGACTTGATAAGAAGTAAATTTTGAGTTACGGAAGAAGGTAGAACGGTACCCAAGCCACCACAACAAGATGCGGTGGCCACGTACATATACGGTATTCAGAATATCGTTGTATGCTGCGATGACCTCTCTAATCCGCTATTAAACCACCGTAAGAAGTTACAGTGATTAGTGATGTAAATAGTAAAAATTAGAGGTGAATTTAACAACCCCATTTTAAAGATATCGTGAACCTGTCACTCGTACTGATTATCAGATTATGTAGTACCAATAACTATATCTTGGCCGTACTAACCAATTAATTAATTTTGGTTCCTACTGTATTCTTAACTAGTTATGCTAGCTAGAGAACAAGATAAAAATAAAAGTCTAAAAGGGTGCAGTTAAGTGTACGTATGACTAAAACAATCATCTAAATAATGACTCCATCATTTTCCATTGAATTGATCGATATGTATATATATATGGATTGGATTGGATTAATTGGCCCCTAGTCGGGGAGAAAACCCCCTTAAACTACGGATATATTCATAAATTTGTATCCTAGTCGAAATATATACAGTATGTCCAATGATAAGCATATATATTTACATATATATAGAACCAAATTAGCTTTTGAATAATTGAAACCAAGTATAACCTAGATGCCATAAAATTAACTTGCATTGTGCAAGTTAATTTTATGGCATCTAGGTTATACTTGGTTTCAATTATTCAAAAGTTAATTTGGTTATACTTGGTTATATATATATATATATATATATATATATATATATATATATATATATATATATATATATATATATATACACAGATGTGAGTGAGTGGGAAGGGAGACATATTAAATGGGAGATTATATTTTCACCGCTAATTTTTACTATTTTCACCGCTAATCACCGCATATATATATATATATATATATATATATATATATATATATATATATACACACACACAGATGTGAGTGAGTGGGAAGGGAGACATATTAAATGGGAGATTATATTTTCACCGCTAATTTTTACTATTTTCACCGCTAATCACCGCATAAGTATGCGGAGGGTTTAATGATAGTCAATGATTCCCACCGCATACCTATGTGGTGGGTCGAGGAGTATACAAGCTTAAAACCGTCGCCATAATAGGTGAAAATCGTCGTCATAACTCACCGCATAGTTATACGATGAGTTTGAACCGTCGCCATAACGGTTCAAAACCGTAACCATAACCCATCGTATAGGTATGCAGTGAGTTATGACGATGGTTTTATACCACTTCTACAAACCATTTTCAATTGCCCAAAAACTGACCGCATGTATATGGTCGACATAACCCACCGCATAGGTATGCGCTGGGTTTGTATCAGTCAATGGATCCACCGCATGTATATGTGGTGGGTCTGAGAAAAAGTGGATTAAGACCACTGCATACTTATGCGGCGATTAGCGGTGGAAATAGTAAAAATTAGCGGTGAAAATATCCGCCCCGATATTAAATATCGTGGTTTAACAATTTGTCTCTCTTGACTCTTATCATAGAATGGATGAAATAAATCAATTCAATGAAAACTTATAGCTAGACAAATGCCTGTCATCGATGAGTATCGATCTCGACATACTCTAATGATCGAAGAAGGTTTCGTCAACTTTTCCAAAGCGTGCAAACGATCTATATATTGGGAAATTTCATGTATTTGTTTTTTCCTTCTGGTATTTCATGTTTTTTTTCTTTCAAAATTTGATATGGTGATGAATCTATATTGTGTATAGATAGAGATAGACTTTAGGTTCGAGTTTGTATGTCCTCTCCACTTTTTAATACGTGAGTATCTGATTTTTTTTTTTTTTATTGAAGATATATTAGGAATTTTTTTTTTTTATTGAAGATATATTAGGATAGATTGGTTTTATCATATATTTGATATTATTGTAGTATAATAGAATCATTTATATATTATTATAATAGAACAGAAATATAAATCTTTGATAGTTTTAGATTATATATAAACCAACTTGAATTTTTTTTAACTACGTTTTAATAGTGGTATGCTTGGTGTGAAGAAAACAATTTTTTTTTTTTTTTTGCCTTGGAGTTTATTCTACCTCTCAATAAAAATAAAACACTCACAATGATTGTACTCATTATTCAATTATTTTTTATTTAATTCTATTAATTTTTTATTTAATTCTATACTTTTAATTATTCGGTAAAAATTGAAACTCTGTCCGATAGCATTCTTGCAGATGAGGTCTAGGAGATCAGAATCATGGTAGATGTTGAGACCAGAGTGGCAAAGATATGTAACATTATCAACCACTCTATTACTATCACGGGGTATGTGCGCGAGGGAAAAATATTTCCATCACGCTCAACATAAGTGTTTTAATATTAACCACGAGCAACTCTATTTCCCAAGGACAATTACTGTTCGTTTGAAGATTGTTTATGACAATCAACGAAACTCCGTCAATCTAAAGCTTATTAATGCCAAGTTGGAGTGCTTTAATAATGCCTTGTCTTAGGGCTATGGCTTCAGCCTTAAGCGACATCTAGCCAACACATTCATAACCAATATTGATGGGTCGTCCTTCCCGATCTTGGATGATAAAAACTATCGAGCTTTCATTAGTTAAAAGGGTGGAGCCATCGAAGTTTAACTTGAAAGTTCCATAAGGTAGTTTATTCCATCTATTTGTTTTTTTTTGTTTTTTTTTATATAGTAGGTCTATGAGTAGTTATTCCGAGGTGGTTGATGTCGTCTATTGAGTCTTGGTTGAATTTGCAAGCAAAACGCCAATTGTCATCTGTAATAATTTGTTTAAATAGTTGTTGGGGGAAGTTTCATGTCTGAAAATGAATTATATTGATTTCTAATATATCATGTTGTCCACCAATGGAATGCATTTTTTTCTTCTGTTGTTTTTTATAGCCTTTTACCTAGTAGACATAAAATTGACTTTATGCCTCTCGAGTTTGCAATCATATTATTTATGAGATGGATTGTGTCACTAGTAAATAGTGATTGAATATTATTATGTTGACACTATAATAAAGGGTGCACAACATCCTCACTAGCTTGATTGCCAAAAAAAAGCGCATGTTGAAGGCCATAGAGAAACTCTTTTTTTTTTCCTTTGTCTTGAACTTCATGAATAACTTTGAACTGAGACTCCTTTTTGTATGAGACGCGTTGCTGTTGGGAGTCCTGGCATAATTTTCATAAATAAAAAAATTTAACTTTTGGTGGTACCTTTAATTTTCAAATCCACGCATTTTCATTGGTCTTTGTACTTGTATGAGATTTTAGTAATTTGAATACGCTTTCAGTTGTAAACCATCTTTTTTTGTCCAGCCACTAGTATAGTCCGTACTTGTAAGAGATTTTAGTAATTTGATTGTTTAGGGCATGGAAGCATCAAACTTTTTTCTTCCACCATTTTCCACCAATGGTGTAATCACTAATAATTTCCTCCAAACTTATGATAGAAGGGCAATCTTCTCTTTTATTGAGCAGGGTCGTTGTTCTCCGGTTGTCCTCCAAGAATTTAATAGATTTGAATATATCAATTAGTAGATACAATTTTGATCATTGACATGATGTTCCTCACTTTTGTTTATAATTTAGGATATGGGCAATTTTAAGATATTTATGTTGGATAAGCTTGACCCAAACATTTTCCAGTTCCGCTGGTATTTTTCATAAAAGTTTAATTTGAAAAAGCTTCATTCATATTCATAGTTTTCCTAATACTTAGTCCTCCACAGCCCTTTGGTCTACAAATTTGTCTCAGCTTATTAGGGGGCTATGATGAATATTTTTGTTTCAGGAAAAAGTTATATTAATCTGATCCAGTTGTTTGTGTATCGAATATGGTAACATAAAACTTTGCATTGCATACAGATGTTTCGATGCAAGGTTTGTTCCTATTAAAATCGCTCGGGTTGTTGCGAGATGGAGTTTGTTCCCCATTTTTTAATTTTTATTTTGATTTACAAACAATCTCCTCAAATGTTTCCTTATTTAACCAGCCATTAAAGATTGGGCACTCTAGATATTTTTCTAAATTCCTTTCGTTTGATATATTTAGATTTCGTTGATTCTCGATCGTATTACCCCTTTTGTCATTTGGAAAGCTGATTCATGACAATTAACCTTATGCCCAGAGATTTTACAGTAGTCATCAATGATTTACTTGGTTTTGATGCAAGCTGAAGAGTTAACTTTAGAAAATATAATGATATCATCTGTGAACACTAGAAAAGGGATATAAGGATCGACTATACTAAATTTAAAACCAATATTCATATCAAAAGACCCGACTTCATTGGAAACTTTTCTGACTAATATTTCCACACCAAGTATAGGTAAGAAGGGAGATAGCGAATCTTCCTGACAGAGACCCCTTGTGGGATTAAAAGGTTTTGTGGGGACATTTTCTAACTAGGATCGAGAAAGACACAGTAGTGACATATTATAGGATCCACTTTATGAATTTCAAATGGTCGGAATCCAAAATTTTCCAAGATTACCTTTGTGAAGTATCAATCTACCCTATCATACGCCTTTTTCATATCTAGTTTTATTGCTATCCAACCCTCCTTTCATTTACGATGTCTAAACGAATGTAATATCTTATGTGTAATAAGAACACTGTCTTGAAAGGCTAGATTAAAAACAAAAGCCGCCCCTTGTAAATGATGTATTAATTTTCCAATGACTCTTTTTAATCTTCAATGATTATTTTGAAGATGGCTTTGTATATGGTGGAGTAAAGAGTAATTGGTTTGTAATATGTTGTCATTGTAGGGTTTGTACATTTAGGTAGCAGGAAGATAAAAATATGGTTTATTTGACAGAGGATTTTTCCGGAGTGGAAAAACGCTTTGATGGCATGAGTTATAAATAAGCCCATAATGTCCCAATATTTTTTTTTTTTGTAAAATTCTACTGTCATTCCATCTAGACTAAGGAACTTGTTATTTCCCAGGTTGAAGATTGCCTATTTGATTTCGCTCTTAGTCGATTGTGAATAAGAAAATTGTTTTCTTCCACACTGAGTGAAGGAGTGATAAGTTCTAAATACTTTTGTAGGAGGAAGTCATTGACATGTTCCTTCTTGAAACGTTTTTCAAAGTCTTGTTTTATTTACTCCTAATATTCTCTTCTCCCACAATCTGAGTTCCTTCGCTAATGATGATTTTTCAAATAATTTTTCGATTCCTTCTGCCAGTAGCTACACGATGGTAATAAGCAGTGTTTGAGTCCACTAATTTCATATGCTTTGATTTGGCTCACTGGTTCAAGCATTTTTTTTTGGAAAATTATAAGCTTGTCTTTTTTCTTTAATAGGTTTTTTTTCTTTGTTTTCTTGTCCAGGATTATGATGTTGAATATTACAGAATTGTAGTTTAAGTAGCTTATCTTCGACCTCTTCTAATTGATGGAAAATATTTTTGAAAGTTATCTTGTTCCAATCCTTTGCATTGCTTTAGAACTTTAATTAGTTTTGAATTGAACTTGGAACATAGTAGAGACATAACAAGCTAGAGGGAAGCCTAAATTGATTGACAATGTTACGAAAGTCTTTTCTCTGCGTTCACATTTTATCAAATTTAAAGGGTGGGACTTTATATGTGGCGTTCTTCTTCAAATTTATAGAAATTGGGCAGTGATCAAAGGAGAAAAATGCACCGTTTTTTGTTATAAGGTTTGGAAAGAACTGGATAATTTGATGTTCAACTCTGCTCTTCTCCTCCTAATTTGTCCATTCCACAGTTAATCTCATTGAAATTCCCCATAACAAGACAAGGCACATAATCTGTAATAATCAAGTCAGTTAAGATACTCTAGAAAGCATCCTTTTAAAGAGGTCTAGCGGTTTATAAACAGATAAAATCATACATGATGAGAACATTGTCAATTATGTTTCTAATCATTAGGTCAATTATTCTAGGTAATATAATTTCTACTAAGACTAACTCATTAATTAGGTTGTTCGAGTTCCATAGTACCCCTATCCCGCTAGATCTACCGCTAGCGGGAGACCATACCACAGTACTGAAACCTACATTTTTCCTTATGTTTTCTTCTGGTGTTTTTTCCGTTTGTCTCTTCTAATGCAAGCATTTGTATATGATCATTTTTGCACCATGCATTTATATTGGTCTATGACTTTTTTTTTTTTGATTCGAGGTCTATGACTTTTTTTTGCTACTTCCTTACAGTTCTAGTAACAGATTTCCATATTAAATTGTTTATTGTATGTAGGGGGAAGAGTAGAGCCCCATGCGAACTTGTATCCCAAGTAGTTTTATATAGTTGTCTTATTGCTTCAATTTGTTTTCTAATTGAGAAAGAAATACTTGCCCCCACCAATAGAAAACAGAATTTAACTCAACTTGGAGGTACAAGTGATTTGGTGCTTGGTGTATTAACAGTTACAATAATCCGTCGCGATAACATATTTGGAGTCGTTTGTATATGTTTTGGTATGTTAAACCGATCTAGATAGCTTGGTGTTGCTTAGCCATCAAATACAAAGGACACAATACACCACGGTCAACGAACCAAAGAAGATGATATAAGGAATGAATGGGTTTCAATTGTTATTCATTATTTTTCAAAATGACATATATAAAGGCTTACAATGAAACAAACTACTGAAAGTGGGTAGAGAGATAGCTTAACATGGGCTAATATCTCTAACCTCCTCGATTTATCTAATTGACTATATTAATGAAATCATAATAAATAAAAATCCAATCCTAATTAATTAATACTCCCTCCGTTTCCTTTTAATTGACTTTTTACTATTCATGCACGTTTTTTAAGGTGTGAAAAACTATATGAAATAATAATTTTTTTAAATATTTTTTTCGACAATCTCATACTTATTGATGATAAGTATAATATTATTAAAAAAATATTTTTAAAATATTAATATTTAATATAGTTTTTATCGTTATAAAACTACGTGCATGACTTGAAAAAGTCATTTAAAAGGAAACGGAGGGAGTACTAAGTAGGAATTAGTTTATTCCTTTACTGACCATACCTCAGAGCCCAACCAAGCACCACATGAAAGAGAGCCCCCTTCGACATAGGCCTGTCTATAGATCACGGGTCAACTCGTGATCCGACGGGTCTGGTTCAGACAGGGGCAGTACATGGATTATGAAACAAAATTAAACTTGTCAGCACATCAATGACGTACAAAAACGGTACTCTTGACTGTCGGTTTTGACCCAAAGTGCCATGCCTGAACAAGTAAGATTAGCAATAAAATTGACAAGATTGGATGATTAAATCTCTCTACGTACAAGATTTCAAATCTTGTACAACTTGTGATTTACATCCCCAATGCTTATCCACTAATTTTTTATTTTTTTTGGGTGGGGATTTTTATTTTTATTTTTATTTTTAATATTAATAGTTGTTGTGACATTGGGAGTATTATTTTTTTGACTTGGTGTTGAAGCAGAAAGCAATGTCCTCTTGTGACACAAAAGTTTGCAGTGGACAGTGACTTCATGGAAAAAAAATCAAAAGTGTGAATCTGTGGATGGATCCATCGAAAGGGATTACACACAAAAGGTTGCAAATTCATACACCTTTTCATATCTCCCCTCCATTTTATGACTTGAATCATAAAATTGCACCATAAGTGTATATATTTTCCTACAATCATATCTTACTGACATTTTCTCTATCTTTTTAGTTTCTTTCTTTTTTTCTTCATTATTGGATGTACATCATGTGGTGAAAAGGGAACAGGGAATGGGAAAACAAGTGGACTAAACAGGCTCTATAATTGGATTTGGAAACTCTTTTGGTTACTGGTTCAACAAGGCCACAGTTGGTTTGCTTGGATTTGCACAAACATTGCATGGATACCCTTCCTATGGATTTTGGAATCTAAGTTTAGAGTTACTTTTTTTCACTTTGATTGGGACAATACATTAGATGTATTGCACATTTTTCATGCAAGTGTTTATTGGCCATGGTTATGAATAGAGTTGGTACGATCATGGACCAAAAACTGATTGGACCTGACATAACTATAACTCGAAATAATTGATCTAAACTTAAAATAACTCAAATTCAAAAGAAAACGTATAATCTGCATGCGAGGGCTGTCAAGATTTCACCGGCTTCTCTCACAAGTGTACTCAAGGGAGAGAAGATCAGAACGGGAAAAGGGTAGGAGAAAACTTGAGGGAGAGAGGCGATTTGTTTTCTGTGTGTTTGAAAAACTAAGGTCGAAGGGATACTTTAAAACCTCCAACTCAGAAACCTCCATTCAACGTGTTAAAGGCAAGCCCATTGGGAGTGCCCATACAATCCATCTTGTCTTGTTAATCTTGTCCCTCACGGCTCACCCTCACCGAACCATCGGTACGCTGGTTGCTTGCCTAGAGCATTATACAAATGGTACCATACAGGCAATCCTTGATATGCATCCTCTAGATAGAACCATCGGTTTCTCCATCGGCAACTCTCATTCTCCCATAGGTTACAATGATCAATTAGGATATAAATAAAGATCGAGCAAACTATAAATCCGATAGAGAGCCAACTAGTTAGGTAGATCACTGTCAAGTGAGCCTGGTAGGAAAAACAAATCACACAAATGAAACCCCCCCCCCCCCCCAGGGACTCTTAAACTTAATTTCGACGGATCCACGCTTCCTGATGGAGACAGCACCATTGGATTCATCATTCGTGACTGGTTGGGTAAACCTGTTCACATTGGGCATGCAGTTGTTGGCAAGCAGTTTCTCATTGGAACTGAAGCACTTGCTTTAAAATACGGATTGGTTCAGGCTATCCGCATGCACATAAGTTCTGTCCATATAGAGGGTGACTCACTAATTATCATAAATCACTTAAAAAACAGTCTACAATACCCTTGTGAAATCGAATTAATTATGTCGGATATTAAACTTCTTCTACTTAATATGAGAGAGGTTTCTTTCTCTCATGTGCCCCGTACTCCCGTAGTGGTAATAAAGCGGCGGATAAGGTTGCACACCTTTGCCGTTCTGCCAGGGGCGGTTATTTAGCCAATGATCCAGGTTTTCTAAACCTCATCCGTCAGAATGCTATCAGTTAGGTAACTCTAACCGAATTCTTTCCTAATCAAATAAAAAAAAAGTGCCAACGGGCTTGTTTAATCAGTTCGTCAACTTCACAAGCCACTATATTCATCAAATTAATACCATTTTTAACTAAATTGATCTAAACTATGAAACGATAATAATTTTTTTTTTTTTTGATAAGGAAATAATTCGAGGCCGGACACGCCCGGACCTCGAGAGGCCGACAAAGTCGGCAGACGGCAAGCCATCAAAACATACAACATATCAAAAGAAATACAACAGAAAACAAATACCTAATACAACAAAAGAACTAAACGAAACAAACCCGGAAAACCCCGAACCCTAAACAAACACGCGGACACAGCAACGAGAAGAGGGAGACCCGACGTGGTGAAGTGGATAGCGAGCGCATGGGACAGCACAACTGACACGATGTCTCGCCGCCGGAAAGACGGAAAGCAGAAATCCACATAGGGCAAAGACGACTCCTGGGGAAGTGTGGGTCACACGACGTTCCCTCCACCTAGATGAAGGATCTTCGGAAACCACGAACACCACCAACATGATCACTTCGATCAACCAGGGTCGCAGAACTGCTCCTCAACCGAAACTAACCACGAACCAACAAACAGAGCTCCAACCAAACTCGAGAAAATGAAGCACGACCGCGAGAGGGCAAAGAGCGCAAGAGGATTCCGGATTAATAATATATAAATAGTTCTTTTATTAGTTTATTTTTTCTCTTTTTTTTTTCTTCGGGTCAGCTTTGGGCCCAAGAAAAAGCCTTGGGCCCAAAGCACAATATCGGGCCAAACAACAAGCCCGGGCCCGAAAGGGAGAACCTTTCCAAACACGCCGCAACGCAGGGGAGACCAAAAATAGCCGCCGCCGACCGATCTTGGGGATGGGGAGAAAGCTTAGTAGGCGGAGCAAGCAGCATAGCAAGCCGGAGCGCCAGCGGTGGGCCGGACAGGACCCCGACGCCCAAAGGCAGCCCAAGTCCGGCGGAGGGAAGACCCTCGGCGCAAGTCGGACCGAGAAATCGAGGACGCGACCAGAGTAACAAGTGCGACAAAGGGCACATGTAATAGACCGGGACGGAGGGAGAACCGGAATCCACCGGAGATAGGAGGAACCGAGCCCAAAACAGGCCGATGGTGGATGCGATTTTGGCGAGGGCGGGTCATCGATGTTTGACGGGGGAAGGAGACTTTAAAATCGAAATTGAAAACCAAACAGACCGTCACCGACGGATATCACCAGCGGTGTACAAGGAGGCGGAGTGAAGGCTCCCGAAGGAGAAATAGAACTACAAAAATCTTACTACGTAAATAATTTATATTTATATCGTAAACTAAAATTATCCAATCCGGCCTTTAATTAGATGTTCCCAATTCGATCATATGCAATTTTATTGTATTTAAATTAAAGCGTGATTTTTTTGGTAGGTGGTACATTTACAATTTTCCACCAATGTAAGTGCATGAGATGATTAAATCAAAACCGGTGTGCAATATAATTGTCCTCCAGAGAAACTCTCTTTGATCACCTCTTTTCTTCAATCTTGGTTTCCTTGTCAACCATGACCTAAATTCCCCCGGGCGATGACCTAAAACGCTCTCTCTTTTGAGAGGCGTTGGTCTTGCGCCGCCCCCTCTCCCCTGGCCTTCCCCTTGCCTCACCAGCAACTAGCCACCAACAACCTTGGTCCTTTGCTCTGCACTACAATCGTTCACCGTTCCTCCGGTGCCAGCAACCACCACCGAACTCCTCGGCCTCCGTCTCCGTCTCCCATCGTCGGTGGTCTGCGGCTTCTCCGGCTGTGTGTGGGGCGCCATGTTCCCCCTCCCTCTGCCGCCGCCTTGGCTATCGCCTCTGCAGCCTCCCACCGGTTCCTTATGCGGAATCATTTCTCTTTGGCCCTCCAGCCCCTAGCGTCGTTTTGCCGCCTCTTCCGCCTTGCCGGTTCTCCGATGATCTTTCCGCTGCTTCGTCTTTGGGTTCCGGTCACCGATGGGTCAGCCTCGGCCCCGCCCTCCCGCCGCCTTTATGCTCCTTGCGTTGTGCTGCCTGGTGGCGGTCCTCCGTCGTTTGCCACACTTCTTTTGAGAGAAATCAATTTAAAAAAAAAATTAAATGGTTTTATGTCCGCTCTTTCATTCGCGTTGCCAGTTCGCTATTGTTCATGTTAGCTTCCTTGTCTCATTTTTATCGCCTCTATTTTGGCTTATCCTTGTGATAGCCTATTTACGATCTAACTTATCGTCCTGAAGGGTTGTGATGAGTTCGTGGGTGGTTTGTATGGGTAATGGTTTGGTTTGTGATTGGGTTTGCGGGCTTGTGTACTGTGCTATTCTTGTTGTGTTGCAGGCTTCTTATGAACGGTGCTTGATTTGACATGTTCGGTGACGTCGTGGATGTGCGATCGACATGTGATGGCTCGTTTGAGTCCACAATCTGAGATGTCCGCTTTGTCTCCAGAGTTCTCTGTGTGTTGCCCCTTTGTCCGATCGATTCGTTCGTCTTTTGGCTTGTTTCAATGTAGGATGGCTTGTACATTCTTTGTGTTTGTTTATTTTTGTCATTTGCTTCTGTATTTTCCTTTCTGTCATTTGCTTCTGTAATTTCCTTTCTGTCATTTGCTTCAGTTGTACATGATGGTTAGTCCATCTACCGGCTTGTTCGGTCTCTCGGTTTCGCTAGACTTGTCTAGCGAACCGAATTTCTTATCTTGCTTCAAAAAAAAAAATGACCTAAATTCCCCTCAAAATAATACTCCCTCCGTTAACAAAAACATGTTGTTTTAGGAGTAAAATATTATTAAGAAAAATATGTTGTTTCAGGTATTTTGATGTTCACTTTCCAAAATTACCCTTGTAATAATTATGAGTTTGTTAGTTGTAATTTTCAATAAAGTGAAAAAGTAAGATAATAATTAGGGGTATAAATGTATTTTTGTTTGATTTTATTTGCTTTCTTAAAAAAATTGCAAATGTCTAAAACGTCATGTTTTAATTAACGGAGGGAGTATATCTTAGGTTAAATCAACCTCATAAATCTATTTTTTCGGATCCAATTTTATGTGTTTTGCCTTCCGATGGTGTTGTGGGGGTCGACGTTTTTCTCTGTTCCCTCCTTACTTTCTCTGTCGACGGCTTCCATCCCCGTTATTTGCAATCTTGGGTCGTGCGCACACGCAGTGTGATTCTGGCGGTACTGGCCTAGACGTATTCGTCATCCGGCCACCATGTGTCGACTACCCTGCGATCGCGTTCCTCCTCCGTTCGGTTGGGTTCTTCGATCTGTGGGGTGTAGAGACTACCCCTCTTGTGAAATTGGATTAGGGCTCTTGTAGATCGGTAGTTTCGGCTCCGCTCCTGTTTGCCGCTTCCCTCATGTCAACGGCATCTAGTCCGTGTCTAGTGTAGCCGGCGCTTGGCCTTGATCTGCCGTTTGGCAATACCGCTTAGATCGACAGTTCTCGCTTGCCTTGGACCCTAATGTCATCCCTTGGGGCCGAGTTTGGCCCGATGCTGTTGGTCTTGGCTAATATTTTGGCTTTGGACCCAAAGGCAGCCCAAGGAAAAAAAGAGATGTTGGCTTGGTGTGTTAGGTTACTTGTTGTATGGTTCGGCTTTGGGGCTAGTAGTTTTTTAGCGGTGTTCTTCTCCGTTGTCGATATGCGAGAGGTCATGGACGTAATTGAAACCCGAAGGCTCGTTGATTTTTGAGTCCAAATCGACGCCCAGGAATTCCCTGCGTGCTTCTACCAATCGACGAATGAGTTATCACATACTGCTTCTATTCCTTCATAGATAGTATTAGCTAGCTTGCGGTTGGAACTGCACCTCTGTAATTTGGTATTTCTTCTTTGTTGTTGTGTTCTTGACTTCTACTTGTATTGACGGCTTGTCCGTCGCCGATTTTTCAACCTATCGACCACCCAGACTTGTCTGGTGCGTCGAATTTTTACTTAATAAAAAATAAGTGTTGAGATGGTTCTTACGAGCGCTAAACGAAACTTTAACATATTTATGTAATTAACTAAAGGCTTGATATGGTTGCGCTTTGCTATACTCTTTGCACATAAGCAAACAATTAATGTATTCACCAAATACTCATTCCGCTAATCAAAACTTGCTGTTTTAGAGATGAAATCTTGTTGAGAAAAATATATCATTTTAGGTATTTTGATATTCACTTTTCACAATTATGGAGATAATAGTTGTAGTTTTCGAGAAAATGAAAAAGTAAAGTAATAATTAGGGGTATAAGCATATTTTCGTTTGATTCCTTTAAAAATGTAAAGATTTTTAAAATAACAAGTTTTTCTTAACGGAAAGAGTATCTTTTTTAACTGAATTGATCTTAAATTAAGAACGACAATGAATAGAAGTGATAGAACTCTTACTCCATCAGTTAACATAAAACTTGTTGTTTACTATTCACATACTTTTCTAAAATAATAAAAACTATACGGAGTATAAAATATCCATTTTTGTATATAAACTTTTTAAAAGAATTTTGTACTCATTAGCAGTATAAAACTGTCAAAAACTTATGAAACTCATGATCCAAATTAAAGAACCCTCCATATCACAAACCAGATATCACTTATTTGTAGTTTGTTTATTGTCATGTCTAATACAATACTCCGTATTATTTTAAGTTTTAGGAGTATTGAAGGGTACACTTGCGTATTATATTAGTGCTCAGATCCTCTTTATTGAAAGTTATATGATACAAATATATTAATTGGTTGGGGCTTTTTTTTATATGTTATATACTCCATCCGTCAATTAAAACATGTCGTTTTAGAATACAAATCATGTCAACAAGAAAAACTTTTCATTTTAGGTATTTTGCATATCACTTTACAAATTGGCTCTTTTAATAATTAAATAAGGGTTAGTTGTAATTTTCAAAAAAGTAAAAAGTCAAGTAATAAATATGAATACAAATGTATTTTTATTTGTTTTCTTAAAAACGGTCTAAATTTCTAAAATAACAAGTTTGAATTACAAAGGGAGTATTTTTTTTTTTTTATTTTTTTTGAAGGAAACAAAGGGAGTACTTATTTGCTCTTTCTAGGTAAAATGTCAAACTGAATGGTACAATACATATGACAACTTTCATTTTAAAAAATAAATACGCTTGAAATCGAATTATGATTATTTTTGTCTTTCCAACGGAAAAAAAAAAACAAAAAAAACAAAGGTTTAATGAGTGAATGGTGTTTTGCTTAAACGCGGTTTGCCGTACTCTCTCTACACCTAACACACAAAAAATGATGTGGGTTTACAAGAACCAAGTACAAATGGAAGGTAGTTTGATATCTCAACAATTGAAGCCAACAAAACAATAAATGAACAATGTGAAGGTTGTGAAGAGACAAAAAGATAAACAGAGAGGAAGAGGAGGGGAGGAGCTATTTAGGGAGTGTTTGGCAAGAAGAAGATAGAATAGCTAGTAGCTAGGCACGTACAGAGTAGCATAGTAGATAAGGATGTATGACTGAATGAACGATAAATAAAGCTTTCACTTTTTTAGGGCCCACATTTCGATGTAGTACTACTGTTATAAAGAAAGCAAGAGTATGCAGCATTTGCAGTCACACAGAAAGTGCACGAATGGCTACACCCACACCCACACGTTCTCTTGTCTTTTTCCTTTTGATTTAATATCGTTAGGTGGGTGAAGACGGAAATTGGGGACAAACCAAACAGGACCCAACTTCTGCAATAAGTGAGGAGAGAGAGAGAGAGAGGCGAGAGGCGAAAGCAAAGCTAAGCAAACAAACAAAGCTTTCTTCTTGATTGAAATGAAATGAATGGAAAAATCCAAGTTTTGCACGAGTGTGTGATTTTTGTTGCTTTGTGTTGTTATGGGGTTTTTGATTTTGTGTACCGACTGATTCATTGCTAGTGTACAAATTGTGTATCTTCTTCGTGAAACTGCTCAGCTTTGTGATAAGTTTTGATAGATTTTTTTTTAAAAAAAAAAAATAAGGAAAGATTTTAAAGAGGCTAATAGTAGGGGTGGATGCAAAAGAATGATCTCTCTTCTTTCTAGGTTTTAGAGAGAGGGGTCGAAAAATCCCTTCAGGGCACAAAACTCCGATCGATGGTAGGATGTTGTAGGTGTGTCGCCACCTCCTGTGCTCTGTAGTAGTGCTTGGAGTTGTGGTTGCGCCGCTCTTTATCGGCATTTAATCCTCCGTTCAGGAGTACGAACCACTTCTATTCAGTAACTTTCTTGATTAAATAAATTGCTCTCTCTTTGGGGCTTTTACGTACAGGTCCTTGGTTCTAGAGTTCACTTCTCCTTCAACAAATTTGTTCCACTTTGCCGTGAATTTCAAATCTTGAAATTCCAACCCCAAATCCGCCTCTCTGGCAACTGTCACTCGCCGCCATCCTCCTTTTTGGGGCCTCGGTGTGATGGTCACTCACCCTGTCTCAAGAACCCGTCTCGACGTCGGCGGCGACCTGTGTTCCTTCTCGCATTACCCCTATCCCGTTAGGTTCTCTTTAGAGTTGTCGGGCTCAAGTCTGTCATCGGAATTGACGAGCCTTCCTCGGTTATGTCCAACCCTCTTCAATTGCCCTAGGTGTTGCTCGACCTCCTCCCTTCGGATCCTCCGGGTCTTCTTCTCCCCGATCCACCTCCTCTTCTGCCATCCTATTTTGGAGTCCGTTCGAATTCCGCTCCGGGTGGTTGTGGATCTGGCTCAGCCGACGCCACACTCGATGATTCAGGCATCCTCTTGTGGGAGTACGATCTATCCACCGCCCCACCCCTCTCCTCCTCCTCCTCCTCCTCCTCCTCCTCCATTTGGGTAGGTTTGGTCTGGGTCCATCAATACCCTCCCCGTCTGCCCTGTTTGTCCCTCGTTGGGGCCTTCGGGTCTCGACATCACTCCGCCTGGCTCTTTCGGAGCCTAGGATTTCCCGAGCGGCTCTCCACATGAAAGCTTTTGCCTTCAAAATGACCTTCAAATTTCATAACCCCTTGTATCTCTTCCCTAGGCCGCCCTGCCTCGCATTGTTGGATTCTCCCTCCTTGTTACTCCTTTCTTCCTCCAACAAGTGGTATGCCGACCTTATTGTGAAGATCCTATTCTTACACGGTTGTGATACCATGTCGCCCTAAACTAGAGGATCGGCGAACACCAACTTTGCATCGCACGGAACATGCCATCACCAGATCTGACCTACGTCCCAACTACCTCTCTCCCAGTCTATAAGGTCCCGCACCCTTACCTCACTCGACCCCCCACACATATACCTAACCACCTTGAAATAGCTTGGTCTAGGTAATCACTTATCCTCCCACGCCCTCACACTCTCGCTGTTTTCTATAGCCTACATCAGGCCTTTATTCAACAATTCATGTCCCCCCATTAAGCTTCTCCATGTAAAGCTAGGCTGATACCCCATCGTGGCTTGTAGAAAGGAAGACCTGTGATGATATCTAGCTTTCAGAAGTCGCGCAAGGAGCGACCATGGATCTTGAAATAGGTGCCACACTTGCCTTGCCATAAGTGTGAGGTTAAATAACTCAAGATCTTTGAACCCCTTGCCCCTTACTCTTTAATCGGAACATCCGTCTCCGACTCATCCAGTGCACCTTCTTGGACTCATCCCCGTCTCCCCACCAGAAGTTGCATAGAAACTGCTCAATCTCCTCACATAAGCCCCTCTGGCAGCCTAAAGCAAGACAATATTGTGTACATGTGGATAGCTTGCGTTACTGCCTTGATAAGAACTTCCTTTTCCGCTTTCGACAAGGTCTTTTCATTCCAACCCTTAATATTCTTCCAAACTCTCTCATTTACTTGCTGAAAAATCACCTTCTTGGGCTTCCCAATCATAGTTGGAAGGTTCAGGTAACGCTCATGTTTATCAAGCTCCCTAATATTTAAGATTATAGCAATCTCCCTCATTCGTGTCTCATCTACATTATTACTAAAAGAAAGCTCTGATTTTGAAAAGTTTAAATGTTGATCCGATGTGGCTCCATAAGTATGGATGATATTAACAATCTCGCTACTTTGTTGACAGGCCGCTCCCAAAAACAAGAAGCATTCATCAGCAAAAAAATAAATGTGAGACCGAAGGTGCTGAAGCTACGATCCAAATCTCGTGCGTTCTCCCCAACCTCACTTCCCGGATCAAGCCTGAATGACCCTCAACACTTATAAAAAAACATATAAGGCGACAACGGATCTCCTTGCATGAGTCTTCTCATTGGCAAGAAAATAGGGGAGAGCCCCATCTATAAGCATTGAAAAGGATATCGTGCGGACACACTGCATAACTAGCTCAGTCCATCTCCCCACAAAGCCTAGCATCTGCATACAATGCTCCAGGAAGTTCCATTCCACCCAATCGTACGCCTTTGCCGTATCCAACTTCAGCACCCTATACCTTTTCTTTTTCCTCCCTGACGTCTTCATAAAGTGGAATATCTCAAAAGCCGCGAGCACATTGTCCATAATCAGTCTCCCCGGAACAAAACCACTCTGGCTCTCTACCACCAAGCTCCTTAGAATGAGCTTCAACTTATGTGTCAGAACCTTCGAAACAATTTTATAGAGCACATTACACAAGATAATAGGTCTCAAATCCTTCATCTTAAAAGGATTATTGACCTTAGGGATGAGAGAAATAAATGTATGGTTCAACCCCTCAGAGAGAGATTGCACATTCAGAATATCCAGCACACACTTAGTGACATTGGACCCAACAATATGCCACGCAGTCTGATAGAAGAGTGCATGCATACCGTCAGGACCCGGTGCCTTCGTGGGAGACATCGTAAAGAGATCTAATTTTACTTTGTTTGTAGTGAAAGGGCCTTAAGAGCTCTTGGTTATCCTCCTTCGTCACAAGTTGCTTGATTCCTTGAGAAGCCGCCTCAGGCGCTATTCCAATTTACGATTAAAACAGATTATTAAAGTAATTCCTAGTTATCCTTGTCATCAACTCTACTCCCTCTTCATCCACCAGCATGTTTACTCGATTCTGTCTTCACCGACTAGAAGTTTTTTACGAAAAATGCTTGTGTTTCGATCCCCACACTGAAATTCGTTAGCGCACGCCCGCTGGAACCACATTACCTCCTCTTTCCACATAAGCTCCATTTTTCCTTCTGCAACCTCCTCCACTCTTACATTATAGCCCCTGTCATCCTCTGCCCCAATTCGCTCAGCCTTCTCCTCACCTGTGCTAAATAGTGTCTCGCATTCCCAAAACCATAATCATTCCACTCTTGCAGGTCCCCTACACACAGAGCCACCTTCTCGTAATTCCACCCATTACATTAGACAATCCCGGACTGCACCATCCATTCTCTATGATCTCCATACAACTATCGTCCCTTTAGCCATATATCTTCAAACATGAATGGCTTCAGCCTTCTCTCCCTTGCTGGAGCTGACCCATCCAAACCCACCTCTAGATGTTCCAGTTGCACCTTCGGATACATCTCAAACATCTTCTGGTTGCGAAACTCCAAGTCCAATCTTTCCTAAAGAAAATCCTCCCCCCTCCCATTGTCCCAGGTAAAGCGATTTTCCAGAAAAGGTCACTCTGTCAATTCATAGGCCTCCATTGCTTCCTTCCCTCGGCGCCTTCCCTCTCCTTTTATCACTCAATGGGGTACATAAATTAAAATCTTCCATTCAAATCCAAGCTCTGTGAGGATTCTCATGCAATATCCTCAAAAATCCCAAGGTCAGATGATTCTCCCTCTGTTCCGGCCACCCATATATTCCCGTGAACCTCAAGCTTTATGTTCCCTCCCTCCTGTTGTACCTCTGCATTACTATGATGCCTTGTGTATGACATGACCCTAGATTGACCTCCCCTTCCCAAAGTAGTGCCAACCCTCTTGACTTCCCCACATAATCTACCATAAAACAATTTTCAAAACCCAAGATTCTCCTAACCTCTTCCACTTTATCTCTATTCCTCTTGGTTTCCATCAAGAATAGGACCTTTGGGGCCTCCCTTCTTACCATCATGGCAAGTTTGTCAACTACACGAGCCTTCTCCAATCCTCTACAGTTATAACTAATGCAAATCATTGTTCTCGGCGGGAAATATTATCCCCGACTGATAACATGTGGGTAGTTGTTGTCTTTCTAGTTTCATTTTCTTGCACCCCCCGGCCCATCCTCCCTCACCTCTCCTCCCTCAATTGCACCTACCTCCCAAGTACCCTCCCTTCTCTTATCACCCAAGTCCCCCTTATAGGTCTCAATCCCTTCCATCGACACTCTCACCTCCCTTGTCCATCTCTTCCATTGCTTCTTTCCCTTCCCCTCACAAACTTCCTTGTCTCCTCTCATTTCTGTAAGTCCCTTTAAGCCTCTTTCGCCCTCTTATTCTTTTCCTACTGGCAGTTGTCCCCCTACTTCACTATCTACCTCCCCCCCCCCCGCCCAACTAAATATTCTTTTCAACCCACTCCCGAACCTCCTCTGCCTCCCCTTCGAGTTTCTCCTCATTTCTCTCCCTACTTCTTATCCTCCTATAACCTATCTTCAAATAAATCCAACATGGACTTCCACCCCTCCCTCATCTCCCTTTTGTACCCTCCTCCTTATCCTTCTCACCCCTTATTTTCTTAATGAATTGCCTCTCTTTCTCCTTTTCTGTAGCATTGCGATCCACAACCGACTATACGGCGATGCCCTAAGCTAATCCCCATACTCATCTGGATACTCTTTTTCCTCTTCACAATCACACTCCTACTCCACATGGCCTAACCTCCCATAAAAGTAAGAAAAGTTTGTAAGCAGGTCATATCATATATTGATGGGAGGAAAACTATTGTTGTTCATGTCAAACAAAACTCAAACTTATAGACTAGTATAGTGAATAAGAAAGAGGTCAATCCCATAATGGGGTTTTAGATTGCAAAAGATTTGCATCAAAGCGGAAGAATGAAAGCAATAATAGAGAAACTTGATTCAAACAATATAGAGAAATGGTCCTACCTACAATTATCCATTCTATTTGATTAAATTGATCCATGTAACCTTCATTTGTCCATTTATGATTCATGTGAATGACCTTATCCCAACCTAATTTAGTTTCTAGTCCAACGAGTCCTAGAAACCCCTATTTCATGAGCAGTCCATAAAGAAAGATTTAACTCAATTAATAGCTTTAAGTTTAGAGATTAACCAAGGTCTTTGCAACTCATAAAGAGGAATTTCACAACACATCCAACTTCCTACCTATCCAATTAGTTCAAGGAGCTCTATAGGGATAAGTTTGTTACTTGGGTTAAGGTTCACAAAGAGGAATCTACAAAATCCTAGCAATTGAATTGAGTCTAACTAGTTGGCTAGACAAGGTAGAATAAAACAATCAAGAATTAAGCACAAAGAAGTTGAAACATTCAATATAGGAATTAAGGAACAAGATTCAGAAACTCACAATTCAAATCAAATAAAGCTTCAAACGGTAGATATAACAATGGGAGTTTAGTTGCTCCTGGCGAACATCGCTCTCAATCTCAATTGTCTGTTCAATGGTGAATAGGATCAATCTAAAGCTAGGGTTAATCCCTCTTATTATAAAACTTAAAGTTGGCCAAAACTAGTAAAATGAGTCCGCGTCGAATCCTCAAAAAGACCTGCTGACGTCATATGCAACGACCGATGCATGGGTTGCGGCGGTCGCCGCTTCTGTTTCTCCTAAAATGCACGCGGCGGCTGCTGCCTGTGTGATGTGGCCGCTGCACCTGGTCGCCGCCTGACTTCTTCTTGCTTACTGCATCCAAGTATGCTTTCTTCGCTTCTTCCCTCTAGTGCTTTGCACTTCGTATCCTTATCTCCAAGGCTATTGCATCCTCTTCTGATGTTCGAATCCCTATTTCTGCAAAATAAATCACAAATTGCGTAGAATTCGAACTCTTCCAACATAAAGCATAGAATGCAAATTAACTCCAAAAAATGTACCAAATGCATCCTAATTAGCCTAAAACTACCTATAATGCCTATCTACAATATGCATTATCATATATCCCCCCACATCTTCTTCCCACCCAACGATAGCATCACCCCACACCGAAGTGGTTTGGTTAGATCAACTATGACCCTCATTCTCATAAATTTTCCACATACCGACAGTTCTCCTTCATCCATCTCCATAATTCCTTCAAACATCTTCCCGATCGACTTGGCCATCTTCTTGGTATGGGCAACGATCGTTATATCATATATCCTTATCCAGAAAGCACAATTCTCAAAAATAATTTGCGATGGTTGGTCCAAACCCATCTCCCCTTAACACCAAGAGCGACTTGTCGAAAGACCACAGGCTACCCTTAATCACCCTTTCCTTGTCAACATTGTCCTTGAGCTGAAAGAAAACCAGATTCTATTTGATCTCCCTAAATATTTTTTTTCCGTTCTCCAAGCGCCCTTCATGGTTGCCTTTAAAGCTTGTGAGTTCGGCGCCCTAACAAAAACCACTTTCCCATATAGCATCAACGGACTCTACATTGTTGCCAACTCCTTGACCGCCTCATCCCCATCAATCTTCATTCTCTGTCAAATGGATCTTCTTCACCCTTATCTCTCACGATAGCTATGAACTCCTATGATAACTTGTTCAAACCAGACACCAAACGTCGTGCGTACACAAAAACTGTGAATCTCAACAGATGGCAAGGACTACCTAGCTCTCACGGCCCAAGACCAGAGAGGTAAAGAGACGATCAGAGTTGACCAAGAGAAATCGCTGACATTCGCCTCCCAGCCCTATGGTTTAGAAGTCCGATTTGGACACATCATCACTCCATTCTCATTGATTGTATATTCTCTGTATTATACAGGTTAAAATTTTACTCGATGTATCATATTATTGTAGGGTTTGGTTTATAAAATTATCTTTTAATTATTCAAATATTATTAGTTGTAATTTTCAAAAAAAGTAAGAAAGAAGTTAGTATAATTCTTTTAACCGTATATTTATAAGTAACGGACGTAGTATATATTAGTAAATCATGTACTCCCATCGTCTCACAAAACTTGTTGTTTGAGTTTTTTTAACATGTTTTTCAATAAGATAAAAACTCTATAAAAATATAAAATATTAATTTGTTAAAATACTTTCATAGATAATTGTATAAAGTATGAAATTATTAATTTGAAACATTAATTAAATATTTAATATTTATATACTGTAGTTTTTATCAAAAAAAAAAAGCATGGAAAAAATAAAACAACAACTATTTTGAGATGCATGGAGTATATTTTAAGGCTTGAAATGTGCGATGTTCGGAGGATAATCTTCCACTTGTTTAAATGTCATACACGCGGTATGAAGTCTGTATTTTTGCTTACCTGTTCTATCTGGCTAGTTTTCAATTTTGCAAATGAGATCACCTGGTTCAAAATCTCTTGTCCTCTTAACGTCACTCCTTACCATTTGAATTTAAAAAAAAAAAAAATAGAATTTGAAAAAATTAAGAAAAAAGGTTAAAAGATGAGAGATATTGTGAGATGAGATAGTAAGGAGGCAGGGATTTCGAGAATGGACTTTCAAGATTGTGATCATACATTGATTTGATACATGGAAGTTTTGGTTCCATTATATTCCCCGATTTTGATACAACCTAGCTAGCTAGTGTTGGTAATTCTGAAAATTCGATACTTCAATTCGATATCCTCTTTTTCATTTGTTTTATGGATTAGGTATACGTACGTGGTGCGATCTGTACGTCATGGATGTATCCTTTTTATCAGCTTGTTTGGTAATTGATTTCTTTCGATTCATTGATTTGTACCGAATTTATATGGTCCTGTTATAAAAATATGAGTTTATAATTGTCAAAGTGCGAAAGAGAAAGGAGAATTCTCATAGAAAACAACTTATAATCTTAAAACATTTTACTTTTACAATGGTTTCAACCCAATATATACAAGTATATATATTATGTCAAATCAAAGAACAAAGACTATATTGGTCATTATTTGGTGGTGAATTTGGACAATTAAAAATAAAATTATGCTCCATCCGTTAATTAAAATATGTCGTTTCTCTTCAGGTTTGTCGAAGAACGCACCACGCGCCCCCAAAATCCAACAAATCTCCCAGAGTGGGCGAGTCGTTGCTCCCCCAATTTGTCAAATCGATTTGGGGCTTCTCAGTTTGGTGGGTTTTCGCTTCGTGCTTGCTCGGCCCTGTTGCCCAAATCGTTGGCTCTTCCTCAACCCACTGCGTTTTCTGTGGCCGCAAAACGGCCTTCGCCAACCCTCACTGTTTATCATATGTATTGTCCTCCTATTTCGTACCCCAAGGTGGTCCGGAGTCTCATCCTCGGTCGCTCCACCTACACCTCTTGCCCATTTTCACTCTCCGCCTTCGTCGTCCACCCTTCCACACTCTTCATGCACCTCCACGCGAGCGGCTATCCAGGTGGCCCTCCGGCGTGTTGGGCCAAGTGGTCCATGAGAGTCCAGCCCAAATGAGCTCTCTCTTTGTATATTATAAAAGGCATTATTTGCCTTTGTTTTGGACACACAAGGAGAAGCAAAGCAAAGGGTCTTTTGCTTGAAGGAAATCAGTCGCCAGCAACTAGGAAAAAAGGAGAGAAAGAAAAGAGAGAGGAGGGAGAAAGGAGAGGAAAGATAGGAGATTCGAGCGGGTGTTTCATCTCTTGATCTGGTGATCCGTCTACTTCCTTCGGCAAGTCAACAACGGGTGTTTGTTGATAGATATCTTCTCCTCCTGGAAATCTAATCTGATTACAAGTGTTTAGCTAGATTTTTGGAGAGGAATCCATTCTAGATCCAGGTTGTATTTAGATTGGTGTTTGAAATCTCCATGTTTATTTGTCTCGGGCTGAGACTGGATTGTTGAACACTCGAACTGGTTTGTTGATTAGTGGATTGGTTGCTCTGGTAGGCGGAA
This sequence comes from Persicaria tinctoria, assembly GCA_037127255.1. NCBI lineage: Eukaryota > Viridiplantae > Streptophyta > Magnoliopsida > Caryophyllales > Polygonaceae > Persicaria > Persicaria tinctoria. The sequence continues at coordinate 12,123,436 of JBANSL010000007.1, read as the reverse complement.
GGTGGGTTTTTTTATCCTCTGGTTAGAGAAGGTTTTTCCCTCGTAAATCTTGTGTCAATATTTGTGCTTTTAACTGTGTTTGTGGTTGCTTGATTGTTTGGTTTCCGGATTGGATATTATCAGTTGGTCGTTGGTTTGCTTGCGGATTGTTGTTGATTCTCTTATTACCTGAATTCGCTTCCGGGTGCGGCTGGAAAGTGGTTTCTATCCCAACAAGTGGCATCCGATCCTTTGGTTGATCTTTGGTTGTATTGTTTTTGGGTAATAGGAGCGGAGACGATGACAAAGACTGAGGAATTTGCGAGTACAATGATAAAGCTAACAACTTCAATTTTCTCTATCTGGAAGACGAAGATGGAGGATGTTTTGTATTGCAAAGACCTGTTTGATCCGGTTGAGTTGGGATCGAGGAAGCCAGTTGAGACATCTGATAATGATTGGAAGAAACTGCACAGGAAGGCGATTGGAACCGTCGGAATGTGGGTGGATAATAGTGTTTATCACCACATAAGCAACGAGATAGATGCACAAGTATTGTGGAAAAATTGGAGGATATGTATGAAAGAAAGTCAGCCCAGAGTAAAGCTTTTGTGATAAGAAAGCTGGTGAATCTCAAGTACAGAGATGGAAAGTCTATTGCAGAGCATCTGAGTGAGTTTCAGGAATTGGTGAATCATTTGAACACCATGAAGTTAGTCCTTGATGATGAGTTGCAAGCGTTGTTGCTCTTGAGCTCTTTGCCTGATAGTTGGGAGACTCTAGTGGTGTCGATTAACAACTCTGTCATGGGTGGGGTTGTGTCCTTATCTGCAGTGAAGGATAGTCTCTACAACGAGGAGACTAGGAGGAAGGATATGGGCACGAATTCGTCATATGCGCTCGTGACAGTTTCAGGGAGCAGGTCTAGAGGGAGATCTCAGACTAGGGGAGCTTTGTTTGCTATCATTGTGGCAAGGAAGGGCACATGAAGAGGAATTGCAATGTGTGGAAGAAGAAAAGGCATGAAGAGGAAAATCAGAAGGGTACAACGCTAGTTCTGCAAGACAGTGATGATGAGCATGTTGTTCTCACATGCTTGGAAGAGCCTGATTCTTGTGTGGAGTGGATTGCTGATGGAGTTGCATCCTTTCATGCTACATCAAGGAAGAAAGTGTTTACTTCGTACCGAGTGGTACGCTTTGGCAAAGCAAAGATGCAGAACGAAAGCTTGTCTGATATTGTTGGAATGGGAGATGTTTGTGTGATGACAAACACATGTTGCAGGATGACATTGACAGATGTGCGACACATACCGGATTTGCAGAAGAATCTGCTCTCTTCAAGTCTTGGCCAAAAAGGGTTGTGATAAATTCTTTGGAAGTAGGAAGTGGAAACTTAAGAAAGGGTCAATGGTGATCGCTAGAGGTGTTTTGAGCGGCACATTGTACAGGACTCAAAAGGAAGAAATCAGGGAAGTTGTTACAGAGGTTCATGGTGATGCTTCGCTTGATTTGGTGCAAGGGCTTACAGGACGCTTGAGTGGGCAGGGGATGCAGAATTAGAAGAGAAAGTTTCTCGTTTCTTTTGCTGATAAGAAGACATTGAGCACTTGTGATTTGTCTGGATTGCAGACAAGATTTAGCAGAACTTCTGAGACGTCAGAAGAGGATGACACAAGTGTGGAGTTTGCTTCAGAGGATTTTGCTGATGGGAGAGTCGTGTCAGAGGGGAGTTCATCAGGTGCTATGACGGGTGGCAGATCTGAGCACGTTGAGCTAGCACGGATAGAAGAAACTACCAGAGGGTCAGAGAGATGACGTCATGCATTCACCGGGAGTTCTACCTCGGAGTACCGGAGAGCCACGGAGGAGGGGGAGCTAGTGGGTGATGGTGACATCTGGCGAGCATCAGTTCCGCATCTCGGATGTGAGACAGAACTGGGATGCAGGTGACGCTTGGATGAGCAGGAACGTCTTCCCCTTGGGCTAGAGGGGGAGATTGTTGGGCCAAGTGGCCCATGAGAGTCCAGCCCAAATGAGCTCTCTCTTTGTATATTATAAAAAGCATTATTTGCCTTTGTTTTGGACACACAAGAGAAGCAAAGCAAAGGGTCTTTTGCTTGAAGGAAATCAGCCACCAGCAACTAGGAAAAATGGAGAGAAAGAAAAGAGAGATAAGGGAGAAAGGAGAGGAAAGATAGGAGATTCGAGTGGGTGTTTTATCTCTTGATCTGGTGATCCGTCTCCTTCCTTCGGCAAGTCAACTACGGGTGTTTGTTGATAGGTATCTTCTCCTCCTGGAAATATACTTTGATTACAAGTGTTTAGCTAGGTTTTTGGAGAGGGATCCATTCTAGATTCAAGTTGTATTTAGATTGGTGTTTGAGATCTCCGTGTTTATTTGTCTCGGGTTGAGACTGAATTGTTAAACACTTGTACTGGTTTGTTGATTAGTGGATTGGTTGCTCTGGTGGGCGGAAGGTGGGTTTTTTTATCCTCTGGTTAGAGAGGGTTTTTTCCCACGTAAATCTATTGTCAATATTTGTGCTTTTATATGTGTTTGTGGTTGCTTGATTGGTTGGTTTCCGGATTGGATATTATCGGTTGGTCGTTGGTTTGCTAGCTGATTGTTGTTGATTCTCTTATTACCCGAATTCGCTTCCGGGTGCGACTGAAAAGTGGTTTCTAGCCCAACAAGGTTCCGTCATCCCTCGCTCCTTGCCGTTCACGGAGATCACCTTCACATTTAACCCTTGCCCCCTATTATCTCCCGTTGGCACTATTGCCGCCAGCCCACGGGCACACCACCATTTTTGTCGACAGTGGCAAGGAATTGTAACATACTTGACGTGCAAGGATATCTAATTGAAGACCAATTAAAAAAAGGGGGGATGGACGAGTTCTAGTGATGTGTAACATAGAAAATGTCATACAAGATTATACTCGATTTTCTTAGGTCAAGACCTACAATGTTAATTAAGAGAAGTGTGGAAGCGACCGATCTACTATTCTTTGTCAAATTCGAAGTACTGATTGTGTCGAGAAAAGACTTCATCATGAACTAAAGATTTCAAACAATGACATAGCGAGTACAATGAGCAAATGGTATGTAAGTGAAAAATTGATATGTGTGTAATATTTTGAGTGATGCGCTAAACTCGGTCGAAACTATTCTGAAAGCAAAGTTGAACATGGTTGAGGAAAAACCTTAGTTAAAATTAAAATGCATGCTTGTTTTGGTAGTTTTATTTAAAACATCACCAAAACTATTTTACTAGATTAATTGTGAGTAGAGCACAATGCACATACTATTTTATTAATTTTTCATACAACAATCTAATAATCTAGTTAATAACTCTATATAAAGATGAATTTTTTTATAATTAATCCAACAATCACTTTAGTTGACAATGAGTTGGTGAGAAATTTTTAAATGAAATGATCGCAAAGAGAAAATTTCATAAGAAGTGATAATTTCTTAAAAAAAAAATATTTGTTTGGGTTAGTTTTTATAGTTAGTTTCAATTTAAAGATTTCTTGATCATACCTAAGTGAGCAATATACTCCATATATTCTTATCCGACCAAAAAGAAGCGAGCAAATTCAGAATTGGAGTAAACAATCAATATTGGGGTATAGGAGAAATGAAAAGGCATATAGGTGAGCACTCAGTCTCTCTAGGTAGTCAAGATTCAAGATTGAGAAATCCAGGCAAATTTCTGAGTTCTGACACAATGAAGCTCTCAACTCTGGAACATGTTGCAGGCGGGGGAGTGGAAAAGAGACTACGGAGTACTTATTCTGGCTCAACATCAACATGCAAAAAATTTTTAGCAGCAGGACAACCTCACAGCATTCAATAGAAAGTAGGGTGTGAATTGTGATTACCAATGATCTCTGTGACACTGGAAAGTGTAAAATGGAGTAATGTGGTTAAATATAGGTTTTTGACTTAATTATCCGTTAATGATAAAATTATAGAAAATATACATTATATATTTCCAGTAGAATTCAATTAAATATACTAACTCCGTCTTCCAAACTTGTCATTTTATTTTTGACACGTTTTTTAAAAACGGTAAAAACTATATAAAATATCAATGATTTTATTAAGTTAGAAAGATAATTTCATACTTAATACAATTATCTATAAAATTATTTTAAAAAATATTAAAAAATTAATATTTTATAGAGTCTTTAACTTCTTAAAAAACGTGCCAAAAAGTAAAAACGACAAATATTTTGTTTAAATTATATTCATGGTAGGAATAAAAAGAATTATATTAATATACTAGGTGCAAAAAATGTGTAAAAAAATTTAAATTCTATATTTATTTGGAGGCAAAGGTTCGAATGTTGAAAATATTATTGAATTTTATTTAAAGACCGGAAATTTTAAATTATTTTTTTATTCAACTCGTACTTAGATTGCAAGATTCAAACGAAAGTATCCATTCCTTCGAAACATAACTCATGCTTTATAACTCAGGTCGTTACATCTCCAATTGTAATAACTCAGGCCCCGTTTGGTATGAGTGCAGTAATCGGAATCGGAATGGGAATGGGAATCGGAATCAAAATTGGGAATAAGTCATTACTTGGGCATGTTGTTTGGTATAATGTCGGAATGAGAAATTTAAAATTTTAACCGAAAAATATACAAAATCAACTTACCAAATTTATAAAGAACACAACTTCAATTTCTCAAATCAACTCAAAATTAGGGTACAATTACACAAATTTAACAAATTCCATTCCAAAAATTCATCACATGTGGAAGCAATTTGAGGATTTGGAACTCAAATTGCCAGATCTGGGGAAAGCAGGGTAGCGATGGGGACCCAAATCTCCAGATGTGGAAGCAATTTGAGGATTAGGGTAAAATTACACAAGGAGGGCAGCGATGGGGAAAGCGGGTCTGGGGGAGGAGGACGGCATGTGGTCGTCGAAGGAAAGCAAATCGCCAGATCTGGAGAGTCGGGGTAGCGATGGGAAAGCAAATCGCTAGATCTGAGTCGGGTAGGCCAAAGTACAGAGAGAGAGGTGTAGGAGGAGCAGCGGCGGCCGGAGCAGCAACGACGACCGGAGCAGCGGCGGCGGGCATTGAAGATGGTGGTAGAGAGAGAGAGAGAGAGAGAAGCAGATACGACGGCGAGGATGGGGGCGGAAATCTCAGATCTGTACGATGGGGGTTACACCGGTGTCGGACGGTGGAGGTGGCAACCAGTGGTGGTGGTGGAAGTGGCGGCAGCCGATGGTTGTGGCAGCAGCGGCGCAGACAGTCGAGGTCCTCGAGGAAGATGGAGGCACTGTTGGGTTTGAGTTGAGAGGGTGAGAAATTGGGAATGACTCATTACCCACCTAAACTTGAGGAATGAAAATGGCATGAAATTGGGGATGAGTGGATTACCCAGTAATCAATTTCATTCCGGGTTTTGTCGTACCAAACACCAAATCAGTAATCACTCATTCCGATTCCCCGTTTTTGATTCCCGGTAATCGATACCAAACAAGCCCTCAATGCTCCATAGACAAGTCCAGTCCCCCAAGGATTGCATTTATAACACACAAGTTGTCACGTCAATCAAGATATTAGTAATACCTAATTATTTGGCCTTCAAAACACTATTACGAAAGCCCAACGCTTCAGTGTACATAATAGAGGTGTTATTGCACTTCGCCCAACCCATAATAGCTACTTGGGCATCCGGATCACAAAACCAAAGTTTGCCTTTCTAGACATGATCCTAGAGCCATCGAAATTTAATTTAAAATACCCAATCTGTGATTTTTCCCATGACACACGACTGACACGCCCCCCTTTTTCCTTTGTTCGGCGAATAGTATTAGGATCACTCGGTTTGTATACCCCCAGCATGACCATGTCAACGTTGATATCAAAATACTTAGCAACAAACCAATTACGTTTGTTTAGTAGTATAAAGAAAAACTCTAATAAATTCCATGCACACAACAATCCCATGGCCAAAAGCCAGTTGGTTTTGGAAATACCAAATTGACCACCAAACAAGAACATTATCACACATCTTCATTCTCAGGTCCACATATGGTTTTAATGTTACGCAAAATCGTGCCATGTTTATTACTGTTGAAATTACTGGTCCTAGTTTGTGTTAGAGGGCACTTCATATCTCTAAGCAATTGTTTAGTCATAACACAGTTATGGATGTAGGCTCATGGGTACAGCCATAGTAAACATACTCCATTGGTATATGCTAACGTTCGTCATTTTCCATAATAAAAATGTCGAATATTTCGAGGAACATTCACCTTCCAAATCCAGTTGCATTCAAAACTGGTGTTTTTGGCCCCATTTGGGATTAGAGTCATACATGACTTTGCGGTGAACCAACTTGAAAAGGATGGTCGCTAGTATAGACGATTGATCAATGGACTAAAGAGTAATATTAACTTGTGAATGTGATTGATATCAAAATCCACTAAAATGCCTTTTAACTCCAGACATATACGATTCTTATCCCAGTTATTTGATGTGGTGGGGAAGCGACTTACTTTCCAGACCATTTGTTCCTCGAATAAAGGAAGCAAAACATGAGTTTTGAGTGTAACTTCAAAGGCCCAATTATCCATCCAGAAGTTAACAGTACGATAATTCTCAATACTCCAACCTAATCCTAGGGTGAAAAAGTGTCTGATTGACATTAGCATGGACAATTGCCAAGAGGAATTAGAGCTTTTTATATAATATCCATCATCTTTCAATATTTCTCAATAATCAGCGAAACCGATATATTGGATGGTTCGATAATAATCTTCCATAATAGCTTCATTTGTAAAGAAATGTTCATTGTTTTGACTTTATAAATACTCAAACCCCCATACAACGTACACGAGCAGATCTTATCCCAACTGATTAACGGTGTGAATCTTGTTTCCTTATTGCAAAAAAATATTCGGTATACTTTATCCAGTCCATGGAGGATGGATGTCGGTAGTAGAAAAGATTGCATAATAAAATAGGCTAAGCGCTCATAGTTGCCTTAATGAGCACTTTGTGCCCCTAGGTTGACAGACTCAGCACTTTCCACTTAGTAAGTTGTTGCTTAGTTTTAATAACTATATCGATGGTTGTATCTTTTTTTTACCCTCCCATTAATTATAGGATACCCGAGATATTTTTCAAGAGTGATAGAGCTTGCCGCCCCAAGATTGCAGTAATGGACCTGATTGTTGTTTGCGGTGCATTAGTAGACATTTGGAACTTGGATTTGTGTGTGTTTACTTTCTGACCGGACAATTTACAAAAACAATTAAGAATGTCCGTGTTTCTCTAGCAAACAGAGTGAGTGACTTTGGAAAAAATAATAATATCATCCACAAAAGCAAGGAACGAGATTTTCATGTCGTTTTTCAAAAAGTTGAGTCCTACATCCTTATTGGAGTTGGCCTTTATAGGTAGGGACCAAGTCAATATTTCAGCTAAAAGAATGAACAAGAAATGCGATAACGAGTTGCCCTGTCTCAATCTCTTTTCCGGGAAAAATTGGACCTGTCGTCAAATCCAAACTTCTGAAGAACCTGATAATGCATATTTTATATAGGCGCGCATTATAGGAAGTTTTAGGTACATTAGAGTGTGTATATTGCATGTTTAATAGTAATTTTTGCATTATTTATCATTTGGGCATTCGAGTTCAGAATCTACGCGTTTTTGTACTTAATATGCATATTTGCATTTTGAGCTTGGAGATGAGGCAAATGATGAATTGTGTGGGCTAAGAAGAGCTGAAATGGACCTAAAGAGGAAGGATGAAGAGACACGAGAGGAGTAGAGAAGAGGATGGACGAAGACACAGAAGAATGTGAAGTCTGGAAAAATGGTGCCCGCTAGTTTTGCTATTTTCAGAAGATTCGAGATCTTTTCTAAATAATTAATTAGGCAATAATTATATTCTTTCTAGGGTTTTATGAGGGCCGACTCTAAGCCTATTTAGGTCTGTTTTTGCAGAAGTTTTAAAAACAATCGGTAGACATCCATTCCCTTATTCATCTTTCATATTTCACAATTAGATTATGATCAACTAAACTCATTGTTTCGCCAGACATGGGTCGTTGAATTGTGAGACTTTGATTTCTATGTTATTCCTATGATTATTTCATTAGTGTTGTGTTGATTTCTATGTTGTTAATTCTCTCTTGACTAATCACCTTGATAGAATTATATCTCGCTAGGGTTTCAATCAATTCGCTAGAGTAATTGAACCTTTTATATCAAATATAATCGAGTGATTCCGCTAGGAGGATCTTGGCTATGTTGGGTAATGACAACTTGATAAAATATCGGTTTCTAAGTGATTAGGGTTGATGGGATGACAAATGTCGAGACATACTAGTTGCTTAGGAGGGTTGGTACATCCATTATGCCAAGTATATTTGGGAATTTATGCTATTTGAATTTTAAATCCTGCAAGGATAGGGTTGCATATGAATATAAGTGATTGACATATTTGCAAGCAGTGTCAGTCTATATAAACCAATGTCGGGTTAACTAGGGTAAATTGGAATAATTAGGAATCGAGCCAAGGATCATGAATACCAACCATTGTTGAAAAATCATTCGTCTCTTTACTTCCTTTGCTTATTTTATATTTCTCAATCTTGTTATTTTGTTACTTTGAGTTGACAAAGAAAGCACATAAAAACGGTATCTCTCTGTGGTTCGACTCCGGACTTACCGCATATACTGAGTGAAACGCCTTATGAGAGATAAGTATATTCTCATTAATAGAGCATCCTTTCATGAAAGCCCTTATAAAGGATTGATCAGTTTCTCTGTAACTTTCTCTAACCTATCTGTAATGATGTTAGAAATTACCTTAGAGATGGTAGAACATAGGCTAAATGGTCTATAGTGGTTAGTCATCGATGGGTTATCATTTTTGGGTAAGAGTGTGATGAAAGTGTAGTTAATCTGTTTGAGCATTCTACTTGGAAAAAAAAAACTTTTAATTGCTTTTATAGTATAAGGGCCCACCCTAGACCAATAGTTATTATAAAACCCTACAGCCCTACAGGCTACAGGCATACCATCCGGGCCTAGCGCTTTGTCGGACGCAATAAAAAAAACCTTTTTTAAAAAAAAAATTGCATTTGTTGCGTGAGTTCTAAGTTGCAGCCGCGAGTTGGAGCCCAGAACTCTTTTCGCCACCGTGAGTTCTATGTCGCGGCCATGAAACCAAGCCCAGCAGCCCCTGTTCATCGTTTCCCGTGGTCATTCGTCTCGTTCTCCCTACTCTTGCTTCCTTTTCCTTCCAAATCTTTTAAGGGTGTATCTTTGCTAAGTTCCCTACCTTATAAGGTCAAATCAGAGCGGATCTAACCTCTGGAAGTATGGAATAAAGACCCTTCTTGCTCGTTTTGGTCTCAAACTTCGTAAAGGAGCTCTTTTACTTATTCTTTACCTTTACTAGGCTCGATCTTTCATCTCCTTGTCGATTTGGAGCCCGGAGGACCCCATTGGAGCTTGTGGGAACTTTTCTTCAAAAACCTTCGGTAACCCCTCTTATGCTCTCCCCCTCTAGTCCTCGTTTGTATCTTTTGATGTTGGTTGAGTTCGGAATCATGTTTACTTTGATATGGGTTAGGTTTGACAAAGAACAAAAATGATTCAAGGCAAAAATCAGCCAATACCTTCGAATCTCGCTGCGGCGAAACCATGGTCGCCACGGCGAGTTAGAAGGGAACCCAGAGGAGGAAAAAGCCTCTCGCGGTTGTGAGTACGGCTTCATCCGCGGCGAAAGTTTCCTCTCGCGGTCAGCTAGAGCCCTTCCTTGTAGGGAGCCTAGGATGATTTTCGCCACGACGAGTGGCCATCTTGCCACCGCGAAAACCACCCCAGTAGCCTTTGGCCAAGGCTGCTCCCTTGTCTTTTCATAATCTTGGTTGGTTTTTGGGTTGGACCATTTTGTGTCGGGTTTTGTTCAAAGGTCCATTTCGGAAATATAAATTTGGAAACATTATTTAAATGATTATTTTAATGAGTCGAAAAGGGATGGTTCGGAAATGTTTTGAAGAACTTGTATTTTGAACCAAATGCCAGATTTTCTTAAACATCGCAACTTGATTAAGGTTAAATTGTCTGATGGCTTCATGTTTTACGAACCTCATTTAACGGATTGACTTAACCTAACTTGTCGGATTTGAACTTTTGTGACCAAATATTGTTTGATGGTATTACGCTTGGTTTTGAAAATGGGATTTGGCTTGAGTAATGATGAATTATGGAAACTTGATGGGAATTGGGAGTCTCAGAATGGCTTGGATTTCGAATGTTTTCTCATATCGAAAAATGGCTTTGAAATGGTTTAACTTCCGATTGGTTTTGGAAACGTTTTGGGAACGTGATCTCGTTGTGTGATTAGTACCATTGTAGGTTATCGTACTCTTTATGATTATAATAGGTGCTTGTTGAGTGTTTAGATTATGTTTTCCGATATACCTTGTTGTTCGGCTTTTTAGGTAAGTTCTTTTATGGACTTACTCAGATTGATCAGAATGATTCTTCCTACACGTAGTCATATGATGTATGAGGTGTTGCATATGCATAAGAGCATGTCATGTAGTATCATGTTAGAATTTGCACACTTGAATGAGCATCCGTCTACTCTATGTGTTTGGAAAACAGAACAATTGTTATCTGTGAGTCCTAGAGTCTTTGCTAGGGTCATAGGATAGCCCAGCTCCATCAGGTTTGTCCTGAGTCATTATTGTCACGAGATACGAGATGAGATTGATTGTTTTATGAGCTTGGTTATATAAGCGTGATGACGAGATGATAATGATGATTGATTATTGATGCGCATACATGATGATGATTGCTATGATATAGCACCAAACTAACCAGTGTCTGCCCTAACGAGAAGGGGGCAGAGGTAGGAGAGGGATATGCAACTTGGCATTTTTTGGGCCATTTATCGTATTTCCGCATATTATATCCCGATAAGCATGACTTGCGTGTTTAAGTTCCATTCTGCATTAGAAGCATCTTTATTATAGGAATAACGTATGTGTATGCCTACTTGTGGGACCCAGAATGTGTATAGGCCTCGATGTGATTCCTTGCCTCGCATATTGTTTTTAGGTTAATTTCCAGATTATGAATGATCCATGCTTCTATGGCGGGGAAATGGTTCGGGCCATTAATGACCGAGAGACTAACCCTGCCAAATTTGACCTGAGCATTTCTTGGATTCATGATTTCGTACTTTGGTTTTGACCCGGTTCTACCGTGGCAAGTTTTACTCCGAATTTCATTTGCGTGTTTTACTAAAAAATCGAATTTGAGCGACTTAGTCTTTAGACACGTTAAGGTTACCCAACGGCCCTTCGTTTGTTTTGGGGTTCGAAATCCCCGCTTTCAACACTAGTATTTCGAGGCTTGAAACCTCAACCTGTACCTAGATTGCAAGATCCGAATGAAGGTATCCAACCTTCTAAATGGAACCCGAATATTTATATTTGTTTCGTTACACCCTTTATCTAAAAGAGGTGTTGAAATTGAGTTGCAAGGGGACTCACTCCTCCAAGCTTTTCTAGTGGTGATTCGATATCATTTAGATCACCCATAACACGGATAGGTATAGGTACAATTGTCATGTATGTTGATAAATTTGATTAGAAAAGATCCTTATCACGAATATATGGAGAAGCATAAGTCAGTATCATTGCAGTTGAACAATTTTTTTATCACACCGAGATACTTAAAATGTATAAACCTCACATGCACGGATATAAGATCAATCCGACCGATCGCAGATGACAGATCTTAACATAAGAAACAAATCCTACCCGCAAAACCAATTGCTAGGGCTACAACCATGTGATTGAAACCACATTTTTCCATACTTTTTCTTCAGGGATTTTATCATACTTTGTATCCATTAGAGCAATAGCATTAATAAAATTGTTTTTATAGAAAATATCAATGGCCATCCAAATATTGCAACGATGCAGTCCTCTACAGTTGCAAGTGCATAAACTCATAAAATCAAAAGGTTTACAATTGAAATTTGTCATAGAAGAACACTAGTAACATAGTTTGATATAGGGACACCATTAGGAATAGATTCAAGGACAAATGGTCACCCCTAATCACAATAGTGACGGATTTAGAGATGAATCGACTATTTGTCCCTAAACATAGCACCAGTAAATAGCAACGACAAGTAGCGATAAATTTAGGGATGAGTTTTAAATTAATTCCCAATTCCTTTGCTATTACTAAAGACTTTTGATATGACTCATAATTCTCCCAATAGTAACCAATAATTGTGACGCCTTATATCCGTCTTTATCCATATATCTGCCCCTATAACCATCACAAAACATATACCGGTTTTGGTCTTTAAGTTCGTTGCAACATTCGTCTTTGTTTCTGCCCTAAAATCACCCTAAGTATCGCCTCTAAACTTGTCCCAAAATTTGTTCCTATATTTGTCTCTATACTTGTACCCAAAGTTGTTCCCATGCATATATCCATCTCTATACTTATCCCCAAATTCGTCCCTATATATGCCTCTATATTTGTCCTAAAATTCGTTCCTATATTTTTCTATATACTTGTCGATAGATTTGTTCTATAGTATTATCAAAATTAAATTATAATGTCAATTAACACCAAAAAGATATTATAATGTCAATATCTCAAATTAACCTAAGAAATAATATCATCATCATCATAATAATAATAATAATAATAATAATAATAATAATATATATAAATAGTTTAAGTATAAAAAATCATATTTATGCAAAAAAAAAATATGCTCAAAATATAGTATAATTATAATTTATATATACATTATTAAACTTTTGAGTGACATTAACGAACACAATTGGATGAGGAATTAGCTTGGGGTCGATGGGGTGCCTATATGGCATCTACATGGTGATGTGACTCAACGGGTCATCCGGTCTTGACTTCAAACTTTTCAGATAATTCGAATTTGGGTCATTTTCGTGTCCGTCTAAAACACTGAGTTCAAACCCAAAAAATTATGAGAAAATTTGTGGTATACGTTTTTTTTTTTTTTTTGCCTTTATTGGGGGAGTGTCCCCCATGTTTGTTTAATTAGCTTTTTGTCTATCTCTAAATTTATGGACAAATTTGCCCCTCCCAACTCTAAATCAGATTAGCAATCCAACACGCCTAATCACAGAGTCTTATCTTCTTCCGCCGCAGCTTCCACTAGAAGGAATCAATGGCGATTCTCCCAGTGTCACTCGCTCTGCCTTCGAAGCTCTCCCTCCCGGTTGTCTACTACAATTGTCTCTCCTCCACCTACGACGATCTCTCCCGTTCTCTCTCATCGTTGTCTCTCCGCAGCCTCCCTAATGCGTGAACCGTCAAGCCCTTACCTTGGCAATCGAGATTTAGGCTTCGACGGACCTGAATTGTTGATGGCACTGCTCGGTGGGTTAGGGATCGGGAGAGGGACGCCGTCGTATAACAATTCGAGAGAAGGACGACGACTTCAGATGCTCCGAGGGACGCCGCTTGTTGCTGATGCAACAGATTAGGAGAGGATCTGTTGAATGACGCCATAGATCCAAGTTGCAGCAGATCAGATACAAGCTCTGAAATCGGGATGGTTTCAGCAATGGCGGCACTAAGCTCCGATTTTCAGAAATCACGATGGTTTCAGCAATGGCGGCATTAAGCTCTGAAATTGGGATGCACTTATAGCAAGGACACATGAGGAGGCGGTGGAGACTAGAGAGGCGGTGGGAGACGGTGGAGGTGGGATGCGGTGGAGAGTGGAGAGGGTGTAGAGTTCATATGAGGAGGCCGGAGCAAATCACCAACGCCGACAACATCTAGCGCCTCCCAACATAGAGTTCAACTGTTCTCTCAGATTCGTGCTTTTGTCTCGGGTTTTTTATGTTCAATTACAGCATGTAGAAGATCTGTTGGATTCGACCATCTAATTACTATAAAGTATAAATGCTGAAATGGTAGCCGAGATCAATAGCAGCTCAGAGCTTTCAGCTGGATGCTAGTTGCTATGATAAATTGATAGAGGCAACTCTGTCGAGCCAAGATTATCAGGCAGCTCAGACCTTTGCTGCAGCTCAGAGCCGATGCCCTCTTGTTTTAGTGCTGAAAAACAGTAGAGATTACAAGTTGCTTAATTGTTGAAAAAAAATTGGCATCATTTCTCTAAAGCTACTGATTTGGTTACTGATTTTGTGTATGGATTGATTTTTTGCCAAGTAATACTGATTTTCAGCAAGTATTGATGCTTTTGTATTTGTTTTCTGGGATGATATTTTCTTATTTTGACAGAATCAGTGTATTGTGTATGGATTGATTTTTATACAGATTTCAGCAAGTAATATGACATTGTAGCACTTTTAGTAATATCCTGCAAAATCTGAGCTACCATTTTTTATGTCAGCGAATTCCCGTAAGCAATTACATTTTTTAACACTAGATATTCTCGTCCGCATTTCAGCAATAACCATTTCAGCATCAAGAACGTTGCTGAAACCGGGGTTTTGGCATCAACAACGTTATCGAAATCGGGGTTTCAGCATCAATACGACAACAACAATGCTGAAATCAGGGTCTTAACATCAACAACAGTGCTGAAATCAAGGTTTCAGCAATGCGGGAAAAAAAAGTGTTGAAACATGAGGGGGGCACAGGGGCACAATTTAAGCAACTTCGATTTCAGTAGTTTCAGCAACACAGGTGGGCATTTAACTAATATGAATAGGTTGGTGGATAAAATGGTAATAAAGGTTGAAAATATGGACATTCCAGTAAACACCCAAAAAATTATCGAGCATTCGGATTACATTTTTTTGGATTGGATCATGTTTTCACAAGTCTCATCTTAATACAATCATACAATTCTAACTGCATTGGTTTTTGTCAAGAAAATTAGTATTTTATGTCACCATTGTATTTTCATAAAGAATTTTATCTAAAGTTCAATCTCAACGTACGTAGATTAATCTATAGAATTCCAAACATACAATTATATCAATCATGAGCTCTGAGAAGTTTGGATAAGTAACTGTTGAATAAAAAAAACCTTATATTGAAAGCGATTTAAACTTGTGAATAAAAAAATCATAAGCTATGAAAAGTTTGGGTGAATAATTGTTAAAAGTTTATAATTTTAAAAGTTAGTTAAACTAAAATCTTATATTTATTTAATTTTAAATTATACACATTGTGCCATAGAACCTAATTACAACTCCAAATATTGAACCCACACATGATTGAACATATGTAATGTTTTTCAATGATAATTCATAAAGCGTCTTCATTCATGTTGTCGTTTAATAAAAAAGTTTTTCCCCTCTTCTTTTTTATTCAATATTTAAGAAACACGAATAGTTTAATTTTTTAAAAAAAATAAAAATAAATCAAGCACCAATAATATATAATTTAAGCAATATGTATTCAATTCAAATCCTCTACATTATTTCCTATATCACTAAATAATTTTCACATTTATTTAATCTTAAAAAAATTATATACATATTATAAACATCTATTTTCATATGTATATAAATTTTATTTTTGAAAAATCATTTTTTTTTAATTTTTTAAAATTATATTTTATGAAATAATACTTTTTAAAAACATGATTTTTCAAAATAAAAAATTATAAACATATTAAAATGGAGGTTTAGAATATGTATGTAATTTTTATATTTTTTTAATATTACATAATTGTAAAAATAATTTAGTGGTATAGGGAGCTTTATAGGAAGTGTTGTAGGGGATTTGGATCGGTATTATTCAAGAGCAGCTCAACAAAAAAAATACAGTATGAAGTGTAATTACTGTTTAACGGTGCAAGCATGTACATCGTCGGACCCACACAAGAGCTTGCCATTCAGTTTGTCCAGTGCTTGAAATACTCCCCCTCCATTGCTCCTCTGTTTTACCCAATGGGAAAAATATCCAACAATTTAACTCTGATTAATTACCATGGTTAAATTTGAATTTTAATTCACCTTTTTATCACGGTTAGTAAATTATAAAACGGTGTTAATAACGTGACAATATGTATAAGATAAGGAAGGTGGAACCTTATAGTAGTCGACGGCGATGAAATTGGCCCACCGGTTGCCGGCGGCGTAAAAGCATGATTGAAGCTTAGTGATGAGATTAGGGGCGGCGTTATCGGAACACGAGAATTGCTTCACGGGGATGGATCTGAAGTAGTTCACTAGAATCAATGACTTCGAGGTGTCGTTCATCGCAGCGGATTCTCCTCTGTCTACACAACTTCCTTGTTTCTCTCCGTCGTCTCCATCTGTACATTCCGAATCCATCAACAACATTTATGATCTAGAATTCATCTTGAAATAATGATTTATACATTTTAAAAATCTTAGTTTTGAATGGTTGAAATCGAAGGTGGAACTTCATCGACTCGGAAATTAAGCTTTTAGGTAAGAAGATGGATATAAAAAACGTGCATATTTTAAGGTTCTATTGACCAACTTAGGTCAAATTCAGTTTAGATCATTATCGAGTTAAACGGGTTTAGTTTATATCATTTATGGTATTGGGTCAGATTTTTCGAGTCTTTTCAGGTTTTATAGACATTATCGATACGAGTTATTAAGGAGGGTAATAAAATGAAAGGGATAAGCAAATTTACACTGAGCTTCGACCATGAAGTTCCACTGGTAAGCGATGCCTTCGTTCTCCTGCTTGGACCTAACGGAAGTCAACACAACTAGCCTGTGGTTGTCGGCGACCATTTGAGACACCAAGGGCCAGTTCTCACCGTGCACCGGCATCTTGGACACCGGAAGCAGGTATCGTATTAGCCCAGACGCAGTTAAGACTCTGGTTAGAGCCCTGGGGATCCTCACGTAGTCTTCCAAGATCAACGTCACTATCTCCCTTGGGTTCGACGATAGGAATCTCTCTATCTCCCTGAGTGTGTCCACTGCTGGCTCCTACAAATTAATAATGCAATTCAAGAGGTGATCTATGTTAGATATTCAAACAATGCAACATGTGATCTCGAGTTCTCGATTGTAACGAAAGCGCGGATTGAGGCTTACGAAAGACGTGAAGTCGTAGCAATGTCCTTCGAAGGAATGGCATAGCCATACATCTCCTTGAAAGTCATAGGTATCCAACATGAAGGCTCTCACTCCATTCTACAAAAACAACAAAAAGAAGAGGGAAAAGAAAAAGATTTTAAAAAGGGAAATGGAATTAATTAAATATTTAGAAATTAAAAAAACAGTGTTCTAAAAAACGATAGACGAATCCTAGACGGTGAGAGTTCGTCTAGAGCTTAGGCAGCACCTAGGCGGTCAAGTCGGCTGCCTAGACGTGTCTAGGCACCCGTCCAACTCTAGGCGGAAGGGGACTGCCTAGTGTCTAGGCGCCTTGGCGCGATTTTTATAACAGTGTTAAAAAGCAATAAACATACAAGGAGTTGATGGGTGATGTTGTCTTCTTGATTGGTGAAGGTAATGCGAGGTCCTGTTTTGGATTGCTCCCCATCTATTGCGAACGAGTTGTGGGTTGTCAAGTATGCATACTTGTTGAACGGCATTGTGTTATTCTGCAATTTGTTCAGTGTCCAATAAACTTATATATCAACAAAATATACATACCAATCACAAAATGCATGCCAAAATCTAGTACGAAATGGGAAAATCTGATCCAAAATTTTATTGAAACTCGTCATAAAAAACTGAAAAGATCAACTTGAGTACTTGACTCAATAACTGAAACAATTCGCCCTTGAAATGATCCGAATTCGATAAAATTTGAACTTGAAATAAAATTACTCATTATTGTGTGTAATAATTTGAATCAAACTAAATTGTACTCCCTTCATTTTGTAATTTTTAATTTTTTCGAAAGTGAGAATTGTTGGGTTTCAGGCCCATAAACTCATTACTTCTATAGTTTGTGTTAGTAAACTGATCTTTTTACATTGGGCCTATTCTTGGAGCCCAAAGCCCATTAATACTGCAATATACCGGATAGGCCTGTGGGCTTTTGAATGGCTTGAGCCGGTTAAATCAAAATTACCATATACTTCAATACTCCGTCTGTCCAAAAAATACCTGGACTTTTACTATTAATGTACGTTTTTTTAGGAGCTAAAAACTATATAAAATATTAACTTTTTTATTCATTTTTTTAATAATTACAAACTTATTAGCAATAATTTTAAAATTAATAAAAAAATTAATATTTTATATAGTTTTTACATTCTTAAAAAAACGTGCGTGAATAGTAAAGTCCATGTATTTTTGGATGGAGGTAGTATAAAATAGGACTTGGGCTTTGCATCAAGCAGCTTATATTATTATTATTTTCATCCCAAAAAAAGCAGCTTATATTATCAACCCAATTAAATAAAGAAAAAAGGGATCAAATGGAAAAAATCAATAAATTTCAAAATAAAATTTGCCTGACCCTACTAAGACAATGGAAATTTAGGAATCGATTTTGTGATTCGATATCATTAAGCAAATTGGCTCTAAATAAAAAGTGATAGTATCCAATCATGCTCGATTTTTAAAGCAATAAAGCATAGGCTACAATATTAAGGGTTAAAATCCAAAAAACACTAAACCATAATATCGGAAAAGAAGAAGACAACGAAATCATTGCTTATTAATGCACTTAAAGGTATTTGGAAATGTCATGATCATTTACGACTTGAAAGAGATCTCTAACCATTGCTTATCTTTTATGAAAAAATATTAGTAAATAGTTCTCCTTTTGAAAAAATAAAAAATGATAAAGATGGGCTTTACGTGTCTAATGCATGTACACTATTTTCATTCCACATGTTAGTTGCGAAAACTCTAAATAGTTTGGTATGACAATTTAATGTTTCGTAGACATTATACGTGCATTGCCAAATTAAATCTAGCTATAATAATACAAGTTTTTTTTTTTAAATTTGTTTTGTTTACTTTAGGAATCATACATATGATATAGTTGATTATAATCGCTTTTTTTTTAATAACTAAGAAATTTAATTTTTGAATCTCGATTTTTATACATGAATGAATTACATAAGTAGGCAATTCATATATGGGAGAGTTACCACAAGCTTGAAAGGATCGGAGGCAGTGTCCCTAACGCAGGTCGACGACGAAGAAGCACATGAGAAACAGTAAAGCCCCGTTTGGCAATCTCCATCGGAGGAGCACGCCTTCCCCACCTGATCGACTCACGTCGGCAACCACATCGATCAGATCATCGTTTTCGCAGCCATACACTAAGTTACAATTTAACCAAGAACAAAGGAACCAAACAGGGAGTAGCTGACCTGGGACTGCCCACCGGAGAAAGCGTAAGAGATCCAGATTGAGAGAGTGAGCACAACCACCAGCGAGTGTCTCATCGATGTTGGGTGTCGAAGAAGAGTAAGATAGGTAGGTGAGTGTTGAAGATGAAGAGGATGATATCGATATGAATGTGGACATATATATATATGTGGTTTAATATCTTTCTAAAGAGGGAGATATTTTTTATAGGGTTATGGTATCCTGCAAATATGGAACATATGGATATTCTCCTCTTTTCATCTTTAATTCAAAATCCTAGAGACAGGAGGTGTAATATATATGTAATATGTTGGTGGATCAACCAAAATTAAAGCTACCGCTATAAGTTAATTTGAAAAAAGAATGGGGTGAGAGAGGCTCGAACTCTCGACCTCAGGATCACTCAGAAGCTATGAGACCTACGCGCTAGCCAACTGCGCCACCACCCCTTTGTTGTTCATTTTACTACAATTAATTTATCACCTTTGATTGTAAGTAAGTAGATGATCAATTTTACATATGAAAAACTAACGGTTTAAAAGTTACAACTAGCGACCCACTTCCAGTGGTCTAAAAACATAAGCAAAAAACTGAACTGGTTTACATTTTGACCAACTCCTATCTTAATTTAATGTGCATAGATCATTGAGAGCGCCATATCATAAACCATTCAAAGAGGAGTTCATGTGCACTGAGACGCCTGACTCTACGACCTATGAGATTGCGGACCTAGATGCTTGCCCTGATGTGAGCCGAATCCTCAACGGACAGCAACTTTTTAAGGTCGCGAAGCATCAAGAGACCTAATTTACCATCCTTTGCCATAAAGGCCGAAAAAGGCCAAGAGACGCAACACCAATCCCAGGTAGGAGATCGAATCGCCCAATCCCAGGGTCTCAAGCTCGAGCTGTGTTCTTGAGTTGTTCATTGCTTGTTCCTGAATTTGAACTCAATGTACCTTTTACTTATGTTACAGATTTTCGATTTCTCCATCAAGAAAAACATCCCAAAAAAAACTACAGGACAATCCCATGGAGCTTATTTCAAATCGGCAAACCCATTTCGTATCACATTGAAGCTCAAAAGGACCAAAGATGCAAGTCTAATAAATCAAGCCCTTAAATTAGCATCAGCATTTCTAGGGTTTATATTCACACACTAGAACTGTTCTACCGATACGACAAAATATACAAACAAGACGGGTTAGATAGATACCTCTACACATAGGACACTACCAAACAAACTAACATCTTCAGCCAGTTCTCGTTCTGTTTCCTTAATCGACGGTCAAGAATAAGCATGAATCATAGCTTAGAATATACCTCAAGACAGCTCAACAAGCAGCGAAAGAGAATATGAAGGCTGCTAACAAGCTCAGAGCCGGAATGAAGACGGAGGTTTTTAGCCGAGGGCTTGCATTAGGCAAGAACGGATAGGAATCTGGGGGTGGCATGACGCAGTTATCTCCGTTGAAATAGACCCTCCGGGGAAATGCCCACCCCTCTTCAAATGTGAAAGTAGATGAATCCTTTCCAAAGAGAAGCTCAGACTGCACGTTACCATATGGCCCCGCTTGCATGAGAAGATCATTGTAGAACTGCACACCCCATAGCATTGCTGTGTCATCTGTCAAGGATGAAATAAATTTGTCTTGATTAGACAAACAAGGCTGCAATGGATACAAAGTGTTGATGTAGATAAGAACTTACTTATAGTTCCATATGGCGTTAATGGCTTATAGTTGAAGCTGAAGATCTGGGTTAGGTTACTAAAGTTGGGATGCTTCACGACCAAGTTCCACTGCGAATAGTTCATCCTGTAGTTGAAATTCGTAATCGTGACCTTCACGCGCCAGTATTGCTTGTAGTTGAGCTTGAGATGCCAATGAACCCGGATCGGACACATATGATTAGTACATCGGACCAAAGGCGCTAAATTGTTCTTGTTGCTAGTAGACCCAGCAGCCACCACGGCAGTCAAGTGAGAATCAGGCCTGGGAAAGAAATGATTGAAGCATATCATTCCAAAACCAAAGAAGGAAAAAGTCATAGGAACACAAAACTGCGGGTGTCACTTTTGAAGAACTTACTCTACACAGCTTCCAGGCTGAGTAATGCTGTTTTGGCAGCCGCATGAACACGTTGGGCAGCTTACTATGGTGGTGTTGTAGAAGGATGACATAGATACGCAACATGTGGGAGCCTTTTGTGCCAAGAATTGTGAATACATGCATGTAACATTCCATGTCACTGCCAAAACAAAACAAAAGACAAACTTTTACTCGAATGAATCTATTAATCTAACCACAACAACAATCCCAGTCTATCCTACCCTTTTCAGGCTTTTCCCCGACTGCGTCGAGAGTATGTTTTCGAGTGACACAGTAGTGGTATAAAATAGACAAAAATAAACATAAACCGAGAACATGCAACACAAGAGGACACAATACACATCACAATGCAAGGAAAGAGTAAGAAATATTGAACAGAAACCAGAAAATGAATCTGTTAATTGGTAAGGATGAATTTCATGGCACTTACTTGCAGCTTGAGTGACTCTCCTCTTATCTTGGCTCAAGAATTTACTAGGCTTGACTACTTTTGCAGGTCCACATGTATAGCCAGGGCCCGGTGCCAATAATGTGAAGTTCTTAGGCAGTCTAACAGTCCTATTAGTCGTGCCAGATTGACCAACACTCACCTGAAACGCACTCACAGATGTGGCTGGATCTTGGACCCAAGAGTTGAGGACTCCTCCTCTGCAACAATTTGCAATCTGCTGATTGTAAGGCGTACCAGGCATCAAGTCCACAATGGTCGGATTTTTCTTGCAGCAATGAGGAATGTTTGCTTTGAATCTGGAGCAGTCCCCTTGTTCTGTTGCTTGACCTCCAACCATGCTCCATATCACCTCCTTCTTCGCCCAAGTCCATCCTAACTGCCATCCAGGCGTTTGGATATGCCTGTATCTCTGAAAGTTGAATATGGTGACAACAGCCTGCAATTTCATATTTTAGATTAGTCATCAGAAAACCCGTTTGATGAGACAAGCACTTAAAAAGTAATCATCACTGATTTAGCTTGATGCAAATTTGCACTCTCTAAGGAGAAAGACATCGCTAATCTCTTTCAACAACGTAAGAAAAATTAGTAAGCCTCAATTTTCTGGAAAAAAAAAACCAGTTGCCAGCTATCTAGTTTCAGGACTAGTTTCCTCATAGATACACAGAATGACATTCTCACAGGAGAAAGAGGTCGCTAAACTCGTTCAACAACGTCAGGATTCCGATGCAAGTCTATGAGCATATGTATATGTAGAAGCAATATTATGCACATATTGTTAAATGAACCAGAAGGGCAGGAATTCCTTACGATATAACCATCGCCCGTCCATTCCATGATGTCCCACTTGATTGTAATGTTCCCATTAGGATCAAGAGGATCATATGCTTCTGAAATTGGACAAAGCAACAAACAGAAAATTGATCAGTGCTTCAATCCTTGGTTTTCATGTAGTTATAATTTATAACCAACCCAAATATATGGAAACACACACAAACACACAAATCGTGGAAAAGCTTCATCAAATCCAATCTCCAACCACATACTCTCTAATCAGAAAACTAGACATCATTTCAGATAACGGTAGAAACTCTGTTCGCCAAATAACGAAAGGTTCAAACGAATTCATTCTTAGATTACGGTTTTCACAGATTTTTCGCTTCTGACCATCTTCATTGCTTACTTGCATTAATGGAAATCACCATATGCTTCCTCTACTTCAAACCTTGACAAAACAAAATGCCAGCACCAATCCCACCAAATGTGATTTTCAGCAATAAAATGTCACCAGACGTTTCGCACGCAGTTTGGGGATTAAAATGGGACTATTAGGGCGCCCAATGAAAATGTCAGAGGTGCGTGAAGACAATCACGTGTTCACACCTCCAATAATAATGTCTTCAAATTTCCATTCCATTTTCCCAATTCCCCGTCATTTCTACTTATTGATCTTCCAGAGTCCCCAAAAAAACAATCAAAACGAAGCATGCAAGCAAACCACTCGAAGGGGAGAGCTAGGAGAAACCCGCGCAATCAAAATCAAACACAGAGACCCGGAAATTTCAAGTACCCAGAATCAGAACACCCACCAAATTAAACCCATCGCAACCCTCGAACTGGAGAACAGAAAAAAGGAACCAAAGAGGGCGAAGAAATGGTCTGACCTGTTGAAGTGAAGGCGGAGGAAGAGAGCAAGATGATCAGCGAAATGGAGAAAGAAGTCAAATTGAAGGCAGAGCCAAGCGTGTGCATCAGAGAAACCCCCATTTTGCACTTCGCCACGCTTGCTTTTGGACTACACTGAGCTCACCACCATCACCATTGTAGACGACGGAGTAAAGGGGGTTTTAGACAAGCGCGTTGTTTACGTTTATAGAGATGTCTTTTTCCACTTTTGCTATTGGGAATTTGTTTTAACGCTCCCAAGAACGCATTTTTCTATGTGGAGCCTTGACTGGATTTCAAGAACGCATTTTTCTTCCCACCAACAGTTGATTTTTCTCAAGTCAATTGAGTGAATTGACTCAATTCAATTAAATTTTGTACAGGGGTATAGTATGAAATTTGTGAAACAAAGGGAGGCATTGTGTAATTAGGAAATTTGGGCATACACGTGTAAGGTGAGGATGTGTTTAGGTGGTTACAAGTTTGGGGTTCAATGTGTATAAATAAAGAGCTTCAGCTCTGTGTACAAGAATGAAAAACAGATTCAATCAATCTTCAATACAAACGTCAGTTGGTTTCCTTGTTCTTTCTTGTGTTCAATCTTGCTCAATTTCAATCTTCATGGTATCAGAGCACATCGAGCAAGATCGAACACAAGAAAGAACAAGGAAACCAACTGACGTTTGTATTGAAGATTGATTGAATCTGTTTTTCATTCCTGTACACAGAGCTGAAGCTCTTTATTTATACACATTGAACCCCAAACTTGTAACCACCTAAACACATCCTCACCTTACACGTGTATGCCCAAATTTCCTAATTACACAATGTCTCCCTTTGTTTCACAAATTTCATACTATACCCCTGTACAAATTTAATTGATCTTCAACGCCTATAGGTAGCCATATAACAAGAAATTAAAATTTGAGTGTGTTTGGATTTCAATTTCAATATATTCATAATATAATTATAAATATATACTTGGAAATTGTTTACTCGACATTATTTATAGTGTTTAAAATAGTTTAATTTTAAAATTAAATACCATATAAATTGTGTTGACTTAATTTTAACTATTGCGTAAAGTTTATAATTACATTTTAAATTTAATATAATTAAATAACACAAGTTATTTATGTCACTTTAACCACATCATAATGTTTTATTCATTTTTCCATGTCATTAAACTTATCAATGTTATATAGAAGGGAACCAAGCAACGGATTATTTTTAAAGATTAACATCCATAAAATATATGTGCATATATATATATATATATATATATATATATATATATATTCATTTTTTTCTCTTCAATTTTTCTATTTTCTTTGTTGATGGGCTTTTAGACATAGTGCCCTTCTTTTATTGAATATTCCTATTACCATGTCTTTGCCGTGCATTGGTGCTTTCACGAAAGTGAAGAGTTCGATGTGTTGTCTCTTATTAATTCCTTGTTTTGTAAGTCTTTGATTATTTGGTTGTGCGGCCATGAAGTGGGCCAACAATTTCTATTTTTATTTGTTAGAAACGGAAAGAATTTTTTAGGTCAAAAAAGGGTTAGTGTCCGTAAATCATATTTTATTTTTTATTTCTACCCTTTCGAAAAAAATTCAATTAAAACCAACAACTATGGTTTTATACACGGAGTACAATATAATGATTTTGGATAGATTGGTGCGAATTTGTTAGAAAAATAAAATAGATAGAAATTATCATAATATATTCGGATACAAAATAATCTTAGATAATTTAATTGATATTTGTTTCTCAATATATTTGGGACAAAAATTAATTAGATAGATAGATCATATCCATATATAATTGAAAAATATTTATTATATGTAGTTGATATTTTACGATAGAAGATAATTAATCCGATCGAGTGTTAAATTTCCTAAAATATAGTCTATCTGATCGATAACCTCTTCCATCCATTCTCTATATATATACACACACACTATATTCTTGTCCTTCTAATAAGTTGTAACTAGTTTGATAATTACTCCTTTTCAACTGCAGCTCGTTAATATATTCTATATATAGGGTCCGTTTTCAAAACCTAGAAATCAATCAATGGCTTCTCCTCAGTCTCAGAAGTTGATTAACATGAAGAGCTCGGAT
Organism: Persicaria tinctoria; assembly: GCA_037127255.1. Classification (NCBI taxonomy): domain Eukaryota; kingdom Viridiplantae; phylum Streptophyta; class Magnoliopsida; order Caryophyllales; family Polygonaceae; genus Persicaria; species Persicaria tinctoria. Next base: position 12,097,788 of record JBANSL010000007.1, on the reverse strand, counting down.
GGCGAGGCCTTCGAAGTGAAGGAGTCAGTGGTGGTGCAGTCCCAAACGATCAAGAACATGATCGAGGACGGGTGCGCCGATAACGTCATCCCACTCCCGAACGTCACCGGCAAGACCCTAGCTATGGTGATCGAGTACTTGAATAAGCATGAAGATCAGGGCACCGCTGACGAAGTCGACGATCTTAAAAATTGGGATGCGGAATTCGTGAAGGTGGACCAGCAGAGCCTATTCAATCTCATCCTCGCAGCGAACTACTTGAACATCAAGACCTTGTTGGACCTTACCTGTCAGACTGTCACTGACATAATTAAGGGAAAAACCCCGGAGGATATTCGAAAGATATTCAACATTAAGAATGACTTCACTCCGGAGGAAGAGGAGGAGATTCGCCGAGAGAACCAGTGGGCTTTCGAGTGATCTCTTATACTATAAGATTAGATTGTGCAATATTTTTATTTTCTGCAATTTCAGTGCTGTTTAATAATTAGTAACTCAATTGCTCAAGTTTAGTTTTACTCAAGTCAATTCTGTTTCAAGTTAATTAGTATTGTGTTGATATGTTAATTTCGATCGATCAGTTATATAAAGTTAATGTCGTTGGTACTGTATACGTAGTCTAATTAATTTTGGCCATATTTTTTATTGTTCCACCCATTGGTTAAGTTCCGATGGTACAAAAAGATAACAACAACACGCATCGATATATGCTTAATATCATAATTGATCTAGCTTGAAGAGGTCAAGAGTACTAAAATATCTCTAAGATTGACACATTATCCTAAACTCTTCTAAATTAAGAGTTTTTATGGATATAGATAGTTAGTAAAATTAAAGGAAAAAAAAAATAAAGGAAAAGTGAGAATTAAAGAAAATCAAAGAAAAAATGGCAAAAAAACGTGATTGGTCAAGACTCCTAAAATGACACTAAGATGGACACATCATCCTAAACTCTTCTAACTTAAAAGTTTTTATAGATATAGATAGTTAGAGCAAGTCCAACAGCTTCTCTAAACTCATCTCTAAAATAGAGAAATTGATAGAGAAAGGGAAAAAATCTCTAAATTTAGAGGAAAGGTTATAATCTGTAAAATTTAATGCATTCACCCCTTTCAATGTCTACCTATTTGTTCATTGGCTGTTGCCTATTTATTTAATAAAGTTATTGAAATTTTATTTATTAAATTATGAATTTATGTATCTATTATAGTGTATAATAAATGTAGCAATTTGTATAATAGAGAATCTGTTGGAGTTGTGGTGTAAATTTTTTAGAGATTTTGTTATTTTGTTCTCTATTTTAGAGATTTTTTAGAGAAGCTATTGGGGATGCTCTTAGTAAAATTAAAGGAAAAAAAAAAGAATTAAAGGAAAAGTGAGAATTAAAGAAAATCAAAGAAAAAATGGCAAAAAAATGTGATTGGTCAAGACTCATAAAATGCCTCTAAGATTGACACATCATCCTAAACTCTTCTAAATTAAGAGTTTATATAGATATAGATAGATATAGAAGTTAGTAAATAAATTTGAGTTAAGCTCAATAGTTATATTAGATTGAATTCAATGTTTTGAATTAAGTCTAATAGTTAGTAAAATTAAAGAAAAAAAAATTAAAGGAAAAATGATAATTAAAGAAAATCAAAGAAAAAATGGCAAAAAAAAAATGATTAGTCAAGACTCAAGACTCATAAAATGCCTTTAAGATTGACACATCATCCTAAACTCTTCTAAATTAAGAGTTTTTATTGATTATGCATCCAAACGAAGCCTTAATCCCAAGCTTTCTCTAATCTCATTTTCGTCAATGATTACTCATAATACCTTCTTCTCGCATAAGCATTACTTTCATGTAAATGACGACCACTTTCCCAGAAGTGGTTACACATATATACTCCCCTCCCTACATCACAAATATATTTTTACATTTATTTTATCTTAAAAAAATTAAAAAAATTATATTTATATTACTAACATTCATTTTTATATATTTATAAAATTTTATTTCGAAAAATCATGTTTTAAAATTTTTAATAATTGTATTTTGTTAAATATTGCCTTTTAAATTTTTAAAATTTGTACACCAAAAAAAAATTGTAAAATATGATTTTTCAATTTTTAAGAATTGAAAAATCATGCTATCGTTGTAGTGAAATTAATATTGAATAGATATCTGCATCCAATATCGAATATATATCAAACTAATGATCGATCGATTTTTAGGAATACTGGTGGTCGGTTGAAAGGGCTTTGGATTGGGGTCGTGAAAATGGACCGACCCTATTGATTGATGAAGCTGGAGATATCACTCAGTTCATCCATGAGGGTGTTAGAATAGAGGAAGAGCACGAGAGGAGTGGGAGGTTGTCTGATCCACCGGGCGTCGACAATGAGAGGACAAGGTTCATGATGCAATTCATCAGAGAAGGGATCAAAGTTAATCCAAGGAGGTTTAGAAACATCAGAGAGGGATTAGTTGGTGTTTCTGAGGTTAGCAACATTGGTATTAGGAGGTTGTACCAGTTGCAGGAAAATAGATCCCTTTTATTCCCTGCTATTAACTTAAATAATGCTCTCACTACTCAGGTATATATATTCTATCAACAAATTTTATTAAATCTATTATAGTTTTATTGGCTAGCTATAGTCAAGTTTCTCAAATGTTAATTATTAATTTCTGCACGTACAAGTCGCTAGTTTCCATGGAAGCCGCCAATCCTTCCTTGACGGTTTCTTGAGAGCCACTGATCATTTTGCACCTATAGTGGTAAATTTGTTTCCGTATTTGGCTTCGAAGATGTTGGCAGAGGCGCCGCTTATGCTCTAAGGGGGCTCGGGGCACGCGTATTTGTCGTAGAAGTCAACCCTACTCGTGCTTTGCAAGCGTTCATGGAAGGCTTCCCTGTTCGTACCTTAGAGGATATTGTGTCTGAAGCAGACGTCTTCGTCACAGTAACTATGAATAGGGATGTCATCTCGATTCAACACATGAAACGAATGAAGAACAATGCCATTGTCTTGAATATGGGCCAATTTGAGAACGAGATTAACATTGAAGGTCTCAAGGCTTATCCTGGTGTTAGGAGGGTTACAATCGGACCCCATATATCCGATTGTTTCATCTTCGGTGACTCTAAGAAGGCTATCATTGTCCTTGCTGAAGGGAGGAAGTTGAACTTCGCTATCGCATCTTGTCACCCAAGCTTTTTAAGATCAATCGCTTTAACAAACCATGTGTTTTCCCAAATTAGCCTTTGGAACGAGAGGAAGTCCTCTAAGTATGAAAGAAGGATTTATGTGCTTTTGAGGCATTTCGAGGAGAAGGTTGCGAAGCTACACATCATCCACCTTGGAGGCAGGCTTACTAGGCTCAATAGCGAGCAAGCAACTTACCTCAATGTGCCCATTGAAGGTCCGTTCAATCGTGATCTTTACCAAGACATAGTTGCATAGAGATAACAATGTTGTTGGAATAATAAGTGGAAGGACATGTTCAACCATATGAGCTGAATAAAAGAAATAAGAAGCATGATTTTGTTTCATAAAACTTTCTGTGACTTTTTACTTTTATCTCAATATGTCCAACAATCATTGTAGATGTTTACATTGCTACCTAACTTAATCAGTAAAAGCAACAATAACATCTTTTTTTTTTGAAATTAAGCACAAGTACATTGACTATCTAGTAAATATTTGGGGACGCATGTCAGATGATTGAACATTTGGCTGCCTCAAGGTTTCCTTTCTAGATAATGCGAGGTTTACTTGATTTGCATTCTCTTTTGTCTCGGCTTCGAACATCTCAGTTGCACTCTAAGGATCCTTGCTTTCTAAGGATTTACAAGATTTTGATAGAAATAAAAGAATAGATAAAGATATGATAAATATATCTTTGGAAGGATAATTTTATCTATTCCTAACACGTAGATACATAAATAAGAACCCAACATCATTTAGATATGTGTTTTTGAATGAGAAAGTTAAAAAAGGTCATTCTTAGATATGTAGCAGATTTTCCTAGTTAAATCCTACAAATACTGAATCAAAAAGTGAAGAGTCCAAATATATGATATGAATACTCTAGAAGGCAAGGGATGAATAGAGTATGACGGTTTTTTCGCAAAACACGAAAATTTCAAGGCTTTAAAATCAATTGTCAAGGTCTTGATATTGAAACCAAAATCTTGTCAGTTCTATGAACAAGTAAAGTGATCGAATAAACCAAAGTAAAATGAGGAAATAGAAATAAACAAACAAGCGATATGTTAACGAGGTTCGGCACGAACTTAGCCTACGTCCCCGCCTAGGGTTGTTTAACCCGTAGGATTCAAAACAACTCTTACTCCACTTTCCTTAAGAGCCCTAGAAACAACCTAGAAGAACTTCCCTTCTTCTATATAAAGCCTCACCTGCTTCTATCTAGAAACCCAAACTCGCAAGTGAATTAAAAGCCCTAACTACACCGAAGTGTATATACGTTTGAGTATCGAAATACTCTTAGTATAAATCTAATGAATTGTACTAAAGCACTCAAGTGTTTTCTCTCACAAACTCTCAAACAAAAGATTATGAAAGAAACTCTAAGAATCTGAGAGAATACAGATTGCAGAAGAAAGTTATTCACAGCAGAAGATGGCGAGAGAAGTGTATCGACTCTGGCTATAAAATCTTCAATAAATAGGTCGAGTCTTCTCCTCTTTCTAGCCATTTAGAAATTTGAATCCTTAGCTTCCTTAATTCCGAAAATCCAGCCTGAGAACTTCAACAACTATTCAAAACCCGGCTTCTAGAGGACTTCCAATGAAGATGCTCAACTTGGTTCTGATTCTCCAAGTAGATCTCAACCAAAAATCAAATCCTATAGGTTAGTAGAAATAGATATATGCGGCCCAAGAAAAAATACAAGGCCCATTTAAAATGATAAACCTATCAAAAAGAAACGTCGGAACCACATAGCCCATGGGACCCAAAAACTGGATCAAACAATTTGGCCATCTTGTTTATCTTTCATCATCTGTCAAGACCCTGCAGGTTAGTTTCAAGGTCTTACAATCAAGGTGGAGTCTTCAGAAAGTATCTCTTAGTTGTCAAGAAAACTGTCAAGCAACATATATATCTCTTAAGATCAATAAAGATTGAACATTGCAAGATCTCGAAATTTTCTGGATGCCAAACTTTAGAAGTTCTTATTCTCTATTCAATATTGGTTCATGGGTAGTGACATCAAGAATGTTTATACTGCTTACATGCAAACACAAAGAGCTTTCCTCATATCTCAGGATGCAGTGCCATTTTCTGTCAATTTGATATTTGTCAGTTTCTTGGTTTTCTATTTGAGGTGAAATTTCAATACTCCATATATGGAAAGGTACCGAAGAAGAAATACATGTACCAACACAGTGGAGTTTCGTGTAAAAAATATTTGCTACATGTAACAACCTCACCAAATATCTAACCAACGCGGATTAAAAAGAAATCCTTAATTTAGCATGAAGAGATAAAAATTGCAAACAAGTTATCGCTTAACTAGACAAAAATAATTATAAATGTATAAAAAAAGCATGGAACTTTACCTCTAATCTATCATGGAAAATTGTCAAAATCTGATCTTTTGAGTAAGCATGAATAGTGAATACTATAGGTTTACCTGGGAATAAAAAGCATATGAATAGCAATCATACACCTATAAACTAAAGTGTATATGTTTTCTATAACTTTCTAGATTGATAACTCAACATAAATGATGAAACACCTAACAATTTTGAGGTTTTCATAATGTCAATCTGCGCAAAGAGATATTCATTGAAAGAACTTGGCTCCTATACTGACAAAGGTCAAGATCTTATAATTAAATATTGGAGGCAAGGTAGAAAACGATATGCTAAATCTATTTCATTTGCCATTCTTGCAAGAGAGCAGATAGAATGAGAAACTACTAATTAAGTTATAGCATAAAATTCGATATATAGGCTTGAGAATTGCCTTTTTTGGCCATCTGTCACAAAAAAAAAGAGATTATAAAGTAACAAGAGATATCCTATAGAGCTATTTGAGACAATGTTTTGATAGTACATGAAATCTTCCACTCCTTCGGTAACCGTAAATGCAAAGATGATTGACTTGCTGATCGGTCTAAAACCAACACCCCGCAAGCGTACGGTGTCAATTGTAGTAATCGAGTGTCGAATCTCAGGGACCGTGTGAATATCAATTGCAGAACTCAACTAATTTACTAAGCCAAATAGAAGAAGTGATTTTTGAATGAATAAGGAAATAAGAAGAAGAAAAATAACAAATTGCAAATTTTTGAATATATGATGAGAAACATTCCAGAGTCAAGGTTCACCACAACAATGCATCCTTGATAGACTATATAATTTTCATGCCTGAACAAATTGAAAAGAGATATTTGAAGGTAAACTATCTAAAGTCATTATCACTCAGCCTACGCATGTTGCAATAACTATGTCCGTTTCAATTAATTACCACTCAGCTTACGCTTGTTGTAGAATCAATCAAGTTGGACTCATTCCCCTTCGAGGGGCTCTCTAAAGAAGACCAAAAAATCACGTCTAATTAGATGGCGCAAGCCTCCCTGCAATTGGTTCAAACTTAACTTCGATGGCTCCTCCTTAACCAATGGTGATAGTACGGCTGGAATCATTATTAGGGTCTGGAACGGGCGGTCTGTTGCCATTGAGAACAAATCACTGGGAAAACAGCATCCCACCAAAGCAGAAGCCCTCGCTCTCAAATTGGGGGTCGAGAAAGTACTACAACTCCGCATTGAAAGAATCCAGATTGAAGGAGATAGCAAAATAATAATAGACTATCTAAATAAGACGGCTAAATGCCCTTGGGAGATTGAACTAATCCTATCTGATATTCAAATCATGTTATCACATATAAAAGAAGTAGGTTACTTTCATGTACCTCGTATGGGCAATAGAGTGGCGGATAAGGTTGCACACCTTTGTCGCTCTGCCCGAGGTAGTGATATTCACAACAACCAAGGTCTTAATGACCTCATCCGCAAGGATGCTGCCGGGTAGGACCAGTCCACCCGAAGTTTTTCCTAATCAAAAAAAAAAAAAAAAATCAAGTTGGACTCATTAAGCACTTAGACCCTAGCGAGAAAATCGATCAAACAATCGCATGCGTGATCTGCATAATCAACTCAAACCTAGATTGTCTACGCTAGTTTAATATCCTCAAGAGAATTAATTAGATTGCTCATACACAATTCTCAAGTTCAATCCATGTTTTCCAATAAAATTAACAACTTTATCTATATATCCAATCTCAATTCGCAGCTGACGCGTGTTGAACATAAAAAGGATTCCAATCAATCATAGCATTAATCGGATTAAGCACTCATGGATCAAATCAAACAAATAATAGAATTCATTCAGGCAATCATACACACATGTCTATCTCAGCATCTTTGGGATCACCTCAACCCCATAACAAGAAAATTAGCCAGACATAGATTCAGACACAATCAAAGAATTCATCATGAAAGAATATAAGACTAGATTAACAAAACTTATTCTTGAATCCAGCAAAACAAACCTTCAAGGAGAAATCTCTGAAAAAGTCTAAAACTCCAATGTCTGCCACTCTCGTTTCTGACGTGAAAATTGAACGTTTTATGATCAAACCCTAATTCTCTATTTATAGTCCCAACTAAAGTCTGAAAATAATCCTAAAATAATAATAAAATATACCAAAAAGTCGTCCTAAAATAGATAAAAGTAGATAAAAATCCCGAAGTAGTAACGCGGAAAAGAAAAGTATCGAGTCGATACTTCAGAGTATCGAGTCGATACTTTTCTTGGATGCAGGACCATCCAAGACACCTTCGGACACACCTATACTTGACGATAGACCTATGATTCGAGCTCGTGAGAATGTTGTCATCCTCAAGAGGAAGAAGAAGGCTCCACCATGGGAGAAGGTCCAAAGGTGCAAGCTTGATGGGTTGTTCATTTCTAGATTCGTTCAACATTTGACAGCTTTGCAACGTCTCTGTAAAACGTGTCGTTCGGATTCAATATTGATCGTATTGGTTCGTGCCATACCTTGTCGGAACGAGGACGAAGAGATCTACAACTTTGTTGTTGAAGGTTTTTCCAGATTCGACCTAGATCTTGGCCGAAAATCGCATTCTTTGCAAGCTGTCCCCGTTTTGACGGAAGTGCAGGCAATGTGCGCGGGCGTGCGGCGTGGGCGCGCGGGCGTGCGCGAGCGGGCTGTTGGACGCTGGCGCCGAGACCTTCTTTGCCGAACTTGGTTTCTTTATGAGTTATTTTAGAACCTTTAATTAATTATGTTATTTTAAGTTATTTAGGGGTTATTTTTAATTATTCTTTTAATTATTATTTTCCATCTAAATCAGCCCTAGGTTATATATTGACGGCTGATCCATTGTAAACAGCAGACGTCTCTTTTATGAAAACTTCAGTTTGTGTGAAACACAATTGAGAGAAAGTCAATCGATTCGAAGCGTGGCTCATCGATTGCAAATTGGTTATAGATCTAACTTGGTTTGCTTTGAGTTCGTCAACCTCGCGAGAGCTTGGTGATCCAGGTAATCACAAGTCCCCTCCTTGTGCCTCCAAGTTGTCCGCTTGGTTGTGTAAGGTTGTAGAGGCGGGCTTTATAGTCGTTGGTGTTTGGTTCCTACCCTCTACGGAGGCCTGGGGTCTTCATCTCGTTCTATTTTAGTTCGAATCACCCATCTATCGGTCTTTCTATTGTTTTTAATCGAGTCTTTCATTGATGCGGTTTATCCTTGTTCTTGAGTCTTTGCTTCCGTTCTAGTCTTTGAGTCTTGATTGTCGAAGATCGGGCCATCCTACGGCTAACCCCGTATCAAATTTGGCTCGGAATATGAAGGTATCGAGTTGATACCTTATAGTATCGAGTCGATATGTCGTGCTTTTTGAATTTTCCGGGATTCCGGGTCGGAACCTATGGATACCGAGTCGATATATGAAAGTTCTGGGTCGATACTTTGACTCAGCATCAGCTTCTTGGCTTGATTTCTCCATTTTTTTAGGCCGAATTTGCAAAATATCTTAACATGAAAGTGGTAGGTCTCTGAATCAGCTTTCCAACAAGCTATATAACGTCTCGATCCGAATTTTGTGGAGTGCAAAAGACTCATTTTACTAAGATGTCGCCAAACAGGATTTGTCCGAAATATGTCGGTTCGACAATAGGCTCTTCATAGCTTGATTTCTAGCACTTGAGACCGCTATGCAAGGTTCTTTCGGCGTCCATAAACATGTCAAACTTGTCTTCAATGAATCTTCTTTAATAGTGATTTCAAATTGACATCGAACAAACTTCAAATAAAACGTCGATGTGCATGTTAGTATTCTACGTTCAGGTAGAAAACAGTGGTTGCCATTAACTCTGACAAGCCTTCAAACACAGGCAATCAGGCATCTCCGCATCTAACCTCTTACTGATATAAAATACTACAGCAAATTTCACAAAAAATAATACTAAGTACCAATTACAAGTTGTTTGGATGAATCATACTTTTAGACTGCGAGATCCAATATTTGTTTGGATGACCACTCATTATGACTACTATTCAAATGTGAAACTGGGTATCATTCGCAAATGATCTCAAAGATTATGATATTTTGTGAAATTTATATATATTTAAAGTACAAATGTTATTACCTTAAAAAATGTGATATTTAATGCAAATTTTTCCTAATTAGAGGTGTTATTAGTTACAGTATTACATTTAATTGTTCTCCTTAAAGTACAAATGTTATTACCTTATGAACCCCGGAATGGCCGCTCTTTATCTACCAATTCAAGAAATAGCCTTAATATATATAAGTAAAATAAATTTGGTTCGGAATATCCTTGTGGCATAAGTTAGAGAAATGTTAGAAAAAATGATTATATAAATCTTTTCATCTTTAGTAAACGGTTGGATTTTGAATATATGTTATTATGTAGTTTTTTGGTCAGCTATATGGGATTATGTATTTATGTGTAGGTTTTGGTACATAACCAAAACCAAAATCCATATTTAGAGCCTTCAAAACTAAAAGACATTGTTGCATTCAAAAGGCAAAAGAGTCCCAATCTAGAGCAATCAAGAATATATGTGCTTGGCGGCTTTGGAAAAAATCGACAAAATAAAAATAAAAATGATGGACCTCTATCTCCCACATATTAGCGGATATATTATTGATTAATCAAAGGTTAATTATACTAAATATCCCAATCTTTATAGATAGTTGTGTTTAATACCCCGAACTTATAAGATTTTGTGAAATATTTTGAACTTTGATGTTAGTTGCGTTTCCCACCATTAATGAATTTCTTAAATTAAAAAATTACTCATATTCATAAAATATTTTCAATAAACCACTAATATATCTCCCCCAAAATGTAATAGATAGCATCTACTCCTTTAAATACTCAACTAGTATAGTCCCCGCGCCATGGCGCGTATTTAACCAATATTATTTTTTGTTAAAATAGAAGAAAAAAAATTGATAAAGTAAGTAAAAAATTAATATTTATGAAAAATGTGTAAAGATTATATGAGTTTAAGATTTAAGTATAATAAGTTGGTTGAGTGAAAATCCTAAAACAAAAGGCGCTTATAAGTTATAGCACCTAAATAAAAAATGTTTACGGTTTATTAGTTAAATATAGAAAGATTAATTAAATAAACTTTGAGAGGGTAACCCTTGTAAGAGGTCAAAATTTCAAATCGCATTCTTTACATATTTGTGTAATGAGTGAGTTCTCAAGCATTCATTGACCTGGGTGAGCCTACCAGGTAGCTTGTCGATTGACTTATCGGTTCACGTCCTTCGTAGGCTAGGACTCGGACCTGTGGGGATTAGTCGACAACCTCGGAATCCCCACGTTACCAAAAAAAAAACTTTGGATTTTTTTCTAGGTTCAATTGATTGGGAGGAAATTGATGGTAAAATTAAGGTGATTATGACATATAAGCAAAAATAATTATCAGTTTTAGTTAGAATAAATAAATCCCATTGGTTAAAAAAATGTTTAAAATTTTTATCATTTGACATTTTATATAGATTAGGCTTGGTGGGTGAAATTCCAAAAATTAAGATTATTATAAAACCAAAAATAGTTTTCGTTATATATATAGATTGGTTGCTCCAAAAAAAATCATATATTTGGAACGTACAATATATATTTTTTTAAAAAGTTTTTTAAATTCATCCCATTGTTTAAAGAAAATAGCTTGAAATGATATTGTATAATAAATATATAATGAAATAATATTATATAGTTAGTATTAACTTTATTTTAAAAAGTTTTGAATTAATCCTACTGGTTGAAAAATGTAAAAAGTTTTGAATTAATCCTATTGGTTGAAAAATGTAAAAAGTTTTAAATTAATCCTATTGGTTGAAAAATGTATTAAATATATAAAATGTATGTTGCAAAAAATATCGGCTCGCGAGGATGCGACACGTAGCCAAAAGGCTTTGGTTTTAAGTAATACTACGTATATAGATAGATAGATTAATTAAATAAACTTTGAGAGAGGTAACCCTTGTAAGAGGTCAAAGGATCAAATCACATTCTTTACACATTTGTGTAATGAGTGAGTCCTCAAGCATTCATTGGCCTGGGTGAGCCTACCTGGTAGCTTGTCGATTGACTTATCGGTTCGCGACCTTTGTAGGCTAGGACTCGGACCCGTAGAGATTAGTCGACAACCTCGGAATCCCCACGTTACCAAAAAAAAAACTTTGGATTTTTTTCTAGGTTCAATTGGTTGGGAGGAAATCGATCGTAAAATTAAGGTGATTATGACATCTAAGCAAAAATAATTATCATTTTTAGTTAGAATAAATAAATCCCATTGGTTAAAAAAATGTTAGAAAATTTTATCATTTATCATTTGACATTTTATATAGATTAGGCTTGGTGGGTGAAATTCCAAAAAATAAGGTTATTATAAAACCCAAAATAGTTTTCATTATATATATAGATTGGTTGCTAAAAAAAAGTCATATATTTGGAACGTACAATATATATTTTTTAAAAAAGTTTTTTAAATTCATCCCATTGTTTAAAAAAAATAGCTTGAAATGATATTGTATAATAAATATATAATGAAATAATATTATATAGTTAGTATTAACTTTATTTTAAAAAGTTTTGAATTAATCCTATTGGTTGAAAAATGTATTAAATATATAAAATAGATGTTGCCAAAAATATCGGCTCGCGAGGATGCGACACGTGGCCAAAAGGCTTTGGTTTTAAGTAATATATAGATAGATATAGATATAGATTGGTTGAAAAATGTAAAAAGTTTTGAATTAATCCTATTGGTTGAAAAATGTATTAAATATATAAAATAGATGTTGCCAAAAATATCGGCTCGCGAGGATGCGACACGTGGCCAAAAGGTTTTGGTTTTGGTTATGTACCAAAACCTACACATAAATACATAATCCCATATAGCTGACCAAAAAACTACATAATAACATATATTCAAAATCCAACCGTTTACTAAAGATGAAAAGATTTATATAATCATTTTTTCTAACATTTCTCTAACTTATGCCACAAGGATATTCCGAACCAAATTTATTTTACTTATATATATTAAGGCTATTTCTTGAATTGGTAGATAAAGAGCGGCCATTCCGGGGTTCATAAGGTAATAACATTTGTACTTTAAGGAGAACAATTAAATGTAATACTGTAACTAATAACACCTCTAATTAGGAAAAATTTGCATTAAATATCACATTTTTTAAGGTAATAACATTTGTACTTTAAATATATATAAATTTCACAAAATATCATAATCTTTGAGATCATTTGCGAATGATACCCAGTTTCACATTTGAATAGTAGTCATAATGAGTGGTCATCCAAACAAATATTGGATCTCGCAGTCTAAAAGTATGATTCATCCAAACAACTTGTAATTGGTACTTAGTATTATTTTTTGTGAAATTTGCTGTAGTATTTTATATCAGTAAGAGGTTAGATGCGGAGATGCCTGATTGCCTGTGTTTGAAGGCTTGTCAGAGTTAATGGCAACCACTGTTTTCTACCTGAACGTAGAATACTAACATGCACATCGACGTTTTATTTATTGCATAACAGACACCAAGTTTGACATGTTTGCAACATACATTTTATATATTTAATACATTTTTCAACCAATAGGATTAATTTAAAACTTTTTACATTTTTCAACCAATAGGATTAATTCAAAACTTTTTACATTTTTCAACCAGTAGGATTAATTCAAAACTTTTTAAAATAAAGTTAATACTAACTATATAATATTATTTCATTATATATTTATTATACAATATCATTTCAAGCTATTTTCTTTAAACAATGGGATGAATTTAAAAAACTTTTTAAAAAAATATATATTGTACGTTCCAAATATATGATTTTTTTTGGAGCAACCAATCTATATATATAACGAAAACTATTTTTGGTTTTATAATAATCTTAATTTTTGGAATTTCACCCACCAAGCCTAATCTATATAAAATGTCAAATGATAAAAATTTTAAACATTTTTTTAACCAATGGGATTTATTTATTCTAACTAAAACTGATAATTATTTTTGCTTATATGTCATAATCACCTTAATTTTACCATCAATTTCCTCCCAATCAATTGAACCTAGAAAAAAATCCAAAGTTTTTTTTTTGGTAACGTGGGGATTCCGAGGTTGTCGACTAATCCCCACAGGTCCGAGTCCTAGCCTACGAAGGACGTGAACCGATAAGTCAATCGACAAGCTACCTGGTAGGCTCACCCAGGTCAATGAATGCTTGAGAACTCACTCATTACACAAATATGTAAAGAATGCGATTTGAAATTTTGACCTCTTACAAGGGTTACCCTCTCAAAGTTTATTTAATTAATCTTTCTATATTTAACTAATAAACCGTAAACATTTTTTATTTAGGTGCTATAACTTATAAGCGCCTTTTGTTTTAGGATTTTCACTCAACCAACTTATTATACTTAAATCTTAAACTCATATAATCTTTACACATTTTTCATAAATATTAATTTTTTACTTACTTTATCAATTTTTTTTCTTCTATTTTAACAAAAAATAATATTGGTTAAATACGCGCCATGGCGCGGGGACTATACTAGTTGAGTATTTAAAGGAGTAGATGCTATCTATTACATTTTGGGGGAGATATATTAGTGGTTTATTGAAAATATTTTATGAATATGAGTAATTTTTTAATTTAAGAAATTCATTAATGGTGGGAAACGCAACTAACATCAAAGTTCAAAATATTTCACAAAATCTTATAAGTTCGGGGTATTAAACACAACTATCTATAAAGATTGGGATATTTAGTATAATTAACCTTTGATTAATCAATAATATATCCGCTAATATGTGGGAGATAGAGGTCCATCATTTTTATTTTTATTTTGTCGATTTTTTCCAAAGCCGCCAAGCACATATATTCTTGATTGCTCTAGATTGGGACTCTTTTGCCTTTTGAATGCAACAATGTCTTTTAGTTTTGAAGGCTCTAAATATGGATTTTGGTTTTGGTTATGTACCAAAACCTACACATAAATACATAATCCCATATAGCTGACCAAAAAACTACATAATAACATATATTCAAAATCCAACCGTTTACTAAAGATGAAAAGATTTATATAATCATTTTTTCTAACATTTCTCTAACTTATGCCACAAGGATATTCCGAACCAAATTTATTTTACTTATATATATTAAGGCTATTTCTTGAATTGGTAGATAAAGAGCGGCCATTCCGGGGTTCATAAGGTAATAACATTTGTACTTTAAGGAGAACAATTAAATGTAATACTGTAACTAATAACACCTCTAATTAGGAAAAATTTGCATTAAATATCACATTTTTTAAGGTAATAACATTTGTACTTTAAATATATATAAATTTCACAAAATATCATAATCTTTGAGATCATTTGCGAATGATACCCAGTTTCACATTTGAATAGTAGTCATAATGAGTGGTCATCCAAACAAATATTGGATCTCGCAGTCTAAAAGTATGATTCATCCAAACAACTTGTAATTGGTACTTAGTATTATTTTTTGTGAAATTTGCTGTAGTATTTTATATCAGTAAGAGGTTAGATGCGGAGATGCCTGATTGCCTGTGTTTGAAGGCTTGTCAGAGTTAATGGCAACCACTGTTTTCTACCTGAACGTAGAATATGATGACATCACTTGCAATCAAGTAGACATGGAAAAGGCGTATGACATAGTCGATTGGAAGTTTACCCAACTCATTCTATAAAAGTTTGGATTCCATCCAAAATTTGTGAGCCTGGTTATAGAATGCATTACAATTGTATCTCTCTCTCTATATTAGTTAATAATGGCCCTGCAAAGATTTTTACTCCGACTTGTGGACTTCAACAAATCCCCCTTCCTCTTCATCCTGTGTTAAAAAATACTAGCTAGAAAGCTTGTTAGGGAAGCCATTTACGAGAGAAATGAGATGGGATTCACTTTCAAGAAATTGATCATGCCGGACAATACTCTTTCTTGCTTTTACATGTGCCTAAGTAAAGAAAATTGTTGATGATTACTGCCAAATCTTAGGCCAAAAAGTGAATTATCACAAATCAACATTCCACACCATGTATGGGATTCCTCGTTCTAGGATTACGGAAATAGAAGGTTGTTTATGTATTTCAAATGAAATCAACCTAGACAAATATCTCGATTGTCCAATCATAAATGGCAGAATAAACAAAGATACGGAGTACCTTTTAGGACATTATATGTAGGTCCAAAGATCAACTAAGTAAATGACATGCTAACACATTGTCTCAACAAGGGCGAGCCACTCTAATTTCAACAAACCTAGCCTCAAAACCTCTCTACACGATGCAAAGTTTCATGCTTCTTTGCTCTGTTTACGCACAACTTGATCAAATAATTAGGACCTTCTTCTGGAACAAAGATCTCCGTTGGTTGCTTGTTGGTTGGGATAAGATTTGTAAGGCCAAGACTTATGGGAGCCAGGGGTAGAAAATCAAGAGATATGAACGAAGCGTTGCAAATGAAACTCTTTTGAAAAATTTTGGCAGAACCAGAAAATATATGGGTTCAGCTAATCCAACACAATACCTTAAAGCCAATCACCTACTAGACTACAGACATAGGGTTAGTGCATCTTGGCAAAAAGCACACACCACGAGACCTCGTCCGGAATAGGTCCCGACACCACGTCCATAATCAAGGTGAAAAGGAAAGGGTTAAGAGACGATCCCTGATGAATCCTTACCCTCATCGGAAAGTACTCAGTGTCCCCTACAGACAGTGGCGGAGCCAGAAAAAAAAATTGGGGGGGAGGGGGTGCACAATTATACATGTACGATATAGTTCTGGATCAAAGTGACATAAAAAGTTATATAAAATACGATAATAAATGATGTTATTTTAAAATAAAATGTCATCGGTTTATGATAAATAATATCATTTTTTCGCACCTAAAAAAAGAAATATAAATACATAAAATGAAATATCCAAAAAAATTAAACTAAATAAGTATAGAAAACGCAATATAATAAACATTAAGTTAAGATTATGGTTGCTATATGAGCTAAGTAGCTAGAGTTTGACTCGAATTTTTGCTCAATAAAAGTCGCTCGAGCATCATTTATAAAATGAGTTAATTATGAGCACATTTTTATGCTCGATTCAAAGCTGGCCTCGACTCGATTGAAACTCAAATAGCACTAATTTTGTGAAATTTACAAATTTTCTTTTAATTTATTATGTCATGAGCAAGTAAAGCTGCATAATACTTGGAAAAAAAAACTCAGCTCAAGCTTATTCATTTACTAAACAAGTCAAGTATGAGCTCAAGTTCAAATATATGTTCGACTCGAGCTTGGCTTGTTTCTAAATGAACTAAATATAATCAAACAATACTAGAGTTGTTTGGCTCGAATAACAACCCTAGTTAACACTTAACATAGAGTATAACTTGTTGCACTCATAACATATAATAATGTATAACCAGATATAAAAATTTTAAACTTGTGTATCTTCTTATCTAATTGTCGAAATGATTAATATAACCTCTCATTTGGAAACTCTCAAGATGAATTTATAGTATGTAAATATTAATTTAAGTAAAATATAAAAGCATTATAGTCTATTGAAACAAAATTAAAGTGATTAATATACCTTTAATTTTTAAACATTAATAACTTTTTACTCAGATGTCGGATTAAGGCGTATTATATATCAAAACGAAGCTATCGACAAGGAGAATACACCTAGGTAGTTCGTCAAATGAGAGAGGGGGTACGTGACCCCTTAAGCCCCCCTCAGCTCCGCCCCTTCCTACAGAGGTGTAAATACTTATCATAGCACCTTCATACATGTCTTTGATTATCTTGGTGTATGTCCCTGGAACATCCTTGGCACTCAAACATTTCCAAATGAGCTATCTTGGTACTTTGTTGTACGCTTTCTCCAAATCAATAAAGATCATGTGTAGATTCTTTTCCCTTTCTCTATCAATCTTCGCATCAAATGCAAAGCTTCAGTAGTCGATCGTCCTGGAATAAAACCAAACTGGTTCTCGATCACGCAAATAACCCTTCTCAACCTCAGGTCAACAACTATCTTCTATATCTTCATCGTGTGGCTAAGGAGTTGAGACAACCGAAACTACCAAAACTCGAGACAACCGAAACCAGAAATAACCAAAACCCAAGACAACTGAAGCCCGAATAACCGAAATTGATACAATCGAAACCCGAACTCGACCCAACTGAATGACTAAATTATGAAAAACGGTTTTTCTAACATATGTCCTAAGGGTATAGGATAAGACTCTAAACTGTGAAAGATTTTGTACAAAAAAGGTAAGCGACCCTAAAAATCTAATTAAAAAAAAGCAAAATTAATTAATTTTTTTAAAAAAATTTCAAATTTAGGGTCTTAAAAAAATCGTATTAAAAATTACCCAAAATCCAAATGACCTGAAACCCGAATAACCGAACGTGAGACCCGACTGATTGCTACGGGGTGGTTCATTGGCTCATTGCTAGTGAGTCGTGACAGAACTTATGAAGGGTGGTTTTCGATAATTTGACATAAAAGGGGTGATTTTAAGCAATACTAACATATTTAAGGGGTGGATCCCGCGATTACCCTTAGATTATGCCGTGAGCTTCCGTGTGCTGTTCATTCGGCTTACGATACGCTCGAGTGTAGAGAATCATTCCGCGCATAGACAGGTCCAGTGCGAAGTGCGAACTCGATCCAGATAGATTTTGGGGGAAGGAAATATACGAAAGAAACTGCGAACACAGTCGGAAGCAGTTCTTCACTTCTTCCGAGCGCAAGCAATGTTTGCGTTCTCCCCAAGTCACTGAAATTCCATTTCCCGAGCTTCATATCTCTCTTCCGCCCCAATTTCTCTTTGCCATTTCGCTCATTCTTTGCAGCTTCGTCGCCCGGAGAATTCTTATCTTTCGCTAGGGTTTCCTTGTTTCAAGGCGCTATTTGTCCGATTTCTTGTTCAATTTTAGTTTCTGAATTCAATGGACACCTCCAGTACTCGTCCTCAAACGTTCGGCCAAACGGAGATTAATTGGGATAAGTACGTTATTTTCTTGATTTAGCTGATTCTTGATGATCTTGTTTTAGTTTCTGTAGTTGCTAATTGATTATAACAAGTGTTTTTCGGTTTATTTGTTCTATAATGAAGTAATTTCTGTTCGTTTTCGTTGTGAAATCTTCTCCGGTATTGGCATTTTTGGTGTTTTTCCTTCATTTTACTGCTGGTTATTAGGCGAGTTCTGTATTGATTTCCAAATTGAAACAGCTATGCCACTCAAATTTCCAGATTATACTAGAATTTCACATACACAGCATCATTGAGAGTATGATTGTCCGCCAGCAAGAGTTGCAAATGGCTGTCTTTGTTTTTGCTTGTTTCCTCTCAAATAATCATTAATCTGGGATACAAAGAAAATATGCAAGTTCTTTGGGGGGGGGGGGGGGGGGGGGAATCACAAGAGTAGCACTTTTTTGCGGCAGATGCAGCTGATCTTTCTCTTTCAGTCGTTTGAATGATTCTTTATATTTTATTGTCAGCCAAGTGTATTAATGTTAGTAATAGGAGTACTTCTTTGTAGCTTAGTTTCAACTGATTCGTTTATACACTCTCACTGCATCATCATTGCTTATCAATCCAATTTTTTTTTTTATGGGCTTTACACTACATCCACAGCAAGTATCCCTCAAAATTGAACTGAATAAATGCAAGGAGAGAACAAGCTATTTATGCTTTGCTAGCTTTTTTTTTTACAAGAAAACAATTTCGTGCTGCTTGTTGACTTGAATTGTTGAACACTATGGTGTAGAACAGGCTATTTCTCTCATGGCCTCGCATTTGGCATAAATTGTAAGCTTGTCTTAGCTGAGGAATGATTTCTTCTGAGCTATCAGAATGCTCAATGAAGTCTTCCTTGATGCATGACAATCATGCTGTTAGATCCTTAGAGCATTTGGCTGACTAAACTTTTGTTGTTCTCATTTCTTTTTGTGATAAAGCAGAGCAATTTGTGAACTGCTTTTGTGAGGATTACTTATGACATTTTAGTATGTTTTATGGCATTGGCAATGTGCATAGAATCATTGCTCATGCCAAATATAACTAGACTAGTTATTGTTGTTGGAAATTTGGAATAAAGTGCGCACAGTCCTTACTGGCATGAGATATTGAGATATAATGATTTTAATTATTTTTTATTGATGCAAAGTTAGCATAATCAATCTTTCAGCTCCTAAGCCACCACTTGTTGCTTCTCTCTCTATATGCTAAAAAGCTAAACACTGGTTACTTAGATGCAAGATTTCAGACCCTTGAATCTTAGGAATATCTGGTTTAATATCAAGCACAAAGGGTATGACACAACCGGATCTACTTTTCTTCTTTTCTTATATTCCTGTATTTGTTAGGTAGTTAGACACAAAAAGGAGGACAAGTTGTGGTAGACATTTGAAAGTGAATGAGTGAAGAACAAACATTCTAGGTTTGCTGCAAGATTAAGCTTATGTTAGATTTTAGTCGTAATTATGGTTAGGTTACTTATAAGTAAGATGATGAGCTCTGTAAAGAAATCACTCGGGAATTCGAAATTTCCTTTTGGCTTAAACTGCGGGAGTACATATTGCGTTGGTTTGGACATATTCGTAGAAGACCTTCGTCGGCTCCGGTTCGTAGGTGTGAGAGCTTGGGGCTATCCGAAGGGGAAGAGGTAGACCAAAGAAGAAATGGCTTGAGGTTATCCGTCAAGACCTCAATCAGCTCAGCCTTTCGGATCGGAAGATATGACTTTGGATAGGGACCAGTGGAGGAGGTGCATTCGGGCCGGTGAAAGTCTAGAGTTATGGGCTAGGGTGTTTTGCTCGTATGTCTATGCTTTTTGTCTGTCTTCTTCAACTTATGTTTTGGCCTCTTTACTGTCTCATTTCCTTCTGTGTGGTCGGCTCCCACGTGGTTTCCGCGTCTTATTTTTCTGGGTCTATCGGAAACACTCTCCTGACTTGGTCGGGGTAAGAGTGCCTACGTCCTTACCCCCAGACCTTACTTTATTGCGGGATTTACTGGGTTGTTCTCGTCGTCGTCTTCCTAAACTGGGTGCGGGTTGGGGAACAATTCCTGTATGAGAGTTTAATTATTCTTGGATTAACCTAATTAATTAATCCATAAATTGCACTTCTTTTCCTTAAGCATTTTCGTTTATGCTTTCATCCTCCGATCACTTCATGATTTTCACTAATTGAGATTTCTCAATCATATTTCTTCTATTTACAGGCTTGATAAGACCAAGTTTTATGTAGTTGGAGCTGGAATTTTCACTGGAATTACTGTAATACTGTACCCTGTATCTGTTGTAAAGACTAGGCTACAGGTTGCTTCAAAGGCTGTTGCTGAGAAAAATGCTTTTTCAGTTGCCAAAAGCATACTGAGAACCGATGGAATTCCTGGTTTGTACAGAGGCTTTGGGACAGTTGTCACTGGTGCTATTCCTGCCAGGGTCATTTTTCTCACCACTTTGGAGACCACTAAAATTGCTGCTTTAAAGATAATTGAGCCTCTTAAATTGTCTGAACCTTCACAAGCAGCATTAGCTAATGGAGTTGCTGGCATGATGGGGTCACTTTCTACCCAAGCTGTATTTGTTCCCGTTGATGTGGTATGACTTTTTTTTTCCTTTCAAAATCATATGGAGTATTTTGTAATTTTTCATTTTCAGAAATGGTTTAGGTAGGTCGATAGGTCTTAGTTAATTGTATTTTTTTTATTTGCTTGATGTGAAAATATGAAATACCATTATAACTTCTAGTGATGTGATTCATTGGATTAATCTGAAATTTACCAATCCTGATTGAATTAGCATTTTTGATCTTGTAACTTAATCCAGACTGTAATCCAAGTTCTAATCTATTTGATTGTAGTTTATGTCTATGTGCTTCATGTTAGTGTTTTTGGTTGGATATTTGGCAATTTTCTTAGAATATTTGATTGGATAAGGTTGGACACTTGGACTTGATTGTTTGACATGGTTGTTTATGTGGTCCTTGAGTTTAACTTGGTATCTTTTCTCTCACTATAAAAGGTCAGTCAGAAATTGATGGTACAAGGATACTCTGGCCATGCAACTTATAGTGGTGGCCTAGATGTTGTGCGCAAGGTCGTCAAAGCAGATGGAATTCGAGGACTGTATAAAGGTTTTGGGTTATCAGTTATGACATATGTCCCATCTAGTGCTGTCTGGTGGGCAAGTTACGGCTCGAGTCAGCGCATATTTTGGAGGTGAGATTTGCAATTTTGGCCTCTTTCATGAAAATGTTTGGTTAAATGTGTCTTAATTTTTTAGTTTAATTTAGGACTTGCAGCATTGATATGATAAATTTAGGACTTGTAGCATTGATATAATTTAGGAGTTGGTGATGTATGTGCTTTGGCCTGTACAAATTTTGAAATATAAGTCCATATGTGATGACTATCTTGTAGTGTATTGGATGAAACCTATTTTAAGATGCCTTATTTATTGATTGTATCATCCACATTGCACCACCTTTTCCATTTCTTGAAAATTGTTTCAGACTTGATTTGTTTTAGGTGGTTAAGTACTGGTAAAGAACACGAAGGGGCAACCCCCAATTTGTGGACCATTGTGGGTGTTCAAGCTGCTGGTGGTGTCACTGCTGGTGCTATCGCTTCCTGCATTACAACTCCCTTGGATACCATCAAGACTCGTCTGCAGGTGAAAATGACTCTTCCATACCCTCACCCCTAGCCCATCAAAGCTAAAGAGGAAATTGGTGCTTTATACCATGATAGGCAGCTTTAGTTGGTAGAATCAGGTTTACGCTGGTTGTAGTAGATTGATGTTTGAATCCTAATGCTCATATTTCTTGAATCCTAACAGATGTGATGGCAATATTTTGGAATGAGGAAGTGGGAATGAAAAATTTCCTCAATATCTGTGTTGAACATATCTCTATGTTATTAGTACATATCTCTATGTTATTAGTTTAATTAATCATCTCTTACATCAACCGTCTTTTGGCTAATTGATTTGTTAAAGTAGAAGAATGTATGTCTTGTGGCTTCTACTTGTCAACTTATGCCAAATTGGCAAGGAGACGAACCTAGGCTGAGGGTGATATGGTGTAGATTCTCTCATTGTCAAGAGCTACTGGCTGCATGAGTGCTGATTCTTTTTGTTTATGTATTAGGTGATCAGACAGGAAAGCAAACATGGTGCAGTTCAAGTGGTAAAAGGCTTGATCTCTGAAGAAGGCTGGAGAGGTTTATACAGAGGTCTGGGCCCAAGATTTTTTAGTATGTCGGCATGGGGGACTTCAATGATACTGTCTTATGAATATTTGAGTATGTCTCCTGAAACCTGTTCCATCCTTTTGTTATTTCCTCTTCATAATCACAAGTAGACCTACCACGGTGAACAAGTCACCCAAGCACCCCCCTCCCGATAAAAAAAGGAAGGAAAAAAAAAACCTACCATGAACCGAGTTTCTGCTTAAGCAGTCTAGTAACTACGGTATGATGAATAACTCTAAGATAAAGAAATATATGCCCTGTTTGGATGACAACTTCTGGAAGAACTTATGGCTATTTGGAAGGGAAATAGAGGATTGACCCTGGGTTCTTACTTCTGTTTGTTTGTTAAAAATACTTTCTCAATTCAGACGATTGGATAAAGAAATTTTCAGATTTACAATCTACTTGTTTCACTTTTATATTTGAAACTAATTTGTGTAAAATTGTTCAAAGAAATTCAAGTCAGATTCTTTTATAGCTTTTAATGTTCTGAACACCTTTTTTTTTTGTTGGTAGGATTCTGAACACCTCAATAATTGACTGTTATATACTTGTAATATTAAATAGCCAATAGATCATAATGTAATGATAAATATTTTATTTTCAAAAATAAATTATATGACTGAATGAAAATTTCTTAATGACAAATTAGAATCATGCCCACACACATTTTAGAAAATAGTAATGACCAAGTGGAGAGTTAAATTAGCTGACATGACAACTAATCTATTTCAATACTCCGTAACTGTTAATTGCTTAGGCCCTTCTTTTGTCAGTGTTTATTATCCTTAACTTCTGATGCTTGCTGATAAATTGCTCTGATTTTCTGCACAGAACGTCTGTGTGCAAAGGAAGATTAATAGATTGATTCAACTCATTCGACAATGCCTAGACGCAATTTCAGTTGCATATATGAGGATTCAGCTCATCTTCTGTTGCATGTGGATGCTAACAATGAAACTTTGTCAAAGTTTTCGATTTGGAGGGGATCACGATGGCCTCATTTCGTTGTCATTGTTATCAAGGAAATCGGTCTCCTGCTCTTGTAAGGTCTATTCCTTGGATCTCACATCATTATTTTGCAACTGGATCTTTGCAACACAAAATGGCTGCTCTCACCTTAAGAGATTAGATTCTTCAGTTGATTTTCCCAGCACACACTGATGATTACTACTACATGAATTGTTGATTCGTAGGAACATCTGAAATAAAGACTTCATTCTTAATAGAATATATTTGAAAATGCTCTACTCATGGCTCGTATAACGCTGGGATTTTTCTTTGAATTTGTATAAACTTTGAGAAAAAAAAAAGCAATGCCTATTGTCTTTTTATTGATGAAATATAATAAATGTCAGATTTACTGCGTATTCTTGAGGATAAAACAGGTAATGGTTTTAGGTTAATGCATCCGTGGTAGTGTATAGGGTTGTGACTTGCGACCTTTGATGGTCCTTTGGATTTTCTTCTTCTCCTTTTTTTTTTTTTTTTTTCCCGAGAATCAACATTGTATCTCATTCCATTTCCTTATTGAAAATGATAGCAATGTCATCTGGAAGTGACTCAACAGAAAACCATAACGCATGACTAACTGGCCTGATCGCCGCTAATGCGTGAGCGACCTTGTTCCCAGTCCTACGAACGAATTTAAAGGTAATTGAATCGAAAAAACTAGCTTGGGAAAAAATGACAGCAATAATATTATAAATCAGCCCCCTTCCCTGCGTCTCCCGTTGAAGCTTGTGCACCAGCGACGGGCAATCAGTCTCAATCTCCACTCGCTTGATGCCCCTTTCCCTTGCTAACTTGATTGCCCATCTAATCCCCTCAGCCACCTCCACATCCTCTGTGGACTCGATCTCCTGCTGCCCACACACAATCAGCTCGCTCAGATGGTTTCTTCCAACAACCCCTACCGCCGTTCTGCCCAGGCCAACGCTGGCATCGCAATCAACTACGCTATTTTATTGGATTTATGTAGATTTGTAGTTTCGACACTGTGAAGAGATTGGGAGAGACCAAGAAAGAAGTCCAAAGAGCAAGAAACAAGCCAAGGAAGGGTTAGGAGACAAATCGGGAAGCTATGGAACAAGAGCGGAAATGAAGGAACATGGAGAAATCATCTCTTTAAGCTTCTGAGAACTTCGAATCAGCTTATGGTGTTTTCATGAGAGTTGTAGTCCCTGAAAAGAGTTTTCCAACGCATATTCATTTGCGTCAATTGAACAAACGACGACTCCAGAAAGTGCATTACAAGTTCGGTCTATCTAATCTGTCAGCAAGAGCGGCGCCCGCCAGTTTTCTAGCGGCGTCCGCCGGTCTCGCTGTTTCCGGATCTGCACAACGCGGTCCAATTCTATCTTTGTGAAAACTCTATCTATCTTTTCTAGGGTTTTGGCCGACGGCTTTAGGTTTTATAAGGGACTTATTTGTAGCCGTTTGAAGGCAATCTAACAATCGACTAACATTCATATTTTCAGCCACCTTTTCTCTTTCAATTCATTAGGTTTTTAGGTTTTGTTTTACATTCAAGAGAAGGAAGTTAGGTAAGTCGTGGTCGGCTAATTCTCCGTTGTTTCCATCTATCCTTTTGAGACTTGGTTGTTTGTTTGTGAGTTTCTAATGAAATAATATTTCTTTCTTTAATATCTTTCGATTTCCCTTGTGTTTATTGTTGATATTATTATGATTAGTTACCATGATAGTATCTTGCTAGGTTTTTGTTCTTTCGTCATTGAATGAATTTCGTAGTAGCATGCTTAGGATTGTGAGAACCTTGTGTGATCATGACTAAGTAGGGATTTCGACATATGTCTTAAACATCGGTTACCTTGTTTACTTGATGTTATTCATATGCCTAAATTCTTAGGAACTTTTGCTATCTTTATGTTAAATCTATGTCGTGCTTTGGTTACATAAAGGTGTAAGGGGTTAAATTCCCCCGTTGTGGTTTAATCTATATAAACTAAGATGGGAGGAATCCGTAGAGAACAACTTTAATTGGATTTAACGACCAATAAAGCCAACCAATGTCGAGAGTTTGTGGGTGCAAACATCTCGTTTATCTATCCCTTGCCTTTGTTTAGATTAGTTTCTTTGATTCTCGATCTATTTCATCTCTTTGCTTTTAATTGATAAATACACAAGATATCGAAATACTTGTTTCTCTATGGGATCGACCCCTTACTTGCATACTATACTAGTTTGTTTTTTTAGGAATTATTTTGATAAGGGAAATCAACTACTTTTCCTTCGTCACTTTACATAACAAGATTGATTGAATTTGAATTTTTAGCCCCTTTTTTTTGTAGTCTAATTTGTTTGAAATGGATAGGTGGTCTAAGATTGCACAACATTTACCGAGGTGAACATATAACGAAATCAAGAACTAATGGCGAACGAGGGTGGAAAAGCAACCAAAGCAACTTAACATGGAATCCAATAGCTAGAGT
Organism: Persicaria tinctoria; assembly: GCA_037127255.1. NCBI lineage: Eukaryota > Viridiplantae > Streptophyta > Magnoliopsida > Caryophyllales > Polygonaceae > Persicaria > Persicaria tinctoria. The sequence continues at coordinate 12,071,424 of JBANSL010000007.1, read as the reverse complement.
TTTGAGTCTTATGTAACATGTTATTTTGTGTACATGTATATGTATATGTGTATATGTATATATGTATATATGTATATATGTATATATGTGTGTTTTCATTTTGTAACTTTTAAGTAACATGTTATTTTTATGTATGACACGTATTCGACTTCCACAAACTCATATTTCTAGTATTGGTAAATTAAAATTTAATTTTTATTCATCTTTCAAATTTATTAAAAAAAATCATAATTATAGTAATATCACATATTGGACATCCAATTCACCCGCATCACCCGCTCCAACCTGGTTTCCCCTTCTTTTGGCTAAGCAACACTCCTCTTTTCTCTTCCCCCCACACCCATGCCTTCCCCATTTTGGGAAATCTGCCAACAGATCCCACACCAAATAGTAGCAGCCCCTACTTCCTCCCATTTGATTCCAAATCCACACCCACTCCTCTTTGTTCGTTTACCTCTGAATTTAGAAATTGCAGCTCAGCCTCTCCCCTTTTAAAATGGATCTCAATCAAACCCCAAATCACAACCCATTTCATTGCAAAAGAAAACCCAAACACCTCCCGGAAATTGTTCTTCACTCCCAACTTGTTCACTGCCTTAGCAAGGCCACCAGACGCGCCTCCCCTCTCCGAGAGCCACCAGATCACCGCTACCTCCCCTCATGCCGCCAGAAAGCACCGCTGCCCTATTTTCCGATTGCATCTCCTGAGCACACCCAAGCGCTGCCTCTGTTCTCCCAAGAGCCGAGATCGGCGGCTTCGCCTTTTTCACTTCTCCCTTCGAATCAGGCCAGCAGCCCAGGTTTCTTTTCTCCGACGTCCTAGACGCACCGAGCTGCCCAGAATTAGGCCCGGAATCTCTTACACCGCCCCCTTTCTTCTTCTCTTCATCCATTTTCCGTTCAAGGCTGGTGTGGTAAGCTCGTTTCTTCTCTTTTCGTCCTCAAATACCATAAAGCTACGCCTTTAAGCTATTACTTTCTTCCCTAGGCCAATTCCGATGTCAATCCATCTCCGACGAGCCTTTGGCGCCACTTCGAGTGTTTTTCCGGCAAAACGAAGCCCTCGGTGAGAATCTCTCTCTCCTTTCTTTTCCGATTCCGTGTCTCTGTGTCGGGGAGATGGTCGGACCTCAGAGCCACTGTCAGCGAAGTTCCTTTTTCTCCCATTCTTTAACTTGTGGGTCCCTTTTCCACCTTACTGTCACATCACTCCCTCGGGCCCATTTCTTTTTTTTAAGGGTCTTGTTAGATACACCGCAAATGGTAGTTAAGGATTTACACGTCGTTAATAACGTGCATGCACGTCGTCATTAACGTGTAAATGTGGTGGGTGGGAAATAAGTGCACGTCGAAAGAAACGTGCAGTACTGCACGTCATTAACAACGTGCAAGAGTGCACGTCTTCAATGACGTGCAAATGGTACTTAGGGTTGAAGGCGGTTGGGTTTAGGGTTTACCGTTTAGGGTTTATGGAATAAAAACGAAGGGTTTAGGGTTTAAGGTTTAGGAGAGGTTTAGGGTTTATGGTTTAGGGTTTAAGCAATTACGAGCCTTGGTGAGTTTTATTGGCAAGTGAAAATTAAATGCTAAGCAATAATTCTTAAGGTTTTCATTCGGATAATATGCGAATAGTGTTACAAGGCACGGAAAAAAAAGGTTTATATCCATAATTGTAATAGACTCGTGGAATAAAATCTAGACAAAGTGTAAAAGGCGACCGAAATCAACACGTAAGGCTCGAAATCTGTCAAACTGAGCTTGAAAAGGAGCATCTCATCATTCGACGCTTGGTTGATGATGTGCAACCCATTCTAGCGCAGGCGGCAGAATATGAGCGTTAAGACGCAACCAGATCTATGAGAACGGAAAATTAGAGTTAGAGTATTGACATATAGATGAAAAGTAAGAATATGTAATATAAGACGATTGAAGTCGTACCGCGGCAAAAATGGTCTTGGTTTCCGATGCAGGCTAAACCAAGGGTTGCTGATTGAGGGTTGTTACCGGGTGTCGTCGAGGACATGGGGAGATATGTGAACGGATGATGCCAAGCTAGGACGATGAGTGGAATCTGATATACTGTTGCAAATACTAAACCCATGATGGGTAGCTCTATCCAACGTCTCCTATCACCATGCACAGGTCCCGCCCATCTCTGGTTGTCGATGAACTGCTGGAATGTGTACCCTCCCATATAACAACCGGCGTAGAGATCGGCATGGTCCTCTAAGTGATTGCATAATAACGTTTTCAGTTCTGGGAAACCAGACTCGCCGATCGATGATGTCAATGAGGCCAAAGCACGGTAGCCACAATGACCATCTCAAATAGTGTCCCTGACACCCTGAATATGTCCGAGCATGAAGGGATCAACGTTGTTTCGACCCCAGTTAAACCCTCCGAACACATCATCACATCCATGTCGAGTTGTGGTCGCTTGTGGACGATTTCGATCAACATGTCGAGCATCACGTGCTTCTTCTCTCTCAAAATTTGCCCTGAACTCCTCGTATGGCAACGGATTGGTTCTGCAGGCATTCCTCGACCCCCGAGGCCTCCCTTTCGATCGGACACTTGAAGATGAGGGTGGGTGGAGGTCATCGTCGCATACATTGTTGGAAGTCGTGTATGAAGATGACAGTTCATACGGGAGTGGGGTGTCGTCGATGTCAGTCCATGACAAATAGTCGAAGCAGTTTTTTGAGATTAATGTCTTTACCTGATAAAAAAGGTTGACTTTATGCGCCCTCGTTGGCCATTTGAAGCGGTCGATCTCTAAAGCAGTTTGCATCTCATGCATTTGGCAATCATTGACTCTATAGACTGCATCTATGACGACGCAGAAGTCACCATTCGATGAGTGAAGTGCCTCCTTGAGAACCTTGTGTTGACCCTCAACTCTGTACACAGTTTCACGTAAACATTGAAGTTCATACCACTAAATGTTTGATGACATATCATATTGTAATGGGAGATAGGAAGTACAGTGTACCTTTTGTTGTACGCGTGCCGAAATGTAGAACATTATCTGTGTAGGATCGTACGATGTTCCTTCTGTACGGAAGCCACACCGTCTCCAAATTATACACCATCACACCTGGGAATGGGTGTCATCTCTCGTGTAGCGCTCGACGACGTCGGTTGAATGATTCCTCCGTCTTCGATTGGAACAACCCCCAACAGTTGTCTTTGAAGATGCAAACGTGACTTAAATTCTTTGTGATCTTTAGTACAGCTATCCAAACCCTAACCAAAGCGCCTAACCCTTACCCTAGCTTGGCCAGCCCTCACCCTCCTAACCCTGGCCCTAAGCCCCCGAACCTTAATTTGTCCGTGAATTCGTGAGGATTGAGAAATCGAACAAGATTGAGAATTGCGGATTAAGGATTTAGGATTCTTGATGATTGAGGATTTAGGATTCGTCATGATTGAGGATCCAAATAGTGAACACAATATAAAAGTGAATATAATATAAAGGCAAGTACAAAAGATGTAATAATGTAACAACTATACAACCAAATAATATAACAATATAATCACGGTGATCTGGTGGACCGTACAACATCATCCATATTATAAAACTATATTATAAAAACTATAAAACTATTAATATAAAATAAAATAATTAAATAATTTAAATAACATACCGGTGGGGTCGGAACAGGCGACACCTCCATACATCGCCGCTTCCGCGGCGGTAATAGGGCCTACGTCGCATCCGGCACCACCACCTCCGCCTTCGGCTGCTCTCCGGCCGCCACCTCTGCTGACGTCTGCTCCTCCTCCGCCACCACCTCTTGCACCACCACCGTCCCACCACCACCACCATCCACCGCCACCGCATGCTCCTCCTCCGCCACCGCCTCCTGCACCTCTACCGCCCCACCACCACCACCCTCCACTGCCTCCACCACCACACCCCCACCTCCTTCCATCTCCATCTCCGTCTCTCTCTCCAACGCCTCCAACTCCGCCATCGGCACCACCACCTCCGTCTCCATCTCCGGCTCTCTCTCCATCTCTCTCTGTCTCGGAATCTCTCTCTCTCGTCGCCGACAACCCTCGCTCTCTCTCTCTCTCGTCGATCTGGGATGTGGAAGTGGAGACGAAGGGCCAAGTTTTTTGGTTTTTTAGAAAACGTGGTAATTAACGTGCAGATTTGCGGTGTGTATAGTTTCCGTATATATAGTTTAACTCCAATTTTAAAATGAGAAGGGAGAATGGAATGGGTTTTAATGGGGCCTAAATTCTTCAAAGATAAAATTAGAGTTTTGGGCCTATGGTTGGGTCCGAAATTCTCCAAATAAAAAGGGGATTATGGGCCTATTCTTCACCTTCAAATCAAAAGGAATTCTTTGGGCCTGTTTCACCAAAATAAAATCGGTTGGGGTTTTAAGCTAAAAAGGGGCCGGATTTTGGAAGTTTATAAAAAGGGGTGGTTTTCGGAAAATGAAAATAAAGGGCGGTTTTGGGTAATTTCAAAAGGGTCAGATTTTATAAAATAAAATGGTGGGGTGTATTTTATAAAGCATAATTATTAAGAGTATTTTAAGATAACACTGTATATTAAGAGTATTTGAAAATAAATAAATAATATGGTCTTGTAAAATAGGGAGATTTAAAGATATGATCGGATTTAAATCGAAAAGGAATTTGACGAACATTTTCCAAGATCGGAAATTCTAACTATTTGGCTCGGGTTTTAAACGGTTTTGAGACTAACTTGGGAATCTAATATGTTCAATGACTGACTAGCATGTTGATATGATTGATTGACTAATATCATGACTTTTGTGGACTAATGACATATATGAATGACTAACGACATGATGAGATGTTAGAGTTATGTATCGTTTGATTTATGCTTTATGAACTATGGCGAAAATGATGAACTTTGAGATATATGACTATGCAGATTTATTATTGCGGATATATGAATGTGTTTGAATAGAACGATGAGAATGATGTGATCTTACGGAATGTGGCAATATGGTGAATGACTGAACTTGATGGAATGATGGTTTCGATGTGTATGATGATATTGAATGACGCGTGCCCGATTATAATGGAATGCATTTACGAGCTGGCCAGTCTCCTCCCTATCGGAAGGGGTGGAGGTAGGAGAGGGATATACCATTTGATTTTTTGTGTTAAGGCCTTTTTATATTCATACACTTGATCTTAGGAGCATGCTAATGTGTTAATATTCCGCCTCGCATCTAGAAACATCTTTATTAGGTATAGCCTCACTCATAATGGAATGTAAATGCCATTATAAAAAACAAGAAGGAAAAATGACCAAGAATAATACCAACTATCATTCGTGAACCAAAAATAATACAAATTTTCAAAAATACCAATTTTTTTTTTATGGAACAAAATTACCAATTAGTATACAAACTATATCCAATTAAACTTATTTTGATACCATGACTATAATTTAGAAACGAAAAAATAATTTAAACTCAAAGTATAATTAACAAGAAGATTGGGAAAAATTTGTAAAATGCAGGGGAAAACTATAGGACTGTTCATCGTCTTCTTCCTCCAGCCCTTGACAAACCCAGATCTCGGATCCTCTTTTCTTATTCTTACTCCAGGCCCTCCACAAACCAGAATCCTGGACCCTCTTTTCGTCTTTCCGTTCGAATGGCTGCTGCGATTTCTTTCTGAGCCAACTGTGGATATGCGCCTCTTCATTTGTGCCAATATGCTAAAATTGGGGGAAAATTTTGTCGTCGAGCACCGTGTTCGTCATGATTTCGGGATCTCGGATCCTCTTTTTTCTCTCTCTGTTTGCTTGTCGGAGGCTTGTTTCGGTGCCCTTATGGGTCGGAGAATGCGAAACTCAACGTTCGTCACTTTTATTTTTCGATTTCAAAAATACTTAGGGAGATCTTAACTTTTTATAAGATCTGGCAAATTTTGGGGCCAATTTGCAGATTTTGATTCTTTGTTAGAGGATTCTGTTGATTTTGTGGAGGATTTGGGAGATTTGGGGTTGACGTTTATGGTTTGGAGATTTGGGCAAAGAAGACGATGAACAGTCCTGTAGTTTTCCCCATTTTACAAAATTTTCCCAATCTTCTTGTTAATTATACTTTGAGTTTAAATTATTTTTTCGTTTCTGAATTATAGCCATAGTATCAAAATAGGTTTAATTGGATATAGTTTGTATACTAATTGGTAATTTTGAAAGTTCGTATTATTTTTGATTTACGAGTGATAGTTGGTATTATTCATGATAATTTTTCCTAAAAAAAAATCAAAAAAAGGAGGTGTGTTTGGTTCGGGCTGGATATACTTGAAAGTTGAAACGGGTCTAATTCCGTCCTTAATTTTATTTCTAGACAATTCAGTTCTCTCTCCCAAATAATAAAACAAACAAATAATGCATTAACTGAAGATGATAATCACGAGATTGATTTATCTTTTACTCGAAATTTTTCGTTGTTAGAGGATATGTAGCACTAATGAAAGTATTGTGCAAATGTGAAGTATTTTAAGGGGCTACTTTACGCACGATCAATTCTTCATCAATTGCACCGTGTTGATAACGACTTTCAAAGTCGATAGAAATTCAGCTTGTGGACAACTTGTCAACACCAGCTTCTTGAGTCATTAAAATATCTACCGACTCTGGAAATCGATGTTAGTAGACTATTTTTCAAGCACACATGCTTACCGACTTTGAAGGCCGGTGTTGTCATCGTGCACTTGACGAAAAATTGGCCGTGCAAATATTAACTCATATTTTTAATCTAGTTTTGAGTTTATTTTTCATTTTATTTCTAAAAAAATCAGATTTTTTTTTATTGAAGAAAAGTGTTTTTTTATCTAAATAGAATGTATTTTAATTCCTAATAAAAAAGAAAAAAAAAAGAATGTATTTTAATTAAAAAGTAAAGCACATTATTTTTACAATCTTCTTATTCAAAAGGGCTATTTTATCTTGAACAAAACAAAAGGGGCTATTTGAAGATGATCAAGTTGATCATCAATGAAGAGAGAGCAAGAAACGAGAGAGAGAAAGAGCTTGAACAGATTCTGTTATTCCACAATACAGTGTAATAGTTGGTGTAGTTAGTTACAGGAAGCTGTATTTATAGTGTGACATAGGCCTATACAAGTTGATCATTACACTACATTTAACACTCCCCCTCAAGCTTGGACCGTGAAAACATATTTGTAACTCCAAGCTTGCCCAGCAACTTAGTGTACTGATCTTGAGCAACAATCTTAGTGAATATATCAGCAGGTTGGTCTCCAGTAGCTATGTAACCCAGTTGAACCTCCTTTTGCAGCACTTTGTCTCTCACAAGGTGGCAATCCACTTCTATATGCTTGGTTCTTTCGTGGAATACGGGATTCCTTGCAATGTGTATAGCTGACACATTATCACAGAACAATCTAACATGCTCTTGTCGATTCATTCCTAGATCAGTTAATAGTTTGATCAGCCAAGTTACCTCACGGCATGTAGTGGCCATCGACCTGTACTCAGATTCAGCTGAAGACATGGCTACATAGGTTTGCTTCTTCGTTCTCCATGAAATTAGTGAGTTCCCCAGCAATATGGTGAATCCAGTGAGCGACTTTCTTGTCATTGGGAAGCTTTGCCAGTCGGCATCACAAAAGGCATTCAATCTCAGTTCAGATTTACTTGACAAGAGCAATCCTTGACCAGGGGCATTCTTGAGATATCTCAGAACATGCTTCGCAGCCTTCCAATGTTCATTCCTTGGATCATGCATGAACTGACTCAACATTTGCACAGCATAGCAAATGTCTGGCCTGGTGATAGTTAAGTAGATTAGCTTACCTACCAGTCTCCTGTAAGCATTTGGCTCTACTTCATCTTTATCACCTTCCAATGAAAGCTTCATCTTTACATCCATAGGAGTTGCAGCTGGCTTGGAACCTGTCATTCCAGCTTCTTGAAGCAACTCTATAGTGTACTTTCTTTGATTCAAGAAGATTCCTTCTTTTCTTCTATCCACTTCTATCCCAAGGAAATACCTCAATTCCCCTAAATCCTTCATTTGGAAGTGTTGATTTAAATGCATTTTCAGTCGAGCAATCTCTTGCTTATCATCAACTGCAATTATCATATCGTCCACGTATACAAGTAACACTGTAATAGATCCCCCTTCCTTCCTTGTAAACAGTGAGTAATCTGCCTTAGACTGCACATACCCAGCTAGCTTTACTGCTTGAGAAAACTTTGCAAACCACTGTCTTGGTGCTTGCTTTAATCCATAAAGAGATTTTTGCAATCTGCACACCATGCCTTTGTACTCACCATTGCTCTCCCCCTGAGGACAAAGCATGTGTTTTAACTGAGCATAAGCTGGTGGGAGTTCCATGAACACCTCTTCTTCAAGATCTCCATGAAGAAAGGCATTGGTGACGTCCAATTGAGAGATATGCCAATCCCTCACTGCAGCAATGGCTAAGACAGTCCTGACCGTGATCATCTTTGCTACTGGTGCAAAGGTTTCACTATAGTCAATGCCCTCTAATTGAGAGAACCCTCGAGCCACTAGCATGGCCTTGTGCCTTTCCAATGAGCCACCAGCTTTGAATTTGAGTTTGAAGAGCCATTTGCAACTGACCACTGATTCAGTATTGGACCTGGGAACTATCTCCCAAGTATTATTCCTTTCAAGACCAGAGAGTTCAGTGATCATAGCTTGGCACCACTCATGATGCTGCAATGCTTCCTTAACAGAATGTGGTTCAGTAAGTGAAGCTACATTATTTATGAATGTGTGATAAGATGAAGAGCATGAGGCATAGGACAAAACAGAAGAAAGAGGATAAGGTGTAGTGACCTTACTTTGAGAAGAGATGACTGCAGATGGTGAAGAAGTGGAAGAGCAAACGTAGTCTTGGAGCCAAGATGGTGGTCTGTGTGTCCTTGTAGAATGCCTGGTGGGGTTGGTAATTGGTAAAGAAGGTACAACATCAAAGGTGGGTGGTACAGGAGAAGGGTTATATCTGGCAAAGTTATCCAGGTTGTCAACTGGATTTAAGAAAGTGGAATCCATAGTTGGTTGGTCAACAATAGGCACTGGTGTAAAAGCTGGTAAGTTGTTTTCAGGGATAGGATCAGAGATGATCAGATCATCAGCAAAGGAAGGGTAGGTAACAGGAGATGCAGGTGAGGACTGCACATTTGGAGGTATCTGTGGTTTGGGCAAAGCAAAGGGAAAAATGTTTTCATGGAAAAGTACATCTCTGCTAACACAACATTTCTGTGTTTTCAAGTTGTAAAGCTTGTACCCTTTATACCCAAAAGGATACCCCAAGAAGACACATGGGTCTTCCCGAGCATCAAATTTCTTTCTTTGAGATGTTGCAGTTGACATGAAACATAGGCATCCAAAGACACGAATTCTGGAGTAGTCAGAAGGTTTGTGAAACATTATTTCATAGGGAGTTTTGTGGTTTAATAAGGGTGTAGGGAGCCTGTTGATTATGTAAGTGGATGTGAGAATACAATCCCCCCAGAATTTCAAAGGAAGAGATGCTTGGAGTCTCAATGCTCTAGCCACCTCTAAGATGTATCTGTGTTTGCACTCTACTCGGTCGTTTTGCTGAGGAGTAGCAGTACAAGATGTTTCGTGGACAATACCCTTCTCTTTAAGAAACTGAGATAGGGAGGAATTTAGAAATTCAGTCCCTTGATCTGATCTCAAGGTTTCAACAGACACATCAAACTGTTTTTCAATCATGGTAATGAAAGATTGAAGAATAGAGAAGGTTTCAGTTTTAGATGTCATAAGAAATGCCCAGACACTACGACTCTTGTCGTCAACAATGGTGAGAAAGAATCGATGGCCATTGTAAGTAGGCGTATCAAAAGGCCCCCAAAGATCACAATGCAACAATTCAAATACACATTTAGCCAAAGATGTACTAGTATGAAAAACATTTCGGGTTTGTCTTGCTTGTGGGCAAATGGAACATACAAAGTCAGGGTTACCAACTGTATCAATTGAAGATAGATGTTGTAGCTTTACAAAAGGGGCATGCCCAAGTCTCATATGCCAGATAACATTCTTATCTGTCTCATGTTTGGAAAGAAAAGGCGGTATGTAAGGCATTGAAGAGCATACAGAATGTAGGTTTGATGTTACAGAGTCTGGTATAGGTGAATGGCTTGATGGACACACAACTCGGCCATTTGAGTCCAAGAGCAGATGATATAATCCTCCCACCTCTTTACCAGCTGCAACCACCTTCCTCGTTGCAAGGTCCTGTATGAGACATTGATTGTAAAAAAAATGAACACTGTAATTGAGATCATGAATTAGTCGGCTAATAGAAATCAAATTGAATTTGAAGTTTGGAACATAGAGAGCATCTTTGAGAGTGAGATGAGTGGATAGGTTTGAGATACCAACATGAGTAATGGAATTAGTAGTTCCATCTGGGAGGTGAATGACAGTGTGTTTATGATGTGTAATGGGAGAGGGTTGATCCAAGAGAGACTTATCACACACCATATGATCCGTAGCTCCGCTATCTAAAATCCACACCTTATTATTGAAGGCACTACAGCAAATGAGCTTACCTGCCACATTCACCTGGGCAAACTTATCTTTTTGCTGCTCCATAAGGTTGAACAAGGAGCTCATCAATTGCTGTTGCTCTGAGGTCAGGTTCTGCAAGAAGGTTGGATGACTATCACCAGGTGTGTCTGCTGCATTTGCTTTGTAGCGTTGATTCCCAAAGTCCTTCTTTTGCTCACCATCCCTCTTCCGTTCCTCAGTCTCAGGCTTCTGAGGTTTGTACTTACTCTTGTAGTGCCAACTTGGATAGCCTATGATCTCCCAGCAACGATCCATCTTGTGATTTCCATCACAATGACCGCATTTTTCCTTTCTTGGACGATCTGATCGGCTTCTATCCTGGTTCTTATCAGAGTTCTTCTCATGATTGGCCATTAGAGCAGTAGATTCTTGCTTAACACTCCATGTAGAGGACATCTTGTTGCTCAGTTCATCTTGAACCAGAAGAGCATGTGCTGTGCTCGCCGATGGTAGCGGCGTGGTCAAGAGAAGTTGACGCCGAGCAGCAGAAAATTTGTCTCCGAGTCCCATCAGGAAGGTCATTAGCTTCTCCTCATGTTCCGCTTTCTCGATCTGAGAATTCAGATCGCATTCGCATTTGCCACATCTGCAACGAATAGGAGTTGTCATCCCTGACAATCGTTGCCACAATCCCTTCAATTTGGTGAAATAATCTGTGATAGAGGTATCGCCATTCTGGACACAGTCTTGAATCTCTTTCCGAGTCTGAAAAACCAAAGGGCCATTTCGCTGGCCGAAGCATTCATCAAGATCGTCGATCATCTGTTTTGCTGTGTCAAATTCGTCGAGTGTGGCATAGATTTCCTTCGATACGGTGTTGAGAATCCAAGAGCAGACCATATCATTGCATCTATGCCACATCGCTGAATTTTCCCTAGCTTCCGACAAGGTACCATCTACGAATCCTGTTTTGTTCTTGACAGAAAGGGCTTTCATCACTGATTTCCTCCATCTCCTATAATTCTCTCCAGTCAATTGAATCGTAGTAAGAGTCATACCGGAGTTCTCTGATGGATGTATGAAGAACGGATTCTGCAGATCGGCGGTCGTCACAAACTCATTCCGGCGTCACTCCCTTTCTGGTTGCTCTGGTGTTGATGACGCCATTGATTCCGATCGAAGTGAGGCGCAGCAAGTTGAGAGAAATCAGATCGCTCCACCTAGCTCTGATACCATGAAGATGATCAAGTTGATCATCAATGAAGAGAGAGCAAGAAACGAGAGAGAGAAAGAGCTTGAACAAATTCTGTTATTCCACAATACAGTGTAATAGTTGGTGTAGTTAGTTACAGGAAGCTGTATTTATAGTGTGACATAGGCCTATACAAGTTTATCATTACACTACATTTAACACTATTATATACATGTTAAAAATGTTGTTAAGCGTGTGGTCATGATAATGGCTTTCGAACTCGGTAGATATTTTTGTCTAAAAATCGCTTGTCGATACTGATTTTTCAAGTCGGTAGAATATTTATTTGTTCAGGAAGCTAGGAAGCTGATAACAACAAATTGTTTTTAGGCAAAAATACCTATCAACTTAGAGAAAAACGATGTCATGATCATGCGTCTGCATGCGATATTTTAGTTGTGCAAATATCGAGTTGGTATCCAAAATGATGTTTGGTCTCGATCAATGTTCAAATATATGAGATATTACAACACAAATGTTTTTGTTGAGACCTGGTTGTGGATGGTCATTAAAAGACCCCTCCACGTCGGTTATAAGCCATTAGAATGAGTCTTTGACAGGGCTGGCATTTGGGCGGTGCATGAGGTCTAACCGCACAGGGTCCGGAATTTTTTTGGGGCCTAATTATATATGAAGCGGTACATACTAACATAAAATTATCCTGGCTCACTGGTTTTGTGTTGTGTCCTCTTGCAAAAGAGACATGGTTCGACTCCTCATAAGAACACTTTTAATTTTATTGGGCCCTTGTTGTTCCCAGTTTTCAAAAGGCTAATTTTATCATGGCCCATCTCAATCTCCCAGTTTTAAAACATGAATATAGGTTATACAGGCCACACACCATTGATTAAAATTTTTTTTCTTACTTTTCATTTAAGTGAACATTTTCTTACCAATTACATTTTCAGTTTTCCACCCAAAAAAATACTGAATTAAACCAATAAAAATTATGTTTATTTATTTAAATTCTTCATATTAATAGGGTCAAGATCACCAACTAAACCATTTACATTTATGTTTAACTTGTTGAGTTGTTAACTAAATGTGAATTAACTACCCTCCTTCACATATTAAAAATTATTTGAACTTTTCTACAATTTTATAAAATTTTCATTTTTTTATTTAATACTGATTTTTTATATATAATTTCATATTGAGTACTAAAAATATGATTAATGAAAATCATAATTAATTTTAAATGCGTCAATTAAAATTTAGAAAGGTCTAAGGTTATTTTTTGCACAGGGCCCCGAAAATCATTGGAGCGGCCCTGGTCTTTGATAAGGATAGGGTAAAGTATACGGAGTATATAGATTCTATATCCTTATAGAATCTATATATAATGCAACACAAAATTATATCGAGTATAACTAAACATTAAAAAATATATATATAGATTCTATATCCTTATATTAATATATTTATAAAATTTTATTATGAAAAAACATGTTTTAAAAAAGGCGAAACTAATTAAAATAACCCGACCTTTAAGGTGTGTTAAAAATATATCCCAACCTTTCAAAGTGTAAATAAATATCCTAACCTTTAAAGGGGTGTTAAAAATATATCTCAACCTTTCAAATGTAATATAAATATCTCGACCTTTATAGATAATGTTAAAATAATATCTCAAAAAAATTTGTACAAAAAAAAAAACTAACAAGACATGCATATATGACAAAAAAAATTAATAAAAAAAACTTTAAAAAATCTATATAAAAAAATTGATATATTTACAAGTGTTTAATATTTCATTTAGATTATTTTTATATTTGAGGGATAACACCCATATTCGTATAATGGACCATTTAACTAATTTCGCATTTTTTATGAAAATTTAAAATAGAAAGAAGAATAATTAGAATTTTAGTAAATAAATTATGTAAAAAAAAGGAACAATTGAACAAAGAATATGGCCTGGAAAATTGAAATATAAATAAAGTGTCTTGAATTTTTTTTAAAATAATAAATGAAAAAACTTGTTTTCTTAAACCCTTCTATTAATTTTTTATATATTTTTTAAAAATTTTATTTTTTTATTAATTTAGTTTGCCACGTATGTATGCCATGTTAGTTTTTTTGGTAGAGAATTATAGGTTGATATATTTGAACATCACTTATAAAGGTTGATATATTTATCTTACATTTGAAAGGTAGGGATATATTTTTAACATATCCTTAAAAGTCGGAATATTTATCTTATATTTGAAAGGTTGAGATATATTTTTAACACAACCTTAAAGGTCGGGTTATTTTAATTAGTTTCGCCTTTAAAAAATAATAAAAATTATTTTCTAAAAGAATTGATATTTTAATTATCTATATTTTTAAAATATGAATTTTCGTAATAAAATTTTATAAACATATCAATATAAGGATATAGAATCTAATTTTTTTTTTTTAAATATAATTTTGTGTTGCACCGTAGAGCATCGAGCGGAGTAGAGGATCTGGACTGCGATGTAACCACAACAAGTTGCCCCAATGCGTCTCTTTGATGCGACGGTGATTTGGTGGTCTGGAGGTGATTGCAGGGTGGTCGTGGTTCTGTGGCGGTGGTGGTGCTGTTGTGGAGATATACATTTTATCATACACTTGAAAAGGCTAACATTCGGAAGTGCCTAGGTTCGAAGAGATGAAATGGATAGTGCGTCTTTAGAGAAATGATTTAAGATTCAAAATTATATCCAAGCTGAGAATTATTTTTATTTTATTAGTGTTAAGAAAATCTAATATTCGAGCCTTATATATATATGTGACCAACTGACCATTAGGAATTTAAATTTTGTAGACAATAAATAACAAACACTTGGGATTCATATGTAATAAGCTTCTCAAATGTGTGGGAAAAGATTGCCTACATTTGAGCTTCCAGACCCACGCTTTTACACTTCTCCTTATAGTTGGACTGAAAATTCATATGATAGGTTGTTATTGTCAGAGACGTGAATGAGATTATAAAGAGTCTCATAACGAAAGTTGAATATAACAAGTCTTAATATATAAGTCGGTGGACTGCTTTTTCTATTGCCAACTTGTTTTAGAATAGAACCTCGGCTTGTATGCTAGGCCAGTAGCGCATGTGCGCCCGTACACATGACCCCCAGTCATTGGTTCGAATCGGACTTTCACTTTGATAATTATTATTGATGTTATTAAAAACATGTAAAAAAGCCGCGAGAAAATCGAAAATCGTTAATTAAAAGTTAAAACAAACAACCAAGTTTAAAGATACCAAAGTTATCAATTCGTTGATAAATGAAAAAAAAAATCCTATGGGATCTCCGAATGTTTGAAGGCACGAATCAATACTGAGAGGCTGATCATATTTTGGAAGAGGGAAGGACTAAGACCATGTTTATCCGTTACTATTTAAGATACTAAAATTACTACTTTTTTATTCATCTCTCTGCCACATCAGCATAGCATCCTTTTCCTACTTTTTCCAGTTTAATAATAGCATCCATAGCATTCCACAATCCATTTTTTTTACCAATTCAATTTACGAATATACTCTTCTATAACAATTATTTCCAACATGTTTATAATATGATTATAATATTATATTAGTATTTAATTACTAAATTGTAATTATAAAATTTTGATTTAAAATAAAATAGAAAACTTCATTGATTAAACAAAAAGAAATTACACAAAAGCTAATACATAAACTAAATTGCATCGTACGAAACATAATACGAAATTTGCGAAATCTAATTGCCTCCACGTGTGGATCCCAATTTTTTCCAAATATATTCCTTCAAGTCTTCCCTAAGTCGGCGGTGCGTACCATTATCACGAAGATCATGCCTCTTCTTTATATACTCTTGCATAGTCGCGTGGCGCTTGGTCGAAAATGTCCAAGCATCGTCGTCAACCGGTGCAACCTCATCGCATACACCTTCCTCGGATTGTGGAATCTCGTATCCATGATGACTATAACCTTCTCGCTCGTCTTCCACGATCATATTGTGCAAAATGATGCATGCTCTCATTATCTTCCCGACCAAAATTGGATCCCAAGATAATGCTGGATAACGAACTATTGCGAAACGAGCTTGCAGGACTCCAAATGCTCTTTCCACATCTTTGCGAGCGGAAGCCACATATTGAGCAAATAGCTTCATTTTGGTTCCTTGAGGAGTCTTTGGTGCTTTGACAAATGTAGCCCATTCAGGGTAGATCCCGTCAGTAAGATAGTACCCCATGGAGTACTGGTGTCCCCTGATATTGAAATTAACATTCGGAGCTGTACCTTGTAAAATATCATCAAACACAGGGGATCGATCAACAACGTTAATATCATTATTTGTACTTGGGACTCCGAAGAAAGCATGCCACATCTCGTTCTTGAACTTTCAGGTTGTTGAAAAGTTTCTTGAACTCGAACAGTAGCAGCTTTCCATGCTTCAAAGCAAGCTTGAAGCTCACCGTCTCCGTCAGAGCTACTACTAGAAAGGAAAGGATTTGTGTTTAAAGAATTTGAATCGGGGCTAGCCATTTGTTGGTGCTTTGGGAAGGGATGAGTTCTGGATGTGGTGTGATTTTCTTCAAAGTATGCAATGTTCATTTATATAGAAATGTAGAAGTCACATGCAATTTCAGAATTTGGAATCTCGAAGACTGAAATTGAGTAGACAAGGCTCTCCTAAAAACTGACAACTCTCTATCACATGCAATTTCAGAATTTGGCATCTCGAAGACTGAAATTGAGTAGACAAGGCTCTACCACAAACCGACAACTCTATCACATGCAATTTTAGAATTTGGAATCTCGAAGACTAACATTGAGTAGACAAGGCTCTACCACAAACCGACAACTCTCTATCACATGCAGATTCAAAATTTAAAAATGACACAACATTTTAAATAAAGATAACTTCCACAAACCGACAACTCTTTGAATCGCTTTCCATCAGTCCTTGAAGTATAAAGCTCATGTGCCCTCATAACTCCATCCTTCTCCGCCTCGCCAGAAGCTCTCATTCGACTTGCCTCCTGAAAACAACCAATAAACTTAGCTACATTCGAATTGATTTTTTGCTAGTGCGCTTTACATTTCTTTCCATCTCTTTCCACTTGGTGTGGCTTCCTGTACTTCTCATAGAAGGCTCCGATTCTGTCCCAAAATGCATTTGAATCTTGGTCGGTGTTGATGACCGCGTCAGTCGAGATGTTTATCCAAGCGCTAACGAGAAGATTATCGTCTTCCACACTCCAAGTGGAGCGAGAAGAACGAATTGCATCAGCACCTTCTCCAACTTCACCCCGGCCTGAACCACGAGCCCCGCCACAACCACGCCCACGAGCACTGAGACGACCTCGACCTCGAGAACTAGAATCGACACCTTGTTGGGTGCTATAAGTTGGGATTGTTGTGAATTTTCACTTCTAGCAGTGCCTGGGGTAAGATTTTGTGGGTTTGAAGATAGAAGTTACTCGTAATAGCCTAGTCCATATTCTGAAGAAAGGGACATATTGTTCAAGCCAGAGAAGAAGAAATTATCAGCTTCATTTTGGGATCGATCCATGATGAGAAGAAGATGAAGAAGAATTAGTGTGTTCTGAAATGGTTGTGATAATATGTTTTTATAGCCAAAATCAGACCACAATCCAACTGAGGAGACAAGACTACTCTATACATCTATATTTTACGGGACAACACACTTCATATATACAGATCATTTATACCAATGTCACAAATGAATTAACCACATTTTTACATCCTCCAAACATTCAATGAAGTATGTTACGAACAAAAAATAAATTAATTGGACTCGGTATGAAGTTTCGAAAATTGCCAGAAAGTTTTGAACACAGTAAAACCCTAATTTGTTCGTGACGCGATTCCCTATCCGGAAAGGTATTATAATAAGCAATCGGACACCGAATGACCAAGATCTAATTTACCGAGCAAAATTACACTATAATTATATCAAAATAAATCATTTTTTTCAAATTACGTCGAAAAATATTCAAATTTGATGTCTATGTGTATATCAAAATAAATCATTATGGTAATTTTAATTTTTTTTTTTTACATTTTACATACCGAAATTAGCATTATTTAAATTTATTTACAATCGGCCAGACCTCATCTGGGCCATCCGTTCCTTTCAATCACAGCCGTTCGTGCATCCTCCTGTGGTGTGGCGACACGTGTCCTCCCCCTCTGCAGAGTCTCGTCATCCGTGGCCATCCTCACCGCGACACCTGTCCGTTTTTTGTTTTTGATTTCCGAAAAGAAAAAAAAAATCTAACACTACATTTATTACTCCCTTTGCATCCCTTTGGCATCGATGCTAATTAGGAATCTCACAAGCATCCATTCGGTTCTGATTGCAATATTTTATATTTTTTTTAGCTTTAGCATCTTAAATAGTAGTCCGATAAAAGTGGCCTAAAGGAGTATGATTCAGAAAATGGCCAAGTTAGAATGTACTAGCCTTTGCAATCTAGATGGAAGCCCCCTCCGACGGGCTTCATTAGATCGAATTGTCATTATGTTGTCGATCCAACTCTAGAATGTGTGCATTGGGTCTCATCATATTGTCAATTGATTTTAGGATGAAACTTCACTCAACTTTGTGTGTATGTCATATGAGAAATAACAGTCTTTCTTTTCATTCGAAATTGAACTTAAGAGGGTATTTGATTATAGTTTATATAAAAGCAAATTGAATGTTGCCACAAAGGTAGGCACAAGGAGTCAAGAAGCTTCAGCAATTTGTTACCTTGCAAGTCCAGCAATCTCTTTTTCTTTCTTTAACCTCGCCGTGGAAACTTTGTAAAGCAATGTAGGCCCCAATCAAGCCAAAATTTCTCCCTTGAACAAGTCATCCCTTCCTTTGCTTGTAGTTCTTCATTCAAACCTAGCTTTCGCATCAAGCATTACACTGGTTCCACCTACTAACTTTAAACAAACTTAACATTTTAGCTTTTAGATCAAGCTAAACTCAAGAGCCACTTCATTTGTTGTCTATATGCGAGATATAACATCACCAAATGGCCCCCCTTAACCGACACAATTGCACGTACTCTTCTTCGATCAATTTGTACTGAAGTCCGTTGAAAACCGTGGCTATCGGATCTTGTGCACGAATATTTGTATATTTGTAGTTTGGCACACAAATCGAGTACGGTTTTATAAACCAATTGACAATATGAGCACTAGCAACCAACTTATGTATTGGATTTGTTTTTGTTCAACTTTCAAGGTGAATTTCTTTTGATCTCTTCACATTTCTTAACAATTTAGAAGGAAGGGAAAGACAATCCTATTCAACCTCAATCCAAGTAAGTTCTTGATCTCAATTGTTATATAAAACACCTTATGCCAATCTGCCTCATGAAGCTCGACATTCAAAGTTGCCTGAATAGGTAATGATGGTGCTATCATTGGTGAATTCAATCTAGATTATAAAAAGGGTTATGTTATTGGCACGATGATTTTTTCGCTAAACGCACGACCTCATTCGTCTACATCTGGTGTAGTCGTGTAGATGTAGGCAAATACCGCACATAGAACAAAACTCAACAGATCCCCCATCCACCGACACCTGGTGTAGGGGTAGGCAGCCCCTCGACCAAAGAAGCCCCTCCATTCCTCTCCTAGCAGCCCTCTGCCGACTCGGGCTGTTAGTGTCGGCTGGCACGACCGTGCATTTGGCGAGTGGATAGCAAGACCGTTATAAAATGATCAAATTCAACCAATCTGAATTATAAAGTAAGTAGATGCCAAATTGGCTAAATAGCTTATAGTCTCCAAATCAAAGTAATTTCAACGCACCTACTCATCGGTTCCAACAATACATGATTCTGGATCGATCTTGTTCAATTGTTTTCCCCAAATTTAACGAGGTTTCAGATCGCCAATACTGGAAGAGAAATTTCCGGGACCTTTACCGTAGAAATTAGCATCAATTACATCAGTCCGATTTATACACATTGGATTCTCCTAAACAACTTCAAATCAATGCACCAGTTACCGAATTGAAATCGCCTTCTACCTAAATGAACAAACAAATTTCGGAGATGTTGGAATCTTGTTCAGCGCATCATCTTCTTGAACTCCTCAAAATTGACATGGCCGTCGCCGTCGACATCAACGGAGCTGATCATCCTGGAGCAGTCCTTGAGCGAGACCTTCTCGCCGAGGCTCTTGAGCACGGTGTGGAGCTCGCGGGCGGAGATGAGGCCGTTCTTGTCCTTGTCGTACATCTGGAAAGTCTCGAGGAGCTCGCGGTTGCCGGAGGCGTTGACGATCTCCTCCGATCCGCGGTGGAAGTCGACGAATTCGCGGAGATCGATGAATCCGTCGCCGTCCTTGTCCATCTCGGACATCATCCGGCTGACCTCCTCGCGCGAGGTGTCGGATCCGAGGGAGCGGAGGAGCGATTCGAGCTCCGAGGCGGAGATCCTGCCGTCGCCGTTGGCGTCGAACTTGCGGAAGACCTTCTCCATGTCGTTGGAGGCCTTTGCGGCGGTCTTTGAGCGCTTCATGGCGGACATTGTGGAGAGGATGAGGGAGGAAAGCGGAGATTCGGTCGTACAACGTGGAGGGTTGTGTGGGGGAGGGAGGAGTTTGGAGAGTGAAAGGGTTTGTGTTAATGGTTGGGTGGTGACTGTTCTTTTATAGTGAAGGAAAACCAAGTCACTGACAGACAGTTGGGGTAGAGAAAAAGATTTGACGCGTTCTTAGTTGGAAACAGGTCTTAATGGGAGTGGTTTGCCTAATAACTAGGCACCTCCTCGCTTCGTTCATCAAAACCTGTCATTTTAAAGTGTTTTATTTTGTTCAAAAAAAACTTTCCACTTTAGATATTTTATCTATATATTTACCAATTTACCCTTATTTATTTAAAATTTGAATTACTTTGAAAAATGTGATTATACTTTTCTTTGAGATAATTAAGACAAAAGTAGGGGCAATTTAGGTAGTTTAAATATTTCTTAAATATTGTGTCTGGAGCTAAAGTGAGAAGTTTTCTCGAACGGATGGAGTAATAAAAACTATATAAAATATTATTTTTAATAAATTTGTTTTTATAAGTTCATACTTATAACTAACAAGTATGAAATTATTTTAAAAAAAAATGTTTTTAAAAGAATGTTTTATAGTGTTTGGTTTCTTGATACACTTAGAGCACGAGCAACCATTGGTTTTACTTACCTTAAGTTTGCTAAAAGATAAGTCCATTGTTGTGGCCTCTATCTTAAGACTATTCACAATGGTTTTGTCTATAATGTGTACATTTGCACATGGTGTGTAAAAATACACTTTACTTTTTGGTATTTTACTCCAATGGTCAAATGTGTATTTTTTACACACCATTCAAATACAATTAATTTAAAACAAAAATCATAAAAAACATATCAATAAGATTGTCTTGCTTTTTGAAAAAGTTTTTGCACATGGGGGAGGTGATGTGCTCAAATTTGCACATCACATCCTCAAATGTACACATTTGCACACCCCAAAAGCAACCAATGGAGCTAAAAAGTGTCAAAAAATGTACATTTAGACATTTGCACACAACCATTAGAGTTAGTCTAAGGTAAGAAGTTGGAAGGGGTTACCTTGGTAGAGAGAGGTAACATCTTCCCTTTTCTAATTTTTTTATGATAAAGTAGGATGATATCTTTTCAATTTAGATTTATTAGTTGTAATAGGATTTAAAATGAAATAAAAATATATTTATATTTCATTATTTTTTAAAATAAAATATCTCATTGGTTTAATTTTATTTTTTTCTATAATTTGAGCATAATTTTACCGTATATATAACTCATCTTGATGTATTATAGTTGCACCTATTTTCTTAACCATGTATCACAATAATCCAATTAGTCCACCCATTCCAAATATGTCTTTTGATCCAAATCTTCTAAACAATCCTCAATTTTAAATGATGTTACAAATGCTTAACAATTCTCCAACACCCGAATATCTAAATTATACCCCACATAATCCTACCAATGTGTACAGTCATCTTTTATTTTCCAAACCAACAACATTTTGAGTATTCTCCGGGTGTTCAAGGCTATGGTTTGAATGATTTGGTTGAGCACTTGTGGAACCAATTCCAAGGCTATGATCCGAATTTATAGGTAGTTCGATTAGTATTTACGTATGTTATAATGTTTTTAACTTTTTTTTTATTTTAATCTAGATGTAATAAAATATATTTATATTAACTACTTGCTATTTTTATTTATTTATAAAATTATAAATAAAAATAATTCACAATAATATATGATGATACACATATAATAACAACAACAACAACAACAACAACATCCCAGTGTATCCCGCAATTAAGCAGGGTCTGGGGGGTCAGGATGTACGCACTCTTACCCCGGGAACCCCGAGAGAGTGTTTCCGAAAGACCCAGAACGAACTATAACAAGAACCCTAGTAAAGCAAGAACATCAATCTAGTCACGGAGCAAGCAAACAAAAGAGAAACAAAGCAAAAGCAGGACAAGCACACACAACACCACTCCCCTCTCACTACACGTCTGCCACCCGTATGCATCTCCTCCAGTTGTCTCTATCCAATGCCATATCCTCTTAAAGCTGCAGTAAATTGAGGTCCTGACGGATAGTCCCCATCCAACTCTTCTTAGGTCGGCCTCTCCCCCTACGAAAAGCTCCTAGATCCAGAATCTCGCACCTCCGAACCGGGGCCGATCTAGGTCTTCTTTGCACATGTCCGAACCAGCGCAATCTGACTTCTCGCAGTTTGTCAACGATATTCACCACTCCAACTTTCCTTCTAATGTCGGCATTCCTGATTCTGTCAAGTCTCGTAAGCCCGCACATCCAACGCAACATTCTCATCTCTGCCACTGACAACTTCTGTTCCCGAGCTTTAGTGACTGGCCAGCACTCTGAGCCGTAAAGAAGGGCCGGTCTGACAACCATTTTGTAGAATTTACCTTTCAGTTTTATTGGGACTTTCTTGTCATAAAGCACCCCTGAAGCTCTTCTCCATCTCAACCACCCTGCCTGAATCCGATGATCGATATCCCTATCCAATCCACCGTCGCTTTTAACGTACGATCCCAGGTACTTGAAAACCTCCTTCTTGGGAATAAGATCTTCCCCCAGAAGCACAGACGAATCAGGGTTCCTGACCTCTCCGAAGCGAAATAGGACGTATTCGGTCTTGGTCCTTCTCAATCTAAAACCCTTTGACTCCAACACCTCTCTACATGATTCCAGCCCGTGAGCCAATCCCGATCTAGAGTTGTCCACAAGCACAATGTCGTCAGCAAACAACATGCACCAAGGAACCTCTTCTTGAAGCGGAGCAGAAAGAGTATCCATAACCAACGTGAACAGAAACGGGCTGAGAGCAGATCCCCGGTGGAGCCCCACACGAACCTGGAAGTAGTCTGAATCCCCACACGGAGTTCTAACACTGGTCATGGCTCCATCGTACATATCTCTGATAACTCTAATATAAGACTCTGGCACTCCTTTCTCAATCAAGCAACTCCAAAGCAGCTCTCTCGAAACCTTGTCGTATGCTTTTTCTAAATCAATGAAGGCCATGTGTAGATTCTTTTTTCTATCTCTGTGCGACTCAATCAAACGTCTCAGCAAATGAATAGCTTCCATAGCAGATCTACCAGACATGAAACCAAACTGGTTCTCAGAAATGTGCACCAGTCTCCGGAGTCTAAATATAATAAAGGGAAAGATATAAATGAAAAGAAAAAGTGAAAATAAATTTGAAAAGATGTAAAAGAGGTTTCCTATGGTTGTAGATGAAACATTTTAGAAAGAGGTAGAAAAAGTAAAAATTATTTTAAACAAAAAAATAAATGAGTTGTAAAGTTGTGAATGAAAGATGGAAAAAAAAGAAAGAGAATATCCAGGGGATGGTCTTAGACATGTCCAGGGGCGGCCCCAGGGTGGGGCGCGCGTACGCGGCCGCCCCACCTTTCGACCCACGAGCCCCCGGAGTTTAGCGGAAAAAAAAAATTTATATATATGATTTTGTTGTAATAATTAAAATTAGAATGGAAATTGAATCAATTAATTCACTCAGCTCAATCGGTAAATGGGAAGGAGTGAGGATTAAATGATACAAGAGGTCTTGGGTTCGATTCCATGCACCCTTTTATTTATTGTATCTTTCTTTTGTTATCCTTTTCTTTATTTCAATTTTTTTTTTCTTATCTTCATTTTGCCTTTGATCGTAAATAATAATTATAGTGAAATAATTTATTTATATTAAAAAATTAATTATATCCTTTTATTTAGCATATCTTGAATGTTTTTTTTGCCTAAAAGACTCAATTATAGGATGATGACATTTCAAATTATTTTTCTCGACTTTAGTAATATATAAGATTTCATAAATATTTTATACTTTTAAAAAATACAACATTCAAAATTTCAACATCCTATTAAACAAATTAAATTTACTTAAAATTAATTAGAGCCCATAAAATAGGCGAATTAAAAAATTATAATGAAAAGAGACTTATAATTAATTGAAACCTTTGTAGAAAAAGATAATTTATACTATTTGTACTATATCATATGACATAAATATAAACTTTTTATTGTAAAAAATCTCTACAATGAACTTTATAGTCGGAAATATTTTAAAGTTATGAGAACTAATTTAGTTTGTAAGAATTCGAATACTCTTACATACATAATAATATTAATTTGTATAGGAATCCAAGTGCCAAGAATTACTATAAGATCATAGGCCTCATTTTAATAATTGTATAGGGCTTTCAAAATTGATTTAATGCTCCTCCAAATATTCTTAAGTCTGTAATTTCGTCTGTAATTTTGCCCCACCTTTCAGAGATTTCTGCGACCGCCACTGGACATGTCTGGTGTCTTGAATCATTTCTTATATCTCGATTAGAAACAGAGCCATGGGACGAGGTGGCTTGAGTCTCTCTCTAACTCAAATAAAAAAATAGGGAATTTTTTTTATGGATTTTTCTTTTGATAATTTTGACAAACTTTAGGATTAAAATACTATAAAAAATAACAATTTGTAAAATTTATTTAGTTTAACTGGTAGAAAGTAACTCCACGTTTGTTTTTGGGTAGATAAATGTAATAATTACCTTTATAAATATAGTCCATATTTAAGTTAAGATAAATTGATCACTATTCTAACTATTTCCCTTCTTCTCCCATTTTTCATACAAATTTTATTACCTTTCTATTCCCTAATTTAAAAGAGGTTAACTAATACCTCTAAGATGGTCTAATAATCATTCAAACCCTCTCCTCCAAACTCACAAAAATGATAATAATATACATTTTATATGTCAAATTTAATACATTACTTTTCCATTCTCCTTTTATATAAACAAACGACCCCAAGTGTTTATAATATGGGATCATGAGTTTTAACTTGACGAGTAACCTTATCGTTTTTCTTCATTC
This sequence comes from Persicaria tinctoria, assembly GCA_037127255.1. Classification (NCBI taxonomy): domain Eukaryota; kingdom Viridiplantae; phylum Streptophyta; class Magnoliopsida; order Caryophyllales; family Polygonaceae; genus Persicaria; species Persicaria tinctoria. The sequence goes on along the minus strand of JBANSL010000007.1, from coordinate 12,046,206 downwards.
GGACTTTTGTGCTTGTAATTCTAATTCTGGTTTTTTTTTCCTTTTATTTTTGTCAAATTCTAATTATGTTTTTGTTTACTTCATTGGTATTGTTTAAGCTTTAGATCAATATGATATCATAAAAAAAAACTTTAGATATGATCAACTTTAGATAAATAACTCTTTTGATCTCATTTATATCTCTAAAAAACATCGTATTTTGGTAACGAGCTTAGCCTTAGATTAAGAGTATCCACACCAGAGAGCAAAATCACTCTATTTGATTGAGCATTTGGCGAGGCTCTACGCATTTGCTCAAGCTCGCGACCAGTCATGAATTGCTTGAGCAGTCAACCATTTGGATTTGCTCCGTCTATCACTTGAGCAAAATTTGCTCAACTGATTGCTTGAGCAATTAGTGGGGGATTTACCTCTGCCTTTTCTTCACTTAATATAAAATCTTTTTAAAGTATATAAATTTGTTTTGACCATCATTTGCTTGAGCAATGGGTGTGTGCAAAAATTATTTTACTTAGATAAATTTTATTTGAAGCAAAATTTGCTTTTAGATCCACCATTTATTTGAGCAAATTCAATTTATGGGTGCGGATGTTTGGAGAGCAAAACGGGGAATCAGAGGCGGATTCTCTTTAGGGCCAGTGGTGGCAGTCGCCCCCCCCCCCCACTTGAAAATGAAATTTAACATACATATTTCTCTCGTTGATAACTTCGATTTGATATATTATAAGATCAAATCCGATATTTGAGCAAAAAGTTATAAGTGTTTCAAATTTCAGCACTGAATTATAATATTTCCTACATCATTTATCAAACCGATATATTTTTATTTTTATTATAATTTATTAATTTCATATCTTAATAATATAACTATATTCGAGAACTTCAAATTAGGAGGTTATATTGAAATATTTGAAAACCATGAAATAAATAATGCAAGTTCATGATGTATAATATAGATGATTTTTCGAAAAAAAAAAATTAGGGTTTAATTTTACTTACAATATTTTTTATCGTAATTTTTCGTCCTCCTCTCAATCAACAAGTTCAGAATTCGCAACGGGAATGTGTGATTTTGTATGGGCCAAGTTTTGAAGCCTTCTTTGTGGTACGTTTGATGGAGACATAGTTCTAACTGGCGCGTAGTTGTACATTTGATGATTATGTGGATGCAATTAAACTCTTTTTGGGCTGCCACATAATGCGAGTGGCTGCAAATCGTTAGGATGGCGAGAGTTGGTGGACCCCTTTATTTATTCCTCTTTCCTCATTGGCCTCTCAAACATGTCAAATGCTTCAATTATTCTTCCCCATTCTCTTCATCGTCCGTCCTTCATTTTTTTTCCTTTTTCTTTTTGGGGCCTTTATTAATCAAGTACAGGCTTCTCAAAACACAACCCGATCCGAAAAATACGACATGTATTATACATGCTGTATAACCGTATACTTGATAAATTTAAGGTCAAGATCCGAGATTTTTTCGACCCGAATCGAATTACCCGAGAAATTACCGAGTATATAAGAAGGTAGACATATGTGATATTTGCCACTTAGATGAAAATAGGAAGCTTTTTTTTTCGTAGCCTTGGTGCTTGTATATAATTTTTTAACTAGTAATTTTAGCAAAACATTAAAGTGACGGAACAACTCCAAACATCATAATAAATAACCTCTAGATGAGAAGTAGACACAATAGTAGATTCATAAAATGCAAGCTTATGGATTTTTATTGATATTCTTGTTTGAATTAAGGAACTTAAATTGAAACTCTTTGAAAATTGAAAGACGGTTGTGGACGGATGACCAAGACAATAATGAAGAGAAGCCGAGCTTGACTTTTGTAAAGAATTGATATTTGGAGAAGGATTCAGCCATGAGTAGATGCCATCTGCACATGCAAGGACCTTTAATTATGATTTTCTTGGACCTGATATCCTATATAAAAAAGAAATCAGATAAGAACATGGCCACATAAGGACTATTTTTTGTGAGTTTTGAAACTAACATAATATTTTTCGACATGGAAGGAACACAAAGAACATTATCAAGGGAGAACACTGGAGAATTAGAAGGTAAATTCATTTTTCCAGAATGAGAAATTGTTAAACATGTGCCATCGCCAACAAACATTAATTTTGTTAGGACCATTGTATGGGTAGTAGATCACAAGATTATTAAGATCATTTGTGACATGGGGGGAAGTATCGCTATCAACGAGCCAGTTCTGATTCATGGAGTTAGCTGCAACATTAGCCTGGGGTGGGGCTGTTGGGAAGTGAGCAGAAGATGGTAAGGGCACGTTTGTGTGAAGTGTATGAAACATTGGGCATTGAGTTAGGACATGATCTATCTCTTTGCACCATTGGCAGCGCCCCCGAAAGGGTTTACTGCCAACGGTAGAAGTAGGCATATAGGGCTTGTTGGGTTGTCATGGTTGACGGGGAAGGTTTTTTTTAGGTGTATTGGAGGATTGTCATGCTGGCTAGGATAGATGTTGCTTTCCTTTACCCCCTTTCTTGGCTTTTGGTTGGACATTAAAGGCTGTTGTAGGACCAACGCTCACCTAATTAGCCTCGTGTTTAAGACTCTATTCATGGTTAATGAGCTTCTCATGGAGTTCTTCAAAAGAAATTGTCGTGTCCTTGGCATTGATGGCATGGATCACCGACTTGTATGGATCATCAATACCTCAGAGGACATAATCTGTTAAATCCTCATTTGCAACAGGAGCTTTGAGCGATGCTAGGAGGTCGGCTGAGGTCTTGACCTGCTGCATATACTCAGTGATAGTGAAGTTGCCTTTTGTAGAGGAGCGAAGTCGCTCTTTGATTTGTTTGATATGGCCCCGAGAATCATTACCGTAGGTTTTGTGGAGAGTTTCCTAGACTTGCTTTGTGGATGTTGCCATTGTGACAAGGCAAGCCACAGACGGAGACAGTGTTCCAAGGATCACTCCCAATTCAATCCTGACTCTTGTATATGTAAGGTAGGCTTGGTTGGGATTTGTACGTGGTGTTATTGGTTGTGACGGTTTCCGCAGGGGGGTGTGAGATCCATCAAGAAACTTGAAGATAGATTATATCCTTCAAGAGTTGCTTGTATTTGAACTTTCCATGACAGAAAATTAGTAGGATCAAGTTTGATGATATTGGACTATATAAAAACGGTAAAGGGATAGGGATAAGTAGGTTCATGTGGATTGGGAACCATGTGTGAGATCATGAGATTGATTGTAATGTCCTCCTTGAGGATTTCCATTCATTGATATAACATATATATAGGTTACAAGGTATTGGGCTTTAACGGGCTTTCAGCCCACTATACAATAGGAGACCTATGTAATCTATCAAACCCCCGCAGTCGAAACGGGAGGGGTCCGTACAGTGAGACTGGAACGAAAATCAATGAATAACTGTCTAGGTAAACCCTTGGTGAATATATCAGCGTACTGATAAGAGGACGGGACATGTAGAACGCGGACATGTCCAATGGCAACCTTGTCCCTGACGAAGTGGAGATCAAGCTCAATGTGCTTCGTGCGTTGATGTTGGACTGGGTTGCTAGCCAGGTAGACGGCGGAGACGTTGTCAGTGTAGACCAGAGTGGCCTTCTGTAAGGGGCATCGTAGCTCAAGCAGGAGATTGCGGAGCCAAGAGCACTCAGAGACAACGTTGGCAACACCCCTGTATTCGGCTTCAGCGCTGGAGCGAGACACGACGGACTGACGTTTGGCTGACCAAGACACCAGAGTGTCATTGAGAAAGACACAGTAACCAGACGTGGAGCGACGTGTGTCTGGACAACCACCCCAATCCGCATCAGTGTATGCCACAAGATCAAGCTTAGAGGAGGGAGTGATGGTGGTGCCGAGCTCGAGGGTCCCGCTGATGTACCGAATGATCCGCTTCAAAGCCTGAAAATGAGGTTCCCTAGGGGCATGCATGAATAAGCAGATCTGCTGGACGGCGTAACTGATATCAGGTCTGGTGAAAGTGAGATACTGAAGAGCACCAGCGAGGCTCCTGTACAGTGTTGGATCATCAACCAAAGGACCAGAATGAGCACTGAGCTTGTTGGATGTATCGACTGGGGTTGCGACGGGATTGCAGTTGACCATCTTAGCACGAGCAACAATCTCAGCAGCATACTTACTTTGTGAGAGAAACAGACCAGACGCATGCCGCTGAACGGCAACTCCCAAGAAGTAAGACAGCGGACCCAGATCAGACATGGCGAATTCTGCACTCAATCTCGAGATGATGGACGTTCGAAGAGCATCAGAAGAGGCTGTGAGAATGATGTCGTCTACATAGAGCAGCAAGAAAGCCAAGTCCGAGCCTCTGCGATAGATAAACAGAGACGTATCCGATCGGCTGCCAGTGAAACCCAAGCGGAGCAGATGAGACGCAAACCGCTGGAACCATGCCCGTGGAGCCTGTTTCAGACCATACAGAGAGCGCTTGAGGAGACAGACATGCTGTGGACGCTCAGCATCAGCAAACCCCGGAGGCTGAAACATGTAAACCGTCTCATTCAGATGACCATGCAGAAAGGCGTTCTTGACATCCAGCTGATGGATGCCCCAGTTGCGCGACAGAGCCAGACTCAGGACCACTCGGATAGTGGCAGGCTTGACCACAGGGCTGAAGGTCTCATCACAATCAACACCGGCCTGTTGAGATCTACCGTGAACCACCAGACGGGCCTTGTAGCGCTCCAATGTCCCATCAGAGCGGAACTTGTGACGGAAGAGCCACATACAGCGAATGACGTTCGCCTCAGGAGGGCGAGGCACAAGAACCCAAGTACCATTCTTCGTAAGGGCCCTGTATTCGTCGAGCATAGCCGCCTGCCAATTCGGGTATAGGAAGGCTGTTTTGTGGGAGGTGGGAACGGGGGAGAGGGAGGTCTGGGTGGAGGCAGAGGGTGAAAGGGAGTCGGGAAGGATGGGGGCAGGAGAGGCGAAGGACGCGGGCACGCCAGCCGGGGACGCGGGCGCGCCAGGGTGAGGCGCGGGCGCGCCAGGCCCGCGCCCGCTTGGGGCGTGGGCGCGCCATATTGGGGCGGGGATGTTGGCGGAGGGGATGTGGGGTGTATAGCGGGGTGATGGTTGGTGGTCATGGAGATGATCTGTCGGGGTCTGAAGACACCGGAGACGCTGCGGGTGTGAGGTCTGGTTGTGGGGGTTGGCGAGGGAGGTGGGGGAGGGGGAGACGCAGGAGCACCGGGAGAGCTCTGGGGAAGAATGAAGTGAGGAAATGGTGACTCAGACTCTGACGACGACACAGGGGGTGTGGGAGACGCGAAGGGAAATCGCGACTCATCAAAGGTGACATGGCGAGAGAGAATGATCCTGTGAGTCTTGATATCAAGGCAAATATAACCGCGATGATCAGACGGGTAGCCAAGAAAGACACAAGGGGTAGAGCGAGGGTGAAGCTTATGGGGGGCGGTGGATGCTTGATTGGGAAAGCATAAGCAACCAAATGTACGAAGGTGATCATATATGGGCAAAGCGGAGTACAGTGCCTGAAACGGTGAGCGATGGTTGAGGGTGGTGGAAGGGAGAATGTTGAGGAGGTAGCATGTGGTGGCCAAGGCGTAAGGCCAATAAGGGAGGGGAATGGATGCATGGAAAAGAAGAGTGCGCATCATATTGGTGATGGTGCGGATGATTCGTTCGGCTTTGCCATTTTGTTGAGAGGTGTAGGGGCAGGATAAGCGATAGGAGATCCCATTGGTATTAAAGAAAGTGTGGAAATCTTTATTGTCAAATTCACGGCCATTGTCGCATTGGAAACATTTGACAGAGGTGTGAAAATGTGTTTTAATGTAAGCATGGAATTTGGCAAAGATAGGGAACGGCCCGACTCTCGATCCTGGGCTAGCTAAAAAGAGAATGAGATGCTAGACCCGATGTCCAAGTGTCAACTAGAGGCGAAAAACGACCCTAGTTGCACTTGCGGGGGCGTGTTGAGAATGAAATGTGAAGAGACAAAATGTCTCACATTGAAAGTGTGAAACATAAAGCCTTAGCATATAACCTAGTGGGCAACCCCACCTAATGCCAATTGGTTTTAGAATGGAACCTCACTCGGCTTGTGTGCTAGGCTACTAGCGCATGTGCGCCCGTGCACACGACCCCCAGTCATCGGTCCGAGTCGGACTTTGATATGGTATCAGAGCGGTTAGCCTAACGGCCCGTGTCGATCCTGGTCTGGGTTACCCAGTTGTCCAAGTCTCAACTAGATGGTCATTCCTAGTTGGACTTGCGGGGGCGTGTTAAGATGTGAAAGGATAAAGTGTCCCACATCGAAAGTTGAGCATAACAAGCCCTAGTATATGAGTCGGTGGGCTACTCCTTCTATTGTCAATTGGTTTTAGAATGGAACCTCACTCGGCTTGTGTGCTAGGCTACTAGCGCATGTGCGCCCGTGCACACGACCCCCAGTCATCGGTCCGAGTCGGACTTTATGTGAGAATCCGAGAATCCCGAGCCGGGTCGTGTCAAATCGGGAGTCGTGTCGGGTTTATTTTATTTTTGTTTATAAAGTCGGGATCCACCACTTTACACAAAAGCTTAAGCCAATGTGTAGGACTTCACCCTTCCTTATATTTTGGTTTGTTATACCACCCACAATCAATGTGGGATGGCTATTTATCCCAACACGCCCCCTCAAGTGCAACCCGCCTGGATCGGGTTAACACTTGAACAATTTTTTTTTTCTTTTTAAATCTTCTCCCGGGTCGAGACTCTCAATCTCTTTATAGCTCGCCTGGTTTTTTACAACGGGATTCGGCATCTCATTCTCTTTTAGCCTACCCCCGAAGCCAGGAAAATCGACCCGACTCGGACCGGCTCTGATACCATGTGAGATCATGAGATTGATTGTAATGTCCTCCTTGAGGGTTTCCATTCATTGATATAACATATATATAGGTTACAAGGTATTGGGCTTTAACGGGCTTTCAGCCCACTATACAATAGGAGACCTATGTAATCTATCACCATGGAAGTTATAAGCCTATAAAATCCCGCTGGAGGTTTTGACTAGACATTCGATCGGCTCTTTGCTATGTTTCCATTTTGGGTAGAAGGGAGTACTGAGCGAAGTGAGGAGTCTTGGTGAAATTGCACTTGGAAGTATCCATATTTTGTAACGGAATAAGATTTTATTTTATATACTTCACTTTTTTTTTTATTAGGTAAAAATTCGGATGAGCACAAGAAGGGGTCTAACCGATTGCATTCTTTCGGATGAAGTCCATAAGACCAGGATCGATAGAATTGGCTCTCATACTAGAGCAGGAGTGACAAAGGTATGCAACCTTATCAGCCACTCTATTACCGCTACGGTAAATATGAGAGAAGGAAACTGTCTCAAAAGATCTAAGCAGGCATTTGATGTCCGAGAGCAGAAGCTCAATTTCCCATGGGCAGGCTACCCCTTTCTTGAAGTAGTTAATTGTAATAAGTGAGTCCCCTTCGATACTAAGATTTCGAATTTGAAGATCAATTGCTTTGGTTATTCCTTCTCTTACAGCTAAACCCTCAGCCATGAGTGGCGTCTGAATTCCTATTAACTTACCTCCCAATTCCTTAGTTTCACCCTTCGAATCACGAATGATATATCCAATCGATGATTCTTTATTTGCCCCTAGCCGCCCCATCAAAATTTAATTTGAAGAATTCTCTTGGGGGTTTCTTCCACTTTGTTGTTTTATTTGTTAATTTTTTAATTGTAGGCATGTTCTTATAAGTTTTAAAAAATTTCCCCCAATCGATCCCCGAATTGATTTGGGAAGCATACTCCCAATTTGATTTATGTGTACTTCACTTTTTTATATTTCATCTTCTTACAATATCCTTTTTAGTTTATTGTGATTTTAAAAGCAATGAAGAAAGGAAAATCCTATATATCCCTTTAAATTTACTGATCAAGTAAATAATTTTCTTCCCTAAAAAACCCCTTATATTTTTAGGCAAGCTGATCAACTAATTTATTTCACTCTTTATTTGGCGATACTCTTTCCTCTTGACATCAATCACATATTCACATTCCATATAATCCTATTGTTCCAAGCAACCCACTTTATATAAATATATACCTTACTACCGAAATTGAATGCACATCAATCACAACCAAAGCAAAAAAAAAAAAAAAAAAATCTAAAAAAATGTCTTACATTTCTCAATCAACCCTTTTTCTGATCACAACCCTCTTAATCTTACTGCCCTCATCCTCTTCAACCACACTCATTTCACAAACTTGCAAGAAAATCGCGCAAGGCAAGTCATACACCGTTTGCGTGAAGCTATTAGAATCGGATCGTAGGAGCGAGACCGCGAAGACGGTTGAGGAGCTAGGCGTGTTTGCTTTCAAGGCCGTCCGGAAGGAGTTTGCGGCCGTTGTTCCGCGGCTGAAGGAGCTCTCTCGGAGCTCGAAATTCGACGCATTCGTCAAGAGATCGTTAGGGTTTTGCGCGGAGAGGTACTCGGATGAGGTGGAGTCGGTAGATGATGCGTTAGAGGCGTACAAGGTCAGGGATTACGACACGGCTAACGTCCAGATGAGCGCTGCGATGACTGCGCCGACGGATTGCGAGGATGGGTTTGAGGAGAGAGAGGGCTATACGTCGCCGGTGACGAAACTCGATAACGACATCTCGGAGTTGTGCGCCATTCCTCTTGCGTTTACTAGGCTCGGTGCTACGCACTCTTTGTTAGATTAATTGGGTTCGTTGCATTAGTCCTTAGTTTACTACTAATAATGAATGAATTAAGACGTTGATCGATGTTGGAGGAATCTCCATCCTACATAATTTTTTTCTATTTATACTTGATCTCTATGGATTTTCCCATTAAATTTCCAAATTTTATGGTTTTCCCATTTATTAGAAAATTATATAATGTTACTACATTTAAGTCAAATATATAATTTTAATTACACATATAATATCCTATAAATGCATATTATAAACGGGGGTTTTGTAAAATAGCCACGAAAATGGGCTGATTTTGCAAAATAGCCGCGTATTAGGACATTTTTGCAAAATGTCCTAAATAAAAGGCTTCACCCTCTCTCCATAAACGCTTTTCTCTCTCCTCCACCCCTCCCTCTGCCGACGCTCTCTCTTCTCCCTCTAGAAGCTCTCTCTGATCTCCATGGATTTGATTTGTCGCAGATCAGATTCGCGAAATTGATCGCGATTCACCACTCCGTCTTCCTCCCTCTGGCTAGGTTTTCTAGTCGCCGCAGATCCTCGAGATTCATTGGATCTCAGATCCGCGAAATTGATCGGATTCATTGGATCTCGGATCCGCGAAATTGATCGGAGGCCGAGCGCCGACGAGCGGAGGCCGGAGCGAGATTGCTCGAGCGCCGAAGAGCAGAGGACGAGCGCCGAAGGCGGCGAGGCCGAACGAGGCCGAGCGAAGCTGAGCGACGAGGCGCGATTCAGATCCGGCCTGGAGGCCGAGCGAGATCCGAGCGAGGTCGAGCGAGCCGGAGGCGGAGCCGGATGCCTGCGAACGCTGGATCTGGATCTGGAGAGACGACGGTTGAAGAAGGAGCGAGCGAGGGAGGGAGGCGGTGGTGACTGAGCGTCGGAGCGAGGGAGGGAGCGATCGTCGGAGCGAGGGAGGAAGCGAGCACCGGAGCGAAGGCCAACGGCGGTGGCGTCGAGCGCGGAGCGCCATGGATCCATCTTCGCAGGAATCGGAGGAAGAAGATATAATTTTGATATAATTACAAAAATCACCCTATAAATATGAGAAATTAAAAAAACTATCTATATTTTATTATGGATCCATAATCTATATTTTTATTTTTATTTTTGCACAACATACGATTATATTTGCACAATTTACGGTTATATTTGCACGACAAAATGTTAAAAAGAATAAAAAATAAAACTAGACTTGCTTCAATTTATTCTGAATCGTTTACAGTTTATTGAGAAAGTATGAAATTATATTGAGATAAAATAAGATCATGTTGAGAATAAATTCACAATCCCGATTGTTGTGCAACTCTTAAAACAAAGTCGTCCGATTCTTACAACAGAGTCGTGCAACTTTTAAAACAAGAGTTGTACAACTGTTAAAACCGAGTCGTGCAGCTCTTACAACAGGGTCGTGCAACTCTTACAACAAAGCCGTGCAACTCTTACAACATAGTCGTGCGATTCTTACAACAGATTCGTGCAAATCTTAAAGCAGAGTCGTGCAATTCTTAAAGCAGAGTCGTGCAATTCTTAAAATAATATTGAGAGAACATAAAATCATGTTGAGAACAATTTCAGAAATCACGATTGTTTTGCAAAAAATAACCTATTGTTGAGCCAAAATAAGGGTAAGTTGTGCCAATGGACGTTGTGCAAATTTAATCATAAGTTGTGCAAATATGACCCTAGTCTAGTTTTTATTTATTTTATGTTTTTAACTTTTTATCGTGCAAATATAAGAGTACTTTGTGCAAATATAACCATAAATTGTGCAAATATGATCCAAGTAGAGTTTAGAGTTGCACTTTTTCCTGTGTCAGCACTTTTTTTTTCCCATGTCAGCACTTTTTTTAGAGTTGCACAAGCATGGATAACAATTTCACAAAGAATCGAAGAAGCACATGACAAATGAATCATAAGCCGATCAAATGATGTCGAACAATTCCATCAAGCCTGGATAACAATTTCACAAATATGATCCAAATCAAGTTTTTTTTTTCTACATGGATAACAATTTTTTTTTTACTTTATAACATTATTCGTGCGCATTTTATTCTAATTTGTGCACTTTTTATTCTATTTGTGTCAGCACTTTTTTCAAATAATTTTTTTTTTCACGTCAGCATTTTTTTAAAATAAGATCATATTGAGAATAAATTCACAAGTCTCGATTGTCGTGCAAATCTTAAAATAGAGTCGTGCATTTCTTACAACAGAGTCGTGCAACTCTTCCAACAAAGGCGTGCAACTCTTAAAATAGAGTTGTGCAACTCTTAAAATAGAGTTGTGCAACTCTTACAACAGGGGCGTGCAACTCTTAAAACAGGGTCGTGCAACTCTTATAACAGAGTCGTGCAACTCTTAAAACAGAGTCGTGCAACTCTTACAAGAGAGTCGTGCAACTCTTAAAATAAAGTCGTTTATGAGCAAAATTTCACCAATCCCTCATGTTGTGCAATTATTGTCTGTTTATGAGCAAAAATAAGATCATGTTGAGCACAATTTCACAAGGCTAAATTGTTGTGCAACTCTTAACACAGAGTCGTGCAACTCTTAACACAGAGTCGTGCAACTCTTAACACAGAGTCGTGCAACTCTAAAATTTCATAGTGTTATTCATGAAATTTATAGTTTTATTCATACAAACTAAAATCTAATTTGATTCTTCTTAAATTAAAAATCTAATTTGGGCACATTATAATATTATTCTTGCAATTTTTAATCTAATTTGGTTCTTAAACTGTATTTTAAAGTTGCACAACCGTAATTTAGAGTTGCACAACTGTAGTGTCAGCATCTTTTTCTATTTTGTTAATCAAAGAAAACAACTAGTGTCAACGATGTTTGCAATTTTAGTGATGAAAATGTATTGATCAATTTTATTTCTTTATAACTCTGTCAGCACTAAAATTGCAAACACCGCTGACACACCGTTTAATTTCTAAAAAGCTGCTGACACAACCCTTAATTAGAGTTGCACAATTGCATCTTAAAGTTGCACGACAGCACAACTTACATTTGCTGTTGTTAAAATCTAGATGGGGCGTTATCCTTTTTACCATCTGAATCAAAGGTTTGAATACTCTAATGGAGGCAAGGCCAAACCGGAGCAACTCTTAATACAGAGTCGTGCAACTCTTAATACAGAGTCGTGCAACTCTTAATACAGAGTCGTGCAACTCTTAATACAGAGTCGTGCAACTCTTAAAATAGAGTCGTGCAACTCTTATAAGAGAGTCGTGCAACTCTTAAAATAATATATTCTTTGATTTTTGATGTATAAGATACAATTTTGAAGTATCCATTTGAATATGTAACTGTTTATGCTTGTTTTTGCAATATCTGTGACTATCTAGCTTGTCTAATATAATGAATTTAAGCACTCGAATAGGGGGAATAGCTTGTCATTAGAGCATTCTTCTCGGACGAAAACTTGTAAACGAGAAAAGGCGACCAATCAAATAGAAACACCTTTGAATGGAGATGAACAAAACTCTGCATTAGAGTTGCACAACTCTGTTAAAAGAGTTGCACAACTCTGTTAAAAGAGTTGCACAACAATCAAATTCCATTTCTCAAGCTGCAGTATAGACCTAAAGCTGCAGTATTTTAGAGGCAAACAGAAATTTGCAGTTACAAAGACAACATACATGAACAACCGATTTTATTGCAAGCAAAATATTGCACATATAACAATTTCTGTCAACACAACACTTTCTGTCAGCACAAAATCCATGACAACCCAAACAAAATCAGCAATCCTCATATGCAACAAAAAACTAAAGAGAGCCTAACTATCGACTAAAATGTAAACTTCGGCTTCAAAGCAGAGTTGGATCCCAAGCTGCTCTAGGACTTTCGCAATCTGCGAAAACTCAGGCCTCTCTCCAGGCTGCGAAAGCCAACATTGCTCGATTAGAGCTCGCATTGCATGACGGCAATCCTCCAGAATAGGAGGCCTCAGATTCTGAAATTCCCAGGCAGTCTATGTTAGAATTCGAAAGCCAAAGCAATATCATATCAGTCATGACTACAAGTAACAAATTACATCTATGATGCTTCAAACTTCAAATTACATCTATACAGCTTACAACAATAAAATATAGAGATTGCAAAATTCAAAATGATGATATTATTCCTTTTTGAGATTCTGGTGGTATTATTGTGGGTACTAAAACCTACAGCATGCTTTGTGAATTGGAATTGTTCATTTGTCAGAGACAGATAGTATTGATTCCTTAAATAAGTAATCCAATTAAACTAACTTATTTTAAAGCAAGTATTACAATCACCAAAAACCTGAAAATATAAAGAAGAAAAAGGAGCCTTACTTAATACATCATCATCAGCAGATAGCCTTTTGCAAACATCCATGCATAGCATCCGAGCAATCAAATCACGAGCAAGCTGAGAAACTGAGGTCCTCCACCCTGGCTGGCTGCCTCCAACACACTCGCTATGGCAAGTGTTATCCCTCCTCGTACAGCCACTGAGGGAGCTAATGCTATAACTCTGAATTTCAGGGCTTCCCTCTATGATCCGCTTTCTATGGACCAACCTGAAGCGCCTGTAGCCGATGCACATTCAGAAACTCCAGTGACTGATAGGATGGATGAAAGTCACCCAACTGTAACGCGCCGTACAAGCAGCAGGATTAGAAATGGCAGTAGATTAGCATTACGAAATCAGCGGAGGAGAAGATGAAAGGTGTGTTCTTTTACGGTTTTAAGCTCCTGCCAGATGTGTGCTATTGTAATAAGATTTACACTCCGTGTTGGCTCAACTAGAAAAGATCCCTGCAAAATAGTTTCTTTATCCTTTAGGTTAAATCACATTTTGAGATAAAATGTGAGCTTCACATTGTAGATACATGAAATCCATAGTCTGCACTCCGAATTAGCTCTTCCTGTCTGCATTCCCTAATGATTCCTCTGTATGTAGTTTGAATGAAAGGCAACAAGTCTACAACCCTTTTTTATATAATACATAATGCAATGAAGAAGGGCACTACCTTGGAGTAACCCGTGCTATGCATTCCTACAATCTTTTACCTTTCAGCTTGTCATCAACAGTCAGTTTCCGATGGCTTCAACGAGTATATGTCCTCTGAAGAGTTGTTGTGTTGTCTAAAACTTGTGGTTAGAGATCATGTGGAGCAATGTATGAAAATAATTGGCATAATATGGCTTTTGTGATGCATAAACATAGGTATGGCTAGGGATATAAACATATGAGCATTATATGGAAATATAAAGTCCTCCATCCTCTTATCATGCAACATGTCAAAAGCAACTTCAAATTTTACCTCCTTTCATGGTTTTCAAGAAAATATGCATTTCATTGTGACTTCCCTTTACTAGGCAATTTCATGCTATATCTCTAATGAATCCAATTTCGCATCGTCGAGTTCAATAAAGCTTCCATGACACTATTTCTTTGAACAATTTACAAGCAATGAGAGATGTCTTATGGAATTTTGAGTTTTTGCCTTATGCATAAAAATTTAAAATTTTACTCAAAATTTCACCATGCAAAACCAAAAAATATATAATAATGATAATGAGCTCTTCCCCCACCCCTTACTTAAAATATACAGTGTCCTCACTGTATAAAATCAGATAAAAACAAGAGTAAAGGAAGGAACTCACCGAATAATGCGCCGTGGAAGGCAAAACAGGGTCTGTCGAGGAACTGGGTTGGTCGATATCGAGTACTGTACTCGATATCGAGTAAGCTGTCAACGTCGAGTGGAATGCTGAAGTCGAGGAGCCTTCTGACTTGGTCGATATCGAGTTGGCCTACTCGATATCGAGTAACTGTGGGCTGCTCCTCTTGGTCGTTCTTGACTGGCCTAGTCGATTTCGACTGTTTTTCAGGGACTTCTTAATTCCACCTTTCGCGATCCTTTTTTATGCTTGCCGACCTAAAAGTGTTAGATTTCACACAAAGACAATACTTTCCACATGAAGTATTCTAAACTAAAAAACCAAAAACAAAAACCAAAATCAAAAGTTCCAAAGTCCCAAAATTCAAAAAGTTTTATATACATGCTCTAGATTTTAGAATCGCTAGGCCGACTTCTCCGTTTGAGCTCAAGGACCTTCAATGTGGGGCCCGCTTGTGCTTGGCCCTTCTCCTGGATCATCTAGCCACGGCAAGCTCCCATCGCTTACATTGGCTTCTCTAGTAGGGAAACGCTTTGCCGTCGCTTAGCCGTAGCTAAGAAATTAGCCACGGCTACTGCCATTGCTACAATCTTTTTGCCACCGCAGGTTTGGTTACACCTGATCCGCCGTGGCTATAGCTGTTGCTAGCCCTCTTTGGCCACAACAAACCCACTTCTTACCACGGTATTTTGTCGTTGCTAATTTTTTTTTTTTGTAGTGAGTGTAAATTATTATGATAATTATTCATATAATTTATGTACGAATAATTATATTATTTCAGACGAAGATCTTCAAAAATTAAAAATGTAATTATTGTTGTCACCACTATAAAATAGGGCCATAGATACTGTCATCACTATAAAAACAAGGTCATATACACTGTAACCAAAAGAAAACCATATAGACGTTGTAACAAAAATAAAAACAGAGTCATAGACACTGTATCCAAAATAAAAATAGGGTCATAGACACTGTCACCACTATAAAAACAAGGTAATATACACTGTAACAAAAGGAAAACCATATAGATGTTGTAACCAAAATAAAAACAGGGTCATCGACACTGTGAACACTATAAAAACAGGGTCATAGACATTGTAACCAAAAGAAAACCCTAGGACAAGGGAAGTACAAACCCTAAAGGGGTTAATACGAAGCCAAAATACATGTGGTGACTAGTTTTCATATAAGATATGAATGGGTAAGAAGTATTAGTGGTGTCATCACTATAAAAACAGGGTCCTTAATGATGTCACCACAATTAAAACAATGTCATAAATGCTGTCACCACAATTAAAACATTGTCATAAATATTGTCGCCAAAGGAAAAACCATAGGACAAGAGAAAGTGTGATTAGAAGTGTCATCATCATAAAAACATTGTCACCACAGCTTTCACCAAAACGAAAATATATGTGGTGACAGTTCTCCTTTAATATATGACTTGGTAAGAGGGTCATAGGCGCTGTAATAAAAATAATAAAAAATTTAATTTTTTTTATTTATCATTTTTTAAAGAAAAACTATTTTAATCCTCACATAAAATTTAATAAGAATATAAATTTAATATAATTGATATAATAAAATATAATTAATTATCAAAGCGCGGGAAATATATACCACTTATTTACGGAGTAGATATTTAAGGGGAAAAAAAGAAGATAAAGATATATGATGGTATATTTTGTATTATAAATATAAATCTAAGATCGGAGGGGCTTGATATTGAATTTAATTAAATTGAGCGACAGACAGAGCGAAAGGTGAGATTGAGATTGAGCAAGAGCGAGAGCGAACCCCAGCCGCCACCTCCACCTCCACCTCCACCTCCGGCCGGCCCTGGCACGGGCGCACCGGCCACCGCACCCAGCCCCTTCGATCACCTCTTCTACTTCACTCGAATCACTCCTTCGATCTAGACCGGTCAGTTAGTTTTATTCGTCTTCCTTGTTTGTTTTATTACTCTTCCTTTTAATTTGATTGTTTTCATTGAGATGATAATCAATTTAGATTAAACTTGTGGATTTGAGAATCAATTTTGGAAAATTTCGATTAGGGTTTGTGATTAGAATTTGTGGGATTGATAAATAAATTTGTGAATTTGTGCTTTTGGCTTTGGAATTGTGGTTTATGGTTTTGAGAAATAAATTTGTGAATTTGTGATATGGAATTTGTGAATTTGTGGTTTGTGATATAGAATTTGTGGTTTATCGTTAATTTAGACCCATGAAAACCCAGTTTTTGCCTCACAAGGGTCAACAAAATAGATGGATAATCAACTCAAATTGAGGAGATTACAAATGGGTTCTCTCCAATCCAAACAGAATAGGGGATGGGGAAAGACAAGGTTGAAAATTTATTTAATTTAATTTATATATAAATAAAAGAAACAACAATGGAGCTTGTTTCCAAAATCCAAACAACTTTGTCCAAAACCAAGTATTTATTTTTATTGTTCATCTCAAATGAACTCAAAATTTTTGCAATACCTTTTCCTATGAAATTATGTACTCTTATGGTTGTATACTTGTGTAAAGTCTCTTTTCTCGAAAAAAAAAATTTATGTATCCTGAATCCGCCACTGCAGGTAGGCGGTAGCGATGGAAAGAGGTTATCGAATTGAAAGAATGGAGGCAAGCGAAGTGATAGCAATGGCAAGCATGGGGTGTTGGATGGTTTGCTCTATGGTGTATTCAACAAAATATATTGGGATTGATAATCCAGAGTGCGACTGGTTTTTTAGGAGAGAATGGATCTACGTGTGCTGCTTGTGTGTCTATTCGTTTCTCTTCGGTGTGTGGCGTTTCGTGCACATGATGGATGATGCGAAACCGGATGGCGAGGGTAGTCGGAGAAGGGAGTGTCTCAGATGCGATAATATGGCCATAGTGGTCCTCATTCTTGTTGGCTGTTTCTGCGGGTTCGTCGACTACCGGCCGTTGGTGTGCCCACCTAGGCCAGGTTCCGACGCGGTGTCGGATCAATGGTTCCATGTGGAAATCGTGGTAGCGGAAGGCTACCTCCTGATTTCCTTGTTCAGATTTTACAAGATTTGCTATGGGTTGTTCCTCGGTTTGCTTGCCGGCCTCGTCTTCTCTTCTTACAAAGGATTTGGGACTCAAGATCCTTTCATGTATAACTCCATCGTCTTTTTGTCCGTTGCTTTGATCTTTCTTTGTGGCCTGCACTGGAGGAGGTCCAACACCAGCGTCAACCACCTTAACTCTCCCGATGCTCCCGATGCCCCCGATGCTGCTGTTCCTCAGGCTCATGATGATCAAATCCATCAAAGCTTACTCGTTTAATCTTTCCTTTACTTTTATTTTATTTATGTAGATCGACCTATATAGTTGTTCCTTTCGCATTACTTTTTATTTAATACTTTAATTATTAATATATGTTTCTCAAATTTTAACTGATTCAACTTGTTGGATTTCTATTATCGTTGTTGTTGTTGTTGTTGTTACACCACCGTATCTTCAATTCCTATCTTCTTCCCAATCTACCTCTTTCCTTTGCTGCTCATATCCCTGAATTGAATAGCTAACACAGATGAGATTGGTTTCTGGATTACTGAAGCATTTCACCATCAAGGCATCAAATAAATATCAACCAAACTAATACAAAGATTAACATAATTTTTCCAAGATCCAAAAGAAATTATGAGCCATCAAATATGTATCCTGACCATGGGGGAGATAATGGAGGCTTCAAGAGCACAAAACCTCCATCTCCAAGACTCCAACTCCAAACAGTAGGGCCCTTGTTCAGAATCACAGCCAGTACAAAGCAAATTGAAGGAGATTTGAAGAGCAGAGGGTTTGATAAGGTTATACGATACTTTACTTGGACTCCATTCGACCGAAGAGGGAGACTCTTAGTATGGAGAGATCTATCTTTGGGATTGGGTTGTTCATTGGAGCTGTTGCAATTAGACATGGGTTTGATTTTGGCTGTACCACACTGCTCAGTTGCTTGCCATCAACGACTCTGATCTCTACCATTCTAAGGTCTGATTTGAAACATCGGGAATGGTGCGGTGGTGATCTTGCAAACAGAAAACAAATTAGAAGAAATCTTCAAACCTGTGAAATTGCAAACTTGCGAATCTGTGAAGGTTTGTAGATTTTCCCACTGCAAGATATTTTTGCTGTCCGAGATGAAAGCATGTAGTCACCATAAACAGTAGCAAAAAATACGGAGGCTACAAGGTGTTGCAACGCATCCCACTCAATCACCCATATCAATCCACCTGAATCAAGAATATATACAAGGATGGTGAAGAAAATTATCCCACCTCTTAAAAAGAAAGGAAGTGCAGTGAAATAATGCAACTGTTGAGCCATTACTGAATGGAGTTCACTTGATTTGGCAAATAAAATGGAAAGAAGAAAACATCAAATGGAGTTGAGATTTAGAGGGATTATCGAGAGATCACCGTCAGTTCTGCTGGATGTGGCAGTGGGAGAATCCGGCAAGAGGCCACAGATTACAGCTTCAGCAGTCTTCCTATATTGCTCAAGGGCAGAATTTGCTGAGCTGGAGACACCCTTTCTGCCAAAGAAGCTGACCCTGCAGGATAGTAAAACCTTCATTATGATCGAATTCCATGACATTTTATTAGCCCAACTGCGCAACACAATCCGGTAATCTCTAACCAAAAGATCAAAGCAAATCCAGCAAGCACTACGCATCAATTCAAGGAATTTTACCTGGGTACCTTCCAGATTGTTATTCAATTCCAGCTAAACCAGGTCGGACATCCCCGGTTAGCAAAGTCTTCTCCGTTCTCTGTGGTTAGATAGTTGAGGTAAGTATTATCAAGTTACTTGCCTTGAAAGAAATAGTGTTATGGAGTTGCAATCTTCAATGGCCAATTAGAAGATAATTTGGGAGTTTCATAGTTCAACAAAAATTGACTTGTAGTTGTAACAGCAAAGATGGGTCATGGGTGGGCTTTTATTTTATGGTAGAAAAAAATTATTAAATCCAAAAAAAAAAGAAAACAAACCTGATTTCTAAGTGCTTAGAAACAATTAGAAGACGAGGGAACCAAGGGTTAGAAAATACCAGGAAAAGCCCGAAAGTGACGTCGGCCGAAGAAATGCAAGGATTGACTAACATACCTAAATAGTGACAACGAAAACCCAGACGGTGAAATGCCATTAAAAAAAATGCAGGGTACTCGAGGCAAGACACTAAGATATATGCCACATTGCCACAATACAATGTCTCACTCTCAGAGGTGGCCCTTCAGTTCATTTGTTTTTGGTTTAATATGGTATCGATAGCAATAGCTGTTTTTCCAGTTTGTCGGTCCCCGATTATAAGTTCTCATTGACCACGGCCTATCTACCGCTTTTAACCCTGTTTGAATAGGCTTGTGCACAAAGGACTCGCCTATGTATATAGTAGATGAGAATATGCAAGTGGATGATAATATGCTAGGGAAAAAAAAAACGCAAAAGCACATATAAAAGTTCAACTATTGAAGTTATAATACTTAAAGTCAAAGTCTCCCTTACTGATTTTATGCTACTATTTTCATGAGCTAGGCTAGTTATTGTATAGCTGCTCTTCTAAATTCTAGTAGCACCATTAAGAGTATATATGTAGTGGCTTCTAAATTCTAGTAGCACCATTAGAATTGCAAGTGGAAGCAAATCCTTGTAATTATTCATCAATTCCTTCAAGTCAAGCAACCCATTTATTTATTATGAGATTATAATAACTAAAGCTTTAGGCACGACCTACTGGAGAAATTAAACCCTAATTAACCTAAGCATCTTCAAATCGAGCTTGTCATTGTAAACACCATAAACTGATTTCCATCAAAAAATGATTTTCTTCAAGCAAAGTACAGGAAATCGTTAAACAAAAATCAGAATCTAATGAGAATAAACTCACATGAATGTCCTGGAAGAAGATATATCCTATCTATTTGTACATAGTTTGTGATTATATATATACAAGGCATAAGCTAATAAGCAAATATGCTTATCCTATTTATTTTATTTTCCATCCTTTTTCTTCAGGGGTCTATTTGCTTCTGTAACAAGCTTTTTCAAGGCAATGACAGGACCCAAACATGATGGCAAACATATTCACAAACTACTCAAAGAGAAACTAAAAGAGATGAGATTGCACAATATACCTTGAACAATGTCGCGATCCCTGGCCTTCAACATCTCCACCAACCTGTCTTATTCTCTTCCTACAAGGTTCTCTTTATTCACAAATATAGCTTACTCCATTCCTTAATTTTCTCTGCAAACCTACATTAATGAATCATAACAATAGATGCCTTAGTTATTTCACAAGTTCAGACCTACCATAGGAAGCTTATAAGCTAAAAATGAATGAATTGATAATCTGTGCATAAGTCTTTTCCTCCATGTTTGTGGTGCAGTTGAATGCTCATCTGACCTTGAATGCAAAGATGGCGAATCTATGTATCGGCACATCAGTTGTGCCAACTTTTCTACCAGCTCACTACTTTGAAAATGAATATAATGAATATGATCCCAAGAAGGAATTCCACCTCATTGATGGTGGCATCGTTGCCAATAACCCAGTAAAGTAGTCTTTGAGGGTCTGATTAAACGTTTCATGCTACCAGTTGAACTAAGACTTGAAAGTCGAAATTGGTTGAAATGCAACCACCATGTGTTTGCAAGGTATGCTTGATATCCATCAAGTGATAAAGGATTTCATCATCCAGAACAAGAAGGGTGCATCTGAGCTCCATAGCGGACTTTTGATGATATCATTGGGTACCGGATCAGCTTGGAATGAATCGAGCACAAGTGAAGGGTAGGTTTATCCTCCACCTATGGTGCTCCTAGCCTCCTACTGCTCCTATAGTTTTAACGAGTTATATATTTCTTGGATTCCCTTTTATATGATAAAATAAAATGAAAATCTTACATTTTAACCACATTTTGGTTTCCTAAGTAATCTCTCTTATAATTTTTAAGCTCATGATTAATCTCTGATGGCTGAGGGGCACATAAAAGAATTCCTTAGTGTTCTGAATATTTTTGTACAGCTCCATATTTGAACACATAATGGCTTCTTAAGAGAATTAGTTAAAAAAGGTCAAAAAGAAGAATCAAATAAAATGCTAAGTTACGTTCTAAATCATTTTTCTCAATTATACGTTCAAGCATTATTTTTATGGCAATCACTCTGATTAAAATGTATAGCCATATTAAATTTTAGGCTTTATTTTTCTTTTATTGGCTTCTTTATAAGGCTCCTTAATACTTATGGTTCGTTTGGTTAGCAATGGAAAAACCCAGGAAGTAGCTAAAATATATGTGTGGTTGAATTTTTTTCCGCAGAAAAACCCAGGAAGTTAAATTCCCAGGAAGTTCAATTCCTCAATTTCAAAGGAATTTAACTCACCTACTCCCTCCTAGGTAAGTTGCAATTCCCCCATTTTCTATTTAAAAATTTTTCAATTCCCCTATTTAATCCTCTAAACTAAAAAGTTAACCAAACATATTTTCACAATTCCCGTGAATTAGACTTCATGGGAATTCAATTCCCATGAAATAACTTCCCGGGAATTTCAATTCCCACATTGAACCAAACGAGCCATTAGTTTCATTTTAGAATGTCAACTCACATAGAAAAAGTTTACCATGCAACAACAGGGTAAAAAAATATGCAGTAAAGAAAGATGATGATTCATTACGGGAGATAGAGAATGGCAATCTAACTGCAAAATCAAATAAAAATTGAAGGCACACACTTCACCTATTATAATCACCCGCAACACACCTTCCTTCAACTATTTTTGAACCATCTGTAATAAGATTCAGATCGTCATTAGGTATCTTTCAACTTAGAGAATCAAGGAGCATCCACATCGAATATAACACCATGTAGCTCATAAAAAAAATTACGTAGCATGGATTCATAAGGATTTGAGCAAGATTGCTATGGATTTTCTCAAAAACGATACCTTTTAGCTGGGAAAAGAATGGCTCTTGAACAGAAAGTTGATAGCTGAATGTTCTTCAATATAGTGCATCAAGTTTGGGGTTCTCCGTTAATAAATGAGAATGAATAATATTGTTTACCACGTAGTGATGTAATCCGACAATCTCTGGGGGTATGGACAGGTGAATTGAGGGTAACTGGACGAAAGTAAGATAGTAAGTTTGTGTAATCGAAGAAGTAATAAGGTAGTATTAGAATGGATAGGAGGAAGAAAAATAAATTTATATTACCATTAGAGATGTCCATCATAGGAGTCCTCGTCTGCTTAGAAGAATTCGGAGTTGAGGAACTACAATCTGTTGGAGTTATGTTGAACGACCGGGTCACAAACTGTAGTCGAATATAAGTCAAAGGAAGTTGTAATTGAGAAACAGAAACACAGGAATACCATTTTCCATGTCGATTAAAGAGGCCCTCTTATGAGATGTAGATTCAGGTGTAATACATTTTGAATGGTCTGCGAAACGGTTGAATGAGATATGATTACTCAATATAATACATGAGAATGAGTTAATCGGTGAAGGAATGAAAATGAACTACCTAGTAACGAATGAAATGGGCAGTTAGTCCATTGGCAAGGAGTGGTCAATGTATAAACCAAACAACCGGTATATATTTGTATATGCAGACACAAAAGTAGGCATTGATTTGAAACATATGAGGATACCGGGAGGAAGGTCACACATAGGAGGTTTAGGCCGTTTGGATGAATTGGTGGAAGTGCACATGAGAGGAGCTTGTTCATGTGATTGGCACTTTGATGCGATTGACAATCGTCGATTCATTCTAAGCTGAGTTGGTGTGAGCCGTTCTAGCAAAAGAAAACAGTCGTGGTATAGTTATAGGATGTTACCTTGAGAAAAATAAGCATTAAACCGAAAAAGTAATAATATATATAGTTAAAGGACCACGGAATTAGAAAAATAAATTGATACTAGTACGATCCCTGCGCCATGGCGCGATTTTTTTATAAATAATATTTAAATTTAGATAAATCATAGACATTAGATTTAATTCAATATTTTTAATTAAACCCATTGATTAGTAAATGTGTTAAAAAAAATATACACTCGGGTTAAAGAGATAAAGAGAAAAATAAATAATAAATAGTGAAAGATAAAAGTTTTGAATTAATCCCATTGGTTAAAACTTTGAACATGAAGAGGATATGTGGCATAAATTAATACTCTATAGTGTATATATATATATATATATATAGTAAATGAATTTGAGTTAAGCCCAATAGTTATATTAGATTGAATTCAATGTTTTAAATTAAGCCCAATAGTTAGTAAGATTAAAGAAAAAAAAAAGAATTAAAAGAAAAAAAAGAATTAAAAAAAGGATTAAAGAGAAAAAAGAAAATTATAATTGGTCAAAACCCCTAAAATCTCTCTAAGGTTGACACCTCGCATAAACTCTTCTAAATTAAGAGTTTATATAGAATATAGATATAGATTGTTAGTAAGATTAAAGAAAAAAAAAGAATTAAAAGAAAAAAAAGAATTAAAAAAGGGATTAAAGAGAAAAAAAAAATTATAATTGGTCAAAACCCCTAAAATCTCTTTGAGGTTGACACCTCAGCATAAACTCTTCTAAATTAAGAGTTTATATAGATATAGATATAGATATATAGATATATAGATAATTAGTAAGATTAAAGAAAAAAAAGAATTAAAAGAAAAAAAAAGAATTAAAAAAAGGATTAAAGAGAAAAAAAAATTATAATTGGTCAAAACCCCTAAAATCTCTCTAAGGTTGACACCTCAGCATAAACTCTTCTAAATTAAGAGTTTATATAGATTACCATTAGAGATGCCCATCAGAGGGGTCCTCAGATGCTTAGAAGAAGCCGAGTTTGATGACTCACAAACTGATCAAATGAATCGTTAAACATGGAGTACATTGACTCATATGGAAGACCAAAGTTAAAGACGGAATTTACCTGGATGCGGGCTTGGACGAAGACAATCATTCTCCATTGAAGATAATGGATGAGATGCACCGGAATCAGCAGGTACTAAATGGAGTGGCATAGATGGAGCATAATCAAAAATATTGGAATATGGAAAGAATGGAAAGGCTAAAATCAAATGGATATATAGCAATTAGGATATGAATCAAATAAGGAAATAATATATGTAGTATGTGATGGGATGGAAGAATATCCATAAATAACCTGAACATGATGGGAGTGGTAGGACGTATCTGTTGATTTAGTCGTATAGTTTTTATAGCAAATGTTAACTTGCTATTATTTACACCATCATAATTCCCAAAGTGCATTTTATTTTATGCACACAATTACTAAAAAATCCAATTGTTAACCAATAACTTATATAAAAAGAACACAAAAGTAATAAAGATAAGCTAACGTGTTAGCAATTATAACACTAAGATGCAGAGATTGAAAGTAGTAAAGCAGAGGTAACGTGCCCATTAAATTGGAGCTTAATAGAAGTTAAAGGTAGATTGATCTACTATTACTGAAATGTCATACAATGATTTAAGGTAAAAAAACAGAAGGGGTACCGATATTATATAAATAATTTTATTATTTTATTATATAATCAACCAACAACCAAACTCCAAATGATGAAGTAAAAAAACCGAAATTAATATGAGTTAAAATGCAAAACGAAACAAACAATCTGTTTAAACATAATAATATTGAAAATACGGTAACAAACTGCAAGTGCCACAATAAGACATGACGGTCGACAACAGGAACATCAAGAGGCATCAGCTGCTGGCTCACCTCGATCTTATGCTGCTTTGAAGTGGACATCTGAGAGTCATCATTCTCATCCCCACTGTCGATGGGAATGTATTTGCGGCGTTTGGCGGGTGTAGACAGGTTGAGTGCTCCAGAAGAACAAACATCTGAATGCGAGTCCTGATGGTAAAAAACAGTAAGAAGCATACATTAGTGTAGTTTACATTATATAGGCTGAAAGAAAGGAGAATAAATGATGGAATAATTAGAAGGTAGATATGTTAATCTTAGAACAGTGAAATATAGGCATGAAAATGTTTACTTGCAAGGAAGGAGTAGATGAGTTGCACTGGTAAATTAGAGCAGAATCGTCTGACATGGCCCAGACGGTGTGTGTTTTATCACCCTTCACTTTAACTCGAAATAAAAACTTCTTATTCAGGAGGACGTCAAAATCTTGAGAGAATGCATCCACAACAGGGCACCAAACAATGCATTCAACACACTGGGTTTACCTGGTTTTACAATAGTCACAAAGTGCGAGTTAAACAACATAGAGAAAGTACACAACAGGGCACCATGTGATGCAAAAAGGAATGCTAAAATGAAAAAAGTAAACAAAATGAGGTAGTTACCTTCAAAGATTGTAAGCTTAGCAAATTGCAATATAACTATACTCATAGAGTCACTTGATGTTGCCACATGAGCTTGCATGTCACCGGCGAAATCATCCCACAAAGTTATTGGCAAGATGGCATGGCTACATTAAAATCAACAAGAAAGTCAAATGAAATTCAAATAGCGAACAAAAACAACAATAATGGCAAAATTAATATTTATTTAACATACCCATGATCTTCCAATTTAATCTCCATTCGGTTGGAGAACGAATGATCAGCTTTTTCATCTCTGACGGAATCAGTGTACTCAATCAATTCACCGATAACATCTGGGAAACAAATAAAGGAAATAAGTGGTATGAAGTAGCAAGGTAAGAACGGAGAATATGTAGAGAAGCATAACACCATGTAAAATGTAGAAAAAAAAAATAAAAGTGAATGGAGGTAAGTAAGAACGAATTACCAAATAAACAGTTGGTTGGGATGGATTTGGTCAAGATACCACTGAAATCTTGAAAAGCCAAACCATGACGGGGTAGGGTAAGGGTGGCATCACAGGAATTGATGACAGTGGCATCAGTCACAACAATTTTCTAGGGATGAGGAGTGAACTCGTAAGTTGACGTGTTGGCTGCGAGTTTGAACTTAGAAAGGGCAATTGTCGCAAATTCCCTCACATGTTCGGCACTCTTCCATATCAATCTAGAGGGGATTGTTGCTTCGATTCGATCTCCCTGGAAGAGAAAAAAAAAACAAACAAAGTGGTTTGTAGGAAGCGGTCGGAGTTGTGTAATGATAAATATAAATGAAGTAAAGGAAGACAACCTACTAGTTCGTCAACACAAACCAACTGAAGTGAAGGTGCATATCGGCTCCCAGGATAAGGAGGCTTTGAAAACATTCGAATCAGGCACAACTTGATGACGGAGACTTCAACAATATCCTTAACGCTAGTGTATTCAACAATTGAACCCGCCATGGTAATTTAGTTCTGAAAATGAAGGATGAGTTTGAAGTGTGACGAATTGAGCTGGAGAGAAACAAATTTATAATAACACAGGACAAAAGGGATAAACCAAAATAAAAGATTGTGTGTGTGGGAATCAGAAAGAAAATAAATAAAGAAGGAAAGAATATTATTCTTTATATAATTTATATGGATGCAATGTACGGAATGATATACGAGGAAAGTCAAACCGATTTGTAAAGAAGAGCTTAAGAGTGTATATATATATTTTAGTACATTGGAATGAATAAAAAAAATACGAAAACCATACATAAATTAGGAAAGCCATTAGATTTGAGAGGACAACTACATATAGTTTACATACAATAATAGAAAGATACAACACTACAGTAAGTGCATTTCACAAATGAAATGGTATAATAATAAAATAACATGTATGAATTTTATGAAATAAACTATAGGAAGTGAGATGTAGTAACCGAGTTCAAGGGAACAATATGAAGGTTGACAATAGTAATTATCTCAATAAGAGGAGCCAGCAACAGACTTACAGCTAATAATTGAGTCCATATAACTGAATTATAGGAAAGGATGATCAGAATCCGAGTTAAGGAAATGTAATTTAAAATAGACTCACAGCTAATAATTTTAGGATAACAAAATGTAGGAATTAGGTAAGTTGAATTTCACAACAAATTAACACGGCAGCAGATTCAACACAAATTCAAGATATCGACCAAATTCAAACAGCAACAGCAACAGATGAAACAGATTTGAAAGCACAAGACATGTTCGAGTGTTCAACCATAGATGTCCAAAAAAGCAACAATAGATCTCAAAAAAAAACTTGAATCGCACTTACCATGGTTTGAAGTTAGCAAATTCTAGCAAGAGAAAGAATCAGTCCATCCTTGGCATAGCTGAAGGTCAAGCAACTCCGCACATTTACTGACTTGCCCATTAACATGGAGCCTAAAAGAAATAAACTTAGTACATGTGCAATTATAGCATCACAAAATGAAAAATAAACTCCCAAAATACAGATTAAACAGAGTAAACGCAAAGTAGCATCAGAAAATGGAAAAAGCATCCCAAATAGAAAGCAATTAAAGAATCAGTCTCCAAGGCCACTTTGAAATCTTATGGAGCATCAGAAATTAGAAAATAAAACTCTCAAATACAAAGCATGTTATGAAACATGTTATCATTTGCAAGAGAAGTTGAGCATAATTAAGGACCAATTTCGTGATCATTTGCAAACAGAAGTATTTTTAGGTGTATCTTAATGTACGTTGACGTATAAAGGAAGCAAATGTCCAATATCCAAAATATTATTGACGATCTCTAAAAAAAATACACATATAAATCAAGAACACACTTAACCACACGTAGATATAAATTTTTAGGTGTATTTTTTGGCTGCAGCTGTATCATTTTGAAAATATACACTGAAATCTAAGGACACACAAACACTTAGATATCATTTTTAGAAGGTAACTTTACAACTGCTTGAGGATGCAATTGTCGCAAGGAGTTTCATAAATAGACAGTTAGGAACTGATAAATAGACAGTTAGGAACGCACATATGGAATTAGACTATACCAATTTTATCACTGAATGAAAATGCGTACGAACAAAAATAGCAGTAACAGCCTGAAGGTACAGACATATTACCATAAAAAGATAATCAGAAGCAATATAGAGACATGAAATCTCAAAACATTGTTCTATATGGTCATGTCTAACTTTATGTGCACACAATAATATATTGTGGTAAGAGTAATTATATTGTTATGAATAAGCATAAAATGCCCAAGAGAAAACAGAAATTAACAATTGATAGCAGCCAATGATTAGCAACTAAGATGGATGTATACCGACGTCTTGAAGATTCGGAACTAACTCTCAGTGGAAATTCAGCTCATTAAGTAGTTGTACGCCCGCGTGCTTCGCATGCGGAGTGTGTCTCTATAGTGAAACAACAAGCTCACAAGCATAAGCCCGCGTGCTTCGCATGCGGAGTGTGTCTCTATAGTGACATTTAATGAAGCTATGTTGGCGGTGAGTTTGCTTTTGATTCAAGATATTACGCCCTCGACCCGCTGGGTTGGATTGCCGAGTTAGCACCCCTTGTCGCCTCTGTACTCGAAATAGATGCATTGGCTACTACAAAGCCCTAAGGTTCAAAATGCCATATAAAATGACATTGCTCTTTGTATTCATAAAGCAAATCTGTATAAAACAAGTTTAAAAATAAGCCTGCCTCTGGAGCATTATCTCCACACTTGTGAAGCCCAACAACTTTGGTAGTCTTTGCACAGACTATTAGTTTCATGAATATTTGTTCTGGCAGATCATATACAGTTGCCTTCAACGGCTTGAAGTTTGTGATGTAAATATTAACTTCACCATATTTTTCTACGGTCTACAAAAGTCGAAACAACTTCTAGTCATAATGATCAAAGGTAATATACGCCGCTTATGAAAAATAACACCCACAACATATATTTATGAAACAGGGAGAAGAACTAAATAGTCGCTTCATTCATGACCCATATACACAAACAATTGAATGCTTAGAACTTAGAATGCACCAAGAGAGGGCTTACACCTTAGTTAAGTTGGATGGAGATTATGATTATGTGTAGACAGAAAGGGTGAAAGTATACCTTTGGCAGTGCAATTCTGCAGATTATGCGACATATGTAGTGTTAGTGTGGAACGGCCCAAGATTCAATTTCAACCTTTCCGCTACGTGAACTTTGACCTAATATTCTCCTTAGGTCAGATTTCTGTTCTTCATAAAGCTTTTTAGGGAACTTATGTTGAAGTAGCGTCTCAGGTTTCCTCTCTTATTGGGATCCTTAGAGATGGGCATCCCTGATCCCTTCATTCTCTATCGCAATTTCATGACCTGGTTTTACAATCTCTGTGACATCAGTGATGAGATTCCTACCATCAAGGGTGGTGAGGTTGAGAGTCTTCCCAGCAAGCGCATCTAGTAGTGATATTCTCTGGTTGATAACAATTCTTATGATTCATGGTTCTGTGTTTATGCTCCCAATTAAAATTTGAAAGATGAAAAATTCGGAAACTAAGGGCTCGTTTGTTTGGATGAAGGGAAAGGAAAGTAAAGGAATCATCTTAAGAAAAAGGAAAGGAAAGGGAAATGGTTAAACTCCAATTTTGTTTAGTTGATTTAAGAGATGACTTATTGCTTTCTTCGTTACCTTTTGAAGTGTTTGGTTGATTTAGGGAAAGGAAATAACACAATCAATAAGACTTTTGTATTTTTTATACGGAGTAATTGTTTCCTAAAAGAAGTAAACATAGTTGCACTCCTTAACCCACATATATGAAATCCACCGTTACAAACACTACTTCGCAGCAAAAAAGAAGAAGCTACAACCATGTTAAAAAAGACAACAAAAAAATAGAAATTGAAGAAAGATACAATCGGTGACATGTACCCAACAACTTTTCATTAGCAAATGTCAATTCCTTTTCTTGAGGAGGTCAGTCACATTGTTGATAGGAGGAAATCGAGAATGCAAATTAAAATATGAATAAAGCAAAGCAAACCAGATTCCATCCCTTACAAATGATTACAAGACCTCCTCCCGATGTAGCAGTGGGAAGTCCGGATCGATCCACGAGGAAGCGTGCCAGCGGATCCTAGGCAGTGGAAAAATCTCAAGACCAAAATTCGACTACAGTGCTCGATCTCGACTAAGGTTAGTCGAAAGAAGATCAGGCAAGTCGAACAAAGCAGCAGCAGCTCTCGGTGGTTACTTGATATCGAGGAAGCCTCTTGTCGATCTCATGTACCTGCACAGGAGAAGCTACAGCGATCTTCGTCGATCGAATATCAGTACTCGATATCGACCAGATTTAGTCGATATTGAGGAAGAACAAAAAGAAACCGAAACAAAATAAAGAACAATGCTTGTGGGATTCAAAATAAACTATGTATGAAAGACAACTTCCAAGATCGGGGTTTGCAACAACAATAACCAAACATGCATAAGGCAGGAATAAAACAGATAATCATGTAAATTGCATCGAAGAACCAAGCTTTCGCCTTTTCCAACAATTAGACAACTCTTTCAAGAAACCCTAATTGTATCTACCGATTTTATGTTTATAATCCAAGTTGTTAGCATGGACCTCCATTAGATGGGTAATAAACATATAACAAGTAGTAGATGCTCAAGACGTGATAAAAGTCGGATCTTTACCTCAAACACGCAGGGCTATCGTTGGGCTTACCCCAACCCTAGAAGTGGGTGGACTACTCGCTCTTCATCGCATTCGCAGACATCATTGATTGAAAAGAAACTTGCATTCATAAAACTAAATAGAGCTTACAACCAAAGGAAGTCAATTCCGCTCTCGCTTCACAAACCCCTCTTGGCCACTCACTCTCTCTCTCTCTCTACCTCTATGTAACTAATTGTGTCTTGAATTGAATGAATCGAAATCATCCCCTAAGGCCTTATTTATAGGCTTCTAATCCTTGCTAATCAAGGAAAGAAATTTTTATCTATATCTAAAGATAAAACTAAAATAAAAGAAACATTTATCTTTAAAAGGAAATATATCTAAAAAGCTAAATATCTTCATGTGTGGATAAATCTTCTTCTCCATGGATGGATCTTGATATACTTGATAGATCTCGGACTCCTTAGCTCCCAAGTAAGCCCAAACCGCGTCGGACAGCCCAACCGCGTAACGCGGCCCAGGATCCTTCTACTCGATATCGAGTACTTTCCACGATATCGAGGAAATGTGTGTCGTCGACTTGCTGGCTTGCTTGCTCGAGTAACTGCTCCCCGGCCTGGCTTGGACATTGGGCTTCTGGTCTTGTCGATATCGAGCACTTTACTCGATATCGAGGAAATGCTGCTCGGCCTTGTCTTGCCTTCGGCTTCTCGATCAGGTGGTCTTCCTCGACTCCGGGCATGACTTTGGGTCTTGTCGATATCGAGTAAAACTCCTCGATATCGAGGAAGGTTCTGGAGTCGGGTAGGCTTCGTCTTCAGTTCCTCGATCTGGCTTGTCCTCGATCATGCTGTGCCCGGTCTCTTTGGTCGATATCGAGGAAAAGAAGTCGATATCGAGTAGGGCTTGGCTTCCGTCTTTGCTTCTTGGTTTTGTCTCGGAATGACTCCAAATTCTGTAATATTAAACCAAAATTTATGTAGATCTCCATTTCTTGCAAATAAGCATATATTACATAAATTTAACATATTCCCATCCCGAAATATGCTAAGTGTATAGAATATGGAGCTAAAATGTGCATTTCAACATGGCTATTTTAGTGGACATCAAATCACCCCATACTTAAGCTTGCTTGTCGTTAAGCAATAACTTGGATGGTAATTCAGGGGACGAAATTAAACTCTCAACATCATGGATTCATTGCCATATAACCCTGCAATCAATTACCATCCTTGAAAAGGTACTAGTGTCACAAATCCATGCATGTGCAATAAAAAAGCAATATCTACTCACAAAAGGAGGGTTATGCAAAACATTCATTCGTGACAAAGCAACAATAATCAAGAGGACTTTAATTAAGCTCAATAAGGAGTAGATTGGTAAAAGGCTAAAGGTGGGTAATATTTGGCAATGTGGTGCTAATGATCTGGGGAAATGGAGTATTTCCAAACTCTTCATACCACATTCTTTTTTCATAAGAATCAACACCTTCCATAATGCTTTTTTTCAATAATAATGTTTTTACCTCTCTAACCTCAGCACTGCCTTCTCGCGAGTCGCAAACATGGGTGTCATGAATGGCCCCGGATACTTAGTGCTTTGGACTCCTCACCTGTGTGTCCCATCTCGCCAAACTATTATTTCAGCGAGCAGGGTCGATCTACCTTTATCTCCTAAGGTGATCGGATTTTCTTTCACTCATTAAATTTTCCATATTTTTCAAACAATTTCCTACCAAACTCCAATAATGATAATAACACAACAAACACCATATAACATCTCCATAATGTAACATCATTCTCAACATAATCCCCGGATGGAAATAAGGTAAAGAATGGGCAATATTTAGATCATGTGGAGCAATGTATGAAAATAATATTGGCATAATATGGCTTTTGTGATGCATAAATATAGGTATGGCTAGGGATATAAAAATATGAGCCTTATATGGAAATATAAAGTCCTCCATCCTCTTATCATACAACATGTCAAAAGCAACTTCAAATTTTACCCCCTTTCATGGTTTTCAAGAAAATATGCATTTCATTGTGACTTCCCTTTACTAGGCAATTTCATGCTATATCTCTAATGAATCCAATTTTGCATCGTCGAGTTCAATAAAGCTTCCATGACACTATTTCTTTGAACAATTTACAAGCAATGTGAGATGTCTTATGGAATTTTGAGTTTTTGCCTTATGCATAAAAATTTAAAATTTTTAAAATTTTACTCAAAATTTCACCATGCAAAACCAAAAAACATGTAATAATGATAATGAGCTCTTCCCCCACCCCATACTTAAAATATACAGTGTCCTCACTATATAAAATCAGATAAAAATAAGAGTAAAGGAAGGAACTCACCGAATAATGCGTCGTGGAAGGCAAAACAGGGTCTGTCGAGGAACTGGGTTGGTCGATATCGAGTACTGTACTCGATATCGAGTAAGCTGTCAATGTCGAGTGGAATGCTGAAGTCGAGGAGCCTTCTGACTTGGTCGATATCGAGTTGGCCTACTCGATATCGAGTAACTGTGGGCTGCTCCTCTTGGTCGTTCTTGACTGGCCTAGTCGATTTCGACTGTTTTTCAGGGACTTTTTAATTCCACCTTTCGCAACCATTTTTTATGCTTGCCGACCTAAAAGTGTTAGATTTCACACAAAGACAATACTTTCCTCATGAAGTATTCTAAACTAAAAAACCAAAACCAAAAACCAAAATCAAAAGTTCCAAAGTCCCAAAATTCAAAAAGTTTTATATACATGCTCTAGATTTTAGAGTCGCTAGGCCGGCTTCTCCGTTTGAGCTCAAGGACCTTCAATGTGGGGCCCGCTTGTGCTTGGCCCTTCTCCTGGATCATCTAGCCACGGCAAGCTCCCATTGCTTACATTGGCTTCTCTAGTAGGGAAACGCTTTGCCGTCGCTTAGCCGTAGCTAAGAAATTAGCCACGGCTACTGCCATTGCTACAATCTTTTTGCCACCGCAGGTTTGGTTACACCTGATCCGCCGTGGCTACAACTGTTGCTAGCCCTCTTTGGCCACAACAAACCCACTTCTTACCACGGTATTTTGTCTTTGCTAATTTTTTTTGTAGTGAGTGTAAATTATTATGATTATTATCCATATAATTTATGTACGAATAATTATATTATTTCAGACGAAGATCTTCAAAAATTAAAAATGTAATTATTGTTGTCACCACTATAAAATAGGGTCATAGATACTGTCATCACTATAAAAACAAGGTCATATACACTGTAACCAAAAGAAAACCATATAGACGTTGTAACAAAAATAAAAACAGAGTCATAGACACTGTATCCAAAATAAAAATAGGGTCATAGACACTGTCACCACTATAAAAACAAGGTAATATACACTGTAACAAAAGGAAAACCATATAGATGTTGTAACCAAAATAAAAACAGGATCATCGACACTCTGAACACTATGAAAACAGGGTTATAGACACTGTAACCAAAAGAAAACCCTAGGACAAGGGAAGTACAAACCCTAAAGGAGTTAATACGAAGCCAAAATACATGTGGTGACTAGTTTTCATATAAGATATGAATGGGTAAGAAGTATTAGTGGTGTCACCACTATAAAAACAGGGTCCTTAATGATGTCACCACAATTAAAACAATGTCATAAATGCTATCACCACAATTAAAACATTGTCATAAATATTGTCGCCAAAGGAAAAACCATAGGACAAGAGAAAGTGTTATTAGAAGTGTCATCATCATAAAAACATTGTCACCACAACTTTCACCAAAACGAAAATATATGTGGTGACAGTTCTCCTCTAACATATGACTTGGTAAGAGGGTCATAGGCGCTCTAATATATGACGTGATGGATGATGCGAAACCGGATGGCGAGGGTAGTCGGAGAAGGAAGTGTATCGGATTCGAAATGGCCTCAATGCTCCTCTTCCTTGTTGCCAGTTTCTGCGGGTTCGTCGACTACCCGTTCGTGTGCCCACCTAGAACAGGTTCCGTTGCGGGGTCGGATCAATGGTTACATGTGCAAATCGTGGTATTGGAAGGCTACCTCCTAATTTCCTTGTTCAGATTTTACAAGATTTGCTATGGGTTGTTCCTCGGTTTCCTTGCCGGCCTCGTCTTCTCTTCTTACAAAGGATTTGCGACTCAAGATCCTTTCATGTATTACTGCATCGTCTTTTTGTCCGTTGCTTTGATCTGAAGAGCAGAGGGTCCTTGTTCGGGAGTGGCAGCAGCAAATTGAAGGAGATTTGAAGAGCAGAGGGTTTGATAAGGTTATGGTTTGATCACAGCACGATACTTTACTTGGACTCCATTCGACCGAAGAGGGAGACTCTTAGTATGGAGAGATCTATCTTTGGGATTGGGTTATTCATTGGAGCTGTTGCAATTAGACATGGGTTTGATTTTGGCCGTACCACTGCTCAGTTGCTTGCCATCAACGACTCTGATCTCTACCATTCTAAGGTCTGATTTGAAACATCGGGAATGGTGGTGATCTTGCAAACAGAAAACAAATTAGAAGAAATCTTCAAACCTGTGAAATTGCAAACTTGCGAATCTGTGAAGGTTTGTAGATTTTCCCACTGCAAGATATTTTTGCTGTCCGAGATGAAAGCATGTAGTCACCATAAACAGTAGCAAAAAATACGGAGGCTACAAGGTATTGCAACGCATCCCACTCAATCACCCATATCAATCCACCTGAATCAAGAATATATACAAGGATGGTGAAGAAAATTATCCCACCTCTAAAAAAGAAAGGAAGTGCAGTGAAATAATGCAACTGTTGAGCCATTACTGAATGGAGTTCACTTGAAGGGCTCATCATTTGGCAAATAAAATGGAAAGAAGAAAACATCAAATGGAGTTGAGATTTAGAGGGATGAGAGATCACCGTCAGTTCTGCTGGATGTGGCAGTGGGAGAATCCGGCAAGAGGCCACAGATTACAGCTTCAGCAGTCTTCCTATATTGCTCAAGGGCAGAATTTGCTGCTGGAGACACCCTTTCTGCCAAAGAAGCTGACCCTGCAGGATAGTAAAACCTTCATTATGATCGAATTCCATAACATTTTATTAGCCCAACTTCGCAACACAATCCGGTAATCTCTAACCAAAAGATCAAAGCAAATCCAGCAAGCACTACGCATCAATTCAAGGAATTTGACCTGGGTACCTTCCAGATTGTTATTCCAGTTAAACCAGGTCGGACATCCCCGGTTAGCAAAGTCTTCTCCGTTCTCTGTGGTTACATAGTTGAGGTAAGTATTATCAAGTTACTTACCTTGAAAGAAATAGTGTCATGGAGTTGCAATCTTCAATGGCCAATTAGAAGATAATTTGGGAGTTTCATAGTTCAACAAAAATTGAGTTATAGTTGTAACAGCAAAGATGGGTCATGGGTGGGCTTTTATTTTATGGTAGAAAAAAATTATTAAATCCAAAAAAAAAAAAAAACCTGATTTCTAAGTGCTTAGAAGCAATTAGAAGACGAGGGAACCAAGGGTTAGAAAATACCAGGACAAGACCGAAAGTGACGTCGGCCGAAGAAATGCAATGATGTGATACTAATATTGAGATAATTTCATATGTTGTACTGTGTGACAACTTCTGGATATCTTGGCTTATGCCTCAAGTCATGTTTAGATATTTTGTCATATAAATAGGCCTTATGTAATGAACTAGCAAAACATTTCTGATGAATGAAATAGTTCTCTCTATCTCTTACTTGCTCTCTCGTTCAATCCAATCTCCCCTCAATCACTAACTTCTGATTATGGTATCAGAGCAGTAATCGATTGCGCTCTTCCTCTGCTGGTTTTTGCTTCTCTTGCTTGATCTGTGTTTCGTGTGGAGTGCTCTTCTTCACTCACCTTCAGATCTTCCAGCTCTGGTGACTTGCGTGGTGATCTCAACCTCAATCGATCATGTCTACTGAAACTCCTCTATCTGGATCCAGTGAAATTCGACGAGGCACACAGATCACCATGACGGATCTGCAAAATCCGTTGTTCATTCATCCCTCAGATAACTCCGGTATGACTCTTTCCTCAATTGAATTAGTAGGAGAGAATTACCGTCGTTAGAGTAGGTCGTTTAGCAAGGCACTTTCTGTGAAGAACAAACTATGGCTAATTGATGGTACCTTAGCTAGATCTGCTGAGAATGCTTTGCAATGGGACAGATGCAATGATATGTTGTGTTCCTGGATGTTAAATACTGTCTCTAAGGACATATACAACACCATAGATGAGTATGATACTGCTCGTGAGATGTGGCTAGACCTAGAAGAGAGTTATGGCCAAAAGAATGGCCCTCTGATCTTCGAGATCAAACGGGAGATTCATGATTGTCAACAGGAGGAAATGGAATTAACTGAATACTTTACTAAGTTGAAGGGGCTTTGGCGCAGACAATCTGTGGTTATACCTTCTATCAAGTGCAAACGGGAGATTCATGATTGTCAACAGGCAGAAGATGCAGATTTGGAGAACAAATTGATGACGTTTTTGATGGGGCTACATGAGAGATATGATGGTGCTAGGCGTCAGATCCTCATGACAACTTCACTTCCGTCTCCAAGCTCAGCGCATTCCCTTCTTCTTCAGGGAGATCAGGGTAAAAAATTCTCTGATAAGAAGAAGGCTAAGGCAGAATCTGCTACTACTGCTTTTCTGGCCAAGCAAGATGAGGACAAAATTAAGAGATCTGCTCTGAATACTCGTCAGGAGGAGGAAAAGCCTAGGCGAGACAAGTGCAGTCACTGTTCTAGCAATCTTAAGATGGAGAGATGATGGGAGCTGATCGGCTATCCAAGGTGGCACTCGAAAAGCAAATTCAAGCCACAAGCTCCTAAGTCTAAGGGAGCTGAGACCAAGAAGCCTCACAGTTCAAAGGCAAATGCAGTGATGAGTGCTGCTCAGGACTTCTTGAATGCTGGAAACTCTCCTCAATCTGGCCTCTCTACTGACCATCAAAAGCTTTTTGGTTCTATCATCTCGCTGCTGAGGCAAGCTGATAATTCAACACATGAGTCGCATCTTGCAGGTAAACTTTATTTCAATGTTGTTCATTCTAACATATTGTGGATTATGGATAGTGCAGCTACAGACCATATGACCTCTGATTGGTCCATTCTCACGGATCCTATTCCAATTCCAACTCCCTCTGTCATCAACTTCGCTGATGGCAGTGCTTGTTCAATCACACACACAAGATCTGTGATATTACCCACCCTCACTCTTCATAATGTGTTATTTGTTAAGTTTTCATTTCAACTCGCTGTCCATTACCAAAATTGTTCGGGATTTTCGATTTCACATTGATCTTGATTATGATTATTGTGTGATTCAGGACCAAGCAAGGACGAAGATGATTGCGTATGGTGAATACCGGCAAGGCATGTACTACATGGATCCGGCAACCATGGGAAGAGTGCCTAGTGATCTCTCACTGTCACAAACTCATAGCCTCACTTCTATCTCTTCTCTTCCTTTATTTCTTCCTAAAAATAATTATAGTCTGTCAAATTCTATTGCCTTATGGCATTTGAGACTTGGGCATGCCCCTATTGTGAAACTGAAACACATTGCTGATATTGCTTCTGCCGTTGAACCTTGTTTTAAGCATGATTGCACTGTGTGTCCTTTGGCAAAACAAGCCAGATCTCAGTTTCCTTTAAGCATGTCTACTGCTGATCATTGTTTTGAGTTACTTCATTGTGATGTATGGGGGCCTTATGACTCCCCTACCAGGGAGGGTTACAGGTTTTTTCTTAACCGTGGTTGATGATAAAAGTCGGAGTATGTGGGCCTTCCTTCTCAAACACAAGAGTGAAGTTCCTACCCAGCTACAATCCTTCATCCACCTTGTTCAAAATCAGTTCAATGTTCGAGTGAAAACTATTCGAACGGATCATGGAACAGAGTTACTTAACCAGAATTTGTCCAGGTTTCTTCAATCACTGGGGATTATGCATCAAACTTCATGTGTGTATACACCCCAGCAAAATGGTCGGGTGGAGAGGCGTCATCAGTATCTTCTTGAGAGGGCTCGTTCGTTCATGATTCAAGCTGCCTTACCTATCCAGTTTTGGGGTGACAACATCCTGACTGCCAACTACACCATAAATCGTCTACAGCCCCTCATAAGCAAAAGTTTCACCCTCCCCTTCTTCAAAAATCTCCACATGAGGTTATTTTTCACTCACCTCCCAAATATAATCACCTACGTGTGTTTGGCAGCTTGTGTTTTGCATCCTCTACAGCCCCTCATAAGCCAAAGTTTCACCCTCGCTCTGACCCTTGTGTGTTTTTGGGGTACCCTTTTGGGGTGAAGGGATACAAATTGTTCAACTTGAAAACTCGAAAAACCTTGATCAGCAGAGATGTGAAATTCTTTGAACATATTTTCCCATTCAAATCATATACTGAACACAAATAATGCACAACTACTTGTCCATCGTTTCTGGAGTTTATTGATCATAATTTTCCCTTGGATTATGCATCTATTGTCTCGAATTTTGAGTAATCTGCATCTCCATCTATTGAGGTGCCTCTATCAGCCTCTCATGCTAACTATGAACCCACACCTGTGTCCCCTTGCTTTGATGACACTACCATCTCTGTCCCTATTAATCCTGGTCCCAAACAGTCCACACGAGATCACAAGCCTCCAATCTGGTTAAAAGATTATGTGCACATGGCTTCCACATGTATTCCCTATGCAACATCTTCATCTGTTGCAACATCTCCACATCCAATTTCGTCTCTTCTATCTTACTCTTCTTGTTCATCTCCTTACCAAACTTTTCTTGCCAATGTTACTGCACTTTTCGAGCCGTCATCTGTGAATGAGGCATTGCAAAGTTCCTCTTGGTGTGATGCAATGTTGTTGGAATTGGCAGCCTTGGAGAGGAATGGCACATGGTCTGTGCAACCTTTGCCTGCAGGTAAGTCTTTGGTCTCCTGCAAATGGTTTTTTAAACTGAAATTTAACAGTGATGGATCACTTGAGAGGCATAAAGCTCGGCTAGTTGCTCGTGGATTTACTCAAGTTGAAGGCATTGACTACTCTGAAACTTTTGCCCCGGTTGCTCGTATGATTACTGTACGAACTCTTCTTGCTATTGCCTCTGCTCAGGACTGGCAACTCTTTCATATGGATGTTACCAACGCCTTTCTTCATGGCGATTTAGAGGAGGAGGTGTATATGACTTTTCCTCCCGCTTACTCTATCCTCAAACAGCTGCAGCAATGTCAACAGTGGGAGTCTCGCTCTACTGGTTGTCCTCAGGGAGAGATCTTTGATAAGGCCAACGGTTCCCCCTTGGTGTGCAAATTGAGGAAATCGCTATATGGACTAAAGCAAGCCCTTCGACAATGGTTTGCTTAGTTCTCAAATGCAGTTCAGGGCGCATGATTCATACAATCGAGGGCTGATTATTCTTTATTCACAAGACGAAGTGGTAATTCTTTTACTGCACTTTTAGTTTATGTGGATGACATGGTAATTACCGGAAATGATTCTTCAGAGATCATGAGGCTCAAAGAATATCTTCAAAGCAAGTTTCAGATAAAAGACTTGGGAGATATAAGGTACTTTCTCGAATTGAAGTGGATAGAACTTCCAAAGGTGTGTTTTTAAATCAAATAAAATACACACTAGAAATGCTAGAAGAAACATGCATGAGCAAGGCAAATCCACTGCATACACCTTTAGATTCCCATATGAAGCTCAGTGGAGAGGGGGAGCTTATGCGGAATCCTCACTTGTACATGCGGTTGGTTGGTAAGCTCATTTACCTCATTGTTACTAGGCTAGATATAACATACAGTGTACAAGTGTTGAGCCAATTTATGCAAACACCATGTGTTGAGCATTGGAAAGTTGTGAAGCATTTACTAAGGTACTTAAAAGGAGCACCAGGACAAGGTATACTGCTTGCCAAACAATCTGATCTCAGACTTAGAGCCTATTGTGATGCCGATTGGCAAGCATGCCCAATGACCACGAAATCACTCACAGGGTTCTGCATCTTCTTGGGACCATCTCTGATATCTTGGAGAACCAAAAAGCAGTCGTTTGTGGTCATGTCGACTACTGAGTCTGAGTATAGAGCAATGGCAGCAACATGTTGTGAAATCACTTGGCTTGTACATCTCCTGACATATCTGAATATGAACCAGGGAAAACCAGTGGAGCTTTACTGTGACAATCAAGCAGCCCTTCACATAGCTCGTAACCATGTGTTCCACGAAAGAACAAAGCACATTGAAGCAGATTGTCATCTAGTTTGAGATATGGTGATAAACAAAGGGATTGAAGTCAAGTATGTCAACACAAAAGAACAGCCTATAGACATGTTTACCAAGATCTTGAGTCAAGAGCAGCACAAGAAGTTGATGAGCAAGCTTGGAGTTGTTAATCAATTCTCCAACTCTAAGCTTGAGGGGAAATGATGTGATACTAATATTGACATAATGTCATATGTTGTACTGTGTGACAGCTTCTAGATATCTTGGCTTATGCCTCAAGTCATGTTTAGATATTTTGTCATATAAATAGGCCTTATGTAATAAACTAGCAAACAGTTCTAATGAATGAAAGAAATAGTTCTCTCCATCTCTTACTTGCTCTCTCGTTCAATCCAATCTCTCCTCAATCACTAACTTCTCATTATGCAAAGATTGACTAACATACTTAAATAGAGACAACGAAAACCCAGATGGTGAAATGCCATCAAAAAAAATGCAGGGTACTCGAGGCAAGACACTAAGATGCCACATTGCTAGTAAAGCAATGAATTTGTTCTGTCATTATAATCAACCCACATCTTGATATTTACGCGTCTTTGTTTGGAAGCCACTACAGATGATACTCTTAATGGTGCTACTAGAATTTAGAAGAGCAGCTATGCAATAACTAGCCTAGCTCATGAAAATAGTAGCATAAAATCAGTAGGGGAGAGTTTGACTTTAAGTATTATAACTTCTGTGCTTTTGCTTTTTTTTTTCCTATCATATTATCATCCACTGGCATATTCTATATATATAGGCGAGTCCTTTGTGCATGAGCCTATGCAAACAGGGTTAAAAGCGGTAGACAGCGCAAAAGACCATCCATGATCCATTCCACCATTTACATTAAATTTGATATTAAACGGGCAAAACTACCAGTTTGCCCCTTCATCTTCATCTCTTGGCAATTCTCAAGTGTTTCGTCCTTAATTTAGTTGATTCAAAGTTCTCATAGATGTTCATCCATCACCTCTCAGTCCTCTCCTCAATGATAAATGAAAGTTGTTAAAAGGCAATCCCTTAGCTTTTAATTACCCTTCAAATATATCAATAGCAATCTTTTCTCACATTTAATAGCAATATTAACAAAATAGGTAAGATGAATGGTCTTTTGAAAACATCTAGCATTTTAGGGGTAATTTTGTGCAAAATAATATACCCATTTACAGTCATGCTATTGGCACGGTCAGATCTCGCCATCCGCACGATGCAGAACTCGGCTTTCGGATTCGTTAAGCGGTATGCCGACCTCGGCTTCAGCAATCGGTGAATTGTTTGTCGACCTCGGCTTCATGAGTCGGTAAAAACAAAGATTTGACCCGTACAATTGCTAGGTAGAATGAATAATGATCAGATTGAATTAGCGAGAGAGAATTAAAGTAGAGAGATAATTAGTAGCTTGAATTAGGCTTAGAATTAAAATTGTGGAGTGTAGATTTGGAGTTGAATTAGCCAATGAGGATTAGCGGATTAGGGGTTGAAGAGAGTTAACAGCTTGAATTTGAGGATTAAAATTAGCAGCTTGAATTAATTAAAGAGGAAGGTTTGCAAAAAAAAAAAAAACAGAGATTGGAGACAAGGATAGGAAGTGAAAACGGACTTGCTGTAGGGCTAGCAGGTGTTGGAAAACAAATCAAATTGAAAACTAAAATGGATTAATTTGGGAGACTGAAATATGAGCGTAATTGTGCAAGGAGGAAGACGAAGCGTGGAGGACCAGACCTGCAATTTTCATCATTAAGTTTGTTTAAGGTTTTAAAAGTGTATGGGCTTTACAAAACACTAGGCTTTTCGGCCCATTCAGCCCATACAACCAAATAACCTTACAAGTCTAAGTATATCATATAGCCTATCAGCATCCATCTCCCAAACAATTCAGATTTGCCGACTCCGTAGTTCGGTGTCGGTGGCCAGATTGCCGACTTCGGAAACCGGGTCCGGCACCGTGCGAAAGGCGAGATTTTGACCGTCCGAAAGGGTGGTTTCTGGAATTTGACCTTAATGTTAATCGATCATTCTTTTTCTTTATTAGGTAAGAATTTGATAAACCAAACAACAAGCTGTTTGGAAACTCAAAAGGCCGACAAATCGGCAGACGGAACCTTCAACAAACAACACAGTAAAAACACAAATCAACACAGATAAAATAAAAAATACCCAAACAATCAGAAAAAGTCGTCCGCCAGCAGAGGAGTCGAGGGAGATCCAGGACGAGCCACGGGAGACGCAACGACTTACACGGGTTATTGTTGCATTTTTTGTAGGGATGGGCACAAATCCCGCAAATCCCGGACCCGTCCCGGGCCCGTCCCGGTCCCGTCCCGTAAAAATGATGCGGGACG
Source organism: Persicaria tinctoria (assembly GCA_037127255.1). NCBI lineage: Eukaryota > Viridiplantae > Streptophyta > Magnoliopsida > Caryophyllales > Polygonaceae > Persicaria > Persicaria tinctoria. Next base: position 12,002,634 of record JBANSL010000007.1, on the reverse strand, counting down.
GGACGCGGGACGACCCGGCGGGATCCCGCAAATCCCGTCCCGCACACACATATAATAATAATAATAATTATTAATAGTATTAGTATTATTATTATTATAATATTATTAATAGTATTAGTATTATTATTATAATAATAATTATTATTATTATTATTAATAGTATTATAATATTATTATTATTATTATTATTAATAGTATTATTATTATTATTATTATTATTATTATATTAGGATATAATTATAATAATAATCATAATGTAATACTATATATATAATAATAATAATTATTATAATATAATAATAATAATAATTATTATTATAATATAATAATAATAATGTAATACTATATATATAATATTAGGATATAGAGTATGTATTATAGTATATATATATATATAGTTTGTATATATATATTACATACGTACACAGTAATGCCATATATATACACACTGCATCGGTGTTTATATACATGTACAAACGTATATATGCGTACGCATATATGGGAACCTGCAAAATATAAAAAATTATACATATATATGTATTACGTCTTTGAGAATCGCAATATATTTATGAAAAAATTAAGTTTTTTTAATAATTTTTTTATTTGAGGGACAAGGCCCGTCCCGTCCCGGTCCCGGTCCTGTCCCGCAAAAATTACGCGGGACGACCTCCGTCCCGTCCCGGTCCCGTCCCGTCCCGTCCCGCGCCCACCCCTAATTTTTTGGGTGGCCTCTTAATTGTTTTGGGCTTTTTTTTTTCTTTTAATAATTTGGGTTTGGTTTTTAGGATTCACATTATGCTTCAGATGTCAGCAAAGATCAAGAGGATATTTCTCTTTTTCACTATAAATATGTTGTTAAAATTAGGCTTCCTTTTCCTCTATGACTTTATTTCCACCGGAGGTCCTTTGCACCACTTGTTCCATCTTCACTTGGTGCACCACTAAATTATTTGAATTATAATTTTACTTTAAAAATGTTTAAATATTATATTTGTGTTTCATATACTTATATTTACATGTTTAAAAATTTTGATCATGAAAAATTTTGTTTTACAAAAAATTAAAAATATAAAACTAATTTTATCGATATTTTAATTATATATATTTTAAAACATATTTTTTCATAATAAAAGTCTATAAACATGTAAATATAAGTGTATAAATTAAAACACAAATATAATTATTTAAAAAAAAAATTGAAGTAAAATTATTGCCCTAAAAGTTATTTTATTTTATTTTAAAGGTTAAAATATATTAAAACATGTAAACTATGTACGTAGGAGGGGTTTGTCTTATGCCTGTGGGAGCCCAAGTTACAAGCCGAATTGTGAACCTATGAAGTGAGTGAGGCTCACCATCCTATGAGCGCACTAGGGGCAAGGCCGGCCCTGAGAGTTTTAGGGTCCGAGGCGAGGCAAAATACGAGTCTTTTGAGAAATAAATATATTTAATTTAAAAAAAAAATTTATTAAACAATGCAAAATTTTAGTTTATTTAACCATTATTAAATTCAGATTTTATTTTTATCACTAAAAGGGAAATTGATAGACTTTAATGTAGTATATGAGTATGACTAATGCGACAATCTCTCGGTACGTATAACACAATAAAAGACTGCGATTTTTAGATTTACAAATATACTTATTTACTAAATTTCATTATATTTTCTTACAAGTCTGATTAAAAATACGTGAATTTTCTAGTGAGAAATAAAGATAAAAAATATTTTTCTTAATATTCTATTTTTTCCCATGAATATAAACCAGTATGATTAAACACTTAAAACATGTTGTTATTTTGTAAATTTATCCCCCAAAAAATACTATAATCACTTAAATAACTTAAAAACCACCCGTTTTTCATTTATAACAAAAACTGAAAGACGAAGACTTTTTTACACTCTGTGTCGTTGATTCGAAATATTGAAAAAATTAATTAGTCATATCACAAATGAGTATTTTTTATATATAAATTTTAATAAATCTTTTATTACATGTAAATATAATAAAACATAATACCCTAATTATATATATAACGTAATTTTTCTCCCGGGGCCCTACTCGGTAGGGGGCCCTAGGTGATCGCCCCTTGGACCTAGCCTAAGGGCCGACCTTGACTAGGGGTGTTGGACTAGCCATGTGCGGATCCTATCTCTTCAAGCCAATGCTATCAGAAGTCGGACACACACTCGAATGTAGTTAGTCGGAGCTTCCCCTTCGGCTATTCCATCAAGGAAGCTAGAACTCAATACATTGGAAACCCCTTATACATGTTGGTATTATAGCTGCCAATATTTGAAAGAATTGCCCTAAAAGTTTTATAGTACATGAGTGGTGCACCAAGTGAAGCACCCGTTTGTTGGTCCGGGAATCCTAAACATAGACCTTTTTGCTTTCAAGCTACTTGGTTGATGCACTCGGATTTTGAACCGTTGGTTGCATCAAACAAGTGTGTAGAGGAGAATACAATGGGGGCTCTTAGTAGGTTAGAGGGAAAGCAGAGAAAGTGGAATAATTAAGGTGTTTTGGATATATTCAAACTTGTAAAGAGGGCGGACCTTACAATGCCAAGTTGACGAGGGCTTGATCAAGGCCTTGATTCGCGATGTAGATGAGATTAGAGCGGAGTTTGTTGTCACTTTTAAATAGGAGGAACTCTAGTACCAACAATGGATCACATGTAGTAATCAAAATGCCTCTTTCTTTCATACATCTACACTTATTCGACACCAAAGTAATCGAGTGCAGGCGTTTCAAATGGATGGCAGTTGGTACCAGGACTACAAATGTTTGGAGGAACATGCTATCTAGCTTTTTCAAGAGATATATGGTCTTAGCTCTCTCGAAGCTCTTTTAGAACTCTTGAAGGGTGGCTTCCCTTAAATAATACAGAGGTAGGGGGGAAATTCTATCCTAATTAGATAAGAAATGATAAAGATATAAGGTAAAGATATATCTAACAACAAGATATGGAAATATCCTAATTTATCTCAATACTCCCCCTCAAATTGGAGCATGTCGAAGATGAATGCCCAACTTGGACAAGAGAAGATGAAATTGCTGGTCTCCCAGTGCCTTGGTGAAGATGTCTGCCAGCTGATTGGAAGAGCGAATATGAGATAGGGCGATGTTGCCTGATTGAACCTGATCTCGGACAATGTGACAGTCCACTTCAATATGTTTCGTGCGTTCATGAAAGACGAGGTTAAAGGCGATGTGGAGTGCTGACTGATTGTCACACCATAAGCGCATAGGAGTCCGATGAACAAAGCCGAGAGAGCGGAGAAGAGCTTTGAGCCAAATCAACTCACAAGTGTTGGTCGCCATGGCTCTGTACTCGGCTTCAGCAGAAGAGCGAGAGACTGTAGTTTGTTTCTTGGTTTTCCAGGACACTGGGATTCACCGATCTTGACGATATAGCCAGTGAGTGATCGACGGGTCAACGGACACGTGTCATAGTCAGAGTCGCAATAGGCTATCAAGCGAAGATCACTGTGGCATGAGAGAAAGAGTCCCTGATCCGGCCGGCCCTTGAGATACCGTAGGACAAGTAAGGCAGTCGTCCAATGAGCCTGGTGAGGTTGCTGCATGAATTGAGCCAGAATATGAACGGAGTTAGACAGATCGGGTCTAGTGATCGTGAGGTAGATGAGACGAACAATAACCCGGCGATACTGATCCGGCTTCTGAAGAAGAGGACTGGTGTCTAGAGCAAGCGTGTGGTTCTGTTCCATAGGAAAGGCCGCCGGTTTGGATCCAAGAAGGCCGACCTAGCCTAAGATGTCAAGAGTATATTTGCGCTGAGACAGAACAATGGCAGAAGAGGTTCGAGAGACCTTTATGCCGAGGAAGTACTTGAGATGAACAAGATCTTTCATATGAAAGCAAGAGTAAAGATAGATCTTGAACCGAGTGATAGAGGCAGAGCTGTTGCCCGTAATGATCAAGTCATCAACATAGATGAGCACATGCAAAATAACACCAGACCGAGCATAGGAGAATAGAGAGTAGTCAACATAAGACTGAGAGAAACCGACCTAACGAAGAGTAGAGACTAGCTTAGCGAACCAGTTCGGAAGTGCTTGACGAAGGCCATAGAGCGATTTTCGGAGTCTACACACCTTGGATGAGCCAACTGCAGAAAATCCAGGGAGCAAGGACATGTATACCTCTTCATGAAGATCACCATGAAGAAATGCATTGTGAATGCCCATCTAATGGAGCTCCCAGTTCTGAATAGAAGCCACTGCAAGAACGACTTTGACAAACACCAATTTAGCAACATGAGCGAATGTCTCAGAGAAATCAGTGCCCTCAATCTGTCTGTTTCCAAGAACCACAAGGAGAGCTTTGCGGCGTTCAATGCTACCGTCTGAATTGTACTTCACCCGAAAGACCCACTTACAGCCGATAGCCTTCTTATGAGGAGGTAAGTTAGTGACCTCCCAAGTTCCATTGTGATGAAGAGCGTCAATTTCAGAGCGCATAGCATTCCGCCAATGCTGATGACAAAATGCCTCCTGGAAGGATGATGGCTCTGAAGTGGCGGCAATGGAGGCTAAGAAGTGGCTGTGCTGAGGAGTAACAGAATGTGTATTGACATAATTAGCTAAGGGATAAGAAGTACCTGACGACGTGACGGAAGTAGATGAGGCCGAAATAGGATCAACCTTGCGAAGAGTATGACAAACATAATCTCGCAGCAGCACCGAAGGGTTATGGGGGCGAGTAGAGTGATGAGGAGGGGGCGGCTGAGGGGCTTCAGGTTGAGTGTCTGGAGGTGGCAGAACCTCGTCATGGGTGGCAGGAGAAGGGTGGACGGGTGGCGCAAGGTCAGATGGCTCAAGCTGAGTGTACGGGTATATATCCTCATGAAACGAAACACCCCGAGAGACAAAAATCTGATGCATAGTGAGGTCATAGAGGCGCCACCCCTTCTGACCAAAGGGATAACCGATGAACAGACATTTACAACTGTGGGGAGAGAATTTGTTTGTGGAGCGAGGGATGAAGAATGCATAGCAGAGACATCCAAAAACCCGAAGATGAGTGTAGGTAGGAGGTTTATTGAAAAGACAGTCATAAGTTGGGCTTGAAACATGAGAGTGCGAGCCACATTGAGGATATGGCGATGTTTACGCTCGACACGACCATTTTGTTGAGGTGTGGCGATACAGGAGGACTCAAAGAGTATGCCATGATCGGCAAGGTAGGGACGAAGGGCAAGAAACTCAGACCCGTTATCACTGCGAATACACTTTATGGTTTTGTGAAATCGTGTAACTGTGAAGCTGCAAAATTACTTTAATAAATGGAAAACCTTTGATTTGTGAGTCATAAGATAGACCCAAGTGGCGCGGAAAAAATCATCAACAATTGTGAGGAAATAAGAGGCGCCAGATGAAGAGGGAACTCGATAAGGACCCCAAATATTACAGTGAATGAAATCAAAAGATGCCGAAGCATTTGACATACTAATGGGAAAAGAAAGGCGAGTTTGTTTTGCTTTATAGCAGACATCACAAGGTAAAATATTGTTTTGCAGACTATGACTAGAAGGATTTTAAAATAAAGAAAGCAATGAAAAAGAAGGGTGGCCGAGTCTTCGATGCCATAGGGAAGGGGATTCGACCTGGGTAGTGTGGCATACGGGGCTGTTGACGCCAAGAGGGTTGATCGACGAAGCCCAGCAGAGCCAATAGATCATATTTCGAGACTCACCCGCTCCAATCAGCGTCTTCAAAGTGTGGTCCTGAATCACACAAAGCTTGTCACTTAATGCGACAACACATTGTAAATCAGCAGTCAAACAACCAAGAGAGATAAGATGACATTGAAGGCCGGGAACATAAAGAGCAGTGATATCAAAAGAATAACAGAGAGTGATTAAGCCAGCCTGATTGACGGAGATAGTGTCGCCGTATAGATACTTGACTTGCCATTCATCGACGGTCTGGAGATTTCGGAGCAACCGGTGATCACCAGCCATATGAATCGAGGCGCCACTATCAAGAATCCAAGGGGTAGAGGCAATTCCTGCTAAAGTGTCATTCCCGGACTTAGTATTGAACTGTTGAAACATGGAGAGCATGCGATCCCACTGTTTGTTGGTGAGGGTGATGCCGGCCCGATCAGAAGCGGTGAGGGTGTGAGAGCCAGAAGATGACGGAGAAGGCGTGAGAATGGAGTTGACATTGGCGGTGGTGACCTTCCCACGACCCCGTCCAGCACCCGAGTCAGAAGCCGTGACAGAAGGCTTCGGTTTAGGCGGAGGCGCGCCCGTAACCGGATCAGCGACGCCGCGTCCGTTGTTCCACCAGTCTGGGTATCCCAAAATCTTGAAGCAGGAGGCGGAGTCATGACCGGTTCTGTTGCAGTGAACACAAAACAGGGAGCTTTTGTCGACTGGTGTAGAAGACGGGCGAGACGGGCGGCGTTGGGCAGCGAAGGCGAGGGCGTCCGGAGTTGGTTGTTGAGTGGTTCGCATCGACAACATCCGTTCTTCTTGAACGGCTAGTGAATGCACTTTGTTGAGGTCGGGCAGAGTATCTTGAGCGACAACGGTGGAGCGAAGAGTGTCGTAGCTGAGATCATCATGATTCATGAGGAACTGATGAGGCCGCTCTTCATCCCGTTCTTTGACATGGTTGCCGCAGGTACAAACACGAGGAGCCAGGTCAGAATCAAGTTCCTTCCATAATTTGGTAAGACGGCTGAAATAGGCCGAGATCGACTGACCATCCTGTCGGCAGCGAGCGATTTCAGATCGCAACTGCAGAATTCGAGGGCCGTTGTCGATAGAGAAACGTTGAGAAAGATCGTCCTAGAGCTCCTTGACGGTGGAGAAATAAGTGACTGTAGAGCGAAGAGAGGGCTCAAGGGACCGAGCAATCCATCCTATCAGCATTGCATTGACAGACCTCCAATATTGATGATCGGAGGATGTAGCGGTCGGCTAGGTAATGGATCCGTCGATGAAACCATCTTTGTGTTTTTCATAGCGACAGTCCATTCTTGATAGTTGTCCCCCTTGAGAATCACCGGGCAAATAGAGAGACCCGGATGATAAGAGAGATGAAGATAATAGGTAGAGGTAGGGGTAAAAGCCACTGGCGGTTGAGCCATGAGATCAGCGACGGTGGTGGCAGAAGAGTGTGGCGGTTGCGGTGTTTAGAGCCGACAGTAGGGTTAGGTCCTAGAGGATCGTGGTTAAGTCTAATACCATGAACAATTTTGATAGGGGAAAGTGTGTGTTTTCTCATTAATTGAACTTCATTAAATAATACATGTAGGGGAGAAATTCTATCCTAATTAGATAAGATGTGATAAAGATATAAAACAAAATATGAAAATATCATAATTTATCTCAATAAATTGAGTATACTAAACTTATGTAGCTTATTTACAAAATGCACCAAAACACTTAATTTGCTAAAAAGAATTAGCAGACCAGTTGATAACATTATTCAAAATGTCTCCCCTAACACTCTACAAATGAATGACAGAATGATCGAAATCTTCTCAAAGTTTACCAGAGTACAAAAAACGACTCTGGCCATCACATGGTGGGAAATATCAATTTTGATGATTCTGAATTGCAAATAGGGAACCCATGATGGGATTTATTATATAAGGTCATTGCCGATCGGTTGTGGCTTTTGATGCATCATAGTGTGGTTCGCCATCGGTCTTGATGGCGGAAACTATTGGTCTTCACCAAGGCCTCCTTGCTGCAAAGAAGAAGGGCTTTAGGTGGAAGGCGACAACCTGACCGTCATCAACATCGTCAATAATCGTTGGAAGTGTACTTTGGATATTGAAGGTGCTTTCATATTTTCATAGAGATCAACCTAGTTGCTGATCGGATTGCATGACGAGCACGACTATGCCATTTTTTGGATCTTGGGCAATTGGGTTCTCACTCAAAACTTTGTGTTTTCCTCCATAAAGACGCTATTGGGTGGTAGTTTAGGAGGACCTAATACCACCCAAATTATCGCCTTCTTACAAAAATATAATTAGACCCCAGTATGGACCGTATGGTTGCTTTCCTTGATAAAATAATTAGACAAGAATAATATGGTAACGTAGGCACACAAATATTGTTTTTAATTTAAATGATTATATATAGTATGTAATTTTTTATTTATAAAAAGATATCTCTATCAAAATAGTTTGCTAATATACAATTAATATATTTTTGTTTAATATATACTTCATCTGTTAATTAAAACTTGTCATTTTAGAAATCTACCCACCTACAAAGAAAACAAACAAAATACACCTATACCCCTAATTATTACTCTATTTTTTTTATTTTCTAAAAAGTAACAAATATCCAATTATTATGAGAGCAATTTCGTAAGTAAATGACAAAATAACTAAAATGATAAAATTTTCTTAACAAGATTTATTTTTAAAATGACATATTTTAATTAACAGAGGGAGTATAATTTTGGAAATATATTTTATAAAAAAAATTTTACTTGTTCTTTTATCAAGTAGTACAGTACTCCCTCCGTTCGGCAAAACTTGTCACACAACTTTTAATAAAGCTAATAATTACACTCATTTTTTACTAATTTACCCTCATTTATTACTCTACTTTTTACTTTATCAAAAACTACAACTCACAACACATCAATCAAATCGAGGACATTTTAGTAAAGTAGAATAAAAAATACCTAAAATGACAAGTTTTGCCGAACGGGGGAGTAATATTTTGGTCGAGAAAGCTTGTCCACATGATGTCAAAACTCAAAAATAAGGTTGTGTTTGGCAACGGGGTGGATTTTAGTGGATGGAGATGGATAAAGGGGATGGATGGGATGAGGATGGATTTTGAGGATGGACGAGATGGAGTTATAAACACCAAAATAAACCCGTGTGTGTTTGGTCGTATTTTGATTTTTTGATGGATGGAGCAACGAAAAAAGTCCAATTTACCCCCACTTACCCACTTGAGATTACCATAATACCCCTCCAAAATACCCCTCCCAATTTCGATGAGACCCCAACCCATCTTCCACAATCGTCCATGTCTATAGCCCCCTCCGCCCCTAGCTGTTACTCCTCCGCCTTCATGGACGCCGTCGATACCACCACCGTCGCCGGAACCGCCGAATTCTCGCAGCCGTAGACGTAGTCGCAGCAGCCCCTGAGTCTGGAATCGGAGTCGATTTGCCTTGCCAGGTCGGTGAAAAGGGGAGAAACAAATTGGAGAAATCAACAGCAATTTGCCTTGCCAGTTCGGAATTTGAAGGCAACAATAATTTCTGCACAAATTGAACCACCGCCGGGGCGCCGGGTGAATTGAACCACAATTTCCTTCATCGTAATCGCCGAGATTGATGGTCTGGAAAGCACAAAAGAGGCTCATAACAGTAATCCTTCTAAACTCCTGCAATTGAACCACCGCCGACCAAATTGAACGCACAAAAGAGGCTCAAAACATCCGCAATCGCCGGTGTCGGAGTTGGCCTTTTCTCGGAGCTAGATTGCGGCGGCGCGGGCGACGGCGACGATGACAATGAGGAGGAACCGGTGATGGTGCATAAAGGTCCGCTCCATCTTTTCTTGAATCTCTATTCAAGGGGTTTGTATTTACGATGAGGGAGGGCAAATCGGGGTTCTTCACCTCCCCCATCCCCTCAATCCTCCTCATAGGAGGTGGAGAAAAATCACCATCTCACCCCCTCCCATCCCCTTTTTGGCATCCCGGGCACCCTGCGCATCCCTCAGCCAAACACGCAGGCACGAAAACCAATGTCCATCCCCATCCCTTCCACCCACTCCCATCCCCCAGCCAAACACACCCTAAAAGATGATGACAGACATGCATCCATTTTGGTAATCGATTTGCAGTTAATCTCATTATAAAACGCAGCTGTTTCAGTTGTGATGAAAGTTCTTGGTTTCAGGTTCTTCCTGCTGCCTCAGTCAATTCGGAGCTCCATCTTTTTCGAACATCTTATCCCCACAAATTGACGCTCTGATTTCGCTCTTTCTCTTTCAATTCCATCAAACGAATCCGAAATTTGCCAATTTTTGCGTCCGCTTTGATCATTGTTTGAGCTCCTCATGGCTCTCGCCTCCGCCGCCTTCAGCTTTTCCCCTGGCTTTTCCGGCCATCACCACCGCGGATCCGCTTCTTTTTTCTCCGGCGCCCGTTTCCTCCGACGAGTCGCCGCCTGCCATTCTATGTCGGAATCTTTCTCATTATCGGCTGCTCCGGCGCCGCGGTATCGATTTCAAGGTACGGAAACTTCTTCTGGTTTTGATTTCAAATTTTAGGATTGGAACTGTAAATGAACTGTTTGACTTTTCTCTTTTCATGAATTGGCATAAAGTTTTTCCTTTCTAAATCTAATTGCTGAAATTGGGAAAGGAACTTTGCTATATCTTCCACTTTTGAGCGTTGAGATTTCTATTATTGGCATCAAATTTGTCTTCTTCTCTCACTGAATTTGAAATCTAGAGTTGACATTTGTAATCTTCAAATTTTAGGATTGCTCCTTTGGTTGAAATTGTGATTCAGTGTCCAAATGGTTTCTGTTGTGTGTGGTGAAAGTGGCCTCTTCTATACAGTTGTTCATTTAGCTTATGTTGAGTTAGAGGTTGAATCACGGAATTGGAAATGTTAGAGTCGAGGCTCTCACTTTCACTAGCTACTTTTTTTGTTGAACATGGACTCAATGTCACTGGTTTTAGTTGTGTTAAAATATGACAGTAAATAAGATGTTTACACTTTTATATAGCTGTTCATTTGGTTGCACTGCTTACTTACTTGCTCATTGCTGGTGTTTGATTTTTCTTACTGCTGATATCGATGTAACAGCCAACGCGTCTAGCAGTGGCAATGGCTCAGCTGAGACGAGAGATTCAGCCCTTGTTGTTTGCTTTGGGGAGATGCTTATTGATTTTGTGCCAACCACAAATGGGGTTGCCTTGGCTGAAGCTCCTGCATTCAAGAAGGCTCCTGGTGGTGCCCCGGCCAATGTAGCTGTTGGCATTGCACGTCTAGGTGGTTCATCTGCATTTATTGGCAAGGTATTTTGTTCCATCTTTATATATTGTTTCTAATATCTGGAGATGATGGACCATTATATTGTTTCATTTTTTCTGGACGGGAAAACAGGTAGCCGATTTCATCCTGTATCTCAGCTTATGGGCTCATTGCCTTTAATATATGATCCTGTAGTATGGTTGGAATTGTTTATGATTAGGATCAATGTGTAGGCTTCTTGAACTGCAAAACATGAAATTTGTTCTATGAATCAGTCACGCCATTTCGTGATAGATAATCTCATCATTGTTGGTCTGAACCTCATGTACTTCAGTGACTTAAACAAACCACTTAAAATTGTGCAAATATATTCGAGAAGAATAACCTTAAATGAATGGTGGATGATCTGTAGGGAATCATCAATGACTTGTTGCTGTGCAGTCTGTGCAGACCACTTTTTGGACTAAATGTCATCATCTTAAGATATGTGAAGGGACGTTAGAATTAATGAGTAATACGTAGTTTAATACTGAGAATGTCACCATGGCCAAAAAAGGGTGACCACTTAAGCTGAGAGGTGTATGGCCCGGGTGGGACAGGGTTATCACTTATCAGTCTTGAACAGTGAAACTTATCATTATTGTTGCAGAATACATGTGGCCAATGGCCGTACAGCATCAATCTTCTCATCTCGCTGGCATTCGTCATAATAGTGGAATTGTTCTTATTTAATGAATGTGTATAGCTAAAAGATGTTGATTCTATCACTTTTGAAGCTACAGAATATGCCATTTGGTTTCTTTCTTATGAAGTGGCCATTCAATCTGTCTGGATTGTCCACAGGTTGGTGAAGATGAATTTGGCTACATGTTGGCCGATATCCTGAAGGAGAATAATGTGAACAGTGAAGGGATGCGTTTTGATCCAGGCGCTCGAACTGCATTAGCATTTGTGACACTGAGAAAAGATGGTGAACGTGAGTTCATGTTTTACCGTAACCCTAGTGCTGATATGCTGCTTCATGAAACTGAGCTTGACATTGATCTTATTAGGAAGGTATCAAAGTGCTCATTTCTCGATAAGTTCCTTCAAGAAACAAGAATGATGAAAATAAACTTCAAATTTTCGAGAGAATTCTTCTACTGCAACAATTTTAAGTCAAATTGGCAATGGATCAACATAATAATGGATTACATAAAGAGTTAATACTAACTGGTTTAGTGCAGCATTATCAGATATTCTTGTTATAACTGAATGTCAGGTCTAATAAGTAATAACTTCATTTTTCCTGGTGGCAGGCTAAGATTTTTCATTACGGTTCTATAAGTTTAATAACTGAACCATGCAAGTCAGCTCACATTGCTGCTTGCAAAGCTGCAAAGGATGCTGGTGTAATTCTGTCTTATGATCCCAATTTAAGGCTCCCGCTATGGCCGTCTGCAGAAAGTGCACGGGAGGGGATCCTCAGCATCTGGGACACTGCTGATATTATCAAGGTAGGAAGTCTAACTTAGTTATGAGAATACATGCGCGGCGCCCTTCAAACCGATACATCATGGCATCTTCTTCTGTCTTAAATGAATTTTCTGACAGATAAGCGAAGAGGAAATATCTTTTCTGACGCACGGAGAAGACCCTTATGATGATAATGTTGTTCGCAAGCTGTACCATCCTAATCTTAAGCTATTACTTGTTACTGAGGGTGCAGAGGGCTGTAGGTATTATACAAAGGTGAGGCATTCTCTGCCTCTCTCTGTGACACATTCTCTGTGTCTTCGTGAATGCCTCATTTTTTTGATTTTGAGCACATCAGGTGCGAAAAAGGATTTTCTTTTCTTTTGTTGCTCATGATTAGCATAACATGATTACCATTAATCTTGGCAGGAATTCAATGGTAGAGTGCAAGGTCTGAAGGTGGATGCTGTGGATACGACCGGTGCTGGAGATGCTTTTGTTGCTGGAATACTATCTCAGCTTGCCATTGACATTAATTTGATTCAGGTACTGCATTATAACTATACTTGCAAACCTGGATTCTCTTGCCTTGAACTCTGCCAGAAACTACACTCTTCTGCAAATCATTCTTATCAACTTAATATGCTGTATCTGCAGGAGGAGGATCAGCTTAGAGATGCTCTCCGGTTTGCTAATACATGTGGGGCTCTAACTGTGACCGAACGTGGTGCAATTCCTGCCTTGCCTACTAGGGAAGCTGTATTGAACACAATGAAGGAGTCTGTAGCATAGCCATCTGCTCCATTTCATGGATTGGCAAGTCATAATTTATATACTCCATTAGTTATAATTTATTCTTCTTGATAATGTACACTAATTGGGTTTAAGAAATAAGTGTTTGTTAGCCACTGTTCTTCAGAGTCAAGTGGCTTTTTGTTTTGGAAAATAAGGCTTAAGCTTTGTCTACAAGTTAGACCATTGAAAATCTGATGAATCATCACTTGAGCTGTAAAGATTAGATTAGGCCCTGTTTGGCATGACATACTTTATATGTATTTTGAACTTTTATGATCACATAAAGATATCTACCACTGCATACTTCATGGTTTTGCATATTTTCTGTGATTAAGCATGTTGGGTATTAATATTAAGAAGCTTTTAATAGAAAGAACTAAATAAAATCCCCACAAAGAAATAGTGAAGATAAAAATTAAGACACCATTTTCCCAATATCATTTCCACTATTTTTGGTGTTCCGATTTTGAAGCTATACCCACAAATTGACCTTTTTTTGGGTAACAAAACTTAGTTATAAAGAGCCCTCCAACCCATTTCCTCCATTAAAAAAAAACCAATTCAATACAAACAAAAACTAATTAGAAGCTTTCTTGTGGATCAAACAAAAAAAGAGAGCAAATCAACAGCACAACCATGTCAGAAGACACCCCAGAGGACATTGCTGACCGGGAGAAGATCTTCAAGCGTTTTGACGCGAACGGAGACGGAAGGATCTCCTCCGTGGAGCTCGGGGAAGCTCTCAAGACCCTCGGATCGGTGACCCCCGAGGAGGTCCAGCGGATGATGGACGAGATAGACACCGATGGAGACGGCTACATCTCCTTCGAAGAGTTCACCGAGTTTGCCCAAGAAAACCGCGGTTTGATTAGGGATGTTGCCAAAATCTTCTAGTGGTGTTTGTCAGTTTTATTGTTTTCTTTTGAGATCATGAGTGTTAATTGTTTGGAATTGCAGTTGCGACCAAAAGGGATGATGGAACCATGTTTTTATTTGGATTAGATTACAAATATCATTAACTTTTACGTACATATATTGAATCCTGATTTTACGAAAATGTATAGTACTTCTTTGAAGGTGGTTTCCACAGCGTCTTTGACATGACATTCGCCCCCCTCTACAAAATCAAAATCCAGCGCTGGCCGTCACTACCCAAGTCTCAATCCAGTATTCTAAAAATCACGACCAGACACTGTACGTCTAGGTGGCGTCTATGCCCTAGGCGGAAGAGTACTTAGGAATTTTTAAGCCTAGACGGAAATCCATCTAGACACCACCTAGGCATCACTTAGTCCCGCATAGGTGCTGCTTAGGCCCGCCCATTTAGTTGGTCATTTAATTTTAGTGTCTAGGCAGATGATTAGTCAACTTAGGGTTTTTTTTATCGCCTAACCACTACAAAAAAAAATTAAATTAGCCACGCTAGCTAGCTTCGGCAAGGGTCTTGGCGTGGCAATTGGTACCTTTTGCCACCGATGTAGCTTCGGCAAAAGGCTTGGCGTGGCAATGGGTATATTTTGCGACCGATCGTAGCTTCGGCAAGGGTTGCCGTTGCTAATTTTTCTATAATTGGGCATTGCTTGCCGCGGTGAGCTGATGCCGTAGCTAAAATGTGTAATTTTTTTTAAAAAGAAAAAGAAAAAAGAAAAGAAAATCCATATACCCATCTCCTCACTCCGCTCTTTCAAATCTGAAAACCTAGCTCCTTCCGCTGTTCGTCCATCTCGTCCTCTACCTTTAGATCTGAAAACCCCTAACCCACCCTTTGCTGTTCTTCCATCTCCTCTACTTTCAGATATGAAAACCCCTAACCCTCCCTCCGCTATTCGCCCATCTCCTCCTCTATTTTCGGATCTAAAAACCTCTAACCTTCCCCGCCGTCGACGAGCGAGATCTGCTCCTTCAGTGCCTCTTCGCAGCCGCTGTCCTCTTCGCCTCTTCGAGCAGCTCGTCCAAATCTCCATCAACCTTTGACCTCTCTCTTTCTCTCTCTCTCTCTCTCTCGCATATCAGACGAATCCAAATCGCCATCAACCTTCCCTTGTGCACCGGATCAGCTCGTCGTCATGCCTCTGTGGCGCCGCAGATAGAGCATACATGATTAGGAATCAATTTACGGTACGTCTTATGCTCTAGGGTTTTTTCTGTTTGGAAATTTTCAACTCTGAATTTTCTATTTGATTTAGTAATTTTGGGAGTTTTCAGTTTGGGGCAATCAACAGAGAGGACGAATTCAGGGCTCATGAAAGCTGGACACCGGCTTTGAGAAATTGGAGGAAAGGGAAGCACGGCAAGGACCTTTTTGAGCCCCAGGCGCATCACTGCAACTCCGGAAGCGGTCGCAACTTCGGCTTCTTTGCTTAGGTATGCCCGGTTCTCGCTTAGTTAGTTCCTGTTTTCTGAATTGGATTTTGTTTGACTAGGAAAGTTTTGGTTAGGTAGGGAGTTTGATGATTTGAGAGATTTGTAAGTTCTGAAGGATTGTTGTTGTTGCTGTTGAATTGGTTTTTGTATTTGATGTTCAATTTTTTCAAGGAAATCTGTAGTTTTGTTCAAAATTTGGTAAAATGTGTTTTATGTTGTGTGATTTCTTATTTTACATTCGCCCCAGTTGTGAAATGTAAATGTTCAGATTTGCATATATCATTTGTGTGACAGGTTGCAACTAGATTCCCTGTTAGTGCCTTGGTGCACCGTTCGAAGCTGCTGGAATATATTGTCTCAACAAAGGTTAGAAGCATGGTTTCTTGATGCCTTGTTTGAAGCATTAATTAGTGTGTGTGGTTTGCATGTCAGTTTATCAGTCAAATGTTTTTAGAAGTTTAGTTGTTATCTGTGGTAACAAATTTATGCAGATAAAAACCACAGCTCAGTTGGATGCTACATTATCATTCTTTTCAAATACAGGATCAGAGAAATTCGATCTGTCCGAGTTTGAGAAGGCTTGTGGAGTTGGTGAGATTTATGATTATATCCAATGAACTCATATGATCCTCAATGTTGCCTAATTGCTATTTATTTGTTCATGTGATAAATACTTATATTTTTCTTGATCAGGGATGAATTATCTACACAAGATATTGAGAAACTCGTTAATGAGGTTTTTGAAGAGAACAAAGCTGCCATTCTGGAGCAACGCTACCGCACAAAGGGTCAGTAGTCGTTGTCTTATGTTACTGAGCTATCAATGTCTCTTAAAGCACTTTAATGTTGTGTTTTTTCATATGTTTCATGGTCTTTTACTACTTTCGAGTCTTAATAGCATAGTCCTTTTGCGGTAGGAAGATGTTGTTTTCTCTCTACTTTCAGATCCTTATAAAAGTTCTATCAGTAAAAAAAACTAAACATTGCCTTTTGGTGTAATGAATACCCATTTCCTAACCCTTAACCGGCACTTTATCTGGACTGTTAGGGTGTTCTTTTTGGGTGACATCGTTTATTTTTGTGCATATGCACTTACCTTGCTTCAGAGACTGGATAGACACTTGACCTTAGATTTAATATTGATCTTGATTTTTAGATTTGCTTTATGCTTAGGTATGATGTAAGGTGTATATCCTTTCCATTTCCGGAAAAAGTTTTAATAAATCGTTGAGATCAAAACAATTGTGGCGAAGATGGAAGTCTAATATCTAGTTTGTTAAGGAAAATATTTTTGCAAAAAGGAAAAAATTCAGAGGAAAAAAGATTTTCAGTGTGCTTAGTATTATTGTGGATATTGTTTTTTTATTTACTTTTTATCCAGTCTTGACTCTTGAACATTGCATTGCTGGCATCTTTCATTAGCTTAAACTTGCAAGAAAGCTTTCACTCTTAATATTGTCAAAAACAATTCTTTTCTTATTATTCTAATACCTGAACTTTGTCTTGTATTGCTAGTAAATAGGTCTACTTCAGATTGATAACATTCTCTCAGTTTTTTTTCCTGTGTGATTTATCTTCAAAAATTATATTTCTGTGTTCTTTGTTAGTGGGTGAATTATTTGCCCATGTAAGGAAGAAGCAGTCGTGGGCTGATCCAAAGATTTTTAAGGTCATTCTCAACCATAATTAAGGCCGCTAAGAATTTTATAGGCATGTATATGGTGATTTTCAGGTGCACACTGAAATATTTTTCAGTGATGGTCACATCTTGAGAGCTTGTAATAGTAGGGAAATTCTTAATGAGCACTTGAAAAAAATTGGAGGGAAAGTTTATATACGGTTTCCACCTGAGGCAAATGGGTACCTTCATATTGGCCATGCTAAGGTAAGTTTGAAGCTCCTTCTGTTGTGTTATCTCCGATATGCATAATGTTGTATAGATTATAGTATTTGTATTTGTATTTTTATTAATACGATGTAATCTAACATATACTTGATGTTTGTACATGTGCATTGATTAGGAAATGTTTGTTGATTTTGGTTTGGCAAAGGAGAGAGGTGGATGCTGCTACCTGAGGTAAAATTTCTTTTCTAATAGATTGGAGTCATGCTTAAAGCTACAAAGAAAGGTCATTAATTTAATTATTTTTGCGCTTGCTTTTACTTTTGAGTCCTATCATTCTTGATCTTTGGCTTGGATTTGTGATTTTATTATTTAAACTATACCTTTCCATCTGATATGGAATAAGCTGCCAGTTGAGATGAATTTTCCTGGCCACCAACAGAATGTACTCTCTGGCATTAGGCATAAACACCTATTACAATTTTATTTGGTCTCTTCTTTCAAATTGATCGTTTTTTCTTCTGCTCATAGGTTAGATGGGGAAATATACTTGTTAAAGTAATAAACAAGTACAAGATGAGGTTATCCTTAACAGTTCACTAGAGACCTCTATATGACACATTGGTTCACTAGAGATGAAAACAGTAAGATAAGGGACTATTAGAAATAAATGGAGTCTAGTGGACAGATAAGGGACTATTACCTGTTGAAAAGCTTCTTCTATACATGTACCTGAATGATATTTAATGACAAAGTTTTAGCCGAAAGTGTCAGGACTCCATTTTGAGCATGTCTATAATAATATATTAGTAACATTTTAATCAGATATTTAATTTATTTCATTGAATTTATAATTTATGCAGTTTTAAATTCCAATTATTTAATCTAAAGCATATTAAGATGATTTTGAGGGTGTGATTGCATTTTCTATTGTAAAAGTTATTTCAGTTGCGTATATAATTTAAATGGATAGAATTGTGATGATCTATAGAATAGTTAACCGTGTCCTCTGTTCTTACATCTTCCCAGGGCTTTCTTCTTCGCTCCTTCTCCCTCAATCTTCTCTCTCCTTTTTTCACAAACTCTACTTTTCTTGTGTTCTAAAATCTCTATTTGGATACTTGATTTAAATTCAAACAACTACGAACTTTCTTGTTCAATCTGATATGTTCCTATAATTTATTAGTCCATGAAATCTTTTTGGCCAGTTGAAAAAAAATACTCCCTCAAACTAGGGCTGATATACGAGCTAACGAGCTCGAGTAGTGGGTGTTCAAGCTCGGCTCGTTTACAAACGAGCCGAGCTCGAGCTCGATCCTCGTTTTCTCGAGCCGAGCCGAGTCGAGCTCGAGCTACTCACAAAATCTAGATCTGTGATTCAAAGTAAATGGAGTCCAAAAGCAAAACGGCTGACAGACTCTTTAGAAGAAGAGGTTAAATAAAACCTAGGGACAGAACTGCAATTTCACCTACGAAACGAGATATACGCCCTATTTACAAGGGGTTAAATAAAACTTCTTTACATGGTTTTAAATAAAACATATGGGAGAACTGTAATTTCACCCATAAAATGAGTTATACGAGCTATTCGAGCCGAGCTCGAGCTCAGAATTCTGCTCAAGCTTGGCTCATATTTAATTCGAGCGAGCCCGAGTCGAGCTTTTTTCGAGCCGAGCCCGAGCCGAGCTCGAGCTACTCGGCTCAAGTAACAGCCCTACCTCAAACTAAGTTGTAGTCTTGAATTTAAAAGGGCAGAAAAAAGATTTCATACAAAAAGCTACCTCAAACTCTCTACCATTTTGACAGGTTGAAAGAAATATATCCATCTTTGATAACTTTTTGCATTCTTTAATGGATTCTCTCAAAATTCAAAGAACTAACTCTGAGAATTATAATATGCAAATCAGTTGCAATTAACTACAGGGCATAAGCATTGGTTTTTTGGATTTGGTTTTTAACCTTTGCCTTTCATTGGCCGATCTTGCTTGGTTGCAAGGCTTTTTATCCGTAAACTTAATCATACTATAGATTTCTCTGCAGCAAATGTCTAAAATTTGAACGCCTTTACGTTAGGTAGATTGTTGGGCTTGCTTCACATTATGTATATTTGAATACTGAGTAGTTGTATAAGTATTCCTTCACATCAATTCTTTTTCATATTTCAATTTTTCTTTATAAGAAATGAATCTTCTATTTAACTTGTTGGATATAACTACTTTATTTATGCATAGGTCACATTTCCCTTGAGCGAGCATGGGCCATGCCACATGGAGAAGTTGAAAGAAATGCTCCACAAGCTGCCTGTTTGAGATTGTGAGGACTCATTTTAGCACCAACATAGGGAGTATGTTTTTGTTTGGCTCCATGTATTTATGTACACACATCTTTTGTTGGAATTCTAAAACTCCGGACTTGCCAACATATTTCTGTTATATATGTACTTTCAATGTTTAATCCAAGGTTATATGGTAGATTGTATTATGGTTGTAACCTATTTTGTGAAGTGGTTATCATTGATTACATTAGATAATTGGAATGAAAATAGGGAAGAAATAGGTGAAATAGGGAAAACCGGGAAGATGCCTATTAAGCATAGCCACGGCATATTACCGTCGCAACAGGGGAGAAGAAAAAAGCTATAATACTAGCCACGGCACTCCCCGTCGCACACAAGAAATAAAGCACCAAAATTTTAGCGGGAAAATTTTAGTAGCCACGGCAACCATCCGTCGCAACATTTTGGCTTGGCGTCTGTCTGAATGACGTCGCTACTGCCGTGGCTATCATCCTAGCGACGGCAGATCCCGTTACTAGACTCTTTTGCCACCGAAGGTTTCGCCACGGCTCCTCTCCTGTGGCTACAGCCGTTGCTACTACCCTTTAGCCACAGCAAATGATCTTTTAGCCACGGGAAATTGCCGTTTCTAAATTGTTTTTTTTTTTGTAGTGAACTCAGGATACATTTGTTTTTTAGTCGAACCTATTGTTTTAGATTTTAGGATGTTTAGAGTCCCTGGTCGGATGTGTACTTTAGTGTTTATTTACTTTATTGTTAGTTAAGCACCACAGATATGGGCTAATAAGTGATATTATATATTATTATTACATTATATGAATTATTGACATGTGTTATACATTAAAATATAGTGAAATAGTCAAGCTTGGCGGGTGCTTGGCGGTAGGATAGGGTTCAAACGGGCCTCAAGCAACCCACATACTTGTTGTCAATTTTAATAGATTAAATAACGAACTGATTAATTAAACTTGTATAAATCTCAAGTATAGAGGCCTTAACTGAAAGTGGAAAACAGTGACAAAATCCTAAAACCTTAGTAATAAAATAAAATAGTGAAAAGTTAACAAAAATGTGAGCGTGCCGGAGTGGTTATCGGGCATGACTAGAAATCATGTGGGCTTTGCCCGCGCAGGTTCGAATCCTGCCGCTCACGTTTTTTTAGGATTGTTTTTTTTTTCCGCATTATTAATCATTGTTTAGTGCATTAAAAAGGGAAAAATCTACAAAATAAAGAAATAGTCTGCCGGTGATCGGATCAACATAGGCATCGTAGGCTTATCCGAATAGTATAGAATTGAAGTAAACAAAATAGAGTACGGACTAATGGAGTATCGTTCCAAATTGCTTTGGCTGGGCATGTTCATTGTCAGACCAAAGAACCTCCCAAATCACATGATCGGCCACAAAAAGATAAGAATTTGAAAGTGGAAATCACAAAATTAAATCAACTGGAATTGAATTGAAGGATCAAAGCTCCCAACGGGTAAACGGAAACCTCTCTCACCGCCAATAATTGCTCTCCATCGCAGTTGAAGAACGGAGCCACCAAAATCGGAGATCGCTAAGCACTACATTACTCCTTTGTGTTTGATGCCACCATTTGGGAGGTTGTCGAGTCGTTGCTACCAATACCATTGAAACCCATCTTGTGTTTTTTCTTTCTCCTTCTTTTTTTTTTATCGCAACCTCATCTAGTCATATGTATGGATTAAGGTTGATTTAGTTTTTTTTTTAATTCATTGATTGTTCATATTTCTTAAACGGTTGGTCTATTATGTGGCTTAAGGACACATGATAAAGATTCTTTATTGGGAAAGAAAACCTTAAAAGGAAATGAGCTAATTCATAATCTAATTTAAAAGGCTAAATTGGGCGTATCGAGAGGAAATATTTTCAATTTAATTTCTTATTCTATATCTATGGAATAAAGAATAGAAAAATTGTTTCTTAAATTAGGTATATGGTCAATTTCAAATCATAAACCAGTGGATTATTTTGGTTGAATTCACATTAGATTCAATGTAATCCCTTGATTTTTCCATTCAAATTTTTTTTTTAACGTGGGTTCCAAAGTTGTCAACCAATTTCCCACGGGTTCGAACCCTAGCCTGCAAAGGTCGCAAATTGATAAGCTAGGCGACAAACCACCAAGTAGGCTCACCTAAGTCAATAAAAACTCGAGCACCTACTAATTATACAAATGTGTAAAGAATGGAATTTGAATCTTGACCTCTTGCAATTTCATTCAATTGTTGATTTTATTTTTTTTTGATCTTAGTCCAGTTTAATCGACTAAGTCGCTCAACGTCTGGATCAGGTACTGTATGACCCATTTAAGGAGTTGACCCTCCCACCCACAATCGACTCCATGTTTTCAAGGAATTTTATTTTCTTGTTCAGCTTCAAAGTATTGTATTGGGATGAATGTCTAGATTTGGATGTAATGTTTAGGATTTTCCTTTTGTCTCGAACAAATTATTAATTATTTTATAAATGAAAAAAAAATATTGTTTTAATTTAATTAAAATTATCTTGTTAATAAACTTTTTTCCTATCTTACCAATACACTCACCCAAAACTAAATCATATCCAGTCTCAATATTCCATTTTTCTTCTTCAAAACTGAAATAATTTTTTTTTTTTTGGGTCCACAGAAAATTGTTGACATTAACTTCATGAATTTATCAAAGCATGTAAGGAATTTTGAATTTAAGGAAGAAAAAAAACAATACTAACAAATATTAAACTGACTTCAGGATATGAATGAAGATTCAACTGCTGGATGCAGTACGTACAGTCGCTGTATTTAATCACTTAATTAAGGAAGTTTCGTTATTGGGTACATGCATCACCCCATTAATTGTCCCAAGATTTCTTGTCGATCCCAGGATCTCTTAATTGCATTATATATATTTCCTTCCAAGTTTTCAACGGATATGTGATTATGCATGCAGCATGCAGCACATAGCACTAGGGTATTAATTACATTAATGGTATACCGTATACGTACTTTTGCATGAAACGATGTACTATTATTTGGCACTTCGATCTTTGCTTAAAATTTATCTTGTCAAGTTTTTGCTGGAAGAAAGTGTTTAAAATCGATTTTATGGAATGTGAAAGTTTTTTTTTGTTGGTCCCATATTTTGATTTCTAAAGACTAGTGTTTTGTTTTACCTTTTGTTTAAGAGATGGAATAGGAGACTCATATGTGCGCATAACTACCATCGCTGTTGCCGATCTTGTTTGTGGCCTATGCTTGGTCTGTTTTTACAGAAACACACTCATAAAAACCCTTCTTCCATCCTCTGTTTTCAATTTGTTCTGAGCATACTAGTGGTCCGTTTTGCGATTATCGAGTTGCACCTATGATCGGGGCGGAATCGCTTCTAAGGTAGTGGGTTCAGATCTATATATACCATGCCACAACCTTTGGGTTTTCAAGCTCTTCATTTTCCGTTGTGGTTCCAAACCCTTGTTTCGAGTGGGTGTTTTGAGAGTGTGCTGTATAACCTTGGGGGGCGACGTCAACTACCGACTTGCAGCTGTAGTCGGGGCGAAACCGCTTCTAAGGTAATGGGTTAACATCTATAACACATCACAACCTCTGGGGTTTCAAGCTCTTTATTTTCCATTGTGTTTCCACTTGTTTTTTCAAGGCCCTACATAAATAAATTGTAACAACGGTCATTATTTACTATTGCATATAAGGTAGCAAGTGATCAATCACCGATATGATGCATCCAAGATTGACCATTTGTGGGTCAAACAATAATCTTGACCCATGCATCGAGTCAAGTGAGGTTCGAGGACTACCTGCGGAGGAGGATGTGCTTCTCAAGGCTAACAAGCAGGCTCCACATTTGGAGTCTATATATGGAGAAGAGATCTCATTTATGTTTATTTTATTTATTTTTATAAGTAACCATTTTTAATAACTCCTACGTTAGATGGAGTCTATTTATAGAATTTCATATTTTAGTATTTTGTTAGTTAGGTTTATTTTTATAACATTATTATTTAGGATAAATAACGTGGATAAGGGAAGTCTATCATATTAGAGTTTCCCTAACCACTAAGATCATATCATACCTAGTTAGATTAGGTAGCATCTTTATTTCATTATTATAACAAGACAAACTATATCTTTTACAAGGATAGGGACAGCCTAGAACTAGTATTGTTGAAGTGTTTGAAAACTCAAACGAAGCAACAATAGACAACTGAATCAACAATATATTCCAATATATATGTGCGAGAATGAATACAAAACTTAGGCCTCAACTGGAACGCTCAAGAAATGCAAGGTAAGAACGAGAAAGGCAAAGAGAAACTAAATGTCTATTTGTTTGAGGAGACAACCAGTAGAGATCCAACTAGGGCGGCATAAGCAAAACATCCAATGATGTTTTGCACCAACGATTTCCTATGAAAACGTCTTGGAATCTCAGTGTCTAAGGTTCTTTGGATTGATCGGGAGCTCTATCAAGAGGCTCTGTCAAGGCATCTCACCCAGAGGCAAGGAAACCACAAATGGTTGTAAAGGAGACAAAGCAAGAGGGAGAGCAAGAATCCTAGGAATCAATCTGAGAGAGAGTCGTAACCCTAGCAAATGAGACAACACAAAGTATATAAGGCATGAGGCAAGGGCTAGCTGTTGCCTTCCGGGATTTGGGCTTACTTGGCCCAAATTCGGTTGCAGCACAATAAAGCCCAAATCACCTAAGCCCAAACATTTAAACAAACCCAAAAACTTAAGGATTATAAAAACAAGAGACTTATAGTCTCTACAATTTGCCCTTCTAATTCTTAAGTTTACTAGTGTAAAACAGCCTTGTATGCAATGTTTTGGAGTCTTATATCCTTATCTATCACCGGCCTATTTGTTACAACAACTCTTTACTGTGCCTTGAGATCCTTGATGTGCAAGAAATCCCTGCAGAAAACAAACTTGTCAATTGTCACAATTTTAGTTCCAAAATCAGCAGGATTTAACTTTCCATCAATTTTCTTAATCAAGAACACCTGTTTATACACTTTATCTCTAATAAAGTGATATCTGACATCTATATGCTTGGTCCTCTCATGGTAGACAGGATCCTTGCATACATAGATGACACTCTGACTGTCCATATGCAATACAAACACATAGTGTTTTCTTTCAATCTCCCTAAGTATACCTTGAAGCCAGATTGCTTCCTTAGAAGCCTCAACAACTGCTATGTACTCAACCTCTGTGGAGGACAAAGCTACAATGGCTTGCTGTTGAGTCTTCCAGGAAATGCAATTTCCATGCCAGGTATACATATAGGAGGTTGTAGATTTTCTATTGTCTTTATTGCTAGCAACATTAGAGTCAACATAACCAAGGAGATCAGGCTTAGAAGAATGCTTACCATAGACAAGACCATAATCAGAAGTACCTGAAACATATCTCAACAAATATTTCATGGCAAGCCAATGCTTTTCACAAGGAATAGACATGTATCTACTCAGGACACTAATAGCAAAAGCTAGATCAGGTCTAGTACAAATCATGGCATACATCAAAGAACCAACATCAGCATCATAAGGTATAGATTTCATGCGTATCTTCTCTTCCTTAGAGAGTGGCATCTTAGTCTTTGTGAGGTCAAGATGCCCTCCTAAAGGAATATGAGAGACTTTAGCATTTAAAACCTTAAACCTTTCAAGGACTTTCAGCAAATAGTCCTTTTGGGATAGAAATATCAATTGCTTAGCTCGATCCTTGAAAATTCTCATGCCAAGAATAACCTGAGCAGGGCCCAAGTCCTTCATGCCAAAGAACTTTCTGAGAGGGCAATTGACAATTGATATTTTTTCCCTTGATTTGCATATAATCAGAATATCATCCACATACAACAACACATACATGGGAAAAATGGTATTGACATCTTTCAGGCAAAGACAAGGATCATATTTGCTAACAACAAAACCGATATTTTTCATGCTGCAATCAAATTTAAGATTCCACTGCCTAGGAGATTGTTTAAGACAATAAATAGACTTCTTAAGCAAACCTACATGATCAGGTCTATTTTTATCAATAAATCCCTTGGGCTGTTTCATATAAATTTTTTCATCCAATTCACCATGTAAGAATGCAGTTTTAACATCCATTTGTTCTATCTCTAAATCATACACAACAGACATAGACAACAACAATCTCATGGTTTTGAATTTAACAACAGGAGCAAAGACATCATTATAGTCAATACCTTCTCTTTGAGTGAAGCCTTGGCAACTAACCTAGCTTTGAATCTAGGTTGATCACCAGGGCCAGCACCATATTTGAGCTTATAGACCCACTTGCAATCAATGGTCCTTGCCTTTTCAGGCTTGGGAACAAGTTCCCAGGTCCTATTGATCTGCAATGAATCCATTTCCTCTTTCATAACAGTAATCCAAGACTTAGCATGAGAGCACTTAACAACATGTTCATAAAGCTCAGGTGTATAAGCATAAAGCACTTCAGTAATCATAACACATAACTCAATCTCATTCACATATTTCCTATTAGGTCTCCTCACACGAGGAGACCTATCTCTAGTAAGCTGATAATGAGTTAAATCAAGAGGTTCGTCAACATTAACATCAATATCAACAGAAGAAGCATCAACATAGGAAGCATCGGAAGCAGAGAACTCAAGAAACTCATCATTATCAGCTTGAGAAGAGGAGGAAGAGGAGGAATGAGATGAAGAAGAATCTGAGTCAGAGTTACTTACTTCCCCACCTGAATGGTGAGGGTGCACATGTGAGTGCTCTTCAGTACTTGAGTTTGGATTGCTTTGCCCTTGAGAGTTTGAAGCTCCAGTGTGATTTGGTGGTGAGTGACCAATGTCAAACTCATCTTCATCATTTCCAGAGTCATCATCATTCTCACTAGGCATGTAGAAGTGATTTCCAGCTTGTTCATGGGTGCATGCATTCTCAACATAAGAAGTAAGTACATTTTTAAAGTGAAAATCATTCTCATTAAAGGTTACATGTCTACTGTTTATGACTTTGTAACCACCAGGTTGCACAACCAGTAGCTTATAACCTTTCACCCCCTCTGGATAACCTAGCATAACACACTTAAGTGCCCTTGGATTCAGTTTGCCATCATTCACGTGGGCAAATGCAGTGCATCCAAAGGGCCTCAAGTGTGCTAGTCCAGGCTTCCTACCACACCACAATTTCTATGGGGTTTTAAAACCAATAGCAGCAAAGGGTGATCTATTTATCAGGTATGAGGCAGTTGTGACTGCCTCACCCCAAAGGGAGTGTTTCATCCCAGCACTAATGAGCATATACCTTGCCTTTTCAAGCACGGTTTTGTTCATCCTCTCAACAGTGCCATTCTGCTGAGGGGTGCCTCGCACAGTGAGGTGCCTTTTGATCCCATTTTGCTAGCAGAAGGTATCAAACTCATGGTTACAAAACTCAAGGCCATTATCAGTTCTAAGACATTTAAGCTTAAAATCACACTCACCTTCAACTTTAGATTTCCAGAGCTTAAAGAAATCAAAAGTATCACTCTTGGCCCTCAAGAAGTACACCCAAACCTTCCTGGAATAGTTTTCTATAAGTGACATGAAGTACTTCCTGCCACCTATAGTGTCCACCTGGGCAGGTCCCCATAGGTTTGCGTGTACATACTCTAGTTGCCTAAGAGCTACATACTTAGATTTCTTAAAGCCAGTTATGGATTTCCTACCAAACACAAAACTTTTACACAAAGGCAAATAAGAAGGTTTATGATTTAATGAGCCATGCTTGAACAGATAATGAAGACCTATATTGTCTATATGACCTAATCTAGCATGCCACAGTTTAGTATCACTCAGATTCATGCAAGCATTGATCTCAGGAGACAAGTTATAAGCATGATAGACAGGTTCACCAAGCACATAATAAAGGCCACCTTTCTTAACACTCTTCAACACAACTTTACCATTTTTAGACACAGATTTAATGCCATTTCGAGTGTTAATATCATAACCAAGATCATCAAACATGCTGACAGACAACAAATTTCTCCTAAGACCAGGTACCCACCTGACCTTTTGGAGTACCCTAACCCTCCCATCATGCATTTAAAAAGAAACATTACCAATGCCCTTAATGGATAACATGGAATGATCACCCAATTTAATAGTACCCTCATCAGACAAATGCAACTGATCAAAATGATGCTTATTAGAAGTAACATGCATTGTGCAACCAGAATCCAAAATCCAGGCATCAGAATCAGATATATCAGATATATCAGTAATAGCACACATGAGAAGTTCATCGGGGTAAAAAAGACCGAGACTCTAAGACAACAGTGGTACCATTATTATTTCTAGCATTTCCTTCATCCTTTTTCTTCTTAAAGCATTCAGAAATGTAATGACCAAGTCTACCATAATAATGACACTTAACATTGCTGTTATCAATCTTAGGTTTAGTCTCATTAGCCTTTGCTTCTCCAGAGTTTGAGTTGGAACCAGAATTAGAAGCAGAAGAATCCTCTTTCTCTTCTTGTTCTTTTTCTTCTGATTCTTACTCTTACCCTTGGTTAACAAAATATCAGATTTATTATCCTTATCACCCTTTCTCTTAAACACTTACATAACCTCATTTTTCTGTATGATAGCCTCAATAATCCTCTTTTTAGTTAATTCCTCTGTACCGAATTGAATCACATCTTTAAAATTATCAAATTGAGATGGCAAAGAGTTCAACAAAATAACAACTTGATGTGTATCAACAATTTTATCATCACATCTTTCTAACTCTTGAGTCATACGAAGATACCTATCTAGTTTATCATTCAGAGACACAGAGACATCCATTTTGAAATTAAAGATGCGACACAACAAACTTATCCTAGATGGCAGAGACTTAACTTGAAACAAATCAGTAAGACAGTTCCACTGAGATTTAGAAGTGGTACAATTTATCACTTGCCTAGCAACTTCATCAGACAAACGAATAATAATCTCAGAATGGGCAATTAGATCCATTTCGGTTTTAGTAGCAGCATCAAGAGTAGTGGGATAAGATTCATCAACAACATGCCAATATTTTTCTTTAATAAGAACAACCTTCATTTTCAATTGCCACATAGAAAAATCAGATGTCCCATCAAAGGGCTTAATTCTAATAGAGGATTCATACATCACAGTAGATCACAACAGACAAAATCACAAAGATAATAGCCGGCAAGGCAACTGAAAGGTAGTAAATAAGGAAAGGCAACAAAAAAAAGATAAAGGATATGCAAAGCTTTCACATATCAGAAACA
Source organism: Persicaria tinctoria (assembly GCA_037127255.1). NCBI lineage: Eukaryota > Viridiplantae > Streptophyta > Magnoliopsida > Caryophyllales > Polygonaceae > Persicaria > Persicaria tinctoria. Next base: position 11,973,579 of record JBANSL010000007.1, on the reverse strand, counting down.
ACAACATTTTTTTTGTATACCTGTAAAACAAAGCAACTTAAGTTAGTAATGCAGGAAATAAACAAGAAACAACAAAAAAATTGACTTAGGGTTTCCTTTAGAGAAGGGAACCCAAGCCACTTAAAACCCTAAACTTCAGATCTGACTTAGATCCAAGTTTAGGAGCCTTAATCCTTTAGATCTAAGACGCAGAGAGTCTCAAATCCTCATAAACTAGGCAATGTCAATGTAGGTTTCTGATAGCATGCATTTAGGTAGGCATAATAGGTTGCAATTAGCTTAGTTAAGATGCATTTCATTGATGGATTAAGCACGATTTGCATATTAGTTCTCTATGTTGTCGGAGTCGGAATCTACACGCTTTTATTGATTATTTCAGGTAATGGTGGATCCAAGGAGGAGACATGAGTTGATAACGCATTGGATGAGAATGTCTAGTTGATCGAAGAAGCTTACATGAAGATCTCAAGAGGCCCTGAGAAGAAGAAGCGAGCCTAAAGGAAGAACAAGTCTGCAGAAGTTGTCGCCAAACATACTGAACTTGTTTTGCACTTTCTGGAGGCCTCGGTTGTCCGATTGACTATTATGACCATGCGTTGGAAAGCTCTTTCAGAGAGCTGCAACTTTCCTGTTGAGAAGAAGAGCAAATTCGAGACGGAGTTTTCGGGAAAGACCGATGCAGCGGCCGCAACATGGTGTGCAGCGGCCGCAACATGGTGTGCAGCGGCCGCAACATGGTGTGCAGCGGCCGCCGCCAGGGCCGATGCAAGAGGGAATGTTGATGCTGCGGCCGCAGCATACATGCGGCGGCCGCTGCGTTTGCCGTCAACGCCATTACGCTGCGTTTTGATTACTAAAAACCCTAGATGCTTTTGTTTTGATTAATGGCCGACTTTGGATCTTTTATAAGGCCAATTTTAGTTTATTTTCCGTAACTTCTATTCTATTCTACATTCATCAAACAATTGGAGAGAGAGAGCGATGTTCGCCATGGGCGGCTAAACTCTCTTCGTTCTACTTGCAATTTAAAGCTTTATTTGGATTGATTGTGAGTTTCTGAATCTTGTTCCTTATTTCCTTTATTGAATGCTTCAACTTCTTTGTGTTTGATTGTTTATTGTTTTGTTCTATCTTGTCTGGTCAACTAGTTAGATCAATTCAATTGCTAGGGTTTTGTAGATTCCTGATTGCGAACTTTAACCCAAGTAGCAAACTTATCCCTTTAGGGCTGATTGAACTAATTGGATGGGTAGAAAGTTGGATGTGTTGCTAAATCCCTCTTTAGGGACTGCAAATACCTTGGTTAATCTCTGAACTTAAAGCTATCAATTGGGTTAAATCCTTCTTTAGGGACTGTTCGATTAATAAGGGTTTCTAGGACTGATTGGACTAGTAACTATATTAGGTCGGGACAAGGGCATTCATAGGAAACCTAAAAGGACAAGAGGAAGTTACAATATATATTAAATCAACCAAATAAAGTGGATAGTTGTAGGTAGATCGATCTTCTCTAAATTGTTTTGCATCAATTTGTTTATAGTTTATTTTGCTTTCTTTCTTGTTTCAATCACCAAAACCCCCCTTTCTACTAATTGGTAAATACACTTTGCTGAGAAATACTTGATTATCTGTGGGATCGACCTCTTACTTACTTGCTATACTAGTTTGTAGGTTTGAGTTTTATTTTGATACGGTTTACGCGACTAAAAATCGTCCATCAGTTTCCCAGAAACCGAAGAGACAAGCCTTGAGACTTTAGATCTGAGACAGATCGTAGCTCAAGGATCCTTATCCTTTGGATCTAGGATAGATTATCCCAGATCTAAGGAAAACAAAACGTCAAGACTTTATATCTGAGTCTCTATACACAGAAAGTAGTCGGAAACTCAAATCGTAGCTTGAAAAACTCGACAAAGCTCTGATACCAGTTTGAAAACTCAAACGAAGCAAAAATAGACAATTGAATCAACAATATATTCTAGTATATATGTGCGTGAATGAATACAAAACTTAGGCCTCAACTCGAACGCTCAAGAAACGCAAGGTAAAAACGAGAAAGGCAAAGAGAAAGTAAATGTCTATTTGTTTGAGGAGACAACCAGTAGAGATCCAACTAGGGCATAAGCAAAACGTCCAATGATGTTTTGCACCAATGATTTCCTATGAAAACGTCTTGGAACCTCAGTGTCTCAGGCTCTTTGGATTGATCGGGAGCTCTATCAAGAGGCTCTGTCAAGGCATCTCACCCGGAGGCAAGGAAGCGACAAATTGTTGCCAAGGTGACAAAGCAAGAGGGAGAGCAAGAACCCTAGGAATCAATCTAAGAGAAAGTCGTAACCCTAGCAAATGAGACAACACAAAGTATATAAGGCATGAGGCAAGGGCTAGTTGTTGCCTTCCGGGATTTGGGCTCACTTGGCCCAAATCCGGTTGTAACACAATAAAGCCCAAATCACCTAAGCCCAAACATTTAAACAAACCCAAAAACTCAAGGATTATAAAAACAAGAGACTTATAGTCTCTACTGTGTTCTATATTGTTGACGCTAATAATTGTGTGCTCGAATCCTCTTCAACAATGTTTTAACATTATCTATAAAATATATATCTACAAGTATTTATTCCACCTTCTATCTAAGGGTTGGAAGAGTCTCCATCTAAAAAATTGGAGGCACAACACAACAGTTCAATAGCAACAAATTAATGCACAACCATACTAGTAGGATATCATCGGGTTGACCATAATTTACCCTTCAAGAGTGCAAGCAACATGTCAATTGAAAGCAAGCATGGATGTTTGGTCTCAACATAGTTGAGGCCAAAATCACAAAGATAATAGCCGGCAAGGCAACTGAAAGGTAGTAAATAAGGAAAGGCAACAAAAAAAAAAAAAAGGATATGCAAAGCTTTCACAGATCCGAAACAACAACATTTTTTTTTGTGTACCTGCAAAACAAAGCAACTTAAGTTAGTAATGCAGGAAATAATCAAGAAACAAAAAAAATTGACTTAGGGTTTCCTTTAGAGAAGGGAACCCAAACCACTTAAAACCCTAAACTTCATATCTGACTTAGATCCAAGTTTAGGAGCCTTAATCCTTTAGATCTAAGACACAGAAAGTCTCAAATCCTCAGAAATTAGGTAATGTCAATGTAGGTTTCCTAGAAACCGAAGAGACACTCCTTGAGACTTTAGATCTGAGACAGATCGTAGCTCAATGATCCTTATCCTTTTGATCTAGGATAGATTATCCCAGATCTAAGGAAAATAAAACGTCAAGACTTTAGATCTGAGTCTCTCGACACAGAAAGTCGTCGGAAACTCAAATCGTAGCTTGAAAAACTCGACAAAGCTCTGATACCAGTTTGAAAACTCAAACGAAGCAACAATAGACAACTGAATCAACAATATATTCTAAGCCCAAACATTTAAACAAACCAAAAAACCTAAGGATTATAAAAACAAGAGACTTATAGTCTCTACTGTGTTCTATATTGTTGACGCTAATAATTGTGTGCTCGAATCCTCTTCAACAATGTTTTAACATTATCTACAAAATATATATATCTACCAGTATTTATTCCACCTTCTATCTAAGGGTTGGAAGAGTCTCCATCTAAAAAATTGGAGGCACAACACAACAGTTCAACAGCAACAAATTAATGCACAACCATACTAGTAGGATATCATCGGGTTGACCATAATTTCCCCTTCAAGAGTGAAAGCAACATGTCAATTGAAAGCAGGCATGGATGTTTGGCCTCAACTATGTTGAGAAGAAACGAGCCCTTGCTAATGAACTTGCTGATCGTTTGTGTATATATCATATCATATATATCTGTTGAGGACATTGCCTCCTATTGTGTAGTCGGATGAGTTGCATGGTCTCTTGCTTTAAGAAGAGCATCGTCTGGAGGAGGAGATAGTCATGGCCAAGGGTTATACGAGTTAGTGACCTGGCGGGTCCGGGTCAAACGGTCGGAGCGGATTGCGGGGTAGGGTTGAGCATTTGCCAACCCGCCGACGTGCTGGATCAACCCGCCATTCTAAAATTACTTTTTTGAATTTCTTTCAAAAAGATAAGTTTATAATTATTGTGTATACTATTCTCAGAAAAATTCATAATAAAAATATAAACTAACATACAATATGCAATGTAGGACAAATGGACCCCCATTCTTCTCGTTTTATAGATTTGGAAGTCTTCCTTCCATTCCCCATTTCCAATGTGGGGATTCCTCTCACATTGAAAATATGGAGTTAGAATGAGAAGGCATGAAGCTATATGTATCCTACTATTCCATTTCTTCCACTTCACGTATTCCGTACATTTCCTACATTGGAAATGGAGTTTGATCGAGAAAAATATATTCTAATATTTTTCTCTCTTCCATCCCACGTTAAAATTATAGTGGATGGAAGAAATTGATATGGAAATATAAAATTTTCTCACATTTTTAACACTTCATCGATCTCAAATGGAGTGGGTGATCGATAAAATGTGGTATGAAGATAAAATTGTCGTGCTCTATATTTTTTAGATATGTTATGTTATAACACTTTGAACATCTATTTAAGAAGATTTTTAGGAAAATTTTTACTTGTTCAAGTAATGTCATCGTTCACCTCTCTAAAATTAAATCCCAAACCTATTAATTAAGTATAGTGAATAAGTACGAGATCGATCCCATAGAGAGACAAGAAATTGATTAGTTTTTTCAAGAAATGTAACTGAATTTGATAGAAGAAACTCTCACAATCACAATTTGTTCAACTGAAAACTAGTTCTGTACAATGTATGCTCTCGGTATATATACAGTGAGAGCAACAGATTCTAACAGAATTCGAAGGAGGTGAAATGACAATTTTACCCTTCATTTCCCTTACACACACTATACTCTACATACTAGAGCTGGGCGGAAATTGGATCGAACCGGAATCGGACCGGGACCAGACCGGAAACTACAGTCTTGGATCGGATCAGAAGTATTACGGTCTGGTCCGCGGTCCAAGAATTTTTCAATTCCAGTTTCCGGTCCAAACCCAGGACCAAACCGGAATTGGACCGATTTTTTATTTTTTTTAAAAAAAGGTTCCCTTGGTATGGTAGGCGAGCAGCCTTCCTTTTCTTTCTTTTTTTTTTATAGAAAAAAAATTGTCTCTCTTCCCTACGCTTCAATCTCTCCTCAGTTCTCACGGAGCCTCTCTCTAAGTACTCTCTCAATCTCTCTTCTCTCCAGTCTTCAATCTTCGTTCACGATCGCCTCGGTGCTCGCTACACTCACGGAGCCGTCAATCTCCTAGTCGTCGTCACCCTTCATCGCCACCCATCGCCAGTTCGCCGCCGCCTTTCGTCGCCACCCATCGCCAGTTCGCCGCCGTCCTCGCCCTTCTCCATCACCCTCGCCCTTCGCCGCCCATCACCACTTCACCAGTAGACATCCCTCTCCTCTCTCTTCTCATATTTTGATGTATATTTCCAGATTTCAGAATTCGGATCTAGGCTTAGATAAAAAAAAATTCAATTTGTAGTTTAAAACTTTTAGATCTAAGTTTTGAGTTTAGGGAATTTCGATTTTCACATGAGCCTAGATTCAATTTTCAGATCTAGGATTCGATTTGTACTTAATGGATTTTGCTTTAAGTTTCTTCAATCCTATTGTAAGTTACTCTGGGTTGGATTTATACTTTGAAGTTTGAAGGAATGAATGGATTAATTTTCACTTGAATTAGGGCTGTGCGGATTGTAGAATTTTTATTTGTTTTTTTCATTAAATAGGGGTTGTAGAATACAGTCCAAATGGTCCAACCGGTCCGCGGACCGGAAAACCCGGGACCATATATTCCGGTCCCGTTCTGATCCGCGGTCAATGTCTCCAAAGTTTTCGGTCCGTCGGTCTTGGACCGGACTGGAATTTCTGGTCCGGTCCTGTCCGATCCAAACCGGATGCCCAACCGTATTACATACCCCCCTCAAGCTGGATTTGTGGACGAAGTCACAAGACCAAGCTTGACACAACACATGGTGTTGATGAGCTCTAAGAGCCTTAGTCATAATATCAGCAGTTTGGAGTTGAGTTGAGACATGAGATGTAACCAGGAAGCCTTGTTGAATGAGTTCTCGGATGAAATGACAGTCTATGCGCACATGTTTGGTGCGTTCATGATAGACTGGATTGGATGCAATGCTTTGTGCAGCCTTGTTATCACAAAACAAGGTGACAGGTAGGGAGATATCAACGTGAAGATCAGATAACAGGCCTTGTATCCATATCAATTCACTAGCTGTGTAAGACATGCTCCTGTACTCACTTTCTACAGATGATTTGGAAACAACCTTTTGCTTCTTGGATTTCCATGAAACCAGAGCACCTCCAAGAAAAACACAGTAACCAGACAGAGATCTACCTGAATCCGGACAGTTTCCCCAATCAGCATTACTGAAGACAGAGAGTTGGAGATCTGATATAGCAGGATAGGCAAGAGCAGCATTGAAACTCCCTTTCAAGTACCTTAGGAGATATAAAGCTGCCCTCCAATGATGTTTTCTAGGACATTGAATATACTGGCTCAGTTGCTGGATGGTGAAAGAGATATCAGGTCTGGTGAAAGTGAGGTCAAGCAGACGACCAATCAACCTTTCTATACAACTCAGGCTCAGGAAGTAGTTCACCCTCATTGATAGAAAGCTTGGAGCCTCTTTGCATAGGGAATGAAGGTGTCTTACATTCATGCATGTTGGCATCCTTGAGGATATCGAGAATGTATTTTCTTTGGTTCAAGAGTATGCCTTTGGAGGATCAAGAAATTTCCATCCCCAAGAAGTATCTTGCAGTCCCTAGATCCTTAATGGTAAAGGCAGAGAGTTTGAATATTTCAATTTGATAATTTTGTGAGATTTTACTTTCCTCTATTTATTTTTAATTGTTATCCTCATTGTTATTGCTTATGATTGAGTTTGTGTGTTATTGGATTTACCACCTAATATTACTTGGATTCTATCTAGGGGTGGGCGAGGGACGGGACGGGACGGGGGTCGTTTCGCGTCACGTCCCGCATAATTTTTGCGGGAAAGAACCGGAACGGGCTCAGGACGGGACGAGCCTTGTCCCTCAAATAAAAAACATTATGAAAAGAATATAAAATTCCTATATATTTTGGGGGTTTCAAATGCATAGCGCATATATATATATATAATTTTACGATTTTTCTCATATATATACGCATTAAACACATTATACGTATAATTATAAGAAAAATCAATACAGATAATTACACTTATACAGTGTAAAAATGTATATATACACTATCACTACGCCAGAAGGGGTTTCAGGCGATGGACCAATGTCGTCGACTGAAATGGGATTTTCGCCACCTGATAACTCAGCCGACGAACATCCGTCGCCTGAGCAGTGGTCTGGTGACTTTCATCCCTTCACTATTCAGTTGACGAGCATCTGTATGTTCGTCAACAGAGACATTTTAGGCGACGAAAAAACTGTTCGTCGGCTGATTGTATTGTTACAGGTCAAAGGCCAACCAAGCCAAGCCCGCCCATTAAGACTTAGGCGACATATTTGGTTTCATATCTTCATCGCGGGAGTCTGTGCACATAATTTATGGGATGGTAGGGAAGAATCCAGGCGACAATCTTGTCCTATGGGTTTCGTGGCCTCGATCAATTCAGGAGACGAGTTTAGATTGAGTTCGTCCCCTGAGTGAAGTCCGAGGATGTTTTCTCAGTTATATGTCCGTCACTGGAGTGTTCCAGAGACCGGAATTTGATAAATGTCTGTCGCCAGATAGAGTTTAAAGTTTTTTTTTATATTTAATACGACGATGTAATTGTGTTTGTTCGTCGGCTGAAGTCTTTTGATTTTAAAAAAATAAAATTTGGTAGGGCAGGTGCTCCTAGTTAGAATGTACCAAATAACACATTTTCTGCCCCTGTTCAAATGGAAATTTCACAACACAAACACACAACAATGCACAAACATAGCCATATAAAAGCACACTACCACAATCCATTCAACACACCAATTTCAAAAGCTTGTCCAGAAATCACAATCCATTCAACACTAAATCTTGTCCCATTTAACACAAAAATTCCAAAGAGTTTGAAGGTATGTCCAGAAATCTCAACTCCATAAATTCCAAAAGCTTGTCCAACATACCAATTTCATAAAATACAAACCACAAGTTATATCAGGAGGGCATCCTTACCTATTCCGACTAGGGGGAGGGTTGGGAATCTGATTGAAGGGCACCCGAATGATTGTAGGGATGAGGAGAAGCTGCTGGAAGGCCACTTGAATGGTAGGACGCTTGAGGAGTACATACTACAGAGGTGACGGATCACTGTGTGCGAGATTGACTACCCAATAAGCCCATCATGACCTTCTCGATACTTGCCACACGTTTCTCCAGCTGTTTATTCTTGTTCTTGGCTTGGGTGGCTGTTGTCATAGCTGTTGCAAATCTCTCATTCAACCTTGAAATTTCAGCCTTTGCCTCCTTCAACTCCTTCTCCCTCTCTGTTGCCCTTGCTGTCCATGGACCAATCGTTTCTTTGCAGGCCGCTCTCCAACCCCATCCATTCCTTGAAAAAAAAGATTGAAAACGTAATACGAGCTAAGTAGGATTGAATTATAACAAGTAAAATCTTGTTATAAACTTCTGAAAATTGTAAAACAAAAACAAAATTCAAGGGTAATACTATACCTCGAACTTCTCTTCCCCGTCTTTCCCCAAGGCATTCCAAGAAGATGCAGGTTTGTTCTTCAACGGGGAGGGGTGATATTTGGCTTGGGTCTACTGTTTCTACTTGTCCTTCTCCACCAGTGAGGACCTCCTGAAAACAACCTTTCAGTTTGTCCTACGAGTTCATGTATGCACATAAATTAAATATAAGAAATGAATATAATGAAAGCAATACATATCATGTATACCCAACAACACTAAAATAAAAGAAAGGAATGATTTTAATACAGACAAAACAATCTAAGTATATTGAACATGTTTATATTTATAGAAAAAATTATAAAGAGCATGTATATAGAAATAAAAGACACAAAACATAAATAAAGGAAAAGAAATACATGCATTATTCTTAACATGCATTATTCTTAACATATTCATAACATACATGAAGGACTAAAATGAAAGCAATACATATCATGTTAGAGTAAAAACACATTAAAAAAAAGAACGGAATGATTTTAATATAGAAAAAGAAACCTCAGTACTCTAAACTATTAAACCTATTGCCTACTAATTATAATACAGAAATAAAAGATACCACACAAAATAATGAAAGACATGCATTTACAGAAATAAAAGATACCAAACAGAATAATATAGAAAAAGAACGGAATGTTTATATGTACAGAAAAACTTATAAAGAGCATTTATTTACAGAAAGAAAAGATATGAAACAAAAATAAAGTAAAAGAAATATTACATGCATTATTCTTAACATATGATGAGTAGCTACTGAGCATGTCTAAATGAATAAACCTAAGTTTGAGAGAAACATTCAAATCCAGCAAGTACTCTAAACTATTACCTACTCATTATATCACCGGTGTGTTGCACTTGGGGCACGCTTCGAGCTCTGCGTACTGTTTGCGAAATAGTACACAGTTATACTCACAAGCGTCGATCAACTCGTACCCAAATGCAAGGTCCCTAATCATACTCTTTATCGTCGCTCCATAAGTTGGATGTTTATCTCCTTTCGGCAACATGTGAGCAATGTGTACGCACATGGCGTCCATGTTCCTATCTGTCCACCCGAACTCTGACTTCATCTGCATTGCATCCAAACAGGCATCTAGAACAGTCATATCGCTGTCCTCAAATAATGGCATGTTTGCTGCGCGCCTTTACAAGCCTATTATATTTCTCGTAATCATCGTCAACAACATATTGGAACAAGGATCGTCGACAACTGAGTGCGCCTCATATCCGGCATGAAATGGAAAAGCATCGTGCAGAATGTTCATAGCAGGACCATCAACGGAGGCAGATGCCCCTTCGTCCAGGATCTGCGTTCATCGTTGCTCAAATGTCCTATCAACTGGGCTTCGCCATGCTTGTCCCAAACAGTATAACTAGGCTACATCCCCAAGTGGGCCAAATGACTGTGTATTTCATCTACAGAGACGCATTCGTTATTGCGGCATCTCTGACACGGACAAAGGAAATGAGTCAACCCATTCGCATTATATCTACGATTCTGCATATACATAAATATTCCTTTTTTATACTCCGCGTGAGCGTGAGGGAGTTGCATCCAACTTTTATCCCCCATTATCGTCCTGTCATTATCAATCTATAATCTTCAGCGCAAATCATAGGTCCAATCTCATTATAAAATCAATTCTTATCACATTCTAAATTCCATTCTCATCATAAACCCAATCCATTGATATGAATTCATCACATATACAATTCATTCATATCACAATGTCAGCACGTTTTAAATCAAATACACAATCCATTCTCATCATTTATCTCATTCTCCACCACATTCTCAAATAAAATTGCACATAAACAACCCATTCACATACACAATCCATTCATACCCCAAACTCAATTTAAAATCAATTTTCGATCATAACCTTCTAATTAAGTTCCATTGTCATCATAAACTCAAAAACATATTCCATTCTCATCATTTATATCATTGTATATCACTTTCTTAAAAAAAAATTGCACATAAACAATCCATTCACATACACAATCCATTCATAACACAAACTCAATTTAACCTCAATTTCAACTCAATTTATACATACAAAACTCATTCCCTTCATAAACTCCATTCAAACAACATTTTTACCATCCAGCATCCATTAAAAAAGACAAGCTCATCATCAATCCACACACAAACAATGTATATGCATATATTCAACAAAAACAAAACAAAAAAAAAAGAATAAAATTTATACATACCTTAAACACAATGTGTGAAAAATTGTGAATTGGGGGAAGGGTTTTCGAGCCTCTAGGGTGATTTTGGGAGAAAGGATGAAGAGAAGAAAGACATTGCACAATACAACCGATTTTAATTGTTTGTTACGAAATACACATTCAGGCGACAGACATAGATATATCTCCGTCTCCTGAATGAATAGTAATAAATAGGGGTCAACCACCACACCTTTAAGGCGACGGAGATAGCACATATCCGTCTACTGAATAAATAGAAATAAATTAGGGTCAACCCCCACACTTTTCGGGAGACGAAGATAGTCGTATGTCCGTCTCCTGAATGAACAGTATTTAATATGCGTCACCAACCAGACTTTATTACTTAGACTTGTGAAAAAGCAACACGTTCAGGCGACGGACTTATTGTAATCTCTGTCGCTACAAAGGCCCATTATGACAATTGTGCTTGGGATGCCTGTTAGGGCGACCGAGCACGAGCAATGTTCGTCACCTGGTATTCGCCCGTCGCTTGAGTGACATTCAACCGACGAACTTTAAATTTTTTTGGTCGGCAGAACATGGGTTGGAGGTGATTTGGGACTCCACACGTTTAGGCAACAAGCCATATAAAGTACATCGCCTGAAAGTGATTCATCCGACGAACTATCAGCTTATGTCCGTCAAGCGAGATGCAATATGGCGTTGTGTATATATACACTTTATACCAAAATAACAGTATACATATACACACTTAAAAGTATATATAATTATATATATACTGTAAAAGTGTATATATACAAAGTGCATACACTGTATATACAAACAAAGTATATAATTATATACAAAGTGTATATAATATATATATATATATATATATATATATATATATATAATTATATATATATATATGTATATATATATGTACATTGTATAAAAGTATATATTATATATATGCGGGACGGGACGAGATTTGCGGGTTAAGGAATCCCCTTAGCGTACAATTGAACATATGAATTTCATCAGAATCACTTGATAGAGTTTAATTAGATGATTGGAAAACCACCCATTAGCATCCGAAACTAACATCCGAAACCATTGATGGCATTCATAACTATCACACAATCATCATCAACATCGAGCTTCTTAATTTCCAACATCTTTGCTTGTAGTAGTCCAATATGAAGACCAAAAGCCTCTTGTCTCAAACTATGTTACACGAAAACAAAAACGAAAACCAGAATGGAAATGGAAACGGGAAAACGACAGTTGAAATTTTGTAGGAAACGGAAACGCCAAGGAAACAACAACATGAATTATATGTTCATTTAAAGGTCTAAATAAGAGTAATAAACATATCACCAAGTTATACACATAGGATGCAACATTAGTCTACAAATTGAAATGTTCAATACCATAATAAACATTGTCCTTACTTCTTAATAGAAATTAATACAGACATGTCAAATATTTTAAATGTCCTTACTCTTCTTTGACTCCATCAGCTGAAAATCGATATTTTGGCTTTGTTCAACATTATGACTTCCACTAGGACCGCTACTCGCATTTGAGGAGGACATAGTAAGAGTCGAGAGGTAGAGAGTACCGAGCAAGTGAGAGTTTACTAGGAGAGCACACCGAGTAGGGGGGGAGAGAGAGAGAGAGAGAGAGAGAGAGAGAGAGAGAGAGAGAGAGAGAGAGAGAGAGAGAGAGAGAGAGGGGGTCGCCAGAAGGGAGGAGAGGAAGGAAGTCAAAAATGGAGAAGAAGAAGGTGGGAAGTTGGCTAAAGGGAAACGGGAGTTTCAGACGGGAGAAAGGGATTAGAGCGTGATTTTTTATTTTTTTTCAATAATAAAATTAGTGGAAACGTCACCAGACAAGGAAGAAACGTTTCTGACCAAGCAGAAACGGTCAAGGTTTTTGACTTTTCTGGTCAATGAAATGGTCAAAGTTTCCGACCTCTCAGAAACGTTTCTGGGGTGTTTAATTTCCTCGAAATTTCTTCATATCCAAAAACATGAAACCGCTATGAAATGGAGTTTCAAGGTATCATAGATCTCTAAAGCAATGCGTTACCACATCTTCAAGCATCGTAGGCCAACAGTTTTCCACATTCGTTGTATATCGCAAAGCTAACAGTCGCACAACCAGATAAAACTTTATCACCGTCAAAATCTATATCTATATAAACTCTTAATTTAGAAGAGTTTAGGATGATGTGTCAATCTTAGAGGCATTTTAGGAGTCTTTACCAATCGTTTTTTTGCCATTTTTCTTTGATTTTCTTTAATTCTCATTTTTTCTTCTTTTTCCTTTATTTCTCTTTTTTCCTTATTTTTACTAACTATCTATATCTATATAAACTCTTAATTTAGAAGAGTTTAGGATAATGTGTCAATTTTAGAGGGTATTTTAGGAGTCTTGACCAATCGTTTTTTTTTTTTGCCATTTTTCTTTGATTTTCTTTAATTCTCATTTTTTTTCCCTTTAATTCTCTTTTTCCTTAATTTTACTAACTATCTATATAATCTATATCTATATAAACTCTTAATTTAGAAGAGTTTAAGATGATGTGTCAATCTTAGAGGCATTTTAGGAGTCTTGACCAATCGTTTTTTGCCATTTTTCTTTGATTTTCTTTAATTTTCATTTTTTCTTCTTTTTTTTCCCTTTAATTCTCTTTTTTCCATAATTTTACTAACAATCTATATATCTATATAAACTCTTAATTTAGAAGAGTTTTGGATGATGGGTCAATCTTAGAGGCATTTTAGAAGTCTTGACCAATCATTTTTTTTGCCATTTTTCTTTGATTTTCTTTAATTCTCATTTTTTCTTCTTTTTCCTTTAATTCTCTTTTTTCCTTAATTTTTCTAACTATCTATATATAAAATCTTAATTTAGAAGAGTTTAGGATAATGTGTCAATCTTAGAATCATTTTAGGAGTCTTGATCAGACCTGTCAAAACACAACCCGACCCGACCGACCCGAAAAATTTCCGACCCGAACCCGGAAATTTTGACCCGAATTTTTTTTTTCGACCCAAACCTGAAATTTTCTGGGTAATCTGGGTTTCGACCCGGTGACCCGATTGACCCGGTAATTTTGACCCGATTTACCCGATTGACCCGCTTGATTTATTATTATATATAATTAATTTTTTTATATATAATTAAAATTTATCACAAAATTATCAAATCATGATTTTTTTAATTTAAAAAAGAAAAAATTGACAAACCCGAAATCGACCCGAAACCCGGTCAAACCCGGGTTCGAGTCAACCCGAAACCGGTTTTACCGGAGACCCGTTTTACCTGAAATCCGAAGTGACCCGACCCGAATGACCCATTTGACAGGTCTAGTCTTGATCAATCATTTTTTTGCCATTTTTCTTTGATTTTCTTTAATTCTCATTTTTTCTTCTTTTTTCCATTTTTTCCTAAATTTTACTAACTATTGGGCTTAATTCAAAACATTGAATTCAATCTAATATAACTATTGGGCTTAATTCAAATTTATTTACTAACTATTAAGCTTAATTCAAAATGTTGAATATAACTATTGATTATGACACATCACATTTAAACAATTTTCGAATGATATTGATATTATTATTACTAAGTAATTTAAAATATCTATATTTATGTATTATACTTTACATAAGATTTTAAAAAAATATGAGATAATTATAAGATCTATTTTTCTAAAGTTTTTTTATGATTTTTATCTTAACATTTATTATACTTTATAATATATATATATATATATATATATAATATTTTAGTTTAAAAAAAAATGTGTCATGGCGCGGGAATCGTATTAGTTAAGCTTAAATAAGCAACAATTTTTTACCACCGGAAATTTATCAATCTGAAAAATGAAAGTGTTAAAATGTATATTCAAACTGAATATTTTGATAAATAATTTTTACCATGAATATTTCAATATTTTTTTAATTTTTGAATATTTTGACAAACACCCTGCATTTTAAGCTTTATTTGGTAATATGGTTATTTTTCGAAGCTTTTAGTTTTAATACTGTATTGTTTTAAATAAGGTAAAGCTAAATTTATTTTAATCATCTTTTAAAATTGAATTTCCATAATCTACTCATTCTAAAATTTTCATATCTTTTATTTTTTATATTAACATTTTTTTTTTATCTCTCATCAACTAGTTATTTTGTATCAACTCCGCAGGTATGATTTCTAAACATCTTAGGTTATATATATGAACAATTTAATTTGGCATATATTTTTTTCCCCAACTAAATCTATAGCTTCCGCAACCTTATCTTTAGAACAATTTGATCAAATCAAATTGAACAAATTCGACCAAAATTGGATGAAGAAAACACAGATTCATGTGGAACAAGAGAGAACAAAAACTCTCAATTCAGAATGTATGGAAATGTTCAAGTGAGGAAGAAGTAACAAACTCCCGCCTCTTAACCACAAAACAAATTGGTTAGAGGTCTAACAACTTGCCATGTGAAATTACAGAAATGCCCTTCTGTAACCAACTAAACTACCTTCAGCTCACAGCTACTACTTAGCTCCAATGTGTACACCATATCACACTAATATCGACATACCCCCCTCAAGCTGGGCCAGTAGATGGGAGAACAAGACCCAACTTGGCACAAAGAAAGGAGTGTTGTTTAGCAACAAGACCTTTGGTAAGAATATCAGCTAGCTGAAGTGCAGAGGCAACATGATGAGTTGTGATGAATCCTTGTTGTACCATCTCTCGAATGAAGTGTGCATCAATCCTGACATGTTTGGTACGCTCATGGAAGACAGGATTCAATGCTAGTTGATGAGCAGATCTATTATCACAATGTAAAGTGATGGGCATTGGCACTGCAATTCCCAGATCAGACAATAATCCCTGCATCCAGACAAGTTCACTGGCAGCCATTGACATATTCCTGTACTCACTTTCAGTGGATGACTTTGAGACCACTCTTTGCTTCTTTGTTTTCCATGAAATCAAAGATGAGTCAAGGAAAACACAATAACCAGATAGAGATCTGCAGTGTCAATGCAGTTGCCCCAATCAGCATCACTATAAGCATTAATGCTGAGAGAGGAGGTGGCAGGATAAGACAATGCTAGGTTGAAGCTCCCTTTAAGATATATGAGAAGATGGACCATGGTATCCCAGTGAGGGTTGAGAGGGGATTGTAAGTACTGGCTTAACTGTTGGACAATGAAGGAAATATCAGGTCTTGTGAGGGTGAGGTACAACAATCTTCCAACCAGACGTCTATAATCTTCAGGGTTGGGAATGGGGTCACCAATGTTGGAAGAAAGCTTGATCCCATGTTGCATAGGGAAGTCAGATGGCTTGCAACCCTCCATGTGGGCATCTATGAGAATATCTAGAACATATTTCCTTTGATTGAGAAGGATTACAGATGATGATCTAGCTATTTCCATCCCCAAGAAATACCTAGTCCCTCCTAAATCCTTAATGGTAAATGCACTGTGAAGAGCGGCTTTGGTGGAGATGATCTCAGAGGAAGAACTACCCATCAATAGCATGTCATGAACATAGACAAGTGCAACTGTCATATGGTCACTGGTGCTCTTGACAAATAAAGAGAAATCATGAGATGACTGAACATAGCCAAGCTTGATCATGAATTTAGTCAATTCATGATTCCACTGACGACTTGCTCGTTTGAGACCATATAGAGATCTCTTAAGTCTGCGCACCTGCCCAACTGGAACCTTAAATCCTGGAGGTGGACTCATGTACACTTCTTCCTCTAGAAATCCATGAAGGAAAGCATTGTTGACATCTAGCTGGTGTAGGACCCAACCTCTTGATGCAGCTAGAGCTAACATAACCCTTACAGTGGCTAACTTTGCCACAGGTGAGAAGGTTTGCTTGTAATCTTTGTCTTTGATCAGGTTATACCCCTTTGCAACTAGCCTAGCTTTGTATCTTTCTATGGCACCATCAGGTCTGAATTTAATTTTGAAGATCCATCTACAACCAATGGCTTTCTTACCAAGAGGTAACTCTGTCACCACCCATGTATGATTGTCAACTAGAGCTTTTAACTCAGCTGTCATGGCATGTTCCCATTCTGGAATTCCTCTTGCTTGAGAGTAAGAGTTAGGCTCAAATATATCACAGACATGAACATAGGAATGGATATAAGAAGGGGATAAGTAAGCTAGATTCACAACATAAAACACATTGAAGGTCTCAGAAGATGGAGAGGATTGATGGTCACCTCTGTGGGGCAGGTTAGTGCAAATATAGTCTTGAAGATGTACTGGCCTGCTAACATTTCTTCTTAGAACCACAGGAGTATTATCAGGAGATGGGGAATTTTCAGCTTGCTGAACTGGAATAGGAGATGGGGAATGATCAAGAGGATCATTGGAATTTTTCACTGATGGAGGTGATGGAGATGGTGAGGTAGGAGGAGACAGATTAGGTGGAGTGGTGTGAGGTTGTTGGTCATAGAGAAAGGCATCATCTGTATCACTGGGAGCAAGAGGAGGGATGTAAGGAGAATAGTGTCTCTGAGATTTGAAGGGAAAGGTGTGTTCTTCAAACTTGACATGCCTACTAATGATCACTGTTTTCAAATTTAGATCAAACAGTTTATAGGCCTTTTGGCCAGATGGGTAACCCAAGAAAATGCATCTTCTAGCAGTGGTCCCAAGCTTATCTCTATAGTCATTAGGTTGCACAGCATAGCAAAGGCAACCTATTACTCTCAACAGATCATATCTTGGAGCAGTTCTGTACAAAATTTCAAAGGGTGATTTCCATCCCAGTACTGAAGATGGCATTTTGTTTATGAGATGGGTAGCACTTAATACAAGTCTCCCCAAAACTTTATTGGAAGACCAGCATGTAGCCTAAGAGCTCTAGTTGTTTCAAGTAAATGTCTATGTTTTCTTTCTACCCTTCCATTTTGCTCATGAACACCATGAGCTGATCTTTGGTGCATAATACCTCTAGAACTGAACAATTCAAGGCAACCTTTTTGAGTAAACTCAGTCCCATTGTCAGTCCTAACCACTCTAAT
This sequence comes from Persicaria tinctoria, assembly GCA_037127255.1. Lineage (NCBI taxonomy): Eukaryota > Viridiplantae > Streptophyta > Magnoliopsida > Caryophyllales > Polygonaceae > Persicaria > Persicaria tinctoria. The sequence goes on along the minus strand of JBANSL010000007.1, from coordinate 11,955,593 downwards.
AGATGATTGAAACTGATTGTCAACCATATTGACAAAACCTATAATAATCCTCAAGACCTACAGTTTATCTTGCATCAAAAACACCCAAGTACACCTGGAATGATCATCCAAGATGGTAAAAAAATATCTGGCACCACACATAGATGGAGTTTTATAGGGACCCCAAACATCCATGTGTACTAAGTGAAACAGCCCTGCAACCAATGATGTACTCTTATCAAAGCTTAACTTGTGTGCCTTAGTCATAGCAAAAATGTCACAATCAAAGGTACTGAAATCAACATTTTTACAATCAGAAATGTGTTTGAGTTTAGTGAGGCCCATATGACCCAATCTGGCATGCAACAACTACAGCTTATTACAATCCATACTAACTGTATTACATTCTTCATGAATCACAACTTGGTTAGAGGCCCTTATCTTGTCTCCTTGATGGCTCCCAGACTGCAACACATACAGACCTCTATCCATACTGCCAGTAGCTATCACCCTCTTAGTTGAAAGTGATAACTCACTCCCTTGATGAAAATCGAAATAGATGTTCGAAAGGCTTTGACAGGTTTTTTGTGTCAAAGGCCTTGGAGCATTGACAGTTGATGAAATACAAAACCTATCTTATTATTCGTATATTATTTTATCTTATTATATACTTCCTTTATATTATATATATTAGTTGGACTAACCATTTCAGGAAGTATACAATCGAGATTACATCCTTCCATACATGTTGAAGAGATCAGTTCAAATTGGATCATGGCGTTTCAAAGTATCCTTATATAGAAGATCACAAGATCGAACTGATTCCCAAAGAGCCGTTGGAGATCTGGTGATGAAGATCCTCACGCTCCAGGCTATCTTCATGCCATTATTTAAAGAAAAGGAAGGAGAAGACAGAAGAAAAAACAAGTGCTACACACGAGCTTCATTCATTCAAGCGATCTGTCTTCCAAGTGTCTCTCTGCAAAGCGCTCAAATAGTTTGTTGTTTATTTCAAAGCCTTTGAGAGTCACTGTGAGCTTATAGGATATATTCATTACAAGTGTTACTCGAGAGTTTATAACTCGGGAAGTTGCACTAGGCTATTGATTTGCGAGAGTTAGAGGATTGTACTAGATAGCTGAGAGAGGTGGGGCTCTTCTAGATTGGTCTAGGACTCCAAGGGAACGTGAGTTGACTAGATTGCAATTGTATAGGAGAGAGGCTTCTCGGTGAGCTATTAGGATCCTAAGCTAAGCATTCAATAAAGCCTTTGAATGCTAGGGTTGTGGAAGAACCCTAGGCGGGGACGTAGGCCAGTTGTGCTGAACCTCGTAAACAATTACTCGTGTCCGTTACTTTATTGCTTTACCTTATTTCCGCACTTGGTTCGAATTGCCTAACTTTGTGATTCAGGTTTTCTCAACGGTTTTGGCACGAGCTTCAAAAGCCTTGAGAATATTTGCGAAAAACGGGCATACTCTATTCAACCCCCCTTCTAGAGTATTTCTATATTACATTGTTTTACATTATCGAACCTTCAATTGGTATCAGAGCTATACTCACTGTTTTTGATCTAACAATCTTGTGAGTTTTCGATCATGTCTGGTGAAGCAAGCGGAGGATTTGCACAGGGAAGGTCCACAAGCAGACCGCCACTCTTTGTAGGAAACAACTTTGTCCACTGGAGATCTTTGATGAAGATGTTCATCATAGACCAAGATCTAGAGCTTTGGAACATTATAGAGAATGGTCCGAAGATTCCAGAGAAGGATGGACCAGATGACACCAAAATTGCAAAGAAGGAGTCTGATTACAACCAAGCAGATCTTGAAACCATCTCCAAAAACTACAGGGCTATTAACTTACTTTATTGTGGTCTTAGCACTGATGAGTTTAACCGTATTTCCTCTTGTAGGTCAGCTAAAGAGATTTGGGACAAGTTGGTCGTCACTTATGAAGGAACGAGCCAAGTAAAAGACACCAAGATCAGCATCTTTCTTCGAAAGTATGAGCTCTTCAAGATGAAGACCGATGAGTCAATCAAAGCCATGTTCACACGATTCACAGAAATCACCAACAACCTTGACTCTCTCGGCAAGAGCTTTACCAACGTTGAGAAAGTGAGGAAGATACTGAGGTGTCTTCCAAAGGAGAAATGGGGTCCAAAAGTAACAGCTATAGATGAAGCCCAGGACCTCACCACTCTACCCCTTGATGACTTGCTTGGGAAGCTGATCACACATGAGATGATTCTCAATGAAGACGATGGAGAACTTCCAGCTAGCACCAAGAACTTGGCACTCAAGTCTAAGAAGGATGAGTCCAAGGATGGATCTGATTCTGAAGATGAGGATGACGATGAGGAGGACCCTTTTGCTCTCATCACAAGGGGCCTTGCTAGAATTCTCAAAATGAAGAAGCAATTCAACAACAAGGATGGATCAGAGTCTTCAAAACTTCGAGGTAAGCCTCAATCCAACAAGTTTGAAAAGAAGACTAAACCGTTGTCTTGTTTTGAATGTGGTGAAACAGATCATTTTGTGAAAGACTGCCCTCAAAAGACAAAGAGCCAGCCCAAGAAAGGTGACAAATGGAAGAAGAAAGCTATGGTAGCTACTTGGAGTGATTCCGACTCTGACTCCGACGATGAGAAGGCCAACATTTGTCTTATGGCCTCAGAAAATGAATCCCATGATGACAAGCTTGAAGCTACTGTAAGAGAACTCATGGAAAGTCCAAAAGAGGTATTATCGGAATTCCTTTCAAATATGATTGCCAATGAAGAGAAGCTTATTGCCCAAACTAACATTCTTATTAAGAGAACTGTGGATCAGGAAAGAACTATTGAGGATCTGTCTATGAGGGTCAAAGGTCTTGAAGCTTCTTATTCAGGTCTTGACATTAAAGTCAAGACGCTTGACTCGGAGAAATCTGAACTCAAGCAAGATCTCTCCTCTCTAAGAAATGAGCATCATGACTTAGAGAACGAGAAGATCTCCCTGAATAATAAGATTCTAGACCAACAGACAGCCCTCATAAGTTTTACCAAGTCCAAAGGCACTCTCGATAAGATGTTGGGTGAGCAACAAAGCTCTCTAAACAAAAGTGGTATTGGTTACAATCCAAAGTTTTTAAAGAAGCAACACATTACCACTTTTGTAAAGGCTAAAGGAAGCAGAACCTCTCCTATATGTCACCACTGTGCTAGAAAGGGACATGTAAAAGAGACCTGCCCTTATAGAAGAAAGGATCCTTATATTATTCGCAATACATTTCCTGTTCATTTGAGAAAAGAACGGATAACACAAGTTTGGGTCCCAAAAGGCACTATTTTACCAAATATGGTTTACCCCAACAATGGATCCAAATTTGCTTATTGGTCTAGCCAAAAAGTTTGATGTTTGTTTTGCAGGAGATCACCAAGGTGAAAGAACACAAATGGATTATTGATAGTGGTTGCTCGAGGCATATGAGTGGGAAGAGTTCTCTCTTTCATGATCTAAAGGAGCAATCCACGGGAACAATCACTCTTGGTGACAAAGGGAAATGCGACATTGTTGGTATTGGTAGTGTTGGAAGTAATTCCAGCCATAGTATTAAAAATGTCTATCTTGTTAATGGTTTAAAGTATAATTTGCTTAGCGTTTCTCAATTATGTGATAGTGGTAACAATGTCAGATTTAACAAGAAAAGATGTATAGTGTGCAGAGATGATACAGGTGAAGTTATTCTAACTGCATACCGTTACAACAACATATACGCTGTAAATGCTGATCAAGTGGCACAAGGAAGCTTAACCTGTTTAAAGGCCTTGACGGACGATCCAAAGCTTTGGCACAGGAGACTTGGTCATGTGAGTCCACATACACTACAGAAGCTGGTGTCCAAAGGGCTTGTAAGAGGGCTACCTGAGATGGACTTCAAAGGTATTGACATGTGTAATGCTTGCACACGAGGTAAACAAACACGTAGCTCCTTCAAACCCAAAAAGGTTGTAAGTTCCTCTAGACCCCTTGAACTTTTACATATGGATTTATGTGGTCCTATGCGAGTCAAATCTCCCAATGGTAAAAAGTACATGCTAGTTGTTGTCGATGATTTTTTAAGATATACTTGGGTTGCATTTTTGAAAGAAAAATCAGAGGCCTTATTTGAGTTTTCAAAACTTTGTAAGGAGTTGCAAACTTTAAGAAATGAGCCCATAGTGTCTATTCGGAGTGATCATGGCAGGGAGTTTGATCAACTTCAATTTGATTTGTTTTGTGCTAAATATGGCATCTCCCATAACTTTTCTGCTCCTAGGACACCTCAACAAAACGGGGTTGTAGAACGCAAGAACCGCACCTTAGAAGATATGGCCAGGACTATGCTTTTAGAAAATGCATTACCTAAAACCTATTGGGCTGAAGCTGTTAACACAGCTAACTACGTTTTAAATCGGTGTCTTATACGTTCTATCTTAAAGAAAACTCCTTATGAACTTTTCAAAGGCCGCAAACCTCTTATATCTTATTTTAAACCCTTTGGCTGTACTTGTTTTGTTCATAACAATGGAAAAGATAACCTTGGGAAATTTGATGCGCGTAGTGATGAAGGTATATTTCTTGGCTATTCCACGAGTAGCAAAGCTTATAGAATCTTCAATAAAAGGACCCTGGTAGTTGAAGAAAGTATACATGTTATTTTTGATGAATGCAATGATGGTGCTTTGAGTGAAAGTGTTGCAGATATAGATCTTAATATCCATGAAGAGAACGAGGAAGGTAATGTTACTGCCATCAAGAACACAGAGAAGAAGAACATGCAGGAACCGATTCTTAACACTGAAGAATTGGCCCAAGGTGTTGAAGATGCGTCCAAAGCCCTTGGTGTCCAATCCAACAGTGTTGAGACGACAGAAACTGCTGTAACTGAACCTAACGGGACCACGGAGTCAGATGTACCACAAATTGATCCTGATGGTGTGACGAATCAAGGAGCTGAGACTACCAAAAGGAAATTCAAATACTCCTCATCACACTCATTAAAGGATATCATTTCTGACCCTACTTCTAGTGTTCAAACTCGTTCTAAACTTAAAGATCTTTGTGCTTTTAATGCGTTTGTTTCTCTTATTGAGCCAAAGAAGGTAAATGAAGCACTTCAGGAGCCAGACTGGATTATAGCTATGCAAAGTGAACTCAATGAATTTGAGAGGAACAAAGTCTGGACCTTGAAGCCTAGACCAAAGCATCAATCAGTCATTGGCACTCGATGGGTGTTTAGAAACAAGCTAGATGAGAATGGCAAGATTGTGAGGAACAAGGCACGGCTTGTTGCTCAAGGCTACAATCAAGAGGAAGGTATTGACTACGAGGAGACTTTTGCTCCCGTAGCCAGGCTTGAAGCCATTCGCATTTTATTAGCATTTGCATCTTTCATGTGCATAAAGTTATATCAAATGGATGTCAAGTGTGCTTTTCTTAATGGTTTCTTAGAAGAAGAAGTCTATGTTGCTCAACCCCCAGGTTTTGAAAGTTCAGAATTTCCCAATCATGTTTATAAACTTGACAAGGCGCTTTATGGTTTGAAACAAGCCCCAAGAGCTTGGTACGAGCGCTTGTCAAAATATCTTTTAGAAAATGATTTTAAAAGAGGGTTGATCGACAAGACTCTTTTCATCAAAGCCAAAGGAAAGGACATTTTGGTTATTCAAATTTATGTTGATGATATATTATTTGGTGCTACTAACACATCTTTGTGCAAGGAATTTTCTGACATTATGTGCAGTGAATTTGAGATGAGCTTAATGGGTGAACTAAACTTCTTTTTGGGGTTACAAGTTCATCAATCTAAGAAAGGGATCTTCGTCAACCAAAGCAAGTACACTAAGGATCTCTTGAAGAAGTTCAAGATGGATCAATCCAAAGCAGCCAAGACTCCCATGAGCTCAACATTGTCTCTAGATCAAGACAAGACTGGAACAAGTGTTAATCAAAAGGAGTATCGAGGAATGATTGGATCTTTATTATATCTCACGGCTAGTAGACCTGACATTATGTTTAGTGTTTGCATGTGTGCTAGGTTTCAAGCTGATCCCAAAGAATCTCACCTCGTGGCTGTGAAGAGGATCTTTCGATATCTCAATGGCACTAAGGAACTTGGATTATGGTACCCAAAGCAAAAGGATTTCACTTTAATTGGATATTCTGATGCAGATTTTGCAGGCTACAAGGTGGATAGAAAGAGCACATCAGGATGTTGCCAATTCTTAGGAGAATCTTTGATCAAATGGCACTCAAAGAAGCAAAACTCAGTTTCTCTATCCACTGCAGAAGCCGAATACATTGCAGCTGGAGCTTGTTGCTCCCAAATCCTTTGGATAGCTCAACAAATGCGAGATCTTGGCATCAACCTCAAGGGTATCCCAATTAAGTGTGACAATACAAGTGCCATATCCATCACTAAGAATCCTGTTCAACATTCAAGGACCAAGCATATTGATGTGAGACATCATTTCATTAGAGATCATGTTGAAAAAGGTGATGTGTCCATATCTTTTATTTCTACTGATTATCAATGGGCTGATATTTTTACTAAGCCTTTGGCAGAGGACAGGTTCACCTTCATTAGACGAGAGATTGGAATGCTTGACAAGGATGCACTTTCGTAGGGGGAGCTTTCCCTTTACGAAAGATAATCTCCAATCAGTGTCAAGACCTTTAAGAGTTATGTCAAGGTCTGCTAACTGAACAAATGGAGTACATATATCGGATCATATATTTTTGGTTAATATCTTTTTAGATATTTAATCAATTATATTTGTTTTAATCGGATTTCAAAAATTGCCTATTTTCATGTTTTCCTTAACCGTTAAGATTTGTTATTTTTGGAACTAAATTAGTTTGTGCTTAGTCCGAATTTTATGGTAATTTGAATTCAAATTTGAATTTGAAATCCCTCAACTTGGCAAGGTAATGATTTCTTTCCTTGGAACCCCAAAACCCATCCCATCAATCCGTCACCCTCTCTCTCTACTTAAACCATCCTGTACCCGATTACAACCCACTCAGATTTTTACCACAACCTTTCCACTCCTTCATCTTCAACCTCTCAAAGAAACCCTAACCAATTACCTCCATGGCACCCAAAACCAAGAAAGCCGTCACTCCCAAACGACTTGGCGCCACCCCCAAGGGACGCCAGGCCACTGCCACTTCTCCCACACCAGAACCGGCTACTCAAGCCATAATCCCAACCACTGTTCAGAGCACCATTGCTGAGAGCTCGGCCATTGCTCCAAAAGGCTCTCAAAAGCGCTCTGCGAAGAAGCCGATCAGTGCTAAACAGAAGGGAAAAAGAAAGATCTTGGCTGAGGAACCCGACGAGGAAGAAGAGGAAGACGACCTTGATGCCGCCCTGGAAAGAGACGCTGCCAGGGAAGCCGAGGAGGAGGCTCTAAGGAAGAAAAAGGCCGATGAAGAGGCCGAGCTTGCAAAGAAATTGGCTGAGGAAGAGGCTGAACGGATTCGGAAGGAAGCCGAAGCCGAGGAGGCCCAGTCCGAGGAGGATCCTGAAGAAGAAGAGGAAGAGGAAGAGCACGAGGAGTCTGAAGGGGATGAGGAACCAGAAGGTGACGAAGCGGGGTCCGGTGAGGACTCGGGGTCTGAGGAAGAGGAGGAAGAAACTCCTTCTCCTTCTCCTCCTCCTCCCCCGTCTCCGAAGAAGCGGAAAGCCCCTGCTCCCGTCAAGCCTCCCTCCCCCAAGCGTACCAGGAAGGGCCCAGTCAAGAGTCTTGTAGCGCCTGCCAAGAAAGCTGCTCCAACTATTGCACGCAGGAAGAACGCTGAACCCCCGGCCTATATCCAGGTAAATCAATCCTTGCCCTCCTCTTGGTTTTTAGATGCTGAGACTGCTGGTAAGTGGGTAGACGAGTTTCGTAATCGTAAGCTTAGCTGTTCAGATTTTTTAGATTTCAATTTCTTTGAAGCTTTGAAGATGCCCTGCATTGAGCTCCTCAAAAATTCCCCTGCCTGGACTCTTCTTAACCGAGAAACCGTCTACTACCCTGAGCTTACCCGACTCTTCTACATCAACTTAAAATCCAAAAACGAAACTGATGGTTGGTCTTTGGAGACTGTTGTCAAAGGGGTTAGAATCTCTCTCAACCCCAATGATTTTGCAGATCTCCTAGGCTTACCTACCCCTGTTCCACCAGCTGAAATCCACCCCTCAAAGGAAAACTGCATCATCCTAGCCCGAGCCAAATATCTCCTACCTAAAGCGGCCAACAGCACCTCAAAGCAACTCACCCACTCATCCCTAACCCTTGAAGGGAAAATCATCTTCAACATCATTGTGAGATGCCTCTTACCCCGTCTCAACTCTGGCTCACTCCTAACTGACAATGCCATGGTCCTGCTCTACCGCATTCTAAATGGCCTTGACCTAGATCTGGCCAACACTATCCTTGGTACCATGGTCCATGCCAGAAAAGCTCGAAAAGGCTCTCCCCTCCCCTTTGCTACCCTTTTGACCCCTATCTTCAAAGCTTTTGGAATTGATCTCAAAAATGAAGAACAGCTGCGTCATACGGGTATGTTTGACTCTAAAGGCCTTGAAAAGATTGGCATCACTCGGTCTCCCCAAGGGACCTTGAGTCTTGCCATTCCTTCAAAAGCCTTTCCCACTGCTCCAGCTTTCGATGAACGCATGGACAACCTAGAGTTGGGCTTGGAGGAAGTTCGCCTGGATATTAAGGAGCTGCAGACGGAGGTGATGACAAAGATGAGCGGGATTTCAACGTTGCTGGAAGGACTGTGGACGAGGCTCACTGATGATGCTCTGGATTGATCAAGCCTAAACCTTACCCACCCTATCCCACCCTAAACCTTATTACTTTGCTGGTTGTTGGAAACATTTTCAAAACTTTTGAAACTTTTTGGTGACTGTTTTACCTCCGCCCTTTGTTGAAAGACAAAAAGGGGGAGATGATCGTTAGACCTTGAAAACCTCTGATTAAAGGTCTTGGAAGACCTTGCTTTTTGATTTCTGGTTTTCGGTTGGATGCTTTCTTACTTTAAAATTATTTGATCCAACATTTGTCTAACCCTTGCAGGTACTTAGTCCCATTTTGATTATGATATATTTGTTTGACTAAGCTGCAGGGATGCACAGGTTTTGTCTTTCATCAAGGGGGAGATTGATAACTCACTCCCTTGATGAAAATCGAAATAGATGTTCGAAAGGCTTTGACAGGTTTTTTGTGTCAAAGGCCTTGGAGCATTGACAGTTGATGAAATACAAAACCTATCTTATTATTCGTATATTATTTTATCTTATTATATACTTCCTTTATATTATATATATTAGTTGGACTAACCATTTCAGGAAGTATACAATCGAGATTACATCCTTCCATACATGTTGAAGAGATCAGTTCAAATTGGATCATGGCGTTTCAAAGTATCCTTATATAGAAGATCACAAGATCGAACTGATTCCCAAAGAGCCGTTGGAGATCTGGTGATGAAGATCCTCACGCTCCAGGCTATCTTCATGCCATTATTTAAAGAAAAGGAAGGAGAAGACAGAAGAAAAAACAAGTGCTACACACGAGCTTCATTCATTCAAGCGATCTGTCTTCCAAGTGTCTCTCTGCAAAGCGCTCAAATAGTTTGTTGTTTATTTCAAAGCCTTTGAGAGTCACTGTGAGCTTATAGGATATATTCATTACAAGTGTTACTCGAGAGTTTATAACTCGGGAAGTTGCACTAGGCTATTGATTTGCGAGAGTTAGAGGATTGTACTAGATAGCTGAGAGAGGTGGGGCTCTTCTAGATTGGTCTAGGACTCCAAGGGAACGTGAGTTGACTAGATTGCAATTGTATAGGAGAGAGGCTTCTCGGTGAGCTATTAGGATCCTAAGCTAAGCATTCAATAAAGCCTTTGAATCCTAGGGTTGTGGAAGAACCCTAGGCGGGGACGTAGGCCAGTTGTGCTGAACCTCGTAAACAATTACTCGTGTCCGTTACTTTATTGCTTTACCTTATTTCCGCACTTGGTTCGAATTGCCTAACTTTGTGATTCAGGTTTTCTCAACGGTTTTGGCACGAGCTTCAAAAGCCTTGAGAATATTTGCGAAAAACGGGCATACTCTATTCAACCCCCCTTCTAGAGTATTTCTATATTACATTGTTTTACATTATCGAACCTTCAGAAAGGTCCTGTAACCAGCAGACCATGGCATCAAAACTGAATCTCAGAATCTTATCATGCACACTCTTAGATACAGACAAAAGATTATGTCGAAATTGAGGTACTGATAGCACATTATGCAAGCACAAACCATTGGTAACCCATACAATACCAAAGTGAGAAACTGAAATGCATTTCCCATCAGGAATGCCAAGATTAATAGGACTATCAAAATCATGGATTTTAGAAAAAATAGCTCTATCAAATGCTATGTGATCAGTGGCTCCAGAATCCACAATCCACACATCGCTTTGAGCTTTATCCACTCCAATGAGAAAAGATGCACTTAAAGTACCTGCAAAGTGGACCATAGCCTGATTGGCTGAACTGTCTACACTCTCAACAGGAGTTTTCCCTTTCATCATTTTGAGAACTTCCTGAAAAACAGCATTCACAATTGCCTGATTTGGCTTGGGGTCAGTAATTGAGTGATCAAATGGACTTTCTTGCTGAGGAAATTCCATTTGAACAGCAAATTTCCCCGAGCCTGAGCCTTTGAACTTGTCATCTTCCTTTGGTCCCCTAAACCATTCAGGGTAACCAACAAGCTTGAAACAATAATCCTTGGTGTGCCCACGCTCACCACAATGATCACACTTTCTTTCCAACTTGGCTTTCTTATAATCTCTCCTAAGCTGATCAAATTGCTTAGACTGATCATATTGCCTAGACTGATCACCAGATCTGAACCTATTAACAACATTGATATCAACATCAAATTGATTCTGAGAGAATCTAGAAACAGCTAAAGCTCCCAAATCACTCTGAGGGACACCAGTAACTCCCTTTGAGCGCTCAATCTGTACAGCCATTTGATATGCCTTATGAATACTAGGAAAAGGCTCCTTTGACAACACATTGCTTCTAAGTTGTTCATAAACATCATTAAGCCCCATCAAAAATTGCATCACCTTTGTTTTTTCTTCCCTTTCTAACATTCTCTTCACCACTGCACAAGAACATTGAGCAATTCCTCCACAAGTACAGTTAGGAATTGAATCCAGCAACTGTAATTCGTCCCAGATTTTCTTCAATTTCACAAAATACGCGCCTACAGACATGTTGTCCTGCTTCAGGTTAGCAAGATCTCGTCTCAATTGATAAACTAGTGGATCATTAGATTCATAGAATCTCTCCCTAATCTCATCCCAAAGCTCTCTCGTTGTTTCAACATACATCAATCCCTCTGCAACCTCATTAGTCATCGAATTTATTAGCCAGCATCTCACCATCGAGTCTCCTCTAGCCCACTGTATAAACTCTTCACTATTTTCTGGTGGTTTCGCACAGCTACCAGTTATAAAGCCAAGCTTAGCTTTCGCTCCTAATGCCATCTTAACACTACGACTCCAGCTCGCAAAATTAGCTCCATTAAAGTGTGAAACAAGGACCATACCTGGATGATCCGAATTCGAAAGGAAATACGGATTGACATGTGCTCCAGCCATGCCTTGCATCATGTCTCCGAATTGAATGCCATTCATATTCCATTCGCGTCCAGCAGGAGGAGTAACAGACACAAAAGTTCCTCTTCCACCGCCATTTGCATCGCCTCCAGGTGCCTGTCCATCAGCACCTCGTCCTCGTCCAACCATGGCGTCACACACCACAGATCTGGCTGGATCTCAGCTTTCCCCCAAAAAAATGAGTAAAACCACATGCGATCAAGCGATCACTTGCTCTGGTACCATTTAGAACAATTTGATCTAACCAAATTGAACAAATTCGACCAAAAATGGATGAAGAAAACACATATTCATGTGGAACAAGAGAGACCAAAAACTCTCAATTCAGAATGTATGGAAATGTTCAAGTGAGGAAGAAGTAACAAACTCCCGCCTCTTAACCACAAAACAAATTGGTTAGAGGTCTAACAACTTGCCATGTGAAATTACAGAAATGCCCTTCTGTAACCAACTAAACTACCTTCAGCTCACAGCTACTACTTAGCTCCAATGTGTACACCATATCACACTAATATCGACATTATCGATCAATCAAATGTGTTACTCAAACAAAGCCTTAGCCCTTAGTGATTGGTTAATTCCTAAGATCTACACCTTAACCTTATCGTTAGTATGAATATTATCACACATATGCATATGACGTTGTCCCCATTAAAGATTTATTTTGTATGCCATGATTTGCATCGATCTTTGCTACAAATTAATATTTACATATGTAAACGATAAAATCAGTGGGTATATATATAGTTTGGTGATGGTAAGTTATTGTGGAATTTGGAACGTAAGTATACATATATGGAAATTAATATTATAATATTAATATTAATGAACACGTAGAGATGGATGGATGAACTTAATTAGGTGAACTGTCGTTTGTAACACAAGTGCATTAACACGTTGAAATTCAACGTATATGCTCTCTCAAGTCTCAACCGACCAGATCGACATATCGACGACCCTTATCTCTAACATTTTATATACCTTACAACTTATACATGTCATTCCCTTATTATTATTTTTATTATTAAAAACCTTGCTGTCCACGTGATTCTTGTACTTGTCACTTCTTCACACGAAACTCTCTATGAACCACCGTACTCTCTCTCCCTAATATAATAGCATATCAGTACTTAGACACTACTACAAATTAATGGTTCAATCAATTCATTACTTTTTAGCTTCATTATTCATAGCAATATGTACGTAGTGAGTTGGAACTTTTAATTTTGAAATTAGGGGTTTAATTTATTTTGCATTGGCTAGAATTCATATGAGGTTAAAAGGTTCATCCGAATTTTAAAGATTTGTTCTTTGCTTATTCTATAGACGACGTCTCAGCTAGTTAAGGACTAAAAGTCCCTTAAAGTATCTTCGATCAGCAGAAATTTTATTTTAGAAAAAACGGAAATTTCGCGAGGTACCCTCGTGGTATAGCAATTTTCACCAGGTGTACACAAGTTTGACATATTTCGCGTGGTACTCCTAACATTTAAAACTATTTCACGTCGCGCCCTTCTACAGTTAATTTGGACAAAGTTGCAACTCTCCGTTAGTTTTGATTAGAAAAAAAGAAAAGAACGACGCTGGTTGAACAAAAGAGGAACGAAGGCTTCGAGGGCGGCTTCGATGGCGAATTGAGAGGAAGACAATTGAAGAACCGAGCGAATGGAGAGAAGCCGGAGGCTATTCATGTACTTCATTGATTTGTACTCTTCTTCTCAATTTCACCTTGTTTCTACTGCTTGGGGGGTTTTCAGTTTTCACTCTCCTTTTTGTCGAGTCTCAAATCGGAGAAAGCTGTGATCTTTTTGGGTTTCTTGCTTTTTTTTAGGTCAAGTTTTGTTTATTACTTGCCCAATTTTACCTCTTTCGTTTTGCTTTTAGCTTCCAATTTTGTATGTAAATGGAGTCTTCATGGAGCTATGACTCTGGGGACAAAACTGGATTCATGAACTGGGGATTGAAGGGCTTTTCTTACACTTATGATCATAACACTATGTTTATTTCTAGCCCACATGACACCCAGAGCAATCTAGAAGCAGGTTTTACAAACATGGTAAGGAAGCAATCATCCCATGATTCTATGAGGAATTGTTTGAGTAGCATGGCAGTGGGGGTGGGAATGTTATCAACCTCCACAGGGTCGCCTCCATCGCAATTTCTGGTGACGAGGAATCAACCTCAAATTGCAGGGATTCATCACTGATTGACCTCAAATTGGGGAGATTTGGGGACAATCGAATACAGGGTACGAATAAACGGTAGGTTTGAACGAAAACAAAAATGATAAATGGATCTATACCTGGAGAACCTTCCATCGGTCACGAAAATGGGCGAGCAAAACGACGAGGGAAATGCGATTCCAGAAAACGCCTACAATCCAGAAAACAAACAGAAATCGGAGAGAAGTTAGAGAAGAAGAGGACATCTACTGCACAATCGAATGATGACAACGAAAGGAAGAGAACGAATCGAAGCAGAAGAAGAAGAAGAAGATGAAGCGCCATCACCTGGGAGCGGGATTCCTCAGAGAGAGCTGGGCGATTGTTGGAGAGAGGTGAGAGGAGAGTAAAGATGCTAATGACTTAAAAAATATTAAATGAATGTTGGAACGGCCAATTAATATTGTTACTATGCTATTGGGCTAATTGGGTTAGGCTAAGGTGATATTAGAACAAATTTTCTCTTGTTTTTATAGGAAGGTTATTTGTGAGATGAAATAGGAGATAGACGGGTTATAAATCCCAAAGGAAAGGAGGAATCTTCATAAAGACGTGGGTGGCCGAAAGATCCGGCGGCCATTCTGCTCTTTGTTCTTCTATCATCATTTACACTTTTGTCAAACTAACCCACATCTATACTTATTAATTTATATATACTTCCTTTCCTCATATTTTCTTTTATATTTATTCCTTGTCTTATTACTATATTCATCATTTACACTATTGTCAAACTAACACATTCGTCCCAATGCCCAAAAAAAAAACACATCTTAAACTTATTAATTTAACAATTAAATAATTCCTTTTCAGATCTAATTGGTGTTAGCATTATATAAGAGGCATGAAGTTTGTATGTCTAGCGCTTCACCTCCACATCTCCGTCGCTTTATTCGCCGATCTCCGACGAACTATATATAGGTAGGATATAACAATGGCACTTGCTAAAGATCGAATGCAGCCTTCTTCTTTCATGCTAGATGGTGGCTCGTCGTCGACGCCGCCATCGCCCCTCCAATTCTTGAACCTCTCCTCCATTAACCCGTCGTCAACGTTTTATCTCTTCGAAGACGACGGCCACTACCCGATGCAGCAGCATGGAGACGACGGAGATAGCAGCAGCGATAAAGACACAAATACCGTGGGAAAAAGCCCGTCGCCGCCCCTTTCCAGCTCTAGCAGCGCCAACCACAGCGCCGGATTTATCGGTGGCACCGCCCATGGAAGTTGCTATGGTGGAGGTGTGGAGTTCGTGGACACGAGTTCTGCTTCTTTGCTCAGCTTTCAGCCGATAGGCTGCAGCGACGATTTCGGTGGGGTGGAGTTTATTAGCAGCGGTTATCAGGAGACGACGAGCGACTGGTGGTATGGCGACGGATCGGTCGCCGCCGATAGCGCCATAGATTCGGCTACACAACGACAACAACAGCAACAACAAACATCCTTCAAACTGAAAAGGACTCTAATGGTAAATGCACTATATTCGCTTGTTTTTTATGTGGTCATTTATGATGTGTTAGCTAGATAGTGGGGCATAATAATAAATCGGAAATAAATAAACAAATTGAACAACTTGTTAATTTAATTACTTAGAGATCTATGATTTAGAGGTGGATTTCATTGAAGAAAAAGAACAAGAGAATGAGATCAAAATGATATAGGATTATTAGAACAAGGAAAATGATCAATGGTTTAAGCCCGAGTTCAAAAATTAATTGTTTGTACATAATAGTTAGTTCATCTACTGACTTGACTGATTTTTTTGGTTTCTCTAGATGTGTCTGAAAAATCGAATTTCTTTCTTCAATAATAAAAAATCATTTTTTTTGGAAAAAAACTTTTGGTGGTTTCCATTTTTTGAAAAAACTTCTATTCATGGTATATGTTGCAAATTTCAGTCCATCTAAATTTTTATATATGGTTCTATCTCTTTATATGTTTACATGTCTGTGTTATTGGCTCAACGAACTTTAATTTAAATGGTTTTATTCTTTCGTCAATACATTATTCGATCACAATTGTTTGATTCGTGCAGTAAATATTTTAGACTGGCTCCGTTTTGGCACACCTGCTAATTTTTTGGAGCTTACAGATTTGATATTATAGAGGTTTAAATGAAATAAATATAAGATTTTAGTTTAAATAATTTTTGGAATAAGAGTTTTTTAAACAATTACTCACCCAAGCTTTTCGAAGCTTTTAATTTTCTTCTATTTACAGGTTTGCATCAGATACCTTAACAGCTAGGTTTACCAAACACAATACAGTACTAGTTTATTATTCTCTCAATTCGGCAAAACATGTCACTTTACTACTCTATCAGCTACCCTTTTACCAAACATAACGTTAATTATATATAGTACATGCTGGCCTTCTTCTGGCCTCTTAATTTTATTTTAATTGCTCTAAATGGACTGTGTGTACGTACGTACATTACCGATTTCGGGTTATTATAATCGGTGTATATTGTTAAGATGTATGTGATGAGATCAAGGGAATTTAATTAGCTAGTCGATTAGCAACATTGATTAATTCAACCGTGGATTAATTTTTATTTATTTAATTTTTTTGCTAATTTTCTAGGAAGATGACAACGTGCAAACCGTAAAAAAGCAATGCACTTCCAATGGCTCATCAAAGAAGCAAGCCAACAAGCCAAAACCTTCAACAAAGGCTTCCAAGGATCCACAAAGTGTTGCAGCCAAGGTAATTTGGATTATTCACTACGTACATATATTTAATTTCATAGACTATCACAATACATATGTTTTGGTTAAAAGATATCATAATACATATATATATGTTAGAGCAAATCCAACCGATTTCTCATTTTGGTGTTTTTAACCTAGCTCATTCTCCAAAATGAAGAAACAGCAGAAAAAATAGAGAGGTTTTCCTAAATCTGCAGTATTCTTAAAAAATAAATCATTCTCTAAATCTTAGAAATGAGAAAGCTGTTGTAGTTGAAGCAAAAATAATTTGAAAAATATGTATTTTATTTCTCAATTTTGGAGAAGTTGTTGGAGATGGTCTTGGAATTCATCATCTTTCCGATACTAACCAGTTGATGAATATAAGCTCATCTAAATACGTTTGACAATTTTTGCAGCATCGACGAGAACGGATAAGTGAGAGGCTAAAGGTACTTCAAGATCTTGTTCCTAATGGGTGTAAGGTTGATATGGTGACTATGTTAGACAAGGCCATAAGTTATGTGAAATTCCTCCAACTGCAGGTCAAGGTATTCACAATCAAATATATAATCTAATCCAAAAATATTTGTATGTATCTCATATATATGTCAATAGATGCTTGACATTGTTAATCTTGTTGATGGGAACTAGGTATTGGCGACGGATGAGTTCTGGCCATCAGAAGGAGGGAAACCACCTAACACTTCACAAGTGAAGGAAGCCATTGATGCAATACTCTTGTCTTCTCAAGGAGATACACCTTCAACTACCTCAAATGATACGTATCTTTAGCAACGAAAAAAATCAGCTAGACCAATTAAGTACACTTGTAGGGCAGCGAAAACGCCGAATTGATGAAGATCAGAGATCAAACTAAAGAGACCTAGATAGAGATGGAGGTGAAGATATTGATGCATGCTAGGAGGAGCTAGCATATATATACAATGCATAAATATGCATCGCGTAGTTCGGATCGGATCGGATTAGATAAGTGTTGTCATCGATCGATCAAGGTTACATGCTTAGGGGAGATGGGCTTTGTTTTCCCCCATTTTTGTTGTTTATTTTATTTGGAGTTACTTATGGAAGTTTGATATGTAACGTCCATCTACTTCTACCTACATGCCTAGCTAGAATATAACTAATCAATAAGACACATTGTACGCCGTTTAGCGAATAGCCCACGAGAGCTGAGTGACCTAATGAGACAACCTCGCTCTGTTGGATGTTGTTTTACGGTGGCGCCTACGAGAGTGACCTCGTGATACAACCTCGCTAACAGCTCCCTGTTGGATGCTGCTTTGCGGTACCTCCCACGAGGTTTCCCTCGAGGTTTACCACGAGGTCACCCGGCCACTAGGCCTCCCCTGAAGTTGGTATTTTGTAGTAAAAATAGAAGGGAAAAAGAGAATCTCTATAACCCCTTCTTGGAGTAAAAACCTGGGAAGTTGAGTTTCTAAATCCCCCAAAGGTATCGAATCGACTCCCAAAGAAAAAGAATCAACCAGAAGTAAAACCCAAGGAAGACAAGTGAATAGTGGCATTGTACGCGAAGCTAAGCTTCAACAAGGATCGTATCTCATATAATCCTTCAATCTTGAATAATCGGGCATTCACAAGTATGAAAAGTCAATAAAATGAGATATGATTCAAAGATGAGGAAAACTCAGAGTAAGGATTCTTTAGGGTCGTTTCAGTAGGTATGTGGTTCGACAAGAGATAATGTCAAAACTTAGTAGGAGGGGTGATATTTTTTCCCCAAAAAGAAAAGATTTGAATGGTGTCATTTTCGGTATGTATACCACTCATTAGCGCCCCGTAGGACAAGAGCATGAAAATCTAAATGAGTCGCCAACATTCCAGGGTCCACCGTGTGACGTACGAAACTGAGCTAAGCAAACAAAGAAGACAAAGAGAGGGGGAGAAGAGGGCTTACCTGAACAAGATCGGAGGAACGAGAGACCGCATCGGCGAAAAGAAGAGGCAGTAAAAATGAGAAACGGTAAAAAGAAAGGGAAAAGGCCCCTTTTATTGGCCTTCATAATCGGCGTTTTGCCTCCCTCGCCATCACTGCACGTGTCCAAACCTCGACGCCCATCAATCACCTAAGTGGGCCCAGGCCCAACTAGGCCCACTCGAAACCCGTTAGTGTTTTCCATGTTCAACCTAACGAGAAAGGGCGGCAATACCCATGAATGGGGTCAGTCTGCGACGCGACCATTCGGCTCCTTCCACGGACTGAGGAGTTGTGATGATGCCCTAAAAATATCCAAAAAAGGAAAAAACCCGAAGAGGGAAGGCGAAGAACAAACCGCGGACCAGGTGACCAAAATGATACGCGGATGGAAATCACGAGAAAAGAAATAAGGTTTCCAACATGCCTCCTGCCCACGTGTCTCTACCTGAGTGACACGTGGCGACCAATCACGACAAATGGCTAAATGGACAAATCAACGTGTCCAGGGGGCAATCCAAACCTCGACTATAAAATCCAGAAATCTCTCTAAATTTAGGGATTTTTGGAGAATAAAGGAGAGGAATCCTGGAGGGAGAGAGAGAATTTGGAGAAATAATCAAGTTCACACTAAGCAAAGACTAACGAGTCAATAGATCTGCGAACGACCTTACCCCACAACCAAGGATCGAGTGAGTGAGAACATGTACTGAGAGCTTGATTATACCAAGATTTTGTTTTGTTCTTTCCCAAACCCAGGATAGTCTTCTTCCTTTCCGAAGGGCCCTTGTGAGGCCATCACTCGGAAAGCAGAACGAGCCATATGGTGACCCCCTTAGTCATTGTAAACCCGGGGGCACTCCAGGTAAGATCGTTGACCAACTGCAGATTGTGCGCGTGGCTCCTCCCCTACGGTGGCGTGGAGGGGGACTTCATTTTCATTTGTGGGAGAGGATAGATCATCTGTACCCAACCCTTAACGTGTATCATGTGAATAAATCTTAACCGTTGATTTAGATGTATTGGATGGCTGAGATTAATCTCAAATATTTATTACTCCCTCCGATCGGATATACTTGATGTTTTAGAATTTTACGCGGAAATTAATAAACCTCCACTTGATGAATTGGAGTAATAAAAAATCAATTTTTTTTTTCGTCCAAGTACAACCAGTACACAATTACATTAATGAGAGAAGGCTTTGAGTGTCTTCTCAAGATGATTTTTTTATAAAAAAAAAATGGAGCCAACCTTTAGAAAATAATTTTTTAATCTCAAAACATCAAATAAATCCGATCAAAATTTTACCTTTAAAACATCAAATATTTCCGATCGGAGGGAGTAATTGAAAATGAAAATACAAAAAATCCACTCTACCAATTCCTATCATTGCACGTGTACATCACCCAATCTAAACCCTAATCAATTTTCACAAGCCATATAAAATCAAAATGACTCTTCTCCCTAATCCAGAGGTGAAAGGCGATCGGGAGATGTCGGCTCCATGGCGGATGCGATGGTGGATGGCGGATGAGATCGTGATGGGCTGATGCGATGGTGGATGGCGGATGCGATGGCGATTGGGAGATGGCGAAGGCGGCGGCGAAGGAGATGGCGGAGCGGGTGATGGCGATGGCGGTGCGGACGGCGAAGGCGAAAGCGATGACGATGGAGATTCTGCTCGTCAACCTCTTTCCTTCTCCCATCTTTCAAATCTTGCTCGTCTATCGACCTCCTCTCTCTGATGTGAACGATCAGCTTTCCGTCACCGATCTGGTGGCTTCGATTCAGCCAAATGGACGAGATGGCGCTGCTTCCTCTATCTAATCCCCCTCGTTGACTTCGATGACAGCAGGAGCAACATCTACTTCGGTGGCAACAGAGGCTTCAATCCTCTATCTCGATGTGAGGGATCTATTTCGAGGGGTTCGCACTCCGCGAAGCCTCGATGGAAAACGCTCTCCCTCGGCTAATGGAGACTTCAGCAGTCGCGAGTCCTGCGGGGAGGTTGAGCGAGGAGCGAGTGCAAATCAACGCTCTGTCTGTGGTAAGGCTCTTCACGTTTTGATTGAATGAATTAGCTAGGCAGGGTTTGATTGAATGAATTAGGGGATTGAGACCAAATTATTATAGAATGGTCCCTAGGAGTTGTGTATTGAATCGAAGTCCAGGAATGATCTGGTGGGGAGATTGAAGTTTTGTGTTGAATTGCTGTTATGGAGATTGAAGTCCTGGAATGAATTAGGTCGAAGTCCTGGAATCGAAGTCTTTGGTTGTTTTGAATCGAAGTCCTGGAATCGACGTCTTGAGTTTTTTTGAATCGATATTTCATGAGATTTAAGATTTATTCGGAGGAAAGCCCAAATTATTCATATGTATTACTTATTTTGCGCATCATGAGATGAGTTTTTTTTAATGGTGACGGTCCTATGAATTAAAAATACATCTATATCGTCGAATAATTTTATGATACCATCGAATAATCATGCGATACCAACGATTAATTTTTAGACCATCGAATAATCAAGCTATACCATTGAATATTCAAGTGATACGGTTAAATAATAAAGCGATACCATCGAATAATGATTAGCTAAAAGTTAGCGGTTTTTCAGGATGCTAGCCGATTAGAAAAATCCATCAATACCATTGCATAATTCGTCTATACCATTGCATAATTTGTTGTTACGATCGAATAATCCAGCGATACCATTGATTCATGGTGCTAGCCGATTAGAAAAATCCATGGATACCATCGCATAATCTGTCGATGGGATCGAATAATCCAAGGATACTGTTGAATAATTTACATGAAAATAAAAATGGGCTTGTACACGCGCCTCAATGCAGCACGTGAGAAAGAAAGTTGGTGGGACCCACTGATTTTTAATTAAAGAAAAAAGTAAAACTGCCTATTAATACTAGCCATCCATTTCAATCAATAAACGACCCTGATTTGTTCTTATGATACACGTTAAGGCATGAGTACACCGGAACCAACATATATATAGGGGGTTAGTTCCGGTGTACTCAAGCCTTAATGTGTATCATGTACACAAATCTTGGCCCTTGATTAAGGGAAATGGGTGGTTGAGATTAAAATACAATTTTACCTTTTTTTTAAATAAGAAAATGGTGGAACCCACCAATTTTTTTTTCTTAACTTGCTGATGAAATGGAGCGTGTGTACGAGAGTGGATTGGGGTTGTTATGAATTTGTGGGACGTAGTTAAATTTTTTTTCAATAAATTATTATTCGATAGTATCACTAGATTATTCGATCGTATCAATTGATTATGCGATAGTATTGATAGATTATTCTAATCAGGTAACACGCTAAAAATGCCTTGAATTTTTAACTAAAAATTATTCGATGGTAGCGCTTGATTATTCGACGGTATTACTTGATTATTCGATGATATCGCTTGATTATTCGGTTGCTTATGTTATTTTAACAAATAACTAAAAATGACTAAAAATTATTCGATACTATCACTTGATTATTCGACGGTATTACTAGATTATTCGATTGTATCGCCGGATTATTCAATCATATCGATAGATTATTCGATGCTATCCATTTTCCACATGATTATGCAATAATATCACTGGGTTATTCGATCGTATCGATGGATTATATATACTCAATAATAGATAAATTGGTTCAAGAAAATGAAACAAGCCGCCATGAAAACACATTTCAAGCACCCATTTCGTTCAAGAAAATAACCAAGCCCTAATTGGGGACGAAATCAACGAGGACAAGTCTGTAATAAACGCCTCTTGATTTAAATTTCAATTGAGTGACCCTCGAATCAATTGGGAAAGAAATCAACGAAATTGTATACCTGAAACTGAATCGAAGGGAAAAGAGAGATGAAGAGGGACAAGTTTGTAATAAACGCCTCTTGATTTCAATTTCAATTGAGCGACCCTCGAATCAATTGGGAACGAAATCGACGAAATTGTATACCTGAAATTGAATCGAAGGGAAAAGAGAAAGGAAGAGCGTTATGGGTGCAGCGGCGGCCGGCCTTGCCAGAGGTGAGCCATGGGTCTTCTTCGAATAAAAAGGTCGGCCTTCGAAAACCGTCTGCGACCACCGAGGAGCAGCGACGGTGGAGCCGCTCTTACTAGAGGTCGCCCACCGAGGACTGGGGAGCCGTCCGTAACCACCGAGGAGCAGCAACAGCAGGGCCGCCGACGCCCTTACAACTCCCTTCCGTTGTTGGTTTCCTTGGTCGTCTGCTCCGCCATCGCCATCGTCGGCCGCCATCTCCTTCGCAACCGCCCTGCACCTTCGCATCCAAACTCCCGCCGCAAAAACGCTCCACCTTCATCGACGGTTCCGCCATCGCCATCGCTCGCTCCATTGAATCGCTTCACCCTTCAGACTCCATTGAATCACCGTTGGGACGCTTCATCCTCCAGACTCCATTGAATTGCTTGATTTGATTCATCCAATTTGGCCTTTCTTCTCTCCTTTTTAATTAGGGTTGTTGGGGGATTGAGAATTGGAATTAAGGTTTCACGCGCTTCCAATTAAAGGTGGGGCATTTTTTTCATTTCTTTTTACAAAGTCACCCCCTTATGTGGCGGCATAATCTTGACCTTTAATTTTTTTTAGATCAACGGACTAGATGTGTATACATGATACACAATAAGACTTGAGTACATATGATCCATACTATATATATATATATATATATAGTGTGGATCATATGTACTCAAGGCTTAATGTGTATCATGTACACAAATTCTAACCATCGATTTAGAGGAATTGGAAGGCTAAGATTAATCCTTCATTTTTAGTAATTGAAAATTAAAAATAAAAAAAACACCCCCCACTTCTATAGAAGCGCGTACAATCCCACCCCTGCCAACCATCTTTTTCAACCCTAGAGAATTAGAGAAAGAGAAGCCGGATCCGTGACGGCGGCGACGACGAGTCTGGACGAGCGATTGGGACTCCAACGACGGCGGCGACGAGTCTCTTTCCGGCATTCGAAGGCGGATCCGTGAGGTGCGGCGAAGGCGGACCACAAAGGCGGAGTCGTGAGGTGCATATCGGGGGCAAATCGGTGGCGATTTCGACGACGATTTGGAACGGCGATGGTGTGCTAGTGGGATAAATCGCCCTTTCTCTTCTCCTCCTCCCTTCTCAGTTCACAACGACGGCGGCGACGAGTCTCTTTCCGACATTCGAAGGCGGATCTGTGAGGTGCGGCGAAGGCGGACCACAAAGGTGGAGCCGTGAGGTGCAGATTGGGGGCAAATCGGTGGCGATTTCGGCGGCGATTTGGAACGGCGATGGTGTGCTTGTGGGATAAATCGCCCCTTTCTAGCTCTTCTCCTCCTCCCTTCTCGATTCACAATGAAAGGGGTGGTTCGTTTGATTGGAAGCATAGGCGATGCCGATGGTGTGCTGGTGAGTGCAAGCAGAGGCGATGACGACTGGAAAGAGAGGTGATGGTGACTGCAAAGGTGCCGAGGTTCGTGGTGCAGAGGTGCGCCGCCGAGCAGGTTTAGGTAAGTTTGGACCCTGCGCTTGGTGTCTCATAATGGTGTTTGATGTATTTGATCTAAAATCCCTATACGCCCTTCCTTCTGCTATGTGCTACCTGTTCTATTTTCTCATTTGGAAGTGCTGGCAATTGAGTAATCTGGATAATGATGGATCATGGATTAAATTAAAAATGGGAGAGAAGCAAAAAGCAACGTCATTGGATTAGCTAGTAGATGTTGAGCTTTGGAGCATTTTTTTAGATTTTAAATTATTGAATGTATATGTTCATTTACAATCATACGGCGATAATAGGTTGAAGGTTGCCTGCAATTTTGTTTTTGAATGTTGAATGTTAAAGTTACCTGGGTATTCAGTAGAAAAGCCGAATTATTCAGGTGTATGTAGCGAATTATTCAGGTGTATGAACCGATTTTGTGTTTAAGGATGTGAGTTTTTTTAGGTTGATGAAAAATGCATATAGTATCGAATAATCATGTGATACCATTGAATAATCCAGCAATACCATCGAATAATATTTAGTTATTTGTTAAAATGACAACCGAATAACATTGTAACATCATCGAATAATCAAGCGATATCATTGAATAATTCAAGCGATATCATCGAATAATTATTAGTTAAAAGTTTAGGGCGTTTTCAAGGTGGTAGCCAATTAGAATAATTCATCGATACCATCGCATAATCCGTCGATACGATCGAATAATCCAGACATACCATCGCATAATCCGTCGATACGATTGAATAATCCAGATATACCATCGCATAATCCGTCGATACGATCGAATAATCCTTGATATACCATCGAATAATGTCAAGAGAGTGCATCACACACGCCCCCAATTCAGCAAGTGGACAAGAAAAAACGTGGGTCCCACTGATTTTTAATTTAAAAAAAAAGCTAAAATTGCCTTTTAATCTCAGCCATCCATTTCATTTAATCAACGGCTCAGATTTGTGTACATGATACACTTTAAGGGCTGAGTACACCGGAACCAACCCCTATATATATATATATATATATATATATATATATATATATATATATATATATATATATATAAATAGCTTTCCAGTGGGCACACCCCTTACCATGAAACGGGGGGACAAATCTCAACTTTTGGATCAAAAAAATAAAGGGCTAGGATTAACTTTGAAAAAACAAATTGTTTAACCGTAAAACTACCTAGTATTCATATTTAACATTAAATATGAATACTACTCCCTCCGTTCGGCAAAACTTGTCGTTTTAGAGTTTTTGTTTTTGTTCGGAAAAACTTGTCATTTTAGGTATTTTTGCTTCTACTTTACAAAAATGCCCTTGATTTGACTGATGTGTTGTGAGTTGTAGTTTTTGATAAAGTAAAAAGTAGAGTAATAAATGGGGGCAAATTAGTAAAAAAGGAGTGTAATTATTAACTTTATTAAAAGTTGTGTGGAGGGTTAAAATAACAAGTTTTGCCGAACGGAGGGAGTAGGTAGTTACACGCTTAAACAATAATTTTTAAAACTAATCCAGACCATTGGTTTTCTTTCATCCAAGGGTCTAGATTTGTCCCCCCGTTTTATGGTAAGGGCCTAAGGGGTGTACTCACTGGAAAGTCCTCATATATATATATATATATATATATATATATATATATATATATATATTTGAAAATCGCAAAATATATAGAAATTTTAGAATTTTTTATATTGTTTTTTATTTAAAGGACAATGCCCGTCCCGTCCTGGTCCCGTGAGGTACAAGGCCAGCGCGGGATCGAAAAAAAAAAGTAGTGAACCCCGTTCCGGTCCCGTCCTGCAAAAATTACACGGGACAGGACGTGAGACGACCCCCATCCCGTCCCGTCCCGCACCCACCCCTACTTGCCGGTGTAAGTTGAAGGTCGGGTTCATGGCACGCAGAGCGATTATTGCCGCCTTGCCGGTGTATATTACATTGGCCTAAATTAAGCTAGCTGTGCTAAACGTCCAGTTTGTTCCAACCCATAATGAAAAAGAAAGAAAAAAAAAAGTACTGTAATATCCAATGTTTGTTCACTATCTCACTTAACTATCGACCAACATTTTCACTTTATAAAAACCATACTAGCAGGCTATGAGTTACGTTTGATTTTATATCACATTTAATTCCAAGTGTTCATCTGATTATAAACACTGGGAAGGGAAGCTACCAAGATCAAATATTCACCATTATATACTTATTTAAATTTAAACAAATAAAGCATCCTGCAAAATTTTCCCTATAAATGCCCCATATCTCTTCGTCTAGACAAATCACACAAACATAAACATCCAACACTACCCGGCCCATATGTTCAGATAGATAGACATCTTTGTATTCTCATCCGCAATGGTGGTCTAGTAGGGACTAGACCCATCCAAATCCTTACTTGTATCAAAAAAAAAAAAAAAAAAACATCCAACACTACAACTCACCTCGTAATTTCAAAGGCAGGAGGAAACATCAGTCCCAAAAGAAGCACAAACATGGCAATTTGCAATTGCAAGGAACAATGGTTCATGTTCTCTTTGGTTGTAGCACTGTCCATTTCATGCTTCAATGTCAGCTATGCAGCTCGCCACCTTCTCCAAGCTGCTGGTCCACCCTTTCCAATACTTCCCAAGCCTACATTACCACCTCTACCCACGATGCCAACAGCACCCACAACCCTCACAAAGGCCACTTTGCCACCATTCCCATCCATCCCACAATCTTCTTCCCTCCCAAAGACCACCCTGCCACCACTCCCAGCCACACTCCCCAATGCCCCAACCAACCTCCCAAAACTGACACTACCAACTATACCTTCGGCTCCCAAGGTGATGTTGCCACCTCTGCCAGCCAAGCTAACCACAATACCCTCTATCCCCAACATTCCAACAATTCCTTCCCTTTTTGCCCCACCCCTCACACTAGAGTCCAATAGCTTTCTATCCTAAAGTACAAAATGTAACCCTTAATACATGTTGTTGAGGTCTTTTGCAATTGGCACTTTTTTTCCCTATGTCATTCCTATGTTTGAGAATTGAGATCAGCACAGTTCGAGCTCATGTGTATGCATTTGAGTTTGTTTCAATTCAGCTTCTAATGTAAAATTAAGTCATTGTTTATGTGTGCTTACTATGCTATTTACTCTAAAAATTTCATTAAATTTGTGCCATTTTCCTTCTTCTTTTTTTCATTTAATAATTGATTCTGAATCCGACTCCCAAATAAAACACTGCATTACTCTGGCATGTTCTAAGACAATACTATCTTCTCTTTTGCTTGTACGCTGCCAACAAGAGTATCCAAAAACAAACTGTGACATTTCTCTTTATGAAACTCTAATAGTTCACTATCAAGGGAAGGCACAATAAAAACAAATAACATAAAACTGTGCTAGAAACAAGCGCATACAGTATAGATATAACAAAGTCAATGCTGGAAGAACAGGACCACTGGCTTATTCAATCAAAACTACTTTCAATTTTGTGTAAGTATAACAAACCATAAAAAGGAGGATGGAGCAGAGTTTTTTTTTTTTTTTGTTCTGAACTCGCAGAATGAACTTGGAGCTAGTGGTGAATGGTGATGAATCTACAAGCAATGACTTCGCTATCTGCTGACCAGACACACTGCTTCCTAGCTCAACACTACAAATATGTATATCTTTGCTTCTATCTCTCATATCAGGGATAAAGGAGAAGCTGACTAAGTTTTAATCGCTTCAGTAATATCAGTGCTTGTAGATATGAATACTTCGGCCACAAGTGGACTTAATAGCATCTTCCAAACCCTCAACTTGATCAAAATTAACTTTGAAAGAGACCATGGTGGTACCATCTTTACCAGTATCATAGTCTTGCTTAATGTCCTCAGCTTTGAAGGACTGAAGCTACAGTAAAGAAGATAGATGAGATTTTACTAGTTGGTCATATTTACATGGGAATCATCAATTCATGAAACAAATAACAAATTTTAAAAGTAATGTCCTGACGGCTACGAAAGGAATAGTTTTATATCCTAGATGTGAGAAAAATATAAAATTTGCTCTTCAACAAACAAATAAGGAAATCCTGAGCAGCTTAAATAATTAAATTTATTCATCATATTGGAGATGTGAAAGAGCCTCATTAAGTAAGATGCTTTGAAAGGGAATATGGGAAAATATAAATAAATATGAATCGTTATATCTGCAAGAGCTATGGCAGAGTCACTCAAAAGAACCAGGCATAAAGTCCATTTTGTAGTTCCAGATTTGATAAAATAAATAAATAAATAAATAAAAACTCATGCAATATATACTTTAGGGTCTAATTGGCATGGATAATGTATCTTTTTCCTATGCTAATAAACCTATCAACTACTTTATAAGGAATTATGAGCAAAAAGTACTGTCTCATACTCTCATCATGCCAAACAGACCCCAGTATTTCAAGTAATTACATTTGAAAGGAAATGCAAAGAATGAGGCTTTCTATTATGTTCACCATCAAGCTTACCTGATGGTATAAAACTCCGAGTAAATCATAAGAAATCTCCACACCCATTGGAACCTACAAAGAAGTTATACTCAATAGTTGAAAGGCCCGTGTCATAAACCTTCTCATTCAAGTTGCAAACTTAGAAGGATTAAGCATGCCAGAATATATATTACTTGAGATTTCACCAAACAAGTTGGGGCATTCTTCAAACAATCAACAGCGACGCCTCCATAGGCCCGAACCAATCCTCCAGTACCAAGTTTGATACCACCAAAATGCCTGTAGATTAACTAGTTTACTAGTTCAGAACATTGTAATAAATTAGGCTGTCACACCATGTATCTACCTGATCACTACTACCATCACCCTATCAATGCCTGAAGATTCAATTGCTGAATATATGGGCTTGCCAGCAGTCCCCGATGGCTCACCATCATCGTTAGATCGATACTGATCTCCAATCTAGCATGCAAAAAACAAGAAATTTCTGCTGTGTAGTGAAATAAGAACTAGGCCAATAAACAAGCAAATTTATACACAAAAGAAAAAGAAGAATCTTACTATTGCTGCCGGTGAAACTGCGAAAAAAAAATGAAGTTAGAAACAGGTAGACTGATTACCTTATACGCCCAGCAATTGTGAGTAGCGCGATCATCTCTGACCTACGGGAAAGACATTTCGAAGACAAATGATTACTCAACTAAAAGATTTCTGAGCAGAAATGGGAAATGATAGGAACCGTTTCTACTTTGGCAGTAATGAGAACCTGAGAGAGGAAGTTATGCGCGGATTGTTCGGAGGAAACGGGACCGGCGATGGCGATGAATTTGCTCTTCTTGATCTCTCTTTCGACTATCACCCTCTCGCTGATTGAAGTGTAAGCGCCAGCACCGCGGCTGCTGCTGGCTCCACTGCCAGTACTACCGCCGGCGGCGGAGGTAACCATGATTCTGCTTCCACCACAGATTGGATTGAAGGGAAACGGTGAAGGGAAAGAGAAAGGGATTACGATGAAGTTACAGCGACGAAAGTAGACGATATGGGTTGAATTTGCAACTGCTACTGCCAATTTCATCTGCTAGTTGGATTCCTCCTTTTCTTCCCAAATTCTGAAAACCCTAGTGTTCTCGCTTTGTCCACTGCTAGTGGCAGTGCCGTAACCGTACGTCACGGTTTCACAAACTCTTTTTTTTTTTTTTTTAATACAAGATCAGAATTTGAGTGGCGTCAATCCCGGCTAACCCACCACTTAATAGCATATTTTTGAACGAGGACCAAGAACTCCGGATGCGACGTTAAAGAATCGAGATCCATCGCATAACAAATAGTTGAGCCACATTGTCCGCAACTTGGTTCACCTCTCGGAACACATGCTTGTAGGTAGCAACCTCAAACTGTTATAGTAAGTCCTGGATGTCGGTGACAATCATCTCGATCTCCCAGAGGCATTGCCACACACCAAACACCGAATTCCTCACAGTGAGGCTATCAACTTCAAGCTCGATTTGGCGGCAACCCAAGTCTTTAGCCGCTAACAGTCCTGAGTAAAGAGTCAGGGCTTCAACCATCAAGGTTGAAACGGAGCCGCACAAGGAGGCACTATTTGATATGACTCGGCCCTGGTGATCCAGGAGAACGTAACTAGTTGATGCCTCACCCGTTGGAAACTTGGAGCCATCAAAGTTGATGTTGAATACACCAAACGTCGATTTGGACCATCTGAGGTTTTTCCGCCGCCTAAGTGTAGGATGTGGTTGTGCTCCTTTGGTTCCATCTCTTAACATGTGATCATCAGATACACACACTAAAAAAAAAAGGTGAAGCGAAAGATAAGGGAAGTTGAACAACACACAAACAGCACAGTACAAAGGCCATAAAGTGCCAAATATCATTGGAACGAAGCAGCAGCATGATACAAGAGACATGAAAACGGAAACAAAAGCGCTATGTGATGCGGGACGAGCGTCGATGACACTTTCTCCCTTCCCCAAGTTAGTAATAATATCCAAACTTAAACACACAACCAATAGATTAGGAAATCAATCACTTGATAAACCAAATAACTACTAGTATAGCGATGAAGTCCGGTGTCGAACCCACATGGAGAAGCGATTTCCTATTCAATAACTATAAGTCTATAAGCAAAGACTCTTATAGCAAAGCAATGATTTGTAACAAGTAGCGAAGATGTAAAAGTAACCAGATTTATGATCGCAAAGTAAATTGATATCAAAATAGAAAGAACATTTCATCTGCAATTCTCTAACAATGGTTCGAATTCATGGTCCTCGGATTTATCTATTAATTATTCATATTCCTAGGTCTACCTGACTAAAGTTGAGAGATACGCAATGATTCACTCATTTTATTCAATATCACTAAAGAATACCTTTAAGGACTCAAGTACTCAAGACCAATTGGCATATTGATTCAACACAATTAAGACTAATAGGCGCATACCGAACTCAACCCTAATCGAATATCTTCAACATAGATCAATTGAAATCGTCCACTACAAAGACAAAGAGGTGTCACTATCATCAATACCTTTGTTTGCTATCGAGAAAACAACAATGAATTCATAGCTAAGATGCAATTCCTAACATGTTGATCAGGCATAGAAAGGAACACAAATATAATAATTAAGCACGAGATGATAACTAAGAACATGAATAATCAAATAGAATCAAATCCTCACAATCCAAACAACCATGTCTTCGAATCACATGCGCAACTATGAGTTTAGCAACTCATAGGCCAATTCTCTCTAATTGAACTATTGTCTAACATCGTCTAACCTTTTTCACAACACAATGAATAGAACTGAAAACAACCTAATAAAGACTCTAAGAGTCGGCAAAAACCCTAATGAAAAATAGAATAAACTAATAGGAAATAATATCTTCGGATCCAAAACCGCGTATCTGGAAAACAGGCCCACGGCGGGCGCCGTGCAAATGGCGGCGGGCGCCGTGCAAATGTCGTGCTTCCTTGCTCCTCTCTAGCGCCTCCTTATGCCTCTATATGCTCCAAAACATGCTTCTTAAGCTCTTCCCAAAGTCCATTCAAGGTCGGAATGTAATTCTATAGAATAAACACTAAAACCGCATAGATTCTGAACTCGAATACTTCACAAGAAATATACGAAACTAGACTCAAATCATAGCAAAACCACTACCTAATAGCAATAAGAAACACATATAATGCCTATATGAAATATGCATTATCAAATCCCCCCACACTTAACTCTTGCTTGTCCTCAGGCAACCATAAAGCAAAACATCATCTACGCATCCCACATGAAATCTTTCATAACTTTACTTATCAAAAGCAAAATCATCAATAATGCAAATATAATCAAACATATAAACGTCATAACATGTATATATGGGATCAAGTTGCTTGCATGCTCAAAAATCAACCTTACCAAGGATAAAATGTGTATCTCTCACTCTCATGTGTTTAGGCTTTAAGCACACACTCACCTCAATTCCATATACAAGTATCAACTCAAATATTGACATTTATACACAAAATCTCCACCGGATACGTCAATGCAAAAATAAGGACATCAAGAGGACTTTCGCTCAATGGAAATCTTCATAGAAGATTCCATTTGGCGGGGTTGTAATGGGGCTTCGTAGAAACATAAGGGCAAGGAATTGTATTTGATCATGTGGTGCAATAAATTTCGGGAAAACAAGATTCCAAAACTCCCAACATAACACAAACCAACTCAATAATCATCAAGCTCACAAATGCACAACATCTCTCAATATCATCAAAAACTCCAAAATACCTCTTAACTCATCAAATCATATTTCATCTCATCATCTTACATATTATCAATCTCAACACCCAACCAATAAGACTCATAACCAACATAAATCCAATTCTTCCTCATTATGCAAAAATAAAATAAATGACTCTTTTATTCTTTTTTTTTTCGGATTTTTTTCTCTTTTTTTTCTTGAGCCAAAATACATAAAAACCAAATGCATAAGAATGAGGGACTAAATAAGCACATAACATTACATCTTCTCAAAACCATAAACCATAACATCACACTTTAGTTTCATTCTCCTCAATCTCCAAAATATAGATTCCATAACCCACTCAAAATCTTAATTACCTCGGAATAAGGGTAAGACTCATCATAGGCTAGGAATAATAATTTTGTGGAGCTATCAATAAAAAGGCTAAAGGCTCAAATTGGCTTTAAAGCAAGATATAACATAAGATAGACATGGATAAATATGTGGCTAAAAGATTGTCTCTATCATTTGAACTTATCAAGCAATGAACATGTATATAATCGGGCTTGAAAATAAATAACCATGGCAATACTCAATGATAAATGCATAGGAAGAGTGAATCACACAAGAAAAGCAAAAGGAATAAAGATGTATCCCTTATAAGGCCAAAAATATCTCACTGGGACAATTTTTTGTTGAATTTCAAGCATACTCCCAAACTTAGATCATACATGCTTAATTACATATGCTTAATCATATTTCACTAAAAACCAATTTTCAGGATAAGATCAAATCATTCTAGAGTTCCATGAGATTTATAAGATCATGCCAGTATAAAGTCAAAATAGGACAAACTCAAATTAGATGGAAATCTTTGATAATACAATATGAAAAACAACAAACAAGATTCACTTCTTTTTCTTTTCTTTTTTTTTTTTTTCATTTTTTCGATATTTTTCATTTTTGATATTTTCTATAACATAAAAGAAATAACGTAAAGGAAATAACAAAAATTCAAACACAGTAATTTAAACATGAACTAACCTAACTAATTCAATTCATTCTCCCCCCCCCCACTTACATGTTGCATTGTCCTCAATGCATAACCTATTACTGTGAAGGCGGGGTCTGGGGTCCAGACCGCTGACTAAAAACGACTAATAAAAGGCGATTTTAATGCTTATAGAGACATCATTTTGCAAAGTCTCCTTTTATTTTGATGAAACGCAATGAGACATCATTTAATAAAATAAAAGGCGATACACTTGTCCTCAGGTGGATTCATCTCTATAAGCATTAGATTTGAATCTACTTTCGGTATTTCATCATGTATGACTAGCTATTTTGGATAATGCATCATGGATTTGATCCGATTTTGATTATTTGAGAAGTAGCCTATTAATGGATACAAACAGGAAATGAGACATCATTTAATAAAATAAAAGGCGATTTTAAAATGTATTGAAACACAACAAAACGACTAATAAAACTGATGTCTTTTGCGAAATTATACATTGTTATTCATAAAGAAATTGATGTTGTAATATTTTTGGACATCATTTCTTTCAAATATATTGATTTAAATATATACATATAACATTTTCTTTATAAATATTGAATGTTGTATACTATTTTTTAAAAGAAATAACAAGACAAAATACAAAGGAAAAGTTAATAAAAATGAAATGAATCACCTATAACTGATGTAAATAAGATATTACAACATTGTTTTTGGGAAAAAAAATATCGATGTTAATGTGAATCTTTTTTTATTGCTCTACATATCTTTAGATAGATAGAAATGCAAAATAATGTTTTAACATTAAGTGAATCGATCAAAATGTAATTTTATTCATGCATTTAAGTCGATTATAAATCTGCAGAATAAACATGCAAGCACATAATAAACTCTCAAAATATAATTTCTCAAAATAAACTGTCAACCAAACATTTATCTAACTCAAAAATATAATCTCTCAAAATAAACTCTCAAACAAACATTTATCTAACTCTCATATGCAAAAATAAATAGACAAGGCTCTTTATTCATAACTCTTTTTTCTCTTTTTCTTTCATTTTTTTCTTTTTTTTTTTCTTGAGCCAAATGAATGAAATAAAAATATGAGGAAAAATAAGCACATAACATTACATCTCTCTCAAAACCTCTCAACATAAGCACAAACTATAACTTCTCTCTCAACTCAAAATAATAATCCATAACCAACTCTAAATCCTAATTCCTAGAAGGGTCAGGCTTATCATAGGCTAGGATACATAAGTTTTGTGGAGCTTCAAAAGAGAAGGCTAAAGGCTCAAATTGGCTTCAAACAAATATATAACATAATGTAGGCATGGATAAATATATGCTAAAAGGTGTTGTCTACTACATCAACATATGGGAATACGTTCAACAAGTGTCGAGATTTTGGATGATTCATGAATAGATCTTGGAGCTTGTTTGCATCACCAACGACTCTCCTTGCAGCGTAGAAGTAGCTCTTCTCTCTTAACATTTGAAGTGTTTCCTTTGTGAATGCTCGCTCTCCTCTCGCTTTAGCCTTCAACTTTTCCCTTGCATTATATAGTTGTGTTGAGGGAGTTTTGCTATGTAAATAATAAATACTCCCGCTATTAATTAAAACTTGACGTTTTACTATTCACGCACGCATTTTTAGGTGTTAAAAACTATATAAAATATTAACTTTTTTAATATATTTTTTAAATAATTTCATACTTATTACAATTAAGTATGAATTTATAAAAACAAATGTATAAAAATATTAATATTTTATATAGTTTTCATTGTTCTAAAAAAACGTGCATGAATAGTAAACGACATGTTTTGATTAATAAAGGGAGTATAGAATAAGCTCACACACCCAATCAACTCAATCAAGCAAATAAATTACAAGACTCCCCCGTTGTAGTATAGAGGAATCGGGATCGATCCACGAGGAAGTGTGTCAGCTCTCGCCAAAGCAGTCTCAAAAGCGTTCTCTGTATCGACCAGAAGTGTCCAATGTCGACCTAAAGTGGTCAACGTCCTCGATGCCGATCTCCTTCTTCAGCACAAGTCACAGTAGCCCTCGATGTCGAATAGAAGACCTCAGCGTCGAGTACAATCTGCTAAACATAGCAAACAAAGCAAATAGAGAGGTCGACGTTGACTAGAGCAGCCCGATTTTGAGGAGTAAATTGCATAAACAGAAACTTTGTAGACAAATAAGGTCGAAGAATAAAAGGATGGTGACGGATGCAATGATAAAAAATATTAAAGGGTTTTTTTTGGGTTTCAAACACACCGAAAGTCTCAAACAAAAAGGGTTCAAACAATATAATAAAAGCTTCCAAGGTTAGGGTTTACCACGATAACAATAATGCATGTAAATCACTAAAACCGTAGAAAGGATCATGCTTTATCATCAAAAGACGGCTTTTGCATACTTCAACAAATAGATAATAGAGGCTCTCGCATAAAAATCTATTTGTTTCTATTCTTTTCATAAACTTTTTAATCAACTTTTGCAAATCAATACTAATTACTATCCAAATTCACAATTAATTCACTTTTGCTTCATAATCGCAAGCAAGAAATTTCCTCTAATTTTGCAGCGGAGTTAAGCGCAAAAAAAGAGACGATAATCACATAGAAACTCATGGATTCAAGCATACATACATGGCTATTGTCGGGTTCACCCCAACCCTAGAAGTAAGATGACTACTCACACATCATCACAATGCAAGACATCATAAATATGGAAAACATAAACTTGAAATTAAAATAAAACTTACAACCAAACCCTCCAACTTATCCTTCTCTGCTCTCTAACTATCGTTGATTGCTCAAGTGCAGA
Organism: Persicaria tinctoria; assembly: GCA_037127255.1. NCBI lineage: Eukaryota > Viridiplantae > Streptophyta > Magnoliopsida > Caryophyllales > Polygonaceae > Persicaria > Persicaria tinctoria. The sequence goes on along the minus strand of JBANSL010000007.1, from coordinate 11,919,440 downwards.
ATGAATCGATGATCAAAACCAGTGGCGGATCCAGGATTTTAGTCGGGGGGGGGGGGCTAAATATAAGTTCACTTTGACGGGTCTCCGTAATGACGAATCATATTCATTAACGAGTTTTCACAATGTCGAATCACTAATAATAACCCATTGCTTCTCCAATCAAGCTCTTTTAATTTATCGCTCCTTCTATCACCTCTAGAAACATCTTATTCAACCGCAATCGCATCGCATTTTGAGATGGATTAGGAATCTGATTGATTAAAGAAGTTGAAGATCCAACCCTTTGAATATATAACTTAAATCGAATAATAAACATCTCCATATTATATACTCCTATAAAAACAAATCCACAAACAACAATTTCAAATCACGAACCACAAATTTACAAATTTATTTGTCAAAATCACATGTTTTAATCACAATTTATCGGAATTTATAATCAAAATCACAAATCCTAATTAAAATTTAATCTAAATAGCCAAATTGTTATCAAATCCACAAATGTTATCAAACTCATTCTCTTGGGATATGGCGACAGGAGGTACAGAATTTTTATTAGCCAATTCAAATAAATTGAGTTTTTATTTTGATCGAGGAAAGAACTAATTCAAATAAATTGAGTGTCCCTTCATAGCCATAATGTAAGTAAGGAGCGTGGACCAAAAAAAAAACATGAAGCGTTTTAAAAAATAAAAAAGGAAAACAGGAAGTGTTTAAAAAAATACAACCAAAAAATAAAAAAGAAAGCGAAAACAGAAACCAAAAAATAAAAGAGGAAAACAGGAAGTGTTTAAAAAAATACAATCAAAAAATAAAAAAGAAAGCGAAAACAGAAAAAATAAAATAAAAAAGGAAAACAGGAAGTGTTTAAAAAAATACAACCAAAAAATAAAAAAGAAAGCGAAAACAGAAACCAAAAAATAAAAAAGGAAAAAATAAAAAAGGAAAACATTGTGTTCAAAAAAAATAAAAACAGGAAGCCCTGGGAGAATCGAACCTGGGCTTCAATGAAAGTAACCCCGCGTCTCCCGTCCCTTTCTTACCATCACGCCAATGTGTTTTTACTATCACCATATACAATCTACTTAATTTTATTACTGAACATATGACATATATATAAAAATATATACCTTTAAATTTTCGGATTAGCGGGGGGCTCCAGCCACCCCGAGCCCCCGTGAATCCGCCACTGATCAAAACCTTAGACGTAATGCCTTTATTTATAGTAAACCTAAACTTGCTCTCTAATAAATTAAAATAATAAAATAATATAAAGTCTTAATCACCTAAGGGTAGAAGGAAATTACCCCTCGTGAAATATTCTATCTCAATAGGAAATATAAGTAAAGATCTCCTGCATAATTATCCTCAAAAGATTCCGACTAATCCAATCACTTCTGCAGGCGCATGATCTTCAGTCGACGTCGACCAGAGTGGTCGACGTCAAACACTCCCAGCTTCATTAACTCTTCTTGTATTTGCTTCAAATTGTCTCTAAATCCTACGAAATCAAACCAAAACTCGTGTAGACTCTATATCTTGCATGATTGAGCATAACTACACCTTTTCATACTATTCCTAACCCATAGTGTCAAATATAAACAAAATCTGGAATAAAAGTAAGCATAAAACATTGTCAAAGACAAGCACATCAAATTGTCGTCACGATGTGACGAAAAACTTCTTCCTTGCAAAACCAATTTGATGTAAGTATGTTAAAACTGGCTTTGGTTGAGTCCTAGCTACGGTCAGCGCTAATGTCGTCTCCACCTGCTTCTATCTAGCCGACCCTTGTATGCGTGACCTTCGAAAAAAGTTGGAAGGTCATGTTTATCCCTTCCGTGATAAACCTCCCTTCCCCATCCGCCTAGTTTGAATTTGACGTCGGACAAGGCGAATGAACACTCTTCTAGCTTCGAAATCGCCCTGCAATTTTGATGACGGGTTGACGGAAAGGAAAAGTCGTTAGGTTTCACTTCGCCAAAGAAATAATAACCCAAACTAATAAACTAAACTAGTAACCTAGTATAGCGGATAAGTAAGGGGTCGAACCCACAGAGAAACAAGTACTTCAATGCGATGTGTATTTACCAATTATGACACTAACGATAGAATAGGAATACGAATGAAGATAGACAATGCAAATAAACTAAGATAAAGATGTGAATGAGAACAAAGAGAAAACAAAAGATAAGAGTGTGGTTTTCCTACAATTCGCAACATTGGTTGACTTACTTGATCCTTGAGCTGGCATCAATATTATTCCTAAGCCTATGTCGACTTGACTAAAGTTGAAGGATCCGCAGGGATACAATCACCTTATTCAATATCTCTAAAGAATAGCATTAAGAACTCAAGTGTTCAGTTCTATTGGCATATCGATTCAATGCAATTAAGACACAATTAGAACAACCCTAATCGGCATAATCAACATCTAACGATAAAGATCAGTTGTTATCATCCACTACAAAGGCATATAAATATTACTAAATCGATGACTTTGTTTGCTATCGAGAAACCAACAACGGATTCATATCACAGATGCGAACTCTAACTAGATGTGCGGTCATAGAAAGAATCACAAATATAAACAATGAAAAACAAGGTTTGAATCTAAGCGGAAACACAAGAAATCAACAGACAAGCACAGATCTAGCGGAAAAAAGATCCGGAATCAAAATCCGAGCTATGATTCCATTAAGGATTGTGAGACCGTTTCTTGATTTTGTGAAGACAGTTTCAGTTGGAGAGAGGAAGAAGGAGGGAAGAAATGAGTTTTATTTTCATTGATTCATCTCAAACAACACAACTCGGGTATTAAACTACCCGGACAACCAAACACAATGAAAATGGGTTTGATGGACGAAATTTTGGAGAATGGAGACATTCGGTGCTTATAATTAACTTTGTCTGCGAAGAATAAGCTTGGATTTATCAACGATGATGTTCCAAACCCAGATCTGACATCTCCGAGATTTCATCAGTGAAAATGATGCAACGATATGGTGATTACATGGATCTTGAATAGCCTGAGCACTGAGATCAGAGAAGCGTGATCTACATGGAGAATGCCTATGCAATTTGGCGGACTCTGGAATCTAGATATGGAAAATTGGGAGGAACGCAATTGTTTTCCATAAGCAATTGCGTTCTTTTCCAACTTATTTCAATAAGATCAAAGCTCTATGTGATGAGTTGGATAGTGCTCATAGCTTGCCAGTGTGTACTTGTAGCGGTGCAAACGATATGATGAAATATGCAAAGAATGAGAGATTGATTGAATTGCTGATGGAATTGAATGAGGCATATATCACAGCTAGGAGATCTGTGCTTATGATGGATCCACTTCCTAGCATAGATCGGTATACTCTCTTATTGCGGAAGAGGAAAATCAGAGAGATCCTAAACGAGGCGTTGACATCATTGATGGTTTGTTTTCACATGCTAATGCGCAAACATCTTCCAAGTCTGGCTCTATTGGAGATGGTGTTTCTATGTTTGTCAAGACGTAGGGATCTTCCAAAGGCAATCCCTCTGTGAACCAAAGCGGCACTAGTGGATCAGGGATAAAGCATATTTTCTGCACTAATTTCAAGAAGACAAACCATACTGTCGATAGATGTTTCTTCCTTATTGGTTTCCCTCTTGGATATGGCAAAGATAAGGAGAAGATGCCATCGAGAGATGGAAAGTTTGCAGGTACTGTTTCCCAGGGGAGCGATTCCGACTTCTCTTCTTTGCAGCTTGCTCAAATAATGAGTTTGTTGCAATCTGCAGCAGTTGGATCACAAGAGCGGCAACCGGTAGTAGATCATTTTGCAGGGTTTTCACGTACTTCTCTCACTACACAAGTGTTAAACGAGGTTACGTGGATTTTGGATAGCGGGGCAAGCGGCCATATGTGTAGTGATGCTTCCATGTTCACTGCCACTTATCCTCATTTAAAACCTTTAATTGTCACTTTTCCCACTGTAGAGGTTACAAATTTCACTACAGCAAGGACAATTGAGGTCATGATGGGCTTGAAACTGGATAATGTGTTTTACATTCCTAGTTTCAAGTGTAACATGCTCTCAGTGGGGAAAATGGTTAATGATATGCATTGCTTTGTTTTGTTTATAAAGAAAGAGTGTTATATACAGGGTCCTTTGATAAAGGCTCCTATGAAGATTGTAGAATGTGTTCGTGATTTGTTTTTGCTGCAACCCGCTGTGTGCAATTCTTCTAAGGCTTTGTGCAAGGTTACCTCTCAAGACAATAAAGTTGTTGTTGCAGTGCATGTTGAGTTGTGGCACAAAAGGTTGGGTCATTTGTCAACCTCCAAACTCTACCTTTTATTACAGTTGATGTTGAATGTAATAAGGCTCTCAAGGCATGTGATGTGTGTGCCAAGGCGAGACAAACCAGATTACCCTTTCCTAATAGTTCTATCAGCATCAATGAATGCTTTGAATTGATTCGTATTAATGTTTGGGGCCCATATCGTGTACCCACCTATAATGGTAATCAGTGTTTCATCACATTGGTTGATGATTTTACAAGGCACACTTGGATTAAGTTGTTTCCCCGGAAAGGTTATGCTTTCATTGTTATCTAACAGTTCTTGTCTTTGGCAAAGAGACAATTACGTAAGAAATTTCGAGTAATTCAAACCGATGATGCCTTTGAACTTTGATGCTCACCTGATCATGCTTAGTATTTGCTCAATAATGGGATTGTGCATCAAAAGTCCTGTGTTGCTACACCCCAACAGAATGGGGTGGTTGAGCGCAAACACGTGCATATCTTGGAAGTAGCTAGAGGATTGATGTTTGAATCCAACTTACCAAGGGAATTTTGGGGGGACAGTGTTGTTATGGTTGTGTACTTGGTTAATCGTTTACCAAGTAGAGTTCTGAAATTCAAATCTTCCTTCGAGTGGTTGCATTCAAAGCCAGGCACGGAACCAGAAACTCAAATCTGGATGGGCTAGATTTATCTTGCACAAACAAAATTAGTATAGGTTATCTTTTCCTCATGTTCGTATTATTTTATATTATATAGCATACAACAATTTGCATACTAATTTTGTTCAATAATTACAAAATTGTGGGAATTGGGATGCAATTTTATATCAATAAAGCTTTTAAGTTATGAAAAACACCCTTTTAACTTATTTGTTTCCTGGTGTTATAACCAAAAACCTGATAGGTGTATACAATGGTTTTAACTTATTTGTTTCCTGGTGTTATAACCAAAAACCTGATAGGTGTATACAATGGGTTGGACAAGGGGAAAAAATTAAGGTGCTATGACCAAAAACCTGATAGGTGTATACAATGGAAAAAAAAACTCGGGTGAACTAGGAGTAATCTCTCAGGCCTTACCACCTGGGCAAACACATGATTTCATGCAAACTATATAAATTATATTCAAAATAAAGCTAAAATTGGGAGTCACTGGCCTGATAATCAAATCCATATTAACATTAGGACTAATGTATTTAAATTAGAAATAAACCCTTTGCTACGAACAATATTTCGATTATTATTAAACAAAAATATTCTTTTTATAAAACATGGTGGATTGGGTTGAGTGAGTGATAAAGTTGTAAAAGATATTAAAATATTAATTAAAAAGAAAATAATTGCAAAACAAGTTATTGCTAATAATATCATTTTGCTTGACATATAATTATATTATTATTAGGCATTTATTTCAGGTACACTGTTCGTCACAACTTGCAATGGTACACTTTATCCACGTTAACATTTGGGATCACACACCCAAACATAAATCAATATAAAAATATACATATAAATGAAAACAGAGAGAGATTAATTTCAAATCATTAGTAAATCATATTTGATGTATACGGTTTCTCTAGACGGAGAGGACACTTGCCAATCCGTCTCTCTAGCTAGCGTTTGCAGACAACCCCGAAACCGCCGGCATTAGTGGCGCAGTTGAGGTCAGCAAAACGGAACCCATCGTCTTCCGAGGAGGCGGCCATCCCAGCAAACCTGTTAGCGGCGCAGTCGGTGGCGAAGAGGGACGAGGAGGAGAACTCGACATCGCCGCCCAGGACAGGCATGGAGACTCCCATCTTGACGCGGCTGACATAGTCGGAGGCGTAGGTCTGGCCGAGGACACCTGAAACGATAGGGGTGAGGGAGAGGAACTTGAAGCTCAGGTCAAGGTGGGCGAAGCTGTCGTCGCTGGAGATTCCGTAGTTGTGGAGGAGAGACTCCTTTTGGGTGATCGGAACCACTACCGCCTTGATCTTGAAGTTGCCTTCGACCTCTACCTCCACCCCGTTTGCATTTTGAGTCCTACCAATTCAATCGATCAAGAATTAGCATTGCTCGGTGCCAGAAATATATAGAGGGGGCATCATTTTGTACAAATTGATCAGTCACTCTTCCATAGATTTTTTCTTTAGATTAATAGACCAAAGTATGACATTTTATTTTAAACCATGTTTTAGTTAAAGGCGGTTTTTTTCCTTCAAAATGTCAATGTTTTAGTTCAAAACGACAACGCTTTAGTTCAAAGGCATGTTTTAATCTAAAAAGACATTGTTTAAAACCTAACGATTTAATATAACTGATTGTTCTTTAATTTACCATACAATAATGTGTAACATGATAAAAAAAAACTCGCACAGTTTCTTATCTATTTGTCAAATTCAATAATATAACATCTTGTTTCGAAAGTTTTAAGCTAAATTATATTATTAAAATATCAAGTTTTTAATTTTCAAAAAAATAATATATGTTTAATTTTCAAATATTTATAATTTTTTACTCGGTTATCAAATTGAGCGAATCTATTCAGAGTAGAACAAATATAGGTGACTCATTGGATGAAAGGAGAGGAGAATATTAATGCGCCCTTTTTGTGCTCCACCTTTCACAACAGTTGTAAAATATTAGATCCGCTACTGAGTAAAATTAATTAGTACCTGGTGAGGGTGAGGCCAGCAGAGGGAGAGTTCCAGGTAGGGCCCAGTTGTTCAGGCAAAGTGATGGGCTCCCCGTCGAGGTAGAGAGCCAGCCTGTCGACGGCATCGTTCCATGTGGCGGTCTTCTTGGCTCCGATGTAGAGCTTGTGGTCGTCAAAGAGAATGCCCAGAGACTGCACCCATGTGAAATCCCTGTTCACGTGGTCGCTCCTCTTTCCGATGAAGTGGCCGTTGATGTGGAGGTTAGAGTCGGTCACCAGGCAGTAGTCGCGCTCCTTCTTGCCATGGAAGTAGAAGGTTATCCCATCTCCTCCTATAAACTTTGGATCTTGGCAAACCGTTCCTGGCTTGTCACAATCTACCACAACAAACAATACAATACAATACAATACAAATCTTTTTAGTAACAAACAAGTACATAGTATATGCTAAACAACAACATAATTAATTGGACGTACGAGGATTTAGAGTTCGTTTGATAATTCATAGACGATGGGGTAGCTGAAAGTGATTAATTATGTGTTAAATAATTAGTATGATACTGTATTTGGCAACTCTAACTATTATGGTAGCTGACACAAATTAACTGGCTAATAAGGGATGAGGAAAAGAATGGGTTTTTAAATAGAAAAGAGAAAAGTTGTGAAAAGCTTTAAAAACTAATTAATTAACATCTACTTGTATTGATTAAGAGAACTCGACCCTGTAAAATCTGACATTTTCAGGTCTAAAATTTGTTTTTTTATTTAAAGTAAAGACACTCATATGGGTGTCATGACCTTTGTAGAATGCTCTTAGAATTGTATATATACATGTATGAAAGGGTTATATATGTATATATATATGTGTAATCTGTAATGTAGTCGTATTTGATTGTGTTATGAAGGAGAGGACTTACTGCAAACAGGGCGACAAGTGACACAATCAACACCACAACTTCCAGGACACTCGGAAGGGCAAGTGTGTTCAATGTAGTAGCATTGAGGATACTTCTTGTTCATGCATCTCACCCTCTTCTGCCCACTTGAGCTAGCGGGTGGGGGTGGGGGCGATGTGTTGGTTGGAGCTGTTGGGGGAGGGGGAGGTGGGTAAATCTCGGCTGGGGGTGGTGAAGCGGTGGGAGGTGGGGGAGGTACAATCACTTCTGGTGGTGGTGGTGGCGGTGGTGATGCGGTGGGAGGTGTAATAACTACTGGTGGGGGAGGTGAGTGAGATTTTGGTGGTGGAGGAGGAGATTTTAGCTTCTTTGGCGGAGGTGGGGGAGGAGACTTCTTTGGCGGTGGGGGTGACTTGAGCTTCTTTGGCGGGGGTGGCGGAGGAGACTTCTTAGGCGGGGGTGGTGGGGGAGACTTGAGCTTCTTCGGTGGAGGTGGGGGAGGAGACTTATTTGGCGGGGGAGGTGGGGGAGACTTGAGCTTCTTTGGCGGGGGTGGGGGAGGAGACTTCTTTGGTGGGGGCGGTGGTGGAGATTTGAGCTTCTTTGGCGGGGGTGGGGGAGGAGACTTCTTTGGCGGGGGCGGTGGATGTGATACCGGCTTCTTTGTTGGGGGAGGCGGTGGTGGGGGATACGTTTTTTTAGTAAGTGGTGGCGACGGGGGAGGAGATTTCGAATTATTCGTAACTGCCTCAACCGTCACCAACCCAAGAAAAAGGACGAGTATGAAGCCAAATATTCGCCCCATTTCTTGATTCACAAGAATGGAGCTATAGACTAATGGATAGTAAGCTTAGATCATGAATAAGTGAAGATGGATACAAATATGATATGAAAAAAAGATTGTAGCTTATAGGGTTTATATAGATGTGTTTTCAGATAGAAAATTAAATACATTGAGTAAAATTGTTCCCCTTTAGAGCCCTTTAAGGATTAAAGTAGACTTCCATATATGTTGTCTAGCTGGAGTTGTAACATAGACTCTTAAATATAAATGGTAGTATAATTAAGCCACTTTCATTCGTAGAGATCGATTATGTGGAGTGTAGTTAACTTAAAGTTGGACCATTTTGATGAAAGTGGCAAGCTTACCAATTGACCATAATTTTTTCAAAAAATGGACAACTTGGCCTTGTCAAAGTCAAACCTTATTGAAATTTTCTCAAACATATATTTTAATAATCTCATGTCGATCTTAAGGTAAATAAAAGTAGTTTGGGCACAAATTTCGTAAATTTTGATGTAGTTCCGATCTAATTCTAATCTTGACGAGATTTTGAAATTATCCCGTTTTGTAAAAAATATATGAGATGGGATGATGAATGTGAATTTTTCATGTTGCAATCCCGTCATGTCTCGGATTTATATATAGAAAATAAATAAATTAGTTAACATTACTCCCTCCGTTCGGCAAAACTTGTCATTTTAACTCTCTACACAACTTTTAATAAAGCTAATAATTACACTATTTTTTTACTAATTTACCCTCAATTATTACTCTATTTTTTACTTTATCAAAAACTACAACTCACAACACATCAATCAAATCAAGGGCATTTTAGTAAAGTAGATGCAAAAATACCTAAAATGACAAGTTTTTCCGAACAAAACCAAAACTCTAAAATGACAAGTTTTGCCGAACGGAGGGAGTATCATAGTTCGTCAAATTTATGATGTGATTTATTGTTGTATAGGTTTCAAAAAATTGTTTCTTGTAAGTTGTTGAGATTTGTATATATATTTCTCTAAGTTTAAGTTTATGTGTATAAGTGTGACATTTCATGTATAGCATAGAATTTATATGTTAAGTGGATATACAACATAGTTTTGGGTCTAGAGATGCTTGGGTGTTAACATCTTGGACTGGATTGAATTGAGCCCAATAGGGCTTGATCTCCTAACCAAGTTGATGCCAAGAACTCGGCCCAGACTTGTTGGATCCACTGGCCCACTGGACAGCTGAGCTCGGCACTACTAGGGTTTGAAGCTTCCCTTGCTCTAAACGCAGCGTTTCACTTAGGGTTTCTCTTGAGAGCCTATATAAGCGATCCTGTTCACTTGAGCTCCTCACTTCGTGGTCGGCGTCTTCAGGTAATCCAAAGAGAAAGAGAGCGAGAGCTTCTGGCGATTTCTAGGGTTTGCTCCTCAAGCCACTTCCGTGCAATCGTCGCTCCCTCCGGCAAAGATCTTCTTCTCCGACTCTTCCTTTGGCAAAGGCGAAGCTCCTCCGGCGGTGCTAGCTCCTGCTCTCGTGGGTTTCCGACTTGGGATCTCGAATCTGTATCTTCGAGATCTAGAGTCTTTCAGGGAGTGTTCTTCTTCCTGTTTTTTCGTTGTTTGTTCTATGCTTTGTGTTCTTGTTTGCTTAGATCTTCCTTGTACGCATAAACTCGCCGCTGTTTTGTAATCTTCTTGATATAATGGATTAAGGCTGCCTCTTGAGGCCCCGAGGACGTAGGATCTTAGATCCGAACCTCGTAAAATCTGGTGTCTCGTTTCTGTTGTTACATTGCTCGATCTTGCTATTACCTCGAACTCGCATATCCAACTTCGAATCTATTCGTTATTCGCATAACATAAGTTGTAATGAGGCCTTTTTTATTTTTAAATTAATGAAATACAGCAGCTGGTGAGTTGGGATTCCCTTCCTTAACCAACGGATACTTGTCATAAGTTGGAATTGGAGGAGCAGCAGCGTTTAATTTGTGAGTTGTCAATTAAATTAGGAGATTGATAAATACACCGCTAATTTTTACTGAAATCATTGCTAATCTCTGCAATTCCTTGTGGAGTTAAGTCCGTACCCTGTTGCGGAATAATTTTGACATTGTGCCAAACAACCTTTACGCCCTTACGGAGTTAAGTCGGCACCCGGTTGCGACATTGTGTCCGATACTCCTTCCAATGAGCAAATCCAAGGAGCAAAAAAAAAAAAAAATTATTACGCACCTCCCTGCTTAGCTTTTGTGAGATTTTTTTTTTAACATATAGGTTAGGGAACTCCGCATCCTAATGTGGACCTCTCTCCACAACGTCTTGTGGACGTTTTGTCTATGGAATTTTAGGGCGTGTTTGGCACGATGTCCGGGGAGATCCGCAAGGGGGTGAGGAGCTCGGTCTGCAAGGGGTTGCAGAGATTAGCGGTGGTTCCAGTAAAAATTAGCGATGTATTCAGAAAACCCGTTAAATTAAGTGTGATTTAAAAACATTAATTGCAAATTAGACAACTGTTGTTATTTTATGAGAATAAAAAGTAAATAAATTTAGTTTTATGAGAATGTGGTAAATCTGCACTTTATTTTTTTTGATAAATTGGTGAACTGTCCAAGTTTTTGGATAAATTAGCCAAATGTCCATTATATAACCCTAATTGACAGAGAGGGAGGTTCCAGTCGCCTTTCGTCGATCGGCATTGAAGTCGAATTCCAGTCGAGGATTAGGGGTGTGCATATCCGGGTACCCGACACGAACCGATTAATCGTGTCGGGTACCCGAAACCGTTAAGCTCAAAATGGTCGAACCGTATCCGAACCGTTTTAACCCGGGTATCCGACACAGTTAAGGTATTCGGTTCCGTGTCGGATACCCGGGTACCCGACACGAACCAAATATTTTTTTTTTTTTTTTTTGGATCTGACTTCGCCGGTGGCCAGGGCGGACTTCCTGGCGGCTTGGTGGCGAGTTGCTTCCTCGGGACCTTTCCTCCGGTGGACTTCCTCGCTGTCTGCTTGGTACGTGCCATTACAATGGAGAGAGGGGGGGGGGGAATGGAATTGGGATTTGACAAGCAACTTGTGAATTGTGATGATGGAACCATGGAATTGCTGGAATTACTGGAATTGGGATTTGGCAAGCAACTTGTGAATTGCGATGATGGAACAATGGAATTACAGATTTAATTTATTTAAAAAATAAATTAAACTTAGGGATTTGGCAAGACTCAGGAGTAAACAACGCAATCTGGGCACATTAGGGTGGAGAGTTGAGACATCAAGCACATCCAAGGAGGAGGTGAACGAGATGAGCACAGAGGTAGAGAAAATTAAGGAATCTTTGCTTTAAAATTAAATTTAGAGATTTGGAAGGGGGTTGTTGAAGAGTGGTTTTTGTAGAGGGTATATGATGACGAAATCTGGGCCGTTGAAGATTGGAGGCTATCGACAGTGGAGAGTTGTTTAGAAGGGTATAACACGGATTGCGCATCTTGGATCGGTGACGTGGAGTCCTGACCTGTTTGGGGTAAAAAATAGAAGGGAGCAGAGGGGATTCGAACCCAGGGCTGTTTGCAGGAGTCGAGACAACACGTTTCCTTGGAACCAATTGAGCTAGCGGGGTTTGTTGATACCTAGGGGATTCTATAAATACTAGTATTATACTTTTGAACCTAAAATTTAAAAAAAAAATATTTAAACAGTTCGTGTCGGGTACCCGACAAGGCGATTTGCCCGACCCGAACACGAACCGTTTAGAGCCGTGTTTTCTCGGTTCGTGTCATTATCGTGTCGTGTTTTTTCAGTTTCGGGTTTTAACGTGTCGTGTTGTCGTGTTTTCGTGTCGTGTTTTCGGTTTCGGGTTTTTCTGCACACCCCTATCGAGGATTGACGGGAGGAGAGGCGCGACCGCCGGTGACCGAGAGCACCTCCGATTGCTTTTCAACTCCGTCCATCTCCGTCCAGATCCGGGAGGAGGGGCATCTATCTCCTTCCATATCTGAAGCTATTGTCCAGATCCAAATTCGTCCGTCCAGATCGATGTCCACCAGGAGAGGAGTTGGACAAATTTGTCTTCCTTCGCTCATAGTTCTCCCTCCCTCCGATCTGAATTTCCACAACGTACTCATCGTTCTCCCTGCATCACTTGTCCAGATCGAAGCCGCTCATCGTTCTCCCTCCCTCCGATTGAATCCACCAGATCTCGTCCATCCAGATCTGAATTCAATTCGACTAATTGATTCGGCAAATCAATTGATTCGGAATCAATTAATTCGAAGCCGATCTGAAGCTGGTGGATCAATTGGAGTTGCAGAGGTCGAGCGAGGCGGAGCGATCGAGGTCGAGCGAGCGAGCGAGGGACTGCCGGACTGGAGGTTTCAGATCCGGCTGAAGCGAGGTCGAGCGGTCGGAGATCCGGCGAAGGACTAGCGGTTGCCGACGAGGACAGTTCCTGGCAGAGCGAGGTCGAACGGCCGGAGATCCGGCGAGCGACTGCCTTGAAGGAAGAAGAAAGGCTTTTAATGAAATTACAAAAATCACCCTACAAATACGAGAAATTAAAAAAACTATCTATATTTTATTATATGATCCATAATCTATATTTTTATTTTTATTTTTGCACAGCAAAATGTTATATTTGCACAACATACGATTATATTTGCACATCGTACCCTTATATTTGCACGATAAAATGAAAAAAAAAATAAATAAAAATAAAAACAAGACTTTGGTCATATTTGCACAACTTATGGTTATATTTGCACAACGTACTCTTATATTTGCACGACAAAATGTTAAAAAAAGTTTTTTAAAAAAAAAACTAGACTTGGGTCATATTTACACAACTTACGGTTATATTTGCACATCGTAGTCTTATATTTGCACAACAAAAATGGAAAAAAATTAGGCTTGGGTCATATTTGCACAACATACGGTTATATTTGCACGACAAAATGTAAACAAAAAAAAATTAGGATAACTTTTTGCGCGACAAAATGAACAACATACTCTTATTTTTGCACGATAAAATGTAAAAAAAAAACTAGACTTGGGTCATATTTGCTCAACATACGGTTGTTTTTGCACATGCACAACATACTCTTATTTTTGCACGACAAAATGTAAAAAAAAAAAAAAAAACTAGACTAGGGTCTTATTTGCTCAACATACGGTTATTTTTGGACATGCACAACATACTCTTATATTTTTGCACGAAAAAATGTTAAAAAAAACAACAGTTAGGCTATAGGCAAGATGATAAAATATCTATTGGCAAGATAATAAAATTGCTATTGGCAAGATAATAAAATTGTTATTGGCAAGATGATAAAAATACTATTGGCAAGATGATAAAATTACTATGGGCAAGATGGACACTCCATATTATTAATCCATAATAAAATAACTTTTTTGGACGGCAAGATGGATGTTTCACCAATTAGGATAACTTTTTTGGACGTTTCACCAATTACCTCATATTATTAAGAGAAAATTTGTGCCGTAGGCACAAATTTTCGACCTAATATCAGTTCCGTCCAACCTTTTGTACAATTTACAAAAGTGTCCACTTTTCTAATTTCGGATTTTTATTTTCCGATATTACCCTTCCTTTTCTTTTACCGTTGTTCAACCCCGTTCTAGGGCAAATTTCGTTCTCAAAGGAGATGAAAGAGAAAGATGTATATGTCGTAGCTTAGGTTTCGATGGCGAAGAGCTGCAGCCAAGCTTTCATGGAATGAGGCCTTTTCCTCCTCAATCGTCTTCACCGAGTGCTCGAATCAGGCAGCGAATTCACCAGGGAGGAGTCATGCGTTGCTCGTCAGGTGCTGAGCTTCTCCAGGGAGAACGCGCACGCAATCGGATTCATCCTCCTCCTCGCTCCTCCATCAATGGCGACGTTCCGCCGCCTTCTGATCAACGTATCGGAGCCACAGTGGATTTGCGTTCTGCCCCCTCTCTCTTTCTCTTGGTCTCGAACCGACCTTTCCGTCGCTGCTCCCTGTTGCTTCTTTCAGTGGATGCGCTGCTACCGAGATTCAGGAATTGGAGATCCAATGATGAGATTAGGGAAATCAGGTGGGAAATAGTGGCGACTCTAGAGATTTTGAGGCGATTCTCAGATCTGTTCTTCACGAGGAGGCGGGTTTCCATAGCGGCTCGCTTCTGATGGGTGATTGGGGTTCCGAGACTGGCACTCACATCTCCGCCTTGACGCCGCTCAGCAAGTGCAAGCTCCGCTTCCTCAAGCCGGCAGTGAAATCGCAAAAGAAGGCGGAGAGGTCACCGCCAGCAAGTGTTGGGAGTCGAAGACGAACTTGACAGGATTCGGAGCAACTTGACTGCTATCCAAGCCGTCCTTCAAGATGCTGAGAGGAAGCAATCCACCGGCGCTTCTGTCAAGGACTGGCTCCACAAGCTCCAGGATGTTCAAGCTGTCACGGATGCCTTGAGGAGTTTGAATAGTCCCCAGGTATAAACCTTTCCTCAAGTTGATAATGTGCTAGAAATTTCTCAACAGTCTTAGTTAGGAGATTGATTTTTTTAAGGGAGTTGGTAGCTTTCCTAAGACAACACTTTGAACAATTAATTCTCCAACTCTTCAAGATAGCCGACTTGACAAACATTAGAAATGATAACTAGTTTTTTGTATAAATATTCTTGTTCTTTTGCGGGTAAATTGGGGAGATCGTTTAAGATGGATTTGTTACAGAGATGTCATATTTGATATAACACCTTACATTAGTTACTGATGTTACAAATTTGTTGATTGCATCTGTTATACTATCCTGTTTGACACTTGTTATAACTGCTTCCAGGTGTCGGTGAAAGTGATCCATGCTGCTATGCGTTTTGCTGCTCAAAGACCAGTGTCGCCACCTTCTTGCTGCTAAGCAGGTACTCTCTCTCTGTTAATCATGTGTTTAGTTTGCATCTTCTTTCATTTGTAAACCTTGGAAGTGGTCTATGAAATTGGGATCAAACTGATCAAAAAATCTGTCTCAATTTCTAGGGATTGTAATGCACTCACGAATAGATTTTGACAGATCAAACTAATGAAAAAATATGTCTGTCTCAATCTGTTGTTAATGTACAGATTGGTGAAAAAGTTTAAAACTAAAGGATGAAAGAAAAACTGATGAAGAAGTTTACTCTTTGGCTTCTAGATTAGATTTGGAGTTTAGATTGCACAATTTGTTTCTAAAATTGTGTAATTTTCGATTCCGACTCGTAGGAGAGAGGAGCTGGATCTGAAAATCAGCAGAGAGGCGCTTGAATCAGCAGCTACTTTGAATTGATTCATTATCGTCGGGAGGTAAGTGGCTTCTACAATCTCGGATTTGTGAATTTAGATATGAATTTAGGGATTTGTGTTGACATCTTCTCTTTGTGTGCTCGAATCTGAAGCATGATAAAAACTCACTGAATGTGCTAAGATAGAGGTCTTTGTTCCCAACTACCCTTCCTATCCTGAATGTGCTAAGATAGGTGTCTGCACAATTTCAAACACAGAAATTAGAAATAATCACATTGATTTATGCATTTGAAGAACAAGCCCCAAGATGATAACCTTGTAACTCCTCTGTACATTGAAGCACCCCTAGAGAATCCACTGCTCTTCCTGGAAAGATGAAGAATTTGTTATGTTCATGAGGATGATGGATGTAATATAAATACATTTTACCTTCTTAAGTGAGCAATAAACTCTCCAAGCTGTAAGATAGCAGTGAAATAGATATTTACAGCTTATTTCAGATTTCTGTAAAAACAGATTTCTATTTTACAGCTTATTTCAGACATTAATACCCAACACTGATCAGTTCCTCATATTCATACTCTCCAAGCTGGGTTTTATTTATAGCTTCTGATTTTGTCTAATTTTTTGCTCAGGCATATGTAGAATATATTGAATTCAGATTGATTTCAGTTTAGTTAAGTTAATTCAGGTTGGAACTAGTATAGTTTAGTAAATATGAATGTTTTAGATTCGTTGTATATATGCATAGTTATTATATCTCTCTGTATTTTTTAAAAGATTGCTAAATATTGAACTTCTGAATTTTAGAAACGGGGTGCCTCTGAGTCTGCATAGTTGTTATCTGCTTGATCAGGAATCAGTAGAAACAAATAATGGGTTTCCAAATAATATGATTTTACAGATTTTTCTCTGAAATTAATATTAATTCGTAGATTTCATTGTGAAATCACACAATTTTGCAATGAAATTGCACATCCACATATCTGTGAAATCAATATCAGTGCTGACATTTGTGAAATCAATATGAGTGCGGACATCTGTGAAATCAATATAAGTGTTGACATCTGTGAAATCAATGCTGACATCTACATATCTCTTATATGCTGACATGTGCTGACATGTTCTCTTTTCGTGCTCGAATCTGCATATTTAGGTATGAATTTAGGGATTTTTTTTGGTTGGCTTTTTTTTTTGGTTGGCGGGAAATGCCCTTTTCCTATTAGTACACAGTGATCTTTATTCGGAGCGTGTGATGGTCACACGTGTGTAATTTATTTTTCATTGTTGAACTACCTTTGTTCATGTCATTAATTTACTAATCTCCTTTATTTATACTGTATACTGTATGTATTCAATTTTAAACTTGCAACAAGAGTAAAAGTAGTATTTGTCACTCTCTTATATGCTGACATGGTCTTTAATTGTGCTGACATGTTCTCTTTTTGTGCTGACATGTTCTCTTTTTGTGCTCGAATCTGCATATTTAGATCTGAATTTAGGGATTTGCTCGAATCTGAAGTTGATGAACTTGCAATTTGCTCGAATTTGAATTTAGGGATCTAAATATAGGCCTTTGAAACTAGAGAACTTTTATATGTGTTAGGTATTGCACTCGTTGTCTCATAACCCTGTGTTTGATGTGCAAATATAAGGCGATGTCAGCACTTTTTGACTGGAATTTATTTAAGCATAACTATGATCTTGCATTCGTTAAATTTGTTTTGCCTAAACATTGTCTCCTCTTCGACTGCCTTTAATTGCTCTTTCTCATGCCTTAACAACCACTGATGTTCAGTTTTTCTAGTTGTCTTGTCATTAAAGTGCATTTCTTAATGTATACGGTGACTGATATTTTTTTTTTCTTTCTATACTTCAGGATCCTTCAACCTCGGTGATCATATGTAATGCAAAGCTTCAGGAACTTCTTAGAAGTGATAGTATTCCTGCTGCGGGGTTATATGACACGCTGGCCCGCAACCATCTTTTCCAGAGATCATAATATCAGTTTAGTCGTAAGCACCTAGTTTCCCCATCCTCCAATTGATGTTTGCAATTTGTCATCTGTTATGCAAGCCTGGGTTTTACAGTGTTATACCCTCTTTTATATCTTTGAATAAGAAATTCAGTGTTTAACTGAAACTGGTGAGCTTTCCTTAATACTCACATTCTTTGCTTATGAAGATATCTGGAAACAAACACATCAAATAAATGATTCTCATGAAATATGTTTTTATAGTTGTGTATATATGTAAGCATAAACTTATGTTTCTCATGATCATCTCATCTAACTAGCTAGCTAAGAAGGTATATTTTGTTCATGGATTGATGGCAACCCAGGTGTTACATTAATTCAATTCACTCTAAAATAAAAAATCAGATTTTTACAGTAATTCAATTCATTCTGAAATCAAAATCAGAATTTTACTTCATAAATTTCAATCTAAATTTGTGCCGAAGGCACAAATTTTACTTCATTATATCAAACGTCAGCAGTGTAATAGATTTTTACAGTAATTCAATTCATTCTGAAATCAAAATCAGATTTTGGTTGTGCATAATCATTACAAGCTACTAACACAACATCTCACTGCATTTTACATTAGGAGCCATTCAACCAACACCTTATATTGAGCTCAACTAATACTTGTCATCAACATCCGAGGTTTGCATATGTACTACATAATAGTAGCACAACTGATATTTCTTTTATACTGATCACTATTAATTTCTTTTTAGTTTCAATACTGAGAGTGGTTACTTCATAAATTTCAATCTAAATTTGTGCCGAAGGTACAAATTTTACTTCATTACATCAAATGTCAACACTATAACAGATTTTTACATTAATTCAATTCACTCTAAAATAATCATTACAAGTTAGTAACACAATATCTCACTGCATTTTAGCATTAGAAGCGATTTAACCAACACATTAGACCGAGCTCAACTATCACTTGTCAACAACACTAGATTTTTGCATAAGTATTAATTAATAGTAGCACAACTATTCTTTCTTTCAGATTTATCAGTTCTAATTTATTTCTAGTTTCAATACAAAAAGTAGTAACTTCATAAATTTCAACCTAAATTTGTGTCGAATGCACAAATTTTACTTCATTATATCAAACGTCAGTAGTGTAACAGATTTTTACAGTAATTCAATTCGTTCTGACATCAAAATCAGATTTTGGTTGTGCATAATCATTACAAGCTACTAACACAACATCTCACTGCATTTTACATTATAAGCCATTCAACCAACACATTAGACCGAGCTCAACTATCACTTGTCAACAACACCAGATTTTTCCATAAGTATTAATTAGTAGTAGCACAACTATTCTTTCTTTTAAACTTATCACTACTAATTTATATTTAGTTTCAATACAAAGAGTAGTAACTTCATAAATTTCAATCTAAATTTGTGCCGAAGGCACAAATTTTACTTCATTATATCAAACGTCAGCAGTGTAACAGATTTTTACAATAATTCAATTCGTTCTGACATCAAAATCAGATTTTGGTTGTGCATAATCATTACAAGCTACTAACACAACATCTCACTGCATTTTACATTAGAAGACATTCAACCAACATTTTATATTGAGCTCAACTAATACTTGTCAGCAGCATCCGAGGTTTGCATATGTACTACATAATAGTAGCACAACTGGTATTTCTTTTATACTGATCAATATTAATTTCTTCTTAGTTTCAATACAAAGAGTAGTAACTTCATAAATTTCAATCTAAATTTGTGCCAAAGGCACAAATTTTACTTCATTATATCAAACGTCAGCAGTGTAACAGATTTGTTTAGTAATTCAATTCATTCTGAAATCAAAATAAAATTTTGGTTGTGCATAATCATTACAAGCTACTAACACAACATCTCACTGCATTTTACATTAGAAGTCAATCAACCAACACCTTATATTGAGCTCAACTAATACTTGTTAGCAGCATCCGAGGTTTGCATATGTACTACATAATAGTAGCACAACTGTTCTTTCTTTTATGAAAGCAGTATTAATGTCGGCATCAGCCGACATCTTCGATGTCAGCGTCAGCAGCGTCAACATCTCCGATGTCAGCGTCAGCCGACATTAACGTCAACGCTAATACGGGAAATTTTGGTGGTGTTCGCAATGTTAGTGGTGACAGTGTCAGAAGTGCTAGCAATGTCAACAATGTCAGTGTCAACGGGGTCAGGAATGTTTGTGTCAGTAACATCGGATTTGACATTAATGCAATTTGAAAGCCTCTTATGTCAATAAATGGTAGAGCGGTGTGCTTATGTGCAAATAAGATATATTAATACAATTTTAAAATACATATGGATTTGCATATTCTTCTCATAAGGTTTTTTAAGCTTGCATAACATAATATTATATTTGTATATCATAATATTCTATTTGCATAACATCGGGTTATAGTTGCATATCTGAAAGTGCTGACATGTAATTTTTTTTTATTAAAAAAAAATCTGAAGGAGTTGGTCAACGGTGTCAGGAATGTTGGTGTCAACAACATCGGGTTTGACATTAATGCAATTTTAAAGCCTCTTATGTTAATAAATGGTAGAGCGATGTGCTTATGTGCAAATAAAATATTTTAATGCAATTTTAAAATACATATGGATTTGCATATTTTTTTCATAAGGTTTTTTAAGCTTGCATAACATAATATTATATTTGCATATCATAATATTATATTTGCATAACATCGGGTTATAGTTGCATATCTGAAAGTGCTGACATGTAATTTTTTTTTTAGTGCTTACACGAAAAAAAGAAGCGTTGGTACAAAAAAAAGCATCTTCGACGTCGGCGTCAATAGTGTTCGCAACATCGATGTCAGCGTTAGCAGCGTCAACATCTCCGATGTCAGCGTCAGCCGACATTAACGTCAACGCTAATACGGAAAATGTTGGTGGTGTTCGCAATGTTAGTGGTGACAGTTTCAGAAGTGCCAACAATGTCAGTGTCAACGGTGTCAGGAATGTTGGTGTCAACAACATCGGATTTGACATTAATGCAATTTTAAAGCCTCTTATGTCAATAAATGGTAGAGCGATGTGCTTATGTGCAAATAAGATATATTAATGCAAATTTTTAAAATACATATGGATTTGCATATTCTTTTCATAAGGTTTTTTAAGCTTGCATAACATAATATTATATTTGCATATCATAGTATTCTATTTGCATAACAGCTGGTTATAGTTGCATATCGGAAAGTGCTGATAATTAGTAATTTTTTTTTAAAACAGAAAAAAAAAAAAAAAAAAAAACAGAAGAAGTTGGTCAACGTTGACCGGTCAAACGTCAGCAGTCAACGGTCAAACGTCAGCAATCAACGGTCAAACGTCAGCAGTCAACGGTCAAACGTCAGCAGTCAACGGTCAATGATCCAGCAAGGGGGGGGGGGCAGGGGGGCAAGGGGATGGACACTTTTGTAAAATTTTCAAATACATGGATACTCTTGTAATTTGGCCAATTTTTATGGATATTTATGTAAAGGTCCCTATTATTAATCCATAATAAAATAACGGGGCTAAAATTTCGAAAGGGCTTCAAAAAATTTCCGAAAGAGTTTGACCAAAATTCTGAAAACACTTAGGGCGAGTTAGGCAATGTGTTATTTTTTAAGGGTTGAAGATTATTTTGAAGGGATTATATAATGTGGAGATTATTGTGTGGGTTGAGGTTTAGATTTTTTTTTTAAAATAATCCTGGTATGGTGTTTGGTGGGTATAAGGTTTTTTTTTTTGTTAACAATGAAAGGACAAAATTGCCCTCGTCCTCAACCTCTGTTGCAGCCAAGAAGAATCTGTTGCAGCCAAGAAGAAGGAAGAGCGACATAACCGCCATTCGATCCCGGCGTCGAGGGAGAAGGAAGCAGCGTCGTTCCGTCAGCCTTGCATCTCGTCTCACGGTGCGTCTCCTCCTCGTGATTGAGAGTTGTCTCTCGCTCTCTCTTTCTGCTCGACGCCCTCACCCCTCAAAACCCCAATCTTCATCCTCGCCGGATTTGATTTGGTTTGATTGCAATATCTCGACGTCTGTCTCCACACACACACCGGATTTTATTTGGTTTCAATTTCTTCCCTCAAACCCCCCAATCTCCATCCTCTCTGACACTTCCATTTGCTTCTCCTCGGATTCTGGCTCTTGGAGGACAGAGAGGAGGTTGTTGGAGGAGCACGAATGGAGGCCTGGGGATTCGTCCTTAGAAGAGCACGGAGGATCATGAAGGGAGGCCAAGCCAGTCGTCGTTGGAGGAGAACGAAAGGAGGCCAGGCCATTTGTCACAGGAGGAGAAGTACGAAGGGAGAGACAAGGGCATGGAAGTCATAGAGGGGTTGCTGAACCCGATAATCCCGACAATCTTCATGAGCGGGGGTTGGATTATTGGCCTTCAATAATCCCGAATAATCCCCACCTCCTAAAAAGCCAACCCTGAATAATCTCTTGCCAACCACGAAACCCGGGTTGTTGTTTTAAAAAAAAAACCCGACAATCCCAAATAACCCCCTGCCGAGGACGCCCTTAACCAAAATCCTAGAAGGGCTTGTCATGTAAGATTTAGCAACCATGTCACCTCCTTTATTCTTGCACCGCAATCACAACCTTGACATGATGATAGAGCATATTTAGTGTTGCATAATAGATTGCATTTAGCATAGTTTAGGTGTGAATATTGCATATATTTAGCCACATTTACATTATCACTAGTTGAGTTAGAAGAGGCGGAATCTACATGATTTTTTGGTTTATTTCAGGTAAAGTAGATTGGAGGTGAAATGAAGTTGAAAAGAGCGAAATCAAGCTAAAGAGATACATAGGAGCTGCTGAAGTAACGGAAGAAGGAGTTCGAAAGAATCTCCAGCCGCCCCGCAGGATCTCCAGCCGCCCCGCGGCTCGAAGGGAAACGGAGGATTTCGCAGAATCGCCGGTCGCCCCGCAGCCCGTGCAGAAACTGAACATCAAGTCCGGATGTTACTTAGGGTTTTTATTAAGTTATTTTGGCCGACTTTCTAAAGACTATTTAAGGCTTTTCTAGTTATTATTTTCATTGACCTTATGCACATTATTCCATTTTCGAGAGCGCCGTTGAGCATGAGCAACTAAACTCTCGAGGTTTCGCCTACGATTTGGATCTTTGATCGTTGAATTGTGAGTTTATTAATCTAGTTCTTATTCCTATTCCAATGTTTTGACTTCATTGTGCTTAATTACTTGAATGTGTTTTATTCTCTCCGGCCTGGCCGACTAGTTAGAGTAGATTCATTCAATTGCTAGGGTTTTGTTGATTCCTCGCAGCGAACCTTAACCCAAGTGGCAATCATATCCCTTTAGGACTCGTAGGACTAATTGGATGTGTAGGAAGTTGAATATATGTTAAATATCGACTCGTAGCTTGATATTGCATGTACCTTGGTTAATTCATATTCTTAATGCTATCTCTAGGTTAAATCTTAACCGTGTTAGGGTAATTTAGAGATAAGGGTTGCTAGGACTCGTAGGACTAGTAATTTACCTAAGATCTGGACAAGGACATTGATAGGAAAAGACAAGAACTAGAGGCTGAAACAAGGATCGAATTCATCAATCGAAGTGATAAATTGTAGGTGAACCTATTTCTCTCCACTGCATTCTAAAACCAATTTCCTTTGTTTGCTTGCTTCCGCTTTGATGAAAGGCGGATCTTTTTCACACCCAAACCCCCCCCCCCCCATATTCTCTATTAGCGATTAGACTTGCATTTGAATTGATAGATTTCCCTGTGGATCGACCTCTTGCTTACACACTATACTAGTTATGAGTTTGAGTATTCTTTGGCAAGAACAACGACAGGTTTTCCTCTTGTCAAATTTGGCGCCGTTGCCGGGGATTTCTTATTGAATTCTTGTGTTGTTTGAATTGCTAATCTTGGTGTGGACCACCTATATGGTCCACACTCGTGCTACTAACTCATTTTTATTGTCTTTAGATTCGGAGATTGAGAGGACTCTCTCTAGATTGAGGCGAGAAGCTCGTGATCACTTTCGCGAGTTACCTTTAGATCAAGGAGAAGAAGAGAGTATAAAGATGGCTAACGATGATAATCGAACGTTGAAGGAGCTCCCAACACCAAACTTAGCCCAACAACCATTGGCTACCGTGTTCCCTGAACTTGATGAAGGTGTCAATTTTGAGCTAAAGTCTGGGGTAGTTCATCTCTTACCGAAATTCCATGGGTTGAGTGGTGAGGACCCCCACAAGCACTATCTGAGTTCCATACTGTCGTGATGGGGATGAAACCAGGCAATGTCACGGAGGACCAAATCAAGTTGAGGGCATTCCCCTTTTCACTTAAGGACACTGCTAATGAGTGGTTCTACTACTTGCCACCAGGTAGTGCAACAACATGGATACAGTTGAAGCGTCTCTTTCTGAAAAAGTACTTTCCTGCAACCAAGTTGAACAGTCTGAAAAATTTAATCAGCAGCATTGACCAGCAGGCTGCAGAGACACTCTATGCGTACTTTGAGCGCTTCAAGAAACTTTGTTCTAGTTGCCCTCGCCATGGTTTCTCAAAGAAGGATTTAGTGCTCTTTCTATAAAATGAACTACTTGACGAGGAGCGCAAGACGGTGAACTCTACCTGTGGAGGCAACATCTTGAACAAAACACCCAATGCTTCTTGGGAGGTGTTTTCAGAGCTTGCCGATGGCTCTAGACAATTCAGCAAAAGGGACTTCATGCTAGAGGTGTACTCGCCGTTGACTCCTCAACTTCCGCATTACATAGCGATGTGGCTGAATTGAAGGATATGATGAAAAGGTCCATGCTACAATGAACCGTACCCCACAACAACTTAAGGCATGTGGCATTTGCGCTGATCTTTATCACCCGACGGACACTTGTCCAATGCTGCAGGAGCCAAATGTAGAGTTGAATGCCATGGGGAACTTTGTTCCTCAGCGACCCAAGTATGGTAACTATCATAATCCCAATCATTACAATAACAACTATAATGCAGGCTATTAGGGATATGGCTATGGTAATAACCAAGCCCTTTTCAATCCACAAGGAGGATCCCAATTCAAACCTCAGAAACAATTTGATGTCAGACAGAGAGGACCTCCACCAACTGATGATCAATCCAATGAGGATCCTATCAAAGCTCTCACAAAGATCGTCCTGGGTCAAGCTGAGCACCAAAAGAATTTGAAGAAGCAAATTAGCCAATTGGCTCAATCGCTGAGCGAAATGTAGGCTAAGGACTCGGCAAAGCTACCATCTCAAACGGTGGTGAACCCCAAGGAGAACGTCAACGCTATGACGCTAAGAAGTGGTAAGGAACTGATTACTACTCCCCATAATGATGCTAACATAGAGGATTTTGAAACAGGTACGAACGAAGAAGAAGAAGAGGTTCGCAATCGCCAGCCGCCCTGCGGCACCCCTGAGCCGCACAGCGACACCCCTGAGCTGCCCCGCGGCCCCTCCAATAACTCATCTGACGGGTACGTTCGACCTGATTTTCCTCCTCTTAATTCTTTCAAACCTATTCCTCCCTTTCCTGAAGTACTCAGAGACACAAAAAGACCAGACAATGACAAAGAGATCTTTGAGACGTTCAGTAAGGGCGAGGTAAACATCCCTTTACTCAATCTGATTAAAAGTATTCCTCGTTATGCCAAATTTCTCAAGGAACTTTGCACAATAAAGAGGAATCAAAAGTTGAAACGGAAGCAGAAAATTAAGGTAAGCGAACATGTGTCTGTTGTGTTTAAAAAGCGTATGCCCAAGAAATGTAGCGACCCTGGCATGTTCACAATCCCATGTGTGATAGGTGAAACTAAGTTTGATAAAGCTTTGTTAGACTTGGGTGCATCTATTAATGTTCTACCTTATTCTCTGTATGAATCATTAGGTTTAGGACCTTTGCATGAGACTAGAGTGGTGATTCAATTAGCGGACCGATCAAATGCTTTTCCTAGAGGCATAGTTGAGGATGTTTTAGTTATGGTTGACAATTTGATCTTTTCTGCTGATTTCTTTGTCTTAGACATGGATCATGGTAACCAAGAGGCTCTTATTCTCCTAGTAAGGCCCTTTTTAAAGACTGCTAGGACAAAAATCGATGTGTATTCTGGTTCTTTGACTATGGAATTCGATGGTGAGAAGGTTGAATACAATATATATGATGCAATGAAATTCCCTTCTGAGGATCATTCCTTATGCTTTATGGAAGCCATTAATACTTGTATGCAGGATACCTTTGATATGAGTTGTGTAGATGACCTGTAGGTAGCTTTAGAATCTCCTATTGAGGAGTTCTCATTGAATTATGTTTTGTCTACTAACCTGCAAGAGACCATAAGAGGCTTGTCTTCCCTACCTATATACTCACAAGCAGATACCTTTATGGCATTAGCCATTCCAAATGAAAAGCTCTTACCTTCTATCGTACATGCACCTGAAGTTGAGCTAAAACCTCTTCCTGAGCATCTGAAATACGCATTTGTGGGGGAGGGTGACACCTTGCCTGTCATCATCTCTAACAAGCTTACCAAAGAACAAGAAGATAGGTTGGTAGGAGTGCTCAAAGAGCATAAGACAGCTCTGGGATGGACCATAGCGGATATCAAGGGAATCAGCTCAGCTACTTGCATGCACAAGATCTTGTTGGAAGAGGGAGCCAAACCTTCCAGGCAACCTCAACGGAGATTCAACCCACCTATGATGGATGTAGTGAAGAAGAAGGTGCTCAACCTCCTTTAGGCAAGTATGATCTATCCCATCTCTGATAGTCAATGGGCTAGTCCAACGCAGGTAGTACCAAAGAAGGGAGGCATTACAGTGGTTGAGAATTAAGAAGGTGAGTTAGTCCCTACCAGAGTCCAATCAGGCTGGAGAGTTAGCATCAATTATCGTAAGCTGAATGCGGTAACTCGAAAAGATCACTTTCCCTTACCTTTCATTGATCAAATGCTTGAAAGACTTGCTAGTCGTCCATATTATTGCTTTCTAGATGGATATTCAGGGTACTTTCAGATAGCCATCGCACCAGAGGATCAAGAAAAGACAACATTCACTTGTCCGTTTGGCACTTTTGCATATCGCAGAATGTTTTTTGGCTTGTGCAACGCTCCTGGGACATTCCAACGGTGTATGGTAAGTATCTTTTCTGAATATATAGAGCAAGTTATTGAGGTTTTTATGGATGATTTTACAGTTCATGGTGATAGTTTTGATGTTTGCCTCAACCATTTGACGCTTGTGCTTAGAAGATGTGTTAACACTAATTTAGTGCTCAATTCAGAAAAGTGTCACTTTATGGTTGAGGAAGGCATTGTTTTGGGTCACTGATAGAGTCTATTTTAGTCTTATTTTAAGTATAGATTTGCATATTAATTTAGAGCATATTTTACATATTTTATAGTTAATTTGTATTGTTTAGTTTTCGGAGTCTACATTAGTGTTTTTATATATTTCAGGCATTTTCGGAGTGGATCGTATAAATTTGGAAGTTGATCACAATTTATGGGGATTATTTTATAAATTGAAGGATGGGCTGATCGACACGTAATTCGGTGGAAAGAAACGGCGTGAAGTGGTGTTGCATCAAGTTCTTCATGTTATGTTATTTATTTGGTTAGAAAGTAGATTAGTTAGATAGAAAAAGATATATTTATATTATATATTTATATTAGGATAGATTACTTAGTTTGATTAAGTTAGTTTTCAGTATATATACAATTCGTACGGCAAAACCGTAGGGGGAGAACATGACCGACCGACTTTGATTACTCCGGTTAACCCTAAGTATGTTTTGTCTTATTTTTATGGAGACCTAAACTCTCCCGTTCTGTCTACAATTTGAAGCTTTGTTTGATTGATTGTGAGTTTCTAATTCTTGTTCCTTATTTTCTATATTGAATGTTTCAACTTCTTTGTGCTTGAATGATTGATTGTTTTATTTTATCTTGTCTGATCAACTTGGTAGAATCAATTCAATTGCTAGGGTTCTGTAGATTTCTGATTGTGAACCTTAACCCAAGTGGCAAACTTATCTCTTTAGGGCTGATTGAACTAATTAGATAGGTAGGAAGTTGGATGTGTTGTTAAATCCCTCTTTAGGGACTGCAAATACCTTGGCTAATCTCTGGACTTAAAGCTATCAATTGGGTTAAATCCTTCTTTAGGGACTGTTCGATTGATAAGGGTTTCTAGGACTGATTGGACTAGTAACTATATTAGGTCGGGACAAGGGCATTCATAGGAAACCTAAAAGGACAAGAGGAAGTTACAATATCAATTCAAACAAATAAAGTGGATAGTTGTAGGTAGAGCGATCTTCTCTAAATTGTTTTGCAACAATCTGTTTATAGTTTATTTTATTTTCTTTCTTGTTTCAATCAACCAAAACCCCCCTTTCTAGTAATTGGTAAATACACATTGCTGAGAAATACTTGATTCTCTGTGGGATCGACCTCTTACTTGCTTGCTATACTAGTTTGTAGGTTTGAGTTTTATTTTGATACGGTTTAGGCGACTAAAAATCGCCCATCAAATTGGTGCCGTTGCCGGCTTCGATTTCAGTCCCTGAATCTGTGCCCTTGATTCCAATTTCGGTTCGGTATGAGCAGGTATCTTCCCTGAGCTAGATGTTGATGAATTTTAATTTTGGGGCTTCTGGATTGATTTTGTGCTTAATTGAGGTTGAACTGATTGCGTCGACGATTTTGTCACTTGTAATCAGATTGAGGTTGGACGATTTTGTCACTTGTAAGTTCTAATCAGATTCTATTCTGAATTTGGTAAATTTGATTCTCAATTAGTGGCAGAGCTTATTTGTATTGATTGCAATTGCTTAAGTGTTCTTTTGATATGGGTCAAGGGATTGTTGATAATCTGATATGGTATTGCCGACTTAGTATGCTTATCGCTTTTAATTCGTGTGTGTTTCATGCTCCCTAAAGTCACCTGTATTCATTGATTTTTAGTGATGTATATGACTGAGCATGACTGCAAGAGTTAGAATTGGTTTAACTTGTGCTAAATACTTGTTGCTGAGTTGGGTTTTTCTTGATTTATGGAGTTGGTTTGGCTGAGAATATGTGCTTGGATATGATGTTTCGCTACTCATTATTGGTTAACTAACTCTGTACTGACCATCAAGGCTGATTTTTTCATTTTGTTTGGATGGTCTTTGTTGTTCATCATTCTTGGATGATATAGTTTTCTTGGATGTTGGAATGTGTTTGGTTGTGGTGTGTTTTCTTTGTCTTTTATTTTGGTTAAGGGTGTTAGTACATAGGAATAGTCACCTATCTTGCTGAATTTTATGTTTTGATATTCCTTTGTTACTGAATTGAATCTGCTACCGATTGCTATGCAAGTTTGGCTTGTTTTTGTTGCTGTTTGTGGTGTTGGACAGGTCCCGTACCTATGAGAAGTTGCTGAATTTTATGGTCTGTTCAGAGGCAACACCACTACCTTCACCTGAGTTAAAAGCTTGTTCTGGAATGCCTGAATAATTGTGAGTTTCCTCTACCTCTTTCAATTTTTTTTTTTATTTACTTTGAGGACAAAGTAAGATTTTAAGCATGGGGTAGGGAATTCAAGTGTAGCTCCGTCTTTATATATATGTTAGTTTTCTGTTTTTTGTTTTTTTTTTCAATTTTTGTTATGCATTTCATTGCATTTAGGTGTTATTAACGATACCCTTAGTTTAGTTTGTCCTCTAATTCATTTTTATGAGCTTATTGCATAAATCCCATGACTTGATTGAATTGCTTGAAAATGATTTTTGGAGCATGATTTGAGAATATAATTGAGCAAGTATGGTTCATAGTTGAGGTTAAATTGAAATCTAGCAAAAACATAACCCTTGTGAGTTTGATTTTGGCCTTATAAGGGACTATTCAAAATTATTTCCCTTTTGCTTTTATTGTGTGATTATACTCTCCATATGCTTGTTTTTCATGACCGTATTGCACATGTTTGTTGCTTGTGAATTTCAAATGATTGAGGCATGTTTTCTTTAGCCATATTATACCATATCTACCTTACATATTATCCTTTGCTTGAAGCCCATCTGAGCCTTAAAGCCTATTATATTTGATAGCTCCACAAAAATATATCCTAGCCAATGATTAGCCTGACCCTATCCGGGAATTAGGAGGATAATTGGTGAAAAATCTTTCTGTTGGAGTTGCTTTGAGTGGAGATGATGTATGTATGGTTGTGCATTGTAAGAGGCATAGCCGAAATAAGGTAACCCTTCTTGCATAAATGACTTGTTACTAGGGGCCTAAGGAGGATAAAATTCACTTAGGAGTAAAAGTCTAGTAAGCTTGGACCTAAGGAGGATAAAATTCACTTAGGGGCAAAAGTAAGCATAAAAAAAAAGAAGTCGTCATCCAAATGAAAAAAATTGCATGAGCTGTATGGCTATTGAAATCGAAGAGTGCTTATTGATGTGTATTGGAGTTTATGTTATTGGAATGGTTTGCAAAGTATGGAAGTTTTGGTGTTGTTCTGGTTGGTTGTTGTTCCTTTTTCCCGGATTTTTAGCACCACAAACCTAAATATTTCTCATGCCTCATGTTCCTACCAAAGCCCCATTACAACCCTATAAAAGTCCTCATGATGTTGTTTGCAAGTGATAACTTTCACGGTGTAGAGATCATTTTGGATTGAATTGAGAGTTGAACTTTAAAGCTTAAACACATGAGAGCTTGAGTGAAACACATTATCCCGGCGAGGTTGGATTAAAATTTGCCTTTACTATTGGATCGCTCATATACTTGTTAGGATGTTTGTTCACTTATTCATGGCTCCTATTGCTTAATGTTGCTTTTCTAAAACTACAACATGAAGATCTTATTTGTGGGATGATAAATTCTATATTTGTTTTTCATTGCTTGAGGACAAGCAAAAGTCTAAGCATGGAGTAGTTTGATAGAGTCTATTTTAGTCTTATTTTAAGTATAGATTTGCATATTAATTTAGAGCATATTTTACATATTTTATAGTTAATTTGTATTGTTTAGTTTTCGGAGTCTACATTAGTGTTTTTATATATTTCAGGCATTTTCGGAGTGGATCGTACAAATTTGGAAGTTGATCATAATTTATGGGGATTATTTTATAAATTGAAGGATGGGCTGATCGCGAGCTAAAGTTACGTGTGCAATGCAATTCGGTGGAAAGAAACGGCGTGAAGTGGTGTTGCATCAAGTTCTTCATGTTATGTTATTTATTTGGTTAGAAAGTAGATTAGTTAGATAGAAAAAGATATATTTATATTATATTTTTATATTAGGATAGATTACTTAGTTTGATTAAGTTAGTTTTCAGTATATATACAATTCATACGGCAAAACCGTAGGGGGAGAACATGACCGACCGACTTTGATTACTCCGGTTAACCCTAAGTATGTTTTGTCTTATTTTTATGGAGACCTAAACTCTCCCGTTCTGTCTACAATTTGAAGCTTTGTTTGATTGATTGTGAGTTTCTAATTCTTGTTCCTTATTTTCTATATTGAATGTTTCAACTTCTTTGTGCTTGAATGATTGATTGTTTTATTTTATCTTGTCTGATCAACTTGGTAGAATCAATTCAATTGCTAGGGTTCTGTAGATTCCTGATTGTGAACCTTAACCCAAGTGGCAAACTTATCTCTTTAGGGCTGATTGAACTAATTAGATAGGTAGGAAGTTGGATGTGTTGTTAAATCCCTCTTTAGGGACTGCAAATACCTTGGCTAATCTCTGGACTTAAAGCTATCAATTGGGTTAAATCCTTCTTTAGGGACTGTTCGATTGATAAGGGTTTCTAGGACTGATTGGACTAGTAACTATATTAGGTCGGGACAAGGGCATTCATAGGAAACCTAAAAGGACAAGAGGAAGTTACAATATCAATTCAAACAAATAAAGTGGATGGTTGTAGGTAGAGCGATCTTCTCTAAATTGTTTTGCAACAATCTGTTTATAGTTTATTTTATTTTCTTTCTTGTTTCAATCAACCAAAACCCCCCTTTCTACTAATTGGTAAATACACATTGCTGAGAAATACTTGATTCTCTGTGGGATCGACCTCTTACTTGCTTGCTATACTAGTTTGTAGGTTTGAGTTTTATTTTGATACGGTTTAGGCGACTAAAAACCGGCCATCAGTCACATTGTCTTCCATAAAGGGATTGAGGTTGATAAAGCAAAGATTGACATCATTCAATCATTGCCTTATCCTACTAATGTGTGTGAAGTGCGTTCCTTTTTAGGCCATGCAGGATTCTACCACAGGTTCATTAAGGACTTTTCAAAGATCACCTCACCCTTGTGCGAGCTGCTGAAGAAGGAGGTCACATTTGCTTTTGATGAGAAGTGCAGAATGGCGTTTGATGAGTTAAAGACTTGTCTTACTAGTGCACCAATCATACAAGCACCAAATTGGTCTCAGCCGTTCGAATTGATGTGTGACGCCAGTGACTACGATGTGGGAGTCGTGCTTGGACAAAAAGAAGGGAGAAGCTCTCATGTCATATACTACGCATCTATGATCCTGAATAGAGCTCAAAGGAATTACTTAACCACAGAAAAGGAACTTCTTGCTATAGTTTTTGCACTTGAGAAATTTAGATCTTATTTGCTTGGTACAAAAGTTATTGTTTATACTGATCATGCAGCACTACGTTACTTTTTGACGAAGAAAGAGGCCAAGCCAAGGCTGATTAGATGGATCTTGCTTTTAAGCGAGTTTGACATCGAAATCAGGGACAAAAAGGGTGCTGAGAACCTATTTGCTGACCATCTAAGTCGTATTGTGCAGGGGGAGAATGGACAAGAAGGCGTATTGGGGAGCTTCCCTGACGAGGAGCTGTTACCGGTCTTCGCAATCACCAGCCGCCCCGCCGCCACCCTAGGCCGCCCCGCTGCCGAATCCTCGGAGAAGACTTCCTTCGCAATCGCCGGCCGCCCCGCGGCCTCTGCAGAATCTGAATTTGAATCTCTCCCCAAGGTGAGTTCTCTTCCACGCCCTTGGTTTGCTAACTTGGTCAACTTTTTAGTGTCGGGAGAGTTTCCACCCAACTTTTCAAAGGCTCAGAAGGACAAGATACGCCACGATGCTCGCTTCTACGTTTGGGATGACCCTTACCTATGGAAGCATTGCGCAGATCAAGTGATATGTCGGTATCTTCCCGACAATGAGGTACAATCTGTCCTTAATTTTTGTCATTCCCATGAATGTGGTGGACACTTTGGACCACAAAAGACGGCTATGAAGGTACTTGATGCATGATTCTTTTGGCCACATATATTTCGTGATTCTTATGCTTTTTGCAAATCCTGTGATCGCTGTCAGAGAGTTGGGAATCTCTCTAAGAGGAATGATATGCCACAAACTCGCATGATATTTTGTGAGATTTTTGATGTTTGGGGCATTGACTTCATGGGACCATTCCCTAACTCCTTTGGAAACCTATATATTTTGCTTGCGGTAGACTATGTCTCCAAGTGGGTGGAGGCGAAGACCACCAGAACTGATAATTCAAAAGTAGTTGTAGGTTTTCTCAAGGAGCTATCCTCTAGATTTGGAGTTCTAAAAGCACTAATCAGTGATAAAGGGGCCCATTTCTGGAACAAGACTGTGAGTGCGCTCTTAAAGAAATATCATGTGACTCAGAGGGTATCTACTGCATACCACCCCTTAGACCAATGGGCAAATTGAGGTGTCTAATCACGAGATAAAGACTATCTTGGAGAAGACTGTTGCCCCAAACAGGAAGGATTGGAGTGTCAGACTTGATGATGCTCTATGGGCTTATCGAACGACTTACAAGACTCTCATTGGGATGTCTCCGTTTAGATTAGTCTATGGAAAGGCTTGCCATCTTCCTGTCGAGCTTGAAAATAAAGCATATAGGGCGGTGAAGCAGTGCAAAATGCAGATTGATAAAGTTGGGGAGTTCAGGAAACTACAGCTGCAGGAGTTGGAAGAGTTGAGATTGGATGCCTATGATAACTCCGTCACCTACAAAAAGAAGACAAAGGCATGGCACGATAAACATATTTTGCGAAATGACCTCAAAGTTGGGAAAAAGGTCCTTCTATTTCAATCGCGCCTACAACTCTTCCCAGGTAAGCTTCGTTCTAGATGGATAGGACCATATGTGATTACTAATGTCTTTCCTCATGGTGCAGTAGAGCTACTAAATGAGAAGAATGAAGACATCTTCAAGGTAAATGGTCATAGAGTTAAACCCTATTATGAGAGCTTTGTCAAACAGGACGGTGATGAGTTAGTTCTCACTTAACCAAATGATGAGGATCATTAGGGGGTCATAACGTCGAGCCAACGACGGTAACCAAAGGCGCTGCTTGGGAGGCAACCCAAGGTAATAGTTTAGGTATTATTTTCTTTTTGCATTACGTTTTTTAGTTTATTTTTGGTTTGGTTGGGCATACTAACACTGCAGGAAGAAAGAACAAAGGAAAAGGACGAAAAAGAAGCTGGCCGCCCCGTCGCCAGCCAGGCCGCCCCGCGGCTAGGTCACAGCGAAATCCCTTCGCGAAGATCGTCGGCCGCTCCGCGGCCCTATCCGGATAGAAAATTTTAAAGGGGCCCGAGTGTGCCCCCACTTACCACACTAAATAAACCCTAACCACTCCTTTTTCTTTCCTCTTTCTCACATAGCCGCCCCCTCGCCATAAACTTCTTCTTCTTCCTTCTTCATCCTCTTGAAACTCCATTGAAACTAACCTCCAAGCTTTCTACTTTCACCCAAATCTCCACAAAACTACTCTTTTCTCACATTCTTTCTTCACAAAATCCACCGTATCTCCTATCTCTCCTAGATCTACATAAAATTCGCCCATCCCAAGGATTTCCAAGGGGATTTCTTTCGGATCCACAACGGAGTGAAGGATTTGGGACGTCGGAGAGCAGATCCGACGTCGCAGTGCAAAGATCAGGAAAATCACTAGCCTCCCCATCGCCAGATAACCCGCCCCGCGGCCACCTCTGTCGCCAGCCGCCCCGTCGCCCTCCTTGGCTGCCCCGCGACCTCTGACGTAGCTCGCCATTTGTGAGTTTTTCTTCGCTTCCATTCTTTTGGGTCATTTTCTTAGCTCAGATTTATAATGTCTCGACCACATGGAATGAGTCGCAATCATAAGGAGAGATGGAATGCTCTAAAACTTAGAAATTTCTTTGTAACAAAATTCTTTCATGAACCTACGCTTAGATTGTTACAAATGGATGTATGCACGATGCAACTGTTGGAGCATGGGGGCTTAGGAAAATTTTTAAGGAAGAATGCTCCTACTTATCCAAGCTTATATAAAGAATTTTTAGCAACTTTGAGTGTGGGACGTACAACTATTGATTTTCGGTTGCTTGGGAGATATTTCACGCTATCGAATAAGAGATTGGCACAGCTTTTTGGTATTACTGTTGCGCCGACTGCTGGTTGGCTTGATGTATGCAAGGGAGAGGGCCCTGTGGCTTTTTGGATGGCATCTACTAGGGTGCCTTTTGAGGCCAAGAAGGGCCAGTACAATTCCAGCATTCGCCATCTTGCATTACGACTGATTCACAAGGTTCTGGCGAACACCTTCTTTGCACAGGCTGAGGTCAACAAGATCTCGCTTAAAGATATGTCATTTCTATGGTGTCTGGCGCCAGAAATCCCGGTGGTTCCAGGTTGGGTGGATCTGTTTCTGATGAACTGCAAGGACATCCTGGACAAGCGCAACAAGGCGACCATTAGCTTTGGGGGTCTTATCACTCTCATAGCTCGCGCATGCATCGATGTGAGCACTGTCCATGATGCTCAGCATGGCTCATTTCTGTATGATGAAGCCTAGCTGAGGAAAGCTAGCCACCTGGAGGGCAGGGCGCCGATGTGGATCTGGAGGGCAGGCCATCAGGGGAGGATTCAGTTGAGATTGCCCCGTCATCTCCCTTTTGGCCCTACAACAGCTGATTTTTATATGGGGGATGAGATGGATGAGGATGATGATGATGATGATGAGACTCCCGATGTTGAGCAGGAAGATGTTGATGATGTTCACGGTGTTCAGACAGATATTGGAGGTAGTGGAGCTGGACCTTCTGGCATAGCTGGTGCTGGTCCAAACTACTCCGCACTGGAGCAGAGGATGGCCGATATGTGTCTCCGTCAGGACGCGATGTGGGAGCATCAGCAGATGATGTCGCGTCGTCAGCACACCATGTGGGAGCACCAACAACAGATGTCCCAGCGTTAGGACGTGATGTGGGACCAGCAGCAGCAGCTATTTGTGGAGGTCGACGACATTCGTTAGGATGTCCGTGGCTGGACTTTTCGCCTGGAGGATGTCTCTGAGAGCCAGGCAGCGATTCGACGGATGCAGGAGCAGATGTGGCAGAGGCAGGAAGATTTCTATCGATATGCGTATCCACAGTTTTCGCCTTACCCGCTGCCACCCCCTCCTCAGTGAGCATGTCAGTTGTCTCTTTTCTTTTCCCTTTTCTTTTTATTTTGATGTTTTTGTTCTCTTTTCTGCATTGAGGACAATGTCAGAACTAAGTGTGGGGGAGAAGACTTGTCACGTCTGTATTTTGGTTCTAAGTTGCACTACATTTTGATTTTTAAGTCTGCATGTTTATTTCTATGGGTTGTATGCATGTTTAATTTTCTGCCGTTGTTATTCCTATTCTAAAAAAAAAAGAAAAAAAAAGTTTTAGTTCTTGCATTATTAGTTATTTCCCCATATGGATGCCGCTTGTCCTCCATTTTATCTATTGAGATTTATGCCCCATGATGTGCTTGGATTGTTGAAGCCTTCGGTATATGTTTTCTATACTATTTGGTGGGCATGATTGATTAATGATTGAGCACATAAAATCTTGAATTTTTGGGTGATCTTGAAGTTCTAGACATGTCCTGCTGAGCTTATTTTGGTCTATTCAGGACTACACTTTATTGAGTCCTCTTGCTTGTTGTGTGTACTCTCTTCAATTACTTCCTCTTTGACTTGCATTGAGATATCTTGTTCAAGGCTGCATATTATGATTTCTGCACATGACTTAAACATGATTGAGACACCTTTATTAGCCCACTAATAGAATTGTTTCCATAGACATCAGATCTGTTATATCAGTCAGAAAAACACACGATGTTAAAAATAATTATATGTTAATTATAATATATACATCGGTCCTACTTTATAGACAATGTTAAAAAAGACGTTTTGAAATTTTTTCAAAGCGCGCGTTTCACACTTGAATGAAATTTGAGTCGGTAAAATAGCTAACTCCCAAACACTTAGCCAAAAAAAGAGGAATTTAATTTTTTGGTAAAAAGAGGACTCATCTCCCAACACTTAACAAATAATCCAAATATTCATTAACTTTAAGATCAAACTGGCCGACATACAACACAAACCAGAAATCCCCAAATTGGATGAACAGTGGTGTAGGTGATTTATGGCGATGGGGTTCGATAATTGAAGAAAACAAGCCTTCATCGCCCTAATCTGATCTTCAACGCCGCATTCCATCATCTACTCTGGCTTTCCAGTCATACCAAAGCGAGGTCGTCTTCTGTCCATCATCTTCTCTGGTTTTCGTCTTCAACTAGAGTGGGTCTTCTTCGATAGGGGTAGGTTGCCTTCAACTGGTGTCGCTCATCTTCAACTGATCTCCGGTGCCCCAATCCGTCATCTCCTCCAACTTCTCAATCTACCAAAGCGAGGTTGATTCATGGGTCCATTCGCTCCTTTGTCTTGTCGTCTTCGACTGGTAGTGGCGTCTGTCCCTTGCTTATGTCCTTCATCCGACGAAGCTGCTCATCTCCTTCTTCCAAGCGTAAGCCGATCATCAACAAATTTATTAAACACCCAAATAGAGGTATAAAACCCTAATTTAACAATCCCTATATATTCTGCTTGCGAGAATCCCTATTTTGCTTTCTTATCTCCTGTAAACACTTTGAATGACTCTAGCTTGAAACATGGATGAAAACCCTAATTTGAGAATCCCTATTTGTCTTTCTTATATGGCTCTTTGAACATGGATGAAAATAGTTATTCGATTGTCCCGCAAGGCTGTCAATATTTGCCTAGGCTTAGTTGTGTTGTTTGAGTTGCATGAAGTCCATTATTATCTGCCTAGCAAGCCTATTACCTAGTATTAAACACTAAGATGCATCTTTACTTCAAAATGATCTAACGTGTTTTCCTTTGTTAGTTCCAGGTACATAAGGGGTTGATTTATGACATTACAAACATTTTACAAGGGATTGGCATAATAGAGGAAGAACTGAAAAAGTAAAATCCAAAAGTTTTGTTCAGAAGAGGTAAGTGCATGTTCTTTTGACCACTTCCATTATGTTTTGTTCGATATTGTTCCCATTTGTTCATTCATATTTCCAGATATTGCAAATGTAAATCTGTTTTCTAAGAGGACCAAAGAACATGGAGATATGTGGGGTTGCAAAATCAGGCTTAAAGGAATTTCTTTAGGTGAGGATTGTTGTCTAGGATGATGAGAATCTACTATGAAATTTTTGTTCAAGGTGACACGATTGAATAAGTCTAATGTAGTTGCACGTGTTTTCCTACTGATGATAAGTTATAGAACTATTCACGCAATATCAACTATCCTAAGAATCACAAAAAAAAAAAAAAAAAAACTAAATGGTCATACAAGTTGTCAATGCACATGGGTATGTATTCGTGTTCTCTTGATGATTTTAGTATGGTCAATAACTAAATAGAAGTCAATACATTTTATGAACATAGTTATCACTTTTCACTTAGCAACGAGCACTGAAGTCTTAATTTTTAGACGTATGCTCCTTGTTTCCATTCTTCTTCCAAGTATTTCTTTCCCTTGTCGTCGGAAAGTTTCTGACACATATACTTTGTGTTCTTTTAACTACGTATTGCTACACTCCATCTAACATTATTTTTACTTTGTTTTCTATATAGGATGAGCTATTACACAAGGTTGCCCAGCTTTATAAAGGCAAAAACTGGAAGAAGATAGGTATACTTTGTTGTTAATAACTAATTACTATTGATTGTACACTTCATTATGTTGCTATGCGACAAATGATTTTGCATAAAGGGGGATACTAATTGCATTATTGGGTTGTTGTTTTGATGAATGTGTTGATCTTGATCATAAGCCCCAATTGAGTGCTTTCAAATTGTAATGATTTAGTTTTTCGATAATCATGATATTAAATAAAAAGTTTGTCTTACATTGGATCATGATCGCTTTCTTTTTGAGGAATTCTTTAGGTTTGATTTGTTTGTTTTTATGATAACCTGTATTGATTTGTCTAAATTTTATGGTTGGTTTTGATGATCGGTGGGTGGAGATTTTTACTTGTAGAAATTTACATTGTGTAGGTGGATGTTTGGTCATTTAGTTCCACGAAAGGTTTAAGATAGACAGGCAATTTACATTGTGAATACTTGATGGCAATGTTTACTAATCATAAAGTCTCTCTCTGTATCTGGCATTGTAAAAGTTACTAATTGTATCATTTATGGCTTAAAATAGACTTGTTGCATCATAAGGAAGCCAATACATTCGGGTTGGATCAGCAGCAAGGATATTTAATTGAAGATCTTTCAATTAGTAGTCAGTGCGACAAAGTGAACATTTACATTCCACTTGCATGTGAAAACAGGTTTTTTTTAAACATTTTACATAATGTTTATGGTTTTACCATCAATCTCCCCCTTGATATCTTAAAGGTAAGTTCAATGGGTTCTAGTTCTTATTTTTTTTCATTTCCATTTACGGTTCTACCCCCTTTTATCATTTTATAGTGATGGTATGTATAGCAGCAATTCTGTTATCAAATGAAACAATATTGTGCTTCTTAATAAATGTCTATTATTAACATCTACTTTCTTTGACAATTGTGCTTATAAAGCAGGAAATAGGACCTCAGCTCCCAACTGATGCGACCTCTATGCTCAGATATGGAACAAATCTACTTCAAGCAATCGGGCATTTTGAGGGTATGCTTATCCATACTCATTAGATTTTAAAGCTTAATCCATGTACTTTTGGTTCTTTTTGCTTTTAAATGCCCAATTAGGTGAGTGTGATGACCGATCTTTGCTGCTTTTTAGTTTATGATTCTCACACCAAGTCATAAACCGCCCCTCTGCGTAAAAATAAGTATAAGCAGAAATTAGTTAGGTTAGTGCTACGCTTGAATAATTTGTATTATATCACCTTGTAATTACTAACTATTACTCAATAACTCACACATACTTTGCTTTGTTCAGAAACGATGATTTTGCTC
Source organism: Persicaria tinctoria (assembly GCA_037127255.1). Lineage (NCBI taxonomy): Eukaryota > Viridiplantae > Streptophyta > Magnoliopsida > Caryophyllales > Polygonaceae > Persicaria > Persicaria tinctoria. The sequence goes on along the minus strand of JBANSL010000007.1, from coordinate 11,879,276 downwards.
ATGTTTTGAGGATTTTTTACGATGAAGCTCAAGCAATGAAGTTTGCCTGTAATTCTGCTCGGATGATGGAAGAAGCTTACTCACTTGGAGTCATTATCTTTTATTTTAGTTTGTGTAATACTAAGGACAAAAAATATGCATGTAGATAATATGGACATATACTAATAGATAGAACATTATTGAATGCTTTGACATATTTTGATTATTTGAGAAGTAGCCTATTAATGGATACAAACAGGAAATGAGACATCATTTAATAGAATGAAAAACGATTTTAAAATGTATTAAAACACAACAAAACAACTAATAAAACTGAGGTCTTATGCGAAATTATACATTGTTATTCATAAAGAAAATTATGTTATAATCTTTTTAGACATCGTTTCTTTCAAATATACTAATTTAAATATATACAAATAACATTGTTTTTATAAAAGTTGAATGTTGTATACTATTTTTTAAATGAAATAACAAGATAAAATACAAAGGAAAAGTTAATAAACATGAAATGAATCACCTATAAGTCTATAACTGATATAAATAAGATATTACAACATTGTTTTTGGAAAAAAAAAATATCGATGTTAATGTGAATCTTTTTATTACTCTACATATCTTTAGATAGCTAGAAATACAAAATAATAATGTTTTAACCTTAGGTGAATCAATCATAATGTAATTATATTGATGCATTTAAGTCGATATATATTACAAAGCGAAACGATGTTATAAATCATTATAGACATCGGTTATAAACCGATGTGATAAAGTTTGGATTTTTAACGCCGCCCACTAACACGTCGAATTTTTTTTTTTGATTAACATCGGTTTATACCCGATGTCTATGAACAAAATTCTAGTTGTGGCCCTATTTGACTCTATTCCCACCTTACACATTGTCCTCTGCTTGAAGCCAGTTTGAGCCTAATTGCCTATTCTTTTATAGCTCCACAAGATGATTCCATAGCCAATTATAGCCTGACCCCATCCAGGAATTTAGGAATAGTTGGTGAATATCTATAGTGTGGATGATGGTTTGTAGCGGTGGATTGTATGTTTGAGGTGTATTTATGAGATGTTTGATTCTTGCTAGCATATTTATACTTGGGACCTAACGAGGATAAAATTCACTTATGGGCAAAAGTCAAGGAAAATCATTTGATATAGCATGGATGAAAAAAAAAAAAAAAGAAAAAAAAAAGAATAAAAGAATGAGTTGAGTATGGTTTCTAAAGTTTTATGCTTGAGATTGGTGTTGTCTGGCATTATAGAGATATGGTATGAGAAGTTATGAGTGATTTTATGATTTGGTAGCTTCCTTAGTTCCCGGATTATGAGCACCACATGACCAAAATTGTTTTGTACCTTATATGTTCTATCTTGGCCCCATTACAACTCAATTGAAAGACCTCGTGATTTTTGTTGTGTGTAGAGTCACCAACGGTGGAGAATTAGAACACTGGTGCAAGACTCTTGTAGCTAGGTTTTTGAAGATTGAGTTTTGAGCGTAAACATTTAAACCTAAACACTTGAGCGAGAGTGAAACACATATCCTTTGTGAGGTCTAGAATGAATATGGTTGCCTGATTTCATTGATTATTGCAATTATGTGCTATGATGTTGTTAATCTATTGTGTTTGCTAGTTTTTCATGCACTTAAAGTTTATTGAGGTGGATACATGAATTTCTATTCTGTGGGGCTGCAGAGTTGAGTTGTCTATTGCTTGAGGACAAGCAAAGGTTCAAGTGTGGGGGAATTTGATAGAGCATATTTAGTGTTGCATAATAGATTGCATTTAACATAGTTTAGGTGTGAATATTGCATATATTTAGCCGCATTTACATTATCACTAGTTGAGTTAGAAGAGGCGAAATCTACATGATTTTATGGTTTATTTCAGGTAAAGTAGATTGGAGGTGAAATGAAGTTGAAAAGAGTGAAATCAAGCTAAAGAGATACATAGGAGCTGCTGAAGTAACGGAAGAAGGAGTTCGGAAGAATCTCCAGCTGCCCCGCAGGATGTCCAGCCGCCCCGCGGCTCGAAGGGAAACGGAGGATTTCGCAGAATCGTCGGCCGCCCCGCGGCCCGTGCAGAAACTGAACATCAAGTCCAGATGTTACTTAGGGTTTTTATTAAGTTATTTGGCCGACTTTCTAAAGACTATTTAAGGCTTTTCTAGTTATTATTTTCATTGACCTTATGCACATTATTCCATTGTCGAGAGCGCCGTACGTTGAGCATGAGCAACTAAACTCTCGAGGTTTCGCCTACGATTTGGATCTTTGATTGTTGAATTGTGAGTTTATTAATCTAGTTCTTATTCCTATTCCAATGTTTAGACTTCTTTGTGCTTAATTGCTTGAATGTGTTTTATTCTCTCTCGTCTGGCCGACTAGTTAGAGTAGATTCATTCAATTGCTAGGGATTTGTAGATTCTTCGTAGTGAACCTTAACCCAAGTGGCAATCATATCCCTTTAGGACTCGTAGGACTAATTGGATCTGTAGGAAGTTGAATATATGCTAAATATCGACTCGTAGCTTGATATTGCATGTACCTTGGTTAATTCATATTCTGAATGCTATCTCTAGGTTAAATCTTAACCGTGTTAGGGTTATTTAGAGATAAGGGTTGCTAGGACTCGTAGGACTAGTAATTTACCTAAGATCTGGACAAGGACATTGATAGGAAAAGACAAGAACTAGAGGCTCAAACAGGGATCGAATTCATCAATCGAAGTGATAAATTGTAGGTGAACCTATTTCTCTCCAGTGCATTCTAAAACCAATTTCCTTTGTTTGCTTGCTTCCGCTTTGATAAAAGGCGGATCTTTTTCACACCCAAAAACCCCCCATATTCTCTATTAGCGATTAGACTTGCATTTGAATTGATATATTTCCCTGTGGATCGACCTCTTGTTTAAACACTATACTAGTTGTGAGTTTGAGTATTCTTTGGCAAGAACAACGAAAGGTTTTTCTCTTGTCACATGACCTCTAAATACTTATAACAATTAAATATTAATTAATAATGATAAAAATACATTACCTCAATCCCTTTCGAGGTTAAACCCACTCGTTTTCTTACAAGTTTCAAAATCTGCGATTAATTAGTACGGTTTTGATCTTGGTGCTTGTTGCTCAAGTTGTGTGTGGCTCTAATTTTAAAATTTCTAGGCGTTCTTTTTTTTTTTTCTATGTGGGGTTCGTGGAGTCCAGAGTCAGAACTGGCTAGGTTTGTGATGGTTCTTTCAAGGCAATTCTTTGTCCGGGTAGGAGCTTCATTGGAGTTTCGTCTAAACTACCCAAAGACGATAGAATCCTGTTGTATTGCTAGCTCCCGATGCTACTTCTTGGTGGTGGTTAGCTTTTTTCTTTACATGTGTCCTCATTTTGCTAGTTTTAGGTTTGCTTAGATTCGTCCTGTTGTAGGGTGTGAGCGACTTGTTCGCTGCACCTTTTTTATTTTTGCTTTTTATTGTATGTTAGGTGATTTTCGTATGTCGACTCATCGACCTATGGAGGATCAAGTAAGGATTGAAGATAGTTAGTTGCGGATCTAGAAAATTTTTTAGGAGGGTTAAATATTTTTTTCAGATTTTTTTTGCATGTATATATTGATAGGCTAAAACCTACACCCACAAGCATATGGGATAGGTTGTAGTATATCGAGTGTCAAATCACATGGATTATGTGGTATTGATTGTAAATTCAAACGGATTTAACTAAGCCAAGAAAAATGCGAGAGAAATGTTTACATGGAAATGGATACAAGACAAATCTAGGGTAACGATCACCGCAACGACGCTTTAGAATATTAAAATTAATATTTGTGTCACCTTGTCTGAGATTGTTGAAGGTAGATTGTCTAAGGTAATCACGAATCTCCTTTCGGAATCAAAGTGAACAGGGCCGTCCAATCAAATTTGGAGGCCCGGTACATAAATTTATTAATAATAAATTTTATATATAATTTTTGAAATTTAATAATATCTCATATTAAAATTTCATTATTAGTTTTTTTCATTTAGGGTAAATTACAAAAAATTATCCTTAAAATAGGATACATTTTAGAAAACCACCCATAAATTTTTTAATTAAAGTTATCTAATCCAAAGTACTACGGAGTAACTACTAAGCTATTCTTATCAGTCTTGTGCTATATTAAGTTTATATTAAAAATAATTTAGTTACTACACATTTAAATTTATTTGAATAATTTTTATACACGGTTCACTAATTTTTTTCCTAATAATATACAGATTCCTCAAAATATGTAGTTAAAAATAGTCCAAAGTCATTCAATTAAATTCTCCAGTATAATATACTTCTTAATGATTAAAATAAGAAACATAGTTATCGAGTATATGAATTTTTTTTAGTCGATGTCCATATAATAAAATTAAAAATGTTCCATAATGAAATAACTTTAAAAAAAACTAAAAGATAAATGGTATGTATTTTTTTACTTTCAATAAGTTAAATGACTAATAGACGTTTGTAATTTGATTAAAAAACACATACAGTAATTATTAGGTAGTATTAATGAGAAACAAAAAGGAATATGAAAAGTCAATAGCATTTCTATCAAGTACGTATTAATGGCTATGCATTGAATATTGAATTGAGAAAGTGAAAGATAAAAAGAGAGGTTAAAATGCACAGAAGCACCTGTTGGGTTTCGAACTCGGTCTGCCAGCAAAAAAAATACGCTTTATTCTTTCAAAAACCACTTTGGCAAGAAGCATTTGTGAAATTCTACAAACCCTTTTATTATATAGTAAAATTACATAAATGAGGCCCCGTAAAATCGGAGGCCCTGGGCAATCGCACACTCCGCACATGCCCAGAGCCGGCCCTGAAAGTGAATGTGTCTAAATTGGTTAACACTCTCCTTTCGGACTCTATCAACCAATTTAGACCCTTTAAGTTCTTAGAATTCTAGATGATAATCACATTAACGTCGCATTTCGGTCTCCGCCAATATCACAATCATCCAAAATTCTATGACAATCTAGAAATCCTCAAGAAGTTCAATTTCACTTTCGCACAATTAAACTTCAGGTTTAATCCTATAGTTCTGATAGATTCTAGTCGCCTTTCGGTCTCAATTCACCATCTAAATTCCAATATAGGGTTTTCATCTTTCGATTTCAAACCCTAAATCAGTTCTAATCAATTTTCATCAATTAGGGATGGCACAATAGGAGTAAATCACAAATTAGCAGACAAACGAATATCAAATCTTAACACTGCTAATTCATCATCGGGGTCACCTAAACCCTAGAACGGAGAAATCAAACAAGCATAATATAATAAACGATGAAATAGATTATAGACAGAAATAGATCAAAGTTTATAATAGAATGCAAACCGAAATTTTTGGCCTTGATCCAAAGCTTATACCGTCAAAAAACAAACAACAATGCCTAAACCCCAAAAATTTCAGAAGGCCGAAGCCATGGCTACGGGAAAGTCTCCACACCCCCTTTGCAATTCCAATCCGTACTACATATATTGTAATTTAAGAAAATTACACTTTTAACCCACAAAAATAAATAATTAAATTGCAACCCAACACCTAATTATAAATTAACTCCACCAAATAGCTTGCAAAAATTTTCAATTTCTGCACTTGACAATTTAGCTCCTCGGGTAAAATCCAATATGCTCGCCGCTCTGTATCAACTCTTGAATTTCCTCAATATTAGTCTCAAAATGCATGAAACAAATAAAAATCAGTTGTAGACTCCGAAAATTCAAAATAAAATAAATAAAGCATAAAATATAATAAATATGTATGAAACTGGCATAAACTAATATGCAAATTGTAACCCTAAAATATGACTAAAACAGATGTTATCATATATAAAATTAATTTTTTTTAAATATCTTATAAAAAACCTTAAAGTTGTGATTTAAATAGTCATTTTTAGTGGAAAAATGAATATTATCAAAAAAATATGAGATTTTTTTATATATTTATATATTATAAATAATAGTTTTGTTTAGAGATATTGAAGAAAATCTTAAACTTGTTAATTAATGAGACAAGGGTGATAGTGCCTAGGTGCTCGGGATTGTGGGACTTTATTCTACTCACCCCTCGTGCTAGAGTGTAAGGGGCTCCATAATGATCGTTTTGACGACCCAGGTGGCTATATAAACAAAAAAAGAAGAAGGAATAATCAGTTTAACTTAGGTAATTAGAAGGAAACTCGATATAAACAAGGAAACCAACCATTGTTGCGAACTCGAGGATGAACAACTCTTCTATCTTTAGATCGCTTCTGTACATATTAGTTGATTTACTTTTATCTATTTAAATCCCATCATTTATATTTCTAATCAATATATAATTGCATAATCCGGAAATAATTGTCTCTGTGGGGCCGACCTCGTACTTGCTTACTATACTTAGTTTGTTAGGATTTATCTTTTGCTAGGTGAACCATGATATTTACCTCCATCAACAACAAATACAGAATCATGACCCTTCCTAGTCTTAGGTAAGTGGGGGCTAAGGTTGGTATGACTCTATAGATACATCAATGCTTCATGATCAGTATGGATCACAAACTCATAGGGTAACAAGTATAATGAGCCCGAGTCTGTAGAACACGAACCAAGGCATACAATTCCTATCTTCTTGCTAATGTAAGTAATGGGTCGACCTTCCTGCATTAAAACACCACCAATACCAACCTCAAATGCATCATAGTCAATCTCAAAAGCCTTTTAGAAGTTTGGAAGTGCAAGTAACGGAGCATTCGTCAACCTCTCTCGAAATGTAGCAATAGCCTCTTCTTGGTAGGACCCTACCCCAATGACACTCCTTTCTTCGTGAGCTCAGTAATAGGTGTGGCGATGCTGCTGATGTCTTTGACGAACCTACGAGAAAATCTGGCTCTTAAATAGCTTGGATCTCGTATCTGAGTAACGAATGTTGGATGGAGCCACTATATATAGCTTGTCTCTTAATTCTCTGTATCCCCCTACAAGCCGTCCTTAACACCTATTGATAATTGATAACACACGTTTTATATATGCATTGTAGGTCATATTAGCTTAGATTAGATGAAGATATTGCATGTTTTTATATTAATTCCATATTATATCATTTTGGTATTCGAGTAGGAATCTACACGTTTTTAGTGCCTATTTGTATATTATAGATCCGAGAACGAAAGGTGTAGAAATGAGGATGCAAAAGAGCTAAGAATAGTTATAAGTCTATAACAAGTCAAGAAGAGGCCAAAACAAGCCAAGGACCGAGCTCAAGACAAGAGAAGAAAAGTCCAACTACCGACTCCGTGTCTGTCCGACGGCTAGGGTACGATTTCAATGCGGATCTTTACTTTACTTTTCATTCTATAAAATTCTCTTCTTCATTCTAGTGTTAATTAGCAACAAAAGTGCATAAGAAAAGGTAATTCTCCTCATGGATCGATTTCGGACTTGCTTACTATACTAGCTTGTAGGTTTGAGTTTATCTTTGATATGAACCAGTGGTTTTCCTCCTATCACTTATAACAAAACCAAGGAAGACGATAGTATCGAAGCGAAATTGATAGTTCTTCATGTTGGCAAAAACAAGTGCTACTTTTTTTAAGGCAAATTTACGGAAAACCACCTCTTATACATAGGTTCTTTCATTTAACCACCTCTTAAAGAGGAATAAACATAAAACCACCTCTTATACATATCCTGTCAACAAAACCACGATGCATTTGGTGGAAGCCTCGTATGCTCGCATCTACTCCTTGTCTCATGCGCTTGTTTTCACCATTTTTGCTAAGCTTCGGCTGCTTTGAGCTCGAATAATCCAAATCGCAGAGAACCCCTCTTCATGGATTTAGATTAATGGAGTTAAAAGAGATGAAGAGTCAATGATGTATTTTTTTAATATTATACTCTGTATTTTATAGATAAGATCGAGGACAATTATTCCTTTTCACACTATTTTATAAGTCGATCTGACAGAAAACAGATAAGGGTGGTTGTACGTTGACATTAGCTATATTAGGGGTGGTTTTATGCAAGTTTTTATTTAAGAGGTGGTTATGTGAAAAGAGGAATGTTTAAAAGGTGGTTTTCTGTAAATTTGCCTTTTTTTAATGACGAGGAAACCCACCATTTGACTCCATTTGGTGGCAAACCCCAACCACGTGATCCAACCGGTAAGAGCCACACGCTGGGTAAACCAGCTTGTGTCGACCGGCTCCGCTTAGTGGGTAAGGAGCAAAGCAAGCCTTGGATTGTGTTTAGGCTTATGCAATTATCGCTCAACTGAATCCAAATGCAACTATGCTACATAGAAATTGAAAATTATATCACCAAATCTCCACTATGGATGTCATCACTTGCAAGTAACATGGTGAGGTCTTTGTAATAAATTGTAATGGGGTCATGGTAAAAATATAAGATATCAAAAATATTTAAGTCAAGTGGTCCTAATAATCCGAGAAAAAGATTAGTAGATAACCAGAAAAATACCAACTCCAAAACACTTCACAAACGATTCCAATAACATGTACCCCTTCACAAAATAGTATAAGCACACTTCTCAAATAACCACACAAAAGTCATTCATTTTTTTTCTTTTGATGTTGATTTTTTTTTCTCTTTTTTTTCCCTTTTTTTTTCTTCACTTTTACCCCTAAAACACACATAGGTTTTTTTTTATGACGAGGAACCCACCTTTGGTCGCAAACCTTGAGCATGTAACCCAGCCGGTAAGAGCCACGCACCAGGTAAACCGGCTTGCGCCAACCGGCTCGATCCACTGGAAAGGTTTGTTAACACACATAGGTTTTGATAATGAGAATCCCTCATATCTGTAAGGTGGTTTGTTATTTTGTAAAAAGGATTATAATGTTATATTATTAACTATTTAAAGTCTATTAGCTCAAGATAGAGCAATGTGTTAAATACATATAGATGTAGGTTCGAATCCTACATAGACTATTTACACCGTAACATATGTAACAGAAAGAAAAATAGTATTTGAACAAGTGGCAAGAGAATATAAATGAGCGACAAAAACAAAGTAGCAAGTGACATGCGAAATGACCGCTCTTTATTTACCAATTCAAGGCAAGACACGATTAAAAATGTAAAACTCTATACAAGTCTTCAAGACTATATTATTTATGCTTGATTTTTTGGCGGAATTTTTTTTTAATTTTGAAATGTGACCAGCAATCGGTAATATAGGTCACTAAATTTATTTGCAAAACTAGCATATTAGCTCACTTTTGCAAATCCCCATACTTGCCTACATTTTTGCAAAAAAAAAACATATTTCATATGCTAGTTATGCAAAATGACATTAACTATATACGCTCGATTTGTTTTTCTCCCCGTCAAACAAAACGTTGGGAGAACCGATAGCCATGGAGGAGTCCTTGGATTGTCTTGAGAGGAAATAGATGAGAGATGTTGTATTGTTCTATTGAACTGAATTCGGGAAAATGTTCTTTTCCTTATTACAAATGAGTCTTATTTATACTAAGAACTATAAACTTGGGCAATAAGCTAGGACTTCTAGAAGGGATTACATCAGAGTGACATCACAAGGTGATGTCACTCAATCTTTGAGTGACATCACACAAACTTTGAACTCACATCACTCCCCCTCAAGCTTGGGAATGGAGAACTGATTTATCACACCAAGCTTGCCCATCAGTTTGTGATGTTGCTCTTGGTTCAATACCTTGGTGCTCTTGGTTCACACCAAGCTTGCCCATCAGTTTGTGAACAGATCAGTAGGAACATACATTGCTTCAATTTCCTTTCTCATGACCTTGTCACGCACAAGGTGACAATCGGCCTCAATGTGCTTTGTACGTTCGTGAAAAACAGGATTCCTCGCAATATGCAACGCAACCTAATTGTCGCAGTGCAGTTCAACTGGATGTTCCTGCTTCACGTTTAGATAGTTCAAGAGATTTACCAACCAAGTGATTTCGCAACATGTAGCTTCCATTGATCTGTATTTTGATTCGGCAGTGGACATGGCTACAAACGTTTGCTTCTTGGTTCGCCAAGATATTAAGGATGCTCCTAGAAATATACAGAATCATGTAAGAGATTTGCGAGATATTGGGCATGATTGCCAATCGGCATCACAGTAGGCTCTCAATCTCACATCAGATTCCTGAGCAAGTAGTAGCCCTTGACCTGGTGCCTTCTTTAAGTACCTCAAGATGTGTTTTGCAGCCTTCCAATGCTCCACACATGGCTCCTGCATAAACTGGCTTAATACCTGCACACTGTAGGTGATGTCCGGTCTGGTGACAGTAAGATAGATGAGCTTGCCTACCAGCCTTTTGTATAAATGAGGATTCCTCATACGCCCCCCTCTCTAGTGAGCTTTTCATGACAATCCAGAGGTGTGTTTAGGGGCCTAGCAATGCTCATCCCCATTTCTTCAAGCATCTCTAATGTGTACTTCTTCTAATTGATAAACACTCCTTTAGTAGACCTGTCAACTTCAATTCCTAGTAAATATCTCATATCTCCTAGGTATTTGATATGAAATTGACTTTGGAGATATCCTTTGAGCTTTGTAATCTCACTTTTATTATTTCCAGTTATGATCATATCGTCCATATATACAAGGAGAGCAGTGAAAGACTTACCACTCTTCTTTGTGAATAGAGAGTAATCGGCTTTGGATTGCACAAACCCAGCTTTCTGTACTGCACTTGAGTACTTGGCAAACCACTGCCGGGGCGCCTATTTCAGTCCGTATAACAATTTCTCTAGTTTGAAAACTAAGGATGAGTTGTTGGCCTCATCAAAGATCTCCCCCTGAGGACAACCAGTAGGAAGCTCCCCCTGTTTAGAGGCTTGCAACCTCTTTAGAAAGGAATAGGCCGGGGGCAACGTCATGTACACCTCCTCCTCTAAGTCGCCATGGAGGAAGGCGTTGGTGACATCCATCTGGAGTAAAGGCCACTTCTGAGCGGCTGCAATGGCCAAGAGAGTGCGGACGGTGGTCATGCGAGCAACTGGCGCAAACGTTTCAGAGTAGTCAATGCCCTCAACCTGTGTAAATCCACGAGCAACCAAGCGAGATTTATGGCAATCCAAAGATCCATCACTGCGAAATTTGAGCTTAAAAAGCCATTTGCAGGAGACAAGTGATTTCCCTTCTGGCAAAGGTAGAACTGTCCAAGTGCCATTCCTCTCTAGTGCATCCAACTCCACCAACATGGCATCGCACCAAGCAGAGCTTGTTAATGCATCACTAACAAAAGATGGCTCAGTGAGAGTAGCAGCATTGGTCATAAAAGCATGATAGTCTGAAGAACAAGATGAATAAGAAAAGCAAGAAGTAATAGGATAAGGAGAAGACTTAGCATGAGAGGAAGAAGCACTGGTAGGTTCCCTGAAGGCCATGTGTACATAGTCTTTCAACCAATCGGGTGGCCTATGCACTCGAGCTGACTGGCGAGGCACAATAGAATCAGTGTGAGGTGGGTCATCAAAGCAAGTGGATACTGGAGTGGGTTCATAGTCGGCATGAGAGGCAGAAGTGAGATCAGTAGTCTCATCTGAAGGTGACACATAGTCCATGGGAAAATTGGAATCCACAAACTCATTGAGAGATTGAGGATATTTTGTTTCATCAACATGCTCAGAGTGCAATTGATATGGAAAAATAGACTCAAAGAATTTCACATCCCTGTTGACCAAGACCTTTTGAGCTTTGAGATTGTACACCTGATCATAACCCTTGATGCAAAATGGATAGCCCAGAAACACACAGGGGTCAGACCTTAGGTGAAACTTCTTTGAAGAAGGAAGAAATGTTGTGGTGATGAAACACAAACACCCAAATACCCGCAAGTGACCATACTGGGGTGGGGATTTAAATAAGATTTCACGAGGAGATTGATTTTTTAAAAGAGGATTAGGAAGTCGATTGATCACATAGGTGGTTGTAAGTAGACACGGCCACGGGTCCGACCCGCCGGGTCGACAACCTGGGGAGGGTGACCCTAACCCTGACCCGGGGTTGGGACGGGTCGGCGGGTTGGGTGACCCGGCAGGTCGGCGGGTCGGACTGGCGGGTCGGCCACGTGGCACCAAATCGGGTACCCAACGAGTTTTGCGGGTTAAACCCAAAATAAAACTCAACTCAAGTATTTCACCACACTTTCGGAATGGAAAGATTTAAGGTTGACAAAACATGGTATGTGGGAAGATATATATATATAGATATCTTCATTCCACTCCCATTATTTCATCACACTTTAGATGTGGGAAAGAAAATGTTGGATTGTGGGAATGACAAGTAGGGTATGAGGATCTATATATAGAGAAAATAGAGGTATGTAGCCCACTTTCGATGTGGGACAGAAATATGAGATATGAAAGAAAATGTGAGAAATTGATATTTAAGTATATGATGTAAAATGTAATGTAATTAAAGTCTTTGGATTATATGGTGGAATATAATGTAATTTAAGTATTTGGATTATATGATGTAACATATAATAATATAATTAAAGTGTTTACCTCTTAAGATTTAATGAAATGAATAACACATGGTGATGAAACATCATGATACAATATATCATGTTATGTTGGATTAATCTTTCTATTTAACTTAATTGATAGTTGTGTTAATCCATTAATCAATCATAAGTATTTTATTTTACTTGCATTATTATGCTAATTTCTTGATCAATGATTTCAAATCTAGGTTCTTCTTCATATAGATATGTTAAACTTTCTCGTTTAATGTTGAATTAGCCACATGTTGTGTATACACTTAATGATGATGTTATTAGAATTATATGCTTGGGTTGCTTGTTATGACGTACATGAAAAGACACATTGAAAAAGTATTGCCAATATTATATTTCATTCTTGTGTTTGAAAATCCGAAGTTCTATATCATTTTGAAAATAAACGAAAACTCGACATTAAGGATACTATACAAGTGTAACGGCTTTATCAATAACAATATTTGTATTATTTGAAATTATATCATAAAGACTCCTAACTTAGTATCATAGAGAATGATATAGAATGATTTATAAGTATGGATTGACATTAAAAACCGAATGGTAGAGATTGAAGACATGATGTAGTTTCTAGTTTCTACCGCTATTCTTGTCCCACATTGAAAACTAGAGGAAAAAGGGGGTGCTAAGTCTATAAAAGGAGAAGCATGGGGGTGCTAAGTCTTACATTGCCATTGCATATTACATTATGTAATATTATGAATTATTCTAATAATAATTTATATAATTTACATAATAATTATAAATTAATTTTATTAAAAATAAATTTTTTCAAAAAATAATATATTTTAAAATGGCGGATTGACCCGGCGGGTCGAACCGGGTCGGACCCGCCGAGTCACGGGTTATCTTTTCCCCGACCCTAACCCTGACCCTCAACCCGAGCTGACCCGTGGACCCTGACCGGGCGGGTCACGGGTCGACCCGCCCAACCCGTGACCCGTGGCCATGTCTAGCTATAAGTATGCTTTCCCCCCAAAAATGAACAGGTAGATTGCCCTGGATCATGAAGGCACGGGCCATCTCAAGGATATATCGATGACGCCGCTCAACACGCCTGTTTTGCTGAGGAGTATAGGTACAAGAAGACTGAAGGATGATGCCTTGAGATTGCAAAAACGAATGCAGCTGAACATTATGGAACTTAGTGCCTTGATCAGATCGAATGTATTTGACACTAGCATTGAATTGAGTTTGAACAAGCAGGATGAACCTTTTCAATTCAAAAGACACCTCACTCTTGTACTTGAGCAGAAATGCCCACACACTTCGACTCTTGTCATCCACCACTGTTAGAAAAAAATTGAAATCCTTCTCTAGTGGGGGTGTCGTAGGGACCCCAAACATCGCAATGAAGCAACTCAAAGATGTGGTCAGCAATGGAAGTGCTAGTAGGAAAAGAACAACGAGTTTGCTTGGCCAATGGGCAGACAGTGCAATCATGATCAAAACTGGAATCACTATTATTTGCAATTGAAGAAATATGTCTCAACTTAACAATGGGAGCATGCCCAAGACGTAAGTGCCACAAAGAAGTAATGTTTGACAACTTGGATTTTTGTTTGGGAAGAAATAAAGGTAAAGAAGACGTAGTAGTAAGGCTGTGGGAAGGAGCCAGCTCATGAAATATGTGATCTCGAACCCATCTTACTATGCTTGGTTGCATCGGTTGCGTATGGGGATCGACCGCCCACACGGCACGGCGACCGATGGTGCCACTAGTACCAATGGGCTCTCCTCTCTAGAAAAATTAAGGATAGGGGGCTTTAGTGCATATTTCGGTTGTTTGCCGATCTCAATCATGTTAGTTGAGCAAAGTGCAGGGAGAGGGACATGGACAATTAGGTATTTTCTCATTAGTTTAACATTTCAATAAACGGAAAAATGGTAGAGGTGGTGATTTGTTGATGTCAAGTGTATAACAGGTGGTTTATTGTAATTTATATATCCTATAAGAGGTGGTTAAGTGAAAGGCTTTATATTTAATTGGTGGTTTTATGTAAATTTACCTTTAATTTATTGCTTATAATTTTTGCTAGACTTGTTCACATGGTTCTAATGTTTAGTATATATGCTTATTCAAGAATAATCTTTTGTGTTGATATCCTTTTTGAGCATTTGGTCTCATATAGCTAGATTTCATTTTAAAAAAATTGCTAGCTTGTTGCTTGTCAAATCCCCGGGCATCACTACAAGTTTAATTAGGTATGGGTAATATTTTTTAGAATTTGTGTTTTACCACCTTTACATGTAAACTTAAATAATGGCTTTCTACTCTTGTCTATTTTTTAGATTCTAGGTTTTTCAAATTTAAGTAGTATCCATCTCCCACTGAACTTACCTTCTCTAAGTGCTTAATACTTGTAAAATTTTGATTTTCTTGCCCAATCTGCCTAGGTAATGGAATTTTGAAACCAAAAAAAAAACCCTTTTAGTGTTTTTGTGGTTTCACTTCATATCGTGATTCTGTGCAGGCATACTTATTAAAGTCGGCAATGCATTCTGATCACTTACTAGCTCTTATTTTGAGCAGGTAAGAAAAACAAATTACTATTTTTCAATCATTCAAGCACAATACGAGATTTGGTAAAATAACGTTACTATTCTCATGATGATTTATGTTGCTAATTAATACAATCTATTCTTTAAAAAAAAGATTAAAATGTGGTTTTGTACATTATTGTTTATATGGCTAAACTTTAAGAAATTCAATTAGAATAGATATACATTATACTTAATTTATTATATTCCTCTTTCATGAAAGAAGTAGCTAAAAGTTTATTTGAGACATACATTATACTCCGTATTTAACAAATTATTTTATATTTTGATGATAAAAATGAAAGCAAAATATATGTATATATAGTGGAAGGTTCACATGTGGTTTGATGCTTTACTGGTCTCTCCTACACTCCTCTCTCATCTTTCATTCATTCTCAAGACCAATGATGCTCCTAACAATCATTTATATGTGCAATTTGTATTTTGTTTCTATCTATTTGATTATGATCAGCTAACGACTACTCTAATCGTACGTGGCTTGACTAGTCTATTGTTTTGTGAAGCTTGCAAGTTTTTCTTAGTTAGTGAGTTGGAAAATTGTTTCTAGGCTGGGCTTTATGATTTTGGATGAACTTCACTTATCTAGAGCTCTTTAGAGATGCACTTAGATTTAATATGGATCACTTTAATTCCTCTATATATTTACTTGATATATATATTCTTATGTTTAGTATCATCACTCTTTGCAACAGACTTGATGTGCTGATGTGACTTTATTGATAATTGATTCATATGTTGAAGATTGATTATTTATATATACCAATTTGCAGTGACTCTACATAACGGCGAAGGCGATAAATAATAACTCACATATGATGGATTCAAACAGAAGAGAAGTGGCAAAACATGTGGAAAAGTTTGCTTTGTGAGCTTAGACATAGTTTGATTTACTATGTAATTAATGTTTTGTTACAATCCATGAGCATTAATAAACTACTGTATGGTTATGTACGAATATCAATGATATTATCTTAGCTATAAAGATTATTGTATTTTAATTTTCATGATGAAATGTATTATAGTTTTTAATATATATTTGTTATTTAATTACTTATTTATAGGTATTTTATAATGGTAAATGAACCACTACAAAAGGTCTGAGATAAAGAGCTAAAAAACCGCTTCAATAGGCTCAAAAAAACATTTCTGTCTGATCATGAAACCGTCACATAATGCTTTGGAAGCTGCTACGATAGGAATATTTAACCGTCGGCATAACCGCTACATTTTGTAGCGGTTTTTTTAGTTTTAGTGGCGGATTTTCACTTCAAGGTAAAAACCGCTACAATAGCTATAAAGACCGCCACCTTTGACCTAATGCAGCGGCAACTGATGTAGCGACTAAAAAACCACCACATTAGCCTTTAAGAGGCGGTTTTCCTATTTTTTGTGGCGGTTTTTGGCCGCTACCATAGTCGTTTTATGTAGTAGTGTCAAGGTCACTTGGAACCTCCCCGTTGTTTGATGGATCCATGTAGAACATGCCCTGTAGGTATCTACCAAACGCAATCGTCCTTATCCTTGTTGTCCTGAACAACACAGAGATCATAGTCAATATCAACATGGAATATGTGATCTCGAACAAGTTTAGAAAGGGATAGTAAATTGAAGTGAAAGGTAGGTACAAAAAGGACATTGTGAAGAGCGAGATTAGGCAAATGCACAGATTCAACATGTGTAATTGGACAAACACTACCATCAGCAAAGTTGATGACAGATGGAGAAGAGACTTTAACTGGATCTGAGATGATAGACCAATCGGATGTCATGTGATCCGTAGCTGCACTTTCCATGATCCACAATCTGATAGAGTGAGCAACATTGAAACAAAACTTACCTACAAGGTGAGACTCATGTGAGGAATTGTCTGCCTGACGAAGAAGAGAGATAATGGAGCCAAGCAATTTCTGATTATCCATAAACAAGCCTGAACTGGTGGAGCCAGATTTCTTAATCTGATCTGAGCTCTTAGACTGAGACACTTGAGGCTTGTATTTGCTCTTGGAGTGCCAACTGGGGTAACCGATCAGCTCCCAACATGTCTCCATTCGATGATTACCCAAGCAGTGACTGCACTTAGCTCGACGAGGCTTGTCTTCTTCCTGCTTTGGAGAAAGAGCAGCCCTCGTAGATCTGACATCATCTTGCTTGGCCAGAAAAGCAGTAGTGGCATCAACAGTCTTGGTAATCTTCTTGTCTGAAGGTTTGCGTCCCTGATCACTCTGAAGAAGCAAGGAGTGTGCAGTACTAGGAGTTGGAAGAGGGGTGGTCATAAGGATCTGACGACGAGATCCATCATACCTCTCATGAAGCCCCATGAGAAACTTCATGAGTTTGTTCTCCAGATCAGCATCAACTGCTTGTTTCTGCAAGTCACACTCACACTTCCCACATTTTCACTTGATTTGCAGGGAGAAATACAGATTGTCGGCGCCACAAGCCTTTGAGCTTCGTGAAGTATTAAGTCAGATCTGAATCCTTCTTGGGACACTAATGAATTTCTCGAGTGATTTCAAACACCAGAAGTCCATTCCTCTGACCATAACTTTCCTCTAAATCAAGCCACATCTCCCTAGCCGTATCATATTCATCAATTGTGTTATAAATGTCTTTAGACACAGTATTAAGCAACCAAGAGCACACCATATCATTACATCGATCCCATTGAAGAGCATTTTCAGGAGATCTAGCCAAGGATCCATCAATAAGCCACAATTTGTTTTTGAATGACAAAGCTTTAGTGAATGATCTACTCCATCTACGGTAATTTTCTCCAACCAATTGAATGGAGCAGAGATTCATACCAGAGTTATCTCAAGGATGGATGAAAAGCGGATTCTGCAAGTATGTCATGGTGATCTGCGATCCACGACGACCGGTTGTGACGGAGCTTGGAGAGTGTGTTGGAGAATTCGTAGCCATGGTGAAGCTGAAGAATATGAGAGAAACGCATATCTGGTGACGAGAGCAAACCACCACTTCAGATCTCCAGCGAGAGATGCAAATGATCACAGATAAGAGAGAGATGATCGCGATCGAACGCAGCTCTGATACCATCTTGAGAGGAAAGAGATGAGAGATGTTGTACTGTTCTATTGAGATGAATTCGGGAAAAGGTTATTTTCGATCCTTATTACAATTGAGTCTTATTTATACTAAGAACTATAAACTTGGGCAATAAGCTAGGACTTCTAGAAGGGATTACATCAGAGTGACATCACACAAACTTTGAACTCACATCAGATTGCCGCAATCGGGCCGTTCTCATCGGGGATTGCGGAGGAAGACGATGAGATCGAGATATGTCCTCCTCCAACACCTTTGTCGCCGGTGACGACTAGAAATCAAGCGCCACCGCAACCGCCAGGGAATCTGTCTTATGCGTTCTTCTTTAATTACGATATACGTACATCATCCTTGACGCTGCCATCAGATCTCCTCGAGCCCCTCGTTGCTCCTCTGGACTGCGGGTAAGACCTCCTTGACGGTCTTCTATACGAGAGCGCTCCTATCATCCGAGGTCTCTTAATCGTCAAAATCACAATCTCTATGGATAATGATAACAACGATTCCATCCTTTCCCTTACCCCGGTCTCTTTAATCTGCGAGAGAGGTGAAGTGAAAGAGTTGCTTCAATGGGGGGGGGAGATCAAACAAAGGAGAGGCATGCGCGATGGGAAGAGAAGAAGGTGGAAGTGGGAGTGACTGCAATTGTAGGTTTTGCAATTAGGGGTGGGGTGGGGGTTCGACCACAATTGTCGTCTGCAATTGTCCAGGATGTGCAGTTGCCATCTGCAATTGCAATTCGATTGTCGTATGCATCAGTTCAATTATTTTTGGTTACAGTTGCCGATTGAAATTCATATTTTGCAATTGAATGACTCGATAATGGAATTTATCTAATCCAATCATGTTCGGGCTACAATCATGTATTTAGGTTGTATCAGTGACAATTTTCAATGGAAATACGAAGGAGTACATCAATTTAATATTGTGACAATATGTAACAATATGCTTCTCTTATTAGTGTTTATGTAAAAATATGTTTCTCTTATCTTAGTGTTTTAACTTGGGTGATGCAAAGTGTGCCGTTACACACATTTTAGTGTAGGCTTTAGGACTTAGGGCGGTAGGGACTAAATCCTAAATCATACTAAACACTGAAATTCATCGGCTTAGCTTTGGCCACTCTAGAGTTTATTCTCTTTTTATAAGTTTTAGTTTATATATTAGACACCACATTTTTGTTGACTTATATGATTAGCTCATTTAGGGTTACACTTCCTTTGTCCTAGAGTTTTAGTTTGGTGACACATATTTTATTATTTTGTAGACAACAGTGGTGACACTTATCCCCTTAAAAAAATTCTTACCCTAAAAAAAGTGTCGCAAATAAAAAAAATTAAATTGTCACTACATATGTGGCACCATTAGTGTTGACTGGATAAGCTTGGTGACATTGTTCTCTTAAAAAAAACTTAATTGTAACCCAAAAAAATTATCACCACATGTGTGTCACCATCAGTGATGACACCGATAAGGTTGATAACACTTCCATAGTAAAAAAAAAAACTTACCTAAAAGAAGTTTTCACCAAAAAATAAGTTGTCACCAACAGTGTCATCGCTAATAAGGGTGGTGACATAGACCTAGTTAAAAAAAATTGTACAAAAATATTGTCACCAACAAATACTATTACCAGCAATGTCATTACTGATAAGGGTGGTGAAACTGACCTCCTTAAAAAAACTATAAAAGAAAAGTTCTCACAAAAAAATGTTATCACTACATGTGTCACTACTGATTAGAATGATTTCACTGACCTCGTTAAAAAAACTTTAAAAAAAGGATGTCACCAAAATAAAAATTGTTTTAACCACACGTGTTACCAACAATGTCACCGCTGATAAGGGTGGTGACACTGACCGCATATGCAAATGAACTCACGTATCGCTACGTAGACAACAATGAATCGATTTTAGTATATTTATATAGATATATAGAAGATTGATTCAATAAAATTTTAAAAAATTGAACTAGTGGAATTATATATGCGAAAGCGGTTAGGTGGTCACGCGGAGTATTAAAATCACAAGTGTCCAAGTTGCTCTTGTTTTCCAAGACTTGTACGTCTCACAATAACGTCATTACAAGAAACTATAGTGATAAGGCGAATTGACCCGGCAATAATGTGCATTATTGATTCTACTGCTCCCAGATTTCATTTCCAG
This sequence comes from Persicaria tinctoria, assembly GCA_037127255.1. Lineage (NCBI taxonomy): Eukaryota > Viridiplantae > Streptophyta > Magnoliopsida > Caryophyllales > Polygonaceae > Persicaria > Persicaria tinctoria. The sequence continues at coordinate 11,858,944 of JBANSL010000007.1, read as the reverse complement.
CAAAACAAAACACAGCTCCTTTCCACTAACACCTTAACATCCATCTCCAGCCATGTTATTGCTCAGCCTTGCTTCTCTCAGATTTAGGGATTTGGATTCAAGAACACGAACTAGGAAGCCATGGAAACGAAAATTGAAGCTCTCGATTTCTTGCTCTCAACAGAACTCAGTTTGTTACAGAGAGAGAGGAGGGAATCGGTTTAAATAACCAAAAGAGATGATCACGTGATAGGCACGTGATCATTTAAGCAATACATGGGATGAACCCGGTTTAACATAAAAATAAAACTAAACCGGTTCATATTATAACAGCTTCCACGCTCATCTCTGTAATTGGCTCCCATCCCGTTAAGAAGGCTTATCAAAAGGGTGTTTCCATCTGGGAAGCAAAGGATGACCTCGATAAGCTTGTGGAAACCATCACTGTAATCAAAGCTGCGCTTCCTGATGCTGAGCAGCGGCAAGAAAGCAACGATTCTGTCAAGAATTGGGTTGAGAGGGTCAGGGACGTGTTGTACGATGCTGATGATCTGTTCGATGAGGTTGCTACCGATGAGATGCGTAACCAACAGATAATCAACGAAGACAAGCTCCTGAAAAAGGTACGAGCTTCTTACTCTAAGTTCAACCCAGTCTCTAGAAATTCAATTGCAAAGAAAGTTAAGGCTATCAGAAAGAGGTTACCTGCAATCGCTAATGATATGGACGAGCTTAAATTTGTGATTCGTCAACCAGAGGAACTGAAAAGCAGTGCATGGCAAGGAAAAGATCCAGGGTCTTTTATAAATTCTCAGAAGGTCTTTGGTAGAGATAAAGAGAAGAAATCTATTTTAAAGTTTCTCTTACAAGATCAGTCAAATGATAATGTTTTAGTTACTGCTATAGTTGGGATAGGAGGTATGGGAAAATCGACGCTTGCCCAACTAGTTTACAACGATGAGGAGGTTAAAAAGAATTTTCACAACAGGTGGTTTGCATACATTTCTAATACATCAGATGATACAGAAGTCATGGGAAAAATCTTTCAATCTGTTTGTGATCAGCAAACCTATGACGGTTTTCGTCTACCCCAGCTACAAGTCAAAATTAGGGAGTCTATCGAGGGGAAGAAATTTTTGCTTGTCCTAGATGATGTGTGGGATGAAGACCATGCTACGTGGAAACATCGAATGAGTTTGTTAGAGGGTTGTGCAAAGGGGAGCAAGATAATTGTCACCACAAGATCCTTATCTGTTGCGATTAGGGGTGGGCACAAATCCCGCAAATCCCGATCCCGTCCCGGTCCCGTCCCGATCCCGTCCCGATCCCGGTGGGATTTAGGACAAAATAGCGAATCCCGCCCCGATCCCGTCCCGCAAAAATTATGCGGGACGAAACGCGGGACGATCCCGGTGGGATCCCGCAAATCCCGTCTCGTTCCGCATATAATAATAATAATATTAATAATAATAATTTTTATAATAATAATAATAATATAATAATAATATTATTCTAATATTATAGAATAATAATATTATAATAATATTATTATTATAATATTATAGAATAATAATAATATATTATTAGTATTATTATTTTGAGCAAATATTATTTATAACTATAATAATAATTTTCAATTTTCAATTTATAATATTATTATTATTATTATTATATAATATTATAATATAATTTAATAATAATATAATTTAATAATAATATTAATTTATAATAAAATTATTATTATATTATTATTATTATATCATATTATATTTTTTTCTTGTAAAGTATAATTATTTTATAATAATAACAATAAAAATAAGTAATATTATTTTATTTTATTTTTAATTATAACGTGGGATTATTATTATTTTTTTATTATTAATATTATTTTATTATTATTATTATTATTATTATTATTATTTTATTATTATTATTATTATTATTATAAAAACAGATTACAAGAAATTAGTGGGCAACCGAGATACTATCTGGACACCCACTCCTTTAGCGATAACAAAGTCAAGTCTAGTAAAAATATAACGTGCAGCACGAGCCCCAGCATCCTGAGATACCGAGAATTTCTGAATCCGCTTCAGCAATGCAACCGCATCTGTATCCAACTCCCCCAATGAAGAGAATGAGAAGGGTAGGAAACCATAACCAGCCGCCGTACACAAATCTCGATACTTGACACACTTACATCGAGCAGCATCAACAACAGCACGACCAGGCATAAAGTCATAAATTCCAGACTGAGTCAATGGAGAGGATCCCATCAGATCGACACACACATCCCGCCCATTTAGAGTTACAAGAGGCAAATAGCTAATTAAATACGGTATTCTTCCTAACTATCAATCGATAATTAGACAATATTGGTAAATCTCGTCTCAATTCCTTTCCGTCCTGATCTAGTAAGATAATGTAGCCAAATATGTTGAACATTATAATTAATTATACAATCATTGTATGAATTAATAATAGTATTATAATATTATTATTATTATTATTATTGAATAATATAGTTGAGAATAATACCGTATTCAACATATTATACTAAATAATGAATTATGAAAGCATTTTTTCACTTTGCGAATTTATATAATATTTTATTTTTTTTATATGCGGGAAAGGCCCGTCCCGTCCCGATCCCGTCCCGTCCAGACACCATCCTGTCCCGAAAAAAAAATGTCAATCCTGTCCCGAAAAAATTTCGCGGGACAAGTCCCGTCCCGTGCCCACCCCTAGTTGCGATGGCCATGGATGCATTAGAGACTCATAATTTAGAGGGCTTGTTAGAGGAGGAGTCTTGGGATCTTTTTAAAAGTTCAGCCTTTTCTCCACAACAAGAGAAAGATTTGATAAGGGTTAATCTCGGAAGAGAGATTGTTAAGAAGTGTGCAAATGTTCCTCTAGCCATAAGGAGTGTAGGCAGCCTTCTTTTCACAAAGGATACCAAGGAATGGGAGTCGTTTAAAGATGAAGAGCTGTCAAATTTAGAGCTAAATGGCGATTCAGTTATACAGACCCTAAAATTGAGCTATTACCACCTACCGTTCTACTTGAAGCCCTGCTTTGCTTATTGTTCAATCTTTCCAAAAGGTCGTACTTTTAAAAAGGACGAATTAATATATCTTTGGATTGCACGGGGATATATTAAGCCCAATAATGAAAAGCAAACAATTGAGCAGGCAGGTTATTCATATTTCATGGAATTGTACAGGACGGTTTGATTGGATTGAGATATCTAAAAGCAAGTTTACAATGCATGATTTACTTCATGATCTAGCACAGAGTATAGCTGGAGAGGAAATTATTACTCTAAACAAGCCACGCAATCTAGTTAACAAGAGGGCACGACATGTTTGTGTTGGTCCTGAGGTAGATATTTCATGGGCACGTGAAGGCGGTGTAGTTCAGATTCTTAATACTAGCTGGCAACTACGTTCATTGGTATTTTTCCCCCAGAAGGATCCAAATGCAAAATTTAAGCTAATATCGAATATTGATCAACCGACGTTCAGATACAACAGATGTTTGCGTGCATTGAGTTGACTTATGATGTTTGGAGTTGTATTGGGGAGTTAAAGCACTTGAGATATCTTAACCTATCCAATAGCCTGTTCGTAAGCCTTCCCGATTCCTTGACGAATCTATTGAATTTGCTTACACTGGACATTAAAAAGTGTTTCTTTTTGGAGGCATTACCTGATAGTTTCAGAAAATTGATCAATCTGAGGCATTTGAATATAGAGGGTTGTCATAAGTTGAAGCATATGCCACCTGGGATGGGGGAGCTGACTTCTTTACAGAAGTTGACTCTTTTTAAGGTAGGGGAAGCAATTGAGGGGGTTCAAATGAGTGGACTTGATGCATTGGATGGATTCGAGCTTAGAGGAGAGTTGACAATCAGTTTTGAAAATGGCATATATCAATTCTACGATTGGGATGGAGATGAATGCTGGAAGCTACCTGTATCTTTAGAACAGCTAACGATAATTGAGTACCCTGGCAAGAGAATACCACATTGGTCCAATCACGTCCCATCTTTGCTACCTAACCTTCAAAGTCTAACTCTGAAAAAATGTTACAATGTAAAACATCTCCCACCCTTGAGGTGCCTTCCTAATCTCAAGTTTCTTATGCTTGATGGTTTGATGAAATTAAAATACATTGAAGAAGAAGAGGAGGATGTCGACGAATGTACACCAGTAGCAGCAGGTTATATTAATAATCATGCCTCATTTTTCCCTCTTTTGGAAAAAATTGAAATGTATATGTTGACGAGTTTGAAAGGATGGTCGAGGAGGAAAGTAGCAACCACAACAACAACATCATCCGCAGCAAGTGCGGCATCTCCTGATATGTTTCTCTCCTTCCCTGTTCTTTCTCATATGAGGATTTGGGACTGTGACAAAGCTGACGTCCTTCCCACTATGTCCATGTGTTTTGGTACTACATGTCCGTAATGTGGCTGGTGGGGCGATCCAACATTTGTTGTCATCATGGTCCACCACCACCACCACCGGCGCTGCTAGTCCATCTTCCTCTCTGATATCTATGGATATTAGGGGTTATTGTGAAGGGCTAGTGAGTTTCCCAGACGTCGAAGCCCTTACATCTCTTAGAATCTGTGACATTAATGGATGTGGTAGCTTGGAGAATATGCACATGCTAGCATTACCGCTTCTCCTATCTCTCCTTACTCTTATAATCCACAACTGCAAACGACTCAAGAGTCTGCGCATTGCACGTCTCAATGCCCTCCGGATATTTACAATGCGGAAATGCCCAGCAGATTTGGAGCTGTGGCGATTACAACAACAGGAAAGGGTTGTGGATTGGGATTCCCTCCCCAATCTACGTCTAATACAAGTTGATACGCTTCCTCCAAAGGAGCTCCCCAATTGCCTTCTGGACCGGCATGCCCTTGGTCAATTAAAATTCTATAATGGGTGAGCACCATTTATATTTCAATCCCTCTTTAACTTGTAACTCCTCACAAAAATCGATCTGTTAGCACGTAACCTAAAATTTGGAATGTTTGGTACAGTGATTGTGATGCGTTCTCTTTGGATATGGAGAATTGGAGGCTACGGTTGGAAGCTCTGGGGGAAGAAGCTGGATATTTGGAGAGTTTTAAGTATAATTGGTTCTGATTCAAAAGAAAAGGTTTGGTTTATTTCTCTACTCGATCAAAACTCTGTTAACACGCAACTAGCATTTATATTTTGATATACAAAGTGTTTACCTATAACTCTCGAATGTTTGGTGCAGTGATTTCGATTTTCAATTAATCCACGAGTTTTTCCAAGGTGGTCAGCTGAACAGACTAGCTACTCTGCACGGGAAATTATATATTCAAGAGAAATTGAGGTAACCATATTCAATGTTTTTTTTAAATAAAAAAAATTGGTTTAAGAATGCATATGCAACATTTAATTGTAATTTTAGTAACTTTTCACGTTTTAGGAGTGACACTTCCCATATTGCAAGCAATGGCCGCCAACTCGCAGTGGTGGATTAAAGGGTGCAGATCCGGAAAAAAAAAAAACAAGAATATATGTGTTATATAAAAAAATTAAAAGATGAAATACAACTATATTTATCGTTTTAGTGGTTAAGCTCACCCGATTTTTATGGATAATATAAAAATTATCTATAAAAAATTGTGTTCAACCCGGAAAAATTTCTAGATCCGCCTTATGCCCCTTAGACTTTTGAAATGGAGTCACCTCCACAAGTATCCTATAAGGCAGGTGATACAACTAGCATATGCTATTCTTATTAGAAAGGAAATTTGAATCGTGTTGCTAGTGAAATTGTAAGAATATCTTCTATAAATATTTATATGGTCCATGCGCCTTGATTTCACTTATATCATATATATTAAGTCCAGGTATATTATAGTTATGATCTTAATATAATAGTCGTAATTGTTATGAAATCGTGTCGGGTTAAAGATAATAAAAGCAATTAGGAGGTTCTAATTATGAAAGAATCTCCCTCTTGTTCTACCTTTTTTTTTTTTTTTTTTTTGATACAAGGAAAGGATTTGGGCGGTGTCAGACCCTGCTGATCCACCACCCAAGAGCGTCCTTTTGGACGAGAGCCTGGAGCTCGGGATGATGCAAAGGCGAAACGTCATCGAGTTGATGCCGAAGATGAGCCACCTTGTCCGCGACCTGGTTGAGCTCTCTGAAGACATGCAGACAGGAGGAGCATTGGAAGTTCTGAATAAGACGCTTTGAATCCGCAATAATCATTTCAATCTCCCAAGGGCAACTCCAGACATCATTGATGGCGTTAATAACCGCAAGACAATCGCCTTCGATCTCGATCCTAGAAATACCTAGTTGGTGAGCAGCCACAAGCCCATAATGGAGGGCAAGAGCTTCGGCCTTCACCGCCGACATCTCACCACACAGGGAACCCCTGCAATAAATGACGGAGCCATGATCATCGCGAATAACAACACCCGTCGAAGCCTCGCCAGAAGACAGCACAGAAGCATCGAAATTTAATTTGAAACTTCCAGCAACGGGCTTTTGCCATCTTAAATTTTTCCTTCTTCTTTGAATCGGTGGTGTGACATTTTTCTTTTGATCTGTATCTTCCCAGAATTGTCTTTTGGATTCTTCCCATTGTAGTAATTGATATTTTATGTATTGCTCCTGCTTTATTCTGTTAGCAAACCCCTGATCATCGAAAATAATCTTATTTCTAATTGTCCACACGCTCCACCAAATAATGGCAAGTTTTGTTTTTTGTGTTGCAGTCAGCTTCGCAAAGATCTCTGTTGTAATTTCTTTCATATTTTTGTCTCTTGTTTGTGTGTTTTGAATTGTCCTTCCAATTTGTTGGTCTATTTTCCAAATGAGTTCCTTTGTGTATTGACAATTTATAAAAATGTGTTCAGTGTCTTCGTCATTGTGATCGCATAAACTGCACGGGAGGGGAACTGCAACCCCTTTCCCGGCAAGTCTTTTCTTAGTGTGTAATCTGTTCATAAGGAGCTTCCAAAGGAAGTTTTTTACCTTTGGAAAACAGTCCAAGTTCCAAATCCATTGTGTATGTTGGTCTAGAGTTGTTTGAGTTTTTGTAATGCTTTCCAGCGCTGATGTTGTGGTGAACCCCCCATTTCTACTAGGTTTCCAATACAGTCGATCTTCTATTTCATTTAGTGGGATTTTTGTGGTTTTGATTTTGTCAATAATATTATCTGGAAGAAGAGCACGAAGTTCCTCTAACTTCCAATGTTTGTCTGGTCCCATAAATTTTTCAACTTTTTCATTTGGGTCAATAGGGTCTAATGTTATTTTATAGTCGTTTAATTTAATGCCTTTTATCCATTCATCTATCCAGAATCTAATTGTTTTTCCATTTCCTACTTGCCAAATAAGTTCTGTGCAGAATTCCTCTTTTATTTCCATAAGTTTTCTCCATTGCCAAGAGGATTCTCTTTTTTTTGTTATAGTTCCATAGGAATTCGGATTTGAGGTATTTTTCTTTTATAATTTGAACCCAAAAGTTTTCTGGTTCCGCAAGAATTTTCCAGAGGAGTTTCATTTGTAATGCTTTATTGATGTCCTTTGATTTATTTAGTCCCAATCCTCCATAGCGTTTGGGTTTGCATATTTTGTCCCATCCTATAAGTGGTTTATAGGTGTGATCTTTATTCCAAAAGAATCCTCTGTTAATTTGGTCCAGTTCCTTGTGGATTCCTGTCGGGAGCATGAAGCTCTGCATGATAAAATTTGGTTTCGTTGCGAGATTTGATTTTATCAAAATTGTTCGTCCTTGTTGGGATAATCCATTTGCCTTCCATTTTGTAAGTTGTGCCTTGCTTTTGACTATCGTTTCTTCAAAAGTGTCTCTGTTCACCTTACCGTTTATAATTGGGCATCCAAGATATTTGTCAAGTGTTGCTAGACTCGTGATGTGAAGGATACTTTGGATTGTCTGTTTTTGTTGGGTCGAGACTCCTGGGGTAACTTGAAAGGCTGATTTATTGAAGTTCACCTTTTGTCCTGACATTTGACAATAGTCGTCAATAATTCTTCTAATCTGGTTACACGATTCTGAGTTTGCTTTTGCAAATATCATTATATCATCTGCGAAAGATAAGAAAGGTATTCTGGTTCCATGTCTAGTAATTTCAAAGCCTATCGTTTTTCTGGATTCATTGCTTTGAGCTTGTAAAGCTCGCGCTAGGATCTCCACGCCTAAAATAAAAAGGTGTGGAGAAATCGGGTCTCCTTGGCGAAGTCCCCTTTCAGGAAGGAAAACCTCAGTTGGTCCATCATTTACGAGGATTGAGAAAGAAACGGTTTTGACACACGCTTCAACCCAAGAGATGAATCGATGATCAAAACCAAATTTTGTTAACACCTGGAAGAGAAAGTTCCAATCTACCCTGTCGTAGGCCTTTTCCATGTCAAGTTTCGCGGCTATCCAACCTTCTTTTCCTCTCCTGTTTTTGAATGAGTGAAATATTTCATGTGCAATTAGGATATTATCCTGAATTGCTCTATCAGTTACAAAAGCCCCTTGCAGGGGATGGATGATTTTCCCAAGTACTTGTTTTAATCTGTCGGCTAAGATCTTCGCAATTATCTTATAGACAGTTGTGCAAAGGCTTATTGGTCTGTAGTGGTTTGTCGAGTTCGGGTTGTCACACTTAGGGATAAGTGAGATAAAAGTATGGTTTATTTGTTTTAGAATCCTCCCAGAGTGGAAAAAACTCTTGATAGCTCTTGTGACGTCCGGCCCAACGATTTCCCAGTAGGTTTGGTAGAATTCTGCAATCATGCCGTCAGGTCCTGGGGATTTTTTCTTCCCAATTGCAAAGACTGCTCTTTTTATTTCCTGGTTTGATACCCTTTTCGTTAGAAACTCGTTGTCCGTAGGTGTGATTTCTGTTCCGATAAGATTGAGGTACTCATTTAAGAGTTCTTGGTTTATACTCTCTTTTCTAAATCGTTTTTCAAAGTCTTTCTTTATTTCTGATGCAATATTACCTTCTCCTACAATTTGGGTTCCCTCTGCAGTTGTTATATTTCTTATTATTTTCCTGTTCCTTCTTCCGGTTGCAACTTTATGAAAATACCCCGAATTCGTATCGACAAGCTTTAAATGTTTAGATTTTGCTCTTTGACTCCAGTAGATCTTATGGAATTCTAATAGTTTTTCTTTTTTCCGTAGAAGTCTGTCTTGGATAGTGTCATTTCTATTCCTGTTTGTGTTGCTGTCTTTTTGTATGTCCACTAACTTAGTTTCTATATCTTTGAGTTGGGAAAAAATATTTTCAAATGTTCTTTTATTCCAATCTTTTGTGAGTCTTTTTAGTCGACGAGTTTTTTGTACTAGGTTAAACATTTGTGATCCAGTAACATTTGTCCTCCAGGCTTGTTTCACAATATTTTTGTAGTCTGGTCTTGCTAGCCAAATTTTTTCAAATTTGAAGGGTTTACCTTTGTGTTTTAATTCATCTTTAATTTCTAGTGAAATTGGACAGTGGTCCGAAGTTGTGAACGCATGGTTAGTTGTAGCCATATTTTGAAATTTGTGTAAGATTTCAGGGTGCACAAGGGTTCTATCAAGTTTCTCATAAATGTTGTTTGTATCAGTCTTGTTTCGCCTCCAAGTGAATTCATTTCCCTTCGTGGGGATTTCCAATAGTTCACACTCGTTGATAAAATTCGTGAGTCTTTGAAATCTGCTCTGCACAGGGGTACATCCCCCCTTCTTTTCGGTTGTCGATTTAATTTCATTGAAATCCCCCATGACAATGGATGGGAGATTGAGCCCCTTGATGTATTCTATAAGGGAAACCCAGAATTCAGTTTTGTCTGCCTCATTTGGTGGAGCATAAATTATACAAAGAAAGAAGGAGAAGGAGATGTGGGGGAGTGAGATTTTTAGCGAAACAAATCGTTTTTCTTTTCGAACGATTTCAATTTTCTCATTATGTAGTTGGTGATTTTTCCATAAAACGCATATACCCCCCGCCCGGCCTATCGCGGGAATCCATTCAATTGCATCAAAACCTGGTGTTCGCCAAATTTTTTCATCCGGCATTCGATTTGTTTTGGTTTCTATGAGCGCCATCACTTGAATGTTTTCTATTTTACAGAAGGTGTCAATTTCAGTCCAGAGATTTTTACGTGCGATTTCGCACACATTCCATGTACTAATCTTCATTTATTTGATAGATATACTTTGGTTCATTTCTTTCCTTTTCTTGGTATTCTTGTTGTGATTTTATATATACATATTTTTTCCATATCCTTTTTCGTTCTATTTGTATGAGTTTGATTTGTTTATGCATGTTTTCCCAATTTGTGTTTGTTTCTCTATGAGTTTCAATACTCGTTCGGTCTCTTTGGGTTCGATATATCGCTGCTCTTTTAATCAGAGTAGGATTGAAATAAATCCTAGAAGAAGAATTTACCTTTAAACAGTTTTCATAACTCTTGATCAATTTTTTATTTGTCGAGGTTTGTTTTTCCATGTGGGTTTTATTCACTAACAAGAGTTTTGCAAAGCAAAATATGTAGCTAAACTTAGTCATTTTGATATCCTTGAAAGGAGATAGGTTTTTTTTTTCCAAATATCATTTCTGCTTCTTGGTTTTGGTATTGATTCTCAAAATCTTTTTTTACCCTTTCTAAAGGGTTTATATCCTTGTAATATTTTCTATTAAGATTTTTCCTTGCATTCCCCAAGCATTTTATGCACAGGTCCTCGTTGTAGTGGATTAATCTTTTCCTCTCGTTACCGTAGTTCATTATAGATTCTATACCAAAGGATCGATGGTGCCCAAACCATTCAAAACAAGTACAATAGGGTCGAATGAGTGAAATATGGGACCGAGGGTACCTAATTTGCAATTGTTGGTCCTTCCCAATTCGGTTTCTTCTATTGGGATTCTCCATTCTTGATCTCTGTTCCTGATTCATCGGATCGAAAAGAGGGCTGAGAGGATTAAAATTTAGCCCCCTCAAGACCTTTCTCTGCTTTATTCCGCCAATGGGTTCTTCATTTTCTTGTTCGATTTTCGTTTGTTCATTTGTGATCTTCCTGCTATGGATTCCATTCATTTAAGGCATCTTCACCAGAGGGTTCTTTTGGCTCCAAGGGTTCCCTTTCGTTCTGCTAGATTCAATGTTAGAAAGTTCAATTGGGTTTTGTAGTATTTGAACCCAAAAGCAGATCATTGAAAGAAATTGTAACATTACATAGGTTGTTTTCAGAACTGGGTTCTTTTGTCCAAAACCATCAGATTTGGCAACATCTTTTGATTCTTTTCTTCTTGGTTCAAGAGTGGTCATCTTTGACCCAGGAGTCAGTAGGTTGTGCTTGTCATTTCGGTCTGGATTCCTAATTTTGTCAATATGGATTGTTTTTTCAAGGCAAGACACTTGCTTGGGGCTCAAATACAGCACACGCAGATTCAGGCATAAAGAACTTTTTTCGCATAACCAAATCATATGAAGAATGTGTTTCATCCAGCATTCAATCTGTTTTTCTAGACTTCCCATTCTAATCCTGGAATTATAGATAGAGGGCACCCCCGACAGAGTACACACCTTTCGATAGAGGATCTTGAACTTTTCAACCTCAAATTTTTTCGCAGATTCACATATATTTTCAAGGGTATTCAGGAGATAATGCACAGCTAAATTTTCATTAGGATGACAGTACACTAGACAGGTATCTTTATAAAGATTGAAGGGGAGAAAGAACCTGAAACCGGCAAACAGGAGCAGAAGCGTCGGAAGAGAGCCTGAGGCCGAAAGAAGTGAGCTGAAACCGCACCCCAACACCCCACGCCACCGGGACCGGGAAGGGACCCCGCCGTCCAGCGGAAACCACCCGCCACCCGCCTCCAGCGCCGACAGCCACCGCTGCCAGACTCGAAAAGACCTCCTCCAGCAGCTAGCCATTTTTCTTTTTCTTCTTTTGAATCTCCACCATTTTCTTCTTTTGTGTCTGTCTCTCTTTGCTTGAGTTTGGATGGCTTTAGTCCATCTGATTTTCTTCTCCTTCTTGTTTGCGAACCTTTCCTGGATGGGATTTATGAAGGATTTAGGTATTTTCCCCAATTTGGAGATAATGGCTTTTGAATAGGGGCTGAATCTGGCTCGGTTTTTGCTGTTGGTGGCGGATCCGGTGGATTTTTGGGCGGATTTGGGCTGTCGGAGTTCAGGTTGGTGGCTAGGGTTCCGGCTGGGTTGGAAACGGCGGGGGTCCGGGGTAGGGTTTCCATGGTCGGCGCTCTCTTTCCCTTTCATTTTTTTATCCTACAACGTCTTCCCTCTTGTTCTACCTAACACATAAGCTTTCGTTCTTTCTCCATAAAGAGAAATACATTCATGTAAAAGGGAATAAAAGAAGAGTTAGTTACTCTTCTATTAAAGTCATCAACTCTTCCATTAAAGTTACATATAACTCTTTTATTAAAAGCATAAATGGAAAACTGATAGAATTGTGTACATGGTTATACATATTTCTACAATATAAAAGGGGAGAATGGGAGTGTTTGAATTCATAAAAAAAAAAAAGCAATTCAAAGGAAATGTATGGAAGAGAAAAGAGTGTTTACTCGTATCCTAAATTGTGTTTCCGTATCAAAGCTTAATCTAATTAACTCAGATCGTTTTAGTATACATATATCCTTGCGTGTTAGTATGTTACCATATTGATTTATGTAAAGTCTAGATCCTATATATATATTATAGATTTCTATGTAAATTTTCTAACATGAATGATATAAAAAAAAGGTGGAAATATAAATCTTCAACATGTCATCTCCAAGAGTTAAACTCGGTCGAAGCATGTGAGCAAGATGCACTGCATAACGGTTGTTGCACTATGCACTAAGTACAGATTCAATATCTTCGATCGTTTCCAATTTGACTTTCAAGGATGTCTTTGCTTGAATATCTTATCCAGCAGGTGAGTACAGGTTCAAATTTCAATGTCTTCGATGGTTTCCAATTTGACTTTCATTGGTCGATAAATGATTTCCACGTGTTGCTCTATGCACTAAGCGCATGTGCTATATGTAGTCAATATGAATTGATCATAGATCCATTTGAACCACAGGATGACACATGTCCAACATTAAATGTGTCTGACGTTTAAAAAGCTACACACGGATCCTTAATCCGTTCGTAGCTTTTTTACTATTAGACGCATTTAATGTTGAACACGTGTTAGATTGTGGTTCAAACGAATCTTAGATACGTTCGTGTTGAGTGCTTATAACACATGTGCTCAATATATATATACACTAATTTGAAGCAATGTTAACCTATTTGGTCTTTTATATGTCATATAGTAGAGCTCTAATAAGGATTTAAATTTTAAGTAATTGCCGCCGATTTCCAAAGAAAAGATTTGTTGAAAACATGAGTTGGTTTCATGGAATTGAGTTTCAACAAGAAGATAAAATTTGGTTTCTTTCTCTACAACTGCTAAAAACTCTAATACCACGGAGGTATCATTTAGATTTTGATGTACTAACTTTTTGTATGTTTGGTGCAGTTATTTTTAACCCAAGCATCTTTTTTACCCCAATACGGTGCGCTGCGTAGACTAGCTACTCTGTAAATAAAATTATTGAACATAAATTGAGGTAACCTTGTTCAAACTTGTTTTTCATAATCGGTTTAAGAATGATATCCTATATTGGTTGTAAGTATCTCGACTATCAGATGATACATTGATTATGTTCAAAAAGGTAAAAAGATCATCAAGTATACATATATATATTATATATGACACTTAGTTCCTGAATTGCAAGCAGCGTAGCTAAAACTTTTGGAATTAAACATCGATCAGACGCCTCATCCTGTAGGTGAGTAGTTCAATGCCTCTGTTTGCAGTTTGACATCCATTCATTGACTGACGAAGTGATTTCCACATACTTTTTATGCTTCTGCACATTACTGTAATTAGTAAGTTTGATAAGTGATTTCAATGAATCTTATTCAAATTTCTTACTGCCTTATGTTTTTGACATTATTGATGAGTGCAGCTGAAGAGTATCTAATACGGAGTAAAAAATAGCTATCCCTCAAAAAGGTAAATAAAAATAACAAATGGTTTGAAAAATCAATTTAAGAATGCTAGATTGGGTTGGGCTTAAGCTTAAGTTACATTTCTTGTGTTAGGACCGAAGACTCTACCTTGATTGTAAGACCTTGAGATGCTAACCTGCAGGTTGATATTAAAAGTTGATGAAAGACAAACCAAGACTTGGTTTCAAGGTCTTGAAACCAAGGCCAAAATGTTTGGTCATTACATTTTGCACGATACATTCTATATAATTGTATCTCATATTGCAGGGAATATTGTGAGATCAAATAGTTTGGGTCATATGAGTCTAAGCTATGGGCCTTAATATTCATTGAGTTGGATTATTCGAAAATATATTAAGAGCATATCCTTACTTGTCTTTTGTAGAATATTTAACAGGATTGGGCTCAAAGGCTATATAAGGACTCTCGACAATATTGACTCCATCAAATCCTTTGGAAGCGTGTGAGAGCATATATGGAAGATTATGTGTTGAAGTTTTCGAAAGAAAAAATCTGGAGAGGTTCAAATTCAAACGGCTCTCCATCATCCATGAAGTTGGGAACAACTATAAATAGATGAATGCAAGAGAAGATCCATACACAATATTGCAGCACAAGTTCAAAGTGATCAAAGTTCTTCGTAGCATTCATCATCATAGTTTCTCTCGAATGTTCTAATTGTTTGTAGCTAGTTTATATTTTGAGAGTTGAGGGAAACACTAAAGCATATCGTATAATTCATTTGTCTTACACTAAGAGTATTTTATACTCAAAACAAAACACACTCTGGTGTGGTTAGGGCTTTATTTCACTATAAGGTTGGGTTGCTAGAATAGAAGCGGTGAGGCTTTGTATAGAAGAAAGAGAAGTTCTTCTAGGATATTCTAGAGCTCTAAGGAAAGTGAAATAAGAAGCATTTGAATCCTACGGGTTGGATAATCCTAGGCGGGGACGTGGGCCAAGTTCGTGCCGAACCTCATTAACAATTCGCTTGTTCATTTACTTATTCCGCATTTACTTTGTCTACTTTATTTCTCTCGGTTTTCACTTTGTCAAGTTTTGATATCCATATCAAGACCTTGACAAACTGTTTTGGAAAAACTGTGAAAAGGTTTTTGTTTTGCGATAATCGTGCATACTCTATTCATCCCCTTTTAGAGTATTATTCATTACCTGTTAGACTCTTCAAGGGAGAATAATGTGTTGAACTATCAAGTGATGGGAAAAGAGATTCAACCAAGAGATCATCAAGAAGATAAGACACGGAGCGATTTTCAAGCAATATATGGAACTTTTAAAAACAAAAAAGCCTCCCGTCTTGTCTAAAACAGTAAATATATAGATTTGGTGGTTAAACCAAATGTACAAAAGAGTATGACCATACCCGGGGTCATACAGAAAAACTGGTATCCTATCCTAAAAAATTATCCAAGTATACCAGCCCAAAAGGAGAGCACAACTGAAGCATCAGCTGGCTCCAAACCAGCTTCAAACTGGTAGGCTTTCCAGATTTGTACAATGGTCCTAAGCGTCCTCAAGAGGACAAAATGGTGGCCAATGTTTTGGAAATAGCTGCTGAAGTGAGTCCTCTGATGGATGGGGAATCAACTGGCCCATCCCGGATTGATAGAAGTGAAATGCGCCGAGTGAATGTTGTTCTTGCTGAAGTCATGAGAGCGATCAAAGGAAAAGGAGTGATGGACTCGGACACTCCTGGTGCAGGATCTGTGAATTTCGCAGGTATGGTTTCTAATCCGTCCTTGAAAGAATCGATTGGTCAGAAATTAGTGGTGTGGATTGTAGATTCAGGGGCCTCGGATCATATAGTGTGTGACAGGGAGATGTTTGATGATCTACATCTTCTTGCCAAGCCTATACTGATCGGATTTCCTGATGGTTTGACTCAATCGGTTCATTTTTCTGGAAATGTCAGGGTGAACAATCGTATTTCATTGCAAAACGTATTGTTCATGCCAAATTTCAAGTATAATCTGATGTCAGTTTCTAAGTTGCTTGATGATGAGAACTGCTTGTTTGTGTTTTCGAAATGGGAATGCTGGCTACAGGACATTTCAACTAATGAGAATATAGCAATTGGGATCAGAGAAGAAGGGATTTACAAGTTCACTGGTTTCAGTTGATGTCCAGTGAAGGCTTCAGGCATCAAGCGGATCACTGATGATGGATTATCCCTAGGAAGGTTTGCTGCATCCCTCAATCATAGTAATTCAATAAAGCTGTTACATGCTCGTCTAGGACACGTTTCAATTTCGAAGATGAAACACTTGGTTGATGCTCATGGAGCTGATTTTAGTTTGTTTGATTGTGAGACTTGTCACTTAGCTAAATTTCACAAACTACCTTTTCAAAGGAGTGAATCCATTGTTGTTCAACCTTTTGATTTGATACACCTGGATGTGTGGGGACCATATTCCATTCCTTCCTTGTGTGGTGCTCGATTTTTCCTCACTATTGTGGACGATCATACTCGTTCAACTTGGACCTTTCTCATGTGAGACAAAGGTCAGGTAGGGGGTATTATCAGAAGGTTCTTCATGTTTGTTCAAACTCAGTTTGGACTCATGGTTAAGAACATCAGATCCGACAATGGATCAGAATTTGTCAACAGCACAGTTGGTGAGATCTGTTGGGTGAGTTTGGGATTTGTCATCAACGAGATGTTCCTTATGTCCCGGAACAAAATGGGCGAGTAGAGAGAAAGCATAGGCATGTCATTGAAACTGCCAGGGTCATTCGCATAAATGCAGGTTTACCCATGAAGTTTTGGGGAGAGTGTGTTCTTGGAGCAACATACTTGATCAATCTACTACCTTCTTCAGTAAAGAATTGGAAATCTCCCTATGAATTGTTGTTCAACAAGCAACCAGATTATGCATCACTAAGGGTGATTGGTTGTCTTTGCTTTGCTCATGTGCCTAAGATTTATAGAACTAAGTTTGAGGCTTCAGGAAGACGTTGCTTGTTCATTGGTTATCCTCCTGGGATGAAGGCATACAAGCTATATGATTTAGAAACCCATGAGATTTTTGTGAGTAGAGATGTAGTATTCAGGGAAGAGATTTTTCCTTTTAAAGAGGAGCAATCAGGCTCAAATATATCTCATGCTTCTGAGTTGCCCATGGTGTTGTTTGGTGAAGAAGATGGGTTAGCTCACTTTAGACATGAGGAAGGTCAAGTGGCTATCCCTCATGATGTTCATGAAGATCCCTTGGTTGGGATTGAGGTGGTTGACACTGATTCAAGTGGTTCTAGGATTGGGATTCCAGTTCAGGGTGTTCAGCATTTAGAAGCTTCTTCACCAGATTCGGTTGGCAGGCATCAGTCACCAGTTCAGGGTGCTTAGGGTGCTTTGCCCAGAGCTGCTAGGAAAATAACAAGACCTCCTAGATTACAAGATTTTGTGTGTCACAACCTTCCTACTCGAGTTGTGACTGGTGCCACTGAGTTTTCTAATTCGACTAGTGATTCACTGTCTAGTGTCTTTTCTGTCATTCATCCCCAAGATTTGACTATATACTCCTCGGATTATGTTAGCTCCTTGTTCAACATTTTGACAGTAGTTGAGCCTACTTCTTATGCTCAAGCACAAAAGGTTCATGAATGGAGAGTGGCTATGGGTCAGGAATTGGATGCTCTGGAAAAGAACAACACATGGACTGTCACTTCTCTTCCATCTGGTAAGAGAGCTATTGGATGCAAGTGGGTTTTTAAGATAAAGTTTCGTCCTGATGGGCAGGTTGAGAGGTATAAAGCAAGGTTAGTGGGTAAGGGATTCAATCAAGTGAAGGATAGGGACTACAAAGAGACATTCTCTCATGTTGCCAAGTTTGCAACAGTCCGGATTCTTTTAGCCATTACCTCAGTCAAACAGTGGGATGTGCATCAATTGGATGTGAATAACGCTTTCCTCCATGGTTATTTGGATGAAGAATTGTTTATGTCACCACCTCTAGGTTATGACAAGGTAGACGGTAACCAGGTGTGTCGCCTCAACAGGTCAATTTATGGCCTCAAGCAGGCCAGTAGGCAATGGAATGTAGAGCTCACCAAGCACCTGGTGGCTCTAGGATTCATTCAATCGAGACATGATTATTCCTTGTTCACTTGCTCTCGGAATAATTCATTCACCATTTCCTTAGTTTACGTCGATGATATGCTCTTAATTGGGAATGATAGGTCACTCATTGAACAGGTTAAGCAGTCTCTGAATGGCGCCTTTACCATCAAAGATTTGGGGATGGCCAGGTATTTTTTGGGGATGGAGATCAAGGTCTCTGGATGGCATTTTGTTAAACCAGAGAAAATATGTTGCTGATCTTTTGTCCAATGCCTCAATGCTGAACTGCAAACCTGCTAAATTTCCTATGCAACGCAATCTTCACTTGAGCATCCATGAAGGTGAGTTGCTAGGTGATCCTGAGTGCTACAGACGCGTTGGGAAATTGTTATTCCTAACCATGACGCGTCCGGACATTGCCTATACAGTGCAGCAATTAACACAGTTTATGTCAACCCCCGGAGCTCCTCACCTTCAGGCAGCTCTATTCTTGCTAAGATACCTCAAGGGGACAGTTCATACTTCTTTGTTTTATCTGAGCAATAGCACCTTGAATCTCAGGGCATACTCTGATGCTGATTGGGGTTCATGTCGCGATTCCAACCGATCTCTCACGGGTTATTGCTTGTTCCTGGGTGATTGCTTGGTCTCTTGAAAGACGAAAAAGCATAAAATTGTCTCAAAATTGTCAACTAAGAGCGAATACAGGAGTATGTCTCAGACCGGGAGTGAAGTGGTTTGGATCACTGGTATTCTCCAGGATTTGGGGGTACCTTTGTCTCTCCCGGTTCCTTTGATGTGTGACAATAAGTCGGCGCTCCAACTAGCTATCAATCCAGTTTTTCATGAGCGAACAAAACACCTTCGGGTGGATTGTCATTTCATCCGGGATTTGGTCATGGAAGGGCTCATTTCCACCATCTTTGTGCCTACCCACCAGCAATTAGCTGATGTTTTCACAAAGGCCTTAGGTTCCCACCGACATTTTGTCTTGTGTTGCAAGCTGTGACTTGTTTTTCATCATACTCGCCCACCTTGAGGGGGGTATTGAGGGAGATGGTTAGCTATTGGGTTAGGAGTTTGTTAGAGGTTGTTACAACCTTGGTTAGCCTAAGTGTATTGCAGCTTGACCGTAGTTAGAAAGTAAGGTTGAAATGTGTATATATGTAGCATTTGGTAGCTTACATTTGTGGAATATAGAATACAGAAAATTCACACAAAACACTCTCATTTCCATGGCGGGAAATTGGTGATTTTCGACTCAATTGATCACTGTGAAGTTCAGCTTTCGATTGCTGAACCTTCATAATAACAAGGATGTGGACAAAAAATATGTACGTTTTGCAAAATTATCGATTTATAACAGATTATCATTATAATATCCAATATAAATATATACAGCCATTGGTAAGATTCCAAAATGGTGTGGTCATGGTGATTGTCACACAACAACGATGGCTTTAATTCATTGAGAAACCTTTAATATACTCCACAAATTTCTTTTTAAGAGGCTCATTAAAGTTTTGTATCTGACTAATCCACAAATTTCTTTTTCGTGATAAAAAGTTTCAAGTGATGTCTGCAAAGTAATTAAAATGGACTATTAAGCAACCATTGGTGATGGGGTCCTACGTGGCTTCTTTTAGACCCTCCAAATTATACACAAAACGCATACTATAAGAAAAGTAGTCCATGGATCACTCATTCCTTTTTTTCGTTTTTATTTTTGGTTTGGCTCTCTTTTTGTTTGTTTTCTTGTCAAAATTCATCATGATGATTTTATACTAGATTCCACACCGGCACATTGAAATGAAATTAGTTTATGTTGTTACAAGAGGTATGATAATTTATTTATTTTTGTACTGTGGCCAAACGGTAGGAAGGCTATATTAGAAACGCAAATCACTCCCTTGATGTTACAAAGATCCCTATTAAAAGAAGCGTGAACAAATTACAATTTCTCATACTTTTAGCAATATAATCGGCTACCATATTTGCTTCTCTATACCAATGTCTAAATTCAATATAATCAAATGAGTTTGAAGTAGTCTGATCTTCTCAACGTGACACATAATTTTCCATTTGATGTTACTGCTCTATTTGATTGCCTTTATTAACTTTCAAGTTGTCTTCTTCAATGATTACTTTTTGAAACCTACAAGACGTATGATAATTGTCTATATATTCCACCAATCAATTAATCAAATTTATGTCGGTATTATATAAAGTCATTACTAAAATTATTATAGAAATTAATTCTTTTGTTGTCTGAAATTTACTTAATAGATGATCGATTGATATCACAATTTACCGAAGACACATTTCATTGATATAATATATACACTTCCAAAAAGTCCTTAATTTTAGGTGGCCCATCCGAATTTCAATTCCAAAAGGTCCCATTTAATAAAATAGGGAGTACGCCTAATTAAAGATAATAGTATTTTTTTTATTAGGAAAAAATTCGAGGTTAGACATATCTGAACTTCGATGGCCGACAAGTCGGCAGACGGATAACCGTCTAAGCAAACATAAAAATACAAAGTAGGTGCAGAATACAGGCAAGACCTCTAGTCCTCTACAAAAGCGAAACTAAAAACAACTAAAGCGAACAAGATGAGGACGTAGACGAAGGACGAAGCCAAGCACTACCCCGAAGCAGCATCGTAGGCCAGCAGCACATCAGGAGTCACATGTGGGCAGTGAAGACGACCCTCCAAGGAAACATTCTTCCGTAAAAAGGAGACGTCTCGATACACACTGCCACGGCCCCAGTCTATCCCGACTCCGATTGCCAGAACTTCATCAAACTGAGAAGAAAATTCAGTCACGCCAAGCGTAGAGACACACAATGCCTGATCCAAAAGCACCAGAAACCCTAGCGGGATTTAAGGCAAAGCCTTGAACCTAAAGCACAAGGAAACCGGGTGCCCCGACCCAGGAAAAAGCCCATAATCTCGCAGTCTAAGGGAAAACCCCACTTGCAGTGAAGAGGAAGATCCCACGAACGGTAGAGAAAGGAGGCATTGAGGCGGCGGAATGAAGATGACTCGTCGGGATCTGGGATGGGGGATGACGGGAAGGGTCATGGTGTCAAGGGGTCGAGCGCCCAAGGGAGTTGACCCGGAACGCCGAACAATAACCCAAGGAGGAATCGGGAGAGACCAACTGGCGAACAGGGAACCGTCGACCAGGCCGGGAGGCACCGAGGGGATGGCACCGGAAAGAGACCCAGAAGGAAGGAGACCCGAAGCCGACCGAAATCAGTCGGAGACTGGATTTACAGAGCACGGCGAAGCCGAGCCCGAACAAGGAGAAACGAGACGTTTCTGTTCGAATTTGTTGAAACCAAGGGTAAGCATGATAACCTTTTCCAGAAATCTTCAAAAGCCCCAAAAAAATTGATGTCCCGGAGGTGGATAGGGCTCCCGGAGATGGGTTGACTAGCTCAAAAGTGAGCGGTATTACCATTGACGAAGCAAGGCCGGAGCAAGGCTCGAGCGATAAGGCGAAGTAAAAAGGAAGGAGGTAGGCACCCCGGAGGGGTGGATTTGGCTCCCGGAGGAGATTTAGAACTCCCATAAAAGAGAGAGTTTTTCTTTGTCGAATGCAGATGTAAATTGTTCCAGACATATCATAGTCAATTTTCCCTCAATCTCTACTAATTAAAGATAATAGTACTGTTAGATCCGCGTCTTATACATGGATATTTTATTAACTTTTAATTTAATTATTTAATTTTAAAATGTATAATTATTATTATATTATTATTTGTAAATCTAATAATAGATTATATAACATTATTTATTAGTAAGAAAATTATATATATCAATATTATGTAAATTGATTGTTCTTATTTTTGTAAAAAAAAATAAAAATGAAATATTTATATGGAATTATTTGAAAATAAAATTGATAATTTAAGGAGATACGAAGTTTTTTTTTACAAATATTTTTTTATTGTCATGTAAATACAAGTGTCTTGATCGATGTGGGACATATCTCTTATTTATTTAAAAAATATTTTATTTTATATAATTTTTAATTTTTGTTAAAAAATAAAATAACTTATATTTTAAGGCACATATAAATAGGACATGATAAAAAAAAAAAATTAAGTTGTGCAAAGATTAAATTATAAAAATATGTTGTCATAGTTTATAGAAAGTTATCATAACCTACAAGGCTACAATCTATCTAAGTATCTATATATTAGAGTTAATTGATAAGAATATAAATAAAAAGATATTTCATAGTCATACTTACCAAAAATACTAATAGATAAATATGTAGTATTTGATAGGTAATATTTTATTTATATCTAAATTATTCTTTGATGGGAAAAAAATTATTTATATCTAGAGTAATCGAAGTTCCAGCGGGTTGAGGGAGGATGTAGAATAATTTTATTAAAATGTTTTATAATTTTATACAATGCCCGAAAACTAAAAATCCATGGTGAAAAGAATAAATTTCCTAAAAAATAAAATAAAATGAAATGAGGCGATACTCCAAATTAGGAAAAGTAAAACTGAATTAATCTCTAATCTCTTTCTAGGCGAAACTATAATAAGTACCTGAAAGTTTCTCTAAATCTTTTCAAATTTAATTATTTTCGTTGGTTGTTGATTTGGGCAATAATAGAGAATTAAACAAGTGGTTATAACTTAACAGGGATTTAAATAAAATTAGGAATTGAGTGAGATAGGCCAAATCTCAAATCTGGACGGCGATAATTTGTTTTAGGTATGTTAGCCCAAATCACGGGCCCCACTTAGATGGATCATACTTATACATGTAATTATCCTTGATTTTCATCCCTACAAAATTACTCCAATTTGTTCAGATATTGAGAATTATAGATGTTATTTTTATATATGCATTTTCATTTGTTAAATGTGCAAACTATTAGACTAAATTTTATTAAAAGTATAAATTCGAGTTATATTCTCATATCAAATCTTAAAAAATACTTTATAAAAGATGTGTACACCTTTTCATCTTTTTTCTTTTTATTTCTTATCTTCAAAGGACATGAGATTACTATGCACAAATCAAACCACTTTTCTTGAAGAAGAAAATTGCCCAAAATTTAATGCTGATATTAACCAAATAAAAATAATTATAAATATGTCATAATTTACATTCCATATATTTTTTTAAAGAGCTAGAGTTTATAAGAATCTAAACTCTTAATGAGATAAGTGTCACATCTACTGAATTATTTAACCATTTAATTTAAAAATTTTAACCCAACTAAACTCACAATATAGTGCAAATAACAAATAATTATTGAAGGAGAATGAAGAAAGGGACAAGATATAATCATGCTTTGAGCACAAAGAAAGGGACAAGATATAGAATATATTAAACGACAAAATCCAAGTGTGTGTAGTAAATGCAAAGTGGGAAGTCATATGTATGTAATATTGTAATAATGTGTGTATATAACAAACAAATTAAGCTTATAAAAAAAACGCATGGTAAACAACTAGAACTAATGTGGCAACACGTGCATTTTGCCCACACACGTGTAAGGTTGAGTTTTCGTCAAAATAAAAGCGGAGGCACCAGGTGTCATCATTTCATTTGTCCACATTCAACCACGTAGACTTTTCACTTACATGATTGATGTTTATGACTTTTATTAATTATCACATCATCGAACTACCGATGCAAATTGGAATATCGTCACAATTCATCAATGTAATTATGAATCTCAATACCATACTCCTTGTTTTTCAATAATGGATACCGTCTCAAAAAACAAATCGCATGTTTTAAGAAAAAAATTGTTATATAAAATTAACCATTCTGAAATGGCTCAATCGTAAAGGATTTACGGATAGTACTCAAAGGTCCTCGGTTTGAACTCCGGATGACCATTCTTTAATTACCAAATTCAAAGAGGGAGTATAAAATATCAATTTTGTATAATTTTATACTCCATCTGTTTTAAAATAAAAGTCGTTTGACTTTTTGCACGCATTTTACAGAGTTAAAAACTATATAAAATATTATTTTGTAATAATTTTTTTTTATAAGTTTATATTTATAACTACTAAGTATAAAATAATTAAAAAATTGATTAAAAAATTACATTTTATACCATTTTTAGCTCATCAAAAAAGCGTGCAGAAAAAGACAAATAACATTTATTTTGGAACGAAGGAAGTACTAAGTAATAAATCTAAAAATATTTTTAAAAAATTATTCAAAAATATTTTATTTTATATAATTTTTAATGTTAAAAAATTTCTTATATTATGAGACGAAAGAAGCAAAAAATTTAAGATGTTTAAAAAGTGTGTTTTAAGACAAAATAGTTATAAATAGGACATGGTAAAAGAATTAAGTTGCGCAAAGATTAAGTCCCCGTTTGTTTTTTGGTAGGGAAAAGTAATGATTACCCTCATGAATATAGTCCATATTTAAGTTAAGATTCATTGATCCTTATTCTAATCATTTCCCTCCTTCTCCCATTTTCCATACAAATGTGTTACCCTTCTATTCCCTAATTTTGAGTAGGGTAACTAATACCTCTAGGATGAGCTAATATTCCCCTCCATCCTCTCCTCCAAGCTCACAAAAATTGGTGATCATATACATTTTATGTGTAAAATTTAATATCTTACCTTTCCTTTCCCTAGGTATCTAAACAAACGAGCCCTAAATAGATTTGTGGATTAGAAGTCGATTTAGTAATTATGATAAGAGACTTTTACAAATTTAAGATGGATTCATCATATAATAGATGGGAAAAGCAAAAAGATTACAAATAATTGATCATAAACCATATCCAAATAATTGTGAAGCAAAACTACATGGACAATCCAATTTTCATGTACTTTTTCCATCGGAAATTTGATTAGGCGAATTCACCTTTAAAGTATTATTATTATTTTTTAATTTAAGAACCATCATTAGTTTATCGATACACTTTATTTTAGTATTTTTTAAAAATTGCTTTCTTAAAATCGATGTTGTAATAAGGAAATCTTTTAGTTCATCAAAAAAAAATAATAATAAGGAAATCTTTTGTCATTCTATTTATTAAAAGAAATTCTATTTATCTTGTAAATCTATCAACTAATCACAATTAGTTACCATCTCAAATATGGGGATATATAGAGTTTTGGATATAGCCATATAGGATTGTGCCCTGACCCTAATCTGAATCGGGTTTTCCGGATCGGACGGATAGATCTGAACTCAACCTGAAATTCATGGCTGTCCCCATTTTAACTGTCCACGATACCAATGAAACCGTTGAAGTTGAAACCCCCCACCTTTATCCATGGATCTCCAACAAATATCTCCTCTCTCTCTCTCTCTCTCTCTCTCTCTCTCTCTCTCGCATACATAAAGCGAGTGTCATCAGCCATTACCCTCACCCTGCGTTTCTCCTACTTGCGTCTCCTCCTTTTCATCCTCCATTTCTCCCCCAACTCTCCATTTCTTTCCCTCTAACCACATGGAGCCGTTCATCTGCGCAGGGTCCGGGACGGCGTCGGAGGACAACCTGAGCGTGCAGCAAGCGCTTCAGCTGATCCAATCGGCTGACGTCGCTTCCAGAATCAGAGCCGCTCAGGAGATCCGCCGCCTCACCAAAACCTCCCAGCGCTCCCGCCGCTACCTCGCTCCCTCCATCGCCCCGCTCGTCGACATGCTCCGCCTCCCTCACTCTCTCGACGCCAACGAGGCCGCCCTCCTCGCCCTCCTCAACCTCGCCGTTAAAGACGAACTGTAATTTCCCTCAATTTTCCCTGTCAATTCGATTTCAATTTGTTTGAATTTTTTTTTTTCGGAGTTCTTTGTTCTCTTGTGGTTTTCTCGGTGTTTATTTTTTTAAGGTCTGAATTGGTATTAATTTAATCGACAATCGACAATCGACAATTATTTGGACTGATTTCTCGGTGTTTTATAAATTCTAGAGAATTCCCTGTTTCTAGAGAAAGGTATCTCCGTATCTGCCGCTTATGTCTGCAACTGATCCTGCTAGTGATCAATTTGCTTTAGGGTTCAACCACAAATTCAATCTACTGAAGGACTAAACAAACCTTTAAGAATCCCCAATTTTTGTTTGCCTATTCACCATCATCAATAATTTAGATTTGTTGTTCAATAGGTTGCTTAATCATACTGTGTGTATTGATTGTCTCAATCAAAGTCCAGATCATTGATTTGAGCTTTAGGCAAATTATAAGATATAGCTCCTTTACAATTTCAGCTTTGGGTTTGAAAAGGATGCAAGCAATATTGTTACATAAGGAACAGTACATATAAACTCTTGCAATCTATTGGGAATTAGAAAGTAATATAAAAGTGTTCGACTTTGGATGGTGCTAGAAGAATGACAGATTGGGTAGCAACTAACTTGATTGTGTGAGGTGAGATTCTTGGTTATCGGCGTATTTTAATTGGAGGAGCTAATTTTAGAAGGCTGAATGGTCGGTTCCCAGCTCCGCATATTTGTTGGAATCTTATTCTTGTTCCCCTCTCCATCAGAAAAAATATCTAATTGTGGTCAGTCAAATGGTATTTTAAATGGATATGAATGATTCCTTTCGTTTTACATTGCGATCCATTCGCTGTCACTGATTTTCAGATTAGGACTTATCGAGAAATGATTTTGGAATATTAAGACGGTTTATGGGATGGAAGTTGTGATGTTAGTCAATCCTGGAATCTCGACGCTTTTCTGGAGGAAACAATGAGATGCTTTCTGTGGCAGTGGCTGAGATCTGATTCTTCTGCGGCTATTTCTTTTAAATTCCATGTGCTGTGATGCTTGCTTCCTCTTTATTCTTTCAGCACCTTTTAAAATTTCTATCCTTTCCGTTTAGCTTTCCCTCTCACTTCCATGTGAAGCTATCACATGTGTGATTCTTCCTTGCTTATGGGTAAACCCCAGTTGAAGTCTCGTGTTTCATGGAGGTCTAGTTTTGATAATGGCCTTGAAGCTTCAGATCAAAGTTCCTTCTCCTGACTTTTTAGTGTAGTACTAGTGGCCCCAAATCGACCTTCATATGTGTCTTATTATGGTACAATGAAATAAGATCTCAGATTTGAATTTTATACGGATTATGATTTTTTATAATGGAAAAGATCTTTAGTCATATGCTGGTACAACTTATGCACTTCTATAAGTTTTATTAAGTCTTTTGTATGTTATACTATAAGTTTTATTGGGTTCAGCTGTTTCGGTAGAACATATGCTTCAATCAAACTTTTCCAGATTATATGATAAAATTTTCTCAAGAGCAGAGGCTGATCTTTTAGTTCACTAAAGTATATAGAGAACTATATAATAAAACGCCTTCCTAGAGATGGTCGTGCTTTGCCGGATTTTTTACAGTGTTAAACTGATAATCTTACTATCATCACTTTCCATTTTCTTGCAGAAACAAGATCAGCATTCTGGCTGCAGGTGCCCTAGAACCAATAACCAGATTTCTCCAAACTGAAAACCAAATTCTCCAGGAGTATGCAGCCGCCTCACTTCTAACGCTCTCTGCTTCCTCTGCAAACAAGCCAATCATCTGTGCTTCTGGAACAATACCCCTTCTTGTAAAAACCCTGGGAAGCAGAAGCCCACAAGCCAAGGTCGACTCCATCATGGCTCTCTACAACCTCTCGACCCACTCAGATGCCATCAGACTCATCCTCGAAGCCAAACCAGTTCCATTCATAGTCAACCTCCTCAAATCCTGCAAGAAATCCTCCAAAACAGCAGAGAAGTGCACCGCGTTGATTGAGTCTCTCGCAAGTTTCGAAGAGGGCAGGGACGCATTGGTCTCTGAAGAGGGCGGGGTGCTTGCTGTGGTGGAGGTACTAGAAAGCGGATCCCTCCAAAGCCGAGAGCATGCAGTTGGTGCCCTTCTCGCCATGTGTGAGACCGACAGGTGCAAGTATAGGGAGCCGATCCTGCAGGAAGGCGTCATCCCAGGTCTTCTCGAGCTAACAGTGCAGGGGACCCCAAAGTCCCAGTCCAAGGCACATACGCTTTTAAGGCTGTTGAGAGATACTCCCCACCGCTCCAAATCATCCGATATTGAGCCGGACACGCTGGAGAACATAGTTTGCAACATCATATCTCACATTGACGGTGAGGATCAGCCCGGGAAGGCCAAGAAGATGCTGGCTGAGATGGTGCAGGTTAGCATGGAGCAGAGCTTGAGGCACCTGCAGCAAAGGGCCCTTGTCTGCACCCAATCTAAGTAATCTTCTTCATAAGGGCCTGTCAAGGTATTTTCCGTGTTTCGGTTTCGAGTTCTCTACGAGTTACCCTTTTATGTTAGAAGAATGCCAGTCCAGGCTGTCGTCGAGCACTTAGACGACTGTATCAAGTGACTGGTCTGAAATTGGCAAGCAGCCTATAAGCTGTTCAGCTGCTTTTATATTTGCTGTAAAGAAAGAACAAAAACCATTACCCCGCGTCCTTTATGTAAAAATTGCACAAGCTATCACTTTCTTGGGTGGTTTGGTGTGCGAGTTCGAGAGTCTCCGTTGTCGAAATCCGCAAAAGGTTGTGTCATGTCGCTTGTAAAAACCGTGGTCCGTGATTTGAGAACCAACCCAGGATGTGCACCGGTGGATGCAGCAAAGCCACGAGAACATAAGCAGGTGCGAAAATTTCACGGCAGTGGATTGAATTGATTAAGCAACAAATAAGTTGATTTCACCAGTGATAATTTCACAGTACTGCATTGATCGGTCTAACAAAATTGAAAAAGTATAAATACAACATTGTTTCATTTCGCTATGTACTTTTCTTTGTAAACTGACCTACAAGAATATAACACAATGGCCTTATCGGAAACGGGCGTACCTAAATCATACACAGATGCATTCCGTTTTACACTAATCAGACAAGCAGTTATATACCCGGTTCGAACTCGGAATGGCCGCTCATTCAAGGGCATATTTATCCAAGAAAAGACATTTGGTAATTCCTGATTTCAACTCTCTTAAGAATATCGGAAAACTATAAATAGAAGTGATAGGCCACTCCTAAAAATGACTGAAGAATTGGATGGAGTAAATGGCATCGAATTCCAAATTTAGCCAGTAATGTAGTCGCCCAAATCGGCACCACAGATCCAAAATTAGTAAAGATCCACGGTTTCCTATCAAAGAGGCGAAACATGAAATTGTTATTGGTTCAATCATAGCATCACCGATCAATGCTCTTGAGCTATCAGTGACGTGGCATCAAACCTCCGACGGAGAAAAACAAGGTCTTCAGTTTCATCTCAAATAAATTGATGAAATCTATCGGAATCGGAATCAACGATGTAAGTTGGGTTCTTAATTGCAATGAGAATACAATGCGTGAACTTTTTGATTTAAAATGAAGCCTCAGAAAGAGAGTCAATTGACATCAAATTACAAATTCAGCCGGTAATTCCAACTTTTGATTTTTGAATTCCTCACTGGCTTCGGAGATTTAAGTACTCCGTAATATCAGTCAAGCTAATGCAATTTCGAATCTATATACTAGAAATTGGCAATGTAATCGCACAAATCGGCACCACAGATCCAAAAATAATAGCAAGATCCACGGTTTCCTATCAGTAATGCGAAACGTGAAATTGATATCGGTTCAATCATAGCATCGCCGATCATCGCTCTAAAGCTATCAGCGACGTGGCATCGAACCTTCACAGCCATAAATTTGAAATCGGCAAAGGGAAAAGCATAGATAACATTCAAACAGCCCTCAGAGACCCGTATAAAATCACACACACAGCCGGAGGAAGAAAAAAGATCGCCATTTGCGACGCCGACGAGATCCCCGACCGATCAGCCGGAACTCAAAGAGATCGGAATCCGGTGAAGGAAAGCTCCGATCAGCAAAGAGCGGAGATCGGTGGATGGAGAAATCACGGAGACACAGACGAATCTAGAATCTTCCAACAGGAGCTGCTTTTATAAAGTGTCATACGGCACTTCCTATCTTTTTCATGGGAATTCTTCCTCACAGGGCGAAGGCTAAACGAATAATCAAACTTAAAAACATAAACATAAACACCTTTTTCTGAGTGCAGACGGTGGCGCAGTGGCGGTGATGGTGATGATGGGAAACGGGGGAGAAAGAGGCGTTTAAATAGAGAGAGAGAGGGGACGAAACCTAATCTTTCGGTTGGCGGGCTGGCGGCTAAGAGCTGACGGGGGTAAGTTGGAGAGGTCAAATTGGATTTTAATGGGCCTGAGCACAGCCCAAATACTTAGCTTATGGGCCAAATAGCCCAATTTCTCCACTGAGAACTCGTTTGGTTAAATTTTGGGAAGGACAATTCTCCTCGGTTATTTTTTAGGAATTTCATATTATAGAAATTGAGAGGAAAAAAAAACATTTGTTGGTATTTTTATGTTTAGAAATTAAAATGGGGAATTTTTTTTTTTTGGAGAAAGGGGGTGAAAATGGAACTTACCTAGGTAAATGCATTTCTCGCGTTTTGGAGGAATTGAATTCTCGGAAAGTTTACTTAATAGATTTTTCTGTTTTAACAATTCCAACTAAAAAACACACACATATTCATGTCATTTTTTGGGTTTTTTATTTGTTAACCAAACATGGCGGATAGTACCCTCCTCGTCCCCATCCCTATAAAAAAAATCCCCGTCCCAATTCCTGTTCAGGGATCTAAAAAGACCCCATCCCTTTCGGATCCCCATATCCAATTAATTTTTTTCATTTACATTCTCCGCGTGTGGCATGTTTAAAATTCGCAGTTGTCACATAGTTTATAAAAAAGCTATAAGATATTATTAGAGTTTAGTCAAATATATAATATCGACATTACATATAATAAATAAATGTAAATTAGAAGAAAAAAAATAAAAAGTGAAAGAAAATTTGAATAAAATTAAGGAAGATTTAAAGAAAAAAATGATATTTTCATACCCCATGACCCATCACCGCCATGGGAGATCCCTAGGGGTTTCTCAACGGGGTGGAGGCGGGATGGGAATCGGGGTGATGACCATTATCCTTATCTTTATCCTTATCTTCACGTGAGAATCACTTTAGACGAGGAATTATCATGCCATTGCCATCTCTTGGGAGTGGGAATTGGAAGCCGCAGTTTCTAGCCCTTGGAAGGAACTCGGGTAAAGTAGTACTAGAAGATATTGCTATCTCAATCTGATATAAATGAGGTGAATAGAATCTCAATCAACTGAACATTGGAAATAAGCGAAATTAATTTGATTTAGAAAGTATTTGTTGCAATTAATTGGAACCCCATCAAACAAATTAATACAGTAGCATTTAGAAAATTCTATTGCTCCTCAAAATTAATCAACACGATACAAGAACTTGAAACAATGCCCACCCAAAAACCACAGCGGGTAGACCCGCAACCGCTACCCGATCCTGACCCGAAAAGAAACCCGGGTCATTCTGGTTGATGACATACAAGTTCCCGGGCCAATTGGTCATGTAAACATACCTCGGCGGCGGCGGACTCACTACCGGTGTCGAGCACAACGAGCACGGGTGTTCCTTTAGGACAGGCGGCGGTGGACAGAGTACTGTCGGTGGTGGTGGAGGCGGAGGCGGAGGTGGCGGTGGTGGTAGCTGCTGGCACGTCTCGCAGGGACATGTATCGCATTTCACGCTTGGATCGGACAATTTGTGGACGTTCTTGGTGGTTCCGGCACGAGACGGAGTAAGGGACGAAGTTAGGAGGAGGAGGAAAAGGAAAAGAGAGGTTGGATTTTGTGGTGTTGAAATCATTTTGCTTGCATTCATAAAGAAGCAATTTAAGGGAGAGAGGCCACAATGGTTAAATAAGAAAGGAGCTAGGTAACGAACCTCATTAAATTATTAATATATATGGGTCTACGATAACCACAATCAATTTTCCGACTTTCAGTGTTGGTAACCTATTTTCAAGGAAAAAAATTTATCGACACCAAGAGCCGATGGAGTCACCCTACACTGAGTGATATAAAACGATGGAGTCACCCTACACTGAGTGATATAAAACCGTGCATATAGTAATTCGGTGTATGAAAGATTTTACTCATAATTAAAGTTAAGACTTCATATATTATGGTAACCAAATTCTTTACTCTATTTTCTGTGTCGGTAACCTATTTTCGAGGGAAAAAAAATTTCGACACCAAGAGTCGATGAAGTCACCGTGCATATAGTAAATCAGTGTATGAATTTTACTCCAGGAAGTTAAGACTTCGATCATATCATATGGTAACCAAATTCTTTAGTCTATTTTTTCTCATAAAATTAAGTCGTTGAAATGTAAGAATATAAAAAGAGTACGCATCAAAATATAAATTAATAATACAAATTGGTATATAAATTGGTAAAACACCCTTTATATTTTGATTTTAAAATAGAATCTCATCTCCATTTTGATGTTACAAGTTTCAACAGAGTTTTGTAAAACATTTTAATTAGGAGTGGATCGGTTAATTACATCACAATGATAATTAAATACTTTATTATTACTTGTAACTTGTCCGCTAGTTATTAGAATTTGCATTTAGGCATCTTGGTACTCTATCGATATATAAATTGTTTTGAATAATAAATAATATATTTTTCCTAATAAAATAGATTAGAAAATGTTAACCAATGGAACTTCACTAACTACATGTAACTAAAATATAACATCTTGTTACTTAATTATCTTTATTCATCTACTGATTTTCGAAATTCTCAGTCCTAAAATCCAATGGATAAACAATCTAACGAGCGATATAATAGAGTCGATGAACGTTGTTCAATCTTATCGTTTAATTCCGCCGTGGAATTGGGAGGAAAAAATATACTTAGTATAAATGTACATGAAAAAGGAGAGAATTGAAGAGTACAACACTTTTTGGGAGAATCATATTCGATGGAATGGTTGTGCAAAAGATGAGCGCACCCACCACTATATATTCTTCAATTCTTCACCTCTAAGGTTTTACATTCTTTATCTACTTCTATTTATCATTCTAAAAATAGACAAAAATATTTAACTCATTTTTCTTTAACCGTCTCCATGATCGCTATGCAAAATGCATTTTGAGACAAAAATATTTAACTAATAAACTCTTTACCGATCTTAGATGATGATCGGTAAAGAGATGACAATGAAGAAGATGGACAATGAACCTCTTGCGAGCAAGCAAGGCTACACATATAATCACTGAGGTACGAAGGAGGATGGGAAGAAGAATTGTTAGGGTTGAAGAATGAAGATACTGCAGGTAAAGCTGGCAAAACCCGACCCGGTCGACTCGAAACCGATTATTTTGAACACCGACACAACCCGTCTATTTTGGACCCGAAATCCGAATGAACCGAACCCGATTAACCCGAAACCCATTAAGACCCGAACCAGTTATAACCGAAACCCGATATAACCCGAACTTTAAGCTGCAATCTAGTGAATTTTTTTAAATAAATATTGAAATAATTTGAAATAATGAAAACCCAAGACAATCGAAACCCGACTAACCGAACCCAAATCCGACCCGATCCGTCCGATTGCCACCTGCAACATAATTACAAGAAAAGAGAAAATAAGGGCAAGATAAATTATAAAACACATTAATTGGGTCAGTTTGTCAGTAAAGAGGATTGGGCCTAACTGATTGTACTACAAGCCCATATCTTAGAAAGCCCAATATAAATACTTGTAAAACTCCGATGATATGCAATACACGTACAAATTTCAGTTTTTCATTCTTCTTGTTTTCCCTCCTCTTCCTCGCGTTTCACCTGAGCTTCCATTTCGATCTCTCATATCTTTCAGATTTAAGGTGAAAATTCCACGAGTGACAAGAATCAACAAATATACTATCGGATAAGAAAGAGTACAACAAACATTGTATGGATTATAAGGGGAAATGGACAAGGCTCTCTTGTTGTGAGTGAAATGAGATGCTTGTAAGGAGACTAATTTATGTGTGGGGCTTTAATGGGATGATGTTGGTGGATAGATTGAAATTTGAAATATAGGAAGGAGCCTCCTATTTATAGGCATCGGGCCATGAGGACTTTGGAGTGTGGAACTTGGAGAAATTGGAATAACATGAAAGGTATAAAATCTTTCGATGGAAAAGATTGTAAATGTGATAATGTTGAAATGTGATTGTCTCATATCGGTAATATAGAGAATGTTTGAACAACATATAAGGTTGAAGGGCTACTCCTTTCATTGTCAATTGGCTTTGAGATGGAACCCCCGTTCGAGTTTATGTGTTATTCGAATCTCCCGTATGTGGACTCGCACACACGACCTCTCTTCAGCTTATCTTTACCCCACCGGACCCAGCAGACTTTAACAGATTAACATTATATTTTTCTCTTTAGCCCAACCGACATTAACAGATTAACATTATATTTTTCTTTAGCAAAAAGGTTAGTCTCAACAATTAACATCTTCCAAGTACAAAATTATCATCATTGTTTTCATAAAGCATGATTTTCTTAAAGTGTTTGTAAGAAGAGATAGAAAGACAATCAACAAAATAACTTTATCATCGTTATCAATTTTAACCTTTAAATTCTCAAGTGATCATTCAACTTTGAATAGTTTGGGTCATTCAAGTTTGAATCATTGATCCATTATTGTGATATGAAGTTAGATAGGGACTTTTACTAAGTGGAAGATGATTAATTTAGCATGTTTTTTCAGCTTATCGTAAGTTTTATAATTAAATGATTTCTTAATAAAGTACAAGGAAAAGTCCCTTGTAACTGATAAATTACCGGTTTGCTATCCGCACGGTTCAATCATCTCCTCCAGTATTAGCAAAGGTTTAGAAGACACTATCTTTCAGAATCAGCAAAATTCGAAGTCGACATGTAAGTTGCTAGTGTTGGGTTGAGTGTTGTAGATGCGTTGGTGTTGACACCGGCCTCCCGAGTCATCAAACTGTTTGCCGAGACTTGACTCTCGAGTCAGCAACGTGTTGGGTTGAGTTTTGCGGGTTTGTTGTTAGTCAGGGGCTTCTGGCATCAGACTCCTGAGTCGACAAATTATTTTCAGTCTCCAACCTCCCAAGTCGACAGCTCGACCGTGCGTTTGACGCAAAATTTGCCTTGCCAGTAACATCCCCTAAAATTAAGCATGTTGTCCTATAAAACAAAATTGTGCTATGAAATAATCTGAAGATAACTAGATTCAAATTCTTTACCACTGTCTGGATGATATCTTCCCACATATGAACAACAAATTATAAAGTATGACTACCAAAAAAAAAATAAAAAATTATAACTAATCATCTCAATAAAAATTCAATTTACTAAACCAACTTGCCTAGAGTGCCTTGATTGGTTTGGGGGATTCTAGAGAGAAGGGCTCTGCCCTCTCTCTAGAATTTTGAGAAATCCCCAAATTGTGTAAACTCAAACTACGGAATTTCCAATTGAAGAATCCAACTGAGAATCCTATCCTCTTCAATCCACCTTCCTTATACTTCAATCGACCTTCCGTTTGGTTGATTTTGAGTTCCCGTTCCTCGTTCTCTCCGATTCGTTTGTCGTTTTGGGGTTCGGGGTGTGATTCGGTTGTCGATTTGGGGCCCGGGTGTTCGTCGCCGCCTCGGATGGGCCGTTTCTGGGCTCGCCGGCGCTGTGGTTTCATCCTTCCTCAGTCGATCTCGTCCTCCTCTGTCGATCTGGTCTCGCCGCTAGCGTTGTGCGTTGGTTTCGTCCTCCTCCCTGCGTCACCTCATCCAGTCTCTCGGTCTGCTGCCGGCATGTCTACCTCCTGTCGTCGAAGGTTGCCGTCATGCTGGTGGTAGTGCCGCCTGGGTAGTCTGTCTCCGGGATGATGCTCCATGGGCTGATGGTGGTGTCCGGGCTTCCCTGGCCCGGCGTAGCCCGTTGTTCAAGCGCCTACAATTGTCCTTGGGGCCCAAGTTTGGGTGCCTTGGGGCCCAAGTTTGGGTTCCTTCGGGCCCAAGTTTGGGTTCCTTCGGGCCCAAGTTTGGGTTCCTTCGGGCCCAAGTTTGGGTTCCTTCGGGCCCAAGTTTGGGTGCCTTCGGGCCCAAGGTTGGGAGTTTGGAAGAAAAAAAAAAATGTGCACCCACCCGAAAGGGCTTGAGAAAATCCCGCAAGGGCATGTCGACATTTTGTAGGTGAAAGATTGTTGGCGTCTTGTTTCGAGCAGTTTGCGGCTCTGCTTCCGATGTTTCTATGAGATCTTCTGCTTGGTTGGGGGGCGTTGAGTCTGTAGTCGGGTCTGGCTGGGGTCGTGGTCGTGCGCTCAGGGCGACTCCGTATCCGGGATAGAGTTTCCTTGGAGTTCGTCTGCACTACCCACAGGAGTTAGAGTCCTGCTGTACTACTGGCCCGCGGTGCTACTGTTTGGTGGTGCTTGGCTGCGTTCTTCGGTAGCTTCCTCAGCTGTTCGGGTGTTTGGTCTTCTTGGAACGTTTGTTGTAGTGTTTATTTCTGTTTGGCTCATTACGCTTGTTATTTGTATTTCTGTTTTTAGGTTGTCCTGTTAGACGGTTCGCCGTCTGCCGACTTCGGTCGGCCTCTCGATGAGTCAGGCCTGTCTGACCATCGAATTTTTACCTAATCAAAAAAAAAAAAAAAAACTTGCCTAGAGTGCCTATACAGGCTATACACCTACACGTGCATAAGAAATTAATTCGCTTATACTCGGAAGAAATCCATTTTCAAAGGAACCTAACACATTACATATCATGGAAGAACTTATACGTCCTAACGTCTTCAGTGATGAACCTAACAGCCCCAACACAACCAAGCACCGCGACAACCGAGAACACGGCAGCAATGGCGACATTGAGGCCAACCACCAGGACTCGAGTCACCGGACCTTTGTTCATCACCCTTCCAGCCTTCAAGAATGCTATGGCTGGGAAGACAAAGTCTAGAGGAGTGAACCCAACAGCCCCACAGATGGCGACAAAGTCGCCAAAGAAAGGCATGGCTGCAGCGATCAGTGTTATGACGACGATGTAGGCTGAGGTGAAGATCAGCCGGAGAAGGCGCTTTAGGCTTAGGAAATGGCCGTCTTGCTTGGGTGGCTCGAGCATTCGCTCCTCAAAATAGGCGAATGTAGGCCTGCAGTATATCTGAATCAAGCCATCACAAAGCTTTATGATTTATTCCATTTCATATTCAAAACGAGATATGAAATAGAACAAAGAAAATTGAATTGATCAATGTCTGATGGCCGATTTCATATCAAAACCAATTGGTAATAACTTTATAAAGTTTGACATGTATAAGTCCAATGAGGTTGCATCTCAACACTAATGTTCAATCTACAATTTCATATCAAAACCAATTGGTAATAACTTTATAAAGTTTGACATATATAAGCACAATGAGGTCGCATCTCAATACTAATGTTCGATCTATGTGCTTGTTTAATCGTGATGTAGACAATTTGTGACGGACCCAGAAAAAAAAAAAAAAAAAAAACCTCATTCAGTCATTCCCAACTAAGTTAAGCTGTCTTTTTTTATTCATTATTCATTTTACACTCCTTTATCCCTAAAATTAGTAAAAATTAAAAAAACAAATTCTCTGTTTTTCTTTCGGGGCAGGGGGCTACAGCTACCCGAGCCCCCTAGATCCGCCAATGTAGATAACATCCCTACATTTCAACAAAAACAAACCCTATATATGGGAGGGGAAGAAGATCACCTGAAAACATCCAGAAATCTGAACAACAGCAAAAAGGTTGGCCATGACAACAGCCCATTTGGGACCAGTGAGTGAAGAACAATATACGGCTTAACATTCGATCCAAACGCCCAGTAACCAAGGAAAGCCAGTAGCCAGTAGCTCAAGATGATAACACCATAAGCCGCCGACACTCCCTTGTACATGTTCTTCTTAGCAGGATCCCGAATGTTGCTCTAGCTACCACAAAAAGTCCATACCAAACCAAGACATGATGAGTTAATATATTTCTCAATACCAAACCAAGAAATAATGTTTTTAACTTCCTATATATACCTGGATTTCAGGGAGCATGGCATCTCCGAACGAGAAGGCAATCACTCCAAGAGCGTTAAAGGCCCCAAAGATCTTACTCGCGGGGCTTCCTTGCAACGAGTAGCTCACAGATTCTCTGCTGATCTCTTTCCCTAAGAGCAACAAACAATGTTTTTGAAAGAACACTAAATGATCAGTACTGTGTGAATGGGAATAATTGCAGTGTACCATTGTGGATGGTAACAGCAATGGTGGTTGCAGAGAATCCGACAGTGCAGAGAGTGCAGAATCCGTTGATCCACCGGAGTGAGTGGATATCAGGGAACTGAGAGAGGAAGAGTTCGAAAGCACCAAACAAGATAATGAAATGTTGCAGTGTCAAGGGACCATCTGGATGGTAGTTTTTGTAAATTGCCTGCAAATTAGTTAAAGAGATCACTTGTAAGAGTTGATCAGGAAAAACAAAACAATGACAGATTGATGAGAGTTGCCTTTAGGCTACTTCCGGCAGCAATGTGGATGGCTATGTTATTGCCTAATGACGCGATTTGCTGAAAGAACGCGATGAACAAGTAACCGGAGGACCCTGCATACAGAAGAAGGTAATATAGGATTATGATGCACAAAGAAAGCAAACGCCGAGATGTTATTGAGTAGTTTGATTGAAGGAGAAGTGGTGACCGAAGATGGTTCGAGCGAGAGAGCGGTAAGTGGTTTGTTTGGAGCCATTCCAGCACCAAAGGCTTGCTACTAAGAGGCTTGTGTACCATGTAGCCAGTGTTGCCACCACCAAACTGCATACACCTTATATCAATCTTTGTTAAAGCATATAATATGAAATCGAATAGACTGTGGACAAAGACAAAAAGCAAAAGAATTGAATTCTCATATCCAAAATAAAAAAATTGAATTCATGAACTTTTAGGGGAGACGGTGTATCCTTGTCTAGAATTTGTTTAATATTATATAGTTTTAAATAAAATAAATATAATATAAGATTTTAGTTTAATTAGTTTTTAAAATTAGAACTTTTTCAACATCTGTTCACCCACCCAATTATTTGGGAGTTTTTGAGTTTTTATTCACAAATTTGCATCACCTCCCCTAGCAACTAAATTTACCAAACACCATACTAACTTATTGTTCCCTTTCGTTCTTTAGATTTTGCACGTTTTTAGAATCTAAAAAATATGGTAAATTTACGGGTGATTTTGGCAGAGGACCTTTTTTAAATATCCAACTAGTCACCTAGCCCATAAATCAATTTAATTAGTTTTACCCTAGCCCCCTTCCTATAGGGTGGGTTGGTCAATGGTCAACCGTTTGACCATTGACCGGTCAACGTTGACCAACCCATTTTGATGCCAACTTTTTTTTTTTTTTTTTTTGATGCCAATTTTTTTTTTTTAGTGATGCCATATTTTACCGTTTTGATGCCAAAATTTTACTATATTTTATTTTCACTTTGATGCCACTTTTTTATGTCAATTTTTTGATAATATTTTTTTTACCGTGATGCCTTGATGATATTTTTTCAAAGTAGTATATTTGATGACATTTTTTTCTTTAATGTGATACAAATTTTTCAAAATGGCATCAATGGTCAACGTGACATTAGCGTAAACAAAAAATGTCATGACAATATTTTGATTCCACGTTTTAAGCTCTTATGCCATCATTTATATAAAATTGTCACCACAAAATGTTGGCATCAAAACGGTAAAATATGGCATCACTAAAAAAAAAAAAGTTCGCATCAAAAAAAAAAAAAAAAAAAATGGCATCAAAATGGGTTAACCGGTCAAGAGGGCTAAGCAAGCTAAAAAAACAATTAATGGGCTAAACATGCTAAAAAAACAATTAATGGGCCTATCTAGCTAACCAAATATGCTTAAAGGCTTTTTCAACAAATTCCCTCAAATTAATATTAACTTTTTTTTATCAATTTTTTTTTAATAATTCGATACTTATTAGTAAAAATATGAAATTATTAAAACTTTTGATAAAAAAAAAAGTTATTTAAAAAACGGAAAGAGTAACATATATTTAACACAAATAATTCATCAACTTTATCTACTACTCTTTTACACAATATAGCTTATAACTATAATAGCTACCGATGAAATTAAACACCATGGATCTATCATATATTATGTACAACTTATTTATGGCATCTCTAATAGAAATAGAAGTAAATAAATGCAAGGATAAATAAAAATAAAACAAGGAGAGTAAAAATACCAAGAGGCCAGCCGAGAGAAGAGAGGGCGAAGGGCAGAGCAGCGTAGGCAGCCGGCGTCGCAATAGTCGTCGCCACGTGAAACGCTGCGTGCTTCCACGTCCCCCCTCTCCCCGTCGCCTTTCTATCTCCGTCGTCATTGCCGCCGCCGTCGCCTTCTACCTCTTCTCCTCTGCTTCCACCAAATGAACCCATTTCTAGCTTCTCGATCTAAACAAATTGGGAGTGCCGGAGTGGCAGTGGCAGCTTAGCTGCTATATGCCTTTTCGAATATTTTTAATTTGGACTTGTGGAGGTGATTCCTCTGAAAATTCAGAGATGCTGACTTTTTTTTGTTTAATCAGATCAGAGATTCCGACTTTGTTCCAACCGATGACTTTCCTGCTTCTCATTTACTTTACGTAATTCCATTATTAGAGCATCCACGCTAGGGTGGAATTGATAATTATCAATTCCACCAATTTGAATTGGTAATTATAAAATTTGAACCATTACCAACAATCGAAAGGCGTGTACTAACTAACCAATTAAGTTGATCGGTATGTGTTGATAATATATTTTACCATGTTTTGGTTGTCGATGAAAAAAACATATAAATAATCAATTACAGTACAATACAATTTAATTAAAACTTATAAGTTATTACAATTTAATTAAAACTTATAAGTTATTACAATTCAAGTAAAAACACGTAAATACTTAAATTGTTCATGCATTTAAGCCCTAAAGTAAAATAAAAACTTAAATAGTCCCGACAATATTCAATATTCACGTCCACTTCCGAATAAAGTTTAGGTTTTAGTCTGGACCGAGATTGAACTAGTATTCCTCCTGGTTTATAAGCATTTTATGAAAATAACAAATACAAAAAGAAATCAAGTTAATAGTGCCAGTCCTATCATTTTATAGGCCCAGGGCGAACTAAAATTTTAAGGGCCCGATAAACATTAAAAAAATAAAAATTGTATATAACTTTATAAACTTTTCATATTATTTTTATGTTTGAATTATTTTTCATATTTAAGAAAATAAAAGTAAGTCAATGAATAAAAAAATAAGAGGGATTTAAACTATATGACCCTTGCCCCGAAATGGTTTGCTAGCCTAACCCCCTATCCATAACATTTGCAAAGGTTACACCCCCCCCCCCCCCCCACCACCAAAAAATGGCATCTTTGCCGGTTGGATTTAACCGGGACAGAGGAGAGAGAAGGTAAAAGGAGGAGAGAGAGAGGAAGCGGGGTGGAGAGAGAGAGGAAAGGGGAAGTTATTGCGGAGAGAGAGAGTGGAAGTGGGGGAAGTTATTGTGGGAGAGAGAGTGGATGAGTGAGAGTGGAAGCGGTTTCAATTGAAAACTGTCGACCCCAACTGCTCTCACGGCTTACAAAAGAGGAAGAGAGAGAGAGAGGGCAACAGTTCCACATGCAAGGCTGAGGAAAAGAAGAAGAGAAGGAAGAAGAAGATGAAGGAGACGATAGAGCGAGAGAGGAAAAGAAGAAGCAAAGGCGAGGAAGAGGACGACAGTGCAGAAGAGGAGACGAGACTTCGAAGTAAGTAAACCCTCACAATGCCGATTAAATACGTTTTGCTTCGATTGGTAGGGGAGGAACAGATTTGAAGAAACAAAACTGGTTTGGATTGTGTGAAAATGGGAAGAAGGGGTCGAATGGGTTGACAGTACGCAATATCGCCCTGTCATGTAGGAAGTAACCGGCGTCAAGTTAAAAACAATTGGTGGAAAGTTTGGGTACTGGGGTTTGCGCATGTGGGAGAGAAGGGGATTTTTGGGAACGGGGAAATTGGGCAACTGTGTTGTTGAATCCAACTTATCAGGATAAGGGGAGTGTAGATCCGTTCAGTTTAGGTGGGAATTGGGCGAAATGGGGCTTATGACTGTAGATGCGGCGCATTAGGGGGGAATTTGGGGGAAATAGGTTGAAATGCGGCGCATTAGGGTTAGAGAAAATTGTAGAAAGGGTGAAAAGTTTATGTGGAATCGAAATTATCTGGAATAGGATTACTTGTGTGCAAATGGAGATGGACAGATTGAATACGTATGCTGTCATGTTTTCACAACCATGTGTCGTGTGTATATGTGTATGTGTCATGTGTAATTGTGTTTCTGTCATGGTACATATGATATTGATATGAAGGGAACCGTGGGTTGGGGGAGAAGAATTGATGTGTAGAATACTGAATTTGGGTCTTCCACTGTGCAGGATATCTGGTGAATATTAAAAATGTCGCAGCGAAGTATGAAGAAGATTGTAGACCGTACAGCTCAAACATCCGGCGCGGTAATATGGCTTTCGTTCGAGTAATGTAAGTTGTGATTGTTGTGCTGCAGTGTGGCTGACATGTTGAAGTCTGTGCAGGTTGTGTACGCCGTAGAGGAAGAAAGAGACTTCAAAGCAAAAATTAACCAACACTCCCGGATGGCGCTCCTGGTTAACATTGACAACCGGTTGAGCGAGTCCCATTGGAAGCGCCTGACCGACAGCCCGTTGGGGGGCATTGCAAGACTGGGCACAAGGGTCCAGTTCTCGGGACAGCTTGTACACTATGTTCTCCAACGACAATTGAAGTCGAAGAAGGAGAATGAAACATGGTACAAGATCCATGAAGCGGTCGTCAGGTTCTCAATAGCTGAGTTTGCCATTGTCACCGGTCTCAACTGTGGCTATGACGAAGAGCCCGAGGACGACGACGGGTTCGAGAAGGCAGTGTATGATTTCTTTGGAGTTTCAAAGATGAGGATGACTGAGTTCCAGGTAGAGTTTCGTGTGGCGATGGCATATGAGAAATCGTCCACCAGAAAATTGAAATTTGTCCTGCTGATGCTGGCCGAGGGAGTATTGTTCGGGAAGGAACCCAAAAACTACATTCATGGGTGGGTGGTCGACCTTGTCGGCGACATTGACAGGTTCCTGGCGTTTCCGTGGGGTCGGCTTTGCTACGAGCGAACGAACGAGTTCCTACACCGTGCAATCGAGAGGAAGCTCCAACGGGATGAGGGCAGCTCCAATGCACGCCTGGCCTATTGCCTGATGGGTTTCCCTCTCGCCTTCCAGGTTCGTACACAGATATGACTGGACGCCCTAAACTGGTTTACTAGGCGTCTAACATTTATTGACTGGACATTAACTGATTATTTACTGGACAATATGTAATTGCAGCTATGGGTGTACGAAGCCCTCACTCCAATGGCCGACCAATTCGCGAATGTCATAGACGAGAAGCTGTACCCCAGGTGTCTGCGATACGAGTTTAGAGACTTGAACCTTGAGTATGCCTCAATCGAAACCCGACTGCAGGAGGCGAAGGAGCTGGGGTACTTCAATGACCCTGCAGTCGTGAGGCCTCTTCTGCTCCCCGATGATGTGGAGAGAGCAACCGGTTTATACCGCGATGCCCGAAAGACTCACGACAAGCGGGACAACTTCTTCAACGACATAGCCCGGGCTTTCGTATCAGCAAATGTCAAACCCTCAGAAAAGAAACAACCAAAGGGAGCAAGTGGATCAACACAAGAATCAGGGGAGGGCACGCGGACACAAGCTACCCTATTAGAGATAGAGTCACGGTTAGTGGCAAAGATGGACGAGTTGCTGAGGAGTATATCCGCGGAGGTAAATTCGAAGATGGCGACGCTTGAGGAGGCGATTGAAAACATGAGGAGGAAACTGCGGTGGAAGGGGACCAGGGAGTCGAAGGAGCGAGAGAAAGTTCTGGGAAATGAGGTAAGGTTCTCCTAGTATTAGATCACAATCGTCATGTCATCTCCTGTAAATGTCATGTTGTTAGTAGTGTATGTCATGTTAGTATCAATACATGTTCTTGCCAATTCCAGTATATGTCATGTTAATAAGAGGTTATGTGGTTAGGTTCAGGGATCAGTGAAGGACAAGGATAACGGCAAGGAGGATGAGGACAAGGACAAGGAAGTTCTGTGAAAGGAGGTAAGGTTCTCCCGGTATCAGATCATAATCGTCATGTCAATTCATATACATGTCATGTTTACCATTATATATGTCATGTTAATTTACGCAGAGGTTCATGGATCAGGGAAGGACAAGGATAAGAGCAAGGACAAGGACAAGGACAAGGACGAGGGCAAGGACAAGAGAAAGGAGGACAAGTTGAAGGCCAAGGCTGACGAAACCCGTTTTAAGAATCTTGTGTTGGCAAGTTCCGGGATCAAATGGGACGCGTGCGAGCTCAGACGATCGGGCTTACCTGAGACGCGCGACGAGATTCCGTCGGCGTACCCAAACCTGTGCCGATCCGAGCTCAAGCCATCCGCGGACCACCGTCCTCCCAGGGCTCCATCAATCGTCGGCTCCCGCTAGACGAGACGCATCCAGCTCGGGAAGGCTCCTCGAGCCCTCCAAATCCGACCTCCTGCTTTGAGGCCATCAAGCCCTATTTATAATGTAAGTTTTTTAGTGCCATGCCCAACAAATGTGGCAAAACTATCGACAAATGTCGCATGGCTCGGGACAAGTGTCGCATGGCTCGGAACAAGTGTCCCCCATGTGGCACTTCATG
Source organism: Persicaria tinctoria (assembly GCA_037127255.1). Lineage (NCBI taxonomy): Eukaryota > Viridiplantae > Streptophyta > Magnoliopsida > Caryophyllales > Polygonaceae > Persicaria > Persicaria tinctoria. The sequence continues at coordinate 11,814,071 of JBANSL010000007.1, read as the reverse complement.
GGCTTATCCACACTTGGTGTATTTAGGTGGGGGTTAGTGGGAAAATCCTCCACTTAACTGGTACAGGTTAATTTATATAGCGGGAACCTGTTTACGGATATGATTTATAAATATTATTTATTTGGTGTTTCGTCACAGCTCCTCGGACCTTAGTTAAGATGAGTCTTAGCTAGGGTTCGATTTAAACGAGACAACATATGTATTTGTACTTTGTCTTCCATATATCATACTTTTGGTGTAATGTTTTAAATAAGTTTGTTTGGTCTGGGCTGTACCCAACTTATTAGTGGGTTGCCTACGTATCTCTTGAGAAGAGAATCAAGCCTTTCGTAGTTCAATCAGGAAGCCCTCCGCGGATGAGAGCTTCGTCGTTGAGGGACTTTAATTTATACTCATTTAGAGTTTATCTCCGCGAGCATACGAGCTACGATCGGAGGCCCTCCGCGAGCGATAGATCCAGCGTCGAGGGACTTAGTTTATACTCGTTAAGAGTTTATCTCCGCGAGCATACGAGCTACGATCGGAGGCCCTCCGCGAGCGATAGCTCCAGCGTTGAGGGACTTAGTTTATACTCGTTAAGAGTTTATCTCCGCGAGCATACGAACTACGATCGGAGGCCCTCCGCGAGCGATAGCTCCAGCGTCGAGGGACTTAGTTTATACTCGTTAAGAGTTTATCTCCGCGAGCATACGAGCTACGATCGGAGGCCCTCCGCGAGCGATAGATCCAGCGTCGAGGGACTTAGTTTATACTCGTTAAGAGTTTATCTCCGCGAGCATACGAGCCACGATCGGAGGCCCTCCACGAGCGATAGCTCCAGCGTCGAGAGACTTAGTTTATACTCGTTAAGAGTTTATCTCCGCGAGCATACGAGCTACGATCAGAGGCCCTCCGCGAGCGATAGCTCCAGCGTCGAGGGACTTAGTTTATACTCGTTAAGAGTTTATCTCCGCGAGCATACGAGCTACGATCGGAGGCCCTCCGCGAGCGATAGCTCCAGCGTCGAGGGACTTAGTTTAAAGTATCATCTCCGAGAATGCAGATTCGATCGGAGGCCTGACGTGGAGCCAAGCTCCAGCGTCCTAGGACTTAATATAAAAAATCATCTCCGAGAATGCAGATTCGATCGGAGGCCTGACGCGGAGCCAAGCTCCTGCGTCCTAGGACTTAATATAAAAAATCATCTCCGAGAATGCAGATTCGATCGGAGGCCTGACGCGGAGCCAAGCTCCTGCGTCCTAGGACTTAATATAAAAAATCATCTCCGAGAATGCAGATTCGATCGGAGGCCTGACGCGGAGCCAAGCTCCTGCGTCTAGGACTTAATATAAAAAATCATCTCCGAGAATACAGATTCGATCGGAGGCCTGACGCGGAGCCAAGCTCCTGCGTCCTAGGACTTAATATAAAAAATCATCTCCGAGAATGCAGATTCGATCGGAGGCCTGACGCGGAGCCAAGCTCCTGCGTCCTAGGACTTAATATAAAAAATCATCTCCGAGAATGCAGATTCGATCGGAGGCCTGACGCGGAGCCAAGCTCCTGCGTCCTAGGACTTAATATAAAAAATCATCTCCGAGAATGCAGATTCGATCGGAGGCCTGACGCGGAGCCAAGCTCCTGCGTCCTAGGACTTAATATAAAAAATCATCTCCGAGAATGCAGATTCGATCGGAGGCCTGACGCGGAGCCAAGCTCCTGCGTCCTAGGACTTAATATAAAAAATCATCTCCGAGAATGCAGATTCGATCGGAGGCCTGACGCGGAGCCAAGCTCCTGCGTCCTAGGACTTAATATAAAAAATCATCTCCGAGAATACAGATTCGATCGGAGGCCTGACGCGGAGCCAAGCTCCTGCGTCCTAGGACTTAATAAAATCTATGATCCGGGAGGCAAGCTCTACGACCGGATGCCTGACGCGGAGCAAGATCACGCGTAAGGGAACTAAACAAAATCTACGATCCGGGAGGCCAGCTCTACGACCGGATGCCCGACGCGGAGTAAGATCACGCGTAAGGGAACTAAATAAAATCTACGATCCGGGAGGCCAGCTCTACGACCGGATGCCCGACGCGGAGCAAGATCACGCGTAAGGGAAATAAATCAAATCTACGATCCGGGAGGCCAGCTCTACGACCGGATGCCCGACGCGGAGCAAGATCACGCGTAAGGGAAATAAATAAAATCTACGATCCGGGAGGCCAGTTCTACGACCGGATGCCCGACGCGGAGCAAGATCACGCGTAAGGGAAATAAATAAAATCTACGATCCGGGAGGCCAGTTCTACGACCGAATGCCCGACGCGGAGTAAGATCACGCGTAAGGGGACTAAACAAAATCTACGATCCGGGAGGCCAGCTCTACGACCGGATGCCCGACGCGGAGCAAGATCACGCGTAAGGGAAGTAAATAAAATCTACGATCCGGGAGGCCAGCTCTACGACCGGATGCCCGACGCGGAGCAAGATCACGCGTAAGGGAAATAAATAAAATCTACGATCCGGGAGGCCAGCTTTACGACCGGATGCCCGACGCGGAGTAAGGTCACGCGTAAGGGGACTAAACAAAATCTACGATCCGGGAGGCCAGCTCTACGACCGGATGCCCGACGCGGAGCAAGATCACGCGTAAGGGAAATAAATAAAATCTACGATCCGGGAGGCCAGCTCTACGACCGGATGCCCGACGCGGTGCAGGTTCCAGCGTCATGAGTAATTTGTGAAGTAGCCGCGGTATTTTTTCTCAGTATGCGTTAGGCTCCCGGTTGACTTAGTAGTTTGCGCTTAACTTCTCCGCAGACGAAATGGATCGTACCTTAGGGTCCTAAATGCAGAATAAGGGATGAATGATTTTTTAATGTAATTCATTAACTTCCCAAAAGGAATGTTCGTAGGCTTACAAAGGAGTAAGCTGCTGAGCGCTCTTATCCACCTAGACGCGGTCGAATAACTATGTCAACGGCTTACTTACGTGGGTTCTTTATTAAAAAAGTAAGAGGTGTCCACACAATCCATCCGCGGCTGGGTTATGGACCGTGATCATTGACCAGGCCTGCGCTCTAAGCTTCGCACATATTCATTCTTATTCACATGTATTTTTATACATTCACCAGTAGTGAGTTCGCATGCTACCCACATATATATATATAATATAATTTCCCCACTTACGATCTCTATCCATATAAAAGAAAGGGGAAATAATTTCATAATGCGGCAGAAGACGTTATTTACGTACGCGGCCACTTATTAAATTCGTAAACACAAACCGATTGAAGCAAGCATAAAAGATATAGTACTTCAATCCGATTATTACCTCTTAGCGTGAGAGGTCCCCACGGACGGCGCCAATGACGAAACCCGTTTTAAGAATCTTGTGTTGGCAAGTTCCGGGATCAAATGGGACGCGTGCGAGCTCAGACGATCGGGCTTACCTGAGACGCGCGACGAGATTCCGTCGGCGTACCCAAACCTGTGCCGATCCGAGCTCAAGCCATCCGCGGACCACCGTCCTCCCAGGGCTCCATCAATCGTCGGCTCCCGCTAGACGAGACGCATCCAGCTCGGGAAGGCTCCTCGAGCCCTCCAAATCCGACCACCTGCTTTGAGGCCATCAAGCCCTATTTATAATGTAAGTTTTTTAGTGCCATGCCCAACAAATGTGGCAAAACTATCGACAAATGTCGCATGGCTCGGGACAAGTGTCGCATGGCTCGGAACAAGTGTCCCCCATGTGGCACTTCATGGGCTTATCCACACTTGGTGTATTTAGGTGGGGGTTAGTGGGAAAATCCTCCACTTAACTGGTACAGGTTAATTTATATAGCGGGAACCTGTTTACGGATATGATTTATAAATATTATTTATTTGGTGTTTCGTCAAAGGCCAAGTTGAAGGACAAGGTTTGCGCATGAGACTGTCATGTGAATATATAAATGATGTCATGTTTTTTGTGTTTACTGTCACATCATGCGCAATGGGCTTCAAGTTGCAGGAGGAGTTGGTGGCACCCGGTTCTGATGTTGAGGCTGAGGCTGAGGTGCCCCTGATACGGCCGAGAAGAAGCACCCATCAACATCCTGATATGTTGTCCCAGGCGGAGGAAACGCATCCAGCGAAGAAGCCGCGTGTGGGCAAGAAGCCATTGGATGCCGTCGAGCTAGGCATGGCGACCAGGGCAGATGCTGATGCGTTCGCTGCGTGGATGAAGGACGGAAGTGACCCCGTCCGGTCGGTGGAAGGCACCCTACTGGCGAAGCAGTTCTTTGGGACACTTCAATCACCGACCAACTGGGTGTCATCCGAGGTTAGTTACGTTCCCACATTGTGGTTCGAGTCATCACCTTCTTCCTCATATGGTCTTCCAAAATAAAGATTTTTCCTTGCGTCCAGCATATTGAGCAAGCTTGCGTCCTACTGCGGAAGGACATCAACGCCGGTGACAAGTACGAAGGGGTCGCCGTTCTGGATTTCTTGTGGGGGTATCTCCTGCAGAAGAAACTGGCGGACGCGAAGGGGGACCTTGAGGTGGTGAAGGGGGACGACACGATGACCCAATACTTCGACGACAAGTTGCCGGAGAAGTTTCCGACGGGTTGGGACGATGTCGACCGCGTGTTGGCACCTTGGAATCTGAAGAACGAGCATTGGGTGGCCCTGGACATCAACTTCGCGGAGTGGACATTGGACGTGTACGATTGCGACACAAGCCACGTCGCTGACCGCCATATGCCGGGCCTCCTGAAGCCGGTTACCCACCTCCTCCCCATTCTGATGAACGACCACCCTGAACTTCGAGTCAAATGGGTCGGCAAAGTCCCGGAACCCTTGGCGTACAAAAGGGTGAAGGGGATTCCCCAAAACAAACAATCGTAAGTCATTATCGGCTCTTCATTTAGAAAACATTGGCACAGACTGTGTGACCAATTTTCGTTATTTTGATGTAGGGGCGACTGCGGTCCATATGCCATCCGTTTCCTGCAGCTCCTCGCGACCGGTGACACCAAGTTCCGTGGCCTAGACGATTCATTCATTGCGGCGTACCGCCATGCCCTTTGTGTTGCCATGTTTCACGGACGTCTTACAACCCCATCCGATCCTTAAAAAAACTCCCCCATTGGTTTTATAAACATTGTTGGTTTGTGTAGACTTGTTAGTTGGTTTAGACATTTGGTTATGCACTTATGTTTGTTGGTTTTAGACATTTGGATATGTACTTATTGCTGGATTGTTGTATTCGTTGGTTTTTTAATTATGACATGTCATGTCAATATGAAGCAACTGTCATGTCAATATGAAACTATTGTCATGCCAAAATCCGATAGTGTCATGTCAAAAGGGGGTAATGTCATATGGCATCCCGTTAACATAATAGAACAAACTAGAACTAGAACAAACTAGAACAAAGCCCCCCATACGAAGTTGCAGATAGCCAACGTAATTCTTTGCGAAAGGCGTCTAACCAAAATGGGCGTACTATCTACTTCATTCCGAAAGGCCCCGCAGATGGAAGTTCCTATGCCCCCGCTACGTGCGGCGGCGCTTCTGCAATTTAAATTTCCCATTAGCGGGACGCGCCCACTCTATTGGTTCAAGTTTCACAGTCGTCGGAAACGCTCCGGTCTTTCCTTCTCCGCGTTGGTATGCTTCCTCTACTTCCCTTACCGCTCGCTCCGCGTCGTGATCCCACGGGCTGACTACATCCTCGACGTCACTGCTCACAGAAATGACCTGCTTCCCACGGTCATAAGCAACTGCGTTGTACAACGCATCACTTGGTTCTAACTGGACACGTGGATTATCTAACTAGACAAGTGAGCTCTCTAACTAGACACTCTTAGTTTCTAACTGGACAACTCTTCTTGCTCGATCGACACCTTGTGCTACCACAACTTCCAATTCCTCATCCCCTGCCAAGAGGGTTTTAGTTTGTAACTGTGGGTGATCTTCTAGGGTCAAGTGTGGCCCACCCCCGAGTGGATGGGCCGTTGTGGATCCTTCCGTAGTGGTGAAATCGCCGCCAACCTTGCGTATCAGGGAGACATGGAGGTCGATAGGCCAGAATCGTTCACCGGAAAGACCATTTACGAACTTGTAGGCCTGCAAGTCTTCATCATCCCCAATGGAAAAAGGTCTGCACCCTTCCTTCTTCGGCTTTACATATGTGAGCTCAACGTCATGCCTCCTCACATCGACATTAAACTTGGCCATCAGCTGTTTCTTCAGCGAGACGTAGTCAATACTTTCGTCTACCAGTACGGCCTTTTGACTCCTCGACGACTTCACGACCCAAATGCCATCTTCACAATCCCACCATTCGCCAAACAATACAGTGATACACACGGACGAGTTCTCCCCTGTTCCAACAGTTAGTGGGGGGGGGGGGGGGGGACATTCAGTTTTACAGGGAGAAGAACACATTGTGAGGAGAGATGTATCGCATAACCTAAATGGAAGGATGACTTACTCATTTCCGCCAAGAAGTCGCTGTCTGTCCAGTTAACCCCAGTAGGTGTCAAGCGCGTGAATGGGTTTATGGACTCCCCCTCCTCCCTCCTCTCCCTCTTATTCTCTTAAGGGGTAAATGACAGGGCGAGAGATTTAATCTCACTCCCGCCATCTCTCTGTTCCGCCCTCTCTCTCTCTCTCTCTCTCTCTCTCTCTCTCTCTCTCTCTCTCTCTCTCTCTCTCTCTCTCTCTCTCTCTCTCTCTCTCTCTCTCTCTCTCTCTCTCTCCTGTCTTATCAAATGTCTTTACCTACCCTCTTCGAGATCCCCCCCCCCTTGGTCTCTCTGAAGTTATTGTTGGGTCAAAATTTTATTCATTTCTTTCAACATAATATATTGTTTGAAAATGTATTTCGTGGTTTTAAATTAATATGGGTGTACTCCTCTCTCTATGGTTTTGCATTTTTTTAGTATTAATGGTGAGTCGGAAACCAAATTTTATACAAAGGTCAAAATTTTACTAAAACCACTGCTAAAGTTGTATAGTGGAAAACTGTTTGTTATCCAGTAGCTATTAATTAACCGGCTAGTTGTTTTAAAGGGGTGTCATGCATGCAGCGTCTACCGACAAGAAGTAAACCCACTTTATCTTTTGTCATGTCAGAATTGACACGTGTCATGTGTATATGAGTCCACTGCCATGTTCATTGTAGACCAACAAAACACGGCCGTTCAATCCAATTTGCTTTTTGTTTCTTTTTTTCCTCCCTCAACGGTCACATTGGCACAGTGTTGCTATTTCCCACGAACACCCCACTTATATGATAGTCATTCACCATCCATACTCCCCACAAATCGGTGAAGTTAAGTCCCCATTTCCATTTAACAACCTCTCCAACAACCCTTCAACGAAATGGCATCCTCTTACCCCAGCTCCTCATCTGGCCTCCCTCCCCAACCTGTCCCCATCGTTATATCATCCGACGAATCAGAAGATGGAGGTTTGTCGATCACTTCATTTGTGTAGATTTCAGTTGTGCTACTTGTATCATTATACTACCTTATTTGTTTCATGTTATGCAGGACCAATGTCGCCGCCGTCATACCGACGAAATCAAAGAGTAGAGATTGTCGGCGGTGAGTTTGGGATGCTCGGGTCGTTCTACGAGGCGACCCTTGTGCGCAAACTGGACCCTAACCACTGGGAGGTCAAATATGTGACCCTCCTACGCAACAACAGAAGAGAGCTGCTGAGGGAGGTCCTCCCAGTTCAACGAATTCGTCCACGACCGCCTCGTATTTCTTACGACGCCTACATGCCCGAAGACCGTGTCGACTGCCGCGACAACGATGGGTTTTGGGCCGGGAGGGTCCTTGGTGTGTCCGGTTATGGGAGTAACCGAACTTTCACGGTCTACTTCCCACTCAGCGACGAGATGTCTGACCATCGTGCCCACAATATGCGCCCACACTTCGATTGGGATGGATACAGATTTACCACGCAGCCACAATTTGAAGGCTTGTTACCTTAAGTTTGGTTTTCACTGTCTTCTATGTTGAGGACCTCTCCTACTATCTTTTAAATGTTTGCTCCTGTGTCGTATTTGATTAATGCAAGTGATTATGTCTCCGCCATTTTGTGTCCAATTTATTTTAATGTCTGTCATGTCGTTTTTATTTCGTGTCCAGTAAACACTATGGGATTACCAGTCGGCCCACAAATTTACCTCCACCCACTTTATTATTATTCTATGGTTTTTCTCTTCACCTTACCATGTCATTATAAGTATGTTTATGCCCCCTCACTGTCAATCTTATCCATTCGATTCCAATATGGGTCAAGCATGCTAGTGACGGCCGTAGATAATGAGATCATGGCATCCAAGGATGGGTAAATATTATAATTGGCACACGTAAAACAATATGTCATTATAGAGAATATGCTTATCCCATAAATCTTCTCCATTCGATTATGGTAGTTAATGACCTGTGTTTTTCGTAGTTACAATCGTGTCCAGTTAAAGCCAATATCTGACATGTTTATCGAATACAAATGTCCAGTTACACCTTACTGCTTACACGTGATCCGTAAAATAAACCCCAGACCCTTCCTTCTTCAATTGGTTTTATCTTAAACAATATGTCATTTAGTTGAAACAATATTTTTCCCCCTCACTGACACTCTCACTGATCTATCTGTCCTCTCAGCCTGCACTTTTACCACCACCCCCCCCTCTCTCTCTCTCTCTCCCTCTCTCTGTCTCTCTCTTATGTCCTCTGCCACTTCTGCAGCAGTTACTTCTTCCCTCCTCTCTCATTGGTCCTTGCTTTTGCAGGAGTAAAGATGCCCCCCTCCCACCGAGAGTGGAGTCCAGCTGTACCCCACAGGGTGACCGGCCACCGGCTCCCCTTGTCAAGCGGATATCCGCTTTCATGCAAATTTTTTCCGGATTGGGTTACTCTTGCAAACCTTCCGGATATGGAGGTCATTTTAGCAAATTTGCCAAAAAATAATATACATTAAAAAGTTCAAAAATTTAATTGTAGTGAAAACTATTTTAAAAGGGGATTTTTTTAATTGTAGTCAAAAATTTAATTGTAGTAAAAAATGTAATTGTAGTGAAAACTATTTTAAAAATAATATATGACATCACCTATATATGAACTAAAACAAAAATTTTAAAAGGGGGTTTTTTTTATTAAAAAAACAAAAGGAAAAATTAGATACATCGAGCATATATGAAGAAATAAAAATAATACATTTTTTCTCAAATAAAATAGAAAGAGTTATATAAGTAAACTATAGAGCTTTATTTGTCACATGAAAAATTGTCTAATATTGTATTGAAAAGGTAAAAGTACGAAGAATTATATCAAAATTAAATAAATATATGCTCCTCTATAAAAACATACAAAAATGTAAAGTTTAATGGATATGAGGCCTCTCTATAAAAAAAAAATGCAAATAGAGAGATTTGGACTCTACCCATCTAGGAATCCAAGTTTTGTTAAGATTTAAACTTATTATTGAGTCAAGCTCGTATTTTGTTATATTTTTTTAAATATATATACTCCCTCCGTTTGGCAAAACTTTCGTTTACTATTCACGCAAACTTTTTTAGAATGATAAAAACTATATAAAATATTCATTTTTTTTAAAAAAAATTTTAAACAAGTTTGTACTTATTAATAATAACTACGAAATTGTTAATTTTTTTTTAAAAGCTAGATATTTTATATACTTTTTAGCTCCTAAAAAAGCGTGCGTGAATAGTAAAACGTCAAGTTTTGTCGAACGGAAGAAGTATATATAACATATATTTTTAATGGGCCCCTACCGAAAATGGGCCCTGGGCGGTCACCCACCTTGCCCCACCCTTTGGGAACTAATACTTTATACTTAATATAAAAAATAGTAAAACAATACAGTATACACCTTTTGGGCTCTAGCATAACATAAGTAAATGAACTCAGATATCATAGGGTGGCCGCCATTGAAGGGATGAAGCCGAAGGGTATATTTGATTTCTCAGTCTGAACTAAGGCTAGACTTTTTTTTTCCTTTATTTCTCTAATTAATTTTTAGTGTTTTACATAAAAAGTTAAGGACTTACAATTAAAACTTAAAATGATTAAAACATAAATTTAAAAATTTTAAAAAAACCCTAAACATATATTGGTAGGAATTGGTTGGTAATTACCGTACCAACCAATTTCAAATCGGTTGGTAATGGTAATTAATACCAACTTTTCCATTTCAATTACAGTTACCGCACCGAATTCGGAAACTTGGTTCGGTATACCGAACCAATTAATTGGTTACCAATTTAACTGGTTGTGGGTGGCACGTGTTGGTTTGGTTTTCATGAGAATTTTTGTCCAGCCCTAATCCACACTGTGGGGTGACCAAAACTCGTCTCTCCTTTCCTCTCCACCTCACTTAACCTTTTTATTATCTTTATTTTCAATCTTCTCCAATATATTTTTCATTTTTCATAATAACGGGGTTGCCTAAATCACTTTTTCAATCTCATCCCAAATAAAAAAGAAAGAAAAATAATTTATTGACACGTGGTCTCATTTGATTGATTTTGGATTTGAATAGGTAACCAATATATTAAGGCACCCGAAAAGTGAGGAAGTTGTCCAAAATGGTTAGGTTGTTCAAATCGGATGAAAAAGTTAAACAAAGAGGTTAGTTCCCTACTACTGTGGATGCTTATGCAACACCTAGTATGTCATATGACCACAAGCAGAAGATTTTTCTCTCTTCGGTCTGAGTAAGTCCATAAAGGAACTTACCTGAAAATGTCGAACAGAAAAAGATATCGAAAGCGAAATCCAACAATCAGCAATCACCTATAATCACATAGAATATGATAAGCTACCATACTACCAATCATACACGCAGAAATCGAGTTACAAATCGTTTCCAAAGCCAAGCGGGAGTGAAACTATTTCAAAATCTTTCTGATATGATAAAGCACCAAAACAAGGCCATCTGATAATTTCAAATCCCATCAATACTCAATCTCAAACTCATTTCCAAAATCTCCATCGATCATTTAAAGAATCCCGACACTTGAAATGAAGTCCTTCCCAAACATCGACTAAGTATTAAATCCGATAGTTCGCATTCCGTTAGAATCCCGTTTTAAATATTAAAATATTAAATTATTAAATACATGTGTCTTATGTGATAAGAAAGTGCCCTTGAAATTAAAAGGCAAATTACATAAGGTTGTGGTGAGGCCGACAATGTTATATGGATCAGAGTGTTGGGCGACTATGAAGATTCAGGAACAGAGTCTTATGGTAGCTCAGGTGAGGATGCTCATATGGATGTGTGGACACACTTGCTTGGACAAAATAAAAAATGAGATAATTCATGGAAAAGTATGAGTTTGTTGTATAAATGACAAGTTGAGGGAATCTAGGCTCAGATGGTTTGGGCATGTGCGTAGAAGAGTTCCGAAAGCTCTAGTACATAGATGTGATCTTCTTCTGATCGGGCGTTTGCGGCGTAGCAGAAGTCGACTCAAGAAGTCTTGGAGGGAATTCATAAGGCGGGATCTTACTTTGTTACACATACCCGAGTGTTGAACGAGGGATCACAGAGAGTGGAGAGAGGCTATCAGGGCGAACGAGGGTTAGATTGGGCTAATCGAGATAGTATCCTTTTTTACAAGCTCTACTTCTCTATTTCTTCTATTGGTGTGTCTTTGCGTGGTATTTACATGCTTGCCCTTTTTGTTCATGCTTTATCTGATTTAGTCACTTTCACAGGTACGAGTCATTCGAAAACTCTCTCTCGACCTAGTCGGGGAAATAGAGCGTACAATGGACCCCCAGACTCTGCTGTAAGCGGGATATACTGAACTTGTTGTTGTATAAATTTTTATGATGAAAATTTTTATTTAAAAAAAATATAAAAAATATAAACTAATATAATCATTCTTTTAATTATATACGGAGTATAATTTAAAACATATTTTTTATAATAAAATTTTATAGGCATGTAAATATAAGTGTATGAAACAGAAATATAATTTTAAATTTTTTAAAGTAAAATAATACCCTAAATTTTGTGATGCACCAAGTGGTGCACCATAAGATTATAGGAGATCTACACTATTTAGTTATGTTTTGTTTCCACTTGTCACTATGCAATTTCAACTTTTAATTTTTAACCAATCCTAATTTTTATTTTCATAGAGCCCCCGTCCACTTGATTTAGTTCCTCCATGAGATCTAACTAGGGACTCCTAATTTTTAATTTTTATAGAGTCTGATAATGCATATTTCATATAGGCATTATAGGTATTTCTTATTGCATTTAGATAGGAGTTTTGCATATGTTTGAATCTAGTTTCATATATTGTTTGTGAAGTATTTGAGTTCGGAATCTACTCATTTTTAGTGTTTATTTTGCAAAGTTACATTCCGACCTTGGATGAGATCTTGGAAGAGCTTAAGAGACATGTTTTGGAGCATTTGGAGGTTGAGGAAGAGGCTAGAGAGGAGTAAGGAAACACAACAGTGAAGACAATCGAGGAAAAGAGGGAATTCCGTCACTGAGATGGTGGCACCGTCACTGAGATGGCGGCGTCCGCCGTGGGTCGGTTTCCAGCGATTGCGATTTTGGATCCGAAGATTATATTTCCTATTAATCTATTATTATATTTCTAGGTTTGTGCATGAGAAAGGAACAAAAAGAGTCGGCAAAACCCTGTTAGAAATTGCATTTTAGCTATAAATCCGTTGTTGTATTCTTGATAGCAAACGAAGGTATTGAAGTAGCGATATTTCTTTGTCTTTGTAGTGGATGATTTCAGTTGATCTATGTTGAGGAATGTCGATTACGGTTGTTCCGGTTTGTCTTAATTGCACTGAATCAATATGTCAATTGGTCTAATTACTTGAATCCTTAATGCTATTCTTTAGTGACATTGAATAAGGTGATTGTATCCCTGCAAATTTCTCAACTTTAGTCAAGTAGACATGTATTTATGAGTAATTGATAGATCAATCCTAGGACCATGAATCTCAATCATTGTCATAGAATTACAGGTGAAATATTTTCTCTACCTTATTATCAATTTACTTTGCAATCATAAAGTTGGTTACTTTACATCTTGATTATTTGTCATAAATCATTGTTTGGTCATAAGAGTTTTTGTTAAGAGTTATTGAATAGAAAACCGCTTCTCCTTGTGGTTCGACTCCGAACTTCATTGCTATATTAGTAGTTATTTGGTTTATCAAGTCATTGATTTGCTAATGTATTGATTTTGTGTATGAGTCTGGATTTTACTACTATTTGGTAAAGGGCGAACGTGCCAACACTTTTTTCTTGCGGTTTTGAAAACCGTAGTAGCCACCGTGTGTTTGATAAGATTTTCACCGTTCGGATAACAATTTGATTTTTATAATATTTTTTATACTTGAGATAGTTGTGGATAGAGTTGACGAAATCTGACCCGACCCACCCGAATATAGACCCAACTGAATCCAACAATCTAGCGTCATGTGCAACCCAAATCCGAACCCATGCTCGACCTATTTTGATCTAATACCCCAAATGACACAAACATAGACTAACCCGACCCGACCTGATGTGAACAAGACCCGCCTCATCCTTGTAATTAATTACTTTGATTTTCTCATTTTTAAACACACAAATAATATGAATTATCTATAATAAGACCTAATATAAGTAAATATTTGGAGTTTAATAGATAATAATTAATATAATAAAAAAATAGTCATCATTTTATAATAAAAATAGTCGTGTGGACATATTATTATTCTATTCCTATTGATTTATTTTGTCATGGAGAGTTAAACTCTTCCGTCGAAAAGTTCCCCTAAGAGATTTCGTACATCTTAAGGTTATTTCATCTATGGACATACTGTATTATTATTATTATTCTATTTTTATTGATTCATTTTTTCTATCCTTTTTTTTATGACGAGCACTTCACCTTCGATGGTAAACCCCGAGCACATGACCCAGCTTGCAAGAGCCACATACCTAGTAAATCGGCTTGCGCCGACCGGCTCGACCCATTGGTAGGGAGCAAGGCAAACCTGAGATTTTCACCCAAGGAAAGAGATGAAGACAGAGATCGAACTCGGGACCTCCATACCCCTCCCCTTGCTCCACACCTCTCGCCCACCCCGACTAGGGCATTTTTTTTTGTCATTTTGTCTATTCTTGTGCTTACAGAAAGTCTATTGGCAAGACACATTTTATATAATTGCACTCGAGTTCTTTTTATTTTTTTATAAAATAATTACGGATTGCCCCAAGACAAAAAAAACCCTTTAGGGGTCATTTGGTATTGATATCGATCTAGATATCAGATATCGGGTATCAGCCCCCGATATCTGATATCTAGTGTTTGGTATGGCTAGATATCGATATCACTTAAACTGATATCGATATATACTTCATCTAGTGTTTGGTATCCATAATATATCACTTGATAAGTGATATCTGATATCTGTGTTTGGTAATAGGCAAATATCGATATCAGTTGATATCTAGATATCAAATTTGACCTATTTTGATATACTGATTTTTAGGAAGGTATCACTTGATATCGATATCGCCTGATATCGATATCTTGATATCAAGATATCAAAGATATCGCCTGATATCGATATCGATATCTTGATTTCTAGATATCGATACCAAACGAGCCCTTAACCCTAATTTTTAACAGCCTTCCTGCCTCTTCTACAACCATCTTCAACCTCTCCCATTCTTCTTCATCCTCATCCATCCTCTTAAGTTCTACTTAATTTTAGAGTGTTTTTTTTTTTTTACTAAAATCTACACCAATCTATCACTACAAAGATATGTTATCCCATATAATGTCAAAACCTCATTTTCAGGTGGATTCGACATATAAATTGGGGGTTTGTAATTTTTGGCGAAAAATTTTAAAATCTGAAATCTCAATTGATTTTCGGTTGTTTTTTGAGTTTTTTGTTGTATTTTGTTATTTTTATTATGATAGCAGGGTTGTATTTGTAAGTTTGGGTCAAGAATTATGGGTCAAGAATTACTTGCCAAACTGGGCCGAGCTCAAGCCCTCAACTCAACAAACCTAGTCGAAGAGAAGACGCAAGGGTACGTATTTGCCTCATAAAAATTGGCCCAGGTTCCACCAAATGCTCGAAGAACTGTGGCGAGGGAGTACTAACCTCAACAATTAAAACTGAAAATACAATATATGTTTTTTTTGTTGAAATCCACCGATCTTAAAGGAAAAAACCCAAAACAGATCGAAAATACTATCTTTCATCACACTCAATGAGATTGACGATAGTTTCGAGACTTCGGTATTTCGGTTCCTCATTGTCTCTCGGGTCAATCCATAATTATTTTTAAAAAAATGAAAGGGACCCGAGTGTAATTATATAAAGTTCATCTTGTCAATAGACAAAACACATCTTGTTGACAGACTTCCTCTTGCACTTATTGCTTGAATGTTTGTGATCCTTGCTTATTCACCTAACTTGGTAAGATTATACTATGTTGCAAGAGTTTTGTAGATTTTTCATATTAAGATCCTAGTCTGAACTAATATGTGGTAAGATATATGCTTGGTATAAGAGTGAGATATCTCAAACTCGATCTAAAATATTTGATTTTTACTATAAATGTTAAAAATTATAAAAAAAATATCAATTTATATATTTTTAATAATTTTATATCTATTATTAATAAGTATGAAATTAATACTAGTAAATATAGATATGAAATTAACAACTTTTTAAAATCAATATTATAATACTAAAGGAGAAGTCACCTACGACATGTGGAGGCTTCTCCTTTAATATATATTTTTTTATTTAGGAGATTAATTGATTTATGTTAATTGATTGTTAATTAATTGTTAAAATATAAACAAACTTATTTTCCGAATAATAACAAATTTATTTTAATTGATTTATTTAGATCATACCTTATCTAATTTAGAGGATATAACCAAATCTTAACTAATTAGAAAATCTTTTAATATTTTAAATCTGTTTTTTATAAAAGATTTAAACGGATAATGAGATCTCATATTTCCCCAAAAAATCTCATGTATATCTATATATTATTTTTTTGTAAATAAATAGTTTAAAAATCGTGCCTATTTAAGGGCTTTGAAGAAAGCGTAATAGCTCACTGGTCTAGCTCCATGGCACCGAAAATGTATCAGGGCTCAAGTGATTCACCGAAGTGACGATACCTTGAAAGTTGCTTTTTCAAGTGTCAGTAGCGGGACGTTGTGTCAATCGGGGAAGGTTTTTGGTGACAACAGCTGGAGATATCAGAAGTGAGAATGCTGACATGAGTAACGATAAATCACTACAAAAAAAAAACAATTTAGCAACGGCTGCCTCCCGTGGCTAAAAGCCCATTTGCTGTGGCAAAAGGGTAGTAGCAACGGCTGTAGCCACGGGAAACCAGCCGTGGCGAAACCTTCGGTGGCAAAAGAGTATTGCAACGGGATCTGCCGTCGCTAGGATGATAGCCACGGCTGTAGCGACGACATTCATCAAAGAGTAGCGCCCCATCCAAAATAGGTGCGACGGCTGGTTGCCGTGGCTACTAAAATTTTCCCGCTAAAATTTTGGCGCTTTATTTTCCCAATTTGCGACAGCAAGATGCCGTGGCCAATGATGAGGCATTTTTCCTGTTTTCCCCATTTCACCTATTTCTTCCCTATTTTCATAATCATCTCACCTATTTCTTCCCTATTTTCATTCTAATTATCTAATGTAACCAATGACACTTCACAAATAGGCTACAACCATAATAAAATCTTCCATATAACGTTAGATTAAACATTGAAAGTATATAACAAAATTATATTGCCAAGTCCGGAGTTTTAGCATTCCGACAAAAGATGTGGGTGTACATGGTATGAAGCCAAGCAAAAGCATATATAGTCCTTATATTGGTGCTAAAATGAGTCATCGACATCTCAACGAGCAACTTGTGGAGCTTCTCTTTCAACTTCTCCGTGTGGCATGCCATGATTATGGAGAAACAGCAGCCAGTGAGCAACATCAGCAGAAAGTCTCAGCCGTTGGTTCAAGGAGAAGAGAGAGTATCTCCTAGGAGTGGACTCTGCACAAGATTGATTCAGTTAGCATCCGAGTTTTCGAATAGGAAAGTCTTTAAATAGAAAATGCAGCAACAAAAGAAGATTCAACAATAAGAAAATCAAGATGATTTATGGACGACATCATAAGTTAAACAAAAGCAAGACATGTATCAAAATGATTAACATTGTTGTATATATCACGACTTAGCGTCCATATATATACCGAGGAAGAATACATATGACACCAAAAGAAGGCCAATGTAATAGCTCGGATTTTGAAATCCTAATATTTCGGAGAAAAAAAAAATTTAATTAAAATAAAACTAAAATGAATTTAAAAGTGGAATTTAACGAAAAACTCCCTAAATCGGATTTTAAAATTCATGGAACAAATATCCGACTTCGAGACCACAATCTTCGTCCCCTTTAATCCGTTCTTATCCAATTTCTACACTTGGTCTAATCAACTAATTTCACTTTCCAACTCATGTTCTCCCCCTTTGGTAATACTTATCCTCCCCCTCACTTACCTCTTTTCTTTCTTCTCCTAAATTGGCAAAATGCCAAACTATCCTTAACTCCCTCCTCTGTCCGACTGCAGCTAGCCCAAGACCTATTCTCTTTTCTTTTTATCAGATTCCCACTTTCATAAACACACAAACACTCCCCTTCCCTTGTCTTCATTTTTTTATGTCAGACACTCTCTCTTCCCCCCTGTGTCTTTCAAACTCCAAACAACTCCTTCCTTGGCCTCCCTTGCACTGCCACCAGTCCACCGCACCCCGTCGCCGAGAGCTCCCGACGCCTAGCAGCGGCTTCAGACGCCGAGTCCCTGTTTCTCCTCCCGAAGAGCCGAGCCGAGCAGCAGCTCACCGCCATCTCCATCACTCCCCTCCCGAGTGCTGTCCGAGCCCCACAGCGCCTTCCTCCTCCATCTTGTTCCGGCGGCAGCAGCAGCACCTCCAGGCCTCTCCAGGCGAGCCGCGGTTTTCCGACGCCCAGGCGAGTCTCCGAGCACCACCGTTCTCCCCTGTTTTGCCTAAGAAGCCTCGGTAAGCCTTCAATCCTTCGATTCCCGATCGAAAAGCTTGTAAAGGTTCGCCCTTTAACCTCCTTCTTCCTACCTAGGCTGCGCTCGGTTGATTCCGACCTCGGCGAAGCCAAATCGTGCCTCCGACGACGATTCCGGGCGGAGCAAGGACCTCGGTGAGCATCCTTAAACCCCCCTCCTGTCCTCGATTTTGTTTCTTCCGAATCACTGTGTCATGTGTATCTTCTTTGACTAACTGTTATGAGGGTGGTGAGATGGGCGAGAGAGAACATCGGAGAGTTCGAGAGTGGGAGAGAGTGCGAAGCGGTGAGGACGAGAGCGAGGGTCCGACGAGCGTACGTGGGAGCGAGGGCGAGAGAGGACGAGTGGGGGAGTGCGAGTAGATGCGAGAAAGTGGTGTGAGGGCGAGGTGAGGGCGAGGTGAGGGCGGCGATCGAGCGAAGGACGAAGCCGGGAGAAGCGCCGTCGGGTTTCGCTTTCGATTCTACAGAGGCGGAGGCAAAAGGTTGAAGGAGAAGACCAGGTGGGTCCCGCCTCCACATCATCGGCCACCTCAGCAGCTGGGCCCCACTCCCTTTTTTTTAACTTCGGGTTCCACTTTGGCTGGGAAATGGAATTGAGCCGTTGGGCCTAATTGTTGGGCTGCTGGCTCATCTCTTTTTTTTAAAACAAATGAAATTTGGGCCTGTTTGCCTTCTTTTTATAAAATGGGGTTCGGATTTGGGATTTTAGGAATAAAGGGTCGGTTTTGATATTTTATAAAATGAAAGGGAAGGTTTGGTAATTTAATTAAGGGTCGATTTTATATAAAGTAAAATGGTTGGGGTTATTTTGATATAATATATATATTAAGAGTATTCGAAAATAAATGAATAATGGCATTGTAAAGTGTGGGGATTAAGAAAAAAAATGTTACCGGATTTAAATAAAAAAAAAAGGAAATTGACGAACATTTTTCCAAGGTCGAGATTTCTAACTATTTGACTCGAACTTCAAACGGGTTTGAATTAACTTGGGGATTTGAATTGTTCGATGACTGACTAGCATGATGTTATGATCTGATTGATTGACTAATAGCATGAGTGTGTGGACTAATGGCATGAATGAATGACTAACGACATGATGAGATGTTAAGTTATGTATCGTTTATCTAATAGCTTATAAACTACGATGAATATGATGAACTTTGAGATGTATGACTAGGCATATATATTGTTGCGGAAATAAGAATGTGGCTGAATGAAATGATGAGAATGATATGGTCTTGCGGAATATGGCAATATATCAAATGGTTGAACTTGACGGAACGATGATTGTGATATGGTTGCTATTCTCGTTGAATGATATGCTTGAGTGCTTGGATGATTAGACGTAGACTTATATATGTGTTCCTATGTGTATCTAGGTGATCTTTAATCTATCGTAATGCTTGTGTTGCTGTTCTGCACTGCCAGGTAAGTCTCTTCGGAGCTTACTCAGATTGAATAGAGCTATTCCCTGCTTTAGGTGCATGATATACTAGGTGTTGCATTCATGATCAGCATGCCATGTAGTACCATGCTAGGTTGCATCTACGTTGAGCATCCCATTTCTTTATGCGTATGTAAACAGAACGGCCGTTATCTGTGATAGTCCTAGAGTCTTTGCTAGGGTCATAGGGTAGCCCAACCTCATCGGGTACCCTGAGTCAATCGAGTACTTCCTTATATTATGATATGCCTGCGGGCTTTATTGTGGAGCGGGTTAGGCATGCGTGCCGCCCTATTATGAATGAATGCATTCACGAGCTGGCCAGTCTCCGCCTGTCGGAAGGGGTGGAGGTAGGAGAGGGATATGCCACTTGGCATTGTCTTGGGCCCTTTACAGTATTTCTGCACATTATTATGAACTAGGAGCATGCTAGTGTGTTTGAATTTCGTACTGCATTAGAGCATCTTTATTAGGTATAGCGTATATGTGTGCTTATGGTTGGGATGCAGAGTTAAGTGGGCATCGATCTGATCCCGCCCCAAATCAATTTTTTTAGGAATTATTTATGTTCATCCTATCGGTGCTGTTTGCTTATTGCGTGGGTCATTTTGTCGGCGGAGAGTGAGCGCTGGAGTTATAGACTTCACCAGACTCTGATTATATTGTTTTGGATTTATACTTTTGACTCCGTTTTGACCCGGCTCCGCCGTGGCACCCCTTTGTATTATGCTTTACACCCGCTATTGTGTGACCTTTGGTTTTCCACGCTTAGACTTATGACAGGTATAGGGGACTTCCCCGGGGATTCCAATGGTCCCTTCGAATTTTGGGTATGAAATCCCACTTGAAACGTTAGAGTAGAATTTCAAACCTTCAACCTGTACTCGGGGCGCAAGATCCTAACGAGGGGTTTCATCCCTCGAAACGTAACTCGGGAAACATAATCCCGGGCCGTTACAAAGGGGTATCAGAGCTGAGGTTATGCAAACCGAGTATGATAGGTTGAAGTGGTTTTGAAATGGCCCAAGGTTTTCAAATGGTTTTTCAAAATGTTTTAGAAAGGGCAAAATGAATTTAATATGGCTAACTCAAATGGACTAAGTATGAACTTGACTCAATAAATCTGGTAATCAAACAAAGGGAAACGATGGGGTAGTAAAGGCGCTAGACCATCCCTAACGGATGTAGTTGGGAACGGGTAGGCAAAATCCTAGCTCCTTTTACAGATGGGGTTTGAAGACTCCAAGGAGTCCGAGGGTTGGAGTAGCTTGGGCTAGGGGGCCGTGAGGTATTTGCCCCTCCGGTCAGTCGTCCCTCGAAGGACGGCATAGATCGTTTATGTGATTATATGCATTATATCCAACTGGGCCCGAGGGCGATCCTTCTCGAATGGGATCATATTAATCCTGTTGATTACTTCCATGATGAGTGCTATTGTGCTTAGGATAGAGAACTAATCAATATGCATTGACTTGAATCATGTATTGAATAACTGTGCAAATGGGATAGAGGGAGAATACCTCGTTCTTATGTCATTGGAATTCCTGTCTTGTCGGAATGGAACTTCCTTAATTCAAACCCTTTGATGATTCTGACTTCGTCATCCGTCACACCAAAATATTTAGGCATGTTAGCAAGGGTTGAGGAGCGTTCTCTCTCCCCGTTTTGAGTCCTGTTGATATCCCACCATCTATGCTTCTACCGAGTCTTGTACTAGAGGTTGGTGTCTCCAACGGGAAATTTGGGTTGGTCATCTAATTACCTTCAGAAATCATGTCGGATGTGAGGATTACTTGAGTATGTTAGTGGGAGTGATGACTGAAGTAGTTTCGAGTTAGGAGTGAGTTGTCTCATGGAGTCACCCCTTTGATCATCGTAATGGTCAACCATGTCTTCTTGCCGCAAGAGTCTAAACACGAGTCCTACCCTCACCTCTCATGAACAATGTGTGTGTCTTTGTGTCATACCGAGCGAGTCATACTAGCGTCCCACAGGGAAACAGGTTAATAAGTCGGTGATTGCCCTTGGGGAATTCTGTCAGGTTATGATAGTAGCCCACCTTGTGATTGCATGACATGATGTGTTAGTATATTCCAGCATGACTTGCCATATATCTTGCATGATTACACTTTTGGATGAATATATATGATGAATGTACGAATCCCCATGATAGTTACTCTCCATTGAATTAGGTTCATGATAGTGTGATCAACCCTTGTTGTATGTTTAATATGAGAAATGAGTGTCGTAGCATGCTAAATTGACTTAATTGGACCTCGTTGACTATGTATATGTTTGATGAGTGTTGGTAGTATCATGTAGGGTACATATCTCCTAATTATAGACCATCGTGCAATTATGTTCCATACTTGTCATACTACATGTACATGGTTGTATTTGATGTGATAGTTGCTATGTCCAAATGACTTCACCCTATCCCCTGACATGATTATTAGAGTGCGTCTTATCATGCTTACCTTGAACCCACATTGTTTTGAGTTGCTTATGTGTACACTTAAAATGAGTAATGAATCATACATGTAGGATATCCTATAATGCTCGCTATGTCATATATAACTTATGTTGTACATGTCTATTGTCGGTCAGTGCATACATGTTCTTAATATGTCAAGCATGATTAGTGTATGAGACGATAAGTTTTAGCAAGTTCTGCGTGCATGTAAAGTTGATTATGTGAACATGTTATGAATGCATAGGACGTTATTCCTGTTAATAGGTACATCCTAGTGTGGAATTTGCTATATGTTTGCTTGCCGCACTTGTAACCTTATAGAATACCCTAAGGGCATTGTTGTAACTCTCGGGTTCGCGTCTTGTCTTGAGTCTCGTCATCTCTAGTCCTGGTTTGTGTCTGAATTCTTAAGGAAGTCGTTTTGTCCTCCCTTGCCCTCCCCTATCTCTGTGACTTCTAACCCCTCGTGAACCCCTTGATGGACGTCGACATAGAAGAGAAAACGAGCGATCGAGTGGCACCAGAGTGGCGCAACGGAAGTGTGGTAGGCCCATGGCCCATGGACCCTAGGATCGACGTCACCAAAGGAAGGACGCCTTTCGAAGATGGCGGTTGCAGACGTAATCCTCCTAGATGACTCAGGGAATGACGTTCTTCGTCCGAATTGTGATCTCTCTTATGCGATCTCGAATCGGTGTCGTGCGATACGCTTGGAACTAACTAAATTGAGGTGTGATGACTGATAAGCTGAACTGGTAGTGAATGATTGCCTGACTAACTTGTGTTTGTGATGATGTGCCTATATGCTTAAGTGTACTGACCTGCTAGTAAATCGGTTATGGGTTACATAGGTGGTGGTGTATTCTTCTTAGGAACGGGTCGAGTGTTTTCCTTGGTGAGACGGATCGGGAAATCGCAGGTAGATTGAGGTGTTCGAGTTGGTCATTGGTTATGCGAGATGGAATGCATGAAGGATGTGTTAGCTTGGGTAGAGTCGAGCGAGTTATGGCTTGTCGGAGATAGTGTTCAGTGAGTATATTTGAGCTTCCAGGTAGGTCTTAGGTGAAGAGTGGAGTTAGCATGGTGAGATTTCGAGGAAGAGGTCCTAGCTAGAAGTGTCGGTAGGTAGTGGGTGCAAGTATAGGTGGTTAGTGTAGTCCTAGAGGTGGATGAGTGGGCTAGGAATGGATCGGATGGATTCTCAAAGGGAAGTGTTGATAGACGGATTAGTATACCGGGAGAGAGTGTTTAGATAGTCTAGGAGCGAATCGTGAGTGGCATTGAGGATGATCGGTTAACGAATGTCTAAGGAATCGTAGAATTGGGACTAGGTTGTATGTGCGGTGATTGGGAGCGATCTTGGTAAAGGCTAAGGTTAAGGAACCGCTAAGGAAGAGTAGTATGAGGTTGCTTGGGAAATCATCGATCTTGGGGATTAGGCTGTTCATATCAGGTTGTACGTGTGATGAGTATTTGGGGATGCTTAGATGGGATTGGTAATGCTTGGAGGATTTATGAGTGAATGATTTCTAGATGCGTTGTTGAAGGATTTTGGTATAGGAAAGGAATCGAGGTTGATGTGTGGATATTGTTTTGGGCTATTGAGGTATTTGGGGATGAGAGATGATTGTTCGAGGAAAGATTGGTAACTGGGTAAGGATTTCGTTGAGAATTCTAGTAAGACTGTTTACTTGAGGTTGAGATGGGAAGATTCTGATGATGGATTTGGGAACTAGGCAAGCGGGAGGTATTGGAAACTCTAGAGGAAGAAGGATTTTACGAGGTTTGGCGAAGATGTGGGACTTGGGAAACTCGAGGGATGGTAATTTAGGGATTCCGCGGAAATGATGATCGGTAAAAGAGGCCTTGGACGGTAAGGTGTCATGGTTAAGAAGTGGGAGCTCGAGGCAATTTAGGACATGAAGAGATGAGGAACTAGAGTAGAATGACTTGAGGATTTCGAATGGTTAAGGTTTAGTAAGATTTGGAATGAGGAAAATTGGGAATATACTGAGACGAGGACCTGGAATAGGTTGGTTGAGGAGTCGTGGATGTTAGGTTTCGTAAGATTCGGGATGGGACAAGTAGAGTTTGTGATTGGTCATTGAGGATAGACGCGGGTGATGAGGAACTTGGTGATTCGTGGTTATGAGTTGGCACTAGACGGTTTTATGCGTTAGAGTTGTCGAAGGTATGCGGTTGAATGGATTCTAGAAAGGTAGGATGCTTGTGTTGGTAATGTCGAGGATAAGTATGGGAGTGTCAGGTGTGAGATGGTCAGTATGAGTTGGGTTTTTAGAGGTGGATGGCTAGTGAGAGTGATTAGTGATACGGGAAGTGTGATCATGTTAACGAGAGTATTCGAGATGTCTCTTTGGGAGATAATGGTCAGGCAGAGTCTTGAGGACCTAGGGAGAGTAAGCAAGATTGTTAAGGAGCACCTAGATCGATCGTGAGAGTGGTTGAGTCGAGAGCTTGAGATTTCTCTTAGAAGGCGAGATGGGACTGGTAGAGGACTCCTAGGATGAGGGTGTGCTTTATAGAGAGTCTTGGTTGTTGGTCGAGTTGTTAAGCTTGTCGGAATAAGGGAATTGTGCGATTGAGAACTCTGAGATGTGGTTTTTAGATGGCTTGATGGCATGGGAATTGGGACCCCTAGTAGTTGGTTTGGGTAATTGACCTTGAATTGCGGATAGTTATGAGACTAGAGAAATTGTACGCTAGGCGGAATGCAATGGTATTTAGAACTAGTATTGGATTGAGTTGGTAGACCTAGGTAAGGTTGATCTCGATGCAAGTGATGATGAGTAGTGGTCGTGTCTTGTCGTGATTGGTAGTTGTAGACAAGGTCTCTTGAGGATTTGATCTAGTGTATGCTTTACTTGGGGTCGAGTGTTGTGCAAATCATATGCTTAGACGATGTTGATTCCCTGATGAATTGCCATTGGCGATATCGAATTGTTAGTACTAACATAGTTAGCCCCTGACTTGATAAAATGCTGGTGTACGGAAGTATTTGTTGCCTCTAATGCGATGACGCTTGGTAGTTAACATGAGTATGATATGGTTATCTGATTGATACGATGTATAATTTTGTGAGATGATGTGATAAATCCTACCTTGTACGATAAGATGCTAGATATGCTATGGTATGTAACTGTCTGTGACATGAGTATGACCTGGTTATGAATGAGTGATACAATTGCTATGTTAGACAATTGCTATGATATATGATGCCTTGAATTGGAATTGCTAGGATGCTAGAATTGAACTTATGAAATGTGATTCTAACTTGGAACATAGGAAGGGAATATGGGATTAGCCCTTAGAGGTGGATGATTCCACCTCATGAGATTGAAACTTGCTTGACTAACATCGGGTTAAGGGATTTTGAATAATGTTTAAAAAATGACTAACTTGGATTTTGAGAAGTTGAACGCGATCGAGTACTTCAATGATTTTGAGACTAATCATTTTCAAACTAAGGAACCCCTTTTGAAATTTTCTAACCGAGCTTCCATTATGACACCCCACGAAGTGGATACAAGCATTTTATAGGGGCCCTTATAGACTGCTTGCTAAGACCTAGTGAGATGCTATAATGATTTCGAGTTATGATATAACCGAGAAGTCGGGGTAAGGATGTGGTAAGGGCCCATATCACACTCTCGCTACGACCTATCGGGGATATTATGGCCATGACGGCGATACTGTGAGAATCTCATAGGGGCACTTATGAGACACTTACGAGGTCAATGAAATGGTCCTTGGACTCACCTATTCAGACTTCATCCCCTACTTTGTTTTGGTTTTAGTCTCGGGGACGAGACTTGTTTTTAGAGGTGGATGATGTAATAGCTCGGATTTTGAAATCCTAATATTTCGGAGAAAAAAAAAATTAATTAAAATAAAACTAAAATGAATTTAAAAGTGGAATTTAACGAAAAACTCCCTAAATCGGATTTTAAAATTCATGGAACAAATATCCGACTTCGAGACCACAATCTTCGTCCCCTTTAATCCGTTCTTATCCAATTTCTACACTTGGTCTAATCAACTAATTTCACTTTCCAACTCATGTTCTCCCCCTTTGGTAATACTTATCCTCCCCCTCACTTACCTCTTTTCTTTCTTCTCCTAAATTGGCAAAATGCCAAACTATCCTTAACTCCCTCCTCTGTCCGACTGCAGCTAGCCCAAGACCTATTCTCTTTTCTTTTTATCAGATTCCCACTTTCATAAACACACAAACACTCCTCTTCCCTTGTCTTCATTTTTTTATGTCAGACACTCTCTCTTCCCCCCTGTGTCTTTCAAACTCCAAACAACTTCTTCCTTGGCCTCCCTTGCACTGCCACCAGTCCACCTCACCCCGTCGCCGAGAGCTCCCGACGCCTAGCAGCGGCTTCAGACGCCGAGTCCCTGTTTCTCCTCCCGAAGAGCCGAGCCGAGCAGCAGCTCACCGCCATCTCCATCACTCCCCTCCCGAGTGCTGTCCGAGCCCCACAGCGCCTTCCTCCTCCATCTTGTTCCGGCGGCAGCAGCAGCACCTCCAGGCCTCTCCAGGCGAGCCGCGGTTTTCCGACGCCCAGGCGAGTCTCCGAGCACCACCGTTCTCCCCTGTTTTGCCTAAGAAGCCTCGGTAAGCCTTCAATCCTTCGATTCCCGATCGAAAAACTTGTAAAGGTTCGCCCTTTAACCTCCTTCTTCCTACCTAGGTTGCGCTCAGTTGATTCCGACCTCGGCGAAGCCAAATCGTGCCTCCGACGACGATTCCGGGCGGAGCAAGGACCTCGGTGAGCATCCTTAAACCCCCCTCCTGTCCTCGATTTTATTTCTTCCGAATCACTGTGTCATGTGTATCTTCTTTGACTAACTGTTATGAGGGTGGTGAGATGGGCGAGAGAGAACATCGGAGAGTTCGAGAACGGGAGAGAGTGCGAAGCGGTGAGGACGAGAGCGAGGGTCCGGCGAGCGTACGTGGGAGCGAGGGCGAGAGAGGACGAGTGGGGGAGTGCGAGTAGATGCGAGAAAGTGGTGTGAGGGCGAGGTGAGGGCGGCGATCGAGCGAAGGACGAAGCCGGGAGAAGCGCCGTCGGGTTTCGCTTTCGATTCTACAGAGGCGGAGGCAAAAGGTTGAAGGAGAAGACCAGGTGGGTCCCGCCTCCACATCATCGGCCACCTCAGCAGCTGGGCCCCACTCCCTTTTTTTTAACTTCGGGTTCCACTTTGGCTGGGAAATGGAATTGAGCCGTTGGGCCTAATTGTTGGGCTGCTGGCTCATCTCTTTTTTTAAAACAAATGAAATTTGGGCCTGTTTGCCTTCTTTTTATAAAATGGGGTTCGGATTTGGGATTTTAGGAATAAAGGGTCGGTTTTGATATTTTATAAAATGAAAGGGAAGGTTTGGTAATTTAATTAAGGGTCGATTTTATATAAAGTAAAATGGTTGGGGTTATTTTGATATAATATATATATTAAGAGTATTCGAAAATAAATGAATAATGGCATTGTAAAGTGTGGGGATTAAGAAAAAAAATGTTACCGGATTTAAATAAAAAAAAAAAGAAATTGACGAACATTTTTCCAAGGTCGAGATTTCTAACTATTTGACTCGAACTTCAAACGGGTTTGAATTAACTTGGGGATTTGAATTGTTCGATGACTGACTAGCATGATGTTATGATCTGATTGATTGACTAATAGCATGAGTGTGTGGACTAATGGCATGAATGAATGACTAACGACATGATGAGATGTTAAGTTATGTATCGTTTATCTAATAGCTTATAAACTACGATGAATATGATGAACTTTGAGATGTATGACTAGGCATATATATTGTTGCGGAATAATGAATGTGGCTGAATGAAATGATGAGAATGATATGGTCTTGCGGAATGTGGCAATATGACAAATGGTTGAACTTGACGGAACGATGATTGCGATATGGTTGCTATTCTCGTTGAATGATATGCTTGAGTGCTTGGATGATTAGACGTAGACTTATATATGTGTATCTAGGTGATCTTTAATCTATCGTAATGCTTGCGTTGCTGTTCTGCACTGCCAGGTAAGTCTCTTCGGAGCTTACTCAGATTGAATAGAGTTATTCCCTGCTTTAGGTGCATGATATACTAGGTGTTGCATTCATGATCAGCATGCCATGTAGTACCATGCTAGGTTGCATCTACGTTGAGCATCCCATTTCTTTATGCGTATGTAAACAGAACGGCCGTTATCTGTGATAGTCCTAGAGTCTTTGCTAGGGTCATAGGGTAGCCCAGCCTCATCGGGTACCCTGAGTCAATCGAGTACTTCCTTATATTATGATATGCCTGCGGGCTTTATTGTGGAGCGGGTTAGGCATGCGTGCCGCCCTATTATGAATGAATGCACTCACGAGCTGGCCAGTCTCCGCCTGTCGGAAGGGGTGGAGGTAGGAGAGGGATATGCCACTTGGCATTGTCTTGGGCCCTTTACAGTATTTCTACACATTATTATGAACTAGGAGCATGCTAGTGTGTTTGAATTTCGTACTGCATTAGAGCATCTTTATTAGGTATAGCGTATATGTGTGCTTATGGTTGGGATGCAGAGTTAAGTGGGCATCGATCTGATCCCGCCCCAAATCAATTTTTTTAGGAATTATTTATGTTCATCCTATCGGTGCTGTTTGCTTATTGCGCGGGTCATTTTGTCGGCGGAGAGTGAGCGCTGGAGTTATAGACTTCACCAGACTCTGATTATATTGTTTTGGATTTATACTTTTGACTCCGTTTTGACCCGGCTCCGCCGTGGCACCCCTTTGTATTATGCTTTACACCCGCTATTGTGTGACCTTTGGTTTTCCACGCTTAGACTTATGACAGGTATAGGGGACTTCCCCGGGGATTCCAATGGTCCCTTCGAATTTTGGGTATGAAATTCCACTTGAAACGTTAGAGTAGAATTTCAAACCTTCAACCTGTACTCGGGGCGCAAGATCCTAACGAGGGGTTTCATCCCTCGAAACGTAACTCGGGAATCATAATCCCGGGCCGTTACAGCCAAAGTAAAGGACCTCTAGTTGCTGTTAACATTGCTGTAATCATGATTAAGGAAATGGAATAAGCTGACTGACTTTGATCTCAAAAAAGAAATAAGCATCATGAGCCTCGGGCATAATAAGCTGCTGCATCTACTAGCAAGAGGCATCAAAATAGTATACTCTATAAGCTTTTTCCTAGTAGTTAGTTGCTCACTGTGTTTGTAAATTAAGACGATCACACCAAGAGGAGATGCAAAATTCAGAACTCTAAACAAAAATAATCCAATAAGATCGCATTTATTTCTAGAAAAAAGACCTAATGAAGGTGTTTTAAGAACTATAATAGACACAAACAATAAAAAAAATGTTAAGATATATGCAACAAAACAAACATATAAACAAGGCTTTTATATAGGCAAGACAAGAGAAATCATAGGATATAAGCACATAGAAATTATAGGATATATATAAGGGAGCAAGGGTTCGGATGTTTGTTACCAACTTAAAATAGGAGAAATGAAATACAATTATATAGACAATTATAGACATTTAATGTGAAAAAAACTAATATATATCCATCACTCATTTTTTTCATAGTAGTAGGAAATAAAATAAAATACAATTATATAGACAAACAAAACAATCACATATAAACACATTATAATGTGAAAAAAAACTAATATATATCTAAAACCATAGAAGATAAACATGATTATCTAGATGGAAACCTGAAAAACATAGAAGTTAGTCTATCCACACCCATTCTTCCCTTCTTTAACTTCTAGTTGCCTCTATTTTTCTAAATAGAGCACTCTTATAAGCAATACTTAGAACACACAGATCTGGAAAAAAAACTTCAGAAATCAAGTCATCTCTGATGTAATTATGTAAATTTCAAAATAAGTTCCTAGGGATCTTCTCAATCCAGAAAAAAATAAGAATTAAAAAATTAGC
This sequence comes from Persicaria tinctoria, assembly GCA_037127255.1. Classification (NCBI taxonomy): domain Eukaryota; kingdom Viridiplantae; phylum Streptophyta; class Magnoliopsida; order Caryophyllales; family Polygonaceae; genus Persicaria; species Persicaria tinctoria. The sequence continues at coordinate 11,784,040 of JBANSL010000007.1, read as the reverse complement.
CTAAAAGGCACATTTCCAAGAAAAATGGATTAGAAAAACATCTCAACGTCAAGGCATGGAAGAAGGGTGAAACCTGAATGAAAGGATTGTACGGACATGAGGAGCCCAAGGCATTTCCATGAACAATGATTTTGTGAAGAATGCAATCCTTCGTTGGGTCTCCAGATTTGTTGGGACATCAACAACAGACTCTTTTATAGCTAAAGTATGGAGAGGCAACTTATCTGGACAAACAAAACCTTTAGTGAGTAGAAGGAATCAGTGCCATATATGTATACATAGGTATGATTGATGTTAGAAAATAATTGCTTCCCAGGGGACTTTGCTGCTACCACTCTATCTACAAGCTCACTGAAAAGTTAAAAGTTCCTAAAAATGAGGTAGAATATGATACATGTCTTGCTTTAAATAGGCTTTATCGATCAAACAATATATTTACCTTAAAATTAAAAATACACCTAAAAACGAGGTAGAATATATTGATACATGGATGCATACCTTTGTTTAGGCGGACAGGCATCCCTTGCTTGTGTAAGAAAGGCTCTAGCTTATGGGTGAATTGGTCTAAAGGACCCTCCTCGAGCTCCACCTATAGATGACTTACTTTGATTAAAGTAATTGAAGTAATATAAATATCATTTTATGAAAATATTCTACAAATATTTCTTGAGTAGAAGTTTTTTTCTAGCTTCTATCACAATGAAGAAACCAACCTACCAAGGTGCTTGCTGCCGTCGGACGACTTGTTGGAGATCAGCTACAACAGGTCCATCAGCTTCGTCTAGCTCTTGCAAAAGGGTTTCCCTTGCTTAGATACAAGATTTCCGGTATAGAATCATAGAAAATAGCAGATAGAGAAAGAGAGAGGCAATGGAATAAAATCAAGAAGCAATACAAGAAATAAGATGAGATGCGTGAGAGAAGCAGAAAAGCAAGAAGAGAAACTAAATAAGATATAACATCAATGGAAAATCATTCATCAATGGAAAATCCTTGCTTAGATACAAGATTTCTTGTATATTCTTGATGCTTCTCCTAGCATAATAGGTATAACATCAATGGAAAATCCTTCATCTATTGAAGCACAAACTAAATAACCAAAATATAATAGCATCATAAGATATAACATAAAAAAGACAACCAAGAGAGAAAGGAAATGTGCCAGAATTCTAAACATTCTAAACCTTATTGAAGATGTTCTATAAATCTATTGTTCAAAGCCAAGATCATTGACCCTTTCATATTTTCTTCTTACCTTTTATCCATTAAAAGTTCTCTCACATCATAGGCTTCTCTCAAAAAGAACACCATTAAAAAAATTCTAAGTCACCTAGACATTCAGGATGCATTATCTTTTTTGTAGTGAATTTACCAGAAGATGTGTGTAATCATCCCCTTCATCAGCTTCCATGTCCAATATCTCATACCGCTTCAGGAAAACAGCCAACTCCTCATCTTCAGCAGCCTCAGCTGCAGCAGCACCCGCATTCTTGGTGCTGTGGAGATACTCTGCTCTGCAGTACTTAGTCCAAAAATCATTTTTGTGCATCTGATGGCAAGGCAATGAAGGAAGGGTAAGAAACGGGTCCTAAGAGTAGTCAAGCACTGTCAAAATAATGAATATCCATGTCCAAGGAATAAGGAAATTCCTCGAGAGTCAACAAACTTTTAGGAATAATAACCAAGTGCAATCCTGCAAGGTGTATGATAATCCAAAAAACTAGCGTAAAGAATTTAGTAAGCCTATATGGTTCTTCCTCACCTTGTTTGGAACATATTTCAAGAATGCTTGGTGAACTGCAGGCTTCTCAGGTTTACCAAAAGAATATTGGTGCTGAATTTGCATGAGCATGATGAGATTGCTTGTGTAACTTTGTTCTGAGCTAGGTGTATTTAATCATAATCTCCAAGCTCTGTAAGAAATAAATATGCCAATCAACAGGAGACGTAGCACTTGTGCTATGAAAAAAAGGAGATTCAGAGCGCATATACACTGCTATAACAGAATGCTGATCATGCAATTTTCCTCGTACCTCGATGCATTTTGGTAGATCATCAATACTAGTTTTCACATGGGCCTGCAAACAAAATTTTGTATTACAGCTTTGGAATTGAAATCGACAGGATACATCTCAACAGGCAAAATATTTAGAAGATACTCATTTCATTATGAATAGGGCCCAATAAAATTTACCTTATTGATGATAAACCCAAACCGAAGAACTCTCTCCCTACATCATCGTTCGACATAATCTCACTTTCTTTGGGAAAAGGAAAGTTGGTGAATCTATTAATTTAGTTTATTGATGGAATACCTCCATGATGTGCTGGCAGGATTGGTCTTGTTTAGCTGCTAGAGAAACTAGCATGACTATCCCATCTGCTACACTTGAGGGCCAAAACGGAAGTTGCTTATGATCAAACAATACTAATTACGGCCACGAGCTTGGCCAGGGTCTTGATCATCAGCTGCAGCCTTCGAGTAGTACCTGCAGAAAGTTAATTATGAAAATGCTTCTTAGTATTATACAAGTATAAGTAACGCCTTGATGGAATGGAATGAGAAAAGCCTGAAAATATAACAAATGGGACAATGTTATGCAGTATATGTGCACCATAAGAAGTTGTAGATGCTTGGTGAGAAGCACTGGAAATTGAGCTCTTTCTGAAGAGAGCATTCATAATGCCAAAAACCTAGTCCAAAATACATGCAAGAGACATCAAAAATATAAAATTTCACTAAAAAACAAAGAATATGCAACTTAATTCTCATTTGAGATAAAGATCACACCACTCAAAGAATATAAAATTGTCATTTTCAGTTAGTATTTAAGTGCAAGGATGACTAGTTAGGATATAATAAAATGGTCATTTTCAGTTAAAACTACCTTCCGAGGCGTTAAGGACAACATAACTATAAGAGATTCTTCCCATCCAGCCTTTTGGGCAACAATAACATCATCATTTTCAGTTAGAATAAGCTCTATATATATCCTATGAAAAACACGATCGCCTGCCAGTGGAAGGCTTTCTGCGTTCAGTCAATCTACGCAGATCGGTCCCTAAGGAACCCCCGAAAGGGCTGCCGTCCGATGGGTACACGAAAGTGACGAAGTTGCTTTGACTACAGAACCATGCCTGTCTGTTGGAGCGAATTGGATGATCGGGCCGACTCTTGTCGCCTCTTCCCTTCACTCTCCTTTCCCTAATATGAACCTTGAGTCATCAAAGCCTTTCTGACTTGGCCTGGCCCGGTCGCCCTACGCGAATGGCGCTTCAAAAGGCGAAACAAAAGTCCTAGTTTGGGGGCGGACACTTTTTGCTATCTAAAGGGTGGTCGTAGTGAAGTGTGCGCTTTCGTTTTCGAATGTGGAGTGAACCCTTACGAGTCTACAAGCTTTTCTCATTTCAGTGCTCGCCTTCAGCTGATCTTTGTTGAAAGAAATGAGGATTTGTTAATTTCTTCACTTTTTCTAATTCTAATGTACGTTTCTTGATTTTACAGGTGGTATAATGGGGGTCTCTCTTGGTTTTCCGCAACCACGGTTCGTGAGGTATTCATCTCGACGTTCAGTGATACCTTTCATTTTAAGTTAGTTTTTTGTTTGTGTAATTTCATGAATGCTTTCAGCTCATAATCTTCCAAAGTACGTGTTCATATAATCTAATTAAGTTCAGAGTTATGATAATATTGTATTGGTTTGTGTCTATAAGAATTCATCATTTCTCTTAATCCCAATCACTTAAACATTCTTTGCACTCGCCACGAGTAGGATACTGGATTTGGAAAAGGTTGTTTCGCAGGCGAACCCAAAGCTCGCTAGCTAAGAGGAGGCAGCAACTCGTTCCGAATCCGAGTCGGGTTCTCATCGATCAGAGCGAGCAACAGAAACTGAAGCCCAAGATGACGACCTCGATTTGGTGTCTCTGAAGGGTTGACTAAGCGCGGGATGATGCCTTTGTCGATTGTGGTTTCGAATTGTGCCAAGCGTTGATTCGACGACTAAAGAGACGTCTATGGCGTCCCCCCAAATCCTGCAAATCTCTCTTCTTTTTCCTAGCCTTTTCTTTGGTCTTTTAGGTTTCTTGCAATTTATTTGTCCGTGTGATGTAATTGTTGAGAGTTTATTGTCATAAAGTTTATGGATTTGCTATATGCTCATGGAAGATTTTGAAATTGATTAGTGGATGATTTCCTCCGACTTTAAAAAAATCATCAATAGTATAATACTAAAGGATAAGTTGCTTACGCCATGTGGATGATTTTGAAATTGATTGTTGAGAGTTTTTTTTAATTTTTTATTAGGATTTGTTACTTAATTAGATTAATTACATTAATAATAAAAAAGAATTAGATTTAAAAAATAAAATATTAATTGATTGTTATCTCATTTATCCGGTGGTTATGATTGTTATCCCACTTATCCGATTAGTTTTAAGATATGTCGATTAATTGATTGTTAAAGTAGGTTTTTTTATTTATTTTGTTAATTAATTACTCTAATTAATTTAATTAAGTACTCTAATTAATATATGCCGATAACAAATCTATGGGAGCCTAAAGACGATAATTAATATATGCCGATAGGTTTGCCGATCAGGTGGTTATGATTTCATATATGCCGACAGGATTTGTTAATTAATTAATTTCAAATCAAATTAATGTCTTTATAAATGATAGAGTAATTAATAATTAATAAATAGAAATAATCATATATACCGATAGGATAAATACAAAAATAATCATATATACTGATAGGATTTGCTGATCAGGTGGTTATGATTTGATTTTCATATAGGTCGAACTATTAATTACTAGAAAAGCTCAATCCAACTGTCAAAGAATGTCAATAAAAACTTGGCGCGATCACTAGCACAACAAATGAACATTCCAATAGTGCATGGGTTAGAAAAGTATCTAGGTATCCCTATCATCAGCGGTAGAATAAAGAACAGTGTATTTGAGGAAGCGTTACAAAGCCTAAACAAACAATTGTCCAAATGGAAAGCATCCTCTCTGAGAGAGAGGCTCTCTCTCACAAGCCGGAAGAGCCACACTAATTAGGGCAAACTTTAGCTCAAAAACAAACTACCTAATGAAAAACTTCCTATTACCCAAAGGAATACTCAACCAAATCGACCAAATCAATAAAAATTTCTTCTGGAATAAATTAAGGACAGAAAGATATAGCCCTCTCATTAGTTGGGATAAAATATGCTCCCCTAAAGAGGCGGGTGGCCATGGTTTTAGAACTGTTGAAGAAAGAAACATTACCCTCCAAATGAAACTACTTTGGAAATTGAACACCCAACCACACAACATATGGGTTAAGGTAATACAGGAAAAATACTTACACCACAATGACATTATGGATCTACATATCCACAATATCTCTTGGCAGTTTGGCCTACTCCTTCAGATTAGAAATGCTTTTCAGAATGGCCTTCTTTGGATAGTGGGCAATGGAGACAATATAAATGTTTGGAAGGATCCATGGGTAAACAATACCCCTCTCCAATCTTATCAGCAAAATCATGATCCTAACATGAGGGTTTAAGAATTAATAAATATCAATAAAAACTGGAATGTACAATTACTTACTCAAATTCCCCCCTGTCAATAGTCAAACAAATATTAGAAATTCCCATCCCGAATTTTAATACACTTGATAAGCTCATCTGGAAAATCAATAAAGATGGTGAATTCACTGCTAAATCAGCCTATGACCTTTTAAGGAACAATAACCTCTCGAATACCAATCATGATTGGATATGGAATCTTCGACTTCCCCCTAGAACCCAGAATGTTATTTGGAAAATCAACATGGATGCTTTAGCAACTAAGACGAGACTTAACAGATTTTACAATAGGGTGCCCTCCCAATGTTGTCTATGCGAAATGGAAGACGAGGATGACACACATCTATTTCTTAATTGTCCAGTGTCTAAAACCATAATCAGAAATATGAATTAACCACCGGCAAGTGTTTCCTGGGTTTAGGAAACCCAAACTCATTACAAGATGACCTGTGCCAGATTAGAAAAAATAATATCTACTTTGAAGATCTATGTATAATCTAGCAGAACATTTGGGAAATTAAAAATTCTATCATTTTTAAGAATGGTAGAATGGAGGACATAGTAAGAATTATACAAAAAATTCTAAAATCCAAGGCTGATTGGAATGAAGCAAGCCATATAACAAAGACGGAAGGTAAGAAACGAAGAGGAAAGCATATAAAATGGACGAGACCGGCTCATGGAGTTTACAAAATCAATGTAGATGGAGCAGTAAACAAAGATGGAATGTGCAAAATAGGGGGTATTGCCAGAAATTGGAATGGAGAAGTAGTCGAAGTCTTCCAAGAAAAGACTACTAAGGGATTAGTAATTTTCACCGAAGCCTTGGCTGTGTACAAGGGGATCGAGCTAGCTTGTAGTAGAGGCTGGCAGAATGTTATCATTGAAGGAGACGGTTTATCAGTGATCAAAGCTATCACAGGAGATGCAAACATACCATGGGAAATTTTGAGGATCATTGAGAGCATTAGAAGAATGAAGACTCAAATTAACACCGTCAGTTTCAGACATATCTTCAGGGAAGCAAATACAACAACAGATTTTATTGCTAGATTTGAATCTGATGGTAATCTTAATTGCCTCCCCATAAATAGGTTTTTTTGTAACATCATCTTCTGTACGCCCGGTTGTTAATCAAATTCGCTCCCTCCCAAGTCCTAACTATCGCTCTACAGTCTACAGACTCTACACTATATCCGAAACCCGCTCCCCACTCGGACTTCTCCTTTGCTCCGGTGTCCCCTCCACTGCTCGCAGATTCCTCCTGTTGGAGACTTCCATTTCCTTCTTCCATCTTACCGGTCGTAGGGACTATTCTCGGTACCCAATCGTGGATCCCGATTTCAACTGTTGGTGAGTAAGCCTTCCATTCAATTCCATTCGGTTTAACCCAGTTATTGTTTGCTTATTTGTGTGATTGGATTTCTTTTCAAGTACTTGGTCAACCATCTGATTTTGAATGTGTATGCTACTGATTGGAATGATTCCTTTGGATTTTTTCGATGGTGAGATGAGGTTTCTACTACTGATTCGGACTTGCACTGGTTGGTTCCTTTGATCGGACGGTGGTGATGTGAGATTATTTAGTTTGATTTTGAACTGATTCTTTTCTGAACTAGCTTACTAAACTAATAATATGTCCATTTCTACCCTAATTAGCTCAATTGGAATTGCTTCTTACCCTAATTTTTAGCCTAATCTGAAAGTTGGTGTTCTTGTACCACCAATCTCCTGATTTGCACTTCTCACCGTGTCTATGGGCAACTATTTATTTGAGCTCATTGATCATGACAGCTGCAATGACTGCACCCTGATTAACTTGAATAAAGACCTTATTGATTATTTCTTCCGGCTATATAGCATTAGGACTTAGGAAGGTCCAGCTTCCTGAATCTACTTGTCTTCTTAATATCAATGTCTCAGGGTTAGGAGGGTCTGAAGGAGAAGCCAAATGCTCAACCGGAATCAGAATCAAGACATAAGATGTTCATGGAGGGGAAAAGGCTCGAAAGTAAGGATGATGTTCATGATTGAATTGACAAGTAAGTGGACCAAATCTATTTTTGATAGTATATTCTTTTGGACATTCTGTCGAGTGTCAGCCTTCTGTATTGACTGTACATTATGCTGAGGCTATGATTTGTGTTCTTTTCCCTAGTTCTTGTAGCCTGGAGGAAGATTTCGTGTTAGGATGGATTGTATGCTGGAGGATACTATTTATGATTCATGTTCTTTTCCCTTTCCGAAAGTTTCAATTCATGTCAATATATGAAAAAGGTAATATATAAACTCAACACATAAAATGAATTTAAAAATCTGTTGAATCTGTTGAGTTGAAAAGAATTAGTTATGCATTTTTTTTTTTATTAGTTTAAAAAGTGTAGTTTAAAGAGGAGACATTATGTGGCAAATTTAGTCCAGTGCATCGTAAAGAGATCACTATAATGTATTAGGTTTCAGAAATATTGTCTCTTCTTTTTGCCTCTCACCAGCACCAGTGATGCTGATTTGCTTCTCCTCTTTAGCAGCTACTTCCAAGTGGTCATAACTGATTAAGAGATGAATCCTATTAACCCGAACCCGACCCGAATGACACAATTGATAGGTCGAGTTATAGTTATTAGCATGCTAAAAGAGAACGCCAGAAACCTTGAATGTTGGGATGGGTTATATCGATTCAAGTATTAGCAGATGTGACTGTAGGTAGAGATTTTTGATATCGAATTGATGTTCAAAATATCATCGTGGAAATCTATGAATCCAAAACAAAATCAACTGTAAAAAACTGCAACTAAATTTGTATAAGCTGAATTATAGTATGATTGTCTGTGCAGGATGGATTGAATCAGTTGTCTGTTAGGAGTAAGAACCGTAAATGCCAATCCTTATCAGCGCTTGCAAGGGTTAATGCATCTTTCACCGAAATAGTTAGTTTCCTTAAAATCTATTCTCAGTTTATGCACACATAAAATAAAAGCATAAGCTTGACTGGCAGAACAAAAGGTCCTGTTAAATCTATTGTGGAAGGCTTGCTTTGAAGGACCCAAAGATTCAAACGTGTTGGATATTGACAAAAGTGCTTACCAATGAGAAGATTTTAACCTCATCACCCCTTGGGTTTAAGAGGAAAACAAAGTCATTTCTGGGCATTGTGTTTGGAGATGACTCTTTCACCTCTCCAGCTTCTCAACAGCTGTCAAACAATCAAACATCTCAAATCTGTCCATGCCTGTCTCTTGATTGAAGGATCTTTTGCCGCCTCTGACCTGATCCTTAACAAGCTTATCCGTTTGTATTCCCGTTTTGGCTTCGTCAGTTGTGCACACAAGTTGTTTGGTAAAATTTCTGAACCAAATCCCTTTCATTGGACTGCTTTGCTTCATGGTTACATTGAAAATCGCTGCTACACAGAAGCTTTTTACTTCTTCCGGAGAATGTGGAAGGAGGGTGTTCCTCCCCTTAACTTCACTATATCCTCCTTGCTGAAGGGTTTGGCTAGGCAGGAAAGAATAGAAGATGGAAGAGCTACTCTTGGACTTGTGTTGAAATGCGGATTTGGATACGATGTTATTGTCCAAAATGCAACGATAGACTTCTTCATGAGGTGTGGGGAAGTAGAGTCTGCCAGGAGGGTGTTTGATGAGATGGATGAAAGAGATGTCATCTCTTGGAATTCCATGATTTCAGGTTACGGGAACAACTACAAGATAGATGATGCTCGTGACCTGTTTGATGAAATGCCTGAGAAAAATGTGATTTCTTGGACCAGCATGATATCTGCATACATCATGGTCAAAGATATGGTCAGAGCTAGGGATCTCTTCGAGGAAATGCCGGAAAAGGATTTGGCCTCATGGAATGTCATGGTTTCAGGGTATGTTGATAGCGGCGACATAACAAATGCGAGTTTCATCTTTGAACTAATGCCCATGCATGGTACAGGTACTTGGAATATGATGCTCTCAGGGTTCTGTAAAGCAGGAAATATAGATTCTGCTGAAGAGTTCTTTCTTCGAATTCCAAACCGAAATGTTATGTCATGGAACATCATGATTGATGGGTACATGAAAGCTGGTGACGTGGACAATGCAAGGCGTTTGTTTGATGAGATGCCCGAAAAAAATCTGGTGACTTGGTCCACAATGATCAGCAGCTATGCTAAGAACGGGCACCCACATGCAGCTTTGCATTTGTTTGAACAGTTCAAGGATCAAGGTATCAAGCCAGATGAGACGTTTGTTTTGGGAACCATCTCAGCTTGCTCACGGCTGGGGATTATGGAGATTGGTGAGTCGGTGGTCAGCAGGTTCTTGGAAAGTGGACATTTCTCCGGTTTGCAGCTTGTCACTGCTATGGTCGATATGTACGCTAAATGTGGAAGCATTGAAAAGGCTCTGGAGATGTTCAGGATGGCAAACCGGAAGGACTTGCTTTGTTATAGCACTATGATTTCGGCTTTTGCAAATCACGGACTAGGTCAAGAAGCCATAAATTTATTTCACGAAATGCTAAAGGAGAAAATCAGACCCGATGGAGTAGTCCTTTTGGCACTTTTGAGTGCTTGCAATCATGGTGGCCTTGTTGATGAAGGGAAGAGATACTTCAAGCAAATGACCGAGTGTTTTGGGATACGACCCGATGAAAGGCATTATGCGTGCATGGTGGACCTTCTTGGGCGCACTGGATGCCTCGATGATGCATACAACCTTATAACCACCATGCACATGGCACCTGGTGCCGTTGTTTGGGGAGCTCTGCTATCAGCCTGTAGGGTCCACCGCAATGTCGCACTTGCTGAAGTGGCTGCCTATGAGCTGTTCAAGATTGAGCCTGATAATTCTGGCAATTACACCCTTTTAGCTAACGTATATGCTGCTGCTAGAAGGTGGGATGGTGTTGCCAAAGTGAGAGCCATGATAAAAGATCGCCGAGTGAGAAAGAATAGAGGGTCTAGTTGGATCGAGTTTGGTTCAGTCGTCCATGAATTCATTAGAGCCGATGAGTCACATTTCGACATCGATAAGATATACTTGACTTTGGATTTGCTCATGAAGCACTCGATGCTTTTGGATCATGCATCTGAATGATCTCAACCAAATAGGTCTGTAACCCTTGGTTCTTGGCTTTCTTGATAATTTTGTTGAGCAAGGTGCTGCTCCTGCTGGTCCAGAAAATCCTCCTTCACAATCATTCTCTGTTTGTTCATATTTTTCGTATTGGAACATTTTACACTTATTACCCAAAATGCTCAATGAACCGGTGATTAAAATTCATGCATTGTTTTTGGATGTAACAGAATTGAGTATTGAGTGGTGTTCTTTCATAGATAATTAATGAAATGCTATAAAGTAGAATCTCAAGTAGAGCCATTGATTCGTCCCTAAAAGATATGGACTTGACAAATTAATTTCACTATTATTTTAAGTGTAAGATTCATGCTCAGTTTTCTCATATCTGAATTGTAATTTAGTTTCATAGTGCATTTTTTGCTTGACAGAGAACCCATTCAACCCATTCAGATGCAAACTAACTAAGCACATTGGGGTTTTATCCTCGATTACAATGTTTGGTTAGAATTGATGTCAACATGAGAGATCGGTGTGGGTATATTGTGTGTTTGTGTATATATATACATATATAATTGTCTGAAATCATGGTGGTTACTATACCTTCATGCATTTGAAGAAAACCAGCGGGTGAACTTCTTTGCTGGAATGCATAATTTGTGTTTGTTTTACATATCCAGGTTTCATCTTATTTTTCTTATGAACTCTAATTTCCAGATTTGTGGGTGTTTTAGGTTGACAAACGTATTTTGAAAGGTTGATAAGCATGTTTTTTAAACTCTTAAACATCTTATAAGGTGAATTACATTAATGGTATCTGCTACATTATAACAGCAGGTCATGCACTGCATTGCGTTCTTCATTTTCCCGATTTCACTCATTTAAAAAGAATCCATTGGTGGTGGAGGAGAAGTTAATCTCCTCCGAACAATAGTTCACAATCTGAAAGCAGAATACGGAAAGCATGATTGTGCATTGAGTCTGTTCTTCACCCTAATTTGGGATGTGCTTAAGTTGATCGATTTTTTTTATTTATATTTGTTCAGTTCTTGATCTGATTTTCAAGGGTTTGAGTTTTTGTGATGTTGAATTTCTTGTTTGCTTTAGTAGATGGTGGTAAGACCCTTATGTTTTTATCTTGCAGCTTTAGTTGATGTTTGCCCGGGAAGAGCTTGAGCTTGAGACGGTTGGATTTGCGCAGTTGCTGATTTTTTAGGGATTTTCTGGTGAATACTTCAACTTGAATGTGTACGTTGTTGGCTGTGTAGGCTTTGTTTGAAGACTTGAAACGAATCCATATATGTGGCAAATTCAGGCCAGTGTTATCATCTTAAAGAGGTCACTGGAATATATTAGGTTTCAGAAATATTGTCTCTTCTTTTTGTCTCTCTCACCAGTGATGCTGATTTGCTTCTCCTCTTTAGCAGCTACTTCCAAGTGGTGATAACTGATTAAGAGGTGAATCCTATCAACAAAGATGGGCTCTAAATTGCAAATGCAGGGGGACAAGACCGTTCTGCTCTGAGTTACACCCGAATATTAAGAGCTTCAATACGGAAGTTTGCTTTTCACTTGCGGTATCGAAAAAACTATGCCTCATCTTGTTGACTCATTATAACTATTTGGACAGCAGAATTTGTTTGTGATTTCAGAGGGGTGGTTGTTGCTGAATTTGGCTTCTTCCACTCATCTTGAATCAATTATAATTCTTTGGGGTTGTGAATCTGCTGTGTTCTTTGTCATCAGGGTCAGTGGTTGTTTATTTGGTTAGAGATCGGGAGGCATGGTTGGGGCTTGATTATAACACCCTCCGTGGTAAAGCACTCTCGATGAGTTTCTCTTCATCCTCCTTTCGTTGAGTTCTAGCACCCTAATTTATTTATTTTTCCTTTTCAAGTTAATTGTAGTGGTTTCCTGAATTGGATTTCATTTGTATTTTGAATTGTATGTTCTTAGTTGCTTCAGGCTTCCAATCTCTTACTCAATTTCAGATCCAGTGGGTTAGAGATTGGGAGGCATGGTTGGGGTTGGATTCGAAGATCTCACGTGAACATCTTCCAGCTTCATTGGCGACTTCAATGACCATATCAGTCCCAACCCTTCTTGACCATGCTTGGTTTATCAATTACAATCTCCTCTTCTCCTTAACAGTGAGTTTATATTGGTTGTTTCTTTCCCCATTTTTTCAGTTGCTCTGTCTCCAATGTCCAAATTCTATTGGCTCTTGGCTTTCTCTTGCCTTCGATATTGTTTGCGGTTAGGTGTTGTCACTTTGGGGTTTGAAGTTGTTAATCTGGATATTCTTTCTTTCATTATCCAATCTTGTCAGTCTCTCTGGCTTCTGTCATGAATTCCAATTATCTACTGCTGCTTTTCTGGCCACAATCACAAGAGGATAGTTTTGGGTCTTCAAAGTGGCTTAAAAAGTGAGATAAAACCCTTGTTTTTATCTTGCAGCTTTAGTACAAATTTATGAAAGTAAGAAAGAATAAGTATTGGCTTCCATGACAGAGGACAACACCATCAAATATATATATATATATAGTTAAGTCTAAATTAAATTTAGTTTTGAAGCTATTACTCCATTTTCACCTTAGGTAGATTCTCCCTTGGCTCCATACTCCCAATCATGCTTTCACATTTCGTTTCTCTGTAGCTTTCTTCATTTGACAATCTGCTGACCTTGAAACTTGTGAACTTTTCCACTGGAATCCTAGTTTTTTTTTTCACCTAAAGAAACATAAAAAAAAAGTCCGGTTTTGAGACTGGTTGTGTATGTACCAAATACAAAAGTGGAGTTAAAAACATGTTTAGTTTGCAACTGAAATATATTTGCTCGTCTTAAACACAGGTTGCTTGCTTTGCTCATCAACACAAGTGAACAAAGGGTGCTTCTGTACAGCTCACCTAGTAATGGTATGTTTTTCTGAATTCTATTCTCTTTTCTTCTTGATTTACGGATGTAGGATTAGAGACAGAGATTGCACAAAGAAAGGCATCCAGTTTAAGGAACTGAATATAATCTGCTTTATCTTCTTCATATAGATAGCTGGAACAAGAAACATACCTATGTGTATCATTTACATTATCTATTAATATATGGTCGTTTTGTTATTATAAATAACCAAAGGAATGCACATAAATCAAATCAAATTGTGCAATGTCAAATTATTATGGTAAATTTGGACAGCAAAAGCCATACCCATTTGATCCTCACTTAAAACTCTAAAATGAATTAAAAGCCATACCCATTTGAATCCGCATCATTTGTCCCATGCTTCCACCATCCACATTTCATTTCTCTTTAGCTTCTTTTTGCCAATCACTCCCGTTCCTTGAAACTTGTGAACTTATCTACTGGAATGCTAGGTTTTTTTACCTAAAGAAAGTAGTACCTTGGGCTTATAAAACTCATGAAAGAAAGAAAGAAAGTGGTCGTTGAAGCCTCAAGAGGTGCCTTGGGCTTGGGTTGACTCATTCTTATTGTGCTTTTGGTAAGCATTTGTCAGCTAAAAGGTTACAGGGAGGCTAAATCTTTCTTTCAACTTCTTTTGTGGTAGTTTAGGCACCTTAGGCTTGTAGATGCATTATGGGAAATCGGATCCTCATTAACTTGAATGAGGGTCATCTTTGATTATTTCGATATTCTGGCTATGAGCGTTGGGCCTCCTGAATCTTCTTGTCTTCATAATATCTTCTTCAAGGTACAACCGTACAAGCATATCCCATGAAATCTCCCAGCTCCCATTTAGGTCTCCTATAGATTTCAAGATGTTTAGTTTGCAATGGAAATATATTTGCTCGGCTTAAAACTGAAGTTGCTTGCTTTGCTCATCAAACAAAGGTGAACAAGGGTGCTTCTGTGCAGCCCACCTAGTAATGATAATTTTTCGGGATTAGAGTGGGAAGTAGGTACAATCTGCATTATCTTCTTCATATAGAGATAGGTAAAAGCTGGCAGAAAAGACAACTTTAAAGTATAGATCTTTTAATGGTCGTTCTGATATTATAAGTAACCAAGGAACTTATGTAAATGAAATCAAACTGTGCAATGTAAAAATCTTGTGATAAATTTGAAGAAAAAAAGGTTATACATACATGGAAGGAAAGGAAGCCCAATCCTTAATTATCAATTCTGAATTCTATAAACACTGCAATGGTGACTAGCTGATTTGCAAATTCTGCAATGTAAAAATAATGTCTCCCCTCCTCCTTTTTCCGGGCTTGGGACCGGTTGTGTATGTACCAAAATACACGCGGAGTTAAAAACATTTGCTTAGTTAGTTGTCATGGGAAATCCCCAAAAATCAAAGCTTGACTCACAACTTGAAAACCACCATCGCCAATGCAGGGACTGTACGTAACATACGAGCAAAAGAGCGTATGTATATGTCGAGTTCACCGCCATCTTGAGTTTGGAATAGTCCGAATCGGGATGGCCATATTTGAACAAGTGTACGCGGGCAAGTAAAACCAGCATCAAATAAAACAAAAGGGGGAAGAGAGATATATAATACACAGCATAGTCGGAGACATCACCTATCCATCCAACAAGACCGTAAGTAAAAAGGGAGATTTATTCTGAACTCATGATCTCGTGGGTTTTTTTTTTTAATGCGACTCTGTGCAATTAATGGAATGCCAACTCTTAGGTATCAATTTGCAGCGTTGGATGTTCTCTGAGTTGTCGTCGGATTCCCTAAACAGCGGTGCAACAGAGGTATGTCCCCCGAGGGCTACCAACATACTCAATCTACCCCGTTAGATGTTAGTTAGTCACGGTTTGACGCGAGTGCCATACATTGCTAGTGTACGACCCCCGGTTACTAAGTGACTTAATTAGATGATAGTAGGCTGGGGCAGACGAGCATGGCCGTCACCTCGAGCATTAGACCACTTTCTCTCCGTGTCTAGTCTCTTTGATCGAGACCGTTCACGTTACTGGGCAGTTGTTTGGGTTTGCACGGATCAAATTGTTTTCTCTAAGAGTTGGCACGAGTCAAGCATATATATGATATAACGCCACAGAGAGCAGAGCTAGCTTTCCATCAAGAACCAAGTGCAAAATACGAGTTGCCGATGCCAAAGTTAGTAACCGAACTATACATGTATATATAATAGGGAGTGGGAATGATGCTAGCTTTACCCTTAAAAGAAATGTGATACGAGGCCAATTTAAGCAATGAAGCAACCGATTCGAACCAATCGAACGTAAGGTTGAGACTCAAGACAGTGAACTAAACACGTACAAGCTGACTCGATCTCGAACGTACGTGCGTACTAATATACTGCGTAAGGAGTATATGAATAGGCAGGCGGGTGATGGTGATGAGTACATTTACAAGCTCTGATCTATCATCATGGTTCCTCTTTCCCATTTCTCACAACCCATTCAATTATACATATATATCATGTTTTCCTTTAATTTTCTATATCATGTATCTAATCTAATTAACCATCTAAAACGACAAGTTTTCGTGAACGGATGGGTATAATATAAGCAAGCAGACAAATACCAAAGAAAATAAAAAATGCGTACTCACAATTATATGATAAAGTCCAAATTCCTCAATTTCTTTTCCCTTACCCTCGGTTTGGCAACTGGAATTTTTAGGGGAAGGAAGGGATGAGAAATTGGAGAAGGGAAAGGAAGTGAAAGGAAAGGGAGGAATTTTACTTTCCCATCAATTTCCCATCAAATTTCACCTATTTGATGGGTTGTGAAATCCCCTGAAATTGGACAGTTACCCACGTTTGCAATCCCATCCCTTCCTCTCAATTGTTCATCCAAACACCAATTTCATTTTCCCCTCACTTCCCTTCTTAAAAATTCCATCAAAACCCACAATCCAAACAGACTGAATAAGATCCTACTTCCTCGATCAATTTCCAATAATCAAGTTCAAGTTCTTCAATAATTTCCAACAATCAAGCCACAATTCCTCAATTTTATGATAAAGTCCTAATTCCTCAATTTCCAACAATCAAGTCCTATTTCTTCAATTTCCAACAATTAAGCAACATACAATTCCTCAAATTTTTTCTTCTAATAAAGGTCTAATTCCTCAATCTCCAATAATCAAGTTCTGAATCTTCAATTTCCAACAATGAAGGCACAATTCCTCAATTTTTTTTATAATAAAGTCCTGATTCCTCAATTTCTAACAATTAAGTCCTAATTCCTCAATTTTCAATATTAAAGTCCCAATTCTTTAATTCCTAAACAATCAACCACAATTCCTCAATTTTCTAATAAAGTCGTAATTCCTCAAATTTGAACAATCAAGTCCTAATTCAGTAATTCCTTACTTCGATACGTTCATATTCTATATTCTGATATATTTGTGAATACTATTAACCTCAATGCTAACATTGATGTTATTATTTGAATAATAATAACAATAACTTTACGGCCATTGTTATTATTATTATTTTTTATTATAAAACTAATTATTATAATAACAAATTACAAGAAAGTAAATTGCTTAATTACTCCGTATTAGTTATCAAATTCAATTCCGAGTTGATTGATCTTATGAATTGCAGTATTGCTTATGAGTTGTGTTATGAATATATTGAGATATTGAGTAATAAAACTAGTTAATTAACAGTATTATTAAACTAAACGAAACAAGAATCACGACACCTAATAGATAAACCTAATCGATCGATCAAAAGCCCAAGTCGGTGTAAATTAATTAAACCTAGCTAATAATCACTCACGTTTGAATCGGACAAGAAATTATAAACCGATCGATGCAAGTAATTATACAAATTAATTAATCGATCCAAATAGAAAACCGAATACAACAACGAAATTAAAGATCAAAGTACCTCTTTCTTCATCTCTTTGTGTTTACAAGATTGCTGCTTTGATATGTGCTTGTTTCATCTCTAACATCGGCTATTTATAGATAAGGGATAAAATTTACACTATCTATCTATCTTAATTTGGAAAAAGAATCTAAATAAAATCTACATTATCTATCTATCTATCTAATACTCCCTCCGTTCGGCAAAACTTGTCGTTTTAGAGTTTTGTTTTTGTTCGGAAAAAACTTGTCATTTTAGGTATTTTTGGTTCTACTTTACTAAAATGCCCTTGATTTGATTGATGGGTTGTGAGTTGTAGTTTTTGATAAAGTAAAAAGTAGAGTAATAAGTGAGGGTAAATTAGTAAAAAATGAGTGTAATTATTAGGTTTATTAAAAGTTGTGTAGAGAGTTAAAATGACAAGTTTTGCCGAACGGAGGGAGTAGGTTCATGAAATAAATAGGAGTGATTCATTAATAAATGTAAACTAGTGTAATGGGCGCGGTTGCGATAAAAAAAAAGAATATATAATATTTATTATAAGGAATGACAAAAAAAATATAAACAAATGTTTGGAAAGTCTAAAACAACAACATTATTATTGAACGGCATAGGTGTTTAGAAAAGGCACATATCGAGTTGGTGATGTAGGCTTTGTCCATTCAAATCCTGGAGAAAAAATGTATATTGATGAATACAAAGGGATGAATTTGTATGATAGAGATCATTTATAGGTTAATAATAAATGATATAAAAATTAAAATGTAAATATAAAAAGTTTAATAACGAACCAAAATTTGTAACTTACATAAGGAAGACAAATCAGTTATAATTTAGAAAAACACATTAAATGGAAGGGAAGATCAAATACATTAAAACTAATAGTGAAAGGTAAATACAATATTCCGTATTATTGTTTGGGGATGACATAGGTTTCACAAAAGTGCAGAGTTGCTACTTTAGGCTACTAATGTGCGCATCCTGACTAAAAAAAGTTTATTTACATGAATGGGTAATTCAATTTGCATGTTTTAACACATTCATAAATTTAAAAATAGCGGATGGCGCTATCAAATACTACGCATTGCAGTTTCTCGATCCGATCATTCACTGAAACCCCCTATAATTCCGCTATGATAGTTCCATATCACCCAAACAGGTAGAGTTTGGGTGGAGTTTGGGAAAAAACTCTACCATAGAGTTGGGAGAATCTCAACCACTGACACTACTACATAAACGATCTAATGTAGCGGTGGGTTGTGGCGGTTTAATTTAGGTGGCGTATATGTGTGGCGGTTTTTAGGATATCTCACTGTTTTAAAATCATTTTCCGTTTCTAGGGCTAAGGTAGCGGTTATTAATAGTCTAGTGTGGCGGTTTTTCAAAAAGTGAAAATTAAAGCATTTGTAGCGGTTTTGTATGAGTAATAGGTAGCGGTGGGCTATTTTCCCATAGCGGGAAAAATGGGCGCTTCATCCCTCAAAACAAATTTTGGGGATAATTCATTTTTAAAAGTTTTATATTATTAAAAGTAATTGCCCATCGCCCGAGCTTTCATTTCTGTCTGGATGACTTTCTATTTCACTTTCCTTTGAGCGATTCCTCCAAAATACTCCCCATCCCACACTCAATTTCACTTTCATTCCAAAATCACTCATGTGCAACCTTCAATTTCGTGGTTTCCACTGGGCTATCGTGCTCCCAGCGCCAGCAATCACCGTGCGGTTCTTCTCGTCGATGCCTCGCGACCTTTCTGCAGGTTTTTTTCCTTTCTAATTCGTTCCCTTCGGTGCAGAAAAACCATGTCTGGTTTCTTTATCCATACTCCATTCCTTTCAGGTTCATTCTTTTTAGTGCAATTGATTTTATTCTCTCTGGATTCACATTTGGGGAGCGCCGGGTTCAAAATAGGGTTTTCATTCAATTTATAGTCTCATGGATTTTTGAGGTTTGGGTGATGTTTGGGTTAGGTTAGTGATATCTTTAGGGTTTGGTGCAATTGATTTCGAACTAAATGAGTATGGCCGAGTGATATGCTATAATTACACACACATATATATATACACCTTAACAAACTGAAATTGATTTCAATCCCCAAGCTGAGAATGGGAGATGTATGTTGTAATTACATATATACAAAACAAAACGAAGAATGGGAATTGATTTACATATATAAATGAGAAAGAACCTTTTCCCCAAACTTAGGGATTTGAGCAAACATTTGTTATTTATTTTCAAAGACAACTGAAGATCGATAATATCGGTTATTTTGGTATTATATGTCAAATAGAACATTGGTGATGGTATTCCTTGGGATAATGATCCTAATATGGTTGACTAGCAGTTGAAGGTAAGTTCATGTGTTTTCTTGGTCTTGTTATTTGATTATGAGAATGTTTTGAATGGCGTGATGAGTGTTATCAGGTGCATTTTAAAAACCAAATCATTTTTCAAGAAATATCAATACATGCTTGTTGCCGAATTTATGATTTTCTGCACTTTAATCTTGTTTTTTATATTTTCGCTCATCTGATAATGGATTTCTACCATTGATCTGTTGTGATGTGGATGTTGATTGACTTCTTCTCTCAAAAGCCATATGCTGAATGAAATTTATAATGAATTTGCTCACTATGCCTTGCTTTACCATGGGTAAAATTGTTTCAAGTGCTGGTTCTGATAATATCTTGCTTCCTCGACCCCAAATTCAGCATCAGTCTTTTCCATCTAGAATATTGCGTTTGTTTCTAAAGAAGTGGAAATAGTATAAAAGCCAGTAGTTCCAGTTCCTGTTGCTTTTGGATGCTGTTAATTATCTTGGTGGATGTGAAAGTATGGGTAGCTTCTCATCTCCATATTTAATTATTCGATCCAGTGGCTTTATATATAATTGGATAGTTCATTTTCTTCAAAGCAGGAGCCACACCTAATGGTGTTTTAAAGCTTATGAATATGGAAGACATAACTATATACTATGTTAAAAGCCACCTTCAGGTAAGAGGCTAAAATCGATGCCTATATATATATAATATAATATCTAGCTTAGACATTTAAAGGCTTCTTTCCCCTAAAATTTAGAAATATAGGATGGCCATGTTTAAACCAAAACCTTATAAAGATATTCAAATCAAACTTCTCTTTCTAACTTTCGCATTTATCACAAGTTCAAGTCTAGAATCTTGAAAGCCTAGCCATTGATGCTAATAACAGAGGAAGCAATGGAGGTAATGCAATCTTAAAATTAGCTAGTTCCATTTTTATTTTACCTTTTACTCTTGATTTGTTTCATATAGATTAGGTTCCATAAATTGCCTTACGATGGAACATGATTAGCATTGGAGGGTTATAGATCTAAAAAACGTATGTAAGAAAAACTTGTTTTGATGCACGAGTTTTTATAAGATAAAAATCTTTATTGTCAATAAAAAAAAACATTTCAAATTTAATTAATTGTCGTGGTTTTATAAGTGTTGACAACTTTTGTGCAGTAGAAATCTTTAGTGTTTGGTTAAGATATCTAATTGGTTCTTTTTGGTGAAGCTTTTGGACGTGCAAACAAGTGGCTTAAGTCTAATTCTTATTTTCAATGGAGTAGGGATTATTTCTTGATTTCTCTTTCATTCCAACTGCTTTATATCTGTAGTTACTTTCTCAAAAGAAAGTTAATTACGTTTTTCAGTTTATGGTTGGCTCTAGTTTGGTTTTTTATTTTTATTTTTTGGTTAATTACTACCAAACTTTCTTGAATGTGTTGGTTGCTTATCTTAGTTTTTTATTGATTGATTAATCATGTTCTTTTCTTTTATGTGAGATCAGTTTCAAGAAACTTTCCCTATGTATTATAATTTCCAAACTTTCCTAGCGAGTTCTATCTTATAACTTATTCTAGTGTGTGCTTGCGGTGTTTAAACAACTTTATGTTTAGGTATAGATACGAATTTTTACTTACATTGCTAGTTGGTTTTCTGGGGGGAATGGATGAATCATGAATGTGTAAAATAAAATAAAAGATGACAACTATAAATGTATTATGTCATTATTCATCTAAGCACCATTGATGGGAATGGTTTCTTCCATAGATCTCAGTAACTCATTTTCATGTCGCAGGGATTCATTTTACTCCAAATGCTGAAGAATTGGAGCGTGCTCACAAGTAGAATTTTGATCATCCTGGTAATCCCCTATACTTCTAATTCTTTATTCTACTTCTTTCAAGGCATATCTCATTGGTTGTGTTTAAATTTAGATGCTTTTTTGTTATTAAAATAAGCTTTTAGAATACATGTAAAGCTTGCAATTCAAGTGGACAACCTATCCAAGTTCCCATTTATGATTTTAAGACTCATCAATGGCGTAGCGATACCTTGAGATAGGTATGTTCTACTTGTCGTATGCATTCAATAATAAAGAACTTTTGTCAATCCATCACTAAACCATTTTGGCTAATGTTATTCCTTTATTGATTAAAATGAGCACCTCTTTGCAATCTGTGAGAGGTGTTTTAGTTTATGATTGAAATGAGCACCTCTTTGCAATTGATTGAAAGGAGCACCTCTTTGCAATTATACTACGCACTGAGCATATAAATTGATATTTTCTCTTTACTGTTGTTAACTACATGGTAGCTACTGAAAATCTCTCACATATTTACCTGTTCATTTTGGTTTGACATCCCTCAATTTTCACGGGCTTCTTTAACTAAACTTTTAGGTAAATATGAGCATAAAATTGCTCTAGTTCAATTCATAAATATAAACTGCTCTGAATTAGTTTCAATTGTGTAGGTATTTGAGCCTTAGTTTCTCCCGTTTATTTCCCCTTCTTGAGAATATAATTTTTTTACTACTTAACTAGTGTTTATGTACTCACAATTAGTTTCAATTGTGCAGGTATTAGAGCCTTACTTTCTCCCATTTATTTTCCCTTCTTGATAATTTTTTTTATCTACTTAGTGTTTATGTACTTTTCAAAAGAAATAACAACTTAACATGTTATCATTGATTTTTTTTAGTAGATCAGGTGAGGAAGAGCTAGTTCGATCTGCCAACAAGGTTTGTCCAAAGTTGGTGTGAATCACCCTTTTATTGCAGGTACTTATGGCGTTCAATGTGCAACAAAATCCTATAGCACTTTTAAATCCTATAATACTTGGGTTCACATGCACTTTTGATATAAAACTTCAATAGATTACCATTGAGTTTTTACTTTTTATTTTCCAAAACTTCAATAGCTTACCATTGAGTTATTACTTTTTATTTTCCTAATCTCTTCGATCTTCATGGACTAGTTACTCATTTATTCAGGTTAAACTGAGTTGTGGATTTGCAATGCCCGACCTTTTTTATGGTTACAAACTGCACTAATGATTATTAATCCTTTTGCATTCTTCGATCATTATATGATTTTATATGTGGCAATCCTTAGCTATGTGATTTTGGAATCTAACTGACTAGTTTATTTTGAGAGTCACTCTTGAAAAAATTTAAAATTAAAAAGGCTTGTAGCTAGTTTTTATTTTGAGGCTATAGCCTATATTACTATTTGTGATTTTATATATGATCATCTTTTCTTTTTTTTTGACAGGATAATTTCGGTGTTAAAATCTTTTGGCCTTGTGCTATATGTGTGGGATATGGTACTGTATGTAACTGCAAGTTGTGGGTAAAGAAGAGGAGACTAATTTTTAGGACCTTAGATCTTGCCTATGTTTATCAATGTATTTTTGACAGATTGAGAATTACTATATATGTTTAGCTTTTAGAGTACTTTTTTTTAAAGAATTGGTGAAAATAAAAATTGGTGATGTTTTATTTATCCATAATGGTAATTGATTATTCATGTGTAATTTTATTTTTAAATTTAGATTTTTTTTTAATTTACAATCACACAGGTTTATATTTAATAATGGGAATTGATACAATTAAATAAAATTGAATATGGGTATTTTGTCAGAGCTTTGTAAACCGCCACAGTAGACAAGTAACTGTTGTCACTTGAAGAAAAAACCGCTACAATAGACTCAAATATCTGTCGCCAAAGGGCATGCACAAACCGCCACATAAAGACTTTTACGTAGCGGTTTTTTATGGTATTGTAGCGGTTTTGGGTTTCATATGAAAACTGCTACATTAGCTAAATAAAACCGCCACCTTATATCTAAGGCAGCGGCAGCTGATGTAGCGGCTATAAAACCGCTACATTAGACTTTAGGAGGCGGTTTTTTGACTTCTTGTAGCACTTTTTAGCCGCTACAATAGCCCTTTAATGTAGTAGTGTGATTTTAAAACCAGTGGTTAAAAATCTCCCCCCTTCTTTCCCTCCCCCAACCACCATCCTCAATTTTTTTTTATTTTTTTCTTTTCTTTTAATTTTTGTGAGAGGAAAAGGAAACTCTACCAAGTAGAGTTTCCCTTGAACTCCACCGAAACAGGATCCTTTAAGGATCGTAAATCTTAGCATTTTGAAAATGTTAATATGAATATCATTGGCTAAACCTACCAAATCACATAATAGAGAAAATAAATACAATTAACACAAATTACAAATAGTAGGGATTCAGTGAGGGTTTTAGTAGAACACTAATTTAATTCATGATTGGGGCAACAGAACAATAGATAAGGTCACACACAATGGAGTAAATGCCATTTCTCACTAAACTACACCTCAAAA
Organism: Persicaria tinctoria; assembly: GCA_037127255.1. Taxonomy (NCBI): domain Eukaryota; kingdom Viridiplantae; phylum Streptophyta; class Magnoliopsida; order Caryophyllales; family Polygonaceae; genus Persicaria; species Persicaria tinctoria. Next base: position 11,759,912 of record JBANSL010000007.1, on the reverse strand, counting down.
AGAAGAAATGGATGGCAATTCCTAGAAAATTCATTAGTAGATGCAATGTAACTATAATTAAGTCATTTAGTGACTCGACATTCATTGATCAAATTTATGCTTAAAAAGGAAAGCATGTAGCCCCAATTCCTAACATGAAGTTTTACCTCCCTTTTTCCTTTCCATACTAACTTTCCAAATCCAACATAATATTGGAAGGCTCAATACCAACTGCCTTTGCTATCCAAATGCCTTTAAGAACACTAACGTGCCTCGGTAGCAATTGAAAGTCGGTGAGATAGGTGATCTAGTAATGCAACATCTAAAAAGAAATTGAATGTCAGCTGAATGCATAGGTTTGTTTAATGGGTACCATAATAGGAGTTCACAAAATATAAATATAAACATAAACTAAAAGTGCACCCACCTCTAAAGACCCAATTTTGATATCGAGGTTTTTTTTCTTATATGTAAGTAATGAATTGATTTTTTACCCCCAAAAAAATAATAGATGAAAGATGAAAGTGCATCATATGTACCTCTTGTTGCATCAAAGTACATAAGTCTTTCGCTTCAGTAGCATGTGAGGTCACATGTAGATTGTCTTTGGTGATCTTTTGCTTGATCATCTATGCACTATGATATTGTATAAGTTTAGTGTGAAAATCCTATAAAATAATGAAAAACAGAAAGCACAATTCTTATCATCGGCCAAATAGTAGGAGGGAAAGAGAATAGGATTTTGGATAAAAGACTCATAGACAGAATAGTTTCCTAAAGATAGGCAGTGGAGACAACATTGTGTGAGGTAATATCAATCAACAAAAGATATGAAAAATACCACTGACACTGCCACATAGCACAAAACACGCTCTAGGACAACAAATTTGGTAGCCTAACCCATCCCGGTTAGATTCAAACATTCCATTTCACCCAAGCATCAACACACATAATACCTAAAAGGATTCAAAACACTTTATGTTGCTAAGAAAAAAAATGCCAATCAAAAGAAATTCAACGAATAGATAACTACTCATCCAATCAATTACGGAAGCCATAAAGAGATGAAAATTGTAATCAACAAAAATAGGACATTAAATCCTAAATCTAAAATTTTAATCTTTAACCCTAAATTCAAAATTTTAATCCAATCAAATCCCTAAAGCAACTCACGAATCCCTAAATTCAAATCCTAAATCCTAAATTTCGGGAAATTAAAAAGAAAAATAGGACAAATACCTACTTGTGCGAACTAACAATCGTCGATGTCGTTCACTGCGCGCCACCCACACTCGTCGCCAGTACAATGGATGCGAGAACAAGAATTTTCATCACTATGAATGGGCGTTGAGATCTGATATCAAAAGTGGAAGAAGGAAGAAGACAGAAAATCAAGAGGGCGAATTGGAGGGGGAGATGACGCATCCAAGGAAAGGCTGGAGGCGGAGTTCGCAAGTCGAAGGGTGTCGGAGGGAGAAGAGATGCGCTACAGAACGGAAAGGAGAAACGGGGCAAGCCGAGAAGCGCAGAAAGACGAAGAAGATGAGAATGGGTAGAAAATCTAGCTAGTACCTTCTTTTCCATTCTCAACTTCTCATCACCCTCCTCGTTCCCAGATAACTATTAAAACCCCATCATTCACAAAAAAAAACATTAAATAAAAATACACAGCAAGACCAACAACTAAACCCACTAAAAACACATTCGAAGTCAGAAACTTCTTGATTATGCTTGAGTAGTACTCATCCGAAACCCATTGGTAGAGCACGTTACCAATCACATTGACCAAAACCTTAGAGAATATAGTTTTGTAGAGAAGACCAGCCTTACGTGCGTTTTTTCGTAGAGAGGATTCGGTTTTTACTTTGGGTTCGTCAGTTTTCAGACGGTCTGGGTCGGCAGTTTTTAGACGAGCTAGGTCGGGGTTTTCTTCTGGGTTGGCAGTTTTCGGACGGGTTGGGTCGGTGTTTCATAGAGAAGAATTTGTGCGGATTCGTTGTTGTTTATTAAAGTCAAACTACTATCAAATAAGGATGTACGGGTATACAAGCGAGATCACGTTCCCACCCTCTAACAGCTAGCAATTAGGGGTAGTGGGGCTCCCTCTTATTGTAACACCCCCGTCCCACATTGAATATAATAAGGATGTACAGAGTGATTTAGGGGTAGTTGGAATAAAATATTATCCCAAATTGATTGGAATGAGTGTGGTTGTTACGTATTTGAGCTGAACGAACTGAGAATTACTTGTTCATATTTGAAACGAGAGTCTAAATTTTGATTCGAGCTTAAAAATATGTTCATGATCCAGCTTGAACTAAGCGAGCAGAGCTTCAAAATGTGCAATGCAACTCATTTAGAAAATGAAATAGCTTGAGCCAAACTTTTCTTGAGTCGAGCCCAGGCCGAGCTTGAACTACACGATTAATATAACTATCCTACTTATTAGCTCGCCGCTTGACTTTTGTGGTTCAAATGATTTGCAAACTAGTGTTCCGACTCGTGGAATTAGTCCATAATTTCAGAAGGGTGATAATATTTACACCCATACAATTTATTATATACACCACACCCTGTCTCTCTTGAGTCACAAGCGTGTTACTCAAGTGGCGCATGGTACTTTATAAATAAAATATCATGCACCTCTTGAGTCACACTTCATCTTTTTCTTTCTTTTCATCTCCTGTCTTTTCTTCCTGACTTGCTTCTAATAGTGTCTTTTCATTTTTCTCTTCTATTCGTCCTTTGGTAAATGTCTCTGTTAGTGTCTTCAAAAACCAAGTTCATAACCATTTGCCCAAATTTTTGATGCCCCACAATATCAGGTTGGCCAAGTCATTCATGCATTCACTGCAGCCACAACCACGATGAACTCACGAAAGTTTCGAATCTTGGAGATGTTCGGATATAACCTACGCATGATATTCATGATAAATTCTAGCAGAATCATGTCAAAAAACCCATCGGAATCAGATATATTCGATGGCATAAGGTTGGTCCAGATGACACCTAGAGATTGGGAAAAGAAAATCTTGATGGGAGACGTCCTAGGGTTTATTTGGAACGAGGAATAGAACGAGCAAATTACCTCTGAATTTGGATATATTGTGAGGAGCGGACAATGGCTATAACGGGTATACAAGCGGGATCACGTTCCCACCCCCTAACATCTAGCAATTGGGGGTAGTGGGGCTCTCTCTTATTGTAACACCCCCGTCACACATCAAATATAATAAGGATGTACGGAGTGATTTATGGGTAGTTGGAATAAAATATTATCCCACATTGATTGTAATGAGTATAGCTGTTACTCGAGCTGAACGAACTAAGAATTACTTGTTCATATTCGGAAAAAAAGTCTAAATTTTGATTCGAGCTTAAAAATATGCTCATAAAGCTTGAACTGAGCAAGCAGAGCTTCAAAATGTACAATACAACTCATTTAGAAAATGAACTAGCTCGAGTCAAACCGAATACAAGAACGAAATTAAAGATCAAAGTACCTCTTTCTTCATCTCTTCATGTTTAAAATATTGCTGCTTTGGTATGTGCTTGTTTCATCTCCAACATCGGCTATTTATAGATAAGGGATAAAATTTACACTATCTATCTATCTATCTATTTACTACCCATTTTTTAAAATAAAAAAAAATCAATTATAAAAATATGAAAATTTTAAGGGTGAAATATACATTAACATGTCTCTTAATGTGTAATTTATAAATTTATATGAAAATATTTTAATTATAATAAGAATATATGTATATATATAGTAGTTTTTTTTTATTAGGTAAAAATTCAGACGGGGCACGGGACCCTCTACCCGAAAGCATCCTGCCGGATGAGGTCAAGGAGACCTGAATTGGTATAGAAATTAGTTCCCCGGGTAGAGTAGCTAAGGTGTGCAACCTTATCCGTCACTCGGTTACCAATACGGAGAATGTGAGAAATCCGTACGTTCTCTAATTCTAGAAGGAGGGTTCGAGTATCAGCCAATACAAGCCTCAATTTCCCAGGGACATTTGCTATTTGTTCGTAAGGCATCCGTAATTATCTTACAGTCACCCTCAATGATTAAGTTGTTTAAGTTGAGTACCTTAGCCTTTTAGATCCCTTGTCTTAACGCAATTGCTTCTGCCATTAGTGGCGTATGACCGCCATCATTTTTCCTCCTATATACAGACAGGGTTCCCAAGCCATTCATGAAATAAATATTAGTGGTTTATGAAATAAACTAATAGTAGTGATTCATTAAATAAGGGTGTTGTTAGATACACCACAATTAATATTTTAAAAAAAAATTAACCCCTTTTAATCATGCACGTCCTTAAGGACGTGTATGATTTGGGGTGTATATAGCCGAACCGTTAAATAAATAGTAATGGTTTATGAAATAAATGGTGAGTGAAACATACTCCCTCCGTTCCATAATACATGTCCTTTTGCTTTTAGACACGCTTTTTAATGAGCGAAAAACTCTATAAAATATTATTTTTTTAATTAATTTTTTTATATAATATGATACTTATTAGTAATAACTATCATATTATATAAAAAATCTAATTAAAAAAATAATATTTTATGAAGTTTTTCGCTCATTAAAAAACGTGCCTAAAAACAAAGGGACATGTATTATGGAACGGAGGGAGTATATGAGATGCATAAGCCTTGAACCACATGTGAGTAAAGATGGTGCAATTTCTTTTAAGTGAAATATTTTACATTAATATATTTACTATCCTTTTAAAAAAAAATCAATTATAAGCATGTGAAAATTTTAAGGGTGAAATATACATTAACATGTCTCTTAATATGTAATTTATAAATTTATATAAAAATATTTTAATTATAATAAGAATATATATATATATATATATATATATATATATATATATATATATATATATATATATATATATATATATAGAGAGAGAGAGAGAGAGAGAGAGAGAGAGAGAGAGAGAGAGAGAGAGAGAGAGTAGTGGTTCATTAAATAAATAGTAGTGATTAATGAAATAAATAGTCATAAACCCCTTCTTGTTAACTTTATGAATCACTTCTTATTAGCTTCACGAACAACATGTTATACAAGAAGGAGCTCATATATTCTTGTTAACTTCATGAACTCACTTGTTGATAACTTCGCGAATCACGTGTTATACAAGTCATGAACCACTTCTTGTTAACTTCATGAATCATGTGTTATATTGTACAAGTCATGGACCACTTCTTGTTAACTTCATGAAAACCACTTCTTGTTAACTTCATGAACCACGTATTATACAAATCATGAACGACTTCTTGTTAACTTCATGACCCGCTTTTTGTTAAGTACTTCACGAACCACTTCTTATTAACTTCATGAACTACTTCTTAATAACTTCACGAACCATTTGTTATACAAGTCATGGACCACTTATTGTTAACTTCATGACCCACTTTTTGTAAACTTCACGAACCACTTCTTGTTAGCTTCATAAACTACTTCTTATTAACTTCATGAACCATGTGTTATACAAGTCATGAACCACTTATTGTTAACTTCATGAACCACTTTTTTTTAACTTCATAAACCACGTGGTATACAAGTCATGAACGACTTCTTGTTAACTTCATGACTCACTTTTTGGTAACTTCACGAACCAGTTCTTGTTAGCTTCATGAACCATGTGTTATACAAGTCATGAAACACTTTTTGTTAACTTCATGAACCACTTCTTATTAACTTCGTGAACCATGTGTTATACAAGTCATGAGCCCCTTCTTATTAACTTAATGAACCACTTTTTTAATATTTTTTTCTACAAACATATACAAATTATGAGGTGTCTACGTGTAGATAAAATTAACAAAAATTTCGACAGGTACTCCTAAGGTATGACTAGGTGTACAAAAGTTTTCTTAATTTCACATGGTACCCCTGTCATTTGGGTGAAATACACCGCGTGCCATTAAGGTTTAAATTTAACAGAGTTCCATTTCTTTTCAATTAAAAACGTTTAAAAAATAAAGAAAAGGGGAATAAACGCTCGAAGGAAAAGCCGCGGAAGACTTGACGGAGGAAAAATCATTGATTTCCCTTATCAAAATAATTCTCAAACAAATAAACTAATATATTATGCAAGTAATTAAGGGGTCGATTTCACAGAAAAAACAAGTATTTCCAAGAATTGTGCAATTGAAAGGCAAAATATGGGATAAAAGTGAATAAAAGAAACTAATCTAAACAAATGAAATGGAGAAATAAAAGAAACGTTTCCACCCACAAATTCTCGACATTGGTGGCTTTATTGGTCATTGAATCCAATTAAAGTTGTTCTCTACGAATTCCTCTAATTTTAGTTTGAATAGATTAAAACACAACAAGCGAAATTAACACCTTACACCATTATGTAACCTAAGCACGACAAAGATTCAACATAAAGATAGCACGAAGTCCTAAGAATCTAGGCATATATAAGAATAACATCAAATCACCACGGTAACCGGCCAACACTCCAGACTTATGTCGAAATCCCTACTTAGTCATGATCAAACAAGGTTCTCACAATCCTAAGCATGCTACTATGGAATTCATTCAATGACGAAAGAACAAATATCTAGCAAGATATTATATCATAATACTACCAACAATAAGTACAAGGGAAATCGAAAGATATTAAAGGGAGAAATAATACTTCATTAGAAACTCACAAACAACCAACCAACCAATCATTAGGTCGGAATCCGCTTTAAGGATTTTTAAAATACGAATATCAAATCGAGGACGAGGATTTTCAAAATATCCAAAATCTCCAGCTTAAATCCATTATTTTTTTTTATCAAATATATTTAAAATAATATTTAAAAATCCAAGGTCCTTACAAAGAGGGCACCCGATGGTTTAAAACAGGTGAATTGAGTAATTGATCATTTGATTCTTTTTTTTTTTTCTGATTGAGTTGGATTTGGTGTGCTAAATTTCGATCATCAATGATGTTACTGAAATTTCATCAATGATGTTTGTTTTTCTCAGAGGGAATGTGTGAACCATCTGATCGAGTACTATGTAATTATATAAGAAATATAATTTGTCAGTTTCGATTGTGTAAGAAATATAATTTGTCAGTTGGCTATTTGATGTTTCTTTCAATTATATAAGAAATTTGCCAGCTGTGCGAAAAACATGCTCAATTTCGATAATAACAAAAAAAACTTGTTGTTAGTTGTTTTATCTAATGTTTGTTAGCTGTCTATCATAGTTAGAAGCGGACAACAGTTAGCGGCTAACTGGTGAACATTTAACTAATAAATCTTAGATGATTTTTTTTGATAAACATAAATCTTAGATGATGGATCATGGATATTTAATCAATTAGGACTTATTATATGGACATTTACTTATTTATCCATAAAAATGACATTGTTTGATTTGAAAAAAAAAATATGAATATATTTATTGATAAAAAAAAACTCGCTTTTCACATCATCTCGAAACCTAAAAATCTGGTCCTGGATCGGAATACTGCTAATTTACTTCTCAATTAAAAGTGTAGTCACTCAGGAGGACTTCCGAGTCTATAGTCAACCCAAGAAGTCAATTAGTCAACACGGCTTACCAACGACTATAACACGTCGCACATGTTACCAATCACTTGTGCCACGTCTATCTCTTTTTTATACTTGGTTAGTAAGATAAATAGATAGAAAATAAAATAAGATAAAAATTTCGTAAACTTCGGATTCGTTTCGGGTTTGTCCTAATTCCGATGGGAATTGGAAAAATAGTGTCTCCTTACATAAAAATTATGTGAGATGTTACGCGGGATGAGGATTCCATATATCGCGCAAATCTCATATGAAAAAATGTAATCTCAACCCTTCATTCCTTAATCCATGGCTATTAGTAAAACGGTGACAATTTTGAAATATCTATCAATTTTGAGCCTCTTTTATCAAAATTAATAAAGAGAATTCAGATAGAAATACGTTTAAGTCAAACCCTCTTCCTTATCTTCTCCGACGAGATACGTTGCGCCTCTCCCTTCCTCATAGAGCGTCGACGCTGCCTCCTCTTCCTTCCAATCACAACAGTCGACAACGCTATTATTTTTATGATTTAGGCGACCACATTATGATAATATATAATTAGTCACGGCTGACCAACCAAAAAAAATTGCCCTTGAATGTCACTTTTAGTGAGAAATATAGGGTCCTCGGTAAATTACACATGCCCTTTTACAAGGAGCTGATATATTTGTCACTACAAGCCACATTTATCGAGGGAAAATAATTCGTAGCTAATACTTTTGGTCACTAAAAAGTCTTTATATTGTAGTAATAAGAGGGTTAATTAAAGATTCAAACCCTAAATTTCTAGTTAAAAATGAAGAGTTCTCAAAACTCATCGTCCATCTTATAAGTTGCTACAAAAGACTAGTTATATAACTTAAAACATACTCCATACCAGTATTAGTAATATAAGTTCTTTAACCATTAAATCAAATTACATGGTGCTGAGCTAGATATAGTACGTTATTGAAAAATCACTAATACTACATCCGTCTCAAAATATTTATAGTTTTACTTTTTAAAAAACTCTATAAAATATATTTTTTTTTTTAATAATTTCATGTTTAATATAATTATCTATGAAATTATTAAAAAAATCAATATTTTATAAAAAAAATTCGCTTCTTAAAATACGTGTAAAAAAATAAAACTACAAATATTTTAAAACGGAGGTAGTATTAATTCCGAATTATGATTCAAAACAAATATCTTTTGATGGGACTTATCGATAATCTCCATTTTCACCAATTCCTTGAACAAGTCCAACGTTTGTCTTATAGCTACCTTCCTTTGATGGACCATTTTCTACCCCAATTTGCACGCATATATCAATTTGGCTTTCTTCACTTTCAACAACTCGATCGATCAAACCCCCTAAAACCATTCATCCCATCTCCAATTAATCTGCTCACCAATCATGGTACGACCTCTCCTTCCTCTCGCGACTCTTCCCCAACACCTTTTCTCGTCACCAAGCCACGCAATAGCCCTAATCTTCGTGTTCATAGCCATCTTCTCCGCCCTCACAATCCTCACCTTGTTGTGCGCGTCACACAACAAGTTCAAGCAGTTAAAACTCTGGGGATCACAAACGTCCAAGTCATCCTCTAACGGGAAAGATAAAAGGGTATTCCCGGGATTCAAAGGTAATATAGGAGCGAGTGGCAAGGCGCTCTTGAAGATGGTGTCATGGCAAAGAGTGCAAGACGAAGGAGAAGCTGTGGAGAGCGTCGATTTTGATGGGGATGATGAAGACGCCGTTTGGAGGAAGGCGATCATCATGGGAGAGCGATGTCGTCCCCTTGACTTCTCGGGTAAGATTGAGTACGATTGCGAGGGGAATCCGTTACCCTCTGATCACGGTGATGAACAACGTGTTGTGACGATCGACGACGATCGTCGCAAAGGTGCCGAGATCATGAACAAGTAATAGCATCCATGGCTTGTTGATACGATCCAGCTCGAGGGCTGTCTAGCTACGTATGGAAGTTAAGTGAGGTAATTAGTCGAGGATCGAGAAATATTGCATCTAACTAAATAATTAATTAGTCATAATTATGTAATTAATTTTCAATTTGATGTGAAATATATTGATATTAACAGCACTAATTAATTCCCGTTTCACGCTTTCAGTTCGTACGTACATTTTTAGTTCATTTGATTTGATGTCCCAATGCATTTGAATTTTACCCATTGATTTATGAATATCGAAATTATTTTAATCTAATAAACCGATCATTGGTCTTTCTAGGTTAGAGTAGCTCAATTAGTATATCTACAAAATCTATTTATAAAAAAAAATACTCCCATCTTTATTGATATTTCACTTTTTAAACATTTATAGAGGTACATGTTTTATAAAATATCAATTTTTTAAAATATATTTATTTATAATTTCATATTTTAATTATTAAAATAATAATAATATAATTGATATTTTTTCAATTCGACAATTTCTTTTCTTTTCTTTTGGTAAGCTCAATTCGATAAAATATACTCCGTATCATTTATCATTTACAGTACGTTTTTTTTTAATATAAATTAAGATTTAAAAAACGTAAGCCTATGGCCATTGTCGGGGCAGGCCGGTATGGATTAAAGGGTAAGTTGTCCGATCGACGTTTTTTTTTTTGAAATTGGGCCGTGCCACACCTTATTGGGCCAACGCATTTGTTCATACCCATCTTTATCGAGAGGCCCAAATCACTCGCAACCTCGTCGCTTCCATGACTGCCTATTTCTCCTGTTTTACGCATTCAAATATTATAAGACAAAGAAATCAGTTTGTCAAAACTAAAGGTTGCAATCGAACGGGCCAGAATGGATTTGGGTTGCGGTTCATTCATATTTGATTGGGATGTGTCGATTATATCAGGTCTATACTCCTTTTGGATTTTAGTTGTCTTTAGTTAATTATCTTTAGTTTCAGTTATGTGCGGTTCTGATTAATATCTTAAATTTGGATTATTTTTACTTTTAGTTAAAGTGGTTTAGGTCTTATTGGGTTTCTTCTACCGATTCTAGTTCGGTTTATTTGGATTTAGATTAGTTTTAGTTATCGGGTTATTCAGATGTCTGCTACGTACACTAAAATTTCGAGGATTTAAGTCAGTCTGTTTTGATTGGGTTTTCAGGTTCGGACAGGGTTATGTCACCGCTAGTCGAAACATGACTTGTTTGAAAGTAACTTTTCATGTCAATGACTCAATGGAATAATTTTGCAAAATGATTTGGAGTTTGTCCTACTAAATAAGATTTTACTCATTTAGGGTCTGTTTGGCATAACTTTTCTAAGCAATGTGGGAAACTTTTCGAATTTTTCAACAAAACAGCTTTGTGGGAAGCTTTTTTAAGTGATGTGGGAAGCTTTTCTTTATTCGAATAAAGAAAGGAGAGAGAATCCATACATGATTTAGAAAAGTAGGAAGATGAATTGATTCCAGTAGCGGTAGCGATGGAGGTGGAAGTGACAGAGATGGGGTCAGGAGGGTGGTTAGGGAGGAAGTCGTATTGGTGGATCACGGGGTTGATCACTGTTCTTAAGGGCCGTTCACAAAATTTTCGAATTTCTCTTAATTAAACTTTTGTGTTTCTTAATTACTTTTATCTCTACCTCTAAGTTTAGTTGCTCACACATTTGTTTTATTGCACCCCCTACTTCATCTTTGTTTGGTTCTCTACACTCTTTTTATCGTTCTCTTTGGCATTTTGGAAACACTCTCTCGACTAGTTCGAAGTAATAGTGTGTATATTCCGATTGTCTAGACCCCACTTGATTGCGGAAAATACTGAATGTCATTCTCCATGCTCTACAAGAAACAAGCTCAACCTAACTGGGAGCCCAAACAATAGGCTTAAACATTTCAAGGCATATCTAACCAATATTCACATTGATTTACTCCCCTTGGATATATCAAATGTATTAGACAATGCCCAGATGTACATGTACCATATCGTCATTAAAAACACCGATGTATTAGACAATGCCCAGTATGTTTGAGTTTATAAATAGTAGCTAGGTGTTCATAGGGTCTTTTCGCATGCCAGCTTATATATTATATTTATAGATGATAAGTCCTAATAAGATTTAAAAAAAAAAGGGTCCAATAAATCCTAATAAGATGGATATTTGACAATATAATTGAAAATCCAAAATTATGTTGACACGGCATTTCATAAAGTAGCGTAAACTTCCCAAATTGGTTCCTCATTTTTTTATCTCAAACCCAAACACGCAAATGCAAGTAACGTAACTATATGAACAAATACACTAATCCAACAAGTCTCTCAATCTTGAACTTTTCTTCCTGATATTTGAAGGACAGCTCATTATTTAACCCAATAATTCTTAGTAACATGTAAATTGCCAACTCGATAATGATGTCACAACTATATACAGTATGTCCACTTCCATTTCCGACTTGACTTATGCACTCCCAAGTCTTTTTTGGGGAGGAGCTCATTAAACCTTTTTTTTTTAAATCAATTTAAATACTTTTTTTTAAATCATCACAAAACCTTATAAATTCACGTAGATAGCAATTTATTTTACACAATTCAGCTCAGTTAACAAAAATTTCTCCTTCTTAGTCTATACAAGTTTTTCCACACGCACTGACGCACACTACTCTCCATTTCTCCAATATTAAATCATTTAGCTGAATAAAATAATTATAATATGAAATTTAATTATTTGTTAACTTCTCATACTTGGAATGGTGATTAGTGTAAGGACTACGCCAGGGATTTAAATTCAGAGAGTACTTACTAAACGACACCTTCTCCGTCGTTTCATCCTCCTCAATGCCCGTCCACCGATCCTTCCTTGCGATCTCCTCTACCACTTCCTCCGCCTCCTCGTCCGCGGCTGCCCGGCCTCCGTCGTCGATACACAGATCGATGATCTTTTCGGCCGCCTCGGCGTCGTTTTTGCTCTGTTCGAGAATCCTCTCCACCTGTGCCTTCGGGAGCTTCACCTTCACCCTCAGCGTCGACTGCGGATGATCCTCCCCGCTGGTATCGCCGCTTTCTCCGGCCGCCGATCGATCGCTTACGGAGATTTCAGAGGCAGGAAGCTCCGGCGGCTGGCTCCTCTCGTTGAGGATCTCGCTGGAATTCGTCCGCTGCAATGTGTCCTCGGCCTCCTCTGCGGTTGGAAACCTAGGCAATTCGACGAGGAGGTAGATCTTCTTCGGCTGGAGCTCGGATTCCGGATCGAGAGGCCGAGCTCGGAGATTGAATCGCCGGAAGTCGTCGGCATCGAGGAGGATGTGGCCTGGATAGTTGTCGATTACGTCACCGACCTTCGCTGGAGTGCCGAGCTTGAAGAATTCGCCGTTGATCTTCATAATCTTGGCCTTCTTTCGTCCTCCGACGCCTGTTCCAGCACCGGCGACGATAGCGTTTCCCATTTATTGGTCGGCGAGAGATTGGGAGCAAAACCGGAGGTTTCCGAAGAGGATGCAACTGGGAAGAGTTGGATAGAATGAAAGTGGATTTCTTTGGGAGTTGGGTGTATGATTGAAGTGTGGATGTGCGTGTGTGAATGGAAGATAAAATACCCCTTTTTGTCGACCATTACTTTTATTTTTATTTAATTTTTACACAACAATTTAAATCAACTTTTCCTTTTCTAAGTTATATTTATTTATTGCACCATAAACAAACAATTGACAATTGTCATTCCCCAATCCAAAATGCATAAATTCTTTAATACATAAAAATGTTTCTTATATTTGCATATTGATCGTAATTGTATATGTTATAAAAAAAATGATCATAATTGTATGTACATTATTTGCTTAAAAAATTATCACGATTTGACAAGAAGTGATCAATGGAAATTGAGGTGAGTTAACATTATGAAAGAAGGAAGATAACTTTATGCTTTAATTAATTGGTGCAACATTTAATCCCCTTTTTAATTAAACAAATTCACATTAAGAAAAAACTATACTAAGAGCGTGTTTGGTTTATAGCTAAAAAACCCAGGAAGTAGAAATTCTCAGAAAGTCAGAGAAATACATGCGTTTGGTTAACATTTTTGAAAGATGAAAATCCAGGAATTCAACTTCACAGGAAGTTGAATTCCTCCAATTTGAAGGAAGTTCACTTACCTAGTTCCCCCTAGGTAAGTTCCACTTCCACCCTTTTATATTTGTAAATTTTCAATTCCCCTTTTATTCATTTAAAACAAAAAAATCAACCAAACACATTTTCACAATTCCCATCAATTAGACTTTCCGGAAATTTAATTTCCATGAAGTAACTTCCTGAGAATTTCAATTCACACATTAAACCAAACGAGCCCTAAAAATAAATCCAAATTAAATGCGAAAGGATGTGAAGAACATTTTAATTTTGATGTGTATAGTCATTTTCCTTTGAGGGGAGGTTTGACTTGGATAATTTTAAGTGGGTGAAATTTGAATGGTGTGGGGTTGGATTTATAGGTTTCATAGCCCGTAAAACATAATGCTTGAAAAATATCTAAAGACTTTAAGAGGATTAAAGCTTGGAAAAGATTATAGAAGATTAGAGGCCTGGAGAATAAACCAACTTGATCTAAGCATATAGAGAACCTTGACTTATGTAGATAAACTCAATTAAGATCAATATAACCCATGATTTGAATGAAAACCCAACACTTACTATTCACATTTCGATATGTTATATAACATATAACTTATGTCGCATTTTTTGGCATTTCGTTTCCTATAAATTTTATTATTTATATGATTTTTGTTTTCACATTTTTGTTTTCCACTTCTGTTTATTTATAACATAGATTTTAACCATAAAATACGTTATGGACGTAGAAAATCTATATCCAAAACTCGAACCTCAAAATATAAAAAATGTATACTTTGTAGAATTTTTTTTTAAAGAGGTGAGAATTCGGGTGGTGTTAGTCCTTGGTAGACCACCATCCAAGAGCATTCTCATGGATGAAAGTCTCAAGCTCTGAATTCGAAGCCAAAGGAGCCGAGTTCGACCCCAACCGAAGACGTATCACGAAATCGGCGACCTTCTTGGCTTCTTGAAAAACATGTGAAGATAGAGTGACCTCCAAATCGAGGAGGAGGAGGAGGGAGTCAGATAGCAGCGAGTTAACCTTCTAAGGACTTCTCCAAACCTTTTTGATCACATTTTGATCAATGACCGTAAGCAATCTACTCCGACTTCAACTCTTCCAAGACCAAGTTTTTTTTTTTTGCCTCAAGCAAGCCAAGTTGAAGATCAAGAGCTTCCGCCGGAAGAGTCATTGTAGACCCGCATTGTCGAGCATATCACAAGCAATGACACTGTCACTGCAGTCTCAAATCACAAAACCTACGACAACAGGACCGGTTACAAGTTTCGCTCCATCAAAATTTAAACTGACGAAATGTCGAAACCCTCCTTTGGTTTTTCCGAAAGTTGTCTTTCACTCTTTCTTGTAGAGTAAAAATTATTTAGGAGCAATGCATAATACATCAAATACGGAGTAGATTCATTTATTTATTTTTCTCTTTCAGTTGGTAATAATTTCCAATGGAGTTGGACCCTAAATTGGATAACCAACCGGATCTGATCTCCAATCACATGTGTGATGTGTACTCTCCCCTCTCGCGTGAACAGCCTTGCCTTTCCATTTTCATCCCGTCAGTCAATATAAGCACACCGATCTTTTTCGAATATTCAATTCTTCCCCTTTCTCTCCCTATATATAATACGCACCCACCCTGCAATCCCCCGTTTCCCCCTGTTTCGCGCCGCCCTCTCTCTTCGTCTTCGGTCGGCTCCGTCTCCATCTCCGGCGCTTCGCGAAGATCGAATCTCCGCTTTTTTTCAGTGAGGTTTCTCTTCAATTCCAAACGCTAATTTTCTGTAATTGATCTGCTGGCGTTTGATTTTGATTCTTTTGAGGTTTTCTTCTCACGAGATCGTTAATGACGCCGCCGATTCTGTCGATTGCTTTGCCTTCCGATACTGGACGAGTCCTCAGCATCCAGTCTCACACTGTCCAGGTATTTTCCGGTTGTTGCGACTTCCGGATTCTCTTACTTCACTGTTGCTGTTGTTGTTGTTGACGAGATTGGTATTTGAAGAGTATGAGCTTTTGAATCATATCTACTGCGAGTGTTTTGATGCTTGAAGCTGTAATTTTGGTGTTTGCTTGAACGATAGCAGTCGTTTTGAGCTAATGTTCTGTGCAATTTACTGAAAATTGGTACTGCTAAGCTGTTTAATGAAAAACTTAGCTGATTTCTTCCTTTGGAGGACTCGGTTGCTGTTGAAGTTTATTTACATTTGATCTTTTCTGTTAGGGGTATGTTGGCAATAAATCAGCAGTTTTTCCTTTACAATTGCTCGGATATGATGTGGATCCTGTCAATTCAGTTCAGTTTTCGAATCATACAGGTTAGCTGCTTTGTTTTTGAAGTTTTATACTACTATTAGCAAAATTCATGACTGTCTCTAGAGGCCAGGGCTTGAAGTTCATGTACAATCTTTTTGTTGAGTTTGATTCAGTGTGGAGATCTTGTAGGGTATCCCACATTCAAAGGACAGGTTCTGAATGGGAAACAGCTGTGGGATTTAGTGGAAGGCCTTGAAGCGAACAATTTATTGTACTACACCCATTTATTGACAGGTAGGAAAGATGTCGAAATCTGACCTAAAAAGGGAAAGATGTGGAGATATATATATTTTTCTATTTAAGAATGAATATGTACTACTTGAATGGAAAAAGTTTGCATTTTGTAACCAACATTTGTTATGGCAATTTTTTTTAATGTTATTAATATGTGTCTAAGACTAAGCTGAAGTAGATGCCATGTCAGATGATTGAAATCAAGTTTTATTTGCATTATCTGGTATTCTGGTCTTATTAACTTCAGTGCAAATTTTGATTGCATATAATCATTTTAAAGATGAAACAAAAAGTGCAGATAGGAGAACTACTTTGATGCAATATTGCTAGTTGCTAGATCTTTTGGAATGACTGGCTGGGATATGTACATATTATTTGCTTAAATGAAAAAATCTGAATGTATCAATATAATGATGGAGATTTTGCAAAGTTGAAAACATGAGAAATTTGACATCTTGTGGACAGTCTTCAATCAAATTTTTCAAAGTGAGTTTATGTGGTTGTATGCGAACATATGGACACAACGTTGTTTTGTAACTTTCCTAACTGAAAGATATTCCATCTTATCTACTGCAAGGCTGTCCTCAGTGTTCTGAATCTTGTACCGGTTTCCATGTGTAGAATGTATGAATTTGTTGGTCAATTTATTTTACATTTGGCTTCGTTCTTGCAGGCTATATTGGTTCCGAGTCATTTTTGGACACTGTTTTGGAAGTTGTCAATAAGTTGCGGTCTGTTAATCCAGGACTCATATATGGTAAGCTAAAACTCTGCCCTTGGAAAAATGAATTCATGGACAAATTCTGCATTGTCTTCTGATTAATAATTTTTCCCTCGTCACATTTCTAAACACTATATCTTTGGTTATAGTTTGTGATCCAGTCTTGGGTGATGAGGGAAAGCTTTATGTTCCTCAAGAGCTAGTGTCTCTATACCGAGAGAAGGTTAGTGAACCCTCTTTTATGACAACAAAACTAAAATTGTCTCTCAAATATCCTAATATTTCTTTGGTGTTAAAAAAAAGGAGAGAAAGATGTAGGGAAAGAAAGAACAGAATATGATAAGTTTAAAAAGCACAAAGACCTCGATTGTTGAAATGAGTTGCATTCTTAATTGTGTAATCATAATGTAGCAGCTTTGAAACAGGTATAATTAGCCCTTCCCCCAAGAGCTCTCAGTATGCAAAATGCAAAGAGACTCGGGGAGGGGGGTAGGTCGGTTTGGGTCGGGTAGGTAGAGTTGCAGATAGAAAGAGGTTGTAGATTGCTAGTATCAGATAATATAACTTGCTAACTTCATGATATGTAATTTGCTGATATCTGGGGTATCATTTTATAAGATTGGCCAATCCTTTTTCTGATATTATTATGTGCCTTTTTTCATGTTTTTTACCCATGGTGTACTCTTGTTTGAGGTTGACATTTTTATGCAATTTATTTATTCTTGGCTGACTAGGTTGTTCCTGTTGCTTCTATGTTGACTCCCAATCAATTTGAAGCAGAGTTGTTAACAGGTTCCAGGTACATCACTGGTGCTTTAGTTGCTTCCCATTCATTGAAACATCTCATTTAGCTTGAATTTTCCTTCTGATTTGTCTATGCAGGGTAGTTCTTTATTTGGGTTATGTTTTTTTTTTTGAATAATTAGTAGTGGAGACGAGGAACAGATTGTCAGATTATGTTAACTATGTTGATTCAAATTCAGTTTTTCAAGACTGTTATACACTTGTACTATGTTCTTATTTTCTTGCAAGTTTTAAAATTTCTGCATTCACCTTTGTATATGATATATTTTGTGGTCATAGACGTATACAAATTTTGATGACAGGATTGTGTCAGAACAAGATGGGCGGGAAGCTTGTAAGATTATTCATGCGGCCGGACCTGCAAAGGTCTTGTTACAGTTTCTTTTATCAAGTTTGAAGTACTGTTGAAGGTTACTATCCATAATAATTGAAGCTTTCCATATAACCCTTTACCAATATGTATTATTGTATTAAAAGTAACATGCAATTAGGCACTTCAACCTTCAGTATGAAATCTTCTGAAATGCCTGACAACTTGTGATTTTAGCACTTGTTTAGTTTGGTTTTGGTGTCATACGATGCAGATTCCCTTTTCCTTGTGTGTGATGATAAATCTGAAATAGATGTATTTTTATGGTGAACAACATATTGATAATTTTTATATTTACCGATTCAGAAACATACTGATTTTTTTTTATATTGAGATTATACATAGCCTTGTGAACTTTCTCATGATATTTGCACAGTTTTGACAATCATCTGTAATTGTGTTAAGCTTACAAGTATCCTGTTTTTATTGCATTTTATATTAACATTTCAGGTTGTGCTAACTAGCATAAACATTGACGGGAATCTACTTTTAATTGGCAGTCATCAGAAGGAAAAGGTGTGAATCTTGCAGTTTATTCATAATTCTCATTTTCTTTTTTTCAGTTTTATACTTTCTGCAATTGTGTTGAAGCTATATCCTGCAAGTTTATGCATAGTTCTCATTTTCTCTTTCATCTCATGTTTTTCCTTCACCTTAATATGGTCCAAAGTAGGGAAATCCAGGATTTAGAAACAGCCTGTATTTTCAGATAAGATACACTTCTGAATTTACGAGCTAGAATAAATTTAGCTATGTTTTTCAATAATACATCCTTCATAAGTCATGAAGGAACTGCATCTGAATTCCTTCACTTGTGCTGTAATTGTTTCAATTAATTCATTCATGGATCAGATTGCTTTTGAACATGATAATGTGAATGATTGATTAAGCATTCTGATTATGTTTAATGTCAGTGCATTATGATCTACTACAACTCCTATCTGTGTTTCAAATAACATTTGTTTTTGCAGTATGCGTCAAGGTATCAAACTGGTATGGCAGTACAAATGCTGCGAATTAGTATTTATGTATAGCAATGTTACTTTATCTTCACTCCAGATATTCTATGGCCTACAGGCTACAATCTTGTTTAAAGTAACTTCAGTTTTGTTAAGTGTGATGCAATGAACCCCTATTGCTCTATCTGTTAAATATAGTCCTTAACACCAACTGCTCCAATACTTGGTTTGGTCATACTTGGCTTGGTCTTTGATTGTTTACTTGTTTCGATGTGAACACGATTGCTCTTGCAGTTCGTGTCCGGACCCCACTGGCCAAAACAATTCTCATTTTCTCTTGCACCATTTCTAAACATTCTTTGGTATTCTAATTTTAATACCATATCATGATTGTAGGATCAGCCGCCTGAGCAGTTCAAGATTATAATACCAAAAATCCCAGCCTACTTCACGGTTTATTCTCATTTTCTATTCCTCAGTTCCCTGTCACTTACAACTCCAAGCTGTTTCATTTTTCCAATTGCTCATGCTTCAGAACTTGAAATATGTGTTTTTATGGATGATGGGAATGCCTTACTATAATCTGTTACTGTATATAGGGTACAGGAGATCTCACCACTGCACTTCTACTTGGATGGAGCAATGTAAGCTTCTTATAAACTCAAATACCTTATTTGATTCCATTGCTCATTCATCTTATACTGCATTCTCTGTCATATGCAGAAGTACCCCGACAACCTGGAGAAGGCCGCCGAGCTTACTGTTTCAACTTTGCAGGTACTATAGCCTAAAATACACTTATACAGCCTCCCTTTGCTTCAACATCAATTTTCCACTCGTTTTATACTCTGAGCAAGCCATTACCTTGGAGCACGAGTTTTCATGAGTCACGAGATAGCAATGAGAAGCCGAAAATGGACCTTAGAACATTCTATTTTGACAAGCTCTTGTTACAATACATGTGTATCCATGTTCTACAGGCACTTCTGCAGAGGACAGTTGATGATTACAGGCGAGCTGGGTTCAACCCAAGCGCAAGCAGTTTAGAGATAAGGCTGATACAGAGCCAGGATGATATTCGGAACCCAGAAGTCAAGTTTAAAGCCGAGAGATACTAGCATGACGAGGAGCGTGATGCTAGTAACATACATTACAGAAATCTTTGATTGCAGCATCTCATCGTTGCAATCAACACCAGGAAATGTTAAAACAAGAAAAGCAATTTACTTAGGAAGGAATGAGAAGAAAAATAAATAAATTGAATTGTCCTGTAACACCATTTGATTGTTGTTGATCCGGGGTAAGCCTTCACCTGCCCTTCATTTGTGGAAACCAAAAAGAACTTTTTTTATTTTTGGTCGAAACCGAATAGAACTTTTGTGACGTTGCTACTTGTTTTGGTGTAAAAGGTTTTCTGATCGATTAGCCTCCGGAATGAATTTTACTTATTTCCCACCAGGAAAAGGAATTGATTATACAAATAGCCAATAATCTAAAAATATTTTGGAAACTAGTCAATTTTCAAAACTTATCTCTCGAAAGGCCCGTGTCATAGGCATGTTCAAGTGGGCCGATGAATCAGGACCTCCAAAATTGTTGGGACCCAATAAGATAAAACTTTTGTATGTATATAATTATATATTTTGCTTCCCAAAGTAGACTAAATGTGGATTTGGTGTGCTTTTGAATTGGTAAATAAAAGACGGTCATTCCGGGGTTCGAACCGGGGACCTATGGGCACTACCCACAAATCATTTCCGGTAAGCCATTCCGAAATGGTTTATAGATTTGGCGTACTGGTAAAACTAATCATTCCCCACGCATCCAGTCATCCCAGGTTCGATCCCATCTGGCGTTCTTCACG
Source organism: Persicaria tinctoria (assembly GCA_037127255.1). Taxonomy (NCBI): domain Eukaryota; kingdom Viridiplantae; phylum Streptophyta; class Magnoliopsida; order Caryophyllales; family Polygonaceae; genus Persicaria; species Persicaria tinctoria. The sequence goes on along the minus strand of JBANSL010000007.1, from coordinate 11,739,029 downwards.
GGTGGTTTTTTTTAGTGGAGCTTTAAGCTTTTTAATTTTTTAACATCCTTCTTTCTTTATTTCTTTGTAATCCTAAATCATCTTTAGTGGAGCCCTTTAAATTTTTTCTACACATTTGTAGTTGTCTTATTTATTTTTCATCTTATTAGATATAAATAATTTTTCGAATAGCTAACATAAACAATGTTAAATGAATTAAGAGACTCTTTTAAATATGTCACATTAATAAATAAAGACATAGACAAGAAAAGTATGTTTTATTTCTCTTATAGCATGTTTATGCTAATAAGATATTTAAAACAATTTAATTATCTATAAATATTTTTTATTAAACTAATCTAATATTTGATCAAGATAGTTTATTGTGATATTTATAAATATTATACCACAATGTTAAATGAATTAAGAGACTCTTTTAAATATGTAACATTAATAAATAAAGACATAGGGTTCGTATGGGACGGGGTTAATAAACTGACTAAAATTATAAACAGGGTAAAAATTTATAAACTATTGGTAAAAGTAGTTAAAAATTTATGAAAAAATATAAACTCCGCATGGGGCAAAAAACAGTTTATTTGTAAAAAGTGGAGTTTATTTGGTTTTTATTAGGGGTATTGTGGTACTTTCAAACCAAATAAGATAAAAGAGAAGGGGTAAAATAGTAATTATGGAATATAAACCTCAAAATAAGCTTCAATCGGAAGCTTATTTATAAACCATTTTTTTAACTGACTAAAGTTTATTTGTTGTTCCCATACACCATTTAAACCCGTTTATTTTTTTAACAGCTAATAATTTCACGCTTTTTAGCTTGCTTATATGCAAGCCATACACACCCATAGACAAGAAAAATATGTTTTATTTCTCTTATAGCATGTTTACGCTAATAAGATATTTAAAACAATTTAATTATCTATAAATATTAAACTAATCTAAAATTTGATCAAGATAGTTTATTGTGATATTTATAAATATTATACCATGAGTAACATTTTTTCCTTTTTTCTTAAAGAAATATTTTCACATATTTATTTGAAAATAAAAAATATTTTCACATAGCTATAAACTTTACAATTCATTAATTAATAGGTTAAACTTTATTTTAATTTTGCACCGGGCCTCCAAAATGTTTGGCACGGTCATGGCCTCCATAGATCTAGCTTGCTGCTAACCCCTACTCTAGTCTCATCCACCACAACAACATCATCCTCAAAAAGCATGCACCATGACATCCCACCCTGGATAGTGGATACTACTCGAGACCACATACATGACTACTGTAAAGAGAAAGGGGCTCAAGGCCGAGCCTTGGTGCAGGCTCACTTGTACCGCAAAGTACTCCAGTTCCCCACCGTGTGAGTACACACTAGTTTGTGAACCATCATACATATTCTTGACAACCTCATGTAAGTTTCTAGAACCCCTGTAACTCCCAAGCATTCCCATATAAGGTCTCTAGTTACATGGTCGTAGTCACAAATATCTGTTTAGATAATACTTTGGTGACGATTTCAGGTGAGATCAAGAAACTAGTCAAACTTTTAAAATTTTATTTGGTGACAATATTTTAACGATATATAATTAATGTGGTGGTGACATTTCTTGTGGGGATAATATCATGGAGATAGTTTTTTTTATGAAATAGTGTTATGATGACATATTTATGTGAGCGTGTTAATGGTTCAAAATTTTAAAATATGGGTTGATGACAATGCCTTGGTGATGTATAATGTTATAATGATACTTTTTTAATGTTACAATATCGTGGTAAGAATATATTGTCATCAACCTCATCATTGACATCTGTCACTAACAAGTAACAACTGTCACAAAAAACATCCGTTAGTAGAAAAAAAAATCAATTGTCATCGGAAAAAAGTACTGTTATTGCCAAATGTCACCAAAAGAAAATCAACTGTTACCGAAAAAACTGCCACCAAATGAAGACGTTGAACGAAATGGTCAATGTTGACTAGTAAATGTCAAAACTAAATATGGTCAAAGGGAGAATGAGGGAGCGTTAGAGATGGGAAAGGAAAAGTAAAAGTGTAAAAAATGACATTTACTTAATTATGATATTTTTGTTTTGAAAATCTAGTTAGAGATGGGAAAGGAAAGGTAAAAGTGTCAAAAATGACATTTAATTAAGAGTGAGACTTTAGACAAGATCCCAAAACGACTATTATCAAGATAGTTTTAACTAAATTGTATACAAGTCCTTATTTTTCCCAAACAAATTGCAAATAGGCCAAAACTCTCTCATCTACATTACGACGGGAAATTGGTGGAAGAGAGAACGAATCGCTTTGAGATCGTACAATTGAAACTCTCCTTTTTTCTTCCTAACATCATCCCCCGATCTATCTCTTGTTGCTAACCCTAATCTATTTCCATGCCTCACCCAGAACCCAACTAGATCACAAACTTGGGTGATGCACCTAACAACTCCAAACAAGTAACTGAAGTAAATCTAGAACCAATCAAGAACTATATTGAGAGTATAGCTGCAGTAAAGAAGCCAAGGTGAAAGATGAACAATTTCTTACCCAACTTCATCTTTCATAGGGTCAGAGCCTTTGGAATCCTACGCGGTTACCAGGAGCAGGAGGTGGCAAGCTTAAGCAAATATACAGTATTTATCTCCAAACTACCAAGACAGATAAGAAAATAAATTAGAGAGTATCAATTGAATGATAAAAGAACAAGATTCTCATCTCAGCACGGGAGATAGCAAAATAAGAAAGCCCAGACTAGATCGATGAATAAGAGTTGATCAAAAACTCAAATTGCTCAGGCTCTTGTCCATTAATATGAGTTTAAATCAAGGAATTGAGTATAATTAAATTCAAGAACACCCTACTTATTTCAAGAATATCATCCATTAAATAAACTATCATGAGCAAAAGTCTGTTAAATTCGATCTCAAGGGAGGCTAGTTGGATAAACTTTGTATACGAGTATATATATGACGGTTCATGTTGTTGTACTGATGAACCTTATAAGTGAATTAATACAACTGGATTAAATCAATCAAATGCCCCTTATACACTTAATTAATGGCAGTGAATCATAGATTAATCATGTAAAGCTGTCCTACTTGCTTTGATACAAAGAGAGGAAAATATATAATTATATTGCAAGGCGCTAATCCGTTTCCGGAATTCGGTAATCAAGGAATTAGAGGTTCGATGGAATTAATGGGCAGGTGCACAACTCCCACTTGATCTTCTCGTACGACAGTAGCAATAGCCAACCGCGAAAGCAGTAACCAGCATGCACCTGGCATCAGGCTAGCGCAGTGGCGACAGGATCCCGGTGAACCGGTGGTAGGCGACGCATCAGCAGACGATGCACGGTGGACTTCGGCAGCGGTGAAATGATTAATTAGGGTTTCGGAAGAGTGACGGAAAACGGATTAGGGTTTGATGGAATTCGTTAAACGTTTTGCGCTCTCGCTGTCATTGTTGATCTAGGCATCCAAAGACATTGAATATCTTAATTAGCACTTTGCTAATTGGACATGATTAATCAATTGGAGTTTTGAAGGATTGTCGATCAGGGCATCCTTTCGGATGAGGTCAAGAAGACCAGGATTATTTTGAATATCAGTATCCTAGGCCGAGTGGCAAAGCTGTGCAACATTGTCAGCCACTCTATTGCATATTCGGGGCACATGGAGGAAAGATACACTTTCCAAGTTTGTCAACATTAGCATAATATCCAACATAATCAGTTCAATTTCCCATGAACATTTCGTCTTTTTGTTGAGGTGGTCAATAACTATACTAGAATCGCCTTCAATGTGGAGCTTACTAATTCCTAGCTTTAAGGCGTGTTGTACACCGAGTTTTAAGACAAGAGCTTCTGCTTTAATCGGGCTTTGAGTGCTGAGTTTTTTATATCCTATTTTGATTGGTAAACCCACCCAATCACGGATGATAATACCAGCTGAACTGGTCATGTCACTGAGGGAAGAACTGTCAAAGTTTAATTTGAACGTCCCTCTTGGTGGTTTACGCCATCTAATGGTTGTTTGCTTCCTCTTTTGTCGCTTGTGAGTGTTAGATTAAGGCAAAATGTAGGGGTCCTCATTGACCCCATCCTCAAAAGTAGATGTCTTGCTCCAGTTTACCTCATGTGTTTTAACGATGTGGAGTGTTGTGCCTTTACAAGGGATCGGAGAACAATATCTAAAGATGTGTTGATTTCGAATGTACCCCACTGTCCACCAATAGAAGGCAAGCTTTGCTTTGGATTGGTTGTTAATGTTGTTTCCAATGTAGGACATAATTGGTTCAATATCTCTCGATTGATGAAGCATGGATGATATATTTGACCTGACATGGTTTGGGAATTAGAGGAGAAAGGTCGTGTACTGGCATTCCAGTAAAAGGTGAGCGTCTTCCTCGCTGCGCAATTGCATAGGCAACAAGTGGGAGGCACAAAAACACATCGTTGTGCAAGTATGGAAGCAGTGGGAAGGCCGTTCTGGCATATTTTTCATAGAAAGTTTTTAACCTTTGGTGGAATGTCCAGATTCCCGAACCAACTATTTGGGTCAGGACACCACGTAGGCTGACCTGTCATTAGTTTGTTTGTACTTGAGGTGGTGAACCAATCCTCCCTATCCGACCACGAGTATAGGCGGTCTTCAAAGGGAGCAGCATGCAATAAATTATCTAAGATTTCCTTGACAATATTATTTGGTAACACCTGATTGAGCTTCTCCGTCCACCAATCCACCATCTACCCGACATGATATAGTCACTAACTGTATCCTCTATGCTAGCTATTAGAGGGCAGTCACCTCTAGCTTGCAACGAGAGGGACGAGACCCAATTATCCGTCCAAAATTTAATCATCTTTCCATTTCCATCCGACCAGATCAACCTAGTCTTAAAGTTAAGGGTATCAATGAGAGTTGTTAATTTGGCCCATTGCCAGGATGAATCACCCCGTTTCTTATAATCCAGCAATTTTGAAGAACGGAGATACTTGTGTTTGATAATGGATACCCAGACGTTATGTGGTTCAGCTAGTATTTTTCACAGAAGTTTCCTTTGGAGGGCAATATTCATGTCTTTTGCTTTACGTATTCCGAGACCGCCCATTTTTCTCGGTCTACATATCCTATCCCAGCTAATAAGTGGGCGATGTTGGAGATCGTTGTTCAAGAAGAATGTTCTATTAATTTGATCTAGTTCTTTATCTATTGAATCCGGTAATAGGAAATTTTGCATAGCGTAAAGTGGTTTGGCCGCTAAATTTGTGTTGATGAGGGTGGCTCGACCTTGTTGTGATAACACATTTGCACACCATTTCTTAATTGATCTTTAGATCGACATATGATGTCTTCAAATGTGGCTTTGTTTACTCTACCATTGATAATAGGGCAACCAAGATACTTTTCCATAGATGAGACATTTGAAATATTTAGACAAGTACTAATCTCGGCTAACCGAGTGCTTGAAATTCCTTTGGTGGCTTGGAAGCTAGATTTCTGGTAGTTAACTTTTTGTCCCGAGACTTTACAGTATGTGTCGATTATTTTCCTGACTTTGTGTCCAGTCTCAATGCTGCTTTTGACGAAGATAATGATATCTTCCGCAAAGGAAAGGAAAGGGATTCGTGGGCCACCCCTATCAAAGGAGAAGCCAATTTGACTTCTTTCGGAAGCTGATTTTGTAGTGAGGCTTCATGCTAGGATCTCAGCACCAAGGATGAACAGAAAGGGAGAGAGGGGATCTCCTTGTCGAATGCCTCGAGAGGGGGAGAACAGTTCCGTTCGGCCCTTGTTAACAAGTACCGAGAAGGACACACGCGAAACGCATTCCATGACCCAAGAAATAAAGATTGGGTGGAAACCAAATTTGTGGAGGATTTTATTTGTGAAATTCATGTCGACTCTATCATATGCTTTTTCCATGTCAAGTTTTATCGCAAGCCAACCCACACGACCCTTACGAGATCTGAAAGAATGTTAGATTTCATGGGCAATTAGCACGTTATCTTGTATGGCTCTATCCGAAACAAAGGCACCTTGGGGTGGGTAGATTAGTTTTCAAATAATAACTTTAATCCTATCAATAAGGATTTTAGAAATGATCTTATAAATTGTGGAGCATAAGCTAATTGGATGATAATGGTTTGTAGCCGTCGGGTTATCGATTTTTGGTAGAAGAGAAAAGAAAATATGGTTAATTTGCCTAAGAATTTTCCCGGAGAGGAAAAAACCCTTAACAGCTCTAATGATGGAAATTCCAATGATATCCCAATATTTTTTGTAAAATTTAGCGGTAAACCCATCCGAACCTGGGGATTTATTCCTTCCAAGGTTAAACACTGCAATTTTTATTTCATTGTTGGATGGGTGTCGGATGAGGAAATTATTTTCAACTGTCGTAATAGATGGCTGGATAAGGTCATAAGGCCAAGAAATTCATCTAAAAGCCTTTCATCAGTTGTTTCCTTTTTGAAGTGATTCTCGAATATTTCTTAATTTCGTTTTTGACATTCTCTTCACCGATAATTAAAGTACCACATCCGAAAATAATGCTACAAATTTGTTTTCGATGTCTCCGGCCTGAGGTCACACGATGGAAATAGGAAGTATTCGAGTCTGGCATTTCGAGATGTTTGTTTTAGCCCTTTGATTCCAGAATGTCTTTTGGAAAAGGAGAAGGCTTAATTTCTTTCTAATAAGGCATTGTTCTTTGCTTTTAGATCTTTTTGAACCCCCCAAGGAGGAAGAAGATTGAATGTTGAGCAGTTCGGTATCTACCTCCTTAAGTTGCCGAAAAATATTTCCAAAAGTGGACTTCTTCTAAATTTTTGCCTTTTGTTTTAGAATTTTTTGTTTCTACATTAATTGGAACAAAGCAGAACTAGGATAGGTAGCTCGCCAAGATTGTTTCACAATGTTTGTAAGATCTGGTGATATACCAGAACTCTGTCTAGTTTTTCTAAGATGTTGTACTTACCATCGACTCCTTTTCTCCACGTAAAAGGATTCCCAAAAGAAGCGAGGTCCGTGAAGGAACCGTTGTTTTTGAATTGAACTAGGCATGTAAATAGGGAAGTACGGGAGGTTGCACCCCCAAGCTTGTCTTCACTGCATGCAATTTCATTTAGGTCCCCCATAGCAATGCATGGAACGGACGATGTGTGCACTATTGTAGTTAAAGTTACCCAAAACGCGTCTTTATCTCGCGGGTCAGGGGAACATAAGCAAAAAGGATAATCATGACTTTTTGGTCATTTAAGTTTTCATATTTCAGCCCTATTATACGGGGTAAGTGGATTTCTACGGTTAAGAGTTCGTTGCTTAGTTGGTGTGTTTTCCACAATACTCCAATTCCCCCAGAACGCCCCTCGCTAGGAGATCAGATTGCCTCGTCAAACACAATATTCTTCCATAATTTTTTATCCGGAATGGATTATGCTTTAGTTTAAGCTAACGATAGAACTTGAACATGTTCGTATTTGCATAAGACATCAACTTCTATCCAAAATGCTTTCTTCCTTATACCTATACAATTCCAGTAACAAACTTTCATTTAAAACAATCTTTATAGAAGGAATAGGGTGGAAATTTACAGACCCCCTCCACTTGGTACCGATTTGAAGCTTGCATATTGAGTTGATCGCCCAACCACGCCAGTGGTTTGATAGCGGGCCAATGATGAGACCAGGACACACACTAAAATAGGCTTACTAAAGTGCCGTAAAAGAAGCATAGATGATAACACTTCTCACCCCAAAGTGACCGACAAGACCGACCATTGCACACAAAGACAAGCCGAGAGTAGTGAATACAAATGACTCGTTTACTCATCTGAAAGGATCGGAGTTGATTAAGTCCTTACACCGGACTCGTACAACAACAATAATTCAATTAACAAAAAACCCAGTTTTCAAATATAATAAATAAATAGCCTTTTTCCATTCTTGTGTATTACTATGATGGAAGAGAAAATAGTAGCTCAACCCAATGTTGGACACAACCTGAAGCATTAAGTCATTTATAGTCTATGGCAGAATAAAAGTCAGATCATGCAAGGCCATGATTGTGGTTAGAGTTTTTATGAACTTAAGGTTGCTTTTTGGATTTTGACTTTTGCATTGCACATAATCTGGGTTTCTATGATTGATTCTTACACCCCGTTGTGGAAAATTTATATTGACAGAAGAGAGCGTAACAAACCTCGAAGAACCAGTTCGAAGGGGATAGCTGAACACCTGAACCAAAGTTCACGCACTGCTAAGCAGATCAAAACAAAGAAATTACAACAGTTTAATTGTTCCAAATGTGTGCCAGAGAGAGTAAGTTTTTGTAATTTGTTTGCAAAAAATAAAAAGGACATGTGTAATTTAGTTGAAATTGTCCTGACAATAGTCGTTTCGAGATCTTGCCTAAGGCCGCTACGTTTACTTAATTATGACAATTTTTTTTTATAGAAATCTACTAAATGAAACTAAACCTATATTTATTGTAACAATATAGATCACGCACACACATACAATTGATAATGTTCTTCAAATCTCTCAAGCCCACCTTTTGCTAACCCTTGCTTGCAGCCCGTATTTGGCCTGAAGAACAACCGAATACATCGGCACAACCTTCTGCTTCTCGACTAGTTGGACTTCGTAGTTGTGCAAAATGGTTGCAGCGACGGCCTTAATTTGCGTCAAAGCCACCTCTCTCCGTAGGCAAATCCTCGGGCCTGAATTGAACGCAAAGAACTTGTGAGATGGCTCATGTTTTAGTCCTCCACCATCCGTAATCCACCTCTCAGGCTTGAAATCGGCGCAATCTTTACCCCAAACCATCTCCGCCCTTGCCATGAAGTATAGAGAAATGATAATCATGGTTGAGTTGGGGCTCACCTTATGGCCACTAGGAAGGATATCGATCAGGCTCACGTGGGGTCCGAGTCTGGAATGGAATCGGAGGATACAACCTTAGGGTTTCGTGAACCATGGCATGTAGGTATATGAGCTTTGATATCTCCTCTGAGGTGAACACATGCGATTTCTGTCTTTCTTCCTTAGGGAGAACTCCTACAATCTCCTCTCTAATCTTCGCCTCTATAGATGGATGTTGAGATAAGACCCAAAAGACCCATGTTAGGGCCGCGGAAGTGGTGTCCTTTCCGGCTAACATGAGGCTAAGAAGGCTTGCCTTGAGGACTTCGTCCTCCTCTCCGGAGTGGTAACGCTCATACTCCATCAAGTACGCGGTTAACATGTCGTTCAACTTCTCATCTTGTTTAATTTTCGAGGATTGCGAGTTGAACTCGTCGTGCTTTTCCGACACAATTGCGGTTGAGAATTTGTTGAGATAGTCTTTGGCTTTCTTAAGAGCCTTCTCATGTCCAACTCCTACTTGCCTTTGAAGCTTCCATATCGACTCCGGGAGAAAATGACGCATCCATACACTTTGCATAGCGGTGCTCGTTGCCTGCACAGTGTAATCAATTGCATTTTCCATAACTAATACTCCATCTGTTAATTAAAACTTGTCGTTTACTATTCATGCACGCTTTTTTAAAACGATAAAAACTATATAAAATATTAAGTTTTTGTTACATTTGTTTTTATAAACTCATACCTAATAGTACTAAGTATGATATTATTTAAAAAAATTATTAAAAAAGTCAATATTTTATATAGTTTTTAACACCTAAAAATGCGTGCGTGAATAGTAAAACGTCAAGTTTTAATTAACGGAGGGAGTATATTTAATCAAATAAAAAATGCATTACGAAAAATGCTAGATAATTAAAACTTGAAAGATTTAGTTATCCGTTGTATAGAAAAATTTATGGTTTAATTTATTATCAATTTTTTTAAAAAATAAAAAAGGACTTTTAAAAGTAATTAATGAGCGAAATAATAATTTGTATTTTTTCGGTAACAAAAATAATTATTGCATTAATTTTTTTTAAAACATTACATATTAAATATATAATACATAACCTAAATAATTACAGAATCATTAATTTTATATCATTTGATAAATCTATTGATTTATTGTTATTAATTTAGAACCTTACATTGGAATTTAGATTTATTAGGTTTATTGTCAATTCAAGGAGATGATGTAAAGTTACCCACGTAGATATTGATTAATCTTCATTAATGAGCATGTAACTTTATGAAAATGAGCAATGGGCATGATAAATGGTAGTGGATATACCACTTTGACCGGCCCATTGCAAAAATAACTCTCCCCGGCCCAAAGAGTAAAAATGTCAATTTGACTCAATAAATTGCAAAAATAACCGGTAACCCAAACCTGTTGCAGCGGGTAAGAATTACGGTTGAAAAAAGTGAAGAAAGCAAACCTCACATCAACGTCTTAAGTCACAATCATACCTTCAAGAAACCGTAGAAATTCGAAGTGGAGACCGCCATTGGAGGGAAAAGAGAGAGAGAGAGAGAGAGAGAGAGAGAGGTGGAACTAGTTGCTGTGAGGCCGGAACTGAGGACGACGACTGGAGAGAGAGAGAGAGAGAGAGAGAGAGAGAGAGAGAGAGAGAGAGAGAGAGAGAGAGAGAGAGAGAGAGAGAGAGAGAGAGAGAGAGAGAGAGAGAGAGAGAGAGAGTTGAGGCGCTTACTGTGACGGCGGAAACCAGAGGGAGGGACGACCCGAGATTGGAGAAAGACAAGTCCTGGTGCCGATTTCGCCATTGAAGAGAGGTAAACCCCTGTAATAGATCTCGAAGCTTTCTCCTTTAATGGTAGTTAGAGGGATTCAAAGCATGTAAAATCAATTTAGGTCCGGTTGGAAGAATTGGGGGATTGGGGTTCGAAAAATGGGAATGGGAAACCCTAACTGGAAAAGTGGTCGGGGTTTTGGGGATAGGGGTATTAAGGATGAAATTGAAGGTCGAAAATTGGTAGAAGAGGTTACACAACCCCAATCAAACAATGAAATTGGGGATGGGAAAACTCGTCAATGGCGAGCGGGGTCCTGCTTGTGGATAGGGGAAACGATTGAATGGCTAGGTATATGAAAATCTGGGAAGGGTTTATTTTGTGCTATGTTGGTGGTTATTTTGTCTGAAACTGTGGGTATCGGGTAGTTAGTCATAGAGGTGGGAAAGGCGAACTTCAGAAAAATTGGGGAACAATGGCATGAATTTGCAGGATATCCAATGCCATCATGTTAATAGCTTTTGAGTTGAATAGCCAAGTAATTCGAATTTCATGCTCAGGTCATTTGAATGAAGCTTTTTGCCTGGAATTTATGCGCGCTGGGTAGTTAGATATTCTAATTATGTTTCTGTCATAATTTTGGGTGGTGAGTTTATGGGTTTGTTGTTCCTATCAAGTCATGAGTGTGTACCTAATTGGGTATTGTTTTGTTTTGCTTGATTTTGTATCTACTTAATTTGCACAAAAACCAGGAGTCTAGTGTTTGAGACCTAGTTCATACCGTATTTACTTGGCAATTGTGTGGTGTTGTCAAATGCAAAATGTTAAAACGTCTGGCAGGAAAATTAGTTTGACCGGTTATGCATTTGTAAGTACTGGCTAGGATTATTGCTGAAATGGGTGTTATCTGAATGACAGATTAAGGACAATGGCAAAAGGCAAAGGAAAAAAGGTGTCGACCCCTTCGAGCAAGAAGGTATAAGCTGTAATATCTTATGAACCAGTAGATTAGGAGCGTTACTTTGTATGTGTATGTGATGTGAACATAGCTACTCTCTTTTTATATTTGTGCAGGCGACTCTTGCCCTTCCTCCGTCGAAGTATTTTAGAGGGAGGTCCAACCAATTCTCCAAGATGGGTGTACTGACGGGCATGGATGATGGGCTATCTGCAGCTGATTGGCAGATGCTGAAGGATAGCAGGCTCGGCGGCATTGTAAAGATAGGAGCCAATGTGCCCTACTGCTCAGCCCTTATCCATTACTTCCTGGAGAGGCAACTCAAGACCCTCAAGAAATGTGAGACATGGTATGAGATCCAGGGGCGACTCCTTCGGTTCTCCATCAAGGAATTTTGCCTAGTCACATGCCTCAAATGTGGTGCAAGGAATCGGGCATTTGAGGCGGAAGATCACAAAGCCGCAGTTCGGAGCTTCTTTGGAAGGGACAGGGTCAAGGTGTCCGACCTTCCTGTCATGTGGGAGGTCGCAAAGGCAAAAGAGAGAAGTAAGCGGAAGAGGTTGAAGCTTGCACTCCTCATCATTGTAGAGTGCATCCTGCTGCCAGGGGACGTGGGCAGGGGAGTGAAAGGGTGGGTGGTGGCCCTCGTTCAAGACCTCGACCGATTCTTTGACTACTCGTGGGGTAAGGTATGTTATGAAGCCACACACGAGAGTCTTGATGGGGCACTGGTCAGGAAGGTGGAGCAGGGAGTGAAAGGTGGGAATGAGAGGTCCGGGTACTCGCTCAATGGATTCCCATTAGCGTTCCAGGTACGAGTTCAAACTTAATGCTATTCAATACTTGGCTAGATTTTTTGTCTGTGTGGCTGGGGTTATTCTGAGTATGGAAAAGGTGTTTGCTAAACTGGCTAGATACTTTGTACGTGTAGATTTGGATATTTGAAGCGGTGCCGGGTGTGGACAACCACTTTGCCAACATGAGTCGGGGGGTTATCTTTCCCCGATGCGTCCGGTGGACCATGCTGGACAATGCTGGACATAACGGAGGCCCACCTCCCCTATGAGAGGGTGAAGACAATGCTGGACATAGAGAATGAGGATGGGATCAAGTGTGATGATGCTCGGACGACCCTTATTCCTGAAGCGGCTGAGCGGGAGAGTTATCTGGGTGCTGGGTACCCCCACGAGGAACCCGATGCCTTTTTTGACAAGGTGGCGAAGTGGTATGAGGATTCATTCCCACCTGTCGGCATTCAGGCACAAGAAACACCACCTTCCCCAGCCATGGAGCCCCTGAGGATGCAACGATTATCACGATGCTCCGAGAGGTACTTACGCGGTTGTCGAGCCTCGAGAGAGCAGTGGAAGAAATCAAGAGCCACGTCAAGGATGCAAAAAATGCCGGCCCAGAGTCAGATACAAAGCAAGAGGTTAGTCATGCCAAGAGGCCGTTTTCACCCCTTAGTCAAAATTGTCAAATTGGCTATGATCAGTAACTAAATGGCTAGTTAACCTACGCACTTGGCAGGAGACTGTCTTCATGGAGGTGGACAAGGACAAGGAGGAGGATAATGGGACAGAAAACCCTGATCCATCTACGACAACACAGGGCGTTGTCACACAAGAGGAGGTTGTAACCCAACAGGAGCCCCCAGCAGTGGCTGCGGAGAAGGTGACGGGGAGCCCGCAACACACAACTCAAGAACTTGGCACCGACAACCCCGATCCTGCTCCCACAACTCAAGAACTTGGCACCGACAACCCCGATCCTGCTCCCACAACTCAAGAGCCTTCCCCTACACATTCCCCTGCAAAGCCGAAGCCTAGAGGGAGGCCTAAACGCGGCAAAAAGCAACAGGAGATTGAGACAAAGAAGGCGGAGCCAGCTGCGACAACAGTCGTGGTGGACACCCAAAACGACCCCACTATGATGCAGGAGGGCCATCCTACACATGCAGCTCCTGAGCCGAAGGGGAAGGGGAGGCAGAAATGGACAAATCAGGAAGCTGCAGACGTAGATGACCAGGTCGTCACCGCAGTAAAAAAGAGAGCCCGTGTTGTCAAGTTCAAGCTAAATCCGGTACATCCGTCTGAAGCTGCTGTGGCTGAGGGTCTAATCACGCAGGAGGAAGTGGATGCCGTCGACGGGTGGTTGTCGAGGTGCGTTGTTATATTGGTCTCTATGCACCTTTCCCCCTTTCCCTTTAATTGTTTGCAAATAACGAATACGTCCACAGGGGAGGTCCCACACTAACTGCAACACATCTTGGGACGGCAATCACACAGGGATTCTTTAAGATCGTCAGGACTCCGACGTTCTGGATGTCTACTGAGGTATGTGAACTATACCTTTTGAGTTAATCGTGTCATCGCATATGCACAGCTGCTACTAACTCTCTCACCCCATTGCGTTGCATACCAGCACATGGACCAACTGCTGTGTTTCCAACGGGAGAAAGTGCATGGAGATGATCCGAAGTATAAAGAGTTTGTCGTTATGGATAGCTTCTGGACAATTGTGTTGGAGACGGAGTGGGCGACTCACACGACATCTACAACCGGGTACACTGTCGGGAAGAAGATGATAGCCTACCTCGATGGGACGGCCCCAATGTTCATGGGGAAGAGCTGGGCTGAGGCAAAGTATATTCTCGCCCCTGTCAACCTCCGCAAGAAGCACTGGGTGGCAATGGAAGTTTGTCTCAACGAGTGGACTGTCAAGTTATACGATAGCGATGTCAGCTTCGTCCGCGATCGCAATCTTGCAAAGGAGATGCGGTTTGTTGTTGACTTCCTTCCCCATGTGATTGTCGCTCACCCACAACTCTCACTTCGCTTTGCCGACAAGGGCACGTCACCCATGAAGCTGATCCGAATGCCAGACGTACCCCAACAGGGCCAAGCGTAAGCCCTTACTTGTAGTTTATTTTGTCATTTCCGTTCGCGTTAAGCATAGTCATCTTATTTCTATTGGGAAATGTACACAGCGGAGACTGTGGTGCTTACGCCCTGCGGTTCATGGAGTTGCTTGCTGAAGGCGAGACGGACCTGTCCAGAGATACCGACGACGCCGTCATAAGCGCGTACAGGTACGCACTTGCTGCTAAGATCGTTGTGAGGTGTCCCGTTCCTCCTTCCAGCCCAACTGCTACTATCTTGGAGGCTGCGGAGACTTGATGGTTCTTGTAATGTCACAAAATGTAACACCGTAGTTAACGTAGGCAAAGTACTTTTGTGTGTTGTAGGACTTGATGTTGTTGGTCGTTATGGATATGTTTTGGTGTTGTCATCGTTATTGTTTGACTATATAACAGTTGCACCCTTTTGAACCCATGGAAACATTTGATGGTTTAGCTTTTGTGCATGTTTTGTTGTCTTCGCCAACATTGTTGGTCACCATCAGGTTTGTTTAAGCTAGCAGGTATTTGTTGTCTCCAGAGTTTGATGTTTTCGCCTTTTAACACCAATGTAAAATGTAGTCAGGTATAAGAAGATAATGGCTAGGTCATTACATAACACTGGCTAGGAAAATACTTTCAGTGGATAGGAAATATAGAAGCCTGGCTAAATATTCCAAAACCCAAAACATATGTTCAACCCAAGTACAAGTTATATAAAAGCCCGACAAAACCAACACCCAATACTTATGTCATCCGACGACAAACCCAACACCCAACATAGCAAAAATGTCTGTTCAACCCAACTACACGCATTCTACCAAAAGACTACCTGCGACGACAAAACCAACACCCAATACTTATGTCCTCCGACGCTTCCGGCGAACGAACTCCCCGCGCGATGGGTACCTGCTGGTCTTCGGTCTCCCAGACCTTCTCTTCACAGCTGGAGGTAGTAAACGGATCTGCGAAATTCCTTCGGGCGGATCCCAGGTGTCCATGGGGGGTACGGAGTACACCACTCCGCGGTAGGTCGCGTGCCACGCCTCCACCCTGTAGTAGTCATTCACTAGGGAGTACACATCGAGCCCTCTCGAGCCCAAAGCTGACGAACGCGTACTTGAACCTACGTTCAGCATCCCACTCGAGCCTGGTGTGGGAACCTGGGTTCGTCTTCTCAAGCATGTACAAGTAACTCGCCATTACCCGATACGAATCCTCGTCCGTTCCGTATAGGGTGTCCCTTGCTGTCGCCTTGGCGCGTCGTGCCTTCCAATAGCTGCAAGTAACACCAAGCTCGGACTTCGATAACGACTGTATGTGGGCTGGAGTTACCGGCTTACGGGTACCAGTGAAACTGCATTGCATTTCATCATACGTATCAGGTTACAAACTGGCTAGAGTGTTATGAACACTGACTAGGACACATAATAGAGTGGCTAGTGTTTAACGGTAGGGGGTCAGTAATAATAATTTATACCTGGATACAAGAGTCTTCCCAATAAGCTCGGACGTTGCCTGGCGATCGTGGTTGTGTCGAACATTAACCCCGCAGGTGTGCTCCGGAACATACTTCCTCACTTTCCACAAACTAGTTTTCAGGTATTTTGACGCACGGCACATCCACTTGCACTCAGGATCGATGCACACCACGGAGTACACTTCCGGCGACAACCTCTTCACATGTGTGTCAAAACAACCATCCAACGCAGACCACCTTACCCGGTTTTGGACTTCCTCCTTGGACTTCAACAACAAACCCTCATGAAGGTCAGTGTTCTTTTTTCGGGGGTCCCCTCCAGTCGGAAAAGCTTTGACCAACATCTTCTCAACATCCTCGGTCGACATCCCCGGGGGTTTCTTCCTCGAAACCCACCGTTCGGCCTCGTACATCTCATCATCGGATGATATACAACCCACTGATGAAGTTTCCTCTATCGACTCCAATTTGAGTACTCCGATGTTTCCATACTCCTCCTCCGACGAGCTCGCCAAGTTGACGGAAACAACCCTCCCTTTATGCCCTCCCAAATTTATATTATCCTCCTCATCACTACTCAGACATACGATTTGTTTCCCCCGGTCCACGTCCAGCAGTTTACCTCTCCTGTCCTCCGACGCGGATGTTGGTTCTGCCCTAGCTGTCTGGATGACCTTGCCATCAGTTTGGTTTTCCTTGCCAGTTGAAGTATTTTCCTTGCCATCAAATGTGCTATCCGAGCCGTTATCCGAATTCAGAAGAAGATGCGAGTTGGACCCATCGACTGTCATATCAACCAAACCACCCTCTTCCACCACGAGTGTCCTGTTGTCTCCGCCTGGTGATTTGCTGCGTTGTTCCATGTTCCCACACATGGACAGACTTCCATGATGGTTGTGACCTTCGTTCACCGATGCGTACAAAGGAAGGGGCCATGTGCCATCGCCACCCCTTGAGTTGCAGTACTTGAAAGCATCCCAATCACTTTCATCATCCACTTGAATCGGATAACATCCCTCCATCTTCGAATCGAGTAGATATTTCAAATCCAACTCAGAGCACCTTCGGTCAACCGCGAGCTTCTCCATTATCTTACTCTTGACGGACCCAAACGACATGGTCTCCTCTATGAGCATTATTTTGTGGGCGTTTTGACCTTGATACACCCATCCTCCTTTGAGATGCTCCCATCGACCATTACAAACGAGAGTAAGTAATACCACCCCTTTCTCCCCTGTGAAATCATGAGGTTAAGATGGTCCTCTCAGTATATGTTAGAGGTAAGGGAAGAATGGGGAAAATTTACTACATGTGAATACAAAACATAAACCGTACTTACCCATTTTCGTTGAGGTCTGGATTTTGCAGATGTCACGTGTATCCCTGTCTATGGCTACATATATTCTGTTGATGACTAGGAATTCCTTTTGCCTGGCTAGTAACAGAATTTCTGGGTTTTATCCTTCCAACTAGACGTTAATGGCAGCAATAGAGAAGAAGCAGATGTTTTGCACTTTTGTGTCCACCTGTCGACCTCCCACATCTCCTTTTATACTCCCTCTGAAATTCCCCCTGTGTTTTCCCTCCATGTGGTTTTGGCGGGAATTGTTTTTGTGAAAATATGACAACCTCTCTCATAGCATTTAATGTTTGTCACCACACCCTCTCTCCTCCCTCTCTCACAAACGTCACTGTACCTCTGCAGCCATTCCTTTTGTTTAATTTTTTTTTTGGCCAAAATGATTACCTCCCTCCCTCTCCACATTCGACACCTGTCCATTTTATTCCCTCCTTTTCCAATGGTAACCGGCAACCCATTGTAACCTTTGCCCAACAAATTTACAAGAATGACATAATGTCATTCCATTGCAAAATTTTTAGGCGGGGGTCATTTTTGCAAAGTTGCCAAGATTTTGGTATATCCATACAAATTAGCCTTCTACATTATTATACTTGCCCCTAGACTGATAGACATAGACTTACAAAATAACAAGCTTTTTGCTTTTAATTATTGTTTTTAAGGTTATTTTTAACATTAAATATTTTACTTCATGTGGTGAAATGGTTCAAGAATATTTATTGCGTTCATTGTTTTATTTTAAAGAATTTTATTGATATTTTAAAATATTGTGTTACTATATTCCTTTACATGGAACGGGCCTTATACTGTGTACTGATATATCAATTTGATCATTACAGTTATAGAAAGGAAATTTGTTAAGTTAGTATGAAACACGAGTACAAAAAATGCAACTAATAAAGGATTTCAATGCACTTTGGGTTTTAATACTTAGTTTTAAATAATTTAAATATAATATTTTAGTTTGGTTAATAAGCTTTTCAGAATTTTTTCCTATACTTATAAATCTATTCATTTTCTCTTATCTCATCTCATCTACTAGTTTGTATCAACTACTTTGTCGTGTTACCAAACATCTAGCTAATTACTAGCTTATTAATTAATGCTTTAATTTAAAATATATTTAACACACTAATCCATCAGCTTCGGCTACTTTGTCAGTTTGAGCTACCCGTCAACTATGGATTACCAAACAAACTCTTAGGTAGGCACACAAATATATACCTTTTTATTTTATTTTAATATAATCGACTATTTTATAATTTACCTTTTTTTAAATATAGTCGGGTATACTGAATGTTCGGTACAGTTCATATCGGGTCCGGTAAGTTTTAGGGCCAGGTAAGTTTGCGTCAAACGGATTTCGGGTTCGGGTTGGGTCAAGTCGGGTCACCTTAAGTTTTATTATAAAATGATGATTATTTTTGTTTATCTTAATTGTTGACTATTAAACTTAAGTGAAAATTTGAGGGAATATCCCCTTTTCAAGTTTTTTTGTGGATAACTATACTCTTCAGTTTTTCTTTGTAGTAATTATACATTTTTAGTGAGATTTTACCTAAATACCCTTAAAGTAATATTTTTATATTTTTAAAATTAAAAAAAAAGCAAATAGATATAGATAATAGATTGGATTGTTTAGATGATAAGATTCTTTAACTGTTTACAAGATTTGTCTACGTTTTGAAAAGGGAAATTAATCGATTTTTTTTTTAGAAACCCAACAAGCGATTTTATTTCTTCAAATCCTCGTTTAACCGACTCTCAATCTATATCCTAAACAATACTAAAGCAGAAGCTGCACTGCCACGTGTCAGCTTCTGGTTAAAAATTTTCCCGCCCAAAATTTTAGCCAATCACATTTTGCCATGTCATAATGCCACATATTATGTCACACAATTATCTCTATTTTAATAATCTTTGTATACAAATCTTTTAAAATAGACAACTACATATATTTATCATTTTATTTATCTTTGCATATCTTTTAAAATAGGAAACTACGTACACTTATATTTTTCATCTTTTTTCATTTTATTTTAATAATATTTGCACATCATCTTATTTTAAACAAAAATAAAATAAAATCTATATGAGTTGAAAAATAAGTTTGATCGATCTTAAATATTTTTTAGCAATGCTATTACGTTATAAATATGAATGTATTATAAGACAATTCATGTCACTTTGTAGTGAAATGTTTCATCATATCTATCCTATTCTATCCTATACAATACTAAAATAATAACTTTTTTTCATGATATAACATTTCAATCATTTTTAATTCATTGTTGTTTGTATAAGAATCATGTACTTTTTACATTTTAATCTTGAGATTATTAAATTAAAATAGAGCTTTCGTCAAAGGATTTTTTTTTTATTTTTTTTGATAAAGTGATTTGAGATCCTTATTCTGGTACGATAGATAATTGGTTACATTATATTGTTAATTACTAAGTATACAAAATGTTTGGACAACTTTGGTATGTAGTATTAGGTGGATTCACAATTAGTTTCTCTTTAAAGGGGTGAACCATACGTCATAATAGGTGATCCGTGATTAGACCTGTCAAAACACAACCCGACCCGAACGACCCGAAAAATTTCCGACCCGGACCCGGAAATTTTGACCCGAATTTTTTTCGATCCGAACCCGAAAAACCCGAATTTTTCCGGGTAATTTGGGTTTCGACCCGGTGACCCGATTGACCCGGTAATTTTGACCTGATTTATCCAATTGACCCGGTGACCCGATTTATAATTATATATAATTAATTTTTTTTATATATAATTAAAATTTACCACAAAATTATCAAATCATGATTTTTTCAATTTAAAAAAGAAAAATTTGACAAACCCGAAATCGACCCGAAACCCGGTCAAACCCAGGTTCGAGTCAACCCGAAAAACCCGGTCAAACCCGGGTTCGAGTCAACCCGAAACCCGTTTTACCCCAAACCCGAAGTGACCCGACCCGAATGACCCGTTTGACAGGTCTATCATGATGTCTATGAGCTAAGTCAGAAATTTAATCAACTAAGTAAAGCCACACATACATACACCATTGTTGAATATCGAGAGAAAATGTTGTCATATGGCGCACACCATATATTGTTGAATATTCGGGGGGGGGGGGGGGGGTAGAGGGGTAATCAAATAGCGCAAACTCATGAAAAGATGTTATGTCTCAATTAATTAACATAAATAATGTTCAACTGATGTCTTCCTCATTTGTTGCTTACCAAAAAAAACATAAAATATGATAAAAATTGTGAGCCTGTGAGCAATGATAAAGTTAGAAATTATTTTATAAGGGGGCTCAACTGATGTCTTCCTCATTTATTCATTTTTAATTGAAAAAATTAAAAAAAAAAAAAATTAGCCAAAGGAATTGGAACACATGGCTTCATGATTTAATACTCACTCTGTATCAACTAAGATAAATACACTTTATAATTTATTATAATTTTTTTTGTATTATTACTTTAATCTAAAATTAGTAAAAAAAAATATATTGAAAAAACATGCAGTTTGTTTCCTTCTCAACCAGAAGGGGCTTAATCCACCCCATACCCATCTAACTCTTGCTTGTATGTAAGAGCTATTCTAATGGTATCAACGTCGAATATGACAGAGGCAGGGACATATCATTTGTGTTTTCCAATTACCATGAGGGAATGGTTTGACGCATATCATCATATTATTGTAGAGAGTGATTGTCGAATTGTTAAATTCGCTGGGTGGTCATTAAAAACAATTTCCTTTGTTAGTGTTCAAATAAGTTTTTTAATATTAAATTGTAGAGGAGTATACATTATTTATTTTTTAAGGTTAAATTTTTTATAATTAAATTTGAAAATAATTATTATAATTTTATAATATTTTTACATTAAGCCCGTGGATAGCATGGGGAATAGACTAGTTATAATACTAAAGGAGAAGTCGCCTACGACATGTGGCGGCTTCTCCTTTAATGTATCCTTTTTTTATTTTTTAGATTAATCGATTTATTTTAATGGTTTTTTAATTTTAATTGATTTATTTTAATTATTTGTTATTATATTTTTAATTAGATAAGTTTAGATCCTAACCAAATCTTAAAAATCAACGATTTAAATATATACTATTGATTTTGATCTAAACTTATCTAATCAAAGATTTGGTTAGTATCGTAGTCTACCTGCCTAATCTTTATATACATGATTGATTTGGATCCCCTAACTCCCTCATCCGGCGTAGATTTTTTTAATTTGAAGATTAATTAATTAATTTTAATTTTTTGTTAATTTTTAATCAATTTGTTTTAATTGTTTGTTAAAATCTAAACTTATCTAATTTAGTTGAGATTCTAAAAAAATCTTTAAAAGTCAACTTGATATAAATATATACTATTGATTTTGATCCCATCAACCGGCTATCGGTAGTTTTTATTTATTTTGAAGATTAATCTACTTTCCGTTCTCTCTTCCGGTTGTCTGGTGAACAAGACTAAGGTGACCTCAATCTCCTTTCTATGCTCTCTTCATTCTTTGGGACTAGCTCTTGAATGTGTATCATGCATACAAACAAAACAGTAAGTATTATTTTTGCTTCTTTTCTTTCTCCTCTCTTCCATCTCATCTATCTGTTTTGCCACAATCTTTTACCTGATGTGCATCATCTACAAAAACCGTCTTGCAGATGAGGATCCTTCATGGTGTTATGAGAACTTCATCAATTGTAGAACATTGAAGTCTGCTGATAATGTGAGGAACCAACTTGTGCATATCATGTCCAGATTCCAACTCAAGTTGTGTAGTACGGATTTTAGCAGCAGGAATTATTACGTCAACATTAGGAAGGTGATGTTGGCTGGTTACTTTATGCAAGTGGCTCATTAATTTAGAACGCACCGGACAGTACTTGAACTTGACTGTAAAGGATAACCAGGTGAATAGGATATCACTGTTGGTTCATTTGTCGACATTTGAGCTCCGTATTCACTGTTTCTCACTTCTTTTCTTCTTTGTCTTTTCTCAGGTTGTTCACTTGCATCCATCCAATTGTCTGGACCGCAAACCAGAGTGGGTTATATACAACGAGTATGTGCTTACTAGCAGGAATTTCATCTGTAGAGTCACAGATATCAAAGGGGAATGGTAAGTTATTCTCCAGTTGCTCTCTACTTGATTTCTTAAACAATTCCACAGTTTCCATATTTGTTCTTTGCCTCATGTGCTTTCTCCTGTTATATGCAAATCAACAGGCTTATCGACGTAGCAGAATCCTACTATGACCTGTCGAACTTCCCCAACTGTGAGGCTAAGCGTGTTCTTGATAGGCTTTACAAGAAACGAGAAAAGGAAAGGGAGGAGAACAAAGGCAAAGGATAAAACACTAGAATTGTGCTTGGAGACCCTTCGACGGATTTCTCCAAGTGCACAAGACCATATGATCATTTTGATCCTCTCCAATACTAAAGCGCTATCCAGTGGCGGATCCTGAACTTGTTGATTGAGGGGGCGAAAATTTACGAAAAAAATATATTTTATGTAATGTATCCTGAATTTACATGATTTATTTCATGGTTTTCAAATATTTCAATATAACCTCATAATTTGAAGTTCTCGAATATAGTTATATTATTAAGATATGAAATTAATAAATAATAATTACAAGAAAAATATATCGGTTTGGTAAATGATGTAGGAATTATTGTAATTCAGTGCTGAAATTTGAAACGCTTATAACTTT
This sequence comes from Persicaria tinctoria, assembly GCA_037127255.1. NCBI lineage: Eukaryota > Viridiplantae > Streptophyta > Magnoliopsida > Caryophyllales > Polygonaceae > Persicaria > Persicaria tinctoria. Next base: position 11,715,937 of record JBANSL010000007.1, on the reverse strand, counting down.
TTGCTCAGATATCGGATTTGAGCTTATAATATATCAAATCGAAGCTATCAACGAGAGGAATATGTATGTCAAATTTTATTTTTGATTGGGGGGTCAACTGCCACTACTGGCCCTAAAGAGGATCCGCCCCTGGCGCTATCGTCAGTGTAATGGAAAAAATGCTCCGAATCTATTTCACATTTCGTTAGATAATGATAGTGGTATAAGTTCGAAATACCGGAGTAACTTCTGTCCAGATCTCATGTTTTGTGACCATGTTATGTTTGTATTTATACTCTTTTTTTTATGAAACTTTTTTCTTTTCTTTTCTTGAATATGTTGCCCTCGAGTTTTTTAATTGACTTGATAAATGGAAGAGATAAAGAGAAAGAAAATAGCCATGTGACCTGCTGGCATGTGTTGTGCAAATAGTGTTTTAGTACACTGTTTTCCCCTTCTTTTAGTCAATTCTGAGAAAAGTTAGTTGTTACCATCGGTTATACGGAGTATAATTTAATGGACACCAACAATGAAGAAAGAAACGACGCAGTTTCCTAATATGCTAGGTGAACGAGCAACCATGGCCCATGAACAATGTTTGATCACGCGATGTTAAATTTAAAATCCTACGGGTCATTTTCTCAAATTTTTGTGTTTTCTTTTAATTCCCTTTAAATACAAAATTAGTTGAGATATTCTCGATATTTTTATTGGTTGGTTTAGATATTCACTGTGTAATATAAAAATTGAATCACGTTTATTTTAACAAATCTTTGATTTTCACACATATCTTAACAAATTTTTTATTTCTCTGTTGATTTAAATCAAATATTTCCCAATCATGCATTTTTCATCTAATTTTAATTTTTATAAATTTTGTTCATTATCTTGCTAATTATACCATCAATATCAATATATTTATTGATCAAAAAATAAAATCCCTAAGGTTGGCCCTTGTGGAATGGATTTAATTTCTCCATGTAATTATTTCTATATTAGCGTGATTCATGAAGAAAATCCATTCCACCACTTTTGATTACCGAAACATCATCTACATGAAAAAAATGACAAAACATTACCACAATTACATACTTTGATCTATTTGGAAGACTCGATTTTTTTTAATTAGCTCAACTGTATCTCAAACATATTCTTTAGTTTTAATTTATTTTTTTACATTGCCTTATTTATTTAGTTTCATTATTATTCTAATATTTATTGGCATTATATTGATACTAATAATATTTACAAGCTTTAACAATATTTGCATAACTTTATGCTGATATTAGATTCGAATGTTTAAAGTTTTTTTATAATTTAGCATATTTATTTATTTTAGTATTCAATATGTTAGAGAATGTTTTTTTATTACTTTGTGATATACTTATAATATTTATGTCAAAAATAATAAATGATATTATATAAACATATATTTTGAAACAAAGAACCGTACAACACACGGGATACTAAGCTAGTTTCATTAGTGAAAGACAATGGAAATTCCGAAATTGCTATAACTTGTGGTCTAATCCCCGCAAGGTAGTGAGCGAACATGTAATTAATTATTGTAGCCAAGAAGGTAACAAATCAAAACGTCGGAATCATATGTACTTAACTATTGCACTACGTACTAATCAATTGATGATTTGATTCTTGTATTCCGTAGTTAATTGTAGTCAATTATGCATTCGTTTCTTTAAATTTTTCTTCTTGTAGTTAATTCTTGTAACCATACAGTACTTAATAATTGTAACTATACTTGTAATCTACAAAGTCACATTATTGTAACTAATTCATTGTAAGTGTTCTAAATATCGGATATATCGGGGATATTTAGAATCCGATACGATATCGGCATATCGGGTGAAAATATCAGTCAACGTGATATATCGGGTCAATATCGTCGATATATCGGGTCAACGCCGATATATCGGGTCAATATCGGTGATATTTAGAATTGCCAACTTTTATAAGGCAAATTTAACCTTTATCGGGTCAATATCGGCGATATATCAGGGATATTTATAATTGCCAACTTTGATAAGGTAACTTTAGCCTTTATGAATGAAATTGTTTTTATTTTGTGAAGTTTATTTGGTAATTTTTTATTTTAAACATTCATTTTTCATGTGTATTTTTACCTTTTGAAGTATAAATATAATATTTATTATAAAAATTAGCAAAATCGATAAATCCGATATATCCCGATATATCTCCGATATATCCCCGATATATCATTTTTACTCCTAACCGATATGACCCCGATACCCGATATTTAGAACCTTGCGGTCGTAACTAATTAATTTGTACCTAGTTTGTATCGTAACTAACCTCATTGTTAAGGTTTTATTAGGTTACAATTAATAAATACACAAATAGATTTCAATACCCAACATTATAGCGTAACATATGGTTTAAGTAATAACGTTCCAAATACATAAAATAGGTTTCAAGACTCATATTTGTATTGTAGTTAATTTATTGTAACTGTACTTAATTATTGTAACGAGACTTGTAATCAACACATTCACATTATTGTAACTAATATGTTGTAGGTGATTTGATTCTTGTAACTACTTGTACCTAATTTGTATCGTAACTAACCTCGTTGTTAAGGTTTTAATAGGTTACAATAAATACACACAATATATTTCAATATTCCACACAAAAACATGACATGATTTCAATAGTAAGATTCCAAAAGCACAAAATAGGTTTCAACAACTACACAATTCATTCTTGTAATAATATATAGTAATTATCGATCGACCGTACTTAATCATCCATCAATCCTGGCTAATCATCGAATTCCTGTAACGAGAGAATTCTTGTAACCACAATTGGTTGTTGGACTTTGAGTTACATGAAATCATTCACATGAAGCAATTATTGTAACCATTGTAGCGCTTACAAATTCCTAAAATTATTGTAACTAAAAAAACAGTTTATTTACATAACGATAAAACTCATCCCCACACCGATTCATCCAAAAAAAATTCTTTTAAAGATTTGCCATCCTAAAAAAATAATTAAAAAAACAATAGATATGTACGATAGTTTGTAGATACAAATTGACAAGTTAATTGTTTTAATGATTGAAACCATAATTTGGTTATACAAATTGAAATTGAAAAGAGTTGGTGGAAGGAAAAAGACACGTGGTTACAATATAAGTGATTGAAGTAAATTGTTAAAACATGGGTAAAATTGTAATTAGAGAAAAAAAAAAGGTATAATTAACAAAACAAAAACTTCAAGGGTACATCTACCATGATAAAAACTGAAAATAGCACAGTTAGCTAATTATCCCTAAACTTAATTTATTTAGTATATTAGGTCTCATTGTCTCAATGTCTCGTTATATGTAATTTACGTTGTTTGAATATTTAAAAATAAGAGAAATAAAGTAATTATAAGGAAAAGTCGGGTCTCTTTCGGGTCAGGTCAAAGACGGGTCCGGTATGAGTCAGATCGGGCTTGTCTATGTTCGTGTCCATTCGGGTATCGAGTCAAATGGGCCGGGCTCGGGTTCAGGTTGTATATGACACTAGATTTTCGAGTTTCGATCGGATCTGAGTTCGGGTGGTTCGGATCGGATCAGATTTTGTAAGAACCTCATGCATTACTTATGCCTAATTTATTTTCTTTAGCAACTAAGCTAGAAAACTTATGTGTTCTTTATCACATTTGTTTATTTCTTTATCTTAGTTCTTTTTTTTTTTTAAATACTACTCCTTCCGTTAATTAAAACCTGACGTTTTACTATTCACGCACGCTTTTTTAGGTGTTAAAAACTATATAAAATATTAACTTTTTTTTACATTTGTTTTTATAAATTCATACTTAATACTATTCAGTATGAATTTATAAAAACAAATGTAAAAAAAAGTTAATATTTTCTATAGTTTTTGTCATTCTAAAAAAGCGTGCATAAATAATAAACGACAAGTTTTAATTAACAGAGGGAGTAATGTTTCGGTCATCGATGGAGGGTCGGCTGCCCCTCTACACCGCCCCCTGTGGGCCTGTAGCCGCCACTGGTTTGACCCAAAACAAAAAATATAAGGCTTTTGTTTTGTTTTGTTTTTTTTTTAATACAGGAAAGGAATTAAGAAGCCGCTAGCTTAACGAAGAAAGCGCCATCTTAGAGCGTCCTTCCGGACGAGATCCATCAGGACCGTATCAGCTAGCAGAGCGTCGTCGGCAGGGATGCTGTGAGCCAGGTACGCGACCCTATCGGCAACAGCATTGGATTCCCTGTAAATATGACGAATGAAAAACGAATCAAAATCAATAGCAATGGTGCGAATATCAGACAGAAGTAATTCGATGCACCAGGGGGTTGCCCAGATATTCAATAAGGAATTGACCACTTGGAGATTATCTCCTTCGATCAGGAGATGACAGATCCCCAGGTCCCGGGCCCGTAGAAGTCCGTTTCGAAGAGCCAAAGCTTCAGCAAAAAGAACAGACGTATTATTACACAATCCAGCCCCCGCTGAAACCACGAGACCCTCCGAATTCCCAATGACGAAGCCGTACGAGGCCTCACCAGAGTTTCTGTACGACCCATCAAAGTTTAGCTTGCTAAACGGAGCTGTAGGAGCAGCCCATCCTGGCGGCACTCCCTTCTCCAATCTTGCATCTGCTGACTTTCGGTTAGAGCTAGTCACCCTAACTTGTTTTTTGTGGAAATCTTGCGAATCAGGATCGTATCGTGCTGCATCCACCCAACTGTGCTTGGTAGTGGTGATATGTATGCGAACTTGGTTAATATTGATGTTCTGCATATGACCAAAAGCAATCTGGTTCCTAAAGAACCAGATTGCCCACCAGTAGTAAAAAATATCTAAAACAGTTGTATTCAAAAAATTCAGATGGATATTATTTAGCCCGACATTTGGTTTCAGATCATCAAAATTGTGAGTTTGTAACCTATTATTATAGTTAGGAATAAAGGACAAGACCTTTTTAGCGAACGGGCACTCCATCAATAGGTGTTGTAGCGTCTCACAGAAGGAGTCACAAAAGGCACATCCCATAGGCACACTAATATGTGACGTCTGAAGGCGTTTTTTTGTCGGTAGACTGTTTGTCGCAATTTTCCATAGGAAGTGCTGAAGTTTTGGCGGGATGTTAAGCCGCCAGATCCAATTGCAATCGAACTGTGTATTCGGTTTGTTTTTGGCGACAATTGTGGTAGCCGATTTGGTAGAGAACCAACCAGTTGAATTAGGCCCCCAGTATAGACGGTCAGTCAAGGCAGACACTGGCAGCGGAATATCTGCAATTTGAGAAATCATGTTAGGATTTATAATCCCGTTGAGATCTGTAGCAAGCTTGTTTACATCCCAATTGTTATTGAGGATGAACCGGTCAACCTTCCAGCTAAGAATAGGCTCTGTAATTGGAGCTGTTGCCCGCGACGCTAGCGGTGTTTCCAACACCCAGTTGTCTTGCCAGAAATCAACGTCAGAACCATTACCAATAGACCAACGTAATCCCTTTTCAAAAGTCTGGCGCAGCGAACACAGCTTGCCCCATTGCCAGGAAGTACTCCCTTTTTTGGTGTATCTTCTTACAGAAACTCCTTTAAGATATTTCGCAGACACAACATTAACCCAGATATTATCTGGTTCCGCTATGATTTTCCATAGGAGCTTCAGCTGTAGTGTTACATTCATCGTTTCCGCTTTATACAAGCCTAGACCCCCGTTGATCGTGTCGTTACAGATTCTATACCAACTGATCAAAGGAGTGCACTGATCATGTTTATTCCAAAAAAAATTACGGTATACCTTATCTAGCTCCGCTAGAATGGAAGCTGGCAGCATAAAAGACTGCATCAGGAACACCGGTTTGGCACTTAGATTAGATTTGATTAATACTTTTCTTCCTTCAGCAGATATGGAAGAAGCCTTCCACTTCGTTAGCTGTTTTTTTGTTTGTAGAACCACATCAGAGAAGGTATCTTTATTTACTCTTCCATTAATGATTGGCGTGCCCAAGTATTTTTCCAAGGAATTTGAAATGCCTACACCCAGATGTGCAGCGATAACCGATTTTGTGGCGTTTGTAGTATTACCGGATACTTGAAATGAAGACTTGTGATAGTTGATTTTTTGTCCAGAAAGGCGACAGTAGGTATGGAGTATTTTTGTAATAGTCGTACAAGACGAAGCAGAAGCCTTAGCAAAGAGCATCATGTCGTCAGCGAAGGCTAGGAATGGTATACAAGGTCCTGTTCTAGTAATGGGAAAACCAATGTTGTTGTTTTCCGATGCCTCTTGTTGAAGAGACTGGGCTAAGAATTCAGATGCTATAATAAATAGCAAAGGTGACAGAGGGTCCCCCTGACGAAGCCCCCTTTGTGGGAAAAACTGCTTTGTTGGAGCGTCGTTTATTAAGATTGAGTATGAAACAGACGAGACGCATTCCATGATCCATGAAATGAAGCGATTGTTAAAACCCAGTTTCGTAAGAACAGCTTTTAAATACGGCCATTCAATCTGGTCGTATGCCTTTTCCATATCAAGTTTGAGCGCTAGCCAACCCACCTGTCCACGTTTAGCCTTGAAGGAGTGAAAGATCTCATGAGCAATAAGTATATTATCATGGATAGATCTGCCTTTTGCAAACGCCCCTTGCAGAGGGTGAATGAATTGACCGAGAATAGGAGCTAGCCTTGCCGTGAGAATCTTAGCTATGATTTTGTAAATCGTGGAGCACAAACTAATCGGCCGGTAGTGATTTATACTAGACGGATCATCCACTTTCGGAATCAAGCTTATGAAAGTATGGTTAATATGTTTTAACAACTTTCCAGATTTAAAGAAGCTCTTGACAGCTTTTGTGACAGAAGGGCCGACTATATTCCAATATGTTTGATAGAAGCCTGCCGGCATACCGTCAGGTCCAGGGGCCTTTTCAGACTTAATTGAGAAAGCCGCCACTTTGATCTCGCTGTTTGATACAGGTGCTAACAGTTTTAAATTGTCTGTATCAGAAACAACTCTCTTTAAGACGTTTAGGTGGCCCAAGATATCTAGCGAAGGATCTAGGTGAGAAGAGAAGCGTTTTTTATATTCACTTTCGAAATCATTTCGTATGAGATTAGGATCTGTTGTATGGATCCCATTGGGTAAAACTATAGATTTTATAATTTTACAGTTTCGCTTAATAGAAGCAACACGATGGAAATATCTTGAATTTGTATCTGTAAGCTTGGCATGCTTTGCTTTAGCCCGCTGTCGCCAGTATATTCTCTGGAAATCGAGCAATCGCTCTCGTTTATTTAATAACCGCTTCTGTAGCGAACAGTTCCTGTCCGAGAAGGAGTGTAATAGGGCTGATTGAATATCTATTAATTGTTGTTCCAGTTTATATAGCTGAGAACGGACATTACCAAAAGTTAGTTTATGCCACTTTTTTGCTAATGTTTTTAACAATTTTGTCTTGTTGACCAATTTGAACATTAAGTTACCTGGCAGGTCCAGGCGCCAAGCCTGGCGAACCACAGATTCGAAATCAGGCCGCTTAGCCCAGGACATTTCAAATCGGAAAGGCCGGTTTTGGTTGGACGTTTGATGTCGAAAGTCCACTGTAATAGGGCAATGGTCCGATGTAGTAAACGCATGGTGTTTAGTTTGTAGCTTACTAAAATTTGTCAGAACATTAGTCTGTGCTAAGCAGCGATCAAGACGAGCATATGAGTTATCCTAATCTGCCGGGCTCCGCCTCCAGGTGAACTCACCACCCACAAACGGTACATCACATAGTTCGAGAATTTCTTTAATTCTGAATAGTCGTCGAAACCGAGAATTAGGTGGACTCGCACCCCCACTTTTTTCATTTGGGGATTGAATATCATTCAAATCCCCGATGATGCAGATCGGGTATTTAGTTGTCTGTGCATAATCTATAAGGTGTTCCCAGAAGATCTCCTTGTCCCTGTTATCAGGCGGAGTGTAAACAACGAACATTGCCGTAGTGAAATCATTTGTTCTGTCATGGTAATTGAAATGGATAAAACGTTGATGAACAGAGATCAGTTCTATATCCCCTTGTGTTGCAGGCAAGTTTTTCCAAATAAGGCAAATTCCGCCAGCAAAGCCAATAGATGGAGCAAACGCTATATTTGCAAAGCCGTTATGCTTCCAGATGCTATCCTCCGGTACTTTGTCGGATTTGGTTTCAAGCAGTGCCAGAACATTAATCATGTTATTAGCACAAAAGGACTCGATTGAAGTCCATAGATTACGCTTACGCATACCTCTAACGTTCCATGTGCAAATATTCATAAATGCTTAAGTTTATGGTGATTGTATGAATAGGCATCAATAAAGATTGCACATTAACGCATTTTTTTGCTAATAACCTTATGTAGGTCATTTGTTTGAATTGTTGTTGTGAGTAGGCACCAAAGAATATATTGATAACACCTCAATTTATTTATTTGCAATTGAGTCTACCAAACAAAAAAATTAATTGCAATTGATGTTGTATAACCAGGGCTGATCAAAATCGGTTCGAACCGAACCGAAATAACAGGAATCAAACCGAACCGAGGGATTTCAGTTTAGGTTTTCGGTTAAGGGAATTTTAATTTTCGATTTTAGGTTCGGTTTGTATTCGGTTTCGGTTAAACCGAAAAAAGCTTTTTTTTTTCGACTAAGGAATTGGTTTCCTGTTGATTATGCCATGTCTTTGTATCTTGCTCTTGAAAGTGGCAAGTTCTAGTTTCCTGCTCAGGTTTTCATCAACTCAATTGATATTTGTTCGTTTGTTCTTCTTTTAGAACGGCCATGTGGGGTTTGTGATGTCTTGTTATGATGCCAAACCTAGATATGATTCCCAACCTAACACATTAATTTCTGGCTAGGTAAATAGGAAAAGTAGTCCTTTAATTTTTTGGGCAAATTTGAAGGCTTTTTTGAGATTTTAGTTCTTGATGAGTCCTTATGTAGTTATGTGTACTAGATGTTAATAGATATCCACCTCATGGAAGGAAGGCGATTGCAATCGAGACTCGTATCGATTGGGAAAGGGTGAGAACGTACACCACCTATAGACACTCATTCAAATGAAGTTCATATATCCGATTGCCCGAATGATTTACGCCCCGGAGATCATATTAAGATCCAATGGAGAAGAAACAAAGAATTCTCTTATGGTATGTTCAATCATCAAAATGTCCCTTTTTTTTCTCAATGAACCTAAAATTGCTTTTTCCTTTAATAAAGATTTAAAAAAAAATTGAATGTAGAATTCTCTTTTGGTGTGTGAATATAATGTTCAATTGGTGAAATCACCTTTTGTATTTTTTTACATTAATCGAACCCTAAATGCAGGGACTTTTTTGTGCATTTTTTTATTTTGGTTCGATTAGGTTATAACCGAACCGAACCTAAATCAAACCGGCGTAAAATAGAACCAAACCTATTAGTTTAGGTTCAGTTTTCGATTTTCATTTTTGAGAATTTCGGTTTTAGGCTCGGTTCAGTTTTGGGCTGATGATCAGCCCTAGTATAACCCATCACCTGAACAAATATCTTTTTCTCATGCTTGCCCGCTCGGTTTTTCCATGGCAATTTATCGTTTCGATTCATAGAAAACAACACAAAATTAAAAGAAAGGTAATGAATGAAAAGCTATATATGAATATACCTCTGCAAATGGGACTTGTGACCACCGGAGGGAAAGGCTTTGTGGATCAAAGCCAATCATCAACCTATGAGTCAAATCATAAGTATACCTTGAGAACAAATCCTGCAAGTCCACCACTCCAGCAACACCGCCACCGCCACCAAGGCGGCCTCCAGAGGCGACATGATCAAGAACAACCGAAACCCCCTTCTCCGCCTTGTCAAAAGCAAGCCCATTCGACAACTCATTGAATTGCTTGTTGCCGAAGAAAGACCTATGGATCTTCCTATGGCCCATCCATTCCTTGTCATCCGAGTTAAAGAGCCCATCCCCAAACACATCAAATCTCTCCCTGGACTTGCTGCCACGAGGGAAGTTGGCAAACCGTGTGCTCGATGTGTATTGGACGTTGGCTGGGTCCACGGTGATCAATAGGTCCACGCTCGAGAACCATGGACCCTTGAGCAAGAAGGTGGGTGCTTTGTTTTGGTTAATGATTTTGGGTCCCCAATCCATTATGTTGTGGAAGTTGGCCACTAGGCCCGGGAACATCCCGAGGATCGGCCAGTCCCTAGGGATTCCATTCTTGTTGCTAAGGGGGGGGGGGGGGGGGATGGGAGGAGGGCGAAGATGAGGATTAGGGTTAGGAGGAAGATTGCAAGGCATGCCAATGCTAGTAGTATGGAAGCCATTTTTCTTGTAGTGTGATGTAATGTGTGGTTGGAGTACTATATAAGGAGCTTATTATAAAGACTAGGGTAGGGCATATACCCAACTTCTATTTAATGCATGTACACAGTTAACAGTTTAGTTGGTTTTCAAATTTAATTGAGTACTTCCATTTTCTTGCCCAAAAGTCAGAATGTGTGCAAACAGATGTGAATTAAAGAGAATAGACTAGCCGTTGTGTACTTACACTTAATTATGTCGATATAAATTCACATTGAAAAAAATTAAAAATATGTTAAAATATACGGAGTATGTTTTATAAAAATAAAAAAAATATTTTCGTAGAATAATCAACCTTTTAATTATCAATAAATCATATACATAAATTTTCATAATAAAAATTTATAAACATGTTAATATTATTGTATAGAGTATAAATATATAGAGAGAAAATGGTACAAAATAGACCAATTTTTGGGCCTATTTGCAAAAAACATCTAACATGTCCATTATTTGCAAAAAACACCCGTCTACCCCAAGAAAAAAAAAACACCGGTGATTTGCAACTGTACACAACCGGGTACAGAAGGTCACCAGTGCGGGAGTCAGGCCCGGCCCAACAACAGGGGCAACAAGTGCACCTGCCCAGGGCCCAAAATTTTATAGGGCCCATATATATTTTTACATAGGTATATAGGTATATTAGTTGGCCCGTGTAAAACAGGCCCATTAGATATTAAAACCCACATTGAATAACCCCACAACTAAAATCTGAAATAATGGAGGCTTTTGAAAAAAAAAAAATTGAACTTATTTTCATTTTTTTGTTGCACCGTATTTACTCCCCCCATTTTCAGCTTTTCCCCCTTTTGCTCTCTTCAATAATGGCCTCTTTTCCCCCCTTTTGCTCTCTTCAATAATGGCCTGTAAAACTTCCTTTTTGATTGAAACAAAAGAAGATTAGGGAACGGGGAAGAAGTTGAAGGGGAAGAGGAAGAGGCAAATCTCTAACGGTTGAATCAACAATGAAGCCTTCATCAAATGCTATTTATTCTTTGATTTCTTCCTCAAATTTTCAATCTAAACCCTCTTTCATTATCCACAATTTCACTTTCTATTCTCAAGTTCAACAACTGATTTTGGTTGATTCAAGTACTCCATTCAGTGATGGCAACTCGAACAAGTTGAATCGGTATGTGAAATTCTTCCTTAATTCTTTTCCCCTTTTCTAGCATTAAAACCCTAATCTGATTGATTTTTTTGGGGCGATTTTATTATTTTAATTTTGGGAAAATTGTAATCTTCTATGTTAGGGTTCTATTGTAATAAACTAATAATCCTAAATCCTAAATTCCTAATCTGATTAATGTTTGTTTTTTCAATTTTAATTTTGGATGCAGATGCTTCCTGAGCAGACAGATTGGCATAACAGTAACTCAATTACATCAGTTTGCTTCTTACAAATATTTGGATATCAGGTTATATTGTTCTTTATTTTCAGTATTAGTGTTAAAATTGTTTTTGTACTTGTTTATAATGTTGCCGAAAAAACATCTATCTGGTAGTCAGAAAAGGAAAAAAAGGAAAGAAACTGAGCAATTTATTGAATCTCATAGAGGAGCTATTCATAAGTTTGTTTGCAAAAAAGTACCCCCAAACCTAGATTCTGAAGTTACTGAGTTACCTAATGCATCTAATTCTGATAAGCCTGAAAATGTTGATGAGTTGCCTAATGCATCTAATTCTGATAAGCTTGAAAATGTTGATGAGTTACCTAATGCACCTAATACTGAAAAGTCTGAGAATGTTGACGAGTTACCTAATGCATCTAATACTATTGAGTCTGAAAATGTAAGAGTTGATAATGGATTTATCCCTCATATGAATATTTATGATCCTAGAAATTGGGATAACCTTGACAACAAAGCAAGGGATATTTTGGTTGAGAAGGGACCTGTGAGAGAATTAGATCTTGTATTTCCTTTAGATAAGTATTCGAGGCATTTCTCGTATTCGTATTATTCTAGAAAGTTGAGTAATGGAGAGAGTAGTGATAGGAAATGGTTGGTTTACTCTAAGGTTGTGGATAAAGTATTTTGTTTTTGTTGCAAGCTATTCAAGTCTCCTAGTAATACATGGTCTTTGGCAAATGATGGATATAAAGATTGGAAACATCTTGCTGAGAGACTTCGCCAACATGAGAATAGTGTTGAGCATATGAGCAACATGATTACTTGGAATGAAACAAGAGTAAGATTAGAAAAATGCCAAACAATTGACATTGAATTGCAACAAGAAATTACAAAGGAAAAAGATCGTTGGCGTCAAGTTTTAAGAAGAATAGTTTCTGTTGTTAAGTGTCTTTCTAAACATAATTTGGCATTTCGAGGATCTAATGAGAAGCTTCAACAGAATAGTAATGGGAATTTTTTAGGATTGATTGAGATGATTGCTGAATTTGATGTGATAATGCAAGACCATGTTAGACGTGCTCAAAATCGTGAAATTCATCATCATTATTTGGGTCACAAAATTCAAAATGAATTGATCTTTCTTCTGGCCTCTAGTGTAAAAAATGTCATCATAAGACGTATCAAGGAGGCAAAATATTTCTCTATTATTCTTGATTGTACCCCGGATGTGAGCCATCAAGAACAAATGACTTTACTAGTGCGATGTGTGAATATGTCAAGTAATCTACCAGCAATAGAGGAGTACTTTTTAGACTTTTTGATTGTTGATGATACATCTGGCCTAGGGCTTTTCAATGAATTAGTTGCTGCACTTAAATCTCTAGATCTTAATATTGATGATGTGAGAGGTCAAGGTTATGATAATGGGTCTAATATGAAGGGAAAACACCAAGGGGTTCAAAAGAGATTGCTTGAAATAAATCCAAGAGCATTATATATGCCATGTGCTTGTCATAGTCTTAATCTTACTCTTAGTGATATGGCAAATTCTTGTGTCAAAGCTGTATCATTTTTTGGCATTGTACAACGTATATATACTCTATTTTCAAGTTCTACAAAAAGATAGAAAGTTTTCCTTGACCATGTTCCGGGCATAACGGTGAAATCTCTGTGTAATACTCGTTGGGAGAGTAGAATTAAAAGTATTAAAGCTATAAGATTTCAAGCTCCCCAAATAATTGTGGCTTTGTTTGAATTATATAAATGTTGTGATGATGCCAAGTCAAAGAGTGAAGCGGAAAGTCTAGCTAATGCACTTGAGAGTTTTGAGTTTTTACTTGGTATGGTTATATGGTATGACATCTTACTAGCTATTAACATGGTAAGTAAGAAGTTGCAATCTAAATCTATGTGCATTGATATTGCCTTGAAACAATTAGAAGATGTAATGTCCTATTTTGTTAAGTATAGAAACAGTGGGTTTGTTTCAACTATGAATGTTGCTAAGAGTCTTGCTTCTGATATGAATGTGCAGCCTGTTTTTGAAACAAAACGCAGAATCTTTAGAAAGAGACAATTTGATGAAAATGATCATGAAGAAGATATACAATCACCTGAGGAATCCTTTAGAGTTAACTATTTTTTGATCATTGTTGATATGGCAATTGGTTCATTAGAAAATAGGTTTGAGCAATTAAAGACCTTCGAAGGTATTTTTGGATTCTTACTTGATTCAAAGAACTTGATGTCCTTAGAAGATAATGAACTTAGAGATTGTTGTGTCAAGTTTCAAGCTACCTTTTCTCATAATAATGTGGTAGATGTTGATTGTGATGATCTGTTTTGTGAACTGAAAGTGCTACAAGGAACCTTACCAGATGAGCCAATGTCAGCCTTGGAAATTCTCAAATTTGTCAAATCTGCAGATTGCTATCCAAATGTTTCAATTGCTTATCGTATTTTATTAACTGTTCCTATTACCGTAGCATCTGCTGAAAGAAGTTTCTCTAAATTAAAATTGATAAAAACGTACTTGAGAGCATCAATGTCACAAGAAAGGTTGAATGGACTAGCAATTTTAAGTATTGAGAAAGAGATCCTGGAAAATTTAGATGTCAATACTGTTATTGATGATTTTGCATCTAAGAATGCTCGAAGAGCTCGTTATACCTGATCATTCACTTATTTGTCACTTTTACAGGTAAAGCTCAATGGATGGTTGATCCGTTGATGCAAAGCTCAATGGATGCTCAAAGGATGGTTGATGGAAAGCTCAATGGATGCTCAAAGGAATCTACTACTTCTATGTTGTCTTCTTCTTCTTCATTTGTAATGTTGACATTATCCAATATTGCTAGAACTATTTCAATTTATAAAGGATGATGCAATACACGCCTACACTTAGTTTCCAGCACCATTGTATGGCTTCTAATGAACTGTTTTTTTTGTAAGTTTGCTATTATGATGTTATATATATATATAATATTAGGGCCCATAATTTTCTCCCGCCCCAGGTCTATAAAACTATAGGACCGGCACTGGCGGGAGTGGTTCAAAGGCAATTTGAAGCGAGAGAGACAGACGAAAAACCAAAGCCTCACCTCTTCCGAACAAGGAGGCCGTCGGAGCCTCCTTGTTCTCCGACGCTGAATTCCGGCCGAACCCGACACGAGCCTCCATAGCTCCAACATCGGACCTGAATCCGAGCTCTGACCTCCCGTATCTGGTTGCCGCCGCCACCTCTAGGGTTTTTTTTAGACTAGCGGCAGAGAAGTAGAAGAAGAAGATGCCGACGGGTCACGGGTTGGTGTTGTCATTAGATTCGAATTGCTTCGAATTCGGGCTTA
Organism: Persicaria tinctoria; assembly: GCA_037127255.1. Classification (NCBI taxonomy): domain Eukaryota; kingdom Viridiplantae; phylum Streptophyta; class Magnoliopsida; order Caryophyllales; family Polygonaceae; genus Persicaria; species Persicaria tinctoria. The sequence goes on along the minus strand of JBANSL010000007.1, from coordinate 11,700,885 downwards.
AATCAGATTCAAATTGCTTCGAATTCCAGTGATTTGCCATCTTCGCATAAGCTGGAAGTTCGTAGACCAGGTTCTATCAACTGTTGAAAAGGTGAGGCTTAATTTCTCTACTTCACTTTCATGAGTTGTGGTTGGTATCTGACATCACCTATCCCAAACATCGGGAGGAGCTGAAGTAGTCATTGAGGTTCAAAATTTGTCTAGTGTTTTGTTAAATGATACTTTGGTGGAAAAGATTTTTAATTTGAATACATGAGAGGGAGAACTGCAAAATTTTATAAACTTATTCGAACTTCTGCAAAATTTTATCTGCCTTCTTGATAAAGACTGTTGTTGAAGATAGAATTAGCAATAAATTGGTTTTTAGAAATTTGATACATAAGGAAACTTGAAAGGCGGAAATTGCCGAGAGGACTTAATCTTACTGTTGTCACTTGTCACCTGGTCTATATGGTATTTCATATTTGCATCATGATTCCTAGTTTGGTGTATGATCTTTATGTCATACTTTGAGGAATTGCTTGAACTCTCATGAAGTTACAACATTCATTATCTCCGGTGAAAACATGTCGAGTTAGTTATGTTTGTGAGACACTGTAACATTGCAGCAAGTTATCAGACATATTGTGTCATTTATATCTATGATGACCCACTAACATGTACTCCTTGCCTACAACCTGAAATTCAGAAGAAGCTAAAGCTAAAGGAGCTACGCAAGAAGAAGAAAGGATGGAAAAAGGTGGCCTGGAACGCATGAAGAAGTGGAGCTCCTGCTGGGCCTAACTGACATAAGAGTCGTTTCCTGAGTCCTTAGAATGGTTAAGATAACGCGGGATCAGTTGCTGTGGTGTGAAGACAAAATTCAGAAGCTAGATGTGTTAGAGGGTAAGTTGCAGAGAGACCCAAGTCCCATCCTTTTCCCTCTTTGACAGCAGAGTAACTTGCCCAATGGTCTCTAGTGACTGCAAGATTTTTCTGTCATTTTCTATTATTTGCTATTGTATTTCTTTCCATTGAAGCTGATTGGTTTCTCTTCAGGTTTGATAGCTCCCTTACTTTCCCTTGATGAAATACATTTGCTATAGTACTAATTTGTGCATGATTGATAAAAGACAAAAGTATAAGGTATTATAGCTTAATTATACATATTGGATATATTATTATCTTGAAGATTATATATGTTCAGACTAATTGATTAAGTTTAATGGTTTAAATTCTATCTTATATCTTTTGAACACAATATCCTTGGCTATACATTTTTCGGTATTACTGGATAAATATTTGTGGTTCTAGAATTAAGTTGTTACATGATTAATTTAAATTGGAGATAGAGATAAGGAGATCTCGACAACCATATCATCCAGCAAGATCCCGACAACCATATTTCAGCAAATATATCTTTTGGCATGGAGCATTAATTCAAAAAGAAAAAGATCGAGAAGATCTCGGCAGCAGCAGCAGTAACGTTGAAATATCCCCAGCATTTTAAAGTTCAAATTGTGGTTACAACTGATCGAGATTTTGGGGATAAAAGATCAGCAAACAACAAGAGCTCTCGGCTATAAAGATAGAAGGAAAAGAACGATCAAAACCACCTTTCACCAAGCCTTCTCTGCGCATCAAGAGCTCTCAAGTCTTCCGACGCCACTGCTGATTTTACTTGCTTTCTTTCTCTCTATTCTGTATTAGATTTATTGTTTTTGAGAGTTAGGAAGACTTGAGCTTCATAGTATAAATCAATCTCTGTTATACTAAGAGTATCATATACTCAAACGTATCACACTTCGGTGTGACAAAGGGGACTTTTATTTCTCTGTATCTTGGGTTGACTAGATGGAAGCGAGGTAGGCTTCGGGTTATAGAAGAGAGGAACTTCTTCTAGGTTGTATCTAGGACTCATAAGGAAAGAGGAATAAAAGTTGTTGAATCCTACGGGTTGGATAACCCTAGGCGAGGACGTAGGCTGGTTAAGAGCCGAAACTCGTTAACAAGTCATGTGTTGTTTATTTCTCTGTTGATTTTCTAACGTCCGATTACATTGCAGAATTAACAAGTCACGAAAAGTTCTGTTTAAGATCTTGAGATCGAGTTCAAGGTCTTGAAACTCAATATCTAGCCCTTGAAGTTGCTTGCTCAAAAGGACTTTTCGAAAAGCGCCCATACTCTATTCAACCCCCCTTCTAGAGTATTTGTCTATTATTGTTAATTACTTTAAGTACTCAATTCTTCAATTGGTATTAGAGCTTAACTCACTATTTGATTTTACAATCTGTGAGATCGATCATGAGTACTGTAGGAGAAGGTGGATTTGCTCAAGGAAGGTCGTCTAATCACCCTCCTCTTTTCTGTGGTGACAACTTTGTGCACTAGAGGTCTTTGATGAAAATGTTCATCATTGATCAAGACATGGAGCTCTAGGAACGCATAGTCAAAGGACCAACTACTCCCATGAAGCCCGGTGCTACCGCAGGATTACAAGTGGAGAAGACAGAAGCGGAATACACTCAAACCGATCATGAAAATGTGTCCAAGAACTTTCGGGCCATGCACATGCTATATTGTGGTTTGAATACTGATGAGTTGAATCGTGTTTCAACTTGCAGGAGCGCCAAAGAGATTTGGGATAAACTTGTAGTAACCTACGAAGGTACTAGCCAGGTTAAGGAAACCAAGATCAACATCTACCCATGGCAATATGAGCTGTTCAAGATGTTGTCTACAGAAACAGTTAAGGAGATGTTTACCAGATTCACTCAAATCATCAACAACTTGGACTCTCTCGGCAAAACCTTCAACAATGAAGAAAAGGTGAGGAAAATCTTGAGGAGCTTACCAAAGGCTAAATGGGGGCCAAAAGTAACTGCAATAGAGGAAGCTCAAAATCTGTCAACTTTTCCATTGGACGATCTCCTCGGTAAGTTGATTACCCATGAGATGGTTCTTGGTGAAGAAGATGGAGAAGTAGCCTCTACTGTAAATAACTTGGCCCTAAGAGCAAAGAAGGAAGAAGCTCCCTCGGATGATGAAGAGAGTGACAGTGAAGAAGATCCATTTGCACTCATCACAAGAGGATTAGCAAGGATACTCAAGATGAAGAAGCAATTTGCTAACCGAGAGTACAATGGCTCATCAAAACAGAAAGGTAAGCCGTATTCTTCCAATAAGAAAACTAAACCCATGGCTTATTTTGAGTGTGGCGATGCAGAGCATCTAGTCAAGGAGTGTCCATAAAAGAAAAGGAACAAATATCGAAAGGACAACCGAAAGAAGAAGGCTATGATGGCGGCTTGGAGCGATTCTGATTCTTCAAGCGAATTTGAATCCGAAACAGAACAGGCAAATCTATGCCTAATGGCGGATCAAGAGGAAACTCCAAAGAAGCATCTTGGAAATATAGTAAGGAATTTGATTTCAAGCCCTACTGTTGTTTTATCTGAATTCCTTCAAAACATGATTTTAAATGAAGAGCATTTTATAAATGAAACTAACATCTTGAAGGAAAAGAACCTGGGTGAGATGTCGCTAGAAATGAAAAATCTCAAAGCTTATCAGTCAGCCCTTGACAGTAAAGTCAAGGCCTTGGAGACAGAAAACTCTGTCTTGAAGCAAGATCTCTCCTCTCTAACGCTTTCCACAAAAGAGCTAGAGAAAGAGAAGATCTCGCTGGCTGATAAGTGTAGAGACCAGCAGACCTCTCTCATGCGCTTTACCCACTCCAAGGCCAATCTCGATAGAATGTTAGGTGAGCATCAATCATCCCTCAACAAAAGTGGTATTGGATACAACAAGAATTTTTCAAGGAAAGCTCCTACCACTTTTGTGAAAGCTAAAGGGAATTGGCGCACACCCACTTGTCATTTTTGTTGTAGGAAGGGTCATGTTAAAACTAATTGTCCATATTGTAGAAATGATCCGCATATTATTCGTAATACTTTTCCGTTTTATTTAAGAGAATAGGTAAACCAAATCTGGGCTCCTAAAGGGACAAGACCACCAAACATGGTCCATCCCGACTACGAATCTAAATTTGAAATTTGGTCTAGCCAGAAAGGTTGAATTTGGTTGTTTTGCAAGATATCACCAAGACTAAGGAGTATAAATGGATTCTTGATAGTGATTGCTCATGGCACATGAGTGGAAAAAGTTCATTATTTTCGGATCTAAAGAAGTAATCCACTGGCACAATTACTCTTGGTGATAAGGGAAAATGCAACATAATTGGGATAGGTGAGATTGGTAAGGATTCTTCTAATTATATTAATGATGTATACCTTGTAGAAGGATTAAAATACAATTTACTAAGCATCTCTCAATTATGTGATAAAGGTAATATTGTTGTTTTTGACTCCGGAAAATGTTTAGTAAAAAATAATAAATCTGGAGATTTAGTCCTAACGGAACCTTGCAATAACAACGTATATTCTATGAGCACTAACCAAGTTGCACGAACAAGTTTAAAGTGTCTCAAGGCCTTGACAGAAGATCCAAGGCTTTGGCATAGGAGACTTGGACATGTAAGTATGCACACGTTGAAGAAACTGCAATCCAGGGATTTGGTACGTGGACTTCTTGATCTCAACTATAAGGTAGATGAGTTATGCAATGCACGCTCACGAGGTATGCAAACTCGAGGGTCTTTTAAGCCCAAAAAGTTAGTAAGTACATCTCGCCCTATCGAGTTATTACATATGGATTTATGTGGACCTATGCGCGTCAAATCTCCCAAAGGTAAACAATATATTCTTGTCATTGTTGATGATTTCTCACGTTTTACTTGGGTATCGTTTCTTAGGGAATAATCAGAGGCTTTATTTGAGTTTTCAAAACTTTTCAAAAAGTTACAAACCTTGAAAAACATGCCTATTGTTGCTATCCGTAGTGATCATGGGCGTGAGTTTGATCAACTTAAATTTGATTTGTTCTGTTCAAAATATGGCATTTCACATAATTTTTTAGCACCTAGAACTCCTCAACAAAACGGGGTTGTGGAACGAAAGAACCGCACATTGGAGGATATGTCTAGAACTATGCTTTTAGAAAATGGTTTAGCAAAATCTCTTTGGGCCGAAGCAGTGAACACGACAAACTACATTTTAAACCGGTGCTTAATTCATCGTATTTTAAAGAAGACTCCTTATGAACTTTTTCATGGAAGAAAGCCCACTGTTTCCTATTTCAAACCTTTTGGATGTAAATGTTTTGTTTACAACAATGGCAAAGATAATTTGGGAAAATTTGATGCTCTTAGCGATGAAGGTATCTTTCTTGGTTATTCCTTACATAGCAAAGCATATAGGGTCTTTAACAAACGCACAAGTATGGTAGAAGAAAGCATTCATGTTATTTTTGATGAAAGCAATAATGGTGCGTTAAGTGATAGCTTTGCAGATCTAAATTTCCCTCCAGGATTTCTTTGCTGTGTCGCTTGTTTACTTTCAAGATGAATACCCAACTTACTTTGGATGAAAACTTAGACAAATTCTTAAAAATGTCCCAAGAACTTGAAAGATGTAATGATGAGATTAAAGACTCACACCAGGCCATTCTCCTACTTAATTCCTTGCCCTCTCAGTTTGACAATTTTAAAGATGTTATCCAGTTTAGCCGAGATGAATTATCTAAGGACAAACTCATTGAAGCTATCATTGAAAAAAATGAGATAATGAAAGTCTTTAAAATATAAGGTCTCAAAACTGACAAAAATGATAAATCTGATAAACCTGAGGTTATGTTCACCAAAGGTAAGGAAAAGAAGGGTAACAACAATAAGAAAAATAAAAAGGATAAAAAGGGGAATGGTAAAAGTGACAAGCATGACAAATCTGACCCTAATTCTAAGTGTAACTAATGTGGTAATCTGGGTCACTGGGTTAAGGATTGTAGAAAGAAAAAATGTGTAGAACAACTTGCCAAATCAAACCAAACTGAACTTTCTGCTTCTGTTCTTGAATGTATGAAAGATTGTCCTGTTGAATTGTTTATGTGTACTGAAATTGCTGATCATATGCCTGATAGTTGGATTTTAGACTCTGGATGTACCATGCATGCTACTCCTTGTGAACATTATTTTAAGCATCTTGATAAATCTGCTTTTGGTGATGTTATGCTTGGTGATGATACTTCTTTGAAAATCATGGGAACTGGAGATGTTCCACTTCTTATGCATGATGGTTGCATTAGAGTCTTTACCAATGTTAGATGGGTCCCAAGCCTTAGGGGAAGCTTAATGTCTGAATCTGCTCTTGAAGAACTTGGTTGTGATGTGTCTTCTAAAGATGGTATTAGAACTGTCACTAAAAATGGTAGGATTATAATCAAAGCTGTTTGGAGAAAAAGGTTATTTCATATCCTTGCTTCTAAACCTGAGATTAATGTTGCTGTGAGTTCTGAGCATATGACATTGCATGATACTCTGACATGGCATAATAGGCTTGGACATATAGGCAATAAAGGTCTCATGCATCTGCATAAACATAGTATCTTTTGGGAAAATTGTATCTTTGGTAAAGCTGCTAAACTGAAATTTCCTAAGTCATCTTATGTTGCTAATATTCACTTAGAGTATATACATAGTGACCTTTGGGGGCCTTCACCAGTCCCCACTGCAGGTGGCATGCGATATTTTATCAGTTTTATAGACCACTTCTCAAGAAAGGTATGGGTTAGTTTACTTAAAACAAAAGACCAGGCCTTTGAAGCCTTTAAAAGGTGGAAGGTCATGGTTGAATCCCAATCCAACCATAAAGTTAAATGTCTTAAGACAGACAATGGTTTGGAATTCTGCAATAATGAATTTGATTCCTATTGTTCAGAAGAGGACATTAAACGACATCTCATTGTCCCTGGCACACCACAGCAAAATGGGACAGTTGAGAGAATGAATAGAACCTTATTAGAAAAGACAAGGTGTATGCTTATCTCCTATGGGTTGAAAAATACCCTATGGGGAGAAGCTGTCATAACAGTTGCTTACCTTATCAACAGGTCCCCTTCTAGTGTCATTGACTTCAATACACCCCAACAGAAATGGACTGGAAAAACTCCAGCTCTCCATTATCTAAAACCTTTTGGGTGTGCAACATATCCCTTCATCTCACAGGGTAAGCTACAACCCAGAGCCCTTAAGGGTATACTTTTAGGATACCCTGAAGGTTTAAAGGGGTATAGGGTTCTCTTGCTTCAAGCAGGACCTTATAAAGTCATAACAACTAGAAGTGTCAAGTTTAATGAAACTGAATTTCCTTTGAAGAATAAACGAACTACCTTCTCTGAGCTTGCAGGTACCAATGAACAAACTACAAACTGGACAAATCAAGAAGATAATTCAGAACTATCTGATGAGGATGAGTACGACACTGGTAGGGTGCCCACACATGCCTGGAAAAAGACAAACTCGACATTACAAGGGGCAACAACAATACTTCATACACCAGAGCACCAAGAAGAAGATGAGTATGAAGATGAGGCTGAGGAAACATCTTTACCTTTCTCCTCTTCTTCTCTTCCCTCTACTTCTATTTCTGGTGATGTAAATGGCCTGTCTAAAGAGTCTCATGTAAAGTCCTTTGTTTTCTCCTCCACCCCTTCTGATTCTCATGCCTCTGCATCTACTACATCTGTTGCATCTATTACATCTGATAGTGCTGCATCTGTAAGTGTTAGCTTACCTAATATGCATGACTATCAGCTTACTAGGGATAGAGAACCTAGGACCATTATACCAAATAGGAAGTATAGCTATATTGTTGAGTATGCTCTTTTATCTGCTGAGCATGTTAGGCACCCCACTACTCCAAACTCTTACGAGTCAGCCATAAAAAGTGACTATGCAAAGCAATGGTTAGAGGCAATGAAAGAGGAAATGGGATCAATGTACACCAACCAGACTTGGTTATTGGTCCCTCATCCCTCGAAAACCCGTCTTATAGATTCTAAATGGATCTATAGGATAAAAGAAGGTCTCAAGCCCTCTGATCCACCAAGGTTCAAAGCAAGGCTTGTAGCCAAAGGGTTTTCACAGATAGAGGGGATAGACTATAATGATATCTTTTCTCCCGTAGTTAAGTATAAAACCATGAGACTTATGCTTTCTATGTGTGTTGTATTTGATTGAGAATTGGAACAAATGGATGTAAAAATTGATTTCTTACATGGTACTTTAGATGAAACCATATACATGAAACAACCAAAAGGCTTTATTAACAAAAGCCGACCTGATCACGTGTGCTTACTAAAAAGGTCCATCTGCGGATTAAAACAATCCCCAAGGCAATGGAACCTTAAGTTTGATACTGTGATCAGGAAACTTGGGTTTCATAGGAGTAGTTATGATACATGCCTTTACTTTAAGTATATTGCTTCTAAATCTCCTTTATATGTTTTACTATATGTTGATGATATCCTGCTTATAAGTAGCTCTATATTGCTCATTAGTAATACTAAAAAGGACTTGAAGAAATACTTTGACATGAAAGATCTAGGTAGCGCTAAGAAGATACATGGCGTCAACATAATTAGAGACCGACCTAATAAACAGTTATGGTTATCTCAAGATGACTATACCCTTAAAGTGTTGAAGAGATTCAACATGGTCAACTCTAAACCCACCTCTATACTCTTAGGAGGGCACCTAGAGCTCATCAAACAATCTTGTCCAACCAAACCCGAAGATATCAAGGAAATGGCTAGGATCCCTTATGATGTAGCTGTAGGTCTGCATCATCCCATACATCAGTTACATGGATTTGTAGATTCAGATTATGCTAGTAACAAAGATAATCGAAAATCCACCACCGCCTACTATTACACATGGGCTGGAAATTGTATTTCGTGGAAGTCACAGCAACAAACAGTAGCTCTATCATCCACCGAAGCAGAATATATGGCCGCCACTGAGTCCACCAAATAAGCTATCTGGCTAAAAGGGATAGTAAAAGAGGTTCTTCAGAGAACCCTGAAGCCTGTTCTACACATGGACAGTCAGAGTGCTCTATATCTCTGCAAAGATCCGATGTACCACGAACGCACCAAGCACATCGACGTTCGTTTCCATTTTGTAAGGGACATGGTTGCTGCAGGAGAGATGGACGTCAAGAAGATCAAAGGAGATGTAAACCCTGCTGACTTTGGAACAAAAATCGTACCTCCTGCCAAATTTTTTTTTTGCAGGGACTTTCTCCATCTTGGATGATGCCGTGCAATTATCGATGACTCCTGGTGACATTGAGGACAACATGAAGGTTCCATTTGATGGCCCTGTCACTCGTTCAAGGGCCAAGAAGATTCAAAATGCAACTAAGGCCTTTCTTGTCCGTCACCATGGGACTTTAGAGCAAGGATTCAGGCCACCCTGGATCACTTGGCTCAAGGTGGCCCCACCAGCACAGGAAGTGAGCTTACGTCCACACACGGAGCTCATGAAGACTCGTCAACACCCGCCATGAACCAAGCCATTCTCGACATACTCTTGGGTCACTCGGCCGAGTGGGCCAAACACCTTGTCGAGAGAAGTGGGCCGAGTATCCTATGCTTGGGCCGAGTTACATTAGTTGTTAATTAAGTTGTTATTTTATGAAAATAGATAAATAAGGTGGAATTTAATTATATCTCTTCTAGATATATTACTTGACCACCAAGTTATTATATTTCTATCTTCTTAGGTTTTATTTATCTTAAAGTTATTTCACTTATCATTAGATAGAATTAATCTATCCAAACCCCTTTCCTTTGCAAGGAAGGATTGGTTAGATATCTCATAGTTTTACTATAAATTTATGTTCCACACTTTGAATTAATCAGATTGAATATAGAATTGAAGAAACCCTTAACGGATCAAGGGTTCTTCGATTGTCAATCCCAAAGCTCTTGTTCTTAATATTTTTGGCCTTCACAAAAACACCAAACCCTCACCTTGTTCTTGTCGAGATCGAGGAAGCACATCGGCAACCCTACTCGACATAGGTGCAGCGCACCCGCAAGCCCAGCTCTTGGCGTCGTCCGCGGGCAAGCCGCTCCCAGCGAGCGCGGACATCTGCTCCCGCGCGCTCGCTCTCGCTCCGCAGTTCCCAGGCGCTTCCCTTCGCGCGCTCGCCTTCACCCTCGCTTCCAGCGAGCTCTCCTGCGCGCATCCGGCCACCCGCACACCCTGAGGTCGAAGCCTGTGTGCCAGCCCGCGTCCTAAGATTCGCGCATCCCCACTTGCCTCGCTTTCTCTCTCTCTGTCGCTATTACCTTGTCTCAAGTTGCTGAAAATTCTAAGTAATAATTCTGTCACTAAATCAGAATTCTAATCACTTGTTTGAATTGTTCCAAATCAGGAGATATCAAAGAGCATTGCAAGATCGGAGTAAATATACGGCGTGGTTCTTGATCTTGAGCCCACAGGCGAAGGATCGGGTATCCCAAACGTATCATTAGAGATCCACCATGACGAACAGGTACTGAGCCAATAAGGATCTAAGGGTCGAAGACACGGGCAAAATCCACTAGTGTTGAAATTGGAATACAAAGGCCTAGAACCTAGATTAGGAGGGCAAATTGTAATGCTACACTTAATCATGGTTCTAGACTTTAGGGGCTTTGGTTCAACTAGAATATTGTCTAGGGGCTGATTATGATTCATACTTGCATATATTATACTCTCCCAATAACATATACATATTATACATTAGCATTGCAAGGGTAAAACTTGTGGTCATGTATAAAATGACTATGCTATGGTAGAAGAGTTAAATATATGTTATAACATAATGTCTCTATTCAGACATTGTGGAAATGGGCCTAATCCGAGATAAGCCCAACTCACCAGAAGCCCAGCTCACCTCTTAAGCTTAGATTGGTGCCCTAAGCTAGAACGCTTCGTTTTAAGCTTCTAACGTGCACCTATATAAGTGGAAAGAGGGGCTAGGGTTTCTCAACTTGTTCACTCGGCTTCAGGTAATCCAACTTAGAGAATGAGAGAGAATGGAGCGGCGGCTAGGGTTTGTGAGGCGATCTCCCTTCTCCAGCCGATCAACTCAGATCTGAGGCACATCTCCGAGCGAGACCTCTAGATCTGAATCTGAAGAGCGACACTGCACCTGTGTCCGGCACCGGTTGTCTTCTCCGACAACCTCCGACTTAGATCTGGTTTCCGAAAACCAGATCCAGGAAGTTTCTTTGAAGCGCTTTGCTATTTCTCCTTGTTTCTTGCTTACTTACTTGTGATTACTTGTGTATGAGTCGTAATAAGCCCTAGATCTGTGTTGTAGTTAACTGAGTCCTGTAAACCTTCTTTGACCTAGTGGATTGAGCTCGAGTCTCCTCTTTTGAGGCTGTGTGGACGTAGGGATCTTATCCCGAACCACGTAAAAATCTTGCTGTGTCGTCTCTTGTTTACTTGTTCTTGTTATTACTACTTTCGATCTAGATCTCAGGGTTTCCCATATGTGAAATCTTGAGAAGTCAGATCTACAGTATTTGAGCCTTTTACCTAATGGCTTTGATCCTCTCCAATTTTCGCATAATGGCTTTGATCCTCTCCAATTTCCGCCTCCGGGCAACTATCCAAATTTCGGCACAAACCAATGCTTCGGCATGTTGTCACGAAACCAATCCTACGGCTTAGGCCACCACCAAACCGCCTATGGGTAATCCAAATTTGGCTCCGGCCATTACAAAATCGCTTCCGCCTTCTGCACTAACCAAAATATTTTTTTTTTTGGCTTTTGCTTCCAACTTTCGGCCAAAACCATATCAGCCTTTTGTTCATGCCTTTCGTTGTCCAAACCCCATGTCGCCCACACAAAACCTCTTAATCTCGAAGATCAGAAGACCTCTTACAAACCATCCAAATCACTCTACCATTTTCATCCGTCTGGAATTCTTCCAACTTCCAGCACATTTATGAATGGGGTGTGTCCAGTCGGGAATCGGCGATGAGTCAATTTTGCGATGCAAACTACGGAAGCTGCTCCTCATTCAAGCCCTCGCCTCCCGCACCGCCTTTGTTTCCGCTCACTCTGCCTATGCCGCCACGCTCTTCGCCACCGGCTTGGCCCTCCGGCGCTACGCCCACGGCGAGGCCAAGATTCCCAAAATCTCCACCGTCACATTTCCAGAGATGGATTTTTTTCAAACTCGAGAGACAACGCATGCGGGCTCCGACAACCACCATGGGGCAGCCGACACTAGGGGCCAGTCGCCTTCACTCCCTCCTCAGCTAGGACTACGCCACGGGGCCACCTCCCTGAACCCTGGCACCCCCCGGCTTGGAATTGGAAGGCTCCCACTACAACTTTTCAACGGAGATCTCATACAAACCCATCCGGAGATGCTTCCGATTAACATATTTACCCAGATTTCAGTCTCGATATCTCTCGCTTTAACTACGGGGGTATATTAGGAAAATAATAGTTGTTTATATTATTATTATTATTATTATTATTATTATTAGGATTTACTTAGTATAATTATTTCCATTAGTTTAATTATTTCCGACAATAATTGACGAAGACATGTTCTTAGAAGTAGATGAAGAGAGTATACCTGAGTTGTGAGACATATGAGATGTCGCTCCTGAGTCCATATACCAGTTGGGCTCGGGCGGAGTGAGGCTGAGAGAGTTGAACACCCGAGGATGCCCTATGAACCAGGGTACGGGCTCGGGGGTGGCAAGGGGCTGTGACCGGGGTAGCGGGGAGGAGGACCCCAGTAGTCCGACTGTGAAGACCACGGTGCATGCTGCTGATAAGAGCCGCGCCCACGACCCCGGAAGCGGTTGTCGTGGCCACGTCCACGGCCGCGAGGGTTGCTGTTTCCGCGGCTGGAGGGATGAGACGGTGGTCGAGGAGTGTACGGGGAGACATTCAGATTGTCGGACGAGACTAGGGCCTCAACCGGAGGCGGCTTAGGAAGTGTTGATTGACTCGCAAGGCGAGTCTCTTCAAGGATCAATTGGGAGCGAGCCTTGCCGAAGTCAGAGAGAGGATCCGTCTGTTGAATCATGGTGAGGACGGTATTGTACTCAGCAGGCAAGCCAGATATGGTGCGAAGGAGAAGGCGAGTGTTGTTGATAGGAGAGCCAACATTGGACAGTTGATCAGAGAGTTCCTTCATGTGCTTGCAGTAGGAGGAGACAGAGGAAAAGGACTCGAGGCGGGAATTCGCCAGTTGATGCTCAAGATAGCCCGCCCGTGAGTTCTTGTTGTCGTTGAAGAGATTTTCGATCTTTGTCCAGGCAATCTGAGCACTCATATTTGGCTCCAAGATGGTGAGTAATAGATATTGGGTGACAGTGCCATAGATCCATTGCAGGAGGACAGCATCGACTTGATTCCATAGGTCCTTAGTAATGCCTTCCGGACACTTGACAGAGGAGTCAATGTGGTCCAAAACATTATGAGCACGAGCGGCAACACAAAAAAGCTCCTTCCAGGATGGATACGGATGTTTTTTCAGCATCAAGGATGATGGGGATAATGCTTTTGACATTGGAAACGGCAAGAGCAGAGTGGAAAGTGGTAGGCTTGGGGGCATCAGCCATGGAAAATGGTTTTATGACCGGCGGTGGTCAGAATCGGTGGAGAGCGAGAGAGGTTATCAGATTTGGGGAGGCCGGATCTGGGCGGGGACGTCGCATGGGTGCAGGTGGAGGCCGAACCTGGTCGGGAAAGGGCTGAGCGGCGATGGTTGTATGGGTTATGCAAAAATGAGAGAGGGGAGAGGCGTTGGGTCTGGACAGTGGGTGACCGACGGCGGTGTGTAGGCCGGAGGATGGCCAGATCTGGTCAGCGAGGGGATGGAAAAGTGAGAGAGAGAGAGAGAGAGAGAGAGAGAGAGGCAGCTAGGTTGAGAGCTGTGAGCGTGCCAGGTAGAGATCGAGAGGGAGAGCGGTGGGGCGAAGAGTGGAAGGGGATGACCGGCGGCGGTTTGTGGGGGAGCACCGGTGGCGGCAGTAGGGAAGGAGGCGCGGGGGGGGGGGGGGGGGGGCGTCCGCGGTAGGAGATTAGGCGGAGAGGGATCGAAAAAAAAATTAGGGTTAATTTAGTTAAAATCCTAGAGGCTCAGATACCATTTTAGATTGCATAAATTTTTCCTTGAAGTTGCCATCATATCATTAGAGAATATATATATATATATATATATATATATATAGGGTGTGGTTCTGGTGTACACACCCCTTACGGTGTACCTTGTTCACAAATATTATTCGGTGAAATGTGAAACATTATTCCATTTATTCCGTGAAATTTGAAACATTATTCGGTGAAATGTGAAACATTCTACCGAATACTGTTATGTTTTCTTTTTCAGTTCACTTTAGATGAAAATGTTCCAATTCCACTGAATAATTTGTAACATTCTACCGAATAATGTTTAGTTTTTTTATTCATCTATTTCAAATAAAAGAAACCTCAATTACTTAAACAATACTTACAATTTATATAAATAATGCTTCAAATTTCACTAAATAATGTTTCACATTCCCCTAAACAATACTCACATTTCACCGAATAATGCTTCAAATTTCACCGAATAATGCTTCACATTTCACCGAATAATATTTGTGAACAAGGTACACCCTAAGGCTTGTGAACAAATGATCCGTACACTATATATATATATATATATATATATATATATATATATATATATATATATATATATATATATATATATATATATATATAGGTTACGCGAATGATAAATTACAACTAGGCCGTTATGCCCATTAACCTGTACAATATTTCAGTGGACTCAACTAATTAATTAACCTAGCATTTCTGTTATTACAACGTACCGTATAAAACCAATTAATGCTAATGATACAAGAAACAAAGATGATAAGCTAGCGTTACAATATATAAAAATTAAGTTACACTTTAATTGGAATATCAGTATATATAGCTCAAAGTTTTCGAACATCCAAGCTAGGCGCGCACAATAACATTAATTTGTCCAAATATATTAATTCATAGGTAAGTACATACAATATTCTAATACCTCCTTTGATCGTAAATAAACGATGTTTGACTTTTATACACGTAGTTTTAAGAGTTAAAACTATATAAAATCTTATTTATTACTG
Source organism: Persicaria tinctoria (assembly GCA_037127255.1). Classification (NCBI taxonomy): domain Eukaryota; kingdom Viridiplantae; phylum Streptophyta; class Magnoliopsida; order Caryophyllales; family Polygonaceae; genus Persicaria; species Persicaria tinctoria. The sequence goes on along the minus strand of JBANSL010000007.1, from coordinate 11,685,818 downwards.
AATTGATACTTTTTACAATTTAATACTTATTACTGTACCGTTCTTCAAGCCTCTAAAGCCCACCTCTTGCTAACCCTTGCTTTCAAACCGTACTTGGTCTGGAGAACAACGGAATACACTGGCACAACCTTCTGTTTCTTGACTATTTGGACGTTATAATTGTGCAATATAGTTGCAACAACAACCTTAATTTGCGTTAAAGCCACCTCTCTCCCTAGGCAAATCCTTGGACCCGAGTTAAATGTGAAGAACTTGTGAGATGGCTCGTGTTTGAATCCTCCATCATCAGCAATCCACCTCTCAGGCCTAAAATCGGCACAATCCTTCCCCCAAACCATCTCCGCCCTTGCCATGAAGTATAGAGGAATGATTACTATGGTTGATTTAGGGCTCACCTCATGGCCACTGGGAAGGATGTCAGGCTCATGTGGTGCCCGGGCTTGAAATGGAACCGGAGGATACAACCTTAGGGTTTCGCAAACAGAGGCATGTAGGTAGACGAGCTTCGATACGTCCTCTGGGGTGAGCACGTGTGGCTTCTCTCTATCATCATTCGGTATAACTCCTGTAATTTCTTCTCTAATCTTTGCCTCTATAGATGGTTGCTGAGATAAGATCCAAAAAAACCATGTTAGGGTCGCGGAAGTGGTGTCCTTCCCGGCTAACATCAGGCTAAGAAGGCTGCCCTTGAGGACTTCGTCGCCGTCTCCACAACGATAATGTTCATCCTCCATCAAATATGCGGTTAGCATGTCGTTGAAGTTCTCATCTTCTTTAATCTTTGAGGATCGCGAGTTGAACTCATCGTGTTTTATGGACACAATTGTGGATGAGAATTTGTTTAGAAACTCTTTGGCTTTCTTGAGAGCCTTCTCTTGTCCAAAACATAGCAGCCTCTGAAGCTTCCATATTTGCTCTGGGAGGAAATGCCTCATCCATACACTTTGCATGGCGTTGTTCATTGCCTGCACTCACAAATCAATACACCATATATATATGTAATCTACTGATATTGCAATTTGAATATTTGATCCATGTTACTTTACTTAAAGTTGAAAAAATTGGCGCTTTATGAAACTAGATCGAGTTAGTGAAGTTTGTAAGTTTGCATTAGAGTGATATGGATATATGGGTATATATCAATGAAATCATTGGTTCCCGACCGGTCCAAAACAATACGGGTCCAATATAAATCTATTATTATACGAGTTGATTGATATACAAAAATGCAATATAAGATCTAATACATGTTTGTATTATTTTTTTTAATACTTTTAAATGAGAATATTAATTATATTTAATCAATAAGCAATCATTGATATTATTTTTTTCTTGAACATTTATGTTGTTTATATAATATAAGTTATCCCATTGGGGATTAATCTAGCTAATTTATTATAAGAATAACATCTTGCAAATATGTAATAGAATTTGCTAAGCCCATTTAAATTGGTCCAGTTATCTATTTGCTAACCCAAGACATGATGTATCATATACGGAGTTTCTAGTATCTATCATCAAAAGTATTGGGGCATTTTTGATACTTATTTATATGAAAAAAATTAATTAAAAATAATATTTTATTGGGTTTTTCACTCCTTAAAAAGCGTGTCAAAAAGTAAAAGCCCATATATTTTGAAACGGATGGAGTATTATATACTCCGTATAAACTAGTGCATACTTGTTTCTGTATATGAAGAATACATTAATACAATATTGTAAATAATTTAGATGGATTCCAATGAATAAAATAATAATAGTCTAAATATAAATCATTTTTCCACCAAAAAATAATATAGCTAGATATAAATAATATTAGTTCGAGAGATTATATATAATTTTAATCTAAATATCTTTTATTTAGATTATCTAAAAATATAAACAAAAAAAATCACATTTATAAGGTAAAAGGTTTTTTTTTCTAATCTACCATTAATTAAATCTCATGTAATTTAATAGACATACGTTAGTTTACTAAAATATCAATGCACAGATGGCTTGTTGCTACATAATATTTTAATAAATTATTTTGGCCTCAAAAAATAATGTAGATATAAATAAAATAACACTTATTAAATGATTAATTTTGATATAAATAATTCATTCCACCAAAAAATAATCTAGATATAAATAAGATTGCACTTATCAAATACTACATATTTATTTATTAATATTTTTGGTAAGTATGACTATGAATTTTTTTTATTTATATTCTTGTCAATTAATTAAAATATATAGATAAATTGTGACTTATATAATTTTCTATTAACTATGACAATATATTATTTTATTAATTTTTTTTCATAGAATATATATCAACGACAATGTGTCACATACATTTTAGAGTAATGCATTAGAGTAATATATATGGATATATTGATACATTAGAATAAAATATATTAATGCATTAGAGTAAGATGGATATATTAACCCAACAACAATTAAGGCAATTTATTTGGAGGCATGGCTATCATAGTATCATATCATTTCAAGCTGCGATTTTGTGTCGATCCAATCGGTTTTACCAGTCATATAAACCGAATTGATTAATTACCATTAAAAAAATATATTTTTTTTATATTTTTTTTTAAAAGAGAGAATTGAAAGGAAGGATGTGTTAAATAATTATATATATCAATACCTTTGAGAATGGTACTTGTGACCACTGCAGGGAAAGGCTTTGTGGATCATTGCCAACAATCAACCTATGAGTCAAATCATAAGTATACCTTGAGAACAACTCCTCCAAGTCCACCACTCCACCACCGCCGCCGCCTAGGCTGCCCCCAGAGGCGACATGATCAAGAACAACCGCAACCCCCTTCTCCGCCTTCTCAAAAGCAAGCTCAGTCGACAACTCATTGAATTGCTTGTGACCGAAAAAAGATCTATGGATCTTCCGATGAGCCGCCCATTCCTTGGCCTCCGAGTTAAAGAGGCCATCCCCAAACACATCAAATATCTCCCTCGACTTGGGTCCTCGAGGGAAGTTCGCAAATCGTGTGCTCGATGTGTACTGGACATTCGCGGGGTCCATAGTGATCAATAGGTCTGTGCTAGAGAACCATGGACCCTTGACCAGGAAGGTGGATGTGTTGGTTCGGTTAGCAACTAAGGTGGCCCAGTCTAGCATTTTGTTGAAGTTGGCAACTAGGGCCGGGAGCATTCCGACGATCGGCCAGTTCCTAGGGAGGCCATTCTTGTTGCTAAAGGGAGAAAAGGGGAGGGAGAAGATGAGGATTAGGGTAAAAAGGAAGATTGCAAGGCATGATAATGCTAGAAATAAGGCAGCCATTGTTGTAATGGGGTTGGAGTACGTTGGCTTTGGTTCATGTAAGATGTTTATATAGACTGGGATACACCTAGCTTCTATTTAATTTTGATTTTTTTTTTATAAAGTAAAAATTCGAGATCAGACAAGTCTGATTCTTGATAGGTCGCCGCGATAATACCGACAGATGGAAAAAACGTCACAAATAAGGACAATAAAAACCAACAATTCGACGATCCGCAGCTGACTGAAGCGAGAAGGAAGAGAAGTTGTCAATGAAACCATGGAGAGTCAGACATCAGTATTCAGTCGAAAACACTAGTGGAAGGCGAGCCAAACACTATTAAAATAGCACCACTATTGGAATATCAATTATAGTTTCTATTTTATTACTTGTGTATTTTCCACGTATTTTTGGATTTGAACTTGATATATATGTTAGTAGAGCTGGCGAAATCTGACTGATCCGAAAACCCGACACGACTCACCCGAACCCGAACCCGACCGAAACCCGAAAATCTAGAGTCATCCGTAACCCGAATCTGAGACCGAACCCGACCCGAACTTGACCCGACTCGAAACAGACCCGAACACAGATAAACCCGACCCGACTCTAAACCCGACGTGACTTTGAACCCAACCCGACCCGACTTGAAATGGTATTTAACATCAATATTTTAATGCTTGAATGTTAAATATATTTTTTTATTTTAATACAAGTTTATGATTATACTTTTAACATATAAAACACCAATTATTTTTGTTAATTGTTATCAGATGAATAAGAACCAAGTAAAATCAACAGATAAGTGGATAAGTCAATGAGTCAAGTAAGTCAACCGATGAGTCAACGACAATGAGTGTATTCAACCAAGTCAAAATTACATATTCAAATATTCAACGGAGTCAAAATCATTTATTTTAAGTAAATTACATATTTAAGTATTCAACTGAGTCAAAATCAATCCAAACGGGTCGAATATGATTCGATCGAAAACTCAAACAAACTATACCCACTTTGATTCGAAACCCGAACGAGCCCAACCCGCCTCTTGACCCGAAACCCGAACGAGCTCGACCTGCTTTGACCCGAACCCGAATGAGCATGACCCGATTTAACCCGAAATCCGACCAATCTAAAATTCGTTATGATCGAACCCGACTCGGCTAGTACCTGACCATAAATTTTACCCGAACTGACCTGGCCCATCAGTGACCCGACCCGAGCAAGCCTGACTCGAATCCGACCCGAACGACCGAATTGCCTACTCTATATGTTAGTATGTGTTTCTAAGGTAAATATTTCATTAAAATTATTAGTTCAACTTATTTGATATCCAATAATCACCCGCACCACCCGCTCACTCGATCGCACGGATCGGATGAGCGTGAATGATTTGCGAGTGATATGGAGCAGGGCGAGTAAAGGTTTATACTTTATACCCGTGGGCCATGAGACAGAATGATGATTTTCACTCATAACCCACCTCATTTCCACCTCTATTCATGACTGATAATTCATACTCCCTTCGTTAATTAAAACATGTCATTTTAGGAAGTAAATCATGTTAAGAAAAATCTGTCATTTTAGTTATTTTGTTATCCACTTAACGAAATTGCCCTTATAATGATTAGATAGTTGTTAGTTGTAGTTTTTTAGAAAGTAAAAAAAATAGAGTGATAATCAGGGTTATAATTGTATTTTTGTTTGTTTTCTTAATAAGCGTGTCGATTTCTAAAATGACAAGTTTTAATTAATTGAGGGAATATTATTTTTAGTAATTTTCCCTACATATGTGTGTGTACTAAAAGGTTATTTTTTAGTCATTTTCCCTACATATGTGTGTGTACTAAAAGGTTATTTTTAGTCATATTTCCACTTTTAAATTTTTTTAATATTCATTTAAACATAAGGTATTATATTCAGATGAATGTTAAGAAAATATTCAGACAAAACCTAGAACATTAATTTATTCCCACTTTTTAAAATTTTTGAATATTCATTTGAATATAAGGTATTATATTCAGATGAATATTTAAGAAAATATTCAGATGAATATTAAGAAAATATTCATACAAAACCTAGAACGTTAATTTATTCCCACTTTTAAAATTTTTTAATATTCAGATGAATATTCAAATAATGTTCAGATGAATATTCAAATAATAATCAGATGAATATTCAATTAACATTAGACCTTTTAACGTCATGCATATTTCTTATAAATGTATAAAATGTGTTCATTTATTAAAGGCAATATTTTTAATTAATGTGTTTAGAAATATTAATTTCCATAAATATATAAATTTTCTATTAATCGTAGTCATTCGTTAGATTTTAATCCAATGGCTAAAAAAGAGTCGCACGAATGCATTATAAGGAGTGAATGCATATGAAAGCTCCCCTATATATATAATGCAATCAATAAATATTGAGTCAATATTTAACTTGTTGTATTCTTAACATGTAATAGTTTATAACTATATAAAATACATTTAAACTTGTATAACTTCTTGCCAAATTATCAAAATAAGTAATATAACCTATGGCTTTGAAGCTCTCGATATGTGTGAATGTCAATTTAAGTAAGATATAATTTTCAAACATTTATAATTTTTTTTACTCAGATGTCCAATTATGACGTATTATATATCAAAACAAGATATCGACGATGAGAATCTCCACCTTGGCTCCGCCTTTGGAGATATACATTCTTGATTAATTAATTAATTAATTAATTAATTAATATATTCATCCCAAAATATACTACATACGTATTATGATTAGGTAGAAGCCTAGAACGCGATTTTACAAGTTGTAATGTAAATTATGTAATTGCATATATATGTATATGGCCGTGATCGAACAGTCGTATATCCATCATCACTACTACTACTACTTGTTTTGAATTGAAAGATAAGGTGTGTTGTTATGGTTAGCAAGCGGGTTCACAAGATTTGTCTACCATCATTAACTTTTGGTGCCTCTCAAAGCTCAACAAGATTTGTTGTCAAATTAAATCTCATAGATGATAGATGATAGATGATAGATGATAGATGATAGATGATAGATCAGAGTCTCTAAAATAATGTATATGTACATATAGCTAGCGACGATAAAAACTAAGGCTCCGTTTGATACGTAACGTACAACTCATCCATATACATAAAATACAACGTACTTATCCATATCTTCGACCAAAAGATCTTCCGATCCAATATAAATGCTCTCTTTCAATTCATTTATTTAATTTGTTGGGTTGGACCATGTCCCTTTGACCTTGACATCCTGTTCTTACATCTCCCGAATACTTGTCTTTTAACACAAATTATATTAAACATATCCTTATGACATGAAGGACACAACGTCCTCCACACGCAACAAAATGGTGATGCAGTTCAAGCTTTAATTTTAAACCCTACCTACATCCGTTGGTCACGGCAAATTAACTAAATCAATAATACAAATATCTAGAATCGTAAATGAGCAAGCTTTAAACTATGTCCAGTCTATTCGAGTAGTTGTCACGTTGTTTGATGTCGGTTGTCCAGTTAATATTAACTCATAACGATTCAACTTTAAGATAAACCCCGGCCCACTAGCTTCTTCTACAATGGCTTCTCTCTGAATCTTCAGATTTATTTCCACCTGGTACCCATTAAATGCCACGCCCATCATTCCCTCCCATATCCTTATATAGATCCTCATATCATTGGTCACCAATCCTCCTCCTTCACTCTTTGCCGGCGCTTCTCCTTCCTCCATTTAATTCTCCTCCTGTAGTGCATTAATGTGGATTAATCATTGGACTGAGGTGGAGTTTCAATGCTTATATACTCTCCCCCTCCTCCCTTCTCCCTCCTCTTCCTCTTCAGGCCTTTTTGGCGCAAAGGGTTGGCGGGAAATTGGAATCCCCTCACTGTTCACACAGTCTCTGTCAAACTCAAAGAGCTCTTTTTTTTTTCTAATCCAAGTTGCCTTTTTTCTCCCTCTCTTGCCTCTCTCCTCTGATGTAAGTCCGGCCTTCAACCCCCCCCCCCTCTCTCTCTCTCTCCCCTTCCTTTTCTCTCGCTCTCTACCTCTCTCCTCTATGGTGTCACACAATGCACAACTAGCCCCCACCTTCCATACCTGCTACCGCCTGCCCGGGTTTCCCAGATATCCGGTTTCACCCAATTATAAATCGGGTTGGGTTAACCTTGCAATACTTTAGGTTTTTTGGGTTAGTTTGTGCATTTCCCTCTAAAATTAAGTCGTGATACATGCATGACTATGCAAAATGGACTTGAAGATCCCTTCGTGTTGAAGGAGAGATATATGTTTTTGGGTTTTCTTGGCCTAGGTTACTTCGTGATGCAGGACCATCCAAAACACCTCCGGACACACCTATACTTGGGGATGGACGTATGATTCGAGCTCACGAGAATGAATTCATCCTCAAGAGGAAGAAGAAGGCTCCACCATGGGAGAAGGTGCAAAGGTGGAAGCTTGACGTTTTTGGGTTCGTTCAACATTTGACAGCTTTTTGACGTCTCAGTAAAATGAGTCGTACGGATTCAATATTAATTGGATTGGATGGTGCCATACCTTGTCGGAAAGAGGACGAAGAGATCTACAACTTTGTTGTTAAAGGTTTTTCCAGATTCGACATGGAGCTTGGCCGAAAATCAACATCTTGGAGCTGTCACTGTTTTTAAACGGAAATAAGCAAGGTCGCGCGGGCGTGCAGGAGGGCCCTGTTGGTTGCTGATCACCGAAGCCAGATTGCCGGAGTTGGACTTCTTTGATTTGTTATTTTGAAGCCTTTATTTAAGAATGTTATTTTAGGATATTTTAATTAATTCAAGACTAGCAATAGTAGAAACCTCGCGAGGTTTGGTGATCCAGGTAATCACACGTCCTCTCCTTGTGCCTCCAAGTTGTCCGCTTGGTTGTGTAAGGTTGTAGAGGTGGGCTTTATAGTCGTTGGTATTTGGTTCTTACCCTCTTAGGAGGCCTGGGTCTTTGCCTCGTTCTATTTTAGTTCGAATCAGTCCACTATCGGTCGTGTCTTGTTTTCAATTCGAGTCTTTATTCTTGTTCATCGAGTCTTTGCTTCCGTTCTTGTTCGTCCTTGTTTGATTCTCGAAGATCGGGCCACCCTACGGCTAACACCGTATCAAATTGGTATCAGAGCTTTGGTTTCCGACATCAAAGTTGTGTCTTTTGTTTCTCTAAACACAAAAAATACAAAAAAAAAAAAGAGTATTTCTTGTTCTTGGTTTTTACTTCTCGAATTTTTGAATTGATTGCTACTAATTAATCCTTTGTTTGTGATTGTTGTGTTGCACATTAGCCCAAACACAGCCTTAAGCCGAGACCCTCCTTTGTATAGCCGACAACAGTACGTGATATCAATTTGCAATTGCAAATTTGCAATCAAATCCTAGTCGGCACCTGTAACTAAGGAATTTGTTTCAATCCTAGTCGGCATACACACACAAATTCACAAACCCTAGTTTGCTTTCTATCTTTGGCTATCTTGTTCTATCCTAGATTTATCTATTTAATTTGTTGAAATTTGTGGTACATATATCTCATATTTTCTATCATAGATTATCAAAGGCATAGATAGATTTATTTACCATATATATTTAGCCACACCATCACCTATATATATTTCATTAGGGCTACATAAATTTTATTTTTCTTTCACCATAGCATATAATTTTTTAGAGTCCTTTATTTCATAGATAGTTTTCTTGCATTAGTAAAAAGAGAGAGAGAGAGAGAGAGAGAGAGAGAGAGAGAGAGAGAGAATACATTCAAAGCTTAATCCTAGGAGGATAAAATTCACTAGGGGCAAAAGTAAGCTTTCAAAAAAAAAAAAAGGATTGTATCTAGTGCAAGAAAGCTTAAGGACCAAATTTGGTGAATTTGCTATAGCCCTAGTCACAACCTTCAAACACATACCTCCCAAACCATAATTTTTTTTTTAAGCCCTACCTTGCAACTACAACATCCATACTAAGGATTTAAATCAAAAAGAGGTAAAAATTCAAGTTCTTCTTTTCTTTTCTTTATTTTCTTTTGTTCTTTTTGTGTCCAGTTCTGGTCGAGTGTCATTTGTTTTGGTCGAGTTCTGGTCGAGTGTCATTTGTTCTAGTCGAGTGCGACCTTGCTTATTCTCGTCTAAAAACAGTGACAGCTCCAAGATGTTGATTTTCGGCCAAGCTCCATGTCGAATCTGGAAAAACCTTTAACAACAAAGTTGTAGATCTCTTCGTCCTCGTTCCGACAAGGTATGACACGATCCAATCCGATTAATATTGAATCCGTACGACTCATTTTACTGAGACGTCGAAAACCTGTCAAATGTTGAACGAACCCAAAAACGTCAAGCTTCCACCTTTGCACCTTCTCCTATGGTGGAGCCTTCTTCTTCCTCTTGAGGATGACTTCATTCTCGTGAGCTCGAATCATAGGTCCATCCCCAAGTATAAGTGTGTCCGGAGGTATCTTGGATAGTCCTGCATCACTTCGCATATATGTTTATCTAATGAAATTTTAGATAGTTCGAAATTTTTGTAATCCTAAAGGCAATTTATAAAATAATTAAACGCATTTGAAATCTGCGAGGCAAAGAAAGGTGGTGTTTTCATCCCACGGCACATTTTTGTAGTTTTAAGGGTTTCCACGTATAAATTGTTCGTTCTTTATTTTTTGTGGTTTATTCGGCCTACAATTCTTTAGTAACTTTAACACAATCAAATCTTGTTAGTTTAACGGAGAATGATGACATGTAATGATTAATAGGTCACGAGTTCGAATACTCCCTCTCCCATATTGTAATGGTTTAAGAGCCTACATATATATGAACGGAAAAAAAGGAGTAAGTTTGTGATTTCCGGTGTCCTACAAAAAACTCTAGAGAGAGGGGAGAGCTCCTTCTCTCAGAATTGTGAAACCCGATTTGTGAAACCCTAATCAATTTTACAAAATCTTCCGTCTCAATCCCCTTTAGGTATCAAAATTTTGTGTTCAATCCTTCGTCTCTCCCCATCTCTATGCTTGATATGTTCTATCCTCTTCCAGATTTGGCTTGGAGATTTGTGATTTTAGTAAGTTTGTGCAAAATCATGGGGCTTTGATCTTCCTCCCCTTTCTTGGTGCGTTCCTCCTGTGATTTTGGGGATTCTCATCCTCCTCGTCTCCTCCTCCGGCCTCCCTCGCTGTCGGATCCTGTCCTCACTTCCTCGTGTACCCTTCCTCCTCCGTTGTGCTGCGCTTGTCAGCCTGTCTGCGCCGTTAGGCCTCCCTTCTCCTTCCGTGTCCAAACCTGGGTGGGACTCGGCGGTTTGGGGGTTCCTGTTGCTCGGTCCGGCCTGGGTGGTTCCTCCTCGCCAATCGCTTGGCCTTGGGTTCTCGACCGGTGTGCTCTGATGACGGGGGTTGTCCTCTCCGGCTTGTTGCCGGCGTTGCTCTCCCCTCCTGTGTAGATCAGTGCTTCGGGCCCAAGGTAATTCCTTGGGCCCGAAGTTGCCCGATACCTTGAGCTTCGGGCCCAAGGCAACCCAAGCATTTTATGTTTAAAAAAAAAAAAGAGGAATGTTTTTTCTTTTGAAAAGTCCCGAAAGGGTTTTGAGTATAACCACCCGAAAGGGTTTGAGAAACTCCCGCAAGGGCTTGTCCATACTTTTGCAGGTGAAAGCTTGTTGGCTTTTTATTTCGAGCAGTTTGCGGCTCTGCTTCCGATGTTTTTAGGCGATCTTCTGCTTGGTTGGGGGGCGTGGAGTCTGTAGTCGGGTCTGGCTGGGGTCGTGGTGGTGCGCTCAAAGGCGACTCCGTATTCGGGATAGAACTTCCTTGGAGTTCGTCTGCACTACCTACAGGAGTTAGTGTCCTGCTATATTACTGGCCCGCGGTGCTACTGTTCGGTGGTGCTTGGTTGCGTTCTTCGGTGGCTTCCTCAGCTGTTCGGGTGGTTGATCTTCTAGGATCGTTTGTTGTAGAGCTAGCTTATTTCTGTTTGGTTCATTACGCTTGTTATTGTATTTCAGTTTATGTTTTAGATTGCTCTGATTAGACGGTTTCTCCGTCTGCCGACTTCGGTCGGCCTCTCAATGAGTCAGGCCTGTCTGACTTTCGAATTTTTACCTAATAAAAAAAAAAGGAGTAATTTTAACACAACATTCGAAATCCAACACATAAAACAGTTTGAAATAAAATAATGTAAAGCATTCAAGCAAACAAATCTGAAACAAATTGTTGAGATATGAAGCACTAATTAAGGTTAATAAAAATAAGGTCACTAAATCCAAATTGCATATAGAATTACTAATTAAGATTGGTAACTAAATGAACACATATCTTATTTAAATGCCAATTCAAATTTATTTTCAATAGAAGTTGTGATATGAAACACAAATGGCATTATGAATGCCAATTCAAATTTATTTTCAATAGATCGAAGTTATGATATGAAACACAAATGGCATTATGATCGATGATGCGCACCCTATATACACTGCAAATTAACATTCAATTGGACATTGTTTTAACGTTGAATTGGACGTCGTGTTGTTGAGTATTGGATTCACAACGTCCTTTTGCACGTTTTTTTGTGACAGAGAGATATTGTTTCTTAATAATATTTTTCCTAGCAATGTTTGATCCGTGTTGCTAGTCCGGTTCATCCAGACCTGATCCTTCACTTCACATCAAGGAACGTCAACAAATTCTCCACTCAACAACGTCCAATCCAACGTTTTGTACAACGTCCTTTTCGACGTTGATTAGTGACGTGATTTGCGGTATATATAGAAACACCCTTATGATGGACCCATGAACTTTATTCCCATGAAAAAATTACTCGTTTACGGTGGTAGGACAACAAACATAAACCTAGCAGTATTAGTATATAACTAGTGTAACACCCGTGCCTTGAAGGCACGAGAGCTTGATCCATTTTAATTTGAACATCATTTTATATATCTATACAATACTATATTAATATACACACACACACGTGTTTACAACAAAAATATGTATAAAGTATTTTTTTTTATAATTTATAAATTAGTTGGAAAGAGATACGATACAAATTTTGAAAATGATTTAATAAGGTAGTTAAAGTAGTAATAATATTCAAACACACCTCCTAATATAATTTGAAATAAATATATAATTATTGTCATTAGCATAGATCTAAAAAGTAAAATATAAGCTCCCATACAAATATTAAAAAAATCATAAGCACGTGATTGTGTGAATAATTTTGAAGTTATGTAGATATACATAACTTATTCATTATTTTCATGAGAAAGATGGTTAGAAAAAGAGGGAAATAAAGGTAAGATGGTAAAAAAAATCCTTAAAGGTAGAAAAGTGATCTAAGAAGTATCATCCAAGATGTAAATTAAGCATTAGTAATGCTTGTGAGTCTTAAAATATTATTTATTTTTCGATAGTCATTTAAGATGTCTAAAATAATTAAATTATAATTTTTTTTTTGGCTCTAATCGATTTTTATAATTAAATTTTGAAATCGAATATTTAAAAATTGATTATTACATGTTCGTTGTATGTAGACATTGTGGAGAATATTGCAATCAGTTAAATATGATAAATCAACGATTTCAATATCCAAGAATAAAATCAGCCAAGAATAGATCACAAATTGACATACAACATATCAAATTAATATTGACCAATGATAAAATAAGAAACAGATATTTTAAAATTTCAACAATAATATTGACCAATGAGAAAATACCATTTGAATAAAAAATTCAAGTTTAATTGTGGAGGTGACACATCAGCAAAATGATAGTAGAATTAATATTATTAATAGATTACCTATTATCGAAATTAATTTATAAAATTTTTGAAAAAATAATATTTTATATAATTTTTTCCATCCTAACAAAAGCGTGAATGAATATTAAACAACATATTTAGCTAAACGAATAGAGAGAGTAGTAAATTTTAACATGATTGGGATAAATGTGATATAATAAACAAATATTTAAATGAATTCAATCCGTTAAGATAATGAATGTGGGCAATCCGAGTACATCTTTGATTAATTTATTTGAAAATGAAATACTTGCATGGTTGGCGAGAAAATACGAACATATGTGAAAGTTAATTTATACTCTGTAACATTTTATAAACGGACAATTGAATATGGGTCTATGTAGAGTATAAATTTCAAAAAATAAAATATACCAAGATTCAAATGTAAGTTCAATGTATGTAGACGAATTATGAGAATATTGCAATCGGAAAAAAAAATGGAAACATATCTCAATATTTACGGCAATATAATCGAAAATAAATAAAAAAGGAATGGATTCCAACCATATTAATTAAAATAGGAAACAAATATTTTAAAATTTCCATAATAATATTGACCAATAAGGAAATCTCATTTGAATAAAAAATTCAACTTTAATTGTGGGCGTGACACATCAGTAAAATGCTAGCAGAATTAGTAATATTAATAGATAGATGTGTAGAGTAAAATATGAAAAACAATGAAATTGGAAAAGTACATATTTACATCATATACACCAATTGAATAACACATGGACTTTCAATGAGATTATTTTCCATAATATCGCCTTATTCAATGACATTTGTTATAATTACAAATACAATTACTTTATCATTCGCATGAATAGAAAGGTCATCATTATCTTTAATAATATAAAATTAAGCAGGAAGGTTACGAATCAACATTAAAACCAACTTTGATTTTTTAATCACTAGCTTTTTTCCATCTTTCGTAAACGAGTCTTTCTGCATGTGCTTTTCAGCCTGATCTTCTTCTTCTTTCTCCTTGTAGAAATTTAAAGATTCTCCCTCTCATTGTAACGGCCCGCACTACAAAAAATAAAGAAATTAGCAACGCTACCTAGCTTCGGCAGGGGGCTTGGCGTGGAAATTGATCCCTTTTGCCACCCTAGTAGCTTCCGCAAGGGTTTACCGTAGCTAATGGGTCAATTTTATCACCCTTGGTAGCAACGGGAAGGTTTGCCGTGGCTATTAATTTGGTTTTTATCATTGACTAGCTACGGCAATGGAGTCCCGAAGCTAACTTTATTTATTTATTATTTATAATTTAATATATACATATATTATAATATTATAATTCAAGTATTTGTAAGTTGAAACCCTAGATCCTCTATCTTTCCCCGTCTATTTTCAGATCTGAACCTCAACCTCCCTTCTCTCTTCCGTTCACACACCTCAAACTCATATTAGTCATATCCGAAAGCTTGAAGCTCCCTTGGCGTACTCCGCTTCACCCCACTCGTTCTCCCTCTACTGCTCTCTCTTTCTCTCTCCCGCCATTGAAGAGCCCAAAATCGAGCTCCAGACGTCCTTCTCTTCCCCTCGCTTGTCTCGTGAAACAGCGATTTCACTGTAAATCGGGAAATCGAACGAAGAGTAACGACAGGGATAGAGTCTTAGCTAGAAGATCAACAATGATCTCGAAACTAAGCTTACCAGAGCCTAGGAATCAGCTTCAAAGTGAAGAAGAGCCGAAACGAAGGGAATCTGATGAACGAGTATTCAGAGAATTTGGGATAATTGGGAATTGATTTGTAATTGGATAACTCACAAAGCCACCAAGGGCTAATACATATAGATGACGGGTTTTCTAAGGACGGAAATAACGAACCGGTTTATACTGAACCGGGAATTACAAGAAAAGGCCGAAGCCCATGGAAATCTAAACGGGGCCAAGGCCCATTACTTATTGGAACATAATCCAAAACTTATAAAAGCTGTTGCAATACTCCCTCCTCCAGAAAATCCTTGCCCTCAAGGATAATTTCAGAAGTCAGGTATCGAAGGATGGGTATTTGGCGACAAAGTCTTGATAAAACTCCCATGTAGCCTGCTCCCTGGGACACTACTAGAATACTGCAATTAGACATTATATGATTTAAGTCTGTCAAAAAAACGACCGATGTTAAATTTATTTATTACATCAAATAATAAATCTGTGATGTTAAAAAAACTTAAGACAATAGTTGAATATTTTGACAGATGTTAAATCGTTAATTTGAAAAAATTTAAACGCGCGCCTTGTGAATTTTCTAATTGTTTTGAACGCCCGCTCATACTTAGATTTTTTTTTAAACACGCGCCTACACTTAAACAAAACAGGAGGTAGTGTGAACAGATTGAATCATTTCATCCAAACCTCTCCATTCTCTTAACTCAAAACAAAAAAAAACTCTCCGTTCTCTATTCTCTCTCTCCTCGCAGCCACCACCGACCTAGTTCCTTTCCTCCTTCCTCCAGAAACTCACCTTCTACAAAAACAAACCCTAGCTTCTCCCCACTTCACTTCCTCGTCGTTCATCTCGCCTACACCCCCGTTCAACTTTCGTCTTTCGTGTTCCATACTGACAACGATAGACAAGGAGATGGGGCTACTGCGACTCAAAACGCTATTGCGACTAATTTGTCAAAGCCATTGCCGGATTCGTCCTCTGATGTTCCCGAGTCGGTTGTCCAAGTTCTAGATCTGAAGTCTTTTGGTAGCAGATTCAGGTTAGTCTCTCCCTCTCTCTTTTGCTGTATCTTTTAGGGTTTTTTATTGCTAGATCTAGCCACTGCGGGTCATGTTGTGTCACTTGATAGGTCATAGTTGAGATTAGTCTGATTCGTTTGTTAATTAGTGACAAATTCGTAGGTTTAGGGTTTTCTTTGAGCATTTGATTTGGATTCCGGTTGTTATGTATGGGCATTAGGCTTAATGGATTCATTTGTTGTTTCAGCCAACTCCAATTTGGTGCAAAGAAACCTTAATTTGATTTCAATCGTTTGTCGACTTGAGAGTTAAATATTTGGTTGAGATATTTAAAGGCTTCCATTGATTTATTTCTTGCTTTTCCCATATTCCTCAGGTTTGCCCTTATGGAAAAGGGAAACTCAAAGGGGTCCTTCAAGCCAACTTTGCTGGCATGGTTGGTTCGGGTTCCATTCAAAATCTGGGTCTCATTCGGATAATCAATTACAGCCTCAATGATACCCTAAACAAACCTGAAAAGTGAGCACCTTCCCTTTAAACCCTAGTTAGATTATGATCTGATAGAATGCACAAGTCCCTTTTCATTGTCCCCAATATGTACTTTTCTTTGCATTTGATGGCTCCCAGGTGAACTTAAACTTTTTATCTATTCGCATTGCAGGTTTGCTTGTGGGAGATTGCATCTGGATCTCCTCTTTCTACATGTGAAGTTTCATATGAGGTAGGTTGCACATCTTAAGCAATTAAAAGATTGAATTCATCTTGGGAAACACATCTTCTGTTATTTTTAGTGCAACTAATGAGCTTTTAACCACAGTCTTGCAAGTGAATCCATTCATTAATTTTTGTATCTAAAAATATAGCCTTCAAATAAAATTAATCAACAATGTTCTCATAGAACAAGTTCATCTTGGGAATGCTCAAAATTTGATGTCCTTACTCTCTACGATGAGATTTGGAGTTGGAAATTTGTTCTGAGCGAAGATAGAACTCTATATTAAAATTTCTGTATGTTTTTCTTTGATATACTTTTGTGCTGTATTTGATTCACTTATTAGATGTTCTATCCTTTCTGTTGAGCTCATTTTTCACTTGACTTGGTGGTCGACATAGAGTATTAGTCTTGAATCATTTTGGCTTTGAGGATATTCACAATCTTGTCAATTATCATACATGTTTGCAACTTGTTCATACAGTTAAACTCGTGCCTTATTTTTTTTCAAATGGGCTGGTGCAACTGAACCTAGTGGGGATTATCCTTTTAGCCACCACAAATTAACTGTCCAATTTTATGAAGTATCTGTTGCACAGGACAGGAAGTTGGAAGCTTTGGTGCATAAGGCTATTCTAGAGTTGTGGAGGCCAGATCCAAGTGAACTCACTCTCTTGCTTTCACAGACACCCGACTCTATCCTTCTACAGGTTCTCAATTTTAATATAGAGTTCTGGATATGCTTGAGAAGTTTACGGGGGACATTATTTAACCAACATATAGTGTGGAGGTTCTCAATTTAACTGAACTTGAACTTAACCGAGTGGATATAAGGGTTGGGCTAACAGGTGCTCTTTACTTCATGGATGGGTCTCCACAAACAGTTCGACAATTACGAAAGCTCGTTTCACAAGTAATCTATTTTTACTAGTTTAAATTATTTTATATTATTGTTACCTGATATCTATTTCATACATATCTTTTTTGCCTTGATTCCATGATATTCTTATATTTACTTCATTGTTAAGTGACGTTAGTTTACCTATAAACATTGGTAACCTTTTTTTAATCAAATTTTGATCCTTCTTTCCCTTACAGAATAAATAACCAATATTTTTAATCCAACCAGCTACAGACATAAGTTTACTTTAGAAATTTTATAGAGCGTTGTAAGATCCAAGTTTGGTTCCGTGTCTTTAATATTTTCCCATTTCATTCCTATCCTTTTTGTCAGTTAGGTCTTTAAAGTTTGATATGCTCACTTTTAGTAGTTGTAACTAGCTAGGATGTTGGTGTGTCGAAGGGACTGAGCATCCATTTTCATCGAGGTTGGAGTGCCCACTCAATGGAAGAAAACATTCAAGTGACTAGAGTGGGTTTCTATAACAGTTGGCCTATTAGTTTACATTCTGCCTTTACAAAAGCAATGAGACTTTAATCTTCTGTATTGTTGTGACTCATGAATCATGATGCTATACTGATAGGTGTTGTTTATATGTTTCTATCTTCTGTATTGTTGGGACTTCAATCTTCTGTTGCATTGTAAGTGATATAACCTGCTGTAAATAAAAAGCCTGAAAAAATAAACTGATTGTAGGTGTTGTTTTATATGTTTCTATCTGTAAGGAAACGCTTGATCAAGAGCATGCTAAGGTAGAAGCCGAAAAACAGACCAAAAGCGAGTACATTGCCTGTCAAGAAGCGGTTGTGGGCTGCCTAAGGTCTTGTATTATCAAACAATGAGGGTCTCTTTGGTTGTGTATCTTTCAAGTACCTATCATTTGTAAAACATTTGTAAATATTGATTTCGCGTTTATCTTAATGTATATGTTCAATAAAGTACTCATCATTTGCAAAATCTTATTTTATATCGAGTAAAGAGTGTTGTGTATCAAACAAAAAAGCATCGGATGATAAATGAAAAGTGATGTGCCTTAATAGCTATGAAATCAAACCATTACATAAAAATGGATGTTAGTATCATTATAGACATCGTCTAAATAATCTAAATCAACGTCTAACGTATATTTTTACATCACAATGTTAATATACATTGATATATATTGCTTACAACAACATCTTTATAAAAATATAAAATGATGTTCATATCATACTAATACATCAATTATGTACATGTTTCATACGATATATTATTTTAAAACAATAGAAATTCACAAATTATATATATGAAATTAATATACACAAACTCAATATAATAAAACAGATGTCTATCTTATTCTAATACATTGATTATTTTAAAAGTAGTGATGTAAATGTAAAATTTAGGCTTGGTATGGACATTTTCAAAAGCTTAAAAATGAAAAATAGTGAGGCTTTAACAACAAGTTAACATGTTGAAAATAATTTTGGGGAGCTGGTTGAGGAAAAGACATCGGCTTAAAACCGATGTGAAAAAGTTGATCTTTTACTACACGCACAAAGAGATCGGAAATTTTTTTTGAAAGACATCTGTTCACAACAGATGTCTAATTGCGTTTTTCTAGTAGTGGGAAGGCCTTGCCACTTGACCAGGACCTTCGTGACAGCTATATTGCCTCTGCGTGCCATCCTTCTCTCAATAATTGCTTCAGGTATCTTAGAGTGTCCAAGATCGAGGAGGTACTAGGGTAGGCTCTGAGGGCTTGCTGATGACGGATTGGGGCATAGCTTCAATTGGCTCACATGAAAGGTATTGTGTATCTCGGCTGTGCTCGGGAGCTTGAGTTTGTAAGCAACAGTCCCCACACGTGCTTCTACCTGAAAGGGACTGTAGTACCTCGGTGAGAGCTTGTGCGGACCCCTGTTCTTCATGGAGTGCTGACGGTATGGCTGCAACTTCAGATAAACCCAGTCCCCGCTCTGAAATTCCCTAGTGTTGCGTTTTGCATCAGCATATTGCTTCATCCGGTTTTGAGCCCGAAGGAGATGAAATTTCAATATTAATGATTTCCTCTCTTTTCTGTAAGCTTTTATTAACCACTTCAGAGCTGCTTTCGCCAGGTAAATACGGGAGATGCAGAGGTGCAGCCTGTCCATAGACAACTTCGAAGGGAGTTGTGTTGATGGACGAATGGTAGGTGGTGTTATACCACCACTCTGCTAGTGGGAGCCACTTGGACCAACTGTGAGGTGCCTCAGCTGTCATACATCAAAGGTAGGTCTCGAGGGTCTTATTCGTGACCTCCGTCTGACCATCAGATTGAGGATGGTAAGCCGTGGAATAATTCAGATCAGTCCCCTGGACTCGAAAAAGCTCCTTCCACACATCACTCAAAAACACCGGATCCCGATCACTGACTATTGACTGGGGAACTCCATGTAGCTTGAACACGTTATCGAGATATAGCTGAGCGACATCCATGGCAGTATAGGGGTGTGAGATACACATGAAATGTGCATATTTGCTTAGGCGATCGACCACCACAAATATGGTGTGTTTACCATAGGAAGGAGGCAAACCCTCAATAAAATCCATGCTCACATCAGTCCATACCCCTGTAGGGATTGAAAGAGGTTGAAGCAGCCCTGGTTTAGCAGATAAGTCATACTTGTTCTGTTGACAAACAACACAATTACGGACATAGGTTTGAATTTCCTTGTTCATCCCCTTCCAAAAGAATAGCGACTTCACCCTATGTAATGTTGCGTCCCTTCCGGAGTGACCCCCGACAGAAGAGTCATGAAGCCACCTAAGAATGTGGAGCTTAGTAGGCGCATCATCCCCGATTACTAGCTTGCCTTTCCTCCGTAGTTCACCGTTGATGAAGGTGAACTTAGGATGTAACTTAGTATCCTTCTTCAAGTCAGTGATGATCTTTTGCAATGTCTGATCAGAGTCCCACAAGGCCTTTATCGAATCAAAGAAACCATTGTGAGCTTGCGTGAGCGTGAGTTGGAGCAGCTGAGCACCATGAACCCTGGACAGAGCATCTGCAACTGAGTTTTCGACCCCCTTCTTGTATTGTATCTCATAATTATACCCCATTAATTTCGACAACCACATGTGCTGGAAGGGGGTGGTAACTCTCTGTTCTAAAAGGTACTTCAGACTCCTTTGATCAGTCCTTATGATGAAGGGGCGATGTGCTAAATACGAGCTCCAGGTCTGAACAGCATGGACAACGGCTAGTAACTCCTTTTCATACACAGAGAGTGACTGATGTTTGGGACCCAAGGCTCGACTGATGAAACATATGGGATGCTGCTCCTGCATTAACACGGCTCCGATCCCTAAATTTGAGGCGTCTGTCTCAACCACAAAGGGCTTATCAAAGTGGGGAAGTGCTAGGACTGGGGTTGATGACATAGCATCCTTCAGTTTATCAAAGGCCACTGCAGCATCTTGGGTCCAAGTGAACCCATCTTTCTTGAGCAGGTTCGTGAGAGGGCGGGCAATGATGCTATAAGCTTTGACGAACCTGCGATAATAATTGGTTAAGCCAAGGAAACTCCTTAGTTGTTTCTGTGAAGTAGGAATTGGCCACTCTTTGATTGCCTGTACTTTGCTCGGATCGGTGCTTACTCCTTGAGCTGATATAAAGTGACCCAAGTATTCGATAGAAGTCGCACCGAAGGTGCACTTGCTTTGCTTGAGGAAGAGCTGGTGTGTTCGCAGTATTTCAAACACAGCTTGCAGATGATCCAAATGCTCATCCCAATTCTTGTTGAAAACTAGAATATCGTCGAAGAAGACCAATACAAATTTCCTTGCAACTTCCCGGAATACATCGTTCATCAAACTCTGGAATGTGCAAGGGGCATTTGTTAAGCCGAAGGGCATGACGAGGTACTCATAATGACCATCATGAGTTTTGAATGCCGTTTTATATACATCAGCAGGATCCATTCTCAGTTGATGGAAACCAGATCTCAGATCGAGTTTAGAGAAGACTTTAGCACCCCCCCAATTCATCCAACAAATCCTCCAAAAGGGGAATTGGATATTTATCTTTCACTGTCTGTTGGTTTAACCCTCGATAGTCCACACATAGGCGCCAGGATCCGTCTTTCTTCTTTACCAAAACCACGGGTGAAGGATATGGGCTAGTACTGTACTGGATGATCCCCTGAGACAACATGTCCTTCACCAGAGACTCAATGGCATCCTTTTGCAAAGTAGAATACCTGTAAGGGCGCTTACTCACTGGTTGGGCACCTGGCAGCAATGGTATCTGATGGTTAAAGCCATCTCGGAATGGGGGTAAGGAAGATGGCTCCTCAAACAGGTCTGCGTAATCTGCTAAAAGCTGTTGCAACCTATGATCACTGATTGCTCCTTCTCTCCTAGCATTGATATGATTCAGCAACACCCCTTCCGTAGTGCTTGACTCTACTTTAGGGTCACATACCTGGATCAAAGCTAATTGAGGTCCTCCCATCATAATGCGATTCAGACTGCTCCCTTTGATTACTTTGCATTTTGAATTGCTCACCCCTCGGATCACGTGCTTTTTTCCATTCACGGAAAATTCCATTCGCATTCTAGCAAAATCCCATATCACTTTACCAATTGTAGTGAGCCATTGAACACCAAGTACCATATCACAACATCCAACCGGCAACGTCATCACATCATCAACCATATCATAACCTTGTAGGTGCCAAGCAAAACCATCACACTTGTACTCAGCGGCCATTTTGTGCCCTCCTGCAACGCTGACAGTTTGAGGCGCAATAGCTTGCAACTTACACCCCAATTTACGAGCAGTATTGAAATCAATGAAGTTATGTGAACTTCCGGGGTCGATCAGGATATGAAGCTTATGCTTGCCAGCTTGTCCCACGACCCTCATACAGTGGTAGGTCTCCGAACCATCTAAGGCATTGAGGGTTATCAAGGGATCCTTGACCTCAGGGTCCACCTCCTTCGACTCCTCAATCATAGCCTCAAGCTGCTCAATCTCAGCTGCAGATTATCGTCATCCCCGTCGATCACATAAATCTGCTTCTTATGCTTCAAGTGGTGACCTGGGGTGTATTGCTCATCGCAAAACATACAAAGGCCTTTACTACGTCTCTCCTGCATTTCCTCGTGAGAGTAGCGTTTGGCTGGTTTAAAGGGTTTTTGTGTGAGCAAGGGGGGTTTCGGATGTGGATTAAAGGGAGCTCTGTCTGGTGGGGTTTTGGATGAGTCTGTAGTTACAGGTGTGTGTTTGTAAGGTGTGTTTGATTTGGGCGAATAGGCTTTTTGTGGAGTTAATTGGAGGGATGATTCATGAAGTTGGGCTAACCGAGCAGCCTCCCCCAAAGATTTTGGGTTGAACTGTCGGATATGCATTTGGAGGTGAGGGTAAAGGTTGGCTAGAAAGATGCTCAGCTCATGTTCCTTAGTCAGGTTCAACCTATTGAGAGCACCTTCAAATTTGTCAAGAAAGTCCAACACAGGTTCACTTTGCCTCAGGTTAACTAAATCAGCCATGGGATCATCATATAGTCTACCGAATCTCGCTGATAGATCTATCACATACTCAAGCCACAACGGGTATCGATAGTGCCTTCCCTTAATATAATTATGATGCCACTGTAAAGCTTTACCTTCAAGATGGAGAGAGGCTAAAAGGACCCTCATCTCTGGCGTAGTCCCATCCAACCGAAAGAACTGCTCGCACTGAGCGATCCATTCGCGAGACAGAGTGCCATCAAACTTTGGAAATTCAACTTTGGCAATCCTTGTCGCTAGGCTTCCCGGGACTAATTGGAGCACTTGATTCGCCCCGATCTGTGAAATCGCGGCACCGACTTGACTATCCTTAAAGGGATCGGGCGGATCCGGAGGTGGCTCGCTACTGAAGCCCCCAATCGCCGATGATCCACCGATTTCTACTGAACTATTCGGCGTTTCCGCTCCTTTTTCTTTCATCAGGGTCGCCATCATTGCCTTCAACTCAGCCATGCTTCGCTGGAGTTCGATCTGTCCTCCCTTTAGATCAGCTTGGCCGCCTTTGAGCTTTGCAGTTTCAGATCGAACCTCTTCATACTTACTGTTCAAGGACTCCACCTTGTTGGCCATGTCCTGAGCCGCTTGTTGCCGAGTCTCGTTCACCATGGATCGATCTGCTCTGATACCAATGAAACAGCGATTTCACTGTAAATCGGGAAATCGAACGAAGAGTAACGACAGGGATAGAGTCTTAGCTAGAAGATCAACAATGATCTCGAAACTAAGCTTACCAGAGCCTAGGAATCAGCTTCAAAGTGAAGAAGAGCCGAAACGAAGGGAATCTGATGAACGAGTATTCAGAGAATTTGGGATAATTGGGAATTGATTTGTAATTGGATAACTCGCAAAGCCACCAAGGGCTAATACATATAGATGACGGGTTTTCTAAGGACGGAAATAACGAACCGGTTTATACTGAACCGGGAATTACAAGAAAAGGCCGAAGCCCATGGAAATCTAAACGGGGCCAAGGCCCATTACTTATTGGAACATAATCCAAAACTTATAAAAGTTGTTGCATCTCGCGCCTCCCCGGAGTTCCTGTCGTCACGCTCATCCCCTCGCCTGTCTCTCACTATCATCGCTCACCAGTCACCACCTCAAATCCCTTTTCGCTCACCACCTCCGAAGTCGTCGTCGTGGCCGTGGCGTTCAGCTTCTCCGCTTTCCTGATTTCCACTCAGTTGCCATTCACTTTCCCGATTTCTGCTCAAGTGTCGCCCACTTTCCCGATTTCTGCTCAGTTATCGCCTCCATCTCGTCCCTCACTGTATTTCAGCGACGTCAATGAGGTAATGTGTTATTCTCCTCTATTTCGCTATGTATCATGAGGATTTTATCTTGAAATTTCCGTATATTTCATTCGTTGTACATTGTTCAAGCAATCTGCGAGTTAGGTAGGTGGAATCTAGCAGATTTCAGATCTAGTTTTCGAGTTAGGGTAGATGAAATTTACTAGAGGAAATCTAGCAAATTTCTTTGTATCTTGAAATTTGACTTGGAATCGATGATCAGGGACTCGCTGAATTGAGTTAAGGTAGGTAAAATCTAGCAGATCTCAGATCTGGTTTTCGACTTAGGGTAGATGAAATTTACTAGATGAATCTAGCAAATGATATTTACCATTGGTGTTGGTGATGGCCTGTCAGAAAGTGTTTAATGTATATGTTGCTTCGCTGCTATTGTTTTTCTTAACGTATTTTATTTTTAGCTTCATAGGAACTAAAATAAAGAATTGAAAGGGTGAAGGAAATAAGCATGAAGGAGAAACCTTGTCTGACATTAAGGTCAAGAGTACAAAAGAAGTTGCAAGTACCTGATGTCCCGATGAGGAATTTACAAAGCTAAGCCTTGTTTAATCATGCATTCAAGTAATATTAAGTGCAGATGATAGACTACTATTTGTTGCTGCATTGCTTCTAAATTTTCAATCATGAATCATTTGGTAAAATAGATTATTTTAGGATTAAAGGATGGACACTATAATTGGTCAAATATCCCCTTCATAGGTGTGTACTTCAATGTCCCTTGAATCAAATATGTCATTCTACGTGCTGTAAGGTTTTTCAGGGTATTGATAAGTTAATGTGAGTACCAAAAATGTGTTATAATTAACCTTAACTAAATCTTACATGGTATCCGCTGCATTGCTTGGTATACTCTCTGTTTTTTCTTTTTAAAATCTGATAGTTGCTTAGTATAAGTTTCATTTGAAACCCTAAAGTAATTTATGGATTTGGTGATCTAAATTCTTTGATAAGAGGAGTGGGTATTCATTTAATTTGGCCTTTTCTTTTTCTTTTTTTGTTTTATTTTATTTTTTATTATAACCTAATTGAGGTCCTTTTGATTCTTGACAGCTCTCACACTCACACTCCTTTCAGAACAAGGGATGGTGGGAAGAGATTGACAAGCAATGGATAGCATGGCCATGTTTTGCTGGACCACCAGTTGTCATGGTAAATCTCTCTTTCCCTCCCTGGTTGTTCAACTCTCATGATTTCTAAGCATACATCCACAGTATCTTTGATGAAATCAAAGAAACAATCTCTGCTTTGTATAAGTGATGTTATAGTTTAGTGTGGTGGTTTCCTCTGATCCTTTTTGTTTCTTTTATGAAAATGGAAGCTGACATTCTCCTCCTCTAATCCTTTCAGTAAGTTTGGAGTTAGAACTACTGCTGATTTTTAGGATTAGCGCCCAAGTCATAGTTATCACCCATTAATGTATTTTTTTCCGCTCTTATTTTATCAGTTTAGCTTATACTTTTGGTTCTTACCACGTCAGTATTTGAAAGAGTTGGATAATTCCTTGCAATTTGTTTAGCAAGCTGCTTTTATTGTTTACATTTTCAATTGGGCTTATTTGAAAGAGTCTAGTGTTTATTCATGTATTGGGTCTTGGTTTGATAAAGGTATTTTCTGAGGAAGCTAAAGAAGGTGAAGAAGAGTAATGGGCAGGTTCTTGCCATCAACGAGGTGAAGAAGAGATTGAACATTGGATATTCATCCTAAGGCTTGGAGAATATGTTCTTATTACCCCTGCAGGCTGTCTGTTTCAAATGAAGACCCTAAGGTAAAAATTGAGAAGAAAACACACTACGTAGTTTGTAATGCAAAGCAGCTGTTCCATTTTAATCTTAGATGTGTTTGCTGATTACTAGACAAATTAGCACCAAGGACACTTGTTTTAGTCTACATTTGCTAATCTTCATACAGTTCTTGTTGGAGTCGAGGCTGAGCTTGTGGTTTTTGTTTGCAGTGTCTTTAAGTTACAGTTCTGTGCCAATGCTTTTGTCCTGTCAAGTTAGGAGAATTTCAATTCTCTTCTAGCTCCAGTCGTTTGATCTTCTTGCTCTTATTATATGGTTCATTGACTTCATTCGCCTTTTTTTAGGAATGTTAGGATTACAAGAAGTTCCTATCAATTGAGGTACAAGGGGATATGTTTTTAACCAAGATGAGATTGGGTGGATCACATATGTATAAGACGTTAACCATTGCATTTTCGTTGTTTCTTTGAACTTTGCAGTGCTCTATCTTCTAAACTTATTCACAAGGAGAAGACGTTAATTTGATCAAGTGCAACTTGTTTCTGAGGTACTGTTGGACGCTGGTTACTGTCATTTTTATAGGCACTATTTATGTCCCCACGAGTAATTACACATAAAAGAGTTTAAGCTTATTTATGTCCCCACTATTTATGTCCCCACGAGTAATTTCTTCTACTAACCATAAACGGTTGAGGCAATGTTTTTCCAGTCACAAAGTGATAAAAAAAAAATCTAGATGATAACTGAAAACCTGAAAGAAAATTTAATGATACACAAGCTTGGTAGATAGAGTAGATTCATCATAATAAAATTGTATGCTTACAATCTAGCTGAGTACATGGAATGCAAAATGGTTTGCTTGCAATTAGTCTTTTGACAAGCTTGCTTCAAGATCATTTAACTTATTCAGGTTCGGCTCTTAATCATCATTTGTTGCGTCACTACCATTGCCTTCACCATTGGTTGAGATTTTAGCGGACTTATAGTATCAAGTATTAGAAACAGACAACCATGAAGATGTCTCCTAGAACTCTGACTTCCAGCAAAAACAAAAGCTTTCGTTGGTAATGTTGTGCAGTCGTACATAACTTAGCTTACAAGGTATAAAGCAGTCGATCTATCTACTGAAATAAGCTGTCTAAAAATATAAATAGGTGTAACATGAAGAGCCAGGGGAGGAAAATGGAAAGTTATATAGAATAAAGCCTTGCTCCATTTGTACAAACATAATATTTATCATTTACATGGATTTGTCAATGCATAGAAGGAAAGATTGCAAAGTTATAGTTCCATTTGTTGATAAAAGTTTCACATGTACCTTGTGTTGATTCAAGAAATTGATATCCAGGTGATCTTTGGGTCTGTAGCTAAAGGGTGTTGAGGCTGAATATGCTGATGCAAATGTAGATGATGTTGCTGAATTTTTCAGCCTTTAAATTCCAATGTTGAAGGCTGTTTGTTTGGAGCAGTTGGATGTTTGTCAGGTAATTTTCAATTTTGTGAGTTCTACTACTGTATTTCTTTCTCTTTGGAGAAGGCATGCTAGGTGGTTGTGGGAGCTGCTTGTAATAGCTTGAAAATAAGTTTTAAGGTTTGTAGAGCTGTTGGCCGGTTCTTTATTTGCTGATTTCTTCTACATTTGTTCTTTTATTGCCAAGTTGTTTGTTTGTTGATTGTTTCACTTTTCCCCTATTTTGAGTCCTCATCATAGGAGCTGAAAAATGAATTGATTGAGTCTGCTTGAGTTTCATCTGGCTTATTTTTTTTTGGTTAATTAGTTGTTGAATTCGGGTACCAAACCTGTGATTATTATTATGGTGCTCCACTGATTGAAAGAAATATCTTATGCTTCCACATGATGACTTGGATGATGCAAACTAGTTAATTGCTTTTGAAGATTTGTTAATAGGTTCAAGCCTTATACTGATAAGTTGAGCAATTTACTACAGAGGTTGTCAAGGTTGGAGGGGGGAGAAAAGAACTATCTGGAGTAAAATTCAGAAGCTTGAAGAGGACTTTGCGTTGCTTGATGCCTCAGGAGAGGTATATATTCACTCAATTTTGGGGCAACCATCTTACACTGGTTATTGTTCGTAGATTGATGGTGCGGAATATCATAAGTTAAGGCTTGGCTGTAGAAGAAAATGATGTCAGAGATAACAAGGTCAAAAAGAGTAAATTTATATAATTATAAGTTTATGATTTGGGTCATGTATGGATATACACTTGATGCTATTAGTTGGCTTGATTAGGTAAATTTGTATAATTAATGTAAATTTGTATAATTAATGTAAATTTATATTATTGTGTATACATAAATTTGTATAAATTAATAAAATTTTATTAATAGGTAAATTGTATTTGTGTTTTTTTTTTATAATAAATATGGGACTTTTTAGCCCGGGCCCGAAGAATCCGGGCTAAACAGCAGTTTTTTTTTTTTTTTAAATTTTCTACAAATAACTTAGCTACGGCAGCTTGCCGTGGCAAACGTGTTGTCTTTCATAGGGGTAGCTTCGCCATCTCTTAGCTACAGTTCTTTGCCGAAGCTATTTTTTTGCTACGGCTCTTTGCTGAAGCTACCAAAATTTGCCACCCCTAAATTCGCCACGCCCCCATTTGCCGTCGCTTAGCCGAAGCTAGCATCCCTTTGCCACGGTAGATTGGCCTTTTGCCATGGGAAATTGCCGAAGCAAATTTCTTTTTTTTTTGTAGTGCCGAGATTATGATTCCCGGGTTACGTTTCGAGGGATGAAACCCATCGTTAGGATCTTGCGCCCCGAGTACAGGTTGAAGGTTTGAAATTCTATCCTAACATTTTAAAGTGGGATTTCATACCCAAAATTCGAAGGGATCGTTGGAATCCCCGGGGAAGTCCCATGTACCTGTCATAAGTCTAAGCGTGGAAAAACCAAAGGTTACACAAATAGCGGAAGTAAAGCATAGTACAAAGGGGTGCCACGGCAGAGCCGGGTCAAAATATGATCAACCATTCAAATTCGAGCCGTAATTAAATTGGTGAAGTTGGAATCTCAACTCTCTCTTTCCGCCATGTTAGACCCAGCAGTCATGGACTCAAATCAGCATCAACAGTAGTAAGCATAACGGATACCTAAAAAATTTGATATGGGGCGGGATCAGATCGATGCCCACTTTAGCTCTGCATCCCAACCATAAGCACACATATACGCTATACCTAATAAAGATGCTTCTAGATGCATGGCGGAATATTAACACACTAACATGCTCCTAAGATCAAGTACATAATAATGATAAGGCCTTAGCACAGAATACCAAGTGGTATGTCCCTCTCCTACCTCCACCCCCTTCCGATAGGGCGGAGACTGGCCAGCTCGTGAATGCATTCATTCATAATTGGGCGGCACGCATGCCTAACCCGCTCCACAATAAAGCCCGCAGGCATATCATAATATAAGGAAGTTCATGACTCGATTGACTCAGGGTACCCGATGAGGCTGGGCTACCCTATGACCCTAGCAATGACTCTAGTTACTTCACAGATAACGGCCGTTCTGTTTACATACACATAGAGAAATAGAATGCTCAACGATCAATGCAACCTAGCATGGTACTACATGGCATGCTGATCATGAATGCAACACCTAGTATATCATGCACCTAAAGCAGGGAATAACTCTATTCAATCTGAGTAAGCTCCGAAGAGACTTACCTGGCGGTGCAGAACAACAAGGCAAGCATTATAATAGATTAAAGATCACCTAGATACATATCATAACACATATATATAAGTATACGTCTAATCATCCAAGCACTCAAGCATATCATTCAACGAGAATAGCAACCATATCGCAATCATCATTCCATCAAGTTCAACCATTCATCATATTGCCACATTCCACAAGACCATATCATTCTCATCATTCCATTCAGCCACATTCATGTATTTGCCATAATATATCCGCAAAATAATCCGCATATCACATATATCAAGTTCATCATATTCATCATATCTCGAAAGCATAAATTAACGTTACACAAGTCTAACACTTCACCATGCCATTAGTCAATCAATCATGCCATTAGTACACACCAATCATGATATTAGTCAACCTTTCACATCAATCATGCTAGTTAGTCACCGATCACATAATTTCCGAGTTAGTCCCGAAACCATTTCAAAATCCGAATTAACTAGTTAGAAATTCCGACATTGGAGAATGTTCGTCAAATTCTTTTTAATATTATATCCTTAAATCTTAATAATATTTTATAGCAAATTATATCCCATTTACATAATATTTTCATAAAATATTTCTAAAATCCCAACCATCTCATTTTATAAAATCAGCCCTTTGATAATTTACCAAAAACCTCCCTTGTCTTATCGAAGTTTCAAATTCAATCCCTTCTTACTAAAACCCTAATCCGAACCCCCAATTGGAAGAAATAGGCCCAATATTCTTTATTTCAAATAAAACCAATCTGGCCCAAAATGAAAATAGGCCCACCCCAGCAACCCATCTCTCTTTCAATTGCTGAGCTCGGAAAGAAGGGAAGGATGGGGTCCAGATGCTGACGCGGCAAATGATATGGGAGTGGGGCCCGCGTCTGCTTCCTCTTCCTCCTCTTCATCAACACAGCTTGCTCTCTATTCGATGGAAACCAGGGGAACCCCGCCGGCGCTCCTCCTCCGCTCGCCGTTGCTCGCACAACCCCGACTCCCTCTACTCGGCCTCGTCACCACCCATGGCTCAGCCCACGCTCGCAGCTCTCTCACACCCACACGCTCGCTGACCTCGCTCTCGCTCCCGATCCCGATCCCGCCTCTCAATCTCGTCGTTAGCCTCACTCTCGCAAATCTCCCCCCGGGTTAGTTCAAGATAAGGTTAAACACACAGAAATTGAAGCGAGAGAGATGGAGGATGGGTTGGAGAGCTCACCGAGGCGCGTTTTCGACTTCGCCGGAGATGGTCACCGAGAATCCTTCTTCGCCGGAGGCGAGACAGCGCGGGCTCAGCCTAGATCGGGGGCAATGGGTAAAAAAGGCAGGACTTTACAAGGATTTGGGGTCGAGAAAAGGTAAAACGCTTACCGGGAGTTTAGACCGAAGGCAGGGGAAGGATGAGAAGAGCTTGGCGTCGGCGATGCTGGCTCCGGGCTGCCCAGCTCGGCTTGGAATCCGTCTCCGACGTCGGATCTCAGAGGTGGTGCTTGGAGTTGTTGCTGCACGAACTCGGAGAAGGAAGGAGATGGGGGGGGGGGGGGGTGCTCAGCTGGTGTTTGAATTGGAGGCAAGAATGGGGTTAAAGTTTTGAAGGTAAAATCAAACAGAGGGGTTGAATGTGAGTGAGGTTTGTTTGTTGTGGGTTAAAGAGTTGGAAAAAGAAAAGATGTGTAATTGGGGACGTGGGTTGCAGTCGGACCACGAGAGGGGTGAAGATGCAGGGATAGGGATTGTGTATTTGAAAACAAAATGAAATCAGAGTGGAGTGGGTGGGTTCCTGACATATCAAAAGAGGGGGGGGGGGTTTGTATTTTGACTTGAAAATGAAAGGAGGGGTATGGGTTTCAGATTGGCGTGAGAGTTGTGTTTGGCATTTTGCCAAAATGGAGGGTCAACAAAGTGAGAGAGGTAAAAGGAAAGGTAGATGTTATTACAAATTGGGATGGAGTAAGCTGGAAGGGTGAGCGCTACTGCTCAGGCATTCAGCTATGAGGAAAGAGACAAGGGTCTCAAGTGGTCCCAAGAATCACAAATTTAAAATACTCAAAAACAAATCCCGAGATCCGCTCTCTCGACTTTATCCCGATTCGCTCAAACTAAATTTAAAATTTTTTTTTTCAACCCGAATCAAATCTGTTTTAAATTCGTTTTTAAGTTCCTTTTTTTTTTCTTCCAAAATTTAGAATTTGAAAATCCGAGTCTTTACATCATCCACCTCTAAAAACAAGTCTCGTCCCCGAGACTAAAATTATTCTAAAGTAGGGGATGAAGTTTGAAATAGGTGAGTCCAAGGATCCTATCGTCAATCCCGTAAGTGCCTCATAAGTGCCCCTATGAGATTCTCACAGTATCGTCATCATGATCATAATATCCCCGATAAGTCGTAGCGAGAATGTAATATGGGCCCTTACCACATCCTTACTCCGACTTCTCGGTCATATCATAACTCAAAAGACACTATAGCATCTCCACTAGGTCTTAGCAGGCAGTCTATAAGGGCCCCTATAAAATGTTTGTATCCACTTCGTGGGGTGTTATAACGCAAGCTCAGATGGGAAAAGTTTCAAAAGGTTTCCTCAATTCGAAAAGGTTTGGTTTCAAAATCATTAAAGTTTTTGATCGCGTTCAATTCCCAAAATCCAAGTTAGTTCTTTTTTAAACATTATTCAAAATCTCTTAAACCAATGTTAGTCAAGCAAATTTGAATCTCAGGAGGTGGAATCATCCACCTCTAAGGCTAATCCCAATTTCCTTCCTAGGTTCCAAGTCATAATCAAAATTCATCAATTCAACTTATCATTCTACAATTCCAATTCAAAACATCATGTAACATAGCAATCGTTCAACATAGAAATCGCATCACGCATTCATAACCAGATCATATTCACGTCAAGAATAGCCATATACCATAACAGATCTAGCATAGTACCGCACGTGGTAGGATTCATCATATCATATCACAGAAGTTGCACATCATATCAATCAGATAAGCACATCTTACTTACGATAATTACCAAGCATCATCACACTAGAGGCAACATGTACTCCTGTACACTAGCGTTTCATCGAGTTCAGGGGCAACTCTGTTAGTACTAACAATTCACTAGTGTCTATGGCAATTCATCAGGGAATCGGCATCGTCTATAGCATAGAATTCACATAACACTCGGCCCCAAGTAAAGCATACACTAGATCACATCCTCAAGAGAACCTACCTATAACCATCAATCACAATACGACACGACCATTACTCATCATCTCTCGTCCTAGGGGTTCCCTACCAGTCCCATTTCACCTCTTAAGAGAAGTCTCAAATCCTCAACCAAACTGGTCTCTCGATCGACCTCAGACACTTCTTAACAATCTCGTTTACTCTTCCTAGGCTCTCAAGATTTTGCCTGACCATCATCACCCAAAGAGACATCTCGAATCACCTTGTTAACCTGATCATACTCCCCGCACCACTAACCGCTCTCGCTAACCATCCACCTCTAAGAACCCAACTCATACTAATGATCTCACACCTGTCATTCCCGACTAACTCTAACGCAGAAAACCGTCTAGTGCTAACTCATAACCATTAATCATCGAGTTCCTCATCACCCACGTCTATCCTCAATGACCAATCGCAATTTCTACCTACTTGTCCCTTTCCGAATATCACAAAACCTGAACATCCACGACTCCTCAGCCGACCTATTCTAGTCCCTCGTCTCAACATATTCCCAAATTTCCTCATTCCAAATCTTACTAAACCTTACCCATTCGAAATCCTCAAGTCGTCCTACCCCAGTTCCTCATCTCTTCAATTTCCTAAATTGCCTCAACTTCCTACTTCTTACCCATGACACCTTACCGTCCAAGGCTCTATTTTACTGATACTCATTTCCGCATAATCCCTAAATTGTTCTCATCCGAGTTTCCCAAGTACTGTCCTTTCACCACCCTTCTAAAATCCTTCATCCTTTAACATCCCAAATACATTCCGATCTACCTAGTTCCCAAGTCCATGCTCCGAATCTCTCTATTTCATTCTCAAGCCCACAGTCTTACTAGAAATCTTAATGACATCCTTGCCTAGCTAGCAGTCTTTCCTCGAAGACTCATCTCACATCCTCAAATACCTCAATAGCTACAATAACCTCCACTCGTAAATCCCGATTCATTCCCTGTGCTAAAATCCTCCAACAACGCATCAAGAAATCCTGCACTCATGAATTCTCCAAGCACTACCAATTCTATCAAAACAATTCCCAAATACCCATCACACGTATAACCCTGATATGAACAACCAAATAATGAAGGTCGACAAATTCCCAAGCAACCTTATACTACTCTTTCTTAGCGATTCCTTAACCTCATCCTTTACCAAGGTCACTCCCAATCACCGCACATATCACCTAGTCCCATATTTCTACGATTCCTTAGACATTCCTTAACCGGTCATCCTCAATGCCGCCCACGATTCGTTCCTAGACTATCCAGATACTCTCTCTTGGCACACTAACCCGTCTATCGACACATCCCCTCAAGAATCCTTCCAATCCACTCTTAACTCACCCATCCACCTCTAGAACTACACTACCCGCCAACGCTATTTCTCGACACTACCTCTAACAAAGGCCTCTCCCAAGGAATCTCCCATACTGGCTCCACTCCTCACCTAAGACCTACATAGAAGCTCAATTGTACCGACTAACCACTATCTCCGACAAGTTCCAACTCGCGCGGCTCCACCCAAACTAACGCATTCTTCCCGTACCCCATCTCACATAACCAACTACCAGAACCAAGGACCTCGAACCTACCTGCCACTTTCCAACCCATTTCACCAAGGAATCACTCGACTCATGCCAAAGACGAAAACACCACTACATATATAACTCATAATCGATTTACTAGCAAGTCAGTACACTCAAGCATCAAGATACATCATCGCAAGCACAAGTTAGTCAGGTCACCATTCACTACTGGTTCGGCATATCCGTCACTACCAATCTGATCACACATCCAATTATGTTAGCTGCAAGCCTACCGCACAACACCGATTCCATTTCGCATAGGAGAGGTCGCAATTCAGATGAAGAACATCATTCCTTGAGTTATCTAGGAGGATTACGTCCGCAACCATCATCTTCGAAAGTTGTTCGTCATTTGGTGACGTCGATCCTAGGGTCCACGGGTCATGGGCCCACCACGCTTCCGTTGCACCACTCTGATGCCATTCGATCATTCGTTTTCTCTTCTATGTCGACGTCCATCAAGGGGATTGCGAGGGGTTAGAAGTCACGGAGATAGGGGAGGGCAAGGGAGGACAACACGGCTTCCTTAAGGACTCAGATACAAACCAGGGCGAGAGATAACGAGACTCAAGACAAGACGCGGACCCAAGAGTTACAACAATGCCCATAAGGTATTCTATGAGGTTAAGGTGCAGCAAGCAAACACATGGCAATCCCGAAATATCTCAATCATATCATTCCACACTAGCATGTACCTATTAAAGGAATAGCACCCTAGGCATCCATAACATTTCACATAATCAACTTTACATGCACACGGGACATGCTAAAACTTATCATCTCATGCACTAATCATGCTTGACATATTAATATCATGTATGCACAAACTGACAATAGACATATACAACATAAGTTATATATGACATAGCAAGCATTATAGGATATCACATGCATGATTCATTACTCACTTAGTGTACACATAAGTAGGTCAAAACAATGTGGGTTCCAGGTAAGCATGTTAAGATGCACTCTAATAATCGTGTCAAGGGGTATGTTTAAGTCATTTGGGCATAACAACCATCAAATCCAATACAACCATATACATGTAGTATGACAAGTATGGCGCATAGATGCATGATGGTCAATAATTAGGAGATGTATATCCTATATGATACTACCAACACTCATTAAGACAATACATAGTCAATGAGGTTCAATTTGATTAACTTAACATGCTCAGAAGATCATTTCACATTGCATTCATACAAAGGGGGTTGACCAAACTATCATGGACCTAATTCAAAGGAGAGTAACAATGATGGGAGTTCATAGATTCGACAAATATATATTCGTTCATGAGTGCAATCATGCAAGTTATCAGACAAGTCATGCTGAAATATACCAACACACCATGTCATACAATCACCGACTCATCACCCTGTTTCCCCGTGGGACGCTAGTATGACTCGCTCGGTATGACACAAGGACATTCACACTGTTTTCGGGATGAGAGGGTATAATTTGTGTTTAGACTCTCGTGGTAAAAGACACAGTTGACCAGTATAAGAATCAAGAAGGATAACTCCATAAGACAAATCACTTCTAACTCGAAATTGTTTTATTGATCACCCTCCCTAAAACACTCATGAATTTCCCATATTTGACACACCCCCGGAAGTAGCTAGTTGACCGACCCAAATTTCCCGTGGAAGACACCAACCTCTAGTACAAGACTCGGTGGAAGCATAGATGGTGGGATACCAAACAGGACTAGTAACGGGGTGAGCGGATGCTCTCTGACCCTTGCTAACATGCCTAAACGTTTTGATGTGACGGATGACGAAGCCAAAATCATCAAAGGGTTCGAATTAAGGAAGTTCCATTCCGACAAGACAGGAATTTCAATGACATAAGAACGAGGTACTCTCCCGCTATCTCGTTCCCAAGTACATCCAATAGGGATGTTCTAGCGCTTTCCTACCCCATCGTTTCCCTTTGTTCGATTAACGAGTTTATTGAGTCGAGTTCATATTTAGTCCATTTGAGTTAGCCATATTAAATTCATTTTGCCCTTTCTAAAACATTTTGAAAGCCATTTGAAAACCTTGGGCTATTTTCAAAACCACTTCAACCTATCATACTCGGTTTGCACAACCTGGGCTTTGATACCATCTTTGTAACGGCCCGAGATTATGATTCCCGGGTTACGTTTCGAGGGATGAAACCCCTCGTTAGGATCTTGCGCCCCGAGTACAGGTTGAAGGTTTGAAATTCTATCCTAACATTTTAAAGTGGGATTTCATACCCAAAATTCGAAGGGATCGTTGGAATCCCCGGGGAAGTCCCATGTACCTGTCATAAGTCTAAGCGTGGAAAAACCAAAGGTTACACAAATAGCGGAAGTAAAGCATAATACAAAGGGGTGCCACGGCAGAGCCGGGTCAAAATATGATCAACCATTCAAATTCGAGCCGTAATTAAATTGGTGAAGTTGGAATCTCAACTCTCTCTTTCCGCCATGTTAGACCCAGCAGTCATGGACTCAAATCAGCATCAACAGTAGTAAGCATAACGGATACCTAAAAAATTTGATATGGGGCGGGATCAGATCGATGCCCACTTTAGCTTTGCATCCCAACCATAAGCACACATATACGCTATATGACGGAGGGAAAGTCGTTGATTTACCTCGCCAAAAATAAATCCCAAACGAACAAACTAGTATAGTATGCAAGTAAGGGGTCGAACCCAAGAGAATCAAGTATTTCTAAATATTGTGTATTTATCAATATAAAAAGAAACGATTTTTATGAATGAAAATAAAAGAAGATAATATTGACAAAAGCAAATAAATGATGGAAGAAAAGTGTTTCCACCTACAAGTTCTCGACTTTGGTTGGTTTTATTGATCATCGAATCCTTTTCAAGTTATTATCTTTTCCTACGAATTCCTCCCGTCTTGGTTTATATAGATTAAAAGTCCTACGAGTCCAATTAATCCCTTACACCTCAATGCAACCTTAACACGGTCAAGATTTAACAAAGAGATAGCAAAAGAGGGGGGTTTGTATTTTGACTTGAAAATGAAAGGAGGGGTATGGGTTTCAGATTGGCGTGAGAGTTGTGTTTGGCATTTTGCCAAAATGGAGGGTCAACAAAGTGAGAGAGGTAAAAGGAAAGGTAGATGTTATTACAAATTGGGATGGAGTAAGCTGGAAGGGTGAGCGCTACTGCTCAGGCATTCAGCTATGAGGAAAGAGACAAGGGTCTCAAGTGGTCCCAAGAATCACAAATTGAAAATACTCAAAAACAAATCCCGAGATCCGCTCTCTCGACTTTATCCCGATTCGCTCAAACTAAATTTTAAAATTTTTTTTTCAACCCGAATCAAATCCGTTTTAAATTCCTTTTTAAGTTCCTTTTTTTTTCTTCCAAAATTTAGAATTTGAAAATCCGAGCCTTTACACTCATCACCTTCCGCTTGCCTCCCGGAACCACCTCTCTGAAAAACGGCCTCCAAAAGCTCGTCCATGGTAGTGGCATTTGCTTCAACAATGATCATTACCCTACCGGGATCTTCTCTGGATAAATTCCTAAATTTTCCATCTACTTAACCATCAACCTGCCTCAATTTTTCATTTATCTTCTCCTAGATTTCTGATTATGTATTTACCCATCACAACAACCAATCTTTGTCGGAGATCTTAATTCACCACACTCGAGGAGAGCTGATAAAACATGATTTGTATAGGCATATTGAGTCATTCTTAAGTCATTTAGGATGCATTTAGAAATGTTTTTAGCATAAAGTATATTTATCGGCTCTTAAGTTGCAAAGTTCGAAAACTGCGCGTTTTATCTCTATTTTATGCAGATTCTCAGAACTAGGCTAAAAGAAAAGAGGAAAGCTGCACTTTGAAGATGGAAGCCTAGAAAGAGTCAAGGAAGAAGACAAGAGAAGAAGTGGATAAGCCAAGACACGAGAAAGGAAGAAATAAGGCTTCTGCAGAGGCGGCGCCCGCGGCACCTAGCGGCGCCTGCCGATCCATCACAACCCGTAGAAGACCTCGACACCTGATGTGGCGGCGCCCGCCGATCTTGGATTTCAGCAGATTCTCTTCGAGCGAATCTGGCGCATTGGGCTTTGCTTCTACCCTACTTTTGCCGACTCCTAGGGTTTCCTAGCACTATATATACAACCCTCTTCTCAGCCATTCGAACACACACTCTATCTAACACTACATTTCTCTCTTTCCCTTTCGTCATTTTCGGTAAGCCATGCTCGGCTAATCATAGCTTTTATATAATTTTGCTTATATTTCAATACATTGGTTAAGGACATGTGTGGTTGTTTGAATACTATTAGGTTATATTTGGTTTATGCATATATATTTGGTTATTCTTTACTCTTGTTATTTACGTGTTTATGTTGTACGTTTATTAGTCTTAACGGGCCATTAGGAAAGATAAACAATGTGTTAAGTGATTATAGCTAAATCCACTGTTGTGGGCCTTAATCCTATAAAGTAGCAAACATATCTTGATGAAGAGGTTGGAATTCATGCTTATGTGAGAGTAATGATAGGTAATTAAGTGTTATTCTTAGCGGAAATGATAGTTGGGTTGACAACCAGGTGACACTTCGAATATGCGGGAATTACATGAATTGTATGCTTAAGTGATTAGGGACTTATTCCTTCTTAATCCCATGCAAGAGTTTAGGGAGTTGATAGTGGTCGAACCAAGAAGCTATAAAGCTCGGTGTACAAACCGACACTAAGGTAGCCAAACATAACCAAACAACCCGATGATCATGAAGTTACCAATGTTGCGATTATAAGTGAAGCTATATTATCATCATATTATTCTCTCTTATTTACAATCACTGATATTATTGCTCTTTTCCCCCTTATTACTATTGCTATTGTTACAATTTGCTTGCTTACATAATACATATAGTCAAAGTCGCACACACTCTTTGTGTGATCGACCTTTACTAGCTTGCTGCTAATGCTCGTTACTAATAGGAGGTAGAGATATATATTATTATTCGGGGTGTTACAACACATGACATTCTAACTCGTTATTAGAACACACCCTTAATATTCAGGGAATTATTTAATGAAAATATGTTGTTTTGCGGTATGTACTCATTACTCCCTCCGTTCATTTTTAATTGTCTTTTTACTACGTACGTTTTTTAAGATGATAAAAATTATATAAAATATTTAATTTTTTATTAATTTTTTTTAAAAATAGTATACTTGTTAACCTTTTGAGATTAATAAAAAATAATTAAATTAAAAAATTAATATTTTATATAAAGTAATTTTTATGATGATGATGTAGTAATAATTTTAGGGGTAGTTAAGTAGTTTTGTGTAGTTTACCCTAAACGAAAGGGACCCTTAAAAATTGTAAAACTATACAAATTGGCGGCACATTGGGAGGATGATTCTGGAAGCCTACAAAGGGGACGAAAAAAGTGGAATTCGCAGAGTTCTCGCAAACCCTTCACCACTTCGGTTCAATCATCAAAGACAAAATAAGATAAATTTTGCGAAGACAAAGGAGAATGGATCCAGAAACGGCTCTTGAATTGGTTAGAAATGGCTCCACGCTTCTTCTCCTTGATGTTCCCCAGCACACCCTTTTGGGTATCGACACCCAGGTCAGTTCTTGATGTTGATTTTCGCTAGAAATCGTGAAATTTGAAGGTGGTATGAGTTTAATGGTTCTAAGCAGAACCCCTCACCTTGGTGCTTTTTGATTCTTACTTGCCTGTGTAATTTGTACTGACATGTTCAACAATTTCAGTTTATAACTAGTTAGGGGTCGTTTGATGTAACTTGTATAGGATTGGAATAAGGAATCGACTTAGGTGTCGGGTTGGAATGCCATTCCTTATATTGGTGCTTGATAGCTTCTAATTTTTGGAATCATCGAACCCAGAGTTTGAGGGCGGGTATGAACTCATATGTTTAAGCTGGAAATGTCATTTTTGGGATGATTGAGTTTGAGGGCGGCTATGATTAGTTGTTGATTTTCATGATCCTATGGGGATGTGATTATGTTTTTATTGTTGAATTTACCTGATTTTAGGTGTCATTTCATCTTTCAGGTGTTCTCTGTGGGGCCTATGTTCAAGGGCATTAAGATGATTCCGCCGGGTGTTCATTTCGTATACTACAACTCATCAAGCAAGTATGTATCTTTGCTGCTTAGTTCTTTCAAACTACTTGTCGAAGCTATTACTTTCAGCATGTTGATCTCGTAGGCTTGACCGAGGCTGAGATGTGAATTCTGCAGATTAATTTGACCATCTAACTCTATATAGGGCCTGCTGCTACGTTTTCCCTGAGGCTATACCTTGTGTCTATATCCCGTCCCCTTAATGCATGCTGATTGTTGGGGATTTAGCATGACTGGAATATGTCAGGATCCTGTGTCAGCAGGTTCTTAACAATCCAAGGGTTCATATAGTTCCATTAAATTCGCCTATACATACATGTATTCCGTTTTAATCAACGGGGCACTTGTGGGTTATGATATAGTCATATGCTGTATATTTATGCCAACGGATTAGCCCTGATTAAACTATTTGGTTATAGCATTGCACC
Organism: Persicaria tinctoria; assembly: GCA_037127255.1. Classification (NCBI taxonomy): domain Eukaryota; kingdom Viridiplantae; phylum Streptophyta; class Magnoliopsida; order Caryophyllales; family Polygonaceae; genus Persicaria; species Persicaria tinctoria. Next base: position 11,644,746 of record JBANSL010000007.1, on the reverse strand, counting down.
TGAATTTGGATTGTAATCATGGCCTTGAAAATCAGAGAAATAGTGAAAAGAAAAGCATAGTGGCTAGTGGCTACAGAAACTACTTGTATGCCAGAAATTTGCTCTGTTTAGAATCATACCTTCTTTGAGTACGATAATTATATGCCAAGACAAATATACTTAGCATGCTTGAGTTAGCTCCTATATGCTTTAATGGACTATTATTTGGATGTGAAGATGTTAAGATTTTAAGAGATTATAGAAATTCTAGAGTTCATATTTCAAAATATAAAACTTAATATTTATCTTATGTACAACCCTTGAAATTAAAGTGATTTGTATATCTTAATAACAAGCCTCACGGTTTAGGCTTTGTTTGGAAGACAAGCTGAAATGAGACTCTACTCCTTTGCGGGATACACTTGGCCGTTATTGTTGTTGTTGTTGACCCTTAAAAATTTTCGGCGCTTTTTTTATATTTTTTTATCTTTTCGGGCAGACAAAAGAAGTTTCTTGCTAAACATAGCCTTAATACTTGAACGAAATGACAAATTAAATGTCAGCATTAGACATCAAACGATCTCTGTGAAAGGTTTACTTCTAAAACCACACATCCTGTGATAATAACATGTATAGTGTGACTGAGTGTTCAAGAGACATCCACATCTCTATCTACAGATACGCTTCGGTTTGGATGTGTGCAGTTATCTTCTAAAAATGAGCCTAAGAGGTTAGGAAAAAAAATAGCACTCCATAGGTTTTTATCTATGTTATAGACTTTATCCAGAAATGAAGGGTATAGATTATAGCCTTGACCTAGATTGTGCTCATCTGAAGGGTAAACTACATGTCAATTCAGATCATGGATGGTGTACTTAAAGGGAATGTGCTAGTGTTGCCCATTGTCTTCCAACATTCGCAAAACTAAGATATGAGTTATGATCTTGGTTTTATAGTTGAATAAGTTGTTACTTAATACGGGCTAATGATGCAAGGCATTTGTTGTAGTTATGGTTGCAAGGGCCTGTCCTAGAATCTATGCAAAATTCGGCTGATGAGGTTTTCCCCCTCTTTCAAGATAAGCATGCAAGCCACCTTTATAAAAAAAAAAATTGTATTAGAGTAGCACTTCAGCAAAGAGATTTTTAACGTAGAAGTACCACTATCGATGATAGGGAGACTTTTTATGGAATGATAAAAAAGCTAACAAAGGAACCCAAATTAAAATGTTTGTACGGTTCTACCTTGACTATTTTATATATACACTTTTTAAAAATGTGGATAATTTACTAAGAAAGGAAAGCACATTTACAAAATAAAAGGTTGACCAAACCAATAGTCTCCAGCACATTATCTGCCATTCCTCATGGATGGATTACATTTGGTGGAAGTCTGATTCTTAGAAGCTTTAATAATGTTCCTAGCACAATCACACGGGTTAATGGATTGATTACCATATCTTTTTTACTTTGCTCTTTTATCTCATTTATGCTTCATATCTTGATATGTTATTTCCTTCACAAATTATGAAGGAATTTCCTTTTTCTAATGTAGACATGGGGAGTTCTCACCGGCCATTGGTTTCTTTTTGGAGTCTGCCCCATCTGAGGTTTGGAAACTTTATTGTCTAAAAGCTTAATTTGGTTGTATTCATATCGATTGTTGGTTACTGTTGTATATTTTTCCCCCTGGTTGTGTGTATTTCACAGCATACTAGGACCTGCAACTCTTATCTTTACCAGTACACAGGTTGTTATTCGGAAATGGAATCCACATGAAGAAAGGCTAGTCACAGTGTCTGATGAAGAGGTTAGTTCTGTTTGGAGTTATGAGTTATGACTTATGAGGAAGCTCTCTTTTGATTTCTAAGGTTAGGGGTTTTTGGTTGTAAAACTGAAAATTCTTGTTTATATGAGAAAATATTATTTCCATTATGGATAAATAAAACAATGGTTATTAATTTATTATCCTTTTACTCATGTTCAGGAACAGCAATATTCTGAAGCCGTTAAAAATTTGGAGTTTGACCGGCAACTTGGGCCTTATACCTTAACTGAATATGGAAAATGGAAACACTTGTCAAATTATATCACAAAGGATATCATTGAACGTATTGGTATGCATTCTTGAAGATTTCTAATGTGTCTCACGATCTTTTCTATAAAATTCTTTCTCAACGCAGCATTCTTTGCACCATTAAAAATTTAATCATCTTTACAGAGCCAATTGGAGGGGAAATCACAATCGCCTGTGAATCCAGGTTGGTTGACACTATACCCAAAACAACAATGGAGAGAGCACTGGCTTTACAGTTGAAGACTAGTAAGTTTGCTACATCATTTAGCAAAGCCGAAAGAAGAGCGTGTTATTATACTCAAATTCCACGTATTATCAAGCAGAAAGGCGTTGGAGGGGTAGACCTTACCTCCATGAATATGGACAAGGTAATTACCGATGAAACCGAATGTGTTTCACAATAATATTTAGAGACTGACTTCTGGTATAATGACAGTTCCTTTTTTGTTTAGACACATCTCTTAGAGAGCATACTGGTGAAAGAATATGAAGGCAATGAAGACAGACTACTTGGCGAGCTTCAATTTGCATTTGTAGCTTTTCTGGTATGCATGGATTTATACTGTCTAGACTCTAGACCCTTTAATTGGTTAAGATGAAATCCTTTATTAGTTAATAGCAGAACAAAATATAATAAAATTTGATAAATCATTAGTCATCCTTTGTGTTGAGCTGATAATTTCCACAGATGGGTCAATCTCTCGAAGCATTTCTGCAGTGGAAAGCACTGGTCAGCCTTCTTCTTGGCTGCATTGAAGCAGTAAGTCGTGTAGTTTTCAGTAGATCCTACGGAAATTATAATGATTGAGTTTCTAAGTTCTAATTCAGTTTTGGTTTCTATGTTTATTGTTTGATGGAAAGTGCTGCAGAATTATCCATTTTCATTGAATCCAAACTTAAAACGGAACAAAAACAATCCGATTCAAATCCAAACTCATGGGCTTCTTTATTGCGTTTGCGTGTACTACAAACAAAAGTTCATTCTATCTTCCCAGAGTGTAAGCTGAGCTGTAAAATATCACCTACTATATTCAAAATTAAGTTTTGGGTTCGAAAACATTCGGTCACATGAGGCCATATAGAATGAGCTATCTAGACCACTGATAAATCTGCTCAGGATAAAAAAGTCCAAATCATCATTTCTACATGTTCAATTCATTTTGAGGCCTTGTTTCAACTCTATGTAAATGTTGTCAGCCAGTGCTTGAATGTGGATAAGAGTTTGATCTATTTGGTCTTGTGTATGTGTTTTTGATGTTGTGTTTTTTGTTGGCAGCCATTCCGTACCAGGAGTCAGCTATTCACTAAGGTATTTTCCTTTACCCTCTTGGCATTAGTTTTAGTACATCCTTGCTGCCTACAAATTTAAGTTTCTTATGATTAGTTCAAATTAATGCAAACTACACCTATTCATAAATAAATAAAGAAATAATTCAGTTTTAAGAAAGATTATCTTTCCTTATTTTGTAAATGTTTGTCTTGAATCAGTTTGTTAAGGTTATCTACTATCAACTCAAGTATGGAATTCAAAAGGACCGTGAGAACAACAGTGGATATGAATCAGTTCTTCTGGATGATTCATGGTTTTCGGCTGATAGTTTCTTATACTATCTTTGCAAGGTACTTCGTAGATTACCGTTTATACAATTAGATTACCCGTTTTCTTTTGTCATTGAATTAGTGATGGGATTTTGGATTTTTTTTTTTCCTACAATGAGCATCTGTGAACTATGAAGTAACTTCACTAACATCATTGGTCTGAAGTTTTGACAAGTCCTCTTTACTTTGCAAAAATATTGCTGCAAAGGCAAGGGTAAGGCATTGTTTTGATAATTCGGTTTTTGCAGGATTTCTTCTCCTTGATCAATGAGGCTTCAATTGTTGATGGTGATCTTCTAACATGGGTATGTTTAATTTTACCACATCGCCTCTTTTTCCATCATCTGTGTTTTTTTTATTAGTTCCTTCTATCTGATTGTTGGTGCATACATCTGAATTCGGACAGATGAGAAAACTTAGGGAACTCCTCGAAAACACTTTGGGCTGGGTCTTCAACACAAGCAATGGCATCGATGGGTTGCATTTTGACGAGGATGATGAGGTTAATGTCATCTTCTTTCTAAACAACTTCAGTACTTCACTTTTGGGGTGGAGTGCCCAGCCTACTCCGTGCATTTTTGGCTTAGTTTTCATTTTGGTTGTTTTCATTTTGTATGATCTCACAGTTTGCTCCAGTGGTAGAGATGATTGATGATCAAGACCTTGGAGAACCTCCATCTACATAGATCCATGTGAAGATCAAAACCTTTGTCCATCACACCATTTGGTGAAGTGGGTTGGCCTTGAATCTCCATATGGTGATTTCGTGGATTCTTCTATGGTTTAGTTAGTGTCTTACAATGGTTCTTGTAACATACGCAGAGTTGGATTTTGTCGGAGTAACTACTGATGGTCGGTTAGCTTTTCTTAGAATTGTTCTTTCTTTTTATGTGGAAAAATAGCACTGGGTGGTGTGTGTTCATATCATTTGTCATTCTGCACAAAAGAACTTAAATGAGGGCGTGAGACGCAAATCCCATACCCTAACTCCAACTTCCCATTGGTCTAGTCGTCTAGACAAGATGGTTAATGAGCAACGATATTTACACTTCTATATGTTTCCAGATAAGATGTACAGAAAGCGATCCTTACTTTTGTATATCATCTACTAGCATTTAGATATCAACATCAGTACTTGTAAGATTTTGCAGAATCTGAATAAGCTGCAAACACACTCTCTACCACCAATACGTTGATCTGATCTCCACAGCATCTGGATTTTTTATACAATCATACTGCATTGTAAACCAAGAATGATCCTGAACCAAGAAGTAAATTGTAAAAGCAGTTGAGAAACAAACAATCCAAAAGTTTTTTAAGGTCTAGTGAAATGGTTGGGTTTTGGCAATTATTTGAACCATCTGCACCTCAACAACTCTAAATCAAGGGCCGAGGAAAAAGATTTGATCTTTGATATGATGTCCCGATTGATAACGGCATAAACCATGGGTGAACCATCTGGTTGGACTAGTATCTGTAGCCATAGGAACTGGCTCTGTGTATCGGTCATGGGTGTATTTTCGGTAAGCACAAGGTTTAGTAAGAAGCACCAAACTACAGATATACAAAAAATACACAAGCAAGTCATTGTAGGCATTTGGATATTGCGATAATCTCCAAAACAGACTGGATGAAGATGCACACATTAACCTGCATTGCAAACCATCCAACATATGCTGATAGACGAACAAATGCACATCGATTCTACTAAATCAGCAACTCTAAACCCGCGGTAATAATACATTCAAGGAGTTTGATCCTAAGCAATCCCATAATTAACATTTTCAAGACTTTCCTGCAGTCCCAAAGTTTATAGAGGAACTCATCTCAATGCTAACAGTTCACTGTTGAGAGAACGGAAGCCAAAGATCAGCGCTTTTGTGCTTTCCGCCTTCTTGATTGAGTTTTCTGCCATTTCTTTTTAGAGACCAACTTGCTCTTGGGTTTCAACTTCATCTCAGGCGAAAATTTGTAGTTCGGGTCCCTCATCTTTGCCTGTATGTCCTTGAAGAACTGCATGTTTAGTTTCTTAGGCCCTCCTTGTCTAAGCTCTGCGTATTCCGGTCCAGAAACAATATTCTCGAATGCTCCTATTAGGATGTCTATGTCGCTCATCACCTCCCATACGTTGGTGTACCGCCCATCTGGACCCTTCTTCAACTTCTTTAGCGCATTCTCAACTGCAACCTTCCTGGCTTTCTTTCCAGGAGAGAGCTCTTCCGGTTCATTCTCAGCCTTCAAAAGCTCTGAAATTGTTCTGTATTTCGGTGGTTCGTCAAACTCAAACAGCTTATCTATATAAGCATCGCTCTTTTCATTCGGATATGGCTCAGTGGGTATATCATTGTCATCATCATCTTCGCTGCCTGTCCAAAGGGTCTTCTCCTCATCACTTCCCGACCATACACTCCACAGCTCATCGCTGTCATCGGCATTAATACGCTCTGAATGCTCCTTTGCTCTCTTCTTAACTTTCTTGATTTCTTTCTCAAGAGGGCTTCCCTTTTTCTCTGAGTCACTTTCATCCTCACTCCCAGACCATACACAATCCTCCTCATCCAGCTGCTTTGTCCAGGCTTTCCTGAACTCCTTACTTCCAGGCGGCCCCTCGTTGAAAAGATCATAGCTCTTTCTTCCACCTCGAGCATACCATCTCGATGCTGAAATTTGCAAACACATCCATCCAATATCGTTTCAGCCAACATGATAAAATGCCGATAAGCAAAATTTCAACAGCAGAATTGCAAGTAGAACCCCCCAAGTAGACGTTTAAGAAGTAATTTCCTCTAGCAAGCATCGCTTTCTTCACATCATCAACCTAAATTTTCGATAACCATCCTTAATAAATTGATGATCGCAATACAGTAGATAATGTTCTTGCTTGCTGACAATTAAAAGAAAAGGCACAATCAACATATGAAATGAACATTTCAATTCATAGAAATGAAAACACGGATTCGGAAATTATGGACCGGCTGGGTAGTATAAGAAACGAGGATAGATAAATGTTCATTGAGGACTTTTTACAAACAGGTAGAATGCATGATAAAGAACTGAGGTAGTAAGAAACCAATTCACATGCTACAAGTAAGTGTTTTAATAGTTCAGAACTAAGATCATAACCTTGGAAGATGGGATTGAAATTGGAGATAATATGGTGCGTAGAATTGGAAACCACTGAATCAGTTGGTACCCACAACCTGAAATTTTTTTACGCGGGTAAGTGTCTCAGATTTGAATTGGCGACCTAAGAAATCAAACTAAATACAGGAAAGTGGGGGAGATCATGGAAAATAGAGTGACCTGAAAATTGGGGGAGATCGAAATGCGATCTTATGAACTTGGAAGAGAGATTGCAGAACCGAGGAGCGGGAATGGAGCCTTCCGATCATCGTCGTTCGAAATGCCGTCTTTTTGAGTTACTGTTCCAAAGTTGCAGGCTTATGCTTTTTGCTATCACGTGCCCCCACACGTGAGAAGTTTGCATCCGATCCGACCCGATTTAATCTGAAATGAGAAATCAATCTAAATTTGAACAACAACCCGGTTATACCGGATCGAAATTTTGATTTCGATCCAGCCCGTTTCGATTTGGATTACTGTTCGCAAAAATAAATTTTAATTTTGGTTTCAGGTCTATGAAGACTATTGTATATGTGTACAGTTTGGTTTGGAGGATGGTTAGCTGATTGGGTTAGTAGTTAGACCATGTGCAACAGAGAGTCACACGAATCAAAACTCATTTCAGCCACATCAGCAACCATTCATGCCACGTCAGCTTTTCACTAACTTTTCAGCTTTTTACATTTTTCATCCACAATAAAGAGTCGTGCGAATCAAAGCTCACTTTACATTTTTTTATATTTATTAAGCTAAATGTGGATTTATTTTACTTAAATTTATTTTATTAATGATATTATTAATATTAATATTAATATTAATACATATAATTAAAATAAAAGTAAAAAAAAATTCTCCATATATATTCAAAATGGGTGTCATTTGATAGATAAAAATGAATCCTATTCAAAAATAAATTTTTTTAATTTTATTTTGGGGTGAAATGAGTTTTTAATTAATTGAAAACCCTCTCTCTCCTCCATCTAATCCTTCTCTCTCCTCAATCTCACCTTTTTATTCGGCTCAATTGCCGGCGCCTTCCCCTGCGAATCATCTCTCTCTCCTCCCTCTTACCTTTTATGCTGACATGGCCCTCCAAATGATCCCCTCGATTCTCCGTTGCACTTGGTCTTAGAATCATAGTTAGACTAGTTGGATCAAATGTCAGATCGTATATATATAGGGCTTGTGTAATCAGATTGGGTTAATGAAATACAATAACAGAAAGTTGCACAAAATCTCATCAGACCTAAATTTCCCTCTGGTCGATTGATCTAGACCGGATCGAATCTCAGCCAAGGTGTGCTGAGATTTGATATGGTATCAGAGCCTTCTCAACACTGTAGATCAAGTGTTGCGATTCGGATTGTTCGACAATTGTCTTCCATGGCGAATTCTGAGATCGAAGGTCACGAAGATCAAGGTGGTTCGTCTACGAACGCCGGCGACCGGAATTTAGGAGCGAATCAATCGGATTCGTTGTTTTTATCCAACTCCGACCACCCTGGGATGGTGCTCGTCTCTGCACAATTCACCGGTACCAATTTTCATAGCTGGAGCGGAGCCGTTCGGGTGGCGTTGGGAGCGAAGATGAAATTAGGTTTCATCAACGGCAAGTGTGAACGTCGTTCTGAAATCGATGATGGCTACGATCGCTGGATGCGTTGGGACTATATGGTAACCAGTTGGATAATCAATTCCATGAGGCCACATCTGGCGGAAAATTTCATGCATGTGAACTCTGCCAAGGATTTGTGGGAGGAGATCCAGGAAAGGTTTGTGGAATCAAACGCTCCACTGGTTTATCAAATTAAGAAGGAAATATATCAATTCAAGCAGGAAAACTTAAGCGTTGCTGAGTATTACAGTAAGCGCAAAAAGGCATGGGACGAGTTGCAGGAGATCGAATCGATTCCGATTTGCAAATGCGGGGGCCTGAAGATGTGCTCCTGTGCGATCTTGAAGAAGTTAGTGGATCGCGATGCTACCACTCATTTAATGCAATTTCTCATGGGACCCTCATACAACTTCGACGTTATTCGGACCAGCATCTTAGCCATGGATCTGTTGCCTTCATGTGGAATACGCTTGATCTTCGATTGAAAGTTTTTGCAGTCATGGGTGAGCTCTTCATCACAGGAATTTCCTATCAATTTGTTTGTTATGATAGTCATTTCGTCCATATTCATATGATATTCATTACTTGTAGGTCGAAATGATTACTATTTGACACTGATAACCAATGGTGAGCGGAGGATCAGTGGAACCAAGTGGACCTATGAAGTAAAGCGACTGGTAAAAGGAGATGTTGTTGGTGACAATATCAAGTATGAGACGATTAAGGAGGGCACTACTACAAATCAAGACCTAATGTATCACCAAAAAAATATTACATTATCATATAAATATGTTACATTAGGGAAAAGGTAACACTTTGTGGATTACATTTGCGGTCGTTGCATTTGACCTAATGTAACACTTTTCAGTAGCTAATGTAACACTGGTTAATTATTGAGACTAAATGTTACTCCCTCCGTTCCAAAATAAAAGTCGTTTGACTTTTCTGCACGCATTTTGAGGAGGTCAAAACTATATAAAATATTATTTTTTTAATGAATTTATTTTTATAAGTTTATACTTATGAATACCGACTATAAAATTATTGAAAAAAATTGATTAAAAAATAATATTTTATAGTGTTTTTTCCTCCTCAAATAGCGTGCAGAAAAAGACAAACGACACTTATTTTGGAACGGAGGGAGTACATTTTATGCCATAGCTATTACATTTGCATGAAACGTTACATTTTCAAAGTAAATGTTACCTTAATAGGGGTTGTTACCTTTGAACCAAATATGTTACATATAAATAACAATGTTACATTTGAAGAATGATGTTACTTTTACTTCCAACTATTACATTTCAATGAAATTTGTTACAACTAATATTTAGGAACCTATTATATTTATATATTATATATTACAGGATAGCTAAAAGTAATAAAAACACATAATACAAAAGAAAGCTTTCATTCAATAAAAATCCAAAAAAAACACACATCGAATGGAGCTACACTACACTGAAAAAGCTCTCTTCGGGTGAGCTTGAAGAAACCCCTTGAATGGGGCTGAAGAACATGACTTCCGACCACCTCTTTGGAGGTCAAATACCACCTCCTCGGAGGCCAATACCCCCTCTTCGGAGGCTAATAACCCCTCTTCGGAGGTCACTAACCAACCGCGGCGGACCAAGGTTTAAAGCCTCCCTTACGCTTGTGCTGATGGCTTCGTTCCTGTGGTCGGAGCCACCACGCCATCCACTGTACTACTGTCCATCTCCCCCTCCTCCCCTTAGATGTTTTTTGGAGGGAGCACTCCTCCACCATGAGCCTAAATCTCGGATGCATCCTCCCCGATTCACCCCCTCTTGTCTCATTTTGGCCTGGTCTCAGACCAGTTTGAGAAGCTAGCCCTCCGCGTGATCCGATTCGACCCCCAACTTGGGGTTTTTGTTTCCCCGTCATCTCTGCAACAAGCTTTCGATTCCGGTTGGGAATTCGTCCCCTTTCCGGCGTCGCTTCGGTTGTTTCGGACTCAATCCGACTTCTTCTACCTCACCATGGGTTCCCTGGTTCAATCCATCCAGTCGAGCTGTCTTCTTCCTCATCTCGACAGATCTCCATCGCGCTCGGTGGAGTCGCTCTGCGCCTCGGTTGGTTGGGGTGCATCGACTTTCCTTGTGCCCCTCACGTTTCGATTCCGGCTTGTTGGTCTCCGTCTCCTTTGAATGCGTCGGTCCTCCGGCCAGTTGGAGTGTGCCTCCGATCGGGCATTCATTTCCTCCCCAATTGGGGTTGTGTGAATGTCCAGAAGAAAAAAAGAAAAAAGGAAAAAAAAATAAAATAAAATTGTATTTATATATTTTTGGGTGTACGGTCCCAATTGTTTGCCTTGGGGCCCAAGGCCACATACTTCGGGCCCAAGTGGCCCGATAGACAAATTTGAGTAAATTCAATCGAAATAATTTGATAAAAATCTCGTGGGGGTCTTGTTAAAATCCCGAAAGGGTTTTTTGGTGCGTTTATACAGGGTGGTTCTCAGCTGCGTTTCCGGTTGCTTCTTGGCGGTTCTAGCCTGAGTTGGGCCTCTGGCGTCTGGTGTCGGGTCTGGCTGGGGTCGTGGCGGTGTGCATCGAGGTGACTCCGTGTTCCGGAAATTTCCTTGGAGGTTCGTCTTCATCGTCCACAGGGACTCCTGATGTACCGCTGGCCAGCGGTATCATCGCTTGGTGATGCTTGGCTCCGGGTTTAGTCTACGTTGTCCCCTGCTGTTTTGGGTTAGACTCGTTTGTTCGACTGGGTGGTTTGGTTTCCGCATTTGTATTGCATCGTTTTTATTTCTCATTGTATGTTTGACGGTTCGCCGTCTGCCGACTTTGTCGGCCTCTCGAGGTGCCAGGCTTGTCTGGTCCTCGAATTATTACCTAATCAAAAATAAAAATAAAAAATAAAAAATAAAAATCCAAAAGAGTGCATCGAGTAAGTGACATGTATTATCTATACTCATTCTAACTAGTTAGCTAGGTTATGAAGTCTAGAGTACTGATAAGCGAAAATGGCATGCCTTAAGAGTAATGATACAACACAACCACCCCATCCAGCACCGATTAGCCTTGCCCCAAGAGCACCATTATCACGGCTGATCCCCATGAGCTCGTCCAACTCTGGACAGCTGACCCAATAAACGGATAAATGTGTAAAAAGAAATACTTGCTAGCTGATCTCGACGAGCAGTTGAGGGAAGGTGTGTGCCCTGTTGGAGCTGTTGTTGGGTCCTCTTTCCAGCAGTTGCCCACCTCTGCTGAATCGGATACAGAAGATGACTTAAGAGGTGAACGTATATTCATTGAATAATATCAAATGCCCGCATCTGCTGGATTTGATGTAGAAGATGACTTAATAGGTGAACGTATATTCATTGAATAATATCCAAAAACATATAAAACTTTCTAAGAAAGAAATTGAGAAGAACTTATCTATCTTGTAAAAATATGGAAGAGAAAAAAGCATCTGAAAAATGTGCAATCATATACCAAACTATGCTATAACTTCAATCGGAAAAGAAGTGGGTAAAAACAAAGAATGAACTTTTTGGTTTGGCTACTATTTGCACATGCCTTTTTAGTCCATACCTTGTTAAGCACATGCCTCATTGGCTCAAACCTCAATGCACCGTACGCAGGTTGTGTGAGTGTTACAACTTTCGATCTATTTATAACAAAAGAAATGTTTGGAAATAAGTAGTAACCTATCATTAAATCACTAATCATGAAGATATTAAAAGCAACCTTATCACAATATAAAACAGGTAGCACCTTATAATTGAATCTCATCTCATTATAATTTTTAATTGGGAATAAAAAAGGCTCTAGTCAATACTTAGCATAATGTAGCATTTTTCCTTCTAACGTTAACTTTTCAGAGCATAGCAGTTCTCCAGATATTCTTTCTATTGAACATTTGGTGCTGAAAGATCAAAGAGTTGCAAACTTTCAATTTCAATAGAATGAACCAACCGCACTTGATTGAGAACTTGAATAATAGAAGTAGCATTCTCAGACTTCCGCTCAAGCAGAAAACCCTACAAACACAAGCATGTTTTATTTTTTATTTTTGCAGTCAGAAGCTCCATCAAAAGATTCAATAAAGCAATGATATCGCATATACCCAAAATACGCAAGTGATGAGACAACAAGAAGCTAATCTTAATCTTAATAAAGCAATGATAGGCTCCTGATTTCAGGACATCCATTAGGGTAAGGAATTGACCTATGGAAGGGATCACACCCTAGCTTCTTCTGGTGGAGAGATTCCTTTTTTGCATCCGTATGGGTCTTGCTTGAACTGGGCTCTAACCAGCGCTTCTCCTTTCTTTGCAGTTTCTCGAGTTGTTGCAGACACAGGTGTTCCTATGTAGAGAAGTTTTATTCTAGGAAAGGAATGGCAAGCCGATGCAAACTAGCAAATCTCTTTGAATTAAAAGCGTAACTGACAGCCTGATCATTAGTATGACAAATGATTAGGTGATTAAAGGGAGGGTCAAAGCAATCAATATCAAGCTTCTATTTGGCATAGTGTTCTTTTGATCAATGCAATGTGCAACTCAACTATCATAAATTCCACTGATCACAGATTTACAAATGCACTCGAGAGATGATAAGCATATCGCAATTCAATGCTATAAACATAAAAACCTCCTTGTATTTGGTGCTTGCATTTGCCCTTGAAATAAGTCTGATGTTTCATTGAAATTGGATAGTGTATATATGAATAAAGAAAAGAACTATAAAGGTTTGGACAAATTGAAGAAACTCTAAAATGCTTACATTTAACCAAAAAATGCGTCACACGAGTTGCACTGCTATACACTTAGCAATTATATTCTAAGGGTATGGGTCGGTTAGCTCAATGAAACAACAAAGGTTGATTCTAATTTTCAACATAACTAATGCAAAGACTATAAACTTGTCATGGTTGATTCTAATGATCACTAAAGAGAAAATGTTCATTGCTGATATTTGCAATCTGTAAATTATAAACAAACACTTAAAATAACCAACAATTAAAAACCAGCAGAGGTCCCTAAATCTTAAGCATCCCAAAATTCAATCACGAAATTGAATATAGATTTCGTATGGGCTGAAGTTCTCTAATTCAATTTTCGATAGATTCCAACAACAATAGCCATAATTTCCAGATAGATTTGAATAAAAAAATTAAGCATATTTATAAACCAGAAAGAGGAACCAACAACCAATTCAGAACAAACAGTGTGCAGAGAGAGGTCGAGGAGACTTACCGAGGTTGCAATTTAGGGCACCAACGAGTTACAACACTGGCACATGCACCCTTTCCTCGGCCGACGACAGGCACAACGCCGCCCGATTGTCAAAGAAGAGGTGTTCAACCCTTACCGCCTGGGATGTAGGGCACCAACGAGTTACTGCAGGAGGGTGATGTTGATTGCTTTGGAGAGTGAGGGTAGCAAGTCAGAGGTGGCAAGTCGGAGCTGGAGCCGGAGGCTAAGATAGGGCTAAGGTCGGAGGGTTGGTCGACCTGCTCTTGGGGTCGAGCATGGGTTAAGACAGTTGAGCGAAACAATGGAGCCGGAGCCGGAGCCGGAGACTTAGGGCGGGCTAAGGTAGAAGCGTCCGGCATCAGATGTGTGTTCTGATTGGCGAATGGCGTTGTGTGTTGTGGTTAGGGATTGGGTTGGGGATAGCTATTAGGGATTGAGATTGAGATTTTTTTTAATTTCATATTTTTTATTATTTAATTATTTAATATAATTTAAAAATATAAGAAAAATGATAAATACAAAAAATATTTAACCTTTTTTTTTTCCTGATTTTTTGGGTGGTTGGTAATTTTGATAATTAAATAAGGTATTTTTGTAAATTTTCATATATTGATACAATTGTTTTCAAACCTAGGTATTTTTGCAAACCAATTATCAAAGTGGGGTATTTAGTAGTAATTCCCCAATAAGCTTCACATACATCTTCCCCATGTATGTGAAGCATGTCATTTTATCAAAAAACACATGACTCACTTGCATGCTGGTCACTTATCCTCTTGCTTCTCCTTTTGATTTAGTTTCTTCAAATGTTTGGGGACCTACTAGACCGGTCAAAACACAACCCGACCCGGCCGACCCGACCCGACCGCCCGGAAAATTTTCGACCCGAACCCGGAAATTTTTTTCGACCCGAACCCGAAAAACCCGAAATTTTCCGGGTCATCTGGGTTTCGACCCGGTGACCCGATTGACCCGGTATTTTCGACCCGATTTTACCCGATTGACCCGGTGACCCGGTTGACCCTGTTGATTTTTAATTAAATATAATTAATTTTTTTTATATATATAATTAAAATTTATTGCAAAATTGTTAAATCATGATTTTTTTAATTTAAAATGGAAAAAATTGACAAACTCGAAATCGACCCGAAATGACCCGAAACCCGGTCAAACCCGGGTTCTAGTCAACCCGGAAAGACCCGGGACCCGTTTTACCCGAGACCCGAAGTGACCCGACCCGAACCCGACCCGAATGACCCGTTTGACAGGTCTAGGACCTACCCTTGTCTTGTCTTTAAATGGTTCTTGCTACTTTATGATTTTTTGTTGACGATGCCACTGAATTTGTTTGGGTCTATTTTTATCGCATAAATCTCAATTGCATAATATCTTGGTTTCATTTCTTGCAATGATCAAGACTCAATTTAACACCATAGTGAAGCCTACAATCCGACTAGGGAGGAAAATATCGGTCTGTCTCCCTCTACCTTCAGTATCAGGGCATCATTCATTACTTTTCACGTCCCTACACACATAAATAAAACGGTGTTGTCGAAAGGCGTAACCGCATAGTTGTCGAGAAAGGACTTGTTCTTCTTTGCCCAAGCCAAGCTACCTCTCTTGTAACATTCATTTCTTACCACCATCTACCTCCACAACAGAACCAACACTCCATAGCTTCAACACCAATCCCCTTTTCCAATTTCTCTATTCTAGAGATCCAGATTACACTCTCCTCAAAATGCTTGGATGCCTCTTTAACCCATTTCTTCGGCCATACAACCCTCACAAGTCAGACTTTCGCACACTTTCGTGTCTTTTCCTAGAGTATAACTGCAGACATAAAATTTTTGTATTGTTATTATGTCGCCCCCAAGAGAATGTACATTGCTCGCCCATGTGGTCTTTGATGAGACTACTTTCCCTTAGCTTGCTTTCTTCGCCACTCCTCGTGAACCCACCCCACCCCTGGCTTCCCCCTCTCTTGTTTTTCTACTTGAACACGCTTAGGATCACCCTCCAACTACACCTCCTCCTACCCCCTTAGCGGAAATCCAACCACCCTAACCACCATCATCTCCCATTGATGCCCCATAACCTCCTCTAGCTCCCAATCCCCCACCACCAATCCCATATCCTCCTAAAACCCCATCCCACTTTCGTCCTAGTGACGACAACACCCACGTCATGTGCACTTGAGCGCAAACTACATGGCCACCTTAAACCCAAAGCTCACACCTTCTCTCGCCACCCTCTGCCACCCGATCCCACACCCCCTCGCTCACCAAGAACCCATAACCTACACTCAAGCTTCCAAACACCCTCACTAGCAGCAAGAAATGCACGATGAATACCAGGCCCTTTGTCAGAATAGGACATGGTCTCCTGTTCCCCGACCCCATAACACTAATCTAGTTGGCTGTAAGTGGGTTTACATGGTCAAAAAGAATGTTGATGGCACTATTCAACTGTAGAAGGCTCGCCTCATTGCAAAAGGTTTCCATCAGGAAGAGGGTGTTTACTACTTTGACATCTTCGTTCCTGTCATCAAGTTTACCACTGTCCGGCTGGTTCTCTCTATTGCATTCTCGCAGAACTGGTCACTCTGCCAGCTTGATATCAACAACGCCTTCCTAATTGGCGATCTCAATTAAACGGTTTACATGGAGAAACCTTGTGGCTTTGTGGATGTCACCGCCCCAACCCATGTTTGTTGCCTTCACGAGGCTCTTTATGGCCTCAAACAGGCACCGCGGGCGTGGTTTATGAAGCTCAAATAGTTTTTATTGGCTAATCATTTTCATGCATGTCAGTCCGACACCATACGACCATTATCACCATCTATGCATTGGTTTATGTTGATGATTTGATTATTATAGGCACTCATACTTCTCACGTCAATGTATTTAATTATTCAGCATCTCCATCGAAAGTTCTCTCTCTGTGATCTTGATAATCTAAGCTACTTTATGGGCATTGATGTCCGACGCCAAGCCCATTGGCTCACCAGTTGATCCCTCTTCTCGGCTCCTTCGCCAGGGCACTGCTTTTTCCAATCCTACCTTATATCCTCATACCAGGCCATTGGAGAGTTGTCGTATGTCACGATCACACGCCCTGAAATAACGTATGTTATGAATAGGGTCTGCTAGTTCATGCAAAGTTCCATTGAGGCTCATTGGGATGCAATCAAACGCATACTCCGATACCTCAAAGGTACACTTTCTTTGGGCCTTCATCTCCTTCATGATTTTGACTCATGCATGGCTCGTTGAGTTCTCTGACGCTGGTTGGGCTTCCGACCCTTCCGACATGCGCTCTTAATTTGAATTTGCTATATTGGTATTAACCTTATCAGGTAGACATCCCGCAAGGAAAAAGTTGTTGCTCGCTCCAACACAGAAGCGGAGTATAGGGCACTTGCATGCACCGCGGTTGAGATCTTATGGATTCAGCAATTGCTCACTGACCTACGCAATCCCATATCAATCGGCCCTCGTGCTCATTTGTGACAATTTGGGAGCCACATTCATGACCTCCAATCTTGTGGTCGGCCCTACTCCAAACACATAAGTTGGATTACTTCTTTGTCCATGAACAGGTTGAAGATGGTAGTTGGGTTATCCATCACGTCTCCTCTGCTGACCAACATGTCGCCATCTTCACCAAACCACTTGGCAGTTGGCACGGCTCGCTTCTGTGAACTATGCTCCCAAGCTTCAAGTTCGCCCACGCCCTTGAGCTTGTCGGGGTATTAACCGGATATAGATTCACCAAGATTTGTATCTATCTATCATATATGTAACTAGAATTATTCTTTCTTATCGTTTCCATTTAGATAAGATTTGTATATTGTATATTTATATGTTTATTCATTAATGGGGAAAATATAATGCACCGTTGATATTCTCACATCCTGACATATCACGTTCGATAAATATTCTTTCCATTTTCCGAACCAACGAATTCAAATTCTACTCCCTTAGGTGTGTATAATTAAGCCTAATCTCCGCTGCGATACAATATCTCAGCTCAAACTTCCAAGTGAAGCCCTCTCTGATCCAAATTGAAAAACTGCAATGAATTCTTATTAAAAATGGGACTTGGAAACTTGTTCCAAGAACTCCTACTGCTCGTATATTATATATTATCTGTTTTACGTGTTTTACGTGGTTGTTCAAACATAAGTATACCCAATGGGGCCCTTGAACATTATAAAGCGATCGAGATTATCTTTAATGGGAACTCACTGCAAATTGATTAATTAGTCTGATTGTAAAGCCAAAAACTTTTATTTTGATTGTGAAATTAGTTTACAATAGTGTAATACCCGTGTCTTGAAGGCATGAGAGTTTGATCCATTTTAATTTAAACATCATTTTATATATCTATATCTATAATAGTACTATATTAATATATACTTGTTTATAACAAAAATATGTTCGTATAAAGTTTTTTTTGTAATTTATAAATTAGTTGGAAAGAGATACAATACAAAATTTTAAAATGATTTAATAAGGTAAAGTAGTCATAATACTCAAACACACCACCCAATATAATTGAAATAAATACTCCGTATATAATTATTGGCTTAAGCACGTACATGATTGTGCGAATACTTTTGAAGTTATGTAGATATACATAACTTATTCATCATTTTCATTAGAATTTAGAAAGATGGCTAGAAAAAGAGGGAAATTAATAGTGAAAATAAAGGTAAGATGGTAAAAATAAAAAGATCCTAAAAGGTAGAAAAGTGATCTAAGAAGCCTCATCTAAGATGTAAAATAATCATTAGTAATGCTTGTAAGTCTTAAAATATTATTTATTTTTCGATAGTCATTTAAGATGTCTAAAATAAGTAAATTGTAAGAAAAAAACTTTTCAAAAATAAGTAAAATAAGTAAATTGTAAGAAAAAAACATCCCTTGTTAATATCGATTAATAAGAAAAGAAACTTTTGATTAGTATAAAAATAGGAAACAAATATGTTCAAAATATGAAACGTGTATTTTAAAATTTCAGCAATAATATTGACCAATAAGAAAATACTATTTGAATAAAAAAATTAAGTTTAATTGTGGGCGTGACATGTCAACAAAATGCTAGCAGAATTATTATTATTAAAAAATCATAAGCACATGATTGTGTGAATAATTTTGAAGTTAAATATGTAGATGTACATAACTTATTGATTATTTTCATGAGAAAGATGGTTAGAAAGATAGAAAAATAAATAGTGAAAATAAAGGTAAGATGGTAAACAAAAAAAGATCCTTAAAGTTAGAAAAGTTATCTAAGAAGCCTCATCCAAGATGTAAAATAAGCATTAGTAATGCTTGTGAGTCTTAAAATATTATTTATTTTTCGATAGTCATTTAGACTATCCACAATGGTTTTGTCTATAATGTATACATTTGCACAAGGTGTGTAAAAATACACTTTACTTTTTGGTATTTTGCTCCAATGGTCAAATGCGTATTTTTTACACACCATTCAAATACAATTAATTTAAAACAAAAAAGAAAACAAAAATCATAAAAAAACACACCAATAAAATTGTCTTGCTTTTTAAAAAAGTTTTTGCACATGGGGGAGGTGATGTGCTCAAATGTGCACATTTGCACACCCCAAAAGCAACCAATGGAGCTAAAAAATGTCCAAAAAATGCACATTTAGACATTTGCACACAACCATTGGAGTTAGTCTTAAGATGTCTAAAATAATTAAATTATAAAAAAAACACTTATTTGGCTCTAATTGAGTTTTATAAATAATTTTTGAAATCGAATATTTACAAATTGATTATTACATGTTCGTTGTATGTAGACATTGTGGGGAATATTGCAATCGGTTAAAAATGATAAAACAACAATTTCAATATCCAAAAATAAAATCAGCCAAGAATTGACGAATGTTCAATGTACGTAGACGATTAAAATAGATCACAAATTGACATACAACATATCAAATTAAATAATATTTTAGTATAAAAATAGGAAACAAATATGTTTAAAATAGGAAACAAATATTTAAAAATTTCAGCAATAATATTGACCAATAAGAAAATACCATTTGAATAAAAAATTCAAGTGAAATTGTGAGCGTGACACATCGGCAATATAACCGAAAAGAGATTGCAATCGGGAAAAAAATGGAAACATGTCTCAATATTTATGACAATATAACCGAAAAAAAAGGGAATGGATTCAAATCATATTTAAAATAGAAAACAAATATTTTAAAGTTTCCATAATAATATTGACCAATAAGAAAATCTCATTTGAATAAAAAATTCAACATTAATTGTGGGCGTGACACGTCAGCGAAATGCTAGCAGAATTAGTAATATAATATATACTACAATCGGAAAAAAAAAAAAAGGAAACATGTCTCAATATTTACGGCAATATAACCGAAAATAAAAAAAAAAGAATTGACAGGCCTAAGGTCGTTATGCCAAATCAAAGTAAATTCCTAAGATGCAAACTATAACAAGTATAGTAGGTAAGTTAGGGTCGAACCCATAGGGAAACAGAATCAATTGTAAAAGCAAGTATTATTACCCAAAAGTAACCGATTCAAGGGGGAGTTTTGTGTGTGAGCGGTAATAACAGAACAAGTTGCAATAAGAGGTTGTGAATATATGATGGAAAAGTATCACACCGGGTAATTATCCGCACAACAATTGAGATGGTTCATCATCGCATTCTATGAATCTCAAGTTCTAATGTCCAGTAATTGTTCTCAATTCAGATCGTGTATAGCTTTTAGTCCTACCAGTCCTAAAAGCACTTATCACCAAATTACAAGGGAAAACCTTCATCGAATAATAAAGCGATAGCATTCAAACATGAATTATAATGAGATACAAGCGATTCTAACAACCCGTTAAAATAGCCTGTAATCGAATCTCCTTCACAATCTACCACAAGCAACCCGCGTATGGAGATTGTGTTTGCTACAATGAATCTACAACCCCAAACCTGGAATTAGAAACCCTAGCAATATGACTAGTATCGATAAACCTAGGTGATCAATCCAGATAAATCAATAATAAGCAATCAAGCAATAAGCTCAGGAGATCGAAACAATTAACAAAGGACAAACAAGAGTAGAATACTCACAACCAAATCACTTGAAGGCTTCAAAGAACCAAGTGCAACAAAGGAGAGTTAGTTCTCCATAGGGTTTTTGAGATGAACAAAAAGGAAAATACGTCTCTGGAAAATAACCTAATAACCTCTCTTCTGCCTTCTCGGCCTATATAAACTAATTAAGTCGGGTTTAATATCCCGTAAAAATATAATATTAAAACTAATAAGATACGGAAACTCGGATAAGAATTCGTCTTCAGGGACTGACGCGGGCGCGCCATGTAGCAGCGCGGGTGCGCCAGCCTGGTCTTCAACTCTTCCATCTGTTGCATTGACGCGGCCAATTCCTCCTAGCAGCGTGGGCGCTCCGAGTAGCAGCGCGGGCGCGTTGGGTGCAGCGCGGCCGCGTCAGACTCACAGTCTTCCAGCTGCTTCCGATCTTTTTCACTTCTTTAACTTGCATGATTTCTTCAACTTCTTCAACATGTTCCAAATCACCAAGTTCACACAAATATCTCTCATAATGACATGTAAGTGATGACAAAAACTACTAAATGCGCTATGGAATATATCGCATATCAAATTCCCCCATACTTAAACCTTTACTCGTCCCGAGTAAGCATAGAAGCTAGCCTACTCTCACCATAAATCTCAAAGGTTCACAGACAGTACAAGGAAAATGAACACTAAGTACTAGTAGTTTCCACCATCTCAACAATCAGCACAAAAGACAATCAAAATAGGAAATGAGACTTACAATTGTATCTCAACCATCTACACCTTATAGCTCCCAGTGGCCTACCCGAAAACCTCCTTATCACTCCACTTCTTATGTCGCCTTCGCCAAGAGATCAATCCTAAACACTCAAAGTAAACGCTCATCTTGCCAAGGCGCCCTTTCGGGTTTTCACCAAGCCACTCCTTTTTTTTTCAAAGATGGTACTCACATAAACATTCTCACTTCCCTCAAGTCTCATATTGCCAAAGCCTAAGGCTCGCCAGACTACCTGCTTTTTGCATGAGTCGCCCTTTCGGGTTTTCAACTCATCCCAGGATTTTGATTGCTTTCTTTTTTTTTTTTTTTTTTTTTTTTCTTTTTTTTTTTAGAATATAACAAGTGCAGAATCTGTACACAAATAATGCTGAAATAAAATATGTACATGATGTGTGAATCCTTTCCCTCCCCCATACTTGAATGAAGCATTGTCCTCAATGTGAAAGAAGACAGAAATAAGTAGGGAGAAAGAAAACAGAAGGACTCACTAAGGGGGTGGATAGTGGCGAGAGTAGTCCTCTCGCATGCGGCGCAGCTCTTCCCTCATCTCTCTGAACTCGCCAAAGCCCTCTAAGATGTCGGCCTGCTGGTGGAGAATCTGGTTCGTCACTGTCGTCAAACTCCCCACGTCTTGGCGCAGAAGGCCAATCTGATCAACCAGGTAGCCCCACTGGTGAGGATGCTGATGGGCATCCTGAAAAGCTTGTGCGGGCCAAGGGGCCCACTGATGTGCATCCTGCTGGCTCTGAAATGTCGGTTGAGAATCCCAACTGTGAGACGAGGTCTGATAGGCAGGCATCTCCTGCTGTGGGTTCTGTACGAAACCCTGTGTATCTGTCTGAACAAAAGTCTGCTGAGCCACAGGCGCATCCTCCATCGTGGCAGCTCCAGCTGTGCCACTACTGCTACCCACCTCCATGCGACGCCTTCTACCCAGAACTGACGTCGGAAAGTAATCCGCCTCAATGTACCAATCAGCCCAAGACTCCGACCAAGGCAGGGGCTTAGGGAGCCTGAACTGATGTTCCTTCTTCTTGCCCGTGCACCAAATGGCTCCCCCATCCGGTGCAGTATCAAGCATCAAACATCTCCGTAGATACTCCTCTGTATAGGTCCTTGCCATGACCTGCTCCTCCAGCTCCTCCAACCCATTTTGCCCAACGCATGCAGCAATGGCTACCCGAGTAATAAGTCCGCTCTGGACCATTTCTGGTCCAGCGACACTGCGATCCTTTCTGATCCTGTCGAGGCCATCGAAAAAGAGCCTAACCCAGTCAGGCATATAATCTGCAGTAGGCACAGCGCTGTAAGCAAACCGCAGGTGCGTCATAGAAAGCTTTGTATCTGTGATCAGCCCATAGTATGTCCCAGAAACGATCTTGCACAACATACGGAAGACAGGATGAGTAATCCTGCTGTTGTACTCGTTACTGGTCAAGAATTCCTCTCCAGACACCGCTCTAAAGAATGCAACAAGGTCTGCGTCGGTCGCGGCTGTCACCCATCCATCAGTTGGGGCTTTAGTGACCCCCAGAGCTTTTCGCAACCTTGCTGCAGAAGTCCTGTAGGTATTGCCATTGTATCTGAAAGCAACCCCTCTAATTCTGTTCTCCCCAAGGTAAAGCTGATATGTCGCGAGGAACTGCTTGCACAGTTCCGGGTATCCTACAACTCTCAAATCCAAGAAATCACTAATACCAGCGTGAGCTAGACACTTCTGCATACAATCTAGCATCTGAAGTCTCTGAAGTGTCTCTCTATGCAAATACTTCGTAGAACTGACACAGCTAACCTTATTGTAAATAGCCAATTCCTCATCAGACATATCTAACCCATTATCAGATCTACTCGCCTCTTCCTCCGATGAACTCATACTCGATATATAATACGATTAAATCGGAATCGAAATAAGGACAGCGGGAGTAACTCACGAAGAACAGCGGAGTCTCGGCGCAGGGGGCACGTTGGAGGTGGCGCGGGCGCGTTGGGTAGCAGCGCGGGCACGTCGAGTGGCAGCGCGGCCGCGTCGGGGTGTCAGTCTCCTGGTGGGTTTCTCTGACAGGCGCGAGCGCGTTAGGGGTGGCGCGGCCGCGTCGGCGATTTTTGCAGATCCGAAATTTGTCGAAAGCGGCTTGTCGATGTGGAGCCCGCCGATGTTCCTCCGGTGCCGGTTTGTAGGGGTCCTGGTGGGGGCTCGTTGGTGGCTGAGTGCGACAGGAAGTGAGAGAGAGTGTGGGTATGGGTTAGATTGGGTGTGAGAGGAGAGTGGGAGGAGAGGATGTTTGAGAGGGATGTGTGGTGTGAGGTGAGAGAGTGTGGGGGTGTAGGGTTTTGGTGATGATGATGGGGGATGTGATGGGCTTGAGGTTTTGATGGGCTTGAAGCTGGCGGGCTGGCCCGAAGTGGGTTTTCCAGCCCGTGGTCGGATTTTTTTTTTCTTTTTTTCTTTTTTTTTTGACGAAAATTAACACTGCATGTGCAGTGGGTCCGAAATGCGGGTGCAATTCGTCACCAGAAACTCCGTCTTTATTACCTACAAGTTAGAATAAAATCGAGTTAAAGGAAAGAATGCAATACCTTGGGTTGCCTCCCAAGCAGCGCCTTTGTTTCAAGTCGCTGGCTCGACCAAGCCTTGTTGACTATTCTAACTCTGCATTTGGCTCCTCCAAAACTAACTCATCCATAGCCTCCTTTGTGAACCCTTCATAGTATGTCTTAAGCCTTTGACCATTTACTTTGAACTTCTTGTGGCTATCCGGGTCATATAACTCTACAGCTCCATGTGGGAAAACTTCAGCAACAATGTATGGTCCCCCCCACTTTGACCTGAGCTTCCCAGCGAAGAGTTTCAGGCGAGACTGAAAAAGTAGGACTTTGTCACCAGCTTTAAAGTCCTTCCTATGGATGTGCTTGTCATGCCATGCCTTGGTCTTCGCCTTGTAGATTGCCGCATTATCATAGGCGTCCAACCGTAACTCCTCGAGCTCACCTAACTGTAGCTTCCTGTGTTCTCCAACCCCGTCACTCTGCATATTGCATTGTTTTACAGCCCACCAAGCCTTGTGCTCCAGCTCAACAGGAAGATGACATGTCTTCCCATAGACAAGTCTGAAAGGAGACATCCCAATTGGAGTTTTGTAAGCAGTGCGATAAGCCCACAAAGCATCATCAAGTCTCAAACTCCAATCCTTCCTGTTAGGATTCACAGTCTTCTCGAGAATGGCTTTGATTTCTCTATTGGACACCTCTGCTTGGCCATTCGTCTGTGGATGGTATGCGGTGGAAACTCTATGTGTGACATGATATTTCTTAAGCACGGCAGTCACAGTTTTGTTGCAGAAATGGGTACCCCTGTCACTAATCAGCGCTCTAGGAATACCATGCCTGGCAAAAATATTGCTTTTCAAGAACCCTGCCACAACTTTAGAATCATCAGTTCTGGTGGCCTTCGCTTCCACCCACTTGGAAACGTAGTCCACCGCAAGTAAAATATACAAGTTCCCACAAGAACTAGGAAAAGGTCCCATAAAGTCAATGCCCCAAACATCAAAGATTTCGCAAAAAATCATTGGTGATTGTTGCATTTCATTCCTTTGAGAGATATTCCCTAATCTTTGTGATGAGCGGTTTTTAGTCGCGTAAACCGTATCAAAATAATTCGAACCTACCTAACTAATGTAGCGTGGTAAGCACGAGTCGATCCCACAGAGAAGCAAGTATTCCTTTGCAAAGTGTATTTACCAATTAGTGAAAGGGGGGTTTTGGATGATTGAAATAAGAAAGAAAACAAAATAAACTATAAACAAAATTGATGCAAAACAATTTAGAGAAGATCGCTCTACCTACAACTATCCACTTTATTTGGTTGAATTGATATTGTAACGTCCTCTTGTCCTTTTAGGTTTCCTATGAATGCCCTTGTCCCGACCTAATATAGTTACTAGTCCAATCAGTCCTAGAAACCCTTATAAATCGAACAGTCCCTAAAGAAGGATTTAACCCAATTGATAGCTTTAAGTTCAGAGATTAGCCAAGGTATTTGCAGTCCCTAAAGAAGGATTTAACAACACATTCAACTTCCTGCTCATTCAATTAGTTCAATCAGCCCTAAAGGAACAAGTTTGCCACTTAGGTTAAGGTTCACAATCAGGAATCTACAAAACCTTAGCGATTGAATTGATCTAACGAGTTGGCCAGACGAGATAGAACAAATCAATAATTAATTAAGCACAAAGAAGTTGAAGCATTCACAAATAGGAAACTAGGAAACAAGAATTAGAAACTCACAATTCAATCCAAATAAAGCTTCAAATTGCAAGGAGAACGAAGAGAGTTTAGTCGCCCATGGCGAACATCGCTCCCTCTCCAATTGTATGATAGAACGTAAGAATAGAATAGAAGTTGATCAAAATAACATAAAACTTGGCCTTTTAAAACATCAAAGTCGGCCCCCAAAATAAACAAATAGATCTAGGGTTTTTTTCCTCAAAACGGTGCGTTGACTGTCCGTGCGGCGGGCGCCGCAAAGTTGCGGCGGCCGCAGCAAACCATGCGGCGGGCGCAGCATGAATACCGCCCCTGGCGGCGGGCGCAGCAAACCATGCGGCGGGCGCAGCAAACCATGCGGCGGGCGCTGCATTGGTCTTTCACGGAAATTCCGTCTTGAATCAGCTCTCGACGTCAACATGAAAGTTGTAGCCCTCTGAAAGAGCTTTCCAACGCATGGTCATAATAGTCGATCGGACAACCGAGGCCTCCAGAAAGTGCAAAACAAGTTCAGCATGTCTGGCGACAACTTCTGCAGACTTGTTCTTCGTTTAGGTTCGCTTCTTCTTCTCAGGACCTCTTGAGATCTTCATGTAAGCTTCTTCGATCAACTAGACATTCTCATCCAATACGTTATCAACCCATGTCTTCTCCTCGGATCTACCATTACCTGAAATAATCAATAAAAACGTGTAGATTCCGATTCCACCAACATAGAGAGCAAATATGCAAATTGTAATCAAATCATGGATGAAATGCATCTTAAATAAGCTAAATGCAACCTATTATGCCTACCTAAATGCATGCTATCAAACTCCCCCACACTTAACCTTTGCTTGTCCTCAAGCAATGATAGAATGAACATGAATCAATGTATCCCACAGGAAATCCCTTCAAGTTTCAATCTCATCAAAAAGCAACATCACAGCAGGTGAAAACATAAACCAAACAAACAAATGTCATAGCATGTATTATAGTGATCAAAGCTTAGAAGTAGACATCATCCAACCTCACCAGAAATATGTGTTTCACTCATGTGTTTAGGCTTTAAGGTACAACTCTCTACTCAATCCAAAATGCACTAAGCTCATAGACATTGACCACCATATCACCAATTAACTACCGAAATGTCATTACTTGCGGGACACAATAAAGAAAATAAAATTCAACACTTTTTTTTTTCTTTTTCTTTGTCTTTCTTTCTCTCTTTTTTTTCCTTTTTTTTTCTTGTCTTGGTGCTTTCCTTACGCGAAGCGCAAACATGGGTGTCATGAATGGCCCCGGTCTATCAACACCTCAACTATTAATATGAAGTCCACTTGAACACCTTTTGATGCAAGTTGCAAACATGGGTGTCATGAATGAACCTGGTTACTCAATGATCAAGCTTCCTTTCCTAGTGGATAGTTTTCAACACCTTTTTGCGCGAATCATACCCATGGGTGTCATGCATAGATCCGGTTACTAAGTGCATCAACCATTGCCA
The DNA here is from genome assembly GCA_037127255.1 of Persicaria tinctoria. Taxonomy (NCBI): domain Eukaryota; kingdom Viridiplantae; phylum Streptophyta; class Magnoliopsida; order Caryophyllales; family Polygonaceae; genus Persicaria; species Persicaria tinctoria. Next base: position 11,617,491 of record JBANSL010000007.1, on the reverse strand, counting down.
CCTTATTCACTAAATATGCAAAAATTCAAATAATAGACTCAACATATAAACATAAACTCCGCAAGCAACAAACATGTGAGTCGGTCTTTAGAAATAGATACTGCAGTCAATGCCAAGAGGTAGCAATACTAGGAGAGTAATTCACACAACTGAGCAAAAGAATTCAAATAAGGCCAAACATCCTCACAGGGTCATGTTTTTAGGACTTCAATCATACTTTAGCTCAATCATACATGCTCAATTATATTTGCTAGCTCATGTTCCACAAAAATCAAATACAGACAAAAATCAAAACATCCAGAACTCCATGGGATTTTTATGAATCATGCTTGAAATTTAAAATAGAGGACAAACTAAGTCAGATGGGTATTTAATAACACTTAAATGCAATGCATGATATTTTTGGATTTTTTTCATATGCAGTATATGAATAAAAATAAACATGACAACATAAATAAACATGATACATAAGTAAACATGATATCATAAGTAAACATGATATGCAAATTCTATATATATGCAATGCAATCCCTCCCCCACACTTAAACCTTTCATTGTCCTCAATGAAACATAAAAGACAACAAAAAATAAAAACATAGAGAAAGAGATGAATGAAATACTCACAATGTGGTGGAAGGGGCGATATAGGTCGGATCTGAGCATTGCGCGCGTCGGGTTAAAGAAAACTAGCTAACTAGGAATTGAAATAACTAAAACTTACCTCGGGTTGCCTCCCGAGAAGCGCCTCTCTTTAATGTCATTGGCTTGACTTATTCTCAATCTCAAGACCTTATTTCTCAGACATTGTCAAGGCCCTCAGTAACATATCATATTCCTGTGCACACATCTTGCAAAGCACATCATAGCACAATAAATTGAAAGCATAAAATGCGGAACTCAAGAACCCTTTCAATCTATAAAATAGTCTAGTATGACTCTCTGTAGAAGGAATATGATACCACCAACACAGTTCCGCTGGTGGCTTTTCAAAATAGAAGTCAAAAGGATCAACATATACACCATTAACTTCAAAATTGCAAAAGTTTTCCTTTATTACCTCTTTAGCCTCAGCTGATGGCTCTAGACCTGGTTCATCAATGGGCGAGATTAGAATGGATGGTGCAGATGGAGTAGGAGACACATCACATGTAACCTCATGCGTCGACTCATGAGATTCCAAGTCAGGAAGCACTAGACCCTCTCCTCCATCATCGAAGACACTATGATTGTCTACAACCAATTCCTCATCTTCTTCGAAACTCCTTTCTTTCTCACCTTTTGCACTTAAAATTTGAATGAGTTGGCTCATCTGATTCTCCAAGTTTTTACAGCGGCTCATTTGCTCCTCCAATTTTCCGATTCGGCTCATATTTCTTTCCTCTAACTGCTGCACCACTTGAGTAAGAGTGTGCAATGGATCCTCCAGGTGTGTGACAGAGTCCTCCATCGGCGGAGAAGATGTAGCGAGCAAGACTTCTTGTGAAACATGGTAATCCATATAATAGAAAAAATCCCACAACCCCGACAATCCTCCTAACCGTTTCAGACCTCCGTTACTCATGTACTCCGCAAGTGCTCGCGTCTCAACAGTCATCCCGTCAAGTATGCAAATAATCATATCTCGGATGCTGAATTGATAACCCCATGAACCAAGGTCGTCAACATACTCATGCAATCTAGTGAAATATTGGTGAAAGTTCTCACCTTCAAACTGCAACAATCTCAACATCTTAAAAAGTTAGTAGCAAGGGTGTTGTGAACCGTAAGATAGGTTCACAACGAAGTTAGATATATAAACAAAAATTAATAAATACACAAAACAAAGAAATAAACTTGATTCCCCGGCAACGGCGCCAATTTGATGAGCGGTTTTTAGTCGCGTAAACCGTATCAAAATAATTCGAACCTACCTAACTAATGTAGCGTGGTAAGCACGAGTCGATCCCACAGAGAATCAAGTATTCCTTTGCAAAGTGTATTTACCAATTAGTGAAAGGGGGGTTTTGGATGATTGAAATAAGAAAGAAAACAAAATAAACTATAAACAAAATTGATGCAAAACAATTTAGAGAAGATCGCTCTACCTACAACTATCCACTTTATTTGGTTGAATTGATATTGTAACGTCCTCTTGTCCTTTTAGGTTTCCTATGAATGCCCTTGTCCCGACCTAATATAGTTACTAGTCCAATCAGTCCTAGAAACCCTTATCAATCGAACAGTCCCTAAAGAAGGATTTAACCCAATTGATAGCTTTAAGTTCAGAGATTAGCCAAGGTATTTGCAGTCCCTAAAGAAGGATTTAACAACACATTCAACTTCCTACTCATTCAATTAGTTCAATCAGCCCTAAAGGAACAAGTTTGCCACTTAGGTTAAGGTTCACAATCAGGAATCTACAAAACCTTAGCGATTGAATTGATCTAACGAGTTGGCCAGACGAGATAGAACAAATCAATAATTAATTAAGCACAAAGAAGTTGAAGCATTCACAAATAGGAAACTAGGAAACAAGAATTAGAAACTCACAATTCAATCCAAATAAAGCTTCAAATTGCAAGGAGAACGAAGAGAGTTTAGTCGCCCATGGCGAACATCGCTCCCTCTCCAATTGTATGATAGAACGTAAGAATAGAATAGAAGTTGATCAAAATAACATAAAACTTGGCCTTTTAAAACATCAAAGTCGGCCCCCAAAATAAACAAATAGATCTAGGGTTTTTTTCCTCAAAACGGCGCGCTGACTGTCCGTGCGGCGGGCGCCGCAAAGTTGCGGCGGGCGCAGCATGAATACCGCCCCTGGCGGCGGGCGCAGCAAACCATGCGGCGGGCGCTGCATTGGTCTTTCACGGAAATTCCTTCTTGAATCAGCTCTCGACGTCAACATGAAAGTTATAGCCCTCTGAAAGAGCTTTCCAACGCATGGTCATAATAGTCGATCAGACAACCGAGGCCTCCAGAAAGTGCAAAACAAGTTCAGCATGTCTGGCGACAACTTCTGCAGACTTGTTCTTCGTTTAGGTTCGCTTCTTCTTCTCAGGACCTCTTGAGATCTTCATGTAAGCTTCTTCGATCAACTAGACATTCTCATCCAATGCGTTATCAACCCATGTCTTCTCCTCGGATCTACCATTACCTGAAATAATCAATAAAAACGTGTAGATTCCGATTCCACCAACATAGAGAGCAAATATGCAAATTGTAATCAAATCATGGATGAAATGCATCTTAAATAAGCTAAATGCAACCTATTATGCCTACCTAAATGCATGCTATCACTTTGACACCTATCACATTCCTTGCAGAAAGAATAAGCATCTTTAAAAATATGTGACCAATAAAAACCAGATTCAAGCACTTTTCTAGCAGTTTTATTGGCACCAAAATGTCCCCCACATGCTTGAGAATGACAAAATTCAAGAACAGATCGTACCTCATTATCTGGAAGACAACGACGAATTACCTGATCAGCACAATGTTTCCAAAGGTATGGGTCATCCCAAATATAGTGGTTTGCTTCTCTTCGAACCTTCTCCGTCTGGGCCTTGGTATGATCCGGAGGAAATTCTCCACAAACTAAGTAGTTCACAATGTCCCGGTACCAAGGGCTTACAGAGTGAAGTCCTAGGACGGACTGAGATGGGCTGAGAAGCAATGGCGTGGGCGCGTCAGGGGTCGACGCGGGCGCGTCGGTAGTCAGCGCGGGCGCGCCATGGAGGAGCGCGGGCGCGTCATAGGTCAGCGCGGGCGCGTCAACTGTTGACGTGGGCACGCCAGACTTCGGTGTGCTTTTGTGCTCGAGTCTGCATAATGTGTCATCCGGAAACGTGCCTAAGATGGGTTTCTGTGACTCCGGCTTGTCCTCCTCATTCACCAATCTGCTTAAGTGGTCAGCCACCAGATTCTCCGCTCCTTTCTTGTCCTTAATCTCCACGTCAAATTCGCTGAGCAACAGGACCCATCGAATCAATCGTGGCTTTGTCTCCTTCTTTGTCATCAAGTAGCGGAGGGCTGCGTGATCTATATAGATAATCACTTTAACCCCAAGCAGATACTGTCGAAACTTCTCTAGTGCAAACACCACAGCTAGCATTTCTTTCTCAGTGGTGGAGTAGTTGCGCTGCGCTCCATTCAGAGTCATGGAAGCATAATGGATCACATGAGAGGCTCTTCCCTCTTTTTGGCCTAGCACTGCTCCCACTGCATAGTCGCTCGCATCACACATGATCTCAAATGGGCGAGACCAGTCTGGTGCCTGAATGATTGGTGCACTAGTGAGGCGTCCTTTCAGCTGGTCGAACGCCTCTTTGCACTCTTGTGTGAGTGCAAAGGTCACATCTTTCTTCAGAAGCTCGCACAAGGGTGGGGATATCTTTGAAAAGTCTTTGATAAACCTGCGATAAAAACCTGCATGGCCTAGGAAAGAACGAACTTCGCGCACATTAGTAGGATAAGGCAGAGATTGAATTCCATCAATCTTCGCCTTATCGACCTCAATACCCTTTGCAGATACTATGTGACCTAAAACAATTCCCTGTTCTACCATAAAATGACACTTTTCAGAGTTTAAAACCAGATTAGTTTCAACACATCTTTTTAACACTAGTGTCAAATGGCTCAAACAAGTATCAAAGCTATCCCCATGTACTGTGAAATCATCCATGAACACCTCAATGAAATTTTCAATGTACTCAGAGAAGATACTAACCATACATCGTTGAAATGTCCCGGGTGCGTTACATAGTCCAAATGGCATCCTACGATATGCAAAAGTACCGAAAGGACATGTAAATGTAGTCTTCTCCTGGTCCTCTGGGGCTATGGCCACCTGAAAATATCCAGAATATCCATCAAGAAAGCAATAATAGGGGCGCCCAGCAAGGCGTTCTAGCATCTGATCAATAAAGGGGAGGGGGAAGTGATCCTTCCTGGTTACTGTGTTCAGCTTGCGATAGTCTATGCACACCCTCCAACCTGTTTGTGTTCTGGTAGGGACCAACTCACCTTGTTGATTCTCCACGACTGTAATCCCTCCTTTCTTAGGGACAACGTGTGTAGGACTTACCCATTGACTGTCAGAAATTGGGAAAATCATGTTTGCTGATAGCAATTTCAGCACTTCCTTCTTCACCACATCCATCATGGGAGGATTGAGCCTTCTCTGTGGTTGGCGTGATGGCTTAGCTCCATCCTCCAGCAGGATCCTGTGCATGCATGTAGATGGACTAATTCCCTTGATGTCAGCGATGGTCCACCCCAATGCAGTTTTGTACTCCTTTAGAACCTCCACTAACTTTTCCTCCTGCTCCGCTGAGAGCTTACTTGACACAATAACTGGTAAAGTGTCATCAACTCCTAGGAAAGCATACTTGAGATGACTAGGGATTTGTTTGAGTTCAATTTTAGGTGCCTGCACAACAGATGGAACAAGCACTTCGCTTGGAGTCAGTAGATTGGGGCCAATGCCCAAAAGAGTAGAGGAATTACCTTCTACATCCATCAGGGCTACTAATTCCTGCATGTTAGATGAAATTGAAAAATCTGTATAGGACTCGTCAATATCATTCTCAATAATTGACTGCAACTCATCTTCCCTAGAAATATCAAATAGATCTTGAGCTGATGGTTCAATCACATCAATAGAGCACAGAGAATGGTCATCAACAGGATGTTTCATAGCCTTGTATAAATCGAATTCAACCTTTTCTCCATCAAATTCCATTGTTAGTGTCTCAGAGACACAATCAATTTTTGTCCTAGCTGTTTTAATAAAAGGTCTACCTAACAGAATAGGCGCATCATGCTTATCATGTTCCATATCCAGGACAAAGAAATCTGCAGGAAAAATCAGTTTATCGACCATAACCAAGACGTCTTCCACTACTCCTTTAGGGTATTTATTAGACCTGTCAGCTAGTTGCACAATTACTCCAGTTTCATGCAAAGGTCCTAAATCTAGCGATTTGTAAAGTGAGTAAGGAAGCACATTTATGGAAGCACCCAAATCAAGCATAGCTCTATCAAATTTTACATCTCCAATGACACAAGGGATAGTAACCATACCTGGATCAGCGCACTTTTTCGGCATTCTCCTCTGAAACACAGCGGAGACTTGCTCACTTACTTTCACTTTCTTTTTTCCTTTCAGCTTCTGATTCCTCTTCACTGTGCAAAGCTCCTTCAAGAACTTGGCGTACTTGGGCACAGTTTTTATCATTTTCAGCAGAGGAATGTTCACCTGACACTTGCTAAATGTCTCAAACAGCTCTGAATCATCGATTATCCTCCTCTCTTTGAGTGCCTCAGGGAACGGAGGTTTTGGTTTCTTCGACCCGAGAGGGGGAAAATTCGGTCGTACATATGTATCGACATAGGGCTCAGATTCAGGCGAGATCGGACTCGCCGTGGGCGAGTCAGACTCCGGCGCGGGCGCGTCAGAAGGCAGCGCGGGCGCGTCAGACTGTGGCGCGGGCGCGCCAGTGTTAGGCGTGGCCACGTCGGAGATTGGCGTGCTTTCCTCCTCATCTTCCTGACCTTTCAGCTCTTTTCCATTCCGAAGAGTTATAGCACTGACGTTTTCCTTTGGATTGACCACCGTTTGAGATGGTAGACCCCCTGACGTCTTTGCATCCATTCTCGTGATTGCTTCAGCCATTTGCCCCATTTGTTTCTATATATCCTTTATGCTCGATTCAGTCGTCTGAACATGCGCAGTAAAGTGCTGTGTCAGGGTATTGAGCATGGACTCAGTAGAGGGAGCGTTACCCTGCTGCCTCTGATTGTAGGGTGGTGGCTGTTGCTGATGTGGTTGGCTCGGTGGATCCCTCCATCTGAAATTTGGGTGATCCCGCCAACCTGGGTTGTAGAAGTTTGAGTAGGGGTCATGTCTGGGTCTCTGAGGTCCATTTCCACCTATAGCACTTACTTCAGCGGTGTCTTCCTGGAGTGTAGGACACGCATCAGTTGGGTGGAAGTTATCACCGCAGATTCCACAAGCCTTGAGTTGTTGAGGAGTCCCTTGCAGAGTGAGCCTCCTAACCATATCCTTTAATTCAGCAATATCCTTGGCTTGGTTAGAGTCTACCGAGTTGACCCCTTTCTTTCTGGTGGACTTCCCAAAATTTCTAGTCCCCTCAGCCATTTCCTGAATCTTCTCCATAGCTCCCTCTGGCGTGGCATTCAGAATATTTCCTCCGCAGGCGGCATCAATCATCCTTCTATCAGATTCCAACAATCCCCCATAGATGTATAAGACTAGGTCTTTCGTGCTGTAGCCATGGAAAGGGCAATTCGCACAAAGCTTCTTGAACCTTTCATTGTAATCATAGAGGGTTTCATCATCTTCCTGCTCTATATTGCTGATTGCCTTTTTCAAGGTGTTCTCCTTCTTAGCAGGGAAGAATTTCTCCAGGAAGGCCTTGTGGAGCTTAGGCCAAGTATCGATGCTCCCTATAGGAAGGCTGTAGTACCAGTCATCTGCAGCATCGACCAGCGTGAACCCAAAAGCTCTCATCTTTATCTGTGCTTCGGTTATATTGGCTGGTTTCATGCTCATGCACACATTATAAAACTTCCCCATGTGCTTGATGGGGTCTTCTCCAGCCAATCCATGGAATTTGGGCAGTTGATGAATCAGCCCAGACTTTAGCTCAAAATGGTTATCATCCCCTGTAGCAGGGATTGTCACAGCAGGTGCCTGCTGTGTGATGTTTGATGCTGTCAGCAGTCGCAGCGTCTGATTTGCATTATCAGCCATTGGATCGGGTTGTTGGGAATGTTGGTGTTGTTCTCTAAGGCGGCGGTGGTATGTCCTGTCAATTTCCCAATCAAAATCAACAAGATGGGGATCAGTAGCACGAGTGCGAACCATGCAAGAGGTTCGCACCCAAACAGGTAATAAGACAAACAAGAACAAAGATAAACCGTTTCCCCGGCAACGACGCCAAATTTGACAGGCCTAAGGTCGTTATGCCAAATCAAAGTAAATTCCTAAGATGCAAACTATAACAAGTATAGTAGGTAAGTTAGGGTCGAACCCACAGGGAAACAGAATCAATTGTAAAAGCAAGTATTATTACCCAAAAGTAACCGATTCAAGGGGGAGTTTTGTGTGTGAGCGGTAATAACAGAACAAGTTGCAATAAGAGGTTGTGAATATATGATGGAAAAGTATCACACCGGGTAATTATCCGCACAACAATTGAGATGGTTCATCATCGCATTCTATGAATCTCAAGTTCTAATGTCCAGTAATTGTTCTCAATTCAGATCGTGTAATAGCTTTTAGTCCTACCAGTCCTAAAAGCACTTATCACCAAATTACAAGGGAAAACCTTCACCGAATAATAAAGCGATAGCATTCAAACATGAATTATAATGAGATACAAGCGATTCTAACAACCCGTTAAAATAGCCTGTAATCGAATCTCCTTCACAATCTACCACAAGCAACCCGCGTATGGAGATTGTGTTTGCTACAATGAATCTACAACCCCAAACCTGGAATTGGAAACCCTAGCAATATGACTAGTATCGATAAACGATCAATCCAGATAAATCAATAATAAGCAATCAAGCAATAAGCTCAGGAGATCGAAACAATTAACAAAGGACAAACAAGAGTAGAATACTCACAACCAAATCACTTGAAGGCTTCAAAGAACCAAGTGCAACAAAGGAGAGTTAGTTCTCCATAGGGTTTTTGAGATGAACAAAAAGGAAAATACGTCTCTGGAAAATAACCTAATAACCTTTCTTCTGCCTTCTCGGCCTATATAAACTAATTAAGTCGGGTTTAACATCCCGTAAAAATATAATATTAAAACTAATAAGATACGGAAACTCAGATAAGAATCCGTCTTCAGGGACTGACGCGGGCGCGCCATGTAGCAGCGCGGGCGCGCCAGCCTCGTCTTCAACTCTTCCATCTGTTGCATTGACGCGGCCAATTCCTCCTAGCAGCGTGGGCGCTCCGAGTAGCAGCGCGGGCGCGTTGGGTGCAGCGCGGCCGCGTCAGACTCACAGTCTTCCAGCTGCTTCCGATCTTCTTCACTTCTGTAACTTGCATGATTTCTTCAACTTCTTCAACATGTTCCAAATCACCAAGTTCACACAAATATCTCTCATAATGACATGTAAGTGATGACAAAAACTACTAAATGCGCTATGGAATATATCGCATATCAGGAATGGATTCAAATCACATTTAAAATAGGAAACAAATATTTTAAAGTTTCCATAATAATATTGACCAATAAGAAAATCTCATTTGAATAAAAAAATCAACTTTAATTGTGAGCGTGACACGCCAGCAAAATGCTAGCAGAATTAGTAATATTAATAGATAATAGATTAATAGATGTGGTTAAATTGAAAAGTACTTGCGGGTAGTATCCAAAGGACTTCGGTTCGAACTTCGGATGTCCTCTCTTTATTTATCAATTCAAGGGTTGTGAATCTCAACCCAAATTGACCCGCACCCGCCTGATTTTACCACCCCTAAAAACTACTCCCTCCTTGAATTGGTAAATAAAGAGCGCCCATTCCGGGGTTCGGACCGGACCCCCTATGGGTACTACCCACAAGTCCTTTTCGGTGAGCCATTCCGGAATGGTTTAAAAACTAAGATGGGTGAGAGCAGTACTAGGATGGGTGACCTCCTGGGAAGTCCTCGTGTTGCATCCCCTTTGTAAAAACTACTAGCTCCCTCCGTTCACCAATATAAGTCGTTTGACTTTGTGGTACGTTTTTTAAGGAGATAAAAACTATATAAAATATCAACTTTTTATTAAAATTTTTAAATAATATTATACTTAATATTAATAAGTATAATATTATTTTAAAAAAAATAATAATAAAATTAATATTTTATATAGTTTTTACCTCATTAAAAAACGTGCCCGAAAGTCAAACGACTTATATCTGTGAACAGATGGAGTATAGTTCTTGGCCAGAAAGATTGGGATGATAGATTAATGGGAAACTTTTAATTAATAATTTCTTTCCGAAAGTCAAACGACTTATATTTATGAACGGATGGACTTATATTTGTGGCTGAAAGTCAAACGACTTATTGTACTTCATTGTTTTGATGAGATCCCTAGCATTGAGACTAAGAGTACCTTCCATTGTAATTACTTAGGCCTTATGCGCAGTGTATAAATGGCCACAAAATTAAGTATAATGTGGATGATGAGATGAGACAAGAGGAAATGAAAAAAAAAAAAGACAATAGTGGTGGGGATAAATATACATCTAATAAGCACCATACACCACAGTTTGGGCCACTGCCAGTAGAGCAACGCGGAGTAAAGGGATGGAAGTGGAACTGTGGGCAGCATGTTGCCAAAACCCACAAAAGACATAACTCCAATAAGCACACTCCTCCTTCCTCATTCCCCCCTTCCTTAGGAAGCTGCGGAGAAGCTGCGGTTGGTTGCGACGAGCTGGGGTCGGGTGCACGCCCGTACATTCGCATGTGTTAGGGGTACCCCAGTTGTCTACTGGCCCTTCATTTATCTCCACCCGGCCCCCATTAGGCTGTTCGTGTTGTCATGGTTGTCGCGGTTATGAAATTGTGAGGTATAAAGCAATGTCGAATAAAGCTTAAAGGTAGCTAGCAAGCGCTTTTAAGGATTGAGCTAGTGGTCCATTTGGAAAATGTCGTCTTCTTGTTCTCGTGACTTGTGTTTTGTGGTGGTATACGGATCGATCAGCACTACTTCCATGTCCGTATAAAATATACATATAGGGTGATGAATTAATTGATCGTATGGCTTCAGGGGTGATGAATTCAATTAATAATCTTTCATGGAAAAGTACGTTGGTCCATTATCTATATATTGATTGTTAACATATTACAACCTCAACCACATTTAATTTTGTCGGGGAACCATATTTCTAAATAAACCTTTTTCTTTTGCCGGTGTTATTTTAAAGGTTAATTAAGATGAACCCTTAATTGATGTGGTATTGTTATCAACTAAAAAATATAGGAGAACTAGGTTAGGAGGACAGTGGTCTTGTGATCGGTTTAGTAGGCATTTTCTTTTGTGGTTTTTAATTATAACAACAAATATAATTCTAGGGTTAAAAAAAAAACAATTTTAGGGGTACATAAAAAAGAATAAAGAAAACTATGACTCCATTTTTTAGGACACATTACACTCGCGTGAAATTTAGCAAAGCCCATACAAAGACTTTAGCAAAGCGGAAGGGGAAGATCATTCCTTCACAAAGGGGAATAACTACATTGATGAAGCTCCTTCACAAAGGGGAAGATCGAATAATCTAAATAAGAATGAGTAAAGCCAAAACCAAGTAAAGCAGAAGCTAATTTAGCAATGCGGTTCCCACGAGTCTGGCAAAGTCCATACAAAGACTTTTAAATCTTGTAGCTAGACTTTGTCTAAAAAATTAAGCAAAATTACAGAAAACCACCCTTTAAATATGGGTGTTTTCACTTAACCACCCTTTAAATTCAAAATTACAGAAAACCACCCTTTAAATGGTATTTCTTTACAACTCACCACCCATTCAACTATTTTGTTTAATTTATCATTAAATATATTATATTTTAATATTTTTAAACTCAAATTTGATTGTAAATATATCATATTTTGAATTTAAGGGCTCGATCATATTTTAGGGATTATTTAATTTATTTTAAAATAATAATAATAAATATAGCCTAGAATTATTATCTTAATTTATGGTTGAAAATGTTTATAAAATTTTAAAATATTATGGAAATAACTCTTATTTATTTATATTTTAAATAAGAGTAATTTACATAATGTTTTAAAAATTTATAAACATTTTTAAAGATAAATTAAGATAATAATTCTAGGCTTTATTGATTATTATTTTAAAAAAATACAATGATCCCTAAAATATAATTGGACCCTTAAATTCAAAATTTGAATATATTTACAATCAAAATTTGAGTTTAAAAATATTAAAATATAATATATTTAATGATAAAGTAACGAAAATAGTTGAATGGGTGGTGAGTTGTAAAGATATACCATTTAAAGGGTGGTTTTCTGTAATTTTGAATTTAAGGGGTGGTTAAGTGAAAACACACATATTTAAAGGGTGGTTTTCTATAATTTTCCCAAAAAATTATTGCCCCACATCGACTATAAAAGACTTAAAAAATTAAGCTTACATGATTATTATTTGTGGGCCGGGGGGGGCAAATATGTGTTAAGTTATATTGATTTATTATTAGATTGAGATCCACCTTTCCTTATAAGCTATAACTTAAAACCTATCATTTTTACTCTTTTATAGTCGATGTGGGAATGTGGGAGGGAACACTTCCATATCAAACCACTCAGCTTGCCCCCTCTCCCCTAAAGTGCAAGTTGCGCTTGAGAACAAAATGAACTCATGCTGAATATAGTCGAACTCAGCTCTAATATCAAGTGAAATATTCGACATGACGTTAATTAAAGAGGAGCAAGCATGTGTCAGGTTATATCGATTTATTATTATTATTATTATTAATTTTTTTTTTAAACTCCAAATAGTATAGAAATCAAACAACCGAATGTTTACAAGAAGTTAGCGGGCAGCCGAGAAACAAGCTGCGCGCCAACCCCCTTAGCAATGGAAAAACAAACTCTGGTAAATTTTTATTACGTGTATAAGGTTGGAATCCATCAACTTAACGCAAAATTTTTATTTATTGTGTAGAGCTTATCATTTTTAATCGTTTATAGTCGAGAAGGGAGCAAATTATACACTACTCCCTACATTAATTAAAACATGTCGTTTTAGACGTACATTTGCACATTTTTTAAGAAAGCAAAAAAAAAATACAATTATACCCCTAATTATTACTTTACTTTTCCAGTTTATTGAAAACTAAAACTAACAAATTTCTAATCATTACAAGGGTAATTTTGGAAAGTGAACACCAAAATACTTAAAACGACATGTTTTTTCTTAAAAAGATTTTACTACTAAACCGACATGTTTTTTGTTCGATCTAGGGTTTCGATCTTCGAATAACTCACAACAAACTCAAGCAAATGAAATGAAAAACGAACAAGAAAGAACACACAAGACTTTGTTTACGCGGTTCGGTTTCCCTACATCCGCGGAACCTCATGAGGGGAGGTCTACTTAATCCACTAAGCATCCAAAGGTTCAGAAACGGGTTACGTACAAAGGTTTTAGATGCACCAACACAAAGACACGGTTCTATCTAAGCAAGGACAAAGAAGATAAACGAGGAATAGAGTTAGAAGTCGTCCGTGAAGGACACCGAGAAATCTTAGGGGTGATTTCTCAACATAGAACCCTCCATTCAGCTTCTTCTTCGTCTATCAAGCAGGTGCTCAGGTAGCGTCAACCCAGAAGAGCACCCATGCAGAGAATCGTCGTCATCGGAAAGCTTCTTCAAGTTGGATCCCAAATTTCTCCCAAACCCTAACCCTAGAGGTCCCTTGGCTTACCAGAGAAGAAGGGAGCAACGCTACAGTTCTCCTCGGTGGCTATAAGGGGGTTTATATAGGATTAGGGTTACAACGGCTAAATGAGGGGCATAATGAGTTAATTAGGTTGAGATTTAGGCCAAGCCCAAATCTTCTAACTCAAACTTCCAACAATTCAAATAACATGTAGAGACAAACCAACAATAAGGTATCAAAACATAACCAAGCTTCACCACATGAGTCTAGGCTAGCCATTGGAGCCCAACATGGTCAAACCATGGACCCCAATGCGCTTTTCCTTGATCATGGCAATGACTCGATTGTGTTGAGCCACAAGTGAACCTGTCCTAGTGCTAGTGCATCATACAAAACCAAATAAACCAATGTCTCAAGTTTAACATATTAATTACAAGGATTATACAAAACATAACAAATGCCCTCCTAATCCTTGTGATGATGTTCTCATTGGTCACCAATAGTGGAATTAGGGAACCTCCAATCCGTCTTCGTTTCAAGAGGAGCTTAGAGCTCTGGTACCCTCCCATATATGCAGGAAATTCCTGCAAAATGAGAACTTGTCAGCAGTGACTATTTTGGTACCAAAATCGGCAGGATTAAGATCTCCTTTAATCTTCTTCACATCTATGAGATTCTTAATTTTCAACCTGAACACGGATACAATGGTGCCTCACATCAATATGTTTGGACCTCTCATGATAGACACGATCCTTACATAAGTATAAAGCACTTTTACTGTCCATATGTAAAACAGGTAAGAAAGTCATATGAAAGATTTCACCAAGTATCCCAGCTAGCCATCAAGCTTCTTTAGTTGCCTCAGTTGCAGCAACATACTCAGCCTCTGTAGATGACAGAACTACAATGAATTTATCAAGAACCTTCTTAATATAATCACCCTGAGATAGCCACATGAGTTTCTTTTTTCCTATCTCTAGTGATATTAATACCAAGTATTCTTTTTGTAGCTCCCAAATCATTCATATCAAAATGCAGCTTCAAGTCTCTTTTTAGAGAAACAATAAGAACTTTAGAATTGCACATGATAAGAATGCCATCAACATATAGAAGCACATATAAAGGAGACATAGACTTAACACCTTTGAAGTACAAGCAAGTGTCATAACTACTTCTCATAAAACCAAGTTTCATCATGCATGAATCAAATTTCAAGTTCCATTGCCTAGGAATTTGCTTTAATCATATATAGATTTCTTAAGAAGACACACACGATCAGGTTTCATAGCACCAACAAATCCTTTTGGATGTCTCATGTAAACGATTTCATGCAAGTCACCATGAAGAAAAGTAGTTTTTACATCCATTTGTTCCGAATCCCAATCATGCACAGTAGCATCAACAAGCATTAACCTCAATGTTTTATACTTAACCACAAGTACAAAGATGTCATTGTAATCTAGGTGGTTTATTAGGTTTCACACTTTCCTTTAATTTGTAGATCCATTTACAATCTATAATCCTGGCATTTTTAGGTTTAGGAACCAACGCCCAGGTTTTGTTAACAAGCATAGATTGTAACTCATCTTGCATTACTTTCAACCAATACTTAGAATTTGATTTTTTTTAAAGCTTGATCAAAAGTCTCAGGAGTATAGGATTTAACAATTTCAGCATAAATGAAGGCAAACTCCACCAAATTAGCATCTTTCAATTCAGCAAGATTAATATACCATCTGTTAGGTTTAATTGCTCTAGGCCCTCTATCTATAGTGAGTTGATAATTACTGAGATCATGATTATGCACAAAAATATCATTCACATAGGACTCTCAACCCTGAGAGTTAGGTAGAGAGGAAGATGTACTTACTTCCCCACCAGATTGGTGGGGTGAATGCCCTTCATTTGTATCATCAGAATGATCATCTTGATCATTGTGGTCATTTGAATGACCTTCATCTTGGTTTGAAGGACGCTCTGGCTCTTGGTCCCCACCATGAGAGGAGCCATCACCAGGGGAAGAGTCATCTTCAGAGAAGTGTTCATCCCCATCATCTGGAGGTTGGTTGGCTTCATGAGGTAAGAAGAAGGCAAGCGCATCCTCAACTGCTTCAGGGATACCTGCATGCTCATCAAACTTTGTCAGCTCAGCTTTATAATGGTAAGCATCTTCATGAAAGGTCACATTTCTTGAAGTTATTTCTTTAAAACCACGAGGTTGTATCTGTAACAAGTTATAACCCTTAGTGCCCTCGGTATATCCTAACATGACTGCCTTTTGGGCCCTTGGTTGCAACTTGTCTTGAGACATATGTGTGTTGGTAGTGCATCCAAAGGGCCTAAGGTATGTCAAGTCAGGCTTTTTCCCGGACAACATCTCATGTGGGGTCTTAAACCCCACAGTAGAGGAAGAGCACCTATTTATGAGGTAAGTGACAAGAGGAAAATCTGTCGTTGTTCTTGTCAAAGAATATTCAAACTCACAACTAGTATAGTGTGTAAGCAAGAGATCGATCCACAGGGAAATCTATTCAACTCAAGTATAATTCTAATCGCTAATAGAGAATATGGGGGGGTTTTGGTATGTAAAAGGTTCGCCTTTTATCAAAGCGGAAGTAAGCAAACAAAGTAAATAGATTGTAGAATGCAGTGGAGAGAAATAGGTTCACCTACAATTTATCACTTCGATTGATGAATTCGATCCTTGTTTCAGCCTCTAGTTCTCGTCTTTTCCTATCAATGTCCTTGTCCAGATCTTAGGTAAATTACTAGTCCTACGAGTCCTAGCAACCCTTATCTCTAAATAACCCTAACACGGTTAAGATTCAACCTAGAGATAGCATTAAGATTATGAATTAACCAAGGTACACATAATATGAAGCTACGAGTCGATATTCAACATGTATTCTACTTCCTACACATCCAATTAGTCCTACGAGTCCTAAAGGGATATGATTGCCACTTGGGTTAAGGTTCGCTACGAGGAATCTACAAAACCCTAGCAATTGAATGAATCTACTCTAACTAGTCGGCCAGGCCAGAGAGAATAAAACACATTCAAGCAATTAAGCACAAAGAAGTCAAAACATTGGAATAGGAATAAGAACTAGATTAAGAAACTCACAATTCAACAATCAAATATCCAAACTGTAGGCGAAACATCGAGAGTTTAGTTGCTCATGCTCAACGGCGCTCTCAACAATGGAATAATGTGCATAAGGTTAATGAAATAATAAACTAGAAAAGTCTTATAAAGCCTCTAACAAGTCGGCCAAAGAATAAAACAAAAACCCTAATTAAAGTCCAATTCTGAACGGCGTGTTTCTGCGAGGGCCGAGGGGCAACCAACCCAGACCGAGGGGCGGCCGGCGATCAGCGAAATCGTTCGTCAGAGGTTCGAGTCGCAGGGCGGCTTTTACTGTTCACAGTGATTTTTCCGTTTTGAATTTGGTCTCGATATCAACACGAAAGTTGTAGATCTCGAAGAGAACTTTCCAACGCATGGTTATAATAGTCAATCGGACCACCGAGGCCTCCAGAAAGTGCGAAACAAGTTCAGCATGTCTGGCGACAACTTTTGATGACTTGTTATTCACTTAGGCTCTCGAAATTCGACTCCGCTCCCGTGTTCTTCACTTTTCTTCCTCAACTTGAATCTTCCTTCATCCAAGAGTCTCCTAATTCCTCGTCGGATCCACATTTACCTGAAATTAACCATAAAATTGTATAGATTCCGACTCTTCCAACACCACATGTCAACGGGGGTGGGCACAAATCCCGCAAATCCCGATCCCGTCCCGATCCCGATGGGATTTAGGGGAAAATAGCGAATCCCGTCCCGATCCCGTCCCGCAAAAATTATGCGGGACGAAACGCGGGACGATCCCGGTGGGATCCCGCAAATCCCGTCCCGTCCCGCATATAATAATAATAATAATAATAATAATAATAATAATAATAATAATTTTTATAATAATAATAATATTATAATATTATAGAATAATAATAATATATTATTAGTATTATTATTTTGAGCAAATATTATTTATAACTATAATAATAATTTTCAATTTATAATAATAATAATAATAATAATAATATAATATAATATAATTTAATAATAATATTAATTTATAATAAAATTATTATTATTATTATTATATTATTATTATTATTATTATTATTATTATTATTATTATTATTATTATTATTATTATTATTATTATTATTATTATTATTATTATACCCGTTTAGAGTTACAAGAGGCAAATAGCTAATTAAAAACGGTATTCTTCCTAACTATCAATCGATAATTAGATAATATTGGTAAATCTCGTCTCAATTCATTTCCGTCCTGATCTAGTAAGATAATGTAGCCAAATATGTTGAACATTATAATTAATTATAGAATCATTGTATGAATTAATAATAGTATTATAATATTAATATTAATATTATTATTATTATTATTATTATTATTATTGAATAATATAGTTGAGAATAATACCGTATTCAACATATTATACTAAATAATGAATTATGAAAGCATTTTTCAGTTTGCAAATTTATATAATATTTTATTATTTTTATATGCGTGACAAGGCCTGTCCCGTCCCGATCCCTTCCCGTCCAGACACCATCCCGTCCCGAAAAAAAAATGTCAATCCCGTCCCGAAAAAATTTCGCGGGACGATTCTCGTCCCGGCCCAATCCCGTTCCGTCCCGTCCCATGCCCACCCATATGTAATTGTAACTAAAATATGCACTATTCACAACTAAATTATGCTAAATGCATTCTATAATGCAACACTAATCATGCTCTATCAGTAAGCAATTGTGTTGACAGCCTCACCCCACAAATAAGGTTTCATCCCAACATTGAATTGAATAACATACACCTTGCTTTCTCAAGCAGGTTCTATTCGTTCTCTCAGCTATGCCATTTTGTCGAGGTGTGCCAGGGACTGAGAAATGCCTTTTAACACCATGATGCTTACAGAAATCATTAAATGCATGATTACAGAATTCTAAACCATTTCCATTCCTTAACATTTCAGCTTATGATCAGATTCATTTTCAACAAGCAATTTCCAAGTCTAAAACACATCAAAATCTTTGGTTTTTTACTTAAGCAAGTAAACCCACACTTTTCTAGAGTAATGATCTATAAAAGATATGAAATATTTTCTACCTCCTATAGTATCAATCTGTGAGCATGACCCCACAAATCAGAATGCACATACTCTAGAGGTTTATTTGCTACATAAGAAGACTTAGGAAAATCATGCTTACATTTATTACCATAAATGCAACCTTCACATAATTTCAGATCAACAAGTTTTAAACAAATGATTCAAACCATTAATGCCAATATGACCAAGTCTAGAATGCCAAAGTTTGGTCTGATCAAGTGCCACACCATCCTTGACAGTGGTACAGTTCAGTTCAGGAGTCCCTATAACATAGTATATCCCTCTCTTCTTGACACTACGTATAAGTATAGTCCCATTTTTAGAGACTTCCTTAATACCACTACAAGTGTTAATGTGATACTTGGAATCATCCAAAACAGACTCAAACACCAAGTTTCTCTTAAGATCAGGCACCCACCTAACCATTTGGAGAACCCTGACTTTCCCATCAAACATTCTAATAGGCACATTTCCAATACCCTTAATAGACAAAGCACTGTTATCACCAAGCAACACATCACCACCATCACACTCAGTAAAAGAACTAAACATAGATCTATTCGGAGTAGCATGAATGGTGCAACCAGAGTCTAAAATCTAAGTATTAGAAGGCACATCAGAGGAACACACAATAAGTTGATGAGAATAATCAGTTTGTTGTTCAAGCATAGCAGCAGTTTCCTTTTTCTTCTTGTTTTCATCAGCCTTTTTTTCTTTTTATAATAGTCTTTAATGAAATGCCCAGGTTTGTCATAATAATGGCAGTTTCTATTACTCTTACTTTCTCCAAAAGAATTAGACTCATCCTTTTCCTTATCTTTCTTCTTAGACTTCTTGTTATTGTTCTTACTCTTAGCCTTTGTTATGGGAGCCTCGGGTTTGTTTTCAGTCTTCTTCTCATTTTTGGTTTTGAACACTTTCATAATCTCATTCTTTTCAATAATAGACTCATGAATTTTTTCCTTACTCAAATCATCATTCCTAAATTGAATCATATCCTTAAAAGTGTCAAACTATGAAGGCAGAGAGTTCAATAACAAAACAGCTTGATGAGTATCTTTAACCTTATCATCACATCTTTCAAGCTCTTGAGTAAGTCTAAGAAATTTGTCCAAGTTATCATTTAATGACAGGTTGACATCCATTTTAAAAGTGAACAAACTACATAACAGAGAAATCTTTGTAGGCAGAGACTTTGTCAAATAACGAGTTTCAAGAGCAACCTAGAGAGATTTAGTAGAAGTTTTGCTCACCAACCGACGAGCCACGTCGTCAGCTAACCTTATCATAATTTCTTAATGAGCTTGCTCATCCATCTATAACTTGGAACTATCAGAAGGGCGTCATCCTCACAGTGTTTTCTGCCATAGATAAACAAACAAGAAGTTAGATCTTAACTTAATAAGAGGATTCAAACACAAGAAGGCTAGATCTAGTGGATGCAAGGATAAACGAAGATATTTTGGGGTTTTTCTTGTTACTGTAAACACAAAAACACAAAGCAAGTTGTTCAATGACTATAAGCCCTAGATTCAACGAAAGCTCAAAGGATAAAGCCAGTTCAACCCTTTTTCAAAACCAAAAGAAGGCCAAACCTGGATCTGATACCAATTTGTTCGAGCTAGGGTTTCGATCTTCGAATAACTCACAACAAACTCAAGCAAATGAAATGAAAAACGAATAAGAAAGAACACACAAGACTTTGTTTACACGGTTCGGTTTCCCTACATCCGCAGAACCTCAAGAGGGGAGGTCCACCCAATTCACTAAGCATCCAAAGGTTAAGAAACAAGTTACAGAGGTTTTAGATGCACCAACACAAAGACACGATTCTATCTAAGCAAGGACAAAGAAGATAAACGAGAAATAGGGTTAGAAGCCATCCGTGAAGGACATCGAGAAATCTCAACTTCTTCTTCGTCTATCAAGCAAGTGCTCAGGTAGCGTCAACCCAGAAGAGCACCCATGCAGAGAATCGTCGTCGTCGAGAAGCTTCTTAAAGCTGGACCCCCAATTTCTCCTAAACCCTAACCCTAGAGGCCCCTTGGCTTACCAGATAAGAAGGGAGCAACACTACAGTTCTCCTCGGTGGCTATAAGGGGGTTTATATAGGATTAGGGTTAGAACGGCTAAATGAGGGCCATAATGAGTTGGGTCGAGATTTGGGCCGAGCCCAAATCTTCTAACTCAGACTTCTAACAATTCAAATAACCTGCAGAGACAAATCAACACTAAGGCATCAAAACATAACCAAGCTTCACCTCATGAGTCTATGCTAGCCATTGGAGCCTAACATGGTCAAGCCATGGACCCCAATGCACTTTTCCTTGATCGTGGCAATGGCTCGGTTGTGTTGAGCCACAAGTGAGCATGTCCTAGTGCTAGTGCATCATACAAAATCAAATAAATCAATGTCTTAAGTTTAACATATTAGAAGGATTATACAAAACATAACATTTTTCTTAACGGAGGGATATATACCAAATCTATCGACATTAATCTTATCTCATTGATCAAGCGAAAAACATTTACAGTAATATATATACATTAAAAGAAAACCCTGATTGCATAAAATAAAATAAAATAATTACATGCTACATGTAATATAATAAATCATTGAAAAATATTTAAATTTGGGTTCATTTATCCTTTATCATTAATGATTAATTATTGAAAAATATGCACAACATGGTCTTGCCATGTATGATCATTCTATGTATTAATTTGAGTTCACATAATTATCTAATTATAATGAGGTCAAACCTTTAATTTGAGGGCTTTCGATGTTGATTTGTTTACGGGGTTATCCTTTTTCTCATAACTATGACTTCATTTTTAAGAATTTGTATTTCGATTACTTTATAGTTTATTCCACCAATCGCTGACATAACCCATTTATTGATGTCGATCGTTTCATTCTCGATTTGTTTTATATTAAGGTTTGCGTCTTTATGAACCAAAAATAAAATAAAAAAATGAGTCTTTAAGCCACTTTCAATAGATTAATACCTAAGCAATATTTATATAAAAAAAACTCAGCAATATAATTTGGCCTTTTTTTATTTGGTCAACCCTCATCCTCATGAATCTTTATATATAAAAAATTGCGTACTCATGCCATTTTTGTTTGGTCAACCCTCATCCTCATGAATTTCCCTTTTTCCAAGTGCATCTTTAAATGAATATATAAGTAGGAATTGCATTTTTTGAGAATTTGCTTTATGGAAAATATTTTTCTCATAAATTAAATTTTGAGAATTTTTTTAAATATATATTTGGATGAAAAGGTAAAATAAATATGGAACTGATAACATATTTTAGAATAAATATTGGAATTTAATAGTAAAAAATGTGAAAGAACACATAATTAGGAGACTAGATAATGAGGACCAAAAAAAGGAGACTAGATAATTTCACTTTATTTGGAGTGTGCATCCACATGCTTAGCTTAGGTGAGGTTGCACACACGAGATTATAAGTTACGGATGAAGGAATAAACAGAGTTAGTTAGAACACCTTAGAGTAGTATAAATAAAGGGGCTCTCCTCTTCCCGTAACAACCGATCATTTTACAGCTTCATTACTTGTAAGCAATGACGTATGTAACAAGAACCCTACCTCCATGAATAAGAGAGCTTTCTTACTCTCCATTCCTTGATTCTAGGGCTGATATACAAGCTAACGAGCTCGAGTAGTGGGTGTTAAAGCTTGGCTCATTTACAAACGAGCCGAGCTCGAGCTCGAGCCTCATTTTCTCGAGCCGAGCCGAGTCGAGCTCGAGCTACTCACAAAATGTAGATCTGTGATTCAAAGTGAATTGAGTCCAAAAGGCAAAGCGACTGACAAACTCTTTAGAAGAAGAGGTTAAATAAAACCTAGGGACATAACTGTAATTTCACCTACGAAACGAGATATACGCCCTATTTACAAGGGGTTAAATAAAACCTATTTACATGGGGTTAACTAAAACATAGGGGGAGAACTGTAATTTTACCCATAAAATGAGCTATACGAGCTACTCGAGCCGAGCTCGAGCTCAGAATTCTGCTCAAGCTTGGCTCATATTTAATTCGAGCGAGCCCGAATCAAGCTTTTTCCGAGCCGAGCTCGAGCTACTCGGCTCAAGTAACAGTCCTACTTGATTCTGTCTTGATTGTGTAAGCTTCTCATGGTATCAGAGCTTAATAAAGCTTATATTGTGTTTCCGTAGAGATTTTCTTGAAGTTTTCTGGTCAATTGTTTGTGATTTCTGTTTTCCGGAAATCATGTTTCCGAAAATCGTTTTTTTCTGCAATCTTGTTGCGATTTACTGTGTTTGGGTTGTGCACTCGCGATTTTGCAGCGTTTGTGTGTTTCGATTGCAATTCTTGATTCCAGATTTGTAATCGAGGATGAACGGTGATATATAGAAACTCGCGATCGGTGAATCAAACTGATTCCGGCGAAGCCAACAACCGCGTGATCAATGAACCGCTCGCATTATCAAACTCGGATCACCTCGGCGCGCAATTGGTGTCAAATCAGTTTAATGGCTCAAACTATCTGAGTTGAAGTCGAAGCATAAGAATAATGTTGGGAGCGAAATTCAAGTTAGGTTTCATCGATGGGAATGTGCCGCTTCGGGATCTTGGAACCGCTGAGTTCCAACAGTGGATTCGGTGCAACTACATGGTCAGATGTTGATTTTAAACTCTATGGTTGGATCCATATCTGAAGGATTTATGTACTCGAACTCTACTAGACAGCTTTGGGAAGAGATTGATGAGCGCTTCAGTTTGACTAATGGACCGTTGGTGTTCCAGTTGAAGCGCGACCTTAGTAGCCAGGTGCAGGATAACCAATCGGTGGCTGAGTATTATGGAAAGAGGAAAAGGATTTGGGACGAGATCGATAACTTAGAGGTAATTCCTAAATGCACATGTGGTGCGATCGAGAAGCATTGTTCTTGTAGCTTATTGAAACGCATGCTTGATTTACAGAGCAAGAACAGATTCATGGAGTTCCTCCTCGGTCTTAATGATGGTTTCAAAGCGGTTCGGAACCAAATCCTGTCCATGGAACCTCTACCGTTGGTGAACAGAGCCTACTAATTGGCTCAGCAGATAGAGCGCCAAAAGATTATCACAGGTTTATTTACTCAAGGTGAAACCAGTGCTCTCAATGTTGTTCGAACCTTCAAAGGCAATAGTGATGGGAGGACATATGACAGAAACAGAGCAAGCCCATCAAAGAGAGGCAAAACAGACAAAGGTGACAAGAAGTGTACTCATTGTGGTATGAAAGGACACAACTAGACATGAGTTGCTTCATGCTAGGATGGGACACGTTTCGTTGTCTAAGATGCATCATATTACTGCTTGTAAGGACTTAGTTGTTTCTAGCAAAGTTTTTTATACATGTGTTAAGGCTAAACAGCACAAGACTGTTTTCAGTAAAAGTGAGTCTATTGATTTGTTTGAATTGATCCCCTTGGATCTTTGAGGTCCTTATCGGGTCCAAGTAGGGATGGAGCTCGTTATTTTCTAATCATTCTCGATGATAAAAGTCGAGCCACTTGGACTCATTTACTGTAGAACAAACAGCAAATACATCGAGTAATCAGGGATTTTTTTTATCTTAATTGAAAATCAGTTTCATCGCAGAGTTAAGAAGATTCACACTGATAATGGTTTTGAGTTCATTAACAAGGTGTGTTTGGATTTATTTGCTTCAAAGGGTATTATTCATCATCGTTCGATCCCATATTCTCCCAGATGCGGATGGCCCTTAGGGCCAGTAGGGGCAGCTGCCCCCCCTAAAAAAAATTTCCTTTGGTATATAATTTAGAATTAGAAAATTTGATCTTCAAAAAATTAATTTGCTACGAGTATATTTTAGTAAGGATAGATGGAATCGTGGACTGAAATCTCCTTGAACGGTACCGAAATCGTAGTCGTCGAATCCATGGTAGAATGCAGTCGAGATTAAAATCTCCTTGAACGGTCGCATTGTCGCAGACTTGCAGAAATTCTCGAAATCTTAGTCGTCGATCGTCATCTACTTTCTTCCTCGCAAATTCGCAATTGGATTCTTCCTCGCAATCGTAGTCGTCTACTCGTCTTCGCTCCTAATCACTAAATTTGGGTTATTCGACTTACTTCCGTGATTTTTCTCTGAGAAATTGAGAATCGGCGTTGATATGCTGTCGTCGCTCACCGCCGGGTGCCGACTACCGAGTGATTGATAAGTTGTTCCCGTCTTCAATTTTTTTGCAGGTTGTGCCCTGTGTTACTTTGTTTCAATATAAAAAATTTCAAAATGTGAGACCAAGACTGTGGCAGCAATTGTGATTTTGCAATAATATAAAAATCAAGTTGATCGATCTCAGTTTTCTACAGCTTGTTTCAATTGATATTGTTCCTTGAACTCAAATTTATGCATTTTTTTTAATCTTTGTAGGCTCATGGGTAAGGATCGAAAGTTAAAAATGATTGATTCATTCTTCAGAAGAAAAGAATCTGGAAATTTTGACGATGATGTTGTTGCACCTGAAAATGATAGAAGGCCAACTTCGAGGGCCAATACTTCTCACCAGCCTACTATAAATCCACCCGACACTGAGGTTGGTGAGGCATCTCCTTTGAAAACAGCCGGGTGTAATTTGAGTGAAATTGATATTTCTGATATTGAACGAGATCCAAGAAAACGTCCAAAGATTTGGGAGTATCCACCTAAGAAGCGCGATGAGATCAGACGAGCTTGTTTGAAACTAGGCCTCTATCAAGATTCAAATTCGTCTTACCGAATATCCCAAGTCAGGAAAGAATAATTATCGTCACTTTCAAGAGTCCTGGTATGCACAATTCTCTTCTTGGCTTGAGTATTCTCCTTCTGAAGATGTAGCATATTGTTTACCATGCTATCTTTTTACTACTAAACCTGTTGGCCGGCCTGGTTGGGATGTATTTAGTGTTAAGGGATTCAAGAATTAGAAGAAAGTGAATGATGGGAAACATTGTGCATTTTTTAATCATATCGGAGATGATTCTCGCTCACCTCATCAAAAAGCAGTGCAAGCTTGTGAGGACTTATTGAATCAATCAAAGCACATTGACAAAGTGATCAATGCACAGAGTCGTGAGCAAATTCTAAATAACCGATTGCGGGTGAAAACTTCTATTGATTCAATTCGTTTTCTTTCAACTCAGGGATGTGCTTTTAGGGGGCATGATGAATCTAATGAGTCACATAATCAAGGTAATTTTATTGAGTTGATTAAGCTTCTGGCTTCCTATAATGAAAATGTTGCTCGGACTGTTTTAGATAATGCTCCTAAGGTTGCTAAGTATATAGCACCTTCTTTCCAAAAGGAGATTCTACAAGTCATTGCTAGCAAAGTACGGAGCAAGATCAGAGAAGATATAGGTGATTCAAAGTTCTGTATTATTGTCGATGAGGCACGAGATGAATCTAAAAGAGAGCAAATGGATCTTGTATTGAGATTTGTTGATACAGATGGTTTTATACAAGAGTGTTTCTTTGATGTCTCTCATGTTTCAGACACTGCAGCTAGAACCCTAAAGGATGAAATATGTGCCATTCTCTCTCGTCATTCACTTGATGTTCAGAATATTCGCGGACAAGGATATGATGGAGCTAGAAATATGCGTGGTGAGTGGAAAGGGCTACAAGCATTATTTCTTAATAATTGTCGATATGCATACTACGTGCATTGCTTTGCACATAGGTTGCAATTGACTTTAGTTGCTGCTTCAAGAGAGGTAATTCCAGTCCATCAATTTTTTAATAATTTGAGTTTTGTTATCAATGTGGTTAGTGCTTCTGCTAAACGTCATGATGAGTTGCAAGATGCTCAATTGGAAGACATTGCATATTTGTTATCTATTGATGGACTTGAAGGTGGAAAGGGAGCAAACCAGATAGGCACATTGACAAGGCCTAGAGATACTCGATGGAGTTCACACTTTCATTCTTTATGCGGCCTAGTGAGGTTATATGGTCCAACAATTGTGGTGCTTGGGAAAATTGAGAAAGAAAGCTCCACTTATTCTCAACGGGGTGACGCTAATGCTGCTTTTGATATGGTACATTCATTTGAATTTGTGTTCATTCTGCATTTGATGAAGGAGATCATGGGCATCACAAATGATCTTTGTCTAGCATTGCAATGAAAAGACCAGGATATTCTAAATGCGGTGCATTTAGTTTCAGATTCGAAGGCGCATCCAAAAGTTGAGGGAAGATGGATGGAAAAGTTTTCTTGAAGTAGTCATTTCATTTTGTGATAAATTTGATATAGATGTACCTGATTTAAGTGCTCCTTATTTTGAAGGTCGAAGTCGTCGACGGAAAAGGGATGTTACCATATAGCATCATTTTCATGTTGATATATTTCTTGCTGCTATTGATGTCCAATTGCAGGAGCTTAATTGTAGGTTTGGAGAGTCTGCTATGGAACTCTTAACGCTTAGCAATGCTTTGGATCCAAGAAATGGATACAAGTCATTTGATATTGATTCCATATGTGTGCTGGTTGAGAAGTACTATCCAGATGATTTTACTGATCAAGATAAAGTTAATTTGAGATACCAGTTGAGGTCATTGGAGATTGATGTGCATAGCCATTCAGAATTGCAATCATTGTCATCAATTCCAGAACTATGTCGGAGGTTAGTGGAGACTGGAAGGGGAAGTAGGCATTATCTTATTGATAGATTAATTCGAATTATATTGACCCTTCCCGTGTCTACAACGACTAGTGAAAGAGCTTTTTCAGCAATGAAGATAATTAAAACATGACTTAGAAATAGAATGGAGGATGACTTTTTGGCAGATAATATGACAGTTTACATTGAGAGGGATATTGTTAGGAGTATTGATTTTGATAACATACTTAATGATTTTATCTCTATGAAAGAGCGTAGAGCTCAATTTAAATAGTTTTATGTTTTATGTTTTACCAATGACTTCTTGCCCTAGTGGTGAGAGTGGGGTGCTTTCTTGTGCCTGTTGTAGGAGTAAATCAAGTTCAAAATATAATAAAATAATTCAAACCAGATTTAGGCCCACACAAATAATTACAAGACTCCTCCCTATGCAGTAGTGGGAAGTCAGGATCGATCCACGAGGAAGCGTGTCAGCGTATCCCAGGTAGCTGTAAATCTCACAGAAAAGCAAACCGAAAGACAGAAACAAAGAAACAAAGACAGAAATAACAAACGAAAGCAAAAGTAAAAGCAAACACAGAACTACTCGATCTCGACAAAGCACCTACTCGAGATCGACTAAGGACAGCGACGACAGAAAATCAAAATCACAAAAGAAACTCGATCTAGACAAACACCCAACTCGATCTCGACTAAATCCTCCTCGAGATCGACAAAATCTCCTTTAGATCGACTAAAAACAGTAACTTTAAATTTGCAAACTTCGAACACAGAATCGCAGATTTCCGACGACATAAACTCAATATATAAAGAACTTCCAAAGCCAGGGTATCAGCACCACAACGATAACCATGCAAAGTAACACATAAAGGCATAAAAGATCATGCTTTCCATCGAAATAACTTTCGTTACTAACAAATAGGCATATAGAGGCTTTCGCATAAACCCTAATTGTTACTAACCCTTTTCACATAATTAACCCAAGTTGCATTAAGATCACTTTCGCTTCAATAATACAAACAAGGATCACCTTCAACTCTCGCAAAAGAATCATGCTTATAGGGATAGAAGACGAATCGCATAGAAAGATCAAACCTTTACCGCGTCATCTCGCATGGCCACCTTCGGGCTCACCTCGGCCCCAGAAGTGGGTGGACTACTCGCTCTTCATTATCAAGAAAGACATTAAATAACAAAAGAAACTAACTTGCATTGAATTAAATAAAGAAAGCTTACAACCAAACAAGACAAATCCGCTTTCGCCTTTCCACCTTGCTCGCCACAAACTCTCTCTCTCTCTACTACTACTTACTTGTTCTCTCTGAAATTGAATGATGAAAAACCAGCCCCTAAGGCTTTATTCATAGTCTTCTACTCCTTGCTATTCAAGGATAGAATATCTCTATCTTTATCTAAATCTATATCTAAAAGCTTAATGATAAATAAATGCAACAAAGGAATTAAATCCATAAAAGGAAATTATATCTAAATAGGTAAATCTCTTCTTGTGTTGATAGCTCTTCTCTCCATAGATAGATGTTGATAGACACGGATAGACTTCGGCAATCTTCGGCTCCAAGCAACCCCAAACCGAGTAGGATAGCAAAACGCGTAACGCGGCTTCGGGACGCGGTTTCCTCGATCTCGACAAGGTTACTCGAGATCGAGTAGAAGTGGCGTCGAGTATGGCTTAGCTGGGCTTGGTCGAGCAGATGGTGCTCTTCATGGCTCAAACCTTGGCTCTCTGAGGTCCTCGATATCGAGGAGCTTACTCGAGATCGAGTAACCATGTCTCATCGACTTGCTTGGTCTTGGTCGAGGACTCTTCTCCTCGGCACTGTCTCGGAATGGTGGTGAAGATTTTGTCGATATCGACAACTTTTGTCGAGATCGAGTAAAGTGTGCCCGGTGTCTCCGGGTCCTCGGCTTCTCAACTTGGCACATCTCTTCGACTCCAGACATGGCATCAGGATTTGGTCTATCTCTCGACTAGATTCTTCGAGATAGAGTAAGGCTCCGGGAGTCGGGTTATCTCTGACTCAGTTTCCTCGATCATGCTCTTCTCGACCAGACATGCTCGGACACCCTTTGTCGAGATCGAGTAAGTGTACTCTAGATCGAGTAAGGTTGAGCTCCGGCTTGATTCGTCCTGGTTCCGCTGCTTCTTGACCTTGGACTTCTGTAGTTGATTTTCGAGCATTTCCAACCTTTCTTAGAACTACTGTAATTTGCCTTGATTTCTGCGAAATTAAACAAAAACTGGTGTAGATTCCATAATTTGGCAAATAAGCATAAACTACATAGATTTTGTATTATCCTATCCCAAATGCATGAAATGTATGCAGAAAACGATATAAAAACATCTGTAAAACATGGCAGATTCAGCTCACAACAGTGCCTCACTATCATGAGGTCAAGGGTTCAAATTCCACTAGGAGCAATTTGTGCTTGAGTGGGTACTCATGCTTGGTTTGCCTTGGCATGTGTTAGCCTGTCTTGCGGCTTTCCGCATGGCTTACCCGGCTCGAGTGCTTTGCAGGCTAGTGCTCGGCTCGTGGAGGACTAGTCGATAACCTCGGAACCTCCACGTCAGAAAAAAAAAATAGTTTTATGTTTTTTTATGAAGGGGTTTAGGCTTCAAAATGTCCCCCCTGATTGTAGTAAAGTTTCGCTGCCAGCCCCCTCATGATTTCGCTTGAGGATCCGCCACTGTATACTCCCCAACAAAATGGGAGGGTTGAGCGCAAACACCGTCATCTTCTCGAAACAATCCAGACATGCAATTTGATTTCATGCTCATTTGCCTTTGATGTTTTGGGGTGACGGTATTTTAGGAGCTACCCACCTTATTAATCGAATGTCATCTGGTGTACTTGGCTGGAAAACTCCCTATGAACTCTTGTATGGGCAGGCTCCTTCATACACTGATCTCAGAGTCATTGATTGTCTCTGTCATGTGTTATCTTGAATGGCATAGTTGATAAATTTCTTACTATGGAAATAGGGGATGTGTACTGCTGACTGCTCATATAGGGTCCATCGAGTTCTCTATGTAATCACATTATCGTACACTTGGAAAATGGAAATAAAAAGGGGCCCGTGAAAATTGGTAGTTCGTAGCTACACCTCCTAATCTTTCTTAACCTACCAATAATTTAGCTTAAGCTTCAAGTACAATAATTGATGATTCCCACAAAACTAACCATCCATTATGGTTGCTACATCACTTCCTCGATCACCTCCTTTTGTTTTGCCAAAATGCCAATATAGATTAAGAATATGTTTATTTGTAGATTATAAAATGAAAAAATAATGAAGAAAATGAAATAAATCATGCAAAATATATGTGATGATCATTTTTTGGAGAATGAAAATACAAATTATTACTAGTATAATAGAGTATATGGTTATTATATACTAAAATTATACTAAAATAGAGATTGGAAATATATTTTATATTATTCAACAAATCTTAATTTAAAAATAGACTGATTTCACAGGTTAAGCATATCTTTCATTGCATAAAAATTAACAGATCAGAGTGATTTAAGTTATTGAAATACGGAGAAGAAACCAAACAATAAAACCACGAACTAGACAACTCAACGATACAAACAATGTTAAGCCTCTTATATATAAAAAATTCATACTAAGAGATTCAAATTTTAAATTATTTTAAAAATATGTAGTCATTTATAAGTAAGAAATTAAGATTACGCCATCACATTAGCCACTTAGTTAATTCACATGTAAAAAAACTAAGCTCAGTCCAATATTATTATGATTTGAAAACGAGTTTTCTAACGTATGTCCCAAATGTATAGAATAACACTCGCTCAATTCAGAGGTAAATTAAATTCTTAATATTCATTCCTTTTTAGATAGATTTTTTTACAAAAATATTATCCATAAGGATTAAAAGACACTTTAAAAAATAGCCAAATTCCTATACTATTGATCAGGGACGAACGCAAGGGCGGATTGGGGTCTGCTCCAGTCCGTCCCATTTTTACAAAAATAAAATAACAGCTAAAAAAATTAAGAAAAAAATAATAAGAGTTATTCGTTTATTTATTAACTTAAGAGCTTTGTTAATAAAATTATGCGTGTAAGAAAAAATTAGCTTATCTAGTCCACCACAATTTTAATTTCTAGTTCTTCTTTTGATACTTTTAACTGCTTCACGAAATCATTTTTTTTTCTAAACGAAATTAAAATTCTTATTTATGGATACACACAAACCTAACCATTTAACATCACTATCCGGTTGTTCAAAACTTCAAATAGCTTATATTTCAAAGTTGTTCAAATAGCTTATATTTGAATTTTTCCCAAAAAAAAAAAACGTATATTTGACAGTTGTTCATTTCCTAACCAAATACAGAGTATGCACAAATCATCACTTTCCTTAACAGTTAACTCAATAAATACTCCGTAAAAAAAAAATGCTGATCAAAAGCGCGTCACACAATAAATAAAATATATACATACATATATACCGAGTATAGAGTATATATATAAATTTTTCTATATAGTTAAATTTTTTTTGAATATTTTAAATGTCAACTCCACCGTCGATCTGTAAAACAACTGGCTTAATAATTATAGGAATCATCAAAATTCCTCAATTACCATTTTCTTAATCCAAATTTCAATTCCGTTATAAATACGAGACGATTCCCAAATCCCATCCCCCATCCCCCATCAAACAGCCAAACCCCTCCAACAACCCGACTCGGAAAGATCGATACGTCCGTTTAGTTCGTGTTTTATATTATCCTAATCCGATCGATTTTTAATGGGGAACTACGCGTCTTGTGCTTTGGGCGGCGCCGTTGCCGGGAAATCAAGAAGGACGGTCAAAGTGGTGTCGCCCGGCGGCGAGGTCCGCACACTGAAGGAGCCGGTGAAGGCGGCGGAGCTAATGCTCGAGACTCCAAACTCCTTCCTCGTCAACGCCCGCTCGCTGCAGATCGGCCGCCGATTCGCCGCGCTCAACGCCGACGAGGACCTCGAGATCGGCGCCGTCTACGTGTTTTTCCCGATGAAGAGGCTCAACTCCTCCGTCGGAGCCGCCGACATGGGCGCGCTCTTCCTGGCCGCCAAGAAGAAGGCTAACGTTAGGGTGGTGCCGGAGGTGGAGGAGACGGCGGCGGTGGATGAGGCGAGGCTCAGATTGGAGGAGATGGCGGAGGAGCTCTGCCTGCCGGAGTTTTCTCACCGGCGGTCGATGTGCCGGTCGAAGAAGCCCGGTTTGGAGACGATTGTTGAAGAGCCGATTTTGGTGAGTTGATTTGAACCGAATTGGTTCAAAATTGATGAAACTCTCCAGGTGGATTTCAGGCAAAGTGAGGAGTTTTGGATCGGAGTTGGAAGATGATCAACATTAATCTTTTCTACTCTTATTTCTTTATTTTTTCCTTTTTTTAATGGTGGAAGGAAAATTAAAAGGGAAAACTATTTTGGGGGAAATTGGAATTTAATTTCCCCATCGGTTAGAAAAATAGACTAGGGAATGGGATATGATATGCATTGGGTGATTTTTCTTTTTCTTTTTTTGCTAACTTTTTTTGCTAGTTAGGTGTAATAACCTAATTAGTTACAGTAACCAGAAAAAAAAAATCGATGGAAATGTATGGTTTTGTGTATTTTGGGGGAATTAATGTGTATATTAATTGATATGGGATGATGTGAATCGATCTATTGATTTTTGTTTTTCATGTAAATGTACCATATTAGCAAGGGCCGTGCGGATACTTTTGGGGGCCTGTACAAAAAAATAATTAGACCTTATTCATATATATATATATATATATTTATTTTGTGTTAACGATTTTATTCTTTTTTATAAGTTGCATTATGTAAATTGTTTTGCTGTTATAAAAATATATAATTATGTTTTTATTTTAAAAAAATCAACAATGACCCTATTTATATTTACAAAATGCATAAAAAGAAATCAAAATGCCACGGACCGTAAGGAGTATTATAATTTAAAGTCAACTTTATTTACATTAAATTAATCAAAATAGAAATAAGGTAAAAATTTGAAGCCTTTGAACATTCTTTTAAACATAAAATGGTTGTGACTTGTGAATGATTCTTTAAAAACGATAAATATGATTTTCTTAAAAATTTGATATGACTTTCGTAATAAGGTCAATAATTTTTTAATTATTTTGGGGGAATGTCGACTAATTTCTCTAAGAAATGTGCTTTGTATGTTTTTTTTAAAGAAAAAGAGAATAATTTGTTTTGAATGATTAAAAAAATAAATTAAAAGATGGAAACTTCTTGAAAAAAGGTCCCTTAATAAGTTAAAAATGAAAAAAAAAAAAAGATATTTATATTCGTAATATTATTGTTTATGATTTTTTTAAAGAAAATATTACTGTTTATGATTTAGGAAAGAAAAAGAGGAGCAAATTAAACAACAACGGAAAAAAAAAAAAATTGAAGCCCATGTGTATCTGCTGGGAATCGAACACGGAAAGGTTGGCAAATGTTGAAATAATTGAAGCGTAGCTTGCCAGTAGACCAGATCAGTTATGCATTTCAGTAGCAGACTTTTTTATATTTAACCTAAAGTTAAAACGTTATTGGGCCCCTTAAAATTTGGGGGCCCTGTTCAGCCGAACCACCTGAACCACCCATTAGCACGGCCTGCATATTAGTGTTAAGTTGTTTGTATGAAACCTGTTATTTAACTAAATTAAAACTCCTAAACCATTTAAGAAGTAAACATCTTGGCAACAATTAATATTGAGGGTGATTGGGAGAGCTTGATGATGGCGGTTGGTGGTTGTTTTCGAGACCCTAGGTAGCTAGTTAGCAAAATTAGGATTTGTGATCTTGGCGGAAAAGTCTACACATACAGTATGGATACACCAAATTTTTTTTTTTGAAAATTTATTTTTCTAGGTTCATCATTTAAAATTTAGGGTATCATTAGTGGTTATTGAATTTTTTAAGGTTTATTCCTTATAATATGGGTATAATAGAGTTTTAAAGAAAAATTTTAGGGTTAATTTTTACAATTTTAAAAGTAGTGGATAAATTTTATAAAATTTTACACATAAAAAAAAGATACACCAACATACCCTTGGTGTATGTGTATAATCCTTCGATTTTGGCACAAACAATTAATAGGGATGATTGTTGATTGGTTTTGAGGTGTAATTTGTATTTTGTGTACGTGCGTGTGCCTCATAGGACACCCTTCAGCTTATCTTGATCCCATCGCGCGCAAGTGACTTTAAGGGGTTGTTGAGTTATGATGATAGCCGATGGTTGTTTAGTTGAACTTGCAATGGGGTAGGTGTAGCTTGAGTTCTTCGCATAAAAACAAGAATATAAGGTGGGAATTAAAATTTTAGAAAAAAAATTAATGAAATTGAAAGAAAGTAGAAAGAACATTTGCAAATTCGTATAATAAGAGGATTGTATCGACATCAAAATATACAAATGCCTCATAACAATTCAACCAATGAGTTCATTTGGGAAGAACTGATACTACAAGTATATCTTTCATGTCTCTTTTTTTTTTTTTTTTTTTGGAAGCAAGATAAGAAATTCAGTTCTCTAGACAAGCCTAGAGAAACCGAGAGACCGGACAAGCCGGTGGATGGACTAACCATCATGTACGACAGAAGCAAAAACTGAAGCAAATGACAGAAATAAATAACAGAAGCAAATGACAGAAAATAAAAACTAGGAATGTACAAGCTATCCTACATTGCGCAACACAAGCTAAAGAAGAACGAAACGACCGGCCAAAGGGACAACGCACACAACGAAACGACCGGCCAAAGGGACAACGCACACAACGAACTCTGGGGACCAACGGACACCTCAGATTATGGACTCGAAGAGCCTTCAGATGTCAATCGCACGTCCACGACGTCATCGAACATGACACATCAATCAACGCTCACAAGAAGCCTGCAACACAACAAGAATAGCACAGTACACTAAACCGCAATACAACCACAAACCACACCCAAGCACAATCAAACCCCAAAACCTTGTCTCAACCCTCAAGGACGATAATAAAATCGTGGGCGGCTATCACAAGGATAAACCTAAAAGAGGCGATACAAAACAAGGCAAGGAAGAGAAACCGGGCATAGATGAACCAGGAAGCGACTGAAAGAGCGGCCTACAACAAACAAAAAGGCAGGTGGCGCCGCTGAGAAGGACCGACCGAGGTCGAACTCGTGAACAGAGGCGAGGGAGTACTCGAAGAGGGCTGAACCAAGAGATGAGCCGAAAGGCGGAGCCGTGGTAGCCCTGAAGTGGCTGGAGTCGAAGCTTGGCGGAACCGAGGGTGGCGGCGGCGCAAACAGGCGGGCTGTAGAAGGACCTTGAAGAGGAGAAGCCATGGAAGGCAACCGGGGCGGGGGCGGCGACGAAGGCGGTGAAAGGAGGCCATGGTGATGGCGGCGGCGGTAAGCAAACTCCCAAAGGTGGGAGGCGGAGGAGGCTGGACCGGTGAGAGGCTGAGAAGGAGGTGGCCAAGGCGGTGGGCACCCGAGACGCCATTAGAGGCGTTATTGGAGGTCAGCGAGAAGCGGCAAATGGCGGCCGCGAAAGTGACGGTGGACAACCGGACGATGCAGGGTAGGCTGGGGAGGAGTCGGACGAGACACAGGCGGTCAGGTAAGGGCTGTTGGACTCAGCGCGGTGGCGGAAGGGTGTTGGTGACCCAGGCCGTTGCGGCGGCGGCAGAAGCGCTTGGGAGCGCTAGGTCAAACGTGGGATGAAAGGAGATAAAACTAAAGGGAGGCCCTTTAGGCTTTCTTTTTCCTAAACGGACACTCATATCTTTCATGTCATGAACAAAAAGAGTAAATCTTCTATGTGAATTATTATTTGCAAACGTTATTCTGAATTATGTTCACCATAAATGTTCTTAGATAGTTAGATATTGATGGCAGAGATGGTGGTTTAGTGACACTCAAGGTATTCAAATGGTGATAGAGTGGGAGAAATTTCGCTAACATTTACATCAATGAGTTAAAGATTTCAACAAACTCATTTATGTTTTTTCTTTTTATTCGCATCTAATTCATAAATGCATAAATAGTTTTTAAAATTAAAAATTACTTATCTACATTTGATTAAAATAATATTAGCATTTCTTGAATTTGGTAAATAAAGAGCGGTCATTCGGGCTTTGAATCGAGAACCTTTGTGTATTACCCGTAAATCCTTTCCGGATGAACCATTCTGAAATGATTATAATATTAGCATTTCCCCGCAAGTGGACCTGAGCATGGGTCGGGCCGGGCGGGCTTGGGCCGGGCCTCCACCAATTTTGCGGCCCAGTGTACCGGGCCGGGCTTGGGCCAGGCCTGGTTTTTGGGCCTGTTACCTTGCCCAAGCCCGCCCTTGTAGCCGGGTCGGGCTGCCCACCGAGCTTAGCGGGCTTTTTCACCTGAATATTAAATAGCCTATTATTTTACGGTGCAAATGAAAGTGAGATAGATTGCACATTTGCACTACAACTTTGGCCCACTGTCGACAAAAAAAATAAAAATTAAATAGCCTATTATTTTACAGTAGCTTTAGCCTATAATATATCATACATTGATTACATTCATACGGAGTATATATAATATATATATATATAGGATAGGTAGGATTATAAATAAATAAATAAATATATATATATATATATATATATTATATTAATATATATCGGGTGGGTCTAGCGGCCCGCTTGGGCTTCACACCCTGCCCAAGCCCGCCCGGTGGGCTTGCCGGGCCGGGCCTGTCGGCCCGCTTGGGCTTATTGTTCTGCCCAAGCCCGCCTTTTTTACCGGGCGGGCCGGGCGGGTTAGCCCACGTCTGCTCAGGTCTACCCGCAAGTAAACAGACGATTAAATAGACATGTATACACAAAAAAAAATTGATTTAGAAACGGCACTTTTCCGTCGCAAAAGCTAGGGTTGCCGTAGCAAATACTTTTTTGCGACGGCAAATCGAGGGTCGCTAGCTATGGGGTAGCAAATAATATTTAGCGACGGTAATCACCGTAGCAAATACTTTTTTCCCGCCTTTTCCCAATCTTAGCACAACATTACCCTTTTTTGTGACGGTAAATATCCCGTTGCTAATGGGTTTATTAAAAAAAATAAAAAATTGATAATAGTAGCCTATACGGGATTTGAACCCGCATCAATGTGCATATTAACACATCGCTCTACCATTTGAGCTAATAGGCTTAAAAATTACCTTGTTATCCTAGTGATTATTTACTTGCTAATCCGAGAAGGAAAACCTTAGTTCATTAGTAGTATAGACAACAACGGGGAGTTACTAAACTAAATGATAGACAAATAAAGCAAAGACAATAATGTCCACTAGATGTATATGGGAAGCATATTGAGATTAAGATTATGAACACGTGAATCGATTCACAATGAGAGGAAAGGGGTGGTAGCAGGATGTAAAGATCGAATTCAAGGAGAGCACACGGTCCAGCAAGCCAAGTTCAAGAAGCTAGCAAGTGAAAGGTAGAAAGGCAGTCGGTAGGATACACTTCAAGTTATTCTTTATCAGCTGCCAAAATATGTTCAGACATTATAATCTGTTACAATCTGTTATGAACAGCAACCTTCTATTCACCTTAGAACTTAAATAAAAGATAAGAGATACGAGCCTATATCCTGTTCAAGTGTGGTCGTGCAAACTTCTATTCATCAGGAACCTACACTACAGTTTCAAGAGCATGTGCATGAAAATGGGAAGCTATCATTTTGAGCATATAAATGAGAAGTTATCATTAATCACAACTTTTTTTATATATTGACTCAATTACATCCTGAAACTACCTCCAATTAGCTTGAACCTTTATTCATCATTTATTTCACAACCAAATATCAATGTTCTATATTTTGCTTACCTAAGAGGATTGAAGTCGGGTTTACCTAAGAGGATTGAGTCTCCTGCCGAGTTAACAATTCTTTCCATGTTGGATCCCCACAATTTGCAACTTTCTCCCTCGGGTTTCAGAAGCAACGCTATTCAAAATCAAAGATCACAGAAGCTTCACATTCTCGACTTAAAAAAAAGGGTGAGATCTAGGCAAGGAGCTTTACCCTCACACGTTTGTAGTACCAACTTGTTCCACCTTGCGTATAAACCGATCAAATTGGTAGTAAAGGAGATGTTGCGAATGCCAATCTGAACAAATGCGTAGTAGATTCTTCAAATCACTAACCTACAACTCAAGAGTAAGAAGGAAAATTAAAGAAGCTACAGTTAAGGCCTCAATTTTTCTGAACAAAATAACTGGCTACTTCAACATAATTCACAATATTCTTGAAGTAACATCTTGATTAAATACTCTTTCATTATAAAAGATCCATCAAGACATTTTGTATTTTTAATCAGGAAAATAATAGTATCTCCAGTTGTTGAACATATAAATAATCAGAACTATCAGATATATGCTTATATCCAAGCAAGAATAGACACGCGATCACACTTTGTAAAGGCAATGTAGATAAGTATATTCTAAAATATTATTCTCTTACCTCTTAATAAAAAAAAAATTGTTTCACTTCCTGTAAAAAACTTATTTACCCACACATCATATCTCCTTTCTTCACATTCTGGAGTAAAAAACAAAAGTTCATTATAATGCAGCTACCAAACAATTTAAAACTCGAGTCTTTATCATCTAAATGTTTAATGTGATAATTATTTATACATACAAAATGTTAGTGGTTACTCCTTGGGTGCGAACACTAATATGTATGCCCAGCTAAAGGCTAAGTACCATCTTGACATATTGTGAACTCGCATCATTCTCATGCACAAATTGGGTGTAATATGATAATTATTTAGTACTTACTTCAACAAATACCACCCCTGTAATTTCTGATCGAGGATGTCAACAATACATATTCACTTGGAAAAATCAAAATATCAAGTTAAATTTAATTAAAAAAACGTTAAACATTTAGACACTTAGCTAAATGTCAATATTTTGGATTTCTGAATGAAAGAAGTTGTGTTGTATAAGCTTGAGGTGAATTATAGAAATCAAAATAACTTGCATTTAATTACTTGCCTTAGAGACAGCCTTCAGGCTAGCATAAGAGATCAAAGGTTGAAGAAGAAGAAACTACTGTCAATGTTGCTTCAATCTTGTCTTCAATCTTGTCTTTGAAGAAGAAACTACTGTCAATGTTGAAGAAGAAGAAACTACTTTCAATGAAAGGAACTTGCCTTATATCTGCCAAAAGACAAAAAGACAGGGCAAACAATTTCACTCATCACTTTAACCCAAAAAAACGTTAAACACACAAATCCTTACTTCAATTAGACATCAATTTTACAATTAACAAAGATGTTAAAGGGCATTTCCTTATGCAACCAAGCCAATTC
The DNA here is from genome assembly GCA_037127255.1 of Persicaria tinctoria. Lineage (NCBI taxonomy): Eukaryota > Viridiplantae > Streptophyta > Magnoliopsida > Caryophyllales > Polygonaceae > Persicaria > Persicaria tinctoria. Next base: position 11,577,819 of record JBANSL010000007.1, on the reverse strand, counting down.
CTTTATTTATACACTTAATTTACACAAAATGTCCTGGCTAATTTCAAATTTCGCCCCAAACCCCCAGATTAACACTCCTCTCCCTACCGGCCACCACATCCACCGGCGTGGCCACCTATTATCTGCCCTTTAACTTCACCCTGCTCTCGTTATCAATGAACTTCTTCAATTTTAGGGGAAAGCAACAATGTGATATGTAGTTATCAACCTACAAACCCTAAATTTCAATAATCAAACAAATGCACAATTTCAATCTACGAGTACGAACTCAATCAGATGGAATAAAAAACAAATCGAAATACAAAAACTAAAGTTCGTGCACCTCGGCCTCGCTTTCGCTGCCGCTCTCCTTCTTCTCACCGTCTTCATACATGGTCGGCCCTAGATCTAGAACCAGGGGGCAACCAACTTCGTCGATAAAAGCATGAAGAGTCTATGGATGAACAGAGGGGTCGAGGGAGGCGCGAGAGGGGCGATAAGTTATGTGAGGGCTCTCAGATCCGGTTTTTCTACGATCTTCTTCGTCGTCGCTGTTAGCCGGTGTCAAATCTAGATGAGAGAGGAGGCAGAGATCAGGTCTGGTTTGCGAAACGGAGATGTAAACAACGGTGAAGGAGGAGGGCAAAGAGGAGAGAGCAGGGAATGCCCTAGATCTGAGAGTGAGAGATGTGAAAAACGAGTTTGGTGGATTTTGGCAAATGGGAGGCGGAGAGTGATAGATGAAAATGTTAGGGTAGGTTTTGTTTTATTTTATTATTCCTTTTTATTTTCCTAAATGAGTCTTAATTGTCACCGGCAATGCATATTTACAACTTGACTTTGTAAAGTTTGCAACGGATAGGTCACTGCCGTGGCAAAAAAGAACACATTTGCGACGGTAAAATCATGCCGTTTCTAATAAGGGTAGCTAATATATTTTTTTGGGGTAGCCGTAGCAAAGCAGTCGCAAAAACCTACCATTTGCCACGACAAATCTTTGCCGTTTCTAACTTAGTGTAGCTAAAGGAATTTTTTTTTGTAGTATCATACATTGATTACATTCATACGGAGTATATATAATATATATATAGGATAGGTAGGATTATAAATAAATAAATAAATAAATATTATATTAATATATATCGGGCGGGTCTAGCGGCCCGCTTGGGCTTCACACCCTGCCCAAGCCCGCCCGGTGGGCTTGCCGGGTCGGGCCTGTCGGCCCGCTTGGGCTTATTGTTCTGCCCAAGCCCGCCTTTTTTACCGGGCAGGTTAGCCCACGTCTGCTCAGGTCTACCCGCAAGTAAACAGACGATTAAATAGGCATGTTAAAACATAACCCGATCCGAAAAATTCAACCCGTACGTTCGGTAATTTTTCGGGTTTGAACTCGGCGGGGACTCGAAAATGAGCCGAATTCGAATGGCTCGGGAATTTTAGAGTCGAGACCCGATGACCCAACCCAGAATGACCGATAACCCGATTGATCCATAGCCTGATGGCCCTGATCTATCCGGGACCCGAATAATTCGAACCCGACCCTGATCCGAATGATCTGATTGGCAAATCTACGAGGAAATCTTCAAACATTTTAGGGCGAGAAATTGGAACTTCATATGGCTTGGCTAATTAAGGGCAATAATGTCTTTAAAAATGATTAAAATGTTTTTTCACAAGTCACAAATGTGTCATTACCAGAAATTAACAATTATATTTTCTAAAATAAAATAAAATTGGGTGAGCTTCAATCACAACACCAAACTCAAAACATGTTTCGATTCGTAATGACTTACAAGGATACTTACATGTTTCGATTTTAATTTACAAGAAGTTAAAGTTATCCAAACATATTTTCTTATAGGGTAAATTGCAACTAATATCTCAACATTTTGGGATAGTTGCTTTCAATACCTTAACCTTGTAAAATTTCACAAAATATCTTAACTTATACTCCCTCCGTCCAACAATACATGGGTTTTTAGAGGTAAATTTTTGTCCAACAATAGATGGCCTTTTAGGTTTTCTAGGTAAAAGTTGTAATGATTTGTATTGGTTTGTGTGTTGTTGACTTTTTAAAATAATTTGATTGGTTAAAATGTGTAGTGGGTGTTAAAAAAATACTATAAAATTTATGAAAAAGTTAGTGCAATGATGATTTTTTTTAAAAGTAAGGTGTTTTATTAAAACTTGTGCAAAATGCTAAAAGACAATGTATTTTAGGACGGAGGGAGTATCATTAGTTGCAATTAACACCCTAAATGAGTTTCTTAAATTAAAAAATTACCCACATCAAACAAAAATTACAAAAAATCACCCATAGTCATAAAATATTTTCAATGAACCCCTAATACATTTTTAAAAGATGAGAATTAAATAAATCTCTTACAATTTAACCCCACCCGACCCACCATCCAACAATAATTATAATATATATATATATATATAATATACTCCTTTAAAATATAATATACTCCCTCCGTCCCATAATAGTTGTCTTTGGACTATTCATGCACGTTTTTTAATGAGCTAAAAACTACATAAAATATCCATTTTTTAATTAATTTTTTAAAACAATTCTATACTTATTAGTAATATGTATGATATTATTTAAAATATTTAATAAAATGTTGATATTTTATATAGTTTTTAGCTTCTTAAGAAAACGTGCATGAATAGTAAAAGACATCTATTGTGGGACAGAGGGAGTAATTACTTTAGCATCTACTCATTTAAAATTTTAATATAATAAATCAAAATAATTAATTATTTATCTAAAAACATACATTATAATTAAAATCTAAATTTATATAAGTTTGTCTCAATACATGCTGATTGGCCCGATTGGTACATCTATATATTTCATGTATATTATTTGATACGATATATACTGTATTTTTAGTTAATATTATGTTATATATACTAAAACTAATACATAACATCTTATAATGTATGACACATAAATTCCGTGGTATTAAAAGAATGGTTCTATGAGAAATGTTTAACATAATAGTTTTAGAAAAATAAAATAAAGTAGATTTACAAAATTAAATGGTAAAAGATATGATAACCATTTGCAATAAATAATCATATAATAAAGATATACTAAAATTAATAATTTTACCATATTATTTTTAATATATCTTTATTATGTAACTATTTATTACAAATGGTTATCATTAGACCTGTCAAAACACAACCCGACCCGGTGACCCGACCCGACCGACCCGAAAAATTTCCGACCCGAACCCGAAAATTTTGACCCGAATTTTTTTTTCGACCCGAACCCGAAAAACCCGAAATTTTCCCGGTAATCTGGGTTTCGACCCGTTGACCCGATTGACCCGGTAATTTTGACCCGATTTACCCGATTGACCCGGTTGATTTATAATTATATATAATTATTTTTTATATATATAATTAAAATTTATCACAAAATTATCAAATAATAATTTTTTTAATTTAAAAAAGAAAAATTTGACAAACCCGAAATCGACCCGAACCCGACCCGAAACCCGATCAAACCCGAGTTCGAGTCAACCCGAAAAACCCGAAACCCGTTTTACCCGAGACCCGTTTTACTCGAAACCCGAAGTGACCGGACCCGAACCCGACCCGAATGACCCGTTTGACAGGTCTAGTTATCATATATCATACCATTTATTTATTAAAATCTACATTATTTTATTTTTGTAAAAACATTATGTTTAAGATAAATAATTAATTATTTTGAGTAATTATATTAAAATAATAAATGAGTAAATGCTAAAATAATTATATTATATTTTGAAAGGAGTAGATTTTATATACCTTTTATAATTATTTTTGGATGGTGGGTTGGGTTGTGTGGGCTTAAATTGTAAGAGATTTTTAAAAAAATTAATTTTAAAATTTATTAGGAGTTTATTGAAAACATTTTATGAATATGGGTGATTTTTTGTAATTTTTGTATGTTGTGGGTAATTTTTTAAATTTAAGAATCTCATCCAGGGTGTTAAGTGCAGCTAATGGTATATGTTGGGATATTTTGCGAAATTTTATAAGGTTAGGGTATTAAAAGCAACTATCCCTAATGGTTGAGATATTAGTTGCAATTTACCCTATAAGAAAATATGTTTGGATAACTTTAACTTCCTGTAAATTAAAATCCTGCGTTTTGTTTGGTTGAATATAAACTTTCATAAAAATTTGTGTAGAATTACTTCTGTAACCCTTATTAATAAAAACTATTTATTTAAATTATGGCCAAATACGTTATTTGCTAGTATTTAAAAAGAAAAAGAAAAGATTTTTTTGAAATAAATAAAAATGAGGGATTTCAACTATTCCCTCACATGGTGATTTCAATTCCTCTATTTTGGTTGAATTGGAATTCTAATTCTTGAGTTTTTTAAAAACAAATAAAAATCTTATTGATCTCATCCGAAATGTTGCTATCGGCTAGGTCTAACCAGCTAAATTTTTACTCTATCAAAAAAAAAAATATTGGGTTAGAAATTAAAAAGTTGTCAGCGGAACTAATAACAATCAAGGCCATAAATAATTTTACAGCGCCAAAAATTAAAATTTGAGGTCGAGACAATGGATTAGAGTTGGAAGAAGCCATGTACATGCCCTCTTAAATCTTAATGACCGATGAGGAAAATGGATGGTTGTAGAAGCTTGCATGTGGAACCATCCATATTCGACGAGGAGAAGTGTTTCCAAGATCACATTATTAACATGGCTGGTTGCACATATATCGGAAAAGTATGTGGTCGTTCGCCCTTTTGTACAAATTTTTGGATATATGCACCGGCGATAATGGACAAATGAAGACGTTTACTTTGATCGATGATGAATTTTATCATAGGAAAAATAACCAAAAATAATACGAACTATCAACGGTGAACCAAAAATAATACGAATTGAACTTTCAAAACCTTCAATTCATATACAAACTATAACACATTAAACCAAAATTGATACAAGGTGCAAAATTCACAAACTCTAAAATCATTTGAACTCAATATATAATTAATAATAAATTGTGGTCAAAATTGTAAATTTTAACATTTATCATCTCCCCATTCGTTCTACAGTAGCAGCTATGGCGGAGCATCTTCCCCATTTGTTCTACAGTTGTAGACAGCTATGGCGGAACGGCGATGACGGATGCGGCACAATCCCGCACAACACTAAACACCCAACCACAGCCAACTGCCAATCGAACTAGATCCACCGGCGACAACGATGAACGGCGGCAGGCGAGGCTGGAGACGACGGAAGTCGGGCAGACAGGAAGTAGACGCTGCACCAAAACGACGATGGAGGTGCAGAACACCATGAGCGAAGATGGACGGGTTATTTGAATGACTGGTTGAATTCCGCCATTGAAGAGGGCCTTCCGCCATGTCGGAGCCCGATTCGAAACACCACCGAGTACAGGGAGATCAAGATACTCAAATTAAAGGTCGAATCCGTGAGAACGGATAACGGGAACCCAAAATTAGCCAGAAATCCCCCCAAATTAAAGGTCGAATCCACCATTGAAGAAGACCTTCCGCCATTGAATTTCACTAAACTGGGAGTATGGGGATGATGGGAGAAGGGATTAGGGTTTTTTTAGTTAAATTAAATTTTATTATTTAATTTTATAAAATTTTCTCAAACTTTTTAAGTAATTATAATTTGAGTCTAAAATAATTTATAGGTTGTGAATTTTGGACCTTGTATCGATTTTGGTTTAATATGTTATAGTTTGTATATGAATTGGTGGTTTTCAAAGTTCGTATTATTTTTGGTTCATCGTTGATAGTTCGTATTATTATCGGTCATTTTTCCTTTATCATATATATGCACATATGATAAAAGGTTAGGCACTCATTATAACAGAAATTAAAATTTTGGTGGAATATATATATATATATATATATATATATATATGTTAATTTTTCATGCATACATGATTTTTATTAATAAAATTTTTATTTTAATAAATAAATAGATAATTTTATTATTATTTTCCTTTTTAACCTATTTTTTTATTTGTTATAAAATGGGCTGGGCTTGAGCGGATACCAACCCACCCCAAAGTCTGTATCTGTGTCAAAGTTGAATCGAAAACATGGAGATCGAATAGTATAATATAGGGATAATAAGTGTAATTACTAGAAAGTTGGGTATTATGTTATAAATATCTCATATTGTATTGTAGAGAAAAGACGTTATTCCTCATATCTTCTTCTACCTCTCCTTTCTTCTGAATCTCTATTCTACTCTCTTCTCTCTTTCTTAATCTCTCACAAATCTCCATGGAAGCTTAGATTCCGACCCATCCGACCTTCGGGTCCTGACAATTGGTATCAGAGTTGGTCGGTTCTACGACCTTACAATCCGATTTTCCAGATGTTTTTTGCTTTAAAGAAACGGTAAATTGAAAGTATATCGACAATAACGACGAGCGATGATGGGAAGCTTCAATGGACGAAGTCCGACCGACGCTTTTACGAGACTATCAATGAAATCAGGCTTCAATGGGGTCTGCCGCTGATCAATCATCTATCGTTACAAGCGAAGGATGAAGAATGCGATCAAACGATTCTGGTCAAAATCCATCTCGAGATCTACCCAATTTCTTGGGAAATTTTGGACAAGGTATTCGCTAAATTTGGGATCATAGAATACATGGAGATCTTTTGTCCAGGCGAGCCGTATCATTCAAAGATTCGATTTCAAAGAAAAGAATTAGCAATGGATGCTTTTGAGTCCATTAATGATAGAGACGTATATCAGGGTTGTTGTCGATTGGAGCTGTTCTGGCCGAGTTCAACACAATCGTCTTCACCATCAAACCAAGAAATCACTGAACCAAGTCCAAAATTGGATGAAGGTCTAAGTCAGGTAGACCTCCAAATCCAGTTTGAGTCTTCAAAGACCGATCGAGAATTCGGGTTGGTCTCGGAGTCCTCTACGCCATCGACGCAAGTGGGTGTTAATAAGACTAAAGCATAGCATGCCTGGCTCGAAAGGGTTGAAGAAATTGCATATCTGACCAAAGCCAGGGACCAAGAAAGCAATGAAGATCCGAACGTTCTTCAAATCCAATATATGTTTTTAGAGGATGGCTGGAAAGAGCCTTCGGACCCGCATATCAACAAGTTCACAAAAAATATCGACATCCAGAGCAAGTCGTTGAAGGTGATTTTTCGATCCCTTGAAACCTATGATTTTCGATGCAACTGCTAAGGAAAGTGATGCATTGTCTGATGGTTCAAATGCCTCAATCGATATCGAATCCCTAGAAAGTGGGTGGGCTAATCTCATGTTGAATTCATTATCTGACTTGAGAACTTTTAGTATTCACCAGATGTTTGATGAAATGTCAGAAACAAATTATGGGTTATTTGGGCTATCGGTTATATTGGGACATAGGCAAATTCAAAGATTACTGCCTTATGACAGAGGAAAGCAGACATTATTGCCTAGCTTGTTACTAGGAGATCATCCTGAATTCATTATGTGACTTGAGAACTTTTAGTGTTCACCAGATATTTGATGAAATATCATAAACAAATATCAGTTTACATTCAATAAGCATTGAGGACAATTTTATCAATTGACATCCACCTCGCCATCTTCTTTTCCCCCTCTGTCATCTGTCCGGCGATGGAATGACCCTTCAAGCTCGTGGAAAGCCCGTGGTTATGAACACCATGGGTTACCGTCATGCGCCACTGACCCGGCGGAGCTTCGTGTCCGTGTAGAGAGAATGGACAACCACTTATCTTCGACTGTGTGCTCCGGAGCTTCCTCCCGCGTGGTCGGTACTCCCCAAACTGCTCGCAAGCAAGGAGAACCCCGCCTGGACGATTCGACGCCCCCGTCCAAGACCGCTTGATTACTAAAATCATGCAGTGTCTCCGACCCAAGTCCTTGAAATGCGTAACCATTTCGTCACGGTCATTCCAAACCCTTGGGTCCGAGAACTCAGACGTAAAGTCTCGAAACTGTATTCAAATTTATTGAAAATATGAACAACACGGAACGAATACGAAATATGTTGACTCTACGAAACCTGTGCGTACCTGAGATACTTGGAGACGAGGATTGCTTTGCGGCTCAGCCATAACGATTCTAGATGTCCTCATTCGCTTCAATTGTAAGAAGTCGGACTTTGTTTTGGAGTGCGGAATCAAGCTGTCCTCCATCGCTTCAAATAGGCATTGTTGCGTTAATTGTAAGCAGAACCCTAGCATGTCTTTAAGAACGTGCTAGCACGTCCTTAAGGACGTGCTAGGGTATAGGGTTTGGCTAGGGTTAGGGTTTAGGGTAAGGACGTGCATTTTCCTTACCCTAAAACCCTACCCAAAACCCTTAAACCCTAACCAAACCCTTAAACCCTAGCCAATCTTGACACAATCGGGCAACCTTATCATATTAACGTTTTCGTTTTCGTTATCGGACAACCTTATCATATTAACGTTTTCGTTTTTTATGTTTACGTTCAATATGACTCTGAAGAAATGAGAAGAGTCTAATAGAAATATATATATAGATACAAAATCCGAAATATAAATGTATAATATCAACATACAAACTGCAAAAGTACATCACTCGCCAGGTGGATGATGTACATCATGATCCAAAATCCCCGTCACCTCGTCCAATAGCTCCCCAAGGCGAGGGTCGGTAGACAGGGCCCTCCAATAGCCCTCTATCTCGTGCAAGCGGGCCGCCAACGCCGAAGGGATGATGGGAGGCTGAGGGAGGTCCACCCATGGGTCCAGGCCGATCGGGTGGACGGGCGCCGGCGGGTCGGGATGCGGTGGCGTGGTCGGCAGCACGTACGGCCGGCTCTGCGACGCGAGCCACGGCAAGTAATCTGCAGTGACATCGGCCTGGCAATCCTCGCTGGTGCGCCTGTGATCGGCCAGCCTTTAGAAGCGACCCTCGTCCTGCAGGTCCTGCCACCTGTTCTCGCCCGGGGCGAACACGGAGCTGTACTTCGAGTTCTTCAGGGTCGTGTCGCGGCAGACCTGAACCGGCGCGATGACGGCCTGCGGGATCCCCTGGACCCGTCCAAACTGCCGGAGGCACTTATCGGGCATATACGGCTCCTCCTCCCCGCAGAAGGTGATGGTGCCCCGATATGTGGACTGACGGTACTGGCCGTCGAAGTCCAGCTCACGCCCAAAAGGCATCCACCGAACCTACAATTAAACAAATCAGATTTAATTCACAGCTAAGAATTATAAGATATATATAGAGTCTCGAATACATACATCATCGACGGTAAGACGGTCCACCTCGTCCCGCAGCTCCCGCATCTTTGTCAGCTTCGCGTCGTCCTTCATCCGCGGTGGCTGCTTCGGACCGATGAACTTCGCGTAGAAGCGAGGGTCATCCTTCCTAGCCGGGTCGCTGGAGAAATCACCTCGGAAGCGAGGGAAGTACGCCCATATCCAAGCCTTGACACAAAAAAGTATTTCGTTAGCATATAATTTAAATATTTGTAAACTAAAAACTCTAATTCAACGGTCTCGTACCTGTAGGATCGGCGTGCAACTGTCTATGCCTTTCGCGCCGGAGCGGGTAGCCTCGCCTAGGCCCCTGTAGAGACATGCGAGGGCACCAGCAGCCAATGCAAGGGTGGCCGTACGTGGGATGTCCCAAACAAGGCCCAATACCTTCCATGGGATCCGGCTCTGCGACTTGTCCACAAACAAAGTCGCGGCGAGAGCAATGCCCATGTAGGTCCTGTGCAGAAACAGACGCTGTGCAGGGTCATCCTAGGGCTGCCCCCCTCCCACATGCGTGCGCAGCCGAATCTGCTCAGGATCAGCCGCGGCCTCTGGGTCATCAGCGGGGGCGGGGTCGACGAGCGGCCCGTGTCTCTCCTGCCACAGGCGAGTAAACCCAGTCACTGGAGGGCCGCCAGCGTGTCTGTACAACTTCAGAGTCGCAGGGGTGAGCTGGTAGTACTCCGCGATGGTGGGGACCAGAGCTCCCGCGGGCAGATGTGACGTGCAGGGCTGGCCATCAATCCGGAGTCCCATCAGACAGGCAACATCATGCAGCGTGATGGTCATCTCGCCCCATGGAAAGTGGAAGGAGCTGGTCTCCGGGTGCCAATGCTCCAAAAATGTCGTGCAGGTGAACTCGTCGACACACTGCCAGTGGAGTGACCTCAGGGGGACGCCGGATGGGAGCAGATCCTGCACCCAGGTCCCCGGTCCCTCAAATATGCAGGGCTCGAAAGGCACCAAGTGAGTCGCCCGGTGGTGGAACTTCAGCAGCGGCAGCTCCACCGTAGGATCTCTCCACACCTCGTATGCCCGGTGATGCCGGTAAGACAGTAGCAGATCTCCCGGCGGCAACAAAGGGTCGACCTGCGCAGCCGGTGCGGCAGCCTGCGCAGGGATGGGCTCGGGCTCTACCTGTGGGCCCCCCTGGCCCTGAGCCTGGCCCTCCTGACCGTCGTCAGCATCCTCAAGGACGCCAGGGATCACATCATCTCCAGAGGCCAAGGAGATCGTCGCTGCTGTGGCGGAGGTCGAAGGCTGAGGCTCATGTGTGCCAGATGTAGAAGCCTCTGGCACAGCTGAAGTAGAAGCCTCCGGGATGGTGGGTGGAACACGAGTAGGACGTCTACCCATGTCAGCCCGTCGCCCAGCGACGTAGTCGGTGATGCAGCTACTCAAAACCTCAGGGGGATCTAAAGAAGGCTGCAACCCCATCATCGCATCGCCAGAAGGATCCCAACCTAGCATACCCGACCAGAAGGTGTCGTTCTCGTCGACCGGAGGGGTCCCCATCGACTGCTGCAACCGTTCTGCAGACGCGAGCAGATCGTCGACTGTGGATGTCGAACTGTCGGGTACCGTGTTCCCTGGAATCTGGCTCACCGCTGCCCGGTCGGCGAACGTAACAGGCCGGAGGGTACCGTCCCCCCTCATGAGCCTCCCTGCCTGTTATTATGAAATGTATTTTATTATAATTTATTATATTATAATTTAATATAATTTAATATATTGTAATGATTTTATTTTCTTTCCATTTATATTTATTTCTATGTATTTTATTATATTTTAATGTTTTTATTTTCTTTAAATATAAATTTATTTCTATGAATTTTATTATATTTTATTTTATTATATTTCAATTTTTTTATTTTCTTCAAATTTAAATTTATTTATATGTATTTTATTATATTTTAGTTTTTTTATTTTCTTCAAATTTAAATTTATTTATATGTATTTTATTACATTTTAATTTTTTTATTTTCTTTAAATTTAAATTTATTTCTATGTATTTTATTATATTTTTATGTATTTTGAAGTATTTTAATGTTTTTTATTATCTTTCAATATAAATTTATTTATATTTATTTGAATCTATTTTAATATATTCAAGTATATTTTAATGTTAATTAAATACTTTTGAAGTATTATAATATATTTTAATGTTTTTTATTGTAATTTGTTTCTATGTATTATATTCTATCAAATTACAATTATATTCTCTTCTATCAAACTATATACTATAAAAAAACATTATAATATATAAATAAATCAAAAAATCTATTTTCAATTATATTCTATTAAACAATATATGTTATCAATCATATATTCCATAAATTTTTATTATAAAACTATATTATCTATCAAATTATATTTTCAAACTCTAAAAATAAATTAAACAAAAAGTAATTCAAATAACATACCGGTGGAGTCGGCATCGGGGAGACCTCAATGGACCGTCGCTTTCGCGGCGGTTCCGCCTCCTCATCGGCCACTGCTCGGCCTCCGTCGCCGGCGCCAGACGCCGCCCCACCACCACCACCCTCCTCCTCGGCCACTGTTGGGGCTCCATCGCCGGCGCCAGCCGCCGCCCCACCACCACCAACCTCTTCCGCCACCGCCGCAGACGCCAGCACCTCCAGCCCCTCCGCCACCGCCACCGCCTCCCTCGCTGTCGCCTCCGCCTCCAAAGCCGCCATCGCCGCCTCGAGCTCTCTCTCTCTTTCTGTCTCCATCTCTCTCTCTTTGGGTCTCTCTCTCTCTCGGTCTCAGAGGAGGAAGAAGGAAGGAAGACGAAGAAGAAGGAAGAAGGAAGGAAGAACGAAGAAGGAAGAAGGAAGAAGGAAGGAAGAAGGAAGAAGGAGGACGACGGAAGGAAGACAAAGGAAGAAGAAAGGAAGGAAGACGAAGAGGCACGTCCTCTTCGCCTTTAGAAGCCGGTCTTGCACGTCCTTAGGGACGTGCAACACGTTCCTAAGTACGTGCAAAACTGCACGTCCCTAAGGACGTGCAAGCACGTCCCGCTTTTTTTGGCTCTCCCTCCACTTGCACGTCTTTAAGGACGTGGGGATTTGCGGTGTATATAGCCGAAACGTATAATATATAGGAATAATAAGTGTAATTACTAGAAAGTTGGGTATTGGGTTATATATATCCCAAATTGTATTGTAGAGGTCATCTATGAATGAAAAGACGTTATTCCTCCTATCTTCTTCTACCTCTCTCTCCTTCTGAATCTCTATTCTACTCTTTTTTTCAATCTCTCACAAATCTCCATGGAAGCTTAGCTTCCGACCTATCCAACCTTCGATTCCTGACAGAAATAGAGAACATGTAATTAATACATATGTTACGGATGGTTGTTTGTGATATAATTATATAAATAGAGATACTTATAGCTAGCTATTATATTGATTTTGGACATTGAAACACTTAAGTAATATGCACCATGTACATGTGTGAATAAAGTCTCACTACGCTAGCAATACACGTACTTTTACACTCGAGCAATAGAAGAAAATGGTCGAATGAACCTTCTAGTGGTCATCTGAAGTATTAGACAATGATAAAGTGGTCGCTTAAAAGTGGTCAAATCGTCACATTATTTGCTCAAAGTTCGTTGCATCAATGAAAGTTGTATTACATGCCATTCACATGTATAGATTGGAAACAAATTTACAAGGTGGAAATTAAACACTTGGTAGACCTTATAATACCTTTGAAAAACTTGATATAGAGCATTAGTTCACGATTAAATATATATATTCTCCAATGTACCCAAATTTAATTACTAAAAAATCATGACTTCTCTCTCTAGTCTCATGACTTCTCTCTCTAGTCTTTGTCAAATTTCTATTGATTTCTCAAATAACACTACACCAAAACTACAACCTTTTAAATTTAATTAGAATAATGTTACAAAGAGAGGATTTTTAAAATATTGTCAACCAAGCGCGGATGCTATTGACATTAATAGATCAAATGTGTTTAAACTAGCAAAAAAAAAAAAACCTATGAACTAAAGAGGAAATTGCTGAGATGTGAAATGTTCCATATAAACCGGTAGTGAAACTCAAGTCTATTATATATGTATAGTCGATGGGCTACTTCTCTTATTGCTAATTGGTTTTATTATAACCAGCCACATGCATGCTTATGTACATGTGTAGGGCTTCTAGCTAGCTAGTACACGTGCATATGACCCTAGTCATACGTCCATCAAATTTGATATGGTATGACAATGGTTAACCTAACGACTCGTCTTTATATCTTGTACTAGGCTAGCTATAAAGAAAATGAGATATTAGATCTATTTTCAACTAGACATGTTTTTTTTAGTTGCACTTGTGGAGCGTGTTGAGATGTAAAGAGACAAATTGTGTTCCAAATCAAAAAGTAGTGAAACTAAAGCCTAGACGTCTAATATATAAGGTCGATCAACTATTGATTACCATTTGCTGAGGCGGTTGATCAAATATGGAGGCTCGGTTGCACAAAGATAGGAAGAAGAATTTGCATATGATCTTCATTGATATAGAAAAGGCTCATGACAAGGTATCGAGAGAGCTGTTATGGAGTTGATTAGTGGAGAAGGGGACGAGTGTCGGGGATGTATATCAGAGGTATATATCAAAGATATGTACGATGGTTCGCTGCCAAGCGTTAGAATATCTAGTGGAGATTCGGAATACTTCCAGTTTCGAGTGGGGCTATATCAGGTCGGGATCGGCTCTTTTCCGCTTTTGTTCACTCTTGTTATAGATGCACTATCCGCTCCACTCCAAGAAGAGATTCCTTGATGCAAGATGTTTAGAGATGACATAGTGCTAGACAACTGAAGATCGGGTATGACTTGCATGTTAGAAAGCTGAAGGGAGCTGATGCTTAAGCCCAAGTGTTTTCATTTAAGTAGGACAAAGACAAAGTATGTGCAGTTTCGTTCCGGAGAGTTCGGAGATTTAGAGGCTTCAGCTTTGCTAGGGGAAGGTCTTGTTCTCAAGAAAGAGTATTTCAAGCATGCACCTAGGCTCGTTTGTTCAAAGCAACGGGGGAATTGATAGGGATATCGATCATCAGATCCAAGCGGGGTGACTGTGATGGAGAAGGGCATCGGGTGTGCTTTGTGATAAAAAAGTAATTGCAAAACTGAAAGGGAAATTCTACAATGTGCATGGTTGTTCGACCAACGTTATTGTATGGCTCTGAGTGTTGACCTATTACAAAAGTTCAAGAACAAAACATGTCAGTGGTTGAGATGAGGATGTTGCGCTAGGTGAGTGGGCACACGAGACTTGACATAATTAGAAATATCGACATTAGGAGCAAGGTTGGAGTTGCGACTATCGTGGATAAGCTGTGGGACACCAGGTTGCATTAGTTTGGACACGTTTGGAGGATACCTACTTCGGTACCGGTTCGTAGAAGTGAGAGACTGGATCTGGGAGCTACTCGTAGGGGGAGAGGTAGACCGAAGAAGAGTTGGATGTAGGTCATCCGACCCATTAGCGGTGAAAACGAAATAAAAAAAAAGTGATTCAACACATCTTTTTCCGAAAATAGCTAAAGACAAATATAGCAAATAACAATAAAATAAAATAAAATAAATAAAAACAAGATCTTCCATCATAAGAATAAAGAGGATTAATTATACTCCCTCCGTCCCAAATTATTTATCTTTTACTATTCATGCACGCTTTTTTAAGAAGCTAAAAACTATATAAAATATCAATATTTTATTAAATATTTTTAAATAATATCATACATATTACTAATACTTATAGAATTATTTTAAAAAATTAATTAAAAAATGGATATTTTATATAGTTTTTTGTTTCTTCAGAAAACGTGGATGAATAGTAAAAGACAAATAATTTGGGACGGAGGGGGTAAGAAATCTTTGCCAAACTTTTTCCCGATTAATTTTTCAGGATCTGTTTGGTAGGATGACCCATTCTTCATGATTTCTTTATTCAAAACTCTTTCGAGCAGAAGATCTACTTGTTTGACGGACTTCCCATGTTCACCGAAGCCTAGACCATGAGGATAGTCGTGGATGCAGCTAGGCATTCTAGTTTGCGCGATATTTAGATTGAAGGCGAATCGTCTTTGTGTTATCAATGTAATTCATATGTTTTAGAATAACCAATTGGTAGATCGAGTAAATCATTTTAGACATTGGCATCCACCTCTCAAACTTTACTATGGATAAGATTGTCGATTTACATCATCTTTTTTTCCTCCAAAAAGTTATAGACTTTACATTAGTGGATATGTGGCATACTTCGTATTTGAGCATAGTCAAATTTATAGGAATAGATTCCCACACATGTCATGGGCCCACTATCGCCGCTGGGGCCCACACGATGAGCGGGTCAATGATCGGAAGGAAACGGGGAGGAGTTTTTCTCCCATCTTCGTTCAATCATACGGAGTATTTCTTATTGACCAACCCCGACGAATTAGGGTTTATCTCTCCTCCTCCTCCTCTCCCTGGTTTCTCCCATGGCCGGTATCAGGTTACCTCCCGACGATTCCGAACTCTCTCAGCCGAGAACGCCGGCCACTGCTACTGTTGCCGGTGGCGGAGGAGGAGACCTGATTTCAGATGACGATCGCTCCGTCGCCGCCGACTCCTGGTCCATCAAGAGCGAGTACGGCAGCACATTGGATGATGAACAGCGCCACGCCGACGCTTCCGAAGCCCTAGCTGCTGCCAATCTCCCGCCTGCCTCCGACTACAGGTTCTCCTCCTAGAGGCTAGATCTCATCTCATATGATCCCCCTTTTTCCATTTCCCTCGAATTCGATCATCTCTTCGTTTCTATTCTGCGGATTTTTCTTTTAATTGTTGGGATCGATTTTTCCGAGTATACTTGAAATTTCAGTAAGATTGTAATTGTGAAATTGGAATTTTGCGTTGGAGCAGTTCGGATAGGGAGGAGGAGGACGAGGAAGGAGATGGGATTTCGTCGATGCTGGGGCTCCAGAGTTATTGGGATTCCGCTTACTCAAACGAGCTTGCTAATTTTCGCGACCACGGTCATTCTGGAGAAGTTTGGTTCGTCTCTAGTTCCAATCTTTTCTTTTGAATGAGATTAACATTTGTGCTCTGAACACTTTGAAATTGCTTTGAGGTAAATATATACTGCAAATATTTTTGGGTCCAAACCTATACCTGTTCCATTTAGACTGATTGGTGTTGGGAAGGCACTGGTTTCTACTTATTATAGTTGTGGGCCTGTGACTACATCTGCCCTAGTCATTATTTTAGATCATCAAGCCGTTACGGTTATTTATGGTGGCGATCTCTTTGATGGTTTATTGACTTGAGTTAGGTTTAGCGTATGGGTTTGAGTTATCATGTTGGATATGTCACAACCTGACTTTGAAGCTTGAACAACGACGTTGTGGGTGTTTTGTTTCAGTTGGAACACGGTTGAATTGTAATGTTGAACATTAACTGTTTACAGGTTTGGAGCTGAGGTCATGTCAACTGTTGTTTCTTGGACTAAAAACATATGTATTGACATTTCGAGGCATGGTGTGCCCAATCATATTGATGACGGTAGGAGTGAGAGCAGTGAGACCAGTGATACTGTTACAGGAGAAAATGAAGATTTGTCTTCTTGGAGTGTACTTGATCTTGGGACTGGCAATGGTTTACTTCTACACGAACTTGCTAAGCACGGGTATAATTTGGAATTGGAAGCTCTAAGTCAGATCACTTATTGTACTTTCAATCTGTTGGCAAGTATGTGTGCCACCACTTATGTTGGTTAACTTTTGACAACATAAGGGAGCTGGAACACTATTTGCAGCGAAGTTCTGTATTCATCATGAAAAATATCTCTTGCACATTAGATATGAATCATTTTCATCAGCTGGTTAGCAATGAGATAGAATTCTTGCTCGTGCCTTCTTCACTCTGCTTTCATTCCGTGCTAGTAAATTCTTAAAATACAGTTATCCTGCACGATAGTGTCTTATAAGAAGATGTTGAATTTTATTAATAAGCTGTAGATTTTATGTTGCTTCCTTTTTTCTGTACTGTTTTCCTCCAAATGGTGAATTTGATCAGTATCAATCAGCCTTCACTTTATGTAGTGTTGTCAGTATGATGGTGTCAAAGATGGGAAGAAATAAGTGCAAATGTACATTTCTTGAATTGTGCTGTAAAATTTTATCTTCGGAAAACAGGGTTGATTGATATTTGAGGTTTGACGGTGGTTAAAGACAGAACTTACAGTGCCTGACTGATGCACATGATTGATGATCAACCTCCTTTTTCTAACTCCACCTTTTACTAATCTATGGGTCACTCAGCTTTTGAATGTGAAATTATACTAATTTTTTTTTAAGAACGGCATTTCCATTTTTCTTCCAAAAGTTTTATTTGTCAAGGAAAAAATGGATATAGTATGGAAGTCAAAGTGGGAGCTTTAATGGCAATTCACTTTGTGTTTGAGAAGCTCTTGAGGATTGGATGACATATATGGCTTGTTAAATGCATATTATTGTGCAACTGAATGACTGAAGTTTGAACCTGGGATGTATCTATGTCTGCCTTGATATATTTCTATTTTCTTGACTTTATGTCCTAGTTTATCATTGTGGATTTGTTCCTACCTCCATGAACTAATTCATAATTCTTTTCCAACAGGTTCTCTAATTTGACAGGAACTGACTATAGTGAAGGGGCGATCAATCTTGCTCGAGGGATTGCTGAATGTGATGGATTCACCAATATTAATTTCATGGTATGAATAAACATAAACCGTCAGACTCCTGTTTACTTTAGCTGTCATGTGTTCTTGGATTTTGACAGTGTCATGCTCATTAATTCTTTTCACTTGTGCAGTTGTGCTTGTATTTTATTTGGACTGTGTTGCTGGAGCTATTCATTTGTGCCCTTTAGATCTTTAAATTTGTTCCACAACTTTGCTTTGATACATCCAGTGCTTGCATTTTTTTCATGCATTGTAGATCAACCATTCCTGGTTTGCACTGCACCAGCTGGAAACGATTAGAGACTGGAGAAATCTGTTTTCATAAAACTTTATATTCACATTTACTTACTGTAGGTTCATTAAGGCTTCATATTAACATCCACGTAGGATATAACCACTGATGCCAATTGATTCTTATCTATGCTTTTGACAACTGAACAGCAAATCATAGTGCAATGTTTTAATCTAATCTTTACCCTTTTATCGTAAGGATGCGTTTTCTTGATGTGGCTCCTTGTTGGATGTTTCTCTTATCAACTGCAGACTGGTGCATGTTTCAAGCATGTGATATTTGTCTCTCATAAAGGAGTGTGAATCATTTTAATATCTGGTTTGTTGTTTAGGTTGATGATATTCTTGAGACAAAGTTGGATAAACAATTCTCTCTTGTAATGGATAAAGGAACCTTAGATGCCATTGGATTGCATCCTGATGGCCCTATAAAGAGGTGAGTATGATGTCCTTCCATTTTTTTCTTGGCAATGCTGATGCCTATTTCTTATATAAATTCCCTTTGCTGGTGCTAGTTTTTGTGCCTTGTATGTAAATGTAAATATGTTAGCTTGACCCTTTCTTTTTGAAGCTGCAGTTTATTGTTTTTCACCATTTGAGCATTTACATCTTATAGTGTACTTGTTACTTGGGGACATGCATTAATATGCAGTCATATGGTTTTCTTAACATATTGTTTCACCTTTCTCAGGATTATGTATTGGGATTCAGTTTCGAAATTAGTTTCTCCCGGTGGAATATTGGTAAGTTATTTGAACCAAATATACATTGAATCAATCATAGTAGTCTGGGAGATCTTCATTTCGGCTGAGCACTATTTGTTTTGTACCGACAATGAGATACGAGATTTTGAGCTTATTCAAATTGGCAGGTTTTAACATCTTGTAACCATACAAAAGATGAGTTGATCCAAGAAGTAGAAAATTACTGTCGAAGAAGGACTGAAGGATCCCAGGACGCTGAAAACCCGGTTGAGCAGAAACATTCAGCCCCCTTCCATTATCTTGACCATGTTCGTTCTTATCCCACATTCATGTTCGGAGGAGTAGAGGGATCTCGTGTAGCCACAGTTGCATTTGTCCGAAACTGAGATTCGATTGGAGTTACTTTCTGACGTTTCAATTCCCGGTGAAATGACCAACTCTGTGTTCCATCTTTAGCTTCTCAATTAGCATGGTATGGGAAAAATGAAGTTGAGTGACTTTAAGAAGTACATGAACGGTTTCTCACCCTTTTGAGTGAAACTCGCCTTGTTTATGGGTTAAGATGTTTTGCACATTGGATATTTTCTCTCGTCCGAAGCCACTACATGTTTTCAGTGTGGAATTTGTTGTGAATACTAGGGCTTAGAACTGTCGAAAAAACCGTGTAAGCACTGAACTGACACGAGAGTTTTTAGCACACACGGACTCTCTCTAAAGAGCTTGATAAATTTGGTGTTGCCCTTTGAATTGTTGTCTTCTACTATCAATATCACTGACTATGCCCTTTAAATCTGCGGACAACGAGGGTGCGCCATGAGGCGGATTACTTGTTTTGATGAATGGAAATAGCGATGTTTCTCTGATCCTGATCTATACAGGTTGGTTTGTTGTAAACATAGAACTTGACCGGTTTGCATAGAACAAGGGAGTATATGGAACCATTTAGTTCTTCATTGATTCAAGTGGATACTGCCATTTACACTCGAAGAAGAAACAAGAGTATTTACAAGGTCAGTTGGTTTAGTTGTATCACCATCTTCATCTATGATGGCGTTTGCTTTCATTAAACGCGCTGATTCCATGGGATGTATCTACTGTACATGAATCAGATGCAGCTGTGGGGGTTGTCGCCTCGAAAGCTCGTTCATCTCATCATCTGATGCACCCTCAACATTACCAGCAGATGCCTGCAAGTTAGAAAGGGTAAGAAACAGACATCAGTACTTTATGATTACCATCTTATTACAAAACGGCCTTTCTAACCTGTCGTTGCCTGCGACGGTACATGGCGCTGCACGTCTTGAGGATGACGAAAGCTGGAACCAGAATCCCAATGGTCCCAAGTATGAATAACTGAAGAAAATCCAAAAGCTCTTAATTGAATAAGTAAATCAGTTTAATAGTTCATCTGCTTGAAAATATGGGATTTTACTGACCAAGTACAGCTTAACTGCGTATTCTCCGGCCTCGTTGACGATGATCGGAAGAGCGTGGCGAAGAACCAGAAGCACCAAGAACTGCTCAAATCATCATCAACATACATGAGCACAACATGAACAATCTGATCTTTTGTATATCGATTCTAGGACAGAGCTTACTATTGCTGCAACTACTCGGTAGCATATTACAGTACTGTGAGGGAGATGCACGTCGAGACTAGGTTCCAAGAAATCGCGATCAGTTGGAATCATCAGCATAAAATTACTCTCAGAATTCCTCCTAGGAACTTCCCAGTTCCCCCTGTGAAAGTCACCCAGACGAGATTACAGTGGGATACGAATGAAGGATTACATGGTTATGATGACTGATGAGCAAAATCTACCTCAAGGGTATAGGAAGAGCAGCAACTCGGAATATAGGTGGCGGTGCAGTGTATCCAGATTCAAATTTCTGATACAAACAGAAACCTGATCAGAACAAACAATGGCGAAAATTCTGAATTTCTATGCCTTTAAAGATCTGATAAAGCCTAAGAGAACCTGGCGGCAGATCTCACATGTCGTGTCGCCCTTCTCATTGCACCATCTTTGAACGCATGCTCGGTGGGCATACTGCGAAAGAGAGAACATAAACAGCTTGAATTTCATTTGCTGATCAACATGAACATAAAAATGGATATCATGTACAACAACAACAACAACAACCATTACTAGATTGAGTCCTAAAACTGACCTTCAAGCTACCACAACAAGCACAAGGCGTCTCCAAGTTCGCGGATTCATCTTCATCATGGCATATTCTACATTCTGCTACCGATTTCCTTTTCGACAATCCATCATCCATATCTATCTTAAAGGGAGATAAAGACACTGATTTTTTTTGCAGGATCAGCTCAATGCATTCATATCATATAAGCAGCCACTTTACTGTAACAAACACAACAAAAATTCAGATTTCCTGAAATGGGTATCAAAGGTTTTTTGGGATCAAAATGTATCCAATAAAATAACCATAGATGGTATGGTATCTACATGATCTATTGTACCTTGACATAAAACCCAAATGGAATCTATACCAACCAAATCAAATATATATACACACCAAAAAAGGCCAAAATCCAAGATGAGAAAAACCTCAATCAAAGCTAAAGAAACAATTTTTTTTTAAATGAAATATTAGGGCTAAACCTGTATGATTTTGATGGTTGCTTAAGGAATCAGGACCCACCAAAATGGGGGTATTAAGTGATGCATGTTATGAAAATAGAGGGGGGAGGAAAGAGAGATAATAAGGAATGAGAAAGGGGTTTGTTTAGATTGGAGGGATATAACTTGGTGTGTGGTTGTTCATCCATCCATGATTTAGGGTTCCTGTGAGGAAAGCAAGGTATTGGAGGGGGGTTGCCATTGTGTGTGTTGGTTTGCAAATACTCTCCCATCTCAGAAGCAATCACTCTCCCAAGCCTGAATTCTGATACATAGATGCCTACACGCTTACACCTCTCCTTTAAAAATTATAACAAGTAAATAAAAATGTGTTCTTTTTTTGTGATGGCTTTCACTTGCCTTGAAGGGAATATGTGGGTCGCTTACACATCTCCATGACAATTTACCCTTTTTTTTTTCTTTCAATTTTTCAATTGTTATTAGAAACTCCTGATTCGACCAATCACAAGTTGGTGTAGTGGTTATGGGGCTACATCCCATGCCTCGAGGTTCGAAGTTCGAATCCCCGTGGAAACATGGAGACGCTTGTGAGTGGGAGGGTCAACCCCTTAAATGGGCCTACAGTAACCCGATCCATATGTAGAGTGGGCTAAGCCCACTTGAACTGGAAAAGATCAAAAAAAGAAACTCCTGATTCGGTTTAATTTGAATCTTCTTGATTCGAACTCGTGATCTATTGGATTTTACAAGACCTTCATCATGAAGTGTTGTGGCTGCAAAGAAGCAAAACTCGGGTCATCTCATACATATCTCCGGTGGATATAAAAAATAATCGATCATCTCATAAATCTGTTAGGTTGAAGAGGTGTTTTTTCTTTATTGATTTTTTTGTTTAGCGTTTGTACATTATGAAATCCTTAGCCTCAAAACAACAAGGACAACTTTTATATCTCGCTCCGAGCATGATCTAGGGGTTGATATGTATTGTACACTCTCTTTTCCTGACTAGACCGAGAGGGTGTTTTACAGGTCATGAAACTCTTATCCTAAGATCTGCATGGTCCTCAGGTTTGTTGGATATGTATATTATGAGATTTTTTACAGTAACTATAGAAGTTATGAAACCCTCACCCTACGGATCTGCACAACTCACTCGGTTTGATGGAGATGTAAATCGTGGGATGTGCCTTAATGGAACAAATAACAAAGGATATGAAACAACAACAAAAAAGGAGCATTTCAATGCCACTGATAAGGCTGATATATAAGCTGAACAACTCGAAAAAAGCTCAACTCAAACTCATTCACTTACCTGAACAAGTTGAACATAATCGGTTGAAAAAGCTCAGCTTGTTCGATTTAGACTCGAATAGTTCGAATTTTATGGAATTTTTAAAATTTTCTTTAAATTAACATGTTATGACCAAGTAAAACTACTTAAAACTCAAAAAAAGCTCGGCTTGAGCTCGTTCATGTCATAAAACATGCCAAACTTGCACAAAAAAAGAAAGCTCGTTTAGAAATTGGACTTGGCTCGGCTCAAGCTCGTTTACTAAATGAACCAAGCTTGAACATGCCAAGCTCGGCTCGTTCGGCTCGAATAACACCCCTAGCCACTAACAAGAATCGAACCTGACAATTACGAATTGATCTATGCCTCATGGCTACACTCTTTTGTAACTACTACACATTTGTTAACCCTTCAAAACCCCAAAAACCCAAATGCAAACTACGAAGCAATGAAGAGAAGCAGAGCATCTAAGATGACTCTCCAACTCTTCCCTTCATCGTGCGATCGAACCTACAATGTGTCCGACGGTGTAACTGTGCAAGAATCGACATCAAGCTACTAAAACAGGCATTCACGATTGACCCTCGGCATTCATGGATGATCAATACAATAGGTATGCATCAATTACAAGCTAACCTAAATGATGAGCATGGCCAACTTCCTCATGGATACTAGAAAACCTATACATGTAAACTTTCTCTTTTACGCGAATAATCTGTGTATAGAATTTCAGACCTAAGAAAGGATAAAACTGAAGTAGATGATGATGTATACTGAAATTGAGATCACGGCGATGATGTGCTGCCAAAATATGAGGGCTGAGGATTCGCGAACTGCATAGCCCCTTAGGCTGGCAATTGCGCCTAATAAGATGGCACTCGGAGTTGTATACTGAAGCAGAAGCACAAACCGAAACATCTGGTCTCCTTGCACTGACATGTTCAGCTTATCAGCCAAGAGAACCACTCCGATCCCAATCAGAGGAAGCACCAAAAGCCTTGCGATGATGATCCCAATTGTAGTCCTCCTTCCAAGCTTGCACTCAGCTGGACCCTCTGCTAGCATTCCACCGAGAATCAGCATAGCCGAGGGAACCATCGCCCCTGCCATGATCTCTAAGCTGTCGGTTGCGACAGAAAGCAATGCATCCTCCCCGAAAAACAAGGCCTTCAGCTGAGGGACCATTCCTATAACGACTGCTAGCAAACAGGCAATGGTGGGTGGCTGGAGGATGTGTTGGATCGGGGTTTGCTCCGCCACAATTCTCATCTTTTTAACCATCCTAGGCTCAGCCAGACACCTGACTGACCTGGGGCTCCTCCTCCCACCCTCCTCAATCGAATCAAGATCAGCCATCGAGTGCATTGAAATACTGGAGACGCTGTTGAAGAAGACGTTTGCTATGAAGGGTGTCTTTGAATGCTCGGTCTCCTTGTCTTCCATTCCGGGCCACTCAGCTTCATGGAGAAGGGGATTGCTCAGATCACTCGTATCAGTGGCACTACCCGAAACTTCCGCCTCAATTTCATCTTCTTCCTCCACAAACTCATAATACTCCCTTGGAGGTTCCATCATGTGATACACAAGGGTGTAAACAAGAAGCACTGAAACCCATTGAGCAAAGGAGACATAAGCCACGCCGTTAGTCCGACAATCCGAGCCAAAAGGGTTATCCTTATTATGGCATATCGAGGTAACAATAGCCAGGGGCAGGTAGCCCGTGTTGCCGAATCCTGTCATGATGATGGTGAACCGGAAGAACTCCGATGGTGGGCGACAAATCACCGCCACAAGGTACCCGAGAAAGCAGCCAATTGCAGTGCTGAGAAACACGTTTGCAGGAATGAACCACCAGAGTAGGAAGTTCTTGAGATTGATGGACTGGCCAAGGTTGGTGAAGATCAGGCATGGCAGAAAGAGGGCAAACACAAGCTTGCTGAGAAGCTTGAAAGTGGCTCTTGGGATGAGCTTTGTTTTGGGGTTTGCTAGAAGCACTCCAATCAGAGACAAAGTGATCAATTTCAACAAGGGCACAACAACACTAACCAAATCTTGTTCTGTAGAATCCACCTGCCCATTAACCTCCAGCAATGAAACTCGAAACATTTTTTCTCTTTATCCGCCTGAAGATGTGAAAATTAGAAACCCTAGAAACCCAAATTTGGGGGTTTCAACAGCAAATGCCACAGAAAGGTACAAGACCACAATTGAAGCTGATCCGACAACACAGAAGAGACCAAATCTCAATGTGAACCCATGTGAGTTCGAATAATTTTGAATCTGAAATAAAGATTACATCTTTGTTGGTTAGTGCAAATTGAAGAACTAGCTACAAACGATGGTTCCAAGAAAGTTCACGGAAACATAAAGACAAAGTAAAGAGCACAGCAAAGGCAGCAGATTTAATCAGAATTTCCCGTGGACTCAGAGGCAATACAATACACAATACACAGCGGTGGAAATTTCTCGAGAAATTCAGATAATTAAACAAATCAAGAGGGAGATCTTACCTGGAAGATGAAATGCCCAGATGTCAGGTAATAGAATACTCCAGTGGGAGCTGAAGAAGATTAAATTAAGAGGAGATTTGCAGGTTTGAGACTTTCTGTGTACACAATTTGATTGATAATGATGATGATAGTTACTCTTCTTTATTCTATACTTTTACAGATCAATGATAGATAGGTGGTACATCAACCTTGCTGTGGATTACCAGCCTCATTGGGAATATTTTTATTTTGTAAAGTGCATTGTTTTTAAAAACAAAATTTAGTGGAAGACATGCCTCTCGTTGTCCCTAAACTTCGGTTGTGGTCAGGGATTGCGAATTGGCGGCTGTCAAATTGATAAGATAAATACCTTAAAAACCAACTCTTAATGGGCCACTATCCTTGGTCCATACGGAGTACTTATCAAGGCCAAACATAAAACGGGGCTTTTCTTTACTTCTTGGTTGGGTCCAGCCCATACTACTTAATAAAAAAATAGCAATAATACTAACTATCACTCATAAATAAAACTGATCGTATATACTGAGGACCTGATCCTACTGGCTGGTTTTCTACAAAATATGTGGTATCTCTTGTCCCCAACGGGGCTAAAGATACTCACTTCCAATGCCCTTGGATTTAGGAGTTAAACTTCCCCCCTAAATTGAAACATTTCCTTTGGAAAGTAGCAACGGATGCGCTCCCGTCCAAAGGTAGACTGCAAAGGTCTCACGTTAGCGTACCTATATGTTGTGTCTTTTGTGATTGAAAGTATGAGTCAACCCATCATTTTCTGATTGATTGTCCTATGACCAAACAACTACTTCACAACATGCACTGCAACATCCCACCAAATATAATTGCCAATTTCGATGACCAACGTCATAGTATGATCTTATGCTGCATCCGTTCGGCTTCTTAGGAAGCCTTGTCTGATCTCGTCTTTTGTTGGTGGGCTTTATAGTTTTACCGGAACCAACTGTTGTTTGGCAAGATCGATAAAGTCACTAGTTTACAGGTATAGATCTTTAAGCCGACAACAAAGCACACTTGGGACGAGGCTAATAACCTCGATCTCAAGACAGATTCCTTCATGGCTAACTCTTCTCGTCCCACAAACGCAAGACATTCTTGGAAAGCACCTAGGCCGTGTACTACATATCTCTCTTGGGCTAGACCACCATTCTCGTCTTACAAACTCAACTTTGACGGCTCTTTACGAGCATCTGGTGATGCTTCCCTTGGCTTTGTTATCTGAGACTCAGACGCCTCGGTGGTCTCTATTGGTTGTGGGCCTTGTAACAACACTTCAAGTATCTTTGCTGAAGCCCTTGCTATTTGAAACGGGGTCCTTCGGGCAAAGGAACTTGGTATCGTTAATCTTTTAATAGAGGGTGACAACTTGGCAGTTGTTATGTCTCTTTTGGGAGATTGGAGCTTCCCCTGGAATATCGAGCTCATTCATTCTGATACTAGATTCCTGTTAACTTATTTTAATTCTGTTTCAATTCGTTATATTTTCAGGGAATGTAATGTTGTCGTCGATCGGTTCGTGCACCTGGCTTATAGCATCCCTGCCGACGATCTTCTGCTTGCAGATCAAGAACTTCAAGTTCTCGTCCGAAAGGACGCTCTAGGATGGAGCTATGCTAGATTTCGATAGCTGTATTCTAATTCCTTTCATTGTATTAAAAAAAAATAAAAAAAATACGAACTTTAAAAATTAATAATTAGTATACCAACTATATCCAATTAAACTGATTTTGATACCATGTTTAAAATTCATAAATAAAAAAATAATTTAAACTAAAAATATAATTAGAAAGAAGTTTGGGAAAATTTTGTAAATTTGGGAGAAACTAGATGAACAGTTCATCATCTTCTTCTTGTTATTCATCTCCACTGTCGGGGACCGGTCTACAGCTGGAGGAGGAGTGGCGGGAGCCAGAGGAGGATTTGCTAGAGAGGGAGTAGGTCGGGGGGGGGGGGGTTGCCGGTGGTGGAGAGGGAGGCGGGGTGGCCAACGTCAGAGGGGGAATGACGGGAGGAGGAGAAGCAGTCGGCGGATGGCCCATGGGGGAGGAGCGGCGATCACCAGTGGAGGGGAGGATGTAGACGGAGGATCGGAGTAGAAGGAGGGGGGGGGGGGGGGGGGGCGGGGGCAGAGGTAAGAGAAGATTGGGTGGCTGACGAGGAGGAGGTAAGGTATATGGAGATGAGCAGTTGTTAATTATATTTTGAGTTTAAATTGTTCTTTTGTTAAAATATTTTAGCCATGGTATCAAAATCGGTTTAATGGGCTATAATTTGTATACAAATTAGTAATTTTTGAAGTTTATACGGAGTATTATTTTTGGTTTACGTGTGATAATTGATATTATTCTTGGTCATTTTTCCTTTTATGAATAATAAGTTATAGACGAAAGGGAAGGAAACCACCTTTCAATATGTCAATTTGTCATAAATCACCCCTTAAATTGATATTTTTAAGAAATCACCATTTGAAAACTTCAATAGCCAATCGACCACCGACGAATTTATTCCATCCAATCTCGGTTAAACTTGTTAAGTTATAATTTTACCCTTTTTTTTTATTAGGAAATAATTCGAGACCGGACAGGCCCGGACCTCGAGAGGCCAACAAAGTCGGCAGACGGCAAGCCGTCTAAACATACAACATAGCAAAAGAAAATACAACATGAAAACATAATACAGACACCTAATACAACAGAAGAACTAAAAAACCCGGAAAACACCAGGCCCTAGGCACACAAGCGGACACAGCAGCGAGAAGAAGGAGACTCGACATGGAGAAGTGGATAGCGAGCGCATGGGACAGCATAACCGACACGATGTCTCGCCGCCGGAAAGGCGGAAAGCAGTAATCCACATAGGGCAAAGACGACACCTGGGGAAGTGTGGATCACACGACGTTCCCTTCACCTAGATGAAGGATCTTCGGAGACCACGAACACCACCAACACGATCACTTCGATCAACCAGGGCCGCAAAACTGCTCCTCAACCGAAACTAACCACGAATCCAACCAACAGAACTCCAAAACAACCCGAGAAAGTGAAGCACGACCGCGAGAGAACGAAGAGCGCAAGAAAATTCCGGAATTTATTTGCACAAGTTATTTTATATATATTTTTAATTTAATATTGTAATTTTCAATTTTATTTGAACCTTTTGGCCACGGGCCAGCTTTGGGCCCAAGAAATATCCTTGGGCCCAAAGGGAGGAAAAATGGGCCTGGAAAGCAACCCTAGGGCCACTTGGGGGCTAAGGAAGCTAAAAGGCATGTCACACCCGGAAAAGGGCAGGCAGGGCAGCAAGCGGCCGCCGACCATGACCAAAACGGGACGCCATCCAAGGCCAAACCGAGAAGGCCGTCAGGAGCCCACGACCGGAGAAGAGCCAAGGGAGTGTAAAGCGACAGTGGACAGCCGCCGCCGCCGATGAACGGAGTGCTCGAAAGAGATGAACCAGCACCCAAACGGAGAGATTACGAAGGGGACGAGCCCAATACTCCACCGAGGAAGATGATTGCAGGACATCCAAGGTAGAATATGATGAAATTCGCTGGACTAAAGGCGAACACCGAGGCCAAAATCGAGCCCCGACTCGCCAAAACTCCAAAATGAAAGAGGAATTGGGAGGAAGGAGACCCAATTTGGGGCCAAGATTTGAACACCTTCTCACAAGGAGAAGAATTGGGGCTCTCCGAAGAGAGATTTAGGCTCTCCGAAGAGAGATTTAGAGGCTCTCCGAAGAGAGAGGTTTAGTCGGATATGTTGTTCGTTGTTCGGACCTCACCTAGTCCACCACTAAGGATGGAAGAGGGAGCGCACTGATGAGGAGACGAGTGGAGGAGAGGAAACACCGATAGATGATAGTCGGAGCATTGGATCAACCGGCCATAGATGGATGTTGACGGAGCGGCGTGGGTTTTTTGGAAACGCGCACTTCTATTTTTTTTACCCTTCTTTTTTAATTATACGGTTATGGGTTGTTTTCTAAATTGTATCATATTTTAAGACAATTTTTTTTGTTGTAATTTACCCTAAATTTTAACAAAATAATGGCATTATAATTTATAAGAGTCAATAATGGTGGTTGTTTTCAAGTTCTTTCAAAAGTATGATTTGGAGATAAAAATGTGTACTTGATATGATTTGAGAAATTTTGTAATTTTTTACTTCTCAAGACTCATCTTAGTTTTTTTTTATTAGGTAAAAATTCGAAGGTCAGACATGCATGACTCAACGAGAGGCCGACAAAGTCAGCAGACGGCGAACCATCAAACGTACAACCTAAACATACATACAGAAATATAGAAAATAAGTGGAATGAAGCAAGCAGAAAAAACTATAGAGCAGGACAATCCAAGAAGATCAACTCCAAGGAAGCTGAAAGCCGCTGAAGAAGTGGGTGAGGTTGTACATATTAGAAATATACTATTAACATGTGTCCATAGGTACTTATTAGAAATTTAAAAATAAACTCCTGACGGCTAAATGGTAAGGAGTGGGTGATCTTAATAAGAAGTTCTGGATCCCTGGTTACCCTCGTTATCAAAAAGAAAAGAAATTTAAAAATGAAAATATATTTTATTTTCAAATTTAATACTACCTCCGTTCCATAATACATGAGCTTTTCCTTTTTGACACGTTTTTTAAGGAGCGAAAAAATCTATGAAATATTATTTTTTTAATCAAATTTTTTATATCATTTGATAATTATTACTAATAAGTATCAAATTATATAAAAATTTAATTAAAAAAAATAATATTTCATATAGTTTTTCACTCCTTAAAAAGCGTGTCGAAAACTAAAAACCCATGTATTTTAGAATGGAGGAAGTATATTTTATTTTAGAGGCTAATGTATTAAAATTAAGAAAAACTATTTTTTTTTAAAAAGAAATCTTTTCCTTTTAGAGTGAGCGTGGGTCTATTATCTCACGTTAGAAAATTTCTTTAAATTCGGAGAAACAACGCGGGAACGAGTATTACTCTATTGTTTTTTCAGAGTTTCGTATAAAGCAACAAATATAACGCATGTACTATTTATATAGTTATTTATTTACAAAATATTAAATCAAAAAATGAAAAATAATTGATTTTATTTCGTACTGTATTAATTAATCAAATAATAATTATGTGCAAAATTAATTTAAAGACAAGAAGGCGAGCTAAATTAACGTCCAGCGGCGGCGATCTGCAAAGCGAGGAGGACGACGGAAGCTGGGACGCTGGCGGCGAGGAGAGCGAGGAGGGAGAAGGCGACGGAAGGGCGGGAGTCGAGGAGGAGAGCCTGGAGGACGGAGAGGGAGCGGCAGATGAGGTCGTCGTAGCGAGTGTAGATCTGCTTCTCCCACTCCATCCACTCCGCCGGCGGCTGGTAGTTCCTCTCTATCACCTTCATCTCGTGTATCCTCTTCCTCAGCACTATCATCCCTTCGTCCACCTGCCTCCCCGACCCGTACGAGTTCCTCCTCCTCAGCGCCGCCGCCACCGCCACCCCCTTCCCTCCGCCGCTCCTTTTCGCTCCGCTCGATCTGGAAAGAGAAGGTAGGAATGTCGAGGTCAGGGAAACAGCTTCCATTGTCTGGATCTTGATTTTCAATTTCGCTTTTCTGATTGGTTTGTTGATGATCTGGATTGGATCAGAGATGCGGTGATCCATTTATAGGGGATGAGGAGGAGACATGGGCAGTTGATCAGGTGGGACACGCGTCATGATGTGATTGGGTTAATTTCTCGATTTTGTATTTTGGATCGAACGCAATGATTTGAAAGTAGGAGGAAATTCAGTATAATATTAAAGAGGAGGTTAATTAAATGAAATCTCAACGGTATATACGCGGTTGGGGCGGTGGCGCCGCCGCGCCAGAACGCGTCGTGCTTAATCTGCGGCGAGCTATAAGGATTCCAACGTTACAATTATTAAGGGTGTATTTGATTTCATCCCAAACTTAATATGTTTATGATCGATATCGAATCTATAACTTTCTATTTTATTTTGAGAAAATTTGTGCCAGCACTATTTTCGGCCTTGTTAAAGTCGGCTGGATCCGGTGGGGCTAACACAAGCTGGAGGGAGGTCGTGTGTCACTACAAGAAAAATTGCTTATCGCAACGACTTTTTACAACGACATATTTATTGTCGTTGCAAAAGATATCTTTTGCAACAACTAAAAATTTTCGTTGCAAAAAGTCGTTACAATAATCGAAAAATTCATTAGGCGCGGATCTGGACTTTGGCGGGCATGACAAAATTTTAACATTTATTTTTTGCAACAACATTATTGTTACAATAGAATTTATATAGATAACGCAACAAGAACTTTGGTCGTTGCTATACACTACATTATATTTTGCAACGACAATTTACGTTGTTAAATGTCAAATAATAGTATGGCAAGAAAATATTGTTGCTAAATATAAATAAAATTTTATAAGAAAAATAAAAAATACGAGTAATTATCAACTTATATTGAAAAAAAAGGTACGACATAAGAAATAAACCTAAATCTGAAACCATCACTTCGAATCTGCCCCCAAATGAAACCCTCTCTTCCCAGTTCCTCGTCTGTTTCCCTTTGTCTTCTTCAAATGAACTAAAACCCAAATCTGAAACCACCACTTCGAATCTGCCTACCGGTGAGTCCATTGACGATGTGTACAGCTAGTGCGAAGAGTTGCGGCTGTTATGGGAGTCGGACATGTGGGTTGCGAAGGCGTGCTCGGTGATTTCGGGAGAGGGAAAACTCTGTCAAACTCCATGCTTTTTCGAGGGAGGCGGTTTCGTAAAGGCCACAAGCTTCAAGGGTTTGTGTCCCTATATACAGAGATGATTTCGGGAAGGTTCACACTTCTACTGCGGAGACTATGTCAGGCTTTCTGGGAGAGGCGTCTTCGAACGAGGTGCTCGGGTTTGTGTCGTTGAAGGATTTAGGGTTTGTGTTGATGAGGTTTGCGAGGTCATACACTGTCAATTGCTTCATCCAACTTCATCCTTTCGTCTTCAGTTGCAAGTCTGAACACTTGTGTGCAAAATCGACATATGCGAGGTATTTATTTCTCCTCCAAGTACTATCTGTCTCTATGTCTCTCTCTCAATTTCATACCTCTTTTGCTTAAATTCAAACTTGGATTATGAATAAGTGGAGTCAAGTTTTTGAAAGAGGATTTTGGTTAGGTTAGTTTAGGGTTTTGATTCCGAGTAGGGTTTATGTCCCTCGTGAAGCTGACTGATAAGGTTTTTTTTCCCCCTTATGTGTCCAGGAATATCATTGCATTGTGTTTGATGCAATATAACTATATATATGCTACTTGTTTGTTAAGAGTAGCCAACTGATTTTTGTTTCACTAATATCTCTGCTATACTTTTGATTTATAAATAGTTGTGACTAGTGAAGGCATGATTTGTTTTCACTGAGTTCTATTTCACTTATTGCTCATGTGAATGTTCTTTCATTGAAGCGTGAATTACTCATGTGGAGGTATAAGGTTTTACAAGATACTCTCAGATTCAGGAGGAAAGCATTCCAATTGCTTTAATCGGAAGTGATATTCTTGCTAGAGCAAAAAATGGAACTGGAAAGACAACTGCCTTTTGCATTCGTGCAATAGAAAAAATTGATCAAGACAATGATGTTATTCAAGGTAAAGCTTTCAGTTTATGAAATAAGGTGATATGGTCTATGAAATAAGGTTTATTTTCCTTACGTGTCCATGAATATATTGCAGTGTGTTTGATTTGATGCAATATAACTATATATGATCTTTAAATGAGTTTGATTAAACATCAGCTATCATTCTTGCCATTTTGTTTTTTAAAATGTGATTACTATGTTACCTAATTATTTTTTCTTCTTGCCTAGTTTTTCATGAATGACTGGTCCTTCTATACTTGTTGAATCTAAGGGCTTCTATACTCGGAGAATCTATAGAGCGTGAGATACGCATCAATCCTAATCTTGAGAATGGGAAAATTACTATTAAGTAAGTATATTCATCTTGATGTGATTTCAGGAAGGCATTAAAGCTTGACAATCCTGGAAATACAACCTTGTCTCGTCAGCTATTTCTTGAGCCCGAACTTCTAAAGAATTTGCTATGTTTGTAAGTAATGTAGTACTAATTGCTAAGGGCTAAGTCTACCTTGTTCATATTTTATATCTTCTTTTATTTTGCTTTTTTAAAACATGTTAGAAGAAGGTTTAGATCAAACTATGTTATGTTTCCCTGCCTTAGTTTGGTTCCTCGTCATACTTTTGTCTTCTTCGCTGTTATGAGACATGATGCTTATTCATTAGGTTCTTGCTGATGGAATCTGGTAGCTGGTCATTGATCACTTGCAATTGATTAATCAAGCATGCTAGAAGAGAGCAAGATAGTAAGCCCTTTCATACCATCCATGCCATTTTGAAATGGATGTCCAACACACTGATAATCTACACATTGAGAACAAATGTGATGAAAATCATCATCAAATTGGATTGAAACATAAAAAAAAATCATATTCCTTTCTGCCATTATTATTGAGGTTTGAGGTTGGTGATGCTCTTGTGTTTAATCTTTTTTTATTGTTTTTATTGTCTTGGGTTTAATTTGGAAATTAGACATTCTAGTTAGAGACTTGGAGTAAAGCACTTGCCTAGTGTTAACGTTATGAGGAACTTTTGAATTTTTTACAGACATGAACGTACCAGTTCTCAACATGGGGACACAGCAAAGTGGTAAACAAGGTCCTTGATCATCTCTACTATATATATGCCGACAATGAGCACCAGTAGCAATTGTTAACAAGGTAAAAAAAAGTTTACATTTAAGATTCGTCTTGTTTTATTATCTATCAAATCTTGGTGTGTATGTATGCCCTCCCTAAACATAAAATGGAGCTTAATATAATAGAATATATTGAGGTTCTCCTTGCACCTGAATTTGTGTCTTTTTGACGAAAATAGAACCATCGGAAGTGATTTTTTGTTCTTGGTACTTGGTGATGCTCAGCTTTTATAATTACAGAACTTCCATATCATCTTAATGGGGTCTTGAAATTAAAAAAAAAACTTGGATTTGCATTCAAATTCTGCATACTATCATCTTATTCATTAGCTTTGTTTCAGAACTTCCATGAAGTTAATCATCTGAATTAATTTATTCTCTAGGGGACATTTTTAGGTTGTAAATCTTTAACATTTGTTTCAGCAGAGTCATTGGAAATATCTTCTCTCTCAGTTTGTAAATCCTTAATATCTGTCCACACATAGTTGTCTAGTTTTTGTTGTTGGGTTTTATAGGATAAGAAGACCAATAAATATATGTTTTTTTAGAACATTATGATCTTTGCTAAATGTGTAAACATTTTACATTCAAATTAGCAAAGTTTAATGCTTATACATTGTTATGCTAGCTTGAATGAAAGAAAGTAGTGAATTGTTGATTTTGTAGTTGTAACTAAAATTTTGATTCATTCTTTAGTCTACATCGATTGATGTTTATTTTTCATCCTCTTATGATTAACTTCTTTACTTTTCACTAGTTTTTTTATTACATGCTTGTCGTGTAGGTTTTGGTAGAGAGTAGTGGGTCGAATAGAGAAATTCAGACTAAGGTAAAATATGATGCCGAGTAACTAAAAACACTGAAAGTTTATGGGCTAAATAAGTTGTTTTTTCCTAAGATGTTATGGTTGTTCTACTTTGGTTCTCAAGGTTGGCTTTTCTCTTCTGTTTTGGTACTCCATATTCATAATATTTGACAGAATTTGCATATTTATAGTAATGACCAAAGTGGATCAATGAAGAGGACCCCCATATCTTGCACCCCCGCATAACACCAAAGTGGATCAATGAAGAGGACCCCAAATATGAGTATTTATATGATCTCAAAATAATTCCAAAACAAATTAAAGAAAAACACTGAAAGCTGAAAAGGCACCTCCGTATCTGGCACTGTCACGACTCGTGAAGGGTATCCCACGAGTCGTGACAGCCTGCAGTAGCTCTCAGAACACACAAATCCTCTTTTCACGACTCGTGAAGGGTCTCCCACGAGTCGTGGCAGCCTATAGTAGCTGAAGATCGCTCAAATCCCCCTTTCACATCTTGTGAATGATCTCCCATGAGTCTTGACATCCTATAAGCTATCATAAACTCCTTCACTTATCGAGTTTCAAGCTTATAAGAAGGGTGATCGCGTTTGTAGTTACTAAAAAAAAACAACAACAACAACAACAACAACTACCCAGTCAATCCCGCATTAAAGCGGGGTCTGGGGGTCAGGATGTACGCACTCATACCCCGAGCAGGTCGAGAGAGTGTTTCCGAGAGACCCATAATAACACGACACAGAGACCCATAATAAATCAACTATTTGTATTAAAAAAAAAACTTATCATGTTACTTATAAGAAAAACCATTATTATATTTCACACACAATACTACAAAATAAATCCCACCTCCCCTCTAATTTATTACGGAGTATTTATAAAAAAGATTAGTCAATAACCTCAAAACCCCACACGTCACTAAAAAAAATTGAAATTGATAAATCTATAATATAAAAAAAAATATTTTTGGTTTTTAATCTTACAGAGGAGCATACAAGAAACACCGGTGGTGTCTTATCACATTCAAGTATAAATGGAAATGGAACTACGAATCTTGTGCAAGTTAATGATCCAAATGAGAGTCAAACCTGAAGAGGTTGTTGCTTCCCGATGAGAAGGTATATTATAGAAAAATCATGTGTTCATCATAATGTTGATCGATATTGTGATAACGAGCTCATAAATATATTTATACATTATTGTGGTTTTATTAGGTAGGAGAAAGAGAACTTCTAAGTTGTCTACTTTTTTAGTTGCGTTTTAGAAATAACGTTATATATACAAGCAAAATACATGTATTATGTCTGATGGTGTGGACTTATATTTCATGGTTCTCGATCTATCATTCAGATATTCATTTGGTTCATTTACATTAACATAATGTAAATTAGTGAATGAAATAATTAATCACAAAGTTTGTGTTTCTTATCTCCGTTAGTCCATTAATGTATACTTTTTCACTTCCTTCCAGGCTTCCATTTTGATGATACATAAGATGCTGAAATAGTCCTTCCTAGGTTCCTTGATTCGATAATTGGAATTCAAGCAGGAGAAACATTCTTTCCAGTTCCACTCAAGTTTCCTGAGTCATGGAGATATGAAAATCTCCATGGTGTGAATGCTCAATTCATTGTAAGTGAATAATTGACTATACTGCTGCCCTTGAATATTTCAATACTTCCATGTGATAAATTTCCTTATTTAAAAAAAAAACTAGTTTATAATGTTAACTAAATATTGTAAACTGTTTTTCCATATCACAATTTGCAAATGATCATTTTTCACTACTATCCTACCTCTCAAGGAACATTAATTCTGCATGTCCTCGTCTTTTGCATTTCCTTCTATTGACAAACGTGATATAGATCCATTTTTTTTTTCTGATCTCATCTTTCCATTCATTTCTGCAGGCAAGCATGAAACTAAATGATGAGCAGCCGATGGATCTAACTAGTCCAAAGGTAGGAAATGAATATTTGGAGTATGAGAAGGTGAATATAGTTGAAATGATATTACAAAATCCTATAGTTGGAGATATATTTAAATGAGAAAATTTAGAGGTGAACTTTCCTACTTACAATGTTAATCATATTTTTTTTCATATTTATGGTACCTCAAAAACTATTCGCAACTGAAATACAAGAAAAATAGTATTAAGTGTGATACTCTGAGATGTTGGTCTTACATATCTTCTGTATTGTTGTCCAAGCTGAGAATCACTAGTAAAATATGTGAATGAGGTCAAGAACTCCATATAAGAATTGGTGAATGAGGTCAAGAACTCCATATAAGAATTGGTGAATGAGGTTTGTATGTTCTACCACATCTACATACGGATGATGGATGCAAGTTTTTGTGGATTAGTTGCATATAGAAAGAAATGATATATATAGCTTGTCTGCGAGAAGGAACTATAATATATCTTGGTAGTTAGAATGCATATGGTAGCATATATTATGGATCAGAGTAGTTTTTTGGATTACAATGAACGGATGATATGAGTATTATATGTAATGATGAAGTTACATGCTTAAAACATGTAAATTTTGTATGGTTTTGTGGACAATCTATGTATTGGTACAAATGAATGTGTTTTGAGGCTCCTACCGGAGCTATGTGGCATGTATTGAAAATTTGAAATAGGAGATTGCAAAAATATCAGTTGTTGCTAAAGACAAAATTAATCTGTTTTGCAATGATTTTTTCGTTGCGAAAGATCTTATTTATTTTCATAGTCTCTATTGCAACGACAATTGTCATTGCAAAAAAGAATTCATCTAGCTTATCATAGTACATCATTTTGCAACGAGAAAGTTGTTGCAAAAGGTAGACTTATAGCAACAACATTAGTCATTGCAATACCACCAAGAAATTCTGAACTCCTTTAGCAACAACATTTTCGTTGCGAATTTTGTTTGTTTTTGCAACGCAATTGTTGTTGCAAAAGAGTTATGGCAATTGCAACGACATTTCTTGTTGCTAAAACTCATCATTATTTTACAATATATGTGTTTAGCAACGACAAACATATTGCAACGACCATTGTCGTTGCAAAAAGATGCATTTTTCGCAACGGCTAATGTCGTTGCAATAGCCTTTAGCTACGCCTTGACCCGCAACGACACTGCAACGACAATTGTCGTTGCAAAATGTGGCTATTGCAACGACAATCCATGTATTGCAACGACTTTTGTCGTTGCGATAGCCCATTTTTCTTGTAGTGTGTGATGGCCCACATACGGGAGACCCAAACAACACATAAACCCGAGCGAGGTTCCATCTCAAAACCAATTGATAATTAGAGGAGTAGCCCTTCAACCTTATATGTTGTTCAATTGTTCAAGCATTCTCTATATCAACATGCCTAATTAGCGGAGCGTCAGGTCTTGGACAAATTGGAGAAATGTCCATAACTCTAAATTAGACAAATTGGAGATCGGTGCGGCCTTCTTCATCTTCTACTTCGGTATCCGCTGTCGCTTCTCTCTTCCTGCGCTCGTCTTCTCCGACACGCGTTAACCTATGCCATTCCTCCCGCCGCTGGCGTAATCGGTCCGCATCTCTCTCGATTGGCCCCTCTCCCATTCGCCACCGGTTAGAGATCAGGTTATTCTTAGGAGAAAAGAGATACCGAAGAGAACTTGTATGTGTTCTCCGACAACACATCCAAGGTCTTTTCACTGCAATTATCACAGGAGTCTGAGCAATCAAAGTCATAGCCAGTCGATTGCGTGCTCACCTAGCCGTCTGAATCTCCGATAATCCGTGATGACTAATCAGAGTTTGTTATTGATGATGAAAAACCCCTCAACATTATTGATCAAAACAACTCAACATGAATGCATAGTATAGACAAACAACACAACAAAGGTTTTGGAAGCTTAATTCCCCCCCCCCCCCAACCCTTCTCATAAGAGTACGTAATATTTTACCACATAGAACCAACATCCCTACAACTTGGCCGTGAATCCTTTAGGGTTTCTTAACTCCACTTTATCACTTTCTCTTTCTTTAAAAAACTCAACTTATTTTTTTACTCACATCCCTGTTGGAATGGTGGTTGTCCAACATCGGTAGTTTAGAGAATACTTGAACAACATATAAGGTTGGTGGGCTACTCCTCTCATTGCCAATTGGTTTTGAGATGGAACCCCGTTCGGGTTTATGTGTTGTTTGAGTCTCCCGTATGTGGGCCCGCACACACGACCTCCCTCCAGCGCCTTGACCCGCACCGGGACCAACCGAGTTTAACATGGTATCAGAGCCGGATTCGGCTTGTTTCGGGCTTCGGATTGGTGGGGTCAGTGGCTGGCCTTGTAGTATGTCGCGGGCATTGGTTCCCATATAAGCGCATGTGGCAAGTGCAACTTGTTGGCTAAAAATGCCATTGCACTTGAGGGGGCGTGTTGGAATGGTGGTTGTCCCACATCGGTAGTTTAGAGAATACTTGAACAACATATAAGGTTGGTGGGCTACTCCTCTCATTGCCAATTGGTTTTGAGATGGAACCCCGTTCGGGTTTATGTGTTGTTTGAGTCTCCCGTATGTGGGCCCGCACACACGACCTCCCTCCAGCGCCTTGACCCGCACCAGGACCAACCGAGTTTAACATGGTATCAGAGTCGGATTCGGCTTGTTTCGGTCTTCGGATTGGTGGGGTCAGTAGCTGGCCTTGTAGCATGTCGCGGGCATTGGTTCCCATATAAGCGCATGTGGCAAGTGCAACTTGTTGGCTAAAAATGCCGTTGCACTTGAGGGGGCGTGTTGGAATGGTGGTTGTCCCACATCGGTAGTTTAGAGAATACTTGAACAACATATAAGGTTGGTGGGCTACTCCTCTCATTGCCAATTAGTTTTGAGATGGAACCCCATTCGGGTTTATGTGTTGTTTGAGTCTCCCGTATGCGGGCCCGCACACACGACCTCCCTCCAGCGCCTTGACCCGCACCAGGACCAACCGAGTTTAACAATCCCTACATCTAGAGCTGGCAAGTCGGTCGTTCAAGTCGGGTTCGGGTCAGGCTTGCTTGGGTCGGGTCAATTCGGGTAAAATTTATAGTTGGGTTCGGTCATAATGAATTTTAGATTGGGCGGGTTTCGGGTTAAGTCGGGTCATGCCCATTCGGGTTCGGGTCAAAGCGGGTCGGTTTCGTTCGGGTTTCGGGTCAAGAGGCGAGTCGGTCTCATTTGAGTTTCGAATCAAAATGGGTATAGCGGTATAGTTGGTTTGAGTTTTCAGTCGAATCATATTCGACCCGTTTGGAATTTGGATAATTAGGTTGATTTTGACTCGGTTGAATACTTAAATATGTAATTTACTTAAAATAAATGATTTTAACTCGGTTGAATACTTAAATATGTAATTTACTTAAAATAAATGATTTTGACTCGGTTGAATACTTGAATATGTAATTTTGACTCGGTTAAATACACTCATTGTTATTGACTCATCGGTTGTCAACCGATTTTCAAAAAAGTCATAATCGGAAATTCGATATTCGGTAAAACCTCGTCCTTTTTTAAACATTTAAACCAATTGATTGGTGCTATAATTAAATCAAATTAATTGTACATTTAGGTTTTAACCTTATTTTATTTAGCAAGTTGCAAATGGACTTATTTGTGGTTTGACTATATCATTGGCACATATCATTTTCAATGCCCATTTCATTTTTAGCTTTTGGCCCATTATTTTTATATGTTAAAGCATAATCATAAACTTGTGTTAAAATAAATAAATAAACATTTAACATTCAAGTATTAAAATGTTGATGTTAAATAACCATTTCAATTTGGATCGGGTTGAGAGTCGGGTCGGGTTCAGAGTCGGGTTGGGTTTAGGTCGGGTCGGATTTATCTGTGTTCGGGTATGTTTCGGGTCGAGTCAGGTTCGGGTCGGGTTCGGTCTCTGGTTCGGGTTATGAATGACTCCAGATTTTCGGGTCCCGTTCGGGTTCAGGTGAGTCGGGTCGGGTTTTCGGGTCGGGTCAGATTTTGCCAGCTCTACCTACAACGAGTCAACCAATGTAGATCCTATGCTTCACAAAAATGTATCACACACTGCTTCACAATTTCGATTGGACCAGTTGTACTCATTTTTTAATTTTTTTTTAATAAAAATGTTTTGATAATTATTAATCCGGTTACAAATCCCCTCTTTTTCTTTCAAGAACTCCGGTTACGGCGCCTCCTGCGCAACCATTATCCCAGCACAGGCTAAGTGATGAAAGCGGCGCTTGCAACCGTGACAGACCACCAGCAACTTGGCCGCGAATCTCCAGGAGGCTGGACGCGCCACATGGCGCCATCTTTCCGTTGCCGAGAATCTCGTCCGGGGGCCCCTTTGGCGGTGCCGGGTTGTCGTGGAAGTGTGAAACGACCGTATGAGAGAAATCGGGGAAACGGACAGCGAAGGAGACGGAAGGGATTTAGCAGCAGGGGAATGGTCGAAGGTATTTGGTTGAGATCAATTGAGATAAAAGGAGCGGGGTAAATTCCGGCTTGAGGCATCGGCGCCCTAACCGGTGAACTCCATTTCTAAAAGAAACCAGAAAAAAAAAACAGTTGATTTTTCACCGGATTAATAATTATCAACATCTTAATTAAAAAATAAATGAGTACAGGTGGCCCAATTAAAATTGTGAAGCATTATGTGATACAATTTTGTGAAGCAGAGGATGTGCATTGCCCTACAACCCATCTCAATTTCTTAACTTCTCTTTCACCATCTATTATATATTAAAATAATTATAATAATATTATTTTTACATCATTTATGCATAAAATATAATTCGCATAAAATAATATAATAATGATAAATAATTAAGAATTTGTTTAGTAATTTTTCTTACAAAAATAATATAATATCACGCAAAGTACAAATAGACTCTAAATATTACGGGAATCATCTTCACTTAAACCATAAACCATCAAAATACAAGGGAAACAGAAATGGCACACAAGGAGTACATGAAATAGAAAGCATCGAAATACAAAGACATAAATGAAATCTAAAACAATATTATAATTTCCCAAATATCCATTTTTGAACTTTTGCCATATATGTTCGACCAGATCTTGCTTTAGTTGGTAGTATGTAATCCTATTTCGAAGTTTTGTTCGATTGTCAATGTATTCCTCCATTGCCGCAGGTCGATTGGTGGAGTATGAAGTGTCAACACCCTTCACTTGGTCAAAATGTGAAAGATCAAAGGAAAGACTGTAGTTCTCCCGCTCGTCCTCTACTATCATATTATGCAAAATTATACATGCTTTCATTATTCTCCCCACCAGAGTAATATCCCAAGCAAGTGCTGGATTGTTTATTATGGCAAATCGACCCTACAGGACTCCAAAAGCTCGCTCCACATCTTTTCTAGTAGCCTCTTGGTATTGAAAAAATACTTTAGCCTTCTCTCCTTGTGGAAGTTTGATAGATGGTATGAAAGTCGCCCAATCAGGATAAATGCCATCGACTAGATAGTAACTTAAACGATATTGATGACCATTAACTTTGAATTTAAACGGTGGAGATATCCCACCACTAGAAAAATGCAATTAGACATCTGATGTCAACAAATGTCTTTCAAAAAAAGTTCCGATCTCTATGTGCGTGTAGTAAAAGATCAAAACTTTCCACATCTGTTTTAAGCAGATGTCTTTTCCTTGTTAAAACATCTATTTTATTTTGAATATAGATATAAATCAATCCCTCAATTTTGTTTATTATATGTTCAATTGTTATTAAAACCTCGTTATTTTTCATTTATAATATTTTGAAGATGTCCGCACCAGGCCTAAATTTTACATTTACATCACTTTTTTTAAAATAACCAATGTATTAAAATAAAATAGACATCTTTTTTATTATATTTATTACATGTATATTAATTTCATATATATAATTTGTGATTTTATATTGTTTTCAGATAATATACCACATGAAATATGTGCATAACCGATGTATTAACATAATATAGACATCATTTTATATTTTTATAAAGATGTTGTTGTTAGCAATATATATATCAATTTATATTACCATTGTGATGTAAAAATCTAGTTTACACATTGATTTAAATTATTTAGATGATGTCTATAATAATAATAACATCCATTTTTATGTAATGGTGCGATTTCATAGCTATTAAGGCACTACACTTTTCATCTAAAATTAGATGTTTTTTCGTT
The DNA here is from genome assembly GCA_037127255.1 of Persicaria tinctoria. Classification (NCBI taxonomy): domain Eukaryota; kingdom Viridiplantae; phylum Streptophyta; class Magnoliopsida; order Caryophyllales; family Polygonaceae; genus Persicaria; species Persicaria tinctoria. The sequence continues at coordinate 11,534,641 of JBANSL010000007.1, read as the reverse complement.
TGATACATAACACCCTTTGCTCATAAAATAAGATTTTGCAAATGAACATATAGATAAACGCGAAATCAACATTTACAAATGTTTTACAAAGGATAGATACTTGAAAGATACACTTTTACAAATGAAAGGGACTTTTAAATTATAATTGAAGCAAGAGTTGCAGATTAACACTAAGTTTCAAAGATGGAAATGAACCAAACTTTAATGCTTTCTCTATGGCCACAACATTGTCAAATGACCTTTTTGAAAGTGATCGGATCTCAGCTTTAGTGAAAGACCTAAACCGAATCATCTGCAAAATGACAAAAGATTGGACACAGGATCATTAATCAAGTAAAGTTTGTCAAGGAGTAGATATATCATATATGTGCCCACTACGTGATCAGCTAATACCTTATAGCCAAGGCCATACTAGTAGCTAGATTATAAAGTGCTGAGGGATGACAATAACAAAAAAGGTATCTTGCATAACAACATGAGTTATAAGTGATCGAAATTGGTGTTTTAAAGTAAATGGCCCATGGGACATGAGGAGCTTAACTCTAGAGATTCAGAACAAGAACATTGCATGAACTATCAATAACAGAAAAATACCATTTTTAAATAGAAAGGCTTTAAAACTGGAAGTGTATAAAGCAAACAGTTTGACCTTCCACGTTGAACAGAGCTAATAGAAAATGAAGGCATTTCCCTAGACCAAAGACTAATCAAATTCTAAAACATTTAAAACTATATAAGAGTCCATCAAGTTAATAATCGATGAGCAACCTATATAAAATTTTAGAATTATTCTCTCGAAGTGTTTCTTTAAAATCATACAACAATCCATCAACTCATTTTACATGTGTGGGTATTTCAAGTTCTAGTTTGAGACATGCCCAAATCTAACAACCTAGCCCTAAAATTTCAAGGTATGTTGATCAATTTTGTACAGACAAGTTTAGATTATCTTTTGAGTTATTGGGATTGAAGGTGGATTACTTCAGGTCTAGGTAATATGTGTTGCTGGTGCTTGCTGTTTTGGTGGATTTATCGCCCTCATCTAATAGTATTTATAAACTATCATGTTTTGGTGCTTGGATCTATGATTAACTATGATGAAAAAATCAATGGGAGCAATTTTCCCAGAAATATTAAACCACCAGAAATGGCCCTCCTCCCTCTCTTTAACACAACAATAACAAAGCACAAGAAGATGTACTCAAGTGGAAATTCCAGGCCTTGAGCCAATATTGGAAGCAATAGGGATCCTATAACGATATAACCTATTTAAATCAATGTAAGCACCAAGGAAAAAAAGGTTACAACATAGTCACCATTTTATTATTTATTTCAAACAATTAGCGAACTGTGAATTATGGTGCATTCTTGAAAATTGTGAAAAATCTGGCATTGCAAAGCATATCAAACTGAAGTAGACATATAATAACATGCAATGTGCTTAGAATTCGCTCATTTATTTAACTCTGGTTGAAGCCTTTAGAGCTATTAGAGAGAACTATGACAATGTGATCCCACTGAAACACCCTCTAATCCAGGATATAGTTCAATCCATGCAAATGATATTCCAAACACAAATGTGAACATGACAGAGATAACATTTACATTTAGCAAAAGGAGAATCTGCTTTGAGGAAATAGTAAGCATACTCATAAAATTATTCAAAACAGACAGCTTATACTTTTAAACAAGGGAATGTATACCTAATGATACTTGTCTTCCAACAAAGAAATTTGATCAGTGAAGTCCAACCCCATCTCGGATGCCATTTTTCTTATCTGCAAAAAAACACAGCCAAGGACACTGATATTATCACAAACTAACTCCTATGCTTTAGGACTTGCAAAATAATAGTTAGTTGGGTAGAAACGGCTCACATCATTTATCTTCTTCTAAAGATCCATCAATGGCTTCTCAATGCAACACTAGTGGCCTCATCGCAACAATCCCTGCTGATACGGGGTTAGCCGTAGGATGACCCGATCTTCGACAATCAAACAAGAAATAACAAGAACGGAAGTAAAGACTCGATGAACAAGAATAAAGACTCGAAATTGAAAACAAGACACGACCAAAAAGGACTGAATCGAACTAAAATAGAATGAGGCAAAGACCCCAGGCCTCCTAAGACGGTAGGACCAAATACCAACGACTCTAAAGCCCGCCTCTACAACCTTACACAACCAAGCGGACAACTTGGAGGCACAAGAAGGGGACTTGTGATTACCAGGATCACCAAGCTCTTGCGAGGTTGATGAACTCAAAGCAAATCAAGCAAGATCTATACCAATAATTGCAATCGACGAGCCACGCTTCGAGTCGATTGACTTTCTCTCAATTGTGTTTCACACAAACTGAAATTTTCATAAAAGAGACGTCTAATTGTTCTACATGAGGGAGGCCGACTATTTAACCTAACAAGACTGAATTTCGGCCTAAATTAATTAAAATAATAACTTAAAGAATTAATTAAAGAACCCTAAAAGAAATACTAAAAATATGATAAATTCTCGTCTAAACATTTGACAGCCTCAAAGAGATTGATTTTCGGCCAAGCTCTAGGTCGAATATGGAAAAACCTTCAACTGAAAAGTTGTAGATCTCTCCGTCCTCTTTCCGAGAAGGTATGACATGCCTCAATCCGATTAATATTGACTCCGTAAGACTCATTTTACTGAGACGTCAAAAAGCTGTCAAACTGCTGAACGACTCTAAAACGAACGGCCCATCAAGCTTGCACCTTTGGACCTTCTCCCATGGTGGAGCCTTCTTCTTCCTCTTGAGGATGACATCATTCTCATAAGATCGAATCATAAGTCCATCCCCAAGTATAGGTGTGTCCGAAGGTGTCTTGGATGGCCCCGCATCATTTGCGAAAACAATGACCATAAAACCCTAATCAATCGAATCCAAACCTCCTCCCAGACTCCATATTCAACTACTAAACAAAAAAAAGTCAAGAGAAACCCTAACCAGATCTTCAGGGGAGAAAGTCGCGTCCAAGTCGGAAACCTAACCTTCAACGAGAACAAAACAAAGAAGAAAAATGGGGAGAACACTTACCGAATCTGCGAGGAGGAGGTCGGATTTGGAAGGAGGGGGCTATATCTGAAGTAAAGAGTAAGAAGTGGTGGAAGCCGCGCAATTTAGAAGGGGGCGAGATAGGGTTTCAGAGAGGTGACAGTGGCGGTGGGCGGTGATAGATTACATAGGTCTCCTCATGTATAGTGGGCTAAAAGCCCGTTAAGGCCCAATACCTTTGTAACACACACACACACACACACACACACACACACACACACATATATATATATATATATATATATATATATATATATATATATATATATGTTTATCAATGAATGGAAACCCTCAAGGGGACTTTACATCAATCTTGCAATCTTACATGATATCACAGCCTTTTCTTCCTCACGGAACCCTAATTTGATCCTCCCGCCCCACCCCTACTCTTACCACCGCTGGCGTCGTCCCCTCGCCGCCAATCTCTCTCTCCACTTGCTCGACCTCGACCTACTTTCCATACCCAGCCGCCATAGCCCTCTCCCTCTCTTGCTCTCTCGCAGCAACCACACAACCCGGATCCGGCCACCTTCATCACCGTCGGCCTTCCCCCAAACTAGAACCGCTGTCTGCGTGCCCAGATCTGGGCCACAACAGCCAGCCGCCACCAACAGTACCCTCCCCTTGTTCTTATTTACAAAAAAAAAAAAAAACCTATTACCCCCCCTAAATTTCTATATTTTAGGTTTTCAATCCCACACCCGTTTCCCTTTTACAAAAAAAAAATGCGCTGATGCTCTGGATATCCTACCCCTCGACATGCCGGTCCACAGGCCTCTCTGACATCGCTTGGTCCAGGCTATGTTCCGCCAGCTCTGCATCACGCCTTCTCCTCTACGCAGCCGAAATCCCCCGACTCTTCTTGGTACATGGACACTGGTGCCACTTCCCACATGACGAACTCCTCAGGTAGCCTCTCATCTATTTCTTTTAAGGGTCATGCACACTCTATTATCGTCGGAAATGGTGGTCGTCTTGCTACTTCGGGCATTGGCCACGCCAAATTACAGATCCCAACCCACCCACTACACCTCAACGATGTCCTCATTGCCCCAAAGATTGTCAAAAACCTTATCTCTGTCCGTCGGTTCACTACTGACAACAACGTTTCCCTTACGTTTGATCACTATGGTTTCTCTGTGAACGATCTTACTATGAGGGTTACTCGCATGAGATGTAACAGCACCGGGGAGCTCTACCCTGTCACACCACCTCCCGCGTCCAGTCAGTCGTGCCCAGTCGCCCTCTTGGCATCGTCGTCCAGCCTATGGCATGCACGCTTGGGCCATCCCAGCGTTGCCGTTCTAGATATCCTCCATTCCCAGAGTCTTGTCACATGTACTAAAGACCCACGCTCTGGTTTATGCTCTTCCTGCCAACTAGGCAAACATACCAGACTGTCGTTCCAACGGTCTTTGACCTCTACCCTTGCTCCCTTTGATATCATTCACAACGACATTTGGACCTCTCCCGTGCCTAGCAAGGAGGGTCACAAGTACTACCTCTTGTTTCTTGATGATTACACTCATTACTTATGGGTCTTCCCGTTGCATTTCAAGTCCCAAGTGTTTCCTGTCTTTGCCAGATTCCATGCCTACATCAAAACACAGTTTCACATATCCATCAAATGTTTCCAATGTGACAATGGCCGTGAATTTGACAACAAAGACTTTCACTCTTTCTTTGCCGCAAACGGGATCTCCTATCGCTTGTCTTGCCCCTATACTTCTCAGCAGAATGGCAAGGCAGAACGAATTATCAGAACCATTACTAACATGATGCGCTCTCTCCTCTTCCACGCATCTATTACCCTTCTCTATTGACCTCACGCCTTATCCACCACATGTTATCTCCTAAACATTCTCCCTTCCACTACCCTACATCATCGCTCGCCAGCTCAGACACTTTATTACGCCGAGCCTAGGTATGATCACCTTCGCACCTTCGGGTGCTTGTGTTTCCCAAACCAGTCCTCCACAGCCCCACACAAGCTTCACCCGCGCTCCACTCCATGTGTCTTCCTAGGCTATCCATCTTATCATCGCGGTTATCTTTGCGGATTGGGGTGGTTACACTGATGCGGATTGGGGTGGTTGTCCTGATACACGTCGCTCCACGTCTGGTTACTGTGTCTTCCTCAACGACACCCTTGTGTCATGGTCAGCCAAGCGTTAGTCCGTCGTATCTCGCTCCAGCGCTGAGGCTGAGTACATGGGTGTTGCCAACGTTGTCTCAGAGTGCTCTTGGCTCCTTAATCTCCTGCTTGAGCTCCGTTGCCCCCTTAGAAGGCCACTCTGGTCTACACTGACAACGTCTCCGCCGTCTACCTGGCTAGCAACCCAGTCCAGCATCAACGCACGAAGCACATTGAGCTTGATCTCCACTTCGTCAGGGACAAGGTTTCCATTGGACATGTCCGCGTTCTACATGTCTCGTCCTTTTATCAGTACACTGATATATTCACCAAGGGTTTACCTAGACAATTGTTCATTGATTTTCGTTCCAGTCTCATTGTACGGACCTCTCCCATTTCGACTGCGGGGGTTTGATAGATTATATAGGTCTCCTCATGTATAGTGGGCTAAAAGCCCGTACGTTAAGGCCCAATACCTTTGTAACACACACATATATATATATATATATATATATATATATATATATATATATATATATATATATATATATATATATATATATATATATATATATGTTTATCAATGAATGGAAACCCTCAAGGGAACTTTACATCAATCTTGCAATCTTACAGGCGGGATGGGTGCCGGAGATTATGACACAAATCAGAGAGAGATCTACGAGAGAGATCGATGAGGGGTGAGGAGAAGGCGTAGATCTAGAAGAAGGCAGAGAGGAGATCTGGAAGGCGTAGATCGGGAAGTTGCGTGTGGAAGGAGGCGTAGATCTGGAAGTTTGCGTGGGGGAGAGGGAGAGCAGAGAGAGGAGGGGGGTTTCTTGGGAATGGAGTCAGGGGAGATGTCGAGGAGGGGGTGACGGTGGTTGTCATCGGAGGTAGGGGAGGTGGGAAGTCTCCGACATGAGTTGTGGGGCGATTTCCGGCGCTAGGAGAAAGTTGTGTTCTAAAGAGTCTAAGCAGGTGAGAGTTTAGAGAAAGAGGGGAAAGTGGGTTACAATGATCTGAAATGGAGAGAGAGAATCAGAGAAGGGGTTAATAATTTGGGTTGGGTGGATTTTGAAAATTTTGGTGGGTTAAATTTTTTGAAGTGTTCCTCTTAATTTGGAAACCGCCCAAATTTTTTCCAAGTATTTTGAATTTTCGATCCCGCCCTTTAACCCTCTAAATGCGCTTGATTTTTTTTTTCAGAATCAAATATTTCACATCTGTCGAAATCTTTGACAGTTGTATAAACTCTTTAATACATCACAAACAAAATTACTAATGTAAAAGAATATTTTCCGCATCTGTTGTTTTTTGACAGACTTAAATGTGGTGTTGTCTATTGACAGTATTCTAGTAGTGTCCCTTGCAATACATCATCAAATACAGGAGATCGAATGATCAAGAATATTGATATCATTACACGTACCTGGGGTTCCGAAGTATGCATGCCAAATCCATAGATCATATGATGCAACCGCCTCTAAAACGATGGTTGGTCTCCCGTCATTACCTTTGAACTAGCCTTTCCATGCAGTTGGGCAGTTCTTTCATTCCCAGTGCATGCAATCTATACTACTGATCATACTTGGGAATCCTCATTGTTCTCCAACGCAAAGAAGGCGTTGTATGTCTGAAGCATTTGGGCTGCGAAGATATGAATCACCAAACGAAGCTATGACACCATCCATAAAGTTGGACAAGCATAGCATGGCTGTGCTTTCACCCAAACGAAGATATTCATCCATTGCGTCTGCACCCACCCCATAAGTCAACATGCGCATGACCGCGGTACATTTTTGTAGCGCAAATAGCCCAAGTCTCCTAGTGGCATCAGGATTCTGTTTGAAAAATTCAACCGTACTTGCGAGTTTGTTCACAATGCGTAAGATCAATGGTCTTCGCATTCTGAATTGTCTTCTAAAAACAACATCTGGATACACCAGAGGGGGGTGTTTTGAGATATATATAATCTGCGACAAGACGATCATGACCCTTCTCCCGTTCTCTATCGATGTAAGATCGTGTCCTCCTTTGTCTAGAACTTTAAGCCTCGAATCTTGACTTATCTAGGGTAGATAGATACAACCACTTCACGTAAGCTTTGTCAAGCTCATCAGAGGATGAACCTGAAGAATGGTTGAGGAATTCATACATTTCTTGAGGATCCATTGGAGGTTTGTGTTTGGTAACTGAAAAAAGTGAAAAGGGATAATAGAAAATAGAGGATTTTATTTGTATTTAAACTACTTTGCAAATGATAATTGAAGAGCATGCAGACCATACATTTCACAGAGCATCTTTGGAGAGTATTGAAACCATAAATTTTGGATTTTTGTGGCAGTGAGCATCTTCGCAGAGCATTGAGAAAATAAATTTGTATTTAATCTATTTCGCAAATGATATTTGAAGAGCATGTAGAGAAAAAATTTCACAGAGCATCTTCCCAAAGCATTCAGCATCTTTGTAGAGTATTGAAACCATAAATTTTGAATTTTTGTGGCAAGGAATCTGTGCAGATCATTGAGAAAATAAATTTTAATTTGTTGCGACATGGAATCCTTGCAAACCATAGATAACATAATTGGAATAATGTGGAGCTAGTCTCCACTCGAGGGTAAAAGACATGAAATTATAACATCAAACATACCACAATGAGAAGTGATGCTTCACTTAGGGAAATTTAACACATGCACCCACAATAACAAACATACAAATTTTACTTATCTAGTTATCGTTGTTCGGGAACAACTCTTTGATGAGACCGTCCATGCATTTGATTTTCCAGTCTTCGAGGTTAGACCCCATAATCAGCTTATTAAGCAACATAACCTTCTGTGCAACCATGTTATCACGAGTGGCTTTCGACTTATCTGCATCTGACTCCCTGTTCCTTTCACCGGTTTGCTCGAAAAAGAATTGCACTACCTCTGCAGCATCTTTGGTGGCTTGATCACTTGAACTCCCATCAAGTTGTTTGCCCTTTCTTTTTGTTTTATTTATGCCTTCGGGCCTCACTCGAGCACTCTCACTCCCAGAAGCACTCAACTGGGTGCCTAACCCTTCGCTGGATGTGTAAGCTCCAAATTCATTAACCTTGATCCTCTTCGAGCCTCCTCCAACAGATGTTGCATTTGATGAAACCCAATTGTGGAATTTTGGTTCAGTCTTGAGTTCACGCCATGCATGCTTAAATAGAAAGTCATGGCCATGATCGCCTTTGTAGATAGTGTGTGCGTTCCTCATGACATCACAATCATTTTCCCCATTTCCTTGGCGATTTTTAGCACTCGTGTAAGCTTCCACGAATTTGGACACAACGGATGAAATGTTATGTCATCTTGGTTTAATCGTGGAGAGCATCCTCTCAGGCCAATCTTCCTCTTTATTGGTAGCATAATACTATGCAACTCTCTCCTAAAAAGCCTCCGCAGTTTGTTGAATATTATTTATACAATCAGTGGTGATGTTAATCCAACCACTAATGACTAACAAATCTTCCGCTTTATTCCACTTGACTCGTGCTACCCTTTCAGTTGTGGCTCTCCCACAATTGCCTCTTCTACGAGTGCATCTCACACGATTGGATCTCCCTTGAGTAGCATGTTGGGATGGAACTTGAATCTCTTCGAGACTTGAAACTTCTTCGCCTTGGCTCCATGTATTCATACGAGAAGAGCTACCATGAGATCCTGAGGTAATGGGAGATCTTGATGAAGACATTAGAGGGTATGGGTACATTTCAGCTAAAGACGGATGATGAACATTTATGTAGTCTTGAAATTTTGGAAAGTTTAGATCACGTGTGTAATTTTGAGGAGATGAAAAATATTCAGGATTTTGGTTTGGAGATTGATTAATGTTTGACAAAAAATCCTGAAAATTGTAGGGAGGTTGTGGATCATTTGGATCCATCTTAGAGAGGAAGAGTGGTGTAATGAAGGAGATGGAGATGGTGGCGATTGATGAAGATGGTGGAGATGGATGAAGTTGTAGAGAGTGTGCCAGATTATCATATATGATATTGGATGTTTGTTTCCTCTTCAAGATATTGGGTCTTTCTTTATATAAAACAAAATAAGTTTTATAAATTTTTTTGGTCGGATACAAAATTCTCAATTGAGAATGTGTATGCATGTGAATGTTACATGCTAAATTTTTTGCATTTGATGGGCCCATTTCATGCAAATAAATGTCCCTTGCGAATGTGTTGTCCCCACTACCAGTAAAAAGATATGAATAATAATAGTGGGGTTTTAGGAGAGTTTCTACCCACTAGTACAGAAAGCCGATTTTACCTCGGTTCTGTGTGCAAGCATTACCACGGTTCTGAACCGAGGTAAAAGTGGCTATGATAAATTTGTTTACCACGTGAACAGAACCGTGGTAAAACCGTCCACCCATGGTAAATCTGTATGTAGTTTTAGGCATTGTGAACCGTGGTAAATAGGTCGTGTGGTAATTGTTTTGAACCGTGGTAAATTTATGAACCGAAGTAAATATGCATGTGGTAATTGTGTTTTGAACCGTGGTAAATTGTTGAACCGAAGTAAATATGTGTTACGGTAATTGTTACCTCATTATTATAGTAGCCTATGTGGGATTTGAACCCACATCTTTGTGTATAAACACATCGCTATGCCATTTGAGCTAATAGGGTTGCAACTATAGTAAAAGAACTTAAATAAAAAAACAAGGTTAAACATAAGATCAGCCTATAGACTATGCTAGCATGCATCTCGGAATATGCTGTCAAAAAAGCACTTTTGAGATCCAGCATCAAACCTACTAATTGACACTGAAGTGCCATTCATGAAAATTTAACACATACATTCAAGACAGATCAATATATTATTCTATATTTGTAGTGGAAATATGAAGCTAAAGCCTAAAGAGTCCAAGGAATGGAAGAGATTAATTCTCAAAGTTTTTTTTTTAAAAAACCAACAATCACGATGAAAATTATAGTTTTTTTTAGTAAACACGATGAAAATTATATGCCACAACAGTAATTCAACTTCTAGATATAGGTGCAATTAGTTTAGATGGATAATGGTTTCTCAATGAACTTACAATTGATGAAGGCAATCATTGAGCTCTTGAGCTTGCTGCCGACACTTCTAAACAATTGATATTGTCCTTCCATAAAGAGGGTATTTGATAAAGGTGCTCAAAGATGATTATTATCCACACGTACCCACAAGTTAATCTCCAAACACCAAATACTAATCCTTATTTAGACAGAGAACTCAAAAAACAATAGAACCCATAAGTTATGAAACAAGTTCATACTAAATCCACAAATACTAATTATACAATATCTAGATAATGTTCAAGTTAACTACTCATTCCAATCATTTCTAACTCAAATTCTAATGAAATCCTCTTTGACCATTTTATCAATCCCCTAATGTGCATAAGCTAACACCAAATTCGTCAATCCAATAAATTCACCAAACAATAAAAACCAACATATCAACTCCAGTCAATAATCAATTCAATCAACTATGTTAGAGAGTCACATCGGCATTTGAAGGCTTAATAAAGCCGAGACGAGTGCGCAGCTAGGCCGTTGATGGTCGTGCTCTCGTGTGATTCTGGATCGTTGATGTCGCGGGTCCAAGGAGGAGGTGTAAGCGAAAGCTTCAATTCGACTTTGAGGGAGGGTGAGCCACCTTTGTCAGGATTAATTCAGTCAAATAACGAGAGTATATGGAATGGCCAAGATCAAGAGCAAAGAAGGAGAGAGGTCATCGGTGGTTACCTACAATGCCGATTTCGATCGGTTATTCGAGATGGGAGAGAGCAAGAGGTTCAAGAGGTGTGAGAGAGAGAGAGAGAGAGAGAGAGAGAGAGAGAGAGAGAGAGAGAGAGAGAGAGAGAGAGAGAGAGACTAATCGAGGACTGAAGTCCGAGGAGGGACATGGAGAGAACCCATGGAAGGAGAAGCACCTGCGCTAGGCATCTATGGCGGACGCGAGATAGAGGTCAAGAGATCCAAGATGTGGCGCTCCCTCCCTTGGATAGTTGAAGACGGAAGTTATAGGGTTATCTTGTCATTTTACCATGTAAGAAGCGTAACCGTGATAAATTGTTATGAAATATTACTACAGTTATTTAAACAACCGCGGTAATTTTGGCAATCTTGCAAATTTACCGCATTCAGACACAAATGACAAATGTGTGTTAAATTATTGTGCTTAATTACTACGGTTATTGAAGAACCGAGATCATTTGTTAATTCCAACACGAGCTGGCAATTTCTTATCCGACCCGAGAAACCCGACCGACTCACCCAAATCGAAACCCGGCCGAACCCGAAAATTTGGCGTTATGCATAACCCGAACCCGAAACCGAGCCCGATTGATGTTGACCCAAAACCCGAAGTGAACCGAATACAGACAAATCCGACTCAACCCGAACCCGACCAGAATTCCAACCCGACTTGAATTTTAACCCGACCCGACTCTCAACATGACCTGACTCCCAACTGACACGACTCCCAACCCGACCCGACTCCCAACCAACCCGACTCCCAACCAGACCCGAATATCATTGGATATATATATCTGTTATACATTTATAATATAAAACAAAAAAAAACTATTGTAATACATTATCGAGCTATTGATAGTTAATGTTATTTCTAAACAAAATAAAATTTGCATTGATCAAAATGAAAACTTAAAACCATTAGTGCATAAAGTGCATTCCCTCTCAATAAACTTCATTTCTTCCCTCCTCAAATTTGATTCCCTCTCAATAAATTTTATTCCTTCCATCATCAAATTTCATCCATCCTATATTTTTCTCTCTTCCCTCCTCATATTTGTAAATAAATTTCATTCCTTCTCCCCTCAAATTTCATCCCTCCTATATTTTCTCCATTCCCTCCTCAAATTTGATTCTCTCTCAATAAATTTCATTCCTTCTCTCCTCAAATTTCATTTCTTCTCAATAAATTTTCATTCCCTCTTATTTTCATTTCCTCATAGTTTATGAAATTTCTTTTGTAATGAATAATCTAATTAACAAAAATAAAATTCGACGAGACAAAAATAAAATTTTACTTAAGGGAATTAGTAGTAAATACTCCACTTTCATAATTGGTTTGCAAAAATACCTTATTTTGAAAACAATTGCACTTACTTATGAAAATTTGTAAAAATACTTTATTCAATTAGCAAAACTACCCCACCACCCTAAAATATCAGAAAATAAAAAAAGGTAAAATGCTTTTTGTATTTATCCTTTTTCTGTTATATGTAAATTATATTAAATAATTAAATAATAAAAAATAAATGAAAAGAATGAAAATCTAAAACGTACAAAAATCCCCATTTACAACCCCCAATCCCTAGAACACACTACACCGACCCTCCACGCTGCCAATCCCACCTTCACCCTTCGGTTCCGGCTAACCGCCCTCAGCCTTCGGCTCGTCGCCCACACCCTTCGGGGTCATTACCTTACCCGCCGGCGCGATCGGCCTTACCCCGACGCTGTGTCGATTCGTATTGCCCGATTGACGATCGCCCTCACCTTCCCGCTCTGGGTCGTCACTCTCAGCCTCCGGCACCATCGCCATCACCCTTCCGACCTATGTCGATTCAATTGCGTTGTCGCTCTTACCTTGAGCCATCGTTGCTCTCTTCTAGTCATCATGATTTGGTGCCTGACTTCGCAACCTTGGTAAGTCTCTCAACGAAGGTTGCCCTCTTTAACGCTATTTGCAACTTGATATTAGCAATTTCATCTGGTATTAGATGGAATTGATCATCCTCGACCTCTCTCTGCACAATTTAGACACATGATGGGCTCACGTATTCTTGTCCTGCCTCCGAATCAGTGTCATTGAATGCTCTTATTTCTTCTGTTTTTTACAATAGTTTTCTTGCTAAGTACAAGTTCGATGTCTCAAGGTTAGACCAATGGTAGCAAAGGTAAATGCTTTGAGCAACATTCAATTCTAGCTTTTATGCTTCTGGTATGTTAGCTTCAGTAAGGATCATTTCTCCTCCTTTTGTTTGTTGCTAAGAAATGATTGCTTTTGTATGGGAAATTATTATGCACTATATTATAGCAGTAAATTAAGTTTACTACGGAGTATTGAATAGTCTATATAACTTGTAATTTTTTTTGGTCTTATCCAATATTGAAATGAATATCTCTAGATGGACATTTAATGATATATATAAGCTAGATTTATAGCATCATAGCAGAGAGTAAACTTTAAATTCATTGTCTTATTTTGCAAGTCTCTTGAGCCATCACAACCTCCTCTCCACTCCACCCTCCCCCAAAAATCCACCACAGCTTCATTGTGAGCCTCGGTGAGGAGATTAGGAGGAAAGCTTGGGTAATTATTTCTTACCTGTTACTTTTAATTCCCCTGAAAGCTATAGGTTAATATAACTTATAACCATTAGCACTATTGAGTTAATCCATTGATACTCTTGTCAACCTTTTATTGGTTCAATGGATATTTATACTTGGAAGTTGAAACTGCTTTTTCATTTGTGCAAGGGAAAAAGGTCAAAGCTCCCACATTCCTAGTGCTTGCTACCCAAAATGTGCATATTGGCTTTCTTATTTATTAATTATTCATATTTTTTCTATTGATGGGGGTTGAATCACTTTCCATGTAGTATTAATTTGAGCAATTAAGAACATTAGAGAAAATAAATGAATAATGAGATAAAAATTGGGGCAACGTAGATGTTTGTGTCATGATGGTTGTAAATTTTATGTTCATACTTTAGTCTATATTATTGGATATAAAATTTTAACAGTGGATGGTTTGATTATAGGTAACAACCTCCCTGTTACAGGAGGGGGGCATGCAGCAAAAGCAAGTTCTTCGGGGGCAAAGGGTAAAAGAAAGAGGATCCTTGAGACAGATGACACAAATGACCTGGAAGATGTTCATTCTATAGTAGAAGCAAATTGAAAACTAAAATATCTACCTATCAAAAAGAGGTGAAGGTTAGTATAACTCATCTTTAATATCGTTAAAAGCATTTCTGTAAACTATTTAGGTAGTCTATAATTGAACTTCATCATGCAAGTGAACATATGTTTCCACTGCCTTTTGTGTGATAGCTTATCTATTTCCTAGAGGATAGTTTAGGTGGATCTTTGTTTGTTTTTTATTTTAAAACTCTGGTAATGAGTGTGCTCACAAAGTGTTATGAATTTGTCCATAAGGGTTTTCGAAATTGAAACCATAAGCGGCTGTTGTTGTACTAAGGTGGTGATTGTTGGCACAAAGTATTCTGAATTAGGGTTAGTCCTCACTTTTTGAAAACTTGCAATTTGGTCTATTGTCCTAACTTTTTGAATTTGGGGTCTTGATTGTCCTATTTACTCTTTGTGTGGTTGACACATAGTAGCATTTTACTGAGTTGTTTCCTTGACAGTTCTATCTTACTTGTTAAAATAATTATGAACTTAATTTGTATCTATATATAGGATCTTGGCATCACTGCTCTTCACATAAAGCTCCAAGCAACTGGTGGAAACAAAACCAAAACACATGACCCATGTGCTCAATCTGCGCTCAGACTCTTGCCAGTTCAGGCATGAAGATTGGCCGCATTGGTAAATTACTTCTCTTTTACTTAACATATGTTATGTCTCTTGTGAGGCTTTATATCTTCCCTGTTTACTTTCTCCGGTAGCTGTAGTTTATTCTGATTCTATCTCTCTGACACTCAACAGAGGATGTTACTCCTATTCCAACTGACAACACCCGCAGAAAGGCTAGGGTGGTAGAAGGGGAATGAGGCTCTAATCATTGATGTTTACTGTGGATCTCGAATGGTGTTTCTTGGAGCTGCGCGCTCTAGCTTCCCTTCTAAGTGTTTCAGATTAAATTGTGTTAGACTTGCCATAGTTGAGAATTTAGATATGTTTCATATTGCATTTCTGAAACTATTTGCTGATGATATTAAAGTTTTGTTGTTTCAAGTACAAAACTATTTTAGTTTAACTCATCATGTGTTGCATTGTCATATGTGGGCTTTCATCTCTTGTCTAGCAAGTAGCAACATATAGTGGGAAACCCCAAAATGTATCACCTTATGTATCCCATTTTGCACACAATTCAGTACAAATAGTTCACCGCTGGACAAGCAACTAGCTTCAAATGATCAACTTTGTGATCCAACAATTTAGTTCCATCCTGTCAGTATTAATTCTCAGCTTTGTCATGAACAACATATATCCTGTGCAAATAAATAACTTTATCGCTTTAGTTTCTAATTTTGGATAATAATCTAGTAGTTGTGGTATGGATAAAATCGTATCTTTATTCTCTTCCCGGTTATAGATTTCATCCTGTCAGTATTATTTCTCAGCTTTGTCACGATACACATTCATCCTGTCAATGTGAAATTTTAATATTGTCAATATGCACGTATTGACATTCCTTTTCTAATCTCTCTCTAAGGCAATTTATTATTTGTAATTTTTTGGAAAAAATATTAAAATCATTATTTTAATATATATTTTAATTTTCAAAATACTTTTTTACATTTCTTTTAATTCATGATTCTCCTTTTAAATATTTTTACATTTAAATTTAAAGGTAAAATCATCCATTATTTTTTAGCATAAATGACCCACATATCCTATTTTTGCTATTCTCACAAAATGGGTATACTTTTGCAAACCGAACACCGATTTGGTGTATTTCTGCAAATCGGCCTTTTACTTATGTATTAATCTATTTAACAAAAATAAAGTGATCGATCAAATCATTTGTAATGAATAAAATATAAAATCATAACTTTATTTAGACGTAAAAGATAATGATTTGTAATGAATAAAATATGAAATTATGAATTATGAATATATGATAGTTTTATAAGTTGAATTCATAATTTTATATTACATTGTTTTCCAAAATTTGATGAAGGATGAAGGTAATACTTTAAATGCATTGAATATTCAAATCCATGGAATATTCTAATTCATCGAATAATCGGAGATGAATTTATATATGAGGATTAAGGTAATCTTGTTTATTTATTTTCAAATAGGCAATAATTTGTTTACTTTATCAGTATTTAAGATTAACTCACAAAAGAGTCGGTTTACTAGATTACCGAAAACTTCAAAAGTCATCAACTCATAGTATATTCATATAGATTGATATAAATCATTACTCGTTTACTCCTTTAATGATGAATGATCGACTTTAATTCAAAATTCTCATTTCTCACTAATAAAAGATGAGTACAATGATGATATTATAACTTGAATCATATACGTAGTGAAATTTCTTTTAAAAACTACTTTTTGAAAGACACAAATAACAATCACACAAATAACGTGAATTATATCTTAGATATGGAATCAAGTATGATTTTGATAACAATATATTGCCAAATTTCAAGGAAATTAATGATGAATAGAATGAGTATAGTTAGCTTACGAGCCAATGAGTAGATTATATATTGAATCATATTTAATTTTACCAAAAATACTTTTTGAAATACATAAATAATATGAACTACATATTCAGTCTAATAAAATTGATTACCCGAAAGTCCCAAACGAACATGATTCAACAAATTCAACCCAAAAAATTAAAAGTTTGAAACAAACATAGACCCACTTCTACTTCAAACCTGAATGAGTCCGACCCGAGTACCGACCCGAAACCCAAACGAGATTGACCCGATTCTGACCGAAAACCAGAATGGGTCCAACCCGCTTTTGACCGAAACCCGACCAATCTGAATTTCATTTTGACTTAATTCGACCCGACCCGACCCGACCAAGCCCGACACGGAAATTTTGACCGAGTTGACCCGACTCATCAGTGACCCGACCCGAATGTGATCGATCTGAACCCAACTGGATGACCCGAATTGCCAGCTCTAATTCCAACCCACACTCTCCAATAAAATATAATTTTTGGAGTAAAACCCCCCCTAGAAATAGTTTTTGTGAATGCTCTAATGATGTATTTCTTCTAAACACCGACTTCCTTTTTTTTTTCCTATGAGTTTTCTTTCCTTTTTATTTTTTTCATCTTTTTTTATATTAAATTCAGTTTTACTCATATAAACATAAAAAATTCACTTCACCAATCACTTCTCCCGTTAGGATTCGGATAATCATCACCAATCAACTTCGTTCTACATGTTTTTTTTTTTCAATTTCACCACTTCTCTCAACTACATGTTCAAGACGATGGAACTAAGTTGATGAGTAATTGATACTCCAGATGGTCCTGACAGACAAAAGTCCCTATCTATAGTGCTTCATGATGGAATTATTTAGAAATAAAGCTTCTTGGCATGGAAAATATGCCTTGTTTGAAAAATATTTTGTGGATAAGGTTTAAAGAAACAACTTTCAATAACATACAATGTCTAAAGACAAACATTTAAGGTAGGAAACTTAATACAATCAAGCTCAAATGTCGTAGAAAAGCTAAAAAAACTAGGGCTCATAGGGACATTGAACAAGAAAATGATTGGGTGCGGCTTTAAAGCAATAATTATACCATTTCACCTAGGGGTGATATTCGAGCCGAATGAGTCGAGCTCGGTATGTTCAAGCTTGGCTCGAATGAGAAACGAGTCGAGCCGAGCTCGAGCCTAAATTTTAAACGAGCCTTTTTTTAATGCTCAAGCTCAGCTCGCGAGCCCAACTACATGTTCGAGCTCGGCTTGTTTAAGCTCGATCAAGCCGAACGAACGAGCTTAGGCTCGTTCGAGCTCGTTGTCTAAGCTCGTTCGTTAGGCTCGTATGGCTCGTTTATGCAATTCATTTTTAAAGCCTAACAGTTGCCTTTTTTCTCTTTCAATGGTAATATGAAAAACCCATAATAAATGCACACCACAAATTCAAAATAGATTGGAGTATAATTTTTTATGTTTGTTCTAACATCCAGTGCAAAAATAAACAATCACAAATTCACTTCTTACATTCAGTATAAGCTAACCAGATTTAGCTTAGTAAAATTCAAAATTAACGATTGAAGAAATAATACAACAACAACAAAATCAATTACAAATTCAAAAAATATAGCAGTGGCGAGAGAGATGCCATATTTGAGATTTCTCAAGGGATGGAACCTGATGGAAGAACTGAAGAACAAAATAAATTACAGATCAATCAAAATAAAGTACAAAGCCTAACACAGAAATAAAAATCAACAAAAACAAATACAACAATTGCCCAAAATTGCCATGAAATTTCTCAAGGGATGGAACCTGATGGCTGGATGGAAGAACTGAAGAAGTGGCGAGGGCAGAGGAAAAGCCAGACGTTCTCAAATCTGTGAGAGAGATGCCACATATTCTTCTCAGAACTGGTTCGTGCTTCCTTCTCTCACTCTCCCTTCTCAGATCTGTTAGAGAGGTACCAGATCTTCAATCGAGGGGGTAAGATGAACATGAAGGATAGATCGAGGGAGTAAGATGAAGAACATACTTGGTCGGGGACTCGAGGTGCTGTTGGAAGACGATCGAATAGCGACAAGTCCGAGTCGAGGAGGATGAGCCGCGAGTGAGAGAAGGAAGGACGAGTCGAGGAGGACGAGCAAGAGAAGGAAGTCGTCGGCGAGTGAGAAAAAAAGGAGAAGGCAGATGTGCTCCAGGGAGTAAGGGGAAGTCGTCGGCACTGACTGTGTTGCGTGGAGGACGAGCCGCGAGCGAGGAAGGATGAGTGAGATGAGGAAGAACGAACCAGAACTCCAGGAGCAAGAGAAGGAAGCGAAGCGACCGACATAATAGGCGAACCAAGCCCTTGACACGCCTAATTCTTCCTACCTCCAACCCTAGGGGTATTATTGTAGTTTAATAGCTCGAGCTTCTAAGCTCGGCTCGGGCTCGGTTCGAGCCTAAAATATTGTTCAAGCTCGGCTTGTTTTACCTATTCGAACGAGTCGAGCTCGAGCTTTTTCGAGTCGAGCCCGAGCTGTTCGGCTCATATAACACCCCTAATTGCACCTTATAATGAGGGTTGTACAAATCAAGTAGATTTTTCACTTGGCCAACAAAGAAGAGCTTTTAATACACCAAGGCTTTACCAGTAGAGTTTTTAGAAAAACAATGTAAAGCTTGAGTTCAATAGTTTATAAATGTACATAGATAGTTTAAATGCATGCCATCCTATAAAACACAAAGAGTTAAAAGATGTTGACACTAAATGCATCCTGATCCACTATAAGTATATTTCTTATTGCAAAGACACCTCAAAGATAATGCAACACGATTATTCATTAGTTTCCCCTTAGGATCACAAACGTCACAAGATATGACAACTTCTAGCAAGCACACTTCGAGAACATCATAACAAAGCCCACAAATAATTGTTAAACTACACAATGTTTCTTCAGAATGAGCATCGCTCTTAAGCACCTCTCTCTTTCGTAGGTTGTAAGAATCCTTTAAGAACATCCTCTAAATGTACCTTCTCTTACACCTACATGGAAAATAACTTTAATTCTTGGCCTTAGGAACCCAAACATCTTTGGCTTCCTTAGGATTAATCCTCATACCCCCAAAATCATCATTACCACAATGACAATGACAAGTTCGACCAATTGGGATAGGAAGCTTACCACTTCCTCGATATTGTACTTGATCTACGAGCACTGAAGAAGTTGTTCCCTGTAAGTTTTCTCCAGTCTTGATGGTTTCTTTGTCCTTGAAATGGTAAAACAACCGGGTTTACTTTGGAGTCTTTCAACTTAATTTTGCCAATGTTGAATTGACTCTTCTATGCTAGAAGTCTCACTTTTCTTATGTTCAAGCCTCTTCTCAAGTTCATATTTCTCTTCAAATATAATTTTAGTGAACATAGCAAGAGTGAACTTAATTTGAGAGAGAAGGGTCTTAAATCTTAAGGATCTTCTCTTTATTTACCTCATCATCCAAATCCGAACAAGAGTCTGACAGTCCCATTAGGCATAACCCTTTTAACAGTGTCTCTATTTCAGTTTCAAAGTCACTTCTCCCCAATCCCCATGAAGTCCCCATGTCGTCCTTGTCCATGAGAGAATTTTCTTCCTTCTTATATGGATTTCCTTACAGGGACAATTCTTAGAAAAGTAGCATTTTTCCTTGTAATTATGACACAAAAATAGTTTGTCTTTAATAAAAGGCTTACCTTCCTTTTGGTCATTCCTGCCTTGGTTGTAAACCTTAATTCCTCGTGTGCTTGGTGATTAAGGCAACATTTGATCTTTTTCAC
Organism: Persicaria tinctoria; assembly: GCA_037127255.1. Taxonomy (NCBI): domain Eukaryota; kingdom Viridiplantae; phylum Streptophyta; class Magnoliopsida; order Caryophyllales; family Polygonaceae; genus Persicaria; species Persicaria tinctoria. The sequence goes on along the minus strand of JBANSL010000007.1, from coordinate 11,514,212 downwards.
TCGATTGCATATAGGATTGTAGTTTATCCTCAAAGGTCATCAACGATCCCCATAAGATCTTCTAGTGCTAAGGTACTCAAGCCCTTTGCATCGTCAATTGTCTTCACTTTGTACATCCACTTTTCCCGTAGACCGTAAGGGTTAGCGATCCATCGACAAAGATAATGAGTCTTTGATACTTGAGGTATGGGCGTAAGTTGCTGAATCCAAGTTGGGAAATTCATTGGAGAAAGCTTGATGGTATTTAAGTGTGAGAAGTTTGGAAAGATGCGGTCAATGTTGTTAGGATCGAGATTCTAGATCGGATCGATGGGGGTGTGATAACTCCCTCCCTTGATGAAAATCGGAATAGATGTTTCAAAGGCTTTGACAGGATGTTTGTGTCAAAGGCCTTGGAGCATTAACAGTTGATGAAATACAAAACCTATCTTATTATTCGTATATTATTTTATCTTAGTATATACTTCCTTTATATTATATATATCCGTTGGACTAACCATTTCAGGACGTATAAAACGAGATTACATCCTTCCTTACATGTTGAAGAGATCAGTTCAAATTAGATCATGGCGTTTCAAAGTATCCTTATATAGAAGATTACAAGATCGAACTGATTCCCAAAGAGCTGTTGGAGATCTGGTGATGAAGAGTCTCACGCTCCATGCTATCTTCATGCTATTATATAAAGGAAAGGAAGGAGAAGACAGAGGTACAAGTGCTACACACGAGCTTCATTCATTCAAGCGATCTGTCTTCCAAGTGTTTCTCTGCAAAGCGCTCAAATCGTTTGTTGTTTATTTCAAAGCCTTTGAGAGTCACTGTGAGCTTATAGGATATATTTATTTCAAGTGTTACTCGAGAGTTTATAACTCGGGAAGTTGCACTAGGCTATTGATTTGCGAGAGTTAGAGGATTGTACTAGATAGCTGAGAGAGGTGAGGCTCTTCTAGATTGGTCTAGGACTCCAAGGGAGCGTGAGTTGACTAGATTGCAATTGTATAGGAGAGAGGCTTCTCGGTGAGCTATTAGGATCCTAAGCTAAGCAATCAATAAAGCCTTTGAATCCTAGGGTTGTGGAAGAACCCTAGGCGGGGACGTAGGCCAGTTGTGCTGAACCTCGTAAACAATTACTCGTGTCCTTTACTTACTTGCTTTACCTTATTTCCGCACTTGGTTCGAATTGTTTAACTTTGTGATTCAGGTTTATCTCAAAGGTTTTGGTTCCAGCTCCAAAAGTCTTGAGACTTTCTGCGAAAAACGGGCATACTCTATTCAACCCCCCTTCTAGAGTATTTCTATATTACATTGTTTTATATTATCGAACTTTCAATTGGTATCAGAGCTTTACTCACCGTTTTTGATCTAACAATCTTGTGAGTTTTCGATCATGTCTGGTGAAGCAAGCGGAGGATTTGCACAGGGAAGGTCCACAAGCAGACCACCACTCTTTGTAGGAAACAACTTTGTCCACTGGAGATCTTTGATGAAGATGTTCATCATAGACCAAGATATAGAGCTTTGGAACATTATAGAGAATGGTCCGAAGATTCCAGAGAAGGAAGGACCAAACGATACCAAAGTTGCAAAGAAGGAGTCTGAATACAACCAAGCAGATCTTGAAACCATCTCCAAAAACTACAGGGCTATTAACTTATTTTATTGTGGTCTTAGCACTGATGAGTTTAACCGTATTTCCTCTTGTAGGTCAGCTAAAGAGATTTGGGACAAGTTGGTCGTCACCTATGAAGGAACGAGCCAAGTGAAAGACATCAAGATCAGCATCTTCCTTCGAAAGTATGAGCTCTTCAAGATGAAGTCCGATGAGTCAATCAAAGCCATGTTCACACGATTCACAGAAATCACCAACAACCTTGACTCTCTCGGCAAGAGCTTTACCAACGTTGAGAAAGTGAGGAAGATACTGAGGTGCCTTCCAAAGGAGAAATGGGGTCCAAAAGTAACAGCTATAGAAGAAGCCCAGGACCTCACCACTCTACCCCTTGATGACCTTCTTGGAAAGCTGATCACGCATGAGATGATCCTTAATGAAGACGATGGAGAACTTCCAACTAGCACCAAGAACTTGGCACTCAAGTCGAAGAAGGATGAGCCCAAGGATGGATCTGATTCCGAAGAAGAAGATGACGATGAGGATGATCCTTTTGCTCTTATCACAAGAGGCCTTGCTAAAATTCTCAAAATGAAGAAGCAATTCAACAACAAGGATGGATTAGAGTCTTCAAAATTTCGAGGTAAGCCTCAATACAACAAGTATGAAAAGAAGACTAAACCGTTGTCTTGTTTTGAATGTGGTGAAACAGATCATCTTGTGAAGGACTGCCCTCAAAAGACAAAGAGCCAGCCCAAGAAAGGTGACAAATGGAAGAAGAAAGCTATGGTAGCTACTTGGAGCGATTCCGACTCTGACTCCGATGATGAGAAGGCCAACATTTGTCTTATGGCCTCAGAAGATGAATCCCACGATAAAAAGCTTGAAGCTACTGTAAGGGAACTTATGGAAAGTCCAAAAGAGGTATTATCGGAATTCCTTTCAAATATGATTGCCAATGAAGAGATGCTTATTGCCCAAACTAACATTCTTATTAAGAGAACTATGGACCAGGAAAGAACTATTGAGGATCTGTCTATGAGGGTCAAAGGTCTTGAAGCTTCTTATTCAGGTCTTGACATTAAAGTCAAGACGCTTGACTTGGAGAAATCTGAACTCAAGCAAGATCTCTCCTCTCTAAGAAATGAGCATCATGACTTAGAGAACAAGAAGATCTCCCTGAATAATAAGATTCTAGACCAACAGACAGCCCTCATAAGTTTTACCAAATCCAAAGGCACTCTCGATAAGATGTTGGGTGAGCAACAAAGCTCTCTAAACAAAAGTGGTATTGGTTACAATCCAAAGTTTTTAAAGAAGCAACACACTACCACTTTTGTAAAGGCTAAAGGAAGCAGAACCTCTCCTATATGTCACGATTGTGCTAGGAAGGGACATGTAAAAGAGACCTGCCCTTATAGAAGAAAGGATCCTTATATTATTCGCAATACATTTCCTGTTCATTTGAGAAAAGAACGGATAACACAAGTTTGGGTCCCAAAAGGCACCATTTTACCAAATATGGTTTACCCCAACAATGGATCCAAATTTGCTTATTGGTTTAGCCACAAAGGTTGATGTTTGTTTTGCAGGAGATCACCAAGGTGAAAGAACATAAATGGATTATTGATAGTGGTTGCTCGAGGCATATGAGTGGGAAGAGTTCTCTCTTTCATGATCTAAAGGAGCAATCCACGGGAACAATCACTCTTGGTGACAAAGGGAAATGCGACATTGTTGGTATTGGTAGTGTTGGAAGTGATTCCAGCCATAGTATTAAAAATGTCTATCTTGTTAATGGTTTAAAGTATAATTTGCTTAGTGTTTCTCAATTATGTGATAGTGGTAACAATGTCAGATTTAACAAGAAAAGATGTATAGTGTGCAGAGATGATACAGGTGAACTTATTCTGACTGCATACCGTTACAACAACATATACGCTGTAAATGCTGATCAAGTGGCACAAGGAAGCTTAACCTGTTTAAAGGCCTTGACGGATGATCCAAAGCTTTGGCATAGGAGACTCGGGCATGTGAGTCCACATACACTACAGAAGCTTGTGTCCAAAGGGCTTGTAAGAGGGCTACCTGAGATGGACTTCAAAGGTATTGACATGTGTAATGCTTGCACACGAGGTAAACAAACACGTAGCTCCTTCAAACCCAAAAAGGTTGTAAGTTCTTCTAGACCCCTTGAACTTTTACATATGGATTTATGTGGTCCTATGCGAGTCAAATCTCCCAATGGTAAAAAGTACATGCTAGTTGTTGTTGATGATTTTTCTAGATATGCTTGGGTTGCATTTTTGAAAGAAAAATCAGAGGCCTTATTTGAGTTTTCAAAACTTTGTAAGGAGTTGCAAACTTTAAGAAATGAGCCCATAGTGTCTATTCGGAGTGATCATGGTAGGGAGTTTGATCAACTTCAATTTGATTTATTTTGTGCTAAATATGGCATCTCCCATAACTTTTCTGCTCCTAGGACACCTCAACAAAACGGGGTTGTGGAACGCAAGAACCGCACCTTAGAGGATATGGCCAGGACTATGCTTTTAGAAAATGCATTACCTAAAACCTATTGGGCTGAAGCTGTTAACACAACTAACTACATTTTAAATCGTTGTCTTATTCGTTCCATCTTAAAGAAAACTCCTTATGAACTTTTCAAAGGCCGCAAACCACTTATATCTTATTTTAAACCCTTTGGCTGTACTTGTTTTGTTCATAACAATGGAAAAGATAACCTTGGGAAATTTGATGCGCGTAGTGATGAAGGTATATTTCTTGGCTATTCTACGAGTAGCAAAGCTTATAGAATCTTCAATAAAAGGACCCAGGTGGTTGAAGAAAGTATACATGTTATTTTTTATGAATGCAATGATGGTGCTTTGAGTGAAAGTGTTGCAGATATAGATCTCAATATCCATGAAGAGAACGAGGAAGGTGATGATGCTGCTACCATGAACACAGAGAAAAGGAACATGCAGGAACTTATTCTTAACACTGAAGAATTGGCCCAAGGTGTTGAAGATACGTCCAAAGCCCTTGGTGTCCAATCCAACAGTGTTGAGACGTCAGAAACTGCTGTAACTGAACCTAACAGGGCCATGGAGTCAGATGTACCACTAATCAATCCTGATGGTGTGACGAATCAAGGAGCTGAGACTAGCAAAAGGAAATTCAAATACTCCTCATCACACTCATTAAAGGATATCATTTCTGACCCTACTTCTAGTGTTCAAACTCGTTCTAAACTTAAAGATCTTTGTGCTTTTAACGCGTTTGTTTCTCTTATTGAGCCAAAGAAGGTAAACAAGGCACTCCAAGAGCCAGACTGGATTATAGCTATGCAAAGTGAACTTAATGAATTTGAGAGGAACAAAGTCTGGACTTTGAAGCCTAGACCAAAGCATCAATCAGTCATTGGCACTCGATGGGTGTTTCGAAACAAGCTAGATGAGAATGGCAAGATTGTGAGGAACAAGGCACGGCTTGTTGCTCAAGGCTACAATCAAGAGGAAGGTATTGACTACGAGGAGACCTTTGCTCCCGTAGCCAGGCTTGAAGCCATTCGCATTTTATTAGCATTTGCATCTTTCATGAGCATAAAGTTATATCAAATGGATGTCAAGTGTGCTTTTCTTAATGGTTTTTTAGAAGAAGAAGTTTATGTAGCTCAACCCCCAGGTTTTGAAAGTTCAGAATTTCCCAATCATGTTTACAAACTTGACAAGGCGCTTTATGGTTTGAAACAAGCCCCAAGAGCTTGGTACGAGCGCTTGTCAAAATATCATTTAGAAAATGATTTTAAAAGAGGGTTGATCGACAAGACTCTTTTTATCAAAACCAAAGGAAAGGACATTTTGGTTATTCAAATTTATGTTGATGATATATTATTTGGTGCTACTAACACATCTTTGTGCAAGGAATTTTCTGACATTATGTGCAGTGAATTTGAGATGAGCTTAATGGGTGAACTCAACTTCTTTTTGGGGTTACAAGTTCATCAATCCAAGAAAGGGATCTTCGTTAACCAAAGCAAGTACACTAAGGATATCTTGAAGAAGTTCAAGATGGATCAATCCAAAGCAGCCAAGACTCCCATGAGCTCAACATTGTCTCTAGATCAAGACAAAACTGGAACAAGTGTCAATCAAAAGGAGTATCGAGGAATGATTGGATCTTTATTATATCTCACGGCTAGTAGACCTGACATTATGTTTAGTGTTTGCATGTGTGCTAGGTTTCAAGCTGATCCCAAAGAATCTCACCTCGTGGCTGTGAAGAGGATCTTTCGATATCTCAATGGCACTAAGGAACTTGGACTATGGTACCCAAAGCAAAAGGATTTCACTTTAATTGGATATTCTGATGCAGATTTTGCAGGCTACAAGGTGGATAGAAAGAGCACATCAGGATGTTGCCAATTCTTAGGAGCATCCTTGATCAGTTGGCACTCAAAGAAGCAAAACTCTGTTGCTCTATCCACTGCAGAAGCCGAATACATTGCAGCTGGAGCTTGTTGCTCCCAAATCCTTTGGATAGCTCAACAAATGCGAGATCTTGGCATCAACCTCAAGGGTATCCCAATTAAGTGTGACAATACAAGTGCCATATCCATCACTAAGAATCCTGTTCAGCATTCAAGGACCAAGCATATTGATGTGAGACATCATTTCATTAGAGATCATGTTGAAAAAGGTGATGTGTCCATATCTTTTATTTCTACTGATTATCAATAGGCTGACATTTTCACTAAGCCTTTGGCAGAGGACAGGTTCACCTTCATTAGACGAGAGATTGGGATGCTTGACAAGGATGCACTTTCGTAGGGGGAGCTTTCCCTTTACGAAAGATAAACTCCACTCAGTGTCAAGACCTTTGAGAGTTATGTCAAGGTCTGCAAACTGAACAGTGGAGTACATATATCGGATCATATATTTTTGGTTAATATCTTTTTAGATATTTAATCAATTATATTTATTTTAATCGGATTTCAAAAATTGCCTATTTCTATGGTTTCCTTAACCGTTAAGATCTTTTATTTTTGGAACTAATTTGGTTTGTGTTTAGTCCGATTTTTAGGGAAATTTGAATTTGAATTTGAAAATCCTTCAACTTGGCAAGGTAATGATTTCTTTCCTTGGAACCCTAAACCCATCCCATCAATCTGTCACCCTCTCTCTCTACTTAAACCAATTATGTACCCAAGTACAACCCACACTCAGATCTTTCCAAACCATTTCCACTCCTTCATCTTCAACCTCTCAAAGAAACCCTAACCGACTACCTCCATGGCACCCAAAACCAAGAAAGTCGTCACTCCCAAAAGACTTGGCGCCACCCCCAAGGGACGCCAGGCCACTGCTACCTCTCCCACACCCGAACCTGCTACTCAAGCCATCATCCCAGCAGTTATCCAGAGCACCGTTAAGACGAGTTCGGCCACGGCTCCCAAAGGCTCTCAGAAACGTGCTGCTAAGAAACCCTTGAGTGCTAAACAAAAGGGGAAGAGAAAGATCCTGGCTGAGGAAGAGGATGAGGAAGAAGAGGAAGACGACCTTGATGCCGCCCTGGAAAGAGATGCTGCCAGGGAAGCGGAGGAGGAGGCCTTGAGACAGAAAAAGGCCGATGAGGAGGCCGAGCTTGCTAAGAGACTGGCCGAGGAGGAAGCTGGGCGAATTCGGAAGGAAGCCGAAGTCGAAGAGGTTCCATCTGAGGTGGAGCCTGAGGAAGAAGAAGAGGAAGAGGAAGAGCACAAGGGATCCGGAGAGGACGAGGAACCTGAAGGTGATGAAGCGGGGTCCGGTGAGGACTCGGGGTCTGAGGAAGAGGAGGAAGAATCCCCTTCTCCTTCTCCTCCTCCTCCCCCGTCTCCGAAGAAGCGGAAAGCCCCTGCTCCAGTCAAGCCTCCATCCCCTAAGCGTACCAGGAAAGGCCCTGTCAAGAGTATTGTAGCGCCTGCCAAGAGAGCTGCTCCAACAGTTGCGCGCAGAAAGAACGCAGACCCCCCGACCTATATCCAGGTAAATCAATCCTTGCCCTCCTCTTGGTTTCAAGATGCTGAGACTGCTGGTAAGTGGGTAGACGAGTTTAGAACTCGTAAGATTAGTTGTTCTGATTTTTTAGATGTCGAGTTCTTTGAAGCTTTGAAGTTACCTTGCATTGAGCTCCTCAAAAAATCCCCTGCCTGGAACCTTATTAATCTTGAGACTGTTTACTACCCCGAGCTTACCCGACTTTTCTACATAAACCTAAAAGTCAAAAGTGATCCTGATGGTTGGTCTTTGGAGTCTGTCGTCAAAGGGGTTAGAATCTCTCTCAACTCCAATGACTTTGCAGACTCTCTAGGCTTACCTACCCCTGTTCCACCTGCTCAAGTAAACCCCTCAAAAGAAAACTGCATCATCCTAGCCCGAGCCAAATATCTCCTACCCGAAGCGTCCAACAACACCTCAAAACAACTCACCCACTCATCCCTAACCCTTGAGGCAAAAATTATCTTTAACATCATTGTTAGATGCCTCTTACCTCGTCTCAACTCTGGCTCACTTCTAACCGACAATGCCATGGTCCTGCTCTACCGCATTCTAAATGGCCTTGATCCTGATCTGGCCAACACTATCCTTGGAACCATGGCCCATGCCAGAAAAGCTCGAAAAGGCTCTCCCCTCCCCTTTGCTACCCTTTTGACCCCTATCTTCAAAGCTTCTGGAATTGATGTCAAAAATGAAGAACAGTTGCGTCATACGGGTAAGTTCGACTCCAAAGGCCTTGAAAAGATTGGCATCACTCGGTCTCCCCAAGGGACCTTGAGTCTTGCCACTCCTTCAAAAGCCTTTCCCACTGCTCCAGCTTTCGATGAACGCATGGACAACCTTGAGTTGGGCTTGGAGGAAGTTCGCCTGGATATTAAGGAGCTGCAGAAGGAGTTGATGACGACGATGAGTGGGATTTCAACGATGCTGGAAGGACTGTGGACGAGGCTCACTGATGATGCTCTGGATTGACCAAGCCTAAACCTAATCCCACCCTATCCCACCCCTGGAACTTGTTACTTTGCTGGTTTTTGGAAACGTTTTCAAAACTTTTGGTAACTTTTGGTGATTGTTTTACCTCCGCCCTTTGTTGAAAGACAAAAGGGGGAGATGATCGTTAGACTTTGAAAACCTCTGTTTAAAGGTCTTGGAAGACCTTGGTTTTTGATTTATGGTTTTCGGTTGGATGTCCTCTTTCTTGAAAATTATTTGATCCAACATTTGTCTAACCCTTGCAGGTACTTAGTCCGATTTTACTTATGATTTATCTGTTTGACTAAGCTGCAGGGATGCACAGGTTTTGTCTTTCATCAAGGGGGAGATTGATAACTCCCTCCCTTGATGAAAATCGGAATAGATGTTTCAAAGGCTTTGACAGGATGTTTGTGTCAAAGGCCTTGGAGCATTAACAGTTGATGAAATACAAAACCTATCTTATTATTCGTATATTATTTTATCTTAGTATATACTTCCTTTATATTATATATATCCGTTGGACTAACCATTTCAGGAAGTATAAAACGAGATTACATCCTTCCTTACATGTTGAAGAGATCAGTTCAAATTAGATCATGGCGTTTCAAAGTATCCTTATATAGAAGATTACAAGATCGAACTGATTCCCAAAGAGCTGTTGGAGATCTGGTGATGAAGATTCTCACGCTCCATGCTATCTTCATGCTATTATATAAAGGAAAGGAAGGAGAAGACAGAGGTACAAGTGCTACACACGAGCTTCATTCATTCAAGCGATCTGTCTTCCAAGTGTCTCTCTGCAAAGCGCTCAAATCGTTTGTTGTTTATTTCAAAGCCTTTGAGAGTCACTGTGAGCTTATAGGATATATTTATTTCAAGTGTTACTCGAGAGTTTATAACTCGGGAAGTTGCACTAGGCTATTGATTTGCGAGAGTTAGAGGATTGTACTAGATAGCTGAGAGAGGTGGGGCTCTTCTAGATTGGTCTAGGACTCCAAGGGAGCGTGAGTTGACTAGATTGCAATTGTATAGGAGAGAGGCTTCTCGGTGAGCTATTAGGATCCTAAGCTAAGCAATCAATAAAGCCTTTGAATCCTAGGGTTGTGGAAGAACCCTAGGCGGGGACGTAGGCCAGTTGTGCTGAACCTCGTAAACAATTACTCGTGTCCTTTACTTACTTGCTTTACCTTATTTCCGCACTTGGTTCGAATTGTTTAACTTTGTGATTCAGGTTTATCTCAAAGGTTTTGGTTCCAGCTCCAAAAGTCTTGAGACTTTCTGCGAAAAACGGGCATATTCTATTCAACCCCCCTTCTAGAGTATTTCTATATTACATTGTTTTATATTATCGAACCTTCAGGGTGCAGTACAATCGGATCGTAGAATCGTAAGATCCTACTGCATGTTTCAATTTTTTGATAAACTAATTACAAAATATTGCATATCACTTATATGTAAAGTTAAATCAATGCTCAATAGCTATAACCACTTTAGGGTTCGTTTGGTTGGCAATGGAAAAACACAGGAAGTACAAAAACCCAGGAAGTAGCTAAAATATATGTGTTTGGTTGAATGTTTTTTCCCAGAAAAACCCAGGAAGTTAAATTCACAGGAAGTTCAATTCCTCCATTTCAAAAGAATTTAACTTACCTACTCCCCTCTAGGTAAGTTGCAATTCCCCCATTTTCTTTTTAAAGATTTTCAATTCCCCTATTTAATCCTCTAAACTAAAAAGTTAACCAAACATATTTTCACAATTCCCGTGAATTAGACTTCTTGATAATTCAATTCCCATGAAATAACTTCCCAGGAATTTCAATTCCCACATTGAACCAACCGAGCCCTTATTTGTCTATCCATATATGAAAAAGCCACACATGTGTATATAACAACCCAAAAAATTCGAGCAGTAAGTCATAATTCTAGATTTTTTATATCCCTAAATAGAGAGTGAATCAAAACATTATTTTAAAAAATCAATATAACTATATCAATCAACATATTAATTCAAATTACCTAAAAAAATATTTAAAAAAAAAATCAAATTACCAAAAAACAAATATTTAAAAAATCAACATATTAGTTCATGCTGTAGGATCTAGATTCTATTCCCGATCCTACTACGATCCTACGATCCTATACGATCCTGCTGCATCCGACTCTGTATGTGTGAACCAGATCGATTGGGCCACTTTGGATCATAGAATCGTAAGATTCACGATCCGGATCTAGATTTTAACAACCATGGATGCGGTTGTAGAAGAAAGATTGACGTTAGCCATTCATGCCTGTATTTTTTTTTTGTGGGGGCAACTGTGACTTTAGGGTTGGCCATGTTGATCATGGGTTGCGATGTTTGTCGATGTACTACATGATATATTGTTTGTGTAATTGTAATTAATTATATTGGCTTCACTGTTCTACTGTATAATTACATTACAAGGATCGAAGGAAGTTATACCCATACTAGGTTACTAGATAGTTTGGGCCTAATGCTATTGGGCTTGTGATCTATGAGATTTTATTGGCTAGTATAGATAGGGTGGAGATCATTTTTCACCTAATATAAGTCATATAAAAAAATTTCACCCGATCTATCAAACACTCTTCGGGTAATATGGTGGTCGGGTAATTAGTTGGGTAACATGCATACTCATATGGAAGTATACATAGATAAATAAAAACAAAAAACTCCAATATAAACTCTAAACTGCAGCCAAACCAAATCAATTAAACATTTCAACTAGATAACACTTCTAATTTTGACATATAACCTTTTATTTTCTTCTAAAATGTGATCTTTTAAGGTGTAAATTCATAAACATATAAAGGGTAAAGAACCTAAAATTATTTAAAAAAAAATTGTTTTAATGTAAATTTATATCCGAAATAATAAATAATACATCAAGTGTAACGCAGATGATTGTAGGGGAACCAGACGGGTTGTGCTGTCTATATAACGTTGGAACGTGTCAAAGATTTTGAGAACTTGTGGGTCATGCTCCTAATTAAGTCTAACAAGAGATATATATGTGGGGTGCTAGTAATCTAGTAGTGTTATCTCCTATATATAAAAAACATACAATAACGTACATTTGAGAACTACTAATAAGGTGTATGCTTTTTGCGGATGACGTTGTCCTTATAGACGAGACGAGAGCAGGGGTTAACAGCAAACTAGAGTTATGGAGGGATAAGCTTGAGGAGAAGGGCTTCCGTTTGAGCAGGACAAAGACGGAGTACGTGGTTTTCAGGTTGGGCGAAGAGGAAGAGGAAGAGGGAGACGAGAGTGTCAGCATGGGTGGGGACCTAGTTCCGACGAAAGAATGTTTCAAGTATCTGGGGTCTGTAATGCAGAGCGATGGAGGTGTGGACATGGATGTCAAACATCGGATTCAAGTGGGCTGGCAGAAATGGAGAGCCGCGTCAGGAGTCTTATGCGACAGAAAGGTTCCACTCAAGCTCAAGGGTAAGTTCTACAAGGTGGTAGTGAGACCAGCTCTATTATACGGCGCAGAGTGTTGGGCGACAAATAAGGCTCAGGAACAGAAACTCATGGTGGCTGATATGAGGATGCTCAGGTGGATGTGTGGAGTTACCTTGTGCGACAGATTCAGAAACGAGGCTATCCGAGAAAAGGTAGGAGTGGCTAGTATTCAGGCTAAGTTGCGGGAATCGAGACTCCGATGGTATGGCCATGTTCAGAGGAGAGATCCAAATGCGCCGGTGCATAGGTGTGACAACATGGCTATCGAAAGAGTTCGACGAGGAAGAGGGCGTCCTAAGAAGAGCTGGGGTGAAGTGATTAGACATGATCTGACCGCTCTGGGAATCTCGGAGGAGATGACACGCGACATGATTCAGTGGAGGAGTGCTATCCGCGTAGACGAACGCTAGTCAGGGACAACATTTTCTCACTCATGCTTCCCTTCTACCTCAACTTTCCTTGCGTACATCCTTTCCAACTTTTCATCTTTGTCCCTATCTTATTTCCAGCTTCTTTGATGTCCGGTCATGGGTCACTTGGAAACACCCTCTCGACCTAGTCGGGACAAGGGTGCGTACATCTCGACCCCTCAGACCCTGCTCTAAGCGGGAGATACTGGGTTTGTTGTTGTTTAATAAGCAATTAGCCAGTAGTTTCCTTTACTAATCCCAAAAGTATGACATATTTCTTAACAAGTAAATCTATCTTCTTTTCCCTCACTACACTCATACCTTCATGACTAATATGCAAAAGATATCCCACATCTATTTAGTGGTTTTGTATGCAAAGACCCAAATGAATTTACCATCATTCAAAGAACAATGCAATACCTTCATTGCCTTAGCCTTTTTTCCAAGCTTCTCCCTATTTTCTAAAGTCCAAGCGGTCTTGGGTTTGAGTATGATTATACTTTTGTCTTCCACAATCTTGATTGCAAAAAGACCATCGTATATAACATCTCAGAGTTCCAAATCTACAAACCTCATAAAGATCTTCATCTTCATCTTCCACCAACTAAATCTCTTTCCATCAAATAATTGAGATTGAGCTATAGAAAGCCCCTCACGGTGGTTGCCTTTTTACGCATCATGCAGATTTTAACATAAAATATAGAGAACTATATTCTGATACCAAAACGTTGGATCTTGAACTGTGAGTTAGTGTTACTAAAGAACTGTAGGTGAAATAAAACACAAAACAAGATGTACAAATGATTTATAGGTGAAAACCTTCAAACTACAAACACGTAATGCGGGGTGAAAACCACTACCCCCTTTGCATTGGGGGGAATTTCAAAAAATGTGTACTTCTTTTTATTAATTTCCTTTAGGATTACAAAACAAGATGTCAAACTATCTAAAATCCAATTAGATAAGCAACCCTAAACATGTAAAGTCACCTTGATTGCAACCCAATAAAATTACAAGACACAAACCTCTCCTTTATTGTCGAAGGCTTCTTCCTATCGATGTTCGTCCCTAAGGATAACTTGCAAAAACTGCAATGATTTGTCTTCTCTTAAAATCATGAGTTTTTCCTCTTCTACTTAGGCAAAAGCATGTCCAACTTCATAAAGGACACATCTTCAAGTCTTGAACTTGGGGTGGGTAGTCAAAGCATAATCAGCGCTTGAGGTCAGCTATTTCCCTTTTCCTCTTTCCTTTTCTTATGGTATTTCCACTGGCCAAATCTTTATCAGTATTTTCTAACCTCATAAATTTGTTAATTTCCTCTATTATAGGACCCATATTAGCCTTGACTTTATCCATTCATTTCTCTCATTCTCTGTCCAATTACCAAACGAATCATCGTTGCCCAAAGGAGTCAATGTCTCTGGCATGTTCATGACCATTAACTTGGTCTAGTTTCCTCACTGATGTTCTTTGACCTTGGATCCGGTGGAGCAACGTTTTCACCATAACTGAAACTATATGGCTAGGACATTGATATGAGAAGTGCCCATACTTCCCACAAATAAAAATATATTGTGCAAGCTCTCACATTATAATTTTATTCTCTTTCCATTAAAGAGTAGATCACCCTTCAGTGGATGTTCTAAGTCTAAATTACACGTTTATAAAAAAAAAGTCTAAATTACACATATCTAAGGCAACCTCTCTCTACTAACCTTTAAAGTGTGCTTACTAATTCTCAAAGGTTTCCCCAATGATAGGCAAATTATGACAAATAACATATTGCTTTCATACATTGTAATTGGAATCCCAAAGATCTATATTTACACACTAGTGGAATTAATGCTCGAGATTTACGAATCCAAAGAAGGATCTTATTTTTTAATCATATATGTCTCAATTTTTTCTCAAAGGCATTAAAATAGATCATTCTTCCATCAAGTTGTTTGCCCTTTCTTTTTGCTTCCTCTATGCCTTCGGGCCTCACTAGATCACTCTCACTTCCAGAAGCACTCGACCGGGGGCTTAACCCTTCGTTGGATGTGTAAGCTCCAAATTCATTAACATTGGTCCTCTTCGAGCCTCCTCCAATAGATGTGGCATTTGATGCAACCCACTTGTGGAATTTTGGTTCAGTCCTAAGTTCACGCTATGCATGCTCAAACACAAAGTCATGGTTGTGATCACCTTTGTAAATAGTGTGTGCGTTCCCCATGACATCATAATTATTTTCCCCACTACCTTAGCGATTTTTGACACTTGTGTAAGCTCCCACAAATTTGGTCACAACGGATGAAATGTTATGCCATCTTGTTTTAATCGTGGAGAGCATCCTCTCAGGCCAATCTTCCTCCTTATTGGTGGCATAATACTCTGCAACTCTTTCTAAAAAAGCCCTTGCCGTGTGTTGAGTATTTGTTATACAATCAGTGGTGGTGTTAATCCAACCACTAATGAGTAAAAAATCTTCCGCTTTATTCCACTTGACTCATGCTACCCTTTCTTTTGTGGCTCTCCCACAATTGCCTCTTCCACGAGTGCATCTCCCACGATTGGCTCTCCCTTGAGTAGCATGTTGGGATGGAACTTGAATATCTTCGAGACTTGGAACTTCTTCGCATAGGCTCCATGTATTCATCTGGGAAGAGCTCCCATGAGATCTTGGGGGTAATGGGAGATTGTGATGAAAACATTAGAGGGTATGGGTACATTTGAGCTGAAGACGGATGATGAACATTTAAGTTGTCTTGAAAATTTGGAAAGTTTGGACCATGTGTGTAATTTTAAGGAGATGAAAAACATTCAGGATTTGGGTTTGGAGATTGATTAATATTTGACAAAAAAATCCTGAAAATTGTAGGGATGTTGTGGATCATTTGAATCCATCTCAAAGAGGAAGAGTGGTGTAATGAAGGAGATGAAGATGGTGAAGATTGATGAAGATGGTGGAGATGGATGAAGTTGTGGAGAGTGTGCCAGATTAGCATATATGATATTGGATGTTTGTTCCATCTTCAAGATATTAGGTATTTTTATATAAAAGAAAATAAGTTTTATATTTTTTTAAAAATTTTTTTGGCCGAATACAAAATTCTCAATTGAGAATGTGTATGCATGTGAATGTCACATGCTAAAATTTTTGCATTTGATTGGCCCATTTCATGCAAATAAATATCCCTTGTGAGTGTGTGGTCCCCACTACCACTAAAAAGCTATGAATAGTGAGGTTTTAGGAGAGTTTCTACCCTAGCCAAAGGGTTTGTATCAGACGAGGTTAATAAACTGACTAAAATTATAAACAGGAGAAATTTTATAAACGGTTGGTAAAAGTAGTTAAAAATTTAAACAACAAGATAACTATGTATCAGGTGAAAACAGTTTATTTGTAAAAAGTGGAGTTTATTTGGTTTTTATTAGAGGTATTGTGGTACTTTCAAACTAGATAAGATAAAAGAGAAGAGGTAAAAAAGTACCTGCGTAAAATAAACATCCAAATTAGCATCATTTTCTAGCTTTTTTAACACAATTTTTGTGGATGCTCTAATGATTTATTTCTTCTCAACAAGGACTTCCTTTTTTTTCCTATGACTTTTCTTTCCTATTTCATTTATTTCACCTTTTTTTAATATTAAATTCAGTTTTACTCATATAAACATAAAAAAATCACTTCACCAATCACTTCTTCCGTTAGGATTCGAATAATCATCACTAATTAACTTCGTTCTTCAGGTTTTTTTTTCAATTTCACTACTTCTCAACTACATGTTCAAGACGATGGAACTAAGTTGATGAGTAATTGATCGTCCATATGGTCCTGACAAACAAAAGTCTCTATAATGCTCCATGATGGAACTATTTAGAAATAATGCTTCTTGGCATGGAAAATATGCCTTGTTTGGAAAATATTTTGTGGATAAGGTTCAAAGAAATAAATTTCAATAACATACAATGTCTAAAGACAAACATTTAGGGTAGGAAACTTAATACAATCAAGCTCAAATGTCATAGGAAGGCTAAAAACTAGGGCTCATTAGGACATTGCACAAGAAAATGACTGGGTGCGGCTTTAAACCGATAATTATATCATTTCACCTTATAATGAGGGTTCTACATATCAAGTAGATTTTTCATTTGGCCAAAAAAGAAGAGCTTTTGCTACACCAAGGATTTATCGGTAGAGTTTTTAGAAAAACAATGTGAAGCTTGAGTTCATTAGTTTATAAATGTACATAGATAGTCTAAATGCATGTCATCCTATAGAACACAAATAGTTAAGAGATATTGACACCAAATGCATCCTGATCCTCTATGATAAGTATATTTCTTATTGTAAAGACACCTCAAAGACACTGCACCACGATTATTCATCAGTTGTCCCTTAGGACCACAGACGCCAGATGATATGACAACTTCTAGCAAGCACACTTCTAGAACATCATAACAAAACCCACAAATAATTGTTGAGCTACACAAAGTTTCTTCAGAATGAGCACCACTCTTAAGCAACTCTCTCTTTTGTAGGTTGTAAGAATCCTTTAAGGACATCTTCTAAATGTACCTTCTCTTACACCTACAAGGAAAAAAACTTTAATTCTTGGCCTTAGGAACCCAAACATCTTTGGCTTCCTTAGGATTAATCCTCATACCCCCAAAATCATCATTACCACAATGACAATGACAAGTTCGACCAATTAGGTTAGGAAACTTACCACTTCCTCGTTATTGTACTAGATTTACGAGCATTGAAGAAGTTGTTCGATGTAAGTCTTCTCCAGTCTTGATGGTTTCTTTGTCCTTGAAATGATAAAACAACTGGGTTTACATTGGAGTCTTTCAACTTAATTTTGCCAATGTTGAATTGCCTCTTCTAAGCTAGAAGTCTCACTTTCCTTATGTTCAAGCCTCTTCTCAAGTTCATATTTCTCTTCAAATATAATTTTAGTGAACATAGCAAGAGTTAACTTAATTTGAGAGAGAAGGGTCTTAAATCGTAAGGATCTTCTCTTCATTTACCTCATCATCCAAATCCGAACAAGAGTCTGACAGTCACATTAGGCATAACCCTTTGAACAATGTCTCTATTTCAGTTTCAAAGTCACTTCTCCCCAATCCCCATGAAGTCCCCATGTCGTCCTTGTCCCTGAGAGAATTTTCTTTCTTCTTATCTGGCTTTCCTTACAGGGACAATTCTTAGCAATGTAGCATTTTTCCTTGTAATTATGACACAAAAATAGTTTGTCTTTAATAAAAGGCTTACCTTCCTTTTGGTCATTCTTGCCTTGGTTGTAAACCTTAATTCTTCGTGTGCTTGGTGATTAAGGCAACATTTGATCTTTTTCAATCGATTGTATATAGGATCGTAGTTTATCCTCAAAGGTCATCAACGATCCCCATAAGATCTTCTAGTGCTAAGGTACTCAAGACCTTTGCATCGTCAATTGTCTTCACTTTAGACATCCACTTTTCCCGTAGACCGTAAGGGCTAGAGATCCATCGACAAAGATAATGAGTCTTTGATACTTGAGGTATGGGCATATGTTTTTGAATCCAAGTAGGGAAATTTGTTGGAGAAAGTTTGATGGTATTTAGGTGGGAGATGTTTGGAAAGATGCGGTAGGAGAAGAAAGATTGTCGTTAGCCATTGATGCCTGTATTTTTAGGTTGGAGAAGTTTGATGGTATTTAGGTTGGAGAAGTTTGGAAAGATGTGGTAGTTGGGGGAAACTGTGAGTTTAGGGTTTGCCATGTTGATCATAGGTTGTGATGTTTGTCGATGTACTACAAGATATCTTGTTTGTCTCAGTGTGATTAATTATATTGGCTTCACTGCTCTGTTGTATAATGACATTACAATGATAGAAGGAAGTTATATCCATACTAGGTTACTAGATAATTTGGGCCTAATGCTATTGGGCTTGTGATCCATGAGATTGTATTGGCTAGTATAGGTAGGGTGAAGATCTTTTTTCACCTGATATATCATATATAAAAATTTCACCCGATCAATCAAACACCAATCGGGTAATATGGTGGTCGAGTAATTAGTTGGGTAACATGCATACTCATATGGAAGTATACATAGATAAATCAAAACAAAAAAAACTGCAATATAAACTCTAAACTGCAACTAAACCAAATCAATCAAACATTTCAACTAGAGAACACTTCTAATTTAACATAGAACCTTCACCCCCCCCCCCAAAATGTGATCTTTTAAGTTGTAAATTTATAAACATATTAAGGGTAAAGAACCTATAAATAGTTAAAAGAAAAATTATTTCAATGTGAATTTATATCCGAATTAATAAATAATACTTCAAGTGTAACACAGAGGGTTGTAGGGGATCCAGATGGATTGTGTTGTCTATGGAACGTTGAAAAGTGTCAAAGATTTTGAGAACTTGTGGGTCATGCTCCTAATTAAGTCTAACAAAAGATATGGACGTGGGGTGCTAGTAATCTAGTAGTGCTATCTCCTATATATCAAAAGCATGCAGTAACGTACATTTGAGAACTACTAATAAGGAATTAGCCAGTAGTTTCCTTTACAAATCCCAAAAGTATGACATATTTCTTAACAAGTAAATCTATTTTCTTTTCCCTTACTACACTCATACCTTCATGGCCAATATGCAAAAGATATCCCACATCTCTTTAGTGGTTTTGTATGCAAAGACCCCAGTGAGTTCATCATCATTCAAAGAAAAATGCAATACCTTCATTGCCTTAACCCTTTTCCAAGTTTCTCCCTATGTTCTAAAGTCCAAGCGGTCTGGGTTTGGGTATGATTATACTTTTGTCATCCACAATCTCGATTGCAAAAAGACCATCGTATATAACATCTCAGAGTTCCAAATCTTCAAACCTGATAAAGATCTTCATCTTCATCTTCCACTAACTAAATATCTTCCCATCAAATAATTGAGAATGGGCTATAGAAAGCTTCTCATGGTGGTTGCGTTTTTACGCATCATGCAAATTTTAACAAAAAATATAGAAAACTATATTCTGATACGAATTGCTGGATATTGAACAATGACTTAGTGTTACTAAAGAATTGTCGGTGAAATAAAACACAAAACAATATGTACAAATGATTTATAGGTGGAAACCTTCAAACTACAAACACGTAATGCAGGATGAAAACCACTGGCCCCTTTGCTTTGGGGGGGGGGGGGGGATTTCAAACAATGTTTAATTATTTTTATTAATTGCCTTTAGGATCACAAAATAAGATGACAAACTATCTAAAATCCTATTAGATAAGCAACCCTAAACATGTAAAGTAACCTATATTGCAACCCAATAAAATTACAAGACACAAACCTCTCCTTCATCGCTGAAGGCTTCATCCTATTGATGTTCGTCCCTAAGGACAACTTGCAAAAACTACGATGCTTTGTATTCTCTTAAAATCATGAGTTTTTCCTCTTCTACTCAGGCAAAATCATGTCCAACTTCATAAAGTACACATCTCCAAAGTCGTAACCTGGGGTGGGTAGTCAAAGCATAATCAGCGCCTGGGGTCAGCTATTTCGCTTTTCCTCTTTCCTCTTCTTATGGTATTTCCAATGGCCAAATCTTTATCAATATTTTCTAACCTCATAAATTTGTTAATTTCATCTATTATAGGACCCATATTAGCCTTGACTTTATCCATTAATTTATCTCATTCTCTGTCCATGTTCTTCGGGCCACCACCATCCAATTACCAAAAGAATCATCGTTGCTTAGAGGAGTTAATGTCTCTGGCATGTTCATGAGCATTAACTTTGATCCAGTTTCCTCACTCATGTTCTTTGACCTTGGATCCGTTGGAGCAACGCTTTCACCATAACTGAAACTATATGGCTAAGACATTGATATGAGAAGTGCCCATACTTCCCACAAATGCAAAAAATATATTGTGCAAGCTCTCATATTATAATTTTATTATCTTCCCATTAAAGAGCAGATCACCCTTCAGTGGCTGTCCTAAGTCCAAATCACACATATCTAAGCCAACCTCCATTTACTAACCTTCAAAATGTGCTTACTAATTCTCAAAGGTTTCCCCAATGATAGGCAAATTATGACAAATAACATATTGCTTTCATACATTATAATTGAAACCCCTAAGATCTATATTCACACACTAGTGGAATTAATGCCCGAGATGTATGAATACGAAGAAAGGATCTCATTGTTTAAGCATATATGTCTGAATGTTTTCTCAAAGGCATTAAAGGAGATCATTCTCCCTAGAAAATTAACTATAGGAAAATTATTACAGTATGAATCTACCAATTTAATGACTTCCTCATCAATGTTAATGCTTAGTGTAGCATCTACACCATTCATATTCGATCATAATCTTCACCTTTTTGGACTTGGCTAGTTTCATCGGCACAGCTGTTGTCTTTCTTCATTGCTGATTGTATAATAACTAATAAGGTTGTGCTCTATGAAGATTTGTGTCTTTTAGGCCACCTCATTAAGATCCATGTCTTTTAGTCCCCCACTCTTTTTGAGCCCACCTTGGTGGCTCCATATACAGGTCAAAAGGGAATCACTCTCTCAAATTACCCACCCTAACTTACAACTGATGATACTAATTAATGCTATTGCAACAATGAATTCTTTGTTTTATAATACCAACTCTAATCCTCATTGGCAAAAAAATATTCAACATAAGTCACAAACATAACCTCAATATTCTATTAGACGGACTTAAGTCAAGATATCAAAGTTGATGAATCTAATAAATGAAAGGAGTTGTCCAAGAGGAATTGGGCCCTAAAATTTTGTTCAATATTTGAAAAAAAAACATTTCTTTCCTTGTAATGAGAAGCATAATTAATTTTACCTTCAAAATAATCATATCCTTTATACACACAATTATACAAGTGCATTATAAAGTTAGAGTTATTATACGTACAAGTTGATATAAATATTATCCTTAAAGACAATCTATATAAGGATAATTAAATGGTTCATCAAATATTAATCTTTTTTTTCATTCTTTTCCTAATCCTTTTAAGAATTAAATTGACTTCTAAATTCCAAAGTATGGATGGTAGCATATATAATTGCATGGAATTGAGCTAGGTTACTAGATATTTTGTCTCATTTGTGATTAATTGTATTGGCTTCATTGTTCTTTTCCAAATGATTAATTGTATTGGCTTCATTGTTCTTTTCCATAACAACATTACAAGGATCATATATAGATAAGAGGGAAGTTATAGGAAGATTTTAAAAAAGAGAGGTATTGCTAGTTGTATATTAAGAGAGCTGGATTAGGTTTGGGTCTAATGTTATTGCGGTGTAATCCATGCGAGTGTGTGTAATATAGGGGTGGGATAGTGATGATGCAAAATATAAAAAAGACAAAGGTGTAAGTACATACAGAAGTTGGTCATTTGAGGAGACATAAGAAACCTAGCGGGACCTATTGGCTACCCGTTCTTGAAAAAATGGTAGTCGGGGGATGGGTGTTTTATCTTATAAAGCAAGACTAGGTTGATAATTAAGAAGGTAGCCACCAAGTTTTCACAACAAAGAGTGGATGCAGTTGGCAAGGATATTCCAATCAAGGCAAGAACATATTGAATCTAAATGGTATCACGACTTGCGACAACTAGAGCTTGAAATTTTGCATCCAAAAAGAATCGTGCAGCTATGGATTATTTCTTTGAAGTCTATGATATAAATTGGAGCCATGAAAGATGCGATAAGAGCTAATGGAATGTCTGTCACTTCAATCACTACCCTATGATGCATTAAAGAATGACCTTCTATGGGTCACACAAAGTTCTTGAAAATGATGTCCTCCTCAAGGACAAGTAGAAGGCATCGTCGTGGATCGCATCGTTGAAGACGATACAACTTTAAGCATTCTAACTTCGTATTTATTATATTTATATCTTTACATTTTGATATATTTTAATGCACATTTTATTTTCTAAGATCTTGCAAATTAGGGTAGAGATATATATGGAAAGTTTTCAAACATAACATTAATATCTTAATTATTCATGAATAATCAGAAAACTTGGGCATTAAGTGAGCTAAGAGGTGGACTTCTTTGAGGTTCCATGAGCGCAAGAACCAAGCCCAATCAGCCTTCGATCCCCTCTACAAGATTATCTCGTAGGCCTTATTTTTGTTATTTTCTAGAATAGAGGATAAGGCCAAATCTCTTGGCTTAATGATTTTTAGGATAGAGGAGAAAGGCCAAATCTATTGGCTTAAACACTTAGTTCGGCTGGCTCTGTAGCCTATAAATATGCCTCATTTGCTTTAATAGAAAATCAATTTGCAGCTGCAAATTGACAGGACGAAGTCATTGGTTCTTACTTAAAGAAATCCTAAACTCACTAGCTAGTATAGCTGGTAAGTACAAGATCGTATTCGCAAGAAAATTTACCTTTTCGCAATGTGTTTTAAGTGCTAACAAGTAATAAAAAAAAAGGTATTTAAGGTGTAAAAGTAAGAACAAAAAATAAAGCAAATATTTTGATGCGTAAACAAAGAAGATAAATACGGTTTCACCTACAAATTCTCAACGTTGGTTGGTTTAATCGATCATCGAATCCCCCTCTAGTAATTATATGACTTTCTATCGATTACTATTATATTGGTTTAAATAGATTATTAGTCCTACGAGTTCTAATTAACAATACCTTACACTTCTAACGCAACCTTAACAATGATAAGATTTAGAAAAGGAATAGAACAAAGTCTCAATATTTTCATGCATATAAGTAACACTAATTAAAGAATCAATATTTAATCTGTATCTCAACTTCCTACACATTCATGCTTCATAACGAATTCAATAAGAACATGTTTGCTACGATATATGATGTTTCATACGAATGAATCAAAACCCTAGCATGATTCGATTCTAGCAAGGTCGCGAATCAAGATAGAATCAACTATGCAATCAGATTAAGCACAAAGAAGTTGAAGGAAACGATAGGAAATAACTAGAATTTAAAACTCACTATTCAAACAACCAAGTCTCGAATCGTAGGCAAAACCAAAGGAGTTTAGTTTCTCATGGCTTACCAAAACACAAATATTCAATCTTCAATGCTCATAATATAATTAAAACTAAGCTAAACATGTGCTTAAATAGCCTTAAGGTCCGACTAAAAATCCTAAAAAAAACATCCTAATTTAGATAGAGTTAGGATAGATTTGGAGATAATTTTCCTAAGTTAAAATGCCCCCGAACGTTGTGAAAACCACGAGTAGGTCACATGCGCGACGCTTTTAGTAGAATCACAAGTCTTGCTCAGGTGAGTCGTGGGCACGGCGTGCCAAGCCGCGGGCACGACCTCTACAGAAATGTTGTCCTCTGCTTCTTTGCCTTAGCTTCCTTGTCCCAAGCTCATCCATAACTTTCCTTTGCTTCTCCATTGCGTCTTTCATGGATTGATACACTTCATGACATCCTCATATCCGCTTCTTCACCACCTCGGATCTACGAATCTGCAAAATAGACATGAAAATCAGGTAGATTCTAAACTTGACCACCAAATGTAAAAATATTTAAACAAAAACATAAACATGTAATATATACAATCAAATACACCTAAAACTTGCGTATAATGCCTATCATAAATCATCTTAATTATCTACTCTTGTCTCTCCTCATGTTTTTATTCTAGAGTTTTCATATGTAATATCAAAGCTCTGTAACTATCTACCTTTCACAAGCCAACCGCCACATCCTAGGTTTTTTTAGAGTCATATCAAAGTTGGTATGGACCACATTGATAGAAGGCATTTAGATGGCCATAATAGATTGCATTTAGCTTATTTAAGATGCATATCATGCATGGTTTAAGTATAATTTGCATATTTGCTCTCTAGGTTGGTGGAGTCGGAATCTACACACTTTTATTGATTATTTCAGGTAACTGTGGATCCGAGGAGGAGACATGGGTTGATAACGCATTGGATTAGAATGTCTAGTTGATCAAAGAAGCTTAAATGAAGATCTAAAGAGGTCCTGAGAAGAAGAAGTGAGCCTAAACGAAGAACAAGTCTACAGAAGTTGTCGCCAGAGATGCTGAACTTGTTTTGTACTTTCTGGAGGTCTCGGTTGTCCGATCGACTGTTATGACCATGTCTTGGAAAGCTCTTTCAGAGAGCTACGACTTTTCTGTTGATGACGAGGTCTGAATCGGATTGAATGAGACGTAAAAGACAGATGTAGTGACTTTCGCAGTAGTTGCAGCGGTCGCCGCATAATTGACACAGAAAACTCAGGCAGCGGCCGCCACATTTATTCAGCAACCGCCGAATGTTCCCGCAGCGACGCGCTTAGGGTTTTGTGCGCATCGACGTTTTGTTCTATCCTAGACCTATTTATCTAATTGTCTTGTGGCTGACTTGGGAGGACGAAATTAGAGGAGGGGGTTAGCCCTAGTTCTTTCAATCTAACATTCATTAGTTTTTGCCATGGGCGGCTAAACTTTCTTCGTTCTATCTATGATTTGAATCTTTGTTTGGATTGAGTTGTGAGTTTTTGAATCTTGTTCCTTATTTCCTATATTGAATGTTTCGACTTCTTTGCGCTTGAATGTTTGATTGTTTTATTCTATCTTGCATGATCAACTTGGTAGAATCAATTCAAATGCCAAGGTTTTGTAGATTCTTGATTGCGAACCTTAACCCAAGAAGCAAACTGATCCCTTTAGGACTGATTGAACTAATTGGATGGGTAGGAAGTTGGATGTGTTGTTAAATTCCTTTCTGAGGGACTGCAAATACCTTGGTTAATCTTTGAACTTAAAGCTGTCGATTGGATTAAATCCTTTTCTATGGGACTGCTCATGAGATAAGGGTTTCTAGGACTGATTGGACTAGTAACTATATTAGGTCAGGACAAGGGAATTCATAGGAAACCTAAAAGGACAAGAGGAAGTTACAATATAATTCAACCAAATAAAGTGGATAGTTATAGGTAGAGCGATCTTCTCTAAATTGTTTTGCATCAACTTGTTTATAGTTTATTTTATTTTCTTTCTTATTTCAATCAACCAAAACCCCTCTTTCTACTAATTGATAAGTACACATTGCTCAGAAATACTTGATTCTCCGTGGGATCGACCTCTTACTTACTTGTTATACTAGTTTTAGGTTTGAGTTTTACTTTTGATAGGACACACAACGATTTTCTCCCATCACAGATCTCGAGCCTATTGCGTGAAGGAATTCAAGTTGTGAGTCATGTCAATGAAAATACTTATCGGGGTAACTCAACATTTATCACCCTAATATGCATTATATAAGATAGACAATTGATGGCTTGAACTGAAGAATATGTGGAATTTGAAATTTTCAGTGTGGTTGAGCTAGTATAGTATCTTTTTAATAGTTTTCCAATGCTTGATTTGAGAATTGTGCATGAACTAGGAGACCTTATTGACGGAGAAGGCAATTTTCAAGCCTAGTTAAGCCAAGGTACTACAAGCTTTGATGCACTCACACCAGTCTCTTCAATTATCTCATTAATGTGCATGTATTGGCAAAGTAAGAAGCTGGATGCATCCCTTTTAATTTCGAATCGTAAGAAGAAATGGGCAGGGTGAAGATTCTTGATGGGGAGTTGCAAGGAGAATGAAGACACTAATCAAGTCTACGAGAATGGCAGGGTTAGATGCAAGAACCAAAAGTTCATCTAGGTATACCAAAAAAAGACACAAACATTTCCAAGGCGATAAGAAAATTGAAAGGTATTTGTAAGAGAGGATGAGAAACCCATGTATAGCAAAGAATCACTCAAATAAGCAAACTAAGTTCTAAGGGGATTGTTTGAGATCATATACAAACGGAGCGATTGAGCTTGCATATATGAGTGAGGGAAGAAAGATCGATAAAACCCTAAGGTTGATCGACATAAACCTCTTCAGCAAGAGAGACATGAAGAAACACGTTCTGTATATCAACTTGTGAAGTTGTCCAATTGTTCATGGCCATTAGAGATAAAAGAAGACAATTATGGATGGCTTTGTAACAGGTATAAAAGTAAATTGATTCCTCATATTTGGCTGAAGCATTTAGCGACCAAGCAAGCCTTGTAGTGCTCGATCAAACCATCATATCATCTCTTCATCTTGAACACCCATTAATATTTAACTTCAAGAACATTGAAAGAAGGGTCATGAAGAACTAGCATACAAGTTTTCAGGTCTAGAAGTGCATGAAAATCATTGGCCATTGCTTTCTGCCATTGAAGAAATTTGGAGGCAATAGAGAAACATATGGGTTCTTCATAAACAATGGTGGTGAGTGAGCTAGCACAAGGGCCATGGTATAGTCCCATCGGTGTGAAAAAGTGCTTTGAGGGAGTTGGTACAAGACATGGGATGTATAGGTAGTGGTGTTGGAGGAGTTAGTGATGAAGGCAGTGGCATTGATGGTGCATGGACAAAGGAGAAGACAAGGAGATGAATCCCTTAATCAAAGTTAAGTGTGGTCTTATTTAGTGTGGTGTTGGACCGATTATGTGGGTTGGGCTTAGTTGGAGAGGGTGGAATAGATAAGTGGACTATTGATTGTGGTGGTGAAGTGGGTGGATTGAAGGATTGAACCATAGGGAAGAGTGTTTCATGAAATAGTACATCTCTAGAGATATACATTTTTGTAGAAATCATAACATAGATAGTCTTTGTGATATGGGCTATAGCCTAAGAAGATGGCAAGTTTTGATTCAAAAGCAAATTTGTGTTTATTGAAAATACTTAAGTTTGGAAAGCAAAGACAATTGTAAATTTTGAGAAATTTGTAATTGGGAGACCCAGCTTCGACAAGCGTATAGAAAGGGGAGACTGAGATGGGCGTTGGGTACTTGGGGGTTGGCTGGAACACGTGATTAAGACAACTCCAACACCTATTTGCAATTTGTCAATGCTTCTCATATATAGGCTAGATTAATTAGGCAGATGTCCAAAGAACCAATGAAGTGTTGATGTCCTTGACCTCACGCGAAGCAAGCTTCCTTGTCATCTATGCCTCTTTCATGAGAGGAGTCTTCTCAGTCTCCTTGTCAACGATTGACAATGAAGTTGAGTTATTGGTTTTGCGAAGTGTTGGCCGAGGTGCTGTTGGTGGGAATGGGAGAAGTGGGAAAGAGTGGAACATTGTTTATATTGATTCAATTTTCATGGATAAAGAGGTAGCCCTATTGAGCTTGACGTGGGGGTCGTCAATGCTTTAAGTCTAGGAGATTGTAACACCCTGTCCCACGTCGGATATAATAAGGATGTTGGGAGTGATATATATAAGTGATTTAAACCTTACCCATCTCACAAGCACTCTCTCTTTTCATACTCCAAATGAGGACAATCAGAAAAGGCTTGGTCACATGGGCTAGTGCCTCTTAAGACCATTGACTCCATAAGAGAGGCGTATAGAATGGAAAACACGGTTGGTCCTTGGTATAAAATTTATCCACCGTCGAAGCATTGTCACCATTGTTGTTGAGCTTTGAACACGGAAGCTAAAGATCCATCGACAAAGACGATGAGTATTTGATACTTGAGGCATGAGACTGCAAGTTGCTGAATCCAAGTAGGGAACTTCGTCGGAGAAAGCTTGATGGTATTTAGTTGGAAGAAGTTTGGAAAGATGCAATCGAAGAAAGATTGATGTTAGCCATAGATGCTTGAATTTCTTGTGTGGGAGCAACTATCAGTTTAGGGTCGGCCATGTTGATCATGGATTATGACGTTTGTCGATTTAGAAGGCACTTATATATACAGTTATGCCATGCTAGATAGTTAATTTGTCTCATTGTGATTAATTATATTGGCTTCACTGTTTTATTGTATAATGACATTACAATGATCATATATAGAGACAAGAAGGAAGTTGTACCATACTAGATAGTTTGGGCCTAATGCTATTGGGCTTGTGATCCATGAGATTGTATGGGCTAGTATGGGTAGGGTGGAGATATTTTTTTCACCCGATCTGTCATATAAAAAATTTCACCTGACCTATCAAGTACCTATTGGGTAATACAGTGGTTGGGTAACATGCATACTCATATAGAAGTATACATAACTAAATCAAAACAAAAAAAATCTAATATAAACTTTAAACGACAGCTAAACCAAATCAAGCAAATGTTTCAACTAGAGAACACTTCTGATTTGACATAGAAACTAATTTTTTTCCCTAAAATGTTATTTTTAAGTTAATTTATAAACATATTAAGGGTATAGCTAAAAATATTTTAAAAAAAAAATTATTTCAATGTAAATTTATACCCGAAATAATTAAATAATATATACATTGAATGTAACACAGGGGACGGGTTGTGCTGACTATATAATGTTGAAAAGTGTCAAAGATTTTGAGAACTTGTGGGTCATCCTCCTAATTATTTCTAACAGAAGATATAGATGTGGGGTGCTAATAATCTAGTAGTGTTATCTCCCATATATATCAAAAAGAGTAATGTATAGTTGAGAACTACTCCTCCTTCCGTCTTAAAATAGTTGTTGTTTTAATTTTGACAAATTTTTTTTAAGAATAATAAAAATTATATATATAAAATATCAATTATTTTATCAGTTTACAAAAATAATTTCATACTTAAGTCTAGCTAGCAGGAGATATAATGTGGAGTGCTAGTAATCTAGTAGTGTTATCTCCTATATATCAAAAACAATAATAGACGTACAATTACCCAGTAGTTTCCTTTACATATCTCAAAACTCAAAAGTATGGCATGCATATAGTATTAGGATTAAATTGACATTTAAATTATCATAATTAACTCAAGCACAATTAACTATCTATGCATATATTATATATATACATAGAAGTAATCTGTGCATGTGTGTTTGTGATCCACTGGTGTATAACTAGCTAACATAGAATAGATGAATGAAGTGATACGAAGATATATAATCTTCTCGTACCTTATCGGGTCATATAAACCCGCCGACCCGTGACTTTGATGGGTCAGAATCCGAGTTGGAAACCATGACACGGCGGGTTCGACCCGTAGCCATATCTATTACTTACTGATTGTTAACTACCATGATTATAGCCTATAGGTAATAGATGGGAAAAATAATTAATAATTAACTCGCTTAATGTAGCATCTACCGGAAAAATAACCTTCTTCTATTCAAATATATATACATAGAATAGAAGTAATGTGTACCCAAAAAAGGAGATGGAGGTGAGTAGCTGGGAGGGGGGACAAATGAGGGGACGACAGCAAGATTTGAAAAAGAGGGCAAAAACAAAAGAGATGCTGTCATTAATTAATCTAAAAAACAATGGAACCCATATAGATTGGAAAGGGGGAAAGAGAGAGAACAGATACAAACAACAACAACAAACAATTGCTCTATCATATATTATATATACATATGTAATTATTCATCAGTAGTTTCTAGTTTAGTTGTTAGCCAAATGTACTTATTTGCTTACATAATTGTCTAGGTTCTTGCACTTCACTATCTTCTGTCACCATTCACTCAGTCACTTGACTGCCTCCCCACTTATCTTATCTACTGCATTTATCTATCTGTCTAGCTGCTGCTACTTTCTGGATATCTTGCTAGTGACACTGATCCCATTAGGGCTTGTTTGGTACCCGGAATAAGAATTCCAATCTCATAAGTCATATCTTATCCTTACCCGGAATTGCAGCTCATCCTGACCCTCTGTGATAAATTCATCAGCAAAATTGATTGCATTTAAATTAAAATTCCAATCTCATAAAACTATATATGATATATGACGATGAATATATCAATCGATCACATCGATCTTCAACAGAAGACCTTTAATTTAGGAAAGCCAAATCAGGAGCCTACCAAATCGTCCTTTGGCAAAGCTTGTTCACAGCCACACATATTGTTTTGTACAGAAACCCTAGAAAGCCAGTACTAGTACTTTTGAAACGTTTTTTTTTCCCTTTAATTTGAAAAATAAACCCTAAATTGAAATGAATAAACTATATAAAATAAATTAATTAGAAAGTCCAAAACAATTAAATTAAATTTTCAATTAAAAAAAAGAAGAAATTATTCAAAAACTACCCCTCTTGAATGTTTTCAACAAACACATTCCAATAAAGGTCAAAACTTTTTATGGTCAAGAATGGAGGCTGGAGATCTATTACAGTATTCATCACTCAGAATTACAACTGAGACTTTTTCAAAGATGAGCAGAACCATGTATTTTCCTTTTCAATTTTTCAATTATTTTCCTTTCCCCCCTCAATTCAAGTGTAATCACACAGATAAACCATGACTGATAAAAAACAAAAAAAAAAACAGATAAACCATGAGCTAAAACACATACACACTGATAATTAAACTTGATAAAAACTACCTAATCAAACTTACATAGATCCAATCTGTTAATCTTGATCTGGCTCCTCTCTTGATTAAATCTTTCTGTAGCTATTGTGATGGAAAAAAAAAAAATCTATTAATTCTTGGCTCCTTGCATTTCATTCAACTTGAAATTCCACTAATCTGCACAGTGTCAGTACTCCCACAAAGTGATAACAAATGATCGATCATTATTCAATCTAGTTCACATAAACATATATATTAATTAATTATATAATAATAAAAAAATTTCCTCAAAACATATACAATAAAAGCAATAAATTGGAGCCAGGAGTTGCAGGATGCAAGAACAATAATGTAATATTCTACTCTATATATATACTCATGAAAATCGATTTAAAAACCTGAAAAAATAAGATTTTACCAAGAAATTAATTTAGAAATTTGAAAAAACAACAATAGCTAATTCAGTGCAATATCCTATACAGAGAATTGAAGGGCTGGAGGTGATGACAGAAGACAGAGAGCACAAAGGAGCGAGATGCAACTTCTTCTTCGTTGATCTTCGATTTGCATATCGTCCTCAGTGCTCTCTATCTTCTGTCAGCATCGCCCCATCGCTGCCCAACTCGTCGTCTGTTAGGAATGTAAATTTCATTAAAAAGAGATCGAAAAACGAAAGATGAGATCGAGTCAAACAAACCAAATATTTGAAGTATATTTGTGGAAATTGATGGTATTGAATCTTTAGTTCTATGGAACTGTGTTGGGTTTTGGATGCCAAGAGGAGTTGCTTGTCACTCTCTATTTATAATGGTTTGTGAGGTGTGTAGATGGAATTATAATTGCATTAATTTGCATTTTATGGGGGGAAAGACAGTTTAGTATAATTACTATAATAATAATATATAGATTTAAATAATTTGAAAAGAATCAATCTTCAGGGGAATAACACCATTCATATCCCGCCCCTCTATCTTCCTCTTCTTCATATATTCCCTCAATTTTATAATATATCTTTTTTATCATGATATAATTTTTTATAAAGAAATTTCCATCCATAAAACTCTGAAGTGTTCTGCCATTGCCCATAAGTTATGGAACTCTGTACGTGCAGGATAATCTTATCCTGTCATTTTTTTATTATATTAATTAATAATTAATTTAATTATAAAATAATAAGAATAACTAAAAACAGATATTTTACGGTTTTGCTAAGTGGGGGATATAGTTAAGCACTTAAGCATACCCAATTTGGAAATAAAACCCTAAAAATTTAATTTTAAAAATAAAAATCAATCAAATTTAGGAGACTGTTTCCCCTTATCCATGCTTAAAGTTAGAAAAATCTATTTTGGTATTGGAAAAGGCTTATTGTTGTATCTCCAGGAATTGTTTATCTATCCATGAAAGTTTCGACCGGCCTTTTTTTTTTTGGTGGCCTTTCTAATATGTCCTAACTCCTAAGCATATAAGTTAAGATTCCTTAAATCTCAATGGATACTCAAATAAATCTATTTAAAAATATCTAAAAATAAATAAATATTTAGTTAACATTAATGCTTAACCTATATTCTTAAAACATAGGTTAGAAAAATCAAAATTTTAATTAAATCATTAATGTTCCACCAATTCGGTAAATTAGATTTTCCACTAATAATTTGCACCAAAAAAAAAAGATTTTCCACTAATAAAATAATTTTGATGAATTAAACGAATTTTGTTGTATATATATATATATATCTAAATCTAAAACCCTACAAATTCCACATCATAAATTACTATATTAGACATGAAGCCTAGAGGCTTAAACCTAGCTTAACCCTAATTCTACACAAGTCTAGCGCCCAAAAGCCTAAACCCCTAAAGTCAATGTTTAAACCTAGATTAAGAATACCGAATACTAATCCTTTATATACATTTCCTAAACTCTAGCCCTAAGCCCTAAACCTCCTAAGTCAACCCTTAAATTCAGATTTAATTTTAATATTAAATTCTAAATTAACTTAAACCCTAAAACGCGTATCTATGAGAATTAGTGTAGGTCTTGTCCCGTGCAAGAAGAAAGCATTAATACAATATTATAAATAATTTAGATAGATTACAATAAATAATATAAATAATAATCTAAATATAAATAATTTTTCCTACCAAAAAATAATAGAAATATAAATAAAATTAGTTCAACAAATTAAATATAATCTAAATATCTTTTATCTAGATTCTCTCAAAATATAAATAAAATTCTCATTTATTCTCATTTATAAGGTTAAAAGTTTTTCCTAAACTATCATTAATTGAATCTCATGTAATTTAATATATAACTGATTTAAAAAAATTTTATTAAATATATAGTATATATATTATTACATTATTTTACTAAAATATCTATACACGGATTGATTGTGGCTACATATTATGGCTACATAATATTTTAATAAGTTATTGTCCTAAAAAATAATATAGATATAAATAAAATAACAATTATAAAATAATTAATTTTCATATAAATAATTCTTTCCACCAAAAATAATCTAGATATAAATAAAATAGAAAATTTAATGAAATATACCTTTAACAAACATTAATTAGGTAATTATACACAAAAAATTTAATTAGCTAAACTTAACCCCCTTGCTGAAGATGTTTCAACATCGTTAATTAAATGATACGGAGTATTGAATTTAGTCATGAATATAGGCACTCCTTATTTTCAAATGATCTTATACCTAAAACCAAACCTTAGAAGTTAGACCCAATCAACTTGAAAATGGAGACATAAATTGGTATTAAATTTTCGTATGAAGCTATAAAATTTAGTTGCCGATTTTTTTTGGGTAAACATCTATGAATTTACACCTAATTTATATATCTTCCTAATTAAGCAAGATCCACTAAAAGAATATTTCAAAATTTCAAGGATGCATGCCATTTTTCTTCAAAGCTACTTATAATTATAACCTAAATTGAGATTATTTAACATGATTATGCTTGTATTTTTTTTAAAATTATAAATTATTTCAAAAAGAAAACACTTTGCAATAACTATTGATATTATTGTCAACATAAGTGAGTATATATTTCGTTTTAAAATGTCTAAAACTAATTTACAAAATTTACATTCCATTCCTTTTTATTTCTTAGCTTACCGATCATGTAATAATATTTTCTAGTAGTCGAAGTCACTTTTTGTTTTTTTGACAATAGGCAAGAAGTAGATCGACAAAATGATGGCTTGATAGACCCTAAGCAGAGGGTCGCCAATAAAAACAAAAGGAAAAAAAAAACCACAAGTTAAGAGCTAAGATTATAATAACAGATAAATTTATATATAAGTAAAACATCTAATAAATAGAGCCATTGTCTCTTGATATTTGATCTGGTGGCTTAGGTGGCTTGCATGCAAGCTGAGAGAATTGTTGACCTTTGCATAGTTGGCTTTGAAAGTGGTAACAGTTGCGGCTCTGATTTCGAATGCGGTGACAAGCAAGCTCATCTACAGATTCTTGTGGTGTTGGAAGGAAAGCCCCCTATCTAGCCCCAACCCTGAGGTGCTAATCTCCAAGTTGAGGTTGCGAGGAAGATAATTTTCAGAAACAAAAAATAGTTTTAAAGAAGATTTGATTAACAAAATTTGTGTTTAAAGCATAAGGTTGTTTTTGGATTTTTGAAGGTAGAAAAGTGATTTTAATTTTGGGATTCAGGAGGGGTTTAGATTTAAGTCAATTGAAGAATCTGTGTTGCCAGCTAGAGGTCCGTGGCCAACATGAAAAAGTTTTATTGAAAACTTGTGAAAATTTTGTGTTTGAAAGGTTAATGTTAGGCTTGTTTGAAGGTTGTGATGGGTAGTGGTAAAGACGTTGTAGTGATCCAGGAAAAGGGATTTTTTTTTTGAAGAAAAAAAAAACTCTCTTCTTCAAGGTCCCTCCGGTGTTGAAATTTAGGACATTGTGTTTGGATTTAAAAGATTTGAGAGGTTGGGGTGGGGAATTTGTTTGGATAAGGAGGGATGGAAATGGATTTGGTAAAAGAGATTTAGGATTGCATGGTGGCACCGCCAATTGTTTTAGTAGTCGATTTCACTTATTTTATAGTTAGAAAAACTTATTTGAATAAAAGCCTTATTTTGCTAAAAATTTATATCATTTTTTGCAAATTTAAACCTGAATATTGTACATGACTCACAAATTTGAACCCTGAAATTTATAATAATTTAATTAATAGTTATAAATATTTACATATTGTTAATAATTAAATAAAGTTTGTAAAGTTAAGATCAACCTCAACTTCACCCACAAATAAAAATAAACCTTAGTACCAGGCGCGGAACCAGGATTATGATATTGGATAGGCTGGATTTGCATATAATTTTAATTTTGTCCTTGTCTATCACTATATCTGAGGACATGGCTTTGGATAGAGACCACTGGAGGTGTTGCATTCAGGCTAAAGTTGCTTAGAGTTAGGGGGTGTGATGTTGTATCCATTTATCTTTGCTTCTGTTTTGTCCTTCGTTATGCATTTGTTTGGCTCCTTGTCGTTCAATGTGACCTATTTCCCTGTGGCTCTTGCTTCCTTTCGTTCTGGGTCTTTCGGAAATACTCTCCCGACCCAGTCGGGGAAAGAGTACGTACATCCTGACCCCCAGACCCTGCTTTATCGCGGGATATACTGGGTTGTTGTTGTTACTGTTTTAATCTATATTTAAATTAGCAATAATAGAGGTTTTATATATAATGGATACAATTGATCCTTGTGGTGTGGTGTATATTTTTTTGAGGGAAAAAATGGCTTCAATTTTGGCAGTGGACCACATGTAGAAGGCACAAATAGGAAAAATTAAAGTGGGTAACAACCACACACAAAGAAAAATTCGAACTTGGGGTTATACTGTCCCTTCTTCACTCTCTACCAAATGGGCCAGTTAAGTAGTATGATACAAACACACCTATATTATATATTACTAGTAAAATGGGGTGGGATGTAACACACAACAGTCCAACCCTAGTTCCATCTCTGCTTAGTACATCCTTAACTTTTGAAGATGGGGAAATTTGGTGATCAAAATGTTCTCAGTAAGTACGGTTTATCTTGTACAGTAAAAACATCTAATAAAGGAAAATGCTATATATACATTTTTTGGTATATTTTAGAATTCATTGCCCTTTCACAATTTAGGATACAGTGAAAGATTATTGAGATTTTTTTAGGATTTGCTCTTTTCAATATATATACAGGGAAGAGGAGTCATAATTTGAAGATTTCGAAGATCACGAGGTCGAACGATTATGCTTTTGATGCCGAAGAAGACGTCAGAGATGCTGGTGATTGATCTACTCAACATATCTTCTTACCACTGAATCGATCATCTTCATCATTGTTCCGGTGAGCACCAGAACTTCCTAAACACTTATTGAGATATGATGTTTTCAAGACTTAAACATTGTTGTAGCAAATAGAAATATGCAAATAACAACTACCTGCAAGGTAAAATAAAAGTGAAAGAATGGGTAATCAAGAAAGAAAGAGAGGTAATCACCAATATCACAAATTGAAACCAAGCCCAAACTAATATAAATAATAATAAAAACAAGAACTCGGAGGGATCTATTGGGAACACCCACCTAGAGGCATCTACAAAATAAATACTGTAGATGACCCAGGCAAACCATCAGGAGAGTGCAACATTGGGGATATTATTCGCGATTGTCATGGCAAGGTTATTGACATTTTCCAAAGAACAGTTCAAAATGGAACGGTCCTACAATCAGAATATATTGCCTTTTATACAAGTGTCAAGATAGCTCGTAGCAAAGGTCTAATGAACATCATCGTTGAATGTGGCAATCTCAGCGTTGTCAAAGCAACAGAAGACCACAACAACACCCCATGGAAAATCCTCAAAACAAGATGATACGAAGTATGAAAAACAACTTCAATAACATCATATTCAATCACTGCTATAGAGAGAGTCCAGTGCAAGTGTCAAGGTAGCTCGTAGCAAAGGTCTAATGAACATCATCATTTGAATGTGACAATCTGATCACTGCTATAGAGAGTCCAGTGCAAGTGCTGATGATATTGCCAAAGCTAGAAGTATTTGTAATATGAGGAATATCCCCTTCAATAGGGAATTATGTGATATCGTCCTTTTGGAGGATCAAGGATGATTTCTGCATGTAGAGACATCCTACTTATTGTCTATTATAAAAAAGAAATTAAGAAAGAAAGAAAGAAAGAAAGAAAGAAAGAAAGAAAGAAAGAGAGGTTTTATCAAGAAAAAAAGGTATATAGATATTAGTCACTTTCGCCTAATCGTGAATAACTTCATTTCTATCTAATCTAGTATGACAACACATCCATGTGAACATCTTTGTCTCTATACCACCATAAGCCTCTATATGTCATGAATAACTTCATTTCTATCTAGTCTAGTGTGACAACACATCAATTTGAAATTATCTCTACCACCATAAGCCTCTGTCTTGTGCATCTGTGGCCGCCCAAACACTACTACCCTATACAACAAGCTAGCCAGGTCTCACCGGTGTCTCATAAAATTACCTTTGAGTTTAAGGGGCATTTTCCTATTACACAAGAGACTCGATGCTACCCTCCTCTTCTACTTAATATCTTCATCCACTCATATTCGTCTCTCTACATCACCGATCTTAAATACTTGTAATTGTTTTTATTTAATACAATATCCTCCCTTAATATCAACTTCTCTTTATTATCTCACACTCCCCCCATGATGAACTCCATGTACATATTTTTTCATCCTGCTCAATCTAAAACCTTTGGCTTCAAGCATGTTCCTCCAAAGTCCAAAGCTTGCTACTAACTCATACTCTCATCTCATCAAGCAAAATATAATATATCATCTGCAAAAAGCATACACCATGACACCTCATCCTGAATCTCTCTTGACAGTTGACACCATGTTCATCACTACAACAAAGAGAAAACGAGCTTATGACTAACCCCTAATGTAAATTAAACCTATCTTTATCGTAAATTACTCAATGCCCGGCCCCCACCTGACTTAGAGACACAATTCAAAACAATGTCATACATGTCCAAAATGTCTTTGATGTACATTATATTCGTGAGACCTTCAGTTCCAAACATCTCAACAATATATGGCTCTCTAAGAACTTTGTTGTATGCTTTCTCTAAATCAATGAAAACTGTATGCAATGTCTTTTTTCCATTCTCTGCAGTTCTCTACCAACTGTCTCATCAAATGTAAAGCCTCTATGGCCGACTTATTGGGTATGAAATCAAATTGGTTCTTGGTTATACACACAAGCCTTCCAAACCTTACTTCAATCACTCTCTCCTATTATTGTGTGGCTAAATAGTTTAATGCCTAGCTCTATGGCCGACTTACGGTGAACATTTTTACATAATTAGGACGGTGAAGATGGTGCTCTAAATGTCTAATGATGAAACTATAGTACCGTACATTTCAGTATATACATTCCTGCAAATGTGTTCAAGTTTTTCTTGCCCCTTGAGAAAGATAGACATTCTAATTTCCCCTGACCTCTCAAATCTGCTGCAGGGACAGGATGTACTTATTTATTAATTTTATTGATTCCAGAAAAACCCTAAATCGGAAAATGCCGTCCTAAGCTGAAAATATAATTAAAGAATATCAAGAATGATAGCCCTTCTTCCCCAAATTTGGAATTAGTCTAAGGAATCTGTCCAGGCTCATGGTTTTACAGTTGTAAGAATGGCTACTACTCTCCACGCCTTTTTATCTTGTATCTATCTAATGCATATATTGAAATCAGCAATTGTCTGTACAACATACATTTGATAAGAAGGTAGATGTTTCCTTGCAACAGGTTTAAAAGTTCTTCATTCTTCATTTAATGACCCCCTCATGACAGAGAAGGTTAGGTATTTTCATTTATATTGAGTTTATTGGATTTTTTATATAGTTTTTTTATTTAAAACATTAGGGCTAATAAGTTTTCTTAAAGTCTAAAGAATTTAAAAGAAGTGAGAATAAAATTATATTTTGTCGACCTATCTTAAGAAGCGTGCTATCCACCGTTCTTTTTTTTTTTCCTTTTTTTTTTTGTCCAGTTAAGCCTAGCCTCTTTGCTTTTCTTTCTGATAAATAGCAGAGCACTATATGTACTTTCTATCACATTATATCAGCTCATACAAAAAGGTATAGACCCAAAAGCAAAGAGAGGGAGAAGTATCATGTTCTATTTTGGCAATTTGCAGGCTAAGAAAGTCCCCACTTGATCAGACTCTCCATGATTATTCATCTGTGGAATTCAATGGATCCAAAAATAAAGATATTTGGTAATGCCCAACCACACATTTGAATTTTACAATCAATAAGATTCGATCTCCAAATATGAACTAATGAATTGAATGATTTGTTTTGCTCACTTTGACAAGTCAAAAGGAAAAATACCATCAGCATATATATGTTAATTTGATGTAAACAACTCCTTTTTACTACTATGAAAAGAGGTTTGAAGCTCCGCATTATCAACAGTATGCAGCATTAGTATGTTCTTGAAGTAAAAAAGCTATATGTTTACTCTTACAAAATGAGTATAACTTAATATTATCAACTGTGTTAGCATCTAATGCTTCAGACCTGAAGTTTCGAGAGTTTCCTTTATTTATACCAATGTTATTACACCCTCTTCAATGCATGTAACCCATGGATTGTTGAGGTTTTTTTTTTTTTTTTAACATATTTATGTTATTTTATGTATAAATTGGACGATTTGGTGATGTGGCAGTGGTAGAGATCGCCGGAGCTAGTGCATTTCATTCGAGGAGTTCCCGTTTGAAGATCCTTCACAGAAAAACCATATCGTCAAACTCAACCGATCGAAACATTATTATCAGTACGAAACAAAGGTTTTTGATGATATGAGGTGCAACAATTAAGAACATGATGAAAGGAAAGTGGGTGGGTTTTAGTGGGGAGCTAGGCATGACCGTAACCCAAAGTTGGTATGTGTGGGCCATTTGTGACACTAACAGAAGTAGAACAACTCTTAGAGGTAAGGGAGGAGAGCATACTGGTGGACGTTAAGTGTCGTGGTTTAAACTTCTCAAATAGTAACCCACTTTCTAACGAATAGGTAGTATAGATAAAGCAAGCTCCCATAGATAGCGTGTGTTTTGTGTGCTTCAATTGCTAACAATTCAGACAAAGTATGCAAACATAGAACTTAGAGAATCGACAGTAATGAAATAAAGTAACAAAGCAAATGTGAATAAGAATAGAGAGATATGTGGATGATTTCACACGCTCATTACAACATGGTTGGTTTCTCGATCATTGGGCTTCTTTCTTTGTAATCATTCCAGCTCTTGGCTTATCTAGACACCCTGGGTTGCCTTAAGTCACACAATCACCTGGGAGTCCCTTATACTCTAACACGGGGGTAAGCAACAAAGCTATCCAAGAATACAACATCATCAAGATCATCCTGCTATGGTTCTAAGGAATGTGCCTGTCGCACCCTTGGGTTGTCAATCCAGGCATTCGCTTATCTCCGAGTTAGTCCCAATCAAGATGTTATCTCCTTATACATCACAAGGACATGCTGGCTACTATAGTTGTATTGACTTCCCTGCAGAGAAAGTAGAAACCTAAGGCAAGCTACTCCATCGAGGTGATCAATCAAGACAAAAGTAACAACATAATATGCACAACAAATGAGATAAAATAATACTACCTCCGTTCATAAATAAGTGACGTTTGACTTTTTGACACATTTTTTAAGGAGTTAAAAACTATATAAAATATAAAGTTTTTAATTGATTTTTTAATAATTTTATACATATTAGTTATAAGTTTAAAATTATTTAAAAAAATTAATAAAAAAGTTAATATTTTATATAGTTTTTAGCTCCTTAAAAAACGAGTCGAAAAGTCAAACAACACTTATTAATGAACGGAGGGAGTATTAAATAGAATAAACCTGAAAATTAGCCCTCACAATACACCAAACCATGTCTTGAATCCCGAGAGAGAAAGTAACTAACCAAACATGGCTTAAGATGAATATAAACTAAAGAGAATTGACCGTTTCAAAGCGGTGATTGAAAACCTTAGGGTAGAGGGGTATTTATAGCGGTAGATGGCGGAGAAAAACCCCTAGATTTGACGTGTTTAGGGGCTAAGCAAAGATCTCTAAAGGATAAGAAATAATCCTCATCGGATAAGGATTAAAACGTCCGACTTTATCTTATCACGGCAAGCGCCCAAGCAAAGCCGGCGGGCGCCGCTCCTTGGTGAGTGCCTATGTTCTTTATGCGGGCATCTAACTCGACGGGCGCCTAGATCTCCTAGACAGGTGCCACTCCTGCGTCCTTAGTATTTCTTCTCTTCTCTTCTTCACTTGGATTCTCTAGCTTCTTTTTTGGTCTTCTCTCTTCTTCTTCAAGCCATCCTAGCTAGCTTTAGGCTCCATCACCATCTCTTCGAGTCGGATTCATAAATCTGCATAATTAATATAAAAAAGTGTAGATTCCGAACTTCAAATAGGAAAAGTATAAAGATGTGAGTAACTCTTATCTAATGCAACCTAAATGACCTTAAAACTACCTAGAATGCCTATACAAAATATGCATGCATGATCACATACCTTGATTGTTCGACATGTGAGAGGAGGTGCCTATGTCCATATATCATGAGTTGTCTAGTGGATAGAGCGTTATGGAATTAATTGTCTTATGTAAGTCCGTAGGAGGAATGAACCTGGCAGAAGGATCCACATAGATGGTATTGGCCTGTTGGAAGGAGCAGCACCCAGGATTCCCTGTGACTACACCATTGAAAATGGGCAGAGACCCGGATTCTACGTACCCTGCGTGGGAACTGCGAAAGAGTGGGTTGTTGTTGTTGGGAGTACCCGAGAACTTGCATCCAGCCGAACGAAGTGCGATGAAAATGGTCTAGCCTAATCCACGACCACGACCACTGTCGCGACCACAACAACAACCTCGACCATCGGAGTTATCTCGACCAAAATTATTGGTCTGGGGAGGGGGCAGGGGATTCTTATCTCATGGTGGCTCCGGTGGTGTGGTTGTCGCGACAAGACCCTTGACATCGGCAACAATCGCATTGCGCTTCTGACGATGAGTCGCCTCCAGACGGATCATCGATCGTGCTTTGTCAAAGTCAGGCAACAGTGGCGTTTGTTGAACGAAACTTGCCACTATATCATATTCCGATGTCAGTCCAGTAATCATCGGAATGACCATCTGCCGCTCGAAAAGAGGAGAGTCAGCAATCTTCAATTTATCAGCGAGATCCTTGAGGTGTTGACAGTATTCTAAGACAGAGGAGAAGGACTCTAACCAATAGTGAGAGAATTCATTCTTAAGGTAGACAACACTAGACTCTTTGTTGTTTTGGAAGATATTCTTCAACCTGGCCTGTATATGTTATAAGAGTTGTAGCGTTCGGTTCAAGGACAGAGAGAAGAAGATCCGAATAAATCGAGGCATAAATCAATAAAGGGATAATTGCATCAATTTGATCCCAAATTAAAGAGCATCATCAACATCCACGGGTCGAGGAACAGCGGCATTGATGTGATCAAGCATGCGATGAGCCCCGGATGCAACCCGAGAGAAATGAGTTGTACTTCGTGTTGGAGATGTAGAGCGTGAGCGAGAAGAGTTTTTTGATGTTCGAGATCGCTAGCTAGAGCATAATGGAACGCCGGTTTAGAGGACTCGTTGGCACCGTGGAGATTCGTTTACAGAGGGGGTAGGTGTGGGGACGACAAGATGGTGGTCGATGGCTAGTGCAGAGATCGGTCGGTAGGAGAGGAAAAGGAGGATGACGAGAAGAAAGGTGCAAAGACGGAAGGGAGGGACAGCTAGGGTTAGGCTCGTGATACCATATTGGATCTCACTGTAGAATTGTAGAATTGATGTAAAGTCCTCCTTGAGGGTTTCCATTCATTGATATAACCTATATATAGGTTACAAAGGTATTTGGCCTTAATGGGCTTTTGGCCCACTATACAATAATAAGACCTATGTAATCTATCAAACCCCCGCATTCGAAACTGGAGGGGCTCGTACAGTGAGACTGGAGCGAAAATCAATGAACAACTGTCT
The DNA here is from genome assembly GCA_037127255.1 of Persicaria tinctoria. Taxonomy (NCBI): domain Eukaryota; kingdom Viridiplantae; phylum Streptophyta; class Magnoliopsida; order Caryophyllales; family Polygonaceae; genus Persicaria; species Persicaria tinctoria. Next base: position 11,471,245 of record JBANSL010000007.1, on the reverse strand, counting down.
AGGTAAACCCTTGGTGAATATATCAGCGTACTGATATGAGGACGGGACATGTAGAACGCGGACATGTCCTATGGCAACCTTGTCCCTGACGAAGTGGAGATCAAGCTCAATGTGCTTCGTGCGTTGATGTTGGACCGGGTTGCTAGCCAGATAGACTGCAGAGATGATATCAGTGTAGACCAGAGTGGCCTTCATAAGAGGGCAACGGAGCTCAAGTAGGAGATTGCGGAGCCAAGAGCACTCAGAGACAACGTTGGCAACGCCCCTGTATTCGGCATCAGCGCTGGAGCGAGACACGACGGATTGACGCTTGGCCGACCACGACACAAGGGTGTCGTTGAGGAAGACACAGTAACCAGACGTGGAGCGACGCGTGTCAGGACAACCACCCCAATCCGCATCAGTGTAAGCAACAAGGTCAAGCTTAGAGGAAGGAGTGATCGTGGTGCCGAGCTCGAGTGTGCCGCTGATGTACCGAATGATCCGCTTTAAGGCATGAAAGTGGGGTTCCCTGGGTGCATGCATGAACAAGAAGATCTGCTGAACGGCGTAACTAATATCAGGTCTGTTGAAGGTGAGATACTGAAGAGCACCAGCAAGGCTCCTGTACAAAGTCGGATCATCAACCAAAGGACCAGAGTGAGCGCTGAGCTTGTTGGATGTATCGACAGGGGTGGCGACCGGATTGCAGTTACTCATCTTAGCCCGAGCAACAATTTCAGCAGCATACTTACTCTGTGAGAGGAATAGGCCAGACGAATGCCGCTGAACAACAACTCCCAAGAAGTAAGACAACTGACCCAAATCTGACATAGCGAATTCAGCACTTAACTGTGAAATAATCGACGTCCGAAGCGCATCAGAAGAGGCGGTGAGAATGATGTCGTCAACATACAGTAACAGAAATGCCATGTCGGAGCCTCTGCGATAGATGAAAAGGGACGAATCCGAGCGGCTGCCAATGAAACCCAAGCGGAGCAGATGAGAAGCAAAGCGCTGGAACCAAGCTCGCGGAGCCTGTTTCAGACCATACAGAGAGCGCTTCAGGAGACAGACGTGCTTAGGACGATCGGCATCAGTAAATCCCGGCGGCTGAAACATGTAGACTGTCTCATTCAGGTGACCATGCAGAAAAGCGTTCTTGACATCCAGCTGATGAATGGCCCATTTGCGCGACAGAGCTAAGCTCAATACCACTCGGATAGTGGCAGGTTTGACCACGGGGCTGAAGGTCTCATCACAATCAATACCTACCTGTTGAGATCGACCGTTGACGACAAGACGTGCTTTATAGCGCTCCAACGTCCCATCAGAGCGGAACTTGTGACGGAAGAGCCACATACAGCGAACGACGTTCGCCGCGGGAGGGCGAGGGACAAGAACCCAAGTACCATTCTTTGTAAGGGCCCTGTATTCGTCGAGCATAGCCGCCTGCTAATTCGGGTCGAGGAGGGCTGTTTTGTGGGAGGTGGGGATGGGGGAGAGGGAGGTCTGGGAGTCGGGAAGGACGGGGGAAAGAGGCGCAAGGTGAAGGGAGGAGGAAGCGGCGGGTGCAGAGGCGGCGGGCGCAGCACTGCTTGCGGCGGGCGCCGCCAGGGAGGTGTTCGACGCGGCGGGTGCAGCAAATGGGGTTGCGGCGGGCGCCGCCAGGGACGAGTTTGTGGTTGCGGGCGCTGCACATGGGGTTGCGGCGGGCGCAGCATTCGATGCCGCGGCCGCCGCATGTAGGTGAGGCGCGGGGGATTGTCGAGGTGAAGGGAGGTGGATAGCGGGGTGATGGTCAGTGGTCATGGAGATGATCTGACGGGGTTTGAAGACACCGGAGACGCTGCGGATGTGTGGTCTGTTGGTAGATGGTGGCGGGGGAGGTGGGGGAGGGGGAGACGCAGGAGCACCGGGAGAGCTCTGGGGAAGAATGAAGTGAGGGAATGGTGACTCAGACTCTGTCGACGACACAGGGGGTGTGGGAGACGCAAAGGGAAATCGCGACTCATCAAAGGTGACATGACGTGAGAGAATGATCTTGTGGGTCTTGATATCGAGGCAAATGTAACTGCGATGATCAGACGAATAGCCTAGGAAGACACATGGAGTGGAGCGCGGGTGAAGCTTGTGCGGGGCTGTGGAGGACTGGTTTGGGAAACACAAGCACCCGAAGGTGCGAAGGTGATCATACCTAGGCTCGGCATAATAAAGTGTCTGAGCTGGCGAGCGATGGTGTAGGGTAGTGGAAGGGAGAATGTTTAGGAGATAACATGTGGTGGATAAGGCGTGAGGCCAATAGGGAAGGGGAATAGATGCGTGGAAGAGGAGAGAGCGCATCATGTTGGTAATGGTTCTGATGATTCTTTCTGCCTTGCCATTCTGCTGAGAAGTATAGGGGCAAGACAAGCGATAGGAGATCCCATTTGCGGCAAAGAAGGAGTGAAAGTCTTTGTTGTCAAATTCACGGCCATTGTCACATTGGAAACATTTGATGGACATGTGAAACTGTGTTTTGATGTAGGTATGGAATCTGGCAAAGACAAGAACACTTGGGACTTGAAATGCAACGGGAAGACTCATAAGTAATGAGTGTAATCATCAAGAAACAAGAGGTAGTACTTGTGACCCTCCTTGCTAGGCACGGGAGAGGTCCAAATGTCGCCGTGAATGATATCAAAGGGAGCAAGGGTAGAGGTCAAAGACCGTTGGAACGGCAGTCTGGCATGTTTGCCTAGTTGGCAGGAAGAGCATAAACCAAAGCGTGGGTCTTTAGTACAGGTGACAAGGTTCTGGGAACGGAGGACATCTAGAACGGCAGCGCTGGGATGGCCCAGGCGTGCATGCCACAGGCTGGACGATGATGCCGAGAGGGCGACTGGACACGACTGACTGGACGTAGGAGGTGGTGTGACAGGGTAGAGCTCCCCGGTGCTGTTACATCTCATGCGAGTAACCCCCGTAGTAAGATCGTTCACAGAGAAACCATAGGGATCAAACGTAAGGGAAACGTTGTTGTCAGTAGTGAACCGACGGACAGAGATAAGGTTTTTGACAATCTTTGGGGCAATCAGGACATTGTTGAGGTGTAGTGGGTGGGTTGGGGTCTGTAATTTGGCGTGGCCAATTCCCGAAGTAGCAAGACGACCACCATTTCCGACGATAATAGAGTGGGCAGGGCCCTTAAAAGAAATAGATGAGAGGTTACCTGAGGAGTTCGTCATGTGGGAGGTGGCACCAGTGTCCATGTACCAAGAAGAGTCTGAAGATGTCGGATGCGTAGAGGAGAAGGCGTGATGCAGAGCTGGCGGAACATAGCTTGGGTCAGGCGATGTCAGAGAGGCCTGAGGACCGGCATGTCGAGGGGTAGGATATCTATAGTATCCAGAGAAGGCGTGATGTTGGTGATCGTAGAGAGCCATGGTAAGAGATTTTTTTTTTTTTTGATGTAAACAGGAGGTCGGTGAGGAGGGGAAAGAGAGAGAGAGGCGGCGAGGAGACGACGCCGGCGACGGGAAGAGGGGGTGGGGCGGGAGGATCAAACTAGGGTTCCGTGAGGAAGAAAAGGCTGTGATACCATGTAGAATTGTAGAATTGATGTAAAGTCCTCATTGAGGGTTTCCATTCATTGATATAATTAACCTATATATAGGTTACAAAGGTATTGGGCCTTAATGAGCTTTTGACCCACTATACAATAATAAGACCTATGTAATCTATCACTCACGCAATTGGATAACACCCCTTTAGTGTTTGCATTTCTCGTTCATTAACTTATATAGAGATTGCATAATTTGCATAGCTTACCTTATAAGTTAGGTCAATAATATAAATATATATACATGATATTATTAAGTATAAAGACTATTATACGCATGGTTAATATTTTGTTAAATTCGTGATCATTGATTGGTTTTTGGTGTCGACTTTTTTTTTTTTGCCTAAAAAATGTTTGTCTACCCCGGTTTCCCATGTCGATGAAAATAGGCAAATATTTTACTAGCACAGAAAGTCGATATCTACAAGCTTTTTTGAGGCAATTTTTTTTTTTATCGATATATATACACCCAAAGTCGATAAAACCATTGTATAAAGAACCGCCCATATTAGAGCTGGTAAAATCTGACCCGATCTGACTCACCCGAACTCGAACCCGATCGAAACTCGAAAATTTGGAGTCATCCGTAACCCGAACCCGAGACCGAACCCGACCCGAACCCGAAACAGACCCAAACACAGATAATCCGACCTGACCCAAACCCGATCCGACTCTAAACCCAACCTGACTTTGAACCCGACCCAACTCTCAACCCGACCCAACTATCAACCCGACCCGACCTGAAATGGTTATTTAACATCAACATTTTAATGCTTGAATGTTAAATATTTTTTTTATTTTAACACAAGTTTATGATTATGCTTTTAACATATAAAACACCAATTATTTTTGTTAATTGTTATCATGTGAAGAAGAACCCAAGTAAAATCAATAGATAAGCGGATAAGTCAATGAGTCAAGTAAGTCAACCGATGAGTCAATGACAATGAGTGTATTTAACCGAGTCAAAATTACATATTCAAATATTCAACCAAGTCAAAATCATTTATTTTAAATAAATTACATATTTAAATATTCAAACGAGTCAAAATCAATCTAATTATCCAAATTGGTCGAATATGATTCGACCAAAAACTCAAACAAACTATATATACCCACTTTGATTCGAAACTCAAATGAGACCGACCCGCCACTTGACCCGAAACCCGAACAAGCCCGACCCGCTTTGACCCGAACCCGAATGGACATGACCCGAAACCCGACCAATCTAAAATTCATTATGACCGAACCCGACCCGACCTGTATCCGATTACAAATTTTACCCGAACTGACCCGACCCGAACAAGTCTGATCCGAACCCGACCTGAATGACCGAATTGCCTGCTCTAGGTCATATAGTAAGCATATAGTAAGCCCGTAAGGTATTAGATCGAATGTTTTATCTTTTTTGCTTTTTTTTTTTTTTTTGACAACGCACCATTATCAACTACTCCAAGTTTGGTTGTCATTTCTATCTACTATTTGTTGGAACAATTGCGGCTTCTCACGTGCGCGCTCGTAGGCTGAGCTGTCGGCAAGGTAAGGCATTCATCTCTCCTTTAATTTATTGGATGTGTCATTTATATTTTCTATAATTTTTTTTTTGGTTGGAACGTGGATATCCCACCTCGGTTATATAGAGAATGCTTGAATAACATATAAGGTTGATGGCTACTCTTTTCATTGCCAATTGGTTTTGAGATGGAGCCCCGTTCCGGTTTATGTGTTGTTCGAGTCTCCCGTATGTGGACCCGCACACATGATCTTCCCCCTCCAGCGTTTTGACCCCACCGGGCCCAGCCGACTTTAACATGGTGTCAAAGTCGGGTTGTCTGGGCTTCGGATTAGTGGGGTTGTTGGCCTTGTTGACATGTCGCGGGCATTGGTTCTCATTTAAACGCCAACAGACATTAACATGGTGTCAGAGCCGGGTTCGGCTAGTTTCGGTCTGGGCTTCGGATTAGTGGGGTTGTTGGCCTTGTTGACATGTCGCGGGCATTGGTTCCCATTTAAGCGCCGGGTTCGGCTAGTTTCGGTCTGGGCTTCGGATTAGTGGGGTTGCTGGCCTTGTTGACATGTCGCGGGCATTGGTTCCCATTTAAGCGCATTTGGCAAGTGCAACTTGTTGGCTAAAAATGTCGTTGCACTTGAGGGGGCGTGTTGGAATGTGGTTATCCCACATCGGTTATATAGAGAATGCTTGAACCGAAATACCCCAAAATATTTTTGGGTATTTCGTTTTTAATTCAAATAAATAAATTTTTTTATATAATCGTTAGCATTATATTATTATGTGAAAACTAGGTTTGTGTTATAAAAGGGGTGTTACATGAAAAACATATAAGGTTGAAGGGCTACTCCTCTCATTGCCAATTGGTTTTTAGATGGAACCCCATTCGGGTTTATGTGTTGTTCGAGTCTCCCGTATGTGGGTCTGCACAGACGACCTCCCTCCAGCTTGTCTTTAGCCCCACCGGGCCCAGCCGACTTTAATATTTTTTAACAATTTGATCTACCAGACATCATCAAGAACTCGAAAATAACAGACAGACTAATTGTTCTAATATAACAAAGGAACTAAAATAACTAACAAAAGAACCAAAATAAAGAAAAAACTGAAGGACCCGCTCCCAGCCGATCACAAAATCAACTCAACTAGCATGGAAGTCGAGGAGGATCAGAGATAGACCATAAATGCCTTTTAATAAACCACGATACTTTTATATTTTACTTGATATTTTGATAATATAATTCGAGATTATATTACTCAATTCGACAATTAAATAATTATGAAAGTTTAAAGTTACATACTCTTTTAGTTTCAAATGGTGCGTGCCTTTTTAGGCAAAAAAAAATATCATTATAGATTAAAATACATCTAAACAGAAAAACTTAAAAAATAACTAATATCACGATTTTGAATTTAAATATTGTCATTTTAAATCAAAACGTTGTCATGCAAAATACTTTCATTTGAAACTAAAACTTTGCCGATCTTAACTGTGAAGCTTTGCTTAAAACTATAAACAAGATCCAATTATAACTCTAGAACATCGAATACAAGAGGAAGAAGAAGAAGGAATCAAAGTTGACAAAGATATCTTAGAACATCAATTAAGTCTACCTTGGGGTAACATAACAACGGCTGATAGTGCAAGATTAGCAAGGCTGGAAAATAAGAAATATCAACTACTAGACTACAATCATAAATTCTGGAAACAGAGAGCAAAAATCAAACATCTGAAGTTAGCCGACAAAAACACTAAATACTATCAAACTTCTGTGAAAATTAAAAACTTCAGGAAAACTACTTCCTCTTTTGATTCGAAGGATGGAATTACCCTTAAAGACCCGACTGAAATATCTGAGCAAATAACAAAGGAAATGGCAGAAAGGTTTATAAGTCATCAAACAAACACAATTCATCCAAATCAAATTCTAAATATACAATCACAGATTACCCAATTAGAAAACTCAAACTTAATTAGACCTCCAACAAACTTAGAAATAAAACACACGGTGGAAGAAATGGCTACTGATAAAACCCCGGGACCGGATGGCTATCCTCCTGAATTTTATACTCAGTACTGGAACATTGTTGGTCCATCTCTCTGTAAAGCAATCAAAGCCTTTTTCCACTCCGGAGCTCTCCTACGAGAAATTAACCAAACCTTTATCGCTCTTGTTCCCAAAATAGATAACCCAAAAAACATAAACCACTTCAGACCCATTAGTTTGTGCAACACAATCTATAAAGTTATAACAAAAATTTTGGCTAATAGGCTCAAACCAATACTCCCTAGGATCATTAGTCCTTTCCAGGGGGCTTTTGTGGAAGGAAGATCTATTCAAGACAACACTTTAATAGCACATGAGGTCTTTCATAGCTTCCATAGAAAAAAAAGGAAAGAAGGGTTGGATGGCTTTAAAGCTTGATATGGAAAAAGCTTATGATAAGATAAATTGGAGCTTTATAGAAGCAACCTTGATCAAGTTTGGTTTCCATCCCAGATGGGGATTCAATGGGTCATGAAGTGCATAACCACAACTACCTTCTCGGTTCTGGTTAATAATTGTCCTGGTAAACCTTTCAAACCCAACAGAGGAATCAGACAAGGTGACCCTCTAGCGCCATACATTTTTGTACTGGTCATGGAAAGTCTGGCTCGAGAGCTTCATATGGAAGCTCAGCTCGATGATGCTTTGATCGGTATAAAGATCACAAAAAATGGTACTCCAATTCCCTTCTTAACTTTTGCTGATGACACTCTCATTTTCGCAGAAGCCTCTTTTAAAAGTCTGCATACCATTCAGAACGCCTTAAATAACTTCTCTAACCTGTCGGGACTAGTTATAAACTTCAACAAAAGTTCTCTCCAAGTCTCGGAGAATGTTAGCTCTAATCTAGCCAGAAGCCTGGCCCAAGAAATGAGGATCCCAATCTCAAAAGCTATGGAAAAATATTTAGGCATCCCCATCATAAGTGGAAGGGTTAAAAATTGTGTCTTTGAAGAAGCTATTGATAGTGTCAAAAAACAATTATCGAAATGGAAAGCTTCGTCTCTATCTCAAGCAGGAAGAGCTACACTAATACAGGCAAATCTTAGTTCTAAAACTAACTACCTAATGCAAAATTTTATGCTCCCAAAAGGGGTGCTTAACCAAATAGATCAGATTAATAAGAACTTCTTTTGGAACAAATTATCTTCTCAACGTTATAACCCCCTTATAAGTTGGGATAAGATTTGTAAACCAAAAAGTGAGGGTGGTCTTGGTTTCAAGACGGCTGAAGAAATGAACATTAGCTTACAAATGAAGCTACTTTGGAAGCTATACTCTAACCAAGAAAACATATGGACTAAACTCATAAAAGAAAAATATCTTCAAACAGACACAATTCGACAAAGATCTTCACAAAACACTTCTTGGCAATTTGGTAGACTTCTAAACCTACGAGATAGATTTCACCAAGGGTTATTATGGCTCATAGGAAATGGAGAATCCATCAATGTCTGGGATGACCCATGGCTTATTGATCATGATTTAACAACTTACAAGAATGACCAAAATAGCAATCTAAAAGTAGCTGATCTAATCATAAACCAATCCGATTGGAATATCACTCTCCTAATGCAACTCTTCCCTCAACACATAGCCAATAAAATTCAAGAAATCAAGATACCAGAATGGAGGCCTAGAGATAGGCTGATCTGGAAGCCCAATCCGAACGGAGACTTCACAACAAAAACTGCTTATCAAATAATAAAAAAAACACAACAAGCTGACTATGACTATAAATGGATTTGGAAGCTAAACATTCCACCAAGATTAAAGAACCTTGTTTGGAAAATAGCAGTTGATGGCTTAGCTACAAAATGTAGACTTAATAGATATTTTAATAGAGTGCCCTCTCAATGTTGCCTTTGTAACACCGAGGAGGAAGATACTCACCACCTCTTCTTGAACTGTCAAGTAACAAGATCGATAATTAGAAACTATGAACAAGTAACCAACAAATCTTTTATACATCTCCAAAGAAGGAATCTCTCAATTGATGATATTATGCTACTAAGGAATCAAAATACAAATTTTGAAGAACTTTGTTTCATTTGGCAATTAATATGGGAAACAAGAAACAACATTATATTTAACAACAATAAACTAGACAATCCTTCGGCCCTAGTTCAAAGAATTCTAAATGATATTGCAAACTGGGAAAGGACAAATGAAGAGATAACTAAGATAAACCCACAAAATAAACGACAAAAGGCAAAATGGAACAAACCCCCAAATACAGTAATCAAAATAAACGTTGATGGCTCAGTGCGCCCCACTGGCCAGTGTTATGTGGGAGGGGTCATCAGGGACTCCAATGGTCATATTATTGATATTTTTCATCAGGAGATCATTCAGAGTTCAGTTCTCCAAGCAGAGGTTCTAGCTATTTTTACAGGTATGCAGAAAGCGATTGAGAGAAGCCTCAAGAAAGTTGTAATTGAAGGTGACAATTTAGAAGCAGTGAAAGCAATTACTGGATCGACACCAATCAAATGGGAGATCTTGCGCCAAATTGAAGAAATCATGATCCTTTCTAGTTCTTTTGATCATATTGAATTTAAGCATTGTTATAGAGAAGCAAATAGAGTAGCAGATTTCATTGCTAAGACTAGAATAAACTGTAATATGTCTACTCTCCCTTTGAACAGGGATCTTTGTAACATCATCCTTCAGGATGATCAAGGTTGTGTTCTGTTTTCCTAAACAGAACCATCCTAATGTTTGCCCACTGTAAAAAAAAAAAAAAAAAAAAAAAGTTGTTGATTGTCGATTAGAGGATGAGTGTATATATAGACCTCAATCCTCCAATCTCTCTAATTACATAATACTCCTCCTTACTTTCTAAAGTATATAAAATACCCTTATAATATAAATCTAATTACCCCCCCCCCCCCCTAAAGTTGGAGATGGGGTCTTGAAAACCATGCCCAACTTGAGTGTCAAGAATCTGTGTTGAGCCTCTCCAAGAGCCTTTGTCATGAGGTATGCTAGTTGAAGTGCATAAAGAACATGATGAGTAAGGAGGAAGCCTTCTTGATGTTGCTCTCTCACAAAGTGACGGTATATCCTCAAGTGCTTAGTCCTCTCATGAAATACTGGGTTTGCAGTTAGATGTTGTGCTGATCTATTATCACAATACAAAGGAATAGGACGAGGAATCATCACCTTCAACTGAGCAAACAAACCTTCCAGCCAAATCATTTCACTTGAGGCGTAAGACATTGCACTGTACTCAGATTCTGTAGAGGATTTGGAAATAGTTTTCTATTTCTTGATCTTCCAGGAGACCAAGTACGTTCTTCCCTAGTAACATGTAGTAGCCAAACAGGGATTTTGCATAATATGCACATGAACCCCAATCTACATCTGCATCCAAATCAAGAGATGAATCCGTAGAATAGAACAGCCTTGTACTGAGAGTTCCCTTCAAATATCTCAAAACATGCATTGCAACTTGATAATGAGGAACTCTTGGGGAGCTGATGAACTGGGAGAGATGTTGGACTACATAAGACAAGTCATGCCTTGTCATATTCAAGAATAGGAGTCTTCCAACCAAACGTTTGTAGACTTCAGGATCTTCCATTGGTACACCCTCATCTGGAGATATTTTAAGCCTCTTGGTAAAGGGAAGACAGCTTCTTTGGTATCCATCATCGCTGTATCTCTAAGCAAATCCAATCTGTATTTTCTTTGATGAATAGTCATCCCAACATATGATCTTGATATCTCTATGCCTAAGAAATATCTCACTTGGCCAAGGTCCTTGATAGTGAACATGGAATGTAAGAGATCCTTAGTTTTGATGATCACTTCTTCATCATCAGCTGTTAACAACAAATCGTCTACATACACAAGAGCAGTGACAATGCCTTTGGGAACCAATTTAATAAATAAAGAGTAATCTTATTTAGATTTCATATATCATAATGAATTTAAGAGTAATCTTATTTAGATCTCTTACATGGAATGTAAGAGTAATCTTATTTAGATCTCTATGCCTAAGAAATATCTCACTTGGCCAAGGTCCTTGATAGTGAACATGGAATGTAAGAGATCCTTAGTTTTGATGATCACTTCTTCATCATCAGCTGTTAACAACAAATCGTCTACATACACAAGAGCAGTGACAATGCCTTTGGGAACCAATTTAATAAATAAAGAGTAATCTTATTTAGATTTCATATATCATAATGAAATGAGGAACTTAGTTAGTTCAACATTCCATTCTCTACTAGCTTGTTTCATACCATATAAAGATCTTTTTAGAAGACATACTTGGCCTGAATCAACTTTGGTATAACCATCAAGTGGTTTCATGTAAATTTCTTCATCAAGAAATCCATGTAAGAAAGCATTATTAATATCTAACTGATGAATGGGCCAATTTCTCACAGTAGCAAGTGCTAAAAACATCTAACAGTAGTAAACTTGACAACTGGAGAAAAAGTATGTTTATATAGTCTTTATCCGGCCTCTACCTAATTGTAGCCTTTGGCTACTAACCTTGCCTTATACCTTTCAATAAACCCATCTGGTTTATATTTGAGTTTAAACACCCATTTTGAACCAATTTTTGCCTGTCTAGGAGGCAATATGGTTATCACCCAAGTCTTATTTTTCTCCAAGACAAGTAGCTCCTTATTCATGGCCTCTATCCAATTAGGATCTTTCTTTTCTTGAGTGAATGTATGAGGCTCAGGCACTTGTACCATACTGACAAAGGAGCTTACAAAATCATTTGAATAACTGTTAGGATCACCAAGAACTATAGAAAGGAAACTTTGAGACAAAGAATGAGTATTTTGAATTGAAGAACATAGAAAATCCTTTAACTTGGTAGGAGGTTTTTATTTATGAGCAGAGGTAGTATATTAGTTATAGTGTAACTATTGTGTAATTATCTTGGGAAACATTAATAGTTAATTACATATTAAGATTTTTGGTTTCGCCCATGTTCTTTTCAGTCATACTTGAATTAAATTTGCATGTACATTATAGTGGTTCTGAATTTTTTTACTTTATTTTTGGTAACACGCCACACAGTTTAAAATTTTATATATATTCTTGAAAAATCAAAACGAGAATAATTCACATCACGTACCTATTCAGAGACGAAACTAGGGGTGAGCTGGTGTTTGCTACATCCCACCCCATTTTAAAATTAATATAGGTATACTAATGACCATATTGCTTGATTAGCTCAATGGTAGAGAGTATTGAGGAGAGGCGGCGAGACGCAGGTTCGAATCTTGTCCAACGCTTCTACTTTATCCCTCCTTCTTTGTCATTCTTTCTCCTTTTTTTGTATTTTTTATAAGGAAAAAATTCGGCTAGAAAAGGACTAGTCGATAGCATCCTGACAGATGAAGTCTATCAGACTTAAATCACTATAGAGGTCCAATGATCAAGCAGAACGTCCAAGGTGTGCAACCTAATCAGCCGTTCTATTCCCCGATCGGAGAACATAAGAGTAAGAAACTTCTGACAAATCCGCTAGTAATAGTTTATTATCGGACATAATTAGTTCTATCTCCCATGGACAGGAGCTCTCATTATTTAAATGTTTTATTATTATTTGTGAGTCACCTTCGATCTGTATCTTGGGAATTTGTAAGTCTTTCATTTTCTGCACCCCATGACGGAGAGCAAGGGCCTCCGCCATGAGAGGGCTCTGTGTTCAAAACTTATCGAAACCCATGTGTATTGGTTGCCCTTCCCAGTCCCTAATAATATACCCACCCGTGCTATTGCCCCCTTCTATTGTGGATCCGTCGAAATTTAATTTGAAAATTCCATAAGGGGATTTCTTCCATTTTTTCCAACTATCATAATGTGGTCTGTCATGGGAGTATTGTTTTATACGTTTTTTTGGCCCAAAGTCGTCTTTGTCTTTATCCACCTGATTTGCCCTGACCCAGGCGTCCTTATGCATCTAAGCTAATTTGCTGATATTTGTGGAGGTATTTACCATTGATTGAGGGAATGTTAGTTGGTTTCTCACTCGCCACGTGGTTCACCAATGGAAGGCAAGTTTTTGTTTATCCACAGGATTCAGTTTCTTGTTCAATAAGGTGAGGACCGGTCGAATATCACGCGAAGCTTTAATTAAGATCTCGATTTGATTCCATAAATGGAGTTGATATCCAGTGTTGTTGGTGTTTATTGTAGCACTCTAGGAAGAGGTGAGTGTCGTCCTCTTCACTTCCATTGCAGAAAGTGCATGTCGTGGGAACCGCAACCCCCCTCGATGCTAGCCTCGCAGCCGTGGGGAGCCCAGCTTGGCAATTTTCCAGAGGAAGTTATAGATTTTCGGAGGGACATCAACTTGCCATATCTATGTGTTAGGGTTCATATCTCTGTTGTTTGAGCCCGAAACGAGTTTATAAGCACTCACTGTTGTGAACCAACCAACCCTATCAGGCCACCAATATAATCTATCAGCAAAGTCATCGTGTGTTAGTGGTACATTAAGGATTTCTGTAACTATTTATGTTGGGAGAACATTATATTTGCGGGGCAATTTACATATAGAGGTTGCATGCATGTATAGCCAATTGTCTTTCCAGAAGTTTATCGAGTGTTCATTCCCGACTTTCCAAATTAATCCCGTTTTAAATTTATCAAGAAGCAAGGATAATTTCCGCCACTGGCATGAAGCACCACCACTATGCTTATAATTCAGAAGAGGCGTGTTCTTCAAATACTTGTACATGATGAGCATTACCCATGGATTAAATGGTTCGGCTAGAATTTTTCACAAAAGTTTCATTTGTAGGGCCTCATTCATGGACTGAGATTTCCGAATGCCAAGGCCCCCATGAATTTTAGCCCCCCATGAATTTTAGCCCGAAACATTCTATCCCAACTGATAAGGGGGCTATGTTGAGCATCCTTATTCCAGAAGAACCTACGATTTATTTGATCTAGCTCGTTGTGGATACTTACGGGTAGCATAAAGGATTGCATCGTATAAAGGGGTTTAGCAGCTAGATTTGAGTCAATAAGGGTGGCTCTACCCTGTTGGGAGAGAGCATTAGCACGCCACTTCGTTAGTTGGTCTTTAGACAGACTATATCCTCAAATGTTTTCTTATTTACTCTTTTTTGTATTTCTTTTTAACTTATAACAGTATTATTTCTCCTCTTTTTTTTTTGTCTTTCCTTTTACTTTTTATTTTTTTTCCTAATTTTTGTCTTTCATTTTACTCTTATTTTTTTTCATGATTATCTATGAAAGATAATTAACTCTGTTATTGCTAATTTAAATATAGATAAAAAAAATTATTTCTAATTTTTAACTCAATAGATATAGTAATAAATAGGGGAAAATTAAAATTATATGCAAATACAGTCTACTCAAGATTATAATTCTGGTTCCGGTCATGTACTTGTTCTGTTGTTATTTTGTGTGCTAGCTAGCCTGGTCGATCCTATGGATCGAGAAAGGCCAAAAAGCATATTGCTCGCATTTTCAAACTTGATAGAGAGGAATATATGTACGTGGGACAATGGAACAACTCAAAATGCAATTCACTTTAATAATTCAACTAAAAGTATTAAAATCTTGGCCTAAAATCTAAAATAGTTTGGATTTTACACATATAAAAATAGGGTAAATTGCATAAAACCTCTCCAAAACAAAAATTATTTACAAAATCTCCCAGACTTTTTTTTCCAAAGAATTACCCACGGCCGTTTATTTTTGCTAACGATTTTAAATATAATTTTATTTAATAAGTAGCTTTTCGGAGCTTGTAGCTGGTTTTGATATTATATAGTTTTAAATAAAATAAATATAAGATTTTAGTTTAATTAACTTTTGGAATCATATATGGTTTTTCATCAACTATTCGCCCAACTTTTCGAAGCTTATGGTTTTTTATTCACGGGTTTTCATCAGCTACCCTAACAGCTAGGTTTCTCAAACATCATACTAGCTTATTAACCTACATTTAACACAAATAAGTCATCAGCTTCAGCTACCCAAACGCTACTCTTTTACCAAACATAGTCATATCCTTATTGTAAATTAAAACAATCAAATTGTCTAAGAAAGGAAATAATATACATTTTTTACACATAAAAATAAATATATGGTGGATGTTGTTTGAAGGTAAATCAAAATAATGGGTTATTTTTAATAAACTAAATCAAGAATTCCTAAGAATTGAAGGGTTAAATAATTATATACAGAATCATATATACCTAGCAAAAGAGTAAATCCCAACCTAAAACGAAATTTCAAAATTAGTGGCTTATTAATTAACAATGGCCAGTAAATGGCTAGGGAATCGACAGGTGTAAGCCAGGATAAAAGTTTGGTTGCTCATACTTTATATCATAAGTCAATTCAGGTATCCCTCATCTCTCAAATTGGGAGTGGCCTTGTCTCTTTGGGGGGACAAACCCTAAAGAAGGATATGCCGATAGGGTACAAATAGGGTGGAGGGATAAGAATTATGTGATTAGGGTTTGTTTGCCTTTCTTTATCTTCTCAACTCCCAATGCTTCATTTCAAGTTAATTCAACTTGCAACATTTAAAGTGGCCTCACCATGAGTCTATGACAACACATTGTGGAGATGCCCTAGGCCGGCCTCCTTTAGTTTTATTGAACGAACTGCATTCATACGGGAAAAAAAATCTTGCATACAAATTCTATCTATCTCTCTCAATAATAATATATAATAGGGAATTGAAGTAATAGGGGAAAAAATAGTAAAAGTAGAACCACCTTATTTATTTGTTGTACCGATTAAAAATTCTAGGGGACCGGGAAAGCCGGTTAAAAAGTTAGAAAAGGGGGACGAGATAAAATGGAAAAGAAAAGAGGGAGGGTAGGGATGGTAATGGGACGGGGATTTTCCATTTCCCGTGGAGAATCCTCGATACGGGGACGGGAATGGGAAAAATAAACGGGGATAGGTATGGAGACGGGGGCAAAAACAATTCTCCGCACGGGGATGGAGATGGAGATGGAGACGGAAAGGATAGTCCCCACCCCGCCCCGCCACCCGATGGGGAAACCCGCGGGATCCTCGACGAAGACCTCGTTAAACACTTGTATTATTTTAACATTTTTAATTATTATTTGTTATCAATTATTCTATCTATATTATATTTTTTTTATTTTTAAAGTTTAATATGTTTTGTGGTAGGCATAAACTTATTTATTATACTAAGATGAAGCTTATATCGTGGGATTTGATGGGAAAATCCGTAAGGAAACCCGCGATAAAATTAAATGAGGACATTAAACAAGGACGGGGATTTGGCAAGGATGGGGACAGGGACACTTTTCAATCCCCAAACGGGGACGAGGGAGTTTTGATAAACGGGGATGGGGACAGAGAGGGTATTCCCCGCCCCGTTGTCATCCCTAAGGGAGAGAGTGGGTCTATAGAGAGTCAACAAAAATCAGAAAAAGGAGGGAGAAAAGTCTCTCTAAAATCAGAAAAAGGAGGGAGAAAAGTGATTGTGAGTGAGATGGATGATAAATGGCAATAATTATTTAATGTGTGGTTATTTTGAAACTATTGTGTAATTTCCTTACTACCGGCAGCAGGATCCCATGTATTTTCTTCCTGATAAAGGGGAAGAACTATATCCTCACCCAACTTGAACTCACTTGTGTACACACCTCCCAGATCAAAGTTTGTTATTCCTTCAATAAA
The DNA here is from genome assembly GCA_037127255.1 of Persicaria tinctoria. NCBI lineage: Eukaryota > Viridiplantae > Streptophyta > Magnoliopsida > Caryophyllales > Polygonaceae > Persicaria > Persicaria tinctoria. Next base: position 11,454,432 of record JBANSL010000007.1, on the reverse strand, counting down.
CTTGTGCTCATCTCCTACTATAACAATAAACCTTACCATTTTGTACCATAATCGATCATAATATATTCGACCCAACTGGATCCCCTCATGCTTAGACATTTGCACAAACAGCTTGTGTGTAATTGGGCTTTCCATAAATTCGATTGAAAATTTTCAAATATCACTCATTTTCTCTAGATTTTCAACAGTAATGATAAAACCTTCAACTTCAGATTCTCTTTCAATTGCTTCATCCCAAATTGAGTAAAAAGGTTCAAGATTTACTTTTGGAGGCTCAATTTTAGACTCGAGTTCTTTAGGAACTTTTGAAGACTCGTAATGAAGAGTGTGCATGGGAGGCACTTTGACATAGGTTTCCTAGCCTTCTTGAATGTTGATCAATCCCCCAAGAAATCATTGGGTCGTTGCATCCTTGCGAGTGACCGATAGGCATGCAAGTTGAATCGGCGAGTGACATGAAAACATTTTCGATGAACTCGTTTATCTCCGTTTTTGAAGGTCCCTTTAAGCTGTCCTCCTCCGAAGACTCATACAACATTTCAAAATTTGTTGGCTCATGTCGATCGATTACTTCATTTTTGTTTGAATTCGAGGCTTCAATTTGTTCTGTGTCTACAAATAAAGCCTCATCCTCTTCTTGACAACTTTGCACTTTATCAAATTTTGCACTTTAAGAGTTTTCTTATTTGGGTCTTCGATCTTGCTTACCTTATATCTTCGATCCCACCATCAAGAAACAACTCCATCCGACATTCCGACAATATATGTCATAGATGTCTCTGTGATTAAATGACTTCAAGGACCTGATAGCTGATTTTTTCTATTGGAAGCAAATTCTTGAGTAATATGATACTTCTCTCCAAGGCATAAAATTTCTATATATTCGATCATCCCAAACCTAGCAAATAAGCATTACAACTCTTCCCACGAAATCGAGTACTTCTGCAGACAATGTTCTAAAAGGCGCTAGGCGGTCGCTAGGCGCCGGGTGGCCGCCTAACGCCTAGGCGGCTAGGTCGGTGCCTAGGCGGCATCTAGGCGGACTTAGAACAAACTTGATTATTTCCTTATATTTTGACGAATAACACTTGTCAATAATTCATATAATGTAATAATAATCCATAATATCACTCATAAACCCAAATTTGCAGTGCTTAACTAACACTAAAGTAAATAAACGCAAAAGTACATGTCTGACTAACAACTCTAAACCTCCTGAAATCCAAAACTATAAGTTCGACTAAAAAGCAAATACATCCCGACTTTGGGGATAAAAAAACCCTAAGTCAACTAATCACATGTTTAGAAGCTCAAATTGAATAATCGTTGGACTAGGCGGGACCAGGAAGCGCCTAGGCGTTTCCGCCTAGAGGTCCGCATAGGCTTAAAAATTCCTAGGTCCCGTCCCGCCTAACGCCCAGGCAGCGCCTAGGCGCGATTTCTAGAACACTGTCTGGAGATGAATCTTGATGAGAAGTGTTGGATTCTTGGACTCTTTTCACAAATCGGACACCCGTGAGCTGGGATTAATTGATTCCAATGTTGATTTCTCCTTCACTCGCATGGTCCTCATCATTTCCTCGGTCTTCTGCCAACGCAAGTTCCATTTTTCGCCTTCTAAAGTATCAAAGTCCGACTCAGACCGATGACTGGGGGTCGTGTGCACGGGCGCACATGCGCTAGTAGCCTAGCACACAAGCCGAGTGAGGTTCCATTCTAAAACCAATTGACAATAGAAGGAGTAGCCCACCGACTCATATACTAGGGCTTGTTATGTTCAACTTTCCGATGTGGGACACTTTTTGGTCTCATTCACATCTCTAACATAAAGCATTTGATTGCGAAGGAAATATATATAGTCACCATTGTTGTTCTATTCAAGTGGTGAATTCCTAATCACCAAATCGGAAATTGAAGACAAAATATGTGTAATAGGTCGGAAAATCAACTTGACTTTGATATCAATTGTTATGTCTCAAAGGACGGATAATAGAAAGTTAGGGCTTTCTGTGGAGATTGAGATGAGGGAAGAAGGTAGGAAGAAGAAAATCAGAATAAGAGAGAGAGAGAGTGAGAGAGGTAATTGATATAGAAGGTAAAGTGTTTGTATTATTTTCTAGATAATCCCCAATTATAAGAGGTACGGGTATTTATATCGGCCCTAGTCTAATACAATACCCAATATATGGGATCATTACATATCATCCATATTGTTTGTTTTCCAAATAATAGTGGTTTGTACCATGAACGCCTAGATGTAAGTTGATTTCATAAATTACCCAACTTTTGTTTGATGACGATAACATTAATTAATTAAATTAAACATGATTAGTTGATTAATTAAGTTGGTATAATAATGGACACAAACATTCGCTGTGTCGATTCAAATGAAAAATCAAATCAATGTGTGACCATTATATTCAACATTTATTGGACAACATTTTAATATGATAATAAGCACTTAGCATAAGAATACCAATAAATCCAATTAAATTACAAATGAGATTAGATTCCAAGGAATTGCAAATTTTAAGACGATTGGTAGGCCAATAGTTCATCAATTGATTTCAGTGAAGCAGGAGAATTTTCTACTATTCAAAACTTGCATTCTGTGAGAATATACTTCTCAATCTAATATAGAGAGGGTATAGAGTTTTCAAACACATAGGGTGTGTATGGCTGCTATATAAGCCGGTTAAAAAGTGTGAAATTATTAACTGTTAAAAAAATAAACGGGTTTAAACGGTGTATGGAAACAACAAATAAGCTTTAGCCAGTTAAAAAAAAGGTTTATAAATAAGTTGCAGATTGAAGCTTATTTTGAGGTTTATATTCCATAATTACTATTTTACCCCTTCTCTTTTATCTTATTTGGTTTGAAAGTACCACAATACCCCTAATAAAAACCAAATAAACTCCACTTTTTACAAATAAACTGTTTTTCGCCCCATACGGAGTTTATATTTACGAACCCATAAATCAATCTTAATTATTTTACATGCGCACTATATAATATATACTCAATTTAATTTGTCAAGTAAGATATATAACCATGATTGGATAGAACTAATTAAAGAATATTGAATTGCCAAAGCTTGTAAATTGATTAGATCTAACGAAATGATAGAAAAGAATCAGTTCAATATGTCACATTAGCTAAAGGCAATGTTATGTTGTTGATCATCTATTCGATCTACTAATAATACTAATATTTAAAGTTTTTTCGTATTGATTTATGACGACATAGCGGGCTGTGGTAGAACGTTGATGGATCCCTTCCTTTTCCTTGATGAAATACATATGCTATAGTACTAATTTGTGCATAATTGATAAAAGACAAAAGGATAAGGTATTATGGCTTATACATATTGGATATCTTGTGGATTATTTTTATTTTCGGACTAATATGAGTTAGGTTAAAATTGCTTTATTCTATCCTTATATATATATTTTCGGTTATATAGGTTAAGATAGATAATTCATTTTATCCATATATAGTTTCGGTTTTATAAAGGTTAAAATTAAAATGATTTACTCTATCCCTATATATATTTTCGGATGTAGTTATTTAAATTTGTTTAAATTTTATCTCACATCTTTTATTGGATTTTTGCTTAAGAATATATTGGATATATATTTTTGGTTCTAGAATTAATTTGTACAGGATTTTGTCAAACTTAATTTGGAAGAAAAAGATCTCAGCAAATCCATATCTCTCCTAGCATTAAGAAGATCTCGGCCAAGATATTTTAACAGCTGAAATTTGAATTGAAGAAAAACGTGGAGCAGCCAGTAGTTTTCTCCAACAGCAAATCTCGGCCAGAGAGTTTTAAACGCAGCAATTCAAATTCAAAATCCGGGAAGTTTCGGTTGTAGCATATCTACAGATATTCAACGTTCAAATTCTTGTTACAACTAATCAAGATTTGGGGAGATAAAAATCAGCAAACCCTTAGGAGCTCTCGGCTATAAAGACAGAAGAATGAGATCGATCAAAATACACCTTCTGCCAAGTCTTCACTGCGCATCAAAGAGCTCTCGAGTCTACAGACGCTACTGCAGATTTTATTCGCTTTCTTTCTCTCTATTTTGTATTCAATTCATTATCTTTGAGAGTTAGGAAGTCTTGAACTTCATAGTTTAATTCAATCCCTGTTATACTAAGAGTATTGATGCGGGACCATCCAAGACACCTCCGGACACGCATATACTTGGGGATGGACCTACGATTCGAGCTCATGAGAATGTTGTCATCCTCAAGAGGAAGAAGAAGGCTCCACCATGGGAGAAGGTCCAAAGGTGCAAGCTTGATGGGTCGTTCGTTTTAGAGTCGTTCAACCGTTTGACAGCTTTTCGACGTCTCAGTAAAATGAGTCGTACGGATTCAATATTAATCGGATTGGATCGTGCCATACCTTGTTGGAACGAGGACGAAGAGATCTACAACTTTCATGTTGAAGGTTTTTCAAGATTCGTCATAGAGCTTGGCCGAAACTCAACATCTTTGCAGCTGTACTGTTTGGAACGAAAATCAACGCCAAGTGCGCGGGCGTGCACCGGGGCTGCGCGGGCGTGCGGCAGGGGCGCGCGGGCGTGCGCGAGCTCGCTGTTGGCCGCTGAAGCCGGCCTCCCTTTGCTGAGTTTGGTTTCCTCCATGTGTTAATTTAAGACCTTTAATTAATTAAGTTATTTTTAGGATATTTTAAATAATTATTTTTATTTATTTTTATTAGAAAATAGTCTTTGTTAGGGTTATATTAACCGGCCTTTTCCATTGTAGAACGGCAGACGTCTCTTTTATGAAATTTCAGTTTGTGTGAAACACAATTGAGAGAAAGTCAATCGATTCGAAGCGTGGCTCATCGATTGCAAATTGGTTATAGATCTAACTTGGTTTGCTTTGAGTTCGTCAACCTCGCGAGAGCTTGGTGATCCAGGTAATCACAAGTCCCCTCCTTGTGCCTCCAAGTTGTCCGCTTGGTTGTGTAAGGTTGTAGAGGCGGGCTTTATAGTCGTTGGTATTTGGTTCCTACCCTCTACGGAGGCCTGGGGTCTTTGCCTCGTTCTATTTTAGTTCGAATCACCCATCTATCGGTCTTTCTATTGTTTTTAATCGAGTCTTTCATTGCTGCGTTTTATCCTTGTTCTTGAGTCTTTGCTTCCGTTCTTGTTATTTCTTGTTTGATTGTCGAAGATCGGGCCACCCTACGGCTAACCCCGTATCAAGTATCATATACTCAAACGTATCACACTTCGGTGTGACAAAGGGGACTTTTATTTCTCTGTATCTTGGGTTGAGTAGATAGAAGCGAGGTAGGCTTCAGGTTATAGAAGAGATGAACTTCTTCTAGGTTGTATCTAGGACTCATAAGGAAAGAGGAATAAAAGTTGTTGAATCCTACGGGTTGGATAACCCTAGGCGGGGACGTAGGCTGGTTAAGAGTCGAACCTCGTAAACAAGTCGTGTGTTATTTATTTCTTTGTTATTATTCTTACGTCTGATTACTTTGCAGAACTATCAAGGCACGAAAAATCTGTTCAATATCTTGAGACTGAGTTCAAGGCCTTAAAACTCACTATCCGGCCCTTGAAGTTGCTCGCTCTACACAACTTTGCGAAAAGCGTCTATACTCTATTCAACCCCCTTCTAGAGTATTTTTCTATTACTATTAATTACTTTCAGTACTCGATTCTTCAAACGTGATAATGAAAAGTAATATAGAGGTGGCAATTCGGTTGATCGGATTGAGTTTGAGTATATCTATTTGGGTTCGGGTAAGGTCGGGTCATGTCATATGTCGGCTATATTGCGTGTTCGTGTCAGGTTGGGTAGGTTTTGAGTCAAGTAAGCTCGGGTTAGGTATGTTCAAGTCAAAATGAATTTCAAGTTAGTCGGGTTGATTTCGGGTTTAGGTTCGGGTTTGTCACATTTTATTTTATTATAAAACTATGACCATTTTCTATTTATCTTAACAATTGATTATTAAATTTATTTAGTTATATTATGTCTCATGTACGGTAGGTAATTCACATTATTCGTATCTCTAAAAATGAGAAAAGTAAATTAATTACAAGAGAGGCTGGGAATAGGAAAATTAGATTACGGGTGATCCATCGTGAGGACGGTGACGGGAAGGGGCATATGGCGTCGAACTTGGTTGAACGGAAGAGAGATCTTGACTGAGGGTATTGAGACACAACTAGAACGGGAAAAAATCTCATACCCGAAAACATCCTTAATTACATATCCAAACTGTCTCCTAATTAAAATATATTATTAAAAAACCATTACTAGGGATTTTTCAAACAAAATGCAGAGTTTATATGGCAGACAAAACTATAGTCGCGACATACCCAATGCAGTCACAGTTAATGTTCATGTGGAAAATCTTTATTGAATCTAAGTTGTATCTTTCAGAAAAAACTTTTCAACGCATACTCATAATAGTCAATCAGAAAACCGACGCTTCTAGAATTTGCGTTACAAGTTCAGCTTGATGTCGGGCGACAACTTTTGTTGACTTGTTCTTTATTTATGCTCTCTTCTTCTTCTCGAGACCTCTTTAGATCTTGATTAAGCTCCTATGATCAACTTGACTTTCTCCAACAATGAGTTATCGACCCAATTCTTCTACTTAGATCCACATTTATCTGAAATAATGAATGAAAACATGTAGATTCAGACTCTACACTCTACCACATACTAAGTGAGTAAATATGCTAATTCTATATAAACATTTCGTCAATCAAGCATTATCGAGATAAAACATTTGAGATGAAAACTGACTACGAAAAATGTAGATAGGTAGGTCAGATATCCTATCTAGACTCGACCAGTATCATATTGTTAACATTATATTAAAAATTAGTACGTCCCATAAGATATATGTGAAATGTATTAAAATATACATGGGATACAACATATGGAAAGGGTGAAGTTTATGTTTTAACTAGGGCCAATAGTTCATGTTTGGACTTGGTATTGAGAGATACAGAATCAATCCTTAATTAATTGATACTATTTGGAAGAGGTCTATCGTCATATGGATTAATTGGTCGCTCACCTACGTCTTTTGCAGTAACCTAGATAAAATCTTCAAACTCTTGTTCTGCAACCATTCACTTCAAATAATTTAAATGATTGACCTGATGATTTGACTAGGGTTGACATGGTACGGTAACCACCAAAAATAGTGATTAATTACCACGTACTAACCACAAACTGGCCGGTGGTACGCAAATTTTTATCCCACGTAGCAACCACAAGTCGTGGTTACCGCATATGTGGTAACCACGACTTGTGGTTACCATCGGCACATTACCATGGTTATCAAGCTGTAATTCTATTTGTATTTTTGTGAAACCCATTCGCTACCTTTCGGTAGTCATCAAAGTTATCAAACGAACAAATATGATTACCAAAAATAATATAGTTACCACCTATTAAAAGTTCAAATAAATCAAGTTCACCGCCTAAAGTACAAAACCAATTCAAACCAGCCAAGTTCAAAGTCTTGAAAACAAACCAATTTCAATTGCTCAAACATTCAAAATGTTCCTGCAAGTTCAAACAAAACAAGTTCAAAGTCTTCAAACATTCAAAATGTTCCTACTATTTCTAGTAGAAAAAGTAGAAAGAACCAATTTAAATCAAAATCAAAATACAAAATATAAATTAAAAAATTAAAACTTAAAGGTAATAACAATAAAATATTAAATAAAAAAATAATATATATACTTGGTAAATGGTAACCATGGTATTCAGATTTGATTACCATTATCGTACCACCACCTACACGTGTTTACCACCATGTTGGTTACCACAAGTGTGGTTACCAACATAGTCGGTTTGTGATTGATACGTGGTTGGTATGGTAATTTCTGTACCATTTGTCAGCCCTAGATTTGACAAATCATTCAAGGTGTAACTAAAACGGGTCGAACAATAAGGCAAAGAACAAATGAGTTTTTGTTGAAACTCAACAATCCCAGAAGACAACCTTAGCCGCCATTTAGTGGGGCTTATGGATATTTTAAACAAAATTGTCTTCAATGATAACAAGAGATGTATCCACGACAACAACTAAAGGCTCCAAAAATGATGTAGTGGGAAGAGATGGAATCAAAGGAAAAGTGGACAAACCCAACACTAAGATGTAGGGAAAATCTTAGATGGACCAAAACAAACAGTTGATATTTTCAAGATCAACTTTGATGACTCCAGGCTACCATTAAGAGAGGCAACGACAAACTTCGTTATCCAAAATCACCATGGTTGATCAAGTCAATCCTCTAGCGCCAACTTTGAAGCTTTGTCTTGACCTTGATGGGTGAAGCCCTAGCACTCCACTTTGGCTTGGCAGTGGCCGGAGACTTGGGCTACTAATGGATCATGCAGAAGGTGACAATTAACCTCATGGTGATTAATTCAGTTTATGTTGTGTAACGTTGTCCCCTGAGAAATCAAGATGATCATCACCAATGCCCATGCCAACATCTTTTACAGCATTTTGATAAAGCTACTTCAAGCATTTTTTTCTATGAAGTGAACCAGGTTGCAGACATGTGAATTAATCTAGAACTGAAATGTTTTTAAATTCGAACCAAATTAAAGGAAGATCGATACCCATGGCCATGGTGATGGAGTAGTTGTTGCCGCGAGGAAGAAGTGATCCAACTGAACCAGTCCATTTTCTTTTCCCTTATGTGCCAAATTGGTTCCAGAAGTTGGGATTGGGGAGCCGGGCTGGGCTGGGCTTTGCGGGTTGGCTTGTTGGATCATTAGGTTGGGCTTTGGCCCAACTCTCGTCTGCTCTAAAAGATGTAAAATAATCTTTGGTTCGGGGCATTATTATCAGCAGTAGAATTCCATTTTTGAAGTTATATGGTTAAACAACGGTTGAGGAAATTAATCGACTTAGGGAGCAATTTGTGGAGTCTGATTCTAATGTCTACCATTACATGATACAGGAGAGGTGCGAACCTAGTTAGCAGCTAACTATATAGCTAGGAATGACCTTATATGGAATAAGATGGTGTACCCCTCTTGGGATTTTCATGTAATCATCCTGGATACAAAGGTTTTATACGAGTTCTCCCACAAGCTAAAAACAAAACATAAAATTAATTTCACCTACTATAAAAGAAAACATGTAACATTGCCCATAAGTTCCATAACCATCTCTTAATTGCATAATTATCGTGATCAACTAGCCCTTATAAGCCTTTCGGTAGCAATCCACAAGCCATTTTGTAGGTTTCTTTTAATATTAAATAATTAAATAATTTTAAATAACAAAAATGAAAGGATTAACGATTAAAACGAAAATAAAATTAACTTACCTCCTTCTTCCTTGTTTATAATATGCACATAGGAGAAGTTTACAGACCAATTTAAAGGGGTGAAATAGGGCCACTAGAGGGAAAAAATACAAGGCATGTAATTGGAGAAATCTAAGTGATTTGAAAGATAGAAGATTATGGGTTAGTATGGAACGGGGTTTATAAACAGGATAAAATTTATAAATTGTTAGTAAAAATAGTTAAAAATTTAAACATTAAGATAATCTCTGTATGGGGTGAAAAACAGTTTATTCGTAAAAAGTAGAGTTTATTTGATTGTTATTAAGAATATTGTGGTATTTTCAAACCAAATAAGATAAAAAGAGAAGGGGTAAAACAATACTTTGCAAAATAAATACCAAAATATATAACCTCATTTTCTAGCTTTTTTTTAACTGATTTTTGTTTATTTTAGCGCTCCATAGTCTATACACCCATAAACGTTGTTTATTTTTTAAACATTCCCAAATGCTTTAATTTTAACAGTTAAAAATGAAAAATACCATCCATACACACCCTATTTCTCCCTTCTCGACAACACTTCGATGGAAATGAAACATCTTTAAAACTAAATCACAAAAATGAAATACCTTTGAAACTCGCAAGGGGTCATTTCATCTTCTTTTTTGATCTCTATTCAATATAAAATCTACTATATTTAGACCATAAGATTTAACATAGATACATATGACTAGAAAAGCAATAATATTATAATATATATCGACATATATAATCATTCAATTACAATAAAAAGAGCCTTTCCTATATTCCTAAACGAATTTATTTTGTGATCTTTCTTGTGATCCTATATTTTATAGATGTCTTTGAAAACATGCAACACAAACACCATTCAAAATAAATATAAACCATACTCATTAAAATTGTATATTATTTTGTACGTGCTTAGTTTTTTTTTTTTTTTTTTTGATTAAGTTTTTGTACGTGCTTAATTGTTTATACGTGCGTGTGTGGTTATCCATATCAGGAATCTTGCGGCGGAGGCAACGAGTGGCTGAAGTGGCAGCGGTGGCCGTACGGGCAGCGCACCCCCGCCTGCACCATCCGGCACACCTCCGTCTTGTAGCGTGGGTGGCGCAGAACCGGGCGCAGCTCCGAGATTCCATGCGCGAACTGGCATTGCTCCCTGTAAGAGCACGCGCCGGTCTCTTGCCACTTGTTGCATATCTCGGTCTTGAACGTCCCTTGGTAGTACGCATCCACTTCTATGCTCGTCAATTTCACCTCCTCTTCCTCCTTCTGAATCTGCAATTGATCTCCGCTAACAAATTAATCTCAGTTGAGTGATAGATCAAACACGGAAGTCGAATTCAGTTTATAATTAATGTTAATGTATATATACAAAATCGAAATTGCTTTGATGCATTGCAGTCTACTCACCGTCCGATTCATGGTGATGAACTTGTTCTCCATCACCGACGGAGGATTATCAGTGCTGTGTTGATGGTTAATTCGATCATGGATCTTCACAAAGCCTGTGGATCGAACGGAAATGCTTTTAGGCAGAGAAGATCTCACCGCGTTTCTCCTCCGATTATCGGTCTTGACTGTGCTCATCGAAGTATCACCGATCTCCTCGCGAATTCGATCTCCAGGGAGAAAGCGGATCGGAGGAGATGCAGAGTGATTATTGGACCTAGTGGCAGCGAGAAGGCGGGAGATGATGCTGCGCTTGAGATCCTCGTTGGCGGCACGGAGAAGAACGTTTTCCTCGTGAAGAGCAGCGGCTTCATTGGCGAGGTCTTGGAGGCGCGCCATAGCAAGACGGTGGCGGCCGAGGAGGTCGTCGTAAAGCTGCCATTCGAGGATGAGGCTCGCCTGGTAGAGGCGGTTTTCAGTCACTTTGGCGTCGTCGACGGCTGTGGAGGAGGAGGAGGCGGCGGAGGGGGAACTGCCGGTGGTGGACTCCATGTTTACGGGGCTCCGGCCAGTACTGCTCTGACACGAATGAATGGAAGTGGAAAGAAAAGAGATATAAAGGAGGAGAGGGAGTGAATCCGGTGCATCAAGAACACCGTGGACGTGCACATACAGAAATAAACATCCGCCGTCGGATACAGATTAGATGAGATGGAGACACGTGTAGGGCGATGGAAGGGGTTGGGAGGTGTGAGTGCAGCGTTGGTGAGACACACCGGAGAAGTATCGCGTGCCGAATCAGGAAAGGTTGGGGGTTGTGGAGATCGGCACCACCGTCAGGTCGTTAGGGGTAATGAGTACTGTAACAGAAAGGTGGGGCCCAGGATCCTTCAAAACGTCGCCGTCTTAACACCAACCGTGCCGTTAGAAACAGATAACGCTGCAGATGTGGCCGACGGCGACACCGCTTTTAGGAAGGTGGGAGAGAGCGACCTGTGTTCTTATTCTTGATTTTGCATGGCTTACCGTTCAGCGTAGTACGAGTTCTTTGTAGCAAAACTATAAGAGTATCTTTGGATTTTCATACATTATAATTTCAATTTTAAATACTCCATCGTTTCTGCAATATATCAATATCTAATTTTAGGTTATTTCATGAATTTTATAAAAATCAACAAATACAAACCGATAGACAAGGAAGTCAATAAAGACTTTACTCTTGAGACCCACTAATTACACATAATTTGAATCATTGACCTCTTATAACGGTTACATTTCTCTTCCCACTAGAGTAAGGAGTCATTAGTAACAAATACAATAGTATATGCTCATTTATTACATTACAATTTTATTTTTTCACAAACTACAACTAATAATTTATTAATTATTAAATGATTATTTTGGTAAAGTAGAGACCAAAATATATACATTGAATTATAATTATAATTCATGGGAATTCAAACACACACACACAAAAACTACTACTCCGTAATTATGTATTATTAATATTAAGGAATTTTTTAAAAATGTATTTCCATTATCACATATGTAAAAAAATCCTATTGTCGGTAAAAGAAAAACTAATAATATTAATGAATATGGTTTCCCATAAAAAGAATATTAGTCAGTTTTAATTTGATGAGTTTACTCATTCGATTCATCATTACATTATATTTTTCATTTCACCGAAACTTTATCCATATTGAATAAATTTTTCATCCATAAGATTAAACCTTGTAATAAATGAAGTACATTTAGGAATAAAATCTTTCATGTGTAGTTTGTTAACTTTGATTAGTTGTAAAAGACAGGGCAGATCCTGAACCGTCATCTCGAGAATACTTGAAGGTAAATTTTTCATCATTCCGAGAATATTTAAAGGTATAAAAAAAATTCTTTTGTAATATTTTTCCCGGGTTTGGAGATGCTTTACGTAAAATATTAGAAAATTAACACTAATTTTTTTTTTTTTTTTTTGGATGCTTGAGCATCCCCAACCTAAGTTAAGCATCAGCATCAGCCCCTGGTAAAGGAGAAGATAAATTTTAAGGGTATAAAGATTCAATATAAATACTTGAGATTTGTTAGGTTGGTTAGTAAATTGGAGGATAAAGATGGGTCACTAAATATATTAAATCCATGAAGAAGCTTGATGGTGATGTATGTGTAGTTGCTTGGTGTTGAAGCACAAGGGTGGAAGAAGGGGTGGCTTGGAGGCTTAAGGTTTCAATTATGACCAGTTTGATTATTTAAGTTAACAAAAGAAAAAAATAAAGGTTTTATTTATTTTCTAATTTAAATGTGAGATTAATTACATTGCTTCTTTGTTACAACTTGAACCAACTTTTTGTTGCAAAAGAAAAACAAACCTCTTGAACCAACTTTGGGTACGTGAGTACCCGGCCAATAATAAATTCATTTATTTTAGGGTTTATTTGAGTTTCCAAAAATTAAAATTATTTATAGTAATTTTTTTTATAAGGTACAAATAAAATTAATTTTTCAATTTCAATATATTAAATTATAAACATGTCCTCATACACATGTGTTTATTTTTTTAAATATATTTTCAAGCTTTAATTTAGTTGGTATAAAGATAACATGCACGTTCGAATCCCGTACCTTTATTCTATTCTATTCTATTATAATGATCTAAATGACTAAATCCTATCTATAAACCATTTTTTTGTTTAATTAGTGGTGGACTTTTACTTTTCATTTTTTCAAATTAATGTTTCTAAGTTGTCTTAAATTTTCTGAATTGTTCTTAACTAGATGCTAAAGTTTATAGGGAAAAACTTGTTTGGGTGTTAAGCTAGTTTTAACTGATTAAATAGAATTAATAATCGATCTTTATTTTTATTTTATTTTTTTGAAAAAAAATCGATCTAGTTAGGAGCTAGAAACTTGTAGAGAAATTGCATGTATATACTTTCTTAACTCGCCCTTTTACATTTGTTATTTTGTATGTAAGAACACTATGTAATGGGCCGGCTAATGGCAAAAGCCCGATTACTTGTGTTGTGGTTATCCGAATTTTTTTTTTTTTAATTAGTCCAGTTCGACCGACCCAGTCGTTTTACATCTGGATAGGGCTCTTATTCGAGCTGAGTATTGCTTGTTCATATTCAGTTATACGAACGAGCTCAAGCCGAGCCTTAATTTTGACTCAAGCTTAAAAATATGCTCATATTCGACTCGTTTAGGAAATGAGCTAGCGAGCTCGAGCCGAGTTTTTTTTGAGCTTTAAGCAATTCTACTTGCTAATTATACCGTAACTTAAAGGAAATTTTAGAAATTCCATAATATTCGAGCTATTCGAGTTTAATTCAAACGAGTCGAACTTTGGACCGAGCTTAAAAATATGCTCATACCCGTCTCGTGTAGAAAATGAACGAGCTCGAGTCGAGTTTTTATCGAGTGATTACGAGTCGAATTCGAGCTACTCGTGTTCACATAACATCCTTCCACTTACAAACGACTCCATGTTTCCAAGGGGAGTCGAACTTCGAACCTCTTGGTATGGGATGTAGCCCCACAATCACTACACCAACCTGTGATTGGTCCGTGGTTATCCTAAGCTAACTCTTTTGGGTCCATGAACATATATGCAGTGGCGGATCCTGAAGCGTTTAGTTGGGGGGCGAAAAATTGATCTCTAATTTTTTTTTTCGAAAAAATCATCAATATTTAAAGTTTTTGGGTTTAATTATAATATTTAGTTATGAAGTTTAACAAATGATGAGTATGATAGAAGTATATTAATTTGGTAAATGATGTGAAAAATAATTTATATCGCTTTAGTTTTGAAATGTGTATAACTTTTTACTCAGTTATCGGATTTAAGCTTATAATATATCAAATCGAAGCTATCAACGAGAGTAATATGTATATTAAAATTCATTTTTGATTTTGGGGAGGGGGGGGGGGGCGACTACCACCCCAGTCCTTTAAAGGATCCACCCCTGCATACATATGCATAGGGCATGTTTAAGCAAACATGGAATTGAGATTGACCAAAGGCTTTGACCAAACTTATTCACTATGAAGAAGGATATGGAAACTAAGCCAGGATGAAATGCTAATTAAGCGTTTCACCTTGAAACCAGGCACAGCAAACAAGCAGCTTTCAATGCGTAAAATTATCCATATGAGAAAATCAGTTGCTCAACTGAATAAAACAAACACACTTGTCTGTATTTTCTTACTGTCCTAACAATGACCCGACTCCTACTTATTATAGTGCATTGTACACGCTCTTCTCCTCCTAAGTTAGGAGGAGAAGAGCGTGTACAAATGTGGTTAATTAGGAGTCCTAACAACCTTCTAACAAATGTGGTTAATTCAAGGTTTTTCCTCTGCTTCGGTGTGCTCCTAACAACCTTCTGGAAGATGGATGTCAGATTGGAGTCCACACCCGCAGAGACGAAGCTACAGACTTATCGTCGAATGAAAGGAGGGGTGTATGCTCCCTTGTCCCTCCCTAGCTCCGCCTATGCACACCTGTGAGTCTACAACAAAGCGCCCAATGATTCACTAAACCTATTTTCATGCGCATATTTTAGATTATAGTACTCCATCATTTTATGCATATTTTATAATTTTATTTTGATTCGTTTTGACTCCCTTGTGATTTTGTAAAATTTAAATCTGTTGGGATTAATTTGGAGATGATCTATTTGTGGTTGTCTCGATCAGAGGCATGGACTGATCGAGGCGAATTCCAAACGTCCCTTGTTGGGCTAGATGGGCCTTGAGCTGATAATAGAAAGATTAGCCCATGTTGTAATTTCCCATTACAAAATAAGACCCACTAGGGCCACTAGACTAGTAGCAGGCATTGTTTTATTGGGCTGGACTTTGATTTCCTTGTTGCAGTTTAATAGAGATTAGGCCAACTTTCAGAAAACCACCCTTAATTTTATATTTTTAATGACAAGGAAACCCTTTTCTGGGACAAACTCCGGATACGTGATCCAGTCAACAAGAGTCATACACAAGATAAACCGGTTTGACCCACTAGTAGAGACCAAAGCAAACCTTAGATTCTCACTCAAAGAAAGGGGTGGAGGCGGGGATCGAATCCAGAACCTCTTTACTCCCCCCTTGCTCCACACTACTAGGACACCCCGACTGGGACCCTGTGTATATTCTCGTCCTTGCAAACACAAAATACTTACAAAATTACAAAAATACATAACTGAGAAAATAAATAACATTTTGGATTCTAACTCAACAATACGTGAAAAATACATAATTTAGAAAATAAAATAACGAAGGGAGTATCTTCAATATATGAGACTGAGATAGGGAACTTCATCATTATCTTATTATATCAACAATTGCATTTTAGAACAAAGTAGACATATGCTAAATAAACTATATATTATGAGAGTGGCAAATCTGGGCAATTGAATTAAGAAGATCAACGGATGAGATTAAAAGTAACTTTTGATTATTCGATTGTATTGGGAAATTATTCGGTAGAATGAAATTATTCGGTGGTATTGGCGATTATTTATTAGAATAAAATTTACATTTTTACACTCTTTTTACAAATGAATAATTATGTAAAAACAGACGAATAATCATGAACAAATAGACGAATAATTTCTGAGTACATGATACACGATAAGGGTTGTGTACACCGGAACTAACCTCTTATGAGAGTAACATAAAATATAGTGGAGAAGTAAGCGAACAACTTGAATTGGAACATCCACATCCTCAAACACAGTAACAACATTAGCAAGTTGTGGGTCATTATAAGGACCTATAATTTAAACACAAATGATTTTGCAATCACATACTTACAATCTATAAGCACTTTCGGATTATCTAATGAATCCAAATAAACACAAATATAAAATCACAATATAGAAGCATTCTCAGGATTAGCTACTAAATCTACAAACAATATAAAACCCCACTAAAAAATCACAATATAGAAGCATTTTCAAGATTAGCTATTAAATCTACTAACAATATAAACCCAATATAAATTCATAATATAAAAGCACTTTCAAAATATAAAACCAATGTGATAGCATTAGCTTCTTGAATTTTTTAAAAATATTCACAAACTTACATCATCTCCTCCACAAAATCAAATTGAATTTATTAAAAGCCTTTTCAGAGGAAGTGAATGGTATTTCTCAATCACATCAAAAGTAGTATAAACATATTCTTGATCTTTGTCGACAAAAAAAAACATATTTTTGATCTTCATCCTCATTATTAGAATCTAGCTTCTTGATACTCAAAGAGAAGATCATACAACTTCTTCACCTTTTTAATTTCAAATGAAATTGTCTCCCCACAAATTTTATTGATCAGAATACTATTCTACACACTCCATCTTTTCTTTGGGATCGAAAGATACAACCATAGACAATATCCCAGTGATGATCTAACTTGATCATTTTTGAACTACAACCAATTAATTTGAAATAATTAAATAATTATTAGAGTTTATGCCTTTATATATGTATTAATGTATATTATTATATTTTGAGGAGCCTGACCATAAGATGGTGCTAATAAAAGGTTGTATATTTATTTGGATTGCATAATAAATTCACTTGGTTGTAACTTTAGTGTTGCAAGACCATGACAAATGTTTAATAAATTCATTTATTAAAGATTTGGCTGAGGATATCCATCGATAACCCACGCTTGCAATACCGAACGGGCTTGGAGCTCCTTTCCTTGCGCCTAGAGCTCCTTCTTTTTCTCCTACAGCAGTCCCTTCTCCTACAGTAGTCCCTTCTCCTACAGCAGCCCATGCTCCTACAGCACGCAACTCCATTGTCAACTGAGCATTCCCCTGTCGAAATGGAGGTGGATGAAGAAGAGTGTCAAGTTGATGAGGGTGAAGAAACTCCAACCCAAACATCGTGCCAGCAAGAGGTGGATGGATCTGCTGCTTCCTCGGGTAGACAAAGAATGCTTGTAGGGCTTGTGGGGAATAATGTTCGGTCAGTGTTGGAATTTAAATTGAAAACATATTTACCTTATTTATAAATTATTCATCTACTAATTTTTTTATTTATAGTCACTACACTGGAATTTGGACAAGCTTGAACAAGGTCCCTTCCGGTCAGAAGGAGTTATGGTTTAAAGAGTTCGAGGTGACAATAATAGAAGAGTTTTTACTGCACTGTTTTTATTACTAAAGGTTTTAATTTATTAATTATGTCGTATTAACTTGAGTAATGGTCTTGCATCCTTGTACAAAAGAGCTTTTACTGGACTGTTTCCACTAACCAAATGAGGAAGACATTTCTTCATCAAGCTGCTGATCACATTCGCAATGTCTTCAAGTCATGTCGTTCAAAGGGTACAGTACCAAACTTCCTAGGTGTTAAACAATGACAAGCAATGGAGAAGCTTAGGAAAACTGACAAGAACATGTTGCATCAAGTTGCGGTCAACAAGAAGAATAAGGCATCTCAAAAAGCAATTGATGTTGGGGTTTTATCGAGGTGGTTCTCGCAAACTCACGAAGCATTTTGAGCTAATGGTAAGCATCTTTATCTATTTACTCTTTATTTTTAGTGATTCAAACTAATTACTAATTTGTCTTTGAATTTGTAGAAAAAAGATGGTACAAAGCCAAAAATTTCAGATTTGGTGCGAAAACTATTTACAACACTGGATGGAGAATGGACCGGGTCTCGACCTAAATCATATGTAGTAAGTTTTTATTTTTTGGCATCATACTTTATTCCATCTTTCTCTAAAAGTAGTTACAATTCCCTCTCTTTGTATTTTACGTGAGTTTGCTTTGATGTTTCCTCATGGTTGTTGCAATATTTGAATGATTTGCTGGCTGAAAAAAGGAAGGGATCATAAGTGAGTTGCTGTTTACTTTGTTTACTTTGATGTTTACCTAAAAACAGTGATTTGCTTTGATGTTTACTTTGTTTTGTAATGCTTTCTCTATGTAGTTCAGCTTGCAAGCTCAAACATTCGGCTTGCTATTTGTAGTTGAATTGTATACATTTGATGGAAGCTTGCCTTGCAATTTTATGGTCATTTTTTTAATTCTCTTTGCTTAAATGATTTTTTTTATCATTCTTTTAGGCTGAGTTTGTTCGCCTAGTAATTATGGTTCAACGTGATGTTTTTTTATTTAAATTCTACAGTCCAAATCTTGCAATTTTATGGTTATTTGTTTGTATTCTCTTTGTTTAAATGACTTTTTTTTATCATTCTCTTAGGAGGAATTTGAACGTTTAGTTGCTACTCAATTTCCTTCATCTGAGGATACTTGCGATGATGAGCCTCTTCAAGAAATGAGTGAAGACCTTGAGAAGGAATTATGGATACAAGCTTCTGACGGACCTAACCATGGGAGGATTTATGGGTTAGGAGAAAAGGGTGCAACACTTATTCGCAATGGAATGGTGAATACTCGTCCCTCTAACATGAAGACTTCAAATGCATCACAACCATTGAAAGATGCTCAAGTCCAACCACTTAAGGATGAGATAAAAGAGATGCGATCAACTTTGCAAGAATTCATGCAACAACAACAAAACCAACAAAGAGAGTTCATGCAAGAATTCATGCAAATTCAAGGAGGTCAAAACAAGATGCCTACTTCAAATGATTCAAACTCCAACCCAACTCCCCAATGCTATTGTTTTATGGTTTTTAGGTTGTTTTAGCTACTGTTTTAGGTTGGATCGAGCTGCTGTTTTTTGTTGGGCTGCAGGAGATGATTATTTCGGAAGCAACCTTTTATGAATGGGCAGTTAAACATGGTTTGTTAAGAAGTTTGAAGGTATATTTTGTTAATGGAATTAGTTATTACTTTATGGTTGAATTGCTTGTTAATGTGCTTTTGTGATCAAAGGTTTTAAAGGTTGAAATCTATAATTTCTTTTATATGATGATTATATATAAAGAAAAGTAAGATCAAATATGTTACTAGATTTGGGGGTAAAATAACCTCGTAATTAGCCTCGAATGTAACCCCCAAATTTGAAAAAATATGATGCTTTTTAATCAAATTTTCGAGCCTATAACCTAAATTTTTGAGGTTAAATTTAAGGGTTGTTTAACCTCGAAATTTACCACCGAACAAATTCGTGATCAACATTTGATACTCTTTAGCCTCGAATTCTTATACCTCGAATAGGGGGTCGAAATTTATCTGTCCCTAAATTTGACGTTATAGCCTTCAAGCTCATGGTTACGGAAATTGCCCTCAAAGAAGCATTCGATGCTATTTAAGCTCGAATAATAATTTCGAGGCTAATTTTTCGTAACCAAATTTAGCCTCGATCGCGTTTATTGGGTCGGATTTAAATCAGAGGTTAAATCCGAGATTATTTTCGGGGGCAAGCTTTTCCGAGGTCATTTTCGAGGTGGCTTCCGTGATTAAATTCGTAGCGATCACGCGTTTTTCTAGCAGTGGAAGAGAACCTTGCTGTCATTTTGCTAATGCTAAGTGTCCATTACATTAATTTGAAAGTTGAAACAGAAAATTGAAGATTGTTGTCATTTTGCTAAGTGCCCATTACATTTTTGTTTCATAATTTACATAAACTTTAACAAAATTAAAAGTAAAGTTTCTTTAAATATGTAGTATTTATAGCATATAATAAATGCACAAATTTGTAAAATAGAAAAGCTGTTGGGGTTGAAGTATAAAAATTTTAGAGATTTTGATATTTTTTACTCTATTTTAGATAATTTTTAGAAAAGTCGTTGGGGATTCTCTAAGGACCTATAATTTAAACACAAATAGTTTTAAAATCACATATTTACAATCTATAAGCACTTTTGGATTATCTTATGAATCCACTAACAATAAACACAAATATAAAATCACAATGTAGAAGCATTTTTAGGATTAGCTATTAAATCTACTAACAATATAAACCCAATATAATAAAATCATAATATAAAAGCACTTTCAAAATATAAAACCAATGTGATAGCATTAGCTTCTTGAATTTACTAAAAATATTTACTAACTTGCATCATCTCCTCCACAAAACTAAATTGCAAGCATATCAATGTCTCCACAACTTTAACAGGAACTGAATGGTATTTTTCAATCACATCAAAAGTAGTATAAACATATTCTTGATCTTTTTCGACCAAAAAAGAAAAAGATATTCTTGATCTTCATCCTCATTATTAGAATCTAGCTTCTTGATACTCAAAGAGAAGATCATACAACAACTTCTTCACCTTTTTAATTTCAAATGAAATTGTGTCCCCACAAATTTTATTGATCAAAATACTATTCTACACACTCCATCTTTTCTTTGGGGTCTAAGGATCCATTGATGATCTAACTTGATAATTTATGAATTCCCACCAGTTAATTCAAAATAATTAAAGAATTATTAGTTTATGGCTTATATGTATATTATTATTTTGAGGAGCCTGGCCATAAGATGGTGCTAATAAAGGTTGTATATTCATTTGGATTGCATAATAAATTCATTTTGTTATAACTTGGTAAGAATGTCGCAGGACCATGACAAAATAAAAGTTAAAAAGGTTGATAAATTCATTTATTAAACATTTGGTTGAGGATATCCGTGGATACCCCGCGCTTGCAATACCGAACGGGCTTGGACAAAACATTCAGCCCATGAAACGGGTTTAACCCGATCCACATTCGCCATATCGCAACAATATTTTGGATAAAACTTATCTCAAGTTCGACCCGTTTCCGCGTTTGTCCGGATCTACCCATCCCATATGGTCCCATAATTTAGTTGGAGTGTATTGATAGACCACTCTTTCAATCAGCCCTCACTTTCAAACCTTATCCATCCCTTAGAAACCAGTCCACAACCAAAAATGCAATCAACTGGTTCCACCAAAATCAACTTTCTACCAAAATCTGAATCCAATTCCCACTGGAAATGGAACCAGAACAATAACAACAACAACAACAACGGGCTTTTCCCGTTCCGTCGACCGGAAGTAGAGGCTGCAGCCATTCTGGGTCCAGGCGCTGCAGCCGGGATCGGATGCGGAGCCGGCTTCGGTCTGGGGTTGGTGGGAGGGGTCGGGTACCCGAGCTGGCCTTGGAATCAGCTCCGGATGGTTTTCGGGTTGGGCGTCGGCTGTGGAGTCGGTGTCGGGTTCGGATACGGGCAAGGGATTGGATACGGCCGGAGTTGGGAGTCGATCGAATCCCATCTTTTTCAGGACCGATCGGGTTACTAGGCGTGAGTCTTATCGGTACTTGTTTCTCCCGTTTTGATTGTTGATCGATTGTCATTTTGTTTCAACGAATCTGTTTGATTAATTACATTGTTGGACTTATTTCCATTTTGATTTGCTATGTGGAATCAAATGATTAGATAATCAACACCAAAATGAAAACAGAGAATGAGGATTTTGCTCATTTAACCAACAGAGTGAATTTTTGGTCAAAGGCACCGTTTTGATACCGATTTTTAGAATTTGTAAATGCTGTGACCTGAAAATAGCCTATCGATTTTCCAATTAGATAAAAATTAGTGTGCGTATAGTAGCTCCTATAGAATACGAGAGGATTCATCTGTAAACTAAAACTACTACACACAATACTTGGTCAATCGACCTCAAACCGATCAATCGACCTCTTGGAGGAAAGCTTGATCCACCGGCACCGGCGACAACATTTGACGGTGAGCTTACTATCTTTGACGCCGTTATTGGCGGTATGGCTTCCAATCAGCCTGCGACTTGCATTCCTTGTCGAGCTTGAGCTTGGTGATCGGTTAAAGACCTATATATATTCAAGTGTTTGAGGTTTAGTTGGATGGATGAAGCAAGTGTTGTTGAGAATGTGAAGAGACAAAGAGTCCCACATTGATTATACAAACAAAGAAGCCATAGTATATAACCTAGTGAGTTACTCCTCCTATTGCCAATTGGTTTTAGGATGGAACCCGCTCGGCTTATTGCTAGACTATTAACGCATGGGCGCACCGTGCACACGACCCCTGATCCCAAGTCCTATAACGGACTTCACTTCAGTAAGTGTCAAATTGAATCTCATGGATTACGGAGTATGGATTAATTGCAACTTATTAGAACTTACGGAGTATTTAATATGCCAAAAATAATTGATTTTTAATAAAAGATAGTATTTCATGCATTCATCATAACATGGCATTTTAAAAGAAAATATATTATTTTTGCTCTAAGAAAAAATAACTGTAATGATCAGTAAGGTATTAGTAATAGTTTTCAATCAAGCACGAAATAGATGTAGTCGAAGAACGATCGATTCGAGTGAGCAGGAGCCCAGGTAATGTAAACGAGCAAGCGAAGAAATAACGCAATCAAAACGAACAAGTCATTTGTTTATGCGGTTCGGTCTGAGACCTTATACATCCGCGAGGTCTCAAGAGTCATGCCCTAAATCCACTAAATGAGAAAGATTACAGAGGACAGTTTGAGATCTACAAACCTAAGCGAGAAGCTAATGAACAATGAAGAGTAATAAACAAAATCAAGAGGATGAGAGAAACTCCCTCTTCAGTGCTTAATCCCCCATTGGAGTCGATCTCGAAGATAGCCTCAAGGAACCGCCACTTTGCTTCCAGACAGACCTTTAAGAAGAGAACCCTAAAATCGCCGCCAACTTGCTACACACAAGCAGCCTCAAGAGGTGTGTGTTCTAAAGTGAGAGCTTGACTGTTACAATGTCTCAATAAGAGACTCTATATAGAGTCTTAGCCGGGATAGGGTTCCAAGGAGTGGGGCTTAATTCCCTAGCTTCTACCAATGAATAGTGGAGCACATACCACACAAGACATCCCAAGTTTACAAGACCCGCTCACAAAGCATCCGGATGATTCAAATGCACAAGTGGTTACTAGCTGTCAATAGGAACCTTCCTGAATATTGTGTAGCTAGGTATATTTGTCTGTATTAGTCTCTCACCCTTGTAGTGGATATTGCCTCTATAAAAGGCCTGACTGTACAAATGAAAAAGACAAGGAGAAATTAATTTACAGAGCACCAAAAACACTCTCCTCCTCCAATTCTTCAGAATGGTACCAGAGCCAACGGCGTACGCCTGGATTTTTTTTTCCTCCTCTCAAACCTTCAATCTCCTCTAATGGCGCTCCCATCACCTGAAATTCAGCATGCTCCTCAACAAAATTTCCCCTTTCCCAACTCTTTCCCAAATTTTTCTGCTATCAACACCATAAAACTCTCCACTGCCAACTTTCCCACATGGAAGGGCCAAATCAAGCCCTATCTCGAGGCCATTCGCCTCTACGAGTACGTCACCGGCTCTGCCCAAAAACCCGAAGACAAAAATAATCAAGAGTATCGCGACTGGTATTCCAAAGACAAGCTTGTGGTGGCCATTCTCAACTCATCTCTCACCGAACCTATTCCGGTTCAAGTGCTCGACTGCGACAGCTCGGCCGAAATTTGGTCACGGCTACATGACCTCTTTGCCGCTCAGTCCACTACCACCATTTTTTAGAGCCGCCTTCAACTCGCGACCCTCAAAAAGGGTTCGGAAACTGTTATTGAATATCTGAAACGGGCAAAGGCCCTCGTTGCTGCAATCCAGGCTTCCGGTCAAGCCGTTTCTGACCAAGAACTAGTGGTCTACCTCCTTGCCGGTCTTGGTACAGAATATGAGTCCCTCGTCACTTCCCTTTCCACTCAACCTAATCTCCCTTCATCAAATCAAATCCATGTTTATCTTATGAACCATCAGGCTCGCTCTAACCACAACACCCAATCCATTCTTGGCGCCCCTCCCCTGTCGGTCAATCAGACCATTACTTCTTCAGAAGCTAATTTCACCACTCAAAAGGGTGGTGGTCGTGGAAACCCTAGAGGCGGTGGTCGCTCTAGCCCACCCAGAGACTACAACAATTTTTCTTCCGCCGGTCGTGGAAACTCCTCCGGTAGAGCTCCCTTCAATGGAGGACGAGGCCAAGGTGGACGAGGCTCCACCACCTTCAATTCACCGCCGGTGCGCCAGACTCACGTCCTGTCTGCTATGTTTGTGACAAACCAGGGCACTAGGCCTGATATACGAGCCTACGAGCTCGAGTACTAGTTGTTCAAGCTCGGCTCGTTTAGAAACGAGCCGAGCTCGAGCTCGATCTCAAATTCTATTCGAGTATATATATGTGCTCAAGCTCGGCTCGCGAGCTTGGTGTAGGACTCGAGCTCGGCTCGTTGAGCTCGTTTGTCATCGAGCCCGAGCTCGTTAAGCTCGATTGGGCTCATTACGAGCTCGAACTCGGGCTCGATGAGCTCGTTAAGGCTCGAACACAGCAGCTGCAAACAGATTACAACAGTTCAATTCACTTGAACGACAATTCATTTGAAATGAACAACAATATATCCAACAATTCACTTGAACAACAATTCAATTGAAATTGAAATTAAAGTTCAACTTTAAATTAGAGAGAAAACAACAATCTTGAAGCAACAAACATAAAATAAAGTTCACATAAATGAACAAAAAACATCCATCAGTAGCAGCAACATTCATCAGCAACCTCCTTTAACACAACTTACAGGAGCAACATTCATCAGTAGCCTCCATCAGCAGCGGCACACATCCATCAGCAGCCTCCTTCAACACAGCTTACAACAGCAACAACACACCCATTAGCAATCCAACAACAACAACATCCATCTCCAGCAACATTCCATACAGCAAGAAGGGAATTGCCTGATGGGAGATGGAAAGCAGTCACACAAAAAGAAATTGAAAACATCAATCACCGGTTACCGAAAACAAAAAGGAATTAAACAGACGAAGCAATCAGATTCTCTACATTTACAGAAATCTTAACAAGGGAAGCAAAGGAATCGATGAAACAAACAACAATCGACGAAGCAAAGAAATTGAGAGCAAACCTGACGACTCGAGACCAGATCTGGAAGTGGAGGAGCGGGAAGATGAGAAGCGAGAGAGATTAGAGAGATGAGGGCGGAGAGCGTAGAGAGAAAAGCGGAGCAGGGAAACCGACGGGATGAGAGCGGAGCGGCACAACAAAAGAGAGATCGAGCAGAGACACAGAAGAGGTTCGAGCTCGAGATCGACAATGGAGGTCCCTAACCTACCGAGCAGAGAGATGAAAGCACATACTTGGGAGATTAGAGAGGTGGCGACCAGAGGAGAGACTTGGCGAGTGGCGCCGACGACAAGCCGGAGACTGAGAGACGACGAGACTATGGGAGGGAGAAGAGGTCACGAGTGGCCAAGCGAGATTGAGAGACGAGAGATGATGAAAGATTGGATAGAGGCGGCCATTGTTGGGACTAGCGGAACTGCGGAAGGGTTACACTAACCCTAGGCTCTCTACCTTATATATATACGAGCTCGCGAGCTACTCGAGCTCGAGCTCGGCTCGAGCTCGAATCGAGCTCAGGAATAGGCTCGAACTCGGCTCATTTACACATTCGAGCGATCTCGAGTCGAGATTTTACCGAGCCGAGCCCGAGTCGATCCCGAGCTACTCGGCTCATGTATCAGGCCTACAGGGCACTCTGCCTTGCGTTGTTGGCACCGATTCGATCATGCCTACCAGGCTCCTCCGCCTCGTTCTCTCCAAGCAAACAACACCACCACCAATTGGTATCTCGACACGGCTGCTTCACACCACTTCACACCAGATTTGGCGAATCTCAACCTCAACTCGCTCCCTTATGCTGGCACTGACACGGTTTCCCTAGGAGACGGGTCCACCATCCCCATCCACAATTACGGTTCCACCTCTCTATACTCACTCCTTCTCATACCTTTCATTTGAATAATCTGCTTCATACTCCATCTCTAAATAAAAATTCACAGACGCATGCTCCTCTTCTACTCGACCTCGTTAAGAACGGATTGTATATCTTGCCGGCGACGACATCATCCTCTCCGGCAGCCCACACCACCACCGTAACCACCCAACCCTCCTCCGATCAGTGGCATCACCGACTAGAATACCCCTTCTCTCGTATTACCAAAGATGTTCTCAGCAAGCTTTTTCCTCTCAACCCTAAAATAAGCCCAACGGGGCTACCATGTGAGTCTTGTAGTTGGGCTAAGGTCCACCATGCCTTGGCCCACCCACCTAGTGCGTCTAGATCAACCCGTTTATTTCAATTGTTATTTCTTGATGTTTGGGGTCCAACCCATGAATTATCTCTAAATGAAAACAAGTACTTTATATCTATTGTGGATGATTATTCCAAATTCATTTGGCTATTTTCTTTTCGAGCAAAATCTCAAGTTCCAATTATTATAAAAAATTTCATAACCCTTGTCACAAATCATTTCTCCACAAATATCATTTCCGCTCAAACCGACAATGGAACGAAGTTCAAACCATTACAACCTCTTTTCATCTCTCTCGGCATTGAACATTGCCTAACATGTCCATATTCCCACCAACAAAATGGGAGTGTTGAAAGTTGGCATCGTCGAATTGTTGACATGGGCTTAACCCTAAGTCACCCTTTAAAGTGGTCTTTAATACCACTCCGGATTACAAACTTCTCAAGACCTTCGGTTGCCTTTGTTTCCCAAATCTCCGCCCTTACAATAGATACAAACTTGCTTTCCGCTCCACACCCACTATTTTTCTAGACTATGCTTCAAATCATAAAAGATACATTTGTTATAATTGGGTTGATAGGCGCACATACATCTATCGTGATGTTATTTTTCACGAAAATGTGTTTCCGTTTGCCACCACATTCAACAAAAACTACATTTCCCCTATTAAGCCCACTGATCAAGCCTTTCTCTCCCTACCGACCCATCTTTTGTCTAATCCAGCCCAATCTCCTAATGACCAAAATAATCAGGAAAATAACCCTCCTCCTTCTCCTATTGTCCCACCGTCATCTTCCTCTGATGACTCTCTAGATACGGCGTCACCTCCATCTCCACCTCCTCCTCCACCGACGCATCCCATGGTGACTCACGGCCGAGACCATATTTCTAAACCTCTTGTCCGAACGGATGGAACCATCTCTTGGCCATCCAAGCCCAATTGCAAATCCTCCACCGTCATTCCCGATGAGCCCTCGAGTATCACCCAAGCATCCCAATACCCTGAGTGGCGTTCTGCCATGGAGGCCGAAATTCAAGCCCTCACTTCAACCCAAACTTGGTCTCTTGTCCCTCCAACCACGTCCTCAAATATCCTTGGGGTCAAATGGGTTTTCAAAACCAAACGCAATTCCGATGGCTCGATAAGTCATCGGAAAGCCCGCCTTGTTGCCACGGGTTTCAACCAACTGCAAGGGGTCGATTTTCATGACACCTTTAGCCTTGTAGCCAAACCATCCACAATTTGTCTCCTTCTCTCCCTTGCCGCCACCAACAATTGGTCTGTTCGCCAGCTTGATATACAGAATGTGTTTATTCACGGTGACATTGATCAAGAGGATGTCTTCATTGAGCAACCTCCAGGCTTCCACAATCCTCAATTCCCTGGCTTTATTTGTAAGCTTCACAAATCTCTGTACGGGCTAAAACAAGCCCCTCGCGCCCGGTTCTCAAAACTCAGTGATTGCCTCATTACAATGGGCTTCACTCCTTCGATTGATGATTCTTTCCTTTTCATTCATAGATTTGCACATCATTGTGTTTTTGTTCTCGTCTATGTAGACGACCTCCTCGTCATCTCTTCTTTACCAGAGTTGTCCTCCAAGTTCACTACCTATCTCTCGAACAAATTCCATGTCCCTGATCTGGGCAATGCTCACTTCTTCTTTGGCATCGAAATCTCTCGAACAACAGATGGCTTTCTCCTTTGCCAAAAGAAAAACATATTTGATCTTGCTCTTCAAGCATGCCTCAGCAACTCCAAACCAACATGTTCCCCTCTATCCACATCCTACGATGCCTCGACACCCTCTACCCCCTTCTTTGATCCTCAATTACATCGGAGTCTTGTTGGAAGTCTTCAATACCTATCCTTCACCCGACCGGATGTATCCTACGCGGTGAACCTTGTGTGCTAGCATATGCACAATCCATCTCTGGTGCATTTTCAAGCAGTCAAACGAATCATTCGATATCTTCATAGAACTGCTGACGTCGTTTCCACATTTCATCCGCCTCCTCTCACCAGCTCTCTGGCTTTTGTGACGCTGACTGGGGGAGTGACAAGTTAGACCGACGATCTGTCAGTGCCTACTGAATCTTCCACGGAAATAATCTTGTCTCTTGGAGATCGAAAAAGCAACCCACCGTCTCTCGCTCATCCACCGAAGCTGAGTACAGGGCTCTTGCCAATGCTACTTGCGAATCTCTTTGGCTTCAATTGGTGTTGGCTGAATTACAGATTCCTCTCCCTCGCCCACCTACAATCTAGTGCGATAACATTGGTGCCACTTATTTGGCTAGTAACCCTGTTCTTCATCACAAAATCAAACACTTATCTCTTGATTACCACTTTGTTCGGGAACGGGTTCGTGCACAAAGGCTCCGAGTTGCCTTCATATCGTCTGATGACCAACTGGCTGATCTACTTACCAAGTCTCTACCGGTGCAACGCTTTCTGAGACTACGTTCCAATCTCTGCCTCCGCCAGATTGGATCGAGGGGGGATAGTGGAGCACATACCACACAAGACAACTCAATTTCACATATTGCACAAGACAACCCAAGTTTACAAGACCCGCTCACAAAGCATCCGAATGATTCAAATGCACAAGTGGTTACTAGCTGTCAATAGGAACCTTCCTGAATATTGTGTAGCTGGGTATATTTGTCTATATTAGTCTCTCACCCTTATAGTGGATATTGCCTCTATAAAAGGTCTGACTGTACAAATGAAAAAGACAAGGAGAAATTAATTTACAGAGCACCAAAAACACTCTCCTCCTCCAATTCTTCAGAAATGAAACATGAGGCCCATTAGGAGATCAAGTCTTTAAGAAAGACTCAATACAATCTAGTTTGTCCAATCCTGAATTTGGCAAAGGGCATAGGCATTTAAGCCTTATTATAAGCACTTGTTTATTACAATATTAAAGTTCGTAAGCTTAAAAAGTCACTTAATTAGGAAAGTAAATCTCTACAATTGCCCTCGATCTTAATTTTTTAAGTCCACTTTAACCAGACATAATTACATTTAGTTTTCTAGGATTTAAGGTTGTTGGGTCCGTCATCAGCCCAAGAGATAGTTGGATCAAGTGATGGTCTTGATCTGTAGGAAATTCCTATAGAACAAGAACTTGTCAACAATCACGATCTTGGTGCCAAAATCTGATGGGTAAGACTCTCCATCGATCTTCTTCACCTTGATCACATTTTTGTCAACCTTCTCACGAATGAAATGGAATCTAACATCGATGTGCTTAGTACGCTCATGGTACATAGAGTCCTTGCAGAGATATAAAGCACTTTGACTATCAATATGAAGAGTATAGATATATGTTTTATGTTGTATCTCATTTAGAAGACCCTACAGCCATATAGCCTCCTTGCAAGCTTCGATAGCTGCAATATACCCATCTTTGGTAGACGAGAGGGCAACAATGGGCTGCTGCTGCGATTTCCATAAAATGCAATTTCCAACCCATTTATAGACGTAAGAAGTAGTAGACTTTTGGTTGCCTTTGTTCCCTACGAAATCAGCATCAACATATCCGAGCAAATCTAGAGGTATCACCAAGATACTTCAAGAGATATATAGTTCATAGCTATCCAGTGTTTCTCAACGGGGTTTGACATAAACCTACTCAAAGTACTTATAGCAAAGGAAAGATTGTGTCTAGTGCAAATCATATAGTACATGACATACCCAACAACAACATCATAAGGCACACTTTTCATATAGGAAATCTGAAGACATAGTGGTCCTAACTTTAATTAGGTCAAGATGCTCTCCTAAGGGCATATTAGTAGGCTTGATATTCAACATTTTAAACCTTTCAAGAACCTTTAGGAGGTAATCAGATTGAGAAAGAGTAAGCAACCTTTTAGACCCGTCTCTAGCAATTTTAATACGAAGGATTTCCGCGCAACCCCTATATCTTTCATATCAAAATGAGCTTGCAAGTCCCTTTGCACTTCAGCAATACTAGCCATAGATTCGCAAGCCATAGATTTAAATAAATGTGAAAATAATTTAGTGGTGTAGATAATACTATGTGAAATGATCTAGGTGATCTCCATTGACAAATCATCCTTATCTGTGATAAACGGCCCGTATAGAAAGCTCCCAAATTTTAAAATTTCCCAAAATTAGACATTCTTTGAATTTGTGGATTTTTCAGTTGTACATATTAATTATATGTTTTGAATTTCTTTTTCTAAATTAAATTCATAGAAAATTACAACTATATATACATCGACAAAGAGCCTTACAACATTGCAAGCTTACAAAAAATAAGCTTCGATAAAGAATCAATATGAAGAACTCTCATCTTTGTCCACTTGTCTTGACATTTCTCCTCATCACTTTCAATGGTAATCCCTTCCATTTTTCAACTTTTTTTCTTAATAAATAAATTGTATTAATTCAAGTAAAAAGATATCATGTTATTTTATTTTAAATAATTCATATTTAAAATCGTTGATTCAAAATAATAGGAGTTGAAGCAACATTTAAAGGATTGTCGTCGACGAATCAAGAACCGGGTGTGCCCTCGACGACTTGCTACGTGTTGGTGGTCCTGATCGAATGCTATCCTGCATTCACGTCTTCTCAACCACCGTCGAGGCAGTGCTGCGACAAGCTCAAGGAGCAGAAGCCTTGCCTTTGCCAGTTTTCGAAGGTCCCTGTATGGGGCAGGTATTTTCAATCTCCAAAGGCTAAGGAGGCTGAGAGAATCTGCCATGTTTTGGTTCAGTGCTAATAACTGAACCTTTCCTTGCTACAACTTATGGCATAGGTACCGGTAGATTTGAACGAGTAAACCTTAATTATATTGGATTAATGTACCTATTGAGGAATGATATATAGTTTTTGTATGGTAACTCATATATCTTTGGCATAATTTATAATTCATGTGTTATTTTTTACCTTAATCGTCTCTAGGAGATTAGCAGATATAATGTATTTTCTATCTATCTTTCAATATCCCGATGTAGTTTCTTATCAGTAAAATAACAATGATGAGAATCACTTTTGTCTATCTCCGATCCTTTCTCATTCGATCTTTACATGGCATCAGACAAAAACAATCTGTTCGAATTCTTTTCCATAAAATGGCCCCATGATCATGAATTCTTAGACTCATTTCTCTCAACCTATGTTGTAATTCCAAGTGTACATGATGTATTATATGTGTGTGACTGATTGTATTAATGGTTTCAACTCAAAACTGATCTCAGCTGATCCATAGGCTTAAGTCCCACAAGGATCACAATCTCTATTGCCTGAGCTTAAGACAACGATGTCATTCTGCTTGGGACTCGACCTTATATCCCTAGTTTGACGTTGAGAGAGGTGTTTGCTTACACTGTTGCTCCGTTGTTGTCTCCATAGGCGATTTCTAGGATTTCATGCTCTAGCTGCTTTTGTGAGTGTAGATCAACTCTCCCTAGCTAGCTTCCATCCAAAACACTTAGTAACACATTGTTGAGAGAGATTTGTAGTCTCTTTTCCCTTTGGTTCTGACCTTGATGGATGGTGTCCTTGTTAAGGCTAATTGTCGCTACACCGTTTCGCTTTTCTATTGTTTTTGGTTTTGGTTTGGTTGTAAACACATTTTCATTGTCAATGCATTAGTTCTCGTTTTCGTTTGTGTTTACCGTTGAAACTCTTTCCATGCCATTTCTTCCCCTTATATTCCCGCTTTTCTTACACATCTTTAGCTAAATTCTCCTATGCAAGATCTATTACAATTAGGCTAGCTATGTTATCACACTGATTCTTAATACAAAACTAATATAGCCAATATGATTTCTTTAATTATACTTGCATCTCTATTTTGGGATGACATGACTGAATTCTATACAAAACTATTTCTCACTTTGTGAAATTAAATGAATGAACTTTGACACCTTTTCTTTTATTTATTTTGTAAACGTATTGATCGATGGATTGCGCGTTACGCTAGAGAAACAAATTTAGTGATTGATATTTGTGTTGTGTTGTAAGTTGTAACAAACCTAAGTTAAGTTGTGCTTAACTGCCCTATATATGAAAACACGTTTCCATAAGGATCAAGAAAACAGAAAAAACAACTGTGATCTGTTCATTTGTTGATAGACATTAGCTATACAGATTACCAACTTAAACACGGGAATTGAAGGTGCATGAATCAATCCTAATACAAGCAATAAAACAGAAATTAATCCCGATCGTAGCTATACAATTAACTTTAATTTATATGGGCTGTCTGTTTGCTTTCATATTTTCAAAACCAGAGGATTTAGGATTTACATTTAATTAGAATTTGAAAATTAAGTATCGAATACAAGTCAGTGGCCGGGTACATAGGCGCCGGAAGCCGACTGACAAATTGACAACCAGATCATATGTTTTTGTCTATAATAATTAATATATAATAAGTAAAATATTCAATTAAATTCATTTCCTTTTCTTCGTTATCTGATGTTTTTAGCCAAGGAATTCTGAGCACCTTAGCTGTGATGACCTTGTTTGGCAAACCCTATTGAAATTTGAAACGAGGCTCTCAAAATTAGACATTCCTTGTATTTGGAGACTTTCCACATGTATACATTTATTATTTTTAATTTATTTTCTCAATGTAATTCCTACAAAATTACAAACTACACAACACTTGCCATTTGTCGTTCTTTTCTGTGTGTTTCTTTCGCTCACATTCTTCGCGAAGGGAATCGGGCCGCAAATAGTTTGACGCATCTGCATCTGTCGTCAACATCCTCCGAACCATCCTCCAGCTGAGATCGAAGATTTCATCCATTAGGACGCTCTTAGACGGTGAGTCAACTGCGTATTCGCAACCCATTTCCCTTCGCGAAAGAGACACGTGGAAAAGAACGACAAATGCCAAGTGCTTATGTTTACATAATACAATTATAAACATAACCAACTTAAAAAAGTGTTTGTTTCACAAAATTTATTAACTAAATATCGACCTTGTATTAGTTTATAATTATCTTACAAACTTAATGTAATTAATTTATATAAATTATAAAATATTTTATTTTTAATTTCATTATCAATTATTTTTACCAAAGTGTTTAGAAACTTTATATTATAATCATCATTTGAAATCCAAAGACACCCTACTTTTTTTTTTCACTGCCACTTTTCGATTTTTTTTTCAAACACTATTTTTAAATTGAGTCAATTCGTCCATGACTAGAGATATAAAAATGTTTTTTTTTTGGGAAGAGGTTATATAAAAGGTGTATTTGATCATTTTAAACAATGGAAAAGTATCACTCAACCATTTCCCCTTCCCTTTCTCTCTTTCCCGGCGATTAATTCGTCGCTGTACTCCTCTCCGTCGCCGGAGAAGCTTCTGGGGCCTCGCTAATGGCTTCTCGGCTAGGCTTTGCAATGTGCCGCTTCATTGTGCTTGCGTTGCTACTTTCTCATCTCGTTGCTCTTGGTGCTGCTGCCGGAAGGAAATCCAGCAAGAAGAGCTCATGGCTTACACTGGACGGTGAGTTATTCGTCCTTAATTCTGCATCTCTATCTTTTACCTTTTCCATTGATTATTTTTTCTGTATAAAGTTTTCTTGATGTTGCGCTTCGATTTGGTGCTTTTGCTCGGCGAAGGGGATGCGGCGGGGTGTGTGAATTTCTTCCTGTTGCTTTTTAGGTTTTGGAAGCGTTTGATTGGTGGATTATTGGATTTTTCGGATTTCGGTGTCATCGTCTCTGAGTAAATGAATTTTAAAATCTCAAGTTGCTTTCAGCTACAGATACATCTCCTCATATTTGTTTGTTTCTGCTAGAGAAATTAGGAATATCATCTATTGATGTCTAACGTACTGGACTTCCGATGCATTGCCAGTGATATTTTCGTCATCTTTAAATGGACGACGAAGTGATTTGATACAGATCGTCTCTACTGCATCTTGTGTCATGTTCATCCAAACCGCGACCTAAAAAAAGATTCATCTTTAGGTTGTCCATTTTCCTTATGTTCAAGGATAGAAATTGAAATTTTCAGAATGAAACCTTATATTGTAAGGCATTTTTCCAAAATGATATCAGAATTTCCATGTCTTCTCCCTATTTTATGGGATTTATTTTCAATTTTTGCCATGATCCTGCTAATTTTATGCTCAAGAAACAAGCAGCATATGAATTTAATTTATTCAAGAACCATCTTTTGCTGTAATTGAAAGAGGAGCCTTTGTTGTTGTTCTTCTTCTTTTTACCCAGGGACTGCTCCAAAAGTTGTTGCAAGGGGTGGATTTTCAGGACTCATGCCTGATTCCAGCTTCTATGCATACAAGATGGCTATGCTTACGAGTGTGCCAGATGTTGTGTTGTGGTGTGATGTACAACTAACAAAAGATGGAGTTGGGATTTGCTTCCCTAATCTCTGGCTTGACAACAGCTCGAATATACACTCTTTTTACTCAAAGCCGAGTACCTATTCGGTTAATGGAGTTAACACCACTGGATTCTTTACCATTGACTACACTCTGGACCAGGTTGCCAATGTATCCTGTAAGTGAATATAGTATGCTTAGGATTTCTCAAAATTCCTTGTCCTATTGCTTCCCGGTTGAAACTATTTGCAGCTTCATGGAAATCTTATAGGTTTTGTTATCAGTGTTGGTACTTAGTTATTTAGCTTATGAGACATGGTTCTCCTTTCCTGAAGTTCACCTATGTGGAATAATTTGAGGAACAGTTGAATATGAGACTTCAGGGGAAAAAAAGGTTCCCTTACAAGTATCCATTTTGGAAAGGGTGTTGTACCTATGCATTTATTCCGAAGCATTCCTTCTTAATTAGCTGGGATAACGTAAGTGACTAGTCATGGCTTACTTAATTGGTCCTTTGAAAGGACTGTTCTATTTCTGAAGTCTTGGTTACATTAGCACCATATGTTCTTGCTTGATATTATTGCGTAGATCTTTAGTTTGTGTCCAATTACAAAGCTGTTAAGCAATCTGTTGAGGAGGATTCAATGTTACTTTTACATCTTTTAATTTGAATATTTATCACAAAATGTTGCTACAATTTGATATTTTCTTCCATGTGATTTCTGAAGCTTCATTCATTCATCATATTTTGCACATAATAATAGTGATAATTTATTAACATGTTTGATTCCATGCAGTAACTCAAGCAATTTTTTCTCGGCCGGATAATTTTGATAATAGTGGGTTCCAAATTCTGGCCGTTGAAGATGTGTTTCAGCAAACCAATCCCTTAGGTTTTTGGCTGAATATCCAGGTATTCTCGTCTAAGTCACACCACTATATTATTCTCATGTAGGCTCACTTCCATTTATACTTGCGAAAACATTGTACACTGTGTTGGTGACATATCTATCTTGCAGCACGATGCTTTCTTCAGCCAGCACAAGTTGAGTGTGCAAAGCTTTTTACTTGGTGTCTCTAAGAGTGGATTACCAATTGACTACCTCTCATCTCCAGAGGTTGGCTTTTTGAGATCCATTGCCCCAAAACTTAAAGGAACAAAGATTATTTTCCGCTTTCTGAGCCAGGATGACACTGAACCTACTACAAATCAGACCTATGGCTCTCTATTGAAGAATCTCACATTTGTAAAGACTTTTGCATCTGGAATCCTTGTTCCAAAGTCATATATATGGCCGTTCGATTCAAGCCTGTATCTTTTACCTCGGACATCCCTAGTACATGATGCTCATGGAGCTGGGTTGCAAATTTTTGCGGCAGATTTTGCTAATGATAATGTGCTTAGCTACAATTACAGCTATAATCCAGTTGCAGAATACCTCAACTTCTTTGACAATGGTGACTTCTCGGTTGATGGTGTCTTGTCTGATTTTCCAGTAACTCCATCAGAGGCAATAGGTAAATTGCGCTCAGATGGTTCTATTTTGTGACAGCTAACCATTCTACTCTCCTTATCAATTGATTCATATCTTGTCACTGCAGGCTGCTTTGCTCAGTTGGGGAAAAATGCATCTGGACAAGGTATAAACACCTATTTTAGAGTCTTCCTTTCTTCACGTTTGATTACAGAGAGAAGAAAAGCTTGATTTTGATACCTCTTTTTTTTTTTTTTTAGCTACACCCTTGATCATCTCACATAATGGAGCTAGTGGAGACTATCCTGGTTGTACTGATCTAGCATATTCACAAGCTATTGTGGATGGCGCAGATATCATTGATTGTAATGTTCAAATGTCAAAGGATGGAGTACCCTTGTGCTTAAGCTCTATGAATCTCATAGATAGCACAACAATTGCTCAGACAAGGTACATTACCCTCCAGGAAGAAATCTCTGAGCTTCGGTTGAAAGGAATATTTTCCTTTAAACTCACATGGATGGAGATTCAAGGCTTGACCCGTAAGTTAAATGACAACTTCCAACTATACGTACAAAATTCATTTTTCATAGTCTCTTGAACTTTATTTTCCATGGAACTTCATATCCTTATTTTCCGTTAGGTAGAACATTATATTTGGTCATTAATTAAAGTGTCAGCACGTATGCCAATATTTAAAAAAGTCGGGTGTGTTGCAGGAGGTTTTCCGGAGGTTTTGGGTTTTTGAAAAGAAAATCATGGAATAGTGGTGTTTGGTGTTGAAGGTTATCAAAGCCCTAACTGCATGACCATGTAAATGAGGCACACTAATGTGCATATGGTCTCAGCGATGAATGCGGGCTTGTATTGGTGAATGTTCGTGCATTTTGGCTCTGGAAGCTACACATGTGCACTGCCTTGGTGCACACGTGCATTATGATCAGCTCTGACCACTCTCTTATCCACATCCTGGATCTCCATGGAGGTTGTATGATCCTTAACAATCCATCCATGCTCTCCTAACTCTTAACAATCTATAGTAGAAAACGAAAGCTTGCCAAGTCTTGACCTCTTGGCATGCTTCACATGTGCAAGCCCTAATGATCTCATGTACACACTCCACCACCAACCACCTCTTTTCCTCATAGATGGCCATGTTTCCTACCTTCCAACTCTTGTAGACCACCCCACTTGCAGCCAAGAGTTTCATTTGGAATATCAAGCTCCTTGGTCGAGGATCACCTCTGAATCATGCCAATATCTTCCAACCTTCCCTCGATATGTAGTAACCATCCATCCAAGACCACTTCATGCACCTCCTTGACACAAGGGCATGAGAACCATAGAAGGCTCTTGGTCTCTTCCTCCCCTCGCTCAGATAAGTAGCACCAATCCCCTCGAATGTAGCCAATGTAGCCGTTGTCTTGTGTTGAGCCCCTCTAGGGTTGCTAGCCAATGGATAAAGGCCTATCGCCGACATTGGATCCCCGTCCAAATTTTCGTTCCCCAACTCATCTTAGGTGCCCGTCTTCTCAAGAGGCCATAAATCATGCCCACTTTACTTCCCTGAAGCATCCCAAAGTATTGCTTGAAAAAAGAATAGAAGTTTTGTAGTCCAAATATTATACGTATCTCATGAGCTCAAATCCTCTATCCCCAATGGTGTCCGCTCCCACATTAATCTCTACCTTCCATATAATTTATAGGCATAATTGCTCATAGGTGCAAGAGTTTGGCCCTTTGGGATAGGGATAGACCAAAGAGCATTTGGATGGAAGTTATTCGTCAATATCTAGGAGACCACTAGACGGGGAGCATTCGAGCTAAATGTTTAGTTCCGTGTCAATTGCTTCTGTTTTAGTTTTGTTCGTATTTGTTTTGTTTTGTTTTGACTTTTTCTGGTTATGTTTTTTTTTCCTTTGCGGTGTCTGCACTGTCTTGTTGCTGGGTTTTCTCGTCCTATTTCCTATTTCTTCCTTTATTTGAATTAATTGTTATTGGGTCCATCGGAAACACCATCTCAACTAATCTGGGGTAAGGATGCGTATATCTGACCTTGCAAACTCGCTTCATTGTGGGATATATTGGGATGTTATTATTGGTGTGGACTTGTGGCTGTTTATAGGTTGCGCCTTTGAAATCTAATAGAGAAATATTCATTTCATCGTATTCCTCCGAGCCGAAGTACTACTACTGTACCAAAACACAGCCAAGTCTTGACCTCTTGGCATGCTTCACATGTGCAAGCCCTAATGATCTCATGTACACACTCCACCACCAACCACCTCTTTTCCTCGTAGATGGCTATGTTTCCTACCTTCCAACTATAGTAGACCACCCCACTTGCAGCCAAGAGTTTCATTTGGAATATCAAGCTCCTTGGTCGAGGGTCACCTCCGAACCATGCCAATATCTTCTCCAACCCTTCCCTCAATATGTAGTAACCATCCATCTGAGGACCACTTCCAGCACCTCCTTGACACAAGGGCATGAGAACCATAGAAGGCTCTCGGTCTCTTCCTCCCTCGCTCAGATAACCGGCACCAATCCCCTCGATTGTAGCCAATGTAGCCGCTGTCTTGTGTTGAGTCCCTCTAGGGTTGCTTGCCAAAGGATACAGGCCTATCGCTGACATTGGATCCCCATCCAAATTGTCCTTCCCCAACTCATCTTAGGTGCCCGTCTTCTCAAGAGGCGATAAATTGTGCCACACTTTACCTTTCCTGAAGCATCCCAAAGTATTGCCTGAAAAAGAATAGAAGTTTTGCAGTCCAAAGATTATACTAGCATCTCATGAGCTCAAATCATCATCCCCATATGGTGTCCCCTACCACATTAATCTCCACCTTCCATGTACTCGTCATCTATAGGCATAATTGCTCATAAGTGCAAGAGTTTGGCCCTATGGGATATCCTACGAGGCAGAGATAGACCAAAGAACATTTGGATGAAAGTTATTCGTAAATATCTAGGAGACCACTAGATGGGGAGCATTCGAGCTATAAATGTTTAGTTCCCAATGTCAATTGCTTCTGTTTTAGTTTTGTTGGTGTTTTTTTTTTCTTTTGGCTTTTCCTGCTTATGTGTTTTTACTTTACGGTGTCTGCACTGTCTTGCTGCTGGTTGTTGTCTTCCTATTTCCTATTTGAAGTGGTTGCTATTGGGTCCATCGGAAACACCATCTCAACTAATACGGGTAAGGATGCGTATATCTGACGCTGCAAACTCACTTCATTGCTGGATATATTGGGATGTTATTATTGTTGTGGTTGTTTATCGTTTGCGCATTTGACATCTAATCTAGAAATATTCATTTCATCGTAGTCCTCGCCCTAAAGTACTACTGCTGTAAAAAGTATTTTTCTCTCTCTTTTCAATCTGTGTTATGATCTCTGATTGGTGATTCATGTGATTGACCGTTCTCACTAAAATAATTTACTCGGCACTTAATAATTTTGATGCTGCTGCAGCTGCAATATCAAACCCATTCCCAGACTATACTCTATACCGGAATCCCAAATATAAGAATGCTGGAAAACTTGTATCTCTGGCGGACTTTCTAGACATGGCTAAAAATTCAAGCACACTTTCTGGAGTTGTAGTTCGCATAGAGGTGAGTCTACAATAGACATCTTCTAAATGTCAGTACAATCTTGTGTTTTGCTTAGTCAGCCCAGGATCATTGAGATTTTCTCTTGTGAATGATTTTTATTTGTCAAAAGCTTTGGTACTATTGTGTTGTGATTACTGATTATTACAGATTTTCTTTTGATTTGTGAATGATCTGTTGTTTGTCAAAAAAATTTGACAGTGGCATTCTCTTAACAACCAAACCAAACATTTGCATTTCATTTGAAGCCACCTGACTTTTGAGTGTTTTCATGCTAAATTTGCTGTTTAACAATGATGTTTCAGAATGCAGCCTACCTTGCACAAAAGAGGGGCATGAGTGTGACGGACGCTGTGTTAAATGCCATAGAAAATGCCGGTTACATTAACGAGACAGCCAAGAAGGTCATGATACAGTCGACCAGCAGCTCAGTCCTCCAAGTATTCAAGGGAAAAGGTTATCAACTCGCGTATGAGCTTGATGAGACAATTCGTGATGTGCAGAATTCTACCATAGCAGAAATCAAGAGTTTTGCTGACACCGTGGTTCTTCAAAAGAATTCCCTCTATCCTCGAGATAACGGTTTCCTAATTGGGGAAACCAATGTGGTCGACAAATTGCAGGCATTTAAGCTCCGTGTTTTTGTGCAACTTTTGACGAATGAATTCGTATCACAAGCTTGGGACTTCTTCTCGGACCCAATTGTGGAACTCAATGCTTTCGCTTTAGGATCTAATGTTGACGGCGTTATTACTGACCATCCCCAAACAGCCGCTGCATACCGAAGTATGTCTCTTTTAACCAATTTTCTATTGCTCTCTGTCTCTCATTGTTCCTCTTTTCGCGTTTTGTTAGTTTTTTCGTGTTTTGGTTACTGAAATGTGGGTTCCCTTGTGCAGAGAATCGCTGCCTAAACATGGGAAAGAACACACCACCCTACATGCTTCCCGTCCAACCAGTCGGATCCGGTAGCCTCTTGCCACTCATGAGCGCAGACTCACTGCCTCCGGCTCAGGCTCCAGCACCTGTCCTCGCTGACTCTGATGTGTCCGAGCCACCACTGCCTGCAGTAGCCGCCCCTGCACCATCGGTCTCCAAATCTGACCCAAACAAGACAACCGCAGACGCCCACTATCTTGCTGCAGCATCCGCACCCCTTGCTGTGGCGATTGCTTCAGTTTTTGCATTCCTGTGGTGATTCCACCTCTCTTTTTTCTTGTCCATGATCCGTGAATTGGGGCGGTGTTATATTGTAGGCTAATTATATGTTCGGTAATGTGGCTATAGTTGAGATTTGAGAGATGATTTCAAGTTCTCAGAAGAGGTATACATACATTGTCGATCCGTCGATGGTGATGATTCTTTATTTGTATTCTATTATATAAACTTCATTTATGAAAATTTTCATGTCAGTTCTGCTTTTTGTGTTTTCTTTTGTAGCTCTCGTCGTTTGCCAAGGCTCAAATCCCGCGTCCAAAGAATACAATGGAGAACCTGTCAATATAGTCGTAATTGTATAAACGAAGAAAGAAAACGAACATGAAAATTTCTACCTTATTAGTTTTTTGGTAGATTAATTTTTAGTTTATATTTCTCACACATTTTGATCATTATTTTAAGTATCATATTGTAATTCAAATTTATTATTGAGACAAATTTAATTATCATTATTTTTGTCTCGAATCTCGATAGACTCTTCGAGCTCATTTGGTATAACCATGTAAGGTAAACGGATTGTAATCAAATTTTATATAGGAAAATATATTTAGATAAGAGAAGAATGCTAATTTTTGTATGAAAAATACAATAGGATGGGTAATAATTAGAGTACATGGGATATGGTTACCCCTTGTTTAAATGAGAGATTGAAATGGGGGAAAACAACCATTCCGGAATGGCTCACCGGAAAGGACTTGTGGGTAGTACACATAGGTAGGGGTGTTATGTGAGACAAGCTACTCGTGATCGGCTCGGGTCCGGCTCG
The DNA here is from genome assembly GCA_037127255.1 of Persicaria tinctoria. Classification (NCBI taxonomy): domain Eukaryota; kingdom Viridiplantae; phylum Streptophyta; class Magnoliopsida; order Caryophyllales; family Polygonaceae; genus Persicaria; species Persicaria tinctoria. The sequence continues at coordinate 11,412,244 of JBANSL010000007.1, read as the reverse complement.
TATAAAACTTGACTCGAGCTTGTTCATTTTCTAAACAAGCCGAGTATGAGCACATTTTTAAGCTCGTTGCAAAGGTCGGCTAGTTCGAATTAAACTCGAATAGGTCGAATTTTATGAAATTTCTTAAATTTTCTTAAAGTTATTGTATAATGAGCAAGTAGAATTGCTTAAAGCTCGAAAAAAGCTCGGCTCGAGCTCGCTCATTTCCTAAACGAGCCGAATATGAGCACATTTTTAAACTCGAGTCAAAATTTAGGCTCGGCTCGAGCTCGTTCATATTTTAAATGAACTAAATATGAACAAGTAATACTCGGCTCGTTCGACTCGAATAACAGCCCTACACATAGGGTCCCGGTTCGAACCGTGGAATGACCGCTCTTTATTTACCAATTCAAGAAATGGGGGAAAACAATACCAATTTTGTATGAAAAGTTGGGAAAGAGGGTAATGATTAATTTTTTTTAACAATCTATCTTAAACTATAAATGGACTATATTCGTTACATTTTCCTTTATCTTTCTAAAATTTAAACTATAGTTTAGTGTTATTTAGTAAACTAGTTTAATATATTATAATTATAGAGATAATTGTTTATCACTACGCCATCTTACAACTTGAGCGACGGACAAATTATGCTTCGTTGCAGGAAACACATTTTGGCGACATACAAACCTAAACTTGTCTCTCAAGAAAATTTCAATGTGGGTTCATATTGGGCGTGCATTACGACAACCAAGTTTGACCTATCTTCGCCATCTAGGTTAATCCAGGCAACGGATAAATAATACTCCCTCCGTATCGCAATACTTGTTGTTTTAGCTATATGCACACTTATTAATAAAACCTATTTTTACTTTACCTTTATAGCTTAAAATACCTAAAAGAAGTAATTATTACCTATAAAAAGAGCAATTATTACCTATAAAGATAATAATTATAGCTAAAACAATAAGTTTTTTGATACAACTTTAACACTCTAAAACAACAAGTATTGCGATACGGAGGGAGTACGTCGCTATACGTGATGGCTTGAACGAATACAAAAGCCTGACAAGTCTTCATGTGGTGAACATTTGGTGCAGTTTGATCGCTTGATAATATTCAAGCGAAGAATATTGGGTTTCCCTCCCTTCCACACATGATTTTTTTTCTCTAGCTTTTGTCATTTTATAGCAATTGGGTCTTCAAAGGTAATATTGCTTCCTTTGAACGACGACATGTATGAAATATCCTCTCTTTTCATAATGACGGCAACAGATAAATAATACGTCGTTATATGTGATGGCCTGAACGAGTACAAAAGGTTGGCAAGTCTTCGGGTGATGAATATTTGGTCCAGTTTGATAGCTTGATCCCTTGATAACATTCAAGCGATGAATATTGGATTTCCCTCCCTTCCACACAAGTTTTATTTTCTAGGTTTTCTCGTCTTATAGCAATTGAGTCTTCAAAGGTAACATTGTTTCCTTTGAACGACGGCAAATAGGAAATATCCTCTCTTTGCATAATGATTGAAATCTCTTAAAGCAATTTTTTTAAAAACGTGGTGGGTTCTTAATGAACTCGGTCCTAATCTGTAAATGACACAGACCGGTTAGCCAGATGATAAGCCACCAGATAGGCTCACCCAAGCCAATTAAGATTTGAGCACCTACTAATTATTAAAAAATATGTAAAGATTGAGATTTGAGCTCTTAACTTCTTATAAGGGTAATCTCTTCCTTACCACAAAAATAAGGGGTCATTGGTAGAAATCTCTTAATTAAGGGTTTATCAACCCAAGTCAGAGTTCAAACTATACAAATGTTGCAGTAACAATCTCAAATACGCAAGTTTATACCACTAAGTCAAACTTATTGGGTTCGAAAAGCTTCAAAATACTTATTTGTCTTTATTGATCGACAGGAAATGGATTCTATAAAACTTGTGTGAAAATCCATGAATTGAGTTAAAAATATCTCAACCGTTAAAGGGTGTCTTTGGATTTTATTACATTTTAATTATAATACATTTATTTTACTCCGTTTTATGTGATCGTTTAGTTATACAATTAAAAATCTCATAAAAAACCGAGGTAAAACAATAATTTAACTAAATAATTACATACATTGAGATAAAATAATTGTATTATAATTAATACATTCATGAAATTCAAAAACACCGTTAATTTAAACAATTTAAAAATTGTGTTAACCAAACACCACCTTATCTATTTGCATTATAAACATAATACAATTAGAATCCAAACACACCCAAAGAGTAAGCATTGAAATGAATGAAAAACAAGAAATATTTTAGTTTAGTCAAATAAGCACAAACGGTTCATATATAAGCAGAATCATACATTCAATTCAATGTTGCTAAAATCGAGATTTTGAATTGGATCGAATAAGGGTCTAAGAATAAATAGATCTTATAAATTAATGAATTTAAAATAATATTAAAAAAATACTTTGTATATTTTAGATTACTCAATTATTATATTGAACAAAAAATATTTGTAAGGTAATATATACGATTTTTTTAAGACACTGTTTAGTAACATGCATATAGCTGATGTCGGGGATAGTTGAAACTAATGAGGTAGTTGAAGTTACAGGGTTAGATGTATAAAATATTTGCTCAATTAATTTTTCATAAGATAGTAAGGTATTTGACAATCCTAATTAATAGGGTAAATAATACAAACTAACCATTAAAAAAAGGAGAAAAAATAAATTTGTGAATACAAAAAAGAAAAGCTCCAAACAAGTTTGGGATGAATAGTTGTTAGCGGGGTCTACACATTCGGGCGCATCATGCATACTTAAGCCGAGCACACAAGACAAGCGAGGTTCCATCATAAAACCAATTGACAATAGAAGAAGTGGTCCACTGACTTATATGCAAGGCTCGGGTTCTCGTGTTTTTCGATATGGGACAAAGGTTCCAAGACATCACAACACGCCCGCTAAGTGCAATTGCCTGACACCGCAATATATGCCAGTTGCACTTGAGGTCTTGCCTTAAGGCCGGCTAGCCCAGTAATAGACTAGGGCCCTGAACCGTGCCGCTCGCCCATTCGCTAATAGCCGAGTGAGGTTCTATTCTAAAACCAATTGACAATAGAAAGAGTAGGTCACCGACTCATATACTAAGACTCGTTATGTTCAACTTTCTATGTGAGACACTTGGTCTCATTCACATCTCTCAACACGCCCTCACAAGTGTAACTAGCTAGGAATGACTCATCTAGTTGACACTTGGACAACTGATAACCCAGACCAGGATTGAAAGACGGACTATTAGGCTAACCGCTCTGATACCATATCAAAGTCCGACTCGAAGCTTGTGGTTTTGATATTATATAGTTTCAAATGAAATAAATATAAGATTTTAGTTTAATTAGTTTTTGAAATCATAGTTTTTCATCCGTTACTCACCCAAGTTTTTTATGAGTTTATAATTTTTTTTATTCACAAATCTATATCAGCTACCCTAACAGTTACATTTCTCAAACACCATATTAGCTTATTAAACTATATTTCACACAAATAATCCATCAACTTCAGCTACCCAATCCGTTTGACAGGTCTATTGTGGGGTGCCCTATTCATAGGAATTAGTAGGAATTAGGGAGAGGACCAAACACATTTTCAAGTTTAAACCAATTAAATACCATACAAATTAAAGCAATTTGAGCTATCAACATAACTCCATTTTACACCACCAGTACCACTTTATCCCTCCATTTGGACATTCTCCTGAAATCATTACCCACTAATTTCCAATTAATACTAATCATGGTTAGATGGTGACACAAAAACTGTTTATTTAATAAACAGAATTTCTAAAAGTAATAGTCAATACTCAATATGAATACATATATCTAGATCCTTTTTGAAGTACATTCATTTGCAAACATCTAGCTAGAAATTAGTACAGTATAATTATTTGTTTGGTTCAATTTTGTAAGAAAGTTGTGATGCAGATATTAATTTCTTGATTACGATCATAATTAGGGCGGCAAATCGCATATTTATCACATCATCCCGCTTAAATTGATTTTCCCATGAAACTCAAAGTCTAGTACCAAATGATTAGACTTTGAGTTTCATGGGAAAATCAATTTGGTACTAGACTTTGAGTTTCATGGGAAAATCAATTTAATACTAATCATGGTTAGATGGTGACACAAAAACTTAGAAATATAGTTTGCATTTTCATTTGAAATGAAAATGCAAACTATCTTTCCAAGTTTTAAAAGTCTTCATCCCTACACCAGATTGCTATTCAGATGGTGAACTCTACCCATCGCTTGAGATAGAAATCACGTAACTGAGTCATTCGGGCAACGAAGGGTCGTCGCCTAAACTATCGTCGCATGGAGCTCATCCCTAGAGCACTCAATCAACAAGGATATGTATCTTCGTCGCTTAAACGTATTCAAGCGACCACACACCCTGTTCGTCGTTTGAAATCTTGCCAGAACTTCAAGCCTGCTCAAACTCGCCCATTTGCATTTAAGCGACCACTGATAAACCCTTAGGCAACGAGTAATGTTCATCACCTGAACATGTGTGGACCAATATTCTTCGTCGCTTTAGGTATCTTGGGACCATTACCTTCGTCGCTGGAATACTTGGGTGAGGAATATGGAACTTAAAATGTTCGTCGCTTAATATGTCCGGCGACTACAGTTTTACATATGTATGTTGCCATAGTTAAATCTCTTAATTTTTTTTTTAAAAATTGAAGTGATTTGAGGCAACCAGTTACACTACTAAGTTCGTTGCTTGAGGTACACTTATAATTATGTTCGTTACCCCAATGTAATTTGTGTATTTTTTATAAAATCGAAGTGATTTGAGGCGACTAGTTAGTTCAACTCTTTAGATTCCAAGCGACTAGATTTTGACATATGTTCGCCTTCCCAATGTAATCTGTTATATTTTTTTTATTCGAAGTGATTGTTAGGCGATGAGTTATACACTACTAAGTTCGTCATCCTAATGTAATCTATTTTTTTTTTTAAAACAAAAATTAAAGCAATGAATTTGTGTGCATTTGTTCCACGCTAGAGCGTGGTTTTATACAAAAAAAAAAAACTCAAAATGGTCAACTTGCCCCCTGTTTTATACCAAAACCTGCACATTTACACCAAATGTCTTATTTTCATATGGAGGTAGTATATATTAGGGAAATATATAAAAGAACAATATATATCTACTAGGTACGTAGAAGGCTGTGCGATGCACGACTTAATATGTGTTTCACATTGGATGAAATTTAATTATGCAGTTTCAGAAACAATTGCAGTACGTGAACACTACGTCCATTAACTCTTATTACTCAATTCTCATAACCTAAATTAAAAGAGAAGAAATACAATAGGTCCTAAAAACCATCGGAAGAAATCAATTCATTGGAAGCTTGGCTTATTATGCGGCTTTGTGTTAGTTTTCCTCATAACAACACAACAAGACAGAATTGGAGGTTTTGATAATCTTTTCTAGAAAAGCTTGAAGAGAAACCCACCGTGGGTGGCAAAGAATGGTGCGAAGACCAATGACTCGAAAGCCATGAGCTTGATGAGGATGTTAAGGGATGGTGTCCTTGAGAGGGTCTCCGATGGTATCTCTGATCCCTTTGGTCCAAGCTGCCTCGCGTGCTTTGAAGCTCCAGCCTGCAAAAGCTAACAAGAGTTGTGAAATCTCTCTTCGGAACATAGGCGACACTCATCAAACAGAACACTCTTTAGGTAAAAATTAAGGTTATACCTCAATGTACTTCTTGGCATTATCCCAGGCACCACCAGTGTTGGATGCAGTGATGGCAATCTGATCCCGAGAAAAAACAAAAAATCAACAACTTGTAAACAAATAGAAGATATTATAGACTCTTAGTTGTTGTTACCTGAACACCGGAGACGAGAGATCCAGCAAGGACACCAGACAAGTTTTCCTCACCAAAGAGGATCCCAACGATGAGAGGTGTAAACAAATAGAAGAGATTATAGTGCTCACCTATATAATGTTTGGCATCTCTTTTACCATCATTGTGGAGGTTGAGTTGTTCGGATCGAAGAATCCATGGCTACTTCTTCGGTGTTGTCTTGAGAAAGAAGGAGGGAATAAAAATACGTTCTTGTATTTCTGATATTTTAGAAGAAAAGTGTAGAAGAATACAAGGAACATGAAGCCTAAGCCTTTTATACAATGGATAGCTAATGGGCCGAATTAGAAAACAACCAAAGTAAGAAATAGGCCCAAAGCTAAAACTAAATATTTGCCACTATCTGCTATATCCCAATACCCCCCTTCAAGGTGGAGGTGGTGCTTGCACCAGGCCAACCTTGGACAAAACAGAGGAGAGGTGCACGCCTGGAATTGATTTCGTAAGAAAATCAGCCATCTGTGCAGACGATGGAATATGTGACAAAGAGATGAGCCCTTCAAGAAGCTTTTCGCGTGCAAAATGGCAATCCAATTCAATATGCTTCGTCCGTTCATGAAATACGGGATTGCGAGTAATGTATATTGCTGCTTGATTATCACATCGAACAGGAATAGGAGTGATGTTGGGAACCTCTAGCTCAACCAATAATCGACTCAGCCAGGATAGCTCAGCACAAACACGACGAATCGATCGATATTCAGCTTCAGCTAAAGACAAGAAGATGCTCAGTTGTTTTTTTGATTTCCATGAAATCAATGTGTTCCCCAACATCACAATGTAGCCGCTAACAATTTGCGTGAAAACGGACATGTAGCCCAATCCGCATCACAGAAGGCATGGAGCTTCAAAGAAGACTGATTAGAAAGCAAAAGACCCTTGTGAACTGTCCCCTTTAAATACCGAAGGATATGAAGAGCAGCATCAAAGTGAGGGAGCCTGGGAGCTTGCATAAACTGGCTTAGAAATTGTACCGGGTACGCCAAATCCGGTCGAGTATGGACTAAGAAATTCAATTTTCCAATGAGTCTTCGGTAAAGTGTTGCATCAGGAAGAAGATCACCCACATCTGGGTGAAGTTTGAATGAAGGCTCGAGTGGAGTTACCACTGGTGACTCATTGCAAGGGAAGTCTCGAAAAATTTCCTTGATGCACTTAGCCTGACTCATGATTAAACCATCTGCAGAAGGGATAAATTCAATCCCAATAAAATAATGGAGCCGTCCCAAATCCTTGATGCGAAACTCAGAGTGCAGAAAGTCCTTGAGAGCTGAAATTTCTAAGTGATGATCCCCTGTAACAAGGATATCATCCACATAAACCGCCACATAAACTGCCTTTGCTCCCAGTTTTCGATAGAAGAGAGAATAATCATTTCGGGATTGACAATAACCTCTCGATCTCAATGCAATGGACAAGCGAGCATACCATTGACGAGAAGCTTGTTTGAGCCCGTAAAGTGATTTCTTCAAACGAAAAGCATGACGAGGTGATGGGGCAATCAAGCCAGGGGGGAACTTCATGTACACTTCCTCATCGAGTTCCCCGTGAAGAAAGGCGTTGTTCACGTCTAGTTGGGACAAGTCCCACTTCCTGTGCAAAGCAATGGTGACCAAGCTCCGCACTGTGGTGAGCTTAATGACCGAGGAAAAGGTCTCATTATAGTCAATTCCTTCTTGTTGCGTAAATCCCTTTACAACCAATCGAGCCTTGTAACGATCGATACTCCCATCAGATTTTCTCTTGACCTTGTATACCCATCGACAGCCTATGGGTTTCTTTCCTGGTGGCAGCTCAACAACCTCCCAGGTTTTGTTTAATTCTAGAGCTGCAAACTCGGTTTCCATGGCCTGTTGCCAAACATAATATTCACATGCTTCATGATATGTGAGGGGCTCATGATCTCGGCCTTGACCTTCTGGCACAGAATAAGAGGGGAAAGACAAGGTGGATGTGATTGTGTGGCCACAAAAAATTGAAGAATCACATGCTGCATTGCATACATAATCTTGAAGATAGGCTGGTGTATGAGACACACGAGTGGAGCGGCGCAAGATATCTGCTTCAGGACGCACTGCAGCAGGACTGAAACCAGGTGAAGGGGTGCTGGAGGATGGCTGGAAAGGCAAATCAGAAGGGGAAGAAGCCACATCCTCATAATAGTCGGGGGAAGCGTGGTGTGAAGGCCAAGAGTAATGGTGATCAGACCCCGAATTCTCTCCAAGAATATTTTTGAAAGGAAAAACAGTTTCATGAAACCTCACATCTCTGGACACAAACACTTGGTTTGTGCTCAAATTAAGAAGCTTATACCCCTTCTTACCCGGCGGATATCCGAGCAAGACACTGGCTACGGCTCTAGGACTGAACTTGTCTCGGCCATGCTGCAATGTGGAAGCATAAACAAGTGACCCAAAACAACGGATATGATCATAGCTTGGTGCCTTGTTATGGAGTCTTTCAAAGGGAGTCTTCATCTGCAGAAGTTTGGTGGGCATACGATTGATCAGGTAAGCCGCCGTCATGACGCTCTCACCCCAAAAGCGAAGCGGCAATCCTGACTCAAACATCAATGCCCGTGCTACCTCCAATAAGTGTATATGTTTGCGCTCCACAACTCCATTTTGTTGTGGAGTAGCAACACAAGAAGTTTGGTGTGTAACACCTATACTTGACAAATACATGGAAGCTTCTCTACTCGAACCGAGCTCCAATGCATTATCTGATCTGATAGCTCGAACTTTCTTCCCAAATTGTCTTTCCACCATAATCAAGAATTGTTTAATAGCAGTAAAAGCACTACCTTTGGTAGCCAGAAGTTGAACCCAGGTGGTCCTAGTGTAGTCGTCAATGATGGTTAGGAAATACTTAAAACCATCATGCGTGCTAACATGATAAGGTCCCCAAACATCCAAGTGTATCAACTCAAAAGCATCAGAAGAACTTATAGTACTCAAAGGGAAAGGTAATCTAGATTGTTTGGCTCTAGCACATACGTCACAAACATGTTCAATTGTCTGCTCATGATCAAAAGAGATAAAAGACAACTTCTGCAGCCTAGAATAAGGCAAGTGCCCTAACCTTTTGTGCCATAAGTCTGCACTTATTACAACCGAAACATCGGGAAAACTGAACTGTAAAGAGGGACGATGCTGTGCTGGAAGCTTGTGCTCTTTGCAACTCTCTCCTGCGCCTAACTTTCTGTGCCCTTTCAACAGGAACAAGTCTTTCACAGGTTCACCAATTCTCATCGGACTCTTCATAGAAGGCCCCTGAACATAACATCCCAAAGGAGTGAAAATCACAAAACATTGCAAATCCTTGACAATCTTGCCTACGGATAACAAATTGCACTTAAAATTTTTCACCAAAAGAACATGATGAACAATGAAACCATCAGAAATTTCAATTGTCCCTGCTGTATCCACCATTGTTGTCTCACCAATCGGCAAAGTAATAACAAACGGTTTTGATAATTGATAGGTGGATCTGTATAGGGATGGGTCACTACACATATGGCCACTAGCCCCGCTATCTATAATCCAGTGTACGCCATCAAAAACCTTTTCTGAGAGAGTAGTACCTGAAAAACCAGCGAAATCATCAACTGAATGTTCTCTCCCATGGCCTGCTCCACTAACTGTCTGAATAAGGGCCATCAACTGCTTGATCTGGTCTGCCGTGAACTCTGATTTTTCACATCCACTAGCACCACCAGCAAATTTTTTGTTCTGATCAGCCTTTATATTTTTGTCTCTATTTTCCACATAACCTGGAGGGAAACCTATCAAGAAGAAACAACGCTCGACGGTATGGTTAGTTTTTTTTGCAATTAGTGCAAAACAGTGGTTTCCTTTCCTGGGAACCCTTTGAACCATTTCCCTGTGCAAAGTTCCTGCTCTGAGTTGGGGTTTTTGCTGCATCGCCAGCAGTTGAATTTGGGCCAGGGTTTTGAACAAAAGATTTGTTCTGATTTGAAGCTCTAGCAGCCATGGAAGTGGCGTCACCAGCAAAAACACCAGATCCAGGCCCCGACTTCATTTCTCTCTGTTTCTCTTCTTGCCACAAAAGCGAATACACAACATTGACATCCGAGAAAGGATTCATCATAAGGATGGAGCCCCTAGTTGCTGTGAAAGACTCATTTAGACCCATAAGAAGTTGTAAAACTCGTTGATCTTTCTCATACTGGACCAATTAAGTCACGGCTCCACATTTACAACTGGGAAATTTCCGCAAACTATCCAATTCATCCCACAATGATTTCATTTCTGTAAAATACACAGGAAAAGGTTTGGTACCTTGCGAGAGCGTGCTGAGATCCTTTTGAACAGAATACAGCTGCGTTGCGCCTGGATTTCCATATCGCGCATCAAGCTGCTCCCAAATCTCCTTGGCGGACTCAGTGTAGATCACACTTCGCTTGATTTCTTCACTCAAACCGTTTAGCAACCACGAGATAACCATGTCATTACATCTCTCCCATGATCTGAACTTTGGTGAAGTCTGAACAGGTTTCTCGATCGTTCCGAGAACAAAACCGATTTTGTTTTTAGCGGAAAGGGCGATTCTCATCGACCTCCTCCACTCTCCGAAGTTCCTCCCATCGAAGATTGGCGTGACGAGAACTAACCCCGGATGATCACTAGGATGAATATATAAAGGATCTGAAGTATGAACCCGTAAATCCTCCATTTTCGTCGTAAAAAACCCAGCAACAGAAACTAACAAAAATTATACCGAAATGTGCGGAAAAGAAGGAAGAAAGCAACCGAAGCAAGTAACACTTCACACTAGCTCTGATACCATGTTCGGATCGAAGAATCCATGGCTACTTCTTCGGTGTTGTCTTGAGAAAGAAGAAGGAGGGAATAAAAATACGTTCTTGTATTTCTGATATTTTAGAAGAAAAGTGTAGAAGAATACAAGGAACATGAAGCCTAAGCCTTTTATACAATGGATAGCTAATGGGCCGAATTAGAAAACAACCAAAATAAGAAATAGGCCCAAAGCTAAAACTAAATATTTGCCACTATCTGCTATATCCCAATATGAGTGCACGTTGTTGGAGTTCATCACTACAACGCCACATGGATAGCTGCAGACGCCAAAGAGGTCATACTAAGAAAATGGAAATTAAGAATGATCAAGAAAGGAACACAATTAGGTAGGCCCTAAAAAATCACTTCTTATGAGATAATGGAGCAATGAGAATAGGAATAAGTCCTCTTGAAACATATCCTAACCAAATTTACCACATAATAGAGAAATCAATAGTCATAGAGCACACTTCCTAAGCTTCGGCAAATCATGATGAGAATGGCGAGGGAGAGGTAGAAATTACAAGGGCTAGTTGGATTGTCTTCTAGATCACACAGTTGCGAATTCAATGGATAGAAGATTTTTTTATGTTATAAAAGCAAATTTGGGGGCTTTTGTTCCGTTCCAGGGAAGGAGAATCAACACACAAGAGAACATATAAAGACTGAATTCAATGATGGGAAAAAATCTCCCAAGGTAAGCAACACACGACCTAAATGAACAAATGACAACACGACGAAAAAAGGACAGAATAAGGACCGAAAGAACATAAAAAACAGATAGCAACACAAAAGCATGAAAACATCCAGAACTTCATTCAATTAGAGGGAGCAATTCATTACCTGGATGGATCAAGAGACCACAAGAGGATAAAAAAAAAAACCACCTACAAGAGAAGGTCAAAATTATAAAAATTCAACAATAACACAATGACAAATTATACACCAAATTACTATTGGAATCGATGCCAAATATGAAAAAAATTATTTCAAATAAGGAAACACGAGGGAAAGAGAGGTTTGTGTGCTTGTCTCTAATTTTAAGGCCCGCATCCTCAATTTGAAGGCCAGAACCCTAAATTTCAGGAGCTCAATTCTCAATTTCAAGGGCATAAACATCCATTTGAAGGCACAAATCCTTAATTTGAAGACCAATCCTCTCAAAATAACCACAAACAATTCGAACTACAAGTGTTAACCCATTACGGAAAGCTTTTAAAAATGAGAAGGGATATGGGAGGTGGCGAGGAGAGAGAGAGGAGGGACTCACCAGAGATCTGTACGTAGGGAAGAGACCACAAGGGCACAAGGGAGTAACAAAGCAGCAGCAGATGAGATCTGAACATGAAGATTTTGTGTTGCAGAAGCATTTAAAACAGGTTCCCTGTACCATTCACAGGCTTTGGGAGTTATGAAGGTAGCTTCTGCATTTCAAAAGAAAAAATAAGGTCAGATGACAGATGATATACAAGAAGAATCTAATGAATTCGTACTCGGAAGGATGGGGTGAAAGAAATTGTAGGATCGAGATTCAAGAAGATTGGTAAGTGTTGAAGAATTGTCACTTTCATAGAGTTGATTGCGCTAAGTAACACGAACTTGCAAAATTCGGGGACCAAATCTTCATCTGATGACATCAACCTAGTTGGTAAACATTTTTGGCCAAAAAGATTCGTATTCATGTTATCGAAATGAATTGCTCCTTTACACCAGATGAAACGAGAAGTCACATAGGATCGTATCATCAACAGACCTCGTTCCTCTGGATGTTTGTGGGTTTTGTGAAGTTTTTTAAATTCGTACTAGGGCTTGTGAGTTAATTTTTTAATACCGTGTGAAAACGCGCCTGATAAGAAGACATCTTTATAGTCTTCTTCATTGTAGACAAACTGCGGGGATCTAGGGAACCGATCCCAACAATAGTGCTTCCGCTGCATGGCCATGCAAAAGCCAGGGTCTACAGATCAGATAAGCTTTTACATAATATGGCAGTGGATGAAAACAAAGAGCAGATACTCCTTTGGGACATCCCATGTAAGATTGACAACGAAGATGGAGGGCATTTCCTGGATCAGGAAGAGGGTACATGATCGCGGAAAAGACCCACAAGTTTGATAGCTCATTTTCAATTTATAGATTAGCCAAATATGGATCGCAACATATGGGAATTAATAAAGGAATGTGGGCGGGATTAAAGCGAAGTCTTAGCTTCCAAGGTCTGATTATCTTACAAGTCAAGATCACACATTTCCCCATGCCTGGCTTTCAGCCTAACATAGAGCTTATTTTAAGCATAACCTAATCAGGTGTCTATTTCCTAACAATTGTTAATTCTGAAACTTGAAATCAGTTTTGCTTCTTTTAGTAGGCAGTAACCTTGAGAGATTATGTGCTTTAAGATTGTTAATTCAGCAAAATATGGCAAATACGTACCTTCTAGACATGAAAGCTGCATCATATTGTCCACAGTTGGCTGCCATCACACGTTTTTTTTAATCTTTTAAGAGAGGGTAGAACATCAAATGCAGGAGGTTCTGAAGTGCCATAAAATCAATCATCTTGGGTCACTTCAGCATGAAACTCTTGAGCATGGAATTCTCAGCCAACTTTACTGAAAGTAACGAAAATTCTCAGCCAACTCTACTGAAAGTAACATACACATATTTTGTGGCAACAGCAGCCGTGATACAACGAAAATGTAAATAAAGGCTCAAAGAGATCCTCTTATAAATCTTCATGTAAGGTGTTCTAAGTTACAATTGTCCTGAAAGTCCTAATCTTTAGCTTAATTCCAAATTCAGCAAAGTAGTTCAAGGAATGCAAGTGTTATGTAATGGGGGGTTATCTGTGTCGCTCTAAGGTGATGATGAAATATTATATTGGTTTAAAAACTGGATCATCTAATAGCCTCAGCTTTGTCCTGATAAAGAGAATAAAATGAGTGAAAAATGCAAATGATTCTTACCCAAATCATTTATGCATACATCTTGTGATATTATGGAGAATATGTTATGTTTTCATGATTTACTTTGCTCCATTTCATGTTATTTCTTCTAAGTTTTGTCTTGGTTTGTAATAAGGGAACTTGCTTCCCATGTGAGTTGCACATGTCATTAGGACCTATATAAGACAAAACTTTCCATTCCCCAAAATGTAGGGTTTTGGGATTAATGAAAGAGCTGTGACGGCAGGCCAATGAAGGCCCTTTCCATATTCTTCTTCTTCCTCCAAATATAGCAATGAATGATGATTGAATGCTGATTTTGCTACTGTTACATTGATGTTAGTTATATTCTTGCTAGATAATCTAAACTTTCACATGGTATCAGAGCGTATGGCTCGATTCTAAGGGTTTTTTTTTTATCGTTTTTATTGCTTTTACAAGTTGATGTTTAGTGGTGAAAGATCTGTAGAATCTGTTCTTAGAGAAGTTGATGATATGGCTGCTGTAAACAACCTCAGTGATCCTCTTTTCCTTTCAAATTCTGACCATCCAGGAGCTCAATTAGTTGCTGTTTCCTTTGATGGTTCTAATTACTTGACCTAGAGGCGTGGAGTCATGATGGCTCTGGGATCCAAGTGCAAGCTAGGCTTCATTAACGGATCTTGCGCAAGACCTGCAGCTGGACATGCGGATCTGGAGAAATGGATCCGAGCTGACTACATGGTAAGATGCTGGCTATTAAACTCAATGAGCAAATCAGTTGCTGAAGGGCTGATGTTTTTAGAGTCTGCTAAAGGTCTTTGGGATGAAATAGCTGAAAGATTTGGCCAATCTAACATACCCCTGATTTTTCAGATCAAAAGAAGGCTTTCTAATGTTAAGCAAGGAAATATGTCCTTGGCTGATTTATATAATGTATTCAAAAAGGGATGGAATGAGTTGCAGGTCCTTGAGAACATGCCAGAATGCAGTTGTGGAGCTATGGGAAGATGCACTTGTGATCTGAAAACCAAGCTGAGTCAGATACAGTCTAGAAATCAGTTGATGCAATTTCTAGTTAGTCTAAATGATAACTTTGATGCTGCTAGAAACCAGATACTGGCAACTGATCCCTTGCCTACTGTGAGCAAGGCTTATTATATTTTGCATCAAGTTGAAAGTGGGAATGAAGCCTCAAATGATGTTACTAATGGCCAAAATGTTCCTTCAGACTCCAGTGCTATGGTAGCAGCTAGAGGAAGCAACATGTTTCAAGCTAGCAGTGGAACTAATTCCTCTAATCAACCACTCAAGAAAGAGTGGAGGGATTGGAGAGAAATCAAGAGAATTAAACAGAATTCCACATGCACCCACTGCAACCAGAAAGGTCATACCATTGATCAATGTTTCAGAATCCATGGGGTTCCTGATTGGTTTAGAGAGCTAAGAGAAAGGGAGAAGAAAAATGCCAGTAACAAGGCCTCAGCCAATGCAGCAGGGTCAAATGTTCAGAACAGCCCTCTTAATGCAGAGCCAAATGAAAATGGTGTTGATGCACTCATGGTCAATGCAGTCTACCAGGAGATCATGAAGAAGATGAGAGGAAAGCAAGTTGTTGAGAGCAGTGCTGGGTCTTTTGCAAACTTTGCAGGTAATCTCTCTTTTACTAATGCAAATGTTGTCTTAAAGGAAGATTGTCCAGTTGAATGGATTATAGACACAGGTGCAACTGATCATATGGTGTCTGATTCACATGGCTTATTGAACAAAAGAAGGCTCAATAAACCTGTTCACATAGGGCTCCCAGATGGAGCTATTAAAACTGTTACAGAAATGGGAAATTTGCAGCTTACAGATTCAGTGATTTTGAGTGATGCTTTGCTTGTGCCTGAGTTTAAGCATAGGCTGTTGTCAGTGGGTAAGTTGCTTGATGATACTGATCTCATTGCATTGTTCACTAAGACTCATTGTTATTTCCAGGACCCTGGATCTAGGAGAGTGGTGCTGTCTGGAATCAGGAAGCATGGACTCTACAAAGTATTTGCAGAGAAGCCTGATCAGATTGAAGTCCTTAAAGATCATTTCAGGAGTTGTAATAAAGTTAGTACTAGTTTGGATGTTTTTCATGCCAGACTTGGGCACAGTTCAGTTTCTAAGTTAAAACACCTGAATATGTTTGGTGTTTCTGTTTTGGAGAGATTTCATATTGAATCTTGCTCTTTAGCCAAGCATCATAGACTTCCTTTTGATAGAAGTTATAATATGACCAGCAGGCCCTTTGAATTAATTCATATGGATTTATGGGGACCATATAAGCATGCTACTTATAATGGTTGCTCATATTTTCTAACTGTGCTTGATGATAATACTAGAGTCACATGGACATTTCTTTTGAGAAACAAATTGCAGGTGCTCAAATCAGTCAGTGACTTCATTGCTTATGTGAAAAATCAGTTCAATGTTTCAGTTAAGTGTGTCAGGACTGATAATGGATCAGAGTTCTTGCAGCATCAATGTGTAGATTTATTTTCTACAGAAGGGATTGTTCATCATAAAAATATTCCTTACACTCCACAGCAAAATGGAAGAGTGGAAAGGAAGCATATGCATCTAGTGGAAACTGCTAGATGTATTAGAATTCATGCAGGCCTTCCCATTGGTTTCTGGGGGGAATGTCTCCTTGCAGCAACTCATCTTATTAATAAACTTCCCACAAAAGTTCTTAATTGGAGCACTCCTTTTGAAAAATTGTTCAAAAAGTCTCCTAGCTATGATGAGCTTCGAGTAATTGGCTGTCTATGTTATGCTCCAGTTGCTCATGGAGATCAGGACAAGATGGGGCCTAGAGCAAGGAAATGTGTCTTATTGGGTTATCCCTTTGGACAAAAGGGTTATAAATTGTGGGATTTGGAGCACAGAAGGATGTTTGTCAGTAGAGATGTGATATGTAAGGAAGACATCTTTCCTTACAAGGACGATGCTAGAAAGGATGTTGAGACTAGAAGTGAAGAAACTCCCTTACCATTAGTCAATCCTGCTTATTGTGATGATGAGGTGGTAAACATGCAGCTTCCAACTCAATCATCTAACAGTCCTGCACAAATTCAAAGTTCATCTTCCCTTAGAGCTTCTCATGATAGTTCTCCTCAGGTCTCAGACTCTTTGATTTCAGATGGGCACAATAGCCCCATTACTGCTGAGATGTTGCTTGATGAAACCATTTTCCCACCTTTAAGGAGGACTACAAGAGAGCATGTCAGGCCTAGGCGCCTACAAGACTATGTTTGCCAAGACAACAGGCATAGAGAGTCTTTGTCCAAGTCATTTTTAGCAGAGTGTCTTGGTGATGTTGCTGAACCTGATGTGGTTCATTCTTTTGCTTTGATGGCTACAGAAATGGAGCCTTATACTTTTAAGCAGGCTGCTCAGAGTAAATGCTGGATTGATGCTATGAATTTGGAAATATCAGCTCTTGAAAAAAATGAAACCTGGGAATTGACAGACATTCCTTCTGGTGTTAAACCCATAGGCAGCAAGTGGGTTTACAAGATCAAGTACAGACCAGATGGGTCTATAGAGAGGTATAAAGCTCGTCTTGTAGCAAAAGGTTACAATCAAATTAAGGGGAAGGATTACAAGCACACCTTCTCACCTGTTGCCAAATTTGCCACAGTTAGAATTGTAATTGCAGTTGCTACAGTAAGAGACTGGCCTTTATACCAACTTGATGTTAATAATGCCTTCTTACATGGCAAGTTAGAAGAAGAGGTGTACATGAGACCACCTGAAGGCTACATCACTGATAAACCAGGTCAAGTTTGCAAGCTGAAGAGGTCAATTTATGGTCTCAAACAGGCATCCAGGCAGTGGAACATGGAGCTTTGCAGATTCATGTTAAGCTTGGGATTTGCTCAAGCTCCACAGGATTATTCTTTATTCACTAAGAGGGTACCTAAAGGTATTGTTGTGGCCTTGGTTTATGTTGATGACTTGCTCATTACTGGTGATGATGAGGAGGAAATCAGAGATACTAAATTAGCTTTGCACAAAGCTTTTACTATCAAAGATCTTGGGAGGGCAAGATACTTTCTTGGTCTAGAGATTTTACATGATTCCAGGGGTACTTTTTTGCATCAAAGAAAGTACATCATGGACATTATTGAAGATTGTAAGATGAATGACTGCAAGGCAGCTCCTTTTCCTCTTCCCAGAGGTCTGAAACTCTCTACTGATGTTGGAGAAGTGCTTCTAGATCCAGAAACTTATAGAAGACTGATTGGTAGACTTCTGTTTTTGAACTTATCCAGGCCTGATATCTCCTATGCTGTTCAGCACTTAAGCCAGTTCATGATTGAACCAAGACATCCTCATATGGATGCTGCTATTCATGTGGTAAGGTATCTCAGTGGCACTATATCAGTTGGCCTGCACTACTCTAAGCACTCCAACCTTAATGTCTCTGCCTATTGTGATGCTGATTGGGCATCTTGCCAATACAGTGCTCGCTCTCTCACTGGCTATTGTGTCTTCTTTGGGAGCAATTTAGTTTCTTGGAAGACCAAGAAACGGGTTACAGTATCTAAGTCCTCAGCAGAGGCTGAATACAGAAGCATGTCTATGACATCTAGTGAATTAGTATGGGTTGAAGGTGTGTTGCACACATTAAGCATCAAAATTCCCCTACCTATTCCCTTGTTCTGTGATAACAAAGCTGCAATTCACATTGCTGAGAATCCAGTCTTCTATGAGAGGACTAAACACTTGAAGATTGATTGCCATTTTATAAGGGAAAAATTGCAAGATGGTTTCCGTCATCCTCATCACGTGAGAACAGGGGTCCAAATTGCTGATGTTTTGACAAAACCTCTTGGTGAGAAGCAACATCTCTTCCTCTCTTCCAAGTTGGGACTTGTTGGTTTCCAAGCAAGTCCAACTTGAAGGGGGGATATGGAGAATATGTTATGTTTTCATGATTTACTTTGCTCCATTTCATGTTATTTCTTCTAAGTTTTGTCTTGGTTTGTAATAAGGGAACTTGCTTCCCATGTGAGTTGCACATGTCATTAGGACCTATATAAGACAAAACTTTCCATTCCCCAAAATGTAGGGTTTTGGGATTAATGAAAGAGCTGTGACGGCAGGCCAATGAAGGCCCTTTCCATATTCCTCTTCTTCCTCCAAATATAGCAATGAATGATGATTGAATGCTGATTTTGCTACTGTTACATTGATGTTAGTTATATTCTTGCTAGATAATCTAAACTTTCACATATATCCCATGTGCTGATATTTTATCTAGCAAGTTCAATGGATCAACCTTCCTGGCTTGATCCACGCGCAGGCGCTGAAAGTGAATTGGGGACGCAAGTTATGCCGGACCAACAATAAAGACACATTTCTTTACTTTCAATACAAAATAAGGCATCAAAACCATATGCAGTACCTTGTAAACTTCAGCAGTGGCGCAAGCCTCTTGGGGATTTATGAGAACCATGGGAGTTTCCAATGGTACTGGCGACAATACATCTTTTACAACCTGCATAGAAGGAAGAACGGGCTTAATAATTAACATGGAAAATTGTAAACAAGATCCAATGTCAAAAACATGGGCCGAATACAAACACAATCTCTGGTAACAGCCAATTTCTCAAGTGATAAACCAAAGCCTTGGCGTTTTACATTTCAAACCAACCCTTTTAGGGATAACGAAAGCATAGGAGACCTTTGATGATCTGAATTGACTATGGATGGATTAAAACATGGGACGCTAAGAAGTTAAAGTTTTAAAGTTGCGTCGACTTGAAATGGCATAGCTACCTCCCCTCTACCAATACAATATGCTGCTCCACAGGAGACGAAGAAAGGAATATTGGAACAAAATTCACACGGACTATTCTTGAAGCTCTTTTTCAGATGCAATTCCACCAGAAAATTGATTGTTTACCCTTTCGTAGCTTTGATTGTTTGCTTTGTTGTTGTGTTAGACCTCTAAATTGATTGTTGCCCCATCCCCTTTAAATTGCTTTAATTTCCAAAAAACAAGATAATTATAAGTAGTCTTCACCTTAAACCACTCAGACATAAGATATTCCTTTTTAGTTTAGTAAGAGATAGAAGGTTGGAACAAGTACCCGAATTAGCGTAAGCTATATTTTAACGCCATTTGGAATTCCAACCAGGGGAATTTCATGTAAATATTTTAATGTTGAGCTAAGTGAACAGAGATATACATTGTATTGTCAAGTTTATGGTTCAGTTGAAATAAATAATTTTTTTGCATATAATTAAAAGAAATAAAAATGAGTTTATGATCAAATCTAAGAATAGAGTTTACTCAGTGATCAAATGCATCATTTTCCATACCAATTTGTGCTTGTATTTTGTTAAATATGAATATGTCAGTATACATTCCTCATGTATAGCAATTTGGCAATTCAGCGCCTACTCTCAAAAAGGAAGAAAAAATGAGAAGATAAATGCTCCTGGTAAAGTTCTTTGCTCATGAAAATCAGCAAGAGCATAAACTTGTTTTATAAATATAATTTGAATCTCATTAACTAATTGGAATGTAACCTATGTCAACCTAATCAGGCCAAAATTTCTTTGAAGCATTTCTTCGAACACCTTAAAGGCACAAAAGAAAACAAAAACCAAGTTCATCTCTCTTGAAACATTTGCAATTTCATAACAGCAAATCATTTATCCTCTGAATCAACTTGGAAATAAATCCATTTCCTCAGCTCCACCACCAGCAGTAGCTCTAGAGGTATGCCCACCTGCATCTCTTGTCTTTGTTGTTTTCATTCGGTATCCAACTTATACATTATAATCTCGTTACCATCTATGATGAAGTATTTTTTAACAAGAAATTACTTTCTTGGATAGTGTTTCACTTGGATTTATATAGCACAATGTAAAATTAATTTCTTGTCTGAGTGTTTTACAAGAAGAGTTCATAGTTGGGTGTAAAGATCCATTTATGGGTAATTAAGGAATTCTTCAATTTATGATGATTTGCTTGAAGTTGCATAGTTTAAGTAAAAACTCATCTTTGTCTTTGTGCCTTTAACTTTTTCTTTTATCTTACATAACCTTAAAGACCAAGGGGAATTATTGCTTGCTTTTCTTGACTACCTAAGGGGAAAAAAAGATGCAAAAAATCTTTAGAAAAAAGAATTAGTTCTAATCTGACAGGCTATATTACATAAAGTAGAAGAGAAGGAAGAGCAATTAGAAGTGGCCAAACCAAAAAAACATTGATTCTACACCAAAGGAGGAAGTGGAAGAAGTGAAAATGGCCACATACGAGAAGTTGTCGAAATGTCAGGAGGATCAACAAGAGGACAATCAAATTGATCCTCCAACGGAGCCCAAGGAAGGCGAGAAACTAGACACACCAGCTCCTGATGTTCAAAAGTCGCAGAAGGAAGAGAAAGACGACAAGATAGAGAAGCAGCAGACTAAGTTTGATGATCAAGTTGAATCAGCGCCTGAAGTTGCTAAGACTGAGGTGGAAGAGGAGCCATCTGTGACGAAGCCTGAAGAGCAGGTGAAGGTGGACATTGTTGAGGAAAAGATAGAGGAAGTTGCACAGGAAACTAACGAGCCAGAACCATTGGTTGAAGTAGCTGAGACGCAAAAGGAGATACTGGAAGCCAATCGTCGGGAGGATGGCGAACCGTAAGTGGAAGTTGTTGTGGATCCGGAGAAAACATCAGAAGCTGAGCGTGTTGAGGAAGTAGCTGCTCAAGATGAGAACCTGACTGAGGAATCCAAGGCCCAGTGCTTGCTGATCTGCCTCGGCATTTGGCCAAGGGTGAAAAGATTGAGCTGAAAGAAACAGTTGATGAAAATCCTGCCAAAGAAGCGGAAGATCAAGTGGCGGTTATGATGGAAGCAGTTGAAAAAATTGAAGCTTCTAAAGCAAAGGAAGATGTGGTGGAGAAGTTAGAAGCTGCGCAAGAGGAAGCAGAAGCAACGGAGGAGATTAAGCTCCGAGAAAGCCTTGGAGCTCTTATGAGAAAGGAGGTCACTGAAGGCGAAACAAGTGAGAGTTATGACAATGTTGCTATCATTGACAAAGAAGTGCGAGTTAAGGAGAAAGATGTTGAGCACTCACATCTCCCAGAGGCTGTAAATAATGTACCTGAGGAGAAGGAGGAGAGCCTGGGTGAAACCAAAGAGGTTGAAGAGATCAAGGAGTTGGCACCAGAGGTCAAGGAAGAGAAGCTTGAAAAGGAGAAGCAAAGAGCTGAAAAAGACGAGCTAAAAGAGGATGGGGCACTGCAACAAACATATCTATGGGTAACTAATTAATGGAGGAACAAACCGTAATATTAGAATAGAAGGACCAGAATCCATATGGAAAGGGAAGAAGCAATACCAAACCCTCTGAAATTGCAGACAAAAGTGGAGAGCAGAAACTTCGGATGTATCAAATCATCACCACAAATAAACCAAAACACGAACTCAAAAATCATACCTTGCATTTGTCGGTTACTAAGCTAGCATAATAATCCATCACTCGCTGATGAAATAGCACTCTCAGCATTAACCAAATTAGGAGTTTTATACACAAAAGTACCTCAATCAACCAACCATATGATATAACAACTTAAAGATTAAACATAAAGATTATAGAAAGAATACAATTTTTAATTACAAAACTCCAACCGACCAAGGATATAAGCAAATACAGTTGAAAAAACAAGGAAGCTGCTTGGATGATGATCCTAGGGTATGTTGTCCTCCTGAAACATCATGAACCAGCTTCATATCTCCAAGTTAGCAGACCCTGCACTCCCGCACTGAGATCTCTATTTGTTTATCGGGTGAAAACAGACGAAGAAAACATTTACATTAGCACTGGAGGTGCGTCAAACATGGATGCATCTGCAGAGATTGTGCTCATCAAGAAGGTTGAACCTGGTGTAACTGCAACCAATGTTAACGTGGCTGAGGTATGTTGTACGCAATCTTTGTAATCAGTCAACTGGCAACTTAATGTCTGTATGCATCCGTTTGTGCTTTTCATGTGTTGCATTTTTCTGAAAGAACATTTGTGACTCTGATTCTCTGAACACCCTATAATTGAGCATCATGGGATAGCCCACACCTAATGCAAATGTAACCCATATCTAACCCTTATCTCATCTAACAAGAATGTTTTTTTTTTTAATTTTCATTTTTGGTATTACTGATTATTAATGTGATAGCCATAATATTACAATCAAATCATTGACAAAAATAATAAAATACTATAATGAGGGAAAGCATGAGATGAAGGATGAGAGAGAGAACATTTGTTAGTAGAAAAAGGAGCAGCTTTATGAAGCTCTGATGTTTCTATTGAAAACACCAGGAGATGATCTTCCAAGTTAAAACAATAATCACTTGAAGAAAGAACAAAATATGAAGGAATAAGGAAATGAAAGCAGAATGAAGCTGGGCATACCATCTTGCAAGTTAATTTGCTGCTCCATAGTATGCAACCATAACTTTAATTCGTTGTTTTCAACACTTAAGCCTTAACTTTGATGGCAGCTCGTACCTAGCATATTTACAACAGAAATACAATAAGCCTAGCATGAATGGAAAACATAAAATACAAAATAGAAATCTATGAGGTCAATAAAAATATTAATATTATACCCCTGATGAAGCAATGGATTCCAAGCAAGACAAGGGTTCTCCAAATGACATGACAGTCTTCCTAAAATGTACTTTGTGATTGAAAACCTTCTCAGCCCTACAAACGATTAATCTGTTGTCAAACTCCCAACACAAAAGAAAGCATAAAGGTAGTTGAGTGACTTGAATCATACGATCGAAGGCTTAAAAAGAAGGTATATAGCTTCCATGTCCAGCAATTCACTCAAAAATACATCCACTGCATGGGATTCAATCCAACAGAAGTCATAGCAAAGGTAGGAATATACCTCATAACAAATTCTGCCAACAACGGAGATGGTTTCCACTGGATACCAACCCCGTAAAGTCTGCTCCTAGAATAATTGCATCAGTTCCTAGATAAAGCAATCGGCCGAAAAAAAATCAGAAGGGTTGGGCCCTGGATATGAAACAATTACTTCAGGTAGCACTGGGATATTAAAAACATAACTAATGGAAAAAAACAAAGACTGAATCACCGAAGAAAGTACCATCTAGTATAGCATTGACAACATCAATAGCTTTAGCACGAGTGCGCCTCAGATTATCAGTCATACTGTCGACAACACAAGTAACCACTGTAGGCCTTCCAACCATGTTACACTGGAAAATAGCTGCCTTTTGAAACAGAAACACCTGCATGTTTCACCATGCCAAAGAGACCAGCTGTGAGGTAATACTTCTTGACAACCAGAGACTTGTGCAAAGTTCAGATTGAGTATTACACCACGTACTTGAAATTTTAGCAAGTTAACAAAGGTTCAGTCTTAATCATTCAACTAAATTGAAGCAATAAACAATCCACAAAAGCAAAATCAACACGAAATAAGAGCGGCAAAAGCAAAAACCAAACCTAATCTAACAGCAAGAGGAATTTTCGATCATCTGCCCTCTGAGATTAACAGCCGCAGTTCCAATAACACTAAAATCAGGACATGAGAAGAAAGATTGGATGCAAAATCGATTCCAAAACATAAAAATCGAATCCCCTAATAAACCTAATCCAATTCATTGAAGCAAGAAACAAATTTTAAAAGGGAAAAAAAGATTAAGTCGAATTCGTACCTGCCCAGCCTGAAATCGAGCAGAGACGACAGCGAAGAGAGAGGATCCGAAAGAACCTGGCTGGTCCGTGCTCACTTCCGACCGAGACTGCGGTGCTCCGATAGAGAGGGCGCTGCAACTGGATTAATTGACCAGAAAGAAGAGACGACGAGGAGGGAAAACACATACGATTCGAAGGAGAGATCAAATTGTCGGAGGAAGAGGCGGTGATGGCAGCGAGTGGTGCACGACCTTGTACGAATTCGGTGAAGTCTTTTGGTCGGCGAGTCGACTGTGAAAAAGGGTCGTTAGCAAGAGAGGGGGGGGGGGAGATGTATCTGAATGAAGAGGAATTGAAGGTGATAGGCAAAAGCGATTCAAAGGCGGTGAAGAGAGACTTCACCCGAAGCAGGAGGTGGAAGAAAGTGGTAGACGAACAGACACCTGTAATATGAAAGCGAAAATAACTCCAACGGTCCAGATTAACTTCTCTCCACGCATTTATAGTAGTATAGGTTTGGTTGATTATGAGCCCAAATAAGAATAGTTGACTTTTGTTTGACCCCGTCCGTTGAAGAGAAGCTTCAAATGAATTGCTACGCCAAAGAAATTTTATGCTTTCATTAGTTGGTGAATGCAGACAAGTTAATATATTGACATTTCAAGCATTTGATTTATGAGGTACTTTTAATTTGGGATATGATAGGTAGTACGTCCGTAATATATATTCCGTAGTTTTTAATTTGTTTGTGTTATGAGAAACTTCCAACACTTTTTCTCCAATGAAAATGAGATTGAAAACATAATTTATTAGTTATATTTTTCATGATGGCTGAGAGAAATCCGAGTGTTTGGAATCCGAGTGATCTTACTAGTATAAGATGTATATGTTTCTTCACAATTAATTTAAACAATCCAACATGTTAAATTAGTCTTTAATTACCTCTGTAACGTGCTCGATCGTTGGAAGTTCGATTCTATTAGGAACCTTTTTGGTATCTTGACAATATTTGGCCCATGCTACAAAGTTTAATAAAACAAATATCAAATAAAGTTTTAGCCACCTTTTTTGCAATGAGGCATATATAGTTTAATAATAGACTATTTGTGAAGCTTTGCATTGAACCAAATCAGAGAGAAAACCAGAACTTCTACAGATCAAGGAAGAGAGGAAGAAGCTGTTACATTGGTAGTTAGGAGGCGGGAGTATATATAGACATCTCCCACTAACTTCTACTAATTACAAAACTTAGCCACAATATCTTAACTTAAGTACAATACCCTTAGGACACTAGTCTCATTACTATTGTGGGGCATTTTCCGGTGAAATAACTCTTATCATGTAAGGGAGGGACAAATTTGACTCATTAGATATCAAAGAATCAAGGGCATGATTTGTTTTGAAAGAAGCGTGTAACTACCTAGTATTAAGATTTAGTTACCTAGTATTAACATTTAGTAATAAATATGAATACTAGTTGGTTAAGCACTTAAAACTTGTAACCACCAACTATTATTCACCAAATATGTTAATATTCATATTTAATGACCATAATTATTCAAATTTAAGTTATTAAATATTCTTATTTTACAAGCTAATACAAATTTACTATTACATTTACTATTCATATTTAAAGATACGTTTACACCAATTAAAGATACGATTACACCAACTAGTATTCATATTTAAGGTTAAATATGAATACTAGTTGTTTATACGGTTAATTATGTATTTTTTAAATCAATCTCCTCCTTTCATTTCTTTTGATCCAAGAGTCCACAATTATCCCTCCGTTACATGGTAAATTGGTAATAAGTATCCTAGTAGGAAAGTTATTCAGACTATTGTTATCACTTATCATCTACCTTGAAATTTAATTTATTACCCCAAAATGATAGGGTTAGTTGGGCTTTCTGTGCATAATGGGCTCTAACACAAATATAAGATGGGCTGGGAGTCTGGGACGTTTGCAAAACATTTATTTACAAACTAGCGTAGACCCCGTCCCGTGTACGGAGAATACGTTAATCTAAATATAAATTATTTTTTCATTTAAAAAATAATATAAATAAAATTAGTTCGACGGGTTATATATAATCTAAATATCTTTTAATTAGATTCTCTCAAAATATAAATAAAATTCACATTTATAAGGTACTATGTAAAAGTTTTTTTTCTAATCTCGTGTAATTTAATTAGATAGTTGATTTTTAAAAATATTTTAATATTCCTTTTTATTAAATATGTAGTATATATTTATTACATTAGTTTACTAAAATATCTATGTACGGATGGATTGTGGCTACATATATGGCTATATAATATTTTAATTATTTATTTTGGCTTCAAAAAATAATATAGATAGATATAAAATAACAATTATTAAATGATTGATTTTGATATAAATAATTATTTCCACCAAAAAATAATCTAAATATAAATAAAATAGCACCTATCAAATATTACATATTTATCTATTAATATTTTTGGTAAGTATGACTATGAAAATTAGTTTTATTAATTAATTTTATTATTACTACTACTACGTTTAATTATATTGACATAGTTTTTTCCTTATATAATATTTACTCTTTTATAAGATATTTCATCTATCCAATTATATGTGTTAATGGTAAAATAAAATAATTATTTTTATTATATTTCCTTTTTGATGGGAGAAAGCTTTGCAAGACGCACTCTCGCGCCGCCACGTAAGCAGATTCACTCACGTGCCGCCACGCAGGAACCAATGCATCGGTTTTAGTATATGTATATAGATTCATCTTTATCCACAACTATATACATATTTTCTTGCTTGATAAGGTGGTATAATTTACCTTTGCTTTTTATGCGTTTACTTATAATCTTTCCAATGGATTAGGTTGAAATAACTGGAAAAGAAAAAAAAAAAAAGGTATATTGGGTTATTCAATAGACGACTTCTCTTTATACTTATAATAATTACTGCTATACATTATTTGAAGTGAAAGTGGTTGCATTCTAAGTAGAATCCCGGCATAAGTTTTTCTGTTTCCTAAAGTCAAAAGGGATGTTTCCAGGTCTATAATTTTCGTTGTTTAGGCAAAAGATGAAATAAAAATATAAGGCATTAATCATGTTAAAAGTCTTGATTTAGAAACTATTTTCTAAAATATAAAATAGACTTTCTAAGCTATGATCTTAAGGGGTAACATAAGATTATTTCCATAAATATGAATATATAAACCCTAGTTGTTTTTAAAACTGAATAAATGAAAGTATCCAGAGAGTTCAAAAACAAAAAATACTTTCTCGAATTGGAATACTAAATCGGTAGTGAATCGAATAAAACCTATCAAAATATTAAACTGACTAAATCGGTAGTGAATCTAATAGAATATTTCTCAAATCAGAATCTTAACTTATATAGATTAGTTATTACCATTAAAAAAAATTCAATACGAGTTTTTTCTAAAAACATATGTAATTTTTTTTTATATAAAGATACGTAAAAAGTCAAAATATTTATCTTTCACAACCATGAGAAAGAATGCAATAAATAAATAAATAAAATTTGAGAGGAAAAAAAAAGAAAAATTTAAATTAAATAAAACAATTGATATCGGGGGGTTTTCCCTCTAGATTTGGCTTGACGGTTGTGTTGGCGCTGTGGTTGGTAGGGTGCATAGATTTTCTCAATCAATTTAAAGCAAAATTAACATCTAGCTTGAAAAACCACATAGAGGAATTTGGGCATAACCCTATTTGAACACATCTAAAGAAAAGCTCTGAACTCTATATGATCCAACACAAACATTTAAAAAAATTTACAGTTCACATCCATCGAAAACACAAAAATCTCCCAATCCATCAAAAATCTAAAGAGACTTTAAACTAGAGACGAAAACCTCTTAAGGCTCCATGTGAGGACAAAAAAATAATCACGTTTGGCCATTTGATTAGGTTTTCTTAAGAGGTGCCAACCCATGTCACCTAGAACTCTCAAGTCTCTTGTCCTCAGATGGAGCCCTAAAAGAAAGAACTCTTATGAGATAGGTAGGGCATAATCACATATAAATCACTCCGAACCTCCTTATTATAAAAAAAAAAGTTTTTTTGCTAATTTTTAAGGGGGAGGGTTAACCCGTGTAAATCCAACCGGATTTGGGGTTATTTACTACAATTTCCTCAAATAGAACGAGAGCAAATTACCTGATATCATTGACGGCGATATAGCCGCGGTCGGCGGCGACGAAGCACTAGACAGATGAGACGGAGCAGCGGCCGACGGAGCCGAAGCAACGGCCGGCGGAGCCTTAGCAGTATGGGCAATCCAGTGAAAAAAAACTGCATTCGCTGAGGGGGGTGTTTGGGTCGAACGGGAAAACAATAATCGCCGCCGCGCCACCAATGACGATGGCGAGGACGCCGAACAACATCAAGGGTTGCACCACCATTCGAGGAGAGACCTTCGTTTCTATCGATTAAGGTTTGACGGGAGAAGATTCTAGACCCTAATATGAGAACTTGTGTGACACAAAAATATTTATGCTATAAATCTATATAAATCACTTGAACAAAAAAAAATCCCGTTTGGCAATTTGATCAGGTTTTCTTAAGAGGTGCCAACCCATACCACCTACGACTCTCAAGTGTTTTGTCCTCATATGGAGGCTGAAAAGAAAGAACTCTTATGAGATAGGTAGGGCTTAAATCACATATAAATTACTCCGAACCTCCTTATTATAAAAGAAGCTTTTTGCCAATTTTTAAGGGGGAGGGTTAACCCGTGCAAATCCAACCGGATTTGGAGTTATTTAATACAATTCCCTCAAAGAGAACGAGAGCAAATTACCTGATATCATGGACGGCGATGGAGCCGCGGTGGGCGGCAACGAAGCACCGGACAGAGGAGACGGAGCAGCGTCCGACGGAGCCGAAGCAGCGATCGGCGGAGCCTTAGTAGTATGGGAAATCCAGTGGAAGAAACTGCATTCGCTGATTGGGGTGTTTGGATCGAACAGGCAAACAGTAATCGCCGCCGCGCCACCAATGACGATGGCGAGGACGCCGAGCAACATCAAGGGTTGCACCACCATTCGAGGATAGACCTTCGTTTCTATCGATTAAGGTTTTGACAGGAGAAGATTCTACACCCTAATATGAGACCTTGTGTGACACAAAAATATTTATATTATAAATCTATATAAATCACTTGAACAAAAAAATAATCCCGTTTGGCCATTTGATCAGGGTTTCCTGAAGAGGTGTCAAGTGTCAACCCATGCCACATAAGACTCTCAAGTCTTTTGTCTTCACATGGAGCCTGAAAAGAAAGAACTCTAATGAGATAGGTAGGGCTTAAATCACATATAAATCACTCCGAACCTCCTTATTATAAAAGAAGCTTTTTGCCAATTTTTAATGGGGGAGGGTTAACCCGTGCAAACCCAACCGGATTTGGGGTTAGCCATGCAAACCCAACCGGATTTGGGGTTAGTTACTACAATTCTCTCAAAGAGTATCAAGTCTTCACATAGTTCTTTTTAGAATTAATTTGATTTTTTTTTCTTCCTTGACAATTGAACCAGACAAGCTCTAGCTTTATGTCCGGTGACCTACGTATCCGATAACTCGGAATCAAATCATGCGTAGTTATTTCAAGAATTATTTGATTTAATTTGGTTGGACTTTGACCTCGTATTCATTTAAAAGTGAATTTAGAGGTTGACGATTGTACCCGATATATCTTTAGGATTTAATATCGGGTTACCTACGTAGACGATATGAGGCATCAAGTCTTTACGTAATTCTCTTTTATAACTACTTAAATTTGGAGAAATTTAATTTAGGGTTTTGACTCTGTTTCCTTTTTCCTCGTTTAGAAGTCAACTTTGAGATCGACTCACTGGAATAAACTGAAACCGAAATTTTACGAGTTTAACTCTATGATTTGTCAAACCCAATTTCTATTTTGTGTCAATTATGATTCTTATATTTTAGTGGATCAGTTTTGTAATTAAACACAATTTCCTACATGTCACACTCACACGTGTGTTGTGCAGCATGTTCTTTTCAAAGAACAAAAGTCTTGTTAATTTCTGGGTGATTTTGGTAGATAGACATTTTTTAATGTTTAATTAGTTACTTAGACCCCAAACTAATTTAATTAGTTTTGGTAGACCTCATCCAAATAGTGGACAATGGTCAACTGAGAAACGTTGACCATTGACCCGGTCAAAGTTGACCAACCCATTTAGATTTTTTTTAGTAATGACATTGTTTGTGATGCCATATTTTACCGTTTTGATGCCAAAATTTTATTATATTTTATTTTCACTTTGATGTCATTTTCTAATGAAATGATTAGATGACACTTTTTTAATGTCACTTTTTTTAAACCTTGATGACATTTTTTGTTTACTGGAATATCACGTTGACTATTGCAGCCATTTTTTTACTGTTAAAGACTGATGCCACTTTTTTGTATGTCAATTTTTTGATGATATTTTTTACCGTGATGCCATATTTTTGATGATATTTTTTCAAAGTAGTATTTTGATTATATTTTTTCAAAGTAGTATTTTCATGGCATTTTTTTCTTTAATGTGATACAACTTTTTCAAAATGGTGTTTTGATGTCATTTTTATAATGTAATTATTTGATGCCACTTTTTTAATCAAACCGATTGATGCCACATGTTTTTAATTTAATCAATTGTATATCGATTTATTTTCATCGATTATACTTTCATTCATTGATTACAAGTTTGTGATTACACTTCATTGATGCAATCACTTGTGGTGACATGTTCATTAAATTTTTATTCATGGATGACATTTGTTATTACGTTTCATTAATCGCAATTGTTTATGGTGACAATTTTATATAATTGATGACATAAGAGCTTAAAATGTGGAATCAAAATATTGTCATGTTATTGCACATAAGAAAATACAAAGTCTTTGAAGCTACGACATTAATATTGGTTGTATACGTAAAAACACCTATTATAACATGTCATCAACTAAAAAAATGCATCAATGTAAGTAATATAATATGGAATCAATAAAATCAATACAAGGTGACATAATCATCCAAGAATTATATACAACATTTCTAAAAATTCCAAGCACTCGGATTTCTCTAAGTCATCAAACCGATCATGGAAGATATAACTAACTGTTCAGGCAAGTGGCGTCAGTGTCTCCTCCCTTCCCGGCGACCCAAGCGGCCAAGCCCCTCCCTCTGCTCGCCCAGACGCTCGCTCGCTCGCTCTTCTCCAGATCGGCGCTCGCTCAGTCGCTCCTTCCCTTTCCTCCAGTCCTCCATCTGTTCAGGCCGACCCTCCCTCTGCTCGCTCAATCGCTCAGCCGCCTCTGTCTTCTCCGGATCGATCTCTGCTCGAAGGTTCTCGCTCAGTACCTCGCTCTTGTCCTGGTAAAATACTAAAATCTCACTCCTGCTCTCTCCTAGTCAGTACAAAATGTCTTCCTCCAATGCTAGTAGGGGAAGTCTTAGTGTTGAACAAATTCGCGAGTCTGGCTTTATTGATGTCCGAGACCAAGACGATGCAATTGAGGGGATTCAGGAGAGTCCCCTTTGGAAACAGGTGGAGAGGGATTGAGAAGCTAAATGTTGGAGGTGGGGTGTACAGATGGAAATGTAATTTTTGGTTCAGGTAGTTCTTCTCTGCAGCCTTCTACTTTTTTGAACATGAAGAAAGGGCGAATTGGGTTCTCAAACTATTTCTGAAGCATTCGATTTGAGTCATAGGGATCATTTGGATTGCTTGATTGCTAGGATGTTTTACACCGGTGGTTTATCGTTTAACCTTGCAAGGAATCCTTATTATTTGAGTGCTTTTACTTATGCTGCAAATGCTAAGTTAGGTGGTTATGTTCCTCCTGGGTTTAATAAATTGAGAACTAGTTTGCTTGAACCGGAGAAACTGGTGTTGTTCTTTGATTATGTTGTTATTTTGAATCTAATTTACTTTAGTATGTTGGTTTGCAAGACATTTAAACTGTTTGACATGTCTATATTGATTTCTGTTAAGGACACTGTTTATTTGTATCAGTGTATCACGGTATTGAATATTTCAGTTTGTAGCCTTAGTGTTGCATTCGTTTTGTATGATTTTGTGATATATTTATTGTTCTTCTTTAGAACTTTAAATGAACATATAATTCATGTTGTCGTTTCCCCGGTGTTTCCGTTTCCTACAAAATTTAGATTGTCGTTTCCCCGTTTCCGTTTCGTTTCCCGTTCCCGTTTCCGTGTAACATAGATGGAGAATCGAAGAATCGCCAGGGAGAACGAAGAGGATGGAGGAAGGAGCACCTGAGAAAGAGAGAGACCAGAGAACGTGGAAGGGTGTGGATAGCGAATAAACATTTAATAGGGTTTACGCCAGCTAGCAAAACAATTAATGGGCCTAACTACCTAATCAAATATGCATTTTGTCTAAATCACCAAATTCCCTCGTATTTTTTTTGTTTGCCACAATCTGAGAAGCCCAATTCGGTATTGTTTAAATTGAGCCCAATTTCATTTTTTTTCATTTTAATTGAGCCCATTTCTTCTTTTAGCAAACAATTTGATCCACTGCATTTTTTTTTTGTAGCAGCTCGGTGTAGTTCCGATGTTGAAGACCCAACACCTCAGTCGATTCCCTTCAGGCAGTTCAAGAGGAACGGAAGCCGACACTCGCTTTCACCTGCGAATCCGGCCTCGTCGACGCCCGGCCTAGGGCATTTGGCAGAGAAAGCAGCTCGGTCGAGCCTCTAAGGGCCCCTCAGTAGCGGTATGTTCTACTCTTGCCCGAAGATCTCCAATCCCAAATTTGATATATATTTGATTTAGGGTTTAGATGATTTAGGGCGTGCTCGGCGTGGGGTTTTAGGGGATTGTCGGGGGGGTTAAATTAAAAACAACAATCCAGGCCTACCGTTTGGCAGAGGCTTGAATGGGGTTGGGAACTTTGGAGCCGGGGATTAATCGGGGGTTCCAATCGGCTATAATCCAACCCTTGCCATGGAGGATTGTGGGGATTGTTGTCTTCCACAACCCCGCAGATGACATTGGTGCCCCTGCCTGGACATTGGCGAATCGACAGAGAAGGCCCCAAATTCGCAACCCTTCTCGAGTGGCCAGTGGAGGACCTTCGACGGCGATTCGTCGGACCTTCCCTGCAATAGCAGTGCTTCTGGGCTCAGAGGAGTCGGAATCGGCGAGGATGAAGAGTGTGGAGTTGAAGAGAGAAAGGGAGACGAAAATCGCAGCAGAGGGAGGGGGAGGATGGAGCGACAGGAGACGGTGAGGGCGACAACGACGGAGAGGAGGGGGATGGTGAAGAGAACACAGACAGAGGTGAAGAGAAACCCCGGGGAGAAGGCCGTGGAGAGGCGTCGGGGGAGGGCGGGGGCTGAGATCTGAGAATTGGGGAAGGTAGAAGAAGGAGGTGGGGGTAATTTCGTCACTTTGTACAAAATATAAAAAAATAACCTTCTACCCAGCAAACACCCTACCGGGATTATTTATAAAAAAAAAATCTCCACCTCTTACATCCCCATAACCCACACAATAATCTCCATCCCATATAATCCCTTAAAAATAATCTCCACCCTTTAAAAAATAACTTAGGCCACAAATTTCGAATCCCCCCTCACGCCAACCTCTAATTGGGTTCTCAATTTTCTGAGTTTTATTGATTTTTATTTTGCTTTTTCAGATTTTGTAATTTTTGGGGTTTTCAGATTCGGGCGAAAACGAATGAGCAGCCGTCATTTGAAGATGAACGATCTCTAAGGAGAGGGTGCACAGGTTTGTTTTGAGTCCCTCCCTTGTGATTTGTCCCAGGACTTTATCCGGGCTTAGAATGATTTGTAATTTGGGATTTTTCTGTTTGGAGGCTTTTGGATTTGGTA
This sequence comes from Persicaria tinctoria, assembly GCA_037127255.1. NCBI lineage: Eukaryota > Viridiplantae > Streptophyta > Magnoliopsida > Caryophyllales > Polygonaceae > Persicaria > Persicaria tinctoria. The sequence goes on along the minus strand of JBANSL010000007.1, from coordinate 11,377,944 downwards.
CAGCTGGAGGAGGATGTGAACTCGAGGTTTAGAGAGCCTTGACTTGGAGCAAGGCAATGAAGCATGGACGTGGGTAGGTTAATCTGTTGGTTTCTCGACGTGGGTAGGTTAATCTGACTTTCCCCTTTTCTTTTCAGTTTGTGATAGACTGATTTTGATTTAGGGATCTTGATTTATGGTTGCAATTTGGTAGCAACGTTTCTGTTTAAGATAATTAGTTTGCCCCTTTTGATAAAATTGGGACATGTCCTTTGTTTGACAAGCTAGGAGAAAGAATGTAGATTTGTTTTTTTTACAGGCTGAACTGATTTGATTTGTCCAGAAAATCTGTTCTCTTTCCTTGATTTTAATCTCATCATTCAGTCTGGTTGCAGTGAAATTTCTTCCCTTTGCAATTTGTATGCTTAAATTAGTTGACCGATTTAGGACCAATTAAGCAGTATTTTGGTCAGAATTTGATGCTAGTTTTGCCTTCCGTTCAGCAACTCTTTGTTGAGTTTAGACTCTTTTAGGTGTAATTTGGTGCCTTCAACTTGAGTTGAAAGCTATTGGTGTGTCCTTGCAGGGGCTATTTGCTTAGTTATGGACACCCGTTTGTTTGGGGATGGAAACTAATCCCAGTTTGATGAGGTTGCTTTGTGCAAACTTGAACTGGTTGATTTATCCCGAAACTTGTATGTGGCTGCAGTAGAGTTTTTTTTTTTTTGGCTTGCTTGAAACTTGCAGACTTAGCCTTGGAATGAGACTTTGTGTACAAAATTCATGTGAGAAAGTTCAACAGACTATGAAAATGAATATTTTCCTTTAAACTCACATGGAAGGAGATTCAAGGCTTGACCCGTAAGTTAAATGATAACTTACTATACGTACGAAATTCATTTTCATAGTCTATTGAACTTTATTTTCCATGGAACTTTATATCCTGATTTTTCAGGTAGGTAGAACATCATATTTGATCATCAGTTAAAGTGTCAGCACGTATGCCAATATTTAAAAAAGGCGGGTGTGTTGCAGGAGGTTTTCCGGAGGTTTTGGGTTTTTGAAAAGAAAATCATGGAATAGTGGTGTTTGGTGTTGAAGGTTATCATCAAAGCCCTAACTGCATGACCATGTAAATGAGGCACAATAACGCGCATATGGTCTCAACGATGAATGTGTGCTTGTGTTGGTGAATGTTCTTGCATTTTGGCTCTGCAAGCTACACATGTGCACTGCCTTGGTGCACATGTGTATTGTGATCCACTCTGACCACTCTCTTATCCACATCCTGGATCTCCATGGAGGTTATATGATCCTTAACAATACATCCATGCTCTCCATGGAGGTTGTATGATCCTTAACCAAAGCTTTCCAAGTCTTGACCTCTTGGCTTGCTTCACATGTGCAAGCCCTAATGATCTCATGTACACACTTCACCACCAACCACCTGTTTTCCTCATAGATGGCCATGTTTCCTACCTTCCAACTCTAGTAGACCACCCCACTTGCAGCCTAGAGTTCCATTTGGAATATCAAGCTCCTTGGTCGAGGGTCACCTCCGAATCTTGCCAATATCTTCTCCAACCTTCCCTCGATATGTAGTAACCATCCATCTGAAGACCACTTCATGCACCTCCTTGACACAAGGGCATGAGAACTATAGAAGGCTCTTGGTCTCTTCCTCCCCTCGCTCAGATAACCAACACCAATCCCCTCGAATGTAGCCAATGTAGCCGTTGTCTTGTGTTGAGCCCCTCTAGGGTTGCTAGCCAATGGATAAAGGCCTATCGCCAACATTGGACCCCCATCCAAATTTTCGTTCCCCAACTCATCTTAGGTGCCCGTCTTCTCAAGAGGCCATAAATCATGCCACAATTTACATTCCTGAAGCATCCCAAAGTATTGCCCGAAAAAGAATAGAAGCTTTGTAGTCCAAATATTATACGTGTATCTCATGAGCTCAAATCCTCTATCCCCAATGGTGTCCGCTCCCACATTAATCTCTACTTTCTATGTACTCATAATCTATAGGCATAATTGCTTATAGGCGCAAGAGTTTGGCCCTCTGGGATATCCTACGAGGCAGGGATTGACCAAAGAACATTTGGATGGAAGTTATATGTCAATATCTAGGAGACCACTAGACGGGGAGCATTCGAGCTAAATGTTTAGTTCCGTGTCAATTGCTTCTGTTTTAGTTTTGTTCGTATTTGTTTTTTTTTGGCTTTTGCTGGTTATGTTTTTTTCCCTTTACGGTGTCTGCACTGTCTTGCTACTGGGTTTTCTCTTCCTATTACCTATTTCTTCCTTTATTTGAATTAGTTGTACGTTATTGGGTCCATCGGAAACACCATCTCAACTAATCTGGGGTAAGGATGCGTATATCTGACCCTGCAAACTCGCTTCATTGCGGGATATATTGGGATGTTATTATTGGTGTGCACTTGTGGCTGTTTATAGTTTGCACATTTGAAATCTAATAAAGAAATATTCATTTCATCGTAGTCCTCCGAGCCGAAGTACTACTGTTGTACTGAAACAAAGTATTTTTTTCTCCTTTCAATATGTGTTATGATGTCTCTGTTTGGTGATTCGTGTGATTGACTGTTCTCACTAAGAGAATTTACTCTGGCACTTAATAATTTTGATGCTGCTGCAGCTGCGATATCAAACCCATTTCCAGACTTCACTCTATACCGGAATCCCAAATATAAGAATTCTGGAAAACTTGTATCCCTGGCGGACTTTCTAGACATGGCTAAAAATTCAAGTGCACTTTCTGGAGTTGTAGTTCGTATAGAGGTGAGTCTACAAGACATCTTCTAAATCTCAGTACAATCTTGTGTTTTGCTTACTCAGCTCAGGATCATTGAGATTTTATCTTGTGAATGATTTTTATTTGTCCAAAGTTTTGATGCTATTGTGTTGTGATTACTGATTATTACAGATTTTCTTTTGATTTATGAATCATCTGTTGTTTGTCAAACATTGTATAGTGGCATTCTCATAACAACCAAACCAAACATTTGCATTTCATTTAAAGCCACCCGACTTTTGAGTGTTTTCATGCTAAATTTGCTGTTTAACAATGATGCTTCAGAATGCAGCCTGCCTTGCACAAAAGAGGGGCATGAGTGTGACGGCCTGTGTTAAATGCCATAGAAAATGCGGGTTACATTAACGAGACAGCCAAGAAGGTCATGATACAGTTGTTTGGGAGTAAAATTTCGTGCTTAATTAAAAGTTATCGCTTAAGCCCATGAAATTATTTTCGTGAAGGCTTCCAAGACTCAAGTGATACTCTTTACATATTAAACACAAATACAAATTGGCTGACAATAATTACGAGCAAGCAAATAAGCGCGTAAAAAAAAAATGTGTTACATTATTTTAGCGTACCACAAGCTCGCGAACTAAAGTATTCAAGTTTAATACAAAATTAGAGCATAAAAAAAATATGTACACATGTATATCGAATTGCCAAGAGCACAAATTCCTTCATTTGGGTGGCGAATTCCTCAAAACCCCATACTAGCTCAGCTATCTGTTTAAATCTGCAAAATAAAACAAGGTTAAGTGAGTGGGTTTTAACAAAATACTTACATGGGTTTTTTTAAATTCATTTGGGTGGCGAATTCCTCAAAACCCCATACTAGCTCAGCTATCTGTTTAAATCTGCAAAATAAAACAAGGTTAAGTGAGTGGGTTTTAACAAAATACTTACATGGGTTTTTTTAAATTAGAGAGCAACCCAAAATATAGCCCAAGCCCATCACAATCTCATCATTCTCACATAACGTGGCTGATTAAGAAGAAATCAGTTGAAAGCATAGGGGATGGGAATATGTCCATATCTACTAAAAGAAAAAGATGGGCAGTTAAAAAATAAAAGGATAGAAGATCTCCAGAAAAGATAACGTGGTTATTCTTAAAGGAAAACAAAGATATTTTCCTAACTAGGGATCTACCCTATTATATCCATTCTCCCTATAAAAGATGGCCAAGTCTAGGGTTAAAAAAAGGAGACGCCAGAAAAATCAGACGGCAAAAACAAAGAGAAAAAGAAAACAAACACAGCATACAAACACTCAGAGCACACCATCATCAAGAAGAAAAGAGAAAGAGAAAACCACCAAGGTAGCTCTCTCTACACTGGTTCCTACGACTCTCGAGACCCCGCCCTTGCAAAGTTGCGGCTTTCGCTTGCGGCCTGGGTTTCGGGGTCATGGAATTGGCCTAAACAAGATCGAAGTACCGCTGAAACAACTCTCGAAACCCCGCCCTTGCAAAGTCGCGGCTTTCGCTTGTGGCCTGGGTTTCGGAGTTAGCAAAAGCCCTCAAACGAAGACGAAGCTCTGCCGAAATTGACTCTCGAAACCCCGCCCTTGCAAAGTTGCGGCTTTCGCTTGCGGCCTGGGTTTCAGAGTCGTTAAATGGCCTCAAATAGGGCCGAAGTGCTGTCGAATTTGATCCTCGAAACCCCGCCCTTGCAAAGTCGCGGCTTTCGCTTTCGCTTGTGGCCTGGGTTTCGGGATCGTCAAGACTTTTCTTTCCTAAACTAAACGATTCAGACAGACAAATTGCAAGGCATTCAAACAAACCCAAAGAAAACAACCTCACTGCAGTCGAGACTTTTCTAAGGCAATGAACTTGAAAGCAAAGAAAGGGAACGAATTTTCTGGAAAAAAATAAGTCAGTTCAGAAAAATCTAAGTTCTATTGATAAAAAAAAAAAAAGAATCTCAGCTCCTGTAAAGGAAACAAATCCTCAAGTCATTCTGCCTAGATTCATTCAGAAAACAAGCTAATGAAATCAAAGGCAGAGAAAGAGAACAGATTGTCTGCAATGTTAAATCGGTTCAAACAATTCAGTTTCCTCTCTTTTGAGCATCCTCTAAGGGAAAAAAATAAGTAGGGAACAAATTAACTCACTCGTGAAACGGTCACACCACGGCTGTTGCATTGCCCTTCACCGCCTCAAAGGCGAAACCCTTGTCGAAGTTTCAAAGTTCCCAAGCTCGGGGTCTCATTTGACTCCTCTTGTCGATTACCTTAACTTAGAAACAAAAAAATATATATCAGATTGTTCCTAAATTGGTCAGCTGATTCACAACAAACTGTAAACAGTTTCAAACAAGCCAGAGGAAGAAACTGCACTACATCCAGGCATGAAAAATTAACGAAATTGAAAGAAAAGGAAAAGGAACAGATTTTCCGCAGCAATTAAATCAGTTCTTTTGTCTAAACAAACTAAGTTATTGTCATGAAAAAGAGAGGAGATGACAATCCGGTGAGACATTCTTCCTCTCAATCAAATTTTACAAGAAAGAGAACACGACAGATCAAATCAGTTTGCTACCAAATTGCAACTAAGTAACCCTAAATCAACATCAGTCTATCACAAACAGATTTCCTGTCTCAGTTTTATTCCAAAAGAAAGCAGACAGATTTTCTGGCTTAGTTCTATTTCACAAGAAAGCAAACAGATTGGCCTAAAACAAGGCAAAACTCCTGCGGGAATCTGGAAAATGATGTGAATCAACCCAATGCAAGTCAAGTGTTGGTGGCAAGGAAAACACTAAATTAAAACTCTAGGTAGCTCCAATCAAACAGTCTCAAGCAAACATCTACCAAACTGATTTCTGTCAGCATAAAAGTATGCAAATTGAAGACCTTAGAAAAAAAAAAAGGGGAAAGGAATAATGAAAACCAGGAGATGTTTGTGCCAAATTGGAGATGACAAGGTCACACATAACAACCCTAGATCAGTCAATACTCAACACAAATGCCCAAACAAACCCTAATTCAAAAGAAACAAGAGGGAGAAAACCAAATTCACGTACCCCAGTTTTGTTTCCGACACCGCAGAGTCACACCGGAGAATTTGAGGGGGTCTTCGCTACGCTGCCTTGCTCAAAGACGGATCTCCTCCACCTTCTCTAGCCCTGGTCCTCTTATTCCCCTTGTCAATCGATCCTATTTCCAAAAGCCCCAAATTGCACAAATTAAAAAAAAAAAAAACCCTAAAATCGCAATTTGAAAACAAAAATCAATCGAGTATGAAAATCAAACACTAAATTGAAAGGGGAGTCCTCTTAAAATCTGGAATCTAAACCAAGATTCACCCAAGAATTGGATTGAACACAGAATTTGGGGGGAAATTTGTTAAAAAAAAACAACCTAAAACAACACTTACTGAGTTGGGGGAATCCGGGTTGAGGCTCCGCCTTGGGCTCGGTTCCGATGGTGTCGACTCGTTCCGATCACTCTTGCTTCGTCATGGCTCTGCTCCCCTTTGCTCTAACCGTCCAAGGTCGGACCTCCGCGACAGTGGAAGCTATCGAAAAGTAGGGCGTCGTCTTCAGAGAAAGAGAGAACCTGAGCGTGGGAAGAATCAGTAAAAAAAAAGAGGAACGCGTCTCATTAGTCTAACAGCTAAACCAAGGGAATGTTTGTGGGTTGTCTTAAATCAAAAATAAAAAGGATTGGGCTCAGCCCGTTAGTCTAACTCCAATGTATATATTATACCTTTGAATAGGTATATATTATACCATATAAAAGAAAGTGATGAGATACAAGTCAAAAGGCAAAACCAGCGAAGTGTACATGCTACGTACGTATACGATGCAATTGAATGGAATTTTGCTTAATTGCAAAACTAACCCAATAAGACATAAAAATTATAATTGGCATAAATTAGAAATTAGGTTTAACGAAATCATAAAGTTAAACTCGTCAAATTTCATTGCCAGTTTGTTCCAGCCGGTCGATCTCAAAATTGACTTCTAAGCAGAACGGAGCAAAATCCTAAATTAAATTTCTTCCGTATTAAATTTCTCCAAATCCAAATCGTTCTTATAAAAGAACTACGTAAAGACTTGACGCCTCATATCGGCTACGTAGGTAACCCGATATTAAATACTAAAATTATATCGGGTACAGTCGTTAACCTCTAAATTCACTTTTCAATGAACACGAAGTCAAAGTCCAACCAAATTAAATAATTGGTCCCTAAAGGAACTACGGGTGATTTGATCCCGTTCCAAACGGGTACGTAGGACACTCGACATAAAGCTAAAGCTCGTCGGGTTCAATCACTAAAACCCAAAAAATTAAATCAATTCAAATACTCTGAACTACGTAAGGCTTGATTCTCTTCCAAGAGATACGTAGGCAACACGTTAAAATTCAGGTGCAGCCCAAATCACCAAAACCACTTAAGTCTTGGTGTCGATACGACTTCGAATCAAGAGGATAATCAAAAGGGGTCGAACTCAAATTCTAAAAATTAAATAAAATATGTTTTACAATTATTCGCGCATTTTTGTTCAACACCAGTCGACCAACCGCTCAGTCCTCCAAGTATTCAAGGGAAAAGGTTACCCGCTCGCGTATGAGCTTGATGAGACAATTCGTGATGTTCATAATTCTACGATAGCAGAAATCAAGAGTTTTGATGACACCGTGGTTCTTCAAAAGAATTCCCTCTTTCCTCGAGATAGCGGTTTCCTAATTGGGGAAACCAATGTGGTCGACAAATTGCAGGCATTTAAGCCCCGTGTTTTTGTGCAACTTTTGATGAATGAATTCGTATCACAAGCTTGGGACTTCTTCTCGGACCCAATTGATCGCTTGATAACATTCAAGCGACGGATATTAGATTTCCCTCCCTTCCACATGATTTTATTTTCTAGCTTTTCTCGTCTTATAGCAATTGGGTTTTCAAAGGTAACATTGTTTCCTTTGAACGACGGAAAATAGGAAATATCCTCTCTTTGCATAATGATTGAAATCTCTTAAAGTAATTTGTTTTCAACGTGGGGGTTTTGAGGTTGTTGATCAACTAATCCTCATGAGTCTGGTCATAACCTGTGAATGACATGGACCGACTAGTCAGACTCGTCCTGACCAATAAAACTTGAACAATTACTAATAATATAAAAAAAATGGGCAAGGATTGAGATTTGAACTATTACGGCCTTAAGGTTGATCTACCCAAGTCAGAGTTCAAACTAAGCAAATGTTGCAGTAACAATCTCAGATACGCAAGTTTATACTTTATACCACTAAGTCAAACTTAATGGGTTCGAAAAGCTTCAAAATACTTATTTGTCTTTATTGATCGACAGATAATTGAGTTAAAAATATATTAATAGGTGTGTTTGGATTTCATTCTATTTTAATTATAATACATTTAATTTAATTCGTTTGATGTGAGTGTTTAGTTGTACAATTAAAATTTCATAAAAAAACGAGATAAAACAATAATTTTATCAAATAATTACATACATCGAGATAAAATATTTTCATTATAATTAATACATTATGAAATTCAAACACCATTAATTTAAACAACTTAAAAATTGTGTTAACCAAACATCACCTTATCTATTTGCATTATAAATATAGTATAACTGCAATCCAAACCCACCCAAAAGAGTAAGCATTGAAATAGATGAAAAGCAAGAAATATTTTAGTTTAATCAAATAAGCACAAAAGGAGCATACAAGACCAGCGAGATTCCATCCTAAAACCAATTGACAATAGGAGGAGGGACCCACAGACTTATATGCAAGGTTTGAGTTCTCGTGTTTTTCAATGTGAGACAAAGATTCCAAAACATCACAACACGCTCCCTCAAGTGTAACTTCCTAGCCCCGCAATATATGCCAGTTGCACTTGACGTCTTGCCTTAAGGCCGGCTAGCCCATGAATAGACCAGGTGATGAAGCCCGAAGGATCGATCGACCAAGGCTCGAGCTTTCGAACACTCTTTTTGTGGGACTAATTTTTGTGGTTTATGGAAACTGGAAAAAAGGGATATGTGGAGCAAGATTCGCAGGCCTCTCACCCTTGAATCTCCTACACTCGATCTCAATCCTCTCGGAATCGCACTCCGAGGATCTCGACCCTTTGACACCTTCGCCTCTCACTAGGGTGTCACCCTCGGCCTCTCACCAAAGGGTTCGCTCTTAGCCTCTCACCAAGAACTCGATCCTTAACCCGGAATCATAGGAAGCTATTTAGTGGCTTAACCTTTAACTCAACTAAACTTGACTTGATTTAAAATGAAAGTTTTACAAGCAATATATAGGATGAAAATATAACCCCCCAAGCATCTATAATCGATGTGGGATCGATCTATTTGATGGAAATAAAACATGGAAAAAAACGTCCAGATTGGAGCTGCTGGAAAGAACGTCAAATTCAAGCATCTTCGAGGCTGATTTAGGATAAGTATTCTTCATAGAAGTTGTAGCCACTTAAAATAGCTTTCCAGCAAGTGCTTATTGGCTTCAATCGGAATTTTATGCAGCCCGAAAGAGCCAAAATACCACGGTGTCGCCATGCTGTTTTCTCAAACAAGGGTTGATGTTCGTCCCCGACAACATAGCTTTCTAAGATAAAGGATTCAAGCTCATTGACGACTAGGATCACATCATCCTCCTCTCCTTGAAAAGGATTCGTCCTCGAATCCGTGATGGAAACAAGCGACTCCTTCGGACATGTTTCTTCTTCCTTGAGCGGATCTTGAATCCCCTCTCCTTCTTGAATCGTGAAAGGCAAGCAAGACGGAATGAATGGGGTCGCATCAGACCACTTAGTTGACATTGAATTCAGAAAGGTAGGTACCTCGACTGACGTCCGTTTCTCCTTCATGGAAAGCGCAACATTAGGAAGTTGGATGATGTCCTCGTCTTTCTTAAGCTCAGGCATGTCCTGTGTAGTTTCAATCGGAACATCCTTGGACTTGCCTTCCTTGATCCCAAGTATCACACCCATGGCCATAGAGGATGTCGTCGTTGAAGAGGGAGGGTGTGGTGTGGTGGGCTTTGATAGCTTCGACCCCAATGAGATGACGACTTTTCGCATTTCTTGTACTTGTTGCATTGAGTCTTCTGCGAGCTTGCGGATCTCTTGCCAAGGTGGTTCAACCTTCTTCTTTCGCCGAGCCTCATCCTCTCGAGCCCTTTTCTTTCGATATCTCCTCCGGAGCTCTTGATCAACTACATCATATGTAGCACCATCCATGTCGCTCCAACGAAGATACCCATCATCATAGGCTCGAATGGCCCATCGGATGTACTCTTCGGACAAAGGCTTGAACCTCGTCTTCTTGAACATTTTGACTAAGAAGAAACAACTCGGATATCGAAAGCTCGATGAACTCGAGTCGATTAGCTCTGATACCACTTGATGAAGCCCGAAGGATCGATCGACCAAGGCTCGAGCTTTCGAACACTCTTTTTGTGGGACTAATTTTTGTGGTTTATGGAAACTGGAAAAAAGGGATATGTGGAGCAAGATTCGCAGGCCTCTCACCCTTGAATCTCCTACACTCGATCTCAATCCTCTCGGAATCGCACTCCGAGGATCTCGACCCTTTGACACCTTCGCCTCTCACTAGGGTGTCACCCTCGGCCTCTCACCAAAGGGTTCGCTCTTAGCCTCTCACCAAGAACTCGATCCTTAACCCGGAATCATAGGAAGCTATTTAGTGGCTTAACCTTTAACTCAACTAAACTTGACTTGATTTAAAATGAAAGTTTTACAAGCAATATATAGGATGAAAATATAACCCCCCAAGCATCTATAATCGATGTGGGATCGATCTATTTGATGGAAATAAAACATGGAAAAAAACGTCCAGATTGGAGCTGCTGGAAAGAACGTCAAATTCAAGCATCTTCGAGGCTGATTTAGGATAAGTATTCTTCATAGAAGTTGTAGCCACTTAAAATAGCTTTCCAGCAAGTGCTTATTGGCTTCAATCGGAATTTTATGCAGCCCGAAAGAGCCAAAATACCACGGTGTCGCCATGCTGTTTTCTCAAACAAGGGTTGATGTTCGTCCCCGACAACATAGCTTTCTAAGATAAAGGATTCAAGCTCATTGACGACTAGGATCACATCACCAGGTCCTGAACTACACCGCTCTGATACCATACTGAAGTCCCGTTAGTACTCTGGACCGGGGGTCATGTGCACACATGTGCCCATGTGCTAATAACCTAGCACACAAGCCGAGTAGGGTTATATTCTAAAACCAATTGAGAATAGAAGGAGTAGCCCACCGACTCATATACTAAGGCTCGTTATGTTCAACTTTCGATGTGGGACACTTTATGATCTCATTCACATCTCTCAGCACACCCCCGCAAGTGCAACTAGGAATGACTCATCTAGTTGACAATAACATGGTAACCCAGACCAGGATCGAAAGACGGACTGTTAGGTTAACCGCTCTGATATCAAAGTCCGACTCGTAGCTTGTGGTTTTGATATTATATAGTTTCAAAATGAAATAAATATAAGATTTTAGTTTAATTAGTTTTTGAAATCATAGTTTTTCATCAGCTACTCACCCAAAATTTCCGGTGCTTATGATTTTTTATTCACAAGTTTATATCAGCTACCCTAATATTTAGATTTCTCAAACACCATATTAGCTCATTAAACAACATTTAACACAAATAAACCATCGACTTCAACTACCCAATAAGCTTTGGTTACCTCATGAGGTACCCTTTTGCCAATCATAGCCTACTAAAACCTCACAAAAGCTACTTACGTTACCAAACAAAACATAAAAGTATAGACTAACCTAAATATTTATTGAAATTTTCTTATATTCAAATTGTAAATGTTTCCAATTTCTTATAACAGAAATTTTGTAGGATCGGAATCATTCATAAGATTTTATCTTTAATGGTAAGATTTTACCTGATTAAGATTGTTTTTATCATTTTTAAATCATAAAATCTTTAGAATGGAGCCAGAAATTCAAGGGATCCATTTTCAATGAGAACTTTACGGCAAGCTTTTGTTTGAACACTTCCCACATGGAAGGGGCATGAGAGTGGACCAACCAGCTAAGATTAAGATTGTTGTGGGGTGCCCTATTCATAGCAATTAGTAGGAATTAGGGAGAGGACCAAACACATTTTCAAGTTTAAACCAATTAAATACCATACAAATTTTAGCAATTTGAGCTGTCAAATACATAACTCCATTTTGCACCACCAATACTAGGGGTGGGCACAAATCCCGCAAATCCCGATCCCGTCCCGGTCCCGTCCCGATCCCGTCCCGATCCCGGTGGGATTTAGGACAAAATAGCGAATCCCGTCCCGCAAAAATTATGCGGGACGAAACGCGGGACGATCCCGGTGGGATCCCGCTAATCCCGTCCCGTCCCGCATATAATAATAATAATAATAATAATAATAATTTTTATAATAATAATAATATTATAATATTATAGAATAATAATAATATATTATTAGTATTATTATTTTGAGCAAATATTATTTATAACTATAATAATAATTTTCAATTTATAATAATAATAATATTATTATTATATAATATTATAATATAATTTAATAATAATATTAATTTATAATAAAATTATTATTATTATTATTATATCATATTATATTTTTTTCTTGTAAAGTATAATTATTTTATAATAATAACAATAAAAATAAGTAATATTATTTTATTTTATTTTTAATTATAACGTGGGATTATTAGTATTTTATTATTATTATTATTATTATTATTATTATTATTATTATTATTATTATTATTATTATTATTATTATTATTATTATAATAATAATAATAATAAAAAAAGATTACAAGAAATTAGTGGGCAACCGAGATACTATCTGGGCACCCACTCCTTTAGCGATAACAAAGCCAAGTCTAGTAAAAATATAACGTGCAGCACGAGCCCCAACATCCTGAGATACCGAGAATTTCTGAATCCGCTTCAGCAATGCAACCGCATCTGTATCCAACTCCCCCAATGAAGAGAATGAGAAGGGTAGGAAACCAAACCAGCTGCCGTACACAAATCTCGATACTTGACACACTTACGTCGAGCAGCATCAATAACAGCACGACCATGCATAAAGTCAGAAATTCCAGACTGAGTCAATGGAGAGGATCCCGTCAGATCGACACACACATCCCGCCCATTTAGAGTTACAAGAGGCAAATAGCTAATTAAATACGGTATTCTTTCTAACTATCAATCGATAATTAGACAATATTGGTAAATCTCGTCTCAATTCCTTTCCGTCCTGATCTAGTAAGATAATGTAGCCAAATATGTTAAACATTATAATTAATTATACAATCATTGTATGAATTAATAATAGTATTATAATATTAATATTAATAATAATAATATTATTATTATTGAATAATATAGTTGAGAATAATACCGTATTCAACATATTATACTAAATAATGAATTATGAAAGCATTTTTTTCACTTTGCAAATTTATATAATATTTTATTATTTTTATATGCGGGACAAGGCCTGTCCCGTCCCGTCCAGACACCATCCCGTCCCGAAAAAAAAATGTCAATCCCGTCCCGAAAAAATTTCGCGGGACGAGTCCCGTTCCGGCCCAATCCCGTCCCGTCCCGTCCCGTGCCCACCCCTAACCAATACTACTTTATCCCTCCAATTCCACACTCTCCTGAAATCATTACCCATTAATTTCCAATTAATACTAATCATGGTTGGATAGTGACACAAAAACTGCTTATTCAATAAACCGAATCTCTAAAAGTTCTAGTCAATATGAATAAATGTATCTAGATCTTTCAAAGTACTTTCAGTTTGTTAACATCCAGCTAGAAAATAGTGTAATTATTCGTTTGGTTCAAATTTGTAAGAAAATTGTAATGCAAATATATATTTTGTTGATGCTATTTTTTTTTTTGCCTTTTTATAATTATGATTATAGTTAGGGCGCCAAATCTCATATTTATCACATCCCGGTTAAATTGATTTTTACATGAAACTCCAAACTCAGTCTAGAACCAAATGAAAATATGCAAACTATATTTTCAAGTTCTGAAAGTCTCATCACTACGCCAGATTGTTGTTCAGGTGGGGAACTCTACCCATCAATTGAGATAAAAATCTGGTCACAGAGTACTCGGGCGATGAGGATATGTATCTTCGTTGCTTAAACCTATTCAAGCGACCACAAACCCTATTCGTCACTTGAAATCTTGTTAGAGCTTCAAACCCACCCATTAGCATTTAGGCGACCACTGATTAACTTTTAGGCGACGAGTAACGTTCATCGCCTGAACATATGTGGACCAATATTCTTCGTCGCTTTAGGTCTCTTCGGAGTTGGGATCATTACCTTCGTCGCTGGAATACTTGTGTGAGGAATATGGAACTTAAAATGTTCGTTGCTTAATATGTCAAGCGACTACAACTTTACATATGGCCGTCGCCCCAATTAAATCTGCTAATTTTTTTTTAAAAAAAAATTGAAGTGATTTGATGCGAACAGTTTTACTACTCCATCCGATCCAAAATAAGTGTCATTTTAGCTCTTGACATACTTTTTAAGTAAAATATTAATTATCATTGGTTTTATATATTTTTCTAAATCTTACTCCCTCCGTTCATTAATAAGTGTCGTTTGACTTTTTGACACACTTTTTAAGGAGCTAAAAACTATATAAAATATTAACTTTTTTATTAATTTTTTTAAATTATTTTAAACTTATAACTAATATGTATAAAATTATAAAAAAATCAATTAAAAACTTTATATTTTATATAGTTTTTAACTCCTTAAAAAACGTGCCAAAAAGTCAAACGTCACTTAATTCTGAACGGAGGTAGTATCACTTATTAAGTGCTTATCAACTTTATCAACCAAATAGAGTTTGAATGAAAAAGTAATCAACAAATACAATTTTCATTAATCAATCTACGTATTAAATTTCCTAGAAAACATAAAACGACACTTATTTTGGATCAAATTCAAAAGTCTAAAATGACACTTATTTTGGATCGGAGGTAGTACTAAGTTCCCTGTTTGAGGTTCCAAGTGACCACACTTTTACTTATGTTCGCCGTCCTAATATAATCTATTTATTTTTAAGAAAAAGTTGAAGTGTTATAGTTTATCGAAGAACAAGAGAGCATGGAAGAGGCAGAGAGGAGATCTCAATTACTTGTGTATTCTCAAGTAAACTTACAACCCTTATATAGGCAATAGAGGTAGGAGTTATAGGAGGCGAAAAGGTTGGGAGGTGAACAACCACATATCATTATAACACTCCCCCTTGGATGTACACCTCTAACATTACAGACTGTCTCGTTAAAAACCTCGCCTAGAAAACCCAATGGGACAAAAACTAGGACTAAGGGAAAAAGAGTACAGATGTCGTTTGATACGCTTTGGTGATACTGCCTCATTAAAAACCTTGTCAGGAAAACCCAGTGGGACAAAACCTGATCAAAGGGAAAAAGAGTGCAGTGCGTATATTCTCCCCCTCAAATCAACATTCTTCTTGCAGCTTTCTTATTCTGATAAGCTCCTCGAGCTTCTTGATAATGCCGACTTCATTAGCTGCATGGTCGAGTCTGAACATTGTCTTTCATGTGCACAAGTCGAAATGTCTTCATATATTACACTTGACTTTGATGCAATTGACTTCATTGTCTTTGGTGATGAGCTGCTTTCAAATGCACAAAATATAAGGTACATCAGGACCCAGTGTGCTTTTCATCGTTTGATACGGGGGATCCGATGTATAGATGGTGTATAAGTTGCCTCATTAAAAACCTAACCTTGGAAAAACCCAGTGGGATAAAAACCAAGATTAAGGAAAAGAGTACAACGTTGTGTATAGTACTTCAGGACTAAATACACTATGTCACCACTTACACAATACTTTAAGTACTATAAGCACCATTTGGCTTAATCGTGTACATATGATGAGGCTTCGAATTCATATTGATGCTTCGGCATTTCAAATTAATCGACCATTTTCACTTATATTCTTTTATTAATGATCAATTTGAGTATACAACTACTATGCCCGTCAATTACGGTTAGAGTCGGTTCATCGATAACCAACGATTATATCCACTACTGGTGAATATATTTTCATATCATCCGATCTAGACTTTTATGCAATATATTTCTTAATACAGTCTCATTTCCTCTCCCCCTAAATACCGAGCATTTGATCACCTTTATAAAGCTCGAGGTATTTGATATCATTAGGGACTCAAACCCCATGTATCACTCAATTTCTTTGTGGTCTTTTAGTTAATTGTGGAGGAGGCCTCGGAACATATACTCTCTTCTGGAGATAATTTGGGAGAAGTTATTGTGTCAAATTCGAAATGCAGAATTGCATGGGCCCATTTGACTAACGACTCTTCTAGGTCGTTGTGAGCTACTATATGCTCCATAAACATTCTCTACCTTTTCATATGACCAATGTGTTAAGGCATCTATATTGGAATAACATTGGTCCATATGCTGATGTTGTATGTTCGTAGTTGTCTCATTGAACTTGATCAAGAGGCATAAGAGACTTTGCATTTACTCTTTATTATAGACGGTCTTGTTATTATTTTGCCAAGAGAACAAGCCGTACATGTATGGTCACCTTTATTGAGGATCTTCCGGTCCTAGGATCTTCTAGTCCTTTCGGTGGGTATTCATGTGAATTTCAATTATCTTGCAAATCATTGTTTTTCTTAAGAGACCAAATGCCACAAAGAATAAGATTTTATCATCAACTAACTTCTAGTTAGTGATATCATAAGTTTCAATGGTAAAACATTCTAACCATTGAACTTTGTATGTGGTGATCCATTTATTTAATCAGATGCCGTTAACTGGGTATTTCCAGAACTTCTGTTGGTGTCATACTACAGGTATGGGACTAATGACCAACTACATGTATTCATTAGATACACTTTACCCTTATTCATAATGTTCTTCGGGACATTAGAATTAACCGTACAATGATGACCTAGTTATAAGCCACGACAATAATATTGGTTGCGCGCTTAACCATTACCTCTTTTACACCCTCTACAAGAGGGGCATGCTTCGGGCAATGCTTAGAGAATTGTCAGGAAGTGGCCTTGTAAACCGGATCATGTTTTGTGGTTATTTATATTGGTTGTACTAACCAAAAAGATAGTTCTGAATATGCCATAACCCATATTCCATGTACTTCTTCAAGAGTACAAATGTTTAAAATAAGATCTTATACTCTTCTAGAGTTTATAAGAATATGAAATTAGAGTCTTCAAGCTCTTATGCATGCTTTGATGAAAACTCACAATATGGTGCATTAAGGGAATAAAAATAATAAAACTATGTAAAAGATAATACTAAATAGTAAAGCATACTGCTATTAAGAAACATGAATATGAACAACAATAATCTTAAATAAGTAAATAAAATTCATGCCAACTTCGAGTGACAAGAAAGTTTAACATAGATCTTCGAGACCTTTTTATCACCTACGCCAGAAGGCGGTATTCTTATATGCAATTTTATCGTTTACTGCGGGAAACTGATTGAGAAACATTAAGGATCATAGTTGATTTGTTTATCTGGATATACACGAATCATCACTACAAGGATGACGTTTACCGGTTCGTCCCTACGAGGGTGCAGTTTATCATTCATCTACTTCGGAAGATATGTCTATTCATCTACTTCGGGAGATGAAGAATAAAAATATAATATACAAATACAAATACAAGTAAATAAAATAAAATAAAAGGCTAATCGTTGATGCATCACTACAGGGACGAAAATATTTGGTTCATCACTTAAGGGATGAAATTAGTTGGTTTATCTCAAAGATACAACTTGTTCATTCACCTCCTTCGGGAGATGAGAACGTTAATCTCTTTCGAGAGATATGCCCGTTCATCTACTTCGGGAGATGAGAGAGAAAACAAATATAGTTTACATAAACAAAATAAAATAGCATACATATGAATTAAATAAACATAAATAATAAATAGAATTTCATCACTACGGAGATGAAATTTATCGGCTCGATCATCTCTGCAGGGATGAGATTTATTAATCATCGCTAAGGGGATGAGATTTATCGATTACGATCAAGTATTTACCAATTTTCTGTTTTGATATTAGTTTATATCCACTTCGAGGGATAAAACTTACCACTTCGGGGGTGATATAATTTATATCTACACATCATCTTCGGAGATGTGTTCATGTACAACAAAATTTGCAACCCTAAAGTTTAGGCATTTTTTCTGTAGATATATAAAAAGTACGGGTCAATTTGCGGTTTCAAAGAAACCTGGGCTGGTTTGTAATTTACTTCTTTTAAACCTGCAACAAATCGCTTCTTCTTCCTTTGTTATTTGCAGATTGACGCCGGCCGCGGACAGGAATCGTCAACTCTTCCGAATGCTTCAATTTATAAGAAATTATGGATCGGTTTCGTAATTAATAAATATACCTTCGACAAACCTTTCTTCCTCCTGGATCTGCAGAGGCGCCGACAGGGGCGCGCAAACCTTTCTTCCTCCTGGATCTGCAGAGGCGCCGACAGGGGCGCGCAGAATTCCTTTGCTTCCTCGGTCACTTCGAACTAGCGGCAAAGGAGAAGACTTCAACACGGCATCAATTCGGCACGCAACGACAACGAGATCGATTTCGACTCCGCCACTTTCACCGCCTCTGTTGGGTGAAGTCTTTGGTTCAGATTGGTTGTGCGACGACGCCAATCTGATAACGAGATTGGAGGAGGGGCGCCACGCCGATGATGCCCACCCCGAGTGCCCCGATCGCCCAGTGCTCGCAGTCTTTGTCCCAACTCATCGCGATCTTTCGGGAGCAGATCGGGAGGCAGGAGGCGAAGACGAAGTCGATTGACTCGTCCTTTGCGCGATCGACTCTCCTCTGCGAGGCTATCGCAAGGAAGGTGTTCCCGATCGCCTCCGTGGGGAGGCCCTCCGAGTCCCCTGTGACGTCGATAGCTGCCAAGATCGATTAGGAGTCCCCTGTAACGTCCATGGGGCATGATTATGAGATGATGATCGATCAACACTTTACTACGCATAATCATGTCTTTGATCAACTGATGCAAAGAGTCATTAATCAACTGTTAATAGTTGATTAATGAAAGATATACGAAAGTAAGCAATCGATAAAAGAAGAATAGAATAAAATAAATTATAATTGATCGAAACTTATCTTTCAAAGAGCAAGCTCGTGCTGATAACGTGTTATAGTTTATCGAAGAACAAGAGAGCATGGAAGAGGCAGAGAGGAGATCTCAATTACTTGTGTATTCTCAAGTAAACTTACAACCCTTATATAGGCAATAGAGGTAGGAGTTATAGGAGGCGAAAAGGTTGGGAGGTGAACAACCACATATCATTATAACAGAAGTGATTTGAGGTAACTAGTTAGTTCATTTCTTTAGATTCCAAGCGACTAGATTTTAAAATATGTTCGTCGCCCCAATGTAATCAATCTGTTATTTTTTTATTCGAAGTGATTGTTGGGCGATGAGTTACACTACTAAGTTCGTCGCCCAAATGTAATATGTTATTTAAAAAAAAAAAAATTGAAGCATTGAGTTTGTGTGCATTTGTTCCTTGCTAAGCATGGTTTTATATATATAAAAATATTTAAAATGGTAAGCTTACCCCTTGTTTAGGTTGTTTTATACCAAAACCTACACATTTACACCCAAACTTACACATTTACACCGAAACCACAAGTTGTGCACAACCTACACATTTACACCAAAATCACAAGCACAACCTACACAAAACGTTCACAAAACCAAAACCTGCACATTTACACAACCACAACCTGCACAAATTTGTACCAAGCATTCACAAAATCCATACCAAAACAAGAACCTCCACAAATTCGTACCAAGCATTCACCTACCTGCATTTGCACAACTTCACCCATGTTTACCTACTTGCATTCACAAAATGGGATTTCTAGTTCAATTACCAAAAAATACCACCAAAAGTTTCAAGACATATGCAAGTTTATCAATGAGAGAAGTTTCAGCAGTTCAGGATCAATCCACTATTTGCAAAGACGAAGGCAAAGGTTGCGAAGGCTGCGAGCTGTATTCATCTCCTAATAAAATGTGTCAAAAGTAAAAAGATATGTATTTCCGTACATAGAGGGAAATATATACTACGTCCGTTAAAAAATGTCCTTTTAGATATTTGCACAAAAATTAAGGAAATTATAAACTTATTTCATTTATACCCTTATTAATTATACACAACTCTCATCAGTAAATAAAATTTGAGCAAAAAGTAACAATTTTCATATCTCAATACCTAGAAAACCTAAAAAAAAATGTACACATTTGTATAATGTGTTAAAAAAAATGCACATTAATATTTTAATCGATCTATTAGTCGTGTATTTTATACACACCCATCTCTAAATTAATATAATAAATTTCTCTTTACATACGAGAAATATAATGTGCTTATATTTAAGCATTTTATATATGCAAATGTGCATATTTTGAATACCTAAAACTAACCCATATAGTATAATTTGTATCAGAATGTACGTATTTGAACATTTAATTTGCAACCATACCATTTTAGTATAAGTGAAAACTCTTTTGAGTATTTTTAAGCTTCAAGTAATAAATGGATTCGAGAGCGCCGCCTCTCATATATCCTGATAACAAAAGGTTAAAAAAAATCATCTTAAAAGAAAAATGGTGAATTACCTAAAAACCCCTGCATTTTTCATCTATAAATAGAGCTCCCCAAACCCTTACCCTCCATATAGCACACCAAAACCACAACTCTCCCTCCCAAACAAGTGCACAAGACGGTGAAGAAGATGGCGAATCCCAGTGCACTGTGGGTGGTGGTGATCATGGCAACCGTGCTTGCAATCCAACCAGCGAATGCCCTCTTGGGGCTGGGTGGAGGTGGAGGTGGACTACTGGGTGGGGGTGGCTTAGGTGGACTACTGGGTGGAGGTGGAGGTGGTGGTGTAGTAGGCGGAGTACTACCGGGCCTCAACAACTGTGACCCGACGAAGCTGCTGATGTCGTGCGCCACGCCGCAGGGCCCGCTCAAAGTGTTACCTCCCTTCCAAGCCTGCTGCAGCACCGTCTCCTCCCTCCTCTCCTGTTTCTGCAACTTGGACTCCTCCTTCCAGCAGCTTCTCTCCGGCACCGTAGGCCAAGCCCTCTCCATCGCCTGCGGTACCTCCGTCCCAACCTGCACTTAGAAGCCTCCCTACACCGCACCATATATATATATATATATATATATATATATATATATATATATATATATATGTTATCCCTCATGTATTCCATGTTGCAAGTGTTATATATATGTTTGTATTTCTGTGTTGAATAAGGGACCAACATGCCCAGTACTGCAGTCATTCATAGTTGTGCTCTTTTGTTGTTTCTATCATCTACTTGGCTTATATATAATTATGTTCCATGTTTTTATGCTACATCCCTTCCAAAATACTGTATAAATCATTTTAAAGTTGCATGTGCATTCATGTCAAGGAAATTATAAAAGTTTTAATATTATACCTATAGTTTTTTTTTATACTTGGCGAAAATACGGGGTGGTTCAACCTTCCCTTCAAAAATACTGTACAGGATAAGCTTCACAAATG
Organism: Persicaria tinctoria; assembly: GCA_037127255.1. Taxonomy (NCBI): domain Eukaryota; kingdom Viridiplantae; phylum Streptophyta; class Magnoliopsida; order Caryophyllales; family Polygonaceae; genus Persicaria; species Persicaria tinctoria. The sequence goes on along the minus strand of JBANSL010000007.1, from coordinate 11,356,483 downwards.
ACCACCATTTTTAGCCATTTGATATAATCAAACATTTATTCACACTCGACATCCAACAATCAAGTGTTGTTTCTTGTTCAAGCTTCTTGTATATCCACCACGGAATGTACAATTTGTTATTTTGTTTTACATTCCTCTTCGTACAACCAATCCTCCCCAAGACCATCACTCCTGTTGGGTCCCTTAATGGGCTAACAAGATTTGGACCAGCCCATTAAAAAAAAGGCTTTATACAAATTATAGAGCCAAACCTAAATTAACATCTATTTTTTTTGGTAGAAACCTAAATTAACATCTATGATGTATGGTGAGTTGGGCTTAATATTAATGGCCACACAAGGACAAGGAGAAGTCTATAAAAATCTAGAAAGGAAAAGTTTAGACCAACACGTAGATGGCAGCTTAACTTATAGGCAAAGTTGCATAAAATCAGCCTATATTTTTGCGTGAAACCACCCCTAAAATGAAAATTACAGAAAGTCATCCGTTAAAACCGTTTTCTTTACAAAGTCACACCCATCACCCATTTTTTGTTAATTAAATGTTAAATTGTGTACAAATTCAATTATACCCCTTATTTTTATTATTAGTTTACTCAATTCAATTGGTATTAGTTAATATTTAACTTTTTTACATGTTTTTGAAAAGCAAAAAACACTATAAAATATCAAAAAATAATATTTTAAAAAATAATAATTTCATACTTAAAAAAACTCTATTAAAAATTGATGTGTAATTTATATTTTATACATATTTCATACTTAAAAAAACTCTATTAAAAATTGATGTGTAATTTATGTTTTATACATATAAAAAAATGTGTAATACTAGGGCTACTTGAAGAAAATAATTTTTTTACAAAAATAATGTTTCATATAGGTTTTACTATTCTAAAAATCACTACAAAAAAAAAAGATATTGGCAAAGGCTGTTTACCGTGGCTAGAAGTCCATTTGCCGTGGCAAAAGACTATTAGCCACGGTTGTAGCCACGGCTGTAGCCACGGGAAATCAGGCGTGGCGAAACACGGGGTGGCAAAACAGAGTAGCGACGGCTACAGTCGTGGCTAGCGGCTCGCCACGGCAGCTTGCCGTTGTTAAATTATTTCTCGACAAATAAAAAAAAGCACTGCTTTTTAGCCCGGATTTTACAGGACCGGGCTAAAAAGTCACATATTTTCGAAAAAAAAATATAATGCTCAGATAATTTCAGACCCGATATAAAAATAAACCCAATTTGATTCTTCCAAATGCCAAATATACAAATTTAATTAATTATACAAATTTATATATACACGATTTAATAATTACACAAAGTCTTGTGGTAGCCGCTGTCGAAAATTCTTTGTGTCATCAACTGAACTTTGAGAATGAGCCTTTGAGAACAAAGGACAGAAAAATAGTATGGAAGCCTGGATAAAAAGCAAACATATCCAGAAGAAAATGAAGTAAATGTCACGATTCCATCTATTAAGTATTGAATATTTTCTTTTGAAAACATTAGTAGGCCACTGTGAAATATAGGGAAATACAGATAATAGGCAGCATTTCACAAAAGGAAATTCAAATGCAAGCTCATATTGTATAGTAATTATAAGAAAACCAAAAAAGAATTCAAGCACTTTTTCATGAAAGGCGACAAGTGATTAATTTGTTCAAGCAAGAAGGATGTCATGAAAAGGCAAGCTCAAAGAAAGAAGCGCAATGAACAAAAGATATAGGTTCTAACCTGAAATGAGAAAAATCCCAAAAGTGCTGAACTTGAATATTGGGTACTTAGATGCTTGGGAACGGGGGCAGGACATATCATGCCTAATGTAAATACACCAATGAAAGCTAACATGCCAAAACATACATAACAAATAAGTAAAACTTAGAGTTGTAGAATAAAAAAAAGTGAAGAGATAGCAAGAAGCTGACCTTGATCTCCCAATTGGTTGAATCACAAAAACAAACGAAATAAAACTTGCTCATAGTGGCAGACTTCCATAGGGTTGTTAAACCATCAAGTAGCTATCAATACCAAACATGTGCAAGTATCTGCATAATATTCACTCTCACTCAACCACTCCTGTATAAGCAATGTTTCCAAGCTCATTCCAACTGCAAAAGTAGATAAACAAGAAAGATGGTTTGTATTACTGAAAGTTGAGACTAGCTATTTATGCAAAGTCTTGTGCGAGGCATCAATCTGAAGCACATTAGTATGCTAGCTTCTTGTGGTATGGGACAAAATGGAGGTAGAGTGGAATGAAACTGTAATGAAATCTATCAAAAGAGTAGTTCCAACATCCCAAAGACTCATCATTCATCTCAACATGCATTCAACTATACAAGAGAAAACTAGTATCCAAATAAATATTAAACATTAAACATAAACATCAAATTGAATACATAAAAAGGCAAGTGGGAATGTAGTGGAAACACATTTTTTATGGTTGGAAAGTTGATGCCTTTACAAGGCCTGATTCTAAAAAATGGACTAGAGGAAGTATATCCTAGCCTGGAGTCACTTAGCCAAATCTAGGCCACTGAGTGTGTATGTCTCTACTGGAATGCTAATACAGATTACTCCATCTAACTAAAATAATTTAAGATTTTTCACTCAAAATGGCTTTTAAGGATATCCAAGTGGTCGGATTACAACATTCATTATCAACATCCAAAGTCAGATATTTGCCTCCGTTTTTCATCAAAGTCAATAGTTTTTTCCAGCAACTAATTACAAAATGTAAGATCCAACTAGAATGGCCATAAAGAATTAGCTATTGTAAGCAATATAAACAAAAATCTAGACTAGAAACTAGATTGCATTTCCAAACAAATACATCAATTAACTTTCTTCATTCAGTTTGCTGGAACTTTCTGCCTGAAAAGGGGCCATGATTTGTTCAAAAAGATCATCAATACATGTCCATGTGTAACTAATAATTCACAGCCAATATATATTGTCTGTATGATTGGGTTTCTATTTTTATATTCAATTGAATCCAATTAGAAATCAAGTACTCTGTAATCCATAGATCAAAGTGTTTAACAATTAGCTCCTTATCAGCTGAGTTGAGTTGGAGTCAATGTTCTAAAAAGCGCTAGGCGGCCGCTAGGCGGTGGGTGGCCGCCTAGTGCCTAGGCGGTTAGGCGGGTGCCTAGGCGGCGCCTAGGCGGACTTAGAACAAACTCGATTATTTCCTTATATTTTGACGAATAACACTTGTCAATAATTCATATAATGTAATAATAATCCATAATATCACTTATAAACCCAAATTTGTAGTAGTTAACTAACACTAAAGTAAATAAACACAAAAGTACATGTCTGACTAACAACTCTAAACCTCATAAAATCGAAAACTATAAGTTCGACTGAAAAGCAAATGCATCCCGACATGGGGATAAAAAAACCCTGAGTCAACTAATCATATTCTTAGAAGCGCAAATTGAATAATCGTTGGACTAGGCGGTGCCTAGGCGGGACCAGTCGGGCCCAGGTGGCGCCTATGCGGGACCAGGCGGTGCCTAGGCGGGACCAGGCGGTGCCTAGGCGGCGCCTATGCGGGACTAGGCGGTTCCAGGACGAATTTCCGCCCAGAGGTCCGCCTAGGCTTAAAAGTTCCTAGGTCCTGTCCCGCCTAGCGCCTAGGCGGCGCCCAGGCAGCGCCTAGGCGCGATTTTTAGAACACTGGTTGGAGTAGATATCAAGGAGACCAAAAATTGCATAATAAACCAACAGTTTATAGAAGCCAGAACTAGAGATAATCCAATTCAAGGCGCCAAAGAATGAAAGAAATTTGACAAAGCAAAGGACATATAACAGTAACTTGGAGAAAAGTAGTACAAATGTAGAATACAAGTGAAGAGATTAACCTTGTCAGGAGAAGTTAAGTCTTCACAAACACTCAAAACATGGGGGTCATTAGCAAGCCCTCTCTCAATTTCCATGATTTCGGAGCAAAACTAAATAAATGTAAATGCACAACACCCACTTTACACACAATTCAATTAATTAATATATAGTGGAATCAAACAGAAGTTCAAGCAGATAGACGGATAAGTAAGAGGGTTGGGGGAAATAGAAATTTATGGGAGTAGTAGATTCAAGAAACGTTAGGCGAAAGTGGGCGTTTATGGGGGCCAAGATGATACTCATACTCACAAAATTATGTCTCCCAAGTCCCATCACAGATTACATGTCTCCGTACTCTACATATTTTCAAAACAATCAAATAATATTGAGATTAGAAATCAATTATCTAGGATAATAGAAAGGATAATCCAAAAGTCAAGTATTTCTATATTTCATATGCCAGATCAAAATGACTAATTTACAAAGTACCATTACTACATAAACCCAACCGAGTACATGAGCTACAAAGAAAATGGTCAAATACCCCCCCAAAAAAATTCATGATAGAACAGTCCAAAGAAAGAGCAATAGTGTGTTACATTCTAGTATATATATTTTACTTTAGCTATCAAAACAGTAGCCGTAAACAATAGAGGAAAAAATAAAAGAAAAGAAAAGACGACTTACATTTAACTATTCTTTGAATAGCGGATAGGATTCATCAAAGAACTGGGAGCGGTGAAGGAGAAACTAGGCAGTGGTCAAATGAGTAGGCGTAAGTATTACCTAGTGTATAAATAAAATATACACAGTGAGCTCAACGCATACCTCAATATTTCATTATCCTTTCTCACATTTTCAATTTGAGTTAAAATTTGAGGAACAAAAGTAAGCACTTACCTATTTGAATCTGACAATGTTAGGATGCCTCAAAGATCTAGGACCGATAATCTCTCTCTGCACATTCTCCATTCTTATCTATCTGTGCATTAAATAAGTTTAATTTTTTGTATGATTCTCTCATGACAAAATACTTTTAAAAAATCCCAGCAGATGAAAACAAGATTCAATTCAAGGCTATAAATAATTCATAATACATCAGAAATCAGATTCCAGAAATGGAAGACAAAGGTGTTTCCTTCCAACAAGATGAGCAGATATACTCAATCACATGTATATACAATTATCAAAACTACATCTCTCAAACAAGGCCTACAACAAAATAGAAGAGATATGTAGGTAGTCATTTATATAAAAATCGAATCCTCATAGAGAGGGCAGGGTTATATTAGTTTAGTTGTAAACATACAAGGTAGGAAAACCGTCTCACTTCTCTCAATATACTTGATGGCTTGGAATTTTAGAATAAAGGGAACAACAGAAGTTTAACCTTAGAATTAAGCAATGATCAAAATCAAAGTTTATGGCAAAACACCCTAGTTAAGACCAAGCAAACTGATCAAGGCAACTTTCTTGTAACCTCTTAAAGATTCAATGAATCGATCTTTGTCCCTGTAACCTCTTAAAGATTCATATGTTTTTTTTCTTCTATTTGTCTCGTTGGGAGCTTATCCTATTTCCCTATAACATTTTAAAGACTCAATGAATTAATCTTTTTTTTTTTATATTTCCTAGAGGATTGAAAGAAATAAAACAGCTATTTTCCTAGAGGATTGAATAACTTAAATCAAAAGCACTAGTGCTCAAACCTGAATGTGCAAATTAATTAAGCTACCATAAGTAAACATCAATAGCATATAGATTGGTAGTTGATAAAAAAGCGAGATTACCAACGAAGAAATCGAAATCAGAAGGGAAATGGAGTAGTTGAGAACCAGACCCAGATTGGAGAAGAACCAGATCAAGGGTGAAAGCACAAGCGACGAGGATGAGAAGGATGAGGTGAATGGAGTTCACGCGGGTCGAATCTGAGACCTCTAGGGCTTGTTGGCGTAGGAGCAAGGGTTGTAGATGGGAAACTGGCCGTCCCCAGTGCTGTCGTCAGCGGGAAGGCCATTGTTGCCGGCGAGGCTCCCTTGCGATGGAGAATAGGGTTCCTGGAGAAAACGAGGTTGAGAGATTGTTGGTGGCGCGCTAGAGCTGACAGTGGGCGGAGATCTGAGATTGGGAGAAGAGGAAAGAGAGGAGGCGACTTACCAGAAGAAGAGGTCGAACTGTAGAAGACGCGGGTTGAGCATCACCAGATATGGAGTTTAGGAGGCTTGACAGCGGCGGAGGTCGAAGAACGCATTTGAGAATCTGAGATAGGGTTTGGGAAAGGGGCGTGTTTTAATGTTTTTCACTTTCCGTTTTTCTTTTAATTTTGGGTGAAAGTCGGAGTATATTTTTAGCCACGGCAATGCCAACTCTGGTGGCGAAAACCAATTAAATAGCCACGGAAAATTCATGCCGTTGCTACCGTCCGTGGCTAATATTTTTTTTTTGTAGTGAATGTATGTGGAATAATGAACATATTTTTAGAATAATAAACACTATATGAAATATCATTTTTTTAAAATTTATTTTCTTCAAGTATCCCTTTAATTAGTAATATACACTTTTCAAAATATATAAAACATAATAATATCTACTTTTTATAGAGTGTTTTTACTAATAAGTGTGAAATTATATATAAAAAATGATATTTTATAAATAAAAAAATTACTTTTGAAAAACATGTTAAAAAGGTATAAATTAATTAATACCGATTGGATAAAGTAAAATAATAATAAAAACAAGGGATATAAATCATTTTTCATGCACTTTATATTCAGCTGACGGAAATTTGGTGATGGTGTGACTTTGCAAAGAAAACAGTTTTAAAGAGTGCTTTTCTGCAATTTTCATTTTAAGGGGTGATTTCACCCAAAACACCCTATTTAAAGGGTGGTTTTCTGCAATTTCGCCTAAATTATACAAACACACTAGCTAGATGTTAAACTCGGCTGGGCCCATAACGGAGACATGAAAAACATACAAACCTAACTAGTTCCGTCTAAAAACCAGTTATTATTTTTTTGATGAAAACTCATCCCTTTTATTCATCTGTCATAATGTCACCCAAAATAATGTCAAACAACAATGGACTAAGTTCATCTTCAGAAAAAGCAAAAAAACAAGAAATCGGTTTAGTTTTTGCAAGCACATGAGCTGCCTGATTGCCGACCCGCCTCACAAAACTCCATCGGCAGATTTGGAACTGAAGTGCCATCGTCTTCAACTTGTGCACCAGCCTCCCGACGACCCCTCTAAACCCCACTTTCTGCTAAACTTGTTGGATGGCTTGAAGGCAATCAGATTCGACTACTATAGCTTGCAAGCCCTTCTCCTTAGCAATCTGCATTCCCCACAATATTGCTTCCAACTCGGCTACAAGAGGCTCCGATCCTACTTGGATTGATCTTGCAGCAGCCCATATGACCTCTTCGGAGGACCCTCTCGCGATGGTGCCAAATCCCACACCCTTTGGACATCAAAACCGTTGCGTTAAAATTGATCTTTGTAAACCCCTCGTCCGGCAGATGCCACCGAGCGTAGCCTCCTTCCTCTCCCTGAGTGTTATCGTTTTGCCTCCCAGCGAACACTCCATCCACATGCCGTGTCGCATTCTCCATCGCTACCTGAATGATGGTGCTCGCCTCCATCTCTTCACCACTAAACACCCCTTTGTTTTGAGCATGCCATAACCCGCTGATTGTGTAAGCCCATAGCGTCAGCTTTGTGTCATCCCTTGTTGCTTTAAGCCTATCCATCCAGTGGACAACATCTCTAGTCCTCTTTCCAAGCTTTCTGATCATCAACCATTCCTCACACACTTGCTTCGCCCGTGGGCATTCAAGCAACACGTGCATCGTGGTCTCCGCCATCCCACAGTAGCTACATCTTGGATCGATTTCTAGACCTCTTCCACGGAGGTTGCTATTACACGGCAATATGTCTCGACATACTCTCCAAACAAAGCTCCGAACCCTCGGAACCACCTTCATCTTCCAGACTAATTTCCATAGTCTCATCTCCCCATCTTCGGAAGAGCACTGCCCCCTGACACCCTCAATCTCCTTCCTAGTCATGATATTATGATAAGCAGACTTCACCGTAAAATTGCCATCTTTGGTGTAAAACCAAATCATGCCGATAGTGTCAGCTTTGAGGCCTTCAATCGTGCGATGTTGGCAAAGACAGGATGGAGGATCCTCAATGAGCCGGACTCTCCCCTGGCTAGACTTTTAAAGGCAAGATACTTTCCCCGAACTTCTTTTCTCCAGGCTAAGGTTGGGCACAATCCTAGCTTCGTGTGGAGGAGCCTTATTAATGCTAGGGAAGTGCTCGAGGAAGGGTTGATTTGGTTGGTCGGCAATGGAGCGTCACTATGGACGTGGGAGGATCGGTGGTTGTTGCCACGGCCTACATCCTTCCGACCGGCTATTAATCTGATGGCCTATGACTCATCGGCTAGAGTAATCGACTTCATTGACTGGGAGAAGGGGAGCTGGGACGAAGAAATGGTTAGAGCCACATTTCTCCCTTGTGATGCGGACTTAATTCTGAACGTCTAAAAACCAATTGACAATAAGAGTAGTAGCCACTAATTTTTTTCAATGTGGGGCCACCCATATTGCAACACTAGATAATTTTGGACAAATTTGATATTTGGAAAAGAAGAAGGTCAGTGCTGAAAGGAAATTTTGTGTATTGCTAAATATTGATCAAAAAGAATTTGTGGTCAACACTCCACCAATTTCTCGACAATCAAAAACTTCTTCACTCTTGATAATGAACTGCTATTCCTACACTAAACCAAAGAAATATTAGTGTGTGATTGGATTGCCATGCATTATGATTTATTTATAATCCCTTAATTATATTGCATTATAATATCAGATTTATCATATTATTGTGCATCCAAACCGACCACAAGATCTTTCATTTGAGTGTCTTAAGTGATCACATATGAACCTTACAGTGTCTTTAGTGGTCACATATGAACCTTATTGCCACACTGAGATCTCTGGATTTTTTGAAGATACATATGTATCCGATGAGAGAAAAGTGGAAGAGCCATCACCCATTGATGGTTGTTGCCTTGGAGGAGAGTCAAGTGATGGTATAGGAGGAACTACCAACTCCGCCTCCCCTTCTAACATCGCCACCACTTGTTGTTGCAGGAGTAAGTCAAGTATAGAATAGAATATGGTTTAGAACGACTCCCCTGTCTCAGCAAATAATTACAAGACTTCCTCCCGTTGTAGTAAGAGAAAAGTCAGGATCGAATCCACGAGGAAGCACGTCAGCAGTTCTCAGGTAGCTATCAGATTCTCACAACAGCAGCAGAAAAACACAGAAACAAACACAGAAGCAGAAACAAATAATCCCGGCAAGGGCAGCTAAGATAAAAGCAAAGACAGAAGCTAAAGACAGAAAGTAACTCGAGGACACAGAAGCTGGTCGAAGTCGACAAGCTGTCCTCTAGGTCGACTAAGGCAAGTCGACTGCAACAACTCAGAAACTAAAAAACAAAGCAACTCGACAAAACAAGCCAACTCGATCTCGACCACCTCTCCTCGAGATCGACAAGACAGGTAAACACAGAAACTTGAAATCGACGAAAACAGAAAGAACTCAACTCGACTTAGACTAGCACTACTCGACTTCGACAAAGAACAACTCGAGATCGACAAAGGGGCTAGTCTATGTCGACAAGAAACAGCAAAAGACAAAATCGCAGATTTTCGACAGAATGTAGAAATTTAACAGAAATTTACTTTAATATATAAAAAGACCTCCAAGGCTAGGGTTTCAACACCACAACGATAACCATGCAAAACAACACATAAAGGCATAAAAGATCATGCTTTCCATCAAATAACTTTCGTCATTAACAAATAGGCATATAGAGGCTCTCGCATAAACCCTAATTGTTACTAACCCTTTTCACATAATTAATCCAAGTTGCATTAAGATCACTTTCGCTTCAATAACACAAACAAGGATCACCTTCAACTCTCGCAAAAGAATCATGCTCATAGGGATAGAAGATGAATCGCACAAAAGATCTGACCTTTATCGCATCGCCTCACATGGCCACCGTTGGGCTCACCCCAGCCCCAGAAGTGGGTGGACTACTCACGCCTCATCGCAATAATAGACATTGATTGATGAAAAGAACTAACTTGCATTAAACTAAATTCCAAGACTTTACAACCGCTCGAAGCCAACTCCGCTCTCGCTTCACAACTCCAACCGGCTGCTCACTCTCTCTCTCTCTACTTCTCCTACTTACTTCTCTCTGAAATTGAATATGAATGAAACTGAGCCCCTAGGGCCTTATTTATAGCCTTCATTCCCTAGCTATTCTAGGAAAGAATCATCTATCTCTATCTAAATCTATATCTAAAATTATATCTAAAAGCTTTAAAGATAAATAAATTGTTTAATGGAATTAAATCCATAAGGGAAAAGATAAAACTAATGTGGTAAGTCTTCATGATGTTGATAGATCTTGTCTCCTTTGATAGGACATGATGTAATAGGATAGAATCTTCCGCCTTCGTGCCCAAGCAACTCCAACTCTACTCGGACAAGGCTACGTCGAGAAGTTCCTGGACACGGCTTCTACTCGACCTCGACAAGGATTCGTCGTCGACTGGACTTTGGCTGGCTTCTCTACTCGATGTGGCTCGGACATGGTCACTGGTCCTCGTCGACCTCGAGTAAGGCTCGTCGACCTCGAGTACTGTTCTTCGTCTCGGCTTGTTGATGATCGAGGTGGCTCGGACTTGGGCTCCTGGGCTCGTCGACCTAGACCACTCCTCGTCGATGTCGAGTAGGTTGGGCTTGTCGACTGGGTCTGATCGGGTAGGTCTAGTCGACTGGTACGGACAAGGACTCAGCCGCTCGTCGATCTCGACAAGCCCTAGTCGACTTCGAGTAAGGTGGTTTGCCGACTAGGGTTTCTCGAGCGACTCTCCTCGATGGGCTCCGGATCCTGACTCTGGGCTTCGTCGACCTCGACAAAGGCTCCTCGAGGTCGAGTTGGGTCCGGAGCTCGGGTTGGTCTGTCTTGCTCGACCAGCTCTGCTCGACAAGGTGATGCTCGGACATGCTCGTCTAGGTCGAGTAGGCCTACTCGAGATCGAGTAGCCTTGGCTCTCAGATTGGTTCCGCTGCTTTGACCTTGGACTTCTGTAGTGGTTTTCCGAGCTTTTCCGACCTTCTGTAGAATTGCTGTAAAACGCCTCGATTTCTGCGAATTAAACAGAAACTGGTGTAGATTCCATAATTTGGCAAATAAACATAAACTACATAGATTCTGTACTATCTAAACCCAAATGAATGCAATGTATACAGAAATCGGTATAAAAGTTACTGTAAAACATGGAAGATTCCGCTCACAACACCACTCTACAGATTGAAGGTCGACTCATAGGATTTGTTTGGATGCACCACAACCCCACCAACACCATTTTCCTCTCCAATTCCTTGTCCTCATCATTCAAAACACTCTCCGCACAATCAAGTGTTGTTTCTCGTTCAAGCTGCTTCTATATCCACCGCGGAAAGTACAATTCGCTACTATTTTCTACATTTTCGGATTTCCTCTTTGTACAACCAACCATCTCCAAGACCATCATTCTGTAGCGGTAGACATCTAATTTATGGGAAACACCACCAAAGCTGCTAAAAAACACCTCAAGGGCAATGTAGTCAGTAGTTCCTCTAGCTCCGAAGATCGAGATGATGCTTTCTTGTTTCTTGAATGCCTTAGCAAGCCCGAAATCGGAGATCTTTGGAGTGAATTCAACATCCAACGGGATATTATGGGATTTAATGTCAAAGTGCACAATCCTCGTGTTACAGTCTCGATGAAGGTACTCTAATCCCCTTGCAATGGCCAATGCAATCTCAAATAGTTTCTAGAATGACAATGCTTGATCGTACATGTTATCATCCATTCCGCGGATAAATTTCTCAAGGGAACCGTTGGGCATGAATTCGTAGATGAGGGCTCCATTGGGACCTTCGAAGCAAAAACCCAGTAGTGAGACGACGTTGATATGACTTGTGTTGTATGGTTTTTGCACAAATGTAAGGAATTTGCTTATTCTTTGAATGAAATATAAGTCTAGTTTGTTAAGTTAAAACCAACATACCTTCCGATGCTCACAACCTCGTTTGCAAATTCATGTCCATCCCCTTTGCATTGCTTCCACGCTTTAACTGCAACGGCACGACCATCTTCAAGTTTTCCTTTAAAGACAGTGCCATAGCCACCTTCGCCTAGATTTTCTCTGAATGAATTGGTCATATTTGTTATATTTGCATACGAGTATCTTCGTGGACCAAGTGATTCATAATTCTTTAATATGTCCTCTACGCGTTGATTTTGTGGGGCTGACCTACTGCTCTTCCCTTGTGCATATTTCGCTTTAGGAGGCTTGCACTTCTGAAATACAAAGAACAAAAACAAGATAAGAAAACCAAGCATCACAAGTCCGATTCCTACAGAAGAGGCTGCCGAGATGAAGGATTGTTAAACAATTGTCCATGAATAGGAATTATGAAATAGTACTTCTCCGAAGAAGGTGGTTCTCATAATAGGTAAAGTCTCAAAAACACATGAACAAAAACGTTATAGTTTATGTTTACAACAATTATAAAGAATTGGTAAAGAATGAGCAATATTGAACATTTTCATTTATAATTGTTGTAAACATAAACTATAACATTTTTGTTCATGTGTTTTTGAGACTTTACCTATTATGAGAACCACCTTCTTCGGACCTGCAATTTGAACATGAGCATCACTTGTCAGTCAACCAAATGATATATAAATTGAACAACGACATCCAATCTTCACTTGTTTATAAACAATCTTTGGCACTAGTTTTATTTAAAGGGAAAATTAAGGAACCTGTGTAGTGGCTTGTGGAGGCTTGACATTTGGTATCTTACTACTAAAGTCCAGCAATCTAGCTCATAACAAGTGAGATCCATCTTGAAACCAATTAGCAATAGCAGAAGTAGCTCATCGACTTATATACTAAGAGATTATTATGCTCAACTTTTGATATGGGGCTTTTTAGTCTCTCGACATCTCTCAATAGTCAACACTTAGTCAGTGACTTGTGAATTTGTTCAAATCACTTTGGATGACCTCAAAATCAAGCAGAGTTATACTTTTTCCAATCTATAATAATTAATAAGGAAATTTCGGCAGGTACCCCTGGGGTATTACAATTTTCACGAGGTATACAACTCTTTTACATATTTCACGTGGTACCCATGTAGTTTTCAATGTTTTCGCTTTGTGCCCTTTCCGGTTAAATTTAATAGTTTCTTTTTCTTTCGTTAGTTTGCGATTAAAAAAAAAAAGCCAGAGAAAGAGAACAGAAGACGCATGACTGGTCTGAGACGAATGAGCGAAGAGAGGGAGACAAATCGAGTATGACCACTGCTGCCATCGGGAGGAGAAGGCCAGGTCGTTGCTCGAATCTGGTGCTGGAACGTGCTGCTGTGAAGGGCTGTCATGGAAGGAGAGGTGGGAGGCGTTGTGCCTGAGAGGGAAGGCGGTGGCGGCCCATTGCCTCGGTCGACGACCGGAGGTGGAGGAGAAGAAGCTCCTGCTGCAGAGATGTAACTTACTCTTAATAGAAATTTTGGATTTAGATTGAAGTGGAAGCATTTGGGGTTTTTTGTAATGTGAAATTTAGGGTTTAGGTTGAAATTGATTTAATAAATTGGAATTTTGAGTTTCTTATGTGTTTAGTTTAGTCATGGAGTTATCTTGAGAGTGAACCAAAATTTTTTGGTCTATGAAATGGTTACTGGATGATCTTAATAAAAGATAGTTGATTCTTTAGAGTGAACCAAACTATTTAGAGTTTACCTCCTGATGGAATAACCGAATATGCTAGGGAAAGGTTGGACATGGTGGTTAAGGCCACAAAGGCGTTGCAGACTTGCAGGTATGTCCCTCTGCTTCATTTCCTCTTATGTACACTGAAATGAAATTTATGAAAGTGGTTGCATAGTGCTTTTGTAAAATATCAGGGGAAATGAAATTTCAGCTCATTTATTCACCCTAGAAACATAATTACCTTGGTGGTTTAACATAATTAGCTTGGTGGTTTAGTCACCGAGGTGTCAATTGGAGGTTGAATATGTATGAATGTATGATTAGGTATGTTCTAGTCATTGGTGGTTTAAACTTGTGGTAAGAATAAGAATTTAATATAAAATTAGCTTGGTGGTTTAGTCACTGGTTTAAACTTTTTGTGAGAGGGCTAAATTTGTATGATTAGGTATGTAAGAATCAGAATTTAAAATAAAATGTAAGAACAACAAAAACCAATTGGAATAAAGAGATAAAAGCTAGTCATGAAAACCAGGAAAAAAATGCTTTGGTCAAATTTATACTTGTGGCAATCTTCCATTTGTTATATGTATGATTAGGTATGTTCTAGTCACATGAACTTTTTTTCACATAGAAAACTGGCTATGTTGAATGATTGAATTTTAAATAAATTGGCTATGTTTGTTGCCTTACTAAGATCAATATTGAGTAACAGTAAAGGGTGTCTTGTGTTTGGGTTGGAAGTGCTTCTATTGGGATCTCATTGTTGAATGTTTACAGTACATACATCTTTTCTTTTATTTTTGTTGTTGAAGCTTTATACATTTATGTTGTATCGATCATGGTTGGTACTTGAACTGTTCTATGATTAAGTCTCTTTTTGTAGTTCCACTATTGATGGTTCTGAATTCTGATAGACCAAAAATATGAATTTAGTTCAATTTAGGAGCAATTTGATCACACACAAATGCATAGAAATTGAAAGGATAACTAAGGTTTAACCTCTTTGTATTTGTTTGCAGCAGTTATCTATCAATCTGGTTAAGGTAGAGGGATTACTTTTGTTTTAAGTTCCTTTTAATGATAATAGCCCATTAGAGATGAACTTGAAGGTTGCTGAATTATACCATTTTAGCTTACCCTCTTTTAGTTTAGCTCATGTGAGATTTTTTTCATTGCAGCTCCTATGAGATTTTTTCGTTGATGAAAGCTTACTATCCATCCCAGTCTCTCATTTTGTACGTTTTCTTATTTAATTTTTACAAATTCTCTTAATTGTACTAATAATGCTATTGAATTTGCATTTTTATAAAGCCTATTAGCTCAATTGGTGGAGCGATGTGCTTATGCACAAAGACGTGGGTTCGACTCCCACATAGGCTAAACACAATTTTAAATTTTCCCTTCAAAATGAAAATAGTTCTAATACAAATAAGATATAAATTTGAAATTTCCAATTATATAAAGCCTATCCAGCCTTTGTTAAGCTATCGACATATTATCATTCCTCTCACATCATCCCATAGAAGAATGAATTTTGTTAAGCTAGCTTCTTGCAAGGCATTCATCTTATCAAGCAATTCTTTACTTGGTTAAGTTGGCCACCTTTGCACAAAAAAAAAGAAGAAAAAAACAACAAGCATAACAGAGAAGCAAACATAATATTAGCTGGGTAGCAAACTCCATGACTTCTTAAGACTTGAGATAACAATGTCAAGTTGGTCAAGAAATGCAAAAATTGATACCTATGATGCTTGTTTGACACTCAAGTGACAGTATGGGAAGAATGTAAGAAATAGATCATTCCCTTTGGTAAACACTCCAACCTCTTTGTCTTAAGCCTATGTGGGAGTCGAACCTACATCTTGCGCGTATGCACGTGCTCTACCGATTGAGCTAATAGACTTTTTAACAAACTTCAAGTCCATGAATGAGCACTCATTCTAGACCAAATTAGGTTGAGCAAGAATATATAAATTGATGAACAAAAATGTTAACAATCATAAATTCATGAATAAAAATTCAAAACGAATTTAAATTCATGAACAAAAATTCATAACCAACATTAGCAAATGTAAATTCATAACCGAAGAGTGACAGATAGTTCAAAAATACATATAATAGCTCACTGGCAATACAGAAAAGCATATTTACATAAAAAAACTCTCTGCAGAAAAAACCGGCATTGTAATTTCAGTCTAAATGCATCAATTTCAATCTGATATTTACACAAAACCCCCAATTTCGAATTGATTTCACCAATTTCACATCACAAGAAAACCCTAAATGCATCAATTTCAACCTAAACCCTAAATTTCAGTAAAGAGGCAATATTTTCTAACCTCTCAGCATTCTTCTCCACCTCCGGTCACCGGCCGAGGCAATGGGTCATCCCTACCTTCTCTCTCAGTCATGGGAGTTCGGTGATTGGCTTCTCCTCCCACTGTCGCATCCATCTTCGCAAGTCACGAGTCCTTCGAGCAGCATCGTCTTTCTCTCTTTAGCAGAAACGTCTTTTCTCTGTAGCAGCAGCTTCGTTCTGCAATAGCGTCGAGCTTCGTCCTCTGTCAGTTCGCACGGGCGACCTTCGTGTTATCTCTCTCGCGACCTGGTTTTGTTTCCTTCTGCGTAGCTTCGAGCTTTTTCTCTTCTGTCTGGCTTTCATTTTGTCTTTTTTTTTTTGGAATTTCAAAACTAACGGAGCTTCCCTTCTTCTTCTGTTCAATTTAACCCACGAAGGGCGCGACGCGAAATTTAACAAAATCCTAGGGGTATCATACAAAGTATGTAAAAGAGTTGTATACCTCGTGAAAATTGTAATATCTCAGGGGTACATCGCGAAATTTCCGTTTAAACAAAAAAGAAAAAGAGTAAAGCGCGGTCTGAACCCACGCTTCACTTGGACTTCACCAATCACCGATTCACCATGTTCCTCCCGCCACGACGCCACTGGCCGCAACTCCTGCCACCTGCTTCCTCCCGCCCGTTGCTCCCTTGCGCCACCAGCTTCCTCCCGCAACTACCACCACGGCTTCCTCCACCCGCCCATACGAAGCTCCCCGACCAGCCCTCCTCCTGTCTAGTGTCCACCACCACCACCACCGAGGAAGATAGAGGACGCCTGCGACTCCTCGCCGCCCACAACAACTTGCCCGCAAACCAAGGAAGATGGAACCAACCCACCACCGAGGAAGATGACCAACCCGCCATTGAAGTGCTTGAAGAGGCCCTTGCAAATGAAGCGCTACTTATGGCCGCACGTTATGCTTTTTTTTCCTTTTTTTTTTTGCTGATTGGAAATTGAAAAGGCTAAAAAAAGAGAGAATTTGGTCAAAAAGCCCTTTTAACATATTTGGTTATCTAGATAGGTCTATTAATTGTTTTTTTAGTATACTTAGCCCATTAATTGTTTTTTTAGCTTGCTTAGCCCTCTTGACCGGTCAACCCATTTTGATGCCAATTTTTTTTTTTTTTTTTTTTTTTTTGATGCCAATTTTTTTTTTTTTTATGCCAACTTTTTTTATGCCATATTTTACCGTTTTGATGCCAACATTTTGTGGTGACAATTTTATATAATTGATGGCATAAGACCTTAAAACGTGGAATCAAAATATTGTCACCTTATTGTCACTTTTCTAATGAAATGATTGGATGACTTTTTTTTAATGCCACTTTTTTAAAACATTGATGACATTTTTTTGTGATGTCATATTTTACCGTTTTGATGCCAAAATTTTATTACATTTTATTTTAATCTGATGCCACTTTTCTAATTAAATTATTGGATGACAATTTTTTTAAACTTTGATGACATTTTGAAAAATTTGTATCACATTAAAGAAAAAAATGTCATCAAAAATACTACTTTGAAAAAATATCATCAAAAATATGGCATCACGGTAAAAAAAAAATATTATAAAAACATTGACATAAAAAAGTGGCATCAAAGTGAAAATAAAATATAGTAAAATTTTGGCATCAAAACGGTAAAATATGGCATCACTAAAAAAAAAAAGTTGGCACCAAAAAAAAAAAAAAAAAAAAAAAAGTTGGCATCAAAAAAAAAAAAAAAAAAGTTGGCATCAAAATGGGTTGGTCAACGTTGACCGGTCAACGGTCAATGGTCAAACGGTTGACCATTGACCAACCCACCCAATTGGGAAGGGGCTAGGGCAAAACTAATTAAATTAACTAATGGCCTAGGTGACTAATTGAATATTAAAAAAAGGCCTAGTACCAAAATCGCCCTAAAAAAAACGTGGGTTGAAATTGTGTTTTATCTGAAATTTATTATAAAACGCTGATTTAAACCGCGTTCATTCTTTTATTTTTTTCTCTAGTTTTATATTTTATAGTTAATGAATGGAACGCGGCCTGAGACCGCGTTTTCTGAAAAATCTGCAAAAAAATAATATTTTCGTAAATATTTTGAATGTGTGAATATAATGATAAATAATTATTTTTTGGTGAATATTTTGAAAAAAAAACCCAAAAGATCCATTATATTTTGACAACGCGGCCTGAGACCGCGTTGTCAAATATTGCACGCACATAACCGCCCATTATTTACAAAACATTTCACAGATCAACCATCTTATTATGTGAACAAAAATAGTTAATCTACAAATTACAAAAAATACTTCATAAAACCATATGCTTAAAAAATGCACAAAATTAACCACTTCTTATGCAATAAAATAAGATGTTATTCATTTCTTTTATTTGAAATACACACGACCTAATTAATAAGATAACAATGGTTAATATTTTATAATATTTTTTTTTTGTACAAGAGAAGAAAACGATATAAATAAATTTTACTTTTCTTTTTCAATAAAATTACAATAGAGTATTTAGTGAAATTGATCTATCACATTTACAAATGTTTAAAGTTAGATTATAGGTTAAATATTGTTTTTGAAAATAATAGGTTTTAAATTTTTTGTTGGCAAATAACAAGTGTTTTTTGTTTTTGTTATTGCAAAGTATGAAAAAATAATAGATCGTTTATACCATTTAAAAAAACATAGTGATTTTTTTTTAAGCAAGGGTGATTTTGTGATAAAACTTTTGGAAATAATGTGAGTTTTGGAAATAAAAGTTTTGGAAATAAAAGTATCGTTGACACATTCGTAGCAGACTCATATATGAGCCTGTTCGTAGCTGTGAGAGCTTAAAGCTATTTGTAGGGGGGAGAGGTAGACTGAAGAAGAGCTGAATGAAGGTTATCCGACATGATCTACATTTGCTGAACCTTTCGGAAGATATGACAGTGGATAGAGACCGCTGGAGGAGGGGCATTCAGACTGCTGATGTTTAGAAGTGTAAGGATGGGTGTTGGGTCATGACGTTTATGTTTCTTTTCTGCCTTGCTCTTTGCTTCCCTTTGCCGCATTCTCTATTATTTGACATGTTTCCATGTGTTGTTTATGCCCGATTGTTCTGGGTCTATCGGAAACACTCTCTTGACTAGTTCGGGGTAAGAGTGCGTACATCCTGACCCTCCAGACCATGCCTCATCTCGCGGGATATACTGGGTTGTTGTTGTTGTTGTCACTTTTTTTGTTGTTGAATTTAGTCACATAATAGCTAGGTAGTTTTGTGTGTGTGTGTGAAAACAGAATAATAAAGTGTTTTTATTCATTAAAAATAAGAAAATATGAGTTTTTGACATGAGTCGAACTTTGGATGAAACTCAAGGGTACTATTTAGATTAAAAAAAAGGTTATGAGACACCCACTAGAATTAACAAAAACTTGGGACACCAAACGGAATTTCGAAAAAATATATCATCTTGAATCTCATACATGAACACGATAAGCTTTCTTTTTGCTCCCCTATAAAACCTCTCAAGCTGACCTTTCTTGCAGCATTCACTCTCATTTCTCTGTTGCTTCATTCTCAGATCAATGGCGACCACCATTGCAGATTTCGCCCCTTTCGGAACAGCTCTTGTTCTTGGAGCCCTCTCTTTACTTGTGTCATTTTTCATCCTTCTCTGAAAAAGAACTAATTCTTCGCAACTTCCACCAGTCCCAAGTAAATACTATCATATATATATCCTTTGCCGGATCTCCATCTCTTTTCCATGATCTCAAAATAAAAGACGTCGTTTGGTTGCATAATCTCCTTGGTGCGTTGTAGCCGATCCCGGGAGTCTTCCGGTGCTTGGCAACTTGCTCCAGTTGAAAGAGAAGAAGCCCTTCAAGATGTTCACTCGTTGGGCTCAGATTTACGGGCCTATCTACTCCATCAAACTAGGGCTGATATACGAGCTAACGAGCTCGAGCCTTATTTTCTCGAGCCGAGCCGAGTCGAGCTCGAGCTACTCACAGAATGTAGATCTGTGATTCAAAGTGAAAGGAGTCCAAAAGGTAAAACGACTGACAAACTCTTTAGAAGAAGAGGTTAAATAAAACCTAGGGACAGAACTGTAATTTCACCTACGAAACGAGATATACGCTCTATTTACAAGGGGTTAAATAAAACTTATTTACATGGGGTTAAATAAAACATAGGGGAGAACTGTAATTTCACCAATAAAATGAGCTATACGAGCTACTCGAGCCGAGCTCGAGCTCAAAATTCTGCTCAAGCTTGGCTCATATTTAATTCGAGCGAGCCCGAGTCGAACTTTTTTCGAGCCGATCTCGAGCTACTCGGCTCAAGTAACAGCCCTACATCAAACTCAGTTCCTCGCACTTGATCGTTCTCAACTCCGCGGATCTTGCCAAGGAGGTTATATATATACCTTTCATGCTACGAATTAAGGTTACATTTGGTACTAATCCAGCTCTCTTTAGGCATTGGTTTCGAGATTCTCATCCATCACGAACAAGAAGTTCTCGGTTGTGCTACGAATAGTTAGCAACAATAAGCAAATCGTTGTAGCTAGCGATTACAACGAGTTCTACAAAATGGCGAAAAGGAATATACTCACGCATCACCTTGGATCCAATGCCCTGGTATGTTAATGCTTTAAAATACCTTCTTCGAAATCAATCTAAACCTTTTACCAACAAGGAATCATATATACTTTGATCTTTCTACGGTACATAAACGACATCAAGGATTACGAGAAACCATGGTAACAGACCTCCTAAGCCACTTGAGTTCTCATGTGAAGAACAATCCTGAAAGCGCGGTGAATTTTAGAGAGATCTTTGTGGATGTACTCTTCGGATTTGCTTTGCAACTGGTCAGTCCTTGAACATAGATTGGGTAATCTATTACTGTTATGTGATTTGGATTCAGAAGCTATTGAATCTGGCAGACTGTAGGGCGCGATGTGCAGTCTCTTCGCGTTAAACAACGCTGTCAAAGAAGGAGCTATACCGCGTTCTTGTTGTTGACATCATGGGCATCGCGACTGAGGTGGATTTGAGAGGCCTCTTCCCTCTTCTAAAATGGCTACCGAATAGTCTTGAATCCAGATTGGAGGCTGTTAGTTTCCGAAGGCTAGCTGCAATGAAGGCATTGATCAAAGAGCTTAAGACACATCTTGATTCCGAGGAGGTAAAGAACTATGCGTTATATTCGGGTTTTTTCCAGTTGATGAAACTGTCTTTGTTTTCGTCTTGTTAAAACTCAGATTTCGGATCTAAACCCTAGAACAGATATAATGAAGAGCTAAGCACAGAAATACGAAAGCGAGAGAGGACACAGAGATTGTTTACGCAGTTCGGTTACCCTACTTTGCGGAGCCTCAAGAGGGAGAGACTCAAACCCATGAATCCACTAAGTATGATCGAATACAAGACATGGATGCAGATGATAGACAAACGGAAAGAAACCCTAGATCTAGAGGCTCAGGCAAGCAGGTAATCAAGGAGAAACTCGAAGTATAGGAACAGATACTCCCTTTCACTCCATCTGAGAAGACGAAGACGAACTGAAGTTGGTGAAGAGGCCGAGGTTGAGCACCAAGCAGCTACTTCTTCCTATGATGAGCTCGGAATCCTTGGATCACGTCAGGAGCTTGAGAATCAAGCTCGTCGGAGTGTGGAGCAGCGAGCGTCGCCGCGGATCGCCAAGAGCGCCGCTAGGGTTTCCTCTCTCTCTCTCTCTCTCTCTCTCTCTCTCTCTCTCTTTCTTTCGGAAGCGGAAGCGATGGAATGAGCTCTTAACCCTTTAGGGTTTCCAGAAGGCGAGGCTATATACCCGAGCCCTTACTAAATGAAACACAGCGTTTCATCAAGTGAGGACATGAGCTTCAATATAGCCGTTGGGGCCTTTCAGAAACAACTGGGCCGAGACAGAGTAGAGAGTTGGGCCAAAGCTACAGAGATGGGCCTGTCGTCTTCAGCTACAGCTTCAGGACATGGAGCCACACCAACCGGTTTAACACCATGGAACCCTTGGGTCTTAGCCGAGTCTCTTCCACCTGAGCCTTAGCCTGAGCCACCTAAGATCTGGGTCCTATTTTTGCCTAGTCATCCAACCATCCAAAGGCCCTAGTACATATGCATCTAGATTACATTTAGGCATAACAATTTGCCCTCCTAATCTAGCCACCATATGTGGTATTCGATCATTTAAATAGTGGAAAAGGGTTTAAGTCTTCGATCCGTCCGTCCTCGGCTCGTGTACCTGCATGGTTAGTGAACATCAAGTATGTGAAGAAAGTTCCTGCAGTAGTAGAACTTGCTGGAGGGAACTATCTTCGTGCCAAAGTCAGCTGGGTTGAGTTCTCCCTTGATCTTCTTGATGTCCAATGCTTTGTCTTCAACCCTGTGCCTTATGAAGTGAAACCTAACATCTATGTGCTTGGTTTTTTCATGATACATAGGGTCCTTACATAAGTACAAAGCACTTTGACTATCCATGTTTATAATAGGTACAAACTTCTTTCTGAAAATCTCTCCAAGAATGCCTTTCAACCATATAGCTTCTTTTGCAGCTTCAGTTGCTGCCATGTACTCAGCTTCAGTTGATGATAAGGCAACCACAGATTGTTGTTGAGACTTCCAGGATATGCAGTTGCCTGCCCAGGTGAAGTAGTAGGCAGTGGTGGACTTCCTTGTATCCTTGTTACTGGCATAGTCAGAGTCCACATACCCTTGGAGATCACCAGCAGATGCATAGTCTGAGTACACAAGGCCAAGGTGATTAGATCCATTTAGATATTTAAGCAAATATTTCATAGCATTCCAGTGAGGCATACCAGGATTGGACATGTATCTACTAAGAACACTAATGGCAAAGGCTAAATCAGGCCTAGTACATAGCATGGCATACATGATTGAACCAACAGCAACATCATAGGGAACATCAGACATAGCCTTTTTTTCATGTTCTGTTTTAGGGCATTGGGCTTTGCTTAGCTCAAGATGCCCTTCTAAGGGTATAGGTGAGGATTTAGAATCAGACATGCTAAATCTTTTGAGAATTTTTTCAATATAGTCAACCTGGGAAAGCATAAGTTTCCTGTTGGGTCTATCCTTGAGGATCATAACCCCTAGAATTCTCTTGGCATGGCCAAGATCCTTCATATCAAAGTGTTTTAGCAGGTTTCTTTTTGTGTTAGAAATGATTCTCATAGATGCACAGACAAGGAGAATGTCATCCACATAAAGCAGGATAAATAATGGAAACTTGGTAGTAACACCTTTGATATATAAGCAGGAATCATATTCACTTCTAATAAAACCAAGAGATCTCATGCAAGAGTCAAATTTTATGTTCCATTGTCTTGGAGACTGTTTAAGACCATAAATAGACTTTTTCAACAGACATACATGATTTGGTTTGTTTTTATCAGTGAATCCCTTAGGTTGTCTCATGAAAATAGTTTCATCCAGATCACCATGAAGAAAGGCAGTCTTAACATCCATTTGTTCAAGTTCCCAATCAAAGACAGTAGCAATAGCAAGAAGTAATCTAAGGGTTTTGTATTTAACAACAGGAGCAAATATGTCATTATAATCTAACCCTTCTCTTTGATTAAACCCTTTTGCTACAAGTCTAGCTTTGTACTTAGGTGGTTCATCAGGTTTTATCCCTTCTTTGACTTTAAAAACCCACTTACAGTCAATAGTTTTAGCATGCTCAGGTTTGGGAACTAAAATCCAAGTGTTGTTAACTTTCATAGACTCAAGTTCTTCAAGCATAGCTTTAAACCATTTCACAGAATCAGGGGATCTCATAGCAGATTCAAAAGTCTCAGGAATAACATTTTTGACAATCTCAGAAGCAATGTAAGCAAACTCAACAATATTAATGTCATCTGTATACCTTCTATTAGGAATTCTAGTTCTAGGACTCCTATCTCTAGCAAGTTGATAGTCATGGAGCACAGAATTATCAACAAGAGCAGAAGGCACAGATTGAGCAGAAGAGGAAGAAGAGGAAGCATGCTCAGACATAGAAGGCCTAGAAGAAGAAGAACTGGGAGATTCAGATTCAGAGTGGGGGTTTAGAGGTACTCCCTGATTGATGTTTTCTTCATTTTCTTCAGGTTGTGGCTCTTCTTGGTGTTCTCCTCCTAATTGTTGTGTTTGCTGAACTGGGATTGCTGGGTTTGCAGGAGGAGAGTTGTGATGAGTTGGGACATAGCCTATGTCAAACTCATCATCTCCTTCTTCAGAGGTGGTGGATGACAGCAACTGGTCATCTGGAGCAAAGAACTTTGAAGTCTGTTCAGAGTCACCTGTATTCTCATTTCTAGGTGTTAGAACACTCTTAAAATGAAATTCAGATTCATTGAAGGTAACATTTCTGGAGACAATGACTTTGTATCCTCCAGGTTGAACTAGGAGGATCTTGTAGCCTTTGACTCCTTCTGGATACCCAAGCATTACACCTTTGAGTGCCCTAGGTTGTAGCTTGCCCTGTGAGACTTGAGCATATGCTGTGCAACCAAAGGGTTTCAGGTATGTGAGGCTGGGTTTCTTGTCAATCCACAGTTCTTGTGGAGTTTTGAAGCCAATTGCAGAGGAGGGGGATTTGTTGATCAAGTAGGTTGTAGTGACAACAGCTTCTCCCCAGAGGGTGTGCTTCATGCCTGCTGTGAAGAGAAGGCATCTGGCCTTCTCTAACAGTGTCCTGTTCATCCTCTCAGCTGTACCATTTTGCTGAGGGGTGCCAGGCACTGTGAGTTGCCTTCTGATGCCATTCTCCCTGCAGAACTCATCAAAGGCACTGTTGCAGAACTCAAGTCCATTATCTGTTTTGAAGCATTGCAGTTTGTTACCAGTTTGAAGCTCCACTTTAGTTTTCCAGGTTTTGAAAGCCTGAAAAGCTTCATCTTTTGTTTTTCAGCAGAGTGAGCCAAACTTTCCTGGAGAAGTGATCAATGAATGATATGAAATATCTCTTCCCACCAATTGTATCCACCTGTGCAGGCCCCCATAAGTCTGAATGAACATACTCAAGAGGCTTGTTGGTTGTGTACAGAGACTTGGGAAATACCTGTTTAGTAGCCTTCCCAAAGATACAATTCTCACAGAAAGATAGATCAGTAGGTTTTTCAGATAACAAACCATGCTTATGCAGATAATAAAGACCTTTGTTTCCTATATGACCTAGCCTAAGATGCCACAGCTTAGTCAAATGAGAAGTCATGTGTGCAGAGTTAGCAAGAAGATTGCATTCATTTTCAGGAGTAATAAAATGATATAAGCCTTTCTTTCTAATGGTTTTGACAATGCACTTCCCATTCCAGAAAACTCTCTTAATGCCATTACTAGTGTTGATGTCATAATTCATGCAATCAAAGACTGACTCAGACATAAGACTCCTCCTTAACTCAGGTACCCACTTAACATCTTTAAGGATGACAACATTCCCATCAAACATTTTCAGTGATACATCCCCCACCCCCTTGATGGCAAGAGAGTGGTGGTCACCAAGTTTGACCACCCCTCTCCTACTCTGATCAAGGTTATCAAAGCAAGCTTTGTTTGGGGTGGCATGTATGGTGCAGCCAGAGTCAAGAATCCAGGAGGATGGATCACTATCATCTGAAATACACATGAAAAGTTCATTAGGATAGTTACCAACATCAGACTCAAGCAAAGAAACAGACATGGAATTCTTGAGTTTATTTTCACCAGCCCTCTTTTTTCTTCCTGCTGTCCTTTATCCAGTGTCCAAGGTGTCCACAATAATTACACTTGGAATCCTTGGGTACCTTGGAACTGGATTCAGGGTTGGGTGCATTTGAATTTTCATCTTCCTTTTTCTTTTTGTTTTTAGATTTATTGCCCTTTGGTTTGTTTGTTTTGGCAAACAAAACTTCAGATTTCTTAGAGGTGTCAGACTTGACACCATGTTTGGATTTGAACACTTTGAGCATCTCATTCTTCTCAGAGATAGTCTCCACTATACGTTCCTTAGTGAGAGGCTCTCTTGAGAACTGAATGACATCCTTAAAATGATCAAACTGTGAGGGCAATGAATTTAACAACAAAATGGCTTGATGAGAATCCTTAATGCTATCATCACATCTCTCTAGCTCTTGTGTCATTTTTAAAAACTTATCCAGATTATCATTTAATGTAATAGATGTGTCCATTTTAAAAGTGAAGAGCCTACAGAGTAGAGAGATGCGACTCGGCAGGGATTTAACAAGAAACAAGTCCTCCAGGGCTAACCAAAGGGCCCTGGGGTCATCTACCTTGACTACCTGTCTGGCCACATCATCTGTGAGCCTAAGCATGATCTCGGCATGTGCTTGTTCTGAGACTTCTGGAGGGACTGGTGGCACTACTGGTGTGGTGGGTGTTGTTTGTTGTACTGAAGGGTCTCCCTGTGGTGTGGAGGGTGGAGTGACTGTTGAGACAGCTCTCCAACATTTTTCTTTGATAAGAATTGCTTTCATCTTGACCTGCCACATGGCAAAGTCTATTTTGCCATCAAATGGCTTGATTTTGACATAGGAATCTGCCATGGTACCTGAGACAGGAAGAAGAACAGGGTTAGTTTGTTCAACTGAAGGCTTTAATCAACAGATAAGCTAACAGATAAGATAAACTAACACGTAAGCACAGAGAAAACGTTTTGAAAAACAGATATAGGTTTTGAAAACGGTGTGGTACGTCGGACGGGAGAGGAACATCGCCTGGCCGGTGGACACTATATGCGGCCTGCCCAATGTCCACGCCCCCAGATCTATTTCCCTCGTCTACAGAGACGAGACAAAGGAAGAAAAGGGACAATCAAGCTCTGATACCACTTTGTTAAAACTCAGATTTCGGATCTAAACCCTAGAACAGATATAATGAAGAGCTAAGCACAGAAATACGAAAGCGAGAGAGGACACAGAGATTGTTTACACAGTTCGGTTACCCTACTCTGCGGAGCCTCAAGAGGGAGAGACTCAAACCCATGAATCCACTAAGTATGATCGAATACAAGACATGGATGCAGATGATAGACAAACGGAAAGAAACCCTAGATCTAGAGGCTCAGGCAAGCAGGTAATCAAGGAGAAACTCGAAGTATAGGAACAGATACTCCCTTTCACTCCATCTGAGAAGACGAAGACGAACTGAAGTTGGTGAAGAGGCCGAGGTTGAGCACCAAGCAGCTACTTCTTCCTATGATGAGCTCGGAATCCTTGGATCACGTCAGGAGCTTGAGAATCAAGCTCGTCGGAGTGTGGAGCAGCGAGCGTCGCCGCGGATCGCCAAGAGCGCCGCTAGGGTTTCCTCTCTCTCTCTCTCTCTCTCTCTCTCTCTCTCTCTCTCTCGGAAGCGGAAGCGATGGAATGAGCTCTTAACCCTTTAGGGTTTCCAGAAGGCGAGGCTATATACCCGAGCCCTTACTAAATGAAACGCAGCGTTTCATCAAGTGAGGACATGAGCTTCAATATAGCCGTTGGGGCCTTTCAGAAACAACTGGGCCGAGACAGAGTAGAGAGTTGGGCCAAAGCTACAGAGATGGGCCTGTCGTCTTCAACTACAGCTTCAGGACATGGAGCCACACCAACCGGTTTAACACCATGGAACCCTTGGGTCTTAGCCGAGTCTCTTCCACCTGAGCCTTAGCTTGAGCCACCTAAGATCTGGGTCCTATTTTTGCCTAGTCATCCAACCATCCAAAGCCCCTAGTACATATGCATCTAGATTACATTTAGGCATAACACGTCTGTAGGAAATGAATTCTTATCTCAACTTCTTAAGATCGAAAGCAAACCAAAACGCCGGAGAAACGCAGCTTGCAATGTTCGTGTGGGAGGTGATTCTCGAGCTCTCGGATTCACCTGCAATCGTGACAGAGTGGGCAGTCTTTGAGCTCGCCAAGCCCTTTCAAGACAGGTTTTATTTTCTCCATTTTGGGCTCTTGTTCATTCTATCTAACAAGCAAAAGTTCCATGGGAATTTCTGTTATGCCTTACAGAACCGTCTCTATGAAGAAATTCAAACGGTTTGTGGAGCAAAGAAGATGACTGAAGACGAGTTGTCGCGTCTTCCTTAGCTTGGTGTTATCTTCCATGAAACACTGAGGAAGCCCATCCCTCTCCCCATACTTCCTAACCGAGTCGTCCATCAAGATACCGAGGTTGGAGGCTACCACATTCCTGCTGGAAGCGAGGTTGATAGCCGAAACCAATGGGAAGAGGCTGATGAATAGAGACCGGAGAGGTTCCTTGACGACAAGTATAGTCCGAGTGACTTGTTCAAGACGATGAGTTTCGGTGCTGGAAAAAGGGGCTGCCTGGGTGCTACTATGGCCATGATACTGTCATGCCTGTCCATAGGGAGACTCGTCAAAGAATTCTAGTTCGTCCTGAAAGATGGAGAGGAGGAGGATTTTGATACCGTTGGGATCACTACCCACAAACTCCACCCACTGCACGTCATTGTAAAACCAACTACACAGATTGATAGATACAACTACACAGATTTAAAGGTGAACCATAGATTTAGAAACTAAACAGAATATGTTCCACACTTCAGTAGTTGATTGTGTAATAAAACCTCCTTTAAAAACCAAATACATAGCCCTAGCCCAAAAATGAGAAACGAATGTTAACCTCAGCCTTTGAATATTGGCTAGATCGAATGTGGTACAAGCTTCCAGTCTCGTACATTTTACAAAACTTGCCAATGCAGGATACAAAAGGAGGTCAGCTGTTATAACGGTAAGCATCAAGACAGTCAAGACATTCAGTTGGCTTCACAACTAATTCAGATATAGGTGCATGTAATTGTTCATGCCGTTAGTATTTGCAAAAAGGCAAAGCCAGCAAGAGCATGCTGTATTCAGATTGCATTCGCAATGATCTGATTTGAGTCAATTTTTGGGTTTAGGCTGCCAACCTTCGACACTTTTGCCTTGCGATGCTTATGTCGATGTGACCTGCAGGCACAACAAGTGAGAAAGGAACTTCAGAATAGGATCAATAATAGTTTGGACAAAGAACAAGCAAAAATAATGGAGGTCAAAAGATGGTTTCCTTTTTTATTCATACATGGAAAGGAAAAGTATTAACACATCATCTTATGTCACAGAGGCAGCCATGGATAATGCTTGCAAGCTAAGTTGGCAAGCCTTGGAATATTTGTAAATGCACGATTTCTACAACTACACTTCTCTTTATCAGTTTATCCCCACTAGGAGGGATTCCAAAAACAAGTGTGATGGTTCCCTTGAAAAACCACCATTTTGATTGTATTCTTGGAAGCAACCAAATGTCTGATAATTCAGAAGAATGCAAGAGAAACCAACCTTGGAGAAGCAACAGTACTCATCAAATGACTTAGACTTTGTTATCCACCCCACCATACTTATTTTCTTTCCCAAGTATTCTGGAGAAGCAACAGTACCATCCTGCCAAGCAAAACGGATGCAGTTATGAATGAAATGCAAAACAAAAATCTGAAGTTCTGCAAGTTCAATATTATCTTAAGAAGACCAGAGTGAGGGGGTAACAGATAGCAAATTTTTCAATGAAACTACCTTGGTTTTGTTGGTTCTCTTATTACCGAATTCGCTTCCGAGTGCGGCTGGAAAGTTGGTTGATCTTTGGCTGTGTTGTTTTTGGGTAATAGGAGTAAAGATGACGACAAAGACCGATGAATTTGCGAGTACAATGATAAAGCTAACGGCTTCGAATTTCTCTATCTGGAAGACAAAGATGGAGGATGTTTTGTATTGCAAAGACCTGTTTGATCCGGTTGAGTTGGGATCGAGGAAGCCAGCTGAGACGTCCGATAATGATTGGAAGAAACTGCACACGAAGGCAGTTGGAACCATAAGAATGTGGGTGGATAATAGTATTTATCACCACATAAGCAACGAGACAGATGCACAGGTATTGTGGAAAAAATTGGAGGAGATGTATGAAAGGAAGTCGGCCCAAAGTAAAGCTTTTGTGATAAGAAAGCTGGTGAATCTCAAGTTTAGAGATGGAAAGCCTATTGCAGAGCATCTGAGTGAGTTTCAGGAATTGGTGAATCAGTTGAACACCATGAAGTTAGTCCTTGATGATGAGTTGCAAGCGTTGTTGCTCTTGAGCTCTTTGCCTGACAGTTGGGAAACTCTAGTGGTGTCGATTAACAACTCTGCCGTGGGTGGGGTTGTGTCCTTATCTGCAGTGAAGGATAGTCTCTACAACGAGGAGACTAGGAGGAAGGATATGGGCACAGATTCGTCACATGCTCTCGTGACAGTTTCAGGGAGCAGGTCTAGAGGGAGATCTCAGACTAGGGGGAGCTTTGTTTGCTATCATTGTGGCAAGGAAGGGCAGATGAAGAGAAATTGCAATGTGTGGAAGAAGAAAAGAGATGAAGAGGAAAATCAGAAGGGTACAACGTCAGTTCTGCAGGACAGTGATGATGAACAGGTTGTTCTCACGTGCTTGGAGGAGTCTGATTCTTGTGTAGAGTGGATTGCTGATGGAGCTGCATCCTTCCATGCTACATCAAGGAGGAAAGCGTTTACTTCGTACCGAGTGGGACGCTTTGGCAAAGCAAAGATGGGGAACAGAAGCTTGTTTGATATTGTTGGTATGGGAGATGTTTGTGTGATGACAAACACGGGTTGCAGGATGACATTGAAAGATGTGCGACACATACCGGATTTGCAGAAGAATCTGATATCTCTTCAAGTCTTGGATAAAAAGGGCTATGATAACTTCTTTGGAAGTAAGAAGTGGAAACTCAGCAAAGGGTCAATGGTGATCGCTAGAGGTGATTTGAGCGGCACATTGTACAAGACTCAGATGGAAGAAATCAGAGAAGCTGTGACAGAGGTTCATGGTGATGCTTCGCTTGATTTGATGCAAAGGCTTACAGGATGCTTGAGTGGGAAGGGGCTGCAGAATCAAAAAAGAAAGTCTCCCCTTTCTTTGCTCTGATACCACTTGTTGGGGCTAGAAACCACTTTCCAGCCGCATCCAGAAGCGAATTCGGGTAATAAGATAATCGACAACTATCAGCCAGCAAACCACAACCAACCGATAATATCCAATCCAGAAACCAAACAACCAAGCAACACCAAACACAGATAAAAGCACAAATATTGACACAAGATTTACGTGGGAAAAACCCTCTCTAACCAGAGGATAAAAAAACCCACCTTCCGCCCACCAGAGCAACCAATCCACTAATCAATAAGTCAATACAAGTGTTTAATAATCCAGTCTCAGCCCGAGACAAATAAACATGGAGATCTCAAACACCAATCTAAATACAACCCGATCTAGAAAGGATTCCTCTCCAAAACCTAGCTAAACACTTGTAATCAGATTAGATTTCCAGGAGGAGAAAATACCTATCAATAAACTCCCGTTGTTGACTTGCCGAAGGATGAAGACGGATCACCGGGTCAAGAGACGAAACACCCGCTCAAATCTCTTACCTTTATCTCCTTTCTCCCTCCCCTCTCTCTTCTTTCTCTCTCCCCTTTCTTATGGTTGTTGCGGCGGCACTCAGGAGCTCACATTTGCTCCCAATTTTCCATTCTTTATATTACAAATTCAACCTAGTAATATAGAGAATCTTGGGCTGGATTCCCATGGGCCTTAGGCCCAACAGGTTTTGGCATTTTCCTCCTTGCCAGGGCTTTGAACAATTAACATATCAGAAACTGAAGTATGCCTGTTGTTGCTTCCTTGTGTATGATGATTGAAATACAATTATTATCATAACATTATTCATTTATAAGCTACTATTATAAGAGTAAGCAGTTTGCTTTTAACACAATTAAAATATTGCCAAATACACTCTGGCTGATATGGTTTTGGAGACCATGAGAATATAAAAAACAAAAAAACAAAAATTGTCCATGGTTTTTAAAGCGTTGTAGAATTCATGGTGCTCTGCAAGATGGTTCCACCATCTGATGGTGGAAATTTCATGTACTATTTCATTGATTTTCAAACGATTACATTGGAGCCTATATATAATACAGAGAGGATGCAAAGCTGATATCCTAGATTGTTCCTATGTGCTAGCAGACAAACAAGTATTATGAGAATGTGAAGAACTGGTTTGGGTCTCAGAGTTGGGCTCGCCATTGGGCTTGGTTGATCTAGGAGGCAATTGTCTACTACTCCCCGGCGATCCAAACGGCTCTATGCAGAGTTGGGATCGGATCCGAAGAAAGGGAGATGAAGGCAGAGCTTTTGTAAGCAGATCGGCGATTTGGTCCTTGGCTAAGATGAAGGCGACTCGGAGAGAGCGGTTTGCAACCCGTTCGCGAACAAAATGATAGTCCATTGAAAGGTGCTTAATTCAATGGTGGAGAACCGGGTTGGCTGCGAGATACGTTGACCAATATTATCACACCATAAGACAGGTGGGTGATCAAGTCGAATGCCAATGGAGGCAAAAACAGATTGCAGCCAGATCAATTCACATGTTGCGAGTGCAAGAGCGTGGTATTCGGCCTCTGTGGATGAGCGCGAAACAGTAGGCTGTTTCTTAGAGCTCCATGAAATCAGATTGGGGCCATGGTAGATGCAATACGCACTGATTGATCGACGATCAGAGTGATCGCTGCCCCAATTAGCATCCAAAAATGCAGACAGAATGTGACTCCGACGAGAGGAAATATGAAATGTATATGAGGCTGTGTCACTGAGATACCGAAGGAGGCGCTTCACGGCTTGCCAGCGAGTCTGTCGAGGATGATGCATAAATTGCGAGAGCTTGTTCACAGGAAAGGCGATATCTGGGCGAGTGAAAGCTAAGTATTGAAGCGAGCCCACTGTGCTTCGATATAATGTAACATCATCAACTGGTGGAGAATCTGCCAATGGGTCAAAATTAGTGGCGATGGGGGTAGAAACATGCTTGCAATTGACCATCCCTGTCTTTCGGAGAATCTCAGCAATATGTTTTGATTGACACAGGTGAAATTCGGTAGCATCTCTTTTGATCTGTATTCCGAGGAAGAAGGTAGCCGGGCCTAGATCACGAACCGAAAAATGCTTGGAGATTGTGGATACAAAGGAAGCACAAATAGATGGGTTAGAGAAAATAACCAAAAGGTCATCGACGTAGACCAATATGAAGATACAATCGGCTCCCTGGCGATATGAGAAAAGAGAAGAATCCGCAGGAGATAGAGTAAACCCAATCGAAATCAGATGGTCACTGAGCTTAGCGAACCAAGCTCGAGGGGCTTGTTTAAGTCCATAGAGGGATCGATTTAGCTTGCAAATATAAAAGGGAAATGAGGGGTTGAAAAAACCTGGTGGTTGGGAGACGAAAACGTCCTCTGAGAGGGAGTCGTGAAGGAATGCGTTTTGGATGTCCAATTGCCTCGTCGACCAGTTGTACATGGCAACCATTGAGAGAAGGAGCCGAATTGTCGACGGTTTTGCAACCGGACTAAACGTCTCATTGTAATCGATGCTAGTAAGTTGATGAAACCTCTTAGCTACGAGCCTGGCCTTCCGTCGCTCAATTGTTCCATCACTGCGTCTTTTTGTCTTAAGAACTCATTTCACACCAAGGACATTGGCATCGGGCTGGGGGGTATGAGAGACCAGGTCTTAGTGTCAAGTAGTGCTTGAAACTCATTTTCCATTGCCCGACACCATTCTGGAAACTTTGAGACTTCAGTGAAACATGACGGCTCTTCGGTGACGGTGGAAGTAAGAAGTGGCGGCCGCAGGATCCTCCGAAAGGTGGGGCGAAATTTCTAGTGTGTACTGCGATATTGGTCTTGAATAAACTCCTTTACCTAAGCTACGACTTTCAACTTAGCAGTGGATTGTAGAAAAGTAGACTTACATTTGCTTGGTTGCTATAGTAGTGGTTTCTCGTCATTCATTGGAAATTAAGGCATTTGTCATATTTAGGAGGGTAAACTTATAAAAAATTCAATCATGCTAAATTCACGGCTTTTGCATATTAGCTAGGATTGTAAACTCATCAACTTTATAATATCTTTTGGTTCCCAAACACATGATAGAAATTGTGATTTGAATATATATGTAGGGTACGAAAATACAAATATTGCATAAGGCTTCACACATTCAATTCACAAACCCCAAATTCAATTCATAAATTTCATTCTCAAAATCACATACATAATAATTAAAACACAACATTTATTCTCAAAATCACAAATTCTAATGAAAATTTCACAAAATTTATTTTCATAATCAAATCCTAATTTCACCAATTTTATGGGGTTTAATTAGTTTATAGCTAGATAATTTGTATATAATAGGGAGCTCGGGAAGTGAGAATATAATTAAATAAGGGGGTAGGAAGATAGAGAGTGGGTGCAAGTTGAAAAAAGAATAAAAAAGTTTTTTTGAGGGAGGCGAATTTTTAAAAAAAAAAAAAAATGACGCTAATTTTACCAATTTTATGGGGTTTAATTAGTTATAGCCAGATAATTTGTATATAATAGGGAAGTCGGAAAGTGGAAATATAATTAAATAAGGGGATAGAAAGTAGAAACATAGAAAGCGGTGTAAGTTGAACAAAGAATAAAAATATAATTAAATAAGGGGTAGAAAGTAGAAACATAGAAAGGGGTGTAAGTTGAATAAAGAATAAAAAAACATTTTTTGGAGAGGTGAAATTTTTTAAAAAACAGAGGCTAGTGGGGAATTGAACCCATAACCTTTAGTCTTATTTTACTTTACTTCCTTCCCACTAACCAACTAAGCAAAGT
This sequence comes from Persicaria tinctoria, assembly GCA_037127255.1. Classification (NCBI taxonomy): domain Eukaryota; kingdom Viridiplantae; phylum Streptophyta; class Magnoliopsida; order Caryophyllales; family Polygonaceae; genus Persicaria; species Persicaria tinctoria. The sequence continues at coordinate 11,321,706 of JBANSL010000007.1, read as the reverse complement.
GAACTTATTAATTCTATATTAATCCTAGTATTACTTATTACCAACACTGCCGTATATATAAATTATTTTTTATTTTTTTTTCCAAATCCCGGGGCGTGTGGGTCGAAAGGTGGGGCGGCCACGTACGCCCGCCCCACCCTGGGGCCGCCCCTGGAAGTAAGGTGACAATGGGGCCAAGGTATGGTCCCATCGGTTATGTGAAGAGGCCGAGAATGATTGGTCTTGGAGCGGGAGAGCATAGGGTGTGAGGGAGAAGGAACAGGGGTGGGTTGAGGCGCCAGGGATGAGGTCGTGGAGGCAGAAGGGTTGTCGTCTAGTAGGGGATTGGAAATATTAGAAGTAGAGGGAGATGGAATATTAGTGCTTGGGCTTTGTAAATTTGGTGGGCTTAAAATTGGCAGTTGGGCCTGTTCATGGAAGATGTGGGTTGTGGTTGGTTTCTGTATTGTTTGAAGCTGAAATGGGAATACATTTTCATGAAACAAAACATCCCGTGAGATGTATATACGTTTAGTCATCCAATCATAGCAATAATAACCAGTAGTATTAGGACAATATCCCAAAAATATGGTAGGGGTGGATCGAAAAGCAAGCTTGTGACGGTTGTAGGGCCTAAGATTGGGAAAACAAAGGCACCCGAAGACCTTGAGACTCTTGTAATTAGGAGATTTGTGGAATAGGATATCAAATGGGGATTTGTTATTTAAAATTGGGGTTGGCAATCTGTTTTGGAGATAGGAGGCGGTTTGAAACGCAAAATCCCAATATGACAAGGGAAGAGAGGCGTGTTTGAGGAGTGTTAATGCCATATCGACAATACGACGATGTCGTGATTCAACCGATCCATTTTGTTGATGAGAATAGGGGCAAGTAAGACGATGACTAATTCCCAAGTTTTGAAGGAGAGCTTTTAATGGCTTGAACTCGGTCCCATTATCCCTTTGGATAGAGGTGACTTTTGTATGAAAGAAATTTGTAACCAATTTAAGAAATACGGTAACAACATGTATGACTTGGGATTTAGATTGAATTGGAAATAACCAAATGAATTTAGAATAATCATCAACAATTGAGAGGAAAATTTTATTTGCATTGATGGAAGAAGATTGGGTTGGTCCCCAAATATCAAAAAACAAGAGTTGAAGAAGCTTAGAGGATCGGCTCATACATGCTGGGTGAGGTAAGGTGTGGGCCTTAGCCCATGAACAAAAGGCACATTATGGGAAAGTTGGGCTCGTACATCCGGGAATTTGGAGGCCTAAGGTAACAAGCTTGGTTATTTGCTGTGCTGGATGACCTAGATGCATATGTCAAACAAGAGAAGGATGTGACGCCGTTGTAGTGACGGAGTTGAGCGACGTTGACAGTGAGACGGTGTGGCCGACGAGACATGGAGCACATACATTCCATTTTCAATGGCTCCCCGGAGGAGGGACGTTCCCGTCTTGGAGTCATTTACCATGAAACAAGAAGTGTGAAACTCAAAGAACACATCGTTATCAAGACAAAACTTGTTAACAGAGATTAAATTTTTGGTGAGGGAGGGAGAATGCAATAATTGAGAGAGAAGGAAGGTGCGAGAGGAGGAGGAAAAATAAGTGGAACCATGGTTGCGGATAAGAACAGAGGAGCCATCGCCGAGGAAAACCGAGTCAGTGCCTTCATACGGAAAACGGTTCACTTTCTCTTCATCTCCCTCTCCTGGCTTTCTCAAGAGCCGATTGGCCAGATTGTTGCTTGCTTTCCATACCCATTTTCCCACCTCTTCCAGAGTTTTGCATATCCAAATGCCTAAAGGTTCGATGAACCTATCCCATAGCCATTTGAAGACAGTTGTGATGCCCACTTTGATGACCAACCAAATCCGGGTGGCACAATCGTCCATCCATTTTGCAGCCAAGGCCAAAAGATAAAACCAAATCCCACACACGATGACTTCTTGGAAGGTCGGAATTTCGGCGATTTTCAGAAAAAATGTCCTCAGGATCTCCATCAACCACTCCGGCAGGATCCTGTCGAAGAATCCATCGAAGTCGCTTTCCGCCAGATAGGTCAACATAACTGGAAAAGATTTAAAATATTCATTTGAGGTTCTGGGTTTCTTTGCTTTGGAAAAAGAAAGAGGGGAGAGAAAATAACCTGATACGAAGGACTGAGATGGAGCTGCGGACGGCGGCGAAGGCTAGAACAGAGGAGAGCGAGCAGGAGCCGGCGGAGTGCATTCGCTGAGTGGGGCCAGAGCAGCGGCCGGCGGAGTGCATTCGATGATTGTGGTGTTCGGGTCGAACAACCAAACAATAATCACCGCCGCGAAGGCGAGGACGCCGAGCAACATCCCGGCCATGAGACCTTCGTTTGAATCGTTTCTACAGTATCGGTCAAGGTTTTGAATCTTTGATGGGAGAAGATATTTTTTTTGGTCTGATGATGGGAGAAGATTCAACACAAAAGATTGGGTAAATTACAGAAAAACACCCATAAATTATCCTAGTTTTCACATAACCACCCGCAAAAATAAAAATTGGAATCAAAATACACCCTAATCTTTGTTTATATGTGATTTATAGGCAAAAAACTTCTTTTATAATAGGGAGGTTCGGAGTGATTTATATTGGAAAATGTTCTTAATTGAAAAAAGATGTAAAGATTGAAAAAAGTTTCCATGGTTTTTAAAGCGCTCTCCTATCTAGGCGTGGCCACGGGTCAGACCTGCCAGGTCGACGGGTTCGACCCGCCGGGTCAAGGGTCAGGGTTGGCCGACCCAAACCCTAACCCGTAAATCTCACGGGTTGACGAGTTTGAGTTGACCCGTTGACCCGGCGGGTTACATTATTTTTAAAAAAAAAATCTTTTTTTTAAAAATGACTATTAAAATATATAAATAAATAATATATAAAGATTTTATCTTCACAAAAAATTTTATCACTTTGATATGAAGTGTTAAAAATGTAGGAAGATTATATCTCCATATTGTTGCTTGATTTCCATACCCATTTTCCCACCTCTTCCAGAGTTTTGCATATCCAAATGCCTAAAGGTTCGATGAACCTATCCCATAGCCATTTGAAGACAGCCGTGATGCCCACTTTGATGACCAGCCAAATCCGGGTGGCACAATCGTCCATCCATTTTGCAGCCAAGGCCAAAAGAGAACACCAAATCCCACACATGATGACTTCTTGGAAGGTCGGAATTTCGGCGATTTTCGGAAAAAATGTTCTCAGGATCTCCATCAACCACTCCGGCAGGATCCTGTCGAATAATCCATCGAAGTCGCTTTTCGCAAGATAGGTCAACATAACTAGAAAAGATTTAAAATATTCATTTGAGGTTCTAGGTTTCTTTGCTTTGGAAAACGAAAGAGGGAAGAGAAAATAACCTGACACGAAGGACTGAGATGGAGTTGCAGACGGCGACAAAGGCTAGAACAGAGGAGAGCGAGCAGGAGCCGACGGAGTGCATTCGCTGAGTGGGGCCAGAGCAGCGGCCGGCGGAGTGCATTCGATTATTGTGGTGTTCGGGTCGAACATCAAAACAGTAATCACCGCCGCGAAGGCGAGCACGGCGAGAAACATCCCGGCCATGAGACCTTCGTTTGAATCGTTTCTACAGTATCGGTCAAGGTTTTGAATCTTTGATGGGAGAAGATATTTTTTTTGGTCTGACGTTGGGAGAAGATTCTACACAAAATATTGGGTAAATTACAGAAAAACATCCATAAATTATCCTAGTTTTAACATAACCACCCGCAAAAATAAAAATTGGAATCCAAATACACCCTAATCTTTGTTTATATGTGATTTATAGGCAAAAAGCTTCTTTTATAATAGGGAGGTTTGAAGTGATTTATATTGGAAAATATTCTTGATTGAAAAAAGATGTAAAGATTGAAAAAAGTGTCCATGATTTTTAAAGCGCTCTCCTATCTAGGTGTGGCCACGGGTCGGACCCGCCAGGTCGACGGGTTCGACCCGCCGGGTCAAGGGTCAGGGTTGGCCGACCCAAACCCTAACCCGTAAATCTCACGGGTTGACGGGTTCGGGTTGACCCGTTGACCCGACGGGTTACATTATTTTTTTTAAAAAAAAATCTTTTTTTTTTAAAAAATGACTATTAAAATAAATAAATAAATAATATATAAAGATTTTATTTTCACAAAACATTTTATCACTTTGATATGAAGTGTTAAAATAGTAGGAAGATTATATCTCCATATTGTTGCTTTCTTTCCATACCCATTTTCCCATCTCTTCCAGAGTTTTGCATATCCAAATGCCTAAAGGTTCGATGAACCTATCCCATAGCCATTTGAAGACAGCTGTGATGCCCACTTTGATGACCAGCCAAATCCGGGTGGCACAATCGTCCATCCATTTTGCAGCCAAGGCCAAAAGAGAAAACCAAATCCCACACACGATGACTTCTTGGAAGGTCGGAATTTCGGCGATTTTCGGAAAAAATGTCCTCAGGAAATTCATCATCCACTTCGGTAGGATCCTGCCGAAGAATCCATCGAAGTCGCTTTCCGCCAGATAGGTCAACATAACTGGAAAAGATTTAAAATATTCATTTGAGGTTCTAGGTTTCTTTGCTTTGGAAAACGAAAGAGGGGAGAGAAAATAACCTGATACGAAGGACTGAGATGGAGCTGCGGACGGCGGCAAAGGCTAGGACAGAAGAGAGCGAGCAGGAGCCGGCGGAGTGCATTCGCTGAGTGGGGCAAGAGCAGCGGCCGGCGGACTGCATTCGATGATTGTGGTGTTCGGGTCAAACATCCAAACAGTAATCACCGCCGCGAAGGCGAGGACGTCGAGAAACATCCCGTCCATGGGACCTTTGTTTGAATCGTTTCTACAGTATCGGTCAAGGTTTTGAATCTTTGATGGGAGAAGATATTTTTTTTGGTCTGACGTTGGGAGAAGATTCTACACAAAAGATTGGGTAAATTACAGAAAAACACCCATAAATTATCCTAGTTTTAACATAACCACCCGCAAAAATAAAAATTGGAATCCAAATACACCCTAATCTTTGTTTATATGTGATTTATAGGCAAAAAGCTTCTTTTATAATAGGGAGGTTTGGAGTGATTTATATTGGAAAATATTCTTGATTGAAAAAAGATGTAAAGATTGAAAAAAGTGTCCACGGTTTTTAAAGCGCTCTCCTATCTAGGCATGGCCACGGGTTGGACCCGGCAGGTCGATGGGTTCGACCCGCCGGGTCAAGGGTCAGGGTTGGCCGACCCAAACCCTAACCAGTAAATCTCACGGGTTGACCCGTTGACCCGGCGGGTTACATTATTTTTTTTAAAAAAAATCTCTTTTTTAAAAAATGGCTATTAAAATAAATAAATAAATAATATATAAAGATTTTATTTTCACAAAAAAATTTATCACTTTGATATGAAGTGTTAAAAATGTAGGAAGATTATATCTCCATATTAATTCTTTCATCCACAATAATTTCATTGTATGATGTAAGAGAAAAAAAAAATATGAGAATATATTTCTTAAGTGAAGTGGAAGAAATGTGGTAGTGAGATACATATATATAGCCCCATGCCTTCTCATTCTAACTCCATATTTTCGATGTGGGATAAAGCCTTTGTCCCACATTGGAAATGAGGGGAAGGAAGGAAGACTTACAAGTCTATAAAAGGAGAAGGATAGAGTTTATTTGTCTCACATTGCACATTGCATATTAGTTTATGTATTATTGTGAGTTATTTTAAGAATAATTTACATAATTTACATAATATATTATAATTTTATTTTTATTAAAAATAATTTTTTCAAAAAAAAATATTTTGAAAAAGCGGGTTGACCCGCCGGGTCACGGGTCACGGATTCCCCGACCCTAACCCTAACCCGCTACCCGTCCCCACCCGCCAACCCGTCAACCCGGACCCGGTGGGTCACGGGTTGACCCGTGGCCACGCCTACTCCTATTTGTCATGAATTTACTCCAATAGTGACATTCCTGTCACTTTCTCTTCATCTCCCGCTCCTGTCTTTCTCAACAGCCGATTGCCTACATTGTTGTCTTCATCTTTCATAGTTTTCCATATCCATTTGCCCACATCTTCCATAGTTTTCCATATCGATTTACCCAGAGGTTCGATGAACGTAGCCCATAGCCATTTGAACAGAGTCGTGATGCCCAACCATGTCCAAGTGCTCAGAGCACTGATGCCCTCTTTGATGCCCAACCATGTCCAAGAAAAATAAGGTAATTTTCTCTCGTTCTCTTTCGCTTACCAAAGAAACCTAGGAATCTCCAATGGAGATTTTCTTTTCCCAGTTAACCTTATCTACTTGAAACCAGTTCCGACTCAGATGTATTATTCGACAAGATTTTGCCGGAGTTCTTGATGGATATCCTGAGAAAGTGCTTTCCGAACATCATTTGGAATACAAATACCCCCTAATCTTTGTTTATATGTGATTTATAGGCAAAAAACTTCTTTTATAATAAGGAGGTCGAAGTGATTTATATGGGAAAATGTTCTTGATGGTATCCTAAGGAAGTGTTTTTATTCATTTTTGTTTACTATATTTGATCATTTGTTTTTTTTTTTGTCACTGTCACTTTTCAATTTTTTTCAAACACTAATTTTAAATTGAGTCAACTTGTCCATGACTCGACATAGGAAAATGTTTTTTTATGGAAAGAGAGAAAGGGGAAGGGGGAAATGGTTGAGTGACGCTACTGATTCTTTGCATTGTTTAAAATGAATAAAAACAAATGATCAAATACACCTTTTATATCACATCTTTCCATAAACATTTTCCTATATAAGTCACTCCGAACCTCTTTATTATAATAGAAGCTTTTTGCCAATTTTTAAGGGGGAAGGTTAACCCGTGCAAATCCAACCGGATTTGGGGTTAAGCATCCAAACCCAACCAGATTTGAGGTTATTTACTACAATTCCCTCAAAGAGTATCAAGTCTTCACGTAGTTCATTTTAGAACTAATTTGATTTTTTTTCTTCCTTGACGATTGAAATAGACAAGCTCTAACTTTATGTCTGGTGGCCTACATATCCGATAACTCGGAATCAAATCAGGCATAGTTCTTTCAAGAACTATTTGGTTTAATTTGGTTGGACTTTGACCTCGTATTCATTTAAAAGTGAATTTAGAGGTTGACGACTGTACCCGATATATCTTTAGGATTTAATATCGAGTTACTTACGTAGCCGATATGAGGCATCAAGTCTTTACGTAATTCTCTTTTAGAACTACTTGAATTTGGAGAAATTTAATTTAGGTTGATGACATTTTTTGTTTACTGTAATGTCACGTTGACCATTAATGCCATTTTTTTTACTGTTAACGACTGATGCCATTTTTTTTTGTCAATTTTTTGATGATATTTTTTTTACCGTGATGTCATATTTTTGATGATATTTTTTCAAAGTAGTATTTTGATGACATTTTTTCCTTTAATGTGATACAACTTTTTCAAAATGGTGTTTTGATGTCATTTTTATAATGTAATTATTTGATGCCACCTTTTTAATCAAATCGATTGATGCCACGTGTTTTTAATTTAATCAGTTGTATATCGATTTATTTTCATCGATTATACTTTCATTCATTGATTACACGTTTGTGATTACACTTCATTGATGCAGTCACTTGTGGTGACATGTTCATTAAATTTTTATTAATGGATGACATTTGTTATTATGCTTCATTAATCACAATTGTTTATAAAGACAGTTTTATATAATTGATGACATAAGAGCTTAAAACGTGGAATCAAAATATTGTCATCTTATTGCACATATAAATATACAAAGTCTTTGAAACTACGACATCAATATTGGTTGTATACATAAAAACACCTATTATAACATGTCATCAACTAAAAAAATGCATCAATGTAAGTAATATAATGTGGAATCAATAAAATCGATACAAGGTGACATAACCATCGAAGAATTATATACAACATTTCTAAAAATTCAAAGCACTCGGATTTCTCTCAACCATCAAATCGATCATGGAAGATATAACTAATAAATTATGTTTTCATTCCCATTTTCATTGGGGAAAAACACTTGTATCAACAAGCAATTTAGTAGCTAGGTACACCATAGGTTCTCGTTCCTTTCATATTCTAGAATTATTCCTCTACACCACATTACAAAGCACAAACCCGTATAATAAAATTAAATCAAAACCTATAAACTAATTTACACGAGTACCAAACTCGTACACTCAACATTCTTGAGGAGTGAACGAGCGTCAATAGGTTAAGCAATCAGTGTCAAGAAGCCATCAAGATTTCACGGGGACGAATCACAGGCTAGTTTGTCTTTCATCACCAAGCATTTTGTAATGGCATCATTTGCCTTTTGAGAAGTCCTCTCTTCTACCTTCTCCTTTTCCCTGCACAAATAATCAACATAACTCGTTGTTATTCTGACTGTCATCACCCACCAGGTGAGATAATCCAAGGCTACAACAATTACAATATCTGGAATTGAGATTAGCATCTGGAATTGAGATTAGCCCAACACAAAACAACCTATTTGTTGAAATTAGGCAATATCATACATCAAACTAATCATTAAGGAAACAAAGCTTCAATTAAAACCTCTCATACTCGTTCTCCATTAGAGCCTAATATAGTTCTCCGAACTCCTCAATGTCTACATAACCATCGCCATTGGCATCGAACTTATCAATCATCTACGTCAGATCCATGTTAGCGACATAGATCCCAAGGTTGTGCAACGAGTCGGTTAGCTCCTGCTTGGTGATGTTGCCATCGCCATTGCGATCAAACATTCGGAAAATCCGCTTGATCTCGGCTTGATTCATCTTAGGAGGAATGAAAATTGAGAAATCAAAGGAAGTGTAAATCTAACAGAAGGGATGCAGGAAAATACATGCCCTAACACTGAGAGAGGATGGATCAACCTCGCTTCCCAGTTACTTTTCTATATAAATTAACCTTAAGGAAGCTCTAGAAAGTTTAAAATGCCAACATGGAACCACAAAGAGAACTGTGAATCCCATACCTCTCATTCTCATGCAGCTGATGTACATGCATTCATCATTGGTCTAGGGGTTCATTGTCAACAAGGTAATTTTCCAGAACCCACCCTCTACGATAGGCAAAACCGTGAGCATCCAAATGAAGATGCCAACTGAAGATCCTGTCACAGCTCACAAGCACACCTTCCAGCCGACTTTCATCTGCTACCGGCTGCTCTATAAATCTGGTCTCCTGTAGCACCATCAGTATAAATAAAAATTAGGGTCATACTCCCTAAATTAGTTCACAACACACATTCAACTAAGAAAAGTCATTATGAAACCAACTAAGCCTCATTGCACCACAATGCAAAAGGCAAAGCGAGAGGCAAACTATCACTAATATGTCTTGTCATCGCACCTACAATGAATAATCTAGAATGATTACTCGATCAAATTCAATTTTTCTTCATCTTTCCTCTCCTTGTACAACCTCCCCCTATAAACACACATCAACAAAGTATCTAAAGCCAGCAAACAACTTATTTGTCAATATGTCATATTCTCTTGAAACTCGGTTGGCATCATAATCCCATCAAATGATGAAAAAATGCCTCTAACTAGTGAAGTTCCATATCATTCTTAGGCAATGGAAGGACAAAAAATTAAGTTTGGCCTAGACATTTGAGGACAAACTTAGGGGCGTAAAAAAAGGTATATGAAAAGGGAAATACCGAAAGTAGTGCCGTCAAATTTGAGGACGGGGACGCACATGGTACTGCCAAGCTCCAAGCTTATTAAGGTGTCGCTCTTGTATCCTCCACTTCCCTGCTTCTCGTCCATTTTTTGGTTTGACTCCATTCATATTCTCTCACATAAGACACTAAATCATAACATAACACATGAAACTCGCATTAACAAAGATTTAAATATGTATCTACAAGATATCACGATGAACCAAAATTAACCTCAATCTTCTTTAAGTAGAAAAGTTGTAAGAGGCATTTTATCGAACACTTGGCGTGTAAAGACACCCACCCATATCTACAACCCCACAAAAGCAAAGACAAGGGCAATGGGGAAGTGAAACGAAAATTGAAATTATGCATACATGAAGTCTGAAATTGAGGTTTTAATCATCAAAAGATGCAAAGACAAGGGCTAAACTTAAGGTTGAGGTCTAGGAAAAAAACGTCAGACATACCTAATTGACGGTTCGGGTTCACTGCTGATCGGGGGTCTCTTGGCCTCTTCGTGCTCAACTCCCCCACTGATTTGGATCCCCTTTCAAATACCTGAACAAAAAATCCCCAAATTGCACAAATTGTGACCCGGAAAATCGCAAATAAAAATCAATCAAACTAAAAAATTGAGCATACGATTAAAGGGAAGGGCAAAAAAAGTTCCTAATTTGAGCCTTAATCATCCAAACAGAATATTTTAAGGTTGAATTTAACGTCAAAAAAATCTTAAGGCATACCTGAGCGCTTCAGTTCTGGACAGAGGAGAGTGACCAAGCCACCGACGACGAAGCCACCGACGACGGTAAAAGGAGAATTGAAAGACAGAACCGCCGTGATAGATGGAAATAGGATACGGAGAATCGAAAAATCGTCAGGGGAGAACGAAGAGGATGGAGGAAGGAGCACCTGAGAAAGAGAGGTACCAGAGAACGAGGAAGGGTCTGGATAGCGAATAAACATTTAATAGGGTTTACGTCAGTTAACAAAACAATTAATGTACCTAATCAAACATGCATAAGGTCTAAATCACCAAATTTCCTCTTAATTTCTCTTTTTTTGTTTGTTTGCCACAATCTGAGAAGCCCAATTCGGTATTGTTTAAATTGAGCCCAATTTCATTTTTTTCATTTTAATTGAGCCCATTTCTTCTTTTAGCAAACAATTTGATCCACTGCATTTTCTTTTTTTTTTAGTATGAGCTCGGTGTAGTTCCGATGTTGAAGAATGAAGACCCAACACCTCAGTCGATCCCCTTCAGGCAGTTCAAGAGGAACGGAAGTCGGCGCTCGCTTTCACCTGCGAATCCGGCCTCGCCGTCGCCCGGCCTAGGGCATTTGGCAGAGAAAGCATCTCGGTCGAGCCTCCAAGGGCCCCTCAGTAGCGGTATGTTCTACTCTTGCCCGAAAATCTCCAATCCCAAATTTGATATATATTTGATTTAGGGTTTAGATGATTTAGGCCACAAATTTCGAATACCCCCTCACGCCAACCTCTAATTGGGTTCTCAATTTTTTGAGTTTGATTTATTTTTATTTTGCCTTTTCAGATTTTGTAATTTTTGGGGTTTTCGGATTCGGGCGAAAACGAATGAGCAGCCGTCAATTGAAGATGAACGATCTCTAAGGAGAGGGTGCACAAGTTTGTTTTCAGTCCCTCCCTTGTGATTTGTCCCTGGACTTTATCCGGTCTTAGAATGATTTGTAATTTGGGATTTTTCTGTTTGGAGGCTTTTGGATTTGGTACAGCTGGAGGAGGATGTGAACTCGAGGGTTAGAGAGCCTTGACTTGGAGGAAGGCAATACAGCATGGACGACTTGTCGGAGACAACTGCTGTTTTGGCTTCCCGGCGTGGGTAGGTTAATCTGACTTTCCCCTTTTCTTTTCAGTTTGTGATAGACTGATTTTGATTTAGGGATCTTGATTTATGGTTGCAATTTGGTAGCAACGTTTCTGTTTAAGATAATTAGTTTGCCCCTTTTGATAAAATTTGGGACATGTCCTTTGTTTGAGAAGCTAGGAGAAAGAATGTAGATTTGTTTTATTACAGGCTGAACTGATTTGATTTGTCCAGAAAATCTGTTCTCTTTCCTTGATTTTAATCTCATCATTCAGTCTGGCTGCAGTGAAATTGCTTTCCTTTTCAATTTGTGTGCTTAAATTAGTTGACCGATTTAGGACCAATTAAGTAGTGTTTTGGTCAGAATTTGATGCTAGTTTTGCCTTCCGCTCAGCAGCTCTTTGTTGAGTTTAGACTCTTTTAGGTGTAATTTGGTGCCTTCAACTTGAGTTGAGAGCTATTGGTGTGTCCTTGCAGGGGCTATTTGCTTAGGGGCTATTTGCTTAGTTATGGACACCCGTTTGTTTGGGGATGGAAACTAATCCCAGTTTGATGAGGTGGCTTTGTGCAAACTTGAACTGGCTGGTTTATCCCGAAACTTGTATGTGGCTGCAGTAGAGTGTTTTTTTCTTTTTTCTTTTTGGCTTGCTTGAAACATGTAGACTTAGCCTTGGAATGAGACTTTGTGGCTTTGTAGGAACTTTGATAAAGATTCACCCTTGTTTAGGGTAAACCCCCGAGTACTTAAAGTTTTTATTCTAGGATTTTGTTGTGTGAAACTGAATTCCCTTTTCTTTGCCTTCAATTTCATTCTTCATGTCTTGTTGCAATGAATTTGCATCCCGTTGATTGTTGCAATTTGTCTGCCTGAATAGTCTCTTAGTTTAGGGGAAAATCCAGCAACATTTTGCCCTCTTTTAGGGCTATTTGATGATTCTGAAACCCAGGCCACGAGAAAAGCTCATAAGGTTTTCAAGGGCGGGGTTTCGAGAATTGATTTCTGCTGCACTTCGACTTGATTTGAGTGATTTGATGACTCCGAAACCCAGGCCACGAGAAAAGCTCGTAAGGTTTTCAAGGGTGGGGTTTCGAGAGTCGATTGTGACGATCCTTTGACTTGGCTTGAGAGTGAGTTGATGACCCCAAGACCTAGGCCGCGAGAAAAGCTCGTAAGGTTTTCAAGAGCGGGGTCTCGGAGTCGACAGGAACCCTCACATAGAGAGAGAGTCGCCTTCTTCTTTTCTTCTTCGTGTCGTTTGGTGTGCTCTGTTGCCTAAGCTTTTCTTTTTGTTTCTGCTGGTGTGTTTTGATGGCTTTTGAGGGTGGCTTTTTTTTCTCTCCCTCTGCCTTTTTCTTTCTGCAGCCGTGTCTTTTTATGGCTCCAGTCCCCTGTAAGCCAAGGAAATCAGCAGCTTTTATACGGAAAAATTAGGAGGGGGATGGATCCCTACTTTCCATTGTTATTAGAATCCTGATCCGGATCTTTAGAATCTTAAGATCCTACGATCCTACCTAGGGGTTCGATCCAGATCTATGCATTGTCTAGGATCTACAATGGGATCTTTAGAATCTTAATGGATCGATAAGATCTTACGATCCCACACGATCCTAAAGATCCTTTTTTTTTTTATCAACAATATGTATTTTTTAAACATTTGTTTTGTTTCCTTGGTTGATTTTAGGGTGTTTAAATGTACACATTCATGTACAGAACGTGAAAAATAGCTTAGAGACAATTGTTTTCGAGTATTTTAACCAATATGACAATGTCTAAGGTCGTAAATGTAGATTTTTATGTCTTAAAATCAAAATATATTGTGTAACTAATATTTTTTTCCCTCATTCTAGAACTTTAAATTAAGCAACTTTGATATATATATTTTTATTTTATTATTTTATTATATTTCAAGGATCTTACGATCCCCTAATGGGATATTACGATCCGATCCACATATCTTATTGTGATTCGATCATAGAATCCCGATCCGATTAACATTGCTACTTTCCTCATTTTGTAAGTGTACAATACCTCTTTCCCTTTTTTTTTGGTTTAGAGAATACACGATTTGCTTTTTTCTGTTTTTGTATTGCTGATTTCTTTCCTTTTCCTTTTCCTATAGTGTACACGTAGATGGCAGGCAAGCTGTATTGTCTTTTCTTTTCCTTTTTAGTATTCATTTACCTATTTAATTGATTTTGGCAACCACGTTCCATTCTTGCAGCTTGTTTTGGGTTAGCTTTTGTAGTTTGTTTTGGGCTCCCCTTTATTTTAACAAGCCCATTTGAGAGGTTTTGTTTTGAACCCATTAATAAATTCAACCTGAATTTCACTTTTGCAGGCCCGATCTGATAGCTGAGCCAGCGTTGAATTTCGAGCAATTCGCCACCCAAGTGACGGATTTTGTGCTCTTGGCGGCTTAACTATGTTTTTTTTTACTGTACGCTCAACCATTTTTTTTACTGTATGCTCAACCATTGTATTTACATACTTTAGGTTACGAGCTTGTACACTACTAGAAAAGTGGATAAATTGCGACGCTTTTTAAAAACGTCGAAAATTTTTGACGCTCTGAGCTGTCGGAATTTTTTGACAGCTAAAGGTGTCGAAATTGACAAAAATCTCGACATCCTAAAGCGTCGAGAATGGCTTAACTAAATTTTTTATCGAGAGGAGACGATATTCACTTCACTATTCCCGACTCTCGTGTCCCTCTGTGATTCACACTTCCGAAAAACCCTAATCGCGTCCATCGGAGACGGCCTCCCACCGCCCACCGGAGACGGCAACCTTTGTCTCTCCTTTCTTGTTCTTCTCTCTTCGGCTTCCCTCTATGTTCGAGATCAACTAAGGTTCGTCTCTTCGGACTAGATCCAAATCAGGAAATCAGGAGGTGAGGAGGTATCCGTCCACATCCGGAGGCGATTCGAAGTTAAAAATCATCAGGAAATCAGGAGGTACCTAAATCTGGCAGGAATCGGCCATAACTTTGGCGTTATTCGCTTGTGTAGCCAGATCTCTTTCTTTCATTTCCTTTGTCGCGCTAGTTATCTCGCACAGTTTCAGGTATTGCATCCTTGTTTTCATCTTCAAGATTGCTCCTAATATTATTAATTTATTATTATCATGCTTGCTTTTAGCTTCAACATCCCTATTTCGACCTAGATCTGGCAGGAATTGGATAGGGCTTTACGGTTACAAGCTCAAGTAGCCAGAGATCTCTGCAGCATTTTCTTTTAGTTGCTTTGTTTCGTATAGCTTCAGGTATTGTATTGCTTGTTTTTAGCTTCAACATTGCTCTTCCTTTACTATCATCGTTTTTATTTTTATTTTTAAGTTTCAACATCTTTCATTTGACTTAAATCTGGCAGGAATTGGATAAGTCCTTGGCGTTCTCTGCGGCAGTTCGTTTCAATTGATTTGTGGACCTAATAGTTTCCCACCGATTAAGGTATGACAAGCTTGTGAACATAGCAGATGGCCAATTAGATCGGCGAGGGCTGAATAAATTGAAATTTTTACAGTTGTCGTGGTCGTGTAGCAGGAGAGGAGACTATATAAATTGAAATTAACATGATTCTTTTTTCTGCTTTATGTTATTATTGACCACTATAAATGTCCTATTTTCTATATTTATGCATCTCAGGTTTACTTGCTTATATTAATAGTCAGTCAATAAAACTATTATAGTACCCACTTCTAGATAAAAAATACCATTCTTGTCTCTTTCAAATTTACAATTGGATATTGCATATAGAAATATAACCATTATACTTGTGATGTGTAAAACTGCTGTAAACTGAAGTGGATGTTTATAGGGGACAGGGGACTAGAAATTATTAATTGATTTTCTTCAATAAACTTATACTTAAACGACTGATTGACAGATAAATAACGCTGGAACCAATAAAGGTTTCAGACCCTTGCTGCAGTTCACTGATAAAGACATTGAACAGGTACATCATATTTTTCCTACAAATGTGCTTCTACATTTTGGTAGTGCAGAACTAAGCAGATAGAGTCAAGATTAAACAAAAAAGAGGCTGAATCCTAAATATACTCCAATTTCTTGTCATGTTGGCTGATGTTAACAAACAGTTTGAAGTTATTTGCCATCTTGATGTTCAATTTCGGAAGCTCTTTCTTGTCATCTTGAACTTGTTATGATTGTGATTAAGGTTTTGGATGCTCAGATAGCCAGTCCACTTCCAGTAGCTTAGAAGGTATATTTTTCTCAAGTTTAACCATCTTTTTTTTTTATGCTTGAATGTTGTATACCTTTTGTAAGTAGTTAAGATTTTCTCTAGAGTTTCATCCCAGCGGCAGAGCTACTTGAATGTCGTATACCTTTTGTGATTCTATTCTTTATTTTGATTCTTCTTTCTTGCCATGTTGATGGTTCAGGTGGAAATAAGCTGCAGTGAGTATCTTTGCTTATTCGCAAGCTTCAATTTGTGAGATTTCGAGAATCCCGAGCCGGGTCGTATCAAATCGGGAGTCGTGTCGGATTTATTTTATTTTTGTTTTATAAGGTCGGGATCCACCACTTTACACAAGAGCTTAAGCCGATGTGTAGGGGCTTCACCCACCCTTATATTTTGGTTTGTTATATCCTCAACCACCGATGTGGGAGGGATTCTTTTTATTCCCAACACGCCCCCTCAAGTGCGAACCGCCTGGATCGGGTCGACACTTGAAATCTTTTTTTTCTCTTTAAATTCTTCTCCCGGGTCGAGACTCTCAATCTCTTTATAAGCTCACCCGATTTTTTTTTTGTTTTTACGACGGGGTTCGGCATCTGAATCGCCTACACCGAAGCCAGGAAAATCGACCCGACTCGGACCCGCTCTGATACCATGTGATTCGAAACTGAATCGTAACAGAAAACAAACGAGAGAGAGAGAGATTCCAGATCGATGAAGAGGGAAAATCTGTGTAAGTGTTTCATTGATTTGGAAATGTGAGGGAGAAACCTTTTATACACAAAACACATACAAAGCTGGGCTTGGATCCAGTACAACACTCACAAGCCCAACTACAGAATAGGCCCACTATCCAATCTAACTCCAATACCCCCCCTCAAGAGCGAGCCGGTGAGTCGACCAGGCCGATCTTGCGCAATAGAGGAAGAAGACGAACACCTGCAATGTTCTTTGTCAAGAAATCGGCAAGCTGCTCTCGAGTGGAAATATGGGACAGGGAAATATGGAAGACCGGATTTTTGGTGATGTGGATAGCGGCCTGGTTATCGCAACGAACGGGAATCGGCGCCATACGAGGAACTCCAATCTCTGTAAGCAATCGAGATAACCAGGCAAGTTCCGTGCAAACCCGGCGAACGGACTTGTATTCCGCTTCAGCGGAGGAAAGGGAAACGGACACCTGCTTTTTGGATTTCCAGGAAATCAAGCTTGAGCCAAGGAAGACCAAATACCCACTAATAGAGCGCCGAGAGAACGGGCAGCTTGCCCAGTCGGCGTCGCAAAAAGCATGTAGACGGAAATCATCGGAGAGGCTGAAGAGGAGTCCCTTTGAACAAGTTCCTTTCAAATACCTGAGCACATGAAACGCAGCGGAGAGGTGAGAATCGCGAGGGGCCTGCATAAACTGGCTCAATAGCTGGACCGAGAAGGCTAAATCAGGCCTGGTGTGCGCAAGGAAATTCAATTTCCCAATCAATCGGCGATAAAAGGTTGGCTCATCAAGCAAAACGCCATCTGAATGTGTCAGACGAAGCTGAGGATCTAATGGACTAACCACTGCTTGCCCAGAACAAGGGAAATCCTTAAGCAAATCATCAATAAATCGGCGTTGGGACAACACCATACCATCAGCAGTGCGGATGAACTCGATGCCAAGAAAGAAATTCAGATCTCCCAAATCTTTTATTTTGAACTCATTGTGCAGAAAACGCTTGAGAGCAACCATCTCTGAAGTGTCACTGCCTGTGAGTATTAAATCGTCGACATATACCCCAACAAACACATCACCAGAGGCCTGTTTCCGGAAAAAGAGGGAGTAGTCGTTTTTGGATTGCACATAACCTCTGGCTTTCAAGGCAATGGACATACGGGCATGCCACTGCCGGGAGGCTTGCTTCAAGCCATAGAGGCTCCGTTGCAGGCGACAGGCCATGTTCAAACCATCAACCGTGAGACCTAGAGGGAGTTTCATATATACTTCTTCGTCCAATTGGCCGTGCAAAAGCGCGTTGTTTACGTCTAACTGTAAGATCTTCCATTGCTTCTTCAGTGCAACAGAGATCAATGCCCGGACTGTCGTCATCTTGACCACCGGGGAAAACGTTTTGTTGTAGTCCACCCCTTCCTTTTGTGTATAACCTTTGACAACGAGCCGAGCTTTGTATCGTTCAAGGCTCCCATCGGCTCGTCTTTTGACCTTATAAACCCACCGACAGCCTATGGACTTCTTGCCTTTAGGAAGAGGGACAACTGACCAATTATGGTTGGCGTCTAGAGCTGCAAACTCGGCAGTCATGGCATCTTGCCAGACTTTAAATTTGCAAGCCTCGGAGTAAGAAGAAGGTTCAGCATCTGGGTTGTCCAACACAGGCAAATCAACACAAGGAAAATCCACTGTGGTGGTGATGGTATGACAGCAAGAAAATGAATTGGCACAAGCGTGACCACAAACGTAATCTGAGAGGAAAGCGGGGGGGGGGGGGGTGAACAGCTCTAGAAGATCGTCGAATGATAGCAGGAGGGATTGTTGTTGGAGGAGATGGTGGAGGAGCAGCAGAGGGACTGTCATTGGAGGGGAAAGCATGGGCATCATCATCAATGACACCAGGGGTGTCATGAATGGTGAACGAAGGTGACTCAAGGTGAGGAGCTGGCCGACTTTTGTAAGGGAAAATCCGCTCTTGGAACTGGACGTCCCGTGAGACAATCACACCCTTGTTGTCCAGGCGCAACAATGTGTATCCCTTCTTACCCAATGGATATCCCAACAAAACGCACGGAATTGCTCTTGCCGAAAACTTGTCCCTCCCATGGTTCAATGTGGAAGCAAAACATAGGCTCCCAAAGCATCTAAGATTGGAATAATCTGGCGGCTTGGAATAGAGCAATTCGAATGGGGACTTCCTGTGCAGGACTCTGCTTGGCAACCGATTGATGAGGTGCACTGCTATCAACACACTGTCACCCCAGTAAAACCTCGGAAGGTTCGATTCGAACATTAATCCTCTCGCAACCTCCAACAGATGGCGATGCTTCCTTTCGACAACTCCGTTTTGCTGTGGTGTGGCAACACACGAAGTGTGATGCACAATGCCATGATCAAGCAACCATTGGGAGTACTCAGGTGAGCAACCCAACTCAAAGGCGTTGTCTGATGGGATTGTCTTAACTGCTGTGCCAAATTGCCTTTGTACAAAGGCCAAAAACTGCTTGATTGCAGTGAAAGCATATCCCTTTCTGGGCAGCAGTTTTACCCAAGTAAATCTGGTGAAGTCGTCGACAATGGTAAGGAAAAATCTATTTCCATTACGAGTGGGAAGTCTGTATGGTCCCCATACATCACAATGAATCAATTCAAAACATCTATTTGTGGAAATTGAACTGTCAGGGAATGGTAGCCTTGTCTGTCGAGCTTTGGCACAAATGGCACAGGCTCGAATGCTTTTATTACATTCATCATTGAAAGAAATAAAGGGTAGAGTCTGAAGCTTGGAAGCAGGTAAGTGCCCCAATCTCTTATGCCACAGCTCAGCATCTACTGCAGCAACATATGCATCTCTTGTGTGATCAGTTCTGGAGGCATGACAAACTGTACGCTTCAAAAGAAACAAATCCCTCACACAATCACCAATCCTCATAGGGCCCTTCATTGTGGGAGCCTGCACATAGCAACCTTTGGGTGTGAAAAGCACAAAACATTGCAAATCCTTGACCATTTTACCCACTGAGATGAGGTTGCATTTGAAACTTGGAATGTGAAGCACATTATCCAGTTTCAGCCCCTTCATCACTTCAACCGTGCCTGCTGTGGTCACAGTTGTAGTATCACCAGTGGGGAGGGTAACAACAAATGGCCGAGAGAGAGAATAGGTGGATGTAAACATGGAGGCATCGCCACACATATGGCCACTAGCCCCACTGTCTACAATCCAGGTAATTCCATCAAAAATCTGAGAGGTAAGAGAGCTACCTGCAAACCCCGCAAAGTCATCTGCAGAAGATTGTTTGTCCTGTGTTCCGACACCTGCACTCTGGAGGAGACTCATGATTTGAGCTAGCTGTGACGATGTGAAATCTAAATTACTCCCTTGAGCTACTGAACCAGCAAATCTTCCTTCTCCAGCAGGTTTCTTCTCCTTATCCTTTCCATAGCCAGGAGGGAACCCAATCAGGAAGTAGCACCTATCAACTGTATGGTTGTTCTTCTTACAATTGGTGCAGAATAATGGCCTTCGATCACCATGGCTCTTTCCTCCTCCATTCTGTGAGTTCCCAGATCCACCTCCCTTGGACTGAGATCCACTAGTCTTGGCAAACATTGATGCTCCATCTCCTGCGGCACCGGTCTTGGATGAGGTTTGAGTGTTTGCCAGTGACGACAGACCTTCACTCATCTCTATACCTTTCTTAGAATCTCTCTGGTTTTCCTCTTCGACCATAAGGGAATACACACGATCAATGGTTGGCAGCGGATCCATCATGAGCACCGATCCTCTCGCATTCAGAAATGACTCATTCAATCCCATAAGTAATTCAACTAATCTTTCATCTTCAGCAAATTTCAACATAGCTTTGGCAGCTCCACATGTACATATAGGCATGCTTCGTGCGTTATCTAATTCATCCCAAAGAGCTTTAACTTTGGTGAAATAGGAAGGGAATGGAGTCGTACCTTGTTCCAATCGACTAATCTCCTTCTTGATTGAGAACAGTTGTGTACCTCCGAGCCTTCCATATCTGGCCTCCAAGGAACACCAGATCGCTTGGGCTGTTTGATTGTAAATCACGCTTCGTTTGATCTCCATGCTGAGACCGTTCAAGATCCAAGCTCTCACCATGTCATTGCATCTCCTCCATGCTTGAGCTCTCAGAGTCCCCGGATCCGGTCGCTGAGTATCTCCGTTCAAGAATCCGAGTTTGTTTTTCGCTGATAAAGCAATCAACACGGATTCCTTCCATTCTCCGAAATTCCGGCCGTCAAACGCCGGTGTGACCAGAACAGCTCCAGGATTGTCACTCGGATGAAGGTACAGCGGATCATTGGGATGGATTTCATCATTCGGAGGTGGAAGTGGATTGTTGAGAGGAATTTCTTCATTCGCCATTTCCAAACATAAACGAAAACGAAGATGCAGATCACAGGAAGAACATGAAGCGAGATTGCTTCAAGATTTCAGAGCAGTTGCTCTGATACCATATGAAATAACGGTGGGTCATCCGACGTGGGGGGGGGGGGGCAAACGCACGTCAAGCGCAAACGCGCTAACCAAGCCGAGCACACAAACCGAGTGGGGTTCCATCCTAAAACCAATTGGTGTTAGGTGGGGTAGCCCACCGGCTTATATGCAAGGCTTGGATACAATTTCTAACCAATGTGGGACACTCCCACAATTGTATTCTCCACACACCCCCCTCAAGCGCAACTGCCTGGCCACGCAATATTGCCAGTTGCGATTGACGACATAATGCCTTAAGGCCGACTAGCCAGTTATAGACCAGGAAATCCAAACCGCACCGCACCATGCCGAACCTCGGCTCTGATACCATATGAGATTTCGAGAATCCCGAGCCGGGTCGTATCAAATCGGGAGTCGTGTCGGATTTATTTTATTTTTGTTTTATAAGGTCGGGATCCACCACTTTACACAAGAGCTTAAGCCGATGAGTAGGGGCTTCACCCACCCTTATATTTTGGTTTGTTATATCCTCAACCACCGATGTGGGAGGGATTCTTTTTATTCCCAACACAATTTGCAGTGAAAGTCGTCATACGAGGTTTTCCAGCGGGCTGTATGGCTTCCGTCATCAGATTCACGTTCACCTTAGTGCTACATCCACTCTTGAGGTTAGTTGTGAGTTTGTTTTAGATAATTGTGGACTCTGATTTTTTTTAATTCATGATCATGGCTTGTGAGCTTGTCCCCTGCCCTTTGTATTTTATTATTATTTCGACTAGTAACACTATGTGTTTCATTTAATCCTCATTTATTCTTCCCTTAAGGTATTGAACATGCTGAAGTGCTATCATACAGGAAGAATCAGATCCATTTTCCCTTGTTGCCGATGAGATATCACTTGTTGCAATTCGTTTGCGTGTTGTGGTTGTTACTGAGGTATGTTTTTGAGTAAAATGTTATTATGTGTTTTCATTTGAGATGTTCAACTTTTGTTTGTCAAAAACTTGACAGCTAGATCCTACTCCCTGTAATGATCTTATACAGGTCCCCAAGCTTGCTTCTTCTGCTGAGTACTTCTTCAAACTTCAAACCTGCTGTTGATCTTCCAAATATGCAATCAACACATTTAGATTATCTTTTATCCTTCTCTTGTTCGATTGCCAAATTTGCCTGAAGGTGTTGATCTTCAAGTTTTTTTTTTTTTGGATATGCCATCAGGAAGAACCTGCTGTTGTGAAGGCATACTGTGACAAAAGAATTGTTGGATGCGTTGGGGGTGAAGGAGATCAGTAAACATGTGGTTATTGCTAGCTATTTCCTGAACTACTGTCATTCTTAGCTCTCATTGGCTTATGATTAATGGAATGAACCATGTCCAAAGCAAATTTAGAACCTTCATGTGATGTCACTGTTTTCTTAATTGAAGAAATGTAGGATGTGATGCATCAATACATTCAATACACATAGGAGTGTTGGATTGCTGTTTCGAAGTAGCTTACTGGATATGTAATATGTTGGACCTAAAGCTTCAGACGCTCTATAGATTTTTTTTATTATTATATTATATTAATTTTATTTATTTTTATAAACAGAAAGAGCAACCCTTCGGTTTCAGAGTGCAGATTTTGGGGGTTCTTTATGCAGTTAATCCTTAATAAGACAATTCATCATCAGCTAGGTTATACTATGGAAGCTATTTCAAACTAGTTGGCAAATTGAATTCTATTTTCATGTTCTCGTGGGTGGAAATGTTATAGCAGATGCCAGTCTTTTGCAACATAATACGGATTATATCTTAGTTTTATTGTTTTTAACATGTTAGATTTATGACACTTTTATCTTCTTTTTATTTACGATATAATCTTAGAACATTTATTATTATTATTCTTATTATATGCAGATTAGAGGGAACATCAGGCCTAGTAGCACTGTTAGCATGACTTCACTTTGGATATGCTTAGAAGTTGAGGTTTTAATATTTGAAGATAGCAGACATCTGTAAAGCTCATCTCTTAGCTTTGTGTTTTAATTCTAAGTGTTATAAAATTGTGCATATGCTACTGATTGTATTGTAGATTTGGGCTTGACCCAAATCTGTGATCTCAGAGGCCCATGGGCTTTGAGCCCACTCGGTTGCACATGTTGAGGTTTTCCATTAGCTGGCAATGAAGCACAGCTGATGGCTCTCATATTTAAGGGTTTCCAAAACCCTAAACTTATTGAGAGAGCTGTTAGGTTTACTGTAGCTCCGTTCTTGTCTCCTATGGCGATTTCTAGGGTTTCTACATCCTAGCTGCTTAGTGAGTGTTGAACGAGCTCCCTTCCATCCAAACACACAGATTGAAACACTTGAGCTGAGAGATTGGTAGCTTCGTTGCCCTTCTGGTCCTAGCCTTGGTGACTGGTGTCCTAGTTGAGGCTAACTGATCGTCGTTTTACTTTCTTTCATTGCTTTTCGATTTGGTTGTAAAACGCTTTCTTGGTTCAATCCATTGCTCTCTTCGTTGTTTCTTTGTGTTTGTGTCTGTAAACTCACTACAAAGTGGTATCAGAGCACTGGTTTCGGGTTTAGATCTAGGATCTGTTGAAGCTTTTGGTGAAATCCATCTTCCCTTTAGCTCCAGATCTGAGATTCGTAAGATTTTTCGAAACCCTAGTTTGGTGTTTCTTGAAATCTTAGTCTCGTTGTTGTAAGCTGTTTAGATCTGGACTCTAAGTCATCAGATCTGAACGGATCCGACGAGAACCTTTGAGATCTGAAGTGTTTTGAGGTTTTATCGACTTTGAAATCACTTTAGACTCACCCGACTGTTGCTTTTGCCTTGCTTCCGCATTTCTCGAGATTCAAATCCTTAGCTGAAAGCTGTAGGATTTGAGTGCTCACTCTTCTCAGATTACTATTTGATTTCTCTACCTTTTGTTGCAGGAACACTAAGACCTCATGTCTGATAACTCTTACCGTATCAAACCCTTTGATGGGACTACAGATTTTGCTATGTGGAAAGTCAAAATGAAGGCGATTCTCATAAAAGAGAAGTGCTGGAATGCTGTCAATAACACCTTTGCAGCCGACGCTACTGATGCTACTAAGAAAGAGCTTGATCTAATCGCACACAGTGAGATAATGATCAGGATCTCTGATGAAGTTGCTAGACAGGTAGTACACTGTGAGACCTCCATAACATTATGGAAGGCCTTACAGGACTTATATCAGGTTAAAACTCTTTCTAGTAGAATAACATTGTTGTGTCGCATTTTTAATTTCAAAATGGATGTGTCTGTGTCACTTGATGATAATCTAGATAGATTTCTTCGTATGACACAAGAACTTGAACGTTGTGATGATAAGATTAGTGATACTCATCAAGCTGTTATTCTCATGAATGCTTTGCCTTCCCAATTTGATACGTTTAAGGATGTTATTCAGTTTAGTAATGAGACTTTGACTAAGAAAAGAATTGTTGAGGCCATTATTCAAAAGAATGAGGTTATTAAAGTGTTTAAAATGAAAGGTGACAAATCTGTTAAATCTGATCCTAAACCTGATGTGCTTTTTACCAAAGGAACCTCTAAGAATAGGAAGAAGAACAAGAAAAAGGATAAGGAGAAAGATAAGCCATCTTCTTCTGATCCTCCTAAAAAGCATTGTACATACTGCAAAAGAAATAACCACTTCATCTCTGTCTGTTACAAGAAAAGAGATGATGAGGAAAAGAAATTGCAGAATGGAACAACTGCTGTACTTGATTCTCCTCTCTATTCTCATGAGCTGCTTATGATTGATTCTAATGATTCCTCTGATGTCTGGCTGCTGGATTCTGGTTGCACTTTACATGTTACACCTCATAAGCATGTGTTTGATTTTCTTGATGAATCTGCTGGGGGGGAGGTTAGACTTGGTGACATGTCTGCTCTTCATATCAGAGGCATTGGTAATGTTCCTTTTAAAATGCATGATGGGGAAATTAGAATTCTTCAAAAGGTCAGGTGGGTGCCTGATCTTAAGAGGAATTTATTATCTGAATCTGTGTTTGATGACCTTGGCCTGGATATTAATATTTCTAAGGGGATTAGAACTGTTTCCAGAAATGGTAAAATCCTCATTAAAAGTATTAATAAACATGGCTTATATCACATTATTGGAAATCCTGTTCTCTCTGCATCATCTCTGTCTGCTGAATGTCATACTGCTATGAATGTTCATGATACTATGTTATGGCATGCTAGACTAGGTCATATTGGTAACAAAGGCCTCCATCATTTGTTCAAGCAAGGCTTAGTTGAAAGCAAACCCTCTGATTTAAAAACCTGTGAAAATTGTGTTTTTGGAAAACAAACCAAATCTTCTTTTAAGAAATCAGAGTTTATTGCTCAAAAGCCTTTGGAGTATGTTCATGCAGACCTATGGGGACCTCCCCAGGTTGATACAATTGGTGGGAGAAAGTATTTTCTCTCACTAATTGATCACCATTCCAGGAAGGTTTGGGTGAGCATCCTAAAAGCTAAGAGTGATACCTTTGATGCTTTTAAGATTTGGAAAACCAAAACTGAGGGTCAATCTGCTTTTAAACCGAGATGTCTTAGAACAGATAATGGGCTTGAGTTTTGCAACAAAGAATTTGATGATTTCTGCTTAAAGAATGGTGTGAAAAGGCATCTCACAGTACCAGGTAACCCCCAACAGAATGGAACAGCCGAGAGAATGAATAGGACCTTGCTTGAAAAGGCAAGATGCCTACTCATTAGCTCTGGCATGAAGCCATCTTTGTGGGGGGAAGCAGTCACCACTGCTGCTTACCTGATCAACAGAACTCCTTCTGCTGCAGTTGGGTTTAAAACACCTTATGAATTGTGGCATGGAACAAAGCCAAACTTGTCTCATTTGAGACCTTTTGGATGCACTGCCTATGCTCATCAGAGCATAGGCAAGTTGCAACCAAGGTCACTCAAATGTGTCATGATAGGCTATCCTGAGGGGGTCAAAGGCTATAAATTACTTGTTATCCAACCAGGAGGGTACAAAGTAATTCTTAGCAGAGATGTCAAGTTCATAGAAACTGAATTTCATTTCAAACAATTATCTGACAAGATTGTTGAGAATCCAGGTACCTCTGGTCAGTTCTATGATCCAGAAACTCACCAAGAACACCTTGATGATGAGTTTGATATTGGCATCCCTATTGGCAGCACCATTGTTGAGCATCAAAATGCTCCTGCAAGTACTGAAGACAGCCCTCACCAATCAGGTGGGGGGGTAAGCAACTCCTCTCCCTCATCTTCTTCTTCTGAAAATCATGGTGATATGCATAACTCTTTGTCTGACTCTTCATCTGATTCTGATTCTATGTCTGAACATGAATCTGCTGAGTTCAATGATGCTTTGTCTGATGTTTCTGATTCTGAATCTGTGCATGAAAATGAAATTTTTGATGAAGCTCCAAACTTGACCAATTATCAGTTAACAAGAGACAGATCACCTAGAGTCAGAATACCTAATAGGAAATATTTTGACAATGAAATTGAGTTTGCTTTCATGATTGCTGAGGTTGTTGATGCATATACCCCTGAGTTGTTTGAACATGCTGTGAAATGTACTCATGCTGATAAATGGATGCTTGCTATGAAAGAGGAGATAAACTCCATGACAACCAATAAGACATGGGAACTTGTTCCTAAGCCTAAAAAGGCTAGACTTATTGGTTGTAAGTGGGTTTATAAACACAAAAATGGTGTGCACCCTGGTGGCCAACCAAGCTATAAAGCAAGGTTGGTAGCTAAGGGTTTCACCCAAAAGGAAGGGGTTGATTATAATGACATCTTTGCTCCTGTTGTTAAATACAAGACCTTGAGATTATTGCTTGCTCTTGCTGCTGTTTATGACTATGAGATTGATCAAATGGATGTGAAAACTGCCTTCTTGCATGGTGACCTTGATGAGGTTATTTATATGAGACAACCTAAGGGTTTTGAGGATAGATCTAAACCTGATCATGTGTGTTTGCTTAAAAAATCTCTTTATGGTCTGAAGCAATCTCCTAGGCAGTGGAATAAAAAAATTGACACCTGCATGCTTAAACTTGGCTTTAAAATGAGCAGTTATGATCCTTGCTTGTATTTCCTGCATTTGAAGTCTGAATCCCCCTTATATATCTTGCTGTATGTGGATGATATCCTGATTATTTGCAAGTCTAGAGCAAAAGTGTCTGATGTTAAGGATTCACTTAAGAGATTTTTTGACATGAAGGATCTGGGCCCTGCTCAGAAAATTCTTGGAATTAAAATCTCTAGAGATAGATCCAAACATCAGATCTTTTTGTCTCAGAAGGACTATCTGCTTAAGGTCCTTGAAAGGTTCAAGGTCTCAAATGTCAAGCCTGCTCCTATACCTCTAGGTGGACATCTTGACCTTACAAAGGTCAAGGAACCCCTGAGTAAGGAAGAGGAAGACTACATGAGATATGTTCCTTATGATGCAGCTGTTGGTTCAATTATGTATGCTATGATCTGTACTAGACCTGATCTTGCTTTTGCTGTGAGTGTTTTAAGCAGGCACATGTCAAACCCAGCTGAGAAACATTGGGTAGCCATGAAGTTCCTTTTGAGATATATTGCTGGAACACTTGATATTGGTTTGGTTTATGGTTTGCATACTTTACCTTCTGAGCTGTATGGTTATGTGGATTCTGACTATGCTGGCAATAAAGATAATAGGAAATCTACTACCTCCTTCTTTTATACTTGGTGTGGCAATTGCATTTCTTGGAAGGCACAGTTGCAGCCAATTGTAGCTCTTTCCTCTACAGAGGCTGAGTACATTGCTGCAACTGAAGCTTCTAAAGAAGCAATTTGGCTCCAAAGTATTTTGAAGGAGGTAAATAGAAAGAACTATAAATCTGTGTTGCATATGGATAGTCAGAGTGCACTATACTTGTGCAAATATCCTGTCTATCATGAGAGGACTAAGCACATTGATGTTCGTTACCACTTCATACGTGTGTTGGTATCCAAAAATCTTCTTATTGTTAAGAAGATTGATGGAAATCTTAATCCTGCAGACTTTGGTACTAAGATCGTGACCACTGATAAGTTTCTTTTTTGTAGGGATTTTCTGCACGTGATCAAGACCAACTGAGCTGAGAAGGGTATGAAATAGCCGATGATAGATAAAGGAGTAAACCCAGTTCACACTACAACAAGGATGTTTTACGATATGTGTAAACTTAGAATTAGGAGGGCAATTGTAAAGCTCATCTCTTAGCTTTGTGTTTTAATTCTAAGTGTTATAAAACTGTGCATATGCTACTTATTGTATTGTAGATTTGGGCTTGACCCAAATCTGTGATCTCAGAGGCCCATGGGCTTTGAGCCCACTCGGTTGCACATGTTGAGGTTTTCCATTAGCTGGCAATGAAGCACAGCTGATGGCTCTCATATTTAAGGGTTTCCAAAACCCTAAACTTATTGAGAGAGCTGTTAGGTTTACTGTAGCTCCGTTCTTGTCTCCTATGGCGATTTCTAGGGTTTCTACATCCTAGCTGCTTAGTGAGTGTTGAACGAGCTCCCTTCCATCCAAACACACAGATTGAAACACTTGAGCTGAGAGATTGGTAGCTTCGTTGCCCTTCTGGTCCTAGCCTTGGTGACTGGTGTCCTAGTTGAGGCTAACTGATCGTCGTTTTACTTTCTTTCATTGCTTTTCGATTTGGTTGTAAAACGCTTTCTTGGTTCAATCCATTGCTCTCTTCGTTGTTTCTTTGTGTTTGTGTCTGTAAACTCACTACAACATCATTGTATGGAGAATTCAAAATATGTTATTAGTTCTGCTTGCTATTGAATTTTCCTTCCCCTCTAATGCTAATGCCTAATCTTGTACTTTTCTTGGAGTAGCCTTTGTTTTCATGATAGGTTCCGCACTTGATTTTCTAACTAGTGATATATTTATGGGGAAGTTGCATTTCTCTGTTCTGAAGCCATGGTTTGTCCTGTTTTGTAGGTTAAGCTGTATGATCACCGCTCTACCCAGCGAGGGCTTGTGCAGTCCTATGAAGGTCATGTTAATACTCATACCCGGATTCAGCTCGGAGTTGACCCATATGAGAGATTTGTTATTTCAGGTGCACATAATATGGTGCATATATTTTTTGTCTTTATATTCTACCCTGCCTGTGTGCAAACAATTAAAAAAAATTGAAACAAAAAAATACTCCAAATTTTGGTGAGTTTTTTCAGTTCATTGAACTGGTCTTTAAAAAGTCGGGGCTTTTTTTGGTTTACTGTATTCAATCTGACTTTTATCCCTTAGTTTATTGGAAAAACCTCACTGAAACATGTGTAACCAAGAATCAGTTAACTACTTAGTGCATAATGATAAACTGATAATTACTATCGACCAGAATTTTACTTAGCTGAGATTGGTCACCCCTTCGACTATAGGCAGTCTATAGCTAAAGCTGCATGCCAAATATTTCTTACAGGTGGTGAGGACAGCAAGGTACGGCTATGGAATATCAAGTCCGGCAAAATGCTCTTTGAGGATAAATTTGCCCATTCCATCCCCATGATCGTGTGCTGTCAAGAGAATAGATGTATGCCAAATCATTATTCCCTTTTCGGTTTCAATTAGCTTTTATTAGCCTGTGTTGTGCTTATGGTTCTCTCCCATCATATAGACTCCTCACCGGCACTCATCAGTTAGCAAAGCTCTTAGTACAGCTGGGGAGCATGGTTTGGTGCGCGGGAAGGATTATTATGGATGCAGTTCACATGAGTCAATGGTAAATGTCCAATCTTCAGACTCAGAACAATCCGGTACGCTCTTTTAGACACATGCCCAACAACCCAAGTATAACTCAGTGGGATCATATAACATACTGACAGAAAGAGCTATCCAGTTATAGTTCATTTCCCCATCTCCAGCTTTGCAAATGGTAATGATGTTGTTTAAGAAGTTGGGTCTCTGACCCTTTTGGCTGATTGTGCATAGTCTTTTCGCTTGATGGATTGCCGAAGTTGTTGATTTGTCTTCTGGAATTGTTCTTACACACATTTCTTGAATTCCTAGTTGTCAAGGGTGCTATCTTTGCAAACGTTTATTTACTTGCTTCTTGTCCCCCGTCTTATAGAAATGTCATTCTCTTTGCAGAGTGAACCAGATTACTGGCTGCAATCAGATGCCGACTTTAGCATTACCGACATGTGGAGGACATAATGTATTTTTCCTAACTTTGGACCTGTTATATTTAGAATCTATCCATTGCACCATGACCCTTAAATGAACACAGAAACCATAACTAAAAAGAATAAACTTGGTTCCTTGACTGTGGCAGGCCTTAGATGGAACGAATTTGGAACAGAGTACACCACAGCTGGTGTAAGCTCACCGCAGCCACAAACTACACTATCTTCTGCGGCAGAAGCACCACAGACTAACACAACATGGAGTGATAGGTGGCTCTATGTGACAGAGGAATGCTCGCCAGCACACACTTTTAATTTCAGGTATAGATTATTCTCTTCAAAATTCAAATGATTCTACTTTGCTGAAATTTAATTTTGGGTGTAGATTATTCTCTACAAATCTTCTGAAGGTGTGCTATGAAGATGCCTTCAAGGTTCATTTTGCTGACAGGAAGGTTGGGGATATGAAGACGCGTTCAAAGTTCATTTTGCCGTAGTTCAACTTTCAAGCCACTCCAGTAGTTCAGCTTTCAACCTTCTGAAGGTGTGAAGGTCTGTTAATCCTCTATAGTAGATTAACACACCACATAAACTATAACTAAATGAACCTTCCAAGAAAATCCAGTAGTTTAACTTTGAAATGTAGGTGTAAAGAAGAAATTGTACATTTTATTCATGTTGATCCACTCATTTTAGCTGTGTGTATTATTTTTAATTAAACCATGTAAGATCTTGATTCATGTGTATTGAAAGGGGATGAATAGAGAAAAATACGTTTTTTTTTTTTTTTTGAAAAATAACATGCCAATTTCGACGCTTTAGGGTGTCGAAATTGGCATGTCATTTCCGACGCTCTATGGCGTCGAAAATAATATGCCATTTTCGACACTCTAAAGCGTCGAGATTGGTTGCGACAGAATTCTGCGTCGAAAATAGCACTTGTCATTCGTGACGTAAGAATTTTCGACGCTTTTTAAAAGCGTCGAAATTGAAAATTGCGACGGTTTATAGCGTTGAAATTAACACAGTTTTCCTGTAGTGGTAGTACGCTAAAATGATTTATATTTCGCATACTCTTCACTTATTTGTAATTATCGTTACCCGACTTGTACTCGCATTTGATATATGAACTATCACGTGAAAGTTCTCACGAAAATAATCCCACCGTATATGGTGACCTTTAACAAAAGACGAAATTTTACACCCAAACAGGAAAAATTGCATCTGGATAAGGTATGATCTTCATTTCTTCACGTTTGATTATAGAGAGAATAAAAGCTTGATTTTGATGCCTTTTTTTTTTAGCTGCACCCCTGATCATCTCACATAATGGAGCTAGTGAAGATTATCCCAGTTGTACTGATCTAGCATATTCACAAGCTAATATGGATGGCGCAGATATCATTGATTGTAATGTTCAAATGTCAAAGGATGGAGTACCCTTGTTCTTAAGCTCTATGAATCTCATAGATACCACGACAATTGCTCAAACAAGATACATTACCCTCCAGGAAGAAATCTTTGAGCTTCGGTTGAAAGGAATATTTTCCTTTAAACTCACATGGAACTTCATATCCTGATTTTCAGGTAGGTAGAAGAACATCATATTTGGTCATCAGTTAAATTGTCAGCACGCATGCCAATACTTAAAAAAAGGCTCTGACCACTCTCTTATCCACATCCTGGATCTCCATGGAGGTTGTATGATCCTTATAACAATACATCCATGCTCTCCATGGAGGTTGTATGATCCTTAACCAAAGCTTGCTAAGTCTTGACCTCTTGGCTCAGCCAAGAGTTCCATTTGGAATATCAAGCTCCTTGGTCGAGGGTCACCTCTGAATCATGCTAATATCTTCTCCAACCTTCCCTCGATATGTAGTAACCATCCATCCGAAGACCACTTCATGCACCCCCTTGACACAAGGGCATGAGAACCATAGAAGGCTCTTGGTCTCCCCCTCCCCTCACTTAGATAACCAGCACCAATCCCCTCGAATGTAGCCAATGTAGCCGATGTCTCGTGTTGAGCCCCTCTAGGGTTTCTAGCCAATGGATAAAGGCCTATCGTCGACATTGGATCCCCATCCAAATTGTCATTCCCCCACTCATCTTAGGTGCCCGTTTTCTCAAGAGGCCATAAATCATACCACACTTTACTTTCCTGAAGCATCCCAAAGTATTGCCCGAAAAAGAATAGAAGTTTTGTAGTCCAAATATTATACGTGTATCTCATGAGCTCAAATCCTCTATCCCCAATGGTGTCCGCTCCCACATTAATCTCTACCTTCCATATACTCATAATCTATAGGCATAATTGCTCATACATCGTTAACTCGTTATATGTGATGGCCTGAACGAGTACAAAAGGTTGGCAAGTCTTCCGGTGACGAATATTTGGTTCAGTTTGATAGCTTGATGCCTTGATAACATTCAAGCGACGGATATTGGGTTTCCCTCCCTTCCACGCATTTTTTTTTCTAGCTTTTCTCGTCTTATAGCAATTAGGTATTCAAAGGTAACATTGCTTCCTTTAAACGACGGCAAATAGGAAATATCCTCTCTTTGCATAATGATTGAAATCTCTTAAAGCAATTTTTTAACGGGGGTTTTGAGGTTGTTGACTAATCTTCATGAATTCGGTTCTAATCTGTAAATGACACGGACCGGTTAATCAGATAACAAGACACCAGACAGGCTCACCCAAGCCAATGAAAATTTCAGTACCTACCAATTATAAAAAATATATAAAGATTGAGATTTAAACTCTTAATTTCTTATAAGGGTGATCTCTTCTTTACCACTAAAATAAGGGGTAATTAATAAGGGGTAATTGATAGAAATCTCTTAAGGGTTGATCTACCCAAGTCAGAGTTCAAACTATGCAAATGTTGCAGTAACAATCTCAAATACGCAAGTTTATACCACTAAGTCAAACTTATTGGGTTCGAAAAGCTTCAAAATACTTATTTGTCTTTATTGATCGACAGGAAATGGATTCAATAAAACTTGTGTGAAACTCCATGAATTGAGTTAAAAATATCTCAACTGTTAAAGGGTGCGTTTGGATTTTATTCCATTTTAATTATAATATATTTATTTTACTTCGTTTTATTTTAAAATAATAATTTAATCAAATAATTACATACATCGATATAAAATATATAATTGTATTATAATTAATACATTCATGAAATTCAAACACACCATTAATTTAAAAACTTAAAAATTGTGTTAACTAAACACCACATTATCTATTTGCATTATAAACATAATACAATTGAAATCCAAACACACCCAAAGAGTAAGCATTGAAATGGATGAAAAGCAAGAAATATTTTAGTTTAGTCAAATAAGCACAAACGGTTCATATATAAGCAGAATCATACATTCAATTCAATGTTGCTCCTAATGTCTTCGTTTCTGATTCTGTCACACGAGACTTGATAGAATCAGAAACGAAGACATTAGGAGCAAGGTTGGAGTCGCGAGTATAGTGGACAAACTGCGAGTGTGTAGATTGCATTGGGGCAAGTGTGTAGGAGACCGTCTTCGGCTCCGGTTCGTAGGTGCGAAAGAGCTGGATTATTAGGATCTCGATCCGGATCTTACGATCCTAGGATCCTACGATTCTAGGCAAGGTTTTGATCCGGATTGGGCATATAGACTCCTTCATGCAAGGATCTACCTAGGATCCTACGAGATCATGTGGGATCGCTAGGATCTACCGATCCTAGAAAAAATATCCGATCCTAGCAAAAATCATACTCCCTCCATTAATTAAAACTTGACGTTTTACTATTCACGCACGTATTTTTAGGTGTTAAAAACTATATAAAATATTAACTTTTATAATAATTTTTTTAAATAATATCATACTTATTACTATTAAGTATGAATTTATTAAAACAAATGTAAAAAAAAGTTAATATTTTATATAGTTTTTATCGTTCTAAAAAAGCGTGCATTAATAGTAAGCGACAAGTTTTAATTAACAGAGGGAGTATTTGTTTAATTGTGTTTGTTTTGTTTGAATATTGGGTCTTCTGGATACGATGGGCCTTCTTATTTTATTTTTATTTTTTTGGAAGCCTATGTCCTTATAAATTGAAGAAAGAAGAATGAAGACGTTGAATTGAAATCTTAAGCCCTTTGTTTCATTACTCAACTCGACAAATCCACATCTGAGCGCCTGAAACTGTTCAAGATGTGGTTAATTGCGATGAAGACATTTGAAACTAGAGATGTCATTGGATATTTGGATGTGTAATTTATCTCTTGTATGTTTGTCATATTTCAAGACATTATTCTTGTCTGTTTCTCACCTTTTGAGACATTAATCTTGACAAACTATGAATGTTAAATGCTTATTATTGGACTATTTTAGTTACTTAATTTATTTAATGGAGGAAAAACTTAGTTTTATTTTAAAATTAAGGTATTTGTTTAGGATGGTTTTTTTTATTATTTATTTTATTTTTAATTTTTGTCTAGAATCTTACGATCATACGATCCGATCCTACGATCTAATCCTACGCCCTTGTCTCAATCCCACACTAGGATCCCGATCCTAAAAACCATG
The DNA here is from genome assembly GCA_037127255.1 of Persicaria tinctoria. Classification (NCBI taxonomy): domain Eukaryota; kingdom Viridiplantae; phylum Streptophyta; class Magnoliopsida; order Caryophyllales; family Polygonaceae; genus Persicaria; species Persicaria tinctoria. The sequence goes on along the minus strand of JBANSL010000007.1, from coordinate 11,286,997 downwards.
GCTGGATGGAGGTGATTTGTCAGGATCTCAGTCTCTTAAACCTTTCGAAAGATATGAGTGCAGGTAGGGATCAATGGAAAAAGTGCATTCGAGCTATGGATGTATAGAGTTTAGGGCTTTGATGTTTTATTCTTTGTCCATAGCATCATTTCTGTCTTCTTCCTGCTTCTTCTATGATTCAGTTTCCCTCTTTGAATCATGCTTTCTTGAAATTCTTGTATCCTACTGTTCTGGGTCTATCGGAAACACTCTCTCGACTTTTTCGGGGAAATAGTGCGTACATCCTGACCCCTCAGACCCTGCTTTTGCGAGATATAATGGGTTGTTGTTGTATATATATTTTAGATTAGTCAATTATTATATTGAACAAAAAATATCCATAAGGTAATATATACGATTTTTTAAGACACAGTTTAGTAACATGCATATAGCTGATGTCGGGGATAGTTGAAACTAATGAAGTAGTTGAAGTTAGAGGGTTAGATGTATAAAATATATGTTCAATTAAATTTTCATAAGATAGTAAGGTATTTAATAATCTTAATTAATAGGGTAAGTACTAATGTCTTCAACATTGATTTATCACTTAACCATTAAAAAAATGAGAAAAAATAAATTTGTGAATACAAAAAAAGAAAAGCTCCAAAAAAAGTTTGGGATGAATAGTTGTTAGGGGGGTCTACACATTCGAGTACATCATGCGCATCTAAGTCGAGCACACAAGGTCAACGGGGTTCCATCCTAAAATCAATTGACAATAGGAACCCACGTACTGACTTATATGCAAGGCTTGGGTTCTCTTGTTTTTCGATGTGGGACAAAGGTTCCAAGACATCTAGGGGTGTTATGTGAACACGAGCTACTCGAATTTGACTCGAAAAACTAGGCTCGAGCTCGTTCACATTTGAAAAACGAGCCGAGTTCGAGCGGGTTCCTGAGCTCGAATCGAGATGGAGCTGAGTACGAGTAGCTCGTATAGCTCGGACAAATTAACCCTTGTGCTTCCCCCCCCCTTAGTTTTAGGGTTTCTCTCAAATCAATCCCGTTCACTTCATGCATTTGAACGAACTTCCAGCAAAAACAAGCTACAACAATAATACGAGCTCGAGCTCGGCTTGACAAAAAACGAGCAAAACGAGCTCGAGCTCGAGCTTTTTCAAATACTCGCGAGCCGAGTTCGAGCTCACTTCTAACTTCGACAAAAATTTGAGCCGAGGTCGAGGTCGAGCTTGAACAAAAACGAGCCGAATATGAGCAGCCATCTACTCGGCTCGCTCGACTCGAATAACACCCCTAAAGACATTACAACACGCCCCCTCAAGTGCCACTTCTTGACACCGCAATATATGCCAGTTGCACTTGACGTCTTGCCTTAAGGCCGGTTAGCGCAGTAATATACCAAGATCCTGAACCGCATCGCTTTGATACCATACTGAAGTCCCGTTAGGAATTTGGACTGAGGGTCGTCTGCACACGTGCGCCCATGTGCTAATAGCATAGCACACAAGCCAAGTGGGGTTCTATTATAAAACCAATTGACAATAGAAGGAGTAGCCCACCGACTCATATACTAAGAATCGTTATGTTCAACTTTCGATGTGGGACACTTGGTCTCATGCACATCTCTCAACACGCCCTCATAAGTATAACTAGCTAGGAATGACTAATCTAGTTGACACTTGGACAACTGGTAACCCAAACCAGGATTGAAAGTCGGGCTATTAGACTAACCGCTCTCATACACTAATGCCATATCAAAGTCCGACTCGGTGCTTGTGATTTTGATATTATATACTTTCAAATGAAATAAATATAAGATTTTATTTTAATTAGTTTTTGAAATCATAATTTTTCATCAACCGCTCACCCAAGTTTTTTCTGAGCTTATAATTTTTTATTTACAAGTCTTTATCAACTAACCTTACAGTTAGATTTCTCAAACACCATATTAGCTTATTAAACTATATTTAATACAAATAATCCATCAACTTCAGCTACTCAATCCGCTTTAGTTACCTTATGAAGTACCTTTTTTTGCCAATCATAGCCTACTAAAAACTCAGAAAAGCTACGTACGTTACCAACCAAAGCATAAATATAGTATAGAGTATAAACTAACCTAAATATTTATTGAAATTTTCTTATATTCAAATTGTAAATGTTTTAAATTTCTTATAACAGAGATTTTGTAGGATCGGAATCATTCATAAGATTTTATCTTTAATGGTAAGATTTTACCTGATTAAGATTGTTTTTATCATTTTTAAATCATAAAATCTTTAGAATGGAGCCAGAAATTCAAGGGATCCATTTTCAATGAGAACTTTACGGCAAGCTTTTGTTTGAACACTTCCCACATGGAAGGGGCATGAGAGTGGACCAACCAGCTAAGATTAAGATTGTTGTGGGGTGCCCTATTCATAGCAATTAGTAGGAATTAGGGAGAGGACCAAACACATTTTCAAGTTTAAACCAATTAAATACCATACAAATTTAATCAATTTGAGCTGTCAACATAACTCCATTTTGCACCACCAATACTACTTTATCCCTCCAATTCGACATTCTCCTGAAATCATTACCCATTAATTTCCAATTAATACTAATGATGGTTGGATAGTGACACAAAAACTGCTTATTCAATAAACAGAATTTCTAAAAGTAATAGTCAATATGAATAAATATTTTGAAGTACATTCATTTGCTAACACCTAGGCTCTAGCTAGAAATCAAATTAGTATAATTATTTGTTTGGTTCAATTTTGTAAGAAAGTTGTAATGTAGATATTTTCTTGATTATCATTATAATTAGGGCGACAAGTAGATGTTCTTTCATTTTCTCAATTTGTTGGACGCCAAATCGCATGTTTATCACATCATCCCGCTTAAATTGATTTTCCCATGAAACTCCAAACTCAAAGCCTAGAACCAAATGAAAATGCAAACTATATTTCCATGTTTTAAGAGTCTCATCACTACACCAGATGGCTATTCAGATGGTGAACTCTACCCATCCCTTGAGATAGAAATCTGGTCACTGAGTCATTCGGGCGACGAAGGATCATCGCTTAAACTATCGTCAAATGGAGCTCATCCCTAGAGTACTCAAGCGACAAGGATATGTATCTTTGTCGCTTAAACCTATTCAAGCGACCACAAACCCTGTTCGTCGCTTGAAATCTTGTCAGAACTTCAAGCCTGCTCAAACTCGCCCATTTGCATTTAGGCGACCACTGATAAACCCTTAGGTGACGAGTAACGTTATCGCCTAAACATGTGTGGACCAATATTCTTCGTTGCTTTAGGTATCTTGGGACCATTATCTTCATCGTTGGAATACTTGGGTGAGGAATATGGAACTTAAAATGTTTGTCGCTTAATATGTCACGCGACTATAGTTTTACTGTTGGAACTGGCTGGTAATTCAAACCCGGTTATGCATTGTAATGGTTGGGTTAGACGTAGGATTGGGTTGAGCCTTCAGCCCAAGTCTCTAGTCCAAAGCCCACAACCGTGTCTGGTCCGGGTATAAATACGTGTATACAGTGTAATAGCAATACACACAGAAATACATCTTCTTCCCTCCATTTCTCCATTGTTGCTTCTCGTTTTTCTTCACAAACCTTCATCAAGTTTTCATGGTATCAGAGCAATCGCTACTGATCAGAGTTGTTCATTTTGCCGCTTTTGTCCTGGTTCATCGGAGAATTTCTTGAAAATCGGAGATTGAAATGGCAACTGAGACTGCGACGAAGCTCACAATTGATCCCATGGATCCTCTCTACCTACATTCAAGCGATCATCCGGGGCTTGTATTGGTGACTGGGACGTTTGATGGTCGAAACTTCAATGAATGGAGGAGATCGGCCAAAATCGCCCTCAGCGCGAAGAACAAGTATCAATTTGTTAACGGAATCTTTCCTAAATCGGTTGATGATGCATAGAGAGCTCAGATCTGGGAGAGATGCAACGATATGGTCATATTGTGGCTTTTCAATGGTGTAAGCTCGGAGATCAGGAGCAGTGGCATTTATGCTGAGACTGCGAAAGAGATTTGGGACGAGCTGGAGACCAAATTCGGACGCACCTGTGTTAGGCGTTTTCCTGCTTGTACTTGTGGTTCCGCTAAAGATATTGTGAATTTTGGAGATGAGCAAAAACTTATGCAATTCCTTATGGGATTGAATGAGAATTTTACTATTGCAAGAGGCTTAGTGTTGATGATACAACCATTACCTAATGTGAGTGTGGCTTATGGCATGATTTCACAAGAAGAAGCTCAACAGAAAATGAAGAATCAGACCTAACTGAATCCGGATCTGGCTTCATCTTTCAACATTGATGCAAAGAGAAGTGAGGTGCATGGACAAGGAAAGAAGAATGATGCCCAAGGACATGGAAAGAAGTCCAATCTCTTTTGCACCCACTACAAAAAGACCAATCATATGGTGAAGAAGTGTTACTTCATCCCGATATTTCCAAACAAGTCAAACAAGAATAAGAAATTTGCTGCACAAGTTGATGAAACTGAATCTCGTGGTAGCATACCAGAATTGACTGCTTCACAGTATGCACAACTCTTGGATCTGTTGAGTGTGAAGGATCAGACGAGTCGTGATGCCATGATTGGAACGAACCAAGATTTTGCTGGTTTTGCAGGTATGTCACACTCTCATGAAAATCATAAACACACATGGATATTGGACACTCGAGCCAATAATCACATGTGCACATACAGATCTATTTTCATTGATCAAGCTCCCTTGCAAAGGCCTTTCTCTGTGGTGTTGCCAACTGGTTATTCATTGGTAGTAGACACGGAAGCGTCAAGTTGGCAGAAGATTTGGTATTGAAGGAAGTGCTATACGTACCATACTTCAAGTGCAATCTCCTGTCTGTGGGGAAGCTGATTATGAATTGCTCAGTTCTTTTCACCTTACAATCATGCATAATGCAGGGAGCGCATATGGAGAGACCTCTTGATACCACTTGATACGTTTGGGATACCCGATCCTTCGCCTGTGGGCTTCAGATCAAGAACCATGCCGTATATTTGCTAAGATCTTGCAATGCTCTTTGATATCTCCTGATTGGAACAAATTAAAACAAGTAATTAAAATTCTGAATAGCGACAGTTTAGGACTTAGACAAATTTCAGAAATCTGGACAAGGTAATAGCGACAGAAAACTAAAGACAAGGGCAGCGAGAGAGAAGCGAGCAGGGCGCGCGAGGACTCCGGGAACACAGGCGTCTAGGCCTCAGGGTGTGCGGGATCTGGAGTGCGGAGGCGAAGGCGCATCGCTGGGAGCGAGGGCTGGCGAGCGGGCGCGCGAGCGATGCCGCGCTGGGAGTGCTCGGGCACTGGTGAACGCGGAGCAGGAGCGAGGGCACCCGGGGAGCATCGGCGCTCGCTGGGAGCGGGTTGCCCGCGGACGACGCCAAAGGCCTGGGCTCCTCTTCTTGCGACAACCTCTCGACTAGGGTTGTGGACTGGTTACTCGATGTCGATGAGAACCAAGGTGAGGGTTTGTGATGGTGTTTCCGAAATTTCTCAAGAACATAGAACAATGATAGCTTTTGGATTGATAACCAAGAACCGTTTAATCCTATAAAGAGGTTTCTTAATTCTATTCAATCTGATTTAATTCAATAGAACTACAATGTTTAAATAGAAAACTAACAACCAATTCTAATCATGCAAGATAGAATTTAGGTTGATAAAGATAGATTAAAAATAACCTAAAGATAAATAAACCTAACTAAGATAGAATTTAAATACTTAGGGAACAAGATATATCTAGAGGAGATATAATCTTGTACATTATTAATCTAATTGCATAAAATAATAATTAATAAAATAATAAACTAATTTGAAGACTAGAACCGACCCACACATTCAAGCTACTCGACATGGGCCTTAAGAGCACTCGACATGGGCCAAGGCCCACCCGATATACATCTTGAATCTTCTTCCATGGTGGCGCCTTCTTCTTCCTCTTGAGGAAGAGACTCTTTGCCATCAATGGCCCTCGAATCGGTCTTGAGAGTTCGCCTAGATCAAGATCAGTGTTGGACCCACAGAAGGTCCTCTTGATCTGCATCATTCTCCCCTTCTTATCTTCGATTCGTCCTCGAATCGAGTCATTGAAGAGCAGTAGGGAAGGAGCAATCACCGAAAAGTAACTTCCTTGACAATCAACTTGAGATGGTGCCAGCAGAATTTGAGGCAAAGGAACCTCAAAAACAACACTTGTCATAGGGATCATCGAGCAATCAAAAGGAACAAAATCAAAAGGCTCAATAACCCTATGAATTCCATAATTCTCAACATTAGGAACATTCTCAAGAGGTACAATATCTAACTCAAGAGAAGTGTCCCCAATGTCATCGTTGTCGTCAGAAGCACCCAACACATCATGCGCAGCACGGCAGTCCACTTGCAGAGCCATTTCAGGTGCCTTAACGGAGGAGTCCTTGAGAGTGTGACCCACCGTTGGAAAGCTCATTGAGTCAGCTTCGCAACAAGACTGAGTTGACTCAATACTGAGGTCGGAGTCAACAGGAATCGGCGAAACAAAATCGGCGCGCTGTGCTAAATCTAGGCCCACGATTTTGATCTCATCATGGGTTGAGGGCGCGACTGAATTAGGGGGGGCAGATGAGATGGCCGCGGGTGCAGCCTCATTGGTGTATGTGCCGCACTGCGCTTCCCGTCTTGCAGCAGCCTCCTTCTGGGCTTTGTATTGGCGCTGTCGTACCTGGTCCTTCAAAACAACTTAAGGAGATAAGGGTAGGAGAGTGAATCTCCTCCCAGCAAACTTAAAAGCAAAGGTATTTAAGCGACCATTATAAATAACTTGCCGATCATTTACCCAAGGTTGGCCTAAAAGAATATGACAACAATCCATTTTAACGACATCATACAACACTTGATCACAATAATTACCCATTTGAAACGAAACCAAGCATTGTCTAGTAACAAGAGGGTCAGAGTTACCGTTCGTGATGCCGTTATAACTATCGTGTTGCAGTGGAGGTGCAATTGCTAGATGGAGGTACTCGACCACCTTTTCGTTGATCAAGTTACAAGAGCTCTGGTCCTCGACGATGACCGAAAGTGTGGATGTCTGAACCACACACTTGGTGTGAAAGGTGTGCTCCATTTTATCAGCCGTCAGCGCTTCCTGAAATGGAAGTACACGTCGTTTGGTTTTGTTGAACAGGGCAAAGAAATCAGCACGTTCTTGCGCCCTTTCAATGGCTAAGCGATTGGTCTGTTGGGCCATTTCCTCTTAAAAGAGGGAACGAACGTCGGCGATAGTAGGCGGGGAAGGGGAAGGGTTGGGGTTATTGTCGTTCGACATGTTCCTACAATATCAGAAGAGAAACAAGTAAACGGAGCAAAGACCAGAAACCAAATAATGCAAGCCCTATTGATTCCTAAGAGTGATTCAGGTTTAGAAATCAAAAAGGCGAGAAAACAAGGCACTAAATTCAAGCAATTCCCCTGGATACAGAATTTTGCAATATTGAAGACAGCAAGTCAAAATCAAAATTGCAAATTAAATCAGCCACAAGTCGGATATCAAGGATAGCAAGTATAAACAAGCGGCTTAATGTGTATAGAATAAGATCTACAATGTGATGCTTGAATAATATGAATGTGTAATAATCAACAATAGCAATCACAAGGGCAATCAAGTGCACACACTCCGTCAACTATTATCTGACGGTTGCAACACGGTTCAGAAAAAGAGGAGTGTGACCAAGGCTCCAGTGTCGGCACAACACAAAATCACACAAAATAGGGTTCTTTTGTAATCCTTAAAACCGATCAGATCATCTAACATGTAGCAAAGAAAAGAAATAACAAAGGAAGAGTTACTAACTCAACCATGTAAGGTATGCTATACTTCTTCTTCTTCTTTTTTTCTTTTTTTTTCTTTTTTTTTGGAATGTTGCTCTCGGCTTTTCTGTTTTTTTTTTTTACTACTAACTAGCTATGACAATATGGTTGTAATGTGACAGAATTGCCAAGAAAAGAACGAAAATAAAAATAAAATTATGCTACAATGATCTAAAAGTAAGCAAAAATAAGAAAAATAAGGGAAATAGGCTAGAAACTGGAAAAAATTAGGGTTCTTTAGTGGTGCAAGTTTATATAATGCTTTTAATCCAAGAATCACAGTCATATGCATGATATGTAGCAACTAGGAATAAAAGATCAAAACTTGCAGTCAAGAACTCAACATCTTCCCAATTAAAGATCCAAACAAAGAATAACAAAAATAAAGTGTCAATTTTATGGGGGAATAATAAAGATTTAACTTTTATGCAGCGGGATGGTGAAAAATAAGGCACGAAAATAAAATCACTCAATTAAAGAATCAAGAGAGTAAAGAGCTTGCATACACCTTCTCCTTGGAAGATGTAGTAGAGGGCTATATTTCCTTGAGAAGCAAATCAGAGATGTCCAAGTAAGAGGTTCAAGTAAAGCTTGCAGTCTTGTTGCTGTCGTCAGTTCTGTAATAAGTGCCAAGACTCAGCAAGTTATTTCCATTTATGCATGATCTTTCTGGCCTGTCACCCTGCGAGGTGTATGAAAGAGCAAGAAAATCAAGGCTTACATTTCCTAGAAGTTCCATTACTTCTGTCAAACCCTTTCAACTCATACATGTTGATGTTTGGGGTCCTTTTCATGTGCATACTTACAATGGTCACATGTACTTTGTGACAATCATTGATGATTATAAAAGAAATACATGAGTGCATCTTATAGGATGCAAAGGATCTGCTTCTTCAGTACTCCAAGCCTTTGTGGCAACGGTGGAGACTCAATTTGTTTGCCGAGTTGAAGTAGTGAGGACTGACAATGCACAAGAGTTGTGTCTTAGTCATGTCACCTCTGAATTTTTCAGGAGTAAGGGCATAGTGCACCAAACCTCCTGTGTAGCCACTCCCCAACAGAATGATGTTGTGGAGCGAAAGAACAGACACATTCTTGAAGTGGATAGAGCAATGCTTTTTCAATCTAAACTTCCTTTGAAGTATTGGGGGGAATCTGTTTTGACTGCAGTTTATGTGATATATTAATCGTTTTCCTAGTACGTTGTTGAAAGGCAAGGCACCCTTTGAGCTTTTGTATCATAAGCCACCAAACTATGGAGAGTTGAGGAGTTTTGGGAGCTTATGTTACACATCTACTCTCAAAGAGGGAAGGCACAAGTTCATGTCAAGGGCAGTCCTTGTGTCTTCCTAGGATACCCTCCTGGCACTAAGGGTTTTAGGGTCCTAAACTTGGACACGCATAGAGTTGAAGTGTCACGAGATGCAGTCTTTCATGAGTCACTATTCCCCTACAGAGATAGAGAGAGTCCAACTCCTCTTTTTCTTGCTCAAGAGTTAGTCATGGATAGTACTGAAGACACAGTTCATGTGCTCTCACAGACTCCTCAGGCTTCTCCAATCCAATCTCAGCAACCAGTAATAAGTGTTCCTCGTAGGTCTGCACGAGTTATGGCTCCACCAAGCTACTTGCAGGACGACATATGTAGTCATGTTGACAGTTCTGACTGCATTTGTTGCCACACTCTCACTTCCACTCTAGAATTAGGAGTGTGCAATACCATAGACGCCAAGCCATCAACTGAGCCTAGAAGTTATGAAGAGGCCTGTCAGTTTGGTGTTTGGAATGAGGCTATGCAAGCTGAGTTTCGAGCATTAAAGTTGAATAACACTTGGGATGTTGTCCCATTGCTTAGGGGTGCTCGGGCTATTGCCTGTCGTTGGGTGTACAAGGTCAAAGACAAGGCAGACGGTTCCATTGAGAGGTATAAACCTCGTCTGGTGGTCAAGGGCTACACACAGGGGGGGATCGATTACACAGAAACATTTTCACCCGTTATGAAGATGACTACTGTGCGAGCCCTGGTGACAGTAGTGGTGAAAAATGTTTGGCCTTTGATGCAATTGGACGTGAATAACGCATTCTTGGACGGAGATCTTCATGAGGTTGTGCATATGCGTATTCCTCCGGATCTAGATGCACCTGCTGGGCACGTTTGTCGTCTAGGCGAGTCACTCTATGGACTTAAACAAGCGTCTCGCCATTGGTATGCAAAATTATCAGATGCCTTACAGTACAAGGGTTATACTCAGTCACTCAATGATTATTCTCTCTTCATCAAGGCAAGTGGTGATGTTGTGACATACTTGGCAGTGTATGTGGACGACATACTCTTGACATGAAATGACACCAATGAAATTGGCTTGATTAAAGCCTTCTTGGATGCTAAATTCCGTATTAAGGACATGGGCCAATTGAGTCTTTTCCTAGGGATGGAGTTCTTACGAACAGAAGAGGGCATGTCCATTAGCCAGAAACGCTTCATATTAGACACTCTCAAGGAGTTTGAGTGTGAGGATTCTTCACCTGCAACAAGCCCCTTGATTATGGATACAAAGATGGTTGTTGAAGGGGGATATACCATCTCGAATCCTTCAATATATAGGAAGCTAATTGGGAATTTGAACTTCCTAACTCACACGAGGGCGGACATCTGTTTTGCAGTCCAGTTCCTAAGTCAATATCTCAAAGTGCCTCGTGCTCGACATCTTGAAGCTGCTTTCAGGACATTGAGGTACTTGAAGCACACTCAGAACCGGGCCTTATTCTTCTCCCGAACATAAAGCTTTGATCTTCAAGCATATTGTGATGCCGATTGGGCATCGTATCCTTTGACTCGTCGGTCTGTTAGTGGGTATGTTATTTTCCTAGGAGGCAGTCCGATTTCCTGGAAATCGAAGAAACAAGCCACCCTTTCACTGTCGTCTGCAGAAACCGAATACAGATCCATTAGGAGGGTGTGTACTCAGCTCGCTTGGCTCACGAGATTGCTGTCTGAGATAGGTGTTCCCAACATCACTCCTATCCCTGTAAGGCGTGATAATCAGGCGGCCATTCAGATTGCTCGGAATCCAGTTTTTCACTAGTGCACGAAGCACATCGAATTGGATTGCCATTTCATTCGTGAGAAGGTGCTTGAGGGTCTAATTGCTCTTAAACATGTTGAAGCGAAGGACCAATTATCTGATGTATTAACTAAGCCCTTACCTGGTTTGAATTTCCCATCGATCTTGAACAAGCTTGGAGTGTGTGAACCCGCTCCAGCTTGATGAAGGGTGTTGGAACTGGCGGGTAATTCAAACCCAGTTATGCATTGTAATGGTTGGGTTAGACGTAGGATTCGGTTGGGCCTTCGGCCCATGTCTCTATTCTAAAGCCCACAGTTGTGTCTGGTCCGGGTATAAATACGTGTATTCAGTGTAATAGCAATACACACATAAATACATCTTCTTCACAAACCTTCATCAAATTCTCATTTACATATGTCGATCTGTTGCCATAATTAAATCTCTTAAATATTTTTTTAAATTGAAGTGATTTGAGGCGACTAGTTACACTACTAAGTTCGTTGCTTGAGGTATACTTATAATTATGTTCGTCACCCAAATATAATTTGTGCATTTTTTAAAATATCAAAGTGATTTGAGATGACTAGTTAGTTCATCTCTTTAGATTCCAAGCGACTAGATTTTAACATATGTTCGTCATCCCAATGTAATCTATTATATATTTTTTTAATTCGAAGAGAATGTTAGGCGATGAGTTATACACTAATAAGTTCGTCATCCTAATGTAATCGATTATTTTTTTCAAAAAAATCAAAGCAATGAGTTTGTGTGCATTTGTTCCACGCTAGAGCGTTGTTTTATACAAAAATCACAAGCACAATACACAAAACCACAACCAAACATTCTCAAAACCAAAAGTTGCACATTTGCACCAAATTAAACATTCGCAAACCACAACCACAACTTGCACAAATTTGTACCAATCATTCACAAAATCCATACCAAAACATTCACAAACCACAACCACAACATGCACAAATTCGTACCAAGCATTCACCTACTTGCATTTGCACAAATTCACCCATCTTCACCTACTTGCATTCACAAAATAGGATTTCAAGTTCAATTATAAAAAAAAAACAAAAAAAATGCCACCAAGTTTCAAGATATGTGCAAGCTTATCAAAGAGGAGAAGTTTCAACAGTTCATGATCAATTTGGCGAAGGCTGCGAGCTCTATTTAATAAAATGTGTCAAATGTGTTATTTTTATATGGAGGTAGTATATATTAGGGAAATATATAAAAGAGCAATATTTATCTTTTTGGGTAGACATATAATATAAAAACTAAACAATTCTAATCCCCTAGGCCGGGTTTTTCATGCCTTGGACAAACTCAAATGGTTAAATATGTAAATGTATACACTTGCATAAGGTGTTAAAAATCCACATTACTTTTTGATATTTTAATCTATTAGTTAAATGTGTATTTTATGCACACTCATCTTTAAATAAATATTACTAAATGTGATAAAAAAAAATTACACATGCGGATGATAATGTGCTTAATTATATTACTAAATGTGATAAAAAAAAAAATTACACATGCCGGATGATGATGTGCTTAATTAATTATATTTTTGGGCATTTTGTATGAAAATTTGGATTCATACCATTAGAGTGGGTATAAGTGAAAACTCTTTTTGACTTTTTGAGTATTTTAAGCTTCGAGCTAGCAATAAAAGGATTCAAGAGCATCACAGCGCAACCTCTCATTCTGATCACACACAAGGATTACAAAATCATCTTAAAAGAAAAATGGTCAATTACCTAAAAAACCCTGCATTTTTCATCTATAAATAGAGCTCCCCAAACCCTCCATAGCACACCAAAACCACAACTCTCCCTCCCAAACAAACAAGTGCAAGGCGGTGAAGAAGATGGCGAACCGCAGTGCACTGTGGGTGGTGGTGATCATGGCAACCGTGCTTGCAATCCAACCAGCGAATGCCCTCTTGGGGCTGGGTGGAGGTGGAGGTGGACTACTGGGTGGGGGTGGCTTAGGTGGACTACTGGGTGGGGGTGGCTTAGGTGGACTACTTGGTGGAGGTGGAGGTGGAGGTGGTGGTGGTGGTGGTGTAGTAGGCGGAGTACTACCAAGTATACCGGGCCTCAACAACTGTGACCCGACGAAGATGCTGCTGTCGTGCGCCACGTCACTGCCGCTGCAGCTGGGCCCGCTCAAAGTGTCTCCCTCCCAAGCTTGCTGCAGCACCGTCTCCTCCCTCCTCTCCTGTTTCTGCAACATTGACTCCTCCTTCCAGCAGCTTCTCTCCAGCCCTCTCTCCATCGCCTGCGGTGCCTCCGTCCCAACCTGCACTTAGAAGCCTCCCTACGTGCAGCGCACCGGTACCATATATATATGTTATCCCTCATGTATTCCATGTTGCAAGTGTTATATATATGTTTGCATTTCTGTGTTCAATAAGGGACCAACATGCCCAGTACTGTAGTCATTCATAGTTGTGCTCTTTTGTTGTTTCTATCATCTACTTGGCTTATATATAATTATGTTCCATGTTTATGCTACATCCCTTCCAAAATACTGTATAAATTATTATAAAGTTGCATACTTGCATGTGCATACATGTCAAGGAAATTATAAAAGTTTTAATATTATACCAGTAATTTTTTTTATACTTTGCGAAAATATGGGGTGGTCAACAACGGTTCAACCACTGTCCAAGAGCGTCCTTGCGGACGAAATCCTTGATCTCAGTCGGGCACCACTCTTCAGCAAAGGACGAGAGCAAGCCAAGGTATGCTAACCTGTCAGCAACTTGATTACCTTCCAAAAGGTGTAAGAGAAAGTGACCACCTCCAACTCTTTGCAGAGGTTAAGAACATCGGTGATCGTCATCTCAATTACCCACGAGCACGTCCTGATCCCTCTGAGGGCATTTATGATGGACAAACAGAGTCCTTCCACCTCGAGACAAGAAAAAACCATCTTTATACCTCTAATTAATTATCCACAATTGATGGTTCTCTCATTCTTAAGATTACAATTTACAAAGCTTAACAAAAAGTGGAACCTAAACCAACATTTCTTTGGAACCGGCGGTTTCACCATTTTCAGAATAATTTGTTTTTATTTTTGGAGGATTTTAGTTACGCAAAAAATATTTAAAAAAAGACTGAAAACAAAAGGTTCTGATTCGAAAAACAAAAGAATGCGATCATTATCAGCCAGCTAAACTAGCAAGACTTGACACTCTTTAATTAATGTTGTGAAACCTAAACTAGAGTTTCGGAAACCATCGGTGCATTGATCCTGCATATGAATAAGATAAAATGAGTGGCAATAGTTCTCTATCCGATTTCTGATTGAATGAACAAAAATAATACAAAAGCTTAAACTTTTGTGCTAGAAGGTTGATTGGAAAAAATATTTGTAGAATCCGCAAAGTTCAAATCATCACTAACACATAGTACTATCAACAATTTCTCGTTCATCATATTGTAGATCATTGTGGAACAATCTTAGAGTAGAGAATTCAGGGGAAGATGATTGATCAGGAGAATGTGATAGAAAGATAGGCCAATAATTGGAAGTGGCATGGGATTCATTTGAATCTCCTTCTCATGGGAAATTTATGTGTATTGCTTGATAGAGATCGAATAGAATTTGTGGTTAGCACTCGGCCAATTTCTCGACCACCCTTTTTAGCCATTTGATATATAATCAAACATTTATTCACCCTCGACATCCAATAACTACAGGATCGCCACACAAGATATGATATTTACAATACTATATTGTAACATAATGCATTATAAACCAGCCATAAGGTTTGGCGATCCAAACAGACCCTAAATTAACAAGCATCCTTGGTGCTAAGAAATATTTCAATGTCTTTATTAGAGTTTACATAGAAACCTTAGACGTCGAGATCTCTGGATTATTAGAAGGTGGATATCCATCTGAAAAGCGGAAACTGTCGGAGCGATCATCCGTTGATTGTTGTTGCCTTGGAGGAGAGGCAAGTGATGGCAATCATGGCATGGGGTAAACTTCCAACTGATCTCCCCTTCTGACATCCCCAACACTCTACACATTGAAGGCCGACTCCTCAGATTTGTTTGGAATGCACCACAATCCTTTCAAAACCCTTTTCCTCTTCATTCCTTGTCGTCCTAGTTAAAACCCCTCTCTGCACAATCAAGTGTTGTTTCTTGGTCAAGGTGCTTGTATTGTATATCCACCGCGGGAAGTACAATTTGCTATTATGTTCTACATTTTCGTCCACCCTCTTTGTACAACCAATCCTCTCCAAGACCATTATTTCTGTTGGGCTCCTCCTTAATGGGCTAAGAAGATTTGGATCAGCCCATAAAAAAAGAAGGCTCTATGATTTATGGTGAATTGGGCTTAATATTAATTGGCACACAAGGACAACGACAAGTCTAGAAAAATTCAGAAAGGAAAAGTTTAGACCAATCACGTAGATGGCAGCTTAAATTAGACAAACACACTATCTAGATAATTTTGGACAAATTTGATCTTTGGAAAAGAAGGTGGTCAGTGCTGAAAGGGAAATTTTGTTCATTGCTAAATAGAGATCTAAAAGAATTTGTCGACAATCAAACACTTCTTCACCCTTGACAATGATCAACTGCTACTCCTACACTAAACCAAATCAACATTGGAGTGTTTGGATCGCCACACGTTATGATTTGTTTTTAATCCCTTATATTGCAGTATAATATCATATTAATCATATTACTGTGCATCTAAACTGACCATTAGATCCTTCATTTCAGTGGTCATATATGAACTTTACAATCAGGCACGGAACCAGGAATCAAGATTCGGGTGGGCTGAATTTAACTCATATAACCTATTAAACTCTAATTAATGGAATATTTTTTAAAAAAATGTCATTAATTTTAATATTAATGAAGAAATACCATTTTCTTAATACAATTACACAAATAAATATTTTCTTAACAATATAAATAAGTAGAATAAAATATTTGAATACGGTTATACAGAGTAGGTAGGAGTAAGACAGTAAATTATTGAAATAGGTTAAAAAGAAATTCTGGGGAGTATTAAATATCGAACCCGTATCCAGGTATTTCCGTAAAATGTATTGCAGCAACCCACTACCACAACATAGAATTAATTATCATCGTTTTATTCATTTTATCTAAATAGAAACTTTTTTTTTTCATACAGTATTTTTTTTTGCGTACCGGGGTGGGCTGTAGCAAACCTCAGCCCACCCCCGGTTCCATCCCTGCTCACAATGTCTTTAGTGGTCACATATGAACCTTACATACCGAGATCTCTTAATTATTTGAAGATAAATATGCATCTGATGAGGGGAAAGTGGCAGAGTCATCATCCATTGATTGTTGTTGCCTTGGAGGAGAGGCAAGTGATGGCATTGGAGGAACTACCAACTCCGCCTCCCCTTCTAGCATCGCCACCACTCTACAGATTGAAGGCCGACTCATAGGATTTGTCTGGATGCACCACAACCCCACCAACACCATTTTCCTCTCCAATTCCTTATCCTCGTCAATCAAAACACTCTCCGCACAATCAAGTGTTGTTTCTCGTTCAAGTTGCTTGTATATCCACCGCGGAAAGTACAATTCACTACTATTTTCTACATTTTCGGATGTCCTCTTCGTACAACCAACCATCTCCAAGACCATCATTCCGTAGCTGTAGACATCTGATTTATGGGAAACACCACCAAAGCTGCTGAAAAACACCTCAGGGGCAATGTAGCCAGCAGTTCCCCTAGCTCCGGAGATGGAGATGATGCTTTCCTGTTTCTTGAATGCCTTAGCAAGCCCGAAATCGGAGATCTTTGGAGTGAATTCAGCATCCAACAGGATATTATGGGGTTTAATGTCAAAGTGCACAATCCTCGTGTTACAGTCTCGATGAAGGTACTCTAATCCCCTTGCAATCCCCATTGCAATCTCAAATAGTTTATGGAATGACAATGCTTGACCGTTCCCGTTAACGTTAACATCCCTTTTGCGGATAAATTTCTCAAGAGACCCATTGGGCATGAATTCGTAGATGAGGGCTCCCTTGGGACCTTCAAAGCAAAAACCAAGCAGTGGGACGACGTTGATATGACTTGTGCTGTAAATTTGTTGCACAAATGTAAGGAATTTGCTTATTCTCGGATGGAATATAACAATATAAGTCTATGTAGTTTGTTAAGTTAGAACCAACATACCTACCGATGCTCACAACCTCGTTTGCAAATTCGTGTCCATCCCCTTTGCATTGCTTCCACACTTTGACTTCCACAACACGACCATCTTCAAGTTTGCCCTTGAAGACAGTACCATAGCCACCTTCACCTAGTTTTTCTCTGAATGAATTTGTCATCTTTGTTATATTTGCATAGGTGTATCTTCTTGGACCAAGTGATTCATAGTTCTTTAACATATCCTCTACGCGTTGTTTTTTGGGGGCTGGCCTATTGCTCTTTCCTTTTGCATATTTCGCTTTAGGAGGCTTGCACTTCCGAAATACGAAGAATGAAAACAAGATAAGAAAACCAAGCACCACAAGTCCGACTCCTACAGAAATGGTTGTCGAGAAGAAGGATTGTTAAACAATTGTCCATGAATAGGAATGATGAAATAGTAAAACAAATGAAAGTACCGAAAAAATTGGATGCAGTGATCGGATATAACTACCGAAATAGTAAGAGAATAGGAAAGAAGGAGGAATATTGAACATTGTCATTTATAATTGTTGTAAACAGAAACTATAACGTTTATGTTCATGTGTTTTTAAAACTTTACCTATTATGAGAACTACCTTCTTCGGACCTGCAATTTGAACATGAGCATCACTTGTCAGTCAACCAAATGATATATAAATTGAACAATGGCATCCAATCTTCACTTGTTTTTAAACAATCTTTGGAGTAGTTTCATTTAAAGGGCAAATTAAGGAAGTTGGGTAGTGGCTTGTTTTTAAACAATCTTTGGAGTAGTTTCATTTGGTATCTTAGTACTAAAGTCTAGGAATCTAGCACATAAGCCATGTGAGATTCATCTTAAAACCAATTAGCAATATCAGGGGTAGCTCATCGACTTATATACTAAGAGATTGGTATGCTCAACTTTTGATACGGGGCTTTTTAGTCTCTCGACATCTCTCAACAGTCTAACACTTAGACAGCGACTCGTGAATTTGTTCAAATCACTTTGGATGACCTCAAAATCAAGCAGAGTTATACTTTTTCCAATCTATAATAATTAATACCCTAGTTATACCTTCAAGTGAGTAATGCATCATGCATAGAGTTAAATTTAAACGATGGGACTGAAATTTGGTTCTGCTAAAATATATCATGATCAATTATAACAGTCAATAAGCAACGAATCAAGGAAACTGCAGGGCTCATTGTTATTTGAAAAAATGTGTACCTTGAGCTGGTGGAGAATCAAACCCGCATGAGATATCATAGTCGGCATCAGCACAGTGACACACGAACTTGTTCGAATCCCAATTGTAACCGCACTCCCCATCGGACTCGGTACACGAATTACATGTGTTGACAATGTCCGTGATCACGCCCAACTCAAACCCTGCGTTGTAAGCCTCATACAGAGCCACCCAACTCTTGTCTTTATCAACGGCATCAGCCTCGGAGTTCAAAATCGGAAAAACAAGGCTGGAATTGCAATGATGCGGCAAGTTGAACTCGTTGTTCTGATTCAACATAGCCGGGGTCAAGTAGTAGCCTGTGACCGGGGATCCTCCTATATTGCAGTTCCCAAGAAGCGATAGACCAGGAAAAGTGGCATCACAGCCGTAGAAGAAGGTGATGTTTTGGTCGGCCGATGAGAAGCTAAACCTGGAGAAATCCATGGTCATGCTCACAAGGCTGGTTGGGCAGGGGCCAGCTACCCAGCTGTCCGTTCTGGAGACGGTGATGCTTTCGGTATCGATTTTGAGAATATTATAAGCCTGGCCGGAGATGGTGATCTGCGGCGGGTCCTGGCAATCGAGTTTGAAACCAGGATGCCCGCAGTAATCGGGTCGGGTGGATCCGTCGTAGAATGGATAGCCTATTTCTTGGAATATACTTCCACATGACTGGAGCGTTTTGGAGCAGGCTTCGTACTTGCGGTTTACGGAAGACACATATGAAGGGAAGAAGATGGTGGTGAAGGAAAGGAGGAGGAGGAGGATCAGATAGAGTTCCATGGAATTGAAAGCAGCCATGTAGGTACTTGATTGTGTGTCCACTCAAATATAGGTACTTCGGAATTTAAAAAAACTTGAAGACCTATTCAACTGTTGAAAGTTGAATTTTGGGGAATTGAAGTAAATGAAAGTTGGAGGTTGTTTTGTTTATTTGGTTGATCATGAGCCCAAATAAGGATAGTGGACTTTTAGTTGACCCCATCCGTTGAACAGAAGCTACAAATGAATTACTACGCCAAAGAAATTTTAAGCTTCCATTAGTTGGTAAATGCAGACAAGTTAATATATTGACATTTTCAAGCATTTGATTTACAAGGTACTTTTAATTTGCGATATGATAAGTAGTACGTACGTAGTATATAGTTTTTAATTTGTTTGTGTTATGAGAATTTTTTTTTTCTCAGGACCACCGTAATTTTAACGCAAATTTCAATTATTATATAGTCACCCCATATAACGAAACAATATAATATACCTTGAAAACGATCTATATAATTAGGGTGTGTTTGGATTCCATTGCATTTTAATTATAATGCAATTATTTTACCTCGTTTTATGTGAGCTTTTGATTTTAAAAATAAAAATCTCCTAAAAATCGAGGCAAAACCGTAATTTAACGAAATAATCACATAAAAAGAAATAAAATAATTGTATTATATAATTAATACATTGTAGAATCCAACAACACTCTAATTTAAACACCTTAAGAAATTATGCCAACCAAACACCGCTTTTTCATTTTGCATTATAAACGTAATGCATTTTGAATCCAAACACACCCTAATAAACAAATTTCTTAAAACTATGTAAAGAAACCAAGAGACTTTTAACTTGGCTTTTCTGGAAGGTTGATGCGAGTTGATATATATAGATTGAATAAACATTCACTCCAAAAACAACTAAAATTTTGAAAAAGCAAAGAAATTATATACTAAAATTTGTTTGAACGGTTCACCCAATTATATACTATACTCCCTCCGTTCAACAAAACTTGTCGTTTACTATTCACACACGCTTTTTTAGAATGATAAAAACTATATAAAATATTCATTTTTTAAAAAAAAAATTTAACAAGTTTGTACTTATTAATACGGAGTAATAACTACGAAATTGTTAAAAAAAAAATATTTAAAAAGTCAATATTTTATATAGTTTTTAGCTCCTAAAAAAACGTGCATGAATAGTAAAACGTCAAGTTTTGTTGAACGGAGGGAGTAATTAGTAATGAGGTAAGCGATCAAGAAAATTGGGGTTTAAGCTATGCATCCAATGAGACGAAACTGTCGGAGCTACCATATATGAGTTGATAGCTGTTGTCGCCTTGGAGGAGAAGTGATGGCATGGGAGGAACTTATAACTCAACCTCCCCTTCTATCATCCCCAACACTCTACACACTGAAGGCCGATTCCTTGGATTTCCTTGGATGCACCGCAACCCTGTCACTACTACAAAATCGGGAATATAACCCGGATATTTGAACCTTTATAACCCGGATATGGTCCGAGTTAATAGTGGCCGGTGTATATAGTTGGGTAACTATATAACCCGGACCTCATATCCGGGTTATTTTCTTCGATTTATCCGGTTATCCGACTACTTTATACACCATATGATCCGGGTTATTTGGTGTCTAATATAACTCGGATGCATTTAATACCCGGGTTATTTTATAGGTTATATAACCCATATTTATAGATATCCAATAGCTTTATATAACCCGGATAACACTAGGTCCGGGTTATATTGTCTATTTTTTTTATTAAAAAAAAGCATTCAACCCGGTTCATTTTATAGAACCGGGTTGAATGCTTTTTAAATACCTGTGAAGAAACCCCTTAAATTTTACAAAAGAACAAAATCAAATGGCACGAGATAAATCGAATAACTCATCACATTCCACATCAAAATACAAGTGAAAGTATGTTTTACATA
Source organism: Persicaria tinctoria (assembly GCA_037127255.1). Lineage (NCBI taxonomy): Eukaryota > Viridiplantae > Streptophyta > Magnoliopsida > Caryophyllales > Polygonaceae > Persicaria > Persicaria tinctoria. Next base: position 11,265,893 of record JBANSL010000007.1, on the reverse strand, counting down.
AAACCGACTAAGCCATACATGGCAAGATAGATCAGCAAATTTAGTAGCCAGTAAATGACAGTTGCTCCATTCTAAATATCCTCAAATATATGTTCTTCATCTTATTGCATGCTTCCCCGGGTAAACACGTCATTGCTCAAATACCTTGCAAAGCCTCGGTTTACTTCCTGCAGGTTCTACTTCCAATTTCCCAAAATAAAAATACTAAGAATACAAGTGAAATATATACTTCAATCAGAATAAGTGGAAGGAAACTACCTAGATGGTTCCTTTCTCAATGAAACACTCGAGAAATAATGTTGAATTCTTCTATTTAACTACACACTAATGTTTGCACCATCCTTTATATTCATAGTTGCAGGATTAATAACAATAATAAATTATCACAATGAGCAACACAAATCTACTTCTCCCACTTATCTAATACTCTAATCGACATTAAAGTCCAAATTGCCACTAGATAAATGACCTAGAGGTGATGAAAATTTGAAAATTGCACTAAGTTACCTTGCCAATATTCTATACAATACAACGACTCTCGTTTGCACAACCTGATAGGAAAATAAGCAAATCTCATTAGAACATAACAATAATAACAATCACAATTGTAATTAAATATAATAAGTTCACATCAACAATAAATAGATATAAGAACAATAAGTTGATCAAAAAGTCAACAATACCTAATGTATGAATTATCAAGTGTTAAGTGTGAAATGTATATTCAGTGAACGAAGAGCTTACAAAAATCAGTACCTGTTATTAACACTCAATGGAGAAAAACAAGATGCATGGGTTTTAGTGACATACACAAATGCATCTTGTTTTTCTAAGTACCTTTGCTCCATAAATGAATGCACTCAAATCAGTACCTGTTACAAAAATCAGTACATGTTATGAGCAAAAGGTGGTGTAAAAGATCGTCTTTGATCTAAGATCTGATGACAGCTTCACCAGATCAAGCTAAAACCAGCAACAGATTGCACAAAACAACCACAATTTGTGATGAAGAAATGGAAGAAAGATATAAAGAAACTAGGGTTGCTTGCAGCCTTACTGCTGCTCAGAAAACGTTCTCTCTCTCTTACTAATTCATTAAGAAAACGCAGCTTAAATAGTCCTTACAATGGGACACATTACCATCCCTTATTGGCTACTAACATAAGGACAAAACAAGGTGATAACCACCAGGAAAAGGACAAGAGAATGACAGCTAATGATGAGCAAATAATGACAGCTAATGATAAGAGAATTATGATGGTGAAATAAATGAGCTAATACTCTCAATACCCCCTCCTCAAGTTGGACTTGGGAGATGATTCACAAGACCCAACTTGGCATGAAAGAACTTGCTGTGTTCTTCACCAAGAGCTTTGGTCATAATGTCTGCAACTTGAAGACCAGTTCGGACATGACTAGTCTGTATGAAGCCTTCCAATACTTTCTCCCTGATAAAATGACAATCAACTCTGATATGCTTTGTCCTCTCATGAAAAACCGGATTAGCAGCAATGTATATGGCTGCCTTACTGTCACAATAGAGAGGAATTGGCAGTGGACAAGTGACTCTCATCTCTTCCAAAATGCCAAACAACCACACCAGTTCACTTGATGTCTTGGACATGCTCCTGTACTCGGACTCAGCTGAAGACTTAGAGACTGTTTGCTGTTTCTTTGTCTTCCATGACACTAAAGATTGCCCAAAAAACACACAATACCCAGTAAGAGATCTTGCACTATAGGCACATGCTGCCCAATCTGCATCACAGTATCCAGTTAGCCCATAATCAGCATCTCTTTTGAGCAACAAACCAACATTGACACTGCCTGCCAAGTATCTTATAACATGCATTGCTGCATCCATGTGTGGCTTTCTTGGACAACTCATGAATTGACTTAGATGCTGGATTGAATAAGACAAATCTGGCCTGGTCAAATTTAAAAATAACAACCTTCCAATAAGCCTCCTGTATTTCTCAGGGTCTGTCATCAATTCACCTTCATCTGTGCTCAGTTTGAGTCCTCTAGGCATGGGGAAGCCACTGGGCTTGCAGTCTCCCATCCCACAATTATCAATGATGTCCAAGATGTACTTCCTTTGGTGCAAGGAAATCCCTTCTGAAGATCTTGTAATCTCAAGACCTAAGAAAAATCTTGCTAAGCCAAGATCTTTAATGGTGTAAGCCTGATGAAGAGCTCTTTTCACATCATTGATCACTCCTTCATCATCTCCAGTTATTAACAAATCGTCCACATACACCAAAGCCATAACTTGTCCCTTTGGAACATCCATAATAAACAAAGAGTAATCACTCTTAGATTGGTGAAAACCAAAACTCACCATGAATTGAGTTAACTCTGCATTCCATTGTCTTGAGGCCTGCTTGAGTCCATAAAGAGCTTTCTGAAGCTTGCAATATTGCCCAGGCTGTACTGCATATCCCTCTGGTGGACACATGTAAACTTCTTCTTCAAGTGCTCCATGAAGAAAAGCATTATTAATGTCCAATTGATACACCAGCCAATCCTTCTTTGCTGCTAAGGAAAAGATGAGTCTCACTGTTGCCAGCTTAGCAACAGGTGAGAAAGTGTGTTTGTAATCTTTTCCTTCTATCTGTGTGAACCCTTTTGCAACTAATCTTGCCTTGTACCTTTCAACTGAGCCATCTGCTCTGTACTTTACCTTGTATACCCATCTGCACCCCACTGGTTTGTGCCCTGCAGGAAGCTCAGACATCACCCATGTCTTGTTTTGCTCCAAGGCAACCAGTTCTTTGTTCATTGCCTCCTGCCACAATGTACTTCTCACTGCTTCCTTAAAGGTAGTGGGCTCTACCACACTTACCATATTGCAGAAAGAGTTTACAAACTCTTGAGAATAATCTTCTAAGTTCCCAAGCATCCTTGTTAAAAGAGCTTGAGAGTCTGTGTTGGCAATAACATTGCAAACATAATCATTGAATCTACCAGGCCTATTTGATGTCCTAGTAGTCCTTCTCAAAGGTGGAAAGTCCACCAAGTTGGGAGAGTTCTCTCCCTCACCTTCTGCAGCAGGTATGGCTCTCCAAGGTGATGCATTTAACTCCCTTTGGGAATGATCACTGACAGCTGCTGTAGGAACTGATTCACTTGAATCATGGGACTGAGCATTAACAACACCAGCAGGCATAGATCCATTTGAGTCACTTTCTGCAATCTGAAAGATCTCCTCATAACCAGCTGCTGGATTCACAAGGGGAAGACTATGAGCAACCTCATTTCTGACTTCCATTTCAACCTTTTCCTTAAAAGGAAAAACACTTTCATTGAAAACAACATCTCTGCTCACAAAGATTTGTTTTGACTCCAAATCATACAACTTATATGCTTTCTGAGCATGTGGATATCCAAGGAAGACACACCTTCTTCCTTTTGCAGCAAACTTGTCTTTAACTGAGTGATTTACTGGAGCATAACATAAGCAACCAACAATCCTCAATTCCTCATAGGATGGCCTTTTCCCAAATAGCACCTCATATGGTGACTTCCAGTTCAACACTGCAGTGGGCAGTTTGTTGATGATGTGTGTAGCTGATAAAACACACTCACTCCAAAATCTGACAGGTAAATTTGCATGAATCCTTAAGGATCTTGCAGTCTCTATCAGGTGTCTGTGCTTTCTCTCCACTCTCCTATTTTGCTGGGGTGTGTAGGGTGCACTTTTCTGGTGAATTATCCCTCTGGACAAAAACAAATCTAGACAATCCCTTTGAACAATCTCTGTTCCATTGTCACTTCTCACACACTTAACCTTCTTTCCAAACTGTGTGGCTGCATACATTATAAAATTTTTGACACACTTGAACACTTCTAGTTTATCTTTCAACAAGAAGGTCCAAGTGGCTCTACTGTGGTCATCCACAATAGTTAGAAAATATCTAGCACCTGTGATGCCAATGGTCCTATAAGGACCCCAGAGATCAACATGTATTAAAGCAAAAACATCATCTGCAATAGACTTGCTTAACTGAAATGGCAACCTGTGATGTTTGGCCAGACTGCAAGTGTCACATGATATATCATCCATATCATAAACATTCATAAAATCTAAATGTGTTAACTTAGAAACAGAAGAGTGCCCAAGTCTGGCATGCTGAATATCAAAATCTAATCTAGCTGAAACAAGAACATATGGAGTTTTCCCAATGTTGTTGACAGCTTCCTTGTTCTCACCACCTTGCAAAATCCTGTAAAGACCACCTCTTCTGTATCCTCTGAGCAAAATCTCTTCACATCCAGGGCCCTGTAACACACAACCATTTCTGTCAAATACTGCCTTAAAATCTGACTTGTCAACCAATTTCCCAACTGACAACAAGTTGTGCTTGAATCCTGGAACATAAAGAACATTTTGAAGGGTTATGTCCTTAGACAATAGCACCCTTCCAGACTCAGTCACATGTATCACATGACCATCAGGTAGGCCAACATAGAAGGGATGTGAGAGTCTCTTCTTGTCATGAAGAAGAGACTCATTGTTCACCATATGGTCACTAGCACCAGTATCTATAATCCACTCCATCTCATTTTCTTTCTTAGAAACTGAGTTAACAGTAGCAAAACAGCTAATACCTGCAAAATTCACTGAAGAATTGTTGTCTGCAACATTCTTGCCTTTCATCATTCTACAGACTTCCTGGCAAACAGCATTCACAAGTGCCCTGTCAATACCTGTCTCTGTGCTTCCCTTCTGTGATCTCTCCTCCTCAAGAGGATTATCTTGTTCATGAGAGCCAACATGGTTAGCTGAACTCTTGCCTGCATCTTTGCTGCCTTGATGCCACTCTGGGTAACCATGTAGCTTCCAGCATTGGGCCATGAAATGCCCTTTCATGTTGCAAAAGTTGCACCTCCTGTTTCCCTTGTCAGGTTTGTCACCTCTCTCAAGGCTATCCTTCCTGAAGTCCTTCCTCTCAAAGGATCCACTTCCATTCCCTTGCTGTGGAGGCTTAGAAAAGTTCCTGTTTCCCTGCTTGTTCACACTCATTGCACTGGAATCCTGGCCATTACTGGTGCTGCCTCCACCCCTCTGAGACTCCACTTGAGTCACTAGGTAGTATGCCTTATTGAGATTGGGCATTGGATCTGTGGACAAAATCTGGTTTCTAACAGGCTCATAGTAATCAATTAGTCCCATTAAAAACTGCATAAGCCTATTTCTCATTTCCATGTCAACCATTTTCTTCTGCAAATCACACTTGCAGTTCACACTCCCTCCACAAGTGCACACAGGAACCCCTTCTAGTACCTGAAGTTGATCCCATATCAATTTCAACTTATTAAAATACTCTGCCACAGACAGACTTTCTTGAGTGATCATGCTCATTTTCTTCCTAAGTTGATAAATAAGAGGTCCATTAGATTGCCCATATCTCTCAGCTATTTGATCCCACAACTGCTTAGCTGATTCTTCATAAATAAAACCCTCCTTAACAGAGCTAGTCATGGAGTTCAGAAGCCAACACCTAACCATGTAATCAGCCCTCATCCACTTCTGAGCATCTGGTGAACCAACTGTTGCTGGTTTTACACATGAACCATCTATAAAGCCTAGCTTGTTTTTAGCCCCCAAGGCCATAGTCACACCTCTCATCCATGGTAAGAAATTTACCCCATCAAATACAGTAGTAACAAGCTGCGACCCAGGATGATCTGAGTTCGCCAAAAATAAAGGATCACTGAAATTACCTTCTGTTGCTGTAGTCGAGTTAACACTCATGATTGCTGATGACGACGAAAGCGAGCAAGATGATCACGTCTGCTGCTCTGATACCATGTAAAAGATCGTCTTTGATCTAAGATCTGATGATAGCTTCACCAGATCAAGCTAAAACCAGCAACAGATTGCACAAAACAACCACAATTTGTGATGAAGAAATGGAAGAAAGATATAAAGAAACTAGGGTTGCTTGCAGCCTTACTGCTGCTCAGAAAACGTTCTCTCTCTCTTACTAATTCATTAAGAAAACGCAGCTTAAATAGTCCTTACAATGGGACACATTACCATCCCTTATTGGCTACTAACATAAGGACAAAACAAGGTGATAACCACCAGGAAAAGGACAAGAGAATGACAGCTAATGATGAGCAAATAATGACAGCTAATGATAAGAGAATTATGATGGTGAAATAAATGAGCTAATACTCTCAATAGGTGGCAATGAAGATATAAAAGAGGTAACACAGATAAAAGAATTATTCAAACAACTAATTATTTATATAAACATGCAGGCCCAAAGGTTGATCTCTGAAAACATGGAGAACAAGACATACACAAATGCTAACAAAAATCCGTGATAACAAAAAGAACACTATGATGCCTGAAAAGTAAAATTTACTGAACATATTTATGTACATAAGAGGGAAAGACTCAGGGGATAGATAGAATCACCCAATTTCAGTCCAATTACTTCTTCAGCTGCATCTAGATGAACCTACAAACATAAAGAGACAAAAACACACCTGAGAACATAACAATCCGGGTTAGAATCCTTAGTGAGCTCGAAAGATTAACATGAACCATAATTTGACAACTATTATGGTGTGTATTCAAAAGTCAGGGCCGTTACTAGACTCTTTTACAGACAACCGAGCATCCACTTACCTAATCAAACTGATATATAATTCCTCAAAATTACTTTCTCAATCTTTTTTTCTACGTGCATATATCACTACTACAAAAAGGGTTTATAAGACAAACACAAAGAAAATGTAGCTTTTGAGAAGATTAATCAAATAATTCAAATCCAGTTCGAAAGATAATGTGGCATTTTAGCTTACAAACTGCAAAGCTACAGAGAGAGAGAGAACCAAGCTCTCTGGACCAAAGACAAATACAGAGATACTCCATTTCAATGGTTCTATCTTCACACATACAAGATAAACACAAAGAAAATGTAGCTTACCAACTGCAAAGGCACAAAGAGAAAGAGCAAACCAAGCTCTATGGACCAACCTTGAAGTTCTAGCCCAATATAACCTGCACACCAGATCATATGGTATGAATAACATTATATATATGCACACACACACAAAAATAAAGAGAACCTTGCGTTGGATGTAAGACTGAATATATAGTACTGCTAGGATTTTTTTATATTTTGGTGAATAAGTATTAAATATGCGAATGCTTATGGTATTACTTAACAGTTCGCAAACCTGCCGCAGATTCTGGTTACGGACAAATTAATAGTTGTGAAGAGAATAATGGCAAAAAATAGATTGATTAAAAAAAACAAACAAAACCCCTAAAATGAAAGTACACTATCTCTAAGATGATTGATATATCTCCTTAAGGCTAAAGTCTTTTGATCAAACTCACCAAGGGAGTATGCTGCAAATAATTGGAAAGGACATTAATTAATAAAGGTGTAAAATTGAAACAAAAAAGAGAAGCAAAATCAGTGGATGACTTTTTGTACCGTATACGTATACCAAACTTACCTATTAGGACTTAATTCTCATTTCTCAAAGTGAATTGCACAATCCTCAATCCCTAATCATCCATTGATTCCCAAATTCGAAATCCCTAATAAAAAATATCACCTAAATTTCACAAGATTTATTCATTTACAAATTAATTAGATTTTAAAATTCTAGCACAACAAACCATATTCCAAGCAGACCTATTCAAGGAGATGAACTTACCAAAAGCAACAATCAAAGTGGAAGGAATTGATTTGAATTTACAACGAACACCAATGCGCACTACTCGTCTACCCTCCTAACCTCCTTCAAACTCGCTCTGTAGAAATATATATAAAAAATCAAATTAGCCAGTTCTCGAGACAAATGGGAAATCATCCATTGACATCTGATCTATTTCCTCTACCCTACTCAAAACGGAATGTGAATTGAGATTAGGGCTGAAGCCCCAACATCAGTGAGAACAAGATGCGACTAGGGTTAAGGTTTTTACAGATCCATCAACACGAATGGGTGTTAATAAATTCAAATCCCAAAAACATACCTGCAGGCAATGTGCTCCCTACGAGGCAACGATTCCATCTGTCGAATTAGGTTGCGATGAAGAACAACGAAGCGGCAGTTGAGACCAGGAGGTTGAGGAGGCGGAGGGAGCATGGAGGAGGAGATTTCAGGGGAATTCTGAATTCTTTCAACCTCTTGAATTTGTAAATAAAGAGCGGCATATCCGGGATTCGAACTGGGGACTTTGGGTACTACCCGCAAGTCTTTTTCAGTGAGTAATTCCGGAATGGATGAATTCTTTCAACCTCGCTTGATAGGGTTTACAAGAGAGAGAAATTCAAATAACCCGGATTTCTTAAAGAAATTTTATGCTTTAATAACCCAGGCGTGTTAGTGTCGGATTATTTGATAAAAAAAAATATAACTATATACACCGTATATTCTCCTATCCGGTGTATAAAGGTTATCCTCTTATCTTTTTTTACTATTTAACAGCATTATAACCCATGTAAGGGACGCCCGGGTTATATTTTATGGGTTATTTGGCTAATTTTGTAGTAGTGTGTCAAAATCATTTTCCTCTCCAAATCCCTCTCCTCGTCGTCCAAAACCCTCCCCACATAATCAAATGTTGTTTCTTGTCCAAGGGGCTTGTATATCCACCGCGGAAAGTACAATTCGCTACTATTTTCAACATTTTCGTCTGTCCTCTTCATACAACCAACCATCTCCAACACCATCATTCCGTAACTGAAGACATCTGATTTATGGGAAACAACACCAGGTCCACCGCCAAATTAAATTGTTGTGAAACACCTCAGGTGAAATGTAGCCCGGAGTTCCTCTAACACCGGAGATGGAGACGATGCTTTCCTTTTGCTTGAATGCCTTAGCAAGCTCGAAATCAGAGATCTTTGGAGCGAATTCAGCATCCAGTAGGATATTATGGGGTTTAATGTCAAAGTGCACAATCCTCGTGGTGCAACCTCGATGAAGGTATTCTAATCCCCTTGCAATGCCCACTGCAATCTCAAATAGTTTCTGGAATGACAATGCTTGATTGTTCATATTAACATCCTTTTTGCGGATAAATTTCTCAAGGGACCCATTGGACATGAATTCGTAGACGAGGGCTCCCTTGGGACCTTCAAAGCAAAAACCCAGCAGTGGGACGACGTTGATATGACATGTGTTGTATGTTTATTGCACAAATGTAAGGAATTTGCTTATTCTTTAATGGAATATAAGTCTAGTTAAGTTAGAACCAACATACCTACCGATGCTCACAACCTCGTTTGCAAATTCGTGTCCATCCCCTTTGGATTGCTTCCACACTTTGACTGCAATAATGCGACCATCTTCAAGTTTGCCCTTAAAGACAGTACCATAGCCACCTTCACCTAGTTTTTTCCTTGATGAATTTGTCATCGATCTTCATTATGTTTGCATATCTTCTTGGACAAATTGATTCATAGTTCTTTAATAAATCTTCTACTTGTTGATTTTTCGGTAGTGACTTGCACTTCTGAAAGATGTGCAAGACAAGTTAATAGATTGACATTTCAAGCATTTGATTTACGAGCTAGGTGCTTTTATTTTGCGATATGATAAGTACTTACGAGCTAGGTGCTTCTGAAAGAGGGGCGGCCGGTGAAGGGTGCGGGAGGGGCGGTCGGCGGTGTCCGTATCGCCGATGGTGGCTGTGGGCTGGTGTGGCAGCTTGCTCGGTGGCGGTGTGCTGCGATTTGTCTCCGTTGAGATTTCAAAAAGGTACGATCGAAATTTCAATGTTCTATATATAAATGTAGGTCTTATTGATTGGGATGAATGATATAGGGTGCAAAATTGAGCCCAAATCAGGGTTTGAATCTTGGAAATTTGAAATATGAATTTTAGGGTTTAGGGGTCCGAAAATTTGGGGTTTTCTTGCTTATGGCTTTTAGGGATGGATGATTGTAGGCTAAAGCCCAGCCTGATTTAGTGCATCAAAATGTTGTATCTTCAGATTAAGCTTCTCACTTACAGATTGGATAATTCCAAGCAAAGATAACTAACACAACACCATGAAGATTCAGCCATTCAGGTACAATTTCTGCTTATGAAGGGTATGAGGTTAGTAAGACAAAAAAATCATATGCTTACTGAATCATTAATTAGTCTAATCTCGTTTGATGTTGTTTCTTGGGGGGGGGGGGGTTTAGTCACTTGAATGTATGAGTATGAACATTAGCAAGTTGGGGTTCGATTCTACTGAAAGCACTTTGATTAATTGCAATCAAAATGACTTTTTGAGAAAGGTGAAGACTTATTAAAAAAACCACTAAATTCAATGGGATCAGGTAGGTTTGGTGCGTAAGACTAATTACTGACACTTATATTTACTCCTTGATTATATGCACCAGCTGCACTCATATTTACTCCTTGATTTGTTTTGGGTTCAGGTAGGTTTAGTGCATTTTGTGTCTCCCCTGAAGCAGATGAAGTTGCTGATTTTTCTGTAGCATTCACTGGCTTATATGCACTAGTTGCACTCATATGTACTCCTTGAAAAACCACTAAATTCAATGGGATCAGGTAGGTTTGGTGCGTAAGACTAATTACTGACACTTATATTTACTCCTTGATTATATGCACCAGCTGCACTCATATTTACTCCTTGATTTGTTTTGGGTTCAGGTAGGTTTAGTGCATTTTGTGTCTCCCCTGAAGCAGATGAAGTTGCTGATTTTTCTGTAGCATTCACTGGCTTATATGCACTAGTTGCACTCATATGTACTCCTTGATTTGTTGTTGTCATACGTGCATCAGAAAGCCCATTTCTTGAATTGTCAATTGCATTTTTTTGTCTCTTTATGTCTATTAAACTCTATCAGCTGCTATTTATGTTCTACCGGAACTTGAAGAAAAACCCTTCTATGTTGATGAACCAAATGAAACTCTGGATGAGTCTCAGCTGGAGGCCATTGGAATATGCAAGACTATGGAGGGTAAGTGTAGTCTAAATTTAGTGGATTATCGATACAATCAAAGCAAAAGTGTCTGGTTAAAATTTTAGTTTTTTATTGAATATTTTGGCCTATTAGCTCAATAGGTAGAGCAACGTGCTTAGGCACGAAGATGTGGGTTCAAATCCCACATAGGCTATCTAGACATTGCATTGTTACTTATTAGCTTAGTTGATAAATCTTAATTAATTATACATGATATATAGTGGTCAATTCAGTCTCACAACAACCACCTAAGAATATAAATCAAGTGAAATGGCTAATTTGATTGCACACATCATACATTTACTTACTAATAAGAATAGAGGTATAGTCTTAAATTTAATTGGAGATTAGCCTATGCAGGATTTGAACCTGCATCTTGCGCATGCACACATCGCTTTACCACTTTAGCTAATAGGCTAACAATTTGCTAATGACAAACCACACCTAGACCAAGTATGTTAAACAAAATCTTGCAAAAACACACAATGCAAAAAGCATATGAACTGTACAATTGTGGAATGCATTTTTATTTTCACACCCGAGTATAAATCGGGTCTCATTGCGCAAAAAGCAAGCCAATACCTTAGATCTGAGACGCCCATCAAAAGCATGTTGAATAAAGGTAGTTTTTTGAATGAGCTCTCTTTAACAAATAAACTATAAGAGGTTTTGTGCATGTTAAACATTGGAAAACAGCATTGGCGTAGGAGTTGCAAATTCAAATTGCATAACAAGACAATCAATACTACAAATTTACATACAAAAAAGAACCGCTAATAGTCCTTTGAATTTTTATTTTTTTTGATACAGGTAATAATTTGGATGAGGCTAGTCCCTACTAGACCACCACCCAAGAGCATCCTTACGGATGAGAATACAAAGGTGTCTATCAGTCCGAGCATTTGGAGATGCGCCCGTCGCCAATTTCTTTGTGGTCGGCACATCTGTTAATCTCCCGAAAGCAATGCGAGAGGCTGACATGCTCGAAAGACCATAGAAGTAGTAGAATCTTTGTGGTGAGCATCTCGATTTCCCATGGGCAAGACCAACATCCCTTGATAGCATTGATAACAGTGAGGCAGTCACCTTCAATGTGGATCCTAGATAAACCCAACTCCTTCGCCATCTGGATGCCTAGAAGAAGACCCATAGCTTCTGTCTTGAGCGGCGACCCGAGTGTAATCTGCTTGTCTCCGCAGCTAACTAGCGAACCCCTGTGATCGCGAATGATGAAACCTGCGCCAGAAGAACCAGAGTGATTGAAACTACCATCGAAATTTAATTTGAATGTTCCTTCAGGTGGTTTATTCCATCGCATATGATGTTTCTTTCGGATTTCTGATCCTTTTGGGGTACCATTAGTGCTTGGTTTATCCAAGTGTTTCGTTTTTTTCCCAGTTTATGACTGTTTGTCTTATCATATTTTTCATGTTTTTAATTGTCACATTGTTTTCATTGTCGAAGATTTTCCTATTTCTAGATGTCCAAAGGCACCACCAAGCAGTCGCCAATTTCTTTCTTTGCTCTGGAGTTGTTGTTTCAAAAATTGTTGACATAATTTTCTTTATGTCTTGTTCATTTCTGTCTAATTCGTCCAGTCTTTTTTCTATTTCAGGGTCGATTTTTCGTATGAGATTTCTACTAATGTAACATTGAGTGAATAAATCAAGTGGGGTTTCGCCACACACATCACATAGTTCACAAGCGGAGGGGAGGGCCACTCCTTTATCATTTAGTCTAGTCTTTGTTGGGACTCCATTATTATTCAATTTCCATAGAAAATTCTTTATTTTCGGGGATATGTCTATTGCCCAGATCCATGCCGTGTTGGGTGTTGTGATTCTGTTATTTTCTGTAATGTGTCGGAGCGCACTGGCTGTGCTAAACCATTCAGATTTTTCTTTTATCCAATATAGTCTGTCCTCAATTTGGTTTTCCGGAATGAATGTTTCTTTGATCTTTTCGATGATCGGTGTTGGTAGCATGTCCTGAAGTTCGCTAGTGTTCCAACATCTATTTTCATTTATGTATTTGTCTACCTTATCGCTTCTGTTGATTCAATCTGGTACAAGACATATATTTTCTAGCGTTTCATTGTCCAACCATCTATCCGTCCAGAAGTTGATCGTTTTTCCATTTCCTATCTGCCATATAAGGCCTTTACAAAATTCTACTTTTATCTCCATTAGTTTTTTCCATTGCCAAGACGCTTTTCCTTTCCTTTCGTAGTTTAGGATATGTTCATCTTTCAAGTACTTATGGGATATGGTTTGAACCCAAATATTTTCTGGCTCCGCAAGTATTTTCCATAGTAGTTTCATTTGTAGTGCTGAATTCATGTCTTTTGTTTTGTGGATTCCAGCTCCACCGTTTTCTTTTCTTCTGCATACTTTGTCCCACCCTATTAGCGGTTTATATGACATATCTTTGTTCTAGAAGAAAGTTTTATTTATCTGATCAAGCTCTTTGTGCATCGATTTTGGGAGCATGAAGTTTTGCATGACAAAACTTGGTTTTGCCGCTAAGTTCGTTCTGATGAGAGTGGCCCTTCCTTCTTGGGTTAGCGTGTCAGCGCGCCACTTTGATAGTTGTGATTTTGTCTTGCAGATCGTTTCTTCAAAGGTTATTCTATTGACTCTGCCATTTATGATTGGACACCCCAGGTACTTGTCCAATTTGTTTTGGTATGTGATGTTTGTTAGTCATTGGATTTCTTGTTTCTGAATTTCCGGTACTTTTGGTGTCGTTTGGAATGCCGACTTGTGAAAGTTAACAAGTTGACCCGAGATCGAGGAGTATTCATCAATAATTCTTTTAATTTTAATCGCAGAGGGGTTGCATGCTTTGTCAAATATCATCATGTCATCTGCAAAGGATAGAAATGGAATCCGAGGACCCAGTCTCGTAATATTGAATCCTATTTCTTGGTCTGCTTGATTGCTTTCTGTTTGTAGTTTTCGAGCTAGTATTTCTGCTCCTAAAATAAAGAGGAGTGGGGATAGCGGGTCCCCTTGTCGTAGGCCTCTTTCTGGGTTGAAAGGTTCCGAGGGTCCGTCATTGACTAGGATTGAAAAGGAGACAGTTTTCACGCATTGCTCGATCCAATTACAGAATCTGGTGCAAAAATCGAATTTCTTTAGAACTAGAAAGAGGAAGTTCCATTCAACCATTCATTCCTTTTTTCTGTCTGAATGAGTGGAATATTTCATGGGCAATAAGGATATTGTCCTGAATAGCTCGGTCTGATATGAATGCTCCTTGCAGGGGGTGAATGAGCTTATTCATTACCTTTTTTAGTCTATCCGCTAGGATTTTTGCGATTGTCTTGTATACCGTAGAGCATAAACTTATAGGTCTATAATGAGAAGTCGTTGTCGGGTTTTCTGTTTTCGGTATTAAAGTAATGAATGTCTGGTTGATTTGTTTCAAGATTTTACCGGAGTGGAAGAAACCTTTTATGGCCTTTGTAACAGTTGGTCCTACTATATCCCAATAGCACTGGTAGAACTCAGCTGTCATTCCGTCTGGATCCGGTGATTTGTCTTTTCCAATGTTGAAAATGGCGTTTTTGATCTCTGAGTTTGTGACTTCTTTTATCAATTCTTGGTTATCCGAGTCATTTATTTCCCTGTTTATGAGGTCTAAATAGAGTTCAAGTGTTGTATTGTTGACTTCCCGTTTTTTGAAACGTTGGATGAAATCTTCTCTGATTTCTACTCTAATGTTTGCTTCTCCTGATATCATTTGTCCTTCCGCATTCGATATTTCATTGATATTTTTCCTGTTCCTTCTTCCTGTTACTACTTTGTGAAAGTATCCAGAGTTTGTATCCGATAGTTTGAGGTGCCTGGTTTTTGCTCTTTGACTCCAGTATTGTTTGTGAAAGTTAAGGATTTCTTCTTTTCTTTTTATGATTCTATTCTGTTTTTGAATGTCGGCTCGTGATTGCTGAAACTAATAACATCCTTGAAAAACTTGACAGGACACTTATACAAGAACCAATCTTAAACTGGTTCCCTAATATTCACACGAAAAACCATGCATTTACGACATCAGATCACTGCCCTATTGTGACTGATTTAGACAATCTAGAACAACACAAAGCTCAACCATTTAAATTTGAAAAGATGTTGTTAGAAAGACAAGACTATAGGAATATTGTAATACAATCATGGCGGGCCCAATTCCCTGGCTCACACATGTATAATCTAGGCAAGAAAACTCAAAACTTGAAAAGACTAACAAAAGAGTGGAACAAAAAGACATTTGGGAATAGTCCTTTGAAAATGAACAAACATATATATAGGCAATCATCTTTTCTATAATTCTAAATCTTCTAAAAGGAGCAAAAGAGCCAAGTGAAGTCACCACGGACAAAGACTAATAACAATTTAAACCTGAAGCATCGGCATTTTATGACTTTGCTACTTTATTTTTGTCCAAAGACAATTAATTAGTCTTACGCAACAAACCTACCTGATCCTATTGAATTTAGTGGGTTTTTAAACAAGTCTTCACCTTTATCAAAAAGTCATTTTGAAAGCAATTAGTCAAAGTGCTTTCACCAGAATCGAACCCCAACTTACTATTGTTCATACTCACATACATTCAAGTGACTAACCCCACCCCCCCACCCCCCCGAAATAACATCAAAAGAGAATGGACTATCTTATTAGGGAATTAATGTATGCATATCATCTTCATCCACTCCTGATGTCCTAATTGATGATTCAGTAAGCATATTTTTTTTTACAGGTTAAAACTTCAATAACCTCATACCCTTCATCAGCTGAAATTGTACCTAAACCTTCATGATGTTTGGTTGGTTATCTTTGTTTAGAATTATCCAATCTGTAAGTCAGAAGCTTAATCTGCACATACTACATTTTGATGCACTAAATCAGGACGCCTACAATCATCCATCCCTACAAATCATAACTAAAAAAGCCCCAAATTTTCGGACCCCTAAACCCTAAAATTCATAATTCAAAATTCCAATATTCAAACCATGATTTGGGCTCAATTTTGAACCCTAGATCGTTCATCCCAATCAATAAGAACTACATTGATGGATAGAACATTGAAATTTCGATCGTACATTTTTCAAAACTCAACGGAAACAAATCGCAGCGCACCGCCACCGAGCGAGGCGCCACACCAGGCCAAAGCCACCGTCGACGACACAGACACCGTCGTCCGTACCTCCCACACCCTTCGCCGCCGCTGGAGCCACCAATTGTCGCCGACGCCTCTGTAGTTCTTCTCCTCCCTCTCCTATCGTCTTCTCTTCTTTTGTCTCGTGTTTTTCTCTAGCCTGAAACTTCGTGTGTTTTAGTTTTGAAAAGGCTCCACAAGTTTACATAATATTACAGTATTTTCCACTTATAGCTTAAAACTGACGATTTTTTGCCAAAACAAAAGTTTTGGACGCGAGATGAATTTTTTGCAAAGCTCATGGTTACCCAGCGAAATATTAGAAACTTCTGTTTACCACGCGGATTAGGCTTAACCACAGGGTTACCTCACGAAAAATCTAAATTTTTTTTTGAAGAGGAAATTGTTACTCACCCATATAACGAAACAATATAATACAGATCTTTGACAGCTTGACTTTATTTAAGGGGTGATTTATTTCTCACAACAACCACAAACCACAATTTCAAATCACAAACCACAAACCCTAACCGAAATTTCCCCCAAATTGATTATCAAATCCAAAAATTCTAGTCTAAATGGATTCTCAACTCAACGAATTGATCAAGACCAATCAAATTAAAAGAAGAGGAAGAAACTAACTAAAAAGGATTGAACCACAAACAAGATGCGGACTGCGGGAGTCGGGAGACAATAGACAAAAAAGAGGTGTGGGAAGCGGTGGTGTTGGGTGCGGCGCCAATGCCAGGGTCGATCGGAGGTGGAACTTGGCGGCGACGGCGGTCAGGTCGGGAACTCAGCGTTTCGCTTTCGCTCTCTGTGAATGTGAGTGCTGGACTGCTAGTGCTTTTGTTTCGGCGCGTCCGTGAATTTCTTAGAACCATTAAAAAAAGGGGTGATTTCTAGAAAGATCATATTTAAGAGTTTTATTAGGAAAATGTTCACCAAGGGCTCCAAATTAGCAAAATGTCCACCGACTCCTATGCGGAGCCAAATCTCCTGTCCTCAACCTTGTCCCCCATTCTTATCCCCCAACCCCCTCCAAGAATTAAAAAAAATGAGATTTCAGTGAAAGGGGACGGGAAAGGAGGACGAGATCGGGGACAGACGATTTACACTCCCCCTATGCCCCTGTGCCCCATCCCCATGTGCCCCCTCCGGAAAGGAGGACGAGATCGTACCCTTTTTTTTCACGTTGCTAAACCGAATTTGCTTAAACCGTATTATTGAAACAGAGTTACTTTTTTTTTCTTTTTTTTTCGCGTCACCCCTTCGACATCGGAGTTGCTGAAACCGAATTGCTTAAATCGGAATTTTTTTTTTTTTTGAATTAGCCAAAAAATAGAAAAAAAAATTGGAGAATAGCCAAAATCCCAAAGTATTTAGCGATTTAGCCAAAGTGGGGTAAAGTCGCGGTTTGAAATAACGACTTTACCCCGGGTTTAAAAAAAATATATATAATAGGTAAGTCGGTGTTTCAAACAGCGACTTACCAATTTCTACTTTTTTTAAATGCCATTTTAAATCAAAAACCAAAAAAAAATCCAAACAAAAAATATATATATTGGAGAGTCTCTTTTTTATTTTATTTTTTCTTCAAAACGTTGAAGAACAGGCGGAGAGGTCTCTTCCTCCGGCAAAGTTGCTAGCCCGCGCCCCTCTCCCTCACCCTCGCCCTCGCCCTCACCGCGGATCCTGAGCCTCTCTACTAGCCGCTGCAACCGGCTCGCCCTCGCCCCCGCTCTGCTGGCCGCTGCTCCTGCTCCATCTTCCTCCAGCAACCGGCTTGCCCTCGCCCCCACTCCCTCGCCCATTCTCCGCCGCGGATCCAAATTGAATATCAAAGACCCTTTTCAAAACCCTAACACTGGTCGAGAAAGATGAAGCAGGAGGAATTTGCCCTCGACCGCCACGATTTCATCGAATTGATGGTCGTTGATGGATGTTTCATCATCGGTTGTGAGGCTTATTCGGAGGAATTTGAGATGGTTCCAATTGAGCCCGCCGATCCCATTCTCTCGTTGTCACCCTCGACCTCTCCCACAACTAGTTCTCTTTCATCTCTCCGGTTCCAATTAAGCCCGCCTCCTATTATATTATTTTTTTAAATTTTGGGGTAAAGTCGTTGTTTGAAACAACGACTTTACCCCACTTTGGCTAAATCGCTAAATACTTTGGGATTTTGGCTATTCTCCATTTTTTTTCTTCCGTTTTTTGGCTAATTCGAAAAAAAATTCTTTTTTTTTTCTTTCTTTTTTTCCCGTCACCACTTCTTTCTTTCTTTTTTTCCCGTCACCACTTCGACACCAGAGTTGCTGAAACTGTGTTGCTGAAACTGCGTTGTTGAAACTGTGTTGCTTTTTTTTTTCCTTTTTTTTTCACGTCACAACTTCGAGACCGGAGTTGCTGAAACCGTATTACTGAAACAGCGTCGCTGAAACCGGAGTTCCTTTTTTTTTCTGCGTCACCACTTCGACACCGGGGTTGCTGAAATTGTGTTGAGGGATATAAAATTTAGTCTATGCGGGATTCAAACCCACATTGCGCATACGCACATCGCTATAACATTGAGCTAGGAGGCTTGTAAAGGAGATTTAAAGCAAGGAACATCAAAATTCATTGTAGTCTACATTTCAGCAATTGCTGAAATTGTCAATATCTTAATCGAAACCATGCAAGACATTAGACAACTAAAATGCAACTGGATGGGGACATGAGTTGATGGAGGCAACATGAAGGGCCTGAGAGGAAGGAGTGGTGATGGGTGAAGTGTTTGGGGTGGGGTTGTCGACGGGAGAATTTTTACTGGTCGACATTGAAACTAGGAGGGAGAGGTTTGAGTTTGAGAAAGTAAATCTGATACCATGTAAGTGATTGAGAAATCCCACTTGGATTGCCTGATGTGTATTGAAGGGAATATATAGTTACATAGAGCGTATTATGTACAGTGTGAACAAGCAAATCATATCTAAACAAGATGATATATATTCCTGATTTGTATCTATCGTATTCCTGATTTTCAGCTAACTAAAACAGACATTTTCGACATCCCAAATTGATTTTGCTTTGGAGAAGCAAGAGAGGGGGAGCCATTGGCGAGGGATTGAGAATACCTGAGAAGCTGTTCGACCACTGCCGTCGTCGGAGGAGGTCTAGTGTTGTTCTTTTGTCAATGCTTCAACTTCTTCCACCAATGCTTCACCTTCTCCACTGCTTCTTCAGGATGATGTGGCCTTTTGTATTCGAGATTGGAGCGGAGGGCAAAATTGGGTGAAGCTTTGCTCCACCTCGTCCACCAACTCATCTGAACGTACAAGAACCATCCCATCCCCATCCTCTCCACCTGCCCCTAACCATCCCCTCCATCTCAACGAAAGCAGGTTGGCGCGAAACCCGAAAACCACCACCACCCCTTATCTATTAATATTACTAATTCCGCTAGCATTTTACTGACGTGTCACACCTACAATTAAAGTTGAATTTTTTATTCAAATGAGATTTTCTTATTGGTCAATATTATTATGGAAACTTTAAAATATTTGTTTCCTAATTTAAATATGATTTGAATCCATTTTCTTTTTTTTATTTTCGATTAAATTGCCGTAAATATTGAGACATGTTTCCATTTTTTTTTCCCGATTGCAATATATCTATCTATCTATTAATATTACTAATTCTACTAGCATTTTGCTGACGTGTCACGCTCACAATTAAAGTTGAATTTTTTTATTCAAATGAGTTTTTCTTATTGGTCAATATCATTATGGAAACTTTAAAATATTTGGGGGTATTTGCAAAACTAACCTAAAAAACCGGTTGTGTTGCCCTCTCTATCCCTTCTCCATATTATTTGCAAAAGGGTAGGCCAAATTGTTTTAATTTTGCATCCCAACCGGTTACACAAAGGGTAGGCACCGGTTGCATTGATGGAGGAGAGAGAGGGAGAGAGAGGGAGGCGTGTTGATGGGGAGAGAGTTGACAATTTTGAAAAAAAACTGTCACCTCAACCACCTAGGAGAGTGGTTTATTAAAGGGGTAGTTGAGCCCGATTGTTTCTACATCTCTCTCATACATCTCTCTCATCTCTCTCATACATTTCAAACTTTGAAAACCGAAGGAAGAAGCGGAAGGGTTTCGATCAAGAAGTAGAGAAAGGCGGTAGAGGAGACGACGAAGAAACGGATATCAAGCCCTAACGCCCCTGCACACAAGTGACGACAACAAGTCAGTAAAGCCTAAACCCTAAAGCCCCCGAATTCTTTTCGATTGAACACAATATTAGGGCGAGAACTGTAGTTTCAGATCCAAATGTGTTTGCCATTGTTTGGAATGTAGAAATCAAGTAAATTGCGCAAAGGTATATGAGGTTCCCTCTGTCATGTGAATTTCAACCATCGGCATGTACACATGAAGGGCTGGAAAGTTTCCGAAAGGAAATTGACGAAGGGGATAGAATGGAAATTGGGGGAAAATAACAATTGGTCTTCAACATTGGCTGGGGTTAAATGGATAAATTCGGGGACAACAACAATTGGTTGGATGGAGAAATTGGGGGATTTGGGGGAATTATCGACATTGGAAGATTTGGGGGTTTTGGGGAAAGGCGCTTGCGTCTTATGAAAATAGGGCCAAGGGGAGTTCGAAATGTTTACTTTTGAGACGCCTTCCAACATTGGACTGAGTTCAGGGGAGACTTGATTACATCTCATGCTTGGATTATGTCATGTTTTTACTAGTGAAATGTCACGTTTAGAACATTTACTGTCATGTTTAGAACATTAACTGTCATGTTTTTACTAGTGAAATGTCATGTTTATAACATTTGCTGTCATGTTTGTTGATAGTTCTACGGTTTTGCTTCCCAATTTTGCAGGATATCAAGGACAGGCGAACATGTCGACTTCCCGGTCTGTAAGAAGAGATCCCCATTCACAGACAACAGGCGAGGTACGATGTGCATAGTCTTGATCAAAGGAATATAGTCGTGTCGATGTGCGAGTGACAGTTGTGCGTTATTTTTGCAGGCCATCTATGCGGTCCCCGAGGACCAGCACTACAAGGGCCGTGTAAACCAGTACGGGCGGCCGGCAGTACTTGCAAACCTGGACAACTACCTAAGCGAGGGGGACTGAAAGAAGTTGACGGCAAGCCCGTCGGCCGCCATTGCGAGGCTTGGTTCACGTGTCCAGTTCTCAGCCCAACTGGTGCACTACGTTCTGCAACGCTAGCTGCGGACGAGAAAGGAGCATGAGAGCTGGTACATGATACACGGCAAAATAGCTCGGTTCTCCATCCCAGAGTTCGTGCTGGTGACCGGGCTTAAGTGCTCATTCATGTTGCTGCCCGAGGAGAATGATGGGGACAGGTCGGCCGTCAAGCACTTCTTTGGGGTGGAGAAGATGAGGATGGAAGAGTTCGAGGTTGCATTCCTAGTGGCGATGAAGGGCAGAGAGCATTCGCCCGCGATGAAGTTTAAGTATGTGTTACTGATGCTGGTTGAGGGTGTGCTATTTGGGAAGGATCCCCGCAACTACATTCATGGATGGGTGGTGAATATGGTGGCCGACGTCGACGGTTTCTTGCGATTCCCGTGGGGCAGGCACTGCTACGAGAGGACCCATGAGTTCCTCAAAAACGCTGTTGAGCGCAAGCTCCAGCATGGGGTCCAGGGCCCTCGGCCGTCATATTTTTTAGCTGGCTTCCCCCTCGCCTTTCAGGTAGTGGCTTATATTTCAACTGGACATGCATATAATATAACTGGACACGCTTAGAAATTAATTGGACACCTTTATATTTGAACTGGACACGCTTATATTTAAACTGGACAGGCTTATATTTACACTGGACAGATATTGACATCCATGCCCTGTGGTTTATGTAGTTGTGGGCTTACGAAGCTTTCTATCTAATCCGATCCCAATTTGCTTCCGTCCTTGACGTGAATGCCCACCCTCGGTGCATGCGGTACGCGTCGAAAGAGCACAACATCAAGTACGAGTTAATCGTCAGCCTCATGGTGGAGGAGAAGGACGAGCTAAAAAGCTTTGACCTTGAAGACAGTGTGCAGACAGTGTTAATCCCCGATGAGTTTGAGGCGAAAAAACGGGTGATGCACGGGGCTGTCTACCCTAGAGAGAAGACCGATTTGTTCTTCGACAACCTCCGTGTAGAGTACAGGAAGGGTGTGCACACGAGGGCGACAACGGAGACCGCCACCCAGGCACCGACCCAAGCAACCCCTACGCAGGAAAACACACAAGGGCCATCGGTGGGTGATTTCTCACTGATGTTGTCGAAGATGGATGGCCTGACAAGGGAATTAAGAGCTGACTTCGCTGCGAGGATCAAACCCCTTGAGGATGCCATCCGCCAGCTTCAGAGGACGGGGAGGGAGGGACTGGACGAGTCCAACCACGCAGTCTCGCTGGGAAGGGCGGAATCATCGACGACGAAGGAGGTAAGAGTTTCGTTCGCATGGAATAGCACCTTTGGGTACCCAATACTGTGCTTATGCTGATGTTTGCAGGTTGAAGAAAAAGCGCAGAGAAAGGAGAGTGAGCAGCATCACCAAGTGGATGAAGAACCAAAGCCAAAGGATAGTGAGAAACAGGGCCAAGCGGATGCGAGCAAGGACCAGGAGATCACCAATGAGGTAGCTGGGGACAAGGCGGAGAAGGACCAAGGGGATGAGAATAAGGAGGAGAACAAAGGGGATGAGAACAAGAACCAGGACAAAGGGGATGCCGACAGAGTTTCTCAGGACAAGAGGGGGGAGAAGGACGAGGAGGTGAAGAAGGCCAAGGTGGGGAAGAAGGGCAAGAAGCCACCCAAGGGGAAGAAGGACGGCAAGGGGACAGCCGACGTTGCCCACGTCCCCAAACAGACAAGCGCTGAGGCATGTCAATTCCCTTAAACTGTCATGTTATGGATACTCAACTGTCATGTTATGGTAGTTAAGTGTCATGTTAAAATTTTCGAATTGTCATGTCCCTTTCAACCGTGTGTGCATGACGATGGTGACCGGGGTGCCCAAGGTTTGACGAAGCCCAAAGGTGGCCGCATGGATAAGAAGGGGCAAGCGGCTCTCGGCAATGCACCCACCCAGAAAACAAGCAAGGTATGTCACCTCACTTCGAACGTTAATATTGTCCAGTCAAAATTTTCCTGTTGTCATGTTGAAATTTTCCTGTTGTCATGTTGAATTGTTCCTGTTGTCATGTTCAAGTATTCCCGTTGTCATGTGTGTGCAGGGTGACATGGACACGGAGGACACCTCTCAGGTCGAGCCGCTAACGCGGAGGGGGACGAGAGCCCGTAAGGCTAATGCTGCATTTGCTGGGCACGAGGTCACTCAGCCTGTGAAGAAGCCACGGGTGAGCAAGTCCAAGACCAAAAAGGACGCCATTGTCCTGGGCCTTCTGACTAGGGCAGAGTTGGACGCCTACGAAGCTTGGATGAAAAAGGGCACAACTCCTACACGGTCTATCGAGGGTACCCTCCTCGAGAAGAAATTCTTCCTGGACCTAGAGGCGCCGAGGAACTGGGTAACCTCTGATGTAAATCTCCTCCCCGCACAAGTATTTTTTGTTACCTCACATATCGAGCATCTCCCCCTGATGTACCTCTGACATGCGAGTTGTGATCCGCATCACATCGAGCAGGCATGCGCAATCCTTCGCAGGGCCATACTCACTGACCCGATGTTCGCCTCCGTCGTCGTGCTCGACAATTTCTTCCGGGTTTTGCTGGAGCGTCATACAGGCTTGGTGGTAGAGGACGAGCTGAAGCTGTACATGGATGGTGTGCTGCCAGAGCGGTTTCCCAAGCCGTGGGCCTCCGTGGACCGCATCCTGCTCCCCTGGAATTTAAAGAATGAGCACTGGGTGGCTCTAGAGATCAACTTCACCGAATGGACCGTGCTTGTGTTTGACCCCGATACGAACTTGATAAGAGAGTGCCAGCTGACCCAATTGCTGAAGCCCGTGACGCACGTCCTGCCCACCATGTTCGCCGTCCACCAGGAGATGCATGCCAAGCACAAAGCCAATGTTGCCCGCCCCCTCACCCTAACTCGCGTGAAGGGGATCCCGCAAAACAAACAATCGTAAGTCCTTGTCCCGCGTCCCTCTTTTTTTGTAATGTTACCGAATATCCACTGACGCAAATGATGATCGTGTTCAGTGGAGACTGTGGCCCTACATGATCCGGTACATGCGGCAGCTCGCTATGGGGGACCGCGTCTTCGATGGCTTGGACGACGACTTCATCGCTGCATACCGTCAGCTCCTATAGTCCTATGCGTCTCTATCTTCCACCTTGGCTTCGGTGTCAGCAGCGATCCTAAGTAGTCCCCTCGTCATTATGTGAAGTAGTGAACATTGTTGGTTTATATGGTTGTAGTTGCCGTTAACATCAATACTCTGTTTGGATTTCGATGTTTTGATGACATTTCTACCTCCTTTTGCTGTGTTTGAGATTGATGTTTTAGATTGTCGTTTTAGATGGATTATTGCCATCATTAATGTTGAACATCTTTCGTTACCTCTGTTGTTTGATATGGATTATTTAGGTTTGTTGATATTGTTAATCACAAACACTTAGGAAAAACTTATCAACAAATACGTAAACACTGTCATGTCAACAACATTACCCGTCATGTCTTAAACACTACCCGTCAAGTTTGAAACAAGTGACATACCAGTTACTAGCAAAAAGGTACGACGACCCACACATCAACACACTTACGTACATAGACGCGGTAGTAACCCCATCTTGGACTTCATGTGCATCTGAATAAAACCCAAAACCCACAGACGCTATCTAGTCTAGCTGACCAAAACCCAAAACCCACATATGCATTAACGTCATGTTAATCCTAGTTGGTCGTCATGTTTTTCCTACCAGAACGTCATGTCTTGTCCCATATATTGTCTAGTTCGTCCGGCGCTTGTATCTCCTTTCCCACTGCGAGGGTTAACGTCTAGTCTTGTGTCTACCCGGACGGGCCTTCACACTGGGCGGGAGGCAGGTCTGTTTGGCAATTTCCGGGGGCACCCTCCATGTGTTTGGAGACGGAACTGGGTAAAAAACGTCTGCGTATCAAGCACGCCACGCCTCTCCCTTGTAGAAGTCGTTCACTAGTGAGTGGACATCGACCCCGCGTAATTGTGCAGCAACCAGTGCGTGCGCACAGGGGTATTGGTCGACGTTGAACCGTGTGCAGCTGTATAATCGTCCCGTGAGGTTGACAAGCCAAATGGAATGACCATTGCGGACCTCGAACTCGTGGGGGCTGAGCGGCCTGGCCAACAAGGACAGAGACTTAGCGAAGTTTGTTTTAATGGCATTAGCGACCCAATCGCTTACAACTTTCTCAGGTTTTGAGGTGATCTCTCTCCGCTTCACGAACCAGTCCCCGAAGTTTGTTTTAATGGCATCCATCAGCGCGGTGAGTGGTAAGTCCCGAGGATACTTGAAAACCGAGTTGAAGCACTCTGAGTTATTCGTGGCGGTTATGTTGTACCTGTTACCCGGGTAGCACGCCCTTGCCCACTTTTCGAATCCGGCCTCCCGTAGGTATTGGCCCGGGGCGGGAGAAACCGCACAGAAGTCATTGTACAACGACTGGAACTCGTCGTATGTGTATGCTTTGACCATGGAGAAGTATTGGTCCTTCATAGTGCTGATTTTGAACCGAAATCAGACGTTCTGCCATAAGTGTCATGTGCATATGCCGTGCTTGGCGAAGACATAGCTGTCCCGTATTCCCTTCTCGATGCTAATATGGCGGTCAGATACCCACATGAGATCAGTCGTGTCTTCAACAACATGCAGCATCTGCCTGAAGAAGAACCCCCACGACCCATCATTCTCTCCGTCAACCATTGCGAATGCAAGTGGGTAGACAGAGTGGTCGGCATCTTGTGCAGTCGCGAACAGGAGGCACCCTCGGAACTTCCCCTTCAGGAACCCCCCGTCCACTGACACCACCTGCAAATTCAATAACCCCAATGGTTACCATTGTCATGTCGTTATTGACTAATGTCATGTCATATAACCTATATGTCATGTTATTCCCTGAGGACGTCATGGAAGGTAGTTGGTCGCTGTAATGGTAGTAGTTGTATGAGTTTAACGGCTTTGTAGTAAAGGACACACAAGGTACGGAGAATGAGGGACTGACCTTTCTTAGGTAAGGGACCGCCCTCCGCCACACTCCAAGGCTGACAAACGCATACTTGAATCGTCCTTCTGTGTCGCGTTCTATCCTGGTGTACGTGCCAGGGTTGGACTGCTCCAGCATGTGCATGTACGAGTACATCCTCTGGTAGCTTTCCTCGTCCGTCCCGTAGGTGGTGTCCCTCGCCTTCATGGCAGCTCGCCGCGCCTTCTAGTAACTGGACGGCACCCCCAGCTGGGATTTCGTCAGAGCATGCACTTGCTCCGGCACAAGGGCCTTCTTTGAACCAACGAAACTGCACATGGACAGGCGCATTGGGTTAGTGTTTATCGAAGTACCTGTCCAGTTTTATGACATTTCCTGTCCAGTTATATGTAACCAGCGTCCAGTTATAAACAACATACTGTCCAGTTCGGTTGGTTAGAGCGAAGGAGATACCTGTCCACTATGTGTTGCCCCACCTGGGTGTATGTCGCACGACGCTTTTGTGTCATCATGTCGGTCAAGTCACACGTGTGCTCGTCCACAAGCTTGGAGATAATCCAAATCCGCGTTTTCTTGTATGTGGAAACCCGACAAAGCCACTTGCAATTGGGACCACCGCAGCGCACAACATACAAGCTCTTCGTCGACTTGTTCACCTTGGTCGTGAAACACCTAGATAGGGCCGCCCACTTGATTGTCTGTTAGACCTCCTCCTTCAACCGAAACACTTTTCCCTCCCGGAGCTCATCCGTGTGCTAACGGGGACCCAATGGGTTCACCGCAACCATTGGTTCACTTTCCACACCCTCCGTATTCGATCCCAACTTCTGTTTTCCGCGTGCGTGTGCTTCCTCTATTTCCCTCACAGCCTGCTCGGCCTCAGTATCCCATGACCACGACTTGGTCGGAACTACGCACCCGAGCTCCATCTTCACCGCATTTGGTAGTACCTCATCGTCGTCGGAGGAGCTCCCGATGTCAATGGGCACCCGTCCATCTCCACCAGGTGGAATAACTTCATCTTCCGGGTCACTGCTGACAGAAATGACTTGCTTCCCACGTCTTATTTCCTCGGCTTTCTTTGCCTTCTTTCGCAACTCGAACTCCAACTCCTCAGGTCGCCCGAACTCGCCGGTACTATTGTGTAACTGGACACATTCGTTTTCGAACTGGACGCATTGGGCATCTAACTGGACGCCAGTTTGTTTCGACTGGACACGTCCGGCTACCAGGACTTCGTCTTCTTCACCACCAGCCAATTGGATGGTTGTATGTGCGTGATTTTCTTGGGTTATAGGCGGCCCAGTTAATGGCAGTATAAATTCCTCACCTCCCGTCGTTGAGAGACCCACCCCGACGGAGCCACCCGTTGACGACCCTTGTGTAGGTGCCACAGTGATGTCACAAAGCTTGGTTCGCAGGGAGACATGGAGGTCGACAGGCCACGATCGTTCTCCAGTGAGTCCGTTGTCAAACTTGAAGGCCTGCAGGTCTTCGTCATCTCCTATTGCATATGGACTGCACCCGCCCTTCTTCAGCTTCCCATATGTGAGCTCCTCCTCATGCCGTCTCTCATCGACGTTAAACTTTTCCATCACGAGTTTCTTTAGTGCAACGTAGTCGATACGTTCGTCCACCAACAGAGCCTTCTGGCTCCGTGACCCCTTGAAGACCCAACCGCCTTCTTCGCAAGCCCACCATCCTCCGAACACCACAGTCAGACATACGATTGTCTTCTCCCCTGTTCATTTACATAGAGAGGGGATACAGTAAGTTTACATTAAGCTGTAGAAAAGTTTTTTTTCTCTTCATCTTCCTTGAGAGACTACTTACCCATTTTGTATCTGCATGCGGTCGCAACTCCGTCCAGTCTATTCCACCAGCTGTCACATTGTTTGTTGTTGGTTGTCACGTTGTTCTCTCCCGGTTGTCCAGTTAATATTAACTCGTAACGCTTCAACTTTAAGATAAACCCCGACCCACTTGCTTCTTCTACATTGGCTACTTTGTGAATCTTCAGATTTTTTTTCCACCTGGTACCCATTAAATGTCACCCCCATCATTCCCTCCCATATCCTTATATAGATCCTCAAATCATTGTCCACCAACCCTCCTCCTTCACTCTTTGCCGGCGCTTCTCCTTCCTCCTTTTCATTCTCCTACTGCAGTGCATTAATGTGGAATAATCATTGGACTGAGGTGGAGCTTCAATGCTTATATACTCTCCCCCTCTTCCCTCCTCCCTCCTCTTCCTCTTCGGGATTTTTTTGCGCAAATTTTTGGCGGGATTTTTCCTTCCCCGGACTGTTCAGAGAGTCCTTATCAAACTCAATTAGCTTTCTCTCTCTTTGTCTAATCAAACTCAAAAGCTCCCTCTCTTGCCTCTCTCCTCTCAATGGACGTCTCTCTCTCTCTCTCTCTCTCTCTCTCTCTCTCTCTCTCTCTCTCTCTCCCCTTCCTTTTCTCTCTCTCGCCTTCCTTTTCTCTCCCTCGCTGAGGTGTCATGGTTGGCCCCCACTTTCCCAACCTGTTACCTGCTGGGCAGGTTTGACGGATAACCGGTTTCACCCCATTTTAATCCGGGTTGGGTTAACCTTGCAACGCTTTTCGGTTTTTGGGTTACCTTGTGCAATTCCCTCAAATATTTGTTTCCTATTTTAAATATGATTTGAATCCATTCCCTTTTTTTATTTATTTTCGGTTATATTGTCGTAAATATTGGGACATGTTTCCATTTTTTTTTTCCGATTGCAATATATCTATCTATCTATCTATTAATATTACTAATTCTGATAGCGTTTTGCTGACGTGTCACGCCTACAATTAAAGTTGAATTTTTTTTATTCAAATGAGCTTTTCTTATTGGTCAATATCATTATGGAAACTTTAAAATATTTGTTTCCTATTTTAAATATGATTTGAATCCATTTCCTTTTTTTATTTATTTTCGGTTATATTTTCGTAAATATTGGGACATGTTTCCATTTTTTTTTCCGATTGCAATATATACTCCCTCCGTTCAACAAAACTTGACGTTTTACTATTCATGCACGCTTTTTTAGGAGCTAAAAACTATATAAAATATCGACTTTTTAAATAATTTTTTTTAACAATTTCGTAGTTATTATTAAAAAGTACAAACTTGTTAAAAAAAACTTTTTTAAAAAATGAATATTTTATATAGTTTTTATCATTCTAAAAAAGCGTGTATGAATAGTAAACGACAAGTTTTGTTGAACGGAGGGAGTATCTATCTATCTATCTATCTATTATCTATCTATTAATATTACTAATTCTGCTAGCATTTTGCTGACATGTCACGCCTACAATTAAAGTTGAATTTTTTATTCAAATGAGATTTTCTTATTGGTCAATATTATTATGGAAACTTTAAAATATTTGTTTCCTAATTTAAATATGATTTGAATCCATTCCCCATTTTTATTTTCGATTATATTGCCGTAAATATTGAGACATGTTTCCATTTTTTTTTCCGATTGCAATATATCTATTACTAATTCTGCTAGCATTTTGATGACGTGTCACGCCCACAATTAAAGTTGAATTTTTTATTCAAATGAGATTTTCTTATTGGTCAATATTATTATGGAAACTTTAAAATATTTGTTTCCTATTTTAAATATGATTTGAATCCATTCCCTTTTTTTATTTTCAGGTATATTGCCGTAAATATTGAGACATGTTTCCATTTTTTTTCTGATTGCAATATTCTCATAATTCGTCTACATACATTGAACTTAAATTTGAATCTTGGTATATTTTATTTTTGGAAATTTATACTCTACATAGACCCATATCCAATTGTCAATTATAAAATGCTACGGAGCATCAATTAACTTTTACATATGTTCATATTTTCTCACCAACCATGCAAGTATTTCATTTTCAAATAAATTAATCAAAGATGTACTCGGATTGACTGCATTCATTATCTTAACGGATTGAATTCATTTAAATCTTTGTTTATTATATCACATTTATCCCAATCATGTTAAAATTTTCTACTCTCTATTCGTTTAGCTAAATATGTTTTGTTACGATGGTAAAAATTATATAAAATATTATTTTTTTCAAAATTTTTATAAATTAATTTCGATAATAGGTAATCTACTAATAATATTAATTCTACTATCGATAATAGGTAATCTATTAATAATATTAATTCTACTGATTTTATTCTTGGATATTGAAATTGTTGATTTATCATATTTAACCGATTGCAATATTCCCCACAATGCCTACATACAACGAACATGTAATAATCAATTTGTAAATATTTATTTTAGACATATTAAATGACTATCGAAAAATAAATAATATTTTAAGACTCACAAGCATTACTAATGCTTATTTTGCATCTTGGATGAGGCTTCTTAGATCACTTTTCTACCTTTAATGATCTTTTTTTTACCATCTTACCTTTATTTTCACTATTTATTTCTCTCTCTTATAACCACCTTTCTCATGAAAATAATGAATAAGTTATGTACATCTACATAATTTCAAAATTATTCACACAATCATGTGCTTATGATTTTTTAATATTAGTACGAGAGCTTATATTTTACTTTTTAGATCTAGTTTACCTTATTAAATCATTTTCAAAAATTTTATCGTATCTCTTTCCAACTAATTTATAAATTATAAAAAAATACTTTATACATATTTTTGTTGCAAACACGTATATATATTAATATAGTATTATATAGATATATAAAATGATGTTTAAATTAAAATGGATCAAGCTCCCGTGCCTTCAAGGCACGGGTATTACACTAGTATTTCCTATAACCCCGTCCACCCCCTTTTTTTTTCACATGAAAACACTAGATTGAGAAACTAAATGTTGGAGGTGGTGCCTACTCTATTGAGATACTCCATCCGTCCGCGAAAACTTGTCATTTTAGAGGTTCGATTTTGTTCATAAAAACATGTCATTGTAGGTATTTTTGCTTTCACTTTACGAAAATGCCATTGACATGATTGATGAGTTGTGAGTTGTGGTTTTCGATAAAGTAAAAAGTAGAATAATAAATGAGGGTAAATTAGTAAAAAATGGAGTAGATTATTGGATTTCTTAAAAATTGTGTTAAGGGCTAAAATGACAAGTTTTCGCGGACGGAGTATTATTCTGATAAGATTGTTTCTTTTGTATTTACCTGGGGTACTATCTTGTGTTGAGTATTTTATGTGGATCTTGTACGTGGATATATATCTCGTGGATCTTGTGCAGGACCTTCGTCTTAGTCCTTCGAGAACAAGGTCCTGCAGAACCTATTTACACAATGGAAGGTAGCCGGATATAGATTGGAATCGCGAACTTGCTTTCCGAAATGCCCCTTATATGAACCCAAGGGAATCCACAAAAGCATAAATGAGATAAGACCAACCCTCGATTCATACCTGATCTAGAGATCGTGAATCACACTATATCGTGAATGAGACCCAATTCAGATCGAAATCCAACCAATTTGAGATTTATTTGGACCGAATCCCACCTGATCCGATCAAATCCGGAGCAGAAATTTTATCCGAGTTGATTCGATTTATCAGTGACCCGATCCGACTCAAACGTGATCGATCCGAACCCGACCGAATCACTCGAAGTCTCGAATCGTCAGCTCTAGTTACAGTAGAAAATGCAGACAAGTTAATAGATTGACATTTCAAGCATTTGATTTACGAGGTGCGCTTTAATTTGCAATATGATAAGTACGTACAGTAGCATATAGTTTTTAATTATTTTTTTATGAGAATTATATTTTTCTTAGGACCTGCACAATTTTAACGCAAATTTCAATTATTACTCACCCATATAACGAATTAAACAACATAATACGGATCCTTGACAGCTGGACTTTTCAAAACATCTATAACAAAATTTCTTAAAACCATGAAAAAAACCAAGTGACATTAACTTGGCTTTTCTGGAAGGGTCATATACTCATATGAGCTGAGACCATGTTGTACATGAGAATCAGACGAATCAAAACTCATTTCAGCCACATCAGCAATTATTCCTGACACGTCAGTTTTTTACATTTTTCATTCACAACAGAGAGTCGCGCGACTCTTGTTTCACTTTACACTTTTATTTATTTATTAAGCAAAATGTTGATTTATTTTACTTAATTTTTTTTGTTAATAATATTATTAATATTAATATTAATATATATCATTAAAATAAAAGACATATAATTAAATTTAAAAATATTTTATTAACTTGATACACTGAAAAACACCAAAAAAAATTACAACTTAAACTTGCAAACAACATATTAAATTTGAAACAACAAACACTCGTACAATAAAATTAAACGTCATCTCCGGGAGTGCCAAATTTCATGTTTTAGGCGTAATTCCATGTGTGTTTTCATGTTCCGGGTGTAGTGGGTATTATTATTTAATGTTCAAATTTATGTATTCTTATGGTGTAAGTTTATGTTGATTTAAGTTAATGTTGTTTATGTGACTATAAATCTTTAACATATGCTAAACTTAGCGAAATTTTTTTTCCTCAAACATATGCAAAATGGGTGTCATTGGATAGAGAAAAATAAATCGTATTCAAAAATAGTTTTTGTTTTTTGAAAATATAATTTATTTAACAAATAAATTGAGATTTCAATTTAATCCAAACCCCCTGCCATATGGCGGACAACCATTGGCCAACAAAAAGAAAAAGGAAAAAAGAAAAAGAGGATGATCCGCATCATCCTTTGGCATCACCCACAATTTTTGAAGCCCGATCAAATCTTTCTCTCTCCTCCCTCTTTCCTACTTTGCTGACCTGGACCCTTCATTTGATCCGCAAGGATCTGGGTTGCACATGGTCTGATATATAGATTGAATAAACATTCACACCAAAAAAAGATAAAAATTTGAATAAGCAAATAAATGTTATATCCACCCCTTATACTTATTATTTTAGAAGAAATGTCTTCACAAAATATTGTGCCACGTGTCCTTCTAAGAAGCCAAATTTTCAACCTTTTACTCTACACAAAATATTGTGCCACGTGTCCTTCTATGAAGCCAAATTTTCAACCTTTTACCCTACACAAAAAATTAGGAAGTAATGGGATTCGAACCCACCACTCCAAGTCTCTTTTGAAACTCTCCCCACACAGCCAACCAATTGAGCTATCATGACTTACTGATCCTAATTAACTACATCTAATATATATAAATACACAGCTCGCT
The DNA here is from genome assembly GCA_037127255.1 of Persicaria tinctoria. NCBI lineage: Eukaryota > Viridiplantae > Streptophyta > Magnoliopsida > Caryophyllales > Polygonaceae > Persicaria > Persicaria tinctoria. The sequence goes on along the minus strand of JBANSL010000007.1, from coordinate 11,232,392 downwards.
ATATTTTTTTTAAAAAAAATAAAAATAAACGGTTCGATGGTTCGTGTCGGGTATCCGGTAACGAGATTTGCCCGAACCATACACGAACCATTAATTTTCGTATTTTCACGGTTCGTGTCATTATCGTGTCGTGTCCTTTTCGTGTCGTATCGCCCCGGTTTCGTGTCGGGTCAGTAGTGTCGGGTTTTTCTGCACAACCCTATCCCTCACATCAGCTTCATTGCCGCTCCACAATCGAAATCGCAGTCTCGCTCACATCCGTTCATCTCCCTCGCTCGGATTCGAGGTCGGGGCACCCAGATCCGGAGAAGGTGGAGGTCCCTCGCCGCGCCCTACCCCCACGGCTTCCCTTGCATCTCCTCTCCGCCGAACCGTCGCTCTACCAGATCCACGGCCTCCCTCGCGTGGATCCAATATGAATTCTTCGCTCGGATTTGCCTCCTGGCCGTCGCTCTACTAGAACTCCAATCGCCTATTCTCGCCTCGCCGTTGGAATCTTGGACGAGCGGAATCAGTCGGCGCCGGGAGGAGGGCAATTGGTATGCACCCTTAACGCCCTCTTTTTTTTTTCCATTGATCTAGGTTTTAGAAATAACTAGAAAATTCATCAAAAGAGGTATTCACCTTATTCCATTTTCAGTTTTCAGTTTTGTCAAAATTTACTTCTTTCAATTTCATGAATTCTGACTCAATTTGTTGGTTAGATTGAATGTGGTATTTGAGTTCAATCCGAGGTTGATAATTTTGGCTCAACTCAAACTCAATTAGGGGTTAGGGCCTTAGGGGTTTCAATTTCAGGAAGTTACATGTATTTGATTACATATAAAGTTTAGACGAATAAAATTAAAGCTCCGGGCATTTATGGTTTTGAAGTACCATTTAGTCATGCACTCTACCTGTTTGATGAAATGCCATAGAGAGAATCACGAGAAAAAAAGATTAGTGGTTCTCGAAATCAATTTGTCTGAATTTATGGTTTTGAAATAACATTTTGAAATGCAATTTTGAGGAATCAAACTTACAGACAAGATTGAGTTAAGGTTTCTTGACTCAAGACAGACGCATGCTACAAAACGATTGATGCTCACAGTATAGTGTATTTTTGGTGATTATGAACGGTGAAAACTCTAATGTTACTAACAGGTTAATTGTATATGACTAAAAACAAGCTGTGGATATTGTAAACACTATATTCATAGAGCGAATTTATATAGGTTGAAACCTGAAATGAATTAGAATGATATATACCTGACAGGCCTAAGGTCATTATGCCAAATCAAAGTAAATTCCTAAGATGCAAACTATAACAAGTATAGTAGGTAAGTTAGGGTCGAACCCACAGGGAAACAGAATCAATTGTAAGAGCAAATATTATTACCCAAAAGTAACCGATTCAAAGGGGAGTTTTGTGTGTGAGTAATAGTGACAGAACAAGTTTCAAGTAAAGATTGCGAATATATGATGGGAAAGTATCACACCAGGTAATCATCCGCACAACAATTGAGATGGTTCATCATCGCATTCTATGAATCTCAAGTTCTAATGTCCAGTAATTGTTCTCAATTCAGATCGTGTAATAGCTTTTAGTCCTACCAGTCCTAAAAGCACTTATCACCAAATTACAAGGGAAAACCTTCACCGAATAATAAAGCGATAGCATTCAAGCATGAATTATAATGAGATACAAGCGATTCTAACAACCCGTTAAAATAGCCTGTAATCGAATCTCCCTCACAATCTACCACAAGCAACCCGCGTATGGAGATTGTGTTTGCTACAATGAATCTACAACCCCAAACATGGAATTGGAAATCCTAGCAATATGACTAGTATCGATAAACCTAGGTGATCAATCCAGATAAATCAATAATAAGCAATCAAGCAATAAGCTCAGGAGATCGAAACAATTAACAAATGACGAACAAGAGTAGAATACTCACAACCAAATCAATTGAAGGCTTCAAAGAACCAAGTGTAACAAAGGAGAGTTAGTTCTCCATAGGGTTTTTGAGATGAACAAAAGGGAAAATACGTCTCTGGAAAATAACCTCCTCTCCTCTCTGCTGCGTTCTCCGCCGTAATATAAACTAATAAAATCGGGTTTAACATCCCGTAAAAATATAAAAAATATAATATTAAAACTAATAAGATAGGGGAAACTCGGATAGGAATCGGTCTCCAGGGACTGACGCGGGCGCGTCAGTAGCAGCGCGGGCGCGCCAGTGCTCGTCTTGCCACTTCTGTCTGGTGAATCGACGCGGGCACTTCCTCCTAGCAGCGTGGGCACGTCAGTAGTAGCGCGGGCGCGCCAGATAGCAGCGCGGGCGCTGCATTGGTTTTTCCCGAAAATTCCGTCTCGAATTAGCTTTCGACGTCAACATGAAAGTTGTAGCTCTCTGAAAGAGCTTTCCAACGCATGGTCATAATAGTCGATCGGACAACCGAGGCCTCCAGAAAGTGCAAAACAAGTTCAGCATGTCTGGCGACAATTTCTGCAGACTTGTTCTTCGTTTAGGTTCGCTTCTTCTTCTCAGGACCTCTTGAGATCTTCATGTAAGCTTCTTCGATCAACTAGACATTCTCATCAAATGCGTTATCAACTCATGTCTTCTCCTCGGATCTACCATTACCTGAAATAATCAATAAAAGCGTGTAGATTCCGACTCCGACAACATAGAGAACTAATATGCAAATCATGCTTAATCCATCCATGAAATGCGTCTTAACTAAGCTAAATGCAACCTATTATGCCTACCTAAATGCATGTTATCAATACCATGGAGACTATTCGGATGGTTGTTGATGGGCAAGGAGTAGTCAGCACCATCAAGAGTGAACTTCCTCTCCTTAATCCTGTTTGCAACGCGACCGACTATGCAGCCAAAAAACGAACCAACTCCTTAATCCTGTTTGCAACGCCGTCAGAAACCTGGGGCTCTCGCCGGCAGAGCTTGGCACTCTGCCGCCCGTCATCATCTCCCCTGGCCGCGAACCCGAAGATTGAGATTGAACAAAAAAAGAGGAGAAATTGAGAGAGGAATTAGGATTGGAATTCAGGATTAATGCTTGTTAATGTTGACTTGTGTTGGTTGATTGCTGTTCTTATAACCATACTTATTTCATGGCGTAGCTGTTAGATCTGTTTAACACATGCCATTGCTGTTGTTATGGCCATATTTTTTTTCATGCCCGTGTTGTGAAATGTGCTGAGTAAAAGTCTTTAGTTTGTTGTGAAGGACGAAATTGTTATGGATCATGTGTATTTGGATTCAATGTAGCTTGCATCTTAATTAACATAGTTTCATATAGTTTGGGAGTTTGATATAGTTTGGGTCAAGTTGTTATTTTTCATGGTATGAAATATAGTTTGGGAGTTTGATATAATTCACCATGACAACCAAAGATTTCGAAGAACAACAAGGTGAGAAGTATATTGGTTGAAAATTGACGTTCGATCGAAAATATATCGAAAAAAACCCGAACATGGTTCGGGAAAAGTACTAGTTAAAATCATGATTCAAGATCAATCTTGGTAAAACTAACCCTAAAACTCTCAACCTCTTCATCAACAATTCTTCCAAAAGTATATATCTCATTAGTAATGAGATAAGCAATCAAGAAAACCGGGCTTTAAGCTGATGGAATATTTCATTGTCTTCAATGTTTACATAGAAACCTTATACGTCGAGATCTCTAGATTGTCAGAAGGTGCATATGCATCCGATGAGAGGAAACTGTCAGAGCCATCATGAGTTGATAGTTGTTGTCTTGGAAGAGACGCAAGTGATGGCATGGGAGGAACTTCCAACTCAACCTCCCCTTCTAACATCCCCACCACTCTACACATTGAAGGCCGACTCCTCGGATTTGTTTGGATGCACCACAACCCTGTCAAAACCATTTTCCTCTCCAATTCCTTCTCCTCGTCGTTCAAAACCCTCCCTGCATAATCAAATGTTGTTTCTCTTTCAAGGTGCTTGTATATCCACCGCGGAAAGTACAATTCGCTACTATTTTCTACACTTTCGTCTGGCCTCTTCGTACAACCAACCATCTCCAAGATCATCATTCCATAGCTGTAGACATCTGATTTATGGGAAACACCACCAAAGCTACTAAAAACCACCTCAGGAGAGATGTAGCCAACAGTTCCTCTTGCCCCAGAGATGGAGATGATGCTTTCCTTTTGCTTGAATGCCTTAGCAAGCCCGAAATCGGAGATCTTTGGAGTGAATTCAGTATCCAACAGGATATTATGGGGTTTAATGTCAAAGTGCACAATCCTCCTGTTACAATCTCGATGAAGGTACTCTAATCCCCTTGCAATCCCCACTGCAATATCAAATAGTTTCTGGACTGACAATGCTTGATTGTTCCTGTTAACGTTAGCATCCCTTCTGTGGATAAATTTCTCAAGGGACCCGTTGGGCATGAATTCGTAGATGAGGGCTCCCTTGGGACCTTCGAAGCAAAAACCCAGCAGTGGGACGACGTTGATATGACTTGTGCTGTATATGTTTGTTGCACAAATGTAAGGAATTTGCTTATTCTTGGCCGGATGTAATAGAAGTCTTGTTTGTTAAGTTAGAACCAACATACCTACCGATGCTCACAACCTCGTTTGCAAATTCGTGTCCATCCCCTTTGATTTGCTTCCACACTTTGACTGCAACAACGCGACCATCTTGAAGTTTGCCCTTGAAGACAGTACCATAGCCACCTTCACCTAGTTTTTCTTTGAATGAATTTGTCATCTTTGTTATATTTGCATAGGTGTATCTTCTTGGACCAAGTGATTCATAGTTCTTTAACATATCCTCTATGCGTTGATTTTTGGGGGCTGGCTTGCACTTTCGAAAGATGAAGCATGAAAACAAGATGAGAAAACCAAGCATCACACGTCCGATTCCTACAGAAGTGCCTGCCGAGATGAAGGATTGTTAAGCAAATGTACGTTCATGCCAACTGATAGAAGATATTAGAACTGAAATAACACTTTCATGAATAGGAATTATGAAACACTAAAACAAATGGAACTACTGAAAATTTTGAATACATTGATTGGATAACTTCTTATCAATGTAACATTATGTAAGAGAATAGGTAAAGAATTGAAGGAACAATATTGGACAATGTCATTTACTACTAAAATTTTCATGTAATTTGAGACGTTGCCTATTATGAGAGCTATCTGCTCATTCGGTTGACCTGCAATTTGATTCATTTGAACATCGGGAAAGAATCTGAATTTACCTACGACAGTTCCTGTTTCACTTTTTCCTGCAGCAACCAACAGCCACAAAAAAGAGACAGAGAAAGGTCAGTAAGAGCTTGAACAATATCTTGGTAGAGTGTCAAAGCAGAATATGTTTAAATATCTGTGTATTCTCATAAATAGGTACGAAAAACTCGGGTTCTTGACTTCTTGTGGATCACCACATGCCATTCATATGAATATTTTGCCTATTCAGCGCTGTTCCTGGATCATAAGTTCACGAAAGAGACTATGCAAGCATATAGTATAAGTTGCTTTGCATCTTACAAGCTCAATACTACTGAAGTCCGTTGGGACTCGGGATCGGGGTCGTGTGTACACGTGTGCCCAAGCTCAATACTACTGAAGTCTGTTGGGATTCGGGATCGGGGTCGTGTGTACACGTGCGCCCATGCGCTAATAGCCTAGCACATAAGCTGAGCGGGGTTCCATCCTAAAACCAATTGGCGATAGGAGGAGTAACCCACTAGCTTATATACTAAGACTTCTTTGTTCATATTGTCGATGTGGGACTCTTTTGGTCTCTTCATATCTTTCATTCTCTCAACAAATACGTTTGACCTGGTCAAGGGGTGTGCTTCTAAAGTTCTAACATAGCTATATATAAAGAACCCGAAAAACTCAGCAAGAAAGGAGAAAAGAAGACGATCAACGAGCCATTAACGCTAACACCTCAGTCCCAACGGTGCAATTGAATCTCCCAAGCCGTGGGACTAACATGATTGATTCATGTGTACAGAACAGTTAAACAAGCTATATACTACAAACTAAATATATAGCTACATGAGTTGAGATGAGATGGTAAACGGCTTTTTTCGAGTAAACAAAACTACTCAGAGAGCATCTAAATCAGCAAAGGAAACCGATCAACGAGAGCTTGATGAAGAATTGTTTAAGGCTGAAAAGATTGATTTTCTCATTGATTGAACTTGATTAAATAGATACATGGGGAGAAATTATATCCTAATTAGATAATGTATAATGAAAGATATAATGAAAGATATATCTAACAAATATCCTAATACATCTCAATACTCCCCCTCAAGTTGGAGCATGGTGAAGATGAATGCCCAGCTTGGACAAAAGAAGATGAAATTGCTGCTCTCCCAGTGCCTTGGTGAAGATGTCGGCCAACTGATTGGAAGAACGAATGTGAGATAGGGCGATGGAGCCTAATTGAACCTGATCTAGGACAATATGACAGTCCACTTCAATATGTTTCGTGCGCTCATGAAAGACGGGGTTGGAGGCGATGTGGAGTGCTGACTGATTGTCACACCATAGTCGCATAGGAGTCCGATGAGCAAAGCCGAGAGAGAAGAGAAGAGCTTTGTGCCAAATGAGCTCACAAGTGGTGGTCGTCATGGCTCTGTACTCGGCTTCAGCAAAAGAGCGAGAGATTGTAGTCTGTTTCTTGGTTTTCCATGATACTGGGGATTCACCTATCTTGACAATATAGCTAGTGAGTGATCGGCGGGTCAACGGACACGTGGCATAGTCAGAGTCGCAATAGGCAATCAAGCGGAGATCGCTGTGTCGAGAGAGAAAGAGTCTCTGATCTGACCGGCCCTTGAGATACCGTAGGACACGCAAGGCAGCCGTCCAATGAGCCTGGCGGGATTGCTGCATGAATTAAGCCAGAATATGAACGGAGTAAGACAAATCGATCGGGTATAGTGATCGTGAGGTAGATGAGACGACCAATAACCCGACAATACTGATCCGACTTCGGAAGAAGAGGACTGGTGTCTAGAGCGAGCGTGTGTTTCTGTTCCATAGGAAAGGCCGCCGGTTTGGATCCAAGAAGGCCAACCTCACCCAAGATGTCTAGAGTATATTTTCGCTGAGACAGAACAATGCCAGCAGAAGTGTGAGAGACCTCTATGCCGAGGAAGTACTTGAGAGGACCAAGATCTTTCATGTGAAAGAAAGAGTGAAGATAGGTCTTGAACCGAGTGATAGAGGCAGAGTTGTTTCCCGTAATGATCAAGTCATCAACATAGATGAGCACATGCAGAATAACACCCGGCCGAGCATATGAGAATAGAGAGTAGTCAGCGTAGGACTGAGAAAAACCGACCTGATGAAGAGCAGAGGCCAGCTTGGCGAACCAGTTCCGAGGTGCCTGCCGAAGGCCATAGAGCGATTTTCAGAGTCTACATACCTTGGATGAGCCTGCTGCAGAAAATACAGGGGGCAAGGACATGTATACCTCTTCATGAAGATCACCATGAAGAAAGGCATTGTGAACGTCCATCTGATGGAGCTCCCAGTTCTGAATAGAAGCGACTACAAGAACAACTTTCACAGACACCAATTTAGCAACCGGAGCGAATGTCTCAGAGAAATCAGTGCCCTCAATCCGTCTGTTTCCAAGAACCACAAGGCGAGCTTTGTGGCGCTCAATACTTTCGTCTGAATTGTACTTCACCCAAAAGTCCCACTTACAACAGATAGCCTTATTGTGAGGAGGTAAGTCAGTGACCTCCCAGGTTCCATTGCGATCAAGCGCGTCAATTTCAGAGCGCATAGCATCCCGCCAATGCTGATGACAGAATTTTAGAGCCAGCAATGCTGATGGCGGCTAAGAAGTGGCTGTGCTGAGGAGTAACAGAATGTGTATTGACATAATGAGCTAAGGGATAAGGAGTACCTAACGACGTGACAGAAGCAAATGAAGCCAAAATAGGATCAACCTTGCGAAGAGTATGGCAGACATAATCTCGCAGCAGCACCGAAGGGTTATGGGGGCGAGTAGAATGGACGAGGTGGGGGCAGCTGAGGGGCTGCAGGTTGAGTGTCTGGAGGCAGCGGAGCCTCGTCATGGGTAGTAGGAGACGGGTGGATAGGTGGCGCAGGGTCAGATGACTCAAGATGCGCATATGAGAATATATCCTCATGAAAGGAAACATCTCGAGAGACAGAAGTCTGATGGGTAGTGAGATCATAGATGCGCCATCCCTTCTGACCAAAGGGATAAGCGATGAACAGACACTTACGACTGCGGGGAGAGAATTTTTTTGTGGAGCGAGGGATGATAGTTGCATAGCAGAGACATCCGAAAACCCGAAGATGAGGGGGTTTATTGAAGAGACATTCATAGGGTGTTTTACCTTTCAGAACAGAGGAGGGGGTGCGGTTGATGAGATAGCAAGCAGTGATTGTGCACTCTCGCCAGAACTGAACCGGAAGGTGGGCTTGAAACATGAGAGCGCAACCCACATTGAGGATATGGCGATGTTTGCGCTCGACACGACCATTCTGCTGAGGTGTGGGGATACAGGAGGACTAAAAAAGAATGCCATGATCGGCAAGGTAGGAACCAAGGGCAAGAAACTCATACCCGTTATCACTGTGAATACACTTTATGGTTTTGTGAAATTGGGTGATTGTGAAGCTGCAAAATTGCTTTAATAAATGGGAAACCTCTGATTTGTGAGACATAAGATAGACCCAAGTGGCGCGGGAAAAATCATCAACAATTGTGAGGAAATAAGAGCCGCCAGATGAAGAGGGAACACGATAAGGACCCCAAATATCGCAATGAATTAAATCAAAAGATGCCGAAGCATTTGACATACTAATAGGAAAAGAAAGGCGAGTTTGTTTTGCCTTGTAGCAAACATCACAAGGTAAAGTATTATTTTGTAGACTATGACTAGAAAGTTTTGAAAATGAAGAAAGCAATGAAAAAGAAGGGTGTTCGAGTCTCCGATGCCAGAGGGAGGGGGATTCGGCCTGGGTAGTGTGGAAAGCAGGGCTGCTGATGCCAAGAGGGTTGATCGATGAAGCCCAGCAAAGCCAATAGATCCTATTTCGACACTCACCCGCTCCAATCAGCGTCTTCAAAGTGCGATCCTGAATCACACAAAGGTCGTCAGTTAATGTGACAACACAACGTAAATCAGCAGTCAAACAACCAAGAGAGATAAGATGACATTGAAGGCCGGGAACATAAAGAGCAGTGACATCAAAAGAATCACAGAAAGTGATTGAGCCAGCCTGATTGACGGAGATAGTGTCGCCGTTTGGATATTTGACTTGCCATACATCGACGGTGTGGAGATCCCGGAGAAACTGGCGGTCACCAGTCATATGAATCGAGGCGCCACTGTCAAGAATCCAAGGGGTAGAGGCAATACCTACTAGAGTGTCATTCCCGGACTTAGTATTGAACTGCTGAAACATGGAGAGCATGCGGTCCCATTGTTCGTTGGTGAGGGTGATGCTGGCTCGATCAGAAGCGGTGAGATTGTGAGAGCCAGAAGACGACGGAGAGGGCGTGAGAATGGAGTTGACGTTGGCAATAGTGACCTTCCCACGACCCCGTCCAGCACCCGAATCAGAAGCTGTTGTAGAGGGCTTCGGTTTAGGCGGAGGCGCGCCTGTAGCCGGATCAGCGACGCCACGGCCGTTGTTCCACCAGTCCGGGTATCCCACAATCTTGAAGCAGGAGGCGGAGTCATGACCGGTTTTGTTGCAGTGAACACAAAACAGGGAGCTTTTTTCGACTAGGGTGGAAGACGGGCGAGACGGACGACGTTGGCCAGCGAAGGCAAGGGCGTCCAGAGTTGGCTGCTGAGTGGTCCGCATAGACAGCATCCGTTCTTCTTGAACAGCGAGTGAATGCACTTTGTTGAGGCCGGGTAGAGTATCTTGAGCGACAACGGTGGAACGAAGAGTGTCGTAGCCTAGATCATCAAGACCCGTGAGAAACTGATGAGTACGCTCTTCATCCTGTTCTTTGACATGGTTGCCGCAAGTACAAGCACGAGGAGCCAGGTGAGAATCAAGTTCCTTCCATAGTTTGGTAAGACGGCCAAAGTAGGACGAGACCGACTGACCATCTTGTCGGCAGCGAGCGATTTCAGATCTCAACTGCAGAATTCGAGGGCCATTGCCGATAGAGAAAGGTTGAGAGATTGTCCCAGAGCTCCTTGACGGTGGAGAAATAGGTGACTGTAGATCGAAGAGAGGGCTCAATGGACTGAGCAATCCATCCAATCAACATCGCATTGACAGGCCTCCAATATTGATGATCGGAGGAGGCGGCAGCCGGCTCGGTAATGGATCCGTCGATGAAACCATCTTTGCGTTTTGCAGAGAAGGCGTTTTTCATAGCGATAGTACATTCTTGATAGTTGTCCCTTTTGAGAATCACCGGGAAAATAGAGAGACCCGGATGATCGGAGGGATGAAGGTTATAGGGAGAGGCGGGAGTAAGGGCCACTGGCGGTTGAGCCATGAGTTCGGCGGTGGTGTGGGCGAAAGAAGGTGTCGGCGGCGGTGGATTGAGCCGTCAGTAGGGTAAGGGGTTAGAGGATCAGTGTTAAGCCTGATACCATGAAGAATTGTTTAAGGCTGAAAAGATTGATTTTCTCATTGATTGAACTTCATTAAATAGATACATGTAGGAGAGAAATTCTATCCTAATTACATAATGTAGGATAAAGATATAAGGAAAGATATATCTAACAAATATACTAATATATCTCAATACTTGAATCTGCGACATTGTTAAGGTGTTAATCCTTTGGGCCAATAGTTAGAACTCTGACCTGGTGGAAAATTAACCCGGCATTGGATGTCATAGTCGGCATCTTCACAGTGACAAACGAACTTGTTCGAATCCGGATTGTATCCACACTCCCCTTTAGAGTTGATACACTTATTACATTCCTCGACACTGTCGGCGGCCAAACTCAACTCAAACCCCTCATGGAAAGCAGAGATCAGTGTCCCCAAAGTCGGGGTGACATCGATGGCCCCCGCAACTGATTGCAGAATCGGAATATAGATATGGGAGTTGCAATTCTTCAGCGAGTCCCGATGAGCGTTCACCATGGCCTGGGTCAAGTAATACCCAACAACATTCCCACCAAAATTGCAACTCGCTGTAAGTAACAGACTCGAAAGGCCATCACTCTCACTGCAGTCATAGAAGAAGGTGATGTTTTGGTAGGTGGATGTGAATTCATATTTGGAGAAATCGATGGTTGTATTCTCCAAGCTGTTGGGGCAGTTACCTCCCCAAGAGTCCGTCCTGGAGAGGCTGAAGTTGTATTTGTTGATGCTCTTGACAGAGTATTCGCGGCTGGAGATGGTGATCTGTGGGATGGCCTGGCAAGTAAGCTTGACATCCCCGCAGTAATTGGGCCGGGTGGATCCGTCGTAAAATGGATAGCCTATTTTGCTATGTAGATTTCCACAGTTGAGCTTTTGGGAGCAGGCATCATACTTGCTGTTTCTGGAAGACAATGTTGAAGGGAAGAGGGCGGTGAACGAAAGGAGGAGGATCAGACAGAGTTCCATTTTGCTGATATGTTAATGATTTGTGTGTGTGTGTGTGTCAAATAAAATATAGGTAGGGAGTTGGAATTCAAAAACCTTGCAGACCTATTCAACCAGGGAACTTAGAATTTTGGGGAAGTAAATGAAATTTGGAGTTTGTGTACGTGTTTATCGGGTTACTTAATTACTTGGGAGGAAAAATCAAGATAGTGGACTTTTTGGTAGGCAAGGAGACTTGTGCCTTGTTAGTTGACCCCATCTGTTGAACAGAAGCTTCAAATGAAAATCTGCACCAACTCATTTTTTCAACATTTTGTTACAGTAGTACATTTTCAAAGATCATTTTTTCAATATTTTGTTACAGTAGTACATTTTCAAAGATTAACTGGAGAGTAGAACTAACGTTTTCCTGACTAATCTTATAAACTAATGATCACCAAAATTTACCAGTGGACCGTTGATTCCGTTATTCAATCGATGTACTATCATAATCTCGAAACCAGTCAACTAATTAATTACCGATGTTTGGATGAACTTATACTTAACCGAACTATAATATGGTAGAAAGTAGAAACTTTATAGGATATGGGGTCTGGATTGGATGGATCTATAATATATATGATGACTTCGAGTTAAGTTTTTGGGAAGAGAGGAAGAATTGATAATAGATATGTCAAGACAGACACCACCCGACCTGGTTGATCAAATTCGAACGCTCGGAAAATTCTGGGTCGAGACCTGGAAATTTTTTCCGACCCGATCCCGAAAACCCGATAATTTCTCGGTCATCTGGGTTTAGACTCAGTGACCCAATTAATCGTGTAATTTTGATCCGATTGACCCAGTGATCCGGTTGACCCAATTGATTTATGATGTAGGGGAGAATCAAATATGAAAATGAGAAAAAAATAATTTTGGGCCTTATTGAGGGAGTGCCTCTCAAGTCTGACAAATTAGGTTTTTATCCACCTCTAATTTTTTGGACAAATTTACCCCTGAAATCCCTCTGGGAGATTTCTAGTGTTTCAGCAACACTTCTCTCACTCTCTTCCTCACCCTTCATTCTCTATCGCGCTACGAGGAAACGACGGAGGTGAACCGCCACCTTCTTCCCTCTCCAGCTCTCCATCCCCAATCTTCACCCTCTTAGCCACCACCTTCGACGTTACCACCACAGATCACCTTCGACGTTGTTGTTGCTGTTGCACCCCGTTGGCCACTTCTGGCCTCCGTTTTTATGTTGATGTTGCACACCGCCTCCTTCGCCACCACCTTCGACGCCACCGCCTCCTTCCCTCCCTCCACACCGTTGGCCACCGCTGCAAGAGACCGGAACCGGCTTGAGATCTTCGACGCCACCGCCTTCTCCCCCTAATTTCTCAGATCTGAAATTAGGGGAAGAAGAGATCGTGCGAGGCCAGATCTTCGATGGCCAGATCTGAGCAAAAGATCTCAAATGAATCCGACAGCGCGTCGTCGAGCAGCTTCTAACCTGCTTCTCCGATTGCAATCGAACTCGATTCCAATTGGATCTGCGGAAGTCGGCGACGGATGATGAGGGGGCGAGATCGAGGAATTGTCACGGCCGTTGCTGTTCATGGTGCCTGGATCTGTGCTTACAGGGCTAACTCGTGTTCGAAGGTTTCAGCAGGTCAGCTGTTGGTTATATTCTTTATTTTTACAGTGCCAATATGCTTTTTGTGGAAACTGTTGGCTAGAATTCTAGACATATTGGTTGCTGTGGACATTATTTCTGTAAGAAGGGGTTTTGATATACGTCGGATACCCCACTTTGGATCCCATGGAGTTGGTAAAATAACTCCATGTGAAGTTGGATAAATCTTAACCACCCGATTTAAAATGAAGGGTTTAGAGTTAAATTAATTTAGCCATTTTTTAATTTATTCCTATAGGGTCGATAAATTCCTATAGGGTAATCCTACCAACTCCACGGTGTTCAACTCCACGGTGGTCAAATACATTATTTTTGTTTTCACCAACTCCAAACTTGTAGCAGAGTTTTCAGCTTGCATGTCTTAGTGTTTGTCTTGCAAAATTCATTTTTGTGAGGATAGACTTGATTAAAAGCAGCAGAACTGAATCTATATCCAAATAAGTGCATTTCACTGTCTTGGAAGTGTAGATTTCTTGAAATGGGTTGATGGTGTGAAATGAACAATAAAGTCTGCTTTAGATAGTTTACATCTTCAGCAGACTTTATTGCAGAGAAAGAAACTGAAAGCAGTAAGTGTTTACGATTTACAATTTCAGAAAGAAACTGAAAGCAGTAAGTGTCTACTTTTATTGTAACATACTTTTGTTGTATAACATGTAGTTTTGCAAATCGGGCACTATTGTAACCTATTAATATTGTAACCTACTTTTGTTAAAATGGTATTCTTGAAAATATTATTTATCCTACAAGGAACCTAATTATTCTAACCATTATTATGCCTACAATCAATGTACCTAGGAAACCTTAAGAGCAAGCCCAACAGCTTCTCTAAAATAGAGAAAAAGGGAGAGTGTTGAGAAAATTGGCATTTTTTCTCCTCAACAGCTTCTCCAAACTCATCTCTAAAATAGAGAAATGGATGAAGAGAGGGAAAAAATCTCTAAATTTGGAGGAAGAGAAGTTGATCTTTATAATTTAATGTTCACTTGTCCCTATATAGAATTTAATGATACAACCCCACATTTTCACCCATAATATAGAAAAAATTATAATTTCATACTCAATTACTAGTAATAAAAATATAATTATTTTTAAAAATTAATTTAAAAAATGATATGATTTGATACAATATATAAATTAATTATGTTAAATCAATATAGATAGAACAAAACATCATAATTCTATGTTAACTTTTAAAAAATGATATGATTTCAAATGAATTGCTACACCAAAGGATTAGTAAAAATCTAGCTTTAAGTCTAGACCTGTGATCAGCAAACAGTCAAGAACAAGCGGCAATCAAAACAAGAGTGAAAACATCAACTTCACTCATAGTCGTAGAAGGCTTTATATTGCAGCCCATTCATTCCCTCTTACCAAAAAAAATGAAAAAGTCCAGCTTATATAGTGCATACAGACAAAATAAGCCAGCTAGCTAAGTGGATCACAGAGGGGTCTTATTTGCAAGGAAAAAAGCCGAGGATGAGAAATGTATGTTAGATTGTGATCATTAGTGCTAGCTCACCTTAAGTAGTGTAAGGGTGTGCTCACCCAATAAGTACTATAAATAGCCTATTGTAATAAGGTTTTTGGATCAATTGAATCATTGCATCTGTTCTTCCTCAATAGAACAGTTCCTCTTCCTCTCCTACTCTCTAATCTGAGATTTGATTCACAAATCATCATGGTATCAGAGCTTGATGATTGAATCAAGATCTCGATCTCGCTGAGGTGGAAATTGATTGTCTCTCTCAAATCAAACTCCTCAATTCTCGATGTCGACAAACGAAGAACGCACTCCACCTGACAATGGAGGAAGACGACGAGCTGACTTCATCTCAGCTACAGATCTGAACAATCCGTTGTTCATACATCCTTCAGACAACTCAGGAATGGTCCTGACCACAGTGCAGCTAGCTGGAGACAACTTTCGTCGCTGGAAGAAAGCAATGAGCAAAGCACTGTCTGTCAAGAACAAACTGGGAATTGTCACTGGATCTCTAATTGAAACTCCTGAAAACACTCTTATGTGGAATAGATGTAATGATATGGTATGCTCGTGGATCCTAAATACTGTATTGAAGGAGATCCTTTCTCCAATCAAAAGGAATCATTCATGAGAGTTCCTGTAAGGCCACTCCTCAACAAAATGGTCGGGTTGAGAGAAAACACAGGTATATCTTAGAGACTGCTAGAGCCTTGAGGTTTCAAGCATCTCTTCCTCTCAAATTTTGGGGTGACTGTATCCTAACTGCCACCTATATCATCAATAGACTACCCTCTCCTCTACTTCACCACAAAACACCTTATGAGCTATATTGTTTAATCAGCCTCCTGATTACACAAAAATGAAGGTGTTTGGCTCTCTATGCTTTGTCTCTACTGCTACAACCTCAAGAGGGAAATTTGACTCAAGGTCTTCACCTTGTGTTTTTCTTAGTTATCCTTTTGGGTTCAAAGGATACAAGGTCTATAACCTCTCTACTCACAAGTGTGAGATCACTCGTGATGTTACTTTTGTGGAAATTGTCTTCCCTTTTGCTAGCAATGAGGACATCCTTCAAGCACCACATCATGAGCGAGCTCCTCAAAATGAGGTCTCTTCTCCTTTGTGGATGACTTCATACATGTGGAGATTGATCACCCACCATCACCTGCCCCTCTGAACCCTCCTTCTCCAAATGAATCTCTTGCTGAGTATTCACCATCTCCTGTCCCACCATCTTTTGATGAACCTCAGTTTGTCCCACCTGCCCCTCCCTCACCACCCCCTAGAAGATCTTCAAGAAATGCTCAGCCTCCGGCTTGGCTCAAGGACTATGTTTGCAACTCTTCTACTGACTTTACCAAGGGAATTGCATCTCCTTGTAAGTCAACCTCACCTTATCCCATTGCTTCCACATTATCTTACAGCTTCTGCTCCTCTTCCTATAATCATTTCATTCTTAATGTGGCTCACTTGAAAGAACCTACAACTTTGAATGAAGCATTGGGTATACCAGAGTGGGTAAATGCCATGCTAGTTGAGCTCAATGCCTTGGAGGCCAACAATACATGGACCTTGGTTCCCAGGTCTTCTGCCCCTTCAGTGGTGAGTTGTAAGTGGTTGTTTCGACTGAAGTTTCTTGCAGATGGGACTCTGGACAGGCACAAGGCTAGACTGGTGGCCAGAGGTTTCTCTCAATTGGAAGGCATTGATTACACTGAGACCTTTGCCCCTGTGGCAAAACTTATCTCTGTTAGAACTGTCCTTGTTGTGGCTTCTGTCAGAGGATGGTCTATTTCTCAAATGGATGTTACTAATGCTTTCCTAAATGGCAGTCTCGAGGAAGATGTCTTCATGGAGCTTCCTCCTGCTTACTCCTTTCTCAAGTCCCACTCTTGTCCTCAGGGGGAGTGTATGAGTGAGGACAAAGTGTCACAAGTTGTGTGCAAACTCAACAAGTCCTTGTATGGACTTAAACAAGCTCCTAGACAGTGGTTCTCAAGATTCTCTCAGGTTATGAGAGAAGTTGGATTTGAGCAGTCAGAGTCAGATTACTCTCTATTCTTCAAGGCAACACAAGCCTCATACATTGTGCTCTTAGTCTATGTTGATGACATGATCATCATTGGAGATAGTGACACTGAGATTGCAAGTCTAAAGAAGTATCTAAGTGAGAAGTTTAATATGAAAGATCTTGGAGAGATGAGATACTTTCTAGGAATAGAAGTAGAGAGATTGGATAATGGTCTATTGATTAACCAAAGGAAATATGCTTTGGAACTTCTAAGTGAGACAGGAATGGAAGATGCAAAGCCTGTAGCTACACCTCTGGATCCTATGGTAAAGCTGCAAATGGATGGAGAAAGGAAAATTGTGGATGTTGTGTCATACATGAGACTTGTAGGTAAGCTAATATACCTTACCATTACAAGGCATGATATCTGTTATGCTGTACAAGTGCTAAGTCAGTTTATGCACCAACCCAATGATGAGCATTGGAAGGGTGCTAAGCATGTGTTGAGATATCTAAAGGCTGCTCCTGGACAAGGCTTGCTCATGTCCAACAAGTCACAGCTGCAACTTAGTGCCTACTGTGATGCTGACTGGCAAAGTTGCCCCATGACTAGGAAGTCGTTAACTGGCTTCTGTGTCATGCTAGGAGGTTCCCTGATATCCCGGAGAACTAAGAAGCAAAGTTATGTTGCTCTGTCCTCTGCTGAGTCTGAATACAGAGCTATGGCTACTGTAAGTAGTGAGATCACTTGGCTCCTAAAGCTACTCAAGGACTTGCAGGTTGAGCAGACCAAGCCTGTAAGACTCTTCTGTGATAATAAATCTGCTATTCACATAGCTCACAACCCTGTGTTTCATGAAAGAACGAAGCACATAGAGGGTGATTGCCACCTGGTAAGGAACAAGGTGCTAAGTAAGGAGATTGAGTTGGGATATATACCAACTAAAGAACAGCCTGCAGATATCTTCACAAAGATTGTCTCATCCGAGCAGTACAAGAAAATCTTGGGCAAGTTAGGAGTTTATAATCTGTTCTCTAGTCAAAACTCCTCACTTGAGGGGGAGTGTTAGATTGTGATCATGTAGTGCTAGCTCACCTTAAGTAGTGTAAGGGTGTGCTCACCCAATAAGTACTATAAATAGCCTATTGTAATAAGGTTTTTGGATCAATTGAATCATTGCATCTGTTCTTCCTCAATAGAACAGTTCCTCTTCCTCTCCTACTCTCTAATCTGAGATTTGATTCACAAATCATCAATGTAAATAAACATAATTAAGGGTCTCAATACCCCTCCTCAAGTTGGATTTGGGAGAATATTGATAAGTCCCAACACGGAAATGAAATGCTTGAGCTGATCTTCACCAAGTGGTTTGGTCATGACATCTGCAATCTGTAGACTTGTGCGTATATGAGGTGTTTCAATGAAGCCTTCAAGCACCTTCTCTCTCATAAAATGGCAATCCACCTTGATGTGTTTCGTTCTTTAATGGAAGACTGGGATTGCCGCTATATGAATTGCTGCCCTTCACTCACAGTGGAGAGAAATTGGCAATGAGACCTCTATTGAGATGTCATGGTGAAGTAAACCTTCAATCCATACAAGCTCACTAGTTGATTACAAAAGGGGTTCATGGGTTGTTTTTAAGGAGGAGTTTTTTCAAAGGGTTATTGAGAGTTGGGATAGGAGTCTCATACGCGCGCACCACCGCCGGTCCGTGACACGTGCGCTGTGCTGGTCACTTTTTACATCGGGTTTTATTTTTATCATTTAAATTGGCCTCGGATAGGGTTGAATTAGGGTTTTGACTAATTCAACTCCATCACACGTTTTGAAAAGCAGTTCAGATTCTTTCCGAGATTTTTGCAAGGTGGAGCGTCTTCCTTTTAGTTTTAAAACCGATGTTTCCCTTTAGTTTGTCTGACCTATACAGCTAAATTAGAAGGGTTTTATTTTCCCTATGGGAAACTTAGTGAAACTGAGTAAGTGATGAGTTTTTGGGGTCGACTCGAGCTCAAAACCTAGCTTGTTCAAGCTCGTCTTATTTAAGGGATTTAAACGATCCCAAATCGAGTTTTTTCGAGTCAATCCCGAAATGAGTTTGAGTTGTTCAACTCACGTAACAGCCCTACTCGTAAGGATGTTATATATGTAATTCAACTATTCAAATCTTTTGGAAGTAAACATTCAAAACACCCTCCTTTTAATACATTTTTACAAAGTAAAAATTATATAAAATATTAACTTTTTAAATATAAATGTATACTTATTAAATATGTATGAAATTGTATATAATTAAAATTTAATATTTTATATAACTTTTAATTTTCTAAAAACCATGCTAAAAAGTGAAAGAATATGTATTTTTGATCGGAGATAATACAAACAAACCGGCCAATAGTCTCTTTCAATTATTTATTTTATGTTGAATTTCATCACCATTTTCTTTCCTATTAATTGGTTATATTGGGTCTATTGTAGTTTTCAATTTTAATATTGTGACCGACAATGATTAAATAAATTTCGGAGAAAAGTACGTCTCATTAACGTATTACGAACAAATGGTCCAAAACAACGCGCCAAAACTAAAATATAGAGATCAAACATGGAGGCACGGAAATAGAAATTAAAATTTGGGTAGACTAGGTAGGTTAAATTTTTCTCATATGCATAATTTTATTAACAAAACTTTAATTTAATAAATAAATAATTTTTATTAATTTTCCTTAATTTTTTAGAACATACCTTTATTGATGATGCTGGATGAAGAAGTTGTTTCACTGAATCCACAAGACTCGAGGCCGACGCGGCCAACAGCACAAATGCAGGTGGTTGTATTAGATTTGAGATCATACCCACACTGTCCATTTGAAGAACTGCAGCTATCACAGGCCTGTCTATCCGCCTTATACTGCACCTCAAACCCCTTAGCAATCAGGCCTTCAGCCCCCAAATTCCCTGCCTGAAACTCCGCGGAATAGCTTGCCATCACCGGAACCACCATGCTCCTATAGCACCCCCTCACACTCGGTGGCACCGATCCGAACATGAGGTACCCCCTCGTGTTATTACTCCCTTGCACACTGCATGTGAACTGGGTCGGATCACTGTAATTATATGATCCGTATCCGTAGCCTGAAGATTGGCAGCCGTATAGTAGTGTGAGATTCAGGCCGGCTGTCGTGTAGTCGAAGAGCGAGAGGTCGAGTGTGGTGGCTACAAGCTCCTTGAGACAAATCCCAGTGGTAGCAATATCCTCCCTCAGAATGTTGATTGTTTGATCATTGTTGTTGATTCCCAAAACTTGGTACTTTTGGCCCATGATTTCTATGACAGTCACATTGCCGTCTTTACAGGTGAGCTCTAGACCCGGGTACCCGCAATCTTTGGGCCGAGGGCCTCCCCAGAACGGGTACCCGACATCGGTCAGGTTGGTGCCGCAGCTGAAGTAAGTTCCGCAATTCTTGTACCAGCTGATATTGCTAGAAGCAGAACATTGTAACACTAGGAGATTGCAAAGAAGACCAAGAACCAAAAAACCGAGTTTCGATGGAAAGGGTAGGGAATCCATGGTTGGGATTTTGAGCAAAGGGGAAACAGATGAGCTAGAAATGCATTATTCAACAAATTAGGAGAGGGCAGATAAATTGAAGAAGTACTAATTACCGATCATGACTTGTTCTAAAGGCGTGTAATGATATCAAAGTCTTTAAGTCAAGATATCGGAGTAGGTGTTGCAAAAGACTAGGGCTGGACAAAAATTGGATCGGACCGGAATCGGACCGAGACCAGACCGAAAATTACGGTCTTTGGATCGGACCGGGATATTACGGCCTGGTCCGCGGTCCAATAAAATTTGATTTTCGGTTTCCGGTCCAAACTCGGGACCAGACCGGATTTTCCAGTCCGGACCGGAATTGACCCGGTTTCTTTTTTTTTTTAAAAAAAACCCCACATTTAAGTAACTAGGTATATGCGTGCCAAAAGTGGAGCCGCTTCTTCTATCTTTCACTTCTTCTCCAGCAGTGTTCGATCTTCACTTCTTCTCCCCTCTCTTTTCACTTTTAGATTTAGATCTAGGTTTGTTTAAGGTATATTTTGATTGTTTTAAAAAATTAATGTCGATTTTGATCTAGATTTGAGATATTATTCAGATCTAAGGTTAGAGAAACATTCCAGACTGATATTTTTCAGATCCAAATTTGAGATTTTTTTTATTTTTGCTGTAAAAAAAAAAAAGAAAACGGGGCTGCTTGAACCAAAACGGTCCAACCGGTCTTTCCGGTCCGCGAACCGGAAAACCCGGGACCATAATTCTAGGTCCCGATCCGATCCGCGACCCATGTTCTTGGAAATTCCGGTCCACCGGTCTTGGACCGGACCGGAATTTCCGGTCCAGACCGGATGCCCAGTCCTAGCAAAAGTTGATCGAAATCGACGTATAGATTAAAAAAATACGGAGTATAAGGGTCCGTTTGGTATTTATATACGTATATCAGATATCGGATATGGGTATAAGATATCGATATCAAAGATATGAGTATCAAATCCGATATCTGAATTGAGGGGTCCACTAGCCTTGATATGACGTTCCCAATCCAACTTTTTCCCAATTTCTATAACCCTAATTTGTGCAGTTCGATTGAAACATCTCTCAAACACAAATTTGGGGGAAACCTCGTTCTCAATATGATACCGGCTACTCTCCGACCTTCTTCTACCCCAATTCCGCTTATCATATCAAACGAATTTGCAAAATTTATACCGGCCTTCTCCTATTACCCTATTTGCTCATGCTACTGATTGCCAATGAGGAATTCATTGACGATGGTACTTGCTCTAGCTACAACAACAATTGGCGTTGGCGTTCCTGTGTGCGACCAATTTGCAGATGATACACAGAAGTTTGCCATAAGCCAGGCTTCGATTACCCTTTATTTGGAGCGTTCCTGTGTGTGAAGCATCACCCTCTTCTATTTTCTCAGGCCTGATATCCTAAAATAAAAGGGTATATGAGATTGGGATAAAATACAAGGGAAATATGAGTATATCACTTTGATATCTATATACTCATTTACTAAACACTAGGTATGAGTATGAGTGATATTGTAAAGAAACCAGATCGATGGGAGATCTAGCTTAGATCTCCATGGAAGCGCATGAAGGAAGGAGGAAGATCGAAGAGCTCAATCGAGCTGAACAGATTTCCAACTGAATTTCTTGTAACAAACTCGGTTACAGTAATGGGCCTATTTATAATGCCCAACCCAATACAATGTGTTCCCAATTTTACCCCTATTTTGCTCCTGACAAATTAAGTGCCAAAATGCCCTTGCCTTCGGTCAAGACCTCATATGGTCAATATCCCCCTCTCAAGCCGGAGGAGACGATGAGACGAGGCCGAGCTTGGCAGACAGAAATTGATGATGGTCTTGGCCGAGAGGTTTGGTAAAAATGTCGGCGAGATACAATTGAGACCGAATGAAAGTAGGTAGCAAAAACCCAGCTTGGAATTGCTCCCGGACATAATGACAATCGAGGCGGAGATGCTTTGTCCGCTCGTGGAAAACGGGGTTTTCGACAATGTGAATAGCCGATTTGCTATCACAAAATAAAAGAATTGGTTTGGGAACCGAGCATTTGAACTCAGTGAGGATGGAATCCAACCATACTAACTCACTTGAAGTCTTAGAGAGGCTTCGATATTCAGCTTCAGCACTGGATTTAGACAAAGTGGTCTGCTTCTTCGTTTTCCAAGAGACAAGAGCGTGACCCAGAAAAACACAGAACCCAGTGAGAGATCGACCACTAAACAAGCAATTCCCCCAATCTGAGTCGCAATACCCAGTAAGAGCACAATGATTTTGGACTGGATACATTAATCCCAAGTTAGTTGTGCCTTTGAGGTAACGGACAACCTGAAGGGCAGCTTGCCAGTGTGGAATGCGAGGTGAGCACATAAATTGTGTTAAGTGTTGGACAGCATACGAGATATCTGGCCTGGTCATATTGAGATACAACAAACGACCAACTAGGCGCCTATACTTCTCAGGATCATTTAGCTCAATCCCAACATCAGTTGTGAGTTTTAATCCACGAGATAAAGGAAAAGGAGATGGCTTGCAATTCTCCATTTGAGTATCATGTAGAATGTCCAGGACATACTTTCTCTGATTCAACAAGGTACCCTGATCAGTTCAAGAAATCTCAAGTCCTAAGAAGTATCTGACATCACCAAGGTCCTTAATGGTGAAAGCAGTATTGAGATCATTCTTAAGAGAATTAATCTCATCAATGCTATCTCTCGTGAGCAACAAATCATCAACATACACGAGGACAGCAACCAGACCAGTTGGAATCAATTTGAGAAAAAGAGAATGATCAAAAGTGGATTGAACATAGCCTTTGCTTACTAAGAACTTGGTTAGTTCAACATTCTACTGTCGTGACGCCTATTTTAGGCCATAGAGTGACCTCTTCAATTTGCAAACTTGCTGAGAGGAGGTAGTACTATAACCTTCAGGTATCTTCATAAAGACTTCTTCATCAATAAAACCATACAGAAATGCATTATTGATGTCGAGCTGCAAAATAGGCCACCTTTTCTGTGTAGAAATGGCTATCAGAAGTCTCACAGTAGTGAACTTTGCCACAGGGGAAAAGGTATGTTTATAATCCTTACCCTTTATTTGATTGTACCCTTTAGCCACAACCTTGAACCTCTCAACACTTCCCTCAGGCTGAAACTTGATCTTATACACCCACTTGCAGCCAATGGCAGTCTTGCCAGGAGGGAGTGTAGTGATGGACCAAGTATCATTGGCATCAAGTGCCTGTAGCTCTTTCTACATTGCCTCTACCCATAGAGGATCAACACAGGCCTGAGCATATGTAAGAGGCTCTTTTTAGGACAAAACATTTGTCAGGGAAGCAACATAGTCTGGTGGGTAAAAGGCAGGATCATCAAGGGTGGTGGCCAAGAAAGAAGTGGAAATGGACTGAGATGTGTTGGGACAGACAAAGTCTTTTAGGTGGGCATGAAAGTGGGAAGTCCTAGTAGATCTTCGTAGAGGAGGTGAATGTAAATGGGATGGTGGGACAGAAGAATCAGATGATGGGGAGGTTTCAGAAGCAACTTGAACTGGAATGTTAGGTGCAGAAGTGGAATCATAAGAGGATGTAGGGGAGTGTAGGATGGGGCCCATTTGTGGAGTTGTGTGAGGTTGAGGATGGTCAAAGCAAGTAGCAGGGTTTACTAAAGGCAATGAGGGAGTTGGGACCACAGGTGTGGATGAGGTATCAGTGACTTTATAAGGAAACATGTCCTCAAAGAAAATGACATCTCTGCTTACCAAAGTGGTCTTAGTAGATAGATCAAACAATCTATATGCTTTGTGATCTTGAGGGTATCCTAATAGGATACATTTCCTGGCCTTTGAAGCAAACTTGTCCTTAGAAGGACCCTTGATAAGAGCATAAGCAAGGCAACCAATAACTCTTAGCATGTTGTAGTCAGGAGCAACTCCTTTCAATTTTTCAAAAGGAGAGATCCATTTGATGACAGAAAATGGAATTAGATTGATCAAGTGCGTGGTAGCTAAAACATAATCCCCCTCCCCCCATAAACTGATAGGTAGGTTTGCAAACAATCTGATAGCACGAGCTATCTCAATTAAGTGCCTATGTTTCCTCTCAACTCTTCCATTCTATTGAGGGACATATGACACTGAATGCTGGTGAGTAATTAATCCCCTTTTTAAGAAAGAATTCTGAGCATTTGAAAAATTATGTTCCATGATCACTTTTGATTGCCTTGACTGAAGTCCCAAACTGTCTCTCAACAAGTGCAATAAAGGAATCGATAATGCTGGAAACTTGAGTCTTGTCAAGTATCAAATATGTCCATACAGCACTATTGTAATCATCAAGAATAGTCACAAAATAACGAGCCCCAGTTCTACTTTGAACTTTGTAAGGCCCCCACAAGTTGATGTGAACTAAATCAAATTTTGCATTAGCCATGGACTGACTTACAGTGAAGGGAATGGCATGGTGCTTAGCCATGATACAAGTCTCACAAAAGGAGGTCTCATTGTCAGGTAGGGAGCAACCCTTAACATGCTTGAGTTTTGAAAATGAAATGTGACCTTGTCTAGCATGCCAAACTTGGCTAGAAACATCTTTATTTGAGCTAGAGCTAGACTTATTTGACATGTGAGTGTAATGAACAGCATTGTGAGGTTCATCTGCAACATTCAAACTTGCCTTGAACAATCTTCATGTGATCCTTGCAGCACTCAGAACTTCTTGACCACTCTTAGGGTCCTGAAACACATATTTCGTTCGTTTAAAATTGACATCAAGATCAATATCTTCAACTATTTTCCCCACTGACATGAGATTAGTCTTGAAATCTGGAATATGAAATACATTCTTCAACACAATTCCAAATGTCAATCTAATGTCTCCAATGTCTTCAACCTCTCTGATCGTCCCATCAGGAAGGCAAACACGAATGGGACGATTCAAAACACGCTTTCTAATCAACAGTTTATCATCAAAGATCATGTGATCTGTAGCTCCATAATCGATTATCCAAGTTAAGCTAGATGCAGACTGATGGACAGAAGAACACAGAGCAAAAGAAGTGCTTGCATTGCTAGAAGATGCTGCTTGGGATGAGCTACGACCCTTCATGGCCTTCAGTACTTCCTGACAGACCACATTCACGAGCGCCATATCCATTCCTGATTCACCAGTCACAATCTCATCATCATCAATGAGAGGTGAGTCAAATAAGCCAGCAGCATTTGTAGCAGTTTTAGCAGCTTTCTTTCCTTTGGGATCCTTAAACCAATCTGGATACCCAATGATTTTAAAACATCCATCAATAGTATGTCCTTTCATCCCACAGTGAGTGCGCAACTTGTTTTCTTTGTCCTTTTTAAAGGACTTCTTCGGATCTGTGGTCTTGCCAGCAGCAAAGGTGGTTCCATCTTGAGACGAGTCTCCAACATTTCCTCCTCCAGCAGCCTCAACTTGCTTGACTAGTTAATACGCATGATTGATGGTAGGAAAGGGATCAGTTGATATGATCTGATTCCTCACACCATCATACACATCACTTAGTCCCATCAGAAACTGAAGGAGCTTGTTGCGATGATCCACTTCCTCTAATTTCTTAAAAGCATCACAGGTGCACTGATTTCTTGCTCCACTGCTACATTTTTACGCCCCTTCAAGAGCCAGGATCTCGTCCCACATCTTCTTTAACTTGTTGAAGTATTCGACCACACTCAGCGATCCTTGAGACAGATTGCTCAAGCTTTTCTTCAACTGATAGAGAAGCGGTCCATTAGTTTGAGCATATCGCTCTACAATCTCATCCCATATCTCCTTTGAGGATTCCGAATACATGAATCCTTTTGAGATATCCGGTTTCATAGAATTGGCGATCCAGCACCTTACCATATAGTCACAACGCATCCACCTTGGAATGTCTGTCGACGTGATTGAATCAAGGCTTGTGCTCCCGTCTATGAAGCCAATTTTGTGTTTTGCTCCCCGCGCCATCTTGATTCCTCTCCTCCAGCCTAAGAAATTGAGGCCATTGAACGAGTTCGCCACCAATTGTGCTCCAGGGTGGTCAGAGTTGGAGAGATATAGAGGATCGTTAATATTTCCGCCACCATGTTCTCCTCCTCCGATCACAGCATTCGGAACTTTCTCGTTGTCTGCCATGGCTTCCGTTCAACCAGATTTCTTCAGAAAACAATCTCTCAGCGCCGATCGATCACCGTGCGCTCTGATACCATGTAAAGAAACCAGATCGATGGGAGATCTACTTAGATCTCCATGGAAGCGCATGAAGGAAAGAAGAAAAAGAGATCTATCGAGCTGAACATATTTCCAACTGAATTTCTTGTAACAAACTCGGTTACAGTAATGGGCCTATTTATAATGCCCAACCCAATACAATGTGTTCCCAATTTTACCCCTATTTTGCTCCTGACAAAGTACCAAAATGCCCTTGTCTTCGGTCAAGACCTCATATGGTCAATAGATATCCATACTCATATATATCCGATATACGTATATGGATACCAAACGGGTCCTAAGTCTTTTAAGATTTACGTACACATTCTTTAAGAATTGAACAAATACAGTAGTATATTAACTTTTTAATTAATTTTTATACTAATAATTTCAAAAAATTTATTAGTAAATATGAAATTATTTCAAAAATTGATATTCTATATTTATTGGTTCATCTGCAATTTGCTGTTTATAACATGGTAATTTTGCATTTTAGAACAGGATAATAATAAACCTTACAATTCAATTTAATTACAACTAGGGTTGTTACTTGAACCGAGTAGCTCGAGCTCGGCTAGGGCTCGGCTCGGAAAAAGCTCGACTCGGGCTCGCTCGAATTAAATATGAGCCAAGCTTGACCAGAATTCTGAGCTCGAGCTCGGCTCGAGTAGCTCGTATATCTCATTTTATGGGTGAAATTACTGTTCTCCCCCTATGTTTTATTTAACCCCATGTAAATAGGTTTTATTTAACCCCTTGTAAATAGGGCGTATATCTCGTTTAATAGGTGAAATTACAGTTCTGTCCCTAGGTTTTATTAAACCTCTTCTTCTAAAGAGTTTGTCAGCCGCTTTGCCTTTTGAACTTCATTCACTTTGAATCACAGATCTACATGTTGTGAGTAGCTCGAGCTCGACTCGACTCGGCTCGAGAAAATGAGGCTCGGGCTCGAGCTCGGCTCGTTTGTAAACGAGCCGAGTTTGAACACCCACTACTCGAGCTCGTTAGCTCGTATATCAGCCTTAATTACACCTACTATCCCTCTCCTTAACCCCCTCCACCTCGTATCCTCTCTCATGTGAAAACCAAAACTCTCAAATCCATTGAAAGTTGAAACCCAAATCACAATTTAAATCCGAAGCAATTAAAATCTTTGTCAAATTAAAATTATAAAGGAATGTTTTTTCCCTTAATTTTTAGGTTGTAAGCACTGTTTTTGTGATGTTTTAATAAATTTATGGATTAGTTTTAGGGCTTATTAGATTATTAGATTGTTTAGAATTTAGGGATTTGATGTGTAGATTAATATATGTCCTTAATTACAACAACTAATTGTGTGGAACTTGTGATTCAAATTTCAATTAGTATTTTGGTATTCTTAAAAAAAAAACAATTGAAGCAAATCAAGGGAGAAAAAATATTTTTCTTGAATATATTTGGTATTTTTAAGGTTATATAACATCTTTAAATAATATTCAAAACAAGAGTGTTATCTAACTCAAGTGGTAAATGAAGTAATGAATGAGAATTGCAAGGACTTAGTTCAAATCCCAACTCCTTCACTTTTTATTTGTTTAACTATATCATTAATTCTTCTTGATTTCTCTATATATATTTTTTTGTTTCTATCAACTATTTCATTTAAAAATGTCATATTTATGCTTAAATTATACATTTAACATTTTCTTTCAATATTGTTTTAAAATTAATTTTTTCATGATTTTTTTCTATATTTTATGTTTTTTTTGTTACTCTCAACTATTTAAATAAAAAAAATAAAAATCACAATTTACTTTTTTTTTCAATATATTTTTTAAATATTCTTAATAAATATACACAAAAAATATTTCAAGAAATTTTTTTAGCATTCCATCACCGAAATTCTGGTTACGCCACTGCACAGGCACCACTGTCGTCCTCCATTTTCTGTAATTAAAGGAGCTTTTTAGCTCGGTTTGAGTAATAACCGAGGTAAAAAGGGATGATTTTAGCCTACCTGACAAACCCGACCAACGCTACTAACCGAACCAACTTCTAAAATAAAAATTATAAACACTATTCATATTATTCAAGAATTTGAAAAATAGAAATTATAAATGTAACGTATTCTATGGATCACGTTTTGTCGATCTAAGAATTTTACAAATAGAAAATATAAACACTAATCATATTCAACACAATAAATAGTATTTATTTAACATTAATAAGCAATTTCTTAACGTTCACTCCATTCCCAAATAAACAAAGATGTTTGTGCATATATTTATTTAAATGTCTTGCCTGAATTATTACAAAGCCAGACTATTATGGTCATACTTTAATTAAGCTAATGATTATTGAATTAAAGAAAAATGACCGAAAATAATAGTCCTACAAAATACCAAAGTTCATTTTTTTTCTCATAGAACTCAGTAGATCTTAGGGTTCGTCGGATTGATTGTGAAGTAATAGTATGGCATCGATCCGCTTGTTCTTGGCCTGTTCACCTTCCTTGTCTCCCTTTGCCATTACCCATCACCCATTTTGGGGTTGTTGTTCTATACTCTATAATTTACATTTTGGGTTGAACGATGTAACACCTCTTTTTAGATCTCAAAGGAGTGTTGCAGCGTCGGTGAATCCGCAGACTTTAAAGCATTTGAATTCATCTGAGGCTTATAGGGACATGCAACCATGCTCCCATAAACAAGATGATAATTTAAATATAATAGAATATGCGGAAGACGATAAAATTTATTAGTTTATAATATCTGATCACAATAAAATAAGAATACCAAAACCATAAAGTATGAATAAATTCCAAAATAGATGAAATTAAAGTAGCGGTGCGGAAACTTTAGAGGTTCAAAAACTTGTAATAAAATATTCAATAACTGATAGCCCGCTCTTCAACTCTCTCATGCTCCGCTGCTTGCACTAGACCTGTGGAGTATGGTCTGGTGTTTTGTGATAACGAAGGACACCAGCCATCCAATAAATAGGATGGTTAGTACAATTAAGACTAGCAAATGATAAGGAAAATGTTCATACTTTAACCTTACAGTGACCATAAAACGGTATGTCTCAGGTTAAAGGAATGACACGAATATTTATAGTAGAAACTGAATGAAAATGGTAAAAATTCACACATGACTCGGATGATCATATCGATCGATTATAAGATAAGAAATGGAATTATACTCGAGGCAGATAAGTATAATAATTGAAATGATCACCTATTTAACAGTCGATAATAAAGATAACGATAATAATAATGATACTACGTGGTACCGGTCGGGCTTTTAACAAGGACCACAACCTACATCAGATCGTTGTTTTATCACCCTATAAAGAATGCATTCTGGGATGGTGTTTCATGAAACCTTGTAAGGCGGTGGCTTAACAAACCGCAACCTGCAAGTCAGTCTACTGCATAACTTGCCAAAGGCATAAAGTCACTCGCATCACGTGGTGCGCATTTTAACATATCATAACTAAGCATCACATGGTGCATATCTTATCATACATAAACAATTTATACTAGGTGATCATAATAACGACATTAAATCAAACAGGGACAAGCATGGATAATTCAAAGGGTCTTACTATCACATGCCACTAGTTTGCATGAAAGAACAAGCAGAATATCATGCACTTTAGGGATAAGAAAATGGGCAACATTTACTTATCTCGTGTTATAAACAAACAATCACATTTAAACTGCATATCAATATAATTCATTTAATAATTGCCCATTAATTTAACTCATGCCAATTTATGATTAAAAATGATAAATTATAGGGGTGGGCGCGGGACGGGACGGGACGGGATGGAGGTCGTCCCGCGTCCCGTCCCGCGTAATTTTTGCGGGACGGGACCGGGACGGGATTTACTCTTTTTTTCTTCGTCCCGCACGGGCCTTGTCCCTCACGGGACGGGACGGGACGGGCCTTGTCCCTCAAATAAAAAAGATTATAAAAGGTTAAAAATTTTCCGTATATTTTATAATTTTTAAAGACATAACACATATAAATCTATAAAAAAAAAATATATATATATATTTTACAGGTTCTGCTATATATATATATATATATATATATATATATATATATATATATATATATATATATATATATATATATATATATATATATATATGTATGTATGTATATATATATATATGTATATATATATATATGTATGTATATATATATGTATGTATATATATATATATATGTATGTATATATATATATATATATATATATAGGAAAAAGGACCAAAAATAATACAAACTATCACCCGTGAACCAAAAATAATACGAACTTTAAAAATGACTAATTCATATACAAACTATTCCCTAATAAACCAATTTTGATATGTCCAACCTTTTTTTACTAAAATTTCAATTAAAGTGCTAATTTAGTAAATAGAGACAAATTTCGGGCTCAAAATAAAATTAACCTAAATTTTTACCTTCTTCCTCCTGCTTTTGTCGACCTCCCTCGTGCTATGCCCAGCAGGTAGCAACCATGGTAGATTGAAAAGGGGAAACCAAGAAACCCATGCCATATGAATTTTTATAAGGATGTATATATCTAATAATCTAATATCATGCTTAAACACATAATTAACATCATCAATTTCAAATAAATCGATTCAATTTTTTAGATCTAAAATTTTGAGTTCAAGAACCCTAATTTTTAAAATGCAAAATTGAAACCAATTTTCTCCAAATGATCCACAAAAATATCCTAAAAAACATCAACAACATCATTCTAAGCAAATCCCCTCCGAAAGTTAAGTCAAACTCTAGATGGCTTTGAACCCCCAAAAGGAACGATGATTGAGAAGAATCCGAGAAAGGGCGGGGTAGCTTCCATGGTTGGCTCTTTGCTCGGGGTTGGTTTGATTTCAAGAAGAAGACTAGAAGTGAGTGGCGACGAGGGCGGTAGAGGGGGCGGACAGTTGATTTTACAGTGTCTTCCATGGCTGCTACTGGGCATGAGGGAGGTCGACCAGCAGGGAGGAAGAAGGTAAAAATTTAGGTTAATTTTATTTTAAGCCCAAAGTTTATCTCTATTTACTAAATTAGCACTTTCATTGAAATTTTAGTAAAAAAAGGTTGGACATATCAAAATTGGTTTATTAGAGAATAGTTTGTACATGAATTAGTCATTTTTAAAGTTCGTATTATTTTTGGTTCATGAGTGATAGTTTGTATTATTTTGGGTCATTTTTCCATATATATATATATATATATATATATATATATATATATATATATATATATATATATATATATATATATATATATATATATATATATATATATATATATATACATACACACACAATATACGTGTGTATATACACACATTCATGCAGTAGCACAAGCAGTTCTTTGATTAATGCAGTAGCATTAACACTGTATGTGTATATACGTAAGCATATACACACTGTGGGTTCGTATGGGACGGAGTTAATAAACCGACTAAAATTATAAACAGGATAAAATTTATAAACTGTTGGTAAAAAGTAGTTAAAAATTTATGAAAAAATATAAACTCCGTATGGGTTGAAAAACAGTTTATTTGTAAAAAGTGTAGGTTTATTTGGTTATTATTAGGGGTATTATGGTATTTTCAAATCAAATAAACCACATAAACTCCCAAAAAACTATCAAAAATAGCTTATTAAATAAACCCCCAAATAAACTAAAATCTCCTAATAAACCACTCCCCATACAAGCTTAAAAATTTCAACCCCAAATTTTAGTAGTTTATCTAATATAATACTAAAACACATGTTAAAAGATGCCACTTGACAAACTCTACTTAATTATAGGTCCAAAAATCCCATGTGGCAATTTTTTATTACTCTTGGGTCCACCTCAAATAATTAGTTAACTTAATTATTAATTACTTCAATATTGTTTAAATAACTATTTATTGTTCAATTTTTTTATCAACGATCTTATAATTTAATGATTTTAATTTTTGGATCTCATAATTTTTGGATATTTACGGTATATTTTAATGCACACAGCACACTTGATTTAGAGGATTTAATACGTAGTTTTTTTAACTTACTTAAGTATCATACTTATACAGTAGTATTTCAATCATTCCATTCAACATAGTTAATTATTTCATTTGATACATTATTTAACAAATCACGACCTAACGAGTATTGATGATGATACTAACCATTTTAAGTTGAACGAGGATTTTACCCATCCACGTAACTAACCATTTTAAGTTCAATATCTTTTTAATTACAAAACTAATTCCATGAAAAATATATAATCTAGAGTATGTATGTTTTCTTTAACCTAAAATAATTTAAAATTTAAAATTTCGTATTTAAATGAAATATTAAATGGTTATTGTTGATTTTAGGCAAATGAAATACTCTTTTGAAATATAAAATTTGAATCCAAGTTCAAGATTTTCATTATCAATAGCCTATGAGCTTGATTCCCAATCCCCATTTTATTTAATGATTTTTCCTCCACTTCTTCTTCTTCGTTTTTTTACAAATGAATTGAAAGTACAAGCTTGAGATCCAAAAGATTTTCATTTATTTTTTTATTTGTCATATGTTTTATGACACTAAGCTAACTATCCATGCTTTGGCCTAATGTATAATAATAAAGCTTCTATTTAGACATTGCAAATCATATAACATGCATGCTCAAATAAAACTAATAAAAAAAAAATTTGATAGAGTTTTTAGCTTTTTTAAAAACATGTCCAAAAAAATAAAATGGCCTATATTTGAGACGAAAGGATCTTTTTTTTACTTTTAAATTTAATAATATACTGTATTTTTTTTATGTGTTCTCTATCCCAAAGTTATGAAAATTCCATTCAACGGTGTTTGTTGAATGTGTAGTCCAACTACCAAATTATTTGGTTCTACCTTCCAACCCATTATCACGACAAATGTGTGTTTAATGCTCAAAGTAATCAATTAACTTACTGAAAACCTTATAAGGCTAAAAAAAACTTATTCTCCAACAGCAGTGGTGACTCTAAACTTTATACTACATTTGTCTCAAAATATCGGTCGTTTTATTTTTAGCACGTTTTTAAGGAGCTAAATTTTTTATAAAATATTAATTTTTTTATTAGTTTTTAAAAATAATACTATTCTTATTATTAATAAGCATAATATGATTTTTAAAAACTAATAAAAATATAATATTTTATAGAGTTTTTAGCTTCTTAAAAACATGCCAACAAAAAATAAAATGACCTATATTTTGAGACGGATGAAGCAATTTTTTTTACTTTTAAGTTTATTATAAGAATATTTCTTCTCCGACATTTTTATGTGCTCTCCAACCAAGGGACTCCATTCACCTATAGTTTGTGTAATATGCAGTCGAACTACCAAATTATTTCGTCTTACCTTCCAATCAATTAACACAACAAAAAATAATAGTAGAGGGCCACATTTTTATATCCTACCTTGGGGCATTTCAAATCTCAAACCCGACCCTGCGAGGAAGGTAATACATTGACGTTTTGCCACATATATTATATATTGATATAATATAAGCATTATTTGTTTTATCCAAATTTATATTATTTTGCTATATCGTTTTCATATTATTATAATAGTATAATATATCTAATATATAATGTAAATAAATTATGGTAATATCCTCTATAAAATATAATATATGTTACAAACCCCGTGCGTAACGCACGGGTACTGCGCTAGTTAACTACTAAAATTGCATCCATACACACCCTGTGTGTGTATGTAATCTATATAGACTATATATACGTTACAGTATGTATAAGCTAATGCATTATTATTATTATTATTATTATTATTGTTATTACTATTATTATTATTATTGTTGTTATTATTATTAATAATAATATTATTATTATTATATATGCGGGACGGGACGGGATTTGCGGGATTGAGACATGTCGTCCCGCGTCCCGTCCCGCATAATTTTTGCGGGACGGGACCGGGACGGGATTCACTATTTTTTGTTGAAATCCCACCGGGACCGGGACGGGACCGGGATTTGCGGGATTTGTGCCCACCCCTAATAAATTACATCAAGCATACGGGTATGCAATTTATCAAAATTGGCAAGGAAATTGGCCTCAGGGCCGCATTCGACACGGGCGAATTTAAAAAGCACGTCAAAGGAAAATCACGAAACATGCAAAAGGCATTGAACGAAATCACTTGCGTTGACTTCCGATGATCAGCTGATGACAATCAGGCGAGATTTTAGCACCTATCGAATCCAACGAAAAAAGGAATGTTAATATTGATATTTTATGAAATTAACTTTACTTAACTCAATTTGAAATTGAATTAATTCTATAAAGTTAAATATTATATACCAATATGAATTCCTCGGAGAGCGGGATCCGGCGTGAGTGCTTCGAGATTTCTCAGTGTCGCTGAAACGGGCAAGAATCGAACAGTTTAGAAATATAAGCCATAACTTAATAAATAATTAACTTAGAGCCAGAAACGAAAATAGAATAAAAAACAAGGGGGATTTCTGTAATTGTTTCAAAAGAAATTAGAACCCCGTCTGTTTCTTCTCCCTTGGACTCACGCATAGGAACGAGGACTAACTGACGAAATCTCGGCGGCGATTGGGCGGAACTCGGAGACAGCACTCGGGCTGGGGTGGTCGTCGGCAATCGGCGGCGATGGGCAGCGATTGCAGAGCTCGGCCTTGGGCTTTCCTCCGGCGTCGATTGGCAGCGATTGCAGAGCTCGGCCTTGGGCTTTCCTCCGGCGTCGATTGGCAGCGGCGGTGGCGAAGGGCGCTGCAGCGAGACTCGGACCTCTGTTCCCAGGCGAGGCGGCACTGCAGGGGGTGCTCGACGATGAGGCGGTGGTGGTTCCGGGTCGCCAGCGAGCTACTGCTCACAATTGCTTCACAGATCGAGCGTAATTAGGAGATCGAGGAGGATGAAGAGGACTGCTTCGTTTGACTGATGGAAAATAAAGAGGGCTTTCCCTCTATTTATAAGGTTGAAATTAAATGGAATAGAAAGGGAGAGGTTGATCACAATCCAATTGCTGAGATATCGGCCTTCGTTGGTGAGATTGGGTGAACGTCGTTGGATTTATCTAAAGGAATAGATAAATCTTGGAGAGGAAGGGAAAGGTAAAAGAAAGAAAAGAAATTCCATTGGTGATTCCATCCCGAAGCCAAAGGGTATAAAGGGTTTAAGGGGGTGGTTGTACCATTGGTGAGGTACATCACGCGATTTACCTTCCCAAGTCGATGAAGAGCCAAGTCTAGAAAAAAAGAAATTTTATCTTCCCTCTTGTTTCACCAGATGTGGCCTCCTTGTAGAGATCATTGGGCCACTTTCACTTGGGCCCAACTTTTGGGGTTGCAACCCATATACTCAAATTTGGGTGGAGAATGGGTTTTTCTATTGGGTTTTCTCTTATAACAAAAAAATATGTATTTGACTATAAATTATACATGGATCCACCTATATATATTATATATATTAGCGGAAAGAAAATATTATTTAATTTTTATTTATAAATTAAATAGTAAGAATGTTTAGAGGATAAAATTAGAATAATATAATTATTCTAACTTATATTATATGTCTTATGTGAATTTATTGGTTTCCTAATTCACATAATATAGTATAATTTTATTTAAAGAAATATCCCAAAAATAATTTGGGGTAATTCAAACGATTCATCCAAATTAAAGTATCTCATTAATTAGTAATGAGATAAGCGATCAAGAAAACTGGGCATATGCATCCGATGAGAGGAAACTGTCGGAGCCATCATGAGTTGATAGTCGTTGCCTCGGAGGAGAGGCAAGTGATCGCATTGGAGGAACTTCCAGCTCAACCTCCCCTTCTAACATCCCCACCACTCTACACATTGAAGGCCGACTCCTTGGATTTGTTTGGATGCACCACAACCCTATCAAAACCATTTTCCTCTCCAATTAATTCCTTCTCCTCGTCGTTCAAAACCCTCCCTGCATAATCAAATGTTGTTTCTCTTTCAAGGTGCTTGTATATCCACCGCGGAAAGTACAATTCGCTACTATTTTCTACCTTTTCGTCTAGCCTCTTCGTACAACCAACCATCTCCAAGACCATCATTCCGTAGTTGTAGACATCTGATTTATGGGAAGCACCACCAAAGCTGTTCAAAAACACCTCAGGAGAAATATAGCCAGCAATTCCTCTTGCTTCGGAGATGGAGATGATGCTTTACTTTTGCTTGAATGCCTTAGCAAGCCCGAAATCGGAGATCTTTGGAGTGAATTCAGCATCCAACAAGATATTATGGGGTTTAATGTCAAAGTGCACAATCCTCGTGTTACAATCTCGATGAAGGTATTCTAATCCCCTTGCAATGCCCACTGGAATAATCTCAAACAACTTCTGGAATGATAATGCTTGATCTTTCTTCTTAACATCTTTGCTAAAGATAAATTTCTCAAGGGATCCACTGGGCATGAATTCGTAGACGAGGGCTCCCTTGTTCCCTTCGAAGCAAAATCCCAGCAATGAAACGACGTTGATATGACTTGTGATGTATGTTTGTGACCCAAAGTAGTGAAGATGTAAGCAATGAACTATCACCAGGGCCGGACCTGAGATTTTAAGGACCTGAGGCGAGATTTGAGAATGGGCCCGCAACTATATACAATAATAATAATAATAAAAAGCACAACCGAACTATAAAAAAATATCAACAATCAAATATCGTACGCGATAATAACGTGTCGTATAAAGAAGGTATGTTGTGAGTTGTCACCGTTTTAAAGTACATAACGTACAAGTCTACTGTTTTCAAAGAAAATATTGTCCATAGGAAAGGCAAATGAAAACTAAAAAATATAGAGTAAACCTTGAGCAATAATCTTGTATCATTTACCCTTATATATACACATTGTTGGAAATGAAAAACAATCTGAGATCTGAGTTAAGTTGGATCTAGAACGCACAAAAGAGAAGAAGATGAACAACGCTTGGAGGGAGAGAAATCTGATTTTTCACACAATTGTTGCTCTTACAATTTGTCCTATTTATAGGGCTGAGCCCAAAACTAAAATAGGCCCAAATGAAATTGTGATATGTAAACCTTAATTCATAACCCGTATCCTAACACACAATATATATGGGCCCTCCATGGAGATTGGGCATGAGGCAAGGATCTGTTAGGTCTCAGCTCAGCTTCGGCTCTGACAATCACACATGCTTCAATTTAAAGTTTGCTAAATTAGAACATATAAACATACATGCTGATGCTCACCACCTCATTTGCGAATTCGTGTCCATCGCCTTTGGATTGCTTCCACACTTTGACTGCAACGGCGCGACCATCTTCAAGTTTGCCCTTGAAGACAGTACCATAGCCACCTTCACCTAGCTTTTCTCTTAATGTATTTGTCATCTTCTTTATATATCCATAGGTGTATCTTTTTGGACCAATCGATTCATAGTTCCTTAATAAATCCTCTACTCGTTGATTTTTCGGGACTGACTTGTACTTACGAATGATGTACAAGATCAGTAAGCCAAGTACAACAACAACAAGCCCAGTATATCCCGCTTAGAGCAGGGTCTGGGGGGTCCTAATGTACGCTCTCTTTCCCCGACTAGGTCGAGAGAGAGTTTCCGAATGACCCATACCTACAAAAGTATCCAAGCCAGACAATACAAGACACACTAATAAGAGAAATAGAAATCTAGGAGTATAGCTCATAAAAGGATACTGTATCGGAAGGATAAGTCTATCCCTCGTTGACCCTGATAGCCTCTCTCCACTGTCTGCGATCTCTCGTTAAGTCCTCGGATATGTGAAGCAAAGTAAGGTCGCGCCTGATGACCTCCCTCCAGGACTTCTTAGGTCGCCCCCTGCTACGCCGCAAACGCTCTATCGGGAGGGTATCACAACTGTGTACTGGCGCATCGGGTAATCTTCTACGCACATGCCCAAACCATCTGAGTCTAGATTCCCTCAACTTGTCCTTAATACAACAAACTCCAACTTTTCCACGGATAATCTCGTTTCTTATTCTGTCCAAACGGGTGTGCCCGCACATCCATCTGAGCATCCTCATCTCAGCTACCATCAGACTATGTTCCTGAATCTTTGTAGGTGCCCAACACTCTGCTCCATACAGCATAGCCGGCCTCACCACGGCCTTATAGAATTTACCTTTTAATTTCAAGGGCACTTTCTTGTCACATAACACGCCTGAGGCTGCCCTCCATTTCTGCCATCCCATCTGAATACGATGCTTGACATCTAGATCCACTCCTCCATCGGTCTGCAGCATCGATCCCAAGTACTTGAAATTATCCTTCCTAGGAATCTGATTCCCTTGAAGCATCAACCCTTCATCCGCTACATCCGTCCCTCTGAAGTTGAAATCCATATATTCTGTTTTAGTTTTGCTCAATCTAAAGCCTTGGGCTTCTAGCGACTCCCTCCAAAGTTCCAGCTTGTTACTAATACCCTCCTTTGTTTCATCCACCAAGACAATATCGTCCGCGAAAAGCATACACCACGAAATCTCTCCTTGGCAAGGTCTTGAGATCACATCCATAACTAAAGTAAAGAGGAAAGGGCTTAGAGCCGAACCTTGGTGTAAGCCTACCTGTACTGGGAAGTAGTCAGTGTCTCCTGCAGGAGTCTGGACACTTGTTAAAGCTCCATCATACATATCTCTAATGATCCTGACGTAGTTTTCAGGCACTTCCCTAGCGTGCAAACATTCCCATATGAGATTCCTAGGGACTCTGTCGTAAGCCTTTTCCAAGTCTATGAAGACCATGTGCAGATTCTGCTTACGCTCCCTGTACTTTTCAATAAGTTGTCTCAACAAGAAGATGGCCTCTGCCGTCGATCTCCCTGGCATAAACCCAAATTGATTCTCTGAAACGAATACCCGCCTCCTCATTCTCACTTCAATCACTCTCTCCCAAATCTTCATGGTGTGACTTAAGAGTTTTATCCCTCTGTAGTTACCGCATTCCTGAGCGTCACCTTTGTTCTTGAACACAGGAACCAATTTGCTACGTCTCCACTCGTCTGGCATCTTTTCTGTCCTGAGGATAACATTGAATAACTGGGAGAGCCACTCGAAACCCCTTATCACCAATGCACTTCCAAACTTCAACGGGTATCTCATCGGGACCCGTCGCTCTTTTGCTTCTTAACTTGCTGACTACGCTCTTGACTTCCTCTCGCGATACACGTCTGCAGAAGCTGACTTCAGGCCGACTTTCATTCTCTGATGAATCCACCTGTTCTGTAAGCCCCTCATTGAGGAGCGTAGAAAAGTAGTCCTTCCACCTCTAATTAATCTTTGACTCCTCCACAAGCACATGACCATTCTCATCCTTGATACACCTCACCTGGGAAGGACTAAGGAGGCTGCAAAGAGAAAGGATTGTTACCAAGTGTTTATGCAAATAAAAGAAAGATCTTACAGTGTATCACTGTATGTAATACCTTATTACCTTTAAACTGTAAATAATTGATCATTGAGAACTTTTCGAAAATATAATGCAGGGTCTGTTCTCTTCTTTGGTATAGCCGTACAGGTAGATCTGCCTAAACTCTACAAATAACGTAAAGATTCAGGTGTGATTGCATTAATCAAGTCAAGCACATAATTCAAAACTGACAGAAACCATATATCCTAAAACTATTTGGTATTAATAGAAATAGCCCGTTCCTTAAATCAATGTGGGATGTTTATTTTTCACATCTGATATTAGTATGTTTATTTTTCACATCTGATATTAGTAGAAATAGTCCAGTTCTTTATATCAATGTTGGATGTTTATTTTTCACATCTTCCATAGAGTTGTATAAATCATTTAAAATCTTTTATTTTATTGACAATGGATTTGTTTTGGCTCGATTTTGCCACTTGTGTAATTTTATCTCGGTACTCAGTTTTTCTTGTCAAATTTGTACGTGTGTATTTTTTTTTTGGTCGTATGTGCCTGTAACAATTTGTGTTTGTTTTCAAGTTTGATTTTAAGTTTTCATCTAAGAATGCAAGCAATCAAGTTGGGGATCCATGGAGGATCGGTGGTGATGATGATCAGAAACGGATGAGGAAGAGGAAGGTGGAAAAGAGAGAGAGAGAGAGAGAGAGAGAGAGAGAATGAGTGCGTGCTCAACGGATTGCTTTCATTAATTTCTGATTCTTTACAATTCTGCTATTTGTATTGTGGAGATATTGTGTGGTCCTAACAACTATGTAGGTGAGCTGTCAGTGTGGTCCAAAAACAGAAAAGCACCCATTTTCCCACTACATTTCTCAGGCCAATAGACCCACTATTGCATACACCAACACCCCCCCTGAAGCTGGAGGATGGGTGACCATACCCAGCTTGGACAAGAGGTGATTCTGCTGAGCCGAAGGCAAAATTTCGGTGAGAACATCTGCTAGTTGAGAGACAGTGGGTATGTAGCATAATTCGATCAAGCCATCCATAACTTTCTCGCGAGTGAAATGACAATCGATTTCGA
Organism: Persicaria tinctoria; assembly: GCA_037127255.1. Lineage (NCBI taxonomy): Eukaryota > Viridiplantae > Streptophyta > Magnoliopsida > Caryophyllales > Polygonaceae > Persicaria > Persicaria tinctoria. The sequence goes on along the minus strand of JBANSL010000007.1, from coordinate 11,191,325 downwards.
TGTGCTTGGTTCGCTCATGAAATACGGGATTTTTGGCAATTTGAATTGCAGAGGAATTATCACGGTGAAGTTTAACTGGATCAGCAATCACAATTCCCAGTTCTTTAAGAAGTCGAACTAACCATGTGATCTCTGCAGAAGCATGGGCGAGGGCTCTATATTCGGCTTCTGAACTGCTTCGAGAGACCGTGCTTTGTTTCTTCGATTTCCAGGTGATTGGAGATCGACCAAGCATAACAACATAGCCTACTATTGAATCAAATCCGCTATGACGGATTCATATCTCACAAGTGGTGGATTAGGATTTTATTTAGAGGAGGTAAAAAAAACAAATTCTGAGTTTTATTTTAGCATGTATACATAAAAAACATATACTCATATTTTTTTAAAGAGAAATTTACATAAAACCACCTTTTAAATGTTGATCTGTTCACTTAACTACCCCTTAAATTTGAAATTATAGTAAACCACTCTTTAAATGATTTTCGTTGATAAATCACCACCCATCATCAATTTACATTATGTTTTTGTTAAATAAATTGCATTTTAACATTTGTCAACTTAAAATATGCGTTTAATTTTTTTTTTTTTATGATGAGGAACACACCTTTGGTGGGAAACCCCGGGCACGTACGTGACCCAGCCGGCAAGAGCCACGCACCAGGTAAACCGAAAGATATTTCAAAGTTATATTTATAAGTACGTTGTTTTTAAAAATGATATCTATAATACAATCCAACCCCTTCAATTCAAATTTTAAATATATTTATACATAAATTTTGAGTTTAAAAATATTAAAATATAATATATTTAAGGATGGCTTAACAAAAATAGACCAAGGGGGTGATTTGTTGATGAGTACTGGTATCATTTAAGGGGTGGTTTTTTGTAATTTTTAATTAAAGGGGTGGTTAAATGAAAACAAACATATTTAAGGGGTGGTTTTCTTTAAATTTCCCTTTTTGAAAATATATTGAAAAACTTATGATTTAAATAGTCATATTTAGTATAAAAAATTAAGGAAAATAAAATTATCAAGAAATGCAATTTTTTTTGTATGTATATATGTAAAAGAATGTTTTTGTTTAAATATATTTGAGAAACCTTAAATTTGTGATTTAATTAATCATTGTAAAAATTATAAAGAAGTGAACCTAAATGGGTTTAAAGTTTAAACTCCTAACCTCAAGGTAATAAATACCTTTTCTTCTTGTCATAAAAATAAATAAATACCAGTCTTAGGGGATGGACCTAAGATTTGAACTGTCCCAGGCATGATATAAAAATGAAGCCTTTTGCTATAATTTTTTTTAGAATAATTTTTCTGATCATTTCATTATTTTATTTTATTTTATTTAGAAATTTTTTTTATAAAGAGACCTCAATAGCGGTGGTTTTAAATTAAAAAAAATATTTGTGATTTTGGGCAGTTATTTTTTTAGAAAGAGTTTGTGAAAAACAAAATTTTACATTTAAAATATGAAGTAGCACAAGAGAAATAGAAATAAAATATAAAGAAAATTTTAGTTATTTTTCACAACCAAATACAATGGATAAATTTTCATTTTATTGATGAATTTTATTAATAATTAAATTAAATTTTGGACTAATAGAAAAAAATAAAACAAAATTAATGGGTGAAAATGAGAATTGTACCTTGGACTAATAGGAAAAAACGAGATTCCCAACCAATGCACTATAATGATTTTAATTACTATTTTTCTATCCTATACCCTAATAATAGCATAGGATAAGATCCAAAATTGTAAAAAATTCTTTAAAAAAATAAAACCTTACAAAAAAAAATGATATACCTAAAAACTTAAAGAATTGGGGCCCTTTAAATTTGGGGCCGGGGCAGAGGCCTATTTGCCTGTAAAGGCCCGGATTTTTAAATAATAAATTTCAACAAATAATATAAAATGGATTTAAGTCGAAAATAATAATAATAAAAAAAATCGGATATTTGAAAATCCTCGTCCTTGATCAAATAATTATATTCTAATTCTTCTAAAACGAATCCCGACGTAATGTGGAATTTGATTTAAGAATGGACTTAATTCCGCCCTCCTATCTCGTGATTTGAGAGTGTTTTGTATTTCTAATTTTCATTTTATATTGATTTAATGGGGGTAGAAATCTTACAATCTAAAAAGAACGGGTCAATTTTAGGAATTAATAAAACACCATCTAACCCTAATTGGCAGGGTACAAAAACTCTCCCATCTTCCCTTGTACAGCCGTCAACCCCAAGGAGCTCAAACCCTCCTCCCGTCATTTTCAGATCTGGGAAGAACAGGCACACCTCCTTCCTCCTCCAAGCTTCAACCCCTCGTCCATGGCTTCCTCTCCTCCTCTCTCAGAGCCGCTCTCTCGCCTCTTGCTCTCTCTCACGCTCTCGCTCTCCCTCGTTCTCTCCTGCTCTCGTTCTCTCGCCTTCCTTCCGCTGCGCAGATCGAGCTCCCATGGCTCTCGTTCTCTGCACCTCCCTCCCGTCTTCTCGTCCTCTCTTCTCGTCGCTCTCACCTTCCATGTACCACCGCTCGTCTCCATCATTCTGCGAGCATCGAGCCAGGATGAAGAGCAAGCCGACGACGACGCTTCGGCCACCGCTGCTGATGAACGGAGCCCGTGTCAAGTCCGGTGGGCGCTTAAGCCGGACCGTGAGCGCGAGCGCTCTCCCCTCTCTTGGGTCCCCCTTCGCAAATCTCTCTCTGTTCTGCCTGGTTGAGGAGCCGGGCGAGATGACGTCGATCACCAAACGCTGCGTCAACCTTCCCCGGACATCTTCCCCTGTTCAGCGACCTCACCCTAACGTGAAGACCCAACATTGGCGGGCGCGGATCCGGACTGAATTGTGAACCCTTCGACCTGAGCACTCCATTCCGAACCTTCGTGACCTCAGCAGAAATTGGGTATAACCTCTATGGGCTTTGACTTAATTAAGATGATTCAATTGGTTCACCTTCAATTCGAGCTAGATAAACAAATTTATTAAAATGGAATTCCTTGCGGATTTACAACTTTCTAATTAAATTATCAATTACCCTGTTATATGACTAGTTGATTTATTATCGTATAGGTTATATATTGATAATTAAATGGTTGGTTTTAAAGTATATTCTTGAAATATTTATCTAATGAGGGATTTTACATAATACTTTAGAATAACAATTATGAAGTGAAATAAATGAGCCGAGATTATTTTAATAGTGTTTGTGAGTTGGGAAAGGTTAAGGATTTTATATTCGAAATTTGACTAAGTATGATTTGAAAAATTGTTTTGGAAACGAGTTGACTTAACCTGAAATTTAAGAGTGAAAAAATGGTTTTACTATCGGTTGGGTTTGAGCATATTGAGAACGTGGAGTTGTGTGTATGATTGATGGACCGGTAGCTTATAAGAATGGCTTGATGATAGGTGTGTATTGCTATTGGATTATAATCTGGACTTGCATTGGGCCCTTGCTTGTGTTATCTTGCTGTTCTGCATCTTCAGGTAAGTTCCCTAGGGGGCTTACTCAGGTTGGACATTCATGCCTGTTGTTGCATTTTATGTTAGGTGTTGCATATGCATCAAAGCATGCCATGTAGTATCATGTTTAGGTTGCACTAATTGATTGAGCATCCGTTTACTTTATGCGATTGAAACAGAACGGCCGTTATCTGTGATAGTCCTAGAGTCTTTGCTAGGGTCTTAGGGTAGCCCAGCCTCATCGGGTGCCCTGTTTCAATCGAGTCTATATGAGCATGATCTGATTGCCCAGCACCATCGGGCAAGATCAATATGATATGATGATTCCGTGGTCCGTGCACCACCACGATGAAATTGCTATGCTATAGCACCGGCTGGCCAGGCTCTGCACTAACGGGAAGGGGTGCAGAGGTAGGAGAGGGATATGCCAGTCGGCATTGTCTTGGGCCCTTTACAGTATTTCTGCACATTTTATGAATTAGGAGCATGCTAGTGTGTTCGACTTTCGTATTGCATTAGAGCATCTTTATTAGGTATAGCACATACTATGTGGCCTCAGCGAGGACTGCCGGTCCCGCATGAGTGGCTCGATCTGACTCCTTTCCCCGTTCTTCTTTTAAAGGTATTTCTGCAGATCTCGTTTGCTCCATGCTTATGTGACGGGAAACCCTTGGGCGAATCAAAGAACCTGACTAATATTCTAACTTGGCAAATGGTAATCACTTGTTTATGATTTGGTTTTGACCCGATTCTGTTGTGACATTGTATCTTAACTTTGCTTCCGCTTTATTTCATTTGAATTGGATTTCACGACATAGTCTTAGGACATGTTAAGGGTACCCAACGACCCTACGATACTTTAGGGTTTGAAATCCCTCTTTCTACTGACCTTTGAAATGAGTTGGAAACCTCGACCCGTACCTGGATTGCAAGATCCGAACAAGGGGTTTTATCCCTTGAAACGTAACCCAGAAATTATAATTCTGGGCCGTTACAAAGATGGTATCAGAGCTGAGGTTGTGCAATTCGGGTACAAAAGGGTCGAGTGTATGTTTTGGAAAACCGCCCATGAATTTCAAAGGATTTGGAAGTGTTTAAAGGGGCAAAATGAACTTAAGATGCCTAACCGAAATTGGACTAAGTAATGAACTCGACTTGTAATAAAAGAGGAAAACCGACCAGATGGGGTTCGAGTGGGTAGAAAGACGTTAGACCATCCCTATTGGATGTAGTTGGAAATGGGTAGGCAAAATATCAGCTTGTTCTTTACAGATGGGTTGGGAGACTCCAAGGAGGTCATTATGAGTGTCGTTAACTGATTCTATGCTGAGTGCTTGATATGCTAAGGTCTAATTGGTATGTCTAACAATTAAACGTGTACTGACTGATCTGTGCAAACGGAATAGCGGGAGTACCATTATTTCTATATGGTCAAGTCCAGCTTGTGTGAAACAACCTCTTCAACCATGTTCTATCGAGTCTCCCTCCCAGATGTCAGTGTCTTCCACGGGGAATCGGGTCGGTAACCACGTTGTGTCGGAAACAGGTATGGATATAAAGGTGGTTTGAGTGAGTATTGGAAGATAGTTCTTGATGTCATTTTGAGTCGAGAGTAGGGTGTTTATGAGGTTGTCTTTCTTGATTTTTATGATGATTAACCAGTGTTTTCCTACCACAAGATTCGTACCGGAGTCCCACGGGAAAGAGGGGTGATGAGTCGGTTGGGAAAAGTCAATGGTTGCCCTTAGGGACCCCTGTCCGGTTGTAATTGTGACTCTCTCTGAATTGCATGGTATAATTTTGTAATCTTTGGCATGTACCCTGCGAATGATCATTGGTAAAAAGCTACTCATGTTGCTGCATCTATGATTGAGTACCTTGCTTAGGTCTTGTGTTATGTCTTGGGTTCTACCATGATTATATGTTGTTAAAGCATGTTTACTTGGCCTATTGATCGTATGATTGAATGGATGTGTGAGTTGAATGAAATGAATCTGCAAGATTTTACTCTACTAGGTTCATGGCAGTGTGATCGTTAAATTTTGATACCCTGATGAAGAAAGTTCCTTATTTGATACGTGCTACAACTTGATGTCACCATGCCTTATATGATACGTAATTTCCAGTACATGTTGTTGTGATGATCCTTCATGTAAATTCGTGATTGTATAACATTCCGTATCCATGCTAGTCACATTGTTTAGGTCTCATGTTGTATCTCGCTTTCTGTCATGATTATGTTTGGTTCGCGTGTCTAATTGACCTGTTGTAATGATCGTACTACTGATTGGTTAGAAACATGAAGGGCATGATATGGGTCTATATGAATGTTGCTTTCCTCTTTGTATGAATGTTGATAGATGATCATCTTAGCATGTTGGATGATGACGTGTCAATGCCTATTATCCCTTTTGTGACAAGAATCAATAGCATGCTTGTTTGTTACGTATACATCGGGTTAATTATTGTTGCTTAAACTCGTGTTATACATCGTAAAACCTTCCTCGTGTTTCTAGATTGCTTGAATGTGATTGAAGTGATTTCTTACGTGCCGCCATGATTAGTTGCATGTATGTATCGCGTGTTACGTTGAGCTTTTAGTATCATGTAGGATCCTCGGTTGTGACTTTTGCGAACTTGTATCTTGCCTACGCTGTTGCTGATTTTCTCTTGAGATAGGTCCCTAATAGTGTGATTCTCCTTTTTCATATCTTCTTAGGTGTTTTACTCATGATTAGACCGATGTTGAGTTCGATGAGCGACTTGCTTTTCGTGATGGTTATCTTGGCATGCTTACATGTTACCTCTTGGTAGTGATTCCCTATTACCCTATGATATTCTCTCGTGCCTGCATGAACGTATGACTGGACACCTCGCATGATCACACACCACGCTATATCATGATTTCGCATACGCATGATGCACGAATGTTAGAATGGATTTAATCGAGTTACCTTGATTGTGTTAATGATTGATAAATGCTAGTAGTGTCTGGTAGGGCTCATGATTTCCAATATAACTAACTAAAGGGATCACTTATTGCACTTGTTCTATGATGTGATGACTATTGTACTATATATGTGCTCTATGATGGTTCGCTCTTAACATGATTATAATATGTCGCCAATGATGCCTTTCTTGTTATTTTGATGATGCCTCATGTTTCGTGAATATTATGTTGAGCTCCTCTTAATGACTCTTGACTATGCTTGTATTACATCATGTATCGCTAGTATCATGTGTGACTCATGATTTCTAAATGTATCTCGTCATATGATTACGTGCCATGATTGACCTATTATATGATCATTGTGTTAGATGAGGTAGTTACTATGTGGCTATTATATGTTTTCGTATGGTGCATACACCAAGCTCGTGCATTGTTCATATATGTGATAATTGTGATGCTCAATAAATCCCACGTATCCTGCTTAAAGTTGCTGAGCATATCTGTTCCCATGGAATCACATACTACTAGTTTATCTCGCATGCATCCGTGTAGGACTTGATTGTGTCTTTTGGAATGAATACGCATGTTCTTTTCCCTTGAGATAGGTACATGTTAGTGTGGGTTAGTGAAATTGATATGCTCCATGATGAATTTGTGTTACTTGTCGCGATTATAACCTAATAGACTTCCATAAGGGCATTGTTGTTATTCTCGGGTCAGAGTCTAGTCCCTAGTCTTGTCATCCTTAGCTTTATTCGTGGTTGTTTCCGAGAGGAACATCGGGTTGTTCACTCTTGTCACTCCCCTATATTCGCTAACTTGGACTCACCCGCGATAGCGACCGCATGGGAAAGAGAAAGAAAGTTGCATAGCGATAGAGCAGTGTGGCAGAAGCGTGGGCCCATAACCCACAGGCCTCAAGATATATGATGTCGGCGGAACGGGCACGCATCGAGGATCACGGTTACTGTGTACGATATGATTTGCAAGCGGGATTGTCCTTCGTTCGAATTGCTAACCCTTTTGAATGTGTTGACGACGATATTGCACTGACATAGCGATGAGATTTATGTGTTGATGTGCTGAATTGAAAATGACCGTTGCTTGATTATCTGTGGTGTATGATGATATGATTTGATGACTTATAGATCTCATGTACCATGATGTCTTGACGTGTTGCTACTCTAAGTTGCTAAACATGATTTGGATTCCTTGCCTATAAAATGTGAATTGCAATTGCTGAGAACCTAAACTGTTATCTGATAAGGGTATAATGAAACTTGCTAGCTTGAATTGACCATGCTCACATATGATGTTTTGCAATAATTATTAAGTATGCTGGTAAATTGAGACTTTTGACATAGTTGCAATGCTTGATGATGAACTCATGATGCTATGAATGCTGGTTAATATGATGTGGTCATTATGTGTAATAATGTTCATGATTGCTTCTTCTTTGAACATGTGGGGGAGATTATCTTGAAGAATGGTAGAAGAATGGTGAAAGAACTTGAGTGGTTGGATGATCGATGATATTATGAGGTAAGTCGCAAGGGAGAGATATTGGTTTAGGTAAGACTGAGTGAACTTTGGGAATTTTGAAGGGCAACGCTTGGTGATTCTGATAAGCTTTTGGGTGAACCTTAGGCGGAGGTACGGTTGTGAATAGGTCGGCTAGGTGGTGATCGAAGGATTTCTAGATAAATTGTGACTAACAGGGCATGATGCTTGTGGTAACTTGGGAAGTGTGGGGAGTGTAGGAAATGGCTTTAGAAGGTATTGAGAACATAGTATGAGGGGGTATCCAGGTGAGAAGTTAGAGATAGGAGTTGGATTCTTAGAGGTGGATGGTGTGTGGGAGAGTTTGGTGGAATGAGGGCGAGATTTGAGCATCGGGATGAATTGAGATTTCTTTGGGAAATTTTATCTAAGATGAGGTTGGCGGGTCTAGAAGAGGATTTGTCTGGGTTTAAGAATGGAGATGGGCGAATGGAGATTGTGTTTTATTTTGACTGGTATGATGTGAGGATTTCTTGATTATGTGATTTCTTGATGCCTTGCTATCCTATTATGTTATGTTAGAAGCATGATAGGATGTGTTGTGGTAGGATACATGAGATAATACTGTGTTACTATATGGTAATATTGTGTTATTATATGGTTGGCAAGCATGATTATTGATATATTAAATGATGAATATGACATAGAGCATGAATATGACTTGTATATATATGAGGTAATAGTGCATGTCTGCCTAATGACTAAATGATCGTTATATGGTGTTGTGACGATTTGAGATGATATCTAGAGAGCATGTGGACATTTTGATGTTGATATACTGCTTGATCTTCCCTTTTGTTGAATCTTAATGGCATGACCTTGTTTGTATTGAGGTGGTTCTAATTAGTTTTGTTTCATTGACTTATGATGAAATTCCGTTGTGGCTAACCTTGCAAATACAAATGTTTGATGTGATAAATCTGTTATGATAATGATGGATAGAAATTGGATAGGATGACTATGTGAAATTATGCGTTAAATGAGATCCCTTGTTGTGACTGACCCTACTATGATTGCGGTGTTGATATGCGATAGTGAGATATCCTTTATGACTTTTGGTGTGATATCGAGCCATGTGTTATGATTTTGGCATATTGTTGAGATGTGTATTATGACCTTTAGTATGTGGTGGAGACGTTGATGTGATCTTGTGGCAGTGTGCTGGCATATGTTTGAGACTTGTCATATGGTGTACTCGTTGAGGATTGATTGGTTATGTGGTTATGCATTGCTTGTGGCTTGTGAATTTTGCTTGAATTGAAACTGATAGATTGATTTGATTATGGAAACTAGGAAGAGAATATGGGATTAGCCCTTAGAGGTGGATGACTCCACCTCCCATCTTCTGAATTTGATTGTTTGGTAGGTGAGAAATTGATCTGGTGGTTGGAATATTTTGGCGAAATCTTGATTTGAAGGGATTTGACTTGTTTTGGTGTAAGGTTGCTTGATTAGACGTTGGATTTGAAGATTTTGAACGATTTGAAAAAAAAAAAAAAAAAAAAAAAGAAAAAAAAAGAAAGAAGACCAACTTGGATTGTAAAAGAATGAACGATACCGAGAATTTCAACGATTTTGAGGTTAATCTTTATTTTCAATAAGGGAATCCCTTTAGAAACTTTTCAAACCCGGGCAACTCTACGATACTTCACGAAGTGGATACATGCACTTTATGGGGGCGCCTATAGGGTGTTTGCTAAGACCTAGTGATGACATTGTAGAACTTTTAGAGTTGTGATACTTCCGAAAAGTCGAAGCGAGTATGTGATAGGGGCGCTTATCGCGTACTTGTCAAGGCCAATTGGAGATGTCACGACCGTGACTAGAATGTTGTGAGAATCCCGGAAGACGCAACCGAGATTATTACAAGATTCTTGGACATGGTCCTATGACTCATCAATTTCAAACTTCATCCCCTACTTTATTTTGGTTTTAGTCTCGGGGACGAGACTTGTTTTTAGAGGTGGATGATGTAAAGGCCCAGATTTTTAAATAATAAATTTCAACAAATAATATAAAATGGATTTAAGTCGAAAATAATAATAATAAAAAAAATCGGATATTTGAAAATCCTCGTCCTTGATCAAATAATTATATTCTAATTCTTCTAAAACGAATCCCGACGTAATGTGGAATTTGATTTAAGAATGGACTTAATTCCGCCCTCCTATCTCGTGATTTGAGAGTGTTTTGTATTTCTAATTTTCATTTTATATTGATTTAATGGGGGTAGAAATCTTACAATCTAAAAAGAACGGGTCAATTTTAGGAATTAATAAAACACCATCTAACCCTAATTGGCAGGGTACAAAAACTCTCCCATCTTCCCTTGTACAGCCGTCAACCCCAAGGAGCTCAAACCCTCCTCCCGTCATTTTCAGATCTGGGAAGAACAGGCACACCTCCTTCCTCCTCCAAGCTTCAACCCCTCGTCCATGGCTTCCTCTCCTCCTCTCTCAGAGCCGCTCTCTCGCCTCTTGCTCTCTCTCACGCTCTCGCTCTCCCTCGTTCTCTCCTGCTCTCGTTCTCTCGCCTTCCTTCCGCTGCGCAGATCGAGCTCCCATGGCTCTCGTTCTCTGCACCTCCCTCCCGTCTTCTCGTCCTCTCTTCTCGTCGCTCTCACCTTCCATGTACCACCGCTCGTCTCCATCATTCTGCGAGCATCGAGCCAGGATGAAGAGCAAGCTGACGACGACGCTTCGGCCACCGCTGCTGATGAACGGAGCCCGTGTCAAGTCCGGTGGGCGCTTAAGCCGGACCGTGAGCGCGAGCGCTCTCCCCTCTCTTGGGTCCCCCTTCGCAAATCTCTCTCTGTTCTGCCTGGTTGAGGAGCCGGGCGAGATGACGTCGATCACCAAACGCTGCGTCAACCTTCCCCGGACATCTTCCCCTGTTCAGCGACCTCACCCTGACGTGAAGACCCAACATTGGCGGGCGCGGATCCGGACTGAATTGTGAACCCTTCGACCTGAGCACTCCATTCCGAACCTTCGTGACCTCAGCAGAAATTGGGTATAACCTCTATGGGCTTTGACTTAATTAAGATGATTCAATTGGTTCACCTTCAATTCGAGCTAGATAAACAAATTTATTAAAATGGAATTCCTTGCGGATTTACAACTTTCTAATTAAATTATCAATTACCCTGTTATATGACTAGTTGATTTATTATCGTATAGGTTATATATTGATAATTAAATGGTTGGTTTTAAAGTATATTCTTGAAATATTTATCTAATGAGGGATTTTACATAATACTTTAGAATAACAATTATGAAGTGAAATAAATGAGCCGGGATTATTTTAATAGTGTTTGTGAGTTGGGAAAGGTTAAGGATTTTATATTCGAAATTTGACTAAGTATGATTTGAAAAATTGTTTTGGAAACGAGTTGACTTAACCTGAAATTTAAGAGTGAAAAAATGGTTTTACTATCGGTTGGGTTTGAGCATATTGAGAACGTGGAGTTGTGTGTATGATTGATGGACCGGTAGCTTATAAGAATGGCTTGATGATAGGTGTGTATTGCTATTGGATTATAATCTGGACTTGCATTGGGCCCTTGCTTGTGTTATCTTGCTGTTCTGCATCTTCAGGTAAGTTCCCTAGGGGGCTTACTCAGGTTGGACATTCATGCCTGTTGTTGCATTTTATGTTAGGTGTTGCATATGCATCAAAGCATGCCATGTAGTATCATGTTTGGGTTGCACTAATTGATTGAGCATCCGTTTACTTTATGCGATTGAAACAGAACGGCCGTTATATGTGATAGTCCTAGAGTCTTTGCTAGGGTCTTAGGGTAGCCCAGCCTCATCGGGTGCCCTGTTTCAATCGAGTCTATATGAGCATGATCTGATTGCCCAGCACCATCGGGCAAGATCAATATGATATGATGATTCCGTGGTCCGTGCACCACCACGATGAAATTGCTATGCTATAGCACCGGCTGGCCAGGCTCTGCACTAACGGGAAGGGGTGCAGAGGTAGGAGAGGGATATGCCAGTCGGCATTGTCTTGGGCCCTTTACAGTATTTCTGCACATTTTATGAATTAGGAGCATGCTAGTGTGTTCGACTTTCGTATTGCATTAGAGCATCTTTATTAGGTATAACACATACTATGTGGCCTCAGCGAGGACTGCCGGTCCCGCATGAGTGGCTCGATCTGACTCCTTTCCCCGTTCTTCTTTTAAAGGTATTTCTGCAGATCTCGTTTGCTCCATGCTTATGTGACGGGAAACCCTTGGGCGAATCAAAGAACCTGACTAATATTCTAACTTGGCAAATGGTAATCACTTGTTTATGATTTGGTTTTGACCCGATTCTGTTGTGACATTGTATCTTAACTTTGCTTCCGCTTTATTTCATTTGAATTGGATTTCACGACATAGTCTTAGGACATGTTAAGGGTACCCAACGACCCTACGATACTTTAGGGTTTGAAATCCCTCTTTCTACTGACCTTTGAAATGAGTTGGAAACCTCGACCCGTACCTGGATTGCAAGATCCGAACAAGGGGTTTTATCCCTTGAAACGTAACCCAGAAATTATAATTCTGGGCCGTTACATTGCCCCACCTCACCCCCACCATGGTTCGAACTTGCCTCTCATGAAATTATTGAAACTGGAAAAAAAAACACAATTTTAAAATTTCAGAAATATATTTAGTAAGTAGAAATTCATCTTTTTAATTTCATTTTTCTCTTTTTAAAACATGATATTTCAAGATAAAATTATATATAAAAAAAAATGTTGTCGGGAATTTACTTGGAAGTATGTGGTCTGAACACTCTAGGGACAATGTTAAGGCGATGACACTCAGGAGATGAACAAGTCGTTAGGGTTGTTATATGAATTGACAGCTCGAGCTCGACTCGTTAAAAGTTCGAATTAAGCTCGGTTGAAAGCTTGACTCGTTCAATTTAAGCTCGAATAGTTCGAATTTATTGAATTTTTAGAATTTTCTTTAAATTAATATGTTATGACAAAGTAGAATTTCTTAAACTCGAAAAAAACTTGGCTGGGCTTGTTCATTTTCTAAACAAATCAAGCTTGAAAAAAAAAGCTCATTTAAAAATTAGGGTTGGCTTGACTCGGTTTGAACTCCTTTTAAGCAACGAATCAAGCTTGAACATGTCAAGCTTGCTTCGTTCGGCTGGAATAACACCACTACAAATCGTCACTTTAGTTGTCAAGCTTGCTCCTAAATGTATTCGTGGCGTAGTGAATTGCTAATATGTGTTATAACGAGAATGATAAAGCGAAGAACAACACAGAGATTTACATGGTTCAGCAACGGTGTATTGCCTACGTCCACGGGCAGAGAACCAGTTTTATTATTAGAGGAAGCGAAACAGATTAGGGTTACAAGGGGTCGGCATTCCATGAGTATATATGAAGAGACTCCTGGAACCCTAAACAGACAATTGACTAAAAGCCCAAAAGAGACAGACGATAGGCCCGTTTACAATATACATTGCATACCGTAAAGGCGGGGTGACGCTGCCCCACTAGCCCCCCACTGGAGATTTGTTAATGTGCCCGTTTACAATAAACATTGCATACCACCGCTTCTTACCCCCGGACCCCCCCGATGCGTCGCCGATCAACGATATGGATTGGAAGTGTTTAGTATAATGATCGAGGTGGCATTTGTTTTAGAGATTTTACCTATTATAAGAACCATCCGCTTCTTAGGACCTGCAATTTTGTTAATGTGCCTTGAACGACTGTTGACCGGCGACGCATCGTGGGCTCCGGGGGGCGGAGCCCCCCGACGGTGGTCTCGCTGACCGACGGTGGTCTCGCTGACCGACGCGCCCCTGGCGGGGGGGGGGGGCTAGGGGGGCAACGCCACCCCTTACGGTATGCAATGTTTATTGTAAACGGGCCTATCGTCTGTCTATTTTGGGCTTTCAGTCCATTGTCTGTTTAGGGTTCCATGAGTCTCTTCATATACTCATGGAATGCCGACCTCTTGTAACCTAATCTGTTTCGCTTCCTCTAATAAGAAAACTGGTTCTCTGCCCGTGGACGTAGACAACACACCGTTGCTGAACCACGTAAATCTCTGTGTTGTTCTTCGCTTTATCATTCTCGTTATAACAAACTGGTATCAGAGCTTTGGTCGTTGAATTCCGCCGAGAATGATGTCTGGTTCTGTGTTGAAGATCGACAAGTTTACTGGAAGAAATTCTTTCAGTCTGTGGCAGATCAAGATGCGGGCTTTGCTGAAATAGCAAGACTTATGGACACCGTTGGCCGCCGACAAGAAGGGGGCAGATACAACCACCGCTGAGTACGGCCTTCTGGAGGAGAAGGCTCATTCGACGATTATGTTGTGTCTCGCAGACGATGTCATAACAGAAGTTGCTGATCAGGAAACCGCAAGCAAGTTGTGGCTAAAGTTGGAGTCTTTGTACATGACAAAGTCTCTGACCAACAAGTTGCTTCTGAAACAACGGTTGTTCGGGCTGCGTATGCAGGAAGGTACACAACTCAGAGATCACCTTGATCAACTTTACACTTTATTACTTGAATTGCGTAATATTGATGTTAAGGTGGAGGACGAAAATGCTGCCCTAATTCTGCTGGTATCCCTACCCCCCACATATGAGAACTTCGTTCAGTCGTTCGTTGTTGGGAAGGATACTATCACGTTGGAAGAGGTTAGATCGTCGCTTCACAGCAGACAGTTGCGTCTGAAGGCAACCGCGTCGGTTACAGACAATCAGGCTTCCGGGCTTGTGGAAAACGGAGGCAAATCTGATGGTAGAAAGGGCAATAAGAAGAAGCATCGGCAAGATCGCAAATCAGGCCCTAAACCAAACAATGTTTGTAACTACTGCAAGGAGAAAGGTCATTGGAAGAATGACTGTCCGAAAAAGAAGAAGCAAGAGGAAGAGAAATCTGGGTCTGCAGCAGTAGCTGATCGTGGCAATACTTATGAGGAGGATATTGTTCTGTTAGCTAATGATCACACACACACATGGCTGATGTATGGTATCTTGACTCTGGGGCGTCCTATCATATATGTCCTAAAAGGGAGTTGTTGGCAACATATAACCGTGCTGATGGGGGCAATGTATCCATGGGGAATGATGCTCTCTGCAAGGTTGTTGGGACTGGCTCAGTTAGGTTTCGGACAGATGAGGGGAAATTTCGCACATTGGAGGATGTCAAGCACGTGCCATCCATGACGAAGAATCTGATATCCCTAACAGTGTTAGATGACAAGGGGCTTAGGTACACAGGTTATGGGGGAAAGTTGCGTGTGTTCAGAGGCTCTGATGTGGTTCTGCTGGGAGTCAAGCGGGGAAAGGGAACTTTGTACACCCTACAAGGTTCCTCAGTTACAGGTGCTGCAGCGGCTGTTTCTGCTGGGGTTCAGGAAGCTGATCTGACCAGACTTTGGCATATGAGGTTGTCTCATATGAGTGAAAGAGGGATGCAAATTCTCTCGAAAGCAGATCTTCTAGGAGTCCATAAGTCCCAGAGCCTTGAGTTTTGTGAACATTGTGTGTTTGGGAAATTACATCGCAGCAAATTTCCTAAAGCAGTTCATCAGACAAAGGGCACGCTGGATTACATCCATTCAGACTGTTGGGGTCCTTCACGTGTTCAGTCCTTGGGCGGTCACTGGTATTTTTTGTCTTTGATTGATGATTATTCTAGGATGACTTGGGTATTCATGATGAGTCATAAAAGTGAGGCATTCAGTAAGTTCAGGGAGTGGAAGACTCTAGTAGAGAATCAGACTGGAAAGAAGGTCAAGAGGTTGCGAACTGATAATGGTCTGGAATTCTGTTCATCTGAGTTTGATGGGTTCTGCAGAGATGAGGGCATTGCTTGGCATCATACAGTCAGATACACACCACAGCAGAATGGTGTAGCAGAACGAATGAATCAGACTCTTCTGACGAAAGCAAGGTGCATGCTTTCCAATTCAGGCCTTGAAAGGCGATTTTGGGCAGAAGCAGTTTCAACGGCTTGCTATCTCGTGAATCGGAGCCCACACACAGGTATCGACTGCAAAACACCTTATGAGGTGTGGACTGGAAAGGCTGTTGATTACTCTAATCTGAGGGTTTTAGGGTGCATTGCTTATTATTATGTCGATGAGGGTAAGCTTGAGCTAAGAGCTAAGAAGGGAGTCTTCATGGGCTATGGTACTGGTGTGAAAGGGTACATGATCTGGTCTGACAGCAAGATTATACTTAGCAGAAGTGTAGTCTTTGATGAGAGTTCTTAGTTGAATTCTAGGAAGAAGACCAGTGATGCAATTGAGAAAGAGGCTGTTACTGAGGAGGTGGAGTTGGACTTCACTCCATCTGAGAGTCAGGCACCTGATTTGGTCACAAACCAATCAGGTACTATTGAGTCGGACACTGCTGAGACAGAGGCTATACCACTAGACACAGAAGCAGGTGGAGCGACACATCGCAATATTGCTCTAGATCGGTCAAGAAGGGCTGTCATCAGACCTCCTACGAGATATAGGTCTGATGAGTTGGTGGGATATGCCTTGCAGGTGGCCGAGGAGGTGGAGGATGATGCTCCGTCCACTTACAAGGCTGCTATTTCTGGAGATGAGTGAGCACATTGGCTTGCAGCAATGGGAGAAGAGATGGAGTCTCTTCAGAAGAATCAGACTTGGGAGCTTGTCAAATTGCCTGCTGATAGGAAGGTGATTACTTGCAAATGGGTCTTTAGGAAGAAGGAAGGACTATCAGCTGCTGAGGGTATTAAGTACAAAGCACGAGTAGTTGCAAGAGGTTTCAATCAGCGAGAGGGAGTAGACTACAATGAGATTTTCTCACCAGTGGTCAGACATACTTCTATCAGGGTACTACTAGCAATGGTTGCACATCTGGATTTGGAGCTTGAGCAACTAGATGTGAAGACAACTTTCCTACATGCAGAGTTGGAGGAGGAAATATACATGTCTCAGCCGGATGGTTTTCAGGTTCCTGGAAAAGAGAACCATGTTTGCAGACTGAAGAAGTCTTTGTATGGGCTGAAACAGTCACCAAGACAGTGGTACAAGCGATTTGATAGCTATATGGTGCAGCTGGGATACAACAGGAGTTCATATGATTGCTGTGTTTACCACAACAGTCTGGATGATGGTTCGCGTATTTACTTAGTATTGTACGTGGATGATATGTTGATTGCTGCTCAGAACAAGTCAGATATCCAGAAGCTGAAGGATTGTCTCAGTGCAGAGTTTGATATGAAAGATTTGGGTGCTGCTCGAAAGATTTTGGGAGTAGAGATCTATAGAGACATGAAGCAGAGAGAACTCTTCTTATCTCAAGAAAGGTACATCAAGAAGATATTGAGAAGGTTTGGAATGTCTTCGGCTAAGTCTATAGATACTCCAATGGCGTCTAACAGCAAGCTGGGAATGTACACACTTCAGACTGAGGAGGAGAAGGAGTACATGTCTAAGGTCCCTTATGCCAGCGCAGTGGGGAGTCTGATGTATGCTATGGTCTGCACTCGACCAGATCTAGCATTTGCTGTTAGTGTGGTAAGCCGCTTTATGGTTCAGCCTGGGAAGGAACACTGGCAAGCTGTGAAGAGGATCTTCAGGTATCTCAGAGGCACTACTGATGTTGGTTTGTGCTATGGGAATGATACAGAGTGCTTGGTTGCTGGGTTTTCAGACTCTGATTATGCCGGCGATGTGGACAGTAGGAGATCGATGACTGGCTATGTTTTCACTCTTGGGAGTTCTGTGGTGAGTTGGAAAGCAACTCTACAACCTACAGTCACTTTGTCTACCACAGAGGCAGAGTACATGGCGTTGACAGAAGCTGCTAAGGAGGGAATCTGGCTGAAAGGCTTGGTCAATGATCTAGGCCTACATCAGGATCAGGCTTTAGTGTATTGCGACAGCTTGAGTGCAATATGCTTAACCAATGATCAAGTTCATCATGAGAAGACAAAGCACATTGATGTCAGGTACCATTTTCTGAGGAATGAGAAGAGAATCAGGGTGAAGAAGGTGGGAACTGCTGATAATCCCGCTGATATGTTCACTAAGCCAGTTTCAGAGAGCAAGTTCCAACATTGTTTGGACTTGCTTAATATCACCAGATATTGAGTTGCCCTACGGGACAGTCTGGGTCCTTCTTGAAGGACCAATCTGAGGCAGAGAACGTCTGAGCACTTTGTCATAGGTACATCTGTTTATGAGAGGATTCAAGTCAAGGTGGAGATTTGTTAATGTGCCTTGAACGACTGTTGACCGGCGACGCATCGGGGGGTCCGGGGGGGGGGGGGGGCTAGGGGGGGCAACACCACCCCGCCTTTACGGTATGCAATGCTTATTGTAAACGGGCCTATCGTCTGTCTATTTTGGGCTTTCAGTCCATTGTCTGTTATGGGTTCCATGAGTCTCTTCATATACTCATGGAACGCCGACCCCTTGTAACCTAATCTGTTTCGCTTCCTCTAATAAGAAAATCGGTTCTCTGCCCGTGGACATAGGCAACACACCGTTGCTGAACCACATAAATCTCTGTATTGTTCTTCGCTTTATCATTCTCGTTATAACAAATTTCAACAAAGGGTGCCACACATATATTTCAGTCAAACAAAATGATACAAGTTAAATCAATAGGTCCAAAACTTGATACGTACTACGTACGTACGTACTGTGTATTTTATATAGATGGGAGTTAACTGTTGACAAACTTTGATATGGAGTATCGTACTACCCCGTCTCAAAATTTAAGTCATTTTAGCCTTATACACAAATTTTAATAAAAACACTCATCCATCAATCAATATCATCATTCCACTAACTTTTTCATTAATTTTATTACCCACTGTATTTTTTAACCAATCAAAACCTTAAAAAAATCAACAACACACAAATCAATACAAATTATTACTTTCCACTACCTAGAAAACCTAAAACGACATATATTTTGATACAAAACTAAAGAGCTAAAATGACATCTATTTCGAGACGGGTTGAGTATTTGATTTTAGATAGACCGGCAAGTAAAGCGGTTTCATTATAATTATGTATATTAATCATATCAAAGGATGAGTACTATATATGTTGATCTACTGAAACTTCCATTCCAATAACATTTGAATTGAATTAATTACCTCTAAATTTTGGGATTGTTGAAGAATTAACCCCGCATCTGATGTCATAGTCGGCATCTTCACAGTGACAAACGAACTTGTTCGAACCCGGATTGTATCCACACTCTCCACCTGACCCGATACACGAATTACATTTATCTTCACTGTAGCCGACCAAATCCAGCTCAAACCCCGCCTGGAAAGCAAGGATCAGTGCCCTCAAACTCGGAGTGGTGTCAATCGCTTCCGCCATGGACTGCAGAATCGGAATATAGATATGGGACTTGCAATTCAAATCTTTATTATCCTCCACCATCTTCTGTGTCAAGTAATACCCACTCTTCACTCCATTCCCGCCAAGATCGATATCGCAACTCACTGTAAGTGACAGACTCGAAAGGCCGGCAATCTGAGCGCAATCATAGAAGAAGGTGATGTTTTGGTAGATGGGTGTGAAGCTATATTTGGAGAAATCAATGGTTGTATTCGCCAAGCTGTCCGGGCAGCTGCCTGCCCATTTGTCCTCCCTGTAGACATTGATCTTGTTGGCATATGTGTAGGCGTTGTTGACGTCGATGCTTGAAACGTAATAGGATTGGTTGGAGATGGTGATCTGTGGGACGTCCAGGCAAGACAGCTTGAGATCCCCGCAGTAATTGGGTCGGGTTGATCCGTCGTAGAACGGATACCCTATTTTGCTACCTAGATTTCCGCAGCTGATCTTTTCGGAGCAGGCGTCGTACTTGGTGTTTTTGGAAGACATGGTTGAAGGGAAGAAGACGGCGGTGAAGGAAAGGAGGAGGATTAGATAGAGTTCCATTACTGATACTGCAATTACACCATGGAATTGAAAGCAGCCATATAGGGAGTCAGAATTCAAAAACCTTGCAGAGCTATTCAACCATGGAACTTTGAATTTTGGGGAAGTAAATGAAATTTGGAGGTTGTGTACATGTTTATTTGATTACTTAGGAGGCAAAATCAAGAAAGTGGACTTTTTGGTAGGCAGGGAGAGTTGTGCCTTGTTAGTTGACCTTATCTGTTGAACAGATCAACTTCAATTCAAATGAAAATAGAACTAACCTTTTCCTGACTAATCTGAAACTAATCCCTAAACTATCATCCTCTTGATTCATTCATCCAAAAGTATCTCACAATGTAAGGAAAGCAAACTAGGCTTTGAGCTGATGGAAACACAACTTCGGCCATATTGCTAAATTGAGCGAGAACAAGAGCATATCATTCGGTTGAATTGCTTTCAATTCGTTTGCTAACATTTACACAATAAAAATCTTAAATATTGAAACAAATATCCTTACACATCAATTCAAGATTGCAATAGTGCAGCATTGTGTAGTTGATTCTAAGCCAAAATGAATGAAACAACAACTTGCCATTAAGTGGAAGTGATCATACATGAATAAGGAGAACTCGATGAGAGGAGAGTGGCAGAACCATCTTCGGTTGACTGGTGCTGTCTTGGGGGAGAGAAATAAGAAGGCATGGGAGGAACTCGCAACAACTCCACATCCGCTTCAAGCATCTCCACTACTCTACTCATTGCAGGGCGGTTCGAAGGATTTGGTTGGATGCACCATAATCCTACCAAAATCATTTTCCTCTTCGATTCATTCATATTGTTCAAAATTCTCCCACTATCTAGTGATGACTCTTGTTCAAGCTTCTTGTATACCCATTGCGGAAAGTATATCTCACTACTAGTTTCTGAATTTTCACCTGCCCTTTTCGTACAGCCAACCATTTCCAAGACCATCATTCCATAGCTATAAACATCTGATTTATGAGACACCCCCCCATAATTGATGAAAAACACCTCTGGAGCAATGTAGCCTATGGTTCCTCTTGCTTCGGACATGGCTATGGTGCTCTCATTGTTCTTGAATTGTTTAGCAAGCCCGAAATCTGAGATCTTTGGAGTGAATTCCATGTTCAGCAAGATGTTATGAGGTTTGATATCAAAGTGTACTATCCTCGTATCACAACCCTGGTGAAGGTACTCCAATCCATGTGCAATGCCTTTAGCAATCTCATGTATTTTTTTGGAAGTGAATGATATAGTGTACTTGTTGGAATCCCAATTATTTAGAAATTTCTCAAGAGATCCATTGGGCATGAACTCATAGATTAGGGCTCGTTTGTGACCCTCAAAGCAGAACCCCAACAGCGGGACAATGTTGACATGACTTGTCCTAAATTTTGAAGACCCAAGAAATTTGGTGATCAATTTGACATGACTTGTAAGGAAGTTAATTGCTTATTTTTAGATGGAATATAAGTATAGTTTGTTAAGTTAGAGCCAACATACCTACCGATGCTCACGACCTCGTTTGCAAATTCGTGTCCATCCCCTTTGTGTTGCTTCGACACTTTGACTGCAACAGCGCGACCATCTTGAAGTTTGCCCTTGAAGACAGTACCATAGCCACCTTCACCTAGTATTTCTCTGAATGAATTTGTCATCTTTGTTATATTTGCATAGGTGTATCTTCTAATTGGACCAAGTGATTCATAATTCTTTAACATATCCTCTATGTGTTGATATTTTGGGGCTGGCTTGCACTTCCGAAATACGAAGAACGAAAACAAGATGAGAAAACCAAGCATCACAAGTCCGATTCCTACAGAAGAGGATGCCGAGATGAAGGATTGTTAAGCAATTGTTCGTTGCAACTAACGGAAGATCTTAAACTAAAATACATATAAAAGGCTTTCATGAATAGGAATTATGGAACAATAAAACAAACGGAAGTACGTACTGAAAAATTATGGAACAGTAAAACAAATGTAAGAGAAGAATGAACAATATTGGACAATGTCAATTATAATTTTTTGTTAAAAAAATATAAAGTTTTCATGTAATTGAAGACTTTACCTATTATGAGAACTATCTTCTTTGGATGACCTGCAATTTGAACACGAGTATCACTTGTCGGTCACCAAAAAATTATATATAATTGAACAATGACTTCCAATCTTCACTTGTTTATAAACAATCTTTGGCAATAGTTTCACTGAAAGGGCAGTTAATTAGAAGTTGTGCAGTGCCTTGGAGGCTTGAGGTACTTTGGCACTAGTTTCACTGAAAGGGTAGTTAATTAGAAGTTATGCAGTGCCTTGGAGGCTTGAGGTAGTTAGGATTTTGATTTTTGACACTGAGAATTACCCAACATTAAATTGATATCTTAGGCCTCATTTGATATCAATATCTAGATATAGTAGATATCTCCCTATCGGATTTGAAATATATCTAATACGGAGTATTTAGTACGTACTTGGTGTAACTCTTTCTCTTGATATTAAATTTCTCACTTTTTTGACCTATTTGATATACTAATTTGAAGAGATGTATCATTTGATTCAAGATATCACCCAATATCGATATCTGATATCAAGATATCAAAATACCAAACAAGGCCTTGGGTAGCATGGATTGTGGTTTGCCGCCCGAATATTGAAGGTGGTTTGTGCTTATTAGACCTTGAAACTTGGAATATTGCTTTCATGTGTAAGCACTTTTAGGCTATACAAAAGATGAGAGATAGTTTATTGGTTCGATGGGTTCATCACATGTTCGATGGGTTCATCACATGTATTCACTCATTCTCATGTCTACCCATTTATTCATTGGTTGTTACATATTGATTTAATTAATTTATTGAAATTTTATTTGTTAAATTATGAATTTATGCATTTATTATAGTGTATAATAAATGTATAAATGTGTAAAATAGAGAAGCTGTTGGGGTTACAGTATAAAAACTATAGAGATTTTGATATTTTTCTTTCCATAATAGACAATTTTTGGAAAAGTTGTTGGACTTGCTCTAAAGTTTGCAGGGCAGAATTGTTAGGCTGATATTAGCACATATATCTAAGGGGATTGCATGCCTCTTTTAGTACGTGACTAGTCAGTATTGGTGAGAGGGAAAGTCCAACAAAAGAATTGTTTATTTTACCAACAACATCGTTTTTACGTTGACTTCTCTTTTAATATAATTTACCTTTACCCAAAAAAAATCAAACGGGACCTTGGTCTGCATTGGCATAGTGGCACCAGACTCGGCCCAAGGGCAGGGGCAGCATGGGCTACTGCCCAGGGCCCAGCCTTATAAGGGGCCCAATTCAAATTTACCTATATATGTATAGAAATGTGGAAAAAAAAAATTAATTGGCCTAAAGGCCTAATAAAAGACCATGGAAATCACCTAACGTAAAAGAATTGTGTGTGGGTCCCAAATTTAAGACTTTTTAGTTTTTACCTTTTTTTCATGTTTTATGTTTCCAGAATTCTTTTCTTGTTTGAATAATCCTTATTTGATACCCATTACAAAATCATGTATTTTTTGTTCATGTATGTATTTTTACATATACATATTTTTTTTTATCAACAAGCGAACACAAGGGGTTGGTATGGGACGGAGTTAATAGACTGACTAAAATTATAAACAAGGTAAAATTTATAAACTGTTGGTAAAAAGTAGTTAAAAATTTATGAAAAAATATAAACTCCGTATGGGACGAAAAACAGTTTATTTGTAAAAAGTGGGGTTTATTTGGTTGTTATTAGGGGTATTATGGTATTTTCAAATAAAATAAACCACATAAACTCCCAAAAAGCTATCAAAAGTAGCTTCTTAAATAAACCTCCAAATAAACTAAAATCTACTAAATAACCCCTCCCCATACAGAGTTAAAAATAAAAACCTCCAATTTTTAACTGTTAAAAAAAAATAAACTGGCAACCACACACACCCAAGATGTAATTTTCTAGAAGGAAATTAGACCGACGAATCCTATTTCCATTTCAAAATTTTCTATTGTTCTGGTTGATTAAAATATTTAAAAATAAAAAGATGATTTAACAGCTTAAATTTAATGATAAAAAAAGATATGGATAGTTTTCCGAGAGTGATTTTATACAATTACTTTTTTTCTTACTTAAGGATTAGAATAAAAAAGATGAATATTCATAAAAAAAATTATTTGTTATTATTAATTTCAATACCAATGATTATTTCAATACCAATGATTATTTGTTATTATTAATTTCAATACCAATGAATATTCATAAAAAAAATTATTTGTTTAATACTGTATATATTAACCTGGTTCACTTTCATTTTTTTTTATTAACTTAGGTCAGTTTAATCGATCGACTCAGTCGCTCTACATATGGATCAGGTACTATGAATCGCATTTAAGAGATTAATCCTCCGACTCAAACTTTGAACCTCTTGGCAATTGGCATGGGATGTATTCCCAAATATGTTTTTGATTCTGGATTGTAAGCAACATCCAAAGTAATTTTTGTAAAAAAAATTATCAACACTTTTTAACAACTTATAATAGCGTATTGCAGATCTCTATTCTAAAATGCACGGGATAAATTAACCTAAAAAATGAGTAATTTCAGTTTTAGGCTTGAATTAACATCACGGTTTAGAAAGAGCGATGCAGTAATTAGGCGTATGGGCCTACGGGGAGTAAAATATATATAAGCGTGTTAGTGTTACATACCTTGCTGAGATCGTGGACATTCCGGTGAATAGGACTTATCGGGGCAGTAACACGTGAGATGTTCATTCCTCCAATTATAGCCACACTGTCCACCCGATCCCACACATGCTTTACAGTCCTCCCACAGAACCCAGTTCATCTCAAACCCTTCCTCTAAAACCTGAACAAGAGTTGTGGTACCCTCATCCAGTGCTTGAGCTTTTTCTTCCGGTATAGGCAATGAAACAACGCTCTTACACCTCCGGGTGTCTGAAATATCCACAGTATGCGTGACAAAGTGCACATCAATGCTTGTACCGTTTATACTGCAAGAATATTCACCCGACCAGCCCAATTGACGCCCCAAGTCTGAAGGGCAGCCGTATAGGATTGTCAAGAACCGAATGATGGAGTTGGTATAGACGCTTTCAGAACTGAGACTAAGGGGAGATTGATAAGCACTGCTACTAGTACTGTTGTTTTTTTCGAACACCGCTGGAGGGCATATGTTATGCAAGAACCCCTTGAACACAACTGTGATCGCCTGCGCCTGCGGGTTGCTCCCAATGATCTGAAAGTAGACTCTGGAGATGTTGATGACCGGATAGTTGTTTACGCACTGGATCTCGAACCCGCTTTTACCGCAGTAGCTAGCTCTATTGATTCCCCAGAAAGGATATTTGAGGTCTCCCAGCACACTGGTGTTACCGCATTTGAAAGGCTGCGAGCAGTTAGCATAGCGTGGATCAACAGGAAAGGAGCAGACAAAGGAGGGGAGGGTGATGGAGATCGTAATCGAAAGACAAAGGAATCGGTAAAGAGATCTGTAAGGAGTTGGATGCATTTGAAAATCCTTCTCCCAGGGGAAAAACATATTCATATTTCAGAGGAAAGGTTTTATGATATGTTCTTGAAATGGAGATGGATGATGGAGACTGAAGGTTTGTGTAGGCTGCATAATTTGACCAAAACTGGCGCTTAGAAAAGTATCTCAACTTGGACTCTTCAAACTTCAAAACTACAGAATTAAGGCCAGGCCATTATCGTTATCACAAACCTAAGTTATTTTTATTTGGCGAATTTGCGAAAATACCCTATCCAAAAAAAAAGGGTTATAAAAGTAGTCCAGTTTCTCCCAAATTGCAAAGGATGTCTAATTGGGCATATTTGCAATAAAAGTATTGTGTGTTTAAGCATTTTTTAAATTAAAATAAATATATAAAATTAGTATTTTCTGAAATAAAAAATTAAGAAATATGATTTTCGGATATTAAAAAAACATATATTTTGGGAAAATGCAAAAAATATGATTTTGAAATCTAAAAAAATAGAATTATGGAAAATGGAAAAAACACAAATTCGGATTATTATTTTTTTTTAACAAAAAACAGAAATTCGGAAAAAAAAAACAGATTTTGAGAAATTGGAATAAAAAACCCAAATTTTCGGAAATATATTAAAAACAGATTTTTGGAAATTGGAAAAAATAGGGTTGCGAAAACGTGTTGGTACGTATCCTGACATGTCTAACAAATATCCTGTCAACATGTAAGTATCATCCTGTCAACCATTGTTTTGTCAATCTTGTCATGTGGATAAGAATACTCTGTGGAAGTAAATTATTTTTCCCGTCACGTTATAGGTGTGATCATGTCAAGTGCAAAAAAAAAACAGGTGAATGATATCTCGACCGAACAAAAAGACCGTGATTCATAAACGATGATGGACAGACAAGCAGAAGAGACGGTTCTTGGAGCAAGCATATCAAGTGAATCACTCTATGGAGCTCAAGTGACGTTCCATGACTCGGGGGAGACCTTCACGAGTCGTTAAAAGTTGTTCTGGCTGTTTTTTGAGATGCTGAGAAATCCCACGACTCGTGGGAGACCCTTCCCGAGTCGTGAAAGTCTATTCGACTGTTTTGTAACATGTTGAGAAGTTCCACGACTCGTGGGAGGCCCTTCATGACTCACGATTTATGTATCCTGACATGTTTAAAAACATTTCCTGTAAGTATTTTAGTAACATCATGTCAAGATATATTTTTTCATCCTGTCATGTGGATAAAAATATCCTGTCAAAGGCTCAAAATATTTGCTTTTTCCTGTCGGGTTGTAGGTGTTTTCCTGTCAGGTGGTTGTTGCAAAATCGATGGTGAATGATGTCCCAATCGAACAAAAGACCAGGATTCCGGGTGCACTGCACAACTATGACATTTGCTTGCTTGAAGTTGACTCTATTTTGTTATGTATCATGACATGTTTATAAAAATTCCTGTTAGTATTTTAGTAGCATCCTGTCAAGATTTGTTTTGTCATCCTGTCATGTTGATAAGAATACCTTGTAATAGTATTTGAATTTTCCTGTCAGGTTGCAGGTGTGTTCCTGTCAAGTGTCAAAACCGATGGTGAATGATGTCTCAACCGAACAAAAGACCAGGATTCCGGGTGCACTAACCCGGTTACGACATTTGCTTGATTGAAGTTGGCTCCATTTTGTTATGTATCCTGACATGTTTATAAAAATTTCCTGTCAGTATTTTATTAGCATCCTATCAAGATTTGTTTTTTAATCATGTCATGTTGATAAGAATACCTTCTCATAGTATTTGATCGTGATGATTCTCTCAAATTGTCTTTCCAGTGAAATGTCTTAGTGAGTAAGGTAGTGTGATTTCCAAAATACTCAAATCCCACCAGAGCGCCCAGTGGCCGGCGACCAGATCGTATTATCGAAAGGTAGTGTGATTTCCAAAGTACTCCAATCCCACCATAGCGTATAGTGGTCGGCGACCATTTCGCATTATCGAAACCCGCGCTTCTCCATGTATTGTCCTTTGGTATTCTATCTGTTTTTGTCTCCGTTAGAGCGATTAGATGAATTTGTTCATTTTTACGGAAGGAGGTAATGTTAGTCCAGAATGTGGGTATTCCGATGCCCCTACAATTCCAAGCGCATATTTTCATTTAATCGTAGTTTTTCGTGTGGTGATCACAATCCCTGCACCATTTCTTTTGTCTAAGATTTTGAAGTTATATTGATTACCCTGATATGCATAGGTAATACAGGCTTTGTGTGGTGAAGTTGATGAAAAGACAAACAGGATGAAATTGTTGTCTAAAAATTTACCTACGAACTTGTAGACTTGTTGTGTTGTTACAAAAGATCTGTTAATGTTGTGACTTGTGAGTAATACCACATGTATAGCCTTGATCAAGAATTAACTTACTTTTACTCGTAGCTACTAGCTATACCCAAAACCAATCTTAAATCCAAGGTAGCCAAAACCGAACTTAAATCAAAGATAGCTAAAGCTGATTTTAAAGCAAGGAAAGGAATATTGTTAATATCCTCAATGTCATTATACAGCACAGGTACGAACCCGAGTTTCTCGATAATTACACACCAAAAGAAGGTAAAATTGCTTACAAGCCAACTGCCAAGTTGATAACTCAAAACAATGAGCCCCTGGCCAAATAAGTGATAACAAGATGGTGAATAGAACACCCACCCAAGATTTCTGATGTCTTTTTTTACCATAACCCTTCAGCTGGGGTGTTTTCAAGGCGGTTCCCTCAAAACCACACAGACACCACTCGGACGCAGTGTTTGCATCCACAACTACCCCAGACCGCTTCAACTGGCATCTCTCCTAAAGAAAGACGGCCCAACAAGCATATCGAGCTCAGCTTGAGTGGCAAAGAAGAGAGTCGCCAGCCTCCACCCACAATTTGCATCATCAGGGATTGAGGAGGGGACAACAAGACTTGTGCCAGAGGTCCCTGTATAGCTCACAAGATAATATACACCATTACAGTTTACCAAGTAACTTATAGACCACACCTTTAGAACTAAATGTTCAAGGAGAGAAAGATTATTCCAAACAATCCAACACAGCCACCATACAGCTGCAATCAGATGACTGAATTGCGCCAATAGGATATGAAGACAAACCCAGTAATTGCGAAATCTATTGCTTCTTCCTTTGTCTGATTTTTCATTTATGTTTGCACTTCCATCCTTGGAGCAATTCAGCTCCTCAGGGACGTCTTTCTCTATATATGTTTGAACAAATAAACTCATACAACGAAGTAAAAGAAAGCATTCATAATCTAGATTTTGGTGGATAGTGCTACCCCTTGCAGGATAAAAACTATCCAAGGCTTCTTCAATAGTTATAGAAATTTGCATAAGCTCGAATGTTTTGATGTTTTTACACATTCCCTTCGGCTTGGAAGATGTTAGCCAGGTTAAAAGTGAATCAGCAATGCAATATCCGGGAACGTAAGAAAGAAGGTCATACACACCAACTTGCTCAAACCTATGAAACATAACAAAAGAGACATGAGGAGCAACAAAGGGTACATAAGACGCTCCAACGAGACTATATTCAAAACAACAATGTAATTCCCAATAACAGATTTTAAATAACAGGTTAACTAAGCTGTTGATCAACTGCTCAATATCATAATCAGTCCTAATTACATCCACCCCATAAATTATTTTCCTACATACATCTAAAAACATTTTTCTGAAAAAAAAAAAAATTAATCCCCCTTAAAAAATAATTTGGATCTGCCATTGATTGAACTTTGAAGGCATAAGTTTGAACCTTGTTTGAAGGGTATATAGTAAAGACTAACGGAGTACCGTGCTAATCAGGAATATAAAGAACAGTGGACTTGGAAGTATACACTAGAAAACAGACACATTGTCTCTTTCAATTATTTATTTTATGTTGAATTTCATCACCATTTCCATTCATTTTTGTTTTTTGGTTCTTCTTATATATTTTCAAATTTAATATAGTTGGACCCGTGATGAATGATTGAATTTAG
The DNA here is from genome assembly GCA_037127255.1 of Persicaria tinctoria. NCBI lineage: Eukaryota > Viridiplantae > Streptophyta > Magnoliopsida > Caryophyllales > Polygonaceae > Persicaria > Persicaria tinctoria. Next base: position 11,161,882 of record JBANSL010000007.1, on the reverse strand, counting down.
GAGAAAAGTCGCAATAACATATTACAATTTGGTATTAGAGTAAGTAATGATCCACTAATGCTGCTAAATAAAGTCGAAAATCAAATACTAGAACTACAGAAAACGCTTCCTATCTTGGAGTGCTCTCTCAACATATGAAATAAATAGACGCAAAATATTAGAGAATAAAAGGCTCCATATACTTACATTCAATAAAAAAAAACAAAGAGCCAAAATTAAACGTCTTCAACTCACAAATAGGAATATAAAATATTACCAAACATCTGTGAAAATCAGAAATTTCAAATCTTCAACATCAAATTTCGTATCGAAAAATGAAATGTTAATGACTGATAAAAAAAAAAGCCAAAATGTATAAAACCATTCTTTATTCACCCTTATTTTCAATTAACTACTCATTGTTCAAAAATTTCCACTTAACCACCCGTTATAATAAACTCTTTGCTAGTAACCACCCATCCTCCTGCATTTGCTCTTAAACTTGCACAATTTAACTTGAAAGTGAAAGATTAAAATGCCTCTAAATGTGTGTTTAGTACACCACTATTATTTTCCTATTTTTATAGTTTTGAGAAATAAATCAGATGTAGGCATAAACACATTCAAGGCGAAGCACGAACAACCTCCACCTAGATCTCTATCAAGCATTGTCATAGGAGGGTGCAAACAAAACATCGATGACCGAAAGAGGTATGACTACTGTAAAAGAACAATTTGAGACTGGATTTCATCAAAACATGATCAAATGAAGCAAGACAAATATGGTCGGAAGCAAATAGATCAATGCAGGATGAATCTCATGAAGAAGGAAAACTTGCAGTAGGGTTTTACTTGGCAGCAAAGCTGCTCACCCAAAAATATCTCTCGCACATACATCAAAATAACTAAAAGGAGAGTATATATACTAAGCTAGGTGGTCCTCACTAGTGATCTTATTACATAAAAGAAAAACATAATACAAAGAGGAAATATAGCAGGCAGTAGAGGGGCAATGTTGTATTATAAGACGTTGTGGTGTTGTTGCTTCATAAGGCATTATGGTCCCATTGCACCATCAACATATAACTTCAATACCCTCTCCTCAAGTTGGACTTGGTGAGAGATCAACAAGGCTCAACTTGTCAAAGAAAAACTTGTATTGATCCTCACCAAGAGGTTTAGTTAGAACACCTGCAACTTGCATAGCAGTTCGAACATGAGGAGTATGAATGAATCCTTCAAGGACTTTCTCCCTGATGAAATGACAATCAAATTTGATGTCTTTGGTACGTTAATGTAAGACTGGGCTAGCTGCTATGTAGATGGTAGCTTTACTATCACAATGTAAAGGTATTGGTAAAGAAGATTGTATGGACAAATCTTGCAAATGCCATTTATCCACACCAACTCACTTGCAGTTTTGGACATGCTCCTATACTCAGATTCAGCTGACGATTTAGAAATAGTAGGTTGCTTCTTTGTCTTCCATGACACCAGTGATTGACCAAGATAAACATAGTAGCATGTTAAAGATCTACCACTGTAAGCACAAGTTGCCTAATAGTCTGCATCACATAATCCAGTGATCATTGTAATCTCCATTCTTCTTCAAAAAAATCCAACACCAACGGTGCATGCCAAATATCTAACAACATGTAATGCTGCTGCCATATGAGGTTCCCTCGGACAACTCATAAATTGACTCAAATGCTTAATTGAGTGTGACAGATCAGGCCTTGTCAAATTGAGAAATAGAAGCCTTCCAATCAATCGTCTGTATCTATCAAGCTCTTTCAAAGGTTCTCCAATGTCCAAAGACAATTTGAAACCTCTTGGCCTAGGGAAACCACTAGCTTTGCAGTTCATCATATCACAATCATTAATGATGTCTAAAATATATTTCCTTTGATGCAAGGAAATACTTGAAAATGATTTGGTTAGCTCCAGTCCCAAGAAGCACCTTGCCAATCTCAAATCTTTAATGGTATAGGCCTTGTGCAGAGAGGCCTTAACTGGCTCAATCACACTATCATCATCTCTAGTGATTAATAAGCCATCAACATACACCAAGGCTATCACTTGTCCATTTGGGACATTCATAACAGATAAAGAATAATCATGTTTGGATTGCATGAATCCAAAATTGATCAAAAACTGAGTCAGTTCCGTGTTCCACTGTCTAGAAGCGTGCTTGAGACCATATAAAGATTTCTGGAACTTGCAATAATAGCCTGGTGGAGCATCATATCCCTCTGGTGGACACATATAAACCTCTTCTTCCAATGTTCCACGAAGGAAAGCATTGTTTATATCAAGTTGGTACACATGCCATTCTTTCTTAGCAGCAATAGAGAAAACAATTCTCACAGTTGCCAATTTAGCTACTGGAGAAAAGGCATGTTTATAGTCTTTTCCTTCAACTTGCATGTACCCCTTAGCAACAAGTTTTGCCTTGTGTCTTTCAATTGAACCGTCTGGCCTGTACTTAATCTTGTATACCCATCTACAACATATGGGCTTCGTATCATGAGGTAAAGGAGTCATGACCCAAGCCTGATTCTGTTCAAGTGCCACCAGCTTCTTATTCATAGCCTCTTGCAACAAGGTGCTTTTAGCAGCAACCTTGTATGTACTTGGCTCAAGCTCATTAACCATATTGGAAAATGAGTTCACAAATTCATGAGAGTATGACTTCAAATCTCCCAATACTCTCACAAGTAAAGCTTCTGATTGTGGCTTAACTATTGCATTGCAAATGTAGTCATTCAACCACCTACTGTTGATTCTGCGAAGACGACGACGGAGGATCTCGTCATTGCTTCTGCACCACCCGCTTCTTGCCCCTTCTGAGCACCGCCGAAAGACCTTAGCAGTAAGCACCCGCTTCTTCATCATCAGTGGTTGACCCTGGAGCCGAGGAGCGCCCATTCGAGGTGGAGGCGAGGAGAACATTTGACGGGGAGGCAAGGCGGTGGAGGCAAGGAGGTGATTCAGCAGTGAGGCAAGGCGAGGCGGAGACGAGCCCAGGCGAGGCGGAGACGAGCCCAGGCGAGACGGAGGTTCGATCGAAGGTGCTCAGACACCTCGGAATCTAAGGCTCAATATCAGGCTGTGTTCCGATCGAAGGTCGCCGGTTGTACGAGAGCAGTGTGACGATGGTGGGGACGATGATGGGGATACTGACGGCGTTGTTGACCGCCTCCATCGTCCGTCTTCCCTCCCTATTTCCGAGTCGTCCGCCCTGCTAGCCTTGCCTCCATCGTCCTCCATCGCCACGTACCACCGGCCAGTCTGAGCTTGCCTCCGCCTTCCCTCCCTGCCGAACTGTCTCCTCTCTGCCTCGCCTGGATTCTTCGCCCATAGGAAACGATTTGGGATTTAGGGATTTATTTTTCCCACCCAACACACGCTACACTCACCCGCTCTCTTTATTGAGATTTAAAATAAGAGAAATGTTGGTGAAATATACCTTTTTTAAATCCAATTAAGTAATTATACCATATTAAAATTAAATTGGTCGTGCTATCTCTCCCAAAAACAAAATTAGGTGCTTGCACCCTCCTTTTTCCTGACCGGCTGACCCTCGTTCTCTCTCTCTCGCCCTCGCTTTCCCTTTCCCTCTCGATTCCTCTTTCTCTTCATCAATGGTGACCGCTCCTTGAATCCATGAAAGGCTCCGCCGATTCGAAGACACGGCTACCGTTGAGCGCCGCCATCAACTCAGGAGATCTCGGACTACAGTCGACGAGAAAGCAACGGCAAGTCTAGGGTTTTTCAACCGGCGAAATTCGGTCTCTAATCTACGTGTATCTCCTTGGAGCTACGGCAACGGCGATTCATCGCCGATTTGTCTCCGAAGATCCTTCTTCTTCGCCTGAAGATCTATAATCTACATCGACGAAGATGGAGATGTGTGGTATGTGAACTGTACTACTTTAGCTTATATTTTGTGAGAAATTGATATATTTGCTCACTTGTTCGCTAATGATTGATCAATTTCGATTGAAAGGTGAGAGGATCAAAGTACCAGATCTGTGACAACTGGATTCAATCCCATGGACGAGGAAATCGTTTCTGGATGATAGGCGCGGAACGAAAATCGTTTCTATGGAGACGAGGCTGCAGAACTTGCTGATTCCGATGCTTTTTTTAAGGTTTGGATGTTGGTTCAAAAGAGCTAAATGTGGATCTGTTTTAATATCAAAATACGCAATTTAAGAGCTGATTTCTATAGAAAAAAACCAGCTTATAGTTGGCTGTGGTGTTTGGCTGATTCTGGTGTCTCATCTAAATGTTTGCTGCTGGATTCAGGTGCTTTTTTCATCAAAGATTAGGAACCTAACTTGCTGATTTTTTTCAATGTTTAGATGTTGGTTCAACTTTGCTTATTCAACTCTGGTTGGGCTTGTGTTCGCTTACCGTCTAACTGTGTTGCTTATTCCAGGCCTGTATTACGATGGCAACAATCGGATCTGGTATTCATATGATCAGCAGAATCAGCAGTATGTCCCCTGTGTGGATCAAAATGCTAATAATGCTTCTGATAAAAGTCTGAAGCTTCCAAGGCAGAATGTAATAATACTAGAAAAGTTGTCATCTCTGCTCTTGCTGCAACAATAGCTTCAAGTGAGGAAACCTGCTTCCATACCTGATGCCATCCGAACAATTTGGAGTGAGCATGGGTAGTATCGAGCAGGTGAATGGGGTTTCGGATCAAGATTCAGTTGGGTCTCTTGCTAGTCGATTTGGTGTGAACATGGATAGTATCGAGCAGGTGAATGGGGTTTCGGATCGGAACAATTTCACTTCCGGGTCGGTCTATTACATACCATTGAATTCAGGTTTGTGGATTTGGGGCAATTTTTGGATCTTGTTTCTTGTCGAGGGTGTTTGGGGTATGAATTTTGGTACTGAAATCTGGTGATTTGGGAGTTTGATGGTAGATTTCAAGTTCCTAGCTTTCTGAAATGTGGGAATTAAGCTGTTTTGTAGGGTAGGTTACACAAAACTAAATGTGATTAAAGTCACTTTGTTGGCCATTGAATACTCATACCAATCATTTTATAACTTTTTAAACTTTTAAGAAAAAGTGTAGTTTATGTACAAGAGGTGTTGAATGTAACTATATGAATTGAAATGTTAGTTAACACATGAAATGAAGTTGAAAGCTTTGTGCAGTTTATATATGTTGATTTCAGCATATGACATGACCACACTAATAGTCTTCTGTTTCTTGTGAGCCTATGTTTGAAAGTTCCTTTCTTTGAAATCTATTTCAATTTAGAAAGAGATGATCTTTTTTTTTTGGTCAGACAAGAGAGAGAGGATCTTTGATGCTTTGGACATTGGAGTGGGTTGCTGCTGCTGTTTACTTATACCGTAGAAGCCCATACATAGCTTTTCAAAGCAAAACTTGTGCATTAGGAGGAGAGGAGATATCATCAATGAAATTTAATTACATTTTATGTCCTTGTATCATCAATTGTATAAAAATGTAATAAAAATGTCACCACAAATGATTGCATCAATGAAGGGTAATCACAAATATGTTATCAGTAAATAAAAGTAGAATCAATGGAAATATATCGATATACAATTGATTAATTAAAAAAGTGGCATCAAATGATTTGATTAAAAAAAGTGACATCAAATAATTAAATCAGAAAAATGACATTAAAACACTACTTTGAAAAAGTGGCATCAGATTAAAGAAAAAAAATTCATTAAAAAATGACATCAAACCGCTACTTTAAAAAATGACATCGCGGTAAAAAAAGTAACATCAAAAAAATTGCATCAAAAAAGTAGCATCAACGATAAAAAAAATGGCATCACAAAAATTAAAAGTGGCATCATATCGCCACCCAAAAAAATATATCCGTACAAATTGATCAACGGTCAAGCTATTGACCATTGACCCTTAGGAGTACATCTTATTTAATATTTTTTTAAGGAGACTAATTACTTAATTGGATTTTCCTAAAGGTATAATTAGCAAATTCACCCTTAAATTCATTATGAACATTTTTTTAAAAAAAAAAACTGACGGAACATGTGGCAACATCCCATCCCTCCGTTCCATTCCAATCAATGGACCACAATTGTGCACAAGGTACACCTAAGAGGTGTGCACAATTGATCTATTCTCTATACTTCATACACTTACATTTACACCTCTATAAAATTTTATTATGAAAAAGTATGTTTTAAAAATATATATAATTAAAAGAATGATTATATTAGTTTATATTTTTATAGTAAATTTTTCATGATAAAAATTTATAAACATGTAAATATAAGTGTATGATATACAAATATATTTTAAACTTTTTTTTAAGGAATATTATACCTCAAATAATTTTGTGATGCACCGAGTGGTGCACCGTTTGTAGGAAATCTGCACTGGTTAAAGACAGATGGAGGGGTTGGGATCACCTGTCCCTTTCCTGCTTTCCCCTCCCCAACCCCCCCAATTAAAGAAAAAATAAATTGATTGAAATTTAAAAAACAAAAAAAATAAAATAAGTAAAGGGGTGAATGTGAGCAGCCGGGATCACCTGTCCCTTTGGGACAGGCCCCGTGCTGTCTCCTCCCCTCCCCCGAATATTAGAAAAAAAAAAAGAAAAATTAATTAAAAAGAAAAAAGAAATATAGAAAAAGAGGTTATTGTGAGGAGGACAGGGGACCGTGAGTGCCTTGGCACAGGTGATCTTCACCGGAATGTGAGGAGAGACAGAGGCACAAGTGAAAATCTGAGACAGCAGATCCTCTCTGCAGATGGAGGGCTTGAATATTGAATCTCACGGGTTTGAGGAACGGGAGAAACGACTGTTGTCAAAATCGAGACCGGATAGGGTGTTGGGCTGATGGACTTTCAAGCCCAATCCATAACCCTAACCCGCAACCCGCCTTGACTCTTTGACCCGAGAACCTGCACCCGTCGGATCACCGACCCGATATATATTTCATACGGCCTATATTCTTCATTGTGGGCTTATATTTGGGCCGGATTTCATTTCTCCTGTATTGGGCTTTGTCAATATATATCTGAACCTTAGCTGTAAATTGTAAGAGAGAGAAAATCTTTTCTTCTGCAGTTTCTTCCCTCCTTCCTCTGTTCATCCTTTTCTCCAGTTCTCCATTACGAAGAACGAGCACAAATGCTCAAATTGCAGACGATTTTTCATCCCAACAAAAAGGGATTGGTGAATTTGTCTGCCCAAAGTTCTAATCGAACAGATAATTTGGTTCCAATTGGTTATGTGAGGTGTTATTCATGTCACCTCATTTGGTTCAATACAACTTACCTCATACTCATACTCTCATAGTATTATACTAGTGTTAATAATAAATTGATGGCTTCAAACTGAACTATTGGTCATTTGGTGGTAGGTTAAACTTGTCTTCATCTGCCAATTCTCTTTCATATGATATGGATACTAATTTTTGGTTTGGTGGAGCTGTTTCCGATCAATCTTGCCTGCTATTTTCAACCTTGCGTATTGTTTCAATTTCTCTGATTGGAAGCTCGATTCTTCAGTGCTATGTCCAGTTACCTGTTGCACCAGGTCTCTCTATCTAATCAGATTACCTTGCAGCCTGCTTTCAAGTTTCAATCATGTCCCTTTCCTTGGTAGTTATAAACTATACCTACTTTTACCATGAATTTCAAGTGTCAATAAGTGATTTTTAACCAACACATTTAGATTATGGACATTCAACACGCGAGTTATCAGGGCAGTAACGATCTCATATTGTTTTTACCGATAAACAAACTCATATGTTTTTATTTAATACAAATATGAATATGAATATGAATGGTTTGGTTGCTGATTGGTTACCCTCTAGCATTTGATGTTTTATATTATGTTCTTGCTGCTTTACTTTGGATTCTTGATGACATTGTGAGAAATGTGACTGTCATTAGTTAATTTCCATAGCCTTTCAATTTCATTCTTGTTGGAGGTTCACTGTTATGTCATTCAATACATCATTTCTCATTGTATAATAATCCTCTTAAGAATAAACAAGTAAATGGATTTCTTGGTGGTAGGTGAAACTTATCTCATCTGTTGATTCAAGATCCCCTTATTCATCATCCTCTTTCATATGATTTGGATACAATAGTTTTTTTTTTTTTTTTTTTTTTGCAATGGAGCTATGTTCAATCAATTTTGTGTACTTCTTATACTCACAAGTTCGATTACTGGGTCTCTCTAGGGAATCGAATTACTTTCAAACTGTAGCATTTTCTACTTTTACTATGAAATTGGCAACAAATTTAACTCTTTCCTTTGAAATATTTAAATCCAAGTGGGAATAGAACAAGACTAAAGTGAGATTCTTTTTTTAATGCACACAACTTATTCATTTCATCTCAATCTCATCCACACAAGCAACCAATCACATAATATATAAACATATACTGTAATTGTCAACATACATGTGGGTGATGGCTACCTTTTCTGTGAGCTGAGGAAGTTTGACCCACCGGATGCTCACACCGCCCAATCCGCTGCCGCCACCTGTCCATCACCAACCGTTGTGAACAAATCCAACCAAACACTACCTCATTAAACAATCCTCAGCCTTACTTCATCAGCCAATGTCAAACCTCCCCTAACCAAATCCCTCACCAACTCCTCCATTTTTTTCACAATTCAGATCACCAGTTTCCCTCCCTTTTTTCTCCTCTTGCTAATCTATAATGCATTTCTAGCTCATCTGTTTCCCCTCTGCCCAAAATCCCAACCATGGATTCCCTTCCATTTCCATCGAAACTCGGTTTTTCGGTTCTTGGCCTTGTTTGCAATCTCCTAGTGCTACAATGTTCTGCTTCTAGCAATGTCAGCTGGTACAAGAGTTGCGGAACTTACTTCAGCTGCGGCGCCAACCTGACCGATGTCGGGTACCCGTTCTGGGGAGGCTCTCGGCCTAAGGATTGCGGGTACCCGGGTCTGGAGCTCACTTGTAAAGACGGCAATGTGACTGTCATAGAAATCATGGGCCAAAAGTACCAAGTTTTGGGAATCAACAACAATGATCAAACAATCAACATTCTGAGGGAGGATATTGCTACCACTGGGATTTGTCTCAAGGAGATTGTAGCCACCACACTCGACCTCTCGCTCTTCGACTACACGACAGCCAGCCTGAACCTCACACTACTCTACGGCTGCCAATCTTCAGGCTACGGATACGGATCATATAATTACAGTGATCCGACCCAGTTCACATGCAGTGTGCAAGGGAGTAATAACACGAGGGGGTACCTCATGTTCGGATCGGTGCCACCGAGTGTGAGAGGGTGCTATAGGAGCATGGTGGTTCCGGTGATGGCAAGCTATTCCGCGGAGTTTCAGGCAGGGAATTTGGGGGCTGAAGGGCTGATTGCTAAGGGGTTTGAGGTGCAGTATATGGCGGATAGACAGGCCTGTGATAGCTGCAGTTCTTCGAATGGAAGGTGTGGGTATGATCTCAAATCTAATACAACCACCTGCCTTTGTGCTGATGGACGGGTCGGCCTCAAGTCCTGTGGATACAATGAAACAACTTCTTCATCCACCATTGGCAGCCGCAAAGGTATGTTCTTTTAAGTTTCATTGTGTTTTTCATTTGGTTTAATCATGTTCTCTGCAATGTGCTTGGAAATTTGAAGTTAGGAAGGACTAGATATTGTGAGTATTTAAGTTCTTGTTAATCATTCGGTAGCAATAGGTTTTTAAGTGAAATCAGTGGTGACTATACTTTTTCTAATAGGAAGTAAGAATTTATAGTTTCTTTTAGAAAAAGAAATCATAGTTGTTAAACCATTCCGGGTTAGTTCAGCCGGAAAAGACCTGTAGGCAGTACCCACAGGTTTTCGGTTGGAATCCCGCTCCGAGTGGTCACTAGAGGTTTACCTGGTCGTTAACTTCAGAGCTCATGGGATTAGTCGGGTGCTAGTAACCTCGAATATGGAAATACCCATATAATTTTATTTTATTTTAAAATCATAGATGTCAGAGCTAAATAGGGAGCAATCTTCAATATTGCCAACTGAAAATATTTTGAACAACAAATTGCTAACTCATATATATAGTCATTAGTAAACATTTTTTAATGCATCAAAATCAATTATTATGATCATGTATTTGTTAAAATCAAATAAAACAATGTACATTTCTCTACATTTCATTTCAGCATCTCTATGCATGGGATAAATGGAGGGAGGAAATTGGCCAATGATTTTGGATGGGGGTCAAATATTGAAATAAAAAGATTAACATAATTTAATTGGTACTTTTATATAAGTTTTTTAAGAAGATAAAAAACTTTATAAAATATTAATTTTTTTAATTTTAATCTCTATTATATTTCTAATAAGTATGAATTTTTTATTTTTTTAAAGTTAGGACATAAAGGTCGGATAGGATGAAGCTATGGCTTCCCTGGCGATTCTGTGAGACAGATGGAGAATTTAGAAAAGGAGAGGAAGAAAGATAGAACAAAGGAAGAGAATAGGAGAAAGGGAAAGGTTTATTTGTATTCTTTGATGATCCTCTAATACGACATATATGGTATATTTATATACTAATCATCCTTATATCATATCATATCCCAACTTAAAACTTCAGTAGTTTTGAAGTTTCAAGAGTCCAAGTTCAGATACTTTTCTAAGCTCTGGTGAGTTTGGGTCAAATTCTTCATGCCACAAAAACCTTCAAACTCCTTCATCCATCTCCATTTCAAGAACATATCATAAAACCTCCTTACCTCCAAAATCTGAATATGTTTTTCCCATGGGAGAGGGAGTTTCAAATGCATCCAACTCCTTACAGATCTCTTTACCGATTCCTTCGTCTTTCTATTACGATCTCCATCACCCTCCCCTGCTTTGTCTGCTCAACTCCTGTTGATCCACACTATGCTAACTGCACGCAGCCTTTCAAATGCGGCGACACCAGTGTGCTCGAAGAGCTCAACTATCCGTTCTGGGGAATCAATAGAGCTAGCTACTGTGGTAAAAGCGGGTTCGAGATCAAGTGCTTAAACAACAGTCCGGTCATCAACATCTCGACAGTCAACCTTCAGATCATTGGGAGCAACCCGAAAGCATACGAGATCGCAGTTGTGGTCAAGGATTTCTTGCATAACATATGCCCTCTGGCAGTGTTCAACAAAAAAAAAAACACTATAGCTTATCAATCTCTCCTTGGTCTCAATTCTGGAAGCGTCTTTACGAACTCCAGCATTAGCCTCTTGACAATCCTGTACGGCTGCCCTTCACACTTGAGGCATCAGTTGGGCTGGTCGGGTGCGGATTCTTGCAGTGTAAACAATAGCAAAGTTGGTGTGCACTTTGTGACACATACTGTGAATGTGTCCGTTGCTAAGGACTGTGAGAGTGTTATTTCATTGCCTATACCGAATGAAAAAGCTCAAGCACTGGATGATGGTACCATAACTCTTGTTGAGGCTTTAGATGAAGGCTTTGAGATGAACTGGGCTCCGTGGTTGGAGGATGATAAAGATTGTAAACTATGTGTAAGATCGGGTGGACAGTGTGGCTATAATTCCAAGTTGGCACACTTCGCGTGTTACTGCCGTGATAAGCCCTATGCACAGCACTGTCCACCATCTCAACGAGGTATGTGCACACTTATGTCACTTACAATATGCATATATGTTTCCCAAATAAATAATTTTCAAGCCAGAAATTGGTCCTTCTCTAGGTAGGTGTAGAGCTGCAGTAGTTTTTCTCTGTGTCAAAGCTGTTCTGCATATCAGCAAGTAGTTGGATTAGAGAGATTGAAAGAGGCTTCTAGAATGGATGGTTTTTTTTCACTCATATTTGATCGTTGTGGGGTTCATCGTAAAAACAATTAGCATTAGGAGTAGCCCACCGGCTTATATGCAAGGCTTGGATCCTCTTCCACAAGGAGCTTCATCAATATTCCTTGCATTCAATGGGGAATAACCCAAAAAGGATTTCTTTTTCAGCCTGATTCTTTACATATTGCTTGCTACATCATATAATAATCCATGCTTGATTTTGAAGAAACCTTGCTCAATTTCTTCTGTCTAAGTATCATCTTAAAGGAACTCCTTGTAAGCAATCAGCCTATTTTGCGCATATTCATTATTCATCATCAACAGAAACTATACTTCATAAGTTCCTTATTATCTCCTTATCAGCTTCTTATCGCGCCAAACACCCCCTTAGTCATCCGAGTCCAGCGCAAGTACACTGTACACATTCCCTTCCTTGGTAGTTAGTCCATCATGTTTACTTGTATACAGTGACTGTTTCCAAGTCAACAGCTTTAAATTACATTGTAGTGGTAAGAAAGCTACATTTACCTATCCACCTTTGCTTTTGTTCAAAGACTCTGAACAATCTCTACCCCAAGATTGTAAAATCTTAACTTCTCCTCACTCATCTTCATCCACATCTACCATGAACCCCTCACTGCTCTCACTTAACCTGATCACCCTTCTTCTGCTCATCCCTTTCTTCAATCCCTCTTCGGCCCGAGATGGGAAGTACAGTGCCTGCAGCCAGAGGATTCAGCTGTGTGGCCACTTATCCAACATCTCTTACCCATTCTACGATGGGGAAACCCGGCCTGACTACTGTGGTCATCCTGGCTTCAAACTTGATTGCCACCAAGATCCCCCTATGATGAGCATCTCCTCCTTGGACTATTTCCTGTTAAGCATCGATGGAACCACTGCCACCGTTGCCAGGGCCGATACTTGGTCGTTTCCAAACTGCCCATCCAGCCTTGTCAATGACACCATTGATCCATCTCTCTTTCAAATCACCTCTTCAGACCATAACATCACCTTCCTCTATGATTGCGATGATGTTGTATCTTTGCTCAGCGTGAACTGCCATATAGATAAGAAACTGATTATGGGTTACTACATGACTAGCAAGATGCTAGAGGAGAGTGATTTTGATTTGTGGGAGAATTGCAAGGGAAGGTTATCCGTTCCGATTTTGAAGTCATTGGAAGTTACCATTGATATTGGCATCAATGAGCCTGTGCCTATGGTTTTGAATAGGGTGTTCCAACAAGGATTTCAGGTGGGGATGATTGCGGGATTGGGACAGTGTAACGAGTGTGTTGAGTCCGGTGGGCAGTGTGGGTACGATACGAGTTCAACTAAGTTCGTTTGCTACTGCATTGATGCCAACTATGATGCCAAGTGTGGAGGGAACTCACACAGAGGTACAATTCTGTTTAGTGTTTGTTAACACCCTCTTATTGGTTCCTGGTTTGTCATAGGTACAAAAGTCCTAACTAGACGTCGTATTTTTCAAGGACATAGGAATCAGAAAAAATGAACACAAGAGTGCATAAGTAAGTTCATAAGATTGGCTTTAGGTGCATATTGATCTATTCTCCAATCTCTGAAAAGTTACTAACAGTGACCTATGTTGGGCGAATAATGTCATGACCTGATATCACTTCGAGTGATAGTAGTAGGCGATTTGATCACAGCACCGATCAATCATGGAAACGCAGGTGCGTATTCACATCAGAAATGTGGTTGTAAGAATACATGACTCACAAGGTAGAACATAAGAATGTCAAGAACATATATCTAGGCCGCTGAAGTGCGAAAAATGGCCTAGTCTTGTCCCATCCATCCTTTAGTATCTCGGTCATTGTATCAAGTCATCCGAAAAAACTTGGATGAAGTTTTCACATGGCTTTTATCCTTCATTCAAGATATGAGTTCTTGAGATAGATCATCTAGTATACTTATAGAGATGGGTTTTTAGCCTTGTGTTTGTAAACAACACAAGCACTTGAGTGTAGAAGAACCTATAGGGCTCTCCTAAAAGGTTTGCTTTCTTGTCACATTAGTTATATATGTATATATATGCTGAAAACATAACACGTAGATAGATAGCTTCTTCAAGGTGGAAATAGAAGCATTTGTTATCAGCTTTAGCAAGAATTCTGCGTTGCATATTCCATTACATTTGAAAGTTAGCTAAGATAGTTCCTAGTTTCCTATACAAGCCAAAATTCAACACAGTTTCGACATCATCAAGCGAAAAATTGGGTACTAGCGTCTAGGCCGAAAGCTCCTCCATTGAGTACAACACAAGCACTTGAGTGTAGAAGAACCTTTATGTAAGACTGGGTCTTAACTCTTAAGATGTGTCAGCTCATATCACATAGATCGTTGTCCTCACTAAGGAAGAGATTTTAGGACATGGTTGAATTACTTGTACGTGGGACGGAGGTGTTACACTATAGGGTTTTCCGCTGTGCATATCCCATTACATTTGAAAGTTAGCTAAGATATAAGTTCCTAGTTTCCTACAAAGGCCGAAATTCAACATGATTTCGACATCATCAACCAATAAATTGGGTACTAGCTTCTAGGCCGAAAGCTCATCCTCTAAGTACTAACTAAACCTATCGAATCGCTTTCATGATCATGTCACAGAGTTTGACTTGACATATATAAGTTCCTCTCCAGGTTTCGGGCAACACTGAGCCTCTAACAAATAGTGCAACTGTACAAGTGTTTGATTTCAAATACGCGTAGATGAAATTAGGGAAGCAAACTACAGCAGCCTGAGGAAACAACACAAGCAACTTCCTTGAGATGAAGAACTCAAACTGAAGCTTCTGATTGAACTTGAAGTGGTCAACTGGTTATGATAAAGTAATTTAAAAGCAACCCTTTTTTTTTTGGGGGGGTTTTAAATCAGCGTAATAAACAAACAAACAATAAACAAGGCAGAGGAAAATCCAAGTTGCCCCTAAAATTCAAGGTTCCATAATTGACTAACGCTGCTGGTTTTGGAATTCCAACCTAATTTAAAATGCTGACACACAATCAAATACCTTTTGTGTTCCCATAATTGATTCAATCTCTTGCTTGCTCTGATCTCTGGAGTCCTGCAATAATGGAGCTCAATCTGATCCTCCTCCTCCTTTCCTTCACCGCCCTCTTCTTCCCTTCAACCTTGTCTTCCCAAAACAGCAAATACGACGACTGTTCCAAAAAACTGCAGTCATGTGGAAATATAGAAGAAGACATAGGATATCCTTTCTATGATGGATCCACCCGACCCGAATACTGCGGGCATCCCGGTTTCAAACTCGATTGCCAGGACCCGCCGCAGATCAACATCTCCGGCCAGGCTTATAATATTCTCAAAATCGATACCGAAAGCATCACCGTCTCCAGAACGGACAGCTGGGTAGGTGGCCCCTGCCCAACCAGCCTTGTGAGCATGACCATGGATTTCTCCAGGTTCAACTTCTCATCGGCCGACCAAAACATCACCTTCTTCTATGACTGTGATGCCACTTTTCCTAGTCTATCGCTTAATGGGAACTGCAATATAGGAGGATCCTCTTTCCTAGGTTACTACTTGACCCCGGCTATGATGAATCAGAACAACGAGTTGAACTTGCCGCATAGTTGCAAGTCCAATCTTGTTTTTCCGATTTTGAACTCCGAGGCTGAAGCCGTTGATAAAGACAAGAGTTGGGGGGCTCTGATTGAGGCTTACAACGCGGGGTTTGAGTTGGGTGTGATCACGGACATTGTCAACACATGTAATTCGTGTACCGACTCGGATGGGGAGTGCGGTTACAATTCGGTTTCCAACAAGTTCGTGTGTCACTGTGCTGATGCCGACTATGATATCAAATGCCGGGTTAATTCTCCACCGGCTAAAGGTACACCTTCTACAAACTCGAAAAGTAAAGGTAACAGATACCAGAAACTCCAATTTTCTTGCTTCTTTAACTGTTATGGTTAGGAGGTTTATTCAGTGTGTTGCGGCCTATTGGCGTGCCAAGGATTAATCTACCTTACAATTATAATCGTTGCCACAGATTAAAATCTAGATGAATTTTTTTTTATGAAATTCTAGCCTTGGACAGATTACAAGAGTTAATTCTTCTTTGGCATGACAAATTACATAAACAGGGCTGACAGAGTGTTTAGCGTTTTATCTAAACATGGATGCAGTTTACAGCACTTCTGCTACCGACTAACACCCTAATTAAACTAACTCATCCCTTCTTAATTATGAGAATTTTAGGCGACTTATTCGACAGAAATGAGAATTTCATAATTTGTATTATGAAGATTGATATGATGATATCAACAAAAACAAATTTCATTCCATCATATGTTTTTTTATGATGGTTGAGGACTGAGGGGGTTTTGAATCCACCATATATCCTTGTATGTAGTTTGAATTGAAACAAACGTTGAACTGCGATTTTGTCGTGAAAAAGATCAAAGTAGTTGGTGTTAGAGATTATGTGTGGACATGTCTTTGTAACCGTTTCGAAGGATGAGATGTTATGCAGTTATGCTAGTCCTATGAGTAGGAGTTTGAGTTGTTCGCCTCTTACATTGGGACTGAAGTGTTACCAATTAACAGCTCATTGAGCTTGTTTTCTTATCTCCTTGCTTGCTGTCTAGCTCGTTTGGGTTCTTATAGTTAACAGAATATTGAGCTTGTGAGACACCAGCAACGTACTTCTTCTGTTTTCTTGCGTGGTAGTCTCCGTCTTAAACTTCTTTATCATCCCAAGAACAGCCAAATTATTCATATGAAAGTTACTCATACCCTAATGTTTGGGCTTCTCCTAATGGCTTTTTGTGATCTGACCCTTTTCTGTCTCTTTTTTTGTGGCTGTTGGTTGGTTGGTTGCAGGAAGTAGGAAAGGAGCTCTAATAGGTAAATCCAACCTCTGAATCTTCGATTATCGTCCAATATAACGATTTCGAGTATTCATTTCAAGACCGTCGAATTCTGTTTCTAACAAACTTTTGTTCTTAAAACACATTCAGGGATCAGCGTAGGAGTTGCAATGGCGCTAGTCCTACTACTAGGAGGCGTTTGTCTCTTCGCGCACAGGAGGCAGAAGAAACTCATCCAACAAGAGAAATCTCTTGGCATTTACCCTGCCGTTGTTACGTCGAACGATGGAGGTGGCCCCCCTGTGTCGACCCCGGGCAGCAATGGGCTAACGTCGAGCCAGGCTTATACCACCACTCCCTCTTACACCTCCCAGAGCAATGCTTCCTACATGTCCTCCACATCCGAAATCGGAAAGAGCTACAACTTTGGCGTCCATGTCTTCGACTACACCGAGCTCGAGATTGCCACCAACAACTTCGACGAGTCCAAGGAGCTTGGCGACGGAGGATTCGGCACCGTCTACTACGGTAAAATGAGACTTCAAATGGGTCTGTTTGACGCAATGTGCTGATTGCTGATAACGAGTTTATTCTGTTTCCTTTAGGTGTGCTTCGGGATGGGCGTTGCGTGGCGGTGAAGCGACTCTACGAGAACAGCGCCAAGCGGAAGGAGCAGTTCAAGAACGAGATCAAGATCCTGGCCACATTGGAACACAGGAACCTCGTCAGGCTCTACGGATGCACCTCCAGTAGCAGCCGCGATCTGCTTCTCGTGTACGAGTACATCGCCAATGGCACTGTGGCTGAGCACCTTCACGGCAAGTTCTCCGAGTCCACCTTCCTCCGGTGGCCCACCCGCCTGAACATTGCCGTTGAGACTGCTGAAGCCCTCACCTTTCTACACGGGTATGCTTTCAAATTCATTCAGTTTATGACTTTTGTCATAGGTAAATGTGGCAATCAGGTCATTTGGGTCGGGTCATTTCAAGTTCAGATCAATATTGGGTCGTCAATCATAACACTATAATCGAGCCAAACATGTCTGGGTCGAGTCAGGTCCATTTTAGTGGGTCATTATTGGGTTAGGTTTATTTCGAGTCTGGTCATTTTCGAGTTTAAATTTATATTGAAAATCAAATTTTATTTATCGAATTTGGGTGGCCCAATTCGAGTTTCTCGGGTTGGATCAGGTTTTGTTAGCTCTATTTATACGCAAATGTTCAGATTGAGTGTTGGGTTCATGCAGGAAGGGCGTCATACATCGCGATGTCAAGACGACGAACATACTCTTAGACGACGGCTTCCACGTCAAGGTGGCCGATTTCGGCCTCTCAAGGGAGTTCTCCATGGATAAGACCCACGTATCCACCGCCCCACAGGGCACCCCGGGATACGTGGATCCCGAGTACTACCAATGCTACAGGCTCACAGAAAAGAGCGATGTTTACAGTTTCGGAGTAGTCCTGATCGAGCTCATATCATCAAAGCTCGCCGTGGACATAACGAGGCACAGGCACGACGTGAACCTGGCCAGCATGGCCGTGGATCGGATCCAAAATCAAATGTTGCACGAGCTGGTGGACCCGCGGCTAGAGTTCGACAAGGACCCTGCCGTGCAAGCAATGGTGAGGATGGTTGCGGAGCTAGGGTTCCAGTGCTTGCAGCCGGACCGAGAAATGAGGCCGACGATGGACGGGGTGGTGGCGAGGCTGAGGGCCGTGCAGTTGGAAGGTGTAAAGGGTCAGCAGAAGCAAGAGGTTTTGGACATAATTGTATATGGAGATGATGTTGGGCTCCTAACCAACCCAACTCCTCCTCTTTCACCGGAACTGCCTAGAAGCAACGACGTCGTTTAGGGAAGGGGCCCAATGAAATATATGAAATGCTTCGAATTTCTTGTTGAACTAAATTGAGATGATGTAAGTTAAGTGATTGGTGGAGTGTGTAGATTTTATAAGGCAAGTAAATTAATCAATCACTGATAGGTTGAAAGAGGCATGTGTGAGATGTGTACTGTGTACATATTGATATGTTTTTTTGTTCTAATGTTATGTTTCTGTGTAGGAAACATCCAGATTTTGTGTTTGTGATTATTTGATATGTTGGTTGGTTAATTTGATTATTTTTTTAACGGTTTTTATATTGTGTGCCTTAAGAGTATAAGATAAGAATACTTTATTTAAAAATGGCTAAATCGGGTGTATTAAGGGGAAATATTCTACAATTTAACATGTTATCTTATACCTTTTGGAGTAAGGGTATAGGATAGAAACTCAGTTATTTTTTAAAACCGATTACGATTTGGTGACTATAAATGTGACATATTCGAAGATTTGTAAGTTGCTTATAGCATATTTGACACACCAATGTTCGAAGTTGGCTTATTTGTTTAGTAGTTCAAAACATTTCTTGATAAATTTAAAAAATCATTCTAATAAACTCTGTTGGATACGGTGGGGTCAAGATGCTTGAGAAATATCGTGTGTGGACTCATATACATGAGACACTAACAACACATAAGCCCACTCAAAACCAATTGATAATTAATGAGAGGAGTGGCCCAATGTGGAATATTTAGATTTGTATGGTTAGTTCGAGGCTCGGTTATAATGTAATAAAGTGAAACAGACGAGGGCAATTTGGTTTTTGTATAGGAGTTTGCTAGAGTAGTTGTTCCCTTCTTCTTCTTCTATATAAATAGGCGGGAGATGAGTTTCTAGAAACTCAAGAACTTCAGTTTGATTTGTCAATTAAATATGTTTTACTGTTCTTTGTTTGATCTCATGTTAGAGTCAGCTCTTGATTCTTCACACCAACCAAACCTCACATGTTGCTCAAACAATGTAATCTCAATATTTTCGATATGGGACAACCACATTCAAACCCATTCACACGTAAGCCTCGAATTCAATAACTTCGATAATGAAGATCTTCACAAACGGATCTAACAACTTTTAATTGTAGACATTAATTTGGACAACAAATTATTTTCAAATTTGGACAACAAATTATTTTCAAATTTGGAAAATGCATACTAAAGGATTATTTTTCAAAATCAACATTTCAAATTGGCCACTTAAGTTTTGCTGTACCAAAAAAAAAGTGGTCAAAAGCTAAGTTTGATCAAATCAAGATTTGTTTTAAGCATGAAAATACGAGATGGGAGATGGAAAGGAAAATAAAATTTGAAAATTTCACAAACATTTAAGCCCTTTTTAATTTTTATCCCATTCAGTTTGAACGAGTAAAAAGGATGCCCCCCATTGAACGCCGTCGATCCTACCTTTTCCCATTCGGATGGAACATTTTTTGAAGTTGCATCCCAAACAAATGGACTAATTGCTGAAAAGATGCAAGTTTTATCATATTGCTACAAAATAGCATATATTTTCCAAGTTTCAAAGAAACGATCTCAACTATAACACTGCCAGTGTTATAGTTGAGGTCGTTTCAGATAACAGCCCTAAACACTGGGTGTGAAAACCCAATCACTTAACTTACAAATCAACTCAATAACGATAAGAGGCTGGAAATTCAAGTTTCAAAGTTCGAATCATTTTAAGAAATATGAAGTCGCTTATAAATTAGAGAGTCGACCATAAACCCCTTAAATGGATTATACAATGTCCAATACAATTGAATTGGAATTAAAAAAAAAAAACTTGTTATAACTCATGCTATACTTAATGTTATTATTGCAAATCTGAATGTTTTAAGACCGGCACGGACTAAGCAGCAGGTCGGGACCCACTCTATCTCACCTCATTTTCAGAAAAAAAAAAATACTCTGTAATTAATAAGTAAAAAAATAAGGAAAATTTAATTTAAAAAATTATTAATTTTTTGTTAAATTAATTGCGTGTAGGAAAAATTTAGTCTACCTAACACATCTAAATTTTAATTTTTGATTCTATGCTTGTTTTAAGATATTTTGTAATTTCTAGCTTCCAAGTTTAGAGTACTTATATCTGCAAATAGGCGACAAACTTCCTTTCATTTTTTTTTTTTGAACCAGAAATAATTTGATATCTGAAGACCGCACCTCGGATACCAAGAGCGTCCAAACGGATGAAATTAAGAAGCATCGAATCGTCAGGAGGCATTGTGTTGGAGAAGTCAAAGCCCATATGCGAGAGGTGATCAGCAAATCGGTTGGCTTCCCTATAAACATGACGAATCTAAGTGGCGTGGAAACGGCCTAGAGAGAGTAGACTGTCCGAGACAATCATTTCTGTATCTCCCGTGGGGTTCCAGATACCTTTTAAACTATTAATTATGGTGAGGTTGTCACCTTCAATAATGAGTTTTGTAATCTCATGGTCCAATGCGGCGTTGATACCCATCCAAAGGGCAAACCCTTCAGAACCTACGACAGAGGCTATAAGGGAGAAACCCGCACCCAAAAGGAGAGGTGGCCCATGAAAGTCTCTTATGATAAATCCATAACAGCCCTTAGAAGAATTTGAAATGGCTCCATCAAAGTTGAGTTTGTAGAAATCTGGTAGTGGCTTTTTCCATTTCTGTTGTCCCCTCTGTTTTGGTTTTTTAGCCAAAATGGCTGGTGTTACTATGTCATCATTAAGTTTTGAATCATACCAAAGAAAACTCTGGTCAAAGATAAAAGATGCAATACTCTTTGGATCATATTTCAAGTTGTCAAATAGATCGAGCTTTGTTTCGAAAGTACCATATACTCCACCAGGCAATCATAAACTTACTGAAGTGATAGTTTCCTAGTTTATCTATATTGCTTATGATGGTATTTAATGGTACAGTTGTTGCAAAGTGTTGATCTAATATGGGAACGAGGTCGGGATCAAACTTATGGATAGTATTTTTGGTCATTGGGCAACACCAAAGAAGGTGAGGGGTGTCCTCAAAATTTGAGCCGCAAAGTGGGCAGATAGTCGGAATGCCCACACCCTTGGAAGCCAAGACAACCAATGTTGGGATACCATTTTTGGTTATTCTCCAGAAGAAATTTTTAACTTTGGGGGCATGTCCATATTCCAGATCCATCTGATATCAAATTTAGTGTGATTCTTGACAGAATGAAGCATTTCTATTGTAGAGGATGTTGTGAACCACCCATTTTTACTCCATTTCCAATATAAACGATCCTGATGTATATTTTTTTGGAAGGGGAGTTGCTAAAACGGTTTTTATTATATGATTCGGGAGATGATTTTGGGTACATTTTTGAATTTTTAGGACGTCACATGCTTTATTTTGGGTTATAAATTGGTTTATTCTGGCTTGGGTGTCAATTAGGTGACGGTTAATTGCCAAATCAAGGAGCGGAGCCTTCCCTACCCATAGATCATTCCAAAAGTTGATGTGATCTCCACTGTCGACAGAACATTTAATACCTTGTTTGAATACGGGTAAGAGTTACGTTAGCTTGTACCATTGCCACGAAGAACCACCCTTGCGTTTATAATGTAGAATATGCTGATTTTTTAGATGCTTTTCCGTGATTATTTTGACCCATGGATTATTTGGTTCGGCTAAAATCTTCCATAGTAGTTTTAATTTCAATGCTTTGTTCATGTCTTCTGAGTTTCGTATACCCATCCCACCATTTGATTTTGTTTTGAAAACTTCATACCATCCAATAAGTGGTTTGTGTTTAGGGTCTTTGTTCCAGAAAAAATTATGGTTAATCCTATCTAGTATAGTATGAACTGATTTTGGTAACAGAAAGCACTGCATTAAGTGTAATGGTTTAGCGGAAAAGGGTAGACTTAATTAGAGTACAGCGGCCAGCTTGGGAAAGAGTATTTGTTTTCCATTTATCGAGCTGGACTTTAGTTGTTTTAAGTAAGTCTACAAAAGTCTCCTTTATGGTTCTTCCCGAGAGGATGGGACACCCTAGGTAGTGTGCAAGATTTATTGTATGGGATATCTGCAGTTTGTTTTGAATCATAATTTTTTTGGATGGATCTTCCAGAAGTAAAGGCGCTTTGTAGCGGGTTAATGATTTTGGGGATTATTTTTTTAGCCTTGAAGCTAAATTTTTTGAAATGATCTTATATGTGGTTGAGCAGAGGCTGATTGGTCTGTAATGGCTAGTAATAGTTGGGTTATCATATTTTGGGATCAGAGCTATAAATGTATGGTTTATTTGTTTAAGAATTCTTCTACTAAGGAAAAAACTCTTAACAACCTTAGTAACAGACGGTCCAACAATATGCCAGTATTTTTTGAAAAAGCCAGCGGGGAAGCCATCCAGACTCGGAGATTTATCGTTTTCTAGGCTAAAAACAGTCTTCTTAACTTACTCATTGGTAATTTGTCTTATTAGCCACTCATTATCAGTTTGTGTGATTTCTGTTGCAACATTGTCCAATAGAGTACTTCAGATCCTTGACCTCGACTTAGAAGCAAACCGAGCAGCGAAGTCACTTTTAATAGCATCTCTGATCTCATTATCCGAGGCCAAAGATATCCCAGGAGTAGTTTGAAGAGTTATGATGTTTTTGTTCCTTCTTCCCGTAGCTATTCTATGGAAAAATTTGATACTGGCGTCAATATTTTTTATATATGTACGTTTTGCACGTTGTGCCCAAAAGGTTTTTTGGAAGTTTAAGAGGGCCAATAAAAAACAAGAAAGAGTTTTTATTTAAAAAAGGCAAAACTAATTAAAATAACTCAAACTTTGGAGGGGTGTTAAAAAAATATCTCCACCTTTCAACAGTAAAAAAAATAACACAATCTTTGAGAGATGTGGTAACAAAGTATCTCAATTATTTTTACGACTATAAATATGAGCAAAAATGATGACATATAATTGACGAAATTAAAATTTTGGTAAATTTTGGATGATATTGACTTATTTTAATGAGAATGAGATCATTTAACCAATTTTATATCATTGTTTTGACCTAATTTATTGTCAAAAAAATGACTCGGGATATTTTATTACCATCTCCCCAAAGGTCGGGTTATTTTTATTACAGTTGAAAGCTGGTGATGATATTTTTTAACACATTTCCAAATGTCGGGTTATTTTAATTAGTTTCACCTTTAAAAAATCATATATACTAGAGTAACAAATAAGAAAACGAAAAGGACGAATATGAACAAAATTAGACAAGAATAAATGCAGTATAGTGGCTACGTTGAACACGCTAAGGCTCTCAATGGGCTACGTTGAACACTCTTATGAGCTATGAGTCTTATGACTTATGAGTTATGACTTATGTACCCTTTTTATTCCTCTATATTATCAAAGCAAGATCAAATTTTTACTTATTTTACAATCCAATGGCTGTTTTTAGGTACATGTGAGGGTCACCCCCAAATCTCTTTTTTTTTTTTTTTTTTTTTTTGATTAGGAAAAAATTCGGGGGAGAAAGACTCTACCCGAAGGCATTCTTTCGGATGAGGTCAAGAAGACCGGGATCATTCTGAATATTAGTACCCCAGGCAGAGTGACAAAGGTGTGCAACCTTATCAGCCACTCTATTACCTAATCGGGGTACATGGAGGAAAGAAACACTTTCCATATTTGTTAGGAAAGTTGTAATATCTGACAAAATAAGTTCTATTTCCCATGGACATTTTGTTTTTCTGTTGAGATGGTTGATAATTATACTCGAGTCTCCCTCTATTTGAAGTTTGGTGATTCGTAGATTTATTGCGTTCTGTACACCAAGTTTTAAGGCAAGCGCTTCTGCTTTTAGAGGACTTTGTTTACCTAGTTTTTCGTATCCTATGTTGATAGCCCGACCTTCCCAGTCGCGAATAATAGTACCAACAGTGCTAGTCATGTCGGAGAGGGAGGAACCGTCGAAGTTTAATTTTAGACTACCTCTGGTTGGCTTACGCCAGCTAATAGTTATGCGGTTCGTTTTCCGTCGGCTTTCATGCCCGGTTCGTGGCTGCGAGACAGAGTCAGCCCCGAGACCGTCCTCAAAATTAGAGGATTTACTCCAATTTAGCTCGTGAGTTTTGATGATATGGAGCGTGGTGTCCCGACTGGGAATAGGGATTGACCTAAAGATGAGCTGATTTCGGGAATACCATACAGTCCACCAACAGAAGGCAAGCTTAACCTTGGATATATTGTTAATGGTGTCTCCAATGAAGGCCATAATTGGTTTGATATCTCTAGATTGCCGAAGCATTCCCGCAATAGTTGAGTTGATGTCATTTGAGAATATGAGAAGAGAGGCCGTGTATTGACATTCCAAAAGAAGATGGGCATCATCTTCCACCACACAGTTACACAAACAACATGTGGTGGGCACTGAAATGCTTCGATGGGCTAATCTGTCTGCAGTGGGAAGACCATCTTGAGATATTTTCCATAAAAAATTATTTATCTTTGGTGGAATGTCCAGGATTTGTTTTGTATGGAAATCGAACAAAAAACTTTTTCTATATTTCTTTTATGAACAATCAAGGCATCACACTAAACACACACTAAATTAAGGCAAATTAAATTGTGCTGTTTCTCGTGAGAAAATGTTTGTAATCATACAAATTCCACTAAATACTAAAACTAGCTAGCATAAGGAAACTCCTATGTTTTGCCCAAATCTTTATTAGTTATTATCTTCTTGGCTGAATTGATACCTACTTAACGGTGGATTATTCATTCAAATTAAAAGAATATAGATATGGATTTTTCTTATTATAGATAGATACTAGATTATTTACGGGTGATGATATATTCACCGCTAATTTTTACTATTTCCACCGCTAATCACCGCATAGATATACGGTGGGTTTAATGACAGTCAACGATCACACCGCATAGGTATACGGTGGGTCACCGCAATACTTTACGGTGGGTCCAGAAGTACATGCCAAAAACTGTCGTCATAACGGTTCAAAACTGTCGCAATAACCCACTGTAGAGGTATACGATGGGTTTGAACCATCGCCATACAGTCCAAAACCGTCGCCATGATAGTCCAAAACCGTCGACATAACCCACCGCATAGGTATTCGGTGGGTTATGGCGACGGTTTTGGATAACTTCTACAACCCTTTCCAATTGCCAAAAACCCAACGCATGTATACCGTCGCCATAACCCATCGCATAGGTATGCGGTGGGTTCGTATACGATCAACGGACCCACCGCATATACATGCGGTGGGTCTGGGAAAAAGTGGATTAAGACCACCGCATACCTATGCGGTGATTAGCGGTGGAAATAGTAAAAATTAGCGGTGGATCCATTGTAAAGGGTATAAGTTACATTGTTAAATAAACTCATATAACTATATGTTTAATTGATTATATAGGGTGTGTTTGGATTCTATAATTTATTAATACAATATAATGTAATTATTTTATTTCGGTTTTGATCATGTCATGATCATGATCTTAGTTTTTTTACAAATGTTTTATGCAATCAAACACTAGCATAAATCTAGGTAAAAAAAATATAATTAATGTACTGTGCATTTTCTATACATTATTCAAATCAAATTAATTAATAATGATTAATCCCCTCTAGAGAAAACCCTAAATTCTAGAGAGATTGGATCTACCTTCTCTTTAGAATTTTTTGTCAAAAAACCTCAATCTCAATCCTATTTTGTCCCAAATTTTTCAGCGGAAATCCTATTAATTAACCATCCTCCAATCAATTTCTACTATAATTGGCGTTCTTCATCCTCGTCCTCGTCGGTGCTCGATGTGGCCTTCGTTTGCCGACGTCGTCCATCGCCATCGAGGTGGCGCCTCCACTAGGCATCCTCCTATTCCGGGTCCTCGACAACGGTGGTGGTGCTACTCTCCACCTTCGGTCGGCTGGTGTGTCTCTTTTATCCCCTCTTGATGTCAAATCTGCCTCCTTGCTGCTTCGACTGGGTGAGGTTATTCCCCGCCTCCGCCTGGGCTCTTGTGTTCTCCTCCGGCGCTGATGGTTGCTTCTAGTCGTTGGCTGCTGGTGGCTAGCTATCCGCGGGTTCGGTGTTGGCGGTTGGTGTTCGCCGGTTGCTGGCTTGGGTTTGGCTTCCTTGCTAGGCCCCGATTGCCTTCCTTTGGGCCTGTCAGCTTTCCTTTGGGCTCAAGGCTTTTTCCTTGAGCCCAAAGCGGCCCGTTGAAAAAAATATGAGAGAGGAAAAAAGTGTGGATTGGCTAGGTTTGCCGAGTTGCTTCGTTGTGTGATTATTTGGCTTTGAGGCTAGTAGTATAAGAGCAGCGTTCTCTCCTTTGTCGGCGCGCAAGATGTCGTGGACGTGATCGAAACCTGAAGGCTCGTTGGTAGAGTCCAAATCTGAGGTTTCCACTTAGTTCCCCAAGAGTTCCCTGCGTCGCCTCTACCAACGGACAAATGAGTTATCGCACTTGCTTCGGTTCTTTCTGGGATAGTACTAGCCTGTGTCTGTAACTGCATCCTTGTAATTTGGTTTTATCTGGTTTGGTGTTGCTTTTCAATTCACTTGTATTGACGGTTTATCCGTCGCTGATTTATTCGGCCTCTCGATCCACCGGGCTTGTCTGGTGCGTCGAATTCTTACCTAATAAAAAAAATTCATCAAATTAATTTAAAAGTAAAGCTCGGATTAATTCAAATAAAGTTATCTTGTCTTTTGTAAAAGTTTAACACTTTAACACATTGAAAATGTGATTTTTTTTTTATTTGGAAATAATTCGAGGTCAGATATACCTGAATCTCGATGGCCGACAAGTCGGCAGACGGAAACCCGTCAATACATACAAACGAAAACGAAAACAAAAACAAAAAGTGGTGCAAAACAGCAAGTGGAAACGCACCCTACAAGAAACGAGTCAAGACAAACTAAATCTAACACGAAGGGGACGTAGACTACGGACGAAAGCCAAGCACCATCCTAAAACAGTACCGCTGGCCGGCGATACATCACATTGAAAATGTGATATGCTCAAATGTACACATCACATGTTCAAATATATACATTTAATTTGAATACTCAAAATAAAACAATAAAGCTCAAAACTATTTTAAAAATACACATTTAGGACTCATTTAATTTAGTTGAAGGTGAGAAGAACAATTTTCGAAAAGCTACTTTTAGGTATATTGAATTTTGTTGACCCGTCATGATTTGTAATAAACATAGTTATTAGTCTTTACTTTCTCAGGTTGAACATTGCCTATACAAAGGCATTTCTGTAACATATTGTATTCAGTCATTCAGTTGAGGAATAACAAATCAGTTTACTCTCTTTCTCCTTCTCTCAATTACATCAATAGAGATCTAAAGTATTGTTTCTCAACTGATAACATGGAATCAGGCTAGCAATTTTTGATCCAATTTTCTCCCTTTTTTCATCGTTTCATCTTCGTTCTCCATCGCTAACATCAATATATCGCGATCGTCCGGATTTAGAGTCATCCGCCATTGATCCAAGCGACGAGCTCTATCTCCACCACTCTGATCATCCGAACTACGTGTGTTCCACTTGTCTTCTCGCCAGTGGCAATTTCCACCATTGGAGACGCTCTGTTGAAGTCTCCCTCCTCGCCAAGAACAAAGATTGGTTTCATCACAGGTTCTTGCGCCCGTCCAGATTCGCCCGTCCAGATTCGCCAAGAACAAAGCTTGGTTTCTTCTCGCCAGTGGGAGCGATGTAATGGAATGGTCATTTCATGGCTATTGTACTACGTCGGCAAGGAAATCGCAGAAAGTGTGTTGTATTGCACTACCGCGAAGCAGATGTGGCTCCAATTGAACAAGCAGTATGCACAATCGAGTCAAGCTCGGATTTATCAATTGCAGCGAGATTTGGCATCCACAACTCAAGGTTCTTTGTCTGTTACAACTTTCTTTACTAAAATGAAGACTTTATGGGATGAATATATTTTGCTTCTTGAGGTTCCTACTTGTTCTTGCGGATCTGGTGATACTTGGAACAAGATTCTTGAAAATCAGCAAATCATGCAATTTCTGATGGGACTTAATGAATCTTTTAATTCCGTTCGTGGTATAATTCTATTGATGCGTCCATTTTCAAATCTTGATGAGATTTTCAAGATCAT
The DNA here is from genome assembly GCA_037127255.1 of Persicaria tinctoria. Classification (NCBI taxonomy): domain Eukaryota; kingdom Viridiplantae; phylum Streptophyta; class Magnoliopsida; order Caryophyllales; family Polygonaceae; genus Persicaria; species Persicaria tinctoria. Next base: position 11,133,245 of record JBANSL010000007.1, on the reverse strand, counting down.
TACTCAAGAAGAACAACAACGTGAGATTCTCAATCCTGCATTGTCCAATTCTGATGCAACTGTTTTTGCTTCTTTTAGAAGAGGAAATGGTGGAGGTAGAGGTCGTGGATCTCCTTCCAACTCGTCACTATCGGGAAGAACTGGCCGAGGAAGGGGAAATGGTCGTCCCAATTACTTTTGTGATCACTGCAAAGTGTCAGGTCATTCAATTTCAACATGTCATAAGCTCACTGGTGAATTCTGTGACCATTGTAAGATCCCAGGCCATACTATTGCAAAGTGTTACAAACTGCAAGTCAATCCTCCTCAGATCAATGACAGGAAGGTTGCTGCCAATGCCTTTAAGTCTCCTCCTGTGTTGACAACTGAGCAATACAATCAACTGATGGGCTTTCTTAGTCATCACAATCCAGAGACGTCTTCACCACCACCAAACTCTTCATCTTTGACTGTCTCTGCAAGTGTAATGTTAGAAGGTACAAGCTTGTGTCTCTTTACTCAAAACATTAACTCTTTTTGGATCTTTGATAGTGGTGCAACTGACTACATTTGCCCAACACTTTCGTCCTTTACCATTTACACTTCTTTGTCTTCTCCTTAGTTTATGACCATCCCCAATGGTTCTCAAATTCCAATTAAACACAAAGGTACTGTCCAAATTACACCTTCTATCTGTTTGGATAATGTATTACATATACCTGATTTTCAATTCAACTTGATCTCTATTCATACTTTGTCCAAAGACTTGTCTATGCATATCGTTTTCACACCTGATTTGTATTTTCTTCGGGCCCCTTCAATGAAGAAAACACAGGTGCTTGGTAAACTCTCAAAAGGACTCTATATCCTGGACAGTTCATCTTCTGCAGACCCTACTGCAAGCTTGATTTCTCATTCTCCTTCTATTTCTTTATATTCCAAAACTTCAAATACTTCAACTGTTGTACTATGGCATTGTCGATTGGGACACTTGCCTTTTGATTTGTTGAAATTCATACCCATTGCTGGTTATGTTGCTTTGAATAAAAATGTTGGTGTTTATCGTATATGTCCTCAAGCCAGGCAACATAGACAACCATTTCCTCTCAATGAGCACAAAAGTGCTTCTCCTTTTGAACTAATCCATATTGACACATGGAGACCATATCATTCCCCCACATACAATGGATACAAATATTTTTTAACCATTGTTGAAGAATTTTCTAGAATCACTTGGACGCATTTATTGACATCCAAAGGTGATGCGTTTACCATTCTCAAATCCTTTTTGTCCTTTGTTGAGAATCAACTTCACACTCATGTGTAGACCATTCAGTCAGACAATGCACCTGAATTCTCATGTTCCACAACCTTGTCCTATTAACCTATTATACATCTAAAGGCGTCTCTCATCAATCCAGTTGTGTCTACACTCCCCAACAAAATAGGGTTGTAGAAAGGAAACACAAACACTTACTTGAAATTGCCCGAGCCTTACTTTTTCAATCCAATTTACCAATTTCATTTTGGGGAGAATGCCTTCTTACAACCCTTTACTTACTCAACAGATTACCTTTACCTTCTTTAAAACACAAATCACCCTATGAAACCTTGTTTTCTAAACCTCCTACATGTGATCATCTAAGATCATTTGGTTGTCTTTGCTTCGTGTCCACATCTAAACCTTTTCGTGATAAATTTCAACCTCATGCAGAACCCTGTGTGTTTCTTGGGTATCCCTTTGGAAAAAAGGCCTACAAAGTTCTCCACATACATACCAACACAATTATCTCCTCTCGAGATGTTGTATTTCATGAACACATATTCCCTTTTCACAATAAAATCTCCCCATATTCACCTACATTGCATGTGCTTTCTCAGGATTTTGATCATCCCATCATTTTTCCAGCAACATCACCAGCAAATTCTTCTTCTTATTCTTCATCTGATCACCCTTTGTTTGTTCCCAACAATGATATCTCTCCTTCCATTTCTTCAACATCTAATGTCCCAATTGCTTCACCACCCCAACCTTTACGTCACAGTGCTCACATTCACACTGCCCCTATGCATCTCAAAGACTATATTTGCAACATAGCTACTCATGATGATGTCTTATATAAATGCTGTGTCAGTTTTACCTCTGCTTTCACAGCTTCTAAACCTGCTTACAACCTTGTTTGAACCTCGCACTTTTAAGCAATCGTCCAAAGATCCAACTTGGGTTAATGCAATGAATAAAGAGATCCATGCTTTAACTACAAATAACACTTGAAAGTTAGTTGATTTGCCTGCAGGAAGGAAGCCCATTACTTGCAAATGGGTGTACAAAATCAAGCTCAAATTTGATGGCTCGTTGGAATGTTATAAGGCTCGTTTGGTTGCTCGTGGCTACACTCAATTAGAAGGGATTGACTATGCTGATACATTCTCTCCAGTAATCAAAATGGCAACAGTAAGGTGCATCATTTTAGTTGCCACTTGTCAAAACTGGCCTTTGTTCCAATTGGACATCAATAATGCATTTTTACATGGGGACTTGAATGAGGAGATTTATATGCAAGTTCCCCAAGGCATTTCTAATCCTCACAACAAAGTTTGTCGTCTCGTCAAATCTTTATACGGTCTTAAACATGCCTCCAAGCAATGGTTTGCCAAGCTTACTGATACGCTCACAAGTCAGGGGTATGTCCAGTCAAAAAACGACTATTCTCTCTTCATCAAGCATAGCTCATCTGGTGTTGAGATTGTCGTTGTGTATGTGGACGATATTATTCTTACGGGCTCTGATCATGATGCCATCTTACACATCAAACAACATTTACATACCTTATTCTGCATCAAAGATCTAGGTGTGCTTCATTACTTTCTGGGTATTGAAATTACATACATAGATTGTGTTGTCATCATGTCTCAGAGGAAGTTTGCAATGGAAATTGTCTCTGATAGTGGTCTGCAATTTTATGATGATTTCAAAGCTCCCCTTACTCCACTTCCTTTCAACACCAAGCTGCTGCCAGTTCAGGGTCCTTTGTTAACTAATCATGAGTTCTATAGAAGTATGTTTGGTAAATTAAACCTGAAGGCTCGTTGGTAGAGTCCAAATCTGAGGTTTCCACTTAGTTCCCCAAGAGTTCCCTGCGTCGCCTCTACCAACGGACAAATGAGTTATCGCACTTGCTTCGGTTCTTCTGGGATAGTACTAGCCTGTGTCTGTAACTGCATCCTTGTAATTTGGTTTTATCTGGTTTGGTGTTGCTTTTCAATTCACTTGTATTGACGGTTTATCCGTCGCTGATTTATTCGGCCTCTCGATCCACCGGGCTTGTCTGGTGCGTCGAATTCTTACCTAATAAAAAAAATTCATCAAATTAATTTAAAAGTAAAGCTCGGATTAATTCAAATAAAGTTATCTTGTCTTTTGTAAAAGTTTAACACTTTAACACATTGAAAATGTGATTTTTTTTTATTTGGAAATAATTCGAGGTCAGATATACCTGAATCTCGATGGCCGACAAGTCGGCAGACGGAAACCCGTCAATACATACAAACGAAAACGAAAACAAAAACAAAAAGTGGTGCAAAACAGCAAGTGGAAACGCACCCTACAAGAAACGAGTCAAGACAAACTAAATCTAACACGAAGGGGACGTAGACTACGGACGAAAGCCAAGCACCATCCTAAAACAGTACCGCTGGCCGGCGATACATCACATTGAAAATGTGATATGCTCAAATGTACACATCACATGTTCAAATATATACATTTAAGTTGAATACTCAAAATAAAACAATAAAGCTCAAAACTATTTTAAAAATACACATTTAGGACTCATTTAATTTAGTTGAAGGTGAGAAGAACAATTTTCGAAAAGCTACTTTTAGGTATATTGAATTTTGTTGACCCGTCATGATTTGTAATAAACATAGTTATTAGTCTTTACTTTCTCAGGTTGAACATTGCCTATACAAAGGCATTTCTGTAACATATTGTATTCAGTCATTCAGTTGAGGAATAACAAATCAGTTTACTCTCTTTCTCCTTCTCTCAATTACATCAATAGAGATCTAAAGTATTGTTTCTCAACTGATAACATGGAATCAGGCTAGCAATTTTTGATCCAATTTTCTCCCTTTTTTCATCGTTTCATCTTCGTTCTCCATCGCTAACATCAATATATCGCGATCGTCCGGATTTAGAGTCATCCGCCATTGATCCAAGCGACGAGCTCTATCTCCACCACTCTGATCATCCGAACTACGTGTGTTCCACTTGTCTTCTCGCCAGTGGCAATTTCCACCATTGGAGACGCTCTGTTGAAGTCTCCCTCCTTGCCAAGAACAAAGATTGGTTTCATCACAGGTTCTTGCGCCCGTCCAGATTCGCCCGTCCAGATTCGCCAAGAACAAAGCTTGGTTTCTTCTCGCCAGTGGGAGCGATGTAATGGAATGGTCATTTCATGGCTATTGTACTACGTCGGCAAGGAAATCGCAGAAAGTGTGTTGTATTGCACTACCGCGAAGCAGATGTGGCTCCAATTGAACAAGCAGTATGCACAATCGAGTCAAGCTCGGATTTATCAATTGCAGCGAGATTTGGCATCCACAACTCAAGGTTCTTTGTCTGTTACAACTTTCTTTACTAAAATGAAGACTTTATGGGATGAATATATTTTGCTTCTTGAGGTTCCTACTTGTTCTTGCGGATCTGGTGATACTTGGAACAAGATTCTTGAAAATCAGCAAATCATGCAATTTCTGATGGGACTTAATGAATCTTTTAATTCCGTTCGTGGTATAATTCTATTGATGCGTCCATTTTCAAATCTTGATGAGATTTTCAAGATCATTACTCAAGAAGAACAACAACGTGAGATTCTCAATCCTGCATTGTCCAATTCTGATGCAACTGTTTTTGCTTCTTTTAGAAGAGGAAATGGTGGAGGTAGAGGTCGTGGATCTCCTTCCAACTCGTCACTATCGGGAAGAACTGGCCGAGGAAGGGGAAATGGTCGTCCCAATTACTTTTGTGATCACTGCAAAGTGTCAGGTCATTCAATTTCAACATGTCATAAGCTCACTGGTGAATTCTGTGACCATTGTAAGATCCCAGGCCATACTATTGCAAAGTGTTACAAACTGCAAGTCAATCCTCCTCAGATCAATGACAGGAAGGTTGCTGCCAATGCCTTTAAGTCTCCTCCTGTGTTGACAACTGAGCAATACAATCAACTGATGGGCTTTCTTAGTCATCACAATCCAGAGACGTCTTCACCACCACCAAACTCTTCATCTTTGACTGTCTCTGCAAGTGTAATGTTAGAAGGTACAAGCTTGTGTCTCTTTACTCAAAACATTAACTCTTTTTGGATCTTTGATAGTGGTGCAACTGACTACATTTGCCCAACACTTTCGTCCTTTACCATTTACACTTCTTTGTCTTCTCCTTAGTTTATGACCATCCCCAATGGTTCTCAAATTCCAATTAAACACAAAGGTACTGTCCAAATTACACCTTCTATCTGTTTGGATAATGTATTACATATACCTGATTTTCAATTCAACTTGATCTCTATTCATACTTTGTCCAAAGACTTGTCTATGCATATCGTTTTCACACCTGATTTGTATTTTCTTCGGGCCCCTTCAATGAAGAAAACACAGGTGCTTGGTAAACTCTCAAAAGGACTCTATATCCTGGACAGTTCATCTTCTGCAGACCCTACTGCAAGCTTGATTTCTCATTCTCCTTCTATTTCTTTATATTCCAAAACTTCAAATACTTCAACTGTTGTACTATGGCATTGTCGATTGGGACACTTGCCTTTTGATTTGTTGAAATTCATACCCATTGCTGGTTATGTTGCTTTGAATAAAAATGTTGGTGTTTATCGTATATGTCCTCAAGCCAGGCAACATAGACAACCATTTCCTCTCAATGAGCACAAAAGTGCTTCTCCTTTTGAACTAATCCATATTGACACATGGAGACCATATCATTCCCCCACATACAATGGATACAAATATTTTTTAACCATTGTTGAAGAATTTTCTAGAATCACTTGGACGCATTTATTGACATCCAAAGGTGATGCGTTTACCATTCTCAAATCCTTTTTGTCCTTTGTTGAGAATCAACTTCACACTCATGTGTAGACCATTCAGTCAGACAATGCACCTGAATTCTCATGTTCCACAACCTTGTCCTATTAACCTATTATACATCTAAAGGCGTCTCTCATCAATCCAGTTGTGTCTACACTCCCCAACAAAATAGGGTTGTAGAAAGGAAACACAAACACTTACTTGAAATTGCCCGAGCCTTACTTTTTCAATCCAATTTACCAATTTCATTTTGGGGAGAATGCCTTCTTACAACCCTTTACTTACTCAACAGATTACCTTTACCTTCTTTAAAACACAAATCACCCTATGAAACCTTGTTTTCTAAACCTCCTACATGTGATCATCTAAGATCATTTGGTTGTCTTTGCTTCGTGTCCACATCTAAACCTTTTCGTGATAAATTTCAACCTCATGCAGAACCCTGTGTGTTTCTTGGGTATCCCTTTGGAAAAAAGGCCTACAAAGTTCTCCACATACATACCAACACAATTATCTCCTCTCGAGATGTTGTATTTCATGAACACATATTCCCTTTTCACAATAAAATCTCCCCATATTCACCTACATTGCATGTGCTTTCTCAGGATTTTGATCATCCCATCATTTTTCCAGCAACATCACCAGCAAATTCTTCTTCTTATTCTTCATCTGATCACCCTTTGTTTGTTCCCAACAATGATATCTCTCCTTCCATTTCTTCAACATCTAATGTCCCAATTGCTTCACCACCCCAACCTTTACGTCACAGTGCTCACATTCACACTGCCCCTATGCATCTCAAAGACTATATTTGCAACATAGCTACTCATGATGATGTCTTATATAAATGCTGTGTCAGTTTTACCTCTGCTTTCACAGCTTCTAAACCTGCTTACAACCTTGTTTGAACCTCGCACTTTTAAGCAATCGTCCAAAGATCCAAACTGGGTTAATGCAATGAATAAAGAGATCCATGCTTTAACTACAAATAACACTTGAAAGTTAGTTGATTTGCCTGCAGGAAGGAAGCCCATTACTTGCAAATGGGTGTACAAAATCAAGCTCAAATTTGATGGCTCGTTGGAATGTTATAAGGCTCGTTTGGTTGCTCGTGGCTACACTCAATTAGAAGGGATTGACTATGCTGATACATTCTCTCCAGTAATCAAAATGGCAACAGTAAGGTGCATCATTTTAGTTGCCACTTGTCAAAACTGGCCTTTGTTCCAATTGGACATCAATAATGCATTTTTACATGGGGACTTGAATGAGGAGATTTATATGCAAGTTCCCCAAGGCATTTCTAATCCTCACAACAAAGTTTGTCGTCTCGTCAAATCTTTATACGGTCTTAAACATGCCTCCAAGCAATGGTTTGCCAAGCTTACTGATACGCTCACAAGTCAGGGGTATGTCCAGTCAAAAAACGACTATTCTCTCTTCATCAAGCATAGCTCATCTGGTGTTGAGATTGTCGTTGTGTATGTGGACGATATTATTCTTACGGGCTCTGATCATGATGCCATCTTACACATCAAACAACATTTACATACCTTATTCTGCATCAAAGATCTAGGTGTGCTTCATTACTTTCTGGGTATTGAAATTACATACATAGATTGTGTTGTCATCATGTCTCAGAGGAAGTTTGCAATGGAAATTGTCTCTGATAGTGGTCTGCAATTTTATGATGATTTCAAAGCTCCCCTTACTCCACTTCCTTTCAACACCAAGCTGCTGCCAGTTCAGGGTCCTTTGTTAACTAATCATGAGTTCTATAGAAGTATGTTTGGTAAATTAAATTTCCTTACAAATACCCATCCTGATTTGTCCTATACCGTTCAGTTGCTTAGCCAGTTTATGCAAGATCCATGTGAAGCTCACCTACAGGCTCTCCATCACACTATACGATATGTTCATGGAAGTATTGACAAAGGTATTGTCATTCATGGTCAATCTCATCTTGTTTTTCATGCATTCTTTGATTCGAATTGGGCTGCTTGTCCCACTTCTCGTCGATCTGTTACTGGCTACCTAGTGACCCTTGGCGGATCTCCAATTTCATGGAAATCTAAGAAGCAACCCATGTACTGTTTCTCGTAGTTCTGCTGAAGTAGAATACAGGGCAATGGCTTTAGCTGTTGCTGAGCTCACATGGCTTGTTCGTGTGCTCAAGGAGTTGGATCTCTCTAATCTCACACCAGCCACCTTATTTTGTGACAATACCTCTGCCCTACACATCGCCAAGAACCCGGTCTTTCATGAGCGAACTAAACACATTGACATAGACTGTCATTTTACTCGAGAACGGGTGCTTGATGGTCTTTTACAACTGATACATGTCCCGACTACAGAGCAACTTGCAGACATCTTGACGAAGATCCTTCCCTCTCCACATCACGCATACATATTATCCAAGCTTGGCATGAATTCCAAGCTTGGGGGGGTTGACCCGTCATGATTTGTAATAAACATAGTTGTTAGTCTTAACTTTCTCAGGTTGAACATTGCCTATATAAAGGCATTTCTGTAACAGATTTTATTCATTCATTCATTCAGTTGAGGAATAACAAACCAGTTTACTCTCTTTCTTCTTCTCTCAATTACATCAATGGAGATCTAGAGTATTGTTTCTCAACTGATAACAAATTCCTGGGAACGTTATGAGAATTGATTGAAAAAAAAAATTGGATTAATTTAGCTTTTCAAAAATAGAAATAGAGGAAGAAAAAAAAAATACACGGAAAATAATAAAAGTTAAATTTATCTAATCCTCCCTAGATAAGTGAAACTTCCTCCAAAATAAAATCTCCAAGAAATTAACCCCCTCGTTTGTTTTTGGTAGAGAAAGGTAATGATTACCCTTATTAATATAGTCCATATTTAAGTTAAGATTCATTGATCACTATTCTAATCATTCCTCTTCTTCTCCCATTTTTCATACAAATGTGTTATCCTTCTATTCTCTAATTTGAACGAGGTAACTAATACCTCTAGGATGAGTTAATAATCCCCCTCATCCTCTCCTCCAAACTCACAAAAAATGATGATCATATACATTTTATAGGTAAAATTTAATACCTTACATTTCCACTCCCTTGATATATAAACAAACGAGCCTAAATTACAAAGTTTTTCATAAAAAATCTAACCGAACATACATATTTATAGAGATTAAACTTCTGGAATTTTGATTTGGTAATCAAAATATGTGATATTCTAAGAAACAAGAAAATACAAGAAAGAAAAGAAGAAGCTAGGTAAGGTTAGATAGGTACGTGGTGTATATGATGGTGGTTGGAGAAGTAACGTGTTAAAAAATCACATCAAACAGTAACCGATTTTCATCAATAACCCAACGCACCTACCATTAGTACCGCCCTACGGGCTACGCTATAACGAGGTTCCGTCCTTTTCTCTTTTCTTACCCACATATATATGCATATATCCAAATATATTTCCATTATAACTCTTCCATAAATATAGTACAAATCTAGAAAATTTCATTTGGTCAATCATCGTTCGTCTAGTTTGTGTGGTGTCTAATGTTTTTAAATATCATATCAAATCACGTACACCCTCTACAGTATTATTTATTCATTAGTAACTAGTAAGTGATATGAATTATGACATATGTATTTGTTACAATGCAATTTCTTCGTTAAGTTTTCTATTAGATACGGAGTATATGCAAGTTATTATATTATCCAAAACCTTCGCCATTTGGGGGTGCTAGGTGCTAGTATCATTCGTACCACAACCACCCTCTTTCTCGATACGAAATATCAATAATAATTTCCCCAATTGAGCAATCTCTAACAAAACCGACAATAACCTAATTTCCCTAACTAATCGATATGAAATCAAGACATCCATACTTTAATTCATTTTGAAACAACTCTAGTTTCAACAAATTTAACTTCAATCGACAATTTCAAACACTTTATTCAATAAACATTAACTAATCTCAGGGTCGCCTGAGCATGAGGGTCATTATGTCCCCTCTCGCTATCAACTTCACTAGCAACGCCGCATAGTTGTAGAACCGACGAGATTCCTTTCCTAGATGACATTTTTTAAAATCAACGAAGGGTGATGTTTATTGGAGTAGAATTATGGTGATGTTACTAACTTCGACTTTTGAAATTTGGAGTGCAGAGGGAAATGGGGGCGTCTTTGGTATTTATAGGGGAGATTTGGGTCTATCAACAATGGATGTCGGTGATGAGGGAGGTGACGAGTTAGGATTTGACTAGGCATGACAATGAATCTTCAGGGTGGGGAAGGAATCTAGTAGGTTTTCCGACACCAAAAGTCGATGACAGCTGAGGTGATGGTGAGTAAGCGCAACAAGGTAGGGATTAATGTGAAGAAGGGTCTTACTTGGCGCAAGCTTACTGATACATGATGCTTCTGACGAGTGAGTGGATGAGTTTGATGGCAAGGAATTTTGTAGGGCAAGGGACACAACTAGGGTTTTCGAAAATTGGAAGAACATTTTAGTGCCATGGGGAGTCGGTGACGAACAAGGGGATGAGGGTTTTTTGAAATTCGGAGTCAGACTTGCTTGTGCTTGGCTTCCAAAATTGGTGAAGCCTTATCAAACACTAACCTCTCAAGTCGATAATATCTATGTCAGCCTCAGAAATCGAGATCACAAATGTGCCTTTAACGAGATAATATTGTTCATGCCAATAGTAAGACCTATATATTATAGACCTCTACAACTTAGCCAATTTTTTTTAGAATTATCATTTTTTTCCTTTTAAGTTATTTGACATGTCTAAATCACCAACGAGATAAGTTATTTGAAATCAAATAAATCACTAAGAAAAAAAAAAGCAATTTTTATTTCGAGTTTGGATGCATTGAGTTCGATTCTATTTCAGACATTTTATCAATTCTAATTGAATCAATTTTTTAGTTACTAATTTCAATCCGGATCTATAATTCATCCGGTTTTGGATCAATCGGGTTCGAGTTGGATTTTCACTTTATTATTCTATTGCTATTTGCTAGGCATACTACACTTGAGTTAGAGCCATTTTAGGTCATAGTAAAGTTATAGAGAAAACCCCATGGCCAATTTTGTACACGCCTCACGGGCCAGAAAAAAAACCTCCCCTTCCCCCATTGGAAAACCCTCTGGAAAACACCCCTTCACATCCCTCCTCTTGAGTTTGCTTCTCCGTACTATAATCGATGGTGATCTTTCATATTTGCGTCTGAAATTAGAAGATAACCCTACCCAAATCGCTCTAGGGTTAGCTACCTCCAATCATTATCTCTGTGCTGGCTCCATTTGTGGGGCGATTTCTGTGTTCTCAAAACCCCCGATTGCGTATAAGGGGCTTCAAATCCCTAATCCGTTCAGTTTATCCTCTCGATGATACAATTCCTGGATTGAAAAGTGCAGATTAGTTGGGGCTTGGTCTAATCGAACCCCTCCATGGGAGATTTGGAGGTGTACGATCCCCCTCCTCTTTCTATCTTCTGTCCGATTTTCATTGGCTCAGAGTTCTGGCGATGGGATGTCGAAAATTTTGGTTACTATTGCACGATTTAGGGGATGGGGTGGTCTGGCCTGCTCGACGGAAGAGAGTGGTGCTTGCTGGCGTTCCTTCGCTCCAGATCTACCGTGCTCATCTATTTAAACGGTGGGTATTGGGGGTTTTCTCCTCACATCTTCTCCTCTTCTTTCTCTATCTTTTCTTTCTTACTATCTTCTTCTGCTAACTCTTACCTTGTGTATGTTCTGAGCATGGCTTCTTCTGAAGCAAACAAGGGCAAAAGCCCTCTGGTGGTAGATGATCCTACCCCGGTAATTGAGAAAACCAAGCAGCCAGAAGGCTATAATCTCAAGGAGTAGCTTCCTCTTGGCAAAGAGGCCGGTGAATCGAGCAGAAAGGCTCGTTTGGAGAAAAAGTTCAAAAGGAGGACTATCAACAGAGAGACGCTTGTGGCTTTACAAGGGCGGGTTCAAGAAAATATCTCGGCTCTCAATCAATCAATCGTCGCTCTTTGCAACAATCATTGGTGACCCTCTTGAAGCAAAGGAGGTCCGGAAGAGGGTGAGGTATGTCTGGAAAGTCTTGTCTGGTGGCTATCAACTCATACCGATTGGCAACAACTGGTTTTAGTTGAGATTTGATGTTGCATCTGACCGCAACTTGGTCTGGGAGAATCGCCCCTATCGTGTTTCTGGCCAGTTGATTCTTCTTAGGCCCTGGTGCCTTGAGTTTGATCCTTGGAAGGAGTCGGTGACTAAGCTTGATCTCTGGATCCGTTTCCCGGGTCTCCCATCCAAGTATGTGCATGATGATATCCTTCGGGACATCATCCAGGAGAATAGGTTGGGTGAGGTGATTCGTATTGCTGCTTTCAATGCAAAAGGGGCTCGCTTTAGGTATCCTCGGGTATGTGTCTCGGTGGATGTCACCATGATTGAAGGTCGGTCTGTCTGTGTGGTGGATGAGAATAGGACTGTGGAAACGTTCCCGATTTGGTTTGAGGATTTTCCTCAAGGATGTGGTAGCTGTGGGGCTGATGACCACCTGTTTGAAGCCTGTCCTTTGAGGCATCTCTGCAATGCTAATTTCAACCCTGCTGAGCCACTTGTGGAGTTTGCTGTTCCTGCTGGTGAAGCTCCTGGCGATGATGGTCAGGGTGGGTGGTCGACAATGGCTGGCAAAAGGCCTATTGTGATTCCCCCTCCCTCTTTTGGTCATCCCAACTCTGATATACTCTCTTGTTTCGGTAAGAATGTCACTCTTTCGTCGGATTCATCTACTTCCAAATCCCCTGCAATTTCTTCTGGTGGTTCTGAGACCAATCCGGCGGCTCCAGTGCTGGTGGATTCTGGTGCTCCTACTGGCTCTCCCTCGCTGGCCATCAATGCTTCCCCCATTCGAGCTGTAGTGATCCCAAAGGATGCAATTATTGTCCCAAAGGCAGAGGCGCAACCGGATCCTTATTTTTGGGTGGCTGATGATGAAGACCTGGATTTTGATGAAGATGAGTTCATGGAGGAGATGCTGCTAGAGGATGGGCTTGCTGATCCCGGTTTCTCTCAGGCGGATTTTGATGCTATGCTTGTCAATGTGCCACCTTCGGTGGAGTTCATATTGCCTGACTTGAGCAAACCGGGTAAGTTGGCTGAGTCCTTGCAAGAGCACTTTGTTACTCCCAATGCATCTCCTTCTATGGCTCGTGAGTTTGAACAACTAGAGATGTCTGTGACCTCGTTGTCTGAATCAGCTAAACGCAAAAGTAAGATCGAGGAAGGCGACTCTGCTTGCTCTACCGTGAGTCTGATGGGTAGCAGCAAGAAGAAGGGGAAGCATGTGTGATAAGCCCAGTTGTAGGTTGTTGGAGGTACTCACTGGTGGTTGTGTTGTACCTCAAGCCATGATAACTGTGAAACCACCAGTTATCAGATTATCCTCTAAGTATGTAAGTCCTTTCGGTGGTTTTATTTTGATCATGTCTGGCCAAGCTCATTGTGATAGTTTTTGTAGGTTATCTCCAGACTTATGTACTCTGTTCTATCTCGTCTTGTGGGTTGATGGTTCATGTTGTAGTCGGCACTGGCAGTTTATGGTGCAAGGGGTAGTCTTTCCATGTAAATTTCATACTACTGGTTATCAATGGAAATGGAAGTTTATGTATTTCTGTCAGTATTATACATTGTTGTTAATTACAACCAACTTGCATGCATACAAAAGTTAGCGATAGCAAAAAGATTTAGCGAGTGGGGTGCGCCCATAGCCCTAAATAAGACTTTTTTTTTCGCCTAAGAAGAAAGTCGTTTTTTGTGTTGAATTTGACCCTTTCTTTTGGTAGTGTAAACCTATCTTCGTTGAATAGAGGAAAACCGGGGTGGTCCCACTACTGGACATAGGTGGAAATGATTGGATCGACCACTCTGGACCTCCTATCTTAGTCTTAGCGCGCTGCTCTGCTGCTGCTTTGTTTGCACCACTTCGATCGTAGTTTATAATATTTTCTCTGGGTGCAGCTTGATTCCTTGGAACCCTGTTCATTTTCCGAGTAGGATTCGAAAGGACCTATCTCATGGAGCAGAATTCGCAAAGAGAGAGTAGCGCGCGATCTACCAGTTTGAGTATAATGCAACCATCTTAGTTAGGTTTGAATTTGGGCATGATGTGATGAAGATTAGAATATTGATAGCCTCTATTGGGAATAATCAAGTCATAACTCTAATCCTACACTCTTGCATTGCCCAAATGCTGGCAATCCTCCTGTACACAAGAAGCAATAAAAGGAAGGTTATGCTTGGATCAAAGTGCTACCCCTTAACTAACAAAATCGATTACACTGGCATAGGAACTCTTAAATCTTTATCTTGGGTTGGCCAGCTCTTCAAGAATTCTGGGTTTGCACTCTGTGACAAATTTTGTACCAGTATTTCGAGTACCAAAATGGTATATGAGGACGGAGTTCTTGGTCTTCATATATAGAATTCCGGTTATTTATGAAAATAAGATATTGGAACTGTCGTGGCTTTGGAAAAAAAACCTTCTGGGCAGGGCTTAATGAAATGAGGATAAACGACCATGTCAAGATAATAGCTATAGCAGAAACAAAGTCTGAAATGATACCGACTGAAACTCTTTGGAAAAGTAGTGGTTTTTCGAATGCAATTTGGTCACCGGGAAATGGTAGAGCAGGGGGACTTGGTGTTCTATGGAATGAGAATGCTCTGGTAAATGAAACACTCTCAGTGCCATCTGCCAAGGATCATTGGATTAGAATATCAAAATTTTGAGAAAAATTTCAAGGGTATTATTCTTTTTATCTATGGTCCTCCGCAAGAAAAAGACAAAGACCAGTTCTGGCAGCTCCTGACGAAAATAATATGTGATCAAAACCTCCCATGTATGATTATGGGGGATTTTAATGAAATAGCACATAGTAGTGAGAAAGAGGGGGGTGCGCCTTTCCATCCCTCTCGGAAATACAGATTAAACCAGCTCATGGACTTGTGTGCTCTCACTGATATTCCAACCATTGGGAACAGTTTTACTTGGAGGAAAAAAGAGGAAGGAGATGATAACATTCTAGAGAAATTGGATAGAACGCTTGTCCAAGGGAGTTTTCTTGATGACTTTCCTGAGCTCTGTACGCACAATGGAGCTTTCTCATCATCAGACCATTGCCCAATAACTATAGAACTAAAATCTTCAGTAGTCTTAAAACCATCACCATTTAAAATGGAAAACATGTGGCTCCACAGACCTGATTTTTGAAATATTGTGGTTCAGGCATGGCGCACCCATTGCGCTGGATCAATAATGTATAAAATAATGTTCAAAACAAGACTTGTTAAACAAAAAGCGAAAGATTGGAACAAAAGAACATTTGGTAACATCTTTAGGCAACTAACATCTATCGAAAATGAACTTTTGGACATTCAATCTAAGAGAGGGGGGGTGAATGAAGCTGCTAAGCAAAAAAGGCTTATTTTGAAAAAAGAACGACTTTTGTCCTTCCAAAAAGAATATTGGAGCCAACGTGCAAAGTCTAAACATCTGAAACTTGCAGACTCAAACACTGCTTATTTTCACAGAGTAGCATCTGGCAGGAGAAATAGGAAATACATCAGGAATATCACGTCTACGGAAAGAACACCAATTGTAGGGGCGGAGAATGTTAGAAATGAGATTAAAAATGACTTCGTCAAAAGATTCACAAAAACACCAACCAATAACAACCGGTTAAATGATTATATGCAGTACATCATCCCTTCCATCACTATAGAGGAAAATAAAAGACTCATTGCCCCACCAACAAACAATGAAATAAAAAACGACAGTTTTCAATCTAGGAACAAATAAAGCCCCTGGCCCAGATGGTATAACAGCCGAGTTCTATAAAGAATTTTGGGATATTGTTGGAACTGATGTGACTCGTGCTGTGAAGGCGTTTTTTCACTCAGAGAAAATTCTTAAGCAGATAAACCATACTTTCATCTCACTCCTGCCAAAGAACAATAACCCTACAAAAACAGCTGACTATAGACCTATAAGCCTCTATTCCACCATGTATAAAATTATTTCAAAAATTCTGACAGAAAGACTAAAATCTGTAATGAGCAAGTTAATTCACCCTTTACAAGGGGCTTTTGTGTCTGACAGGGCAATCCAGGACAACGTCTTAATTGCCCACGAAATTTTCCATTCCTTCAAAAATCGAAAAGGTTGTGATGGTTGGCTAGCGATCAAATTAGATATGGAAAAAGCATATGACCGAGTGGATTGGGCTTTTACTGAGCAGGTACTCAAAGGATTTGGTTTTCACGATAAGTTCATTAGGCTTATTATGGAATGCGTAACGACTGTCTCCTTTTCAGTCCTTGTCAATAATGGCCCGACATAATTATTCCAACCCACACGTGGTCTCAGACAAGGTGACCCGCTATCACCATTCCTATTCATTCTTGGGACTGAGGTACTTGCAAGGAAATTGACAGCAGAATCAAGTGAATCTAATAGTGGGATTGGCTTTCCCTTCGGACGAAATGGTCCCAAAATCCCTTTTTTGGCATTTGCAGATGACATCATTATATTCTCCAAAGGCAACATGTCCTCTTGCGAAAAGGTTAAAGATACAATAGATCATTACTGTCAGATATCTGGTCAGAGAGTAAACTATCATAAATCGGCCTTCCAATGTACTTCTGGTACCCCCAGGTCTCGTATAACGGACATCGAAAACCGCCTTGGTATATCCAGCCAAGTAAAACTTGATAAGTATTTGGGATGTCCAATCACAAATGGTAAAGTAAACGAAGCAACATTTGAAGACATAATAACAAGCACAAAGAATCAATTATCTAAATGGAGAGCGGATACCCTGTCACAACAAGGACGAACAACATTGATTAATGCGAATCTAGCATCCAAACCCCTTTACACAATGCAGAGTTTTATGCTTCCACCAAAAATGCATCAGAATCTTGACAAAATGCATAGATCATTCTTCTAGAACAAGGCCCCCTCTAATAAACCCCTCATTAGTTGGGACAGAATCTGCAAGTCAAAGGAGGCTGGTGGAGTTGGATCAAGGAAATCAAAACACATGAACGAAGCGTTACAATTGAAACTACTATGGAAAATCCTGGCTGAACCAAACAATATATGAGTAAGAATTATTCAATATAAGTATATTAAGACAAATCACATTCTATCTTATGTAGCACGAGGAAGTACTTCTTGGCAATGGACCCAGTTAAGGAAACTAATTCCTAGTTTCAAAAATGGATTGGTATGGGTGGTAAGCAATGGGAAAAGCATCAAATTTTGGAAAGATAGATGGGGACCAGTACAGAATCTGGCTTCTTTTTGCATCTCCCCACAAGAATCGAATATGGAGGAAACAGTGGATACATACATAGAGCATGGAAATTGGAATAGGGACAGATTAACAAGGGTCCTTCCAGTAGATATTGTGAATAAAATTATGAACATCTCCCTACCTAACTCGGCTTTGGAGGATAGACTGTACTGGGAGCCAGCTAAGAATGGGTGGTTCACAACATCAAGTGCGTATGATTATGTTACCAGATCCACGACAAACAAAATTGATGAAAACGCTTGGATATGGAAACAAGATATCCCTCCTAAGGTCAAAATTTTTTTGTGGAAAATATGTCAACATGGATTGCCGACTGCGTCAAGGCTCTCAAAGCGGGGTGTGGCTGTCCCCGCATCTTGCCCTCTATGTAATCATCATGAGGAAGATGAAGTGCATATAGTCTATGAATGTAAGTACAACTTCCTTCTCAAGAATTTGAGTAATAAAACGAAAGTGTTGATTAATGAATCTATTCGTAAACATCGAGATATTAAGCCAATCATGACAATTCTATCAAACAATCTGTCACAAAAAGAAAAACAATACTCCCTCCGTCTCGAAAAACAAGTCGTTTTAGACTTGTTGAGTTGTATCAAAATACATGTCGTTTTAGGTTTTCTAGGTAGGGGGATAGTAATGATTTGTATTGGTTTTTGTGTTGTTGACTTTTTAAAAGAGTTTGATTGGTTAAAAAATATAGTGGGTATTTAAAAATAATAAAATTAATGAAAGAAGTTAGTTGAATGATGACGTTGATTGATGGGTGAGTGTTTTATTAAAACTAGTGTCCAATACTAAAACGACTTGTTTTTCGAGACGGAGGGAGTACTTATCAATAAACTGGTGGACAATCTGGCTAGTTCGTAACCAAGTTGTTTTCAGAAACGAAAAGGCCCCATCAATTACGGAAGTGCAACACAGAGCTGAGCAAGCTCTGAAAAATTGGTTGACTGCGAATTCCCACTTGAGAGAGACAAAGACCAAAACATCACTCAAGAATTAAAGAACCATTACGCAAAGACAAAACAAAAGAAAAAACATAAAATGGAAGAAACCGCCCCAAGGATGGTATAAACTAAATTTCGATGGCTCTTCATGCGTGCAAGGGGACAACACGAGTGGATTCATTATCAGAGATTGGGAAGGGCGGCCGATTTCCACAAACGTGTGCAAAATAAGGCAACAAACTCCTTTAATCGCTGAGGCTAGAGCACTACATTTAGGAATTATCAAAGCAAGAGAACTTAATTTAGAAAAAATTATAGTTGAAGGTGATGCTCTTATTATTATCAATTACGTTAAACAGAGAAAGGTCTGTCCATGGGAAATTGAAATTCTTATGTCAGACATCACTATAATGCTACAAGGGTTTAAGGAAGTATCTTGCTCTCATATACTTTGCAATGACAACTGTGTCGCCGATAAGATTGTTTTCCTTGGACGCAGTACCAATTACCCTGAATTACTAAATGATCAAGGTCTTTTGAACCTCATCCGACGGAATGCTATCAGCTAGCGCTTGTTGCGCATCTGAATTTTTACCTTATCAAAAAAAAAAAAAAAATAGGTCATAGTATACTCTATCGGGACCTCATCATCAGTCCACTATTCCACGAGGCTTCCTATCTCCTTTATAACAAAATAAATAAAAACAAAACCTCATTTTCTCTCTCCTTAACCCTCATCCTCTCTCTCTCTAGTCCGTATGCATTCTGCCACACTCTCTCTCTGGAAGAGGCCACCATATAAAGAAAGGGACACTCACCACACCTCCATTGGACTCCCACTCCCACTCACTCACAGAGGCTTTAAAGCAAGCAACGAATCAAAGAATAACGGCCCCCCACACCCCGCATCTCTCCCTTTCTCCCCTTTTCACGTCATCCCCATTCCCCATACCCTCTCCGATTTCCCCCAATTTCATCCTCCGCGCCTCCAAATTCCATCATCAATTCCACCAGATTCGATTCAATTCAATCCCAATCCAATCCAAATATCCAATCCAATCATGGCCACTCTCCAGAAATTCAAGTTCCTCGCCACGCAGTGCGCGGCCGTCGCCAGCCCCACCCGCAGCCCCACCACCAGCCCCGTCGTCCACCTCCGCCGCCGCAAAACCCTACGCATGCTCCTCGGCCGCACCACCAGCGCCTCTCAGCACCGCCGCTTCTCCCGCCGCCCCGATCCGCCCCCCGCGGATCCTCCCACCGAGGCCAGCCGCGAAGACGAGCGCCGCCGGCACCAGATCTGCGTCCGCCAAAAATTGAAGGACCTGTTCGTCTCCTCGCCGCCTCCGCTCGCCGACCGCGCCAGCAAGGTTGAGTCCGAGGAGGCTCAGGGGCTGTTACCGGCATCCGGACGCCACGGCGACTGCGGCGGAGGGCTTGTGGTGGCCGGTAAGATTGGAACGGGCGCGATGAGGCCGTTGTCGGCGACGTTGAGGCAGCGGCTGCTGAGGAGGGCGTGGCGGCCGGTGCTCGTCGCAATCCCGGAGCAATCTCCGTAATAGTGTACGGATTTTCCATTACTCGCGTGATTATTGATTAAATAAATAAAAATGAATGGATGAAAATTTTTGGATTTAAATTAGATTTTGTTGTTTTTTTCTTGCCTATATTACACTTCAAGGATCTGAATTTTGTCTTTCATCTAGGTGATCATGTGACTTGTCTCTTTTTTTTTTAAAATGGAAAAACAACAAAATTTAAATTTCGAAATTGGAATCTGAGGCTGATAAATATGGATTAACCACTTTTGTGATTGTTTTTTGAAAGTGAAAAATAGTGAAATTATTTTAAATAATTTTATTTTAGTTGATAAAAAGAGAATATGTGAGGTTTTATTATACAATGTAGGATGGTGGTGGTATGAAATGATGCTGACATGGGACAGGCAATAGAATGATGCTTGTTTGATAGGGGATTCAATATTCCTAAATGCTTTGCCTCCCAATGTGACCAACAATATAATGCTGAAAAAAAGTATGTTGTCATATTCATTGTTTGTTAATTACTCTCTCCTCCAACTAATGGTAACAAGTAACAACAAAGGAAAGCTACACAAACTATTCTCCTCAATCCAATAATATTAATCCTTTGTTTTACAACTCCATTTGTTCGCCAAAATATGTCATTTTAGAACATTAATTTTATTTTGAAAAAAAATATGTCATTATCGACATTCAGTCATTTCCTTTACATAAATGCTCATATAATGATTAATTAATTGTCAGTTGTAATTTTCGATAAAGTAAAAAAGTTGTGTGATAAATGAGGTTAAAATAGTTTATTAATTTGTTGATTTTCTTAAAAGTTTTGTACAAAGCTAAAATGACATGTTTTGACGAATGAAGAGTATTTTTTTTTTAAATCAAAAGCCTTCTATAAATCAACGGAGGTCAAGTTCCGTAAGGTCGACGAGACCCTGCGGAAAGTGATCAAACCAAATACAAGAGGAGTCATCGGCCGGCAAAAGCCTAGCCGCAAGATGAGCAACAGTGTTAGCCTCCCTACGAACATGTAGGAACGAAGCATTAGCACGAATAAGTAAAAGATCTAAGGTATCCTCGCACACGAGGTCTACATAAGAGTGACTAAGGGCTGAACAATGCAGCCGCTGGACTAGATTGAAATCATCGGACTCAATCTGCACTTGATCACAAGCAATGCCGGCCATGGATTGTACTCCAAACAGAAGGGCCCAAGCCTCTGCTAAGGCCACTGACACGGAGCCCCTGAAGCGCTTCGAAGCAGCCATAACAATTGCCCCAGAGTGGTCGCGAAGTACAACACCTAGGCAGACCGATCCTTGCAGAAGTGCAGCGTCCGTGTTGAGCTTCAGAGTGCCCAGTGGGGGCGCTGTCCATACTGAGGGGATCGGCCTTGATGGTGGGTGCCGTGGAACAGTGGCGTCACGGCACCGATAGTCGGAGACAAGCCTCCTGAATCCGTCACGAAGGACCTCTGCATTGCATTCATCCTCTGAAAACAAGGCCTTGTTACGGAGTGTCCATGCTATCCAGGCGTTAGTAAGGAGATCACACACTCCCGAATCGCCTAACGAAGCAGCCACTTGATCCAGCACTTGTAGCGGCTCCTGATCGAGCACAGTAGCGACAAGGGCGGCGGCGGAGGAGCTCTCCCAGGCAACTGCTGAGAAAGTGCAGGCAAAGAGAGCATGCCATACAGTTTCTTCATCCGATTCACAACGAGCACAAATAGGAGATGTCACCACCCGTTTTGCATAAAGGTTTGAAGCCACACTCAAGAAGTTGGAGCACATACGCCAAGCAAAATTCAGGACCTTAGGAGGGAGACGTAAGCGCCAAAGACAGCGCCAATCCCCTCCTGGATGCACAGTCTGGACTCCCATATAGCCGAGCCAGTATGCTGACTTCACAGTGAAAGCTCCAGATTTGTGCGGGAACCAGACTCGCACATCTTGGGGAGAACGAGGGCTAAGGGGGATTGTAATGATTCGATGCACATCTGGAGGTAAGAAAGCTGCATAGAGAGACGCAATATCCCACGAATGGGTGGAGTCGTCAATAAACTCGGACACCATCACATCAGGACTCATGCCCGGCATGAGGCTTGGCGATTCCATTCCAGATTCGGTAGGCACCCAAGCCTCTGTAGAGGCTAAGATTGATTGGCCATCTCCAATCCTCCATCCGAGGCCTTCCTTGAGCAGGGGCTTGGCACCCCATATGCTGCTCCAAGAATAGCTTGGTCGAGGACCACGGTATGACTGCAGAAAGGATGAGTGTCGGAAGTATTTCGCCTTGTAAAGGGTGTGGAGAGGGGAGGTAGGGTACTGCAGGAGACGCCACCCTTGTTTGGCTAGCAAAGCCTGGTTGAAGACGCGAAGATCACGGAAACCCATCCCGCCATGACTCTTGGGAGAGCAGAGATCACGCCAAGAGCGCCAATGAATCTTGCGGTTAGCATCCGAAGACCCCCACCAGAAGCGAGCCAGTAGGCTATGTATGTCATCGATGAGCCCATCCGGGAGCCGGTAGACACTCATTACATAAGTAGGGATGCTTTGAAGCACCGACTTAATCAACGTTTCCTTTCCGGCCGACGATAGGAGCTTTTCCTTCCAACCCTGAACCTTCTTCCAGATTCTGTCCTTAATGAAAGAAAAGACAGACTTCTTAGAGCACCCAATAATGGTCGGCAGGCCTAAGTACTTGGCGTGTTTATCCACCAATTTGACCCTCAAAGCAGCGGCTAGATTCTCCCGGGTGGCGACTGACAGATTCGTGCTGAAGCATACTTCCGACTTTTGCAAATTGATTTTCTGACCCGAAGCTCTCTCATACTGACTGAGAATCTCAGTTATCTTAGAGCATTCCTCCAAAGTAGCCTTAACAAATAAGAGACTGTCGTCTGCAAAGAATAAGTGGGATGTAGCCGGCGAGCCCCTGCAAACTAGTACCCCGTGAAGGCAGGACGAGCGGACTGCTTTGCTGATCAAAGAAGAGAATCCTTCGGCCCCAATGATGAAGAGGATAGGAGACAAAGGATCTCCCTGGCGAAGGCCGCGAGAAGGAACAACAAGTCCATCAATAGCGCCGTTGATCTTGAAGGAATACCGAGCGCCCTGAACACAACTCATAATCCTTGATATCCATTCCCCTGCAAAGCCAAGCTGAGACATTATCCGCCGTAAGTAAGACCACTCCATGCGATCGAAAGCCTTGCTCATATCCAGTTTTAACGCCATAGCCCCACTGCTTCCCTGAGTTTTGATTTTCATGTAATGGAATACTTCCACGGCAATAAGTGCATTATCGGTGATAGAGCGTCCAGCAATGAAAGCACTCTGAGAGGGAGAGATGATCTGGTCAAGCAAAGGCTTGAGCCTATTGACGAGCACTTTTGTTATTAGTTTGTAAATGACATTGCACAAACTAATTGGCCGAAAGTCAGCAACTTTATTCGGATTCTTGATCTTTGGAATAAGAGTGACAATTGTTGAATTGATGGCATCCAAAGAGAAACCTGTATGCCACCAGTCGTTGATGTAGGAGACAACATCAGGCCCCACAACGCTCCAGAAGCGCTGAAAGAAGATTGCGTGCAGTTCGTCGGGGCCGGGAGCTTTGCTAGGGTGCATTTGCTTGAGCGCCCTATGAATCTCATCACCACTCGGTTGACGGAGAAGGGACTCATTCATCTCCCTAGTGACAGTGGGGCGAATGTCTGAGATGGCAGCATCTATATCAGCATAACTGGGCGCCGAAGTCGTGAAAAGATCGGAGAAAAACTCTGTAACAGTCCCTGTGATCTCATCATGGGTCTTACTTGTTTCCCAGAGTCCGTGACCAGCTCCCGGATGGTGTTGGTTGAGCGGCGCTGATTGGCCTTATGATGGAAATAAGCCGTGTTCCTGTCGCCCTCCCTAAGTTCATTGGTACGGGCGCGGACGTGCCAATACCTTTCCTCCTCGTTGTGCAGACTGTCAAGCTCTGCAGAGATTGCCACCCCTCGCTCAAGGACCATGAGTGTTGGGTGTTGTGATTGAAGAGCTTTCAACTCCGATTCCAGGGTGTGAATTCGATCAAGCCTCCCCTTAAAAACCTTCCGAGACCAATCAGACAGAGCCTCAGCGCAAGCTATAATCTTGTCTGGCGGTTGCCCCCAACTATGCTTCCAATTTGATTCAACGATACTATGACAATCCTCATGAGAGAGCCATAAGGGTTCGAACCGGAATGCCTTCTTGAGCCGTCTAGTCGAAACTGGGCGCGCGGTGGAGGTTTGGAGGGAGATAAGGGAATGATCAGAGCAATACCTTGCGAAATGCGTGACCCTTGCGGAAGGATGAGCATTGGCCCAAGCCGACGATGCTAGAAATCTGTCAAGGCGCTCTCGGATGCAGGTGCTCAGATTACGGCCGCGCTGCCATGTGAGAAACGGACCAGAAGCACACCCCAAGTCCCTTAAACTGCAGTCATCGATGACCTCCCTAAAGCCATCCATCGCTCGCTGTGATCGTACCGAGCCGCCTTCCTTTTCAGAAGGGTCGAGAATCTCGTTGAAGTCTCCCATGAAAAGGATTGGTAAAGCGCTCTGCCGGTACAAATCCCTCATTAGAGCCCAAGTCTTGCTTTTGTTAGATGCTTCTGGCCATCCATAGATACAAGCAATATTCCATGAGGAGCCTGCTGATGTGACTGTGGCTAGGATGTGATGTTGAGAGTAAGAGACCACTGTGACCGAGAGGTTTCGCCACCACAGCCCCAGGCCACCAGAACGCCCCACTGAATCAATACAAAGGCCTTCAACGAAGCCACACTTCCGCATAACTTTCTCTTGATCACGCCGATTAATCTTAGTTTCCATAATGAAAACTAAATCAGGGCAATGTTTCCAGGACCAATCCCGGATGGCTCGAACTGTCGGGGAATTGCCCAACCCCCAACAGTTCCAACTGTATATTTTCATGGCTGTTCGCGAGCAAGAACGCCTGTCCCGCTCGCTACTTGGGTATCAATGATCATTGCCTCCAGAGATTGCTTGAAGCGTTTGCAAGCTGCTACAGCAGTGGTTTCTGGCGCAGAGAACTTCCTCTTTGGGGCTAACTGGATGCCCAATTGAGTCTTGTGGCGTGCCTGCTGCCGTGGTTGGGATCGGCGCTTGAACACCTTTGGGGCCGGTACTCCTGTACTGGAAACCTTGGCGCCCTGAGTAGGGTCATGGCCAATTGGAAGGGGAGAAGAGACTGCAAGAGAAGGCGCAGGGTTATGGTCGCCAGTCCCTTCAACAACACCATGTGGATCGGGTGGCCTTTGGGGGATTCCGACAGAACGTTGCGCCGAGTTACGTTGTTTGAATTTGTCGAACCAGATCCTTTCACGATCAAGGGCACCCTGGTGGAGACGTATCCGAGACCGAGGAGGCGATGCTCTTAGCCAAGCACCAAACTGCAGTGCATCAGAAGAAGAGGAAGCGATCGGTTTGGGACAGACTTTGCAGAGATGCCCTATGCAACCACAGGTAAAACAGAATAGCGGAAGTCGCTCGTATTGGAGGGGCATTGTGACTTCGACACCGCGGAGCACCAAGGTAATGCACCGGCGAAGGGGCATGGCCACATCTAACTCAACACGAATCCGAAGCCTGCCACTGAGACCCAAGAAATCAGAATCATCCAATTCCAGAAAGCGCCCGATGCCATTCCCGATTGCTTTGGCAGTTGACATCCCCGCGCAGCCAAGCGGGACATCACGAGCAATAACCCAGAATGGAGAATGTGTAAATGCCAAATCCGATGGCCGAGTGACCCCCTGAATTTCGCGAAGGATTAGTAGAGAATCATCGAAGCACCATGGGCCATCGTGAAAAGCGTGGCGGAGATCCAATTTATCAAAAAACTGGAAGACAAAGATGTCGTCCCCTGCTTCTCTAACCGCCAATCCATGCTTGGGTGACCAGACAACGAGAAAGGTGTTCTTCATGGCAGTAGCGTTGAATTTGCGGGAAGTATGAAGTTTGCCCGCCAAACATAGATTGAAGCGATCAGAGGCAACGTCGTCATCAACCCCGTCGACTACAACTTTCTGAGTTTCCAATTCTGATAACCGTAAATTACCCAGAACCAATCCAATGTCATCCATCATGTGAATCGCCAGAAGCAAAGGAGTGAAAGGGAGGAGATAGAACGAGGGTGTGGGACATGTGTGACAGAGAAGGGGAGAATCGAGAATCAAGAATCAAACCCAGATTGACTAGGAGAATCGCCCGGAGACAAGGAGCCCTGCCGTACGCAGGAGGACCGCATAAAAGCAATGAAGAGTATTAGTTACTCATCCATTCGGCAAAATATGTCGCTTTAAAATAGAGTATTAAGTTACATCATTGTAGATATTTGATCGCTACTGAATGAAAATACCCTTGTAATTATTAGTAGATTATCAGTTGCACTTAGAATATAAAAAATGAGGTTATAATATTATATTTGTTGATTTTCTTAAAATTTGTGAAAAACGCTAAAATGACATATTTTAGTGAATGGATGGAGTATCATTTTTTATTTATACATATTATTTCAAAATTATAAAAATTATATGAAATATTATCTTTTTTATTCTAATAAGTCTGAAATTATGGGAAAAAAGTAAGATTTTTTATATATTTTATATAACTTTTTAACTCTAATCATTTTTTCAAAATGTATATGAATAGTAAGATGGAGGTTTCGAGGAGCCCATGCAAGAAGCGGAAGCCATATCAGGACGCATCGGAAACCCAAATCGACAATGAAACCAACGGAATCGGAGAAATGGAACCAAAACCCACCAAAAATAAGCCTGATTGGGAATTAGGAAAGACAAATTCGAAAACTTAGGGTTTGATAAGGGTAAAAGTACCTCAGCAGTTAGCGAAAATGTGGATCGGGAGGCCCCGGGGGCGACGATTGTGTAAGGGAGGCTGAGATGGAAGTCAGATGACGGCGATGAGCTCGGAATCCGGGTGGTGGTGGTAGATTTGCGGGGTGGTGGTGTTGGTGGGGATGTTTGATTTTGGGGTTTTTAGAGAGAGGTCAGAGCCTCTCTATCTGATCGTGGTGCTCTTGTTGACAGTTTAAAAATTTTCTCTTCTTTCTTTTATTTAGATTTTCTTGCTTAATATGACTGGTCTAAACGGTCAATATATGTTCTCATTCTTCAAGGATTATGAAAAGTTAGTTTGTGAGATTCTTTATTGACTATGAAAAATTAGTTAAAAGAGTCCTAATCCTCTCTAAAATTGATTGTCCTACTATGCACTTATTCCATCTAACCTAATTAATAACATTAATAAAATCCACCAATCGGTCCTTAGTCCTTACAAACCAAATTAAACACAAAGGTAAGTATAGTATATATAGTATTAATTCGGGTTGGGAAATAGAGAGGATAAGCAAATGGAAAGGGAAAGAGAAAATCAATAGTTTCTTTAACTTTTATGAGACTATCTTTTTATTTAGTAGTAAAAAATAGGTGGTGGGGGTGCTTCTAAAATGACACTCTAACTTCTCTTATCTTCTTAATCATTTTGGTTTTTAGCTCCCTTCAACTCATTCATCATTTCTTACATAAATATCAAACTTAGAAATCACGTTACCCCAATGGAGGAAAATAATATAATATTACCAGGCTAAATTGGTATTTGAACTTCAAACTAAACTTTAGCATACAAAATAGCTCATTTTCTTATCAAACTCATCCAAAAATTATTTGCTTTGTTTATTAATCTCCTTTGTTTTTTAATATTAACAGTTTAGCGTTTTGCTTCTTTTTTTTTTCAGACTTTTTTTTTAAAAATGAGAATAGGGCAGTAGACAATACTGCCGCGCATTTTGTTGCTCATTTGTAATTGTGTCTGTTGTTAGGTCATGAACAATAGAAAGTTCCAAATGTTTTGGATTTGTTCAACTATTACCCAAATTTGAATTTAAATTATTGGGCCTCATGTTACAAAAAACTTGTGAGGCAAATACTTTATCTTTTGGGGAAAAAATTGTCGTTTGCTTATAAATACTTTTTTTATAATGTTAAAAATTATATAAAATATCGACTTTTTATTACTATTTTTTAATCATTTTATACTTGGTAATTAAAACCGATTCATACTCCGTATCATTTTAGAAATTTGCACAATTTTTAAGAAAATAAATAAAAATACAATCATACTCCTAATATTTCTCTAATCATTACAGAAGAATTTTAAAAAGTAGATAAAAAAAACACCTTGGCATTTTTTTCTTAATAAAATTTCTCTCTAAAACGACATGATTTAAGTATAAAACTATACTACCTCCGTTCCATAATACCTATGCTTTTCTTTTTTGACACGTTTTTTAAGGAGCGAAAAACTCTATGAAATATTATTTTTTTAATCAAATTTTTTATATCATTTGATACTTATTACTAATAAGTATCGAATTATATAAAAAATTTAATTAAAAAATAATATTTCATAGATTTTTTCGCTCCTTAAAAAACGTGCCGAAAACTAAAAACCCATTTATTTTGGAACGGAGGGAGTATAAAAATAATTATTAAAAAAAGTGATATTTATATAATTTCTGAATTTCATCCTAAAAAAACGTGTTAAACTGTTACTCCGTATTATACAACCTGCTTTTGTAAAGATAGGTACTGTATTAGGTTTTCATTTGCAGACAGTTTTGGTAAGATGTATTATTAAACCATTTCTGAGTCTCACCAAACATCCAACCCTCTTTGTTGTCTTTTAAGATTCGACCGAAAGGGCAAAGAGAATAGAAAAGAGATAAAGGTGGTTCATCCATTTGGATCAATCATTTCTGCTAAAGCTCGTTTGATGCAACATCTCCATTGATTGCTTATAAACAACTTACATATATATGTTACTTTAAATACCTTTATTTCCTAAGAAGCAAGAGCTGCATAAGTTATTGTTACCATATACTCCGAATCCAATTTTTATGTACCACCAATCAAGAACCTGCAAACTCTGGGTTGGGTCGTCGTCAACTTCTGATGCTGCTTCGCTAGCTCAACCACCGCGTTTACTTTCAGCACCAACCAGCACAACCTAGCCGCTAGACGCTGGTTGTGCAAGGCAATCAATGCTTGTGCGATTTTGCAGATTCTATTCGATCATAGTCCTTGTCTTCTCTCTAGATCATCCTGCAAGAAGTACCCTTCATGGTATAAGTACATACATAAAGTTCTGGCACAACAGCAAAGCAACTGAAATCAGGATTACCAATCTGAGCTTCAAATCTGAGATCTCCTTCTCTCTCTGATACGCGAAAAATTTCAGCGACTGATTCAAGAAAGCAAACGAATCAAAGTTAACTCCCAAGGAAATTCCAAATTTCACAGAAGATGGATGAAAGATGGAACTGTCATATCTCTACTTACTCCAAATCTCTGCATCTCTAGAGACCTCTTCAGCGCTTTTCTCTTGTCAAGAAGATTGCTGCCGAGTTTAAGAGGCCGCCTGTAGTTTTTACCCCTGTAGAGGATTATGGAATGGCATTCCTTTTGCTTGTCAACTGACACTAAGACGCCACCGCTTTCTCGTTCAAGCATTGTAGCAGTCAAAATGACCTGTGCATAAGTCCTCTGTTTACTGATTACCTTGACTACTTCCCTGTGCTTCCAGTGTTGATGAATCCCTTCCATGACGCCATCAAAAACTCCCCGTCTTCCTGCGGAAAGACATTGAAGGAATGGATGTTTGTTACAGTCTGAGAAAGTTAGGAATAGAAATAAATCAACCAGTGTATCCGAGTCCTCACCAAGAACTAGAACATGGGTCATCTTTAAACCAATCTTCTTAAAGCATTCTCTCTCCTCATCCGTCATCAATTCCTGGTCCGGCTCCTCTTCAGATGGCTTCCACGCAGAATTCAATTTTGATAGCTCCTTTTCTGTCCGTCCAATTTTCCTTCTAAGCTGCAGATTGAATTTCAAGTACAGTTCATGAACTATGATTTTGACACAATGTTGAAGGACGGATGAATCCAGAGTCGGATACAATTATGATAGGATGTAGAGAAAGAATATTACGATGGTGAGCTTGAATTCCTTCCTTCTAAGCTCCTTTTCTAATCTAGCCTTCTCGGCTAGAAACTGAACATCCGCTTCGTTATCTCCCACTTCTGATTGCCCGCTTGTTTCTTGGATGCCTTGGAATTCTGATAGAGTTCCAGTTGCACTGGTGCTGACTGGTGCTTCTTCGCTCAAACTAAGAGCCCTAGTTGCTTTATGCCGCATATCTTCTTCAAAAAGCTGCCATTGTCTGAGCTCCATTTCTCTCTCTACCACCAAGCTTGCCACATCACCAGGAAGGAAGTCCTTGCCTCTGTACAGGATTATAAGGAACTTGTTGCGCAGCACAAGAACTCCTCCTGTAAGATGCTGAAACAAACACAACACCACAATAAGCATAAACATCATCAAGTACATGATGTATGATAACAATTCAAGAAAACAAAAACAGTTCCTCTTCAGCATATCAAAGTTAGTACAGAAACATTTCAAAGCCATAGAAACCATCTAAGTCGTATCTTTCACTAGCAGTTTAGCACTAGCACTCTATAATAAAGTCACATGCGTAACTAGTTTGACTGTTGAAAATGAAGTTGTTTGGTTCTTTTAGTTTCATGTCATGAAAAACTTGCCTTCAGCTCAGATGCCATGAGCTCATTGTCAGTATTTGGAACGCCCCATTTAATAGCAATCTTCGCAATGATACATCTCTCCCACAATTTTAAAATAGAAGCAGCAAGGCCCTGATGTCCACGGTTCCTCCCTTCAATAAAAAACAGGGAGCACTATTAAGTTTGCTAGCATATCAGCACTAAGAAGAACACATGCAAACACACATGGCTAGTAAAAATACAACAGACATGAAAATTGACACCAGGTGTATAACTATGCTATCCTTGTTCTTTCATTCCATTTGAAAGCATTGGTGCAGACCCTAGACATGAGGGTCTAGAATCAGATGGTTATGGTTTGTGAGGAAGGAATGTTAATGTGACAGGTACAGGCTGGTGACCTAAGGGATATGAATTATTATAAATAAGGCTCTGGGCCTTCCAACTAGTTAATAGTTATACAGAAAATCGGTATTTTGTAAGGTGGCTCTGGCCAGAGAGATGCTCTCTTGGTGGCTTCATGGAATTTGGCCTTGGGTATTCATGGTGAATTCCTGAGGTCTTAACTCTTAAGTGATTATGTGTGTTTCCCTTTCCCGATCTTATTTCTATCATAAAATGACATCAACTACACATATTTTATTTAGGTCTAAAAATCTATCATGGCCAACCAAAGTTCTAGAAATATGTTTAGTCCAATCCAAGGGCCTAGAAACCTAAAAACGAGACCCTAAAACCTGTTTTTATGTATCTGGTTTTCCATATTTTTATCAACGACTAATACAAGCACAAGATACTGAAACACAAAGAAAGTCATAGTTCCAAAAATAAACAAATGCTGCCTCCATCACACTATCAATAGCCATACTTTTTAAACAATCTGAACTACAAATGAGTTATTTGAACCAGGATGGAAGAGTAAAGATTACAGTATTGATATCTAACCTTTAACTGTTTCTAGTCCTAAACTCCTAATTTGAGCCAAATACCCAATATCTTACGAGCTGAATGAGGGTTGACTACAATGTCATGTGTTAATTGTTATTTGTCCACCTTCCGAAACAATATATATAACCCAACCCTTTCCATCTAATAGAATGATAGCAGCATATTTTAGGCAATGACTGTGGTTTAAAATAAGTTCAACAGTTTTCACAAAAAGAAGATAGAGCACATCTTATTCCAATCTAGCAAATAAGCAAGATGTCCAAAGTTAACTAAGAAGGAAAGAAACAATGACATAATAAAGAGAGATTTGCATACCAAGAACAAAATGTGTTGGTAAACAGAGAGCAAACTTCCTCAGGTAAGTCAGCTCTTCATTTGACAACTTGGGCCGCACCTTAGGTGGAGCAAGCCTAAATGGAGTCTTCAACCCAGGAACGATTTCCGGAAGCAAATCTCCATCTACTGGTAGAGGCTTAGGATACCACCAGTCAACAAAGCGAGGCCCCAATCCCTCCAACAATCTGTCACCTTCCCTCTCATAGAGAGACCTGTCAATAGGAGCTTCACCAGCTTCTCCTCCCATAAAAACTCCATACTCCATCATCTGGCAATCCTCTTCTCCCCCCATCTCTTCATTCACCCCTCTTTGAGAAGAGGCATCACTGTCCAACTCTTGATGGTTGATTGCCGGGTTTGAACACTTCTTCAGGCCAGCATTCTTCTCATTCCGCCGTCTCATTTCATAATCACATCCTCTGTATGCAACAATCTTGTCTTTCTTACTCCATACAACCAATCCTCCCGTCTTAAACTGCACTAACACTATGAACCAAGTAAGAACTTCCAATACCAAGATTATTTCAACCCATTAAAATCTGTTTCACCAACATATGTTAGCAATTAAGATTGCCAATGTTACACCGAAGTTTGAAAGGGGTAGCATTTCCCCTTTCCGTTTCCTAGGGAAACTCAGAAACAAGGAAATGCAGACAATCATTACGCCAGTAAACCATTAAAATTTGTTTTGCAACAGATGCTAGCAACTAAGGCTACCTATGTTCCGAGTTTCCAACTATCATGATGCAAGTAAGACTGGTAACTATAATTGGGATTGGGGTTTCCCTTGTCCCATTCGTTTCCGTTTCTGATTCTGTGTAAGGCAACTAATTTTGCATTCGAAGAAACATCGGAAAACCATGAATACACAGATAAAATTCAGACATTGTGACTGAATATACCTCAACAATTTCCCTTGCTCTGTCCATATTTCGACAAAGGGGTTCACCAATCCTGAGCATGACAAGGTCATTGTTAGCCCAAACGGAGTGCATCTCCTCCACAACAGCTTCAGTGACGCCAATTTTATTAACCTTGACCCAAATCCTCATCTTCCGAGCTTCACCTCTCAATCTCCACAGCAACTCCTTATCAAGGCTCAATTCGGCGCAAGTTGGGACCTTTGCCTTCTTCGTTCGGCGAAACACCGTCTCTCTCTCTTCACTCACCCACGGCAATCTCCTCCTCGCTCTCTCCGAGCTCACATCCATATTGCCCACCAACTGTTCGACGAAAAGCCCACTCCCAATTTCGCCGGAACTTGGACCCTTCTGCAACCTCTCGACGCTCTCGGCGATCTTGTTGGCCGCCTTCTTGCCCATCCGACCAGGGACCTTTTCTGTCAGGAAACGATCAGGGTCTCGAGAAGGGTGTCTGTTCTTCCTCTTAGTGGCGGGATTGGAGAGGTCTAGGACCTCCTCAGAGGGGAGGAGCAGGGGACCCTTCATCCATGGAGGAGTGGGCATCTTGATTCGGGGGTCATCCCTGTCATTGCTGTGGTTGTGCGGAGTGGGGGTGAAGGTGGTGTGAGACCGGATCTGGAGAAGGGTGAAGGTGCCATTGGAGATGGAAGGGTGTGAAGTGAGGGGTTTATGGGTTTGTAGAGAGTTGGAAATGGAAGGGAAGTGGGAAGCTGGGAGGGAGAGTGTTGATAGCATTCCTCTGAACTTGCAGTTGGGGGAAAGACGATGAGGCAGGTAAAACTTTGGTTGTTACAAAACCGAACCACGTGCTTAACCGGGTTTACTTTATATTCCTGCATCAAAGATTCAGACAAAACAGAGGATTTGAGGGCCCAAACCGGAAGGGATTGAACCAAAGGGGGTGATATTGCAGGGATTTCACTCAGAACTAGGGTTCGAAAAAGGATGAGCAGAGGAGATTTGGCGCGCGTGCAGAAATAGAAAGCTCTGCGGCTTCTTCGCCGAATCGCCGCTGCTTTCCAAGGAGCTGAACTGCACAATTATGTGGCGATGGCGGAGAACGTTCCATTTTCCCGCCAAAGTCTCTCTCCTCCTCCTCACCGCTGGAGCTGGCGCTACCGTAACAGCGATTGCAATCACCGACGAATCTCCGATGACGTTCTCTCGCTCCTCTGAAAGAGTCAGCGCCGGATTCAACAACCTTGTTCGCTCTTCCCGCGCTATTTACACTGTTTGATTCTGATCTTTCTCTCCGCATAATTTGAACTGCTTCTTCCACTTGGAATTCTGTGAATGATTATGAATTTAGGTAATTTTCTGGCATCCCTCAGATAGCTTCGAATGTTATTGATTACAAGTACTCTCTGCATGGATTACTAGAGACTTCTGACGAGTACAAGACCATACTCTTGGAGGTTTGTTTCTTTGATTGTTATTTGCTGCTCGATTTGCATATTTTGGTAATTTCGTGGAGAAAAAAATGCATCTGTAGTTTCAGTTTTGCTTTCAATGAAATTCTGAGATATGGATGTGTGTGTTGCCATGTTGGGAACTAATCATTTAGGTTAGTGCTTTGAGCTGTTGCCTAATAGCTTAGAAGAGCACAAAAAGATTTGGAAGGAAGGATGATGTACGCTGCCCTTTACTGGCATTTGAATTCAGGCCTTCGGGGAAAATTAACAAAATTTACATCACAATTTGAGAATTTGGTTTTAAAGCATGTTTTATGTTTCAAACTTTTACTGGTATCTAAAGCACATATTCTTGTCCTCCATTACAAATGGGATATTGTAGTTTCAACTTTCAAGTACCTGATGCTGGCTTTTATTTGGGGCAAATATTTGCTTTAGGTTCATCTACGGTCAGCGAATAGAATTTTGAAGCTGTGTGAAGCCAATAGAGGGTTTTATGTCAAGGCTGGTCAGTTTGTTGCTGCTTTGCGGCAGGTTCCTAAAGAATATTCTTCAACTCTCTCCTCGTTGCAAAATCAGGTTCATTTATCTCAATGATTGTTTTTGTCTGTAAATGATTTTAATTTGACAAGAAGCCATATGTTGTGTAGTTCTGCTTTTCACATGCTATTTTTACCCCCTAGGCAGTTCCTTTTCCGTTCGGAGAAATTAAAGAAGTACTCACTCGAAATCTCAAGAAGGAGTTTATAGATTTGTAAGTCTCTCTACAACAAGTAATTTCATTCTGTGGTATTTGCATTTTCAATGTTTCCTTTACTGATAATCCTTGTACATTTCACAGCATAGAGCTTCATAAATATAGCAATATCCAATATGTTGCCACTGTTGAGTCTTTTGACTTCTGAACATAATTTCTTGTAGGGGAAAGGATTGGGATTCTAATATTTTAATGTTGTAATCAATTAAGGACAAAGGGAATGAGAGAAGTTTACATTAGAGAAGCTCCTTGCTTACTGAAGAACAAGGTTGATATAAGTATCAAAATCATTTTGGAATTGACCAGCACTTGTAGCAGTTGCTTTTTAATTTGTTTCTTGGAATCTCTTTGATGATTTATGAATTATTGGAATGAAATCCCTTCTTTTGTGTGGAAAATTTTTAGATGTGACCAGACACAATAAAAGAATGGACCCAACTTTTGTGATAAACACCATGTTAAGCTAGTATCTTAACAACGTTTAAGGAATCAGCTCAGGAGGAAAATAGAGCTGATAAGAACAGTCAATCTGGATTTATTCTAGAACCTAGAGAAACTTTGTCTTGAAGACCCGTTCAGCTATAGGAAAACTTGTAATTTGTTTTTTAATAAGTAGGGTTCTTCTCAGCTGTTTTATTTATTTGCTGTTGTTTTTTACTTAGAAACCCAATATGGTCTGTTTAGCAAATGCACACAATTTTTTTTCCTGTGCAACGAATGAAGTTAATATGGTTTGTTATGTTTGAAGAATCCGGCATGGTTTGAATAAAATATGGTGATTATCAACATCTAAGGGACTGTGTTTTTCTACTTCTTGATATATAGAATACCTGCAGCTTCTTCCATTCCATTTATATTGGCTTAATTTACAACATATAGATTTTTGTCATTCGATGAACAACCCTTTGCTGCTGCATCTATAGCTCAAGTTCACTGTGCTATGCTAAAGAATCATGAGGAAGTTGCTGTCAAGGTACGATTTTCATATTCCTGCTAGATTTGAATCCCAGCATCTAATTTGAGCGAATACAGGTTCTTTGGTGTAAACTGTCTGCTGGGTTTATTTGCCTTAATCCTTTACATATTTTCTGGTAAGGTTCTTATGGAGATGGGTACTGTAAAGGTCAGAAACATAGAATAACTAAGGGCTTGTTTGGTATCCATTCCTGGGAATCAAAACTGGGAATCGTAATGGATGATTACCGACTTAAGTGTTTGGTACGACAGAAACTTGGAATCGTAATGATTCCCGGGAATCATCCATTCCCAATTTTGTAGCCCATCTCATCCCCATCAAAATACTAGGTAATCATCAAAATACTAGGTAATCATCCATTCCCAATTTTGTAGCCCATCTCATCCCCGTCAAGCAGTTGTGAGCCTTGTGACTTATCAGCCTAATCTACAATCTTTATTTAGTTTCTAACTATCTATTGCTTCCTTGTATAACCATGGCTCTCAAATGGATAAACTAGTGCTTTTTATCTGTTTGAATGTTCGTTCTAATCACTAGTATTAGCGGGTGCATGCTACTCCCTTAATTGTCTTCAGGTTCTACTGCCTTTTTAATTGAATCTTTATCGTTTTTGCAAATGCTTCCTTTCTTTCTCTAAGACTTGTGTTCATATCCTTCAGAATTTGGGAAGTGTATGATCAAGACATAGACAAGTAGGATTAAACATCTTTCTGTCTCTTTCTTGCACAGAGCTGTAAGGTAGACCCCTATATCGGAAGAATTGTATGGGAGTCGCTCTCATTCTATCCATAAATTATTGCACATATATCCTAGTTAGCGTTGCGAGGAGCGTTTGGTTTCTATTTGGGATCATCATATTATTTCACATATTGTACACAAGATACTAGTGTGGTTGCATTGCATGACATGATCACTCTGATATAGATTTCAAAAAAGAGATGCTCTTTCTAAGTGTTTTTGGTAGTTTTGGTTAATTAGTATCTGACTGTTAATTGTTGAATTCTTTTCTTTTGTCACCAGGTGCAGTATCCAGGATTAGCTCAGCTGGTAAAAATAGACGTTACAACCATGTCATTTCTATCAACATTTATTTCATGGGTAAAGATTAGATTATTTATTAATCTTGTATCTTTCTGACATGAATGTTATTTGAGTTGCCAAACAACCTGTGAATCCTTTCTGCTGTGAACCTGTGGGTTACTTGAAACCATTATGCATTAGCCTTTATAAAAAGATTTCCAGTTTAGTCCATTCAGTCAATCATTAATAGAAAGTAACTTTTCACATCGCATGAGCTGTGAGACTGGGTAAGTAACCCCCAATCACAGTAGCCACTTTCTCTTCTCCTTTCTGGTCTTTTACTATTGTGTGGAATTTGAGTAAATGCTCCTGTCCTGTCCTCTTTTATACACATATTGGTTTGTTTGGATTCCAATGCATTTTAATTATAATGCATATACACTTAAATAGTGTTTGGTTGACACTTTTTTACAATCTGTAAATTTTAAATAAAATACCTTGTATATTTTTACAATCAATTACATTATGTTTATAATACGTATAAATGTATAATTATAAATTTTATGTAATTGTAAGTGTTTGATTGACATACTTTATAAAATATTTAATTTAAAATTTACATTATTTTAAACATATTATAAAATGTGGTAAACAAACAGTATTCAAGTAGTGTTTATGCATTATAATTAAATGCGTTGGAACCCAAACACTCCCTAGTTGATGCATTTTACTTCATAGGAGCTGTAACTATCATAAAATTGCTGATTTTTTGACAGGTGGGTAGGTAAAGTCAAGAACAGACATTTGAAACCAATTTGATTTCTTTTTAGTTTGGCGCAGTTTGTAAATGGGTGAGGGAAAGGTGCACTTGGGCATGGTCGTCGCCTGCCTTGGCCAAGGTGCCTATGGAATGGAAAGGCAAGGCTAAGGTGCTCAAGGTGCATCCTAAGGCACCAGACGGCTC
Organism: Persicaria tinctoria; assembly: GCA_037127255.1. Taxonomy (NCBI): domain Eukaryota; kingdom Viridiplantae; phylum Streptophyta; class Magnoliopsida; order Caryophyllales; family Polygonaceae; genus Persicaria; species Persicaria tinctoria. Next base: position 11,095,303 of record JBANSL010000007.1, on the reverse strand, counting down.
GCCTTTTATGTATATATAAAGAAAACTCCACTGGGCCTTCCAAAATATGTTATTTTCAAATCTTTTCATATCTTTTTTTTTTTTAAATTTTGGGATATATCTTTTAAACAATGTTTAAGATTTTATAAAGTAATAATGTATCCTCCCCCTTTTTGTTCTACCTATGCGTCTGCCTTCTTCCTTCTTCACAAACCCTGCCTCCTCCTTCCCTTCTCTATACTTCTCCCTTCCGGTGGAGTTGATTGCTGTTGAGTTGCTGGAACTGGATGCTGAGCTTCTGCTCTTTGGGTCGCTCCATTCATCTGCTCTTTGGATTCTCTCTTCTAAAACACTACAAGGTCAAAGTCTGTTGATGAAGGTGATGGAGACTTCGCTCCATGTCTCATCATTGAGGAAGAAGATGATGCAGTAACTTGATGATTTTGCTTGTCCAACTCCCTAACCATCCGCCTCATTCAACTTTTTGTCTTTCTTTTCATTAATCTCCTATGATTTAGACTTGCATTTAATACTTTCTGATGCTTTAGACTCGGTTTTCTTACTTGCTTAGTACCCAAAACTTGCTTTTAGTACAGTCTTATGTTTTCAATTTTGTTTTTATTTCATCATGGACATGTTTTATAGTATTAAACTTGAAAGAAATCAAGGTGTAAGGTGTTTTGAGATGTTTTATGTAAAGTTGATTGCATGTGCCTCTAAGGCTCGGTTAAGCTATAGGCTTGTGCTTGTCCATCTCTTTGAGTCACTTGACTTCTAGCTTTTTTAACCACTGGTTTGGTGGAGGTAAACTGTCCTTGTCTCCAAATTATTGCATCTAAGTTGTCTAATTGGTCAAAAGAAACTCATACCCCGGACACGTGAATCACAAGAAGTTCTTTCTTTGGTCTTATCAGAGATTCTTCTATTTCACGACAGTTATATAATATATATAGGACGCATTTGGTATATGGATATTTTTTTATTCATGATTTGGCAAGCCATAACGATTCATATTGATTATGAAATCCTCTTAACCAAAAATAAATAGAAATTCTAGTAAAAAAATATGATCCGTTGAATGCTTAAGACTGCCATTAATTATCTTCCCTTGTGCATTATGGTCCTCCATATTTGAATCCTTACATGCAGAATAGAGAAATGATCTACACACTAGTCGTTTTGGCATGACCCAATTCCCAAAACCTTTTCTTTAGTAGGATTGCTATCCATGCTCCATTGATTATAATAATGTTGCATCTTTTTTCAGGTATTTCCTGAGTACAGATTTGGATGGATAGTTACAGCCTTTACAGAGGCTATAACATCGGAACTTGGTAAGAAATATTTTGGCAGATGACATTATAGAGTCCAATTGCATTTATACTTAGTACTCCCTCCTATCATAAATGTTTGATGTTTTAGCTTGCTAATTTTGATCAACAATGTTTCAGAATTCAGATGTTTTAGATTTTGAATGTAGTGAGTTATGAGGTTTCTTATGGGAATCAACACTGTTTACTTTTTCCTTTCCACCTATTGGGCGTGAAAGGTGGTTGTAATTAATAAGTAGGAAAACTTGGATTTAAATAGAAAACGGGGTGATTTTGGATCTGTTTGCATCGCCACGCATTATGGTTTGTAATTCACATTGGTAAATCTCACATTATAATGCAATGTTATGCATTATAAATCATAATGTGTGGCGATCCAAATAGACCCTTTGTTTAATTGTTAGCTTTCTTAAAAACCATGTCAAAGGATAAAACATCAAATATTGATGATCAGATGGAGTACATGGTAGAAGAATGTTCATAACTTCTCTACATTGTGTTAGATGACTATAACCATGGCACCTATGAACACCATGGCACCTTTGAACAAAACAAATACCATGAATTAGTTGCTGCAATGGTGTTGGACAAAATGATGCAAGCATCATGGTTTGAACCTTTCATTTGCACAGGTTTTCCCATTTGCTCACCGATTTTACTCTTTCTCAATGATTGCTTGAGAAAGGCTACTCACACGCTAGGAAAATAATCACAACCCTTCATTTCTCAATGGATACTTTTGTATAACACATACTAAATGATGTATTATAAATGCATATTATTTTGAGATTACTTGATTATCCTTGAAGACTTTGTACAGGAAGCCAAAAATTCAGAGAGAACCGCCAACAATTTCCGTGGCAACAAACAAGTCAAGGTTCCTAAAGTTTTCTGGGTATAGAATTTGTTTCAATCCTGAGATATGCTTCAATTTCAAACAACGCAGACCTAAAGTTTACTGTCAAATATCTTTTTCAGGAATTGACGACTGAGCAGGTGTTGACGATGCAATTTTGTGCTGGGTATAAGGTATAAGTATAACTCCATCCAGCCTAATTACTTCTGCACTGATGGTTTTGATACATCATGCATGTATTAATGTAGAAATAGTTCCTGGAAATTGTCATATATTTTGCATTTTCTGAATATCAGTTTATATATTAATAGCAAGTGTAGAGTGCAGACTAAAGCATTGATGCTTTAAGCATAAAAAATTCAAGATAAATATCTCATATATACAATACATAGAACAATGGAAATCATTGAATTTGTGATAGCATGTATATTTGCGCTTATATTAGAATAGTTTCTACTATGAACAAAAGCAGGTGCTTGAGATTCAATATGCATGCATGTATTTTTCTCTTTTTCGATCAAAAGAAGGTGCTTGACACACCAAACAGGCTAAAGACCAACCAGTGACGAAGCCACCACTGGAGCCACACCATATAATTGATCTGGTCCACCAATTTTGGGCTTGTAATAGATGTTTTATTATGATCTCCCCTAGTCATCTAGGAATTTTGAGATGCCAAGGTTCCAAGTGTAAGATCATAGTAACCCATCAACTTCTGATCTTATACTTGCAATAGGCTTTACAAAGGTAAAATGGGCATCATCATTGATGGCATAGCCGTAGGTGTTTGATGCTCTTTTTGCCTTTGTGTGTATGTCTGACTTCTGATGGCATTGGCCTGAGGTGACAGGATCTGCACAGCCCTAGTGGCCCTAACTTGCATTGGAACCGAGCCATAGACTCTCTATGAGCTCCCGTGGTTAGAGGGTTTCCCTCATTTTGTACACATGTTCCCCACGGCAAACCTTCCTCTTGTACATATTTCTCTAAAAGTTTTCAATAAATTTTAACCATTAAAATCCAAAAAAAAAAATATGATAATCATTTATGATTTGTATCCACAAGTCTTAACCTTACCGATTGAACTTGAATATGATTTCTGTCATGATTCTCCTAGTTACTTTTTTTTTTTGGTAAACGATTCTCCTAGTTACTAGGCTAGACTACTGTTCCTCTATTTTATCACATGGGACTCTGTTGGCTTCTCGCTGAGTCGCTGGGGTATGCCCCATGTACTTGTACAGCTGTACATACTCCTTTTTTTTTTTTTTAAATCTATATATTTACATTTTGAGTAATTTGTCTTTAATGATAATCATTCTTTACTTACTAATAATTTATTTAGTACCATTACATTGTGTTTAAAGAATGATACTACGTACTGTATAGGATTAATATGAACCTGCACACGATTTTACACATTCAATGGGAATTAGATATTAAAGTTTCCTGTTTTGATATACAAATCATAACCTTGTCCCTTGAGACTTGAGAGTATTAAATTTGGCCATTTTGAAGTAATCAGAAAACATGTAGTATACAACAACGGTAGCTGATGCAACTTGGATTTGAAGTTTATGTGATTTCTGCCTGTAGTTTCAAAATGTATAGCTTGTTCAGAAATCTTGAGACCTGCTTACAGATAAGTTTTGGAAATTGCATGTGAACTTGTAGTAATCCTCTTTACATGGCGGACTAGTGATATTGTTTGGAAAGAACCATGTGCTCAAAAAATGCTAAAGATGGCAATGTCAGCTATGGAATGGCTTTTTTTTTTTTTAAGAAAACCTATTTATATGAAGTACAACAAGATTGAATTGAGTTTACTTAACAATAACTATTTAGCTTTCAGGTCGATGACTTGGATTCATTGAAGCAAGCAGGAATAGATTCAAAAAAGGTATGTTATCCTCTCAAATCACCTTATTGTGCAAGTCCTTCATTTTCCATCACAGCATCAAAGTAGCACTGTGACACTATTCTTTCTTGTTTCTTATGAAAAAAGAATAATCCCTTATTAGATTTATTGACGAGAAAGAAATGGATGACAATCAATTTTCGAATAAATAACCCCAGTGAAAATTTTCTGTTGGTTAATGGCTTGAGGTAAACTTTATCTTGCATGTTAGCTTCTCAAGGTAAAGTTCAAGGAAAAGGAAAAGGATCAATGTCCACCCTCCACATATTCATTCTTGTATCTTTCCTCTTAGCTTTCTCCAAAGCTTATAAAAAATTTAAAGGAAGTAGATATGTGGATGCTGTTGCTTCTGATGTGTTTTCTGGGATTGGACATCCCATTCTTAACAATTTGCTGCTCTGAGTCTGCTCCGAGGCTTTTAAATCATGTTATCTGATGGATCTTGGATCTGTACATGCATAGGTTGCAAGCACATTAATACAAGTATTTGCTAGCATGATTTTCATCCATGGCTTTGTGCATGGAGATCTACATCCTGGCAATGTCTTAGTTGTTCCACAGGGACAGAAGGACTTCAGCATAGGTATGTTCTTTAGCCTATATTGAGTTTTGCCTGTTTCTTGATTACTGGATGAACTGCAGTCCTTGTAATTGATTTAGGTTCAATCTGTTCTTACTCATGGTGCTATCGTAATTAGTACTTCTGGACCATGGTATCTACAAGGAATTGGATGAAGGATTCAGACTGAACTACTGCCGGCTCTGGGAGGCACTGATTCTGCGGGATTCAAATAAAGTTCAGGAGCTTGGTGAACAATTTGGTGTTGGTAAATACTCCAAATATTTACCTCTAATATTCATTGGGAAGACGATCAACAGGTGATAACCTTTAGCATAATTCATTCCCGACATGTTGGCCTTGTTTTAAAGGTTTACATAAAAATAGAAGATACATGACCGAAACATATTCTGAAAATAATTATATTCAAAATATTAAGTCCTTACAAGTTACAATAATGAGTAAAAGACAATGAAGCAGAGTGAGGATAAGCAATCCAAAAACATTGCAAATGTCTTGCAAACAACATAACTAAACTTAGGTTCAAAAGAAGAGCATAATCAAGCTAAAGTGCAAACACATATTAGTGTATGCAATCCATAACAAAGATGTCCCCGTGTCTGTGGGTACCGGTCAGGTGGAGTCTGGGAGGGAGAGATCGAGAGTCAGATATAGAGGGGCATTGGAGTGAGGGAAATTTAGGGTTTTAATTTGCATCAATTTTTTAAATAAGAAAAAATATGTTCTCGTATCCCGTGTCCAAAATGTTTTCATGTGTCTTGTCGAACATGTGATACATCCTCTAGGTGTGTCGGGGGATCGTAGTGTTGTTAGGTACCTGTTGGTGAATGAATACCATGATAAGATTTGGCCATGAATGATGCAAAAGATCTTTATTATAAATACGGCATAAAATCTACGGCATATACATGAATGGTGATTTGGAAAACGAAAGGAGGCATAGTAACTATCTGTTACTTAATCACAGGAATGGACTACTAACATGCTATAGTGCCCATCCTACCTTCCAAATAGTCCTAGGCTTACAAAATTGAAGACATTTCTACATTGATGGAATCTGACATTATTGGGTGCTTCTGGATGCGTAAATCAGGTTAATATATTTCCCCTATGATTTTTTCCTTCCAGTAAATCAGCTCTTGGCAAGGAAATATCCACCGAAGAGAGAAAAATGGTCAAAGAGCAGTGGAAGTCACTGAAAATTGAAGACATTTCTACATTGATGGAATCTGCGCCCCCTGATTTTCTGACTATATTGCGTACCGAGTATGTTGCCAACTTTCACTTTTCTCTTGCAGAGATAGATAACTGAGACTTTCATATACCATATATTTCTCTTACAGCGATCTTCTAAGATTTCTGCTCGGGAAATTGGGCGCTCCTCGACATTACCGGCTTCTAGCATATGCCAGATATGCAGTGCACGGCCTTTCTACTAGAAATAAATCTGAATACAGTTCAGGTTAGAATTATATGCCTTTGGCAGATCCAGTTCTTTGTCATCCTTCAGTGAAACTCATTGTGGGTATCCTGTTTGAGGAAATATGAGAATACAAAATCAATGAGTTATGAGTCAAACTGGGCAAGCTCTTATGTGGTTCCTTTTTCAGTCCAACTCAAATGACATGTCCAATTTTGTGAAATGTAGTGTTGGCTATGGACGCTTTCTACTCCCGACTGAAGCCAAATTTGCATTACCTTCAACTGAGGTTTATTTTAGGTGAGGTTGGAATGTGATTCTCCTCAAATGACCAATCTCTGTTCAAAAGGCTGCAAACCAATTCAGTTACTCTTACTTTGCATTGCAGGATTACTTGAACTGCTTGCTTGGATGAAAGATCTAAGGTATTTTCTTATAGAATACCTCATGAAACTCAAGTTTTCAAGGTGCCTCCCTGTGTTGTCTTGATCAACTACTAATGGTGTTGATAAATATTTTCACAAAACAAACCAATAGATCATTTTATGCTTCTTATCCGGGGATAAGGTATTGTAAATTCTGTTGAGAATCCTACTATTATTATAGGAGTATAAGGTATCATATTTGGTAGTCTCATTGGTAAGTACCAGTTCAAGATCCATAATTATAAGATCACTACCTGATGCATGGATGCATAAATTACTATCAGCCATTTGCAACGCCTCTTTTAAGTTTGAAGTTACGGGTACGATTTGCCTGATCTTGACCCTTTGGACATCCCTAGATCTTCAGATTGTCAAGTTGTTCATCTTCTATTTTCCTCGAAAAGTTTCCAATTACCTACAGAAAATTGAAACAGTCATGAGGTCAGTCTGCACTCTGCATATATATTGCGGGATTACAGACTCTGACCTCATCATTGTGTTTCAATGCAATGCATAAAATACAGGTGTATCGTACAAACAAAGTCAAGAAGCTCAAATACAGAAATGTTGTCAGTCGTAAATGGCATAGGAAGTCTTTGCGGAAATGCTATGCAAAATCAACATGCCCTTGTGCAAGACCTTGCATAACATTTATGTCTCTCCACTACAACGGTCATTCGGGTCGGGTTCGGATCGGGTCATTTCAGGTTTCGGGTAAAACAGGTCCCAGGTAGATTCGGGTTGACTCGAATCGGGTTTGAACCGGTTTCGGGTCAAGTAGATTTCGGGTTTGTCGATTTTTTCTTTTTTAAATTAAAACAATCATGATTTAGTAATTTCGCGATAATTTTAAAATGCTAAAATTAAAGACGTGGTTCATAAGTTCCAGTGCTTGTAATTATATACTATATCTAATTTAAAATATTTGATTTTTATTATTTCTCGTAATTTTTAATAAAATTTAAAAATATATAAAATATCAAATTTTGAAATATTTTTTTTAAAATAAGTTCATGCAATTAGTAATAAGCATAGAGGTGTTTTAATATTTTTAGAGTTTTTATCTTATTAAAAAAATGCGATGAAAAATAAAAAATCAAATACTATAGATCAGAGGGAATATTACATAAACCTATGAATATAGCAGCAAGTGCACAAAATTCATCTCAAAATGTGTTGTAACATTAGACACATATGCTCTTAAATTACTTAAATGGTTCATGCTCTTTATATAAACCAATTTAAACATGCTCTTTAATCTTTATACATGCTATATATAGAAGATAATGTATTTAACTAACTAATTCCAATTTAGACATGATCTTAAATTACTTAAATGGTTAATGAACTCAATCCAATTAGCTTATGTGGAATTCGAACCCATGTCTTTGTGCATGAGCACATTGCTCTCCCATTTGAGCTAATAGACTAAAATCGTTTGATGACCAAAGATAAGGCTTCAATTAGGAACAAACCGAAATATGGTAGCTTGACCATCTGAAACAAGCTCTGGGTGATAATGGTTTAGTTAGGTTCTTGACTGTATGTTACTGCTGTAAGCTAAGGATGCCATACATTTTAGGTGCAAGCCACTGTTGTCATACATTTTGTTGGGGTGTAATACTGTAATCTATTGCTTTCAGACATTTTGCTACTGATGTCTTATATATGTGTCTGTGGGTGTAAGCTATAGTTGTCATACATTTTACTGGATTTTGTTAGTGCTTTGGGTGTAAGCTACTAGTGTCATTGACATAGTTTTTTTAGACAAATTCAGTCCTTCAACGAATCTGCAACCACGATTTGTAACCCCTAACTCGAATTGCAACCCAATTTCACACTAAACCCTAATTTTCGAAAACATATTTTTTAGAGACAGATTTTTCACAAACTTTACATTGAACATCCAATTATCATCTCAAGAAAACCACGAATTATCATCTCCGAAAACAGATTTTTCACGGACAGATCTTGACAAGTTTACATTGAACATCTATTTATCATCTCAAGAAAACCACGAATCTGAAACCCCAAATTCCAAACTAAAACTCAAAAAAACTTATCAACCTCAAACTCGAATTGCAACCCAATTTCACACTAAACCCTAATTTTAGAAAAGGGGTTCGAAGCCTCAGTCATACCTGGCAGCCTCGCACCACCCTCTTCCGACGGATTCGGCTTGGTGCGGCGCGGCGCAACCTCCTCCTCCTTGTGGTCACCTCCTTGCTATGTCGTTCTTCTTACTTCCTCGTCTATGTTGAGCTTCTTTCCTTCTTTTCTTTCTTTCTTTTTTTTTTTAATAAAAAAAACTATCGGAGCTGTTAAGGGTGTGTTTGGATTCCAAATGCATTATGTTTATAATGCAAAACAATAAGATGGTGTTTGTTTAACACGTTTCTAAAGTTGTTTAAATAGGGGGTTTTTGGATTTCACGATATATTAATTATAATGCAATTATTTTATCTATTTTTATGTGACTATTTGGTTAAATTACCACTTTATCTCGATTTTTATGAGATTTTTAATTTTACAACCAACCGCTCACATAAAACGAGGTAAAATAATTGTATTGTAATTAAAATATAATGGAATCCAAACACACCCTAACTATAACATGGGAAGGGCACGAGGCGAAATTAACTTAAAACTTAGGGGCACCCGACGAAATTGGCTAAAATGGTTGGTTGATGGGGAATTGATGATCGATGTTTATCTTAAAAGCAATCTTTATTATGTGCAGGAGTGCAATTAATCAATATGTAACGGGGGTGAAGAGCATGGCGTGCAACGTGCTCAAACTGATGGCAGATGGATTGAGAATCCGTCCAAGAGACGTGTTCAGCAAGCTTCTAATGGACGAGCAGAGTGATTCGCTGTTTTGGGTAAACCATTACCCGCCGTGCCCAGACCTCCATGCTTTCAAGGACCGAGACTTGGTCGGATTTGGGGAGGTCTGACCAAGTCTCGGCCCTTGAAAGCATGGAGGTCTGGACACGGCGGGTAATGGTTTACCCTAAACAGAGAATCACTCTGCTCGTCCATTAGAAGCTTGATGAACACGTCTCTTGGATGGATTCTCAATCCATCTGCCATCAGTTCGAGCACGTTGCACGCCATGCTCTTCACCGCCGTTAAATATTCATTGATAGCACTCTTGCAGTCAATCAAGATTTCTTTTAAGATAAACATCGATCACCATCAAACCCTGAAATCGGCGAAAACCCTCAAGATTTCAGGTATGAAAAACTAGAACCCCCACATTCAAAACAATTAAATAAAATGGTTGGTTGATGGTGAATTGGTGATCGATGTTTATCTTAAAAGCAATCTTTATTGTGTGCAGGAGTGCAATCAATGAATATACTAACGGCGGTGAAGAGCATGGCATGCAACGTGCTCGAACTGATAGCAGACGGATTGAGAATCCATCCAAGAGACGTGTTCAACAAGCTTCTAATGGACAAGCAGAGTGATTCGCTGTTTAGGGTAAACCATTACCCGCCGTGCCCAGACCACCATGCTTTCAAGGACCGAGATTTGGTCGGATTTGGGGAGGTCTGACCAAGTCTCGGTCCTTGAAAGCATGGAGGTCTGGGCACGCCGGGTAATGGTTAACCCTAAACAGCAAATCACTCTGCTCGTCCATTAGAAGCTTGTTGAACACGTCTCTTGGATGTATTCTCAATCCATCTTCCATCATTTCGAGCACGTTGCACGCCATGCTCTTCATCACCATTACATATTCATTGATATCACTCATGCACCCAATCAAGATTTCTTTTAACATAAACATCGATCACCATCAACCAACAATTTTATTTAATTGTTTTAAATGTGGGGGTTCGACCACCAACTCAAACCCTGAAATCGGCGAAAACCCTCAAGATTTCAGGTATGAAAAACTAGAACCCTCACATTCAAAATAATTAAATAAAATGGTTGGTTGATGGTGAATTTGTGATCAATGTTTATCATAAAAGCAATCTTGATTGTGTGCAGGAGTGCAATCAACGAATATCTAACGGCGGTGAAGAGCATGACGTGCAACGTGCTCGAGCTGATGGGAGATGGATTGAGAATCCATCCAAGAGACGTGTTCAGCAAGCTTCTAATGGACGAGCAGAGTGATTCGCTATTTAGGGTAAACCGTTACCCGATGTGCCAAGACCTCCATGCTTTCAAGGACCGAAACTTGGTCGGATTTGGGGAGGTCTAACCAAGTCTCGGTCCTTGAAAGCTTAAAGGTCTAAGCACAGCGGGTAATGGTTTACCCTAAACAACGAATCACTCTACTCATCCATTAGAAGCTTGCTGAACACGTCTCTTGGATGGATTATCAATCCATCTGCCATCAGTTTGAGCACGTTGCACGCCATGCTTTCACCGCCGTTACATATTCATTGATAGCAGTCCTGCACCCAATCAAGGTTTCTTTTAATATAAACATCGATCACCATCAACCAACCTTTTTACTTAATTGTTTTGAATGTGGGGGTTCGACCACCAACTCAAACCCTGAAATCGGCGAAAACCCTCAGGATTTCAGGTATGAAAAACTAGAACCCCCAAATTCAAAACAATTAAATAAAATGGTTGGTAGATGGTGAATTTGTGATCGATGTTTATCTTAAAAGCAATCATGATTATGTGCAGGAGTGCAAACAACGAATATCTAACGGCGGTGAAGAGCATGGTGTGTAACATGCTCGAATTGGTGGAAGATGGATTGAGAATCCATCGAAGAGACATGTTCAACAAGCTTCTAATGGATGAGCAAAGTGATTCGCTGTTTAGGGTAAAACATTACCTGTACTGCTCAGACCTCCATGCTTTCAAGGACCGAGACTTGGTCGGATTTGGGGAGGTCTGACCAAGTCTTGGTCCTTGAAAGCATGGTGGTCTGGGCATGGCAGGTAATGGTTTATCCTAAACAGCGAATCACTCTGCTCGTCCATTAGAAGGTTGCTGAACACGTCTCTTGGATGGATTCTCAATCCATCTGCCATCAGTTCGAGCACGTTGCACGCCATGCTTTCACCGCCGTTACATATTCATTGATAGCACTCCTGCACCCAATCAAGGTTTCTTTTAAGATAAACATCGATCACCATCAACCAACCTTTTTATTTAAATGTTTTGAATGTGGGGGTTCGACCACCAACTCAAACCCTGAAATCGGCGAAAACCCTCAAGGTATCAGGTATGGAAAACTAGAACCCCCACATTCAAAATAATTAAATAAAATGGTTGGTTGATGGTGAATTTGTTATCGATGTTTATCTTAAAAACAATCTTGATTGTGTGCAGGAGTGCAATCAACGAATATCTAATGACGGTGAAGAGCATGGCGTACAACGTGCTCGAACTAATGGCAGAAGGATTGAGAATCCATCCAAGAGACGTGTTCTGGAAGCTTCTAATAGATGAGCAGAGTGATTCGCTATTTAGGGTAAACCATTACCCGCCGTGCCCAGACCTCCATGCTTTCAAGGACCGATACTTGGTTAATGGTTTATCCTAAACAGCGAATCACTCTGCTCGTCCATTACAAGTTTGCTGAACACGTCTCTTGGATGGATTCTCAATCCATCTGCCATCAGTTCAAGCACGTTGCACGCCATGCTTTCACCACCGTTACATATTCATTGATAGCACTCCTGCACCCAATCAATGTTTCTTTTAAGATAAATATCGATCACCATCAACCAACCTTTTTATTTAAATGTTTTGAATGTGGGGTTTCGACCACCAACTCAAACCCTGAAATCGGCGAAAACCCTCAAGATTTCTGGTATGAAAAACTAGAACCCCCTCATTCAAAATAATTAAATAAAATGGTTGGCTGATTGTGAATTTGTGATCAATGTTTATCTTAAAAGAAATCTTGATTGTGTGCAGGAGTGCAATCAACGAATATCTAACGGCGGTGAAGAGCATGGCGTGCAGCGTGCTCGAACTGATGGCAGATGGATTGAGAATCCATCCAATAGTTGTGTTCAGGAAGCTTCTAATGGACGAGCAGAGTGATTCGCTGTTTAGAGTAAACCATTACCCGCCATGCCCAGACCTCCATTCTTTCAAGGACCGAGACTTGGTCACCAAGTCTCCATGCTCTCAAAATTATATTTACATTGTACATGTTTAATAATTAATTTTGAATGGATATCAGATCATTTATTTTCACCGTTATAACTTTTGAAATTCTTTTTTTATATTAAATGTCAAATTAGATGTCTTTGTAGTTTCTATGTCATTTTATTCCTAATTGAATGGCAAATTAGATGTCTTTGCATATACAAGGATGTTGATGTATGAAAGGGAGGTGATCGAATGATTTATATTAGCGGAACAGACAAATTAAAAAGACACAAAAGCTTAGGAGAATGGTGAACAGAAAAAACCGAGCATCAGGTACCCATTTTGATTTAACTAATCATATTTTTAGCAATTTTGTAACTAAATTGTATGTATGATGGATTAATGGTTTTGAAACAGTGATTTTATTTATTTATTCATAAATTATAGACCGGTTCTATTTGATTGCCAAAACCATATCAACCTATACCAAGGTAAGAATGCTCGAAGAAAGGTCAAAGGCCCACACTCTAATATTTTATACAATGATTTGTGATCATATACCGAATTGGTGAGATTATCTATTTTTTTAAAGTTTATTCATCTAAATATTATTTAAGTAGTTTCTCAAATTTGTTCGCATATATACAATATATATTTGGTCATAGTACCCTCAATCACACGTTTCTTCCTTTTCTGTTTTTATGATTATTATTGTACAATCTAAAACATATGTTGATATTTATTTTAATTTAGTTAACATTGCAACAGAGGAAGATGATAGAGGTCGCACGGAGAGAGCTCGGGAGGAGAGAGCATGATGAGAAAGTGGTGCAAATTGACAACTTGATTCAATAATTAGATTATAATAGATGTGCGAATTGAACATGATAGATTTTTGCTATAAACAAAGTAGTATATATGTGTGGCATCTCATGAACACAAATAAGTTTGAAGTTGATTCATGGACTTATAAATTAAAATACACAGTGTAGAGTATATATGTGTGGACTTATAGTGTATTATCTACACTTTTCGTACCCTGGCCAATTCAATACACATTGTGGTATATATATTGAAATTACACTATGATTCGAAGTTTCCCGCGGGGCACGTCATGTGGGAGGGATGGGTTCCGTGCTCAATATCTTTTTGATTGTTTGGGTGGGGCTGCTGTTGCTATTGCGGATGATTTGATCTCCTCTATTACTCGGGTGGTCAATCTTTTCCTTGAAGGTCGTTGTCCGCGGGATTTGGGTGAGTATATTACTAGTGCTCCGCCCACGCCGCTTGTTAAACCAGGTGGGGGCATACGTCCTATTGCCGTTGGCACTATTTGGAGACGTCTTGTCTCTAAGGTTGGTGCTTGTTTAGTCGGTCCCTCTTTGTCTAGTTATTTTTCCGGTCTTCAGTTTGGGGTCGGGGTATCCGGTGGAGGAGAGGCTATTCTACATGCCTTGAACCGGTTTGTTGAGGCTCGTGGCGGCGAGGAGGGTCTGTCTATGTTATTGGTGGATTTTCAGAATGCCTTCAACTTAGTTGATCGTGTGTCCATGTTACAGGAAGTTCGCCGTCACTGCCCGACTCTATCACGATGGGTGGAGTTTTCTTACAAGGCACATCATAGCACAATAAATTGAAAGCATAAAATGTGGAACTCACGAACCCTTTCAATCTATCAAAGAGTCTAGCATGACTCTCTGCAGGAGGAATATGATACCACCAACACAGTTCCGCTGGTGGCTTTTCAAAATAGCAATCAAAAGGATCAACATATACACCATTAACTTCAAAATTGCAAAAGTTTACCTTTATTACCTCTTTAGCCTCGGCTGATGGCTCTAGACCTGGTTCATCATTAGGCGAGATCAGAATGGATGGTGCAGATGGAGTAGGAGACACATCACATGTAACCTCATGCGTCGACTCATGAGATTCCAAGCCAGGAAGCACTAGACCATCTCCTCCATCATCTAAGAAACTATCATTGTCTGCAACCAATTCCTCATCTTCTTGTTCGAAGCTCCTTTCTTTCTCACCTTTTGCACTTAGAATTTGAATGAGTTGGTTCATTTGTTCCTCCAATTTTCCGATTCGGCTCATGTTTCTTTCCTCTAACTGCTGCAACACTTGTGTGAGAGTTCGGATTGATACTTCCTGCTCAACCTGTCGACTCATGTTGTAGAAAAAATCCCAAATCTCAAAGAGTCCCATATCTAATAGGCCTCCATTACTCATGGACTCAGCAAGATTCCGTGTTTCAGCATTCATCCCATCAAATATGCAAACACACATCTCCCGCACACCATATTGATGACCCCATGAACCAAGGTCATTAACATACTCATGCAATCTAGTGAAATATTGGTGAAAGTTCTCACCTTCAAACTGCAACAATCTCAACATCTTAAAAAGTTAGTAGCAAGGGTGTTGTGAACCGTAAGATAGGTTCACAACGAAGTTAGATATATAAACAAAAATTAATAAATACACAAAACAAAGAAATAAACTTGAGTCCCCGGCAACGGCGCCAATTTGATGAGCGGTTTTTAGTCGCATAAACCGTATCAAAATAAAACTCAAACCTACAAACTAGTATAGCAAGCAAGTAAGAGGTCGATCCCACAAAGAATCAAGTATTTCTCAGCAATGTGTATTTACCAATTAGTAGAACCAATTAGTAGAAGGGGGGTTTTGATTGATTGAAATAGAAAGAAAGCAAAATAAACTATAAACAGATTGATGCAAAACAATTTAGAGAAGATCGTTCTACCTACAACTATCCACTTTATTTGGTTGAATTGATATTGTAACTTCCTCTTGTCCTTTAGTTTTCCTATGAATGCCCTTGTCCCGACCTAATATAGTTACTAGTCCAATCAGTCCTAGAAACCCTTATCAATCGAACAGTCCCTAAAGAAGGATTTAACCCAATTGATAGCTTTAAGTCCAGAGATTAGCCAAGGTATTTGCAGTCCCTAAAGAGGGATTTAACAACACATCCAACTTCCTACCCATCCAATTAGTTCAATCAGCCCTAAAGGGATAAGTTTGCCACTTGGGTTAAGGTTCACAATCAGGAATCTACAAAACCCTAACAATTGAATTGATCTAACAAGTTGGCCAGACGAGAAAGAACAAAACAATAAACAATCAAGCACAAAGAAGTTGAAGCATTCAATATAGGAAATAAGGAACAAGATTCAGAAACTCACAATCAATCCAAATAAAGCTTCAAATTGCAAGTAGAACGAAGAGAGTTTAGTCGCCCATGGCGAACATCGCTCTCTCTCTAATTGTCTGATAGAACATAAGAATAGAATGGAAGTTATGAAAAATAACATAAAAGTGGCCTAATAAAACATCCAAGTCGGCCCTCCAAACAAAATAGAACAACTAGGGTTTTTCTCAAAACGGCGCAGCGCTGATGACCCGTGCGGCGGGCGCAGCAAACCATGCGGCGGGCGCAGCATGAATACCGCCCCTGGCGGCGGGCGCAGCAAACCATGCGGCGGGCGCTGCATTGGTCTTTCACGGAAATTCCGTCTTGAATCAGCTCTCGACGTCAACATGAAAGTTGTAGCCCTCTGAAAGAGCTTTCCAACGCATGGTCATAATAGTCGATCGGACAACCGAGGCCTGCAGAAAGTGCAAAACAAGTTCAGCATGTCTGGCGACAACTTCTGCAGACTTGTTCTTCGTTTAGGTTCGCTTCTTCTTCTCAGGACCTCTTGAGATCTTCATGTAAGCTTCTTCGATCAACTAGACATTCTCATCCAATGCGTTATCAACCCATGTCTCCTCCTCGGATCCACGATTACCTGAAATAATCAATAAAAGCATGTAGATTCCGACTCCAACCACACAGAGAACAAATATGCAAATTATACTTAAACCATGCATGATATGTATCATAACTAAGCTAAATGCAACCTATTATAACTCTCTAAATGCATGCTATCAACCGACCTTGTGGCGAAGAGAGTGACTAGGACCATAGAGCTTATAGACTCCGTCGCAAGGATTGAGGATCCACAGTGCGAGTTGCTTCTGCTTCGGGCTTGTACGGGTATTTCGAAACTTTACTTTGCTTTGCGTACTTGTTCCCCGCGTGTCTTTGG
Organism: Persicaria tinctoria; assembly: GCA_037127255.1. NCBI lineage: Eukaryota > Viridiplantae > Streptophyta > Magnoliopsida > Caryophyllales > Polygonaceae > Persicaria > Persicaria tinctoria. Next base: position 11,078,598 of record JBANSL010000007.1, on the reverse strand, counting down.
GCCGGCCCAGCTCTCCTTCGATGCGGCACTCCGTTCTAGCTTGGAGCGTATTGTCACTGCGTCTGGGCCTGGGTTTGGTGATTGGCAGTGGCGGCTTGCCACCTTCCCTTTTCATTTTGGTGGGCTCGGAGTATATGCTGCTGGGGATGTCCTACATTATGTTTTTTTGGCGTCTCGTTTGCAGTCTGCTAAGTTGCAGGCTAAGCTCCTAGGCCCTTCTGATATTATTGCTGCTGGTCCTACTTTTGATGATGCTTGTCGTGCTTTTAATGAGACTACAGGTTCTGATATTCTACGCGATCCTAGTGAAATCGCTGCCCTCAAACTTATGAAGAAATTGGCAGATATATATTTCGCAAAGGTTGCTGCTACATCAGACTCTGTTTTCTCTTTGACTCCGCGACAGGTGGCATTGTGGAAGTCTAAGCAAGGTACTCACTCCTCTGATTGGTTGCGTGCAGTTCCTATTTCTGGGCTGGGGCAGACTATGAATGGAAGGACCTATCGTAGTGTGCTTAGCTATCGACTGGGTGTTCCGTTGTTCACGATGTCTAGGCCTTGTTCAGCTTGTTCCCGGGTCAATAATGGTGATGTCTATGGAGATCATGCTGTGTCCTGTCCTGGTACCGTGGGAATTAAACATCGACATAACCTTGTGCGTGACGCCTTATTGTATATATGTTTTAGGGCTGGGATTTTTGCTGGTAAGGAAGTTGATATCGGTTTGGTCGATGGGCATGATAGGTCTCTACGTCCGGCAGATTTGCTTCTTTATTCATGGGACAGAGGGCGTGATGTTTGTGTTGATCTGACAGGATCTTCCCCCTTGACTCAGTCGGGGATGTCTGACTTTGCCCCTGGTCGTGCTGTTGTTGATGCTGCTCAACGTAAGTGTGTTAAGTATCGTGATTTGTGCACGGCAGCGGGTTATGGTTTCCTGCCCTTCTCCTTCTCTTCGTTGGGTGAGCTGGATACGGAAGCTGTTGCCTTGCTGAAGCGGATTCATAAATTCTCTGTATCTCAGGATGTTGGGGCTCGGGCTGCATCTTATATTTTTACTAGACTTAGCTTTGTTATTGCTAAAGGAGTGGGTGCCCAGATAGTATCTCGGCTACCCACTAATTTCTTGTAAATTTGTTTTTTTTTTGTTTTTTTATAATAATTATTATAATAATAATAAAAAAAAAATAAAAAAAAAATAAAAATAAAAAATAATAATACAATGATATCGGAGAGATTAACTCATGTGCTCTATGTTACTGGTGACAATTCAGTAAGGTCTACTATAAGACATTGCGCGATTTCATATTTCCTTGGTGATTACTTCAAGTCGTTTTTTCTGCAATCTATGAATATCTTAACATTTTAAATCTTACGTGTTATTTCTTCGGTTATTTATAGACTAAATCCGATTAAATTGACATATTTGACACAAAAATTGTCCCGAGCGTAGCACGGGCATGCCACCCCAGTATATAAATAAAATGAAAAATGCAGTATCATCAATCAATTAATATTATAATAGCTAATACTAAAACGTATAAGTTTTTATATTTCGAATCTTGATGAAATTCGTTTATATGTCATACTTTGGTGCAATCTGACCTGCCTTTTTTTGACAAGTCAATTAATGGTAATCCAATATATTTAAGTCATGTCAAATAATAATCTATCTATTTTATCTCCATGTCATCCTATGTGTCTACCCTAATTGATGACTATAATTAATTTTATCATTTGAACAAAAAACATGTTTTGACTATAAATATTAACATGAATTTTAATATGTTAATAATTATTTTTAAAAATATTTTACATGAAACTATTTTATCCTTAGTTATTAAGATTGGATATGTTAGTTTAGGGTGACTTTTCGGAGTTTTTAAAAACTATATAAAATATCAACTTTTTTTAAATTATTTTTTTACAACTTAATATTTGTTGGTAATAAATACTCCCTCCGTTCAACAAAACTTGTCGTTTACTATTCACGCACGCTTTTTTAGAATGATAAAAACTATATAAAATATTCATTTAAAAAAAAAAATTTAACAAGTTTGTACTTATTAATAATAACTACGAAATTGTTAAAAAAATTTATTTAAAAAGTCGATATTTTATATAGTTTTTAGCTCCTAAAAAAGCGTGCATAAATAGTAAAACGTCAAGTTTTGTTGAACGGAGGGAGTATTAGATTATAAAAAATAATAATAAAAAAAGTTAATATATTATATAGTTTTTAGCTCCTTAAAATACGTGTTAAAAAGTCAAACGACATCCTTTTTGAATCGGAGGTAGTAGCTTAAAAAAGTTAATATTATATATATATATATATATATATATATATATATATATATATATATATATATATATATATATATATATATATATATATGGTGTGTTTTGAGTCACCTTCCTCCCTCATCTGAACAACACTGAAATATCTGGTTGGGTTGGTCGGTCAGCAATTATATTTTGAGTGGTAAGTGGTGGTTAGAGAAACTTCGCTACATTTTACCCACGAACATCGTTGATGAAATTCTGGACATCCCACTGTCCATATTTTCCTTTGAGGACCGTTTGTACTGGTGGCCTGACAGAGCGGGTTGGTTTACAACGTCAAGTGCGTATAAGCTTGCTGATCACTTTGCCTTCATCAAATCGTGATGACATAAATGCCTTGATTTGGCATATTGACGTTCCACCAAAGATAAAAAAAAAATTCTATGGAAAGTAAGTCAAGATGGTCTCCCTACTGCTACAAGGCTTGTCTTTAGGGGTATTTCCGTGCCTTCTACTTGTAGTCTTTGTAATTGTAACGGTGCGGCCGAGGACAAGGCTCACCTCTTAATAGAATGCCCTTTTGCCCGCTCTCTTTATCAACTTCCTCAATGAATTGACTCAACTTTAGCTAACATGATATATCGAGATCGGGATATAAAACCTATTATCTCCGTCTTAGGGCGAAACCTCAATTTTGAGGCTAAAATGGAACTCGCCTTTGCCTGGTGGAGTACTTGGTATACTCGGAACCAACTCGCGATCGTCTTTAAACAGATTCCTATCCCACAATGGGCCACTTCACTACAGTTCATTAAAAATCAAATCAACAATTGGAAAAAAAAGCTTAACAAACAGATGTCGATCTTGACATGGACCCCACACAGCTTACTAGAAAACACACGCAGTAAAGCAAAAGGAAAAAAGTAAAATATACTAAATGTCGCAAACCTTCTTTGAGAACCTTCAAATTAAATTTTTATGGCTCTTCGCTATCTAATAAGAACAGCACGGGTGGCGTCATTATCCGGGACTGGGAGGGCAAGCCTATATCCATAAATTATCACAAATTTGGTTCGCAAAGCCCACTCAAAGATGAAGCACTTGCTCTAAAACTAGGCATCCAACAGGCCATCCAACTCCGTATTGAGAAAATCCATATTGAGGGAGACTCCTCCATAGTCATAAATTATTTCAACAAAAATACTACATGCCCTTGGGAAATCGAACTGTTCGACGTAAAACTTTTACTATCGACTTTAAAAGGAGGGTCTTTGTGAGAACTATGATTACTTAGATCAATTGTAATTGAACAATGATCCGATGACGAGAAAGCTCCATTCTTCGTGCATAAAGTAGGGAAGACTTGTAGAATCTGATGTTGGACAAGTACACTATCTAATTTTTCTTTAATGTTGAACAATGATCTGATGTCGGATTTGTTGGGGCGCCCCCAATTTTATCGTTAAAACAACTGATTTCATTTAGATCTCCATAATGATGTTTGGGAGTGGGCTGCTTTGAATTAGTTGTGTCAGTTGATTCCAGAAGGCTTCTTTCTCACTATGATCCGGTGCATATACGAACCAAATCATACATGAATAATCTTTGTTTAGATTTGAATAATTGAGTGCTATAACTCTGGGACGATGACACTCCAGAGTTACAAATTCATGAGGCATTTGATATGATTTCCACAAAACACCAATACCATCCAACTTCCCGACAGCAGGAGACCAGACGACATTATCGAAGCCCGCTTTTTTCCAATCGTTTTCCTCCGGGACTTTATCAGTTTTTGTTTTTGCTAGAGCTAGTATTTGGATTGAATAGTTTATACACCAAGTGTGTATATCGGTCTAGAATGTTTTTTTTCTATGCCACGACAATCCCCAAAGCTAATTTTCATTGAACTATTTCTTTTGGGTTAATGTAAAATTTGTGACACCTTAACCCCGAAGTATTTGATCTATTTGATTTGGTGAGCAGTGGCGGAACCTCAAGCTTAACAATGAGGGTGCCGAATAAGAACTAATAATTTTTTTAGGGTTTGGAACCCGGTTAAACCGGGAGGCTCATCCCCACGCCTATTTTATTATTTAAATATGCAAAGTACAATTAGCATCATTGGATGTTCTAGATTCTTTTCTTTTGAAGAATGAATCAATTGTTATTAGCTTGCACTCTTTACCCATAACCTACAAAGATGAAGATTCATTTCATCAATTATTATTCATTTCAACATACCACTTGTTATTCATTTCATCAATTGAAGGACTAAATCCAATTGAACAATTGAAGTGAAACTGTGAAATTGAAGTGAAACTGTGAAAGACCCAATTACTGCAATTGAAGTGAAACTGTGAAAGACTAAAACTAAAAATCTATTGAAGGACTAAAACTAAAAATCTAAAACCAAAAAAAGGGAAACATGATTTCTAAATCCAATTCCTGCAATTGAAGTCTATCAATTACTAAATCCAATTGAACAATTGAAGAATTGAAGAATTGAAGAAAACTTACTAAATTAAAACTAAAAGTCTAAAGCCAATTGAAGAATTGAAGAAATTGAAGAATTGAAGAACACGTACTGGCGGCACTACGCTTTGCAAATCTGCAATTGAACAAGGCGGCGGACTGGTGCGGAGGCACGAGGCGGCGAACTGGCGGAGCGCAGGGCTGCAGCCTGCAGGCGGACTGGCGGAGGCGGACAGGCAGAGGCGGAGCGCAGACGGCGAACGAGGCTGTGTCGATTGTGTGGCTGTGTCGATTTACTCGGTTCGCAATTTATGGGCACATCCATGGGTAAACGAGGTGGTGGTGTAATGGCGGAACGGCGGCGAATGAGGCGTCGGAAGGCCGGGCAGCGAAGAGGTGGTGGCGTACAGCGTACTGGCGTGAATCTGGAAACTTGAAATGTGATTAATTAGTTTTGGGGAGATGGATAGGCAGAGCGGAGAGAAGCGTGTGGGGGCCATCATACTCTAATTCCCAAATATCCTTCCTTATTTTTTTTTCTCGGAAATTTCGCGAGGTACCCCTGGGGTATTGCAATTTTCGCGAGGTATACAACTCTTTTGCATATTTCGCGTGGTGCCCCTGTGGTTTTAAAACATTTCGCCTCGTGCCCTTTTCGGTTAGAGTTAACAGTTTTGCGTTTATTCCGTTAGTTTGCAAAAAAAAAAAATTTAAAAAGAAAGGAAGGAAGGTCGGAGATGCGATACAGCGAAGAGAGAGCGATGGAGACCAGCTGCTCGAACGGCAAAAGTACCCTGCTGCTCGAAGGTCGACTCAGACCTGCTGCTCGGATCCGCTGCTCAAAGTTTGGCTCACTGCTGCTGCAACCGAAGAAGAACCCTTCTGCGAGTGCTCGAAGAGTGACCGACTCTCGATTATAGCCAGGTGAGTATATGAACCTATAATCTAGGGTTTGGGGATTTGGGGGTTAGGATTGAGGGAGATGAGGACTTGGGTGCCAAATCCTCCACAAATCCTCCACAAATCGTTTTTTTTTTGGGGCCAGGGCCACCTCGAGCCCCCAAAACGTTCCGCCACTGTTGGTGAGGATCATCCATAAACTTTTGTTAACTTTACACATTATCTTTGATCGACGCAACATCCAAAAAGTAAGCTTCTAAAAAACAGCCGCACATACGCCACTCTTCCCTTGTCAGTAAAGTTATTGAGAATTGAACCAAGACCTTTGGATTTTAATTCTTCTTCCATCATTTCTTCATTACCACTTGATCTAAATAGAAGTCTTGTTTCAAATATTATTTAAATATGTTATATTACCTTAAAAATACTAAATATATGCCAAATATATACTCCCTCCGTAACGCAATATTTGTCCATTTGGCCACTTTTATTTGTAACAAAATATTTGTCCATTTGAACCTAATTAATGACAAAATTTTCTATTTTTATCCATTCATCTCATTAATTGTATTTGATTTTCAAGAAATTCTATTAATACTCCAACTTCCCATACTATTCTTTTTTTTTCATTGGTCCATTTTTTTTCCACATTATTTATTTGCTAAATTTTTAATTATTCTACTTTCTAATTGTAGCTTTCTTAAGAAGTGTGAAAACCCCCAAATGGACAAATATTGCGTTACGGAGAGAGTATATATATATATATATATATATATATAGGGTTGGGTTCAGGTAAGAAGCATACTAAGAATGAGAAGGAAAGAAGCAATTTAATTGGTCCACGTGTGCAAAATTAAATTAAAATTATGAGACACGCGGATTCCCCAAATTAATTAGTAACATCCACCCAAATTAATTAGCAACACCCCCACTCTCACATCCAAACTAATTAATTTGCACGCGCCAACTTACTAATTAATTAGAAATTGTACGTACATGTAAAAGGGTTCACATGAACTTTTAAAAATCATTTTTTGGTATTTTCACTTGTTAAAAAGATATAAAAAATATATATTTGGGTGTAATTTAATTTTATCTACACATAGACACCCACTTTGTATATGTTTTGTTGAAAAAAAATTTGACAAGAAGTGGTTCAACAATTTTATTCACAGTGGTTCGGCAATTTTATTCACATTGGTTCAGCAATTTTATTCACAGTGGTTCAGCAATTTTCTTCACAGTGGTTCAGCCAACTATTTAGTCACTGAACCAACTGAATCAACCTCTATTTAGTCACTGAACCAACCAATATTTAGTCATTGAACAATCCTCTATTTAGTCACTGAACCAACTATTTAGTCACTGAACCACCCTCTAATTAAACACTGAACCAACCGATTTAGTCACTGAACCAACCTCTATTTAGTCACTGAACCAACCTCTATTTAGTCACTAAAGAAGTGGTTCATCAAGCTACAAATAAGTGGTTCATGAAGCTATAAAGAAGTGGTTCATGGGCCTATAAGAAGTGGTTCATCAAGTTATCAAGAAATGGTTCATCAAGCTATAAAGACGTGGTTCATTGGCCTATAAGAAGTGGTTCATCAAGTTATCAAGAAGCGGTTCATCAAGCTACAAAGACGTGGTTCATTGGTCTATAAGAAGTGGTTCATCAAGTTATCAAGAAGTGGTTCATCAAGCTATAAAGAAGTTGTGAAAGAAGTGGTTCATCAAGCTATACAGAAGTGGTTCATTAAGTTATCAAGAAATGGTTCATCAAGCTATAAAGAAGTGGTTCATCAAGTTATCAAGAAGTGATTCATCAATATCTCAAGAAGTGGTTCATCAAGTTATCAAGAAGTGGTTCATCGAGCTATAAAGAAGTGGTTCATGGGTCTATAAGAATGGGTTCATCAAGTTATCAAGAAGTAATTCATCAAACTATAAAGAAGTGGTTCATGAAGGTATTAAGAAGTGGTTCATCAAGTTAACAAGAAGTGGTTCACCCATCAAGCTATAAAGAAGTGGTTCGTTGGTCTATAAGAAGTGGTTCATCAAATTATCAAGAAGTGGTTCATCAAGGTATAAAGAAGTTATGAAGAAGTGGTTCATCAAGTTATCAAGAAGTGGTTTATCAAGCTATAAAGAAGTGATTCATGAAGCTACAAATAAGTGGTTCATGAGGCCATAAAGAAGTGGTTCATGAAGTTATCAAAAATTGGTTTGGGAGGACCATATAGAACAGAGTAGGTGGCCAAATATATCCTCCATTTTCCGGCTTTGACCGACCTTCTCCCATCTCTCTGCAGATACACGCCAACATTAGTCGGTGCTCTCAACCAAACATTTAATTTCCAATCTCAACTCATCTTCATGCTTATATTATATTACCAAGCATTATGTTTAATTACATCTCGTTTCTTTACAAACTACCAAGTATTTTTGTTTAAAAAAAAAAACCCTTTCAAACGGGTTTTAAAAAACAAGTGTAAAATAAGGAAAGAATATGAATTAGCGGCGCGTTTCTCTCCGGCGACGACAATCAAGGCAGGGAAGTCGCTAATGGCCGGCGCCTCTTTTGCTTGGGCCGGATGCCAGTACATACCTCAAGCTCCTGATTACTGACTTTATGTTACCTTCCGTGTCCGTCAACGCCGGTCCCTTCTTGAACTCCGCCGTCAGAACCACCGCCGGCCGGAGCTCCCTGCATTTGACGACGCTCGTTTGGGAGGACAAAAAGAGGAAGACGATAACGCACAACGCCAAGCAAACACTTGTGATCTTCTTCATCTTCGATGGATCTCTACTGTTGGCGTACTGACTCTGATATGATGCATCGGGGGGAGGCGCAAGGTTTGGATTTCAACAACAAGAGGCCTGGGAGGAAGACGGTGTGATATTTACTTAAAATGAAAGCGCGTGAGGGTTTTTTTTTTATTAAAAAAAATAAACCCGTCGGAGACCAATGAGGTTTCTTCTTTCCTTCTTACCGGTATATACTATTCTCACTTGAACCCTACCCTATATATATATATATATATTTTTTTTTTTTTCAAAGAGGGGTGCTCGACCACCCAGAGCCATGGCTATATTGCAGACCATGCTATTGTAAACTTTGTAGGAGATTTGTGTAAAAAATTATCCTAGACACCAACGCTTATATCCAAGTGCAGAAGTAAAAAGGGTTTCCATGAACTGACACGGAGGCCCAAACCCCATACAACAGTGTTTAGCGCATGATTATCACTCGACTGCGAGACTTTGTACAGACAAGACTCAAGAGAGGTGATTGCCATTTTTTAGTGGAATTGAATGAAAGTCCCTTTGAAAGGAACGGTCGTTTGAAATCAAACTAGTGTGTAATCCCTTTGAAGGGGGTTGATCCTATTCCTTGCCAAACAAAACATGGGAAATGTGTTTTAAAACAAGTATTTTGACATATGTTGCCCTGCACTGCACTCCTACGAGCTTGGATTTGATCAACTCCATGTTGACAGATGGTTTTTTCTTTCCCTTCTTGGAAGAACAAGGTTGGGATTGTGGAACCTCCAAGGAGAGGCGGGTTGCTCCTCAAAAAGAGGTTGTTTTCCTTTGCTAGACATGGCAGCCATAAGAAAAGATATTCAACAAGGCAGAGAAGAGATTGTTGGGAGAGGTTGTGATTGAATTTGCAGAACCCATTACCCATTAAATAGAGAATTAAGGGGTTTCATTAAACTTGCAAGTTCGATTCCAGTTGACATTGTTGCAGCTAACAATACTAGACTCAATCCAACAGAGCTAGCGACTGCTCAGGAAAACCTCTCACTTTACGAGGAAGACACAGATCATACACTCCCAGTATGATCAGTAATGCCAGGAGATGGTAGACCCTTGTAGCTGATTGTTGGGGATGCAACAGCAACAAGAGGAGATTTCCTATGAACAGCAATGCCAGGAGATTCCGTCATGTCCAAAGACTCGCATGCTACTCCATCAGGCAATGACCAATTGAAGTGGTGCACGAGATTTGCTATCATCAGCTCCATGTTGACCATTGCAAGTGTAATTCCTGGGCAAATTCTCCTGCCGGACCCAAATGGGATGAACTGGAAATCGTGTCCTTTAAAGTCTATTGTAGAATTCACAAACCTCTCGGGGTAGAACCTATCAGGGTCCTCCCAGTACTTGAGGTCTCTTCCAATCGCCCACGCATTGACAAAAACCTGTGTCCCTGCACTAATATCATAGCCTTTTATTTTGATATCTTTAGTGCATTCATGGGGAATCAATAATGGACCCGGAGTATGCAATCTTAGCGTCTCCTTTAGCACTGCTTTTAAGTAGTTCATATTCTCCAAAACATCCTCTGTTACAACCTCATTGCCCGCGGTGGTGACACTCCATACTTCCTTCTTCAATTCTTGCATTACCCTAGGATTTCTCAACAATTCTGACATTGCCCATTCTAAAACTATGGCAGTTGTTTCTGTTGTGCCTACAAATATGTCCTGCATACATTGAAAGGGTATTTTTCCTATAAGTATGAATTGCATTTTTGAATTAACCCAAAATATCATTCACGCAACTAACTGATGAAAGATGTGAAGAGACCAAAGAGTCTCACATTGAAAATATGAAAGAACAAGCCTTAGTATATAAGCTAAGCTGGTGGGCTTACCTGTATGAGACATTTGAGGCTCTCCCTGTTAAGGAGCGGATATCCACTTGCGTTATCCGTTTGAGCTTCTTCTAGTAAGACATCCACAAAGTCCTTCACATTCTGCTCATTTCCTTCGTCACCTCCGTTTCTCTTTGCAGCGCGATCTGAATGATCTTGTAGTATTCCTTCTAGAAATCGGTCAAGTGTGGCGACAACAGTGTTGACCTTAGCATCAACCCTAGTAATCTTATTAATCCAGGCCAACCAGGCAATGAAATCTCCAATATAGAAACCTCCCAAGAGCTTAACATGTGCACCCAACGTCTTTGTAAAATCAATGTCGCCCTTCACTCCTCTGTACTTCTTTCCGAACGCTACCCTGCATATCAAATCATTGCTAAATGACATGAACATGTCACTTAGATTCACTATTTTGAGCTCTCGGATATTGTTGATCACCATAGCAACTTCTTCTTCTCGCACCCCGCGGTAGGACCTCACTCTCTTGTTGCTTAGAAGTTGAAGCATACATATGCTCCTCATTTGCCTCAAATACTCTCCGTATGGCGATGAAACCATATTCCTCCCGTTGCCAAGAAGCTTTCTAAAGATGCTCAAATTAGGCCTTCCGGCGAAAACAAGGTCATGTGTTTTCAAAACCTGGGATGCCACTTCCGCGGACGAGACAACTATAGTAGGCTTACTACCAAGGTGTAGTAGCATGAGGTCTCCGTATTTTTCCGATAGGGTTCGAAGAGACCGAAATGGTAACGAGCCTAGCTGGTGTAAGTTTCCGATGATTGGTAGTTTTGGTGGTGAAGGTGGTATGTTTTTCCTTGGTGTGAAATTTAGGGATGTCCATCTGTAGATGAAGAACAAGGAAAGCCAAAGGAGGACAGGAAGTGGTGTAAATAGGAAGATCAATCTTTCTTGAAAGATCTGAATAAGGGAAGTTGCCATATTTTCTTTATTTCAAGATCAATCTTTCTTGAAAGATTTCAGCTAGAAAGATCAATCTTTCCTCTCTGTAATAACCAATAATGTATGCTTCCTGCAGTTCTCTTTCTGGAGGATTTAGTGGTGGTGGGTTTTTTTTCTTTTTTTTTTCCTTTTTTTTTTTGGAAATCACCTTTTATGTGGTGAGTTTTTTTTAAAAAAAATCAGATTTAAAAAAAAATATTGAAAAAAAACACCCTACTCAATAATATCATTCACGAACTTCAACCACCAACAACTACTTTTTGATGAAATTTTAATATCTTTTGATGTAATTTCTTTGAGAAAAATAAAATAATTTGGAAACATATTAGATAAACTTATCTATTATATTAGTTCAAATTCACAAAATGTTTCATAAATCTTGTATTTTTTTTTATATACAATAGGTGTAAAAGAGAATTTTCATTTGCCAAGTGGCGGATACTTAATCATAAGTTTATTAATCAATTAAAATTATTCATAATATATATGGATGAATTCAAAATCAATTTATATGTTGTAATATGATCCCATATAAAAACATTCTTTTAATTCAATTAAATATTAATAATTATATCAGTTTATTTATTACTAGTCAAACACGGTTTTTAATAAATTTTATTTATATAAAAAATATATATATTAATTAACTTAAATAAAATATATAACTCTCATACATGTTTCCTTTAGGGTTCGTTTGGTTAAATGTAGGAATTCCAATTACCGGGAACTTAATTCCTGGGAAATACAATTCCCATAAATTCTACTTTCCGGGAAGTATGAAAATGTGTTTGTTTGTAAATAAATTCCCAAAAACTCAATTGCTGCATTTTGTTTGGTTGAACACAGATATTTGATAGCAATTGGTTTTAAATTACCTTTATAACCTTTATATATAAATAAATTCATTTCATTATGTGGATAAATTAGATATTTTCTTTATAAAAAATAAAAAATAATAAAAGATTGGGGGAAGAAAAGGGGGAAGTAGATCTTACCCACCCCCTCATGGTAAGTTGAATTCCTCCTTTTCATGGGAATTCCAATTCCTGTGATTATAATTCCTACGTTTTTTAGTTTTCAAAATTTATACCAAACACATATATTGTAAACCAATTCCTAGGAATTTATACTTCCCGGGAAGTTAAAGTGTAATCAAACGAAGCCTTAGTTATGTTGGATGGTAGATGGATTAATACATGCAACATGTCATCATTAAATACAATACAGTAGTAAATAATAGGAAGATTATTCTAGGCAAATTTCATCATTCAATATAATATTCAATAATATGTATAGACAATATACATTTGTAATCTTTATAGTGTATTATGTTAATGTACAAATTAAATCTGGGTTATTAAATTAAGAAAATCAATGAATGAGATGAAAATTAACTTTTGATTATTTGGCGGTACTAGATGATTATTCATTGGAACGAAATTATTCAGGGTTACTAGGTGGTTATTCCTTTGCGCTCCAACCTAATAATAAGCCAGAAAATCATTTATAGTCTAAAGGACACATGCTCTCAAGGTAAATCATTGATTATCGAAAACATCAAAAGCGTCAAAAACCAACTTCTTTGAGCTCGTCTATTAAAAGACGAAGATACACATCGATATCTTTCCCATGTTCCCGGGGACCAGGAATCAACAATGACATTGTGGAAACCATCTCTTTCATGCACTTCCATGAAGAAAGGTTATTAGGTATCAGAATCACATGTCACATATGTCACATACTATAATTAACTTTTGATTATTTGGCGGTACTAGATGATTATTCATTGGAACGAAATTATTCAGGGTTACTAGGTGGTTATTCCTTTGCGCTCCAACCTAATAATAAGCCAGAAAATCATTTATAGTCTAAAGGACACATGCTCTCAAGGTAAATCATTGATTATCGAAAACATCAAAAGCGTCAAAAACCAACTTCTTTGAGCTCGTCTATTAAAAGACGAAGATACACATCGATATCTTTCCCATGTTCCCGGGGACCAGGAATCAACAATGACATTGTGGAAACCATCTCTTTCATGCACTTCCATGAAGAAAGGTTATTAGGTATCAGAATCACATGTCACATATGTCACATACTATAACTATAACTGGTTCATGTTCCCAAATGGATTGAACCCATCCTTAGCAAGCCCCAACCTGACATTTCTATATTCCCTAGAAAAAACAGGATACTCTAAATCAAAATTCTTCCACTGCTCAGCATCTACAGGGTGTCTAAGGAAGCATTTTCATAATTACGCTTCTGTTTATGCCGTTTTATATCTGTAGATGTATATCTAAACATAAACAGTCTCGATCTTTAGTCTATCTTTTAATGGAAAATAACGCAATGCCTTTGTGAAGTGTACCACGAGCAAGATTGGAAGAGCTGTGAAGCTTTATTATGGAGGGAGAACTTTGGTTACAACTGCCATTAGAGAGGCAAGAGCTTTTCAAGACTGAGTTGATTCTCTAGACTACAACCGAACCTTATTTATACTACCCAACCTGTTATGCTTCTAACCACCCCTTCTTTATTCCGTTAGGAGTAACTAACACTCTTACTCCTTTATTGATATATTACCTTAACATCCCCCCCTCAAGTGGGACTTGGATTGGCTAATATAAGACCCAGCTTGACGGAAATGAAACGGTGTTGTGATTCTCCCAGAGGTTTTGTGAGCAAATCAGCAAATTGGAGGCTTGAACGAACATAAGAAGGTGTCAGGAAACCTTCAAGATAGCGATCTCGGACATAGTGACAGTCGAGCTTGAGATGCTTTGTACGCTCATGAAAAACGGGGTTTGCAGTGATATGAATCGCAGCTTTGTTGTCACAGAACAACGGAATTGGACGAGGAATTGAGACCTTGAAGTCCCCCAGTAAGCTGTCCAACCACACAATTTCACTTGCTGTGTAGGACATGATGCGATACTCAGCTTCAGCAGACGACTTTGTAATTGTCTTTTGTTTATTTGTTTTCCAGGAAACCAGACTCGAGCCCAGAAAGACACAATAACCCGTCACAGATCTCCTAGAGAACACACATGTACCCCAATCTGCATCGCAATAAGCTGACAATCGAAGATCAGTCATGACAGGATAGAATAATCCAAGGTCCATGGTGCCCTTCAAATAACGAACCACATGGTGTGCAGCCTGCATGTGTGGCAATCGGGGTTGAGACAAAAACTGACTCAGGTGTTGAACCAAGTAGGATAAGTCCGGGCGAGTCAAATTAAGATACAAGAGACGGCCTATGAGACGCTTATAAGTCTCAGGGTCCTCAAGAAGTTGGCCCTCATCAGTGGACAATTTAAGGCCTCGAGGAAGAGGAAAAGGGGATGCCTTGCAGTCAGTCATCCCAGTGTCAGTGATAATATCCAGAGCATATTTGCATTGATTCAGAATTGTGCCACATGAAATCCGAGATACCTCTAAACCCAAGAAGTACCTGATCAGACCCGAGTCTTTGATTGAAAAAGCAGTGTGTAAAGATGATTTCACATGAGCAATCATGGTGATATCAGTGCTAGTAAGGATCAGATCGTCGACATACACCAAGGCAGCAACCAACCCACCATCTTTGAGGTTCATAGTAAACAGGGAGTGATCATATTTAGACTGATGAAACCCCAAAGATTGCAGAAAATTACATAGTTCAACATTCCATTGGCGGGATGCTTTCTTTAAGCCTTACAGAGAATGCTTTAGTAAGCATACTTGTCCTGGAGATGCCTTAGAATAACTCTCTGGTGGCGACATATAGACTTCTTCATCTAAGAACCCGTGTAAGAAAGCGTTATTCACATCTAGTTGGTGAATAGACCAAGCCTTAGCAGTGGCTAGAGCAATGAACAATCGGACTGTGATAAATTTAGCCACTGGTGAAAACGTGTCTTTATAGTCTTTTCCCTTAACTTGGTTGAACCCCTTAGCAACTAGCCGAGCCTTGTGCCATTCCACCGAACCATCTGGTCTAAACTTGGTTTTGAAAACCCACTTACTCCCAATTGCTTTCTTGCCTGGAGGGAGAGATGTCAGAACCCAAGTGTTGTTGTCCTCTAATACTCCAATCTCCTTATCCATGGCATCCACACAATGTGGATGTATTACTTCCTGTTTGTAAGTAGCTGGGTCTGGCTCAGACAGTACCAAGTTAAGAGAAGCTACATAAGCAGGAGAATATAGGGTGGAATCATCAATAGAGGATGACATGAAGGACATAGACTAGGATTCTGAAGAAATAGTGGGACAAATGAAATCAGGTAAATGTTTAGGCTTGACAGATGGACGTGAGGACCTTCTTGGTGGAGCATTGTCATGTATAGAAACTGAGGAAGATGGATCATGGATATTGATCAAATTGACAACATGAGGGGCAGACTCAGAAGCATGGGGTGAAGCAAGATCATGAGGCGACAATGAGGAATCACTGGGACCTGAGAAAGAGGGATTCGGAGAATTGGATAGAGGTGAAACTGGAGGTAAAACCATTGGTGTAGGCTGTGAAAAATCATGGGAAAGAATATGATCAGAACAATCAAATGCTGGGTTGACTAAGGGAAGGGCTTGAACATGTGTAGGAGCCACTGAGTGCTGTGCAGAGAATGGGAAGATGTCTTCAAAAAAATTCAACTTCCCTACTGATGAAGGAAACCCTCTTGTCCAAATCATATACCTTAAAGGCCTTTTGTCCCAATGGATACTCTATGAAGACACATCTCCTACTCTTAGGAGCCAACTTGTCTTTGGGACCCCTTTGGTCAAGAACATGACACAAACATCCAATGACACGAAGCATATCATAAGCAGGAGGGTGTCCATGAAGGATTTCATATGGAGTTTTCCAGTTAAGGATGGCTGATGGGAGAAAATTAACAACATGGGTTGCAGCCAAGATACAATCACCCCAGAATTCAATTGGAAGACTAGTATATAATCGCATAGCCCGAGCAATCTCAAGTAAATGACGATGTTTGCGTTCAACACGTCCATTTTGTTATGGAGTATAAGGAGAAGAACACTGGTGAACAATTCCCTTACTAGCAAAGAGCTCTGCACAATCAGAATTGACAAACTCCCCTCCATTATCAGATCTTACTTGCTTAACTGTACACTGAAACTGTGTCTCAACATAAGCAAAAAAATCCCTGATAACCCTATGAACTTGCTGCTTCTTATGCAATAAGCGAGTCCAAGTAGCTCTGCTCCTATCATCCAGAATCGTCAGAAAATACCTACCCCCACTTAAACTTGGAACTTTGTATGGTCCCCAAAGATCAAGATGTATAAGATCAAACATAGAAGAAGCCATGGATGTACTCAATGGAAAGGGAATTCTGTGTTGCTTAGCCATCAGGCAAATTTCACAAAGTTTGGGTGTAACAGCACCCAAGCATCAATGTGTTTCATCTTAGAGTGTGAAACATGACCTAATCTAGCATGAAACCGATCATGACTAGACTCTATACTCAGCTGATTACAGCTATCCTTACTGGACTGATTACAGTCTTCCTTACAACTACCTTTATTAAACTGATCAACAACTGATACAGCTCCATTACCATTCTCTTGAGAAACTCCAGTCTTGTAGAGGCTTGCAATCCTCTTCCCAGTGATGCTAACTCGACCTGACTTAAGGTCCTGAAAGATACACATCCGTTTATCAAACAAAGCAACCAAGTCAGTGTCATCCACCAATTTACCAACCGACAGTAGATTCTTGTCAAAATCAGGCACAAACAGCACATTTCTGAGCAATATATCATCCCTTAACTGAATATCCCAGTCAATTTCACAAACTTTGTACTCTTATGAGGCAAATAGACACGTATAGGTTGAGCAAGTGAGTTTACTGACTTTAACCAATCTAGAGAACACGTCATATGATCGGACGCTCCAGTATCAATGATCCAATCAAGTGCAGCAGGACTAAAATATTGATAAGCATTTGAGTTGAGAACAATACTCATACCTGAGAATTGAGACATCTCGGGATATTCAGGATGCTTCCCCTTCTTGATGTATCTGATCACCTCCTTGAATACATCGTTGACCATGGCATGATCAACATCCTGAGACACCTCCAAGGGACTGTCAACAATCTCAGACTTGACAGTGTTTGCATTAGCAACCTTCTTGGTATCCTTATTGGAATCCTTGAGTTTGTTCTCAACATACCACTCGGGATAGCCAATAATTTTGAAGCATTGGTCCACAGTGTGACCTTTCATGCTATAATTGGTGCATTTCCTGTCGGACTTGTCAACCTTTCCTTTCTTTGAGGGGTCTGCTCCATTCCTATCAGCATTCTTGTAGTCAGTTTGTTGTCTGTTGCCTCTTTTGACACTGAAAGCACTTGAATCCACCGAGTTTCCTGTGACGATCTTCTGTCTCTCTATCTACATAGCCAAGTAGTACGCACGATTGACAGAAGGTAGCGGTTCCATGGAGAGAATCTGATTTCTCACAGTCTCAAATCCATCATTGTGCCCTAGCAAGATCTCCATCAACCTGTTCCTGTTCTGCAGATCTAACATCCGCTTCAGTACGGTGCAAGAGCACTTATCCATAGCACCGCAAGAGCACTGCGAAATCTCCTCAAGAATATCAATCTCATCCCAGATTCTTTTCCTTTTACCATAGTATTCAACAATTGAAGATGTATCTTGAACCAAACTACTCATTTCACGTCTCAATTGAAACACAAGTGGTCCATTTGACTGACCAAACCGTTCAGCAATTTCTTCCCACAGTTGCCGAGCTGAATCATACATGAATCCCTCGGACAAATTTCCAGACATAGATTTTATAATCCATCAACGTACCATATAGTCGCATCTCAGCCATCGCTGAAAATCAGGAAATCCTGGATCTGGCATTCGGAGGCTCTCGTCAATGAAGCCAATCTTAAATTTCGCCCCTAGCGCCGTTTTGATCCCTCTACTCCAGCTGAGGAAATTCGTTCCGTTGAAGAGGTTGAACACGAGTTGAGCGCCGGGATGATCCGAATTGGATAACGCCAGTGGATCATTGTTCACACCTGAATTGACTTCACCGGATTCAGATCTCGGTTCAGATGAAGATCCTCCAATTTCAGCCATACTTCGTCAATCGTTTTCCACACACAAAAAAAAACGACAAACGAAACAAGAACACGATGAATCGCAGCGAGATCAAGCGATCACAGCTACGATCTTAAGTGGAAAGAGCGAGATCTGCAATCAACACAGATCTATGAGCGAAAGACGAGAACAAAGCAAGGTACAACTTCAACCGAAGCTTTGATACCATGTGAAGTGTACCACGAGCAAGATTGGAAGAGTTGTGAAGCTTTATTATGGAGGGAGAACTATGGTTACAGCTGCCATTAGAGAGGCAAGAGCTTTTCAAGACTGAATTGATTCTCTAGACTACAACCGAACCTTATTTATACTACCCAACCTGTTATGCTTCTAACCACTACCCAACCTGTTATGCTTCTAACCACCCCTTCTTTATTCTTCTAGGAGTAACTAAAACTCTTACTCCTTTATTGATATATTACCTTAACAACCTTATGTGGCATTTTTTTTCCTTTTCCTTCTTGGGACATGCATCTAGCCTCATGACACACGAGACATGCTTTAAGGTTTGCATTCTCTTTACAAAACAATGCATAGTCATGCTTACACACATGTATACATTCATACCGACCCATACCTAAATCTCGCAACATTCTCTTTGCTTCATAAATTGATGCGGGATAGCTACACCTTCCGAGGGAGAAATCTTTTAATATTTTCAATAAAGCATTGAAACTTTTATTGCTCCAGCGAAATATAACTTTTATATGCATAAGTTTTAAAATAAAACTCAATGTAGTTAACTTTTTGCAAGCAGGATACAACTCCTTCAAAGCTTCACCAAATATATCACTTTCTCGTAGATCATGATCACTTATATCATCTTCATCTATCTTCATCCCGACCTCTTTGCACATCATCTAACTTGTCCATCATCTGCACATCTTCATCAGAACCTTCATCACAACCATCATCATCACCGCCATCATACGAGTCCTCACCTACTCCATTATCATCATCATTCATGTCTTCCCCATGCTCAGTCCATACCGAATAATTAAACTGAAATCCTTTTAACATGATATGTTTACGAACTTCTTCCAATTTTTTGAGTTCCCCGTTTCTACATCCACGACACGGGCATCGAGTCTCACCATTTTCATTAACATGCTCTTTGGCGGCTTCCAAGAATTTCTTTATACCATCAGTGAAGGCGGGTTGAAATCTATGTTGCAAATACATCCAACTTCGATTCATCCTAATAACAAAAAATAATAATAAAGCAAAACAACCAACTACATATACTAAAACATATTTAACCAAAACAACATATACTAAAACAGATTACAATTATGCACAATCATACTCCGTATTACTTAAACCACCAAACATACACCAATTACCATAAAGTTGCGCTAATCACTAACAAACATGATTCGTGAAAAAGGACGTCACTTATCTATCTATTTACCAATTCAAATGATTCATGAGAAAGGAATTTAATTTAACGACTAATATACTCACCTTAACTTCTTTATGACCGATCTATAATGCGATTTTGTTCAAACCAAAATTTCTTCAATTCCCCTTCAATTTCTGAACTTTAAAAAGTGAGCATCTTTCTTCATCTATTTAAACACTTATCGTTGACCTAACACCAAATAAAATAAAGTGGATAATAAAGATAAAAAAATAACCATATAAAAACTATATAAATCTAATTTCATGGCCACAACGCATCAATATAATGAGTAAATTCTATATTTTTTCTATTCACACGTCATTAATATGAATTATTATATATTTATATATTTATATTTCCTTATTTATCTCAAACTATATTGTCACAAGTCAATATATAACTACCTAATATAGGCCGTTCGGAACGGGGCCAAAGTAGATATTTTTAATTTCCAAGAATATATTGTTACAAATATTTTTTTTATTTTCTAATTAATAGAGGATAATATTTTCTAATTAATAGAGGATAATATTTTTTTTTTTTTTTTATTTTCTAATTAATAGAGGATAATATTTTTCCAAGAATATATCATACGAGGATAATATTTTGGAAGATCCTATCTCTTTCTCCCCAAACAAGATTCTCTACAACTACTTTCTTATTGCACTCCTTACTCCACTTTTTTTTAAACATTTATTTAATCCTAAAAAAAATTTAAAAAATTATATTCATATTCTTAACATTTTTTTTATATATTTATAAAAAAAATTTAAAAAAATTTTAAAAAAATTATGTTATAAAATATTAAAAAATTAAAAAGGCATTATTTTACAAAATATAATTATTTAAAAAATTTAAAACATGATTTTTCAAAATAAAATTTTATAAATATATAAAAGTTGATGTTAGAAATATAAATATAATATTTTAAATTAAATAAAAGTCAAAATAAATGAATGGAGATCCCAACTGGTTTTGCCGGGATTCTCTGCAACCCGAATGAAATCAATGAATGCCTTGATCCTCTGATTTCCTCGTTCACAAAGAAAGGAGAGATTCTCAACCTATCACTATATCCACGCCTCGCATTCATCCACTGGGATCCTGCACACAAGATCCGAACGAATCGACACCAATTTCGCTGCCGATACCAATCCAGACATTGTATTTAGTATGAGAAATGCCACTAGATAGCTAGACGAATTAATGCTTTTAATACCTAGTTGGTAATTTTAGTATCATTGCCATAAATAGCTTGATGATCGATCCATCGATCTCTAATTTTGTCCCCTTCAGCCGCGCAAATCGATCAGTCCCGATTAGCCTGGTCATCAGTTGCAGGGTTTGATGGCCCGAAATTGACTTGGCTTCGTCAAAAGGCTTCATCTCGTCAATCCCGATTGAGTCCACAACACATAAAACTCAATCTAATGAGATAATGTATTTTTTTTTTACATTTAAAAGGTTAGACGGACACCTCTAACCCGTCAATGAGAGAACGGTTCACTACGTCCTGGTACAACTCAAGCAACGGACATAAAGTCGTCGCCTGAAGGCCTCTCACGTCACCTGAGGATTCAGGCAACGGGCATGTTGTCGCCTGAGACCCCATAGCTTCAAGTCCGTGCCTCTGATCTCAAGGCGACGAAAAACCGTTTGTTCGTTGCTTGAATATGGTCAACGGGCTTGCAATCGGTTGTAGCCATTCAAGTGACGAGATAAGTTCGTCACCTAAGTCTTGTTCGTTGCCTGAGGCCCTGAGTGTTGTTCCCGGCCTGTCGGGAAATCTAAATATTCAGGCTACGAAAGTAACTTTATTTCGTTGCCTGAGTCATCTAGCAACCTATATGATGTCGTGGCTTCAGTCTTGAAGGAGGTGTTTTTTTTCATGTTGTAGCAACCACAAAGGTTTCTTTGTTCGTTGCCTGAGTGATCATTGTTTGTTGCCCGAGTGACATATTGGTTATTTTTTTAATGTTCTTACAACGGGTTTACACCATATTCGTTGCTAGAATGGAGTTGCCAATAAACAAAATCCTATTTGGATGCTCCATTTGCTCCCTGCGGACACGCACCAAATCGCACCCAAAGCACCTGTTTCTCACAACACATTCACAAGCTTGTGGACATCCCGCACATACATTTCACATTCATAATTGACATCCATATACATCCACATTTGTCTAAAAGTGCATACATTTGAGATTCATACGAATGTCACACTCAAGTTAGTTTTTTGTCCCAACAAAATATTCCCAAATCGACATTCAACTTTGTCCAGCAAAAACCCACAAAACCCAGCCCTTCTTTTCTACCAACACTACACACATTCATAGGTCAATCAAACTAGTTCAATACTAGAGTTAAATAGTTAAAAGATGAGGAAGAGAATCACGTTAAGCTTCATTCGCACGGGTGCCAACCGAAGCTTATTTGTCTGCGACTAACCCCCGCACGACATCCCGCAACTCAGCAAGGCCCGATATGGCCAACCTTGCCTCCTCCTGAGCCTTTACAGCAACCTCCTCAGCCTTTGAAGCCCTCTCCTCCAGCTGCCTCCTCTTTTCCCTCCTCTCTTCAGCTACAGCAGCAGCCCATGGGCCTCCTCTCTTCTTTGGGGGTCGTCGGTGAGCCCCTCCCAAACCTACATAAACTTAGAGGTGGCAATCGGGCGGGTCGGATCGGGTTTGGGTTCGGTTAGTCGAGTTTCGGGTCATTCGGATTTCGGGTAATTTCTAATACTTTGTTCAATTGGTTGGGTCGGGTTTGGGTTTCGGTTATTCGGGTTTCAGTTGTCTCGGGTTTTCATTATTTCAATATTCATTTAAAAAAATTTACTAGATTGTAGCTTAAAGTTCGGGTTATTTCGGGTTTCGGTTATAACGGGTTCGAGTCTTAATGGGTTTCGGGTTAATCGGATTCGGTTCATTCGGATTTAGGGTCCAAAATGGACAGGTTGTATCGCGGTTCAGAATAATCGGTTTCGAGTCGATCGGGTCGGGTTTTCGGGTTCTGATCGGGTTTTGCCAGCTCTACATAAACTCCATTAAAATGGAACGGCATGTATTTGAATAAGGAATTGACATCAATATTGATCAGATCTATACATATAGATTATAGTAAATTTTCTTTTGTCAAAGTTCTTCAAAATATGAATGTCATTTTCAATAAAAGAGTATACATTATTAAAGTAGTTTCGTCAAAATTGATCAGATTAAAGTCAAGTTCTGTTAATAATTTAATCTGATAAAAGAGTGTATATATATAGATAAAGAGCAATGTAATTTGATAAAGAGTAAAATGAAATCAGGAGATCAAACAATCTGATAAAGAGTATATATATAGACAATTTCTGTTAAAAATTATCATAAAAAGGGGACAATTAAAATGAAGTGCAGTTTATATTTTAAATAAAATGTATGTGTTGATGGCATACCTCTAACTTCTATGCCTCGACGCTAAGCAAGATACTATGATATTGTGTTGTGCTTCTATGGTCAAGGGGGCTGGTGCCGCTTCGCTGGAAGTGCCATCTTCCGAGGGTGGTGGATTGGATTGTCTTATCTCTTCCAATGATTGCTGAAGTTTTACCTATCATAAGAGAGAGAACCTATAAATAACAACCTAAATCAGTTTACAAATTAGTTATACAATATTACATTGAAAATAAAACTTACAACTTGTTCTTCAGCATTTCGGGAAGACTTGTACATGTTCAGCACGACTTCAACAAACGACGTCGGACTGCCTGCTTTAGCCAGCTCAATTGCCCTGTGAGTGAATGGCTTTGGACCAGAACGATGGTTGATAGGGTTTGGGTTTTTGGTGCGGTTCTCCTTGTTCCGTGCACACAATGCCTCAAAAAAACACAATTTGGCAGATTAGAGAACGTTTAACAACTATAAATGCACACACACAAATATATATATATATATATATACAAAAAAAAAATGTCCAACAGTAGATGTTTACCTTCTTTGCCTCATTTTCGAACTCATTCTCTATCAACCATTCCCACTCAGATCGACGGTGCTTGAACTCATCCTGCATCCGCCTTCTCCCGTACTCAGTATAGATCTTCCGGCACCGACATTTCCAAGATCTATAGATACTGTTGGCACATCCATCGATGAATGCTCGGATAAGTGGATCTAGATTCTCCATATCGTACATGTTCTGGATGACATAAGAAATCAGAAAGTTAGTAAGTTTATTTGTAACTTCTAACTTCTTAAGTGATGATCTTTAAAATTTCAAGTTTAAACTATATAAGAGTATCCCCAAAATCTGATGCAAAATTTGTATAAATATTTCATGATAATATCTATAAAAGGACCCAAAACAAGAAACCACAATAAAAATATAAAAATAAAGAAAAAACAGAGTAGCTATAGTTATATTAGGAACAACAATATCATACTTATACCAGAAAAAGTGTATCGACACTAACCAAGATAACTTAGCTGACAACACAGCAAATAAAGAGTATCTATACAAGACATTAATCTAATAAAGCAAGCTAACTCAGCAGAGAATTGTTTGCAACATATCTCCATACAAGACATTAATCTAATCTTATTCTTTTTCATCATCTCCATCATCCTCGTTGAAACATCACATGACAATCATGTGTTTTCAATCCTTGAAACTTCTTCTCAAGCAAGTTAACTTTGTTCTTCAGACACCCAGCATAACCGTCAGGGTACTTCACATCACTGAACCACTAGAACACGTCCAGAAGATATGTCGACTTCACTAAGAACGGTGCATGCGAAAGCCGTCCTCTACGCCTCTTGTCTTCTCTCTCCTCACCCCTCTCTGTTGTACGGCGTCCCTCACCTTTGGGCCATCTTTCGAATTTCCGAAAATGCTAAGTGTGGTCCCAATGATGTTATCGAAGAAATTCTTCTCAATATGTATAACGTCAAATGTATACCTGACCACACTATGCTCCTAGTAAGGCAATCTCCAAAACTGGCACTTATTAGTCCAACAACTATGGTTTCTTGCATTATAGGGTACCTTGAACTTCTCATGCAAGATGAGGACGGGGAACATACTCCTACAAATATATACAGAAAACGGATTAGGCATATGTGTTCGAATCTAATATGGAATGAAATTGAAGGTGTGATTCGTACCGGTCGATTCAATCACGAACTTCCTCTCCGGATAAATTAGGAGGTCTCTGTTTGTACTCGGACTTGCCGTTGAATGCTTGACGTGCGGCCCTCCAATGGTGGTTTGGTGCAAGCCATCTACGATGACCGTCGTACACCATTCGTCTTTGTTCGTGCATCGCAGCAGTTTCATCCAAACAAACGGGGCACGCTTTATAGCTTTTTGTAGCTGCACCAGCCAACAAGCCTAACCCTGGAAAGTCGCTAATGGTCCACATCACAACTGTTTTCATCATGAAAGCGGACCCTGAATATCGATCAACAGTACAGACTCCAGTGGTCCACAACTGTAGGAGCTCATCAATCAACGGATCTAGGAACACACTCGGACACTTTCCTGGGGACTTTGGCCCTGGAATCAACAATGCAAGCATATTGAATTCCTTCTTCATGCACATCGAGGGAGGAAAATTCTATGGCATCACAATGACGGGCCATGTGCTATGGTTTAATCCCAACATAGAAAAAGGGTTGAACCCGTCATTTGCTAGCCCAAGCCGCTCGTTCCTCACGTCATGTGAAAAATGTGGATACATCCTATCAAATTCCTTCCACGCCTCCCCATCTGCTGGATGCTTCAACCACTCATCTGAAGTGACCCTTTCGCTATGCCAATGCATGGCTTTTGCAAAATTAGGCTCCATGTACAACCTCTTCAATCTAGGAGTCAATGGAAAATAACGAAGTGTCTTTCTGGCAATCCTTCTTCCTCTCATATCCGGCCATGGATTCCATCTCGGGGTCTCACATATGGGAAAAACATCGTAATTCTCATACTTCTTATAAAAAAGCACACAATTGTACTCACAAGCATGGATTTTCTGATATCCCAGCCCGAGATTCATACAAATTTCCTTTATCGATTTCCCACTTAAACGGTTAATGTGTCTGCACATGTCATAGATGCCGATATCTGTCCACCGATTCTTCATCTTCACTTTCATTGCATCTAAAACAGCACCTAGAACAGTGATATCGGCGCCATGGTACAACGGAGTCCGAGCTTCAACTAAAAGCATCTCATACTTCCTGTAATCATCATCAGGGACATCCTCGAAGGTGGGCATTCCATCATCAACGGTAGGGTTATCCCCTACATATGCATTGTATCCAGCATGATACGGATATGCATCATGCAACATCTCCATCACAGGGCCCTCGTTAGAAGTGGAAGCCCCTTGATCCAATATCTGCATTCTGAGCTGGTCTGTTCTTCGATCGACCGGTTGCCCCCCATGTTTGTCCTATACCGTGTAGTTAGCCAACATACCTCTTTTGCTCAAGTGCTTAAACATATACAGAATTGTAACCCCATGAGAGTTGCGACAACGACCACATGGACAATGAACATGTGACCTCCCATTTGCTTTGGTATAGGCCCAAGCACAAAACAAAAAGATCCCCTCACTGTATTTTGGATGACCACGAGGAAGTAATATCCAACTCTTATCCGGAACCCCCATCTTCCTGTTTTATATAACAATCATCATCACAATCATATTCAGAATCTCCAACAAAATCACATCATCAATTATAAATTCCAATGTCAATTACAATCTCCATTCCAATCTCAACCTAATTTATATTCCAATCCCAACCTAATTACAATCGTAATCTCAATTACATTTAAAATGTCAATCTCAACCTAATCACAATCACAATCATCATTTCAATCTCATTTGAAATCTCAATCAACAAAAAAAAAACCATATGACAACTTAAAAATAAACAATCTCAATGACAATCTCATTCAAAATCTCTCAACAAAAAATTACAATAAATAAACATTTCAATCACAATCTCAACACAATCACATTCTCAATCATAATTTCTCTAAACCATATGACAACTTAAAAAAAAATCCAAAACATCAAAATCTCAATCACAATCTCCATTTCAATCTCATTTGAAATCTCAATTAACCAAACAAAAAACATTTCCATCACAATTACATTGAAAATATTCATTAAAATCTCTATTCCAATCTCAACCTAATTTATAAAACAAAATAAATAAATAAATAAATAAACAATCTCAATGACAATCTCATTCAAAATTTCACAACACAAAATTACAATAAATAAACATTTCAATCATAATCTCAACCAAAATCACTATTTCAATCTCAACCTAGTTTATATAATAAAATACAAAACACAATCTCAACCCAATCTCATTCTCAATCATCCTAAACAATACTAAAGCAGAAGTTGCACTGCCACGTGTCAGCTTCTGGTTGAATTTTTTCCCGCCTTTTTTTAACCAATTACATTGTGCCACGTATGCATTATTTGCCAGCTTTTTTTTTAATTTATTTAATATTTAGTTTTTTTTATATATGGTAATCATATCATCAATTGTGTGCTATTATATATATGGTATATTATGTTATATACTACGTATATGGTAATCATTTGATTTGTGTACAATATATTATATATACATGTATATATCTATATTATAATATATTAATATTATTATTATTATTATTATTATTATTATTATTATTATATATAGATGTATATATCTATATTATGTTAGATACTACGTATATGGTAATCATTTGATTTGTGTACAATATATTATATATACATGTATATATCTATATTATAATATATATTATTATTATTTTGTTTGGGCCTTAACTAAAGAGTTTTAAAATCCATATTAATAAATTAGCAATAATCATATATGATTTTCTCCTTTAACTTTGTAAAAAAAATCATTCTTTTTAAAAGTAATTGTGAAATCCATATAAAATATGAAGAATAATTTCAATCGATTTTGTATTTTAATAATCTTATAACATCCCAGAACTAGACTTTTGAAGGAAGCTTAAAATGTTATTGAATGAAGCTTAAAATAAAAATTTCAATACTCAGTCAGTATGAAAAAAGAGCATAGTAGAATTTAGTGTAGTGGAAATGATTAAATTATTAAATTAAAATAGAGGTTTAGTCAAAAAAAAAATTTGGATAAAGCAATTTGAGATCTTGAGTCAATACTTGCAGAGTTTGGTATAGTACGGTAGACAATTAGTTATATTATATTGTTATTAGTATACAAAATGTTTGAACAACTTTGATATATAGTATTTGGTGGATTCATAATTGTTGTCTCTCTAAAGGGGTGAATCATAAGTCATAATGGGCGACCATGATACTATGATAGAGTTAGGAATATTGGGAGAAAATTCAGTCGACTAAATAAAGTCACATATCATACGCCATTATTGAATATTGGGAGAAAATATTGCCATATGACACACACCATTGTTGGGGAGGGGGGGGGGGGGAGATAGTCAAATAGCGCAAACTCATAAAAAGATGTGATGTCTCCTTTAATAATCATAAAGGATGTTCAAATGGGGTCTTTTTTAATTGTTGTTTACCAGGAAAAAAAAACATAAAGGAGGATAACAATTGTGAGCATCTGCCAATGATAGAGTTAGGAATCGTTTTGTAAGGGAGGCTTAAATATATTTTTTTTAAAATAATTTTTCTTTATAGCGATATATGAGAAGGAATATTAAAAAAATATTTTAAAAACCCCTTAAATTTATTATTTTAACCATCATTTTTAATTGAAAAAAGTAAGAGAAGCAAAACTAACTCACAATAATACATAAACTAATTTTTTTTTAATTGAAAAGCGGGTCGACCCGCCGGGTCAACCCGCTTTTTCAAAAATATTTTTTTTTTGAAAAATTTATTTTTAATAAAATAAATTTATAATATTATGTAAATTATGTAAATTATTCTTAAAATAACTCACAATAATACATAAACTAATATGTAATGTGCAATGTGAAACAAATAAACCCCATCCTTCCCCTTTTATAGACTTGGAAGTCTTCCTTCATTCCCCTCATTTCCAATGTGGGACAAAGGCTTTGTCCCACATCGAAAATATGGAGATAGAATGAGAAGACATGGGGCTATATATATGTATTCCATTACCACATTTCTTCCACTTCACTTGTTTCCTACATTTCCTACATTGGAAATTAAGTTGGAAATGAAGTTTGAGAAATATATTCTCATATTTTTTTTTCTTACATCACACAATGAAATTATTGTGGATGAAAGAATTAATATGGAGATATAATCTTCCTACATTTTTAACACTTCATATGAAAGTGATAAAATGTGTTGTGAAGATAAAATCTTTACATATTATTTATTTATTTATTTTTAATAGTCATTTTTTAAAAAAAAAGATTTTTTTTTAAAAATAATGTAACCCGCCGGGTCGTACGGGTCGACCCAAACCCGTCAACCCGTGAGATTTACGGGTTAGGGTTCGGGTCGGCCAACCCTGACCCTTGACCCGGCGGGTCGAACCCGTCGACCCGGCGGGTCCGACCCGTGGCCACGCCTACCTTCAACCACCTCATACTCTTCTGAGTCTCTTGCTCTTGCTTGGGTATAAGAGCTATTCAAATGGGCTCAACCTCAAAGATGGCAGAGGCGTGTGCATATAATTTATGTTTTCCAATTAACATTAGATGATGGTTTGGCCCATATAATGATATCATTGTGGAGACTGATTGTAGAATCATTAAATTCACCATTGTAGAATAAAAACTCTTTCGAGAAATATGTTGGGTTTCATTTTGAAGAACACGATACATATTTTATCGCTCAAATTAGATTTGTTTGTGTTTCTACTATTTTTTGTTTTTATAGTTCTTCTTTACCTATAAGATTTGTTTTGATTTTAATTTAATTTAAATTTATGATGGTTCATCAATACGACGTTTAATTAAAAACAACTTCCTTTTCCAATTCAAAATTTTGAATATTAAATTATATAAAATTATTATAATATCTATAATATATTTTTATTTGTAGATGAATACACAATATTTATTTTTTTAAAGTTAATATTTTTATATTAAATCCGTGCATAGCACGGGGAATGGACTAGTATATTCTAAAACAAACAAATAACCTAATATAGGAAAAATCTCCAAAAAATACAATAAATATAACATTTTCCACTTAAATACATAGATTAATAAACGAAACCTCCCCAAAAATTACAATAAATTAAAATATATATATATAGGGTTTACATCAAATGTAAAAAGTCCTTAAAGTGTAAAATATGCTTATCGTGTAAAATTTGTTAATGGGCCTAATTTAATTACTAATGGGCCTAATTTCATTAGTAGAATATCTGCCCCCCCCCCTTGCCCATGCGTGTGCCCCCCCTTCTCGGACCCGATTGTTTTTTTTTTTTTTTAATTTTTTTTTGCCCAGAATTTTTTTTTTCGTGGTAACACTTTCTGCTGTGCAAGTATAACTTGCTTTTGTGCACATATAACATCTTATTGTGCAAATATAAGTTTATTTTGTGCAGACAAATAATTCATTATGGGGTAAATAGGTAATTGTGCCTATTTCAATTATAAAAATTTATAATTGAAATATGTTTAATTTATGGGTAAATTTGTAAATATATCTAATTTTATGGGTAAATGCACTTTTTCCTGTTTTCGATACCTTTTGTGCAACTGTGAAGTGCATTTGTGGAACTGTGGAGTGCATTTGTGCAACTGTGAAGTGCATTTGTGCAACTTTAATTGTGCAATTGTGCAAATTTAAACTACAATTGTGCAAAAGTAAGATACAATTGTGCAGATTAAGAATACAATTGTGCAAATGTAAGATCATAATGTGCATTAGTAAGACAAAAGATGTGCTTTTGAAATCGATGTTTTAATTTTGTTTTTTTTTTACTTTTGAGAGTTTGGGTTCACCTCTCGGATAATTTAGGTTGATAGATGAAAGTTTGAAATCGATTTTTTTACGTATAAGCTTTTAAAATTAAAGTGCATAAATAAGATTAAAATGTGCATAATTAAGGTTAAAAAGTGCATAACTTAGATTATAATGTGCATGATTAACAAATTGCGATTGTTGCGCTGTTGTCTATTATGTAACCTATGTGGGATTTGAACCCACATCTTTTGTGCAAACGCACATTGCTCTACCAATTGAGCTAATAGACTAAATTATGATTTTTATGCTAAAATAGAAGAACCTAATCGACCTAAAGCATATTGCAATAAAATTTTAAAATTCAATTAGCTCATGATTCACAAACAATTTGACAATGCTATAAACATGAAATTAGCTCCAAATCAACCCAACCACACAACCATAGCATCAATTTCAGTCAATTTGGCCGTTGGCAAAAAACCACAAATTCTAAAGCATATCGCAATATAAAATTCCAAACTTCAATTAGCTCATGATCCATAAACAATTTGACAATGATATGAACATGAAATTAGCTCAAAATCAACCCAACAACACAACCATATCATCAATTTCAATCAATTTGGCTTTTGTCAAAAAGCCCCAAATTCTAAAGCATATCGCACTATAAAATTCTAAAATCCAATTAGCTAATGATCTATAAACAATTTGACAATGATATGAACATGAAATTAGCTCAAAATCAACCCAACAACACAACCATATCATCAATTTCAATCAATTTGGCTTTTGTCAAAAAGCCCCAAATTCCGCTCCTAAATCAAACCCTAGGTTTTCAATCTCAAACTTAATCATTCAAACAATCCAAATAACTGTAATAAACAAGTTTAGAGTTAGAAATCATACCAAATTCAAGTGAAAACAAGGAGCAAAATCGGGATTTCGAAGGTATTCCGAGCCAAAAGAACCGATTAGCGCTGTTGGGGAAGACGGGCTCGGTGTGGGCTCGGCTGGGCACGAACCAAGGGGGTTCCGGTGTCGGGGGGTGCGCCTGAGTGAGGGGGTTCGAGCGGGTGGGGGCTGGTGGCCGGAGGTGGCTCGTGGGTGGCGTGGACAGCGAGGAGAGAAGCAGCGCGCTGTGGGTCGTCGACCAGCGCTACACTTTGTTGGTGGGCGCGCCGGTGCTGGCTCGAACCAGGCCACGTCCAGTCTCGGCGGGTGCGCCCAGGGGTGGGCTCGAGCGCGGCTAGGCCCTGGTGGCCGGAGGTGGCTCGACGTGGGGTGGGTGCGCGGAAGCGGGAGGCCGAGAGAAGCCACTGCTGGCTGTTGTACGTGGAGCGCGTGGTAATTCATTAAAAAAAATCAATTTTACACATTAAGCGAATTTTACACGTTAAAGAGTTTTTACATTTTAAAGCTTCCCTACACACACACACACGAGAGAGAAGCCACTGCTGGCTGTTGTACGTGGAGCGCGTGGTAATTCATTAAAAAAAATCAATTTTACACATTAAGCGGATTTTACACGTTAAGGAGTTTTTACATTTTAAAGCTTCCCTACACACACACACACGCACGCACGCACGCACGCACGCACGCACGCACGCACGCACGCACGCACACACGCACGCACGCCCGCCCGCACGCACGCACACACACACAAACTTCAACTTGACTTCCTTGGAGAACAAAATGGAGGGGTGAGGATGGAGATGGAGAAGTCGAAAATGTTGGGAAAACTATCACTTTTCGTGTACACACACACAAACCTCAACTTGACTTTCTTGGAGAACAAAATGGAGGGGTGAGGATGGAGATGGAGAAGTCGAAAATGTTGGGAAAACTATCACTTTTCGTGTACAAGTATACAATAGGTAATGCGGTTGTTCAAAATTTTCACTCAGGCAAAGAACATTGGAATATATCCGTTGCCTTAACCAGTAACATTAAATGTGGCAGGTAGGGTCCCTTTATTCAGGCAACGAACATTACTCATGCGACGAACATTGGAATATATCCGTTGTCTCAACCAACAACTTTAAATTAGGTAGGTAGGGTCCCTTTATTCAGGAAACAGACATAGTATCATTTTGTTGCCCGAATGAAACCCACTTTTTGGTCAACCTTTGTCATTTGTTCAGGTGACCATTTCCACATTGTCCGCCGCCTGAGTTCATTCAGGCAACGAATATTGCTACTATGTTCGTCACTCGAGTACTATGTACTTTTGGTCACATTTTGTCATATGCTCAGGTGACCAAATACAACAATGTTCGTTGCCTGAGAGGATTCAGGCGGCGAACAATATTGTTCTATGTTGGTCACCTCAATCCAATCCAAGATAGGGGTTGCCTTGGGGTTCTATGGGGCAACGACTCCGACTTTGTCCGTCGCCTGAACCGATTTCCAGCAACAACAATGTATTTGTTCATTGCTTGAGTTGCACCATGGCGTAGTGGTTCAACATATATTAATGCTTACCTTGGTCTCTCACTCTCACTCGTTTTCAAGCGATGAATTGTCCTTATTTTCTGCAATGGTTGAAATTTGTGAAGAATTTCGTCAACTAGTTTAGGCTGAGGTTGATCATACTGATTTTGTTTGTTAAGGTGCCTTGAATCATCGTTGACCGACGATGTATCGGGGTTCGGTCAGTGCAGTCGGGGGTCCAGGCGACGGGCCAGTAGAGGCTATGAGAACACAGATTTTTTGATGAAAGAATAGCACAAGATTTAATCTTAAGTAAAGATGTAAAGGTTACAAGTAGACCTGTCAAAACACATACCGACCCGACCGCCCGGAAAATTTTCGACCCGAACCCGGAAATTTTGACCCGGAATTTTTTTTCGACCCGAACCCGAAAAACCGGAAATTTTTCGGGTCATCTGGGTTTCGACCCGGTGACCCGATTGACCCGGTAATTTTGACCCGATTTTACCCGATTGAACCGGTGACCCGGTTGACCCGGTTGATTTTTAATTAAATATAATTAATTTTTTTATATATTATTAAAATTTATTGCAAAATTGTCAAATCATGATTTTTTTAATTTAAAATGGAAAAAATTAACAAACCCGAAATCGACCCGAAACCCGGTCAAACCCGGATTCTAGTCAACCCGGAAATACCCGGGACCCGTTTTACCCGAAACCCGAAGTGACCCGACCCGAATGACCCGTTTGACAGGTGTAGTTACAAGTATCACAATGTTTGATTCATCCGAATGACATAAGTAAATGATTTTTGGCTATCAATTACTTGACTCTCATCTACATTCCTACAAATCCTCATTATTGATGCATTTCGTAGGTGAATCATCAATCATGCCTTCGACATCCGGCTCCGATCAAACAACATCCTGCCTAGACATGTTGGTTTTTGAGGCCATATGTTCTCATGTTAAAACGCAACGTTTTGTTTTCACATTTAAAAACCTAGCACATGAGTAGCAATTTGCAAGATAGGCTCCAAGGTAGAAGCCATCATCTTCCTAGCAAACAAAAAACAAGCACGAGTTTCGTTGCCATTGTAGCTGCAATTAGACTCAAATCTAATACGATGAATAAACTCCTCCGTTATATTTTCCTTTTCGAAACTGGAAGGATGAACGCCACCTTTTGACCAATCCGTGTAAGTAAGAGTCCTATTAGCAATCAAACCCGAAAACTTGATGTTCGCCAGGGTTGGCAAGTAATGCTCCTCGTTGAAACATGATTGAGGACGCTCTGTGATGCAGTACAACCGGAAAAGATCATAGTACATGGCGTCGGAGACGATTCGGATGGCCAACTCCCTATGTAACTCAAACCATTGTTCTCCTTTCCTCCAATTAGTGATGTTTATCATAGGCGACATTTTGTCGTTGTACCGCCCTTGGCCATCTTTTCCTGGGTCGTCGAACGAGTCGAGGAAGCTTAGGTTAGAGTTTATAATGTAGTCATAGACCGTGGTGAAGTTGAAGAGCGGGATACAAGCCTCGGAGATTAAGACAAATCTTCGGTTCGAGTAGTCCAAAAGGGCATTGCCTAAGAGTCTTCTCTCCGCGTCGACTATCGATAACGACCCCCATCGCACTACCTTCACAAAATGACGTATATGTGTTTTCAAAATCATGACACTCTTTTACACGGTTTCTGAAATTGTGGCCATAGATCTCTCCACAAATTCAAAAGATATAGTAGTAGGAATATTTCTCAAATTTTGAATTCAAAAGGGATCTGAAGCTCTGTAAAGAAGATAATCTAAACCAGTCAAATTGAATCGACCCCATAGTTGACCATAATTTCAGAAACCGTGGTAACTCAAACAAATGATCCATTTTAGTAGCGGGCGAAAGGTTATCAAGTATCAATCAAATAATTCGACGAATAAAGAAATAATGTAAGAGAAGTACTAGAAATAAACCTGGCTAGGGATGAATCGTCCATGAAAGACAGAATCGTCAGGGAAGGGATCCTTGTACTGTGGATGAGCATGGACATAAACGGAGTAGAAGCCCTTGTGGCCATTGAAGAACAACTCCCACAATGGAGCAAAAGGTAACTCCCCTCTTACCAAGAACAAGAAAGCCAGTTTAGGAACATATCTCTTTGGGAAGTACTCTTCAATTTCGCCCATCAATGAAGCCTTCTTCAACAATTCCTCGTCGCTCATGTTGTGCCACAATGGCGTCCTCCCCGTCTCCTCCAGAGAGAAGCTCATGGCCGATTGTTGTGTGGGTGGTTGCGCTGGTGGAGACGAGGGTGTTGTTGGGTAGAGGAAATTGTTTTGGAAGAAAGGGAGGGTTTGGAGATCATAGAAACCTATCACGAAACCAATTGATAAGCCGAAAGCAAACACGAGGAAATGGGAAAAGATGGATGAAGATTGGTATGGTTTTTCATTCATATTGTGACTAGTGAGTATGAATTCAAGAGCTTCTTTGGGATCGATATCAGCTACAATTTTCTTGTTTTATACTCCATATTGATAAGACTTTAATTAATTAGCTTTCATATATATATATATATATATTAACTTTAAAAATGAAATGTACAAATCAAGCCGGCCGTTTTAAGTAAGGAAACCCAAATATTTCAACTTAGATTATTTCGATTGGTTAGATATTTTTTTAAGTTTATATTTAATTGGAAAATTTATTAGTCAACTCAGAGAGAATATCATATATCTATATTGTAAAACAAATAATGTAACGGATCATATATATATCCTAAGTGGCAAAGGGAATATTTTTGCGATTAATTAGAAGGCAAAATTGCAGTAAACCAAACCACTCTTTAAAATCAATTTTGCGGTGAATCACTCTTTATAAAGAAGTGAAAATCACCTTTTAAAATAAGTTAATTTAAAAAACACCACCCGTCGTCCCTTTTCATTAAAAAATTATTAAGTAATTTCGCCTAATTAGAATTCTATTATCCGTCCGTAAATAAGTGTGCCTAACAGATAATTCATCAATTTGTCTAACATATGTCCTATAGGTTAGGTATACAAAATTCTAAATCGAAATGAGTGAATTTTAAAAAAGATATTCAAAATCAAATAATCAATTAATATAATGAAATCTTTATAAATTTATAAAATTTATTTTATTTTATTAAGATATAGGTTAGAAAAATGTTGATAAAATATAAACCGATTAATGGAGATGGTTCACATTGTCCCGATTCCAACATTGTTTAACCTTTACTAGTATTGGCCTTTATATCCGGTGTATTAAATTCTTTCTGGTTAAAAAAAACGCATAAAAATGCAAAAACGCGATATATTGTTTAGTACGTGACGGACATGGTACTAGATATATAATATATGTAAGCCAGATCTATAACAAAAATAATACGTGCAAGTGTGCAACAAACAATCCTATAAATACGAGTATTTACTTTGACTTTGGTCAAAATTAATAAGAGTAGCTATTCATTTTAATTAGCTGTGGACACTTCCACCTTAAGGCACGACGCAGCATCTGGACACGCATGTTCGGGTAATTAATTGGTAATTGATGATTGAATCACTCAAGAACACTCTGATTCAAGGAAGAGAAAATAAGCTAACCTCCCAAAAGTATAGAATTTGATAATGTCAAAAAAAAACAGATTACAGTGAGTGAGGCCAAACACCCCTATTTAAGTCTGTTACAAGGAAGGAGGGGAGTTCTAACTGCCTACCCTCTTATTCTCCTAATTACAGAAAATGACCCACATTTTCCAAAACCTTACAACACTCCTCCTCAAGTTGTGGTTGTAAATTGATTTGTAACTCCAAACTTGCTAAGTGTTTTATCATATATGTCACTACACACAGTTTTGGTGAAGATGTCTGCAGGTTGCTCTTTTGTTGATATGTAACCAAGAGCAACTTCCTTCCTTAAGACCTTGTTCCTTACAAGGTGACAATCTCCTTCAATATGTTTTGTTCTCTCGTGGAACACTGGATTCCTTGCTATGTGTAGAGCAGATTGGTTGTCACAAAACATCTTGACACAGTCTATCATCACTCCCAGATCCTTTAGCAGCTTCACTAACCAAGTAATTTCACAACAGGTCATAGCCATTGCTCTGTACTCTGCTTCAGCTATGGACATGGCTACATATGACTGCTTCTTTGATATCCAGGAGATTAGAGAAGGCCCCAACATTATACAGAAACCTGTAAGAGATTTTCTGGTCATGGGGCAACTTTGCCAGTCAGCATCACAGAAAGCTCTTAGTTCCAGATTCTTACTCTTGGCCAGTAGCAATCCTTGACCAGGGGCATTCTTCAAGTATCTTAACACATGCTTTGCTGCTATCCAGTGATCATCAGTAGGTGCATGCATGAACTGACTGAGCACTTGCACTGCATAGCAAATATCAGGCCTAGTGATGGTTAGATATATCAATCTACCCACTAGTCTTCTGTAGGCTATAGGATTCACATTTGATCTGCTTCCCTTCATATCCAATTTCACCTTTGGATCCAAGGGAGTAGCCACTGGTTTAGCATCTGTCATACCAGTTTCTTTTAGTACCTCAAGTGCATACTTTCTTTGGTTTAGATAAAATCCTTGCTCAGTTCTGTCCACTTCAATTCCTAGGAAATACCTGAGCTCTCCCAGTTCCTTCATCTGAAAGTTCTTGTTTAGATGCTCCTTTAGTCTCTGAATTTCAGTCTTGCTATCTCCAGCTATGATCATGTCATCCACATAAACTAGAAGTGCAGTGTATGTCTCTTCTGTTTTCTTTGTGAATAGAGAATGATTAGCTTCTGACTGCACATATCCTGCTTCCCTTACAACTTGAGAAAATTTGGCAAACCATTGTCTTGGTGCCTGTTTTAGTCCATATAGAGATTTTCTCAGTTTGCAGACTTTACCTGCTCTTGTATTCTTGACAATATTGCTCTCATCATACCTCTCCTCCTGTGAGCAATGCTGGAATTTCTTTAGATGGTCATAGGCAGGAGGCAGTTCCATGAATACCTCCTCCTCAAGTTCACCATGAAGAAAGGCATTTGTCATATCCATTTGTGAGACATGCCAGTCTTTAGCAGCTGCTAGAGTAAGGAGAGTTCTTACTGAAATCATTCTGGCCACTGGAGCAAATGTCTCACTATAGTCAATTCCTTCAACTTGAGAGAAACCTCTTGCAACAAGCCGAGCCTTATACCTCTCCAGAGTACCATCAGCCTTGTATTTGAGTTTGAACAACCATTTGCAAGTGACAACTGACTGATCACTGGGCCTTGACACAATGTCCCATGTTCCAGTTGATTCAAGAGCATTTAATTCAGTTAGCATGGCTTTACACCATTCAGTTTTGTGTAAGGCCTCAGCTACTGATGTTGGTTCAGAAAGAGGTGCCACATTGGAAATGAAGGCTTTGTATGATGGTGAACATGAGGAATAAGACATACATGAAGATATAGGATAAGGAGAAGTAAACCTGCTAGTTGAGAGTGTAGCCTTAGTATCAACATTGGAGGTACTGCATACAAAATCTTTGAGCCAGTATGGAGTAGAGTGAGTCCTTGTAGATTTTCGAGGAGGTGGTTCAGGAATAGGTGATTCAGGTGAGATCTCAGTGGGAATCTCATTAAACAAAGGAAGGACAGGTGAGGGTGAGTAATCAGCTAAGGACTCAGCAGGTGAGATAGGATTGAGAGATGGGGACTGTGTTGGGATATGGGGTTCAATAGGCTCAAACAATGGGGCATAAGGTGAGAGGTAATCATCAGAATAGAGATGAGAGTCTGTTTGTGATATGACATGCATAGAACGCTTGGTAGAAGAAGGGTGATCAGTAGCAAAAGGAAATTGGTTTTCAAGAAAAGTAACATATCTGCTGACACAATATTTTTGAGATTTTAAATTGTAGACCTTATATCCCTTGAACCCAAAAGGATATCCTAAGAAAACACAGGGATCAACACGAGCATCAATTTTTTTCCTGTTACTCCCAAGAGTGGAGATGTAACATAGACACCCAAAAACTCTAAGTGTAGAGTAGTCAGGTGGTTGATGAAATAGAGTTTCATAAGGTGATATGTGATTAAGAAGTGGGGTAGGTAGTCTGTTTATGAGATATGTAGCTGTGAGAATGCAATCTCCCCAAAATCTGAAAGGTAGAGAGGCATGAAATCGAAGTGCTCGTGCAGTTTCAAGTATGTATCTATGCTTTCTCTCAACTCTCCCATTTTGTTGGGGTGTGGCTGTGCAAGAACTCTCATGTATAATGCCCTTTGTGTTTAGAAAGGATGAGACATCTGAATTGAAGAATGCAGTGCCTTGATCAGAATGGATTCTTTTTACTTTTGTATTGAATTGAGTCTCAATTCTGGTGATGAAATTTTGGAGAGAGGATGGTGTCTCAGTTTTGGATTTGAGAAGGATAGCCCATACACTCCTACTTCTGTCATCAACAATGGTTAAGAAGTACTTATGGCCATTGTATGTTGGAGTTTCATAGGGCCCCCACAGATCACAATGTAAAAGCTCAAAGTTATGTGCATCAAGAGATGTACTAGAATTGAAACTTTTCCTTGTTTGTTTTGCCAAGGGACAAACAGTACAAGTAATGTCAGACATATTATTGATGTCTTTTTGAATGTAAGGAACAGAAAGAAGTTTGTTTGGTAGGGCATGCCCCAATCTAAGATGCCAGAGAGCACCTAGATCAGATTTACAATTTGAATGCTCAAGAAACAAAGGTAACTAAGTTGCTGTGTGTGCAGAAAAGGTTGTGGCTAACAATTTATTCTTTTCTGGCTCATTGACAAGATAGTACAGTCCCCCAATGTTTTTACCAACAGCTATCACTCTCGTCCTTGCATGGTCCTGGATAATGCACAGGTTATCCCTAAAGTTAATATCACATTGGTACTCAAGGATGAGAGAGCTGACATATAGGAGATTTAATTTGAAGCTAGGTATGTATAAAACATTGGATAAGGTCATTTGGGGTAAGATGATTGTACCTTTGTGAGTGATGGGGTTGGTACTTCCATCTGGAAAATGGATAGTGGAAGGATGTGTAATAGGTGTTATTTGTGACAGAATAGATTGTTTGTGTGTCATATGGTGTGTGGCACCACTATCTATTATCCAAGCATCAGACAAGCCAGAGACATTACAACAAAAGTGAAAGGTTGTACCTGCTATATGGACATCAGTGTGCTTCTCCTTAGGTTGACTCATCAATTGCAGAAGAGAAGCCATCAACTTTTGATTGTCATCAGACAGGCCTTGGAACAGCTTCAGATGGCCATCACTTGAGCCTTCAGTGGTGGCATTGGCTCTAAACTGTCCTTTCTTTGGATCAACTGTGTATCTTGCACCTCCTTGTGGCTTGTACTTGCTATTGGAGTGCCAAGATGGATAGCCTATCACCTCCCAACACTTATCAGCTGGGTGATTTCCATCACAGTGGTGACATTTCTTCCTTCTTAGCTGCTCAGACGTATCCTTCTTTGAAGATTCAGTGTCTCTTTGATGTTCTTTCTTGGACATCAGTGCAGTGGTGTCAGTCTTCACCCCAATACCCTTCATCTTAGAGTTGGATTCATCTTGCAAGAGCAGAGAATGAGCCAAACTTGCAGATGAAAGAGGTGTTTGCAGTAGAAATTGCCTTCTATGAGGGATGTATTGAGGACTTAGCCCCAAGAGAAATTTCATGAGTTTCTCCTCCGATTCAGCAGCTTCAATCTTCCTATTTAGATCACACTCACACTTCCCACAGGTGCATCTAATTGGTGGAATCAGCCCTGACAATTGCTGCCAGTATCCCTTCAGTTTTGTGAAGTATTCAGTGATACCAGTTGAATGTTGCTCACAGTCTTGCAATTCTTTCTTCAATTGGAACAGCAATGGACCATTTCTTTGGACAAAACTCTCAGCAAGATCATCCCACATCTGTTTGGCAGTATCGAACTCATCTAAAGTTGCATAGATTTCTTTAGACACAATGTTTAATATCCAAGAACAGACCATGTCATTACACCTAGTCCATAGTGCAGCGTTTTCAGTAGTCTCAATCACAGTTCCTTCTACAAAACCTAATTTGTTCTTCACAGACAAAGCCTTTGACATAGCTTTCTTCCATCGACGAAAATTCTCACTAGTCAATTGAATTGTGGTTAGAATCATACCAGAGTTGTCGGATGGGTGAATGAACAGCGGGTTCTGCAGATCCGTCCCTGTGACCAACTCGCTTCGTCTTCGCTCTCTCCAGCGATCTATCTTCAGCCATGGCGCTTTCTTAACACTTCAATTCCGACGACTGGAGCGATCAAGATCTGAAACGAGTACCAATTTTGCGGAAACAGAACTCAGCTTGCAGCACAGTGATTTGCTTCGATTGCTCCCAGTGATTGATCAATCGAAGATCCGCGTGATCTCCTGCAACTCTGATACCATGATGATTGAATCACTCAAGAACACTCAGATTCAAGGAAGAGAAGAAAAGCTAACCTCCCAAAACTATAGAATTTGATTATGTCGAAAAAAAAAACAGATTACAGTGAGGCCAAACACCCCTATTTAAGTCTGTTACAAGGAAGGAGAGGAGTTCTAGCTGCCTACCCTCTTATTCTCCTAATTACAAAAAATGACCCACATTTCCCAAAACCTTACAACAGTAATAAAAATTACTTATCCTAATTAAGGCTTCATATATATATATTTTGGGTGAAAAAGGGTTCATATATATTAGCTAGACATGTCAATTAACAAGTCGGGAGGGTAGGGTTTGGGTCTGGACGTCTCGGATTCAAGTTCATTACGGGTCGTAGGGGTGGGCACGGGACGGGACGGGATTGGGCCGGGACGGGATTGACATTTTTTTTTTCGGGACGAGATCGGGACGGGATGGTGTCTGGACGGGACGGGATCGGGACGGGACGGGCCTTGTCCCGCATATAAAAATAATAAAATATTATATAAATTTGCAACTTTCATAATTCATTATTTAGTATAATATGTTGAATACGGTATTATTCTCAATTATATTATTCAATAATAATAATAATAATATTATTATTATTATTATTATTATTATTATTATTATTATTATTATTATTATTAATATTATAACACTATTATTAATTCATACAATGATTGTATAATAAATTATAATGTTCAACATATTTGGCTACATTATCTTACTAGATCAGGACGGAAAGGAATTGAGACGAGATTTACCAATATTGTCTAATTATCGATTGATAGTTAGAAAGAATACCGTATTTAATTAGCTATTTGCCTCTTGTAACTCTAAATGGGTATAATAATAATAATAATAATAATAATAATAATAATAATAATAATAATAATAATAATAATAATAATAATAATAATCCCATGTTATAATTAAAAATAAAATAAAATAATACTACTTATTTTTATTGTTATTATTATAAAATAATTATACGTTACAAGAAAAAAATATAATATGATATAATAATAATAATTTTATTATAAATTAATATTATTATGAAATTATATTATAATAATAATATTATTATTATTATTATAAATTGAAAATTATTATTATAGTTATAAATAATATTTGCTCAAAATAATAATACTAATAATATATTATTATTATTCTATAATATTATAATAATAATAATATTATTATTATTATTATTTATTGATTATAATTATAGAAACGGCTTACACAAAGTTAGATGGGAGCCTCGTAACAAATTGGGCTCCAACACCTTTTTGAATAGTAAAACTAACTCTATGAAATATGAAATCGCCATTAACGGATGACGACCCGTGGCTTCTCATGACCAACTGAACACGTTTTAAAAAACCAATAGCATCGACTCTCAATTCACCAAATGTAGAGAACGCAAAAGCCATGAAGCCATACCCTTTAAGAGCACAAACATCAGCGTACTTCCATCTAACTTTGTGTAAGCCGTTTCTATAATTATAATCAATAAATAATAATAATAATAATAATAATAATAATAATAATAATAATAATAATAATTCCACGTTATAGTTAAAAATAATAATATTATTATTACTTATTTTTATTGTTATTGTTATTATTATAAAATAATTATACTTTACTAGAAAAAAATATAATATGATATAATAATAATAAT
The DNA here is from genome assembly GCA_037127255.1 of Persicaria tinctoria. NCBI lineage: Eukaryota > Viridiplantae > Streptophyta > Magnoliopsida > Caryophyllales > Polygonaceae > Persicaria > Persicaria tinctoria. The sequence goes on along the minus strand of JBANSL010000007.1, from coordinate 11,035,282 downwards.
AATTTTATTATAAAGTAATATTATTATTAAATTATATTATAATATTATATATAATGAATAGTAAATGACGTATAAAAGTAAACAGATGGAGTATTTTTTAATGATTGTTTACTTAGTTTCTAAACCTAAAATTGTTATATTACCTTAATAATAGTTATATTATTGAAAAGAAGTCATTAATGTCGCTACAATAGTAATATGTACTTATATATATAACAATTTGCAATGTTAAATTAAGCGATACCTCGGAGGTTCCTCGTGAAATTTCCGTTTATTTATATTTTTTTTATCTTAGAGCTTGACCCAACGGGTGACTCACGGGTTGACTAAACCCGACCCATAAATTTGCGGGTTGAACGGGTTCGGATTGCTTCGGGTTTCAAGTTGAAATATTTGCGCCAAAACCCACGTTTTGCGGGTCGGATCGGATCGGATCCTCGAGTCGGGTTACGTTTTGACAGGTCTAATATTAGCTTAGGCAAAGATCTAGAAAGTAGACCTGTCAAACGGGTCATTCGGGTCGGGTTCGGGTCGGGTCACTTCGGGTCTCGGGTAAAACGGGTCCCGGGTATTTCCGGGTTGACTAGAACCCGGTTTTGACCGGGTTTCGGGTCGATTTCGGGTTTGTCAAAATTTTCCATTTTAAATTAAAAAAATCATGATTTGATAATTTTGTAATAAATTTTAATTATATATAAAAAAACTAATTATATTTAATTAAAAATCAACCGGGTCACCGGGTCAATCGGGTAAAATCGGGTCAAAATTACCGGGTCAATCGGGTCACCGGGTCGAAACCCAGATGACCCGGAAAATTTCCGGATTTTCGGGTTGGGGTCCAAAAAAATTTCCGGGTCAAAATTTCCGGGTTCGGGTCGAAAATTTTCCGGGCGGTCGGGTCGGGTCGGCCGGATCGGGTTGTGTTTTGATAGGTCTACTAGAAAGTGTTCATAGCTGGTGCCTTTGAGAGGGAAAGGGCATGATGATAAAAACAGATATATACTATATACGGAGTGGAAAAGGTCGATTTTCTCATTTCAAGTTGATTTATAAGAGAATTTGTATCTACACTAGTGTAATACCCGTACCTTGAAGGCACGAAATGTTTTTAAAATTGTGAATATAATAAATATTATAGTCGATACTGACGTAACAAAATAATAATTTCATAGATATATAAAGTAATTAAAAAAAATAATAGTATCAAATGATTAATAATCAATTATGATGACAAATATATGTCTGTATTAAAGATAAAAGTGGGGGGTCAGATAACTCGCAAACGAAAATGAAACATATATAATTATATAGTATATTTGTTGAAACGATGGATGAAGATATGACTCCATGCACGTCATATTAAGCATTATAACAAAATTTACCCGAAAATATATCATAAAATGAAACATAATTAGAGCATTGTAGTTATGAGGGAACTTATAAAGTGTTTAATTTGCTTGAAAATGCACATATAAAAATGGATGGAAGAAGTGTCATACTAATAATATATTACGTTGGCCATTATATCAGTATATTAAAGGACTGATAAAAGAGATTGAGAAGAAGAGGTGTTGACAGGGAAAGAAACTTTTTTTTTTTATTAGGAATTAATTCGAGATCAGATATACGTGAATCTCGATGGCCGACAAGTCGGCAGACGGAAACCCGTCAATACATACAAACGAAAACGAAAAACAAACAGCGGAGCAATACAACAAGAGGAAACGCAGCGTACAAGAAAACGAGCCAAGGCAAACTAAATCTAACACGAAGGGGACGTAGACTATGGACGAAAGCCAAGCACCGCCCTAAAACAGCACCGCTGGCCGGCGATACATCAGGAATCCCTGTGGGCAGTGAAGACGAACCTCTAGGAAGCTTGACAAGAGGAAAACCTGTCGTTGTTCTTGTCAAAGAATACTCAAACTCACTAACTAGTATAGCGTGCAAGTAAGAGATCGATCCACAGGGAAATCTATTAGATTCAAGTCTAATTATAATTGCTAAGAGAGAAAAGGGGGAGTTTTTAGTGTGAAAAGATCTGCCTTTTAGCAAAGCAGAGACCAGCAAACAAAGTAAATTGATTGTAAAATTCAGTTGAGAAAAATAGGTTCACCTACAATTTATCACTTCGATTGATGAATTCGATCCTTGTTTCAGCCTCTAGTTCTTGTCTTTTCCTATCAATGTCCTTGTCCAGATCTTAGGTAAATTACTAGTCCTACGAGTCCTAGCAACTCTTATCTCTAAATAACCCTAACACGGTTAAGATTCAACCTAGAGATAGGATGAAGATTATGAATTAACCAAGGTACATATAATATCAAGCTACGAGTCGATATTCAACATGTATTCAACTTCCTACACATCCATTTAGTCCTACGAGTCCTAAAGGGATATGATTGCCACTTGGGTTAAGGTTCGCTACGAGGAATCTACAAAACCCTAGCAATTGAATGAATCCACTCTAACTAGTCGGCCAGGCCAGAGAGAATAAAACACATTCAAGCAATTAAGCACAAGGAAGTCAAAGCATTGCAATAGGAATAAGAACTAGATTAAGAAACTCACAATTCAACAATCAAAGATCCAAACTGTAGGCGAAACCTCGAGAGTTTAGTTGCTCATGCTCAACGGCGCTCTCAACAATGGTGTAAAGTGCATAAGGTGAATGAACGAAATAACTAGAAAAGCCTTAAATAGTCTAGAGAAATTCGGCCCAAAATAACATAATAAAACCCTAAGTAAAATCCGGAATTGACGATCAGCTACTGCACGGGCCGCGGGGCGGCCAGGCCAGGCTGCGGGGCGGCCGGCGATCAGCGAAGTTCCTCGTTTCTTCCTTCGAGCCGCGGGGCGGCCAGAGATACTGCGGGGCGGCCTGCGATTCTTCCGAGATCCCTCCTCTTCGTCTCCAGCAGCTCCTAAGTCCTTCTGTAACTCGTTTCCGCTCTTTTCAATATCATTTCACCTCCAATCTACTTTTCCTGAAATAAACAATAAACTCATGTAGATTCCGCCTCTTCTAACTCAACAAGTGATAATGCAAATTCAACTAAATAAATGCAATATTCACACCTAAATAATGCTAAATGCAATCTATTATGCAATACTAAACATGCTCTATCAAAGCTCCTTCCCGTACACGGAGTCGCCCCGTACACACTACCTCGATTCCAGCCAGACCCGACCCCGACTGCCAGAACCCCAACATAGAAGAAAAAACCCCAGCCGCACCAAAGCAAAGACGCACACCACCCGAGCAAAGCAAACCGCGAAGGACCGGTCACAATGGACCGATCAAGCCCAAACGGGATTTAATCCAAAAGGTTATTAAACCTTGCAAAGCAAGATGTTAATATATATATATAGGGTTCAAGTGAGAAGCACCCGGTCTGGTGAGAAGGAAAGAAGCCCTCCTATTGGATGGATTGAATTAAAAAAAAACTAAAAATTAAATAATCCAAATCAATCTCACGCGCTGCTGGATTGCTTCCCTCTCACACCGTGTAGTACTCGTAGCGAGTCTCGTCGAGGCTAACCTTGAGCACATACTTGGTGTCGGAGCCGGAAGAGACCCGGTAGAAGTCGGGGCACTCCCACATGCCGGTGTTGGGGGCGGAGTGGAGCGGGTGCTTGGCCTTGAGCCAGGTGCGGAAGAAGTCCTTGCTCCGGTAGAGGAAAGCCATGCCCCGCCGTCCCCGCCTACCGCCGACGAGCATCTTCCAGTGGTCGCGGCTGTACCAGGCGGTGGTGGGGTCGTGGAAGGCGCTGGTGTTCATGTCGGAGCTGGGGATGACGAGCGGGTTGTAGTCGGGCTTGGTCCATTCCCGGAGGAAGGGGTCGGAGCGGTTGGCGGGGAGGGCGATGTTCTGGACCTGGTTGTTCTGGGGGTCGAGGCCGGTGTAGAGGATAGCGGGGCCGTAGCCGGGGAGGATGGTGGCGGAGCCGGACCAGCAACCGCCGATGTCGAAGGGCTTGGAGGGGGAGATGGCGGGGTTAACTGATTCCCAACTGATTAATTATATATGTGCTCAGTAGATTGACCAAAAAAAAATGTGCTAAGTAGAGAGATGATCATGGCCGATTCAAGGAAATGCATGTATGATTGCTTCCGTATGAATAAACTTATTATACTATCACTTTTATCCGTATTTAATTTTGGTGCAAGTGTTTTAATACTAAGTGGTTCAGGGCTTTTATGCCAAAAGGTTCAGGGTTTTTATAGCAAGTGGTTCGGGATTTTAAACTAAGTAATTCGGGGTTTTAATACCAAGTGGTTCAGGGGTTTTAATACCAAGTTGTTCAGAGTTTTTAATACAAAGTGGTTCAGGGTTTAATACTATTGGGTTCAGGGGTTTTATACCATGTGGTTCAGGGTTTTTAATAACAAGTGGTTCAGGGTTTTAATAACAAGTAGTTCAGGGTTTTAATATCAAGTGGTTCAGGGGTTTATACCAAGTGGTTCAGGGTTTTAATACCAAGTTGTTCACGAAGTAAATAGTATTTGTTTATGAATCATTTTGTTTTAAAAAAATAAAAAAATTAAAAATTAAAAATTAAGCATTAAGAGAAATTAAAAGAAGAATGAAAACTTCATGAACCACTTCTTTATAACTTATAACTTAATGAATCACTTCTTGATAACTTGAAGAACAACTTCTTGATAACTTCATGAACCTTTTCTTGATAGCTTTATTAACCACTTCTTTATAACATCATGAACCACTTCTTAAAGCTTCATAAACCACTTCTTTATAGGTTCACGAATCACTTCTTTATAACTTAATAAACCACTTCTTTATAGGTTCATAAAACACTTCTTTAAAGCTTCATTAATTATTTCTTTATATGTTCATGAACCACTTCTTTATAATTTCATGAACCACTTCTTATAACTCCATGAACCACTTCTTTATACCTCCATGAACCACTTCTTTATAACTCCATTAACCACTTCTTTATAACTTCATGAACCACTTCTTTAGACCTTCATGAACCACTTCTATATAGCTCAATGAACCACTTATTTATAGGGCTGAACCACTATGAGTAAAAGTGCTGAACCACTATGAGCAAAACGGTTGAACCACTAAAAGTAAAGGAGCTGAACCACTGAGAGTAAAAGGGCTGAACCACACGAGTAAAAAAGCTGAACCACTAAGAGTAAAAGTGCTGAACCACTAAGAGTAAGATGGCTGAACCACTAAGTACATGTGAACCTTATGAACCACTTATTGTTAATTTTTTTTCTTCAACAAAACATATACAAAGTGGGTGTCTATGGGTAGATAAAATTAAATTACACCCAAAAATATATTTTTTTAATAAGTGAAAATGTCAAAAAATAATTTTTAAAAGTCCATGTCAAGCATTTTTACATGTGTACGTACTTTTTCTGATTAATTAGCAAGTTGGGTGGATAGGCGCGTGCAATTAATTAGTTTTCTGTGTTAATTAACGCGTGTCCAACTGAGAGTGGGGTGTTACTAATTAATTTACATGGGTGTTGGAAATTAATTTGGATAGGCGCGTGTCAACTGATTTGGCATTTACTTTTGGACACGTGGACCAATCAGTGCCCTTCTTTCCTTCTCACTTTTGGAGAGCTTTGTACCTGAACCCAACCCTATATATATATATATATATAAATATATATTTTATTATTTATATATATAAAATATATATATAAAAAAGATAAGAAACAAACATTTTCCTGAGATCAAAAAGAGAAACAAACAATTTCTTTTCAATCTCTTTTTTTTTAATAAGACTGCTTTGGGTCCAAGGAAATGTCTTGGGCCCGAAGCACAAAAGTCGGGCCAAGATCGGACAGCCCAGACCACCATCAGCCAAGGCAAACCCTCAAGCCAAGGGAAGCACGTACAGGACGCGCCAACCGGCGGCCAAGGCGCCTAGAGGAATGCCGACGATGACCCAAGCAACGACACGGGAGAGAGAAGGCTGGAGAAGGCCGAGGAGGCCCAGCCCGGACGACACCAACACCGGCGCCAACGCCAGAGCAGAGCACCAACGAAATGAAACCTGGCTGCCCAAACGAAGGAGAGGAAGGGGGGTGTAGGAGGCGGGAGACACCCCGGGGAGCGCCACCACCACTTGCTACCGACGGGAGAGGTGAGGAAAGAGAAAAGCTCTTTCCTCAGACCCGGATTTGGCTGCAGAAGAAGCAAGAGCGAAGAGGCACAAAGACCCCAAGCAACCTCGAGATAGAGAATTGAAAATTTGGGTCGACTGATACGAGACAGCCAAGGAGGGGGACAGGGGGATGAATTTGGGGATAAGGGACAGAAAAGAACACAAGCCCCATATAGATTTAGGTGTTGATCGACGAAATTCGGGCTCGTATTGAACCGAACACTCTCCGAAGAGAGGGGTTAGGGCTCTCCGAAAGGAAAGAAACTTAAATAATAATAAGTGTCACCTATACGATTGGTGAAGAAAGGGCACCATACTAATCCCTTAAATCCGGATAAACGAAAGAATGAACTTAAAGATGTAGTATAATAGTATTTTATTCATGTACGATAACAGGTGAATAACACATGCATATGTCAAATTATATAAAATTTCCATTATTTAAATATGGGGTCAACAAACATGTAGTTGAATGTTCACACTTAATTTTGAAAGATGAAAAAAATTATATAAAATTTCCATTATTTATTAAAATTTGGTGATAATTTTAAAAAAATTGAAAATAAATATTTTATATAATTTGTACCATCCTAACAAAGCGTGAATGAATATTAAACAACTTATTTAGCTAAACGAATAGAGAGTAGTAAATTTTAACATGATTGTGATAAATGTGATATAATAAACAAATATACAAATGAATTTAATCCGTACGTTAAGATAATGAATGTAGGTAATTCGAGTACAACTTCGATTAACTTATTTGAAAATGAACCATTTGCATGGTTGGTGAGAAAATACGAACATGTGTGAAAATTAATTTATACTTCGTAGAATTTTATAAACCGGCACTTGGATATGTGTCTATGTACTATGTAGAGTATAAATTTCCAAAAATAAAGCATACCAAGATTTAAATTCAAGTTTAATGTATGTAGACGAATTATGAGAGCAATTGAAAAAAGAAATGGAAACATATCTCAAGATTTACGACAATATAACTGACCAATAAAAAGGGTGATGCGGGACCATCCTACGGCTAACCCCGTATCAAATTGGTATCAGAACTTTGGTTTCCGACATCAAAGTTGTGTCTTCTGTTTCCCTAAACACAAAACCCTACAAAAAAAAAATAGAGTCTTTCTTTGTTCTTGGTTTTTATTTCTTGAATTTTTAAATTTGATTGCTACTAATCCTTGTTTGTGATTGTTTGTAGTTGCACTTAGACCAAACATACCCTAGCCGTGACCTACAGCAAACATTGGGAGCCAATTAATTCTTTATGCAGCCGGCAATTACCAATTGGCAACCCTTTCCTAGTCGACATCGGCAAGGAATTCATCTAAGTCCAGTGGCCGCACCTGGCATCACAAACCCTAGTTATTATTTTCTATCATTGGCTTAATTACTTCTATCTAGATCTATCTTGTTCACTTGCCTTATTTAATTTGTTGAAATTTGTGGTAGATATATTTCATATTTTCTATCATAGATTATAAAATGCATAGATAGATTTACTTACCATATTAGCCAAACCATCACCTATATATATTTCATTAGGGCTACATAAATTTTATTTTTCTTTCACCATAGTTTAAATTTTCAAGAGTCCTTTTATTTCATAGATAGTTTCTTGCATTAGTAAAAAAAAAGACATTCAAAGCTTTGACATGGGAGGATAAAAAGACATTCAAAGGATTGTTGAGATCTAGTGCAAGAACTTTCAAGGATTAATTTTGGCGAAATTCCATAGCCCTAGTTGAAAATCTCAAACACATACCTCCCAAAACACAATTTTTTTTAAGCCCTACCTTGCAACTACAACGTCCTTGCTAAGGGTTTGAATCAAAAAGAGGTAAAAATCCAAGTTTTTCTATCTTTTCATTCATTTTCTTTTCCTATTTTTGTGTGTCGAGTACTGCAGAGGCCATACCGACCCCATAACGACCCCCAGCCTCGTAACAGCTTATGTCGAGTCTGATTTGGTCGATTTCGAGTCAGTTTGGTCGATTTCGACCTTGTGTCCAGCTTTTGTCGAGTGGTACGTTCTTGCCTTGTCGAGTACTTTATTTGGTGTTTCTTTGTCCTTTCTCTTGATTACTCTCTTTTTATCGTTAAAGTCCTTGCTTGAGTGTTGATTTGCCCAAAGCGGATTGCCCCAACAAGCTTGTCATACCAATTAGAGAGAAGAGTGCGAGCGAAACAGTTGTGAGTTTGTTTATATTTTTCACTAACTTTTACATAATTATTTGTTTGTTGCTTTGTGATGTCTAACCAGGGTACTGTGGCGATTACTTATGCTGAGATGAACAAATTTTTGAAAGCCATGAATGAGAACATAGCTAAGATGAATGAACATTTGGTTAAGATGGATAAAAGCTTTACGACAATTGAGCTTCAACGTTTTGGCTCTAATACGGTGTCCGGACAAGGAGTCCCACCTAGAGATGAAGTGCCACCAATTGAAAGGGAAGAAACTCATCATATTCCTCCCTATAATGCTAATCAACATAATGTTCCTTCTAGTGTAAATACTCATTTTGTTGATAAAATTGAAGAGCATGTTGAAAATGATCAAGTTCTTAATTTACTTGCATGTGATGATAATGATTGCATTGAATATGAGCATGATGATTCTTTGATTGTTAGTAAAGTCTTAAGTGTTCAGCCTACACCTTGTGATGATAATCAAAGAGAAGATTTATTTCATACTAAATGCTTCGAAACCGGAAATGTTTCTAATATATATGATCATTGATGGTATAAATTGTTCTAATATTGATAGCCTTGAATTAATTGAAAATCCGGCCTTGAATAAGGATGAAAACTTGCTAGCATTGGATGGAAACTTAGAGATCAATAAACAAGCTAAAGTGCATATTAAGTTAGAACATCATGCAGTTGATATGAACTATGAATTATGCACTCATAAGGTTTCTAATCTTGGTTTTGTAGTAAGCTCTGATGGTCTACAAGTTGACGTAGCCAAGATACAATTATTCGATCCAGGAGCTCATGAGGGTGCCGACGGAGGGGAAACCTGTCGTTGATCCCATCAAAGTAAACTCAAACCTATAACTAGTATAGCAATAAGCAAGAGGTCGATCCCACAGGGAAATTACTATTCAAGTGTGATTTAGATGCCAATTAAGTAACCAAAGAGGGGAGTTTTTGAGTGTGAAAGTTCCGCCTTTTATCAAAGCGGATTGAAGCAAACAAAAGTAAATAATTGTATTTCAGACAATTAGGAGAAGCAATTCTACCTACAATTTTCCACTTTATTTGGTTGAAGCAATCCCTGTAACTACTTCTCGTCCTATTAAGTTTCCTATGAATGCCCTTGTCCCGACCTAATATAGTTACTAGTCCAATCAACCCTGGTAACCCTTATCAATCGAACAGTCCCTAAAGAATGATTTAACCCAGTTGATAGCTTTAAGTCCAGAGATTAGCCAAGGTATTTGCAATCCCTAAAGAGGGATTTAACAACACATCCAACTTCCTACTCATTCAATTAGTTCAATCGGCCCTAAAGGAACAAGTTTGCTACTTAGGTTAAGGTTCACAATCAGGAATCTATAAAACCTTAGCAATTGAATTGATCTAACAAGTTGGCCAGACAAGATAGAACAAATCAATAAATAATCAATCACAAAGAAGTTGAAGCATTCAAATATAGGAAACAAGGAACGAGAATTAGAAACGCACAATCAATCCAAATAAAGCTTCAAATTGCATGCAGAATAGATGAGTTTAGTTCCTCATGGAAGACATCGCTCAAATCTCTAAAGTGTCTGATGAATGAAAAGAGTAGAATAGAAGTCTGAAAATAACATAAAACTTGGCCTTTAAAAACATCCAAAGTCGGCCACAAAATAAACAAATAGATCTAGGGGTTTTCATTAATCAAAACGCAGCGCATAATCACTGACGGAAAATGTGGCGGCCGCCGCATGGATGCTGCGGCCGCAACATCAGCATTTCCTCGCAGCCCTGCTGCATCGGCCCTAGCGGCGGCCGCGTCATACATGTTGCGGCCTCTGCATCGGTCTTTCCCGGAAAATTCGTCTCGAATTTGCTCTTCTTCTCAACAGGAAAGTTTTAGCTGCCTGAAAGCGCTTTCCAACGCATGGTCATAATAGTCAATCGGACAACCGATGCCTCCAGAAAGTGCAAAACAAGTTCAGCATGTCTGGCGACAACTTCTGCAGACTTGTTCTTCGTTTAGGCTCGCTTCTTCTTCTCAGGACCTCTTGAGATCTTCATGTAAGCTTCTTCGATCAACTAGACATTCTCATCCAATGCGTTATCAACTCATGTCTCCTCCTCGGATCCACCATTACCTGAAATAATCAATAAAAGTGTAGATTCCGACTCCGACAACATAGAGAACTAATATGCAAATCGTGCTTAATCCATCAATGAAATGCATCTTAACTAAGTTAAATGCAACCTATTATGCATACCTAAATGCATGCTATCAGCTGCATATGCGGGACCTTATGCGACCTTGGATTCGAGGTCGAATCCTTTTCAAGAAAGGGAGAATGATGCGGGACCATCCAAAACACCTTTGGACACACCTATACTTGGGGATTGACCTATGATTCGAGCTCATGAGAATAATGTCATCCTCAACAGGAAGAAGAAGGCTCCACCATGGGAGAAGGTGCAAAGGTGGAAGCTTGATGGGTCGTTCGTTTTTAGATTCGTTCAGCAATTTGACAACTTTTCGACGTCTCAGTAAAATGAGTCGTACGGAGTCAATATTAATCGGATTGAGATGTGTCATACCTTGTCGGAACGAGGACGAAGAGATATACAATCTTGATGTTGAAGATTTTTCCAGATTCGACCTAGAAATTGGCCGAAAATCATATTCTTTGGGCTGTCACTGTTTTAGACGGGAAATTCTTAAGTGTTGGAACTCTTTTTATTACTATTTTTAGAGACCTTCTTTACTTAAGTTATTTTAGGTAATTTAGGGGTATTTTAATTAATTCCTTTTATTTATTATTTTTAAAAAAAAAATCAGCCTCCTTTGGGTTATAAGAGGTCGATTCTTCCATTGTAGAACTCACGTTATTCATCTTGAGAAAAATACAGTTTTGTGTGAAACACATCTGTGAGAAAGTCAATCGATTCGAAGCATTGCTCATCGATTGCAAATTGGTTCTTGATCTTGCTTGGTTTGCTTTGAGTTCATCAACCTCGCGAGAGCTTGGTGATCCTGGTAATCACAAGTCCCCTCCTTGTGCCTCCAAGTTGTCCGCTTGGTTGTGTAAGGTTGTAGAGACGGGCTTTGTAGTCGTTGATACTTGGTTCCTACCCTCTTAGGAGGCCTGAGGTCTTTATCTCGTTCTACCTTAGTTCGAATCACTCTTCTATCGGTCTTGTTCTTTCAATTTTGTGTCTTTATTGTTCTTTGTTTGATCGAGTCAAGTTCCTGTCCTTTTAGTCGATTTTGAGTCCTATTTGTTCGAGTGTAGAGTTGCTGCGTTGTTTATTCCTTATCGATATCGAGCCCTTTTGCTTGGTGTTTTGGAGTCTTTGCTTCCGTTCTTGTCTTTGAGTCTTGATTGTTGAAGATCGGGCCATCCTACGGCTAACCCCGTATCAAAGGGGGAATTGATTAAAATCATATTTAAAATAGAAAATAAATATTTTGAAATTTCCATAATAATATTGACCAATAAAAAAAGTCTCATTTGAATAAAAAATTCAACTTTAATTGTGAGCGTGACACGTCAGTAAAATGCTAGCAAAATTAGTAATATTAATAGATAGATAGATATATACAAAACTATAAACTATAAAACAAGAAAACTAAAGGTAATCAAGGATGACAACTTGATTTTACACCAGAATATTTTTTGGTAAGAATTTTACACGAGAATATATTTCCAAAGATATGATCAAAGAATTATCCTAAAACAAGATAATCTCAAGTGTTATCTAACAATAATATCTTAACACCCTCCGGCAAGTTAAGTTCACGGTCAATCTCGAATGAGCAACTTGAACTAGGGGTGGGCGCGGGACGGGACGGGACGGGATGGGGGTCATCCCACGTAATTTTTGTGGAACGGGACCGGGACGGGATTCACTACTTTTTTTTCAATCCCGTGCGGGCCTTGTCCCTTACGGGACGGGACGGGCCCTGTCCCTCAAATAAAAAAAAAACATTATAAAAAAATCTAAATTTCCTATATATTTTGCGGTTTTATAAGGCGTAACATATATAGATTTATAATATTTTTATATTTTATGATTTTACTTATATATATACACTGTACATATTATACATATAATTTACACCCAATATATATATTCTGTATATATACAGTAATATGTTTATATGTATACAGTATATAAGAGTATATATATACACGTACTGCATATACACAATATATATATTCTGTATATATATACAATATATATATTCTGTATATACACACACGGCATAAAAGTGTATATATACACTAATAATACACTGTATATACAAACTACTAAAAAACAGTAATTATAAAGTATACAATGTGTATACATGCGCGCGCGCACACACATATATAGGGGATGAATCAAATGTTTACAACTTTTAATGTGTTTTGTGTTAACAGATAATGACCTTTGATTGAAGGAAGATGAAAGAATGTAATTAGTCAAGGATTTTAATATTTGTTTTTATTAAAAAAGTGGGACCCATCCATATAACTGCTCTACTCTCACAATTGTAGAGCGTGTGCTGCAAGCGCGCGCGCACACACACACATAGAGAATGGATCAAATGTTTACAGCTCTTAATGTGTTTTGTGTTAACAAATAATGACTTTTGATTGAATGAAGATGAAAAGCTGTAATTAATCAAGGATTTTAATATTTTGTTTTTATTAAAAAAGTGGGACCCCTCCATATAACTGCTACACTCTCACAATTGTAGAGTGTGTGATGCAAGCAGACAGTTATCTACTTAAAACCGGGTGTGAGAAAATTAAGGAAAGCGTTGATTTTTTTTGCCAATTTTCACCAATTTCCTTTTTAAAAATATTTTTGGTTATACAAATCAAGATCATTATCAATTAATCCGCTATTTGAAATATTTGAGAATCATATCGACGTTTCATCAGAGGACGGTGAAGAAGAAAATCGGATGGAAACTCATTGATGGATGCTAGTAATGGGTTAGAAAACGTAATTAGCAATTGAACTATTTGATGTTGGGAAGCAAGTATTCGTTGTAACTATGAAATTTTTGCTGGTGACGGCGGTTGTCGGATGCAAAAAAACATGGACGTAACTATTTTTTGGATTAATTGGCATCAACAATAATTGTGAAATATGCATCACAGTCACTCAATTATTCATCAATAATTGTGAAATATGCACCAAAATCACTCAATTAATTGTGAAATTTTGGATTAATTGGCATCAACAATTATTCATCATCGGCAAAATTTATGAAATATGCACAACAGTCACTTAATTATTCATCAAAATCATGAATAATTATTCATCAACCTTAGTAATATTCACCACAAAGTAATCGCAATATTCAATGTATTCATCCGTATTCGGCAAAATTCAAGGAATATTCATCACAATCTCACAATTATTCATCAAAGATTCATGAAAGTTTTTTATCTTCACCATTTTCCAAGTTGTCATCAATATTCGGCAAAATTTATGATATATCCATCACTTTCAATCAATTATTCACCGAAGTTGCAAAGAGTATTTAGCAAAGATTCATCAAAGTTTATGATTCATTATCATCAACCTTGGCAATATTCATCACAATTTCCCAGTTATTCATTAATATTCGGCAAAATTTAAGAAATATTCATCACAGTAACACAATTTAATTTGTGAGACGACGGAGGAATGCTATTTAGACACAACGCAACCGTTGACTGCCTCTGCTATTCAACTCGACGTAGCTTCACCCAATCCTCCACTCGTCGTCGTTGATTGCTTCTCCTCCGACATGCCTCCCTTCAAGCGTACGTCTGGGTGCGTCGCTGGAAGTTGCAGTGGTGGACGCCAGATCGTCTTCTTCAAACGACAAAAAGGGTTTCTGGGAGGCGAATGAAGATGAGGAAAAAGGGGTTTGGGTTGTGATCCCACGCGCTCGTATTGAGGGAAAAGAGAATTTTTTCTCTTTTAATATTACAACTAATTAATTTTGGGGAATTATCTCATCCATCCATTTCTAATCAATCAATGGCTTGTATTTGTTAACGCAAAACACAATAACGGTTGTTAACACATGACCCACCCTATATATATATATATATATATATATTACTTAATTAATATTTATATATATAATATTATATATATATATATATTACTTAATTAATATTTATATATATAATATTATATATACGGGACGGGATTTGCGGGATAAGAAATTCGCGTCCCGTCCCGCATAATTTTTGCGGGATGGGACCGGGACGGGATTCAATATTTTTTTTTTCAAATCCCACTGGGACTGGGACGGGTCCGAGATTTGCGGGATTTCTGTCCACCCCTAACTTGAACCGTAAATTCTTGAAATGAGAAGAACCGACAACTTTGGTAAAGATGTCAACTATTTGATCAACTGACTTGGCATGACGAACTACTAACTCTCCGGATTGAACCTGTTCATGTGAAAAATGACAATCAATCTTTATGTGCTTTGAGCGCTGATGGAATAGTAGATTAACATTGAAACGTATCACTAAGGTTATCACACAAAAGTACAGGTGGCTCAACAGAGGAGGTCGATATTTCCTGAAGCAATTGGCGGAGCCAAATCAACTCAGTATAAGCAAAGGCAATAGCTCGATATTCAACCTTGGTGCTAGAACGAGCAATAACCTTTTTCTTTCGAGACGATTGGTATGGCCTCTACGAAGGTCGTTAATTCTATCCAAAGATAACCCACATTAACAAGCTAGTATAAAAAGTAAGTCCAAGTGTCGATCCAGGGGATGCTTAACCTCTGTCTATGTATTTATCTTATAAATAGTAGGCAGAATAATGGTGATGAGAGCAATTGTAAGAGAAAGTAACTAAAGCAACAAAGTAGAAGGGGGTTGAATTCCTTTATGAATGAATCGGTTCATACAAGTTAATGACAATGGTTAGTACTTTGATCATCGAATTCTCCTTATCTATTATTCTAGGTATTGATTTATGTATGCATGATAGGTGATCACACTTCTTACTCTAGCACGAGTGTCAAGCTGCATTACGTCGCAATATCCTAGCACCTAGTTTGTCAATATTACTTTTGTTTCCACAACGTTACCACCTAGTTGTCATCCTAGCCATTGCTTCTTAAAAGTAATACTCCCTAGATGTCAATCGCCTTACATTAATAATAAGTGTGTGGTTGGTACTATGGGTCTAATCCTCATCAGAAACAATAAGCATTCAACCAATGAGTCTTAGATGGCTCTCTTCTTCTCAATGTACTAGCTAGATCGAGAATTGACAAAGAGCCCTTAGTGAGTGATTGGAGCTGCTGCTTAATATGCATTTGGTGCGCCCGATTTTGAGAATGACACATCTGTTCGAGCATGAGCTAGACTTTAAAGTTAGTATTGTTGCGAACCATAATGCCCAACATCGAAGTAGTGAGAGTGGAATGAAGCCATAAAAGGGCGAGCTTGTCCTTGCGGTTCCAAGGAGGAAAAGCAGGACTGGGCTCACCAACTGTTGAGCCTTCTTAGGGAGATATGGTAGGGGATGGAGCATTTGCCGACGACCAAAAAGGATTCAAGTTCATAAGCCTTGAGTGCAGAGCGGACTGTCCCGCACTAGATATAGTTGGTCCTGTCAAGACAAACGATAAGTGCTGGGAATTGCAGGTTAGCCGAGGCTCCACTAGCAGCGGTGAACAAGATTAATTTGATTGGCGGAAGCGTTGGTTGATTGGCCATCGGAAGGCATGATTGAGGACCGAAGGCTACGATGATACCATGTAAAAATGTAATGTTTTTGGAAAAAGTTGATTTTCTCATTCCATTTGAAGTTGATTTATACAGAGGAATTCGTATCTACATATATACAAAACTGGAATTTATAAACAAGGAAACCAAAGGCTATAATCAAGGATAACAACCTTGATTTTACACGAGAATATATTTCCAAATATAAGGTCAAAGAATTATATATCCTAAAACAAGATAATCTCTCAAGTGTTATCATAACAATAAGGACTATTTGCATAGATAGACTATTTTCTAAATTGGTTTGCATAAATAGACCATATTTTGCACAAATTAAAAAGTGGTCTAGGGTGTTATTTGTGCAAATACAAATTGTCACTCAAAGGGCCGGTAGCAGGTGAAATCAGATGGAGGGAACACGTGAGAGGGAGGAGGAGGTAAAGTGAGGATGGGTTTGGCGCCAAAAAATTAAGAGAGAGGGTGATGTGATGTTGTGGTTCCCTTTTTCATTTTGTATGGTATAAAGCCCAGACTTTTTATTTTCTTCTTCTCTCACAATTTCTGAAGTAGAAACTCATGGAGAGAGAGATGGGAGAGAAGGAGAATGTTCCACCATGGAAGACAAGCTCTCGACTTGCTGTTCCAGTTGCAGAGCACTTGTCGGCTTCAAGCTGTGCCCCTGTCAGTGATCAAAATCTCCATGTCAATGTGATGCCCCAAAAACCTTTGTTGGCAGATGAAAGGGGTAAGTGTTTTATGCGAAGTACTCTTCATCTATGGTGTTAGATACCCATCAATCTCTCTTCTGAACTTTGATTTTGTTTTTCAGGTGGAAACACCTTGGTATGCTCTCATCCTCCATGGTTCTTGGGTGGTCAAGAAAGGTACATGGGTGTATGTGGGTGCGAAGGCGCTCAAGAATATCATGATAAAACAGGACATCGACTTCAACTCTTTGAAAAAAGTAATCAGGCTGAAGGGTGGCGATGGTGCCTCATATGCAAAGTGGGCGTTGTTGTACGTGCCGAAGTCGAAATAAGGGGGTTAGCCAATTATTATTGCTGATGATGATGACCTCGAGGCGTTTAAATTTCTGAACTTGAAGTGCGGAGAAGACCCATGGCCCCTTGCTCGTGTCACCTATTACATTTCACGTGCCACCTGTTATAATTCACATGTCATATTTTGAATGCCCGTAACTTCTGTCACCTGTTTGTATTACCGTGTCTCAAGTTAGAATTAAGTTGTTTGTCTGTTGCATCTATTGATTTACAGTTCCAAGTGTCTGCCGTTTGCGTAAGGAATTTTCCCTTGCCGCATGTTTCTATGCCTGTGTCACCTCAAATATTGTACATGTCACAAGTATTTTCGCACAAATAATATCAAAGCAAGTACGTGGATAGAGAAAACCCCAAGTACAGATGATGTTCATAAGTCTTACATCTATTGATCGAGCAATTAATGTCATAAATGAGTAAAACAACTGACCAACAGATATGATAACATCCTAAAAGTTTTTAGCAACGACATAACAACAAATATCAAGTAACGACCTAGTGCAAGGAAAACCACGCACTCATATAAATTGCCAACTGGTTTATAACAGTCTGCCATGGAAGATGGCAACAACAAGCATGGAAGATGGCAACAACAAACATGGAAGGATTTAACGTGTCATTTGTTTGATTTTGACGTTTCACATTTCTTAGTGTCTCCAATTTGTTAAGAAAATAACCCTTGTCACCGGTTTGTATGGTCGTGTCACTTGAAGAAATTAACGTGTTACAGTTTGGGCTTTCACTTTAAATTTGTTTTCGAAATGAACCATGTCACCTATTTATATGACCCTGTCACTTGGAGGATTTAATGTGTCTGTTTTTCCACCCAAACATTTCAAAACCAAGTACATTTGTAAAGAACCCCCAAGTGCATAAAATGTTCATAAAAGACTAACATGTATTGACCAACCAATGTCATAAAATACTACACCTATTGACTAATGAAGATCATAACATCCTGCATGTTTTGAGCACCAAAGTTCAGAAAATACAACCCCAATGAAGTTCATAACAACCTAGGAGTATGAAAAGTACGCCCTGATAAAAAGTTGTCGGTGGTTTATTACAATATATCATGGAAGATGACAATAGCGAGCAACTTCCTCTACGCCCCGATGGCAACGGAGATCATAACTCCTTCATAAGCTCCGTGTCGTAGCATGTCATCCACTTCTCTCCATCGTTGTCGGACACAGATACAAGTCCCAGTTGAATCGCATCGGCACTGGAGATATCGTCTTCTCCATCACCTCCTGGAGCCTTCCTAGTCTTCTTGACTCGCACACCCTCAGCTTTTGCAGCCTCAACAAACTAAACAAACCCTATCACCCAACAGTAACAACCTTGTTACATGAACTAATAACAAACAAATTTTTTAACTCGTGCCACTTAACCGTAAATACCATGTCACCTAGCAGAAAACTTACCTCCTCATCCTGTCATTTTGGTGGTTGGTCATCCCTTTCAGGTGTACCCTCCGTCTCTCCGCCTTTGTGGTCGTTGTCCTTAGCCTCCCCATCTTTGTTCCTTGCTAAATCATAACCTCAACATCCATGTCCAGGTCCTCTCCACCCTTCCCCCCATCCTTGACAAGTACATCCACACTCTCTTCCTTGCTAACATCTTCGACATCATCCTTTCGACAGATCACAAGAGCTTAACTTATCACTTTTTCCTTGTAGAGGCTTCTCTAGACTTTAAGTGCAATGGTTGTAACCACATCGACATGAACAACTTGAAAAACAAATTGAAACTTTAAAGTGGATCCCTGATTTCCCGTGTCCCTCAACATAAAACACCATGTCACCCAAAAACAAACTTACATCCTCATCCTTTCGTGCCCCCTCAATCCCCTTCATTTTCATCGAAAAGTTTGTCTTCAACTCCATCTTTCCCAACATCACCCTCCTTCTTTGCATCAATGTCAAAAGAAGCGCTAGCATCCCTTTCTCTTTCTTCCCCGACTCTTCCATCCCTTTATCAACCTGCAGTCCATTGACGACCTCCTCCAAGACTTTAATCTGCAGGGATTAGATTTTTAGCATCACTCATACGGACTAAGGTGAACAAAAACGTTCAGAAAACAATATCAGTTGACCCGGGTATGTCAAAACTCATTCATAATTCAGAAACAAGCCCAATTAAAACAGAAAAGGGCATTGTTGTCCAGCAATCAATGGAATTGAAATTAAAAACAAGATAATGATATCAAAGGGAATACATGGTATTCTTTCGTAGGACTATTCAAATTCATATCAGATTCTAGTTGTCTCTTAATTTCATATCGAAAAATTAGGACAATGTTCTTTAAATATCAACATTTACGTGTCACCTTGCAAATGTCACGTGTCAAGATTCCATTTACCCTTGTCACCTAAGTTATGCATATTCTGCAGAAAACGAAAATATGCGAATGAATGACGTACTTTTCCATCCAATTCTAAACCAATGTCGCCCAATTTCTCCTTCAAAAAAAAAGTCCAAATCAAACACGGCTCAAACCTCAATCGTTCTTCTTTAATCGTCCACCAAAACATCCCCATATCCCACTTTTCACTCCCACCATTGCCACCCTCTACAGCCTTCCTAAACCCTAACCGTCGATTTCCCCTAACCATACCCGAAAACCGCCCTCCTCATCCTTTAATTGTACCCACCACCTCTCCAAAACCTATCACTCAACCCACCTTTGACATTCAATCCCTTAGCACCATAGTAGGTTCCTTCACCCACCACCCCACACCCTAGATCCGCACAAAACGGAGAAGAGAAGTGAAATGGAGAGAGGGGGGTGGGGGGGTGGGGGAGGGCGTACCTTTACAGTGGGTGGCCGACGGTTCTTGCCTTCTCCGACAGTGGGTGGCCGACGATTGTCGCAGTGGGTGGCCGACGTCTCTTCTTTCTTCCCAATTCGAACGGTTTTTGTTTTGAAATGGAGAGAGATGGAGTGCCTAATGGAGAGAGAGAGGGTGTGATGATGATGACCTTCTTTTCTTCTTTTTTTCCTCCCGATGGCATTAAATGCCCCTGTCCTCTCATCCCCCTTTTTTTTTCCTTTTTTTCTTTTCCCGCCCAAACCGGCTACCAAAGGTATGGTGACAGGCACTTTTGTGCAAATTTTTTGAAAAGGGTTTATTTTTACAAATTTTCCCATCCATGTGCTATCTTTGCAAGTTTGGCAAAAAAATGTTCTATCTTTGACCATTTTGCCTAACAATAATCTTAACAAGGAGAAGGTCTTGTTCTTAGCAAACATGGGAAGTCGTCCAAGAAAACCTATAAAAAGCCTAGCAACAAAGCCAAAGAAAGTCTCTGAAAAACTAATCAAAATCACCAAAGAAGAAGTTGAACGGTAGAGAAAGTTGTCCCTGAAGAACAAGTAGACATAGAGAAGATTGCGTCTTCATTAAAAAAGGAAAGAGGAAGATATGAACTTTTTTTTTTTGCACGTTTTGGAGAGGTAATAGTTGCATAACAAGATCTGATCTTACATTTTGTGTGCAAGAAAATGGTGGAAATAATATTAAGCAATTATCCAATTTAAGATCTTATAATTAAGGAAAGTAGATATTTTCCAACCATGATTTAGGAATCCTTGGCTTGCATAATTAGAGAAGATTTAACGCTTCTAGCTTCTTTGTCAGGGCATCAACACCCATGAGGTTTGCCCACCCCTTTAGTTACTTTATTCCTTCCTTATTGATGGGGGTTAAAATTCATCATGAAAAGGGGAAGGGGAAACCTCAATGGCATGGGGTAATCCCACCCCTTCCCCATCTCTTTTTTATTTAAAAAAAATTATAAAAGTGTGTTATATATTTTTTTATTAGGTGGAATAAGTTTTTATTGGTTAAAAATATGTAGTGGGGTATAAATAAAATTTAAGAAATACTAATGGGGTAACCTTATGGATGTGGGATAAAAGTTAAAAATTCTTAAAGGATATGGTAATGTTAATGGAAAATGAGGTGTCAATATATTACAAAGGGAGAGAGGGATGGGGTTACCCCATGAGTGTTGATGTTGTGAAATCTTCAATGTGTTTTCTCTGTTTTTCACTGAAAATTAAAGAAAACATGTACATTGAAGATTTCAGAGAAACTCGAGGCTTAAAGAAGGAAGATCAAATTCCTCACTGTGCTACTTATAGACTTGTAAAAACATGACCCGTTGTAAAACGTGGGTTTTGGTATAAATATTTCAACCCAAAACCCGAAGCAACCCGAAGCCATTTAACCAGTAAATTTTTAGGTTGGGTCAACATGTGGATCACCCGTTGGGTTAAGTTCTAAGATAATTAAAACATAAATAAATAGTAATTTAATCTAATATTGAAATTTATTACTAATAAGAATTAGGATTGAATATTATCTTTTTTATCATCATCTTTACTTTATAATTTAACGTTGCAAATTGTTATGTATATAAAAATGCATATTACTATTGTATCAATATTAATTAGTTATTTTCAACGATATAACGATTATTAGGGTAATATAACAATTTTAGGTTTAGGAACTATGTCAGTAGTCATTAAAAATACTTCATCTATTTACTTTTAAATGTCGTTTACTATTCATGTATGATTTTAAGGATGATAAAAATTATATAAAATATCAACTCATGTATGTGTTAAGCATTTCATGATCCGATCCAAACCCGACCCGCCCAACTTGTTTGACAGGTATAGCTACCTATGTAGGAAACTGTTTTCCGTGACTGAGAGATAACGACTTGTTGAGTGTTTGTTTCAAAGAATGTGTACTCGATCGGTTTGGTCGTGATTGTTGTAAGGTGTAAGTTTGTTTAAGAAAGTGTTATTGAGATTTGTAGGCAGGGTTAAAGGTAGATACTTATGGTGGTTTATCTAGATGGAGATAGACAATTCACGTTAATTTTAATTAACGGGGTTTATTTTATAAAGGTCAAAAGCAACTCAATTAAACAAGTAGACAAGTTTGAAAATTCTCCCAACGACCTTGGGAAAATTCACATTTACCTTGGACCAAGGTAAATGAAGGTTGATGACTCCACCTTCGTCAAGACAAACCATTGTTATATATATTTGTATGGTTTTGATGAAAATCAAAACATATTATTCTATATTAATATGGGCTTTATTGCTTTTATTATGTTGGGCCTTTGTTATTTGAACTAACATACATGATCGGCCCATATCAAATTTGATTCATCATCAAACGGCTGTTACTTCTAGAAGGAGATAGAATGGGTTGAGAAGATCTTCAAGTATCCAAGTTAGAACAAGAAAATCTTCAACGTCATTCTCCCTCCTTTTCTCCGGACGTGGTGGAACAAAATTTCAAATGGCTCTTATGAAGATTCCCACGGAAGATTTCAAGCAGCACCTATACAAGAAGATCGAAGTCAAACAGTGGAACACACAAGTCTTACTCACTGATCTCCAACGCCTTCACTGCAATCGATCTTCAAGCTCTCTCAAGTCAAGGCCTTTACTTTACTGTTTTATCTTTTGGTTTTGTGAGAGATATCTTTGAGCGTTATTGTACGAGTCATAAGTGTTATACTAAAAGTATACCTCTACTCAAACGTATTCACTAGACAGATTACTTCACGAGAGCTTGGTTTGACTAGATATAGAAGCGGATTAATCTTCGAGAGGTAAAAGAAGGAAAGTTCTTCTATATTGTTTCTAGGATTCATAAGGAGTGAAATAATAGTGCTTTGAATGATACGAGTTGGATAACCCTAGGCGGGGACGTAGGCCAAGTTCATGCCTAACCTCGTTAACAATTCGTGTGTCCTTGCTTTACTTTCAATTATTTTCTTTCCTCATATTTAATCTGAGTTTTCGCAAAGGTCATACTCAGTTCTTAGGGAATTGACAAGATCTTGAGCTCAGTTACAAGATCTTAGATCCTATCATATCTCAAGGTCTTGACTCTAACACTGTGAAAATCGGTCATACTCCATTCATCCTTTTTTAGACTATTGTTTATTACTTTGGGCTCGTTTGGTTAGGTGAAATTCACCCCATCAAACACTTTGTTTGACTTGGGCCAAAAATAAAATGTTTGGTAAACGGACTCAATTCAATGAAAGTGTTAATGGGTTCTAATGATTCGGCCCAATCTGTTACTCCTCATTTTTTAGGGGTTTTCATTTTCTCTCTCCCCGACATTTTCTCTCTCCCCGACATTTCACAGAGACGGAGACCTACTCGCTCCCCATGGATACCCGAAAATTCCTCATTCCCCCCTTGAGATCTCTCCCTTCGATCTCTCTCTTTCTCTTGAATTTTCTGTCCTGATTCCGTTGCTTGGCGTCCCTACCTTGTTGTCGATCTGATCTCCAATCGGTAAGTAACCCTAGCTTTGTTTGTCGTAAAACAACTCTGAATCCGAGTTTATTAGGGTTCAAAGAGCATTCAATCTCTGAATCCGACCCTAATTTCTACTACGAATCCTCTACTATGTTCCTAATCCGACTCCCAATTTGTTCAATCTCAAGTAGATAATCCATTCATTACCTGGATAATATTGTCTGAGGTATTATAGGATATTGGACTAGCTGCTTTATTGTTGAGAAAGATAATCCATTCATTACCTGGATAATATTGTCTGTGGTTAACATTTTGGATTCTGGTATCTTGTCCAAATTCAATGGCCCGGCAAAAAAGGATGCTCCTCGGTAAATCTATGCTATGTACAATGTTTTCAACTAGATAATATTTCTGTTTTATGAAGGGGTTGTTGATTGGAATCTGTACTCAGTGTTTATGTTGTTTTGAGGTGCTCGCTTTTGGTACTGCCCACGTACAAGAACTTTTTGGGCTGTTAATTTTTTATGTTTTATGGAAATGTTTGACGTTATTGTAAATCTCAACATTCCTTCTCCTACTAATTATTTTTGTTGGTTATTTACGGCTCACAACCAAGACCAAGTGAAAGAAGTGATGATCAGGAGGTTGTAGTCAACGAGGGCTTAACTCCACCAAGCATTACTCCAGGGTATTGTACTATTGTTTATTTTCTTTAACTTTTAC
Source organism: Persicaria tinctoria (assembly GCA_037127255.1). Classification (NCBI taxonomy): domain Eukaryota; kingdom Viridiplantae; phylum Streptophyta; class Magnoliopsida; order Caryophyllales; family Polygonaceae; genus Persicaria; species Persicaria tinctoria. The sequence continues at coordinate 11,011,106 of JBANSL010000007.1, read as the reverse complement.
AAGTTACATATTAGACTTGTTATAACAAGATTATTAATAAGTATTGTTTAGAGTCTATTAGTTACACAAATAAACCGTCCTTTTGCCCAAAACTATACCTAAATTGAAATGGTATAAAGTTAGCCATTGAACAGAATCTAAAATCTACTTATATATAGTTTCCAATATCACACTTTCTAATTACACAAATTTAATAAGTATTGTTCTTTCTGCCATTGTAAAACCACTTTCTAATGGATAATTCATTGCTGGTTTTTTTTTATGGCCTCTGATTTTACCCAACCAAGTTGTTCATCTACCCTGAATAGAGTAGAGTTGAATTAAATGGAGAATGTTAACTTTGGCCTGTTGAATCTCAGTTTGGATTGATAGGTTTAGCTTTCCATCTAACTTGAGTAATAGGCTTGGCCTGAGAATCTAGCTAACTGATCATATCTGATGCTCGGGGCGTTAATGGTCCTGTTATAGGAAGCCTATAGAATCATTCTAACACTAAAAAAAAATCAGTTTTAGTGCTCCGGGCGTTAGTGCTGGTTGTCATCTTGTGTACTCATTGGCTTTCTAATACTAAAAAAATCCATAAAATGATTTCATCTTCAAAAAGCTTTGCCTAATCAAAATTAAAACTAGATCTCTTTTTGAGATTTTATGTCCCTCTAAATAAAGCTTGTGAGCTATAATATAGAGAAAAGATGTTGACTTTTTAGATGACTTTGCCTACATGAATAGACCACAAAAGAGTTCAACTCCTCAAGTAACTGAAAACACTTGGTCCTTTTTCTATCTTGTGGGCATGGCCCAGTTTGTGGTTACTCTCAAAATTAGGAGAGAACTACCGGAATCTGGCCCTAAAAGGAGAACCTATCTTACCATTAGGCATACATTATACATATTAGCTACTTCTGAACGAACTATAACAAAATTTGAGAATTTTAGAGTTAGGAATGAGATCCTTTTGACCGAAAAACTTTGAAATCTAACACATAATGGATGTGTCCAACTCAGTTGGTAGTTATACATGCATGGGATATTTGACATGATAGCTTTAAAATTTTGAATCTTTGGTTTGTGGGAAAACAATCAAAGGCCACCATGGTTTGTTTCTCAACTCCAGTCGTTCTTCCTAATTGATCCTACTCCACTTCCCATCAGAACCAATATAAATCTTTGTTGTACGGTGTGTGCTTTCTATGTTAAGGGTCCACCAATTGCCATTACTTTAGCTTGCAAACTATCATATACTATATATTTATATGCTAGTAGCTAGATGCACCTCCATTGCTTGGTGTCACCCACTTTGCTTTGAATGGATTATGTGGGAAAGCTTGGACTTTTTGGCTTAATGATTCTTCCTTTATACCTTCTTATTCATTTTGCAATGTTAACTACTTCTCAAATAATTCAGTTTTAATGCACTAAATTAAGATGGAGATCGAGAGGTGCATCAGTGCATCACAATTAAGTTTACTTGCTATAGAATCTCATATTCTATATTTGGACAATTGATTAATATGTACAGTTTCTCTATACACATAGATGATTTTGAGCTCCAGTAATGGTTTTAGGATAGCTGCTGCAAATTAATGGTTTTACTGTCAATTAATCTTTGCCTAATGTTTTGATTGCAGGGTTTGGTTCCTCGTGCTAAGCTGTTATTAACATCGGGAGGGGCGTTTTTCTTGGGATTTTGGCCACTCATCCTTGTTACAGTTTCTGCCTTTGTTGTTCTCTATATAGGAAGTACTTTCATGCTTTGTTTCCTGGGCTATTTTTCATTTCAGAGATGACTCGTAATGGATCATTGACTAGGACTAGAAAATTACAACAACTTCAGACGGATTTTGTCATAGTTAGAGTGTTACAACAGCTTCTTGTGTGTATTGTCTTAACTTTTGTTAACTTCTAGTGTGTATTGTCTTAATTAGCTTCTGTTAGCTTCTGGTGTGTATTGTCTTAACTTCTGTTAACATTTGTTAACTTCTGGTGTGTATTGTCTTAACTTCTGGTGTGTATTGTCTTAACTTTTGTTAACTTTTTTTTTTCCCGGAAATTGTCTTAACTTATTGGAAATGATCAAACTTCCTTTTGTGGTGCACCATTAAATTTATAGGGTGTTATATATTTGTTTTGCAACAATTCTGAAGAAATCTGGAATGATTCTAATTCTAATTTATAGCAAAAGAAAAATATATTCAAAATTGACCTTTTATAGATCTCTAAGTTAGTGTTGATTATCATTACTTGTTACAAATTAAAAATAATAAACATTAGGATTTATGAGATGATTAAACATATCCCTTTCCTAAATTAATTCAACCAAACATTTACAAAGGTAATAGGGAATTCAATGATTTATCTTCTAAGTCAACCAAACAAAAATATAATCAAACACTAATCATTTCCTTTCCCTTCCCGTAAAGTCAATGAATCCCTTTCCTTTCCCTAGCTCGAACCAAACGGGCCCTTTGTTTTACTTCCTGTGACTCTTTGGTGATGATTTTCATCTTGTACTATTAGTTGGCAATAAGAGGATTTCCACTTATAAATCATTCCTCGTTGTTTTTTGTCCTTCGCTACTTTATTTGGCCTAAATTTATTTAGTTGCACCGCCACATCCTCTAAGAGCGAGCCCAACAGCTCTTGTAAAAATTCTCTAAAATAGAGATTAAAACATCAAAATCTTTAAAAAATTTATCATCCAACTCCAACAGTTTCTCTATTATACAGATTTTTGCATTTATTATATATTATAATAAATGCAGAATTTCATAATATAATAGATGAATTTTTTAAACTTTAGATAACTAGTATAGTTCTCGTACCTTTTACGAGATTTATCCCATAAAATAAATAAATTTGATTTATTTATTATTATTATAATTTATTTTGTTGAAAATATCAATGTCTTCATTTTATTATTTTTCATTTACTAATCATGTATGATTTTTAAGGATGATAAAAACTTTATAAAATATCAACCTTTAATTTATTTTTTTAATTTCATACTATATAATATTTGTGATATATATTAAATTATATAAGGAAATGATGAATCCAATGAAGCTTTATATTTTGAATCCCATTTTAGTTTCATATATTATATAATATTTATAAGTCCAACTAAGCTTTATATTTTTAATCCCATTTAAATCTTATTTGACTTAAATGGTTGACATGGAGGTTGGTGAAAACATTTAATTTTAGAGATTTTTCTCTTCCTCTAAATATAGAGAAATTTTTACCCTCTCTCCTCATTTCTCTATTTTACAAAACTATATAGAGGAGCTGTTGGACCATGAAATCCATCTTTTTATCTAAATTTTCCATTTTTCTCTATTTTGGAGCTTCTCTTGGGGTTGCTCTAATAAGCTAAGGTCCAACAATATCCATTGGTAACACGTCTTGACAAGGAAGATATATATCGAGTTTCGTTTTTGATACGGCACAACAATATCCATTAGGGTAGGGGCGGTGAGAGCTCATATTTTAATCGATTTAATGATAGTATATACTACCTCCGTTCATAAATAACGTTTTTTTTAAAATAAATAACGTTTTTTTTGACACGTTTTTTAAAAAGTTAAAAACTATATAAAATATAAAGTTTTTAATTGATTTTTTTTATAATTTTATACATATTAGTTATAAGTTTAAAATTATTTAAAAAAATTAATAAAAAAAGTTAATATTTTATATAGTTTTTAACTCCTTAAAAAACGTGTCGAAAAGTGAAACAACACTTATTAATGAACGGATGGAGGGAGTATATCACAAGATTTAATCGTAATAGAAATTATAAGTATCGCAAATTTTGTTTCCTTAAAGAGTGAAAAAGTAAAGGATATTTTGCTATCAACTCATCTCTTCAACATCTAACCTCGATAAAAAGAACGTTAAAACGCAGCGTTTTGTTTGTACTTTTAATTAAAAACCGAGCACGGGAGTAGCAATCTGCAAGAGAGGCTCCAAGGTAGAACCCATCATCTTCCTAGCAAACAAAAAACAAGCACGAGCCTCGTTACCATTATAGCTGCAATTAGACTCAAACCGAATACGACGAATAAACTCCTCTGATATATCTTGCCCTTCGAAATTGGCAGGATGAGCGCCACCTTTCGACCAATCCGTGTAGGTAAGGCTTCTGTTAGCGATCAAACCCGGAAACTTGATGTTTGCAAGGGTTGGCAAGTAATGCTCCTCGTTGAAACATGATTGAGGGCGCGCTGTGATGCAGTACAACCGGAAAAGATCGTAGTACATTGCATCGGAGACGATTCGGATGGCCAAGTCCCTATGTAACTCAAACCATTGTTCTCCCTTCCTCCAATTAGTTATGTTTATCATGGGCGACATTTTGTCGTTGTAGCGCCCTCGGCCACCTTTTCCTGGGTCGTCGAACGAGTTCAGGAAGCTTAGGTTAGAGTTTATTATGTAGTCGTAGACCGTAGTGAAGTTGAAGAGCGGAATACAAGCCTCGGAGATTAGGACAAATCTTCGATTCGAGTAGTCTAGAAGGGCATTGCCTAAGAGTCGTCTCTCGGCGTCGACTATCGATATCGATCCCCATCGCACTACCTTCACAAAATGACATATAAGTAACATTTTTAGTATATATTGATTTTGAAACATAAAGTGGTGCACGATGCTTCTCTGAAAATAAAATTTTGAAATTGTTGAGTGTGCTTGGTGGGAAAATTTTTAAAAGTTGGAGGTACTTAGTGTGATTTAGCACGGTTCGGATCACTGTTACACTTTTCGTGTTACCTTCTATGTTATATCTGTTAAAATGATATAAATTATAAATAAAATTGAGCAAAAAATTAAAAATACTAGATTTTAATCTATAAACCCTAAAAGCTAAAGCATTAAAAATATTTTAGTTTTTTTATAATGTTTTAACATATTATAAAAAGATAATCTGACACTATATGTATAAACCCTAAAAAACTACTGTAAAATATTAAAATATACACACAAAATATTTTTTTTTGTGGGTTAATCACTTCGGATTTATATATAAATTTAATTATAAAAAGTCGTATCATAATTTAATTCATAACTAGTACAATTCCCGCGTCATGGCGCGGTTTTTTAAAACTCAAATATTAATAGTATATATAAATATATTATAAAATACTAATAAAAGTTAAGATAAAAAAACTTTACCATAAATGTATCTTATAATTCTAAAATAATTTTTTTATATATCGTCTAAAGTATAATACATAAATGTAGATATTTTAAATCACTCAGGTAATAATAATATCAATACCATTGTAACTTTTTTAGAAATTTTGAAATCTGAATCATGCATTTAAAAGTGATGTGTCACAACTAATAATTATATTCAATGTTTTGAATTAAGCTCAATAGTTAGTACATAAATGTGAGTTAAGCCTAATGGTTATATTAGATTGAATTCAGTGTTTTGAATTAAGCTCAATTGTTAGTAAATATGTTATGAATAAAAGAGAATGGGGGATTAAAAAAAATTAATGAAAAAAGGGAAAAGGAGAAATAAAAAAATGAAGGAAAAAAAAATTAATTGGTCAATATTTCTAAAATTTCTCTAAGATTGACACGTAAGCAAAGTCTTCTAAATTAAGGTTATATATAGATTTATATTAATTTAAGAAGTCTAATAAGAAGTGTAATGTAACAAATTATGGGTGCTGAATTTCGCAAACCACGTTACCCAAGGTTAAACTCTCCAAATTTCATAATCCTAGCTAGGTGTAAATTTTCTTCCCTTTGAAATTTCATTAAACAAAAATGAAATTATGATACTTCTTTCATTAAATTTGGGGCCACCGTGATACTTTTTCCTACAAATGTACACAAAATGCAAGTCAACTTAATACCACACTGTGGACAATTATTTTGAACGTAAAGTGTCCCTAGTGTACATCTTACTTCATGAAAAAAAAAATAGAATATATATAATTAATTAGCCATCTATTTCTTTTATTAATAAAATAAACGGAAAATAATACTGCCTCTACGTTAAGCTAGCTAGCTATATTCATCTTTCAAGGGAAAAAACTTAAATAATGAACTCATTCATAACTCTGCTCTTTGATTTTGGTAAATATAAGCCGGAAAATTTGGGAATCGAACCAGGGATCATCAGGTACCAACCTGAGATCCTTTCTGACTCAACTATCCCGACATGATTTTCATAACTCGCTCCGATCACCTTACTATGTCAAAATCATTTCCGTATAAAATGAGTTTTCAATGATTCTAATAAAAACTAAGGTGAGAAGTTTAAAATGCATAAGCCAAATTAGAGAGATATTGACAACCCTAATTCACAAATTATCCATTTTAGTATCAGATGAGTTAAGAAATAATATATATTGGAGAAGCAGAAATAAACCTGGCTAGGGATGAATCGTCCATGAAAGACAGAATCGCTAGGGAAGGGATCTCGGTAATGTGGGCGAGCATGAACATAAATGGAGTAGAAGCCCTTGTGGCCATTGAAGAACAACTCCCACAATGGAGCAAAGGGCAAGTGTCCCCTTGCCAAGAACAAGAAAGCCACTTTAGGCACATATCCCTTTGGCAAGTACTCTTCAATTTCGCCCATCATTGATGCCTTCCTAAACAACTCCTCGTCGCTCATGTTGTGCCACAACGATCTCATCCCCGACTCCTCCCGAGAGAAGCTCATGGCTGGTTTTTGTGGTGGTGGAGATGAGGTTTGTGAGGTGGAGAAGAAAGTGGATGAGAAGAAAGGGAGGGTTTGAAGATCATAGAAACTAGTCATGAAACCAATTGATATGCCAAAAGCAAACAAGAGGAAATGGGAAAAGATAGGGAAGGTTAGTTTGCCGCAAGTGAATGAAGATTGATATGATTTCTCATTGGAGGCCATATTTTGAGTACAAATTCAAGAGCTTTTTTTGGGATCAACTGAAATTTTCTTCTTTTATACAGTGTTGGTGAAACCAATTGTTGGTAAGACTTTACTCTCTCATTGGAGTATTTAAATATTCTATATTAACTTTAAAAATGAAACCCGGTTTAGGAATAGTACGTACCCAACTATGGCTGTGTATGGTTGCCCAAAATTAACCGGTTGAAATTAGTATCTTGTAGGTGTTAAAAAAATTAGGGAAATTCCGTTTGGTACCCCTGAGTTTTTGATAATTCCGGATGGTGCCCCACACTTTTTTTTTGTCCGGATGGTACCCCTGAGTTTTGTCAAAAGTCCGGCTCATGCCCAAAACTCATAGTTTCTTCTTTTTAATGAATAAAACCACCCATTATTTTTATTTTTTCATAAATATGCCCATTTACTTTTAACATTAAACAAAACTACTTATCATTTAACTAAATTCAAAACAAAATTGACAAAATCACCTTTATTTTTTAAAATTAATAAGATCACACATTATTGCCAAAGTTGTAGCAAAAAATACCCATTCTTTCCAAATTTTTTTTTGAAGAAAATCAACTATTATTTTTGACATTACACAAAAGATCCGTTACATATTTTTTCATATTTTATAAAAAATAAATCTCATTATTTGTCAAATATTGCATGTACATAATCACCCATTATTTACAAAATTTTGCACAAATCCACTATCTTATTATGTGAACAAAAATAGTTAACCTATACATTATAAAAAAATACTTTGTAAAACCATACTTTGTGTAAAACCACCATTTATGCTTTAAAAAATGCACAAAATCATTTCTTGTGTAATAAAAGAAGGTGTTATTCATTTCTTTTGTTTGGAATACATAAAAAATAATAAAATAAGAATGATTAATCTCTTATTATATTTTTCTTTTACAAGAAGAAAAATAAATAAATAAAATTTACTTTTCTTTTTCAAAAAAATTATAATCAAACATTTGGTTAAATTGATCAATCACATTTACAAATGTTTAAAGTTAATGAGATATAAGTTAAATATTGTTTTGAAAAATAATATGTGTTAAAAATATTGCAATAAATTTTTTTGGAAATATTGCAATAAAAATTTTCGAAATATTGATCAATCACATTTACAAATATTGCAATAAAATTTTTGGAAATAATATGTGATTTTGTAAAAATTTAAAAAAATAAAGTTGGTTTTGGCACTTTTGTGTTGAATTTTGTTAATTAATATGTAGTTTTGTTCAATGTTAAAAGTAAATGGGCATATTTATGAAAAAATCAAAATAATGGGTGGTTTTATTCATTAAAAAGAAGAAACTATGAGTTTTGGGCATGAGCCGGACTTTTGACAAAACTCAGGGGTACCATCCGGACAAAAAAAAAGTGTGGGACACCATCCGGAATTGTCAAAAACTCGGGGGTACCAAACGGAATTTTTGGTTTAACTGGTTTAATGGTGGTATGGGAGCAAAAAAAAGTCAGAAACCGGTTAAAATTTTTGGTTTAATTATAAGCTGGCCAATGCAGCTTATTTAGGGGTTTATTTTTCTACAATTACAAATTTACCCCTTCTCTTTTATCTTATTTGATTTGAAAGTACCACAATACCCCTAATAAAAACCAAATAAACTCCACTTTTTACAAATAAACTGTTTTTCACCCATACGGAGTTTATATTTTTTCATAAATTTTTAACTACTTTTACCAACAGTTTATAAATTTTACCCTGTTTATAATTTTACCCAGTTTATAAATTTTTTGATAGCTTTATTTAACTAGGCTAACATGTTGATTTTTTTTATTAGATAAGAATTCGAGTTGAGACATACTTGAAACTCGAGGGTCGGTTAGACAGACAGACGAGAGAACTGTCTAAAATCAAACATACAACAATATAATTAAAACGAGGCAGCACAATAAAAAAAAATGAAACCAAGCAGGCATAAATCAAACTATGAGCACGAAAACGATGGATGAAGTCAAGCCCCACCCAAAAGCAGAACATTAAGACACGATATATTATCTGTATAACATGATCATCTTGTGGTCAATGAGGACGAACTCCAGGGAAGCAGTCAACCCGAGTAGTGGAGACGCCACGATACATACTACTCGGGTTGATAAGATAAATTAATTAGTTTATAAAATAATTATATGTATTTTTTTTTTGGATGGATTCACACATGTTAAAGTTTTTGTTTTTCTAGTTTAATGCGATTTGTATTTGATATGTTATAACCATTCCGAAATAGCTCACCGGAAAGAACTTGTGGGTAGTACCCATAAGTTTTCAATTCGAACCCCGGATGAGCGCTCTTTATTTACCAATTCAACGAGAGATTATTACATCAAAGGCTACCGCTAGAGGAAAAAATAACAGAAATGCCATGAAACATATATATGAACCATTTCAGGCAAGAACAAACTGAAATGAAGATATTAATATATTGTCGCTTAACCATCATTACAAGGAATAAAGCTCTCTATAATCTTCATATACGGAGTACTTTACAACAATAGTAGATCTTAATGGTCGGCGGAGGAGATTGCAAATCGGTTGCCGGCGTCGGACAAAGAACGTTTACGGTGTCGTTTACGGTGGTAGCAGATAAGCAAGACCAGATGCTACACCTACTCACCGCTTTTGCGGCGGTGTCGTTTACGGTGGTGGACGACAAGTTTGCAGCTCCATGAGGGTGAAATCGAGAAAGGGAGAAGACGGAACAACCACCATGGAGATCGAGAGAGATCGAGAAACAATGAAAGAACCTTATGCTCGGGCATATATGTCAGATGTGAAGCCATATATTTTCTTGTGATAAAACACTTGAATTAAAACCCCAAAACATTTGTAGCAATCTGTAAGAGAGGCTCCTGTAAGTGTTTGGAGAACTGAGTCCTTAACGGATCTCAGAGGCCTACTCCTGTATATATCAATGGGTGAAAACTCTGAGGGTACAATGGTAACTGTACATGTATAAATAATATAATGCTAACATCCTCCCTCAGTCGCAGATAGAGGTGAGCGAATAGCAAGGCTGGAACGAAAAGAAGTAAAAAGAGGAGTAGGTAAGCCTTTTGTGAAAATGTCCGCATACTGATGTGCGGAAGGGACATGAAGAACTCGGACCTAGCCTAGGGCGACCTTCTCTCTGACGAAATGGATGTCAATTTCGATATGCTTCAGCCGCTGGTGCTGAACTGGGTTCGACGACAGGTAAACAACGAAGACATTGTCACAGTAGACCAGTGTAGCCGATCGAAGGGGAACCCGGAGTTCGCAGAGAAGGTTGCGGAGCCAGCAGGTCTCAGCGACGGCGTTGGCAACACCACGATACTCAGCCTCGGCACTCGAGCGGGAGATGGTGGCCTGACGCTTGGAGGACCCACGATACCAGATTATCGCCCAGGTACACTGCGAAACCAGATGTGGAGCGCCGAGTTTCAGGACAACCCGTCCAGTCAGCGTCAGAATAGACGGTGAGGGAGTCAAACCTGCTGCGAGCGAGATGTAAACCCATGTTAGAGGTGCCCTTGATGTACCGGATTATCCTCTTAAGCGCCTGAAGATGGTGCTCGCGGGGATCATGCATGTATAAGCAGATCTGATGTACGGCGAAGGCAATGTCCGGTTTGGTGAATGTCAAATACTGGAGAGCACCGGCTAGACTGCGGTAGGCTGTAGGATCGTCAACCTTAGGACTAGAGGCAGCGTCGAGCTTGGACTTGCAGTCGACAGGGGTGGTGGCGGGTATGCAAGACGTCATGTCGGCTTTGTCGACGATCTCAAGAGCGTACTTCTGCTGATAAAGGAACAGGGTAGTAGGAGTGCGTGACACAGAGACCCAAAGGAAGTAGCTCAGGGAACCAAGATCAGTCATGGCGAACTCTGATCGCAGCAGGGCCATCAGCCTAGACAGGAGCGATGTAGATGAAGCGGTGAGCACGATGTCATTAACGTACAGGAGAAGATAGGCGGTGTCAGACCCTGAGTGGAACACAAAAAGGGAGTGATCAGACAGTCTGCCCTGAAATCCAATGCCAGTGAGGTACGTGGCGAACCGCTAATACCAGGCGCGAGGCGCCTGTTTCAACCCATAGAGAGACTTCCGGAGAAGGCAGACGTGAGATGGGCGGATTCGATCATAGAAGCCTGGCGGCTGATGCATATACACAGTCTCTTGAAGGTTGTCGTGAAGGAAGGCATTCTTGACGTCAAGCTGATGGATAGGCCAATCCTTAGTAAGGGCGATGCTCAGAACTGTGCGGATGGTAGCCGGTTTGACGACCGGGCTGAAAGTCTCATCACAGTCAACCCCAACCTCATGCGACTTGCCGTTGACCACTAGTCGAGCCTTGTGTCGCTATAGAGTTCCGTCTGACCTGTACTTATGCTTGAACAACCACATGCAGTTAATGATATTAGTGTCCCGAGGCCTTGGAACGAGGTCCCACGTGCTGTTTTTAATAAGACCACTAAACTCATCCATCATGGCGGCTTGCCAGTTCGGGTCCTGTAAGGCCTTGTGAGGTGATTGGAGGAGAGGAGATATGTCGGGGGATGGAGTGAGAATGTTGTATTTGGGGTTAGGTTTGAAGATCCCGGACTGCGACCGGGTCTTCATGGAATGGGCGGGGGTGCAAGCGGAGGTTGGTGGTTAAGTGGGGCTGCCTGCGGGGGTAAAGGGGGAGACGGGGGTGTGCGGTGGGCGCTGCCAGGATGGGGTGTACCCGCCGCAAGGGGTGCCGCGGGATGGGTCGGGGGATGTGCGGCGGGGGTGCGGCGGCCGCTGCCAAGGGGGGTACCCGCCGCATGTGTTGCGGCGCCCGCCGCCAATCGATTTAGGCGGGGGTTGGTTTCGGATGATGCTTGTTGAAATAGGTCGCGTAGGAGGGGTGGGAATTCGTCAAAGTTGGGTGGTGTGGGTGTGTTGGGGACAACAGGGGTGGGTGGTGTGGCGAAGGGGAAGGTCTGTTCGTCGAAAATCACATGGCGCGAAGTGACAACCCGATTGGTATCCAAGCGAAGACAACGGTAGCCTCGATGGTGTGGGGAGATGCACAAGAAGACACATTTAGTGGATCGTGGGGATAGCTTGTGAGGGGCGGTGGCACTCATGTTGGGAAAACAGAGACATCCAAACACTCTAATGTGATCGTAAGAGAGGTAGCGCTTGTAGAGTGCCACGGTTGGGATGGAGTTGCCAATGGCTTTGGATGGAAGTATATTGTGGAGATAGGTGGCCATGTGAAGCGCCTCAACCCAAAAGGGGAGGGGAAGAGAGGCGTGATGTAGGAGGGTTCTAGTTTTGTCATTGAGGGTGCAGAGAATACGTTCTGCTTTGCCATTTTGGGGAGAGGTTTGGGGGCATGAGAAGCAGAGTGATATCCCATTTTGTTGACAAAAGGAGCGAACAAAAGTGTTGTCAAACTCTCCTCCCATGTCGCACTGAATAGCCTTGATGGGCAAAGTGAATTGAGTGCGGACAAATGTGTGAAAATCGACAATGTGACTTTGTATTTCCGATTTGTGACGTAGAGGAAAAACCCAAACAAAATTGGTGAAATCATCAAGGACAACCAAATAGTATCGAAAACCACCACTACAAAAAAAAATTGCATTAGCTACACTAACTTAGAAACGGCATGCGTTTGCCATCACAAATGCTACTTTTTTGCCACAGTTGAGCAACGGGATCAAGACCGTCGCTAGCTTTTGTGAAGGGCAGGCCGTTGCGGGCGCTATCTTTTGCAACGGCTAGAAATTGCCATGGCAAAGATATCATTTTTGAAATAAAAAATTAATAAAATTAAAAACCTTTACCCTTATCTCTTGTTCTCTGCCTCGCATTAGCAAGACCCTAACCTCGCGCCTCTCCGACTCCCATCTTCTCTCTCCTCTTTGCCCTCATTTCCCCTTCTCCGCTTACGCCTCTCCATCTTCGCCCTTTGCGCCACCGTAGTAGAGCCCCCATCATTCCTCGCTCCTCTTGCGAGATCTCCACCCCCAATTCTCCTTCTCGTCTTGTTGTACTATGGAGATTTACACTTCCAAGTGTGTACAAGTCCAGATCTGGGCTCATCCTTACTGTTCTCGCCCTCGAGCTTTAGGTCAGGTGAAGTCCTCTTCTCCGTCTCTAAAATTGGTTAAATTTGAGAAATTTGCAGGTTCAAGCATCTCAGAACCTAAGCGTTTTGGGGGCGAAGCGATTTACAGGATCGATTTGAGAGAAATTCGAAGCTTCAAGTGAGTCAGTCCAACAACTATACGATTTTTAAAGGCTTCAGGAGAGTGAAGGCCTGACTGATTCGAGGGAAGCAACATCTCTGGTTAGTTAATTTCTAAAGCTTTACTGGTTTCGATAACTTTCAAACGATTAGGAATTTTCAATCTAGGGTTTCAATTCCTCCATTGATGCTTCAGATCTAGATTTTGGGTTTTTTGGTTCAGATCTAGGGTTTTTTGATTTTGGTAAAGAATTTTCAATCTACGGTTTCGATATTTGTTAGTCGAGAGATTTATTTACAAATTTCACAAACGCTACTCCCTTTCGCTTTATTGGTTCTGAGACATCGAAATGATCGAGTCAAGTAATTGTTTTCCCTTTGGGATCTGGAAAGGTGATCGATCGATCAGCGTATATAATTTATATATTGATTTTTATACTTATATAAACTGTTATATTTTGTGTTTTTTTGGAATTGCTTTTTAATGTCATCAATCCTCCATTAATGTCCTTTTTTTCTTTCTTCTGCAGTCCAGTGAACATTATCTTGAATCCTTGATTAAAATAATAACTTGTTTATCAATTATTCCCACAATTGATAAGTTGTATTATCTGGATTAAAATTATAACTTGTTAAAACCTCTTTATATGCCATAACTTGAATGAGACACCTACACATATCTACTTACTTACCCAAGTGATTCTTTTTTTATGAGCATTTTTAGTGAATTGAATGAGTGAACACAACAAATAGGTTTGCCAACTTTAAAGTATATAAAAGAAAAGTAGAAAAAAATCATTTGTTAGCTCATAATTGAATAATTGGAAGTTAACAATGATCTTATGTTTGTTTAACTCAGCAAAGCATTAGTTCAACTATTGTCGATTAAGTACTTTATTAGTCATCCTTGAAGCACATGTTTATTTTTAGCACAGTTATTGCCTCTTCAATATCTAAAATTACTTACACTTCTCAATTTAAATTTTAAATCATTGATTCCATCTTTAATATGCTCTGGAACATTGATATTTTTTTCAGTCTCCAAGTATTAGGATAGCTTTGCAATAAAGCTTGTATTTTGCCTCAGCTCGCACATTCTCTGATGTCGTGTTTACCAAGACGCTTTCTTGTAGTGAAAGTAGTAACACGTGATAGGGATTGATTGTTCAACTTATTATAGATGAAAATTTGATCAAGTTCCAGAAATTAGCTCTTCCTACACTCATCTGCAGTGAGATTTTAATTCATAATAATTGTTTCCTGATTTTCTATTATCAATATTGAGAATAACTATCAACTTTGTTGTAAGATTTGAAGTGATTAAAAAAAGAAGATCTCATTATCTTTGTTCCCTGAATTTGAAGTGATTGAGAATAGCTATCAACTTTTTTGTAAGATGATATACTATATATTGAGAATACCATCTTATGATTTAGAATAGGAGAAGATATATTGTATGTGGCTTATTCTTTGTCCCTGAATTCAATTAGTAATTAATTTTATTATTAGAAATTAGAAGATGTGGCTAATATGATTTTTTATATTATAACTTTTTAGGACCTTGAATTTATGGCAAGGGGGGCATTGAGGATCATGAAGAGGAGTAGTGACAAAAAAAAAGTTAAAAGCTAGAGCTTAAATCTTGTCCAAAGGTATGTTATCATTGACCGATGCCAAATTACTTTACTTGCTTCTTAAATTCAGGTATATTTATGTTTTTATGTGAACTTGGAATAGGACAATTGCAACTTTTTTTAGGGGATATACATTACTGGAAGTAGCTTGATTGGTGCAGCTATAAACGTTCCTCGAATCAATTCGAAAATCTGATTAGGTAAGTCTCCCTTTGTGTTTCAACCTTTTGTTCTGTGAAAAGCTTGGATCCTTCAATGGGCACTACTGCACTAGTTTACATCATAAGGTATCCTATATCTTGAAGGAGTTTCTTTATTCACTCATTATAGATATTTAGTGTCATCTCATTGTGTACCAAAGTGAATCCCATGCTGCATTTAACATTAAGAAGGATAAGAAATATGCATTAATAAAGTGCTTCAAACATTAATAAGGATAAGAAATATTGCATTTAACATTAAGAAGGATAAGAAACGTGCTTTTTTAAATGATGTGAAACGTGAATGCTTTGTCTTCTATAGAACCTACATCATCTGGAATTGTATTGGTCTTCATACCATTGTAGTTGATAGACAGCAAACACCATTAAATAAAAATAATAATTACATATTTCATTTTTTTATATTGTTAATGATTCATTGATAGAAATGCAGTCATGATTCTTAATGCATGACTTTCTTTCAGGTTGTAAAAAAACTTGAAAATCTCTCCTCTTTATAGTGATTTCTAAGCAGATAAGTAACATGATTGCATGACTTTCTTTCAGGAAGAGGAGTATAATAAATTGACCTAAGAGGTGAGCATCGGAAGAAAGATCAAGAACTAGAGTATATTGTGTAAGTATTTGCACATCAAGGCCAAGAGTTTTAGTATATCAATACGTTGTTTCTAGTTTATTGTGATTCAAGATGTTTTTGATGCTTTTCGATACTATGTTGTGACCTGAGTTGCATCAAGATCTGATATGTATGATGTTTTCAATGTTTCAGTTGAAGTTTTTGGTTTAGTCGAAATCTGATTGAAGTTAACTATGAAGGAGTTTTTCACTTTTCTTGACGAGAGAGTTTTGCTAATTAAAAGCGAGGCTGCCAGTTTTTCTATTTGAAATGTAACTGTTTACATAATTCATATATATTTAAACTTGGAGCTGCAGAGCAGATGATGTCAAAATAAACTTAAAGAGGTCATTTGTCTTAGAAATTATGCTTAAAGAAATGTATATTGCTAACAACTACAGAGCAAATGAATTTAATGGTTATTCAACCTTTGTTAATCATAGAGTTGTGTTGTTGCCTTGTATGTGTTTGATGAGTGATGTACTTTGCTTACACATTTATTTGATATTTGCAGATATCACTAGCTGCGTTGGATATCCTAGAGAAGTCTTAAGGTATATTTTTTCTTCATTGGTTTGGTTAATAATGTTCTGACTCTAGGATATAACAAGTAGTTGGACAAATAAGTAGGAGTAAGCACTAAGCACTAGTTCTTCAGGGCTTTTCATTTTATAGAACAAGTCTCACACTAGCATAACAAGTAGTTTGTCAAATACGTGCTTTTTTTTTAATCACTTGTGATTTATATGACAAAGTAATGATTTACGTAAAAGCTGACACTAGGATTATTAACTTTTTTTTTTGGTTAACTAGGATTATTAACTAATGAGTTATGTAAGGGTTGCAGGTTATATATAACTAATGATTTGCATCCAAATAGTTGGACGAATACGTGCTGATTTTAATCACTCGTTAAATTTTTTGCCTATTAGCTCAAATGGTAGAGCTTTGTGTTTATACACAAAGATGCGGGTTCAAATCCCGCATAGGCTATTATAACAAATTTGTTTTTTTTTAGTTTTGATAAACTCATTAGAAACGGTATGTTTACCGTCGCAAAAAATCCATGTAGTGCCAGATGGGAAAAACGGCGGGAAAAAAGGGCGGCAAAAGTACTTTCAACAATTTGGCTAAATTTCTATGGGTGCACATGCCGTCGCAAATATCCGTCGCTAATACCTTGCAACGGGAAGATGCCGTCGCTCAGGGGTATTTGCTACCCTAGGGCTAGCAACCACTGATTTGCCGTCGCATAGCCGTGGCAAATGTTTTTTAGCGACGGTAATCATAGTTTTTGTGACGGTAAATAGCCGTTTCTAAAGTCATTTTTTTTTGTAGTGCACTAGCACTTGAAATAGGAGATGTCCACAAATCACAATGCAAAAGATCAAAAGGTGCAAATGTACTGGAATGAGAAATGCTAAAAGGGAGACGCTTGCTCTTAGCGATTTCACAGGAAATGCAAACGCTAGAGGCTTTATTACAAGAAATTAAATGACTAGTGCGGAGACATTGAAGCACGTGGTCGCCAGGATGGCCAAGACGAGCGTGCAACAAGTCAGAACGATGGGCGACGAAGGTGGTGGGGGTAGTGGGAGACTGTTGGCGAGCTTTGGTGATGGGGTAGAGGTCGCCAGAACTATTGCAGCGCATGATTGGGGTCCCCGTACGAAGATCCTTCACAAGAAAACCAAACGGGTCAAATTGGACAACCACGTGATTATCAACGGTAAATTGACGAACAGAAATGAGGTTTTTAACAAGGTCAGGGGCAAGTAGGACTTTGTTAAGGCGAAGGGGTGGGGCATTGGGAAGGGTTGTGTGACCCGAACCGACAATTTTAAGAGAATCGCCGTTTCCGACATAAACAGACGGTAAAGTGCTCGAATTAAAAACAGTTTGTAGGCTACCTGGTGCGTTCGTCATGTGAGAGGAGGCCCCGGTATCCATGTACCAGTTGTCGTCCGACTCCTGAAGTCCGATGGTGGAGAAAGCGGCGGAGAGGTTGGTGTGCATGGGGTGCGTTGGAGGCTGTTGTGAAGCGTACATCGCCAGGGATGGGGCCTGCTGCTGTGGCGAACGTTGCGGGAAGACCAAGCCTGGCGGGGGGTATCCCGCCCACGTCGGATAAGGACAGGGCAGTGGAGCGGGGGACCATTGCTGATGCGGGTACCAGTTCCCTGGCGACGGCCGCCGCTGTTGCCGCCTCTGTCGCGTCCTCCGCGTTGTTGGGGTTGTCTGGGTTGGGTTTGGGGAATGGGGTCTGGGGCTATGAAATCCTTGGAGGAAACAAGGACATGGGAAGGGCCCTGGGGGCGTCCCTAACGGGTCTCCTCCCTGGAGAGCATGCTGCGAGCTACCATGAAGGTCGGAAGTGGCGTTGTGTTGCTGATCATGCCACCGACGACATCAAATTTGGTGGAAAGGCCGTTGATAAGTTGAAGAACAAGGCATTCTTCACTAACCTTGTGCCCAACATCGCCTAGTTGATCAGCGATGGCTTTGATGGAGAGGCAGTAGTCAAAGACGGTGGAGAAGCTTTCCTGACGGGTGTTGATGAACTTGCCCTCAAGATCCGCTGCCCTAGCGGATTGATTGTCATGGAAGAGGCCCTTTATGCGGAGCCAGACATCACGGGCAGTGAACTTTGGTTGGAGAACGGTAATTAGGACGTCCTCAGAGATGGTGGCATAAATCCATCCAAGAACGATGGAGTCAAGGCGGTTCCAGAGGGGCTCAGGGACATAAGTCGGACGATCAGAGCCGTCGATGTGGGTGATGACGTCGTGAGCCTTACAGGCGGTTTGGAAGAGCTCCGCCCATGTGCGGTATAGGACCTTTTTAAGATCAAAGGTTAGGGGAATTTGATTTTTGATGTTGGTGACGGATTGAGCGGAGTGAAAGGGGTTTTGTGATGGTGGTGGAGGGTTAGGGTTGGGTGGAATGGGTTAGGGTTGATTGGGTTGAGAATCTCATCGGTAGACATCGAGAAGAGGTGGGAGATTGCGGCGGAAGGGAGAAAGAAGGAACAAGGGGGCGGCGGCGGCGGCTGGGCTGGCGGCGGCGGCTAGGGGGTGGCTAGCGGCGGCGGCTAGGGATTGCGGCAGCGGCGGCTTAGGGTTGCGGCGGTGTAGTGGATCGTTATATGTGAAACAAAATTAGGGTTTCACACAAAAGCTCGATACCATGTAAGTGTTTGGAGAACTGGGTCCTTAACGGATCTCAGAGGCCTACTCCTGTATATATATCAATGGGTGAAAACCCTGATGGTACAATGGTAACTGTACCTGTATAAATAATATAATGCTAACAGCTCCAAGGTAGAACTCCTCATTTTCCTAACAAACAAAAAACAAGCACGAGTCTCGTTGCCATTGTAGCTGCAATTAGACTCAAATCAAATCCGATGAATAAACTCCTCCGATATATCTTCCTTTTCGAAACTGGCAGGATGAATACCACCTTTTGACCAATTTGTGTAAGTAAGGGTCCTATTGGCAATCAAACCTGGAAACTTGATGTTTGAAAGGGTTGGCAAATAATGCTCCTCGTTGAAACATGCTGGACGACGCTTTCTGATGCAGTGATGCAGTACAACCTGAAAGGATCATAGTACGTGCACGTACTATGATCTCTTTTTGAGCATGAACATAAACGAAGCAGAAGCCCTTGTGTCCATTGAAGAAAAACTCGCACAATGGAGCAAAAAGGACAAGTGTCCCCTTGTCAAGAACAAGAAAGCCATTTTTGGTACATATCCCTTTGGAAATTAGTACTATGCAATTTCGCCCATCATTGATGCCTTCCTAAACAACTCCTCATTGCTCATGTTGTGTTGCAACAATCTCATCCCCGTCTCAGTCGGAGAGAAGCTCATGGCCGATTGTTGTGTGGGTGGTTGCGGTGGTGGAGACGAGGGTGGTGAGGGGGAGAACAAAGCGGATGAGAAGAAAGAGAGGGGTTGGAGTTCATATATAGAAACCAATTGATATGCCAAAAACAAACACGATGAAATGGGTAAAGGTGGATGAGGTTAGTTTGCAAGTGGACGAAGATTGGTATAATTTCTCATTGGAGGCCATATTGTAAGAGAAGCCTACTAGGTTGACAAGCCAGCCACCGTTCACATGACACCTGTAATACAGCAAGAGAAGCAAAGTACACCAACCCGCAGATAAAAACTCAAGCAAAACCACTGTCACTACAAATCCCCAAAACCCATCTCACACATCACACCCTCAAGGACGATAACAAGATCGTAAGAGGTTACCACAAGGGTAAACCAAAATAGAGAAAACGTGTAAAACGGGACAGGAATAAATAACCAACAATAATCAACAGGCTAGGAGGTCAAAAAAGCAGTTAGAAAATGAACCCATAAGAGCATGAGCAACCATGAGTTTTGCTTACCTTAAGGTTGCTAAAAGGTAACCCCATGATTATAGGCAAAACCTTAAGGTAAAGAGAGGAAAGGGGTTACCTTGGTGTGGAGAGGTAGATAGTGCATTGGACCATGTGCAAAAGCATGATCTTTATTTATTTTTATGTTTTTATATTTAACTAATAATATTATGATTGGTGGAAATGATATAGTGGGTATAAATAAATGGAAAAAAGGGGAAGAATGAGGTAAACTCATGGTTGTGGAGTAAAAATATGAAAACCTTAAAGAAAGAGGTTGATAAAGAGGTTGATAAAGTAGAAAATTATTTAAAAGAAAAAATAAATGAGGTGTCAAAATATTATAGGGAGAGGAGAAAAAATTTGGGTAAGAGGTAACCTTATGGTTGCGGATGGTCTAAGGCTCACAAACCCCCTTTTTTTTTTTAAAAAAAAAAAATAATTTTCTTTACTTTTCTCTCTTTATTTTTTTTTTCCTTTTTCCCAAAGAAACCAAAGAATCGTTGCAAGAACGCTGAGGCCTGAGAAGGGCGGTGGCCAACCAGACTTCAAAAGGAGAGCGGCCAAGAAGGGTCGGTGGCCCTGGAGTCACCCAAAGGTGGCGCGGTAGGCGGCGACAACGGGCTGTGATGGAGGGTCTTTGTGAGGCGGTGGAGAGCCTGGATTGGAGTTGTTGGTGGCGGCGGTGGCACCTGAGCACCGAGCTTAGGCGGGCAGCAAGTCGTGAAGGTGGGTCTTGAGACGGAGGTGAGCCGGGAGCGGTGCTGAGCCGAAACCAGGCGGTTGGAAGGTGGTGGAGTTATTCGTCGGTGGCGGCGCCGATTTTGGGGCGAAATCGGCGAAACCCATGATGAACCATGGGGAAAAATCGAACGTAGGGGATGAGACGGGGTGAGCCAAGGTCGAAATTAAGGTGGAATCAAGGGTGTTGATGGAGGTGGTGGACCTGAACTAAGGCGGTGAGTGACGGCAGAGAGCCGTGTGCTATTGGAGAATAGATGGATAGGGAGGAATCGATGGATGGGGAGATGAAGCCATGGAGGAAACTGGTGAAAGAAAGGCTATGGAAGGCATAGGACGGAGGCGGCGGGAAGCCAAAGTTGGTGAAGCTCAATCAGAGCGTTTTGTTCAAGGAAGAATGTTATGTAGCCGGCCAACTATTTCAATTTCAATTTCAATTATTTGATTTAAAACTTGACGTTTTACTATTCACGCACACTATTTAGGTGCTAAAAACTGTATAAAATATTAACCTTTTTAATAATATTTTTAATAATTTCATACTTATTACTACTAAATATAAATTTATAAAAACAAAGGTAAAAAAATTAATTTTTTATATAGTTTTTATCAATCTAAAAAAACGTGTATGAATAGTAAACGACATGTTTAATTAATAAAGGGAGTACTAAAATAGAAGTTGAATTGTCACATGCTCTGGTAAAAAAAAAGGAAAATTTTGGTAGAATATCCATTTAGGATTTGTAATTAAGTAAATGTCCATTCTTATTTGACAATTAAGTAAATGTCCATAATTTTATCTTAATACCTAAACTACCCCTCTTTTAATTTAACATTCTTCTTATCTAGTTGAAGCCCTGCCTCCATCCCATGACTACGACAGCACCGACGTCGATGACAAGCTTCACCATATCCAAGACCACGTCCTGGATATGGTGAAGCTTGTCATCGAGGCGTCTCCTTTCTCCGGAAGAATGTTTCCTTGGAGGTTCGTCTTCACTGTCCACAGGTGCCTCCTGATGTGCCGCTGGCCTACGGTGCTGCTTTTGTGGAGTGCTTGGGTTCGTCCTTCGTCTACGTCCTCGTCTTGTTCGGTGTAGTTGTTTCCAGTTTCACCATTTTAGAATTCTTGCTTGTATTTTGCACCATTTTTGTATTTTTATGTTTGTTTAGACGGTTATTCGTCTGCCGACTTGTCGGCCATCGATGTTCAGGTTTGTCTGACCTCAAATTTTTTCCTAATCAAAAAAAAAATATCCAGGACCACGTCCGGGTCAAATCGATCAGATCCAAATCTCATCGGAGCTATTCCAACCTGGACTCCCGGATCCTCCATTCCATCTCTGTACAAGAATCTCTACTTCCCTGTGGATTACCTTCCACCGATCTCCTCAAGCCGCAGTTTGATCCATGTCTTAAATCGGTTGATTTCGTCCAAACCCTAGATGATGTCTACGGGAAGATCGATGATTGTCCTCAATTCGACAAAGCTGAGGCTTGTCTCGAGCAATGCGCAAACTTCAAGGGTTTGTTCGATCCCAAATTGTTCAGGCAAAGCCACTACTACAATTTCGAGCAGAGGTAGCGGTTTATGGCAGCGGTTCAATTAGGCAGCGGTTTGTCGCATCGGTTTAGGAGTATTTTACGAAATTGGAATTGAATTAGTCTAAGGAGGCGGTTTAGGCAGCGGTTTTTAAAACTCCACCTATAGAGGCGGTCCAAGTTTCTTTTGGCAGCGGTTCATTAAAGTGATAATTGCTATGGCAGCGGTTCACCAAAACCCGTTAAAAAAAATATACTTAAGGTAGCGGTTATCGAATTGGCGGGTTTAATATATCCGGCCCGCTTAATTTTTCCCAAAATTTTGAAGGGTCCGCCAAAAAAATAAAACCTACCCGCCTCTCAGATAGATCCCCTTCTCAGACCCCCTCTGAAATCTCCTCACTCCATTCTCGCTCTCCTCTCAGGTCCCCTTCTCGATCTCCTTCTCAATCACCCAGTCTTAGTCCGACGCCACCCTCTTCTTCCTTAAACCCACCCGCCTCTTCCCCGTCTAAATCGAGCTCAAGCTCTCAACCATGGCAACCCGCTCTTGCTCCTCTCTTGTTCTCGCTGCTCAAACTCCCTCCCTCCATGGTCGCGTCTTTCTTCCTCGCACGAGCAACAGCAGCCGATGGCAGCCCAGTGGCAGCTCCTCACTCCTCCATTGAAGCCCTTGATGTGAGTTTCTCAAAACCCCCAATTTCTAGGGTTTTCCTAATTTGTTAAAGTTGAGAAATTTGGGAAAAATTTGGGATTGGAATAAGATTGATTGAGAAATTTGGTTTGGATTGTGGTTTTGCTTGTTATTTTGAAGGATAGGCCATTGTAGCTTTCGAACTCACGATCTGAAAGATAGGCCATTGTTATGAGGCTTGTTGGTAAGAGGTCTCAAGTCAGTGGGGTTTAGGATTGGAACTTTACATTGCTATTTCAACTCCAGATCTTTACTCCTAATATCTCTAAGTTCCAGGTACAACCCCTCCTTTTGTCATTTAGTTTGGAGGATCTAAATTTTCGTTTAGAAATTTTAGAAATCTAGGGTTTACTGGCTTTTTATGAGGGTAGAGAAAATTCAGGAAATGAAATATCCTTTCGATAGATTTTCTAGGATCTAGTTATGCTCCTTGCACTTGGTTAAAAGAACAATGGAAAATGCTCTTCAGATGGACCTCATGCTTCACCTTATGTGTGGCTTGGCGAACTTACAAGAACAGGGATTTGGTTCTTGAGGCTTCAGCAAAGATGTATTATTTTTTTTCGGTTGTTGTTTAAAATAAATTAGCTCTTTGTCAGTTTTGCCTGTCCATTAGGTTAGAAAAACATTGAGCTATTTGATGATTTTTTTTTGTTTTTTTTTTTTGTGGAAATGAGGATTTTGTTAATGAGCTATTGGTTGTATCTTTTTTCATATGCCAAGTAGGATTTATTTATTTTTATTTTTCTCTATCTGGTGTGCAAACATGAGAGTATGTCTTTAGTTGAGGGGTCAAAACTCAAAAGTAATGGTATGTCATAGAGGTGTAAGGACAAGATGTTGCACGCTGTCCAGTTTTATTTTCTTAGAAAAAAATGTGTGTCCTTTTGTTGATTGAAATGTACATAGGATATTTTAATCTTCAGTTTGAAGGGTATTTTAGTGCAGTACCACATTTATATGAGTTAGCATTATAGTGAGATGAAAGGTGAATAAAAGAATTGGAAAAAGAAAAGCGTCTGCAGGCCCTGTTTAAATCATTAGTTTGCTGTTCCTAACATTCAGTTGTGCTTTGTCATGGTCTAGATAAATGCAACTTTACTTCAGTTTTTTGATAAGATATTCAATGATTGAACCTTTCATGAGTGCTATTAACATTTTCTATAATTTTCAGGCAAAAGAGGGTGGGTTTGAGGCTTGCAATTGATTCGATCTCGAGCTTTGATTTTGAAAATTGAACTTCGCTTGCAACTGATTCAATTTATCATCTTTGTCCATCTATTTCAGAAAATTGAACTTCGCTTCCTTTTGCCATCATGAAGACGAAATTCGATCTCGCGGTGAGTTTGAGGCTTGCAACTGATTTGGAGGATTTGGCCCCGATTTTTGGATCATCTGTTTTTTTTTTAATTTGATTGACTCTTTTTGATTTATGTGAACAGGGGCTGTCATGGGAGCAATAAGAGTTCTAGAACCCCTCAAAATTCAGGAAATCCTTAATAGGTATCTTTAAGTAATCCTTGAAACTTTTAGACCCAAATTAGCTATGCTTTATGCATAAATTAGTTCTTCTTATTGTTATTTAACATTATGCTTTTTTTGAGATGAGATGATAAGGAAAACTAGTTATTTTCAACTAACAGTAGTTTGTTGTTTCTTGCTCTATTTGATAATTTTGAGATGAAGTAAAATTTACTCAATCTGAATTTTGAGATGAGATGAGATGATAAGGCTGTTTAAGTTCCAGCATGGCTCTGGCCTCTATTCTGTACTCTGATTTGGAGGATTAAGCTTCTTGTAGTGAGTTTTTACTAGTGTCTTATGATGTTTTTCAGCTCTCACGAGCTGCTATTTTATCAGAGCTAGTAAGACCCTATTCTTTTGGAATATCAAAGGTGCAGCCTCTGCTGTCCAGAATTTTGAAGCTTAGTGCTAAACTAGCCACAACTTCATCCGTTCCTGAAGTGCAACTATCAAAGTATGCCCCTGCAATCGAAAAACTGGCCACCTTTAGATTACTTATTCCTCTTCCTCATCTTATTATTTTCCTTTCTCTTTTCCTTTCAGATTTTTCTTACTAATTGATGAACTCTCTTTTCTATTAGCAAGTCTAGGTCGGCAAGTAGGATTAGATAGGTTGTTGCTTTAATTCAGTATTTAAAATTAGTTGTGGCCAATTTTCTTCTTGTTGTAGGTTCAAGAGGTTAACAAGTGGAAGTGAAGTATCTATCTCTGCTCAAGAATACAAGTTTTATTCACCCAGACCCAAGTATCGGCATACAGGGTCAAACCCCTTACCTAGCATTCCTGGTTTGCCTATAAGTTTGATACGTGTCTCCTAGACATGCCTGTCCATTTGTGTTTGCCTTCAGTATAAGAAAATGCTAATAGGCACTTTGTATCAGTCATACTTTGGTGAAAATAGTTATTCTCCTATGGCCAGCCCATATACATTCCGTAGGTGAGGTAATATTGGAATTCATTCTGTCATTTTAGTGATTACAAATTTTTTTTGAGTATATAAATGCTTGACAATACTGGTCCTTAAGCCAGTCCTCTTCATTCATTTCTCATTTGTGGTGTAAGGTTATTGGGGACCCTGTTCTTTTTAGTTTTCTCTTCTATATGTAAATGCTTGAAAATACTTTAGGCTGCTATCCCATGCTTCTTTAGGCTACTATCACGTGCATCATCAGTGCATAAGTTTTGTATTCGTTGTTCTTTGCCACAGCTGATAAGTATAGAATAGGAAATGCAGATTATCATTCCTTAGTCTTAGAAGTATATGAAGAAATGTTTGGATAAAATCCTTTAGAAGTATATGAAGAATCTAGTTTCTTCATTGAATGAAGAAACACAATTTGTAAATCTAATTATACCCAGACAAGGATTTCAGGTTTTGATGAAAATATTTTCAACCTGAAACTCTATCTGAAATAAACTGAATGACAGCCCTTTAAATTCACACGAATTCACATAATTCATCAGTTTTCTTTTTTTACTAGGAATCGGTAGTTTTTTATCTGATATCTGAGTTAGACTAATTCCTTGTCACAATATTTGTAGGTCTGACCAAGGGGTCGAAGACTAGTGCACATTACTCTTGGTTATTGATTGCCCCATCCAGCGGATTTCTACGAGGTAATAATCTTACCTTACAATATTTTTTATCTGCCATGATGTGTCCTGTAGCACTGGCATGATGTGGTCGGTAGCTTTGGCTTCTCTTTTGGTCTGTATTGGTTGTTGATTGCCCTATCCAACATGCACTGGTATAATCTTAACTTGCTATTTGGTGTTTAAAAACTTTAGTTAAACACAGGCTTTGGAGTTATTAGCATCCTCCCTCTTAAAAATCACATAACTTAAGGAACACATGTGCTGGATTCATTTTAAAGTACCAGCAGCCTGCTGTAGTTCTAATAAATTGGATATTTGATGACTGTTTTTAAGTGCATCACAAATATAAAAGGCCATGACTAGGTTCAATCCCCACATAGCAAGCTCTTTAACTACTGTTTTTTATAAAAGCTTTTATAGTACTTTCTTTAACCAACAGATTGACCTTAAGATAAATATGCACATTAAACTTTTTTCATATTCATGTCCTCATGTATAATGCCCAATTTCGGTGTACACCCCTCGTCCCAGCCCCACCCCACCCTAGTTGCACATTTCTTTGTTCTTGTTTGTTGCCTACTGCCTTCTTATTGCCCTTGTGTGTTGGTTGGTTAGTTGCTAGTTCCTTGCCTTTGTGGTTGGTTTATCATATTTGTGTTGTCTGAAAAAAGAAATATCTCATGTCTAATGGCTACCCCAAATTTCAGTTATGAAGACATGTCTTAGATATGCCCATTTTAATTTGATGACCATTTTATTTGTAGGTCTCTCAACATTTTGCACATCGACGTACAATATCCATATTGGTACACTTTTGCTCATCGACATTTTGCACATGTTGGGTTTAACCGTTTGTTTATATGTTGTATCTAAACCTTTGCAAACTACACTTTTGTAAATAACGCTTTGCTAATTACTATTATAGTATAATGCAATGAAAGCTCAATTTTTGGAATATATATTCTTCATTTTGTAGTTCATTTTACCTTTATGATTTAAATGTATGTAAATATATCACTTCATATTATACAGGTTTGTATATATAATATGTATTCCACATAAACCGCGTTGGGAAATTATTTCATTTCCAAACCATATAAACCGCTGCCACATCATTTTATTTATGTTGCCACAACACAGAATAACCGTTGCCACAACACACAATAACCGCTGCCACAGATACATTACCTCCCTATTCATTCTTAGCAAACCGTTGCCAAATCATCATCTAACCGCCGCCAGAGCTCATGAACCGCCACCATAGAAAACCTAAACCGCTTCCGTATCCATCAGACCGCTGCCATAGGGTTCATCAACCGATTCTATTATCTACTTTAAACCGCTGCCTAAAACACATTTACCCGCTTCCATTGTTCTCTCACACAAATGTCCCCATAGACTTTTTGGCAGCGGTTCTAGGTAGTGTTTGGCAGCAGTCTCATCGTCTTCCAATAGTCGCATCCCTAGGCTTCTTAAACCGCTGCCATATGTCTATAGCGACGGGAGCAGATGGTGCGGTTGTAAAACCGCTGCCAAAGGGTTTAGGCCGCGGTTTTAGGGCTTTAGGCAGCGGTTTTTGACCGCTGCCAAAGGTCCGAATTGTAGTAGTGAGCCTCCGATCTGCCGGACAACACACTGTTTATGTCCACACGAAGATCGTTCTCTCCACCTGGTTGCGTTATGAGAGGAGAGAGGATGAATTGCACGGGTCAACACCGTTGGATTGTTGTGGGAGGAACATCGTGTGCCCTAAGGCAAGCTTGGTCTCAAGCTACGCCCCTGAATCCGCCTTTGATCAATTTGTTTGTCGTTCAGATTCTTGAGATGGCAAAGCTGCCACATCCATCTCTGTAGAGGAAGAGGTGGAAATGTTCCACCTCAGAGGACGATTTCGATTGCTCATTCTGCATTGGAGAGGAACAGGTAAGGTGCATTGGAGAATACGCTATTTGATACTTCGTAGTGATATATTTGATTAATTGTAGCCAATTGAGATAGAAATTGAGTGGCTTTGAATATCGTTAGCTGTATTGCAATTGTAGCTGCATCGATTAAGTATGTTAACGATCTACTTCGGTGTAAAAAGATCTCGATTGCACTGCGTAAACCGGTATCATGCTTTACTGAGGACGATTTCAATTTCGAACTGATTGTTTGAATTCTAGAAATTTTAGTTGATTTGTCAACAAATTCGACTGAACTGTGAGTCTAATCAACAATAATGGTTTATTCCAACTTTGTATCTAAGTTTAGTGGATGAATTGTGAATGCCTTCCTTTCATTACCACAGAGAAACTGAGATTTGCTCAAGTTAGACACTTAGTCGGTGTATGATGGCAAGATTAGTGTAGTTACTATTAATCTTTGCTCATACTTTGATACTTGCATGTTGAATATAGCTTTGCTAAGATCACTATGTACATTTAAATTTTCTGGTTTAGGGAGGTTAATCTGAATTTATTTTTTTAGAATGTATAAAATGGATCCATAATGGTTAATAATATTAAGTGTGACACGAGAGATTGGTTTACATTGCATATTGTATTACCCTTGATATTACTCTTTAGCTCTTGATATCCTTCGTTTACATTGCATATTATGTTGTTGGTGACAATAGATTCCTCGTTGCTTAGCTTTAACCTCTCTAGGGTCTAATATTTTATCGTTGGTGACAATAAATTATTGACAAGAGGTTAGTGACAATAGGGTCGTGACAATGTTTTGTTGTTTTTGACAATACGTTTGAGAAAAGAATATAGTGACAGTGTTCTGTAGTTAGTGATAATTGATAACTCCCTCCCTTGATGAAAATCGGAAAAGATGTTCCAAAGGCTTTGACAGGATATTTGTGTCAAAGGCCTTGGAGCGTTAACAGTTGATGAAATACAAAACCTATCTTATTATTCGTATATTATTTTATCTTATTATATACTTCCTTTATATTATATATATATTCGTTGGACTAACTGTTTCAGGAAGTATTTTCGAGATTATAACCTTCCTTTATAGAGTTATTGAGGAGATCTATTTCAAAATGGATCATGGCTTCCAAGTGTCCATATATAGAAGATTGAAGAATCAAGCCTGATTCATGGAGCGTTGGTGAAGATCCTCAGGCGCCATTCCACTCCTATATAAAGGAAAGATAGAAGAAGACAGAGATAACAAGAACGTACAAGTGCTACACACGAGCTTCAATTCATTCAAGCAATCTGTCTTCCAAGTGTCTCTCTGCAAAGCGCTCAAATAGTTTGTTGTTTATTTCAAAGCCTTTGAGAGTCACTGTGAGCTTATAGGATATATTTATTTCAAGTGTTACTCGAGAGTTTATAACTCGGGAAGTTGCACTAGGCTATTGATTTGCGAGAGTTAGAGGATTGTACTAGATAGCTGAGAGAGGTGGGGCTCTTCTAGATTGGTCTAGGACTCCAAGGGAACGTGAGTTGACTAGATTGCAATTGTATAGGAGAGAGGCTTCTCGGTGAGCTATTAGGATCCTAAGCTAAGCGATCAATAAAGCCTTTGAATCCTAGGGTTGTGGAAGAACCCTAGGCGGGGACGTAGGCCAGTTGTGCTGAACCTCGTAAACAATTACTCGTGTCCTTTATTTATTTGCTTTACCTTATTTCCGCACTTGGTTCGAATTGTTTAACTTTGTGATTCAGGTATATCTCAAAGGTTTTGGTTCCAGCTCCAAAAGTCTTGAGACTTTCTGCGAAAAACGGGCATACTCTATTCAACCCCCCTTCTAGAGTATTTCTATATTACATTGTTTTAATTTATCGAACCTTCAATAATATAGTGGTGACAATGTACTTAGTTTGTGACAATATAGGTTGGTGACAGTGTTATGTCGTTGATGACAATATATTACTTATAAGAGGTTGATGACAATAGGGTGGTGACATTATTTTGTAGTTGGTGACAATACATACGCTCGAGAAAATAATATGGTGACATTGTTCCACAAGAAAAAATTCCACCACCAATCGTCACCAGAAAAAAAAATCAATTGTGACTAAAAAAGTTTCCCGTAACTATCACCGGGAAAAATAAAATGTCACAGAAAAGTCAATTGTCACCGAAATATTTGTCACAAACAACTGTCAACAGAAAAATATACTCAACTGTCACCGGAAAAATTGTCATCAAATGCATATGTTGTTGGTGACAATATTACTTATAAGAGATTGATGACAATAGGGCGATGACAATGTTTTGTAGTTGATGACAATACGTTCGAGAAAATAATATGGTCGATCACAATATGCTCAATAATAGAGTTGGTGACAATATCTTGGTGATAAATACGGGTTGGTGACAATGTCTTGGTGATAATCAATTTTTTTTATTGGTGACACTATCTTGGTGGTATTTAGTATGGTGACACTATCTTGGTGATATTTATTATGGTGACAATATCTCCGTTCTTTTATTGGTGACACTATCTTGGTGATATTTAGTATGGTGATGACACTTTTTTTGATTACATGGTCTTGGTGACAAATATTTGTTGAAATAATATTTTGATGACAATAGGTTGATGACACTATTTTATTGTTCATGACAACATATTACTAAAGTAGGTTGGTGACAATAGTGGGTGGTGATAATGTTCTCTGTTTATGGATAATAGATTGGTGACAATGTTTATTTTTAGTTGGTGACAATTGGTTTGTGACAATGTTTGGTGACAATGTTCACTTGTTGGTGAAAATAATTTGATGACAGTGTTTCATAGTTGTTGACAATAGGCTGGTGACAATGTTTTGGTGACAAATGGAATTTATGTTGTTATTTTTAGATTGGTGACAATTGGTAGAGTTATATATTCTGTTTTGGTGACAAATGGAATTTATATCTCATTTAGCTATAAAGTAATTTTCATTATCCTTC
The DNA here is from genome assembly GCA_037127255.1 of Persicaria tinctoria. Taxonomy (NCBI): domain Eukaryota; kingdom Viridiplantae; phylum Streptophyta; class Magnoliopsida; order Caryophyllales; family Polygonaceae; genus Persicaria; species Persicaria tinctoria. Next base: position 10,980,115 of record JBANSL010000007.1, on the reverse strand, counting down.
TTTTCAATTGTAGTGGAAATTGTGGTATGTATATCATCAAATATATCGAGAGTCTTGCATTTCATGGTGGTATTGAAGCTATTTCAGACAAGTATATGGACATGTATAGAGAGAGGATGACTATAGAGGGTCTTGCTATTTTGGATGTTAAGTATGAATGTCTCAACTGTTCCACTTTGTTTTGATATTTTTGCAAGTTGATGTAGTCTGACAATTAAGTATTACAAAGTTAAACTTTACATCAAATTTCATCTACTTAGGGTTATTATTGTAACAAAAATGCGTTAATATTAGATGACAAATGTGATGCCATTATAGTATTGTACATCGAATTATTCGTTTGCTCAAGTTTAGCCCCTCTAGGGTCTATGCTCCCCTAGTTCTAGAGTTTCAATTTCATAACAAAAATGCGTTAATATTATATGACAAATCTGATAACATTGGTATTGTACACACATTTTAGGGTGTAGGGTTTGGCCCTAAACCCTAAAGACTAAACCCTAAACCCTAAACTATATTGTACATAAAATTTTCGTCTGCTCAGGTTTAGCCCTTCTTGGGTCTATGATCCCCTTGTTCTAGGGTTTCAGTTTTGTAAAAAAAATGTGTTAATATTAGATGACAAATGTGATAACATTAGCATTGTAAACATTTTAGTTTGATGAAAGTGCTTTGTAGTTGGTGACAATTGGTTGGTGACACTGTTTTGTCGTTGGTGACAATTAATTTCTAAAAATAGGCGGTTGACACTAGATATATTGTTGACAAAGTTTTGTAATTGGTGATAGTAGATTATTGACCAAAGCTTGATGAAAATAGGTTGGTTACACTGTTTTATTATTGGTGTCAATAGATTACTAAAAAGAGGTTGGTGACAATGTTTTTTATAAGTTTGTGACAATACGGTTGATTAAACAATATGAAAATAGTGTTCTATAGTTGGTGACAATGTCTTGGTGATGTATAATGTTATGGTGACAATTTTTTTAAGGTTACAATATCATGATGACAATATATTGTCATCAACCTCGTCATTAATAGTTGTCACCAACAATTGTCATCATGAAAATCATTTATTAGCAGAAAAACCTCATTTGTCACCGAGGAAAAGTGTTACTGGTAACTGTCACTGGAAGAAAATCAGTTGTCACACAAATTTTTTTGTCACCAACAATTATCACGAGAAAAAAAGAAAATCAATTGTCACTAGAAAAGATTTTCCCCTAACTGTCACCGGAAAAAAATAAAATGTCACAAAAAAATCAATTGTCACCAAAATAATTGTCACAATTAACTGTCACCAGAAAAATATACTCAACTGTCACCAAAAAATTGTCACCAAATGCAGGCGTTGACCGGAATGGTCAATGTTGACTAGTCAATGTTAAAATTAAAAATGGTCAAAGGGGAAGGATGAAGGGTTAGGGATGGGGAAAGAGGGGTATTTTTGGAAAAAATGGACATTTACTTAATTATGTAAAAAATGTGGACATTTACTTAATTTTGACATGAAAAATGGATATTTACCAAATTTAACCTAAAAAAATTCCCTCTAAACGTTTTACCCAATTATAGTGTGCCACATATACATGATAATGCCACATATTTATCCAAACATTTGTGATTTTATTTTCCATAATTTTCACTAACTTTTATTTGGTAAGAACATCTAACCTAATTGGCAAGATTGGAAAGATTGACATTTTAGTTTTTATTTTTAATTTAATTTTTCTTTCTGTCAATTTCACCAATTCATCCATTATTCACCTAAGGTTGTTTCTTTTTATTTCTATAAGATAATTCTACCTGTGGAATTTATAAACTATTGTAAAATGAGATTTGATTTTTTTTTATTATGTTAGTAATTTCTTCTTTGTTATAACATTATATATTTTTATTAATTAACTCAATTATATTAATTAATTGAAATTATAGGTATAACCAAATATATTCTTATTTTAAATAAAATAAATTACTAAATAATTTTGGATATTTTTTGACATATTTTTTAAGGTTGATTAATTTTTCAATTAAAATAATTTGATTTTTTTTCATTGAGTATCTTATTAAGTTTGATTTTTTATTCTCATAAAAGTGTTTATATTAGGAGATATCATTTAAAAAAATTACATTACTAAATACTTCAGTTAATAATTTTGGGACATATATGAGATATTGAGACCTGATAGATTTTATTTAGTTTAATTTTTTTTTTCAGTTCTACATTCAGTAACATTTCACGATGGGTTGCATATCATTTTTATAAGATAAAATTTAAGTTACCGTTTATGTAAGAGACTATAATATTATTTGACTTATTTTTATGCTTCATTTTTTTCATTCATTTATTTTAGAAGTAGGGAAATGACTTAAAATAATATCGACTATTAGATACGAACAAAAAAAATAAGAACAATTTTTATAAAAACATAATACAAACTATTAACATATACACCAAAAATAATACAAAATTTAAAGTTGATAAAAAATAATACAAACTATGAACTTTCGAATTAAAATAATACAAACTATCGGAGATTCTGAAATGATTATCTCTGACACCCAGATTCGTCATGTCTTTAGGGAAGCCAACCGAGCTATTGACCGCCTCTCGCACCTTGACTTTGACTTCTCCGGTTCCTTGACTCTTGACGACTCTACGCTTCGCAATTTCATCCGCTTGGATGTTTGTGGAATTCATTACTCTCTCTCTAGCAAGGAACTAGACAATTATTTTAATTTATGGAAACCCTAGTGCTTCTAAATCAACGCGCTCACACACGCTCTTTTCTCTGTCCCGAGGAAACCACCGGCCGCCATGCCCATCTCCTGCCCTCCGCCTTGGCCATCCCGCACCAGCGCCCGATTCCCCTCTCATCGAACCCAATCGCCTTAGGTCTCTCCGTCAACCTGCAAGGGCGTGCCTTTAGTTGCAGTGGCCATGCATGTTCACCAAATCCCTCCGTTTGGAGTTTTTCCTAGCCCGGATCGCAATTGGGAGGGTTATCCCTTCAATTGGAACTGGCCTGACTCGGTTGGGGCTCCTTGCAGTGCTCTCATGACCTGTTACCAGGCCTTATTGATTTAGGAGGGGGTGTTGTGCTGGTCGGACGGCGCGGGTCTCTTCTCTCTTTGACGTTCCTGGCTTTTCTCGCGGGTCTCTTGTCTGTTGATGTGCTTTTCGATCTCGGCTATGCAACTATTCTCTGTAAGTCCCTCTCTCTCCAATCTACCAAAAATCTACTGCGCATCTACTCACCGGCATAAACTCTATTTAAACACACTCACCGTGTGCATTTGGACTCATCGTCCCTTTTCCAGTTTACTTACTGCGTTTTTTCTTGATTACAATTATATGTGCTCCTTTTCTCCCCTATTTCGGTTTCTTATGTCCTTCATGTACGATCTGACAAAAAATCAAGCCCCGAAGGCCATTCGAGTGTGCTGGGCGGCCAACCGCCCCACTGTTTGTTGTGCTGCTGCGGTTTGGGATGCTATTCCTTGTGTTATTTTAAGTATTAATGCTTGCTTGTCTCCCCTATTATCTCATCAGATTTACTTACTGCTTATTACGCATTTGTTTGCCTGCATTTAGTGTCTGTTTTGGAAGGTCTACTCCTTCTGCTTTGCATTCTGTTTCTGTTGCAGGGCTCTCAACGCTCCCTCTGTTGCTGGCGCTGCTTGTTGTGATCTCACCCATACCAACACTTACCTGGGTTCAACCATTGGCTCAAAAGCCCTATGTCTTGATCTTAATAGATTACTTGCACTGCTATTTTCCCTTCGCTCACTGTTCGATCTCCATGGTTGCTCTGCTGCTGCGTACTATGGCTCACGGGCCGTACAAAACATGTACAAAATTCATCCCAAGCCCTACAAGGCAAATTTACATACAAATATCAACATCAATTGCAAGGCCTTTAAGGCTAAGTTAACAATTAAATGTTATATTACATTCCGGTTGTTTTGTATTACTAAACTCACATTATGCAATTCAAGCTTTCTTTTTTGGGTTGAAATTCATCCTTTGCCGGTTTCTGTACTACGCCTCCCAGGTGCTGATTACATACTTCAACTCCACATATGCACAACTCACCTTAATGGCTCACAAGACTTCCAAAAATTTAATCACAGCTCTCATATGACTCACAAGGCTCAATACTCACACCCCTGCGCAGACACGACTTGCTCAAATTGTATTACTCTTTTATATATACAAAATTTGATCAATAATGGGTATTTTAATCAAAATTGTACAAATCATGTGTTGGCCTTGTTGCAGCAAGTCTATTTGTATGGCTTCCCTTGCCTTTATTTCATTTGGCAAACGCGCCTATACAAGGCAATCCCCTAAGGTTTCACCAACCAACATATGAGGTCCTTGCCGGACATCTTCTCTTCTCACGAAGATTTGACTCCAATCAAAATGGGTTTAGTAATATACGAGTTTCAACTCCAAATCGAAAATAGACTCTTACAAAACATGAACATTGGTCTAGTTGTGTTTTTTGGAACTGGTACCTACCATTTGGATAATCATCGACTTAAATTAGTACAAACAGATCATCAAAAGCGCTTTCTATGAATATATGTTCTTGGAACTCCCTAGGTATCCAGAGTCGTAACTTCTGGAAAAATGTCAATATTTTATGTATAAACAATAATATCAATGTTCCAGCACTGCTAGAAACTAAGACAAATAAAGTTCCTCGTGAATGTGTCTGGCGGAAATGTGGATTCACAAACATCGCTTTTGACCCGGCCTTGGGATTTTCTGGTGGTATTTGCTTACTTTGGAAGGATATCCCCTCCTCCCAAGGTTCTATAGAACTCATTTTGGTTCACCACTATTTCATCCATTTCAATTATTTGGACTATGTCACTCATCGGAGTGTTGCTTTCCTGGTAGTTTATGCCCTACCGGACGAACGACGAAAATCATCCTTTTGGGAATCTATCTCTCTATACATTCAAACGTTACTCATTCCGTTATGTATCATGGGGGACCTAAACGAAATTAGTGCCCCAGCGGACAAACTAAGAGGGGTCTATCCTTCCGTTGCGAAATTCAATCGCTTAAATGACTTAAAGAGTAACCTCTTTTTGCTCGATGTAGCATCGTATGGTAATCAGTTTACCTGGCAACGTAAATGTAACGGTGTAGTTACCTGTCCAGAAAGGATGGATTGTCTACTGATCCATTCGGACGTACTGACTATGTTTGATTCACTTCGAACTCAGATTCATCCGTTCACAAGATCTTATCATGCACCGATTTCCACCGATTTCCGTCACAATATCCAGCCAAAAAATAGACCGTTCAAATTCAAACTGGCTTGGGCTTCCAGAGCCGATTACATAAATCTGGTTTCTCAAGACTGACGTTTGGACTCAAAGGGTTCATTTATGTTCAAACTGGTACAAAAAGCAAAGTTACTGAAGAAGCTTTCCAAAGCTTGGGATAAAAATACTTTTCGCAATATTAACAACCAAATTCAAGTCACTGACCAAAAGCTACTTCAATTACAAACTTCGTTAATTACCAATTATAATACAAAGGATATTCAAATTCTTAAGCAGCTGCTAAACAAAAGAGAACGTATGTTGGATTCAAATTCGGAGCCAGAGGGCCAAAGTAAAACATGCCAAATTGAATGACTCCAACTACTTTCACAAGATAGCTACGACCAAACGAGGTCGGAAACTGATCAAGTCTATTTCACTTCCAAATGGTGAGTTGTCGGCGGACTTTCATATAATTCAACAAGAGTTTGTAAAAGATTTCAAAATACGGTTCATGTTAGCTTCAGTGGGTGGGTGTGATCTGGCCTTAGACTTAGCGGTTATCCCGCCATTGGTATCTCAAGCAGACAATGCAATGCTCTCAACTCTCGTGACCAAAAATGAGATTAAAGCAGCAGTTTTTTCTATGAACCCAGATAAGGCTCCAAGCCCAGATAGTTTCCCGGCTGGTTTCTACCAAAAATTTTGGCCAACAGTGGGCCCTTCTGTAGTGAAGGCAGTAAAGGCATTTTTTACTAGTGGCAGACTCTTACGATAGATCAAACATACATTTATTACCTTACTACCAAAATGTGATGATCCCTATTCGGTCAACCATTACATGCCCATCAGTTTGTGCTCTACGATCTACAAAATTATAGCGAAAGTTATTTCTGCTAGGCTAACCAAGATTTTCGACAAACTCATTCACCCACTTCAGGGAGCTTTTACAAAAGGGAGATCAATTCAGGATAATATCCTTATTGCTCATGAAGCTTTGCACTCTTTTAGGCTTAAGAAAGGCCGAACGGGGATGGTTGCTTTGAAGTTGGATATGGAAAAGGCCTATGGCCGTATTGAGTGACCTTTTCTACTCCATGTTTTGGCCAAGTTTGGGTTTAACGACCTTTTCATCAGCCGCATTAAGGAATGTTTTTGAACGATTTCCTACTCGGTATTAGGCAACGATGAACCGACCACAGTTATTGAACCGTCTAGGGGGATCAGACAGGGAGATCCTCTATTTCCATTCCTCTTTATCTTATCTTTTGAAGTACTTGCTCGTACACTACATCATCACGGGCAAGTGAATTCGGACCTTGGCATCTCTTTTGGCCGACCGGGTGTTAAGGTTCCTTTTCTAGCTTTTGCATATGGTATTCTTATCTTCTGTAAAGCTTCACATTCGGCTTACACCTCCGTGTTTTCTATTTTAGACCGATACTGCTTCATCTCAGGCCAAAAAGTCAATCTGCATAAATCCAGCTTCCAAGCATCACCCAATACGTCTACAACTGCTATTACGGCTACAATCATTGTGCTTGGTATTTCGCAAGCGAATAATTTCGATAAATATTTGGCTTGTCCCATAGTGAATGGTGAAACTAATAGGGATACCTTCGAACCTTCCTGCAGAAGGACGAATGGGTCCTTATCAAAGCAAATCTCCGTGCGAAACCAATTTTTCTAATGCAAGCTTTCTTACTTCCATCACATATTCTTCATGAGCTTGACAAAGTTTATAGACAGCTCTTTTGGAACAAAAGTACTAAAGCTGCACTGCTTATTAGTTAGGATAAAATCTGCTCAGATACAATGAAAAGGGGTCTTGGTATCCATAAAGCTGAGTATATGAACATAGCACTGCAAATGAAGCTTCTATGGAAGATTATTTCTGAACCAGACAACATCTGGGCTCGTGTAGTCTCGCATAAATATCTTAAAGGGCACGATCTGCTCAGCTACCAAAAAAAGGGTCTTTCATCTTGGCAGTGGAATCGTCTTATGTTAACCATTCTAGAATGGCTCACCGGAAAAGGCTTGTCGGTAGTACCCATAGGTCCCCGGTTCGATCCCCGTAATGGCCGCTCTTTATTTACCTATTCAAGGAATCGTCTTATGTCTGTCAGGCCTAAGTTCCAGCAGGCCCTTTAGTGGAGTGTTGGAAACGGCCAGACCATTGACTTTTGGCCACATAACTGGGCCTTCTTAAAACCATTGGAATCCAGAATATTGCAACCTATATCGGAATCCCTTACGGGTATAAAGGTATCTCACTTCATCAACACAGAAGGTCAGTGGAACAGACCGTTAATAACCGCCTCTTTAACAAATATTATGTCTAAAGAAGATATCGACTTTATAATGAGCAGCACTCTACCTAATAATCCAATGACAGATCGTCTTTATTGGGGTCCAAGCAATAATGGTTGGTTTTCAACCAGCTCTGCAAACTTCTTATTATCAGAACATGCTGGGTCGACCACTTTTAACTGTGGTTGGATTTGGGATCTGCACGTGCCTCCTAAAGTACGTCATTTCCTTTGGAAAATCTCTCGTGATGGTCTTCCAACCACTCTCAGATTACAAAAATCGCATGTGGCCGTGCCGTCTGGTTGTGCCTTCTGTGTTAACTCTAGTGAATCGGTGGCTCGCCTTTTCTTTGAGTGCCCTATGGTGACCAACCTTTTACAAGCTTTACATATCCGAGTTTCGAGGGCTCTTGCAACGAGTTTCGGAGTGGGTGTAGTGCTTCCACTTATCGATATCAAACATGCAATTGTTACCAAATCTTTTATTGATCTAACCTCAGCGTGATGGGCCTTGTGGTTCTTCAGAAACCAATTAGTGTTTAACCACACCAACACAATAACTATAAACGAAATAATTCTGCTCTATACTACAAGTACTCATTGTTGAAAACAAACAAAGAAACTATAGGGCTATCAACTTACTTTATTGTGGTCTTAGCACTGATGAGTTTAACCGTATTTCCTATTGTAGGTCAGCTAAAGAGATTTGGGACAAGTTGGTCGTCACCTATGAAGGAACGAGCCAAGTGAAAGACACCAAGATCAGCATCTTCCTTCGAAAGTATGAGCTCTTCAAGATGAAGTCTGATGAGTCAATCAAAGCCATGTTCACTCGATTCACAGAAATCACCAACAACCTTGACTCTCTCGGCAAGAGCTTTACTAACGTTGAGAAAGTGAGGAAGATACTGAGGTGCCTTCCAAAGGAGAAATGGGGTCCAAAAGTAACAGCTATAGAGGAAGCCCAGGACCTCACCACTCTACCCCTTGACGACCTCCTTGGAAAGCTGATCACGCATGAGATGATCCTTAATGAAGACGATGGAGAACTTCCAGCTAGCACCAAGAACTTGGCACTCAAGTCTAAGAAGGATGAGTCCAAGGATGGATCTGATTCTGAAGATGAGGATGACGATGAGGATGATCCTTTTGCTCTTATCACAAGAGGCCTTGCTAGAATTCTCAAGATGAAGAAGCAATTCAACAACAATGATGGATCAGAGTCTTCAAAATTTCGAGATCATCTTGTAAAGGACTGTCCTCAAAAGACAAAGAGCCAGCCCAAGAAAGGTGACAAATGGAAGAAGAAAGCTATGGTGGCTACTTGGAGTGATTCCGACTCTGACTCCGACGATGAGAAGGCCAACATCTGTCTTATGGCCTCAGAAAATGAATCCCACGATGAAAAGCTTGAAGCTACTGTAAGAGAACTAATGGAAAGTCCAAAAGAGGTATTATCGGAATTCCTTTCAAATATGATTGCCAATGAAGAGAAGCTTATTGCCCAAAGTAACATTCTTATTAAGAGAACTGTGGATCAGGAGAAAACTATTGAGGATCTGTCTATGAGGGTCAAAGGTCTTGAAGCTTCTTATTCAGGTCTTGACATTAAAGTCAAGACACTTGACTCGGAGAAATCTGAACTCAAGCAAGATCTCTCATCTCTAAGAAATGTGCATCATGACTTAGAGAACGAGAAGATCTCCCTGAATAATAAGATTCTAGACCAACAGACAGCCCTCATAAGTTTTACCAAGTCCAAAGGCACTCTCGATAAGATGTTGGGTGAGCAACAAAGCTCTCTAAACAAAAGTGGTATCGGTTACAATCCAAAGTTTTTAAAGAAGCAACACATTACCACTTTTGTAAAGGCTAAAGGAAGCAGAACCTCTCCTATATGTCACCACTGTGCTAGAAAGGGACATGTAAAAGAGACCTGCCCTTATAGAAGAAAGGATCCTTATATTATTCGCAATACATTTCCTGTTCATTTGAGAAAAGAACGGATAACACAAGTTTGGGTCCCAAAAGGCACTATTTTACCAAATATGGTTTACCCCAACAATGGATCCAAATTTGCTTATTGGTCTAGCCACAAAGGTTGATGTTTGTTTTGCAGGAGATCACCAAAGTGAAAGAACACAAATGGATTATTGATAGTGGTTGCTCGAGGCATATGAGTGGGAAGAGTTCTCTCTTTCATGATCTAAAGGAGCAATCCACGGGAACAATCACTCTTGGTGACAAAGGGAAATGCGACATTTGTGCAGAGATGATACAGGTGAAGTTATTCTGACTGCATACCGTTACAACAACATATACGCTGTAAATGCTGATCAAGTGGCACAAGGAAGCTTAACCTGTTTAAAGGCCTTGACGGACGATCCAAAGCTTTGGCACAGGAGACTCGGTCATGTGAGTCCACATACACTACAGAAGCTTGTGTCCAAAGGACTTGTAAGAGGGCTACCTGAGATGGACTTCAAAGGTATTGACATGTGCAATGCTTGCACACGAGGTAAACAAACACGTAGCTCCTTCAAACCCAAAAAGGTTGTAAGTTCTTCTAGACCCCTTGAACTTTTACATATGGATTTATGTGGTCCTATGCGAGTCAAATCTCCCAATGGTAAAAAGTACATGCTAGTTGTTGTCGATGATTTTTCAAGATATACTTGGGTTGCATTTTTTAAAGAAAAATCAGAGGCCTTATTTGAGTTTTCAAAACTTTGTAAGGAGTTGCAAACTTTAAGAAATGAGCCCATAGTGTCTATTCGGAGTGATCATGGTAGGGAGTTTAATCAACTTCAATTTGATTTGTTTTGTGCTAAATATGGCATCTCCCATAACTTTTCTGCTCCTAGGACACCTCAACAAAATGGGGTTGTGGAACGCAAGAACCGCACCTTAGAGGATATGGCCAGGACTATGCTTTTAGAAAATGCATTACCTAAAACCTATTGGGCTGAAGCTGTTAACACAGCTAACTATATTTTAAATCGTTGTCTTATTCGTTCCATCTTAAAGAAAACTCCTTATGAACTTTTCAAAGGCTGCAAACCACTTATATCTTATTTTAAACCCTTTGGTTGTACTTGTTTTGTTCATAACAATGGAAAAGATAACCTTGGGAAATTTGATGTGCGTAGTGATGAAGGTATATTTCTTAGCTATTCCACGAGTAGCAAAGCTTATAGAATCTTCAATAAAAGGACCCAGGTAGTTGAAGAAAGTATACATGTTATTTTTGATGAATGCAATGATGGTGCTTTGAGTGAAAGTGTTGCAGATATAGATCTTAATATTCATGAAGAGAACGAGGAAGGTGATGTTACTGCCACCAAGAACACAGAGAAGAAGAACATGCAGGAACCGATTCTTAACACTGAAGAATTGGCCCAAGGTGTTGAAGATGCGTCCAAAGCCCTTGGTGTCCAATCCAACAGTGTTGAGACGTCTGAAACTGCTGTATCAGAACCTAACAGGACAACGGAGTCAGATGTACCACAAATCAACCCTGATGATGTGACGAATCAAGGAGCTGAGACTAGCAAAAGGAAATTCAAATACTCCTCATCACACTCATTAAAGGATATCATTTCTGACCCTACTTCTAGTGTTCAAACTCGTTCTAAACTTAAAGATCTTTGTGCTTTTAACGCGTTTGTTTCTCTTATTGAGCCAAAGAAGGTAAATGAGGCACTTCAGGAGCCAGACTGGATTATAGCTATGCAAAGTGAACTCAATGAATTCGAGAGGAACAAAGTCTGGACTTTAAAGCCTAGACCAAAGCATCAATCAGTCATTGGCACTCGATGGGTGTTTCGAAACAAGTTAGATGAGAATGGCAAGATTGTGAGGAACAAGGCACGACTTGTTGCTCAAGGCTACAATCAAGAGGAAGGTATTGACTACGAGGAGACCTTTGCTCCCGTAGCCAGGCTTGAAGCCATTCGCATTTTATTAGCATTTGCATCTTTCATGAGCATAAAGTTATATCAAATGGATGTCAAGTGTGCTTTTCTTAATGGTTTTTTAGAAGAAGAAGTTTATGTTGCTCAACCCCCAGGTTTTGAAAGCTCAGAATTTCCCAATCATGTTTACAAACTTGACAAGGCGCTTTATGGTTTGAAACAAGCCCCAAGAGCTTGGTACGAGCGCTTGTCAAAATATCTTTTAGAAAATGATTTTAAAAGGGGGTTGATCGACAAGACTCTTTTTATCAAGACCAAAGGAAAGGACATTTTGGTTATTCAAATTTATGTTGATGATATATTATTTGGTGCTACTAACACATCTTTGTGCAAGGAATTTTCTGACATTATGTGCAGTGAATTTGAGATGAGCTTAATGGGTGAACTAAACTTCCTTTTGGGGTTACAAGTTCATCAATCCAAGAAAGGGATCTTCGTCAACCAAAGCAAGTACACTAAGGATCTCTTGAAAAAGTTCAAGATGGATCAATCCAAAGCAGCCAAGACTCCCATGAGCTCAACATTGTCTCTAGATCAAGACAAGACTGGAACAAGTGTCAATCAAAAGGAGTATCGAGGAATGATTGGATCTTTATTATATCTCACGGCTAGTAGACCTGACATTATGTTTAGTGTTTGCATGTGTGCTAGGTTTCAAGCTGATCACAAAGAATCTCACCTCGTGGCTGTGAAGAGGATCTTTCGATATCAATGGCACTAAGGAACTTGGACTATGGTACCCAAAGCAAAAGGATTTCACTTTAATTGGATATTCTGATGCAGATTTTGCAGGCTACAAGGTGGATAGAAAGAGCACATCAGGATGTTGCCAATTCTTAGGAGCATCCTTGATCAGCTGGCACTCAAAGAAGCAAAATTCAGTCGCTCTATCCACTGCAGAAGCCGAATACATTGCAGCTGGAGCTTGTTGCTCCCAAATCCTTTGGATAGCTCAACAAATGCGAGATCTTGACATCAACCTCAAGGGTATCCCAATTAAGTGTGACAATACAAGTGCCATATCCATCACTAAGAATCCTGTTCAACATTCAAGGACCAAGCATATTGATGTAAGACATCATTTCATTAGAGATCATGTTGAAAAAGGTGATGTGTCCATATCTTTTATTTCTACTGATTATCAATGGGCTGACATTTTTACTAAGCCTTTGGCAGAGGACATGTTCACCTTCATTAGACGAGAGATTGGGATGCTTGACAAGGATGCACTTTCGTAGGGGGAGCTTTCCCTATACGAAAGATAAACTCCACTCAGTGTCAAGACCTTTGAGAGTTATGTCAAGGTCTGCTAACTGAACAGTGGAGTACATATAACGGATCATATATTTTTGGTTAATATCTTTTTAGATATTTAATCAATTATATTTGGTTTAATCGGATTTCAAAAATTGCCTATTTCTATGATTTCCTTAACCGTTAAGATATTTTAATTATGGAACTAAATTGGTTTGTGTTTAGTCCGATTTTTATGGTAATTTGAATTCAAATTTGAATTTGAAAATCCTTCAACTTGGCAAGGTAATGATTTCTTTCCTTGGAACCCTAAACCCATCCCATCAATCTGTCACCCTCTCTCTCTACTTAAACCAAATCTGTACCCGACTACAACCCACACTCTGATTTTATCCAAACCCTTTCCACTCTTTCATCTTCAACCTCTCAAAGAAACCCTAACCGACTACCTCCATGGCACCCAAAACCAAGAAAGCCGTCACTCCCAAAAGACTTGGCGCCACCCCCAAGGGACGCCAGGCCACTGCTACTTCTCCCACACCCGAACCTCCTACTCAAGCCATCATCCCAGCAGTTGTCCAGAGCACCGTCAAGTCGAGCTCAGCCACGGCTCCCAAAGGTTCTCAGAAACGTGCTGCTAAGAAACCCTTGAGTGCTAAACAAAAGGGGAAGAGAAAGATCCTGGCTGAGGAAGAGGATGAGGAAGAAGAGGAAGACGACCTTGATGCTGCCCTGGAAAGAGATGCTGCCAGGGAAGCCGAGGAGGAGGCCTTGAGACAGAAAAAGGCCGATGAGGAGGCCGAGCTTGCTAAGAGACTGGCCGAGGAGGAAGCTGAGCGAATTCGGAAGGAAGCCGAAGTCGAAGAGGTTCCATCTGAGGTGGAGCCTGAGGAAGAAGAAGAGGAAGAGGAAGAGCACGAGGGATCCGGAGAGGACGAGGAACCTGAAGGTGATGAAGCGGGGTCCGGTGAGGACTCGGGGTCTGAGAAAGAGGAGGAAGAATCCCCTTCTCCCTCTCCTCCTCCTCCACCGTCTCCGAAGAAGCGGAAAGCCCCTGCTCCAGTCAAGCCTCCATCCCCTAAGCGTACCAGGAAGGGCCCTGTCAAGAGTCTTGTAGCGCCTGTCAAGAGAGTTGCTCCAACTGTTGGGCGCAGAAAGAACGCAGACCCCCCGGCCTATATCCAGGTAAATCAATCCTTGCCCTCCTCTTGGTTTCAAGATGCTGAGACTGCTGGTAAGTGGGTAGACGAGTTTAGAACTCGTAAGATTAGTTGTTCTGATTTTTTAGATGTCGAGTTCTTTGAAGCTTTGAAGTTACCTTGCATTGAGCTCCTTAAAAAATCCCCTGCCTGAAACCTTATTAATCTTGAGACTGTTTACTACCCCGAGCTTACCCGACTTTTCTACATAAACCTAAAAGCCAAAAGTGATCCTAATGGTTGGTCTTTGGAGTCTGTCGTCAAAGGGGTTAGAATCTCTCTCAACTCCAATGACTTTGCAGACTCTCTAGGCTTACCTACCCCTGTTCCACCTGCTCAAGTAAACCCCTCAAAAGAAAACTGCATCATCCTAGCCCGAGCCAAATATCTCCTACCCGAAGCGTCCAACAGCACCTCAAAACAACTCACCCACTCATCCCTAACCCTTGAGGCAAAAATTATCTTTAACATCATTGTTAGATGCCTCTGTTGTTGCAGGAGTAAGTCAAGTATAGAATAGAATATGGTTTAGAACGACTCCCCTGTCTCAGCAAATAAATACAAGACTTCCTCCCGTTGTAGTAAGAGAAAGTCAGGATCGAATCCACGAGGAAGCACGTCAGCAGTTCTTTAGTAGCTGTATATCTCACAAGCAGCGGGAGAAAGACACAGAAACAAACACAGAAGCAGAAACAAATAATCCCGGCAAGGGCAACTAAAATAAAAGCAAATAAACAAAACAAAGACAGAAATAAAAAAATAAAGATGAAAGCAAAGACAGAAAGTAACTCGAGGACACAGAAGCTGGTCGATCTCGACAAGCTATCCTCTAGGTCGACAAGACAATAATGAAAACAGAAAGTAAAGAACAAAAGCAATCAACTCGACAAGATCAGGCAACTCGACCTCGACAAGAGGTACTCGACTTCGACAAAGAAAGGTAAAGACAGAAACTTGAAAATCGACAAAGACAGAAGCAAATCAACTCGACCTAGACGAAGCCCTAACCTAGACGAAGCCCTACTCGACTTCGACCACGGTTCCTCGAGATCGACAAGATCTCCTCTAGGTCGACTAAAACAGTAAAAGACAGAAATTTAAATTGCAGAATTTCGAAACACAGAACTTAGAGAAACGAAGTAAATTCAATATATTAAAAGACCTCCAAGGCTAGGGTTTCAACACCACAACGGTAACCATGCAAAACAATACATAAAGGCATAAAAGATCATGCTTTCCATCAAATAACTTTCGTCATTAACAACTAGGCATATAGAGGCTCTCGCATAAATCCTAATTGTTACTAACCCTTTTTCACATAATTAATCCAAGTTGCATTAAGATCACTTTCGCTTCAATAATACAAACAAGGATCACCTTAAACTCTCGCAAAAGAATCATGCTTTATAGGGATAGAAGATGAATTGCACAAAAAGATCTGACCTTTATCGCATCGCCTCACATGGCCACCGTCGGGCTCACCCCAGCCCCAGAAGTGGGTGGACTACTCACGCCTCATCGCAGTAACAGACATTGATTGATGAAAGAAACTGAATTGCATAAACTATATTCAAAGCCTTTACGATCCTGGCAATCAACTTTCGCAAACCGCCAAAACCTTAAAACCCTCAAACTCCTAAAACTGTATCTGAATGGAACTAACTAACTGTGTCTTTGAATTGGATGATTGAAAAACCAGCCCCTAGGGCCTTATTTATAGGCTTCATTCCCTAGCTAATCTAGGAAAGAAGATATCTATCTATATCTAAAATTATATCTACTTGCTTTAAAGATAAATAAAAAGTTTAATGGAATTAAAATCCATAAGGGAAAAGATAAAACTAAATATGGAAATATGTCTTCATGTTGATAGATCTTGCTTCTTGATGATAGAACTTTGATAGATCGGATAGAATCTTCGGTCAAGTCGACTCCTTCGCGCCCAAGGAATCCAAATCCTAGTCGAACAGCTCACGTCGAGAAGATTCTGGAACTGGCTCTAGTCGACTTCGAGGAAGCTTCGTCGACCTCGACAAGGGTGGCTCGTCGAGTGGACTTCCTCGGGTTGGTGTGCTCGATGTGGCTCGGACTGGGCTCCTGGTGCTTGTCGACCTCGAGTAACCCTTGTCGATGTCGAGTAGACTGGCTCGCCGACTAGGGTTTCTCGAGCGTCTTTCCTCGATGGGCTTCGGATCTGGACTCAGGCTCGTCGATCTCGACCAACTGCTCCTCGAGATCGACCAGGGTTCGTCGGAGATGGCTCTGGTGGGCTTGTCGAGGACTCCTCCTCGGACTTGCTCTGGGTCTCTTGTCGATCTCGACAAAGGTTCGTCGAGATCGAGTAGATCTGGTGCTCGGCTTCTCCTCCTCGGCTTCTCGGGCAGCTCTCTTCCTCGTCGACTCCGGACATGTGGATTGGGCTTCGTCGACCTCGACCAGGGCTTATCGAGGTCGAGTAAGGTCCCGGAGTCTGGGTTGTCTGGCTTGCTCGATCAGGTCTCGCCGATCAAGGTTGGTCGGCCAAGTCTTGTCTAGGTCGAGTAGACTTACTCGAGATCGAGTAGACCTGACTCCTAGACTTGTTCCGCTGCTTTGACCTGGGACTTCTGTAGTGGTTTTCCGAGCTTTTCCGACCTTCTGTAGAATTGCTGTAAAACGCCTCGATTTCTGCGATTTAAACAGAAACTGGTGTAGATTCCATAATTTGGCAAATAAACATAAATTACACAGATTCTGTACTATCTAATCGCAAATGAATGTAATGTATACAGAAATCGATATAAAAGTTGCTGTAAAACATGGCAGATTCCGCTCACAACAAACACCCCATACTTAAGCTTGCTTGTCCTCAAGCAATACTTTTATTTGTCATTCAGGGGAAGAAATCAAAACTCTCAACATATTAGATTCATTCTCATATAACCCTGCAATCAATTACCATCCTCGAAAAGGTACTAGTGTCACAGATTCATGCATGTGCAAATATACAAAAGCAACATCTACTCACAAAAGGAGGGTTATGCACAAACAATCTATACGTGACAAAGCATTGATAATCAAGAAGACTTTAATTTAAGCTCATGAAGGAGTAGATTGGTAAAAGGCTAAAAGGTGGGCAATTTTTGGCAATGTGGTGCTTTTATGATCCGGGGAAATGGAGTATTTTCCAAACTGAATTTCCACATTCCTTCTTCCTTTGATTCATCACCTTTCATAATGCTTTTATTCATAATAATGCTTTTACCTCTCTAACCTTAGCACTGCCTTCTCACGAGTCGCAAACATGGGTGTCATGAATGGCCCCGGATACTTAGTGCGTCGGACTCCTCACAATGTGTCCCATCTCTCCAAACTATTATCTCAGAGAGCAGGGTCAATCTACCTTTATCTCCTGAGGTGATTGGATTTTCTTTCGCTCATTAAATTTTCCATATATTCCAAACAATTTCCTTCCAAACTCCAAATATGATATATAACACAACAACCATATAACATCTCCATAATGTAACATCATTCTCAACATAATCCCCGGATAAGGTAAAGAATGGCAAATATTTTAGATCATGTGGAGCAATATTTGAAATAAGGCATATTTATGGCTTTTGTGATGCATAAGCATAGGTAAGGCTAGGAATAAACACTGAGCATTATATGGAAATATAAAGTCCTCCATCATCTTATCATGCAATTTGTCAAAAGCAATTTCAAATTTTACCTCCTTTCATGGTTTTCAAGAAAATATGCACTTCATTGTGACTTCCCTTTACTAGGCAATTTCATGCTATATCTCTAATGAATCCAATTTTGCATCGTCGAGTTCAATATTACACTTCCATGACATTTATAAAAAATTTCAAATTTCAATGGGGGTCATTTTTCTTTAAATTTTGGAAAACATGTATATAAGCACATAAGTCAATAATGCATTCCAAAATAGCCATGTAGCAATTCAAAGAAATAATGCACAAGTAATGTCAAATATAGCAAATATGCATAAAGTAAGCCCTTCCCTCACCCCATACTTAAACATTACAGTGTCCCCACTGTATAAAAACAAGGTAAAGGGTAAAGAAAGAAACTCACAAGACATGTGTGCAGAGCTGCAAAATTTTGAATGGAGCACCTCCTAGTCCGAGTATGACTATAGCTTTGATTCTATCCATGGACCTGAAAAGTAGAAGACATATGCCAACAAAACAAAAACCAAAAACAATGTTCAAAACCAAAAACAAAGTCTCAAATGTCCTAAAACGTCTATGTACATGCTCTAGATTTTATAGTCGCTAGGCCGACTTTCATTTATGCTCAAGGTGGCATCTGTAGAGCCCATGTAGCTTGGGCCTCAAATAAGACTCCATTCTTGTCCATCAGCTGTAATCCTCCAGAATGGATCTTATTTACTACGAACGGTCCCATCCGCTTCTTGTTGAATTTGTTTGGAAACCAATGATCCTTTGATTTAGAGACATAGAGCTTGTCTCCAACTTCATACTCCTTAGGCTCGTCATTGGAAATCCTGCACAATCGCACATACCAAGGCAAACCTCTCCCATGTATAGATAAATCTTTAATGGAAATAGGAGAAGAAAGATCCATACCTTTGCTTACCTTCGCAGAAACGGAATCGGGCACCACGGTGTTTGGTCGATCTCGACTAGGGCTCCTCGAGATCGACGAGTCTGCTGGTCCTGGTGGGGGTCTGGTCGAAGAGTCAGAAGTCGAGGAAGAACAAGTCTTGTCGACCTCGAGTTGGCTGGTCGACCTCGACAAGGGATCTGGTCCTGGTGGCTAGATCGAGGAGGAAGAAGTCGAGGAAGGGGGCTTGTCGACATCGACAAGACTGGTCGACCTCGACGAAGACTTTGGCTCTGGTGGCTTGCTCCTCGAGAAAACAGGGTCTGGTGGCGCCGATTGGTGGTCGACCTCGACGAGCCTTGTCGAGATCGACGAGGGTTTCTCTCCTGGTTGCTGCGGCGTCGAGGAAGCAGGGACTGGTGGCTCCGAGTGCTGGTCGACATCGAGTAGCTTCCTCGAGATCGACAAGGGCTCTGGTCCTTGAGTTGGCAGCGTCGAGGAAGACAGGTCTGGTCTCCCTGAGTTTTGATCGATCTCGACAAGATCTTTGTCGATCTCGAGTAGGGCTGGTTCTTCCGGTTTGCTGCTCGACGAAGCTGGTGCTGGTGGAGTCGCCTTGGTCTGGTCGAGATCGACTAGGGTTCTACTCGATGTCGAGGAGCCCTGGTCGATATTGACCCCATACTTAGCTCCTGTGTTCTCCTTGAGAATTGCCATGATCTCCTCCACCTGGGCCTCCATGTCCCTCTTTTCCAGCTCTTCAGGGGTCATATTCCTGACCTTGGGTTCCCCGCAGGTGATGTAGCCAGCTGAGATAGATTCGACCTCTTCCATTGGACCCGTATATCTTTCAGTTTCGTTGAAGGAATACTCAATTACTTCATCGCTGATGTTGAAGGTGAGCACTCCTTTCCGTACACTTATGTTGGCATCCACAGTCGCCAAGAATGGTCTCCCTAGAATAATTGGACAAGCAGGATCTTCTCGCATATCAACAATTAAGAAATCAGCAGGGACGAAGAATTTACCTACTTGTACTGGGACATTTTCCACCATGCCTGTTGGAATGACCACCGTATTGTTGGCCATGTATAGTCTAGCATCCACAGGCTCCAGGGCACCTATCTTAATCTTGGACCAAATCGTTAAAGGCATAATACTGACACTAGCTCCAAGATCACATAGGGCATTAATTTTGTATGGACCAAATCCAATAGTTATAGCAAACTTACCTGGATCCGGCCTCTTCTCCAGTATGTCCAGATGGCTGCACTCCTCTGTGATTTCTGCCATCGATCGCTTTTTGCTCAGAATCTCTTTCAGGAACTTGACATAGGACGGCATTTCATTGAGAGCTTCTGTGAAGGGGATGGTGACGTTGAGCTTTTGAAGCATCTTGATGAAGCGCTGAAACTTTTTCTCCGCCGGGTCCTTTAGAGATTTTGTTGGGAAAGGCAGCTTCTTTTTCTGAGTCGGAGCTAGAACAGACGTCGGAGTTGCTGCAGATTTCTCGACCAGGGGCTCATCGACATCGACCAGACCTTTGTCGACATCGACCAGATTGGGCCCAGTCGAGTTGCTGTTCGGCGCAGACGACGATTCTGGAGATTTCTCCTCGACCTCGAGTAGACCTTTGTCGAGGTCGACTAGGCTCTGGTCGAGATCGACGACGGGTTTGTCGACCTCGACTTGCTGTTCCTCGCTGTTCTGCTGCTTCCCGACCTCTGGCTCTTGAAGTTGATGGCCGCTTCTGAGTTTTACAGCAGCGATGTGTCCAGGCTTTCCCTTCGGATTTGGTTCTGGAGATCCAGGGAGAGCGCCTGACTGTCTGGGGATTCCTGCTGCTAGCTGACCAATCTGTGTATCAACTGATTTCCGCCAGATATCAATTTCTCCAAGCCTAGAGTTGACACCTTGCATCTGAGTATAGACGGAGTTGAAAGATTGCCTAGTTTCAGCGTGATTCCTCCGCATCTCCTCCAGGACTGTCTGTATATCATCCTTTTTCTGGTCCCTTTCAGGATGTCCTGGAGCTCTGTAGGGCGGGGGATTCCTAGGGACTCCTTGGTTCCACTGTGGTTGCCGAAACCTTTGGTCCCCCATGTAGCGATTGGGACCCCCTGCGTAAGCTGCTTCCTCATGATGCTCTGCCAGCCTGACTTGCTCTGTGTGTGGGCACTCAGGAGTGGTGTGCCTTTGCGATCCGCATTCTATGCAAGGCCGGTTGACAGAGAGATACTTTATTTGCTTGATGAGCTTCCTATTCTGATCTCTGTAGTATTGCTCCCTGACATCTGGATCAATCTCCTTAGGAGGCTCGTATAGGGGCATGGATGGTGCTGGCCTGGCGTATGGGTTCTCTTCATAGGTTACAGTAGACCCATACTTGTTGTCGTAGGTAGTGAGCTTCTCTAGCACACCCCATGCGTCACTTGGAGGCATCGTCAGATACTCATAGCGAGTATAATTGTTGATTCTGTCCTTAGTGACTTGATCCAGCGAGTTGAAGAAGATCTCATGTATGATGTAGGGTGGATGTCCATGAGTAGGGCAAGATCGTAGTAGTTCCTTGTAGCGCTCCCATGCCCTTGCCAGCGGTTCCCCTTTCTGCTGTTTAAAGGCGGTGATTTTCTGGCGGAGATGTGCTGTTTTGGCTGGTGGAAAGAATTTGTTCAGGAACTCTTGCTCTACTTGGGCCCAGGTTGTTAGTGATCTTTCTTTCAGCCCTTCCAGCCATTTCAGTGCAGGCCCAGCAAGAGACCAGCGAAAAGATTTCATCTTGACATATTCCAAGTTTGTACCTTCTGCAAGAGTACGGCACATATCATGAAAATTAGTAATATGTTCAAGAGGGCACTCATTAAATCTGCCGTAAAAGGCATTATTTTTAAGCTCTATAAGAAATTGAGTGCGAATTTCAAAAGAGTTTTCAGGGATTAGAATCGCCGATTCAGGCACGACGAGTGTTGGATGCATATAATCCTCTGTTGTGGTTGGATATTGGGCAAGCTCAGCTTTTGCTTGCCTTGCGCGTTCAGCTTCTTGTTCCCTTCTTGCTCTCTCAGCGGCGAGAGAGGCATTGTTGGCTTCTATTTCCGCCCTAAGCCTCTGGATCAGCTGCTCCTGTGTTTCAGCGGCCGACATGGCTCTTTGCAGTTTATTTCTGACGTGTAGAAGGCGCTCTGGGTCGTCTAAGCCGTAATACTCAGGTGGGAGACCAGAACGGCGCATACACCTGAAAAGTGACTCAAAGAAACAGTGACATCTGACTACCTAAGGCGCGAATGATTGCTTCCCCAGCAACGGCGCCAATTTGTTGTTGCAGGAGTAAGTCAAGTATAGAATAGAATATGGTTTAGAACGACTCCCCTGTCTCAGCAAATAAATACAAGACTTCCTCCCGTTGTAGTAAGAGAAAGTCAGGATCGAATCCACGAAGAAGCACGTCAGCAGTTCTTTAGTAGCTGTAAATCTCACAAGCAGCGGCAGAAAGACACAGAAACAAACACAGAAGCAGAAACAAATAATCCCGGCAAGGGCAACTAAAATAAAAGCAAATAAACAAAACAAAGACAGAAATAAAAAAAATAAAGATGAAAGAAAAGACAGAAAGTAACTCGAGGACACAGAAGCTGGTCGATCTCGACAACCTGTCCTCTAGGTCGACAAGACAGTAATGAAAACAGAAAGTAAAGAACAAAAGCAATCAACTCGACAAGATCAGGCAACTCGACCTCGACAAGAGGTACTCGACTTCGACAAAGAAAGGTAAAGACAGAAACTTGAAAATCGACAAAGACAGAAGCAAATCAACTCGACCTAGACGAAGCCCTACTCGACTTCGACCACGGTTCCTCGAGATCGACAAGATCTCCTCTAGGTCGACTAAAACAGTAAAAGACAGAAATTTAAATTGCAGAATTTCGAAACACAGAACTTAGAGAAACGAAGTAAATTCAATATATTAAAAGACCTCCAAGGCTAGGGTTTCAACACCACAATGGTAACCATGCAAAACAATACATAAAGGCATAAAAGATCATGCTTTCCACCAAATAACTTTCGTCATTAACAACTAGGCATATAGAGGCTCTCGCATAAATCCTAATTGTTACTAACCCTTTTTCACATAATTAATCCAAGTTGCATTAAGATCACTTTCGCTTCAATAATACAAACAAGGATCACCTTAAACTCTCGCAAAAGAATCATGCTTTATAGGGATAGAAGATGAATTGCACAAAAAGATCTGACCTTTATTGCATCACCTCACATGGCCACCGTCGGGCTCACCCCAGCCCCAGAAGTGGGTGGACTACTCACGGCTCATCGCAGTAACAGACATTGATTGATGAAAGAAACTGAATTGCATAAACTATATTCAAAGCCTTTGCAATCCTGGCAATCAACTTTCGCAAACCGCCAAAACCTTAAAACCCTCAAACTCCTAAAACTGTATCTGAATGGAACTAACTAACTGTGTCTTTGAATTGGATGATTGAAAAACCAGCCCCTAGGGCCTTATTTATAGGCTTCATTCCCTAGCTAATCTAGGAAAGAAGATATCTATCTATATCTAAAATTATATCTACTTGCTTTAAAGATAAATAAAATGTTTAATGGAATTAAAATCCATAAGGGAAAAGATAAAACTAAATATGGAAATATGTCTTCATGTTGATAGATCTTGCTCCTTGATGATAGATCGGATAGAATCTTCGGTCAAGTCGACTCCTTCGCGCCCAAGGAATCCAAATCCTAGTCGAACAGCTCACGTCGAGAAGATTCTGGAACTGGCTCTAGTCGGCTTCGAGGAAGCTTCGTCGACCTCGACAAGGGTGGCTCGTCGAGTGGACTTCCTCGGGTTGGTGTGCTCGATGTGGCTCGGACTGGGCTCCTGGTGCTTGTCGACCTCGAGTAACCCTTGTCGATGTCGAGTAGACTGGCTCGCCGACTAGGGTTTCTGCAGCGTCTTTCCTCGATGGGCTTCGGATCTGGACTCAGGCTCGTCGATCTCGACCAACTGCTCCTCGAGATCGACCAGGGTTCGTCGGAGATGGATCTGGTGGGCTTGTCGAGGACTCCTCCTCGGACTTGCTCTGGGTCTCTTGTCGATCTCGACAAAGGTTCGTCGAGATCGAGTAGATCTGGTGCTCGGCTTCTCGTCCTCGGCTTCTCGGGCAGCTCTCTTCCTCGTCGACTCCGGACATGTGGATTGGGCTTCGTCGACCTCGACCAGGGCTTGTCGAGGTCGAGTAAGGTCCCGGAGTCTGGATTGTCTGGCTTGCTCGATCAGGTCTCGTCGATCAAGGTTGGTCGGCCAAGTCTTGTCTAGGTCGAGTAGACTTACTCGAGATCGAGTAGACCTGACTCCTAGACTTGTTCCGCTGCTTTGACCTGGGACTTCTGTAGTGGTTTTCCGAGCTTTTCCGACCTTCTGTAGAATTGCTGTAAAACGCCTCGATTTCTGCGATTTAAACAGAAACTGGTGTAGATTCCATAATTTGGCAAATAAACATAAATTACACAGATTCTGTACTATCTAATCCCAAATGAATGTAATGTATACGGAAATCGATATAAAAGTTGCTGTAAAACATGACAGATTCCGCTCACAACAGCCTCTTACCCCGTCTCAACTCTGGCTCACTCCTAACCGACAATGCCATGGTCCTGCTCTACCGCATTCTAAATGGCCTTGATCCTGATCTGGCCAACACTATCCTTGGAACCATGGCCCATGCCAGAAAAGCTCGAAAAGGCTCTCCCCTCCCCTTTGCTACCCTTTTGACCCCTATCTTCAAAGCTTCTGGAATTGATGTCAAAAATGAAGAGCAGCTGCGTCATACGGGTATGTTCGACTCTAAAGGCCTTGAAAAGATTGGCATCACTCGGTCTCCCCAAGGGACCTTGAGTCTTGCCACTCCTTCAAAAGCCTTTCCCACTGCTCCAGCTTTCGATGAACGCATGGACAACCTAGAGTTGGGCTTGGAGGAAGTTCGCCTGGATATTAAGGAGCTGCAGACGGAGGTGATGACGAAGATGAGCGGGATTTCAACGATGCTGGAAGGACTGTGGACGAGGCTCACTGATGATGCTCTGGATTGACCAAGCCTAAACCTTAACCCACCCTATCCCAACCTGAAACTTATTACTTTGCTGGTTTTTGGAAACTTTTTCAAAACTTTTGGTAACTTTTGGTGACTGTTTTCCTCCGCCCTTTGTTGAAAGACAAAAAGGGGGAGATGATCATTAGACCTTGAAAACCCCTGTTTAAAGGTCTTGGAAGACCTTGCTTTTTGATTTCTGGTTTTCGATTGGATGTTTTCTTACTTAAAAAAATTATTTGATCCAACATTGGTCTAACCCTTGCAGGTACTTAGTCTGTTTTTTATTATGATTTATTTGTTTGACTAAGTTGCAGGGATGCACAGGTTTTGTCTTTCATCAAGGGGGAGATTGATAAGTCCCTCCCTTGATGAAAATCGGAAAAGATGTTCCAAAGGCTTTGACAGGATATTTGTGTCAAAGGCCTTGGAGCGTTAACAGTTGATGAAATACAAAACCTATCTTATTATTCGTATATTATTTTATCTTATTATATACTTCCTTTATATTATATATATATTCGTTGGACTAACTGTTTCAGGAAGTATTTTCGAGATTATAACCTTCCTTTATAGAGTTATTGAGGAGATCTATTTCAAAATGGATCATGGCTTCCAAGTGTCCATATATAGAAGATTGAAGAATCAAGCCTGATTCATGGAGCGTTGGTGAAGATCCTCAGGCGCCATTCCACTCCTATATAAAGGAAAGATAGAAGAAGACAGAGATAACAAGAACGTACAAGTGCTACACACGAGCTTCAATTCATTCAAGCAATCTGTCTTCCAAGTGTCTCTCTGCAAAGCGCTCAAATAGTTTGTTGTTTATTTCAAAGCCTTTGAGAGTCACTGTGAGCTTATAGGATATATTTATTTCAAGTGTTACTCGAGAGTTTATAACTCGGGAAGTTGCACTAGGCTATTGATTTGCGAGAGTTAGAGGATTGTACTAGATAGCTGAGAGAGGTGGGGCTCTTCTAGATTGGTCTAGGACTCCAAGGGAACGTGAGTTGACTAGATTGCAATTGTATAGGAGAGAGGCTTCTCGGTGAGCTATTAGGATCCTAAGCTAAGCGATCAATAAAGCCTTTGAATCCTAGGGTTGTGGAAGAACCCTAGGCGGGGACGTAGGCCAGTTGTGCTGAACTTCGTAAACCATTACTCGTGTCCTTTATTTATTTGCTTTACCTTATTTCCGCACTTGGTTCGAATTGTTTAACTTTGTGATTCAGGTATATCTCAAAGGTTTTGGTTCCAGCTCCAAAAGTCTTGAGACTTTCTGCGAAAAACGGGCATACTCTATTCAACCCCCCTTCTAGAGTATTTCTATATTACATTGTTTTAATTTATCGAACCTTCAATAATATAGTGGTGACAATGTACTTAGTTTGTGACAATATAGGTTGGTGACAGTGTTATGTCGTTGATGACAATATATTACTTATAAGAGGTTGATGACAATAGGGTGGTGACATTATTTTGTAGTTGGTGACAATACATACGCTCGAGAAAATAATATGGTGACATTGTTCCACAAGAAAAAATTCCACCACCAATCGTCACCAGAAAAAAAAAATCAATTGTGACTAAAAAAGTTTCCCGTAACTATCACCGGGAAAAATAAAATGTCACAAAAAAGTCAATTGTCACCGAAATATTTGTCACAAACAACTGTCAACAGAAAAATATACTCAACTGTCACCGGAAAAATTGTCATCAAATGCATATGTTGTTGGTGACAATATTACTTATAAGAGATTGATGACAATAGGGCGATGACAATGTTTTGTAGTTGATGACAATACGTTCGAGAAAATAATATGGTCGATCACAATATGGTCAATAATAGAGTTGGTGACAATATCTTGGTGATAAATACGGGTTGGTGACAATGTCTTGGTGATAATCAATTTTTTTTATTGGTGACACTATCTTGGTGATATTTAGTATGGTGACACTATCTTGGTGATATTTATTATGGTGACAATATCTCCGTTCTTTTATTGGTGACACTATCTTGGTGATATTTAGTATGGTGATGACACTTTTTTTGATTACATGGTCTTGGTGACAAATATTTGTTGAAATAATATTTTGATGACAATAGGTTGATGACACTATTTTATTGTTCATGACAACATATTACTAAAGTAGGTTGGTGACAATAGTGGGTGGTGATAATGTTCTCTGTTTATGGATAATAGATTGGTGACAATGTTTATTTTTAGTTGGTGACAATTGGTTTGTGACAATGTTTGGTGACAATGTTCACTTGTTGGTGAAAATAATTTGATGACAGTGTTTCATAGTTGTTGACAATAGGCTGGTGACAATGTTTTGGTGACAAATGGAATTTATGTTGTTATTTTTAGATTGGTGACAATTGGTAGAGTTATATATTCTGTTTTGGTGACAAATGGAATTTATATCTCATTTAGCTATAAAGTAATTTTCATTATCCTTCTTTTCAATTGTAGTGGAAATTGTGGTATGTATATCATCAAATATATCGAGAGTCTTGCATTTCATGGTGGTATTGAAGCTATTTCAGACAAGTATATGGACATGTATAGAGAGAGGATGACTATAGAGGGTCTTGCTATTTTGGATGTTAAGTATGAATGTCTCAACTGTTCCACTTTGTTTTGATATTTTTGCAAGTTGATGTAGTCTGACAATTAAGTATTACAAAGTTAAACTTTACATCAAATTTCATCTACTTAGGGTTATTATTGTAACAAAAATGCGTTAATATTAGATGACAAATGTGATGTCATTATAGTATTGTACATCGAATTATTCGTTTGCTCAAGTTTAGCCCCTCTAGGGTCTATGCTCCCCTAGTTCTAGAGTTTCAATTTCATAACAAAAATGCGTTAATATTATATGACAAATCCGATAACATTGGTATTGTACACACATTTTAGGGTGTAGGGTTTGGCCCTAAACCCTAAAGACTAAACCCTAAACCCTAAACTATATTGTACATAAAATTTTCGTCTGCTCAGGTTTAGCCCTTCTTGGGTCTATGATCCCCTTGTTCTAGGGTTTCAGTTTTGTAAAAAAAATGTGTTAATATTAGATGACAAATGTGATAACATTAGCATTGTAAACATTTTAGTTTGATGAAAGTGCTTTGTAGTTGGTGACAATTGGTTGGTGACACTGTTTTGTCGTTGGTGACAATTAATTTCTAAAAATAGGCGGTTGACACTAGATATATTGTTGACAAAGTTTTGTAATTGGTGATAGTAGATTATTGACCAAAGCTTGATGAAAATAGGTTGGTTACACTGTTTTATTATTGGTGTCAATAGATTACTAAAAAGAGGTTGGTGACAATGTTTTTTATAAGTTTGTGACAATACGGTTGATTAAACAATATGAAAATAGTGTTCTATAGTTGGTGACAATGTCTTGGTGATGTATAATGTTATGGTGACAATTTTTTTAAGGTTACAATATCATGATGATAATATATTGTCATCAACCTCGTCATTAATAGTTGTCACCAACAATTGTCATCATGAAAATCATTTATTAGCAGAAAAACCTCATTTGTCACCGAGGAAAAGTGTTACTGGTAACTGTCACTGGAAGAAAATCAGTTGTCACACAAATTTTTTTGTCACCAACAATTATCACGAGAAAAAAAGAAAATCAATTGTCACTAGAAAAGATTTTCCCCTAACTGTCACCGGAAAAAAATAAAATGTCACAAAAAAATCAATTGTCACCAAAATAATTGTCACAATTAACTGTCACCAGAAAAATATACTCAACTGTCACCAAAAAATTGTCACCAAATGCAGGCGTTGACCGGAATGGTCAATGTTGACTAGTCAATGTTAAAATTAAAAATGGTCAAAGGGGAAGGATGAAGGGTTAGGGATGGGGAAAGAGGGGTATTTTTGGAAAAAATGGACATTTACTTAATTATGTAAAAAATGTGGACATTTACTTAATTTTGACATGAAAATGGATATTTACCAAATTTAACCTAAAAAAATTCCCTCTAAACGTTTTACCCAATTATAGTGTGCCACATATACATGATAATGCCACATATTTATCCAAACATTTGTGATTTTATTTTCCATAATTTTCACTAACTTTTATTTGGTAAGAACATCTAACCTAATTGGCAAGATTGGAAAGATTGACATTTTAGTTTTTATTTTTAATTTAATTTTTCTTTCTGTCAATTTCACCAATTCATCCATTATTCACCTAAGGTTGTTTCTTTTTATTTCTATAAGATAATTCTACCTGTGGAATTTATAAACTATTGTAAAATGAGATTTGATTTTTTTTTATTATGTTAGTAATTTCTTCTTTGTTATAACATTATATATTTTTATTAATTAACTCAATTATATTAATTAATTGAAATTATAGGTATAACCAAATATATTCTTATTTTAAATAAAATAAATTACTAAATAATTTTGGATATTTTTTGACATATTTTTTAAGTTTGATTAATTTTTCAATTAAAATAATTTGATTTTTTTTCATTGAGTATCTTATTAAGTTTGATTTTTTATTCTCATAAAAGTGTTTATATTAGGAGATATCATTTAAAAAAATTACATTACTAAATACTTCAGTTAATAATTTTGGGACATATATGAGATATTGAGACCTGATAGATTTTATTTAGTTTAATTTTTTTTTTCAGTTCTACATTCAGTAACATTTCACGATGGGTTGCATATCATTTTTATAAGATAAAATTTAAGTTACCGTTTATGTAAGAGACTATAATATTATTTGACTTATTTTTATGCTTCATTTTTTTCATTCATTTATTTTAGAAGTAGGGAAATGACTTAAAATAATATCGACTATTAGATACGAACAAAAAAAATAAGAACAATTTTTATAAAAACATAATACAAACTATTAACATATACACCAAAAATAATACAAAATTTAAAGTTGATAAAAAATAATACAAACTATGAACTTTCGAATTAAAATAATACAAACTATCGGAGATTCTGAAATGATTATCTCTGACACCCAGATTCGTCATGTCTTTAGGGAAGCCAACCGAGCTATTGACCGCCTCTCGCACCTTGACTTTGACTTCTCCGGTTCCTTGACTCTTGACGACTCTACGCTTCGCAATTTCATCCGCTTGGATGTTTGTGGAATTCATTACTCTCTCTCTAGCAAGGAACTAGACAATTATTTTAATTTATGGAAACCCTAGTGCTTCTAAATCAACGCGCTCACACACGCTCTTTTCTCTGTCCCGAGGAAACCACCGGCCGCCATGCCCATCTCCTGCCCTCCGCCTTGGCCATCCCGCACCAGCGCCCGATTCCCCTCTCATCGAACCCAATCGCCTTAGGTCTCTCCGTCAACCTGCAAGGGCGTGCCTTTAGTTGCAGTGGCCATGCATGTTCACCAAATCCCTCCGTTTGGAGTTTTTCCTAGCCCGGATCGCAATTGGGAGGGTTATCCCTTCAATTGGAACTGGCCTGACTCGGTTGGGGCTCCTTGCAGTGCTCTCATGACCTGTTACCAGGCCTTATTGATTTAGGAGGGGGTGTTGTGCTGGTCGGACGGCGCGGGTCTCTTCTCTCTTTGACGTTCCTGGCTTTTCTCGCGGGTCTCTTGTCTGTTGATGTGCTTTTCGATCTCGGCTATGCAACTATTCTCTGTAAGTCCCTCTCTCTCCAATCTACCAAAAATCTACTGCGCATCTACTCACCGGCATAAACTCTATTTAAACACACTCACCGTGTGCATTTGGACTCATCGTCCCTTTTCCAGTTTACTTACTGCGTTTTTTCTTGATTACAATTATATGTGCTCCTTTTCTCCCCTATTTCGGTTTCTTATGTCCTTCATGTACGATCTGACAAAAAATCAAGCCCCGAAGGCCATTCGAGTGTGCTGGGCGGCCAACCGCCCCACTGTTTGTTGTGCTGCTGCGGTTTGGGATGCTATTCCTTGTGTTATTTTAAGTATTAATGCTTGCTTGTCTCCCCTATTATCTCATCAGATTTACTTACTGCTTATTACGCATTTGTTTGCCTGCATTTAGTGTCTGTTTTGGAAGGTCTACTCCTTCTGCTTTGCATTCTGTTTCTGTTGCAGGGCTCTCAACGCTCCCTCTGTTGCTGGCGCTGCTTGTTGTGATCTCACCCATACCAACACTTACCTGGGTTCAACCATTGGCTCAAAAGCCCTATGTCTTGATCTTAATAGATTACTTGCACTGCTATTTTCCCTTCGCTCACTGTTCGATCTCCATGGTTGCTCTGCTGCTGCGTACTATGGCTCACGGGCCGTACAAAACATGTACAAAATTCATCCCAAGCCCTACAAGGCAAATTTACATACAAATATCAACATCAATTGCAAGGCCTTTAAGGCTAAGTTAACAATTAAATGTTATATTACATTCCGGTTGTTTTGTATTACTAAACTCACATTATGCAATTCAAGCTTTCTTTTTTGGGTTGAAATTCATCCTTTGCCGGTTTCTGTACTACGCCTCCCAGGTGCTGATTACATACTTCAACTCCACATATGCACAACTCACCTTAATGGCTCACAAGACTTCCAAAAATTTAATCACAGCTCTCATATGACTCACAAGGCTCAATACTCACACCCCTGCGCAGACACGACTTGCTCAAATTGTATTACTCTTTTATATATACAAAATTTGATCAATAATGGGTATTTTAATCAAAATTGTACAAATCATGTGTTGGCCTTGTTGCAGCAAGTCTATTTGTATGGCTTCCCTTGCCTTTATTTCATTTGGCAAACGCGCCTATACAAGGCAATCCCCTAAGGTTTCACCAACCAACATATGAGGTCCTTGCCGGACATCTTCTCTTCTCACGAAGATTTGACTCCAATCAAAATGGGTTTAGTAATATACGAGTTTCAACTCCAAATCGAAAATAGACTCTTACAAAACATGAACATTGGTCTGGTTGTGTTTTTTGGAACTGGTACCTACCATTTGGATAATCATCGACTTAAATTAGTACAAACAGATCATCAAAAGCGCTTTCTATGAATATATGTTCTTGGAACTCCCTAGGTATCCAGAGTCGTAACTTCTGGAAAAATGTCAATATTTTATGTATAAACAATAATATCAATGTTCCAGCACTGCTAGAAACTAAGACAAATAAAGTTCCTCGTGAATGTGTCTGGCGGAAATGTGGATTCACAAACATCGCTTTTGACCCGGCCTTGGGATTTTCTGGTGGTATTTGCTTACTTTGGAAGGATATCCCCTCCTCCCAAGGTTCTATAGAACTCATTTTGGTTCACCACGATTTCATCCATTTCAATTATTTGGACTATGTCACTCATCGGAGTGTTGCTTTCCTGGTAGTTTATGCCCTACCGGACGAACGACGAAAATCATCCTTTTGGGAATCTATCTCTCTATACATTCAAACGTTACTCATTCCGTTATGTATCATGGGGGACCTAAACGAAATTAGTGCCCCAGCGGACAAACTAAGAGGGGTCTATCCTTCCGTTGCGAAATTCAATCGCTTAAATGACTTAAAGAGTAACCTCTTTTTGCTCGATGTAGCATCGTATGGTAATCAGTTTACCTGGCAACGTAAATGTAACGGTGTAGTTACCTGTCCAGAAAGGATGGATTGTCTACTGATCCATTCGGACGTACTGACTATGTTTGATTCACTTCGAACTCAGATTCATCCGTTCACAAGATCTTATCATGCACCGATTTCCGTCACAATATCCAGCCAAAAAATAGACCGTTCAAATTCAAACTGGCTTGGGCTTCCAGAGCCGATTACATAAATCTGGTTTCTCAAGACTGACGTTTGGACTCAAAGGGTTCATTTATGTTCAAACTGGTACAAAAAGCAAAGTTACTGAAGAAGCTTTCCAAAGCTTGGGATAAAAATACTTTTCGCAATATTAACAACCAAATTCAAGTCACTGACCAAAAGCTACTTCAATTACAAACTTCGTTAATTACCAATTATAATACAAAGGATATTCAAATTCTTAAGCAGCTGCTAAACAAAAGAGAACGTATGTTGGATTCAAATTCGGAGCCAGAGGGCCAAAGTAAAACATGCCAAATTGAATGACTCCAACTACTTTCACAAGATAGCTACGACCAAACGAGGTCGGAAACTGATCAAGTCTATTTCACTTCCAAATGGTGAGTTGTCGGCGGACTTTCATATAATTCAACAAGAGTTTGTAAAAGATTTCAAAATACGGTTCATGTTAGCTTCAGTGGGTGGGTGTGATCTGGCCTTAGACTTAGCGGTTATCCCGCCATTGGTATCTCAAGCAGACAATGCAATGCTCTCAACTCTCGTGACCAAAAATGAGATTAAAGCAGCAGTTTTTTCTATGAACCCAGATAAGGCTCCAAGCCCAGATAGTTTCCCGGCTGGTTTCTACCAAAAATTTTGGCCAACAGTGGGCCCTTCTGTAGTGAAGGCAGTAAAGGCATTTTTTACTAGTGGCAGACTCTTACGATAGATCAAACATACATTTATTACCTTACTACCAAAATGTGATGATCCCTATTCGGTCAACCATTACATGCCCATCAGTTTGTGCTCTACGATCTACAAAATTATAGCGAAAGTTATTTCTGCTAGGCTAACCAAGATTTTCGACAAACTCATTCACCCACTTCAGGGAGCTTTTACAAAAGGGAGATCAATTCAGGATAATATCCTTATTGCTCATGAAGCTTTGCACTCTTTTAGGCTTAAGAAAGGCCGAACGGGGATGGTTGCTTTGAAGTTGGATATGGAAAAGGCCTATGGCCGTATTGAGTGACCTTTTCTACTCCATGTTTTGGCCAAGTTTGGGTTTAACGACCTTTTCATCAGCCGCATTAAGGAATGTTTTTGAACGATTTCCTACTCGGTATTAGGCAACGATGAACCGACCACAGTTATTGAACCGTCTAGGGGGATCAGACAGGGAGATCCTCTATTTCCATTCCTCTTTATCTTATCTTTTGAAGTACTTGCTCGTACTCTACATCATCACGGGCAAGTGAATTCGGACCTTGGCATCTCTTTTGGCCGACCGGGTGTTAAGGTTCCTTTTCTAGCTTTTGCATATGGTATTCTTATCTTCTGTAAAGCTTCACATTCGGCTTACACCTCCGTGTTCTCTATTTTAGACCGATACTGCTTCATCTCAGGCCAAAAAGTCAATCTGCATAAATCCAGCTTCCAAGCATCACCCAATACGTCTACAACTGCTATTACGGCTACAATCATTGTGCTTGGTATTTCGCAAGCGAATAATTTCGATAAATATTTGGCTTGTCCCATAGTGAATGGTGAAACTAATAGGGATACCTTCGAACCTTCCTGCAGAAGGACGAATGGGTCCTTATCAAAGCAAATCTCCGTGCGAAACCAATTTTTCTAATGCAAGCTTTCTTACTTCCATCACATATTCTTCATGAGCTTGACAAAGTTTATAGACAGCTCTTTTGGAACAAAAGTACTAAAGCTGCACTGCTTATTAGTTAGGATAAAATCTGCTCAGATACAATGAAAAAGGGTCTTGGTATCCATAAAGCTGAGTATATGAACATAGCACTGCAAATGAAGCTTCTATGGAAGATTATTTCTGAACCAGACAACATCTGGGCTCGTGTAGTCTCGCATAAATATCTTAAAGGGCACGATCTGCTCAGCTACCAAAAAAAGGGTCTTTCATCTTGGCAGTGGAATCGTCTTATGTTAACCATTCTAGAATGGCTCACCGGAAAAGGCTTGTCGGTAGTACCCATAGGTCCCCGGTTCGATCCCCGTAATGGCCGCTCTTTATTTACCTATTCAAGGAATCGTCTTATGTCTGTCAGGCCTAAGTTCCAGCAGGCCCTTTAGTGGAGTGTTGGAAACGGCCAGACCATTGACTTTTGGTCACATAACTGGGCCTTCTTAAAA
Source organism: Persicaria tinctoria (assembly GCA_037127255.1). Lineage (NCBI taxonomy): Eukaryota > Viridiplantae > Streptophyta > Magnoliopsida > Caryophyllales > Polygonaceae > Persicaria > Persicaria tinctoria. The sequence continues at coordinate 10,945,461 of JBANSL010000007.1, read as the reverse complement.
CCATTGGAATCCAGAATATTGCAACCTATATCGGAATCCCTAACGGCTATAAAGGTATCTCACTTCATCAACACAGAAGGTCAGTGGAACAGACCGTTAATAACCGCCTCTTTAACAAATATTATGTCTAAAGAAGATATCGACTTTATAATGAGCAGCACTCTACCTAATAATCCAATGACAGATCGTCTTTATTGGGGTCCAAGCAATAATGGTTGGTTTTCAACCAGCTCTGCAAACTTCTTATTATCAGAACATGCTGGGTCGACCACTTTTAACTGTGGTTGGATTTGGGATCTGCACGTGCCTCCTAAAGTACGTCATTTCCTTTGGAAAATCTCTCGTGATGGTCTTCCAACCACTCTCAGATTACAAAAATCGCATGTGGCCGTGCCGTCTGGTTGTGCCTTCTGTGTTAACTCTAGTGAATCGGTGGCTCGCCTTTTCTTTGAGTGCCCTATGGTGACCAACCTTTTACAAGCTTTACATATCCGAGTTTCGAGGGCTCTTGCAACGAGTTTCGGAGTGGGTGTAGTGCTTCCACTTATCGATATCAAACATGCAATTGTTACCAAATCTTTTATTGATCTAACCTCAGCGTGATGGGCCTTGTGGTTCTTCAGAAACCAATTAGTGTTTAACCACACCAACACAATAACTATAAACGAAATAATTCTGCTCTATACTACAAGTACTCATTGTTGAAAACAAACAAAGAAACTATAGGGCTATCAACTTACTTTATTGTGGTCTTAGCACTGATGAGTTTAACCGTATTTCCTATTGTAGGTCAGCTAAAGAGATTTGGGACAAGTTGGTCGTCACCTATGAAGGAACGAGCCAAGTGAAAGACACCAAGATCAGCATCTTCCTTCGAAAGTATGAGCTCTTCAAGATGAAGTCTGATGAGTCAATCAAAGCCATGTTCACTCGATTCACAGAAATCACCAACAACCTTGACTCTCTCGGCAAGAGCTTTACTAACGTTGAGAAAGTGAGGAAGATACTGAGGTGCCTTCCAAAGGAGAAATGGGGTCCAAAAGTAACAGCTATAGAGGAAGCCCAGGACCTCACCACTCTACCCCTTGACGACCTCCTTGGAAAGCTGATCACGCATGAGATGATCCTTAATGAAGACGATGGAGAACTTCCAGCTAGCACCAAGAACTTGGCACTCAAGTCTAAGAAGGATGAGTCCAAGGATGGATCTGATTCTGAAGATGAGGATGACGATGAGGATGATCCTTTTGCTCTTATCACAAGAGGCCTTGCTAGAATTCTCAAGATGAAGAAGCAATTCAACAACAATGATGGATCAGAGTCTTCAAAATTTCGAGATCATCTTGTAAAGGACTGTCCTCAAAAGACAAAGAGCCAGCCCAAGAAAGGTGACAAATGGAAGAAGAAAGCTATGGTGGCTACTTGGAGTGATTCCGACTCTGACTCCGACGATGAGAAGGCCAACATCTGTCTTATGGCCTCAGAAAATGAATCCCACGATGAAAAGCTTGAAGCTACTGTAAGAGAACTAATGGAAAGTCCAAAAGAGGTATTATCGGAATTCCTTTCAAATATGATTGCCAATGAAGAGAAGCTTATTGCCCAAAGTAACATTCTTATTAAGAGAACTGTGGATCAGGAGAAAACTATTGAGGATCTGTCTATGAGGGTCAAAGGTCTTGAAGCTTCTTATTCAGGTCTTGACATTAAAGTCAAGACGCTTGACTCGGAGAAATCTGAACTCAAGCAAGATCTCTCATCTCTAAGAAATGTGCATCATGACTTAGAGAACGAGAAGATCTCCCTGAATAATAAGATTCTAGACCAACAGACAGCCCTCATAAGTTTTACCAAGTCCAAAGGCACTCTCGATAAGATGTTGGGTGAGCAACAAAGCTCTCTAAACAAAAGTGGTATCGGTTACAATCCAAAGTTTTTAAAGAAGCAACACATTACCACTTTTGTAAAGGCTAAAGGAAGCAGAACCTCTCCTATATGTCACCACTGTGCTAGAAAGGGACATGTAAAAGAGACCTGCCCTTATAGAAGAAAGGATCCTTATATTATTCGCAATACATTTCCTGTTCATTTGAGAAAAGAACGGATAACACAAGTTTGGGTCCCAAAAGGCACTATTTTACCAAATATGGTTTACCCCAACAATGGATCCAAATTTGCTTATTGGTCTAGCCACAAAGGTTGATGTTTGTTTTGCAGGAGATCACCAAAGTGAAAGAACACAAATGGATTATTGATAGTGGTTGCTCGAGGCATATGAGTGGGAAGAGTTCTCTCTTTCATGATCTAAAGGAGCAATCCACGGGAACAATCACTCTTGGTGACAAAGGGAAATGCGACATTTGTGCAGAGATGATACAGGTGAAGTTATTCTGACTGCATACCGTTACAACAACATATACGCTGTAAATGCTGATCAAGTGGCACAAGGAAGCTTAACCTGTTTAAAGGCCTTGACGGACGATCCAAAGCTTTGGCACAGGAGACTCGGTCATGTGAGTCCACATACACTACAGAAGCTTGTGTCCAAAGGACTTGTAAGAGGGCTACCTGAGATGGACTTCAAAGGTATTGACATGTGCAATGCTTGCACACGAGGTAAACAAACACGTAGCTCCTTCAAACCCAAAAAGGTTGTAAGTTCTTCTAGACCCCTTGAACTTTTACATATGGATTTATGTGGTCCTATGCGAGTCAAATCTCCCAATGGTAAAAAGTACATGCTAGTTGTTGTCGATGATTTTTCAAGATATACTTGGGTTGCATTTTTTAAAGAAAAATCAGAGGCCTTATTTGAGTTTTCAAAACTTTGTAAGGAGTTGCAAACTTTAAGAAATGAGCCCATAGTGTCTATTCGGAGTGATCATGGTAGGGAGTTTAATCAACTTCAATTTGATTTGTTTTGTGCTAAATATGGCATCTCCCATAACTTTTCTGCTCCTAGGACACCTCAACAAAATGGGGTTGTGGAACGCAAGAACCGCACCTTAGAGGATATGGCCAGGACTATGCTTTTAGAAAATGCATTACCTAAAACCTATTGGGCTGAAGCTGTTAACACAGCTAACTATATTTTAAATCGTTGTCTTATTCGTTCCATCTTAAAGAAAACTCCTTATGAACTTTTCAAAGGCTGCAAACCACTTATATCTTATTTTAAACCCTTTGGTTGTACTTGTTTTGTTCATAACAATGGAAAAGATAACCTTGGGAAATTTGATGTGCGTAGTGATGAAGGTATATTTCTTAGCTATTCCACGAGTAGCAAAGCTTATAGAATCTTCAATAAAAGGACCCAGGTAGTTGAAGAAAGTATACATGTTATTTTTGATGAATGCAATGATGGTGCTTTGAGTGAAAGTGTTGCAGATATAGATCTTAATATTCATGAAGAGAACGAGGAAGGTGATGTTACTGCCACCAAGAACACAGAGAAGAAGAACATGCAGGAACCGATTCTTAACACTGAAGAATTGGCCCAAGGTGTTGAAGATGCGTCCAAAGCCCTTGGTGTCCAATCCAACAGTGTTGAGACGTCTGAAACTGCTGTATCAGAACCTAACAGGACAACGGAGTCAGATGTACCACAAATCAACCCTGATGATGTGACGAATCAAGGAGCTGAGACTAGCAAAAGGAAATTCAAATACTCCTCATCACACTCATTAAAGGATATCATTTCTGACCCTACTTCTAGTGTTCAAACTCGTTCTAAACTTAAAGATCTTTGTGCTTTTAACGCGTTTGTTTCTCTTATTGAGCCAAAGAAGGTAAATGAGGCACTTCAGGAGCCAGACTGGATTATAGCTATGCAAAGTGAACTCAATGAATTCGAGAGGAACAAAGTCTGGACTTTAAAGCCTAGACCAAAGCATCAATCAGTCATTGGCACTCGATGGGTGTTTCGAAACAAGTTAGATGAGAATGGCAAGATTGTGAGGAACAAGGCACGACTTGTTGCTCAAGGCTACAATCAAGAGGAAGGTATTGACTACGAGGAGACCTTTGCTCCCGTAGCCAGGCTTGAAGCCATTCGCATTTTATTAGCATTTGCATCTTTCATGAGCATAAAGTTATATCAAATGGATGTCAAGTGTGCTTTTCTTAATGGTTTTTTAGAAGAAGAAGTTTATGTTGCTCAACCCCCAGGTTTTGAAAGCTCAGAATTTCGCAATCATGTTTACAAACTTGACAAGGCGCTTTATGGTTTGAAACAAGCCCCAAGAGCTTGGTACGAGCGCTTGTCAAAATATCTTTCAGAAAATGATTTTAAAAGGGGGTTGATCGACAAGACTCTTTTTATCAAGACCAAAGGAAAGGACATTTTGGTTATTCAAATTTATGTTGATGATATATTATTTGGTGCTACTAACACATCTTTGTGCAAGGAATTTTCTGACATTATGTGCAGTGAATTTGAGATGAGCTTAATGGGTGAACTAAACTTCCTTTTGGGGTTACAAGTTCATCAATCCAAGAAAGGGATCTTCGTCAACCAAAGCAAGTACACTAAGGATCTCTTGAAAAAGTTCAAGATGGATCAATCCAAAGCAGCCAAGACTCCCATGAGCTCAACATTGTCTCTAGATCAAGACAAGACTGGAACAAGTGTCAATCAAAAGGAGTATCGAGGAATGATTGGATCTTTATTATATCTCACGGCTAGTAGACCTGACATTATGTTTAGTGTTTGCATGTGTGCTAGGTTTCAAGCTGATCACAAAGAATCTCACCTCGTGGCTGTGAAGAGGATCTTTCGATATCAATGGCACTAAGGAACTTGGACTATGGTACCCAAAGCAAAAGGATTTCACTTTAATTGGATATTCTGATGCAGATTTTGCAGGCTACAAGGTGGATAGAAAGAGCACATCAGGATGTTGCCAATTCTTAGGAGCATCCTTGATCAGCTGGCACTCAAAGAAGCAAAATTCAGTCGCTCTATCCACTGCAGAAGCCGAATACATTGCAGCTGGAGCTTGTTGCTCCCAAATCCTTTGGATAGCTCAACAAATGCGAGATCTTGACATCAACCTCAAGGGTATCCCAATTAAGTGTGACAATACAAGTGCCATATCCATCACTAAGAATCCTGTTCAACATTCAAGGACCAAGCATATTGATGTAAGACATCATTTCATTAGAGATCATGTTGAAAAAGGTGATGTGTCCATATCTTTTATTTCTACTGATTATCAATGGGCTGACATTTTTACTAAGCCTTTGGCAGAGGACAGGTTCACCTTCATTAGACGAGAGATTGGGATGCTTGACAAGGATGCACTTTCGCAGGGGGAGCTTTCCCTATACGAAAGATAAACTCCACTCAGTGTCAAGACCTTTGAGAGTTATGTCAAGGTCTGCTAACTGAACAGTGGAGTACATATAACGGATCATATATTTTTGGTTAATATCTTTTTAGATATTTAATCAATTATATTTGGTTTAATCGGATTTCAAAAATTGCCTATTTCTATGATTTCCTTAACCGTTAAGATATTTTAATTATGGAACTAAATTGGTTTGTGTTTAGTCCGATTTTTATGGTAATTTGAATTCAAATTTGAATTTGAAAATCCTTCAACTTGGCAAGGTAATGATTTCTTTCCTTGGAACCCTAAACCCATCCCATCAATCTGTCACCCTCTCTCTCTACTTAAACCAAATCTGTACCCGACTACAACCCACACTCTGATTTTATCCAAACCCTTTCCACTCTTTCATCTTCAACCTCTCAAAGAAACCCTAACCGACTACCTCCATGGCACCCAAAACCAAGAAAGCCGTCACTCCCAAAAGACTTGGCGCCACCCCCAAGGGACGCCAGGCCACTGCTACTTCTCCCACACCCGAACCTCCTACTCAAGCCATCATCCCAGCAGTTGTCCAGAGCACCGTCAAGTCGAGCTCAGCCACGGCTCCCAAAGGTTCTCAGAAACGTGCTGCTAAGAAACCCTTGAGTGCTAAACAAAAGGGGAAGAGAAAGATCCTGGCTGAGGAAGAGGATGAGGAAGAAGAGGAAGACGACCTTGATGCTGCCCTGGAAAGAGATGCTGCCAGGGAAGCCGAGGAGGAGGCCTTGAGACAGAAAAAGGCCGATGAGGAGGCCGAGCTTGCTAAGAGACTGGCCGAGGAGGAAGCTGAGCGAATTCGGAAGGAAGCCGAAGTCGAAGAGGTTCCATCTGAGGTGGAGCCTGAGGAAGAAGAAGAGGAAGAGGAAGAGCACGAGGGATCCGGAGAGGACGAGGAACCTGAAGGTGATGAAGCGGGGTCCGGTGAGGACTCGGGGTCTAAGAAAGAGGAGGAAGAATCCCCTTCTCCCTCTCCTCCTCCTCCACCGTCTCCGAAGAAGCGGAAAGCCCCTGCTCCAGTCAAGCCTCCATCCCCTAAGCGTACCAGGAAGGGCCCTGTCAAGAGTCTTGTAGCGCCTGTCAAGAGAGTTGCTCCAACTGTTGGGCGCAGAAAGAACGCAGACCCCCCGGCCTATATCCAGGTAAATCAATCCTTGCCCTCCTCTTGGTTTCAAGATGCTGAGACTGCTGGTAAGTGGGTAGACGAGTTTAGAACTCGTAAGATTAGTTGTTCTGATTTTTTAGATGTCGAGTTCTTTGAAGCTTTGAAGTTACCTTGCATTGAGCTCCTTAAAAAATCCCCTGCCTGAAACCTTATTAATCTTGAGACTGTTTACTACCCCGAGCTTACCCGACTTTTCTACATAAACCTAAAAGCCAAAAGTGATCCTAATGGTTGGTCTTTGGAGTCTGTCGTCAAAGGGGTTAGAATCTCTCTCAACTCCAATGACTTTGCAGACTCTCTAGGCTTACCTACCCCTGTTCCACCTGCTCAAGTAAACCCCTCAAAAGAAAACTGCATCATCCTAGCCCGAGCCAAATATCTCCTACCCGAAGCGTCCAACAGCACCTCAAAACAACTCACCCACTCATCCCTAACCCTTGAGGCAAAAATTATCTTTAACATCATTGTTAGATGCCTCTGTTGTTGCAGGAGTAAGTCAAGTATAGAATAGAATATGGTTTAGAACGACTCCCCTGTCTCAGCAAATAAATACAAGACTTCCTCCCGTTGTAGTAAGAGAAAGTCAGGATCGAATCCACGAGGAAGCACGTCAGCAGTTCTTTAGTAGCTGTATATCTCACAAGCAGCGGGAGAAAGACACAGAAACAAACACAGAAGCAGAAACAAATAATCCCGGCAAGGGCAACTAAAATAAAAGCAAATAAACAAAACAAAGACAGAAATAAAAAAATAAAGATGAAAGCAAAGACAGAAAGTAACTCGAGGACACAGAAGCTGGTCGATCTCGACAAGCTATCCTCTAGGTCGACAAGACAGTAATGAAAACAGAAAGTAAAGAACAAAAGCAATCAACTCGACAAGATCAGGCAACTCGACCTCGACAAGAGGTACTCGACTTCGACAAAGAAAGGTAAAGACAGAAACTTGAAAATCGACAAAGACAGAAGCAAATCAACTCGACCTAGACGAAGCCCTAACCTAGACGAAGCCCTACTCGACTTCGACCACGGTTCCTCGAGATCGACAAGATCTCCTCTAGGTCGACTAAAACAGTAAAAGACAGAAATTTAAATTGCAGAATTTCGAAACACAGAACTTAGAGAAACGAAGTAAATTCAATATATTAAAAGACCTCCAAGGCTAGGGTTTCAACACCACAACGGTAACCATGCAAAACAATACATAAAGGCATAAAAGATCATGTTTTCCATCAAATAACTTTCGTCATTAACAACTAGGCATATAGAGGCTCTCGCATAAATCCTAATTGTTACTAACCCTTTTTCACATAATTAATCCAAGTTGCATTAAGATCACTTTCGCTTCAATAATACAAACAAGGATCACCTTAAACTCTCGCAAAAAGAATCATGCTTTATAGGGATAGAAGATGAATTGCACAAAAAGATCTGACCTTTATCGCATCGCCTCACATGGCCACCGTCGGGCTCACCCCAGCCCCAGAAGTGGGTGGACTACTCACGCCTCATCGCAGTAACAGACATTGATTGATGAAAGAAACTGAATTGCATAAACTATATTCAAAGCCTTTACGATCCTGGCAATCAACTTTCGCAAACCGCCAAAACCTTAAAACCCTCAAACTCCTAAAACTGTATCTGAATGGAACTAACTAACTGTGTCTTTGAATTGGATGATTGAAAAACCAGCCCCTAGGGCCTTATTTATAGGCTTCATTCCCTAGCTAATCTAGGAAAGAAGATATCTATCTATATTTAAAATTATATCTACTTGCTTTAAAGATAAATAAAATGTTTAATGGAATTAAAATCCATAAGGGAAAAGATAAAACTAAATATGGAAATATGTCTTCATGTTGATAGATCTTGCTCCTTGATGATAGAACTTTGATAGATCGGATAGAATCTTCGGTCAAGTCGACTCCTTCGCGCCCAAGGAATCCAAATCCTAGTCGAACAGCTCACGTCGAGAAGATTCTGGAACTGGCTCTAGTCGACTTCGAGGAAGCTTCGTCGACCTCGACAAGGGTGGCTCGTCGAGTGGACTTCCTCGGGTTGGTGTGCTCGATGTGGCTCGGACTGGGCTCCTGGTGCTTGTCGACCTCGAGTAACCCTTGTCGATGTCGAGTAGACTGGCTCGCCGACTAGGGTTTCTCGAGCGTCTTTCCTCGATGGGCTTCGGATCTGGACTCAGGCTCGTCGATCTCGACCAACTGCTCCTCGAGATCGACCAGGGTTCGTCGGAGATGGCTCTGGTGGGCTTGTCGAGGACTCCTCCTCGGACTTGCTCTGGGTCTCTTGTCGATCTCGACAAAGGTTCGTCGAGATCGAGTAGATCTGGTGCTCGGCTTCTCCTCCTCGGCTTCTCGGGCAGCTCTCTTCCTCGTCGACTCCGGACATGTGGATTGGGCTTCGTCGACCTCGACCAGGGCTTATCGAGGTCGAGTAAGGTCCCGGAGTCTGGGTTGTCTGGCTTGCTCGATCAGGTCTCGCCGATCAAGGTTGGTCGGCCAAGTCTTGTCTAGGTCGAGTAGACTTACTCGAGATCGAGTAGACCTGACTCCTAGACTTGTTCCGCTGCTTTGACCTGGGACTTCTGTAGTGGTTTTCCGAGCTTTTCCGACCTTCTGTAGAATTGCTGTAAAACGCCTCGATTTTTGCGATTTAAACAGAAACTGGTGTAGATTCCATAATTTGGCAAATAAACATAAATTACACAGATTCTGTACTATCTAATCCCAAATGAATGTAATGTATACAGAAATCGATATAAAAGTTGCTGTAAAACATGGCAGATTCCGCTCACAACAAACACCCCATACTTAAGCTTGCTTGTCCTCAAGCAATACTTTTATTTGTCATTCAGGGGAAGAAATCAAAACTCTCAACATATTAGATTCATTCTCATATAACCCTGCAATCAATTACCATCCTCGAAAAGGTACTAGTGTCACAGATTCATGCATGTGCAAATATACAAAAGCAACATCTACTCACAAAAGGAGGGTTATGCACAAACAATCTATACGTGACAAAGCATTGATAATCAAGAAGACTTTAATTTAAGCTCATGAAGGAGTAGATTGGTAAAAGGCTAAAAGGTGGGCAATTTTTGGCAATGTGGTGCTTTTATGATCCGGGGAAATGGAGTATTTTCCAAACTGAATTTCCACATTCCTTCTTCCTTTGATTCATCACCTTTCATAATGCTTTTATTCATAATAATGCTTTTACCTCTCTAACCTTAGCACTGCCTTCTCGCGAGTCGCAAACATGGGTGTCATGAATGGCCCCGGATACTTAGTGCGTCGGACTCCTCACAATGTGTCCCATCTCTCCAAACTATTATCTCAGAGAGCAGGGTCAATCTACCTTTATCTCCTGAGGTGATTGGATTTTCTTTCGCTCATTAAATTTTCCATATATTCCAAACAATTTCCTTCCAAACTCCAAATATGATATATAACACAACAACCATATAACATCTCCATAATGTAACATCATTCTCAACATAATCCCCGGATAAGGTAAAGAATGGCAAATATTTTAGATCATGTGGAGCAATATTTGAAATAAGGCATATTTATGGCTTTTGTGATGCATAAGCATAGGTAAGGCTAGGAATAAACACTGAGCATTATATGGAAATATAAAGTCCTCCATCATCTTATCATGCAATTTGTCAAAAGCAATTTCAAATTTTACCTCCTTTCATGGTTTTCAAGAAAATATGCACTTCATTGTGACTTCCCTTTACTAGGCAATTTCATGCTATATCTCTAATGAATCCAATTTTGCATCGTCGAGTTCAATATTACACTTCCATGACATTTATCAAAAATTTCAAATTTCAATGGGGGTCATTTTTCTTTAAATTTTGGAAAACATGTATATAAGCACATAAGTCAATAATGCATTCCAAAATAGCCATGTAGCAATTCAAAGAAATAATGCACAAGTAATGTCAAATATAGCAAATATGCATAAAGTAAGCCCTTCCCTCACCCCATACTTAAACATTACAGTGTCCCCACTGTATAAAAACAAGGTAAAGGGTAAAGAAAGAAACTCACAAGACATGTGTGCAGAGCTGCAAAATTTTGAATGGAGCACCTCCTAGTCCGAGTATGACTATAGCTTTGATTCTATCCATGGACCTGAAAAGTAGAAGACATATGCCAACAAAACAAAAACCAAAAACAATGTTCAAAACCAAAAACAAAGTCTCAAATGTCCTAAAACGTCTATGTACATGCTCTAGATTTTATAGTCGCTAGGCCGACTTTCATTTATGCTCAAGGTGGCATCTGTAGAGCCCATGTAGCTTGGGCCTCAAATAAGACTCCATTCTTGTCCATCAGCTGTAATCCTCCAGAATGGATCTTATTTACTACGAACGGTCCCATCCGCTTCTTGTTGAATTTGTTTGGAAACCAATGATCCTTTGATTTAGAGACATAGAGCTTGTCTCCAACTTCATACTCCTTAGGCTCGTCATTGGAAATCCTGCACAATCGCACATACCAAGGCAAACCTCTCCCATGTATAGATAAATCTTTAATGGAAATAGGAGAAGAAAGATCCATACCTTTGCTTACCTTCGCAGAAACGGAATCGGGCACCACGGTGTTTGGTCGATCTCGACTAGGGCTCCTCGAGATCGACGAGTCTGCTGGTCCTGGTGGGGGTCTGGTCGAAGAGTCAGAAGTCGAGGAAGAACAAGTCTTGTCGACCTCGAGTTGGCTGGTCGACCTCGACAAGGGATCTGGTCCTGGTGGCTAGATCGAGGAGGAAGAAGTCGAGGAAGGGGGCTTGTCGACATCGACAAGACTGGTCGACCTCGACGAAGACTTTGGCTCTGGTGGCTTGCTCCTCGAGAAAACAGGGTCTGGTGGCGCCGATTGGTGGTCGACCTCGACGAGCCTTGTCGAGATCGACGAGGGTTTCTCTCCTGGTTGCTGCGGCGTCGAGGAAGCAGGGACTGGTGGCTCCGAGTGCTGGTCGACATCGAGTAGCTTCCTCGAGATCGACAAGGGCTCTGGTCCTTGAGTTGGCAGCGTCGAGGAAGACAGGTCTGGTCTCCCTGAGTTTTGATCGATCTCGACAAGATCTTTGTCGATCTCGAGTAGGGCTGGTTCTTCCGGTTTGCTGCTCGACGAAGCTGGTGCTGGTGGAGTCGCCTTGGTCTGGTCGAGATCGACTAGGGTTCTACTCGATGTCGAGGAGCCCTGGTCGATCTTGACCCCATACTTAGCTCCTGTGTTCTCCTTGAGAATTGCCATGATCTCCTCCACCTGGGCCTCCATGTCCCTCTTTTCCAGCTCTTCAGGGGTCATATTCCTGACCTTGGGTTCCCCGCAGGTGATGTAGCCAGCTGAGATAGATTCGACCTCTTCCATTGGACCCGTATATCTTTCAGTTTCGTTGAAGGAATACTCAATTACTTCATCGCTGATGTTGAAGGTGAGCACTCCTTTCCGTACACTTATGTTGGCATCCACAGTCGCCAAGAATGGTCTCCCTAGAATAATTGGACAAGCAGGATCTTCTTGCATATCAACAATTAAGAAATCAGCAGGGACGAAGAATTTACCTACTTGTACTGGGACATTTTCCACCATGCCTGTTGGAATGACCACCGTATTGTTGGCCATGTATAGTCTAGCATCCACAGGCTCCAGGGCACCTATCTTAATCTTGGACCAAATCGTTAAAGGCATAATACTGACACTAGCTCCAAGATCACATAGGGCATTAATTTTGTATGGACCAAATCCAATAGTTATAGCAAACTTACCTGGATCCGGCCTCTTCTCCAGTATGTCCAGATGGCTGCACTCCTCTGTGATTTCTGCCATCGATCGCTTTTTGCTCAGAATCTCTTTCAGGAACTTGACATAGGACGACATTTCATTGAGAGCTTCTGTGAAGGGGATGGTGACGTTGAGCTTTTGAAGCATCTTGATGAAGCGCTGAAACTTTTTCTCCGCCGGGTCCTTTAGAGATTTTGTTGGGAAAGGCAGCTTCTTTTTCTGAGTCGGAGCTAGAACAGACGTCGGAGTTGCTGCAGATTTCTCGACCAGGGGCTCCTCGACATCGACCAGACCTTTGTCGACATCGACCAGATTGGGCCCAGTCGAGTTGCTGTTCGGCGCAGACGACGATTCTGGAGATTTCTCCTCGACCTCGAGTAGACCTTTGTCGAGGTCGACTAGGCTCTGGTCGAGATCGACGACGGGTTTGTCGACCTCGACTTGCTGTTCCTCGCTGTTCTGCTGCTTCCCGACCTCTGGCTCTTGAAGTTGATGGCCGCTTCTGAGTTTTACAGCAGCGATGTGTCCAGTCTTTCCCTTCGGATTTGGTTCTGGAGATCCAGGGAGAGCGCCTGACTGTCTGGGGATTCCTGCTGCTAGCTGACCAATCTGTGTATCAACTGATTTCCGCCAGATATCAATTTCCCCAAGCCTAGAGTTGACACCTTGCATCTGAGTATAGACGGAGTTGAAAGATTGCCTAGTTTCAGCGTGATTCCTCCGCATCTCCTCCAGGACTGTCTGTATATCATCCTTTTTCTGGTCCCTTTCAGGATGTCCTGGAGCTCTGTAGGGCGGGGGATTCCTAGGGACTCCTTGGTTCCACTGTGGTTGCCGAAACCTTTGGTCCCCCATGTAGCGATTGGGACCCCCTGCGTAAGCTGCTTCCTCATGATGCTCTGCCAGCCTGACTTGCTCTGTGTGTGGGCACTCAGGAGTGGTGTGCCTTTGCGATCCGCATTCTATGAAAGGCTGGTTGACAGAGAGATACTTTATTTGCTTGATGAGCTTCCTATTCTGATCTCTGTAGTATTGCTCCCTGACATCTGGATCAATCTCCTTAGGAGGCTCGTATAGGGGCATGGATGGTGCTGGCCTGGCGTATGGGTTCTCTTCATAGGTTACAGTAGACCCATACTTGTTGTCGTAGGTAGTGAGCTTCTCTAGCACACCCCATGCGTCACTTGGAGGCATCGTCAGATACTCATAGCGAGTATAATTGTTGATTCTGTCCTTAGTGACTTGATCCAGCGAGTTGAAGAAGATCTCATGTATGATGTAGGGTGGCTGTCCATGAGTAGGGCAAGATCGTAGTAGTTCCTTGTAGCGCTCCCATGCCCTTGCTAGCGGTTCCCCTTTCTGCTGTTTAAAGGCGGTGATTTTCTGGCGGAGATGTGCTGTTTTGGCTGGTGGAAAGAATTTGTTCAGGAACTCTTGCTCTACTTGGGCCCAGGTTGTTAGTGATCTTGCTTTCAGCCCTTCCAGCCATTTCAGTGCAGGCCCAGCAAGAGACCAGCGAAAAGATTTCATCTTGACATATTCCAAGGTTGTACCTTCTGCAAGAGTACGGCACATATCATGAAAATTAGTAATATGTTCAAGAGGGCACTCATTAAATCTGCCGTAAAAGGCATTATTTTTAAGCTCTATAAGAAATTGAGTGCGAATTTCAAAAGAGTTTTCAGGGATTAGAATCGCCGATTCAGGCACGACGAGTGTTGGATGCATATAATCCTCTGTTGTGGTTGGATATTGGGCAAGCTCAGCTTCTTCTTGCCTTGCGCGTTCAGCTTCTTGTTCCCTTCTTGCTCTCTCAGCGGCGAGAGCGGCATTGTTGGCTTCTATTTCCGCCCTAAGCCTCTGGATCAGCTGCTCCTGTGTTTCAGCGGCCGACATGGCTCTTTGCAGTTTATTTCTGACGTGTAGAAGGCGCTCTGGGTCGTCTAAGCCGTAATACTCAGGTGGGAGACCAGAACGGCGCATACACCTGAAAAGTGACTCAAAGAAACAGTGACATCTGACTACCTAAGGCGCGAATGATTGCTTCCCCAGCAACGGCGCCAATTTGTTGTTGCAGGAGTAAGTCAAGTATAGAATAGAATATGGTTTAGAACGACTCCCCTGTCTCAGCAAATAAATACAAGACTTCCTCCCATTGTAGTAAGAGAAAGTCAGGATCGAATCCACGAGGAAGCACGTCAGCAGTTCTTTAGTAGCTGTAAATCTCACAAGCAGCGGCAGAAAGACACAGAAACAAACACAGAAGCAGAAATAAATAATCCCGGCAAGGGCAACTAAAATAAAAGCAAATAAACAAAACAAAGACAGAAATAAAAAAATAAAGATGAAAGAAAAGACAGAAAGTAACTCGAGGACACAGAAGCTGGTCGATCTCGACAAGCTGTCCTCTAGGTCGACAAGACAGTAATGAAAACAGAAAGTAAAGAACAAAAGCAATCAACTCGACAAGATCAGGCAACTCGACCTCGACAAGAGGTACTCGACTTCGACAAAGAAAGGTAAAGACAGAAACTTGAAAATCGACAAAGACAGAAGCAAATCAACTCGACCTAGACGAAGCCCTACTCGACTTCGACCACGGTTCCTCGAGATCGACAAGATCTCCTCTAGGTCGACTAAAACAGTAAAAGACAGAAATTTAAATTGCAGAATTTCGAAACACAGAACTTAGAGAAACGAAGTAAATTCAATATATTAAAAGACCTCCAAGGCTAGGGTTTCAACACCACAACGGTAACCATGCAAAACAATACATAAAGGCATAAAAGATCATGCTTTCCACCAAATAACTTTCGTCATTAACAACTAGGCATATAGAGGCTCTCGCATAAATCCTAATTGTTACTAACCCTTTTTCACATAATTAATCCAAGTTGCATTAAGATCACTTTCGCTTCAATAATACAAACAAGGATCACCTTAAACTCTCGCAAAAGAATCATGCTTTATAGGGATAGAAGATGAATTGCACAAAAAGATCTGACCTTTATTGCATCGCCTCACATGGCCACCGTCGGGCTCACCCCAGCCCCAGAAGTGGGTGGACTACTCACGGCTCATCGCAGTAACAGACATTGATTGATGAAAGAAACTGAATTGCATAAACTATATTCAAAGCCTTTGCAATCCTGGCAATCAACTTTCGCAAACCGCCAAAACCTTAAAACCCTCAAACTCCTAAAACTGTATCTGAATGGAACTAACTAACTGTGTCTTTGAATTGGATGATTGAAAAACCAGCCCCTAGGGCCTTATTTATAGGCTTCATTCCCTAGCTAATCTAGGAAAGAAGATATCTATCTATATCTAAAATTATATCTACTTGCTTTAAAGATAAATAAAATGTTTAATGGAATTAAAATCCATAAGGGAAAAGATAAAACTAAATATGGAAATATGTCTTCATGTTGATAGATCTTGCTCCTTGATGATAGATCGGATAGAATCTTCGGTCAAGTCGACTCCTTCGCGCCCAAGGAATCCAAATCCTAGTCGAACAGCTCACGTCGAGAAGATTCTGGAACTGGCTCTAGTCGGCTTCGAGGAAGCTTCGTCGACCTCGACAAGGGTGGCTCGTCGAGTGGACTTCCTCGGGTTGGTGTGCTCGATGTGGCTCGGACTGGGCTCCTGGTGCTTGTCGACCTCGAGTAACCCTTGTCGATGTCGAGTAGACTGGCTCGCCGACTAGGGTTTCTGCAGCGTCTTTCCTCGATGGGCTTCGGATCTCGACTCAGGCTCGTCGATCTCGACCAACTGCTCCTCGAGATCGACCAGGGTTCGTCGGAGATGGATCTGGTGGGCTTGTCAAGGACTCCTCCTCGGACTTGCTCTGGGTCTCTTGTCGATCTCGACAAAGGTTCGTCGAGATCGAGTAGATCTGGTGCTCGACTTCTCGTCCTCGGCTTCTCGGGCAGCTCTCTTCCTCGTCGACTCCGGACATGTGGATTGGGCTTCGTCGACCTCGACCAGGGCTTGTCGAGGTCGAGTAAGGTCCCGGAGTCTGGATTGTCTGGCTTGCTCGATCAGGTCTCGTCGATCAAGGTTGGTCGGCCAAGTCTTGTCTAGGTCGAGTAGACTTACTCGAGATCGAGTAGACCTGACTCCTAGACTTGTTCCGCTGCTTTGACCTGGGACTTCTGTAGTGGTTTTCTGAGCTTTTCCGACCTTCTGTAGAATTGCTGTAAAACGCCTCGATTTCTGCGATTTAAACAGAAACTGGTGTAGATTCCATAATTTGGCAAATAAACATAAATTACACAGATTCTGTACTATCTAATCCCAAATGAATGTAATGTATACGGAAATCGATATAAAAGTTGCTGTAAAACATGACAGATTCCGCTCACAACAGCCTCTTACCCCGTCTCAACTCTGGCTCACTCCTAACCGACAATGCCATGGTCCTGCTCTACCGCATTCTAAATGGCCTTGATCCTGATCTGGCCAACACTATCCTTGGAACCATGGCCCATGCCAGAAAAGCTCGAAAAGGCTCTCCCCTCCCCTTTGCTACCCTTTTGACCCCTATCTTCAAAGCTTCTGGAATTGATGTCAAAAATGAAGAGCAGCTGCGTCATACGGGTATGTTCGACTCTAAAGGCCTTGAAAAGATTGGCATCACTCGGTCTCCCCAAGGGACCTTGAGTCTTGCCACTCCTTCAAAAGCCTTTCCCACTGCTCCAGCTTTCGATGAACGCATGGACAACCTAGAGTTGGGCTTGGAGGAAGTTCGCCTGGATATTAAGGAGCTGCAGACGGAGGTGATGACGAAGATGAGCGGGATTTCAACGATGCTGGAAGGACTGTGGACGAGGCTCACTGATGATGCTCTGGATTGACCAAGCCTAAACCTTAACCCACCCTATCCCAACCTGAAACTTATTACTTTGCTGGTTTTTGGAAACTTTTTCAAAACTTTTGGTAACTTTTGGTGACTGTTTTCCTCCGCCCTTTGTTGAAAGACAAAAAGGGGGAGATGATCATTAGACCTTGAAAACCCCTGTTTAAAGGTCTTGGAAGACCTTGCTTTTTGATTTCTGGTTTTCGATTGGATGTTTTCTTACTTAAAAAAATTATTTGATCCAACATTGGTCTAACCCTTGCAGGTACTTAGTCTGTTTTTTATTATGATTTATTTGTTTGACTAAGTTGCAGGGATGCACAGGTTTTGTCTTTCATCAAGGGGGAGATTGATAAGTCCCTCCCTTGATGAAAATCGGAAAAGATGTTCCAAAGGCTTTGACAGGATATTTGTGTCAAAGGCCTTGGAGCGTTAACAGTTGATGAAATACAAAACCTATCTTATTATTCGTATATTATTTTATCTTATTATATACTTCCTTTATATTATATATATATTCGTTGGACTAACTGTTTCAGGAAGTATTTTCGAGATTATAACCTTCCTTTATAGAGTTATTGAGGAGATCTATTTCAAAATGGATCATGGCTTCCAAGTGTCCATATATAGAAGATTGAAGAATCAAGCCTGATTCATGGAGCGTTGGTGAAGATCCTCAGGCGCCATTCCACTCCTATATAAAGGAAAGATAGAAGAAGACAGAGATAACAAGAACGTACAAGTGCTACACACGAGCTTCAATTCATTCAAGCAATCTGTCTTCCAAGTGTCTCTCTGCAAAGCGCTCAAATAGTTTGTTGTTTATTTCAAAGCCTTTGAGAGTCACTGTGAGCTTATAGGATATATTTATTTCAAGTGTTACTCGAGAGTTTATAACTCGGGAAGTTGCACTAGGCTATTGATTTGCGAGAGTTAGAGGATTGTACTAGATAGCTGAGAGAGGTGGGGCTCTTCTAGATTGGTCTAGGACTCCAAGGGAACGTGAGTTGACTAGATTGCAATTGTATAGGAGAGAGGCTTCTCGGTGAGCTATTAGGATCCTAAGCTAAGCGATCAATAAAGCCTTTGAATCCTAGGGTTGTGGAAGAACCCTAGGCGGGGACGTAGGCCAGTTGTGCTGAACCTCGTAAACAATTACTCGTGTCCTTTATTTATTTGCTTTACCTTATTTCCGCACTTGGTTCGAATTGTTTAACTTTGTGATTCAGGTATATCTCAAAGGTTTTGGTTCCAGCTCCAAAAGTCTTGAGACTTTCTGCGAAAAACGGGCATACTCTATTCAACCCCCCTTCTAGAGTATTTCTATATTACATTGTTTTAATTTATCGAACCTTCAATAATATAGTGGTGACAATGTACTTAGTTTGTGACAATATAGGTTGGTGACAGTGTTATGTCGTTGATGACAATATATTACTTATAAGAGGTTGATGACAATATGGTGGTGACATTATTTTGTAGTTGGTGACAATACATACGCTCGAGAAAATAATATGGTGACATTGTTCCACAAGAAAAAATTCCACCACCAATCGTCACCAGAAAAAAAAAATCAATTGTGACTAAAAAAGTTTCCCGTAACTATCACCGGGAAAAATAAAATGTCACAAAAAAGTCAATTGTCACCGAAATATTTGTCACAAACAACTGTCAACAGAAAAATATACTCAACTGTCACCGGAAAAATTGTCATCAAATGCATATGTTGTTGGTGACAATATTACTTATAAGAGATTGATGACAATAGGGCGATGACAATGTTTTGTAGTTGATGACAATACGTTCGAGAAAATAATATGGTCGATCACAATATGGTCAATAATAGAGTTGGTGACAATATCTTGGTGATAAATACGGGTTGGTGACAATGTCTTGGTGATAATCAATTTTTTTTATTGGTGACACTATCTTGGTGATATTTAGTATGGTGACACTATCTTGGTGATATTTATTATGGTGACAATATCTCCGTTCTTTTATTGGTGACACTATCTTGGTGATATTTAGTATGGTGATGACACTTTTTTTGATTACATGGTCTTGGTGACAAATATTTGTTGAAATAATATTTTGATGACAATAGGTTGATGACACTATTTTATTGTTCATGACAACATATTACTAAAGTAGGTTGGTGACAATAGTGGGTGGTGATAATGTTCTCTGTTTATGGATAATAGATTGGTGACAATGTTTATTTTTAGTTGGTGACAATTGGTTTGTGACAATGTTTGGTGACAATGTTCACTTGTTGGTGAAAATAATTTGATGACAGTGTTTCATAGTTGTTGACAATAGGCTGGTGACAATGTTTTGGTGACAAATGGAATTTATGTTGTTATTTTTTGATTGGTGACAATTGGTAGAGTTATATATTCTGTTTTGGTGACAAATGGAATTTATATCTCATTTAGCTATAAAGTAATTTTCATTATCCTTCTTTTCAATTGTAGTGGAAATTGTGGTATGTATATCATCAAATATATCGAGAGTCTTGCATTTCATGGTGGTATTGAAGCTATTTCAGACAAGTATATGGACATGTATAGAGAGAGGATGACTATAGAGGGTCTTGCTATTTTGGATGTTAAGTATGAATGTCTCAACTGTTCCACTTTGTTTTGATATTTTTACAAGTTGATGTAGTCTGACAATTAAGTATTACAAAGTTAAACTTTACATCAAATTTCATCTACTTAGGGTTATTATTGTAACAAAAATGCGTTAATATTAGATGACAAATGTGATGTCATTATAGTATTGTACATCGAATTATTCGTTTGCTCAAGTTTAGCCCCTCTAGGGTCTATGCTCCCCTAGTTCTAGAGTTTCAATTTCATAACAAAAATGCGTTAATATTATATGACAAATCCGATAACATTGGTATTGTACACACATTTTAGGGTGTAGGGTTTGGCCCTAAACCCTAAAGACTAAACCCTAAACCCTAAACTATATTGTACATAAAATTTTCGTCTGCTCAGGTTTAGCCCTTCTTGGGTCTATGATCCCCTTGTTCTAGGGTTTCAGTTTTGTAAAAAAAATGTGTTAATATTAGATGACAAATGTGATAACATTAGCATTGTAAACATTTTAGTTTGATGAAAGTGCTTTGTAGTTGGTGACAATTGGTTGGTGACACTGTTTTGTCGTTGGTGACAATTAATTTCTAAAAATAGGCGGTTGACACTAGATATATTGTTGACAAAGTTTTGTAATTGGTGATAGTAGATTATTGACCAAAGCTTGATGAAAATAGGTTGGTTACACTGTTTTATTATTGGTGTCAATAGATTACTAAAAAGAGGTTGGTGACAATGTTTTTTATAAGTTTGTGACAATACGGTTGATTAAACAATATGAAAATAGTGTTCTATAGTTGGTGACAATGTCTTGGTGATGTATAATGTTATGGTGACAATTTTTTTAAGGTTACAATATCATGATGACAATATATTGTCATCAACCTCGTCATTAATAGTTGTCACCAACAATTGTCATCATGAAAATCATTTATTAGCAGAAAAACCTCATTTGTCACCGAGGAAAAGTGTTACTGGTAACTGTCACTGGAAGAAAATCAGTTGTCACACAAATTTTTTTGTCACCAACAATTATCACGAGAAAAAAAGAAAATCAATTGTCACTAGAAAAGATTTTCCCCTAACTGTCACCGGAAAAAAATAAAATGTCACAAAAAAATCAATTGTCACCAAAATAATTGTCACAATTAACTGTCACCAGAAAAATATACTCAATTGTCACCAAAAAATTGTCACCAAATGCAGGCGTTGACCGGAATGGTCAATGTTGACTAGTCAATGTTAAAATTAAAAATGGTCAAAGGGGAAGGATGAAGGGTTAGGGATGGGGAAAGAGGGGTATTTTTGGAAAAAATGGACATTTACTTAATTATGTAAAAAATGTGGACATTTACTTAATTTTGACATGAAAAATGGATATTTACCAAATTTAACCTAAAAAAATTCCCTCTAAACGTTTTACCCAATTATAGTGTGCCACATATACATGATAATGCCACATATTTATCCAAACATTTGTGATTTTATTTTCCATAATTTTCACTAACTTTTATTTGGTAAGAACATCTAACCTAATTGGCAAGATTGGAAAGATTGACATTTTAGTTTTTATTTTTAATTTAATTTTTCTTTCTGTCAATTTCACCAATTCATCCATTATTCACCTAAGGTTGTTTCTTTTTATTTCTATAAGATAATTCTACCTGTGGAATTTATAAACTATTGTAAAATGAGATTTGATTTTTTTTTATTATGTTAGTAATTTCTTCTTTGTTATAACATTATATATTTTTATTAATTAACTCAATTATATTAATTAATTGAAATTATAGGTATAACCAAATATATTCTTATTTTAAATAAAATAAATTACTAAATAATTTTGGATATTTTTTGACATATTTTTTAAGTTTGATTAATTTTTCAATTAAAATAATTTGATTTTTTTTCATTGAGTATCTTATTAAGTTTGATTTTTTATTCTCATAAAAGTGTTTATATTAGGAGATATCATTTAAAAAAATTACATTACTAAATACTTCAGTTAATAATTTTGGGACATATATGAGATATTGAGACCTGATAGATTTTATTTAGTTTAATTTTTTTTTTCAGTTCTACATTCAGTAACATTTCACGATGGGTTGCATATCATTTTTATAAGATAAAATTTAAGTTACCGTTTATGTAAGAGACTATAATATTATTTGACTTATTTTTATGCTTCATTTTTTTCATTCATTTATTTTAGAAGTAGGGAAATGACTTAAAATAATATCGACTATTAGATACGAACAAAAAAAATAAGAACAATTTTTATAAAAACATAATACAAACTATTAACATATACACCAAAAATAATACAAAATTTAAAGTTGATAAAAAATAATACAAACTATGAACTTTCGAATTAAAATAATACAAACTATCGGAGATTCTGAAATGATTATCTCTGACACCCAGATTCGTCATGTCTTTAGGGAAGCCAACCGAGCTATTGACCGCCTCTCGCACCTTGACTTTGACTTCTCCGGTTCCTTGACTCTTGACGACTCTACGCTTCGCAATTTCATCCGCTTGGATGTTTGTGGAATTCATTACTCTCTCTCTAGCAAGGAACTAGACAATTATTTTAATTTATGGAAACCCTAGTGCTTCTAAATCAACGCGCTCACACACGCTCTTTTCTCTGTCCCGAGGAAACCACCGGCCGCCATGCCCATCTCCTGCCCTCCGCCTTGGCCATCCCGCACCAGCGCCCGATTCCCCTCTCATCGAACCCAATCGCCTTAGGTCTCTCCGTCAACCTGCAAGGGCGTGCCTTTAGTTGCAGTGGCCATGCATGTTCACCAAATCCCTCCGTTTGGAGTTTTTCCTAGCCCGGATCGCAATTGGGAGGGTTATCCCTTCAATTGGAACTGGCCTGACTCGGTTGGGGCTCCTTGCAGTGCTCTCATGACCTGTTACCAGGCCTTATTGATTTAGGAGGGGGTGTTGTGCTGGTCGGACGGCGCGGGTCTCTTCTCTCTTTGACGTTCCTGGCTTTTCTCGCGGGTCTCTTGTCTGTTGATGTGCTTTTCGATCTCGGCTATGCAACTATTCTCTGTAAGTCCCTCTCTCTCCAATCTACCAAAAATCTACTGCGCATCTACTCACCGGCATAAACTCTATTTAAACACACTCACCGTGTGCATTTGGACTCATCGTCCCTTTTCCAGTTTACTTACTGCGTTTTTTCTTGATTACAATTATATGTGCTCCTTTTCTCCCCTATTTCGGTTTCTTATGTCCTTCATGTACGATCTGACAAAAAATCAAGCCCCGAAGGCCATTCGAGTGTGCTGGGCGGCCAACCGCCCCACTGTTTGTTGTGCTGCTGCGGTTTGGGATGCTATTCCTTGTGTTATTTTAAGTATTAATGCTTGCTTGTCTCCCCTATTATCTCATCAGATTTACTTACTGCTTATTACGCATTTGTTTGCCTGCATTTAGTGTCTGTTTTGGAAGGTCTACTCCTTCTGCTTTGCATTCTGTTTCTGTTGCAGGGCTCTCAACGCTCCCTCTGTTGCTGGCGCTGCTTGTTGTGATCTCACCCATACCAACACTTACCTGGGTTCAACCATTGGCTCAAAAGCCCTATGTCTTGATCTTAATAGATTACTTGCACTGCTATTTTCCCTTCGCTCACTGTTCGATCTCCATGGTTGCTCTGCTGCTGCGTACTATGGCTCACGGGCCGTACAAAACATGTACAAAATTCATCCCAAGCCCTACAAGGCAAATTTACATACAAATATCAACATCAATTGCAAGGCCTTTAAGGCTAAGTTAACAATTAAATGTTATATTACATTCCGGTTGTTTTGTATTACTAAACTCACATTATGCAATTCAAGCTTTCTTTTTTGGGTTGAAATTCATCCTTTGCCGGTTTCTGTACTACGCCTCCCAGGTGCTGATTACATACTTCAACTCCACATATGCACAACTCACCTTAATGGCTCACAAGACTTCCAAAAATTTAATCACAGCTCTCATATGACTCACAAGGCTCAATACTCACACCCCTGCGCAGACACGACTTGCTCAAATTGTATTACTCTTTTATATATACAAAATTTGATCAATAATGGGTATTTTAATCAAAATTGTACAAATCATGTGTTGGCCTTGTTGCAGCAAGTCTATTTGTATGGCTTCCCTTGCCTTTATTTCATTTGGCAAACGCGCCTATACAAGGCAATCCCCTAAGGTTTCACCAACCAACATATGAGGTCCTTGCCGGACATCTTCTCTTCTCACGAAGATTTGACTCCAATCAAAATGGGTTTAGTAATATACGAGTTTCAACTCCAAATCGAAAATAGACTCTTACAAAACATGAACATTGGTCTGGTTGTGTTTTTTGGAACTGGTACCTACCATTTGGATAATCATCGACTTAAATTAGTACAAACAGATCATCAAAAGCGCTTTCTATGAATATATGTTCTTGGAACTCCCTAGGTATCCAGAGTCGTAACTTCTGGAAAAATGTCAATATTTTATGTATAAACAATAATATCAATGTTCCAGCACTGCTAGAAACTAAGACAAATAAAGTTCCTCGTGAATGTGTCTGGCGGAAATGTGGATTCACAAACATCGCTTTTGACCCGGGCTTGGGATTTTCTGGTGGTATTTGCTTACTTTGGAAGGATATCCCCTCCTCCCAAGGTTCTATAGAACTCATTTTGGTTCACCACTATTTCATCCATTTCAATTATTTGGACTATGTCACTCATCGGAGTGTTGCTTTCCTGGTAGTTTATGCCCTACCGGACGAACGACGAAAATCATCCTTTTGGGAATCTATCTCTCTATACATTCAAACGTTACTCATTCCGTTATGTATCATGGGGGACCTACACGAAATTAGTGCCCCAGCGGACAAACTAAGAGGGGTCTATCCTTCCGTTGCGAAATTCAATCGCTTAAATGACTTAAAGAGTAACCTCTTTTTGCTCGATGTAGCATCGTATGGTAATCAGTTTACCTGGCAACGTAAATGTAACGGTGTAGTTACCTGTCCAGAAAGGATGGATTGTCTACTGATCCATTCGGACGTACTGACTATGTTTGATTCACTTCGAACTCAGATTCATCCGTTCACAAGATCTTATCATGCACCGATTTCCACCGATTTCCGTCACAATATCCAGCCAAAAAATAGACCGTTCAAATTCAAACTGGCTTGGGCTTCCAGAGCCGATTACATAAATCTGGTTTCTCAAGACTGACGTTTGGACTCAAAGGGTTCATTTATGTTCAAACTGGTACAAAAAGCAAAGTTACTGAAGAAGCTTTCCAAAGCTTGGGATAAAAATACTTTTCGCAATATTAACAACCAAATTCAAGTCACTGACCAAAAGCTACTTCAATTACAAACTTCGTTAATTACCAATTATAATACAAAGGATATTCAAATTCTTAAGCAGCTGCTAAACAAAAGAGAACGTATGTTGGATTCAAATTCGGAGCCAGAGGGCCAAAGTAAAACATGCCAAATTGAATGACTCCAACTACTTTCACAAGATAGCTACGACCAAACGAGGTCGGAAACTGATCAAGTCTTTTCACTTCCAAATGGTGAGTTGTCGGCGGACTTTCATATAATTCAACAAGAGTTTGTAAAAGATTTCAAAATACGGTTCATGTTAGCTTCAGTGGGTGGGTGTGATCTGGCCTTAGACTTAGCGGTTATCCCGCCATTGGTATCTCAAGCAGACAATGCAATGCTCTCAACTCTCGTGACCAAAAATGAGATTAAAGCAGCAGTTTTTTCTATGAACCCAGATAAGGCTCCAAGCCCAGATGGTTTCCCGGCTGGTTTCTACCAAAAATTTTGGCCAACAGTGGGCCCTTCTGTAGTGAAGGCAGTAAAGGCATTTTTTACTAGTGGCAGACTCTTACGATAGATCAAACATACATTTATTACCTTACTACCAAAATGTGATGATCCCTATTCGGTCAACCATTACATGCCCATCAGTTTGTGCTCTACGATCTACAAAATTATAGCGAAAGTTATTTCTGCTAGGCTAACCAAGATTTTCGACAAACTCATTCACCCACTTCAGGGAGCTTTTACAAAAGGGAGATCAATTCAGGATAATATCCTTATTGCTCATGAAGCTTTGCACTCTTTTAGGCTTAAGAAAGGCCGAACGGGGATGGTTGCTTTGAAGTTGGATATGGAAAAGGCCTACGGCCGTATTGAGTGACCTTTTCTACTCCATGTTTTGGCCAAGTTTGGGTTTAACGACCTTTTCATCAGCCGCATTAAGGAATGTTTTTGAACGATTTCCTACTCGGTATTAGGCAACGATGAACCGACCACAGTTATTGAACCGTCTAGGGGGATCAGACAGGGAGATCCTCTATTTCCATTCCTCTTTATCTTATCTTTTGAAGTACTTGCTCGTACTCTACATCATCACGGGCAAGTGAATTCGGACCTTGGCATCTCTTTTGGCCGACCGGGTGTTAAGGTTCCTTTTCTAGCTTTTGCATATGGTATTCTTATCTTCTGTAAAGCTTCACATTCGGCTTACACCTCCGTGTTCTCTATTTTAGACCGATACTGCTTCATCTCAGGCCAAAAAGTCAATCTGCATAAATCCAGCTTCCAAGCATCACCCAATACGTCTACAACTGCTATTACGGCTACAATCATTGTGCTTGGTATTTCGCAAGCGAATAATTTCGATAAATATTTGGCTTGTCCCATAGTGAATGGTGAAACTAATAGGGATACCTTCGAACCTTCCTGCAGAAGGACGAATGGGTCCTTATCAAAGCAAATCTCCGTGCGAAACCAATTTTTCTAATGCAAGCTTTCTTACTTCCATCACATATTCTTCATGAGCTTGACAAAGTTTATAGACAGCTCTTTTGGAACAAAAGTACTAAAGCTGCACTGCTTATTAGTTAGGATAAAATCTGCTCAGATACAATGAAAAGGGGTCTTGGTATCCATAAAGCTGAGTATATGAACATAGCACTGCAAATGAAGCTTCTATGGAAGATTATTTCTGAACCAGACAACATCTGGGCTCGTGTAGTCTCGCATAAATATCTTAAAGGGCACGATCTGCTCAGCTACCAAAAAAAGGGTCTTTCATCTTGGCAGTGGAATCGTCTTATGTTAACCATTCTAGAATGGCTCACCGGAAAAGGCTTGTCGGTAGTACCCATAGGTCCCCGGTTCGATCCCCGTAATGGCCGCTCTTTATTTACCTATTCAAGGAATCGTCTTATGTCTGTCAGGCCTAAGTTCCAGCAGGCCCTTTAGTGGAGTGTTGGAAACGGCCAGACCATTGACTTTTGGTCACATAACTGGGCCTTCTTAAAACCATTGGAATCCAGAATATTGCAACCTATATCGGAATCCCTAACGGGTATAAAGGTATCTCACTTCATCAACACAGAAGGTCAGTGGAACAGACCGTTAATAACCGCCTCTTTAACAAATATTATGTCTAAAGAAGATATCGACTTTATAATGAGCAGCACTCTACCTAATAATCCAATGACAGATCGTCTTTATTGGGGTCCAAGCAATAATGGTTGGTTTTCAACCAGCTCTGCAAACTTCTTATTATCAGAACATGCTGGGTCGACCACTTTTAACTGTGGTTGGATTTGGGATCTGCACGTGCCTCCTAAAGTACGTCATTTCCTTTGGAAAATCTCTCGTGATGGTCTTCCAACCACTCTCAGATTACAAAAATCGCATGTGGCCGTGCCGTCTGGTTGTGCCTTCTGTGTTAACTCTAGTGAATCGGTGGCTCGCCTTTTCTTTGAGTGCCCTATGGTGACCAACCTTTTACAAGCTTTACATATCCGAGTTTCGAGGGCTCTTGCAACGAGTTTCGGAGTGGGTGTAGTGCTTCCACTTATCGATATCAAACATGCAATTGTTACCAAATCTTTTATTGATCTAACCTCAGCGTGATGGGCCTTGTGGTTCTTCAGAAACCAATTAGTGTTTAACCACACCAACACAATAACTATAAACGAAATAATTCTGCTCTATACTACAAGTACTCATTGTTGAAAACAAACAAAGAAACTATAGGGCTATCAACTTACTTTATTGTGGTCTTAGCACTGATGAGTTTAACCGTATTTCCTATTGTAGGTCAGCTAAAGAGATTTGGGACAAGTTGGTCGTCACCTATGAAGGAACGAGCCAAGTGAAAGACACCAAGATCAGCATCTTCCTTCGAAAGTATGAGCTCTTCAAGATGAAGTCTGATGAGTCAATCAAAGCCATGTTCACTCGATTCACAGAAATCACCAACAACCTTGACTCTCTC
The DNA here is from genome assembly GCA_037127255.1 of Persicaria tinctoria. Classification (NCBI taxonomy): domain Eukaryota; kingdom Viridiplantae; phylum Streptophyta; class Magnoliopsida; order Caryophyllales; family Polygonaceae; genus Persicaria; species Persicaria tinctoria. The sequence continues at coordinate 10,917,327 of JBANSL010000007.1, read as the reverse complement.
GGCAAGAGCTTTACTAACGTTGAGAAAGTGAGGAAGATACTGAGGTGCCTTCTAAAGGAGAAATGGGGTCCAAAAGTAACAGCTATAGAGGAAGCCCAGGACCTCACCACTCTACCCCTTGACGACCTCCTTGGAAAGCTGATCACGCGTGAGATGATCCTTAATGAAGACGATGGAGAACTTCCAGCTAGCACCAAGAACTTGGCACTCAAGTCTAAGAAGGATGAGTCCAAGGATGGATCTGATTCTGAAGATGAGGATGACGATGAGGATGATCCTTTTGCTCTTATCACAAGAGGCCTTGCTAGAATTCTCAAGATGAAGAAGCAATTCAACAACAATGATGGATCAGAGTCTTCAAAATTTCGAGATCATCTTGTAAAGGACTGTCCTCAAAAGACAAAGAGCCAGCCCAAGAAAGGTGACAAATGGAAGAAGAAAGCTATGGTGGCTACTTGGAGTGATTCCGACTCTGACTCCGACGATGAGAAGGCCAACATCTGTCTTATGACCTCAGAAAATGAATCCCACGATGAAAAGCTTGAAGCTACTGTAAGAGAACTAATGGAAAGTCCAAAAGAGGTATTATCGGAATTCCTTTCAAATATGATTGCCAATGAAGAGAAGCTTATTGCCCAAAGTAACATTCTTATTAAGAGAACTGTGGATCAGGAGAAAACTATTGAGGATCTGTCTATGAGGGTCAAAGGTCTTGAAGCTTCTTATTCAGGTCTTGACATTAAAGTCAAGACGCTTGACTCGGAGAAATCTGAACTCAAGCAAGATCTCTCATCTCTAAGAAATGTGCATCATGACTTAGAGAACGAGAAGATCTCCCTGAATAATAAGATTCTAGACCAACAGACAGCCCTCATAAGTTTTACCAAGTCCAAAGGCACTCTCGATAAGATGTTGGGTGAGCAACAAAGCTCTCTAAACAAAAGTGGTATCGGTTACAATCCAAAGTTTTTAAAGAAGCAACACATTACCACTTTTGTAAAGGCTAAAGGAAGCAGAACCTCTCCTATATGTCACCACTGTGCTAGAAAGGGACATGTAAAAGAGACCTGCCCTTATAGAAGAAAGGATCCTTATATTATTCGCAATACATTTCCTGTTCATTTGAGAAAAGAACGGATAACACAAGTTTGGGTCCCAAAAGGCACTATTTTACCAAATATGGTTTACCCCAACAATGGATCCAAATTTGCTTATTGGTCTAGCCACAAAGGTTGATGTTTGTTTTGCAGGAGATCACCAAAGTGAAAGAACACAAATGGATTATTGATAGTGGTTGCTCGAGGCATATGAGTGGGAAGAGTTCTCTCTTTCATGATCTAAAGGAGCAATCCACGGGAACAATCACTCTTGGTGACAAAGGGAAATGCGACATTTGTGCAGAGATGATACAGGTGAAGTTATTCTGACTGCATACCGTTACAACAACATATACGCTGTAAATGCTGATCAAGTGGCACAAGGAAGCTTAACCTGTTTAAAGGCCTTGACGGACGATCCAAAGCTTTGGCACAGGAGACTCGGTCATGTGAGTCCACATACACTACAGAAGCTTGTGTCCAAAGGACTTGTAAGAGGGCTACCTGAGATGGACTTCAAAGGTATTGACATGTGCAATGCTTGCACACGAGGTAAACAAACACGTAGCTCCTTCAAACCCAAAAAGGTTGTAAGTTCTTCTAGACCCCTTGCACTTTTACATATGGATTTATGTGGTCCTATGCGAGTCAAATCTCCCAATGGTAAAAAGTACATGCTAGTTGTTGTCGATGATTTTTCAAGATATACTTGGGTTGCATTTTTTAAAGAAAAATCAGAGGCCTTATTTGAGTTTTCAAAACTTTGTAAGGAGTTGCAAACTTTAAGAAATGAGCCCATAGTGTCTATTCGGAGTGATCATGGTAGGGAGTTTAATCAACTTCAATTTGATTTGTTTTGTGCTAAATATGGCATCTCCCATAACTTTTCTGCTCCTAGGACACCTCAACAAAATGGGGTTGTGGAACGCAAGAACCGCACCTTAGAGGATATGGCCAGGACTATGCTTTTAGAAAATGCATTACCTAAAACCTATTGGGCTGAAGCTGTTAACACAGCTAACTATATTTTAAATCGTTGTCTTATTCGTTCCATCTTAAAGAAAACTCCTTATGAACTTTTCAAAGGCTGCAAACCACTTATATCTTATTTTAAACCCTTTGGTTGTACTTGTTTTGTTCATAACAATGGAAAAGATAACCTTGGGAAATTTGATGTGCGTAGTGATGAAGGTATATTTCTTGGCTATTCCACGAGTAGCAAAGCTTATAGAATCTTCAATAAAAGGACCCAGGTAGTTGAAGAAAGTATACATGTTATTTTTGATGAATGCAATGATGGTGCTTTGAGTGAAAGTGTTGCAGATATAGATCTTAATATTCATGAAGAGAACGAGGAAGGTGATGTTACTGCCACCAAGAACACAGAGAAGAAGAACATGCAGGAACCGATTCTTAACACTGAAGAATTGGCCCAAGGTGTTGAAGATGCGTCCAAAGCCCTTGGTGTCCAATCCAACAGTGTTGAGACGTCTGAAACTGCTGTATCAGAACCTAACAGGACAACGGAGTCAGATGTACCACAAATCAACCCTGATGATGTGACGAATCAAGGAGCTGAGACTAGCAAAAGGAAATTCAAATACTCCTCATCACACTCATTAAAGGATATCATTTCTGACCCTACTTCTAGTGTTCAAACTCGTTCTAAACTTAAAGATCTTTGTGCTTTTAACGCGTTTGTTTCTCTTATTGAGCCAAAGAAGGTAAATGAGGCACTTCAGGAGCCAGACTGGATTATAGCTATGCAAAGTAAACTCAATGAATTCGAGAGGAACAAAGTCTGGACTTTAAAGCCTAGACCAAAGCATCAATCAGTCATTGGCACTCGATGGGTGTTTCGAAACAAGTTAGATGAGAATGGCAAGATTGTGAGGAACAAGGCACGACTTGTTGCTCAAGGCTACAATCAAGAGGAAGGTATTGACTACGAGGTGACCTTTGCTCCCGTAGCCAGGCTTGAAGCCATTCGCATTTTATTAGCATTTGCATCTTTCATGAGCATAAAGTTATATCAAATGGATGTCAAGTGTGCTTTTCTTAATGGTTTTTTAGAAGAAGAAGTTTATGTTGCTCAACCCCCAGGTTTTGAAAGCTCAGAATTTCCCAATCATGTTTACAAACTTGACAAGGTGCTTTATGGTTTGAAACAAGCCCCAAGAGCTTGGTACGAGCGCTTGTCAAAATATCTTTTAGAAAATGATTTTAAAAGGGGGTTGATCGACAAGACTCTTTTTATCAAGACCAAAGGAAAGGACATTTTGGTTATTCAAATTTATGTTGATGATATATTATTTGGTGCTACTAACACATCTTTGTGCAAGGAATTTTCTGACATTATGTGCAGTGAATTTGAGATGAGCTTAATGGGTGAACTAAACTTCCTTTTGGGGTTACAAGTTCATCAATCCAAGAAAGGGATCTTCGTCAACCAAAGCAAGTACACTAAGGATCTCTTGAAAAAGTTCAAGATGGATCAATCCAAAGCAGCCAAGACTCCCATGAGCTCAACATTGTCTCTAGATCAAGACAAGACTGGAACAAGTGTCAATCAAAAGGAGTATCGAGGAATGATTGGATCTTTATTATATCTCACGGCTAGTAGACCTGACATTATGTTTAGTGTTTGCATGTGTGCTAGGTTTCAAGCTGATCACAAAGAATCTCACCTCGTGGCTGTGAAGAGGATCTTTCGATATCAATGGCACTAAGGAACTTGGACTATGGTACCCAAAGCAAAAGGATTTCACTTTAATTGGATATTCTGATGCAGATTTTGCAGGCTACAAGGTGGATAGAAAGAGCACATCAGGATGTTGCCAATTCTTAGGAGCATCCTTGATCAGCTGGCACTCAAAGAAGCAAAATTCAGTCGCTCTATCCACTGCAGAAGCCGAATACATTGCAGCTGGAGCTTGTTGCTCCCAAATCCTTTGGATAGCTCAACAAATGCGAGATCTTGACATCAACCTCAAGGGTATCCCAATTAAGTGTGACAATACAAGTGCCATATCCATCACTAAGAATCCTGTTCAACATTCAAGGACCAAGCATATTGATGTAAGACATCATTTCATTAGAGATCATGTTGAAAAAGGTGATGTGTCCATATCTTTTATTTCTACTGATTATCAATGGGCTGACATTTTTACTAAGCCTTTGGCAGAGGACAGGTTCACCTTCATTAGACGAGAGATTGGGATGCTTGACAAGGATGCACTTTCGTAGGGGGAGCTTTCCCTATACGAAAGATAAACTCCACTCAGTGTCAAGACCTTTGAGAGTTATGTCAAGGTCTGCTAACTGAACAGTGGAGTACATATAACGGATCATATATTTTTGGTTAATATCTTTTTAGATATTTAATCAATTATATTTGGTTTAATCGGATTTCAAAAATTGCCTATTTCTATGATTTCCTTAACCGTTAAGATATTTTAATTATGGAACTAAATTGGTTTGTGTTTAGTCCGATTTTTATGGTAATTTGAATTCAAATTTGAATTTGAAAATCCTTCAACTTGGCAAGGTAATGATTTCTTTCCTTGGAACCCTAAACCCATCCCATCAATCTGTCACCCTCTCTCTCTACTTAAACCAAATCTGTACCCGACTACAACCCACACTCTGATTTTATCCAAACCCTTTCCACTCTTTCATCTTCAACCTCTCAAAGAAACCCTAACCGACTACCTCCATGGCACCCAAAACCAAGAAAGCCGTCACTCCCAAAAGACTTGGCGCCACCCCCAAGGGACGCCAGGCCACTGCTACTTCTCCCACACCCGAACCTCCTACTCAAGCCATCATCCCAGCAGTTGTCCAGAGCACCGTCAAGTCGAGCTCAGCCACGGCTCCCAAAGGCTCTCAGAAACGTGCTGCTAAGAAACCCTTGAGTGCTAAACAAAAGGGGAAGAGAAAGATCCTGGCTGAGGAAGAGGATGAGGAAGAAGAGGAAGACGACCTTGATGCTGCCTTGGAAAGAGATGCTGCCAGGGAAGCCGAGGAGGAGGCCTTGAGACAGAAAAAGGCAGATGAGGAGGCCGAGCTTGCTAAGAGACTGGCCGAGGAGGAAGCTGAGCGAATTCGGAAGGAAGCCGAAGTCGAAGAGGTTCCATCTGAGGTGGAGCCTGAGGAAGAAGAAGAGGAAGAGGAAGAGCACGAGGGATCCGGAGAGGACGAGGAACCTGAAGGTGATGAACCGGGGTCCGGTGAGGACTCGGGGTCTGAGGAAGAGGAGGAAGAATCCCCTTCTCCCTCTCCTCCTCCTCCACCGTCTCCGAAGAAGCGGAAAGCCCCTGCTCCAGTCAAGCCTCCATCCCCTAAGCGTACCAGGAAGGGCCCTGTCAAGAGTCTTGTAGCGCCTGTCAAGAGAGTTGCTCCAACTGTTGCGCGCAGAAAGAACGCAGACCCCCCGGCCTATATCCAAGTAAATCAATCCTTGCCCTCCTCTTGGTTTCAAGATGCTGAGACTGCTGGTAAGTGGGTAGACGAGTTTAGAACTCGTAAGATTAGTTGTTCTGATTTTTTAGATGTCGAGTTCTTTGAAGCTTTGAAGTTACCTTGCATTGAGCTCCTTAAAAAATCCCTTGCCTGGAACCTTATTAATCTTGAGACTGTTTACTACCCCGAGCTTACCCGACTTTTCTACATAAACCTAAAAGCCAAAAGTGATCCTAATGGTTGGTCTTTGGAGTCTGTCGTCAAAGGGGTTAGAATCTCTCTCAACTCCAATGACTTTGCAGACTCTCTAGGCTTACCTACCCCTGTTCCACCTGCTCAAGTAAACCCCTCAAAAGAAAACTGCATCATCCTAGCCCGAGCCAAATATCTCCTACCCGAAGCGTCCAACAGCACCTCAAAACAACTCACCCACTCATCCCTAACCCTTGAGGCAAAAATTATCTTTAACATCATTGTTAGATGCCTCTGTTGTTGCAGGAGTAAGTCAAGTATAGAATAGAATATGGTTTAGAACGACTCCCCTGTCTCAGCAAATAAATACAAGACTTCCTCCCGTTGTAGTAAGAGAAAGTCAGGATCGAATCCACGAGGAAGCACGTCAGCAGTTCTTTAGTAGCTGTATATCTCACAAGCAGCGGGAGAAAGACACAGAAACAAACACAGAAGCAGAAACAAATAATCCCGGCAAGGGCAACTAAAATAAAAGCAAATAAACAAAACAAAGACAGAAATAAAAAAATAAAGATGAAAGCAAAGACAGAAAGTAACTCGAGGACACAGAAGCTGGTCGATCTCGACAAGCTATCCTCTAGGTCGACAAGACAGTAATGAAAACAGAAAGTAAAGAACAAAAGCAATCAACTCGACAAGATCAGGCAACTCGACCTCGACAAGAGGTACTCGACTTCGACAAAGAAAGGTAAAGACAGAAACTTGAAAATCGACAAAGACAGAAGCAAATCAACTCGACCTAGACGAAGCCCTAACCTAGACGAAGCCCTACTCGACTTCGACCACGGTTCCTCGAGATCGACAAGATCTCCTCTAGGTCGACTAAAACAGTAAAAGACAGAAATTTAAATTGCAGAATTTCGAAACACAGAACTTAGAGAAACGAAGTAAATTCAATATATTAAAAGACCTCCAAGGTTAGGGTTTCAACACCACAACGGTAACCATGCAAAACAATACATAAAGGCATAAAAGATCATGCTTTCCATCAAATAACTTTCGTCATTAACAACTAGGCATATAGAGGCTCTCGCATAAATCCTAATTGTTACTAACCCTTTTTCACATAATTAATCCAAGTTGCATTAAGATCACTTTCGCTTCAATAATACAAACAAGGATCACCTTAAACTCTCGCAAAAGAATCATGCTTTATAGGGATAGAAGATGAATTGCACAAAAAGATCTGACCTTTATCGCATCGCCTCACATGGCCACCGTCGGGCTCACCCCAGCCCCAGAAGTGGGTGGACTACTCACGGCTCATCGCAGTAACAGACATTGATTGATGAAAGAAACTGAATTGCATAAACTATATTCAAAGCCTTTGCAATCCTGGCAATCAACTTTCGCAAACCGCCAAAACCTTAAAACCCTCAAACTCCTAAAACTGTATCTGAATGGAACTAACTAACTGTGTCTTTGAATTGGATGATTGAAAAACCAGCCCCTAGGGCCTTATTTATAGGCTTCATTCCCTAGCTAATCTAGGAAAGAAGATATCTATCTATATCTAAAATTATATCTACTTGCTTTAAAGATAAATAAAATGTTTAATGGAATTAAAATCCATAAGGGAAAAGATAAAACTAAATATGGAAATATGTCTTCATGTTGATAGATCTTGCTCCTTGATGATAGAACTTTGATAGATCGGATAGAATCTTCGGTCAAGTCGACTCCTTCGCGCCCAAGGAATCCAAATCTTAGTCGAACAGCTCACGTCGAGAAGATTCTGGAACTGGCTCTAGTCGACTTCGAGGAAGCTTCGTCGACCTCGACAAGGGTGGCTCGTCGAGTGGACTTCCTCGGGTTGGTGTGCTCGATGTGGCTCGGACTGGGCTCCTGGTGCTTGTCGACCTCGAGTAACCCTTGTCGATGTCGAGTAGACTGGCTCGCCGACTAGGGTTTCTCGAGCGTCTTTCCTCGATGGGCTTCGGATCTGGACTCAGGCTCGTCGATCTCGACCAACTGCTCCTCGAGATCGACCAGGGTTCGTCGGAGATGGCTCTGGTGGGCTTGTCGAGGACTCCTCCTCGGACTTGCTCTGGGTCTCTTGTCGATCTCGACAAAGGTTCGTCGAGATCGAGTAGATCTGGTGCTCGGCTTCTCCTCCTCGGCTTCTCGGGCAGCTCTCTTCCTCGTCAACTCCGGACATGTGGATTGGGCTTCGTCGACCTCGACCAGGGCTTATCGAGGTCGAGTAAGGTCCCGGAGTCTGGGTTGTCTGGCTTGCTCGATCAGGTCTCGTCGATCAAGGTTGGTCGGCCAAGTCTTGTCTAGGTCGAGTAGACTTACTCGAGATCGAGTAGACCTGACTCCTAGACTTGTTCCGCTGCTTTGACCTGGGACTTCTGTAGTGGTTTTCCGAGCTTTTCCGACCTTCTGTAGAATTGCTGTAAAACGCCTCGATTTCTGCGATCTAAACAGAAACTGGTGTAGATTCCATAATTTGGCAAATAAACATAAATTACACAGATTCTGTACTATCTAATCCCAAATGAATGTAATGTATACAGAAATCGATATAAAAGTTGCTGTAAAACATGGCAGATTCCGCTCACAACAAACACCCCATACTTAAGCTTGCTTGTCCTCAAGCAATACTTTTATTTGTCATTCAGGGGAAGAAATCAAAACTCTCAACATATTAGATTCATTCTCATATAACCCTGCAATCAATTACCATCCTCGAAAAGGTACTAGTGTCACAGATTCATGCATGTGCAAATATACAAAAGCAACATCTACTCACAAAAGGAGGGTTATGCACAAACAATCTATACGTGACAAAGCATTGATAATCAAGAAGACTTTAATTTAAGCTCATGAAGGAGTAGATTGGTAAAAGGCTAAAAGGTGGGCAATTTTTGGCAATGTGGTGCTTTTATGATCCGGGGAAATGGAGTATTTTCCAAACTGAATTTCCACATTCCTTCTTCCTTTGATTCATCACCTTTCATAATGCTTTTATTCATAATAATGCTTTTACCTCTCTAACCTTAGCACTGCCTTCTCGCGAGTCGCAAACATGGGTGTCATGAATGGCCCCGGATACTTAGTGCGTCGGACTCCTCACAATGTGTCCCATCTCTCCAAACTATTATCTCAGAGAGCAGGGTCAATCTACCTTTATCTCCTGAGGTGATTGGATTTTCTTTCGCTCATTAAATTTTCCATATATTCCAAACAATTTCCTTCCAAACTCCAAATATGATATATAACACAACAACCATATAACATCTCCATAATGTAACATCATTCTCAACATAATCCCCGGATAAGGTAAAGAATGGCAAATATTTTAGATCATGTGGAGCAATATTTGAAATAAGGCATATTTATGGCTTTTGTGATGCATAAGCATAGGTAAGGCTAGGAATAAACACTGAGCATTATATGGAAATATAAAGTCCTCCATCATCTTATCATGCAATTTGTCAAAAGCAATTTCAAATTTTACCTCCTTTCATGGTTTTCAAGAAAATATGCACTTCATTGTGACTTCCCTTTACTAGGCAATTTCATGCTATATCTCTAATGAATCCAATTTTGCATCGTCGAGTTCAATATTACACTTCCATGACATTTATCAAAAATTTCAAATTTCAATGGGGGTCATTTTTCTTTAAATTTTGGAAAACATGTATATAAGCACATAAGTCAATAATGCATTCCAAAATAGCCATGTAGCAATTCAAAGAAATAATGCACAAGTAATGTCAAATATAGCAAATATGCATAAAGTAAGCCCTTCCCTCACCCCATACTTAAACATTACAGTGTCCCCACTGTATAAAAACAAGGTAAAGGGTAAAGAAAGAAACTCACAAGACATGTGTGCAGAGCTGCAAAATTTTGAATGGAGCACCTCCTAGTCCGAGTATGACTATAGCTTTGATTCTATCCATGGACCTGAAAAGTAGAAGACATATGCCAACAAAACAAAAACCAAAAACAATGTTCAAAACCAAAAACAAAGTCTCAAATGTCCTAAAACGTCTATGTACATGCTCTAGATTTTATAGTCGCTAGGCCGACTTTCATTTATGCTCAAGGTGGCATCTGTAGAGCCCATGTAGCTTGGGCCTCAAATAAGACTCCATTCTTGTCCATCAGCTGTAATCCTCCAGAATGGATCTTATTTACTACGAACGGTCCCATCCGCTTCTTGTTGAATTTGTTTGGAAACCAATGATCCTTTGATTTAGAGACATAGAGCTTGTCTCCAACTTCATACTCCTTAGGCTCGTCATTGGAAATCCTGCACAATCGCACATACCAAGGCAAACCTCTCCCATGTATAGATAAATCTTTAATGGAAATAGGAGAAGAAAGATCCATACCTTTGCTTACCTTCGCAGAAACGGAATCGGGCACCACGGTGTTTGGTCGATCTCGACTAGGGCTCCTCGAGATCGACGAGTCTGCTGGTCCTGGTGGGGGTCTGGTCGAAGAGTCAGAAGTCGAGGAAGAACAAGTCTTGTCGACCTCGAGTTGGCTGGTCGACCTCGACAAGGGATCTGGTCCTGGTGGCTAGATCGAGGAGGAAGAAGTCGAGGAAGGGGGCTTGTCGACATCGACAAGACTGGTCGACCTCGACGAAGACTTTGGCTCTGGTGGCTTGCTCCTCGAGAAAACAGGGTCTGGTGGCGCCGATTGGTGGTCGACCTCGACGAGCCTTGTCGAGATCGACGAGGGTTTCTCTCCTGGTTGCTGCGGCGTCGAGGAAGCAGGGACTGGTGGCTCCGAGTGCTGGTCGACATCGAGTAGCTTCCTCGAGATCGACAAGGGCTCTGGTCCTTGAGTTGGCAGCGTCGAGGAAGACAGGTCTGGTCTCCCTGAGTTTTGATCGATCTCGACAAGATCTTTGTCGATCTCGAGTAGGGCTGGTTCTTCCGGTTTGCTGCTCGACGAAGCTGGTGCTGGTGGAGTCGCCTTGGTCTGGTCGAGATCGACTAGGGTTCTACTCGATGTCGAGGAGCCCTGGTCGATCTTGACCCCATACTTAGCTCCTGTGTTCTCCTTGAGAATTGCCATGATCTCCTCCACCTGGGCCTCCATGTCCCTCTTTTCCAGCTCTTCAGGGGTCATATTCCTGACCTTGGGTTCCCCGCAGGTGATGTAGCCAGCTGAGATAGATTCGACCTCTTCCATTGGACCCGTATATCTTTCAGTTTCGTTGAAGGAATACTCAATTACTTCATCGCTGATGTTGAAGGTGAGCACTCCTTTCCGTACACTTATGTTGGCATCCACAGTCGCCAAGAATGGTCTCCCTAGAATAATTGGACAAGCAGGATCTTCTTGCATATCAACAATTAAGAAATCAGCAGGGACGAAGAATTTACCTACTTGTACTGGGACATTTTCCACCATGCCTGTTGGAATGACCACCGTATTGTTGGCCATGTATAGTCTAGCATCCACAGGCTCCAGGGCACCTATCTTAATCTTGGACCAAATCGTTAAAGGCATAATACTGACACTAGCTCCAAGATCACATAGGGCATTAATTTTGTATGGACCAAATCCAATAGTTATAGCAAACTTACCTGGATCCGGCCTCTTCTCCAGTATGTCCAGATGGCTGCACTCCTCTGTGATTTCTGCCATCGATCGCTTTTTTCTCAGAATCTCTTTCAGGAACTTGACATAGGACGACATTTCATTGAGAGCTTCTGTGAAAGGGATGGTGACGTTGAGCTTTTGAAGCATCTTGATGAAGCGCTGAAACTTTTTCTCCGCCGGGTCCTTTAGAGATTTTGTTGGGAAAGGCAGCTTCTTTTTCTGAGTCGGAGCTAGAACAGACGTCGGAGTTGCTGCAGATTTCTCGACCAGGGGCTCCTCGACATCGACCAGACCTTTGTCGACATCGACCAGATTGGGCCCAGTCGAGTTGCTGTTCGGCGTAGACGACGATTCTGGAGATTTCTCCTCGACCTCGAGTAGACCTTTGTCGAGGTCGACTAGGCTCTGGTCGAGATCGACGACGGGTTTGTCGACCTCGACTTGCTGTTCCTCGCTGTTCTGCTGCTTCCCGACCTCTGGCTCTTGAAGTTGATGGCCGCTTCTGAGTTTTACAGCAGCGATGTGTCCAGTCTTTCCCTTCGGATTTGGTTCTGGAGATCCAGGGAGAGCGCCTGACTGTCTGGGGATTCCTGCTGCTAGCTGACCAATCTGTGTATCAACTGATTTCCGCCAGATATCAATTTCCCCAAGCCTAGAGTTGACACCTTGCATCTGAGTATAGACGGAGTTGAAAGATTGCCTAGTTTCAGCGTGATTCCTCCGCATCTCCTCCAGGACTGTCTGTATATCATCCTTTTTCTGGTCCCTTTCAGGATGTCCTGGAGCTCTGTAGGGCGGGGGATTCCTAGGGACTCCTTGGTTCCACTGTGGTTGCCGAAACCTTTGGTCCCCCATGTAGCGATTGGGACCCCCTGCGTAAGCTGCTTCCTCATGATGCTCTGCCAGCCTGACTTGCTCTGTGTGTGGGCACTCAGGAGTGGTGTGCCTTTGCGATCCGCATTCTATGAAAGGCTGGTTGACAGAGAGATACTTTATTTGCTTGATGAGCTTCCTATTCTGATCTCTGTAGTATTGCTCCCTGACATCTGGATCAATCTCCTTAGGAGGCTCGTATAGGGGCATGGATGGTGCTGGCCTGGCGTATGGGTTCTCTTCATAGGTTACAGTAGACCCATACTTGTTGTCGTAGGTAGTGAGCTTCTCTAGCACACCCCATGCGTCACTTGGAGGCATCGTCAGATACTCATAGCGAGTATAATTGTTGATTCTGTCCTTAGTGACTTGATCCAGCGAGTTGAAGAAGATCTCATGTATGATGTAGGGTGGCTGTCCATGAGTAGGGCAAGATCGTAGTAGTTCCTTGTAGCGCTCCCATGCCCTTGCTAGCGGTTCCCCTTTCTGCTGTTTAAAGGCGGTGATTTTCTGGCGGAGATGTGCTGTTTTGGCTGGTGGAAAGAATTTGTTCAGGAACTCTTGCTCTACTTGGGCCCAGGTTGTTAGTGATCTTGCTTTCAGCCCTTCCAGCCATTTCAGTGCAGGCCCAGCAAGAGACCAGCGAAAAGATTTCATCTTGACATATTCCAAGGTTGTACCTTCTGCAAGAGTACGGCACATATCATGAAAATTAGTAATATGTTCAAGAGGGCACTCATTAAATCTGCCGTAAAAGGCATTATTTTTAAGCTCTATAAGAAATTGAGTGCGAATTTCAAAAGAGTTTTCAGGGATTAGAATCGCCGATTCAGGCACGACGAGTGTTGGATGCATATAATCCTCTGTTGTGGTTGGATATTGGGCAAGCTCAGCTTCTTCTTGCCTTGCGCGTTCAGCTTCTTGTTCCCTTCTTGCTCTCTCAGCGGCGAGAGCGGCATTGTTGGCTTCTATTTCCGCCCTAAGCCTCTGGATCAGCTGCTCCTGTGTTTCAGCGGCCGACATGGCTCTTTGCAGTTTATTTCTGACGTGTAGAAGGCGCTCTGGGTCGTCTAAGCCGTAATACTCAGGTGGGAGACCAGAACGGCGCATACACCTGAAAAGTGACTCAAAGAAACAGTGACATCTGACTACCTAAGGCGCGAATGATTGCTTCCCCAGCAACGGCGCCAATTTGTTGTTGCAGGAGTAAGTCAAGTATAGAATAGAATATGGTTTAGAACGACTCCCCTGTCTCAGCAAATAAATACAAGACTTCCTCCCGTTGTAGTAAGAGAAAGTCAGGATCGAATCCACGAGGAAGCACGTCAGCAGTTCTTTAGTAGCTGTAAATCTCACAAGCAGCGGCAGAAAGACACAGAAACAAACACAGAAGCAGAAATAAATAATCCCGGCAAGGGCAACTAAAATAAAAGCAAATAAACAAAACAAAGACAGAAATAAAAAAATAAAGATGAAAGAAAAGACAGAAAGTAACTCGAGGACACAGAAGCTGGTCGATCTCGACAAGCTGTCCTCTAGGTCGACAAGACAGTAATGAAAACAGAAAGTAAAGAACAAAAGCAATCAACTCGACAAGATCAGGCAACTCGACCTCGACAAGAGGTACTCGACTTCGACAAAGAAAGGTAAAGACAGAAACTTGAAAATCGACAAAGACAGAAGCAAATCAACTCGACCTAGACGAAGCCCTACTCGACTTCGACCACGGTTCCTCGAGATCGACAAGATCTCCTCTAGGTCGACTAAAACAGTAAAAGACAGAAATTTAAATTGCAGAATTTCGAAACACAGAACTTAGAGAAACGAAGTAAATTCAATATATTAAAAGACCTCCAAGGCTAGGGTTTCAACACCACAACGGTAACCATGCAAAACAATACATAAAGGCATAAAAGATCATGCTTTCCACCAAATAACTTTCGTCATTAACAACTAGGCATATAGAGGCTCTCGCATAAATCCTAATTGTTACTAACCCTTTTTCACATAATTAATCCAAGTTGCATTAAGATCACTTTCGCTTCAATAATACAAACAAGGATCACCTTAAACTCTCGCAAAAGAATCATGCTTTATAGGGATAGAAGATGAATTGCACAAAAAGATCTGACCTTTATTGCATCGCCTCACATGGCCACCGTCGGGCTCACCCCAGCCCCAGAAGTGGGTGGACTACTCACGGCTCATCGCAGTAACAGACATTGATTGATGAAAGAAACTGAATTGCATAAACTATATTCAAAGCCTTTGCAATCCTGGCAATCAACTTTCGCAAACCGCCAAAACCTTAAAACCCTCAAACTCCTAAAACTGTATCTGAATGGAACTAACTAACTGTGTCTTTGAATTGGATGATTGAAAAACCAGCCCCTAGGGCCTTATTTATAGGCTTCATTCCCTAGCTAATCTAGGAAAGAAGATATCTATCTATATCTAAAATTATATCTACTTGCTTTAAAGATAAATAAAATGTTTAATGGAATTAAAATCCATAAGGGAAAAGATAAAACTAAATATGGAAATATGTCTTCATGTTGATAGATCTTGCTCCTTGATGATAGATCGGATAGAATCTTCGGTCAAGTCGACTCCTTCGCGCCCAAGGAATCCAAATCCTAGTCGAACAGCTCACGTCGAGAAGATTCTTGAACTGGCTCTAGTCGGCTTCGAGGAAGCTTCGTCGACCTCGACAAGGGTGGCTCGTCGAGTGGACTTCCTCGGGTTGGTGTGCTCGATGTGGCTCGGACTGGGCTCCTGGTGCTTGTCGACCTCGAGTAACCCTTGTCGATGTCGAGTAGACTGGCTCGCCGACTAGGGTTTCTGCAGCGTCTTTCCTCGATGGGCTTCGGATCTGGACTCAGGCTCGTCGATCTCGACCAACTGCTCCTCGAGATCGACCAGGGTTCGTCGGAGATGGATCTGGTGGGCTTGTCGAGGACTCCTCCTCGGACTTGCTCTGGGTCTCTTGTCGATCTCGACAAAGGTTCGTCGAGATCGAGTAGATCTGGTGCTCGACTTCTCGTCCTCGGCTTCTCGGGCAGCTCTCTTCCTCGTCGACTCCGGACATGTGGATTGGGCTTCGTCGACCTCGACCAGGGCTTGTCGAGGTCGAGTAAGGTCCCGGAGTCTGGATTGTCTGGCTTGCTCGATCAGGTCTCGTCGATCAAGGTTGGTCGGCCAAGTCTTGTCTAGGTCGAGTAGACTTACTCGAGATCGAGTAGACCTGACTCCTAGACTTGTTCCGCTGCTTTGACCTGGGACTTCTGTAGTGGTTTT
Organism: Persicaria tinctoria; assembly: GCA_037127255.1. Classification (NCBI taxonomy): domain Eukaryota; kingdom Viridiplantae; phylum Streptophyta; class Magnoliopsida; order Caryophyllales; family Polygonaceae; genus Persicaria; species Persicaria tinctoria. Next base: position 10,901,776 of record JBANSL010000007.1, on the reverse strand, counting down.
CTGAGCTTTTCCGACCTTCTGTAGAATTGCTGTAAAACGCCTCGATTTCTGCGATTTAAACAGAAACTGGTGTAGATTCCATAATTTGGCAAATAAACATAAATTACACAGATTCTGTACTATCTAATCCCAAATGAATGTAATGTATACGGAAATCGATATAAAAGTTGCTGTAAAACATGACAGATTCCGCTCACCACAGCCTCTTACCCCGTCTCAACTCTGGCTCACTCCTAACCGACAATGCCATGGTCCTGCTCTACCGCATTCTAAATGGCCTTGATCCTGATCTGGCCAACACTATCCTTGGAACCATGGCCCATGCCAGAAAAGCTCGAAAAGGCTCTCCCCTCCCCTTTGCTACCCTTTTGACCCCTATCTTCAAAGCTTCTGGAATTGATGTCAAAAATGAAGAGCAGCTGCGTCATACGGGTATGTTCGACTCTAAAGGCCTTGAAAAGATTGGCATCACTCGGTCTCCCCAAGGGACCTTGAGTCTTGCCACTCCTTCAAAAGCCTTTCCCACTGCTCCAGCTTTCGATGAACGCATGGACAACCTAGAGTTGGGCTTGGAGGAAGTTCGCCTGGATATTAAGGAGCTGCAGACGGAGGTGATGACGAAGATGAGCGGGATTTCAACGATGCTGGAAGGACTGTGGACGAGGCTCACTGATGATGCTCTGGATTGACCAAGCCTAAACCTTAACCCACCCTATCCCAACCTGAAACTTATTACTTTGCTGGTTTTTGGAAACTTTTTCAAAACTTTTGGTAACTTTTGGTGACTGTTTTCCTCCGCCCTTTGTTGAAAGACAAAAAGGGGGAGATGATCATTAGACCTTGAAAACCCCTGTTTAAAGGTCTTGGAAGACCTTGCTTTTTGATTTCTGGTTTTCGATTGGATGTTTTCTTACTTAAAAAAATTATTTGATCCAACATTGGTCTAACCCTTGCAGGTACTTAGTCTGTTTTTTATTATGATTTATTTGTTTGACTAAGTTGCAGGGATGCACAGGTTTTGTCTTTCATCAAGGGGGAGATTGATAAGTCCCTCCCTTGATGAAAATCGGAAAAGATGTTCCAAAGGCTTTGACAGGATATTTGTGTCAAAGGCCTTGGAGCGTTAACAGTTGATGAAATACAAAACCTATCTTATTATTCGTATATTATTTTATCTTATTATATACTTCCTTTATATTATATATATATTCGTTGGACTAACTGTTTCAGGAAGTATTTTCGAGATTATAACCTTCCTTTATAGAGTTATTGAGGAGATCTATTTCAAAATGGATCATGGCTTCCAAGTGTCCATATATAGAAGATTGAAGAATCAAGCCTGATTCATGGAGCGTTGGTGAAGATCCTCAGGCGCCATTCCACTCCTATATAAAGGAAAGATAGAAGAAGACAGAGATAACAAGAACGTACAAGTGCTACACACGAGCTTCAATTCATTCAAGCAATCTGTCTTCCAAGTGTCTCTCTGCAAAGCGCTCAAATAGTTTGTTGTTTATTTCAAAGCCTTTGAGAGTCACTGTGAGCTTATAGGATATATTTATTTCAAGTGTTACTCGAGAGTTTATAACTCGGGAAGTTGCACTAGGCTATTGATTTGCGAGAGTTAGAGGATTGTACTAGATAGCTGAGAGAGGTGGGGCTCTTCTAGATTGGTCTAGGACTCCAAGGGAACGTGAGTTGACTAGATTGCAATTGTATAGGAGAGAGGCTTCTCGGTGAGCTATTAGGATCCTAAGCTAAGCGATCAATAAAGCCTTTGAATCCTAGGGTTGTGGAAGAACCCTAGGCGGGGACGTAGGCCAGTTGTGCTGAACCTCGTAAACAATTACTCGTGTCCTTTATTTATTTGCTTTACCTTATTTCCGCACTTGGTTCGAATTGTTTAACTTTGTGATTCAGGTATATCTCAAAGGTTTTGGTTCCAGCTCCAAAAGTCTTGAGACTTTCTGCGAAAAACGGGCATACTCTATTCAACCCCCCTTCTAGAGTATTTCTATATTACATTGTTTTAATTTATCGAACCTTCAATAATATAGTGGTGACAATGTACTTAGTTTGTGACAATATAGGTTGGTGACAGTGTTATGTCGTTGATGACAATATATTACTTATAAGAGGTTGATGACAATATGGTGGTGACATTATTTTGTAGTTGGTGACAATACATACGCTCGAGAAAATAATATGGTGACATTGTTCCACAAGAAAAAATTCCACCACCAATCGTCACCAGAAAAAAAAAATCAATTGTGACTAAAAAAGTTTCCCGTAACTATCACCGGGAAAAATAAAATGTCACAAAAAAGTCAATTGTCACCGAAATATTTGTCACAAACAACTGTCAACAGAAAAATATACTCAACTGTCACCGGAAAAATTGTCATCAAATGCATATGTTGTTGGTGACAATATTACTTATAAGAGATTGATGACAATAGGGCGATGACAATGTTTTGTAGTTGATGACAATACGTTCGAGAAAATAATATGGTCGATCACAATATGGTCAATAATAGAGTTGGTGACAATATCTTGGTGATAAATACGGGTTGGTGACAATGTCTTGGTGATAATCAATTTTTTTTTATTGGTGACACTATCTTGGTGATATTTAGTATGGTGACACTATCTTGGTGATATTTATTATGGTGACAATATCTCCGTTCTTTTATTGGTGACACTATCTTGGTGATATTTAGTATGGTGATGACACTTTTTTTGATTACATGGTCTTGGTGACAAATATTTGTTGAAATAATATTTTGATGACAATAGGTTGATGACACTATTTTATTGTTCATGACAACATATTACTAAAGTAGGTTGGTGACAATAGTGGGTGGTGATAATGTTCTCTGTTTATGGATAATAGATTGGTGACAATGTTTATTTTTAGTTGGTGACAATTGGTTTGTGACAATGTTTGGTGACAATGTTCACTTGTTGGTGAAAATAATTTGATGACAGTGTTTCATAGTTGTTGACAATAGGCTGGTGACAATGTTTTGGTGACAAATGGAATTTATGTTGTTATTTTTTGATTGGTGACAATTGGTAGAGTTATATATTCTGTTTTGGTGACAAATGGAATTTATATCTCATTTAGCTATAAAGTAATTTTCATTATCCTTCTTTTCAATTGTAGTGGAAATTGTGGTATGTATATCATCAAATATATCGAGAGTCTTGCATTTCATGGTGGTATTGAAGCTATTTCAGACAAGTATATGGACATGTATAGAGAGAGGATGACTATAGAGGGTCTTGCTATTTTGGATGTTAAGTATGAATGTCTCAACTGTTCCACTTTGTTTTGATATTTTTACAAGTTGATGTAGTCTGACAATTAAGTATTACAAAGTTAAACTTTACATCAAATTTCATCTACTTAGGGTTATTATTGTAACAAAAATGCGTTAATATTAGATGACAAATGTGATGTCATTATAGTATTGTACATCGAATTATTCGTTTGCTCAAGTTTAGCCCCTCTAGGGTCTATGCTCCCCTAGTTCTAGAGTTTCAATTTCATAACAAAAATGCGTTAATATTATATGACAAATCCGATAACATTGGTATTGTACACACATTTTAGGGTGTAGGGTTTGGCCCTAAACCCTAAAGACTAAACCCTAAACCCTAAACTATATTGTACATAAAATTTTCGTCTGCTCAGGTTTAGCCCTTCTTGGGTCTATGATCCCCTTGTTCTAGGGTTTCAGTTTTGTAAAAAAAATGTGTTAATATTAGATGACAAATGTGATAACATTAGCATTGTAAACATTTTAGTTTGATGAAAGTGCTTTGTAGTTGGTGACAATTGGTTGGTGACACTGTTTTGTCGTTGGTGACAATTAATTTCTAAAAATAGGCGGTTGACACTAGATATATTGTTGACAAAGTTTTGTAATTGGTGATAGTAGATTATTGACCAAAGCTTGATGAAAATAGGTTGGTTACACTGTTTTATTATTGGTGTCAATAGATTACTAAAAAGAGGTTGGTGAGAATGTTTTTTATAAGTTTGTGACAATACGGTTGATTAAACAATATGAAAATAGTGTTCTATAGTTGGTGACAATGTCTTGGTGATGTATAATGTTATGGTGACAATTTTTTTAAGGTTACAATATCATGATGACAATATATTGTCATCAACCTCGTCATTAATAGTTGTCACCAACAATTGTCATCATGAAAATCATTTATTAGCAGAAAAACCTCATTTGTCACCGAGGAAAAGTGTTACTGGTAACTGTCACTGGAAGAAAATCAGTTGTCACACAAATTTTTTTGTCACCAACAATTATCACGAGAAAAAAAGAAAATCAATTGTCACTAGAAAAGATTTTCCCCTAACTGTCACCGGAAAAAAATAAAATGTCACAAAAAAATCAATTGTCACCAAAATAATTGTCACAATTAACTGTCACCAGAAAAATATACTCAACTGTCACCAAAAAATTGTCACCAAATGCAGGCGTTGACCGGAATGGTCAATGTTGACTAGTCAATGTTAAAATTAAAAATGGTCAAAGGGGAAGGATGAAGGGTTAGGGATGGGGAAAGAGGGGTATTTTTGGAAAAAATGGACATTTACTTAATTATGTAAAAAATGTGGACATTTACTTAATTTTGACATGAAAAATGGATATTTACCAAATTTAACCTAAAAAAATTCCCTCTAAACGTTTTACCCAATTATAGTGTGCCACATATACATGATAATGCCACATATTTATCCAAACATTTGTGATTTTATTTTCCATAATTTTCACTAACTTTTATTTGGTAAGAACATCTAACCTAATTGGCAAGATTGGAAAGATTGACATTTTAGTTTTTATTTTTAATTTAATTTTTCTTTCTGTCAATTTCACCAATTCATCCATTATTCACCTAAGGTTGTTTCTTTTTATTTCTATAAGATAATTCTACCTGTGGAATTTATAAACTATTGTAAAATGAGATTTGATTTTTTTTTATTATGTTAGTAATTTCTTCTTTGTTATAACATTATATATTTTTATTAATTAACTCAATTATATTAATTAATTGAAATTATAGGTATAACCAAATATATTCTTATTTTAAATAAAATAAATTACTAAATAATTTTGGATATTTTTTGACATATTTTTTAAGTTTGATTAATTTTTCAATTAAAATAATTTGATTTTTTTTCATTGAGTATCTTATTAAGTTTGATTTTTTATTCTCATAAAAGTGTTTATATTAGGAGATATCATTTAAAAAAATTACATTACTAAATACTTCAGTTAATAATTTTGGGACATATATGAGATATTGAGACCTGATAGATTTTATTTAGTTTAATTTTTTTTTTCAGTTCTACATTCAGTAACATTTCACGATGGGTTGCATATCATTTTTATAAGATAAAATTTAAGTTACCGTTTATGTAAGAGACTATAATATTATTTGACTTATTTTTATGCTTCATTTTTTTCATTCATTTATTTTAGAAGTAGGGAAATGACTTAAAATAATATCGACTATTAGATACGAACAAAAAAAATAAGAACAATTTTTATAAAAACATAATACAAACTATTAACATATACACCAAAAATAATACAAAATTTAAAGTTGATAAAAAATAATACAAACTATGAACTTTCGAATTAAAATAATACAAACTATCGGAGATTCTGAAATGATTATCTCTGACACCCAGATTCGTCATGTCTTTAGGGAAGCCAACCGAGCTATTGACCGCCTCTCGCACCTTGACTTTGACTTCTCCGGTTCCTTGACTCTTGACGACTCTACGCTTCGCAATTTCATCCGCTTGGATGTTTGTGGAATTCATTACTCTCTCTCTAGCAAGGAACTAGACAATTATTTTAATTTATGGAAACCCTAGTGCTTCTAAATCAACGCGCTCACACACGCTCTTTTCTCTGTCCCGAGGAAACCACCGGCCGCCATGCCCATCTCCTGCCCTCCGCCTTGGCCATCCCGCACCAGCGCCCGATTCCCCTCTCATCGAACCCAATCGCCTTAGGTCTCTCCGTCAACCTGCAAGGGCGTGCCTTTAGTTGCAGTGGCCATGCATGTTCACCAAATCCCTCCGTTTGGAGTTTTTCCTAGCCCGGATCGCAATTGGGAGGGTTATCCCTTCAATTGGAACTGGCCTGACTCGGTTGGGGCTCCTTGCAGTGCTCTCATGACCTGTTACCAGGCCTTATTGATTTAGGAGGGGGTGTTGTGCTGGTCGGACGGCGCGGGTCTCTTCTCTCTTTGACGTTCCTGGCTTTTCTCGCGGGTCTCTTGTCTGTTGATGTGCTTTTCGATCTCGGCTATGCAACTATTCTCTGTAAGTCCCTCTCTCTCCAATCTACCAAAAATCTACTGCGCATCTACTCACCGGCATAAACTCTATTTAAACACACTCACCGTGTGCATTTGGACTCATCGTCCCTTTTCCAGTTTACTTACTGCGTTTTTTCTTGATTACAATTATATGTGCTCCTTTTCTCCCCTATTTCGGTTTCTTATGTCCTTCATGTACGATCTGACAAAAAATCAAGCCCCGAAGGCCATTCGAGTGTGCTGGGCGGCCAACCGCCCCACTGTTTGTTGTGCTGCTGCGGTTTGGGATGCTATTCCTTGTGTTATTTTAAGTATTAATGCTTGCTTGTCTCCCCTATTATCTCATCAGATTTACTTACTGCTTATTACGCATTTGTTTGCCTGCATTTAGTGTCTGTTTTGGAAGGTCTACTCCTTCTGCTTTGCATTCTGTTTCTGTTGCAGGGCTCTCAACGCTCCCTCTGTTGCTGGCGCTGCTTGTTGTGATCTCACCCATACCAACACTTACCTGGGTTCAACCATTGGCTCAAAAGCCCTATGTCTTGATCTTAATAGATTACTTGCACTGCTATTTTCCCTTCGCTCACTGTTCGATCTCCATGGTTGCTCTGCTGCTGCGTACTATGGCTCACGGGCCGTACAAAACATGTACAAAATTCATCCCAAGCCCTACAAGGCAAATTTACATACAAATATCAACATCAATTGCAAGGCCTTTAAGGCTAAGTTAACAATTAAATGTTATATTACATTCCGGTTGTTTTGTATTACTAAACTCACATTATGCAATTCAAGCTTTCTTTTTTGGGTTGAAATTCATCCTTTGCCGGTTTCTGTACTACGCCTCCCAGGTGCTGATTACATACTTCAACTCCACATATGCACAACTCACCTTAATGGCTCACAAGACTTCCAAAAATTTAATCACAGCTCTCATATGACTCACAAGGCTCAATACTCACACCCCTGCGCAGACACGACTTGCTCAAATTGTATTACTCTTTTATATATACAAAATTTGATCAATAATGGGTATTTTAATCAAAATTGTACAAATCATGTGTTGGCCTTGTTGCAGCAAGTCTATTTGTATGGCTTCCCTTGCCTTTATTTCATTTGGCAAACGCGCCTATACAAGGCAATCCCCTAAGGTTTCACCAACCAACATATGAGGTCCTTGTCGGACATCTTCTCTTCTCACGAAGATTTGACTCCAATCAAAATGGGTTTAGTAATATACGAGTTTCAACTCCAAATCGAAAATAGACTCTTACAAAACATGAACATTGGTCTGGTTGTGTTTTTTGGAACTGGTACCTACCATTTGGATAATCATCGACTTAAATTAGTACAAACAGATCATCAAAAGCGCTTTCTATGAATATATGTTCTTGGAACTCCCTAGGTATCCAGAGTCGTAACTTCTGGAAAAATGTCAATATTTTATGTATAAACAATAATATCAATGTTCCAGCACTGCTAGAAACTAAGACAAATAAAGTTCCTCGTGAATGTGTCTGGCGGAAATGTGGATTCACAAACATCGCTTTTGACCCGGGCTTGGGATTTTCTGGTGGTATTTGCTTACTTTGGAAGGATATCCCCTCCTCCCAAGGTTCTATAGAACTCATTTTGGTTCACCACTATTTCATCCATTTCAATTATTTGGACTATGTCACTCATCGGAGTGTTGCTTTCCTGGTAGTTTATGCCCTACCGGACGAACGACGAAAATCATCCTTTTGGGAATCTATCTCTCTATACATTCAAACGTTACTCATTCCGTTATGTATCATGGGGGACCTACACGAAATTAGTGCCCCAGCGGACAAACTAAGAGGGGTCTATCCTTCCGTTGCGAAATTCAATCGCTTAAATGACTTAAAGAGTAACCTCTTTTTGCTCGATGTAGCATCGTATGGTAATCAGTTTACCTGGCAACGTAAATGTAACGGTGTAGTTACCTGTCCAGAAAGGATGGATTGTCTACTGATCCATTCGGACGTACTGACTATGTTTGATTCACTTCGAACTCAGATTCATCCGTTCACAAGATCTTATCATGCACCGATTTCCACCGATTTCCGTCACAATATCCAGCCAAAAAATAGACCGTTCAAATTCAAACTGGCTTGGGCTTCCAGAGCCGATTACATAAATCTGGTTTCTCAAGACTGACGTTTGGACTCAAAGGGTTCATTTATGTTCAAACTGGTACAAAAAGCAAAGTTACTGAAGAAGCTTTCCAAAGCTTGGGATAAAAATACTTTTCGCAATATTAACAACCAAATTCAAGTCACTGACCAAAAGCTACTTCAATTACAAACTTCGTTAATTACCAATTATAATACAAAGGATATTCAAATTCTTAAGCAGCTGCTAAACAAAAGAGAACGTATGTTGGATTCAAATTCGGAGCCAGAGGGCCAAAGTAAAACATGCCAAATTGAATGACTCCAACTACTTTCACAAGATAGCTACGACCAAACGAGGTCGGAAACTGATCAAGTCTTTTCACTTCCAAATGGTGAGTTGTCGGCGGACTTTCATATAATTCAACAAGAGTTTGTAAAAGATTTCAAAATACGGTTCATGTTAGCTTCAGTGGGTGGGTGTGATCTGGCCTTAGACTTAGCGGTTATCCCGCCATTGGTATCTCAAGCAGACAATGCAATGCTCTCAACTCTCGTGACCAAAAATGAGATTAAAGCAGCAGTTTTTTCTATGAACCCAGATAAGGCTCCAAGCCCAGATGGTTTCCCGGCTGGTTTCTACCAAAAATTTTGGCCAACAGTGGGCCCTTCTGTAGTGAAGGCAGTAAAGGCATTTTTTACTAGTGGCAGACTCTTACGATAGATCAAACATACATTTATTACCTTACTACCAAAATGTGATGATCCCTATTCGGTCAACCATTACATGCCCATCAGTTTGTGCTCTACGATCTACAAAATTATAGCGAAAGTTATTTCTGCTAGGCTAACCAAGATTTTCGACAAACTCATTCACCCACTTCAGGGAGCTTTTACAAAAGGGAGATCAATTCAGGATAATATCCTTATTGCTCATGAAGCTTTGCACTCTTTTAGGCTTAAGAAAGGCCGAACGGGGATGGTTGCTTTGAAGTTGGATATGGAAAAGGCCTACGGCCGTATTGAGTGACCTTTTCTACTCCATGTTTTGGCCAAGTTTGGGTTTAACGACCTTTTCATCAGCCGCATTAAGGAATGTTTTTGAACGATTTCCTACTCGGTATTAGGCAACGATGAACCGACCACAGTTATTGAACCGTCTAGGGGGATCAGACAGGGAGATCCTCTATTTCCATTCCTCTTTATCTTATCTTTTGAAGTACTTGCTCGTACTCTACATCATCACGGGCAAGTGAATTCGGACCTTGGCATCTCTTTTGGCCGACCGGGTGTTAAGGTTCCTTTTCTAGCTTTTGCATATGGTATTCTTATCTTCTGTAAAGCTTCACATTCGGCTTACACCTCCGTGTTCTCTATTTTAGACCGATACTGCTTCATCTCAGGCCAAAAAGTCAATCTGCATAAATCCAGCTTCCAAGCATCACCCAATACGTCTACAACTGCTATTACGGCTACAATCATTGTGCTTGGTATTTCGCAAGCGAATAATTTCGATAAATATTTGGCTTGTCCCATAGTGAATGGTGAAACTAATAGGGATACCTTCGAACCTTCCTGCAGAAGGACGAATGGGTCCTTATCAAAGCAAATCTCCGTGCGAAACCAATTTTTCTAATGCAAGCTTTCTTACTTCCATCACATATTCTTCATGAGCTTGACAAAGTTTATAGACAGCTCTTTTGGAACAAAAGTACTAAAGCTGCACTGCTTATTAGTTAGGATAAAATCTGCTCAGATACAATGAAAAGGGGTCTTGGTATCCATAAAGCTGAGTATATGAACATAGCACTGCAAATGAAGCTTCTATGGAAGATTATTTCTGAACCAGACAACATCTGGGCTCGTGTAGTCTCGCATAAATATCTTAAAGGGCACGATCTGCTCAGCTACCAAAAAAAGGGTCTTTCATCTTGGCAGTGGAATCGTCTTATGTTAACCATTCTAGAATGGCTCACCGGAAAAGGCTTGTCGGTAGTACCCATAGGTCCCCGGTTCGATCCCCGTAATGGCCGCTCTTTATTTACCTATTCAAGGAATCGTCTTATGTCTGTCAGGCCTAAGTTCCAGCAGGCCCTTTAGTGGAGTGTTGGAAACGGCCAGACCATTGACTTTTGGTCACATAACTGGGCCTTCTTAAAACCATTGGAATCCAGAATATTGCAACCTATATCGGAATCCCTAACGGGTATAAAGGTATCTCACTTCATCAACACAGAAGGTCAGTGGAACAGACCGTTAATAACCGCCTCTTTAACAAATATTATGTCTAAAGAAGATATCGACTTTATAATGAGCAGCACTCTACCTAATAATCCAATGACAGATCGTCTTTATTGGGGTCCAAGCAATAATGGTTGGTTTTCAACCAGCTCTGCAAACTTCTTATTATCAGAACATGCTGGGTCGACCACTTTTAACTGTGGTTGGATTTGGGATCTGCACGTGCCTCCTAAAGTACGTCATTTCCTTTGGAAAATCTCTCGTGATGGTCTTCCAACCACTCTCAGATTACAAAAATCGCATGTGGCCGTGCCGTCTGGTTGTGCCTTCTGTGTTAACTCTAGTGAATCGGTGGCTCGCCTTTTCTTTGAGTGCCCTATGGTGACCAACCTTTTACAAGCTTTACATATCCGAGTTTCGAGGGCTCTTGCAACGAGTTTCGGAGTGGGTGTAGTGCTTCCACTTATCGATATCAAACATGCAATTGTTACCAAATCTTTTATTGATCTAACCTCAGCGTGATGGGCCTTGTGGTTCTTCAGAAACCAATTAGTGTTTAACCACACCAACACAATAACTATAAACGAAATAATTCTGCTCTATACTACAAGTACTCATTGTTGAAAACAAACAAAGAAACTATAGGGCTATCAACTTACTTTATTGTGGTCTTAGCACTGATGAGTTTAACCGTATTTCCTATTGTAGGTCAGCTAAAGAGATTTGGGACAAGTTGGTCGTCACCTATGAAGGAACGAGCCAAGTGAAAGACACCAAGATCAGCATCTTCCTTCGAAAGTATGAGCTCTTCAAGATGAAGTCTGATGAGTCAATCAAAGCCATGTTCACTCGATTCACAGAAATCACCAACAACCTTGACTCTCTCGGCAAGAGCTTTACTAACGTTGAGAAAGTGAGGAAGATACTGAGGTGCCTTCCAAAGGAGAAATGGGGTCCAAAAGTAACAGCTATAGAGGAAGCCCAGGACCTCACCACTCTACCCCTTGACGACCTCCTTGGAAAGCTGATCACGCGTGAGATGATCCTTAATGAAGACGATGGAGAACTTCCAGCTAGCACCAAGAACTTGGCACTCAAGTCTAAGAAGGATGAGTCCAAGGATGGATCTGATTCTGAAGATGAGGATGACGATGAGGATGATCCTTTTGCTCTTATCACAAGAGGCCTTGCTAGAATTCTCAAGATGAAGAAGCAATTCAACAACAATGATGGATCAGAGTCTTCAAAATTTCGAGATCATCTTGTAAAGGACTGTCCTCAAAAGACAAAGAGCCAGCCCAAGAAAGGTGACAAATGGAAGAAGAAAGCTATGGTGGCTACTTGGAGTGATTCCGACTCTGACTCCGACGATGAGAAGGCCAACATCTGTCTTATGGCCTCAGAAAATGAATCCCACGATGAAAAGCTTGAAGCTACTGTAAGAGAACTAATGGAAAGTCCAAAAGAGGTATTATCGGAATTCCTTTCAAATATGATTGCCAATGAAGAGAAGCTTATTGCCCAAAGTAACATTCTTATTAAGAGAACTGTGGATCAGGAGAAAACTATTGAGGATCTGTCTATGAGGGTCAAAGGTCTTGAAGCTTCTTATTCAGGTCTTGACATTAAAGTCAAGACGCTTGACTCGGAGAAATCTGAACTCAAGCAAGATCTCTCATCTCTAAGAAATGTGCATCATGACTTAGAGAACGAGAAGATCTCCCTGAATAATAAGATTCTAGACCAACAGACAGCCCTCATAAGTTTTACCAAGTCCAAAGGCACTCTCGATAAGATGTTGGGTGAGCAACAAAGCTCTCTAAACAAAAGTGGTATCGGTTACAATCCAAATTTTTTAAAGAAGCAACACATTACCACTTTTGTAAAGGCTAAAGGAAGCAGAACCTCTCCTATATGTCACCACTGTGCTAGAAAGGGACATGTAAAAGAGACCTGCCCTTATAGAAGAAAGGATCCTTATATTATTCGCAATACATTTCCTGTTCATTTGAGAAAAGAACGGATAACACAAGTTTGGGTCCCAAAAGGCACTATTTTACCAAATATGGTTTACCCCAACAATGGATCCAAATTTGCTTATTGGTCTAGCCACAAAGGTTGATGTTTGTTTTGCAGGAGATCACCAAAGTGAAAGAACACAAATGGATTATTGATAGTGGTTGCTCGAGGCATATGAGTGGGAAGAGTTCTCTCTTTCATGATCTAAAGGAGCAATCCACGGGAACAATCACTCTTGGTGACAAAGGGAAATGCGACATTTGTGCAGAGATGATACAGGTGAAGTTATTCTGACTGCATACCGTTACAACAACATATACGCTGTAAATGCTGATCAAGTGGCACAAGGAAGCTTAACCTGTTTAAAGGCCTTGACGGACGATCCAAAGCTTTGGCACAGGAGACTCGGTCATGTGAGTCCACATACACTACAGAAGCTTGTGTCCAAAGGACTTGTAAGAGGGCTACCTGAGATGGACTTCAAAGGTATTGACATGTGCAATGCTTGCACACGAGGTAAACAAACACGTAGCTCCTTCAAACCCAAAAAGGTTGTAAGTTCTTCTAGACCCCTTGAACTTTTACATATGGATTTATGTGGTCCTATGCGAGTCAAATCTCCCAATGGTAAAAAGTACATGCTAGTTGTTGTCGATGATTTTTCAAGATATACTTGGGTTGCATTTTTTAAAGAAAAATCAGAGGCCTTATTTGAGTTTTCAAAACTTTGTAAGGAGTTGCAAACTTTAAGAAATGAGCCCATAGTGTCTATTCGGAGTGATCATGGTAGGGAGTTTAATCAACTTCAATTTGATTTGTTTTGTGCTAAATATGGCATCTCCCATAACTTTTCTGCTCCTAGGACACCTCAACAAAATGGGGTTGTGGAACGCAAGAACCGCACCTTAGAGGATATGGCCAGGACTATGCTTTTAGAAAATGCATTACCTAAAACCTATTGGGCTGAAGCTGTTAACACAGCTAACTATATTTTAAATCGTTGTCTTATTCGTTCCATCTTAAAGAAAACTCCTTATGAACTTTTCAAAGGCTGCAAACCACTTATATCTTATTTTAAACCCTTTGGTTGTACTTGTTTTGTTCATAACAATGGAAAAGATAACCTTGGGAAATTTGATGTGCGTAGTGATGAAGGTATATTTCTTGGCTATTCCACGAGTAGCAAAGCTTATAGAATCTTCAATAAAAGGACCCAGGTAGTTGAAGAAAGTATACATGTTATTTTTGATGAATGCAATGATGGTGCTTTGAGTGAAAGTGTTGCAGATATAGATCTTAATATTCATGAAGAGAACGAGGAAGGTGATGTTACTGCCACCAAGAACACAAAGAAGAAGAACATGCAGGAACCGATTCTTAACACTGAAGAATTGGCCCAAGGTGTTGAAGATGCGTCCAAAGCCCTTGGTGTCCAATCCAACAGTGTTGAGACGTCTGAAACTGCTGTATCAGAACCTAACAGGACAACGGAGTCAGATGTACCACAAATCAACCCTGATGATGTGACGAATCAAGGAGCTGAGACTAGCAAAAGGAAATTCAAATACTCCTCATCACACTCATTAAAGGATATCATTTCTGACCCTACTTCTAGTGTTCAAACTCGTTCTAAACTTAAAGATCTTTGTGCTTTTAACGCGTTTGTTTCTCTTATTGAGCCAAAGAAGGTAAATGAGGCACTTCAGGAGCCAGACTGGATTATAGCTATGCAAAGTAAACTCAATGAATTCGAGAGGAACAAAGTCTGGACTTTAAAGCCTAGACCAAAGCATCAATCAGTCATTGGCACTCGATGGGTGTTTCGAAACAAGTTAGATGAGAATGGCAAGATTGTGAGGAACAAGGCACGACTTGTTGCTCAAGGCTACAATCAAGAGGAAGGTATTGACTACGAGGAGACCTTTGCTCCCGTAGCCAGGCTTGAAGCCATTCGCATTTTATTAGCATTTGCATCTTTCATGAGCATAAAGTTATATCAAATGGATGTCAAGTGTGCTTTTCTTAATGGTTTTTTAGAAGAAGAAGTTTATGTTGCTCAACCCCCAGGTTTTGAAAGCTCAGAATTTCCCAATCATGTTTACAAACTTGACAAGGTGCTTTATGGTTTGAAACAAGCCCCAAGAGCTTGGTACGAGCGCTTGTCAAAATATCTTTTAGAAAATGATTTTAAAAGGGGGTTGATCGACAAGACTCTTTTTATCAAGACCAAAGGAAAGGACATTTTGGTTATTCAAATTTATGTTGATGATATATTATTTGGTGCTACTAACACATCTTTGTGCAAGGAATTTTCTGACATTATGTGCAGTGAATTTGAGATGAGCTTAATGGGTGAACTAAACTTCCTTTTGGGGTTACAAGTTCATCAATCCAAGAAAGGGATCTTCGTCAACCAAAGCAAGTACACTAAGGATCTCTTGAAAAAGTTCAAGATGGATCAATCCAAAGCAGCCAAGACTCCCATGAGCTCAACATTGTCTCTAGATCAAGACAAGACTGGAACAAGTGTCAATCAAAAGGAGTATCGAGGAATGATTGGATCTTTATTATATCTCACGGCTAGTAGACCTGACATTATGTTTAGTGTTTGCATGTGTGCTAGGTTTCAAGCTGATCACAAAGAATCTCACCTCGTGGCTGTGAAGAGGATCTTTCGATATCAATGGCACTAAGGAACTTGGACTATGGTACCCAAAGCAAAAGGATTTCACTTTAATTGGATATTCTGATGCAGATTTTGCAGGCTACAAGGTGGATAGAAAGAGCACATCAGGATGTTGCCAATTCTTAGGAGCATCCTTGATCAGCTGGCACTCAAAGAAGCAAAATTCAGTCGCTCTATCCACTGCAGAAGCCGAATACATTGCAGCTGGAGCTTGTTGCTCCCAAATCCTTTGGATAGCTCAACAAATGCGAGATCTTGACATCAACCTCAAGGGTATCCCAATTAAGTGTGACAATACAAGTGCCATATCCATCACTAAGAATCCTGTTCAACATTCAAGGACCAAGCATATTGATGTAAGACATCATTTCATTAGAGATCATGTTGAAAAAGGTGATGTGTCCATATCTTTTATTTCTACTGATTATCAATGGGCTGACATTTTTACTAAGCCTTTGGCAGAGGACAGGTTCACCTTCATTAGACGAGAGATTGGGATGCTTGACAAGGATGCACTTTCGTAGGGGGAGCTTTCCCTATACGAAAGATAAACTCCACTCAGTGTCAAGACCTTTGAGAGTTATGTCAAGGTCTGCTAACTGAACAGTGGAGTACATATAACGGATCATATATTTTTGGTTAATATCTTTTTAGATATTTAATCAATTATATTTGGTTTAATCGGATTTCAAAAATTGCCTATTTCTATGATTTCCTTAACCGTTAAGATATTTTAATTATGGAACTAAATTGGTTTGTGTTTAGTCCGATTTTTATGGTAATTTGAATTCAAATTTGAATTTGAAAATCCTTCAACTTGGCAAGGTAATGATTTCTTTCCTTGGAACCCTAAACCCATCCCATCAATCTGTCACCCTCTCTCTCTACTTAAACCAAATCTGTACCCGACTACAACCCACACTCTGATTTTATCCAAACCCTTTCCACTCTTTCATCTTCAACCTCTCAAAGAAACCCTAACCGACTACCTCCATGGCACCCAAAACCAAGAAAGCCGTCACTCCCAAAAGACTTGGCGCCACCCCCAAGGGACGCCAGGCCACTGCTACTTCTCCCACACCCGAACCTCCTACTCAAGCCATCATCCCAGCAGTTGTCCAGAGCACCGTCAAGTCGAGCTCAGCCACGGCTCCCAAAGGCTCTCAGAAACGTGCTGCTAAGAAACCCTTGAGTGCTAAACAAAAGGGGAAGAGAAAGATCCTGGCTGAGGAAGAGGATGAGGAAGAAGAGGAAGACGACCTTGATGCTGCCCTGGAAAGAGATGCTGCCAGGGAAGCCGAGGAGGAGGCCTTGAGACAGAAAAAGGCCGATGAGGAGGCCGAGCTTGCTAAGAGACTGGCCGAGGAGGAAGCTGAGCGAATTCGGAAGGAAGCCGAAGTCGAAGAGGTTCCATCTGAGGTGGAGCCTGAGGAAGAAGAAGAGGAAGAGGAAGAGCACGAGGGATCCGGAGAGGACGAGGAACCTGAAGGTGATGAAGCGGGGTCCGGTGAGGACTCGGGGTCTGAGGAAGAGGAGGAAGAATCCCCTTCTCCCTCTCCTCCTCCTCCACCGTCTCCGAAGAAGCGGAAAGCCCCTGCTCCAGTCAAGCCTCCATCCCCTAAGCGTACCAGGAAGGGCCCTGTCAAGAGTCTTGTAGCGCCTGTCAAGAGAGTTGCTCCAACTGTTGCGCGCAGAAAGAACGCAGACCCCCCGGCCTATATCCAAGTAAATCAATCCTTGCCCTCCTCTTGGTTTCAAGATGCTGAGACTGCTGGTAAGTGGGTAGACGAGTTTAGAACTCGTAAGATTAGTTGTTCTGATTTTTTAGATGTCGAGTTCTTTGAAGCTTTGAAGTTACCTTGCATTGAGCTCCTTAAAAAATCCCTTGCCTGGAACCTTATTAATCTTGAGACTGTTTACTACCCCGAGCTTACCCGACTTTTCTACATAAACCTAAAAGCCAAAAGTGATCCTAATGGTTGGTCTTTGGAGTCTGTCGTCAAAGGGGTTAGAATCTCTCTCAACTCCAATGACTTTGCAGACTCTCTAGGCTTACCTACCCCTGTTCCACCTGCTCAAGTAAACCCCTCAAAAGAAAACTTCATCATCCTAGCCCGAGCCAAATATCTCCTACCCGAAGCGTCCAACAGCACCTCAAAACAACTCACCCACTCATCCCTAACCCTTGAGGCAAAAATTATCTTTAACATCATTGTTAGATGCCTCTGTTGTTGCAGGAGTAAGTCAAGTATAGAATAGAATATGGTTTAGAACGAATCCCCTGTCTCAGCAAATAAATACAAGACTTCCTCCCGTTGTAGTAAGAGAAAGTCAGGATCGAATCCACGAGGAAGCACGTCAGCAGTTCTTTAGTAGCTGTATATCTCACAAGCAGCGGGAGAAAGACACAGAAACAAACACAGAAGCAGAAACAAATAATCCCGGCAAGGGCAACTAAAATAAAAGCAAATAAACAAAACAAAGACAGAAATAAAAAAATAAAGATGAAAGCAAAGACAGAAAGTAACTCGAGGACACAGAAGCTGGTCGATCTCGACAAGCTATCCTCTAGGTCGACAAGACAGTAATGAAAACAGAAAGTAAAGAACAAAAGCAATCAACTCGACAAGATCAGGCAACTCGACCTCGACAAGAGGTACTCGACTTCGACAAAGAAAGGTAAAGACAGAAACTTGAAAATCGACAAAGACAGAAGCAAATCAACTCGACCTAGACGAAGCCCTAACCTAGACGAAGCCCTACTCGACTTCGACCACGGTTCCTCGAGATCGACAAGATCTCCTCTAGGTCGACTAAAACAGTAAAAGACAGAAATTTAAATTGCAGAATTTCGAAACACAGAACTTAGAGAAACGAAGTAAATTCAATATATTAAAAGACCTCCAAGGTTAGGGTTTCAACACCACAACGGTAACCATGCAAAACAATACATAAAGGCATAAAAGATCATGCTTTCCATCAAATAACTTTCGTCATTAACAACTAGGCATATAGAGGCTCTCGCATAAATCCTAATTGTTACTAACCCTTTTTCACATAATTAATCCAAGTTGCATTAAGATCACTTTCGCTTCAATAATACAAACAAGGATCACCTTAAACTCTCGCAAAAGAATCATGCTTTATAGGGATAGAAGATGAATTGCACAAAAAGATCTGACCTTTATCGCATCGCCTCACATGGCCACCGTCGGGCTCACCCCAGCCCCAGAAGTGGGTGGACTACTCACGCCTCATCGCAGTAACAGACATTGATTGATGAAAGAAACTGAATTGCATAAACTATATTCAAAGCCTTTACGATCCTGGCAATCAACTTTCGCAAACCGCCAAAACCTTAAAACCCTCAAACTCCTAAAACTGTATCTGAATGGAACTAACTAACTGTGTCTTTGAATTGGATGATTGAAAAACCAGCCCCTAGGGCCTTATTTATAGGCTTCATTCCCTAGCTAATCTAGGAAAGAAGATATCTATCTATATCTAAAATTATATCTACTTGCTTTAAAGATAAATAAAATGTTTAATGGAATTAAAATCCATAAGGGAAAAGATAAAACTAAATATGGAAATATGTCTTCATGTTGATAGATCTTGCTCCTTGATGATAGAACTTTGATAGATCGGATAGAATCTTCGGTCAAGTCGACTCCTTCGCGCCCAAGGAATCCAAATCTTAGTCGAACAGCTCACGTCGAGAAGATTCTGGAACTGGCTCTAGTCGACTTCGAGGAAGCTTCGTCGACCTCGACAAGGGTGGCTCGTCGAGTGGACTTCCTCGGGTTGGTGTGCTCGATGTGGCTCGGACTGGGCTCCTGGTGCTTGTCGACCTCGAGTAACCCTTGTCGATGTCGAGTAGACTGGCTCGCCGACTAGGGTTTCTCGAGCGTCTTTCCTCGATGGGCTTCGGATCTGGACTCAGGCTCGTCGATCTCGACCAACTGCTCCTCGAGATCGACCAGGGTTCGTCGGAGATGGCTCTGGTGGGCTTGTCGAGGACTCCTCCTCGGACTTGCTCTGGGTCTCTTGTCGATCTCGACAAAGGTTCGTCGAGATCGAGTAGATCTGGTGCTCGGCTTCTCCTCCTCGGCTTCTCGGGCAGCTCTCTTCCTCGTCAACTCCGGACATGTGGATTGGGCTTCGTCGACCTCGACCAGGGCTTATCGAGGTCGAGTAAGGTCCCGGAGTCTGGGTTGTCTGGCTTGCTCGATCAGGTCTCGTCGATCAAGGTTGGTCGGCCAAGTCTTGTCTAGGTCGAGTAGACTTACTCGAGATCGAGTAGACCTGACTCCTAGACTTGTTCCGCTGCTTTGACCTGGGACTTCTGTAGTGGTTTTCCGAGCTTTTCCGACCTTCTGTAGAATTGCTGTAAAACGCCTCGATTTCTGCGATTTAAACAGAAACTGGTGTAGATTCCATAATTTGGCAAATAAACATAAATTACACAGATTCTGTACTATCTAATCCCAAATGAATGTAATGTATACAGAAATCGATATAAAAGTTGCTGTAAAACATGGCAGATTCCGCTCACAACAAACACCCCATACTTAAGCTTGCTTGTCCTCAAGCAATACTTTTATTTGTCATTCAGGGGAAGAAATCAAAACTCTCAACATATTAGATTCATTCTCATATAACCCTGCAATCAATTACCATCCTCGAAAAGGTACTAGTGTCACAGATTCATGCATGTGCAAATATACAAAAGCAACATCTACTCACAAAAGGAGGGTTATGCACAAACAATCTATACGTGACAAAGCATTGATAATCAAGAAGACTTTAATTTAAGCTCATGAAGGAGTAGATTGGTAAAAGGCTAAAAGGTGGGCAATTTTTGGCAATGTGGTGCTTTTATGATCCGGGGAAACGGAGTATTTTCCAAACTGAGTTTCCACATTCCTTCTTCCTTTGATTCATCACCTTTCATAATGCTTTTATTCATAATAATGCTTTTACCTCTCTAACCTTAGCACTGCCTTCTCGCGAGTCGCAAACATGGGTGTCATGAATGGCCCCGGATACTTAGTGCGTCGGACTCCTCACAATGTGTCCCATCTCTCCAAACTATTATCTCAGAGAGCAGGGTCAATCTACCTTTATCTCCTGAGGTGATTGGATTTTCTTTCGCTCATTAAATTTTCCATATATTCCAAACAATTTCCTTCCAAACTCCAAATATGATATATAACACAACAACCATATAACATCTCCATAATGTAACATCATTCTCAACATAATCCCCGGATAAGGTAAAGAATGGCAAATATTTTAGATCATGTGGAGCAATATTTGAAATAAGGCATATTTATGGCTTTTGTGATGCATAAGCATAGGTAAGGCTAGGAATAAACACTGAGCATTATATGGAAATATAAAGTCCTCCATCATCTTATCATGCAATTTGTCAAAAGCAATTTCAAATTTTACCTCCTTTCATGGTTTTCAAGAAAATATGCACTTCATTGTGACTTCCCTTTACTAGGCAATTTCATGCTATATCTCTAATGAATCCAATTTTGCATCGTTGAGTTCAATATTACACTTCCATGACATTTATCAAAAATTTCAAATTTCAATGGGGGTCATTTTTCTTTAAATTTTGGAAAACATGTATATAAGCACATAAGTCAATAATGCATTCCAAAATAGCCATGTAGCAATTCAAAGAAATAATGCACAAGTAATGTCAAATATAGCAAATATGCATAAAGTAAGCCCTTCCCTCACCCCATACTTAAACATTACAGTGTCCCCACTGTATAAAAACAAGGTAAAGGGTAAAGAAAGAAACTCACAAGACATGTGTGCAGAGCTGCAAAATTTTGAATGGAGCACCTCCTAGTCCGAGTATGACTATAGCTTTGATTCTATCCATGGACCTGAAAAGTAGAAGACATATGCCAACAAAACAAAAACCAAAAACAATGTTCAAAACCAAAAACAAAGTCTCAAATGTCCTAAAACGTCTATGTACATGCTCTAGATTTTATAGTCGCTAGGCCGACTTTCATTTATGCTCAAGGTGGCATCTGTAGAGCCCATGTAGCTTGGGCCTCAAATAAGACTCCATTCTTGTCCATCAGCTGTAATCCTCCAGAATGGATCTTATTTACTACGAACGGTCCCATCCGCTTCTTGTTGAATTTGTTTGGAAACCAATGATCCTTTGATTTAGAGACATAGAGCTTGTCTCCAACTTCATACTCCTTAGGCTCGTCATTGGAAATCCTGCACAATCGCACATACCAAGGCAAACCTCTCCCATGTATAGATAAATCTTTAATGGAAATAGGAGAAGAAAGATCCATACCTTTGCTTACCTTCGCAGAAACGGAATCGGGCACCACGGTGTTTGGTCGATCTCGGCTAGGGCTCCTCGAGATCGACGAGTCTGCTGGTCCTGGTGGGGGTCTGGTCGAAGAGTCAGAAGTCGAGGAAGAACAAGTCTTGTCGACCTCGAGTTGGCTGGTCGACCTCGACAAGGGATCTGGTCCTGGTGGCTAGATCGAGGAGGAAGAAGTCGAGGAAGGGGGCTTGTCGACATCGACAAGACTGGTCGACCTCGACGAAGACTTTGGCTCTGGTGGCTTGCTCCTCGAGAAAACAGGGTCTGGTGGCGCCGATTGGTGGTCGACCTCGACGAGCCTTGTCGAGATCGACGAGGGTTTCTCTCCTGGTTGCTGCGGCGTCGAGGAAGCAGGGATTGGTGGCTCCGAGTGCTGGTCGACATCGAGTAGCTTCCTCGAGATCGACAAGGGCTCTGGTCCTTGAGTTGGCAGCGTCGAGGAAGACAGGTCTGGTCTCCCTGAGTTTTGATCGATCTCGACAAGATCTTTGTCGATCTCGAGTAGGGCTGGTTCTTCCGGTTTGCTGCTCGACGAAGCTGGTGCTGGTGGAGTCGCCTTGGTCTGGTCGAGATCGACTAGGGTTCTACTCGATGTCGAGGAGCCCTGGTCGATCTTGACCCCATACTTAGCTCCTGTGTTCTCCTTGAGAATTGCCATGATCTCCTCCACCTGGGCCTCCATGTCCCTCTTTTCCAGCTCTTCAGGGGTCATATTCCTGACCTTGGGTTCCCCGCAGGTGATGTAGCCAGCTGAGATAGATTCGACCTCTTCCATTGGACCCGTATATCTTTCAGTTTCGTTGAAGGAATACTCAATTACTTCATCGCTGATGTTGAAGGTGAGCACTCCTTTCCGTACACTTATGTTGGCATCCACAGTCGCCAAGAATGGTCTCCCTAGAATAATTGGACAAGCAGGATCTTCTTGCATATCAACAATTAAGAAATCAGCAGGGACGAAGAATTTACCTACTTGTACTGGGACATTTTCCACCATGCCTGTTGGAATGACCACCGTATTGTTGGCCATGTATAGTCTAGCATCCACAGGCTCCAGGGCACCTATCTTAATCTTGGACCAAATCGTTAAAGGCATAATACTGACACTAGCTCCAAGATCACATAGGGCATTAATTTTGTATGGACCAAATCCAATAGTTATAGCAAACTTACCTGGATCCGGCCTCTTCTCCAGTATGTCCAGATGGCTGCACTCCTCTGTGATTTCTGCCATCGATCGCTTTTTGCTCAGAATCTCTTTCAGGAACTTGACATAGGACGGCATTTCATTGAGAGCTTCTGTGAAGGGGATGGTGACGTTGAGCTTTTGAAGCATCTTGATAAAGCGCTGAAACTTTTTCTCCGCCGGGTCCTTTAGAGATTTTGTTGGGAAAGGCAGCTTCTTTTTCTGAGTCGGAGCTAGAACAGACGTCGGAGTTGCTGCAGATTTCTCGACCAGGGGCTCATCGACATCGACCAGACCTTTGTCGACATCGACCAGATTGGGCCCAGTCGAGTTGCTGTTCGGCGCAGGCGACGATTCTGGAGATTTCTCCTCGACCTCGAGTAGACCTTTGTCGAGGTCGACTAGGCTCTGGTCGAGATCGACAATGGGTTTGTCGACCTCGACTTGCTGTTCCTCGCTGTTCTGCTGCTTCCCGACCTCTGGCTCTTGAAGTTGATGGCCGCTTCTGAGTTTTACAGCAGCGATGTGTCCAGTCTTTCCCTTCGGATTTGGTTCTGGAGATCCAGGGAGAGCGCCTGACTGTCTGGGGATTCCTGCTGCTAGCTGACCAATCTGTGTATCAACTGATTTCCGCCAGATATCAATTTCTCCAAGCCTAGAGTTGACACCTTGCATCTGAGTATAGACGGAGTTGAAAGATTGCCTAGTTTCAGCGTGATTCCTCCGCATCTCCTCCAGGACTGTCTGTATATCATCCTTTTTCTGGTCCCTTTCAGGATGTCCTGGAGCTCTGTAGGGCGGGGGATTCCTAGGGACTCCTTGGTTCCACTGTGGTTGCCGAAACCTTTGGTCCCCCATGTAGCGATTGGGACCCCCTGCGTAAGCTGCTTCCTCATGATGCTCTGCCAGCCTGACTTGCTCTGTGTGTGGGCACTCAGGAGTGGTGTGCCTTTGCGATCCGCATTCTATGCAAGGCCGGTTGACAGAGAGATACTTTATTTGCTTGATGAGCTTCCTATTCTGATCTCTGTAGTATTGCTCCCTGACATCTGGATCAATCTCCTTAGGAGGCTCGTATAGGGGCATGGATGGTGCTGGCCTGGCGTATGGGTTCTCTTCATAGGTTACAGTAGACCCATACTTGTTGTCGTAGGTAGTGAGCTTCTCTAGCACACCCCATGCGTCACTTGGAGGCATCGTCAGATACTCATAGCGAGTATAATTGTTGATTCTGTCCTTAGTGACTTGATCCAGCGAGTTGAAGAAGATCTCATGTATGATGTAGGGTGGCTGTCCATGAGTAGGGCAAGATCGTAGTAGTTCCTTGTAGCGCTCCCATGCCCTTGCCAGCGGTTCCCCTTTCTGCTGTTTAAAGGCGGTGATTTTCTGGCGGAGATGTGCTGTTTTGGCTGGTGGAAAGAATTTGTTCAGGAACTCTTGCTCTACTTGGGCCCAGGTTGTTAGTGATCTTTCTTTCAGCCCTTCCAGCCATTTCAGTGCAGGCCCAGCAAGAGACCAGCGAAAAGATTTCATCTTGACATATTCCAAGGTTGTACCTTCTGCAAGAGTACGGCACATATCATGAAAATTAGTAATATGTTCAAGAGGGCACTCATTAAATCTGCCGTAAAAGGCATTATTTTTAAGCTCTATAAGAAATTGAGTGCGAATTTCAAAAGAGTTTTCAGGGATTAGAATCGCCGATTCAGGCACGACGAGTGTTGGATGCATATAATCCTCTGTTGTGGTTGGATATTGGGCAAGCTCAGCTTTTTCTTGCCTTGCGCGTTCAGCTTCTTGTTCCCTTCTTGCTCTCTCAGCGGCGAGAGCGGCATTGTTGGCTTCTATTTCCGCCCTAAGCCTCTGGATCAGCTGCTCCTGTGTTTCAGCGGCCGACATGGCTCTTTGCAGTTTATTTCTGACGTGTAGAAGGCGCTCTGGGTCGTCTAAGCCGTAATACTCAGGTGGGAGACCAGAACGGCGCATACACCTGAAAAGTGACTCAAAGAAACAGTGACATCTGACTACCTAAGGCGCGAATGATTGCTTCCCCAGCAACGGCGCCAATTTGTTGTTGCAGGAGTAAGTCAAGTATAGAATAGAATATGGTTTAGAACGACTCCCCTGTCTCAGCAAATAAATACAAGACTTCCTCCCGTTGTAGTAAGAGAAAGTCAGGATCGAATCCACGAGGAAGCACGTCAGCAGTTCTTTAGTAGCTGTAAATCTCACAAGCAGCGGCAGAAAGACACAGAAACAAACACAGAAGCAGAAACAAATAATCCCGGCAAGGGCAACTAAAATAAAAGCAAATAAACAAAACAAAGACAGAAATAAAAAAAATAAAGATGAAAGAAAAGACAGAAAGTAACTCGAGGACACAGAAGCTGGTCGATCTCGACAACCTGTCCTCTAGGTCGACAAGACAGTAATGAAAACAGAAAGTAAAGAACAAAAGCAATCAACTCGACAAGATCAGGCAACTCGACCTCGACAAGAGGTACTCGACTTCGACAAAGAAAGGTAAAGACAGAAACTTGAAAATCGACAAAGACAGAAGCAAATCAACTCGACCTAGACGAAGCCCTACTCGACTTCGACCACGGTTCCTCGAGATCGGCAAGATCTCCTCTAGGTCGACTAAAACAGTAAAAGACAGAAATTTAAATTGCAGAATTTCGAAACACAGAACTTAGAGAAACGAAGTAAATTCAATATATTAAAAGACCTCCAAGGCTAGGGTTTCAACACCACAACGGTAACCATGCAAAACAATACATAAAGGCATAAAAGATCATGCTTTCCACCAAATAACTTTCGTCATTAACAACTAGGCATATAGAGGCTCTCGCATAAATCCTAATTGTTACTAACCCTTTTTCACATAATTAATCCAAGTTGCATTAAGATCACTTTCGCTTCAATAATACAAACAAGGATCACCTTAAACTCTCGCAAAAGAATCATGCTTTATAGGGATAGAAGATGAATTGCACAAAAAGATCTGACCTTTATTGCATCGCCTCACATGGCCACCGTCGGGCTCACCCCAGCCCCAGAAGTGGGTGGACTACTCACGGCTCATCGCAGTAACAGACATTGATTGATGAAAGAAACTGAATTGCATAAACTATATTCAAAGCCTTTGCAATCCTGGCAATCAACTTTCGCAAACCGCCAAAACCTTAAAACCCTCAAACTCCTAAAACTGTATCTGAATGGAACTAACTAACTGTGTCTTTGAATTGGATGATTGAAAAACCAGCCCCTAGGGCCTTATTTATAGGCTTCATTCCCTAGCTAATCTAGGAAAGAAGATATCTATCTATATCTAAAATTATATCTACTTGCTTTAAAGATAAATAAAATGTTTAATGGAATTAAAATCCATAAGGGAAAAGATAAAACTAAATATGGAAATATGTCTTCATGTTGATAGATCTTGCTCCTTGATGATAGATCGGATAGAATCTTCGGTCAAGTCGACTCCTTCGCGCCCAAGGAATCCAAATCCTAGTCGAACAGCTCACGTCGAGAAGATTCTGGAACTGGCTCTAGTCGGCTTCGAGGAAGCTTCGTCGACCTCGACAAGGGTGGCTCGTCGAGTGGACTTCCTCGGGTTGGTGTGCTCGATGTGGCTCGGACTGGGCTCCTGGTGCTTGTCGACCTCGAGTAACCCTTGTCGATGTCGAGTAGACTGGCTCGCCGACTAGGGTTTCTGCAGCGTCTTTCCTCGATGGGCTTCGGATCTGGACTCAGGCTCGTCGATCTCGACCAACTGCTCCTCGAGATCGACCAGGGTTCGTCGGAGATGGATCTGGTGGGCTTGTCGAGGACTCCTCCTCGGACTTGCTCTGGGTCTCTTGTCGATCTCGACAAAGGTTCGTCGAGATCGAGTAGATCTGGTGCTCGGCTTCTCGTCCTCGGCTTCTCGGGCAGCTCTCTTCCTCGACGACTCCGGACATGTGGATTGGGCTTCGTCGACCTCGACCAGGGCTTGTCGAGGTCGAGTAAGGTCCCGGAGTCTGGATTGTCTGGCTTGCTCGATCAGGTCTCGTCGATCAAGGTTGGTCGGCCAAGTCTTGTCTAGGTCGAGTAGACTTACTCGAGATCGAGTAGACCTGACTCCTAGACTTGTTCCGCTGCTTTGACCAGGGACTTCTGTAGTGGTTTTCCGAGCTTTTCCGACCTTCTGTAGAATTGCTGTAAAACGCCTCGATTTCTGCGATTTAAACAGAAACTGGTGTAGATTCCATAATTTGGCAAATAAACATAAATTACACAGATTCTGTACTATCTAATCCCAAATGAATGTAATGTATACGGAAATCGATATAAAAGTTGCTGTAAAACATGACAGATTCCGCTCACAACAGCCTCTTACCCCGTCTCAACTCTGGCTCACTCCTAACCGACAATGCCATGGTCCTGCTCTACCGCATTCTAAATGGCCTTGATCCTGATCTGGCCAACACTATCCTTGGAACCATGGCCCATGCCAGAAAAGCTCGAAAAGGCTCTCCCCTCCCCTTTGCTACCCTTTTGACCCCTATCTTCAAAGCTTCTGGAATTGATGTCAAAAATGAAGAGCAGCTGCGTCATACGGGTATGTTCGACTCTAAAGGCCTTGAAAAGATTGGCATCACTCGGTCTCCCCAAGGGACCTTGAGTCTTGCCACTCCTTCAAAAGCCTTTCCCACTGCTCCAGCTTTCGATGAACGCATGGACAACCTAGAGTTGGGCTTGGAGGAAGTTCGCCTGGATATTAAGGAGCTGCAGACGGAGGTGATGACGAAGATGAGCGGGATTTCAACGATGCTGGAAGGACTGTGGACGAGGCTCACTGATGATGCTCTGGATTGACCAAGCCTAAACCTTAACCCACCCTATCCCAACCTGAAACTTATTACTTTGCTGGTTTTTGGAAACTTTTTCAAAACTTTTGGTAACTTTTGGTGACTGTTTTCCTCCGCCCTTTGTTGAAAGACAAAAAGGGGGAGATGATCATTAGACCTTGAAAACCCCTGTTTAAAGGTCTTGGAAGACCTTGCTTTTTGATTTCTGGTTTTCGATTGGATGTTTTCTTACTTAAAAAAATTATTTGATCCAACATTGGTCTAACCCTTGCAGGTACTTAGTCTGTTTTTTATTATGATTTATTTGTTTGACTAAGTTGCAGGGATGCACAGGTTTTGTCTTTCATCAAGGGGGAGATTGATAAGTCCCTCCCTTGATGAAAATCGGAAAAGATGTTCCAAAGGCTTTGACAGGATATTTGTGTCAAAGGCCTTGGAGCGTTAACAGTTGATGAAATACAAAACCTATCTTATTATTCGTATATTATTTTATCTTATTATATACTTCCTTTATATTATATATATATTCGTTGGACTAACTGTTTCAGGAAGTATTTTCGAGATTATAACCTTCCTTTATAGAGTTATTGAGGAGATCTATTTCAAAATGGATCATGGCTTCCAAGTGTCCATATATAGAAGATTGAAGAATCAAGCCTGATTCATGGAGCGTTGGTGAAGATCCTCAGGCGCCATTCCACTCCTATATAAAGGAAAGATAGAAGAAGACAGAGATAACAAGAACGTACAAGTGCTACACACGAGCTTCAATTCATTCAAGCAATCTGTCTTCCAAGTGTCTCTCTGCAAAGCGCTCAAATAGTTTGTTGTTTATTTCAAAGCCTTTGAGAGTCACTGTGAGCTTATAGGATATATTTATTTCAAGTGTTACTCGAGAGTTTATAACTCGGGAAGTTGCACTAGGCTATTGATTTGCGAGAGTTAGAGGATTGTACTAGATAGCTGAGAGAGGTGGGGCTCTTCTAGATTGGTCTAGGACTCCAAGGGAACGTGAGTTGACTAGATTGCAATTGTATAGGAGAGAGGCTTCTCGGTGAGCTATTAGGATCCTAAGCTAAGCGATCAATAAAGCCTTTGAATCCTAGGGTTGTGGAAGAACCCTAGGCGGGGACGTAGGCCAGTTGTGCTGAACCTCGTAAACCATTACTCGTGTCCTTTATTTATTTGCTT
The DNA here is from genome assembly GCA_037127255.1 of Persicaria tinctoria. Lineage (NCBI taxonomy): Eukaryota > Viridiplantae > Streptophyta > Magnoliopsida > Caryophyllales > Polygonaceae > Persicaria > Persicaria tinctoria. Next base: position 10,872,735 of record JBANSL010000007.1, on the reverse strand, counting down.
TACCTTATTTCCGCACTTGGTTCGAATTGTTTAACTTTGTGATTCAGGTATATCTCAAAGGTTTTGGTTCCAGCTCCAAAAGTCTTGAGACTTTCTGCGAAAAACGGGCATACTCTATTCAACCCCCCTTCTAGAGTATTTCTATATTACATTGTTTTAATTTATCGAACCTTCAATAATATAGTGGTGACAATGTACTTAGTTTGTGACAATATAGGTTGGTGACAGTGTTATGTCGTTGATGACAATATATTACTTATAAGAGGTTGATGACAATAGGGTGGTGACATTATTTTGTAGTTGGTGACAATACATACGCTCGAGAAAATAATATGGTGACATTGTTCCACAAGAAAAAATTCCACCACCAATCGTCACCAGAAAAAAAAAATCAATTGTGACTAAAAAAGTTTCCCGTAACTATCACCGGGAAAAATAAAATGTCACAAAAAAGTCAATTGTCACCGAAATATTTGTCACAAACAACTGTCAACAGAAAAATATACTCAACTGTCACCGGAAAAATTGTCATCAAATGCATATGTTGTTGGTGACAATATTACTTATAAGAGATTGATGACAATAGGGCGATGACAATGTTTTGTAGTTGATGACAATACGTTCGAGAAAATAATATGGTCGATCACAATATGGTCAACAATAGAGTTGGTGACAATATCTTGGTGATAAATACGGGTTGGTGACAATGTCTTGGTGATAATCAATTTTTTTTATTGGTGACACTATCTTGGTGATATTTAGTATGGTGACACTATCTTGGTGATATTTAGTATGGTGATGACACTTTTTTTGATTACATGGTCTTGGTGACAAATATTTGTTGAAATAATATTTTGATGACAATAGGTTGATGACACTATTTTATTGTTCATGACAACATATTACTAAAGTAGGTTGGTGACAATAGTGGGTGGTGATAATGTTCTCTGTTTATGGATAATAGATTGGTGACAATGTTTATATTTAGTTGGTGACAATTGGTTTGTGACAATGTTTGGTGACAATGTTCACTTGTTGGTGAAAATAATTTGATGACAGTGTTTCATAGTTGTTGACAATAGGCTGGTGACAATGTTTTGGTGACAAATGGAATTTATGTTGTTATTTTTAGATTGGTGACAATTGGTAGAGTTATATATTCTGTTTTGGTGACAAATGGAATTTATATCTCATTTAGCTATAAAGTAATTTTCATTATCCTTCTTTTCAATTGTAGTGGAAATTGTGGTATGTATATCATCAAATATATCGAGAGTCTTGCATTTCATGGTGGTATTGAAGCTATTTCAGACAAGTATATGGACATGTATAGAGAGAGGATGACTATAGAGGGTCTTGCTATTTTGGATGTTAAGTATGAATGTCTCAACTGTTCCACTTTGTTTTGATATTTTTGCAAGTTGATGTAGTCTGACAATTAAGTATTACAAAGTTAAACTTTACATCAAATTTCATCTACTTAGGGTTATTATTGTAACAAAAATGCGTTAATATTAGATGACAAATGTGATGTCATTATAGTATTGTACATCGAATTATTCGTTTGCTCAAGTTTAGCCCCTCTAGGGTCTATGCTCCCCTAGTTCTAGAGTTTCAATTTCATAACAAAAATGCGTTAATATTATATGACAAATCCGATAACATTGGTATTGTACACACATTTTAGGGTGTAGGGTTTGGCCCTAAACCCTAAAGACTAAACCCTAAACCCTAAACTATATTGTACATAAAATTTTCGTCTGCTCAGGTTTAGCCCTTCTTGGGTCTATGATCCCCTTGTTCTAGGGTTTCAGTTTTGTAAAAAAAATGTGTTAATATTAGATGACAAATGTGATAACATTAGCATTGTAAACATTTTAGTTTGATGAAAGTGCTTTGTAGTTGGTGACAATTGGTTGGTGACACTGTTTTGTCGTTGGTGACAATTAATTTCTAAAAATAGGCGGTTGACACTAGATATATTGTTGACAAAGTTTTGTAATTGGTGATAGTAGATTATTGACCAAAGCTTGATGAAAATAGGTTGGTTACACTGTTTTATTATTGGTGTCAATAGATTACTAAAAAGAGGTTGGTGACAATGTTTTTTATAAGTTTGTGACAATACGGTTGATTAAACAATATGAAAATAGTGTTCTATAGTTGGTGACAATGTCTTGGTGATGTATAATGTTATGGTGACAATTTTTTTAAGGTTACAATATCATGATGACAATATATTGTCATCAACCTCGTCATTAATAGTTGTCACCAACAATTGTCATCATGAAAATCATTTATTAGCAGAAAAACCTCATTTGTCACCGAGGAAAAGTGTTACTGGTAACTGTCACTGGAAGAAAATCAGTTGTCACACAAATTTTTTTGTCACCAACAATTATCACGAGAAAAAAAGAAAATCAATTGTCACTAGAAAAGATTTTCCCCTAACTGTCACCGGAAAAAAATAAAATGTCACAAAAAAATCAATTGTCACCAAAATAATTGTCACAATTAACTGTCACCAGAAAAATATACTCAACTGTCACCAAAAAATTGTCACCAAATGCAGGCGTTGACCGGAATGGTCAATGTTGACTAGTCAATGTTAAAATTAAAAATGGTCAAAGGGGAAGGATGAAGGGTTAGGGATGGGGAAAGAGGGGTATTTTTGGAAAAAATGGACATTTACTTAATTATGTAAAAAATGTGGACATTTACTTAATTTTGACATGAAAATGGATATTTACCAAATTTAACCTAAAAAAATTCCCTCTAAACGTTTTACCCAATTATAGTGTGCCACATATACATGATAATGCCACATATTTATCCAAACATTTGTGATTTTATTTTCCATAATTTTCACTAACTTTTATTTGGTAAGAACATCTAACCTAATTGGCAAGATTGGAAAGATTGACATTTTAGTTTTTATTTTTAATTTAATTTTTCTTTCTGTCAATTTCACCAATTCATCCATTATTCACCTAAGGTTGTTTCTTTTTATTTCTATAAGATAATTCTACCTGTGGAATTTATAAACTATTGTAAAATGAGATTTGATTTTTTTTTATTATGTTAGTAATTTCTTCTTTGTTATAACATTATATATTTTTATTAATTAACTCAATTATATTAATTAATTGAAATTATAGGTATAACCAAATATATTCTTATTTTAAATAAAATAAATTACTAAATAATTTTGGATATTTTTTGACATATTTTTTAAGTTTGATTAATTTTTCAATTAAAATAATTTGATTTTTTTTCATTGAGTATCTTATTAAGTTTGATTTTTTATTCTCATAAAAGTGTTTATATTAGGAGATATCATTTAAAAAAATTACATTACTAAATACTTCAGTTAATAATTTTGGGACATATATGAGATATTGAGACCTGATAGATTTTATTTAGTTTAATTTTTTTTTTCAGTTCTACATTCAGTAACATTTCACGATGGGTTGCATATCATTTTTATAAGATAAAATTTAAGTTACCGTTTATGTAAGAGACTATAATATTATTTGACTTATTTTTATGCTTCATTTTTTTCATTCATTTATTTTAGAAGTAGGGAAATGACTTAAAATAATATCGACTATTAGATACGAACAAAAAAAATAAGAACAATTTTTATAAAAACATAATACAAACTATTAACATATACACCAAAAATAATACAAAATTTAAAGTTGATAAAAAATAATACAAACTATGAACTTTCGAATTAAAATAATACAAACTATCGGAGATTCTGAAATGATTATCTCTGACACCCAGATTCGTCATGTCTTTAGGGAAGCCAACCGAGCTATTGACCGCCTCTCGCACCTTGACTTTGACTTCTCCGGTTCCTTGACTCTTGACGACTCTACGCTTCGCAATTTCATCCGCTTGGATGTTTGTGGAATTCATTACTCTCTCTAGCAAGGAACTAGACAATTATTTTAATTTATGGAAACCCTAGTGCTTCTAAATCAACGCGCTCACACACGCTCTTTTCTCTGTCCCGAGGAAACCACCGGCCGCCATGCCCATCTCCTGCCCTCCGCCTTGGCCATCCCGCACCAGCGCCCGATTCCCCTCTCATCGAACCCAATCGCCTTAGGTCTCTCCGTCAACCTGCAAGGGCGTGCCTTTAGTTGCAGTGGCCATGCATGTTCACCAAATCCCTCCGTTTGGAGTTTTTCCTAGCCCGGATCGCAATTGGGAGGGTTATCCCTTCAATTGGAACTGGCCTGACTCGGTTGGGGCTCCTTGCAGTGCTCTCATGACCTGTTACCAGGCCTTATTGATTTAGGAGGGGGTGTTGTGCTGGTCGGACGGCGCGGGTCTCTTCTCTCTTTGACGTTCCTGGCTTTTCTCGCGGGTCTCTTGTCTGTTGATGTGCTTTTCGATCTCGGCTATGCAACTATTCTCTGTAAGTCCCTCTCTCTCCAATCTACCAAAAATCTACTGCGCATCTACTCACCGGCATAAACTCTATTTAAACACACTCACCGTGTGCATTTGGACTCATCGTCCCTTTTCCAGTTTACTTACTGCGTTTTTTCTTGATTACAATTATATGTGCTCCTTTTCTCCCCTATTTCGGTTTCTTATGTCCTTCATGTACGATCTGACAAAAAATCAAGCCCCGAAGGCCATTCGAGTGTGCTGGGCGGCCAACCGCCCCACTGTTTGTTGTGCTGCTGCGGTTTGGGATGCTATTCCTTGTGTTATTTTAAGTATTAATGCTTGCTTGTCTCCCCTATTATCTCATCAGATTTACTTACTGCTTATTACGCATTTGTTTGCCTGCATTTAGTGTCTGTTTTGGAAGGTCTACTCCTTCTGCTTTGCATTCTGTTTCTGTTGCAGGGCTCTCAACGCTCCCTCTGTTGCTGGCGCTGCTTGTTGTGATCTCACCCATACCAACACTTACCTGGGTTCAACCATTGGCTCAAAAGCCCTATGTCTTGATCTTAATAGATTACTTGCACTGCTATTTTCCCTTCGCTCACTGTTCGATCTCCATGGTTGCTCTGCTGCTGCGTACTATGGCTCACGGGCCGTACAAAACATGTACAAAATTCATCCCAAGCCCTACAAGGCAAATTTACATACAAATATCAACATCAATTGCAAGGCCTTTAAGGCTAAGTTAACAATTAAATGTTATATTACATTCCGGTTGTTTTGTATTACTAAACTCACATTATGCAATTCAAGCTTTCTTTTTTGGGTTGAAATTCATCCTTTGCCGGTTTCTGTACTACGCCTCCCAGGTGCTGATTACATACTTCAACTCCACATATGAACAACTCACCTTAATGGCTCACAAGACTTCCAAAAATTTAATCACAGCTCTCATATGACTCACAAGGCTCAATACTCACACCCCTGCGCAGACACGACTTGCTCAAATTGTATTACTCTTTTATATATACAAAATTTGATCAATAATGGGTATTTTAATCAAAATTGTACAAATCATGTGTTGGCCTTGTTGCAGCAAGTCTATTTGTATGGCTTCCCTTGCCTTTATTTCATTTGGCAAACGCGCCTATACAAGGCAATCCCCTAAGGTTTCACCAACCAACATATGAGGTCCTTGCCGGACATCTTCTCTTCTCACGAAGATTTGACTCCAATCAAAATGGGTTTAGTAATATACGAGTTTCAACTCCAAATCGAAAATAGACTCTTACAAAACATGAACATTGGTCTGGTTGTGTTTTTTGGAACTGGTACCTACCATTTGGATAATCATCGACTTAAATTAGTACAAACAGATCATCAAAAGCGCTTTCTATGAATATATGTTCTTGGAACTCCCTAGGTATCCAGAGTCGTAACTTCTGGAAAAATGTCAATATTTTATGTATAAACAATAATATCAATGTTCCAGCACTGCTAGAAACTAAGACAAATAAAATTCCTCGTGAATGTGTCTGGCGGAAATGTGGATTCACAAACATCGCTTTTGACCCGGCCTTGGGATTTTCTGGTGGTATTTGCTTACTTTGGAAGGATATCCCCTCCTCCCAAGGTTCTATAGAACTCATTTTGGTTCACCACTATTTCATCCATTTCAATTATTTGGACTATGTCACTCATCGGAGTGTTGCTTTCCTGGTAGTTTATGCCCTACCGGACGAACGACGAAAATCATCCTTTTGGGAATCTATCTCTCTATACATTCAAACGTTACTCATTCCGTTATGTATCATGGGGGACCTACACGAAATTAGTGCCCCAGCGGACAAACTAAGAGGGGTCTATCCTTCCGTTGCGAAATTCAATCGCTTAAATGACTTAAAGAGTAACCTCTTTTTGCTCGATGTAGCATCGTATGGTAATCAGTTTACCTGGCAACGTAAATGTAACGGTGTAGTTACCTGTCCAGAAAGGATGGATTGTCTACTGATCCATTCGGACGTACTGACTATGTTTGATTCACTTCGAACTCAGATTCATCCGTTCACAAGATCTTATCATGCACCGATTTCCACCGATTTCCGTCACAATATCCAGCCAAAAAATAGACCGTTCAAATTCAAACTGGCTTGGGCTTCCAGAGCCGATTACATAAATCTGGTTTCTCAAGACTGACGTTTGGACTCAAAGGGTTCATTTATGTTCAAACTGGTACAAAAAGCAAAGTTACTGAAGAAGCTTTCCAAAGCTTGGGATAAAAATACTTTTCGCAATATTAACAACCAAATTCAAGTCACTGACCAAAAGCTACTTCAATTACAAACTTCGTTAATTACCAATTATAATACAAAGGATATTCAAATTCTTAAGCAGCTGCTAAACAAAAGAGAACGTATGTTGGATTCAAATTCGGAGCCAGAGGGCCAAAGTAAAACATGCCAAATTGAATGACTCCAACTACTTTCACAAGATAGCTACGACCAAACGAGGTCGGAAACTGATCAAGTCTTTTCACTTCCAAATGGTGAGTTGTCGGCGGACTTTCATATAATTCAACAAGAGTTTGTAAAAGATTTCAAAATACGGTTCATGTTAGCTTCAGTGGGTGGGTGTGATCTGGCCTTAGACTTAGCGGTTATCCCGCCATTGGTATCTCAAGCAGACAATGCAATGCTCTCAACTCTCGTGACCAAAAATGAGATTAAAGCAGCAGTTTTTTCTATGAACCCAGATAAGGCTCCAAGCCCAGATGGTTTCCCGGCTGGTTTCTACCAAAAATTTTGGCCAACAGTGGGCCCTTCTGTAGTGAAGGCAGTAAAGGCATTTTTTACTAGTGGCAGACTCTTACGATAGATCAAACATACATTTATTACCTTACTACCAAAATGTGATGATCCCTATTCGGTCAACCATTACATGCCCATCAGTTTGTGCTCTACGATCTACAAAATTATAGCGAAAGTTATTTCTGCTAGGCTAACCAAGATTTTCGACAAACTCATTCACCCACTTCAGGGAGCTTTTACAAAAGGGAGATCAATTCAGGATAATATCCTTATTGCTCATGAAGCTTTGCACTCTTTTAGGCTTAAGAAAGGCCGAACGGGGATGGTTGCTTTGAAGTTGGATATGGAAAAGGCCTACGGCCGTATTGAGTGACCTTTTCTACTCCATGTTTTGGCCAAGTTTGGGTTTAACGACCTTTTCATCAGCCGCATTAAGGAATGTTTTTGAACGATTTCCTACTCGGTATTAGGCAACGATGAACCGACCACAGTTATTGAACCGTCTAGGGGGATCAGACAGGGAGATCCTCTATTTCCATTCCTCTTTATCTTATCTTTTGAAGTACTTGCTCGTACTCTACATCATCACGGGCAAGTGAATTCGGACCTTGGCATCTCTTTTGGCCGACCGGGTGTTAAGGTTCCTTTTCTAGCTTTTGCATATGGTATTCTTATCTTCTGTAAAGCTTCACATTCGGCTTACACCTCCGTGTTCTCTATTTTAGACCGATACTGCTTCATCTCAGGCCAAAAAGTCAATCTGCATAAATCCAGCTTCCAAGCATCACCCAATACGTCTACAACTGCTATTACGGCTACAATCATTGTGCTTGGTATTTCGCAAGCGAATAATTTCGATAAATATTTGGCTTGTCCCATAGTGAATGGTGAAACTAATAGGGATACCTTCGAACCTTCCTGCAGAAGGACGAATGGGTCCTTATCAAAGCAAATCTCCGTGCGAAACCAATTTTTCTAATGCAAGCTTTCTTACTTCCATCACATATTCTTCATGAGCTTGACAAAGTTTATAGACAGCTCTTTTGGAACAAAAGTACTAAAGCTGCACTGCTTATTAGTTAGGATAAAATCTGCTCAGATACAATGAAAAGGGGTCTTGGTATCCATAAAGCTGAGTATATGAACATAGCACTGCAAATGAAGCTTCTATGGAAGATTATTTCTGAACCAGACAACATCTGGGCTCGTGTAGTCTCGCATAAATATCTTAAAGGGCACGATCTGCTCAGCTACCAAAAAAAGGGTCTTTCATCTTGGCAGTGGAATCGTCTTATGTTAACCATTCTAGAATGGCTCACCGGAAAAGGCTTGTCGGTAGTACCCATAGGTCCCCGGTTCGATCCCCGTAATGGCCGCTCTTTATTTACCTATTCAAGGAATCGTCTTATGTCTGTCAGGCCTAAGTTCCAGCAGGCCCTTTAGTGGAGTGTTGGAAACGGCCAGACCATTGACTTTTGGTCACATAACTGGGCCTTCTTAAAACCATTGGAATCCAGAATATTGCAACCTATATCGGAATCCCTAACGGGTATAAAGGTATCTCACTTCATCAACACAGAAGGTCAGTGGAACAGACCGTTAATAACCGCCTCTTTAACAAATATTATGTCTAAAGAAGATATCGACTTTATAATGAGCAGCACTCTACCTAATAATCCAATGACAGATCGTCTTTATTGGGGTCCAAGCAATAATGGTTGGTTTTCAACCAGCTCTGCAAACTTCTTATTATCAGAACATGCTGGGTCGACCACTTTTAACTGTGGTTGGATTTGGGATCTGCACGTGCCTCCTAAAGTACGTCATTTCCTTTGGAAAATCTCTCGTGATGGTCTTCCAACCACTCTCAGATTACAAAAATCGCATGTGGCCGTGCCGTCTGGTTGTGCCTTCTGTGTTAACTCTAGTGAATCGGTGGCTCGCCTTTTCTTTGAGTGCCCTATGGTGACCAACCTTTTACAAGCTTTACATATCCGAGTTTCGAGGGCTCTTGCAACGAGTTTCGGAGTGGGTGTAGTGCTTCCACTTATCGATATCAAACATGCAATTGTTACCAAATCTTTTATTGATCTAACCTCAGCGTGATGGGCCTTGTGGTTCTTCAGAAACCAATTAGTGTTTAACCACACCAACACAATAACTATAAACGAAATAATTCTGCTCTATACTACAAGTACTCATTGTTGAAAGCAAACAAAGAAACTATAGGGCTATCAACTTACTTTATTGTGGTCTTAGCACTGATGAGTTTAACCGTATTTCCTATTGTAGGTCAGCTAAAGAGATTTGGGACAAGTTGGTCGTCACCTATGAAGGAACGAGCCAAGTGAAAGACACCAAGATCAGCATCTTCCTTCGAAAGTATGAGCTCTTCAAGATGAAGTCTGATGAGTCAATCAAAGCCATGTTCACTCGATTCACAGAAATCACCAACAACCTTGACTCTCTCGGCAAGAGCTTTACTAACGTTGAGAAAGTGAGGAAGATACTGAGGTGCCTTCCAAAGGAGAAATGGGGTCCAAAAGTAACAGCTATAGAGGAAGCCCAGGACCTCACCACTCTACCCCTTGACGACCTCCTTGGAAAGCTGATCACGCGTGAGATGATCCTTAATGAAGACGATGGAGAACTTCCAGCTAGCACCAAGAACTTGGCACTCAAGTCTAAGAAGGATGAGTCCAAGGATGGATCTGATTCTGAAGATGAGGATGACGATGAGGATGATCCTTTTGCTCTTATCACAAGAGGCCTTGCTAGAATTCTCAAGATGAAGAAGCAATTCAACAACAATGATGGATCAGAGTCTTCAAAATTTCGAGATCATCTTGTAAAGGACTGTCCTCAAAAGACAAAGAGCCAGCCCAAGAAAGGTGACAAATGGAAGAAGAAAGCTATGGTGGCTACTTGGAGTGATTCCGACTCTGACTCCGACGATGAGAAGGCCAACATCTGTCTTATGGCCTCAGAAAATGAATCCCACGATGAAAAGCTTGAAGCTACTGTAAGAGAACTAATGGAAAGTCCAAAAGAGGTATTATCGGAATTCCTTTCAAATATGATTGCCAATGAAGAGAAGCTTATTGCCCAAAGTAACATTCTTATTAAGAGAACTGTGGATCAGGAGAAAACTATTGAGGATCTGTCTATGAGGGTCAAAGGTCTTGAAGCTTCTTATTCAGGTCTTGACATTAAAGTCAAGACGCTTGACTCGGAGAAATCTGAACTCAAGCAAGATCTCTCATCTCTAAGAAATGTGCATCATGACTTAGAGAACGAGAAGATCTCCCTGAATAATAAGATTCTAGACCAACAGACAGCCCTCATAAGTTTTACCAAGTCCAAAGGCACTCTCGATAAGATGTTGGGTGAGCAACAAAGCTCTCTAAACAAAAGTGGTATCGGTTACAATCCAAAGTTTTTAAAGAAGCAACACATTACCACTTTTGTAAAGGCTAAAGGAAGCAGAACCTCTCCTATATGTCACCACTGTGCTAGAAAGGGACATGTAAAAGAGACCTGCCCTTATAGAAGAAAGGATCCTTATATTATTCGCAATACATTTCCTGTTCATTTGAGAAAAGAACGGATAACACAAGTTTGGGTCCCAAAAGGCACTATTTTACCAAATATGGTTTACCCCAACAATGGATCCAAATTTGCTTATTGGTCTAGCCACAAAGGTTGATGTTTGTTTTGCAGGAGATCACCAAAGTGAAAGAACACAAATGGATTATTGATAGTGGTTGCTCGAGGCATATGAGTGGGAAGAGTTCTCTCTTTCATGATCTAAAGGAGCAATCCACGGGAACAATCACTCTTGGTGACAAAGGGAAATGCGACATTTGTGCAGAGATGATACAGGTGAAGTTATTCTGACTGCATACCGTTACAACAACATATACGCTGTAAATGCTGATCAAGTGGCACAAGGAAGCTTAACCTGTTTAAAGGCCTTGACGGACGATCCAAAGCTTTGGCACAGGAGACTCGGTCATGTGAGTCCACATACACTACAGAAGCTTGTGTCCAAAGGACTTGTAAGAGGGCTACCTGAGATGGACTTCAAAGGTATTGACATGTGCAATGCTTGCACACGAGGTAAACAAACACGTAGCTCCTTCAAACCCAAAAAGGTTGTAAGTTCTTCTAGACCCCTTGCACTTTTACATATGGATTTATGTGGTCCTATGCGAGTCAAATCTCCCAATGGTAAAAAGTACATGCTAGTTGTTGTCGATGATTTTTCAAGATATACTTGGGTTGCATTTTTTAAAGAAAAATCAGAGGCCTTATTTGAGTTTTCAAAACTTTGTAAGGAGTTGCAAACTTTAAGAAATGAGCCCATAGTGTCTATTCGGAGTGATCATGGTAGGGAGTTTAATCAACTTCAATTTGATTTGTTTTGTGCTAAATATGGCATCTCCCATAACTTTTCTGCTCCTAGGACACCTCAACAAAATGGGGTTGTGGAACGCAAGAACCGCACCTTAGAGGATATGGCCAGGACTATGCTTTTAGAAAATGCATTACCTAAAACCTATTGGGCTGAAGCTGTTAACACAGCTAACTATATTTTAAATCGTTGTCTTATTCGTTCCATCTTAAAGAAAACTCCTTATGAACTTTTCAAAGGCTGCAAACCACTTATATCTTATTTTAAACCCTTTGGTTGTACTTGTTTTGTTCATAACAATGGAAAAGATAACCTTGGGAAATTTGATGTGCGTAGTGATGAAGGTATATTTCTTGGCTATTCCACGAGTAGCAAAGCTTATAGAATCTTCAATAAAAGGACCCAGGTAGTTGAAGAAAGTATACATGTTATTTTTGATGAATGCAATGATGGTGCTTTGAGTGAAAGTGTTGCAGATATAGATCTTAATATTCATGAAGAGAACGAGGAAGGTGATGTTACTGCCACCAAGAACACAGAGAAGAAGAACATGCAGGAACCGATTCTTAACACTGAAGAATTGGCCCAAGGTGTTGAAGATGCGTCCAAAGCCCTTGGTGTCCAATCCAACAGTGTTGAGACGTCTGAAACTGCTGTATCAGAACCTAACAGGACAACGGAGTCAGATGTACCACAAATCAACCCTGATGATGTGACGAATCAAGGAGCTGAGACTAGCAAAAGGAAATTCAAATACTCCTCATCACACTCATTAAAGGATATCATTTCTGACCCTACTTCTAGTGTTCAAACTCGTTCTAAACTTAAAGATCTTTGTGCTTTTAACGCGTTTGTTTCTCTTATTGAGCCAAAGAAGGTAAATGAGGCACTTCAGGAGCCAGACTGGATTATAGCTATGCAAAGTAAACTCAATGAATTCGAGAGGAACAAAGTCTGGACTTTAAAGCCTAGACCAAAGCATCAATCAGTCATTGGCACTCGATGGGTGTTTCGAAACAAGTTAGATGAGAATGGCAAGATTGTGAGGAACAAGGCACGACTTGTTGCTCAAGGCTACAATCAAGAGGAAGGTATTGACTACGAGGAGACCTTTGCTCCCGTAGCCAGGCTTGAAGCCATTCGCATTTTATTAGCATTTGCATCTTTCATGAGCATAAAGTTATATCAAATGGATGTCAAGTGTGCTTTTCTTAATGGTTTTTTAGAAGAAGAAGTTTATGTTGCTCAACCCCCAGGTTTTGAAAGCTCAGAATTTCCCAATCATGTTTACAAACTTGACAAGGTGCTTTATGGTTTGAAACAAGCCCCAAGAGCTTGGTACGAGCGCTTGTCAAAATATCTTTTAGAAAATGATTTTAAAAGGGGGTTGATCGACAAGACTCTTTTTATCAAGACCAAAGGAAAGGACATTTTGGTTATTCAAATTTATGTTGATGATATATTATTTGGTGCTACTAACACATCTTTGTGCAAGGAATTTTCTGACATTATGTGCAGTGAATTTGAGATGAGCTTAATGGGTGAACTAAACTTCCTTTTGGGGTTACAAGTTCATCAATCCAAGAAAGGGATCTTCGTCAACCAAAGCAAGTACACTAAGGATCTCTTGAAAAAGTTCAAGATGGATCAATCCAAAGCAGCCAAGACTCCCATGAGCTCAACATTGTCTCTAGATCAAGACAAGACTGGAACAAGTGTCAATCAAAAGGAGTATCGAGGAATGATTGGATCTTTATTATATCTCACGGCTAGTAGACCTGACATTATGTTTAGTGTTTGCATGTGTGCTAGGTTTCAAGCTGATCACAAAGAATCTCACCTCGTGGCTGTGAAGAGGATCTTTCGATATCAATGGCACTAAGGAACTTGGACTATGGTACCCAAAGCAAAAGAATTTCACTTTAATTGGATATTCTGATGCAGATTTTGCAGGCTACAAGGTGGATAGAAAGAGCACATCAGGATGTTGCCAATTCTTAGGAGCATCCTTGATCAGCTGACACTCAAAGAAGCAAAATTCAGTCGCTCTATCCACTGCAGAAGCCGAATACATTGCAGCTGGAGCTTGTTGCTCCCAAATCCTTTGGATAGCTCAACAAATGCGAGATCTTGACATCAACCTCAAGGGTATCCCAATTAAGTGTGACAATACAAGTGCCATATCCATCACTAAGAATCCTGTTCAACATTCAAGGACCAAGCATATTGATGTAAGACATCATTTCATTAGAGATCATGTTGAAAAAGGTGATGTGTCCATATCTTTTATTTCTACTGATTATCAATGGGCTGACATTTTTACTAAGCCTTTGGCAGAGGACAGGTTCACCTTCATTAGACGAGAGATTGGGATGCTTGACAAGGATGCACTTTCGTAGGGGGAGCTTTCCCTATACGAAAGATAAACTCCACTCAGTGTCAAGACCTTTGAGAGTTATGTCAAGGTCTGCTAACTGAACAGTGGAGTACATATAACGGATCATATATTTTTGGTTAATATCTTTTTAGATATTTAATCAATTATATTTGGTTTAATCGGATTTCAAAAATTGCCTATTTCTATGATTTCCTTAACCGTTAAGATATTTTAATTATGGAACTAAATTGGTTTGTGTTTAGTCCGATTTTTATGGTAATTTGAATTCAAATTTGAATTTGAAAATCCTTCAACTTGGCAAGGTAATGATTTCTTTCCTTGGAACCCTAAACCCATCCCATCAATCTGTCACCCTCTCTCTCTACTTAAACCAAATCTGTACCCGACTACAACCCACACTCTGATTTTATCCAAACCCTTTCCACTCTTTCATCTTCAACCTCTCAAAGAAACCCTAACCGACTACCTCCATGGCACCCAAAACCAAGAAAGCCGTCACTCCCAAAAGACTTGGCGCCACCCCCAAGGGACGCCAGGCCACTGCTACTTCTCCCACACCCGAACCTCCTACTCAAGCCATCATCCCAGCAGTTGTCCAGAGCACCGTCAAGTCGAGCTCAGCCACGGCTCCCAAAGGCTCTCAGAAACGTGCTGCTAAGAAACCCTTGAGTGCTAAACAAAAGGGGAAGAGAAAGATCCTGGCTGAGGAAGAGGATGAGGAAGAAGAGGAAGACGACCTTGATGCTGCCCTGGAAAGAGATGCTGCCAGGGAAGCCGAGGAGGAGGCCTTGAGACAGAAAAAGGCCGATGAGGAGGCCGAGCTTGCTAAGAGACTGGCCGAGGAGGAAGCTGAGCGAATTCGGAAGGAAGCCGAAGTCGAAGAGGTTCCATCTGAGGTGGAGCCTGAGGAAGAAGAAGAGGAAGAGGAAGAGCACGAGGGATCCGGAGAGGACGAGGAACCTGAAGGTGATGAAGCGGGGTCCGGTGAGGACTCGGGGTCTGAGGAAGAGGAGGAAGAATCCCCTTCTCCCTCTCCTCCTCCTCCACCGTCTCCGAAGAAGCGGAAAGCCCCTGCTCCAGTCAAGCCTCCATCCCCTAAGCGTACCAGGAAGGGCCCTGTCAAGAGTCTTGTAGCGCCTGTCAAGAGAGTTGCTCCAACTGTTGCGCGCAGAAAGAACGCAGACCCCCCGGCCTATATCCAAGTAAATCAATCCTTGCCCTCCTCTTGGTTTCAAGATGCTGAGACTGCTGGTAAGTGGGTAGACGAGTTTAGAACTCGTAAGATTAGTTGTTCTGATTTTTTAGATGTCGAGTTCTTTGAAGCTTTGAAGTTACCTTGCATTGAGCTCCTTAAAAAATCCCCTGCCTGGAACCTTATTAATCTTGAGACTGTTTACTACCCCGAGCTTACCCGACTTTTCTACATAAACCTAAAAGCCAAAAGTGATCCTAATGGTTGGTCTTTGGAGTCTGTCGTCAAAGGGGTTAGAATCTCTCTCAACTCCAATGACTTTGCAGACTCTCTAGGCTTACCTACCCCTGTTCCACCTGCTCAAGTAAACCCCTCAAAAGAAAACTGCATCATCCTAGCCCGAGCCAAATATCTCCTACCCGAAGCGTCCAACAGCACCTCAAAACAACTCACCCACTCATCCCTAACCCTTGAGGCAAAAATTATCTTTAACATCATTGTTAGATGCCTCTGTTGTTGCAGGAGTAAGTCAAGTATAGAATAGAATATGGTTTAGAACGACTCCCCTGTCTCAGCAAATAAATACAAGACTTCCTCCCGTTGTAGTAAGAGAAAGTCAGGATCGAATCCACGAGGAAGCACGTCAGCAGTTCTTTAGTAGCTGTATATCTCACAAGCAGCGGGAGAAAGACACAGAAACAAACACAGAAGCAGAAACAAATAATCCCGGCAAGGGCAACTAAAATAAAAGCAAATAAACAAAACAAAGACAGAAATAAAAAAATAAAGATGAAAGCAAAGACAGAAAGTAACTCGAGGACACAGAAGCTGGTCGATCTCGACAAGCTATCCTCTAGGTCGACAAGACAGTAATGAAAACAGAAAGTAAAGAACAAAAGCAATCAACTCGACAAGATCAGGCAACTCGACCTCGACAAGAGGTACTCGACTTCGACAAAGAAAGGTAAAGACAGAAACTTGAAAATCGACAAAGACAGAAGCAAATCAACTCGACCTAGACGAAGCCCTAACCTAGACGAAGCCCTACTCGACTTCGACCACGGTTCCTCGAGATCGACAAGATCTCCTCTAGGTCGACTAAAACAGTAAAAGACAGAAATTTAAATTGCAGAATTTCGAAACACAGAACTTAGAGAAACGAAGTAAATTCAATATATTAAAAGACCTCCAAGGCTAGGGTTTCAACACCACAACGGTAACCATGCAAAACAATACATAAAGGCATAAAAGATCATGCTTTCCATCAAATAACTTTCGTCATTAACAACTAGGCATATAGAGGCTCTCGCATAAATCCTAATTGTTACTAACCCTTTTTCACATAATTAATCCAAGTTGCATTAAGATCACTTTCGCTTCAATAATACAAACAAGGATCACCTTAAACTCTCGCAAAAGAATCATGCTTTATAGGGATAGAAGATGAATTGCACAAAAAGATCTGACCTTTATCGCATCGCCTCACATGGCCACCGTCGGGCTCACCCCAGCCCCAGAAGTGGGTGGACTACTCACGCCTCATCGCAGTAACAGACATTGATTGATGAAAGAAACTGAATTGCATAAACTATATTCAAAGCCTTTACGATCCTGGCAATCAACTTTCGCAAACCGCCAAAACCTTAAAACCCTCAAACTCCTAAAACTGTATCTGAATGGAACTAACTAACTGTGTCTTTGAATTGGATGATTGAAAAACCAGCCCCTAGGGCCTTATTTATAGGCTTCATTCCCTAGCTAATCTAGGAAAGAAGATATCTATCTATATCTAAAATTATATCTACTTGCTTTAAAGATAAATAAAATGTTTAATGGAATTAAAATCCATAAGGGAAAAGATAAAACTAAATATGGAAATATGTCTTCATGTTGATAGATCTTGCTCCTTGATGATAGAACTTTGATAGATCGGATAGAATCTTCGGTCAAGTCGACTCCTTCGCGCCCAAGGAATCCAAATCTTAGTCGAACAGCTCACGTCGAGAAGATTCTGGAACTGGCTCTAGTCGACTTCGAGGAAGCTTCGTCGACCTCGACAAGGGTGGCTCGTCGAGTGGACTTCCTCGGGTTGGTGTGCTCGATGTGGCTCGGACTGGGCTCCTGGTGCTTGTCGACCTCGAGTAACCCTTGTCGATGTCGAGTAGACTGGCTCGCCGACTAGGGTTTCTCGAGCGTCTTTCCTCGATGGGCTTCGGATCTGGACTCAGGCTCGTCGATCTCGACCAACTGCTCCTCGAGATCGACCAGGGTTCGTCGGAGATGGCTCTGGTGGGCTTGTCGAGGACTCCTCCTCGGACTTGCTCTGGGTCTCTTGTCGATCTCGACAAAGGTTCGTCGAGATCGAGTAGATCTGGTGCTCGGCTTCTCCTCCTCGTCTTCTCGGGCAGCTCTCTTCCTCGTCAACTCCGGACATGTGGATTGGGCTTCGTCGACCTCGACCAGGGCTTATCGAGGTCGAGTAAGGTCCCGGAGTCTGGGTTGTCTGGCTTGCTCGATCAGGTCTCGTCGATCAAGGTTGGTCGGCCAAGTCTTGTCTAGGTCGAGTAGACTTACTCGAGATCGAGTAGACCTGACTCCTAGACTTGTTCCGCTGCTTTGACCTGGGACTTCCGTAGTGGTTTTCCGAGCTTTTCCGACCTTCTGTAGAATTGCTGTAAAACGCCTCGATTTCTGCGATTTAAACAGAAACTGGTGTAGATTCCATAATTTGGCAAATAAACATAAATTACACAGATTCTGTACTATCTAATCCCAAATGAATGTAATGTATACAGAAATCGATATAAAAGTTGCTGTAAAACATGGCAGATTCCGCTCACAACAAACACCCCATACTTAAGCTTGCTTGTCCTCAAGCAATACTTTTATTTGTCATTCAGGGGAAGAAATCAAAACTCTCAACATATTAGATTCATTCTCATATAACCCTGCAATCAATTACCATCCTCGAAAAGGTACTAGTGTCACAGATTCATGCATGTGCAAATATACAAAAGCAACATCTACTCACAAAAGGAGGGTTATGCACAAACAATCTATACGTGACAAAGCATTGATAATCAAGAAGACTTTAATTTAAGCTCATGAAGGAGTAGATTGGTAAAAGGCTAAAAGGTGGGCAATTTTTGGCAATGTGGTGCTTTTATGATCCGGGGAAACGGAGTATTTTCCAAACTGAGTTTCCACATTCCTTCTTCCTTTGATTCATCACCTTTCATAATGCTTTTATTCATAATAATGCTTTTACCTCTCTAACCTTAGCACTGCCTTCTCGCGAGTCGCAAACATGGGTGTCATGAATGGCCCCGGATACTTAGTGCGTCGGACTCCTCACAATGTGTCCCATCTCTCCAAACTATTATCTCAGAGAGCAGGGTCAATCTACCTTTATCTCCTGAGGTGATTGGATTTTCTTTCGCTCATTAAATTTTCCATATATTCCAAACAATTTCCTTCCAAACTCCAAATATGATATATAACACAACAACCATATAACATCTCCATAATGTAACATCATTCTCAACATAATCCCCGGATAAGGTAAAGAATGGCAAATATTTTAGATCATGTGGAGCAATATTTGAAATAAGGCATATTTATGGCTTTTGTGATGCATAAGCATAGGTAAGGCTAGGAATAAACACTGAGCATTATATGGAAATATAAAGTCCTCCATCATCTTATCATGCAATTTGTCAAAAGCAATTTCAAATTTTACCTCCTTTCATGGTTTTCAAGAAAATATGCACTTCATTGTGACTTCCCTTTACTAGGCAATTTCATGCTATATCTCTAATGAATCCAATTTTGCATCGTCGAGTTCAATATTACACTTCCATGACATTTATCAAAAATTTCAAATTTCAATGGGGGTCATTTTTCTTTAAATTTTGGAAAACATGTATATAAGCACATAAGTCAATAATGCATTCCAAAATAGCCATGTAGCAATTCAAAGAAATAATGCACAAGTAATGTCAAATATAGCAAATATGCATAAAGTAAGCCCTTCCCTCACCCCATACTTAAACATTACAGTGTCCCCACTGTATAAAAACAAGGTAAAGGGTAAAGAAAGAAACTCACAAGACATGTGTGCAGAGCTGCAAAATTTTGAATGGAGCACCTCCTAGTCCGAGTATGACTATAGCTTTGATTCTATCCATGGACCTGAAAAGTAGAAGACATATGCCAACAAAACAAAAACCAAAAACAATGTTCAAAACCAAAAACAAAGTCTCAAATGTCCTAAAACGTCTATGTACATGCTCTAGATTTTATAGTCGCTAGGCCGACTTTCATTTATGCTCAAGGTGGCATCTGTAGAGCCCATGTAGCTTGGGCCTCAAATAAGACTCCATTCTTGTCCATCAGCTGTAATCCTCCAGAATGGATCTTATTTACTACGAACGGTCCCATCCGCTTCTTGTTGAATTTGTTTGGAAACCAATGATCCTTTGATTTAGAGACATAGAGCTTGTCTCCAACTTCATACTCCTTAGGCTCGTCATTGGAAATCCTGCACAATCGCACATACCAAGGCAAACCTCTCCCATGTATAGATAAATCTTTAATGGAAATAGGAGAAGAAAGATCCATACCTTTGCTTACCTTCGCAGAAACGGAATCGGGCACCACGGTGTTTGGTCGATCTCGACTAGGGCTCCTCGAGATCGACGAGTCTGCTGGTCCTGGTGGGGGTCTGGTCGAAGAGTCAGAAGTCGAGGAAGAACAAGTCTTGTCGACCTCGAGTTGGCTGGTCGACCTCGACAAGGGATCTGGTCCTGGTGGCTAGATCGAGGAGGAAGAAGTCGAGGAAGGGGGCTTGTCGACATCGACAAGACTGGTCGACCTCGACGAAGACTTTGGCTCTGGTGGCTTGCTCCTCGAGAAAACAGGGTCTGGTGGCGCCGATTGGTGGTCGACCTCGACGAGCCTTGTCGAGATCGACGAGGGTTTCTCTCCTGGTTGCTGCGGCGTCGAGGAAGCAGGGACTGGTGGCTCCGAGTGCTGGTCGACATCGAGTAGCTTCCTCGAGATCGACAAGGGCTCTGGTCCTTGAGTTGGCAGCGTCGAGGAAGACAGGTCTGGTCTCCCTGAGTTTTGATCGATCTCGACAAGATCTTTGTCGATCTCGAGTAGGGCTGGTTCTTCCGGTTTGCTGCTCGACGAAGCTGGTGCTGGTGGAGTCGCCTTGGTCTGGTCGAGATCGACTAGGGTTCTACTCGATGTCGAGGAGCCCTGGTCGATCTTGACCCCATACTTAGCTCCTGTGTTCTCCTTGAGAATTGCCATGATCTCCTCCACCTGGGCCTCCATGTCCCTCTTTTCCAGCTCTTCAGGGGTCATATTCCTGACCTTGGGTTCCCCGCAGGTGATGTAGCCAGCTGAGATAGATTCGACCTCTTCCATTGGACCCGTATATCTTTCAGTTTGGTTGAAGGAATACTCAATTACTTCATCGCTGATGTTGAAGGTGAGCACTCCTTTCCGTACACTTATGTTGGCATCCACAGTCGCCAAGAATGGTCTCCCTAGAATAATTGGACAAGCAGGATCTTCTTGCATATCAACAATTAAGAAATCAGCAGGGACGAAGAATTTACCTACTTGTACTGGGACATTTTCCACCATGCCTGTTGGAATGACCACCGTATTGTTGGCCATGTATAGTCTAGCATCCACAGGCTCCAGGGCACCTATCTTAATCTTGGACCAAATCGTTAAAGGCATAATACTGACACTAGCTCCAAGATCACATAGGGCATTAATTTTGTATGGACCAAATCCAATAGTTATAGCAAACTTACCTGGATCCGGCCTCTTCTCCAGTATGTCCAGATGGCTGCACTCCTCTGTGATTTCTGCCATCGATCGCTTTTTGCTCAGAATCTCTTTCAGGAACTTGACATAGGACGGCATTTCATTGAGAGCTTCTGTGAAGGGGATGGTGACGTTGAGCTTTTGAAGCATCTTGATGAAGCGCTGAAACTTTTTCTCCGCCGGGTCCTTTAGAGATTTTGTTGGGAAAGGCAGCTTCTTTTTCTGAGTCGGAGCTAGAACAGACGTCGGAGTTGCTGCAGATTTCTCGACCAGGGGCTCATCGACATCGACCAGACCTTTGTCGACATCGACCAGATTGGGCCCAGTCGAGTTGCTGTTCGGCGCAGACGACGATTCTGGAGATTTCTCCTCGACCTCGAGTAGACCTTTGTCGAGGTCGACTAGGCTCTGGTCGAGATCGACGACGGGTTTGTCGACCTCGACTTGCTGTTCCTCGCTGTTCTGCTGCTTCCCGACCTCTGGCTCTTGATGTTGATGGCCGCTTCTGAGTTTTACAGCAGCGATGTGTCCAGGCTTTCCCTTCGGATTTGGTTCTGGAGATCCAGGGAGAGCGCCTGACTGTCTGGGGATTCCTGCTGCTAGCTGACCAATCTGTGTATCAACTGATTTCCGCCAGATATCAATTTCTCCAAGCCTAGAGTTGACACCTTGCATCTGAGTATAGACGGAGTTGAAAGATTGCCTAGTTTCAGCGTGATTCCTCCGCATCTCCTCCAGGACTGTCTGTATATCATCCTTTTTCTGGTCCCTTTCAGGATGTCCTGGAGCTCTGTAGGGCGGGGGATTCCTAGGGACTCCTTGGTTCCACTGTGGTTGCCGAAACCTTTGGTCCCCCATGTAGCGATTGGGACCCCCTGCGTAAGCTGCTTCCTCATGATGCTCTGCCAGCCTGACTTGCTCTGTGTGTGGGCACTCAGGAGTGGTGTGCCTTTGCGATCCGCATTCTATGCAAGGCCGGTTGACAGAGAGATACTTTATTTGCTTGATGAGCTTCCTATTCTGATCTCTGTAGTATTGCTCCCTGACATCTGGATCAATCTCCTTAGGAGGCTCGTATAGGGGCATGGATGGTGCTGGCCTGGCGTATGGGTTCTCTTCATAGGTTACAGTAGACCCATACTTGTTGTCGTAGGTAGTGAGCTTCTCTAGCACACCCCATGCGTCACTTGGAGGCATCGTCAGATACTCATAGCGAGTATAATTGTTGATTCTGTCCTTAGTGACTTGATCCAGCGAGTTGAAGAAGATCTCATGTATGATGTAGGGTGGCTGTCCATGAGTAGGGCAAGATCGTAGTAGTTCCTTGTAGCGCTCCCATGCCCTTGCCAGCGGTTCCCCTTTCTGCTGTTTAAAGGCGGTGATTTTCTGGCGGAGATGTGCTGTTTTGGCTGGTGGAAAGAATTTGTTCAGGAACTCTTGCTCTACTTGGGCCCAGGTTGTTAGTGATCTTTCTTTCAGCCCTTCCAGCCATTTCAGTGCAGGCCCAGCAAGAGACCAGCGAAAAGATTTCATCTTGACATATTCCAAGGTTGTACCTTCTGCAAGAGTACGGCACATATCATGAAAATTAGTAATATGTTCAAGAGGGCACTCATTAAATCTGCCGTAAAAGGCATTATTTTTAAGCTCTATAAGAAATTGAGTGCGAATTTCAAAAGAGTTTTCAGGGATTAGAATCGCCGATTCAGGCACGACGAGTGTTGGATGCATATAATCCTCTGTTATGGTTGGATATTGGGCAAGCTCAGCTTTTGCTTGCCTTGCGCGTTCAGCTTCTTGTTCCCTTCTTGCTCTCTCAGCGGCGAGAGAGGCATTGTTGGCTTCTATTTCCGCCCTAAGCCTCTGGATCAGCTGCTCCTGTGTTTCAGCGGCCGACATGGCTCTTTGCAGTTTATTTCTGACGTGTAGAAGGCGCTCTGGGTCGTCTAAGCCGTAATACTCAGGTGGGAGACCAGAACGGCGCATACACCTGAAAAGTGACTCAAAGAAACAGTGACATCTGACTACCTAAGGCGCGAATGATTGCTTCCCCAGCAACGGCGCCAATTTGTTGTTGCAGGAGTAAGTCAAGTATAGAATAGAATATGGTTTAGAACGACTCCCCTGTCTCAGCAAATAAATACAAGACTTCCTCCCGTTGTAGTAAGAGAAAGTCAGGATCGAATCCACGAGGAAGCACGTCAGCAGTTCTTTAGTAGCTGTAAATCTCACAAGCAGCGGCAGAAAGACACAGAAACAAACACAGAAGCAGAAACAAATAATCCCGGCAAGGGCAACTAAAATAAAAGCAAATAAACAAAACAAAGACAGAAATAAAAAAAATAAAGATGAAAGAAAAGACAGAAAGTAACTCGAGGACACAGAAGCTGGTCGATCTCGACAACCTGTCCTCTAGGTCGACAAGACAGTAATGAAAACAGAAAGTAAAGAACAAAAGCAATCAACTCGACAAGATCAGGCAACTCGACCTCGACAAGAGGTACTCGACTTCGACAAAGAAAGGTAAAGACAGAAACTTGAAAATCGACAAAGACAGAAGCAAATCAACTCGACCTAGACGAAGCCCTACTCGACTTCGACCACGGTTCCTCGAGATCGACAAGATCTCCTCTAGGTCGACTAAAACAGTAAAAGACAGAAATTTAAATTGCAGAATTTCGAAACACAGAACTTAGAGAAACGAAGTAAATTCAATATATTAAAAGACCTCCAAGGCTAGGGTTTCAACACCACAACGGTAACCA
The DNA here is from genome assembly GCA_037127255.1 of Persicaria tinctoria. NCBI lineage: Eukaryota > Viridiplantae > Streptophyta > Magnoliopsida > Caryophyllales > Polygonaceae > Persicaria > Persicaria tinctoria. The sequence continues at coordinate 10,848,908 of JBANSL010000007.1, read as the reverse complement.
TGCAAAACAATACATAAAGGCATAAAAGATCATGCTTTCCACCAAATAACTTTCGTCATTAACAACTAGGCATATAGAGGCTCTCGCATAAATCCTAATTGTTACTAACCCTTTTTCACATAATTAATCCAAGTTGCATTAAGATCACTTTCGCTTCAATAATACAAACAAGGATCACCTTAAACTCTCGCAAAATAATCATGCTTTATAGGGATAGAAGATGAATTGCACAAAAAGATCTGACCTTTATTGCATCGCCTCACATGGCCACCGTCGGGCTCACCCCAGCCCCAGAAGTGGGTGGACTACTCACGCCTCATCGCAGTAACAGACATTGATTGATGAAAGAAACTGAATTGCATAAACTATATTCAAAGCCTTTGCAATCCTGGCAATCAACTTTCGCAAACCGCCAAAACCTTAAAACCCTCAAACTCCTAAAACTGTATCTGAATGGAACTAACTAACTGTGTCTTTGAATTGGATGATTGAAAAACCAGCCCCTAGGGCCTTATTTATAGGCTTCATTCCCTAGCTAATCTAGGAAAGAAGATATCTATCTATATCTAAAATTATATCTACTTGCTTTAAAGATAAATAAAATGTTTAATGGAATTAAAATCCATAAGGGAAAAGATAAAACTAAATATGGAAATATGTCTTCATGTTGATAGATCTTGCTCCTTGATGATAGATCGGATAGAATCTTCGGTCAAGTCGACTCCTTCGCGCCCAAGGAATCCAAATCCTAGTCGAACAGCTCACGTCGAGAAGATTCTGGAACTGGCTCTAGTCGGCTTCGAGGAAGCTTCGTCGACCTCGACAAGGGTGGCTCGTCGAGTGGACTTCCTCGGGTTGGTGTGCTCGATGTGGCTCGGACTGGGCTCCTGGTGCTTGTCGACCTCGAGTAACCCTTGTCGATGTCGAGTAGACTGGCTCGCCGACTAGGGTTTCTGCAGCGTCTTTCCTCGATGGGCTTCGGATCTGGACTCAGGCTCGTCGATCTCGACCAACTGCTCCTCGAGATCGACCAGGGTTCGTCGGAGATGGATCTGGTGGGCTTGTCGAGGACTCCTCCTCGGACTTGCTCTGGGTCTCTTGTCGATCTCGACAAAGGTTCGTCGAGATCGAGTAGATCTGGTGCTCGGCTTCTCGTCCTCGGCTTCTCGGGCAGCTCTCTTCCTCGTCGACTCCGGACATGTGGATTGGGCTTCGTCGACCTCGACCAGGGATTGTCGAGGTCGAGTAAGGTCCCGGAGTCTGGATTGTCTGGCTTGCTCGATCAGGTCTCGTCGATCAAGGTTGGTCGGCCAAGTCTTGTCTAGGTCGAGTAGACTTACTCGAGATCGAGTAGACCTGACTCCTAGACTTGTTCCGCTGCTTTGACCTGGGACTTCTGTAGTGGTTTTCCGAGCTTTTCCGACCTTCTGTAGAATTGCTGTAAAACGCCTCGATTTCTGCGATTTAAACAGAAACTGGTGTAGATTCCATAATTTGGCAAATAAACATAAATTACACAGATTCTGTACTATCTAATCCCAAATGAATGTAATGTATACGGAAATCGATATAAAAGTTGCTGTAAAACATGACAGATTCCGCTCACAACAGCCTCTTACCCCGTCTCAACTCTGGCTCACTCCTAACCGACAATGCCATGGTCCTGCTCTACCGCATTCTAAATGGCCTTGATCCTGATCTGGCCAACACTATCCTTGGAACCATGGCCCATGCCAGAAAAGCTCGAAAAGGCTCTCCCCTCCCCTTTGCTACCCTTTTGACCCCTATCTTCAAAGCTTCTGGAATTGATGTCAAAAATGAAGAGCAGCTGCGTCATACGGGTATGTTCGACTCTAAAGGCCTTGAAAAGATTGGCATCACTCGGTCTCCCCAAGGGACCTTGAGTCTTGCCACTCCTTCAAAAGCCTTTCCCACTGCTCCAGCTTTCGATGAACGCATGGACAACCTAGAGTTGGGCTTGGAGGAAGTTCGCCTGGATATTAAGGAGCTGCAGACGGAGGTGATGACGAAGATGAGCGGGATTTCAACGATGCTGGAAGGACTGTGGACGAGGCTCACTGATGATGCTCTGGATTGACCAAGCCTAAACCTTAACCCACCCTATCCCAACCTGAAACTTATTACTTTGCTGGTTTTTGGAAACTTTTTCAAAACTTTTGGTAACTTTTGGTGACTGTTTTCCTCCGCCCTTTGTTGAAAGACAAAAAGGGGGAGATGATCATTAGACCTTGAAAACCCCTGTTTAAAGGTCTTGGAAGACCTTGCTTTTTGATTTCTGGTTTTCGATTGGATGTTTTCTTACTTAAAAAAATTATTTGATCCAACATTGGTCTAACCCTTGCAGGTACTTAGTCTGTTTTTTATTATGATTTATTTGTTTGACTAAGTTGCAGGGATGCACAGGTTTTGTCTTTCATCAAGGGGGAGATTGATAAGTCCCTCCCTTGATGAAAATCGGAAAAGATGTTCCAAAGGCTTTGACAGGATATTTGTGTCAAAGGCCTTGGAGCGTTAACAGTTGATGAAATACAAAACCTATCTTATTATTCGTATATTATTTTATCTTATTATATACTTCCTTTATATTATATATATATTCGTTGGACTAACTGTTTCAGGAAGTATTTTCGAGATTATAACCTTCCTTTATAGAGTTATTGAGGAGATCTATTTCAAAATGGATCATGGCTTCCAAGTGTCCATATATAGAAGATTGAAGAATCAAGCCTGATTCATGGAGCGTTGGTGAAGATCCTCAGGCGCCATTCCACTCCTATATAAAGGAAAGATAGAAGAAGACAGAGATAACAAGAACGTACAAGTGCTACACACGAGCTTCAATTCATTCAAGCAATCTGTCTTCCAAGTGTCTCTCTGCAAAGCGCTCAAATAGTTTGTTGTTTATTTCAAAGCCTTTGAGAGTCACTGTGAGCTTATAGGATATATTTATTTCAAGTGTTACTCGAGAGTTTATAACTCGGGAAGTTGCACTAGGCTATTGATTTGCGAGAGTTAGAGGATTGTACTAGATAGCTGAGAGAGGTGGGGCTCTTCTAGATTGGTCTAGGACTCCAAGGGAACGTGAGTTGACTAGATTGCAATTGTATAGGAGAGAGGCTTCTCGGTGAGCTATTAGGATCCTAAGCTAAGCGATCAATAAAGCCTTTGAATCCTAGGGTTGTGGAAGAACCCTAGGCGGGGACGTAGGCCAGTTGTGCTGAACCTCGTAAACCATTACTCGTGTCCTTTATTTATTTGCTTTACCTTATTTCCGCACTTGGTTCGAATTGTTTAACTTTGTGATTCAGGTATATCTCAAAGGTTTTGGTTCCAGCTCCAAAAGTCTTGAGACTTTCTGCGAAAAACGGGCATACTCTATTCAACCCCCCTTCTAGAGTATTTCTATATTACATTGTTTTAATTTATCGAACCTTCAATAATATAGTGGTGACAATGTACTTAGTTTGTGACAATATAGGTTGGTGACAGTGTTATGTCGTTGATGACAATATATTACTTATAAGAGGTTGATGACAATAGGGTGGTGACATTATTTTGTAGTTGGTGACAATACATACGCTCGAGAAAATAATATGGTGACATTGTTCCACAAGAAAAAATTCCACCACCAATCGTCACCAGAAAAAAAAAATCAATTGTGACTAAAAAAGTTTCCCGTAACTATCACCGGGAAAAATAAAATGTCACAAAAAAGTCAATTGTCACCGAAATATTTGTCACAAACAACTGTCAACAGAAAAATATACTCAACTGTCACCGGAAAAATTGTCATCAAATGCATATGTTGTTGGTGACAATATTACTTATAAGAGATTGATGACAATAGGGCGATGACAATGTTTTGTAGTTGATGACAATACGTTCGAGAAAATAATATGGTCGATCACAATATGGTCAATAATAGAGTTGGTGACAATATCTTGGTGATAAATACGGGTTGGTGACAATGTCTTGGTGATAATCAATTTTTTTTATTGGTGACACTATCTTGGTGATATTTAGTATGGTGACACTATCTTGGTGATATTTATTATGGTGACAATATCTCCGTTCTTTTATTGGTGACACTATCTTGGTGATATTTAGTATGGTGATGACACTTTTTTTGATTACATGGTCTTGGTGACAAATATTTGTTGAAATAATATTTTGATGACAATAGGTTGATGACACTATTTTATTGTTCATGAAAACATATTACTAAAGTAGGTTGGTGACAATAGTGGGTGGTGATAATGTTCTCTGTTTATGGATAATAGATTGGTGACAATGTTTATTTTTAGTTGGTGACAATTGGTTTGTGACAATGTTTGGTGACAATGTTCACTTGTTGGTGAAAATAATTTGATGACAGTGTTTCATAGTTGTTGACAATAGGCTGGTGACAATGTTTTGGTGACAAATGGAATTTATGTTGTTATTTTTAGATTGGTGACAATTGGTAGAGTTATATATTCTGTTTTGGTGACAAATGGAATTTATATCTCATTTAGCTATAAAGTAATTTTCATTATCCTTCTTTTCAATTGTAGTGGAAATTGTGGTATGTATATCATCAAATATATCGAGAGTCTTGCATTTCATGGTGGTATTGAAGCTATTTCAGACAAGTATATGGACATGTATAGAGAGAGGATGACTATAGAGGGTCTTGCTATTTTGGATGTTAAGTATGAATGTCTCAACTGTTCCACTTTGTTTTGATATTTTTGCAAGTTGATGTAGTCTGACAATTAAGTATTACAAAGTTAAACTTTACATCAAATTTCATCTACTTAGGGTTATTATTGTAACAAAAATGCGTTAATATTAGATGACAAATGTGATGTCATTATAGTATTGTACATCGAATTATTCGTTTGCTCAAGTTTAGCCCCTCTAGGGTCTATGCTCCCCTAGTTCTAGAGTTTCAATTTCATAACAAAAATGCGTTAATATTATATGACAAATCCGATAACATTGGTATTGTACACACATTTTAGGGTGTAGGGTTTGGCCCTAAACCCTAAAGACTAAACCCTAAACCCTAAACTATATTGTACATAAAATTTTCGTCTGCTCAGGTTTAGCCCTTCTTGGGTCTATGATCCCCTTGTTCTAGGGTTTCAGTTTTGTAAAAAAAATGTGTTAATATTAGATGACAAATGTGATAACATTAGCATTGTAAACATTTTAGTTTGATGAAAGTGCTTTGTAGTTGGTGACAATTGGTTGGTGACACTGTTTTGTCGTTGGTGACAATTAATTTCTAAAAATAGGCGGTTGACACTAGATATATTGTTGACAAAGTTTTGTAATTGGTGATAGTAGATTATTGACCAAAGCTTGATGAAAATAGGTTGGTTACACTGTTTTATTATTGGTGTCAATAGATTACTAAAAAGAGGTTGGTGACAATGTTTTTTATAAGTTTGTGACAATACGGTTGATTAAACAATATGAAAATAGTGTTCTATAGTTGGTGACAATGTCTTGGTGATGTATAATGTTATGGTGACAATTTTTTTAAGGTTACAATATCATGATGACAATATATTGTCATCAACCTCGTCATTAATAGTTGTCACCAACAATTGTCATCATGAAAATCATTTATTAGCAGAAAAACCTCATTTGTCACCGAGGAAAAGTGTTACTGGTAACTGTCACTGGAAGAAAATCAGTTGTCACACAAATTTTTTTGTCACCAACAATTATCACGAGAAAAAAAGAAAATCAATTGTCACTAGAAAAGATTTTCCCCTAACTGTCACCGGAAAAAAATAAAATGTCACAAAAAAATCAATTGTCACCAAAATAATTGTCACAATTAACTGTCACCAGAAAAATATACTCAACTGTCACCAAAAAATTGTCACCAAATGCAGGCGTTGACCGGAATGGTCAATGTTGACTAGTCAATGTTAAAATTAAAAATGGTCAAAGGGGAAGGATGAAGGGTTAGGGATGGGGAAAGAGGGGTATTTTTGGAAAAAATGGACATTTACTTAATTATGTAAAAAATGTGGACATTTACTTAATTTTGACATGAAAAATGGATATTTACCAAATTTAACCTAAAAAAATTCCCTCTAAACGTTTTACCCAATTATAGTGTGCCACATATACATGATAATGCCACATATTTATCCAAACATTTGTGATTTTATTTTCCATAATTTTCACTAACTTTTATTTGGTAAGAACATCTAACCTAATTGGCAAGATTGGAAAGATTGACATTTTAGTTTTTATTTTTAATTTAATTTTTCTTTCTGTCAATTTCACCAATTCATCCATTATTCACCTAAGGTTGTTTCTTTTTATTTCTATAAGATAATTCTACCTGTGGAATTTATAAACTATTGTAAAATGAGATTTGATTTTTTTTTATTATGTTAGTAATTTCTTCTTTGTTATAACATTATATATTTTTATTAATTAACTCAATTATATTAATTAATTGAAATTATAGGTATAACCAAATATATTCTTATTTTAAATAAAATAAATTACTAAATAATTTTGGATATTTTTTGACATATTTTTTAAGTTTGATTAATTTTTCAATTAAAATAATTTGATTTTTTTTCATTGAGTATCTTATTAAGTTTGATTTTTTATTCTCATAAAAGTGTTTATATTAGGAGATATCATTTAAAAAAATTACATTACTAAATACTTCAGTTAATAATTTTGGGACATATATGAGATATTGAGACCTGATAGATTTTATTTAGTTTAATTTTTTTTTTCAGTTCTACATTCAGTAACATTTCACGATGGGTTGCATATCATTTTTATAAGATAAAATTTAAGTTACCGTTTATGTAAGAGACTATAATATTATTTGACTTATTTTTATGCTTCATTTTTTTCATTCATTTATTTTAGAAGTAGGGAAATGACTTAAAATAATATCGACTATTAGATACGAACAAAAAAAATAAGAACAATTTTTATAAAAACATAATACAAACTATTAACATATACACCAAAAATAATACAAAATTTAAAGTTGATAAAAAATAATACAAACTATGAACTTTCGAATTAAAATAATACAAACTATCGGAGATTCTGAAATGATTATCTCTGACACCCAGATTCGTCATGTCTTTAGGGAAGCCAACCGAGCTATTGACCGCCTCTCGCACCTTGACTTTGACTTCTCCGGTTCCTTGACTCTTGACGACTCTACGCTTCGCAATTTCATCCGCTTGGATGTTTGTGGAATTCATTACTCTCTCTCTAGCAAGGAACTAGACAATTATTTTAATTTATGGAAACCCTAGTGCTTCTAAATCAACGCGCTCACACACGCTCTTTTCTCTGTCCCGAGGAAACCACCGGCCGCCATGCCCATCTCCTGCCCTCCGCCTTGGCCATCCCGCACCAGCGCCCGATTCCCCTCTCATCGAACCCAATCGCCTTAGGTCTCTCCGTCAACCTGCAAGGGCGTGCCTTTAGTTGCAGTGGCCATGCATGTTCACCAAATCCCTCCGTTTGGAGTTTTTCCTAGCCCGGATCGCAATTGGGAGGGTTATCCCTTCAATTGGAACTGGCCTGACTCGGTTGGGGCTCCTTGCAGTGCTCTCATGACCTGTTACCAGGCCTTATTGATTTAGGAGGGGGTGTTGTGCTGGTCGGACGGCGCGGGTCTCTTCTCTCTTTGACGTTCCTGGCTTTTCTCGCGGGTCTCTTGTCTGTTGATGTGCTTTTCGATCTCGGCTATGCAACTATTCTCTGTAAGTCCCTCTCTCTCCAATCTACCAAAAATCTACTGCGCATCTACTCACCGGCATAAACTCTATTTAAACACACTCACCGTGTGCATTTGGACTCATCGTCCCTTTTCCAGTTTACTTACTGCGTTTTTTCTTGATTACAATTATATGTGCTCCTTTTCTCCCCTATTTCGGTTTCTTATGTCCTTCATGTACGATCTGACAAAAAATCAAGCCCCGAAGGCCATTCGAGTGTGCTGGGCGGCCAACCGCCCCACTGTTTGTTGTGCTGCTGCGGTTTGGGATGCTATTCCTTGTGTTATTTTAAGTATTAATGCTTGCTTGTCTCCCCTATTATCTCATCAGATTTACTTACTGCTTATTACGCATTTGTTTGCCTGCATTTAGTGTCTGTTTTGGAAGGTCTACTCCTTCTGCTTTGCATTCTGTTTCTGTTGCAGGGCTCTCAACGCTCCCTCTGTTGCTGGCGCTGCTTGTTGTGATCTCACCCATACCAACACTTACCTGGGTTCAACCATTGGCTCAAAAGCCCTATGTCTTGATCTTAATAGATTACTTGCACTGCTATTTTCCCTTCGCTCACTGTTCGATCTCCATGGTTGCTCTGCTGCTGCGTACTATGGCTCACGGGCCGTACAAAACATGTACAAAATTCATCCCAAGCCCTACAAGGCAAATTTACATACAAATATCAACATCAATTGCAAGGCCTTTAAGGCTAAGTTAACAATTAAATGTTATATTACATTCCGGTTGTTTTGTATTACTAAACTCACATTATGCAATTCAAGCTTTCTTTTTTGGGTTGAAATTCATCCTTTGCCGGTTTCTGTACTACGCCTCCCAGGTGCTGATTACATACTTCAACTCCACATATGCACAACTCACCTTAATGGCTCACAAGACTTCCAAAAATTTAATCACAGCTCTCATATGACTCACAAGGCTCAATACTCACACCCCTGCGCAGACACGACTTGCTCAAATTGTATTACTCTTTTATATATACAAAATTTGATCAATAATGGGTATTTTAATCAAAATTGTACAAATCATGTGTTGGCCTTGTTGCAGCAAGTCTATTTGTATGGCTTCCCTTGCCTTTATTTCATTTGGCAAACGCGCCTATACAAGGCAATCCCCTAAGGTTTCACCAACCAACATATGAGGTCCTTGCCGGACATCTTCTCTTCTCACGAAGATTTGACTCCAATCAAAATGGGTTTAGTAATATACGAGTTTCAACTCCAAATCGAAAATAGACTCTTACAAAACATGAACATTGGTCTGGTTGTGTTTTTTGGAACTGGTACCTACCATTTGGATAATCATCGACTTAAATTAGTACAAACAGATCATCAAAAGCGCTTTCTATGAATATATGTTCTTGGAACTCCCTAGGTATCCAGAGTCGTAACTTCTGGAAAAATGTCAATATTTTATGTATAAACAATAATATCAATGTTCCAGCACTGCTAGAAACTAAGACAAATAAAGTTCCTCGTGAATGTGTCTGGCGGAAATGTGGATTCACAAACATCGCTTTTGACCCGGGCTTGGGATTTTCTGGTGGTATTTGCTTACTTTGGAAGGATATCCCCTCCTCCCAAGGTTCTATAGAACTCATTTTGGTTCACCACTATTTCATCCATTTCAATTATTTGGACTATGTCACTCATCGGAGTGTTGCTTTCCTGGTAGTTTATGCCCTACCGGACGAACGACGAAAATCATCCTTTTGGGAATCTATCTCTCTATACATTCAAACGTTACTCATTCCGTTATGTATCATGGGGGACCTACACGAAATTAGTGCCCCAGCGGACAAACTAAGAGGGGTCTATCCTTCCGTTGCGAAATTCAATCGCTTAAATGACTTAAAGAGTAACCTCTTTTTGCTCGATGTAGCATCGTATGGTAATCAGTTTACCTGGCAACGTAAATGTAACGGTGTAGTTACCTGTCCAGAAAGGATGGATTGTCTACTGATCCATTCGGACGTACTGACTATGTTTGATTCACTTCGAACTCAGATTCATCCGTTCACAAGATCTTATCATGCACCGATTTCCACCGATTTCCGTCACAATATCCAGCCAAAAAATAGACCGTTCAAATTCAAACTGGCTTGGGCTTCCAGAGCCGATTACATAAATCTGGTTTCTCAAGACTGACGTTTGGACTCAAAGGGTTCATTTATGTTCAAACTGGTACAAAAAGCAAAGTTACTGAAGAAGCTTTCCAAAGCTTGGGATAAAAATACTTTTCGCAATATTAACAACCAAATTCAAGTCACTGACCAAAAGCTACTTCAATTACAAACTTCGTTAATTACCAATTATAATACAAAGGATATTCAAATTCTTAAGCAGCTGCTAAACAAAAGAGAACGTATGTTGGATTCAAATTCGGAGCCAGAGGGCCAAAGTAAAACATGCCAAATTGAATGACTCCAACTACTTTCACAAGATAGCTACGACCAAACGAGGTCGGAAACTGATCAAGTCTTTTCACTTCCAAATGGTGAGTTGTCGGCGGACTTTCATATAATTCAACAAGAGTTTGTAAAAGATTTCAAAATACGGTTCATGTTAGCTTCAGTGGGTGGGTGTGATCTGGCCTTAGACTTAGCGGTTATCCCGCCATTGGTATCTCAAGCAGACAATGCAATGCTCTCAACTCTCGTGACCAAAAATGAGATTAAAGCAGCAGTTTTTTCTATGAACCCAGATAAGGCTCCAAGCCCAGATGGTTTCCCGGCTGGTTTCTACCAAAAATTTTGGCCAACAGTGGGCCCTTCTGTAGTGAAGGCAGTAAAGGCATTTTTTACTAGTGGCAGACTCTTACGATAGATCAAACATACATTTATTACCTTACTACCAAAATGTGATGATCCCTATTCGGTCAACCATTACATGCCCATCAGTTTGTGCTCTACGATCTACAAAATTATAGCGAAAGTTATTTCTGCTAGGCTAACCAAGATTTTCGACAAACTCATTCACCCACTTCAGGGAGCTTTTACAAAAGGGAGATCAATTCAGGATAATATCCTTATTGCTCATGAAGCTTTGCACTCTTTTAGGCTTAAGAAAGGCCGAACGGGGATGGTTGCTTTGAAGTTGGATATGGAAAAGGCCTACGGCCGTATTGAGTGACCTTTTCTACTCCATGTTTTGGCCAAGTTTGGGTTTAACGACCTTTTCATCAGCCGCATTAAGGAATGTTTTTGAACGATTTCCTACTCGGTATTAGGCAACGATGAACCGACCACAGTTATTGAACCGTCTAGGGGGATCAGACAGGGAGATCCTCTATTTCCATTCCTCTTTATCTTATCTTTTGAAGTACTTGCTCGTACTCTACATCATCACGGGCAAGTGAATTCGGACCTTGGCATCTCTTTTGGCCGACCGGGTGTTAAGGTTCCTTTTCTAGCTTTTGCATATGGTATTCTTATCTTCTGTAAAGCTTCACATTCGGCTTACACCTCCGTGTTCTCTATTTTAGACCGATACTGCTTCATCTCAGGCCAAAAAGTCAATCTGCATAAATCCAGCTTCCAAGCATCACCCAATACGTCTACAACTGCTATTACGGCTACAATCATTGTGCTTGGTATTTCGCAAGCGAATAATTTCGATAAATATTTGGCTTGTCCCATAGTGAATGGTGAAACTAATAGGGATACCTTCGAACCTTCCTGCAGAAGGACGAATGGGTCCTTATCAAAGCAAATCTCCGTGCGAAACCAATTTTTCTAATGCAAGCTTTCTTACTTCCATCACATATTCTTCATGAGCTTGACAAAGTTTATAGACAGCTCTTTTGGAACAAAAGTACTAAAGCTGCACTGCTTATTAGTTAGGATAAAATCTGCTCAGATACAATGAAAAGGGGTCTTGGTATCCATAAAGCTGAGTATATGAACATAGCACTGCAAATGAAGCTTCTATGGAAGATTATTTCTGAACCAGACAACATCTGGGCTCGTGTAGTCTCGCATAAATATCTTAAAGGGCACGATCTGCTCAGCTACCAAAAAAAGGGTCTTTCATCTTGGCAGTGGAATCGTCTTATGTTAACCATTCTAGAATGGCTCACCGGAAAAGGCTTGTCGGTAGTACCCATAGGTCCCCGGTTCGATCCCCGTAATGGCCGCTCTTTATTTACCTATTCAAGGAATCGTCTTATGTCTGTCAGGCCTAAGTTCCAGCAGGCCCTTTAGTGGAGTGTTGGAAACGGCCAGACCATTGACTTTTGGTCACATAACTGGGCCTTCTTAAAACCATTGGAATCCAGAATATTGCAACCTATATCGGAATCCCTAACGGGTATAAAGGTATCTCACTTCATCAACACAGAAGGTCAGTGGAACAGACCGTTAATAACCGCCTCTTTAACAAATATTATGTCTAAAGAAGATATCGACTTTATAATGAGCAGCACTCTACCTAATAATCCAATGACAGATCGTCTTTATTGGGGTCCAAGCAATAATGGTTGGTTTTCAACCAGCTCTGCAAACTTCTTATTATCAGAACATGCTGGGTCGACCACTTTTAACTGTGGTTGGATTTGGGATCTGCACGTGCCTCCTAAAGTACGTCATTTCCTTTGGAAAATCTCTCGTGATGGTCTTCCAACCACTCTCAGATTACAAAAATCGCATGTGGCCGTGCCGTCTGGTTGTGCCTTCTGTGTTAACTCTAGTGAATCGGTGGCTCGCCTTTTCTTTGAGTGCCCTATGGTGACCAACCTTTTACAAGCTTTACATATCCGAGTTTCGAGGGCTCTTGCAACGAGTTTCGGAGTGGGTGTAGTGCTTCCACTTATCGATATCAAACATGCAATTGTTACCAAATCTTTTATTGATCTAACCTCAGCGTGATGGGCCTTGTGGTTCTTCAGAAACCAATTAGTGTTTAACCACACCAACACAATAACTATAAACGAAATAATTCTGCTCTATACTACAAGTACTCATTGTTGAAAACAAACAAAGAAACTATAGGGCTATCAACTTACTTTATTGTGGTCTTAGCACTGATGAGTTTAACCGTATTTCCTATTGTAGGTCAGCTAAAGAGATTTGGGACAAGTTGGTCGTCACCTATGAAGGAACGAGCCAAGTGAAAGACACCAAGATCAGCATCTTCCTTCGAAAGTATGAGCTCTTCAAGATGAAGTCTGATGAGTCAATCAAAGCCATGTTCACTCGATTCACAGAAATCACCAACAACCTTGACTCTCTCGGCAAGAGCTTTACTAACGTTGAGAAAGTGAGGAAGATACTGAGGTGCCTTCCAAAGGAGAAATGGGGTCCAAAAGTAACAGCTATAGAGGAAGCCCAGGACCTCACCACTCTACCCCTTGACGACCTCCTTGGAAAGCTGATCACGCGTGAGATGATCCTTAATGAAGACGATGGAGAACTTCCAGCTAGCACCAAGAACTTGGCACTCAAGTCTAAGAAGGATGAGTCCAAGGATGGATCTGATTCTGAAGATGAGGATGACGATGAGGATGATCCTTTTGCTCTTATCACAAGAGGCCTTGCTAGAATTCTCAAGATGAAGAAGCAATTCAACAACAATGATGGATCAGAGTCTTCAAAATTTCGAGATCATCTTGTAAAGGACTGTCCTCAAAAGACAAAGAGCCAGCCCAAGAAAGGTGACAAATGGAAGAAGAAAGCTATGGTGGCTACTTGGAGTGATTCCGACTCTGACTCCGACGATGAGAAGGTCAACATCTGTCTTATGGCCTCAGAAAATGAATCCCACGATGAAAAGCTTGAAGCTACTGTAAGAGAACTAATGGAAAGTCCAAAAGAGGTATTATCGGAATTCCTTTCAAATATGATTGCCAATGAAGAGAAGCTTATTGCCCAAAGTAACATTCTTATTAAGAGAACTGTGGATCAGGAGAAAACTATTGAGGATCTGTCTATGAGGGTCAAAGGTCTTGAAGCTTCTTATTCAGGTCTTGACATTAAAGTCAAGACGCTTGACTCGGAGAAATCTGAACTCAAGCAAGATCTCTCATCTCTAAGAAATGTGCATCATGACTTAGAGAACGAGAAGATCTCCCTGAATAATAAGATTCTAGACCAACAGACAGCCCTCATAAGTTTTACCAAGTCCAAAGGCACTCTCGATAAGATGTTGGGTGAGCAACAAAGCTCTCTAAACAAAAGTGGTATCGGTTACAATCCAAAGTTTTTAAAGAAGCAACACATTACCACTTTTGTAAAGGCTAAAGGAAGCAGAACCTCTCCTATATGTCACCACTGTGCTAGAAAGGGACATGTAAAAGAGACCTGCCCTTATAGAAGAAAGGATCCTTATATTATTCGCAATACATTTCCTGTTCATTTGAGAAAAGAACGGATAACACAAGTTTGGGTCCCAAAAGGCACTATTTTACCAAATATGGTTTACCCCAACAATGGATCCAAATTTGCTTATTGGTCTAGCCACAAAGGTTGATGTTTGTTTTGCAGGAGATCACCAAAGTGAAAGAACACAAATGGATTATTGATAGTGGTTGCTCGAGGCATATGAGTGGGAAGAGTTCTCTCTTTCATGATCTAAAGGAGCAATCCACGGGAACAATCACTCTTGGTGACAAAGGGAAATGCGACATTTGTGCAGAGATGATACAGGTGAAGTTATTCTGACTGCATACCGTTACAACAACATATACGCTGTAAATGCTGATCAAGTGGCACAAGGAAGCTTAACCTGTTTAAAGGCCTTGACGGACGATCCAAAGCTTTGGCACAGGAGACTCGGTCATGTGAGTCCACATACACTACAGAAGCTTGTGTCCAAAGGACTTGTAAGAGGGCTACCTGAGATGGACTTCAAAGGTATTGACATGTGCAATGCTTGCACACGAGGTAAACAAACACGTAGCTCCTTCAAACCCAAAAAGGTTGTAAGTTCTTCTAGACCCCTTGAACTTTTACATATGGATTTATGTGGTCCTATGCGAGTCAAATCTCCCAATGGTAAAAAGTACATGCTAGTTGTTGTCGATGATTTTTCAAGATATACTTGGGTTGCATTTTTTAAAGAAAAATCAGAGGCCTTATTTGAGTTTTCAAAACTTTGTAAGGAGTTGCAAACTTTAAGAAATGAGCCCATAGTGTCTATTCGGAGTGATCATGGTAGGGAGTTTAATCAACTTCAATTTGATTTGTTTTGTGCTAAATATGGCATCTCCCATAACTTTTCTGCTCCTAGGACACCTCAACAAAATGGGGTTGTGGAACGCAAGAACCGCACCTTAGAGGATATGGCCAGGACTATGCTTTTAGAAAATGCATTACCTAAAACCTATTGGGCTGAAGCTGTTAACACAGCTAACTATATTTTAAATCGTTGTCTTATTCGTTCCATCTTAAAGAAAACTCCTTATGAACTTTTCAAAGGCTGCAAACCACTTATATCTTATTTTAAACCCTTTGGTTGTACTTGTTTTGTTCATAACAATGGAAAAGATAACCTTGGGAAATTTGATGTGCGTAGTGATGAAGGTATATTTCTTGGCTATTCCACGAGTAGCAAAGCTTATAGAATCTTCAATAAAAGGACCCAGGTAGTTGAAGAAAGTATACATGTTATTTTTGATGAATGCAATGATGGTGCTTTGAGTGAAAGTGTTGCAGATATAGATCTTAATATTCATGAAGAGAACGAGGAAGGTGATGTTACTGCCACCAAGAACACAAAGAAGAAGAACATGCAGGAACCGATTCTTAACACTGAAGAATTGGCCCAAGGTGTTGAAGATGCGTCCAAAGCCCTTGGTGTCCAATCCAACAGTGTTGAGACGTCTGAAACTGCTGTATCAGAACCTAACAGGACAACGGAGTCAGATGTACCACAAATCAACCCTGATGATGTGACGAATCAAGGAGCTGAGACTAGCAAAAGGAAATTCAAATACTCCTCATCACACTCATTAAAGGATATCATTTCTGACCCTACTTCTAGTGTTCAAACTCGTTCTAAACTTAAAGATCTTTGTGCTTTTAACGCGTTTGTTTCTCTTATTGAGCCAAAGAAGGTAAATGAGGCACTTCAGGAGCCAGACTGGATTATAGCTATGCAAAGTAAACTCAATGAATTCGAGAGGAACAAAGTCTGGACTTTAAAGCCTAGACCAAAGCATCAATCAGTCATTGGCACTCGATGGGTGTTTCGAAACAAGTTAGATGAGAATGGCAAGATTGTGAGGAACAAGGCACGACTTGTTGCTCAAGGCTACAATCAAGAGGAAGGTATTGACTACGAGGAGACCTTTGCTCCCGTAGCCAGGCTTGAAGCCATTCGCATTTTATTAGCATTTGCATCTTTCATGAGCATAAAGTTATATCAAATGGATGTCAAGTGTGCTTTTCTTAATGGTTTTTTAGAAGAAGAAGTTTATGTTGCTCAACCCCCAGGTTTTGAAAGCTCAGAATTTCCCAATCATGTTTACAAACTTGACAAGGTGCTTTATGGTTTGAAACAAGCCCCAAGAGCTTGGTACGAGCGCTTGTCAAAATATCTTTTAGAAAATGATTTTAAAAGGGGGTTGATCGACAAGACTCTTTTTATCAAGACCAAAGGAAAGGACATTTTGGTTATTCAAATTTATGTTGATGATATATTATTTGGTGCTACTAACACATCTTTGTGCAAGGAATTTTCTGACATTATGTGCAGTGAATTTGAGATGAGCTTAATGGGTGAACTAAACTTCCTTTTGGGGTTACAAGTTCATCAATCCAAGAAAGGGATCTTCGTCAACCAAAGCAAGTACACTAAGGATCTCTTGAAAAAGTTCAAGATGGATCAATCCAAAGCAGCCAAGACTCCCATGAGCTCAACATTGTCTCTAGATCAAGACAAGACTGGAACAAGTGTCAATCAAAAGGAGTATCGAGGAATGATTGGATCTTTATTATATCTCACGGCTAGTAGACCTGACATTATGTTTAGTGTTTGCATGTGTGCTAGGTTTCAAGCTGATCACAAAGAATCTCACCTCGTGGCTGTGAAGAGGATCTTTCGATATCAATGGCACTAAGGAACTTGGACTATGGTACCCAAAGCAAAAGGATTTCACTTTAATTGGATATTCTGATGCAGATTTTGCAGGCTACAAGGTGGATAGAAAGAGCACATCAGGATGTTGCCAATTCTTAGGAGCATCCTTGATCAGCTGGCACTCAAAGAAGCAAAATTCAGTCGCTCTATCCACTGCAGAAGCCGAATACATTGCAGCTGGAGCTTGTTGCTCCCAAATCCTTTGGATAGCTCAACAAATGCGAGATCTTGACATCAACCTCAAGGGTATCCCAATTAAGTGTGACAATACAAGTGCCATATCCATCACTAAGAATCCTGTTCAACATTCAAGGACCAAGCATATTGATGTAAGACATCATTTCATTAGAGATCATGTTGAAAAAGGTGATGTGTCCATATCTTTTATTTCTACTGATTATCAATGGGCTGACATTTTTACTAAGCCTTTGGCAGAGGACAGGTTCACCTTCATTAGACGAGAGATTGGGATGCTTGACAAGGATGCACTTTCGTAGGGGGAGCTTTCCCTATACGAAAGATAAACTCCACTCAGTGTCAAGACCTTTGAGAGTTATGTCAAGGTCTGCTAACTGAACAGTGGAGTACATATAACGGATCATATATTTTTGGTTAATATCTTTTTAGATATTTAATCAATTATATTTGGTTTAATCGGATTTCAAAAATTGCCTATTTCTATGATTTCCTTAACCGTTAAGATATTTTAATTATGGAACTAAATTGGTTTGTGTTTAGTCCGATTTTTATGGTAATTTGAATTCAAATTTGAATTTGAAAATCCTTCAACTTGGCAAGGTAATGATTTCTTTCCTTGGAACCCTAAACCCATCCCATCAATCTGTCACCCTCTCTCTCTACTTAAACCAAATCTGTACCCGACTACAACCCACACTCTGATTTTATCCAAACCCTTTCCACTCTTTCATCTTCAACCTCTCAAAGAAACCCTAACCGACTACCTCCATGGCACCCAAAACCAAGAAAGCCGTCACTCCCAAAAGACTTGGCGCCACCCCCAAGGGACGCCAGGCCACTGCTACTTCTCCCACACCCGAACCTCCTACTCAAGCCATCATCCCAGCAGTTGTCCAGAGCACCGTCAAGTCGAGCTCAGCCACGGCTCCCAAAGGCTCTCAGAAACGTGCTGCTAAGAAACCCTTGAGTGCTAAACAAAAGGGGAAGAGAAAGATCCTGGCTGAGGAAGAGGATGAGGAAGAAGAGGAAGACGACCTTGATGCTGCCCTGGAAAGAGATGCTGCCAGGGAAGCCGAGGAGGAGGCCTTGAGACAGAAAAAGGCCGATGAGGAGGCCGAGCTTGCTAAGAGACTGGCCGAGGAGGAAGCTGAGCGAATTCGGAAGGAAGCCGAAGTCGAAGAGGTTCCATCTGAGGTGGAGCCTGAGGAAGAAGAAGAGGAAGAGGAAGAGCACGAGGGATCCGGAGAGGACGAGGAACCTGAAGGTGATGAAGCGGGGTCCGGTGAGGACTCGGGGTCTGAGGAAGAGGAGGAAGAATCCCCTTCTCCCTCTCCTCCTCCTCCACCGTCTCCGAAGAAGCGGAAAGCCCCTGCTCCAGTCAAGCCTCCATCCCCTAAGCGTACCAGGAAGGGCCCTGTCAAGAGTCTTGTAGCGCCTGTCAAGAGAGTTGCTCCAACTGTTGCGCGCAGAAAGAACGCAGACCCCCCGGCCTATATCCAAGTAAATCAATCCTTGCCCTCCTCTTGGTTTCAAGATGCTGAGACTGCTGGTAAGTGGGTAGACGAGTTTAGAACTCGTAAGATTAGTTGTTCTGATTTTTTAGATGTCGAGTTCTTTGAAGCTTTGAAGTTACCTTGCATTGAGCTCCTTAAAAAATCCCCTGCCTGGAACCTTATTAATCTTGAGACTGTTTACTACCCCGAGCTTACCCGACTTTTCTACATAAACCTAAAAGCCAAAAGTGATCCTAATGGTTGGTCTTTGGAGTCTGTCGTCAAAGGGGTTAGAATCTCTCTCAACTCCAATGACTTTGCAGACTCTCTAGGCTTACCTACCCCTGTTCCACCTGCTCAAGTAAACCCCTCAAAAGAAAACTGCATCATCCTAGCCCGAGCCAAATATCTCCTACCCGAAGCGTCCAACAGCACCTCAAAACAACTCACCCACTCATCCCTAACCCTTGAGGCAAAAATTATCTTTAACATCATTGTTAGATGCCTCTGTTGTTGCAGGAGTAAGTCAAGTATAGAATAGAATATGGTTTAGAACGACTCCCCTGTCTCAGCAAATAAATACAAGACTTCCTCCCGTTGTAGTAAGAGAAAGTCAGGATCGAATCCACGAGGAAGCACGTCAGCAGTTCTTTAGTAGCTGTATATCTCACAAGCAGCGGGAGAAAGACACAGAAACAAACACAGAAGCAGAAACAAATAATCCCGGCAAGGGCAACTAAAATAAAAGCAAATAAACAAAACAAAGACAGAAATAAAAAAATAAAGATGAAAGCAAAGACAGAAAGTAACTCGAGGACACAGAAGCTGGTCGATCTCGACAAGCTATCCTCTAGGTCGACAAGACAGTAATGAAAACAGAAAGTAAAGAACAAAAGCAATCAACTCGACAAGATCAGGCAACTCGACCTCGACAAGAGGTACTCGACTTCGACAAAGAAAGGTAAAGACAGAAACTTGAAAATCGACAAAGACAGAAGCAAATCAACTCGACCTAGACGAAGCCCTAACCTAGACGAAGCCCTACTCGACTTCGACCACGGTTCCTCGAGATCGACAAGATCTCCTCTAGGTCGACTAAAACAGTAAAAGACAGAAATTTAAATTGCAGAATTTCGAAACACGGAACTTAGAGAAACGAAGTAAATTCAATATATTAAAAGACCTCCAAGGTTAGGGTTTCAACACCACAACGGTAACCATGCAAAACAATACATAAAGGCATAAAAGATCATGCTTTCCATCAAATAACTTTCGTCATTAACAACTAGGCATATAGAGGCTCTCGCATAAATCCTAATTGTTACTAACCCTTTTTCACATAATTAATCCAAGTTGCATTAAGATCACTTTCGCTTCAATAATACAAACAAGGATCACCTTAAACTCTCGCAAAAGAATCATGCTTTATAGGGATAGAAGATGAATTGCACAAAAAGATCTGACCTTTATCGCATCGCCTCACATGGCCACCGTCGGGCTCACCCCAGCCCCAGAAGTGGGTGGACTACTCACGCCTCATCGCAGTAACAGACATTGATTGATGAAAGAAACTGAATTGCATAAACTATATTCAAAGCCTTTACGATCCTGGCAATCAACTTTCGCAAACCGCCAAAACCTTAAAACCCTCAAACTCCTAAAACTGTATCTGAATGGAACTAACTAACTGTGTCTTTGAATTGGATGATTGAAAAACCAGCCCCTAGGGCCTTATTTATAGGCTTCATTCCCTAGCTAATCTAGGAAAGAAGATATCTATCTATATCTAAAATTATATCTACTTGCTTTAAAGATAAATAAAATGTTTAATGGAATTAAAATCCATAAGGGAAAAGATAAAACTAAATATGGAAATATGTCTTCATGTTGATAGATCTTGCTCCTTGATGATAGAACTTTGATAGATCGGATAGAATCTTCGGTCAAGTCGACTCCTTCGCGCCCAAGGAATCCAAATCTTAGTCGAACAGCTCACGTCGAGAAGATTCTGGAACTGGCTCTAGTCGACTTCGAGGAAGCTTCGTCGACCTCGACAAGGGTGGCTCGTCGAGTGGACTTCCTCGGGTTGGTGTGCTCGATGTGGCTCGGACTGGGCTCCTGGTGCTTGTCGACCTCGAGTAACCCTTGTCGATGTCGAGTAGACTGGCTCGCCGACTAGGGTTTCTCGAGCGTCTTTCCTCGATGGGCTTCGGATCTGGACTCAGGCTCGTCGATCTCGACCAACTGCTCCTCGAGATCGACCAGGGTTCGTCGGAGATGGCTCTGGTGGGCTTGTCGAGGACTCCTCCTCGGACTTGCTCTGGGTCTCTTGTCGATCTCGACAAAGGTTCGTCGAGATCGAGTAGATCTGGTGCTCGGCTTCTCGGGCAGCTCTCTTCCTCGTCAACTCCGGACATGTGGATTGGGCTTCGTCGACCTCGACCAGGGCTTATCGAGGTCGAGTAAGGTCCCGGAGTCTGGGTTGTCTGGCTTGCTCGATCAGGTCTCGTCGATCAAGGTTGGTCGGCCAAGTCTTGTCTAGGTCGAGTAGACTTACTCGAGATCGAGTAGACCTGACTCCTAGACTTGTTCCGCTGCTTTGACCTGGGACTTCTGTAGTGGTTTTCCGAGCTTTTCCGACCTTCTGTAGAATTGCTGTAAAACGCCTCGATTTCTGCGATTTAAACAGAAACTGGTGTAGATTCCATAATTTGGCAAATAAACATAAATTACACAGATTCTGTACTATCTAATCCCAAATGAATGTAATGTATACAGAAATCGATATGAAAGTTGCTGTAAAACATGGCAGATTCCGCTCACAACAAACACCCCATACTTAAGCTTGCTTGTCCTCAAGCAATACTTTTATTTGTCATTCAGGGGAAGAAATCAAAACTCTCAACATATTAGATTCATTCTCATATAACCCTGCAATCAATTACCATCCTCGAAAAGGTACTAGTGTCACAGATTCATGCATGTGCAAATATACAAAAGCAACATCTACTCACAAAAGGAGGGTTATGCACAAACAATCTATACGTGACAAAGCATTGATAATCAAGAAGACTTTAATTTAAGCTCATGAAGGAGTAGATTGGTAAAAGGCTAAAAGGTGGGCAATTTTTGGCAATGTGGTGCTTTTATGATCCGGGGAAACGGAGTATTTTCCAAACTGAGTTTCCACATTCCTTCTTCCTTTGATTCATCACCTTTCATAATGCTTTTATTCATAATAATGCTTTTACCTCTCTAACCTTAGCACTGCCTTCTCGCGAGTCGCAAACATGGGTGTCATGAATGGCCCCGGATACTTAGTGCGTCGGACTCCTCACAATGTGTCCCATCTCTCCAAACTATTATCTCAGAGAGCAGGGTCAATCTACCTTTATCTCCTGAGGTGATTGGATTTTCTTTCGCTCATTAAATTTTCCATATATTCCAAACAATTTCCTTCCAAACTCCAAATATGATATATAACACAACAACCATATAACATCTCCATAATGTAACATCATTCTCAACATAATCCCCGGATAAGGTAAAGAATGGCAAATATTTTAGATCATGTGGAGCAATATTTGAAATAAGGCATATTTATGGCTTTTGTGATGCATAAGCATAGGTAAGGCTAGGAATAAACACTGAGCATTATATGGAAATATAAAGTCCTCCATCATCTTATCATGCAATTTGTCAAAAGCAATTTCAAATTTTACCTCCTTTCATGGTTTTCAAGAAAATATGCACTTCATTGTGACTTCCCTTTACTAGGCAATTTCATGCTATATCTCTAATGAATCCAATTTTGCATCGTTGAGTTCAATATTACACTTCCATGACATTTATCAAAAATTTCAAATTTCAATGGGGGTCATTTTTCTTTAAATTTTGGAAAACATGTATATAAGCACATAAGTCAATAATGCATTCCAAAATAGCCATGTAGCAATTCAAAGAAATAATGCACAAGTAATGTCAAATATAGCAAATATGCATAAAGTAAGCCCTTCCCTCACCCCATACTTAAACATTACAGTGTCCCCACTGTATAAAAACAAGGTAAAGGGTAAAGAAAGAAACTCACAAGACATGTGTGCAGAGCTGCAAAATTTTGAATGGAGCACCTCCTAGTCCGAGTATGACTATAGCTTTGATTCTATCCATGGACCTGAAAAGTAGAAGACATATGCCAACAAAACAAAAACCAAAAACAATGTTCAAAACCAAAAACAAAGTCTCAAATGTCCTAAAACGTCTATGTACATGCTCTAGATTTTATAGTCGCTAGGCCGACTTTCATTTATGCTCAAGGTGGCATCTGTAGAGCCCATGTAGCTTGGGCCTCAAATAAGACTCCATTCTTGTCCATCAGCTGTAATCCTCCAGAATGGATCTTATTTACTACGAACGGTCCCATCCGCTTCTTGTTGAATTTGTTTGGAAACCAATGATCCTTTGATTTAGAGACATAGAGCTTGTCTCCAACTTCATACTCCTTAGGCTCGTCATTGGAAATCCTGCACAATCGCACATACCAAGGCAAACCTCTCCCATGTATAGATAAATCTTTAATGGAAATAGGAGAAGAAAGATCCATACCTTTGCTTACCTTCGCAGAAACGGAATCGGGCACCACGGTGTTTGGTCGATCTCGACTAGGGCTCCTCGAGATCGACGAGTCTGCTGGTCCTGGTGGGGGTCTGGTCGAAGAGTCAGAAGTCGAGGAAGAACAAGTCTTGTCGACCTCGAGTTGGCTGGTCGACCTCGACAAGGGATCTGGTCCTGGTGGCTAGATCGAGGAGGAAGAAGTCGAGGAAGGGGGCTTGTCGACATCGACAAGACTGGTCGACCTCGACGAAGACTTTGGCTCTGGTGGCTTGCTCCTCGAGAAAACAGGGTCTGGTGGCGCCGATTGGTGGTCGACCTCGACGAGCCTTGTCGAGATCGACGAGGGTTTCTCTCCTGGTTGCTGCGGCGTCGAGGAAGCAGGGACTGGTGGCTCCGAGTGCTGGTCGACATCGAGTAGCTTCCTCGAGATCGACAAGGGCTCTGGTCCTTGAGTTGGCAGCGTCGAGGAAGACAGGTCTGGTCTCCCTGAGTTTTGATCGATCTCGACAAGATCTTTGTCGATCTCGAGTAGGGCTGGTTCTTCCGGTTTGCTGCTCGACGAAGCTGGTGCTGGTGGAGTCGCCTTGGTCTGGTCGAGATCGACTAGGGTTCTACTCGATGTCGAGGAGCCCTGGTCGATCTTGACCCCATACTTAGCTCCTGTGTTCTCCTTGAGAATTGCCATGATCTCCTCCACCTGGGCCTCCATGTCCCTCTTTTCCAGCTCTTCAGGGGTCATATTCCTGACCTTGGGTTCCCCGCAGGTGATGTAGCCAGCTGAGATAGATTCGACCTCTTCCATTGGACCCGTATATCTTTCAGTTTCGTTGAAGGAATACTCAATTACTTCATCGCTGATGTTGAAGGTGAGCACTCCTTTCCGTACACTTATGTTGGCATCCACAGTCGCCAAGAATGGTCTCCCTAGAATAATTGGACAAGCAGGATCTTCTTGCATATCAACAATTAAGAAATCAGCAGGGACGAAGAATTTACCTACTTGTACTGGGACATTTTCCACCATGCCTGTTGGAATGACCACCGTATTGTTGGCCATGTATAGTCTAGCATCCACAGGCTCCAGGGCACCTATCTTAATCTTGGACCAAATCGTTAAAGGCATAATACTGACACTAGCTCCAAGATCACATAGGGCATTAATTTTGTATGGACCAAATCCAATAGTTATAGCAAACTTACCTGGATCCGGCCTCTTCTCCAGTATGTCCAGATGGCTGCACTCCTCTGTGATTTCTGCCATCGATCGCTTTTTGCTCAAAATCTCTTTCAGGAACTTGACATAGGACGGCATTTCATTGAGAGCTTCTGTGAAGGGGATGGTGACGTTGAGCTTTTGAAGCATCTTGATAAAGCGCTGAAACTTTTTCTCCGCCGGGTCCTTTAGAGATTTTGTTGGGAAAGGCAGCTTCTTTTTCTGAGTCGGAGCTAGAACAGACGTCGGAGTTGCTGCAGATTTCTCGACCAGGGGCTCATCGACATCGACCAGACCTTTGTCGACATCGACCAGATTGGGCCCAGTCGAGTTGCTGTTCGGCGCAGACGACGATTCTGGAGATTTCTCCTCGACCTCGAGTAGACCTTTGTCGAGGTCGACTAGGCTCTGGTCGAGATCGACAATGGGTTTGTCGACCTCGACTTGCTGTTCCTCGCTGTTCTGCTGCTTCCCGACCTCTGGCTCTTGAAGTTGATGGCCGCTTCTGAGTTTTACAGCAGCGATGTGTCCAGTCTTTCCCTTCGGATTTGGTTCTGGAGATCCAGGGAGAGCGCCTGACTGTCTGGGGATTCCTGCTGCTAGCTGACCAATCTGTGTATCAACTGATTTCCGCCAGATATCAATTTCTCCAAGCCTAGAGTTGACACCTTGCATCTGAGTATAGACGGAGTTGAAAGATTGCCTAGTTTCAGCGTGATTCCTCCGCATCTCCTCCAGGACTGTCTGTATATCATCCTTTTTCTGGTCCCTTTCAGGATGTCCTGGAGCTCTGTAGGGCGGGGGATTCCTAGGGACTCCTTGGTTCCACTGTGGTTGCCGAAACCTTTGGTCCCCCATGTAGCGATTGGGACCCCCTGCGTAAGCTGCTTCCTCATGATGCTCTGCCAGCCTGACTTGCTCTGTGTGTGGGCACTCAGGAGTGGTGTGCCTTTGCGATCCGCATTCTATGCAAGGCCGGTTGACAGAGAGATACTTTATTTGCTTGATGAGCTTCCTATTCTGATCTCTGTAGTATTGCTCCCTGACATCTGGATCAATCTCCTTAGGAGGCTCGTATAGGGGCATGGATGGTGCTGGCCTGGCGTATGGGTTCTCTTCATAGGTTACAGTAGACCCATACTTGTTGTCGTAGGTAGTGAGCTTCTCTAGCACACCCCATGCGTCACTTGGAGGCATCGTCAGATACTCATAGCGAGTATAATTGTTGATTCTGTCCTTAGTGACTTGATCCAGCGAGTTGAAGAAGATCTCATGTATGATGTAGGGTGGCTGTCCATGAGTAGGGCAAGATCGTAGTAGTTCCTTGTAGCGCTCCCATGCCCTTGCCAGCGGTTCCCCTTTCTGCTGTTTAAAGGCGGTGATTTTCTGGCGGAGATGTGCTGTTTTGGCTGGTGGAAAGAATTTGTTCAGGAACTCTTGCTCTACTTGGGCCCAGGTTGTTAGTGATCTTTCTTTCAGCCCTTCCAGCCATTTCAGTGCAGGCCCAGCAAGAGACCAGCGAAAAGATTTCATCTTGACATATTCCAAGGTTGTACCTTCTGCAAGAGTACGGCACATATCATGAAAATTAGTAATATGTTCAAGAGGGCACTCATTAAATCTGCCGTAAAAGGCATTATTTTTAAGCTCTATAAGAAATTGAGTGCGAATTTCAAAA
This sequence comes from Persicaria tinctoria, assembly GCA_037127255.1. Classification (NCBI taxonomy): domain Eukaryota; kingdom Viridiplantae; phylum Streptophyta; class Magnoliopsida; order Caryophyllales; family Polygonaceae; genus Persicaria; species Persicaria tinctoria. The sequence goes on along the minus strand of JBANSL010000007.1, from coordinate 10,822,842 downwards.
GAGTTTTCAGGGATTAGAATCGCCGATTCAGGCACGACGAGTGTTGGATGCATATAATCCTCTGTTGTGGTTGGATATTGGGCAAGCTCAGCTTTTTCTTGCCTTGCGCGTTCAGCTTCTTGTTCCCTTCTTGCTCTCTCAGCGGCGAGAGCGGCATTGTTGGCTTCTATTTCCGCCCTAAGCCTCTGGATCAGCTGCTCCTGTGTTTCAGCGGCCGACATGGCTCTTTGCAGTTTATTTCTGACGTGTAGAAGGCGCTCTGGGTCGTCTAAGCCGTAATACTCAGGTGGGAGACCAGAACGGCGCATACACCTGAAAAGTGACTCAAAGAAACAGTGACATCTGACTACCTAAGGCGCGAATGATTGCTTCCCCAGCAACGGCGCCAATTTGTTGTTGCAGGAGTAAGTCAAGTATAGAATAGAATATGGTTTAGAACGACTCCCCTGTCTCAGCAAATAAATACAAGACTTCCTCCCGTTGTAGTAAGAGAAAGTCAGGATCGAATCCACGAGGAAGCACGTCAGCAGTTCTTTAGTAGCTGTAAATCTCACAAGCAGCGGCAGAAAGACACAGAAACAAACACAGAAGCAGAAACAAATAATCCCGGCAAGGGCAACTAAAATAAAAGCAAATAAACAAAACAAAGACAGAAATAAAAAAAATAAAGATGAAAGAAAAGACAGAAAGTAACTCGAGGACACAGAAGCTGGTCGATCTCGACAACCTGTCCTCTAGGTCGACAAGACAGTAATGAAAACAGAAAGTAAAGAACAAAAGCAATCAACTCGACAAGATCAGGCAACTCGACCTCGACAAGAGGTACTCGACTTCGACAAAGAAAGGTAAAGACAGAAACTTGAAAATCGACAAAGACAGAAGCAAATCAACTCGACCTAGACGAAGCCCTACTCGACTTCGACCACGGTTCCTCGAGATCGACAAGATCTCCTCTAGGTCGACTAAAACAGTAAAAGACAGAAATTTAAATTGCAGAATTTCGAAACACAGAACTTAGAGAAACGAAGTAAATTCAATATATTAAAAGACCTCCAAGGCTAGGGTTTCAACACCACAACGGTAACCATGCAAAACAATACATAAAGGCATAAAAGATCATGCTTTCCACCAAATAACTTTCGTCATTAACAACTAGGCATATAGAGGCTCTCGCATAAATCCTAATTGTTACTAACCCTTTTTCACATAATTAATCCAAGTTGCATTAAGATCACTTTCGCTTCAATAATACAAACAAGGATCACCTTAAACTCTCGCAAAAGAATCATGCTTTATAGGGATAGAAGATGAATTGCACAAAAAGATCTGACCTTTATTGCATCGCCTCACATGGCCACCGTCGGGCTCACCCCAGCCCCAGAAGTGGGTGGACTACTCACGGCTCATCGCAGTAACAGACATTGATTGATGAAAGAAACTGAATTGCATAAACTATATTCAAAGCCTTTGCAATCCTGGCAATCAACTTTCGCAAACCGCCAAAACCTTAAAACCCTCAAACTCCTAAAACTGTATCTGAATGGAACTAACTAACTGTGTCTTTGAATTGGATGATTGAAAAACCAGCCCCTAGGGCCTTATTTATAGGCTTCATTCCCTAGCTAATCTAGGAAAGAAGATATCTATCTATATCTAAAATTATATCTACTTGCTTTAAAGATAAATAAAATGTTTAATGGAATTAAAATCCATAAGGGAAAAGATAAAACTAAATATGGAAATATGTCTTCATGTTGATAGATCTTGCTCCTTGATGATAGATCGGATAGAATCTTCGGTCAAGTCGACTCCTTCGCGCCCAAGGAATCCAAATCCTAGTCGAACAGCTCACGTCGAGAAGATTCTGGAACTGGCTCTAGTCGGCTTCGAGGAAGCTTCGTCGACCTCGACAAGGGTGGCTCGTCGAGTGGACTTCCTCGGGTTGGTGTGCTCGATGTGGCTCGGACTGGGCTCCTGGTGCTTGTCGACCTCGAGTAACCCTTGTCGATGTCGAGTAGACTGGCTCGCCGACTAGGGTTTCTGCAGCGTCTTTCCTCGATGGGCTTCGGATCTGGACTCAGGCTCGTCGATCTCGACCAACTGCTCCTCGAGATCGACCAGGGTTCGTCGGAGATGGATCTGGTGGGCTTGTCGAGGACTCCTCCTCGGACTTGCTCTGGGTCTCTTGTCGATCTCGACAAAGGTTCGTCGAGATCGAGTAGATCTGGTGCTCGGCTTCTCGTCCTCGGCTTCTCGGGCAGCTCTCTTCCTCGTCGACTCCGGACATGTGGATTGGGCTTCGTCGACCTCGACCAGGGCTTGTCGAGGTCGAGTAAGGTCCCGGAGTCTGGATTGTCTGGCTTGCTCGATCAGGTCTCGTCGATCAAGGTTGGTCGGCCAAGTCTTGTCTAGGTCGAGTAGACTTACTCGAGATCGAGTAGACCTGACTCCTAGACTTGTTCCGCTGCTTTGACCTGGGACTTCTGTAGTGGTTTTCCGAGCTTTTCCGACCTTCTGTAGAATTGCTGTAAAACGCCTCGATTTCTGCGATTTAAACAGAAACTGGTGTAGATTCCATAATTTGGCAAATAAACATAAATTACACAGATTCTGTACTATCTAATCCCAAATGAATGTAATGTATACGGAAATCGATATAAAAGTTGCTGTAAAACATGACAGATTCCGCTCACAACAGCCTCTTACCCCGTCTCAACTCTGGCTCACTCCTAACCGACAATGCCATGGTCCTGCTCTACCGCATTCTAAATGGCCTTGATCCTGATCTGGCCAACACTATCCTTGGAACCATGGCCCATGCCAGAAAAGCTCGAAAAGGCTCTCCCCTCCCCTTTGCTACCCTTTTGACCCCTATCTTCAAAGCTTCTGGAATTGATGTCAAAAATGAAGAGCAGCTGCGTCATACGGGTATGTTCGACTCTAAAGGCCTTGAAAAGATTGGCATCACTCGGTCTCCCCAAGGGACCTTGAGTCTTGCCACTCCTTCAAAAGCCTTTCCCACTGCTCCAGCTTTCGATGAACGCATGGACAGCCTAGAGTTGGGCTTGGAGGAAGTTCGCCTGGATATTAAGGAGCTGCAGACGGAGGTGATGACGAAGATGAGCGGGATTTCAACGATGCTGGAAGGACTGTGGACGAGGCTCACTGATGATGCTCTGGATTGACCAAGCCTAAACCTTAACCCACCCTATCCCAACCTGAAACTTATTACTTTGCTGGTTTTTGGAAACTTTTTCAAAACTTTTGGTAACTTTTGGTGACTGTTTTCCTCCGCCCTTTGTTGAAAGACAAAAAGGGGGAGATGATCATTAGACCTTGAAAACCCCTGTTTAAAGGTCTTGGAAGACCTTGCTTTTTGATTTCTGGTTTTCGATTGGATGTTTTCTTACTTAAAAAAATTATTTGATCCAACATTGGTCTAACCCTTGCAGGTACTTAGTCTGTTTTTTATTATGATTTATTTGTTTGACTAAGTTGCAGGGATGCACAGGTTTTGTCTTTCATCAAGGGGGAGATTGATAAGTCCCTCCCTTGATGAAAATCGGAAAAGATGTTCCAAAGGCTTTGACAGGATATTTGTGTCAAAGGCCTTGGAGCGTTAACAGTTGATGAAATACAAAACCTATCTTATTATTCGTATATTATTTTATCTTATTATATACTTCCTTTATATTATATATATATATTCGTTGGACTAACTGTTTCAGGAAGTATTTTCGAGATTATAACCTTCCTTTATAGAGTTATTGAGGAGATCTATTTCAAAATGGATCATGGCTTCCAAGTGTCCATATATAGAAGATTGAAGAATCAAGCCTGATTCATGGAGCGTTGGTGAAGATCCTCAGGCGCCATTCCACTCCTATATAAAGGAAAGATAGAAGAAGACAGAGATAACAAGAACGTACAAGTGCTACACACGAGCTTCAATTCATTCAAGCAATCTGTCTTCCAAGTGTCTCTCTGCAAAGCGCTCAAATAGTTTGTTGTTTATTTCAAAGCCTTTGAGAGTCACTGTGAGCTTATAGGATATATTTATTTCAAGTGTTACTCGAGAGTTTATAACTCGGGAAGTTGCACTAGGCTATTGATTTGCGAGAGTTAGAGGATTGTACTAGATAGCTGAGAGAGGTGGGGCTCTTCTAGATTGGTCTAGGACTCCAAGGGAACGTGAGTTGACTAGATTGCAATTGTATAGGAGAGAGGCTTCTCGGTGAGCTATTAGGATCCTAAGCTAAGCGATCAATAAAGCCTTTGAATCCTAGGGTTGTGGAAGAACCCTAGGCGGGGACGTAGGCCAGTTGTGCTGAACCTCGTAAACCATTACTCGTGTCCTTTATTTATTTGCTTTACCTTATTTCCGCACTTGGTTCGAATTGTTTAACTTTGTGATTCAGGTATATCTCAAAGGTTTTGGTTCCAGCTCCAAAAGTCTTGAGACTTTCTGCGAAAAACGGGCATACTCTATTCAACCCCCCTTCTAGAGTATTTCTATATTACATTGTTTTAATTTATCGAACCTTCAATAATATAGTGGTGACAATGTACTTAGTTTGTGACAATATAGGTTGGTGACAGTGTTATGTCGTTGATGACAATATATTACTTATAAGAGGTTGATGACAATAGGGTGGTGACATTATTTTGTAGTTGGTGACAATACATACGCTCGAGAAAATAATATGGTGACATTGTTCCACAAGAAAAAATTCCACCACCAATCGTCACCAGAAAAAAAAAATCAATTGTGACTAAAAAAGTTTCCCGTAACTATCACCGGGAAAAATAAAATGTCACAAAAAAGTCAATTGTCACCGAAATATTTGTCACAAACAACTGTCAACAGAAAAATATACTCAACTGTCACCGGAAAAATTGTCATCAAATGCATATGTTGTTGGTGACAATATTACTTATAAGAGATTGATGACAATAGGGCGATGACAATGTTTTGTAGTTGATGACAATACGTTCGAGAAAATAATATGGTCGATCACAATATGGTCAATAATAGAGTTGGTGACAATATCTTGGTGATAAATACGGGTTGGTGACAATGTCTTGGTGATAATCAATTTTTTTTATTGGTGACACTATCTTGGTGATATTTAGTATGGTGACACTATCTTGGTGATATTTATTATGGTGACAATATCTCCGTTCTTTTATTGGTGACACTATCTTGGTGATATTTAGTATGGTGATGACACTTTTTTTGATTACATGGTCTTGGTGACAAATATTTGTTGAAATAATATTTTGATGACAATAGGTTGATGACACTATTTTATTGTTCATGAAAACATATTACTAAAGTAGGTTGGTGACAATAGTGGGTGGTGATAATGTTCTCTGTTTATGGATAATAGATTGGTGACAATGTTTATTTTTAGTTGGTGACAATTGGTTTGTGACAATGTTTGGTGACAATGTTCACTTGTTGGTGAAAATAATTTGATGACAGTGTTTCATAGTTGTTGACAATAGGCTGGTGACAATGTTTTGGTGACAAATGGAATTTATGTTGTTATTTTTAGATTGGTGACAATTGGTAGAGTTATATATTCTGTTTTGGTGACAAATGGAATTTATATCTCATTTAGCTATAAAGTAATTTTCATTATCCTTCTTTTCAATTGTAGTGGAAATTGTGGTATGTATATCATCAAATATATCGAGAGTCTTGCATTTCATGGTGGTATTGAAGCTATTTCAGACAAGTATATGGACATGTATAGAGAGAGGATGACTATAGAGGGTCTTGCTATTTTGGATGTTAAGTATGAATGTCTCAACTGTTCCACTTTGTTTTGATATTTTTGCAAGTTGATGTAGTCTGACAATTAAGTATTACAAAGTTAAACTTTACATCAAATTTCATCTACTTAGGGTTATTATTGTAACAAAAATGCGTTAATATTAGATGACAAATGTGATGTCATTATAGTATTGTACATCGAATTATTCGTTTGCTCAAGTTTAGCCCCTCTAGGCTCTATGCTCCCCTAGTTCTAGAGTTTCAATTTCATAACAAAAATGCGTTAATATTATATGACAAATCCGATAACATTGGTATTGTACACACATTTTAGGGTGTAGGGTTTGGCCCTAAACCCTAAAGACTAAACCCTAAACCCTAAACTATATTGTACATAAAATTTTCGTCTGCTCAGGTTTAGCCCTTCTTGGGTCTATGATCCCCTTGTTCTAGGGTTTCAGTTTTGTAAAAAAAATGTGTTAATATTAGATGACAAATGTGATAACATTAGCATTGTAAACATTTTAGTTTGATGAAAGTGCTTTGTAGTTGGTGACAATTGGTTGGTGACACTGTTTTGTCGTTGGTGACAATTAATTTCTAAAAATAGGCGGTTGACACTAGATATATTGTTGACAAAGTTTTGTAATTGGTGATAGTAGATTATTGACCAAAGCTTGATGAAAATAGGTTGGTTACACTGTTTTATTATTGGTGTCAATAGATTACTAAAAAGAGGTTGGTGACAATGTTTTTTATAAGTTTGTGACAATACGGTTGATTAAACAATATGAAAATAGTGTTCTATAGTTGGTGACAATGTCTTGGTGATGTATAATGTTATGGTGACAATTTTTTTAAGGTTACAATATCATGATGACAATATATTGTCATCAACCTCGTCATTAATAGTTGTCACCAACAATTGTCATCATGAAAATCATTTATTAGCAGAAAAACCTCATTTGTCACCGAGGAAAAGTGTTACTGGTAACTGTCACTGGAAGAAAATCAGTTGTCACACAAATTTTTTTGTCACCAACAATTATCACGAGAAAAAAAGAAAATCAATTGTCACTAGAAAAGATTTTCCCCTAACTGTCACCGGAAAAAAATAAAATGTCACAAAAAAATCAATTGTCACCAAAATAATTGTCACAATTAACTGTCACCAGAAAAATATACTCAACTGTCACCAAAAAATTGTCACCAAATGCAGGCGTTGACCGGAATGGTCAATGTTGACTAGTCAATGTTAAAATTAAAAATGGTCAAAGGGGAAGGATGAAGGGTTAGGGATGGGGAAAGAGGGGTATTTTTGGAAAAAATGGACATTTACTTAATTATGTAAAAAATGTGGACATTTACTTAATTTTGACATGAAAATGGATATTTACCAAATTTAACCTAAAAAAATTCCCTCTAAACGTTTTACCCAATTATAGTGTGCCACATATACATGATAATGCCACATATTTATCCAAACATTTGTGATTTTATTTTCCATAATTTTCACTAACTTTTATTTGGTAAGAACATCTAACCTAATTGGCAAGATTGGAAAGATTGACATTTTAGTTTTTATTTTTAATTTAATTTTTCTTTCTGTCAATTTCACCAATTCATCCATTATTCACCTAAGGTTGTTTCTTTTTATTTCTATAAGATAATTCTACCTGTGGAATTTATAAACTATTGTAAAATGAGATTTGATTTTTTTTTATTATGTTAGTAATTTCTTCTTTGTTATAACATTATATATTTTTATTAATTAACTCAATTATATTAATTAATTGAAATTATAGGTATAACCAAATATATTCTTATTTTAAATAAAATAAATTACTAAATAATTTTGGATATTTTTTGACATATTTTTTAAGTTTGATTAATTTTTCAATTAAAATAATTTGATTTTTTTTCATTGAGTATCTTATTAAGTTTGATTTTTTATTCTCATAAAAGTGTTTATATTAGGAGATATCATTTAAAAAAATTACATTACTAAATACTTCAGTTAATAATTTTGGGACATATATGAGATATTGAGACCTGATAGATTTTATTTAGTTTAATTTTTTTTTTCAGTTCTACATTCAGTAACATTTCACGATGGGTTGCATATCATTTTTATAAGATAAAATTTAAGTTACCGTTTATGTAAGAGACTATAATATTATTTGACTTATTTTTATGCTTCATTTTTTTCATTCATTTATTTTAGAAGTAGGGAAATGACTTAAAATAATATCGACTATTAGATACGAACAAAAAAAATAAGAACAATTTTTATAAAAACATAATACAAACTATTAACATATACACCAAAAATAATACAAAATTTAAAGTTGATAAAAAATAATACAAACTATGAACTTTCGAATTAAAATAATACAAACTATCGGAGATTCTGAAATGATTATCTCTGACACCCAGATTCGTCATGTCTTTAGGGAAGCCAACCGAGCTATTGACCGCCTCTCGCACCTTGACTTTGACTTCTCCGGTTCCTTGACTCTTGACGACTCTACGCTTCGCAATTTCATCCGCTTGGATGTTTGTGGAATTCATTACTCTCTCTCTAGCAAGGAACTAGACAATTATTTTAATTTATGGAAACCCTAGTGCTTCTAAATCAACGCGCTCACACACGCTCTTTTCTCTGTCCCGAGGAAACCACCGGCCGCCATGCCCATCTCCTGCCCTCCGCCTTGGCCATCCCGCACCAGCGCCCGATTCCCCTCTCATCGAACCCAATCGCCTTAGGTCTCTCCGTCAACCTGCAAGGGCGTGCCTTTAGTTGCAGTGGCCATGCATGTTCACCAAATCCCTCCGTTTGGAGTTTTTCCTAGCCCGGATCGCAATTGGGAGGGTTATCCCTTCAATTGGAACTGGCCTGACTCGGTTGGGGCTCCTTGCAGTGCTCTCATGACCTGTTACCAGGCCTTATTGATTTAGGAGGGGGTGTTGTGCTGGTCGGACGGCGCGGGTCTCTTCTCTCTTTGACGTTCCTGGCTTTTCTCGCGGGTCTCTTGTCTGTTGATGTGCTTTTCGATCTCGGCTATGCAACTATTCTCTGTAAGTCCCTCTCTCTCCAATCTACCAAAAATCTACTGCGCATCTACTCACCGGCATAAACTCTATTTAAACACACTCACCGTGTGCATTTGGACTCATCGTCCCTTTTCCAGTTTACTTACTGCGTTTTTTCTTGATTACAATTATATGTGCTCCTTTTCTCCCCTATTTCGGTTTCTTATGTCCTTCATGTACGATCTGACAAAAAATCAAGCCCCGAAGGCCATTCGAGTGTGCTGGGCGGCCAACCGCCCCACTGTTTGTTGTGCTGCTGCGGTTTGGGATGCTATTCCTTGTGTTATTTTAAGTATTAATGCTTGCTTGTCTCCCCTATTATCTCATCAGATTTACTTACTGCTTATTACGCATTTGTTTGCCTGCATTTAGTGTCTGTTTTGGAAGGTCTACTCCTTCTGCTTTGCATTCTGTTTCTGTTGCAGGGCTCTCAACGCTCCCTCTGTTGCTGGCGCTGCTTGTTGTGATCTCACCCATACCAACACTTACCTGGGTTCAACCATTGGCTCAAAAGCCCTATGTCTTGATCTTAATAGATTACTTGCACTGCTATTTTCCCTTCGCTCACTGTTCGATCTCCATGGTTGCTCTGCTGCTGCGTACTATGGCTCACGGGCCGTACAAAACATGTACAAAATTCATCCCAAGCCCTACAAGGCAAATTTACATACAAATATCAACATCAATTGCAAGGCCTTTAAGGCTAAGTTAACAATTAAATGTTATATTACATTCCGGTTGTTTTGTATTACTAAACTCACATTATGCAATTCAAGCTTTCTTTTTTGGGTTGAAATTCATCCTTTGCCGGTTTCTGTACTACGCCTCCCAGGTGCTGATTACATACTTCAACTCCACATATGCACAACTCACCTTAATGGCTCACAAGGCTTCCAAAAATTTAATCACAGCTCTCATATGACTCACAAGGCTCAATACTCACACCCCTGCGCAGACACGACTTGCTCAAATTGTATTACTCTTTTATATATACAAAATTTGATCAATAATGGGTATTTTAATCAAAATTGTACAAATCATGTGTTGGCCTTGTTGCAGCAAGTCTATTTGTATGGCTTCCCTTGCCTTTATTTCATTTGGCAAACGCGCCTATACAAGGCAATCCCCTAAGGTTTCACCAACCAACATATGAGGTCCTTGCCGGACATCTTCTCTTCTCACGAAGATTTGACTCCAATCAAAATGGGTTTAGTAATATACGAGTTTCAACTCCAAATCGAAAATAGACTCTTACAAAACATGAACATTGGTCTGGTTGTGTTTTTTGGAACTGGTACCTACCATTTGGATAATCATCGACTTAAATTAGTACAAACAGATCATCAAAAGCGCTTTCTATGAATATATGTTCTTGGAACTCCCTAGGTATCCAGAGTCGTAACTTCTGGAAAAATGTCAATATTTTATGTATAAACAATAATATCAATGTTCCAGCACTGCTAGAAACTAAGACAAATAAAGTTCCTCGTGAATGTGTCTGGCGGAAATGTGGATTCACAAACATCGCTTTTGACCCGGCCTTGGGATTTTCTGGTGGTATTTGCTTACTTTGGAAGGATATCCCCTCCTCCCAAGGTTCTATAGAACTCATTTTGGTTCACCACTGTTTCATCCATTTCAATTATTTGGACTATGTCACTCATCGGAGTGTTGCTTTCCTGGTAGTTTATGCCCTACCGGACGAACGACGAAAATCATCCTTTTGGGAATCTATCTCTCTATACATTCAAACGTTACTCATTCCGTTATGTATCATGGGGGACCTAAACGAAATTAGTGCCCCAGCGGACAAACTAAGAGGGGTCTATCCTTCCGTTGCGAAATTCAATCGCTTAAATGACTTAAAGAGTAACCTCTTTTTGCTCGATGTAGCATCGTATGGTAATCAGTTTACCTGGCAACGTAAATGTAACGGTGTAGTTACCTGTCCAGAAAGGATGGATTGTCTACTGATCCATTCGGACGTACTGACTATGTTTGATTCACTTCGAACTCAGATTCATCCGTTCACAAGATCTTATCATGCACCGATTTCCACCGATTTCCGTCACAATATCCAGCCAAAAAATAGACCGTTCAAATTCAAACTGGCTTGGGCTTCCAGAGCCGATTACATAAATCTGGTTTCTCAAGCCTGACGTTTGGACTCAAAGGGTTCATTTATGTTCAAACTGGTACAAAAAGCAAAGTTACTGAAGAAGCTTTCCAAAGCTTGGGATAAAAATACTTTTCGCAATATTAACAATCAAATTCAAGTCACTGACCAAAAGCTACTTCAATTACAAACTTCGTTAATTACCAATTATAATACAAAGGATATTCAAATTCTTAAGCAGCTGCTAAACAAAAGAGAACGTATGTTGGATTCAAATTCGGAGCCAGAGGGCCAAAGTAAAACATGCCAAATTGAATGACTCCAACTACTTTCACAAGATAGCTACGACCAAACGAGGTCGGAAACTGATCAAGTCTATTTCACTTCCAAATGGTGAGTCGTCGGCGGACTTTCATATAATTCAACAAGAGTTTGTAAAAGATTTCAAAATACGGTTCATGTTAGCTTCAGTGGGTGGGTGTGATCTGGCCTTAGACTTAGCGGTTATCCCGCCATTGGTATCTCAAGCAGACAATGCAATGCTCTCAACTCTCGTGACCAAAAATGAGATTAAAGCAGCAGTTTTTTCTATGAACCCAGATAAGGCTCCAACCCCAGATAGTTTCCCGGCTGGTTTCTACCAAAAATTTTGGCCAACAGTGGGCCCTTCTGTAGTGAAGGCAGTAAAGGCATTTTTTACTAGTGGCAGACTCTTACGATAGATCAAACATACATTTATTACCTTACTACCAAAATGTGATGATCCCTATTCGGTCAACCATTACATGCCCATCAGTTTGTGCTCTACGATCTACAAAATTATAGCGAAAGTTATTTCTGCTAGGCTAACCAAGATTTTCGACAAACTCATTCACCCACTTCAGGGAGCTTTTACAAAAGGGAGATCAATTCAGGATAATATCCTTATTGCTCATGAAGCTTTGCACTCTTTTAGGCTTAAGAAAGGCCGAACGGGGATGGTTGCTTTGAAGTTGGATATGGAAAAGGCCTATGGCCGTATTGAGTGACCTTTTCTACTCCATGTTTTGGCCAAGTTTGGGTTTAACGACCTTTTCATCAGCCGCATTAAGGAATGTTTTTGAACGATTTCCTACTCGGTATTAGGCAACGATGAACCGACCACAGTTATTGAACCGTCTAGGGGGATCAGACAGGGAGATCCTCTATTTCCATTCCTCTTTATCTTATCTTTTGAAGTACTTGCTCGTACTCTACATCATCACGGGCAAGTGAATTCGGACCTTGGCATCTCTTTTGGCCGACCGGGTGTTAAGGTTCCTTTTCTAGCTTTTGCATATGGTATTCTTATCTTCTGTAAAGCTTCACATTCGGCTTACACCTCCGTGTTCTCTATTTTAGACCGATACTGCTTCATCTCAGGCCAAAAAGTCAATCTGCATAAATCCAGCTTCCAAGCATCACCCAATACGTCTACAACTGCTATTACGGCTACAATCATTGTGCTTGGTATTTCGCAAGCGAATAATTTCGATAAATATTTGGCTTGTCCCATAGTGAATGGTGAAACTAATAGGGATACCTTCGAACCTTCCTGCAGAAGGACGAATGGGTCCTTATCAAAGCAAATCTCCGTGCGAAACCAATTTTTCTAATGCAAGCTTTCTTACTTCCATCACATATTCTTCATGAGCTTGACAAAGTTTATAGACAGCTCTTTTGGAACAAAAGTACTAAAGCTGCACTGCTTATTAGTTAGGATAAAATCTGCTCAGATACAATGAAAAAGGGTCTTGGTATCCATAAAGCTGAGTATATGAACATAGCACTGCAAATGAAGCTTCTATGGAAGATTATTTCTGAACCAGACAACATCTGGGCTCGTGTAGTCTCGCATAAATATCTTAAAGGGCACGATCTGCTCAGCTACCAAAAAAAGGGTCTTTCATCTTGGCAGTGGAATCGTCTTATGTTAACCATTCTAGAATGGCTCACCGGAAAAGGCTTGTCGGTAGTACCCATAGGTCCCCGGTTCGATCCCCGTAATGGCCGCTCTTTATTTACCTATTCAAGGAATCGTCTTATGTCTGTCAGGCCTAAGTTCCAGCAGGCCCTTTAGTGGAGTGTTGGAAACGGCCAGACCATTGACTTTTGGTCACATAACTGGGCCTTCTTAAAACCATTGGAATCCAGAATATTGCAACCTATATCGGAATCCCTAACGGGTATAAAGGTATCTCACTTCATCAACACAGAAGGTCAGTGGAACAGACCGTTAATAACCGTCTCTTTAACAAATATTATGTCTAAAGAAGATATCGACTTTATAATGAGCAGCACTCTACCTAATAATCCAATGACAGATCGTCTTTATTGGGGTCCAAGCAATAATGGTTGGTTTTCAACCAGCTCTGCAAACTTCTTATTATCAGAACATGCTGGGTCGACCACTTTTAACTGTGGTTGGATTTGGGATCTGCACGTGCCTCCTAAAGTACGTCATTTCCTTTGGAAAATCTCTCGTGATGGTCTTCCAACCACTCTCAGATTACAAAAATCGCATGTGGCCGTGCCGTCTGGTTGTGCCTTCTGTGTTAACTCTAGTGAATCGGTGGCTCGCCTTTTCTTTGAGTGCCCTATGGTGACCAACCTTTTACAAGCTTTACATATCCGAGTTTCGAGGGCTCTTGCAACGAGTTTCGGAGTGGGTGTAGTGCTTCCACTTATCGATATCAAACATGCAATTGTTACCAAATCTTTTATTGATCTAACCTCAGCGTGATGGGCCTTGTGGTTCTTCAGAAACCAATTAGTGTTTAACCACACCAACACAATAACTATAAACGAAATAATTCTGCTCTATACTACAAGTACTCATTGTTGAAAACAAACAAAGAAACTATAGGGCGATCTCCCCATTACTGCTACTTCTGGTCGAGGTGGTAATTGTCGTTCTGTTCGTCCGGGCACTCGTTTGGTTGATCATGCCGGTCATACTCGGCAACGCTCCGGGAAGTGGGAGAAGCCTCCTACAAATTGTTACAAACTAAATTTTGATGGATCAGTTATTCCGGGTGGATCAGCGTCTAATGGATTTGTCATCCAAGACTCTAAGGGTGTGGTGGTCGCTTTACATCGGGCTATTTGCACTAATGTCTCTGTGGTATTTGCTGAAAACCTTGGCCTCAAAATGGGCATTTTACGCACTAAGGAATTGCAGATCGTAAACCTTCAGATCGAAGGGGACAACTTTTTGGTTATAAAGGCTTTACTGAGGGATTGGAAATGCCCCTGGACTATCGAGCTGCTACAATCGGATATTTTATTAGATATTTCGTCATTTTCTTATGTTGATATTCATCATATTTTCAGGGAATCAAATGTCATGGCGGACTATCATGCTCGTAGTGCCCATGCATTCCCTGCCGACGATTGTTGTGAGGATGATCCAGAACTGCATGTTCTCGTCCGAAAGGATGCGCTAGGAAGGGCTTCTGCTGCGGTCGAACCGACCTAATATTTATTCAGTGTCAAAAAAAAAATTGGGGTTTTATTGAAAAAAGTTGGTCAAATAAATAGTGGTTTTGATCTATTTAAAATTTAAAGGGTTGATTTGTGCAAAGTGCAGCTAATGATGGATTATTTCCATAATTTTGATAAATAAAGTTTTGTTTTGAATATTATCATCATTCAAGTTCAAAGATTTGTGATATGTTAAGTCAAAATTTCATGATTATTATTTTTGGTTGATTTTGAAGTTTATACTCCCTCCGTACGCAAAAACATATCGTTTTAGCCTCAGACACAATTTTTAAGGAATTTCTTTAACACCCAAATTGCCCCTAGTTACTTCTTAATTGGTTTCAAATTATTGCTCATCCCAAAATAAAGTACAATCATAATTTTTGCGAATGGAGGGAGTATTAATTTCGGTTTACAGGTGAATAATTTGTATTAGTTTTAAAAAAAATTCTATTCGTGTTATTTTTTGTTAAAATGTCATAGTTGGTATTATTTTAATTTATTTTTCCTTATAATTATTAACCAAAAAAGTTCATAAAAATACTTGCTATTTTATGATATCATATCGACATACTAATTTCTACTATAGTGTTTTTTATATTGCAAAATACCACACATTTAGTATTAATATACTATAATACTTATATTAGTTTTATTTATGAGAAAATTTGAGGGGTGTCCTAGCTTTTGTAAAAATTAGTGGAATGTCCATCCTCCTAAATTAAATTAAAATATGAAATAAAAATAAAAAACAAAATTGAAGCCAGAATCCCTAATCCCCAATTTGTGAATCTCGTCCCTCTCGATTCATCCTCCTCCTCCTCGCTCCTCCATCAATGGCGACGTCGCTATGATTTCCCTCTCTCTCCGTGCCGGCGGCGGGTATTGAAGGCGGAGGTAGGGCGAGGGAGCGGAAGAGGAAGCTTGCGATCTCTCTCCGTTGCTTCAGATCTCTCTGTGCTCCAGAGGTTGATTCCCAGACATCTTCCATCGATTCTCCGGTGTTCTGAACATCAAGAGGCTCGCCGACGCCGCCTTGTTCATGGCCAAGACCGTCGAGCAGAGGATTTTGATAAGGCCGGTGATGGCACTCTCCCTCGAGATCGAGAAGGCAGAGGATGGCGACGATGGTCGCCGGCAACTAGTGAGTGCTTCAATTCCTTCGCCTGAAATCCCAAGCCACAGTAGTACATTGCATATGTTCGATTCCCTGCAATTTTGCTGATTCCTGCAATTCAAGGCCACCGCAGTACATGGCATTCTTTGCACTTGATTCCTGCAATCCCAGAAATCCAAGGCCACCGCACTACATCTTCATAGCAGGGGATTCGAATGTGAACGAGGCGAGATTCGACTCGAATTCAGGCGGGATTCTCGGTCAGATCTGCATAGCACGAGGATTCTCGGTCAGATCTGTCGGCAATTCCTCATCCATCTTCTTCTGTTGTGATCGAATCTCAACCAGTTTGGCCGCCTCTCGCAACCCAGTTTTGAGATTTGGCCTCCAATCAGCACTATAAGGTATTTCTTTTAATTAATTGAATTGCTGCTACTATGATTTGAATGTGAGGAATTGCTCCTACCTAGAACTGAATTGAATTCGGTCTAAATACTGCAGTAGTAATTCAACTAATTAAAGAAATAACTTATCTATTGAGTTGTTGATCTGTCATACTAGAGCTAACATTGAAGAAATAACTTTTGTATTGAGTCTGGTAATGATATTGAGTTGTCTCTTAGTGTTCAATCTTAAGTGATATGGAGCCAATATGTGTTTTTACATGTTTTACAGCTTCTTCTTTTTTCATCATTTCACCTGAGGCATTTTTCACTCTCTTATGTAATGACATGGTCTTCAATTGTGTTGACATGTTCTCTTTTTGTACTCGAATCTGCATATTTAGATCTGAATTTAGGGATTTGGTCGAATCTGAAGTTGATGGAATTGCAATTTGCTCAAATCTGAATTTAGGGATCTGAATATAGGCCTTTGCTCGAATTTGAAGTCTGCATATTTATATCTGAATTTGGTTTTTAATTGAAAAGATGTAAAAGAAGTTGTTGACATCTTCAATGCTGACATATTTAGAAATTCATTAAATGTAGAAGTTTAGAAATTCTTCAAACTGTATGATTCATCAAACTGTAAATGTAGAAGTTTAGAAATTCATTAAATGTAGAAGTTTGAGCATGATATTCTTTGTAAACTATATGATTCATCAAACTTGTAAATGCTGACATCTTCTGGAAACTTGTAAATGCTAACATCTTCTAGAAATAAATGCGAACATCTTAGCATATTTGAGGTGGAAAGCTGAACTTTTTTTTTTTTGGTTATGTGATAATATAGCGGGGTTTCGTACACTAAATGAATAGTTTTTGCGCTGAAATGAGTTTTTAAATTATTAAAAACCATGTCATCAAGCTTAATTTGAAACTAGAGATGCTTGCCTAGAATGCATGTCGTCTCGGTAGAAGTGATATTAAGCATCCGGTGTCGGATTCTCTATTATGATACCTTTTCGGATAGGAAATCGCGCTACGGTTCAAACTCATCGCTACGCCGTGACCTATGGTCTTTTTCGGCCATCGGAGATAATTTCAGGGCTTAAAATTGAGTTTTTATGTTTTATTCGACAATATCAACAATTTTGTTATTTAATTTTTATTGCTTAACAACTAGGGTTTAGTTCTACTTTTCCTATTTAATAACGTGTTTATATATTTACATTGAAGTGTCTTGTGATTTCTGACTTATCTAGAGATATTAGCTAGTAGCTTTACAAAGTTTAATTGTGTTTTGACATGTTTCTTTTTTATTTCTAATTGTGTGCTGGCATGGTCTCTTTTTGTGCAATTCAAGTTGATATATATGTTTTTTTGTCAGAATGTATAAGTTCTTTTTTATTTCTAATTGTGTGTTGACATTGTCTCTTTTTGTGCAATTCAAGTAGATTTATAGGTTCGTTTTTTTTATTTCTAATTGTGTGCTGACATGATCTCTTGTGCAAATATAACATGCTCAATTCCAATGTGTAATTAACTTGATTTGGCATTTGTATAAAATTCATTTAGTACTTTAAAGTGTGCTTTCTTTATATTTCCTTGTCATTTTTCGTAATATTCTTGATTGATAAGTCATCTTTTTTAGATTTACACTTGCATAGCTCTTTACTAGACTTATTGCTGGGAGGAATATGATTTTTCACATTATTTTCTTAAAATTATTTGCTTAAAATTAAGAGGGAATAACAATCTTGCTGACATCCGATGTCAGCGGTTTCAATTTGCATAACAGATTGTTATATTTGCATAACATATTGTCATATGTGCATATCATAGAGTTATATTTGCATAACAAATTGTTATATTTGCACAACATAAACTTCTTATTTTTCACTTTTTTTTAATTACCTTCCTCTTTTTTCTTTTTTCTTTTTTCTTTTTTCTTTTTTTGGTTATGTGAGAACATAGCAAGGTTGTGTGATCTGTTTTGCTAGTTATGCTATATTTATCACATTCTCCCTATGAAGTATGAATTCTCTTGCTAGTTATGCTATGTTTTATATTCATTTGGCATTTATTGTTCACATATTATTGCTCTTGCTAAAAGCTACTCATATACTGTAGAGTTTGTTAACTATGCTGATTTGAAAATAGATAAACAGAAAGAAAAGATATGTGTGCTGACATGATCTCTTTTTGTGCAATTCAAGTTGATGTATAAGTTCTTTTTTATTTCTAATTGTGTGTTAACATGACCTCTTTTTGTGCAATTCAAGTTGATGTATAGGTTCTTTTTTTTGTTAGAATGTACAGGTTCTTTTTTATTTCTAATTGTGCTGACATGGTCTCTTGTGCAAATATAACATGCTGAATTCGAATGTGTAATTAAATTGATTTGACATTTGTATAAAATTCATTTAGTACTTTAATCTTTGTTGGAGAATTATGCAAGAATGGCGGAGACGTTGTATTAAAGTGCGCTTTCTTTAATTTTCCTTGTTATTTTTCGTAATATTCCTAATTGATGAGTCATCTTTTTGAGATTTAGACTTGCATAACTCTTTACTAGACTTATTGCTGGAGGAATATAATTTTTCACATTATTTGCTTAAAATTAAGAGGGAATAACAAACTTCCTGACATCCGGTGTCGGTAGTTTCAATTTACATAACAGATTGTTATATTTGCATAACAGATTGTTATATGTGCATATCATAAAGTTATATTTGCACAACATAAAATTCTTGTTTTTCACTTATTTTTTACTTAACTTCCTCTTTTCTTCTTTCTTTTTTTTTTGGTTATGTGAGAACATAGCAAGGATTTGTGATCTGTTTTCCTAGTTATGCTATATTTATCTCATTCTCCCTATTAAGTATGAATTCCCTTGCTAGTTAAAATCTAAGTATTAGATATCAATAATCATATATTTGCACAACGTGAATTAATTTATGCATATTTTAATCTTATATTTGTATATAATCAATTTATATTTGCATATCATACTTTTACAATTTGCACAACATCAATTTATAAGATGCAAGAAATATTGATGTAAGATAAAAGAAAATACTGATGAGACAACAAAATATAAAAAATGTTCAAATTAAAATATAAAAGTCTTCTCGTAGGGTTATATTGTTTATCTGAATGTTATGTTATAATATAATTAAAAGCTTTTGAGAATGATCTTATTTATAAACTTTATCTTTTATTAAATGTTGACATTTAGCTTAAATGTTGACATTTAGCTTAAATGTTGACATTTAGCTTAAATGTTGACATATAGCCGTTGATGTGCAAAAACTTATCTTTTACCATTTCTTTTATTAGAGGATTGTAGAAGTTTGAGCTTATCATCTCATGTAATGATATCAATTTTGAGAATGATCTTTTTGTAAACTTTATCTTTTATTAAATGTTTACAGTCGGTGCCAGCCGACATCTCCGATGTCAGCGTCAGCATCTCCGATGTTGATGTCGGCAACGTAAGTGTCAGCATCTCCGATGTCGGTATCAGCAATGTCAATGTCAGTGCTTCTACGGAAAAAAAAAGCATCTTCGACGTCGGCCTCAGCCGACATCGGCGTTAGCATCTTCGATGTCGGCGTCAGCCAACATCAGCGTCAGCCAACATGAGCGTCAGCATCTCCGATGTCGGCGTCAGCCGACATCAGCGTCAGCGCTGACACGAAAAATGTTAGTGGTGTTCGCAATGTTAATGGTGATAGTGTCAGCAGTGTCAACAATGTTAGTTCTTACACGAAATAAAGAAGCGTTGACACAAAAAAGCATCTTCGACGTCAGCGTCAACAGCATCTGCAACATCTTCGATGTCAGCGTCATCAGCGTCAACATCTCCGATGTTGACGTCAGCAACATCAACATCAGTGTCAGCATCTCCGATATCAACGTTAAGAGTGTCCGCATCTTCGATGCTGTCGTCAGCAACGTTAGCATCAATGTCAGCATCTTCGATGTCGACATCAGCAATGTCAACGTCAGTGCTGCTGACACGGAAAAAAGCATCTTCGACGTCGGCGTCAGCATCTCCGATGTCAGTGTCAACGGTGTCAGGAATGTCGGTATCAACAACATCTCCGATGTCAGCTTCAGCAGCATCAGCATCTCGAATGTCGGCGTCGACAATGTCAGCGTCAGTGCTAACACGAAAAAAAGAAGCGTTGACACGAAAAAAAGCATCCCTAACGTCGGCGCCAGCAGCTTCAGCAACATCGATGTCGGCGCTAGCCGACATCTCCGATGTCAGCGTCAGCATCTCCGATGTAGATGTCGGCAACGTAAGTGTCAGCATCTCCGATGTCGTTATCAGCAATGTCAACGTCAGTGCTTCTGGCATGGAAAAAAGCATCTTCGACGTCGACGTCAGCCAACATCAGCGTCAGCATCTCTGATGTCGGCGTTAGCCGACATCATCGTCGACCAACATGAGCGCCAGCATCTCCGATGTCGGCGTCAACGCTGATACAAAAAATGTTAGTGGTGTTCGCAATGTTAACGGTGACAGTGTCAGTAGTGCCAGCAATGTCAACAATGTCAGTGTCAACGGTGTCAGGAATGTCAGTGCCAGTAACATTGACGTTGACATTAATGCAATTTTAAAAGCCTCTTAGGTCAATCAATGGTAGAACGATGTGATTATGTCCAAATAAGATATATTAATGCAATTTTAAAATACAAATGCATGTCCATATTCTTTTCACAAGGTTGTTTAAGCTTGCATAACATAATATTATATTTGCATATCATAATATTATATTTGCATAACATCGGATTATAGTTGCATAACAGAAAGTGCTGACATGTGAATTTTTTTAAAAAAATAATTAAATCTGGACACGCGAGGGAGGGCTTGGGGGCACTGAGGTGGGGGCAGGGGGCGAGGTGGATGGACACTCCACCCATTTTTTCAAATTTTTTGACACTCCTCTAATTAGAGCAATTTTTTTAGACATTTTACATATTGTCCCTTTATTTATTTATTGACTTCTAACTTTTAACATTATATTTTTTATTTTTTTCTAAATGATTATTTCAACTAAATTTATCTGTACAATGCACGAGTTTTCGACTAGTGTAAGTGTAACATATGATCTTCATTGCCCCAAGTGAAAAATGAGAATATTTTCGTGGTTAATTTGAACTTCATATTATATATAAATCAGCGAACTATATAATACCCTATAAATTAAAATTCAACTCCTATAACTTTTCCTTTCACATCTTCCACGATACAATACCCTATAAATTAAGTTTCAATATTTAAGATTCAACTCCTTGATGAAAAGGGTAGAAATTTCAATTTATTTAATTTTATTATATGGAAATAAGAAGTCAACCAGAAAAAGTTAATTTAGAATAATTCATCTTAGAACGTACACTTTGCTTTGTGTGGGTAAGGACCATTACATAATTTACATTACACTAATGGATTACCGCACGGGATTATCGACTTTTGTATCAACGAGTTTATAAATTCATATAATAATTGAAATAAAACTAAATCAAAATTAAAACATAATTAAATAGAAACTCAATCTATATGATTTTTTAAACCTTTTTCATTTTATATTTTAGTTATTCCTTACATTAAGTATTTTTATTGTATATTTAAACTATTTTCCATCAAGATTATACTTAAATTATTTTTGTTTTATTTTTCTATATGTACACTATTTTTTTCTTATCGGAGTACTTATGAATATATTTAATTTGTTATTGTATATTGTGTTTTTTTTTTGGGGGGTTTGAAAGGTGGGCTATGCCCTGATTTTATTCATCAAAAAGATCACTCTCCCTAGAAACTAAGAGAGTTAGCAAATCTTCAATGTTTTCTGGAACAATAAAATGAGAAGTAAAAGAATCTTCTAAAGAAAGAGCCCAGTTTGCTATAGCGTCCGCTACTCGGTTGGCTTTCCGATTAATGTGTTTTATCCGAATCTCCTACTGCGTCTCGCGGATAGTCCGTCTACATCGTGTGATGAGATTAAAGTCTGCTTGAATCACCTCGTTCTCTGATTGAAAGAGCTCTGCTACTCCCTTGCAGTCCGACTCGACGATTAGCTTCCGGATGCCCATCCTCTTCGCCTCTTCCAGCCCATGGAGGATCGCCCAAATCTCCGCTCTCCTAGCCGTGGCTATCCCACATTTGAAAGTATAGGCTCGAAGAAAGTCACCGTTGGAGCTGCGAAAGACACCTCCGCCCCCTGCAACCCCCGGGTTACCTTTCGACACCCCATCAACGTTCACTTTTAGCCAGCCATTGTCCGGTGGCTCCCACCCCTGATGCCACGGAGTGGCGCCCAAAGCCCGGGTGCTGGTTCTAGTCGTGACCTCCTTCACGTGTAGGTAGGTGGAAGCTTGTCTCCACGCACACTCTGTTAGCTAAACCCACGATCAACTTTGTCCTTCATTTCAAAAACTAATTCATTCCTAATCTTCCAAGTGAACCATAGCATAGTGGCAAAAACTCCACTCCACCTATCCTCCTTATTAATATTCATGAAAATCCACCGTTGGACCTCCATGATGCCAAAGACGTAGGCTCCTGGAGCAAGCTCCATCCGAGTTTAGCTAGAAGGTCTTGATTTGTGTCTCTCATTGATCGAACCGCCAGTCCGCCTTCCTCCTTAGTGTTAAGGAATAACTAATTCCTATTATGTAGGATTCCAATTTATTTAATATTGTAATGTAGTTAGAATAAGTCAACGGAGGTTGAGATATTATCTCCATGATTTGGTACATCTCTCCACACGTTAGCAGTAGTTTAGCATTAGTGGTTTCCTTGTACTGATATATATATTTCCATTTGGAAATTCATTGAATACAAGCTGAAGATATTCAAAGCCATTTCATTCTCTAACACTTAGGAGGAGCGTATACTATATCTTTATTTAAAAGGTGAATTCACCTCTGGTTGGGTTTCGATCCCCATATAAACCCCCTGACCGCCCTATCGATGCCTTTGCACACATCCATCGGTACGAAAGCGGACTGCATTGTATAAACCGGAAGGCTCGTCAGAACCGACTTCGCCAAAGTCACTCTGCCTGCAAACGAGAGTGTCTGCGCCTTCTAACCATTCAGCCTATTTGTCACCTTACTCAACAAAAAATTATATCTCTCCGACGTCATTCGGCCGCAAGCAGTAGGCACTCCTAAATAATTCCCAAAGTCCGTTGATGTTGGGATCCCAATTTCGGCCCTTATCTGCGTCTTCACTTCTGCAGGCACGTTCCTGGAGAGTGGAGAACATGACCGAGCTCTTGCCATAGTTCACTCTTTTGCCTGAGGCTGCGCAGAACCGATCTAAACAATCCATCACGACCCTTCCTTGTTTAATCGAAGCTTCCCCAAACAAAACGAGGTCGTCCGCAAAGAATAGATGAGATAATTGGACCCCTCCAACTACGTACTATCGGCATCCACCTATTCTCTGCCATAGCATCCCGTATAATATGCGATAAAAATTCTATGCAAAGCACAAAGAGATAAGGTGAGAGTGGATCCCCTTGACCTACGAATTCCACGAGACGGGCTAAAACCCCCAGCCCTTTCACCATTCCACAGAACCTCCGTCCATCCAAGCGATTGGCACTTCATGATCACATCCACTAAATTACTCGACAGCCTTGCAGAAACAACCATGTGACGGAGGAACTCCCACTTGACTCAGTCGTAGGCTTTCTCGAGATCAATTTTGAAGATCATCCAACGCCTTCTTCTCCGTTCCGACGTTGAATGTAGTACTTCTTGGACAATGACAACGTTATCGATGATTTGGCGTCCCGGGATGAAGCTCGCTTGGGCGGGTGAAATCAGATTCGTCAACACAGGTTTCAGGCGGCTAACAATCATCTTCGTTTCTGCTTTAAAAAACACATTTAGCAGAGATCGAGATCGGGTGGAAATTTGCTGGCCTTAAGGGGCTGTCCACTTTTGGTAATAAACCATCAGTGCGTCTCCAAAATTTGGAGGCATTACACCATTGCTGACCATGAAAGAATCGTCTCCGTCACTTGCATTCCCACGATCTCCCATTCCTTTTGATAAAAGATGGCCGGAAAACCATCCGGGCCTGGAGCTTTGTATGGCCCCATGTTTCGAACAGCATCCCACACCTCAGAGGCTGCGAACGGGGCTGCAATGCTGTCCAGTTGCACCGTACTGAGCATAGGAAAGGTGTGTTTTGTGTTTAGCTCTACTTGATCAAATTGCCCCACCTCTGCCGTGTACAACCCTTTAAAGAAATCCAAAATCAAGCTTTTTACAGCTCCTTCGTCATTCGTCCATTCCTCATCTGATTTCTGCATGATAGATTACATATGTCTCCTCATGTATAGTGGCCTAAAAGCCCGTTAAGGCCCAATGCCTTTGTAACCTATATATATGTTTATCAATGAATGGAAACCCTCAAGGAGGACTTTACATCAATCTTGGGATCTTAAATGGTATCACAGCCTTTTCTTTCTCACGGAACCCTAATTTGATCCTTCCGCCTCACCTCTCCTCTTACCGACGCCGGCCTCGTTTCGCCGCTACTGGTCAACATCGCCAAGTTATCCTCTTCCTCCGTCCTTCTTCCTCGCCATCAGCCTCGCTGCCGCCTCACCACCAGATCCGTCGCCTGCGCCCCTCCCGCCGGCCATCCCCTTCCTCTGCCTATCTCGCTCCCGCCGCCGCTTCATCCCCTCGCGGTGTCCCGGATCCGACCTTCCTCAATCGCCAGATCCTCCCCCAGTTCGTTTCTTTCTCCAAAAAAAAAAATTGTCTGACCTCACCTGCTGCGCCCACGGCCGCGGCCGCGGCATCGACGTCTGCGGCGGCCGCCGCATCACTCGCCGCCCTCCTCCTTCGACCACCGCCCCTCGATGGTCCCCGGTGCCTGGCTTCAACCGTCATTGGCTACACTCCGGCTCCCCTGCCTTGAGACATGCCGATCCTCATGTCTATCTGACATCGTCTGATCAAGGCTATGTTCTGCCGGCTGGGCATCACGCCTTCTCCTCTATGCAGCCGTCGTCTTAAGACTCTTCTTGGTACATGGACACTGGTGCCACCTCCCACATGACGAACTCCTCAGGTAACCTCTCATCTATTTCTTTTAAGGGCCCTGCACACTCTATTAGCGTCGGAAATGGTGGTCGCCTTGCTACTTCAGGGATTGGCCACGCCAAATTACATACCCCAACCCAACCACTACACCTTAACGATGTCCTCATTGCCCCAAAGATTGTCAAAAATCTTATCTCTGTCCGTCGGTGCATTACTGACAACAACGTTTTCCTTGCGTTTGATCCCTATGGTTTCTCTGTGAACGATCTTACTACGGGGGTTACTCGCTTAAGATGTAACAGCACCGGGGAGCTCTACCCTGTCACACCACCTCCTGCGTCCAGTCAATCGTGCCCGGTCGCCCTCTCGGCATCGTGGTCCAACCTGTGGCATGCACGCCTGGGCCATCCCAGTGTTGCTGTTCTAGATGTCCTCCGTTCCCAGAGTCTTTGTCATCTGTACTAAAGACTCACGCTCTGGTTTATGCTCTTCCTGTCAACTAGGCAAACATGCCAGATTGCTGTTCCAATGGTCTTTGACCTCTATCCTTGCTCCATTTGATATCATTCATAGTGACATTTGGACATCTCCTATGCCTAGCAAGGAGGGTCACAAGTACTACCTCTTGTTTCTTGATGATTACACTAATTACTTATAGGTCTTCCCGTTGCATTTCAAATCCCAAGTGTTTCCTGTCATTGTCAGATTCCATACCTACATCAAAACACAATTTCACATATCCATCAAATGTTTCCAATGCGACAATGGCCGTGAATTTGACAACAAAGACTTTCACTCTTTCTTTGCCACAAATGTGATCTCCTTTCGGTTGTCTTGCCCCTATACCTCCTAGTAGAATGGAAAAGTCAAACGAATCATCAGAACCATAACCAACATGATGCGCTCTCTCCTCTTCCACGCATCTATTCCCCTTCCCTATTGGCCTCACGCCTTATCCACCACCTGTTATCTCCTAAACATTCTCCCATCTACCACCCTTCAACATCGCTCGCCGGGTCAGACCCTCTATTACACTTTGCCTAGGTATGATCATCTTCGTACCTTCGGGTGCTTGTGCTTCCCAAACCAGTCCTCCACCGCTCCACACAAGCTTCACCCACGTTCCACTCCTTGTGTCTTCCTAGGCTATCCGTCTGATCATCGCGGTTACCTCTGCCTCGATATCACGACCCATAAGCTCATTGTGTCTCGACATGTCACGTTTGATGAGTCTCGCTTCCCCTTTGCTTCTCCTCACCTCCCCTCTTCTACACCTCATGTGTCTCCGTCTGAGTCAGAGTCATCGTTCCCTCACTTCTTTCTTCCCCAGAGCTATCCCGGTGCTCCTGCCTCTCCCCCGCTGCCACCACCACCTCCCCCTCCCCCTCCCACCAGACCACACACCCGCAGCGTCTCCGGTGTCTTCCGACCCCGTCAAATCGTCTCCATGACCACCGCACATCACCCCGCCGCTCAACACCATGCCTACACCCCTCCGTCAGATCGCCATGTTGTGATGTTGTGCCCGCAGCAAGATGCTGTGCCCGCAGCCAATCAACGTAACCACCCCTACCCTACGTCCCACACACTGGCGGCGCCCGCAGCATGCCTTGCGGCGCCTGCATCCAATCAACAAAGCTCCGCCCCACTTGCACCCGTCCCTCCCGACTCCCAATCAACCCCTTCCTCCACCTTGACCTCCATGTCCCCCATCCCCACCTCCCACAAAACAGCCCTCCTCGACCTGAATTGGCAGGCGGCTATGCTCGACGAATACAAGGCCCTTACAAAGAATGGTACTTGGGTTCTTGTCCCTCGCCCTCCAGCGGCGAACGTTGTTCGCTTTATGTGGCTATTCCATCACAAGTTCTGCTCTGATGGGACGTTGGAGCGCTACAAAGCACCTCTTGCGGTCAACAGTCGATCTGAGCAGGTAGGTCTTGATTGTGATGAGACCTTCAGCCCCGTGGTCAAGCCTGCCACTATCCGAGTGGTGTTGAGCTTAGCTCTGTCGCGCAACTGGGCCATTCATCAGCTGGATGTCAAGAACGCTTTTCTGCATGGTCACCTGAATGAGACCGTCTACATGTTTCAGCAGCCGGGGTTTGCTGATGCTGATCATCCCAAGCACGTTTGTCTCCTGAAGCGCTCTCTGTATGGTCTGAAACAGGCTCCGCGAGCTTGGTTCCAGCACTTTGCTTCTCATCTGCTCCGCTTGGGTTTCATTGGCAGCCGCTCGGATTCGTCCCTGTTCATCTATCACAGAGGCTACGACATGGCATTTTTGTTACTGTATGTCGACGACATCATTCTCACCGCCTCTTCTGATGCTCTTCGGACGTCGATTATTTCACAACTGAGTGCTGAGTTCGCCATGTTAGATTTGGGTCAGTTGTCTTACTTCTTGGGAGTTGCTGTTCAGCGGCATGCGTCTGAGCTATTTCTCTCACAGAGTAAGTATGCTGCTGAAATTGTTGCTCGGGCTAAGATGAGTAACTGCAATCCTGTCGCCACCCCTGTCGATATATCCAACAAGCTCAGCGCTCATTCTGATCCTTTGGTTGATGATCCGATATTGTACAGGAGCCTTGCTGGTGCTCTTCAGTATCTCACCTTCATCAGACCTGATATCAGTTACGCCGTTTAGCAGATCTGCTTGTTCATGCATGCACCCAGGGAACCCCACTTTCATGCCTTAAAACGAATCATTCGGTACATCAGCGGCACACTCGAGCTAGGCACCACGATCACTCATTCCTCTAAGCTTGACCTTGTTGCTTACACTGATGCGGATTGGGGTGGTTGTCCTGACACACGTCGCTCCACGTCTGGTTACTGTGTCTTCCTCAACGACACCCTTGTGTCGTGTTCGGCCAAGCGTCAGTCTGTCGTGTCTCGCTTCGGCGCTGAGGCCGAATACAGGGGTGTTGCCAACGTTGTCTCATAGTGCTCTTGGCTCCGCAATCTCCTTCTTGAGCCCCGTTGCCCTCTTCAGAAGGCCACTCTGGTCTACACTGAGAACGTCTTCGCCGTCTATCTAGCTAGTAACCCAGTCCAGCATCAACGCACGAAGCACATTGAGCTCGATCTCCACTTCGTCAGGGACAAGATTGCCATTGGACATGTCCGCATTCTCCATGTCTCGTCCTCTTATCAGTACGCTGATATATTCACCAAGGGTTTACCTAGACAATTATTCATTGATTTTCGTTCCAGTCTCACTGTACGGCCCCCTCCCGTTTCGACTGCGGGAGTTTGATAGATTACATAGGTCTCCTCATTTATAGTGGGCTAAAAGCCCGTTAAGGCTCAATACCTTAATTTGTAACCTATATATATGTTTATCAATGAATGGAAACCCTCAAGGAGGACTTTACATCAATCTTGGGATCTTACACTGCAGACTCCCTACTCTGCTCGCTCGCCTTCTCACAATTGTAGACAGGTGATAAAAATATCGTATTTCGATCGCCCCCTAAAAGAAAGTTAGACCGGGATTTTTGGAACCAGAGGACCTGCTCTTGTTCTAAGACCTCTTCCAGCTCCTCACAAAGTGTCTTTTCCCTCGATCCGACAATTTTTCCTAACCCCCTCTAGTCTTTTCGTGACAGTTCTCTTCTGCTTAAATATATTGCCAAACACCTCCTTGTTCCATATCCTTAATTTATCAGCCAGATCATCCAACGCAGCCCCTGATTCCGCTTCTTTCATCCAGTTACTCGTGATAAACTCCGGGAAATTATCATCTAGAAAAAATGTATAAGCCATACAACAATACCTGGCATAAATCATATATTGTTCCTCCAGCCCTCATCATATTGGTTCCCATGGATTGACCATTTATGACAAAAAAAAAAGCTTCTTTTACTATATAGGAAGAAAAAATGTATAAGCCATACAACAATACCTGGCATAAATCATATATTGTTCCTCCAGCCCTCATCATATTGGTTCCCATGGATTGACCATTTATGACAAAAAAAGGCTTCTTTTACTATATAGGATAGGATAGGATAGGATATAGGATAGGATATATAGGAGGATTCGACAAGGGCGAGGCAAGTGACCATAATCGGATTATTTGCATTCATTAAAAAATCTTCAACATTTCTCATTTATTCAACCTTATTTATGACAAAAAAGCTTCTTTTAATAAAAAAAATCTTCAACATTTCTTATTTATTCAACCTCATTTATGACAAAAAAGCTTCTTTTACTATATAATATATATATATATAGGATATATATAGG
Source organism: Persicaria tinctoria (assembly GCA_037127255.1). Lineage (NCBI taxonomy): Eukaryota > Viridiplantae > Streptophyta > Magnoliopsida > Caryophyllales > Polygonaceae > Persicaria > Persicaria tinctoria. The sequence continues at coordinate 10,793,521 of JBANSL010000007.1, read as the reverse complement.
AGGATTCGACGAGGGCGAAGCAAGTGACCATGATCGGATTATTTGCATTCATTAAAAAAATCTTCAACATTTCTCATTTATTCAACCTCATTTATGACAAAAAAGCTTCTTTTACTATATAGGAGGATATATAGGAGGATTCGACAAGGGCGGAGCAAGTGACCATAATCGGATTATTTGCATTCATTAAAAAATCTTCAACATTTCTCATTTATTCAACCTTATTTATGACAAAAAAACTTCTTTTAATAAAAAAAATCTTCAACATTTCTCATTTATTCAACCTCATTTATGACAAAAAAGTTTCTTTTACTATATAGGATATATATAGGAGGATTCGACGAGGGCGAAGCAAGTGACCATGATCGGATTATTTGCATTCATTAAAAAATCTTCAACATTTCTCATTTATTCAACCTCATTTATGACAAAAAAGCTTCTTTTACTAAAAAAATCTTCAACATTTCTCATTTATTCAACTTCATTTATGACAAAAAAGTTTCTTTTACTATATAGGATTTGCATTCATTAAAAAATGTTCAACAAGCTTCTTTTACTATATAGGATATATAGGAGGATTCGACAAGGGCGGAGCAAGTGACCATAATCGGATTATTTGCATTCATTAAAAAATCTTCAACATTTCTCATTTATTCAACCTTATTTATGACAAAAAAACTTCTTTTAATAAAAAAAATCTTCAACATTTCTCATTTATTCAACCTCATTTATGACAAAAAAGTTTCTTTTACTATATAGGATATATATAGGAGGATTCGACGAGGGCGAAGCAAGTGACCATGATCGGATTATTTGCATTCATTAAAAAATCTTCAACATTTCTCATTTATTCAACCTCATTTATGACAAAAAAGCTTCTTTTACTAAAAAAAATCTTCAACATTTCTCATTTATTCAACTTCATTTATGACAAAAAAGTTTCTTTTACTATATAGGATTTGCATTCATTAAAAAATGTTCAACATTTCTCATTTATTCAACCTCATTTATGACAAAAAAACTTCTTTTAATAAAAAAAATCTTCAACATTTCACATTTATTCAGCCTCATTTATGAAAAAAAAAATTCTTTTACTATATAGGAGGATTCGATAAGGGCGAAACAAGTGATCATGATCGGATTATTTGCATTCATTAAAAAATCTTCAACATTTCTCATTTATGACAAAAAAACTTCTTTTACTAAAAAAATCTTCAACAAAAAAGCTTCTTTTACTAAAAAAATCTTCAACATTTCTCATTTATTCAACCTCATTTATGACAAAAAAGTTTTTTTTTACTATATAGGATTTGCATTCATTAAAAAATGTTCAACATTTTCTCATTTATTCAACCTCATTTATGATAAAAAAAAAAAAAGCTTCTTTTACTATATAGGATATAGGATATAGGATAGGATGACTAGTCATAAAAATATCAAAGAGACATGAAACTTTAATACCCTTAATTACTTTTAAAACTAAACAAATTCTAATATGAATCCAAAATTAACTGAATAGGCCGGTAAGCAAACCAAATGAAAACGATTAAGCGAAAGATTGACGAAATGTGAATTAAGCAATTAGTGATATTGAGAATCCGAAAAGAAGAGCAATATATCTGAAAGCCACAAGTTTTGAGTCGTCCAATTACAAGGTTCCTTTTTTTTTTTTTTTTTTGAGATTCTCATTTAATAACAAAAGATATGAAATTATTTGTTTTCATTATAGATCTTGCTGCGCTTAATGTTTAGATTTTAAAAAGATATAGATATTAATTGAAGGGGACAATCTTACTATTATAAATTGTCTTAAAAGATTATGGTCGTCCCCTGCATAAGTTGAAATAATCATTTTTGACCTCACTATTGCTTTGCGTAGTTTTGTCTTAGTTCAGATTTGCCACATCTACAGGGAAGTTAATCATGTGGTCGATCGCCTGACGCGTCTTGGTTTTGTCTCCCCCGGTCCATCCTTCCTTGTCGACTCTGAGCTTGCTGATCTCATCCCGAAGGATGTTCTTGGCTAGAATTGTTTTCTCACTTACCCAAATTTTTTCCGTTTAAAAAGAAAAGAAAAAAGATATAGTTATATATTGAAATACTTAAAAAAAATATCAAAATATCTTATTTACCAATAAAAATTGAATGTCAAAATGAAAAAAAAAATCATGTTAGGAAAAGAATATCAACAAAAAAACATCAAAAAAATAACACGAGCATTCACAATGAAAATGAAAATGAAAATGGCACAAAATAAATTGTAATGAAAATTAGATATAACATTACATTATTATAATTCCGAGCAGAGGAGGCAGTTGAGAGCAGCGGTTCAGTAAGGAAGTGGTATGGTCTAGGAGAATTTTACGAATTTAGAACCGATTTAGTCTATGAAGGCGGTTTAGACAGCTATTTTTAAGATGTATGCCTATGGAGGCTGTCCAAGTATGTGTTGGTTGCGGTTTATGTAAGAGATAAATACTATGGCAGCGGTTAACCAAAACCCGTTAAACAAAATTATTTTAGGCGGCGGTTCAAGCAATAGGCGGGTTGAATATGGCCGGCCCAGGTTAATTTCCAACAAAATTTTAAAGGGCTCGCAAAAACCATAAAACCTTCACTTTGTCGATTTGGGGATGTAAAGGGTTCGGCGATTTGGGGAAAAAGTTATTAGTGAATCGATGGATTTGGGGTAGTGCCAGACGATTAAATATCGTGGTTTAATTATCCTCAAATAGTATCCAAACCCACTAATTAACTAACAGGTAGTATCGGTAAAGCAATGGGTCGATCCCATGAAAAACATGTACGACTCTTAAATATGTATGCAAAGCAATGTAAGAATATAACTAGAAAACAATAAGCATCTAAACTAGCAATGATTGATATATGAAATAAGAATATGATGAGTAATATAGCTTCACTTACATTCGCAACAATAGTAATTCTATTATCATTGGGATGTTATGCAATAATGGTTATGCAATTATCTTAGGGTCAGTTTAAGCACAGAGTTGAGGCCGAATCTACCGATAACAACACCCAACTCCCTAAATTCTTGCATATTGGGGCGAGTAGCATTAAGTCCCTAACTCCTAGCAAATAAACATTATTTCTCCTGTATATTCGACTTGTCATCTGGTTCTTATCTCCAGTTATCGCTTCCACTAAAAGAAATACTTCCTCCATTAATGAAAACATGTTGTTTTAGAGATTTGCACATTTTTTAAGAAAGCAAATAAAAGCAAACAAAAATACACTTATATCCCTAGTTATTATTTTACTTTTTTACTTTATTGAAAACTATAGCTAACAAATCTCTAATCATTACAGGGGTAATTTTGGAAAGTGAACACCAAAATACCTAAAATGACATGTGTTTCTTAACAAGATTCTAACGGATGGAGTAACATTTACCTATCAATTCTCCTACATTATCATGAGTGCATACTCGTCGCTACATGACATGCTGGCTACTAACAGATCAAGACCCGCAATGGAGGATTAAAGTTATAATCCTGGCATGATGCAAATCAATCCTAATATATACAATATCAGCACGAAGAGAATTGAAATAGTCATAATGTATAACTCAAATATATGAATCAAAGAAACATAATAAAACAACCCTTACATGTCATGTCCTAACCATTGTATTGAAATATAAGCAAAACTATAAAGCGGTGTTAGGCAAGCATGGCTCACCTCGGAACTAAAACTGAATTGAAAGTTGTATGTGATCTGTCTTATGAGGTTTCGAAAACCCTAAGCCTAGTGGGGTATTTATAGGCCTCACATCAGTTGAGAAAACCCTAGTGGCGTCGTCCTTTGAGGCTAAGCAATATCTTCAAATGATTGGAAAGAATCTCCTTCGGATAAGGATCTGACTCCGCATACATATCCTCTAGCGGTCGGCGTCTAAGATTTCCCGGTGGGCACTTGGCTCGGCGGGCACCGCTCCTTCGTCCTTAGCATTTTCTCTCTTCTTTAGTTGCCTTCTCTTTAGTTTCTTCTTTGGTCTTCTTCTTCAAGCCATCCTAGCTAGCTTTAGGCTCCATCACCATCTCTTCGAGCTCGGATTCATAAATCTGCATAATTAACATAGAAAATTAAATTATATATTCTGAACTTCAAATAGAAAAAGTATAAAGATGCGACTTACTTCTAAACTCATATCTAATACAACCTAAATTACCCTTAATTTATAGGCCTCACATCAGTTGAGAAAATCCTAGTGATGTCGTCCTTTGAGGCTAAGCAATATCTTCAAATGATTGGAAAGAATCTCCTTCGAATAAGGATCTGACTCCGCGTATATATCCTCTCGCGGTCGGCGTCTAAGAATTCCCGGTCGGCACTTGGCTCGACGGGCGCCGCTCTTTCGTCCTTAGCATTTTCTCTCTTCTTTAGTTGGCTTCTCTTTAGCTTCTTCTTTGGTCTTCTTCTCTTCTTCTTCAAGCCATCCTAGCTAGCTTTAGGCTCCATCACCATCTCTTCGAGCTCGGATTCATAAATCTGCATAATTAACATAGAAAATTAAATTATATATTCTGAACTTCAAATAGAAAAAGTATAAAGATGCGACTTACTTCTAAACTCATATCTAATACAACCTAAATTACCCTTAAAACTACCTAGAATGCATATACAAAATATGCATTATTATGTAGCTATGTCGCTCAACAACGATTTGGGGAGAAATTTCAAGTAAGTCGATTTGGGCGAAGGATTTAGGGTGAAGAATCAATTTGGGCGAAGAATTTGGGGATTTAGGGAGAAGGATTTGGGGATTTCAAGTAACTGATTGCAAGTTGAAGGGATTACGTCCAGCAGGTGAATCGATTCTTCAAAGTTTGTCTTCTAATTTTTTTTATGGTGATGAACTGGAGATTTTTTTTAATTTTGGGTGTTTTGGTTAAGTGGCTCTGCGCTTTTTTGGATTGGAGTTGGTACGTGTTGCTTTCTCTACCTTTTTCTCGTTCTTGCCTTTGTATTTACAGGTACTTCCTGCTAAACTGTTTTCAGAAAATCATTTATATTTGTTACCTCATTTTAATTAATGATGTGTTCCCTATTTTATAAGAATAGGTCCGATAATATATGTATAAACATAATCTGAAATGAAGCTTTTAAAGCTTTTCCGGATTCAAGAACTCGATGTGGGATCTGTTTGCTTCGCGATGAAACTTGCTCGCGATAGATATTATATCTCATTGTTCAATCGTCGTCTCTGAAGTAACTATGTGATGATTGGTGTGTTTTAAAAGCGATTCTTCTCCATTCAAGCGATCCGAGAACCCAACTTCGAGAGTTTTAGGTCTAAGGGATAATTGCAGAGCTCGTTTTTGTATCTCGAGAGTTCGATCCTTGTTTCTGAAGCGGAGGAAGATATTTATAGAGTTAGGTGTGGATGGTTGATAAGACCTCATGGTAAGAACATGATACGTGGACCAATAGGGTGTTGCCAGCGAGATGGTGCATGACGCCCATTCTCGCCAGCATGATATAGAGTCGACATAGTGTGAGTGACGTTGTTTGGCATGGCGGGTTCCGTACAGGGAGAGTCAATGGGTATCTGATAGCTAGCCAAGAAGGTGCCCTTATGACCGACCCTCTTTCATTTGATAACATTAATCTAAAGAGTGAACCGAGTGTTGCAGATCGCGATGTTTCGAGTAAGTAAGAATCTTTGTCATAAAAGTAAAGAAACAATATGGCTGATGCGACCACAAACTATTATGAAGGGCAAGCCTACAACTTGTTCGCGTCATCTCCGTGTACTTGTCATATTTTACGTTGGGTGACCTATTTATGGCGTATAAATGATAATTTTGAGATGATCATTTATTGGGGTATCATCACCTGCTTTCTCCGGCCTTTTGCTCACATACGCTTCAATGCTACTATGTCACTACTTTCACTAGATTCCTATCATGTTGGTTTTGTTAGCCTACTCATATTGTTTTTGAAGATTGTGAAGCAATTGTTTAGTACCCTTCTCTATAGGAGACTTTTTTGGGAAAGCACAAGCTTGTTGAGTCATTTTTTGGCGCTCCTTAGAGATTAGAATACATGAATCTCACAACAAATGGTGATAAATTTACAATCGGTATCATCTTCATCACACATTAGAAAAATCTGATTCCATAGGAAGAATGACTTGGGTCTTGGCATGCGTCCTATTGTCCTAGCATGAATGCATGATATCCTTGGATCCTACATTCACTTCATCGATCTCTTCGGCATCTAGCTCCTATGAAAGAACATTATGCCCGGGCATGTCCGATGTGATCGAGCATATAATTTTTCGTGTTAGAACACTTTAAAAACCCAGAACATGTGTAGCAATCTGCAAGAGAGGCTCCAAGGTAGAACCCATCATCTTCCTAGCAAACAAAAAACAAGCACGAGTCTCGTTGCCATTGTAGCTGCAATTAGACTCAAATCGAATACGATGAATAAACTCCTCCGATATATCTTCCTTTTCGAAACTGGCAGGATGAATGCCACCTTTTGACCAATTTGTGTAAGTAAGGGTCCTATTGGCAATCAAACCTGGAAACTTGATGTTCGCAAGGGTTGGCAAGTAATGCTCCTCATTGAAACATGCTGGACGACGCTTTCTGATGCAGTACAACCTGAAAAGATCATAGTACATGGCATCGGAGACGATTTGGATGGCCAACTCCTTATCTAACTCAAACCATTGTTCTCCTTTCCTCCAATTAGTGATGTTTATCTTAGGTGACATTTTATCGTTGTAGCGCCCTTGGCCTTCTCTTCCTGGGTCGTTGTATGAGTCAAGGAAGCTTAGGTTAGATTTTATTATGTACTCATAGACCGTGGTGAAGTTGAAGAGCGGAATACAAGCCTCGGAGATTAGAACAAATCTTTGGTTCGAGTAGTCTAGAAGGGCATTGGCTAATAGTCTTCTCTCTGCATCGACTATCGATAACGATCCCCATTGTACTTCCTTCACAAAATGACACATATACATGTAACATTTTAGTATTAATGTTATAAACATTTGAAGTTTTTTAGATGGTCGTTTGAAAATAAAATTTCAAAGTTGGTAATCGATAAATTGCCTATTGACAAGATAAAAATCAGTAAATTGTATTCAAATACTTTTCCACTTTAAAAATATTTACATATAAGATTCGAGTATCAAACAAAACCAAACATATTCCATGAAAGATACAGGAGAAGCGAAATAAACCTGGCTAGTGATGAATCTTCCATGAAAGACAGAATCGTCCGGAAAAGGATCCTTGTAAAGTGGATGAGCATGAACATAAATGGAGTAGAAGCCCTTGTGGCCATGGAAGAACAACTCCCACAATGGAGCAAAGGGCAAGTGTCCCCTTGTCAAGAACAAGAAAGCCACTTTAGGCACATATCCCTTTGGCAAGTACTCTTCAATTTCGCCCATCATTGATGCCTTCGTAAACAACTCTTCATCACTCATGTTGTGCTGCAACGATCTCATCCCCGTCTCCTTCATAGAGAAGTTCATGGTTGATTGTTGTGTGGGTGGTTGCGGTGGTGGAGACGAGGGCGGTGAGGAGAAGAAGGTGGATGAGAAGAAAGGGAGGGTTTGGAGTTCATAGAAACCAATCATGAAACCAATTGATATGCCAAAAACAAACAACAGGAAATGGGAAAAGGTGGATGAGGTTAGTTTGCAAGTGAATGAAGATTGGTTTGATTTCTCATCGGAGGCCATATTGTGAGTACAAATTAAAGAGCTTCTTGCTGAAATTTTCTTCATCTTTTGTACTCCATATAGTCTTGGTAAGACTTGAGACTTTCATAGAAAAATATATATATTTATTTGTACATTAACTTAAAAAATGAAATATACGTAATCCCAGTTTAAGGAAGAATGTAACGTACGTAGCCGGCCAACTATATATGATTGTTAGATTTTTTTTAAAAACTTCATTTGTAAATAGAAATATTTTATATATAGTATATTGCATGCTACAACGTATAATAAATTGTAAAGCAAGTAATGTATAACGTATGATCTTAACTGACCCAACTGATCGACAAATTAGAATATTTCCGTGGTTAATTAATTTGAACTTCATAATAATAATATTATTATTTTTATTTTTATTATTATTATTATTATTATTATTATTATTATTATTATTATTATTTAAAATAATAATAACTTTATTATAAGGAAAAAGATTTACATAAAGTTAGTTGGAAGCCTCGTAACAAATTGAGCTCCAACCCCCTTTTGAATAGTGAAACCAACTCTATGAAATAAGAAATCATCATTATCAGACCCTCCTCCATGACCTTTTGTAACCAATTGAACCCGCTTCATAAAACCAATAGCATCATCTCCTAGTTCTCCAAAAGTAGAGAATGCAAATGCCATGAAGCAAAACCCCTTAGCAGCACAAATATTATTATTATTATACACACACATACATATAATCCTATAAACTAAAGTGCGTCCTAGGAACATAATTAATTAAAATGCAGGATATTGTTTAGGATGTGATAGCTAGATCTATGATAGATCTAGAAATTCAAAATAAAAATCGAATCAAAAAAAAAATTCAAAATAAATTGAGAGAATATATATAATTAATCGATTGTTGCACATATCTAATTAATTTTGTGATAGATATTAAAAATGTACGTATATGTGAGCACATCAGCACATGCACGTTGTAGCATGGTAATTAAAGTGGTAACAAATAATTTGTCTTGTTCGAATGCAGCATTGCCAGAGGGGTTTAATTTGGAAAGAGGAATCGAAGTTGGAGAGCTACTGGCGGAGGTACACTTCTTTCTACTCCACATTCGTACATGTATTCAATGAGGCTTCGAGCGGTGATAGACAGAAGTAGGCTATGCTAGTGTGGAAAATATGGACTGCCAGAAATCAAAGAATATTTGAAGGAGTGTTTAAGGAGGCAGAAGAGATTATCCGAGACACGAAGGGTGCGCTTGGTGAGGCCGAAAGATACAGAGACGTGACGACCACTCCACAAGTCGTGCGGCGAAGCAGCAATGCCGAGACGAAGTGGATCAAGCCAACTGACGGGAGGCTGAAGATCAACTGTGATGCTAGTGTGCCTTCAAATCACTCACCAGCTATAGGAGTGATCTGTCGAGATCAAGAGGGCGAGCCCATCTTCGCTGGGCAGAGGGAAATAGAACCCACCAAGTCTGTCGAGTTGGCTGAGGCCGAAGGAGTTCGATGGGCAGTGCAGTTAGCGAAGGAGAGAGGGATTCGACACATCCAAATTGAATCTGATTGTCAAGCATTGGTTACAGAGCTATGCAGCGGAAGCAAGGGGATTGGCGCCGTTTTTAATCTTATTTCGGACATTTTAGCTTCTTCCAGTTACTTTGATTCTATTAGTTGGTCCTTTGTTAGTGGACTAGGCAATAAGGCGGCCCATGAATTAGCGGCCATTAGACCTATTTGTCACTCGTTGTTTTTCTCTATTCAGTCGCTTCCAGACTCTGTAGCTATGGTTTTGACTAAAGAAATGGAATGACCTGATGGTCTTGATCTCAACAAAAAAAAAGTAAATTAACAAATAATTTTTATACCATGGGCTATTACTAAGTCCGTTGGGACTCGGGATCGGAGGCCGTGTGCACACGTGCGCCCATACGTTAATAGCCTAGCACGTAACTCGAGCGGGGTTCCATCATAAAATCAATTGACAATAAGAGGAGTAACCCACTAACTTATATACTAAGGCTTTTTTGTTCATATAATCAATGTGGGACTCTTTTGGTCTCTTCACATTGTTTCATTCTCTCAACAGCTATATATACATATATCTACGTTAGATGTAAGGTGAATGATTGTAACATATATATATGTTATATCAATGAATGGAAACCCTCAATGAGGACATTACAATCAATCTCATGATCTCACAGTGAATCTATGGGCTTGTGGTTTTCGATCTAGAGTAGTTAATTTGATAGAATATCTAATTGGTTTATTTTTCATATATATATATATATATAGGGAAGCTTTAAATGTAAAAACTCCTTAACGTGTAAAATCCGCTTAATGTGTAAAATCTATTTTTTTAATCACGCGCTCCACGTACAACAGCCCAGTGGCTTCTCTCTCGGTCTCCCGCTGTCGCGCACCCACCTCCGGCCACGTCGTCGAGCCACCTCCGGCCACCACCGCCTAGCCGCGCTCGAGCCAACCCCTGGGCGCACCCCCCGAGCCCAGCACCCGCCTGGTTCGAGCCCTGCAGCCGCACCCAGCAAGCCCTGAATCCCCCGTCCTCCTGCCTGCCCTGTTCGACATCTTCACCTATGGAAGCCCGTCGAGCCACCTTTGACCCACCAGACACACCACCCTCGAACCTCCTCCCTCAGGCGCACCCCCTGAGCCCGGAACCCCCTTGGTCCGTGCCCAGCCGAGCCCACACCGAGCCATCTTCCCCAACAACGCTAATCGATCCTTTTGGCTCGGAATACCTTCGAAATCCCGATTTTTCTCCTTGTTTCCACTCGAATTTGGTATGATTTCTAACTCTAAACTTGTTTATTACAGTTATTTGGATTGTTTGAATGATTTAGGTTGAGATTGAAAACCTAGGGTTTGATTTAGGAGCGGAATTTGGGGCTTTTTGATAAAAGCCAAATTGATTGAAATTGATGATATGGTTGTGTTGTTGGGTTGATTTTGAGCTAATTTCATGTTCATATCATTGTCAAATTGTTTATGGATCATGAGCTAATTGAATTTTAGAATTTTAGGTTGCGATATGTTTTAGAATTTGGGGCTTTTTGCCAAAAGCAAAATTGACTTAAACTGATGATATGGTTGTGTTGTTGGGTTGATTTGGAGCTAATTTCATGTTTATAGCATTGTCAAATTGTTTGTGAATCATGAGCTAATTGAATTTTATAATTTTATTGCAATATGCTTTAGGTCGATTAGGTTCTTCTATTTTAGCATAAAAATCATCATTTAGCCTATTAGCTCAATTGGTAGAGCAATGTGCGTTTGCACAAAAGATGTGGGTTCAAATCCCACATAGGTTACATAATAGACAAGAGCGCAACAATTGCAAATTGTTAATCATGCACATTATAATCTAAGTTATGCACTTTTTAACCTTAATTATGCACATTTTAATCTTATTTATGCACTTTAATTTTAAAAGCTTATACGTAAAAAAATCGATTTCAAACTTACATATATCAACCTAAATTATCCGAGAGGTGAACCCAAACTCTCAAAAGTAAAAAAAAAAAAATTAAAACATCGATTTCAAAAGCACATTTTTTGACTTATTAATGCGCATTATGATCTTACATTTGCACAATTGTATTCTTCATCTGCACAATTGTATCCTACTTTTGCACAATTGTAGTTTAAATTTGCACAATTGAAGTTGCACAAATGCACTTTACACTTGCACAAATGCACTCCACAGTTGCACAAATGCACTCCACAGTTGCACAAATGCACTTCACAGTTGCACAAAAGGTATCGAAAACAGGAAAAAGTGCATGTACCCATAAAATTATACATATTTACCAATTTACCCATAAATTAAACATATTTCAATTATAAATTTTTATAATTGAAATAGACACATTTACCTATTTACCCCATAATGAATTATTTGTCTGCACAAAATAAACTTATATTTGCACAATAAGATGTTATATGTGCACAAAAGCAAGTTATACTTGCACAGCAGAAAGTGTTACCACGAAAAAAAAAATTCTAGGCAAAAAAAAAAAAAATTTAAAAAATTTTAAAAAAAAATTCGGGTCCGAGAAGGGGGGGCACACGCATGGGCAAGGGGGGGCAGATATTCTACTAATAAAATTAGGCCCATTAGTAATTAAATTAGGCCCATTAGCAAATTTTACACAATAAGCATATTTTACACTTTAAGGACTTTTTACATTTGAAGTAAACCTTATATATATATATATATATATACTAGTGAATGCCCCGTTCCCTGCACGGGAATATATTAACACAATATTATAAAACTTCACTTTTTATCTATAAAAAAATCCTATTATAAATATGAAAATAAATAAATAATATGAATTACATTATGACAATTAAACTAATAAGTGGAAATATAAGATTAAAATTAATCTAGATCTAAATAACTCATTCTCCTAAAAAAATTTATATATATATATAATAACTATGAAATAATTAATTTTGATATAAATAATTCTTTCCACACTAAATAATCGATATATAAACCGTCCATATGCCAAATTTATATATATACCGTCCATTGGAAAGATTATTTATAATCCAGATGAAGATACACTTATATGGTAATTTGTATATCTGTATATGCCAAATTTATTACTATTATTGTGTTTAATTATATTGATATAATTATTTCCTTATATAATATTTACTCTTGTATACTATATTCCATCTATTCAAATATATGAATTAATGGTAAAATAAAATAATTATTGAGGGAATTGCACATACTAACCCAAAAAATGAAAAGTGTTGCAAGGTTAACCCAACCCGGATTAAAATAGGGTGAAACCGGTTATCCGGGAAACCTGGGTAGACGGTAACACGTATGGAAGGTGGGGGCTAGCTGTCAGAGAGGGGGAGAGAGAGAGGGGGGGGGGGAGGTCGGACTTCCATCAGAGGAGGGAGGCAAGAAAAAGAAAAGTAAAGTTGCAGATAAGAGAGAGATGATAGGACAGAGAGATGGTAGAGTCCTCTCTCCTCTGCAACTTTATTGTTGTCGTTTCACTTCGAAGAAGAAGCAATTGGACGGGGATTTATTTGCAGGTTGACATGTAAGCAGTTAGTTTTAACTGGACACCCAAAGCAAAACGACATGACACATATTGGAATCGACTGGACAAGATTTATCGGAGAAACAGATTCTCCATCGACTTCGGATAGAAAATGGGCAAGTTTTCTTTCGATAAAAGTTATGCGAGATGTGTCTCCCTCAAATCTGAAGCAAATTTACCCATTTTCTATCTGAAGTCTATGGAGAATATGTTTCTCAAATAAATCATGTCCAGTCGATTTCAATATGTGTCATGTCGTTTTATTTTGGGTGTCCAGTTAAAACTAACTGCTTACATGTCAACCTGCAAATAAACCCTCACCCAATTGCTTCTTCTTCGAAGTGAAACAGCAACAGTAAAGTTGCAGAGGAGAGAGGACTCTTCCATCTCTCTCTGTCATATCCTCACTGATTTCTCTCTCTCTCCTTTGCAACTTTACTTTTTTTTTCCACACACACTCTCTCTCTCCTCTGCAGGTTTTCTCTCTCCACTGTAGACTTTCTTTTACTTTTCTCTCTCTTTGTTCTATCCTCACTAATCTCTCTCTCGTCTACAACTTTACTTTTCTTTTTCACTCCTCTCTCTCTCTCCTCTCTCTCTCTCTCTCTCATTTTTTTTATCGAAAGCAAACTTACCCATTTCCTATTCGAAATCGATGGTGAATTTGTTTCTCCGATAACTCTTGTCCAGTCGGTTCCAATAGGAGGCATGTCGTTTTGCTTTTGGTGTCCAGTTGAAACTAACTGCTTACACGTCAACCTGCAATTAACCCCAACTCACTTGCTTCTCAAACGAAGGTGAAGGACTAAGGCATCCAAGCGGACGATTACATATCAAACGTTTCCGCATTCAGAGCAAACTTTGTAAGCTTTTATAAGGATCAACCGAATATACGTCGAGGTAGTTTCAAATTTCACATGACAGGTTGAGTTATAAACATGACATCTGACTATGACAAACATGACAGAAATCAAAGTGTCGGCAAATAGATTAAATGTTCAAAGGTATCGCAAGATTAAACATATCTAAGTCGCTCTACTCCTGGTATTTCGTATTCCACATAGTCGTTCCCCAATTCCCCCAAAATCCCCAACTCCTCCAATTTCTCCAATCCCCCCGTTCCCCCAATTTCCCCATCTAACTACAACCAATATATCCATTTTCGGGGTGTATGGCATGTTTGATGTCCGCTTCTTCTTCTCCTCTAAGACTTGCTCTTGTTCTTCGAACTCCTTCCTCTTCTTCCTTCCGTTTTCGATTTTCAGAGAGAGATATAGAAACTCTCGGCCTCCCCCTTCCCCTTTGTAAATCCTCTCTCTAATCGACAGTTGAGTTGATAGAAAAACCTGTCAATTCTCTCTCTCCCCCCCCCCCCCCCCCACACGTCTCACTCTCTCTCCTCCATAACTGCAGCCGGTCTCTCCCTCAATTGTAACCGGCTGAGATGCAATTTTTAAAGGATTAGGGTTAACCTTTTACAATTAATATAGATAGGGGATATGGGGTGCAACCCAACCGGTTTTTTGGGTTAGTTTTGCAAATAGCCCATAATTATTTTTAATTATATGGATTAGAACTATCTTATTATTTTTATTAGCTTTCCTTTTTGAAGGGAGAAAGTTTTGCGAGACGCACTCACGCGCCGCCACGTAGGCAGATTCACTCACATGCCGCCACGCAGGCTTCAATGCATCGGTTTTAGTATATGTACTAGTGTAATACCCGTGCCTTGAAGGCACGAGAGCTTGATCCATTTTAATTTGAACATCATTTTATATATCTATATAATACTATATATATATACGTGTTTACAACAAAAATATGTATAAATTTTTTTTTTTATAATTTATAAATTAGTTTGAAAGAGATACGATACAAGTTTTGAAAATGATTTAATAAGGTAAAGTAGTAATAATACTCAAACACACCATCTAATATAATTTGAAATAAATATATAATTATTATCATTAGCATAGATCTAAAAAAGTAAAATATAAGCTCCCGTACAAATATTAAAAAATCATAAGCACATGATTGTGTGAATAATTTTGAAGTTAAATATGTAGATGTACATAACTTATTGATTATTTTCATGAGAAAGATGGTTAGAAAGATAGAGAAATTAATAGTAAAAATAAAGATAAGATGGTAAAAAAAAGATCCTTAAAGGTAGAAAAGTGATCTAAGAAGCCTCATCCAAGATGTAAATTAAAATAAGCATTAGTAATGCTTGTGAGTCTTAAAATATTATTTATTTTTTTATAGTCATTTAAGATGTCTAAAATAATTAAATTATAAAATAACACTTATTTGGCTCTAATTGATTTTTATAATTAAATTTTGAAATCAAATATTTACAAATTGATTATTACATGTTCGTTGTATGTAGACATTGTGGGGAATATTGCAATCGGTTAAAAATGATAAATCAACAATATGAAACAAATAAAAAAAAAGGAATGGATTCAAATCATATTTAAAATAGGAAACAAATATTTTAAAGTTTCCATAATAATATTGATCAATAAGAAAATCTCATTTGAATAAAAAATTCAACTTTAATTGTGGGCGTGACACGTCAGCAAAATGCTAGCAGAATTAGTAATATTAATAGATAGATAGATAATAGATAGATATATTGCAATCGGAAAAAAAAAATGGAAACATGTCTCAATATTTACGGCAACATAACCGAAAATAAAAAAAAAAGGAATGGATTCAAATCAAATTTAAAATAGGAAACAAATATTTTAAAGTTTCCATAATAATATTGACCAATAAGAAAATCTCATTTGAATAAAAAATTCAACTTTAATTGTTGGCGTGACACGTCAGCAAAATGCTATCAGAATTAGTAATATTAATAGATAGATAGATAGATATATTGCAATCGGGAAAAAAAATGGAAACATGTCTCAATATTTACGGCAATATAACCGAAAATAAAAAAAAGGAATGGATTCAAATCATATTTAAAACAGGAAACAAATATTTTAAAGTTTCCATAATAATATTAACCAATAAGAAAATCTCATTTGAATAAAAAAATTCAACTTTCATTGTGGGCGTGACACGTCGGCAAAATGCTAGCAGAATTAGTAATATTAATAGATAGATAGATAGATAGATAGATTATAGATATATTGCAATCGGAAAAAAAAAAAAAAAACATGTCTCAATATTTACGACAATATAACGGAAAATAAAAAAAAGGAATGGATTCAAATCATATTTAAAATAGGAAACAAATATTTTAAAGTTTCCATAATAATATTGATCAATAAGAAAATCTCATTTGAATAAAAAATTCAACTTTAATTGTGGGCGTGACACGTCAGCAAAATACTAACAATACTAACAGAATTAGTAATATTAATATATATATATATATATAGAGAGAGAGAGAGATAGTACGTACTATAATTAATTGAATTGTTATCATTTATTTATAACCCTCGTGACCTTGCGATCTTATAGTTATTGTTTTTCGATCCTTTCATTTTATACTTCAACTTCGGATTGAGGTGGTATAGGAAACGAAGGTGAGGGCAATCGACGACAATATATGATAGGTTCTCTACTTTGACATTTTCATATATATATATAGCTTTTATTTTGTTAGACAACTATTTAATCACAAAGGAGCCCCTTCAGATTTGAGATGGCCTAGTCCACTAACTCCATCATTGAATCCATAGTCACTAAGGTTTGGAACAACAAGCTGACAGGCTCCTTTGCGTACTCTTTCATGCAGAAACAAAAGCTTCTTAAAAAATCATCAAGAGTTGGTGCAAAAAACACAACCAAAACAACATTCAAAAACAGCTCTTGGAAGTAGAAAACAACATTCAGAAACTTCAGCTTCAACTACCATAGGGTACCCTGTCACTTGATGATGCTAGGAAACTCACTAGATTGGAAAAGAAAAAAACTGCACTCTTAGACTATAGTCTTAAATTCTGGAAACAAAGATCTAAGATTAAACACCTTCAACTACGAGATAGAAATACTAATTACTACCAAACCATTGTCAAAATCAAAAGCTTTAGAAAATCCACGGCCACTTTTATCACAAAGGAGGGAACTCAACTCACAAAAAATGAAGAAATAACTAACCAAATTACCAAAGAAATGTCTGACAGATTTTTAGCTCAAAACAGAACCCCTATTTCCAGTGAACAAATTAAGCACATTCAACCACAAATCACATCCAATGATAATGTAGCCCTTTTAACTCTCCCAACTAACAAAGAAATTGAAGACACAATCAGTAGTATGGCTTAGGACAAGACACCTGGCCCTGACGGCTACCCTCCAGAATTCTATCTCAAATATTGGAAAATAATTGGAGCTTCTTTATGCAAAGCAGTGAAAGCTTTCTTTCATTCTGGTAGTATGTTAACACAAATCAATCAAACCTTTATTGCCCTCATCCCCAAGGTAGAGAATCCTCTGAATATCAATCACTATAGGCCTATCAGCCTATGCAACACCATGTATAAAATCATAACTAAGATCATAGCTATAACGGGCTCAAACCAATCCTAAATAAATTAATCAACCCCTTTCAAGGTGCCTTTATTGAAGGAAGAGAAATCCAAGATAACACCCTCATAGCTCATGAAATATTTCATAACTTCCACAAACAAAAAGGAAAAAAAGGTTGAATGGACTTCAAACTAGACATGGAAAAGGCCTATGACAGAATCAATTGGGACTATATACGAGCAACTCTTACCAAATTTGGCTTCGCCCCACAATGGATCAATTGGGTCATGAACTGTATTACTACGACCACCTTCTCAGTCCTAGTGAACAATTTCCCCGGAACCCCATTCAAACCAGGTAGGGGAATTAGGCAAGGAGACCCCCTTGCTCCTTATATTTTTATCTTGGTCATGAAGAACCTAGCCAGAGAATTAATTGAGGAAGCGAGCTATGATGATGCTCTCATTGGAATCAAGCTTACAAAAAATGGTACCAGCATCCCCTTTCTTACTTTTGCAGATGACACAATTATTTTCTCCAGAGCTTCTCACAAAAGTCTTCACACTATCAAAAACATTCTCAACGTACAATTTCTCAAACTTCTCAGGACTAACCATAAACTACAACAAAAGCTCTTTGCAAGTTTCAGGAAACATTAGCTCAAATCTGGCTAACTCTCTAGCTCAAGATATGAATTCCTATATCTAAAACTCGAGAAAAATATCTAGGTATACCTTTGGTCAGAGGAAGAGTTAAAAATCAAATCTTTAACGAGGTTGTTCAAAGCCTTAAAAAAAACAATTATCCAAATGGAAGGCCTTCTCTCTTACCCAGGCCGGTCGTGCAACTTTAATCCAAGACAATTTAAGCTCCAAGACTAATT
Organism: Persicaria tinctoria; assembly: GCA_037127255.1. Classification (NCBI taxonomy): domain Eukaryota; kingdom Viridiplantae; phylum Streptophyta; class Magnoliopsida; order Caryophyllales; family Polygonaceae; genus Persicaria; species Persicaria tinctoria. The sequence goes on along the minus strand of JBANSL010000007.1, from coordinate 10,775,343 downwards.
ACTTGATGCAGAAATTTCTCCTCCCAAAAGGAATTTTAAACCAAATTGACCAAGTACAAAAGAATTTCTTTTGGAACAAACTACATTCAGAAAAGTACACCCCCTTGATTAGCTGGGAAAAGATCTGTAAACAAAAAGAACAAGGTGGTCTTGGGCTGAAACTGGCTGAAGAAATGAACATAAGTCCCCAAATGAAACTCTTATGGAAAATCATTCATGAACCAGATAACATTTGGGTAAAAGTCATAAAAAGAAAAATATCTTCAGCATGAAGGATTAATGGAAAAATCCCCGCAGAATACTTCTTGGCAATTTGGGAGACTTCTTAACCTCCGAGAGAAATTCTCCCAGGGACTACTATGGCTAATAGGAAACGGTGAATCTATAAATGTCTGGAAAGACCCTTGGGTACCAGATCAAAATTTAACGAACTTCCAACAACACTTTGATCCCGATCTTAAGGTAACCCATCTTCTTAGTACTAACAAACAGTGGAATATCCCTCTATTACATGAGATCTTCCCCAACAACATTGTCCTAAAAATTATAAAAATCAGAGTCCCACTTTGGAATACCCCTGACAAGTTAATCTGGAAATACAACTCCAACGATCAATTTACAACTAGATCGGTGAGACAAATGACGACTAATAGCAACAACCTTACGGACGATTACAAATGGATTTGGAAACTAAACCTCCCCCCTAGAGTTAAGAATCTCCTTTGGAAAATAATCATTGGCAGCCTTGCCACAAAAAATAGATTAAATAGATACTTCAATAGGGTCCCGTCAAACTGTTGTTTATGTAATAACAATAACGAAGACAGTGACCACCTCTTTCTCTCATGTCCGTTCACGAGGGCTATCATTGCCTCTTACGGGCAACTGGTAGATAAAAACAAGCCACTAACACCTAACCACTGTAACAACATCAAAGACCTCCTAACTATAAATAAAAACAAGAAGGACATTGAAGAACTCTGTTTTATATGGCAAAAAAAATCTGGGAATCAAGAAATGACTTGATTTTCATAAACAAGAAACCAGGCACATCTCACCATTTAGCAACCCGAATTTTGTTTGACCTTGCGGACTGGCAAACTGCAAATAAACTATCCTCTCCGCAAGCCAACCATAGTGCTAAAAGGAAAAGAAACTCTAAATGGACTAAACCACCTAGGGCTATCTACAAAATTAACGTGGATGGCTCGCTAAAACCCCCGGGCGAATGTCATGTGGGGGTCATTATTAGGGACCATTATGGTTCAGTGATTGATATCCTTCAGTTGGAAACGACAACTACGTCTGCTATCCAAACAGAAGTTGACGCAGTTTGTGCAGGTATAAACTTAGCCATAGCAAGAGGTTTAAGGAGAGTTATAGTGGACGGAGATTGCCTGGAAGTGATCAAGACGATTAATGATAAATATCATGGCAGATGGGAAATATCAAGGGAAGTGGAACTGATCAAGAATCTTAGTGCTAGCTTTGACATCATTGAGTTTAGACACTGCTACAGAGAAGCTAACAAGGCAGCGCACTTCATAGCTAAATCTAGAGACAACTGTACTCTTTGTAATCTCCCTAATCTTAGGGATCTCTGTACCATCATCCGGTCGGATGATCATGGTGGCGCCTTACTTCAGTAAGGCTCGCCTAATTTTCGCCTACTGTATAAAAAAAAAAAAAATTAAAAAAAAAAAAAACTATTTAATCACAAAGGGTACATGTTTGGATAGTTATCTACTTATATTAGACTCTATTACTCTAATGTGATTAATTACTGACAAATTTTAATGGGTCAATATAATGTGAAAGGTCTACATGTCGGTTCAAGCATATTATAAATCAATGAACCCAAAGTTGAACAGTATATTATAAAAAAAATATAAAGTTATATATAAAAATAAAACCAACTGGCAAAAGGAAGAGAAACTCGGCGAACTATATAATACTCAGTAGAGATTTAAAAAAAAAATATATATATATATATATATATATAATACTAAGTAGAAGAATTCGTTGATTTATATATTAGGCCCGAAATTCAAATATTTACTATACTAGTGCAGGTCCCGTTCCGTGTACGGGGAATACATTAATACATGATTCCAATAAATAAAAATAATAATAATCCAAATATAAATCATTTTTCCACCAAAAAAATATAGATATAAATAAAATTAGTTCGACGGATTATAAAAATCTAAATATCTTTTATTTAAATTCTCTCAAAATATAAATAATATTCACATTTATTACATATAAGGTAAAAAATTTTCAAATCTACCATTAATTGAATCTCATGAAATTCAACAGATAACCGTTTTTTAAAAATATTTTAATATTATTTTTCTTATTAAATATATAGCATATATTTATGGGGGTTTTGCAAAATAGCCATGAAAATGGGCTGATTTTGCGAAATAGCTGCGTTTTGGGACATTTTTGTAAAATAGACGCAATATAAGCTTTTTCTCTCCCGAAACTCGTTCTCTCCCCTCTCTCCCCGGACCTCTCTCGCTCTCTCCATCTCTTCTCCCCCAGACCTCTCTCGCTCTCCTGTCCTAATTCGACTGCCTCCAACAGAAACAAATTCCGACGATGATGTTGCTGGAAGAGACCTCGCCATTGGAGGCGCAGTTGGATGATGACGACGATGTTTCTCCAACGCCGGAGGCGGTGGCGAACGAGCGGCGGAGCGAACGAAGGAGCGAGCGCCGGAGCGAGCCAGTCGGCGGAGCGAGCTCGAGGGAGCGGTCGGAGCTAGGTCTCCTCCAGGCGCTATGTTCATCAATTTCCTATGTGCTGAACGCGGTGGTGGTCGAATCTGCTCCTCCCCGGACAAAAAACAGATTCGCGCCTCCCGGTGGATGGGGAGCGAGTAATGTCGACGTCGAGCGAGCGAGGTCGAGGGAGCGGCTCGATTGAGGACGAAGGCGTCGAATCATGATCAACGATTGTTGACGGCATTGCAAGTAACTCTATACCAGTGCAATGGAATCATAGAAAATTTGCGCCAAAGGCGCAAATTTTCTTCGATTTTTTAATTGTTGGAGTCGATTTTGAAGTATCATGGTGTTTGTGTTTATGTTTCTTTGTCAAATTGCACTGTGAAGGCTTTGAAATTGAGCATACATGTGACAGATTTTGCTTTCGACTAATCGATCTTTGCTTCCGACTGTTTTCCTTATCAATCGATCGAAGATCGATTGATAAGGAACTCGATTTTGTTTGTGATGGATTGCAATTGCTGAATGAAATCTGAAATCTTGTCCTTGTTGTTTTATATTTGTGATTGATATGTTGTTTTATGTTTTGCACATAATATGTTTGATGAAATGCCCCAATAGGCCGAGTGACTTTATTTTTACGAGCCGAGATTTCCTTATCGATCGATTTTGAAGTCTTGATTCGCTAATCACTAGTCCAGTGCCTAATTTGGTGGTGATGATAATCATTTTGAAGAAGTGCATGTATATACAACACTCTTTAACTTTCTAATTGGGTTAAAAGAACATAAACCCATGCAATCTAATAGGAGCTGAGGAAATGCACTGGTAAAGTTCAGGTTAAGACTAGCAATGCATTGTGATTTCTGTAAAACAATGCCACTAGTTAAACCAAAATGAGATGAGGGAATAAAGAAAAAGGAGGACAGAAGCTGCAATGTGATTGTCTACTTTTATTATTGTTCTTGGGAGCAAAGTGCTTTCCTGCTAGTAAAAAGGTTCATTGAATATCTGTGCATGCTCGGATGATGAGACTATACATAGAGTTGCAGCAGGAGCAATAGAAAATCTTGCCATGAATGGTAGACTCATTTGTGTGTGTGTTTTCTGAAGTTTTTTTTATTAATTTAGGATATTGACTTCTAATAAAGATGCCCCTACTGTCCCTTCAGAGACCAACCAGGAGCTGATAATGACCCAAGGAGGTGTGGGTTTGCTATCAATGACTGCATCCCATGCTGAGGATCCTCAAACACTACGTATGGTTGCTGGGGCAATTGCAAATCTCTGTGGCAATGGTAAGCTGATGTTCTAAGCTGCTCAATTCTCATGATCTTGAGCTTGCACTATGCCACCTATCTCAACATGGTAAGTTTCTAACTATACTTCTTAGGTTAAATTACACACAACCTCCCTTTAAATGGCAGAGTTTTCAGAACAAAACCTTAAGCTACACAGTATAAATTTTATGCTGACCAATGATCGATTTCTTACAGAACAAAACCGATAAGTATTTGCCTTTGTTTACCATCCTTGTTTCTCCAATCTCAGACATGAATGCAAAAGACATGATCAATGGAGGCGCTCTATGGGAATTGGTCCGTCTTTCACGCGAGTGCTCCCGGGAGGACATAAGGACACTTGCACACCGTACCCTTAACTCAAGCTCGGCTTTTAAGGCCGAATTAAAACGCCTGAGGATGGATTATTGATCATCGTTTCGTCTGTAAGTAGATATATTCACAGTTGATGAACGAAGGAAGCTCATTCGTTTACCGAGTAGGGATTTCCAAGTAGGCAGCTTGTTTTAGTTTCTTCCAGGCTTTCCTGCACAAGCAATAAAAGTTGTGCAACTGTTGATCGATATATTTCTATATGTCCTTCAATCCTTTTTGTATTTATATGCAAGTGAACATATAGGATTTTGGGGTTGGGTTGGAGTGAGTGTTGTTAGTTTTACTCAGATTTACATGCCTTTTGATTCGCTGTGTTGTATAGAGAATGCATTTGGTGATCTTCTATCTACTGTAAATGTGCACTTTACATCAATTATGCCTTTGTTTTTTGTCTTCCTAATGTACAATGGACTAACTTGAGGAAAAGGAGCAAAAAATATATGACAATGTAAGAACAATGAATGGATGAACTAATATCAGTGTCAGCACTAATTGCATTAATTTTCACCACTAATTGTGCAAAAATAAAGTATTAAGGAGCAAAAATAAGAGCATGTTGTGCAATAATTTATTGAGAAAGTATGAAATTATATTGAGAGAAAATAGGATCATGTTGAGAACAAATTCACAACTCTCGATTGTTGTGCAAAAAAATCTATAGTTGAGCAAAAATAAGATGATGTTGAGCAAAATTTCATCAATCCCCCATGTTGTGCAATTATTGTCTATTGATGAGCAACCCTTACAACAGAGTCGTGCAACTCTTACAACAGAGTCATGCAACTCTTACAACGGGGTCGTGCAACTCTTAAAACAGAGTCGTGCAACCTCTTAAAGATAATGTTGATCACATTTCCACCAATCCCCCATGTTGTGCAATTTTACTCTATTGATGACCAAAAATAAGACTGTGTTGTGCAATAATCTATTAAAAAAGTATAAAATTATATTTACAAAAAACAAGATTATGAGGAGACACAATTTCACAAGTCTCGATTGTTGTGCAAAACTAAAGAATTGTTGAACAAAAATAAGAGCAAGTTGTGCAAAAATATTTCATTTATTATTAGGTTGGATTATTTTATGATGATAAAAACTATAAAACAATATCAATTTTTTAATTAATTTTTTATATATATAATTTCATGTTTATCAGCAATAAGTGTGCAAAAATATATACCAATTTAATTTGTTCCTTAAAGCAAATATAACTGCACCAGCATGCTCAGCTGCGTTTCTGACAATGGGTAAGAGGATCACACTCAAGAAGCCAATTGGCACACCCCAAGAATCCGAAGCAGCCTGTAAGAGCAAATATTCATACAAGATCAGTCATCATGTTACGAAAAGATACGTAGCTTTCGGAAATTGATCTTTGCTTTTGCTTCTTTGCTTGCAGGATCACCGTCAATCAAAAGTTTCAGTTTAGCAGTTTGTGACTTGAACTTATCAATCAATCGAAGATCGATTGATAAGGAAATCTTTGCTCTACTTTTCTGCCTTTTTTATATGTATGCTATTGGATTTTATCAATCGATCGATCGAAGATCAATTTCTACCTATTTGATGGCAACGAAGTGTTTCATGAAACCAGGAAGATGTCCATATATAGTGAGGCTAACGCACTTGCTAGCATTGCAACTCTTACAACAGAGTTGTGCAACTCTTAAAACAGAGTCGTGCAACTCTTACAAGAGAGTCGTGCAACTCTTAAAAAAGAGTCGTGCAACTCTTACAAGAGAGTCGTACAACTCTTAAAACAAGAGTCGTGCAACTCTTAAAACAGAGTCGTGCAACTCTTACAACGGAGTCGTGTAACTCTTAAAACCACATAGTCGTGCAACTCTTAATACAGAGTCGTGCAACTCTTAAAACAGAGTCGTGCAACTCTTACAACAGAGTCGTGCAACTCTTAAAATAGAGTCGTGCAACTCTTAAAACAGAGTCGTGCAACTCTTACAAGAGTTGTGCAACTCTAAGCAAGGATTAACCATAGAATCCACAAGGCATGTAATTTAGATACTTAGCTTTCTACAAATGCAAGTACACAGAGGAATTATCCAAGATAAAGAGAATAGGAAGAAAAAAATCCACACCATATGCACCATATGCAGCATTTTTTTCCTTATCAATCGATCTAATTAACTGAGAAGCAATAATGTGGAAAAACGTAACAATGTCAGAATGAAAACCAACTATCGAACTCACTCTAGTTCAAGACTGGTTTCTCAATAAGAAACTCACCAAACAGTAATACATTTCGTACTAATCAATATTTACACAAAGACAGCAATAGGAAACTCACCGGACATTGATACCAAATCCACAGATTCCAATCCAACAGAAACAACAACAGTAATGGTAGATCAGCAAAACATAATTGAACATCAATGTAAACTTCAGCAATAGAAGAGCACCAATAGACAGACCTTGAGATTGAGCGATTGGAATCGAAGAGAGACGGAATTGAAACCGCCGACTGGAGGCACAAGAGGAGAAGGAGGCAGAGGCACGCTCCTCCTGCTTTCTCCATGCTCCTCGTCGTCGGTGGTACCGTCCTTGGACACAGACACCACCAAATCGCCGGTTAGTAACCTCGGGAGGCAGAACCGCCATAGAACGAGATCTCGCCGCCACTTCGATGTCTCTTGCTCTTGGATGAAGAAGCAGGGAATCCGAGATCTGGAAACGGAACCCTGGCCGAGATCTGAGATCCACCGAGGAGTCGAGGCCGGCATGGGTGACGGAGAAAGAGATCCACAGATCTGGAAACGGAGCAGAGGGAGTGATCTCGGAGGAGGAAGGAGGGCGGTGGAAGGATCCGAGATCCACCGAGGAGTCCTGGCCGGCGCGGGGAACGGAGAAGGAGATCCACAAGCTCCAGGTCGCCGGCGATCGAGGGAAGCGCAGATCTGACGGAACACGAGATAGGTAAGGGTTAGGTTCAGATTTGGAGAAAAAGTAAATTAGGTATATATAGGGGCTATTTCGCAAATTTGTCCAAACCCGCGTCTATTCCGCAAATACGTCCAATTATTGTGCCCATTTCGCAAATTTTTTCTATATTTATTACATTAATTTACAAAAATATTTATTCACGGATGGATTGTGGCTAGATAATATTTTGATAAATTATTTTGTCTAAAAAATAATATAGATATTTTTTTTTTTTTGATCAGGAAAAGATTCGGGTGGGCAAGCCCTACCCGACAGCATCCTTGCGGATGAGGTCAATAAGACCTGGATCGTTGTGAATATCATAACCTCGGGCAGAGTGGCTAAGGTGTGCAACCTTATCGGCCACTCTATTGCCCATACGAGGTACATGAAAATAACCTACTTCCTTTACAGTTGACAACATCACTTGAATATCGGAGAGGATTAGTTCAATCTCCCAAGGACATTTAGCTGTCTTGTTTAGATAATCTATAATTATTTTGCAGTCCCCTTCCACCTGAATTTTGTCTATGTGAAGTTGTAATACCTTTTGAATACCCAGTTTGAGAGCGAGTGCTTCTGCCATGATGGCAGGGTGCTTTCCTAGTGATTTGTGCTCGATGGTAACAGGACGGCCATTCCAGTCCCTGATGATGATACCAGCCGAGCTGACACCGTTGGTTAAAGACGAGCCGTCAAAATTAAGTTTGAACCACCTAAACGGCGGCTTGCGCCATCTAACTAGGCTTTGTTTGTTTGTCTTTCTTGGATAGCCTCTTGAGGCGGAATATGTATCGTCATCTCCATTACTGTCAAACGCAGATGTTTTCTTCCAGTTATCAATGTGTGATTTGACCAGATGGACGGCAGTTTGGTGCTGGGGGATTGGTTCTTGTTGAAACAGATTCTGGTTCCTGATGTACCATGTAGTCCACCAAGCAAAGGAGAGATCAGTCAGAGCTGCAGTCGTTAAGTTTGTTCCAAGAGTAGAGAGAATAGGTCTGAAATCCCTGGACTGGTTGATCAATCTTGCAACTGTTGTTTGTTCTTGACTCGGAAGTCGGTAAATGTTTCGTATGAAAGGGCATTCCAGGAACAGGTGGGCCTCGTCCTCGGGTGCCATGTTGCATAGTGAACATGTAGTTGGAACTGCCGACCCCCGGCTCGCTAGGCGCACCGCCGTGGGCAGACCATTTTGTGCAATTTTCCATAGAAAATTCTTCACCTTAGGGGAAACATCACTTTTCCAAATCCAATTGTTCATATCGGTCGGAGTTGAGGACTGCCTTGTTATCAGTTTATAGGCGCTGGCTGTAGTAAACCATCCTTCTCTGTCTGGCCACCAGTATAGGCGATCTTGTAGATTTGTTTCCGGCATAGGAATGTCCAAAATTTCTTTTACAATGTCGTTTGGTAGTACCCTTTGCAGCTTTTCACTCCACCATTTCCCCCCCATAATATAGTCACTGACGGTCTCATTCTCATCGTATCCCTGGATGTCACCCACCCTAGACAGTAAGGAATAGGTAGAGATCCAATTGTCTGTCCAGAATTTTATTGAGCGTCCGTTTCCCACCGACCAAATAAGGCCCGTCTTAAAGGTGTCAATTAGGTTAACAAGCTTAGCCCATTGCCAAGAGCTGGATCCAGATCGCTTGTACTCGAAAATACTAGCAGAACGTAGGTATTTATGTTTGATTAATGTTACCCAGATATTGTTCGGTTCAGCCAGTATTTTCCACAGAAGTTTCATCTGCAGAGCCACATTCATATCTTCCGATTTGCGAATTCCCAACCCGCCATGCTGCTTTGGTCTACAGATCCTATCCCAACTGATTAACGGCCGATATTGTAAATCCTTATTCCAAAAGAAAGAACGGTTAATTTGGTCCAGTTCTTTATGTATAGAGACGGGGAGCATGAAATTCTGCATTACATGCAACGGTTTAGCCGATAGATTACAATTGATGAGGGTAGCACGACCCTGTTGTGAGAGCGCATTGGCCCTCCATCTGGATAGTTGCTATTTCGATTTGCAGACTAATTCTTCAAATGTACTGCTGGTAACTCTACCATTGATAATTGGGCATCCCAGATACTTTTCTATAGAGTTTACGTTTGTAATGTTGAGGAAGTTACTTAATTCAAGGATTCTATGGTTTGGAATCCCCGGCGACGCTTGAAAACTAGATTTATGGTAATTGACCTTTTGGCCCGACACCCTGCAATACGAATCAATTATCGATCTTACTTTACACCCTGCAGTCACGCTTCCTTTGGAGAAGATGATGATGTCGTCGGCGAAAGACAGGAACGGAATGCGCGGCCCATGCTGTCCAATCGGAAACCCAAGTTGTGGTTTAACCAGGCTGGCTTCAGCAACAAGTTTACGGGCTAGTACCTCTGCGCCCAGCAAGAAAAGAAAAGGGGACAGTGGGTCCCCCTGGCGAATTCCTCGGGATGGAAAGAACAGTTCAGTAGGCCCGTTATTAACTAGTACAGAGAAGGAAACAGTTGTTATACATTCCATAATCCATGACGTAAAGGTGTCGTGGAATCCAAATCTGAGGAGCACGCTCTTCATAAAGTGCCAGTCAACCCTATCGTAAGCTTTTTCCATATCTAATTTTATTGTCAGCCACCCTTCCCGTCCCTTACGGTTTTTATAGGAGTGGAAAATTTCATGGGCAATAAGCACATTGTCCTGTATTGCCCTGTCTGACACAAAAGCTCCTTGTAAAGGATGGATGAGTTTTCCAATTACCTTTTTTAATCTTTCCGTTAATATTTTGGAGATCACTTTATATATATTTGAACATAGGCTAATAGGCATGTAGTGACAGGTGGAGGTGGGGTTGTCCCTCTTTGGAAGTAGTGTTATAAAAGTATGGTTTATTTGCCGAAGTATTCTTCCAGACCGGAAAAAACCTTTGACCGCAGAGATTACCGATTTTCCAACTATGTCCCAGTATTTTGTATAAAATTCTGCCGTAAAACCATCCGGACCTGGGGACTTGTTTTTTCCCAGACTGAACACCGCTGTCTTAATTTCTAGATTTGATGGTGGTGCAATTAGGAAACTATTTTCCTCAGACGAGATGGAAGGATGAATTATATCCAGGAGATTAGACATAAGCCCATCATCAATAGACTCTTTTTTAAATCTGTATTCAAATTCCCGCTTTATCTCATTTCTAACGTTTTCCTCACCCATGATCAGTGTTCCGCTTGAAGAGGTTATGTTTCTGATTTGTTTCATGTGCCTCCGGCCCGAAGCCACGCGGTGGAAGTAGGCCGTATTTGAATCTGAGAGTTTGAGGTGTTTCGTTTTTGCCCTTTGGCTCCAATATGACTTCTGGAATAGAATTAGCTTTTCTCGCTTCGCAATTAGGCGTTTCTCCTTTGCTTGATATATTTGGGAGTTTGTCGATGATCCCGAGGACTGGATCAGCAAAAGTTCAGAATCAACCTCTTTTAGTTGGCGGAAGATATTCCCGAAATTGGTTTTATTCCATTCTTTTGTCCTTTTTTTCAGTAGCTTATGTTTAAACAGGAGTTGAAACATAGCCGAGCCAGTGCATGACGCCCGCCAGGCTTGTTTTACGATATTGCGAAAGTCTTTCCTCGCAAGCCATATGTTCTCAAATTTAAAAGGCGGGGGTTTGAAGGCAGACCCGTCGTCGAGCGATATCGAAATTGGACAATGATCCGAGGAGGAGAATGCACCGTTATGGGTTGTCGTATTTGGGAAAGACGACAGAATCTGTTGGTGAACTAATACCCGATCGATTTTTTCGTGGCTGATGAAGCTGTCCTCCACACACTTACGCCATGTGAACTGGTTGCCAAACGTGGGTAGGTCAAACAAGCTGCATTCGTTTTTGAAGGAGATTAACCAAGCGAATCTTGACGGACGGGTCATGGCCCCGCCTACTTTGTCATCACTGCATAGAATCTCATTCATATCCCCTAAGACCATGCATGGAATAGGGGAGTTGTTAACAATTGTAATTAGTGTTTCCCAGAAGGCATTTTTCTCACTTAGATTAGGCGGGGCATAGACGAAGAGTGCCAGAATTGGGAAACCCCACTGTACACTTTCTAGTCTGAGACCAATAATACGGGGGGTGTGCACGGACACAGAAATTGACACATTTAACATCTGGTGAGACTTCCAAATGACCTCGATGCCGCCTGATCTCCCAATAGACGGCGACCAAATCCCTTCATCAAACCCAATGTTTTTCCACAACTTGTCGTCTGGAATATTTTCCGCTTTTGTTTCAGCTAGCGACAAGATTTGAATGTGTTCGTTTTTACACATTGAATCTATTTCCGTCCAGAACGTACGCTTTCCTATTCCACGGCAGTTCCAGAAGCATATCTTCATAAAATATCGTTGATGATGAAAGGACCGGAAGGCGGAGTCCTTTCATCGACACAGTTTAGATAATCTAGTTGGTAAGTACTCCTAAGGAGCCTTATGTTGAGGACCCAATAACTACCCGAAATCCGGTCCATATTAGACCAGGAAACCCCACTCTTGAGACCAACCCAAGCCGAGGGCGAGGACCACTTGGTCCAGCAACATCCGTTCAGCACTTCAACTAAATATATTGTGAGCCGGTATGACCAAGAATGTAAGAACCTTGACAGTAACCGAGCCAAAACTGGGTCAAGACTTAGTAAACCAGCACCCCGGGATGTTGTGTAATAGGCCATCGACGACCCTCGTATATCGATTCTTTGATTACGACAAACACCACCTGTCCATGCGATAGACCGAAATGGAGGTGGGTAAAAAACGAACAGTTGCCCTCGCCGATGAGGCCAACCAACCTCATTCCATTGTTCTGGACAAACCCCCATCATAACTCGGCCTATTGATGCGTTCCATCTCCGTCTTATCCAATAACAATCTACCTGCAGAACGACCCTTTTTATATAGCTCCCACATATTCGTAGCCTAACCTTTTTAGCCATATTAGCTAACCCCCAGCATAGTGAGCACGCAAAGTAGGAAGAAAGACCAAAAATGAATGTTTGATTAACCCCAGGCCTAAGCATGCCACACCAGTAATCCATTAGACACTCCCAATCAAGAAAACTCAACGCCGTCCTCATCATGCAGGACCATACCCATCTTAATGCCGTAAGAATTTTGTTAGCCCAACCCAACATGGACAAGAGATAGCAGCCAAAACCATAAACATAATAGATTAAATAAATTGAAGAAGAACATTTCATATAATAGTTAATGGGGAGCACATATACATCTGACCATGACCGCCTAAACCCCATTGCAGCATATAACCTTACACACGCAGCTAGGTTAATACATAAATAAAACAAGGCAAAGGTGCAGCTTAATTTACAAAAGGAGCCAAGCACCACCAAATTTAAACTAAGTTGATTAAAAGAAATCTTGAACAAACCACCGTGGCGCAACCAAGATAGCAAGCCGAATAGAGTACCTAGAGAAAGGCGGCGTCGGTTCGGTGGTGGATTCAACACTCCAAAATAAATTGCCCGGCTAAACCAAAAGGGGCAATATGGCCGACGGTGGATAGGGTGACTACACATGGGGACGTTTGTTGCTGCTTGCCGGCACGTCGGAGCAAGCAGTGTCGGATTCTTCCAGTTGTAACTTCCTCTTGCACGAGGAAGACCTCGACATGGAGGTTGAACCCGCAGTGCCCGACTGAGCCACAACACCTGAGGTGCCAGCCAAGGCAGCAACTGCAGGGGCAACACGCATAATCTGGTCATGGGCCGCAACATCCTCCAAGCGCACCTCCGAAGATGGATCGAAGTCTTCAAGCATCTGGTCAAGCATGTCGTTGGTGAAGCCATCCGGCAGAGCTCTGCACTCATGAATCAATGCAGGATCCTCATCATAATCAACCATATCAAGGTCAAAGACCTCGAAGAAGGTTGAATCGGATAGCGCAGGATCAATGCCCGGTGATGCAAAGTTGTCGGAAGCTGACAGAGGCTCCGACAGCTAGCCCCCCCCCCCAGCAGGGGCGGTAGTGACAGCAGTGGGCTCAACGACGGACACAATCGGAACAAGAGTTCCAGACACCACCAGAGGAGCACCCGCCATAGCAGCAGGTGACGCAATAGAGATGGCCTGGGCAGTGTTGGGATCCGGCATGGCAGAAGAAGAATTCGCGAGGCTGTCGGAAGATATAGACTTGGATGAATCAGAGCTGTCGTCTACATTCGAGCCAAATAGAGCCATCAGAGCAGCCTTAGAGTGGCCGAACCTAGGCGGGGGTGCCTTCCTCTTCGATGCAACTCTAGTCCATTCCCCACCAGCACCCGAATCCTCCACCACTGGCGGTGCAACATCCGGGACCAAATTATCCGGGACAGGACCATCATGGGTTGGCGCCAAGTTTGCCAATCGTGAGGGGCAATCTTCAAACACATGGTCAGGAGACCCACAAGCCCCACACCCGTCCGAAATGTCCTCGATCCAAATCGGATAATCAACCAACTCCTCCGCCTCATTAGGAATTTGGATCCTGAATTCACGGATCCTGGTGATATCCACTGATGCACAGATTCGCGGATAACGGAACCTCGCGCCATTCTTCCCAAATGCAGCAACTCGGATCACATCACCGATCTTGTTGCCCTCGATCAGGTCGGTCAGCACCTTATCGCTAATGTATTTCACTGGTAGCCCAGGGATGCGTATCCAGACATCCAGTTTTGTGAGTGACTCAGATAGAGGATCGAAATCGATACGCCAAGGCCGGATAACCAACAATGATTAAATAATTAATTTTAATATAAATAATTTTTTCCGCCAAAAATAATCTAGATATAAATAAAATAGCACTTATCAAATACTACATATTTATCTATTAATATTTTTGGTAAGTATGACTATGAAATATTTTTTTATTTACATTTATGTCAATTAACTAAAATATAAATATATATAGATAGATTGTGGCTTATATAACTTTCTATAAACTATGATAACATATTATTTTATTAATTTTTTTCCTAGAATCAACTACACAACGCGCCACATAGGATTTTTGTCCCTAGAATCAACCACAACGCGCCACATAAGACGCTATGCATCAGTTTTAGTATATGTATAAATATAAATAATATAGATAGATAGATAGATGGGATAACTTTTCCTTACACATCAAATTATCAATATACTACGGAGTATAAATTAAGATTCATATTTAAAACTCAACTCCTTAATAAATAAAAAGGTAGAAATTTCAATTTATTTCTTCTATTACATGGAAATAAAAGGTCAAAAAAAATTATTGTAGTTTCAATCAACGAAAAAAGTTTTAATATATGTGGAAGACTTTCATTTTGATTGCTTAAAGATTCAGTTAATTTAGATTAATTCATCTTAGAACATACACTTTGTTTGCTTTTAAGTGTGGACTAGGGACCATTACAATACATTAGTCATAAAAAAAATGATGAAATGAAAGCGATGAAATGTGAATTGAGCAATTAGGGATCGATATTGAGTATCCAAGAGTCGTCCGATTACAAGAGCAAATTCGAAAACATCGTCGCTAGTGCTTCAATTTCTCAAGTTGTAAGCTAGCTATCAATTAAGGGCTCGTTTGATATTATATCAGATATTGGCATGGGTATCGAAATTAGATATCAATATCAAAGATATGAGTATCAAATTCATTTATCTCCCACCAAAGAAACTCAAGCCCAATTTCTTCCTCACCACTAACCACTACTACACTCCTTCCTTGTATCCACATAAGATTCCTGGACAGCCATGCCCAATTTCTTCCCCGGCTCTTCAATTTGAGATTTCTAGTACGTGTTTGAATGAGAATTTGATTATCTAGGGCTTGGATGTTCTTCCTCCACCACCGCCTCCACGTACACCGGTGCAGCCTCTGATGCTCGCCGAGTGGTAGCCTGAAAATCTATTCCATCTCGGCAAAAATTGTTACAGCAACATTTGAAGGTAAGGTTTGCAAATTGAAAAATAAAGAAGAGCTAATGGGTCTTATGGCTTCTACGCTATGTGCTGCCTTATTACCGTCCCGCCGAACATGGGACCATTGAATTGAATTAAAAGAGCTGGCTAAGAGATTAATAATAGAACAAAGGAGATTATGCAGGGCTCCCCTTCCTTCATACTCGTGCTTTAGCTTTATGATTAAGGCAAGGCAATCAGATTCCACCTGGATCTTCCGCCATCCCCTCTCCTAGGCTGCTAATTGCAGAGCCCATGCCAAAGCTTGTCCATCCACCTGGATCTTCCGCCATCCACCTGGATCGTTCCTCTTGTGAATACTTCCATGAAAACATCGAGGACATTCTCCATCCCATGCCAAAGCTTGTCCTCTCACTTGTCCACCTGTGGAATATAGGTTTGCTTTGCACTTCCATAGCCGCTTCCACGCCCCGGCATGTGTCGATGAGTCGGACTAGCCAACCGTCACCTCCTCCGCGATTGATGACTCAAGCAACATGTGATATGCCGATCGTACCGTAAACATCCCATTCTTAGTGTGACACCACCCCAGCTGATCTTGCATCATAGGGTCTACAAGCCGCATCTGTAGTACCAACTCGGCATCCATCGGATGTAGAAGAGACCGCACCTTCTGTGTGTCCCAGCGTCCCGATTCCCAGTCTATGAGATCGATCACCTTCAAGGTCGGATCCCTGCCCAAGAAGTTGCCTAGAACTCGGAAGCTTGTCGTTCTGGGTATCCACCTATCCTGCCATACATTCACCTCCGCCCCATTGCCTATGCACCATACCAAGCCCGCTCGCAAAGCCTCTCTTCCATGCAAGAGGTTGCGCCAAGTATAACTCGGGTTGTACCCAACCGCTGCTTGCAGCACGTCTGTCCGAGGATAATATCTCGCATGTAGAAGCTTTGCTAAGAGCGACTCAGGTGCTTGTATCAACCTCCACACTTGTCAAGCCAGAAGAGCCTGATTGAAAAGCTCGAGGTCTCGGAATCCCAATCCGCCTCTCGACTTGGCCATGCACATCCGCTTCCAACTCATCCAGTGGATCTTCCCCCCTCCCCCCCCCCCCCCCCCCGCCCCAGAAATTGTTGAACAACATCTCAATCTCTCGACACAACCCTATCGGTAGCATAAAACATGACATGGCGTAGGTAGGTATTGCCTGAGCAACCGCTTTGATTAACACCTCTTTACCCGCCCTAGATAAAGTCCTCTCCTTCCAGCCCTTCAGCTTCTTCCAAACACGCTCCTTCAGTTGCTCAAAAATGACCTTCTTCGATCTGCTCACCATGGTAGGTAGACCAAGGTACCGATCACGCTTCGAGACCTCCCTGATCCCTTGGATTCTGCTCCGCTCCTCCGCATCGACATTTGAGCTGAACGAGAGTTCCGACTTTGAGAAATTCACTTGTTGACCCGACGCTACTCCATAATTATGGAGGATATTAACCACTTCCGTGCTCTGTGTACAGGATGCTCTCAAAAAAAGAATGCAATCGTCAGCAAAAAAATAGATGCGAAATCGACGGGGCTGTTGGGGCGATTTTAACCCCTCTGATCCGATTCTGGAGTTCTCATGTCCTCAGCATTCCCGATAGCCCTTCCGCACATAAAAGGAATAAGTAGGGTGATAGTGGATCCCCCTGTCTCAGCCCTCTCTCTGGGACAAAAGTTGGAGAGGGAATCCCGTCCATCAGCACCGAAAAGCTAACAGTAGCGACACATGACATAATCAGGGATATCCATCTCTCAGCGAAACCGAATTTCCACATACATTGCTCCAAGAAACCCCATTCAACCCTATCGTAGGCCTTCGCCATATCCAGTTTCAGCGCCATGTACCCTTTCTTGTGCCCCTGCCGTGTCTTCATATAGTGAAACAACTCAAAAGCTGCCAAAACATTGTCTGTAATTAATCGTCCTGGAACAAAGGCGCTCTGACTCGGTGCTATCAGCTTCCCAAGGATGTTCTTTAACCTGTTAGTAAGTACCTTCGAAACAATCTTATATAGCACGTTACATAAACTAATAGGTCTCAAATCCTTCATTCTGCAAGGATCCGTCACCTTAGGGATGAGTATGGTGAATGTGTGATTCAGTCCCTGGGGTAACGGCTTCCCATCTAGACACTCTAGGACCAATTTAGTGACGTCGCTCCCAATGATACCCCAGCACTTCTGGTAGAATAATGTTGGCATACCGTCGGGACCCGGAGCTTTTGTAGGGTGCATAGAAAAGATGGCAGATTTTACCTCGCTCGCAGGGAAGGGACGTAACAGCTCCTGGTTGTCCTCCGCCGATACTAAAGGCTCTATTCCTTGAGTAGCCGTGGTAGGGTCCATACAAGCCCCTGATCGGAACAATTCGCTAAAATAAGTCATCGCTATATCTGTCATCCCTTCCAATGATCTCTCCTCCCTACCACCATCGTCCACCAACCTCCGAACCCTATTGCGTTTCTGTCTACCCGAAGCCTTCTTCAGGAAGTTGCAGATGAACCCTTTTGTGCTTTTCCATCATTCCTGCATACATTTGGAGATTAAAAATGATACGTCTAGCTATTCGTGAAATGCACATATTATTTTCTCAAGGAAAGAATGATTTGTTACCTCAATGATAATTTAAGGGTGTCAATAACTAGAATTTATTTGTGTGACTACCCATTTTAATATATTTCTGAAACACTTGTTTTGAACGATGAGCCTTGTAAGTGAAATTGCTTGTTTGCCCTAATATCTGCTGCTTAGCAGTGCAATATGCTTCAAGTTTACCCTCTTGAATCACTATGTTTACTATGCTTGCTTACCCTAATACCCGCAGTGACACTGTGCTTGTTTACCTTAATATCTTTCTCGGTCTGTAGGTGCTTGCAAATAATCAGTAATGGACTCCAAGGATTTCAAGCATCAGACAATTATAATGCTTTTTAAATGTCAGAGTGCTGGAAATTCTGATTACATTAATAATCTACCTGACCCTCTTCTCTGCTACATTCTGTCATATATTTTCCTACAAAATCTGTTGTAGCAACGTGCCTATTGTCCAAAAGATGGAAGACTGTCTGGACCAAAGTTCCCAACCTAGACTTTACTGAAATGCCGCATCTCGGATCATGCTGCTTCTTGGGGCCACGAGAAGAACTGTTCAACAACTTTGTGGATAACGTCATGGCATCCATCAAGATCTTACGTCTTCATCTTTTCAATGGTCTCCGTGGACGGTGTGCAAACAGTTGGCTCTGTGATATAATGAGCGGGGATATTGCGGAGATTGACCTCACATGCCACTGTCCTTCAGTGAAGCTTCCCACAACAATTCTCAACAGGGAGAAACTTGTTGTTTTGAAGCTAAAAAGTTTTTTACTAGATGTGCCTAATTCATTGCATTGGCCAAGCCTTGAGTATCTCCATGTTATTCATGTCCGTTTCTCTAATGAAAAATCTGAAGAATCTCATATCAGGATGCCCTGCTCTTAAACAACTTGCTATTGATAGTTGCAGGGGACTATCGAGGTTATGCATTTCCTTCTCATTCCTCAAGACATTGGAAATAAAAGACAACTTAACTGGGAATACGAATCCTGTTCTCAATATAGAAGCACCAAATCTAGAAATCCTTTACCTTTCAGATCTAACAGACAAATATGACTTCTCCGGTCTCTTCGCAGATAAAGTTTTGCTTACTGTTCATGACCGAGGAGTTAATCACAGAGAAAAATTGGTTGAGCTTCTGAGGGGAATTTGCAGCTTAAAATTTTTGAACTTAGGAAGAGTAACCACATATGTGAGTATGATTTGCTTTCTTATAGCAACAAATCCACCCAAATCTGCATTGAACTTCTGTATATGAGGAATGGATCCGATGAGGAATGGCACTTGAGGCAGGTGAGGAAAAGACTGATTTCAATCAGTCTGCTCTATATGTGAAACACAAACCACCGTCAGAAAAAAAATTTCACTCCTTTTATTAAATCTTGGTTGAAAGTGAATACAGATTTGAGTGAAGAACCAGACCCATAAATACGACTCTTGGAATATTCGGAGGCTTTGCTTACTAAATCGGCCAGTGCACTTACAAGTTTCCTCGAATCACCGAGCACCATCTCACTCGATTCCAGTGGTGTCAGCTTATCAACACTCTCTCAGCATCTTGGCATCAACGCAAAGACCGCAGCTGACAATGCAGCACTGTGATCGCTAATGAGCATGAACAATCAAATCTTCCATGCTAACGAAACAAAGTAGTTGAGCTCCGCAAGTGCTCATACTTTGGCGTCTAGTCAGCTGTTGTTGCTAGGGCAGGTGTATCGACAAAAGTGGTTGGCCACAAAGGTGAAAGTGAAACAACTTTGCCGATAAGCACCAGTGTTGGTGAAACTAAGTCGGCCAATTGAGTTCTAGCAGCTAAATCCTTCAGCTCTGAAAATACCTGTTTCATTATTACCCGGATTACAATGGCAACAACTAAACAGATTTCAAAATATGTTAGTAACTGCATTTAGAGACAAGGCACGACATATCAGCTTCAAATGGAATATCTCTGTGAAATATGCAATTCATGATGGAAGCTTGGGTCAAACACTGCGGGAGATGGAATATCTCCAACGACAATGACACCTTCACTTGTTCAATTAAGAAAATACTACTACAATTCCTGCGCTATGACACAATTTTTTAAAATTAAAATCTTAATAATATAAAATAATAATATTATAAAAGATTAATAAAATTAAAGATAAAAATTTAAAAAAAAAAACATTTAACCTAAATGTATCTTAGAAATCTTTCCAAATTTTTTCTTATAATCTCATTTAAAGTAGCATACATAGATGTCATATAGATATTTTAAATCAACGACTAAAAATAATAATACTCCCTCTGTTAATTAAAACTTGTCGTTTACTATTCATGCACGCTTTTTTAGAACGATAAAAACTATATAAAATATTAACTTTTTTTAAAATTTCTTTTTATAAATTCATACTTAATAGTAATAAGTATGATATTATTTTAAAAAATTATTAAAAAAGTTAATATTTTATATAGTTTTTAACACCTAAAAATGCGTGCGTGAATAGTAAAACGTCAAGTTTTAATTAACGGAGGGAGTAATATCATTGTAACTTTGTTTAAAGTGATGTGGTATAACCAATATCTAAGATAATATTGGTTATGCCGCATCATCATAAATGTTTATATATTAAGTAATATATATATATATATATATATATATATATATATATATATATATATATATATATACATTAAGCAATATTTATATATATATATATATATATATATTAAGCAATATATATATATATATTAAGTAATATATATCTATATATATATCCTAACATTTATAAAAGCATGAAGGACTTGAATGAATAGTGACACTATGGTTTTTAATTGTTTTTTGGTCAAAATTCCCATTTTGCCCATGTTAATTGTGTTTATTAGGTGATATTCAACCCATATGCAAAGTCTATTTTGGTAATTTCAATCTCATTTTGTCAAATCCAAGCTATAGCTAAATATTAAAAATATTAATTTCAATCTCATTTTGCAATTTTAATATTTTCTCTAAACAACTCTACTTTATATTTATAATTAAACTATCCAAGCTATAGCTAAAAGATTTTTCCTAATTAGCCCTACTTTATGTTTTAAATTAAATTATCCAAGTTACAACATAAAAGTTTTCTCAAATCAATTCAACTTTATTTTTGTAATAATGATAGTAATAGTAGTAATAATAATAATTTTAATAACAACACTTTTATGATATAATGACTGCGATTTTTTAACTATATAATTTTGGGTTTATTTTTATGTTGATAAATGAAATTTTCAAAAGACTACTTTTCCTGTTTTTAAAATAATACAATTATTATTGTTATTATTATGAAAATTTATGAGCACATATAAATAAATGCACATGAAAAAACAATATATACATAAACGAATATGATAAGCCCGCGCAAGCGGGAACCTGCCCAGTATATATATATATATAGATAGAGAGATAGATAGATTAGATATTTATAATATATATAAAGATTTACATGTAGATTAATAGAAAACATATATTAGATTATATTAAATTCAATGTTTTCAATTAAGCTTAATAGTTTGTATATATTTTAAAAACAAAAGAAAAAATGTGAATGGTTTAAAAGGATAAAGGGAAGAAGAAGAAAAAATAAAGGAAAAAAAAATATCGTAGATTGTTTAAAGAGCTGAAAAAAAAAAGTAGGAATGTTACATAGGGTAATTAAAACTCTTCTATTTTAAGAATATATATAGTTATTAATTAAATATGTTAGAAATAAAAGAAACAATATGATAAATTTGAAAGATAAAGGAATGGCATGGTGTCACGTACCACTCGTTGTTGAGGAGTCGTCCCTCTCTCTACTGCAACAGCAGGGGTATTCGATGGCAAACCATGTTGTATCAGTATCTGGATAAGAGATGGAAGGGTGGACAAGCCCATATATACCACTAAGGTTGTATCAGGGTCAGCTGCACTCCCCGCAACAAATATAGGATCCGACCCACCTTTCCTCGAATGTCCAGTGAGAAATCTGATGCTATTAGAAATACCCCGATGGGTCAGCGGAATTCCTAGCTCTGCTGCTATTCCTGAAGCTGCAGTTATGCCTGCCAAAATCAACGCCATTTAGACAAGATTAAGTATGCTCCCTCGAAATTGAGTATCGTGTTCAGTTTCCATCCCAACATTAGGCTCAATTCTGAATCCTCTTTATGAAACTCGTTCTATTCAATATACAGTAAAGCTGGAAAGAAACAAGCTTTATGTTGCAACTTTGAAGTGGGTATCTCACAGTGTCTCAAAATTGCACACATGCACACCAAATTCACCATATTAAAAAAAAAAGATTAAACTTTTGAAAATGGATTAAATTTCATCAATCCCCTAGTGATTTTAGATTGGTACAACAAATGCAGCATGCTAAAACCACAAGCTCTATTCACTATCAACTAAAGCTAGAAAGAAACAAACTTTCTGCTGCAATTTTAAACAAATGAAAATGGATTAACTTTCATCCATCCTCTCATGATTATTGCTTGATACAGCAAATGTAGCAATCAGAAACCACACAAAAAAAGGGGGTAAACTACATCTCCTTACCAGGAATAACTTTGACTTGAATCCCTTGCTGCCGCAAGAAATCCATCTCCTCACCACCCCTTCCAAACACCTAAAGAATAGAAATTTATGAATCAACTGAATCCAAAACATCAAATGCATGAATAACAATGTATAACTATCATACCAGAGGATCACCCCCTTTAAGCCTGACAACAGTGGCACCAGCCTCAGCAAAGCTCAGAAGCAGCTGATGAATCTCCTCCTGAGTTCTGCTATGGTACCCGGCGGTCTTACCAACATAGAGAAGGCGAGCATGTGGGCCCACCAATTCCAACACTTGATGGGAGACTAATCTGTCATAGAGCAATAAATCCGCAGATTGAATTGCCTTCATGGCCTTGACAGTGAGGAGATCAGGATCTCCAGGGCCAGTCCCCACCAAGTAAACATCTCCAGGAGGAGGTGGGTGTGGGTCCCCATTGTCCCCCTCCTTTCTCTTCCTCTTCAATACCTCAAGGAGGTTCCTGAGCTCAGGGAGCTGCAAAGCGATGTCGTTTTGCCTATGGGCTTCAGTGCTGGAGGAAAAATTGGGTTCAGGCTCAAAGGGGTTAATCTGATAGACCCATGAATCTCTGTTGTATCTCTCAAGAGAGTGTTTTTCCGTGAACGGGGAGGATGAACAATTCTTTATGTGAATTGATTCAACAGGAAGGCAACAAATGGTGGGGATTGGGATAAGTTTGGGATTGTGGAAATGGGGGAGGTAAGGGGATCGGAGAAACCTGTTGGACAATGCCATTGATGAGATGAATTGATAGGGATTGGAGTGGTGGTTTCAATTTCTCAACCGGGTAATAAAAAGAAAACAAAAGGTGAGACTGAGAGGAGAGGGAGGCAGGCGACCATGGGAGAAAAAGGGGCAGAAAGAGGAAAGGGTGGCTTTTGTTGAAAGCCAAAAGCATAAAAGAACCTTTGGGGATGAAGAGGAGACCCAGAAAGAACCCTTTAGACCGAAAGTAGGGCTAGGTTCATCGTGGCCGACCTTTTTTTTTTTTTTTGAAGCGCGATAATAATTTGTTTACCTCTGAAAGACGATGAAGAGGGCGTCTCTGGCAAACGGAAAGACGATGAAGAGGACGTTTCCGATAACTGGGGCCTGGGGGTGATGCCTGGGATGATGTCGATGTTAGCTCACAGGTACGACTATCAGTTGGGGTTTTTTCAAAAATTAGGGTTTATCCCTCTTTGTTCGATTTGCTTGGCTATGTACTTCTCTTGTGAGCTCCATGATCTCCAGCTTCTAATTAGCTTCTTTTCTTCCCTCCGCAAGCTCCTCTCCTTGCATTTCCATGGCGGCTACTCCACCTTCGCTCTGCTTACTGCTTCAAATTGGCGATGTTGCACAATCTCTCTCCAATTGGATCCTAACGAAGAGGTAAATCCTAATCCTCGTTTTTATCTCTTTTCATTACGACGTAGTGCAAATTGAATATGCAAATCGGATTCAGAAAGAGAGAAACATTGAAGATTTGAATGTGAACATGTGATCCAAATAATAGGAATTAGGAAACTCAATTCCTAATTCAGAGCATGTCTGAATAAAACTCAATTCCAAATCGGATTCAGAAAGAGGTAAATCCTAATCCTCGTTTTTATCTCTATTTCAAGAATTGATTCGATTTGATTAACCTGAGAACAGGTGCGAGCAGTCCTCACAGTCAATGTGCGGTCTAGAATTGATTCAATTTGAATTCTAATTGAATTGATTCGATTTGATCTTGCAGTGAAAATAGCACAACGTTTTGTTGTTTGTTTGCATAATTAGGTCTTGAAGATTTACCAATACTAGGCAGTAGGCAAATTGGAGGTGTTAGATTTGAACATCAATGAGTTAAAAACTATGCCATCGGTGCATTTGATGCCTTCTCTTAAGACTCTAATCTTGGTTTCAATCAACTCAGTGACTGGGATGAGCTTGTTGTTATACTTTTCAAGTTATACTTTATTACTTTGATTTCATATATAAATTGAGATTTGTGCGGTTCAGATGTGGTCTTCGGGCACATATTCAACATTCTTGGGTCTTGAGAATATTCTACTGTTTTGCTCCTGCTCTTTATCTTCCTTGTCCTCTTTTTTTGATTGTTTTGTTGCACCTGCTAGTGTCCATGATCTGTCTGCGATCTGCACTTTGATTTCCTCCTTCCTTTTCTATCACACATTGCCTATCTGTTTGAGTAGTTTATTCTGTTCTCCTTCCCCTAGTGGGGTCTTAGACGATCTCGTCCATGGTAGCTAAACTAGAGTTAATGCAACATGCGTCTTTTAATTGAACATCAGAATTGCTTGCCGAATTACCCTCGTGGTTCATTATCAAGGATGGGTTTGACTTAAGGCTTCTCTTTTATCTTTTTGGTCCTGTCACAGCGTTGACGGATGGCTGTCAGTACAGATTGTTTCTAGTTTTCCCGCTACATGTATAAATGAACCTATTGCTGGTAGATGGGCTCTTAATATGGCTTTGGTCTACCTGTTGTACCTCGTGCATCTCTTCGTGACTAGTTAGAGGATGAATGATATGCCGATTAGCAGCGTCTTTAAGCTTGCTTGGTAACCATGCTAAAACTGTTGTGCAGATCTCCCAACATTGATGTTATTTTCTGCATTATTTTGTTCATTTATGTACATTTTTAGATTCCACTAGTTGTGTAACATATAGGCACCATGATTATGTCAAATACGACTTGAAGATGGACAGAAAAACATTGTTTGTCAAAGAAAACCTGTGTTAGTCAAGACTAGGAAATAATAGGGTCCTTGTTCCTTTCAATTATCTGGGATTTGAGAAAAGCGGTGTATACAACAACGCTTGTTCACAAATAATAGCGATCTGCACTTTGATTTCCTCTTTCCTTTTATGTGTTAGTCAGGAGCTTGAGGGGATGTTTGAGTGTGATTGGAGGTATCTTTTTATGTGGTCCAGGTGCTCGTTTAGGTTGATTTGGTGAGATACAAATCTGATGGCCTTTTGGGGGCTGTTTTGTTGCTCTTGAGCTGCTGCTACTTTGTTTGGTTTGGGAGGCAATTGGTCCTTTTTTAATACTGATTTTAGGCTTTGTTTTCAAGGGCTTATGTGCAACAAGTCAGTTTCGAGTGGCTCCCTAAGGTATGCAGTGAATGCTTCTGTTTTGGGCATATTAGTGAACACTGTGCAACTACAAAGACAATGAAATTCAGGAATTCAGCAGGGAGTTCTCATATATGGGTTCCGAGGAGGTCCGTTTCTGATCAGAAAGGGAAAGTAAAAGATGGAAGTGTGGAAGAGCCTACAGAGCTTATGATTTTGTCTGTCATAGATGCAAGTGAATGCGGTGTAGCTGTCTGAGACATAAATGGCGAGGCTCGGGCTAAGGAAGATACACTTAAGGCTAAGGCAGTAAAGATTGTGCCAGCTCAAGAGGGGAACTTAAATAATGGTGTTTACTATGAGGCTTTCATTGAGTCTGTTTTTGCCAGAGTTTTTTTTTCCTTTTTCATTCTCTCTTGGCATATGTTTAAAACTAAGTTACCATGCTCCTTGATTCTTTCTGCCAGCTACTTCTAAAAAAATTATAATTGATTTCAAGCCTATTAGCTCAAATGGTAGAGCGATGTGCTCACGCACAAAGATGCGGGTTCAAATCCCGCATAGGCTGGTTCTCATTCATGAATAAGTTTATAAAGTGCAAGAATAAAATAATAAAGTGCATAACTAAGAAGATAAAGTGCAAGAATAAAATGTTGGTGTATGAAAAATAATATGGAGTGCATTAATAAGATTATGAAGTGCATAAATAAAATGATAAAGTGCAATAATAAAATGATGAAGTGCATGAATAAGATTATTAAGTGCACAATTAAGATTATAAAGTGCAAGAATAAATTGATGCAGTGCAAGAATAAATGATGAAGTGTATGAATAATAATCAACAACTGGCTTTCAATTATGCATTTAGGTTTAATCGATGTGCCTATTCTGTCGATTCAAATCTCTTAAAATCTCATCATATTCTGACATATCATCATCAATTACTTGATTTGCATTGTTTACATATGGAGATTGACATTTATTTGGCAAATTGTGTGTAGATTATTTAGCAGAAACCATGACTAAAAAGTAAAACCTGAACTATAGCCTAGATTTACATTTGGAGATTTGATATTTACTTGAATTTGTACTTGGGACTGATTTGAAACGAATGCTTTTACTGCAGTTTCTGCCTTGAGTTCTCATATTCATGAAAAAGATGAAAAACGACAGCCATGAGATTCGATTAAGAGGGAAAGCAAGGTTGCTTCTCAACCTGCTGGATGAGTTGTGTTGAGGGCTGTTACAGCCTGAATTGCCCACCTAATCACCTATACAACAACTTTAACAGGCTGTTATGATCGAGATTTCAGTGAGATCTATGGTGATTTTTGGGGGGCTATTAGACTGATTTTTGGGGGCTGTTCTGAACATCTCGAGGACTGATTTCTTCCATATGCTACAGCTGCACTTGGGACTGATTTTGAGGTGCTTCTAAAGGTCTGAGCTGGCTGTTTGGTTTTTTTTTTTCAAGTTAAATCTCAGCTGTGTTAGGTACTTAATGGGGCTGTCATTTGTATCCATCTAATTGCTTCTTTCTGCATGCTCTTCATATGTTTCTTTTGTGGTCTTCTGGCTTCGTGAGTTTCATACGAGTTTTCGCCTATTCGAAGGAACTCGATGTGTATCAAGGAAAGTTTAGTTGGTTATTCCGACAGATTCTGATAAAGTGATTGAGATATTAGACAATGACTTGTTTTGGGTGTAGAAACTTATTCATATGGACCTTCATCTTCATTTGCATTTTCAATATGCAAATTTAACATCACATAGTGCAACAACAACGTCTAAATGTACATTAATAACATCAGTTTATGCTAGCAGACTGAAATGCTTTTCCAGGGAAAAAAAATTCTTTCGAATTATAAAGTGCAATAATAGTGATACAATGTGCGAATTTAACATCTCATGGTGCAACAACAACTTCTAAATATGAAACAACGAATATTGCTCTTTATATAAAGTTCATAAATAAAATGATAAAGTGCATGATTTTATCTTACTGTTGCTCTTTATATTCTAAAAGTGCATGATTTTATCTTACTATTGCTCTTTATAATAATTAAAAAGAGACAAGAAGATTTTTAAACAACATCGACAACCTAGTATATCCCGCAAAAGTAGTGTCTGGAGGGTCACGATGTACGCACTCTTTCCCCGAACAATTCGAGATAGTGTTTCCGATAGACCCAGAACAACATGATACAAGAATTACAAGAAAGCATGACTTATAGAAGGGAAACAGGATTAGAAATGAAGCAGGAAGAAGACATAAAGGAAGCAAGGACAAAAGTACAAAACATTAAGGCCCAAAACTCTATACATCCGCCGCCCGAATGCACCTTCTCTAGTGGTCCCTATCTGAAGTCATATCTTCTGATAGGTTCAGAAGATTGGGATCATGATGAATGACCTCCATCCAACTCTTCTTTGGTCTACCTCTCCCCCTACGGATATCTCCAAGATCCAAGGTCTCGCACCTACGAACCAGAGCTGAAGATGGTCTCCTACGCACTTGCCCAAACCAGCGCAATCTACACTCCCGCAGTTTGTCCACTATACTCGCAACTCCAACCTTGCTCCTAATGTCTTCGTTTCTGATTTTGTCAAGTCTCGTGTATCCACTCATACAACACAACATTCTCACCTCATCCACTGACAGCTTATGTTCTTGAGCTTTAGTTGTAGGCCAGCACTCCGAGCCATATAGAACGGTCGGTCTAAAAACCATCTTGTAGAATTTTTCTTTCAGTTTTGCCGGAACTTTTCTGTCACATAACACTCCTGACGCTCTTCTCCATCTTAGTCATCCCGCCTAGACTTGATGATCGATATCCCTGGCTATACCCTCATTGCTTTGAACGTACAAGTCAGGGTACTTGAAAATCTCTTTTTTAGGGACTAAATCTGTCCTCTCCAAAACTAAACTGAACATACTCGGTTTTGATCATATTTAATCAGAATTTTTATAAGTTGATTTTTTGAGAATTTTTAAAAATATGTTATAATAAAAGCTAAATATATACTGTATATATATTTTTTCAATTAATATACGGAGTATTAATTTAGGAGTATACGTGAGACGGGCTTCCGGGCAGAGGATTTGCTTCGCATTTTTCAGGGCTGTATTTTATAATTTCCATTGAAAATATCCGCTGCTAATCTTCTATCCCTCCGTCCATCGCCCCAAACCCGCGCCTCCGCCTTCATCCTCGCCGTGGCCCGGCCTCTACTTACCGGTCCGGTCGCAGTTCTCGCCGGTCTTCGCTGAATTGGGAGCAAGGCGAGAGGTGCAAGCGGTGGTTTCAATTTCAAATTGGCATTTTTCGCTTTAGAGATAAGAGAACGTTGAATTCAATTGGATTTGTATTGGAAACAGATCAATGTCGTTAGCCGCTGTATTGCCTGCGGCAAGTTCCGTTTCACTTCCGTTAACCTTGAATTTGCGTCCTAAGCGGTCGATTTCGACCTCGACCAGCTTTCGCGTGTTTGCAACTGCGAATGGAGCGGCTAAAGTGGAGTATACGCCCTGGCTAATTGTCGGACTTGGAAACCCTGGGAATAAGTATCACGGTACTCGCCATAATGTAATTTCTCTTCTTTTCCTCTTTAGTTGTTTGATTGCTGATCGAATGTAATTGTGCGGTTCAAGTAGAGAATGTTGTTGATTCTTGAATGTGATAGTGAGAGGATAATGCTTGAATTTTTTTTTTATTTTTTTTTATCAGAAAGACAAATTCCTGAAAATAGCACTGGCTTTGCCATTGAGTGACAGAAATGGAGCTAATTAGGCTTTGCATTAGAAATTGAATGAACCAGTCAATGATTATATTGCAATCCTTGCTTTGACAGGTTGGTTTTGAAATGATTGATCAAATCTCTGAGAAAGAAGACATTGTATTGAATACAATACAGTCTAAGGCTCTAATAGGCATAGGTGCGTTTTTTCAGTTCTTTATGTCATGTTCATGTCTTCATCCTTCTGTATTACTTTCTGAAATATGGTAGTGACTAACTTTATGTGTTGCAAAAACCAGTGCAGGTTCAATAGGAGAAGTGCCTATCTTGTTGGCAAAGCCCCAGGCTTATATGAATTACATAGGAGAATCAGTACATAACTACATACCCATAATCTCATCTTTGTTTTAGATAATTGTTAACATTCTTAATTGGCATGTCTTTGCTGAAATTATGCTATCCTTCTATGAAATTAGTAGATTCTTTAATTAGTAGATTCTTTAATTGTATGAATACATGTGTGATGATGAATTCACCATTTTCGTTTCAAGGTTGGGCCACTGGCTGCTTACTACAAAGTACCCCTGCGACACATCTTGCTGGTATGCACTACACAATGCTTTATAATAATATTAGGAAAATTCATAAACTTCAGGTTCAGAAGTAATTCTACTATTTTATAGGTCTATGATGAGATGAGTTTACCTAATGGCGTTTTAAGGCTTCAGCAAAAAGGAGGACACGGCTATCATAGTGGGTATGTTGAGTAGTATGGACTAAACTTGGAAGCCTATTCTTTTAATACAATATGATAGATTGTTGCATTGTTGTGCACTTGTGCAATGCATCCTTGATTTTTTTATTTGGTAAAGAGCAATGCATCCTTGATGAATTAAAGAAAATGATTTAGGATTGGGCTCCTCAGCAAGGTGCTGTATTTTTAGATTTTAACCTGTACAGGAGTGAATAGCTGTTATAATTTCTGCATTTTTCACTTCAGGGTGAAGAGTGTGATGACACATCTGGACAGACGCCGTGACTTCCCTCGGCTGTGCATAGGTTAGTATCTCTTTATTGCCCAACAATTTTGCTTTTGCACCCTTTCTTCACAAGTGGCTCATACTTCTAGAGTTATGGTTTATGTTGATGGATGAGTAGTGATGATAGTGATTGTGGTTTTAGTGTTGATAGCAAAGCAATCAAATTCTACGGGCAGAAAAGTGTACACATTGTTAGGAAAAAAAAAACTTTGTAAAAAATTATTTAGGTGTTAGCACACATGCCATTGACATCTTCAAAAGGATGCTATGGTAGTATACATAAAAATGTAGTCACCAACTGAAAAAAATTGATTAATGGCAGTTCAAAATATCAACAAAGTAACATATGTTATCTGAATGAGATTCTTGAAACCACACGGTACCCCAAAAATTATGCCAAACCTGAGCTTCTGATCCAGTTACTATTTCCATGTGGAGCCATATTTGTAATTTTTTGGGGTTAAACCATTTGTAGGCATTGGAAATCCACCTGGAACCATGGATATGAAGGCTTTTCTCTTACAAAAGTTCAGTCCATCTGAGAGGAAGCAGGTTATTTCTCTTCAACTGTTCTATGTTCATATTTAAAAAAATTTGAAAGGTTATTTGTGGTATGGCCCCGTTGGGATAATTAGAACATTTGTTCAGAAAAGAACCCACTTAACTTACATGAAGAACGGGAAGAAGCTTGCCTTTGAAGTTTGAAATTGTAACTGCTATTACGATTGTTAAGCTCAACTTTTGGGTCCTTGTGCACAGATTGATGCAGCCTTGGAACAAGGTGTAGAGGCGGTGAGAACTCTGATTTTCAATGGATTTAATGATAGTATCACGAGATTTAATCTAACTCAGAAATACAAGTATCACAAAGTTTGATCCCTTGAAAAGAGTAGAGGACAAAGATTATACGATCTTGTTCTGCTATGCACCAAAGATGGTTGCGCGCGCTATCAACAACCTGACAGCGAACTGCATTCCCGAAACTCACACTGTGCTTGAATCCTGCCTTTCACTGACATTCGTCTCTGGATGGAAGAACATTTAGCGAGGATCCAGCTGCTTGTAATTGTTGGATCAACGATTCTAATCTTGCCATATTACTGCCAGTTCACGTGATCATGTGATTTGCTGAACTTCTGAACTTACAATTAGAATGTAGAAAACCCAAACCATCCAAGTCAATTATACACTGTAGTCTCTGTGATGCCCTGTTAGTCAGCAATGTATGTATCATGTATGAAACCTTGTTATAATGAAGTTGCATGTTTATATCATTTCAGAATGTCTAAAAACTTTGGCTTAATTTTTTTGGGATGACACTGAAGTCTTTCAAAAGCTATTTGAGATAAGGGATTAGGTTGAATTAAGGTCCTAACCTAGAACAACATCCTTTAACACGTAAGTTAAGGATTTGGGATCGAGTTCTGCTGGACCACCACTTGGGCATATCCCTTCAGATGAGGCCCCAAAGTTTTGGATCAAAGAGAAGATTCATAGGGGCAACCGAATTGAGAAGCTCAAAAAGCCTATCAATATTAGTGTTGATCTCTCTAAAGACGTGGACGAACACAACCTTGAAAGGGTATCGGAAATCAACATCTCAATCTCCCACAAAAAATGTCACTCTCCGAATGTTGTTGAAGACAATCAAGTCATTTCCCTCAACCACAATGTTGGAAAGTCAAGCCCCTTCACAACTTCACCTTTAACATGCTTCATCGGAGAGCAATTGCCTCTGCAACCAAGATTGAACTTGAACTTGAACTGCACTGGGTACCCCCATACTCGATAACCGAATCACACTGGTCTCTAATAGGAAACCTTGCAGGTGCCTCACCATAAGTCAATTTAGAGCCATCAAAATTAATCTTACAAAACTCTCTGAGTATGGTCTATTCCATCTCAAGTTTCTTCTTTTCATGCTTCTTCCACGCTTTTGATAATATTTGTCAATATGCCCATGGAATACGATTGTGGTAAGATTTGGACCATGTGACTAAATGGTCATAGGTTCAATTCTCTTGCTACACTTCGTGTTTTACTTCCTCTACTACATGCTTCAAGGCTGATAGGTTGGGCGTTCGGATTGAGCGTTATCCATCTTGGTAATTAATAGGTGTCAATTTCAAGTGATCCAATTGCTCAATTTTACAACAACTAAGGTGATAACTTGGTGATCAAATACCAAGAAAGGGCTATTAATAATTAAAATAAAATAAAACAATTTTAAAACTATGGATGATTTTTGTAAAATCAGCCTATATTTATTGTGGCAAAAATAAGCCTATATTATGCGAAATTCCCCCTAATATGAACGTTAAGATCATCATTAGACAAAGGTCAAAGTAAGAAGAATTTATTGATTAATTAACATTTAACAACAAAAAAATGACTTCATTTAATTATTTAATGGAGTGATACTTTATGCATCATACCGAGAAGGTCAATCTCTCTCTTTTCTCACCTCCCTCTTTATCTCTCCTCAATCAGACCGTTGGAAGCCCCAATATTTAAAACTGTGGGTTAAAAAGAGCAACCCTTTCTCCCTCAAAACAACACAACGGCCATATTTTTTTTCCTCATCTCTCTCTGAAACACTGCAAGATCTGTGCTTTAATGGCGAAGACAAGGTACTCACTGGGGCCATCAATGGGGGGAAATCCGGCATTTCAATGTCTCTTCCCGGGTCTCGACCCGAATTCTCAGTACGAAACTTTCAATTTCTCCACCGATTCGTACTTCATGGAGAGAGGCCCAAGGTACGAAGCATACGCCAAACTCCGTGAATCGAAGCTCCGAATGAAATTCATGTCCCCGGAACCAGAATTGGTGGACATCGAGACCCCCAAATCGGATTTCAGCCCCAGCCCGCTTAAGAAATCCGTCAAATTTCAGGATCCGGATGGATTTTCGGCTAAGAAGAGCAAAATCCCTAGGCCTCCGGCATCCTCTTTGGTGGCACAATCAGTCCCGGATTTCTCATCGGCGCTGAGGAAGGAGAACCGGAGGCCACCGCCAGCGAATAGAGTTATGGACAAGTCAGCGACTCCGCCTCCGGCAAAGACTTCAAAGCTGTACGGGGTCGGGACGAAATCGGGGAGCAAATCCGTGAATTCAGGGGAGAAGAAGGGGAGCAGATTAATGGGGGC
Source organism: Persicaria tinctoria (assembly GCA_037127255.1). Lineage (NCBI taxonomy): Eukaryota > Viridiplantae > Streptophyta > Magnoliopsida > Caryophyllales > Polygonaceae > Persicaria > Persicaria tinctoria. The sequence goes on along the minus strand of JBANSL010000007.1, from coordinate 10,741,831 downwards.
CAGGAAGAGCTACGCGAGCATCGATGAGTTGAAGGGGCTCTCTGCGGCGGCATCTTTGGCCATCTCCGGCGAGACCAGGGGCGGCAGAGGCGGCGGCCAGAGGGTCGTCGGCAGAACCTCTGTTCTTGGGGTCAGACAGTCCGTACAATTCTACTGATAATTCGGCAATTTGGTCTTTACCCCCTTCAAATTTAGGGTTTTTTTTCATTTGATTCATTTGTTGAATTTGGTTTTTGTATATGAGTTTGATTGAATTTGGGAATTAGGGTAAAACTGTATACCACTGTCACATGTTTGTTTCCTGTGACGTGTCAGAGATTTGAGTTTGCCACTTCCATGGGAAGAAATGAAATTTCCCACTTATTGGATTGTAATAACTCACTATTTTACCCTCTTTGGGTTGGTAAAAAGAGTGACTGATTTCAGTAATCCTATGAATTGAGGAACAATATAGTTGCTAGTTGAATCGACGAATACAGATTGCATTCGCGCAGTTCATCCGAACAAAACAAACACCATAAACGAAACAACCGACAACTAACGAAATCACAAGACTGCATTGCTACACTTCCATAGAGTACATTATTGATCTACAACATACATTGAGTAGTATAGTTTCCAGTCAGAGATATAATTTGTACAAAGTTCAGGATCAGGACAGTGCTCGTGATGGTGATAGAAAGTCAGCAATTACTTCATCTACCAAACCTTGAAGGATGATCAGACCGATTTCAGCACCAGCTTCAAACATTTCGGCCTCTAAGTCAGTCCACTTACTCAGCGAAGCACTCGTCTCCAAGTCAATTATCTCGTCTAGGCTCATCTCGGCCAAGCTTGACCAGCTCATGACCTTGTCGTCAAACACTTGTATCAGAGCTTCCATATTCAGCTGTTTAGGCAGTTTACACCATGTCGCGAATCCAGAGTTGATGTATTTTTCATATCTTGTGTTTAGACACTCAACAAGACAGTCAAAGAGAAATCTCCTTAAAGGATTGCCGTTTCCTCGCTTTGATACCCGAAAACCGGATGTAATCGTGTTTCTCCAGGCTGCAATGGCAAGGGTTTCCAGTTCAAAGAGAAAGGGTCCCAGGAGAAAATCTACAAATCTTTCTGAATGATCAGCATTGCCGAACAACAGCTCCAAGTTGAAAAGAACCTCTTTCGTATAGTCGGAATAGGCTGTGCACAATTTCATATCAGGCATATTAGTTCTGTCTAAAACCCTCAAAATTTGATCTAGCAGATGGATAATTCGGACACTGCCACTGGTTTTCCCATTATTAAACGGGGATGAAGAATCATAAAGATCTGTATCTGAATGCAGTAGTTGTGGATCATGAAAGGAGAGGTCCATCAAGTCACAGTGATGCATATTCCCTGAAGGAGAAATGCTAAGCATAGTCAAACAAGAAGAACTCGACCCTTTACAAGTACATCATGATATGCATTAAAAAAAAAGAGAGAAAACTACCTGAACTATCATCTATGCTGCTGGAAACACAACTGTCATTTGAAAATGAAGTATCTAAAACTGATCCTGGGCTAAAATGATTGCCAGATAACCGCGTAGGTAAGATGGTGCCTCGTGCGTCAGCCTAAGAGGATACAGAAGTGAGAAGGTTATGTTGACACCAATCATCAATGGAAGGAATCAGAGGCCAAACTAATTCAGGTTGTCCTATATAATAAAGCTTACCTGAGAAGATCTATACGTTGTCGCGGCATTAGGGAATGAACTGTCATTCAAGTCTGGTGAAATAGGCCTTTCTACTGTCAAGGCAGATATAAGCTCTTGGAGAATTTCAGCAGCAGTCCTTCCTCGCGGCGTAACTGCTGTTGATTCATTCTCTCCCTGGCTTGTTAGTTCTTTCAACTTCTGCACCAAGAGGCTACCAAGAGCATCTTCGTTCCCCAATAAAGTCTTCGGCGATTTCTCCCCATGGTTGCCTTCTTTGACCAATCCCTGCTGAGGAAGGTCACCGTTTGCAAAGTTACTCTGATCCATCCTCATATCATTCATTTGTGCTGGACAAAGGCTTCTATCCTCAAACCCATTGGCCAGATTACCTCGAACAAAAGGTTGGCTCTTAGCACAAGTTGTGTATGCCAAATTGCCACTAAATCTTGGCCTGCTTCCTGCCATAACTGAACTGGAGGAACAAGAACATTCAACATGTCTACAAGCGCCTGCAGCCCTCTTTGTCACAGTGTTTTGTTGAGTGGAGAAGGCGTCATTTTGTGGAACCCGATATTGTCTCCGAATTTCAGCGCAACTCTCTGGCTTCCTTGGAAGCCTGAACCGAGACTCACTCACATTTCGGTTCATGGCAATGACATCTTTTTTGTCATTACAAGCAATTGGTGATGAAGCCCTTCTGTAGTGCATATTTTCTGAAGTGGACCTTGGTGGAATTCTGTCTTCTCTAATAACCATCCGGGGATGAGAATGTACCTGAGCCCTATGCTTCATAGCAACCGAAGATGAAGCATCCCTTTGACGCGGAATGGATGAATTGTCGCGTAAACCCCATTGCTTTTGATCATTTGAAGAGAAGTGCATCCCTTGCGAGATAGTTTCATGTTGATGAGATTCGGAGATGACCTTCCCGTGATCTGCCAGAGCTTCAGGCTGGTACCGGCTTCTCAACAAGACCACCTCACTCTCTCTATCAAAACGGGTAGGTTGACTTCGCTTGCATTCTTCAATGGCACCAGATGTCGAGTCCCTACCTTCTAAAGCATGACCACAGTTTCTGCAAGAAGTTTGCGCCTTCGAATCCTGGGGCTTCGCCACACTGCAGCTAGAAGGCACAGGCAACCTAATCACTGTCTTTGCCCCTCTTGTAACCTCATCACTCTCATTCCGATTCATTGGATTTGAGTAAGTAAGAGCACACTTTGCACGGCTCGTTGCTTGCAACCCTGGCTCTAAAATCCTAGTAGCAGCATCCATCAACCTAGATGAGCTCTTTGCAACCTTTGGACTCTTCACAGGACAAGCAAGTTTTGGATGTCGCCTCCTTGATCTTGACAAAACATTCTTAATCTGCAAAGCATCAGCTCCAAACCTATTAACCGGCCGCCTCTCAAACAAGCCCGTCTTCTGCACTTTCCGCGGCTGAAACACACTCCTTGATCCGCCTTTCGCCAAAACCAGAACCTCCTTCTCCAATCCCTCAACAAACCCAACATTTTCCGAGTCACCATTTCCGCGAGATTTACTCTTATCAGCACCTTGGGGCTTAACAGCAGGCATGGATTCCAATCCCATAAGCTTGGCAACCAAAGTAGGAGCTCTCATTTCACTCCTTGCCTCTGAACCGAGACCGCCTTTACCATCTCCACTCTATCATTTTGCAAGAAAGAAAAACAACACAACACATTTAACTTAAAACCACAAAAACAACAAAACAAGAAAGACTAACACAAGGGATATTTTCAAAGCCTACCAACAAATGCTTGGCCTTTGTCAGATTCTTATCTGCACTGCCCTTCTTTGACACTTGATTCCCACGAGCTTAATCAGCCAAAACAAACAAAGACTCATCAATTCAACCCACAAACTCCAACAAAAAAAATAAAAAAAAGAAACATACATAAGGATTCAAAGAGTATAGATCCTATCTAAGCAGGCTTTACTGTGAATATTAAATGCCTGAAATTTTTAAAATAAACTTGCATCTAGTGACACTATTCCAATGTACAAAGTAATTATAAGTATGTAGCAAATTAATTATTTGTATGTACAAACAATTGTAATTACTACGGAGTAGTACTTAAGAACATGACTATATTTATAGTCATACAAATATATATACATAATTATTCAACCATTCAATCCCCAAACTCCAACAAAGAATCAAAAAGAGGGAAAGAGAAGAAATCTTACAAGGAGCAAGCAGTTTCTTGGGGAAGAGCTTCTTCTTAGCAAATCTGCGGTTCCAATCAAACAGCTTGAAGAAAATCCCCACACACCCACCTGGTTTATGAGTGTTCTTATCAGCTACCACCAAGGAGGAAGATGATTTGGAAGTACAATCACTCATCTTCCGCCCCCAAAATTGAAGAAACCTACAATGTAGATAGATTGAGTAGCTTCCGCCCCAAAATCAAGCTAAAAAAATTGAAAACCCCCAAATCATCCCACCAAACAAACCTAACCCACTCCCCTAAACGTCGCTGTAAGAGCAAGCACGCGAGGAGTGCCGACCTCTGTAAAACACACCCAAACGCACACAGAGCGATGACAATTACAAGTCGAAGTGTGGATTGAGGAATCGGGTTGGCCAAACGCTACAAAACAAACAGGGCCTGGTACAAAGGTTCAGCCTTTTTTTTCTCTCTCATCAAAGGGGATAAATTGGGAATGGAGGAGGTATGAGCTTGTGACCCATCAGATCAAATTATCGAAAATGCCTGAGCAAGGAATGAATGAAGGGTCTGTTTTGCTGTTGTGATCAAAACTCCACTGAGGAGGTCCGATTGAGTGACTGGTGTGTGTCTTTAACTGTTTCTTCTTCTTCTTCTATGGAGGGAGTTTGGGAATTGTGGGGGTCTCCCTCCAATCCATCCATCAAATTGTCTGTGGATTGGGCCTACCCCTATGAAAGGAGTGTCCACAGTCTACTACCTAGTAGTCAGGAATTCAGGTAATGCCAAATATTGGTGGTGTGTAGGTTAAGGTAGGTTGCGCACCTGTCGCGTACTCTATCCATGGCTGCCTGTTGTCAAAGAGGGGTGGCTATGAGTACTGAGTAGAGTTAGGCAGTTGACTAGTTGAGTTGTGTACATTGGAGCTCGCTCGTTTTTCACATTTCGGATTCATTGATTTCGGGTTTGGTTTGATATCGAGTCAGGTTATGATTGGGTCTCATTGAGGCATTGAGTGAGTGATAAACATTTTATCGACTTCGTAGAGGTGGAAATGGGTCGGGTGATAAATGGGTGGACCCATTTTTTCATCCGACCCGTCCAAAAAAATTTCACCCGACCCATCACCCACCCGTTTAAGGTTTCACCCATCACCCGACCCGTCGGGTGAGAGCATCATTACTCATCAGTTTCACTCACCTTATACCCCTCTCTCTCATTAGATGAGGTTGCCTGATGGGTGTGAGATGTACCTGACCAAAGCTAAGAGGAAGGGGAAACCCCTGCAGAATGGGGTAACCTTACTAAATTTAATATATTTCTTCTTTTTTTTTAATGGAAAATTGAGTTTGGTAGGAGGGGGGAAGATTTAATATAATTATTAATTATATGTTGGTGGGGTATATGAAAGGGGTAAGGTAAACTTATGGATGTGGGATAAAATTAAGAGGAAGGGATAGAGTTAGTGAAAAATGATGTGAAATAAAGAGAAAATGAGGTGTCGAAATATTACGAAGAGAGAGAGGGACGGGTTTACCTCATGAGTGCTGATGCTCTGATGGGTGAAACCTTAAACGGAGAAATATGTTAGTAGAGGTAGAAAAGGAGAAATATGTTAGTTATGTTAAATTATACGTAATATTATTTATATACTGACCTCTTTTTTTATAATAATCGGGTGGGCTAACGGGTGGTTAAGCGGGTCGGGTAATGGGTGGAAAATATATCACCCGTCACCCGACCCATCACCCATTTCACCCGTCCATCACCCATCCGTCACCCGGATTTTTTCGGGTTTTCACCCTAATAATCGGGTCGGGTGAGTCGGTCACCCACGGGTGATTTCCAGCCCTAAAAACAAGTGTCTTCAATATGCTTTCAAGCAAAAACAATGTAGGACTGTGTATTTAGCGAAAAATTGATCTTTCAAATATCAAACCAGTAAAACAACTCGATTTTTTTTTTTTTTGGCTGTTAAAAAAAACTCAAAATCTGATGAACAGTCTGACAAAAGCCCCACAAATTACAGTACTCCGTATAATTTGTTTAAAAAGTAGGGTACAAGGTTTTTTCAAATACTCCGTATAATTTGTTTAAAAAGTCCAAATAGTTGTTCTCAATAATTTAATATGCGTGAGTTAGGAGTGTTATGTGAACACTGAACACGAGAAAATGGAATTCGACTCATACTTGATGAAAATTCAGTTTGAATTCTTTCATTTTCTAAACCAGCCGAGTATTAACACATTTTTAATCTCAGTCTAAAACTCGACTCGGTCGAATTAAGCTTAAATAGTTTGAATTTTATGAAATTTCTAAAATTTTCTTTAAGTTACTACTCCCTCCGTCCTAAAATACATTGTCTTTTAGCATTTTGCACAAGTTTTAATAAAACACTTTACTTTTAAAAAAACATCATCATTACACTAACTTTTTCATAAATTTTATTATTTTTTAACACCCACTACAAATTTTAACCAATCAAATTATTTTAAAAAGTCAACATCACACAAACCAATACAAATCATTACAACTTCCTACCTAGAAAACATAAAATGTCATCTATTGTTGGACAAAATTTTACCTCTAAAAATCCATGTATTGTTGGACGGATGGAGTATATAATAAGACAGTAGAACTGCATAAAGTTCGAAGAAAATTTGACTCAAACGACTATGAACACAATTTTAAGCTTAGGTCCAACTTCATTTTATAAACGAATCTATATAATCTATATCTATATAATATCTTAATTTAGAAGAGTTTATGATGATGTGTCAAGCATAGAGAAATTTTAGGAGTCTTGACCAGTCATTTTTTTACCATTTTTCTTTGATTTTCTTTAATTCTAATTTTGTTCTTTTTCTTTTTCCTTTAATTCTCTTTTTGATTTAATTTTACTAACTATTGGGCTTAATTCAAAATATTGATCTTTGCCTAAATTATAATTTTAGTAATTTTTTTTCTAAAAAAACAATAGGATTAATTCAAAACATAAAATTAATAATAAGAAAACATAAAATTAATATTAGTAATATATATCTATATATGCTACTTTAATTGTTTTCTCAACTCATGAGTTTAATTCAAAATATTTAATTATCTGAACTTTTACAATTATGGTATAATATTAATTTAATATATTAGTAAGATTTTATTTATAAAATATCGTGCAATGGCGCGAGGATCATACTAGTTGAATATAAACAAGTAATATTCGGCTCGTTGCTCGAATTACCGCCCTAGCGTGAGTTACTAAGAAATTCCCAACAATAATTTTTTTATATATAGGAAAAGAAAATGAGTGTAGAAAAGAAAAAAGGAGTAAACTGGGAAGGAAAAGTCTACCTTTACACCTAGTGTAAAAGTAAACATTTTACACTACCAATCAAATTCCATGATTCCCACTCACATATCTAAAAAAAATGATTCAAAAAGTAAAAAGTAACTTCCCAATTATAATTAACTTTACCATCATTACTTGATTATCATTTTCAAGACTAATAAAATATATAGGAATATATTTTCATTTTGCTTGCAATATTTATTCAATGTATTATATATAATCAATGTATTATATATAATTATACATCTCTTACATTAAATAAATATTTGATTTCTAGGAAATTATTTAAAAAAAGTAAATTGAAAAATATATAATAATTTTTTATCAGAAAAATATAGGGGTAAGCACAAATCTCGCAAATCCCGTCCATTCCCGCATCCCGTTCCGATCCCGGTGGGATTTTGAAAAAAAAAAATTCAATCACATCCCGCAAAAAATACGAGGGACGGGACGCGGGATGGAAAATTCTCATCCCACAAATCCCATCCGATCCCGTATATATATATAAATGCACATAATACCGATTTTAAATTTTAATAAGTTTTGCCCATTGTATTTATATAGGTAGTTAGTTTCATGCGCAGTAGCATTCCCGCCAAAAAAAAACATAGTGGGTTCGTATGGGACGGGGTTAATAAATTGACTAAAATTATAAACAGGGTAAAAATTTATAAACTGTTGGTAAAAGTAGTTAAAAATTTATGAAAAAATATAAACTCCGTATGGGACGAAAAACAGTTTATTTGTAAAAAGTGGAGTTTATTTGGTTTTTATTAGGGGTATTGTGGTACTTTCAAACCAAATAAGATAAAAGAGAAGGGGTAAAATAGTAATTATGGAATATAAACCTCAAAATAAGCTTCAATTTGCAGCTTATTTATAAACCCTTTTTTTAACTGACTAAAGCTTATTTGTTGTTTCCATACACCGTTTAAACCCGTTTATTTTTTTAACAGTTAATATTTTCACACTTTTTAGCTAGTTTATATGCAGCCATACACACCCAGTATGTGTATACTCAGTAGTCAGTACTCAGTGGCATAGCATATATACATTCGTACAATGGGTATACCACTATACCTCACTCAGTAGTAGTAGTAGTGGTGTGTATAGATCAGTAGCATATTTACATATTTAATAAATTTGATTTCTATCTAAAGATAAAAGACCTTTTTATTGGATTATTTTAGATTTTTTTTACGAGGGAGAAGTCTCGTCCTGTCTCGATCCTGTCCCGTGAGGGATAAGACCCGATGGGAATGTGAGATTCAAAAAAAAAAAAAAAATCGATTCCGTCCCGTAAATAATACACGGGACGGGACGCGGGATTACCCTAATCCCGTCCCGTCCCATGCCCACCTCTAGAAAAATATATATAAAAAAAAATTAATATTAACAAATCAACATACTCCTAATATATCTTTAAGAGTTTATGTAAATAAAATTATGTTAGTTTTTTACAAACTCTATGAGATCCAAAGTGCCACAATGATTAGGGAGTGTTATCATAATTGAAAAATGTCAATTTAATTATATTATTGTAGTTTTTAAAATAATGTTAAAAACTTGTATTGGATGGGAGTAATGGGACCTATATAGGTTGGTGATGAGAGCAATATAAATTATCATGAGCAGGAAAAGAAGAAAAGCTAGAGTTGTAAACTTGTAGTTACTTTTTATATAACTTTTTAACACATGTCATGTTATTATTTGTAGTGTAAAATTAATATTTTACACCTAGTGTAAATGTATCATGGTCCAACTGGGAAACAGGGAAATAACTAAAGAAAGAAAGACAAGAAAAGTTGAACAAGTGAAAGCGATACACAAAAATGGAAGAGAGGGCGACGGCTACGGTGAGAGAGACCCCATGTCCCCATCCCGCTTAATGAGCCGTCCCACTCCCGACGCTAAATTGCGCATTTGGCGCAGAGGCGTAGAGTAGAGTAGGGCCTAGTGGACCCCTCTTTTCATAAACCTGTTTTGTTTGTTACGGTGGCGCGTGCCAGCTACTCGCTTCCAGGTGGGTTTCCTTTTCTTTGTAGCTGGAGCGGGCATATGCCTACGGCTACTTACTATGGGGCCCACGTTACTGCTCCATTGATTTACCTTGCACTCCCAAAAATCTTCAGGTTATACAACGGTGTTGGGTAAATTGCACAAAAATAAATAAATCATCCACTATTTTATTGTACCTTTTGATTTTGATAGTATTATATACTGAAATAAATATAAGATTTCAACGCCTACTTACCGAAACTTTTCGTAGCTTCCCAAATCCATACTCAAATCAAAAGTTGTCAAGTGTACACTATTTCTTTTTTTAATTGCATTAACAACTTTTTTCGGTGTTTAATGTAACTTATGGGTGTGAATTGTTTATTTTTAAATTAATTTAAATTTATATAATAGTTTTTAGTTATCGAATTAATTAATGATAATGATTTTAACTAATTCTAGTTATCATTAGAACATAATGTATTTGAATTGACACTTTATTAATAATTTAGTTACACGGTTTTAAAGCAGAAAAATCTAACTATAGAATTAAGTTAATAATTTTTTAAATATCTAAATAATTTAATTATTTTAGTATTTGACATTATATGAAAAATATGGTGGAATATGTAAAAGTAGATGAGATGGATTTTGGAAAATCTTATCATTATAGAAAGTGAGAAATGAATTAGAAATGATTGAAAATAAAATGAGTGAAAAATGAACGAGAAAATGAGAGGAAGGTTTTGGTAAACTTGACCATTGGATACGCTTACATACACCACCAAAAACTCAACCTTCATTGTCTATCTCTTTCTTTATGCATCTCTTTTAAGTTGTTGGGTTTTCACAAATGTGATATTTTAACGGGTGGTTTTATGCAATTTTTCTAAATTTATATTTCGTGTATATGTTTTTGGCAACTTTCAAATGTGTGTTAATTTGTTCATCCCCAATCAAGGATTTGAATTTGGGTAAGTAAAGCCATGCAATTGCTATTCAATTGGATCCGAAGCAAGAACGAAGATTGATTGAGGTGATTTGTGAAGGCCCAGGCCCAAATTGTGGGGTATTGATTTTGATGAACAGTACCTATTTGCTAGACTAAATTGGCTGGATCACGTCATGCTTTTTTGTCAGCAAAACTATACAATGCACTGGATCTATCTACTTGTTCAAATCATCAACCCCAAATTTACTGTTTTAAAATCAACTAGTATGATACTCGCACCATGGCGCGATTTTTTTATAAATAATATTTAGATATAGATAAATCATAGACATTAGATTTAATTCAATATGTTTAATTAAACCCATTGATTAGTAAATATGTTAAAAATAATAGAAAAAAATACACTTGGGTTTAAGAGATAAAGAGAAAAATAAATACTACAAATAGTGAAAGATAAAAGTTTTGAATTAATCTCATTGGTTAAAACATTGAACATGGAGATTAATACTCTATAGTATATATTGGTTAAAACATTGAACATGGAGATTAATACTCTATAGTATGTATTGGTTAAAACATTGAACATGGAAATTAATACTCTATAGTATATAGATATAGATAGTTAGTAAATGAATTTGAGTTAAGCACAATAGTTATATTAGATTGAATTCAATGTGTTGAATTAAGCTCAATAGTTAGTAAGATTACAGAAAAAAAAAAGAATTAAAAGAAAAAGAAGAATTAAAAAAATGGTTAAAGAGAAAAAAGAAAATTATAATTGGTCAAAACCCCTAAAATCTCTCTAATGTTGACACCTCAGCATAAACTCTTCTAAATTAAGAGTTTATATAGATATAGATATAGATATAGATTAAAGAAAAAAAAAGAATTAAAAGAAAAAAGAAAAATTATAAAAAGGATTAAAGAGAAAAAACTAAAATTATAATTGGTCAAAACCCCTAAAATCTCTCCAATGTTGACACCTCAGCATAAACTCTTCTAAATTAAGAGTTTATATAGAGGGATTGACTCCGGTGAAAACCTCAAATTGTGGTAAAAACCCGTGAGGACTACTTTATATCTTGGTTTATTTGAAACTCGTGCTAAAAACCTCAATCACACGGTGACTTTACAACTCTATTCAACCTAAAAACCGTGCTAAAAACTCCAATTTTAAAATAACACATGACTTTATAGCTCGGTCAAGCCTAAAAATCGTGCTAAAAACTCATGTTTTAAAATTACATAGTGCCTTTATAGCTCGGTTTTATTCAAAACCGGGCTAAAATTTATGTCTTTATAGATCAGTTCTATTCATAACTAGGCTATAAAGCAAGTGAACTGAGCTAAAAAGCCGGTCCTCACGGGTTTCTACCGCAATTTTTTTGTTTTCACCGGAGCGCGTCCCTTATAATCTTATATAGATATAGATAGTTAGTATGATTAAAGAAGAAAAAAAGAGAATTAAAAGAAAAAGAATAATTAAAAAAAAAAGATTAAAGAGAAAAATGAAAATTATAATTGGTAAAAACCCCTAAAATCTCTTTAATGTAGACACATCATCATAAATTCTTCTAAATTAAGAGTTCATATAGATATATAGATAGTTAGTAAGATTAACGGAAAAAATAAAAATTAAAAGAAAAATAAGAATTAAAAAAAGGATTAAAGAGAAAAAAGAAAATTATAATTGGTCAAAACCCCTAAAATCTCTCTAAGGTTGACACCTCAGCATAAACTCTTCTAAATTAAGAGTTTATATAGATATAGATATAGATTATCTCACAAAAATATTAACGTCTAGGCAAATTTACATAAAATCACCTCTTAAATGTAAAATTACATCTGTAATAATATTACTATCAACAACATGCCACCAAACAAGATCACCTACAACACAATTCCTACTCCACTAATTTATTTTAATATTTATTTAATCTTAAAAAAATATAAAAATTATATTTATATTCCTAACATTTGTATTTATATATTTATAAAATTTTATTTTGAAAAATGATGTTTTAAAAAAATTTAAAATTAAAAAGGCAATAGTTTACAAAATATAATTATTAAAAATTTTAAGACATGATTTTTCAAAATAAAATTTTATAAATATATAAATATAGATGTTAAGATTATAAATATAATTTTTTTATTTTTTTTTAAGATTAAATATATGTAAAAAAAAATTTGTGTAGTTGGGGGTGGAGTAGGAGATGTTGTAGAGTAACTTCACTGGCATGGCACCCCTTTCACTTTTCCGTTTGATGGACTGTTATACCCATGAGAAAAGACTTAATTACCCCTATTTTTTTAGAGAAAGGTTGTATGTGAATAGTAAACTGTCATCTTCCCTTGTTTTGTTACTATCCTTTTTTTTCAAAATTTGTTGCTTGAATCCTCCTGATGGGATGGTTGAATCACTCTATAGCTTGAATATATTTTGACGGTGTGTTTGATTTCATCTATACATGCTTTTGTTTGTTCAGTTCATTGCTCAAAATTTCCGAATCCATGCCTATTTAATATTTATGCACATATTTTGAATGGGGTTTTGGAGATTTTCAATCTTTTTTTGACATATTTCATTTGTGTTTTTCATTCGAATGACTTGCTCGATGTTTTTCGTTTCGATTTTTACTTACCGATACCTTAAATTGTTGAGCATTGATTGCTTTTTAAAAAAAAAAAAAAAAAATTGAGAACAAGGGTTCTTAACTTTGTGAAGTTCGGTTCTTGAATTTCGACCTTGTGTGTTTACCGTCAATTAATTTGTGGTATTGATGTGCGATTCGAGTGATTTGGTGCGAATTTGGGATTTCCCTTGATCTTGTTCATGATCATTGTTGCTTGAATTCCCCCCATCATGTGCTTGATTGCATCGATTGGGCTTGGGATTAACCAGTGGCGACCCGTGGTGGTGTGGTGTCGATGGATTCCCGACTTCATTCTGTGTTCAGTTACAAGGTGCGACCGTGCAGGAGAGAGGCATACATGGGCATTTAAGTCGTTTCTCATGAGTTTAACATCCCATTAGACTGAAAAAGGGATTGGTGTGGCTTTCTGTTGACAATAACGATATTACGGGTGGTTTGTTGTAATTCCACGTGTAAGAGGTGGTTAAATAAAAAGTACTATGTGGTTTTACGTAAATTTGCCTAACTTCTAAATTAACTGTCGTTATATCCTATGCCTTAATATCTTAATTGGAAAAGATATTCTACCAAAAATAAGCGACTCTAAGAGCATCTTCTCCCGTAAGCCATAATGACTAAGAGAAATAGCCTACCAAAAGAGAATATTCTATAAAATATTCTCTTTTGGCCTATAATACGACTTTGTTGTTCCCACCGTAAGCCGATTTTGGTAGGCTAAATTTCCTATAAATACTAATATAATTTAGAACTTTTACATCTCATTTCTGTCACTTGATTCTATCTTTAATACATTAAGCAACATAATATTTATTTTTATTATAATTTTGATGAATCTATATTAAAAAAGATTAATGTCATCTTCTAAAAATATTATTTATGAAATGATAATTTAAATATGTCAAATATTATATTCATATCGAAGAACTCATGAATATCTTTACAATACTACAACTTTTATTTTTAATTAAAAATCATAACTATATAATATATAGATTTATAATTGTATTATTTATGTATTATTTATAGATTTACATAAATATTAAACACTTAAAATAAATGAATAAATAAATAAATTGCATTTGGACTTCCAAAAGAGGAAGCCAAATTTAGCCTTTGTTTTGGAAATAGGCCAAAAACAAAAAGGCTAAAATGAGTTTTGGCCTAAGGTGGGAGTAAAATTAGGACAAAACCCATTTTTTGGCTTACCATGGAAGATGCTCCAAGAATCTAATTTAAAATTGGGGCATTTTGCAAAATAGCCACCAAAATGGGCGTAATTTGCGAAATAGTCGCGTTTTGGGACATTTTTGCAAAATGGACGCAATAAAACCTTTTTCCACGCGCTTTCTCTCTCCTCCGGCTCTCCCTCCGCATGCTCTCTGTGCTGCTCAGCTGATCGGCGACTCAATCCCGACTGTGGAACTCCGATGACAGCTCCGACACTGCCGCCTCCCTCTTCTCCCTCTCTCGCGACAACGAGCGCCAACAAGACAACACTAGGCAATCCGAAGCCCTAATCGAGCACCAACAAGACAACGGCCTCGGCATCAGATCTCCGGCGGCGGCTTCATGTCCTGCAAGCTTCCGCTGGTGCTCTCTCTCCTCCACTGTGCTGAATGTTGATGTGCTTCCTTCCATCAAGAACAAGGTTCCTTATTCTTTCTTTGCATATATCTTCAATTACTGCCTTTCGTCTCCCAATTGGAGCTAGGGTTTGTTCTTTAGTTGATTTGCGTAGATTATTCAGCTTCCTGGCTCCCTTATCAAGCGATTCTTCGATTTTAGATAATTGAATCTAATAATCAGTGCATATATTTCAGAAAATTTGCGCCGAAGGCGCAAATTTTCTTTGATTTTTGATGTATCGGATACATTCGAATCTGTGACGATTTATGCTCGTTTTTGTCGATTGTATTGTAGGTAATTGTCGATTATGTTTTATATCTTGTTCCATCTTTGCTTCTGAATATACCGGACTTTGTCGAATTCTATTAATCATTGACGTTTCTAGAAAATTCTAAAATTTGCGCCTTCGGCGCAAATTTTCTTCAATCGATCGAAGATCGATTGATAGATTGCTTCCCTCCTGGCCTTAGATTGCTTCCCTCATGTACAAGCTCGCAAATTTTCTTCGATTTTTTAAGTGTTGGAGTCGATTTTGAAGTCTCAAGGTGTTTGTGATGGATTCCTTATCAATCGATCTTCGATCGATTGATAAGGAACACGATTTTGTTTGTGATGGATTGCAATTGCTGAACGAAATTTGAAATCTTGTTGCAATTATAGATGAAAAGGTCCAAAATCCTGCAATTATGTTCATTGAAGCATCAATACATCCTTTGTTCTTGAAAGCAAATTCCTCGATCATGTGGCTGTTTAGTAGTACTCTTTTTTTAGGTCATCAGAAGTTCAGCAAAGCATATTCCTAGATACAAAATTTTGTCTGTGATTTGCCTTACTGCCTTGCTTCTGGTTTGCTTCTGACTGATTTGGCGTTGAACGCTCATTTATCCGAATCGAGCATTTTCTGTATGCTATTGAAGTTTGCCATGAATTTTTTCATACAAATGCTCTGTTTTACATTGGTACTGAAATTACTTGTTTTGCTTTGACGTGTGTTTGCAGTGATTTGGATGCAACTGTACTGGCTTGCATTGCATTTTCTTGCCCAAATCTGGAGTCAATGGAGCAGCCTTGAGATATTTCTAGAATTTGGACCCTCGAAATTAGCAGCCAGTTTATTGAATGCTGGAGACCTTCCTCTCACTCGTGCTCGGTCTGTGCTGTTAGTCATGCTCCTTGAGCGCGGTTGTGATTTTTCTGCTGATGATACACCAGACCTTCCACCAAATGATACAAGTATCCTCCTTTTCGGTTTCTGATGTTCGTGGACCATTACCATAGTTCTATTCACTTGGTCCGGTTGAATGACACTAACCTGTTTCTTTCTTATTGAAATCTCAAATAGAAATCAAACCTTCAACAATATATAAAAGTTGTGCATCTTGAACTCAAACCCTTTGTCTGTAGTGTGTCTGGATGTGGCAAGAGGTTTCCTTTGAAGCATGTGAGGGACAAGCATGAGAAATCATCATGGAATTATGATCCGAAACAAACTAGTAGGAGATCGAGTTTACTTAAAACCTACTATAGTTGCTAGCGTTAGGGATTCATGTCATCACCGAGGTTGAATGATGTT
Source organism: Persicaria tinctoria (assembly GCA_037127255.1). Lineage (NCBI taxonomy): Eukaryota > Viridiplantae > Streptophyta > Magnoliopsida > Caryophyllales > Polygonaceae > Persicaria > Persicaria tinctoria. Next base: position 10,725,806 of record JBANSL010000007.1, on the reverse strand, counting down.
ACACTGGCAAGCAAATGCGGTTAGTCTAGTCATCCGACTCAGATGCTAGTGTTTTTGACTGATCAGATGAACTTCTCTTGACATTCTGTAGCCAAAACAAGAAATATGGTTGTTGTTCACAGTTCACACATTATTCTTACTTGTTATCTATGCAATTACTTGGCAAACTTGCTATTGGTTATTTTAAAAATTGCTGAAAAAATCATCCTAGTATGACAGTTTACATGTATGGAATTTCATTTAACTATTGCCATTTCTTGGTCTGATATAGGCACTTAAAACATGTAAAGGATGACAAAATAATTGTTTACTTGCACTGATAAGCAGTGCACTACTGTCCAGCTGAGCGTTTATATGCACTTAAGGATGATGTATTATACTCTTTGACCTATAATTTAAACATTCTTTGGGCATTTGATTTGTTTGCATTGTTCATTTGACAGGTAAGAGAGATTTTGGCTGGAGACAACCATTTGTAAGGATAGCTCGAGGGATCTGTTATTGAACTGATGCAATGTTCATAGTTGGGCATTAATAATAGGATGGGAAAATGTGATTGTATTTAATCAGCATGTTTTTGCTAATGGTATATTTGTGTTTGATAGAGTTTCATTAAATGGAAGTTACCTTATAATTATCTGCATATATGATATCGTTTGTGCTTGTATCTGCTTCTGCATAATGTAATTGATAAACATTTTTGCTCTAATACCATGGAAAATGCTTATGTTTGTCCATATTTCAGGCTTCGAATTGTTTTCCCTCTACATAATATCAAGGAGCAGAAGGGCAATGACAGTTTATCTACTCAGTTTAGTTGTGCCAAGTAGATCCACATGTTACATCTTCCATTTGACAGTTGGGACTTAAGATGTTGTGAATCTCATACTCAAGCACCAGCAGTATGTCCTCGACTTGTGACTATGTTCAAACCTTACAGCTCTTTCATTTGTGCTAGATTAGATAGTGAGTTTGCATATACAAAGGAATCAATAGGACCTGCTCATTTTCTTTTCCAGTGTTGAACAAATAGTGCATAAATCAGCATTATACATTCATACCGTTTTAAAAGTGATTAATACTGGGACCAGTGCAGTGCATGACCAAGTATAGGTATTCGTGACCTATGGAAGTGGTTAGTGTTTAGAAGCTACGGGTTGATGCAGAAATGCGAGATGTTTTTTTTTCTGGAAGCATTTAACTGAAGTTTTGTCACCGGTTTGAAGTTGTTTTTGCCTTGTATCACTAAAAAGTGCGAGGATGAACTCTTTTTTTCTTTCCTCATACCTTAGTTGAAATTTTTATATCTCTACAAATTAATGCATTGGCTGCAAAATGCTCTCTTTCCAGATGTCTGTATTTTCTCTATTATACGCAAGGACTGCCATTAAATTATTATGCTCTTATCAAGGAAAGCATCTTGATGCCCTACTGACAATGAGCAGTTTTAGGGAATCAGTATGCGTTAATATAGTATACAAGATTGTGGCAACTCTAGTGAAATGATTACGGGCCTTTTGGCAGAATTATACTTGATGAAACATAATATTCACTAGTCAATGTAACTAATGCCTAATCAAACATTGTCACTTAAATGTGGTTTGTTATCCCCCCATAATGTAATCTTATATTCTTATGCAGTTTCCATCCATGATGCCTCTACAAAATGCTCTACCAAGCATGACAAATCCAATGTTCTTGGCGCGTGCATCAAGCCTCGGTACTGCTGGAACATGATGGATGTCGTCTCAGACACAAGCTTATCCATCAATAGCCCCTCAATTCACACCATCTTTCGCTAACACATTTGTCCCTTTAGGTGAGTGATCATGTTGTATTCTTAATAGAAATCGTATGTCCCTGTGGTTCAATCAAACCTATTCTAACATTTGCTTTGCATTCCAGGTGCATATATGAACCAACAGGTGCCCAATAAGTTGGCCCCAAGGTAATTTATTCATATTTTTTATACTTTTAAACTCCGTGAATCAGGTTTCTTCCTGCCATCTTTTAATAATGCCATCTTTTAATAAGAAACCGATTAGCTTGTAGATTCTAGTGGTTCTGTATTTTGGTCTGTTTCTACTGGCGGCTACACAAAATAGGTCCTTTTTTTAATCCCTCTTATTTGGCCTTCACAAGTACAGCTGTTGCTGTCCATTATTGATTATTTATACTATGCTAAAACTTTATTATAAGTCATATTTTAATGTGAGTATTTCAACTTGTTAGGTTGTCTTTATTCATTTTTTGCTAGTAAATACACAGATAACTTCACTTGTTTCCCATTTTTAAAAGTGAGTACATGTCGTCTTCACCATTTTCACAAGTACAGTCGTTGCTGGTATCTTAACCTAGCTAGCTAAATTTAATTTTAAAAAATCTCACTTGGTTACTTTGGCCTGTGATAAAATTATAACTAGGTACCTTGTCATTTGGGAAAAATTCATCCAAACATCCTGCTCTACGATAAATTTCATCCAACGCTGTCTGATTTCGGCTTATAGCTAAGCTTGCGCCTCTGGGAACTCAAACTAGGTACCTTGTCATTTTTTTTATTTTCCTTGTTGATGACATCTGTGCAGCCTTCTCTTCAACACTCATCTATGGCTAATGTGCTGACATATCTGGATATGAAGACATCATTAGCAAGCGGATTTATAATCACATCTGAATTTGTTATATGCAATTTGGAATGAATTTGTTATATGCAGTTGAGCACTTAAACGATTCAAAGAAGAAAATCGAGGATTTGACACAGGAGGTGGCTTCTGAGAGGGAAAGGCTTCAAACCGAGGTGATGATATGATATTGTTGAATCCATACCACTACTGTTTCTTTTTTGTTTATATTATTGGCAAAAGTGTCTTAATATTCTACTGATTATGATCATGCAGGTATCTTCAATGAAGGAGCAAAAACAACACCTCAGTGAAGTGCACTTGGTTGCTCAAAACGAACTGCAAGTTGTGATAGCTCAACTAGAGAAGCAACTGAGAGAATATCAAGAAAGGAATGAAGCTACAAAAGTCGAGTTGGAGAATATGAAGCTTGAAGGTGCTGAGAATTCTTCTTTGCAAGCTAGAGTGAAAGAACTCGAAGAAGAGCTTGTGGTAACTAAAGCTGATTTGAAAAAGGAGGTAAAATCCTGGCCATGAACATCAGTTTTTGCAAGGTTGCTAACTCCTGCTCAAGATGGTAACTGTGCAGCTGTGCTTGTAATGCGAATTTCTGTTTTTGCAAGATTGCTATCTTATTTTTGCACTATGTTTTGTTTTGTTTCTATTAGAATTGAGATTAATCTAGCACTCTTCAAGTCTTGGGTGTTGCTAACTGTGCAGTTGTGCTTGTAATGCGAACTTCTGTTTTTGCTTATTGTGCATTTGAGTGGATTTGGTGATGCTAATAGTTTATGAAACATGTGGGAGATATACTGAATGCATGCACATTGATTTTTTTTTGTTTGGATCAGTGAAAATAAGTCGTAATGTCATTGAGATGAAACCCTCACTTCTGCTATCCAATTATCCGTCTTGCTCATATCATTGAGATGAGGTATGTTTTCCACATTAACTGAGCATATATTTATTGTTGTGCTGAGCATATATTTATGGAGGCGTGATGTGCATAGCACCACTAGGTAAATAAACACTTGGATTTTTATTTCCATGCTTTCTTACTGAAATTTTGACTCTCTTAAGATTTAATGAGACCGAATTGTTGAGAGTGTGGGTGAGGGGGTGACGCCGTGACGGAGCTGAAGCCGGGAGACCATGTGTTGCCGGTGTTCATAGGAGAGTGTGGGGATTTCCGCAATTGCAAGTCGGAGGAGAGCAACATGTCTGACATCCTGAGGATCAACACCGAAAGGGCGACCATGTTGAGTGATGACAAAACAAGATTCTCCATCAAAGTGCACAAAGGCTGTGTTGTCAAGATCAACCCGGCTGCCCCACTCGAAAAGGTTTGCGTCATCAGCTGTGGATTCGCTACCAGTAAGCCTCTAAGTCCGACTCATCCCTCCAAATCCGGTCTCCCTTTGCTATTTGAAATTCACAACTTGATTGATTTTTGTTCAGGCTTTGGTGCTACTGTCAATGTTGCAAAACCCACCAAGGGCTCAACTGTGGCTATTTTCGGGTTGGGAGCTGTAGGCCTTGCTGTAAGTACCGCCTTCTCTCACCTTATTGCTTGTGATTGCTCGAATGAATCACACTGACTTGTTGGTTTTCTAGGCTGCTGAAGGGGCAAGAGTTTCTAGGGCTTCAAGGATTATAGGAGTTGATCAAAATCCAAACCGGTTTGAAACAGGTAAGTTCGTGTCAATACGAACATCCATTATCGCTTTTGTATGCGCGTTAAGGCTTAAAATTGCGAATGAGCATACCGTGATGGCTCAATGCAGCGAAGAAATTTGGATGCAATGAGTTTGTCAACCCAAAAGATTATGACAGGCCTGTTCAAGAGGTTTGCTACTAAACACAAACACTAAGGTTTAACATTTAAGTGATCGCCTGCATTATTATGAAACCATGAATCATGAGATGTCTCATAGGAATCAAGAAGCCATAGGTAAGACTGATACCTGCCGTTACTTCTTTCCCACTGTCAGCACGTTTTATTCTTTCATATTTCATTGGCCATTTTTACATTACCTATCCTATTTAGGCTAATTTTCAAATCGATGTTATCTTTTCACTGATGACATATCTAATGTATCCCATGTATAAAGTTAAGTTACTACTTTGAGTTTGTCGGTATAAGAATATAAAGGGAAAATTGTCCCATTCTTTAATTCTTTGCACCTAAAATAATTTGCTTAATCCCTAATGCAATTGCTGACAATTGCACATCTGCTGATTACCTCACATCCCCTATTGAAATGGTTGGTCTCAGGAGGTGCACAATTGTAGTAAGAAGTACCAGGAGTTGAACATGGAACTGCATTCCTCTTCAATGTCTCATACCTTATATACCTCTTCTCCATTACCAACACTCTCCTGCTCACCTCTGAATCCATCTGAAACTCCTCATCTGGCGCCACCATTGCGCCGCCGCTCCTCAGCAATCCCAAGCTGGAATTTGGTTGCCCAGTTGAAATTGAGAGGTGGGTGTGCAAGATCAGAAGGATAAGCAAATGGGTTTTCACTGATTTCATGGCAGCTGGAGTTTTTTGGTTGTTAATGGAGGATTTTTTGTTGTTGCTTATTTCTCTGCGTTGGTGTTTGGTTTGTGAATAAAGATTGTAACTTTGTGGGCATGGTGGTGGTGGGGGGGGGGGGGTGGGGGGGTCATAAATAACACTGGACTCACACCTTCACAGTTCTCATCACACACTGTGAAAGTGTGAAGGTTTTATTTTTCGGGTGGGTTTATTTGGGATGTGAGAATGACACAACATTACCCATCCATTTTGATCTAAGTTGTTAGATTGATCTTGATTTTGATGGTTCAATTTTCTGCTTTCAATTTGCCAAATTAAATTGTTACATTACATAAGTTCAAAGATAAACAGATTATCTTTAGTCCATTGGTGATCATCAACGTTTTGAGTTGTGAATAAGCCAAGCATGAATCATCATTTTCTTTCTTTCACTTATTGCTTGATTTGCTTGGATTGAGCTTGAGCCATGGATGCACAAAGGCATCAAATAAAAATTAATAATAACATAAATTGTTACATTACATAAGTTGTGCAAATATGACTCAACTCTATTTTTTTTCACATTTTGTTGTGCAAATAAAAGATTACGGTGTGCAAATATAACCGTAAGTCGTGCAACTCTTAAAAAAGAGTCGTGCAACTCTTACAACAGAGTCGTGCAACTCTTACAACAGAGTCATGCAACTCTTAAAACAAGAGTCGTGCAACTCTTATAACAGAGTCGTGCAACTATTAAAACAGAGTCGTGCAACTCTTAAAACATGGTCGTGCAACTCTTAAAACAGAGTCGTGCAACTCTTGCAACATAGTCGTGCAACTCTTACAACATAGTCGTGCAACTCTTACAACAGAGTCGTGCAATTCTTAAAAAAATATTGAGAGAAAATAAAATCATGTTGAGAACAATTTCACAAATCTCGATTGTTTTGCAAAAAATAACCTATTGTTGAGCAAAAATACGAGTAAGTTGTGCAAATATAAGAGGACGTTGTGCAAATATGACCCTAGTCTAGTTTTTATTTATTTTATTTTTTTAACTTTTTATCGTGCAAATATAAGAGTACTTTGTGCAAATATAACCATAAATTGTGCAAATATGATCCAAGTCTAGTTTAGAGTTGCACTTTTTTTCGTGTCAGCACTTTTTTTCCCCATGTCAGCACTTTTTTTGGAGTTGCACAAGCATGGATAACAATTTCACAAAGAATCGAAGAAGCACATGACAAATGAATCATAAGCCGATCAGATGATGGCGAACAATTCCATCAAGCCTGGATAACAATTTCACAAATATGATCCAAATCTAGTTTTTTTTTTTTATTACATGGATATGATTTTTTTTACTTTATAATATTATTCTCGCGCTTTTTTTTTATTCTAATTTGTGCACTTTTTACATGGATAACGATATATATAGAGAGGGAGGATATATCCAATGCATTGTCAACACTAAAATTGCAAATACCGCTGACACAACTAGTGTCAACGATGTCAGCACTAAAACAGAGTCGTGCAACTCTTACAACAGAGTCGTGCAACTCTTACAATAGAGTCGTGCAACTCTTAAAACAAGAGTCGTGCAACTCTTAAAACAAGAGTCGTGCAACTCTTACAACAAGAGTCGTGCAACTCTTACAACAGAGTCGTGCAACTCTTACAACAGAGTCATGCAACTCTTAAAACAAGAGTCGTGCAACTCTTAAAACAAGAGTCGTGCAACTCTTAAAACAAGAGTCGTGCAACTCTTACAACAAGAGCCGTGCAACTCTTACAACAGAGCCGTGCAACTCTTACAACAGAGCCGTGCAACTCTTACAACAGAGCCGTGCAACTCTTACAACAGAGCCGTGCAACTCTTACAACAGAGCCGTGCAACTCTTACAACAGAGCCGTGCAACTCTTACAACAGAGTGCAACTCTTACAAGAGAGTCGTGCAACTCTTCAAACAAGAGTCGTGCAACTCTTACAACAGAGTCGTGCTACTCTTAAAACAGAGTCGTGCAACTCTAGAAATCTAAATTATTATTCTTGCACCGTCATTTTATTATTATTCCAATATTTTTGCGCACAAATCAACATCATCTTACTTTTGCTCAACTATAAGTTATTTTTGCACAACAATCAAGACTTGTGAATTTGTTCTCAATACGATCTTATTTTCTCTCAATATAATTTCATTCTAGCTTTCTCAATAAATTTTTGCACAAAATGCTCTTATTTTTGCTCATCAATACTTTATTTTTGCACAACAATCGAGACTTGTGAAATTGTGTCTCAACATGATCTTATTTTTTGTAAATATAATTTTATACCTTTTTAATAGAATATTGCACAATATGGTCTTATTTTTGCTCATTAATAGACAATAATTGCACAACATGGGGGATTGGTGAAATTTCGCTCAACATTATCTTATTTTTGCTCAACTATATGTTATTTTTGCACAACAATCGAGACTTGTGAAATTGTGCTCAACATGATCTTATTTTTTCTGAATATAATTTTATAGTTGCTCAATAGATTATTGCACAACATGGTCTTATTTTTGCTCATTAATAGACTATGATTGCACAACAAGGGGGATTGATGGAATTTTGCTCAACTTGATCTTATTTTTGCTCAACAATAGATTATTTTTTGCACAACAATTGAGACTTGTGAAATTGTGCTCAACATGATCTTATTTTTTCTCAATACTGTATAATTTTGTAGTTGCTCAATAGATTATTGCACAATATGTTCTTATTTTTGCTCATCGATAGACTATAATTGCACAACATGTGGGATTGGTAGAATTATGCTCAACGTGTTCGTATTTGTGCATAAGCACATCACTCTACCATTGAGCCAGGAGACTTTAAAGCTCAATAATTACTAGACCAGGGATATAAATCGAATAGTTCGGAACAATGAGATCGATCGATCGATCTTCGCTTGGATTTGTTTGGTTTCGATAGTTCAGTTTGAGTTTATTATTTCTTAGTTTTGTTTGAGTTTCATGTTTGAGGTGCAAGATATATTTGTCACTGGTGCGATTCCTTTAAATATATATCCAACTCAAACTTACAAGTATATATCCATACATTAGTCTTCGTGACCTAAAGCTATGGTGGGGAGGCAAAAAATTACTCAGTAAGTCTGAACAAATGTGGCAATTGCCAAAGTTAAGAATACACCAATCTAGCAACGTTCATACTTGAGACAGCCTCCTTGATAGGGAAGGTCCTCAGTAAAGCCCTGGCTTCGTCGTACTCATTCATATCCTTGAGCATCTTCTTCAGCCGGTGAGAGCAAGCTCAAGCGTCTCTTGTTCTCACTGACTCCAGATGTGCGTCTCTTCTCTAGCATCTCTACGAGCGTAAGGATACGGTCTATCAGCGGCTGCGAAAAAAAAAACAAAATGAAGGAAAATGTAATCTTGATGCACAAGCAGTAGGATGTGAAGTCAAGACTCGAAAGCATTCACAAATCACAAGGAGCAACAGATGGGTCATGAACTATATATACGAGGTGAAAGATGCAACATCATTATGTTCAGTTCGTAAGTAAGGGAACAAACGTGAGGAAGAATCTTTGCAGCCAGAATATCATCAAGTACAAGCTTCTCTAGGACAGAATCTTCAATGTTTTCTGGCTGTCGAGAATGGACTCAATCTGCTGCTCAATGGAGCCAGATTTAGCCATAGAAGTCAGCGTATGGAGAAAATTAGCGAACCTCAACTCTAGAACTCCATCAAAGAACAAACAAGATAGCTCCAAGAAGAGAAAGTGGACAGCCGAATCTTGTGTGGCATATAAAAGCGGATCCTGTTCAAGAGAAAGGTCAAAGAGATGAGCACAAGCAAACACTGGTACCAACATAAAACTTCACTAACTGAACAACATTAACTAGATGAACACCACTACTGAAGTCTTTGTTCATATAGAGCCTGAATGTTGATCAAGCCATTAATCCAAACATTGACTAGTCATGATCATCAATGAGATACCTGAAGGAGACAACTGCATTCAGACCGCTTCATAGATGAAGCACTACACTTCTTTATAACATTACGATATACCAACTTTTCCACAACAACAATATTTAAGCCATGTACTTTCTCCAATCCTAATAGCTTGAGCTGAGCATATTTCTCAAAATGAAAAGTAAATATGTAACGCTGAGCGAAAGGCAGAGACCAAGAAACCAAGGATGCCTTGAAGCTAATATCTGTAGGGCCATAGTATATAGCTTCACGACTCACAACCTACATACAAAATTTACATAAAACAACATAGAAAACCCCATTTCAGTGATAAACAAAACAATGAAACCAACAGAAACTAGTTGAAGGCTTTGATTGCTGATTAAGTCCTCAAAGAAACAAAATTCAGCTTTTAAAACCCACATGTTCAGTCACTGTTGATTAGGTCCTCAAAGAAACCTATTTAATTCCCGTAGGATATGATTCATCATTATAGGATATATACAAGTATGAATGATTATGAAGAGATTGAGCAGATAAGGGGGTCAAGGCTTGTGATGACACAACAGTAATGGCTATATCGTGTAGAGAAGGGGGTCTAGATATTGTTTAAAAGTTAAATAGATCAACATATACAGAATTATAAGATTTGACTGGGGTCAAGAATCTTATAATCTGCATGTAAGAAATAACAAAACAATAGAAAGGAGGTATGAGACAGGAATTCCATTAACACTTCTATCTGTTACATTTTCCAGAAGCAAGGACAGTTAATGTCGTCTATTATGTCATCCTCTGAATAATTCTTTTTAGCACCAAAACATTTCTCAATTATACAAAGAGAGTAAAGCAAGCAGACCTGATCAACTCCTCAACAATATTTGCAGCTTGCTTTGCACTCTCCAGCTCAACCAGGGCAGAACAGGCTGTGTAGTTGGGATCTGTGTAGTTTGGGATAAAGTGGACCTTAGTTCCAGAACCATACTGATCCAGTTCCGGACACAAGGTAGCAGCAGCAAGTAGTACTCCGCAAGCAAAATCACAATCACACGCAAGCAACAAAAGAAATCAGCACAGGTAGTTACAAGAAACAACACGCAAATCAGCAGATATAGAATGCGACGAACAAAAGAAATCGAAACACAGAGCAACTAAACTGCAAGACAACACAGAGCAAGCAATCAATCACAATCATAATCACACGCCAATGAGCAAATACAAAGCCCTGAACAGCTTAACGTTCAATTTCAGCGAGCAATCAAAAATTGTCAAAGAAAATTAACATACACAGCAAGCAAAATTTTCAGCAAAGCACCAATAGAGGAGATTAAACATATGGTATTTAGGTTAACACAGCGCATTTCAGAACAACAATTCGAGCAACCAAAGTCATTTTTAAGATCTAAGAAGGAAAAAATCTGATTCATTCAATAAGAAAAAAGGACTTGATTTCAATCTTTTTCACCAAAAACCAAAATCACAAGCCAAAAAGCCTAAAAAAGCATAAACTGCACAAATTAAAGAAACACAATGATGCAAGCAGGATTTTGTATCATCACAGAATTACTATGACAGAATCACTATATAATCCCCACAAGCACATCAACGATCAAACACAATGATGCACAGCAGTCCAGCAAATACATTGCACAAGCAAATCAATGGAGACGCTCGTTTTACTTGTTATAGATGTATGTATTTGGCTGAGCACATAATCAATGGAATTGAAATTGGAAATAGCGAGAATTACTATGACAGAATCACTATATAATCCCTACAAGCACATCAACGATCAAACACAATGATGCACAACAGTCCAGCAAATACATTGCACAAGCAAATCAATGGAGACGCTCATTTTACTTGTTATAGATGTATGTATTTGGCTGAGCACATAATCAATGGAATTGAAATTGGAAATAGCGATTGTTCCAGTTGCAAGCACAGCAAAAATTTAGGTATGACAGAATCGGTATAAAATTTAGGTATGACAGAATCAATGGAGACGCTCCTTTTACTTGTTACTAGTAAATAGCATTCTTTTCTCCTTTTGGCTTTTCTTTTTCTGGGGGGATGGGATTGATGAAACAATGAAACAATGAAACAAGGAGGAAATACCTCTCTGAACTGCTGCTTAACCTCTTCCAGCTGCTCTTTGTATATCGCTAACTCTTTCTCGACATTTTGAGCTCTACATTCCATCCTCTCAAGCTAAGAAAAGAGAAAAACAGGAAAGAAGCTTTTGATTTCACGTAGTAGAAATCTATGCAAATCCATGTGAAGCCTATAACATGGTTGTCACTTACATCTGCCTTGATTCTTGAAACTGAGAGCTTGGATTCTCCTTGAAGGTGCAAAAGCTCATCTTTAAGACGTTTATTTTCCCTTTCTATGCTATCAGAGAGATGCCTTAGCTTCTGTTCTAAAAGGTTTGCTTTCTCTTCAGCAGAAGCAGCTGATAGTTCTGCTATCTTGCGCAAGTTGATTTCTTTTTGAAGCTTCCCCTGAAATTCCAAGATCTTCCTTTATTCCAGTGACCTTGTAACAAAAGCACACTCTTGACAGCTTCTGTTAACACCTCGTAACAGAAGGCCATGCACCAGCTCCACCAAATCCACAACCAACCATAAGCATTTGAAAATGAGTCTAAAAAGATTCCAGGGAAGAAAGAACCAACTTCTGAGAAATAAAATATTTTGTATATGATATTGGGAGTGAAATCAATTCAATATATATATATATATATATATATATATATATATATATATATATATATATATATATATATATATATCATATTTTGTATATGATCTTGGGAGTGATAAGGAAAACAGTGTCAACGATTTAAATAATTCAATAATGAACATCAAATGGATAATAAAAACAGTCTAAAAAGGCTCGAGTTGTGCAACTCTAGGCCCGAGTTGTGCAACTCTAGGCTCGAGTTGTACAACTCTAAGCTCGAGTTGGGCAACTCTAAGCTCGAGTTGTGAGTTGTGCAACTCTAAGCTCGAGTTGTGCAACTCTAAGCTCGAGTTGTGCAAGTTTTGGAGCAAAACCTGGACAAATTAGGTTCCAGAACGCACATTGAATTCGGTTCAGTACAAACCCTAAAATCAACAACGCACATTGAATTCGGATTTCATGGCTCGACTAAACCAAAATTAACACGAGAATTATGCAATTGGAGGTCAATTAAGATGGAAATTGTGCAGAACACAGGAATCAAAGCAAAGCAAATGAAAAACAATTCATCATAAACGAAAGACTCGAAAGACAGGAAGAAAGAACACAGCTAATGATGGATAGAGGGACACAGGAAGCAAGAACACAGCAAAGATAACAATCCTAAAATCCACAAAATCCAATCAATTCCATTCGCTTGTTCTTACTATAGATCCACACTCAAATAGATGATAGATAGAGGGACAAACCAGCAACCGAGTTCAGCTAAAGAGCGGCATTCCGGCGCAGGTGATAGCATGCATTTAGGTAGGCATAATAGGTTGCATTTAGCTTATTTAAGATGCATTTCATCCATGATTTGATTACAATTTGCATATTTGCTCTCTATGTTGGTGGAATCGGAATCTACACGTTTTTATTGATTATTTCAGGTAATGGTAGATCCGAGGAGAAGACATGGGTTGATAACGCATTGGATGAGAATGTCTAGTTGATCGAAGAAGCTTACATGAAGATCTCAAGAGGTCCTGAGAAGAAGAAGCGAACCTAAACGAAGAACAAGTCTGCAGAAGTTGTCGCCAGACATGCTGAACTTGTTTTGCACTTTCTGGAGGCCTCGGTTGTCCGATCGACTATTATGACTATGCGTTGGAAAGCTCTTTCAGAGAGCTACAACTTTCATGTTGACGTCGCGCCCGCCGCATAGTTTGCTGCGCCCGCCGCCAGGGGCGGTATTCATGTTGCGCCCGCCGCACAGTTTGCTGCGCCCGCCGCAAAGTTGCGGCGGCCGCCGCACGGACCTTCAGCGCCCAGCGCCGTTTTTGGAAAAAACCCTAGTTTGACTTATGTTGTTTTGGGGCCGACTTGGATGTTTTTATTAGGCCACTTTTATGTTATTTTTTTTATTACCATTCATTCTACTCATACATCCATTAGACTTTTGAGAGATTTTGAGCTATGTCTTCCATGAGGAACTAAACTCATCGATTCTGCCTGCAATTTGAAGCTTTATTCGGATTGATTGTGAGTTTCTAATTCTCGCTCCTTGTTTCCTATTTGTGAATGCTTCAACTTCTTTGTGCTTGATTGATTATTGTTTTGTTCTATCTTGACTGATCAACTTGGTAGAATCAATTCAATCGCTAAGGTTTTGTAGATTCCTGATTGTGAACCTTAACCTAAGTGGCAAACTTGTTCCTTTAGGGCTGATTGAACTAATTGAATGAGTAGGAAGTTGAATGTGTTGTTAAATCCTTCTTTAGGGACTGCAAATACCTTGGCTAATCTCTGAACTTAAAGCTATCAATTGGGTTAAATCCTTCTTTAGGGACTGTTCGATTGATAAGGGTTTCTAGGACTGATTGGACTAGTAACTATATTAGGTCGAGACAAGGGCATTCATAGGAAACATAATAGGACGAGAAGAAGTTACAATGATCGCTTCAATCCAATAAAGTGGAAAATTGTAGGTGGAATTGCCTCTCATAATTGTCTAAACCAACATCAATTACTTTGCTTTGTTTAATCCGCTTTGATAAAAGGCGGATCTTTCACACTCAAAACCCCCCTCTTTGGTTACTTTAATCGGCATTGAAATCACGCTTGAGTTTATAATTTTCCCTGTGGGATCGACCTCTTGCTTATTACTATACTAGTTTTAGGTTTGAGTTTTCTTTGGCGGAATCAACGACAGGTTTCCCCTCCGTCAGCCGGCGAATCGGATTAGAATTTGATGAGAGAAGTGGTAGGGCACCAAGGTGGTCTTGATCATTCACGACCTTAAGAGCACCAAGAACCTGCCAATCGACATTGATAGATTACATAGGTTTCATATTGTATAGTGGGCTAAAAGCCCGTTAAGGCCCAATACCTGTGTAACCTATATATATGTTATATCAATGAATGGAAACCCTCAAGGAGGACATTACAATCAATCTCATGATCTCACATGATATCACAACCTAAGATCCAAAAACCCTAATTTTCTTTTTCTTCTTGTTCTACCCAAACCCTAGCCGCCACCTCCCTGTGCCGCCCCTCCCCCGTCGGCGCCCCCCCCCCCTTCCCCCCACCGACCACCCCTTGCCGACAGCCCCCCCCTCTCCCTTTCTCTCTCTCTCGTACCCCTCTCTCTCCCACCTGTCCCAATGGCTACCGATCCGCCCACCACCAAATCGCCCTTCCACTCCGCTCTCACGATCTCCAACATCAAAAATTGCATCCCTATCATCCTTGATCATGAGTCCAGTACCTACACCATGTGGTCGCACCTCTTCATGACCCATGTTAAGGCTCATAAAGTCCTCCACCACATTGACTCCACCGCTAACCGCCCTACCAGCGAAGACGACGATCTCTTCGCTCAACTTGACACCATTGTTCTTCAATGGATCTTCAACACCATCTCAAAAGATCTATTGACCACTATCCTCGACCCTAAAGACTCCGCCTTGAAGGCTTGGAAGAAACTTCAGGATATCTTTCAAGACAACAAGTCCACCCGTGCTGTATACCTTGAGCACGAATTCTCAAGTTGCAAACTTTCTTCTTTCCCGTCGATATCGGCCTACTGTCAGCACATCAAGACCTTGGCTGATCAGCTAGACGCCGTCGACTCCAAACCCAGCGCCACCCGTCTTGTTCTCCAGGTACTCTCGGGCCTCCCTTCAGAATACAACGCTGCTGCTACTCATATACAGCAGACGGAACCTCTCCCTACGTTCGAGAAGACTCGGTCACAACTGATCCTGGAGGAGACTCGCCTTCACCGTCAGACAACCGACGCCGCCAAAGACAAGACGGCGTTGGTCTCATCCAGTGACATCATCGAGCAACTCGCCCTCCAGCCTGGCCGCAGCAACGATCAGCAGGGACCTAGAGGCGGCGGCCGCAGCGGCGGGCGCGGCCGCGGCCGCGGCGGCCGCAACAACTGGCGCCCGCAGCAATACGACAACCGCCACCCCTCTTGGTACCCCAACCCTGGCTACCCTCCTTGGATGCCCTATGGCTACCCCGGTGCGTCGTTTCGTGGACCTGCCCCATATCCCAACCGCCAGCAGGGCTTGTTGGGTCCTGCTCCCCGTCCATCGTCCGATCAGGCATACCCGACTGATGTGCACAACGCCTTCTCTTCCATGCAGCTGACACCTCCAGACGGCTCTTGGTACATGGACACTGGCGCTACCTCTCATATGACGAACTCCTCAGGTACTCTCTCATCTCTTTCTTTTAAGGGTCCTGCTCATTCTATTATCGTTGGCAACGGTGGTCGCCTTGCTACTTCGGGCATTGGCCACACCACACTACCAACCCCTACCAACCCTTTGCACCTCAACAATGTCCTTATTGCCCCCAAACTTGTCAAAAACCTTATCTCTGTCCGTCGGTTTACCACTGACAATGATGTTTCTCTTGAGTTTGATCCGTTTGGTTTCTCTGTGAAGGATCTTACTACGGGGGTTACTCGCCTGAGATGTAATAGCACCGGGGAGCTCTATCCTGTGTCGTCGCCTTCACCATCCAGCCCGTCAAGTCCCGTCGCCCTCTCGGCATCATCATCCAGTCTTTGGCATGCACGCCTCGGTCATCCCAGTCCTGCAGTTTTAGATTTACTTTGTTCTCAGAGTTTTGTTCAATGTAATAAAGAGCCTCGCTCTAGTTTATGTTCTTCCTGTCATTTAGGCAAGCATGCCAGACTTCCATTTCAGCGGTCCTTAAACACTACTTTTGCACCTTTCGATATTATTCATAGTGATATTTGGACATCTCCTGTGCCCAGCAAGGAGGGTCATAAGTATTACCTTTTGTTTTTGGATGATTATACACATTTCTTATGGATTTTCCCTTTGCACTTTAAATCTCAAGTGTTTCCTATCTTTGCCAAATTCCACGCTTACATCAAAACACAATTTCATACCTCTATCAAGTGTTTCCAATGCGACAATGGCCGTGAATTTGACAACAAAGAGTTTCACACTTTCTTCAATACCAATGGGATCTCCTATCGCTTGTCCTGCCCCTACACCTCCCAACAGAATGGCAAGGCCGAACGAATCATCCGCACCATTACCAATATGATGCGCACTCTTCTTTTCCACGCATCCATTCCCCTCCCTTACTGGCCTTACGCCTTGTCCACTACATGCTACCTCCTCAACATTCTCCCTTCCACCACCCTCAACCACCGCTCACCGTTTCAGGCTCTGTATTGCACTTTGCCCATATATGATCACCTTCGCACTTTTGGCTGCTTGTGCTTCCCCAATCAGGCGTCCACCGCCCCCCACAAGCTTCACCCTCGCTCTACCCCTTGTGTCTTTCTTGACTACCCGTCAGATCATCGCGGCTATATTTGCCTCGATATCAAGACTCACAGGATCATTCTCTCTCGTCATGTCACCTTTGATGAGTCGCGATTTCCCTTCGCATCTCCCACACCCCATGTGTCGCCGCGAGAGTCTGATTCACCATTCCCTCACTTCATTCTACCCCAGAGCTCTCCCGGTGCTCCTGCGTCTCCCCCTTCCCCGCCACCCCCCATCACCAGACCACACACCCGCAGCGTCTCTGGAGTCTTCCGACCCCGTCAGATCATCTCCATGACCACCACCCATCACCCCGCTATCCACCGTCCTCAAGCATCATCCCATCCCCTTCGTGCGGCGCCCGCCGCAAGATTCCCCCCTGGCGGCGCCCGCCGCAAACATAGCGGCGCCCGCCGCACCCCCAGCTGCGGCGCCCGCCGCAAGATTCCCCCCCCGGCGACGCCCGCCGCACCCCCTGCCGCGCCCGCCGCACCTGCCTCCCCCGCCTCAACCAATTTTGCGGCGCCCGCCGCACCTGCCCCCCCTGGCGGCGCCCGCCGCACCTGCCTCCCCTGCCCCCGTCTCCCCCATCCTTCCCGGCTCCCAGCTCTCCCTCTCCCCCATCCCCACCTCCCACAAATCAGCCCTCCTCGACCCGAATTGGCAGGCGGCTATGCTCGACGAATACAGGGCCCTTACGAAGAATGGTACTTGGGTTCTTGTTCCTCGCCCTCCTGAGGCGAATGTCATTCGCTGCATGTGGCTCTTTCGTCACAAGTTCCGCTCTGATGGGACATTGGAGCGCTACAAAGCCCGTCTGGTGGTGAACGGTAGATCTCAGCAGGCCGGTATTGATTGTGATGAGACCTTCAGCCCTGTGGTCAAGCCTGCCACTATCCGGGTGGTCCTGAGTCTAGCTCTGTCGCGCAACTGGGGCATCCATCAGCTGGATGTCAAGAACGCCTTTCTGCATGGTCATCTGAATGAGACGATTTACATGTTTCAGCCTCCGGGGTTTGCTGATGCTGACCGTCCAAAGCATGTCTGTCTTCTCAAGCGCTCTCTGTATGGTCTGAAACAGGCTCCACGGGCATGGTTCCAGCGGTTTGCCTCTCATCTGCTCCGCTTGGGTTTCACTGGCAGCCGATCGGATACGTCTCTGTTTATCTATCGCAGAGGCTCGGACTTGGCTTTCCTGCTGCTCTATGTCGACGACATCATTCTCACCGCCTCTTCTGATGCTCTTCGAACGTCCATCATCTCGAGGTTGAGTGCGGAATTCGCCATGTCTGATCTGGGTCCGCTGTCTTACTTCTTGGGAGTTGCTGTTCAACGGCATGCGTCTGGTCTCTTTCTCTCGCAGAGTAAGTATGCTGCTGAGATTGTTGCTCGGGCTAAGATGATCAACTGTAATCCCGTCGCCACCCCAGTTGATACATCCAACAAGCTCAGTGCTCATTCTGGTCCTTTGGTTGACGATCCGACATTGTATATGAGTCTCGCTGGTGCTCTTCAGTATCTCACTTTCACCAGGCCTGATATCAGTTATGCCGTTCAGCAGATCTGCTTGTTCATGCATGCCCCTAGGGAACCTCACTTTCAGGCTTTGAAGCGGATCATTCGGTACATCAGCGGCACCTTAGAGCTCGGCACCACCATCACTCATTCCTCTAAGCTTGACCTTGTGGCTTACACTGATGCAGATTGGGGTGGTTGTCCAGACACCCGTCGCTCCACGTCTGGTTACTATGTCTTCCTCAATGACACTCTTGTGTCCTGGTCCGCTAAGCGTCAGTCCGTCGTGTCTCGCTCCAGCGCTGAAGCCGAGTACAGGGGCGTTGCCAACGTTGTCTCCGAGTGCTCTTGGCTCCGCAATCTCCTGCTTGAGCTACGATGCCCCTTGCAGAAGGCCACTCTGGTCTACACTGATAACGTCTCCGCCGTCTACTTGGCTAGCAACCCAGTCCAGCACCAACGCACGAAGCACATTGAGCTTGATCTCCACTTCGTCAGGGACAAGGTTGCCATTGGACATGTCCGCGTTCTCCATGTCCCGTCCTCCTATCAGTACGCTGATATATTCACCAAGGGTTTACCTAGACAGCTATTCATTGATTTTCGTTCCAGTCTCACTGTACGGACACCTCCCGTTTCAACTGCGGGGGTTTGATAGATTACATAGGTTTCATATTGTATAGTGGGCTAAAAGCCCGTTAAGGCCCAATACCTGTGTAACCTATATATATGTTATATCAATGAATGGAAACCCTCAAGGAGGACATTACAATCAATCTCATGATCTCACAGACATCCTTGGGGAGCCTATTGCCGCGACACAGCGCGTATCGAGGGCTAGGGTTTTTCGACCGGAGAAACAACCTCTAATGCTCGGAGCTTATAGAGGCCGAGCTTGTAGGAGCGTCCAACGACGGTGATGTGCTCGTCGATGAACAGGAGGTTGTCGTTGAAGACGACGGGGACGGCGACGGGGGAGGAGGTGGACTTGGTGTCGGCGTCGCCGGATTCGGATCGAAAGAGCATCAGAGACTAGATCGAGAGAGGGAGAGCGAGAGAGTGTGGAAGAGAGAACAGACTCGGAAAGAGAGAGAACAGACTCGGAAAGAGAATTAGTATATATATAGCGGCTATTTCGCAAATTTGTCCAAATCCGCGTCTATTCCGCAAATACGTCCACTTAATGTGCCCATTTCGCAAATTTTTTCTTTAAAATTTGACTAATGCGTGATATATTTTAATTAGGGATAGAAAAACCGTTTCAAAAATACTTTGCATTCTAGCTATGTCGAAATATATGTTTGGTCATCCATTAATAAAAGAGGAAATTTGGTCGGTATACCCAATTTCTTTCCCCAATTAACTAATTGTCTCCAAACTGGCCAAATTAGTTATGTCCACCGGAAAACTTTTTGTTTTTGTTGTTTACGTTTTCTCACCTCTCTCTCTCTCTCTCTCTCTCAATGCATTTCCTACCACTCTTGATCATAATGTTAAGCCAGCTGTTGTTAGAGGAGCTGGTTTTCTGTTATAACAGAACTCAATATCGAGCATCTGGGTATGCTCTTTGCCTATAAATACACAACCCTTGTATTGTACCAAAGTGTTTTTCGAAGTAATGAAATTCTATAGTCTGAGAGTTCAGTTTATTCCTCTTCTTTCATTCTGAGTGTTCTTGAGTGTTTAGGTATATTGATTCATAGTTGTAGAATCAATACATAATCTTCCCCCTTTTTTTTCTCTCTCTATTTCAATGCCTTTCTTACCACTCTTGATCATAATCTTCTCCCTTGGTCTCGATCATCATCTTCCCAGTTGTGATCACCGTCTTTCCTCTCACCACGATCATTGTTGAAACTTGAAATGACTGAATCAAACGCAATATGCGAATGTTAGTGTACTTGCATGGCGCTTCCCTCTCGCTTAATTTCTCACTCTTTGTAAGGGTTTTGTTCGTTTTATTAATCATTTTCTTTCTATTGTTGAACTCGATTTTAACCTAGTTTTCATCATTTGTAATGTCTTTTAATACATGTAGTTTCCTTTATTTCTGACTTTGAATCATACAAATGTCAATTCGTGTGAGTATTTTCTTTTATTTTTTTCCGCTGTTTTTATATTTCTCATTGGGATTTTGTTTTATGTGTGCATGTTTGTGTTTTCCAGAAAATAGACAAAAAATTTGGATGATTGTGTTCAGTTCCAACAAAAAAGGAATCAACATCCATCAACAAGACCTAAACAAAGAAGGAGGAAGGCCAAATGGGTTCATCCGAAACCCGGAAATTACAAATTAAATTTCGACGGTGCTCTATCATCAAATGGGCTAGGCCGCTAGGGTCATACGGATTCATAATCAGAAACTGTAAAGGCGATCCACTATACTATGGGGCAGGGCCTTCTCCTATCTCCTCCATTTCAGGCTCTGAAGGTATGGGGGTTTGGATGTAACGGCCCGAGATTATGATTCCCGAGTTACGTTTCGATAGATGAAACCCCTCGTTAGGACCTTGCGCCCCGAGTATAGGTTGGAGGTTTTAAAGCCTAATTTAAATGTTTTCAAAGTGGGATTTCATACCCAAATGCGAAGGGACCGTTGGAATCCCCGGGGAAGTCCCCTGTACCTGTCGTAAGTCTAAGCGTGGAAATCGGTAGTCATGCAAATAGCGAAAACAAGTGTAATACAAGAGGGTGCCACGGCAGAGCCGGGTCAAAACGGAGTCTAAACTGTAAATCCAAAACATAATCTGAGTCTGGTGAAGTCGATAACTCCAGCGCTCACTCTCCGCCGACAAAATGACCCGCGCAATAAGCAAACAACACCTATAGGATGAACATAAATAATACCTAAAAAAATTGATATGGGGCGGGATCAGATCGATGCCCACTTTAGCTCTGCATCCCAACCCTAAGCACACATATACGCTATACCTAATAAAGATGCTTCTAGATGCATGGCGGGATATTAACACACTAACATGCTCCTAAGATCAAGTGCATAATAATAATAAGGCCTTAGCACAGAATACCAAGTGGTATATCCCTCTCCTACCTCCACCCCCTTCCGATAGGGCGGAGACTGGCCAGCTCGTGAATGCATTCATTCATAATAGGGCGGCACGCATGCCTAACCCGCTCCACAATAAAGCCCGCAGGCATCTCATAATATAAGGAAGTGCATGACTCGATTGACTCAGGACGGGACCCGATGAGACTGGGTCGTCCTATGACCCTAGCAATGACTCTAGTTACTTCACAGATAACGGTCGTTCTGTTTACATACGCATAAAGAAATAGGATGATCAACGTATATGCAACCTAGCATGGTACTACATGGCATGCTGATCATGAATGCAACACCTAGTATATCATGCACCTAAAGCAGGGAATAACTCTATTCAATCTGAGTAAGCTCCGAAGAGACTTACCTGGCTATGCAGAACAGCATAATAGGAAGTCTGGCACACATCAATCATAGCACAAGGTATCGCCTAGAGACATATCCGAGCACATATATAAGTTTATGTCTAATCATTCAAGCACTCAAAGCATACATCGCTCAACGAGAATAACAACCATATCACAATCGTCATTTCTTCAAGTTCAATCATTCATCATATTTTCACATTCCCCAATACCATATCATTCTCATTATTCCATTCATCCACATTCATATATTCATAACCATATATTCGCATATCACATAGCTCAAGTGCATCATACTCATCATCTCTTAACGCATAAGTTAACGATAAATAATCTTAACATTTCATCATGCTATTAGTCAACCAATCATGCCATTAGTCCGCACAAATCATGATATTAGACAATCATCACACCAATCATGATAGTTAGTCATCGAGCACATAATTTCCGAGTTAGTCCGAAACCCGTTTTAAAATCCGAATCAACTAGTTAGAAATTCCAATATTTGAAAATGCTCATCAATTTCCTTTCTCCATTTAATGCCGATAACATAATTTAAATTCCCATATTTTACCAGGCCATTATTTATTTATTTTCAATTACTCTTAATATATATCATCTTATCAAAATAACCCAACCCCTTTTGTTTAAATAAAATCAGCCTTCTTAAAATTACCAAAACCGCCCCTTTTCTTTCATAAAATACCAAACCGAGCCTCACTTTGAAAACAGGCCCAAAATCATTTTTAAAAGGAGGATGGAGGAAGACCCGGCCATACAAAAATTAGGCCCAAGCCATTTGTGGATCTCTCCATTCCACTTTTCTGTAAAGCCAAAACCCCATTAAAAAAAGGAAGAGGGCCCCAGCTGATGACATGGATGCGTGGGCCCTCTGGTCTTCTTCTTCCCATTCTGATTGAAAGAACAGAGAGGAAGGCAGACCCTTTGCTCGCCGAAGGAGAAAACAATGGAGAGAGAGGAGGGAGAGCCGCCGGCGGTGGCGCTGATCTCCGACCCCTCGACACACACACAAGACAGAAGGGGAGGGAAGAAGAAGAAGGAAGAGCTCACCGAGGGGCTCGAGTCTCGCCGGAGGTGCGTCGGACTCGATTCGACTCGTCGGCGATTCGATTGGGTTTCGTCGGAGGCCGTTCGAGCTCGCCGGAGACCCGAACTGATTTTTCTTGTCCTGTGGTGGGGATAAAAAGGCTTAAAGATGCGCCTTTACAATTGATTCAGAGCAAAAAGGAGTGGAACAACCCTTACCGGATGCGTGGAAGGGAAAACGGGAAAGAAGGAGATGAAGAAGGGCTCGCGGTCGGCGACCGGCAGCGGGGGCTCCTGGGAGGCGTCGGGTTCAGCTTGGCCGCGTCGGACTGCGGTGGAGGAAGGAGGAAGCTGCTGTGGGTGTCTGGAGGTGCTCGTATGGCGCTCGGGCTCCTGGGAGATGGCATCGGCGTCGGTTTCGTCGGGAGGTGGCTGCTGCTCGGCGAGACAAGGGAGGTGGAGCTGGTGGCCGTCGGGCGTCGTCGGAGCTCGGAGAAACGAGGCAAGGGGAGGTGTGTTTGGAGGCGTGTGGTGGCGGCAAGGTTAAGGAGAAAGGGGGAGCTTTTGTGGGTTTACAATGGAAAAGGGCAATACAATGTGGGTAAGTGTGTGTATGGGGAGAGAGTGCAGAGAGAGATAGAGGATGAAAGGGAAATTGGGCGTTGAACAAAACAAATCAGAGATTGGGAAAGTAAAAGCTATACATTACACTAATTTGGGGCCTAAATTTCAGAAGTGAGAGGGGAGGAAGAGTAAAGAGAGGTAGGGTATGTTTGGCAAAAGCAAGGAACTTTTCGGAACTTTTGGTTTTGATATTCTATAGTCTTAAATGAAATAAATATAAGATTTTAGTTTAATTAGCTTTTCCAATCTTTTGAAATCAAAGCTTTTCAACAGCTATTCACCCAAGCTTTTCGGAGCTTTTGGTTTTTTATTCACAAATTTTTAACAGCTACCCTAACAGCTAGGTTTACCAAACACTATACTAGCTTATTAACATATATTTAACTCAAATAATCCAACAGCTTCAGCTACCCAACAGCTTCAGCTCCTCCAACAGCTACCATTTTACCAAACACACCCGTAGTCCCAAAGGTAAAATCTGGATACCCGGAATTAAATTTCGAAATCCATTCACTCGACCCATTAGATTTATAAAATCCGAATTAGCGAGTTTTTCGTTAAATTTCACTTTGAAATTCATTTTGATTTTCTTTTCCGGAAAAATTAGGATTTAAAAATCCGAGCCTTTACATTGGAAGGGTTTACATGCAGCCCGACTGCTAAACATAACTACACTTGAGATCGAAGGACATAACCTCACCATCATTAACAGCCTCAAAGGCGAAGAGCAGCCAACGGGTGACTCTGAAATGATTGTCTCCGATAGTCTAGTCATGTTTGGCTTCTTCAATTCCATCGTGATTCGTCATGTCTACCGGGAAGCTAACCGTGTTGCGGACTGTTTATCGCACCTTGACGTTGCTTTCCATATCCCATTGGCTCCTGACTATTCCACGCTTTGTGATTTTATCCGTTCGGATGCTCTTGGCTCCTAGGTCTTGTCCTATCAGCCAAATTCTTTTCGTTTAAAAAAAAAAGACTATGGGTTACCTATTGACGGAAGATTTCGCGCTCGTTGTACTATTTGTTACTTCCCCCAAAGTATGTGAAGTTATTAAGGAGGGGTTGCCGGCACCTGAGTTTCTGCTTGACAACGTTTCAGTACAACTAGTTGTTTGAGCTCCACAAAATTCGAATTGAGTCGTTCTATAACTTGTTGGAAAGATAATTCAAAGATCTATAACTTTCATGTTGAACATTTTAACAAATTTGTCCTGCAGCATAGAGAAACTTGAGCTCAAAAGTTGATATCGACCCAAAGTTCTGACTTAGTATCCCTATATTCTGACCTAGAAACACGAAAATTTCAAAGTTACGAAGTTCCGGATTGATATCTGAATCTCTTATAGGTCGGAATGTGCTATATGAGGATAGCATTATGACGGTCAATGGAGCAACCAGAGAAGGAATAGTTGGCGATAAGTTTCGTCGGGGATTTGGAGGATAAGGTAGTGCTGGTGGAGTTAGCCAAAGACAATGGTGAATGACTGAGTGAGGATTGCGATGGGTTGAAGATGTCGATATCTAGACTCTAGGAGGACGGTGAGACTAAAAGAGAGAGACAGGCAAGTATGGTTCATTCATTCTCTTTTTATTGAAAGGAAAAAAAAAATAGTCTCTTCATTAATTATCATCTAAAAATAATCATTAGTTACCTAGACACCTAGAGCTCGTTTGGTTGGCAACCTAAAAACCCAGGAAGTAGAACTTCCCAGGAAGTAGGAGGAATTCCTGTGTTTGATTGGTGTTTTTGAAATTAAAAAACACAGGAATTCAACTTCCCGGAAAGTTGAATTCCCCCAAAATGGAGGAAGTTCACTTACCTAGTCTCCCCTAGGTAAGTTCAACTTCCCCCATGAACTAACTTCCATTTCCTACATTTAATCTCCTAGAATAAAAAATCAACCAAACATATTTTTAGAATTCCCGTCAATTGGAATTCCCGGGAATTCAATTCCCATGAAGTAACTTCTCGGGAATTTCAATTCCCACATTGAACCAAACGAACCCCTATTTTCGAAAAATAATACTCCATCTTATTCAAAATATACGACGTTTGAGTTTTCAACACGTATTTTAAGGAACTAAAAATTAGTACATCCATCTCGCAAAACTTGACATTTTGTTTTTTTGGCACATTTTTTAAGAAGCTAAAAATTCTATAAAATATTTTTTTTAATATTTTTTTATAATTTCATAGATAATTGTATTAAGTATGAAATTATTTTTTTTAAATTAATAAAATCATTGATATTTTATATAGTTTTTATCGTTCTTAAAAAACATGCCAAAAGCAAAACAACATGTTTTGCGAGACATAGGGAGTAATATATTAACTTTTCTATTTTTTTATAATTTAATACTTATTACTAACAAATACGGAGTATTAAGTTATTAAAAAAAGTAAAAAAAGTGAATATTTTATATAGTTTTTAGCTTCTTAAAATACGTGTTGAAAAGTCAAATGACATATATTTTGAATCGGATGGAGTATTTATCTCATCCACCTCAATAATCCAAAAATGAAGTCTATCTTTATTTATGATGAGAAACTAGGGATGTCAATGAGTCGGGTGATGGGTGGATGATCTACTTCCGTCACCCGACCCACCACCAAAAACCCTTCACCCTACCTGACCCATTACCCACTAAATATTTCCCCCGCCCCGTCCATCCATCACCCACCGGGTGATCGGGTGATAATTCGGGTGAAATTCAAAACATCAAATTCATTAAAAAATTTATTGAAAAACATACGTCGAACACATCGACGAATAAACATTAATTAGGAGTTCATTGCATTCATGTTTCCATTTTAATTAGGAGCTCATTGCATTCACGTTTCCATTTTAATTAGGAGTCCATTGCATTGCATATCTTCAAATAAAAATTGCATAACTTACTTTATGACAAGATATTTCCATTTTAATCGTTTGAGATATATCTTGAATTAAGGTTTATGGGTATATTTGTAATTTCATATATAAAATATAATTATATAATATAAGTCGGGTGAGGGGTCGGTTGACGGGTGGGGAATGTCTTCACCCGAATCTGACCCGACCCATCACTCGTTCACCCACCACCTATATAATATCCGTATTATTTCGGATTTTCACCCACTTTTTCGGGTCATGTGAGAGATATCCGTCGAGTGCGGGTGAAATTGTCATCCCTATGAGAAACCCAACTTCACTGGTAAACCTCGAGTACTTGACCAAATCGACAAGAGTTAAACACCAGGTAAACTGACTTGCGCCGACTAACTTAACCTAGAATTAGGAGCAAGCTGAATAAAGTCTGTCTTTTTTTTTATTAGATAATAATTTGATGATCATACAAATCTGACTCCTCAAGAGACCGATAAATTTGACAGACGCCAGATGGCGAATCGTCAATCATACAAAAAAAAAATCTATACTTCCATCGGAAGAAATAATTGTCCTAGTTTAATTGGATAAGTAATTGTCCAAGATGCAGATGAATTTGCCATTTTCCTTTGCAATTGCTTTTTCACGACACGTTTCAATTCTGGAATCGTCTACCATGACGTGGCTTTCGATGGTTTTCTTCTACCTGGCTTCACCGACGTTACCGACTTCACCACCACTTTGTTTATTCTACACATTTGAACTTAGTCGCATACTCACATCATCTTTGCTTCGCTAACAAGAATTAAATTTATTTATGAATAAATAAAGGGTTGAAACCATCAATACGGAGAGTAAGAATTATCCCTACCAGCGTTTAACTGTTTATACAGATTCATCGATCCATCGATCGATCTTACTCTTCATATCTTTACTACCATATGCATATAGGATGAGTGGGACACCGACCCCTCCCGCATCAGCTCAACCAGAAGGAGACAACATCCAGCAACCTCCGGCCAAGGAGGAGCAGGCCAAGAAATGGGGGACGCACGTCATGGGAGCGCCGGCAAATCCAACAACCCACCCGGACAACCAGCAAGCCGCCCTCTGGCAAGCCGGAGACCACCAGCAGCACTACTTTCACCAACAACAGCAACAGCAACAGCCCTACCTTGTGTACTCGCCGGTCGAGAAGCCACCGGCCAACCCCTTTGAGGCCGTCGCCAACATGTTCAACACCTGGAGTCGAAAGGCCGAGACCGTCGGCCACAACATCTGGCACAACTGTAACTTCTCCATCTTTCTCGTTTCCTTCAAATTTCAAACCCTAATTGATCAATTGACCACGATCCGATCCCAAATTCACAATAAATTGTGACCGAAAATGTAGTTTTTCATTTCAATTTGATCAAATTGAGATTGTTAATCATCTGATTTCTGAAAATTGGGGCTGATTATTTGTGTTGGCAGTGAAAACGGGCCCGTCAATATCAGATGCAGTGGTTGGGAAGCTAGGTCTGACAGCGAAGGCGATATCAGAGGGCGGATTCGAATCTCTCTTCAAGCAGAGCTTCGAAACGGAACCTAATGAGAAGCTGAAGAAATCATTCGCCTGCTACCTCTCCACCACCACAGGGCCTGTGGCCGGAACCCTCTATCTCTCCACTCATAGGGTTGCTTTCTGCAGTGATCGGCCCTTGTCGTTCATCGCCCCTTCCGGCCAGGAATCATGGTCCTATTACAAGGTCCTCACATTCAACAACTCACTCTAATCTGTTTGCTTGTCAGCTTTCGATTGAGGTAGTTAACAATCTTAGATATGTGTTCTTGATTGTGCAGGTTATGATGCCGTTGGGACGGATGATGACAGTGAACCCTGTGACGATGAGGGAGAATCCGATGGAGAGGTACATTCAGATCATCACGATCGATGAACATGAGTTCTGGTTCATGGGGTTTGTTAATTTTGACAAGGCATTGCACCACCTGTTGGAGTCGTTGTCGCAATTCCGAGCATCCGAGGAGGCCGGAGCCTGTGTCCAATACCCTAATGTGCCTCAGCCTCCGCCTACCGTGCAGTGATCGTTTACATATCAGTTTGGTTGGAGTTGTAAGATGGGGTTTTCTATCTTTGTAAGATGGGTGTTTCTATCTTGTATATGTATCTATATCTATATTTTGTATCTATATATGTATCTATATCTAGAGCTGGCAATTCGGGGGATCTAGTCGGTTCGGGTCGATCATATTCGGTTGGGTCACTGATGAATCGGGTCAACTTGGGTAAAATTTCTACATCGGGCTTAGTCGGATAGGTCGAATTCGGTCAAAATGAATCTCATATTGGTCGGATTTCGGTCTAAATCAAATGAACTCATTTGGGTTTTCGGTCAAATCGGGTTGGGTTTGTTTAGGTTTCGGTTCAGTATTTGTGTCAGTCTTATTTTGATCAGTACATGAGATTTTTTTAAAATAATATTCCGAGACATAAGATACATTTATGGGATTTTTTTTAATGATTTTTATCTCATTAAACAAGTAGAAGCCATGTTGGATGAATGACTTGTTCCTATTTGGCCACTATTCTACCTAAGTCTTACCAACTCCTTAACCAACTTTGGCTTCACCTTTTGCCTCTCTTAGACCATGTTTATCTGTTACTATTCAAGATACTAAAATTATTACTTTTTTATTCATCTATCTCCGCCACATCAGCATAACATCCTTTTTCCACTTTTTTCAGTTTAACAATAGCATCCCAAGCATCCCAAAATCTATCTTTTTTTACCAATTCAATTTACGAATATACCCTTCTATAACAATTATTTCCAACATGTTTATAATATGATTATAATATTATATTAGTATTTAAATACTAAATCGTAATTATAAAATTTTGATTTAAAATAAAATAGAAAACTTCATTGATTAAAAAAAAAAAGAAATTACACAAAAGTGGAAGAAGAGTTGGTGTGTTTTGAAATGGTTGTGATGATAAGTTTTTATAGCCAAAATCATACTTGCCCACATTTTTACATCCTTCAAACATTTGATGGGACAACACACTTCATCTATACATATCAATAAATCTGCATTTGACGGGACAACTCAATAAATCTGCATTTGACGGGATAAGACATTTCATCTATACAGATCATTTATACCAATGTCACAAATGACTTGACCACATTTTTTAATCCTCCAAACATTCAATGAAGTGTGTTACGAACAAAGACTCGGTATGAAGTTTTGAAAAATGCCAGAAATTTTCGAACACAGTAAAACCCAAATTTGAGCCCAGAGACGATCCCAAATGGCTTAAAAATCTCGTACGTCACGGCGGCTGTGAATTTTGTTCGTGACGCGATTCCCTATCCGGAAAGGTATTATAATAAGCAATCGGACACCGAATGACCAAGATCCAATTTACCGATCAAAATTACAATATAATTACATCAAAATAAATCATTTTTTTCCACATTACGTCGAAACATATTCAAATTTGATGTCTATGTGTAGAGAAAAATGAATCTAGTATTTTGGTAAATTTTTTTTAAACAAATTTTTACATTTTACATAGCAAAATTAGCATTATCTATATATCTATATATAACCTTAATTTAGAAGACTTTGTTTACGTGTCAATCTTAGAGGAGTTTTAGGAATATTAACCAATTATGTTTTTTTCCTTGATTTTTTTATTTCTCCTTTTCTCTTTTTTCCATTTTTTTTTTAATCCTCCATTCTCTTTTATTCTTAACATATTTACTAACAATCTATATATAACCTTAATTTAGAAGACTTTGCTTACGTGTCAATCTTAGAGGAGTTTTAAGAATATTAACCAATTATGTTTTTTCCTTGATTTTTTTATTTCTCCTTTTCTCTTTTTTCCATTAATTTTTTTTAATCCTCCATTCTCTTTTATTCTTAACATATTTACTAACAATCTATATATAACCTTAATTTAGAAGACTTTGCTTACGTGTCAATCTTAGAGGAGTTTTAGAAATATTAACCAATTATGTTTTTTTCCTTGATTTTTTTTTCTCTTTTTCTCTTTTTTCCATTAATTTTTTTTAATCCTCCATTCTCTTTTATTCTTAACATATTTACTAACAATTGGGCTTAATTCAAAACATTGAATTCAATCTAATATAACCATTAGGCTTAACTCACATTTATGTATTAACTATTGAGTTTAATTCAAAACATTGAATATAATTATTAGTTGTGACACATCACATTTAAATGCATGATTCAGATTTAAAAGTTTCTAAAAAATTTACAATGATATTGATATTATTATTACTGGGTGATTTAAAATATCTACATTTATGTATTATACTTTAGACGAGATATAAAAAAAATTATTTCAGAATTATAAGATACATTTATGGTAAAATTTTTATTTTATCTTAACTTTTATTAGTATTTTATAATATATTTATATATATTATTAATATTTTAGTTTTAAAAAACCGCGGCATGGCGCGGGAATTGTACTAGTTTGAATTTAATTTACATCGGCCAGATTGCATCTCAACCGTCCGTGGCTTTCAATCTGAGCCGCTCGTCCCCCAGCCCGTGTTGTGGCGACACCTGTCCGCCCCTGCTGCAGCTTTGCGTCAGGCCGGCCAGTGAGCTTGCGCCAGCTGTCGATTGGGAAAATTGGCATCGATGCCAATTTTGCTCCCCACAAGCATCCGAAATCCCCTCTCCTCTATATATATATATTTTTTTTTTTACCTTTAGCATCCGAAAAAGATCCCCGATAAACCTGCTCTTAAAGACACATTTCTTGCCTCATTCAGCCACTCCACACGCCAAAAATCAGAGAGGAAAGAAGAAGAAAAGAAAGAAAAAGAAAGAGAGAGCAAGTTTGCCCTATCAACCTTGCCACCTTCAAACACACATAACTCACTCCTCCCTCAACCAAATTAGTGTTTGCTCGGATTAGGGGTGGAATTGGTACAATACCAATTAGTTTTTTTCGTTACCACGTACCAACCAATTATAATTGGTAATCCTAAAATCCAAACCATTACCAACCAATGAAGGGGTTATACCAACTGAATTGGTTACCAATTAAGTTGGTTGGTACGTGTTGGTAATGGTATTTTACCATGTTTTGGGTGTTGATGAAAAAAGCACACAAATAATCAAAGACAATACAACTTAAATAAAATTTAAAATTTATAAGTAGCAACAACATAAATATGTAAATTGTTCATACATTTAAGCACAAAAGCAATATAAAGACTTAAATTGTCCCGATAATATTCAAAATAACATGTCCACTAGCTTCCGAATAAAATTTAGGTTTTAGTCTGATCTGAAGTCGAGCTAGTATTCCTCCATTGATTAAATTTTTTTATGTAAAAATAACAAATATAAAAAGAAATCAACTTAATAGGTAATACTAGTACCAAAAATAAAATAACAAATAAAAAAGAAATAGGAAATACAAAGTACTTATTAACTTGAATAATAAACAACAATAACAAACAACAAGTCTTATAACCCAAAAAAAATACTCCAACTTAATGTAATCTTAAAACAATTAAAATATAATTACAAAAATACCTAAATGTATATTGGTAGTAGTTGGTTGGTAATTACCGTACCAACCAATTGCAAATCGGTTGGTAATGGTAATCCCAACTTTCCCGTTTCGATTACCATTACCGTACCGACTTCTGACAATTGGTTCGGTATACCGACCCAATTAAATTGGTTACCAATTTAATTGGTTCGGTTGGTACGTGTTGGTACGGTTTTCGTGGGAAATTTTCCCCAGCCCTAGTTCGGATAGATACTCTATTATCTTAAATAGCTTATTTTTAAATTATTATTAATTCATGTTTTTCAAAAAATAAAATCATGTAAAACATCAAGTTTTTAATTATTACGTAGTATTTTTTTTTATCTCTCAAAGTAAATATATTTTTCAAAAAATAAATTAGTGTTGTATAAGAGCATCTTCCCTCGTTTTGGCAGGCTATATTTCATATATATTCTCTTTTGGCCTATTATACGGTTTTATTGTTCCCACCGTAGGCTAGTTTTGGCAGGCTATATTTCATATAAATACTAATATAATTTAAAACTTTCACATCTCATTTCCATCACTCGATTCTATCTTTAGGACATTAAGCAACATAATACTTAGTTTTATTATAATTTTGATGAATCTATAGTAAAAAATATTAATGTCATTTTCTAAAAATATTATTTATGCAATGATAATTTAAATATGTCAAATATTATATTAATATCGAAGAACTCTTGAATATCTTTGCAATACTACAACTTTTATTTTTAATTAAAAATCATAACTATATAATATATAGATTTATAATTTTATTATTTATAGAGTTATATAAATATTAAACACTTAAAAATAAATAAATAGCATTTGACCTTCCAAAAGAGGAAGCCAAATTTAGCATTTGTTTTGGAAATAGACCAAAAACAAAAAGGCTAAAATAGGTTTTGGCCTAGGGTGGGAGTAAAATTAGGTCAAAGGCCCAAAACCCATTTTTTGGCTTACCATGGGAGATGCTCTAACCTAAAAACACCAATTTATCTTCAATATTTTTAATTTCTCTAAACACAAATATAAGTCATTTGAAAATGATAAGATCTCTCAAGTAAATTGAACACTCAACTTGCTATCGTTACGGCATCTAATCACCAAATCACAATGCCATCACCAATTTTCGATGTCAGTAGAGCTAAAGAGGACTAATCGAGAAAATAATGTAGGAAAGGACGAGATCAACGACCAGGGCCGGACCTGAGATTTTTCATGCCCGAGGCGAGTTTTCAAAATAGGGCCCCTACCAATTGATTTTAATCTCAACCAATTCAACTTGTTTTAGGTGCACGAATACACAAATCTATTGTCAGCATATGAAAGTTTATGGAAAAATCCATGTGAAATTATGAATGTCGTTGTAATCACAATTTAGTGATTGATAACAGGGGAAAGAATATGGTCAGAGAAGAAACAGATGAGATGGGATGAAGATGACAAAATATGAATGAATAGAGGTAGAAGGGCAATTTTTCACAATTTATTATTAGAATCACCAAGCCTAATATGACAGTTTTGCAAGAAACCGTGAACACTATTGGAAACTTTTAAATGTTAATTGTAGCATTTAACAGTTAACACTACGAGTAATTGATACAAACATGACATCTACTGTTACATTGAAGAAGTGAAGGGAAAACATTATTTGCCTTATAAATTATAATAATGCAGGAAAACAAAATCAAACCCTAAATTAAAATCATCTGGAAACCCAATATTTGCCTTAGAGAAAAAAGGGGGCCAATGGACAAAAATTGAGGGCTGGGAATCGAACTTGCGCTCCTTGCAAACCCAACAAAAGACTTTCTGTCCCTCAACCATTGAGCCAAGTCACTTCTTTGTCTCATATCCCACTTTAATTTTATATATTATAAATATACCTTATATAAATATGCAATATGGGCCCCCTAAGCTGATTGGGCCCGAGGCGATGGCCTGTTGGGCCTCGCCTCAGGTCCGGCCCTGTCAACGACTCGGAAACTCGCCGACTTCGGATGTCGATGGTGACAAAGTAGGCTAAACAACTTGAATAGTGATGGATAATTCATCGTCACTTACTTTCAGAAACAATGAAGACGACCGTGTATTTGGTGAAAAACTCTCCATGCCAATAATAGTACCGGGCAAAATTGCAAAATAAGGATGATCTGGTAAAAGACAAAGGCCACCGCAGCCCAACGGACTCTCTCTCTCTGGTTGGTCGCTGACTCGCTGGGAATCCTACAAGTCTGATCTTTTCAAACAACCCAACCAAAGCCTTTACTAATTATTTTATTATTTATTTTCCCGTGTTTTGATTTCTCTTCACCTGCAAATTAAAATTCCGCAACTCGAAGCAACACTGCAAGCAAAAACGCCCAATCGGCTGCCCGATTGACTTCGCCCGTCTCCATTTCTCTCCGTTTGCTCTTCAAATCCCTCCCAGATTTCGTCTTGACAGTTTCCGGAGGAAGATAAGATGACTGTGTCGCCCAATTGGGAGCTCAGCGGCTGCTGTAACAAGCAACAGAAGGCGTTCATCATCACCATTGCTATCTTCACCGTCGTCATCCTCGCGGTATCTTCTTCTCTCTTCTTCCTTTGTTTTCCTTTACTACGGAATCGTTGCCGCTTGATCTCGCAATGCTTGATTGTTTCGCCGGTAATTTTCGCCCAAATTCCCTCTTTCCGACGCCGTGTTTGGAAGTTGGATGGCGAA
The DNA here is from genome assembly GCA_037127255.1 of Persicaria tinctoria. Classification (NCBI taxonomy): domain Eukaryota; kingdom Viridiplantae; phylum Streptophyta; class Magnoliopsida; order Caryophyllales; family Polygonaceae; genus Persicaria; species Persicaria tinctoria. The sequence goes on along the minus strand of JBANSL010000007.1, from coordinate 10,691,404 downwards.
ATTGAGCTTGATCTCGGTGTGCTTTGCGTGGTTTCTTTGCGTTCTTTCTTCTGCTGTAGATTTGGTTTCTAAATTTGAAATCCAGCGGTTTTCTTGCTAAGACAAAACTGGAATGGAATGGTCGCGTTTGTGTTGAAATTGCAGCACTGTGTTAGTTCGGAAAACGAAATTAATAACATGAAATGAAATCAATCGAAGTCAGATAGTAAATTGTTTCCTTTTTTGGAATTCTAACTTCTTGAAGCCCTAGAATTTCTTCTTCAACCGTAGCTGTTTTATCATTGAGTCAAAAAGATTTAGTTGGAGGGCTATCAAGGTGTATTCAACCAATGACCTAGTAATTGATTTGGATTTTCATAGCATTATAGAGATTATAAATTTTTATATGTATATTTGAGATGGCTAATCTAAGTGCGCTACGGTAGCCATTTTTGGTTCAAAGAGGGCAAGGGCTAAGTCAGCCTTTCTTTCACTGTGTCGAGTTTGGGGAAATACTTTTTTCATGTGCTCATTCTACAATCTACATTGTCTAAGACTTGTTAGTTGTTATATGATTGTTTGCTTTGCGGTTGAATTTTATGTGCTGATTTGTTGCCTATTTACGACAGTTATGGAGGACGTTTCTTCTGACTCCTTTCAAGTTGATTACTGTATTTCTTCATGAAGCAAGTCATGCACTGGCATGTAAACTAACATGCGGTCAGGTACTGTGCTCGCTCTTCATCTGCTAACTTGTATATACATACTCAGTTTACAAAATAGAAATAGAGACAATCAATTCATATGTCTTTCCAGATTAAAATGCTAGGCAACAATGAATAACTCTTGGTTTAATTGGTCATCATCCTCATGGATGAATTGCAGTTTGATCATTTGAGTTGCATATTAGTGAACTATACCATATATAAAATTACACAAACCAAAGTGAACTGTTCTTTAACTGGCTATTAAATGCAGGTGGAAGGTATCCAAGTTCATGCTAATGAAGGTGGTGTTACACAAACTCGTGGTGGTGCATATTGGTTGATCTTACCTGCTGGATGTAATTACTTTGCCTCTGGAAAATTGATTGTTTTTTACCAATTATGTTATGCGCTTTAATAAATGATTTATTTCCTTGTAAGCATGTCCACATAAGGTTTGTCATAATGCGTAATTGCACATAAAGCTCGGGTGCTCTCCGAATGCTTTGTTGACATTTTCTTTACCTCCTTTCGTGTGCAGATCTTGGCTCATCATTTTGGGGAATGTTGTTGGTGCTTGCCTCCACCAATCTGACGACGGCAAGGATTGCAGCTGGTTGTCTTGGTGTTGCTCTTCTCATTGTGCTTTTCATTGCACAAAATGTAAATATATTTGCACTATAATAATTTTGCACACTAATATTACAGTGAAAAAAAATTCTTAAATCTAATTAAGTACTCAAAATAATCCGACAAGTTGCTAATACATATATTTTCTCTTAAACAGTGGACACTACGAGGACTATGTATCGGTAAGTACTCACAAGCTTTACCTTCTATTATTCCTGTATATGTGCAACCAAATCTTTCTTTTATAGTATTGACACTGAAAAATTATGATTGTTCAGGATTTATAGTCTTTCTTGCTGTAATTTGGGTATTACAAGAGATGACTGCTGTACACATCCTTCGGTATGTCATTCTCTTCATTGGTACGTCATCCTTCTTCACCTTTCTGGTTGTATCTACAAGAATTCATTTTCGTCAATTGATTTTCTCTGTATCTGACGATAATGGTTTTCTCATTCTACCCTTCTTATTTTTCATGATTTCAGGTGTGATGAACAGCTTGTTCTCAGTTTATGGTAATCATCAGCCAACTTCTTGCATATTAGCTTCCTTAGATTAAGCAGCTAGATCAAACTGCCAACATTGCATTCCTTTTTATCCCATGAAACAGATATCTACGATGATCTAATCTCTCGAAGAGTTCACTCAAGTGATGCTGAGAAATTCGCTGAAATCTGTCCTTGCCCTTGCAACGGTGTTGGTTGGGGAATCATCTGGTAAGTGATCTCAAGCATCCCTCACCTCTACCCTAAACAAAGTTTTCTGTAGGATTTGTTGACGCCATTTCTGGAAGCTTGAAATTTGTCAACCATTGATGGCTTTTCTCTATTGTTGTGTGGCAGGGGAATGATATCATTTGTATTCCTATGTTGTGCCATGTATCTGGGGCTTGTCATTCTTTCATGACCACTTTGTTTCTGCGAGGCATCCTTGTTCTATACATATCAGGTATGCTTGCACTGTCGCGCACATTTTAGTATCATCACGAAACAAGCATATGTTTACACAGGGTTTGCGGTGAAGGGTGGAAGGTAGATGCAAATTGTAATGCTCATAGGATATCTGATGTGATTCATTACTCGGGTTTCTGGTACCCGCTCATTCAAACATCGTTTGTATATTATCATTTGACTCAGTGTTCATTCTTTTTCGACGCCTTTTTCTTTGATTGAATTGCAGACCGTGTCATTTTAGATGGTATTGGTATAGCTTTTGATTAGAGGATTAAAGATGTGAACTTGATTATGAAACCGCGTACCATTTGTTGTAATTGTCAAGGCCCTTATATGGTGTATAGAGGTTTTCAAGTTGGTGGTGTTTATGGGACTTTTCTCTTTCGACATCCCGAGACGTGGTCAAACTGATGTTCATGCTAGGCAGTTTCTGTACGGATAATCTAGGAAATGGTCAAGTCTATGTTCATACTTTGGGGATTCTCTTCAGATATAGAGACGAATATCTCACTTGATTTCAACGAATGCCCGAATCACATGACCTGAAAACCGGATGGAAACGTCTCAAGGTTTGTAGAGAAGGATGAGTTGTTTCTATACAAAATTACCACTACCTACATGTTAGTGGTAATTTGCCCCAATGGTACCTCAGAGCAAATTACCCCGAGATTTGAAGTTTTTCCTTCCACGACTTCTCTTTCCTCTCATCCTCTTTCCTTCTCCATTTCTCCTTTGTCCTGATCACATTTCGCCTTGTCGTGGTGATCGAATCAAGATGGGGCTGCTGAGATGTGGTTCGAGTTGTATTGGATCTTCTCTTAGTCTGGTGATCTTTGAGTTTGGTGAGCGAGGGAGGGAACAGACGAAGGGCATCAGGCGAGCGAGAGAGGAGGCCGACAAGAGGGTAGTTGTTGTCATTGGGGGTGTTGCTTCTTCTAGAGGTGGGATCCATTCTTCATCTTCGTTGGTGTCAGATTCGATGTTCATTCTCCTTTACAGCTCTGACTTCGGCATTGAGAAAGCATAAAAAGGAGGATAGGTCCGACTAGGGAGAAAGGAGAAACACGAGAGGGACACTTGGGATTTCAATGAGACTACTTATTCTTTTGGGATGATGGTGTTTTTTGGCTTTGCAAGTTTTGGATTATGATAATTTTGTTTCTAAATTAAAGATCGAGAGATTTTATAATGATACATACCCTCAACACTTTTATAATAATGTCGACTCTCATCATTGTTATAAGAGTATCAGCATTCATAGGGTTACCCCACCCATCTCTCTCTTCGTAATATTTTGACACCTCATTCTTCAGTAACTCTACCCCATCTTTTAAGAATTTTAACTTTTATCCCACACCCATAAGTTTACCCCATTACTATTTTTTTAACTTTAATTATACCCCACCACATATTTTAACCAATCAAAACTTAACCCACTTAATAAAAAAATAAAAAAACAACACTTTTATTGATTTTAGAAAATTAAATGGGATGGGGAGGGGATGAGTTTAACCCATTCCACTAGGGTTGCCCCTTCCCCTTGGTGAAATGGGTTTTATTCCACATCCATAGGTTTACCCCATAGGAGGGATGGGGGAGGGTTAAACCCATGGATGCTGATGCTCTAATAGACCAGCATCGTTATAATCGCAATTATCTTCAACACTGTTATAATGGTGTTGAAGTTATGTGATAATTTATTAGCACGTTCTAAAAAAAACGTTCTCGGTTGGGATGAAGATAACAGTTTTGCTACTTTATTAGCACGTTCCCAAAACTTTGATTATTTTCCTTATATTTAAAAGTGGATATTTTTTTTTTGTACAACTCATTTACACAGATGAGGTTATTTTAATTAGTCTTATCAACTATTTCTCACTTGAATATATAAAGTATTTTTATTTAGTTTTGATCATAAATTTAATCATTTTAACTTATTTTTTAAATCATTTCTTAGAGTTCATGCATTTTTTTTATATAAAAATCTTTAATAATCAACATTATTAACCTATATAGTTACAATACATGTTAAAAATATTTCTTTAAAGAAATGATTTAGGTGTCATTAGTTAAAGATGATTATTTAAGGCCAACTAAGAGTATCCTTATGAATGATTTTAAACATGATTCCCATCGACTTAGTGATTAAGATTTATAACTTTATCTACCATTAGATTGATTTCACAAAACACATTAGGGGTGGGTATGGGACAAGATGGAATTTGAATCGTCTCACGTCCTATTTTATGTAATTTTTGCGGGATGAGATGGACCGTCCCTCTAATAAAAAGAAAAAAAAATGTCTACAAATTCGTAATTTGTTGAGTATTATCTTCCAGCACTTGAATATCAATGGTAGACCAAATCTAATCGGTTCTGATATTTGCACGGCGATCTTCTCGCCAGATGCACGGTGTCGGTGCCGGCTTCTCAAATCGGCAGACACTGATGCTGGACCCGGACTCCCAATTCGGCAGGCGTGGTTGAGGGAATCTGCAGCTTTCGTCACATCAGTCAAATCGACTGGAAAAGCTGTCACCACCCTGCATGCCGGTGCCGGACTCCGGATCCGGTTCGGTCACATCGGTCACATCGAGTGAAAAAGCTGCAGATTCCCTACAGCTTTGCGTCATGGTCTGCCGGTGTCGGTGTTGAGTTCCGAGTCCGGCATAGGGGGTGCCGGTGTATTATAAAAGGAAGGATCCCCTCCCTCACTTAGTGCACCACACATTCCACTCAACTCTACCACCTCTTAGTCTCTTACGCCGCGGTTTTAGCTAGAGAGCTCCAACAAGCCCGGAATACCGTCTTAGGAGAAATGCCGAAGTTCCCGAACCTGTTAGATCGGTTTATTCGAAGTTCGAGATCGTCTTCACCAGCGACTCTGCCTCCCGATGAGTGTGCAGCTTCACAACCCGCGCCGAACGATCCTAGAGAGCAAGCTGCCGCGGAGGTAAGTATTGATTTTATGTTAAGTTTATGTTACTATTGGTCAACGTTTAAATGAAATAAAGATAAACTGTAGGGTATATTGATAAAATTAGATATAAAATATTGTATGTTTAGTTTATGTTAAGTTTATGTTATTATTAGATATGGAATATTGATAAAATTAGATATGAATTTTTTAATGCATGAAAATGAGATATACAATTTTTATTTCATGAAAAATAGATATGGAATTAGTAATGCATGAAAATTAGATATAGATATAATTATGCATGAAAATGAGATATAGAATTTTTATTTCATGAAAAATAGATATGGAATTAGTAATGCATGAAAATTAGATATAGATATAATTATGCATGAAAATTAGATATGGAATTCTTAATGCATGAAAATTACATATGGAATTTGTATTGAATGAAAATGTAGATAGGGAATTTGTAATGAAATTATGAAAGTACATAATTTTGATTTATGTGGAATGTATGAAAAATAAATATTTGCAAGGAATTTATGTTAACACGTGGAGAAATATGATTTATGGGCAAATATGAAATTAGATAATGTAAATTTATGGAATTTAAATGGAAATAGCTGCAGATGGAATATAGATATGGAATTTATGTTCACCTAATGGATATGGAATTTTATAATGCAGATGATGAGGAGGGCCGTAACCCAGCGGGAACGGGTTAGGCCAACGGCCTCTCTGAAGAGAGGTGATAGGCCGATAGAGTCGGCGAGAGCCAACACATCGGCCATTAGACAACCATCAATAGAGCGACCGATCCAGGAGCCCGCAAGGGCAAGCACGTCGTTTCTCGGGCGGGACGATGAGGATTTATGTGAGGACCCCGCGGACCATGGAGACGCACGCTGGGCAAAGCGGTACGCGAGTCGACCTACACCACCAATCACCCCCGATAGGCAAAAATGTCGAACGGTAAACCGCCTCCGCCATCTTCTTCCGGTAACGCCATTTCCTCCGATGTTAGAATATGGATTTCGAATCGAAAACATTGTAGTTGAACCAGGGCATCGCTTCTTTATATAGGCTTTCGAACTTACCTCGGGCATTGGATGCCACACTAGGAGTCCGACAAGGGCATATATTATGCCGGTTTGGGAGTTCGGCAAGGGCATACGACTCTGCCGATCTTGAAGTTCGGCACCGGCACTGTGCATCTGGCGAAAAATCGCCGTGCAAATAACAAAAAGGAATCTCGTTGAAGATTTATATAAATTACTGTCATAGTGTCATATATGGACAAAAGATGTTAATGGTATTGGGTGAATGAATTCTATACTCCCTCCGTTTGGTAAAACATCTCACTTTACTATTTACGCACACATTTTTAATTAGGAGATAAAAACTATATAAAATATCCAGTATTTTTAATATAATTTTTTTAACAATTTTGTACTTATTATTAATAAGTACAAACTTTTTAAAAAAATTATAAAATAAATAAATATTTTATATAGTATTTATCATTCTAAAGAAGCGAGCGTCGGAGCGTGAATAGTAAATGACGTGTTTTTGCCGAACGAATTGAGTAATAACTAACAAACAGATTCGGGTCGGACCTAAGATTTTACGGGCCTTAAGTAAGATTTGAAAATGGGCCCTAGCTTGTATATACGGATACCAACATTTCGTACATGGACCTCATCATCTTTTTTCCCACGTGAAACTTATTACTATTGGCAAACATAATACAAATTTCTCCACCGACTAATTTGATGATCTATTTAGATATGGTTATGGGTCACGGAACATGATATGGATTTAAGAGTCAACGGGTGAGATGGGTGATGGGTGATGGGTTCGGGTTAGGATTGAGAGTAGGTTGACTTGTTGATCTGACGGGTTATGACCCAATGAACAACGTATACTCAACAGTTTTTTTTTTTTTTTTTTGAAAAAAATGTGTTTTTAAAAGTAAATTTGTAATTATTATGTAGAATAATTCATATTCATAACAATATATTAACTAATATGCGCATAACGCCTAAAAACAATTCATATTCCGAATAATCCTTTTCATTCCTAAAAACAAAATCCTGTACCAAACATGTCCATGTTTTAAAAAAAACTTCAGATTGCTAAAATGAATGAAAAATATAAAATGGGTCACATGAAAAATAATCTATTCATTTCAGATCTAATAACTTGGCCACATGAGGTAAGTGGACCTGAGGCGATGTCTTGTTGAACCTCACCTCAAGTATGGATCTACTAACCACACATATACGAGTAAAAATATAAAATGGGCATATGTATTAAGAATGAAAAATTCATCCCTGGGCATATGTTTTTTTTGAAACAGAGAGTTGTTTCACATTTACAAGACATGATGAATAATTTATGTATAGCCTAAATGTACAACAATGAAAAAAAGGTCCTGGACTGATCTGGAATGATAGATAATTTCATCCTGCACAATTTTTTTTTAGAACGAGATTCAATTTTTTTTTTCCAAATCTTGTGAAAATAATGGAACCGAGGTTTGTTAGATTTGTGCAAGCTATGTGGGATATGATTAGTAATTTCTTGTATAGGCCAAAAGTAGAAGTGTACAACAATGAAAAAGAGGGCCCGGGAGTAATAAACGTAGTTATACAAGTACAAGGTACCAAAAATAAATGAGTAAATTACACATAACTACCCATAAATTATAGTACTTTTTACATAACCACTCATAAAAACATAAATTACAGTAAACCACCCATAAATTAGTTATCTTTTCATAAGACCACTACCCATTAAACCTTAATTTGTTTTGTTTAAAAAGATTAAAATACCCTTAATTCAAGTTTATTTGTATTTAGGGCCTGTTTGGTATCGATTATCGGGAATGAAAAATCGGTAATCGGAATGGATGATTACCGTTTTAGTGTTTGGTAAGACGAAACCCGGAATTAAATTGATTACCAGTAATCAAATCATCCCCAATTTCTATCCCTTTTCATCCCCCGGCAAAAGGAGGGGGATCCCTCCCACTACAAAAAAAAAATTAAATTTGCAACGCTTTATAGCTTCGACCGGAGTGTTGCGTGGCAATTGATACCCTTTTGCCACGGGAGTAGCCACGAGAGGCGTTGTATCGCCAAAAAACCCAAATATGTAGCTTCGGGATGTAGTAGTCGTGACTAACACACACAAAAATAGGAATTTGCCACGCATCGTAGCAACGGCAAGAGTCTTCCGTCGCGAATGGGTACACTTTTAGATATGGCGTAGCGGTGGCAAGGGCATGCCGTAGCAAACCTCCGTAGCAAAAAACAAAAAAAAATGAAATTAACTTCAAAGGGGAATAAAACCGAAAGTCGGACCCAAATTCAAAGTCGGGACAACATTTCATCGCTCTCAAACCCTAACCCCCAAATCTGTAACCCAAACCCTAACCCCCAAATCCTTAGGAGACCTTGCTCCGGCGGCCCCTAGCTAGTGAGCTATTGTGAAGGGCAGACGGTGACGGCAGCCTACCGGAGCCTCAACTCCGTCTGTCCATCGTCATCAGCATGGGTAAGCTTTTCATTGCTAGTTCTCACCAATAATGGAACTCTAACCTTCAATCCCTAACCAGGTCGATTAGACGCATTCTCCCCCATCTTTTCCCTCGAAGAAGCTGACCGACCCAAGAACTGAAGAGAGAAGGTCGCCGGTGCCAAAAATCGTAGATCCAGGTCGTCGGAGACCCACGTATAGGGGAGTTTGGGTAAAATCTCTCTCCCTTATTTCTCAGATCTAGAGCTGTTGAATTTGTTCGATTTTGATTTAGATTTGAGAATGGAGGTATTGAATGAGTTAGTGCTTGATACCCGTTTAGGGTTTGGGTTTAATTTGGGGAAAGTGGTCGGGTTTGCTAGAAAATTTAGGGTTTTTTTTCTTCTGAAAAGAGTACGCTGGAATTGATTCCGAATTTGTGCCAAAGTATTTAGAATTTGTGTGATTTCACTCTCCTTGATTTGTCAGAGTATTGTTGCTCAATATATTTATAATTCTCCCATGTGTGTTTTGATGTAGATTTGACAATGGAGGTGGTGAATGACTTAGTGTTTGAGTGTACAAAGCTTTTGCTAAGCTTAATTGGATTTTGATTTTGATTTTGACGTAGGGCGCTTTGATTCTCCATTTAAACAAGAGCTGCAGAGCTGTAGACGGTAAGATCTGAATTTCGGATCCTGAAACAATTTGATTCTCTCTGTCTTCTCCTGCTCAATATACTTGACTATGAAATGAACTCTTGACACCAAAATGTTATCCACTGCAACCATGGATCCTCCATACATTGCAGTTGTGTTGCCTTCATTTTTTGTCGTAGATGAATAATTTATTAAGAGATTACAGTAAAACAAGAAAGAGATTTTATATGGTATATAGCTAACTGAAATGCGGATTCATTTATTTTGATGTCAATTGTAAGTGAATGTTTGTTTGATATATCCTTATGAATGACTTGTTAAGTTGAGTAAGTTAAGATTTTGTCTTCAAAGTTGGTAGCTTTCTGTTATAAGGTTGCTATTATTGATGTCTTATAGTGTCGACTGTTACTAAATGTAGTTATGTATACATAAAATATAATTATCTGAATGTATTAATGTCTTATAGTGTCACCTGAGCACATTTCTCATGCTCATCTTTGTTTTTGTCATCAAGGAGAGTCCACTTCAGTTCTTGGGCGTAACGTGAAGAGAGTTATATTATTTCAACCCAGGTGGCTCGTGAGGTAGCCTTTTGATTACAATCTTTGTTTTATTTTATTCTCGTTGTTGTAGTTTTACGATCTTGTGAATATATTTGAGCTCAATGGTTTGCCATCAGAGGACAATCCTTATATATTCAATATTGATTTTGTGGATAGGGGTGCATATTCAGTGGAGGGCATCTTGACCTTGTTTGCATTCAAGTGCATGTGCCCATCAGGTAAATCATCTGCCACTTTTGTGGGTTGGTTGCTTTTCTTCTTTGGTCTATAACTGGATTGTTAGAAACTCTGCTTTGAGCTTTCATCTGAATTGGCAATGCTACTAAAATAAGTAATTAAGAGAGAGAATGAAGATTAAAACTAACACAAAACCAACAAGTTCTCCTGGAATTCAACTTGAATCCAGGAAGAGATCTTCAATTACTCAAAAAACTCTCAAAGGAGACACAACCCTATTTTAGAGGTAGAAAATGATTAACTAGAAAAAGTGACCTAACACATAATAAGATGGAAAATACCTCATTTATTTGACTTGTAAAAATGCCTTATTTTCTTCATAAAAAAATGAAAATAACTTTTACTAACTTTAGGCTTGTGTAAGGGATTTTTTTTTTTTTTAACTACCAGTATATGCAACCTCATTCTTCTTCTTCTTCTTCTTCTTTCATGAAACATAACAATTTGAGGATAAAATGCCATTATAACTTGATGACCTTATTTTCACACAGAGTGGGGTGATATGCTGTTAAGTCTTACTTGGAGCAGATTCTTTCCCATTGCGTCATGCAAGCCTGTAAGTGTTTCACTGATTTCAATCTTCTGTCTATTTGCATCTGTTATATATTGTATGGTCAACAATTCACATCTAGAAGATGGTTAAGAAGTCAATAATTGTTAAAGAAATATTTTGGTCCAAGTTAAAGGTGACTGTTTGTTATTAACATCTTAATTTTATTGGTATAGTTAGGACAAAGGGATAAGCGTAAGAAGTCAATAATTGTTAAAGAATAACTGTAAAAATATATAATCAAAGAGAAGCAAGAGAGGTCAAAACAGTAGTTAGCAGTTTAAAACATTAAAACCATTTGATGATAAAATGCCATTATATCTTTTCTTCTTCTTCTTCTTCTTCTTTCATGAAACATAACAATTTGAGGATAAAATGCCATTATATCTTTTCTTATACACCCAAAGTGTGTATAAGAAAAGATCACCAATAAAATTCATTTAGAAAACTACCCAACACACAAGTTGTAATACCAATAAAATGTCAAGTATTAATTAATGGTCATATCTTCCCATCTCAAGTGTAAACTGAAAGAAGGTGATTTTAAAACATTAAAACCATTTTTTTTAAGAAACCGACAATCTATGTGCCATAATCCAACATTAATAGATAACCATTAACCAAACACTCAATAAGACAATACCATAGGATTAAACAACTACGACATAAAGATTTAAAACCCTCCAACAACAAAGGAAGTCAATAAAACACAATACGAATAAACCAACACAACACATTCAAATACAAGTCTATCGTAGAAGGTAGCGAAAATGGGGATGCGTGGACGATCTGGTTCCATTCCACTCGAAGTGTGGGCGCATCTCACGGGCACGATAATCATGCGTATCCCCGGTCAACGGGAAGTGGACACTATAAGTTGGAATATTCCCAATTCATTGACCATGCTCAACTACCCGACCTGTCCAATACCCATCGAGGGCGCGGCAATCGACTCGGTCATCGATCGTGTAGACAAGCTGATACCTAACCCGAGGAGGTCGTAGACGTAGTCGTCCAGCCTGCACTACTTCCGCAAGTGGCTCATTGTCTTCGGTTGTGAGGGTGACGTACTCCACTTCATAGTGGCTTGGATCCACTCTCCTTAGAACGGTCGCCTCGTACAAGGATCCTAGCAGCCCGCCTTCTGCCCCTATGACCTCCACTCTTTGATTTGGCCGGTATGGCCCCGGCATTGGTGCTGCATACAAAATAAACACAAGTTAATTTAGGGATACATGTAAAAAAATGAATACTAAACCGAAAAAATCAGTGATTAACCTATGTAATCATACCCTTCGTCCGAGCTGTTGGACGATATAACAATGGGGATGGGGCGGGGAGGGAGGCCGGATGAGGAGCCGTGGTGGTTTGAAGAGTATTCCATATTGTTGAAGGGGAAAGGTTTTTGGGAGATATGCTTCAATTGCAAGGATGAAGGGGTAGCAATCTGTAGGTAGAGCTGATCAAAATCGGTTCGAACCGAATTTTTCGACCGAACCGAACCGAAATAACCGGAACCAAACCGAACCGAGGGATTTCGGTTTAGGTTTTCGGTTCACGAAATTTTAATTTTCGGTTTTAGGTTCGGTTTGTATTCGGTTTCGGTTAAACCGAAAAAAACCGATTCTTTTTTTTTTTAATTTTAATTTGTCCTAATTCCTTACACGGTTACCCTTAGGTTTAAGTCCATGCAGTGTGCCTCACCTCCCACTCCCCTGAGTCTCGAGTCCCAGTTCGCCTTTTGTCCTCAGTCCTCACGCAGGCTCGTTGAATTGCTTATGTCCATCACTGTTGTATTGTGCAGGGCTGTGTACTGTAGGGCTGTAGCCGGTTGTTCAAATGTGCAGGGCTGTCCGGATGTGTGTGTAGGGCAGGGGCTGTTCAAATGTGTAGGGTTGTCCATCTGCTATGGTTTGGTGGGTGTTCTATTTAATCTTACTACATAAACCAAGGGCAATATATCTATATAATCTTCCATCTTTTTTTTCCTTCCATGTACGTGGGTGTCCATGTGCTATGGTTTCATGGGTGTTCTGCACAAATGGAAAAAAAAAAACCAAACCAGGTTCGGATCGGTTTTAGGCCTTTGATCAGCCCTATCTGTAGGGGAGAGGTTAAGACTTAGTAGCATATAAATACATTGAGAAATTATGGTTTTGGAAAAAAAAAATATGGTTTTGCCCAATCTTCAACATGTGACTTTGTTGATGCTTTGTAGTTGCTTTTTAAAGCATGTGAGCAGCTTTTTTGCTCCTGTCAGCAGCTTTGAAGTTATTCAAAAAAACAGTAGCATTGACCATAGTAAAAAAGCAGTAGTAAAAAAGAATAGGAAAAACCACATAGCATTGACCATAGTAAAAAAAACAGTAGCATTGATTATAGTAGAAAAGACAGTTGCATTAAAGGAGTTGTCCAAAAATCAGTAGCATAAAAAAACAGTAGTTAGAAACTCGAATAACATCAACCTCAAAATATCAAATTTTCTGAAAAGCCATGATAACTTTGAAAACAGTTGCACACTTTGAAAAAAACAGTTCCATTGATCTTCAAATGTTGCATTAAAGGAGCTTTGAGAAAACATTTTAAAACATTGAAAATATCAAATTTTCTGAAAATAGATGCATTAAAGGAGCTTTGGGAAAACAGTTGCATACTTTTAAAATCAATCAGATTTTCTGAAAATATAGTAGCATTGAAAAAACAAGCATTAGAAATAAAAATATTTGTTAACAAACAATAAAAAAACTAAACATTTTCAACCTACATTGTGTATAAATATTACCTAAAAAACAGTAAGTTTGTGAGTCTAGTAAAATAAACACTATCATGGAACTTTGTGAACAAACATTAGCATTCAAGGAGCTTTGGGAAAACAGTTCCATTGATCTTCAAATGTTGCATTAAAAGAGCTTTGAGAAAACATTTTAAAACATTGAAAATATCAAATTTTCTGAAAATAGATGCATTAAAGGAGCTTTGGGAAAACAGTTGCATACTTTTAAAATCATTCAGATTTTCTGAAAATACAGTAGCGTTGAAAAAACAAACCTTAGAAATAAAAATTTACAAACAAACATTAAAAAAACTAAACATTGATGTTCCTACCGTTTCCTGCAGGCAGGTCCTTGAGGTTGTCGCTTGATTCAAAGGCCTTCACATCCACCAACTGAGCAATAAGTTGTCCAGACCATCTTGTGGTCTGTCTCCTTCTCTATCTTATCTGTCTGTTTGTGTTCAAAGTTCGTCTTTTACTCTCTCTGACTACTCACTTGGTGAGTTAGACAGTTATCATAGGGTTGTTATAAGGTTGCATGTCTTTCACTACTCATGTGTGTGGGTTAATTGTTTTAACTGTAAACTAGAAAGGCCACCACGAGTATTAATTAAGTTCAAATTCTTCAAGCTTTTAATTAAGAAAGGGAAACTAATTTCGTACCTACATAAAAAAAAATAAAGTTCAAAGTCTCATAATATAGTTTCACTCTATTTTGATACATACTTATAACATTTCTATTTTCTGTCAAATAGGACATGCCAATCCATGTAGACAAGTCATGGATTGATTGGGGTACTAGAGTATCCGATGAATATTATGCAAAGCTAGATGAATTTCTAGACTTTGCATATGCCAACAAGGATAATAGGACTCGCATATACTGTCCTTGTAGGAAATGTAAGAATAGGGGAATGTTTGATAGAGACGTTGTGCAGAAGCATCTTCGGGAAAACGGTTTTTTGGTTAGTTACAAGTCATGGGCAAAACATGGTGAGACGATTCATGATCTGATTGAGGAGCCGCAACTGAGGGGTGAAGTGCTAGTTGAGCCAGATGGTTTCATGGATGTGGATATGACGAGATTGGTGGAAGATGCATTTGGTAGGACCGACGTTCCTGGACCGGATATTCTGGAAGATGACGGCGTTCATGAGGGTGCCACTACTACGCAAACAGCGGGTACTCACGAGTTTCTGAAGCTAATGGAAGCTGCCAACTTGCCTTTGTATCCGAGATCTAAGAAGCACACTACTTTGTCCTTTGCTGTGCGTCTCTTACAAGCAAAGAGTTTACACGGTTGGACAGATCACTCATTCAAGGAGCTTCTAGAGATATTTTCCGAGACTTTGCCTAAAGAGGTCAACCTTCCGACATCTTATTATCAAGCCCAGAAGTTAGTGGACGATTTAGGATTCACCTTCACCACTGTGGACGCATGTCCTAATAGTTGCTTGCTCTTCCGAAATGAAAATGCAAACCTAGATCAATGTCCAGTCTGCAATGAATCGCGATGGAGGCAAATCGTTGAGGGTTTTGAATCAGGGACAAGAAAAGCTGCAAAACAAGCTCGGTATTTTCCGTTGACGCCCCGCCTCCAAAGGCTGTTTACGGCAGCCGAGTCTGTCACTCTAATGAAATGGCATTCCTTGAAACGTGTTGATGACGGTGTCTACCGACATCCTGCGGACTCCCCTACTTGGAAGCATCTAGATGCTAAACACCCGAGTTTTGGAGCTGAGATGAGGAATGTACGCCTTGGGATTGCTTCTGATGGATTTAACCCTTTCGGGAATCAAAATGGGAATCATAGTACATGGCCTGTTGTCATTGTTCCGTACAACTTACCACCTATGTCTATCATGAAGCAACCGTATGTATACCTTTCTGTGCTGATTGATGGACCAAAAGGACCCGGAGATAAGATAGATGTATATTTGGAGCCTTTGATAGAAGAGCTGAAACAATTGTGGGAAGTGGGCGTACCCACATTTGATGCTTCCATGA
Source organism: Persicaria tinctoria (assembly GCA_037127255.1). Classification (NCBI taxonomy): domain Eukaryota; kingdom Viridiplantae; phylum Streptophyta; class Magnoliopsida; order Caryophyllales; family Polygonaceae; genus Persicaria; species Persicaria tinctoria. Next base: position 10,675,910 of record JBANSL010000007.1, on the reverse strand, counting down.
ATGAAATGTTTCGAATGCGGGCTGCCATACTTTGGACCATCAACGACTTTCCTGTAAAGACCGGGAAATTTTAAAATATTAAAATAGTGATTTATAATCGTTCCGATTTCTAAGATTTGGGAGGTTTGCAATTTCCGTCCTTAAGCTATTGGTTTTATTCTAAATATTTCAAAACGAGTTCCGGCAATTATTAATTAGAAATTTAAAATATGTTATACTCTGCTTTTATATACCGAAAATTGAAAAATAATGTTAGGATTTCATTTATTAAATTCGGATTTAGAAAATTTAGGAGTATTTTAAACGCGTCGGGATAAGGTCGAGTGAGCGGGTTTCAGATTTATATTCCGAGTATTTGACGTTTGTATTCTTTTCCTTCCTAACTTTAATTTCTACAAGGTCATCCTTTTGCCCCCTTTCCTGCACGCCAACTGTGCATCTCCTCCCTGCAGACCTACTATTTGTCTTCTTCCCCAACTATGTTCAACAACAACCCCTCTCACAGCTCACAAAGTCACGCCTACCGATTTGTCCTTGCATATATGAACAACCCCTATCAATTTCCCATTCTTCACAATCAGAAACCCTAAACTATCTCCTCTCCTCCGCTCTCTTTCAGTCACACAAAAGCAGCCCAAAACCGCCCCCATCGGAACTCTGTTTTGAAGCCTGACTCGCCACTGTCGAGCCACCAGTTGCTCACCACCATCTACTTCTCTGATTTCCGCTAATCTCCGAGCGCCACCGAGGCCAAGCCGAGCCACGCCATCGCCGAGCTGCGCAGAAGCTGAGCTCCTCTGTGAACCGATTGAAGAAGAGCTGAGCTCTCCTCCACCTCCCGCCTCGAGCAACAGCAACCTCCCTCCGTTTACAATGTCGAGCACACCCACCCTTGTCCCTCCGCCATCCGAGACGAAGACCGAACCGGAGCCACCGGATCCCAAACGCAGCGTCTCCCTCCCCTGCTTATGCGCAAGGTCGTTCTTCTCTTCCCGTTTCGTTCCCGCTTGAAATTGTATAATCATGAACCTTTACTCATACCCTATCTCTTCCTAGGCTCGAGCAACGTTTCTTCCCCGTCGATTGCAGTCGGATCCGCCATTTCCGCTAGTGATTTCCCCTCGGAGTCGGAGGTAATCTCTCCTTTCCTCACCCCTCTTTACTTGCGTTTGAGGCTTTTCGAGTCCTGGGTGGTCGGAATTTCATGCCGGTCGGGATGGAAAGAGTTGGGATCGGGAAAGGCGTCGCCGGAGAGAGCCAGGTTCATCGTCGTCCTCCTTCCGTTTCCGTCGTTGCGAGCAGAGTCGTTCATTTGTGGGAGATGGGGATTAGTTCCTTCTTTTCCTTATGGGCTGGGCCTATTTTCATCCGGATCCGGGTTATGTCATATTCAAAATGGGTTTTCAGTTTGGAGAGGGTGAGTTCAACCTTTCTTTTTCTTTCTCAGACCGGCCGGTTCGGCCTAATTTGTCCGGTTCACTTACTCAGTTGCGGGTTGGGCTTCAGTGGGCTCGGGTCCGGGTTTTCTTTTAGGGCCTGCTGGGTAGAGTGATGTTATAATTTGTTACTTGTTAAATGCTTTATGTTTTGTGTTGTGATTTATCGATATGTTATATAGTCTTATATTATGTTGAGTTTAGACGTATTATTATTATTACTATATTATTTCGTTTTGGGAAAATAAATTCTGGAATTTTATATATTATTGAGTTATTTTGAAAATGATATGAATTGGGATAAGTATCTTGTGATGATATAAATATGTGAACTTAGGAAATTGGAAAATGATTTATTGGCTTGGATTTATAATCAGGATTTGTGAAGAGGATTTAATTTGATATTTTATTTAGTTAAGTGTTGTTTGGGAAATTATATAAAAAGGAGTTTTCAAGTTTTCAAGAAATGTCTTTTGAGGATTTTGTTTGAAAAATCAAAATGCCGGAATTATTTTAATGGTATAAATCTACAAGTTGATTAAAGGTTTAATGTTCTATAAATGGGTTTTGGCCAAGAATGACTTTGGTTGATGTTGATCATATCGGAAAGATTTTGGAAAATGGTTTTACCATCGATTGGTTTTAAGGTTGTTGAAAATTTGGGTTTTTGTGTATGAATGTTGGTCCGGTAGCTTATGGAAATGGCTTGATGATAGGTGTGTATTGCTTCTGGATTGCTTTGGACTTGCATTTGGGCCCTTGCTTGTATTATCCCGCTGTCCTGCATTTTCAGGTAAGTTCACTAGGGGGCTTACTCAGGTTGGACATTCATGCATGTTGTTGCATTTTATGTTAGGTGTTGCAAATACATAAAAGCATGCCATGTAGTATCCTCTTTAGGTTGCACTAATTGAATGAGCATCTGCTTACTTTATGCGTTTGAAACAGAACGGCCGTTATCTGTGATAGTCCTAGAGTCTTTGTTATGGTCATAGGGTAGCCCAGCCTCATCGGGTACCCTGAGTCAATCGAGTCTTGAACTTCCTTATATTATGAGATGCCTGCGGGCTTTATTATGGAGCGGGTTAGGCATGCGTGCCGCCCGATTATGATGGAATGCATTCACGAGCTGGCCAGTCTCCGCCCTATCGGAAGGGGGTGGAGGTAGGAGAGGGATATGCCGCTTGGCATTGTCTTGGGCCCTTTACAGTATTTTTACACATTATTATAACTACGAGCATGCTAGTGTGTTTGACTTTCGTACTGTATTAGAGCATCTTTATTAGGTATATCACATACTATGTGGCCTTAGCGAGGACTGCCGGTCCCGCATGAGTGGCTCGATCTGACTCCTTTCCCCGTTCTTTTTTTAAAGGCATTCTCTGCAGATTTTGAGTGCTCGATGTCTATATGACGGGGTTCCCTTTTGGCGAATTGAAGAATCTGGCTAATATCCTAACTTAGTAAAATGGTAATTACCCACTCATAATTTGGTTTTGACCGGCTCTGCCGTGGCACTTGTACCTTTACTTTACTTCTGCTTTACTTTCGTTTGAAATGGATTCTGCGACATAGTCTTAAGACAAGTTAAGGGTACCCAACGGCCCTTCGAGGTTTTTAGGGTTTGAAATCCCTCTTTCTACTAATCTTAAATGAGTTTGAAACCTCGACCCGTACCTGGATTGTAAGATCCGAACAAGGGTTTTCATCCCTTGAAACGTAACCCGGAAATCATAATTCTGGGCCGTTACATTTCCAGCCTACGCGAATTTGTCTGGGTGGAGTACTAAAGGTGAGTATGCATGTCCAAATTGCAACATCAAGCCAGGGTCAACGTACTTAAAAGCTAGCCACAAGTGATCGTACGGGAGGAGTAGGAGGTTCTTGCTCTATGCTCACAAGTATCGACGAGACTCTAAGTCATTTTATGATGGACGAGAATTTGATCATGCACCTCCTCGACTGACTGCGGCTGATCACCTCTCCCAACTTGAAGCTAACAACGTTCTTACTTGTTATAAAAAGGAGGACATGATATTGCGAAGGGAGATGGGACCAGATAGGTCGGAAAGGGATCCAGCAAAAAAAAAAAAAGCATAATTGGAAGAAGAAGACCATCTTGTTTGAGCTACCGTACTGGAAAGACAATTTGTTGCCATACAGCATAGATGCGATGCACTCTGAGAAGAACTTCGCCGAAAATGTTCTAAACACAATCATGGGAGTGAAAGGTAGAACAAAAGACAATGTCTCTGCCCGTCACGACCTTGAGACTCTTGGGATTCGCAAGGAATACCATGTGAAGGTCACAGAATCAGGTCGTCAGGGTGTACGAGAGAGCTGAATTTGAGATGGACATCGCCGGGAAGGATACGTTCTTATTAGCATTATCTAAGGCAAGAATGTCAGATGGTTCATGTTCTAGTATTGCCCGGAGGGTTAACTTAAAGGATCGAACCATTGGGGGCCTGAAAAGCCATGATCACCGCATCCTTTTACAACAACTAATTCCGCTCTGTATACGGAGTTCATTGCCTCCGAATGTGGTTTCCGTTTTGATTGAAGTAGGAAAGTTCTTCAAGGTATTGAGCTCGAAGGTTAATACAAGCGCGTCATTGGAAGAGGCACGTTCTCAGATCTCCCTAACCCAATGTGAGATTGAGAAGATATTTCCGCCATCTTTCATGGATGTAATGGAGCATTTACCTGTGCATCTCGCGGAGGAAGCCTTAATTGGTGGACCTGTACAGTTTCGTTGGATGTACCCTATAGAGAGGTTCTTGCTAACTTTGAAGAATTATGTACGCCAACAAGCTTGGCCAGAAGCATCAATAGCCAAAGGTTACATTATGGAAGAGTGCATGAACTTTTGCTCTCAATATTTAGAAGATGTGGAGAGCAAGGCGAAGAGACCACCAAGAAGAAAAGATGATGCCGATAAAAAGGGAAAGGGATTCATTCTACCAGAAGTGACACGTTCCCAAATTCACCGATGGGTGTTGTTCCATTCAACTGTAGTTACACCGTATCTAGAGTAAGTCATGTTCTACAAGCGCTTCAATTTGGGTTGCCTGGTTATGTAAACATAATGGCTCCTTGGTAACAATTACTGAATTCTTAACATTGAAGGGAACATTTGGCGTCCCTTAAACATCAAAATCCCACGGCAAATGATACATCATTGGCATTAAGCCAGTTCAGCACGTTCCCGGAATGGTTCAAGTCACATGTGAGTCTATACTCCTAGATTTCCTACTCAAAATATTGTGCTTTATCTATTTGACTACTATGTGAAGCACAATGGCTGTCCCACCTACATTCTCAGGTCGCAGTGTTGCGCCGGGAAGGGGATGTGGCATTAAGCGATGAAGTCGTGGCATTGTCGAACTTCCCTTCTCCGGTGGCTTCACGGCTGACCTCATTCACCTCCAATGGCTATTTCTTTCGTGTCAAAAGTGCTGACATGAAAAGAACTAGACAGAATTGTGGGGTGTATTTGGATGGAGATACTGTACCCTATTATGGGAGATTAATAGATATTATAAGGGTTACATATGCCTCTAATATCGAGTATATATTATTTAGGTGTGAGTGGGCACATCCTTCAACCGGGGTTAAGCTAGACCCTTTCAAATTACCCTTAGTGAACTTTGGAAAGTTACTATACCCACACGATCGTCTGGAGGATGAGCCTTTTATCTTAGCGTCACAAGCACAACAAGTTTGGTACAATGCAGATCCTTCTGGACATGGGTGGCTAAATGTTGGGGAAGTTGAATCTAAAGTGTATGCCCATGTGGATGACTACGGTGTGGATGATGACAATGTGGACGTTGAGTTGTGAATACCCTTGTCTAAACCCTTTTGTATAGAAATCCTTTTGTTGTGATACCTTTTCCATCAACATCTAATATGTCAGGTATCAATCCATGATACTGTCTACTTTAAATACCTTTTTGATTTCTTTGAATTTTCCTTTAGTAATTCCATCAGCATCCCATTGATTGCATATTTATCTTTTTTAAGAAAGTGTAGCTATAGGTATCAAATGTATCTTCTAGTGTGTATGATAAGCGGTTTTTAGTCGCCTAAACCGTATCAAAATAAATTCGAACTTACTAACTAATGTAGCGTGGTAACCACGAGTCGATCCCACAGAGAATCAAGTTATTCCTAAGTTAAGTTTATTTACCAATTAATAGAAAACGGGGGTTTTGGTGTGGTGAAAATAAGAAAGAAAATAAAAGAAACTATAAACAAATTAACGGAGATAGAAATGAAGAATAGAGTTTCATCTATAAACATCCACTTTAGTTTGACTAGTTGATCCTTGATTCTTCTTCAAGTTCTCTTTTCATCCTATTATTGTTCCTGTCCCGATCTTGTGTAAATTACTAGTCCTACGAGTCCTAGTAACCCTTACTAATTAGATAACCCTAACACGGTTAAGATTCAATCTAATAGTAGCATTAAGATTAAGGATTAACCAGGATATATGCAACACCAAGCTACGAGTCAGCATTCAACATATAATTGATTCTCTACACACCAGTTTAGTCCTACGAGTCCTAAAAAGGCATGATTGCTACCATGGATTAAGGTTCGCTACGAGGAATCTTCAAAATCCTAGCAATAATCTCAACTAGTTGTACGGACTAGAAGAAATCAACAATAATCGCAAAAGAATCAATACGAATCAATAGGAATAGAACAAGAATAGAAATCTCACAACTTTATCAAACCAAAGCTTCAATCCATAGACGAAACGGGAGAGTTTAGATCTGCATAAAAATAAGACAAAACAAAAGACAGAGAGGTTTAGGGTTATACGATGGAAGAGTTAGTCGGCTCCCCCGGCAAAAGCGTATGAATGTATATATATGAACTGATATCCTAATCTAACTAATCTAAATATCCTAATATAAATATATGATAATATCAATCTACCTAAATATGATCTAATATATCTATCTAATTTATCTATCAAAGGTACGTAAGTCGGCACTTGTGTGAGCACGCGTCTTGGCGCATCAGGCCCGTACGTGGCTCCTCCCATATGAATTTCATCGGCTCAATTGGTGATCCATAATTTGAGTAATTTGCAACTCTTCACGACCTGTCCAATACAATTTATTCCGAATTCGCTTCAAAATACCTGAAATTAATAAAACACGAGTGTAGACTCCGAAAACTAAATAATAACAAATAAGCTCTAAAACATGTAAACATACTCTAAATTAATATGCAAATCTATACTAAAAACATGACTAAAATATACTCTATCAGTGTATTATATCCCCTCTTGCTAAAATGCTAAACATCTTTTTTTTTTGCAGACCAATACAAGTTATTCATAGACATTCATGGCGAAACAAAAGGGTGCACCCACGAGACCGCAAACCGTTAGTGAATTCTTAGCGTTTGCTGACTCACATGCCTCCTAGACTAGCTCGACATCGTCCATAGAAGCAATTGGAACACTGCCTCTCACAGCTCCACAACTAGCTCAACCATCGACTCCGCTTCCGGATGCAACTCCACAACTTGGTCCGCTTCCGACTTTAGCTGCGGCGAAGGTATGTTGGCAAGATCGAGTCCAATTCAATAGAGTAAGCTGTGTGTTTTTTTTATTTGTTTTGTCTTGACACTAATGATTTTCGTATTCATATAGGCACCCCTAAAGAAACGCAAGGTTGGAGCAGGGAGACCGCGAAAAATATCTGATTTTCTACAGCCTACAAGCTCGACATCCTCTCAGCGAGGTGGGTCCTCACCGCCTGCGTCGGGAGCACTCCCTATAACTGATCCCACATCAAATGCACCTGCTGCTCCAGTCCCCACACAGCCACATCCTTCGCATCCTGCAACTCAAGCCGCTACTCAAGTCCCCCCAGAGACACAACCTTCGCTTCCCCCACAACCGCATGCTTCACTTCCTGCAACTGAAGCCGCAACTCCAGTTGCCGCTGCTGTACCCAGTACTTCGCATCCAGATGCTCTAGAGACGGCCGACCATCCAGCTGGTAAGGCAATCATTGCATCCTTTTATAAACTAGTGTATTCTTCTGATTATGCACATGTGTTCATTAATTCTTAAATATTTGTTGTGTCAAGAAGAAGAGCCACTTCTAGTTATTCGTAGAGGTCACAATCAGAGTGTGCTGGGTTGGAACACCGGAGCTAAGTATGAAGTCGAATTCAATGAGGTGTTCGTTCCAGTTGGGGTTAATGCCAAAAATCTCAGATCGCAACTGGGAATATTAGTGCGTGATGGGCAACGACTTCCGCTGACTGTACTCGAGTGGACAACTTTTGGAGAAGATGTGATGGATGGTATATGGGAAGAAGTGATGGTATTTTATGTAGCATACAACCTCCTATTTCTTTCATACTGAAAACAATAGGTTCATTCATTTGAAGAGGAAAAGACACTAGGTAATTATTAAGAGTAAAACAATAACATACAACCTCTTTCTTTACCTTATTAAGTGAAGGTGTTTTATTTTGGTGTATAGAAATTTATTGAATCCTCCCGCCGAGTTCAAAGAGGTTTGCTTGCACATGTGCAACCTCATGTGGAAAGACTATAAGTCAAAAACAAAGGCCAAATATTTTACTGCGGTCATGAATAAGCCTAATCTAGAGAAGTTCCATCCTCCGAATGTCCTGCCGGCTGATTGGGTTCTGCTCCTTGCATACTGGAGAATTGAATATGCTCAGGTATTGTTTATTTCCTTCTCATGTTCAATGGTCCATACGCAACAAAAATGTGCAACCTCTTTGTAAAGTCTTTTTGTGTAAAGAATCAATCTGAGCAGAACTCAAAGAATCGAGATAAGCACGGACCGGCGCATATCACTGGGCAAAAGTAGGGGTGATATACGAGCTCACGAGCTCGAGTACCGGGTGTTCAAGCTCGGCTCGTTTATAAACGAGCCGAGCTCGAGCTCGAGCTCCATATGAAAACGAGCCTAAATAGGTGCTCGTGCTCGGCTCGCGAGCTGGGAAGAGTGCTCGAGCTCGAGCTCGTGAGCTCATTTATACTCGAGCCGAGCTCGAGCTCGCTTATATTCGAGCTCGTGAGCTCGTTTGTTCATTTACAATATTTGAGTTATTTTAGCTTAGATTTAAGCTCAATTTGACAATCAGTAACACACAATACATCCAAATTTCTTTTTTCTCATTCAATTTCAGTCAACAAATTCAATTAACTAATTCAACTTCGGATCATACAAATTGATTTCAGTGTACACAAATTGAAATCAAATTGAAATCAAATAACTGAAATCAAATAGCCTAAAGAAATCAAATAACCTGATGAAGTGGATTGAATATGTAAAGAAGGAGTCGAATATGAGGACGAGAAGGCGGAAATCAACCGGAGCGAATTCTTATAGTGGAAGCAAGTAAGGGCGGGAGGAGGCGAGGGTGAGCCGGATCTGAGGCCGAGAGAGGAAGCGAGCAACGGAGTGCGAGCCAAATCTGAGGCCGAGAGAGGAAGCGTGAGAGGACAGACGCTGATCCGAGGAAGACGACGGGCGACAGGCGATGGGAGGATGACGACGCACGAAGAGGGGTGACGGAGGGCGGTCCAGATCCGAGGATGACGAACGACGATTGGAGGCAACGACCTGGATCTGCGGAAGCGAGCAAGGGCGAGACCTCGAGGCTGGATACGAGGAAGAGGACGGGCGATAGGCGATGGGAGGGTGACGACGCACGACGAGGGGCGACGGAGGGCGACCCAGATCTGACTTCTGAGGACGACGACCGACGTTTGAGATTGGAGGCGGCGAGAGAGATGAGAGAGTAAGAGGGATTAGGGATTTAGGGGTCAGATAAGAAAAAGGGTGGGAGCGGTTAAAGGGCTGAGTTACATGGGCTTAGGAGGAGTTGGGCTTTATAGAGGTATTCGAGCTCGCGAGCTACTCGAGCTCGAATCGAGCTCAACAATAGGCTCGAACTCGGCTCATTTACGCATTCGAGCGATCCCGAGCCGAGCTATTTTCGAGCCGAGCCCGAGTCGATCCCGAGCTACTCGGCTCATGTATCAGGCCTAGGCGAACGTCATTCGCTGAAGTAAGACATGAGGTTGGTATGGTCTACGTTGCATGATTCTATGCATTTCTTATGTTTTTAATGACTGAACTTTTGAGTAATTGCATGGATCAAATCCATGAGGTTTGTATTTAATCTGACTTGGATTTGTTTCATTTAAATAGAGGCTCACATCCAACCAACCAACTGATAAGATGAGCTTGTGGATTTCATCCCGAAATGCAGATGATCCTGATGTTATTGAGACCATTGTAAGATTCTTCAACCTTTTCCTTTTCTCAATGATATATGAACTGAATTTTTGCAGCTTGGTTGCCATTTTTGATCTTCAAATGTTTACCTCGTTTGATAATGTAGCAAGACTACAAAGCCCTCTTAGAAATGGAACCTGAGGATCAGCGAGGAGTTGACTCCGTGAAAGATAGGATATTCCATGAGATCATTGGACCTGATGGTCACGGATACTGCCGCACATATGGTGCTAGTGCCCCTCCGCGTTTGGTCTATAACTCTATATCAAACACGGGTCAAATCAGTGTTAGAGAGATGCGGGAGATTGCCCAACAACTGGAAGACAACCTAAAAAACCACATAGAGACGAGAGTTCAAGACTTCAGAACTGAATGGATGGCGAGTTGTCGGTTCCATGACGAGAGAGGCTCACGTTCACACGGACAAGTAAGTTATGACTTGTTTTAAATGAGTGCTAAGGAAAGTGCATGGCTGATGCATTACTGATTTTTTTGTTCACTTCATTCCTTCTATTATCATACTCGAAATTGCACTTTTCAAACTTAGCTCTTTTGGATGGTTGAATGATATTTATTATGTCTTTCTCTTAAGTAATGCATTTAGGGGAATGACTTCCATTTTTTAGACGACTTAGAAAGTTTAGACCATACAATGATTGCCCCCACTTATTGGAATAAATATTTGGATGCATATTAGGTTAAATTGGCATCCATCAAGGTCATTTTTTTTTTTGCAAAGATCGGGACTTACGTTTCAATTATGAGGTAAGGTTGTTAGCTTTGATTTAAGTCAATTTTTTGCTTTTCAATTGTAGGCAAGTGTTCATCAGACTATTCTGAGGGAGTCAATTGGAGATGGAAATGCTATGTTATCCAACAATGAGCAAGCTGATGTTAACACCTCAACTGAACCAGAAGAAGACACCAAACAATCTGCCCACGATGTGAATGACGGAGGTGTTGTCTGACATGGTGAATATGACGCGGTTTAGCATCAGGTTCTATGGACTTTTTGTTTGTTGGTAAGACTATATTGTATGGTTTAGGTCGTGTGAATTTACAGCTCTAAGTACATTTTGGGATTTCGCAGTCTTTGTTATCGATCTGCATGGATCTAACTGTCTTCTGTTGGTTGGAATTAGTTGTTGGACTTCAAACAAGGTGTTTGTAGGATGTATTGGAATTAATGGACCTTTAACTTGTGGTGTTGTTTTTATATATATGGTATTTGGGATAATTTGTAATGGTGAAAACCATGCCAGTAGCCTGCATGTTTGTGCATGTATGTATGTATGTGTGTGTGTATATATATATATATATATATATATATATATATATATATATATATATATATATATATATATATATATATATATAGAGAGAGAGAGAGAGAGAGAGAGAGAGAGAGAGAGAGAGAGAGAGAGAGAGAGAGAGAGAGAGAGAGAGAGAGAGAGAGAGAGAGAGAGAGAGAGAGAGAGAGGTTGGGTCAGGTGTTTACACCCCTTAATATGTTTTGTGTTAACAAATATATGTCATTGATGGATTATGAATGAATGGGTGAGATTAATTGAGAATTTCCCTTTTTATTTAAATAAAAAAAAAGTAGGTCCCACCACTTTAAGACCATCCGCAACCACGGGGTAACTTCTTTCCCCCTTTTTTCCCCATCTTCCTATCACAACTTTACAACTCATTTATTTTTTTCTTTAAAATAATTTTTACTTTTTCTACCTCTTTCTAAAAGTTTACCTCTACAACCATGGGAAACTCCTTTTTACCTCTTTCCAAATTTATTTTCACTTTTTCTTTTCCTTCATATCTTTCCCTTTATTATATGTGTATCATCATATATTATTGTGAATTATTTGTATTTATAATTTTATAAATAAATAAAAATAGCAAGTAGTTCATGTAAATATATTTTATTACATCTAGATTAAAATAAAAAAAAGTTAAAAACATTATAAAATACGTAAATACTAATAAAACTTCTTCGTTCTCTTGTACTTGATGGACTTGCTTTGCATCTTCGGTTGGACTTCGAGTGGCACTCCCTTGAACACCCGGAGAATGGTCAAAATGTTGGTGGTTTGGAAAAAAAAAAGAGGATTGTACACATTGGTATGATTATGTGGGTTATAATTTGGATATTCGGATGTTGAAGAATTGTTAAACATTTGCAACATCACTTGAAATTGAGGATTTTTGAGAAGATTTGGATCAAAAGGCATATTTGGAATGGGTGGAGTATTTGGATTATTGTGATCTATGGTTAAGAAAATAGGTGCAACTACAATAGATCAAGATGGGGTTATATATAGGATAAAATTAGGCTCAAATTATAGAAAAAAAAAATTAAACCAATGTGATATTTTATTTTAAAAAATAATGAAATATGAATATATTTTTATTTCATTTTAACTCCTACTACAACTAATAAATTCAAATGTGACATATGTAAACCTACTTTATCATTAAAAAAAAAGGAAAAGAAAATTACAAATGGGAAGAGGTTACCTCTCTCTACCAAGGTAACCCCTTCCCACCTCTTACCTTAAGGTAGCGGCCACAACCATGGGCTTACCTTTTAGCAACCTTAAGGTTGCTAAAACCCATGGTTGCTCATGCTCTAATAGCCAACTTGCTGTTGAGGAAGCGCGTGCGTTGATTTTTTTAGGTAACGTTTTTTTTTTTTGGATGAGGAGATTTTGCTTCCACTATGCGTTCGATGAAAATATTCGCTAGGATAGTAGTAAATATTCGCTAGGATAATAGTAATTATTCGCTAAATTGATTGTTATTATTCGTCTATAAATATGAGTTATCAATAATAGCAAAAGGGTTGGTCAATTTTTCAACTATTCGCCAGGCTGATAGTAATTATTCGCCAAGTTGACAGTAATTATTCGCTAGATTAAAATAATATATAAATGTAATTCTTGATTTCCACCTCTAATTAACCACATACATATGAATAATTCTTTACTATCACCGAATAATTCCTTATTATTACCAAATAGAAACTGTGAACTTGTCGAATAATTTCTTACTATCACCGAATAATTCCTTATTATTACCGAATAGAAACTATGAACTTGTCGAACAGTGACTCTAAACATGAGATTAATAGAACAATCATATGAATTCCACCGAATAATTGCTTATTATCACCGAATATCACTATGAAGTTGTCGAATACAAAGACAAAAATGTTGATTCAACATAAAAAAAACCTGAAATTCAAAGACAAAAATATTGATTCAACAAAGAAGAAAAAGAAAAAAAAAGAGATGACTTGAAGATAGAGGAAGTTATCAACCATTGCAGCGGAGCCGAAGAGGGGGCGGGGCGGCGGAGCCATTGCAGCGGCGGCGCCACCTAGGCTGGAGATTCGAGCAGGAAGAAGATCCCGACGCCCCCGATCTGTCTTCGTCACGGTTAGGGCTGAGTTCCCCGATCTGTCGGCGTCGGCGTCCTCGGGTTCGCAAATACGACATCGGAGTCTTACGATGATGCGGTGGCGGCGGTGATGCGAGTAGGGGTCGGGATCTGGAGAAATCCCTCGGGTTCGCAAACACGGGGTCGGGATCTGGAGATACGAGCAGAAAGAAGATCCTGACGCCCCTCACTGATGTCGCTGGGCTGCAGCGGTGATGCGGTGGCTCTGGTGTACTGAATCACCCCTTCCTCTTCAACCTCTGTTACGAGGAGAATTCCTAATTAGAACCAGAGAGGAGGCCGGAACGTGATCGTCGGTCTCTCCTTCGGCGTCATCTACAAATGCTTTCATCGGTCTTGAGTGGTATCGCTGGACTCCAACAGTGGTCGTCGGTCTCTCGAGGTTGCTTCTCCTCTCCAATGTCGATATGCTGCGGTGGCGTGCATTCCATCAATTGAAGATGGAGGACGAAATACCATGTTTTAGGGTTTTATTAAAAAGGAATCCAATTATGATGCTTTTGGGGTGATGCACGCGCTGTGTACGGTTAATTAAGGGTTTTGTTTTTTGTTAATAATTATTATATTAAATTTTCTCTTAATAATCACAGCCGTCCATTTCCTATTAATAAAGGGCCCAGATTTGTTAACACAAAACACAATAAGGCTTGTTAACGCGCGTCTCCTCCACCCACGCGCCTTGCTCTCCCTAGTGTTCCATCCACGCGCCTGTGCATTTGAAATAAAAAAGGCAGCACTCCTTTCATACGGGGGAATCGAACACGAGATTCACGCAATTGGCAGCAAGCGTGAAAGTCCAGCGTACCACTATGCCAACATGTATTCAATGTTGACTAATTCATTTAATTGGTCTTAAGAGCATCAGCACTCGTTGGTTAACCCCATCCCTCTCTCTCCTCGTAATATTTTGACACCTCATTTTCCACTAACTCTACCCCATCCTATAAGAATTTTAACTTTTTTCCCACATCCATAAGTTTACCCCATTACTATTTTTTTAACTTTAATTATATACCCCACCACATATTTTAACCAATCAAATCTTAACCCACTTAATAAAAAAAATAAAAAATCTCACTTTTATTAATTTTATAAAATTAAATGGGATGGGGAGGAGATGGGTTTAACCCATTCCACTAGGGTTGCCCCTTCCCCTTGGTGGAATGGGTTTTATCTCACATCCATGGGTTTACCCCATAGGAGGGATGGGGGAGGCCGGAGGGTAAAACCCATGGATGATGATGCTCTAAGCCTTTTGAAAATCAGCTTTCGTTACTTAATTTTTTTTTGATAATTAATTAAAACATTATCATATAATTTTATTAATTATGCATTAGAAAAATATATATTTCACTATAAAAAATTGTGTATTTTTATAATTGCTAATTATCTTTTATAAAAATAAAATTATATTAATTATACATTAGAAATAACAAAAATTAAGTAGTTATGAATATAACTTGACGAACCACTTCTTTATAGCTTGACGAACCGATTCTTTATAGCTTGATGAACCACTTCTTGATAATTTGATGAACCACATCTTGATAACTTGATGAACCACTTCTTATAGATATAGGCCCATGAACCACTTCTTTATAGCTTGATGAACCACTTCTTGATAATTTGATGAACCACTTCTTTATAGCTTCATGAACCACTTTTTGATAACTTGATTAACCATGTCTTGGTGACTTAATGAACCACTTCTTCATAGCTTTTTTATAGCTTGATGAACCACTTCTTATAGACCCATGAACAACGTCTTTATAGCTTGATGAACCACTTCTTGATAACTTGATGAACCACTTCTTTATAGCTTCATGAATCACTTCTTTATAAATTGATGAACCACTTCTTGATAACATGATGAACCACTTCTTATAGGCCCATGAACCACTTTTTATAGCTTGATGAACCACTTCTTGATAACATCTTTATAGCTTGACGAACCACTTCTTGATAACTTGATTAACCATTTCTTGATAACTTGATGAACCACTTCTTCATAACTCTTTTAAAGCTTGATGAACCACTTCTTGATAACTTGATGAATCACTTCTTATAGGGCCATGAACCACTTCTTGATTGCTTGATGAACCACTTCTTGATTGCTTGATGAACCACTTCTTTATAGCTTCATGAATCACTTCTTTATAGCTTGATGAACCACTTTTTGATAACATGATGAACCACTTCTTATAGGCCCATGAACCACTTTTTATAGCTTGATGAACCACTTCTTGATAACATCTTTATAGCTTGACGAACCACTTCTTGATAACTTGATTAACCATTTCTTGATAACTTGATGAACCACTTCTTCATAACTCTTTTAAAGCTTGATGAACCACTTCTTGATAACTTGATGAATCACTTATTATAGGGCCATGAACCACTTCTTGATTGCTTGATGAACCACCTCTTGATAACTTGATGAACCACTTTTTATAGGCTCATGAACCACTTCTTTATAGCTTGCTGAACCAGTTCTTGATAACTTGACGAACTACTTCTTTATAGCTTCATGAACCACTTCTTTATAGCTTAATAAACCACTTCTTGATAACTTGATGAACCACTTAGTTTAAAATCCTGAACCACTTGGAATAAAACCCCTGAACCAGTTGTTTAAAACCATGAACCACTTGGTATTAAAATCCTGAATCACCTGGTATAAAAACCCTGAACCAATTGGTATAAAAACCCTGAACCAATTAGTATTATAACCCTTGAACCACTTTGTATAAAAATCTTGTTCCTTCACTACAATTACATTACATGCCCTTTTAAACTCGGATTAACACTGAGCGAGTACCTCATTTCGATTCAATTCCATGAAAATCCCAAATTTAAAACAAAACAAGAAACTACAGTAAAAATTAAACGGTGTCAATTACCAACCGAGTGGATTGCCTAAAACAATCAGAGCTATTTTAATGGAAGGATTTAACGATTAAAGCCTAACCTTTAATATAAAGGTTCACTGCCTTTAATCGTACTTTCCACCATTAATCGTTCAAGCCTCGAACTCTCTCCGAGCGTTCTCCGGCGAGAGAGGAAGGTCGGAGTCTTCCGCTTGACGGTCCACAGTCTAGATCGGAGGCGAGGTGCGCGACCTTCAATGGTCAGCATGAGAGAGATAGGAGGAGGGGAAGAAGTCGAGTTGTTCATATCTAATAGAGAAGGAGGAGGGAGAAGAAGTCGAGCGGCCTTCAATGGTTGCGTGTCCACGCGCCACACCCACTGTCCAACGCCTCTGTCGGCACCATCGTCGCCGTCGATTGATGGGAGGGAGGAAAAAGGCGGAAGCTATGGTGAAGGCGTGAAGCAGTGAGGAAGAAATTGAGAACGCGTGTGGTTAAACAAAAAAAAAAGAAACGCGTGTGGTTAATCAACCAATCAGATCATTTCTTTCCTTCTTACCGGACTCACTCCTTCTCACTTGAACCCTACCCTATATATATATATATATATATATATATATATACATATAGGTCGACTTAGAGCAACGGCTCCTAGCCGTGGCAACCGTATTACAAATATGTGCATTAAAAAAAAAAATAGCCACGGGGTCGACCCGTCGGAAGATTGTTATACGGACTGTTATTGTAGCTTCGGCTTACAGCCGTGGCAAACTCGTAGCCACGCCAATTTTGGTGCGAAATCTCTCCCGCCAAAATTTGGGCACCAAAATTTTCGCCACGCCGACTACCGTGGCAAGACCAGAATATGGCGCCAAAAATTTCCCGCCTTCAATTTCACTAGCGACGGCATACAACCGTCGCATATTGGTCGTCATTTTGAGCTGGGGTCGCTTGCCGTCGCTTTTGTCGTGGCTAACAAACTTGCCACGGCTAGTACCCGACGCTTGGATAATTTGCCACCGCCCGGTTCGCCACCCCCCCATTTACCGTCGCTGTGCCGAAGCTACACCCCTTTTGCCACCACAAACACCCCTGTTGCCACGACATTTTTCCGAGGCAATTTTTTTTTTTTGTAGTGTCCATTCCCACTTTCACCCTCCCAGACCCAACAACACTGTTTCCCGTCTTCATCTTACACCACCTTCGACGGCCGCCAATGCTCCTCCACCTTCGACGATCGCCACCATCGTTCCCATCGTCCTCTCCAAACCTTCTCGCCGCCATCGTCCTCTCTAGATCTCCTCCACTTTCAACGGTTGTCGTTGCTCCTCCACCTTTGACGGCCACCGTTGTTGTTGCTATCCTCTCCTCTCGCAACAGGTTCTCCAGATTTGTTCCCCGTCGTCTCCCTCCTCCCGCCGGCCATCATCCTCTCCAGATTTGCTTCCGCCTCCGTCACCATCGTCCAGATCCGGTGCTCGATCCCCGTCGTCGCCCTCTCTCTCTCTCTCTCTCTCTCTCTCTCTCTCTCTCTCTCTCTCTCTCTCTCTCCGCATCAGATCTACATCTGGTTCTCGATCTGGTGCTCGACAACCTCTCTCGTTGGGTTGGATTAGGGTTTCTCTTTCAACCACCATCAAGTTCCAGATTATAAATTTGTTAAAATTTGTTTATTTTTGTGACGATATCATGAAATTGTATGTTGATTTTGTGTATTCTTCATCTTAATTTGAAAGATTGAATTGATTTACTCTTAAATTTGATCCTTTGAAATTTTGCATGTTTAGGTTGAATTTGGGAAATTTTGATTCCGATATTATACCAAACAACATGCTTAAGAAATGACTCGTTCCCAATTTTGATTCCCATTCTGATTCTCATTCCCATTTCCATTCCGATTACCACACCCATACCAAACGGCGCCTTAATGCAATGATTTGTTTTCATAAGACTTCTCATATTTTAAATAAGTGATACGAAGATATAAAATCTTTCCAAAAAAATTCTCCCACATTGAAATGGAGCGGATGATAGGAGGAAGTGGTATGAAGATATAAAATATTTCCACATTTTTCTCCCCTGTATACTAAAACGAAGTGAATGATGAGAAATGATATGAAAATATATAATCTTCTAACGTTTTTCTCCCAAATTTAAATAGTAATAGGAAGATATATAATTTTCTCATATCGATCATTTTTTATTAAATAGTCAAAAAAATTAAAAACTAAATATTTTTTTAAAAAAAAATTCTTTAATGAACCAACCGGACAGGTCAGCCCGTAACCCGCCAAGTCATATAAACCCGCCGAACCATGTCCCTAGCAGATTAGGGTCCGGGTTGGGATAGAGCCCAGCCCATAACTCGACGAGTTCGACTTGTGACTGTGCCTAATCCTAAATATGATTGTTCGTCTTCTTCCCAACCTCAAACTGAACTATTATTAACCGAAACAAGAAATCCAAAAATTTAACGGATTAATTATTAAAAAAAATTCTAAAAAGAGAGCGAGAAGAGGTTTGTCCTTAATTCAAAACCATAAAAATTAGTAGTAGTGAAAATTAATAACATCTATCTAGTGAATTGGATGCATTAGAAATTCCTTCTGACGAATTGGATGCACATCATCTTTTGATTCTTTTAGTATTGACTACAACAGGTTTCATGGAAAATTACCAATTAAGGAACTCAGGAAGCTAGTCGAGTTTCATCAAAAGGGTTTTGTGAGTTTCCAGTTCAGAAATTTTGGTAGTTATCGGAGATATTGGGTAGTAAAATACGGATGTGCCGACTTTCATGGTTGAAGGAGGCGGAAAAAGTGAGAAAGGAGAAGAAGTCAGAGCATTGGACGTTTCTCTATTTTGGGAATTTTGAAGTTTTTGGAGAATTTTGAGGTATTTTTTGGTCCAACAGATTTCTCATCACATTCACTAAAGTGGACAAGTAGCAGAAAAAATAGAAAGGATTCCCTAAATATGCAGCATGCTCTAAACTAAATGGTTTTCCAAATATTCGAAGTGGGGAAGCTGTAGCTTGTTGGAGTTAAAATAAAAATAATTTGAAGAATATGTGTGTTGTTTCCCCATTTTGAACAAATGTTAGAGAAACCGTTGGAGATGGTCTTAGGGGTCTAAGTCTAACCATATGGTTTACAATTTTGTACGTGTTTGGCTAGGAATTGTGGGGATTGAGAAAATTGTAAAAAAAATACATCGGATTGTGTGTAATGATGTTTGACATAGGATTTAAGAGAATTGTCAATAGGAGATTAAGGAGATTGCTGGAAAACCTCGGGTTCGTATGAGATGGGGTTAATGGAAAGATGGGAAATATAACCATCCTACATTAATTAGAAAGGGAATCCAACTCTTGCATATAAGCCGGTGGGCTACCCCACCTAACACCAATTAGTTTTAGGATGGAACCCCACTCGGCTTGTGTGCTCGAGTGCTCGGCTTGGTTGCTTGGGCGTGCGTGCCCCCCCCCCCCCCCCACGTCGGGATGACCCCCCACCGTGATTTAACAGTTAATAAACTGACTAAAATTATAAATATGGTAAAATTTATAAACTATTGGTAAAAGTAGTTAAAAATTTAAACAACAAGATAATCTCCATATGGGGAGAAAACAGTTTATTTGTAAAAAGTGGAGTTTATTTGGTTATTATTAGGGGTATTATGGTACTTTCAAAACAAATAAGATAAAAGGGAGAATAAACATTCAAATAAACACCCAAATAACCTCCATTTTCTAGCTTATTTTTTAACTCGTTTTTTAAACAGTTTTTACCTTTTTTTTTTTTTTTTTTTTTTGAACCGGAAATAATTCGAAGTCCAAGACTTCAACTGAAGTCTTCGACAACGAGAGGCCGAAAAAGGCAGACGGGCTAACCGTCATGATACAACCATAAAAAGCAAAAAACAACAAAGAAACCCGGAAACAAAAGATCTCAGCAAGAAGATCAGAAGAGAGACAGTCGAAGGACACCGAGTGGAAGCTGCGAATGTCGAGAACATGGGAAAGTCGATGGACTGACACGACGACTCGACGCCGGGGAGACAGATGCAGAAACCCATCAGCGGAAAAGGCGTCTCCTGGGGAAGTGCGGATCAACGACGTTCCCCCCACCGAGATGAGAGATCTTCGAGAATCACGAACACTGCCACGGTCAACTCGAACAACAGGGCGCCCGATACTGCACTTCATCCGGAACTAAACGAACCAACACCAAGAAACGACTCCACTTTACCAGTCAAAATAAACCAAGATCAAATGAAACGGGTTAAATGGTAAAGCGATTCAGTCGGTCGGATATAAAAAATATATATAAATATAAAAGAGTAGGTGAGTTAAAGGATCAATGACCAAGGAAATGGGTCCAAGAAACGGAAGCCGAACTGGGCTAGAGTACTTGGACCAGTTTGGTAAAACGGGCCCAAATGAAGTGCTCAGATCAATATAGGCAAAGCCGCAAAAGAGAGTTTAATATTTTTATATTTAGTTTTTATTAAATATGAGTAAAAAACAGGTGAGGGAAACCGAAGGTGGAGCCGGGTAAAGGTGCGTAGAGGATGGAGCCTGACAAAGCCGGGCAACCAAGCAAGGCAGGGCTCCATAGAGCAGCGCCGCCAGACGATCCCGACGAAGCCGGAGCACTAGCTTAAGCCAGGGATGGAGCGCGCCGACAGAAGCGGAGATGGAAACCCACCCACCACCAGGCACCAGCGAACACCACCACCCAACCCGGGCCGAGGTAGACTGAAGTGAGGTGCAGATCGAAGGTATCGACGACGTAAGAGAGAGGGGTTAATCGACGAAGGGAGCCACATATATGGAGGCACCAACGGCAAAGCGATGCCCAGCTAAAGGAGCCGCTGAAAAGGAGATTCCGAGGGGAGCAGATGGTTGGGTTGGATTAGGGCGGAAATCTAGGGGGTGAAACCCTAGCCGCCGGACGCCGAGCGTAAGGATAAAGGGGTGTTGGATCTCAGTTCTGCAGATGCGGGCTAGAGTCGATGGTGAAGCAATTGCCGGGGTGATGATGGAGATGCTGGTGGAGGTCAGGGGCCGGAAACGGTGGAGGTGTAATCTCCGGGGAAGGAAGCAATCAGAAACGACCACTTCCAGTCGGGGTTGCAATTAGATTTTGACATCTGACAAAAGAGGTTTAAGATGATTGATTGCTTTAGATTTTGCCTTCTATTGTCCTGATTTCCAAAGATTTTGTGTTAATATTCCTTGATTTTGAGTCAATTGTTGTTCGTTCTCTTGATTTCCCTGGAGTCCCTCTTTTGGATAATCATCAGGGTAAGTGGTTCCAATTCGATGGTGAATCATCACCCAGGTTTAACCAAATCGAGGCCCAGTGAGAGCAGATCTGGAGGAAACCGGCAACGATAAACAAACAACCACCATCACCGATCATCAAATAAGTGAATTTAATCAAAGGAACCTCAAACCCAGGTAACGAAGTAGCCATCGATGATTCACAAATTGATTTTTTAGGGTTCTTGTGAATGGAAAATTTTGGGGTTTTTGTTTTCTTTTGCCTTGGCAGGCTAGATATGGGTTTAAGAGGTTTTATGAGATGGCCTCAAGTGAGGGTTGGTGGAGATCTCAATGAGAGGCGGCGATCAACAGACTCCGGTGGGGCTGTGGGTGTTGTGATAGAGTTCCGATGGTGCGATTGAGATCGATTGTTACCATGGATTTTGCGAGGAGACGCAAAATCCATCCCTTGTACTTTTGATGAGAATATTCTAAAGATATATTGATTTTTGTTTGATTCGGTGCTTGAGAAGTATTGTATGTTGAAAGGGGTTTCGGTGTCCGAGAACCACAAATTAACCAATACACGGAGCCAGTGGCGGCGGATTCCCCGTATTGTTGGTGGCGGGTTGATAGGAAAGGGTAACCGGGGGTTGCCCAGCTTTGTTGTTTTAATTTGGGGTTGTGATTTAGGATGATGTTGGGAGTTGCCCAGCTTTGTTGTTGTTTAGATTTGGGGTTGAGATTTTAACATCTCGGTTGTTCCCCATATTGTTGTTTTTTAGATTTGAGGTTGAGATTTTACATCTCGGTTGGTCCCCATGGTGTTGTTGTTTAGATTTGGGGTTGAGATTTTTACATCTCGGTTGTTCCCCATGGTGTTGATGGTGGTGGTGGGTACGTTGTTGGTAGAAGGGTGAGGAGGAGAAATTTCATCTATTGTTCTCTCTCTAGGTTTTAGAGAGAAATCGGAGGAAAGTTCCTCCTTTTCTGTCAGTTTTTACCTGTTTTTAGGCTGTCATACACCCATTTTATCTACTTAAAAAATAAACACCTATTTTTACTTAATTTTTAACTGTTTTTTTACACAACCATACACACCCCTTGTTATTTGAGATTGAGGGGATTGTGATCGGGGATTTTTTTTTTTTTTTTCCTTATCTATCCAACAATAATCCTCGTTACACCAATCACCAATGAGATTATTTTTATAATCGACAAAAATAATCTTCATCCGAATAATCCTTTCCATCCCTAAAAAAATCTCCTCTACCAAACATGTCCAAGTTTTAAAAAAAAACTTCAAATTCCTAAAATGAATGTCTATTCATATCAGATCTAATAACTTGGCCACATGAGGTAAGTGGACATGAGGGGATGTCTTGTTGAACCTCACCTTAAGTATGGATCTACTAACCACACATATACAAGTGAAAATATAAAATGGGCATATGTATTAAGAGTGAAAAATTCACCCCTGGACATATGTTTTTTTTTTTTTTTAACAGAGAGTTGTTTCACATTTACAAGACATGATGAATAATTTATCGGAAACGATATCTCCAACGCTAATTTTTACTATTTCCACCGCCAATCACCGCATAGGTATGCGGTGGGTTTAATGACAGTCAACTATCCCACCGCATACCTATGCGGTGGGTCGAGAAGTATACAAGTCTAAAATCGTCGCCATAACGGTCCAAAACCGTCGCTATAACTCACCGCAGAGGTATACAGTGGGTTTGAACCGTCCCCATAACAGTCAAAATCGTCGACATAACGGTCCAAAACCGTCGCCATAACCCACCGCATAGGTATTCGGTGGGTTATAGCGATGGTTTTCGACCACTTCTACAAACCGTTTTCAATTGCCCAAAAACTGACCGCATGTATACGGTCGGCATAACCCACCGCATACCTATGCGGTGGGTTTGTATACGGTCAACGGATCCACCGCATGTATATGCGGTGGGTCTGGGAAAAAGTGGATTAAGACCACCGCATACCTATACGGTGATTAGCGGTGGAAATAGTAAAAATTAGCGGTGAAGATATCATCACCCATAATTTATGTATGCCCAAATGTACAACAATGAAAAAAAGGGTCTGGACTCTGGAGTGATAGATAATAGACTCATCCTACACAATTTTTTTTAGAACGAGATTCAATGTTTTTTTTTCAAATCTCGTGGAAATAATGGAACCGAGGTTTAAGGTGTGTTTGGATTCCATTGCATTTTCATTATAATGCAATTATTTTACCTCGTTTTATGTGTCCGTTTGGTTGTAAAAATAAAAATCACGTAAAAATCGAAGTAAAATCTTAATTTAACCAAATAATCACACATAAATCGAGATAAAATAATTGCATTTTGATTGATATATCGTGATATAAAAAAATCATAATTTAAACACTTTAACAATTTTGTTAACCAAACACCGTCTTATCATTTTGCATTATAAACACAATGCATTAGATTTGTGCAAGCTATGCCGGATATGATTAATAATGGATTGTGCTATATACACCGGGTGCAGGTTCTATATACACTACGAGGACGGATTATGGATCCGTTTGACTGGCAGAAGAAAAATTACACATCCCGGATCAAGGATCCGCCAATGCACGATACCTAGTTGAGCATTTAAGGGTGAAATTGCATCAAGAAACATTTGGGGTATTTTTTCCTACCCTACAATATACGAATATTCAGATAACATGAACACGAGCTTCCTTTATTCTACAATTGTAAACCATTTGTTCAAGAGATCTTGAAGTTTCCTGCATCTTATATCGACTTTTTGTATTAGCTTCTTCATCTCATAATAGATTGTGTACTGGAAAACAATGGTGGATTGCTACCCAACGCTGCAAAAGACAAGAAGCTGCAAAAGACAAGAGAGAGAAAGAAAAAGGTGAGGGGAGAGAGAAGAGAGGACGGACAAAACTTCGTTTACCACCCGGGTAAACTTACCCTCCCCTTTTTTAAAATAAAAAAAAAATCAAAAAGTAATTATGTGGGACCGCAGACAATTAATGAGGGAGATTAATAAGTGGATAATAATTACCCACTATATATTCCCCTAATATCCCAATATTTAAGGGTAATTGCAACTAACACCCGTAATTTATCATATTTTACATAATATCATAACTATTTTTTGCTCAGAAAAATATCCTAATTTTAAGGGGTCGTTGTGGTTCGATTTATGGGGCCAATTTCTCTCGCTCTCTCTCTATCTTATTTTTCCTAATTAGTAGTTACTTAGATGATTTTTCCTTAAAACACACAGTAATAGTATTCTTATAACAATATATTAGTTAATATAAGGTTTTATCCAACAATTATTAGTTACTTATATGATTTTTTTCTCAAAACACACATTTATAGTATTCTTATAAGAATTTATTATATAGTATAAGGTTTTATTCAATAATTATTATTTACTTATAAATATTTTCCTCAAAACACACACTTATTGGGAGAGAATAAAATATGAGGGAATGAAAATAGGAGGGAATGAAATTTTACTGGGAGGGAATGAAATTTTGTACGATGGAATGGGAGGGAGGGGGGGGATATAGGAGAGAAATTTTATTGAGATGGAAATGTAAAAGTAAAATAGGAGGGAAGGAAGGAAAATATAAAAGGGAAAAATATTTCATCGTTCTTGAATTGGCTTATACTTTATAAAATATTTCATCGTTCAAATATTATATATCAAGATTGATATATAATTGCAAATATGCATATAAGATTAATTCGCATTTGAGTTGAAACAATTGAAATATTTTTTTATTCCTGAAAATCAATACTGTAAATTATAAGATTGAATAAAACAAAGCAAATATATATAAGTACAAATATGAATTCGGAAAACTATACACTGGATATATAATATTTGAACTTAAATATTTTATAACTTATAAGATTAAAATTGTTTTAAAACGATTGAAAAAAAAAACTAGAATAATAAATGGTGAAAATTGATTAAATTGAGCTCGAAAAAGAAAAAAAAAACATAAAGCAAGCGGACATTTATCGTCCTTATAGAGATTTTGAGGCATTTGACCGAATATTGTTTATAAGAGTTTCCCAAATAATTTTTTCCCATATAAAATATTTTTTAGAAATTTAACGTTATAAATGATAATACTACGTATATGGGTACCATGCTAAATTCCGAACACCATGGTTAAAATCTTTAAAAATATGGGTCTCTATAGGAAATATTGGAAGATTTGAGGGTGTTAATGAAAAATTATTTTATTTCTACGACATTGGTAAGACAAATAATCAATCATAAATATTGTAATCATTATCTATAATAAATCACTATCTTTTCATTTTTTTACCTATAATTTT
Source organism: Persicaria tinctoria (assembly GCA_037127255.1). Classification (NCBI taxonomy): domain Eukaryota; kingdom Viridiplantae; phylum Streptophyta; class Magnoliopsida; order Caryophyllales; family Polygonaceae; genus Persicaria; species Persicaria tinctoria. The sequence goes on along the minus strand of JBANSL010000007.1, from coordinate 10,650,203 downwards.
ACGAAATTGCCCTTGGGTAATTTTACCTAGGAGGTAAACGTATCAGCCTCCAGAGAGGACAGAAGTTTTAAAAAGAAAAAGTGGTTGTTTTTTTTGCAGCTTTTCCCCTTTTCCAACTTTTTCTTTTTTTTTTCTTTTTACTTAATAGGACGAATCCTTGATCTGTCCTATATAAATTATGTATTTATTTTTATAACGGACGGATCTTAGATCCGTCCATATATTTTTTTAAAAATTTATAATAGACGGATCCTAAATCCGTCCTATGTAGTGCATATAACACCTGTCATTGGTGCATATAGCCACCCCGTTAATAATTTCTTGTATAGGCCAAAAGTACAAGTGTACAACAATGAAAAAGAGGGTCCGGGAGTAATAAATGTAGTTATACAAGGTACCAAAAAATAAATGGGTAAATTACACATAACCATCCGTAAATTATGGTATTTTTCACATAACTACCCATAAGAACTTAAATTAAACCACTCATAAATTAGTTATCTTTTCATAAGACCACTCACCCACTAAACCTTTACTTGTTTTGTTTAAAAGGATTAAAATACCCTTAATTCAAGTTTATTTGTATTTAATGCAATGATTTGTTTTCATAAGACTTTCCATTTATTAAATAATCTGTTTTACTTTTACCCTTTTAAAAAAGGATAAATTATAATAAAATTATTCATGTTCGGCTAATTTTTCAAATGATATGTATAAGCTTAGCTTATTTTAAAAATGATATGGTTTGCAATTTAAGATATGAGCTAATTTACCCTTCTTTTAAAGCAATACTCTTAATCTTATTTATTTTAGAGATTATCCCTATCTTATTCGACATTTGAAGGAGAGGAGATTGTTAGGAGCTATTGTAAGTCTCGACTCTTCACATTGCAAATCCAATTCAGATATATATTGGTTTGAGTATTTAGGATGAGTTTGAATTCCATTCCATTTTAAATATAATTCAATTATTTACCTCGGTTTATGTGAGCAGTTGGTTGTATAACTAAAAATCTCATAAAAATTGAGGTAAAATAGTAATTTAACCAAATAATCACATACATCGGGATAAAACTATTAGATTATATATAATTAATAAAATTAATAAATTATGGAATCCAAACACACCCTTAATTTACCTTAAATTGTTTGTTTACCAAAGACGAGTAGACGAGGAATATTATGATCTAGTCCAACTACCACCCAAGAAATACATAGATATGTTATAAATTAATGCCATATATATATAGTCCAACTACCAACGTACTCCTCATTCTATAAACATTCTTTTCAAACAAATGAATTGCGCAATCATCTTCAATTGAAATTAAGCAAACCTTTACATGATATATTAAACAATAAAACAAATATATGACAGTAAACGTAAGAACAAAAAGTAGAAGAAAAATTGAAATCACTTGCTAACTTAATTAACAAAAAAAAAGTAGACTCAGTTGAACCACACCAGAGTGTTTATAATCTAAATACTAAGTTACCAATAAACTTATAAACTATGACAAAGATTAAAGAATAATAATAAGTACCTTTCTTTCCTTGAGCGTCAAATGGAACAAATTAGCATTTTCTTATGGGTCTTGCTCAAAATTAAGGGTATATCTGCAAACTCCAAACAACAAAATGCCTAAGGTTTCGAATCTTCAAATACCTCATGAAAACAAATTAGCAAAACACTAATTTTCGTTCAAATTCGGGTAAAATTGAGAGTTTCGAATTTCAAAGGAACTAAATTTATGATTCTCGGAAAGCCTAATAGCAATTTCTGAACCAAAATTGAGAAGGGATGAAACGAAATATACCGGCAATCACTAGACCTAGCAAATTTTTTGAATGAGTAATCAGTGATCTTTTGCGAACCGTCGACTTCAAGATCTACCACCAAGAAATCGTCTTCAACAATCTAACTCTGAAGAACTGAAATCGCAACTCAAATCGCTGAATTCGCAACTCACAGCACGAGTAATCAGTGATCCCTTATGAACAGAACCATCACCAAGCAACTGTCTTCAACAATCCAAATCCGAAGAACTAAAATCGCAACTCCAATAGCTGATTTAGGTTTGGCGTTTTTCGAACTAGACGATTGATGGTTTGAAATTTCAAAGAAAAAAAAAAGCAAGGTTTTTTTTTATCGGCTTTAGGTTTTTGGGTGAGAACGTCAAGTGTGGGAGGTGGGAATTGGGATTGTGATTTTGTTATTTTCTTGTTTTAATTAAAAAGGGATTTCCGTATTTAAGTCCCCCTCCTCATTTCTTTACGTTTTTGAAGACTTTTCCACTCTTGTATATGTCTACAATTACCGACGTAATAAAACGTCGAAAATTATGTCAATAATAAACGCGCAACTAATTTCTCTCTTGACATAGTTGAGTATCGTCGAGAGAAAAACGTGGAGAAGGGGCGCATTTTCTAGTAGTGATACATGCAACATCTTTCCTTTACAAAGTACAAACAAATAAGCTTGAATTAAGGGTATTTTAGCCATTTTAAACAAAATAAATAGAGATTTAATGTTTGGATGGTCTTATAAAAATAAGTCAAATTTATGGGTAGTTTACTATAATTTAAGTTTTTATGGGTGATTATGTGAAAAGTAACCTAATTTACCGATGGTTATGTGTAATTTACCCAAAATAAATAGTAATACAGTACCATACTACCATTACTACCATCTTTTTGTTGAGAGGGTACAATACAAGGTGTAAAATGTTTGAAAATATATTGGTTGATTTATCTCTATTTTGAAGCGATAAGCGTTATCCATTCCACGTTAAGTCTGAGTCTCAATGTTGAATAATTCATTCGAAATCAATATGCTATATTTATATTTATATTATATTATATTCCCATAACGTTTGAAAAAGGATTTTTTTTTTAATAAAAAAAACCTTGAATTATTTTATCAGCATCCAATTCATCTATGAATCTATTCCCCATCGAATTGTAGCTTTTCTTCAGCGAATGTAACATATCGTCACTCATTTCCCATTGGATTGTAACTTTTCAATTCATTTTATTTTTCAGAAAATCTATTATTTTTAATTTTTTTTTGGTGGGGAAAACCGGGAGAGACCTCCCTATATAATGCCAATTAAGAAATACAACGTCTAGCTATCGAAACCCCCTTAGCGTCACCCAGCAGGGACTGCTGTGTACATTCAGGCGGTTCGAGAAGCTCAAAGTAACCAATGTTCAAGGAAAAAGCAAAGGAGACTATGCTATCGGCGACAACATTAGCCTCGCGGTAAACATGACGGAATTGGACAAGCCAATTTCTACTAAGGAAGCCTTGGCAAGAGTCTACCAGGCTGAACAACGGATGAGTCGTCTTGACTTTCTTGGACATCAGATTCACCACCACTGCTGAATCCGTCTCCACAACTACCTTCTTGAAACCCATGTTCCAGGCCATCTCCATACCTTTTAAAACGGCCCAACATTCCGACATTGGGACCGAGCACGAGCCCAAGTTAAGTGCGAAACCTCTCACCCATCCTCCGTTTGAGTCCCTTATTGCTCCTCCGGCTGCAGCACTCCCATCCAGGCGACGACCTCCATCTGTGTTCACCTTCACCCACTCCCTTTGGGGTTTCTCCCAGCCTACCTCACGCACCACTTTCTCACTAGGATTCTTTATGTTCCTTCTTCTTGCAACTGCATTCCTATAGTCTCGGACTTCTTCGGCACAAGCAGCAGCACAAATTGGTTTCCCTGCCTCCTTCCGGAACACCATCTCATTACGTCTCTTCCAAAGCTTCCATATTGAGACCGCGAACATAGCATTCCAGTTCCCTTCGCCATCGCAGCTCCTTGAATCCAGCACGTTGGCTCTAATCCACGCAGCGAAAGGCAGGCTCCAGTTCTGCTTCCGTCGCTCCGCATCCGTGACCTGCACCCATAAATCATTAGCAGCACCGCAGTCCCTGAACAAATGTTCTAAAGTTTCATCACTCAATAAACAAAAAGGGCAAGCAGGGGACGTACCGAATCCTCTCCGCACTCGTTCTGTGTTATTGAGGACGCCGCCTTTACTCATAAGCCAGATGAACGATCGAACTCTTTCGTTAACCTCCAGCTTCCAAATAGTTTTAAAGAACAATCTATCGTTGTCCTTCCAATCGTTCCACTTCCATAAGGCCGTATACCCCGATTTCACCGAATAGTCGCCATCTTTGGTAAATTTCCATGAAGGTAAGTCTTCACCGTCAGTTATTGCAACTGCTGCCATAGACAGCAAGACACCAGCTGGAAGGTTTCGTTCGAGCTCTTCCCAACGCCACCCCTTCCCTGGATCCCAAACCTCCGCGACCTTCATTCCTTGTCTATGATCAACCTCCCCTCTCTTCAGATTGCACAACGGTTCATCTCCTAGCCACGAGTCTTCCCAAAAGTCCACACTTTCGCCATCACGGATGTTCCACTTTAATCCTGGGGTAACGATACCTTTCAGACTTTTTCGGATACCTCTCCAGACATGAGAAACACGAGTGGACTTGCCGAGCGCCGTGCCTATGTATTTTCCGGAGAGGACGTCCCTCCACAAGCCATTATCCCCCATTATAAATCTCCACCCCAATTTGGCTATGAGAGCAAGATTCAGTTCCTCCATCGCTTTAATGCCTAATCCTCCGATCTCTTTCGGTTTTATGACCTCCTCCCAAGCAACTTTATGCACCTTCCTTTTAGCATCTGTCGAACCCCATAGGAATTTCCTGCAGATGCGATCGATTTTATTGCACGTCTCCGCCGGCAGACTCAGAACTCCCATACAGTAGACCGGGATAGAGTTGAGCACTGACTTTGTGAGTGTGACCCGGCCGGCAAAGCTCAGAAGACCAGTCTTCCAACCCGCAAGCTTAGCCGAGAACTTATCGATGATGAAGTCAAAATCTGCATTCCTAATCCTTCTATGCAGCAGCGGGATTCCCAGGTACATCCCCAAGTCGGTGGTAACATCGATACCGCTCTTCTCTTTGATCCTATTCTTTATGTCTCTATTGATGTTTCCTGTCAGAAAGATCTTAGATTTATCCAGACTAACCTTTTGACCAGACGCGGCACAAAACCTCTCGAGAATATCTCTGATCACCTTGATTTGCCCAACAGAGGCTTCGGCGAATAACAAAATGTCATCCGCGAAGAAAAGATGCGAGAGGGGCGGAGCCTTCCTAGCGAGTTTAATCGGCTTCCAAGAACCATCTTCAACGGCTTGATTGATCAAGTGCGTGAGCCTCTCCAAACATAGGACAAATAGATAAGGGGATATAGGATCGCCTTGGCGTATTCCCCTCGATGGAATAAACTGCGTAGACACCTCCCCATTCCAAAGAATGCTCATACGGGACCCTCTAATGCAGCTCATAATCCAACGAATCCAGCAGCCCGGAAATCTCGCCCACTTGAGAGTATCTTCTATGAAATCCCAACTCAAACGATCATACGCCTTCTCAAGGTCAAGTTTCAAGCACATCCAGCCTTTCCGCCCTTTCTTGTTTCTCATCGTATGGACAACTTCTTGGGCAATCACAATATTATCATTGATGAGTCTACCTTGAATAAAACTACCTTGCATCGGGCTCACCAGTTTGCTCATAAGCGGCTGCAGGCGACTAGTCATGATTTTAGTTATGACTTTGTACCCGACATTACACAAGCTTATTCCCCTAAACTGAGAAATCTTTTCAGGTTTCCCAATTTTTGGGATCAAGGTGATGAGGGTGTCGTTAAGACCATCCGGAATAACGTCAGACCTGAAGAACTCATTAACCAGTTCTAACGCAGCAGCCCCAACAATTTTCCAACAATGGTGGAAAAAAACTGGTTGGAACCCATCAATCCCAGGTGCCTTATAAGCCCCCATCGATCTGAAGGCCTTCCAAATTTCCTCATTCGAGACCTGTTTACCAATCTCAGACCACTCAGCCACATTAATCACGGGAAAATCCGCCTCTTCCAAGGCATTATTACCCGGTTGCTGCTCTTCGGTATACAGTTTGGAGAAATAGTCAACCGCAATTCTCTCAAGCTCCGTCTTCTCCTCAACCCAATTGTCATTCTCGTCGAACAGGCCTTCAACACGGTTGTATTTTCTCCTAACAATGGTGGTTGTGTGGAAGAATTTTGTGTTCCTGTCCCCCAACGCCAGCCAGTCTTCTCTCGACTTTTGCATCCACAGAATTTCTTCCTGTTCGAAAGTCCTGTCCAGCTCTTCCTTGATCCTTTTCTCCTGACTTTCCGCCACTTCACATTGCTCATTCTGAAGTTGTTTTTGAATTTCCCCGAGAGCCTCCATAAGAAGCTTCTTCCTCTCGAAAATATTCCCAAACACCTTCTTGTTCCAGATTTTCAATTCACCACTTAAGTCATGCAGCGCCCATTCCAACGGGCAATCCTTTTGCCATTTAGACTCAACGAATTTCGCAAAATCCGGGTGAGATAACCAAGCCGCTTCGAACCGAAAAGGCCGGCGCTTCCTGTCCTTGGTCACCCTAGGGTCTAGCTCGAGTAACAAAGGGCAGTGGTCCGAAGAATACCTCGGGAGATGTCGGACTCTAGCTTCCGGCCAAGAAAGACGACCCGACACATTAGTGAGCAGCCTATCCAGTCTCTTCGAAACCAATCTGTCTCCCAATATCTTTTTCTGCCAAGTGAAGCCTTGTCCCGTGTAACCAAGGTCAATAAGGTTGAACTTGTTGATCAGCTCTTTGAAGACTCCAGAGTCTCGATGCAGTCTACCTGTGCCGCCCTGAGTTTCGTCGTGGCTCACGATGCAATTAAAATCACCCCCGATGATGATGTCCCCCGACGCGCCCCTCAGAGCCACCTCAAGATCCTCCCAAAATTTGGTGCGACGGGCCACAGACGGCGGACCATAGATAGCAAAAAAGTTCTTATTCCCCATACCGGACTTCCACGAGGTATGAATGAAACCCTGATTAATATGCTCGATCTTCAAGTTACAAACTTTCTCATTCCAAAGAATCCAGATACCCCCCGCAAAGCCATCAGCTTCCATACGGACCACCTTGTCGAAGTTAAGCTTCTTGCAAACTTTATCAGCCTTTTCCCCGGATATTCTAGTCTCGAAGAGCGCCAAAATATCAACTGAGCAGTGCTTGCAGATGTACCTAACAGCTCTTAGGAAGGATTTTTTTCCTGCACCGAAGCAGTTCCACAATAATAAATTCATTGAAATTAAAATAAAAATAGGACAGAATTGCGAAAAACAAGTAAGGAATCGAATACAATCAAACTCCTTAATCCACTCCCTGGACATTCGCCGATCCTCCCTCCTTTTGTACCCCTCCGGCATTACTGGTGATCAGATGACTGGAATCCCCTATTCTTCCGGTATCAGCCCAGAAACGGCCTTGTAACTGGATGACACCTTCTGCCGAGATGTTTTGGTTGTGCTCTTCCACCATGAATTGTATCACATCTTCCTCCCCTGACTTCGGTAGACTCTGTTGGGAGTTCAACACAGCTTTAGTCTTCGGATTTTTCAGATACCTATTTTCCTTAGTGACCTCAAACAAAGCTAAAGAAAGGCCCTGGTTTTTGGGTTTAAAATTCTTAGTGGGCTTTCTTTTATTCACTCCCTCCTTTTTGTTTAGGCCCAACTTCAAATCCGGCTTAGGCCCACCCACACCAGCCACACGGCTTTCTTTGGCCTTATCCTTCTTAACCTCGTCTCTTTTAGCCTTAGGGGATCCCGATCCTTTTGTTCCTTCTGTAGTACCTTGATTCTTGTGAGTCTCGGTTGCCGCAACAACATCGGACATCTCAAACGCAGCCTCTTTCTGTTTCGGTTTCTCCTCCTCATTACTGCCACAGGTCGTCGCATTAATATCGTTGTTATCCCGATGTTTGTTCTCTGAATTTCCTTTCTCAACGGTCGTCTCCTTTGCGCTGTCGGACCCCTTCTTCTTCGCCGGCGCCGCCAATCTTTGCCCCCGGGCGCTCTTCTCCGAGGTGTTCCCTGCGGCCGGAATCCTTTTACCTGTCATCTGCCTTTTGCCCTGGTTATTCCCACTCACTCCAGCGTTCCTGACCCTAGATTCTTCATCTTTCTTACCTTTCCCACCCCCCTCTGCAACAACTTGCTGAGTATTTTGAATATTTCTCCTAGCTCTGTTCTTTCTTTTCACTTCCATCCATTCTCCATGCCTACTAGTTTCCTTCCCTTGATCTTGCTTTTCCGACTGAGTATTGCTACATTGTCCTTCATCTTTCTTCTCCGCACTATCTGTAGGCGGGGCGACTTCCTCTTCCTTCTCCATTCCTTCGGATGTATAATGGCAGTTAGTCTTGATGTGACCCACCCGACCACATCCAAAGCAAATCAACGGAATCCCCTCATATTCGACAAGGTACCTCTGACCATTTATGCCTATCGAGCCTTTTAATGGTTCCTCAAGGTCGACTTCGATACAGACTCTCGCGAATTTACCCCTGCCAGTGTAAAGAGTTCTTCTATCAACTCTGATCGGCTCTCCCAAACCTGCAGCTGCTTGTAACAGAACTTCCTCTTGGTACAGATGAAGTGGTAGGTCGGCTATTCTCACCCAGGCTGGCGCCGTTCTGATAGCGTCTCTCGGTTTAAACTCCGGTGTCCAAGCTCTCAAGATCAAACATCGACCAAAGACAGACCAGGGCCCTCCTAACATAGCGTCAATATAGCTCCTTTCCGATTCGAATCGCACCAGAAAATTACCGTAAGGTAGATCGATGACTTGAAGTTTTCCCATTCTGCTCCAGATTTCCCGAATTTTCCTTTCCATAACTGGAAGCGGCAGCGGATGTCCAAGTAGTCTAACCACCAGTGAGTGTTTCCACACGCTCGCGAGTGCTTCTATCACATCCTCCTCAATATGAACTTCCGGATCACCGTTTTTGCCTGCCGGGAAAGTAATTGAAATTTTCCCTTTCAAGAACTCATCACTGATTGATGTTCTGTGTTGCTCCACTCCGCCTCCGACCACAGTATCTTTCCACGATCTCTTTGGCTCTTGCTGATCTTTCGGACTGTCCTTCGCTTCCTCTTGCCCAGATGCTTCAATCTCCATTTTGTCACTCCTCTCGTCGGGCGGTTGAGGAGGGGGTTCACTCGGCGGCACCGGAGCGGGGAAGGAAAAAATAGGTTTCTCTGGGTTCATAATTTGGGACAACACGCGCCGCGCGTTCTTTTTCTACTAAAATCACCGGAGCGGGCACAAAGTTATTATTTTTAATGGATTGTATAGAATAGTGGCTTAAGTTTTAATAATTCCATTTGATGCACAAAGTTATTAATGAAATCCAAATGCTACCTTTTAGTTCATTAATGATCGACCAAGTCATCATATATATCCTGTTTTCTTAACTACTTGTCATGAAGTCATTCATTTAACATTTCTCTTTCGTATTGAAAGTTATAATTAATAAGTGGGTTAAGCATTGACAGACTTAGAATTAGGTTGTTGCATTTTCGGCTGACATCCATAAATCACAACTAGGGTTGATATTTGTGCGAACGAGTCGAGTATTGCTTATTCATATTTAATTCATTTGGGATGAGAACGAGCTTGAACCGATCCTAAATATTAAATCGAGCTTAAAAATGTGCTGATACTCGGCTTTTTTAGGAAATGAACGAACTCGAGCCGAGTTTTTTTTGCGAGCTTTAAGCAGTAATACTTGCTAATTATACAATAATTTAAACGAATTAAAATTTAAAAATTCCATAAATTCGAGCTATTCAAGCTTAATTTGAACGAGCAGAGTTTTGGATCGAGTTTAAAAATGTGCTCATATTCGGCTCGTTTAGAAAATGAACGAGCTCGAGCCGAGTTTTTATCGAGCGATTACGAATCGAATTCGAGCTACCCGTGTTCACATAACACCCCTAATCATAACGTACGTTCTAGGTTAGATTCGTACATTTAAATATCCAAATATTTTATCGAGCCTTACTAGTTTAGATCGTAAAGATGACATGTAATAACTAAGGCCTCGCTTGGTATGAGTTGAGTACTGAAAACGGATTGTGAATGAGAATTGGAATGAAATTAGACAATCGTAATGACTCATTACTGAAGCTGGTTATTTGGTATGCCGTTGAAATGAACCATTTCGGAAATAATAACAATATCAATAATCATAAATAAATATGAAGTTGGTTATAGTATAATACATGATATGTGATACTCTAGTACCACCCTCTCCATTGCCAACAATTTATCGCTCTATTCTCCACCTCTCTCGCCTCCTCATCGGATACAACATTGGGAAATTTTAGAACTACTTCTCATATATCTCCTCGATCGATTGAACCCTAAAACGATGAAGCCACTACCGCTTCACCTTTGTTTATCTCTTGTTCATCGGTGATGTTCCTGGTCCTAACCGACCTCCTCCATTGATCTCCATTCAGTTCTCCTCATTGTTGCACCATAGTAATAATGGAATGGGGAAAATGGGATAGGGGATATAGGGGGATGAGGAAATGAATTAGCTAGGGTGAGGGGCTTAGGGTTTAGGGCGACATGGGCGATTATGTGTGGCTTCAAGCGCGAGCTTTTTCCGACGGCGGCGCCGGTTTCCAATAGCAATCCATCTTCTTGGGTATGGCAAAAAAGAAAGGGAAGTCCAATGTCGACTATTCCGGGGGCTTGGGATTCGATGAAAAATCTCAGTTGGAGAAGGAACTTCATTGGGCGTTGTTCCAATCGGGAGGAAGAGCAACGAACGTCCCATATCCGGATCTGGAAAACGAGGGTCGGAAGGTAGGATCTTCGTCCTCTTCGTCGGGGGAGAACAGTTCTACTAAAGTGGGGTTGGATCTGGGGGATGAAGGAGCGAACAACAGAGGCTCGGATCTGAGGGATAAGAAAGGGGATTGTCCTCCATCTTCGTCTTCGAATCCGTCAAGCCAGAAGAAGATTCCGGTAGAGGAGGATTCAGATACATCAGCCTTGGTCAAGGAGGATACGCACACTCGGGCGAGTGGGGACGCGAGAGGCACACCTGCAACACCGTTTGGTCGTCCGCTCTCCTTCGCCCAGGTTGCTAGGGGTGGCCGATCGGCTGCAATTGCCGACCGTCTCCAATTCGTGCCAAACATTAATCGAGATTGCATCAACTATACAAATGCAGATGTTGCCGAGGCAGGTGAAGCATGGGCCCCTACCTTGGTAGGGGCTGTAATGGGGCCGAGAATCCCATCAGGGGCAATTTTCAACTTCGTTCGAAGCAATTAGAAGGTAAAGACTCCAAAGTTTTTCGTAAAGCCTTCTAGTTCCCTTATCTTTCGATTTGAATGTGAGAACGACGTGAATTGGGTAATGGAACATGGTCCCTGGTCAATTAGTTCCTCTCCTTTGTTGTTGAAACAATGGTTGGTTGGGGTGTCAATAGACTGGGGTTTTTTCAAGATTGTTCCCGTATCGGCTCGCATCTTGGACATACCTCCGATTTTCTGCTCGAGTTCAATGTTGAGTATGATAGGTAGTGGGATCAGACAACCACTTTGCATTGATGAGTTTACTTCTAGCCAGGAGATGATCTTCTTTGCTCGTATGCTGGTAGAAATAAATGTGGATCAGGCAAGTCGGAAACATGTAACGCTAAGGAATGAAAAAGGAGTTGATTGCACTCTGAACGTCATCTTCGAATGGCTTCCTTGGAGATGCAGCAGTTGTTGTAATTTTGGGCACAAGGAGCACTCCTGTCCAATGACTACCACGGTGAAGGGCTTGATTACTGTGGGGGAGGACTTGGTGAAAGGAGGTAAGGAGGCTGGTAGTCCTAGTAATGATATGTTGGGCTCGAGGAAAGGTGGAAATCCTGAAATATAGCGCGAAATGGGTGCTGCTGCTGGTTGCTCGGGCACCAACGACAATGGCCTTGTCCAATCGGATTTGAATCACCTTGATCCTATGCCTTCCATCTCAACTGCTACCTCTTCTATAGGGGTCCAGACAGAGAATTTGGGCTTCTCCAAGGCAGAGGATGATGGATGTGTCATGCCAGAGGGTAAAGAGACGCCTAAGTCTCCTCCCTCCCAAAGAGTGAAGTTCCAAGATACCGTGAATGGGGTAGATGTTGTACTAATGGCAGATCCTGAATCCTCTAAGGTATGTGCAGCGATCGTTGCCACTGCCTGGGTGAAGGATTCAGGCTTGTCTGCGACAAATGGCAGCCGAATGAGGGTAAGTAGATATAGCATACCGTCTCCGAACCGTTGGCAGGAAGTGGGGGGCATAAGGAAGGGCAGCTATCTTTTACGAGGGACCTCGAATCGTCTCCCCGGAGATATTCGTGTCTCCTTGACAATGGATGAACTATACAACGCTCTATCGCTATCAAGGATCCTTCGTCGGGTAATAAGGTGGCAACGTACTTTGCCCAACTCTTGGAAAATGAGGATGAAGAGGAGGGGACAACCGATGATGAGTCGTATCATCCTGGTTGACTGGATATTTCTGCTCGTAAGTGTTGATGCTGTTTTCTCGTGGTTGATGTCATGTATTATGCAAAGGGGGGGGGGGTGCTGATTTAAACATGATCTGTTTTTGATGGGTCAGATCAGTCATGTGGGTTGGACTCTATGTTGTTAGACCTGCTTAATCGCCTCCCCTATTTGTTTTGGTTGTCTGGATAGCTTTGGGTCATCTCTTATTTTGCATAAATTGCTATTTACTTATAGGAATTTATGTGAAGTAAAGGTGGTTCTTAGGGGTTTGTTCCGACTTGCTTTACAAATATGGGTAGATAGGAGACATATGGTGATACGTATTCAGATGAAATAGCTCTTTTTGTATTTTACAAGTGATTCCCTGTTTTGGATCACCTTTTTTTTTATTACTTGAAGGTGCTTAAATGTTCCTTCCCTCCTTTTTGGAGATTTATATATATATATATTTACCAGTTCAGGATATATGGGGATTTTAGAACCTACATCATAGTAATTAATTTCATCATGTATTAAAATTTTGGAAAAGATTAACGATAATTATAGCACAAAGTATAATGGATATAAATCCTTCAACAATAAACCATTAGATCGTTGGACTTATATGTAATGAAACAAAAGACGTAAAAAAAAAGAGAGAAGATAATCGATAGTTATAGATATTTTCATCAGCGGTGAAACGATGAAAGAAATAGATAAAATTTTGGTGTAAATGAAAAAAAAAAGCAAAAATATTTCAAATTTACAAGGGTAAGGATTGAAAACAAAATTGATAAATCTACTACCACCCGTCATAAAAGGGACATCGATTATAGCCATGACTTCAAAGTAGCATCGCTCATAAACTTAATTTCGATCTTCACTTATGCTATGTTTGGCAAAATGGTAGCTGATTGGGTAACTTAAGCTGATAAATTATTTGTGTTAAATATAGGTTAATAAGCTAGTAAGATGTTTGGAAAATCTAACTGTTGGGTACCTAATGGAAACTTGTGAATAAAAAATCATAAGCTTCAAAAAACCTGGGTGGATAACTGATGAAAAACTATGATTTCAAAAGCTAATTAAACTAAAAGTCTAAAATCTTATTTTTTTTTCATTTAAAACTATATAATATCAAAAACCATAAGCTCCGAAAAGCTATTTTGCGTGTCAAACAGTTTATTAATATAGGAGATAGGTGATGTTTAAATACTAGTTAGTAGTTATGGATCCTAGTGAAGGAAAGACTACTTCTTATCAAGTTATCTTTAAAGATATATATAGTAGATAGGGGAGTGTTATTTTTAATTAGTGCCAAACATAGCAACTTCACTTGTCAACATCTCCTATTCTTCCAATCTATAAATGGTCCAAATTTTATTTATATATACCAAAAAGAGGAAATCTAAAATTTGTCGACTTTTTCGTAGCCATAAGAAAAGGGAATATAGAAGGTAGCTCGGACAAGATTATGCCATATTCTGCAGCATAGCATTCGATTTTGCCCATTCTGTTATCGCAGTCACAACATATCAACAATATATTTATTTATTAGGGATGATATATGAGTCAACTAACTCGAGCTTAGTTCAAGACCGATTTAAAAAAAATGTTTACACTCATTCATTTATTAAACGCCGAGTAAGAACATATTTTTAAACTCAATTCAATTTGAGGCTCGGCTCGACTCAAGTTCAAATATATATTGTGAAATTTTCAACATTCTCTTTAGTTGCTTTGTCATAAGCAAGTAGAGTTGCTTTATATACGAATAAACCTCGCCTCGGTATCAAGCACTTTGCAACTCATGTCTTGGTATCAAGCACTTTGCAAAGTGCTTAAATTCAGGAAGATTAATCGATAACTTCGAAATCCCCACTTGGTTATGAGTTTTAAAATATCATGTGTATTAATTTATTTTTATTTTTCTCTAGGTAATACTTAAATAATTTTTTGTATATATCACCAAATATTAACATGTGTTTATTTATTTTTGTTTAATTTTGCTTGTTGATAATTAATTTATGAAATTTATAGATGATTTTCCTTTCTAATAATTGTCTCTTTCTTTTTTTATTTTTTTTTAAATAACGAGGGTAACTAACTGACCTTTGGTGATAAACCACGGGCACATAATTCAGCTAGGAAGAGTCACACACCAAGTAAATTCAATGGTAAGAAGTAAGGTGAGCCTTGATTTTTCACTCGAGTACGATCTCTTATTAACCTCGTCCCTTCACTCCTTCCCAATTCCCATTCAGTCATATCCCTCATCACAAGTCTAGTCTGGTTGGAATTGACCCACCCACCGAACCCGGTTCTGACTCCAGTTTGTTACTCCAGTTTGTTAGGGGGAAAGTCTTGTTATGCCCGACCAAAAAGTCCAACCTATAAGCCGGAGTGGGGCACCATCCCAAAATCAATTGACATTGGGTGGAGTAGCCCATGCACTTATGTGTATAGGTTCAGAATTCTCTAACTTCCGATATGAGATTCACAAGTGTCCCAACAATTATGATAATATAATCCAAGTTTTCGAGATTATCATGAAAAAATCGAGTTACAAAATTGAAAAAAACATTAATACCATAAAAGTTAGCAAAAAAGTTATGGACTAGATGATCACTACAATGAACCATTCACAGATCTAAAAAGTCAATTTCTCGTGACTAACTCACAACTAACAATAGGTCATATGCCAATATGAGTTGTCGCTTGCACTCAAGAATCAAGATTGTCCGATTCACCAAGCTCATTGTGGAAGTTGATGCTGCTAAAGTCTTTGAGATGCTCCACTCCAACTCACATGAAGTCTTTGCAAACTTCAACCTGATGATATGAATCAGTGCCCGACAGCTCCTCGATCAATAATCCGGGTTGAGAGGTGCAGATGAAGCAGAGCTCTTTTGAAAATTGGTCTTTATAATTACAAAATTCGATCTGATATTTGGTTGTTTTGTCGAATTTTATTTGGAATTTGTACTTTGAACCAATTACCCGCTCTTTTTCATCATTTTATTAAGCTGATGTTACCCTGTTACACCTATCAATGATAGATTTTAACGAGAGATCGCAGATAATAGAAAGTTGTTATGAAGGTTGACGAGAGTTAGACATTGATAGGGAGAGATCGTCGAGATCGTATCCTTTTAGTTTCTACATTTTGGGTTGTCTTCCCAATCCTTCTTTCTTAAATCTGGATATTTTTTTTTCAAAGTAAAAATTCGAGATCAGACAACTCCGATTCTCAACCGGACAGACAAATACCGTCCTAGTTCTGCATTTGATCATGCATATTTGGATCGCTTGTATTTTATTTTATTTCATCATTTTCTATTTATTTTTATGTTTGTTCTGGTCGCTCTCATATGCTCTGGTCATTCCAAAACTTCTTCTCAACTTAGTCGGGAAAAGAAAACGTAAAATGCAACTCCCAAAACTCTGCTCTGAGCGGGATATACTAGTCTTGTTTTTACTCTTATTAAAATTATAGAGTACTAGCCCACCTCTAATGTCCAAAAATAAATATTTTTTTATGCAAGAGAATAGATTGAGTGATGTATGGACTCTTTGACCATCACCTAAGGAACGAGAGCATCAAGCTAAGGTTGAAAAACCAACATAACCGACTCCAATGTCATTTTAATATGCATCGCTCGATCCATTACTGTATTGTCTTCCCTGAAAACATGAGAGTACGAAGTAACCTAATAAAATTAAAGTAATGAAGAGAGCATCAGACAACGTCTCGATCTTTGATAAGCTCTTCTAAACTTCATTGACCACATTAATAATGTAATCTCCCTCCACTTTAATCTTCTTATTCTCATAATATAGGTTAAGGTATTTAAAATAATTTGAAAAACATGAAGCTATTTCCCATTATTACCAAAAAAAAGTTAGTGCTCTTTTAGTAATTGAGATCCTCTTGCTAAAAAAAAAGAAGGTGAAATCTTCCGACGGAAATTGGTAACAAAGACCTGAGATCAGTGTTCATTACGAAAAAGAGTCAAGGAGCACAGCACCCCTCATTTAAGAGGTTGTTTCCCACACCGCCGCTGGTGAGACTTGATCCCTTGCTCCAAATACCACATTTGTAACCGATTGAGCTAAGCTTATGCGAGCAGTAATTGAGATCCCCCATGCATAACACAGTGAGTTATACTTAATTATTTTTGTATAATTTCATATTATAAAAATATATATACACATACTGTTTATAAACTTTTATTTTGAAAAAACTATTCTTTAAAAATTATAAATAATTACAAGAATGATTATTTAATAAAATAATTTTTCTCTTTTTATAATATAATAAAATATGTATCAATATAGGTGCACAAAATATAAATGTAATTTTTTTAAGTGTAACTATAGAGTATAAATAGTACCCAATCCGTTAAGAAAAATATGTCGTTTTAGAAGTAAAATCTTGTTGAGAAAAACATGTCGTTTTCAATATATAAAGTGAAAAAGTAAAGTAACAATTGAGGGTATAAGTGTATTTTTATTTGCTTTCTTAAAAAATATTAAAATGTTTAAAACGACATGTTTTAATTAACGGATGGAGTATTATTAAACCCTCAAATAAGAGAGATTAGAATGGAAGATAAAGATATCGAATTAAACTTATCAAATACAGTAGTATATATTTATATCCTAATACTATATATGCCCATTTTTTATACGAAACGTGTAATTTAGATACGAAACGTGTACATTAACTGATGCCCATTTTTGGGGAGGGGAAATAAATGATTTTTTTTTAATTATTACTGTAATGCCTTTTACAAGGAATTCGTATCTCCCCTTGATTTCATCGCTTTGACCCATTCGCCCTTCAAATTGCAACTGCCATTCGATGAATCAAACGGCCGATCTTTTTTTACAGCATTCCTCATCTGTTTCAATTTTGAAGAGGATGGAGAGAGAGAGAAATCTCTATTCATTTCCCGTTTCCTATATAAATCAATCGAACCTCAAAACCCCCTCACCAAAATCTCCCATTTCGAACGTGTTCGCTTATCTCACGCTCCTTCTCTCTGTCATCTGCTTAAACCAATATCTGGGCTCAACCGGGTCTCTAGGATTTTGTTTTAACAAATCAAAAAGCAGGTAGTTGAGAGATTTTGGGGGTGTCAATGGGGGAGAATGGAGGAATTCCGACGGAACACAGGCTTCAGAGACTGAGATGCTCTGTTCAGACCTACAATTGGGGCCGAATTGGACCGGACACGGCGGTTGCGAGGCTTTATGCGGCGAATTCCGGTGCCGTAGTTGACCCCTCTATGCCGCACGCTGAGCTCTGGATGGGAACGCATGAATCTGGACCCTCCTTTGTGGTCAACAAAGGTGTTAATTTGATGAACGGGAATGGTCGATTGAAGCCCCCTGAATCCGAGCCGGCCGATTGCGACATGCATTTGGTCAATGGGAGTGGCAATGGTCATGGTGCTTTGGAGGATGAGACTCTCAAATCATGGATTCAGAAGAACCCTAATGTGCTGGGAGATAGGGTTATTGAGAAGTGGGGATGTGATCTCCCCTTCTTGTTCAAGGTAAGGGCTTCATTATTCATGTCAAATTTGGGGTTTGTTTCTTTAGGCCGCTGTTCTTAGTCTTGCTTTGATGAATGTACTGTGCTTTTTTGCGAACTGATAAATTTACATTTGATATGACATATTT
This sequence comes from Persicaria tinctoria, assembly GCA_037127255.1. Taxonomy (NCBI): domain Eukaryota; kingdom Viridiplantae; phylum Streptophyta; class Magnoliopsida; order Caryophyllales; family Polygonaceae; genus Persicaria; species Persicaria tinctoria. The sequence goes on along the minus strand of JBANSL010000007.1, from coordinate 10,632,067 downwards.
ACAGTTTCTGTGGCTGCTAACAGATAAATTTACATTTGATATGGTATACAGTGTTGAATATTACTACATGTTTAGAGTTAGAAAAAGGTTATTTATGCTATTAAATGAATTTTGATTGAATTATACTGGATTTGAACAATTGAACTCCATGGTATAAGGTTCCTTTTTTTTTATGGTTCTTGTAATGGAGCTTCAAAGGAATTTTTAGTCTTTTTTTTTGGAAATAATCCTTTTGAGCATTTGTAACTGTAGGTGCTCTCTGTTGGAAAGCCGTTATCTATACAAGCTCACCCTGATAAGGGTTTGGCGAAGAAGTTGCATGAGTCCCATCCCAATCTTTACAAGGATGGCAATCATAAGCCTGAAATGGCTCTTGCTTTGACAGAATTTAAGGCACTATATGGGTTTCTCGAGATTAAGGTGAACTATTTTGTTGTTGTACAGGCATCTCAATCCACCACTAACTCTAACTTTGTTTTTTGTCTTTTTTAGTTCTTGAGTGAATCAAATAGAACTTTGTGGTTTCTGTTGGCCTTTAGGTGTTTTGAAAGTCCTACGTTGTATTTGGTTAAACCAAGATTTGTTGACTGACCTGAAGTTTACCTTTCTTTTTCTATTTCCAGGAGTTGAAGGATGTTCTTCATAAGGTTCCTGAGATCGAAGATTTGGTGGGCAATGTGAACCGAGAGAAAGTTTTAAATATAGATGACAACGAGGAGGAGGCAAACATAAAACCCGTAGTTAAATTACTATTTACAGAACTCATGTCTGCAAATAAAGACCTTGTCGCTGAGGTCCTTTCTAAATTGAAAAGCCGTTTGAACTTGATCAGCAAAGAGAAGGTGAACTTACTAATCGCTGCTGGGTATTTCTTAGTGTGTTTATATCAAATATATATTTCAGGCTTCATGCCTCTCCCAGATATCGACTTTTATGCACTTTCTCCAATTTTGTTGTTTATTTTGTCGAAGTGTTATGTGTTCATCTTTTCATATTAAATGCCTGCTGCACAATTGTGTATATGGATGTGGTTGAGTGTGTCTACAGAATTGATACTGCCTTTCAGTTAACACCCAAGGAGCAGCTAGTTTGATTTACCATAATAATTCTGCCTTTCAGTTAACACCTAAGGAGCAGCTAGTTTTACAGCTTGAACAGCAGTTCCCGGAAGATGTTGGTGTTATTGCCGCCTTCTTCATGAATTATGTGAAACTCAAGCCTGGTGAAGCCTTGTATCTTGGGGCAAATGAGCTCCATGCATATATATATGGTGATTGTCTTGAGTGTATGGCAACCTCAGACAATGTCGTGCGTGCTGGTCTAACCCCTAAATTGAGGGATGTTGAGACCTTGTGTTCAATGCTGACCTACAATTTGGCAAGTTTCAGATAGATTTTACTCCTAGTTTCAGATATTCTTATTGCTTATACAACTATCAATACTGAAATGTGCTTATTTCCCGTTTTCAGGGCGTTGCCAGTACTCTGGAGGGCGTTGCTATAAACAAGTACACGAAGAGGTTTTGTCCCCCCTTTGAAGAGTTTGAGGTCGATCATTGTGACCTACCTGAAGGAGCTTCATCTTCATTCTCCGTTACATCAGGTCCTTCTATATTCGTGATTGTTGAAGGTAACGGTGTCATAAGAACGAACAATCATGGAGAAGAAACAGTTGCTGGGGGTGACGTTCTCTTTGCACCTGCCATGGTTGAGGTGAGCTTAACAGCTTCTTCTCAGCTCACGCTTTACAGGGCTGGGGTTAACAGTAAGTTCCTATGATTATTCTAGCAAATTCTACACCATAAAACCACGTTTATTGTTGAGGAACGGAGATGCATCTACCATACCGAGCACTGTAGGGTTTCAGCAGCAACAATGACATTGCAGCCTAGAAGAGATTACAGGTCTAGCGATTTGATTAGAACATACAACATTGCTTGATACGCATTCACTTATGTCGGGTAAATCATGTTGATGTCTCAGTCAAAATCACGTGAATAAGTCCTTAAGGTTATTAGGAGTTTATAATGTCGTTATTAGATATTTAGATATAAGGAATTAGGTTATTAGGAGTTAAGGGTTTAACAGTGTTGCATCTTGATGACACATCTCGAGTTCGATTCCATTGGTTTTGATGATTAAGGCGTTGCCTCTTGCTGATATCCATGTCTAGTTTGATGGTTGTCGATGGCAGTTGTTTGAAGTGGATCGTTGAAGTGAAGATCCTTTGTCGCGTTACATGATCAATCAATATTTCTATTTTCAAGGACTTGTCAAAATCCAATCCGCTTTATCGAAAATTTGTGTATCTCAACTCGGTGTATTAGACTCAGGATCCGAAAATGATCCAAACTCGAATGACCTGAAAATTTTAGAATCAAAACTGGATGGCCCACAAGATCAAAATCATCATCCCCGTCAGTTAGCGCGCGTCAACTAAATGTGTTTATTAATGATACTCCTATGTTAAATAACTTGGGGGTGCTTGTGCTGCTGGAACACAGCAATTTGGAATTGTTATTGCAGCTGGAAAAACACCAAATGGAGCTGCTGTAAAATGCAGCAAGCAGCTGCTAGAAAACAGCAATGTGGAGTTGTAATTGCTGCTCAGAAGATGCCATGTGTTGCTGCAGATCAAGTGCAGAGAATTGCCTATGACTTGTACTCAGTCTTGTGCAAAGGATCGGTTATATACAAACAAGGATTAGAAGGGCAATATGAATTGCTCTGAATTTGCTTTAATACTTTTCTGCTACTTTGGGTATTACTGAGATTGAATTTGCTCTGGACTAATATTAATTGGTAGCCTATTAGCTCAATTGGTAGAGCGATGTGTTTGAGTACAAAGATGTGGGATCGACTCCCACATAGGCTAATAATCCTCTTATGTTAACAAAATGTTGTAAAAAGACATATTCATTGTTAGGATTGCAATGGAGAAAATGTGTAATTGTTACCAACCTTGTGCTTCACAGAGACACAGACCATAATGCTCAGTGTAGAGGGTTAGGGACTGTTGATTAGAACCTTAGGAACCATTAGCAATTCATAATGATTGTATCTTTATGTACTACACCAACAGCTCTCACCTCAGTCTCTGTCATCTTTTTTGGACTCCATAACTTAATTGATTTGTTCAAAAAGTCTAACTAGCATTACATTCAAAAGTTAGTACCAAACTTCAACAAATCATTTAGATAGTCTACGTGGGATTCGAACCCACTTTTTTGCTCTCCCATGTGAGCTAATAGACTAGAAAATTCATTCAAACAAGAAATGTAATTCAGGAATCTTAATAGTTGCATAATTGGATTTTACACTTAGTTGAAAAGCACACATTCGATCAAACAAAAACCAATTCAAATAAAAGAATCTGATAAGATACAAAAGGCGGTGAAAAAAATGAGAAAGCCTCTCCCATCCCAAATCTACAGAAGCAACACCTTGTAAATTAACATGACATATAAAGTTCTTATGCTCTTAATCACAGATGAAGTAACTAAACGATATCATCTATGACAAAAAACAACTTCAATTCAGTCCTTCAACACATTAATGAGTAAAAAATTGCAACAACGGTAACTCAATGTAAAAATCAGTAACTCAGTTTAGTCCTTCAACATCACTGTCATGTATTGATTTCAATGTAAATGTAAGCTACTGCTGTTATCATGTATTGATTTTTGCTTCCTATTTCGATGTAAGCACAGGCGTCCAAGATTTTATGTAACAAATTGCCACAGTAGTAACTATGTAAAAGACAGATTTTTTGACAGCAAGCAAACTCAAAAACACAAGCAACACATTAATCATAGACTAGAACATTGCACACAGACAGATTTCCGAAAACACAGACAGATTTTTCACAAACTCGAATTGCGACGTCCCAATTCGAAACTCAAACTCAAAAATTTAAGATAGTAGCTCCAATATACTCCAAACCTTAATTTAAGATAGCAACCCCGAATTCACATTACATAATTACAAACTAACTAGAGAAATCGAGTAATTCAAACCCAATTACAATTGTAAACCCTAATTTTCGGAAAGGGGTTCGAAATGCCGACATACCTTGCATCACCATCATAAGGATTCCGGCGTGTTGTCCAGCTCCATTCGGCGTCACCGGCCGGCGTGTTCACCTTCCCCTTTCTTCCTCGCGGCGACCTGTTCCTTTCTTCCTCCTCCTCCTCTGTATAGCCTTACGCTTCCCCTGGTCGATCCTTCTTTCCTTCTTTCTTTGGGTTTAAATTTTTTTAACGGAAATTAACGTCAACGGTTACTTTTAACTGGATAAGGGCACGATGAGAAATTTGCTAAATTTTTATACCAATACCTCGAGGGTACCACGTGAAATTTTCATAAATTTTATAATCCTAATACATTAGGAGCACTTGTTTAAATAAATGCAATATTGTTAATACTTAAAATATTTATATAATATTATTATTTTATTTTAATATTTCTAAAAAGTCTTAAAAAATCGAGATTGACTCGTTTGAAGGAAATATAGAGCGTCTATCCAGGTTCGAACCAGAGACATATGGGTATTACTCACAAGTCATTTCCGGTTGAATCATTACGAAACGATTTACCCCGAACCCAAGTCGAAATCGATTCGAACCGGTGGAGAAAAGCACACTAATCCAACGCAAAGAGGTAACCTTACATAAGATTACTTGAATCAATGAAAAATGATCCCTCAACCATACCATGAAAGAAATGCCACTATTTTCATTTTTATTATTCATTATACCGTACATTCAGTTGCAAAAAAAATAACAGAAGGCAGTCATAAAGGAAGCCTCAACTTGACAGGAAGATGGCTAAAGGAATCAGTGCAATATGCACTTGGAGATCACCTCTGGTTTACAGTTGTTTTAGCGACAGTGTGCTCATCGAGCCAAGATATAATATCATCAAAAACACGAAATATAACCTCATCTGGCTCCCCCTCGAGAAGGGCATGGTAAGCGTTTTCGTAGAGGTTGAGCGTCTTGTCTTTGCTGCTTGCCTTCTCATACAAGGCCTTGCTCACCGATGGATCAGTCACCATATCTGCCTCCCCGTGCAGGATCAACAACGGCAAAGACACCTGCAAGGTTGTCATTGATTTCCTTCAATGTAAACGAATATATCTAGCTAGCATCATGTGATGAGGAAGAGAGTTTTACATACTTGTTCCAACCGACGCTCAATCTCATCTGTTGTATTAAGCAACTCAACTGCTGTCTTCAATCGCGGTTTGTCCTTGTATGCAATGACGTTATAAGCTGTCTGCATTCACACAGATTGAGAAAGCTATGATGTTAAATAGTTCAAAGCAAGTATAAACACACACAACTCTTGAGAATGTTATGTTACCGTCTCCCTCTTTTCTCTGAAAGCCATCTCAGCTAAGTCCCTCTCCGGCACCAGCTTGGACGCGGGAAGAAATTTGGATACCCCGATCAGAAATTTTGTTAGAATCCACGGAGGGTACATATCATCCGCAATCTATAGAGAAAGTGAAGGCCAACAATGTCAGACCTTCTGAATAATAGCAAGGTGTATCCAAGAAAACAACTGTGATTATACCTTGCACATAGGAGCCACAAGAATAGCTCCATTCCACGCATTCGGTTGTTTCAGATGAACCTTCAAGGCTACCGCCCCGCCCATTGACTGGCTCAACAGGAAGCAGGGAAGAGATTGGACCTCAGGGCTTTCTGCGCACAAAAGATAGCGATTAACCATACTCAAAAGGAATGTCATGATCACTCTGCAGCATCCATAAATATATGTTTCCTTGTATGATGTGATTCACAATATAACACAACACAATACTTCAGCCATAGGAGGTTTGGGATGTGTTCAAACCTCTGATTTTGGTGAAATGCTCGATAACATCATCAACAAGGGTGTCAAAACTTGGGATAAAGCAGTGAAGACCATCAGAAAGGCCAAAGCCAGGGTAATCCAGTGCAAAAACTGCATATCCTGATAAGGCTAACTTTCTAGCAATACCTGCAAACTAGAAACATAAAGGAGCTGAGCTCCTACAATGAAAGAACAAAAAACAACAACAAAAATTGGACCTTGAATCATAGGTGCTTGCCTTCAAAGAAAAAGGTGCAAGTGTCTCCGTACCCATGACAGTAACAGATCACTGCTTTGGGAGGTGAGGTCTCCGGGAACCAACTCTTAGAGAAAATCTTCAGCCCTCGAGAGTTAACATCATACATCTGTACCATGTAAACCAAACCAACAACTAGAATACATGATTAACATCATATGGGAAACCGATCACTCCTCTGCCAACTTATAAGCACAAAGCTTCAATCAAGTAATGAGTCCAATTCTGATCATGTCTAGTCTCTTAACAGCTACAGCCAGATCGTCAAATTGGTAACTTAAAATATGCATTGGAAATAAGATCTTATTGCCATTCAGATAATTCAAAATGTTTCCGAGTTCTATAGGTCCAAAACTTTGCCAGTGACTGGTTTAGCCTTTACACGATTAACTTAATTGATTTGGTAGATGGTTTGTGTTTGTTTTCTTTTTAGCCATTGGGCAGTAATTGAATATTCAAGAGTAAGAACCAGGAAAAATCAATTTGTTAAAAAATAATTCAGATGGAAGTACCCAAGTTTTCTTCGGTGCTAAGCATAAGCATAAGATGCCAGATTGGCATAGTAATGTTAGAATAAGTAAGTAGTTGAAATTGAGAGTTGAAACATACTGTGATAAAGGGAAACCAATTGTAGATACTGTTCCCCCACCTATACCCTTAGAATTTGATTCCTACCTATCACATGAATCAAAGAAGTAATACCCAAAATTGGCTTTTAAGTAAATCACATTGACATGAAATGCTTCCTTTATCTTGACTCTTCCCAAAATTTACCAAACAGGACCTTAATGGAAAAATCAATGTGCAATTTGTAGCTTATGAACACAAACCAAACCAAACCAAATCATCAAAACCCAACCAAACTAAACCAATCAAACCCAACCAACATCTGGAATTCTGGATTAACACTGATGTTTATAACACTATAAATAGTACATTATTATTTGGAGAAGGTGTGAACCAAAGCTCTTTGATATCATTAGAAGCAACAACTTCTTATATTATAAGGAGTTGAACAGTAAGTAGGGACCAGTTGATTCAGTAAGTAGTTGCTTAGGAGAAATCATACTTAAACAGTAAAGAAAACAAACTGAGATGGCTTGGAAGTAATACTAAGAATTCAATCACATGAAATCAAACACTCGAAATAAATCAGAATCTATGTCAGTTTATCAATGTAGAAATTAATGAATTTTTCAAAAAACAGATAATAATAAAGACTAGGAAATCTGCAAGTATTACCTCATTCACTTTCAAACCTTCACTTGGTATCTGCAATCACAATCAACCAAATCATCAATCACAGATTCAATTCTATAGTATAAAAACAAAATTCAATTTCCATCTTGCAAGAACAATCCAGGCCAATCAACAGCATATACTTTCTCAAAGAAAATCAGATCCTAGTTTTTTTTTATATGTAACAGAAATGAAATCCGCAAAGAGAAGAAAAAGAAATTCTCTTTGGGGCATTTCGTCGAATACCTTGAACAAGCAATGATCAATGCGAAGCTGGATATCTTTGAAGGCCTCACGGGCGCGTCTCCTTGCCGGAGCTTGGTCCATATCAGCATCGATTATCTTCTTCAGTTGTTCATCTAAAACCGCTCCCTTGATCTTCTGCGATCGAGTGGCCATGGCAATCACCCCCCTTCTGTTTCTTCTTCTTGTTCGTCCGCCCAAAACTGAAACTAAACGCCGACCGTGAATTAATCCGCCCAGAAATTGAGACAGTTGAAACACCGATCACTAAAAATAAAGCCGAAGAATCCACAGGAGAAAAAAAAGAGTCAATTGAGAGCCAAAAAAGTTGAAAATCTAGAAGGAGAAAACAGAGGAAGGGAGAAGAAGAAAACAGGGGAGATGGAAAGGGTGGACGATTAGGAGTGGTTGGTGGATTGAAGATTCCAAAAACCCAGATGAAGCAATTAAATTAAAATTAAACTAAACACAGTAAATTGTTGACCTTTGAATGGGGATTGGGTTGTGGGCGTGCTGTGTAATGTGGGCAAAGATTCCAGATTGATTGCCATCTACTTTTGGAAAAGGTTTAATTCCATTATTCCATAAAGCCACCCTCAAAATATTCTTTTTTTTTATATATAAAGTCATCATAGAAAGTACAAAAAAAAAGACATAAACTTGAATTTCTTTCAAAGATAAATTAGTACTCCGTTAGGCAAAACTTGTCATTTTAGGGCGTTAGTTTTGTTCAAAAAAACTCGTCATTATAGGTATTTTGTCATTCACTTTACAAAAATGTCCTTGATATGATTGATGGTTTGTTAGTTGTAGTTTTCGATAAAGTAAAAAATGAGGGTAATAATTGAGGGTAAATTAGTACATTTGTTAATTACCTTAAAACTTGTGAAAGAAGCTAAAATGACAAGTTTTGCCGAACGAAGGGAGTATAATTCTTGCTTGTGCTATTACACTGAATTATATATGTAAAATCACTTTAGTTTAGGTCCAAATGTGTAATAGTAGAAAGTAGGTAGTATATAAACTTACAATGGTGCTCAAGGAAAATAAACGTACAATGTGAAAAAACTAATTAAGACAAATATGAATTTCGTATATCTATGGCTGCAAATCTACCATGCCAAAACTCTAAAAGAGATGAGAGAGAAACTCTCAATTAGGGGAAATTTTTGGGGCAAATTCTCAATTGAGAAATTTTTTTGGGGCAAATTCTTCTCCTCAATCCCTCTTTCTATCCAAATCTATGTGAGTAATTCTTGGGCTTTCTTCTTATTTGTGCTTGATTCGATTTGTCCCTTCCGGATTTGGTTTGGTGATCTCTCGATTTCGCCGATTATTGCGAGTTGTGTGAAATCGAAGAGCAAGTCCCTATTGTCTCAATCGCCCGATTTGGGGCTTTCCGTTTGCCGGTCTGGTCTTGGCTTGGCTGGGTTCGGTTTCTCCTCCAATCGGTCCATCAGTGTCTTCTCCGGAGTAGCCGTTGATGCCACGATTTTATTCCGATCGTCGTCACTGCCTACCTCTCGGCAGCCTACATCGTCTGGTATGTCGGCGAGGGGTTAGCCCCTTGCTGTTGAATCTCTCTGGCGGCCACGGTGTTGTCGGTGATGTCGGGAGCCTCCGTCTCGGGTCTTCGTCGTCGATGTTAGTTGCCGGTGGCCGCTTCTCTCGTTCACCCTTGTTCCTTTGGGCCCAAGCTTTGGGTCCTTAGGGCCCAAGGATGTGGAAATATCAAAAAAATTTAAGTATTCCGAAAGGGCCTTGAGTAAACCCACCCGAAAGGGTCTGACGAAATCCCGCAAGGGTTTGTCGATACTTTTGCAGGTGAAAGCTTGTTGACGTTTTTTTCGAGCAGTTTGCGGCTCTGCTTCCGATGTTTCTAGGAGATCTTCTGCTTGGTTGGGGGGCGTCGAGTCTGTAGTCGGGTCTGGCTGGGGTCGTGGTGGTGTGCTCAAAGGCGACTCCGTATTCGGGATAGAGTTTCCTTGGAGTTTGTCTGCACTACTCACAGGAGTTAGTGTCCTGCTGTATTACTGGCCCGCGGTGCTACTGTTCGGTGGTGCTTGGCTGCGTTCTTCGGTGGCTTCCTCAGCTGTTCGAGTGTTTGATCTTCTTGGAACGTTTGTTGCAGTGTTTATTTCTGTTTGGTTCATTACGCTTGTTATTGTATTTTTGTTTCTGTTTTTAGATTGCTCTGTTAGACGGTTTCGCCGTTTGCCGACTTCGGTCGGCCTCTCGATTAGTCAGGCCTGTCTGACCTTCGAATTTTTACCTAATAAAAAAAAATGGCTGCAAATCTACCCCCTCTAACAAACTCACTTTATTTTTTTATTGTTTTAATCTTTTTTTTTATTAGGAAAGACTTCGGGCAACTGAGCTATACCCAATAGCATCCTTATGGATGAGGTATAAAAGACCAAAATTATTATAGATAATGATACCCAGACAAAGTGGCAAAGAAGTGCAACTTTATCAGGCACTTTATTACCTATCATACCACCAAATACTTAAATCGGGAATCATCCATTATGATTCCCAGTTTTAATTCCTAGGAATTGATACCAAACAAGCCCCGAGTGATCATACCAATGAATAGGTACTAGTGGTACTACTACAATATCTATTGATTTAAATAATTTCACCTATATTGATTTATTATAGACAGATTTGCAGATATACCCTGTCCAAAAAAAGTTATAAAAGTACCAATATTTTCACCAAATTGTAAGGGATGCCTATTTGGACATATGTGCAATAAAAGTATTTTTTTTAGGTATTTGTGTAATTTTTAAAAAAATAAGGTATATTTACAACTAACATATTGATTTGGTTTGGGGTATATATATTGCTATTCTCCCATTTTCCAGGAGTATCTAATATAGTTAGCCAAGATGGACCAGACTTGTTGATTGGATCAGCCCACTTCAAATTGATTAGTCCAGCCCAACTTCTTTCATCAACCGAGACCGGAGCGTGACCACAGGGAGTAGGCGACGTGTGCCGTGTGCGTAAATTCCTGGAGCCTGGAGGTCGCCGGCAGCTTTGTGATTCCGGCCTGGGCGTTCGGAAGAGGACGTTGCTGCGAAGGCACGGGAAGACGCTAGAGCTCCGAAACCATTAAGTAGGTTTGCTCAATTCTTTTTCCCTGAAATTTTCGTTTTACCTCAAATTCGCTTACTTGGCTTACTGTTTAGGCGATGTGTGCCCCAAATCTCGAATTTTCGCTCACATCCTCTTCCAATGGAGGGTTTAATTGCTTGATTGATTTTTGTTTGCAATTTCTAGGGTTGTGATTTGTATAATTTGGGGGATTTTCAGTTTGGTTGTTTGAAACTGGGACTTTCAGGCTCCGGGAATACGAAGACAGTAAACGGAATTTCGAAAGGCGGACGCACGCGGCGATTTCGGAGCGGCCACCACTTTGGCGTCTCAAGCTAGGTACATTGGCTTCCCCTCTTTTCCTTGGTTTTTATTGAGTCGAGACATCAATTGACAGTAGGCATAGGCTGACTTTGATTTGGATGAATTTTGGAACAAAATCAAGCACGATCTTCCCATTACAGTTTTCGATTGATTTTTTTTTATATGTATGTATCTCCAATTTGTGTTTGCCTTGCCTTCTGTGGAACTTCGTTTGATATCCTGTTTTGTTTTGGTTTGATTGATTTTTTTATTTTTTTTTAATACGTAGTATGAACAAGTGCTAATTGGCGTAATTAGGGCTCGAGAATCCCTCAAAATCCAGGCTTTATTCAACCCTCGGCAGGTATGTTTAAACCCTTAAAAATTTTAGACTTAAATTTGCTATGCTTTATGCAAAAATTGTGAGCCTGCTGCAGTGCTGCTTCTTGCTTGATATGGGTAGTTTGTCATATATTTGTTTGACTGAGCGCCCAGTCTTGCCAATACCTTCCACCAGTTGGTTTGCTTTCCTTTTTAAATTTTAGGGCCTTGCTGGCTGCAAGTCAACGAACTTGAATTGATGCATTGGAACTTGTTTTGTTATAAAATATTGTAGAGAAATTTCAGCAGCATTTTACCCTTAGGGCTGGCTGTTGATCTCGAAACCCAAACCCTTACTTAAAGCTAGTACTTTGTAAGAGGGGATTCCGAGGATCGAATTCATGCAGTAATTAGGTTCTTTTGGGCAAAATTCAGCAGTGTTTTCCCTTAATTTAGGACTATTTGATGATTTCGAAACCCAAACCCTTACTTGAAGCCTAACAGCTTTGTAAGAGGGGGTTTCGAGAATCCCGCATATGAAAATGCTTCTCAGTCAGTGTCTACGATTGCTTCACAATTGAAGAGAAATAGTGATGATGTGGGTTGGGAGTTTCTATTGCCATGGAATCCAATAATCAGGATAAATGAATAGATGATATATATTTATTTGTTTTTTAGTCGAACATCTTGGGTTTATTTGTTTTGGAGTCGGACGCATGATTTTGGGTTTTATTAGCTTTACAGTCAGTTGAGGACCACGATTTTGATTTTATGAATGACATTATGGATTATTAGACTGAATGAATTATTGACATGTGCTAAGTGTTGAAATATAATCAAATAGATTGTTCTAATATTGCCTAGTGACTGCATAACACCTTTTTAGCCAATTAAAATATTGGTTAAGTTTTCTGCAAAAAAAATGTTTTTTCCCTTAATCTATACTTATATGGAGTAGTTGTCAAAGCTCTAGAATAACTCGTGATCAATTACTGCCATTTTATACTATTGATTTCAATTTCGCAGTCGACTGGTTCAAATCGATCTTAGCTTTGGTTTTTAGCGATCAAACGGTTGAGATATATTAGGGACTTGTAGGTGATTATCATTTGAATGACGGATTGAGATTTGCATACGCTGTGAGGCTGCTGATTTCATCTTTTCTTGAGATTCAGTGATGGATGACTCTCTGCTAGGAATTTCAACCTCCACAACAACCACTGGTGACACCACAGGTAATCAGGTATATTGCCTGCTTTATGATACCGTTCTTTTGCATCTCTTTTGTCCTTGTGTGATGCTTTATGTTTATCTGAAGTCTTTGTGTTGCTTATTCTATTCGCGATTTTGGCGATTAAAGATAATTTCAGTTGTTATGAAGTTGTCAGTCACAACCTTAATTTTCGCTTGATCTAAAATTTAGGTCATCCTTGAGGGTTAATGGACTGTTCATGGTGTCTAATTTTATCATTGTTTAAAAAGTGAGATAGAATTGTTCAGGACGGTTTATAGCTTAACACTAGCAGTGCTTGATTTGTTCCATCAAAACTGATTTTGAGTTTTCTGTTCTTAGTATCCCAACCAGATGATGAAGTGAAAGCAAGGTGTTGGGATAATAGAGAAGCTCTTCCAGGGGAGCCTAGATGTGTTATATGTGGGCGTTACGGAGAGTATATATGTGATGAGACAGATGATGACGTTTGTAGCTTGGAATGTAAAGCCACCCTTTTGGAAAGGCTTGCTAAAGCTCGGTTGCCTGTGACGCTTCCTTCCAGAACACGACTTCCTGTTCCTGATGAGTGTTTCTATGTGAGAGATAATGCTGATGAATTGATATCTCAAACTTTGACAGATGAAAAGACTGAGCTTCTTAGGAAAAGGCTTGATATAGTTGTAAAGGGAGATGGAGTTCCATGGCCTATTTTGTCATTTTCTTCTGAAAACATTCCATCCAAGCTACTTCAAAATATAGAATCTGCTGGATACGAGCTCCCAACGCCTGTTCAAATGCAAGCAATTCCAGCAGCTTCCCTTGGAAAAAGTCTTCTGGTTTCCGCAGACACTGGTTCAGGGAAAACTGCTGCTTATTTGATTCCCATCATTTCATACTGTGCTCGTCATTCTTATAAGCTCACTGGAGAGGATAAGAGGCCACTTGCAATGGTTCTTGCACCTACGAGGGAACTCTGCATTCAAGTCGAAGAGGTAGCTAAGTTACTAGGAAAGGGTTTGGTGTTCAAGACTGCTCTGGTGATTGGTGGTGATGCCATGGCTGGGCAGTTGTACCGCATTCAGCAAGGAGTTGAACTCATTATAGCAACTCCTGGCAGGCTTGTTGATCTTTTATCCAAGCACGATGTTGAATTGGACTTGGTTCGGATATTTGTTGTTGATGAAATTGACTGCATGCTTCAGAAGGGCTTCCATGAGCAAGTAATGCAGATTTTCAGGGCTTTATCACAACCACAAGCCTTAATGTACTCTGCAACAGTTACACCAGAAGTTAAGAAAATGGCAAACTCATTGGCAAAAGATCTGGTTTTTATCTCTGTTGGAAGACCGAATATGCCAAGTAGTGCTGTTAAGCAAATACCCATCTGGGTTGAGACAAAGAAAAAGAAGCAGAAGCTTTTTGATATCTTGACAAGCAAACAACATTTTAAGCCTCCAGTCATTGTATTTGTTGCCTCAAGGCTTGGAGCAGACATCCTGTGCGATGCAATCACTGCTACCACCGGGATAAAATCATTATCCATCCATGGAGATAAATCCATGAAGGAAAGGAGGCAGATTATCAATTCCTTTTTGGTTGGTGAGGTCTCTCTGCTTGTGGCCACTGGTTTATTAGGGCGTGGTATCGATCTGTTGAATGTCAGGCAAGTAATAGTCTTTGACTTGCCAACTTCAGTTAAAGAGTACGTCCATTTGATTGGAAGGGCATCGAGATTGGGAGAGGAAGGCAATGCAATTTTGTTTGTGAATGAAGAGAACAAGAAACTGTTTCCTGAACTGGTTGAGATGCTGAAATCGTCTGGAGCTCCTATACCTAAGGAGCTTGCTAATTCAAGATACACAACATATTTTGCTTCCATCTACCAAGGACAGCGGAAGAAAACAAAATATGGTAGCTGAGAATTGTCGTCTTCCCTCATAACGGTAACCTTTAAAACCTTCACCTTTTGGAGTGTGTCTGTGTGCACTGTAGATGTATTTTTCAGGAGTATATGATTCCATAATTTTGAAGCCCCATCCCTACGCATGCCTCATCATAAAGGCAGAAAGATTAGGCTGCTTGTATTTATTAGAACCACATAGCAGCACCCATGTCATGTTAATTCCTTATTAAAAGAATATTGAATCATGTGTAAGAATGGAAACAGGAAATGTAGTTGTTTTTTCCCCAATCAGAGATTTGAGTTGTTTATTGGTTCTGTCCATTCCTCTCTTTTGACTAGAAGTAATACAAATCTCATTCTCCTCTATTCCTTTTGATCTTCATTTGGCTTGTTGGGCGCGATGTGTTGATTGTTTATACTTCATTTGTGCTGATAATGTGCATAATGTTGCCTAGCCGAAGATGACTAGGCATAGACTGCAGAAGATGAAGACTTGATTGACTTCATGACCTTAGGTGATATTACTATCAATATCATTCATATCTGTCTTATTTAAGACGAGTTGACTTGGAATTGGGTTTACCAATTTGCCCCACCTATTCTCTTACCAACTGTTTTCAGTCAAATTCACTCTGCAATTTCACCATTTCTGTGTGCACTCACTAATCTAAACTCTACTAATTAGTTAAGTGCTTCATTTGAAATTCAGGAATCTGTGTCCATTTGAGTCCATTCCCGGCGTGTAAGGCAATTTGACTTCCAAATTCATCTGCCTCAATACCAAACTCATGTGACTTCTTGGATCCTCTCTCTCTCTCCCACCTTTGAAATGAACTTTCTCAGATGAAGCTTCCTCATTTCTTCCTCCCCCAGAGAACGCCCTATCCCCCTCGGTCGATGGGCGAATAACTCGGAAATACATAAAAGCAGCTATCTTCCCTTTTATATCATTCCCAAGGTTCTTCCTGATTCAGATCTCAACACTTAAAACCCCCATTTCATCCCTCTCAATTTCGTCAAAAACGAGTTCAGAGGGATTGGAAATTGCTGCATCAATGGAGCCTCAGTTCCCTAATCTGCGTCGCCATGAACTCGGCTCATTTGATTTCACCGCCCACCTCAGCGAATACCAATTCCGCTCCATGACAGCTCTTGAGATTCTCAGAGAAACAATCAAAATTTTGAGATACAATAGCACTGGATTCATAGGAATCACTGCCCTTCTTATCTGCCCTGTCTCCGCCATCTCATTATCGAATCTGTTGGTTGATCATTCCTTGGTCAAGAGACTCACCGTCAGGCTTTTACTGATTGCTAGAGCTAGTGGTCTACCTCCCTACCCTCTCCTCAACAAGTCCTGCCAGCGGTTCTCGGATATGGTGGTTTCGACAATCATGTGCTTCCCCTTGTACACAACACTGTTGCTACTATCAAAGGTCTCAGTCGTTTACTCTGTCGACTGTAGCTACTCTAAGAAGCGATTCAACACATCGAAATTTTATTCAATTGTTATGAAGCTCTGGAAGAGAGTTGTATCAACCTACCTTTGGTGTTGTATGATGATCATCGGAGTCCTCGTGTTTATCCTCGTCTTATTTGTGGTCATCTGTAACATGTTTCTGATCTCTGGGGTTTCACCTGAGATGATCTTCTATCCAGGAGTATTTGGTGGACTTGTGTTCTCGGTTGTCTTTGCGAATGTCATCATAATCTGCAATGTCAGTATCGTGATCTCGGTTTTGGAAGATGCTTCGGGCCCTCAAGCATTGCTCAGGTCTAGTTTGCTGATCAGGGGCCAGACCCAGGTGGGCCTTTTGATGTATCTTGGCTCCACCATTGGGTTGGCTTTTGTGCAGGGTGTGTTCGAGCATAGGGTGAAGACACTGAGGCACGGAGATGGATCTTCGAGGCTCTGGGAGGGGCCGATTTTGGTGGTTTTGTACTCTTTGGTGGTGCTTGTAGACTCCATGATGACCGCTGTCTTCTACTTCAGCTGCAGGTCTTTGAGCATGGATTCATCGAGTGATGGAGAAGCTCAGCCGATCCTAGAGACGATGACTCTCTCCCCACGCGCGCCTTACGCAGGGTAGGCACCGGTGAGCTGCCTAGTCTTGGCCCATGTGTTTCTTCAATGATGTTACTTCCTGCTTCTTCAGCTGATGGTTTTTCGACGACCTTACTTGAACAAGATCCGTTGTTCTCTCGGCTGCTCGTAACTATGGCCTATTCATCACTCATCAGAGCAAAGGCTATCACAATTAGTGTTAGATTAATTTTTAGATATGATCTTAATGAATTTCTGTATTTTTAAACCGATTATTTAACCTATTTTTTTTAACACCTTTATTTATTAGATAGTTTTTACTCATTCATTTTTCAAACGTATTCTTTGCAAATCTGTTAAGCATACTTTTCACTTAGACCTGAGCATGGACCGGGCCCGGTGGGCTTGGACCGGGTCTCGACCAAAATTTCAGCCCATTACACCGGGTCGGGCTTGTGTCAGGCCCGATATTTGGCCCTAGTGCCTTGTCCAAGTTCGCCCTCTTTGTTGGGTCGGGCCGCTCACCGGGCCAAACGGGTCTAGCATCTCAAAGCGATTATGATTGGGAATAGTTAGCAGTTATTAGTAGTATGACACCGGTAATATGATTATAAATTATAGAAACTATGTATATATTTTTACAATACTCTATATAACTTATATAATTATAATTATATATAATATTATTATAAAATCGGGCCGGGCCCATCAGCCCGCTTGGGCCAACTACTCGGTCCAAGCCCTCATATTTTCCGGGCCGGACGGGTTTGCCCATGTTTGCTCAGGTCACTAAGTTTTCAACAAAGGTAAAAGATTATTTTTGATATTTTTCAAAATCAATCATTTTCTTTTTTCAACAAAGGCTGCAAAAATTAAATTCAAAGAGTGATTTTTTGCAAACTACCCTTTAAAAAGGGTAGTTTCCTGCGATTTCTCCTTATATTTATTTGGGTAAGGCTATTGACATGATGCCAAAATGTCTATTGACAAGAAAAAATCAAATAAATTGTGGGCAAATCCTTTTCAATTTTAGAAAATATTTACGAATCCAACCGAGATCAAAACAAGCGAATATAATTAAACATTTAATTACGAGATCCACTATGTCAATCCAATACAACAACAACGCGCTTAGTGTATCCCGCTTAAAGTAGGGTATGGTGGGTCAAGTTGTACACATCCTTTCCCCGACTAGGTCGAGAGGGTGTTTTCTAGTGACCTAAGACAAGTTCTCAAAGACGAGACAAGACTCCACACTAGAAACATACACAAGAAAATAGGGGGGACAACACACAAGAGCTAAGAAAAATAGGATGTGCATAAACAAGATGAGATGGAAGGGAAGCACGATCGATGTTGGAACCACTGCACCCGATTAGTTTTCATCAATTCGAATAGCACTCTCCACTTAACTCTATTGCGTCACATCTCCTCAGTGAGTCTCAAAACGGCCAGGTCCTGTCAAATCACTTCACGTCAGCTCTTCTTTGGACGACCTCTGCCCCGACGGACACTATTGATAGTCAAGTGGTCACATCTGCACTCATTAATCTAATCTTCTAATTAACTTGCCAATTAATTATATCCAAACTGGAGCAACCCTAAATCTATATCGCAAACACCACTGTCCACGACCACTTGTAAAGGTGGGTCTTTTGACTCTTTGCAAACTTGCAAAGGAGTTGTTGTTTGGGATGGCTGTCGGTGGCGATGGTATAGTGGTTTAGGGGTAGCATTTAGGCCTCCGTAGTTGCGGGGAGTGGTATGCGATGGTGGTGGGGAGGGGGTGGTGATCATGAGTGGTTGTTTTGCGATAAAATTAGGGTTTGCGATTTTCGTAATAATTAGCAAAGTTACATATGTGAACTATGCAAGAGATAACAACACTAGGGGTGTTATATGAACGTGGGCCGGCTACTCAAGTTTGACTCGGATTCAGTTCGAAATAATCGGCTCGAGCTCGTTCATATTAAAAAAACGAGCAGAGTTCTAGCAGATTCCCGAGCTCGAGATGAGCCCGAGCCAAGCACGAGCCGAGCTCGAGTAGTTCGTATAACTCGTTTTGGCCTGCCTATAGGTATGTAGCTACAAATCAAATGTTAGCTAATAAGCTTAATATGAGCTCAAATCGAGCTTAATACGCTCTTAATACGAGCTCACGAGCTCAAATCGAGCTCACGATCTCAAATCGAGCTCACGAGCTTGTATTAATGCAACAATTCTGAAATGGGGACAAAACGAGCTTAATACGAGCTCACGAGCTCGAACTTGGCTCGAGCAAAAAACGAGTAATTCGAGCTCGAGCTCCATGTAAAGCTAGCCAAATATGAGCAGGATCTTAGGCTCGAAAAATAAATAAAAAATGAGGCTCGGCTCGATAAAAAACGAGTTGAACATGAGCACCTAGGTACTCGGCTCGCTCGGCTCGAATAACACCCCTAAAGAACACTAAAAACACCTCAAAATATTTCCATTAAACAATAAAAACAGCCTATAATCACAGTACGTGTTCCAGTTAATTGAATCTGCAATGGCCATAATACATTTGTGAAAGAAAAAGCTAACCCTAATCTTAATTTAGAGCTAAATGGAGATCTTGAAATTGCAATTTTATAAAAATTATCTTGTCAGTAGTGGTTTTAATATCTTGTCAATAATCCTTATGATTAATGAATTATCTATTTATTAATTAAAATCACTTTTTTTTATTGTTATAAATCATTAAAAAAAAGCATATTTTTGTTTGAATTGGATTTCTATTAATTGAGGCAAAATTTGATTTGAGTGATTCAATTAAGATGCATTTTGATTGAGGAATTATAATTTTGTCGAGTTTAAGCATCTATTTAACAAATATTCAATTGCGTCAAGTTTGAATCGGTTTAAGTTTCGATTTTTTTTTTTTTTTTTTTTTGAAACGGAAAAAATTTGACCATAGAGCTGAGCTCTATCAGCCAAGAGTATCCTTGCGGATGAGACTATGCAACAGAGAGTCATCAGGAGTCCAGATACCGTTGAAGGCTGGAGTGATACGGGACAAGCGATCAGCTACCAAATTTGCCTCACGGAAGACATGACGAATCTCAACAGAACCAAAAAAGCTCAGCGAGACTAGACTGTCCGAGACAATCATTTCAGAGTCTCCAGTAGGCTTCCCCATACCTTTCATACTTTTTATTATTGTTGAGTTGTCTCCTTCAATAATAAGGTTTGTTATTTTCAGTTCTGTTGCAGCCTGAACTCCCATCCAGAGACCCAAACTTTCACAGCCACAGACATAACTGATTGGTGATGGTCCATTACCAGAGAAAATCGGGGTTCCTACAGAATCACGAATGATGAATCCATAAGAGCCCAAACCATCCGCGGAGAACGAGCCATCAAAATTTAGCTTATGAGTTCCAATTGGCGGAGGTTCCCATTTTGTTCTCTTTCTCTTTGATATAGATCTTTGCTTGTTCACATTTGTAGGTGTATTTTTGTTGTTTTCGCAGTAGTCCGGGCAGTTCAAATTTGATGTTTTCCATACATATATTTGCTCCTTTATAAAGGATAAGATGCGTCTTATGTCCGGGTTTATGTTTTCAAAGAGTGTTTTGTTTCTGGAGTACCAGATACCCCACCAAGCAAAGGCGAGATCTTCAAAGCATTTTGTTCCTATTGTATTTTTTATTTCCCATAGCGTGGTGTTCAAGTGTTCGTCTTTGCTGAAACAACCATTTATTTTCCGAAATGTTCCCGGGTTATTTGCAATTAGGGTCTCCCTCGTAACAGGACAGTTCCATAATAAATGGTTTAGGTCTTCATAGCAAGAGTCGCAGTGGGGGAAGTTTGTCGGAATCCCAAGGCGTCGAGAAGCTAGTTTGACAGAAGTAGGCACTCCGTTCTTAAGGATTTTCCATAGGAAAGATTTTATTTTCGGGGGGATATCTAGTCCCCAGATCCAATTTGCGCCTGATGTTTCATGTTTCTTGTGGTTGTATATCATGTCAATAGCAGATTTGGTGTTGAACCAGCCATTTTTGCTCCATTTCCAATAAAGTCTGTCAACTTGGATGTGCTGTGGTATTGGTATTGTCTTGATAGTTTCAATTAGGCTGTTTGGAATTATGCTTTGTAACTCTGCGTGTAGTTTATCTTGGTTCCACGTTTTGTTGTCTTTGAGAAAATGTTTTACATTGATTGTATCGTCTATTTGTTGGGTTCCTAAGATAGATGAATTTATAGGTGTTTGGCCTAACCACTGGTCTTGCCAAAATTTGATAGAGGCGCCGTCTCCAATAGACCAATGAAGGCATTGTTTAAACAGCGGGATTAGTTTTATTAATTGGGTCCATTGCCAGGAAGAGGTACCCTGCTTCTGATATGTGAGTATATTTTTATTTTTGAGATATTTTTCTTTAGTTAGTTTAACCCATGGGCTAGTTGGTTCCGCTAGTAGTTTCCAGAGTAATTTCATCTGAAGCGCCGTATTCATATCCTCCGAGCTACGCAGCCCTAGCCCTCCATTTTCCTTGGTTTTGCAAACCTCATACCATCCGATGAGGGGCTTATGGTTGGGTTCTTTGTTCCAGAGGAAGTTCCGGTTGATCTTATCAAGTTCCGTATGGACTGATTTTGGTAGCATAAAGCATTGCATTATGTGTAGAGGTTTGGCTGCTAGCGTTGTTTTAATTAGAGTGCAACAACCAGCTTGTGAGAGGCAATTCGCCTTCCATCTGTGAAGTTGTGATTTGGTGTTTGTTAGAAGTTCCGTGAATTCTTCCTTTGTCATTCTTCCTTCTATTAGGGGGCAACCCAAATAGGTACCCATCTTAGGGGTGTACGCTATTTCTAGCTCGTTTCTGATTAGATTTTTCTGGGTGGTTGTGACGTTTTTAGATGTTTGGAATTGGGATTTGTGCCTATTTACCTTTTGTCCTGAAATAGCTGAGTATTCAGTCAAAAATTTGTTAATTTGGTCGCAGCCGGTTTTTGTTGCCGATGCAAAGATGACGATATCATCCGCGAAGGCTAAGAAAGGATTTTTTGTTCCCCCTCGCGTCAGTTTGACTCCTAGATGGCTTTGTGGTTTTTCCGATTCATGTTGTAACCCACGGGCCAGAATTTCCGATATTATTAAGAATAGATATGGTGAAAGTGGGCATCCTTGTCGTATTCCCCTCTCGGGAAAGAAGATTTCAGTGGGTTCATTTTTACTAGTACCGAGTAAGTTACTGTGGTTATGCATTCTTTGATCCAAAGGGTGAATTTGGGTGAAAACCCAAATTTAGACATAATGGTGAGTAAGAAATTCCAATCGACCATATCGAATGCTTTTTCCATATCAAGTTTCACCGCCATCCAACCCGATTTTCCATTTTTCTTTGAGAAGGAGTGGAAGATTTCGTTCGCAATTAAGATGTTATCTTGTATTGATCTGCCTGAAGAGAAGGCGCTTTGTAGTGGATTAGTTACTTTAGGGATTACCCTTTTGAGTCTTGAAGCTAGAATTTTGGATATAATTTTATATGTTGTTGAGCAGAGACTAATAGGCCTATAGTGAGATGTTGTGGTTGGGTTGTCTATTTTTGGTATTAATGCTATGGACGTATGGTTTGTTTGCTTCAGGATCGTTCCGCTTAGAAAGAAACTTTTAACTGCTTTGATGACTGATGGTTCCACAATATGCCAGAACTTTTTGAAGAAACCAGCTGGAAAACCATCAGGTCCTGGTGATTTGTCATTGGCAAGACTGAAGACAACATTTTTAATTTCAGAGTTCGTGACTTGGCGAGTTAGCCATTCATTATCTTCGTTTGAGATTTCGTTCCCTACATGGTGGAGTAGGTTGTTTTGTGTTTGTTGCCTAGCATGTTGCGTAAATCTCTGGCTAAAATCGTGTTTGATTAGGTTTCTAATATCTTCTTCTTTGTTAATTGTTATACCTGTCGTGGTTTGGAGGTGTTTTATTATGTTTCTATTTCGCCTTCCTGTTGCTATTTTATGGAAGTATTTGGTGTTGGCGTCTATGGATTTTATGTGCATCCTTTTCGCCCTTTGCCCCCAATATTTCTGCTGGAAGGAAAGGAGGGAGGTGTGCTTTGAAGTGAGTCTTTTGATTTTGTTATCCAGGTTTTGGTTGTAAGCATTGCAAAGATTCTTTTGTGATTCTAGTAGATCTGTTTCTACCTGTTTAATTTGGCAGAAAATATTTCCAAAGGTTACTTTGCTCCAGAGCTTGCTTTTTCTTTTAACCTCTTGTAGTTTTTTCGTTAGTTTGAACATTTTCGAGCCAGGGGTGTCTATCCTCCATGCTGAGCGCACAACTGATTCATAGGATGGTTTTGTTGTCCATGCCATTTCAAATTTGAAGGGTTGCAATTTTGGTTTGCGGTTATCCATAAGGTCCAAAGTGATCTGAGCGTGATCTGACTTAAGAAAAGCATGGTTTTTCGTACTAAGGTTCGGGAATTGTTTAAGGATAGGGTGGCTAACCATAGCACGGTCTAGCTTTTCAAATATGTTATCGGTGCCATGTTCACGTTTTCGCCAAGTGTAAACGTTTCTACAGGTTGGGGAGTCTATCAGATTGAAAGTTCTAATAGTGTCTTGTAGTCTTGCAAATCTATTTGCGGATGGGATCCTGCCTCCTAATTTGTCGGTAGGTTCTAAAATTTCGTTAAGGTCTCCAAGAATAATAAGCGAGTCCTTAGCATTGCGAATATAGTCTGAGAGTGAGGCCCAGAAGTTGTTTTTTTCCTTTGCGTAAGGGGTTGCATAAACGAATAAGATTTCGACATCAATGTTAAGGGCCGTGTTTATGTAGTCTGCCTGAATGATGCGGTCCGTCGAGTTTCTAATTGTGAAGGTTTCATTATGGAATTGGGATTCTTTCCAAATAAGGCAAAGTCCCCCAGCTAGACCATTGGATGGAATGAAATGCATTCTGTCAAATCCTGGTTTCCTCCAGCAATTGTCTGGCGGAGGGTTTTTTAATTTTGTTTCCGCTAGCATTAGGATTTTTATGTGCTCTGCTTTAGTTGTAGCTTCAATGTGGGTCCAAACATTCTTTCTACTAAGGCCTCTTATATTCCAAAAGCTAAACTTCATTAAAACCTTTTGAGGGGGAGATGGTAGTTTTCTGGTTGAGAACCTTGTTTATGGGAGTAGAGAACTTCCAATTAATGGGGGTTTTGGTTACATGTGCATGTATTTGTTTAAGGGTCACTAGGCTTAAAGAGTTTTTGTTTTGATTGTGTTTTAATTTGTTTTTTAGCGATGTTGCATCTTTTATATAATAGTTAATATGATGCTTATGGCTTATGATTCCTGAGTATGGGGGAAGGAGATGTGTCCAAAGACCCCAATATAGGTTTGAGAGCAAACATGAAGCGTTAGAAACTCTTGTATTCGAATTAGACTCTAGGTAAAAGACCACAATTATTAATCTGTAAAACCTATTGAAGAGATAATAATGATCATGATTTATACTGAGGAAGCGACAATAGTGTAGTAAACGAGTATTCACCGAATAGCCTGTTGTGTTTAAGAAACATAGATCATATTGTATGTTGCTTCTATTTTTAAACAATGGTTTAAAAGTCAAAGTGATTGAGCCACCCCAAGAGCAGCTAGGATCTAAAACTTTGAAGGTGGCACAAGGAAGCTCACTTAAGCTGAGATGTGGCTTGGTGCTGTTGTTGTCAAAGTGGATAGCTTGAATCCATGTCAGTGGTGTTGGGGGCCTTTGGGTGAGCATTCCCTGGGCTGGAAGCCAAAAGCCGACAAGGCATGAACCAAGGGACCAGCCAAGATGAGGCAGTAGCTGCACAAAATGCAAGTAAGTATGTTGCTCAAGGGAATGACTCCCTTGAGCAGGATTAGTGAAGTGATATATAACATAGTCACATATGTAGTTATACAAATATGTTTGATTGCTGATAACGGATATGGTGCACTGGTGTAGTTTAGAATAATGTGGTAGCATGGCAAAGCAAGTTTTGATCAGAGAGTAAGCATCCATGCTCAGAGATGGGGTTCTTGAACAGCAGTAAGAAGTCAGAGAGTTGACAACAAAGTACTTTAGAAAGAGGTTTCCATGGTGAATGTCAAAGCACATATTCAAGTAGTAATTAAAATCACAGATTGAAGCACCACTAGAGTTATGATTAAAATCAGTGATGATGCAGTTGTGTTTTTGAGACATTCTTGATAGAAGTAAATTAGAGATCTCATAAGTAAGAAGCAGTAATCCCAAGCTCTGGCAATACCAGTGCATAAAGCATAGGTTTTGTTTTGTGATTAGAGATATGGTGCAAGCAAATGTAAAGGCATTAAGAGATGAGAAGAGGAGAACCAGTATGACAAAAGGTTTTAGCATAAGGTAGGCATGGATAAGCTGATAAAGGAACAAGACAAAAGCATGATATGAAGCCAGAGTTCCATCAACATAAATTTTTAGTGTAAGATCTCCATGAACAAAGGCTAGACTCACATTCATAGCAGATATAAAATTAAAATTAGGTGACATCACACTTAGTTGATTGAATTCAGCAGTTAAATTATAGAAAGTATGTAGCATTTTCATGAGTATACGCATCAAGTTTATAGCATGTTCAACAAGAAAACAAAGGAGTTTATACTGACAATACATTAGTTCATAATAATAAAGTTGGTTAATCTTAACAAGTATAAGATAGTGGTATAGTTCTAGGTTAATTAACAATATGACAAAAGTTTCCAGCATAAGAGAGGTATGGATAAGCTGAGAATGAAACATGAAAAAGTCATGATATGAAGCCAGGATTCCTTCAGCAGAAGATTTAAGTGAAAAATCTCCATGAACAAAGGCAGAACTCTCATTCATGGCAGAATTAAAGTTAAAATTAGGTGAAATCATACACAGTTGGTTGTATGCAGCAGTCAAATTATAATAAGTATGTAGCACTTTTATGATTATAAGCAACAAATTTGGAGCCTGGTCAGCAAGAGAACAAAGGAGCTTATTCTGATAGTGCATTAGCTCGTAATATGGATTTTGATTACTTACAAAGGTTAGATTACAAACATTTGTAGTAGCAGAGCTAGTAGGAGAGTAGTAAGCCCTAGAAGGCCGCAGCCAACAGCAAACAAGGCTAGTGCAGTGACAGTTAACAAAATACCAAGAGGTTTTAGGTTTTAGTTGAAAGGCAATTGAAACCTCAACAAAAACACCAAAACAGAAGGGCATAGAGATAGGCAGATAATAGTCCCAAAAAATCTGAAATGGGTAATGGTGTTTAGTAAGAGTGAGGAGATCAATTTTGTGTTGATAATCATTCGAGAGGCACCAGCAATTATGCTCTATATCTAGTCTAGATAGCAAAAAGTATCCGGTTCTTATTGTAGAATTCAGGTTCATTTTGGGAGGAGGATAACCACCGCAAAATAAGATACAGTCCTGTGCATACAGGTAGGTTATGGTATGACAGATGTTAACAAGTTCTATGTTTATAGTTTCTTTCCAACAGACAAAAGATGTGGGCAACATCAAAGACCATTGTTGGAGATACGAATGAGAATACTTGAGAGAATCAAGCCAAATTTTTTTATTCGAATTACAAAAAAGACAATTCCTGTTAGAGTTTCTCAAGATTATGAATTTATCATAATGCAGATAGAAAGGTCCAATACAAAGAGTCCATTTTACATTTTGTAACGGGTGATTTTGTTTTTGAAAATGCTTAGGATCATCAGGCATTACAGTTAGGTCTGGATTGCAGTAAAGTGTAATGCGAATAGATATTTTGCAAGTACTGATTAGAGGAAATAGGGGAAATAACCTCATCCAGGCCAAATTGGTCAACATGCTTTGCATAAGTGTTGAGTTGTTGTGTAGCCAGTGGGATCTAAAGTGCCAGCCTTCGTTAGTGTGGCAGTGGACATAAGGGTTGCAGAGAGTGAGCCAAGTCCAACCCTCCAACCACCAGAACTGTGTAGAGAGTTGGACGAACTCTTGGGTCCAATTGCAGTCCTGCATCACATGATTCAGATTTTGTTGCTCGAGTAAAAAGATCACTCGAGCATGGTTAATTTCTTTTACAAATATCCAAATATCATCTAGGTAGTTTGTATGCAATGATATAGTGCAAGCCATGTGTGTTTGATATCCAGCTTCTGGATTAATTTCATTCAAATCTTTTGTACAAGTTAAAGAGGTTTTTCCCCGATCATATAAATTTATTGTGAGCAAGTGTTGAAGGGTTAATCTGATCTTATTGCAAACCCAGTTTGTGCAGGTAAAAGGTGAGTAACCATGTTTGATAAAAGCATATTTATATAAACTACATATCTTATATTGATCTTTTACATGATCCAAAAAGCACACAGTACAGATCATGTCAAACTTTTGTTTCAGTTGATGCTTTTGGAGTTGGTTGTAGGATGTGTTAGGGTCGATTTTCCCTTTGCCCTTGTCGATATTACTCGACTTGGAGGGATTGGGTTTATACCGGGGTTCACCCGAGGGCTTCCCATTAGGGTTTTTTTTTGGTGTCGGTGGATTCTCAGAGAGAATCCCCTTCCCTTTGAGTTTAGATGGGTTATTAGCCATTAAAGCTAATTTAGAGGGGTTGAAGAATAATCAGACTGCAGATTCAGAAAGGAGAAGAGAGATGAGAGGAGAAGGAGAATAGGAGTGAGTTATGTGAGCATTAAGTTGGATACCTGTGATTTTAGAAGCGAGATTCAGAGGGTCAATGTCCCAGCAACATCGCGAACTGGGTAAGCAATGATGGTGAAGCCGGATTCGGGCGACGACTTCCCCAATCCGGAAAACCGAGAAGCAGTACTCAACAAATCCTCCAAACCACACCGAGGAGGATAAACCAGAAGAAAGCCCTCTGAAAATAGCGGTCGTTGCAGCGAGATGAGACCCGATGGCCGATTTGGTTGAACGTTGAAGACGGAATCCTAGCAGAGAACGCAAGCACCCCTTCACCCCCTCCGGGATCCCTTTGTTTGGCCAGATCCAGTGCCAGAAGCTCTTTAATTTGAGGTAGAAGAAAGAAGAAATCCAAAGGATCCCGAATGAATAGTAGAGCTTTGTTTCTGCCGATTTGGGGCTCGAAGTATAGCAACGTGAGGGAGAGGAGATCCATATCCAGAAACTAAAAGCAGAAGCTTTCGGTCTCTAATTGATTTGAGGGATCCATGGATGCAAGTCGGGAAGCTTTGAATCGAAAGGATTGATCGACGAGAGTTTCTCAGATCTAGGGTTATTTGCTTTTTTGGGTTTGGGGGAGAGAGCAGGTGGCGCGTGTAAGGGCGCGTACTTGTGGAGATTTTGGGTTTTCATTTCGGGTTTTTGGTTTAAGTTTCGATTGAACCAACAGCTCATCTATAAAATGGGTTCATATAAAATCGAAATAATATATTCTGTCAGGTGCCGGTACGGCGGTACCAAATTAAAAATGGGAGAATTTGTGAAATGTCCAAAAAAATTTGTCCTAATTGATAAAATGTTCACATTTTTGCATAAATTGGTGGAGTATTCATCTTGCCAATAACAATTTTATCATCTTGTCTATAACCTCACTTTTTTTTTTTACATTTTGTGGTGCAAAAATAAGAGCATGTTGTGCATATGCAAAAATAACCGTACATTGAGCAAATAAGATCCAAGTTAGTTTTTTTTTACATTTTGTCGTGCAAAAATAAGAGTATGTTGTGCATGTGCAAAAATAACCATATGTTGAGCAAATAAGACCAAAGTCTAGTTTTTTTTTTATAGGAAAAATGGACAAAAATAATACCAAGTATCAACTTTTGGCCAAAAATAATACGAACTTTGAAATTGACCGTTTCATATACGAACTATCGCCCTATTAACCGAAAATAATACATATGTGTGTTCTGGTGAACTTTCCGACCAAATATGTCACGTGGAGGTTGGAAAACACTCATGGCATAAATTTTTGTCACGTCACCAAACTTGTAAGTTATGTCATGTCATAAATTTATTTTTCATTAAAAAAAATTAAACAAATAGGCAAATAGCTATAGTACCTTTCGAAACAATGGAGGAGAGAACGAGCAGATAACATCGAGAAGAAAGTGAAGACGCCCACCCTCGATTCCATTGTTTCGAAAGGTACTATAGCTATTTGTCTCTTTGTTTAATTTTTCTTTTCTTAAAAAAAAATAAATAAATTTATAACATGACATAACTTACAAGTTTGGTGACGTGGCAAAAATTTATGTCATGTGTGTTTTCCGGCGTCCACATGGCATATTTGGTCGAAAAGTTCACCGGAATACACATATGTATTATTTTCGGTTAATAGGGCGATAGTTCGTATATGAAACGGCCAATTTCAAAGTTCGTATTATTTTTGGCCAAAAGTTGATACTTGGTATTATTTTTGTCCATTTTTCCTTTTTTATATACATTTTGTCGTGCAAAAATAAGAGTATGTTGTGCATGTGCAAATATAACCGTATGTTGTGCAAATATGACTCAAGTCTAGTTTTTTTTTTGTTTTTTACATTTTGTCGTGCAAATATAAGAGTACGTTGTGCAAATATAACCGTAAGTTGTGCAAATATGACCCAAGTTTAGTTTTTTTTTTTTACATTTTGTCGTGCAAATATAAGAGTACGATGTGCAAATATAATCGTATGTTGTGCAAATATAACATTTTGTTGTGCAAAATATAACATTTTGTTGTGCAAAATATAATATATTTTTCCGCTTATTTTCGTTTTAGAACTTTTTGTTGTGCAAAAATAATTTTACGTTGTGCACATATAACAATTTGTTGTGCAAATATACCTTTATGTTGTGCAAATGTAAAATTAAAAATATAGAAGATGTGAATCATATAATAAAATATAGATATTTTTTTTCATTCTCATATCTATGGGTTAATTTTTGTAATTTTACAAAAATTGCTATTTATGGGTTAATTTTTTAATTTTACAAAAATTGCTTCTTCTACCTTCCTGCTTCCTCTGTACACAATCGTGAACACAACCCTCGCTCCAGCCGCTCCTCATCCCTCGCTCCGGCCGCTCCTCATCCCTCGCTCCGGACGGTCGACCTCGCTCGCTTGACCTCGACCTTGCTCGCTCCGGATGCTCGCTCGATAGCTTCGCCACTCGTTCCCTCCCTCGCTCCGCCGCTCGCTTGTCACCGCCTCCCTCCCTCGCTCAGATCTGGACTCGCTCGCTCCGCCTTACTCGACCTCGGCTCAGATCTGGACTCGCTTGCTCCGCCTCGCTCGACCTCGGCTCAGATATGAGATCTGCCCTTGCTCGACCTCCCTCGCTTGCCATAGATTCGGCAAGCCAAAGCTGAGATCCTTCCCTCAATCAGATCCGGCGACCTCGGCTCAGATCTGAGATCCCTTCCTCGCTCGACCAAAGCTTGAACCACCAAATCGTCGTCGGAGCGCGACCTCTTCCAGGGGCAAGCGGTCGGGATTCGGCGACGACCAGAAGGAAAGGAGGAAGATGCACGAAGATCTTCGATGCCGCCTGGCGATTGCAGCAGTTGACGAATTCGGATTCTCAGATCCAGACGATCTCCTACTCGCGCTCCTCGATCCATCCTCCTTCGTCTTCGATCTCAGGCGGATGTCAAAGAGAAGCTTCTCGTTGCCGGATTCTCAGATCCAATGCCTCTCTCCTCCGAGTCCGATGCCGACGATCTCGTGCTCGCGCTCGTCGATCCAGCATCCTGCATACAGCCTTGTGCCTCCGGGCGAAAGAAGATCTCCAGGCAAAAGATTGCAAATTTTCCAATTTGGGGAAGGAGATGATGAATTGTGGATTTAATTGTGTGAGTATATAAAGTGGACAGTTTTCCAATTTGTCCAAAAAGTTGGACAATTCACCAATTTGTACAAACAAAATACCTGTTTGACAAATTTTTTCATTAAAAAAATACACTAGACAATTATTATTCAATAAAAAAACAAAAAATGACCCCTTTTATTTTTGGGTGTGTTACACAAGTAGCTTTTCATAGCTTCTTGTTTTAGTATTATATAGTTTTAAATGAAATAAAGTTAAGATTATATTTTAATTAATATTTTTTAATTGAATTTTCAACAGTTACACTCCAAAATTTTTAGAGTTTTTCTTTTTATATACACAAATCTATTCAGCTTTTCACCTAATTTTTATCAACTAAGATTACGAAATACATTTCTAACTTATCAATAATTTAATTTAATATATATTTTACACAAGTAATTAACTATTCAGATTCAGTACTCATTCAACTTTCCGTTAGACCGTTACCCTTAATGTTTTACGGAGTACGTAGCAAATTGACGCCACCACTATTCATTTCCGTACATTTTGGGTGCATCTCACGCAAAATACTACTCAGTAATATTACAGTAATATATTTGCAAATATAAAATATGCAATTGGGTGGTACATAGTTGGTTTTTTTTCTCTCTTTAAAAGTCAGCTACAAGCTGAACATTAAATAAACAAGAAACTACGGCCTATGGACATGGTTTTGTATAAATTAAAGGGGTGTTTATTAGAATGTCCAAAATTTTGGATTTTATTAGAAAAATGTCTTTCGAGTACTCCAAATTAGTAAAATGTCCAACGCTCCCTTCTGTCCCTGTGTCCCCCTCCGGTTTCAGTTTTTTTTTCGCGTTGCTGAAACGGAATTGCTGAAACTCCTGTTTCAGCATATACGGTTTCAGCAACCCCTGTTTCAGTTTTTTTTTTGTTTTTTCCCAGTTTTTGTTTTTTCGCGTTGCTGAAACGGAATTGCTGAAACTCCTGTTTCAACACATACGGTTTCAGCAACCCATGTTTCAGTTTTTTTTTTTTTTTTTTTTTCCCAGTTTTTGTTTTTTCGCGTTGCTGAAACGGAATTGCTGAAACTCTTGTTTCAACACATACGGTTTCAGCAACCCATGTTTCAGTTTTTTTTTTTTTTTTTGTTTTTTCCCAGTTTTTGTTTTTTCGCGTTGCTGAAACGGAATTGCTGAAACTCTTGTTTCAACACATACGGTTTCAGCAACCCATGTTTCAGTTTTTTTTTTTGTTTTCCAATTTTTTTTTCCGCGTTGCGGAAACGGAATTGCTGAAACTCCTGTTTCAGCACCTACGGTTTCAGCAACCCCTATTTCAGTTTTTTTTTACCGCGTTGTTGAAACCCCTGTTTCAGCACATTCAGTTTCAACAACCCTTGTTTTAACTCTTTTTTTTTTCACGTTGCTGAAACGGAGTTGCTTCTTTTTTTATTTTATTTTTCTTTTTTTCGTGTCATCAGTTTGACACCGGATTTTGTTGAAATCGAAGTCGCTGAAACCGTGTTGCTGAAACCAGAGTTTTTTTTTTTTTTTTTATCGTCACCACTTTGACACCGGAGTTGCTGAAACCGAAGTTGCTTTTATTTTTTGAAAGGCTACTGAAATGCTGAAATGTTGAAAGGCTTCATACAATTTTATAAGAATTAATTTCATCAAAAATCAAGAAGCTAATAAGCTCTTCAAAAGTTTCAATAAGACAATTTGCTGAAATTACACAATAGAGATTTGTATCCATAGCAAATACACCAATACACTAATCAAATATATGTTTGTAAGATATAGTAGCTCATACAATTTTATAAGAATTAATTTCAGCATTTTGTTATGTATGTGGATGAATTCTGGAAGTTTGGAGAGAAAGAGAGTAGTAAGAGAGAAAGAGAGTAGTAAGAGGGAGAAGAGAGTAAAAGGTAAGAGGGAATGATTTCTGTATTTTCATGTATGTCCTTTTCCCTAATACAATGCATTACTTATACAATTCATTGGGCTCTCAGCTTCCGGGCTTTCCCTCATACCATTGGTTATGGGCCAAAAGCCCATCTCTACTCATAACATTGCCCCCTTCGATGGATAGGCTTGTCCTCAAGCCTGAGCAAAGGTCGGAAATTGGCACAGGATATGGCCGGCCAGCTCCCAGG
Organism: Persicaria tinctoria; assembly: GCA_037127255.1. Lineage (NCBI taxonomy): Eukaryota > Viridiplantae > Streptophyta > Magnoliopsida > Caryophyllales > Polygonaceae > Persicaria > Persicaria tinctoria. The sequence continues at coordinate 10,599,648 of JBANSL010000007.1, read as the reverse complement.
TCGCCTCTTCGATCGAAAAATTCTTCCACTTCACAAGCCACTCTATCACCGGCTCATCGTTCGCCAAGCGGAGAAGGCGAGTATCCAACACTACCTCTGGCCACACCTCTACGTCACCCTCCGATGTAGTCGATGGCAATTCAGGGGTTGTGCGATTTAAGGGGCCTAATTTCTTCTTCAATTGCGAGACGTGGAATACCGGATGTATCCTGGAAGAACTAGAAAGGTCCAATTTGTAAGCAACTGTCCCAATTCACTGGAGGATGCGAAATGGACCATAGAATTTGGAACTCAGCTTGAGATTCCGGCGTAGCGCCATCGAAGATTGTCGATAAGGTTGAAGCTTCAGGAAAACCCAGTCCCCTTCATTAAAAGCTCGTTCTGTCCTACCCTTGTCAGCAATCTGCTTCATCCTTGACTGAGCATGTAGCAAACGCTGGCGTAATTCTACAATCATCTGTTGACGATCCTTCAACCAATCTCCCACCACTGCTGTGCTTACTGGGGATGCAATAACGCCCAACTGTGGTGGATCATACCCATAAAGCGCTTTGAATGGAGAAACACCCAAGGTAGTCCGCAGGTTGGTATTGTACCACCATTCTGCCAAATGCAACCAAAGCACCCAGTTTGCCGGTTTGTCCGATGTCATACATCGCAAATAAAGTTCCACGCATTGATTCACGCGCTCGGTTTGCCCATCGGATTGCGGGTGATATGCCGTCGAGAAGCTCAGGGATGTTCCTAATGCCCGAAACAGCTCCTTCCAGAAGTGACTAACAAATATCTTGTCTCTGTCGGAAACTATATCACTAGGCAACCCATGTAATTTGTAGATGTTCACCATAAAAGCCTGGGCTACCTTTGAAGCTGTAAAGGGATGAGCTAGCGAAACGAAGTGGGCATACTTTGTGAAACGATCCACAACGACCATGATCGTATCCTTCCCTCGAGATTTCGGAAGACCCTCCACAAAATCCATCAAAATACTCGACCAAGCCTGTGAAGGAATGAGCAAAGGTTGAAGCAGGCCTGGGCTTGCAATCCTCTATGTCTTGCTACGCTGACAGATGTCGCACTCCTGCACCCATTTTTCCACTTGCTGCTTCATCGAGGTCCAATAGAAAAGGGCCTTAATCCGAGAGTAAGAAGCTTGTATACCCGAGTGACCGCATGTAGCCTTCATGTGCAATGATGTGAATGGCTTGAATCGAAGCTGTTGGTCATCTCCAATGTACAATCTGTTTTTGTACCTCAAGATCCCCTGCTGAACGGTATAGTCTGGATTGCCTCCCAAGATGGCTTTAGCAATCAGATCTTGAACCTGCAAATCCTGCTCATAACTCTTCAACAGCTCCTACATCCAGACATGTTTTATCGAAGAAACCAATGAACACTCAGCACCTTCGACTTCAAATTTTCGCGATAAAGCGTCAGCTGCCTTGTTTGTGCGACCTTGCTTATAAGCAATGGTATAGGTGAGACCAAGCAGCTTTCGTACTGCCTTCCTTTGCAGATGGGTGGTCAGACGCTGCTCGGCTAAGTGTTTCAAAGCCTGATGGTCTATCCTGATGCAAAACGGGGCCAACTCCAAGTAGTTGCGCCACTTATCTACTGCCAAAAGGATTGCTAGGGGCTCCTTTTCATAAGTCCACATTAGCAGATGATCTCCATGAAGAGCCTTACTAATGAAAGCAAGTGGGCGTCCTTTCTGCATAAGAACAGCGCCGATGCCCGAGTTGGAGGCATCTGTCTCCAATTCAAAGATCTCGTTAAAATATGAAAGGCCTAACACAGGGGGGTTTGATAGGGTGCTCTTTAATGTATGAAAAGCCATATTAGCCTGCTCATTCCATTTGAAAGATTTACCCTTCAGAAGCTCGGTGAGTGGCCTGCAGATGACCCCATAGTTTCGAATGAAACGTCTATAGTAACCCGTCAGTCCTAGAAAGCCCCTCAATCCTTTAATCGATCGGGGTGTTGGCCAATCCACCATGTCTTTTACCTTGCTAGGGTCAGTTGCCACCCCTTGTGCCGAAATGAGGTGGCCTAGATAGTCTACCTCGTCCTGAGCAAAGGAGCATTTTGAGCGTTTTGCAAACAGCTGGTGTTGCCGAAGAGCTTTCAGGACCGACCTTAGGTGTTGTATATGTTGGGGTAGTGAGTTGCTGTACACCAAGATGTCGTCGAAGAAAACCAGCACATACTTCCTCAAGAACTTACTAAAAACATCGTTCATCAATGCTTGAAACGTGGCCGGAGCATTGGTCAAACCGAAAGGCATGACTCTAAATTCGTAATGCCCGTGATGGGTTCGAAAAGATGTCTTCGACACATCCTCCTCAGCCATTTTCACTTGATGATATCCTGCTCGGAGATCTAATTTTGAAAACAACACAGCTCCCCCCAAATTCATCCAACAGATCTTCGATGTGCGGGATAGGGAATTTGTCCTTGATCGTGATGTCGTTCAATTGCCTATAATCGACACAAAACCTCCAAGAACCGTCTTTCTTATTAACAAGCAGTGTCGGAGAAGCAAATGGACTCTGGCTCGGTCGAATGGTGCCTTGACATAGCATATCAGCCACCTGTTTCTCAATTTCGGTCTTCTGAAAATAGGGGTAGCGATAGGGCCGAGTACAAACTGGATTCGATCCCTTCTTCAGTGTGATCGTATGCTCGTGACCCCTTGTGGGTGGTAAACCCCTTGGCTCCTCAAATACATTAGAAAATTCATCCAAGAGTGAAAGTATTTTTGGATGCACCATTGGGGCTTCGGCTTCAATTGCCGACACATGAGCTATCTGGGAGATAAAACAAGGAACCCCCTTGCGTAACCATCGCTGCACTTTCCGGGATGACATCATCTTGAGTGACGCCTCTTCCCGGATTCCCTGCAAAACTATCTTCTTGCCTTTGAGAGCGAAAGAAATGAAGCGCTTCTTGAAATCGAATGTCACTGGGCTCAAATCGGTCATGAAATCAACCCCGAGAATCATATCACAACCCCCCAATTTCAAAGTTCTGATATCAAATGCATACGAATGCCCTTGCATTGCCCACCTAAATTTCTTGCATTTTTGTTGGCTAAATGTTTGGTTGTCATTAGCCACGTGTACCTCCATCAAGGTCGCGGTTACTAGTTCGTAACCTAGCTCATTTGCTTTGTTGATGTCCAAGAAGCTATGAGTACTGCCACTGTCGAGCAAACCTGTAAATGACCGGTTCTGATTGACACCCCACACCTTGATGGTAGTCTTTGGACTGCTGCCCTCAAGAGCGTGAACATATATCTCAGGTTCATCATCCATTTTCTCTTGTGGTTCCCTATCGATCTGATCTTCGTCTACATCCGCAGCCACCAGACTATGTAGTGTTTACTTCTTGCACTTATGACCCACAAAGTAGCGCTCATCGCATTTGTAGCATAGCCCCAAGCTCTTTCGCTGTGCAATGCTTGATAATGGTAATTTTGAATCACCTTCCTGTCCAAGACCCATGTTCTTGCCTTTAGCATATCCGTCCACTGGTTTTGCACTTCCTGTATTGGTGCCTTTAGCAGCGCCTGCGCCTCCATAACCTCGCCAGGGAGGTTTGTTCAATTTGACGATGGCCTGAACAACTCCTTGATGAAGCCTTGCTTGCTCATATACTGCAAGCAATGAGTCCGGTTTGCCAAGCTTAACTAGCGACTTAATCTCCGACTTAAGGCCACTTATATAGCTGGAGATAAAACAGGACTCAAGCAGGTGCGAGTTATAGATCAACATACTCGCACGCAGGTCCTCGAATTTCTCTATATACTCCTCCAAATCCTCACCCTTCTCTAGTTTGTTGAAGTCTTCAATAATCTCAGGTCCTTGCTTCTCACCGAACCTAGCATAGATGGCCTTACCGAGCTCAGACCAACTCACCTGAGAATCTTGCATCAGGAACCCCTGCATCCAGGCGTCTGCCCTGTCATTCATATACATCGACGCGATCTCAACCTTCTGTGCTTCCGCGATGTTAAAGACTTTAAAGAACTTATCACACTTTCGAATCCAGCTTCTCGGCCTCTTCCCGTCGAACACCGGAAAATCGATCTTGGGTGTCCAATTGAAACCACTTATGTTTTCCCAATTTCTGGCGAATCCGGGCGCGCCGCTGCGAAATCCAGCTCTCTCGTTGGATTCTGACACCGGTTGTTGCGTCTCCCGCTGGATCTCGTCCGATCTTGAACCTTGTCCATTAGGTCGGTTCTCACCTCTGCCTGTCGACTGCGAATTTCCGTCCCGTCCTCGCATATAGTCCAAAAGCGCCTCAAATCTGCTGTCGAGCATCTTCTTGAATTCCGCCGTCGCTTCCTCATGATGCGCCTTCAAGTCTGTCTTCATTTCGCCCTTCAATTTCTCGATCCTTTGATCTGTCAGGTGTCGCTGCTCATTGATTTGCATCCGTGTATCAATCATGAATTGTTGTTGCTCGTCGCGAAATTGCTGGAATTGAGTTTCGAGTGCCTTGTATCTAGTTCCATCAGCCACGGCGGAAAGATCGTTCAAGCTCTGAATACCATTTCTTATGTATGTGGATGAATTCTGGAAGTTTAGAGAGAAAGAGAGTAGTAAGAGAGAAAGAGAGTAGTAAGAGGGAGAAGAGAGTAAAAGGTAAGAGGGAATGATTTCTGTATTTTCATGTATGTCCTTTTCCCGAATACAATGCATTACTTATACAATTCATTGGGCTCTCAACTTCCGGGCTTTCCCTCATACCATTGGTTATGGGCCAAAAGCCCATCTCTACTCATAACACATTTCAGCATAACGAATTTTAGCACTTCAGCATAACGAATTTCAGCATATAGAATAGGGATTCATACCAATTTTTACCAATGATGGACATAATGAAATGCTAACTATTTAAGAAGCAATATTAACAATATGAACTAACACAAATATCCACACAATACTGTGGCCATATGCTCTCCCTCTTTTCCACAAGGTGTTCTGCTAGAAAAATTATAAAGAGAAATCAGTTTCAGCAACTTTATATATTGAATACACATGATCAGCCATTAGAGCAAATTACCAGTGCAGTGTTTGCCGATTAGATCTAGAGGAAATCTGGAACGCCGAATCCACTCAGAAACGACCACCGGGGCGAAAATCCGGGGGCTAAAATCTGGAACGCCGAATTAGACATTTGCAGTGACTCCAGTGAGCAACGAACGACGTCGTCCGCTGTCGGCAATGGAGGTCGTGCGCGCGACGAGGAAGCGGATCTAGCTCATCGACACGGCTCGGACAACGGACAACGCCATCGATTCAGATTGATGAAACCGCAGTCGCTCAGATTCGGATTTGTAACTACCACATCACCAATTCACCACCACCAGCAGTAGCAAGAGCAGATCCGCCGCCGCCACGAAGAATCGCCAAAGAGGCTCGTCCGAATGCCTTCGCTCTTCTCGCGCGTGACGTCCTTCGATTTCTCCAACTACCAGCAGAGGTTAAATCGGAGGTTGGATAAATCGGGCGATTGAATCTACGGATCTGTTGAATTGCCTTCGAATCTACGGATCTGTTGAATGGGAGGTAAAATCGGGCGGTTGAATTCGGCGGCGGAAGGCATAGCCACTTGATCGGCCTCCGAGCGGTTGAATCGGCGATCGAATTAGGTGGCCATGGTCAGCGAGGTCGAAGATTCTCTGCAATCAGATTTGAGAAATTGAAAGCAACCAAGAGGGCGGCGGAGGAGTTGCGACCCGAAGGCGGCAGAGCGGCGAGCGGAGGAAGACGAGGCCGTTGTACTGTCATATCGCGCGGAAGCGAAAGACGATCGGAGCGGAAGAGGAAGACGATTGGTTTAGGTTTAGGGGAGGGGGGGCACGAATTTAGATCGTGGACTTTTAGCTAATTTGGAAGGGGTGGGAGACAATTAATTAATTTGACCGAAAATTTACGCATTCGGCGCAAATTTTCTCTAAATTAAAGCGTGATTAATGTAAACCCACCATGGCAATTAGTAAATCTTGTTTCGATTGTTATTGCTCAACCTACCTAGGCTGGACGAAGTTCAAATTTCCTATAATAACATAACGGTACTTATTTAATCTCAAAATATATGTTATTTGATTTTTTTGTATGTTTTTAAAAAAACTAAAAAAAATCTATAAATTATAAATTTTTAATAATTGTTTTATATTATTCCATATTTTTAGTAATAAATATAAAATTATTTGAAAAAATTAATTAAAAATATGATATTTTGTAGAGTTTTTTTATTTTCTTAAAAAATGTATCAAAAAGTCAAATGACTTGTGTTTTAAAACGGGGGAGTATTTCCTATAATAATATTTTAATTAATTGGATTTATTTTTATAATAATTAATTTATAAATAAAATAGATTTTCTATTTAACTAACAAATCATGCGGCAAATAAAAAAGCGGTCCTAAATACAATGCATTGATGCAACATATATTAATATTGTACATGAGTTTTCGATTATCCTTCTACAGTTAGTTGGTTTCTCATCCCGGGAGATCATGCTTTGAAGAGTTGTTGTAGGAGGAAATCGAGTATGAAATATAACAAAATAAATCAAATCAGATTCTGCCCACGCAAATAATTACAAGACCTCCTCCTGATGTAGCAGCGGGAAGTCAGGATCGATCCACGAGGAAGCGTGTCAGCGGATCCTAGGCAGCAGAAGAATCTCACGGTCAAAAGTCGACAACAGGGTCCTCGATCTTGACTAGGGTAGTCGACAGGAGATCGGACAGTCGAATAGAGTAGCAAACACAGGCACTGGTCTAGTCGATATCGACAAGGCCTACTCGATATCGAGTAGAGTCTTGGTCGACTTCGCTCTGTCTTGTCGAGTACCTGCACAGGAGAAGCTACAGCGACTTGGTCGAGGCACTACAAAAAAAAAAGATATTAGCAACGGCTATTTGCCGTGGCTAAAAGTCCATTTGCCGTGGCCAAAGGGTATTAGCCACGGCTGCAGCCACGGGAAACAAGCCGTGGGGAAACATGGGGTGGCAAAAGAGATTAGCGACGGCTATAGCCGTGGCAAAAGTGCTAGCCACGGTAAGTTGCCGTTGCTAAATGATTTATGGGAAATAAAAAAAAATACTACTTTTTAGCCCGAATTCTTCAGACCCGGGCTAAAAAGTCCCATATTTATATAAAAAAAATAATACACCAAAAATTCTATTTTAAATACATTCCTCTAACAGCTGAATAGTAAAATTGTAAATGTAAAATTACACAATTAAGCTAATCTACTAGAGAATGAAATCGCATTAAGCTAATCTATTCTAAATACATCTCTGATGTCGTGATTACCCTGCAGCAGCATTGCTCGAAGCAGATGAGCTATTTAAGCAACTTTCCAGCTACAGCAGCCAGCACCCTGCAGCCAGAACCTCTGATCTACTGTCTTTGGAAAAGCAGCTATTCAGACCAAAAGTTTATATTGAAATGTATAAAGGTTCAAAAGTTCTATCTCATAATGAAATTGAGCTATATATGCTACAATGTAGAGTGTGGAGAGCAAAACATTTCCTGATTTTGAGATATTATACACTAACGGTGCGTGATAAGCACATATGATATGTATGGAATTTTGTGAAGCAAAAAGAAGCTCCTCTACTGTTGTTTGATAGGCGAAATGAGGAGATACCTGAACTGTAAAATTATATGGCATCACTTGGTGGTGGGAGAGGAGGATGTCCTATCTTGATCTTAATCCGATTGTGCAATCTTTCATTAGTACCAATTGGGGAAGATTCTGTCATCTTTTGCTGCTTGTTAAGAGGAGTACCAGGAGTTTATGGGGAATAGACATCTGAGAGCCCCAGGGCCACCAAGCCTCAAAACAGAGCGTCAATTGGACCGGCTAAGGGCAATGGAGTTACTGCAAGAAAGATGTCCAAAATAACTTACATCTTTTCAATTGTAAAAGGAATTCACCAATACAGCTGACGCCCTTTGAAGCATCGCCAATAGATATCTAAAGTCACGAGTTCAGTGTGTGTATATCGACTGTCCACTCAGTCAACAGCATAGCATGAAAAAAAAATAAGTCCATGAGAACTCTAAACTATCACTTGAATTAAAACACTGAAGAAATCTAACAGATAATGACCAGCAAGGCATCAGCAGTTACATAATATTTTCGACAATGACACAAAAATTTTCCCAAGACTATATATTTCAATATTTCTGCTTTCAGATGTTAAGCTGATAGCTAGCAGAACAAAGAAAACAGGCAATACTTTAAGCAGATCTTATTGAGTTCTATCCACCTCAAAATGAATTGCAAATCAGATATTCAACACAACATGCACCTCCGCTTCTCCCCAAATGAATATGGCTATAGGATGTTTAAAGCTAGAGCAGTTCTGGCACTGGTAAATTTAACCACATCATATATCTATATATACACAGTATATTATTAATTTATTTACCGCAATTTTCTCATTTATATATTGATAGAATTATTAGATATAGTTTAGGCATTATAGTTTCCAGTTTCCACCCAAAGGAAAAAAAGAAGCTAATTTATTTAATTAACTAGGAAAATAATTTTGATTTGTTAAAGAATATTAGAATAAATAGGTTATACTTTTCTCTCCTAATCTACTTGGCGCTACTTGAAAGTTCAGTTAGATATGTTATCAATGCTCAAGAAATCACCACTTGTGTCACAAATTACAATCAAGCAGTTTCCACTTTCAATTTAAACATACAAGCACCTCATAAGATTCAAATCCCACCCTCTCAAACCAAGACAAAAGAAAAGTATAATATGAAATTAATGAATATACGTATAATCTGAAATTAGATATGTTATTAATGAATATAAAAGCTTTTATCTTTCACAAGCTATTCAATAAAACAACCAGCATTGGTACCTTGCATTCGCATGTATTCAGACCTTGAACCCCATAATGACACTTAAATGTTTAATTATTAGATGGACTAGTTCTAACTTCTAATTCTAACTGACCACATGATCAATTCAGTCTTCTTCAACTATTTGAGAAATGCTTTTCAGATCATCCTAAGAGTAAAGAAAAACCCCACAACAACCATTAACCGAACAACTCCAACAAACCATGGTATCCTAGATTGGATTTTATTTATTCATTTTTGCATTGTCTTATCAGAAAATATCACTAGTGTTTCATCACATTATCATGAAACGACAAATATGCCTCAAAACTCACATAAGCCAAATATTACAAATAAATCAATAACAAATGAAGGAATTTAATAATTATTATATGAGAGCTAGGCTCACCTTCAAACTAGTTTATTAGTACTAAACTAGATAGAAATAGAGTTCAGTGAAGAATGAATAAACTTCATTTTTAATTAAGAACATTTTTACATATATGAAAAGAAAAGATAGCATTGAAAAGAAAATGAGGATAAAATGAAGCATCATATGAGACTAAATCTTTTAAATTGAAGTACATAGAGGTAAAATGTATACCTTTGAGAATTAAAAGATGGAGCCCAAATAGAGCAAAATGTACAAAGGACAGCAACTCAGGCAATAACAGCAACAACTATTGCATTTGCGAACTTCCTACATAGATCAAACTAATTGAAAGCACTCCATTTTACCTGTAGAAGAATAAGCCTTCTCATCCCATTGCTGCTGTGAACTCAGCTCTGTATACCACTCAAGAACTTTTGAAAGATAGATTTGAACCTAGAAATAAATGGTTATAAAAAGTAGGTTTTTAATAAAATATCAAAGTAAAACTCGTTATAAGTAGCATCAAACATTTATTAAACGCGCTGAAATGTTAGCTGTAAAATTCAAATGAAGAATTACCATTTCATTCTGCAGATTTCCAGAGATTGCACCTTCATTCATTGAAAGCATAAGCTCTAGATATTTAGCCGGCATATTTGGAGCATGCTGCTTTAGATAGGAGCTCACTAGTTCGGGAGGAATATTTCCTGACAGAAAGAGTTCTATAGTTTCTGTTGGACAGCTTTCAGGAACAAGCATAGAGGACTCCAGAACAAGCATGGGATCGGTACCACAAAGAGGCTGCAGATGAAGCCATAAAAGTAAGTATCACTAACTAGAAACCCACCATCTAATGTAACTTCCTGAAACAAAGTTCAGATGATGAAACTTACCTTGAGATACTCAATAATCATATGAGGTGTGAACTTCTGGGTGAGCGAGACATGTGGTTGTTCTGATTTTGATTCAACTAACTGATGCAGAAGTTTTAAAGCCTCACGGTGCATATTGTTGCATTTGTATAGTTTAACCAATGCAGCATGTTGATTCCTTTTCAGCAGAAAATCTTCACAGATTTTCACATCGCAGTAGTTTAGACCTTTCAATAACTCCAAAGCAGCCAAGGACTGCCCTGTCAGGACAAGGGCTTGCAGTAGTACTGTGTCCAGAACTGCTGCCCTTTCCCTAGCAACTGAGCTTATTGGAATACTGCCACGACCCTGCAAATCCATATAACAACGTTAAATCATGTGGTGGTAAACCATTAGTTTTGCACAGAAACAAACTATTGAGATAATTTGCTGATAAAAAGCCATAAAAAATGATAAAACTATAAAAGTCATTCCCAGTGAATAACTAGGAGCATTAAGCTATGCACTCTTATGTAAACAGAGAAAATTGCATATAGCCTCCACATATGCACATTGCACACTATATTCATTAATCCCTTCTTCAAGTCATTTGTGAACTAGAAGTTGAACAAGCTTAATGTTTATGTTTCTAAGGAAAACAAATCTGAAATGGATCTGAAACACTGTTGGAAACCCCTGTAATTTTACGAGTATAAGAACCGTCAATTTTAAGGAAAAGAATAAAAGTTAAAAACTCAAAATCCCACTGAAACGCAATACTCAAAGTCCTGACATTCAGGTATTTCATGTGATCTTTAAAGCAAAATGCCAAAGTGAGTTCATAGCAATGACACTTAAATGTTTAATTATTAGATGGACTAGTTCTAACTTCTAATTCTAACTGACCACATGATCAATTCAGTCTTCTTCAACTATTTGAGAAATGCTTTTCAGATCATCCTAAGAGTAAAGAAAAACCCCACAGCAACCATTAACCGAACAACTCCAACAAACCATGGTATCCTAGATTGGATTTTATTTATTCATTTTTGCATTGTCTTATCAGAAAATATCACTAGTGTTTCATCACATTATCATGAAACGACAAATATGCCTCAAAACTCACATAAGCCAAATATTACAAATAAATCAATAACAAATGAAGGAATTTAATAATTATTATATGAGAGCTAGGCTCACCTTCAAACTAGTTTATTAGTACTAAACTAGATAGAAATAGAGTTCAGTGAAGAATGAATAAACTTCATTTTTAATTAAGAACATTTTTACATATATGAAAAGAAAAGATAGCATTGAAAAGAAAATGAGGATAAAATGAAGCATCATATGAGACTAAATCTTTTAAATTGAAGTACATAGAGGCAAAATGTATACCTTTGAGAATTATAAGATGGAGCCCAGATAGAGCAAAATGTACAAAGGACAGCAACTCAGGCAATAACAGCAACAACTATTGCATTTGCGAACTTCCTACATAGATCAAACTAATTGAAAGCACTCCATTTTACCTGTAGAAGAATAAGCCAACAATCAAAGAAAATCTATGGGATTATAAAAAACCAAAATCAACAATTAGAATGTACTCCCCCATTTTATTATACATAAAAAAAAATCAGCTAACTTATCAAATTATAAGCAACTGATGACAATAAAACAACGTAACTAATAAGCTATGGAGGTTATCAATTTGTGGCCTCAGTTGAAAAGTAAATCTTGGACACCATCTCAAGGATTAAGAATTGGCCTTGTAAAAGTTTAAAACTAGTTGGAGTTTTGCTCTATTCATTTTTTTATCTATCAATTTAATAATTAGAAGGGACACCAAGTAACACGGCTCATTGTTGAGTGTGAATCTTTACAACCAAATCAAACTTTCTTAACAAGATAAATGTAAATATTAAAACAAGTGACCATAGAAAGCAAGCTAGGCTAAATCTTATATATATACGGAGTATATTCTTTCCTACCAATAAACCTCAAATCTTGTGTTACAGCCAAGACAGAACATTATCATATCTTCCTAAGAAACTGCTTACTCTCCGGTGAAATCAAAACTAGATGTTTACTCTCCGAATCAAAAAAATTGAACCGATCCTCCCAAGAAATACAAGCTAATTTTTGGTTGCTGAGAGGAAATCTGAACATCCAAATCGAAATCAGTAAAGAAGCAACAATAAGTCCAGTTTTCTTTAGCATCAAACTATACGAATACGAGACTCGGAGATGAGCCACATACTGCTATCCTAACCGTCTGAGGGCAAACTAGGAGACATAGGGCAAAGTGGAGTAAAATCATCGCTCGACACCTAATTTGAAGAAACCAAAACTATACCTTTCAATAGTAGCGACGAACAAGGTAGAGATATATTTGACGACGGGAGATCTGAAGACACCGGAGGTTGAGTGATTTCGAGGCTGTAGCGGCAAGGTATCGGCCTCCTGGTGTCAAAATCGGAAGGCAACAAGTAATAGGTTTAGCCTCGGGAGATCTCGAGATCTGAGATCCGATTTGGGAAATCTACAACCTGCAAGAGAGATATCGAGATGAAAAGGAGAGAGACCAAGGAGAGCGGGATTTTGAGAGGTCGGACGAGGGAGATGGAGATCGGGTCACCATGTGGGAGGCGGAGGAAGCTGGTGGAAAGAATAGGTTATTAGGGTGAGATAGATCCGCTTCTCTGTTTTATGTTTGGAAAAATGGGTTTTCTTTTTTGTTTCTTTTTTAAAACAACAAAAAGTACAAGTTTTTGCCATGGGAATCTATTGCCGTTGCTACATCCTATGGCTAAGTTGTTTTTTCAGACCCAATAGCCACGGCAAATCACAGCCGTTGCTACCACCCCGTGGCTAATATGTTTTTTTTTTTTTTGTAGTGAGGATCAGTTTACTCGAGATCGACTAGTGCTATTCGATATCGAGTAGAAAGACAAAAAATAAAACGAATAAAAAATAAAGAACAAATGCTTTGGGGGTTTCGACTAAACTTAATGTAAAAGGACTTCTAAGATTGGGGTTTGCAACAACGATAACCAAACATGCATAAGGTAAAATCAAACATATAATCATGTGAATCGCATCAAAGGACTAGGCTTTCGCCTTTTCCAACAATTAGACAACTCTTTCAAGAAACCCTAATTGTCTCTACCGATTTTATGTTTATAATCCAAGTTGTTAGCATGGATCTCCATTAGATGGGCAATAAACACATCAACAAGTAGGGAAATGCTCAAAACATGATAAAGGTCGGATCTTTTACCTCAATTATGCATGGTTATTGTCGGGCTCGCCCCAACCCTAGAAGTGGGTGGACTACTCGCTCTTCATCGCAAACTCAGTCATCATCGATTGAAAAGAAACAACTTGCATTAAACTATATTCCAAGACTTTACAATCCCGGCAATCCAACTCTCGTCGAATGCCAAAACCCTAAAACCTTCGAACTCCTAAACTGTCTTTGTGGAACTACTTGTCTTGCTCTGAAATTTAATGAATAAAACTCAGCTCCATGATCTTTATTTATAGTGATCAAACCTTGCTAATCAAGGAAATAATCATCTATCTATATCTACTTAAAGCTTAAAGATAAATAAATTGCATAAGGACATAAATTTTTAAAGGAAAAGATAAATCTAAACTAGGTAAGTCTTCATGTGTTGATAGATCTCCCTCCATGGATAGAACTTGATCAAATTTGGATAGAATTCTCGGCCATTCTCGGATTTCTTCGTGCCCAAGGATTCCCAATTCTACTCGGACTGCTCACGTCGACTTGTCTGCGGAAACTGGGCTACTCGATATCGACAAAGGCTAGTCGATATCGACTAGGACTCATTGTCGACTGGACTTCTCGGGTGGCTCTGCTCGACGTGGCTCGGAAATGGGTTCCTGGCGCTCGTCGACCTCGAGTACACCTAGTCGATCTCGAGTAGACTGGCCTTCCCGACTAGGTTTCCTCGGCGGCTCTACTCGACGTGGCTCGGATCTGGTCTCTAGGCTTAGTCGATCTCGACTAACCCTAGTCGACATCGAGTAGAGGTGTGGACTCCTGGGCGAGCAGCTTCTCCTCGGCATGGACTCGGACTGGCTCTGGGTGGCTCAACGATCTCGACCAGGTCTAGTCGAGGTCGAGTAGAGATGTGCTCGGCTTCTTGTCCTCGTCTTCTCGATCAGCTCTTCTCCTCGTCGACTCAGGGTGTGGCACTGGGCTTCGTCGATCTCGACCAGGTCTTGTCGAGATCGAGTTGGGTTCCGGAGCTTGGTTGGTCTGGCTCTCGACGTTGCTCCTGGTCGACAAGGCTGTGCTCGGACATTCTCGTCGAGATCGAGTAAGGGCTACTCGAGATGGAGTAGCTTGGGTTCTTAGCTCGATTCGACTGGTTCCGCTGTTGCTTTGACCTTGGACTTCTGTAGTGGATTTCCGAGCTTTTCCGACCTTCCTTAGAATTGCTGTAAAACGCCTCGAATTCTGCGATTTAAACAGAAACTGGTGTAGATTCCATAATTTGGCAAATAACCATAAACCACATAGATTCTGTACTATCTTATCCCAAATGCATGAAATGTATGCAGAAATCGATATAAAAGTAAATGTAGAACATGGCAAATTAGGCTTACAACAAACACCCCATACTTAAGCTTGTTTGTCCTCAAGCAATACTTTTAATTGTCATTCAGGGGAAGAATTCAAAACTCCCAACATATCAGATTCATTCTCATATAACCCTGCAATCAATTACCCTCCTCGAAAAGGTACTAGTGTCACAGATCCATGCATGTGCAAATATATAAAAGCAACATCTACTCACAAAAGGAGGCTTATACTAAAAAAAAAAATTATGTGACAAAGCAACAATAATCAAGAGGACTTCAATTTAAGCTCAAATAAGGAGTAGATTTGGTAAAAGGCTAAAGGTGGGCAATTTTTGGCTATGTGGTGCTTATGATCCGGGGAAATGGAGTATTTCCAAACTGAATTTCGTACCACATTCTTTCTCCATAACATTCATCACCTTTCATAATGCTTTTTCTCAATAATAATGCTTTTACCTCTCTAACCTCAACACTGCCTTCTCGCGAGTCGCAAACATGTGTGTCATGAATGGCCCCGGATACTTAGTGCTTTGGACTCCTCACAATGTGTCACATCTCTCCAAACTATTATCTTAGAGAGCAGGGTCAATCTACCTTTATCTCCTGAGGTGATTGGATTTTCTTTCACTCATTAAATTTCCCATATATTTCAAACAATTTCCTTCCAAACTTCAATAATGATAATAACAACACAACAACCATATAACATCTCCATAATGTAACATCATTCTCAACATAATCCCCGGATAAGGTAAAGAATGGCAAATATTTAGATCATGCGGAGCAATATTTGAAATAAGGCATATTATGGCTTTTGTGATGCATAAGCATTGGTAAGGATAGGATTATAACAATATGAGCATTATATGGAAATATAAAGTCCTCCATCATCTTATCATGCAACATGTCAAAAGCAACTTTAAATTTTACCTCCTTTCATGGTTTTCATCTAAAATATGTACTTCATTGTGACTTCCCTTTACTAGGCAATTTCATGCTATATCTCTAATGAATCCAATTTTGCATCGTCGAGTTCAATATAGCTTCCATGACATTAACCAACAATTTCAATGGGGGTCATTTTTCAAACTTAACATGCATATAATCCCATAAATCAATAATGCATTCCAAAATAGTCATGTAGTAATTCAAAGAAATAATGCACATATATGTAAAATATGATCAAATATGCATAAAGTAAATATGCATAAAGTAAGCCCTTCCCCCATCCCATACTTAAAATTTACAGTGTCCCCACTGTATAAAATCAAATAAAAACAAGAGTAAAGGAAGGAACTCACAGGACAATGCATCGAGGAGGACAAAACTGGGCAGGTCGAGTAGGTTGCTCGTCGATCTCGAGTACGGTGTACTCGATCTCGAGGAGGCTCGTCTGCGCCCAGTGGATTCTGAAGTCGAGGAGCTCTGGTGGCTTGTCGATGTCGAATACGTCTACTCGAGATCGAGTAGTGTCTGGGCTGCTCCTCCTGGTCGTCGTCGACTTGGCCTTCGTCGATTCAGACTGGTTTTCAGGGACTTCTTCCTTCCACTTTTCGCGATCCTTATATGTTTTGCCGACCAAAAAGTGTTAGATTGCACAAGACTATCCATATGAATTATTTTTAAAGACATAAAACCAAAACCAAAAAAAAACAAAAGCCAAAAAGTTCAAAAAGTCCCAAAAGTTCATAAAGTTCTTATATACATGCTCTAGATTTTAGAGTCGCTAGGCCGACTTCTCCGTTTGCGCTCAAGGACCCTTATATATATACTATATTTGATTTTTTATATTTCTCATAATTTTTAATAAAATGTAATAATATATAAATATCAAAATTTTAAATAATTTTTTGAAAATAATTTTATTAAAAATTTGATATTTTATATATTATTACATTTTTTAAAAAAACATTTGATATTCATTATTTCTCATAATTTTTTATAAAATGTAATAATATATAAAATATTAAATTTTCAAATAATTTTTTAAAAATAGTTTCATGCAATTAGTAATAAGCATAGAACTGCTTTATTATTTTAATATTTTTTAGAATTTTTATCTTCTTAAAAAAGTCCGTTGAAAAATAAAAAAATCAAATACTACCGATCGGACGGAGTATTACACAATACAAATAAATATAAAAGTTGATTTGAAAATGAAAGAAAAAGTGATTGTAATTTTTTTTTTTTTTTGATGAGAAACGCTGTTTTTATTCGCAAATCAAATCAGCAAATACAATGCCGTAAAGCTCCGACGGGAAATCAAGTTCAGTTAACCAAATTATACGATCCTGAAGTCTAATACTTGCTAGAAAGTGAGCTGCCCTATTACCCTCCCTCTTAATTAAATTCCATCTGCACATGTTAAAATCCCTCGCCAGTAATCTAGCCTTTTGTACAAGCCTTTCAACCACTCCCCTGAACGAGACCCTTCCATGCAAAAGGTAGACACCTTGTGCGCAATCGGTTTCGATTACGACAGATGATTCTCCCCTATCTCTCGCCAGTTGAAGAGCCCAAACAATAGCCTCAAGCTCAGCAACAAACGCCTCGGATCCCTCCTGAATTCGCTCCGCTGCAGCCCATCGCACTTCCCCAAACTCGTCTCGGGCGATTGCACCGACTCCACACCCTTTCCTGGCATCCGCGGAAGCATCACAATTGATCTTTAAGACACCATATTCCGGGAGGTACCACCGCACACCTTCTCTGCGCCGATCGGGGTTCGTTCGCTGTTGTTGCATCGTCCCCACCCTTTCTTCCTTGTGCCTCTCAAGCTTTCCCCAAATCTGTTCAACCACCAACTCTGCCGGGTCACACCTTCCTTCGAAACACCGGCGATTCCGCGCATGCCACACTACCTCCACTGCGTACGCCCAGGCACACACCTTCTCCCACTTCCGCTGATGAACCATAGAGTCAGTCCATTCCCTAAACCCACTTGCCTTCTTGCCCCTTTTCCGTAGCTCAGGAAGGAGGTTCCACACGTCCCGGGCTATTTTACAGTCCCGTAACGCATGCAATATGGTCTCCTCCCTCCCACAAACGTCACACCAGGGCTCCACAGGTACTCCCCTTCTATTGAACGTTTCCTTGCTAGGCAGGATCCCTTTACACGCTCGCCAAATCAAGTTTCGAACTCTAGGTACAATCGGGATCCTCCATAATTTTCTCCAGAGCTCACCTCCCTTCTTTCCGTCCGAGGACTGTCCTCCACCCTCCTGTTCGGTCCTCTTATCCACCATCATATGGTAGGCTGAGCGCACAGTAAAGTTTCCATTCTTTGTGAAAAACCACGTCGGCATATCCTCCATGAGCGGGTCCACCAGATGGATATTGAGGATTACCTCAGCATCACACGACACGAAAGCTTGCCTCAGTGCTTGCTCATCCCACCTACCCGATCCCTAATCAATAAAATCCAGGACCCTCGTCAACTCTCCTTGATTTGTGGGATTTGCTATCGGCTTGAAAGAGGTTGGTCTCGGCAGCCATCGATCGCCCCATGCGTACAGATTAGCGTCGTTCCCCACCGTCCAATATATTCCTTCCTCCAGCACACATCGAGCTCTCAACAAGCTCCGCCATACATAGCTCGGTGCACTTCCCAATCTCGCATCAAGACAAGAGGAGTGAGGGAAGTATTTTGCCTTCAATATTTTTGACAGGAGCGCCTCCGGGTTTGTCATGATCCTCCATCCCATCTTAGCAAGCAAAGCTAAATTGAAAAGCTCCATATCACGAAACCCTAACCCTTCTATGTCCTTCGACTTGCTCATTCGTTCCCAGGATAGCCAGTGCAGCCTCTTACTCCCCTCTCCATCCCCCCCCACCAAAAGTCACTCATCATTTTCTCGATCTCTCGACACATATAGCTCGGCAATAGAAAGCATGACATTGTGTACATCGGTATTGCCTGCACGACCGACTTTAGTAAGACCTCCTTCCCTGCTTTCGAAAGGGTCCTAGCCTTCCATCCCTTCAGCTTCTTCCAAATTCTATACCGAATCCCACCAAAGATCACTTTCTTTGATCGCCCAATCATAGTCGGAAGCCCTAGATACCTCTCGTGCTTTTCGACTTCCACCACTCCCACCAAACCCTGAATCTCCTCCCGAGCCTCTTCGCTCACGTTCTTGCTGAATGATAATTCTGACTTTGCAAAGTTCACCTGTTGTCCTGACGCTTCTCCATAGACACGGAGCATATTCACAATTTCTGAGCCCTGTTGACGGTTTGCTTTTGCAAAAAGAACTATCATCCGCAAAGAATAGGTGAGACACCACAGGTGCTGAAGGAGCTATCTTTATCCCCTGCCACTTACCCAGATCCACACTCCATTAGGCCTGAGAAAGCCTCTGCGCATAATAAGAACAAATATGGGGATAGGGGATCACCCTGGCGAAGTCCCCTCTCAGGCACAAACACTTGAGAAGGCGACCCCCCCACTAGAGCCGAGAAAGTCATAGAAGACACACATCTCATAACCATCCTCCTCCAATCCGGGTGGAAACCCATCTTCTCCATACAGTGATCATGGAAACTCCATTCCACCCTATCATACGCTTTCGCCATATCCAGCTTAAGCGCCATATAGCCCACCTTTCCCCTCCTCCTGTTCTTCATGTAATGAAAGATCTCAAACGCCGACAGGACGTTGTCAATAATGAGTCTTCCCGGCACGAACGCACTCTGACTTGGGGAAATAACCTTACTAAGGCACAACTTCAGACGATTTGTTAGAATTTTAGAGATGATCTTGTACAACACATTACATAGGCTTATCGGCCGAAGATCCTTCATCCTAAACGGAGAAGCCACCTTCGGAATCAAAGCTATAAACGTGTGGTTCAGACCATCCGGAAAAGGAGCGCCAGACAAGATATCAAGAACGAATTTAGTAACCTCAGGCCCCACAATATGCCAGTACCGTTGATAAAACAGTGCTGACATACCGTCCGACCCAGGTGATTTTGTGGGATGCATGGAGAAAAGGGCAGATTTTACCTCCTCGCTAGAAACCGGACGTAGGAGCTCCTGGTTGTCCTCCTCCGACAGCACTTGTGAGATTCCTTGAGAAGCCGCTTCTGGGGTCATGTTCAGGTTTGACTTAAACAAATTCTCAAAATAATCCACTGCCACCCTAGCCATACCCTCCCTACTTCTCCACTCCATCCCGCCCTCATCCACCAAACGGGCCAAGTTATTCCTCTTGTTCCTCCCATTTGCCTTGTGATGAAAAAATTTTGAGTTCCTATCTCCCCACTTGAACTCGTTTGCTTTCGCTCTTTGGTACCAAATCAACTCTTCTTCCTCAATTAGTCTTTCCTCTTCTCTCTGGAGCTCCCTTCTTCGCTCCACTAGACCCCCCGTCATCCCACCCTTCTGTAGCCCCCTTAGCTGCTCTCTCACCTTCTTTAGCTTTTTTAAAACGTTTCCGAAAGTGACTCGGTTCCAATCTTTCAAACCTCCCATGCATCTCTCCAACTTGCCCATTATTCCTCCATCCACCACCGAGCTGCCAGGACTGTCCCAAAAATTTCTCACCACTTCGACACATCCCTCATGCTCCGCCCACATTGCCTCAAACCTCGAGGGTCGATCCCCCCACCTCGTCTCACCCCACTCCCTCTCCACCACAAGCTTATAGATCATAATAGGGAGGTGATCAGACCCCTGTCTCTCCAGATGGACCACACTAGTTCCCGGATACATCTCTTTAAAGTCCTCATTACATGCCACATAATCGAGCCTTTCTTGAGTGAAATCCTCGTTCTTCCTCCCATTATCCCATGTAAACTTTATACCCGTGAACTCAATCAGTCTCAATCCGCCCGCGTCAAGGGCCTCACGCATATCTCTCATTTCCTCCATTCTCGGTGGTAGTCCTCCCATCTTATCCCCAGGACATAAAACCTGGTTAAAATCCCCCAAGATAAGCCACGACCTCCTTGGTTCCTGGGCCAGCCTACGCAAGAAGCTCCAAGAGTGGTGTTTTTTCTCTCTTCGTGGCCAACCATAGAACCCCATTAACCTCCAACTCCCGACCCCCATATCCTCCACCAACACATCAATGTGATGTGATGTGTACGTTTGAACCGCCACCTCAATCCCTTCCTCCCATAATAGGCAGATTCCTCCCGATTTACCCACTGATTCGATCGTGAAACAGTTTTTGAAACCCAATCTACATCTGACTTCCTCCATTCGCCTTTTGTCACTTCGCGTCTCCATAAGAAACATGATTCTAGGGCCCTCCCGTCTCACTAGATTAGTGAGTCTGACAACTGCGTGGGCCTTCCCGAATCCCCGACAGTTGTAACTCAGAAGACTCATAATTCTAGGCAGGAGGAGCTCCCGCCCTCTCATGCTGAATTAATCATTTCAACGTCACTGTCAGATTTTCTCCTTTTGCTTACCTCCTTTTCCTCCCCATCCTTCTGCTTCATCCCCTCCCCTATGATACCCTTTCTTTTCATTCCCACCCCTACATTCTCTTCCTCAACCCGCACCCCTTGCCTTGCCATCCTCTTCCATTTTTTAGACTCCCCTCTCTCCCCTCCCCCCTTTAATTTCACAGTGGTGTCGGACTGGTTTTCAAGAACCCGCTCTCCCCCCACATTGCCTATTATCCTCTCCTCGCTCTGCACTACCCTCATCGGCCCACCATCCTCTATTTCCTTCCCTCCGACTCCCTCAATTCTCAACCCCTCGAAACTCCTCACCTCCTCACCCACAACTTCCTCCCCCTCATTCAAATTTGTTGTCATATTTGTATACCCTTCCCCTTCGGTCTCTCGTTCCTCCTCCTCCTCTAAAACTTCTGCTAAGGATCGACGGGCTCCCTTCTCCCCTCCCCCTTGTTTCTGAATCTCACCCTCCCCATCATGCTCTTTGTTCCCCATGGCGCCAGCCCCTCTACCCCCCTTCCCCATGCCTCTATCTTGGCTCTTTTTCATAGGTGAAGCGCGCAGCCACTCGCCGTATTCATGATGTTCCGTTTGCGTCTCTTTGCTGCAGTCCGCTTCCACATGTGTTAAACACCCGCATGCGTAGCAAAAGTTCGGAAGTCATTCATACTTTATATCAACCCATATTTTCCTCCCTTCTACTCTCAGAATTGCACCCCTGAGGTGTGGTTTGTGTACCTCCACCTCAACCCGCATCCTTAAGAACTTAGCACACCCTGATAATTCCTCTTCATCAATTTCTAGAACACCCTCAAACGCATCTCTCACTGCTTGAGCAGTTTCTATTGTCATCAACTGAATTGGAAGATCATAAATCCGTATCCAGAAACATACCTTTTCAAATGTTATTTTTAAGGGCTGCTCCATTCCAGGATCTTTTCGCGCCACCAAAGCCTTATCGAAAGCCCAAGGTCCCCCTCTCATGACCTTTTCCTTATCCCCCGCATCATGAAACTGGAACATGAAGAGATTTCGTCGTATCTCCCTGAACCCGAAGCCATTCTTCAGCCTCCACGCCTCTTTCAAAGTGGCTTGCAGGGCATAGGAATTAAACGGCCTTGATGACAGTACCGATCCCACCAAAACTGTCGCCCCCGTCCCAGTTTCCTTTCTCTTTCCTGTTGATCCGATCGCAATCTCCCTCCCTTCATCCTCTGTTAAAATCAAATTGTTTTGCCTCTCCTTCCTCTTCTCCATTGCAGCAGACCACCCAAGAACCTATCACCCAAACCTGAACGACGACCCACACAGAACCGGTGAACCCGCACGCTGTCGGCGGGAATACCTAGGCTCCCACGGCCGATGACCGGAGAGAAAGAAGACGAACGGTGGACGTCAGGGGACTTCCGCCGCGATCGCCTCAAAACGGTGCCCTAGGGTTTTTTTCAAGTGATTGTAATTATAAAATGTAATAAATTGGAATCTCCATAAAAAAAATTAATCATATATAATTATAAATCAATCGGGTCAATCAGGTCACCTGGTCAAATGGGTAAATCGGGTCAAAATTACCGGGTCAATCGGGTCACCGAATCGAAACCCAGATTACCCAGAAATTTTTTGGGTTTTCGGGTTCGGGTCGGAAAAAATTCTCGGGTTCGGGTCGAAAATTTTTCAGGCGTTCGGGTCGGGTCGACTAGGTCGGGTTGTGTTTTGACAGGCCCGAACACAACCATCCGTTTTTTGTTCAAATTTAAATTTCACTGTTCAATTTGTGAGATTAAGTGATGGAACAATTCTACAAACCATTTATACCAGATTTGTAGATAAATCATCCACGTTAGTAACATATTTGAAATATTAAATAATATTTTATTCTTAAAAAATTCAATATTCTTACATTTATAATTTTTACTACTGAAAAATAATTAAAATTAGTTTTTTGGGTTTTATTATACATAATTGTATAGAAAAATGATCAAATATATTTAAAATTGATGTCTATGTGTACGTAATGAAAAATTGACCTCTATGTGTAGAGAAAAATGAATCTATAATATTGTGGTGATTTTTTATTTTTTATTTTTAATGTCGAAAATTATATTTTTTTTTTACATTACAATTGGACCAGCCATTAACAATCATACATTCATACTCATCCATTTCAGCGCGATTGTCCCCCATTGGCAAACCCTCTAACTGCAGCCATCCAACTTCTGGCACGTGCCCTCCCCCGAATCTGGATTTGCAGTTGGCGAATCATCATGGTGAAACATCAAACATCGCATTTTGATCGAATTCCCCACTATGCGACGTCATTTTATGCGTTGGATTTGAGGGGATAAAAAAAGACACAATCCCCCTTTTCATTAATTAAGGGCGATGCTTGATCTGATTATAACGCTAGCAACTCTTAGTCGAGATGCTTAACATTCGTTTAACTTTATATATTATTTTTTGGCAAGTATCAATGCATGCGGGTGTCAATAAACGTGATCGACATTAGGCCTCTTAGAAATCGTTAGGCTAGATTATAGTAGATTTATATATACATCCTTCCATCATTATCTAGGTTAGACAAGATCTTATAGTACTCACAATGGATTTTTTTTAAACAAGCAATAGTTTGGGTGAGGTCAGGCCGGCCCTGCTGGACCACCACCCAAGAGCATCCTTTCGGACGAGAACACGAAGTTCTAGACGAGTCGCTAATCTACCCGCGTCCACTGAATGCCGGAGATGAACCACCTTATCAGCAACCAGGTTGACTTCTCGGAAGATGTGCTCACATGAGGTTGAAGCAAAATCCCGAAGCAACAGCAGAATCTCAGATATGACAATCTCCACCTCACAGGGACACTTCCACACACCTCTGATAGAGTTGATAATGGCAAGACTATCACCTTCAATTTCAATGTGGTGTAGGCAAAGGGACTTTGCAGCTAATAGACCATCACGAAGGCCGAGAGCTTCGGCCATGAGCGGACATACAGATCCCTAAAGTGCCGCATCACGCTCCACCACCTCCCCAACCTGATTCTGAATGACGAAACCAGCCGAAGCTTCACCAGAAGGAAGTCTGGAGCCATCAAAATTGATTTTAAAACTTCCACAACGAGGTGGTTTCCATCTTAAATTTTTTCTTTTCCTCTGGATTTTGGGTTTGATATATATGCTCTTTTTGCTCCCAGTCTTCTGGGTAAAATATTTTAGTGTTCTCCCAATTTTTTAGTTGGTTCCTAACATATCCTTCCCAAACCTAAGCTTTCCATTGTTCCGGGTTTTCAAAAACGAGTTTGTTTCTTATTATCCATATGCTCCACCACATAATAGCCAATCTAGTTTTTTGCTCTTTGTTAAGTTTGGAGAATATTTCTGATATCACTTGTTTCATGATCTTGTTGTTTGTGTCTATTCTCCCTATTTCTTGTCCAATCTTCCCATCGATTTTCCTAATTAGTCTTAATGTGTGCTATCACACTTGGTGAGTAAATGTATCGAATCTTCATCCATCTGGTTGCACAAAGAACATGTCAAAGGTACATCAACACCCTTCTGTGAGAGTCTAGTTTTGTTGGTAGTCCTTGAATTGGTAAATAAAGAGCGGCCATTCCGGGGTTCGAACCGGGGACCTATGAGTACTACCCATAAGTCCTTTCCGGTGAGCCATTCCGGAATGGTTAAAACTTTGGTAGGGTAAACTTTTTATAGTGACTGGCCCCACCGCTTCGCGGCCCTATACCCCAGAAACCCCTTGCGGGGTTTTTTGAGGAGGCTCGGTACCACTTACGCAAAGTGCGATCATCGGTCGTAACCTCACCTACCTGCACACGGACCACTTCACCACTTCGGCTTGGCCCTACGGATTAGTATACACCGCTTGGTCGTACGCGCTTGTGGGAATTAATATGGCCTAAATGCACCAAGTGAGATTCGAACCCGAGACCTCTCCTTTGGGATACCTCACCCTTACCGCTAGAGCAAGAGGTCATTGGTGTTTTGTTGGTAGTCCATTCATTGAAGTTTTCCAAATGAAGTCTTTCACTTTTGGGTGGCAATAAATTTTCTAAACCCATGCAATGCCATTTGGTTGTGAAACATTTCAGTTGTTAATCATATCAACTGATGTCGAGAACCAACCGTCTTTGCTAGTTTTCCAATATAGTATGTCTTCAATATTGTTGGTTGGAATGTATACCTTTGATATTTTTGTCACGATACTCTCAGGAAGAACTTCCCTTAATTTTTCTAAATTCCAGTTTCCATTTCGAGAAATATATATGTCTACTTTCTCATTTTCAATAATGATACCGTTAGGTAGATTCCTACCAACAAGTGGACATTCATGCATCCAACCAATTATCTTTCCAGAATTAGAACGTTTTCCCATTCCCCACTCGCCAAATCAATCCGTTACAGAATTGCTCTTTTATGTTCATCAATTTGGACCATGTTAGATTATAAAGGGTAGAAAGGGAATTGTATAGGCCAGCTATTACACCTCAAACCGGCTATATATATTGTACTCATGTGATGCATTTCACCTTAATGAGAATGAGACAAATTTGGAGCCCTGCTGTGTGCTTAGAGGATGGATGGTGGATGAAGGTGTGCTTTTCCACCAATATTTCTGACGTCTCTCTCTGTCCTAAATAACCAATTCCTCCTTCATCAATCACCTTATTCATCCTCAATTCAGAATCAAATTCACATTGTAACATGGTATCAGAGCTCTGCTTTTGATCCAAGAGAATATCCATGGCTGCTGTTACAGAAACCGAGAGTGAGCTTTATCTTCACCATTAGGGATGGCAATGGGTCGGGTGATGGGTGGATGATCTACTTCCGTCACCCGACCCACCACCAAAAACTCTTCACCCTACCCGACCCATCACCCACCAAATATTTCACCCGCCCCGTCCACCCATCACCCACCGGTGATCGGGTGGATCGGGTGATAATTCGGGTGAAATATAAAACATCAAAGTCATTAAAATTTTTTATTGAAAAACATACGTCGAACCTATCGACGAATAAACAAGTACCAAATATAGTCAAATTCGGTCAAAATTATTGAAAAATAATTGCATTCACGTTTCAATGAACCAATTCCCTTCAAATACAGTAGGTATATATGTAAGTTAGTGGAGATTGATTGTTTTCATGAGCAAATTACATTCACGTTTCCATTTTAATAGCATGTATATTCATTATATTAGTAATTTACATGTAAAATATAAATTTATAATATAAGTCGGGTGATGGGTCGGGTGACGGGTCAGGTGACGGGTGGGGAATGTCTTCACCCGAATCCGACCCGACCCATCACCCGTTCACCTATCACCCATTTAACATCCGCTTTATTTCGGATTTTCACCCACTTTTTCGGGTCGGGTGAGACGGATATCCGTCGGGTGCGGGTGAAATTGCCACCCCTATTCACCATTCCGACCACCCAAACTATGTCCTGTCAACCAGTCTATTGAACGAGAGAAACTATGTCCCTTGGAAGAGATCTGTTGAGGTCTCACTGACGGCAAAGAACAAGCTGGGCTTCATCACAGGCTCATGCGCGCGTCCAACAGATAATCCCCAGAATGGGCTCAAATGGGATCGCTGCAACTCAATGGTAATATCTTTGCTCCTTCAATCTGTTGAAAAAGATATTGCTGAGTCTGTATTGTACTGTAAATCTGCTAGTCAGATCTGGAAGGAGCTTGGAAAACGGTTTTGCAAACCAAATAGAACGAGGATTTAACAGGTTCAAAGGGATCTTGTGTCCTTGAATCATGGTAATGGCTCAGTTTCAACATATTTCACTAAGATGAAGAAGCTGTGGGATGAGTATATATTGCTTGTTGAAGATGTTGTGTGTACATGTGGTTCTAGAACTATTGTGAACAAGATTGTGCAGGATCAACAAGTTTTTCACTTTTTGATGGGATTAAATGACAGCTACAATGATGTTAGAGGAACCATTTTGATGATGATTCCACCTCCAGATCTTGATCAAACATATCAGTTGGTGCTACAAGAAGAACAACAAAGGGGCATTGGAAATGTGCCAAAATCTGACACTGATGCTATGGCATTTCTTGCTCAAAAGAATCCAATTTCTGGCAGCCAGAAAACTGGGCAACAAAAGCAATATTGTGATCATTGCAAGGTGGAAGGTCATTCCATGGAATCTTGCTGGAAACTTCATGGATATCCCACCAATGGACCTCCCAACTCCGGCTTTTGTGACCATTGCAAGGTTAAAGGGCATACCATGGACAAGTGCTGGAAGATCCATGGATACCCTCAAGGAAAAGGGGAAAGCAGGTTTTACTGCACTCATTGCAAAACTGGAGGCCATACTGTTGACCGTTGTTGGAAGATACATGGCTATCCTCCCGGGAAAGCACCTCCATCAATGGCCAACATGACCATCTCAGAGGCCCCTGCATCAAGCTCTCCTTCACCACCCATCACACAACAACAGTATGAGCAGCTGGTGAGCCTTCTCAGCAAGCACTCAGGACATGAAGGACTAACCCATGTTGCATTCTTGGCAGGTAAAACATTTTCTCTCTTTTCATCAATTAGTAATTCTTCTTGGATCCTTGACAGTGGAGCCACAAATCACATTACACCCCATCTAGAATATTTTCACAGATATTCTGCTGTTCAATCACCACTCACCATTACTTTTCCAAACAATAAAAATGCATCCATCCTTCATATTGGTTCTATTATACTTTCTCCAAATATCACACTCCAAAATGTGCTCCACATACCTGACTTTCATTATAACCTTTTATCCATTCATAAACTTACCAAAGATCTTTCTTCTAACATCATTTTTACTCCCACGCTTTGCATGATTCAGGCCCCTTCAATGAGCACACCACTAGTGATTGGCCATGAAGCAAATGGACTATATGTGATAGACAATCCATCCTCACTTCAACCCACCTTTGGATCATCAGACTCTACTATTTTATCAGTTTCAGACAATGTCTTTTGTAATAATTCTAGAGTTGATCTTGCTACTCTTTGGCATTGCCGAATGGGGCATCTTTCTTTTGAGTGATTGCAGTTTATTGACAATGTTAATGGTTCATCTAAGCCTTCTTTTATTTGCCAAATTTGTCCTAAAGCTAAGCAGCACAAGAGCAATTTCCTACTTCTATTTCTCATGCTGCTCAGCCTTTTGATCTTGTCCATATGGACACTTGGGGACCCTATAAAACTCACACTCATGATGGCTTTAGATACTTTATTACTCTGGTAGACGATCACAGCAAAGCTACTTGGACTTTTTTTTATGACTCATAAAAGTGATGTTCTAACCATCCTAAAGAATTTTGTTTCCATGATTGTCACACAGTTTCAAACCAAACTCAAATGCATTAGATCTGATAATGCTGCAGAATTTTGTGACAAATCAACCAAAGAATTCTTTTCTTCCAAAGCAATCATTCACCACACCACTTGTGCTTACACACCTCAATAAAATGGTGTTGTTGAATGCAAACACAAACATCTTTTGGAGGTTGCTAGAGCCCTGCTCTTTCAATCCAACCTACCTTTTCCATACTGGGGAGACTGTATCCTCACTGCCATACATCTTATAAACAGATCACCATTGCCTTCTTTGCAAAATAAATCACCCTATGAGCTCCTTTTTCATAAACCTCCAGATTACAAATCCATCAAAGTCTTTGGATGCTTGTGCTTTGCTAACTCTACTATGAGAAACAGAGATAAATTTCAAGCTAGAGCCATCAAATGTTTATTTCTTGGATACCCATTTGGCAAGAAAGGTTACAAGCTTCTTAACTTGGAGACAAATACAGTCTTTGTGTCTAGAGATGTCACCTTTCATGAGTTCCATTTTCCATTTCACAGTCACTCCCCACCATATTCTCCTATCCCATTACCACAACCATCCACAGACATCCCTTCTCATTTGTTTGTCCCCATAAATACTGATCCCAATCGCTTACCACCACCTTATGTCCCTCTCAATCCCATCCAGATTGCACCACCACCACCACCACCATTAAGGAGATCAAACAGATCTACCACAACCCCATCCTACCTTCATGATTATGTTTGTTCATATAGTCCTGCTGAGCCTATAACTAGTGGTATCATTGCTCCATTCCAGCTTCCTCACACTTATCATGCTTTCTTAGCCAGAGCTACCAAATACACAGAACCAACCTCTTATTCTCATGCCTCACAGTATCCAAATTGGGTTACTGCTATGAAAAGGGAAATTGATGCTTTACAAGCTAACAACACTTGGTGTTTAGTTCATCTTCCTACAGGCAAACGCCCAATTGGATGCAAATGGGTTTACAAGGTGAAACTAAGGCCCGATGGCACTCTAGAAAGGTATAAAGCGAGACTGGTTGCCAAAGGTTTCTCACAATAGGCTCGTATTGACTACCATGACACCTTCTCTCTTGTAGTGAAGATGACAACAGTGAGGACACTCATATCCATTGCTTCTGCAAAGAATTGGTCACTTCACCAACTTGATGTAAACAATGCTTTTCTCCATTGAGATCTCCATGAAGAGGTATACATGACCATGCCAGAAGGGCTTCCCAATCCACATAACCATGTTTGTCTCCTAAGAAAGTCTATCTATGGCCTAAAACAAGCATCTCGTCAATGGTTTCACAAGCTCACCACTTCATTACTTTCCATGGGCTTCCTTCAATCCAAGAATGATTATTCCCTTTTCATTATCAAACACCTTTCTGACATCACCGTAGTAGCCATTTATGTTGATGATCTATTAATCACAGGCTCCTCTCCATCCACCATTACACACCTCAAAACCATGCTTGATGCCCAATTTAGTATCAAGGACCTTGGCCTCCTTCACTACTTTCTAGGCCTTGAGATCACTAATCTGCAACATGGGATTGCCATAACCCAATCTAAATTCACATCTGACCTCCTTGTAGAGTCCAAATTACCACCTTCCACCCCAGTCTACACTCCATTACCTCTGAATACCAAACTGAATGACACTGATGGGGATCTCTTACCAAATGCAACCTTATACAAACAGATTGTTGGCAAAATCAATTGCTTAACCTACACTCGTCCTGACATTTGTTTTGCTGTCCAAACACTTAGTCAGTTCATGCAACAACCTCGCACTCCTTATTTGGTTGCTCTCTATCATACTTTAAAATACTTATCTGGCACAATTGATCATGGAATTATTCTTCATGGTTTTGACAAGCCCATACTTACTGCATACTCGGACTCTGATTGGGCAGCTTGTCCTATTTCCAGGAGGTCAGTCAGTGGGTTTCTTATTCTACTTGGATCATCACCAATTGCTTGGAAATCCAAGAAACAAAGCACAGTATCTAGAAGCTCTTCAGATGCTGAATATAAAGCTATGGCTCAGGCCACCTCTGAACTCACTTGGCTTGTTAGGCTACTCGAAGAATTGGATGTTGGTCCTCTACTACCAGTCAAGCTACATTGTGACAATCGTTCAGCTATGCAAATTGCTCAAAATCCAGTGTTTCATGAGCGGACCAAACATGTTGAGATCGATTGTCACTTTACAAGGGAAAAGGTCATGGACGGCCTCATTGAACTTTGCTTCACTCCCTCTTTTGACCAACTTGCTGATGTGCTGACTAAAGTGTTGCCTTCATCACATCAAAATAATCTTTTGTCCAAGCTTGGGATGGCTCCAGCTTGCGGGAGGGGGGGGGGTATTAGATTATAAAGGGTAGAAATGGAATTGTATAGGCCAGCTGTTACACCTCAAACCGGCTATATATATTGTACTCATGTGATGCATTTCACCTTAATGAGAATGAGACAAATTTGGAGCCCTTCTGTGTGCTCAGAGGATGGTGGATGAAGGTGTGCTTTTCCACCAATATTTCCGACGTCTCTCTCTGTCCCAAATAACCAATTCCTCCTTCATCAATCACCTTATTCATCCTCAATTCAGAATCAAATTCACATTGTAACAGACCATTGCCAAGAAGTATTTTTTTCCCTTTTCATATTCCCACATGTTGACTTCTTTCATATATTTTTCCTTGATTACTTTGACCCAAGTGTTTTGTGGTTCTGCAAGAATCTTCCAAAGTAGTTTAATTTGCAATGCCTTATTCATGTCTTTTGTTTTGTTTATACCAAGCCCTCCTTGGTTCTTAATTTGGTTTACAAATTTTGTCCCAACCGATTAGTGGTTTGTAGTTGAGATCTTTATTCCAAAAGAAGTTTCTATTGATTTGGTCCAGTTCCGTGCGAATGTGAGTTGGAAGCATGAAGCTCTACATCAAGTAGTTTGGCTTTGAGGCTAGATTGGCTTTGATCAGGACCGCTCGTCCCTGTTGAGATAGGGAATTAGCCTTCCATTTGCTTAGTTGGTCTTTAGTCCTCCCAACTGTTTCATTAAAGGTGTTTTTGTTAACACGTCCATTGATTATTGGACATCCAATGTATTTTTCAAGGACACCTGGATTTGTGATGTTCAAAATAGTTTGAATGTTTTGCTTTTGGTGGTCAGACACACCTCGAGTTACCTGGAATGCAGATTTATAAAAATTGACTTTTTGTCCTGAAATAGAGCAATATTCATCAATTATTTTCTTTACTTGGGTGCATGATTCATTATTCGCTTTTGAAAAAAATGATGATGTCGTTGGCAAAGGAAAGGAAGAGAATTTTGATTCCCATTCTTCCAAAACCAAAGCCAACATTATTATTCGATTCACCACAAACCAACAAAAGCTAGAAATATCATAATGGATCGATATATCGTGGGTGTCTTTAGAAAGGAAGGTGTCTTCCTTTTTATCCAAAATTTTTACTGCAAGCTAAAAATAAAAATCTGACATATGACACTCAAATTTGATTTTTCTTCTTTAAAAAATAGTAAGACACTCAATGTAGGTATCTTTATTGTAGATGCTCTTATAGTCATAATACAGCGGCTTACTTAGCCACTTATATATTTTAAACTGTTTTTGAAATTTTGAACTTTTCAAATTCAATCATTTCAGTTAGTTTTATTCTTCTTCTTTGTTTGATAAAATTTAATATGCTCGTGTTTAATTTACAATTACTATGTGGAGGACTCTGGATGAATTACTACACTTGCAATATACCACCTCCGTTTCATAATACATGGGCTTTTCCTTTTTGACACGTTTTTTAAGAGCGAAAAACTCTATAAAATATTATTTTTTTAATTAATTTTTTTTTATAATTTGATACTTATTACTAATAAGTATCAAATTATAAAAAAAATTTAATTAAAAAAATAATATTTCATATAGTTTTTCACGCCTTAAAAAGCTTGGCAAAAACTAAAAACCCATGTATTTTGGAACGGAGGGAGTATCAATAATTGTCCATATATTTGTACGTAACATTCAATTTCAACCATAAAATTTGATATTTTTTAGCTCAGTATCGAACAATTAAACGTAGTACATGAGTAGAATTAATATTTGCTAATGCTGTCATTCTAGACTTAAAAAAGTGTTACATTCAAGACAATGAGCAAGGGCGGATCCAGGGAGTATGAGATTACTCGAGCCTCTCGAATCAATGGGGAATATTTTTCCTCTTTTAACTTTTGAAGTTTGAAATAACTATTTAAATGAAATATTAAATTTTTTTCAATATATTTTTTTAAAAAAGTTTTATCTCACATATATATATATTCAAAAAAAATTAATTATTAATAGTAACTATGAAATTGTTTAAAAAAATTATAAACCAAACAGACTTTTTTTTTATATTTTTTATCTCCTAAAAAACGTACATGAATAGTAAGACGACATATTTTCGCAAATGGAGAAAGTAATATAATGTTTTTAAAATATTTAAAGATAAATTTTATGTTAAATTAATTTTATGATGCATGTTATAAAACATAAAATAATGTAGAGGATCCTTATTGGTATATTCACTACGTATGTAAAAGATCATGGTCCGTACCCAAAAGATAGGGGGTCAAGTGCGTTTAAAACAAAAAGGGGTGAAGCAAAATAAATGTGAAGAAATTCCCGATTAAAATGAGAATGAGATAAGTGCCCAAAAAAAAAATAAAAAAAAAAATAGTACTCCGTACTGTATTGTAGAAGAGCGACCGACCAAAGGCCGAAAACTGCCTGGTTCCAGGTTCCATAATGGGAATCTCCTAATTCGTAGGGCGCCCACAGTCCCACTTTGTTTTCCCCTAAACCGCTTACCGGAAACCATCCTCCTGTTTTATGGCAGCTGTATAACGCTTCCCAAATACCGGGAGATGCATACTTCAGGTTTTGCCGCTTTGGATAGATAGCTGGGGCCCACATACTCCCCCAGGCCCCACCCCACCGGGGCCCACCACTTGGCCTACTGCCTCGTTTTTTTCTCTCCTCTCTATGTGGCGATTCGACCGCACTCGTATCAGTAGCGTGGCTTCCACATGCTTCTTCTTCTTAAACAGCTTTACTACTGGGTTGGAATTGGAGGGCCGTTTTTTTTTTAATATTTCGTGGGGTAGCCTATAATTTTAGTCTATCCGGTCGGAAATATTTGATGTTTTAAGTGATGAAATTTTATCAACCTTAAAAGTAATAATGACATTTTTTTTAATTTTGCACTAATAATAATATAATTTGTACTTTCTTTTTTGTTTTACTCAATCACATTTGTGCATAATAAATGTGATAAGAGAGTCAAAGTGGTTTGATTAAGTATTTAAAGATGAAAGTTATATATTTTTAATCTTTGTGTATATCTCTAAAATATCGTTTATTTTCGATCGAATCGCACCCATT
This sequence comes from Persicaria tinctoria, assembly GCA_037127255.1. Taxonomy (NCBI): domain Eukaryota; kingdom Viridiplantae; phylum Streptophyta; class Magnoliopsida; order Caryophyllales; family Polygonaceae; genus Persicaria; species Persicaria tinctoria. The sequence continues at coordinate 10,565,707 of JBANSL010000007.1, read as the reverse complement.
TGTTTACAATTTGGGCAAAAACGTTAAGTTTGAAAATTTGTATATGTGTATATATAAATACATGAAAAAATTATTAATGAAAACAAATTATTAACCCCTTCTAAATTTAATCCTGGATGGTCACTAGTCTAGACTCTAGGCAGACAATTAACCCATAACCTCCTTTTTTAACTTGCCCTGCAATATTAACACTCATTTTCAACCAACGAGGATCGTCTGGTCCGCAATTATAGTCCATACCATAGTATAAATTATCTCATTGGCTAAATTGAAATTTCTGATTATTTTTCTTAAATAAGTGTTTGTACCTTATAATTTATTTTAATACTTATCAACCAATGAAATTAAAGGGACCATAAAAATAGACTACGGCTACGGTGTTGGACTAGACGATTTTCACCGATTTTCAACACAAGGAGAGAGAGACTTGATCAATACTACTACGTACTGAGTTGGTCATTATCACATTTGATGAAATTGTGTAATCAAGTTGGGCAAATTTTCAGTGTAGCCGTGTAGGTCATAATTATCAAGTAGGTTGAGATTACGTAGTCCGCAATCACGGTCCATTATATGATCTCTATCGCGTGATTGGTTGTGCCTAAGTATTTTATTATTTTTCTTAATAAATAGGGTAGTATTATAATTGCTTTCAACCAATAAAAAGAAGTAGACTATAGAATGGACCATATATGCGGAGGATCCTCACCGTTATCAAGTTATCAAGTTGGATTATTTCTTATAAGTATGATTATAACTGGATCAATTTATAATTTATAGCTTAAAACACAAATTTTATTTTACATTCGGTTAGATCCATTCAGTTTCTAACTTGTTTTGAAGTTCGAGCTTAAATAAATTAAATTAGTATTTCTATTTGTTTTGAAATAAACTCAGATCGAAATTTTGTTTAAGCCATGAACTTCAATATAAAAAAAATACTCAAATTAGATCTTATCTTGACAATTTATGAAAACAAGAATCTCGTAATTATCTTACTGAGAAAAATACATCCCAAAAAACTTCTACAATTTTAAAATACAAACTTATTTTATTAACTTCTACTTAGATTTTAAAACTCAAACTAAATCTTATTTTACACTACAATATATAATTTATTAAGGTTTGTCTATGTGCCCTAAGGACCATGGTAATAATATTTTATTAGAAAAAAAAACCCTAAAAGAAAATGACTAAACCAGATATACGGAGAAAAATATTTCTGAATTTGACTTCTTATTCAAAACCGAATTTATTATACTCATTTTTTTTAAATAAAATAAAAAGTCGAAACCCACGCGGGTTGGTCCTACTTTTGCACATTCTACTGCTCAATCAACTCTCCATATATTCTTAGTGCTCGTTTGGATTGGTTTCAAAAACCCAGGAAGTTGAATATCCCAGGAAGTTAGATAGAATATCTGCGTTTGGTTAAAAAAATTCTTCTCCAAAAACCCAGGAATTGAAATTCCCTGGAATTGAACTTCATGTGAAATACAGGAATTGAAATTACCAAGGGGTACATGGTAAGACAACTTCCACCCTTTTCTTACTAATGAAAATCCCATATTTATCTCACTACATCAAATCCACCATTTTTTCATTTTTCAACCAAACATTCCAGGAAGTAGACTTCCTACATTTATCCAAACGAGCACTTAATTTCCTATCCCTTTCTTTCTTCCTTCCAAAATTGGCAAAAATAAAATTACAACCATCCGCTTATTATATAACACACCAACTTCAACTTGCCCTTTCTTTCTTCCTAAATTGGCACAGTATAATAGCACAACAATTTCAACTTGCATGATTAAACAATTGCAACTTAACAGTAATACATCTCCCCTTCCCACATTCCTGAAATACCATCAATTTATTAAACTATTCATTTAATTTCTTCCTAAAAAAATATCAGTCGTTATTTAATTTCCCTTGTTTTGTTTGCTCTCCATCCCCAGTTTTGTGGAAACAACTGCGCCCTCTAAAACCACCAAAGCCCCCCCTATTTATCCCCCCTTTACCCCTTTCTCACCTCCCCCAACCCCCTTTTCTCTCTCTACACCGACTGTTTTCCTCAGCGACCGATTCACCAAATTCAATTCAATTCCGTGCAATTCGATAATTCAAAATGCGTATGAGCTGCAATGGATGCCGAGTCCTCCGCAAAGGCTGCAGCCACAACTGCAGCATTCGCCCCTGCCTCCAGTGGATCAAGTCCTCCGATTCCCAGGCCAACGCCACCGTCTTCCTCGCCAAGTTCTACGGCCGCGCCGGCCTCCTCAACCTCCTCAGCTCCGGCCCCGACCACCTCCGCCCTGGTCCGTTCTTTATCCATTTCAATTCATTTAGGGAAATTAACTGTTTCAATTCAATTAACTCCGATCCTCAGTGATTATGTTTTCTGATTAATTCCTGTATTTAATTGCAGCGATTTTTCGGTCTTTACTCTACGAGGCCTGCGGCCGGATTGTGAACCCGATCCACGGCTCCGTCGGGCTTATGTGGGCGGGAAACTGGGGCCTCTGCCAGGCCGCGGTGGAGGCGGTGCTCAGGGGGGACCCGATCACGCCGGTGTCGGAGGACGCCGCCGCCGTGGCGCCGGGGATCAAGGGCTATGACATAAGGCACGTGGTTAAGGATGGCCACCATGAGGTGTCCGGGACGTCTAGCGGCGGGCTTCACCGGGTGGTTAAGCCCCGGCCCGGGTTTAAGCGGGCCGGGCCCGGGAAGCCCAAGGGTGGTAAGATGGCGGCTTTGGCTGAAGCCGTGGCTGAGATGGATAAGGCAGCGGCGGCGGCGGAGGAAGCTCCTACTGGGGCTGAGGCTGAGTCGGCTCATCATGAGCTGGGCGAGTCGTCGCCGAGCCGGGAGTCTTGCATGAGCCACGGCGAGACGACGATGGAGAGCATGGTGTCTGTGGAGATGGCTGAGGCTGCGGCTACGGTGAGGGAAGCGACGCCGGAGGGGGTGGTGTTTGTGGCGCCGGAGAAGGAAGTTGAGGTGGAGCTGGATCTTCGGCTTAGCCTTTGAGCCTAAACGGCGTAGGAACACAAGCCGAGCCGAAGATCATTTGAGATGATGATCGAAGTTTTGGACGGCTTAGATTGGCTCTTTTTTTGTTTTTATTTTTTTTCCTTTTTCTTTTGTTTTAGGTTGAGGAAAGGTTTTACCTGCCTTGTAGGAAAATTTACAGTTACATGTACAAAGATATATTATATATATGTGATATTAATACTCCGTACTCTTTACTTACATGTTCACTTCAACAAACATTGGATGATGATTTCCAAAAAAAAAAAAAAAAAAAAACATTGGATGATACGGCCGTTTGCACTTTTGGTTATAAAAAAAAAAAAAACAAACATTGGAAAGACTTAAAAGGAAAGAACAACGCCTAATACAAAAGAAGGAAAAAGGAAAGCCGCCTCCTTTTCCAAAAGACTTTCTGGAACCAAAAGGGCGAAAACGAAACACTTTAAATTGTCGGACTCGAATACTTCCTACTTCCATCATGTGGCCTCGGGTCGAAGACACTTCCATCATGTGGCCTCGGGTCGAAGACACCTAAAACAAATCCGAAACATCATTTCAGGAAGTGGCACAAATCCGAAACATCATCTCAGGAAGTGGCACATTAATCATCGGTGAAGAGAATGTCAGAAACGAAATTAGGAACGATTTTGAGAAGCGCTTCAAAAAGGAATCAACAGATGAGAGGCTTCTTGATGATTTGCTTGACCTTATACAACCGTCTATTACAAAGGATGAAAATGATTTTCTTATCCGACACCCATCAAACACCGAAATAAAAGCGTGTTTAACCTTGGAAAGAATAAATCCCCGGGTCCGGATGGGTTTACCGCTGAATTTTACAAAAAATATTGGGATATCGTTGGCAGTTCCGTCATTAGGGCCGTGATAATGCATATTTTAGATAGGCATTATAGACATATTTAGTTTAGTTAGGTTGCATTTCTTGGTTGCTTTGTTGTTAAATTGCATCTTGTGTTTATTTTAGAAGAGTTCGGATTCTGCGCAATTTTGTGTTTATCTCGCAGATTGAATCGGAACACATTTGGGAAATGCATTATCTCGAGGAGGAACACATGATACATGGAAAGGAACAAGGAAGAAAGAAGCAAGACAAGAGAGAAGCCCGCAACGGAAACCAAAGGCTACGGCAAAGACCGAGCTGCGGGCGCAGCAGAGGTGCCGCGGCCGCAGCTGCACCCGCCGCAGCGGGAAGTGAAGAAACAGTTTGCGGCGGGCGCAGCAAACTTGCGGCGCCCGCCGCACGGACCATCAGCGCTTATGCGCGCCGCTTTGAGGAAAAAAACCCTAATTTCTATTTTGTTTCTTTGAGGCCGACTTGGATGTTTTTATTAGGCACTTTTATGTTATTTTTGACACTTTTCATTCTATTCATACAACCATTAGACTTTTTAGAGATTTTGAGCGATGTCTTCCATGAGGAACTAAACTCATCTATTCTGCCTGCAATTTGAAGCTTTATTCGGATTGATTGTGAGTTTCTAATTCTCGCTCCTTGTTTCCTATATTTGAATGCTTCAACTTCTTTGTGCTTAATTAATTATTGATTTGTTCTATCTTGTCTGGCCAACTCGTTAGATCAATTCAATCGCTAAGGTTTTGTAGATTCCTGGTTGTGAACCTTAACCTAAGTGGCAAACTTATTTCTTTAGGGCTGGTTGAACTAATTGAATAAGTAGGAAGTTGAATGTGTTGTTAAATCCTTTTTTAGGGACTGCAAATACCTTGGCTAATCTCTGAACTTAAAGCTATCAATTGGGTTAAATCCTTCTTTAGGGACTGTTCGATTGATAAGGGTTGCTAGGACTGGTTGGACTAGTAACTATATTAGGTCGGGACAAGGGCATTCATAGGAAACATAATAGGACGAGAAGAAGTTACAATGATCGCTTCAATCCAATAAAGTGGAAAATTGTAGGTGGAATTGCTTCTCCTAAATCGTCTAAACCAAAATCACTCATTCTGCTTTTGTTAATTTGCTTTGATAAAAGGCAAGACTTTCACACAAAAACCCCCCCAATTTGGTTACTTTGATTGACACTTGACTCACACTTGAATCATAAATTTCCCTGTGGGATCGACCTCTTGCTTATTACTATACTAGTTATAGGTTTGAGTTTACTTTGGCGGATCAACGACAGGTTTCCCCCCCGTCAAATTTGGCGCCGTTGCCGGGGAGTACAACTGGTGCTGTTTTCGATAGCCACAAAGGGGAGTACAACTACAGCTTTGTCCACCCCTACTTCCGTCTGATCCACAAGGTTTTGGCTATGTCCTTTAGCGGCCGAGGTGACGTAAACAAGGTATATGCTGCTGATCTAGCTTGGTTATGGAGCTTTGCTCCCCAGTCTCGTGGTACACCAGACTGGGTTGAGATATTTATAGAGTCCTGTCTGAGGATCCAGGGGACGACGTCAGGCAGGTTTGGGTTGGGAGGCATGATTAGCCTCATCGCCTACCAGTACCTATCGCCTGACCAATGCGGTGCACCTATGTCTGGTGGGTACACCTACACCACTGAGCAGCTTCGGAGGGCGTTTGTGCTTGAGGGTAACGACGGAAGGGGCTGGATTTGGAAGTCTGGCCGCGGTGGAGAGCATCGATTGAGTCTTCCCAGGCTCCTACCTTATGGACCTTCCGACAACACCCTCTACATCGCAGGCGATCAGGAGCAGGCTGAGGAGGAGGTCCCTGAGGATGATGAGGAGGAGGATGCCCCTGCACCGACAGATCATCATATGGGGGATGCACAGCATGATGCTGGCCCGTCTGCGGGACATCGCTTCTCGCCTGATGAGGACGACTACTTGCGGGACTACCTGGCCAATGAGTTCCATCGTCTATCCTTACGCCAGGATGCAGTTGAGTTCGCCCTTAGCGACATCAGTCGCACTGCGAGGGAGACGGACTCCAACGTGGCGGCTATGCGGAGTGAGACGACCTACCAGCTAGAGGAGATGCGGAGAGAGCAGCAGTACTACTTCCGCCAGCAGTTCCCTCACATTCCGCCATACCAGTCACCGCCCTACAGGCCTCCGCATCAGTGATGGTTAGTTCTACCCTCCTTCACTCTGAGTTTTTATGATTATTTTGGTTGTCTGTACTGTTTCAGTGAGGACACTGAAAATTTTAAGTGTGGGGGAGGAGACTTATATGTATTTTATGTTATTTCTATAAAATTTTAGGACATGTTTAAGTTTATGCACATGTTTAATTTTTAATTCTGTAATAGTTAGTTATTTTAATTCTGTTAAGTTTAGTTATTTTACTTATTTTAATTTCTGCATTTTTGAATTTAATTAGTTTATTTCCTGCATTTTCGAAATTAAAAAAAAAATTAAATTAAATTTCGAGAATATTAGAATTAGAGCATGCATTGCATATATATGTGTTATTCAAATACCCATCTTGCTTAGTTTGTCCTCTATTTTAAATTTCAAGCATGATTCATAAAAATCCCATGGAGTCCTGGATATTTTGATTATTATTGCTATTTGATTTTTGTGGAACATGAGCTAGCAAATATAATTGAGCATGTATGATTGAGCTAAAGTATGATTGAAGTCCTAAAAACATGACCCTGTGAGGATGTTTTGGCCTTATTTGAATTCTTTTGCTCAATTGTGTGAATTACTCGCCCAGTGTTGCTACCTCTTGGCATTGATTGCAGTATCTATTTTTAGAGACCGATGCACATGTTTGTTGCTTGCGGAATTTATGTTTATATTTTGAGTCTTTTTATTCAATTTTATGCATATTTAGTGAATAAGGTGGCAATGGTTGATGCACTGAGTAACCGGGTCTACGTATGATTCGCGCAAAAAGGTGTTGAAAACTATCCACTAGGAAAGAAAGCTTGATCATTGAGTAACCAGGTTCATTCATGACACCCATGTTTGCAATTTGCGTCAAAATGTGTTCAAGTGGACTTCATATTCATAGTTGAGGTGTTGATAGACCGGGGCCATTCATGACACCCATGTTTGCGCTTCACGTAAGGAAAGCACCAAGACAAGAAAAAAGAAAAAAAAAAGAGAAAAGAAAACCAAAGAAAAAGAAAAAAAAAAAAGTGTTGCATTTTATTTTTCTTTATTTTGTCCCGCAAGTAATAACATTTCGGTAGAGAATTGGTGATATGGTGGTCAATGTCTATGAGCTTAGTGCATTATTGGTTTGAGTTGAGAGTTGTACCTTAAAGCCTAAACACATGAGTGAAACACATATTTCTGGTGAGGTTGGATGATGTCTACTTCTAAGCTTTGATCACCGGAATACATGCTATGACGTTTGTTTGCTTGGTTTATGTTTTCACCTGCTATGATGTTGCTTTTTGGTAATGTTGAAACTTGAAGGGATTTCCTGTGGGATACATTGTTTCATGTTCATTCTATCATTGCTTGAGGACAAGCAAAGGTTAAGTGTGGGGGAATTTGATAATGCATATTTTAGATAGGCATTATAGACATATTTAGTTTAGTTAGGTTGCATTTCTTGCTTGCTTTGTTGTTAAATTGCATCTTGTGTTTATTTTAAAAGAGTTCGGATTCTGCGCAATTTTGTGTTTATCTCGCAGATTGAATCGGAACACATTTGGGAAATGCATTATCTCGAGGAGGAACACATGATACATGGAAAGGAACAAGGAAGAAAGAAGCAAGACAAGAGAGAAGCCCGCAACGGAAACCAAAGGCTACGGCAAAGACCGAGCTGCGGGCGCAGCAGAGGTGCCGCGGCCGCAGCTGCACCCGCCGCAGCGGGGAGTGAAGAAACAGTTTGCGGCGGGCGCAGCAAACTTGCTGCGCCCGCCGCACGGACCATCAGCGCTTATGCGCGCCGCTTTGAGGAAAAAAACCCTAATTTCTATTTTGTTTCTTTGAGGCCGACTTGGATGTTTTTATTAGGCACTTTTATGTTATTTTTGACACTTTTCATTCTATTCATACAACCATTAGACTTTTTAGAGATTTTGAGCGATGTCTTCCATGAGGAACTAAACTCATCTATTCTGCCTGCAATTTGAAGCTTTATTCGGATTGATTGTGAGTTTCTAATTCTCGCTCCTTGTTTCCTATATTTGAATGCTTCAACTTCTTTGTGCTTAATTAATTATTGATTTGTTCTATCTTGTCTGGCCAACTCGTTAGATCAATTCAATCGCTAAGGTTTTGTAGATTCCTGGTTGTGAACCTTAACCTAAGTGGCAAACTTATTTCTTTAGGGCTGGTTGAACTAATTGAATAAGTAGGAAGTTGAATGTGTTGTTAAATCCTTTTTTAGGGACTGCAAATACCTTGGCTAATCTCTGAACTTAAAGCTATCAATTGGGTTAAATCCTTCTTTAGGGACTGTTCGATTGATAAGGGTTGCTAGGACTGGTTGGACTAGTAACTATATTAGGTCGGGACAAGGGCATTCATAGGAAACATAATAGGACGAGAAGAAGTTACAATGATCGCTTCAATCCAATAAAGTGGAAAATTGTAGGTGGAATTGCTTCTCCTAAATCGTCTAAACCAAAATCACTCATTCTGCTTTTGTTAATTTGCTTTGATAAAAGGCAAGACTTTCACACAAACCCCCCCCCCCCCAATTTGGTTACTTTGATTGACACTTGACTCACACTTGAATCATAAATTTCCATGTGGGATCGACCTCTTGCTTATTACTATACTAGTTATAGGTTTGAGTTTACTTTGGCGGATCAACGACAGGTTTCCCCTCCGTCAGGCCGTTAAGGGTTTTTTCCTCTCCGGAAAAATTCTTAGGCAAATCAATCATTCATTTATCTCTCTCCTACCAAAAAATGATAACCCGACGGCTACAAATCATTATCGCCCAGTTAACTTGTGCTCCACAATCTACAAAATCATTTCTAAAATTCTTACTGATAGGATTAAAGTGATCATTGGGAAACTCATCCATCCACTCCAAGGCACTTTCGTTTTAGATAGGGTCATACAAGATAACGTTCTTATCGCCCATGAAATCTTCCATTCCTTCAGATCACGTAAGGGCCGTGTGGGCTGGCTTGCGATAAAATTTGACATGGGAAAAGCATATGATAGAGTTGACTGGAATTTCACAAATAAAATCCTCCAAAATTTTGGTTTCCACCCAATCTTTATTTCCTGGATCATGGAATGCATTTCAAATGTGTCCTTCTCGATACTTGTTAACAACGGTCCAACGGAACTGTTCACTCCATCTCGGGGTATTCGTCAGGGTGACCCTCTCTCTCCCTTTCTGTTCATACTTGGTGCTGAAATCCTAGCACGAAGCCTTATGGCGGAATCAGACTCCGAACGAAGTCAAATTGGTTTCTCCTTTGGTCGGGGCGGCCCGCGAATCCCTTTTCTATCCTTCACGGATGATATCATTATCTTCACAGAGGGCAGCATTGAGGCTGGACTCAAAGTTAGGAAAATAATTGACACGTATTGTCAGGGGCGGAGCCAGGGCTCAACCCAGGGGGGGGGGGGCTCAAAATGTTTTTAATGAGCTCATATGGTTAGAAGGGGGTTAAAAAAAATTGATTTAAAAGGGGAGGAAGGGGATTCGAACCCAGGACCCTTGTCTTCCTATACAAAACCCCTACCAACTGAGCTACAATGCACTTTTATCTACTTTACACCTCCTTTAATATATATATACACACACACATATATATAATATATTTTTTTTTAATTTTTCCGGGGGGGCTCGAGCCACCGCATGCCCCCCTGCCTTCGCCCCTGCGTATTGTAAAGTATCGAGACAAAAAGGTAATTACCAAAAATCTAGCTTCCAAGCTACCAAAGGAATTTCAAGCACTCGGTTAGCCGAGATTAGCACATGTCTAAATATTTCAAATGTTTCATCCATGGAAAAATATCTTGGCTGCCCTATTATCAATGGTAGGGTTACCAAAGTCACTTTTGAAGACATCGTCTGTCGATCAAAGGATCAACTAAGTGAATGGCGTGCAAATGCCTTATCATAACAAGGTCGAGCCACAATCATCAACACAAACCTAGCGGCTAAACCCCTCTACGCTACGCAAAATTTCTTATTACCAGATGCAATACATAAAGAGTTGGATCAAATCAATAGAACGTTCTTCTGGAACAAAGATCTCCAACACCGCCCACTTATTAGTTGGGATAGGATTTGTAGACCAAAAAAAACAAAGTGGCCTCGGAATTCGTAAATCTAAAGACATGAATATTGCCCTTCAGATGAAACTCCTATGGAAAATACTTGTTGAACCATATAACGTTTGGGTATCCATTATCAGACACAAGTATCTCCGTACTTCACAACTTCTGGAATATAAGAAAAAAGGTGACTTATCCTGGCAATGGGCCAAACTAACAACTCTCATTGACAACTTTAAAACGGGTCTGATCTGGTGGGTGGGAAATGGAAAAACAATCAAATTCTGGACGGACAATTGGGTCTCCTCCCTTTCGTTGCAAGCTAGGGATGTCTGCCCTTCAGTAGTTAACACAGAAGATATAGTTAGTGACTATATCATGGCAGGTAAATGGTGGACGGAGAAGCTCAGTTATGTCTTACCGAACAACATTGTCAAGGAAATATCTGATATTCCTCTGCATGCTTCTCCACTTGAAGACCGCCTATACGGGTGGCCTGATCGCAGTGGCGGATCCTGAAACTTTTATTTGAGGGGGCGGAAAATTATCATCGAGAAATTGTCCGTAAAATTAAAGTCTAGTTTTTTTTTGAAGGAATCCTCAATATTGATCATGAATGTGTGACTAGAATAAAAACATTAATGGTGTATACTTTATTCCATGGTTTTCAAATATTTCAATATAACCTACTAATTTGAAGTTATCGAGTTTAATTTTAGTATTAAGGTATGTGTAACAAACGATTATTACGATAGAATAACTCAGTTTGGAAAATGATGTCGGAAATAATTTATCTTTGTTCAATCTTGAAACGTTTATAACTTTTTGCTCAGGTGTCGGAATTGAGCTTATAATATATCAAATCGAAGCTATCGACGAGAGGAATACATATATTAAATTTTATTTTCGGTTGGGGGGGGGGGCGACTGCCACCCCTGGCCCTAATATAGATCCGCCTCTGCCTGATCGGGAGGGTTGGTTTACCACCTCAAATGCATACAAACTAATTTCAGGACAATCTGTGCGGTGTCCCGACCAAAATAGCTGGCTATGGAAGCTGGACATCCCGCCTAAGATTAAAAACTTTCTATGGAAAATATGCAAGAATGGCCTCCCCACGACCGACAGACTTGCAGAACGATGTGTTCTTGTGCCTTCTACTTGTTGCTTATGTAACTGCGCGGTGGAGGATGACGCCCACCCTTTCCTCGAATGCCAATACATGACTTATCTTCTCCCGTTCCCAAACCATGTTAGCTCCAATCTATCATCCATGCTTCATCATTCGAGAGATATTAAACCAATCTTGTCCTTCATTGGAAACAACATCAACAACGCTTCCAAGGCAAGACTTGCCTTCTGCTGGTGGACTGTGTGGTACATTCGCAATCAGCACATCTTTAGTGGCTCTCCAATCCCTTGTATAGGTTCTACACTCCCCATTAGGGGTGGGCATGGGACGGGACGGGATTGGGGTAATCCCGCGTCCCGTCCCTCGTATTTTTTGCGGGACGGGATCGGGATTGAATTTTTTTTTTCAAATCCCGCCGGGTCTTATCCCTCGCGGGACGAGACGGGATCGGGACGGGACGGGACTTGTCCCTCTCATAATAGTATATAATTGCTTTATATAAAATTGCTTTACAAAAACAAAATCTCAGTCACTGTAATAGCTACTGTAATACTATATTACATGTTATATTAGACTACATGTTATATTTGATTTTTGTTTTAAACTAATAGCCACTGTAATACTATATATTACATGTTATTTTTTAGTTAATGCCTCAATTTTGTTTGAAAGCCACTGTAATACTATATTGTATTAGACTATTAGGTATTCTATTTGTATATTTGATAATTGATGAACACATTATATATATAATATAAATATATTCTTAGATGTTTTTAATAATTTTAATTATATATATAAATATATATAAATTTAATATATATGCGGGACGGGACGGGATTTGCGGGATGAGAACTCTTCGTCCCGCGTCCCGTCCCGCGTATTTTTTACAGGACGGGATCGGGACGGGATCGAATATTTTTTTTCTAAATCCCACCGGGATCGGGACGGGATGCGGGACGGGACGGGATTTGCGGGATTTGTGCCCACCCCTACTCCCCATCATAAAAAACACATGAGGTAAACTGGAGCAAGACAACTTCTTTTCAGGAGGGGGTTGACGATGAACCCCACATTCTGGTTTAAACAAACATTCTTAAGCGACCAAAGAAGAAGCAACCAATCACCAAATGGCGTAAACCACCAAGTGGGACGTTCAAATTAAACTTTGACGGTTCTTCCCTTACTGACATGTCCAGTTCAGCGGGGATTATCATCCGTGATTGGGTGGGGTCACCAATCAACATAGGATACAAAAAACTCGGCATTCTAAGCCCGATTAAAGCAGAAGCTCTTGCTTTAAAACTTGGTGTACAACATGCCCTAGAGTTGGGAATTAGTAAGCTCCACATTGAAGGCAATTCTAGTATAATTGTTGACTACCTAAATGAGAAGAGGAGATGTCCATGGGAAATTGAACTTATTATGTCGGATATTACACTAATGTTGACAAACTTGGAAAGTGTTATTTTTCTTCATGTGCCCCGGATAGGCAATCGAGTGGCTGACAAGGTTGCACACCTTTGCCACTCTGCATGGGGCACTGATTTTTGAAATAATCCTGGTCTTCTTGACCTCATCCGAAAGGATGCTCTCGGGTAGAGTGCGCTCATCCAAATTCTTTCCTAATTAAAAAAAACAAACAAACATTTTCATATAAAATTTAGATGAAAGGTTGACCAAAAAAATAAATAAAAATTTGGATGATTTAACAAACATTTTTACTCGGTCTGATATGTTTTCCTAAGTGTAATTTAACAAACATTTTTATTAATTAGAATCATGTGGAACTCTGGAAGTCAAATTTCTCGATCTCTTTGAAGTACTCTATATAAAGTTTTTCTTATTCAAACTATATTCATATCGAAAACAACGAAAAGAATGGTTGTAAACCCCTCCCCGTTAGTCGGAATTCCTTTCGTCGGACCCTAGTCTGGTTCCTCTCAAATTGATTTTGATTTGGGGCTTTGCTCATTCCTTGCGTTTGGTCCATGATTTCTGTCCATGGACACCCTGTGGTGGTGCTCTGTGGCCGATCACCCTCCGTCACTACTATCCCCAAGGTGGGGCTTGGATGCCTCCCTCCGATCATCGATCGTCGGTGTTTCTTGTCCTCGGGCCTCTGGTCTGGGGCGCCTCCGCCTTCGTCGGCCTCTGTTGCCTCTTTCCCTGTTCATGGCCTGCAACACCGACTGTTTTCTACCGGATTCCCGCCCCACCTTTGAGGTTTCCCCGTTCCCATCTCGCTGGGGTTCTCGGTGATGGCTTCCCATGCATCCGATTTCTCTTGATCGGTGTATTGATGTACGTCTCCTCCCCATGGTGTTCTTGGACTCCGGGGTCTTGGCTCTCGTTGGCCGCCCTACCCGTTAATTGAACCCGTTTCCTGTCATTTGGGCCCAAAGTTGGCCCGATCACATTAAAATAATAAATTAATAAATAATAAAAATGCAATCTAATACTCCCTCCGTTTACATTTTAATGACGTTTTGAGGTTTTTATGGTTTTGTCTAATTAATTGTCGTTAGAGCAAATTGTTTGAATGAAGTAATTTGCTTTGGATGGCTATTAATTGAAACTCAATTATTACAGTGTACAGATTGTATTGAAAATTGTGTTACAACCAAATTTTGATTTGTTTTAGATTAAAAAAGAAAGAAAGTGTGTGGTTAGCATTAATTTGAAAGGAGTGGGAGAGTCGGCTAAGTACAATTTTATGGGTATTGGAGTATTTTCTTAATTTATGTGCTATAACTCAAAACGTCATTAAAAAGTAAATGGAGGGAGTAATATAAATAAATCATTCTCAATAGGGCTAGTTTTTTTTCCCGCTAGGGTTTATGGTGCGTTTCGATCCAAGTGGTGTGTTGCTCTGCATTTTGGGGGACTAGTCTTTCTTCTTCGGTTGATGGGGTTTTGGCTGTTCGGAGTCGGGACAGGCTGGAGTCGTGGCAGTGTGTATCGAGGCGTCTCCTTTTCTCAGAAGACTGTTTCCTTGGAGGATCGTATTCACTGCCCACAGGTGTCTCCTGATGTACCGTTGGCCTGCGATGTTGCTTTAGGGTAGCGCTTGGCTTCGTTCGCCGTCTACGTCCGCATCGCTTCCGGTTCAGTTGGGCTTAGTTTCGCTTTGTAAAGCTCTTTTGCTTGTATCTATCACCTTCGTTGTATTTTTGTTTTATTATGACGGTTTCCGTCTGCCGACTTGTCAGCCTTCGAGGTCCAGATATGTCTGGTCTCGAATTTTTTTATAATAAAAATAAATAAATAAATAAATAAAGACTTGTTCAAATTACTAGGTTGAGATCCCTATTCCACAATTACGATCCATTAAGTAATCTGTATCGATTAATTTGATACGTTGAATTATTGTACTACTTTTCTTAATAATGGAGAAGTTCTATAATTATTTTCAATCAATAAAAGAAAGCGAACTATAAAAAGGACCATAAAAACGGATTAGAGGATCTCACCGCAAATTACTCAACAAGAATATGAAAATACCTGTTTATTTCTTTCATTTTTCATTAGTTAGAAAAATGTCTCTTTTTTTTTTGGTATAACGTTAACCGTTTTTCGAACATACACTCCCTTCTTTTTTAGATTTTTCGTGAGGTATCTATGGAGAAAACTAAACGACATATTAATCTTTGTAGATATATTGATATCGAAAAAGCAAGTTACAAATCTCTTGCTCGCTAACTTTTTCAGTATTTGGGTGAAAGAGAACTTCGTCTGCTATTCGATGCGATGGAAATATTAGTAGAGCTCCAGAGTCAAGAAAAGAGACAAGCGAAGAGCAATTCAAAATATCTATTGGACGACGACGTCTTGATCCATTCGGGTAAGTTCTCATGTGCAAGTGGACTGGGCCACACCTTGGCCCCCCTAGATCAGTTTGGACTAGAGACCCAATCCAATACAATTAGTCTGGAAATACGCACACAAACACTCACACCTTTTTACATCCTATAAACATTTAGAATTACACTTAGATTATTAGAGACGAGCCTAACAATTGCCCTTCTAATCATATGTTTACGCATATAGTAAAACTGCCTTATTTGTTTACTACTTTATCTCTCATGGGCTAGACACAATCCTTCTCAGCATATACCAGTTACGTTTGATCAAGTGCACGAACTCTCTACAAAAGATAAATTTATCAACGGTGACAATCTTTGTACCAAAATCTGCATATTGATCTTAATTTCCATCAATTTTCTTGTCAAGAAGAAGATTGTTAGCAATCAAAACTTGAATAAAATGGTATCTAACTTGAATGTGCTTAATCCATGCATGGTAAACGTACACGATCTTTATAGACCACTTTAACTATCCATATGCAACACATACTTATAGGTAGATCTAGGCAAACACATGCTAGCCCGCTTTGCCCGTCTGCGTAAATGGGCGTGCATGGACAACAGGCCCTCACACAACGGGATTGGGATTGGGAACGTAGATTTACCCGTTGCGGGCTGCTATCGAACGGACTTGGACATAAAATCTATCATATAAAGCGGAATTAGCCTAGCCCGCAACCGCAACACCGGTACTGAATTTGGGGAAAAGCCCGACCTAAGCCTGACTCGCGCCCACATTTGCCCGAGTCTACATATTTTTTTTTTTGAGAACAAGCTCAACCAGCTTCTATTCCAAATCCTTCAAAATGCAAACAACAACATTGTCTGGCAATGATTGAATCGAAAAGAAAAGAGCATGGGATATCGGTCTAATTGCCGCCAGAGCATGAGCAACTGAGTTTCCCGCTCGCTTAACAAAACTAAACATAATAGAATCAAAGAAACTAAACTGTAAAGAGATGACAGTTATGATGCTGTAGATGGTTCCTCGTCCGGACTCCCCCCGTAGCAGCTTGTTCGCCAGTGATTGACAATCCATCTCAACTTGGATCCGCCTATAACCGCGTTCCCGCGCCAGTTGAACAGCCCAACGGACTCCTTCAGCTTCAGCCACTTCAGCGTCAATGGTGTTCTCAATTTCCCGCTGGCCGGCGAGCACGAGCTGTCCCATGTGATTTCTGGCAACAACCCCCACGGCTGTCTTCCCCCCGCGTCCGACGCTGGCGTCGCAATTGAGCTTGATCACGCCCTCGGCTGGCTTCTTCCAATTTCCTACCTCTTCCGCCCCTTGTCTCACTGCCTGGACCAAAGCGGTCACATCTTTATGCGCTGCAACCTCTCTTAGCATCTCTTCCACTTCCCTCAATATATGATCAGGCTCTGTGTGCTCATTCTCGAAGATTCTTTTGTTCCTTGCTCGCCACACATGCCACGCAATCATAGCCCATTTCTGTCTGTCCACCTTTCTGGCATTTATAAACATCGCAAGGAATGTACCATATGTTGTAGAGGCCCCCATCCACACCCATTCCAACTCCGGCACCTTCTTCCATACTCTCCTCGCCGTCTTGCATTCGAACAGAGCATGAAACGAAGAGTTTCATATCCACCTTTTTAAGTTTATTCTAATGCTAGATTGCTTCTTTGGAGGCTTCAATGTATTATGCCTTTGTGGAGGAAATAACTACAATAGGTTGTAATTGTGCCTTCCAAGAGATACTTAGATACATTCCCATACCATATATACATAAAAAGGGTGGTGGAATTCCTATATATTGTCGTTGTTACTAGCATAGTCAGAGTCCACATTATCAAATAGCTCATAGAATGAAGTATGGAAACCCTAATCCAAACAAATGTCCAGAGTTCCTAAAATTTATCTCAAAAGAAACTTCATGGCAATTCAATTAAGTGCTTCTCTAAAGGATTAGACATAAAAACACCGAGCACACTTACTACAAATGCAAGGTCGGGTCTAGATCGAGTAGATCGATCATAGCATACATAACATAGCCAATTGCATCATCATAGGGCACATCTCCTATGATCTTCCTCCTCCTTACTTAGTGACATTGGTCTTCATAAGATCAAGGTGTCCTCCTAAAGGTATAGGAGCAAAAATGACATTTGAGACATTGAATATTTTAATTAGGGGTGGGCGCGGGACGGGACGGGACGGGATTGGGCCGGGACGGGACTCGTCCCGCGAAATTTTTTCGGGACGGGATCGGGACGGGATTGACATTTTTTTTTCGGGACGGGATGGTGCCTGGACGGGACGGGATCGGGACGGGACGGGCCTTGTCCCGCATATAAAAATAATAAAATATTATATAAATTTGCAAAGTGAAAAATGCTTTCATAATTCATTATTTAGTATAATATGTTGAATACGGTATTATTCTCAACTATATTATTCAATAATAATAATAATATAATATTAATATTATAATACTATTATTAATTCATACAATGATTGTATAATTAATTATAATGTTCAACATATTTGGCTACATTATCTTACTAGATCGGGACGGAAAGGAATTGAGACGAGATTTACCAATATTGTCTAATTAATTATCGATTGATAGTTAGGAAGAATACCGTATTTAATTAGCTATTTGCCTCTTGTAACTCTAAATGGGCGGGATGTGTGTGTCGATCTGACGGGATCCTCTCCATTGACTCAGTCTGGAATTTCTGACTTTATGCCTGGTCGTGCTATTGTTGATGCTGCTCGACGTAAGTGTGTCAAGTATCGAGATTTGTGTACGGCGGCTGGTTATGGTTTCCTACCCTTCTCATTCTCTTCATTGGGGGAGTTGGATACAGATGCGGTTGCATTGCTGAAGCGGATTCAGAAATTCTCGGTATCTCAGGATGCTGGGGCTCGTGTTGCACGTTATATTTTTACTAGACTTGGCTTTGTTATCGCTAAAGGAGTGGGTGCCTAGATAGTATCTCGGTTGCCCACTAATTTCTTGTAATCTGTTTTTATTATTATAATAATAATAATAATAAATAATAATAATAATAACAAATAATAATAATAATAATAATCCCACGTTATAATTATACTTTACAAGAAAAAAATATAATATGATATAATAATAATAATAATAATAATAATTTTATTAGAAATTAATATTATTATTAAATTATATTATAATATTATTATTATTATTATAAATTGAAAATTATTATTATAGTTATAAATAATATTTGCTCAAAATAATAATACTAATAATATATTATTATTATTTTATAATATTATAATATTATTATTATTATAAAAATTATTATTATTATTATTATTATTATTATTATATGCGGGACGGGACGGGATTTGCGGGATCCCACCGGGATCGTCCCGCGTTTCGTCCCGCATAATTTTTGCGGGACGGGATCGGGACGGGATTCGCTATTTTGTCCTAAATCCCACCGGGATCGGGACGGGACCGGGACGGGACCGGGACGGGATCGGGATTTGCGGGATTTGTGCCCACCCCTAATTTTAATGACCTTAACGAGATAGTCTTTTCGAGAAAAAAATATTTGGTGTTTAGTTTTATATCTAGAAATTCTTGTCCCAATAATTTGTCGGGATGGGCCTAGTGTCAAAGAATTTGTCAAGTGAACTTTTAACATCAGATATAATTATCACCCAAAAAGTACAAACATGGATCATAACTACTGTTTTGAAAACCAAGTTTAAGCATTCAAGTATCAAATTTCCCGATCCACTGCCTAGGGGCCAATTTCGTATTCGAGTATAAAAGATCTATATTCCAAAAACACTCCTAATGTCGAAGGATTGCTTTTAGAATACCGAAATTACCCCCTTCGATCATAAGATTGTCAATACTCAATTCTTTGGCTCTCGGTACCCTATTACGAATGCCCAAACGTTCAGCACACACAATAAAATTATTATTGCACTTACCCCAACCCCAGCTAACAATCTTAGCATTTGGATCACAAACCCATAATCACCATTCCCTTAATGGAGTTTAGATATCCATCAAAATTCGACTTAACAAACCCGAGCGCTTCTCCCATTTAACAAGTCCGACTCTCCTCCTGTAATCATCCCTTTTGAGGCAAACCGCCTGATTATCTAGCTTGCTTACCCTGAAATCCAATGAGTCAGCATCCAAGTCAATGCACTTGGACTCAATCCATTTCTGATTAGAAGTTGTTAGGAAGACTTTAATAGTGGTCAAGGACACCATAAGCACATGCCAAAACGTGAGTTGATTTCTAAAATACCAAACTGACCACCAACAAAAAGCTATATCGCTCATCTTCTTGACCCAAAATAGTTTTTGATGTTATTTAATGTAGTGTTGTGCTTATGGCCATCAAAATTACCCACCCGCATTGGAAGCAGTGGAAGGTTCAACTCTCGAATTAGTTGTTTAATCACGACGTAATTAACCAGAATATGTTTGGTTATCTCATATTGATAGCTGCAAAATATCCCTCATAGACACTATAATATGAGATCGTTGAAGTTGATTCTTAGCGATGATGCCATCTTTCACAATCTTCCATAAGAAATCATAGACTTTTAACATAACGTCTAACTTCCGATTCCAAACGCACTTGAAGTTATTATCCCAAGCATCATTCGAAATTAAAAAAGTAACGGATTTTGTGGTGAACCATCCAGTCCAACAGAACTCCGGTATAGACGATGGGTGTTTATGGATGTAAAATAATCCGGTTATAAAAGGGTAGAAGTAGGTTTTTTTATCTTTTTAACCATGTATGGATGTCAAAAATCATGTAATTATTGTTAAAATTTTGAGTTAAAAAATAAGCTAATGGAAGCTGTTTTTATTTGGTTTATATATATGGTTTGTAATTACCATAATACCCCTAATAATAACAAAATAAAATCCACATTTTACAAATAAACTCTTTTTCTTCCGTGTTAATGTTATTCCATAATCTTTCAACCTTTATTTTATACAATTTTTTTAAGTTCAACTGTTTTTAAATTTTAGTCATTTTTTAACTCCACCATATACGACCCGATCTCTCAAAGCAAACATGTTTTTCCCCATAGATAATTGAGTTTCAGTCCTGGTAACGAGGGTTATGTTATCTATCTATCTATCTATCTATCTATATACATATAGTAAAACCGATGCATAACATCTTATGTGACGTGTTATGATTGATTCTAGGAAAAAATTCCTACGTGGCGCATCGTGGTTGATTATAGGATAAAAATTAATAAAATAATATGGTGTTATAATTTATAGAAAGTTATATAAGTCACACTTTATCTATCCATATATTTTAATTAGTTGATTGACAAAAATATAAATAAAAAATATTTTATAGTCATACTTACCAAAAATATTAATAGATAAATATGTAGTATTTGATAAGTGTTATTTATTTATATCTAGATTTTTTTGGTAAAAATATGACTTATCTAAAAATTAATTAGATTATTTTTTATATTATATATAATCTATCGACCTAATTTTATTTATATCTATATTTTTTTAGATTATATTTTTTGTATTAATGTATTCTACGTGCACAAGACGGGACCTAATACGGTAAAAAGATACACGTTTCAGGCAAAAAGAAACGTTTCAGGTATTTTCACCAAAAAAAAGAAACGTTTCAGGTATAAAGATACACGATTTTCTTCGTAGTTGTCACTCCACCTCTCTATCCACATTCCTTCACGGCTCCTCTCTCTCTCCCCGACCGTCAAAATCGCTCTGATTTTCGTCTTCTGTTGTGTTTTCTCTCACCTCTGAACTTCGGCTTCGATACTCCCCCTCCGCGACCGCCGGAGAACTTGCGGTAGCACCTCCGGCCGAGGAATCTCTTAGTTTTCCCCGAAGATGAAAGTTTTCGTCAAGACTCTCAAGGGAACCAACTTCGAGATCGAAGTGAAGCCCGAGGATACTGTAACTCCTCTCTCTCTCTCTCCCGAAAGTTTCGTTTTTTTTCAACTTGATCTGTGGTTGTTAGTGTATTTGTCAATTGAAAAGGGGTTTGAATTAGGTAGCTGTAATCGGCGCTGGTTGTAGTCGAGTTCTGCACAATTAGGGTTTTACTACCTACTTTTAGGTTTTGCAACAGATTGACCTGTTTTAGATTTCTGTCTACTTTGTTAATCATGAATTAGGTTAACAAAGCTTGCGTCTTGACGGGAAAAGGATTGACATGAGTTTTAGCTTTTGAGATTGTGGATTGAGATTCTGTCCAAGATGTTAGGGTTTAGTATTTTCGGTAGTTGAATTACAGAATTGAGAGTTATTAAGTATTGTTCAATGAGTTGAGATGACCATTAGTTGAGAAATTGGCAGTCGTATGCATTGTGCATTGACTGAATTGAACTAATAAAAAGTTTTAAGTGAAAGATCTCCTCTCCAAGTTACACCATACTCTTGTGGCAGCTCGCTGCAATTTTTTTTTTCTCCCTAACTCTGCCTCCTCACATGATGTGAGGATCGTTAAACACAGAAACTTTATGGTCTTAATTTGTAATTTTGAGATAACAAAACCTAGTTTTTAGTAGGATAGGTATGTCCTAATTGATGCTGATTTAGCTTTTATTTTATAATTCAGCCCTAATTGAAGCTATAATTTTCTATGTCTACTTCAATCCTGAATCCCACTGCTAAGGGAAATGTGAACTTTTCCATGAAGGAAAGGTAAGGTCATATTTCTAACCTAGGCTACAAGCTATTCCTTTTTTCAATTTTTTGGTACTTGGACAAGTGGTTCACCATTTCACACTGATTAGACCCAATGATGGGGGTAGGTCCTTGCTCAGATGTTCTTGAGGTATTTCATAAGCTAAATTTTTAAACGTGAATGTTTGGAATTTTGGATGGCTAAATAGTAAATTATTACTGTTAACTTGTAAGCCTGGATATTTGTCAAGTTTTTATGACATCAAACCATCAAAGATTTGCCATTGACATCCAAATGTAATATAATAACCTACTAACATTTAGTTATGGATTTATGGTCTAACAGGAATATGTTTTCTTGGTTGGAATTGGGATCGAATTTCTTTTGCCGACATTCTCGCTTCTATGTGAATTTTGGTTATAACCTAGCATACATAACGGTATTATATTTACTGCTATAGCCACCTCTTTGGCTTTCTATCTTTGCTTGTCTTGTCTGAAATGGCCTACCCCTTTCCTCTTAATACTGAAATTGGCTGGCTATAGTATGAGCATGAAAGGACAAGGCAGTTGGCTGTTCAGGTGTTACATTAGTTTTTGGATGAATCTGGAAGCCCAGCTGTCATGAAATACTACTTTGACGTGTCCCACTTGTTCAATATGTTAATATGTGTTGTACTTAATATTGCCGAACTTCTCTTCAGGTGGCCGATGTTAAGCAGGCTATTGAGAATGTACAAGGTGCAGATGTCTACCCTTCTGCCAAGCAGATGCTCATCCATCAGGGGAAGGTGTTGAAGGATAACACAACACTGGAAGAGAACCAAGTTGCAGAGAATAGTTTTATTGTTATTATGTTGAGCAAGGTAGGATGTGTTTTCCGAGTAAACCATTTTTATGTCCAACTAAAATCTCAGTTATTAATGGTTAGAGAAGATTGAGTTCGTGGATGGTTCCACTTATGTATGATCACTTTCCACTCCACCAACCTGCCTTGTTAAGTCAAAGAGGGAGGAGGGGGATTGATGTCGAAATGGAGGGTAAAAAGAAGTGTGTGGCACATTGTTTTGCTTGTTTTAGGGTTTGATTTAGCTTGAGCTTTCTTTGTTCATCTGTCCAAATTCAATGGGCTTTGTTTTTCACTTATCGACCCGAATATTTGTTTCACTAATTAGTAATTTGGCTACGTTTTTTTTACCAAATAGAATATGGAAGCATGGAGTATCTTTTGTTTCACCAATTAGTAATTTGGCTATGTTTTTTACCAAATAGAATTAGCCTCCGTTTTTTAGAGCTTTTGGTTTTGATATTATATAGTTTTGCATGAAATAAATATAAGATTTTAGTTTAATTAGCTTTTGGAATAAGAGTTTTTCAAAAAGTATTCACCCAAGCTTTTCAGAGCTTTTGGTTTTTGAGTCACAAGTTTCCATCCGCTACCGTAATAGCTATTTTTACCATAGCTCCTCCATCAGCTATCCTTTTAATGATAATGATCATATTTATATATTGAAAAAGCGATATAAATTCCATCTACTTGTTTAAATAGTTCTTTTTAAATGTTTTAAATAGTTCTTTTTAAATGTTTTTAAACTATATTTAGTATATACTTTATTTCTTCTGATGTTTGTTTCTTGTAATTTTTGTAATCGTTGTTTCCCCATATCTATTTCCTTCTTTTTCCATTTGTCAAATGATCGAGTGGATCAGGGCTATGCAGTTTGATGAATTTTAGGGGAAAAACTAGATTATCCTTTGCTTTATGTTTCCCCGAAGCATCTTCTTATCGACCTGAACTTGTTGCAGACCAAACCCTCTACAGCTGGAGCATCAACTGCCTCAGTTGCTCCTGCGGGTCAGGTAAAACTAGATGCACGAGTCATAATAGTTTGACCTACTGGATGTTGTTGCTTCTGTTTTCTGATTGACCTGTGGTATATTTTCATGTAGGTTGCAAGCTCAACTAACATAGCACCAGAAACAACTGCACCTCAAGTTCCTGCTTCAAGCGTGGAACAGTGAGTTCAAATATTTGATGGGTTCTCCCCCCATCTTCTTTATTGGTTTCTTTGTTGCTGCCATACTGGGATCCCTTCCCTCTCTCTCTTGAGTTTCAATAATATCCTTAACTATCATCATGTTTTACAGGACGCCATCTGCTCCTCAACCTGCACCTGCTGCAGCTCCTGTTTCGTGAGTTTCTTTGTTACACTTTCAAATCCACTTTTGTAGTTTAGCGGAAAACTACGTGATTATGCTTTATACATGAGCGCAATATTTGTAATTTGTTATTTACATTATGGATACTTTCTTTTTGAAGTTGTTTCCAGCGTTTTTTTTTATCACGTGTTTGTACACTTTGTATGATTTTATCCAACTGTCAGTCTTTTCCGTGATTTTACTTCCATTTATTTTCTTTATTTTATCATGTTTTTGCATTGAAACAGTGGAGAAGGAGATGTATATGGGCAAGCTGCATCTAATCTAGTTGCTGGTACTAATTTGGAATCCACGGTACAACAGATTCTTGATATGGGTGGAGGAAGTTGGGATAGAGATACAGTTGTTCGTGCTCTACGTGCTGCATTTAACAATCCTGAGAGGGCTGTCGAGTATCTATATTCTGTATGTCACTATGTCAGCTCTCTTTGGTCTCTTTCACCTTCTTTCTTCCATAGCTGCTTCTGTTAATGGTGTTCTCAGGACCCTTTCTGAATCACTTAGGGTGCATGCTTGAAGAATTAGTGAAGTTCATATGCTTTATGTTACAGGATACTTTGGGAACTTTTTTAATGTTCATTCAGATTTCCCCCGTTTATCGGTTCTATTTGTTTAATAGGGGATTGTTGAATGCTCCCTCCGTTTCTCAAAACATGCCGTTTACTATTCATGCATGCTTTTTTAAAAATGATAAATCTATATAAAATATCAACTTTTTAATTATTATTGTTTATATAATTTCATACTTGTTAATAATTATGAAATTATATAGAAAAAATTAATAAAAAGTTGATATTTTATGTAGTTTCAGCTCCAAAAATGTGTGCATGAATAGTAAAGTGACATGTTTTGAGAAAGAGTGAGTATTTATTTACAGTTGGATTGGTTAAGTAGTGACTCATAAATGGTAGGGTAGTATTTTCTCCATGTGTTGCTTTTATTGATGTTTTGAGTTTGAACTATTCTGCTTTGTTTTTTCAATGCGTTATAAGATAAATGCTAATTTTAATATATGATCTTTTGTAACTACGTTGTTAGGGCATTCCTGAGCAAGCTGATATTCCTCCAGTAGCTCGTCCTCCAACTGCTGGGCAGGCTGCAAATCCTTCCGTGCAGGCTGCAAATCCTTCTGTCCAGGCCTCTCAACCATTGGCACCTTCTGCTGGACCTAATGCAAACCCCCTTGATCTTTTCCCACAGGTATGTAATGAATCTTTTACTTGTTCTGTGTGCCTCTGGAATTGGAAAAAAACGTCTATTCTATCACTGCCTTTAAGGCTTAATTCCTCTTCCCATGCAGGGCCTTCCCAATGTGGGTTCAAACGCTGCTGCTGGCTCATTGGATTTCCTTCGCAACAGTCAACAGGTTTAGGGAAATAGTTATAATGGTTTTCTTTTTGGTTGAAGTTTTTGTTTATCCTGACATGGAAATTGTTTGTTGTAGTTCCAAGCCCTTCGTACTATGGTGCAAACGAACCCACAAATCTTGCAGGTATGGTGTTTTTTTTGTCACTTGCTTTAACCACTATCATTCTTTGTTGACTGATGAATTGTTGTTTATAATTGTGTGCAGCCAATGCTTCAGGAACTTGGAAAACAAAACCCACAATTAATGCGGCTCATTCAGGAGCACCAGGCAGACTTTCTTCGCCTGATTAATGAGCCTGTTGAGGGAGAAGGGTAAAATTACTACGCTCTCTTGATGCTGTTGCCCATCTTTGACAAAATTTCTTCTCACATTCTGTGCCTTTCTCTACTAGGAACCTACTTTCACAGCTTGCCTCAACCATGCCACAGGCTGTTTCAGTTACTCCCGAGGAGCGTGAAGCAATTGAGCGCGTAAGTGTACTGTGTAGATAATTTTACTCTCAAAATATATGTGTGCCTGATTGCCTCGGTGAATTGGTAAATCCTTTTTAAATTTTAACCTCAAATTGTGATAGTAATGCTGTACATTTTCTGGGTAATGTTAATTTATAATAGAAAACATAGTGCATTTGATACTGTGCTATCAGTCAGTGAAAATGACAAAGAATGAAAAGATTACTGCACTTCAACTTTTAACTAAAAGTCAGTTTTGCAAATCGTGTGTGAACAAGCGCACTTCACTCTTTAATCATAACCCCAGATGGAAGCAGAATTAGATCCTCACCTTGGATTCTTTAAATTGGACTGCCAAAGAACCCATGAAAGCATACAGAAGCTTTATTTCAACTAGCACTTGTGTATATCTTGCTAAACTGTGTTAAACTTCTGCAGCTTGAGGCGATGGGCTTTAGACGCGAGACAGTACTCCAGGTATACTTTGCGTGCAACAAGAATGAAGAGCTGGCAGCAAACTACCTATTAGACCACATGGATGAGCTCAACGAGGACGAAGATATGAGCTGAGTGATTAGAGACTGAAAAAGGACCTTTCTCCAAAATTGTTGGGTTTCCTGATTTGGTTCTTCTTACTTCTTCTAGGCATACTTTAAAAATGCATGCCAAAATGGAATTTTTCACTTTGGTTTCTTCTTGTGGTATTGTTGAAGGAACAGCTTGGATGCTAGAGATTCTTGTCTTATATCTTCTCATAAGAAATCAACGAAAATTTATTATTATTGCATTTTCTAAGGCATCACGTTGTATTCTAATCTAGTGCAGGTATAGTTTGTGGGAATTGGTACACAAATATTATGTGCAAGGACAGGAAAAGTATGTATTTTTGTCAAGTGTACCCATTGTGGGCGGTGGGATAGCATCTTAAGATCCTACTGTATTAATAAAAAATCAGTTATTAAACAATACAGTACTACATAGAAACTAGTATAGGTTTTGCATCATTGTGCGGTTTCTTAAATAATATTATAATAATATAACAAATTAATATTATAAAATAAAATATTATTGTAATATTAATAGGGTGTTTTTAAATACACCGTAAATTCACCTTTAAAAATGCACGTTGCTTTCGACGTGCAAGCCACCATCACTAATTAGTATTTAAAAAAAATTAATTAACCCACTTTAACCCTGCACATCGGAATTGTCGTGCAGGGTTTGTGGTGTATATAGTGAAGGCGTATTAATACTAGAAGTTGGCATAGGATTAAAAAGGTATAATAATTTGATATATTGGTTGAAAAAACTACAATTAATGTGGTGATAAATTTCATAAAAAAATGATTCTCATTTAAATAAGTATACAGATATAGAATAAAAAAAAACTATTTGTTGAAATAATATTTTGGTGACAATTTTAGGTGTGAGAAACTAGTCAAACTATTTGATGACATATTTTGATAAATATATAATGTGGTGGTGACATTTCTTGTGGGGGTAATTTTTTGATGAAATAGTGTTAATGATGACATATTTTTGTGAGCGTTAATGATTCAACATTAATTGTAGTTTTTTCAACCAATCAAATTATTTCATGTGCTTGCCTACATTATTTATTACTGAATATGCGTACATCAAAGTGAGTTACCTCTTGATGCTATAAATTGTGCCTCCAGTAGTTGGGTACATCGGCTGATCCTCCTCGAAGCACTCCTCCGCATGATCGATTGGATGCTCAATGGCCAACACCCTCGCGCATTCAATAATCACCACCTCCCTAAGGTGGTCATCAGTCCCTTCCTGTGCGTCGATGACATCCTCATGGAGCATATTGATGTAGAAGTGAGGAAACTCAATCGAGTTTGGGGACAACAACCACACTTTCCTAGCAGAATCATTGCCTTCCCTCACATACATGCGCTTCTCAGTCGGGTCGTCTTTCATCTCATCCACCTTGACACAAATTGCGGCATGACAACGATGCAAGAGAGAAACCAGATCGTGTTACAGAGCGGCCTCCTTATTCAGGTGGATCGCTTTCACGCGGCTTTCGCACTGCAATGCAGTTAATGCTTCCTTGCACATGGCGAGATACTTTTGATTTGCCTCCTCCTCGAACTTTCCCTTCTCTGCCTCGAGTTCGGCCTCTCTTTCCAACTGATCCTCTAAATCTACACTAGCACATTTGGGATAATAGGAACCGGAACAATAATCCATCCACATGGTCGGTTCTACATTCTCAATTGTATTCTGATTCCGCTCCTTCAACTTTTCCCGGAAAAGTACATCTTAGATCAAACACATACCTTTGTACAAAAACAAGGATGTTCAAGTTATATATACATACTCGCAAAAATGACTTCACTAATGGCAATAATACCGAGCTATAGTGAAGCTCGGAATTAATAGATTCAAGGCCATCCTCCAACTTCTGTTTACTACTAGTGCTCTGCCTTGATTGATAATCTTTCTAACATATTCAAGGTTAGCAAAACTGGTGCAACAACATCCAATCCAACAACATTTTTAAAAACAGTTGTGCAAAAACCAACCTTGATTGATAATCTTTCTAATTCTTACCGCATTGCAATCTTTATACGATCCTTTGACTCCCCTCCCTCTCCAAGAACCGAGCCATAGCTACGACCCCTATTGCAGTCTTCAATGCAACATTGTTCCATTTCTTGTAGTTTTTCTACAGACCTTGCACAAATTATTTTTCTTGCAAATGCACACTAAAGGTGAACAAAATCCTTTTCAAGCAACAGATGCAATTCCATTACCTATTTATTCCTTGCTTCTTTGGTGTGTGACAACAACGTCAACTGTTTCTCAACGGATGGACCATCAAAAATCCAGGACAAGAGAGAAATAGAATCAAGCAATAAAGTCCTATGCAAAGGAGAAACGAACCATCATCACTAAGAACTAGTTGATCTAAAGGGTGATGCGAGTTGATAGGATCGCGAAGGCCCGTTTCGTCGGGATATCTACCCACACCACAAACATTTGATATTTGGTGTAGGAGCATTATAGTTTCCCTCAATAGGTCTGACTCGATGAAAGCAAAGCATATATGGTCTAGGCCACAGTACAAAATCGGTGAACCGGGGGCAAGCAACTTCAGCTTATCATCGAAAAGATGTAATACGATCCTAAAAAGTCTGTAAGAGAGGCACTTTTGTCTGGTCAGAAAATAGAATTAGTACCTAACTATCTCAAGAAGTTTAACGGACTCGCGATCGTTGCAGAAAGGCCACCTCATTGTATGGACGACAACCCGGTCGCTTTGATTACATGTGGTGCAATGAAGTTTCACATAATTGTCAATCTCTCTAAACTCCGATTTCGATGATGATGGCTTATCAAATCTCACATGAGGCCCCAAGCAATCCCCACCGTACTAACCGCACACAAACTAAGTTAGAAGTTTATTTATCAAATCGGCTATTACGGATGTATCCCAATGATATTAATAATTCTATTTGTGTTTCATTTGTTCCAAACAAGTTGTAACATCCCATGCCAAATCGGATATAATAAGAATGTTCGGAGTGATTTATAAGTAATTTAAGCTCTACACATGTCACAAGAGCTCTTCCTTTTCAGGTTCTAAGTGAAGACACTGGACTTAAGAGGGATAGGTGGTATGGGGCTAAAGGTCCCCGGTTCGAACCCCAGATGACCGCTCTTTATTTACCAAATTTTTTTTATAAAAATATTAGCTTATGAAAATTTATTTTGTTCACTATTTATTATGTTAGATTTTGGTGCCATCAGGGCTTCGAGACTCCGGAACGAATCGTCGGTATTGCTTGAGCTTCTTTTCTTTGTTGGTTCAATGGGTCTCTTCGTCACCGACGCACTGTCGAGTCCGAGCCGAGCCATCGGAGTCATCTGCTCATGGTTATTCATCCTATGGGCATGGTCGATGGAGACTGCACTCGAGCTGGCCACGCAGATCTGTCTCACCTCAATCGTACCTTCGGTTTCTTACTCCATGACGGTGGTCGCATGGACCAAAGACACCAAAAATTGGTTTCTCATCTTCGTTCCGACAACTATCTATATCTCCCTCCGCCTCCTCACCAATAGGAAGAGATTGGGCAACAACAAATTGGAATGGAAATGAGGAGCAATCAACATATATTGTATTCATTGATGAGTTCTGAATGCATTGTTAAGGAACCAAAGGTCTACTGCACCATATTCAATAGTGCGGAGCTACATTTTGGGTGTATGCTAGAAGAAGATGAGTTTCTTTTGTATTATAAACAAGAACATGTTCCTGTATATTTTGAGAGTAATGGAGAAAATGTTGAGCTTTACTTCACCCATTTGGACACCAACTATAGGTTGGATCTTCAAGTTGGGGAAATTGTAACACCCCCATTCCATATCGGATATTATAAGGATGTTTGGAGTGATTTATAAGTGATTCAAATCGTACTCAGCTCACAAGAGCTCTTTCTATTTAGGCTCCAAGTGAGGACAACGGACTTGAGAGGATTAGGTGGCATGGGCTAGCTGAGCTTGCGATCGCGATTTCATCTGCCGGCATCGGCTCACTCGCATTATGTGGAATGAATTCCAAGTAATATATAGATATTAGTATTTTTTACCCGCACATTTTGTTAATAAATTATATTTTATTATATTAATTATATTAAAATTATTTTTTATTAAATTTTATGTCAAGATTAAAATAGTTTATATTAAAATGACTTTGAGATATACGGTTGAGAATCAATACAAATATTTTGATGACAAGATTTTATTGTTCAATAGATAATTAATTAATAATGAAATCTTATCA
The DNA here is from genome assembly GCA_037127255.1 of Persicaria tinctoria. Lineage (NCBI taxonomy): Eukaryota > Viridiplantae > Streptophyta > Magnoliopsida > Caryophyllales > Polygonaceae > Persicaria > Persicaria tinctoria. Next base: position 10,534,997 of record JBANSL010000007.1, on the reverse strand, counting down.
TTAGATATAGTGAACTAAAATAATCAATCTTAATGACTAAAAATAAAATAACTTAAGGTACAATATTTTTAAAATAGATGAGGTAATTGTTAACGTGACTTAAGATATTATATAAATAGGGATTTGTCTATTGTACGCCATAAGAGCAAAATATAAGAATATTTTATTGAGAAATAAAACCCTAATAGAAAATGGGTGAACCCCATAATCTAATTTAAAAATGGCTAAATTGGGGATATCTATGGAAAATATTTCTCAATTTAGTCTCTTATCCTATGCCCTAAGGGCATAGAATAGAAAATCCTTATAAATATATAGATGATCGGATTTTCTATTATATGCCCGTATAGCATAAGACAAGCATTCTGATTTGAGAAATATTTTATCTAGAATGATACACTTAATTTAGTCATTTTAAAATAGATTTTAGCGTTCACTCATGTTATTTAGGGAAACAATATCATAATTTGACTTTTTAATCCATATCCTTAGGGTTCACCAATTACCTTTTAGGGTTTTTTTTTCAATAAAGTATTTTTTTTATCATGTGCCTTTATGACACGCAATAGACAAACGGAAAGTGATTATCAAGTAAAAAGTTAGGATAGTACTTGTACATTTTTATAAGTATTTTCAAACATAAATGGTAACCAAAATTCCGCTTTTGTTATATTCTTAATTTATGGTTGTTCTGCTACCCCTAGTGAAGAAATTACCTGGACAGGGGTCCAGAGGAGTATTATTATTCGGTTGGTGGAGATTTAATGTTTAATGTCTATTGTATATGTTTTTGTCTTTGCTCATTTATTGATTTTATAATTTTATTACTCTTTTTTGTTTTACCCTTGTTTGTTCTCATTCACTTAGTTTTTACTAAGTCTTTATATGCCTATTTTGTATACAAGTCTCTTGAAAAAACATTTTAACGAGTTCGGAGAAAGGGTGTATACATCCCGACTCTCAAATCCTGCTTAATTCTGGAAAACACTACGATGTTTGTTGTTTTTGTTTTTGAAAAGTATCTTAATAAAATTTCTTAATTTATAATCTTGTCAATAGACAGTCCCATTAATTAAACCAAATATAAGCGTTAGCCAAGATTTCGCTTTTAGTTTTTTTTTTAATGGACATTGAGGGAAAGAAATCAGGTAGGATTAGAGTGTAAAGAGAGAAACTAATTTTTGGCTAAATTTGATATAAAAAAAAAAATGAAAACACGGGCTGTAAAATTGGAATGGATCTTTAAAGACTTTTGTAAGATCATAAGATCCTTGATTTAAAAAGATTATGGGAAACTTGGATTGGATCTTTAAAGACTTTTATAAGATCATAAGATCCTTGATTTACAAAGATTCTAGGAAACTTGGATTCTAACACAAATGATGTCTAGATAATAGGGACGAACTAACACATGTGAACCCTAAATTGCATTCATGTGAAAACAGTGTACATGACCAACATATGAACATGTTAAGGCTTCAATTCAACATCAATCTTCACTTAGTATTGCACTCATCTTTCCTTTATAAATGTACATGACCAACATATGAACATGTTAGCCAAGATTTCGCTTATAACTTCATTATGTGACATTAAAAAGAAAAAGTTTGTTTCTATTACACTTGAGCATGCTCTGCAATCTGCATATAGCTCTCCAAACCCACCTTTACCTGCATGGTTGTATGTATCTTAAATCGGTTTTTCTATCTTATACCCAGAATTCCATATAAGATTTCCGTTTTAGAAAAAACATCGCCTTAATTAAAATGCATTAGCCAACTTTTAAATTAGATTCTTAGAGCATATTTAACCATGAGTAGGTTATGACACTCAATATGAGTATCATAACTTGCTTTTGGTCATTTTTCTCTTATCCACCTCATTTTAATATTTGGTACTCCACAACCATGGTACTTGGCATGAATATCTTATTTCACCTTTTGCACCAAAATTGTTTTTTGCAATTTTTTTTGTTAAGTAAAAATCAAATGGGACCTACTATTAATGTTTGATTGGGTAATATTTTATGGTATTGTGTCATATTGAGTATCATATATATGATACTTGAGTTCACTTTTTCTTTTGGGTTCTTCTAAAAATATGACATTTTCTTACATTTTATTTTTTATTTATTGTTATGGTACTTGGAGTACCACCATTAAAGATGCTCTTAGGATTTACTTATTTTTGGTAAGAAATCTTTTCCAAATTGGTTCTTACTCAATTATCCTATATCCTTAATGCATAGGATAGAAATACCAATCTTAAATTAAGCTAAATTATTTAAGATCTAGTTCAGCATCTATTCACTTAAACTTGAGGCTCACCCAAGCCCAACCCACAGATGACCCAATCCAGAATTAAACTAGCTGGTGGTTGTTCAAAAAATAAGACCTACTTCACTGGACATCGCATGCTCAACCTAATAGACAAATCACTTCCTTCAAAGTTGCTCTTCAATGCGAGTCTACCGTTAACAGACGTGAATCTATTCTCTGCCTAAATGAGTAAAACATGAATTCCAAAAGCGAAGAACACGTTCGAATATACATCTCGGGTTGCAGCAAACAGTGTAGCAACCATAAGATCACTATTTTGCCTAAAAATAATACACACACAAGAAGATGCTACTAGCCCGACGAGTTTCTATGAACTTCTTTAAGCCCTCTTTAACATTTCATAACACCAAAATAGCAGAGCGCTCAAAAGAGTGTGAGGTATCAAACTCAAGCTGAAGACCACGCTGTCAATGGACTTTCAAGTGATCTTAAATAACATTAGATTCTCGTGATTCAGTATTGAGAATTCTGATTATCAGCTCGGCTTGTCCATAGTGTCCATGGCAGTATCCTGATCATGCTCTAAAGCAGCACTGCCATCTTCAACTTCAGGCAGATCATGAAACTCGTTATTTTTTGCAGATGCAGGTTTATGATCTGGTATTTCTGTTGACGTGCTTCGTTCAGTGGGTTCTTTCTCCTTCTGATGCACACTCTCATTTTCACCCGAGTTCTTGGTTAAAGTATCTGTGGGTGTCTCCTCTAGTTGTTCAGGTCCAGAATGGTGCTCGCTGGTATTGTATTCTGTTAAGGCACTTTCTTCAGGAGTGCCAGAAGGCCCCTCAACATCTGCACTAGTACCTTTCTCTACAGACAATCCAAGACCGTTTAAATCTGATTGATACTGGGATTTCTCATTCTCCAAGGGGATTTGTTCTCCAAGATGTTGATTTGTATTCAAATTCTCTTCTGGTTCAACTCCACCTTTGCCTTTTGCTGGTGGTGATGGCTCATCATTTTCCACATTGGGGAATTCTGGAAGTTGTGAAGCACCAGGTTGCATGGATGCTTGAAGGTCTGTTTCCACTGGCAGTTCGTTTGATGGTTCCTGAGAGTCATTCAGATCATCTTGGCTCTCCCTGTTCAGTACACTTTCAGCCAACATGTTGCTCTCTATTGATCCTATTCCTTCTGTAGACAGTACATTATCGGTCAACATGTTGACCTCCATTGATCCTATCACTTCAGTAGATGGTTGTAGATCAGATACAGCTAATTCATTCTTCAATCCTGCCTCTTGTCCAAACTCATCTTCCATCAGCTGACTGCTCGAGTTGCGCAAAACTGAGTCTTTAGTTTCAGAATCAGAAATTTCAACATCAGTTCCATCCCTGCTATCAACTGGAGGATCTTCCACATTAGTTTCTTTTGTACTGGTACGAGATTGGGAACCTGAAAGATGTTGGAAGTTATCATGCTGTGAATCCAATTCAGATTCCGAGGGATCCTTGGGCAAGGATTGTTGCTCTTGAGATGATTCTTGTTTATTATCCATGGTTGCATCAGTGGATGCTGGGAAAGATTGAAAAGCATCCCAATCATCATCATCATCATCGTCATCATCATTTTCACTCTGAGGTAAAGGCGTGACTGGATCATTCCGTGTCTTGGTTATTTCTGATGGAAGTGGCACTTTTATTTCCAGACTGTGGCTCACTAGGCCCTTGTCATGCTCTTGTGTTACAGATGCACGGATGACACTCTGAAAAGATAATTTGGAAATCAATGAAAACATATAGGGAAAATGACTAAATAATGCGAAGTACCAACTTTGAACCTAAACTAATATGAATTTTAAAAAATGTAAATTCATATACAAACTATGCTCATATCAACCAAAAATAAGATTTATTTCAAAATCCGGCCAAAATGATGTGGAAACCAAAAAAAATATTTTGGGCTCATTCTACCACTAGTAACAATAATCTTGAACGGATTTTCAGCCCAAAATAATTTTCCAGTTGCCACGTCAATGTTTTGGCTGGATTTCGAAACCATATTCTTTTTGGTTATGTACATTGTTTGAATATGAATTAACAATTTCTAAGATTGTACTCTATTATTTTACATCCAAAGTTGATACTTTGTATTATTTAAAGTCGTTTTTCCAAAGATATATTGTGAATTATGATGTATTGATGTAGATTTGGCAGAAATTTTCTTAAGAGATTGCCGATTTTTGGTTAAACCATAAAGACAGAGCAACAGAGATTCTGAGTGACTTTCGATTTACTCTTTAATAACATGTATCTTGGTTAACATTTATCCTTCGTTAACTTATTTTATAAAACATCAGTGACCCCCCCCCCCCCCCCCCAAAAAAAAAAAAAAACATTAGGTGGATAGCAATATGCAAGACAAATTTTGTGACAAGATTTAAAATTTTATAAGCCATATATACCTGAATCTGCTGCCTGTGAGTCGCTGACATTTCTAACAAGACATCTTTCAGGTGCAGTGCTGCAGATGGTATCTGAACAAGATGGGAAACAAGCTTGATAGCCACACTTCTTATTTCACGGATTTCCTGTGAATCCAATTGACGATAAAAAGTATTGTCACAAATAGCAAATAATTTCTAGTAGCAATAAAGATGAGTTAAAGTCTCCAATTTTAAGAGTAATACCAGTGAAACATCATTTTCTGTGGCAGACAAGACCATCAAAACTGCTTCTAAAAGCAAACTCAAAAGAATTTTTTGACATTCAGTACTCATTGGAAGAGCTTGCATAAGCATCAAGGTTCTCAGGCACTCTCCAGCTAAAGCTGCAGATTCTCTTGTCACAGGTTTCTGTCGAGAAGAGCATACATTCCCATCAGAGTGATACAAGATAAAGTTGCATACAGATTCTACAAACTTTAAATGATTTGCTGTACCTTGATTATTTTCTGGATTAAGATTATAATGCCTCCAAATAGCTCCGCGGTCAAAATCACCACGAAGGAGTCACCTTTTACAGCAGCCCTTCTTTGCAATGTGTTTTTCAAGACTTGTAAGCCAATCACTTGTACCTGCTCACAAAAGAAATCATCCTTCAAATGATTTTGCCAACAAAATACCTTCACTATTGATATGATTAGATGCCATCTCAAAGAAATTTTCCCACCTGTATATTGTCATCCATAAGGACATGATTAATACACTTAATACAATCTGCAAATGTAGCCATACTGATTGAGTCAACAGATTTCCTCCCCATAAGAAGCTCGCTTTTGTACACTAGACTGGCAAAATTTAAAGTTTGTTCAAGGCAGAAAGCAAGCTTTGTATGCATCAATCTTCGTAAGCTTGACTTGTTCTCTAAAAGATGAATGACCTCAACACAATCCTTTGTTAAACTATTTATGGCATTTTCACTACTTGCAATGATCATTTGTAGCTGCAGCAATATGCCTTCATCCATATTAGAATTATCTGCCAATAAAAAAAGGGTTAGCTCTCTAACAAGCATCTTTACTAAATCATACGTAAAAACTAATAAACTAGTTGACTAAGCATGCTAAAATAATTTGAAATCATTGGAAAACCAGCACTTGACATAAATAGAAGTGGCCGATAGACATTACATTGGAGAAACCCCCAAAGCCTTGTCCCACCCACCTCTCCAACATCTCCTCCTACCGAGAAGGGGAGCAAGCCATGTTGTGGCAAAGTCTATGGATTTATCTCTTTCACATTTTGATCAAGTGGTGCTTATGTGGTAAATGTCAATGACACAAAGGTAGCATCAGCCTGAATTGGGCTTGACGTAAATTCATGCTACGTATGCAATCATGCCAAGTGATCATGTAATCATAAACTATCTAGGTAATCATTATTGGAATTGAAAGCAAATGTAAGTGACCTTCACACAACACTATTTTCAATCCATGCTAGTAGTTTTTATACTTCTATTTGGGCTTACAGATAACTCTAAATTTAACAGGAGGCACAGGTCATCCTTTCATTTTTAGAGAAGAGTCAACTTGTACATGAAGCAATACCATGGATAATAGCACTAGACAAGAAAGAAATTATAGTACATCTGAACTCTAAGAAGCACAAAAAGTTGACTTGAAAGCAAAAGCCGTGTACCTTCAATCACTGTCCTCAACAACGTGTCAACTGATTGGACAAATTCATTAATCTTTGAGAAATTGATCTCCGACGAAGTTCCTCTAATGCACTTGTAAGTGATTAACATAAAAGCCTGGATATACTTCAGTCCTTTCTGAATTTGGAAACACAAACAATAAGCCATTAGAAAAGCTATATTAAAACGACAGATATGTAATTAAAGCAGGAATCGAGTATAAAATTGTGCACAGTCAGACGGTGAAATTTTGGTCAGGAAGGCATGAGACAATACACCTGCTTTAGCCCCACCCTCATAAGAATGATATTTGGAACATTACCTTATAGCAAAAAATTAGACTCACCTTCAGGTTAACAGGACCCTTTTCCTTAATTTTAAACGGATTAATTTCACAGAAAATAAAATAATTCTAGAATCACTGATACAATTCATGGTGAAAAAGGAACAAAAGTACAATATCCAAGGCCAACAACAGTTCTATTTCTCCGGAAAAAAAATGAATACAACCAACCCCCAAGCACCTGCCACTTCAGCAGCCACACATCTAAAACCTAGACAGACAAAGCCGTGTATATTAAAAATTACTCCACAGCTATAACCATTGTTACCACTACTGATAAATCATCCAACAGCCAGCCACCATTGTGACAGAATGTCAAAAACAATCCCAATCTATCCCACTCAAGTCAGGGGGGTCGAGATTTATGCACCCTTTCCCCCTATGTCGAGAGGATGTTTAATTAGTGTTAGAAAAATAGGTAGAAACTAACATAAACAACCAAGAACAAATAACATACAGTAACCAGCAGGAAATATCAAGCAACGAAAACTAAAACGCTAAAGGCTAGGACTCTGGCACCCCAAGGCGGCACAAATTACTCGTGACAGAATGTCACAAGTAAGAAAATATCTGATGTTGGCTAACTGAAGCACTGCTGCAACCAGAACCACTTGACACTCATATGGATACCATTAAAGGGTTTGTTTGGCACAACCTGTTTTTGCATGCAAGGTGTTGATAAGGTGCTGGTTTATAATATATGGAAGATGCCCCAAACGAACCAAAAACAATAATAAGTATCCAATTACTCCATTCACAACTACTACAGATTTAGATTTACCACTTTTCATGTTCCACTTGTCTAAAGCTCAGATATGTGAGGGCCAAGTATCAATGATCTAACTCCATTCTCATTTCTCAATGCTGAAACAAATGTCAAACTACAGTTCTATGGATGAACTACAACTCTGTAAATATCTCTTTTAGTTTCAATATTTAATTTTTAACCTTGGAATAAAAAAAAAATGCAATAGGCTCCAAAGAAGGATAATTAGAGACCAATAAATTACAAGAATGAAAGATTTTAATGCACCTTAAGGTCAAAACGGTTTATCAGTGTCCTTATAGTGATAAATAGCTGAGAAATCATATCATCACTGGAGCTGCTACATCCATCTGGAGTAGTAGCATGGGTGCTGCATTAAAAAAAAATAAAAAATCAATTAGTCAGTAGAATATGGAAACTATCCATTCAAGATGATTTAATTATTATAACCCCAACAAAATTACCTCTGGTAGATTTTGAAAAGGTATGCTACACATATTTCCATAATAAGTTCACCAAAATCCTCCATGTCAAAAAAGTCTCTAGGGCAGTTCTTCACAACCTATTCATAGAAGTAGGTTATGATATAATTGTGCTTAAATCTCTCCAAAATGAAAACATACTATATTCATCAATACTTCCAGAAAAGCTGCAGCAGTAATGTTACTCATGCCAGAAACCAATAACAGTGCAGTGAATATGAACCTAGTAACTTGTCGTTGGAGATGAATTTCAGAAATCATTAAGAGCAAGCTTTGATAAAATGAAGCAACAAGAAGTCGGATGCCATACAGCTGTCACAACCATCAAAAAAGCTTTGTTGCATGTGTTGCATCATTAGGGTTATGGTTATATTATACATCATTTATTAACTTTGTGACATTTTGAAATTGAATAATTCACAGCATAATAAAGAGGGAATCTAACCAGCGGTACCTAACTTTATTACCTGTGACAAAATAGCAACAACAAGGCCGTCCCATGACTCTCCTTTGCAACCAACATAAGTTAAAACCTGCACCTCACAAAATACAAAGGTCTCAATTTTTCTTTTAATATTAAATGCTTGATCAGGAATGTAAAGGGAACGCCAGCAATGTTCCCTTGAATACCCTCGACATGCTTACACAAATTAGTTTGAGTGCTTTTTTTGGGACTAAACTCTTTTTTTGACTAAAAACTATTAAAAAATTACAGAGCATTCAAAGAAGTGATCAACTGATGGAACAAAAATGGAGAAGAAAAAATATCTAAAAAGAGTCCAATATTGTCCCTCCAATCACAAACCAATCTCTTTAAGCAAAACACATTATCTAATTTTTCCTTGAATTTGTAAATAAAGAGCGGCCATCCGGGGTTCGAACCGGGGACCTTTGGGTACTACCCGCAAGTCCTTTCCAGTGAGCCATTCCAAAATGGTTTATCTAATTTTTCCACAATAAACCAAATAAATGAAATTAAAGAGTCGCCTCTGATATGCTACTCGCCATTGAAAAATAAACAAAAACAGGTCTGTTCTCTTCCACATGCTTAAAGACAAACTATTGAGGGTGCAGTAATCACAACAAGGACTTACAGATGTCGGATTCCATAATACTACTAAATCATGATTCAAATATCATCTAGTTTTACCTCAACTTTTATCTAACAATGATATTAAGTAGTGCGCAGCTGAAAGGACCTAGTCAAGAAAGAAGATTCTTGCATTCGTATTATCAAGCTTCACAATTTAACACCTTATATGGTAGCTTTCCCCTGACTACCATTAACATGCCAGTTTAGGCATGGCATGGAACTCCATCTTCTACATGGCAAACTGATTTTGTTTTGTGTACAAGACTTCTAGAAAACAAGGAAAAAAGTAATGAAACTTCTGACCTCACCAGCATTATCTGAAGCATGCTGCTGAGCTAGGGACGCAAGGGAAACAACAAAAAGTCGGCTATCAGTTGTCCTAGAAGGTCCAAATTTCTTTTAACCAAAATAATACCATTTCAATCCTTCATTCTTCATCCTAGAGTGTCTATTACTAATTTAAGTGAAAGCATGCATTAATCAGTTCACTAAACCAGCTTCATCTTTTGAGCACTAAAATACTACACCAGAAATTAATAAAGATACACAAAATGTTTTTTGAGCATAACTAAAACAAACCCGTCTCTGATGAAAGAAAACATGAGTACTGATAATTAGGTGGGCAGGAAACATAAGTTCAAGAGCACATAGACTGATGTTGACAAGAAGTTTCTTAGCATTACTAAGACAGGGCCACATTAATAGCGCCAATACAGTAAACAAGAGGGAAAAGGGAAACTCTAACCTGCAGAAGTTCTTTGCAGAGTTCTGGAGTAAGAAATCCAGCAACGAAAAACCTTTTAGTACAAAGAAATTGAAATACAGGTAATACAACTTCATGTATTTCCGGACTTTTTGGTTTAGCATCTTCAACCATTAAATCTCCACATTTCACTTCAACAGGAGCCACTTGCATTATTTGCTTGTCAAATGTTGGGTGATTCCCCTGAAAGAGAATGAGTAAAGCAAAACCCCAAATGAAATGAAAATCCTCCATGTCCAGCTCAACCATACTGTATCCAGAGATAAAGTCCTTCTCCATTGTCTTTTCCTCAGCTCTCTCACAAGAGCTACCAACAACACTCACAGGAATAGCATCCAGTACAAGAGCTTGTAAAATCACAGGCCAGGCTTCTTCCAAGCAAGACTTCAACTTCCCATAAACGATGGGTGACTGAATTTCATCAAGGAACGGTTTCCACTGTAATGGAAGGGAACAAATGAAAACTAGTTAGAAACTTATCAAATATTTTCGATGCATCTAGATTACAGTTTTCTCATTCAAAACCTAACAAGAAACTACACTTACATTTTTCCTGGTATGGAGCTTAAAGCAAATATGACAATGATCTTTTAAGGTCCACACCCAGCGTTTTCCTAACAAACTTGAACTTTTTGAAAACAATGGAAGCAAAGCCATAGACTCTTCAGGTAATTCAGAAGGATGTCTCCTCAAAACTGTATATGTGTGACACTTGAGAGTTGCATGCGCAGCAAGCAGCCGTACTTTGATCTAGAGGAAGATCACAATTCAGAAAATGTCTCAAACTCTAGTACATGTGATATAGGATGGAAAGGAAGAAAGGAACATATTACATTCAGTGCAATGAAAGGAAATTTGAAAATTGAAACAACACCTTGCAGGACACCCATTCAGCAAAGGAAGGATAATAGAGCTCCTTGAAATCATCAAGTGGCCGTGAGATCAAAGAAAATATTCGCCGGGCTGCAGCTTGATCGCCACGAATTATTCCACTTGTTAGTATCTGAAACAAAGCAAACATAAATATTGATTGTACTACATTTTCACCCAAAGCATAAATGAACACGGGTGGAAAGGCATCAGATGAACCTTGGTTGCCAACTGTAAGCCTGTCTCAAGAAGAATAGGACCAGCAGATGCATCCACCAGAGCAGAACGAAGGGCTGACAATAATTGGGCCTAAATTTCATGGTCCCAGAAATTAAGCATTGTTGTGGAAAAATATTTTAGTTTGAATAAGATTATTTGAAGTGAAAAAGTACCTGATATTGTTCCAATAATAGGCGTTCAGGCAGCTCGGGGTCTGGCAGTCTTCCAAACTGAAAATCATGGATTTCAGATAAAAACCTGCCATTTTAAAATCTGCCAGCTGAAAGGATGCAATTATGACCATTTACCTTGTCAATGATGGTAGATAACAGTCCCACGCCGATGGGTTGCATATTTTCAAACTGTATTGTGCTCACCTACAAAAAAAGTTCAATACATGATTTATTTTAGCCACCAAAAGTTATCCGATAAGGATAAACATGAACTGATGTGCGTAAATTATCATATGCTTTTGAATTCTCAGTACCTGGTAGGCTAGTGTTAAAAGCTCATGCAATTGAAGAACTAGCCAATCACCAGAGGCATGAGCCTTTCCAGACAAGCTTCTTGCTAAATTCAGATCAAAATGTGCTGCACTTTTTCCAACAGCCGCAGGTAGATGACTCAAGCATCTGCATATTATTGCTCAGTTAATATGATACATACACGAAGAAAGTCAACTAATCTTTTCAGAGTGCTAAACATGGAGTTGAACAGTCAAGTCACTTGGTTCTAACATTGCCAACATTTCACTATATTAAAATCTACCCCAGTACATAAACACAAGCCTAACTTCAAAACCTTTATTTTGGGGATAGGCAAACTAGTATTGATGGAAAACTATGCGTACATGCCCACAACAGAAAAATATCTGTAACATAACACAGCAGAGAAAGGCAACGTACTCAGCTGCAAAAACTTTTGTCCGATATCTGAGGTGCTTATCCCTTTTAAGACTAACACCACTAGAACCAAGAGGGTAATCTTGCTTAGATGTGGATTTAGAGCTGGAGACCATGTTGTCATCATCTTCCCCGTGATCTAGTTGCCCATCAGTTGGATAAAGATCGCCACTTCTAGAATCTGATGTTGAAACAGAAAGAACCTGAAATAAGCAGAAGTCTTATCGTTGTCACTCGTAAAATAAAGCAAATGAAGAAATCAAGGAGGTTTTACCCACAGATCTTTTGCATAGGAGCTAAAATTCTAGCTATGCATTCATGGCCGGATCTACTTTCTATATTTTAATGGTAGAAGGAGAAATATTCAAATCAATTATCATAGCAAGACACGAGTATTCTTCAATATGATAAGCACTAATCATAATTGCATTCAGCTAAACTATATTGAAAAGACAATGTGAAACTGAAGGGAAAAAATTATTTTGTCCTAGGACATTTAAGGCTTGTTCAAAAAGCAAGGTTGAAGAGGGATCCAGATGTGTCCCCCAGATAAAAAAAAAAAATTGCACATAGTTTGACAACATAAGATAACAAAAATTAAAAGCAAAATAGTGATGGTTTTGTTCTCCTTCTCTATAGCAAGAAAATTCACAGGAGCATTTTTTTAATCAAGAAAAATAGGAGAATTATTTTTCCTTGTTCAGAAAGGTAACTGATTGTATAACTCCTATTTAACCAGAAACGAATAGAAAATGTGACCCATAGACATAGGATTATTAACCGGTGTTAACTTCAATTTTCTTGGTCAAAATCTTTCCAATTACTCAGTTGCTGCAATTGTGTCTCCACTAACAATAACAAGCATTTCAAGGAATTGGAGACTGAAGAACCGCAGAAGTCTCAAATCCTTTTTTATCTGGATTTTTTAATTCAACAATTGAATGAACTATCCAATTCAAATAAATCTGAAATAGAGAAGCCAAAATCACAGCCACTAAATAACAAACACCTACCATTTTTCGACATATTGAGATCCAATGAGATGGGCAAGTTGGACAAGATGCATACAACAGCCGCATTATAGTTCTGCGCACCAAGTTTCCAATCCTACAGAAGGAAGTAAAACCTTTAATTCAGCCAAAGAAAAGAGTAAATGTTCAAGGGTTGCATAAAGCCAATGTATATAAGCAAGTCAATTTTCATTACACTTTGAGCTTCCTCCGGTCTCCAGTGTATTAAAAGGTGTGGTTACAATAACAATATTTTTTCAAGTTGACAGGGTGTATATGACATCGGAACTTTAAGTAATAATGCCACATTTTTATGCAAATTTATTTGGCATGTGCTGACAACAATACAGTAGAACCTCATATACAACCATCCAGGTAAGCTGAGGTTCCCAGCAGCACACGCCACCTCCCTCACAATAAATGCCAATAAGCTTCAAGCAAAGCCCGTATTTTTTCTACACGACATCTTGATTTGGGTTTTGGGAGATGTGGAATAACACACAAGTAATATCTGTCCTATTTGTTCATTGTTTGCTGAAAATATAAAACTAAAAAAATTATACACAAGAATATAGCACAAACATGGTCACATTTTACGTACTCTGAATCTGTTTCTTCATCTAACATGTGGAACAAGTTATCTTCAATTTGTTCATGAATCACTGAAACCTACAACAAAGAACAGATCAGGAACACATTACATTCATGATACATGTGACATGCATTGTGGAAACTTGCTAACTCTGAAATGAAAGCAACTGCTTCGTCACTCCGAAGCAATATATACAATCACAAGAGAACAAAGTATTTTTTTTCTATAAAAGAAGGCGAATAAACTCCAATGAAGTTTCAGGATGCATTTGGTACTGCACTTAAATGTACACTGTTACACATGCATTTGAATACTGCCCATATAGCTTCAGACCATACGAGGGAAATTTCTCCCAACAGTCAGAGAGTTCCAGTAAGATATATAACAGATAACTTACCAAGAAAATGACATTTTCAAACTATTGAAACAAGTGATGCAAGAATTTGTGAACATACTGTTCACAAATTCATTCAGCAATACAGCTTATATAGTTTAAGCTCCTGCATCGCACTATATAATATCAAAGTTCTACAAAGAAGATTGTGTCTGCATCTTATGAGGCAGATGAAGATGTAACACATTTATAAAAGCAACAGAAAACAGTTCGAGAGGCAGATCTAAGAACTCACCGGATCCTTTTCAACTAGATGTTGCAAGGTAGATATTGCCAAATGCCTAAGAGTTGGCTGTAAAAAGAAAAAAAAAAGGAAAGCAAAACAATAATTTCAGAGTGGAAACTTGAAGAGGAATATATACATCCAGGAGGATAATCAGAAGTATAGAACGCAACCTGTCTCGAGGACAAAGTTGGAAGAAGAGTTTGCATGTGTGAGTGCACTGAAATAGCTTGGGGTGCAAAAATAGCAAGTTGTTGCGTAAATCGTGCACTCCTGCCAAATTTATAAATAGCACACACAGGACCAGTCATTCTCATATACCAGGGGTGTGTTATATAGAAAGAAATCAAATAACGCCAGCTATAAAAGTAGCAGAAAAATCATGAAAAATATAAATAGGAAAGAGGGTCTTTTATATGTCGCATACTCTAAAAGTGTTGCTGTTTCTTGGCAGGAGCTTATCTCTGCAATCACAGACTGGATATAATAAAGACCAAGAAATTCATTAGTACCAGCAGACATTATGGCCCTTATGGAAAGAAGAATCCAAGTTACAGGAAAAATATAATCCTAGACAACAGATCAGCTGTGTTCCCATCTGAGAGACAGGAGTGAATCATATGCTTCGTTACAAGCCGGTGAAAATTTAACCAAAGCAATTGACAACATGTTAAGGTGGATGAAGCAGTAATAAGCATCATGCATAGCAGGCTAGCGGCCATAGTGTGTATAATATATAAACATTTAATCACAACAAAAACAAGCATGAAAGCTACAACTAAATAACATAAGGACTTCCACAGGAAAGCATCTAAAGGCACAGAGACACTAGTGTTACAACAACATCATAGCAGTCTTTAGTACCTTGCAGCGTGAGAAGAAAATGCTACCCGGAGAGAGTTCAGGACCAATTACAGCCACTATAGCATTTATAAGGCGACCAAGTCCTTGATGAAGCTCAAACCATCCATTTTCCTCCACCAATAATATTTCCAGGGCAAGACTAAGAGTTCCCTGCAATACAAGGGACAAAATAACAAAGCATTGTTATCGGATGAAAGAACATAACAAAACATCAAACGGATTAACGATTAAGTATAATAAACGGAAAAAAAAATGCAATTGCTTATGAAAAAATAATGGATCAGAAAAGGTATGGAGACTTTTTTTTCCCTGAAAATTCTCAGATTAGAAAAGAAACACATTTTTTCATCCAAATGAGTGTGAATATAGCATAATTACAATTTACATTTTGCAAATTTCATTGAGGGCACATAAAGGCATAGTTTGACTATATGAGAAACAATTTAATAAACAAGGGATGCACATGCAGCAATACTCAACAGCAGTTAGCAATGTGAATCTTTTTGAATACCTGAACATGAGAAACATAAGACAACCCAGCTGCTTCAATGGTTAAAAGAAGTCCGTGCAGGGACCAGATCTGCGAAGCAGCTACTGAGCTTTTTGCCAGCGAAGAAATTGCACTCACAGTTGCAGGTACCAAAGTAGATAAGGCCATTCCACCAGCACTGAAAAAAAGATAAGTAGCAAACATGAGGTTTTCATGGAAAAGCACTGGGGCTCATGTGTTAACAAGATTATTTTAAAGTTGAAATTTTTTAGTTTGTAGTGTACTCTTACAAATTTCAATATTATTTTAAGAAAAGAGCATAGTGTTTCTTTGCCTAGAGTCTAGAACTCACCCACCACATTGCCTTGAGTTTACAAGCCAGCCACCTAGTGGCCGGAGGGAAGGTCCTACAGCCATATCAAGTAGGGGCAGGACTGCCCAATTAGGTGTCACCTTTTCATTCAGTTCAGTTTCTATCGAATTTCACAAGTTACATCTTTTATCGGAAAGGGTATTTGGCTTGTAGGTTCTAGAACAAGGCTCTTGATACTTCACACGGCTTTTAACACCAAAACATATCTTTGTAGGGGCATGCATGATACACAAGCTGATGAGCAATATTATGCCAATTCAAGTTTCCAATTCTTCAACGAAAAACATCTAGGAGCAGGAAAAAGCCACCATAGAAGGAAGCACATACACCCGTTTCCTTATCTCATATTCCTTCCTGTTATAATTGGTAACATCTATTTTGATAGGAAGTTCTCGTATTACCTAATATGGATGCAACCAAGTGCCAGAGTGATAGACCCAGCATAGCTAGAATCTGTTGTGCCAGCTAAATCAGAGAGAAGAGATCTTGTCTGTATACCATACAAAAAGGAGAGTGTAAGCATAAACACATAAAATGAACTTCACAGGAGGGGGAGCGGGATGGGAGTGTGAGGGAGCTGGGGGGCTTCAGATGGCATGGATAAGCTCACCATTCTTGCAGTAAAAAGATCATTGCCCAGACGAGATAAAAAACCAAGACCTTCTGAAGCTGCTCTACGTTGTGATGCACATATATCACCTTCTACCAAAATGCCCTGTCCAAAGTGGTAGATTGAATATAAGATAGTAAAAAGAGAATAGTCACATGCTCTAAAACCCCAGGTCACAAGATAATCACACCTGAAAGATTCCCTGCAACAAACTTAATAATTCTGACCCCAGTGGTTGAGGATGGAAAATGAGCAGAGCCTACAACATACAAAATACAGTCGAATGAATACAATGCAGCTAGAAAATAAAGTAGACATTGCAAACATATCTAAATCGACAACTAATGGTTGGGACCTTTAATCCAGCAAGTAATCCCACACATATATTGGTCAAGCTTGAAGAGCGCCATAGTTGCTTTTTGCCTGCTTTAAGACACTGTTCAATGATCCCGAGAAGTGATCGCATTCCATTGCTATCCTGAGATGAGATCAAATGAAAATGAAAATGCTAACAATATGCCAATGAATAAGAGAATATGCAATCACTTCTTAAAAGCATCATTTACCTGAAATGCAAACATGGTGCCCAAGGAAAGAAGCATCTGGTTAACCAACATTTTACTGACAGTCTCGGGCTTCAACATCAAGATATATATAGTTAGAAATGTGTATCTATTGAGCATAAAATTCAAGCAGTCGCCTATATCTAAAACTTTTATTTTTGTTTATTCATTAACATGTGATGGAGGATTCAAACTTGGCTAGTAGACATAATGCTTCTACTCAGGGCAGACATTGAAGCGATGAAAGGAACACACAAGAAATAGAAAAGTCCTCAATAACCATAAAAAGATTTAAAAGGCTCTTTACTTTCCTACTTTCAAATAACCCAACACAACTGATAGCCCCATGGAACTTTTGGCTATTTTGGAGATTGAAAGCAGATAACGACAAAGATACAACTAACAGAAAAATGATAGCAATAAAAATCCCAAAGACCATTTAAAACGATACTGAATTATTTGAAAGAAAACACAGAACATAGACACCCCCCTTCTTGTAGGTTGTCCCACATTCCTACCTCCAAGGTAGCCTAACACTTCCACTGACCCATAACTTCTGGCACTTCTCGAGATTGAAAGCAAGGGAAAAAGATATAACGAACAGACAGATGATGACAAAGATGCCAAAGACCATTCATTAGATATTCCCTAAATTTATTTTGAAAATACCTATATTTTGCTTGAGGCTATAAGTTCACCATACTCATCTTCACAGAAAGAAAGTAAAAAAGAAGACCTGACCAGGCAAATATCATGCTCTGACATTACACATTTATATTTAGAAACATATCAAAGCACAAAGAAGGCAATAACAATACTTATTCTAGTAGTGAACAGTATAACAAGATATTTGATGGATGAATGTGAATTTTCATTTAGAAAAATAAAAGAGCAGGCCACTTATCCTGCAAACACTTCAAGAACATACAAGCAAAGAGTCCGACACAAGACAGAATAACAAGATTATTACAAAAGAAACTTACTTGAGGAAAGCTAGGAAGGTCAGAGTCCCACACACATGGAACTAGGCCATCTTTTCCACCCTGAAATGCACGTAATTCATCTTCAAACCAATCTCTGAGTAAAGAAGTGGAGGTTAAATAGTGCAATAAGACACATCAAAGTGGTACGGGAGTGATCAATATAAGAAACATCATTATAATATTATACATGCAACAAAAAATCATTTAACACAAACTAAATATAAGCTTATTTACCCAGAAATAGACAAAAACCAGTGACTACCCTCTACTTTCTAACAGTTCCAATATTTAAAATTTTCCCATCAATACTGATACTTCTCTCTTTCCCTGTCAACCTCCTTACACAATGGTAGACTTTATGTAAAGCACCATAAGAGGAATTTGTTTATTTATACTAATGAATTCTTATGACAGAAAATGAAGCTTGTGCCAGTAAAATGCATATTAGAAAGCACCTTCCAGGGGTCCATGGACCCAGCCAAGCATCTCGTTTGTCCAACAACAACCTTAAGCATGAGCTCTCCTCATATCCAGATGGGTTCCTGTGTAGCCAGATGTGAGGGCAAGTTCACAAGTGCAGGGAGGAGAAAAACCGTGAAATGGGTCAGGAAAACCTTAATAAACTGATAAAAAGACTGAATGACCCAAATCTTTCCACGATTTACAATGTATATATATCCATATAAGATTACAATGTCAACCTGAAGGGAGCTGTACATAGCTGGATTATTCGGGGATGGTCGCTTCTATAGGCATTTGGGTCAGGGAGTGACTGAAATGCGATTAACATTCTAATGATGAATATATCCATTGCACGTCTAATATTCGGAAGCTCCTTGGTTGTTAAAGATATTGCATAGGATAAAGCACTGTCCACCAGAAACGAAATATATTAATATTATTGCACTGACCTATAACTGAAACAATAAACATCTTCATATAGTCGTGTAAGATTGCAGATGTCACAAGAAAATAATTACCTACTTAGGTACATCAGAACTGGTTGAAGTAAAATCCCATTGTTCGAGGCACGGGGAGATATAAAGCATCTTACAAATGCTGTGAGTGCATCAACAGATGAAGCCCAAACACTGCAAGAAGAAACAACTTCAAATTCAATGATATTATCCAGGTTTATAAAATCTAAAACATCTAAATTTTTTTTAAAAAATATCTAAAATTCTTGCTTCTATGCCTAAAAGTCAATCCAGAGCATAAAATGCCTTTGTTGAAAGCTGCTTTGGGGGGTTAGAATCTGATGTCTTCAACTGGTGGCTAGGCAGGAGGGCAATGAGCAACCATGGAGGCTGCAGAGGAGTTTGAGTGAAGGAGGGTTGAAGATGAAGACGGCGATGAAGGAGGAGCATGACAAAGGCGGCGTGTAGAGATTGAAGATGAAGACTGGCTTTGGTGATTGTGGTTAGGTTAAATTTAGAAAACCCTCATTTGATTCCAGAAATCTAACCAAACACGTTATATCAAGTATCAATTCTAAACTAGTATGTCACCAACCCGATTCCTGATTCCAACCCCATACCTAATTTTTTTACCAAACACTCCCTAAATCTGGTAGATGAGATCAGCCTAATACTGTACGGTGGATGCACACAAACACTTTGTAATATTAGCAGACCAACCCATTTTCTTGCATTAGAAAAGATGATGAATCATAAATTCCCAACCAATCATAAAGGGCATCTCATACAACATGGGGAACATTTCAGCAAGGTAGCATGATGCATTACAAAATATTAGCGTGGTACCCTCAGGATTAAGAAAAAACTCTAACCTTTTTTTTTGGATATTCTGAGAAAGTTTGTTTTAGTATTATAAGATTCTTGATTTCCTAAGAAAAAATTTCTAGACTTGTCTACATTTTGCATAATAAACCACACACGTAGGCATTTTTCTACAATTATCTCCTGAATTGGTAGCTGGAAGTTTTTATTTGAAATACTCAGGCAATCCTGTAAAATCAATAGCATATCTGTCAATTTTCATTTCACTTGGTAGTGTAAGATTCTTCAAGGTATCTCATTGAAAATTTTCCTAAAACTTGACATTCTAAGAACTCGTATATTATCATGGAAAGACTGGCTTACAATTGCATTCTAAACTGTGCTAGGTAGATATATGTCTATAATTATGTCCTGAATTGGTAGCTGGGAGTTTTTATTTGCATTAAACGAGCGAACCTGTAAAATCTATAGCATATCTGTCAATTAGGGATTTCCATCCAACTTGCCAACGGTATGTATTATTTTCTTTCTCAAAGAAATCACCTTTTTAGGCTTTAAACTATAGTCAAAGAGCAACAAGAAGCAACTCTGGAGGGCTTGATTAAACATTCTGGTTTCGTTATGCCTTTGTACTGTCAATACAAGCAGGCATTTCTACAACTGGTAAATCACTTAAGTTGCTAACCATAATTTAGACGATAAATCTTCACTCTGTGCAAGTAGAATGTCTGGATTTCCACTAAAGAGGGGAGCCCACAGGGTGAGAATATCAAAGACTTGCTCTTCAAGCTCCTGCACCAAAATATAGTGCATCGGTAGCTCTGTAAGCGCACATACAGTATCAAGGACCATGAATCCGAAATCCCAAAAAAATACCTCTTTTGGCATAGATGCCAATAGCGCTGACAAAAGTAACCATCCAGATTCTTTCTCAATAGTTGCAGCACTTGGATTTCTACTAGATTCTGTCAACATTTTCTTAGACACTTCAAGCACTGACTTGGGCAATCTGGACATGATTATTTCATCATATTATCCTTCTTAAAAAGCAACTCGGACACTGATTAAATTATGTGTACATCTGGAAACAGTAACATTATGTGCCTCTAATAAATCCAACATTCTTATCTTCTTTATCATAAGAAAATGTTCAGAGACCATCTCATGCATATATTCAACAGCAAGTTTGGAAATTTTGAGTACAATGAAGGAGCATTAAACATCTTCTCCTAGCATATAAAACAAAGATAGCTTGCTGTTATGAGCAAGTTGATGCTGATTGCAATGGCATAGTTTAGCCGGAAAGATTAGTATACTGATGCTTAACAGGTTAATTTTCTAACAAGTTTATGGAAGAAAAAAGCATGTGGGGCTAATACTCTGAGTTATCTTGTCTATAACGTGGATAAGGTCATATATTACACCAAAGCACGACCCAAAAAAGTACATATATAGCATTTGAAAGTCCTAAACAGATGGACAGAAGAAGATTCAAGGAGATTATCAGTTCTATTTAGATAGACAACTATATAGAGGGGGTAAAGAGCAAACTAACTACATAAGATAATGAATCAAATGACAACATGATAAGCAAGAATCTCAAAACTAAATAATTGATCAAACAGAAAGACAATGACAACAATTCATAAGACTTATTACAGAACAGACATACCGAGCTGGATAACCAAGAAGTAACTTTGGTGAAATAGATACCAAAGCTGATAGTACAGTAGCTTGTCCGTGAAAAGAATCAAGTTCCAGTTTCAAATTGCTCCCCTGTTAGGTCATTCAAATGAGTTCCTTTAACGAATAGAAACTATTTCCGTATTGTGGAAGATAATTAGAAGAAAGAAATAATACTGCCAGTAAAATACTATACTATTAACTAGAAGAAGGTAAGAAGAAAGAAATAAGCCTGGCCCCTCAAACACTAATCACCAATGCACAATAACCCACAAAATGATTAATTTACATAACTCTGGATTGCCATTGATAGTGGGTAAATTTACACAAATTATCTATCAGTTAGGAGAGTCTGCATGAAACCGCCATAAAAATTGAAAATCCATTTAACCCCCTGTAGAATACTCTTTGCAAATCACCACCCAGCCTAGCTGCCTCAAAACTTTTATTTTGATAAAGTTAATTGGGCTATTTCATCCCTTCTAATGGCAACATAACAGAAAAGGAGTTATGGGTTGTGATTTGCAAATGAACCCCTGTAATGGGTGGTTAAATGGAAGTATGTTCTTAAAGGTGGATTTGTGCTGATCACAGTGGGTGGTTTCGCGCAATTTAGCCTTAAAATGTATTAATGGGTGGTTTTGTGTCAAGCTCTGAATTATAGCCTCAGCTAAAAACCCTTCTATTTCCACTTCAGGTTCCTTAAAATCCAAGAGTACTTTCAGTTTGAAATACGTCAATTTGGATCCTGCTCAACCTGTAGGAAGTATTCATAGCTAGTGCCTCTATTTTGTCCAAGTATAGTGTTAGGAACCACTACGAAAAAAGAAAAAGAAAAAAAATCGAGTTAAGTATATCTTGCACTTAGCCAATGAGGAAACTAAGAATACTTGTTTCAATTTCAATTTTACATGAAACCATACAAGAATTCAAGTACCTTAGAAAAGACTACAAAATTAAAATTTAGGATAACGGGAAACAAAGAGAGAGGATTGCATAATGGAAAAGTGCATTAAAACTATGAAGTAGAGATATGGGAAGTCAAGGTATCAATTAGAAAATACACAAAAGCGGGGTGCACGTACACTATCACACTGACCTAAATTATTAATTTGAGTTGTTTTAGTTATTATCATCATCATGCTTGAATAAGTGTTCTCAATGCTTATGCACAACAAGTCTCGACTTGGATGAGCTCAACAAAAAGAAAGATGGTATCAACCTACCAGGTTATAAACCTCACACCTAAGAAAAGTTAAGTACGGCCTAAATTAAGATGGATGATCAGTAATCGCTGATAGCCTTGATAATTCGACTTACTAGGGCTTGCAAGTTATCAAAGAAGTCAAAATCGCATCAATACGAACCTCTTCATGTAACACCCCAATGCATAATCATGAAGCACTTATGTGCTTATATCCTTACCTTTTCAAATGCTATATTTTCTCTCAAAGCAGTTAGAGTGGTGACACCATAAGAAACCAAACCACCAACACAAGTGGGATCAACTTCAGCCAATGCTTTCAGAGTTAATGCAGCTTCAACACGTACCTGCCATCAGGTCAGCTGTCAATAATAAGGTACATAAGAGCAAATGTTTGATGAATGCAAACATTCTAATAAACTTTTGCACATCATTTTTATACTACATTTGATCAGTGCTGATAAATCAATGTCATTCATATATTAATTTCTAGCTTACACCATTTGTAAATCATACATCTTCGTGATTACGGATAATAATATTACAGGCATATGACAAAATCACCCCTTTGTAGAAGAATCAACACAATACCAAAAACATTAATACTCCCTCCGTCTCAAAATACATGTCTTTTTAGCCCATCTAATTTTGTCAAAAATACATGTCTTTTTAGATTTAATCATTACACTTGACCTACTTTTTACATCTAATCATTACTCTAATTTTTACATCACCCCTACTCTCCTCCTTACAAATTGAAAAAAAAAAGAAACAAATACTCTAATACCAAAGTCTAATCATTACACTTAACCTACTTTTTTACATCTAATCATTACACTTAACCTACTTCTTAATTCCCGTTTATAGTCCTAAAAAGACATGTATTTTGAGACGGAGGGAGTAATAAATATTATGAAGTCTAACATACTGCTTTTCTAAATATATTTCATTTTAAAACATGCCCACAGTTTCTCCTATACTCATCACCGGACTGGTACATCCACAAACCATAAGCACACAGTAATGTCTCGTGCTAAAGTTAAAAACCAACCAACCAACTCTTTTCCCAATAACCTCGATGAACTCAAGTGTTTTTTCCAGAGAAAATGAAATCACTAAAGAAACAATCAAAGAATATTTTACCAAAATTGAAGGCAAACCGAACTAGATAAAAGAACAAATAAAAATTCGACAAAATGTACATTGGGAGTTCAGGACAACATAATGAACTCTTAAGCAGGAAAAGAACTCATGACTACTTCTCAATGGGACAAACACACTAAATAAAATGACATAAACTCCATCCATCCCAACCTCATGCCTGATTCATAATTCAAATTAAGTGGGAAGTCTTGTTTATAATGGGGCACCCATACTAAATAAAGTTTGAAGTACAAAACCCTTTCAGCTGCAGCAGTTCCTTTTTTAGAAAAAAAATGGTCAGATACAGATATCACAAAGGGCTTTAAAGGCCAAGAACTATGCCATTTGCAACCAGGCTTACATAGTTACATATTTCTAATTGCTTGCAACTTTGGCATTCAAAAATCTAAAGTACAGCACTACGTAAAACTGGGGTTGCTACTAGTTACAAAAATCTAAAAAGGTAAGTGTTTTTTAAGTAACTAAAAGCCTACAAGGCTAAAACTACCACTATCAGTGACAGGAGGGTTTATAATATAAATATGGTTATATAAGATATCTTGGTTGAGCTCACTGGCCCTGACACCCTCCTGGATCCGGGCCAGCCCCTTTATCCATATTTACCCGATTTTCCAGGCAGGCAGTTTGGCAGGACTTAGCCGGGTCTAACTCGACATACTTCACATCAACTTCCATCATTTTTTTTTTGTAGATAAAAAAAATTCATGATTTCTGACACGAAAAAGTGAAATGAGTAGAAAAGTTGGGATTCACTGACATAAGCAGGTATGGAGTATAGACACTGAATCACATATAATGCAGAAAAATAACTTCATTAGGATGAAACGGAAGTTAAAACAATTGGTTCAAAACTAGATTCCCATAACAGAAAGTATAAAATGAGAAATTATTGGAAAAATAGAGGTTTATCTCCCTCTTTTTGATGTTTAATAAGCTAAAAGAGGTCAGGAAAAAAAAAGTTTCAGAAAATGTTAAAATAACTCACAAGCTGAGAAGAATGCGATAACGCTGCAACAACGGTATCATCAAGAACTTCTTTGAACTCGTATGGAACCTGTAAAAACACAGAGATTGAGGTTTCTATGCAAAGGTAGCGAATGTAATGATTTCACTGAACAAAAACCACATATTGCAGTTGCAAGATTAAGGCAAATAAAATAAAAACCAAATCGAAGCATAATTCTCACAACACATTGCATGCTCATTCGAGTTGCTAACAGTTATAAAAACTACTCTACTGTAGCATCGACATTTAAAATATAAATATAAATATATTCAAACCACAAATGCCGAATGAGAGCCTGGAAAGATGTTACAATCTATGGATGACTTGTTGACTCGTGGAGAAGAGTTCTAATGAAGAGGCAAGAGCCAACATAGGAAAGATATAATATCCACATTTGGCAAGGCGTTGAGGAAGTGCGGCCCTATCTACTTTGAAAGTCTCCATTTGCATTACCCTCGTATTTAGCTACTGGGGTTTATTATAATACTTTACATGTTGGGTTACAGTGGATTTGTTAACTTTCCATTTTAAGTTCTGAATCGGAACTTAGAATGGAAAATGAACACTTCATTGTAACCCAACATGCAAAGTTAACAATCGGAACTTTCCCTTCTAAGTTTCGTCCACAGGTTGTACCAATATAACCTTGCACAGCCACTATATAAGAATTTCAAGACGGATAATGAATGGCTATTTATAAAATGATGATGTTGCAGAGAGGGAACAAAAAAGTCTATTTGATTTCCTTGAAAATTGAAAATTCAGCAATTAATAAAATAAAATGCAAGGCTCAAGCTTGGAATTGTACTCAGAGGTCTGTCCTTTGCGTCCAGTGTTAAGGTATGGGATTGTGGAAAAACAGGATAACTCAAGTAATGAAGAAACTTAAAAGAGGAAAACATCAAACTTAAGCGAAATTGGACAATTCTGCTACAAAGAAATTTAAACACTTGGTTGTTTGGATGGAAAAATATTAGTATAAAGAGTAGTGTGATGCTAGCTATATAGGGGCATAAAACTAAAAAACACCACACTGAAAAGAGAGAGAGAAGCAAATGGACCTTTGATTCACTAGAGATCAGTGAATAAAATAACGATGTCAATATAGGATTCTTTTTGTAGAGTTGTATCCTATATGCAACTTTTGTAATGCATGTAATGAGTAGCATGAACCATTATTTTTCGAATGCCCCTTTTCAAGTGCAGTTTGATTGGACATCTGTAGGTGTATGAACATTCCAAGATTAATGTCAACATTTGCAAGTGCGACCCAGCGGACGAAATAAGAGGCCATTGGAATATCATGCCAAGAAAAATGCTCCATTCACCACCATAGCATCAATTGTCTTAGCATTGAACAAATTGTCTATAGGATCAAGACACATGTATATAAGGTTATATTAGCTTCTTATCCATGTGGCTTGAACTACATCACTCATATGTAGGCTTTTGTAGCCACGTTGACTTAGCTTGGCTAGGTCGGGCATGTTGGTGATGATCTTTTGAGGCATTTATCCGGGGTAGGCCCCGATTGTAACCTTTTTTTTATCAATTATATTTATTTACATTTGGATTTTTAAAAAGCGAGGAATAGAAGATGAAGCTTCCTCGGACAAAGGAATAGAAATGGAACTTCACCTGCCCAAGGAATTGTAATAGAGCTTTGCCAGAATGAGAAATAGATATGGAGTTTGTCAAGCTAAAATGATACAAGGACGCATTGTAAGAGAACCATATGGTTGCAGTGAAGAAAGAAATTTCCACCTTTTCAAGATTATAAAGGTATTCAAAATTTGAAAGCCACTTTGCTTTTCTCATTTTCTGATCCATTGGATCAAAGTTGAAGGTCATAACAATAAACTAGAGTTAGGAGGTTTCTCAATGGAAACCACATCTCTTACATATATATGGGACGACAACCGACTAAGGAATACAAACAAGCCTTAACTTTTTCTAAAGTTTAAAGGTGTTGAAGATTTCATGTCACCTTTTATAGCCATTGGTCAAAATTGAGGGCCCTGGGGTAATGAATTGGTACAAATTCAGAGTTCTCATTGCATTAGAGTTCTCAAAGGAATATGTATGTACCCAATGAGGGAACTTTTTTTTTATTTTAAGGGTTAATTATATTAAAAACTAAGTAAAGAATATGTACAAAGTCGGGGGGAAAGCCTTGCCCGTGGGCTATAAAAGTGACGTACCAAAATCATGGAAACAACATGAAGTTGCTCCAATCTAAGGGGTGTGGTGAACGCTAAGGTTCGGTGCAACTCCTGTTTCTTCAAGCCAAGGCTATCAGAGATCGGACCCGCACCCTAAGGTTGTGTAAGGATAATTCTCCCTTCGGCTCGGCCATTAAGAGAATTACCCTCACACAACCTTAGCACACCTGAGACCCAAAATGCTACCTTTACATAGTAGCTATTACAATAGATAGCCGAAGTCAGTTTTGCTAGAAGCCAAACCATGTGATTCAAACCCAATGAGGGAACTTGATCAAAGGCAACAAGGACTCGGATATTTGAAGACAAGTTCCAGAAAGTGTATTTTTATCCTCTCAATTGGCCTAAGGGTTTCATAAAACCACTTTGAGGATAGAAGAATCCAACACCTGAGGATCAATGGAAAATCATTCAAGATTCAAAATACTGAAAGGTTTTTATCAATGAATGAGGTAGAATAAGATAATTCAACCTCTTATCTCTTTCACCCACCTGGCCATTTTTCCCGCTTTCCCTTAAATATGAAGAGGATGTCCAATAAGGATAACCTTTGGATAAGAAAGAATGACCAAACCACAGCCTGCCCCATGATGATAAAGATAAACAGAAGCACAGTATGTCTAAAACTATGTCAATCAAAATCCATCCTTTGCACAACATGACATTGTTATATGGCACTGGTAGCTTGTGCTATGATTAGAAACACCCTAACGCTGGTTTAAAGGTATGCTAAGTATCTAAAATCCCGGATCACAGGTCGCTTGCATTAGTGTGTATTACAACACACTCCCAACTCATTTTATACCACTCCTCTGTCCACAAGGGTAAATGCAAGCAACCTGTATATATTAGTGTTGTAGTACACACTAATGCAAGCAACCTGTATGTATCCACAAGAGTAAATGACCAAACCACAGCCTGCCCATGGTCATCAACAGAGACAATATGTCTAAAACCACGTCAATCAAAATCCATCCTTTGAACAACATGAGAGTGCTATATGGCACTGGTAGCTTGTGCTATGATTAGAAACACCCTAACACTGCTTTAAAGGTATTTTAAGTACCTATAATCCCGGATGATCCCAGATCACAGGTTGCTTGCATTAGTGTGTACTACAACACACTCCCAACTCACTTTATACCACTCCTCGATCCCCAGGGGTAAATGTAAGTTCTCGATCACACTACAATGATCAACATCTATGTGTGTGTAAGTGTGTGTGCATGACGGTATATATCAATGTGTATACATACATACGTACGTACATACATACATATAAGCGTAAGAGGTGTTTTCAAATAATAAGCTCAGACCTCATTCAACATAAAGTGAAAGCCTAAGCAACAAGCTAGAAAATCAGCAAAACTAGTATCCCTATCATTTTCTCTCATTTCATTCCTTGTGCTCACCACCGAAAGTTCTATTAATGGACAAAAGGAAGTGTCACCGAGACAGGATACAACTAACACAACCAGAAATCACACCAAATGCAATATAAATGCCTTACCTCACCCAATGTTTTCAAAGTATATGCCAAGGTACGTAGTGAAGCAACTTTCATAGTAGGACTAGCATCAGGGGACTGAAGCTGCAAATTCCAAGCAAAACATCTTTTAAGAGAAAATTCAGGTTACATTTAGTGCTTGGTGTCAATAAACAGTCTAAGAAGCTGCGATCAACTAAACCTGATTTCCTAGAACAACTAAGAAGCTACGCTGAGTAGGCTCTGTCATCTGGTCTGTCACACCAACTCTAAGAATATACAGAACGCATGCCTGCCAGAAAAACAAAGATATATTAGTAAAATAATTTAGCATAGGACAACCACAAATTATTTGCATGATCATGTCTAGACAGACAGTTGTGAGTGATTACATGCTAGGAAAAAAATGGTGCAAGTGGGGACTGTCTACCTCCAGCTCATATGTTTTCATTGGGGGTGTAGAGGAAACTATTGGACACCTGTGGTTTGATTGTCCTTGTGTTAGGTATGTCACTATTATTGTTTTCGGATGGATGGGCATTAGTCACAGAGAGCCAAGTCTGAAGGAATAGATGGATTGGTTGGGGAGGGATGAACACAAGACTATTCTTGTGATTCAATCCAAGCTTCTCCTCTTCAATGCATTGAGTTATGTCTCATGTAGGTTACAGCAGATAAATGGGCATTAGTCCACACAAACGTTTTTTGGATAGGCATTAGTCCATATGAACGTTTTTTGGACAGCAGATGAGTGTGCTTATTTGATCATTGAAGTATTCAGGGAAAGAATTTTGGCTAAATGTGAATTCACCAAGAGGATGGATTAGGCATGGAGGAGAACTCTACGATTGTAATTGTGTAGTTTTGACCGTCTTTTTTGCATTTTACAACATGGCCCTTCTTTGGCCTTGTTAATTTTAAATGGTGTTATTGTTTATATATTAACCCATACATGCATACTAGAAAATCAAAACATCACTTGGATGCAATTTTTCTTTTATAAAAAAAAAAAAGGGCAGAAACACTGAACAGAGTACCCAAACAGCATCTTGTCAGCAAGCATTTCTATTACGAATGATGCATTATTTACACTGTAATGGTTTTGCAATGAAGTTCAGTTAAAAAAAATGACCAAAAACAAAATTGAATCTTGTTCTTATGATCCATGACTAGTAGCAACATGCTGAAATGGTCTCCTCGGTCACTAAAAACTAAACACGCCTATAGATAATACTCGTATGAAAATAAACTAAGAATCCTGAAGCTAACATGAATATAACTTAAGGCTTAAAACATAAGTAGTGTATTATACACACTCGGAAGAACAGGTTTAAGCCATTGATTAGGACTGAATCGTATCCAACTGAAACTAATGATAACAGACTTCCATTCAAACCAATGTTTCCCTTTCTTTTGTGGGGTAGGGTTGGGGGAGGGGAAGGCAATTCCGCATTTGTTATGGTCAGTTAGTCAATCAGATAAAGAAACAAGTCATATAAGATAGGAGTTGGAACTACCAGTGCTTGTGCATCAACAGAAGTGTCAAGTTGAAGCATGTCCATCACTTGTATAGAATAGTCTTGAAGCTCCGTGTCGGGATGCAGATACTTAAGTCGTGTGGCCTGAAATTTTCATTTACACAAGAATCAGAAAAGACACAATGATCAATATGTCTACAAGATAGCAATAACTACATAGAAATTAATGTGCCAGAAAATCACAAACACCTGGCAATGATTCAAGCAAATGAACTTAATGTGGTATGTTGCAATCTCTCTTTTCAATCGGAAACATGCTATATATCTCATGTATCAAGTTTTACCACAAATGCATCAATGAACTACCCGGCGTAAATCTTAACCACAGAAACTGAAGAATATAAACCTGATTGCACTTGTGATATGAATAATTAAAATTATATAGTACTCCCTCCGATCAGAAATATTTTATGTTTTAGAGATATGCACAAAGGATTAAGACATGTCACTTCCACCTTTAAATACCCCATCAAATAATTTATACTCCCCCATCACATTTATTATGCACAAATGTAATTGGTTAAACAAAAAAAAGTATAAATTATATTGATATTAGTGCAAAAGTAAAAAAGTGTAATTATTACGTCTAAAAAATCAAATATTGTTGATCAAATTTCACCTCCTAAAACATCAAATATTTCCGATCGGAGGGAGTATAAAATATGCTAGTCAGAAATTGAAGCGAGACAAATCCTAAATCAAGTGTTGTTTTCTGGTAAGATCTTCAAACAGAGAGAGAAGATTTAATAACTTCAAATCAGCCAGAATATAGTAATGAGCCTAAGGTTGTAAGGCCATGCGAGAGAACACAGACATAAGTCCATTCTCACCTGGTATACAAGAAACTGTGACCCATTACAGTGTAAATAATGCAGGAGTCAAATAATAACACATTAACCCCTGTATACCCGATCATTAGATGTATTTTTTCTGGTCAAGAAATAATCAACCTGTTGGATAAACTAGTTTAATATTATCTTTTCTGACCGTAGCTACCTTTAGTCTACTTTTAGTATAGGCATTAGATGTGATTATTAGACCCTCTTTTCTTATTGTTAGCCTTAGGATCTCTTTTCCTAATTGGTAGCCTTCATCTTTTGGGCTTCCTCTTCCTCTAATTATTCTGGGGTCTCCCATTGCAATACACACAAGAAATATTATCTCTCTGTTTAGTCAGAAAACCACTACATGAAATTGAACCTGTTGGATAAATTAGTATTAATATTCTGTCCTAGTTAGTTGGGTGTTGTATTTATTGTGTTAGGTCTCTGCAGCTTTAGGTTTAATTCTCTAGCTGTTGGTGTATATTTCCTAGGCGTAGTTATTATGTCTTTTCAGCTTTTTTCTGTATTTATTCTGGGATATTCTCCCTTTGGAATACAACCAAAATTATCCTTCTTCCTCTGGTTACTCACATGGTATTAGAGCTTTAGGGTTTTATCTCTTCTGAAAAACTCTTTCTTACTCCAGCAACCTTCATTGTTGCTCCAGCAACCTTCATTGTTGCCTTTCAAGCTGTAGCCTTCATTGCTACGCTTTTTCTTGTAGCCTTCATTGCTACATAGCCTTTGTTGCTGTTTTTCTTTATTCCCATCATGTCTAATTCGGAGGTTACCTCACATGGTTCTACTCCTCAAAATTCGGAGGTTACCTCACATGGTTCTACTCCTCAAAAGACTGATCTTATGAATATTCAGCCAGCTTACAAGTTTAGTGGGAAGAACTACCTTGCATGGTCCCGGGTTGTAAAAACCTACCTCAAGGGCAAAGAGAAATTCAAACATCTCACTGATTCTCCTCCAGCAGTGACAGATCCTCAATTTTCTTCTTGGGAGGCAGCAGACTCTATGATTATGTCGTGGCTTTGGGACTCAATGGATCCCTCGATTAGCCTGACATGCATGTTCTTTGGTACATCCAAGGAAATTTGGGAGTTTCTGCACAGATCCTATTCTAAAGCCAAGGATGAAGCACTTGTCTTTGATCTCACCGTCAAGTCCTATTCTACGAAACAAGGTGAGAATTCTTCCATTGCTGAATATGCTACTTCCCTACAGAATTTGTGGCAAGAGCTCGATCAGTACCAAACTTTAGAGATGCAATGCGTTGCTGATGCTGCTGCGTTCAAGAAGTCCGTTGAGAAAAATAGATCGTATATTTTCTTGGCTGGGCTCAAACCTGAATTTGACCCAATTCGAGTTCAAGTGTTGGGCAGGAGCGAATTTCCCTCTCTTGAGGAAATTATCTTCTTGATGAGGGCTGAAGAAAGCCGCAGGGGTGTTATGTTGGAACCAAAGCCTACTGAAAGCATTGCCCTTGCTGCTGCTTCTGAGAAGAAGGATCACAAAGCAGATTTGTGGTGCACCTACTACAGGAAACCAAGGCATACCAAGGAGAAATGTTGGAAACTACATGGCAAACCTCCTAGTCAAGAATGGGGTACCAAGGATCAGCCTCGGTCTCAATCTCATTTGGCGGAGCATAAGAAGGATTCAAAGACAATCGTTCCAAATTTCAGCTCAGAAGATATCACCAGGCTTCAACACTTGATCCAGGCTCTCGGGTCATCTTCAACATCTGCTGATAATTCCTCCTCCCAAGCCTTACACATCTCAGGTAGTTCTACATGCCTTAACTCATTTAAGCAGCCCATAAAGCCCACAAACTCTTGTTGGATACTTGATTCAGGTGCCACAAATCACATGACTTCATCATCTAATGGGTTTAACACCTATTCCCCTTGCACCACTCCTAAGAAACTATTGACTGCCAACGGTTCTGCAGCTGATATTATAGGAGAAGGAAACATATCTTTCTCTTCAGATTTAAGGCTCACTAAAGTCCTTCATGTTCCCACATTATCAGCTGACCTTATTTCTATTAAAAGGTTGATTCATGACCTTAATTGCATTGTTATATTCTGTGCTTCTTGTGGTATTATTTTGGAACAGGGATCGGGGAGGATGATTGGAGTTGCTAAAGAAAGAGATGGGCTTTACTTCCTAGCTGCACCAAGAGGGACCTCACCTACCACTTCTGCCTTTTTGAGCACCACAAACAAGACCACCATCTGGTTACACCACCACCGATTAGGCCATCCATCTTTTTCTGTTCTTAAGCACTTGTACCCTTCCCTTTTTCAAG
This sequence comes from Persicaria tinctoria, assembly GCA_037127255.1. NCBI lineage: Eukaryota > Viridiplantae > Streptophyta > Magnoliopsida > Caryophyllales > Polygonaceae > Persicaria > Persicaria tinctoria. The sequence goes on along the minus strand of JBANSL010000007.1, from coordinate 10,501,859 downwards.
GTTTCGCTGTCACTGATTTTCATTGTGAAATTTGTGAGAAAGCAAAACAATCTCGTGTTTCATTTCCTATTAGTAATACAAGAAGTCAATTTCCCTTCCAAATACTACATAGTGACATTTGGGGACCATCTTATATTGCTAATATCAATGGGTCGCGTTGGTTTCTAACCATTATTGATGATTGCACCAGAGTCACCTGGGTTTATCTCTTGAAACACAAATCTGAAGTTAGTGCAATCATCCCTTCTTTCGTCTCTATGATACAAACACAGTTTGGCACGTCCATCAAATGCTTTAGAACGGATAATGCTAAGGATTACTTCAACCAATCCTTAGGATCATTCTTCTCTGATAAAGGCATTATACATGAATCTTCATGTGTTTATACTCCACAACAAAATGGCCTTGCCGAAAGAAAAAATGGTCACCTCCTAAATGTTTGTCGTGCTTTGCTATTTCATCACAATGTTCCTAAACACTTTTGGGGGGAGGCTGTTCTTGTTGCTACATACCTAACAAATCGTTTACCTTCCAAAGTCCTAAACTTTCAAAGCCCAACTGCATACCTTAATACTTTTTTCCCTCATCTTAGTCTTAGTCGTGGTCCTGCTCTAAAAGTGTTTGGTTGTACTGCCTTTGTTCATATTCATGAGCATTTGAGAGGAAAACTTGATCCTAAGGCCCTTAAATGCATTTTCATTGGCTATTCTAGTACACAAAAGGGGTACAAGTGCTACAATCCTGCCACTAAAAGAACCTACATCTCAGCTGATGTCACCTTTTTGGAAAATTCTGCATATTTTCCAGACCATTCTAGTGCAGTGTTTGAGGAGATAGGGTGTGCTGACTCGTATGAACCTACACCCATTCCAGCCCTCGACATCTCACCTGCTGAACCAGGCACATCACCTCAAATCAGTGTCAAACCACCAACTTCCGCAGCTACTTCTGATCAGCCACCATCACAACCATCCTCTTTTCGGCGTTTCTCTGAAGTGTACACTAGAAGGAACCCCATCTCTGAATTTCAGCAAGTCCACGCATCTGATCCGAGACTTGTGACTGATGATACAACAACTCCCACACCTGAGATTGACCAACCGATTGCTCTAAGGAAAGGTACTAGAGACTGTAGATCTAGACCTCTTTATCCCCTTTCTAATTTTGTATCCTTGCAACGGTTCTCACCTACACATCAGCAATTTGTTGCTAACCTTCACCAAGTTTCTATTCCAAAGAATGCTAAGGAGGCCATTAGTCAACCTGAGTGGCGTAAGGCAATGGAGGAGGAAATGTGTGCATTGAAAAAGAATGAAACTTGGGTCCTTGTTGATCGCCCTCAAAGGACAAATATTGTCGATTGTAAATGGGTATTTACACTAAAATACAAAGCTGATGGCTCTCTTGAAAGATATAAAGCTCGGCTGGTAGCCAAGGGTTTCACACAAACCTATGGAATTGACTATCAGGAGACTTTTGCCCCGGTTGCAAAGATGAATACAGTCAGAATCTTGCTTTCCTTGGCTGCTCATTTTGGATGGAACTTACTTCAATTTGATGTCAAAAATGCTTTCCTTAATGGATGCCTTAATGAAGACATCTACATGCACTTGCCCCCTGGTTTCTCAGCTTCATCCCCAAATAAGGTGTGCAAACTAAAGAAGGCCCTCTATGGCCTCAAACAGTCCCCTAGGGCATGGTTTGGCAGACTTACTAGCGTCATGAAAGCTGTTGGATATTGTCAAAGTCAGGGTGACCACACATTATTCGTTCGTCATTCCAAGTCAGGGGGAGTCACAATGCTACTTGTGTATGTTGATGATATTATTATTTCAGGAAATGATATCCAAGAACAGGGAAGATTGAAGAAGAAACTTGCAAGTGAATTTGAAATAAAAGAGCTTGGAAGGTTGAAATACTTCCTTGGGATTGAAGTTGCTCATTCAAAAGAAGGCATCTTTATATCCCAACAAAAGTATATCACTGATCTGCTAGAAGAAACCGGAAAGAGTGGATGCAAACCAGCCACTACTCCAATGGATCCAAATTGTAAATTAGATGAGGCAAGAGATGCTAAACCTGTTGATAAAGGTATATATCAACGTTTGTGTGGAAAACTAATATATCTTGCGCACACTCGATCAGATATTGCTTTTTCTGTGAGTGTTATCAGCCAGTTTATGCATGATCCGAGAGAGCCACATCTGCATGCTGCTCTCAGAATTTTACACTATCTCAAGGGAAGCCCAGGTAAAGGTATCTTATTCAGGAGAAATGGAAAGATGTCCTTGGAAGCTTACACTGATGCGGACTATGCTGGATGTGTTGTAGATAGGCGATCTACAACAGGATATTGCATTTTTTTAGCTGGAAATTTGATTGCATGGAGAAGCAAGAAACAAGGAGTTGTAGCACGATCTAGTGCTGAATCAGAATTCAGAGCTCTTGCTCATGGGATTTGCGAGTTACTATGGCTGAGAATTATTCTCCGTGATTTGAAGGTGAAGTGGGAGGATCCTATGAAATTGTTTTGTGACAACAAATCTGCCATTAGCATAGCCCATGATCCAATTCAACATGATAGAACCAAACATGTTGAGGTAGACAGACACTTCATTAAAGAGAAAATTGAGGCTGGAATCATCAAGATAGCCTACATACCAACTCAAGAACAGCTCGCTGATGTGCTTACTAAAAGTCTTCATTGTAGCAGATTTCAAGAGCTTACATCCAAGCTGGGAATGGAAGACCTTTACAAACCCAGCTTGAGGGGGAGTGTTGGATAAATTAGTATTAATATTCTGTCCTAGTTAGTTGGGTGTTGTATTTATTGTGTTAGGTCTCTGCAGCTTTAGGTTTAATTCTCTAGCTGTTGGTGTATATTTCCTAGGCGTAGTTATTATGTCTTTTCAGCTTTTTTCTGTATTTATTCTGGGATATTCTCCCTTTGGAATACAACCAAAATTATCCTTCTTCCTCTGGTTACTCACAGAACCATACCACAGAAATTTGATATACTTTAACAGGCATAAATACATGCTCCATATATCACAAAAATCACTAGAATTAGAAGCATTGATTAAAACTATTCATAATCCAATAAATATAGTATGTCTGAATAACCATGCAATTTAATTGTGATAAATGGTGTTTGATTATAATTACATTCAAAATGCTTGGATGTAGCTTGAGTTAATGCATTTCGAGAAACGGATTTTCCATCCTATGCCCTTGGGGAATAGGATAAGAGGCCAAATTGGGAAATATTTCCGCTAGATACACCCGGTTCAGCCATTTTTAAATTAGATTATGGGGTTCAGCCATTTCTTTTAAGGATTTTCTTTCCCAATATAGTATTCTTATCCTATGCCCCTTAGGGCACACAATAGACAAACCGTTCTACGAAACTACATGATAAAATATTTTCCTATATAATGCATGAAAAATGAAAATGCATAATTACATTATAATACATGCGATTCAAACAGACCCATAATCACAAAAACAGAGTGCAAATGCATAGAATCTCTATCAGTTCAACTATTTTTTAAAGGTGGAACCGCAAGGCTCATCTCTACCTGTAAGAAAGACACCCATGACAAGGTCAGGCCAACTCTGAAGACCCTCGATCTAGAGCCAGTAGCTGCAGTTTGAACAATGTATAACAAAGAACCTTAGACATAACAAAGCAAATTAATTCTGAAAGAACAGAAGAAGAACTGGAAGTACAAAAAAAAAACCATAACTCAATGAAATTCTAAAAGAATATCAGAATAGCATTTAGAAGCAATATATGAATCAAGGAGAGCTCATAGTCTACATGAATTTGAAGTTTGAACAGACAACTGAACCACATAGAGCATGAGACAAGTAGTTAAAGCAGGTCAAACAAAAATCAGTACTGAGCTTTTTCTTTTCTGGACTATATTAGTAAAATGGGATCTTAACCCAGTAGTTTTGCTTTTTCTTACGCTCGGATTCAACAGCTGTTGATTTCTTTTAGTAGAAGAAATAGAATTTGCTCATTGAATACAACCTCAAGCCTAATAGAGACAAATGCACTTTATCCTTGTATCTCTTCTGGAAATAAGAGTTTGTTTCTACATATCCCTTACATAGCAAGACTCTTATTTCAATCAATCAAGTAAAACTGTTATTCTGAATATATGATATACATTCAGTGAAAAAGCAAAGTGAATTTTCAAAGCCCTACCAAGCTATCGAGTCAAACAACTATGCTTGTCACAGTTCCAGCGCCTTGAATAAATCAACACAATCCTTATTTAAGCATAATACATAGTTATAGATGCAAGACTGGGTGAAGTCACTTAATTACAAGTTGCTTATTGCCCACTCATAAAAAATAATAAACCAAAGGATATGTAACTTTTAGAAAAACATGGCTCTCAACAAAAACATCAAAGCAGCACAAAAGACTTATGTAATAGATTCCAGTGTTTAAGATGGAAGTTTGGTGCATTTGACTAGACAGGATAGAGTGTGTTTTTTCATCATTAGACTACTACATGTAATTGTATATACTTGGGAATCATATTGCTTATCTTGCATCTTTGCAGTCCCTTTGAAATTTGTCTAAAAATGTCTTGCTCTCAGGACTACTTAGGAGAATGGTAAGGAAATATCCACTAAAGAATAATTTCATGTGTTATGAAATTATTTTTTAATTTGCCAAATGAGAAAAATAAACAAAAGAAAAAGAAGAAAAACATAAAAGAGAAAAGGACAGTTTGTGATATGATATCCTTATTTCAAAATGCATAAAGAGCCATGTAAACGACTCGACAAGTCATCTCATGTTGCACATGATATATTGGAACCATTCTATTGGACATGATTTTCCACCCCTGCAATTCCTCAATGATCTTTGCAACTCATAGTAAGCCTAACTAAGATACACATGAGGTCTTAATTAAGGAGCATTTCGACAATCTGGTATTGAAACTACCTTTCATGAAAGGATTCACTAAGTACTTCTGTAAACAACTTTCCATTTTCTTTGCAGGAGTTGCTTGGCCTTTTCCCCTAGGATGCACCTGGAAAGAAAAGAAAATATGGGATTTTATCACATACATGAGGAAATTATTATGTTTTGAAATAGGGGAGGGGGGATAGAAATACCACCTGCTCCTCAGGGTTCATCCAGAGAGCAAGTAAAGCACCCAAAGCCTCGGCAAATGCATCCCTAAGAGATGAATTAGGATCCTCAAGAGCCTGATCGAGTGAAAAATCAGATTAATGAATAAAAAAAACATCATCATACATTCATAGGAACAAAAAGTTCATCAAATATAAATGTCAAATTTCAATTACAAATTTTGGATATTTGCCTTGACGCAATAGGAGGCTGAATTGTCAAACTCTGCAACTCCTAAACCAGGTCCGCCAACATTAGCAAATGCCTTTAAACATCTAGCAGCAGCGATCCTCACAACAAATGACTTATCGCCAACACCAAATCTCATTATAAGACGGAAAGCCTCGGTATATGCTGCAGAAGCAGCAGCACCACCACAACCTTCCAAGGCCTTCTGAAGCATGCTAAGTGCCTCTTTTCTCACATACTCCTGAAAATGAATAAAATTATATACAAGCAAAAGGCAAAGTTAACAAAGGTAATAAGCCTAGTAGCATAGGATTCTAATGCTAGTTCTAATGAACCTACTGCTATCTTTCAATAGTTTCCAGATCCTAACATTTCTGCGACTAGAAAACACAAAAGGTGAGCAGGGAAGTTTTTTTGAAAGGCACTACTATGACCTATCATTATTTCCTACAGGTAAGATTGCAATGTTGACAACACCCAAATAATTAAATTTCAAAAAAGTAATGATAATATTTTCAAAAAAAAGATGACACGGATAATATGAGAAATATGAATATCAAACTTGTGAAAATAAGTTAGCTGTGCACTTGAGAATTTAATCTAAGATGTCCACAGGAAACTACCTCATTGGACTTCATTAATTTAGTTGCAATACTAGTTGTTTCAAGCAAACCAGAAGTAATCCTCCTCCCAAAGAAATGATAAAGCTCGCCCAAACATTGAGCAGCACCTACAAAGATTAATTAAAAATAGTTCATGAAAATTTCAACCTAGAGTAACAGACTACATTCAAGTGCTAGGAGGAGAATAAGAAATACAAAGCATACAAATATAAAAACAAATGCATATTAGAAGAGTCAGAAATCATAGATCTAAATCCCCTTTGGTAGGGTAACAGAGGGTAAGAAAACTCAAGCTTCAGTCTTCCCCGCCACATGGCCCATACATATATAGGTTGTAGTACATGTACATGATAAATGGTGGTTAAGACAGACTTAAGAATGTAACACACAACGGACATTGTATCAACCAACGTAAAGATAAAACATGGCCTGCAATTTAGATACAGCCGATCACATCTTGTTAAGAAATCCAAAGGTAATTTCTTTCATCTTCAGTTAGTAGTTTTCATATACAGCAGAATAAAGGCAAGATAGACCTCAATATCAAGACTATATCGGGATCCAACTCCTACCCCGAGGGAAAATGCTAAAATTACTAATTGCAACATGTAATGATGATCAAAATAATAGTCTGAGCATGCTACAATGACATTGTTGATTTTAGAACAAGATGAATATGGAAATTGGGCATAGGTGAACTCCCCAAATGTTAAAATTTTAATAGATAATAGCTAGCATCATACATGTTACAAAGCAAACAAAGACGTAACACTACAGAAATATGACGAACCGGCAACTCTCTGAGGATCAACTCTCTTCGCATCAGATAGGAAACCCTGGAGGGAGCTGACCCTTGAGTAGATGGAAATTGGATCCCCTTTCAAAATAATCCTAGCCATGGCTACCGAAGCCAAATGACGCACTGGACGCCTCCCGCCTATTGTAAGTAGCGAATAAAGCGCATCTTCGCATTTCCTTTGCCATTGCATAATAGAATCCTGCAACCATACAAAACACAGAAATTACATACACACCATCAAATGCACACTTGAACTCCCAAAAGCAGATCATAACAAACAACATCTTATCACCAAAACAAAGCGACGCAACCAAAACAGTCAGTAGCCATCGAATTCTAGCACAATGATGATAGCTCCGGCAACCAATAAATTCCAAAAAACAGATCCAATTTCCAAGTGGAGTAAGAAAAGTGGAAACCTAAGCAAAATTAAGAAGACGGAAGTGCAGATTCCGGATAGAAACGGACCTTAGGTTCGTCTTCAATGGCGGAAATGAGATCGGAGAGGAGATCGAAACAGAGGAGAGGATCGGGGTGCTGTTGAGCGGCGGAGGCGACGATTGATTCCAGCTGAGCCACCAGCACACCGAATCTCGAGAGCGGTACATCCTCTCTCGGGAAGTTCTTCCTCGCCATGGGAGGAGAAGAGAGAGGGCAATGAGGTAGAGAGTGTTATTGCTAGAGTGCGTGTAGATTCGCCGGTTTTACTTCCCTTTCTCGTAAACGGCAATTGCAAACATACTCTTGATTCTGTGTGTGGACCGCCGAGACGAGTAGACGACGAACATGTGAATTCGCTCCGATGAGATTTATTCGATCAACGTAATAAAACTAAATAAATTTAGGAAAATAAATTAAATTATTATTTAATATGTAATTTTCTTTTTTTATCACGTAATTATTTTATAAATTAAGAATAGAATTACTCCCCGTTCCGCAAAACTTGTCATTTTAACTCTCCAAACAACTTTTAATAAAACTAATAATTACACTTCTTTTTTACTAATTTAGCCTCAATTATTACTCTACTTTTTACTTTATCAAAAACTACAACTCACAACACATCAATCAAATCAAGGGCATTTTAGTAAAGTAAAAGCAAAAATACCTAAAATGACAAGTTTTTCCGAACAAAAACAAAACTCTAAAACGACAAGTTTTGCCGAACGGATGGAGTAATATTTATAGGTCCTGTTAGAATACTAGAGGTAAGCAACATTTTTTAATAGGTCCAAATGCATACACATGGGATACGAAACCATTTGGATCAATCATGTGGTTGATGTATAGCAATTGGCTAGACGGCCAATTGCTAAACTAAAAACGTCGATCTTGCTTAGCTCCTTGATGACGATTCGACCCGATCACACGCCGCACACGTTGAATGGCCTTCACCAATTAACTAAGCTACGGAATTTAACTAAATAAAAACTAAGAATTAATCTTAAAGGAATTCAAGAAAGTTCACAATTAAAAGTGACGGCTACTGTAACTAACAACTAATGAATTAGCAAGTAACAATGAATGAATGCAAAGGAAGCGAAGATGCGCTGGTGCGGGGACTCGCTAGGCCGGCTCCGAGTTCGCTGGGCACGAGTACGGGAGCGCATGAGGCAGGCTCCTCAGGGCGCTGGTGTGTGACGGTGATCGACGACAAGGGCGATGTCGAGGAAGCTTCGCAGGGAGCGAGTGCGAGGACGAGACAGTGAGGGCGCTCGATCGACTGAGCCGTGCACAAGCGCAAGGGCGCGAGCGCCTAGCGCGGGCGACTGGACCTGCTTCCGCCAAGCGCCTAGCTGTCCGGTGGCGACGGGGCTGGTTCGGTGTTGTTGATCCACGGTGCCGGTGATGGTGATTGTGAAGAACAAAAAGGGCTAGTGACGGAGGTTGAAGATGGTGATGATTAAAGACGGTATTAGAACAAACGAACCGGATAGCTTTTGGGATTCATAATCGAGAACCCTTGGATTAAAGGGGTTTCTCAATTCTATTCAATCTGATTAATTTCAATAGAACTACAATGTTTAAATAGAAAACCTAAGAACCAATTCTACCGTGCAAGATAGAATTTAGGTTGATAAAGATAAAATTTTAATCCTAAAGATAAATAAACCTAGAAGATAAAACTTAATCTAAAATCCTAATATATGAAATAATAAAATATGATAATTAAGAAATATAAATAATAAAATAATTAACTCCGTTTCTTTAACGACTCCCAAGGTGGAGCCTTCTTCTTCCGCTTGAGGATGACATCAGTGGTGCTCTGGAACTTGACCGTAATAAGCTGCAGTCATAGCCGATGTCCTCGAAAAGTTATGTGAAATTAGAATATGGAAGTGTTGTTTTTCTTCCCCACAATTATATATACATCGCAAGCTAGCTATCTATGAAGTAGGGTTTAGATGATATATCATTGACATCATCAATTCAGACCCAAAAAAAAAGTTAAGACATGTCATTGACATTTCTAAACAAAAGTACATCTCCAAGCTACATATACTCTCCTCAGTGTAATTGTATATAGGGCATCGTCTGCAAACTGCCTATCTAGATGACATCTGCAGGCTACACAAACCGTCATGAGTGTTCACCCGAAAAAATGATTTTAGGATTCCTGTTGTTTACATTGCTAGAATGCAGTGTATTCAATTTGATAGTGTGGGACAAAATGACAAATAGAGAGCACTTTGACAATGGAAAAGAAGCAGCCGCACAAGTATGACAATAAGTATCATAGTATTAGAGCATCTGCAATGGTAACAACCTTTTGGGTGTCTCCATTTTAAGGAAAAAAAATAATCAGAAATGTCATATTTGTGCGGGGAGAGGGTGTGCTAAATGTGAGTTGAGTTTAAACTTTCCCTCTGAATTGGACGCTTCTTTATCTGACAAAAGCTCTTTTTTTTTTTTTTTTCAAGATGGAGACACTCAAGTGGGTGTTACCATTGTTGATGCTCTTAATATGGAAACTTTGAAGCTGACAACAAGTATGATAGTGGAAAAATCAAGGCCCCTGTTAATCGCACCGGGAGAAATGAAAAGCATGGAGTTCCACCCGTGATTTGCCACATCATAAAGCAGTGGGCCCGTAGCAAGCAATTGTGAAATGGTCATGTGCCATCCTGGACGGAATTGAAGTAATACTAGTAAGATCCCCGCGCCATGGCGCGATTTTTTTATAAATAATATTTAGATATAGAAAAATCATAGACATTAGATTTAATTCAATAATTTTAATTAAACCCATTGATTAGTAAATGTGTTTAAAATAATAGAAAAAAATACACTTGGGTTAAAGAGATAAAGAGAAAAATAAATATTGTAATAAATAGTGAAAGATAAAAGTTTTGAATTAATCCCATTGGTTAAAAAATGTAACATCAAATAATATTGGGTAATTAATATTAGAATATTTTTCAAATAAAAATAATATTAGAAAATATAGTTACCATAATAAAATGATATTATGTAAATAATATTTTTCACAAATAAATTTGAACATGGAGAGGACATGTGACATAAATTAATATAGTATATAGATATAGATAGTTAGTAAATGAATTTCAGTTAAGCCCAATAGTTATATTAGATTGAATTCAATGTTTTGAATTAAGCACAATGGTTATTAAGATTAAAGAAAAAAAAATTAAAAGAAGAAAAAAAAGAAGAAAAAAGGAGAATTAAAAAAAGGATTAAAGAGAAAAAAGAAAATTATAATTGATCAAAACCCCTAAAATCTCTCTAATGTTGACACATCAGCATAAACTCTTATAAATTAAGAGTTTATATAGATATAGATATAAATATAGATAGTTATTACGGAAATTTCGCCGGGTGCCTCTGGGGTATTGCATTTTTCGCGAGGTATACAACTTTTTTGCATATTTCGCGTGGTGCCCCTGAGGTTTTAAAACATTTCGCCTCGTGCCCTTCCCGGTTAAGTTTTCCGTTTTGCATCTCACAAGTAATGGAACTTTTGATTCTGTCTCCCATCACAATCTGTCCCTTAATTGTTTGCTCGAAGGTGAGTATTCGAACCAGTTGTTGATTTCCGTTTTGCATCTCGCAAGTGGTTAGATTTGTGGTGATTTTTGATTGCTTTTAGTTTGAATCTGTGTGCAATTTCCGTTTTCTTTTAGTTTTGGGAATCTGTCTGTTGATTTTCGATTTGAATTAGTTTTGGGAATTAGTTTTGGGAATCTGTCTGCATAAGGATTTGGGGGTTTGTTTGCTTGTTGTTTTTCGATTGAACGAGCGGTTAGCCTTCAGTTTTGAGCGGTTGATTATGGTTAGCCTTCAGTTTCCATGCATTTGCTAGAAAATTTATAGCCAGCATAATGTTCCATGAATTTGCTAAAAGAAAAAAAAAAGTATAATTTGGACATTTTATGTTCCTTCCTCAAAGAATCACTATCAAACTTTTGATCTTCGAACCCAAAATAAAATTCTGTAGTAAAACGGTTTTCATTTTGTTGGTTATAATCTTCCTATCAAACTTCATCAACCCAAGCAAATATGTGGTTTAGAAAATATGAATTAACATATGAGATTGAGAACTAATAAGCTTCTTATTAGCCATCAGCTCTTATCCGTGTTTTTTTTAGTATATATGTATATGACAGAAGATGTGGATGGCAAATTGAGATTGTTTTTAGTTTATGAAGGGAGTCCTGAAAGTCGTAGAGATTGTTATTAACTATTAAAGCTCAACTAGTTTAGTAGGCTTTTTTTCTTTTTGAAATTATCTTGTTCACTTTAAAATTAGATGATATGTTATTCATGTTTAGCCTTTTTAATATTTTTGGTGGCTGATGTTCTTTTCTGTTAACTTTCAAATGTAGGCAAGTGGCTTGGAAGCAGGCAGATCCGTTGTAACTTGGCCACAAAGGATGCTGCTTCTGGCGATGACAAGCAGGGTTCAGATTCTAAGAGTGTTGTAGACCTCACAACTGGAACATCTAGTGACCTCACAACTGCACATACTTTATACTCTGAGACATGAAGTTAATACGTAGTAATTGTTTTACTCTCCAAGAACATTATGCTGGCTATTAGCTCTTTTGATGGTTCTCGAACTAGATGGCTGCATTTTCGTTTAGAGACCCTTGGTCAAACGCAATGGGAATATTAGGGAACAGGAATTTGAGAGTTGAATTTACAATCCATTGAGACCCTCTCTCTGTCTCTCTCAATATTATAGTTAGCCTTCAGTTTCCATGCATTTGCTAGAAAATTTGAACGGCTGATTATGGTTCTGTATGGGCATTGCAATTGATGCAATCGTTGGAGGCATATATACCTAAATTTGTGCATGAACTTCCTGTTCAATTAGGATGAACTAAATATCTGGGTATTGAAATTAATGTTTTGAAGTGATTTTAAGCCTATTAACTCAAATGGGTAGAGCATTGTGCTCACACACAAAGATGTGGGTTCAAATCCCACATAGGCTATCTACGATTATGTATAGTTATTGCACAAGTGTTTTTATGTGTACGTCCTTGCTGTATTTTCTCATTGATCACATCCTCACCAAGTTTAAGATTCAGCTCATTAAGCTCCCAGCTCTTCTTTTACCATCAAGTTCTTACTAACCTGCGTTTCTCCCAATTAAAGCTATTTTTCTAATTCATTCATCCTCATTAGTGCTCGTTACATTGCTGTTATCAGCGAGATCTGTTTGTTTCACTCACCTTAGGAGTTCAGCAAGATGATCTGATTTTTAGATGTATTGGTTCTTTTGGCATTTTGTTGGATTTTAATTTATCTGTTTTCTGTTTCCTTGTTAATTATATAGTGGTAGTGGTAGGTTGGATGTAAAAGTTGCTTGGAAAACTATTTGCCTTTGCCAATTGCCATTGTTTTTGTCTATTGATTGGATGTATAACGGCTGATTTTAAGTTGCTTGGATGTAAAAGTTCCTTGTTAAAAGTTCCTCTCCTAAGTCCTACCATGTCTATTGATTTGACTTTTATGAGCAACCCATAGGAAAATAACCATTTGAGGACAAGAGGGTAGGTGTTGGCTAACTGAGTTGGTGTGGGTTCTGACCCACAAATCTATTTTTAGGGTCCTCTCCTACCATGAATTGTCCTTCTCACCTTCATTATCCAAATTTGTTCAGCTTGGTTGGTTGTTTCTTGTAAGAAATCTTCAAGAACCTCATAAGCAACTGCCCGCAGTTCCCAAGTTTTCCCCTTCAATTGTCCCTAATCAAATTGGTCGGCTCACTCAAAACATACTATGGAAAGCTCATACATTGCACCTGCACCCAGTTATATTTTACAGGCTTCATATGGTTGTCAAACCAAGCTGTCCCTAAAGTAGAGACTAATTGTTAGTGTAGTTAAAATCCATCTGTAAATTGAGTTTGTAAAATGAGTAAGTAGTGACAGTGGCGAAGAACTCCTATTAAAAAAATGGAATTCCAATCAATCTTCGAGTCTCTCTGACAGCAAACATTTACAGGAAGATGTGGAATTAACTTATTTTAACACAATGTTCGTCTCAAAATTTAAATCATTTTAAACTAATTTGGTTGTGTAAAAATATATATGTTGTTTTAGATCCTTTCAATATTCAACCTTTGATAAATGTTAGATCCTTTCATTTCAAAGGGTCTAAAAAATATACAATAGAGATCGGATAGAAAACACTTCATATATTCATATATTCGTATAACATTACATTAATATTATACCATCAAAAGATTTTGGGAGGCACGAGCCTAGTATATATCATCAAACATCATGATCACATCACTAGCTTCCAGAGTCGCTATATTGTTTTTATTTTAAAATATATATATCGACTCCAAAAGCTGATGTTAAATCTCAATTGTCGAACATCATGATCACATCACTAGTTTTTATGCCGGGCGTTTGGGTTATTTATACCGGATATACAAAAATATACCTCCGGGCTATAGGTAAGTGTAATAAAAAAGGGGTGTTTTATTTATGCCGGATCTTTAAAAAAACGCCCGGCATAAATAATAGGGTATTTTTTTACAAACAAATACATAAAGTTATTTATGCCGGACATTTCTACAATACGCCCGGCATAAATAGAGATGTTCTGTTTTTTTTTTAAATGCACAGGTTATATATGCCAGACCTGTCAAAATTACGTCCGGCATAAATACTCATGATTTTTTTTAAAAATAGCCTCAACCATACAATATGATCTTATATAACAGACAACATTCTGGCCGGCCTGTATTGTTTACAAAGCAAAGGGCAAATAAAACACAGTTGATAAAGATTCCGGGATATATAGTGTGTTATTTTGCAAGAGCATCTTTGTATTAAAATATAAACCCCTTGTTAAACCGACAATATCAATAACCACACTACAAATCCACTGTTTGAACCACCAAAATACAATCTATGGCCATTTAACTTGCCTTAGCATTAGAAAACATATACATAACCAAGTTCCAACCATCTACGAGATATTACTAAAAGTTCTAATGGACATTTAACTTGCCTTGAACAACAGCACCTCATTTGGACGCCCGTATCCCTCTCCTTCCTTAAGAATTTTCTTCAAAACCTTCTTGTCTCTGGTCACATCCGAGACGATATTCCACAAGACCAAATGTGTTTTATTTGCCCTTCATCACCTTCCGCTGGTTTCACTATCAAGATTGCTTTTTCTCCCTTCTTCATTGTCTTCACAGCTTTGGATAAAACAGGACAGAGATACCCTGCAGATACAAAAAATTTTGATCTATCAACACTCAAACCAGTACATGAAACAAGGATGATAGAAATATGATTGCATGTTACCAATGTTTGTTTGCCCAATGAATTTATTGATTAAGAACTACTTCAGATAAATGATACTTGAGACTGAGAGTAACTAACATATGGCATTATTTGAACTATTTTACATGTTCAACTACATATTTTGAAAATGAAAATTATTTGACATTTAGTGAATCAGCTTCTGGATTCAAGAGAACCTACTATGCATCAATTAATCTCAATATTCATCTAGAACAAATCATCAACAAATTGAAATCCTAGATATATCATCCTTAATTTTTAGGTATGAATCTACCTTGCTCATCCTTCCTCTTGAGTTGATTGGCACAATGAACTATATATAAAGTTCACCTAGAAAGTGAGAGTTTCCTGATTATAAAAAACCCTCACCTCTTCTCCGAATATTGTTGAGTACGAACCTGAACTGAAATCCTTTATTGTTATTTCACTTGTCTTTGCACGGACAGTCAAGCCATTCTCCAGTGATAAAACAAATCTGAAAAACAAGTAGATAGTTAGCTTTGGCGAAAATGCCAGAAATAAGAACCTAACAAAGAGGAAAGTTAAAAATCATATATAGATGAAATGGGACAAGATTGGAATCTGAACATGCACCTTGATACATGGGGACAGTAATGATGACAGAGGGAGTCGATTTCCCAAAGAGAGCTGCTTTCTGTTTCAGAATTAAATAACAAATCCAAGTCTGGAGCTGGATGAAAATAAATTAAATATGTGCTAGAGGTGGAAGAGGGAATCGTATTTAGAGGAGTATCAAGTAAGATGAGTAGATATTTTAAGTTAAATTTGTTTACTCCGTATTATACAAGATTGAAGGACTTAAAGTCTTAAACTACAAGTAGTGCAAACAAGTACTTTTAGTTATTAACTAAAATATACTAATATTGTACAATTTGAGTTGCTCTCTGTAGTGAAAAGGAACCCAAAATATATAATTCTCATTTCCAGAAGTTAAGCCACCGAAGAATGGAGATACAAGAGCTCAAATACATTTTCACATCTTTCACATGAAAGTAAAATCATAATCATTCTAAACAAAACAAAAAGGCTAAAGATGCTTACTGAGGGCATGTATCTTTCTGTGATCACTCTCTTCATCATTGAAATGGTCAACGCCTCGCTTTTCTTTGTTCACAGCAGAGTCGGTTATAGTTTGTTTGTCCTACAAGTCATTTGCTTATTCACTCTTAAGCCCATTTAATATTATAATAAATGAAATAAACAGGATGACATGTTTGAGATACATTATTATACATAGATATTAAATCAAAACAATGACAGATTCAACATACATCTACAAAGAGGACAATAAAAAAAAAAGAGAAGAAAAAACGGAGAGATGAAGTTCAAAACCCTTTAACCCAACGATTCACATAAACCTACAACACAGTTAAGTAGTTAACTGAAAAGACAAGTGAAAGAACAATAAAGGATTTCAGTTCAGGTTCATACTCAAAACCCTTTGACCCAATGATTCACATAAACCTACAACACAACTTCCAGGCGTTTCTGCTATCTGATTTCACATAAATCTTCAATAAGCAGCTTGTACTCAATGAAGATTCCTCTTCCATCAGAGTGCTAAAAGGTAGATGGAGCTGGTTGATAGGTTGGAAGTAAGAACTATTGTAGAAGTCAAAATATTCTTATGGCTGTATTGAGCAGCTTGTGCTCTTGTTCCACCAAAAAAAAAGAGCAGCTCTTTCCAAATGAATGAATCCAAATAAAAAACATCCTTACGCCAATGGTATGAGTGTTTGGGGGAAAAAATATCGCAGCTCAGATCCGCTTTCTAGAATCTCATATCAATTTTCCAGCTTTGATGTCATCTTATTCACCACAATTTGATCTGAGAAAAATGACCCATGTGACCTTTTACTCATTAATAGTTTGCAATATTAGTTAGGAAGGTACATATTTTAAATATAAAAACAGAATAGAAGATGCATAGCTTTATGCAATTAGGTATCAAAGGTACAAACCTGATTACGGCTCAGGACTTTTTTGAACATCTCCTCTTTTGGACAATCAAAGAAAAGGATTTCCTACACTACCTACACTTCACAACTATATGTAATTTACAAGACTTAATAATCTAGGTGAACTTTATATATAGTTCATTGCGCCAATCAAGAGGAAGGATGAGCAAGGTAGATTCATAACTCAAAATTAAGGACGAGATTAATTTTGAAAGTTATCATCCTTCTCATCCTTAATCTACCCATTATTTTTCACATTCATACCTAAAAATACTTAGCAATTTCATCTCAAAATACCTTGCTAAAAATTAAGGATGAGATTTAACTTTCTAGGTGAACTTTATATATAGTTCATTGTGCCAATCAAGAGGAAGGATGAACAAGGTATGAAGGTAGATTCATACCTAAAAATCAAGAAACTCTCACTTTCTAGGCGAACTTTCAAAACTAAGGATGAGAAGGATGTAGGTAGATTCATACCTAAAAATAAAAATCAAAAAGTTGAAGGTACACCAAGCAAGACAACGAGCAACATGCCTAAGACACATCCCTACAACTAGTCATGGTGTTTGCGGATCAGATTAGAGAACACAAAACCTAATACTGTCATCCAGCAGCCACGGAGACAAACAGGAATTCCATCCAGCATCTAACTAATTAGTGAATTACTCTCTTGAATAGGAGAACAATCCCAAATATGAAGGAAATTGGTAAATAACTATTCAACGAAAATAAAGAACATCAACTCAGACTCAGGCCAAAGTAACGCTACAGAGAACTAACCTAGCCTCGGATTCAACTCAGGGCAACCTTCAATCAAAATTAGGGTTCGAATTGGCGGTTAAACGAAGAGCAACAAGGGTCGCCGAAGAGGACGAGGACTTGGGATTAGCGGACGAGTGCCTCCAACGAAGAGCAACAGGAGCAAACTCGAATTAGGGTCGCCGAAGAGGAGCAGCCAACAAGAGCGCCGACGAGGAGCCGTCGAGAAGAGCATCGCCGCGGAGAAGAGCACCGCCACGGATAAGAGCCCCAACGTAGAGAAGAGCAACGCCGACGAAGGAGCGGAGGGCCGCCGACTGGTTTGAGGGTTTCACGCAGAAATTGGGAGAGAAGGGCGCGTTTGAGTTTTTTTTCTTTAGCGCAAAAGACATTCGTTTTTTTAATGCCATAAATAAAACTCTTTTTTATGTCGGACATTTATATTTGGTATAAAAAATATACGAGTAATTGTTTTCGCTTTTTAGCGCCGGATTCCCATAATATATATGCCGGATCCAAAAAATTTACACGCCCGGCATAAATAACTAGGGTCTTTTAATATTTCATTGTCATTTATGCCGGACATAAATTGTAATATCCGGCATATATTTATTTTTCAGTATTTAGTAGAATAAAATAAAACTCTTTTAAGGCTTTTATTTCCCAAATTGAACATCCGGCATAAATAATTATGGAATAAAATCTCAGTTTTGTACTAGTGATGTGGAATTAACTTATTTTAACACTTTTATCAAAAAACTTATTTTAACACAATGTTCGTCTCAAAATTTAAATCATTTTAAACTAATTTGGTTGTGTAAAAATATATATGTTGTTTTAGATCCTTTCAATATTCAACCTTTGATAAATGTTAGATCCTTTCATTTCAAAGGGTCTAAAAAATATACAATAGAGATCGGATAGAAAACACTTCATATATTCATATATTCGTATAACATTACATTTATATTATACCATCAAAAGATTTTGGGAGGCACGGGCCTAGTATATATCATCAAACATCATGATCACATCACTAGCTTCCAGAGTCGCTATATTGTTTTTATTTTAAAATATATATATCGACTCCAAAAGCTGATGTTAAATCTCAATTGTCGACTACTTGTGGCTGGCTTTCAGTGTCGATGGCTCCACAGCCTCCCCTCCAACAACCTCCGCCGGCAGCCTCCCGTTCATCCCTTTGAGCTCAAACGTGTAAAACAGCTTGTACGGATAAGCCACGTTAGTGAGCTTAACCTTGTCGCGGGCCCCCTCGAAGACGCCGGTCCCACCGGTGACAACCAGCTTAGAGTCCACGTTGGAGAAGTAGGGCCCCTGTACTGACAGATGGCCGTACCTGCCGAAGTAGAAGCTGTACACTGCCTCGTATCGATCTCCGCCGGCTTCGTCATTCTCGATGTACATGATCATGCCGGAAGTGATCCCCAGCTGGGAGGAGAGGTCGCCGGAGTAGAGCTTGTTGGTGAAGGTAACAATGTCCCCCAAGGATTTCTCGGGGGCCTTGCTGAGCTTCAAGAAGGCGGGGCTGCGGCGGTCCCCCTCGTTGAACTCGTACACTTTGAGGGTTTGGACGTCGTTGATCGACGAGGAAGGACGAGACGACTGTAGGATGAGATGGAGCTTCTCTAGGATGTTGAGTGGTTTATTGGTGGTGGCGGACATAGAAGCAGGGGTTGCCTTAGAGAGGAGGCTGCCGCGGCGGAAGGAGAGGGTGGTTGAGCTAATTGGAAGCTTGAAGGCGGGGGAGATGCTTTTTGTGGTGCTGGGTAGATTGATGGTGGAGGAGGTGGAGACAGCCATTTTGGGAGAAGGGGATTAATTGCTTGGAGGATAACTGTGATGGAGAGAATGAGATGTGAAGATGTGTTTACTCCATGTTATATTTATAGGGGCGGGGGAGGAACTTGTTATTTTACATCCAATCAATCAATTAAAATCAGCCGTTACCTAACTATAAATTATCCCAAAACAAACCAAGCAAAGTAATAAATAAATTAGGTGTGCATACAGAAAAAATACACATATAAATTATGTGTGTGCCAACCACGTACTTTCAATAATGCATTGTCAGTAGTTAGCCTCACAAATTCTATAGCACTTTTTTTTGGGTTCGGATCCGGTGAATTTGTAGAAAAACTCTACCATGTCGAGGTAGAGTTGGTTTTTCTCTCACATTTTTTTTAAAAAATTTTAGGTTGATGGGGTTGGGAAAATGAGAGGTCAAGATCTTATCCGTTAATTTTTATTTTAAGGTCAAAATCTTGTCAAATCTATCCATTGGGTTTTTTTAAAACTTTTTTGTAATAAAAAATAAAGTATAGATTACTTATGCTTATTTTCGTTACTTAAGTGAGTGATGTTGTTTTAGAATTAAAAATAGAAAAATATTATTTTCACAATTGGTATATGAATATCTATATCTCTTAGCCAAAACACCTGGCCGATGTTGTTTTAGACTTTTAGTGTGCCATTTTTTGTTAGAAAAAAAATATCACTATAGGTATTTTAGAATTTACTTTATAGAAATATTGCAGTGAATTATTATTCGCATATTTTGATAAAAAAAAAAAAAATAGTATAATTAATAAATGTATAATAATATTTTTTTCTCTTCTTCAAAATTGAATTGTGTATGTAAAAGCATCTCCCAAAAATATCTCTATAATAAAGAAGCAGATAAATCTTTTTTAAAATATGTACATTTTGTTTATTTCTTCATCTATTAGGCGAATTTGCACAAATATACACTTTTTTTTTCGAATTTGCAAAAATACCACTTTTTTGGAAAATTTGCACAACTACCATTGGTGGTATTTTTGCAAATAAAACTGGGAAGGGCTAAGCCGGTTGCAGGTTCCCACAAGGGGGAGAGAGAGAGAGAGGGAGGGAGAGAGAGAGAACCACCACCAGATTGTCGGCGGCACTGTCGGGTGACTCCCTCCAACCCCATCGCCGATCAGATCTGGTTAGATCTGGGCAGTGGTGGCTCGGACCCGCTTCCCTTTGCTCGCTATTGGGCTCTGCGCTTGTGGTGGCGGCCGTGGTGGGTGCTTTTCCGGTTCGGCCCCCCATCGTCGTTTCACACAGAGAGCTTCAGCAGCTTCAACAATGGAGCCCCACACGGCGAGAGCGGAGGCCGAGTGCTGGCTAGGGATCTCCGCCAAGCTCCTGACCGGCCGCGACCTCGTCGGGAGCAAGACGTTCGCGATGCGCGCCCGCGAGGCCGACCCCTCCAACCCCATCGCCGATCAGATCTGGTCAGATCTGGGCAGTGGTGGCTCGGACCCGCTTCCCTTTGCTCGCTATTGGGCTCTGCGCTTGTGGTGGCGGCCATGGTGGAACCAGTGGAGTCGTGGCTTGAATTCCAGTCGGTTCCCTGGCCGATTTGGGAGGATGCGGTGGGTGCTTTTCCGGATCTGGTAGAAACCCGTGTCACCCAATGTCAAACCTCTGTCACCCCATTTCCGAACCCTTCTCTACAAAATGGAAACCCGTGTCACCCAATGTCAAACACCTGTCACCCCATTTCGGAACCCTTCTCTACAAAATGGAAACCTGTGTCACCCAATGTCAAACCCATGTCACCCCATTTCGGAACCCTTCTCTATGAAATGGAAACCCGTGTCACCCAATGTCAAACCCCTGTCACCCCATTTCGGAACCCTTCTCTACAAAATGGAAACCCGTGTCACCCAATGTCAAACCCCTGTCACCCCATTTCGGAACCCTTCTCTACAAAATGGAAACCCGTGTCACCCAATGTCAAACCCCTGTCACCCCATTTCGGAACCCTTCTCTACAAAATGGAAACCAGGGACGAAGAAGACGAACAGGGACGAAGAAAGATTTAAAGAGAGAGCAAGCGGCAGGTGAGAGAGAACAGGGACGAAGAAGACGAAGTAGAGAGCGAGAGAGCAAGCGGCGCCCACGCCTTCCACCGCCGACGCCTTCCACCGCCGTCGAACCAGGAAGGCCGACATTACTAGCCCCATCTCGCCTGGCTCACACCCAAGACCACCCCCTATCAGCCTGACAACCAACCTCGGACTAGCGGCGGCGGAGAAACCCTTACCAACGCCCAGATCTGAGAAAAAGGCAAGAGCGAGGGAGAGGAGAGAGAACAGCAACAACCCAGAGCGCCAGAGCCCACCTCTTCCACCGCCGGGCCGCCGCCGCCGGCCTTCCACCGCCGCCGGCCTCGCCCTGGGGCCGGGCCGGACAGCCCCGGCGACACCCACGAACCACCACTACGAACCAAGGCACCCAAACGAGGGTTGACAATGCCTGTAATTTTCTTTGTAAACTTTTTTCAAATTGTGGTATTTAGTGCTATTCCCTGTATTTTTTATGTATTTAAAACAAATACATAGAATTTTCTTTGTACTTCCCAAATATCTATAGTCTATAGTTGAATGTCATTTAGTCTTGTCTCTTCATTTAATGGAAAATATTTAGAGAATTTTTACCATTATTACAAATATTTTAACACTCAAAATAGGAAAAAATCGCATTTTCTCCGAATTATCTTGAGTTAAAAGCTAGGTATTTCTATGGAATTTGCTCCCCGGGTGTAAAAGCCGGAGCGAAATCATATGTCCCCCCTCCCCCGTCCCCCCCCCCCCCCCCCCCCCCTCACACAACCCAATTTACAAAAAAAAAATTAAATTTGAAATTAAAATTAAATAGTAAAAGAAAAAGAAAATAGAAAGATTGTGAGGAGGGACAGTAGAAGGGGACACGGACGGGGACAGACGATTTGAACCCGTAAAAGCCAGCCAAAACTTTTGGTAGTGGATAGAAGAAAGTACACGTGGCATACACCCATTTGCCACTCCATAAATTATAGGCAGTTTCATATCAAAGCCAGTCAAGCTTATGATGAATTCAACATGAAGATGAAGTGTCTTGATTTTTTATTTATTTTGATATGAAACTGCCTATAATTTGGTGATGTAGCAAGCTTGACTTGTTCTAAACTTAAATTATGACAACAATATCCTAATCTGGAATTCTAGAACAACATAAGGTTTTCTATGAAAATTGCTCTTCAAGTCATTCTTTGCCACACCAATATATATGCAGTTAATGGTGAGACAAGCTAATGTGTTGAATATGAGCCGTCTTTAACTTTAATTCCAATAAATTCAGCTGCAAGAACCTAGTAAGATGTGTAGGTGACTAAATAGAGAGCTGAGGGTAGTTAATGTCTACAAGAAAGATCAACATAAGCAACCAAATGCCATAGATGAAGCCTACTCAACAGGAAACAGAATCAGCATAATTCACACATGTTCTGTCAGAAAGTTGTTTCAGAATACCGGGTACTGACTGACTTCCACTAACAGGGGAGTACAAACATAATGAAAGAGTAAGATTAAGTTCTCAGAATACCGTGTACTGACTCACTGTTGGATATGAACAAAGGGCCAATATTGATGCATGCGTTAAAAAAGTAAGATTAATCCCTACCTAGCCCCACTCTTCATCCCCCATATATAAGAAAAGAAGAATCCTTTTCTTATTGAAATCTCAATGTGTATTAATAGTTCTCAGAGAATTTCACAATTTTGCTCTTCCACTATGATGGGCGGACAAGGATAAATTTGAGTGGTCAAAGCGGGCTATACATATAAGTGCAAAGAAGCAAACTAAATGGTCAGTGCCTTTGGACTGAGTTGCTCATAATTGCATCTGATTTATGATTCATTTTTGTATCCTTCAGTTTCTAAACATATTACATTCAAAGCTTTAATGCTCCAAACTGTTGTGTTTTTGTGGGCATTCAGTACAGATCCCAATTGTTTCACATGAGAGGTGATGATGAAAATCTATGGCAAGAACAAAGCAGATCGGCAAAAATGGGGATTGATTTGCCAAACTTAGACCTCGAACAACAGTTAATAACTAAGGAGCCTCTGTTAGTTTAAGATAATAAAAAACCTAGCATGTATAATCATCCCAAATAAGGAATTGATGTACTGCTCTAGACGCTTAACTTCATTTACAATCACAAACTCTAATTTCCTAGATTGATTTCTCAAATCAAAACTCAAAACAAATTCTCATATCCTATCCACAAATTCCATTTGCAACATTTGAGAGTCGAAACTAAGGAATTGAAAATCAAATAAGGAATTGAAGCAGACACATAACCAAAAGAGAGTGAACCAAAATCCGCCAGACACATATGACCCTGGCCTCTAGACTTAGGCAACACCTCCAACAAACCATAGCTACCAGTCATAAAAAATAGTCCTCCCGGATTGAAACACAACATCTCATCACCATCATTTGTCTTAACATAAACATTCCCTAATTCGCGAATACGTGAAAGAATTTGGTCCCGATAATTACAAGAGTTACTTGTCGGGATGCTTCCTGGTTGAACGATCTCACCAGTTTCCATACTAACCTCGATCTCCCTGCTCCCCATTGATGTAGCCATTTTGTCGAACACTTGGTGAGCGGTCGAATTGATGATTTCTTTTGCAAGCGCAGGCTCGGTTGAATCATCACCTACTGGATTGGGCGATTCCTCAAGCGTATGAAGGCCTTCTTCATCATCCGTCGACTTCAGCCTGTCGGATTTGAGCAGATCTGGAGAGTTCGATGTGAGGGCTATCGACAGACTATTGACACCGAGCTGGTCGTCGATCTCCTGAGATCGGATTGGATTCCTTACCGATATCATAGAGCGCCAGAGACAGATGGTGAAATGCCGACGGTGCTCGGTGGTCTGGGCTA
This sequence comes from Persicaria tinctoria, assembly GCA_037127255.1. Classification (NCBI taxonomy): domain Eukaryota; kingdom Viridiplantae; phylum Streptophyta; class Magnoliopsida; order Caryophyllales; family Polygonaceae; genus Persicaria; species Persicaria tinctoria. The sequence continues at coordinate 10,477,794 of JBANSL010000007.1, read as the reverse complement.
GTGAATCCATCATCGTCTTCTTCCTCCTCTGTTTCCTCTTTCCCGTATTTCCCTTTTTTTCCCTCTTTCCTTGCTCCCCTCATGACCGGCTACCGATTTCACCCAAAATCCGGATATCCGGAAGTGTGCAAATTTTTTTCGGATGGGGTTATGTGTGCAAGGGTTTCACCCAAATGGGTTATTTTAGCAAATTTGCCTAGTTATAGTAGATTGAATTCAATGTTTTGAATTAAGCACAATGGTTATTAAGATTAAAGAAAAAAGAAGAAGAAAAAAGGAGAATTAAAAGAGGATTAAAGAGAAAAAAGAAAATTATAATTGATCAAAACCCCTAAAATCTCTCTAATGTTGACACCTCAGCATAAACCTTTCTAAATTAAGAGTTTATATATAATATAGATAGTTATTAAGATTAAAGAAAAAAAAGAATTTAAAGAAGAAAAAAAGGAGAATTAAAAAAAGGATTAAAGAGAAAAAAGAAAATTATAATTGATCAAAACCCCTAAAATCTCTCTAATGTTGACACATCAGCATAAACTCTTCTAAATTAAGAGTTTATATATAGATATAGATATAGATATAGATAGATAGTTATTAAGATTAAAGAAAAAAAAAGAATTAAAAGAAAAAAGAAGAAAAAAGGAGAATTAAAAAAAGGATTAAAGAGACAAAAGGAAATTATAATTGATCAAAACCCCTAAAATCTCTCTAATGTTGACACCTCACCATAAACTCTTCTAAATTAAGAGTTTATATAGATAGTTATTAAGATTAAAGAAAAAAAAGAATTAAAAGAAAAAATGAGAATTAAAAAAATGGTTAAAGAGAAAAAAGAAAATTATAATTGATCAAAACCCCTAAAATCTCTCTAATGTTGACACCTCAGCATAAACTTTTCTAAATCAATAGTTTATATAGACATAGATAATAATGCATTGAAGCCCATCTTCTTTGACTTTGATCGCCAAATCATCAAATTGTAGGCACCATATGAATGAAAATTTTGACCACGTAGCCACAATCTGGGAGGAATATACAATAACATAATAATGCATGGAAGACCAAATTCCTTGACTTTCATGCCACATCATTAATTTGTGGCAAGCACCAAGTTGATCTTTGACCACACAGCATCATACAAACTCTTCCAAATCACCTCCAAACTCTAAAAATCACCTCCAAATCACCACTTATCCACCTCCCTCGAACACCCAATAACCATCGAAAATGAGAGTGATGCAGACCAAGTCTTTTCTACCTGAAAATGAAACGACGTATGAGAAGAAAGGTTCCTGGGGTTGTACTTTTCGCCATAGATGAGAAGTACTACATGAAATACACTTACCCATTACATATGAGAAGAAAGGTTTATGGGAAAGCAAAGTGACACCGGAGATTATGATCACTAATAAGGACACAGATTAAAGGCGACAAGTGCTCTGCAACTGGAACTTGAGGCCGAGAGCTTGTGTTTCATGGTGGTCATCTTCTCTATCTCTTTTGTCTTAGATTATGCAGGAGGGAGGAAGAAAGTGAGTAGCAAACACCGTACCCATCCGCCTCCCTCGAACAACCAACAACCATCGAAGATGAGGGTGACGCATACCAAGACGTTTTCACCTGAAAATGAAACAAGGGATGAGAACAAAGGTTCATAGGTATCTACTTTTCACCACATATGAGGAGTACTTCGTCAAATACACTTACCCATTGCATTTGAGAACAAAGGTTTCTGGGAAATCAAGGTGATCACAGGGATTCTGATCACTAACAGGGGCACCGAATGAAGGCGACAAGTGGTCTGCAACTGGAACTACAAGCCGAGAGCTTGTCTTCCATGGTGAAACGTTCTCCGACCATCTCTGTCTCTATCTCTTTCTGCTGCATAAAATGTGAGAGAAGGGAGAAAATGAAAGGTTTCTCCTCTCCTTCCATTTTATATCATGCAATTGGTATATGGTATCAAACCATCACATCACCATCCCCTCACTTTGTATTGGCACCAAAACTCAAACCTCACCAAATTCCTTCCCTCCCCACCCATCCCTCATCAGCTCCAACTTGCTACTAGCCCAAGAGGTCATTTTTTTTTTTTGCAAAAGTAGACTCCTAACCCATTTTTGCAAATCTCCCAAAACTTAGAAATTTTCGCAAACTTTTTGAAAAAAAGGTCTAGTTTTGCATAAAGCCCTTGAAATAATCTAACGAACACGGATTGCTGTTCGATTGCTGGAGCCAAGTGGTTAGACATGCTAACATATAAACCCCCGCTCTCGGTGGAACCTATTGCATCTCATAAAACCTCTGGAAAGACCTGAAATTGAAAGAAGATGAAAACTAAGTCTTGGTACAAAGTTGTCACAAAGACCTTTGTTTCAGTTGAACTCTCTTCGAGTTTTTTTTTATCTATATCCTTGATTCAAATTGCACTCCTGATACTATTATACGTGTCTCCTGGTTTACCAATATATACACATATTCTGATTTGTACAAACCTTGCTAATTTCCATTGTAAATACTCCCTCCGTTTGCCATTAATTAGTGACGTTTTGAGGTTTATAGTTTGTGTGAAAATAATTGACGTTTCGTATTGTAATCCCCTTAAGTTTATATTTTGGCTCCAAAATATGCTCTATTTAGAAGTTTAAAAGTGGGAATACAAGAAGTGAAAGAGTCACTTCTAGAACGTGCTTAGTACAATTTTTCCACAAGTGGATCGGATTTCCTTAATTGCCGTGAAACATTCCAAAATGACAGTTAATTACAAACGGATGGAGTACTTTTTTACCCTAGTTGTTGGGGTTACTTTTAAAGAGAGAGAAAATGGGTTATTAAAGAGAGAGAAAATGGGTAATTAATTAAAGAGAACTCCTATTTACACGGTGATTTTTTCGCGTATTACACGGTTTGTAAATGTGCATTGTGTATGTGCAGAATCTGTGCATTCGCATTCTCACTAATTTTTTTTAAAAAAATAAAAAACAAACAAACTCGCGCATGCGCGAAGTCCTACTTCGCGGTATATATGTATTGATGTAAGTCAAATTAATATATTGTCCAAGAGATGACAGTTAAGTGGCTAACTAATGCACTTGGAAACTACCGTTTCAAAATGGGTAGGAGTTTAGAAAAATCATTGTTTTCACACTTGCATTGCATTGCATTGCATCCAAATGGGTAAACTCATATTATTTCATCCATGTAATGAAATTTCAATTTGGGCTAGTTATTCAGCGCATCCGAAGTGAGCATTCCCATGTGCGGCTAGCTCTGCAAAAGGCAATTGGTCATTCGCATATCCATAGTCCGCATTCGCGGAAAACCTTTTTGCGAACTCCGCATTCGTGCATTCCCCTGTCCAAGAGTTGAAGGAGGAGACATTTGTAACAAGATAGGATGGATTTTCTTTTTAATATCGGTCAATTCGTAATTATTTTATAAAAAATAAAAAAAAAATCAAAGTATAATTACATAAACTTTGTCTTGCTTACCGAACCTGACTTTAGGTTAATTATATTACTACCTCAGATTCAAAATAAGTGTCGTTTTAACCATTGACACAAGTTTTAAGTAAAGTATTAATTACTATTGATTTTATACATTTTTTCTAAATCTTATCCTTTATTAAATATTTACCAATCTTTTCAACCAATAAATGTAGAGTTTGGAGTCAACAAATATCATTTTCATTAATCAATCCATTAAGAACATCCGCATCCATGGAATCCGATTCGATTCCTTAACTCTTTTTTTTTTCTCTCTCCTTAAGAAACCCAGCTTAATTTTTAACTCACATCCGTACAACCCATTTTATTTTAAACAAATAATATAAAATTGAAAAATAGCCCCACCACCTACCCTAAACCTCTCTCTTTCTCTTTCCTCCTCTCTCACTCATGTTTCCCACCTTTTTTTTTAATTGGGTGTTTAGAGGTTTCTTAGTAACGAACCCATCAAATCACTCCTTACCAAAATACATTCCTCCTTTATTATTTTATTGATAAATTCCTTATTTTCATCTTTAAAACACCCCAATGTTTGCTCTAATTTACCTATAAAATATAAAACGACACTTATTTTACATCGTAACAAAAAAATGGTTATATTATAAGGAGAGGATCCCCGTTATCACCGGCATTTCCCTCGCTCTCACTGCGACAAACTCAAACGTTAAGATGGGATACAAGAAGGCCAAGAAGCGCAATCCCTTATCCCGTCCCCGGCCGCCCCCCGCCGCCGCCCAATCAGATGAATCGAACCTCTGCGAGATCAAACTCGAATTCGAGAAATCCCTAAAAGCTTACCAGCGCGGAAACCACAACAAATCGCTCCGTCTCATCAAGGAGACCACCCAGCGCCACGCAACCTCCCCTCTCGCCTACCGCTATCTCAGGTTTGCCGTTGACTCCGCTAAGCGAGCGCGTTCGCTGTCGCCGAAATCCATCGAGTTCGCGCACTTGTACGCGAATCTTCTCTACGAGGCGGCGCAGGGAGGGAGGGATTACGAAGAGGTGGTCGGGGAGTGCGAGAGGGCTCTGGCGATTGAGAATCCGATTGATTTGGCAAGGGAGAGAGTTGAGGGGGAGCTCAGATCGCTGATCCAGAAGGCGAGAAGGAAGGAGATCGAGATTAGGGTTGCCGCGGCACGGTTGCTGCAGCACAAGGAGGAAACGGAGGGAGGCACTAAACCGAGTGAGCAGCAGCGGAGGATGGATGAGGTAAGGTGTTATTGGAATTCAGTGAGACACGTTAGGGAAAAGAGTGATTTTCTTGCAGTGAGTGTCAGTGATATGAAGGCGCATTTTAAAGAAGAAGATGGATCATTGGATTGTTATAAGGTTTTGTGTGAGGGATTGCTGCATGGTGAATCCAAGAGGACATGGAAGTTTTGTATGTGCTGCGAGTGTGGGGAGAGTTTTATTGATCGAAAATCTCTGGTGAAGCATGTGATTGAAAGTCATTTGGAAAAGGCCAGCGTTGATAGTAGGTGGGCGACTAGAACAGTGTTGTTTGATTGGAGGCCTTTGTTTTTCCCCGACCAAGTTCCATATTGTGGGCCTCAAGTGAGATTTGATAAGCCCGAATCGAAATCAGAATGATTGCACCAAGTGTAATCCAGGCGACCAAGACGTCGTCAATATACTGCTGTGGCCTTTCTCCCACGGACACGACTCTGCTAAACTTCTTGAGATAGTTATGTACCTATTCCAGTTTCTGATCAAACAAAAGTGCCTCTCTTATCGACTTTTTAGTGTCGTATTAGAGCTTTTCATTAATAAGCTGCAGTCGCTTGCTCCCGGTTCACCGATTTTGAATTGTGGCCTAGACCATATGTGCTTCGCTTTCATCAAGTCAGGCATATTGAGTGAAACTATAATGCTTCTACACCAAATATCAAAGGTTTGCGGTGTGGGTAGATATCCCGACCACGAAATAGGCCTTGGTGATCCTAGCAACCCGCAGGATCACCCTTTAGATCGACTAGTTCTTAGTGATGATGGCTCGTTTCTCCTTTTGGATAAAACCTTTTTGCCAGATTCTTTCTCCTGGATTTTTGATGGTCCATCCGCTGAGGAACAGTTGGCATTGTTGTTGCGCACCAAAGAAGCGAGGAATTGGTCCATCCGCTGAGGAACAGTTGGCATTGTTGTTGCGCACCAAAGAAGCGAGGAATAAATCGGCGATGGAATTGCATTTGCTGCTTGAAAAGGAATTTGTTCACCTTCAGGATACATTTGAAAGAAAAATAATTGGTGCAAGGTCAATAGAAAATTTACGAGAAATGGAACGCCGCATTGTAGACTCCAATAGGGGCCGTAGCTGTAACTCAGTTCTTGGAGAGGGATGGGGCCATAGATATGGTTTACTTCTTGGAGAGGGATGGGAGTCAAAGGATAATATAGAGATTAAATTAAAAAGACTATCAATCAAGGTTGGTTTTTGCACAATTGTCTTTAAAAATGCTATTGGATTGAATGTTGTTGCAAGCTTTATCTATAACCTTTTCCCCCCGGTTTTGCAGCTTAGTGAAACTGATGAAAGCATAAAGGAGAGCATTAGTAGTATACAGAAGTTGGAGGATAAACTTGAATCCATTAATTCCGAGCTTGACTATAGCTCGGTATTATTGCCATTAGTGAAGTCATTTTTGCAAGTATGTATATATAACTTGAACATCCATATTTTTGTACATAGATATGTGTTTGATCTAAGATGTACTTTTTTCAGGCAAAGTTGAAGGAGCCAAATGAGAACCCGGTTGAGAATGGTGAACCAGCAATGTGGATGGATTATTGTTTCAGTTCCTATGATGTCAAATGTGATAGTGTTGTAGATTCAGAGGAGTTGGAAAGAGAGGTTGAACTCGAGGCAGAGAAGAGAAAGCTCGAGGAGGCAAAGCATAAGCATCTCGCCGTGTGCAAGGAAGCCTTAACTGCGTTTCAGTGCGGAAGCCACGTGAAAGCATTCCACCTAATTAAGGAGGCCGCTCTGCAGCACGACCCGGCTCCTCTCCTGCACCGTTGCCATGCTGCAATTTGCATCAAGGTGGCTGCGATCAAGGACGACCCGAATGAGAAGAGCGGGTATGTGAGGGAAGGCATTGATTCTGCTAGGAAAGCGTGGTCGCTGTCCCCGAACTCGATTGAGTTTGCTCACTTCTACATCAATCTCCTCCATGAACAGGAAGGGAGTGATGAACACCTCGGGAAGGCGGTGATTATTGAATGCGAAAGAGCGATGGCCATTGAGGATCCAATCGATCCCGCTGAGGAGTGCTTTGAGGAGGATCAGCAGATGCACCCAACCGCTGGAGGCAGGATTCGTATCATCAAGATGCAAATTTCTTCGATCTACGGACATTCAGCAATGAAGAATGTAAAGGACAGGGAATATAGTGGGGGGGAATATAGTGGGAGTGGTAATGATGAATGGGATTATATCCAGGATGAGCACATCGACTTAGAGGACCTCTGGTAGATACTTCCATTTGGTCTAAATGTTTTTCTCTTTTACCAAGTCCCATCTGTTGTGCTGAGAATGATTTCCTTCCCTACCATATGAGCCCAACTAGCAGAATACATTTGCTTTCTCAGTCTAAATGTATGAGCAAACATGTAGTACCAGTGGTTTTGATGCTCTTTTGTGGTGGTGTATAGCAGCGAAGACTTTTAGACTAATCGCTCTCAGTCATATCAATGTCATTTTTTAAGAAGAATGGACTGGATGACTAAATTGTACTTGAATTCTGTTGCAGTTACTTTTTCAGAATTTAAATTGATGATGAAATGGCTAAGTTATAAACCTTGTTGGAGAAATATTCTATATTGAATGAGAATTGTCTGGTGACTTGGTACAATGCTTTTAGTTAAGTTCAGTTATCTCAGTGTGTATTGGTTGTGCTGCTTGCAGTTTGATGGTAGTGATTCAGCTGAAAAAGCCTTATCGTTGTTCATAACTCAAGATGAGGATGGCTGTTTATACCAAGCCACTGATATGCATTAGATGACAAATTACAATTGTTGTAGGATTCTGGCTTTTGGATCTGTTTCTGCAGGAAATGTGGCTGGAAGGACAACATTAATGTGAGTTTGCCTCTTTCAAATTTTATAGTGATTTTCAGATTCTTTTTATATAAAAAAAAACTTGTTTATATGTTCTATTATTGATAGATGATTTCGAAATGTCCAAATGACTCTTGATTACCAATCCTATTTGCGGATCATTAGACTCAGATTTGTTGCATTTTGGTTACAGGCCTTTGCTGATGTTAAGTACCCCAAAAAGATGATGAATGGAGTCTCTAAAGTCAAGAAAAGGGAAATAACAGAGGCGTTGCTTGGTATTGAATCTCCTTGTAACGAGGTAGGCGCAGGCACGGAACCCGGATTGAAAATCGGGGTAGGCTAAAATACCCTTATACAATGAACAAAATTTTAAATGTTACTAATATCACATATATACACACCTAGAAACAAAATTAATAAAGAAAATTATATAATAATAATAATAATAATAATAATAATAATAATAATAAACAATTTTTTTTATGAATCGAAGCAACTGGGAGTGTAGGAGTGAATCATAACATCGGCTAGCCAATCTCTACGAGGAATACAGGACCAAATGAAAGTTGATTCACAGATTTAAAATAAAAAGAAAATAAAAAGGACAGGGCCAAGGCTCTACGAGGAGTACAGGACCAAATGAAAGTTGATTCACAGATTTAAAATAAATAAAAAATAAAAAGGACAGGGCCAAGGGGGAATCGAACTCTGGGTGCTTAGAATATAAGCAAAATGGTCTTTTACAAGAAACCAACTGGACTACTGAAACTTTGTGATAGCTATTACTTATAATTATATAACTTCTTAGATTTTGGGGTGGGCTGCAGCAAAGCCCAGCCCACCCCACCCCTGGGTCCGTCCCTGGGTAGGCGTACAAGTTTACTGTCAGTTTATTCAATTTTGAGAGTGTGGATACCTTTTTGTGTGACCAAGAGTTTTCCAAACAATTTGTTATCGGTTTGTCCCTGAATCATTTTTATGTGTGATCCTTGGCATTCTAATATTTATTTATTATTTATTATACTCTTTTAACCATTGAAAAGCAATCTCAGTCTTTTTAGATTAAAAAAAAAAATTATGCATTTTCTCCCAGTTTCTTTTGGAGGTTTATATTCATGAGTTGTTTTATTTGCTGTTGCTGTTTTGTTTTGTTTTTGCATGAAAATGATATTTCTTGAACAGGGTTGTAATTTGATCAGTAGGTTTTTTCCCCTCATCTTGAAAGGGCAGCTTGTGGAATAAGATTATTTTGCTTGTGGAATAAGATTATTTTAGATGCTGCCATTTGGTAAAGAGTTTTATTTTTTGGTTACCTAAAAATAGAGTTCAAAACGAAGTGTTGGATAAAAACATGGACACTCTACTTCCTTTCAGGAACCTTAAAAACGAAGCAAAGTTCTTGAATGCTGGAGAAAGGGTCAGCTTAGTTAAGTGAGAGCAGCTGGGAGTGAAGAGATTTTGGAATTGAATTAAATTAATCTATGACATCAATAATTTTTTGTGATGTTTATAATAGTTTAGACAACGGTCAAATATATGGACAAATGTGAAACTATTGGTTCGGAAGGGAAAAAAACACGCGCGTTTAAGGGAAAAGGGTGAGATCTAAATTCTTAGAAAAAAAAAATTGAGGGTTTCCGAATTCGGAGGTAATTTTTAATTTATTTGCATGACTTCTCATATTATTTTTGGTCACTTTTCATTAATTACATTTTTAAGTCCCAATTAATTTTTACTTTGTAAATTTCAGGCTTTGTATCAATATTGGTTTAATATGGTATAGTTTGTACATGAATTGGTCATTTCTAAAGTTCATATTATTTTTGGTTCACTGCTACATCAGAGAGGCGAAGGTAATCCTGCAGACCCAGCTCAGAATCAAAGTATTGCTAGTTCAAAAGGATTCGAGGCTCGAGCCATCTAAAAATGGATCCCGATGCATGAATATTGAGACCTTGAACATCAGGCAGAGCCTCATGGAATGCAAGTGAGCCAAATGCCCACTCGCTCAGCAATGGCTGTTCAAGTACCAGGGACCACTTGATCGATGCAGTTTGTTCTTCCCCACCTTTGCCCAGGTGAACGTGTTTGTTAGTCCTTTGGTGGTCTTCATCTTCTTCACTAAGCTCCTTGTTGGATATTTGTGCCCAGGTGAACATGTCACTGCTGTTAGTGGAGTTAATCCGAGAGTATGTGTTTTCAGTGGCGGATCCAGAATTTTGTTTAGGGGGGGCTAAATTTTTTTTTGAGAAAAGAGACTATACACAAGTACACAATATATAAGAATACATAATTTCATAGGAAAGGAGATTGCAAAAGTTTTGAGTTCATTGAGATGAACAATGAAAAATACTTGGTTTTGGACACAATTGGCTCAAGGATTTGTCTCTGGGTTTTTGGAAACAAGCTTCGTGGGTTAATATCATTGACTTCAACCTTCTGCTTAACTATGAAATTTTCCGTGCTTTTGAACGAATGTAAGTGAGGGGCAGAGGTTTAGGGCAAAAAAATTAAAGAAAATCATATTTTCCGTCTGTCCGTTTGTGTAAAAGAGAAAATTGGCTTATGTATTTTGATGTTTTTAAAAATATAGAATTTTGTGTAAAAGAGCAATGGATTTTCGTAAAATAAAAAAAAGGTTGAAGTAGTTTTTAGAAATACAAAATTTTGTGTAAAAGAAAAAAAAAGGCATGTTTTAAAAATATAGAATTTTGTGTAAAAGAGCAATGGTTTTTCGTAAAAAAAAAGAGGTTGAAGTAGTTTTTAAAAATACAGAATTTTGTGTAAAAGGAAAAAAAAAAAAGGCCGATGGTTTTTAAAAATACAGAAAAAAAGGGGGTCAATGGGAAAAAAATCAGGTAAAAAAATGCATGGTGGGGGGGGGGAATGGGATTCGATCCTAGGTTGGCGCGCTCCCATTTAATCCCCTCCGCAGCTTTACCATTGAGCCAATTGAGCTTAGTGTTTCACACTCACTTCATTTATATTTATTACAAAAAAAAACAGTCGATATATAAAACATTATATACCTTTTTTTTGGTGTGTGTGTGGGGGGCTTCAGCCACCTCAAGCCCCCCCACAGATCCGCCACTGTGTGTTTTCAATCTTTTCTAGCTGTACACGTTTAGTTTCATCGCTTTATTAGGTCTAGAAGTTTATTTGTGTGCATGTTCTTGTTTGTTTCATTGAAATCAATATTTAATAATAGGAAGAGGAGGAGCAGTTATTTTCTGGCCGAAAGGATGACACACGAGCATCAGAAGCTTCACATAGGTCGTGCAAGAGGAGGAAGATATGTCCTCTCGTGGTTGAGGTTTGATTTATGTGTTTATCTTTTCATCTACTTTTTGCCAGTGTCCAGATGTGGATTGAAGAATTTGAGTAATGATGTGGAACGGTGCTTATCATTCCCAATACTTGTTTCATGAATCCTGATGCATTAAAATCCTCAGTGTGTAGAGGAAAGACTCCGTGGATTATTAAGCAGCATGATATGATGATGATTTCTATACAGGTCAGTCTTTCTTCTACTGAAATATATATCATTTTCACTGATGTTGCTGGAATTAGATTTATATGGCCATTATAGCATTATCAGGGGACTCACAATGGCATTTTAGTAATTATAGGTGTGAGATCACGAGATTGATTGTAATGTCCTCCTCGAGGGTTTCCATTCATTGATATAACATATATATAGGTTACATAGGAATTGGGCCTTAACGGGCTTTTAGCCCACTATACAATATGAACCCTATGTAATCTATCAAACCCCCGCAGTCGAAACGGGAGGTGTCCGTACAGTGAGACTGGAACGAAAATCAATGAACAACTGTCTAGGTAAACCCTTGGTGAATATATCAGCGTACTGATAGGAGGACGGGACATGTAGAATGCGGACATGTCCAATGGCAACCTTGTCCCTGACGAAGTGGAGATCAAGCTCAATGTGCTTCGTGCGTTGATGCTGGACGGGGTTGCTAGCCAGGTAGACGGCGGAGACGTTATCAGTGTAGACCAGAGTGGCCTTCTGCAAGGGGCAACGTAGCTCAAGCAGGAGATTGCGGAGCCAAGAGCACTCGGAGACAACGTTGGCAACGCCCCTGTACTCGGCCTCAGCGCTGGAGCGAGACAAGAGTGTCATTGAGGAAGACACAGTAACCAGACGTGGAGCGACGTGTGTCTGGGCAACCACCCCAATCCGCATCAGTGTAAGCCACAAGGTCAAGCTTAGAGGAAGGAGTGATGGTGGTGCCGAGTTCAAGGGTGCCGCTGATGTACCGAATGATCCGCTTTAATGCCTGAAAGTGAGGTTCCCTAGGGGCATGCATGAACAAGCAGATCTGCTGAACGACATAACTGATATCGGGCCTGGTGAAAGTGAGATACTGAAGAGCACCAGCAAGGCTCCTATACAATGTCGGATCGTCAACCAGAGGACCAAAATGAGCACTGAGCTTGTTGGATATATCGACTGGGGTGGCGACGGGATTACAGTTGACCATCTTAGCTCGAGCAACAATCTCAGCAGCATACTTACTCTGGGAGAGAAAGAGACCAGACGCATGCCGCTGAACAGCAACTCCCAAGAAGTAAGACAGCGGACCCAGATCAGACATGGCGAATTCCGCACTCAACCTCGAGATGATGGACGTTCGAAGAGCATCAGAAGAGGCTGTGAGAATGATGTCGTCTACATAGAGCAGCAGGAAAGCCAAGTCCGAGCCTCTGCGATAGATAAACAGAGACGTATCCGATCGGCTGCCAGTGAAACCCAAGCGGAGCAGATGAGAAGCAAACCGCTGGAACCATGCCCGTGGAGCCTGTTTCAGACCATACAGAGAGCGCTTGAGGAGACAGACATGCTGTGGACGCTCAGCATCAGCAAACCCCGGAGGCTGAAACATGTAAACCGTCTCATTCAGATGACCATGCAGAAAGGCGTTCTTGACATCCAGCTGATGGATGCCCCAGTTGCGCGACAGAGCCAGACTTAGGACCACTCGGATAGTGGCAGGCTTGACCACAGGGCTGAAGGTCTCATCACAATCAATACCGGCCTGTTGAGATCTACCGTTAACCACCAGACGGGCCTTGTAGCGCTCCAATGTCCCATCAGAGCGGAACTTGTGACGGAAGAGCCACATACAACGAATGACGTTCGCCTCAGGAGGGCGAGGCACAAGAACCCAAGTACCATTCTTCGTAAGGGCCCTGTATTCGTCGAGCGTAGCCGCCTGCCAATTCGGGTCTAGGAGGGCTGTTTTGTGGGAGGTGGGAACGGGGGAGAGGGAGGTCTGGGTGGAGGCAGAGGGTGAAAGGGAGTCGGGAAAGATGGGGGCAGGAGAGGCTAAGGACGCGGGCGCGCCAGCACGGGACGTGGGTGCGCCAGCACGGGACGCGGGCGCGCCAGCACGGGACGCGGGCGCGCCAACTTGGGGCGCGGGCGCGCGTAGGGGAGGCGTGGATGTTGGTGGAGGGGATGTGGGGTGTATAGCGGTTTGATGGTCGGTGGTCATGGAGACGATCTGTCGGGGTCTGAAGACACCGGAGACGCTGCGGGTGTGAGGTCTGGTGATGGATGGTGGCGGGGGGGGGGGGTGGGGGTGGGGGAGGGGGAGACGCGGGAGCACCGGGAGAGCTCTGGGGAAGAATGAAGTGAGGAAATGGTGACTCAGACTCTGTGGACGACATAGGGGGTGTGGGAGACGCGAAGGGAAATCGCGACTCATCAAAGGTGACATGGCGAGAGAGAATGATCTTGTGAGTCTTGATATCGAGGCAAATGTAACCGCGATGATCAGACGGGTAGCCAAGAAAGACACAAGGGGTGGAACGTGGGTGAAGCTTGTGGGGGGCGGTGGATGACTGATTAGGGAAGCATAAGCAACCAAAGGTACGAAGGTGATCATATATAGGCATAGTGCAATACAATGCCTGAAACGGTGAACGATGGTTGAGGGTGGTTGAGGGGAGTATGTTGAGGAGGTAGCATGTGGTGGCCAAGGCATACGGCCAATAAAGGAGGGGAATAGATGCGTGGAAAAGAAGGGTGCGCATCATATTGGTAATGGTTCGGATGATTCGTTCGGCTTTGCCATTTTGTTGAGAGGTGTAGGGGCAGGACAAGCGATAGGAGATCCCATTGGTATTAAAGAAAGTGTGAAAATCCTTGTTGTCAAATTCGCGGCCATTGTCGCATTGGAAACACTTGACAGAGGCGTGAAAATGTGTTTTGATGTAAGCGTGGAATTTGGCAAAGATAGGGAACACTTGAGATTTAAAGTGCAAAGGGAAAACCCATAAGAAGTGTGTAAAATCATCCAGAAACAAAAGGTAATACTTATGACCATCCTTGCTAGGCACAGGAGATGTCCAAATATCACTATGAATAATATCAAAAGGTGCGAAAGTAGCGTTTAAAGATCGCTGAAACGGAAGTCTGGCATGCTTGCCTAACTGACAAGACGAACATAAACTAGAGCGGTGCTCTTTATTACAAATGACAAGACTCTTAGAACGAAGTAAATCTAAAACTGCAGGACTGGGATGACCAAGACGAGCATGCCAAAGACTGGATGATGATGTCGAGAGGGCGACTGGACTTGACGGGCTGGATGGTGAGGGCGACGACACAGGATAGAGCTCCCCGGTGCTATTACATCTCAGGCGAGTAACCCCCGTAGTAAGATCCTTCACAGAGAAACCAAACGGATCAAACTCAAGAGAAACATTATTGTCAGTGGTGAACCGACGGACAGATATGAGGTTTTTGACAAGTTTGGGGGCAACCAGGACATTGTTAAGGTGCAAAGGGTTGGTAGGGGTTGGTAGTGTGGTGTGGCCAATGCCCGAAGTAGCAAGGCGACCACCGTTGCCGACGATAATAAAATGAGCAGGACCCTTAAAAGAAAGAGATGAGAGAGTACCTGAGGAGTTCGTCATATGAGAGGTAGCGCCAGTGTCCATGTACCAAGCACCGTCAGGGGGTGTCAGCTGCATGGAGGAGAAGGCAGTGTGCACATCGGTCGGGTATGCCTGATCAGACGACGGGCGGGGAGCGGGACCCAACAAGCCTTGCTGACGGTTGGGATACGGGGCTGGTCCACGAAACGATGCACCGGGGTAGCCATAGGGCATCCAAGGAGGGTAGCCGGGGTTGGGGTACCAAGAGGGGGGGCGGGGGTCGTAGTACTGCGGACGGCCATTGCCGCGACCATTGCCGCGGCCGCCGCGACCTCTGCTGCGGCCGCGGCCGCTGCTGCCGTCGCCGCCCCTTGGTCGTTGGTGGTCGTTGCTGCGGCCAGGCTGTAGGGCAAGCTGCTCAATGAGATCACTGGATGAGACCAACGCCGTCTTGTCTTTGGCGGCGTCGGTTGTCTAACGTTGAAGGCGAGTCTCTTCCAGGATCAGTTGAGACCGAGTCTTCTCGAATGTAGGGAGAGGCTCCGTCTGCTGAATATGAGTAGCCGCAGCGTTGTATTCAGAAGGGAGACCAGAGAGAACCTGAAGAACAAGACGGGTGGCACTAGGTTTGGAGTCGACAGCTTCGAGCTGATCAGCCAGGGTCTTGATGTGCTGACAGTAGGCAGATATCGACGGAAAGGATGAAAGCTTGCAACTTGAGAATTCGTGCTCGAGATAGACAACACGGGTGGACTTGTTGTCTTGAAAGAGATCCTGAAGTTTCTTCCAAGCTTTCAAGGCGTCGTCTTTGGGGTCAAGGATGGTGGTCAATAGATCTTTGGAGATGGTGTTAAAGATCCATTGAAGAACAATGGTGTCAAGCTGAGCGAAGAGATCGTCGTCTTCGCTTGTAGGGCGGGTAGCGGAGGAGTCAATGTGGTGGAGGACTTTATGAGCCTTAACATGGGTCGTGAAGAGGTGCGACCACATGGTGTAGGTGCTGGACTCATGATCAAGAATGATAGGGATGCAATTTTTGATGTTGGAGATGGTTAGGGCGGAATGGAAGGGCGGCTTAATAGGGTCGGTAGGTTGTGGGTTAGCCATTGGTTTTTGGATCTTAGGCTCTGATACCATGTGAGATCACGAGATTGATTGTAATGTCCTCCTCGAGGGTTTCCATTCATTGATATAACATATATATAGGTTACATAGGAATTGGGCCTTAACGGGCTTTTAGCCCACTATACAATATGAACCCTATGTAATCTATCAATAGGCCAACTCTCCCTTTTATATATTCAAGCAAGGTTCATGAATTCGGGCTTGGGAGGCAGATTAGAGTATGTTCAACCTCAATCGGATAAAGTTCACATTAAATGCTCGGAGGGAATGCCTAAGCAGGATCTGTTGAAGGAGCAACTCAATTGCTGGAATCAGGGAGGGAACTTTAGGATCAAAGTAGTTTATGAGCATTATAGGAAAAAATCAACAAACAAGGCTTGGAGCACTGTTGTCTCGTCTGGGACACTAAATTATACCCAAGCACTCTTTTATCCTTTGGCTTGCTGCTAGGAAAAGGCTAGCTACAAAGGACTTGGATAAGGATAAGTACAAGGGAAGTTGATCTAACTTGCTCATTATGCAACATTACTTCCGAGAGCCATGGACACCTTTTCTTTGCTTGTAATTTTTCTTTGGATGGGCTGCTGGAGGGAAATTATTAATGGAAGTTGATGGGTTTTGATCTCTCAACCGATCGATTTTGATATTCTTACCCTAATTTATTGTACATTCAATTCCTGCAAATCTGCCATTGTAACTTCTGCAAGACTCAAAATCTGCCATTGTAACATCTGTAAATATTAGATATAGATTTAATATGATATATAAAGATTTAAATATAGATTCCAAGGATTTCAAACATAATATTTGAGAAAAGAAGAAAAATAAAGATTTCAAATGTAATGACATTTATTACATTGCAATTAAAAACAAATAAAATACAATTTGTTTTCTTTCTAACAACCTTGAAATATAAGCCTATATTTTGGGGGTAAAAGGGTAATTTTGATTTACTTCATAGATTTTTAATCAAAAGTGATGATGTGTGATGTTTTTTAAATGAAGAGAAAATGGTACTAAATATACCATTTCTCTTGACCCATTGCAAAAATAACCTTCCCCCAGCCCAATTTGCAGAAATGTCAAAAAGGCCCAATAATTTACAAAAGTAACCGGTTGTGGGAACCTGTTACTGCGGGTGAACTTTCAATTGCAAATTGGAAAGAGAAAATGGTAAAAAGAAGACATCGCATCACGATAATCTCTCATACTCATCATTTCTAAAACCCATAGAAATTCAAAAGACTTGGAGGAGAATACCACCATTGCCAAAGCTTGGAGGGAGCACCTGGTGCGACGCCGGAACCGAGAGAGAGAGGTTTTTTGTGACGTCGGAACCGAGAGAGAGAGGGGGGGGGGGGAACCACCATTCAAGGGAGGGACGACCCGACATTGGAGAGAGACGACAGTTGGTGCCCAATCCGCCATTGAAGAGAGGTTATCCCCCATTTTCTATCTCTAAGCTTTCTCCTTTTGTGGCAATTTGGGGGTTTGAATGCATGTAAATTCGATTTGGGGCCGGTGGGAAGAATTTGGTGAATGGGGTTAGAAATTTGTGAAGAGGAAACCCTAATTGTATGTGTGGTGGGCGGTTTGGGGATAGGGGTGGAGATTTGTCATTGATGCTAAGTTGGGGATGAAATTGAAGGTCCAAATAAGGCAGAAACGATTAGACAACCCCCATGAAAGGCTGAAATTTGGAATTTGATAACTCGTCAATGACGAGCGGAGTCGTTCTTGTGGATAGGGAAAACGATTGAATGGCTAGGTATAGGAAATTCTGGGTTGGCATCGATTTGGGGAAGTAGGGGACAACACATATGACTTGTCTTCGATTAGTTATAATGGATAGTGTCTTTGAAAAACTCATGGTTTTAAACAAACCATGATGCTCGATGTAGTTTGGATAAATCTACTTAGGTACTCATGGTTTTAAAAAATTTCTCGCATAAGGGATAATGAAGATGATATATACAAGATTTTAGAGGATTAGGGATTAAAGGCTAGCAACCCATTTGAGGCCATAGTTTCAAGTCCCATGTGCTAGTTTGTTGTTGGTGTTGTGGTAAAGTGTTGTTTTTGGACCCAATCACACTCGTGATCAACCTTTTGCTGCCTAACTATATGCTCATGATTCTTATGATATGAAGTTCTTTGAGTTTCGTTACTCTTGTACGTTGAATAAAAAAACGAAGATCCTCAAACCATCTGATGTCTTAAAGCAATCATATTCAGTTGTTAATGGTTTTTCGTGGCATTTGTGTAGTGTTGTCATTTGGATAATGTTAAATTTTCTGGCAGAAACATTATTTTGTCTGGCTAGGCATTTGTATATACTGGAAAGTATTATTGCTGAAATGAGTATTATCTGAATGACAGATTAAGGACAATGACAAAATCGAAAGAAAAAAAGGTCGCGACGCCGTCGAGCAAGAAGGTATCACCTGTTATCACTTCTGAGACAGATTAGGGGTCTTATTTATTTGTCTTGGTGATGTCAACAGTGTGGGCTTGTGTGATATTTGTGAAGGCGACACAAGCCCTTCCTCCGACAAATTATTTTAGAGGGAGGTCGAACCAGTTCTCCAAGATAGCCATGCTGAAAGGAATGGACGATGGCCTAGCTGCGGCTGATTGACAAATGTTGAAGGACAGCAGGCTAGGGGGCATTGTAAAGATCGGAACCAATGTGTCGTATTGCCCAACCCTGATCCATTACTTCCTCGAGAAGCAACTGACTTATGTTGGTTAGGAAATGTTGTTGTTCGTTGTGTTAGGTTGACTTGATAAACTTGTGAGCATTTCGAACTTTTGGAACCTTGTGTTTTTTACTACATATGTATATTGTCGAGACTTGGTTATATTTATTATAGATGGTTGTGGCTAATGTTGCGTTATTATGCATTTTGTTTGGGTGTACTTGTCGTTTTTCTTATGGTTGACAGTTTCTGAGATATATAAAACATGGTAAGGGATTGCTTGTTATCGGCTTAGTATTTGATGAGATTGGCTAGGGAAAATATTATAGTGGCTAGTAAGTACAAAACCCCGTACATATGTGAAACTAAACGCCCAGTTATGCACAAAATAAATGACCAAAACCCCAAAGTTTCCCTGATTGACATGCATACTACCAAAATACTACCTTCCTCAACATACCCAAAAGATGCGGCATCCCACTACACAATCATATAATCGCCTATCCACGCCACACTTCCTTAAGTCCTCAGTGTTAGTGTTCACTACGAATTTTTTCCACCTTGATACAAGGCTCTTCCCAATAAGCTCGGATGTTGCCTGTCGATCGTGGTTGTGTCTAACATTAATGCCGCATGTGTGCTTCTGCACAAACTTCCGCAATTGCCACTTTGTATCCCTGTGTATGTCTAGATATATTCCGTTGATGACTAGGATTTCACTTTGCCTGGCTAGTAACTGAATTTCTGGGTTTTATTCTTCCAACTTGACGTACGGCACATCCACTTGCACTCGGGATCGATGCACACTACGGAGTAGACGTCCGGCGACGACCTCTTCACATGTGTGTCAAAACAGCCCTTCCAACCATGGAGCGACTTCCATGTTGGCTTCCACCTTCGTTCACGGAAGCGTACAAAGGAAGAAGTCATGTGCCATCGCCACCCCTTGAGTTGCAGTACTTGAAAGCATCCCAATCACTTTCATCATCCACTTGAATCGGATAACATCCCTCCGTCTTCGTATCGAGTAGATATTTCAACTCCAACTCATATCACCTCGGGTCAACCGCGAGCTTCTCCATTATCTTGCTCTTGACGGACCCAAACAACATGGTCTCATCTATGAGCATTATTTTGTGGGCGTTTTGACCTTGATACACCCATCATCCTCCGAGATGCTCCCATCGACCATTGCAAACGAGAGTAAGTAATACCACCCCTTTCTCCCCTGCGAAATAATGAGGTTAAGATGGTCGATCCTCTCAGTATCGGTTAGAGGTAAGGGAAGGATGGAGAAAATCCATTATTGTGAATACAAAACATAAACCATACTTACCCATATTCGTTGAGGTCTGGATTTTGCAGATGGCACGTGTATCCCTGTCTATGGCTACATATCTTCGGTTGATGACTAGGATTTCCCTTTGCCTAGCTAGTAACTGAATTTCTGGGTTTTATCCTTCCAACTAGACGTTAATGGCAGCCATGTGGAAGAATCAGATGTTTTGCACTTTTTGTGTCCACCTGGCGAGCTCCCCCATCTTCTTTTATACTCCCTCTGAAAACCGATAAAATCCCCATGTTTTTTCCCTCCATTTTGCCTTGGCGTGAACTGTTTTTGTGAAAAGGTAACACTCTCTCCCCTAGCATTTAATGCTTGTCATTCCAACCTTCCACGCCCTCTCTCCACCCTCTCTCACAGACTCACTGTCACTCTCTGGAGCCATTCCTTTTTTTATTTTATTTTTGGCCAAAATGATTATCCTCCCTCACTCTTTCCATTCGACATGTGTCCATTTATTTCCCACCTTTTCCATTGTGTAACCGGCAACCTATGGTAACCTGTTCCCTTAATTTGCAAGAATGACATTATGTCATTCCTTTACCAATTTTTTGGGTCCGGGTCATTTTTGCAAAGTGGTTCATGAATTGGTATATTCATGCAAAACAGCCTTAAATGAATGTATTTTCAATGTTGTTTTTTTCGCAAACTACTATATTTAAATGGTGATTGTCGCAAAATTAAATTTAAAGGTGGTTTCCTGCATGCTACTCACTTCTTAACAAAATAATTGACCTTTTGGCCACTTTTTCTTGTAACAAAATATTTGTCCCTTTGAACCTAATTAATGACAAAAATTTCTAATTTTATCAATTCATCCCATTAATTGTATTTGATTTTCAATCAATTCTATTAATACTCCAACTTCTCATACTATTTTTTTTTCATTGTTCCATTTTTTTCACATTATTTATTTGCTAAATTTTTAACTATTCTACTTTCTAATTGTGGCTTTCTTAAGCAGTGTGATTTCGCCTTTAGATTAATGATATGCATTTTTTAAGCTATAACCATCCAATATTGTGGACAATATTGAAAACTTGATTTTTCAAATTGAGGTAAAAATTATACTTTTTATATCAAAATGTGTGTCATAAAAAATTATAATACAGGATACTAATTTAATATATAATAAATACTCCCTCCGTTCGGCAAAATTTTTCGTTTACTATTCACGAAGGGAGTACCTTATTTACTAGGAAGTACTGTGATATTGGAACCTGCATGCAGCTTCCAACTTCCCTATATTACTTTCCTTCTTTTACTTCACTCTTTGTTGCTCAGTCACCCAGCTTACTCCCCACCGACAACAACATGTGTCTATATCCCTATCTTACAAGATGTATAAGTCCAACCCAATTACAAAATCCCTGAAATAGAAGGATGGAACTTTTTAACAGAATAAGTACCTTCCAATTCCAGGAAACATTTTGCCATTAGGAACAAGAAAACAATTTCTTGCAATCACATAAGATTCGAGCATTCTTTCATTCACAAACAAAGTACCTGAACCGCATAATGAATTACAGACTCATAACTGAATGCCAAAAAAATTCAGCTTCAAAGCAAATTACACAAGGTATTGAAATGAAATTAGTAAATACATCAGTCTATTAGACTAAAAGAGCGGCCATTATGGGGTTCGAACTGGGGACCTATGGGTACTACCCACAAGTCCTTTCCGGTGAGCCATTCCGGAATGGTTAATTCAACTCTCTCCTCTTTCAAACAAAAAGCAAAATCGCACGGACTGACTAAAGCGTAAGATGGACAAAAAAAACATGGCGCGGAGAGTGATTACCGGAATTAGGATAATTAGCATTGAAGCACAATATCCTACCAAAAAAAGCATTGAAGCACAATAAGAAGCAACAGCTAGTCGACGAAGCCGCCGCAGCTGCCATGCTGGTCGAACTCCTTCACCTATGTCAAATCCTCAAATTCGCTAGTTTCTGTTCGAATCCTCTGCCTGTTTAAATCCTCAAATTCTCTAGTTTCCTTCACCTTTGTCAAATCCTCATATTCGCTAGTTTCGATCTAGCTGTTGTTCAAATTAGCTCCTGTACAATTAAAGTTGAATGAGCAACCTGCAAATAGAACCCATTCAATCTTCCAGTCTCTGCACTCACACCCAACATATATAAAAAATTTCATTTCAAGCTCTATATTCCTCAATTCAGTTCAATTTTTCATTTACAAATAACATAGAACCTATACATACAAACTGCTGCAGTATTTAGCCATGACTCAATCCTTATGCTTTCATTGACAAAATGCAATGCAATTCAATTATAGGTAGTAGCAATTCCTCACATTCAAATCATAGGAATCCGCAATTCAATTAATTAAAGAAATACCTTGAGAGTGCTGATTGGAGACCGCTCGATGTTCTTCGACCTGAATTTCCAATTCACGAGACGAAAATCCATAGCCTTTAACCCTAATTTTATAGAAGAAGACGTGGCAATGGAGATTGAAGATGCGGCTGGCGATGGAAGGGAAATGATCGAGGAGGATGGGCTTGATGCGGGAGATCGAGGAGTTAAGGCTCGGCCCTGGATCTGAGTTCTCGGCGTCAAGACGACTGGGAATGAGGTGCGAGGACGAGCGAGAGGGCGAGGGCTTCAGGAAGACGGGATTTGAGAGATGTGAAGGCAGCCATGGCCGGCGACTCGATCGAAGCTTCGCCTACATATCCGGCAAGGACGAGAGAGAGCATGTGACACCAGTTTACAATTTGGGAAAGGGTATATAAAATGGACAGTTTTCTAATTTGTCCAAAAAGTTGGATAATTTATCAATTTGTCAAAAAAAAGTGTCTGTTTACCAAAAAATTTCGAAATTATTTGGGTGTCACTATGTACACCGCAAATTCGGATTAAGGATTTGCACGTCCTTAAGGACGTGCAAACCCTAGTTAGGGTTTTGCGTTTAGGGTTAGGGTTTAGGGTTAAGGTTTAGGTTTTCCGACGGTTTTGTAATGTTAATTGATAAAATTGAAGTGTGTAGCTAGTGGATTTGAAGGATTTAGTGTCAAATTAAATAGAACACAAGAATTGTTAAGGTTTTCATTCGGATAATATGCGAATAACGTTAAAAGGAACAGAAAAAAAAAGGTTTACATTCATAATTTTAATAAAGTTGTGGAATACAATCTAGGAAAATAGTAAAGGACGGCCGGACTCGGCACGTAAGGCTCTAAATCTCTCAATCTGAGCTTGAAACGGAGCATCCCATCCTTCGACGCTCGGATGATGATGTTCGACCCATTCTAGCGGAGGCGGCGGAAGAGGAGCGTTAGGACGCAATCGATCAGATCTATGAGAACAAAAATTTAGAGTTAGAGTATTGACATATGTATGAAAAGCATGAATAGGTAATAAAAAAGACGTTTGAAGTCGTACCGCGGCAAAATGGTCTTGGTTTCCGATGCAGGCTACACCAAGAGTTGCTGATTGAGGGTTGTTAGCAGGTGTCGGCGAGATCATGGGGAGACATATGAACAGATGATGCCAAGCTATGACGACGAGAGGAATCTGATATACCGTCGCAAATACTAAACCCATAATGGGTAGCTCTATCCACCGTCTCCTATCACCATGCACATCTCCCGCTCATCTCTGGTAGTCGACGAACTGATGGAATGGGTACACTCCCGTATAACAACCAGCGTACAGATCGGCGTGATCCTCCAAGTGATTGCATAGTAACGTTTTGAGTTTTGGGAAAGTAGTCTCGTTGATCGGTGATGTCAAAGCCGCCAAAGCACGGTAGCCACAATGACCATCTCCAACAGTGTCCCTCACCGTCTCAATATGACCGAGCATGAAGGGATCAACGTTGTTTCGACCCCAGTTGAACCCTCCAAACACATCATCACGTCCACGTCGAGCTGAGGTCGCTTGTGGACGAGGCCGAGCAGCATTTCGAGCAGCACGCGCTTCTTCTCTCTCAAACCTTTCCCTTACCTCCTCGTATGGCAACGGGTTGGTTCTGCAGGCATTCCTCGACCCCCGAGGCCTCCCCTTCCTTCGGACGCTTGCTGATGAGGGTGGGTGCAGCTCATCCTCGCATACATCGTTGGAAGCCGTGTATGAAGGTGACAGCTCATACGGCAGTGGGGTGTCGTCGAGGTCAGTCCATGTCAAATCCATCCAGAATGGGTGGATGTCCTCGGCGGGTATCGGAGTACTAGAGTTGACGTATGCCTGAATCTCATGGACACAAGGGATCCCGTAACAAACCCTCCAATGTCGGTCCGTGCATACCGGAGGAACCTTTTCGTTCACGACGTCCTGCCACATCCGGTACAGATAATCGAAGAACTTTTTGGAGATTAAAGTCTTTACCTCATCGAAAAGGTTGACTTTATACGCCACCGTTGGCCATTTGAAGCAGTCGATCTCCAAAGCAGTTTGCAGCTCATGCAGTTGACAATCGTTGACTCTATGGATAGCATCGATCACGATGCGGAAGTCACCAGTCGATGAGTGAAGTGCCTCCTTCAGAACCTTGTGTTGACCCTCAACTCTGTACACATTGAAGTGCATACCACTAAATATTCGATATTATATCATATTGTAATGGGAGATATGAAGTAAGGTTGTACCTGTTTGTCGTACGGGTGCCGAGATGGAAGACATTATCTACGTAGCACCGTACGATGCTCCTGCTGTATGGAAGCCAAACCGACTCCAAATACGCCACCACACTGGGAATGGGTGCCATGCAGCTCGTAGCGCCCGACGACGTCGGTTGAATGAATCCTCCGACCTCGATTCGAACAGCCCCCAACAGTTGCCCTTAAAGATGTCAGCATAGTTTAAATTCTTCGTGATCTTCAGAGCAGCTTCCTCGCATCTTCTCATCACGTGTAACCAACAAAGAAGATGCTGGACGTCGGGGAAGACAACATTCAGCGCCGCCAAGAGACCTAGCTCTCGATCAGTCATGATAGCTTGAGGCTGAACCGTCCCAAGCAAGATCTGAAGTTGTCGCAACACCCATGCGTATGTGTCTTCGTTCTCTTGCGACATGAAGGCATAGGCGATGCAGTAAGTATTGCCTGAGGGTGTGAACCCGACCACCTCGCACAAAGGAATCCCATATCTGCAAGTGTAAATATGTTACTTATAAAATACTTTATAATTGGCTATATGTGCAACAATGTAATCGTAATTAAGTAACTTACGCATTTGTTTTGTATGTGCTGTCCATTATGATGACGTAATGGAACCTTCGGAGAAGGCGTATCCCGTCGGGATGCGCCAGGAAGAGGTCGCTCAAGACGTTGTCGTCATCCGGATGTTGTCTAAAGTCGTAGTAGTACCTTCTTTCCCGCAGATGGTGCAAGGTATCATGGGTCATCGTCCGACTACCTCTTTCCTCGGCGACCATCATGGCGAGCGTGTTGGTAAGGCTCTTCCTTGACGTGACGCTGGTCTCATCCAACTGCCTCAATCTGTACCCAATGGATTTTGGAGGAGTGCCAACTTCCTTCATCCACCTCGCCATCTTCTTTTCCCCCTCTGTCATTTGTCCGGCGATGGCGTGACCCTTCAAGCTCGTGGAAAGCCCGTGGTTATGAACACCATGGGTTACCGTCATGCGCCACTGACCCAGCAGAGCTTCGTGTCCGTGTAGAGAGAATGGACAACCACTTATCTTCGACTGCGTGCTCCGGAGCTTCCTCCCGCGTGGTCGGTACTCCCTAAACTGCTCGCAAGCAAGGAGAACCCCGCCTGGACGATTCGACGCCCCCGTCCAAGACCGCTTGATTACTAAAATCATGCAGTGTCTCCGACCCAACTCCTTGAAATGCGTAACCATTTCGTCACGGTCATTCCAAACCCTTGGGTCCAAGAACTCAGACGTAAAGTCTCGAAACTGTATTCACATAATTGGAAATATGAACAAAACGGAAGGAATACGAAATATGTTGACTCTACGAAACCTATCCGTACCTGGGATACTTGGAGACGAGGATTGCTTTGCGGCTCGACCATAACGATTCTAGCGGCGAAAGAATATATCGAAAGAAGTCGGACTTTGTTTTAGAGTGCGAGATCAAGATGTCCTCCTTTGCTTCAAATAGGCAATGTTGTGTTAATTGTAAGCAGAACACTAGCACGTCCTTAAGGATGTGCTAGGGTTTAGGGTTTGGCTAGGATTTTAGGGTTTGGCTAGGCTAGGGTTTAGGGTAAGGAAACTGCACGTCCTTAAGGACGTGCAGTTTCGACAAACCCTAAAACCCTAGCCAAACCCTTAAACCCTAGCCAATCTTTAAGGTAGTTGTATCAAGTATGAGAATATGGATCTCCAAGGTAGTCGCAAGAGTGTCGATCTACTTCGACAATCTGTTTCTGTGCTCCTTCACAAATCCTGAGGGAAGTTCCTAACCAAAATATGCAGGAAAACATTATAAACAACATACACAATCTGGTTTCACGTTTTCGTTATCGGGCAACCTTATCATATTAACGTTTTTGTTTTCGTTATCGGGCAACCTTATCATATTAACGTTTTCGTTTTTTATGTTTACGTTCAATATGACTCTAAAGAAATGAGAAGAGTCTACTCGAGATAGAAATAGAAATATAGAGAGATACAAAATCCGTAATATAAAAGTATAATATCAACATACAAACTGCAAAAGTACATCACTCGCCAGTTGGATGGCGTATAGCATGATCCAAAATCTTCGTCACCTCGTCCACTAGCTGCTCTATGCGAGGGTCGCCAGCCAGGGCCCTCAAATAGCCCTCGACCTCACGAAAGCGGGCTAACAGCGTCGGACGGATGACGGGAGGCTGAGGGAGGTCCACCCATGGGTCCATGCCGATCGGGTGGACGGGCGCCGGCGGGTCGGGATGGGGTGGCGTGGTCGGCAGCACGTACGGCCGGCTCTGCGACGCGTACCAAGGCAAGTAATCTGCAGTGACACCGGCCTGACAATCCTCGCTGGTGCGCATGTACTCGGCCAGCCTGTAGAAGCGACCCTCGTTCTGCAGGTCCCGCCACCTGTTGTGGCCCGGGGCAAACACGGCGATGTACCGCGCGTTCTTCAGGGTCGTGTCGCGGCAGACCTGATCCGGCGCGATGACGGCCTGCGGGATCCCCTGGACCCGTCCGAACTGCCGGAGGCACCTATCGGGCATATACGGCTCCTCCTCCCCGCAAAAGGTGATGGTGCCCCGATAGGTGGACTGATGGTACTGGCCGTCGAAGTCCAGATCACGCCCAAAAGGCATCCACCGGACCTACAATTAAACAAATCAGATGTAATTCACAGCTAAGAATTATAAGTGATATAGATAGAGTCTCGAATACATACATCATCGACGGTAAGACGGTCCACCTCGTCCCGCAGCTCCCGGATCTTCTTCAGCTTCGCGTCGTCCTTCATGCGCGGTGGCTGCTTCGGACCGATGAACTTCGCGTAGAAGCGAGGGTCATCCTTCCTAGCCGGGTCGCTGGACAAATCAGCTCGGAAGCGAGGGAAGTACGCCCATATCCAAGCCTTGACACAAAAAAGTATGTCGTTAGCATATAATTTCAATATTTGTAAACTAAAATTCTAATTCAACGGTGTCGTACCTTCAGGATCGGCGTGCAGCTGTCTATGCCCTTCGCACCTGAGCGGGTAGCCTCGCCTAGGCCCCTGTACAGACATGCGAGGGCACCTGCAACCCATGTAAGGGTGGCCGTACGTGAGATGTCCCAAATAAGGCCGAATATCCTCCATGGGATCCGGCTCTGCGACTTGTCCACAAACAACGTCGCGGCGAGAGCGATGGCCATGTACGTCCTGTGCAGAAACAGACGCTGTGCAGGGTCGTCCTCGGGCTGCCCCCCTCCCACATGCGTGCGCAGCCGATCCTGCAACCAAGTCCCCGGGCCCTCAAATATGTAGGGCTCGAATGGCTGCAAGTGAGTCGCCCGGTGGTGGAACTTCAGCAGCGGCAGCTCCACCGTAGGATCTCTCCACACCTGGTACGCACGGTGATGAATGTAAGACACAAGCAGCTCTCCCGGCGGCAATAAAGGGTCGACTTGCACAGCCGGTGCGGCAGCCTGCACAGGGATGGGCTCAGGCTCTACCTGTAGGCCCCCCTGGCCCTGAGCATGCCCCTCCTAACCGTCGTCAGCCTCCTCAACGACGTCAGGGATCACATCGTCTGCAGAGCCCAAGGAGATCGCCGCTGGTGTGGCGGAGGTCGAAGGCTCGGGCTCGTGTGTGCCGGATGTAGAAGCCTCTGGCACAGCTGAAGTAGAAGCCTCCGGCACGGCTGAAGCAGAAGTCTCCGGAACGGCTGAAGAAGATGCCTCCGGGATGGTGGGTGGAACACGAGTAGGAGGTCTACCCATGTCGGCCCGTCGCCCAGCGACTACGTCGGTGATGCAGCTACTCAAAACATCAGCGGGCTCTAAAGAAGGCTGCAACCCCATCATCGCATCGCCAGAAGGATCCCAAGGTGGCAGACCCTTCCAGAAACTGTCGTACTCGTCGGCCGGGGGGTCCCCATCGACTGCTGGTACCGCTCTACAGACGCGAGCAGATCGTCGACTGTGGCTGTCGAACTGCCGGGTATCGTCCTCTCTGGAATCTGGCTGACCGCTGCCCGGTCGGCGAACGTAACATGCCGGAGGGTGCCGTCCCCCCTCATGAGCCTCCCTGCCTGTTATTATGAAATGTATTTTATTATAATTTATTATATTATAATTTAATATAATTTATTATATTTTAATGTTTTCTTTCAATTTAAATTTATTTCTATGTATTTTATTATATTTTATTATATTTTAATGTTTTTATTTTCTTTCAATTTCAATTTATTTTTATGTATTTTATTATAATTTATTATATTATAATTTAATATAATTTATTATATTTTAATGTTTTTATTTTCTTTAAATTTAAATTTATTTCTATGTATTTTATTATATTTTAATGTTTTTATTGTCTTTCAA
The DNA here is from genome assembly GCA_037127255.1 of Persicaria tinctoria. Classification (NCBI taxonomy): domain Eukaryota; kingdom Viridiplantae; phylum Streptophyta; class Magnoliopsida; order Caryophyllales; family Polygonaceae; genus Persicaria; species Persicaria tinctoria. The sequence goes on along the minus strand of JBANSL010000007.1, from coordinate 10,449,187 downwards.
TTAGAATTTATTTTAATTTATTTTATTAAATTTTAATATTTTTATTTTAATTTATTTTAATGTCTTTTAATATATTGTAATATGTTTTAATATCTTGTAATATATATTAATCGCTTTTTTTGTTTTTCCATTAAAACTATCAAAATATATAAACTATATAGTATCTTTCAAACTATATACTAAATCTATATAATCTATCAAATTATATAGTATCTATCAAACTATATACTAAACTAATTATAATCTATCAAATTATATTATATATTAAAATCTAAACTATAATATAAAAATATAAAAATAAATCAAACAAAATAAATAAATCAAAGAACATACCGGTGGGGTCGGGACCGGCGAAACCTCAATAGTCCGCCGCTTCCGCGGCGGTTCCGCCTCCGCCACTCCGCCGCCACCACCACCACCCTCCATGGGCGCCGCCCTACCACCACCCCCGGCCACCTGCTCCACCGCCACCCCCTCCCCCAGGGCTCCACCCCCACCACCAACCTCCTCAGCCACCAGCGTCGTCGGTTCTACCACCTCCTCTCTCTCCGGCTCCATCTCTCTGTCTCGATCTCTTTCTCTTTCTCTCTCTCCGGCGACTCCTCTCTCTCTCGATTTCTCTCTCCAGCAATCTCTCTCTCGCTCTCGATTTTTCTCCGGCAATCTCTCTCTCGCTCTCGCTCTCAATTTCTCTCTGGACGAAGACGGAATGAAGACGAAGAGGCACTTCCTCTTCACCTTTTAGAAGACGAGCTTGCTTGCACGTCCTTAGGGACGTGCTTAAGCACGTGCAGTTTTGCACGTCCGGCTTCGGGTGGCTCTCACCCCCACTTGCACGCACGTGGAGATTTGCGGTGTATATAGTCAAAACTAATTATTTTGTGTTACACGTGGGAGTATTAATTAGCGTTAGAGACGAAAACGACGTGGCAGTGGGCCATGTCCTAAAGGAAAACTAGAATTAAGTCCCACCCTACACGTGTCCCCTCCTCCTTCCACCACTATTAATAACTTCCCCCAATTTGTCGCCATATTTCTCTCTCTACGCTCTCCTCGCCTCTCTCGAAGAAAACGGAAAGGTTCGTATTCATTTTCTCTTTTCCTATACACTTTCTGTCTTGTTCATTTTCACCCCCAAAAAACTTGTATTTGTTCCTTGTTTTCGGTTTTCTGAGATCTGATCTGATTTTTAAGTTGAATTTTGGATTCGGCATCGCGCGAGGTATGTTTTGTCTTCGTCACTTTCCTTCTTTGCGTTGCGAAATGGCGTTGATTCTGTTGCTTTCGACCGTTCAATGAATTTTATAAATTAAATGAGTTGCTGTTCCATCGTCGCTTATTGAAATCGAAATGGCTTGATTCCAAGTTTTGGTCATGGAGGAGTTTGAAATTTGAATTGAACCTTTTTTGTATTATTATTATTTTAAATGGAGGATATGCTTTTGTAAGATTCGCTTTTTTCCCCGCTTAGCGATAGCGAAGGGTTGTAGTTGACGATCTTATTATACTCTGTCTTATATAGGTAGAGGACGATTGTTTATGGAATCTAGGTTTTTTTATTTTCTCGGTGGAAATTACTGGAACCTATATTGCAATTGTATGCAATCAAATGTGGCTGTCACTTTCTGATAAAGCAAAAGATGATAGCATATTTCGATCATTACGCAGCAAGAATATAAAAAACTGTGTTCTCGATCCTGTACTGTTGCTTTAACGAGTAGGATCTTAATTTTCTGAAACGATTTGTGCTATTTCTTGGATTACTAATTTTCAATTGCTCAATTTTTCATTTGGCTGAGAGATTTATCTGTCATAACTTGCTTAGCAACTATGTCGACTGCGGAGCATTCAAGGGAGGACAACGTGTACTTGGCGAAATTGGCTGAGCAGGCTGAACGTTATGAGGAAATGGTCGAATTCATGGAGAAAGTAGCCAAGACCGCGGATGCTGGGGAGCTAACTGTGGAAGAGAGGAACCTCTTATCTGTTGCTTACAAGAATGTGATTGGGGCTCGGAGGGCTTCGTGGAGGATCATATCTTCCATTGAGCAGAAGGAAGAGAGCCGGGGAAACCAGGACCATGTATCAATCATTAAGGATTACAGGACTAAGATTGAGACAGAGCTCAGCAAGATTTGTGATGGTATTCTGAATCTTCTCGAGTCTCATCTTGTTGCTTCGGCCTCAGCTGGTGAGTCGAAGGTATTTTACCTCAAGATGAAGGGTGACTACCATAGGTATCTTGCTGAGTTTAAGTCCGGGGCTGAGAGAAAGGATGCTGCTGAGAGTACTTTGCTAGCCTACAAGTCTGCTCAGGTGAACAAATTATCACTCTTTCAGTGTTCTCATTCTTTGTTGATAGCATTTCCTAACATTATCACTATTCCTTATCAGGACATTGCTGTCGCCGAGTTGTCTCCTACTCACCCTATCAGGCTGGGACTTGCGCTGAACTTCTCCGTTTTCTACTTTGAAATTTTGAACTCACCTGACAAGGCTTGCAGTTTGGCAAAACAGGTAAACTATCTCCTGCAACTGACCTCTTTTTCGTAACTTTCAATCTTCTGCAGCATATGCTTTTATTTTACACTTGACCAGCTCAATGTGAGTTTAACGTAACAAATCGAGTTAGATATGAACTAAATAATTTTTATTTTGATACCCTGAAATCTGAACCCATGAAGTGATTGATCATCTTGCTATTGCAATTGCAAGCTGATCAAATTCAAGTATGTGTCTCTGTTGTGGCTACCTTTAGGAATTTCTTATTTTCCTCGGAGTGCAAGCTTGTATTATCAATTTTGAATCTCATAATTGTCTTTTACCTAATTTGCATGTTTGGTCATCCCTCAACGGTCAAAATCTATACCCATAAGTCCATGATTGTCTGAACTTCTCTATCTCTTGCCTACATCACTTTGTCAATCATCATATACTCATAATGGCTTGTGGGCAAATTCGAAACAAGATTACTATTGTTTGATTTTTCGGCTAGTGAACTTTGCTGCCTACTTATCTTCTAATGCATTATCTTGCCTCCCTACTAATTCTTGGTCCACCCATGCTTCATTTTGCACCTCTTACTGTGTACCTCGACAAAAATACTGGAAAATCAATAAAAGGAAGGAAGGAAACCTCTATATGCCTTTACTACTGTTGTGAATAGAAGAAACTATCTACGTCGTTTGTTTAGTTGGCTTCAAAAGTACACCTATGTATTATACTATTATGTATATAGGTTTAGCTGTTGTTGGTGTGAATTATTTCTTACCTCCTTGGAGTCTCAAAGTTGATATAGTGTTGGCTCTTGGCTGATTAAGTCTTCATCTTGCTTGCATATAAGCACTTCCTTTTCGATCTATCTTTGCGCTTTCATGGCTATATTGTCATTGTTCAGCTGCTTGTAGGAAGATTGTTTGCAGTCTTCTATATGACAAGTGTAAGGTTCCTTTTTCCCCTGATAGTAACACCTACTTTTGGCAGGCTTTTGATGAGGCTATCTCTGAATTGGACACTTTGGGCGAAGAGTCATACAAGGACAGTACATTGATCATGCAGCTTCTTCGTGACAACTTGACCTTGTGGACTTCCGATGCCGCGGTATTTTCCCTTCTCTTTCTTTGCATTTTGTTGTGGCCTGTATTTACGGATTTCATCAATCTACATCGAAGACCAACTATTATTACAAGATGCAACACATCACCTTCTTGGCTTCTTACTTTTTCTAGGTGTCCAACCTCTAAATCTCAGCATTAGTAATTCTCATTCTCATCTAGTTTCTACTTTGCTGCTAAAAGAACCCTCTTTTTAGTACAGGATCCTTGAGTTGACAATAGCATATATAGAGTAAGCTATAAGCACAATTACATCTTTCGGAATAAAATGCTAAATGCTAATTTTGATTTTACACTATCGTTTGCAGGAAGAGGGAGCTGATGAGATCAAGGAAGCTCCAAAGGGTGAGACAGGCGAGGCGAAGTAGGGAAGCAAGCATTCTGAAAGGACATTGGCTTGATATAACATGACATATGATCTTCTTTCATCTAAACTCACTCGCGTTTTACTGTAGCCTTAGGATTTTAAAGAGAACGTTGACAGTTGCATTCCTGGTGCAAAGGGAGGTTGTTGTCATATGCGTCTTATCGCTGTGCTTTGCTCGCCGAGTGCAGCTCTCTATCGTAAGAATATGTGATGGTAGAGTGAGAGGACATATGTGGTTCGATCATGCCTTTCACTGATCATTTTATCTTCATTTTATGTTACCTTCATGAGATTTACTGAATGGATTATGTCGTTTTCTAATATCACAATTAAGTTCATTGCTTAAATTTAGTGTTAAATCTCTGAATTCCTAATTGGAAACACTTCCATAAGCACTAATACACTTATAAATGCACATTGAGGGGCACCAAAATCAAGCACAAAAAACCTACTCAAGGCCCGGTGTACTGACAGGTAGGCTAGTTGTGGTGGTGGTGGTGGTGCGCTCGCGGGGGTGGCCATAGCACGGGCCATAGCGACTACTGAACAGGCTTCCGGCATGGAGGAGGACGAGGTAGAGCATCTGAAGCAGAGTAGATAAGATCACAAACACCTCTAGAGTCTGCAACCGCTTTCCCCTCCAACCACCTACCCTGATCTCCTTCCACACGAGGCCGAAAGCCAAGGCGGTTGTCGCCCACGCTATGGTGGCGGAGGAGGCAGCTGCGGCCATGCTGTCGAGGCGCCAGGCTCGGCTGTGCAGGAGCCCATGAATCAAAGAAGCCAAACCAAAGGATCCGGCTAGCAGCGCGAATGTCAGCATGAAGGGCGTTGTTGCGTTGCCGCCCAAATCTATCAGGCATAAAAGTGGGGATTGGCGTTGTAAGACATCTCATATTAAATTATACAAAACCGCCCATAAACTAAGGAAATTAAATAAAACCATCAACCATATAACAATTGGAGTATGTAAAATGCCTTCTTAGCAAGCTAGCTACAAAGACTCTTAGGGTAAGGGTCGAACCTGAAATTTGTGTCGCATAGACCCAATAAGAAAGTAAGACATCTCCTAAAAATTCTGTCAAATAGACCCAATAAGAAGGACAAGATATTTCCTACAAGGTTTGAATTTCCGGGGATGATTTTGATTCTATATAGTTTTAAATCAAATGAATATAAGATTTTACTTTAATTGGCTTTTAAAATCTAAGCTTTTCAACATCTACTCACCCGAGCTTTTCGGAACTTTTGGTTTTTTATTTACAAGTTTTCATTGGTTACTTAGGTTTACCAAAACACCATAAGAGCTTATTAACCTCTATTTAACACAAATAATCCATCAGTTTTAGCTATCCATCGTTTTCACCTGAAATTTGTGTCACATGGACCCAATAAGAAAGTAAGGGATTGTTATTTGCACCTTTAATTTTACTATATACACCACAAAATCAAAGGTTTTTTTTTTAAATAAACCCTACGTCTCTTAAGTCATAGGTGTGTGACTCAAGAGGCACAACTATTTTTTTCTATATACAAGCCCCTCATGAGTCATACGTCTGTACGTGGCTCAAGAGGCGTAGAGTTTATTTAAAAAATCAAAAACTTTGATTTTTAGTGTAAATAGTAAAAAATTTGAGTGTAAATAATAACACCCAAGATATTTCCTACAAGGTTTGAACATAATGACAAATAACGTAGCTTTTTGGAATTTATGATTTTGTTTTATATAGTTTTAAATGAAATGTGAGTATAAGATTTTACTTTAATTAGCTTTTGAAATTTAAGCTTTTCAAGCTCTACTCACCCAAGCTTTTCAGAACTTTTGAATTTTTATTCACAAGTTTTCATCAGTTATCCTAACAGTTAGGTTTACCAAAACACCATACGAGCTTATTAACATCTATTTAACATAAATAATCCATCAGTTTTAGCTACCCATCGGCTTCAACTACCTTATCAGATCCTCTTTTACCAAACATAGACAATCAATTAAAGGGGCATTCAATTAATGAAAGCTCGACTAAATAAACATTTTTTTCTTGTGTCATTTCACAAACAAATCTAGTAACATTTCAAAATGTATGTAGTTAATTCCAATGCTATTCAAAAACTCTATTAAGGTAACATTTTCAATTCCTTTTTCAAGAACACTCGGAAACTAGAATTAAGTGTAACGTTTAATTCGGGTGGAGATGGAGATCGAGAGCTTACGTGGGTGGTTGCGACGACCATCGATGTACTTGTCAAGGGACCAACCAGCAAGACTGAGCATGATGAGATACACCACCATGTTTACTATCAACAGAGGCCCCATGAGCCCTCTCCCTATCCTTCCATGCGCCATCCCTTACCAGATCATACCCCACCCTACCCTCAAATCTCTCAATACGCTCAGAAATGTTTCACACGGCCAGCTGAAGTTCCTAGAAAAAGAGACGATGGTGCCCAAAACGACACCGTTTAATTCAAGTTCTATTCCAGGTGGTACATTCAAGTGGGTAACGTGGAAGCATCTGGAGAGAGCTACGCCCTGCCAAAACAAAAATACCACTCCGTATTATTTGCCATGAGATATCACTTTGGATTTAGACCGACGTCATTAATTGATCAAAGTCATCTTTTTAAGTTGGAATTGGATCATGTTTTCATCCATCTATTATCTAGTAGTAGTTTTAATTTCAATATATCATTTTCATTTGGATTGAATTCTCGATGAAAGTATGAAACTTAACGGTAGATTGAAACCAAACTCCTATTTTTTTTTATTTTTTTTTAAAAAGGCAAACTTTTTTTTATGTTTGCAAGTATACACTTTGATTCATGGCAATAAAGAAAGAGAGAAGAGTCGAACTCGTAATCTATTGGTCTCTACAATAAATAAAAAAAGCTGGCTACACAGTGCTTGATGATCATTGAAGACCATGATTAGGTGACAAACTCCTAGACTTGGTCTCGGATTTGCATTGAACCAGCCCGGCGCGCCATTCATCAATAGAGTATCTAGCATGTGTGATATTCAGCCATCAAAATGGGTTCTCCGCCACCTGTTAATTTCACAAAGGCACAATGGATCCAGAGGTGGTCTTCTGTCTGCACCATGGCCACAGTAATAACACAACCACATTCTGGTTGTAACATCCTCTGGAGCGCATCTTTGTTCCAGATTCGGTGAATGACCGAAGCACCGATGATGGAAAAGGTCGGTCCCTGTGGAGCAAAAGCATTAGTTTCAATTCCAAAGAATTCCTAGAAATTGGAATGGAAAATCTGGATACCAGATATAGATTCATGGACACCTAACTTGATGGCAAAAACGAGTGAAATAAATAGTAGGTATGGAGAAATACACCGGATGACCCAAGTGCATCCCTTACTGTTAAAAAGGGATTTTAATGATAAAATTACAATACTCAGTTTAAACTCATCAACTAGAATTTAAGGATTATGATCTTTCTTATCCTACAATGCCCATCCTAGTCATCATAAATTAGAAAAGGTCAGGACTCATCTTAGCCAGAGAAAAGATGTATGTTTACAAGGTCCAGCCCCTCATTGACATACACTAGAAAACACAACATTTAAGATGAAAACCTCCTACTAGTAAAGCTTCAATACAAAGTGCAACTGAAAAGGTCAAATTGTAAAAGCGCAACTGAAATTAAATACAATAATATAACTCACCTTAAAAATGCACCTTCAAGCCAGCTTTTGGATTTCCACCTCATTGACAATAACATGGGGTATATGGGCAATCTTATGCCACCCTGAGCCTGTACCCTTGGAACATTGTTCTTCGAGAAGAGGGCAATCTTGGATATCCAGTATCCTCAGCTTGGCAAGATGTTTCATTGAAGCCAAGGAAAGCAAAGACTTCAACTTCTTGCAGTAACGAATAACCAAATGCTCCAACGAAGAGAGGTTCATCATCCATTCCGGAAGTGCTTCCAGGCCACCGAAATGCCATATGTCCAACACTCTGAGCTGAGTAAAAAGCTGAAGCTCAACAGGTAGAAACTCCATCTCTGGCCACCCATTCAGGCATAGACGCCTCAGGGTTCTCGGAAGGTAACTTATATCTGGAAAATTATCCAGCCTCTTATGGAAGATGCCGATTGATAGAGCATCGAGATTGGACATATTGGTAACCCACTGAGGCACCAACACCTGCTCGCCAACAAGGGTAAAATCCAATGATCCTAGACAGCTCAAGAGAGACAAGTCAGGAACAAACTTGAGACTAGGACACATGGTGAACCTTAGTGTCTTGAGAGAAGTGCAACTCTCTAATCCACTTGGGGTATGCTTTAGCTTCTTGCAATGTTTGATTGACATTTCACGAAGAGACGAGAGACCTTTGATATCTGGAAGAGACGTCAGACGACAACACTGGCTTACTTCAATGCTCTCAAGAGAATGCAAGCTTCTTAGGCTCGGGAGCAAATGAGCTAACTTAGAACAGCCTAATATTTTGATCTCTCGGAGAGATGTGCACTCTGCCAACCCCTGAGGAAGAAAATTGAGCTCTGAGATTGTGTCAATTATGAGATGGGCAAGGGAAGGGAGCTTGCTGGTGTTGCTCAGAATCATGACCAATGGCAAACCACTACGGATCCCTCGGATACTCAGGTGTTCAAGAGACGGGAGACGAGTTGGAGCGCTGGTCAACTGTGGACAATCAAGGATCTTCAGCTCTCTAAGTTTGGGGAATGCTTGTTTTCCAGTAGGTTCAAACCAATACTTGAGGTTTGGTAGATTCTGCAGCCTTAGAATTTTCAGTGCAGGAAATAAGATGCTTAAAGAGCTTGTTGTTGATCCTCCATCTTCCTCATTTTCATCATCAAAGTAGAAGAAATTGACGTCGATGACATCAAGACTTCGCATTCCTTCAATTTCAACGACCTGAAGAGAAGGAAGATGCCCAAGAGTGGGAAGTTCTTCGCAGCTGTCACATGCCAACAAATGTAGCTTCACCAAACTGCACATCATGTCCCTGCTCGATAGCCAGGGTGCAAATATCTTACCTTTGTAGTTTTCCACCACAAGACCCTTCAAGTTTGAGTGTGGGAGCAGCCCATTCATCACCACCTGAGCAGTATCAGTAGGTTTTTCATTGCTCCAAATGAGTTCAAGCTTCTCAATACCTGGTTTCCTATCAAGACCAGCTTTCCTAGCATCTTCTTGACTTTTTATGTACTCGAGTCCCCTAATCGATACAAGCCCCTTGATATTTTCCAAACATCCCAATTCACCAATTTGTCCTCCTTTTTCCTGCAAACTTAGATGTGGGAGTGTTTGGAGATATGATAACTGTCCAATCTCCCTAGGTAGAGTGACATGGATGCTGGTGCTAATATGCCTCAAGTTGAGCAGATTGCCCAATGACTTTGGCAATTCAGTAAGCTCGGAACAATGCAATAGAGATAGCGTCTGCAGATTATACAGATTTGTGACGGACTGTGGCAGGCATTTGATTGGGTTTCTCTTCAGACTAAGATATCTCAGATGCTTTAACCTTCCAATTGAGATAGGCACCTCTGTCATACCACAGTTTATCAGCATCAAGACTCTCAAGAATCTTGCATGTTCTATGAACTCTGATGTTACAACAGTTATGGAATACACAGTGCGCAACTTATTCAACGGATTTTCACAAGGAAAACATTGTGCGTCTGAATCTTTATGTTTCCCCATTATAAATAAATGCTCGGTATCAGAAGACCTGCTCACATCACTGATGCCTGCTACTGTTGAAAATGTATCTTTGGAGACATAAGCTGCAAGATCATGAACGAGGTCGTGCATGCTGAAGTAGTAAGCTCTTCCGAGCCAGTCATATTTATCTACCTGCAGAAGACAATTGTTCAATAAGATGTTGAGATACTCCAGACCAACATCCTCCATGGTGGAGCTGCTCCCTTCATGTGGTCGAAGAAACCCCTGGGCCATCCAAGTTTTAATCATCGTCTCTCTACCCATCAAGGAACCCTTTTGGAAAATGACTGAACAATAGGCAAAGCACCGTTTGAGAGATGGATCTGGCAAGTAATTGAAGCTCAGTAGTAACGAAGGCATGATCCTATTGCCATCCCCAGGCAAATCCCACAATTCACTGCTTTCAATTGATTCCCACTCCCGTCCATCGTTCTTAAACTTCAACACATGTCCTAGTGTCTTTATCGCCAAAGGGATGCCTTTACATTTTCTGACAATCCTCCTCCCAATGCCTTCCAGAGCTGACATCTTTTCTGGAGCCTTATTAACGAAAGCTATCTGTCTGAATAACGTCCAGCTGTCATCTTCATCCAATACTTGTAACCTATGGGTCAGCAAAGCCTCCATTGTCGAAGCCACAGCAGTATTCCGGGTAGTCAATATAATTTTGCTTGCAGTAGAGCCACCTAGCCTTTTTAACAGGCTTCTCATGGATTCCCAAATCTGCCAGTTTGTGTTCCACACATCGTCGAGCACAAGCAGGTACTTTCTCTCCTTCAAACAATCTCGAGCCTTATTGATAATTACATCAGAACCAGACAAGTCACAGCGCCTTTTTGTTATCGATTCAACCATTTCTCTCAAAATATCAATTGGGTCAAAATCATGGGACACAAATATCCAGAATCTCTCCCTAAAATGCTTCTTCACTGCTTTATTTTCATAAACTCGTTTTGCCAAGGTTGTCTTCCCTATACCTGGCAAACAAACATTATACTCTGAGATAAGGGAGACTTCGATAGTAAGCATAAACAAGATTTTTTAAAGCTGAAGTTGTAGACATCCGGTTTCCATAAGATGTGTTTTATGATTTTTCACACATGAAGTCCATGCAAAAGAAGCTTATCAAATCACAAATACATTATTTAGCCTTTTTATAGCAGCTTCAGCCTCTATGACGACTTGGTTCCTTTACAGCACAAGCAACTAAAATTATCAACAAATAAAATTAAGTTGGAAATGGTACCTGACATTCCCACAATTGCAAGAACAGATAAATCTTCATTAGCACTGTGGTTGCAAAGTGCCTTCACAAATTGCAACTCGTCCTGTTTCCTTCCAACTACAAAAGAAGTATCTACATTTTCCCGATACCTCCTCAAGTCATCCAGCACAGGATGAATGGCTACTTCAGTATGATGATTAGACAACTCAACTGGTCTGAGACCAAGAGCCTGAGCTTCTTTGTAGATTTCACCAATCATCAACATAACCTTCCCCACTTTCCTAGTGATCCTCACGTGAAATGCCAGCGGGTTTGAGCCTGAGAAGAACTTAGATACCTTACTCTTTGTTTGGCTCCTTTTGCTCTCCACTTCCCTCCTGAGCTCCTCATAAGAGATCTCATCAAGCACGTTGTCAGCAAAGCTAGCAACATCCTTCACATGCTTCAGCCAATGAAGTACGAGCTCGTTCCTGAGCTCGGGGCAGAGCCTTTCAGCGGTGCGAAGCAAAGCCTGTACCTTACAGAACTCTCGTCTCAAGGAATTCAGCTCCCCCTTCAGACCTCGAGCAGAGGTGATCCGTTGAAAGGTGTGTGAATGAGCAGCAACAAGTATTTTGGCAGCCACCTCACTGGCCATGCTACTCGCTATAGCTGCAAGAGCAACCACTTCTGCCACCATTTTTCTTCCTATGCTAGTGTAGAGATGCAAGATATTGTTTTGCAAAGAATGGGAAAAGGCAGCAAATATCGCTCTAATGATAGCAGCAAGAATTAAATAGAAAATGAAAGATAAATGGCACACGATCAACCTAACTTAGTCAACCAAGTCAACTCATCCATTGACAAGCTTGCGGGAAACTTGTAGGTGCAAATCCAAATGATGTAATGTTAATGTTTTGGAAACAGCAAAAAAAAAAATGATTACTGAGTTAAATGCTCTTCTAATTCTCATTAATTTATATACCCAATTTCCCACTAATTTTGTACCTAGCTTTTTCAAAATTTCTACCCTTACCTGACTATTATCAATCTTTTAATTATTAATAATTTTAAAGTGTGTCAATACAAGTGTATAGATTATAAAAATTATTTTCTAAATAATCAATCTTTTAATTTTTAATAATTTTTAAAGCGTAATTTTTCATAATGAAAGTTTATAACATATAAAGTATAAATATTTTTTTATAATATGAAATTATAGTTGAAATAATTAAGTGTAACTAGGTAAGGTGAGTTCATCTCTTTTCCTATTAATCTCATACAAGGACACGATTTTTTTTCCCTGTTAATATCATACACATTCATAATACAAGCTTGTGGGAAGACCAGCAAGAACAAAGTTGTGATTGACTTGACAAAAGCTAGATAAGGAAGGAGATTTCTATAGAATCAGTCAAATGACAATTTTAATTGAAAAATAAATTGCAGTGCAGAAAGAGAATAGAGAGAGACCAAGTCTTGCATGTAAAGCACCATTCAAGTAGACTGATACTGCCAAAAAAGATATGTCATGGTGCCATGGTGGAACTGGAAAATGTAAGGGCAGGCTGTGCATCAGGCTTGACAATAACCTTCTGGCCTTTTTATTCAATGTAGTGGCTACTGGCTAGAAAGTCTAAAGTATTCTCTTCTCGGGATCGGTATAAACTCTGTATTCCTTCTAGTTTCAAAAGCTTTCAACTTGTCCTTCTAATCGGGACCTGAACTACAAATGCGGATTATGCAGGATTCCTCCCCAAAAATTTCGTAAAGGAAGAAGAAGAAGAAACATCTTAGGTAAACAACAGGGAATGGGAAGTGAATCAAATCATAAAGTAGGCAGTTTGTAGCAAGTAGCAACTATAGAACAAGTTGAAAGATCACTTTGAAATGAGAAAAAAAAAATCACCATATCATATCCTGATTCGAAATAACATAAGTAACAACATATGCAATGTTTACATGGAACCATCATCTATTAGAGTTCGCTTGGCAAGTGCCCCTTACCAGCACAAACAAGTTTCTTATAAGCAATCACCTAACTGCATCAAACAAACCCTATGAATGATTAACTTTATGAATGATTGCCTGAGTTTCTACTGATAAATATGCATAATATTGTACAAAAAAGACTCACATCATGACCCAAAACAGTACAAAAACAAGAATGAACATGACAAGTTCCAAATTAGCGGTCCAAAACCATCAAAGATTTTCCATAAGAGATAATGCAAAGAAAGAGACAAGCAAGACTTGATTAATTTATAGCAGGTCAATCACTTTCACAACTCACGACTTTTTCTTCATACAGAGTTCCCATTTCAGGGAGTAGGGATTCCAGATGTCACATCTTTGAAAATCAGTTAGCTGGTAGAATTTTCAACATCTATGCTATGCATCGGAACTTTCTGATGCCTAAACATAACTTACATAACAAAAATTACGGAAATCAAATCCGTATGGCTATAACTTACAGAATATCGCAAGTTCCAACAAATTAGGGTTTTCGAATAGCGGGGAGTTAGCATGAGAGACAGGGAAGATGACTTGATTTTGACGATGAGAGCGACCAACCTCCTTGGCTCCCTGGCTGAAATGGATCGCCCGGTGAATCAGAGCGATGGATCAAACGGCGTCGTTAGAGGTGAAGGCGCCGTTTGTCTCCCACACGCGCGCATCTGATTTTTTCGCCTCATAAAACGACGACGTTTTGATCCGGAAAAAATTGAGCAGGCAAACTTGTCTCTCTCGGATAAGTTTGCCATTTGCACTAAATTCTTTGGTAGTCTCTAACCTTTAAAGGTTAGCCACTATCAGTCTCTAATTTTTTTAGTTGTTAATTTTAGTCCATAACCTTTTACATATTGTTAATATTGGTCCTTCCATCTAATTAAATGCCAACATTTTATTAAATATATATTTTCTAATTGTTTTTTCTAAATAAAAAACTATTTTAGTTATTGAGCCTCCTTATTAACTATTTTTATTTGTTATTTTAATACAAACTCTTATATTATAGTATAATTTATTATATTTTAAGATTTTTCGCATATATATTCAAAATTTTATTTGTAAATTATAACTTCACACAATGAATGAGTTTTTAATGTGAAAATACTATAACACACATCTATATGTATTGATACACAATTAAAAAAGTTAAAATATATGACTTAAAATCCAATAGGAAGAAGTCCTATATTAAATTCATTTGGGCATTTTTTAATTATCTTATTTAAAGGAATATATTTATTTTACTTAATTTATGTGCTACATGTTTTTGAAAGATTGGTAAATGTAATAAGTACTCTATTCGTATCAAAATAGTGGATGCTTAACTTGTTGACACATTTTTTAATAGGTTAAAAACTACACATAAAATATTTTTTTACTAATTAGCAAGTCGGAAAAAAAATCAAATATTTTAAGATTAAGGTAATATTGAACGGGGCCCTGAAATTCGTTGGACGGAACCATTCTCTAATCTCTCTTGGATTTATTTAGAAAATTAAATAATTTTATTGTTTAGTTTAATTAGAAAATAGACAGGAGGACCAAATAGTAGCAATACTTAAAAGGTTAAGGACTAAAAGTAATACTGTACTTAAAAAGGTTAGGGACCGGTAGTGGCTAACCCTTGAAGGTTAGGGACCACCAAAGGAATTTACCCTTTGCACAACCTATCTTTTGTGACTTTTGTCTCTAGATAACATATCTTCCGTTGACAAGATAAACTTTAAATAATTGCACTCACTTTTTTATTTTTTTATAAATGAATTACGTTTTAGACCGAGAAAAAAAAAACTCTAAATGAGAAAGAAAGAATCGTCATTTTTTTCGATTGGGAAATAATTCGAGGGCAGAACAGACCCGATACTCGAGAGACAGACAAAATCGACAGACGGCGATCCGTATAAACCTACAACATGCTAAGCAGGAAAAAAGGTGCAGTACAAACGGTGGAAATACATCAAGAATCATCATTGTTTGACACTTAGACATCGAAAGTTAATAAGAGAACGCAATAAGAAATGGAGATCTATAAAGCAAGAGACAAATCGGGAGAGAGAATTAGTAGTGTTCTATGCTAATCAAATTGGATGTCCTTGTATAAATCCGAATTTCAAACAATTCGAAACAAGTCAGTGCGAAGCACGCGGCTAAGCAACTAGTATATAAAAACGGCTAAGCAACTAGTATATAAAAAAGATATACTTAACTGTTAGGTTGGATAGATTTTTGGGCATGAAAGTTCTAATTTTAATATGAGAATTCAACCTATTGTGATGGAGTTCCCATTCTTTCCAAATTACCGAGATTAAAAATTCTTTTATTCTCGGATTTTTTTATGCTGTTGACAAAGTTCTCCATTACAAGTTACCAAGATTAATGGTGCAACTGTAAGCCGTTGAATTCAGGCAAAGAACTCATCATAATCCTGCCAAATTTTGCATTATTTTTCAAAGAGATTGCTTTCATTTTAAATGATACGGAGATTCACTAGTTATAAAATTCCACTTATATGATTCACATACACAACGGTTTTTTAGGTGGCAAAGCAATTGCTCATCTTATCACAGAACTCCATACAATAAATTATAAACCACAAGCAGCAAGAATAAAACAAGCGTTCTCTTAGCATTGCTCGCCCGATAGGACGCCATTTAGCTTTTGCCCTTCTCACTGGAAGCACCTGCTTTGTTTATCTCATATAGACGATAAAGGATAGTGGATTTTGTTGTCTGGGGTTCCCTTTCAAGGACTGCAATCACGTCCTTCACAGTGATATTCGGTGTTGCTTCAAGTTGCGGGTTACTGCTCTGGTTCCTGCCTCCTCTTGAAGCCCCTCCTGCGTTATTATGAAACCCCGGAAAGAAAATTTAGGGTTAGTAGCCCGAGTTTCCAAAATCTACCCTAGGATAAAAGATATGATATATGCACGTATAACATTACAGCTGTGAAAGATGCTTACAGGTGCAATGTAAAGTCATGTTGATATTTGCGGTGGTAAAGAAGAAATAACATCAAACATATGCAACGGGTAACTAGGTAACAGTAGCATTAGCCGGACAAAAGCGCTAGAACGAAAATAACTAAGCAGGAGCTTCTCACCCAGGGGGTTACTGTGATACTGATAAAACAGAAAGTAAGATAAAAATGGCCATTGCTGTCAGACAGAAAACTAAAGGCCGAGTTCTATGTGGAGGGCCGGATGTCAAATGTAAATTCAACAGACAAAAGTTGAAGCTCAATTTTGATTAGCCTCCTTCGGTTTCAAGTGGAAATAGACAAGTCTTTCAAGTTAGGCTTCGTAGTTGAAGCTGCCAATTAAAAGGCGTTCTGTTTCAAGTTCTTTGATGTGAACTGGGGGGGGGAAGTGGGCAGAAAGTAAAAGTAGGCTTCAAGAATCAAAGCCAGTTTAAGAGGAATGTCAGACCCCAGGAAATCAAATAATTCACAGCCACATAGAGATAGTAGCTGCAGATGTCTGGTGGATAGAGGATGAATGCAAGTTGGTACTTGGTAGGTTGACATGGCCAGGAATAACAAGAACAAAGAGTTGAACATGTTTCCCATTTAACCAGTTCAATGCTCCCCAAGAGTTTTACAATAATGGCTGATTTGCATAACTAGCCCGTTCTAAAGTTCAATTTGCAAAAAGACTGGAGTTGTGAAATTTATAAACAAGCATTTTTTCCCTGTAAATGTTCCAAACCCCATATTTTAAGCTTGTTAGGAAATAAAGCAAACGCCAAGAACAAAACAAATATAAAAAATATGGTTGATGGGAACAGCTGAAACAAGTCAACTACAAGGCAGAGGCAGAGAGAGGCAAATTTGGCAGAGGCAGAGAGAGGCAAATTTTCTGAGGGAAATCTCCTGGAACAAAATTGGATGAAAGTTTAACCCATTAAATTTGAAATTAACTCCCCTAGTTTATTTTATTTAAAACAAACCTATTGAGGACAATGTGGTCCACTCATGTTATTTTTTGCATAAATAACCCATTTGTCTAAACCTACTCTGCTCTTGCAAAATTTGTTTAAAAATGGGTTAGTTTCTGTCAATATCCTTGCAAACACCGTCAGAATAAATAGCTTTGCAATCACCCCTAATAATAGCAATATACCAATCATGGCAGAACCCAGCAGCTTTAACCACAAGCCATGCAGGTGCAGGGATGAAGTGTCAAGTGTGATGGTGGAAAGATGGAGGCAAAGGGAGGGAGCAAATTCAACATATGTCTGTATAATCAAACAGCTATAAGCCTTAGATGATATTGATTAACCATTGTTGTACTACAGAGCAGTTATCTAAAGAGAAAGACAAAAAGTTCCATACCAGATGCAACCGATGAATCCTTTTTTCCAGTTCCTTGATTCCTAGAAGTAGATGAATTCTTGCGGTTTGGTTCTTTGCCTGGATGAGGACTAGTGCTTGCATCAAACCCACCTTCACGCTTTTGACGAGCCTGTTCAGCCATAAGCTGCCACTTAGACAACATATCATCTCCCCCTACAGCAGCTCGGGCAGCTACATTTGCTGCTGTCGCCCGCATTTTGTCATCCTCCTCTTTGTTTACCTACATGGTTAGGAAACTTCAGTTGGGGTTATAGATTCATTATTAGAGTACTAATATGCAAAACAAGATACCTTAAGTGATTTCGCACGGTTTTCATCCTTTTCCTTGTCACCATCAAGTCCCATATCATCGTCGGGCTAGTGTCCCAAAACAAAACAAAACAATAAAAATATCAGAAGGCAATGATATCCACATAATAGCTAATAGCATAATATTGAGGGCAAATCATTTTCCTGCACAAAAAAAGAGAAGAAACTCACTTCATTGAGTCTCCGGAGCTTGTCGGCTTCAGCCTGCTCTTTATCCCATTCTTCTCTAGCTTTACGATTTATTGCTAGAATTTGTTGCTGAACATCAGAGGTAACAACAGTACGGTGCCTTGATTTCTCAAAATCAACTCGCTAAAAGAAATGAATTGAAGGAGAGCATAAGCAAAACTAATTAACTTATATCAACAAGAAATTAAAAGCAACTGCTTAAACAGAAGTATTGACAAATGCAGTCCCCTGATAAGCTATAATGGCCATATAATCTAATTCCAGCAACATCCGTGAAAATGATGTATTATTTCAGTAGAAGAAAGACTGACCTGTCTGGAAATTCTGATCATGCTGCTTAATAATCCACGTAGTCTTTCCTCGACACACTGAAGATGTTAATGCATCAGGATTCATGAAAGAAGTATTGGGAATGGAAAGTATAAAGAGGCCAGAAATCTCACCAAAGATAAGCACCGTTCCACATCATTACTCAAATTCTTCAATCCACATCTGGTCACTGGCAAAAAGTACATGAAAAGATAAACACATAAATCAAACCTCAACATATCTTTAGAATAACCATGAGAGAACATAAGTACAAAGGAAATTACTGATTTCTGCCAACTTCTTCTGCAAGGGAAGCTTCTGCAGAAGCAACTTATCTTCCTCCTCTTGCACAACCCTACGTGAAGCTTCTGATGCTCGTGTGTCATCCTTTGGGCCAGAAAATAACTGCTCCTCCTCCTCCTATTAAATTGATTTCAATGAAAAAAATAAGCACGTAAGAACATGCACGGAAATAAACTTCTAGATCTAATAAAGTGATGAAACCAAACGTGTACAGCTAAAAAAGATTGAAAACACATACCCTCAGATTAACTCCACTAACAGCAGTGACATCATTGAGATGTTCAATACTTTGATCAGAAAATGCCCCTGATACCTTTTGCTTCTTGCTGCAAATATTACAGAAGCATATGAACACAAATATCAAATAAGGAACTTGGTAAAGAAGATGAAGACCACCAAAGGACTAACAAAACTTTAAATTTGTGAAATAACCACGATGACCTGGGCAAAGGTGGGGAAGAACCAACTGCATCAAGTGGTTTCTTCTGCCCAGAAGAAGATTTCCTTTGTGCAGCTTTGGTGTTACTCACAGGTATAACTGCAGGACTAGCAGAAGGGATCGGAGGGCCTGCCTATTCATTGGGGGAAAAAATGTATACTTTTAGTACAAGTGGGTCTTCAGAGTGAGGACACTTTCAATGAGAAATAAAAAACAGAGTAGAGGAAAAATTTTGCTTTGCCATCAAAACAAACTCAACCAGATTCAAACATTCTCAGTTCGTGAGACAATGTCATACTTGTATTTTTTTTTTAGAGTACATGTGAAATATCATTTAGGAAGATCTGCAGAATCTATACAACAAACAAAATTTAACAAGTTTTTCACAAGAAGAAATAATTTCTATTCCAATTGTTTTAATTTTAAAAAATTAGTCTTATGAGGAAGTATAGTTTTACAATAAGCACACCAGGATTAATATGCTTGTGAAAGCCATTGAGCTGAGGAATCGCTACCTTAAGCATTTGTTCAACTCAACTTTTTAAAAACAGTACACATATAACAGAATGTTCAGTGTTCATGTTTTCATTTTAACAAATATATGACTATTTAGATAGCAACTTTCTGATAAACCAAACAGTCTAAAACACTATTTCATGAGGATGGCTTATGAAGGACTCAGAACAAGATCTCACAAATGGAGCTGAACAATCTGGCACTCAGCACTAACCCCAAAACACTCTTTCATCACGTGGCTAGCAACAAGAAACAGACTTGCTACCAAAGACAAGCTCAAATACAGGGAGATTGACCCAACTTGCCCACTCTGCAGTACAACTTCAGAATCCCATTCTCACCTATTTTTCTCTTGCCCTTACTCAAATCATGTTTGGTCTCATATAAGTCACTGGACACAAAGGAGGGAGATGACCACACTTGCAAGTGCTCTGAAATGACCAAGAGAGAAGGGAAAGGCACAGGATGGAAGGCCAAAGCAAAGAAAATCAGCCTATCTGTAACCATATACTACATTTGGACAGCAAGAAATCTCAAAGTGTTTGAAAACAAGATTAGGAGCCAAGAAGATACAGTGCAACTGGTGAAAACCCATGTGTACAGAACACTAAATGCTCTGTACCCCCTGGTTTTCACTCAATCAACACACCTGGAAGAGGAATAAATAGAAGAGGAGCAATAGAGCAAAGATTTGCTCAGGAATAGCAAGCTATCAGGAGGTAATGGTCAGCTGCACTCTCGACAGAAATTCTCTTACAAGCTGGAAGGAAACCTATAAATGTAGGATTAAAACCTTGTGGAGACCTGCACTTCACATGCAATTGGCCCTCAGTCTATCATTGTATTAGAGGCTGAATGAGTATCATTTTGTGACCCAGATTCCAAGATGAGAGGATACAATCTCTCACTCTTGCACTGCAATAGGTTAAAACAGGTTCAAGGTTGGCCCTGTACTGATGGCATAGCCGTAGGTACAAGAGACTAACCCTCTCAACCTGGGTGTGTCCGAGCTCTAATAGCTCTGGCTTGAAGAAACTGGATCCACATCAACCTCATTGCACCAGCTAATAGAGATATCTCATTGGCCTGCCTAGCACTAGAGCCTCGGATGAGCTGATAGACTTTGTAACACCATGGTTAGAGGTTACATCCTCATTTTGTACACATGGACTATGATGGGGAAATCCACACATTTGTAAATATCTTTATTTCTAATATACTTTAAGCTTAAAATCTTTATTATAAAAACAAAGACTAACACTGTGACCGGCAAAGTTAGGAAACCTCTATTAAGTACGGATGTCAACCAAGACATAGGATATCACATCACCGTAGCAATTGTATGCATCGCTCAGTTTGCTAACAAATCTGCTACTCACCATTTAGGATTAAGGGATAAGGATAGTAGGTGGCTTTCTAGCCTAGGTGTTAGGTGTTTGCCCCTGTTATGTTGGTTTGGGCTTTGTTGTTGATGATGTCGGTGGTGTTCTTATGCTCTGTTGGGGGGTTTTGAGGCTTTAGGCCTAGCGCTTACGCGCTCTTGTAATCCCCTTATATTGTCCCAATATAATTTACCGATTACAAGTCAAGCCAGTAAACTGATGTACATTCATAATTTTGAGTCTCAAACACTGCCAATTTATTGTAGAATGATTGAATAGAAGAACAAAACCATGCAAGTAAAAGATGAAGGCTGAAATTAATTGGAAACATTATTAAAAGACTATAGCTCATAATGCAAAAAATGTTTAGGCATTACACCTATGGATTCACCCAGCTCGCCATACATAAACAAATAAACACCTTATCAGCACCTTATACAATCAAGTGCATCACACCAAACAAATCTTTAGTCACTTGTTCATAAACAAATAAATGCTTTCAACTATCATGTCTTGTATAAGAAACAAATAAACAAGATCGTCTCAAGTGGTCACAAGTTTAAAATTGAACCTATTTTCAGATTGATTTAGGTAGAGAGTTCAGTAACACCATCACTTATTACTAAATGCAGCTTTCATAGCTAATCATTTTTAGTATCATGTTCAGATGCACTGAGGTACGCCCCTCGATTAAATTTCCCAAGATAATTCCAATCATTTGTAACAGGGGATACATTTTTCTAAAATAAATCCCCCTTTCAAGAGTAAAGTTGCTCTCTCCCACATCTCCTTCTCTTTCCGTACCAATACTACCAAATAGAAGTATTATATAGAAAGATGTATACCACCCAAGATCAAAATATAATTTAGAAGACTCCTATTTAGTTCTTTCTGAAATATAAACTGATTTATCCTCGATTCCAGATAATCCAGGCAAGGTAAGCACTCTGAAGCATGTGGTTGAGTTGTTTTTCCTAAATGAACTTTATTTTGGCTTTAGAAAAGAGTCATTCCTTTGTGCTTGCATCAAAACATTTACATCCTTGAGGGGAAAAAATTACATAATAAAGATCATTTGAAATATCTTTTTTAATATTCAAGGATAAAGAATATTTGAGGGCCAAATTACATTATAAACAACACCACATTCTTTTTACAAAAATATTTCAAAGCACAGAGCAAAAACTGCATACAAAAGTATGCTAAGGATGGCCAAACTACTTGACCACACTATTACAAGGTTCTACACGTAACTAGCTAAAATCAATAAAAGTATCACTATTGCTTGTGCACCCAGAGTTCCTATGTTTTCTTAACCATTACCATAAAAGAAGGATCCCACTTCTGTAGTGTGTTTTGCGTCCAGGAGGTAACACTACATACACTATTGAAATTCCTAGAATTCAGAAACAAATACAAGGGGGGGAAATCTTCAAAACATGCCATGACCTCATAGTGTTCCTGACTAGCTTGCAATATAACAACATTTCAATGCTAGAGAGAACGCATTCATACCTGAAAATCAGTATTTGCTGGACCTGCCATTGACGATGACATAGAATTATGAGGAACTGCGGTTGAAGGTGTGAATGCAGTCCTAGAGGGTTGCCTCTCCAATGCTTCGTCATTCGAAATCCCTGGAGTTGTACTTCCTTGCTCAAACTGTTGGCCAAAAGATGTACCATGTGCAGAAATGACAGGGGGTCTACTCTGCTGTTCATTAGTTGAATCAACTGGTTCCTGCTTGACATAAGACATTGAGGATGTAGCACCAAACTTCTGCTCTTCAGCTGAAGATGTTTGCCATCCTGTTGAATTATTTGGCATGTGTGAAATAGATCCACTTGGAGCTCGCTTGGAATCATTGAAAGTATGCTGTCTCTCAAAGGTAGAAGCACCAACACCTAATGCCTGTGTTGCCCCTCCAACAGTGGTTGAACCAAAGCCCTGAGGAATTTGACCTTGTACAGGTTGTGTTTTTACCATTCCTGGTGGTGCATTGACAGATGTAGCAGCATATGGATGGAAATTACCACCTCCATACATAGGATAAGACGTATGTGGAAAATGCAAATTCTGCTGCTGCTGCTGCTTAGTGAGTCCTTGAACTGCCATTGCTGGGCGAGTGGGCATTTGGCTCACTTGCATTCCATGAGGCTCTGCCAGATGTTCAAGGTCTCAAAATTCATGCATTGAGATCCATTTTTAGATGGTTGGAATCCTTTTGAGCTAGCAATACTAAATGATTATGAGCTGGGTCTGCAGGATTACCTTGGCCTCTCTGATGTAGCTGCGCAAATTGATAAGGATCATTGGCAGTGGTCCCTGGTACTCGATACTGATGTGGCTGCATTGAGTTTTGAGATTGCATTTGCGATTTATTAGGTCCTGGCTGTGATTCACGTGCCATCTGAACACAGCCAACCTTCTTAGTAGAAGGCAATTGAACAAACTTTGAGTAGATGAGATAACTTAATCACTCTGATGCTCACCTTTGATTGCATCTTCACAACTGCCACTTTCAGCATCTGGTCCCCCACAATACTTCTCATGAGCCTTACAAATCCATCTTTTGGTATTTCATTCTTCTGGTAAAAGGAAAATCACATGTTAGAATATGATGATTGTAGCATGGTATTTCATTCTTTTGGTATTTCATTCTACTGGGTAAAAACTAAAAAGTAATCAATAATAGTCAATGTTCTCATTGATTATGCACAAAAATAGAAGATCCGCTTAATAAAGGAAAGAATTTGAAGTAATTGGTGTTTGAGAGCCTATAAAGAGGAATCATCTCATCCGTTGATTTATAGAAAAATGTGTGAACTACCCTTTCCTGTGACGAAAGAGGGTCCAATTCTGACCAAGTAAGCCTTCTATCAGAACAGAAGCATACCTTCAATTTGTTATATAATGTTTGAAGTTGCATGGCCCTATCTTTGTCTAGTTCAGGAAGAATGATTGGTAACAGACTGCCAAAAGGTATTTGTTTTGCACGATTGGCCTGCTCCGGAGCTGAAGCTGATTGACTTTGCATGTTTGTTAATTGAGACTCCCTGCTGGGAAGTTGCAGTGCCCCTGGATCTTGGATCTGATTACGACCCTTGTCCAAATTTTGCATCCCAGAAGAATGGGAAAAATTTATAGCATTTTGTTCCTCCTTTTGGTCATGATCACTATCTTGTATCTTTGGCTGTAAAAGAAGCTCACTGGATGCATGAGGTGGTGCATGAGGAACACTTGCCTCCCGTTGCTGGCTCTCTGTGCCGGGAACATATGGCTTCAGATCCAATTCAGCTGAATGCTTTGACTGCTGATCCAGATTCATTAAATCTGTCTGGCTCTGATTATTTCCACTTCCATCTTGATTGGAAGATTGCCACTGAGAATAAAGATCAGACATTTGGTTGCTTTCTTGAGACATTAAGGCTGTTATGTTGAATCAACATCAGAATAGGATCAGAAAACAAAAAACAAATGCAGATTAAAAAAAACATGGACAAATTGGTGCATCCTGGTGAGATAATTAACGAAAGAACAACACATTCTTAAGCCTTAAATCACAGAATGATTGATATCCAAAGCATATGCTAGCAAGTAAAATAGAATATGAAATTAATACCATTCAACATACACTAACGTCAGAACCACCACATTCCTCTACACGAACCCAAATTAGGAGTATTATTTTTTTGATGAAATTCGCAAGCTTTATTCCGAAATCATAAGGTCCTCAAAAATAATGTCAAACAGAATCAGATTTAAATTATCCTCTGAAAAAACAAATATAACAAGAAGGAGGTCTCAACAGAGCTAGATAATGAGCAGCTTTATTGCCCTCTCGCTTAACAAAGCTCCATCAGCATTCTTGGAGCCCTTGGGCCTTCCGTCGTATCTCCGCCAGCAATGCTCCAGCCACCCCCCTTGCCGGCATCCCTTGTTGCAGCACCCTCACCAGCTGGGAACAGTCAGACTCGATAATTACCCTCTGCAAGCCTCTCTCAGAAGCCATATGAACAGCCCAAACTACCGCTTCCAACTCAGCCACAAAAGGCTCTGATCCTCTTTGGATGGTTCGTGCTGCAGCCCAGATCACAGCCCGTCTGCATCCGTGCCACCATACCCACTCCACACCCCTTCTCCTTGGAAGAAGATGCATCACGATTGATTTTGGCAAGACCTTCGTCCAGCAGCCACCACCTAGCATAGGTCCCCAGCGCCCCATCACTTCTTCTTTCTGTGCTCAAAACAGCCCCCCCATCTATCTCCTTTGCACTAAGCTCTCTAGCATCCTCAACTATGCAGTAAGGCTCACTTTGTGTCCCCTCGAAGTAGCATAGACTCCGAGCACGCCATATCCCACACACAATATATGCCCAAAGCCTTATAAAGGGATTCCAATTCATTCTACAACCCTATGCTGTCATTTCTCAAACCCTAATTTCGCAATTTAACTAACATTATGAAGGCACTAAAAAGTCATTCTATATTTCTACAACCCTATGCTGCCATTTCGCAACCCTAATTTCGCAATTTAACTAACATTATGAAGGCACTAAAAGTCATTCTATATTTCTATAATCATATGTTGCCCACTACTCACACATTGCAAAACATGAACAGAAATAAATTTATTGTTGAATCATCACACAGAAAATAATCACCAAGAAATTGGGGAGAGGATGAGGAAACTAGGCATTATTACCACTAGACTCATGAGAGGTGGAAGTGTCGCCCTCAATATCCCTATTTAGGGCAGCAGTAAACGCTTCCACTGCTGCACCGGAATGCACCATCTCGTCCTGAACAACAAGCAATTCCACATCTCAAGCCAAAGAGAGAGTAATAAACGAAATAAAAATGTTCCGATCCAAACAAACAATCGCAGAATCTCCTTCGAGGGAGAGGGGGAGGAGAAGAGAAGAGAAAGACCTCATCGTCCTCGAGGAGCTTCATAATAGGATCCATGGCAAGGGAGGTTCTTCCTCACCGAATCCGACCGATCTGCAGTGAGGTCCTTACCGTAGGAGAAATTGAAAAGGCTGATTTCCCTAATCTGGTTGGTTGCTCATGGAGTTTTGTTAGGAGGAAAGGCAATCAGGTCGCACGCCCGCTGGCTGTCTTCGCCTCGGCCGACGGAGGTGTATTACTTTCGAACGATTTGGATGATAATTAACTGTATTTGAAGGTAAAAAAAAATAGTACTACGGACTACGGAGTATAGGTTTTTTTTTTTTTTCTTTTTTTTTTTTTTAGCAAAAGTATAGGTTTATCTATGATGTATAAAAGTACTAATTTATAAATATTTTTAAATTTTAATTAGTTTAGTTTGTTTTAACGGTCTTCCTGGGTATAGGATAATAAACCTAATTGGGAAAGATTTCCTACCAAATAAAGTATCGACCCTAAAAATCTAATTTTAAAAAACAAATAATTAAACTAAGGGAAAACATTCCTAATTAGGCTTCTTATCCTATGCCCCAAAGGTATAGGATAGAAAATCTGTTTTTTTAATTATATACTAGTTCATTGCCCTTGCTTTTGTACGGGTTTTTTATTACAAAGATATTATATAGATTTTCAGTATAGAAATAAAAAAAAACAATGAAATAAAAATTTATCGACAAATTTGGACTTGAAACCTAAATTTATTCAATGTGGCTGATTTTTATCCAAATTAACCTCATATGATCCAATAGTAATCATATCTAATTGTTTTTCGATCTCTGGAAGTCTGGAACGCACTAACCAAACACCGGCCACAACCAAATCTTTGCTTTTTCAAAAAAAAAAACATGAATTGAATATGAATTATTTGAAATTAAATAGCTAAAAGACAACTAATCTAACTCAACTCATATCTAAGCCATGCCAACAACCATCACAAACCAACCAAAATATTGTATATTTAAAGTTTTATAATTCAAATTGACTAATAAAACTTCTATATACTACGTATTACACATGCTCATTTAAAATTTTGAAAATCAAGGTATCGATTAAGTTAAAGATAAAAAAAATATTTTACCTATACAATGATCCATGTGTCTCACTAATCAATTAAAAAAAAGTACTAAATGAACTAACATAGGAAATTACATTTTTTTTTTAAATATAATGAATTCAAATCAACCTATTTAATTAATCTATGGTTTTTCCAACCATTTAAATGTAAATATATGAACTTTTTTTCTTGTACTATAAAAAATTGTCTAAATTCATTAATCAAAGTTAAATTTGAAAACCAATATGATATCATAGCCACCCTGTCAATTCACCCCTTGTATAAGATAAGAAAGTTAAAGTTCTTAAAGAAAAAAATAGGCAAAAACCATAAAATTAAGTTGGTTGTGTCACCTAAACAAAAATGGTTATCATTTAATAGTTCAATATAGATAAATGGTTAAAAATGTGTAAAATTTTACCTTTTAATAATTTAAGAGTAACCGTACTTTAGTCTACTTTTCCCGCTTGTAGATAGTTATGTATTATCACATGACAAGATGATCGTTTCAAGACGTCTTAATTCTTGCATACTGTAAAAAGAATTATGAGAACATAGCAAAAATATTTATTTATTTATTTATTATTTAGATTTATATTTAGATATTTATTATATTATTTATTAATTAAATTTTTTAAATAAAAACAATTGATTAGAAAATGTAGAGTGTTTAGAAAATGTAGAGTGTTTTAAGGAATTAGAAAAAAAATTATTACAATTTGATTGTTCAAAATTTATTTGACACATGTTAGATTCTTATATAATTTTCCACTCTAATTGTTTAACCAAATAGAGATCCAAAAGTCCAAATCTATTTAAATCGTTGAGTATACAATTAATGTATGGCTGAAAAGACTATACAATAAACTAAAGAGAAAAATATATTACAATATGCACGGGTTATCGAATGATTGAGTATGGAGTTTAGGTAGCTAAAGCCTACAAAATCTTCAATGACACCTTGAATCTAGATCAGTTTTTGTTGAATGATTGATGATGGAGTTTCAGTTTGGTGACAATATTTTGTCGTTGGTGACAATAGATTACTGTTTGCTTAGTTTTAGTCATTATAGGGTATAATGTTTTGTCATTGGTGATAATATATTACTGTTTGCTTAGTTTTAGTCACTCTATGATATAATGTTTTGTCATTGGTGACAGTAGATTACTATCTTGGTGATATTTAGTATGGCGATCACAATTTTTTTGTGATCACATGATCTTGGTGACAAATATTCGTTGAAACAATATTTTGATGACAATAGGTTGATGACAGTATTTTATTGTTTGTGATAACAGATTATTAAAAGGTTGGTGACAATAGGGGGTGGTGATAATGTTCTCTGTTTATAGATAATAGATTGGTGGCAATATTTTTTAGTTGGTGATAATTGGTTTGTGATAATGTTTGATGACGGTGTTCACTTGTTGGTGAAAATAATTTGATGACAGTGTTTCGTAGTTGTTGACAATAGGTTGGTGACAATATTTTGTAGTTGGTGATAGTATGTAGTTAGTAAAAATTGGTGGTAACAATATTATATAGTAATTCTAAGTAATGAATTTGTGTTGTTTCTTTTAGGTTATAATTTGAATTTGACAGGAAGCACGAATATGTAAGGAATGGCCTCAACTTGAATTTTAGCATTTACTAATCAATTTTAACTTTTTTTATTTTGTAAAGATTATCGCAGATTTTTTCTTGCAAAAAGTTAAAATTGACCAACCCGAAATGACCCGAAACCCGGGTCAAACCCGTATTACCCGGGACCCGAAAATACCCGAAACCCGTATTACCCGGGACCCGTATTACCCGGGACCCGTATTACCCGGGACCCGAAGTGACCCGACCCGAACCCGACCCGTTTGACCCGTTTGACAGGTCTAATAGTAGGTGACAAAGAGTTGGTGACAATGTTCTGTAGTTTATGACATTGTTCTGTAATTGATGACAATAGGTTGGTGACAGTGTTCACTAGTACCAGAAAAAATTTCCGTTAAATGTCACTAGAAAAAATAAAATGTCAAAAAAAAAGTCAATTGTCACCAAAATAATTATCACAAATAACTAGGGATGGGCACAAATCCCGTCCCGTCCCGCATCCAGTCCCGATCCTGGTGAGATTTAGAAAGAAAAAAAAATTAAATCCCGTCTCGATCCCGTCCCGCAAAAATTACGCAGGACAGAGAGTTCGAATCCCGCAAATCCCGTCTCGTCCCGCATATATATAAAATTATATATATTGGGTTCGTATGGGACGGGGTTAATAAACTGACTAAAATTATAAACAGGGTAAAAATTTATAAACTGTTGGTAAAAGTAGTTAAAAATTTATGAAAAAATATAAACTCCGTATGGGACGAAAAACAGTTTATTTGTAAAAAGTGGAGTTTATTTGGTTTTTATTAGGGGTATTGTGGTACTTTCAAACCAAATAAGATAAAAGAGAAGGGGTAAAATAGTAATTATGGAATATAAACCTCAAAATAAGCTTCAATTTGCAGCTTATTTATAAACCCTTTTTTTAACTGACTAAAGCTTATTTGTTGTTTCCATACACCGTTTAAACCCGTTTATTTTTTTAACAGTTAATATTTTCACACTTTTTAGCTAGTTTATATGCAGCCATACACACCCATTATATACTTAATTAAAATTAATAAAAAAATATATAAGAATATATTTATACTATACCTTAACCTTAACGTTTATTTAAACCCAAAATTAAAATTTTAAAATAATAATAAAGACATTGAAAAATAAAAAAGCATAAGAAACAAGTTGGGTTGTTTGGCCTACTGTTTTTTACCATTTTATGTATTTGCCTTCAATTAGTAATGGGATGTCTTTGCTTTGTAATGGAATTTCAGATTTACAATGTACTGTTTTATCTCTGCCTACTGTTTTTTTTCCTATCGTATTTCAGATTGCTTTATTACTTGCTATTTTTCGATTATATTTTAATCTTTTTTTATGAAGAACGAATCCCGTCCCGTCCCGATCTCGAGAGGGATAAGACTCGGTAGGATTTGAAAAAAAAATATTCAAGTCCGTCCCGATCCCGTCCCGCAAAAAATACGCGGGATGGGATGCGGGATTACCCTAATCCCGTCCCGTCCCGTCCCATGCGCGCCCACCCCTACAAATAATTGTCACCGGAAAAATATGCACAACTGTCACCAAAAAATTGTCACCAAATGCAAGCGTTGACTAAAATGGTCAATGTTTACTAGTCAATATTCAAATTAAAAATGGTCAAGGGGGAAATAGGAAGGGTTAGAGATAGGGAAGGAGGGATATTTTTGGAAAAAATGGGCATTTACTTAATTATTGAAAAAATGGAAATTTACTTAATTTTCACATCTAAAATGAATATTCACCAAATTTAACCTATATTGTCATCCGTTGTGTTATATTTGGTGAATTGTTCCCCTTTCCACTATATTTTATTTACTCTATATATTACGAACGTTCTTTGTATTTGTCACCCTATGTTCCCAGTCACCTCCCCGTGAGTTTTTTTCAAGATTTAGCTTTCATTTGCCTCTTTCGGGTCCCACAACCCAAATTTTAGAAGTGGTCAACCTTATTTCTCTCTGAAAAGGTAAATATATAGATGAGTGGCAAAAGCCCGGAATACAAAATATGAAAGACCAAATCAAGAGTCTTTCGGAAAAAAGGTGGAACCCACGCATTTTCTACCACAATTTCAAACCCACAAAAGTGAAATACCACAAATTTAAGCCTCACATGTTTCCACCTCACATTTACTACCACAATCTGCCTACACGCAAGCTTCACAACTTTTAACTCACCTAGGACCTACCACCACTAAAGTCCAACATCTACACACGCCACTACATTCAAATCACACCTAAAATAAATTAAAAGATACAAAAGGATGGACTTCTGCAGCTTTTAATAAAGTAAAGATGTGAAACAACATGGACTTCCACACGCTATCACGTGAAGACGAAGGAAAGCAGGCCCCCACCAACACGCGCTACCCCATGGACAAGTCTCCCACGTGCCACCCACGAACAAGCCATCAAGACCCACCACACTCAGCTCATCTCCTATCCCCGGCAGGCCAAAAACGACAGGGAAGGTGAGGAGCGCCCAAGAGACCAAGCCCACTAGCAGACTGCCCATAGTCATCGCCAGAACCACCAGCCCCTCGCCGGACTACAGTAACGCAGGCACGGAAAAAGTCACCGCCAACACCACCACATGGCATATTCTAGTCCCCCCATCGAGGAAACAGCACCTCCAATTTGCCCAACGGAGATACAAACCCAGCAGAGAGAGAGAGAACAAGCTAGAGAGAACGATCAAGAAAGATGAGAACACAACCCTGAGAACCGACACCACGACCCGAACTGAGACAGACGGGAAGAGGAAAGACCCATCCCGCGACCAGGGGGAGCCCTATGCTGCAGCTCCTTCGCACCGACCAGCCGCCCTCATAAACAGTCTTCACACACCTCCTCCCATCCACACAGACGACGACATCATCAAAACCGAGGGCCGACACAACACATTCGAGCCACCAACTCCAAACACGCACCCCCACCCACCAGATCGTAGAGAGGGAAGATAGACGAAGAGGGAAACCCCATATCTAAGCCCCGCTTACCAACTCACCCACATACAAGGGCTCAGATCGGCTCGCCCGGAGCTCGCACCCAACCAAGACCAAGGCAAATTGAAGCCGCCAACCCTCACCACGAATGCACAGCGGACTCCATACTCGGATCCATGGTGACTCAAGGGACGAGATATGAAATTCAAACCTCAAGAAGCAAGTGTAGTCCATACAATGAACAGATCTGAGCAGATCCGGTAAGGACCGGCTAACCGGGAGGAAGAACAGCCAGATCTAGTATCCAAACCACCAAGAGAGTGCCCAGATCTGAACAAGCCAAGGAGGAGGACACCACGTGACGGCGCACCACCAAACCCTTGAACAACACTACTCCACTTTAAAGTAACTTCAAAATTTTGTAATTAAAGCCCGAAATAACACCCAAGATTGTGAGTTTGCAATCAAACCCATATAGATTTGAAGAACATGGGTGATATTAGGAGGAAGGGCCAAAGCGAGATGAGAAACACCAAGAGAAGAGAAACCCTCAAAAGAGAGTTTCTATCTCAACCTTGTTTCTCTGCCAACCCCTTGACGTCTTTAGTTACAAACAAGGTCCAACTGTTTGATCCCTTGAACCCACTTTCCATGTCACAGTCTTGTGATCCCACTAACCCGGGTATTTGATCACCCCCTCCCTCAATTTTGAGCCTTTCTTTACACCAGACTCTATTGATTTGAGCCTATCAAGCACCAACCGCTTTGGCTCCATGGTCTTTTGTCTCGCATTGTCCCATTTTGATCCTAGTCGGGTTTTCACGAGAAGTCTCTTCCTCGACTCTTGATCTTGCCTTGGGTTAGGGCTATTTTTGTCTTGCCTTGTGATGGCTTCCTCACTTGGACGTCTTGGGGGCAATCGGGCCTCTCGATAGGTTGTTCGTATGATGGTCACGCTTGATCAATCCCTCCCGTGACTAGCAGTTCGTGGAGCTCCCCTTTCGTGCATGTTCAATCCGACTTTGGAGGTTAGCAGTTCGTGAAGTTGAAAGTGCGCCTGATCAACCTAGTTCACCTAGCAGTTCGTGCATCCGGAGCTTCGCCTGATCAATCTAGCTCCTCAGTTGGCAGTTCGTGGGAAAAAAGCTTCGCCTGATCAAATCTAGGCCGTGGAGGCAGTTCGTGGGACTTTTTCATGCCGATCGTTCCATTGAGGGCTTGCTTGCCGCCTTTGGTGTTCTAGTGATGTTCCGTCACTTGGTGGAGAAGGGTAGTTCCCAATTTAACGCATCATCGGGCGCCCGAGGATGGGACCTCTTGGGTCTACTTGACTATGTACTTAGAGTGGGAGGGGCGAATGGTAGTAGTTCTTAGGTGCTTGCATGCACCTTAGGTTGGGTCACTGATGCTCTTGGGTACTTGTATGACCACTGACAGTTTATTTCTCTTGCCTTCTCTTAGGGGTTTTAAACCCCGAGAGCTAGGACCCATGGTATGATTACCCCTAGCAAAGTCTCAGGACCTTGTTAGGGGTGATCATTCACCTTTTATTTTTCGCACTTTATTTTCCGCACTTTGTACAAATATATTATATTAATACAATTAACCCTTAAAATAAAAAAAATATTAGACTGCTATTGTCTATAAAAGGCTATTAGGATCTGGATCCTCTCCTTATATTTACTTCCTAATATTTGCCTAATAAATCAATCTCATCCGTCCAAATAAATCAATGGTTAAGATCTATTCTAACTAAATTAAAATCAACTCCCTTATAACCCTCTTGTTTTCTCTGTTTTAAGAACCAGGGACCTCAAGATACCAACTTTTCAATCCCTCATAGCTCTCTTTTTGTCTCCGTCGTCCCGTCCCTCACTTGTCTTCTCTTAATTTGTTGAACTGATTATGTTCTTATCATAGGGTTTGCAAAAATCTTTTGGTTAAAAAATTGAAGCATCAATTTCACAATTCTAGGCAAGGATTTGTATTCCAGTAGCACCTTTTCATGCATATATAATTGACCCAAAGTATCCCCATAGAATTCAGTACGGTATTTCCCATAAACACCAAGCAATATTCAATTTCATACGCATTAATGCATTATTATAGTTCAATTTGAGAAATATGGCAACTATTTTTGTAGTCATCCCTCCAAAATCCATCAATCCATAACTTGAATTGAAGTTTCCATAATTTAAGATAATAACAAATAGAGGGAAGAAGGGGAGGAAAAAAAGATTGAAGAGAGGTATTTGATAGCAATTGATTTCGGAATCCTCTGCGGAGAAAATGAAGTTGGAAACACATATACTCTCGATCAATTTACGATGAAGACGGGCGTTCCCGAAGGGTTCGATGTCCCAGGACTCACCAGCGATAACACCACTGGACAATGGTTACAAAGAGAATTCTAATAGAGGAGGGTTGAGGATGTTTCAGAGAGAGTAAGAAAGGGTAGAAAAGGGGTTAATTAATTAAATTAGGTTAATTAAAATAGATATAATCTTGACCATTAATTTATTTGGACGGATGAGATTGATTAATTAAGCAAATATTAGTCAATAAATATAAGAGCATCAACAGTGGTGGGTTTTATCTACCATATAGTCTCATTTCCTTTCCTATAAGGTTATCCTATGGATGTGGCATAGACCTGATGAAAGTGAAGGGATGGACAAATCCCAACAGAAATAGGCGGCCCCATCCAAATCTATACACACATTTGATAAAAAAATTTAATTAAAATGGACCCCACAAGACTCAAATTATTTTATCTCCATTCTATGTAACCATTAAAAACGGCTTCATTTCTCCATTTTCACATATTTGCTCCATTTTCTCTGTATAGAACCTATCTCCTATTCCTTTTTTTTTTTTTGCTCTGTTTGCTCTTCAATTGATAATTCTATTTGTCACCAAAAATTTTATTTCATTTATGGATCATAATAATCCAAATTGATATGTCATTGAATATTCCATGTATTTGAATGTACGTTTTTCATTTATATTTAATGTCATTTACTTATATGTATTAAAATGTGGCTTTGTCTATTTTAATTTTATTCAATGAAATATTTAATAAGCATATTGATATTATTAATATTAAATTTTTTGTTAAGTATTAGGAGTATTAATTTTAATTATATTAATGAGATATAGGTAAAGGTGATGAGGTAATTTCATGAGTGTGGGAAAAATGAAAAATTCTTACAGGAAGGGGTAGAGTTAGTGGAAAATGATGTCGAAGAAAGAGAAGATGAGGGGTTCCTATGAGACGGGGTTAATAAACCGACTAAAATTATAAACAGGGTAAAATTTATAAATTGTTGGTAAAAGTAGTTAAAATTTTAAACAATAAGATAATCTCCGCATGGAGAGAAAAACCGTTTATTTGTAAAAAGTGGAGTTTATTTTGTTATTATTTGGGGTATTGTGGTACTTTCAAACCAAATAAGATGAAAGGGAGAATAAATACTCAAATAAACATCCAAATAACCTCCATTTTGTAGCTTATTTTTAACACAATTTTTTAACATGTTTTTGATTATTTTGGTTATCCAAACAACCAAAAAAAGTCGTTTAAAAAATAAACACCCACAAATGACTATTTTTTAACATGTTCTTTTGTTGTCCATACACACCCGAGATGTTAAAATTTTATGAAGAGAGAGATAAAGGGGGGGGGGGGGAATGTGTTAACCCACGAGTGCGGATGCTCATGAGAGGATATGAATCCCATTACATATTCTTTAACTTTATCTATACCCACCTCATATTATCTACCAATCAAAAATCATTTTATTTTACAAATAAACAAAAATTAATATATGTACTCCATTTTTATTTAAAAAAAAAAAAAGAAAGGAAATGGGATGGGTTAACCCATCCCATTAGGGTTTCCTCTTCCCCTTCATGGGATGGGTTTTACCCCACACCCATGGGTTTGCTTCTTAGAAGACGAGAGAGTGGGATGGGGGATGGGTGCGAAAACCCTAAGTATGCGAATAAGGAATCGGAATCTCCAAGTGTACTTGTGGCTATTTTGCATACCTTTGAGGATTATGATCTTTTGTATGAATATAGTGGTTTGTTGAGTAGGAAAAGTTGTACCACGCTAGAGAAGTGTATCTCTCGGGATTACCCAAATGACCATGTCAAAAAAATTTCTATATAGATGTTGAGTATGTGCTAATTGCGTTCTTGAATCCACCTGCTTGGGTAGATCACCAAGGAGATAATGGACATCCCACTGCCAACTAATATGTCTACAGACGGGCTTTACTGGTGGTTGGATAGAGAAGGTTGCTTCACAATTGCAAGTACGTACAAGTTAATTATAAACCACCATAGGAGTGAGGACGATTCCAATGCGTGGATTTGTGAGGTCAATGCTCCACCAAAAATTAAAAATTTCATTTAGAAATTGAGCCAACTTGGCTTACCAACAAAATCTCGCCTCAATTGTATTTTGCACCACCTTTGTATTCTTGTTTGTTTATGACGGTTATCCGTCTGCCGACTTATCGGCCCTTGAGGTTCAGGTATGGATGGCCTCGAATTTTTACCCAATAAAAAAAATCTCACCTCAATGAAAAAATGTGATGTCGTCCTCACAACTTGTTTACTTTGCAACCATGTTGAGGAAGATGACACATATCTCTTATTGGAATGTCAGTTCAATAATATCCAACATCTATTGAAAGAAGCAACCTAATATCATGTATAAGCACCATGGTATCAAATTATATAAACATCAAACCAATTCTAAATACCATATTCAATTCATAGGAAACACTTTAACCATAACCGAGAAACAACTAATAATCTTTACTTGGTGGCAACATGATATATAAGAAATAAATTAATATTAAAAAAATAAATCTTCACCATCAACGGATGTGGCAAAACAAATTATGTTAAAGCACTGGGAGAATTGGAAAAACTCAATGTCAGTTCAATAATATCCAACATCTATTGATAATGCATGTTTTTAGAGACATTATTGAGTACCTTTAGGGTCATTTATATGCATATATTGCATGTTAATTGATTACTTTACTTCTTTGATAATCGTGTAGTCTAGTTTGGAATATATGCGATTTTAGTGTTTATTTGCAGATTGTAGATTCGAGGTGGTGAAGATGGGCGATCATGAGAAAGTAGTGCTCCCGGGAAGTTAATTAAGTGGACATCCATGAGCGAGTACAAAATTTCATCTCTCCAAATCGAACTTGGAACCTATTGGGAGTTACACATTTGCTTCCAACGGAAATTTATAAGAAAAATTAACTCCATCAAGATCCTCACAAATGAACTCGAGGATAGAATCTACTAGAAAACAGGTAAGAATTCGATATCCATCCATGACATCCCCTTGCGTTTGTTCACTAATGCAGTAGCAACCGATGAATAGTATGTATTCCAAAAGACAGCGGGTTGAAACTTGTTATCTCTTGGAATGCATACTATTAATTGTACCAAGTTCTAGCCAATATATTGAAGATTCACGCAATAGATTGGTCACATGTTCGCTTAGATAATCCAAACTACTACTACCTCTAAGGTCGAACACAAAATATCATTTCAATATTAGTTCATCATTCATAAGAATATTCTGATCAACCAAAATTCAGAGTTTTAGGATATTTGGTTGAAATAGCCTTTGAAAATCCCCCCCCCCCCTCATATTGATGTTATACGAACTAGATTGTTTGTTCGATTCCTGAAGAAAAATGAAACAATAGTTTAACAAATGTAACTTGGGTTTGGTTTATGTAATTTGAAAAATTGGGGTGGTGTTAAGGTTGGAAAAATAAGTAGAGGTATTTAAAAAGTAAAGAGTTTTTTTTTTATATAAGGCAATAATTTGGGAGTGGTCAACCGCGGTTAAACCACTGACCAAGAGCGTCCTTTCGGACGATGTCATCAATCTCAGTAGGGCATCGCACCCCAGCGAAGGTCGAAATCAGCCCAAGATGCGCCAACCTATCCGCCGCCTGATTACCCTCACGGAAGGAATGAGAGAAAGTGATCTCCTCGAATGCCTTGCATAAGCCGAGCGCATCAGATATCAACATCTCAACAACCCACGGGCACGATCGGGACCCTTTGAGGGCGTTGATAACTGCCAAACAATCGCCCTCTACCTCAAGGCGAGTAACCCCCATCTTGACGGCTTCAAGAAGCCCATCATCAAGGCCAAAACTCTCAGCTTGGATTGCGGAAACCATGCCATGACTCCGTGCACCAAAGGACAACACGCTCCCGAGGCGATCACGGATGAGGAAGCTCGATGCAACATGTCCAGAGGCTACCTTGGCTCCGTCAAAATTAAGTTTCAGGAACCCATCCTTAGGTTTTTCCCATCTTACTTTTTTCTGGTGTCTGGGTCTGTTTTGGTAGTATTTTGGTCGTATTGTAACGTTGTCCTATTCTGTTTCCTCAACTTGTGTCTTCTTCCAGTTTATCCTATATTATTTTGTATGCTTTAACCATTCTTCCATATTACTTATATCATAATTTTCAAAGATGATTTTGTTCCTCATTGACCAAACACCCCAAAGGGAGAAGGCTATTGTCGATTTCTGATCAGCTGGGAGTTTTGAAAAGATTTACGCGATAATATTCTTGTATGCCTTGTTAGATTTATCGATACTTTTTATTATTCTTTCAATTCGTGTATCCATTTTACCGATAAATGTACGTCAAGGTTATCTGGCAATCAATAAATAAGTGTGTTGCGCCTTCCTCTCCATGGCTACAAAGAGGGCAATCCAGCGGGACATCAACTCCTTTGTTTCGTAGTCTAGTTTTCGTTGGTGTTCCATTGAGAATGTTTTTCCATAGAATTTTTTTTTATTTCGGGTGGGCAATCGATTCTCCAGAGCCAGTCTAGAGGTTCAGAGCTAGTCCTTCTTGCTCTGGTGATATGGTCCAAGGCACTCGTCGTAGAGAACCATCCGTTTCTGCTAGTTTTCCAGTATAATCTGTCATTGATTTCATTAATAGGGATGTGGGATTTCAGTATCTCCTCGACAATATTCATATGAAGGTTTTCCTTTAATCTTTCTATGTTCCATGTTTTGTTTGGTTTTATGTATTGATCAATAGTTTCATGTTCTTCTATTTGGTCATGGAATCGGTTTTCATACAAGTTAGCGTCATTGTTTAGCCATTTGTCCTTCTAGAATCTTATAGTTCTTCCATTCCCAATTTGCCAGATTAGTCCTGCGCATAACTCGTCCTTTATCTCCATCTTTTTTGCCCATTGCCATGATGTGTTTTTTTTTTCCTAGTATAGTTCCAAACGGTATCCTCTTTGAGATATTTCTCTCTAATTATTTTGACCCATACATTTATGAGGCTCCGACTCCGCATTATTTTCCATCCGCCATTATTTTCCATAGCAATTTCATTTGTAAAACCTTATTCATATCTTTTGATACATATATACATTATTTTTTAATACATGGTTAATTTTTTTTAATACATATATACATTCGATTTCAGTCACACCATTAGTGGTTTGTAGGAGCAACCACTTATCAACCAAGCCAATAAGTGGTTTGTAGGAGCAACCACTTTAGAATTGTCGAAAACTAGTATGGTGCAGTGTTTCCAGCATCGCGCCTTCCTGCCGTCTCGTCCTATTTTTGCGCATCTTTCTCTTAATTCTTGTGTGTGGTCTTTTTTTCCTTTATGTCTTATGGTTGTCTCTGGTGTGGAGTCTTGTCCTGTTTTCGAGGACTTGTCTTGGGTCACTAGGAAACACCCTCTAGACCTAGTCGGGGAAAAGGTGTGTACAACTCGACCCTCCAGACCCTGCTTCAAGCGGGATATACTGGGTATGTTGTTGTTGTTGTACTATTAAGTTAAGTGTTAAGTCAATAATTTGTATTACTTTGGTTTATATTTATTCATAAGTTCATAATTTATATTATTTTGTTTTTAAAATATCTATATTAGGGAGTATTTTATATTTTAAATATGATACTTATTATTTTGATTTTTTTAATCAACGTTAGATTATAGCGGTTCACACTATTTCAGTATTTCCCGTACCGCACAATCCGGATCCTCTACTCCCTTCCACGCTCCCTCCGGTGCCTCACGAAATATTTCAGGTATATATCAACATTGAATTTTTTTTAAAAAAATTAGATTATATACCGTTTATAAAATTTTATTGTGAAAACGGATGTGTTAAAAATGAATTTATATTCATATCAGTATAAGGGTGTATAACCTAATTTTTTTTTGTTTTTTTTTCCAATATTTTTTTGGATAAAGGTAAATTTACTAAAGGCAAAACCAACCCAAGAAAATCTGGTTGATTAAAGAGTCAATTACAAACAAACACATATTCAAGAGAACATGCAAGCTCTCTTAACATAATGTATAAAAAAATATAATAGACCAAACGTTACACTATCAGCTGGAAATAAAGCATAAAGTACGTAGCCCATAGACGTGTGTGATAATGAATCAAATAACCACATCTTGGGGGATGATGTTATCATCAAACTCTCGTGCATTCCGCACATGCCATATAACATACATCGAGGCTCCAAGTGCAAAGATTCAGGCTCCTCCTTGCAACTCGCAAAACCTCACACCATTGCTCAACTGAACTTGCTTGCCCAACAATGTGGAAAAGACACCGAACGATATTCCATACTCTCATATATCGAGAATGGACACTAAAAGAATAAAAGTTAATGAGTCGTCTCGAGTGCGTCCTACAAAACCGACACACCGGATCCAATTCAAGGTAAAGCAAACGATCAAAATTAGAAAGTCTACCTTGCACGTACGGTCAGCCATAAAAATGAGAGATTGTTTAGGAGTACCCCCTTTCTCCCAAGCCACCGGTGTCATAGAACTCTATCCGCACGAGCACGAAGACATTTGTAGGCATCCACCATACAAAATATTCCCCCATACACCCGACCATCAAAGAGGTCAATCGGATCATATATACCTTCCCCAAACTGGCCTACACAATCTCGAGCACCCATAGGAGCCTTGATAAGAGGTGAATCATGCCGATTCACCATTTAACCACGAGGCTCGTCAACCATGAGATACCTATGATGAACCCAACGAACCCACATATTTGTCTCTGAGATATTATTTGGTTGCTTACATACAAATGCACCGATTGAATTCTAATATGCATGACTTGTCTTAGTTGTCTAGTTAGGTTTAAAAATAGTCACTCAGATCCTTCTAGTTCTTGTATCTTTTTTTATCACCTATTTCTTGTATATATCTTCCTAATTCCTATTACTCCATCCATTTTGTATTAATTGACGTTTTGAGTCAAAACACACAAATTAAGAAAAGTTGAATTACTCAGTACTATTAATCTAGGTGAAACTGCACAATGTCAATTAAACTTGATACAAAATTTAGCCTAAAACGTCAATTAATACACAATAATGGGAGTATTATTTATAAGCGTGGGAGGGAGTAGAGGTAGGCATGTCCACGGGTCATGACATGACCAGCCGGGTTTAGGTCAGCGGGTCAAGGGTCAAGCCGGGTTACGGGTGCGAGTTAGAGTCGAGGTGTTTTAAACCCGGTGACCCCGCGGGTCGACCCGCCGGTTCGACCTGTGACCCGTGAAAATTTAAAAACACTTCCAACGACTAGTTTTTTTACCATTGTGATTTCGAACTGCGTGGACTTGGGGACCTGAATTTGTTGTTTATAAATACCTAACCCCCTATCACATTTGTACATCTTTAACATTTTCAAACATTCAATTCTTCAAGTTCAATGGCAAATCGAAATGAAGGAGGATTTGCAACAAACCTTGTTGAAATCTTATACAACACGCATTTCCGATGAGAAGAACAAACCCAAGGTAATGATTACTATATGGTGGTTTGTAACTATTCTTCAAAGGGTTTTAAAATAAAGAGAGGTTCGGGGTATGACACATTTTGAAAAATCATTCGGACCAGTGGTCGAGAGAATAAGGTGAAGCAATGTTAGCAAGCCCTCGTGAAATTGAGAAGACGAACGTTTGTCTTTGTATTTGGGTCTGACTATCATTCTCAATCTATCAACTACAAGTCTATAATGTGTGTAATGCGCAATTTTATTTTGTGAAGTTGTTGATTATTGGAGTTGTTTCTAAGTTAAAAGTTTTAAATTAATGTGTCGATTAATAATAAAAGACCCATGTGTATTCGTTGTTGATTTTTGTTGTTGAACAAATTGTGTAGTTACTAAATTTTTTTCATTTATTTGACTATGATTATCATACGTACAATAATCAATCCATCACATTTATTTTTATATCATTTTTAAAATTTAACTCTCATCAAATTGTAGAAAGTGAAATTTATCACATTTGTTTGTATTTTATTTTTTATCACATTTATGTTTATTTCATTTTTTCATATAAAATAAAAGAGGATTAAAAAGAAACAAATAAAGAATAAAGTAGAAGACAATTAAAAAGAAAAGAAACAAAACAAAAAATAGCCGTTGGACCCGTCGGGTCGGACCCGGTCGGGTCCAACGGCTACAAAATACAAATCCGACCATTGGTTAGATGATCCAACGGCTAGAAAGTCGACCCATCGGGTCGGCAAAGATTTAAAAAAAACGGCTATTTTTTGTTGTTGTGACCGTTGTGATCCTTAATTCACTCTATATAAATACCTAAAAAAAAACATAAACAATCACTCATTCACTCACACATCTCTTCAAACAATCCCAAACAAACATTTGTAGTTCAAGTTCAATGGCAACAAACGTTCGTGATTTCAACTACGACACGCATTTTCGTTGTGAAGAAAAACTCCTTGGTAATGATTATTATATGACGGTTTGTCGTTATTGTTCACATGCCTATAAAATTTGAAACAATTTAGAATATGACAATCTCAAGAAACACATTGAGAAGAAGCCTCCCGGTAAGTGGCCGAAAGAATATGACGAATCAAACCGCTCATGAAATTAATACTGTAACATAAGTGCATAAGTATGAGCGTTTGTAATTGGTCTTAACTATTATCGACTAATGGCTATCTTACATCTATGTGTAATGTGTGTGAGTATGATTATCAATTTATTTTATGAAGTATAAATTGCGTACCGCGTAGTACCTTCTCCAACTTCTCCGGACTCGCAGCAGCGAGGGAAAAATTTCACGCGTGGGGTTTTCGACTTTTTCGCATGCGTTGTCCAAAAATTTCAGTTTGGCGCCCTCTTCTTCAATTTCTCATCCGTCCAAAAATCCTCAAATTTCTACACTCTCCCTCTCTCTCCACTCCCCCAAAATTTGAACACAAACCCCGCCAATTCCACTGAAAACCCCCAAAATTTTGCTTACAAATTTAAATTCGATTTCACAGCAATCCACCATTTCCTTTCTTCGATTCAGCTCCCGCACTCCAATCGCTTTATAGACCAACAGGTGCAGCCGGTTGGGGATTTCTGAAACACTCGTCTCGCTTTCTGTTACTTTTCTTCTCGAGCTTCGCTTCCATGGCGGTTGCTTCTTCAGCTGCTGTTTCGCCGGCGGGAAAGACGTCGAGTAAGAAGAGGAAGGCGGCCGAGCAGGAGAAAGGTCCGGAGGTGGAGGTGGCTCTGGATTCTTCAGATCCGAAGCAAGATTCGGTTCTGGAGAACCCTAAACAGCCGAAGAGAACCAAGTCGCCTGGGGTTCGTGTTGTAGGGGGCCGTGTCTACGACTCTTCGAACGGCAAAACTTGTCATCAGGTAAATGGACTGCTCGCTAGTTAGGAATTGATTGCTTGTGCGTTTCGTTTGATTTGCCTGCAATTTACGGGGAAATGGGTGCAGATTAGGGTTTCTGATGTCATTTATGTTTGTTACATAGTAATAGATTTTGCCAGTTGGGGTCAACAAATTAGGTCAGAGACTCATAAAGATTTGGAACTCAATCGCCTTTTGTCAGTTCGGAGTTGAATGAGTTTTGTGTTGTATGATAACTCGGGGTTCTTAATGTGAAGCTTGATTTTTACATCACCTCTTTTGCTAAACCTGAATAAATATAGAGCAAGTAACATAGCTCCTCAGATTAATAAATCTTTTGTGTGTAGGTTTTTTTAGTTCTGATTGTTTCATTATGTTTTGCCTTGTGGATATTGGCAACTCACCCTTGAATGTACATGAATGTAGTGCCGGCAGAAGACCCTGGATTTTGTAGCTGCATGCAAGAATACAAAAAATAATAAGCCGTGCACAATGAAATTGTGCCACAAGTGCCTTCTCAACCGGTAAAGCCTTCAATGGTTATGACGTTGTATTCTCCTGTTTGCAGCTTGTTTATTTTGATGTTTATAGGTTTCATTGTTGTGTTAGGTATGGAGAAAAGGCGGAGGAGGCAGCACTTCTCGATGACTGGAAATGTCCCAAGTGTAGAGGCATTTGCAATTGCAGCTTCTGCATGTAATTAAGCACATAGTTTGTTTGAATGATTATTATAATTATTGTGTTATCATATTGACTTCTTTGTTTTTTTAATGGGCAATAGATTAGAGAAGAAAGATTGACTCACCTCATGGAATGATGATCTGTTTGATTGAAGATTATGGAGGTTGAGAGGGAAAGGGATCAATCTAGTCCAATTTAAAATTGGGTGTTTTTTCCCATGTGTTGAGTATTGTATTGGACATGTG
Organism: Persicaria tinctoria; assembly: GCA_037127255.1. Lineage (NCBI taxonomy): Eukaryota > Viridiplantae > Streptophyta > Magnoliopsida > Caryophyllales > Polygonaceae > Persicaria > Persicaria tinctoria. The sequence goes on along the minus strand of JBANSL010000007.1, from coordinate 10,405,234 downwards.
GTAACAAAATGAGAGATGTGTTTCCTCAGTCATATCCTCTACTAAACTAAAAAATTAGCACCTAGACTATAACCTCCCCACTCATTTAAATTATGTTATATCAGTCTCCTTTTCTTTTTCGTTTCCATAAATTTCAATCAAATGGGCATTAGTAGTCACATCTATGATCACCATTTGACGTGGCAATTATAATTGCTGTGTACTTGGGAATAATTTCTATTATTTGATCTCCTTGTTCTCTAAGTTTGAATGAACCTGTACTTCAAATGTGTGCCATTCAATTCTTCATTGTACATTTGTATATAGCATATTGCATACAAATATTTAGTTCTTTGGTTTTAATCTGACATTCTGAGCTATGGTTGCAGGAAAAAACGGGGTTGTGCACCCACAGGAATACTTATACACAGTGCTAAGGCTTCAGGATATACTTCAGTTTCTGATATGCTAATTGTTCAAAGCCCTGGCAAGGAGGAAAATGCCAAAAGCAAGGTAGTTTCATTGGAAAATTTGCTATCTGTTACCCCCTCACTCGGGTCTTCTTAAGATAATATTGAACTTGCAGAACTTCAGATTTTTGTTTTGCTTTTCATTCATAACTGCATCCGTTTTGCTTGGCAGGATGGTACTGTTGCTTCTCCAAAGAAACTTGGGAAAGAAAATAAGTATGATGGGATGGATAACAAAGTCCCAGATTGTCAGCTCCAAGCTCATTCAAAGAAGTTTAAGAAAGTCACAGACTTAGCAGATAAAAAGGATGTTAATGGAGTAAAGAATGAGTCAAAAAAGAAGGAGGTGGTCAAGAAGGTTAAGAAGGATAAGAAGGATCTATCAGAGGTAAAGAGTGACAACAAAATCAAGGGGCCAGCAGATGCGCAGGATGCCAAGAAACACAAGGATATATCAAAGGTGAAGAATGAACAAGTCAAGGAGTCAAATGAGACATGCCAAGTCAGTAAAGTCAAGAGAAAGAATTCAACAAAGATGATAAAAGTCAAGGAGTCAACTGAGATAGGTTATGCTGAGAAAGCTAAGTTGAAGGAATTAGCCGAGGTGTGTGATGCTGAAGGGAGCAATGCAGAACCATTTGTAAATCCTGAAAAACCTCCTAAAAAGAAAGCAAGGCTGCATCCTAGTAGCCATGATGTAGTGCATGAGAAACCAAAGGTGGTAGAAATCATATTGCCTGATGGTAACGAGTTAACAAATGTAGCTGAAGTTGACTTGCTGCCAGAAGATGTTGGAAATGCCTTGCAATTTATTGAGTTCTGCTATACCTTCAGTGAGGTAAACGATGTGACACTATTTGTATTTCAATACAATCTGGTTATATTTCCACATGGTTACATGTTTTTGACAATCTATAGGCTTAATGATATCTGGTTTCTATTTTTGTCTTATATATGGCTCCACTAAACTAGCACTGTGTTTTCTTTTTGATAATCTGGACAATTTCATCTTTTGTTTAATTCTTATGAATGTGAATTAGTGCATGATGTTGCTTTTCGGATGCCATTGTCAAACGAATCTGAACATTTTAGCTTGCACTGCAGCCTAGGTATATTGTTATATGACTGACAATGTTGTACAACTAAATTACAGTGAGAATACAGGCATATACATAGCTGATGTTATAGCTATGTATGAGATGGTTAGTTGGTTTAATTCTGAAATATAATGTAGAAACACTGGGATATAATCTTTCTCTGTGATTAGAATCTTAGATGAAGTGAGTCTGATTGCTATAAATAAGGTAGCAACCAAGATTCTCTTCCTGGATGCAGAATCATTTTTTTTTCTTAACCTTGCAGGTTCTTGAAATAAGGAAAGGACAGGCTGAATCTGTCTTGCGTGACATGATGCTTGGACGCACTAGGCGGGGAAAGGTCTCATCACTAGTCCACTTTCAGATCCACTTATTAACCCTGATGAGGGAAGAAATGGAGGAAGAGTAAGATTCTTACTGAGTGTTTATGTTTATCTAATCAAGCTTCAAGTTTAATAATTCTTGGTCCTTTCAGGTCTCCTTTAACTCCAACTGACGGTGAAGATTGTTGGCTGCATTCATTAAAGGAATTTGTCACTGAAGCTGAAGGAGCAGCTAAAGACTTGGCTGCACTCAACTTTGACAGAACCAGTCAATATGACGTTTTGAGCCCATCTGAAAAGCTCAGACTCCTTGTTTTTCTCTGCGATGAAACTCTTGAGACCTTGTAAGTGAAAGAAGGGATTGTTTAGTAATTTTGTAAGTTTCTTAGGAGCCAATATGAATTGACACTTTTATGCCCCTTTTCTTTTAGGAAAGTGAGGACTTGGATGGAGGAACAAAATCTGAAGTTTTCTGAAAAGAAAAAGGAAGGAAAGGAAAAGTTGCTTGCTGCGAAGGAAAAGGTAATTTAAATGAATTAAATCACTGGTCTTCATGAAAGGCTGTGGTACTCTGCTCTAAGACTGGTGTCATGTGTGCAGGAAAAGCTCATGAAAGCAAAATTGCAGGATGAATTTGCAAAAGCACTAATTGCCAAAAACGGTGCTCCTCTTTCTATATCTGAGCATGAAGCAATGATTTTAGAAATGAAGGCTAAATCAGAACTTGCACATAAAGAGATGCTAGAGACCATGGGGTTGGTGCCTAAATGTATGTCCAATGTTTCAGTGTATCTTACCACTCCTCTTTTTCCCATGTGATATTCTTTGGGTTGAAAGGCCTTAATTCTTGTCTCCATGTTTAGATGTGGTACAAGTGTATCTCATGTCCTTGCCAGAGTTTAGTGTTCTCATACTGGTTTGTGCTATTTACAGATGAACAAACACCGGCTGCTGTTAGAATTGAGCCCGTCCTCATTGACTCCAAGGGTCATACTTGCTGGAGATTGAAGGGATGTAGTAAGCTGGACCTTTTGCGTCAAGGTTGGTTTCTCTTGCATTCTTCTGAAGTATCAGACTATTAGTAGGCGCTTTTCTTGTTTTTAAAAGAATTATGTAAGAATAGGCCATAACTCCTCAGGTATCAGACAATAGTATGTGACCTCTTCATGCCCCCAAAGCTGTTCCTGTCAACCATTTGGTTGCTTCCGAGAATACAATCACAATGGTGGTTTTTCAATTGGAACTTGCTTTTTCCACTTGCAGATATAGATGGAGCCAATGCAAGTGACAACTGGTTCAGCTATGAAGACAAAGAAATACAAGTGGTTAACGAGTACATTTCATTTTCTAGGTAAATGCGTTCAGTAACTCTTTCCTATTGTACTCTTGCAAGGCTTCCCTCAAGCTAAAACGTTAGTTAACACCAGTTTTATCCAGATTTTGCAAGGGAACCATCACTTGTTTTTGGAATCCCTCCTAGTGGGGATAAACTGATAAAGAGAAGTGTAGTTGTAGAAATTATGCATTCACAAATATTCCAAGGCTTGCCAACTTAGCTAGCAAGCATTATCCATGGCTGCCTCTGTGACATAAGATGATGTGTTGATACGTTTCCTTTCCATTTATGAATAAAAAAGGAAACTTGACCTTCATTGTTTTTGCCTGTTTTTTGTCCAATCTATTATTGAACCTATTCTGAATTTCCTTTCTCACTTGTTGTGCCTGCAGGTCACATCGACATAAGCCTTGCAAGACAAAAGTGCCGAAGGTTGGCAGCCTAAACCCAAAAATTGACTCAAATCAGATCACTGCGAATGCAAACTGAATACAGCATGCTCTGGGTTTGAGTTCAGCTGCTCTCGCTGGCTTTGCCTTTTTGCAAATACTAACGGCATGAACAATTACATTCATCTATGTCTGAACTGGCTGTGAAGCCAACTGAGTGTCTTGACTGTCTTGATGCTTACAGTTATAACAGCTGACCTCCTTTTGTATCCTTCATTGGCAAGTTTTGTAAAATGTATGCGACTGCAAGCTTGTACCCCATTCAATCTAGCCAATATTCAAAGGCTGAGATTAACATTCGGGTTTCTCGTTTTTGGGGTAGGGCTATGTATTTGGTTTTTAAAGCAGGTTTTATTACACAATGAAGTGATGAACTATTGAAGTGTGGAACATATTCTGTTTTAGTTTCTAAATCTACGGTTCACCTTTAAATACTTGTGTAGTTGTATCTATCAATCTGCTTATGCTTATAATATATGTAGAGTGGAGCCGACGAGAACCAATCTAGACATGGCCATGGGCCCATGGGACACAGGCCAACCCGGACCTGCCTTGTTTGGGTTGATGGGTGGCTTGGGTTGGCGAGCCGACGAGAATCAATACCAATCTGCCTGGTTGACCGAGACTTGTCCTTGACCCAAAATTTTATTGAAACTCAACCCGAACCAAGACAAACTCGAAACAAACTTGCTTGAAATAGACTTTTCTTAAAATTTAAAAAGTAATCAGAATGTGCATATCTTATGCAATATGTTAATGCAGTAATGTTGCCTGTTCACGAACTTGAAATACAGGCATGTCAGTGAAAATGGCAATAGCATATTGTGCACAATTGAATCAAAACTCCCAAGTGTAAGAAGTGTAAAATTACTGCATTATATATGAAAAGTCGATGTGTGCAAAGGTTGCACAGAGCTGTCATGTGTATGTTGCCGAATCAGCAGGCTGAGGAAACGACAACTTCTACACCAAATTTAGTATGCTAAATGAAGATACAAAAGAAAAGTATGTGAACTTTACAAGAATCTCTCTGCAACGATGTCGTTAACAGCTGGATAATTTTGCTATGTACTTATGCTTCTGTGTTGGATATAAGACGGACTTCATATAAATCATCAACTCCCTTACCTACATTGACATGTTAATTTTTCAATTCTCACAGCTGTTATTCCTTCACGCAATGAATGCTTAAAAACCAAAAAATTATTATGATTCAATATGAAGTAAGGCCTTTATGGGATAAATGCAGTTTGAGCACAAATGATATTTTAGGACTGTCTTAAAATCAAATCTATGTAATTGGAGGAGTCTAATGCTTACCCACTTCAGCTGTAATACCAGGTCCGAAGAATGAAGTGAATTTTGCCTAAGGAAAATAAAGTAGGTCAGTTAGAACCTCATCATGGTTTTAGGTACGTGATATACATCTATATGACACTTATGGTTCCAGGCTTCCAGCTGAGTTGCTCTTCTGGGATGAATTACCTGTCTTTGTTCAAAATCCGATAGCTTCAAAGCTTTAGCTTCAAACACAAGAACTAAACAGTATTTACCATCTTCAGTGACCTGGTCAACATTAACAAAAAGGAATGGTGAAAAAGGTAAAAATTATACTAATGTATTTCCATAGCTGAGTATGAAAAACTGCATATAGTGAGCAGAGTTAAAAAAAAAAACACGCAAAGAAAATTTATCAAGTTTCCATTATATAACTGCGATTTGCGAGAAAAAAAGTTCCTCTGATGCTTTAATAAAAAAGTTTGAAACCTTGATATAGTGGAAGAAAGAGATTATTGTATCCTTAGCTTATGCATACTATCATATCTAGAGGAACTATATAAGTGTCTAAATAGGTGGCCTACAAGAAAAAGAATTATACTTCCTCACGAATCATTTGAAGAACTGGAGCACTTCTTCGTGGGATGCCACCACCCTGAGATAAAAAAAGATATAACATGATAAAACACGGCCTTAGTGAATCATTTGAAGAACTGGAGCACTAAAACATTTAGCAGAATGCATTGGCAGTTTCATAGATAGAATATATAAGCTCGATCAAAGTCGAGGAAAAAAGAATACTTGGATCCAATTTAAAGAGTTGTATCTGAAACTGGCAACTGATAATCTGAGATGTAATCATACCAGACCGTATTGAAAAATCCGTTTCAAAGCTTCCTCCAAATGTTGTTCATCTCCATAACGATATCTGATCACATCATTTCTGACCTATTAAAAGCATTAAATGAGTCACTCCATCCACATTAACCAGATTCAAAGCTGGTATTACACCAATTAATGTCTGACAGGAAATTATGCACACGTCATTACCGCAAGGGAGTTGTATTGATAAGAGGAGACTAAATTTATTCAGATAATAGAACTCAATCAAACCTGTTTGAGAATGTCAGTAGAGCATTTTTCCCTCAGTTTTTCAGCATCTGAATAAGTCAAGCACGGAACAGGCTTGAGCTCTGCATACTGCAAGATGGTGCCGAGTCATTTCCTTATATATATATTAATACAAATATGTAACACTAATCCCATCCTGGAAAGGCGGAGTTCAGGGGACCTTATGAATGAGTAGTGGCTTACCCTCTATACTGGCTTAGAAATTCACAGCACGCGTATAGGAAGTTAGGAACTACTACCTAGGAAGTTAGGAACTACTACCTAAAGCAGTGATTTTTTTTTTAGAACTCCGGAAAGGAAATGCATAAAAGATGCAGCCTAATAAACTACTCATTGCAATTAGAAGATACTCACCTTCAAAGCCATGCCAATTATGGCGAGAGGGAATCCATAAGTTAACATCAACGCTGACCATTCAGATCCCGGAAGGACGTTAAAGTAGGCACCAAATCCATAACTGAGAGAAGCACATTCACCAGATCACATAAGAACTCCTTTCCACATTCACATAACACATATTTGTTACAATTCAAACAAGCAAGAACTCACGAAAGAAGTGTGACTCCCAAGCCCAGTCCAACAACACCAAATGAAATCTGTAAAAGGGAAAACACCAGAAATATTAACTCCACAAGCAAAAAAAAACCACAAACACATTAAAGAGATCAAAATTGTTGGCCTACACCCATTTCCCCATAAAAAATTTGTACCAGTTGATTTCCTTTGTTCCTCTCATAGTAGTCTCATTCCTCAAAGTGCTATCTAATGCCAAAATTAGTATAATGGATAAGCTTCTCAATCCAACATTGAAACCAGTGGTCCACATTAATCGACGTAATAAACTCTCAATTCGCCCACAGAAATGCTAGATAAAACAATATAGTGAAGCTGTTCCAAATTCTTTTGCAGAAATCACTATATATGGATTGACAATTCCACAAAGTCATCATTCCTAACCACAGTAGAACAATATGTAAATTCCGTCCACAGATGGTAACCTTACCAATCATGAAAAGTGAAACGAAGAAGAATTATACCGCAAACTTCAAAATCAAATGATGAAAGCGAAGAAAATCGACACCTTGGCGAGAGAGAACTGGTCGTCGGGGACGGTAGCCTTGTCACCGGAAGCAACGGCAGCGGAAGTAGCAGGAGACGTCTGTGAAGAATCCGCAGCTCTAACGATGAAGGCAAGCCGTTTCGAAACGGCTTGTTTGCTGAAGAGTATCAGCGTAGCATTAGCGCTCGCAATTTTAGGTGCCAAGCTTTGGTGGTGGAGAGAGAGACAGAAATGGCGGTTGGCGGTAGTAGAGGTGGTGCAGAGGCAGCTTGAGTCGGATCGGAGACGGATCCCCGCCCCAGCCGCCGTCACCGGAGCTGCTCCGAGTGCCATTTTCCGGTGCTTGCTCTTCGCTGTGGAGAGGAAGAGGTAATAAAAAAAAAAGGAAAAAAAAAAGAGATATCTTAAGAGAGTTTCGACCGCCAAAAGACGTGGAAGATGTTGTGGTTTTGCGAGTCTTGCACATGTCATCGTTACAGCCACTGCTTTTATGTTATTGGGCCTTTTTGGGCCTAAGCCCAATGATCATGGCCCAAATATAATTGTCTTAGCATTGGCTGGTTTCGTGAAGGAAAATGCTACCAATTACTCCATCCGTTCAACAAAACTTGACGTTTTACTATTCATACACGTTTTTTTAGGAGTTAAAAACTATATAAAATATCGACTTTTTAAATAATTTTTTTTAACAATTTCGTAGTTATTATTAATAAGTACAAACTTGTTAAATTTTTTTTTTTTAAAATGAATATTTTATATAGTTTTTATCATTATAAAAAAGTGTGCGTGAATAGTAAACGACAAGTTTTGTTGAACAGAGGGAGTATTATTTTTATATATAAAAAATCATTCTATTCTTAGGATTCATCGTTTAGGATATAGTTAGTGATTATTGAGATTTTTTGAATGTTAAAATTTTATAATATAGGGTATAGTAGATTGTAAAAAGTTTTAGAGTCAATTTTTACGGTTTAAAATGTAATGGATTTGTATTTTTGTCAATAAGAAAAAGTTTATATATGGGTTTGTTTGGCAAATGGCAATTTGTAGCTGATAGGGTAGCAAAGTTAATGGATTAAGTGTATAAAATATATGTTAAATTATAGTGTTTATAAGTTAGTAAGATTTTTGGTAATCTAATTGATACAACCTAGATGATGAGATATGAGAAAATAAATAAAAAAATTTAATATAAAAAGAAAAGTTGTGAAAAGTTTGGGGTGAGTAGCTAATGAAAATTCAATTTCAAAAAGCTAATTAAATTAAAATCTTATATTTAATTCGTTTAAAACCATTAAGCACAAAAATATAAAAACTCCCAAAAGTTACCTACATTGTCAAACGAAATATCTTTTTTTTATGACCTTTGTGTTTATATATATATATAGTTTTTTTTGTATGTATCTAACCAGTTAATGTTCGTTTTTCTTATAAAGGTTAGTTCATTTGTCGATTTTCAGTTGCTTGATATAACAAACATATTCGATGAACCAAATCACTTTCTTAAAAATAAATAAATAAATTTGAAGCTAAGGCTTGAAGCGCAGTTTAGTATGGGTGTGCAATCTTGATGCCTTTGAAAGAAATGCAACAATAGGTAGCCAAGTGGTGTGGAGTAAGGGGGAGTAAGGAGGTCCCGAGTTTGATACCTGTCTCCGCCCCTTTTCTTGGGTGAAAATCCAATGTTTGTCTTGCTCTCTACCAATGGGTCAAGGTGGTCGACGCAATTGGTGCATGACTCTTATCGGATGGGTCACGTGCTCGAGTTTTACCACCAAAGATGAGTTCTTCGTCATAAAACAAGAAAGAAAGAGATGTGACAAATGAGTGTTTGAAAAAAAAAAGGATCCAGGAGATAAATTAGACGCTTTTTTTTTTTATACAAGTAATGATTTGATAATGGTTAGCCCTTGTTAGACCACCAACTAATAACGTCCTGACGGATGTAGATATTAATACTCCGTATTAAACTATTTATCATTGAGTGATAACAACGATGCAGTTGTCTTGAAGATCTTGATGACTCGATCAACGCACTTGTTCATTTCTTGGAAGATGTGTCGAAACTCCACCCGTACAACGCAATGAGTGGAACTGATGGCTTTCTTGTATGGATTACGTCGAAACGGTCAAATAGACAGGTTAGGACTTGAGAGGTTGGAAGATGGTTTTTGAGATTAAGGGTATAATTGTAATATCATATCTTTTAATGGTTGAGATTAAGAGTATAATTGTAATATCACATCTTTTAATGGTGGGTATTTTACCTGCACGGTACATTTTGAATTAATTAGCACACTTTTTTAATTAATTAGTCTACCACAAACCTACACGTCAATTCCAACGTGCAGATTTGTGGTGTATAAGGGGTGTTATGTGAACACGAGTAGCTCGAATTCGACTCGTACTCGCTCGATAAAAACTCGACTTGAGCTCGTTCATTTTCTAAACGAGCCGAGTATGAGCACATTTTTAATCTCGGTCCAAAGCTCGGCTTGTTCGAATTAAACTCGAATAACTCGAATTTGATGAAATTTCTAAAATTTCCTTTTAAGTTACAATGAGCAAGTAGAATTATATAAAGCTCGAAAAAAGTCCGACTCGAGCTCGCTCATTCCCTAAACAATCCGAATATGAGCACATTTTGAAGCTCGAGTCAAAATTTTGGCTCGGCTCGAGCTCGTTCATATTCTAAATGAACTAAATATGAACAAGCAATACTCGGCTCGTTCGGCTCGAATAACAGCCCTATATGTATTTATCTGGACCGTTTAATGGTTGTTTTGTTAATGTCTACCTTATTAAGGGGAGATTTGCTATAATTTTGTATCTAAGAGAGGGTTGTTTGCAATATGACCTATATATAAGGTGTTTTTGTATCCTGTATATAATTTGCCCATATTTTATTCTTCATTTTATATTTCTAAGTTGAATTTATATTTTATATGGTACAAACCGCAAACGTACAAGCTTCAACAAAATTAAGCTCCCTTCGGTCGACATCTTCATAAGAGCCGTCATGTTGAATAGCCGTAAGTGTCGGCAATCTGCATTAGCTACGTTTGACTTTTACAGATTCCATTAGTTGATTCCAATAATAAAATGTTATAATTAAGGGGAATTTTTTTTTTTGAGTATTTTAACAGAACTGGTACGGTGGAATATAACATTTTCTTATTATTGGAATAAACGTAGCTAATGCAGATTTTAGCTACGCAGCATAAAGTTATGCTGCGTAGCTAAAATCCTATAAAAGAGTATTTTAGTTAGGGATAGATAAAAGAGAGTCAGACATGTTATGTAGTATCGGGAATAAAAATCCTTGTAAAAAGTTAGAACATATTATGTATTATCGGGAATAAAAAATGAGAAATTACGTGGATAATTCTCGATTTAATTATTTGGTATAAAATCAGAATGATTTTCTTGTATCTTCCAGTACCAATTTTTAGGCTAATTCTATTCCCATCAAAATATTTGGGAATATTCCCGCTCGTAAATTCGTTCATTCTTCATTGTTATTATTATTTAATATATATTATTTTTATTCTACTATTATACTACGTATTATTTTAATCATATTATTAAATATTATATTATATTTTTATTTTTATCACTCTTTTATTATTTAAAATATATTTTCTTTTTAATTGTATTATTATCATATTTTATTTAGATTTCTCTTATTATTTTTATAACTACTTTATTATTTAAAAAATATTTTTATTTTGATTTTTAATATTGTTTTTAATATTATTATTATTATTATTATTACTACTACTACGTGTAATTACTACCACTACTACTACCACTACTACTACTACTATTACTACTACGTGTAATTATAATTTTTTGTTTCCATTTCTATTCCAAAAGTAATACCAAACGGGGCTTTAATGTTTTAAATCTCACTTTTTTACAATTTATATGTGGATACTCAATCTATAAGCTTGTCGTTTGGTTTTTATTCAAGGGCTTTACAAGCTAGTTTTCTAGATCATAAGTAGAAATTAAAAAAAAAAAAAAAGTTTGTTGGATAAAACATTACATATAAAGGGTGATTGTGTACAAGATAAAACAACTCAAATATGGTCTACGCTTTCACGCGTGCTGTTGCGCATCATCCATTAGCTAATTTTAGCTAGTTTGTGCTTGATCAAAAAAAAGTCTCCGGGTATATATATATATATCTTTCTAAAACGAATATTTAATTTTAAGGTTGTTAAATGGTTGATTTTTTCCCTATCAAACGAACCCCCGAATAAGGTAAGTGGTGGATCCAAGAATTTTTTTAGAGGTCTAAAAAAAATGTGAGAATTTTTTTGACATTATGAAAAATATTTTTAAAAAATACATTAGAAAATTCATTAAATTTATTATTTAAATAGTTATTTTTAGTAGATAAAATAAAAATTATCAAAAAAATGAGAATTGTTTTTATGTATATGTAGAAAAAATATTTTTGTTTAAATATATTGGAGAGAAATGAACAAATTTTCGAGAATTTTTTTTACATGTATATATGAAAGATATATATTTTTAAAAAATACATTAGAAAAATCATTAAATTTATTATATAAATAGTTATTTTTAGTAGAAAAAATAAAAATTATCAAACAAATGAGAATTTTTTTATGCATATGTAGAAAAAATATTTTTGTTTAAATATATTGGAGAGAAATTTTAATTTGTTATTTAATTATGCATTTTTAGTAGAACAACTAAGATAAACAAAAATTATGAAAACAATGAAGCTAATAGGATTTGAACTCATTAGCTCAAGACAGTGTTCTAAAAATCGCGCCTGGGCGCCGCCTAGGCGCTAGGCGGGACGGGACCTAGGAATTTTTAAGCTTAGGCGGACCTCTAGGCGGAAATTCGTCCAAGAACCGCCTAGTCCCGCCTAGGCGCCGCCTGGTCCCGCCTATGCGCCGCCTGGGCCCGCCTAGGCACCGCCCAGTCCAACGATTATTCAATTTGCGCTTCTAAGCATATGATTAGTTGACTTTGGGTTTTTTTATCCCCCATGTCGGGATGCATTTGCTTTTCAGTCGAACTTATAGTTTTGGATTTTAGGAGGTTTAGAGTTGTTAGTCACACATGTACTTTTGCGTTTATTTACTTTAGTGTTAGTTAACTACTACAAATTTGGGTTTATGAGTGATATTATGGATTATTATTACATTATATGAATTATTGACAAGTGTTATTCGTCAAAATATAAGGAAATAATCAAGTTTATTCTAAGTCCGCCTAGGCACCCGCCCAACCGCCTAGGCGCTAGGCGGCCACCCACCGCCTAACGCCTTTTAGAACATTGCCTCAAGATAATAACTACACCTCCTTACCAGACGTAAGACTAGGTACGTGGACCAAACCACCGAGCAATATCTATAAAATTAATATAGATGGTTCAGTTAAACCCACGGGTGAATGCCAGGTGGGTGGGGTCATTCGTGACTCTGAGAGCGGGTTACTAGATGTATTCTTTCAAAATACGTCTCCAGGTTCGATTTTACAAATAGAGGCAGAAACTATCATTGTAGGCATCAAGCATGCAAGTGATAAAGGGATCCAGAAAGCTATCATTGAAAGCGACAATGAGACTATCATCAAAGCAATAAGAAAAAAGATCGCTACTCCATGGGAAGTCATTCATCAAATTGAGAAGATCAACATTATGGCTACAGAATTCCAGCTTATCCAGTTCAAACACTGTTATAGAGAAGCAAACAAAGTAGCCGACTTCATAGCTAGAAAGGGTATCGTTTGTACTAGTCCTACATCTCCCCTTACGAAGGAGCTGTACTCCATCATCCTAAGGGATGATCCTGGTTGTTTGTTACATTTTACGTAACAAACTCCAACTGTTTGCATACTGTAAAAAAAAAAAAAACTACACCTCCTTACCAACCAATGACCCCTTGCCCTAGTGGTAAAGGAGAGGTAACCCTTGCAAGAGAACAAGGGTTCAAATCCTATTATTTATTTATACCTTTGTATAATTAGTGGGTGCTCAAACCTTCATTGACTTGGGTGAGCCTGTTTGGTGGCTTGCCGTCTGCCTTACTCGGTTTGTGTCCTTTGCATGCTAGGGCTCGGACTCATGGGAGATTAGTTGACAACCTTGGAACCCCCCCCCCAAGACACACCCACACAACGTCACCAAAAAAAAACTACACCTCTTTACCAACTAACCCAAGCTACCTTTATAATTCTTTACTCTTTTTACACTATTTTATCCCTAAAATTAGTAAATATTACCAAAAAAATCCGAAAAAAAATCATATGGTTTTCTTCCGGACTAGGGGAGGCTGACACCACCCTAAGCCCCTCCTAGGTCTGCCAATGAGATTGACTAATCCTAACGGGCTCGAGCCCTAGCTTAAGAAGTGGATGTGAACCATTGACCTCTTGTAAAGACCACCTCTCCCTTAACGACGCTCTCACATTTAGGCGGAAGAATAAGCCATACAATCAAATTAGTTGTTAAATTAGTTTCCTACTTTTCTGTACACGTTGTAAGTTAGATACTTATCATTATCTCCTGTATCCCCTTAGTTATAGGATAGATTAGTTGTTTTACTGCATTATAAAATCCTTGTAAATGGTTGAGCAACAAAATCAAGGGAGAATTCCACCAAGCTTAGTGTTTGTTCACATGGTATCGGAGCACTAACTTTTTTCCCCCCCTCATTACACAACTCTGCCTACTCTTCCATGGCAAACACCAATCAACATTTTCTTGTTGCAGCCAATATGGCTTCCCCCAACCTTCAATTTCAAATCCCCTCTATCAGTATCAAGCTTGATAGAGAGAATTACCCTCTCTAGCGAACTACGATTATCTCCGCCCTTGAGACGTTTGATCTCAACAGCTTCATCTTGGCTCCCAACCGTCCTCCAGAAACAATTGCATCCACTGACCCTACTGCTGCATCTATCCCCAACCCAGATTATGCTGCGTGGAAAAAGCGCGACAAATTTGTCCTCTTCTGGATCAAATCGACGCTTTCGGAGAGGGCTCTCGCCCTTGTTGCTCGTTCCTCTTCCTCGCTCATGGCGTGGACTGCTATTGAGTCTAACTATCAGGCTCAAACAACAGCACATCGCCTCACCATGAAGCATCAACTCCAAACCATCACAAAAGGTTCTTCCAAGATGGTTGATTACATTCAAAGAAAGCGGTCCATTGCCGACTCCTTGGAGGAAAATCTCTAGCCAGTGTCCGATGAGGACTTCATCGGGCATATCCTGAATGGCCTCGATGCGTCTTACAATCCATTCATCACCTTCTTCATGATGCACGCAGAAAACATGATAGTTGATAAGCTCATTGGTCACCTATTCCAGGAGGAAGACAGAATTGAGCACGATCTCGCTCGCCAAGCCGCCGCACCAGCCCCAACACCTCTCTCTCTCGACCCACCACCGCCGTCTGCTCCTTCAGCCAACAATATGGCTCGCTCAGGAGGAAGGTATAACTGATCTACCTCCCATGGTTCTTCTATAGGAAACCGTGTGCAAGAGTCCTGTTCCTAGGATTCTCGTCATCGACGTCCTCACTGTCAACTGTGCAACAAACCAGGCCACGAGGCAATCGATTGCTGGCAGCGAACCAATCTGACGGACTACCCTTCTCACCGCCCGAACCCAAGGGACACGCAGAAGCAAGCCCATGCCACGGAGTTTAACAGCCCCTCTTCGATTGACCCATCCTGGTACTTCGACACCGGAGCAACGAACCATGTCTCCCCCGATCTCCACAAATTAGCAATCTCTGATGAGTACACTGGCACCGACAAGCTTCAAGTCGGGAACGGTAACCAATTATTAATTTTGCACATTGGATCATGTTTTTTCGACAGTCTCAAGTTGCCTAATATTCTCATTGTTCCCAGACTAACCAAGCACCTTATTAGTGTCTCCAAACTCTGTCAAGATAACAATGTGATGTTGGAATTTTGGCCTAATTTTTGTCGTATTAAGAATTTTCATGGTCAAACAATCCTCCAAGGGGACGTCAGTAATGGCTTATATCGGCCAGTGTTCTAAAAATCGCGCCTAGGCGCCGCCTAGGCGGGACGGGACCTAGGAATTTTTAAGCCTAGGCGGACCTCTAGGCGGAAATTCGTCCAAGAACCGCCTAGTCCCGCCTAGGCACCGCCTGGTCCCGCCTAGACGCCGCCTGGGCCCGCCTAGGCACCGCCTAGTCCAACGATTATTCAATTTGAGCTTCTAAGCATATGATTAGTTGACTTAGGGTTTTTTTTATCCCCCATGTCGGGATGCATTTTCTTTTCAGTCGAACTTATAGTTTTGGATTTTAGGATGTTTAGAATTGTTAGTCAGACATGTACTTTTGCGTTTATTTACTTTAGTGTTAGTTAACTACTACAAATTTGGGTTTATGAGTGATATTATGGATTATTATTACATTATATGAATTATTGACAAGTGTTAATCGTCAAAATATAAGGAAATAATCAAGTTTGTTCTAAGTCCGCCTAGGCACCCGCCGCCTAGCGCCTTTTAGAACATTGATATCGGCTGCCCACACCCGCAACCTCCCCCACATCCGCCATGGCTCTATCAACCATCCGTACCTCCCTTCATCGGTGGCATTATCGACTTGGTCATCCTCACGAGTCTATTCTCTGACGTTTGGTTTCCAGTTTCCATCTTCCCATTACCTCAAATAAATTGCCTGTTGTTTGTGATTCTTGTCAATTAGGCAAGAGTCATCGATTCCATCTTCCCATTTCGCATGTTGCTTCTCAAAGACCTTTTGATTTAATTTATTTTGACGTTTGGGGCCCCTCCCCCATGTTTTCGATGAATGGAAACCGTTACTTTGTTTTGTTTGTTGACGATTGTACGAAATTCGTTAGGATATATTTTCTTTCACAAAAATCTCAGGTTCTTCCCACATTCATCCAATTTCGCACCATGATTAAAACTCAGTTTGGTTGTGATATTAAGAGCCTACAAACAGATGGAGGGGGTGAATTTCGACCTGTTTCCACCCTCCTCAATACCCATGGAATTAAACATCGAGTTTCTTTCCCCTATACACAAGAACAAAACGGTGCGGTTGAACGTCGGAATAGAATTATAGTCGAAAAAGGTTTAACTCTCTTGGCACAATCCTCTCTACCAAAAGAGTTTTGGGAACATGCTTTCAAAACCGCCACATATCTCCACAACCGAACCATCACCCCAACTATCAATTATGCCTCTCCTTATCAAAAACTCTACACCAAAACGCCTGATTTTGGGTTTTTAAAAACATTTGGTTGCTTGTGTTTTCCGTTTCTTCGCCCATATAACAACCACAAAATGGATTTTCAATCCATTCCTTGTGTGTTCATTGGGTATAGTTCCACACACAAGGGTTACCTTTGTTTTCACAAACCCACCTCTAGAATCTACATCTCCCGCCATGTAGTTTTTATTGAGGAAGTCTTTCCTTTTGCTGATGGAAATCATGTCTGCAGGTGCCCCTTGCCAATAACGCCACCACCACCCACTACCTCTTGTCTCTTAGACTTGGCAACATCTCCTTTCCAAAGCCCTCACCCATCACCCACGCCTACAACCCCAACTACCCCTATTCCGTCTGACCACCCGTCATCGCCGGAACTTCCTACATCCTCCCCTCCCCGTTACCAACAACATACTCATAGTTCCCGAGCCAAACTTCCTTCTCCTGATCACATCCTTAATTATTATCGCCCCGCCGAAAATAGTTGTCACCCCATGTCCACACGGGCCAGCACCAACTCCCTCAAACCCAAGGCGTTGACAACCTCTCCCTCTTCCACATTTGAGCCAAAAAACAGTCTCCCAAGCCCTCAAACATGAGTGTTGGCAGCTTGCGTTGAAACAATACTTGGTCAATTGTTCCTCGTCCTCGACACACTAACCTTGTCAGATGTAAGTGGATTTTCAGGATCAAAGGACATTCGGATGGCTCGGTGGACAGGTACAAATCCCGACTAGTGGCCAAGGGGTTCAGCCAAGAGAGGGGGTTGACTTCTTCAAGACATTTAGCCCCGTAATCAAACCGACCACCATTCGGCTAGTTTTATCCATTGCTCTCTCCAAAGGATGGTCTATCAAGCAACTTGACATCAACAATGCATTCCTCAATGGTGACTTGACCAAGGAGGTATACATGGAACAACCGAAGGGCTTCGAAGATGTGACTCGCCCCTCTCATGTGTGTCGGCTACACAAAGCTCTCTACGGTCTCAAACAAGCACCCCGAGCTTGGTTTAATAAACTCAAGACCTACCTTGTCACTCATGGCTTCCGAGCTTGTCAATCGGACACCTCCCTTTTTGTGCACTCCTCCAAATCGGCAAGCATTTATCTCCTTGTCTATGTCGACGATCTAATCGTTACCGGTGACAATCCAAAGCTCATCAAACGATTCATCTCCACCCTCAACACTACATTTGTCCTCAAAGAACTTGGTGACCTCCATTACTTCCTTGGCCTTCAAATATCCCAAACGTCAAACACCATCCACCTTTCCCAAACTAGGTACATTGAGGAAGTGCTCACAAGGTGCAACACGATAGACTCCAAACCGGCTGCTACCCCTGCAGACCCCTCCACCAAGCTCAGCAGCACAGGTGGACTCTTCTCCGATCCAACGCTTTATCGACGCACCGTGGGCTCTCTCCAATATGCAACCATCACTCGCCTCGACATTGTGTTCGCTATGAATAGGGTCTGCCAATACATGCATCGACCAACTCTCCACCATTGGAAAGCGGTTAAGCGCACCCTTCGGTATCTCAATGGCACATTGAGTCATTGTCTCACTTTTCGACCGACCAACGCACAATTCCTTCTTGCTTACTCGGACGCTGGATGGATATCAGACATGGAGGATTGTCGCTCATAGTACGGCTTCGCCATATTTCATGGCACCAACCTCATTAGTTGGACGTCTCATAAGCAAAAGGTTGTTGCCCGATCGAGTACCAAAGCTGAATACAAGGCCTTAGCGGCTTAGCCTACACCGCTGCTGAACTCTTGTGGCTCAAAAAACTAATGCGTGATCTTGGTGTTCCCCTCCAGCTTCCTCCTAGGCTGTTATGCG
Source organism: Persicaria tinctoria (assembly GCA_037127255.1). Classification (NCBI taxonomy): domain Eukaryota; kingdom Viridiplantae; phylum Streptophyta; class Magnoliopsida; order Caryophyllales; family Polygonaceae; genus Persicaria; species Persicaria tinctoria. The sequence goes on along the minus strand of JBANSL010000007.1, from coordinate 10,386,998 downwards.
ACAACTTAGGGGAAAATTTCATGTGCAAAAATCCAGTTATTAGCACCCGTTCCAAGCACATTCAGTTGGACTTCCACTTTGTTCGTGAACAAGTCGAATCGGGGACTCTCCGAGTCCATCATGTCTCCACCTATGATCAGCTTGCGGATATATTCACCAAACCACTTTGCAAGGAACGGATATCCTTTATTCGCTCCAAGCTCCAAGTTCGTCCCGCTCTTGGTCTTGCCGGGGGGTAACGACGCTCTCACATTTAGGCGGAAGAATAAGCCATACATTCAAATTAGTTGTTAAATTAGTTTCCTACTTTTCTGTACACGTTGTAACTTAGATACTTATCATTATCTCTTGTATCCCCTTAGTTATAGGATAGATTAGTTGTTTTACTGCATTATAAAATCCTTGTAAATGGTTGAGCAACAGAATTAAGGGAGAATTCCACCAAGCTTAGTGTTTGTTCACATCCCTTACCACTAGAATAAGGGGTCATTGATCTTGAATGAGATCTTAATTAACTAAATGACATCGATAAATTTTACAAAACCCTATTTTGGCTATTTTATTTAAAGATACTACGTATTAAATAACTATTTAATATTTATATTATTATTAGAATTCCATTGGATCATTCATATTCCCTTTGATTTGGATAAATATCTATATAATTAATATCTTTAAAACAAATTAAATAGAGATTTTGAGTCTCATCTATTGCAATTCGCATATGTGTCGTTTTTCGGTTTAATCTGACATGATTTGTTTGACACATCAATTAAGGATGATCCAATATATTTAAGTCACGTTAGACAATGATGACATCTATTTTATCCACATGTCATCCTATATTTAAGTCACGTTAGACAATGATGTCATCTATTGTACCTTGAATTATTAAGTTTTCACATAAAATTTAATATATAAAAAATAAATTTAAAATAATTGACATAATAAAATATAATTTATTAACAAAACGCACAAAAGTATGGACAACAAATATTAGTTTGATATATTATTTAAATAGTCATTTTAGATTTTCTTGGCAACATTGTCATTCAGGGTTTGAACTGGGGACCTTTGTTTGGGTACTACCCTTTTGGGTAGTACCCAAAGGCCCACGGTTCGATCCTATGATGACCGCTCCTTATTTACCAAAATTTTAAAAAAATATTAGCTTATGAAATTTTTATTGAAAATTTATTTTGTTCACTATTTAGTATGTTAGATTTTCGTGTCATCAGGGCTTCGAGACTCAGGAACGAACCATCGGTACTGCTTGAGCTTCTTTTCTTTGCCGGTTCAATGGGTCTCTCCATCACCAGCGGACTGTGAGTCCGAGCCGAGCCATCTGAGTCATCTGCTCATCTCATGCTGATTCATCCTATGGGAATGGTCGATGGAGACTACACTCGAGCTGGCCACGCAGATCGGTCTTACCTCAACCGTAAATTTGGTCTCTTCCTCCATGGCGGTGATCACATGGACCAAAGACACCAAAAATTGGTTCCTCGTCTTCATTCCGGCAACCATATGTCTCCCTCCACCTCTTCATCTGTTGCGCTGGATGTTCGGAGTGATTTATAAGTGATTCAAGCCTAGCTCAAGAGCTCTTTCTTTTCAGACTCCAAGTGAGGACAATAGACCTGAGAGGGTTAGGTGGCATGGACTAGCAGGGCTAGCGGTATGCTCATGCGTCATCTCTTAATTTCTTCTTCTGTTGCTTTTTTTCTTCTTCTACTGCTCTTGGAGATCTCTTAATGAGAGGGGAGTCGTTTGTTCTGTGTGTTGTCCATTCCCATACACTCCCTTGATGTATGTACTGGTGGTGACCCATTCAACCCATAAGGAGTCCTTTTTCCTGACTATGTCCGATAGAAGCTTGCACATAAAAGAATTGCTCCACTCCTCACAGCGTGTGCTTTGCTTGGGCTAATTGAGAGAATAATTAAACCCCTAGTGTTGTAAGAGGAAATCGAGAATGCAAAATAATAAGTAAACAACGTAAAGCAAATCGATCGAATCCCAGCAAATAATGTTCAAGACTCCCTCTAATGTAGTAAGAGAAAGTCAGGTTCGAATCCACGAGGAAGCTGGTCAGCGGATCCTAAGCAGCGGTGAAATCTCACGGATAGATGTCGACAACAGTGGTACTCGACCTCGACTAAGGGTTAGTCGACAGGGGTCAGGCACAGTCGAGCACAACAGCAACTTAGCACAGTCTACTCGATCTCGACAAGGCTTACTCGATATCGAGTAGGACCTTTGTCGACTTCGGCTCGTCTTGTCGAGTTCCTGCACAATTGAGCTACGACGATCTGGGATCGGAGATTAGTAGTCGAGATCGATCAGAGGCTGGTCGAGATCGACGAGGGCAGGAAAAGTAAAAACAAAGCACTTTTGGTTTCTGTAACTTAATGAACTTGGAGAACTTCCAAGATTAGGGTTTGCGACAACGATTACCATGCAAGCGGAATATAAATCAAAAAGGCGGTAAATTTATCGATAAAGGAAAAGGCTTTCACCTAATTCGACAAGTAGGAATATAAATCTCGCGATAAATAATCCTAATTGCATCTATTCCTTTTCATAATTAGCATTTATAATCTTTCGAATAGAAATCCTAATTACTACCCAAGTTTCACAACACGAGTTCTTCAATTTCTCAATCAAAGATGAAGCACATAGGGAATATACTAAGATAACGACAAAATACCTCATTCCGTAATTGCTAATCCGTCGACATGGCTCTCGTTGAGCTCACCCCAACCCCAGAAGTAGGTGGACTACTCACGCCTCATCGCAATCGCAGACATCATTGATTTAAAAGAAATAACTTGCATTAACTAAATTCAAAGCCTTTACAATTCCGGCAATCAACTTTTGTAAACTGCCAAAACCTTAAAACCTTTAAACTCCTAAACCTCTATGTGTAACTGTATCTCTGAATGAAATTGAATGAATAAAACTGAGCCCCATGGGCTTTATTTATAGGCTTCTAATCCTTGCTACTCAAGGATAGAATATCTATATCTATATCTAAAACTATATCTAAGACTTTAAAGATAAATAAAAGCTATAATGAAATTAAATCTATAAGGGAAATAATATCTAAAGTGTCTTTAGTGGATAAAACTCTCTTCTTCACGATAGATGTGGATAATTCGGATAGACTAGGCTTCTCCTCGGCTCCAAGGACTCTACTCCGAGTAGGACTGCATCAATGCGTCATGCGGCTTCGGAAATCTTCGTCGATCTCGAGTACGGCGTACTCGATCTCGAGTAGGAAAGTTGTCGACTGGGCTTGGCTCGTTGTCTCGGCTAGCTGGTCCTCGACAAACTCGGTCATGGCTCCTGTCCTTAGTCGATCTCGACGAGGGGCTTGTCGATCTCGACGAGTGGTGTGTTCTCGGCTGGGTCTTCCGAGGTTGTCGAGTCGAATGTGGGCTCTCAGCCTTGTCGACCTCAAAGACGCTCCTCGATCTCGACGATAATGGGTCATCGACTTGGCCAGCTTGGTGTGTCGGGTAACCCTTGTCGACATGCTCGGACACTGGCTCCTGGGCTTAGTCGATCTCGACAAGGGGCTTGTCGATCTCGAGTAGATTTTGGCCTGGTGTTGTCGAGCAGTGTCTCCTCGACATGTCTCGGGGAATGTCGTCTGGCCCTTGTCGATCTCGATGAGACCTTAGTCGAGATCGAGTAGACTTGCTCTGCTCCGCGTTGTCTGGTCAGGTCTCTACTTGACTCCAGTGTATCCGGACTTGACTTGTCGACATAGATGAGGACTTTAGTCGAGATAGAGTAAGGCTTGCTGCTTCCGTCTTTGTTTCTTGGTTTTCTCCCGAAATGTTTCCATATTCTGCAATATTAAACAGAAACTTATGTAGATCTCCATTTCTAACAAATAAGCATATACTACATAAATTCGACATATTCTCAACCCGAAATATGCAAAATGTAAAGAATAAGGAGCTAAAATATGCATAAAAACATGGCTACTTTGGAGACATCAAATCACCCCATACTTAGACTTGCTTGTCCTCAAGCAATAACCAAACAATAACCAAGACCTACAACACATCCTTCAAGTCTTCGCCTTTGTCAAAAGCAACATCTTAAATAGTAGCAATGTAAGACAAGTGAATTTAACGTCATCACACATATATGAGTGATCCATAGGCATAGGCAATATAAATCCAACCTCACAGGAATAATGTGTTTGCACTCAGCTCTCAATGTGTTTAGGCTATGTATATCAACTCTCAACTCAATTCCATATACAGTCTCATAAGCATTGCAATTTAAATATGAATCCACTTCGCAACCAATTATGAAAATGCAACAAGAATTATCAGGAGAACTTCGCTCAATAGAAGTCTTCAAAGAAGATTCCATTCGACGGGGTTGTAATGGAGCTTGGTAAGAAATAATGAGGTACGGAATTATTTGGTCATGTGGTGCTAAATAAAATTCGGGAATCAAGACTCCTAATTCTTCCAACACAATCAAACCGTAACTCCTCAATCATATGTATAAACCAAACTCTCCAATTTGTCTCAATGGAATATATAACCTTTCAAACTCTCTAAATCTTCTCAAAAATATGTATCTTGCAAAATAATGAAAGAAATAAGGTAAATTTGGCTCATGCACTTTATTCACTAACATATGTATACTTTTTTTCTCTTTTTTTTTTCGGATTTTTTTTTGAAACGAAAATATAAAGTAATAATGCTAGTGCATTTATAATGTGAGCCAAAAATCCTTTTACATAATATGCTTAGCAAGATAAAAGTGTACAACCAACCCATATCTTAATAATTTCCACGATCCTCCTTGAAATGCAACATAAGCTCATTCTTTCCACAAATCATCATTCCAACCAACTCTAAGTCTTAATTCCCAAATGGGGGTCAGGCTCAATTTGGCTAAGGAAAATTTTGTGGAGTTTACAATAAAAGTCTCAGGCTAATGTTCTGGCTTCAAGCAGGGATAATGTAGGGTAGGTAAAGAGAGGATAAAAGTGGCTTAAAAGGTGCCTCCATCACTTAATTCTCATCAACATAAACATATTAATGCATTGGTTTTGAATAACTATCACAACATTTAGAGATGCATAGGAAGAGTAAATACACTCAAGAAAGCAGAGGGATTTTTAATGTTCTCCCTATAAGGCCAAAATTCTCACTGGGACAATTTTTGTTGGATTTTTACCTTTAGCTTAGGATCATATGTGCTCAATTTAATCACAAGTTCACAATCCACATAAAAAACCATTTTGAGGACTTAGGCTAAACCTTCCAAACACGCTATAGGATTTATATGATCAAGTAAGTCATTATGTATCATCATAGGACATCTAAGTTAGGGTATAAAAAAAAATAATGCAAAAATTTAAACATACATTTTTTTATTTTTCGACATTTTTTTTTTTTTTTTTAAAAGGAAACGAAAATATAAAATATGCATAAAATTTTAAACATGCAAAAAGGAACAAATAAAGTGCAATTAATAACTTAACTACCAAAGTTGTGCCATGTATTAGAAATCTATTACAGATCATGAAACAAGACTTTTAAAAGATACACATAAATTTCTAGCAGCATATAACCACATAAAAGTCCCCTGTAGAATCCTTTCTCCCACCCCATACTTAAAATATACAGTGTCCTCACTGTTAAATAAATAAAATCAAAGGGAGAGAAAATGAGACTCACAGAGGTGTCACTGGTGGGGATCTGGTGGTGGGCCATAGTGTGAAAACTGAGGGTCAGCCTGATAGTCAGAAGCTCCTCCGTGGGAAGAGCTACCAGGCTGCTGCTGGAAATACTGATGTGGGTGTGGCCAGGCCCATTGTTCCAGCATGTGAAAATTCTCCCTCATTTCCGTCCTTGTTGCGTCGTGGCTCTTTCTCATCTCCGTCCTCATTGCGTAATGGCTTAGTTGTAGGTTGGCCATCTGGTCCCGGAGGAATGCCAACTCTGCGAGCACTGTAGCAGATGATCCGCCAGAATGATGCTGCTGCTAGGAGTGATAGGAGTGCTGGGAATGGAGTTGCTGTGGGGACTAGGAATGCTGAGAGTGGTGGGAGGCATGGACACTGTCCGCCTCGTCGTCGTAATCATCCTCCTCCATATCTGGGGTGTAAAGCGGCTCATCCCTCAGCGTCGGGTCGGCAGCTGGGTTAATAGTGGGGTGATATTCCACCCCTGTCCAGGTGGTGTACCAGTTACGGACTCTGTAAGGGTTCATCCGCTCCCGCTGAATAGCAGTGTTGTGGGTGTAGTGGACCCAGGTGTTGTTGCGGCGAGCTATGATATGGCCCCTTTGTAGGGACCCGATGTCGATCCTCATGACTAGCCATGAAGAGTATGCCGCGACTGGGACACCTAGGTGGCGAGCCAGAATAGCCACCATACACCCATCATATATCGCTCCTGCGAGGTCTCTTTGGCGGGACAGGCAGTGACGGAGCCAAGCGTGGGTGAGTGGTAATGGGGCAGACATGAATAGCATCCTTCGGAGGCATTCGAGCTTTGGCTGGACAGGTTGGCTTACCTCTGGCCGGGCCCATATAGTGCTACCCAGAATCCTAAGGATGGTAGCGAAGAGGGGCTTGGCGATGGAAGAGGTGCGAAGGGTAGTCCTAGATGGATGTAGAACCCCTATCAAATATCGCAACATCTCCGCTGTGTCGCGGATGTTGAATGGCTCGGTGGTTTGGTGAAAGTTGAATGCCCCGCCGATCTGTTGTAAAGTCAATGTGCGGGGGAGGTTGCCCAACTGAAAGTGGACTCTCTACTCTGAGGCCGGCGAGTCAGGTACCCGACGGAGAGTAGCCAAGAACTCCCCAGTCAGGACCGGGTAATGAAAATCTAGCGGCTGTAATAATCGCTCTGCATCGAGCAACCCAAAAGCCTGCTCCAGCCTAGTAATGCATACCCAGCTGGTCCAAGGTAGGCTGGTCATACCAACAAGCATTTTCAGCCCGTCCTACAATATGCCAGGCGAAAGCTAACTTGTCTGCGTCCGGAATCTGTAAGTTGTCCATTCCTGCCATAAAAAAATAGTCTTTATAAGATAACCACTTCAAATAAAATAACCCCATACTTAGTTCATGAACTATCCTAAAAATGCACCAAATAGTATATGGAAGCCTATATTATCAAAGCATGAAATAATTCATATAAGGAAACAATAATGTGACTTATATATGAATTTAAATAAAAACCACAAAATCCATGAAATTTCCATATATGGCATAATATTGGTCAATAAATTTCATAAATTCCCTTTGATAATATAAATGAACTAAGTATGGAATCATATAGAAAATCAGCCCACCAAAATAAATATTACCAAAAATAGCAACCCTAATCATAAATAACAATATTCCACACAAATTTCAAATCCTAAACATTCAGCACATAACTCAAGATCCAATCTCTACCTAGGTTCTCAAAAATATATGAATCTGAATTTTAGAGAGAAAAGAGGGAGAAGTCATACCTTGAATCAAAATAGAGGGCAGAAACTATAATTAGAGTAAAATTAGGGGGCTGTTCTCGGAATTTTGCAAAGACAGCTTGGTGGTGGCACTGGATTTCAGATCTGGGCGCGGGTGTGGACTGGTTAGGGGCAATCTGGCTCGGCTAGGGTGGATCCGGGTTCGGAGAGGGCAGATCTGGGCAGCAATAGGAAGTGAGGTGAGGCGAGAGGTGCTGCTTGGTGGTCGGAGAGGCGAGGTCCGGCTCGGCGGTGGTCTCAGTGGGCCGGAAAGTGAGGGAGGTGGCCGGATCTGGGTTAGGGTGAGGGCTGGCGAAGGAGATCCGGGAAGGAGCGGAGGTCGAGGAGCTGCTGGGTACTCGGGCTCGGCTTGGTGGGCAGGACTCGAAGAGAGACTGGTTGGGGACAAAGCTGGGCAGCGATAGCTCGAGGAGGAGGGGAGCAAGAGATCGAGGGAGAGGGGGAGCGAGAGGAGGAAGGTGAAGATGGCGGCTAGGTCTTCTTGTCGAGGTCGGGTAAGCGGAAGTAAGGAGGAGGCTTCCAACAAGGTAAGGTATTTTTTTTTATATATATAAAAATATTCCGAAATAAATTAAAGTAAAATTAAATAGGATTTCCTAAAATTAAAACAAAAATCTAGAAAATCTGAAAACTAAATTACCTAATTATTTTAGATTTTTTTTTTTAGAAAGAAAGAAAACTTACATGAAACCTCCTACTTACCTGCGTGGCTTACTTGATTTAGACGAACCTGACTGATATAGATTCCTCTTGAATGCCTGAATGTATCCATGAGAAGAGATTATGCACGAGTTCTAAGAAAATGAAAATAGGAAAGAAAATAGATAAAAATAAAAATAAAAAAATAGAAAAGCGGGTTGCCTCCCGAAAGCGCTAAGGTTTAAGTCGTTAGCTCGACTTACTTCCCTGTTTTAGGCTTTGACTAACGCCAGAGTGGCGCGAATCTCTTCTTCCGGGTCTTCTTTGTCATAATATTTCTTGAACCTATGCCCATTTACTTTAAAGGTGGTGCCGTCAGTGCCAATTAACTCTACTGCTCCACGAGGGTATATGTGGTGAACCAAGAAAGGTCCACTCCATCTTGTCCTTAGCTTTCCTGGAAATAGACGCAGTCTAGAATTATATCAAAGCACTTTGTCACCTACCTCATATGTTTTTGGCACTAGTGTCTTATCGTGCCATCTCTTGGTGCGCTCCTTGTAGATCTCAGCATTCTCATAGGCTTTCAATCTCAATTCCTCCAACTCCTGTAAATCAATAAAGCGTTTCTTACCTGCCTCATCGAGATCCATGTTGAGCTCCTTGAGAGCCCACATTGCCTTATGCTCCAGCTCGATAGGTAAATGGCAAGACTTGCCATAAACCAAGTTGTAAGGAGTTGTTCTCAGCGGTGTTTTGTAAGCCGTCCTATAAGCCCATAGCGCATCATCAAGCTTAGATGACCAATCCTTCCTAGAGCGAGAGACTGTTTTCTCCAAGATGGCCTTGATTTGACGATTAGAGACTTCCATCTGACCACTGGTTTGGGGATGATAAGGTGTTGCTACCCTGTGTGTCACCCCATACTTAGCCAAAAGAGCCTCAAATCCCCTCTCGATGAAATGTGAGCCACCATCTGAAATAAGAACTCTAGGAACACCAAAGCGAGGAAATATGTTAGTTTTAACAAACTTTGAAACTACCTTCGCGTCGTTGGTCCTAGTTGCAACAGCCTCAACCCATTTAGAGACATAGTCAACTGCCACAAGGATGTATTTGTAAGGTCCTGAAGCAGGGAATGGTCCCATGAAGTCAATTCCCCATACATCAAATAGCTCGACCTCCAAAATTCCTGTAAGTGGTGTCTCATTCCTCCAAGTAATGTTGCCTGATCTTTGGCGTTCGTTGCATGAAGTGACATAAGCCTGCACATCCCTGAAAAGATTAGGCCAGTAAAAACCACATTGAAGTACCTTAGATGCAGTTTTGAAGCCTTTTGCATGTCCGCCAGTAGGGAGAGTATGGCAATGGCGAATGACACTTTCCACCTCCTCCTCCGGAATACAACGTCTGAAGATATGGTCCTTCCCTTGTTTGAATAGGTAAGGATCATCCCAATAGTATTGTTTGACGTCGTGGAAGAATTTCTTCTTTCCCTGTGAAGATAGTCCTGACGGAATCTCATTTCCTACAAGGTAGTTAGCAAAATCCGCATACCAGGGTACCTTTGGTCCTTTTATAGCATATATATCATGAATAGGACTAGTAGGAGGTATAAAGAATACATCATCACCGAAATCTAATCGAAGAACCTCACCTGAAATCTCACCTGGAGCTTGTCGATATCGAGAAGAGCTACTCGATATAGAGGAGGCTGCAGTGACGACTGGTGATGGGCAAGGCTTCTGGTCGTCGACCGTACTCGATCTCGACGAGGGTTCGTCGATCTCGAGTACAGCTGTGGTGTCTGCCTGCGCTGTGCTCGATTCCTGGTGCTCCTCGACAGTGTCCCTTGTCGATCTCGATGAAGGGTCCTCGACATCGAGTACGGCTGTGCTGCCTGTCTGTGCTGTGATCGGCTCCTGGTGATCTTCGTTGTTGGCCCTTGTCGATCTCGATGAAGGTGTACTCGAGATCGAGTAGCCCTGCAGCTCCAAACCATGTAAAGAAGGATGATCACTGGAGGACTCGCCTGTTTTAGTCGAGATCGAGGAGGCTTCGTCTATGTCGAGGAAGACAGTGTCGGTCTGGATTAGGTGCTCGTCTGGGCGAGAGTCGTCGATTGGTATGGCGTCCTGGGCCTCCTCAAGCATGTCTTTGGGAAGCCTGGATAGGTGATCGGCGACTGAATTCTCTATTCCCTTCTTGTCCCTTAGCTCAACGTCAAATTCTTGAAGTAAGAGAACCCATCGTAGCAATCTTGGTTTTGCATCCTTCTTTGTCATTAAATAACGAAGAGCAGCATGGTCAGTATGGACAATGACTTTAGAACCAACAAGATAGGAACGAAATTTTTCAAAAGCAAAAACCACAGCAAAAAATTCCTTCTCTGTTGTGGTGTACTTAGCCTGAACCACATCCAGAGTCTTGCTTGCATAGTAGATGGCATGCAGTTTCTTGTCCTTCCGTTGTCCTAGAATTGCTCCCACAACATAATCGCTGGCATCACACATGATCTCAAATGGTAATGACCAATCCGGCGATTGAATGATCGGAGCTGAGATGAGAGCTTCTTTTAACCTGTTGAAGGCTTCAAGACATTCGCTGGAAAATACAAACTTAACATCCTTCATAAGCAGGTTAGTCAATGGTTTAGCAATTTTAGAAAAATCTTGAATGAATCTTCTATAAAAACCAGCATGACCAAGAAAACTCCTTATCTATTTAATGGAAGAAGGTGGGGGCAATTTCTCCACTAGCTCTATTTTTTCTCTGTCCACCTCAATTCCTTTGTTGGACACCTTGTGGCCTAGCACGATCCCCTCTTTTACCATAAAGTGGCATTTTTCCCAGTTAAGAACTAAATTTGTCTCTTCACAGCGCTTGAGTACCCTGCGTAGGTTAGAGGGACAAATATCGAAAGTAGTGCCATAAACTGAGAAATCATCCATGAATACCTCCACTATGTCCTCAATCATGTCGGAGAAGATGGCCGTCATGCACCTCTGAAAAGTAGCAGGGGCATTGCAAAGACCAAAGGGCATCCTCCTATATGCGAAAGTTCCATAGGGGCAAGTGAAGGTGGTCTTTTCTTGATCATCAGGATGAATGGGAACCTGCCAAAAGCCAGAATATCCATCCAGGTAACAAAAGTAGTCATGTTCAGCTAACCTTTCGAGTACCTGGTCAATGAAGGGGAGTGGAAAATGATCCTTCCTAGTGGCGGTGTTGAGTTTTCTGTAGTCTATGCACATCCGCCAGCTGGTAGTGATCCTTTTAGGAACAAGCTCTCCCTTCTCATTTTCCTCGACGGTCATTCCACCCTTCTTAGGAACAACATGAACAGGGCTAACCCACTTGCTGTCGGAGATTGGATAAATGATTCCTGCATCCAGCATGCGATGGATCTCCTTCTTGACAACCTCCTTCATGTTGGGGTTAAGCTTCCTTTGATGCTCAATTGTTTCCCTGTGATCATCTTCCAACAAAATTCTATGCATACAAGTAATGGGTGAAATACCTTTTATGTCCTCTAGGGAATAGCCTATGGCCTTCCTATGAGTACGGAGGACATCTACTAGTTTGTCTACTTCCTGTGGGTTTAATGAAGCATTTATAATTACAGGGAAAGTAGAGTTAGGACCAAGAAATTCATACCTAAGGGTGTCAGGTAAGGGTTTCAGCACCGGAGAAGGGCCCTGTGGAATCAAGATAGGCTCAACTTCCTCCGTCTTCATGATCTCCCCTAGGTAATCCGTCTCAATCCTCATAGAAGAAGCATCCAAATCAGCTACATGAGTTGGCGTCGACCAGGCATACATCGATGACAACGCTGAATTGGACATAGGACTGTACTGCAAGAAGCTACTCGACAATGGGTTAGAAAGATCAAAATCGACCAAAAAATCAGAACTTACCTTGAATACAGGGCTGGTCGATCTCGAGTTGGGCTCCTCGATCTCGAGGAGGATCGTCGAGTCAGCGTCGTCGATTTCTGGTGTGCCTGCAGGGAACAAGGTAGTCGATATTGACTGTGACTGGCCGATATCGAGTAGGTTCAGACGACTTACAGTTTCTGGAGGGCTGGTGCTTGTCGATCTCGAGGAAGGTTTGTCGAGATCGAGGAGGTTTGTAGAGGTCGACTGGATCTGCTCGGCTTCTGGTGAGTTGTTTAGCTCCGCCGATAATGCGTCGTCGAAGATCTCCTCCTCGCTTAATTCTGCTACAACCAGCTCCTCCTCTGCTAGTACAGATTCTGCCTTTCCTTCTTCTTGGATCAAGAGTTGTTCTGCAAGTTCATCACAGGAGATAAAATTAAAATTTGAATATATAGCTTTAATTTCCATTACCTCTTCTGTATCTGGGTTGAAGAAGTATTCAATAATCTCATCTCCGATGGTGAATGTAAGGATTCCTCTTTTCACTCCAATGTTAGCATCAGCAGTTGCCAGGAAAGGTCGCCCTAGGATGATGGGGCAAGCTGGATCCTCTGCCATTTCTACTACAAGAAAATCTGTAGGGACAAAGAATATACCAACTTTAACAGGAACATTATCAACAATACCTGTAGGGATTACCACGGTGTTGTTGGCCATGTAGAGTTTGGCATCAATTGGTTCCAGGGAACCTATTTTCACCTTTGACCAGATGGATAGGGGCATGATGCTGACACTTGCTCCTAGGTCACACAATGCTTTAAATCTATGACGACCAAGTCCAACAGTGATAGCAAACTTACCTGGGTCAGGTCGCTTCTCAGGGAAATCCATCTTTTTGCACTCCTTAGCAATCTCAACCATCGATCGCTTGTTACTGAGAATCTCCTTGAGGAACTTGACATAGACAGGCATCTCGTGTAATGCTTCTGTAAAAGGAATAGTAACATTTAGACTCTGAAGCAATTTCACAAAACGCTGAAACTTACCGTCCGTTGGATCTCTTTGGTTTTTGGACGGGAATGGGAGCATCTTTTTAGTTTTCTGAGCCAGAACAGCTTCCGGAGGTGGCGAGGGCTCATCGACCTTGGCTTGCTCCTTCTCGATCTCGGTAACAGGCTCGTCGATCTCAACAAGAGCCTCGTCGATCTCGAGTTGGGTAGTTGACTTCGGCTGGTCTGGCTGTGCAGCTGCGCCAGAGCTCCTTTTCTCCTCTGTGTCGAGTAGAGCCTTGTCGATGTCGACTAGGCCTTTGTCGATGTCGACTACAACTTCACCCTTCCTTTCTCTGTTTTCTGGCTCGTGCCGTTTGTGACTGCTCCGCAACTTTACAACAGCTACATGTCCGTGCTGCCCCTTGGGATTTGGTTCTGTATGGCCTGGGAGTTGCCCAGATGGTTGTGGAATCTGCGCCGCGAACTGACCCATCTGAGTCTCGATGTTTCTTTTCCAGATGTCTAGCTCTCCAAATTTTGCATTGATATTCTGGAACTGATTGTTGATGGTGCCTTGATTCCGGCGCATCTCTTCAAGGATGAGCTGTAAGTCATCCTTCTTTTGATCCCTTTCTGGATGCCCAGGAGATCTGTATGGCGGGGGGTTCCTAGGAGGACCTTGGTTCCGTTGAGGTTGATAGAACCTTTGGTCTCCCATATAGCGATTGGGACCCCCTGCGTAAGCTATCTCTTCATGAATCTCTGCCATCCTGACTTGTTCCGTATGCGGGCACTCAGTAGTAGTATGCCGTTGTGAACCACATTCGATGCAGGGTTGGTTGACAGAGAGATATTTGACTTGTTTGAGGAGCTTGCGAATCTGATCTCTGTAGTACTGCTCCTTGACATCATGGTCTATCTCCTTAGATGGCTCATAGAGAGGCATATATGGGGCTGGTCTGGCATAGGTGTTCTCATCATAGTTTGTAGGAGCCCCATACTTGTTGTCATAATTTGTGAGCTTGTCTAGCACACCCCATGCGTCAATTGGTGGCATCGTCAGGTACTCATAGCGAGTGTACTGATTGATCCTGTCTTTAGTGATTTGATCAAGAGAGTTGAAGAAGATCTCCTGAATGACGTAGGGAGGCTGTCCATGAGTAGGGCAAGATCGCAGCAGCTCTTTGTAGCGTTCCCATGCTTTTGCTAGCGGTTCCCCAGGCTTTTGCTTGAAAGCTGTGATCTTTTGGCGGAGGAATGCTGTCTTGGCAGGAGGGAAGAATTTGTTGAGAAACTCCTGCTCCACTTGTGCCCATGTCGTAAGGGATCTTGGTTTCAGTCCTTCTAGCCACTTCAGTGCAGGTCCAGCGAGAGACCAGCGGAAAGCTTTCATCTTGACATATTCCAGAGTTGTACCTTCAGCAAGAGTACGGCACATGTCATGAAAATTGGTAATATGTTCAAGAGGACACTCATTAAATTTTCCATGAAAAGCATTGTTTTTAAGCTCTATAAGAAATTGAGTGCAAATTTCAAAAGAGTTTTCAGGGATTAGAATCGCCGATTCAGGCACGACGAGAGTTGGATGCATATAATCCTCAGCAGTGGTTGGATATTGGGCAAGCTCAGCTTCTGCTTGCCTTGCGCGCTCAGCTTCTTGTTCCCTCGTTGCCCTTTCATTGGCGATAGTGGTGTCTTTTGCGGCTAGTTCCCTTGTAAGCCTGGCAATCAACTGTTATTGTGTTTCAGCGGCAGCCATGGCTCTTTGTAGTTTAGCTCTGATGTGTAGTAGGCGCTCTGGTTCGTCTAAGCCGTCAAACTCAGGTGGTTGACCAGAACGGCGCATACACCTGTAAAGTAACTCAAAGCAGACGTGAGATTTAACTACCTAAGGCGCGAATGATAGCTTCCTCGGCAACGGCGCCAATTTGTTGTAAGAGGAAATCGAGAATGCAAAATAATAAGTAAACAAAGTAAAGCAAACCGATCGAATCCCAGCAAATAATGTTCAAGACTCCCTCCAATGTAGTAAGAGAAAGTCAGGTTCGAATCCACGAGGAAGCTTTTCAGCGGATCCTAAGCAGCGGTGAAATCTCACGGATAGAAGTCGACAACAGTGGTACTCGACCTCGACTAAGGGTTAGTCGACAGGGGTCAGGCACAGTCGAACACATCAGCAACTTAGCACAGTCTACTCGATCTCGACAAGGCTTACTCGATATCGAGTAGGACATTTGTCGACTTCGGCTCGTCTTGTCGAGTTCCTGCACAATTGAGCTACGGCGATCTGGGATCGGAGATTAGTAGTCGAGATCGACCAGAGGCTGGTCGAGATCGACGAGGGCAGGAAAAGTAAAAACAAAGCACTTTCGGTTTCTGTAACTTTATGAACTTGGAGAACTTCCAAGATTAGGATTTGCGACAACGATTACCATGCAAGCGGAATATAGATCACAAAAGGCGGTAACTTTATCGATAAAGGAAAAGGCTTTCACCTAATTCGACAAGTAGGAATATAAATCTCGCGATAAATAATCCTAATTGCATATATTCCTTTTCATAATTAGCATTTATAATCTTTCGAATAGAAATCCTAATTACTACCCAAGTTTCACAACATGAGTTCTTCAATTTCTCAATCAAAGATGAAGCACATAAGGAATAGACTAAGATAACGACAAAATACCTCCTTCCGTAATTGCTAATCCGCCGACATGGCTCTCGTTGAGCTCACCCCAACCCCAGAAGTAGGTGGACTACTCACGCCTCATCGCAATCGCAGACATCATTGATTTAAAAGAAATAACTTGCATTAACTAAATTCAAAGCCTTTACAATTCCGGCAATCAACTTTTGTAAACTGCCAAAACCTTAAAACCTTTAAACTCCTAAACCTCTATGTGTAACTGTATCTCTGAATGAAATTGAATGAATAAAACTGAGCCCCATGGGCTTTATTTATAGGCTTCTAATCCTTGCTACTCAAGGATAGAATATCTATATCTATATCTAAAACTATATCTAAGACTTTAAAGATAAATAAAAGCTATAATGAAATTAAATCTATAAGGGAAATAATATCTAAAGTGTCTTTAGTGGATAAAACTCTCTTCTTCACGATAGATGTGGATAATTCGGATAGACTAGGCTTCTCCTCGGCTCCAAGGACTCTACTCTGAGTAGGACTGCATCAATGCGTCATGCGGCTTCGGAAATCTTCGTCGATCTCGAGTACGGCGTACTCGATCTCGAGTAGGAAAGTTGTCGACTGGGCTTGGATCGTTGTCTCGGCTAGCTGGTCCTCGACAAACTCGGTCATGGCTCCTGTCCTTAGTCGATCTCGACGAGGGGCTTGTCGATCTCGATGAGTGGTGTGTTCTCGACTGGGTCTTCCGAGGTTGTCGAGTCGGATGTGGGCTCTTAGCCTTGTCGACCTCAAAGACGCTCCTCGATCTCGACGACAATGGGTCATCGACTTGGCCAGCTTGGTGTGTCGGGTAACCCTTGTCGACATGCTCGGACACTGGCTCCTGGGCTTAGTCGATCTCGACAAGGGGCTTGTCGATCTCGAGTAGATTTTGGCCTGGTGTTGTCGAGCAGTGTCTCCTCGACATGGCTCGGGGAATGTCGTCTGGCCCTTGTCGATCTCGATGAGACCTTAGTCGAGATCGAGTAGACTTGCTCTGCTCCGCGTTGTCTGGTCAGGTCTCTACTCGACTCCAGTGTATCCGGACTTGACTTGTCGACATAGATGAGGACTTTAGTCGAGATAGAGTAAGGCTTGCTGCTTCCGTCTTTGTTTCTTAGTTTTCTCCCGAAATGTTTCCATATTCTGCAATATTAAACAGAAACTTATGTAGATCTCCATTTCTAACAAATAAGCATATACTACATAAATTCGACATATTCCCAACCCGAAATATGCAAAATGTAAAGAATAAGGAGCTAAAATATGCATAAAAACATGGCTACTTTGGAGACATCACCTAGCTATTAAAATTGAGTTACCAATGAATCAACCCTTTCTTTCCGTATAGTTGCTTTCCTCAATTTCGGGCATGTTGTTGTTTTTATATAGTTGATTGTTGGTGTACTTTGTATTTGAATTATAATTAGAGTTTTTGAGGATTTTGGATATTAATTCAGGGCATGTTATTGTTTTAATGGGCAACTGGTCTTCCTAGTATTTTGTTTTTTTTTTGTTTCTGAATACTTAATATATTAATTCATTATTCATTAATTTTTAATACTTTTTTTTAACAGGATTGGAGCTTAGGTGATGGCTGCATCGGTATTGATTGGCGACTTCCCCCTCTCGGCGACAGTTGAACAAGTGAAGCAATACATTGAACAAATTGTTTGACTGAATTCAATTATCGGCTTACATATACAAAGCCACGAAGTTAATCCATCCAGTTTTGCTCTAGTTCAATTTCAAACGGAGAAATGTTGTATTGCATTGTTTCTTGCATCCAAAAAGAGTATTTTTGTTCGGTCAACATATATTGTATTCATCAAGGAGTTCTGAATGCATTGTTAAGGACTTGTGAAACTTTGTACAGAGAACGCCAAAGAAGCAACTATGTAGCTTCCAACTTTCCCACCCTTTTACACTTCTTGGAGCCCAAATTTAAATTTAAAAGGATTTTCAGAAGAAAAAAAATTACTGGATTAATACTACAGTAGTACTCCATACCATTAAATAGGGAAAGTGAGACTGAGAACGTCATTTATTTTTATCAACTCCTTTAACCTCAAAACGTCAATTAATTGAAAATGGGGGGAGTAGTACCAAAGTCTAATCATTACGCTTAACTTACTTTTTTTTTACATATAATTATTACACTTAACCTAATTCTTAATTCTCGTGCATAGTCCTAAAAATACATGTACTTTGAGACGGAGGGAGTAACTCTTTATTTTTTTCACTACAACAACCCAAAATCCACCTCAAGCCTTCAAGACGCGGAAACAAAGACCGCGATTAGGTCACCAAAAGGGCAAGCCAGAAACGAGGTGAATGAGATGAGCATAGGAAGAGATTGGACAACAACAAATTGGATTTGGAACAAAAATGAGGAGCGGTTGGAAGAAACATATCAATAACTCGACAAATGTAACAATTAACAAAGGTGTTGCAAACAACTCATAAAGCGGGGTAAGCAGAGACTTACATGACAAAGCCCAGAGAGGGAGGTAGTGAAGCCGATTGAGGACAAAGACAATGAATGCTAGGGTAGTAAAGGCAGAGACCAAACTCCGAAGGGAATCATTTGGAGACTGCAGAAGTAGAGGTGCAATGGAGACTAGACTCCAAAGGGAATCAATGTTAGCTAGTGGAATGAAGGTTACGAATGTGAAGGTAGAGATCCCAATGTCGGTGAACTCCGATCCGCACCCCTTGTAAGAGGTTGAAGATTGGTTGGGGGTTTGGAGAAAAGAATCGGTGGAGAGATCGAACAATCCAGAGATAGAATGAGGCACTAGAAGCCATGGAAGATTGGTTCAAAAACAAAGTAACCATGGTGGACAATGACGGCCATGGTAACGACGAGGCGGTGGAGATGGTTTGGATTGGGAGTTTTTTTAACAGTTTCTTACTTATTAATAGTAACTATGAAGTTGTTAAAAAAAAATTTCCATAAAAAATACATATTTTAATAAAAACAAAATGGATGCAACCTATTTGACCCAATCACCTAGAAAGAGATCTAATCTGAATCGACCAATTTTCAATCTGTAAAATTCTCTCATGTTTACAGATCGGCGAATGGGGTGGCATACAAGATTGCACATCTTGGTCACTCTTCCGATGTCAACAATATTAGTTCCAATTTAGGTCTCCTTGACCTCATCCGTAAGGATGCTCTCGGATAGATGTATGTCTATCCGAATTCTTTCATGTTCAAAAAAAAAGATAGATCAACAATTTGTTTTTAAGGTTGAAATCAAATTTGAGATTCTCCAAAATTCTCGAAATAGAGAACAAACGCTCCCCAGGTCACCGCTGCCACTCAACTTTTCATGCACCGCTTTTCTACCACCATCCTCACCAATTCACGCCGTCAATTCCTTGTCCCGAGCCTTCACCACTTCGGTTAGTTTTGTTGTCTGACTGGAGAGCCCGACTTGAAGGAGTCCAATGACTTTGATGGAAAAAACTCAATTCAACGATAGGCCTCTATCACATTGATTTATCGACCTCCATTATCAATTCCCTTAGGGCTTTAATCGTCCTTTTTTGCTGACCTTTCTGTCACCGATTCTACTACTAATTAGCTAGCCTCACCGGCGTCGTTTTTATTCGAGCATGGGCTGGTTCTTCGATGAATTTCTTTGCTCTGTTTTGCCTTTCTTCCCGGCTTATTCTTGTGTTGGCCTTTTTTCGCTCTTTCTTATCGCATCACGAGGGTTTGAGATGAGCTTTGATTTGTTGATTGATCGATTATGGGATTGGGGTGGGGTTTCGCTTGTTGGGATGACTTGTCCTTTTTGTACCCCTTCTACTGAAATGAAGTAGTAATTTGGTTTTGTTACTTATGATTTTGATGCCATGCTTCTTCTTTGGGCAATGTTATGCTCCGTAAAGTTTAGTGGTTTTGGTTACTTTACTAGCTTAAGCTGTGGATTTGTGATCGACATCTGAAGGATCATCATGGGTCCATAATTTGAGGTGTCCACAACTTCCGCTCTAGTGTTTCGCTATACTCGTGTTGCTTGTGCAGTTTGGTGGCATGTATTACTGGTCTTTTTGGTTCAATTTTTTGCCTTGCGTGGCTTTCTATAATATCTTATTATGTTTTTAGTTTACTTTGTGTGTTTTATTTTATGTCGTTCGTTTATTGATAATGTGTACTTAGGTATGTAGGCATATTATGATGCATTTAGCATAATTTAGATGTCTATATTGCATGTTTTGATACATATTTGCAATTATACTTTTTTTAGTTGTGAAGTCGGAATCTACACATTTTTGTTAATTATTTTTGGAAGATGCGGATCCGACGAGGAACAATGAGACTCATGGATGAAGGAAGAGTCAAGAGGAGGAAAACAAGTGAAGAGTCCGGGTGCGTAATTGAAGTTCAAAAGGCAAATGAATAACAAGTCAACAAAAGTTGTCGCCCGATAAGTTGAACTTGTAATGCACTTTCTGGAGGACTCAGTGGTTTGATTGACTATTATAAGCATGTATTTGAAAGCTATTTTCAAGAGCTACAACTTTTATGTTGGTGTTGAGACCAAATTTAAAACAGAAAAATGTCAAAACACCGAAGAACCGCGCCCGCGACTATGGTGATGCGCCCGCGATGGATGTGCTGAAAGAGCCGCTCCTATAGCACTAACTACTGCGCCCGCAACACCCATGACTGTTGCTGTTGGGCCTTGGACGCTGTCGTGGCTAGACGAAGACAAGGCTCCTAGGTATTGCTACGCCCACGGCAAGACCCGCTATTCCCGCGACGCCACAATGACGTCGAAATTCGAATTTCATCCGGGAAAATTCTATCAATTTTAGCTAATTTCTATCTTATTAGTTCGATTGCTTAGGTCTAGTTTTAAATAGACATGTTGAGGTATAGTTTTAAATTCATTGAGATTTAGATATTGAAGACTTGAGTTTTTGTAAGTAACTAGCTTAGTACCCCGTGCAATGCACGGATCTTTTTTAAAAATATGTGTTTATATAATTTCATTTATCATTTCTTCATCAATACCAAAACTTGTAAGCATTACTTGTAACCATCCAACATACATATGGAGATAATAATGTTACATACAAAAATGAATAGGGATTTGAATTCTTGTATATAACATGTGGTGGAAAACATCCGTATAAAAAAGAGTCACATATGTATTTTCTCTAGCAAACTGATAAGAAGAAGAAATAAATAAAAATAATTAAAGATACATTACCTAAACAATAGAACCTATGAGATTTGGTTTTATCTTTTAATTAACATACATATGGTTCAAAATTAAATGAATGAATCAATTTTGAGTTATTTATCTAAAAAAATAGAAATTAAAACTAAAACCGAAATATTCTATAGTAATTTGGGGAATAAAAAATATAACAAAAAAAATAGAATCAAATATTTTCTTGAACAAATGGCAAGTTATAATGTAATCAAATTTGATTTTTTTGAGATAAATATGATTTTATTTGATCTTATCCAGTGAATGCCTAAACTAACAAACAAATCATATCTTAAGTGATTTGTTTAGCAAAATCTTCCACAAATTTAATTTTATAATCATGACTAAATTATAATTGAAAATATAAAATTTATTGATTAAAAAGTAGTTCAAAAGATTCATTAGCAAAATCTTCCATAAATTTAATTATATAACCATGAAAATATATGGTGTATGTTTGAACGAATGCAGCTAATTAACTAAAACCATAAATAAAATAAATGAAATCCGCATTAGCTTGCCCCTATATTTATAAGATGAAAACAAAAGATTAATTAGATAACTCAAATCAAATCGAATTGGAAGTATTTAGTGTTACGTTGAATGATTTCACGTACATCTTGACTAAGGATTCCACGTAGCAACACAAAGTCGATCGATTTCACATCAATTTTCCGAGTAGTTAAGCACAACTGGACATAATTCCAAGTAGAATCAATGGAATCGTAATTAATCGGATAAACTGAGAAGGACAATAAGAGAGGGAAGTATGGATGTGATTAAAATCAAGTAAATTAGGGTACAATCAATAACCTGCATCTGCAAATATGATTATGTTAGATTAAGATATAAAAGCAACACAACAGCACAAAAGCAAATGAATATACTCCGTAAAAATGTGAACAATTGAATCAGGAAGAGTTAGGGTAGTATTTATAACAGTAGTAGTGTAGATCTACGATTTTGGGCTTTTGGCGATCTGAATTTTTTTTTTTAAAATTTCAAAATTCAAAATTGTAACCAAATCAGATTAGTTGATCTAAAGAATTGGAAAAACAAAAACTGATTTCAAAATTCAAAATTTTAACCAAATCAGAGATAATTGATTTTAGATATCTACTTTGAATTAATAAATAATTGTAAATAAAAATAAAAATTGACTAATCTGATTAATAACCATCTGGAACTTGGAATGGACTAATCTGATTTTTTTTAAAATTATTTTAGTGATAAGATTGCAATAGATACAGTCAGAGATTACATTACAAAGTGATAAGATTGGTGATTAAAAAAAAAGTGATAAGATCTGCGTAAGTTTCTAGATTCTGGATTTGCATATATCATCATGCAAACAATAATATTACGTTTTGGTTAGTTAGTTATTTTAGATATGGCATATCAATTAGGTTAATTAGTAATTTGATTTTTAAATCTAATTCTTTTTTATTATTAATTTTAAATAAATAAAAAAGCTAACAAATAATAATTTAGGTAAGGTAGTTAATTAATAATATTAATAATATTTTCTAAGGAGTTAAGATTTGATTTTATCCTCAAAATTAGATTAATAATATTTTCTAATTAGTTAAGATTTGATTTTATCCTTTAAATTAGATAAGATTTATTAACCAATTAATCTCCTTTAAAGCTACATAAATCAATTAATCTAATTAAAAAAACCTACATTAAAGGAGAAGCCGCCACATGTCGTAGGCCACTTCTCCTTTAGTATTATAATATAGATGAGCAACTAAACTCTTTGGTTTTGCCAGCGATTCAAGACTTGGTTAGTTGAATAGTGAGTTTTGATTTCTAGTTATTCCTATCGTTTATTTCAACTTAATTCTTTGCGTTGACGGCTTATGTTGTTGATTTTATCTTTGATTAGCTACCTTGATAGAATCATATCGCGATAGAGTTTTGATTCGTGCCTTCCATTGAACTTAATCTATCGTAGCGAACATATTCTTGTAGGATTCTTTTAACGAAACTTGAATGTGTAGGAAATTGACATATCGACTAAATATTGATTCTTTAGGGAATCTGTGTTATCTATATGCTAGGGATATTGAGGCTTTGTGATGCTTCTATTTTAAATCTCCCACTTGTTTAGGAGTGCAAGAGATTGTTAGGACTTCTTTAGACTAATAATCTATTCAAACCAATATCAGAGTAATCAATAAGAACTAAATAACTAGAAGAAGATTCAATGATCGAGTAAACTAATTAATGTTGCAAATTCGTAGGTGAAACCACTTTTCTCTCTAATATTATTTACCATCAACTTGTTTATAGTTTATTTCTTATTTTCCATAAAAAAATATTTTTTTCTCCTAATTGATAAATACACCTTGCATGAAATATTTATTTTTCCGTGTGATACATCTCTTACTTACTTACGGATTGCTATACTTGCTTGTGAGTTTGGATTTATTTTGACGGGGAAAACGACGACGTTTTCCTATCGTCATTTATGTACATGATGGTTTTCCCATCCACTAACTTGTTCAGCCTCTTGCCCTTCAGGCATGTGTGAGTGTCGAATTACTTTCCGAAATAAAAAAAAACGGAAATTTCGCGAGGTACCCCTGGGGTATTACAATTTTCGCGAGCTATACAACTCTTTTGCATATTTCGCGTGGTGCCCCTGTGGTTTTAAAACATTTCGCCTCGTGCCCTTTCCGGTTAAATTTAACAGTTTTGGTTTATTCCGTTAGTTTGCAATTTTTTTTATAAAAAGAAAGAAAGAAATAAAGGCCGGACAGAAGGAGACACGATACACCAGAGAGCAGCGAATTGATTTTCTTTTCTTTTTTCTCTTCTTTTTTTATCTTTTAATTTTAGTTTTTTTTTTTTTGGTGCAGTGGCCGCCGGGCAGGGCCGTCTAATTTTAGTGTTTTTTACCCTTCTTAATTGGTAGTGTAAAGAATGAAAGTTTACCCTTAGTGTAAGTGTAGACTTTTCCAAAGTTATATGATATAGATACCGGAGGGAACTTAAAGTCGATATGAAGTCATCAAACTAGTGAAACGGCAAAGAAATGGCCAATGGACAGACACGTTTAGGACTCTGGAACTATAAACCGAATATCAGCCTTCCAATTGTAGGTGTTAGAACTTTTCTGGATGCACTACAACCTGTGTCCAATTCACTCAAAGTGGAAGTTCATATGATCAGATCAAAATAGAACAACATCCTAAATTCTCAGTATGAATCACACAAAATGCAGCAGCAGGACTGACATTGCATACCCACTCATCTAAAGTCGTTCTTCGAGTTTTCAAAAGTGTGTTCCTTTCCAATTCAATAGTTTGCAGCAGATGCATCTCAATAGCCACTCAGTGTATCTAACCCTAATGAAGTTAGTTTCACACATTTAAAGGCGCAAATTAATCGTTGTTCATAACAGAACAATGACTCCCAAAGTCGTGATTTTCAACCGATGTAAAATACAGTACTATTTCCTTTCAGAATTCGGATTGATTGCAAACATACAAGAGCACAAATGTTCTTAGATGCTTAATTTCTGAAGCAAATTCGGCTCTTCTGAAGGGGAACAAAAAGGAATATTTTTTTCAAAGTATTCACAAAAAATTAAATATTTAACAAAAAATTCACGGTTTCAAACTATTTACCAAAATATTCATTTTTGTCAGGGTAATCAGAAAAACGCGGTATAAAACCGCGTTTTATGTACAAATAAATTTTGAATATGAAGAAAAAGAGTGGAATAAAAAATAAATGAAAAAAACGCGACCTTAAACCGCGTTTTATGTACAATAGATTATAATCATGCTAAGGACGAACTATCATAGGACACATATAAATGTACACTAGTTATCACATCATAAAACAGGTACAACATGTAATCATTTAGCGAGTCATTTTGGAATTCATACGCCCTACCGGATACTACTAGCACATATCGAATCATGACCACCATCAAGGTAACTCGACTAAATTCATTCTAACATTCATGCGTCATGCATATGCGAAATGATATAACATAGTGTGTGATTATGCGAGGTGCCAAATCATACATCTATGCCAGCACAAGAGGAATTCATAACGTAATAGGGAAACACTACCGAGTGATAACATGTAAGCATGCTATGATTAACCATTACGAAAAGCAATCAATAATCGAATTCAACATCAATTATCTTGCATGAGTAAGACATGTTATGGTGATAGAAAGAGGGAAGAACCACACTATCAGGAACCTAGCTCGAGAAAGAATCAGCAATAATGCAGGCAAGATATAATTCACACGAGTCACAACCAGGGATCCTACATGATACTAAAGGCCCAACATAACATACGATGCACGCATACACTAATCATGAAGACATGCAAGAATTTAATTCAATCACATTCCAACAATACAGAAGCATGAGGAAGGTTTTTACGATGAATAACACGAGTCCAAGTATTGAGCAATATGACTAGAATACGAGAGCATGAGTTCAAATCAACACCTAACATGATAAAGCATGCATTCATCAAGACTCAATTAAACCACATATTCTCCATCCAACGCAAGTAATCCCACAACAATTCAAATTGCAAAGTAACCAACGTTAATTAATCTGACGAATACAGAACATATGGGCATACTATAGATTCTTGTCACAAAAGGATAATAAACATCAAGGCGTCATCAGCTAGCATGCTGAAGAGAAAATTTACAGGCATTCATACGAAGAAGAGTTTATCACACTATCATGGACCTAACCAAGGAGAAAACAACTATCATGTAGGTTCATATCATATGGTCCATGCTTCAAATCAATCATACAGGCAATACAATAGGCCAAGTGGACATGCTATGACAACATATAATCATGATGGAAAACAAGGCATAACATGAGTAGCCTTATACTAATATGATCATTTGCGAGGCACACACGGAAGATTACAGAATCAAGTCATGCAATTCAGAGAGAGTCACCATTACAACTGGACAGAGATCCCTAAGGGCAACCATTGACTTCCCCAACTGACTCATCACCCCTCTTTCCCGTGGGAATTTGGTATGACTCTTCATGGCGTGAAGACACTAGTTGATTTTAATAAGAATAAAGAAAGATAGCCCCATAAACACCTTACTTTTAACTCAAGTGACATCAAGAACTTCCAACACTCGCTCATACAACTTAACATCCAACCATAATTCCCGACACAATGTGTTTACCAACCCAATTCCCCGTGGAAGACACAAGCATCCCAGAAAAAGCTGGATAGACCCGTCAATGGGTTAACAAACATAGTGGAGAGGCTGTTCCACACAAGCTGGGTTTGACCACACAGAAACAAGGGTACTCCCACTATCCCGGTTTCACAGATCAGTCAATACACATTTAATTGTTAGGCATACCAATCAACTATCTAGCATAGCAAGCACTCAACACAGAATCAGTTAGTGACACTCATAATGATCTCATTTGATTCTCCCAACCCATCTGTAAATAACAAGCTGATATTTCGTCAACCGTTCCCAACTACACCCAATAGGGGTGGTCTATCGCCTTTACTACCCACCCGTGTCACCGTTTGGTCGGTTTTCCTCTTTTATTACAAGTCGAGTTCATTACTTAGTCCAATTTATGTTAGACATCTTAAGTTCATTTTGCCCCTTTAAAACGCTTTCAAATCCTTTGAAATTCATGGGCGGTTTTCCAGAACATACACTCGACCCTTTTGTACCCGAATTGCACAACCTCAGCTCTGATACCATCTTTGTAATGGCCCAGAATTATGATTTCCGGGTTACGTTTCAAGGGATGAAAACCCTTGTTCGGATCTTGCAATCCAGGTACGGGTCGAGGTTTCAACTCATTTCAAAGGTCAGTAATAAAGAGGGATTTCAAACCCTAAAGTATCGTAGGGCCGTTGGGTACCCTTAACCTGGCCTAAGACTATGTCGCGGAAACCATTTCAAACGGAAGTAAAGCGGAAGTAAAGTACAGATACAAGTGCCACGGCGGAGCCGGGTCAAAACGGGGTCAAAAGTATAAATCCAAAACAATATAATCAGAGTCTGGTGAAGTCTATAACTCCAGCGCTCACTCTCCGCCGACAAAATGACCCGCGCAATAAGCAAACAGCACCGATAGGATGAACATAAATAATTCCTAAAAAAATTGATTTGGAGCGGGATCAGATCGATGCCCACTTAACTCTGCATCCCAACCATAAGCACACATATACGCTATACCTAATAAAGATGCTCTAATGCAGTACGAAATTCAAACACACTAGCATGCTCCTAGTTCATAATAATGTGCAGAAATACTGTAAAGGGCCCAAGACAATGCCAAGTGGCATATCCCTCTCCTACCTCCACCCCTTCCGACAGGCGGAGACTGGCCATCTCGTGAATGCATTCATTCATAATAGGGCGGCACGCATGCCTAACCCGCTCCACAATAAAGCCCGCATGCATATCATAATATAAGGAAGTACTCGATTGACTTAGGGTACCCGATGAGGCTGGGCTACCCTATGACCCTAGCAAAGACTCTAGGACTATCACAGATAACGGTCGTTCTGTTTACAAACACATAGAGAAATCGAATGCTCAACGATCAATGCAACCTAGCAAGGTACTACATGGCATGCTGATCATGAATGCAACACCTAGTATATCATGCACTTAAAGCAGGGAATAGCTCTATTCAATCTGAGTAAGCTCCGAAGAGACTTACCTGAAGAAGCAGAACAGCAAGATAATACAAGCAAGGGCCCAAATGCAAGTCCAAAGCAATCCAAGAGCAAACACACCTATCATCAAGCCATTTTCATAAGCTACCAATCTATCATTCATACACACGGTCTCCACATCCTCAACATGCTCAAAACCAACCGATGGTAAAACCATTTTCCAAAACCTTTTCGATATGATCAACATCGACCAAAATCATTTCATTTCCACTCAACCCATTGATAAACCTTACCAACAATATTTTACAAGCTCTTAAATCCCAAATTAAGTCAACTCATATTCTAGATAATTTCAAATCACACTTGTCCAAATCAAGAGGAAGTAGCAATTTTTCTAAGTCAACCCCCAAATCTTGTTTTATCAAAATATTCCGGCATTTTGGTTTCAACACATCAAATCCTTTAAGAATCATTTTCGGACGACTTAAAACCTTTTCTAAATAATTTAGCAACAATATTTATCTAAAATAAACATTAAAATAACTCCATCTTTATAATCCTCATTTATAAAACATATTAAATAAATACATATTCCCGACAATATCACTTTTAAATAATTTTATAATATAATAATAATTTCAGAATTTATATACTTATCACAAAATTAATATCCCAATTAATGGTACTTTTAACCCATTTTATAATATAACAAAATTTTAGAAATAATTTATACAATATATAACATATAGACCGAATTTAACTAATTGGATAACACATGACAAATATATATAACCCTAACAATTAACAAATGACAAGACCCAACCCAGCAGCCCAAAGCAAATGAAGGAAATCAGGCCCAAACCCTTACCCGAAATCTGAAAGAAGGAACCCGGAAATAGGCCCACACCCGAATAAATGCCCAGCCCTCAAACCCGGATCCACAAGTTCTGAAGCCCAAACCCGGATTCCAGCAGAGAAATAGGCCCAACAGAAAACCAGGACCCGAGCCCACTAAAGCCCAACCCGCAACTGATTAGTGAACCGGACAAATTAGGCCGAACCGGCCGGTCTGAGAAAGAAAAAGAAAGGTTGAACCCATCTTCATCCCCAAATCAGAACAGGAGGAAGAACGCCGGACAATGTCAACGGAAAACGGAAGAGAAGGGAGGAGAGATTGGCCACCGCCGGAGCTCCGTTCTCGACTCGGACCACCCCCACTCCGATCGAAAACTCTCCCCGACCCCACTACACACAGAAATAACGAAGCGAAGCAAGGAGAGAGGAGGAGGGATCTCACCGAGTTGGTCGTCGTTCACGCCGGAACTGCTCGTCGGAGATCAATTCGGCTCGTCGGGGGCGGATTCGACACCGGAAGGGCCTAGGAAGGGGGTAAGGGAGTTAAAAACGGATTTTTGATGCAACTGAAATCGAAATCGGGCATACAAGACAAACCGACCTTCTTAGAACGAAGAACAGAGGAAGAGGAGGAAGAAGGTGGCGCCTCGGCGGCGGTGGCGGCTCGCCGGAAAAGAGAAAGAGGAGGGGGCGTTGTAACCCGGACCTCCTGGCTGCTTCTTCGGGCCCGGAGACAGACGATGGAGACCGGAGGATCTGGAGATGTCGACGGCTGTGGCTCACGGGGACGAGAAGGAGGAGGGGCTTCGCTGGTTCCTCTTGGAAGCAAGGACTCAGTCTCGATGACTGAAACGGAAAAGGGAGAGAGGTGGGGTTCCATCTGCTGTGTGTTGCTGTGTGTTTGGGTTGCAGTTCAATTAAAAAGGAAGGGTGAAGACAAAGAAGGGTAGTTGTACTCTGCTGCTGCTTCTGAACCAAAAATGGGGAGAGGGTGTTGACCCAAAAGAAAAGAAACGGAAATAAGACAAAGGGGAGAGGTCCCACACAAACCCAAATTCAAAATACCTAAAACCCGCTCTCTCGACATTATCCCGACTCGTTTATAATTTTCAATTCCAAGTTAAATAATGAACTCCGAATATTATTTTTAAATTCTCGATATATAAAAGCAGGATAAAACATGTTCTAATTTTATTAATCAAATAATGCCGGAACTCGTTTTGAGATATTCAGAATAAACTAATAGCTCGAGGACGGAAAATTCTCAAACCTTCCGAATTTTAGAAGTCGAAATGATTATAAATCACTATTTTAATAATTCTAATATTATAAAATTTTCCGGTCTTTACAGCCGGCCCTGAGCAAGTGCAAAGTGTGCACTTGCACAGGACCTCCAAATCTGTTGGGCCTCATATTTGGATTGGGCCTCATATTTGGATCAGCCCACTATATTATTGTAGTATATTTTTTTTTAATCCCTCTGCAGTTGAAAAGCACACCCACCGGCCACCACTTCCCTAGGTCGCGTGCGTCTCTTTTCTCCTACCCCTAATTACTTCTATCAGTAAACCTTCATTCTCCTCTCTTCACCCAATTTCTTGAAATCCCAAGATGGAATTAATGCTTATACTACGCTCTTCATTCCTCTTCCTAGATCTAGATTTCCTTTGCTATACATTGAACTATTGAAGTTGTTTTCTCTACTCTTTCCCACAACACCCTCTTCGTTTCTCTTCCCGATTTCAACTTCGTACCGGCTTTTGAAGAATTTCTTATAGCTGATGCAATGAATTGTGTTCTTATATTTCAGATTCGATGAAGAATGACACCAATTGGTTCCTAAGTTTCGAGTTTTGAATAGCCTGAATAGGTAAGATTTCGATTGCTCATCTTAACGTTTCCCCCTTTTCACCTTCCCTGTTTCTTGATCTCGCTTCTTATCTTCCTATTTCCCCTTTTCATTGCTTAGGCTTGTATGCGTAATGTATAATATGTGTTTCTGGTTTGATTTTATTTCAGATTAGGTTCTCAATTTTTGTTGAAGTGATGGAACAATGGATAATATGTGTTTCTGGTTTGATTTTGTTTCAGATTAGGCTCTCAATTTTCAGATTAGGTTTGATGTATAAATTTCATTCAAATTACCATGCCAATCTTTGTTTTTTTGGTTTGTCGCAGATTAAGGATTGAAACCGGTTATGGAAGAACTTGATGGAATGAGCATGTTTTTGTTTGCATTTTACTTAAACAAGGGAAGTGAGGGACCTTGACTTTTATTAGATGTTTATTTTCTCTGCTTTGGGTTTGTATATGGTAATGGGGACCTTGTTCTGCAGCTTCTTCTACGATATTGTAATTGTCATGTGAAGTTATAATTTTGTTTTCAAGTTTAACATTTTGTATCTTCTCCATATCAAAGAAACCACCTATGATGCCATCGAATGTTGTTGTACTATTTTGGTGTGGAGTTGGAGTTCTTTATATTTTCTTATTTCTTACTCCGTATTAATTTGATTTGCAAGATTAACAAGGCATATACTTAAAATAGGGTATTTAGAATTAAAAGCTTCTTAGTTGATGGCTAACTTTAGTGTTTATTTGATTTAATGATACAAAATTGAAGTATAGTACTACCTTGTTAGAAAGTTTGCACAGGGCCTCCGAAACTCATTGGCCGGCCCTGAGCCCTAGGCAGCCATGGGAGGAAAGGTAGATGAAGGTGAATAGTAATTTACCCAATAAACCGCGGTATGAAACCGCGGTTTACTTCTTTTTTTTTCAAAATCATCTGACAGCTCGTTTAATAAGGGGGTAAATAATTTTTTATGTATAAAACGCGGTTTAAGGTCGCGTTTTTCCATTTATTTTTTCTTCAACTTTTTTTCTTCGATTTCAAATTTTATTTGTACATAAAACGCGGTGAATTTTTTGTTAAATATTTATTGTTTTGTGAATATTTTGAAAAAAAAATCAACAAAAAGGGGAGACAGAGAGGAAGTAGAGGATCCTGAAATGGTCATTCTTACCAAATGTCCAAAGCTTCCATTACAAGTGAAACCGACACCGGATGTCAACGTTCCAGAGCCGATGTGATGTTGGGATAAATAGCCATCCCACATTATGTGATGTTAGCCATCCCACATTGATTGTGAGTGGTATAACAAACCAAAATATAAGGTTGGGAGAAGCCCCTACACATAGGCTTAAGCTTTTGTGTAAAGTGGTGGATCCCGAACTTATAAACAAAAACAATATAAATCCGACACGACTCCCGATTTGATACGACCCGGCTCGGGATTCTCGGATTCTCACATGGTATCAGAGCAGATTCGAGTCGGGTCGGTTTTCCTGGCTTCGGGATAGGCTAAAAGAGAATAAGATGTCGAATCCCGTTGTAAAAAACCGGGCGAGCTATAAAGAGATTGAGAGTCTCGACCCGGGAGAAGATTTAAAGGAAAAAAAAAAAAGGTTTCAAGTGTCAACCCGATCCAGGCGGGATCGGGTTGCACTTGAGGGGGCGTGTTGGGATAAATAGTCATCCCACATTGATTGTGGGTGGTATAACAAACCAAAATATAAGGTTGGGAGAAGCCCCTACACATTGGCTTAAGCTTTTGTGTAAAGTGGTGGATCCCGACCTTATAAACAAAAATAAAATAAACCCGACACGACTCCCGATTTGATACGACCCGGGTCGGGATTCTCGGAATCTCACATGTGGGATGCGCAAGTGATTAGCCGGAGCAGCGCAGTTTCCTCCGTCGTGGGTGTTGCCGCTTTTCCTTTGGATTGGAAAGGCTGAAGTGGTGGCCCTGCTGGATTTGGGGAAGGCTTTGTCCCGGCCCGGCCCGACCCGACATAACCCTTTTTTCCTTTCAAAAATGATGATGAGTTCTGAAAAGGGAGTGATATTTACACCCAAAATTTTACTATATACACAATATATCCGTTTTTTTTTAAAAAAAAGATTATGCCTTGAATTGGTAGGTAAATAGAGAGCGGTCATTCTGGGGTTCAAACCGGGAACCTATGGGTACTACCCACAAGTCCTTTCCGGTGAGCCATTCCGGAATGGTTAGACTATGCCTCTCATGCTTTACAGACGTGTGACTCAAGAGGTGCATGATATTTTATATATAAAGTATCATGCGTCTCTTGAGTCACATGTTTGCGCCTCTTGAGTCACACGTTTGCGACTCAAGAGAGAGAAGGTGGGATGTTTATAATAAATTGTATAGGTTTAAATATTATCACCCTTTTGAAATTATGGACTAATTCCGCGAGTCGTAACACTAGTTTGCAGATCATTTTAACCACAAAAGTCAAGCGGCGAGCTAATAAATAGGATAGTTATATTAATCGAGTAGTTCAAGCTCGGCTTGGGCTCGATTCGAGAAAAGTTTGACTCGAGCTAGTTCATTTTCTAAATGAGTTGTATTGCACATTTTGAAGCTCTGCTCGCTCAGTTCAAGCTTGATTATGAGCATATTTGTAAGTTCGAATCAAAATTTAGACTCTTGTTTCGAATATGAACAAGTAATTCTCAGTTCGTTCAACTCGAGTAACAACCATACTCATTTTTTGCTTTCTTTGCTCAGCGGTTTATTCCTTGGTGTTTTGGTCCCTGACGGGGAGGTCGAACCTTGGTTTGGGCTCCCCGTTAGACCCCTTTTGGTTCCTCTTACCCTTGGCCTATTTATGGTTACTTTGTTTTCGATCGAGCTCGGTGTCGTTTTAGTTTTCTCCTTCGTATCTTTGTCCTGTCCTTGCCGGTTGGTGCATTTTGTTTGACTCCTGTTCGAGTTTGGGTTCCTTTTACTTGTCTCCTTTGTTTTTTGGTGGGTTCTATTAGCTGATTTCATCCTGTTCACTTTCGAGGCATGGGTCCTTTTGTTCTTCATTTTGCTAGTTCTTGGCACATTCAAACTGGAACATTCATGTTCTTCCGCGGTAGCTGTTGGAGGTCTTGGAAGCTCGTCTCCAGATCCATTTTGATTTATCTTGTGCAATGAAATTGTGTTTGTGGATTATGACGTCACCATGAGGTCGACGGCTGACATCACAATGTTCCCGAGGGCTTTGCCTTTTCTGCAAAGCGATCAAATTCTAAAGACGATGGTTGCTTCTCATTCACGTGATCTCCATAGCTTTTGCTCAGCTGGCCTGCACTTTGGAGGCTCCCATGTCGGTCAACAGTGGACCCCCCTCTATTGTTTCACGTGACGCTGCCCACTAAATTGTCTCATCTATTTTGTTAGGCCACGTCGTTAGCAATTGGAAAGATGAAATTAAAATGGCCTTTGGGCCTTCCCCCACTTCGGATCCTGGTGGGCCTATGGAGGTTGAGCTTCAAATACACATCAGCAGACCACTTACTTTGGGCCTTTCATCCTTGGCTCCCAATCGTGGGATGCATTAAAGCATTTATTATGGGCCGTCTATCTTAGAATTTATATATGTACTAGTTAGCATTCCCGTGCTACGCACATGACTTTTTTTAATATATTTCTAATTATTATATTATGTAATTTTATTACTAATAATTTTTATCTCTAAAATTTTTAATATGTTTATTTATCTTTGAAATTTGACAAATATATTAACTTGACTCTATTTATCTCCTTACTCACTTCTACATGCAATTCAACTATATAAGCAAAAAAAAAAATTGCTTTAGAAATGCATATGTTTAGGTTTAAAACAAATAAAAAAAACAATATACTATAAATTTGAAAAACGTTGTAGTTATAGAGGACTTATTTTAAATATATACATTTTTAATTAATATATTATCATTATAATTTTATTACTAATAATTTTTATCTCTAAAAGTTTTAATTTGTTTATTTATTTTTGAAATTCAATAAATATGTTAACTTGTCTCTATTTATCATCTTACTCACTTCTACATGCAATTCAACTATATAAGCAAAAAAAAATGATAATTGCTTTAGAAATATTGCATGTGTTTAGTTTTAAAACAAATGAAAAGACAATATACTATAAACTTGAAAAATATTGTAGTTATATAGAGATTTGATCCCTTGACATGTTGGATTGAAACTAATACCCATAACCTTACAATAACTTTTTGATTTCTTAAGCTAATATTAAATATATATTAGATTTATTTGTAAGTATTTTTTTATCTAATAAATTCAAGGCATTAAACTAATATAATTCAAAAATAGGGTACAACAACTTTTTGATTTCTTAAGCTAATATTAAATATATATTAGATTTATTTGTAAGTGTTTTTTTATCTATTAAATCCAAGGCATTAAACTAATATAATGAAAAAAATTCAAAATAGTGTAGTTAAGGAGAGTTGAACTTTTGACCTTTTGCATATAAATTATTCCTTAACCATTAGGCTAGAACAACCTTTTGAATTTTGGTGCTAATTTTTAATATATATTAGGTTATTTTTTTTAATCATTTAATAGGTGCAATTAATGTTGCTTCACCCAACTTTATATATATATAGTAGTATAGTATAGTATAGTAGTATAGTCAATTAATGTTGCTTCACCCAACTTTATATATATAGTATATAGATATATAGATTTGGGCCCTTTTTAGACTGTGTATCTTGTGCTTGCATGCACCATGATACAACTTGTATCTTTTATGTGCTTGCATGCACAATTGTTTACATTAGACCTCATTTTGCTTCCAATGTCCTTTCAATACCGCAAGTGATGAACTCGCTTGTGGTGTTATTTAGGATTTTACTTGGTTTGCCTCTTGAGGGACAACCTCGGCCTTAGTCCTCACTTAGGGGTTGCATCCCTTGGGTATGACACATTGCATGCGCTTTAGGGCTAGTCTTAGAGTTAAGCTTAGCGTCTTCTCCCTTTACTTTCTTTATGTAAAAGCTTATATTGTAACGGCCCAAATAATTTTCTAAATCCTCTTTTCCCACACTTACTCTCCACCTGAGTCTAGTAAGGAAAAGAAGGTAGAAAAGTATTCAGGTTACGTTTAGAGGGAGAGCTTACCCTTCTTCCCGATCTTAGCAATCCAAGTACGAGTTGTATATTGATCAAGTTAAGTTATAACTCTATTATGTCTTGAGAAATAGGCGATGGAATTCAAGAAAAAAAAAATCATTTTGACAAAGAACGTAGATTTTCAAAATTTCTAAAATCTCGGAAATTAAATATTGAATTCAAAATATAATTCACAAAATAATATTTTAAAATTTTGGGTCTTTACATCATCCACATCTAAAAATAAGTCTCGTCCCCGAGACTAAAATCATATATATATATATATATATATATATATTTTGCAGCAAAGCCTCTCGAAAACTAAGTGAGCTCCGCCTATGTTAGTCAATCAGATTTCCAAGGATTCAAGGAGTTTATCCACATCTAAGGGCTAATCCCAGATTCAACTCCCTAAGTTCATTTCTCATGACCAGTTTCAACATCAATTCAATTATTAACATATCCAAAATATCATCGTAGCAAAATCCATCATCATACCCGATCACAACATTTCGAGCTCAAGATATCGACATATCGGAATTCATTTATACTATCAAATCACATCATCGGCGAAACATAAAATCGCATAAATCTAAATGTTGCTATCATCTAGAAAGAACACAATCATCATATTCGCACATCACCACCAACTTGAAAAGGGCACAATCATCATCATGACTAGCATAGAACCAAACAAATGAAAAGCGCATCTCACGGATCAACAACATCTATAGTACACTCATTATCAATCCAGACGACCCACTCTTGATCACACTATAGACCATTATACAAGAATGATGAAACACCTAAGTTGTCACCGAAGGAAAGAGACGCTAAGGGACCATTCGACTGACCCTTGACAGGAAGATAGACTCGGATAGCATGGTAAGACTGAACATGAGAATTCCGCCGATGCCCACGAGAAACCCTTAAGGTTACAATCGCATTACTCAAATCATCATGTAACACATCAAGTCATATAACACACAACGTTGCAATCTTGCACACTAGCATGGACCTATCTTAGGAGGCAATGACAATATGATTCCAGTGTGAGTGTCATAACGTGTGGAAGGTATAAGGTAAGTAACCTAACATGATCGGAGCAATATCAATACGCATATAATCATCAAATCAAACCTTCATATCACTTATAATGACTAGAAAATGCTATTTAAGTACAATATTCATATATTCAATCTGTCACTTTAATATATTAGATAGACTTGGTACATGCTTGAGAGAATCCTACATGCCACTAGGTGTAAGAGAACTAAACAAAACATGTACGGAATAGTGTCAATCATATCTTAAAGTCACGAAAGAAATATCATTTAGTTTACTACAAAAAGACAAGTATAAGTGTGTGCTTCATACAATTGTGTCACCAAGGCACACTTCAACACATATTTCATACCACTATAAGTTCAACATGGTAGATAGTACCACATCAACTCCTAAGCAAGGGGTGGTGCGTAGACATGCAAGTGCAATTTAATCATAGGAGTGGACGTGCGAGCATACAAGGCTTAAGACTATTGATGCATAATGAGTATAGTAGGACATCATGTAGCAAGTGAGAGTGAGCATGGACAATATTATGGCCTACTCATGGAACTATTCATATAAAATAAAGTATGATGGTGTTAAAAGATAACAAGATTGCCCCAATGATATTATTCAAAATGTGCAAGCAATCATAATTTCACAAGATCATATAACAAGGCAATGTACAACACAGGTATACTATCAAAACCCTATTAAACGAGTGATCAAATAGATAATGTAAATAGTGCAAATAATCACATACCATATCATTGATGCAAAATTTCTACATACTATCGCTAACACATGACGATGGGCAAGTACATGAAAATATACCTTAACAACAAATGAGACGACACATAATAAGTCAAACCATCCATATCATAAGAGTGATCATACAAATAATACAGGGAGTGCAGTACCACATAATCATTTTCTCAACTACTTAATTTCCAAATAGTATCAATAATATAAGGTAAGACGTAAGCATGCGAAGTTATGGTCTACTACCTAACATGACGATTCACAACAAGTCAAAACAACTATATAACCACACAACATTAAAATACATGAAGTATAATCGAAAACGATGAGAACAAAATGGTGAAGACTAAACATGCATACATATATATAGAGTATAACGATATGGATATGCATACCAACTAAGGTACAGATAGAAATGACACGACCGAGCTACCATGAGTCATACAGTATGAGTAATCAGTCACGGTTATAATTAGGGCATAAACCCTAGTAATCATTTCCTCGAAAGTAGAGACTATATAAGGGATACTACTAGCATACAACACTATAGGAGTGCATATAAGTAGCATGTAACAATACACGTGACAACAACTCATACTAAGCCCAAAATAATCATGTGAAATATAGCAGGAGCAAGAGAGAGATGGGTAAAAGGGAATAATATGATCATGAAGCAACATTGACTATCTATGGTCATACCGACATCATGATATGCATATACGTATCAACATGAGCATGAATATTACATGTAACTAAATGTACTGTCATATCAAGTCATGGATTGCTAAGTGTGGTTACCATCAAAATCCGATAACAATTTTCAAGGGTGACATACTACAAGAGAATAACACGTATATATCACAGGATCATCACATAAATTTATATGGCTATCATGGTAGGTGAACATGCGATGTGTAAGGCCCTTAAAGCATGATAATCATAGAGTTATAGAACAAGCTAAGAAGAGACAACGATGAGAGATACACATTTAAGCAAGATGTTAACCATATATATAAGGCATAAAATCATAACATAGCTAACTCAATAGCATGTAACAAGTATAAGCAGACACGGGGAAAGGAGCATGTGACAAGAAGACGCACGAAGTATAACAAGTC
The DNA here is from genome assembly GCA_037127255.1 of Persicaria tinctoria. Lineage (NCBI taxonomy): Eukaryota > Viridiplantae > Streptophyta > Magnoliopsida > Caryophyllales > Polygonaceae > Persicaria > Persicaria tinctoria. The sequence continues at coordinate 10,348,608 of JBANSL010000007.1, read as the reverse complement.
TGCCACGAAATCGCAATAGAATTAGCAAAGGCATGATGTAGACGGGACATACAAGCACAACATAACTAATTCAATTATACCTATCATTCTTAAGCATTCCAAAGTACCATTGGTGGCAAAAGGAAGAATGAAGAGACTATCATGATTCTATGATTCAGCGTAATAAACAGTAACATAGATGATGCATAAAATCAGGTAGTTCACAAGTTATAGACCCTATATGACACTAGTAACATCAAATACGCCTATGAGTGCATAAACATAAGATTATGCATATCAACGTAGATCCAAATAAAACAAGTATATAACGCAATCGCACATCAAAACATGAAACACAACGAGACTACAATTATAACCAAATAGGAGTCTCCTAGGGCAACAACGACTCATCCCCACTGACTCCATAACCCATTCCGAAAAGAATCTTAATTGTTTCTTAGGACGACAATATATTTTTGGGCTGACACCGACCATAGACATTCAAACAAAATTCTTTGAGTGAGCAAGGACGCCAAAAGGCTCTTGATACAAAATATGACATCCAACTGTTTCTAAGAATCACTCATAAAGACCCCTATTTGTGTTGTACTTCCTCAAGACAATTAAATTTTTCAACTTATATATACCCGTCCGCAACAGACAAGGTCCATTTGGTTTAGAACGTAGATAACCAACATGAAAGAAGGAGATGAATGAGGGAGGATCGAAGCGACAATAAAATAAATTAAGAGCATTGAATCAATGAAATGGATAGGGCAACCTTCATAATTCAAGACTCTTGTTAACAACCTAAGAACGGAATACTTGGAAATGCGACATATTGCCATTCCAAAACTCTAACTATTAGGAGCAACATGAGTAAGGGCAACCGAGTTGGAATCGGTGAATAAAATGGTGAGAAAACTTACTCTAGAACAAAAGAAAAGACGATGTCAATCAGACACGACAAATAAATACGATAGGGTATAAGAACTCATCAAGTGAGAGGACAACATCTACTCCTCATTAGAGTTCAACTGATGAATTAAGTAACCAAGATGAGATTGGCAGAAAGAAAGACAAAGAGTTGCATGACAATTCATCGTGTTTCTCAAAGATTGCAAAAAAAAAAAAAAACTTCACCAAGAATCCATGGAGGTTAATCAGCAAGTCATCTTAATATCTCATCGAGTCTCATGACTCACAAGTTAGCTCGAGTATAGAGCCTCTTACATTCGAGAGGAGTAAACCCTTCAATCAAGATCCAAGACTTATTTCTTAAAGGTCATTCTTATTCCATTACTAAGCGAGTTACATCTATTCATTATTTCAAAATATACTAGTCAAGTTGTACAAGTCTCTTTCCCTAAACACGTACACAAGCAAGAATAACATCATCTTATTGGAATAAGGGACATGTAAGACATTAATTATACAAGTCAGACAATTACAGGATATCGAGTAGTCACATAAGCATACATCATAAATAGTTATTCACATCCATGTGAACAAGATAGAGGGGCATGACATATCTTCACAAAATATCATAGAGTCGCAACATATAAACGATAACACGTCGAGAGTAGGAGACACAACAACGTATTAATCATAGGTCCTATTTCATGAATAAGCGAGTTATGTCTATTCATTGATTCATACACCTTTTAATCGAGTTGCACACACATGAAAAGCATGTAAAGCATCAACTAAATGGATCATGGGATAACATCATGTCAAAACATCTCAAATAAGCACATAAGCGATGCATTTTGTGATCCCTACAAGTATTCCATAGGCGTCCCCATAAAATACTTGTATAAGTATCACAAAATCATCACAATGTTCTCACTAGATCCGATCAAGTACTTTACAAGCGTCCCTGTAAGATACTTGTGTCGACTCTATGAAAACATTATCATGTAAGCATAAATCAAAAATTTATATCAAGAATTTGAATTCCATGTATATTTCTTATCTACTCAACCATAGCGTCTCATAGTCAGAATATCAAGACTCTCAAATCAGCAACATAATTCCTCAATCCTCATCCCCATAAATCGTTCCATCAACTATAGTAAGACTCTCATGTCCGAGCTCATAAGCTTTTAACTAACCAGTACGAAACATCAGCCACAACCATATAAGTTCTCATAATCTCATCTCATGTCTTCATCAAACCAAGGGTTATAAGATACCCAACAATTGCCATCATAAATCATATAAGTAACAGAACTAGTAGCATAAGTCAAGCACATCAACTAGCAACCACAAGATCTTAATTATTAAACTATAAACTTCCACATAGATCAGAGTAAATTCTTCAATTTGATGCTATTAGCTTTTCAATTAACTAGTGTGCAACATCAACTCCATCTCGACCAATGAGTCAAAAGGCAATAAACAATTGCATCATTAATGATATAAAGAAGACAATGATTGATAAGAGCATCAAATAAAGGTCGTGAAGACGAAATAAGAGAACAATGCAACTGAACAGAATGGACATGCCCTAACAACCAACATCAACAACCAATGACTCACACACTCTTCCTTTCAAGTGAAAATCTTTTAATAACACATACATTAATCCCCATTCTATGTTCGTAGAGAACAATCTATCGCTAGAATTACCCGATCGAATCCCGATCCTTACCTCTCAAGGTGATTATCTTATTTATCCATATTAAATCCATTTTGGCCCTTGGCAAACATTCAAAAATCAGAGAAAACAAGTGGGCTAATTTAATTACAAAACTCAAAATCCGCATTTTGTTTTACAACTCATTTGTACTCGGATTGCACAACCTCGCTCTGATACCAACTTTGTAACGGCCCAAATAATTTTCTAAATCCTCTTTTCCCACACTTACTCTCCACCTGAGTCTAGTAAGGAAAAGAAGGTAGAAAAGTATTCAGGTTACGTTTAGAGGGAGAGCTTACCCTTCTTCCCGATCTTAGCAATCCAAGTACGAGTTGTATATTGATCAAGTTAAGTTATAACTCTATTATGTCTTGAGAAATAGGTGATGGAATTCAAGAAAAAAAAATGGGATTTCAAACCCTCAAAACGTTCAAATAATCCAAACGTGGTCTTGAGCCTTCGCACGGGAACCTGTCCTATTTCAACTAGTCAAAACTCATAAAGGAATAATACAAGTTTAACTCGAAGTAAATACAAAACATTTGTAAATGACAACCTTAACCAAAATATTCGTAAATCCAAGTTGCAATAGCTGCAAAGTCTTCTTAACGCTCTCGTCCCGTGAGAAAACCCCGCTATAGAGGCAATTGGCAAGCAAAAGGGAGTGGGTACCTGACACTATCCACGAAGTCAGGCCCGGTAATCGCCTGCGGGTCCTCTGACCGCGCTGAGGCCATATAACATGCCTATACCTAAATAAAGGATGGTCTAATGCAATACAAGATTTAAATCACACAAGCATGCTTACCATGATATAAATATAAGTGCGGAAAAACAGTAACGGCGCCCAAAGAGTGCCAAGTGGCATATCCCCTGATCTGTGCCCACTCTGGGGCATATATGTCCGTACCTCGCTCCGCAGCAGCCCAGGTAGGACGCTCGGTCGGTACCGCAGCCTATCTGTCCGTACCTCGCTCCGAAGCAGCCCAGGTAGGACGCTCGGTCACCGCCGCAGCCAGATCATATATATAAGACTCGACTAGGACCGAAACGATATGAAACACGAATGTCCCAATGACCCTAGCAACGACTCTAAAGACTCAGATAACGGCCGTTCTCTTTTCAAACGCATAAAGAATAAGGATGCTTATTCATAAGTGCAAGTCCTAAGCATGATACTACATGGCATGCTTTTATGCAAAATGCAAAACCTACACACTATATGACACATCAGGCAGGAGGTCCAGGTTGCTGAGTAAGTCCCGTAGGATACTTACCAGGAGTCTTGACATCCGATTAGCCAGCAAACAAGCCACTCAAAGAATCATCCATCATCAAGTAGGCCACTCAGATAATCATCCAATCACACTAGCAAGTAATAAGCAAGGAACAACTCATCAATACACATTTACTCAACACACAAGCATGCTTTCAGGTCAACACTAGACCAAACAATATTTTATTCAATTAACCTCGCATTCTCATAATTCTCAATTAACCTTATTCTCATCAAGTATGAAGCTTAGCTCAAGCATTACCAAGATCATTACTCAAAACATCTTACTTTAGTTCAAGGTTAGATTATCCTTAAACATTTGCTCAAGTCATTCGTCAATTGTTAATCATGAAATACTCAACAAAACCATAAGTTCTCAAAGTCAAGGATTAACAAGTCTTATTTGGCACGACTCATAAAATAAACTATGCTCAACGAGTAAACCGATGTAAGTTGATATGTCAAGAACTCATTTATAGAATCAATTATAAGAACCACTCAACAACAACACTACAATCAAATTTTGAAGCGCACGAGTATTATCATTTCTAGAACATCTTTTATATAGTCTTACTAACCAAATTCAATTCATAACTCGATATGTACAACAACCAGCTTACGAGTATAGCAAATCCTCAAGATAACTCTTATAGCATTTTAATAATCGTGGTCAATCATACTAAATTAAATACAACTCAATTTGTATTTAGTCATAAACTCTAATTAACAAAACTAGAGGTCGGAGTCTACTTTCATTAAACCTCTTACCAAATTTTACCAAGACATCCTTTATTCACTCAAGTGACACACCAATAAGCTACTTAAGGTTATGATATATCGTCTAATCATATCTATGCTTAAACCGATTTCTCTATTACGATTCATGTCTCATTTCCACCTTATTAACGTAGGCCAAGACATCTATAGAATACCTCAAGTTGGTTAATAAAACAAGCCAGAATAGATGAGCAATTAATTAAGGGTTGAAAAGTCAAAGCAAATAATAACACAAATAATACTTCCATCAATCCATCCCCAAACCAGATCGATCAAAACTACTAGTTTCACAAGCTATTTAGAACCGAAAAGTATATCAAGAGGAATCCGAAGGGCTATACCCAAATCCCGAGTAGACTGAGGAGGGTTCAGATCAAGGCTCGTCGGAGTCAGCTTCAAGGGAAATTCGGGGATGCCTTCGGTGGGTTCGAGCGCACAGAGCTTCGACGGGAGGGGTCTGAACGAGGAAGGAGCCAGAGATCGGAGGCGTGGTGCTAGTTAGCCGCGTCAATGGCCTTCTACGGCTTCGGTCGGCCACCATGTCGAGATCGAGAGTGGTTGGCGGGAGACTCAAGTGCAAATCCAGTAAGGAGGGGGAAGGAAGGGAAGATCTGATGAAGCAGCGGCAGCACACAACAACAATGGCGGCGGCGGAGCTCTATTAGACTTCTGTGGCCTCGCCATTGCATCGGCGATAAAGAAGTGAACGAGAGAGAGAGAGACGGCTCTGGCGAACTTGGCTCCTCGTCAGTGATGCACGGGCCCCGGCGGAACGAAGGCGGCGCGAGCTCCGGCTCCAGATCTAGCGTTGTCGGAGAGGGTCTGCCATGGAAGAAACTCGAGGTGGGCTCGAGAGCCTGGAATCGCCATTAACAAAGGAGGGAGAAGGCAGATCGAGAGAGGGGAGAAGGAAGATAACAGGGAGGGTGTGACTGGGAGGACCGAGGAGGAAGAATGGGAGAGGAGAGGTGACAGAAGCAACAGGCGGCCATGGGTGGAGGAGCTCGGAGAGGCAGGAGGGAAAGGAGAGGGAATAGTGCAGTGTGTGGCGGCTAAGGTTTGCAAAGGTATAAATACATCCTCAATTAGGGTTAGTTAGTTTAGGAAAAATTATAAAATCATTCCGCTATTTCTTTCATTGTAAAAACTTGCCACAACCAATAACAAAATTCAACCCACTAGATATTTAATTAATTTAACTAAGTCATAAAAAAAAATCATTTTGACAAAGAACGTAGATTTTCAAAATTTCTAAAATCTCGGAAATTAAATATTGAATTCAAAATATAATTCACAAAATAATATTTTAAAATTTTGGGTCTTTACATATATTATTAATACAATTTTTACATTAAAATAAAAAAAAATGTGGGATAATATTTTATTCCAACTACCCCTAAATCACTCCGTACATCCTTTTTTATATCCAATGTGGAATGGGGTGTTACAATAAAAGGGAGCCCCACTACCCTTAATTGCTAGTTGTTAGGGGGTGGGAACATGATCCCTCTCTACGAAAAAACGCACGTAAGAATGGTCTTCTCTACAAAACTATATCCTCTAAGGTTTTGGTCAATGTGATTGGTAACGTGCTCTACCAATGGTATCGTCTTCGAGGTTTTGGCCAATGTCATTGCCAATGTGATCTACCAATTTGTTTCTGACGAGTATTATTCACGGGTAATCAAGAAATTTGTGACTCCAACCGCATTTTTATGGGGTTTAGGTATAGGTTTTGTTGTGTATTTTTGTTTATTGTTTACGTGCGAATGATGGGTTTGGGGTTTTAATGGGGTTATCTGGGAACGCCCATGGTGATGAGAAAGTTGAGAATTTGGTAAAGAAGGCATTAAGCCACATTTTCTTTTTCTTTTTTTAATTTTATTTTACATCCGGGAACAAATGTGTATATCCTAACGAAAGAATTAATAGAATTGAAATCTGTTTGTCGATCTCTCTCCTGCAAACAATATTGGCAGTTAATTGGCAGCAGGCGTGGTGGGTTGCAGGGGTGCGCGCTAGTGCGCTACAAATTACAATCCCATCTCTCTCTCTTCCCCCCCCCTCCCCCTCTCTCTGTCTTGGGTAGGGGTACAGGGGTGCGCTAGTGCGCTACAAATTACAATCCCCTCTTTCTCTTTTCCCCCCTCCCCCCTCACTTAGGGGTTGCATCCCTTGGGTGTAGGACACATTGCATGGGCTTTAGGGCTAGTCTTAGAGTTAAGCTTAGCGTCTTCCCCCTTTACTTTCTTTATGTAAAAGCTTATATTATTAATACAATTTTTACATTAAAATAAAAAAAAATGTGGGATAATATTTTATTCCAACTACCCCTAAATCACTCCGTACATCCTTTTTTATATCCAATGTAGAATGGGGTGTTACAATAAAAGGGAGCCCCACTACCCCTAATTGCTAGTTGTTAGGGGGTGGGAACATGATTCCTCTCTACGAAAAAACGCACGTAAGGCTGGTCTTCTCTACAAAACTATATCCTCTGAGGTTTTGGTCAATGTGATTGGTAACGTGCTCTACCAATGGGTTTCGGATGAGTACTACTCAAGTATAATCAAGAAGGTTCTTACTCCGAAGGTGTTTTTAGTGGGTTTAGTTGTCGGCCTTGTTGTGTATTTTTATTTAATGTTTTTTTTTTTTGCGAATGATGGGGTTTTAATGGTTATCTGGGAACGAGGAGGGCGATGAGAAGTTGAGAATGGAAAAGAAGGCACTAGCCAGATTTTCTTTTTCTTTTTCTTTTTCTTTTTTTAATTTTATTTACTCAAATTGAATCACTTCTTTCTTCTGTTTACTCAAATTGAATCGCTTCCTCTTCCCGTTTACACAGTTCAAGCCCCTTCAATGGTGGTTTTAACGTTCATTCGCTTCACCTCCAAAACGCTTCCATTAAGTTCGTTTCAATCCTCTCATCACAATCAAGTGTTCAATTTGAAAAACACACTTAAGGCTGTTGTTCTCTACAAAAGTATCGTCTTCGAGGTTTTGGCCACTGTTATTGCCAATGTGATCTACCAATTTGTTTCTGACGAGTATTACTCACGGGTAATCAAGAAATTTGTGACTCCGACCGCGTTTTTATGGGGTTTAGGTATAGGTTTTGTTGTGTATTTTGGTTTATTGTTTACGTGCGAATGATGGGTTTGGGGTTTTAATGGGGTTATCTGGGAACGCCCATGGTGATGAGAAAGTTGAGAATTTGGTAAAGAAGGCATTAAGCCACATTTTCTTTTTCTTTTTTTAATTTTATTTTACATCCGGGAACAAATGTGTATATCCTAACGAAAGAATAGAATTGAAATCTGTTTGTCGATCTCTCTCCTGCAAACAATATTGGCAGTTAATTGGCAGCAGGCGTGGTGGGTTGCAGGGGTGCGCTAGTGCGCTACAAATTACAATCCCCTCTCTCTCTTCCCCCCCCTCCCCCCTCTCTCTCTGTCTTTCTCTCTCTCCGGAAGGTCGTGTTGCTGCGTTTACACAAACAATCGCTAAAGAAATCAATACATTGCAATTTAGAAATAAAACTAGTGTAATACACGTGCCTTCAAGGCACGGGAGTTTGTTCCATTTTAATTTGAACATCATTTTATATATCTATATAATAATATATATACGTGTTTACAACAAAAATATGTATAAAGTATTTTTATAATTTACAAATTAGTTGGAAAGAGATACAATACAAATTTTGAAAATTATTTAATAAGGTAAAGTAGTAATAATACTCAAACACACCACCTAATATAATTTGAAATAAATATATAATTATTATCATTATCATAGATCTAAAAAGTAAAATATAAGCTCTCGTACAAATATTAAAAAAATCATAAGCACATGATTGTGTAAATAATTTTGAAGTTAGTAGATATACATAACTTATTCAATACTTTCACGAGAAAAATGGTTAGAAAGAGAGAGAAATAAATAGTGAAAATAAAGGTAAGATGGTTAAAAAAAAAGATCCTTATTTACAAATTGATTAAAATAGATCACAAATTGACATACAACAAAGATCTAAGAAGCCTCATTGATTTTTATAACAAAGATCACAAATTGACATAACAAAGATCTAAGAAGCCTCATTGATTTTTATAATAAAGGTAAGCCTCATTGACATCCAACAAAGATCACAAATTGACATACAACAAAGATCCAAGAAGCCACGAATTGACATACAATAAAGGTAAGATGGTAAAAAAAAGATCCTTAAAGGTAGAAAAGTGATCTAAGAAGCCTCATCCAAGATGTAAAATAAGCATTAGTAATGCATCTGAGTCTTAAAATATTATTAATTTTTCAATAGTCATTTAAGAGTTCTAAAATAATCAAATTATAAAAAAAAAACTTTTTTTGGCTTTAATTGATTTTTATAATTAATTTTTTAAATCGAATATTTACAAACTGATTATTACATGTTCGTTGTATGTAGACATTGTGGGGAATATTGCAATCGGTTAAATATGATAAATCAACAATTTCAATATCCAAGAATAAAATCATCCAAGACTTGACGAATGTTCAATGTACATAGACGATTAAAATAGATCACAAATTGACATACAACATATCAAATTAAATAATATTTTAGTATAAAAATAGGAAAAAAATATGTTTAAAATAGGAAACAGATATTTTAAAATTTCAGCAATAATATTGACTAATAAGAAAATACCATTTGAATAAAAAATTCAAGTTTAATTGTGGGCGTGCCACGTCAGCAAAATGATAGTAGAATTAATATTATTAATATATTACCTATTATCGAAATTAATTTATAAAAAAATTGAAAAAAATAATATTTTATATAATTTTTACCATCCTACAAAGCGTGAATGAATATTAAACAACATATTTAGCTAAACGAATAGAGAGAGTAGTAAATTTTAACATGATTGGCATAAATATGATATAATAAACAAATATTTAAATGAATTCAATCCGTTAAGATAATGAATGCAGGCAATCCGAGTACATCTTTGATAAATTTATTTGAAAATGAAATACTTGCATGGTTGGTTAGAAAATATGAACATATGTGAAAGTTAATTTAAACTCCGTAGCATTTTATAAACTAACAATTGGATATGGGTCTATATAGAGTATAAATTTCCAAAAATAAAATATACCAAGATTCAAATTTAAGTTCAATGTATGTAGACGAATTATGAGAATATTGCAATCGGAAAAAAAAATTGGAAACATGTCTCAATATTTAAGGCAATATAATCGGAAAAAAAAGAGAATGAATTCAAACCATATTTAAAATAGGAAACAAATATTTTAAAATTTCCATAATAATATTGACCAATAAGAAAATCCCATTTGAATAAAAAATTTAACTTTAATTGTGGGCGTGACACGTCATCAAAATGCTAGCAGAATTAATAATATTAATAGATAGATAGATAGTTGTTTAAACATGTTCCGGTAAAAACACAGGCTTCAAAAAAGATATTTTCCCAGATGGGTGGAAGTAGAAACATAGGCAAGTTTGGCACACAAAAGTCTCACCTGCCCGCGTTAAGGCTTATGCTTCCACCGATATCACTGGCCACACTTGCTGACTGTGTTCAACCAGCCCTTGAGCGGCCTCTCTTCACGTTTTGCAACCTTCTCCCTCTTTGTGTGATTGATTTCAGCTTCCCTCTTATCAACTGACGCAACCTTGCTCCTGAGTTCTTCATCAATGAATGTTTTCTTTTGGTCCAATTCCAACTCAAAGTCCTGTTTTTTCGCATCCAACACAGCTTGGTGCTCATCAATCAGCTTATGCAATTTTTTTCCCACTCTCGCAAGTCTTCCTTCTGTTTAGACAAAGTAGATTCGTGTGCTTACCTCCTGTCAAAAAGCAATAGCTTCGTCATGAATCATTATGCATCATATAGAATGAGCCACGCGAGCTATTTTGAGTCGACTCTAGCGTGCTGAACGAGCCGCACGAGCTATTTTGAGTCGAGCTCTAGCGTGCTGAATGAGCCACGCGAGCTATTCGTGTTCTATCGTGCCAAACGGGACACGTGAACTAAATTGACTCGAGCTCTAGCGTGCTGAACGAGTCACGTGAGCTATTTTGAGTAGAGCTCTAGCGTGTTGAATGAGCCACGGGAGCTATTCGTGTTCTATCGTGCCAAACGGGATACGTGAACTAAATTGACTCTAGCTATAGCGTGCTGAACGAGCTACGTGAGCTAGTTTGAGTCGAGTTCTAGCGTGCTGAATGAGCCACGGGAGCTATTCGTGTTCTATTGTGCCAAACGAGACACGTGAAATAAATTGACTCAAGCTCTAGCGTGCTGAATGAGCCTCACGAGAAATATATCGACATAATTTTGTTGATTCTACTTTTATCCACTGATGACACGTTGTGATTATAGTTCATTGACGCAATCATTTGTTGTGACATTTGTATACAATTGATGACACAAGAGCATAAAACTTGATTAAACTTCACTGATGACATCTTTTAGTGATGACTTTTATTCGTTGATGGCATTTGTGATTACATAATTACACCTCATTGATCTCAATCATTTGTGATAACCTTGTTTGTTGATGACATTTTTATTAATATCATTTTTATACAATTGATAACCTATAAGCATCAAATGTGATTACATTTCATTGTAAATTGATGACATTTGTGATCAAAATTTTATAGCGGTGCATTGTTGTTGCCCAACATACATAGTGATTAATTATATAGTATTACAAAATGGTGACTTCAAATCTCCAATCATCCACAATACAAATATATGAACCAACTTTTCTGAGGGATTCAAATGTGTCTCAGTGATCTCTTATGACTTGATCAGTTCAATGCAAACTACTGAGGAAACAAAACAGAAACTAACACCATAGTCTCTTCAGGCTCTTCTTCCTTTTAGTCGATGAGAACTATCATTTTGTCTGGCCAGGTGCAAATCTACAACAGCCCATCTGATGACACTCTACTTATTCTTCTCCTTTTAGTCGACGAGATACCCAGGGAGGTGAACTACAGTTTGTTCTCAAATCAGCTTACATGGTCCATGTTGAACCCTCGCTTGATTGTTTGTTCAAGGTTGGTAAACTTCAGGAAACTGAAGGCCTACACTGGAAGCAGACTTGCCGAGCATCCTTTTCATCTCATCAGTTCTGTTGACTGCAATGTTGTATGAGAAGAGCAGCTCCTGCACAGAGAGCATGAAACAGATGCACGTTTGAGGGGCGCCGATTTTGTAAAATCGCAAACACCCAGACCCAAGCAACACAGAACAAGGGCATTAAACAAACTATACAGATGCGTCTGCCCATTTCTTGATCATGAATGGTAATATTTCCCTCCAATTCCTCTAGGAAGAAGAGGGTATCATTTCCATACCTCCCAAGTGCAGCACTGATTTTATCGTTCATTTAGCAAAAGATGAACCAACTCACTTTCGAATATACCACTAAATCTAAAATCAATACTAATAAGTAATAATGATGAAAATGGCCTATAACTAGTTCAGAAGATTGATTCCCAATAGATTGTGTTTGTGTGAATCTAAATAAAAGCCCCTCTAAATCGAGTGTCACACTAATAATGGTTAAACTGCCTACAGTTCAGTCAAGATGATGGTTTCCCAATAGCTTGGATGCATCTATAAAAAAGGCCCTCATCAAACAGACAGTTTCAGTCTTTCAGAGGTGCAAATTCATCGTCAAAACCTTTCCCTAAATAAGCTAGATTAAGAGCTTATATCATGATAGAGAAAGCCAATATCCAAAGCCTGAACAATCCACTACCTCTGTTTAGTAAAAGGCGAAAGAATAATTCTCCACCTCTCACTTAAAATACAATGGCATTCATGGTTACAGAATAAAGAAACATGTTTAAAAAACTTGGAATTACCTTCTGATAGTGAACACTGTTAAGCAAGAAAGCATAATCGCAAGCAAGCTTCAACTTATATTCAGCAGATGAGGGGTCTGACAAACCACAACTCTTCTTGAATTCATCTCTTAAAAAGTTAGTAAAGTGTCGCTTGTAGCCTTTGTTCCCAATGTTCTTCTTAACTGACATGAGAAGATGGCGGTAAATTTTCACAACATGTAAAGCTTCCGACCCCATTCTATTACCGACAAATACTCACTTTTTTAGGCTTACCTTCCATACCTATCAAAGAAATTGCTTTTTTAGGCTTACCTTCCATACCTATCAAAGAAATTGCTTATGATACATGTAGAGATACAGTAGAGCAATGTTAGCCAGTGAACCAAACAGATGAAGATGATTTTTCTTCAGAAAAATAAGAAAAGAAAAAGCATTCAGATTTCAGATTGCAAATAGATAGTTATAGATTGGATCAGATCTAAAAAGGTTTTGGTTTTTTCACATGGTCGTTCTAATCTGTGGCAAATGAAAATCATTTCACCAATCCGAAAAAAGCAATTGATTTATTCATGTCATGTGACAAATCTATTGATACAGTCGGAGCTTTTGAAGAATCTAATAAACGACGGAATAGATTCAACCGATAATCAATTACTGTACTACAAAACACAACAGCAGGATCAAACAGAAACTTGAAAATACTTCCTCAGTGAAATTCCAAAATTAGATCTAGAATCACAAGAAATTCCAAAATTAGTGTTCGATTTAGAATCTCATGGGGCTTACTCGATCTCACGATCAAAATCCTTTCTAATCCAAGTGAATCAGACAGAGTAACAGAAAATAGAGCGAGAGAAGAAAAGAGAGTTTCAAAACCTAAACCCAAAGTACCTCTCAAGACGATAGGTGGTCGGAGACCGCCTCTAGAGTGCGATCGCAATAGAAACAGCGGGGTGACGATGAGGATTGGCGGTGGCTGAGGCTTCAATCTGGTCGGGGATGCTGATGGCGAGATCTAAGCCGGAATTGGAAGCGGAACTGGAGGAGAAGCAACGGAGAAGAAAGGGAGGAGAAGATGAAGGGTGACTGCGAATCCGGGAAGCGAAGAAGGAACGGCGCGGCTGAGGAAAACGCCATGGAAGAGAAACAACGGAGAAGCGGTACTGGCGGAGAGAGTGGAACAAAGGAGGGATACAGGTGCCAAATTAATTTTCAACAAGGGATGGGACGGCTAATAAGATTTTCAATGGGGATAAAGACCCAAATACCTTTTCTAAAAGGTACTGTATATTTTTATCAAAATTTATCTTTTATTACTCCGTATATTACATTAGATTTAATTAAAGATAGATTACAAAAAATATTTATTTATATATAATATATCGAACTAACTTTATTTATATCTATATTTTTTTTGGAAAAAATTATTCATATTTATATTATTATTTTTTATTTATTAGAATCTAAATAAGTAGATGTCCAAAAAGCTTGGAATTTTTACATAATAAAAAAAAAAATCTTTATCTTCTTTTTCCCCCTTACATATCTAAATAAGTAGATGTCCAAAATATATCAAGTCTCCGATAAAGATATACAATGTGGATATGATAGAGACTTGGTATATGTTGTATATAAATATAGATCTAATTAGCAGCTGCTAGGAAGGAGGGAGGGGCTTGATATTGTACGTACAGCCGGTGCAGCCGTGCAGGTAAGGTAGCGAATAGCGATCGATGGAAGGACAAGGAGGTAATCGAATTGAAAGGATGGAGGCGAGCGAAGTGATAACAATGGTAAGCATGGGGTGTTGGATGGGTTGCTCTATGCTGTATTTCACAAAACTGACTGGGAATGATAACATATACTTGGTCTTGTGTGGCTATTCGTTTGTCTACGGTCTGTGGTATTTCGTGCATACCACTTTCATGATGGATGATGTGAATCCGGATGGCGAGGGTAGTCGGACAAGGAAGCGTCTCAGAGACGAGATGGAAGCAAAGTTCCTCTTACTTGTTGCCAGTTTCTGGTTAGTCGACTACCCGTTCGTGTGCCCACCCATGACCCTGGCCTCGTGGAACCTTCAATAGTTACATGTGCTAATCGTGCTACAGGAAGGCTACCTCCTGATTTCCTTGTTCAGATTTTACAAGATTTGCTATGTGCTGTTCCTCGGTCTCCTTGGTGGGGTCGTCTTCTCTTCTTACAAAGGATTTGGGACTCAAGATCCTCCCATGTATAACTACATCGTCTTTTTGTCCGTTGTTTTGATCTTTCTTTGTGGCCTGCACTGGTGGCGCCGCTCGTACACCAGCGTCAACCACCTTAACTCTCCCGATGCCCCCGATGCCGATGCTGCTGTTCCTCAGGCTCATGATGATCAAATCAATCAAAGCTTACTCGTTTAATCTTTCCTTTACTTACTTTTATTTATGTAGATCGACCTAGTTGTTCCTTTCGCATTCCTTTTTTATTTCATAAATTATTAATGTATGTTTCTCAAATTTTAACTAATTCAACTTCTTCCATATCTATTATTATTGTTGTTGTTAATTTTCTATCCTATGCCCTTTATTAATTTTCTTTTTTTCTTCAACCATTGGTCAGACAAGCTATCTTCCAAGTTTGTTAGGTTGAAAATCCAATTTCTTGTACATCCTCAATATCATAGACAACATCTTTCAGGTTGATAATCCAATTTCTTGCACGGTTGTTGGTGAACTGTTGTTCTTCTGGCATTGAGAAGAACGACATTAATAGAAACCAACGAGTTGTCAAGCCTTTTGAGCTCATCTTTCAAGCTGTAGATCTGTCCGGTTGCTGTAAAGGCAGATGGCCATAGTTATGCTAGAACCAGGTTGACAATGCAAGCCCGGAAACCACAGCATCACCGATTTGAATACTTGCCATCTTCAACCCTGAGGAGAATCCATCACCTCTTGTCTCAACACTAATGTTCTTCAAGTGCCTATACCATTGTTTGGACTTTGGAGTTAACAGTTTATGGTCTTTGAATCTGATAGCATCTTTCAAAGGCTAAAAACTCTCAGCTACATTAACTAATTAATGAAACCAAATCAAAACTCAGCACAACTGAAACTTGCCCAAAATTGATATTAATAATCTGTCATATTATAAAGTAAATATTCCCAAAAATACGACGATAATCAGTGATTCAGCGGTATTTACAAGCTAATCCACGAGAAGGTAACTTGAATAACGAACCCTAACAGATAGATAAGTTAAACTGAAGTAGAAAGTTCAGGGTGCATCAGCAATTTATGCAAAGCAATCAAAGGCCAAATAGGAAATCAGACCATCAATATTATAACAATGAATGTTGAAAATATAAATAATATTGAAGCAGTTAAAAGAGATGAAGTATTGCCTGCAGCAAGTCAAGATGTTGATCGCTGCACAACAACGGCTCAGCAGAGGAGAAGAAAATAGAGAGGGAGGTGCCCAAGATTTCCGCTAAGTGCAAATGTGTCCACGCTATATGAGGTTCACTGTAAGAAAGCACTCCGGGGGGAGTGTGATATATATTATATGTAACTACTGACTAGTACGGGTCCTATGTAACACAGGATGTATTAATCGAATACATATCTACATAGACTTTTATTAAATCAACTAATCAACTAATAGAATACATAGAATTTCATTAGGAAAAAAGGAACATGGATCTTATATCTCAAAGGCGGTACATGTAGTTCATGGGGACAAACCTACACGTCCTTGTGAAGCCGTGGAATGTCTAGTCTGAATGGCAATCTCATCAATGCATATTTCAGGAATGTGAGAGATGAGAGGCCAGTAGTCACCTCCTCTTTCACACCTGCAACTTAATTCAGGACACCCGAAAATACGCAGCTCTTGAAGAGCCTTGAGATTGTCAACGCCCCTTGGCAAAGAACTCAAATTCGGACAGTTAAATACTTGTAGCTTCAGAAGAGAAGTGCAGTGATTTAAGCGGCCAGGCAAGGATCTCAAGCCCATACACTTGCTGATCCTAAAATATTGCAAAGAGCCATCATCAGAGTTGATTACATCTGGGAAATCTAACAGTTTTGGGAGCCCAAAAATGATCAGATTTTTAAGGCTCTTTAGGCCATGCAGCCCCTTCCATCCAGATAGATCAAGTTTCTCGCACTTGTGAATAGTTAAATGCTCAAGGTTGGTGAGGTTTCTGATGCTGTTTGGAAGAGAAGCAAGTTCAGGACACATCCTGATCACCAATATCCGAAGGCTTTTCAGACTCCCAAACTCTTCTGGCAACGATGCTAAGTTTGGACAAACGGTGATTTTGAGCACTTGGAGTGAGCTCCAGCCTTGAAGACATCTTTCTGGAAAATCTGTGATCTCTGATGTCAGGTCCAAAGTCCTTAGGCTTGCCAAGTGGTGCACATTTTCAGGTAACCTCTTCAAATGATAACAATATTGAAGATGCAAAACTTGAAGGTTCACTAACTTGCAGGTTGAATTAGGAAGCAGCTTGAGTTGAGAGTTGCTAGAAACATTAAGGTACCGGAGGTGCTTCAAATTCCCAATTGAATCTGGCAATTCCTCGAACTCAGAACGTGTAAACAGTAGGACCCTCAGGCACTTAAAGCTGGATATAAGTCTTTCAAGAAACAATCTGCTAATTGAACCTGTTGGGTATGGAAACACAAAGCTTCGTGCCTTTCTAGCTTTCAAGAGACCAGTAGGAAAATCTTTTCCAGACAAATCTTCGGTATCCCACGCTAGATGCTTGACTCGGGGTGATATTTCATGAACGTTGCTGCTCACCGTAGCTATTTCATCCCCAGCTGCATATACTGCCAAATCATGCACCACATCATGCATTTCAGTGCATGATAATTTTCCATCAAAACTTCTGAACGCCTGTGAGACTGCATCCTCATAGGATGCTTGCGGAAGACTGAACCCCCCTTGTTTATAATTGTATGCAATCGCCATCGTCACAACATGTTTTTCAACACAGGGCAATTGAAGAAACGACCTTGATATGAGTTCATCAAAGTACCTATGTCCAACATCTATGGCGTCTTCACTCGTTTCTTGCACTTGCAGGAATCCTAATGCCATCCACAAATTGATTATATCAGTTCGGTAGAAGGGATACCCTTTTCCGAACATGGAACAAACAGTAAAGCATGACCTCAATTGGTATGGAGTGTGATCCAAGCTCAACTTCAAAACCGGCAGTATATCATTTTCTCTTTGATAGATCTCCCAAAGCTTGCTTTCTGCAATTTGCTTCCATGTGCGATCGTCTCTTTTATCACGCAGCAAAGATCCCAATGTTTTCACAGCTAGGGGAACTCCCTTACACTTCTGAACAATGGATTTCCCAATTTTCACAAGTTGTGGATATGATTCCTCTTCATGTTCACCAAATGCCTGTTGCACAAATATTGACCAACAATGATCTTCAGCGAGGTCCGTTAATTTGTAGGACTTATTACTTCCCGTGATAACAGCGACCTTGTCTTCACGAGTTGTGACTATAATCGTTCTCCTTGAACCTACAATCAGCAACTTCTTTAATTCGAACCACTGCTTTGAATCATCATTCCATAGATCATCCAACACAAGAAGAAAGGTTCTATCAGCCAAAATATCGTGCAACTTCTTCTGCAGTGCCTCCATACTCAAGTTTGAGAAATCCTGACCAATGACTGATTCTATAATCTTTGCTATAACAGATTTTAGAACAAATTTCTTAGAGACATAAACCCATATTCTCAGGTTAAAGTTTTGGACCACTCTACGATCATTGAACACTAATTGTGCCAATGTCGTTTTGCCCATACCTCCTATTCCAGTGATTGGAATAACCAAAGGATGCTGAGCATCATCAATCGAAGATTTCAGCAAATGAGAGATGACCCACTCTTTCTCTGGTTCTCTTCCAAAAGTGTGTGCTTCTAGAATTGAGGAACAAGTCTCACTTGGTTCAGAAATCGCTATAACCGAAGGAGGAGCTCGGTTATCATGGAAACTATAGTTCCTCCTGTTATCTGCTATCTCATCCAATTTTCTATGGATGTCCTTCAACTCTTGCGCAAATTTGTAACATGAAAACAGCTTAGTGATTTTTTGGCCCAAAACTTTTCTTTTGATTTTGCTCTCTAACTCTTCAGTTGAAAGCAAGTCGAGTATATCTTCAATATCATAAACAACATCTTTGAGATTGAGAAGCCAAATTCTAACAGAGTTGTTGGCCTGCTGCTCCTCTGCATCGAGCAGCACGGCATTGATGGCAGACAAGGTACTCTCAAGCCTTTTGAGCTCAGCTTTCACACTGAAGATTTTTCCAATCTCCCCAAAGGCATATGAGCCTAGTCTTTCGAGAACCGGCTTCACAAGCTCAGAAACCACTGCATCTCCTGTTATAATACTTGCCATCTTCAACCCTGAGGAAAATCCAGTTTGCACAAGCTCAGAAACCACTGCATCTCCTATTATTTGAGCACAAAAGTTCCTTTTTTTAGTACCACATTTTGAGGGATCGTTTTAATGAGCTTTTTGTTGTTTGTTTTGAAGTGCTTCCATTTCTTTATAATCCTAAAAGGCTAAAATCCATCTTTGAGTGTTACAAATGAGTTCCCTTTAGCCAATTGAAGTTCTTGAACTATGTAATTTGGTCTCAACATAGACATTCAATTAAAATAAATAACCAAAAAAATATCTCAAAGTGGACTCATTCGTAACCTTTTCCAAACTTTGGGGATTTTAATTAAGCGAAAAAATGCCTAGGGATCTATTTTCGACTTTCAATTGAGAAAAATAAATAAAAGTTAGACCTTTTGTAAGCTGCTCCAAAATAATTTTCCCTAATCCTCACATAAATATTTAACACGGATTCTGTTTAATTCACTCTAACTATGTTCTGAAATTAATTCGGAATTGCAAGCAGTTGTAGAAAGCTGTGTAGTAAATAATCAAACTTGAACTAGCTAACTTTGAAGCAAAACTAAATCACATCCGTCATAGAAGATTCGCAATTGCAGAAGCAATATAGCGAAAGTTAACTCAGAAAACGAAACCTAAATCCAAGCAATTAAAGAGATGATCGGCAGTTAATCGGAAGCAATTAAAGAGAAACCGATGTCGAATTAGCCAAACAATTGATTAATCTACAGACTAGGGGGGGGAAGGGGTCAAAATCAAGGCGGAAGAGAAGCTTAGGTTTACCTGGACCAAGCCTAGGTGGTCGTCACTGTGGGATGATAGATGATCTGCTGAGAAGAAGAAAATGAGGGCGGTGAAGCCACTGTGCGCGGCCGAACCAAGAAACAGCTCCAACAACTACAAAACGAACGACTGTTGTTTTTGACCAGGATAAATTAATTGGAAAAATAGGTTGAACAAATTGAAACTTTCTTTTTTTTTTCTTTTTTTTTTTCCATATGTAGGCACTTAGGTCATTACAATAGAGGGAGGGGGATTCGAACTCGTGAAATATTGATCACTACATGTCATCCTTACCAGTTAAGCTAGTAAGGCTCGACAAATTGAAACTTTCTAGCGAAATTGATTTTTACACCCATTCTTTTTTACTATCTATATTATGTATCTCATTTTTTTCATTTTTTTCAAAAATAGACCTTACATTTTTTATTCACATACCTATAAATCAAGAGGCATAGTATAATTTTACATATAAATACTCTGTTAGTCTGCCTCTCTTGAATCACACTTCTATGACTTTAGAGTCAAAAGACATATGGTCTATTTTTTCAAAAATTTAAAAAAAAATGGGATATTTAATGTAAATAATATAAAAAAAAAGTAAATGCAAATAGTAACTCGATCTGTAAATTTCGATCATGGTTTTTTCACTCCACGAATTATTTGAAAATTGTTATCAACTTGATCTTTTTTTCTTTTTCTAGATAAATAAAAATTATTAATTTGAACGCGAATTATAAAAAATTTATTTGCACTTGAATTAAAAAGATTATTAGAATCTTTACATAAATGAAAAATTATGAAATCCTCTTATTTAATAAGTATCAATCCACTCGTGAAGACCAAAATATTGTCGGTTTTGGTCCTGGTCTTGGACTAAACCCTGAATTATTAATTTATGTGCATCGTGGACAGGGCCGTCCAATGACTTTTGGAGGCCCGGTTCATAAGTTCACTATTAATAATTTTTAATAAAATTAAGATTAACAAATTTTTTTTAATGATAGTATATCATCGTATTAAATTATTTGTATTGTATTTTTGCAATTGAAATAAACTTTAAATTATTAACAAATTTGTTTTAACTTGTTGTGAATACTTATTTTGGATAAATTATTTTTAACTTCTTTTTTAGAGAAATGATTTTTAGTTTTGAAAAATATAAATTAGATGCAATTTTGAGTAATTATTGTGAAATTAAATATATGGGTCAATGGTCTGAATAGGTGAATATATAGCTATGGTTGTAAAACCAACATACAAAAGGTGAGACCAAACAAAGGGTATCACGTAAGAAGGGTCGCAAAAAACTATATCCCAAAACCCCTTCTATACCCCACATTGTACTAAATCTGCTAAATCCCCACACCAGCTAATACTATGCCTAGCCCACATTCACAACCGTCATCTCCAATGTATACCAACGTAGCATCAAAACCTATCAACGAATCTGTCGAACCCTTCTATCCCTGATATTTGCACTTTTCACTAGGGATAGCCGAGTTCTACAGCCGGAAATAACAAGAGCAGCACATCGGTTAACGTCAAAGATTTCTTTATTGAAAATCAGCTTGTTCCGAGAGAGCCAAGTGTAGTAAATAAGGGCCTGGAAACTAAGGAGCTTCATCTGGTAGACTGACTTCCTCCTGTTTGCCTTCGTCTCGGTCCCAAACCAATGGAGCCATTCATTGATAGTAGTAAAGCGACATCCAATCCCACTCCACCCGAAGAGAATCTGCTGGACCTCTCTAATGACTGGGCAAGCGAACCATAAGTGGTCGACTGTCTCCTCAGCATGCTTACATAATGCACAAGGAGCCACCTCATCCCCCATCCAATGCTTGGCTACACTTCCAGTCTGTATGCGTTTCTTTGCTGCTAGCCGGGTGAAGAAAGCCCATTTTCCGCATTGGGGTCGCTCCCAGATAAGCTTCGACTGTGTGTTCACCTCTATGCCGAAGTATATCATAGAGCTTCCAAGTCGCAATACTCCCATTATCGTTTAGTAAGATGTACAGCCGTGGGATAGTGGCACCACCATCAGATAACACATGACTAATCTCCCCCTTCACTTGTAGAATTGCCTTCCATAGCCAAGAATCATGTAAGTGAGGAGAGGCTTCCCACCATTGGTTGTCTCGAACATGATTTGAGGAGCACCATCGCAGCCAAATACTCGGCCTTTGTTGAACAAGATCACCCCATAATTTGGCAAACATACTACTGTTCCATGCCTGAAGCTCTCGGATTCCCAAACCTCCTTCTATCACCGGCCTAGTAACAGCATTCCAGACGACCAGGTGCTTTCTTCCATCAAGGTTCCCATTCCAGAGAAACCTTTTGATCATACCTTCAATGTGGTCCATGACACCTTTAGGTAGAAGAATGCATTGACTCCAGAATGTATTAATCCCAGTACATACAGATTTGATCAATTGCAATCGACCGACGTACGAGAGCTTTCTAGCCGCCCATGTTTGAATTAACCCGTGTTTTGATCAAAATTACATAAAATTTTTTAATATCAAATACAGACTATACAATATTAATCTAGGTGGTTCAATTTATTTCAGAATATTATATAATATGGTTTTATAAGAGAAAATTTAAAAAAGATGGTTTGTTAAAAAAAAAAAAATAGTCTCATCTAAAAGGGATTTTTGAGAAATAACCCTAAATTTTATATATAATTTTTTTAAAATTTAATCATCTCGATAGAAAAATTAGATTAGGTTTATGAACATTTGATTAACATTTTCTAGCACAAAAAAGATTACTACATTTTTTTATTGGTGGGCTAATGAAAATTAAAGAAGGGGATATCAAGAACTCAGTAAAAAGGGGGAAAAAAAATAAGGAAGAGGAGAGGCGCGCAGCTGGAGGGATTCGAACTCCTGCCAACACCTAAGCACGCAGCTCCTGTTCAACCTGTAAACCAGTAAGACAAGGAAGGCTATCTGATATTTTGTAAAACGTTTTATAATATATACAGTACTAAAATTATCAAATTGAGGCCCTATCAAATATTCAAATCGGAGGCCCCGTGCGATCACTCGCCTCGCACTTGCCTCGCACTTGCCCAGGACCGGCACCGTGGATTGGAACAATATTTCTAATAGGAGCCTCTCGCACTCAGGAAAAGCTCAACTAAAGATGTTGCAATGATGAATTTACGAGTTTATTGAATAAACTTCTTAATTTATAATAAATAATAGTTCGTGATTACATATTTACACACTCACGTACTGTAGTGGACCTCCTAGGAAAACAGATCCCGCGTTGCCACCCACTTGTTAGCTTGTCAAACAAATACCATGGCTACCTAAGTAGAAACTGGGATATTCGGTTTCAACATGTATTCCGCGAATTCTAATCGTGTAGCGGATCACCTAGCGAGTCTAGCTTTTACTTATGACACTGGTTTATTTGTATTGTTTGACCCGTCTGAGGGTGTTTCTAATTTCTTGCGTGACGATGTTAGGGGTCGGGCTATCCCCAACTTGCTGAACACTTAGCCCTTTTCTCGTTTTAATAAAAGCGCGGCTAGATGCGCGGAGAGCACCGACTCTCCTTTTGACAAAAAAAAAAGAAAAGCAATGACTTTATATAGACCTAGAAAGATTGGGATAAGGGAAGATAATTCTAGAACGCGTCCTCTAATTCCACCACAAAAGATTCGCATAGGGACCCAAAAAGGTTTTATATTTTCGTGCCCTAAAAACGGAAGTGTAATTGGAAGATTAATTTATAACTTTCATTTTTGAAAAATGGGAGTTGTAAATATAAGTTAACTTCTGTGTTTGAAAAACGAGAGTACAACTTTTATTTTTGCTTTCTGTTTTTAAAAAAGAGAGTTATAAAACTGGGTTGTACTTTCGTATTTCAAAAACGGAATTACAGTTTTAATTATACCTCCCTTTTTCAAACACTGGAGTACAATTTTTAAAGCATTTTTAAAAGGTTTGGGAGATTTAGTTATAACTTCCATTTTTTAAAAACGGGAGTGTAAAAGCAGGAGTACAATTATTTTATGCCTCCCGTTTTTTAAATATAGGAGTACAATTTTTAAAGTATTTTGAAAAAAACCTTCGTATTTGCTAAACAAGAATTTGATTTTTAAAAAAATGGAAACACACATAGCTTTAATAAATAAATTGTAACAGTCACTCACGCCCTTGAGCGTTTTGTTAATAAATTATATTTTAGTATATCATATAAGAATAAATACTCTTCTTTACATACTGTTTAATTTATTTATTTTGTTTACTTATTTATCCAATAAAGAGAATAATCAAATATATTGCATAAGTTACATTTTAATATCCTTTAATATAATGTTTTATAAATATCTGATTTTTTATATATAAAAACTAGCCTATGGCCCGTGCGCCACGCACAAGATTTTTAAAAATAATCTAAGTATACTAGCTTGTCTTATTTTTCGGATGTTGTTGTCATATTAATCAATGCGTTTTAAATGATGTATAAAACATAGTAATTGAATTTTCCATCGATCAAATGTATTAGAAGTTAAAAGCAATGTAACGGTAACTTGGATTTTCAACATGAGCTCAAACATAAACCTCTTATATTATGTTGTATACAAATCAAACACAGCATGATATATAGAAACACAATTGATGAAACCTGAATATCTTTGAAATCAAGAAACGTACAGTAGAATACGAGGGCAAAGGTCTGCCAAAGAATTAGCTGAACTACAATTTAGGGATAATCGGACACTCATAAATTAAGTTTTCAATCACTTGCAACCCCCACTGTTCATAAAGGACTAATCTTTGTCAGTGTGTTGTTGCTAGTATGACATACTTTGCTATTAAGAGAGGCAACATCTTAGAGTATATAGTGTTGTCTCGTATGATCAATTTGAGTCCTCCCATCCCGACGCATGAACTGAACCAACTTGGACCTTATTTTTGATAGTATGCGAAGAGACCGATAGCTTTTGTCAAGCCAAATTGCAGTGGTCTTATATCTTCGTGTATTGGCTAAGAATTATGGAGTTTAATTGCATTAAGGGTTAAAATAATACCAAAATTACAATTTCTTTTAGCCCTTTAGGTTCTTTCAATCGGGCTATATACAATTTTACAGTTGACACATATAAAAATTAAGGAAAAAATGACTCAAAATAATATCAACTATCGGATATGAATAAAAAATAATACGAGAAAAAAAAAATCTCAAAAATTATCAACCCTATAAACCAAAAATAATACAAACTTTCAAATTAACCAAAAATAATACAAAGTAAGAACTTTTAACTTAAAATAGTACAAACTTTTGAATTTAGATTAGGAAAGGAATCAAAGCAACACTTTTTTTTTTAAATCAAAATTACTACAAACATTCATAAATAGTCATAATTTACACAAATCTACCCCATTTATTTTTAAATATACCAAAACCACTATTTATTTGTCCAACTTGATTAAAATATCACTTTGTACTTTGAAATTACATAAAATCACACCCAGTTTATATATCCATAACTTATTAAAACTCAAAAAATAATCATAACCAGTAATTCATGTAATTTTGTTTAATTTAAAAAATGGGGTTGTATTCTATAAAGTTGGATAAACAAAGAGTAATTATGAATTGTTTTTTTAATTTGGCAAAATTACACAAAACCACCCGTTAAATGCCTCACTTTTCACTTAACCACCCGCTATAATATATTTTACACAAAACCACCCATAAAAGGGTATTCATTTACAAAATGCCACCCAGTTGGAATATTATGTTAGGATTCCATTAAGAATCATTGAAAAGACAAAAGTGCCCCTACTTTTGAAAGTGAAATAACAAGAAATCGACAGCCATGGAGTCTTCTTCCTCAACTCATACAACGAATACGACCATGGCGGATTGGGGTTGCCTTTCAATTTGAGAAAATCAAGAGTGAGCGACAGCCTAAAACTAAGTGGGTTGACCAATGGATAAATCTATTAAAACAGGGGAAATGGTTTTTAACCCCTAAAATCGAGGTCTTTGGGTTCGGGAAACTTCGGCTGTAATAGCTAGCTCTAACCCGATTGAATTGAGATTTGAGAGGATGTGAGTTTGGTTGAGGGCACCCTAAATGTTGTTTTCCAAATGCTTTCCTTCCCCTCAAAAGTTATATGGAGATTGAGATTGTTCAACATTTGAGCCCCTCCCAGTTTCATTTATGAAAAATTAGTCCGTATATTGTTGATTTGGTACAACTAAAAGTGATAATATGTGACTATGTAAATTTGTTTTTTTTTTTTTTTTTTTTTTTGAGATTTGGGTAGTTTTTTTTTTTGGTGGGCAGAGATTTGGGTAGTTTCACTAGTTTGAGATGTTGAAATCTATTTTTTGTGTTTAGATGAATTTGCATATCTACGTTTTACAGTACTCCGTACATTGATGGCAATGAAGTGCAAATTTGATTATTGGATGAGGGTATTCTAGTCACTTCATACAAAATTTGACAGGAAGTTTTGCTTGGGTGGTTTTATGTTATCATAGACCTTTTAATGGGTGGTTTTGTGTAATTTTAATTATAACGGGTGGTTAAGTGAAAAGTATGATATTTAACGGGTGGTTTTGTGTAATTTTCCCTTTTAATTTTGATAACTAAATTTTTGTTTTGAATCTTCCCATAATAGGCTAATCCATATTTAAAAGTTTGTATTATTTTAAGTCGGAAGATCATAATTTGTATTATTTTTGGTTTATTTTAAAGTTTGTATTATTTTTTGTTTATAGGTTGATAGTTTGTATTGATTAAAAAAAAGTTGATAGTTTGTACTCCCTCCTATCATAAATATAAGAAGTTTTACTTTTTTCGCACGTAGTTTAAGGAGCGAAAAACTTTATAAAATATTAATTTTTTTAATTAAATTTTTTTATAATATAATAATTATTGATATGTAGTATTATGTTGTAAAAAAATTTAATTAAAAAAATTAATATTTTATAAAGTTTTTCGCTCCTTAAACTACGTGTAAAAAAATAAAAAGGCTTATATTTATGATCGGAGGGAGTATTATGGAATTTTGCCTGGTGCCCCTAAGATAAGGGTTTTTTCGAATAGTGTACACGAGTTTAATATATTTCATCAAATATCCCTAGAGTTTGGGAACATTTCGCCTCGTGCCCCTAAGTTGTTTAACTAACAGAGCCGTTTTGAAAAAATGATTTTTTTTTTTAAAAAAAAAAAAACCTCCTCTCAAATCGGCATAGGCGCATACCCTCCCCTCTCCCTTCTCTTCCGTCCGTCTACCCTCGCCTCTCAGAGGTAGCCTCTCTCCATATCACAGCTTCCTCCCTCGTTTCTTCACTACTGCCCGTTGGTGCTCACCAGCGCCACCCCCATCGACCACCACCAAATCTCCACTCCCTCTGGCAACCGCTTATGCGTCTGCCTCATCTCCAATGCCAGCGAAGCCAACGACTACAGTAGATGCGACCCCAAATCTGTCTCCTCCGATGGCTCATGAGTTCATCAGCGTTCGGAGGTTGAAGACGAAATGCAAACAAGGGGATCAATTTGGAAGCACATGACGTTGTTTTATTTCAAATTTAGGTGTTCCTTTCATTTAATGAAACGACACCGTTTTACTCCCTACGACGTCGTTCCATTCCTTCATCTTCTTCACTATCAATTCAAGAGCGAGCATCCGAGCAGGAGCAGAGCTTCATCTGTGTTCAAGGGGATCCAATTCATGTTCAAAGGATTGGTCAACAGTGGTTAGTTTTGGCGGGAACTCCTTGTACCACTCGTTTAGGGGTTGTTTTCTGTATAAATAGGGTCTTCTTTTTGTTCTATTAGATCGATCTGTAACAAACATTTTTCCACAATGAATTTCTTGTTTTCTCTTTGAAGTTCCATATCCATCTTTCGATTTCTCAAGTCACATCAATCATTTGGTTTTTGATCAAGTGGATGAACACAAAGGTATGGCGATGAAGGCGTGCGACTTCACATAAAGGTTTTTCCAAGCTCGCATTGGAGCTCAACTGTCATCTGTTCCACCCAGCATCATGTCAAGGCTTCAGGATGTTTGGTCTACACCCCCATTTAATAGGTTGTAATCGCATGTATATATTTATTATTATTTACCTAACTTATGATGTAAGCTATGTAATCTCTATATAAGTCAATGAATGAGAAAGACAAACCCTAAGGGGGAATTTATCATGAGCCTAACCCTAATCCTAGGCCTACCACCGCCACCTACCCCCTCACCGCCGCCACCTCTCTCACAGGCGCGCCTCCACCACCCTATCCCGCCACTCTCCCTCTCGGCACCACTTCTCCCCTCTCCAGATCGCCTCTCATCATGACCAACTCCGACAACGACGATCCCAATGGCAAGAAAGTGACCCCTCCTCACGATGGTGGATCCGGGTCTTCGGTGTTCTCCAAGCCACCGTTTCATTCCGCTCTCGCCATCTCCAACATCAAGAATCTCATACCAATCACGTTCGACGTCTCCGACACAAAGTACAATTCTTGGGTTACGTTGTTCAAGGTTGCCGCCAGGGCTCATCGAGTCCTGAATCATATCGACGCCAGCGTGCCTAGATCGTTGGAGATTGACTACGCTCTTTGGGATCAACTTGACGCGATTATCCTTCAATGGATCTAGGCCACAATCTCCTCGGATCTCTTACTCACCATCCTAGAACCGAATGCCACTGCTCTCTCGGCATGGACTAGATTGAAGAACATCTTTCATGATAACAAAGAATCTTGTGCGGTTTAACTGCAGAACGAGTTCTCTAGATGTCGGTTGGAGTCTTTCTCCTCTGTCTCTGAATATTGTCAGCATATCAAGGACCTTGCTGATCAACTGAAGAATGTCGACTCTCCCCTTACTGGGAGACAGATGATCATTCAGATGATCGCTGACCTGACATCAGAATGTGATATGGTGGCGAGTTTCATTCAACAAACGTCACCACTCCCGGAATTTGACAAAGCAAGGTCGATGATTCGGCTTGAGGAGACACGTCGCTTGAAACGCGACGCCCTCACTACCGACCCTAAGGCTCTCGCCACTGCCTCTGCACCGCCCACTCATCCTCCGAAAAAACCCCACACTACTAGAATTCTGTTATTTAACATCGGCTCATTGACATCAGTCAGAAAAACCTGTCATGTTAAATAATTTTTTAACATCGGTTTCTAAATTTGTGAGGTTAAAAATAAAATAGACATCATCCAATATTTTAGACCGATGTTAAATATTTATTTTGAATTTTTTTATAATAGGCGCGGAATGAAATCACCAATTAATTTAAACACCCGCCCATTAGATTCACTAGTGAGCATGCTCGTGCTACGCACGGGACTTATTTTTAATATATATTTTTAATTAATATATTATCATTGTAATTTTATTACTAATAATTTTTATCTCTAAAAGTTATAATATGTTTATTTATCTTTGAAATTCGACAAATATATTAACTTGGCTCAATTTATCTTCTTATTCACTTGTACATGAAATTCAACTATATAAGCATAAAAATGATAATTACTTTAGAAATGCATGTGTATAAACTTAATTGCTTTAAAACAAATAAAAAAACAATATAGTATAAACTTAATTGGAAAATGTTGTAGTTATAGAGGACTTATTTTAAATATATATTTTAATTAATATATTATCATTGTAATATATTACTAATAATTTTTATCTCAAAAAGTTTTAATATGTTTAATTATTTATCTTTGAAATTCGATAAATATATTAACTTGGCTCTATATTTATCTTCTTACTCACTTATATATACATGGAATTCAACTATATACGCAAAAAAAAATGCTTTAGAAATATTCATTTTTTCAAAAGAACTTTATATAATAAATTTTAACTAAAATAGTGCAAATATGAAGAATCGAACCTCCGACTTCATGTATAATAAATACACCTACGCTAGAATGTCTTTTTGATTTTTCATGGTAATATTGAATATATATTAGATTATTTGTTATCATTTAATTAGTGCAATTAATTCTCCTTTCACCCAACTTTATATATATATATATATATAGTATAGATATAGATTACTTTATCCAACCCTCTCTCCATTTCGCCCCAAGGGTTCACTTTCCCGTCTCCTGTTCTACCGTTCTGCTGCCTTCTCTCTCGCTGGAGCGAAAGGCTCATCGCCATTACCAAATCTGCCCCATCTCCAGCTCCATCTCTAATTCCGCCATCACCAAATCTGTTCCACCACCCTCTCTCCTCATCCCTTCTGCATCTTCACTCCCACAGATTTGCAGATCTGAATCCCTCTTCGACCTCTCTTTTTCTCTGAAACACATAGACGATTCCAAACCCCATCGACCTTCGCCTTTGTGCCGGAGCAGCCGTCCTCACGCCATCGTGCTGCCGCTCGTCCCCACACCGTCGGTGACGCTGCCAGTGTCGTGAACCCGCCTGCATCCTTTTCTCTCTCCCTTCTGGTAAGCCCCCTTTCTTCCTCCTTTCGATCTTCAGTTCCTCTCTATCGCTCTTCTTCCGTACGTTTTGCTTCTTCTGCTTTCGTTTTTTGCTTACTTGCTCCTGTGTTATTTTTCTTCTTGCATTTCCCCTAAAAAGATTCGAGCTTTATATGCAACAACTCGATTCTTTAATTTCTCGTCTTCTTTTTCCGATTTGTTCGTAGTCCTGGGTGATTTTCTATGAAAATTGCTTGAATATGTTTCCAGTTTTGAATTAATATGTCTTTTTTTTATACGGGATTTTAGTTTTCTCGGATCTGGTATCGGTTCTGATTTTGTGAATGCAGTGTTTCTCGATTGTGAGATGATAATGAATTACCTCAAGGATGAATATGCAAATAGCTAGCTATCAGATCCCTGGTCTAACATGATCAATTCCCCTTCAAAGGTTTCAGTCTGACCAGTAACCTTGTGTTTCAAATTACAGACAAACTCCTCAACGAAAATGCTACAGAATCATAAATTTTCTTACAATTTCACAGAACTGCTTATCACATCTGCTTCTCTCCTCGATCAATTGAATAATGGTACCCATGGATCTTGCCGCCATCAAATCGATCCACCATTTCAACAACAGTTGCATTGTGGCCATTTTTAAGGATGGTTGTAGCTTAGAACAAGTGGCGAGTCAATGAGTCATTGCAGTTCTGATCATTTGCCTAAGGGTAAGAGTTGGGTCAAGTGAGTATTTGGTGTTCATATGTTTGTGTTGAACGAAGTCCCTAACCATATCTTTAGGAATGTGATCTTATCTTACAATTGTCTACTGATTGTGCAGGAATTCCTCTAGCAATATTGGCAGGGAGTATTCAACCATGGCTAAGACTTTGCATGTCCTCACCGCGCTTGACATTGGAGATCCTCCACAGCCCTTCCTTTTCTTCTCCTGCTCGCCTTTTTTTTTGGTGTGTTTCCCTCTATTATTCCATTGGTTGTCTATTTGAACCTGTAAATTTCAATTGAACTTTTAATCTATCTGATTTCACACTTGGTAAGCTAGGGATTGAAAATAGGGTTTTCATTCAAGTGAGTGTCTCGTGATTTTTTTTGGTTTTGGTGATATTTGAGGTTGATGATATGTTCAGGCTTTCCATGGTTAATTCACATTTTCTTTTTGATCATTTTCTTTTTGTCCAATGGAACAACTATTTGTGCTGTCAAGCTATGTGGAAATGTCTTTTTATCTTTCTCAAGTGAAGTGCTTTTCTACGTTTACGTTGTGCTAACTATTGGATAAATTGGTTTTTATATTATATCACAACTTAATTGGTTGCTGATTTATTGTGTTAGCAGCTTGCTTTAGGTTTAATTTTCCAGATGTAGGTGTATATTTTCGCTGGTTTAATTTTCCAACTGATTTATTGTGTTAGCAGCTTGCTTTTTGATACTTGCACTTCTAAATTTAAGAATACATTTACTCTCTGTCTTTGAATCATTTATTATACTTTCAAGACTAATGACTTTGTCGCTTTTATGGTCATAACTGCAGCTGTATGGGACCAGTGTTTTTTCTTTGATTTTGAGTGTGTCTAGGCATAAATAGATGCTCATATATATATATGACTTGCTAGGAAGCTCCCTTACCTTCAAATTTTCAAGTTTCAAATTAAGATGAAAGAAAAAGACAGCACATGTCCCATATCATGCTAAAAGAATTGGTCAAATACCAAACTCCCTTTGATTTTCTTTAAAAAAAAATTGATTATCTTATAATTAGTAATTACTGCCTTCAACGCAATAACCCCATCCAACAGCTAGTGTTAATACTAGTCCCAATTTGATTTTCCAGGAGATCAAGAATGAAAAATTGTTGAGTTAGATTTTCCTAGAATAAATTTCAAAGACTGTAGGAATTGGATGTCCTTATGAAGTGAAATTGAAGTTACCTGTATCATTGAGGTTTCAGACCTCAGTAACCAGCTTACATGGCTTGTGACCACTGTCTTGCATCATGTCATGCAATTTACAGAAGGCAACATTGAAGCTCTACTTTCTCATGTCATCTTTCAAATTTCTTTTGGAACTAGAATGCAAAGATGCCTGTAAATCAAGCACATCATTGTATAGAGGGGCAGCGCTTGTAGGAAGTGGGTTTGACATGAACTCTATATCAGTTGTTTATCTAAAATTTCAGGGAGTTCTTGCCTTGATAGCTGCTGAAATTTCAGGGAGTTCTTCCCAAGCACCTCCCCTATATGTAAGAGGCACTTGCGTTCCTTTCCCTTTTGGAATATATATGACAAGCAAACTGAGTTTCTTGCCTTGATAGCTGCTGAAATTTGCCTTATTCTTTCTTGAATTCTTGATGTATTTGTGCTGAAGTTTGTCTTAACAAGTGGATTTTGAACATACCAATCAATCTTCCAGTAATCATTCAGTTGGCTAAAGCCCTATCTATCCCTCATCTTATTGCTATCGGTAATCAATTCTCCCACTATCCCCATGCTTCTATTGGTTTCTATTGCTGAAATTTGGGTAGTTGTTAATTCACTTAATTGTTGGTGTTTAATACTTCAATTCATGTGTGTAATTGTTAGTGATGAACAAAAAGATGTTGGTTCTCCTAGTGCTTGTACTTGTTAATTGGTTGGATATCCATGGTTATATACCTTTTTGTTGTTGTTTTTTTTGTCTATTGTAGGTGTTTACCTCCACTTTTTCAATGTTGAATCCGCAGAAGTTCAGCTTGTAAGCCATGTTTTCAAATTCAGTGGTTTTTCTCAACTTCCATGGCACTAGTTTTCAGATTCCATCTTCATCCAAGTAAGCCCATGTTTTTAGATTTTTCGGTTATGTGTTCTCATGTTTTTTCTCACTATAAAGCCTTCCTCTCGAGATAGCTGCTGATTTTTCCTACTCACTGTAATTTTTTTTGAGATTTTTATCTTCTAAGTTCTAAAATTTGTGTTTATGTCATCAATGATTGAAAAAAAGAACTGAAACTGGTCTATAATTTGTGTTTATATCTTCTAAGTTCTGTAATTTGTGTTTATCTTCTAAATTTTGTAATTTGTGTTTATGCCTTGCGGCCCTTGCCTCTCTTTGGCTTTGCTTTTTAGTCATTATCTAATTGATTCTTAGACTTGAGTGAGTGCTGAAATCTTGTCATGAATTTGTTTGCACTTCTTACATACATGTAACAACATTATATCTAATTTAAAGCCTATTAGCTCAAATAGTAGAGCATTGTGTTCAAACACAAAGACACGGGTTCGAATCCCGTATAGGCTACGATAATATAAAAAAAACCACAAATATGCCATTTCACATCGGGTAATAGCCGATGTCTTTAAAAAATAATAATCGATGTATATGTGGGGGATGTAAAAAGTCAAAAGTTTTTCACATCGGCCAGAACCCGATGTCTTTGTATGTTATAACATCGGTTATATTTTATAATCGATGTTATAGGATAACAAAGACATCGGAGTTAAAAATATAAACGATGTTATAACGTACAAAGACATCGGGTTCTGACCGATGTGAAAAACTTTTGACTTTTTACATCCCCACATAGACATCGATTTTTTTTGAAAGACATCGGCTATTACCCGATGTTAAATAACAAATTTCTAGTAGTGCCATCAGCAGCCTCCGTCCCCCGACAACTCTGGCCGCCAATCCTCTGGCGGACGTGGGCGCGGGCGCGGCCGTGGGCGAGGCTGTGGCCGAGGGTCTGGCGCTATTCAGTTTCAGCGTACTCCCTTCGGTTGGATGCATGTTCCGACCTTCTCTCAGCAGCAGGAGCAACCGGCTCCCTGGCAGCTTCAAGGACGGAACTCTGGCCTATGCCCGTACCCAACAATGATGTCTCAAGGTATTCTTGGAGCTGCACCTCGCCTCTCCCAATCAGCAGGCCAACGTCGCTTATGGAGATCCCTATGCCGGCTTTACAGATTTGTCTCAGTCATTCAACACCATGACGCTATACCCGCCTGACAACTCTTGGTATATGGACACGTGCGCTTCCTCTCACATGACGAACAATCAAGGTATGCTCTCTTCCTTTACCTCTAATAGTGATTCTTCTTCCATTATAGTCGGAAACGGTTCCAGCATACCTACTTTGGGATCTGGTCAAGCCACCATCACCTCCCCCAACCGCCCCCTTTACCTTCGTCATGTTTTGGTAGCCCCTCATATCATCAAAAACCTTATTTCTGTCCGCAAATTTACCACTGACAACAATGTTTCTGTTGAATTTGGCCCTTACGGTTTTTCTGTGAAGGATCTTCCAATGGGAACTCATCGTCTGAGATGCACTAGCTCTGGCGAGCTCTACCCCATCACCAAGTCGTCCGCCCCTCTGTCTCTGTCAGCTGTGTCGTCTCCTGTGTGGCATGCTTGTTGCGGTCACCCGAGTGCACCTGTTTTTCATTTACTTAGGAACCTATGTTCACCTCATTGTAATAAAGTGTATGATTCCTCTCTTTATCATTCCTGTCAATTGGGGAAGCATACTCGGTTACCGTTTCATTCGTCTAGGACTGTCACTACTTTCCCTTTCCAATTGATTCATAGCGATGTATGGACATCTCCCATTGTTAGCTCTGCTGTTCACAAATATTATCTATTGTTTATTGATGATTACTCCAATTTTCTATGGGTGTTTCCACTTAAATTCAAATCTCAAGTTTACACCATCTTTGTTCAATTTCATCAATTTGTTCGGACACAATTTCATTGCTCCATCAAAGCGTTTCAATGTGACAATGGGAAGGAATTTGATAATCATGTCTTTCACTCTTTCTTCAAACAACACGAGATTGTTTTCCGGTTCTCATGTCCATACACATCTCCTCAAAATGGCAAGGTGGAACGCACTATCCGCACAATCAACAACATGGTTCGTACCCTTCTGTTTCATGCGTCTGTGCCCGCCCGGTTTTGGGCCTTTGCCCTTACCGTGACTATATACCTCTTAAACATTCTTCCATCTCCCAATCTCAACCAAAGTTGTCCCACCCAGCTCTTATATTGTGTGACTCCTCGCTTTGATCACCTTAGAGTCTTCGGGTGTCTCTACTATCCCAACCTCTCCGCTCAAACTTCTCACAAACTTCAGCCACAGTCTACTCCTTGTGTCTTCTTGGGCTATCAAGACAACCATCGAGGCTATAAATGCCTTGACATTGCCACTCGGAAGCTTATTGTGTCTAGACATGTCACGTCTGATGAGTATTTCTTCCCTTTTGCTCAGTAGATTGTCCCATCATCTGCCACCTATGAGTTTCTTGACAGAGACGACGATGTATCACCCCTCCTCACACTACTCCTATTGTAATGGCCCGGGATTATGATTCCCGAGTTACGTTTCGAGGGATGAAACCCCTCGTTGGGATCTTGTGCCCCGAGTACAGGTTGAAGGTTTGAAACCGAAGATTTGTTGTTTAAAGCGGGATTTCGCACCCAAATCCGGAAGGTCCGTTGGAGAACCCGGGGTAAACCCTTGTACATGTCCTAAGTATACAATGTGGAAAATCCTTTATCATGCAAAGGGTATAAGTTTTTAAAACGATGCACAGGCGCCACGGCATAGCCGGGTCAAAACAGAATATAAGTAGGGAGAAATCCAAAAAGCATGAATCTGGTGAAGTCAGGTTTCAAACACTCACTCTCCGCCATATGAATAGACCCCGTCATAACAGCACAAAATCAAGCAATGTATCGGGTACCTGAAACTATACCACCAAGTTAGGCCAAGAGTCCGCCCGCGGGTCCTCTGACCGCGCTGAGGACATATAATACGTCTATACCTAGAATAAAGGATGCCTTCATGCAGTACTGAAATCTTAACCACACTATCATGCTCCTAATTCATATATGTAGAATATTTAGTAAGGCATTAACAAAGAATACCAAGTGATATATCCCTCTTCTACCACCACCCCCTTCTTGGCAGGGTGGAGAGTGACCAGTTCGATTCTATAGCATATCATATCTCATGCCCATCTCGTATCTCGTGATATATATAAATGACTCGAGGAGGACAACACCCGATGAAGCTGGGTTGCCCTATGACCCTAGCAAGGACTCTAGGACCCACAGATAACGGCCGTTCTGTATTCAAACGCATACAGAATAAGAATGCTCATTCGTAAATGCAATTCCTAAGCATGATACTACATGGACATGCTTTTATGCATATGCATCACCTACATACTATATGACTTATCAGGCAAGAGGTACTGGTTACTGAGTAAGCCCCGGGGGACTTACCTGGCTAGCAGATCGGCAACAAGAGAATCCAGCACACAGTAGTAACAATCACAGAGTATCACCTAATACATAATGGAATATACATAATCTACATCCAAGCACTCAAGCACACCTCAATCAATAGAACAAGTAACATATTATGAAAGTCATTTCATCGCATCATTCGCTCCTCAAGACCACATCGTTTTCCATAAATCATTAATCAACCAATTCCACATGTTCATATACATCATTTCTGCATATACCTCAACGGTTCATCAAAATCATAAGACATAATTTGTATGATATAAAATCCTACTAGATCGTCATAATTATCCAACATTTAATCTCATATAATAATTCACCACAAGTCGTGCTATTAGTCATACATATCATAATGTTAGTCAAACGATCATATTATCATGCTAGTTAGTCATCGAATAAGTCTTATTCCCAAGTTAGTTTTTCCGACTATCTCTTTCTCGATCAATTAGATTTATAAAATAAAAAGGATATTGTCATCTGATAATTATTTTCAAACTTTCGAGGTAAAAGGACGGAAATCATTCGTCAAATTTTATATTACGGTCGAAATCCGCTAAACGGGCTTTTAATTCGATTTAAATTCATTTTTAATTTCATTTTTCCAAAAAATTAGGATATAAAAATCCGAGCCTTTACATCATCCACCTCTAAAAACAAGTCTCGTCCCCGAGACTAAAACCATTTTAAAATAGGGGATGAAGTTTGAAATTGGTGAGTCCAAGTATCATGTCATTGATCCCGTAAGCATCTCATAAGTGTCCCTATGAGATCCTCACAGTACCGTTGTTGTGATCATAATATCCCCAATAGACCGTAGCAAGAACGTAATATGGGCCCCTACCACATTCTTACTCCGACTCCTCGGTCATATCATAACTCAAAACATCACAACGTCCTCTTTAAAACACCGTTCAAAACTTCAAGTTCAGCATTAGTCAAAAGCATCCCTAACTTCTCCATTCATCCTACCATCAATTTCTAAAGGCTAATCCCATATTCTCTTCCTAGGTTCTAAGACATAATCAATGTTCAAAAGTTCAATTTCTATCATTTCCATCATCAAGCATCATGTATATATATATATATATATCGAATAACAATAGCACCTCACGTCTAATAGCATAACATAATCACCTCAAGAGTAGCCACATATCATAGCATATCTAACATCGTATCATATATGGTAGAATTCATCACATCATCTCACGGAATTTACACACCATATCAATCATACAAGCACATCATACTCATTCTAACTACCAAGAGTCATCACATTAGAGGTAAACAACTGCTTCCGTACAGTAGCATTCCATCGAGTTTAGGGATAACTTTAGTACTAATAGTTCCCTATTGTCAACGGCAACACATCAGAGAATCAACATCGTCTATAGCATAGAATTCGCACAAAATTCGGCCCCAAGTAAAGTATACACTAGATCATTATCTCAGGAGAATCTGCCTTACACTACTAATCATGACGAGACACAACCACTAATCACCATCCCTTGCACTAAGATCAACTTCACCGAGGTCTAACAACTCAATCCACTACCAGTTCTAGGCACCATTGTATCATGCTCACATACAACCTTTCTAGCCTCATAACTATTCGCAATCAAGGTCAAATACCCAAACCAACTACAAGGTATCCCAACTCCTATGTCATCAGGCCATCTAAGGGCCAATCCACTTCGACATCCTGATCTCAAGTCCAACCTTTCACTCGACTATCATCTCCTAAAGAGAAATCGCGAATCACCTTGCTAACTTAATCATACTCCCCACGCCACTAACCACTCTCACTAA
Organism: Persicaria tinctoria; assembly: GCA_037127255.1. Taxonomy (NCBI): domain Eukaryota; kingdom Viridiplantae; phylum Streptophyta; class Magnoliopsida; order Caryophyllales; family Polygonaceae; genus Persicaria; species Persicaria tinctoria. The sequence goes on along the minus strand of JBANSL010000007.1, from coordinate 10,310,309 downwards.
CCATCCGCCTCTAAGGACCCAACTCATGCTGACCATCTCACACCTGATACTCCCGACCAATTCTAATGCAAAACTCAACTAGTGGTACTCCCAACCACGAATCACCATGACCGTCAAGCCGACCCACTCTAGATCCTCTTCCCGGCATACTGTACCTAGACTAGTTCCCTCAACTCCGCATGTTTCCCTAAATTGCCTCAGATCGCGCTTCCTTAAACTTCGAAATCTCTACCACTTAAACCCTTATGTACCGATCATCATTTTCACCGAATTCCTATGACATCCTCGTCCGAATTTCCTAAGTACCGCGACTTCACCAACCTTCTAAAATCTCTTATCCTCTAGCGTCCTCAATACCTTCTGCTTTGCATAGTTCCCAAATCTATACTCATAATCTCCCTATCTCAACCTTAAGGCCACATTCTTACTAGGAATCTCAACGACATCATTGCCTAGCTACCAGCCTTTCCTTGAAGATTCATCTCACATTCTCAAATACCTCAATAGCCACAATGACTTCCACTCATAAATCCCGATTCATTCCTTATGCCAAAATCCTCCAACAACGCATCTAGAGATCCTTTACTCATAAATTCCCCAAGCCTTACCAATCCTATCTAAACAATCCCCAAATAATCATCACATGAACAATCCTGATATGAACAACGTAATATCCCCGATCGATAATTTCCCAAGCAACCTCATACTACTTTTCCTAGGAAATTCCTCAACCTCATCCCTCACCGAAATCGCCCCCACTCTCAGCACACATCACCTAGTCCCAAATTCTACGATTCCTCATACATTCCTTAATCGATCATCCTCGACACCGCCCACGATCCGCTCATAGACTATCTAGACACCTTCCTTAGCACACCAATCTGTTTCACAACACCTCCTCTCAAGAATCCCCCAATCAACTCCTAGCTCGCCCATCCACCTCTAGAACTATCCTAACTACCTCTACCCACACACAATCTCAAGATCACCCTAATGAAACTAATCCATACCTCAGTCAACCACTCTCTTATACTACCCGCACACACTGCCTGCCTAGACTACCACTTCTCACTAGGACACCCCCCTCGAAACCTCGCCATACTAGCCCCACTGCTCACCTAAGACCTACCTGGAAGCTCATCTATACTCACAGACCACTATCTTTCACACATCTCAACTCACTCGGCTCTACCCAAGCTAACACATCCTTTCTGCACCCCATCTCACACGACCAAAGACCCAATCTGAATACCTTAATCCACCTGCCACTTTTCAACCCGTCTCACTGAAGAATCTCACGGCTCAAGCTCAAGAAGAAAGCACTCACATACATATAACCCATAACCTACTCACCCGCAAGTCAGTATACCAAGCACCAAGGCACATCGTCATAGAAACAAGTTAGTCAGGCAATCATTGCTACCAATTCAGCACATCCGTCATCACACATTCTAACCCTTGCGATCCTTCGATGAGCGCCGTTATGCAAGAAATGACCGACGACCAAGTGGCCTGGAGCGGCGCAACGGAAGTGTGATGGGTCCATGACCCCTTAGGCCCCAGGAACAACGTCATCGATGGCGAAAAGGACGAATATGCTTCAAAGATGAAAATCGTTAACAGATTCATTCCAGCAGACACGAGGAAGAGCATTCTTAATTCAAATTGTGATATACTAATCGACATTGATGTTTTGTGATAGGCCTAGAACTGACATATTACGGAGATAGGGGAGAGACAAGGGCGGACAACACAATTCCTTAAGAGTTCAGACATGGACCAAGACTAGGGACGACGAGACCAAGGATAAGATCCCAACCCGAGAGTTACAACGATGCCCTTATAATTATGGCACGCAAACACATAAAAATCAAGAGATATCATCACATTATTTCACACTAGTATGCACCTATCTCAAGGAATATCGATTTATGCATTCATAACATATTCATATAATCATCTTTATATGTGCGCAGAATAAGATAGCAACTTATCATTTCATTCACCAATAATGCTTGACAGACTAAGAACATGTATGCACAGACTGACATGGGACATATATGGCCCAAGCTATGCAAGATCTAGCAAACATCACATGATATCATATGCACGACTTATCACTCATTTAGATACACAATTAAGCAAGTCATAATATTACGGAAAGAATGTTAAGATGTACCCTAAAAATCATGCTAAGGGTATGGTCAGTTCATGCAGGGTTGGTATAGCAACTATCTCATCACATACATCCATATTCGTATAGTAAGACTAGAATGTCACACAATCATACAAGGGCCTATAACTGGGGGGGGGGGGGTATATGTCTTACATGATACTAGAAATACTCATTAAACATGTACACAACCAATGAGGTCCAATTAGGTTAATCTGGCATTCTAAGTCATCCAATTCACGTTTTAAACATGCAACGAGAGTTGAACACACTATCATGGACCTAGTTAATAGGGAGACAATAATCATGGGAATTCAATACATACGACACATACATCAACTCATAAGTGCAACCATGCAATGTACCAGGAAAGTCATGCTAAATTATACCAATATAGCATGTCATTAAATCACAAGGAGGCTATCATTATAACTTGACAGAATTCTCTAAGGACAAACACCGACGCAGGACCCCGTTTCCCCGTGGGACTCTATTATGACTTGTTGGGTAGGACACAAGGACATTCACGCCGTTTCCGAGAGATGAGGGTAGAACTCGTGTTTAGACTCTTGTGACAAGAAGACATGGTTGCCCATTACGAGGATCGAAAGGGATGACTCCATAAGACAAGTCACTTCTATCTTGAAACGATTTAAATCCTCACTCCCACTAACATACTCAAGTAACCCTCACATCTGACATGATTTCTGAAGGTATTTAGTTGACCGACCCAAATTTCCCGTGAAAGACCCCAATCACAGGTACGAGACTCGATAGAAGCATCGATGGTGGGATACGAAACAAGACTCTAAACAGGGGAGCGGATGCTTCTCGACCCTTACGAACATGCCTAGATGTTTTGGTGGGGCGGATGATAGAGTCAGAAACATCAAGGGGTTTGAATTATGAAAGGGCTATTTCGACAAAACAGGAATTCCGATTACATAAGAACAAAGTTTTCTCCCACGATCCCGTTTGCACAGTTATTCAACACATGATTCAAGTCAAGGCATACTGATTAGTTCGTTATAATAAGCACAATAGAGCACTCATCACGGAAGCAATCAACAAGATTAATATGATCCTCTTCGAGGAGGATCGCCCTCGGGCCCAATTGCATATATGTACATCTATAAACGTAAGTATAGAGACGATTTATGTCGTCCTTTGAGGGACGGTTGACCGGAGGGGCAAAACCTCACGACCTCCTAACTCAACACTCCAACCTTCGTGGTGTTCCTTGGAGTCTTTTAGGCCCATCTGTAAATAAAAGCTAGTATTTTGCCTACCGTTCCCCGAATTCTACATCCATAAGGGATGTCTACCGCTTGGGTCTCTACCCACGAGATTATTTCCCCTTTATTCATTTTAGGTTTTAAGTCCAATTAAATTCATTTTTCCCTTAATAAAATATTTTCCAAAACCATTTGAAAACATTGGGCGATTTTCAAAACCTCTTCAACCTATTGTACTCGGATTGCAAAACCTCAACTCTGATACCACCTTTGTAACGGCCCGGGATTATGATTCCCGAGTTACGTTTCGAGGGATGAAACCCCTCGTTGGGATCTTGCGCCCCGAGTACAGGTTGAAGGTTTGAAACCGAAGATTTTAGTTTAAAGCGGGATTTCGCACCCAAATCCGGAAGGTCCGTTGGAGACCCCGGGGTAAACCCTTGTACATGTCCTAAGTCTACAACGTGGAAAATCCTTTATCATGCAAAGGGTATAAGTTTTGAAAACGATACAACGGGCGCCACGGCAGAGCCGGGTCAAAACAGAATATAAGTAGGGAGAAATCCAAAAGGCATGAATCTGGTGAAGTCAGGTTTCAAATACTCACTCTCCGCCATATGAATAGACCCCGTCATAACAGCAACAAATCAAGCATTTCAATGTAACAATGGGAAGGAATTTGATAATCATGTCTTTCACTCTTTCTTCAAACAACACGGGATTGTTTTCCGGTTCTCATGTCCATACACATCTCCTCAAAATGGCAAGGTGGAACGCACTATCCGCACAATCAACAACATGGTTCGTACCCTTCTGTTTCATGCGTCTGTGCCCGCCCGATTTTGGGCCTTTGCCCTTACCGTGACTATATACCTCTTAAACATTATTCCATCTCCCAATCTCAACCAAAGTTGTCCCACCCAGCTCTTATATTGTGTGACTCCTCGCTTTGATCACCTTAGAGTCTTCGGGTGTCTCTGCTATCCCAACCTCTCCGCTCAAACTTCTCACAAACTTCAGCCACGGTCTACTCCTTGTGTCTTCTTGGGCTATCAAGACAACCATCGAGGCTATATATGCCTTGACATTGCCACTCGGAAGCTTATTGTGTCTAGACATGTCACGTTTGATTAGTCTGTCTTCCCTTTTGCTCAGTAGACTGTCCCATCATCTGCCACCTATGAGTTTCTTGACAGAGACGACGATGTATCACCCCTCCTCACACCACTCCTATTGTAACGGCCTGGGATTATGATTCCCGAGTTACGTTTCGAGGGATGAAACCCCTCGTTGGGATATTGCGCCTCGAGTACATGTTAAAGGTTTGAAATCGAAGATTTGTAGTTTAAAGCGGGATTTCGCACCCAAATCCGGAAGGTCCGTTGGAGACCCCGGGGTAAACCCTTGTACCTTTCCTAAGTCTACAACGTGGAATATCCTTTATCATGCAATGGGTATAAGTTTTTAAAACGATACAACGGGCGCCACGACAGAGCCGGGTCAAAACAGAATATAAGTAGGGAGAAATCCAAAAAGCATGAATCTGGTGAAGTCAGGTTTCAAATACTCACTCTCCGCCATATGAATAGACCCCGTCATAACAGCACAAAATCAAGCATTTCAATGTGACAATGGGAAGGAATTCGATAATCATGTCTTTCACTCTTTCTTCAAACAACACGGGATTGTTTTCCGGTTCTCATGTCCATACACATCTCCTCAAAATGGCAAGGTGGAACGCACTATCCGCACAATCAACAACATGGTTCGTACCCTTCTGTTTCATGCGTCTGTGCCCGCCCGATTTTGGGCCTTTGCCCTTACCGTGACTATAGACCTCTTAAACATTATTCCATCTCCCAATCTCAACCAAAGTTGTCCCACCCAGCTCTTATATTGTGTGACTCCTCGCTTTGATCACCTTAGAGTCTTCGGGTGTCTCTGCTATCCCAACCTCTCCGCTCAAACTTCTCACAAACTTCAGCCACGGTCTACTCCTTGTGTATTCTTGGGCTATCAAGACAACCATCGAGGCTATATATGCCTTGACATTGCCACTCGGAAGCTTATTGTGTCTAGACATGTCACGTTTGATTAGTCTGTCTTCCCTTTTGCTCAGTAGACTGTCCCATCATCTGCCACCTATGAGTTTCTTGACAGAGACGACGGTGTATCACCCCTCCTCACACCACTCCTATTGTAACGGCCCGGGATAATGATTCCCGAGTTAGGTTTCGAGGGATGAAACCCCTCGTTGGGATATTGCGCCTCGAGTACAGGTTGAAGGTTTGAAACCGAAGATTTGTAGTTTAAAGCGGGATTTCGCACCCAAATCCGGAAGGTCCGTTGGAGACCCCGGGGTAAACCCTTGTACCTGTCCTAAGTTTACAACGTGGAATATCCTTTATCATGCAAAGGGTATAAGTTTTTAAAACGATACAACGGGCGCCACGGCAGAGCCGGGTCAAAAATGAATATAAGTAGGGAGAAATCCAAAAAGCATGAATCTGGTGAAGTCATGTTTCAAATACTCACTCTCCGCCATATGAATTGACCCCGTCATAACAGCACAAAATCAAGCATTTCAATGTGACAATGGGAAGGAATTTGATAATCATGTCTTTCACTCTTTCTTCAAACAACACGGGATTGTTTTTCGGTTCTCATGTCCATACACATCTCCTCAAAATGGCAAGGTGGAACGCACTATCCGCACAATCAACAACATGGTTCGTACCCTTCTGTTTCATGCGTCTGTGCCCGCCCGGTTTTGGGCCTTTGCCCTTACCGTGACTATATACCTTTTAAACATTATTCCATCTCCCAATCTCAACCAAAGCTGTCCCACCCAGCTCTTATATTGTGTGACTCCTCGCTTTGATCACCTTAGAGTCTTCGGGTGTCTCTGCTATCCCAACCTCTCCGCTCAAACTTCTCACAAACTTGAGCCACGGTCTACTCCTTGTGTCTTCTTGGGCTATCAAGACAACCATCGAGGATATATATGCCTTGACATTGCCACTCGGAAGCTTATTGTGTCTAGACATGTCACGTTTGATGAGTCTGTCTTCCCTTTTGCTCAGTAGACTGTCCCATCATCTGCCACCTATGAGTTTCTTGACAGAGACGACGGTGTATCACCCCTCCTCACACCACTCCTATTGTAACGGCCCGGGATTATGATTCCCGAGTTACGTTTCGAGGGATGAAACCCCTCGCTGGGATATTGCGCCTCGAGTACAGGTTGAAGGTTTGAAACCGAAGATTTGTAGTTTAAAGTGGGATTTCGCACCCAAATCCGGAAGGTCCGTTGGAGACCCCGGGGCAAACCCTTGTACCCGTCCTAAGTATACACGGTGGAAAATCCTTTATCATGCAAAGGGTATAAGTTTTTAAAACGATACAACGGGCGCCACGGCAGAGCCGGGTCAAAACAGAATATAAGTAGGGAGAAATCCAAAAAGCATGAATCTGGTGAAGTCAGGTTTCAAACACTCACTCTCCCCCATATGAATAGACCCCGTCATAACAACACAAAATCAAGTAGTGTATCGGGTACTTGAAACTATACCACCAAGTCAGGCCAAGAGTCCGCCCGCGGGTCCTCTGACCGCGCTGAGGACATATAATACGTCTATACCTAGAATAAAGGATGCCTTCATGCAGTACTGAAATCTTAACCACACTATCATGCTCCTAATTCATATATGTAGAATATTTAGTAAGGCCTTAACAAAGAATATCAAGTGGTATATCCCTCTTCTACCACCACTCCCTTTCCTGGTAGGGTGGAGAGTGGCCAGTTCGATTCTATAGCATATCAATTCTCATCATCATATCATATATCATCATCATATCATATCTCATGCCCATCTCGTATCTCGTGATATATATAAATGACTCGGGGAGGACAACACCCGATGAAGTTGGGCTGCCCTATGACCCTAGCAAGGACTCTAGGACCCACAAATAACGGCCGTTCTGTATTCAAATTCATACAGAATAAGAATGCTCATTCGTAAATGCAATTCCTAAGCATGATACTACATGGACATGCTTTTATGCATATGCAGCACCTACATACTATATGACACATCAGGCAGGAGGTACTGGTTACTGAGTAAGCCCCGGAGGACTTACCTGGCTAGCAGATCAGCAACAGGAGAATCCAGCACACAGTAGTAACAATCACAGAGTATCACCTAATACATAATGGAATATACATAAGTCTACATCCAACTATTAAGCACCCAAGCACACCTCAATCAATAGAACAAGTAACATATTATGAAAGTCATTTCATCGCATCATCCGCTCCTCAAGACCACATCGTTTTCCATAAATCATTAATCAACCAATTCCACATGTTCATATACATCATTTCCGCATATACCTCAACGGTTCATCAAAATCATAAGACATAATTTGTGTGATATAAAATCCTACTAGATCGTCATAATTATCCAACATTTAATCTCATATAATAATTCACCACAAGTCGTGCTATTAGTCATACATATCATAATGTTAGTCAAACGATTATATTATCATGCTAGTAATTAGTCATCGAATAAGTCTTATTGCCAAGTTATTTTTTCCGACTATCTCCTTCTCGATCAATTAGATTTATAAAATAAAAAAGATATTGTCATCTGATAATTATTTTCAAACTTTCGAGGTAAAAGGACGGAAATTGTTCGTCAAATTTTATATTACGGTCGGAATCCTCTAAACGGGCTTTTAATTCGATTTAAATTCATTTTTAATTTCATTTTTCCGAAAAATTAGGATATAAAAATCCGAGCCTTTACACCTATATGGCTCGCCAGTGCCCAGTTCATCGCCTCACCCCAACCCCTCCCCACCTAACTCCCCTATGCCGGCGGCACCCTCCACCACCCCCCTCTGGGACAATCTCCGACATCCCTTACCCTGCCAGCCCCTGTCCCTCCTGCCGCGGCACCAGCTCCTCCTGCCCAAAACACTCACCAAATGACAACCCGAAGCAAGGCAGGCATCTACCAACCCCGTCGATTGTTTGACCTTCACACACATACTTCCCCCACACAACCCATATCCCCTCTCCCTACCTCTCACGAAACAGCTTTGCTGGATCCTAATTGGTATGCCACCATGACTGCGGAATTTAGAGCTCTTATTGGTAATGGGACGTGGGAATTGGTCCCTCGACCTCCTGAGGTCAATGTGGTCCGAAGTATGTGGTTGTTTCGTCACAAGACGCGCTCTGACGGCTCTTTGGAACACTACAAAGCTCGCCTGGTGGCTAATGGTCGATCGCAGGAGGTCGGCATCGATTGTGGAGAGACATTCAGCCCGGTTGTTAAGCTGGCAACTATTCGCATGGTCTTTCACCTGGCGGTCTCTCGTGCTTGGTCCAGTCATCAGTTAGATGTCAAGAACGCCTTCTTATATGGTCATCTTCGTGAGACAGTTTTTATGTTTCAGTCCCCTGGATTTGTGGACCCTGAGCGTCCCAAGCATGTCTGTCTCCTTCGGAAGTCCCTTTATGGTCTCAAGCAAGCTCCGCGTGTCTGGTACCAACGGTTTGCCTCGTTCTTGCTTAAGATCGGCTTTCACAGTAGTCGGTCTGACTCTTCGTTGTTCATCTTCCGTCGCGGCCCTCACACAGCATACCTACTCCTGTATGTGGCTGATATCATCTTGACTGCGTCTTCAGAGTCTCTTCGGGCCGACATCATCGGCTTACTTGGCCGAGAGCTTTCTCTCTCTGACTTGGGTCCTCTGTCATTCTTCCTTGGAGTTGTTGTTACGCGGACACCGTCTGGCCTCTTCCTGTCTCAGGATCAGTACGCTCGGGAGATTGTGGATCGCGCTGGTATGACATCCTGCAATCCCGCTGTCACTCCTATCGATCCAGGCACGAAGCTGAGTTTCGGACCCCACTTTGTATCGCAGTCTTGCAGGGGCCCTTCAGTATTTGACGTTTACTCGTCCCGGCATATCTTATGCGGTTCAGCAGATCTGTTTGTTCATGCATGATCCCAGAGAAGGCCATTTTGCTGCGCTCAAACGAATCATTAGGTATATTCATGGCACACACTCTTTGGGTATCACCATACAGCCGGCCCCGGATCCATCCATCGTTGCTTATACGGATGCTGACTGGGCTGGATGTCCTGACACTCGCAGGTCTACCTCAGGTCTACCTGCACATGCCGTCTGCCTATCAGTATGCAGACATCTTCACAAAGGATTTGCCACGACAATTATTTCTTGATTTTAGAGACAGTCTTACTGTTAGGTCTCCTCCCGTTTCGAATGCGGGGGTGAAATCGCATGTATATATTTATTATTATTTATCTAAATTATGATGTAAGCTATGTAATCTCTATATAAGTCAATGAATGAGAAAGGCAACCCTAAGGGGGGATTTATCCAATTGTGTGTGCTATCAGGTTGGATTAAACTCAACATCGACGAAGCCTCAAAAGGAAATCCGAGGGCGTTGGAGGAGAGCTGCTCGGTTTTTAATTCACACATAATACTTATATTTTTATATATTATAAATTGTGAATAATCAATGATATTACATACAATATATTTCGAACGCATGGACCATGCATTACACAGGAGACTGAAGTGGTAAACTATCTAAAAATGCATTTCACCAAACAACATAGCCAAGACAATTGATCAACATAATCTTAAGAACATCAGCTCCTTGGTGAGATACAAATCTGCATACCACCACCATCAACTAATCACACAGCTCCAACAGTTTACTTAAAAACAACTTTTTTTTACTTCAAGGCAAACCGGCATTTCCTTATGAAGAGGTAGGTTATCTGGTCTGGATGGCAACTCCATCAATGTATACTTCAGGAACATGAGATATGAGATGCCAATCAGCACCCCCTCTTTGACACCTGCAACTCAACTGAGGACACCCGGAAATGCGCAACTCTTGGAGAGCCTCGAGTCTGTCAATACCCTCTGGCAAGAGGATCAAGTTTGGACAGTTGAGTACTTGTAGCTTCAGAAGAGAAGTGCAGCACTTAAGGCCCTCCGGCCAGGATCTCAAGACCGCACACTCGCCAATCCTAAAGCATTGCAAAGAGCCCGCAGCAGAATCAACTCCATCCGGGAAATCTAACAGTTTCGGAAGCTCAGAAATGAATAGATATCTAAGGCCCTTTAGATATTGCAGCCCCTTCCATCCAGTCAGATCAAGTTTCTTACAATTCTGAATGCTAATCTTTTCGAGATTGACGAGCCTTTCTGTGTCGTTTGGAAGAGAAGTGAGTTCATGGCACGCTCGAATCAACAAAATCCGGAGTCTTATTAGGCACCCAAACCCCTCTGACAATGATTCCAAGTTGGGACAAATATACAGTTTTAGCACCTCTAGTGAGCTCCACCCTTGGAGATATCTTTCGGGCAAGCGAGTGATCTTAGAAGTTAGCACCAAAACCCTTAAGCTGATCAAGTTCTCCACACGTTCTGGTAACGTTTCCAACTGACCCGAATACTTTACATGTAAAACCTGAAGATTCACCAACTTACATGTCGAAGCAGGAAGCAACTTCAGTGTGGAGTTCCTGTAAATTTTAAGGTATCTCAGGTGCTTTAACTTCCCAACTGATTCTGGCAACTCTTCGAACTCGGAATATAGCACCATTAGGACCCTCAAGCACTTAAAATTTGACAAGAGTTTCTCTAGGAATGATTTGCTGATAGAACCCATTGGGTGTAGAAATGCAAAGCTTCGCGCCTTTCTCGCTTTCAAGAGATGGTTAGGAAAATCTTTCCCTCTCAACTTGTCTTCATCCCATACAATATGCTTGGCCCCAGCTGATATCTCTTCATCCATATTGCTACTTACCACAGCTATCTCCTTCCCTGCCTCAGATGTGGCTAGATCATGCACCACATCATGCATTTCAGCGCACGTAATTTTCCCATCCAAACTCATGAATTTATGGGAGATTGCATCCTGATACGACGACTGCACGAGATTGGACCTTCGCTGCATAGAGTCGTATGCCTGCACAGAGGGTAACTGAAGAAAATACCTTGATAGAAGCTCATCAAAGTACCTACGACCAACATCTATGGCATCTTCACGCCCTTCTTGAACACGCAGGAAGCCGAGTGCTATCCACAGGTTTATGATTTCAGCTCTATAGAAAGGATACCCTTTTCCGAACAAGGAGCAAAAGGCAAAGCATGACCTTAGTTGGAAGGGAGTGTCATCCAAGCTCAGTTTTAACACCGGAAGTATATCACTCTCTCGCTGATAGATTTCACAAAGCTTGCTTTCTGCAATCCTTTTCCAAGCACGGTCTTCTCTTTTATCGCGCAACAGAGAACCCAATGTTTTTACTGCTAAAGGAACTCCACCACATTTCAGAACAATGGATCTCCCAATTTTCACAAGCAAAGGATAATGTTGATCTTCATGTTCACCAAACGCGTGCTTCACGAATATAGACCAACAATGATCGTCAGGGAGATTAGTTACCTTGTAGGGGTCCATAGTTCCAGTGACAACAGCAACCTTGTCTTGACGAGTAGTGACTATGATCATATTCCCCGAACCTACGGTCAATAAGCTCTTTAATTCAAACCACTGCTTTGAATCTTCAATCCAGACATCATCCAACACAAGAAGAAACTTTTTCTTATCCAAAATAGCATGCAACATCTCTTGCAACTTCTCCATACTCAAGTTTGAGAAATCCCAGCCAGTATCTGATTCGATGATATTTGCTATAACAGACTTAAGAACATATTTCTTGGAGACATAAACCCATAGTCTCAGCTGGAAATTTTCGACTACTCTAGGATCATTGAACACCAACTGCGCCAGCGTTGTTTTGCCCATGCCTCCCATCCCGGTGATGGGAATAACCGGAAGGTGTTGATCATCAATTGAGGGATTCAGCAGATGAGAAATGATCCACTCTTTCTCTTGCTCTCGTCCAAAAGTATGCGACTTTAGAATTGACGAATACGTCTCTCTTTGCTTCACAGTTGACGCGTCTAAACGAAAAGATCGGTTTTCTGGAAAATTGTAGCTCTCTCGGTTGCCTGCTATATCATCCAGTTTTCTGCGGATGGCCTTCAACTTTTGAGTAAAACTGTACCTTGAAAACAGCTTCTTCAGCTTTATGCACAAGCTGTTTCTTTTGACTTTGGTCTCCAAATCTTGAGCTGAAATCAGATCGAGTACATCCTCAATATCATAAACAACATCTTTGAGATTGAGAAGCCAATTTTTATCAGCGTTATTGGTGGATTGCCGCTCCTCTGCATCAAGAAGCACGGCGTTGATAGCAAACAAGGTGTTCTCAAGCCTATTGAGCTCAACATTCAACCTGTAGATCCGTCCGATCTCCACAAAGGCAGCTGAGCAAAGCTTTTCTGTAACCAGCTTGACAAGCCCAGAAACCACTGCATCTCCTATTTGAATACTTGCCATCACAAACACACCCTACAAAACCCTGTTTAAACAACAACTCATCTTGGTTTGAATACGAATTAATCTATGATGTGTATCATATTTGAATACGAATTTATAGTTTTTGCTTTGGTTGGCAATCCCTTTGGTAGGTTTTTGTTGCTGCTGCTGCTGCTTTAGTTGATTTTGTAACAGTTTCTTTGTCCATCTTAAATCATATCAGTTTGTTGTTATTGTAAATTTTCTTAGGCAAAATCTTTTTTTTTTTAAATATACCAAGGTTTCATGAGAATTCTAGCCCTGTTTTGGAAATTCCGCCTAGTACCCTCTAACTCGTGTAAATTCTATAGTGTGGACAACAAACTTTCATATTCTATACAGCCTTGCTATCCACACGGTTCCGTTCCGCCAAACACATGGTGAGTTTACTCACTTCTGGAGTTGATAAGCTTTTTTTGTCTAAAAAAAGCTTGCCGACACACGAAGCCGGTGTCGGCAGCAAAATGGCTGTCAATTTCACTGACAACGATAATCGGTGAATAGCCGTGTATTTGGCGAAATTTTGATTGTTCATAAAACAGAACCCTATCTATATCTATATCTATATATATATATATTCTTCAAATATAAAAGTTTTAGCCTACATGTTATCCTTACACTTTTTTTAAACCAATCAAATATTTTTCCCTTTAATGATATTATTATTTTTTACTAACCAATAAGAGTGATTTAAAATATTTATATCTATATATGCTACTTTAAATGAGACTTTTTAAAAATAAATAATTTTATGAAATTATTTCTAAGATACTTTTATGATAATGATTTCTATCCAAACTTTTAATAATGTTTTATAATACTAATTTGTTATATTATTAAGATTAGATTCTCCTTCCATCTTGTGAACAAAAGTACTTAAAACTTCTTTTTGTTTTGGCTACATATATGTTTTAATAAATTTGTTTTGTGAGAAAAATTTACTTAAATTAACCACATATGGTGTAATACCCATTGATTTTAGTACTGTAATGGAATAATAGCAAAATATACCCCAAATTAATAAGAGATTTGCAAATATACCTTGTTTTTTTATTTTTTTGCAAATATACCTAAATTTATTACAAAAATGGCTAATAAAATTGCAGATTTGCCCAAAAGGAAAAAATAATGTGATTTAATAAAAAAAACACAAAAAAATAAGGAAGAATAGCAAAATATACCCCAAATAAATAAGACTTACAAATATACCTTGTTTTTTATTTTTTTTGCAAATATACCTAAATTTATCTATTTATAGATAGATAGATGATGTTCTCAAAAAAAAAATATGCTTTATATTCAATTGTAATTACTAGAGATGGGACTTGGATCAGGATCCGAACCTATGTAGTAATTGTTCCACACCTTAGGCGGAACCCTTACCAGAAGTCCAAAACCGCCAACCCATCGTATCACGGGTCAACCTGAATCAGCGAGTCCATTTTTTTTAAAAAAAATAATAATTAAATCTAGCTATAACCCTCCGGACCCAAAGGGTTGTGGACTCATGGCGGGTCAAACGGCTTTAAAACCTAGCATTTTCAATGGGTCATGGGGTTGACTAGACGGATTGGTGGGTCGGGTTTAACCCAACTCTTACTCGTACTTGCAACCTGCATAAGCATAACCCTTGACTCACCTACCCGTCGACCCAATGAATCCTGATTCCTAAGGGATCCACATCTATCGCATTCGGTTGACCCATACCCATCTCTAGTAATCCCTGTCGTTTGTATTAAATAATAAAGCTCAAATTTTTGCAATTAATCCATGACTCTGCTGTTGTATTTACAGAATTGCTGACACTTGGAGTGAACACCCAAAATCCCAAATGAGCCAATTTAACAGCAAAGTTATGGAACCCTAACCAAAGTGGCTATCAATTCAAAAACTAGGGCTTGTAATTGAATTCCAGGACCCTACTGCGAGTGATATAGCACCCTTTTTTTTGTTGTTGCTGTCGATACACCATCAGTTAACTTGTTGAATATTTTAATTTCTTGATGAAAATTGAAGTGAGCACAGCAATTCATGAATTCGCAATTTGTGCAAGATTAAATCAATTAAACAAATAACTGAAATCTTGAAATTTATAAATAAGAGCCAAAGAGATTAGGCATTACCTGCGCCAAGTCCAAGCTGGTTGCTGCAGATGAAAACCTTCCGGGCTCACAAGAAAGACGGAAAATGGATGTCCGTCCAGGTGAGGTGAAGAAGGCTTAAGCCTTAAATACTTGCGTAGTTGCGTATGCAGTGGAAAGAAAGACTTCTCTTTTGTTGGGTTTAAACTTTAAACTTCACAAAATCACCCGCCATTTAGCCCTGTTTACACAAACCACCTCTTATTTTGAAAATTGCAATTAACCGCCTTGGTGGGCCTGGTGGCTTTATCCATTTCTTCAAAACACCCAACCACAAGCCTATTTCGCGTGGTGTACGAAAGATTAACTAAATTCGCCCAGTACCCTTGAGTTTTATATAAATTTTGTGTCGTGCCCCTGGGAGTTAAAACTAACAGACTCCGTTAGTCGCTTGTTTCTTTCCTCTCAGACATCGTCTTCCAAAAACGAAGGAAGAAGAGGAACGAAGAGAGCCCGAGGCCGATTGACTGGGCAAGTTCAGATGACCACCGGCGAAGAGAGCCCGATGCCACCGGAGGAGAACGAGAACCCGACCTGGAGGATCACTCGGATGAGAGGGCTCGACAACACCAAACGAATTGGCCCCTGGAGAAGAGCTTTAACGCTCGACCTGTTGAAGAAGGGGAAGGAGGAGGCGCCGATCGACTCGCCAGAGGTGGTGGTGGTGGAGCTGCCATCCATCCAGGTAAGTAGATTTAGGGTTTGCAAATAGGGGTTTCGATTTGGGGCTTCGATTTGGGGTTAGTTCGAATTAGGGTTTGTTTTTGCAATTGAAACTTTGATTTGGGGCTTCGATTTGGGGTTAGTTCGAATTAGGGTTTGTTTTTGCAATTGATACTTTGGTTAGGGATTTTGACATATTCAAAGAGACACAGCAAGTTTGAATGTAGAAAACGCAACGCTAAGGTCCATATTTCTAGCTATTGATATGTGACTTTGTCTGAGGCACTTTTAGTTTAGTGTTTCTCCTATGATGAATTCCTCTTTATGGACGCCTCATGTACGTTACAGTGTGATTGGAGATTGTTCAAGATCAGATTGAGTTGTCATTGCAGGACCTGATGTCAAGAGGAAGTTGCTTGCCGTGAAATAAAAGGTTTGGTATTGATTGTTGTAGACTTGTGGACTAGTGAAGGTGATCGATATGGACCTTCTAATTTTTTTGGTCTTTCATCCATGGCTGATTAACTATAGAGTGTAGGTACTAGGTAGTGACTATTTGATGCATCCTTTATCTCTTCTTGTTTAATCAGCTTATGAGTTGCAGAAATAATTCAAGTACAAAGTCTGTAAGTTTTATGTAAAATTTGATCAATTCATATGTATTTATATGGGAATCGAATGAATTGGTGAGTGTTGGAGTTGACATAGCTATATCCTATATATTTGATAGTTTGCAATGATCTCTTTGCTTTCAAGTGATGTGCTACTTTGCTTGTATGCAATGTTTGCATTATGACAGTTCTATTGATTTGGTGGGTGTGGATTATTGATTTGTTGATCCTAAAAGTGGCTAATCACATCCAAAATGTCTATTACTTCTCTTAAATTTAGGGTTGTGAACTAATCGTCTTGCTTTATTAATAATTGGGCAGCATCTCCTTGATTAGAAGCTCCAGATTTGCTTTTGTGAATTTGATGGTTGAAAACTTTATTTACTTGATGAGATTCTGGAAGATGAATTAAGTTTTACAGTTGATAAGCTTCTCTTGAGTTGATTGGATTGTCTGATGGGCTACCTGTCCATGGTTTGATGGAAAAAAAAAAACTTTTGGACTGCTGTCAATTAGTACATGAGTTGGCAGTGTGTCATAGCTCATCTTATGATTGTATTTCGATTTTTTTTGACCTATTAGCTCAACCGGTAGAGCAATGTGCTTCAGCACAATAATGTGGGTTCGAATCCCACATAGGTCAGGAACTCTGTCATCCTTGTAAAGAAGACACTAAGGTTGTAAATGCAGGAATGACAGGAACTATGCTTAAAGAGAGTGAAATATCGAAAAGTAATAGCACTCCTATCATTATGTATGAACAGATAAAGGGTGATCAAATACATGGTAATGATTGTGCTGTTAGAGAACAAACATAAGGATGTTGTTAGAGAATAACATAAGGATGCTCAGGACCACTGCGCTGTCAATGACAGCAGTGCTACAGAGATGTGTAAAAGCACATATTGTGCCAACAGTTTGGCAATTAAACATACACAGGAAGGATGGTGCGATGTTTCAGGAAGGAAAGCTGCTAATGAGGTACAAAGCTTGGGATATCTCTCTAACAGAAAAATGATAATCAGAGAGATGACAATAGAAAATTGGATGTGGTAATCTATTTGCATCTCCAAATTGGATTTAATATGGTAAATTCATCAAGTTGAACATCATTTTGTTTAAGAGCACATATTAGCCTATGTGGGAGTCGAACCCACATCTTTGTGCGCAAACACATTGCTCTTCCAATTGAGCTAATAGGCTACTTGTCAATCTAAGCTTAATATTAGTTAGTCTCCAACATATCAATCTCAATCATAAATAAGCTCAATGACAAAGTGGGAAATAATATAGCTTAATTACAATATAAGCTCTTCTAAGTAGAAAACTATATAACAACACTAGATATCATAGTGGTAAACACAAACTGTCTACATAGAGTGGTAAACAACTCAAGAAAAAAAGATGGCACCGCTATGTATTTGCATTGGGGCCTTCTGACCATAAACACGTGCCACTGAAAAAATATATTTTTCCAAATGAAAATAAGATATTTAATGGGAATTAGGATTACAATTAAAGGGGCCTAATTTGAATCTAATCCCCCAATTCGAAATCAAATCAACAAACCCCGAATTCGAAATCTAATTCCCCAAGTATGCAGTAACGTGGTTGCTGAAAACTAGCATCTGTTAAAATGTATGATAGCAAAATTGAAGATTCATAATTTATCCATTTTTAGATCAACAAGATGCAAAACAAAAGCTATAAAGTGATGCCTAAATCCATTCAGAACGCGTAAACCTAAAGCAGAAAACACACATCTTTGTCCGAATTCCCAAAATTGAAACATCTAAAACCTAATTGAGTCTGATTGAGCCAAAATTCTCAAACTCGGATTATACACAAACACAAGCTGAGTATTTCACACCCAATTATACACTAAACCCTGCTCAAAATCTCAGAATATACCTAGCACCACCCTCCGGCAGATTCCGGCGCCTCCACCGGACCACCACCCGCTTCCGGCGCCTTCTGATCGCTTCCGGTGCGGCTTGCTGCTCCCTTCGAGCGGCTCTCTGGCTTTGTCGCCTGGGTCGCCTCCTCTACCTCACTTGAGAGTCGGGTTCTTCTTTTTCTTTCTCCTTTGGTCCCTTTCTTTATCTTTTCGCTTTTTTTTTTAATTAGTAAAAACTAACGGAGAGAGGGAGGTGCTGTTAGTATTAACCGGACAAGGGCACCGCGTGAAATGGGGTACCAGACGAAATTTCCGTTTTTTTTTACGGAAATTTCACCAGGTACCCCTGAGGTATTGCAATTTTCGCGAGGTATACAACTCTTTTGCATATTTCGTGTGGTGCCCCTGAGGTTTTTAAACATTTCACGTCGTGCCCTTCCCAGTTAAGTTTAACAATTTTGGGTTATTCTGTTAGTTTGCAAATTAAAAAAGAAAAAGAAAAAGAAAGAAAGAAAGAGACACCTTGCTGCTCGAGCGAAGAGATGCGCGATACACAGAGAGCGAAGAGAGAAGGCGTCATACCCTGCTGCTCGAGTCGGAACCGCTGCTCAAAGGCCGGCTCGGACCTGCTGCAACTGTCTCTCGATTATAGCCTGATGCGAGTGCTCGAACATCAACGATGGGAGGAGAAGTGGGAGGCGTTGTGCCTGACCGCGAAGACGGTGGCGGTCCATTGCCTCGGCCGGCGATCGGAGGTGGAGGAGAAGAACATGCATCTGTAGAGAGGTTAGTTAATGTCAAATTTAGGGTTTTTTAAAGTATTTGGGTTTTTTGTGATGTCAAATTTAGGGTTTAGGTTGAAATTGATGGATTTGGAATTCGAAATTTCGTTTCTCAATTGCAAATCCGATTTGTTAATGAAATTCGTTTCTCAATTTAGGGTTTAAGTCTAAATTCATTCATTTGACTCAATTAGAATTAACATACTGTCGGCTCTAAATTTTTTTTTACATATTGTCAACAGAAATTGCTTGTTTTGGGTAATTTTGGTTTCTTAACTGTTACAGTGGACATGATCGATTGCCTATCTTCATTTTCTTTGGCAAAATTACCAAATTTGATTGTTAAACACCTGCGACCAAATTTACAGTCGACCTATTCCGAGGAACTGCTGCAATGAAGCAAGATGTTTTTGGTCCCTTTTGATCTTTTATGGCAGTAACACTAAAATGAAGTATTTCATCTCTCGTATGCTTACTTTCCTCACATGTTTTTGGTCCCTTTCCCTTCCTTGCTTGGTTCTTGCCCTTCTCAAAAGAAATACAAGTATTATTCAAAATTCCATCTGACGAGTCGTGTGTGGCTACTGAACAAGGATAGCAATTGAGTCAAATGAATGAATTTAGACTTAAACCCTAAATTGAGAAGCTAATTTCATTAACGAATCATATTGCAATTGAGAAACGAAATTTCGAATTCCAAATCCATCAATTTCAACATAAACCCGTACCCTAAATTTGACATCACAAAAAAAAACCCAAATGCTTCAACTTCAACCTAAATCCAAAATTTCTATTAACTTACCTCTCTCTGCAGAAGCATCTTCTTCTCCTCTCCTCCGGCCGCCGCCCGAGGCAATAGGTCGCCACCGCCTTCGCGGTCAGGCACAACGCCTCCCACTTCTCCTCCCATGGTCGCCCTTCGAGCACTCGCAGTAGGGCCTTCGAGATTCGATTGCAGAAGCAGCGAGCCGGCCTTCGAGCAGCAGGGTATCGCGTCCGGCATCTCCTTCGCTCTCTCTTCGCTGCTTTTTTTTTTTTTTTTTTTTTTTTTTTTTTTTTTTTTGATTGGGAAATAATTCGGGTGGGATAGTCCTACCCGGCAGCATCCTTACGGATGAGGTGAAGAAGACCCACATTATTGTTAATATCGACTCCTCGGGCAGAATGGCTAAGGTGTGCAACCTTGTCAGCCACTCTATTGCCCATTCGAGGAATGTAAAAGAAACTTACTTCTTTCACTGTCGATAGTAGAAGTTGAATATCCGAAAGTATTAGTTCGATTTCCCATGGGCATGAAGATTTTCGGTTTAAATGGTCAATGATGATTTTGCAGTCTCCTTCAATTTGGATACTGTCGATTTTTAGTTGCAGAACTTTTTGAACACCCAATTTTAGAGCTAAAGCTTCCGCTTTAAGGGGATTTTGTTTTCCGAGCAGCTGGTGCTGGATGGACATTGGTTGCCCTTCCCAATTCCTTATAACGACCCCTGCTGAACTGTCACCATTAGCAAGGGAGGAACCATCGAAATTTAGTTTATACGTACCCCTAGGAGGTTTCCGCCAGCGGACGGAACGTTGTTTGGCGCTTTGTTTTGGCATGAGTGGCCTGCGGGCGCGCGACTCCTCTTCGAATTCAGTTTCATGTACATAAGTTCTATTCCAGTTACCTATGTGATTATTTATCACTCTTATAGCAGTATCACTCTTTGGGATTGCAATTTGCTGGAATAGAAATTGGTTCCTTGTATACCATGTCGACCACCATGAGAAGGCAAGTTTAGTCACTGCTAAGGAGTTCAGGCTCTTCCCAAGAGTAGATAGAATAGGCCTGATATCCCGGGACTGGGCTATCAGGTAAGCAACCACTGATTGATCTTGGATCGGGAGCTGATGTATTGATGTGATAAAAGGACATTCCAAGAATAAATGGACCTCGTCCTCTGTTGCTGAATTACAAAGGGAACAAGTGGAGGGTACCGCCGAACCCCTAGAAGACAACCTAGCTGCTGTGGGGAGACCATTCTGAGCCACTTTCCAAAGAAAGTTTTTAACTTTCGGAGGGATATTGATCTTCCAAATCCAGTCATTGCTGTCCGGGGTTGCAGAAACCTGAGATGTTATCAATTTGTATGCACTGGCAGTTGTAAACCATCCTTCTCTATCTGGCCACCAGTAAAGACGATCTTGCAGTTCTGATGCCGGAAGCGGGATCTCTAAAATGTCTTGAACCAGATTGTCAGAAAGGTTCTGTTGTAGTTTCTCCTTCCACCACTGGCCCCCCAAAATGTAGTCACTAACCATTTCTTCCTGGTTGTAATGTAGAGGGCAGTCCTCCCTGGCCCGAATAGGGGAGGTAGAGATCCAATTATCTGTCCAGAATTTTATCGATTGTCCATTTCCTACAGACCAAATTAGTCCAGATTTAAATTTGTCTATTAGTTCCGACAGTTTGGACCACTGCCAAGAGCATGATCCCGATCTTCTGTATTCGAAGATATTATTGGTACGCAAGTATTTATTTCTGATCAAAGAAACCCACACATTGTTAGGTTCTGCCAGAATCTTCCATAATAGTTTCATCTGGAGAGCGATGTTCATATCACTCGATTTGCGAATTCCTAAACCCCCAGATTGTTTTGGTTTGCAGATTCTGTCCCAGCTAATTAGCGGCCGGTATTGGAGGTCCTTATTCCAGAAAAAAGAACGGTTTATCTGGTCAAGTTCTTTATGCATAGAAGCAGGGAGCATAAAGCTCTGCATCACATGAAGCGGCTTAGACGAGAGGTTGGAGTTTATTAGTGTGGCTCTACCTTGCTGAGAGAGAGTATTTGCCCTCCATTTTGTAAGTTGTTGTTTAGATTTACAGATGATATCTTCAAAGGTACTACTTGTGACTCTGCCATTGATAATAGGACACCCAAGGTATTTTTCTATTGAGTTTTCCTGAGTAATGTTGAGGCAGCTACGCAACTGCTGGATCCTTTGATTCGTAATCCCTCGAGTTGCTTGGAAACATGATTTGTGGTAATTTACCTTCTGACCAGACACTCTGCAGTATGAGTCAATGATCGATCGGACTTTGGACCCTGCTTCAATGCTACCCTTTGAGAAGATGATGATATCATCAGCGAATGAAAGAAACGGAACACGGGGCCCGTTACGTCCAATCGGAAAGCCCAGCTGAGGTCTATCTAGGCTAGCTTCCGCCGATATTTTTCGTGCTAGAATCTCGGCCCCTAAAATGAAAAGGAAGGGGGACAGCGGGTCACCCTGTCGAATTCCACGAGATGGGAGAAAAAGTTCTGTAGGCCCATTGTTAATTAGAACCGAGAAAGAGACGGTCGTAATACACTCCATGATCCACGCCACAAATCTATCATGGAAACCGAATTTGAGGAGCACACTTTTGAGGAAGAACCAGTCCACTCTATCATAGGCTTTCTCCATGTCTAACTTGATTGCCAACCATCCTTCCCGACCCCTTCGATTTTTGTAGGAGTGGAAGATTTCATGTGCTATAAGGATGTTGTCCTGTATAGCCCTATCTGAAACAAAGGCACCCTGAAGAGGATGTATTAGCTTACCGATAACTTTCTTCATTCTTTCTGTCAGAATTTTGGAAATTATTTTGTATATATTTGAACATAGGCTAATGGGCCTGTAGTGACTAGTAGTCGTGGGATTATCTCTCTTGGGTAGTAGGGAAATAAAAGTATGGTTTATTTGTCGTAGCATTTTACCGGAGTGAAAAAACCCTTTTACTGCACATATTACCGATTTTCCGATTATATCCCAATATTTCGTGTAGAACTCAGCTGTGAATCCATCAGGACCTGGGGACTTGTTCCTACCAAGACTAAAAACAGAAGCTTTAATTTCTGAGTTACTCGGGATTGCTGTAAGAAAACTATTTTCTTCTTGCGTGATGGACGGTTGTATAAGTTCTAGCATTTCGTTAAGTAATATCAGTTGGCTCTTTCTTGAATCTCCTTTCGAAATCCCGTTTTATCTCATTCCTGACATTTTCTTCTCCCACCACCAGAGTACCAGTGACGGAGAGGACGTTGCGTATCTGTTTTCTATGTCGTCGTCCTGTGGCTACTCGATGAAAATAAGCTGTGTTTGAATCTGAGAGTTTTAGATGCCTAGTTTTAGCCCTTTGGCTCCAAAACGTCTTCTGGAATAGAAGGAGTTTATCCCTTTTTAGGAGAAGCTGCTTTTCCCTCTTTTGGACTGCTTGAGAATACGAGGCAGCTCCTACTGACTGAATATGAAGCAGCTCAGAGTCAATGTCTTTTAATTGACGAAAGATGTTGCCGAAGCTTGTCTTATTCCATTCTTTTGCCTTGTTCTTTAGTATTTTCTGTTTAAACATTAATCGAAACATAGCCGAGCCCGAGCAAGAAGCTCTCCAGGACTGCTTGACTATGTTACGAAAATCTTTCCGAAACAGCCAAGCGTTTTCAAATTTAAAGGGTGGGGCTTTGAAGATAGAGTTGACGTCTAAAGAGATAGAAATTGGGCAGTGATCTGAGCTGGAGAAAGCACCGTGGTAGGTTATCATATTGGGGAATGATGCTTGAATCTGTTGGTGAACAAGCACCCGGTCGAGTTTTTCGCGGATGTTGCAATCTTCCTCCGGGTTCTTCCTCCAAGTGAAAGGGTTCCCAAATGTCGGAAGGTCAATCAGAGAGCAGTCATTTTTAAAGGCGATTAGACGAGAGAACCTGGAGATCTGGGTAGGGGCCCCGCCGAGTTTATCAGAGCTGCAGAGGATTTCATTTAGGTCCCCAAGAACAATACACGGGATAGTGGACTCGTTTACAGTTGTTCTTAACATTTCCCAAAAAGTGTCTTTATCAGTCGGTGTCGGCGGTGCATATACAAACAGAACTAGGATCGGAAATCCATCCTGGGGGCTCTCTATTCGGAGGCCGATGATGCGAGGAGCATGGATAGCTACCGAAATAGAGAAGTTAAGCAACTGGTAAGATTTCCAGATGACTCCAATTCCACCAGATCTTCCGGTAGCCGGCGACCAAACCCCTTCGTCAAACCCAATGTTTTTCCATAATTTGTCATCGGGTATATTTTGTGTTTTGGTTTCCGCTAACGACATAATTTGAAAGTGGTCGTTTTTGCACATAGAATCGATTTCTGTCCAAAAGGTTCGTTTTCCAATCCCTCGACAGTTCCAAAAACAAATCTTCATAAAAAACCTATAAGGATAAAAGGACAAAATTTTTGAGTCCTTAAATCGAGCCGGCGTAGCGAATGAGATGATTGATTATTTATATTGAGACTTAAAGTTTGAAAATGGTAATACCCCAATTTCTTTGGTTTTTTAAGGCAATAATGCTTGATGAAATGGAGTAGGCAGGCAAATGGCGCACTCCTACTAAACCAGCCCATCAAAAGAAATTGATTAAACTTACGTTTTGGGTACTTAGAAACCCACCCGTATTTGCTAATACTTTGTAGAATATGGATCATTAGTAAATTAATCCTATGTTCCCAACACCACCAGGTGATAGTCAGGAAAGACCAATTAGCAAGTAGAGGGAATATCAAGCCACGACTTGGGCTTCCAGCTAGCAGTCCCAACCAGTAAACTGTCAAGACAGTTAAATGGGGAGCATACTCATGGCAGCTCCTGATCCACCAAGAAAGACTGGAAATGACCCCATGTAAACCCACGTTGTAGCAATTAGCAAAGCAAAGGTACTGAAACCAAAATGAATAAGACGGATAATAGTTACAGGGGAACATTAGCACAGCAGATCGAGAGCAAACAAGTACCCCTAGAACCAGAGTCCATCCACTACAAGCTAAGATAGAGCACTGCTGAAAACGAGCAATAGAAACGATAATAATACATAGAAAGACATTGAACACCATATAGCAGCTACAATGTTGAATCGAAATCTTGAACAAACCACCATTGAGCCACTTTGACAGCAGGCCGAAAGGGAGATCAAACGGACAGTGGCACCGAAACGGTGGTGGATTCAACACTCCAAAAGTAAACGCCCAACCATACCAAAAGGGGCGATTAAGCCGAATGAAAATAGGAAGGCTAACCATGGAAGCGCTTGTTGCTACTTGCCGGAAGGTCTGAGCAAGCAGTGTCGGTTTCATCTTGATGCAGCTTCCGTTTGCAAGAGGAGGATCTCGACACCGAGATAGAACCCGGAGTATTGGATGGAACAGTCCTACCAGAACCACCAGAAACGCCAGCCAATTCAGCAACCGTAGCATCAACCAACATGACCTGATCAGGGGCAGCCATATCTGCAAGCCGCACCTCAGAGGAAGGGGCGAAGTCCTCGAGCATTCGATCGAGTGCGTCATTAGTGAAGTCCGCAGGTAGAGCAGCGCACTCGTGAATCACAGCTGGGTCATCGTCGTAGTCCACCATATCGAGGTCGAAAACCTCATAAAAGGTGGAGTCGGAGAGTACCGGGTCATAACCCGGCGAGCCATAGTTCTCGGACACCAAGGTGTGCTCCGATGGACCACCAGCAGCCTGCACAGTAGGGTCGACAGGGGAGATAATTGTAGGCTCCTTGACATGGGCTTGAGCCAGAGGAAGACCAACAGAGGGGAGGTTAGCAGCTGGAGCGCTAACATCCATGTCAGGGTGCGACTCACCCTCGACAGAGACTAGAGGGCCAGTAGCGTGTCCAGCGATGCCCAAAGGAACAGGCATAGCCGAGGAAGAGTCGGCTGCGCTGTCGGAAGACACCGAGTGTGAAGAGTCGGAGTTATCGTCAACATTAGAGCCAAACAGAGCAAGAAGAGCCGCCTTTGAGTGACCAAACCTTGGTGGCGGAGCTTTCTTCTTTGACGCCACCCTGGTCCATTCTCCAGAATACCCCGATTCCTCCGCAGCAGGTGGAGCGTCCCCAACAGACTGATCGCCCAAGGGCGGATCATCATGTGCTAATGGCAGATTAACCAACCTTGAAGGACAATCAACGAAATCATGCTCGGCAGCTCCGCAGGCACCACATCCTTCTGAGATATCTTCAATCCAAATCGGGTATGAGACCAACTCCTCCGCATCATTCAGAACCTGGATCCGAAATTCCTTGATCCGGGTGATATCAACTGCTGCACAGATCCGCGGGTATCGGAACCTCGCCCCATTCTTTCCGAATGCAGCCACCCGGATAACTTCTCCAATCTTATTACCTTCAATAAGATCACGCAGCACCTTATCACTTATATATTTCACCGGCAAGCCCGGAATACGAATCCAGACATCCAATGTGGTAAGCGACTCGGAGAGCGGATCGAAATCGATTCTCCAAGGTCGGATGACCAACATCTGCTTCTTAACATGGAAAGGCCTTCCCAGCCAAACATTCTTGCAATCCTCCGCTACGTCGAACCTGATTTCCATCCAGTTGTTCCTCATCGGGATGACCTGGAATCCCCCAGTCAGGAATTTCCAGTCAAAGGAGATTTTTTTCCGGATGGTGACAATCGATACTGGCTCTCCAACTATTGTGGCATACACAGATGTTTGGCTAAGATTCATGATATTATCTTGCACTCCATCAAGAGCGCCCTTCAGCTTCTCCAGATTGAGGGACAACCTCTTTTTCTTGCCTTCTCATGGTGGTCGACATGGTATACAAGGAACCAATTTCTATTCCAGCAAATTGCAATCCCAAAGAGTGATACTGCTATAAGAGTGATAAATAATCACATAGGTAACTGGAATAGAACTTATGTACATGAAACTGAATTCGAAGAGGAGTCGCGCGCCCGCAGGCCACTCATGCCAAAACAAAGCGCCAAACAACGTTCCGTCCGCTGGCGGAAACCTCCTAGGGGTACGTATAAACTAAATTTCGATGGTTCCTCCCTTGCTAATGGTGACAGTTCAGCAGGGGTCGTTATAAGGAATTGGGAAGGGCAACCAATGTCCATCCAGCACCAGCTGCTCGGAAAACAAAATCCCCTTAAAGCGGAAGCTTTAGCTCTAAAATTGGGTGTTCAAAAAGTTCTGCAACTAAAAATCGACAGTATCCAAATTGAAGGAGACTGCAAAATCATCATTGACCATTTAAACCGAAAATCTTCATGCCCATGGGAAATCGAACTAATACTTTCGGATATTCAACTTCTACTATCGACAGTGAAAGAAGTAAGTTTCTTTTACATTCCTCGAATGGGCAATAGAGTGGCTGACAAGGTTGCACACCTTAGCCATTCTGCCCGAGGAGTCGATATTAACAATAATGTGGGTCTTCTTCACCTCATCCGTAAGGATGCTGCCGGGTAGGACTATCCCACCCGAATTATTTCTCAATCAAAAAAAAAAAAAAAAAAAAAAAAACTGTGAGATGCAGAGACTGAGAGACTTTTGCCTTCCATCTTTATCTTCCCCCACCATCCTCTCTCCATTGTTGCTCTTTTTACCTCCCGCTCTTTTTCCTCCCCTGTAAACTCAAGAGGAGGCGGGTGGCGCGTCTCGTGTCCACGAACAACTCCGGTACGCTTGAGCCCCACCACGAATTACGACATGTACGTGGGTGTGCCTGATGTGCTGGGCTGTGAATCAGCAAGTGCGCAGCATTGAGCACCACCGTGAATTGCGGGCTGCAGGTGCGCCACCACGAATTGCAATCTGTGGGTGGAATGCCTCATCTTCCCCAATTGCCACGGTCTTGCTCAAGTTAGGGTTTATTGAATTTGGGTTGCTCGAATTAGGGGTAGTTTGAATTAGGGCTATTTGCAAATTGAATAAGATTAGATTTGTGATAGAGACAAGTCCCGATGAAACCACCTAAATCATCAATCGCCACAACCTGAAGAAGCATAGGTGGAGCGGTTTAATTTCAACGGGAGGAAGACGGTGAGTTCTTGGGGGTCTGCAAATTGGGAAGAATGAAAAGTTGATAGGGTTTGTGTTGGGGCGGGAGCAGATTTTTTTTTTTTTTTTTAATTGTCTGTTTAATTTTGAAAACCAACTTTGTGTGTTCAATTATGCAAGAATCTATTGCCAGGTCTTTACTTTTGATTTGTGGTGTAAAATTTCTAGTTTACACTAGGTGTAAATGTATCACCCTCCTATGCCTTTTTGTTTGAAATTTCTTGACACATGTATATGAACAATTACAGGTTTTCACACATTTGTCTTGTTCAATTCAGGTGGCAAGATCTATAGTTTTCATACCTTTTGCAGCTGTTTGTGCCAATGGAGAATTCAGTACGTATTTGTTCTTTTGCATTGACTCAGTACTGGTATAAGTCTAGCATCTACTTATTTATTTTCTCCTTGCTTTGCATTTGTTCTTTTGCAAGTTCTCTTATCCTTTTGCCACTCCTCATCTCTATGTTTATTGTTACATACACTCGTGTGTTGAGAGTCAGTGAATTTTCTTATGTTTCTTGTTTGGATGCCTCATTTATTGCCTCATATTTATGCTTGTTTTTGTCTTTTTGTTCTGATGATAGACTAGTAATCTATACATTTTCTTATTCAGGGTCATGGAATAGAGGCTCCCTACATGTTAGGTGATCGATCAACCAGTGATGTTGTTGTGAGAATGTTGACACCTGATGGTCGTGATGACTGGGTTTACTGTCACTCGTCTGTCCTTGTAAATAAAAGTAAGTACTTTGCTGATCGTCTTTCTGAGAATTGGCCAACATGTCAGATTCTTGATGCACGCAACTGTGTTGAGGTTAATTGCCAAGAATCTGACTTTGATTATCATATCAATGTCCTACGCCTCCTGTACAGTGCTTCCAACAGCTCCACCTTAGAAAGCTGGTACGGAATAAAAAATGCCCTTGGCATCCTAAGGGTAGCTAATGAACTGGGATGCCCACAAATTGTTGCCTTGTGTGTAGTGTATCTGGAGGCTATGCCTTGGGAAGAGGCTGAAGAGGAGGAAATTTTGCGAACTGTTCCATCTATAGGAACCCAAGCAAAACCGATTCTTGCCAGGCTTGAACCTGTAAACCAATCAGCGATTGTGAGGATATTCTTATCAGCTATACAATTTGCTACTTCATCACCACCTTTGCATATGAATGATCTTAAATCCTCTGTCCAAGAGCAACTTGAGTACATGCTCACTGAAGATGACGACGCTCCACTTCTTGCTTCCTGTGATGAGATTAAGGTCAAGACCAAGGAGTGTGTCAAGTGGCTGCTATCGACATTCGTTGGTCTTTTGGGATCATTATCATGTGAAAATAAATCATCAGATGTTTATGCTGAAAACATCCCTTTGCTGAAGTCACACTTGTCAGATCTTTTATGGGCTTGCCAAATTTCGAGCAAATTTGAGTTAATGAGAGACATGGTCACCACTTGGATCGATATCTCCACCAAACTGGGGAAAATAATTCACATACCCAGCTCAGAGACTGAAATCATTGAGACAAAACTGAAGGTGATTGAGGTGACAACAAAGATCTTAGAAGCAATCGCTTATGGCACTGTCATTCTGCATCGTTCACAGCGGCTTCACATGGTGAAAGTGTGGCTTCCTTTCGCGAGGGCTACAAAGTCTGAAATTGATGCAGCTTGTAACAGAAATACCGAGGAGGAGGATTCTATGGTGCTGAAAGTGGACACCGAGCTATGGCAATCACTGGAATCTGCATTTGTGTCGATAATAGTTGCACTTCCATCTGAAGTTCAGGCAGAGATTTTGACTGATTGGTTAGGAGATCACCACATCCACTACCCAGATCTGACCGAAGCATTTGAAGTGTGGTGTTATAGGTCGAAGGTTGCAAAGAAAAGAGTGGCATCTTTTGATCCATTTATGTAAACTTACAGATTGTTTCTTAAAAGATTAGTATCCAGCTTCAAGTGCCTGAGGGTCACACTGTTTATACATTCCGAATTTGAGGAGTTGCCAGACTCAATGGGGACTTTGAAGCATCTATGGTACCTTAATGTTTCTAGCAACTCCCAACTCAAGCTGCTTTCTAATTCAACTTGCAAGTTAGTGGAACCTTCAAGGTTTGCATCTTGAGTATTGTTATCATTTGAAGAGGTTACCCGAAAATGTGCACGACTTTACAAGCCTAAGGACTTTGGTGCTGACATCAGAGATCACATATTTTCCAGAAAGATGTCTTCAAGGCTGGAGCTCACTCAGAGTGCTCAAAATGACCATTTGTCCAAACTTGGCATTGTTGCCAGAAGAGTTTGGGAATCTGAAAAGCCTTTGGATATTGCTGATTCAGATATGTCCCAGACATGCTTCGGTTCTCTTCCAAACAACATCAGAAACCTCACCAATCTTGAGCATTTAACTATTCACAAATGTGAGAGACTTGATCTAACTATTCACAAATGCGGCCTCTTTGCAATATTTTAGGATCAGCGAGTGTATGAACTTGAGATTCTTGCCGGATGGTTTAAATAACTGCACTTCTCTCATTAAACTACAAGTGTTCAACTGTCCAAGTTTGAGTTCTTTGCCAAGGGGAAGAGCTGCGTATTTTCGGGTGTCCTAAATTAAGTTGTAGGTGCCAAAGAGGAGGGGATGACTGGCCTCTCATCTCCTACGTTCCTGAAATTTACATTGATGAGACTGCCATCCAGACCAAACATCCTAAGACTTCACAAGGACCTGCAGGTTTGTCTAGGTGAATTACATATATCGCCTTTGAGACGTGAGAAATTGTGCTACCTTTTGCCTTGAAGAAGAACGTGTTTGTTCAAATTCTATGAAGGATGAAACTTTCAACTGAATAAGATTACGTATGCCAGTATGTACACTTGAATCTCCGAAGGCTTAGTATTTTTAAGATTATGTTATTTTGCCTGAATCTTTTTTTCTGCTGGTAATTCACGTGGATGAATTGCCACTTTCAGATATAAACAATAAAATGATTCATTTTCTAGAAGATCATGTATCATCCTGTTGAGTTGTACTGCTTCCTGTTCATACTCAATACAAGCTATACATTCCTGTGACATTGATGTGTGTATGTTGCTGTTTTCTCCTTCAGTTGCTTCTAGTTTTTGGTGGATTGCCCTTGTCTTGTTTATATTGTTCAATACATATTCTTCTATTGGGTTCTTAAATTCTTATCAACAATCCATCAAATCCTCTGATTTTAGGTCATTTCTTCCGCGTACATATAGAACATTGCATAACTATATGTCCAGTTTAGCTACGATTCAGTAAATGGTTTGTTTGGTGCAGTTGATTGCTTATTAGAAACTGATAAGCACCAATACTTTTCAGTGCCTGATAAAATGTTTGTTTGACACAGTATGCTCCGTGTTTATTTATGAGCCGATAAGGTGCTTATTTGTGTTGATAATGAGCTTGTAATGTATAATTTGATCCTTGTTGCTAGTTACGAAACCTTTCAAAATCCTTGTTGCTAGTTACGATTTCTGTTGCTAAATCTTTGAATACATTGTTACTTGATGTTGCTCTTAAGAGTTATTAATATAGAATCCTTGTAACTCTATTAATTGTCAATTTATTACAGTATGTCTTTAATAGTGTTTGCAAAAATTGATTTTAGTTTTGAGCTCAGGTGATGGGAACTTCTCATTGAATAGCCATTCCTTCCCTTGCACTCTCAACTACAATGATGGATAGGGGACCTCAACTCAACACAAGCATGGGCCTTCTACAGTTCTACCTCTCAAACTTCTCCATGTCATCCACCCTATCTTTCCTCGTTTTCACGGTCTTGACAACGAAGACGATGACATGGACAACTCCATTTGCCCAATTGCTTTGCACATGCCCTCTTGCTAGCTCATAACGGTATCGTCTTCTGCCTAGCTAGTTGAAAAGTTCTCTCCCCTCTCTATAAAAAATTAAAAATCTCCCTTGAAAACTACATAACATAGGCCATCCCTCCTTTTTGAGTATATAGCTCATGTCCTCCTTATCCTTGTAAAGAGATCAATCCGCCCACCACAAAAGACTCGAGCTTTCCATCACCCGTGTTACCCTGTACGAGCGGCTAATCCATGTCGTTACAGCCATGACTAGTCCCTGTGGTAGGTTTAAATGTTGAACACAGTATAAGGACCGCGCACATGAATGAAGTTCGTACGTTAGGTTTCATTTGGATGCTAGTATAGACCTAACAACATGCTAATGTCTTGCCTAATTTTGTGTATCCCAGAATGATAAGAATCCAGTGACTTGTTGGGAAATAATCACATCATTGGCTTCTTGTGTTCTTTGTGCAAGCAAAGGCATCAATCAATGTTGTTATGTCTGTGCATGTATGTTAAAAAAATGTCTCATATGGTTGGATTTCTTTCTTGTTCAGCTCATCTTCACCGAAAGCAATCCCTTTGTAGAGTTGTAGGGAAAGATGTGATTTATATAGCCTCAACTTTGGGGGTAGTTGTAGAAAATAGCTCTTCAACTTCCAAACTTGTGAAAGCCAGCATCAATTATGGGTGATTTGTGAATAAAATATCGCCAAAAAGCATCACAATGAATAGTTTTTTTGACTTTTAAAACCCATGTAGCATCGTCATTAACGTTGACCCTATTCAGAGTTGGATGTTTGCAAGTCATCAATGAATGCAATATACTGAGATTTCTATGATAAAAATACTCATAGTCAATGATGCTTGTGCTATTATTCGCAACTCATCACATAATTGATGCTATTTTTCATAAAGTCGAGTCTATTTTCCGCAACTACCCTTGGTGTTAGGGTTATTTGTTGCAATTTTCTCATAGTAAGTTGCATTTATCAGATAAACTGATAACACCTCTCCAAACTTGAAATCAAATTTGTTGAGGAATCACATATAATGATTTGATTTCATGAAGATTGATATTTAGATAATCAGACAAAAGAAACCCAAAATTTGATGGTTCACCAATGTACAGTTCCTCTCTCTGTAATACGAAGTATAGCCAAGCTCTGACAGCTGTTTTATTCTGTTATATCTGCATGACTCGATAAAATTTGAAATTTTGAACAAAAAAATGATCTATTTTCTTTTTGGCTGAAGAAATACAAGTTTTTTTTTTTAAATTGTAGAATATCAATATTTGAAACCAAATGAAATTATAAATATCCCAATACCTTACATTTGCTTTGTACCTTAGTGCCTTAAAGAGTTGAACCTCTGAGCAACCTCATTGCCATCAGCCATCAGGTGTGAACCATGGAGGGATCTCCCTTGGGCTCTCGACGACGTGATGAACCCGAATACACCTTAAAGGAGTGGAATTTGAAGGGCAGATTGAGTAGAGAGAACACCAGCTCAAGAAGGTTCTCAGGGTCTTACATTAGAAGCTTCAGAGAGGACAGCAATAGGTCCTTCAGGTCAAACATTACCATCTCCAGCACTGCTTCCTCTCCTGGCTACAACCTCAAAGGTAACCGATTTTTTTCACCTTTTCAGATAAAACTTGCTGAATTGGATCAAAGGGTAACTGATTCTATCAATCTTTGATGGATTTTTTTTGCTATTGCAGATGAGATTGATCCATCGACGTATTCGTTCACCACTGCACTCAAAGGTGGTTTAGTTTGTTAGCATTCGGATTGAATTACTCCGCGGCATTTTGCTTTGTTTTGACATGTTTGTCAATGCAGCATTGCAAGCAAGATCAGGGTATGTGTGGGAGTGTCTTTCCCCAGAAGGGTTTGCATTGAACTCGAAGTGGCACGAAGCCGAGAGGTATATTTGCAACCCTCTATCAGGGCAATTCCCTATGGAGTGCTTGTCTTCCAAGTCACTCAGTGGAAGGTCTTTCCACAGCATTATAGCTGGGAGGATCACAATGTCGGCCCCTCTCGTTTACTCCTCTCGGAGATTCAACAACTGTCCTAAGCCTCCCATGGTTGTGGATGAAGACAAACATCAGAAAACTAAAACCAAACTTGATTTGCCTCTTCAAGGTAACTCAATTCAACAGTGAAAATTCAGCATGAATTTTGAATTCAGCTGCTGACATTTGCTATGTCAAACAGATAAGGGAATGGAGGAGGGATGCCAGACAAAGGACATGGGCACTCAGAGCACCCCACCGGATCAAAGCCCGTGTAGCATATCGTATGGTTCGAGTCCACTCCCTCCCAATAAAGAAGATTCGTCGAATTGTTGTGACCCGGCTGATGACAAGCTTCCTAGCTCAAATTGGAACTCCATGGAAGAGGTAATGTTTCTAATTTACTTTCTTGTCAATCATATCTTTGAAATCTAGTCTTGTCAAGAATGTCCAAGGATCGCTTGGTGTTGTTTGGTCCCGAGTTTTAAGCCTCAATTTGCATTCTTAGTTATGACAAAAAACAAAGACTATCCATTAAATTTTTGATATTTTTAGCTCAATGGTTGTGATGAGTTCATATGATATGATATGATAAACCAGTGTCTTGATGGTTTTCCTAGAAAGATATACCTTATTCAATCTGAACCCTCCATGTTGTTTAGTCCTACAACTACCTATAGTAGTAATGAGATCAAGGTCTCTTTATCCAAAGGCACCCCACACATGTTTGGACTTCTTTGGGTTTTTGGTGTGTGGTGAGACTCTCTGGATTGAAGGGAATCAGGGTTGCCCCATTTAGGGTCTCATAATTGAACTATACTGGCACATAGTAGCTTTGTGGACCTTATTTTTTTAGCTATGGTCCCCTCCTACCATCTCGAATATATAAAATTGCTGGCGCGAATTTCAAATTTCACCAAAAATAGGAGTTTTCGGTCTCAAGGGCGTAACTGAGGATGTGATAACTATCGCGGGATTGCCTATCATGGGGCAGGGATTCCCCGATACTTGTTACGAACCCTAGACCCTTATTTACATCCTTGGGTGTAGCCAAGATGAATGTTGATGTACTTTATAATCCCTAAGCATACAAAAGTTACTATTACACATATCAAATCATTTTCATATTTTCAGGAGCTTTTGTTTGGTGTCTTGGCTGCACCTTGCAAGTGGCAAAGATGCTTGCAGTCCTAGTTACTATACAAGGATCTTCCTCTTTGTGCTCAAAAAAGAAATTCAAATCCTTAGATTTGATTGATGGCCATGACCCTGAGATTGATATGACATTGCTTTTCTCTGAAATCATTGCAAAAAATTGTCATAAAATCATGTGAACTATATGACTTGAGTATCTTGATTTGGTAAAGTTAAAACTTTATGGTATCAATCACGTTAGGGAGTTCGGAGAGGTCTCATAAAAATTGTGTTTTTTTCCTCGGAAAAATAGGTTCAACTTTAATCTCATAAAAATTGTTTTTTTTTTCCTTCGGAAATACAAATTACCTCCTTACTTCCCCTTGCTCTACACCACTGCCCACTGGGCCACCCCGACTGGGGGGTGTAGTTCAGTAAGTTGATTTACACTACTTGAGGTAGAAAATTGTGAGGAACTGACACACTTTGTAAGCTTATAGCTAAATTACACACTGCATTGAATAAGGTGAGTTTGGCTCTAACTAGTTTACAGTGCAGGTAAAAAAAACACACTAACACAAGTAACAGCAGTTGTGTGAAAAAATTCGTGCCGAAGGCGTTTTCGCTTTCAAAAGCTCTCCCCGCCTTTCATTTAGTGTGAGGGGTGGGATTGAGTGTGTCTGACACCGTGGGCGATGAGCCTATGAATGGGGGAATTTTTGGTCTTATTCTCAGAAATTACTGCAGAAAGTTATAAATGACATATAAGTTGGTGCAGGTGGAAGCCATGAAAGCAACAAAAGAGGAGGAGGAGGAGGAGGAAGAAGAAGATACCAACATGAGCAAACTTCAAGAAGGCCAACAACAGCTCAACAAGAAACAAAAAGCAGTAGTCAACAAGAAGCTGTGTAGACGCTGTTGCTTGCTGTCATGGAGGTCTTGTTTGTGGATGAGAAAGAGGCACAGAGGCAAACACAAATCCTCCACTGATCAGTAAAAAAGAAAAATAATTACCACAGTTAATTAATTCCTTTTTGAGGGCTAAATGTCTCTGGTGAATCAACAAGAATGTGTTTCAAGGTCATATTTGAGATAGAGATTCACTGTTTCTTCATCTTATGGGGCTTTTGTGGATTAATTTTAGTGTTTCTTAGTTTATTTTAGTACATGAATTTTGAGATGCTTACGAGTTTTCGGACATATAATAAAATGGTAGTTTTCACAAAGCCGCTCTTAAATTTTAAATAGCTTATATATGCTTATAAAAAAATTTAAAATTAAATTATCACTTTATTTAATACTACAATTTTTGTGTATGTTAATTTATTTAGTACATGTATTTTGAAATGTTAATTTACCACTTTTCCGAATAGGGTAACTTTTACAAAGCCCTCTTAAATTAAAAACTTTTAACTAAAATAAATGAATAAAAATACGTTAAAATATGGTGACATTTTAATTGAAGGATGGTTAACAACCAAAAATCAAGTCTCCTTTCATCAAAAAAAAAAAAAAAAAAAATCAAGTCTCCAAACAACTTTTTGTTTATGGAAATAACACATATATATTTTTATTTAATTTGAAAATGTATTGTTCAATTTTTTAAAAAAAAAGAAGAAGAAAATATAAGTGAAATAAATAGTGGAATGAAATATGAATGATCGGAATTGGGTGTTGTGTTTGGAGTTATATTAGATGCTTTAAATTGGGTTGTGCTTCCCAATTGGGTTTGATTGGAATCTCTCGTTTTCGTTGTGGGTGTGGGTGTGGGTATGGGTGTGAGTGTGGGGTTGAGTGTATGACATTGATCGTCTTCACGTGTTCTGTGAGGGGGGACACTGTGTTCCTCCCCCATTAATCAGCTCTAGCTTTGAATAAACAAAATATATTGCAATGTACTCTCATTTTTCAAAAGCAATAGTACTTTTTTTTTTTTTTTGATAAGGAAAGAATTCGGGTGGGCTGGCCCTACCCGGCAGCATCCTTGCGGATGAGGTCAAGGAGACCTGAATCGTTTTTAATACCGACTCCTTGGGCAGACTGGCTAAGGTGTGCAACCTTATCCGCCACTCTATTGCCCATGCGAGGAACATGGAAGAAAACTACTTCTTCCATAGTCGATAGCAGGACTTGTACATCCGACAATATTAGTTCGATCTCCCAAGGGCATTTGGATTTCTTATTTAAGTGATCGATGATAATCTTGCTGTCGCCTTCAATCTGGATCTTTCCTATATGTAGTTGTCGCACCTGTTGGATCCCTATTTGAAGAGCTAAGGCTTCCGCTTTGAGTGGATTTTGCTTGCCCAGGCGTTGATGGTGTACTGAAATCGGGTGACCCACCCAGTCCCTAATAATGGCACCTGCCGAGCTTTCGCCGTTAGAAAGCGTTGAACCGTCGAAGTTTAGTTTGAAAGTGCCCAGGGGAGGCTTCCGCCAGGAAATTGTTTTGTGATTCTTACTTTGTTTTTTGACAAGGTATTGTCGAAGCGGGCGAAAGTCTTCCTCAAAGTCAGCCTCAGCAACCGATGTCTTATTCCAGTTATCTATATGGGATTTGATCATTCGTAAGGCTATTTCTTTTTGCGGGATAGCAGCTTGTTGAAACAGATGTTTGTTCCTGATACACCATGTCGTCCACCATGAGAAAGCAAGGTTGGTCAGAGCGGAAGGAGGAAGGCTCTTCCCAAGGGTAGATAGGATGGGCTTAATATCTCGAGACTGTGCAATCAGACAGACAATTTGTTGCTGGTTCTGCGGTGGAAGCTGGTGTATATCTTGGATGAAGGAACACTCTAGAAACAGATGGACCTCATCCTCAGGTGCCGCATTACACATCGAGCAGGTAGAAGGGACCGAAGCACCCCTGTTGGACAGCCTGCAAGCGGTTGGGAGGCCATCCTGAGCGATCTTCCAAAGAAAGTTTTTAACTTTCGGAGGTGTGTTAATCTTCCAAATCCAGGCATTGTGGTCTGGAAGTGGTGCCGACTGAGCTGTAATCAATTTGTATGCACTAGCCGTAGTAAACCAACCTTCCCTGTCCGGCCACCAGTATAAGCGGTCTTGCATAGTCGAGGTAGGTAGGGGGATATCCTGGATCTCCTGCACTATATCAATTGGGAGAGCTTCTTGAAGCTTTTCTGTCCACCACTTACCCCCCAGAATATAATCACTAACAATTTCGTCTTGATTGTATCTTTGAGGGCATTCTTCCCTATCTGATATAGGCGAGGTTGAGATCCAATTGTCTGTCCAAAACTTGATAGCTCGCCCATCTCCAACTGACCAAATAAGCCCCTCTTTAAACTTATCGATTAGAGCAGACAACTTGGACCATTGCCAAGAGCTAGATCCTTTGTTTTTGTAATAAAAAATACTGACAGAACGCAGGTATTTATGTCTAATCACTGACACCCATACATTACCCGGTTCGGCCAGAATTTTCCACAATAGCTTCATTTGAAGAGCCACGTTCATGTCGCTAGATTTTCGAATTCCCAACCCCCCACACTGCTTTGGTTTACAGATCCTGTCCCAGCTAATCAGCGGCCGGTACTGGAGATCCTTATTCCAAAAGAAAGATCGGTTTATCTGGTCGAGTTCTTTGTGCACAGCCGTAGGGAGCATAAAATTTTGCATAGCATATAACGGTTTAGCGGACAGGTTGGAGTTGATCAAGGTGGCACGACCTTGTTGGGAGAGGGCATTAGCCCTCCATTTTGTCAATTGTTGTTTCGATTTACAGATGATCTCTTCGAACGTGCTTTTAGTGACTCTTCCATTGATAATGGGACAGCCTAAATACTTTTCTATCGAATTTTCATTAGGGATATTGAGGCAGGTGCGTAGTTCGAGAAAACATCGGAAAAGCGAACACCGAGAAATACGAACAAAATCAACATCAAACAATGAGCAGAGATGCACAAAGCTGATGAAGATCGTCACCTAGTGCTCTGATACCATTTGAATAAACGAAAATCAGATCTCCAAAGATGAGATTGAGATCAAAACAGTGAAGGAAAGTCATGGAAGAACATGTAGAACTCCATCAAGAAAGAGAGAGTTTTATCCGGTTTGTTACAACTTTACCCAAAACTGAATTTCCCGCCTATTTGAACAACTGAAAACGGAGGCTTGCTCCTCAATTGAAAAGACCAAATTGCCCCTGCATTTACATCTAACATCATATACTAACAATATAAAATATGAAATTTTTTTTTATTAATTTTTAAAAATCATATTATACTTATTATTAATATCTATAATGTTATTTTTAAAAATTAATAAAAAAATTAATATTTAATATATAGTTTTTAGCTCTTAAAAAAACGTGATAAAAAGTTAAACGAGATGGATGAGGATGGAGTATTTTCTAGGCAATACTTATTACTACTTGGTCATTGAGAATTAATTATAGAATGCTTTGTCCACCAATAATCACCAACCACCTAGAGCCGGCTTAAGAGCATCAACAATCATGGGGTTACCTCTTCCCCTTTTTTATTTTCACCCCCTTATCATCATTTGACACTTCATTTATTTTTTTCTTTAAATAATTTTGTACTTTTTCTACATGTTCCTAAAAGGGTTACCTTACAACCATGGGGTAACCTTGTTTCATTACTTTTTCCATCTCATTAGTTTTATTTATAAATAAAATTAAAAAGTGCTTGATATTAATATTTTTTTTATTACATTAGATGAAAAATAAAAATAATAATAACATTATATTATAAGCAAATAACAAAAATAATTACATTAATGTATGAGAATGGAATATGAAAAAGAAGTGCAAACAATATAATAGGTCAAGATAAGTATATATAGGAAAAATTATACTCAAATTATGGAGAAAAATAAAATAAAATTAATGGTATAATTATTATTTGAAAATAATAATAATAAATATATAATATAAATACATTTGAATAATTAATATATCAAATAAATATAGTAATAAAATGGTGGGGACCACTTGTGGTGGAAGAGGTTACCTTAGAGCATCAACATTCATAGGGTTAGAGCATGAGCAACCATGGGTTTTAGCAACCTTAAGGTTGCTAAAATGTAAGCCCATGGTTGTGGCCTCTACCTTAAGGTAAGAGGTGGGAAGGGGTTACCTTGGTAGAGAGAGGTAACCTCTTCCCTTTTGTAATTTATTTTTTATTTTTTATGATAAAGTAGGTTTATATATTTCACATTTGAATTTATTAGTTGTAGTAGGATTTAAAATGAAATAAAAACATATTTATATTTCATTATTTTTTTAAATAAAATATCACATTGGTTAAAAAAAATTCTATAATTTGAGCCCAATTTTATCCTATATATAACCCCATCTTGATCTATTGTAGTTGCACCTATTTTCTTAACCATGGATC
The DNA here is from genome assembly GCA_037127255.1 of Persicaria tinctoria. Lineage (NCBI taxonomy): Eukaryota > Viridiplantae > Streptophyta > Magnoliopsida > Caryophyllales > Polygonaceae > Persicaria > Persicaria tinctoria. The sequence goes on along the minus strand of JBANSL010000007.1, from coordinate 10,270,061 downwards.
ACAATAATCCAAATACTCCACTCATTCCAAATATGTCTTTTGATCCAAATCTTCTCAAAAATCCTCAATTTCAAGTGATGTTGCAAATGTTTAATAATTCTTCAACACCCGAATATCCAAATTATATCCCACATAATCCTACCAATGTGTACAATCCTCTTTCTTTCTTTTTCCAAACCAACAACATTTTGAGCATTCTCCGGGTGTTCAAGGGAGTGCCACTCGAAGTCCAACCGAAAAGGGAAAGATATAAAGGAAAAAAAAAGTGAAAATAAATTTATAATGTTTTTAACTATTTTTTTATTTTAATCTAGATGTAATAAAATATACTTACATTAACTACTTGCTATTTTTATTTATTAATTCACAATAATATATGATGATACACATATAATAAAGGGAAAGATATAAAGGAAAAGAAAAAGTGAAAATAAATTCGGAAAGAGGTAAAAGGGGTTTCCCATGGTTGTAGAGGTAAACTTTTAGAAAGAGGTAAAAAAAGTAAAAATTATTTTACAGAAAAAAATAAATGAGTTGTAAAGTTGTGATTGGAAGATAGGAAAAAAAGGGGGAAATAGGTTACCCCATGGTTGCGGATGGTCTTACCCCATCCCTCTCTCTCTTCGTAATATTTTGACACCTCATTCTCCACTAACTCTACCACATCCTTTAAAAATTTCTAACTTTAATCCCACATCTATAAGTTTACCCCATTACTATTTTTTTAATTTTATTTATACCCCATCACATATTTTTAACCAATTAAAACTTAATCCACTTAATAAAAAAAATAAAACACCTTATTTTTAATATTTTTATAACACAAAAAGGGGATGGGGGAGGGGAGGGGTTTAACCCATCCTACTAGGGTTGTCCCTTCCCTTTTGATGGATTGGGATTAATCCCACACTCATAGGGCTCCCTTTTAGCAAGAGAGAGCGCTATGGGGGAGATAAACCCTATGAGTGTTGATGCTCTTAGTGGGAAGGGGTAACCCCTTCCAACCTCTTCCCTTAAGGTTTGGCTTGCAACCATGGATTTACTTTTTAAGACCTATAAGGTAAGTAAAACCCATGGTTGCACATGGTCTAAGAAACATCGGTTTCGGTTCGGATGATGCGGGGGTCCTATGTTGTCACGTGACATGCCAGAGATGGTTAAATACACTCGTTATTTTTATTATATAAAAAAAACAAATTGCATTAGGCAAGAATTAAGATTTTCTTCTTAGAGCATCTTCAATGGTGATATTCTAGTTGAGTATCATAATCTATTAAAAAAATAAAAAGTACAAAAATGGGGGAGAATCAATAAAGTGAGTACCATGTGTATGATACTCATCTCACATAATTATATTGGTTTAACAAAAAATCTGACATTTAATTTAATTTAATATTTTTATAAATTATTTATGGTACTCATAATATGGTCTTAATCACAAAATCACTGTTAACATCATTTCTTACCGATTATTAAAATGAAATCCCTATTAAAAGGTCGTAAAAAGAATCTAAATTATAGTAATAATTTCTTGCAATGAAATATATGTCATTTAATTTGCTTCTCTATAACATTGGTATACTTATATATTCGTAAAATCAAACATGTAATGTAATGATGAATATATTTGTTGAGTGATCCTCCAAATCTCTCACAAAGTGCTTCATATTCTAGTAATTGCATTGATGACTCTTAGATTGTTATTTTCAACAATTATTTATCAAATATCAGGATTAGTTGTAACCTTAACACTTAATCGGAATAATATAGCTTTCGTTTGTAGGACTATGTCATGTAAAATCTCCTTATTAAGATTGACCAAACTCAATATTCTTCATGGTACGTCCCACATAAGATTGACCTGAAAACTTAATAAAATCGTCAAAGTTTAATTTGCATAAATCTATTGGCGGTCTCTTTCAATGATCACGATGCTTAGATCGAGGTTTCTTATTAGTCTTAATCACTGATTTTGCCTCCCAAGTACCAACCCGCCAACCCCCAATGTATGTTGGAGGCTACACGAGAATATTTGTATTCCTATATTATCAATAAAATTATTCATAAGACTTTGAAGGCAGATAGAGATATTTGTTGGGATAAATAGTCATCCCACATTGATTGTGGGTGATATAACAAACTAAAATATAAGGTTGAGAGAAGTCCCTACATATTGGCTTAACGACTTCCGATTTGATATGACCCGACTCGGGATTCTCGAAATCTCACAATGTTTAACTCCTTACTTATCCCGCTCAACATCACTTTAATTTGGTGGAAGAACATTAAAAAGAAAAAAGAAAAAAAAAAAGAAAAAGTGTATGATTGTCATCCTCGTACCGGGAGTTACAAAGGCACCACTAGTTAGTACTGTAGTAGGTAAGGCATGAATGCACGATTTCCAAAGAAAACTCAATCCAAAATCAAATTGGAGGATATGAATAGAGACAATTGAATTATCATCATCGTCATCATTTATTAACGAAATAATGTTGCATATGTAATCTGGTGGACAATGGTATTTGGAAATAAGCTTTTGAGTTCATCTATTTTCCAGTTTTTGTTTTAGATCGCAAGGTTTGAAACTTTCAATTTGTCATTATTATTTTGAGTAAATTACACATAACCACCCTTAAATCAGGCTAGTTTTCACATAACCACCTATAAAAATATAAATTACAGAAAACCACCCATAAATTACATTTATTTTTAAAAGACCACTCATCCATTAAACCTCTATTTGTTTTGTTTGAAAACACTAAAATACCCCTAATCCAAACTTATTTTTTAAAGGAAAGACTAAGGTGGCAATTGCGCGAGTTGGGTCGGATTCGGTTAGTCGGGTTTCGGGTCATTCGGATTTCGGGTAATGTCTAATAATTTAATCATTTGGTTGGGTCGGGTTCGGGTTTCGATTGTCTTGTGTTTCAGTTATTTCGGGTTTGGATTGTCTCAAGTTTTCATTATTTCAATATTCATTTTAAAAATCTTACTAGAATCTATATTAAAATTTGGGTTATATTGGGTTTCGGTTATAAGGGTTCGAGTCTTAATGGGTTTCGGTTGAATCGGGTTCGGTTCATTCGGATTTGGGTGAGTTTTGGTTAACGGTTATTCAGATTTCGGGTCCAAAATGGCCCGGGTTGGGTCGATGTTTAGGACAATCGGTTCCAAAATACATACAATAACCCTAGAGCTAGTAAAACCCGAACCGAACCCGAAAACCCAACCCGGTTGACCCGAAACCGATTGTCCTGAACACCGACCCAACCCGGCCCATTCTGGGCCCGAAATTCGAATAACCGATAACCGAAACTCAACCAAATCCGAATGAACCGAACCCAATTCAACTAAAACCCATTAAGACTCGAACCCTTATAACCGAAACCCAATATAACCCGAATTTTAAGAAAGATTCTAGTAAAAAAATTAAAATGAATATTGAAATAATGAAAACTTGAGACAATCCAAACCCGAAATAACTGAAACCCGAGACAATCGAAATCTGATACAACCGAAACCCGAACCCGACCCAACCAAATGATCAAATTATTAGACATTACCCAAAACCCGAATGACCCGAAACCCGACTAACCGAATCCGACCCGACTCGCCCAATTGCCATCTCAGTCTTTTCTTTAAAAATTAAGTTTGAATTAGGGGTATTTTAGTCTTTTCAAACAAAATAAATAGAGGTTTAATGGATAGGATTGGGTGGTCTTTTGAAAATAAATGTAATTTATGAGTGGTTTTCTATAATTTATAATTTTATGAGTAGTTATGTGAAAACTAGCATAATTTAAGGGTGATTATATGTAGTTTATTCTATTATTTTTGAAGAAGCATTTGAGAGAGTGGGTCCCAACCCAAGGATTGGCACACGCACTAGGAAGTTGAAATGTGCTATCTTGCCGGTGCAAATCCTCTGCCCCAAACCACTACCTCAACTCCCCTACCCCACAAAATTATTTTACTTCTAAATTAATATTAAAAAAATTAAAAAAATATATTTAGCTTCTACATACTTATGATAACATATTTGAAAAAAAAACCCTTAAAAAATCAACTTATATATTTTTATAAAAAATATATAGTAAACTCATATCTTTTTAAAACTTAAAAAAATCTTTCTATCTCTTGTGAATTATTATAATTTTTGTAAGTTGATTTTTTAAGATTTTTTTTTCAAATATGTTATCATAAGTATGTGGAAGCTAAATATTTTTTTTTTAAATTCCTTTGGTGGTCCCTAACCTTTAAGGGTTAGCCATTATTGGTCCCTAACCTTTTTAAGTGTTACTTTTAGTCCCCAACCTTTTACATATTGCTACTATTTGGTCCCTAACCTTTTTAAGTGTTATTTTTAGTCCCTAAACTTTTACATATTGCTACTATTTGGTCCTTCCGTCTATTTTCTAGTTAAATTAAACGATAAAATTATTTAATTTTCTAAATAAATCCGAGAGAGATTAGAGAAGGGTTAGAATTACAAGCAAGACCGTCCAATGAATTTTAGGGGCCCCGTTCAATATTACCCTAATCTTAAAATATTTGTTTTTTTTTTCCGACTTGCTAATTATTAAAAAAATATTTTATGTGTAATTTTTATCCTATTAAAAAATGTGTCAACAAGTTAAGCATCTACTATTTTGATATGAATCTATATCTATATCTATATCTATATTATACTTTAAATGATAAGCAATTTTGCCACATGTCCTATCCATGGTCAAAGTTATTTTTTGAAATATTATTTACATAATATCATTTATTAAATGTATATTTTCTAAATGAAAAACTATTTTAGTTATTGGGAATTTGGGCTTCCTTATTAACTATTTTTATTTGTTATTTTAATACAAACTCTAATCGTATTAGAGTATAATTTATTGTATTTTAAGATTTTCCACATATATATATTCAAAATTTTATTTGTAAATTATAACTTCACACAATGAATGAGTTTTTAATGTGAAAATACTATAACACACATCTATATGTATTGATACACAATCAAAAAGTTAAAATATATGACTTAAAATGTAATAGGAAGAAGTCCTATATTTTAAGATTCCCAATAAATGATATTATGTAAATAATATTTCCAAAAATAACTTTGAACATGGATAGGACATGTGGCAAAATTGCTTATCATTTAAAGTATAATATAGATATAGATATAGATTCGTATCAAAATAGTAGATGCTTAACTTGTTGACACATTTTTTAATGGGTTAATAAAAACTACATAAAATATTTTTTTAATAATTCGCAAGTCGGAAAAAAAAACAAATATTTTAAGATTAGGGTAATATTGAACGGGGCCCCTAAAATTCATTGGACGGTCTTGCTTGTAACCCTAACCCTTCTCTAATCTCTCTCGGATTTATTTAGAAAATTAAATAATTTTATCGTTTAATTTAACTAGAAAATAGACGGGCGGACTAAATAGTAGCAATATGTAAAAGTTCAGGGACTAAAAGTAACACTTAAAAAGGTTAGGGACTAAATAGTAGTAATAGGTAAAAGGTTGGGGACTAAAAGTAACACTTAAAAAGGTTAGGGACCGATAGTGGCTAACCCTTAAAGGTTAGGGACCACCAAAGGAATTTACCCTTTTTTTTAATATTAATTTAGAAGTAAAATAATTTTGTGGGGTAGGGGGTTGGAGTAGAGGATTTGCACCGCTTACTTGCACGGGTGAGTATGAGAGGTTTGAGTTGGGTTAATCGGATTTTAGTTTTGGGTTACATTTATTTTATATAATATTAATAATTTGGGTTGTGTGGCTCAGGTTGATTTGAGTTTTGGTTGTCAGATTAGGGTTCGTACGAGGCGGATTAATAAACTGACTAAAATTATAAACATGATAAAATTTATAAACGGTTAGTAAAAGTAGTTAAAATTTTAAACAACAAGATAATATTCGTAAAGGGCACAAAGGTGTTTTAATTGTGATAAATAAATAAACAATGCAAAAAGAGTGTGTTGATTTTTGTCGTTAAAAATTTAAACATCAAAAAAGCACCTTCCATTAGCTCTTTTTTTAACTCAAATTTTTAACTACTTTTAACTATTTTTTGCCATCCATACCCTTTTAACTTATTTTTTAAAAAAACTTCAACTTCTACTTATTTTTCAACTGTTTATTTTTCGCAACCATACATACCCTAGGTATTTTATGTTTTGATATTTCGAACCTCGTTAAATGTAGTTATTATGATCTAAGCGTGTGTTAATAATCGAGTGTGTCAATTTATGCATAATCCTAATGTGACGCATTGGATGGCTCATTCTCCATTACCTAAAGGGGTCTATTTCGGCCGGTCTCTACTTGTAGCGGGTGCTTGATAGTCGTCTAGTAGCGTATTCCAATGCTGGGTGTAGGGATGGAAATCACCCGTGGTGACCGACTCACCCAACCCATCCGACCCGATTGTACGGGTGAAAATCCGAAAAAAATCGGGTGATGGATGGGTGATGGGTCGGGTGATGGGTGATATGTTTTTCACCCATTACCCGACCCGCTTAACCACCCGTCAACCCACTCGATTATTTTTTAAAAAATTCTAGTTTTTTTTTTTAAAAAATATAGCCTAACATAACTACATGTTTTTTCCTTTTTCTAATTCTAGCTTCTCTATTCTCTAATTGTTTTTGTGCAAAAAAATATAAAAAAATATATACTTAATTTATTTAACTCCTCATCTCCTCTTTTAAAAAAAACTAGTATGATCCCCGCGCCATGACGCGATTCTTTATAAAAAATCTTACTAATATATTTAATTAATATTATAACATAATTGTAAGAGTTCAGATAATTAAATATTTTGAATTAAACTCAGGGGTAGAGAAAACGATTGAAGTAGTATATATAGATATATATTGATATAGATTACTAATATTAATTTTATGTTTTCTTATTATTAATTTTATGTTTTCTTATTATTAATTTTATGTTTTGAATTAATCCCATTGTTTTTAGAGAGAAAAAACTAATAAAATTATAATTTACGCTAAGATCAATATTTTGAATTAAGCCCAATAGTTAGTAAAATTAAAGAAAAAAGAGAATTAAAGGAAAAAGAAAAAAAATAGAATTAAAGAAAATCAAAGAAAAATGGCAAAAAAAAAAAAAAGGATTGGTCGAGACTCCTAAAATTCCTCTAAGCTTAACACGACATCGTAAACTCTTCTAAATTAAGAGTTTATATAGATATAGATTATTTTATTTGTTTTGCTTACACTACTAGATAGAATGTTAGCGATTTCGCTCATTTCAACGACTTAATATTTAGTGTATTAAGACATGATTTAGCCAAATTGTTTTTTCCTTTTTTTTTTTTTAACTACGAGTTTAGCAACGGACTAAAATTCATCTCGTTTGATTTGATATTAAACTTTTAATGCTAACTTTGTAAGATGAGGATAATGATATAATGTATGAATAAACCTTTTTTACAATTAATAAGATTTTCACGTTGACGTGGTTTGTGAAATTATCAAAATATGATCGATTTCTAAGTATGCCTGATGACTTTTTTTTTAATTTACTTCACCCGATTACCCACCCGGCTCACCCGATTCACCTGACGGATCGGGTGATGGGTGAAATATTAGATGGACGGGTGATGGGTCGGGTGAATTTTTTTTCTGACGGGTCGGGTGGAAAAATGGCTCCACCCATCCAACACCCGACCCATTTTCATCCCTAGCTGGGTGTCCTTTTGATCCAGATGATTGCCGGTCTCCGCATGGTTTCACCATTTATTTTGGTGGAAATCTAATAAGTTCGGCCTTGAATAAGCAAAAGGTTGTTGCCCAATATAATCTAGCACCGAAGCCGAGTATAGGGCTATTAATTGCCTTCACTTCTGCAGAGTTGATTTGTGAAAACATTAGTGCCACTTTCCTATCCGATAATTCGGTCTTTCACCAACGCTCCAAGCACATCAAGAATATTGACTACCATTTTGTCAAGGAACAAGTTTTTGCAAGTAAACTTGTGGTTCGTCATGTTCGGTCTCTTAACCATATTGCGGATATATTCACGAAAGCCATTAGGACACACCGGTTTCAAACCCTTAGTTCCAAACTGCATATTCATTCCCACTCATGAGCTTGCGAGGGCATGTTAAAATATTAGATAAATACAATTCGTTGTATATCTTTTATTGTATCTTCAGTTTAGATCGTAATCTCTTGTAGTTATCTAGATCCTATCATCTAGGACTTAGTTACACTCTTGTAATCCTATTTAACGTCATTCAATCAGTAGAAGAAAAGCACCTTCCTGCACTATCTTTCTGGAAACTTGCAAAAAAATAGCCCATCTTTAATTGAGCTTGTTCTCCATGTATAGTACTCCCTCTGTTAATTAAAACTTGTCGTTTACTATTCATGCACGTTTTTTTAGAACGATATAAAATATTAACTTTTTTTAAATTTGTTTTTATAAATTCATACTTAATAGTATTAAGTATGGTATTATTTTAAAAAATTATTAAAAAAGTTAATATTTTATATAGTTTTTAACACCTAAAAATGCGTGCGTGAATAGTAAAACGTCAAGTTTTAATTAACGGAGGGAGTATTAAGTATTGACAATGCAGAAAATAACAAATTGGTTAGGAAAGATATTTTGATCTTTCAACAAATAGCCCATATAATTTACATAAAAATATTACATGTTTCCAACTATTCAATTGTACAATATCCTTGGCGACGATGAAGCCTTTGGCTTCACATGGGTAAGAGTACAACTTAATTGGCTAGCCTTGATTGCTAGAAGCAAGATAGCCCAATTGTAAATCTTTTGGATAGAAATGGGCCTGGTGAGACCCACTTTCATTGTGGTCTTTTAAGTTATGCCCTCTTTTTTTTTTTTGATCCTTTCCAGTTCAAGTGGGCTTTAACCTACTCTACATCTGGATCGGATTACTGTAGGCCCATTAAGGGGTTGACCCTCCCACTCACAAGCCCTCTTTATGGTTGTAATTTTGTAAATCTTGTTATATTTCATGGCTCACCACGGAAAAGAAAATAAAATTTGGATAGGCTGGATACACTAAAATTTTCATATATTTATAATTTTCATTAACAAAAATATTATTCTAATAAAAAATATATAAATTTTGCTTATTTTTTTATCTGCTCTTTTAATTTTTTAAAAAATAGGGCGGGTTGGAGCGGACCTCAGCCCGACCCTAGTTATGTGCTTGTGACCTTGCCTAAGGGTAAGGCATGAAATACCCATTTTACCCTTGTAAATTGAACTCTAACTTCATATATGTTTTTTCATTTTTAAAATTCTATATTATTTTAGTGAAATATCTTTTTTTGCCCTTAAAAGTTTAAATTTAAAAATATTATTATTAAATTTTCCTTTCAATGTCGATCTATTTAGGTCTTTTCAAAATTATAATTTGTGATTTAAAAATAATAATTCAATCCACCCTATTTTATGTTTTTAAACTAAAGTACCCATATTACAACTTGTAGAATTTTTTTATTAGTTTAATAAACTACCCACAATTTATAATAATCTACCCTCTTGTTCAAAAATCAATAAACTAATTATCCAAAATAGGAAAAAGAAACTAGGAACACATTAAAGAATAAATATAATGATAGGAGAATATGGGTAATTTTCAAATATCACACCATGACAAGGTTATAGTACTAACTCTTAAAATAAAAGAATTTTCGCCAAAGTGTCACAATTTATGTCACTCCTCTCATTTTCACATAACTCGTATGCAAAAGGATTATCTACAACCTTATATACAACGCTATATCTTACACAAAATTATTTAACTTATAACTCTATAATACAAAACTTTTTAAAATTTATATTTATAAAAAAATTGATGAAAATACATGTTTTATATATTTATAAAGTTATATTGCAATATAAATTATATTTCATTTATGTAAAAAATTTAAAAGATGATTTCTTACCAAATTTTTATACAAACATATATTAATAATAGTTTGAAACATAAATATAATTTTGATTTTTTTTCATTTTAGGATTTGATCTTCCAAGTAACCAATCCAATTTGGTATTATTAGAATTACACAACTTTGCATTTATGTCATTGGAATCCTTATTTATAGAGAGAAAATAAAAGATTTCATACGTTTTGATTGTGAAGATTGATTATGCATTCTAAGATCGAGATGTCATTATGAAGTTCATGCCACTGCAACGGTTGTTGAACCTAAACCTTACTCTTATATTATGTTTTGGTTCTTTACTATTGTAAAATGTCATACTATTGTCTTTGTCAATACATCCATAGATAATTAGACTCGTTTTTTTACATGAAAAATATTCGAGAAGATGCCTGATCCCTCGAGAAACCGACGAATTGACGGATGGACTAACTGTCATGATATATAATAAGAAAAAACATAAAACATAAAAAAAAGGTGCAACAACAGTAGGTTGAGATGCGACATAACAAAAGGTGGTGCATAGACGAAACGAAGACCATCAAGTCGAAGAAGCACATGAAGAACCAAGTCAAGCACCACAATGATAGCACTGTTGGCCATCGGTAAATTAGAACTCTATCTGTTGTGGACAGTGAAGACGAAACTCCAAGGAAGCACCTCCTGAAAACATAGTTGTGCTGAATGCACTACCACGACCCCGACTAGTTCGAACTTAGGACGCCACGTCTTCAACAAACCTGAAGAATACCTAAGACCACCAAAATCACAAACATAGAAAAATCCGACCAAGCTTTCCATCGGCAATACCTTCTCTTTACCTAGGAACCATCCACTCCACTGCGCGCCATCTCCCTTGTAGCTCTTGATGTTGCCGGTGATGGACCTTGGCGGCGGCATATGGTGATGCCAACACCCAACATCCCAAAGTTATCACCATGGCCGCCTTTAGGCTGCCAGCAAATGAGCCACTCTAATTGAACCAATACTTAATACATGAACAAAAAAAATCTCATAATTTGATGATCGAAACTGAAAATCAAGAGGAGATGTTGTATATTCTAAGATTGTGTTCTTGAATTTTGTCAGTATCATGTCTAATTTAAACCATATAACTAGCTTCCATTTCCAAATGACATATTAGTCATAACTCATAAGGAAGGTACGTTACTTTTGAAAGTTTATATACAATTGTAAAGGATCTAATACATACCCGATGTAGAAAGAGATTGTCCGGATTTGATATTATAGGCGAGAGTCGAGGTCATACGAGGCACTAACTCATGCCAACTAAGTCCATTTAGGTCTCTTGTTCTCACTTAACCACTAAAATAAGGGCTTTTTAAAATTAGAACTTGACTTTGCTCAATTGCAAGAGATATGCACAACTTCAAGTAGTCGAGTGTCTTCGATGTCTCAATGTTGTAATATTTTATCAGAAAACTTAAAGAGATGTGAAAGGAAAAATTATGATTGCAGTCTTTGCAGAGCCATGGATTAATTTGTGGACTTAAGCGAAAAGCCACATAAACATCGATGCATATCCTACCAAACGGTTCATTTATGATTAACTCCTTTGATTGATAGGCTCACTTCGGTCAATTGAGGCCGGTGAAGCTCGAGAACTTTATAGCAGAAACACCTTTACAAAATGCTACTGATCAGTTACACACCTGATTTTGACCTTCGATTCACCTTCTTGGAGTTCCGACTTAGAGTTTCTGACTCTCGTATGAAAGGATGCTCTGATTGTATAACCGTGGTTGACACCCCCAAATATTCCCAAACATTCGCCTTGTATTCAAAAAAAAAAAAAAAAACTTTACAAAGTGCTACTAAGTTTGTTATGTCAAAAAAACAATTTACCCAATCTATCTACAAAGACTAGACTTTTGATCTATCTTCATATAGTTTGATCATCAAAAGTTTTATCTAGTAGCCTGGCAGTGGCAGAGCCAGGATTTCGGTCAAGGGGTGCTGATTTTTTTTTTTTTTGTGAAATATTTTTTTTGGTGTATGCTTATTAAGACGAATGTTTGGATTTTTTGAAAAAATAGTCCTTAACCTTTAGCACTTGTTTCATTTTGATCATTAACCTTTGAAACGTTCAAAAATAGTCCTTAGCCTTTTCATCTAGTTTGATTTTAGTTCTTCACCTTTCAAACATGGCAAAACAGTCTCAAGCTTACACTTTTTATTTGTTTTAGTCCCTGATTTTAAAGACATTATTAGACACTATTACCAAAAACCACCCAAAATTTATCATAATGTATATAAAATCATTTATACAAAGAAAAATTAGTACATAAAATCATTCAACTCTATTATTTTAATTTTAAAAAACACCCAGGCTCATTTAGTGTTTAAATTAACAAGATTTGGTGTAGTTAAGGTAAAATTATATTTAAAAATTAATAAAAAGTTCATATTTTATAAAGTTTTAACTCCTATATTTTATAAAGTTTTAACTCCTTAAATGGCGTGTTAAAAAGTCAAACAACATCTATTTCTGAAAAAAGGTAGTAATAAAAGTAAAATTACACCCAATCAATAAAAATACTACTAAATGTAAAATTATAGTACTAAATTAAAAGAGCTTGAATGTTTTTTAATTCAAATAATATACTTGAATGATTTTATGTATTTTTGTTGTATAAATGATTTTATATACATTACGATAAATTTTGGGTGGTTTTTGGTAATTATGTAATAATATTTTTAAAATTAGGGACTAAAACGAATAAAAATGTAAGCTTAGGGACTGTTTTGCAATGTTTGAAAGGTTAAAGACTAAAATGAAACAAGATAAAAAGGTTGAGGACTATTTTTTAACGTTTCAAATGTTAGGGACCAAAATGAAACAAGTGCTAAAAGTTAGGGACTAAAAAGGCAATTTACCCTTTTTTTAATGATTTTTTGTATTTAATTAGTTGACTGTAACAAAAAAAAAAAGATAAACAAAAAAATATAGAAAAAAAATCACGAAGAGTTAATTTTATAAAACAATATTGAAATAAAAGGTATATATAATGTAAACATAAATATGCCATTTTTTTAAGGCAAATTTGCACAAATATACCACTTTTGGTATACTTTTAATGAATTTTTTTTATCCTTTTCATCCGGTTGTAAGTGACTAAAGTAAAAAAAAAAAAAAAGACTGGAGGTGTGATGTGTCAGGGGAAAATTGTGTGGAAAAGGGGATGGGAGAGAGGATTATTCCATGTGCATTAAACACTGCCCCCACATGCATTAAATACAGAAACATTTTCCGCCTAAAAATAGCAGGGAGAGATGGTTGGGAGGGAAAGGAAAAGAACCGACATTGAAGCAGATTGAGAAGCAAATGTGGTCCCAGTTAGCAGTTATATGTCAAACAATAGGAAACACGGGATAACAACCGATTATTACATGCCACGCAAAGGGTGACACGTGTCAAATCCAAAAAGCGTATATCAACGAAAATGGGTAAGAAAGCTTACCATATTTGTTTTACGTGCCAGATAAAATTAATGTGCCAGTTATTATGTTTTACGTGCCACCAACATCTAAACTCGTACCATAAAAATAAAATTCCATGCCAATGATATTTCGATGCCTACGAATTGTTAACAAATCCATGAAGTCCACGAATCATACGATGGGGAATCTTAAGTTGCTGGCACGATTTAGCTTTCGGTCGACACACAATATTAAGTTGTTGGCACGTATTTCGTATTGGTTGGCATGCAACTGATTACCGGGTTGTCTGTATTTTCGATTTTTATTCAATGACATCACTTCCATTTTCCCTCTCCCCTCTGCGAAAAGTTGATTCCCCCCTCTCTCATATGCATTTAATATTCTTCTATCTATCTCTCTCCATTTTTCATGTAAGGATTCCTCTCTCTCCCTCTCTCCTCTGCCACCACTTGCAGACCTCTCCTCTGCCCTCCACCTCCTTTCTCTTTCCTCCCCCTCTGAGCCCTCTCTCCTCTGCTCACCCCACCGGCTACTTTTGCAAAAAATGTGACCCATTTCTACTTTTGCAATTTTTCATGGGGGGGGGGGGGTTGTTAGTTTTGCAAATGGCTATGGGTTTTGGTATATTGGGTGTAATTCTCTCTTTTTTTTAATGAAATTGTTGATTGAAACAAAAAAATATACAGAGAAATTAAGAAGAATTAATGATATAGTAAAAGAACCATGAGGAGGAGGGTCAAGTCTAGGAGTCGCATTTCTCTACCAAGCAAGGTGAGAGACTGATTTCACGCTAGTGGTACGTCACTCATGAGCTCCAACCAAAGCAAATGGGATCACCTGTGCCAAAATCGTCTGCCCCTTGAATGCCACTCCCCACACCCCGAATTTTTTTTTAAAAAAAAATTAGAATTTGAAAAAATTAAGAAATGGATAAAGGGCGGAGTGGATTGAGAGATCGAGGGTACAGGGAGACATGGAGGGTTTCAGGACAATAGATCCGCCCCGGAACCAAAGACCTTATAGATTTTTTTATACAAGATGATGATTTGGGGGTAGTTAACCGCGGTTAAACCACTGTTCAAGGACATCCCGCCGAACTGCATCAGCACACTGAGCAGGAATACAGACGTCGACGAAGCGTGAGGAAAGACCCATATGAGCAAGCAAATTAGCCACACGGTTCCCCTCACGGAAGGTATGAGCAAAGGAGACGCCATCAAACTCACGACAGAGACCCATAACATCGGAGATCGTCGGTTCAATCTCCCACGGACACTGCCAAACCCCCTTCAAAGCATTGATCACCTTCAAACTATCCCCCTCAACCTCAAGGCTGGAGTAGCCTCGCCTCGCAGCTTCCTGCAAGCCAGTTAGAAGGCCAAAACACTTAACACGATCCACTGACACCATACTGTGATCCTGGGCACCGCACAACAGAACCTCTCCATGTCAATCCCTTAGTACAAATCCGGAAGCTGCACGACCCAAACCGATGTTCGCACCGTCGAAATTTAGTTTAACGACACCTTCATGAAGTTTTTTTTCCATTTTCTGCCTTTTCGTTTTGTTTTGACAAATATTATTCCTGCTACTGTCTTTATCGTTTTCTAGATCCTTTGTTTGCGCTCTTCTCCTGGGTGGGTGTATCAGGCATAAGGGAAAAGCTAGTGAAATTGAAGCTATATATTTATATTCCCATTCCTGTTCTTGTCTAATTCCTATGTATGTTTAATTGTTTATACTACAAACTAAATTGAATCTAGCCTAGCTTATTCATAAATGAAATTGAAAATACAAGAATATTAAAAAAACTAAAAATACATTTTAATACAAAAACAAGGAGGAACACATCTTTAATCTCACTTTTACATCCAGTGTCATTAGTCATTCAAGGGATCATGCATAAACATCCACGCCAAAAAGACATGAAACACCCAAAACTAAAATAAGATTCTAAGCAATTAATAGGCTAACAACATGAACTAATGTAGCTTAGACTGTCTTCATTTTTAGGTGCCAAGCTTAGATGGCCTATAAAAGGGCAAATAAGGACGTTACACCATTAGCTATCCTGTGTTTAACTCATCAATCAGCGCCATTATAAGTAAAAAAGCATCGTATTTAGCGTGACAAAACACATCCTTGATAAAGTACTGTGGTTATGAAAAGATTTTGGTGTGACATATACATCTCAAAACACTACAAGTAGGTTAATTGGTGTGTAACATTGCTTTTCATGATGATTGCTGATAATTGAGAGAGGTATATATTTCTGTGGGCTATCCAGTACTGTTGTTGATGAAGATCGATGGATATGAAAGGTGCTCTTGTTTTTGTGCCCATATATTATTGTGAACATTGTTATGTGGATTGGATTTATGCCAAAAACTACATGTTCCTTGGCTTCAACTTTAATTTCCGGATTTACTGGTTTGGACTTATATAATCATTCATTCTTGAATCCATATATCAGGTTTTGCCCCCATTCAGTCCATCACTACTCACTAGGCTATAGCAGCTCTGAGATGTGTACATATGAAGGGACCTCCAAGATATGCTTTCGCCAAAAAGATGGCGATGCAGACCTCCTAACTACCACAATAATTTTACATAGGCCTTTCCTTGGATCCAAAAACATATGTAACTGTATGCAGATTGCAATGCATATGGCTGTGCTTGTCGGTGGTCGCGATAGGCCAGTTTTGGACCTTTTGGTCGACCTAATTTCCTCTTCATTGCCATTACAACTACACGCGCATTCCACCATGTTGATTTTCGATCAGATGCGTTGGCACAAGTCTCTTCTCTCGCTTGAATTGGCTAGAGGCTGATCTCGAATTTGAGCCTTGAAATCGGTGACATTCGTTTTACCGTCTTTGTTGGATATACCCGATCGATGTGGAATGGACAAAATTACTTGGAAGAAGCTAAGAAAACATAATGATGTGTTGGAAGAAGGTACGTACACAGAGCATTCAAATTGAAGGAAGGAGAGGTGTCGTATTCGTTGGCAACTGTTAGCCGCGTGCACTGCTTTTACTACTTCTACTTTACAATGTCCCTTTCACCCACACAACCCTATCCTTGGATCCTTGGATGTGCTGTGCTGCTTAACGGCTTTCTTGACTTGGTAGAATATTAACAAGTGCAATATGCACTTTAACGGACGGATTTTGGGTCCGTTTCAAACACAGTATCATACATGTCTAGTAATCATTGTAATTTGTGAAAAAAATATACGGACGATTCCTAGATCCGTCCATGTTTTGGGGTCTTATAGGACGGATACATGATCTGCCCTTTCTTTCTTCTACTTCTTTTTTTTTATCAAGGACGGATCCATGACCGACCCTTTTTTAGCCTTGTCTTTTTTTTTTTTTTGCTTTTTAATCTCTTAGGCCGAATCCTTGATCTGTCCTTAAAAAAAAATTTATTTTTTATTTTACAACAAATGGATTGTATTTTTTTTTCCACAACTTTCAATGATTGCTGAACAGGATCCATCCGTATAACAGGATTGTTCTCCACTTGTGTGAGTCGTCCCACATCGGTAATATGGTTGACGACTCCTCCGTTGATTGACGACTTGTATTGGAATGTGGTTGTCCCACATCGGTAATATAGAGAATGTTTGAACAACATATAAGAGCATCTGCACCGAGGAGCAAAACCACCCCATTTGCTTGAGCATTTGGTGGGGTTCTATTCATTTGCTTAAGCAAAATCATTTCAGAACTCGCACCGGTCTTGAATTGTTTGAGCAATCAAACATTTACATTTGCTTCACCAATCACTTGAGCAAAATTTGCTCCAACGCTTGCTTGATCAAGTAGTAATATCTTGTCTTCTTTTTTGCGTTTTCTTTTATTTTTATTTATATAAATGGGTTTTGACTCGTCATTTGCTTGAGCAATGGATGTGTGAAATTTTGTTTTACTTGAGCAAAAATTGCTTGAAGCATTATTTGCTTTTGGACCCACCATTTGCTTGAGCAAATAGTACAATTTATGGGTGCGGATGCTCTAAGGTTGAAGAGTTACTCTCGATCTCATTGCCAATTGGTTTTGAGATGGAACCTCGTTGGGTTTATGTGTTGTTTGAGTCTCCCGTATGTGGGTCCGCACACACGACCTCCCTCCAGCTTGTCTTAGCTCCACCGGACCCAGCTGAGTTAACAACTTTTATAAATTGGTCCTTCAACCAATTTTTCGGCCTATTGGGTTACCAGACAATTTATTGTTTGATAAAATAAAACCTTCCATATGTGCATCCTCAGCTTAACATATGGAGAAATATGCTGCACAACATAACCAAAATCCTTGAACTTGAAACAAACAATTCCTACAAACCCCCAAAATGATTTCAAATCGATCAATAGCTTATCTCCAAACTCAAACAAAATGATTTCAAATCAATAGCTTATGGAACAAAACCCCCAAAATTTACAATCAAAACTCTTTGCTTGTAGAGATCTAACTAGTGCTTCCAAACCCGAAGTTTCAACCGCAAAAAATCCAATTTCGGGGGAGCCAAACACTGATATATCACAATCAACCACACAAAATAAACGTTCTACAAGGCCACAACCTGTAATCCTGCATCATCCCCGACGATTAGCATCTATGGTTAGATACAGTCCATATATTTATATATATGATCATCCTTTGAAGGGGAATTGAAGTTTTTATGCATTAAAAACAAATAATTTCCGGATTTATAAAATCCTAAATTGTTAAATTTTGGTGTGGGTATTAGTTACTCCACATTTGTACTCACTTGAAGAGATTCCATGGAAGTTCAACTTTGAACAATACATGCATGAAAATCGCTAGAGTTCACATTCTTTTTGGCTTTAGCACAACTTACCATTAATTAGAGGTGGACGTATTGCAACATATTAAGCAGGGCAGAGCTAGGGGGTCCTGGGGGTCACATGCCCCCTCCCATACGACGAACTACCTAGTTGTATTCTCCTCGTCGATAACTTCGTTTTGATATATAATACGCCCTAATCCGATATCTGAGTAAACAGTTATGAACGTTTAAAAATTGAAGGTATATTAATCCCTTTAATTTTGTTTCAATAGACTATAATCTTTTTATATTTTACTTAAATTAACACTCACATATTATAATTCATCTCGAGAGCTTCGAAATGAGAGGTTATACTAATCATTTCGATAATTAGATAAGAAGTTACGCAAGTTTAAATTTTTTTATATTTGATTATATATCCATTATTGTATGTTATGAGTACACCAAGTTAAATATTGACTAGGGTTGTTATTCGAGGCAAACAAGTCTAGTTGTTTGATTATATTTAACTCGTTTAGAAACGATTCGAGCTCGAGTCGAACCTATATTTGAACTTGAGCTCATACTCAGCTTGTTTAGTAAATGAACGAGCTTGAGCTGAGTTTTTTTTTTCTAAGTATTATGCAATCTTACTTCCTAATGAGTCATGACATAGTAACTTAAAAGAAAATTTGCAAATTTCACAAAATTCGTGCTATTTGAGTTTCAATCGAGCCGAGCTGAGCTTTGAATCGAGCATAAAAATGTGCTCACAATAAGCTCACTTTGTAAATGATGCTCGAGCCGAGCTTTTATTGAGAAAAAGTTGAGCCGAGCTCTAGCTATTCAGCTAATATAACAACCATAATCTTCGCTTAATGTTTATAATATTGCATTTCCTACACTTATTTAGTAAAAAAAATTCCGGATATTTCATTTACATATTTATATTTCTTTTTTTAGGCGCGAAAAAAATATTAGTGTTTATCATAAACCGATGACATTTTATCTTAAAATAACATCATTTATTATTGTATTATATATAATTTTTATGCAAATTTAATCCAAAACTATATTGCATGTACAATTGTACCCCCTCCAAAAATTTTATGGCTCCGCCACTGGTATTAAGGGTGAAAATAGTCATACTATCTCCGTAGGATCAAACACTTCATGTTGGTGAAGTGGGTGAGTAGTAGGGGTGGGCACATATTATTATTATTATTATTATTATTATTATTATTATTATTATTATTATTATTATTATTATTATTATACCCATTTAGAGCTACGAGAGGCAAATAGCTAAATACGGTATTCTTCTCAACTATCAATCGATAATGAGACAGTATCTGGTGAATCTCGTCTCAATTCCTTTCCGTTCGGATCTAGTAAGATCCGAACTGTTTATAATTAATTATACATGATTCCATTGTATGAATTACAATTCCTTGCACTGTTTGCAATTTTTTATTACAAAAAATTCAAGTATCCCACCCTAAATTCTATCGATAAACATGCCCTAAGCATCCATATATATGTCACAAACTAGCCATCAACATGGATATGTGATCTAAAAATGCCGACCAAGTCTTGTCTAATCGTCTCATTAATTTATACACTGATGCACTCGAATCTCTACTGATCTGCATATATAGGACCAAACCACCAATACCTGGTCTCATGAAGCTCATCTTTGATACAACCTTATTGCGCAGGTATCCTTTTGAGCTATGCCTACATATTTATCTGGCTATTCTCGTCTCTAATATCATAAGACCATGTATTAGACCTTATGATCTTTTGACACGTTAATTTGACCATCCAAGAATTAGTGTTCGGTTAAAAAAAAGCCATTCAAGAAGTAGTGTTTTTTCATACGAGAAACCTATATTTGACGGTATATAAACTCTGGGTATGCAACCTAGTCGATAAGAGTCAAGGTAAATCGATTTGTGTCGATCAGTTCGATCATTAGTAAGGAGTAGACATGGTCACGGGTCAAGGGTCGGGCGGGCCGACCCGTGACCCGTCGGATCAGGGTCCACGGATCCGAGGGTCAGTTTGGGTTAAAATAAAAAAATGATATCTTTAAATTCAAACTTTCAAATTCAAGACAGAATTGCGTGGGTTCACCAAGAAGCTTTGACTTCTCGATCTCTAAAAACCTAGAGAGAGAAGTAGTCTTCACCCACCTTTCAACAACAACCCCAACAACAAGTACTGCAAGAATCACCTACTACCATTGGGGAACAATCGAGATTAGTCTCAACCCCAATACCTTCAACAACTCAATAACTACAAATTGGGGAACAACCGAGATTAATCTCAACCCCAATACCTTCAACAACTCAATAACTACAAATTGGGGAACAATGAGATTAATCTCAACCCCTTGTTTACAAAACAACATTCTCAAAGAGACAACCTCTCTTTTTGTTGATTTCAACAATGGACAACAACAATCAATCAATATCAAGTCTTCTTAATCACCATCTGCTCACCATCCACCACAAACTCCAAAAATTCAGATTTCTGGAAAAAAACACAAAGCCAGCCCCAAAACGTACAGAAGCTTAATCACACAAATGAAGAACGATATGAACTTGATGAGTGATGAGTCTAACACCGTCATCACCATCTCCGGACTCCGATTGATCCGTCCCGTCACCGCTATCCTTCGCCCTGGACTTGTCTCGCTCTTCTCTGGGCTTGTTGTCCGGCGATTTAGATCTCAATCCCTCACTTTCAAAGCCTCCCTCCCTTGTGCACACTGTTTCGTCTTCGATTTCGTCCTCGAAGCCTTCTGTTAGAGTTTATATTTCTCCTAAGTGTAATATGTAATAGCTCCTTAAGTGGATCCATTCCTAACAGGTATGAGCTTAACAGGTGAAGGCCTAAGTCTCGAGTTCAGTGGGCTGGCCTGGTCTAACTGGTTTGGGATTCATTTCCAAACCTATTGGGCCGCCACCCAATATGAGCTCGGGCTCGGCCCATTGCCTTGGCTCGTATGCAGCTTGCCCTAAAGACGCTCCCTCCGCTGGATATTTAAAGCAGGAGCCTCTACTGTAGAAAGTTGAGCTCTCTCTCAATCTCAGAAAACCCTAAAACGCTCTCTTCTGGAAGGTTACTCCCTCCTGACGGCGCTAGGGTTTCACGGTGCTAATCCCTGGTGATTGAGTCTTCCCAGATCTTCAAGGACTTGCAGAGGAGCTCCATTGCTGTCCAGAAGCGTCGAGGTTCAAGCTGCTATGGATCGGATTCGCAGCGACCATGAAGACTAGAAGGGAGTTTCTCTACTCTCTTTGAACTCTTGTCGTCTGTTGCTATTTACTGAATTCCTTAGGACTTTGAACTCTTGGTTGCCCTTCTTTGTATCCTGATTGATCTTACATAGTGGATTAGGGACTCGACTCATGAGGCCCCGCGGAGTAGGTGCGATACCCGAACCGCGTAAACAAATGACTGCGTTCCCTTTACTTTGTGTTGTTCACTGATTTGAAAACTCGATCTTATTGCCAATCGATTACTTGCTCATCTAGTCTCCCGATTTCACCTCCGGGCTTGTTGTATGGCGACTTCGACATCGATCTCAATCCCTTTTCAGTCACATTAATTTCCTATCCACTGTCCAATTCCAATCCTCTACGCCTGATCTTCGCCTCCTTCCCCGGGTTGCGCTGCTGGTCGCCTTTGGTGGTGCCTCCGCCGTCGTTCCCCGCTGCTTCTGAGATCATCCTTGGCGTGCAAGGATCTCTCTCGTCCTTGCACGCCAAGCACAACAACCCCCCCCCCCCCCCCCCCAAAAAAAAAAAAAAAAAACCAAAAAACCAATATCTTCATCATGACTGAGTCCTCTGTTCGTATAAAACCTTATGATGGTAACTCTGATTTTTCCATGTGGCAACTTAAGATGAGAGCTGTACTAATTAAGGAAAAATGCTGGTCTGCTGTCACAGGTACCTTTCCAGAGAAGTTTACCGATGAGGAAAAGAAAGAACTGGACCAGGTGGCTCACAGTGAAATCTTGATAAGGCTCACCGATGAAGTAGCCAGACAAGTCATGACTGAGAAGACTGCAAAAAAACTCTGGGATGCTCTTGATAAACTCTATTTGGTGAGATCACTCCCTAGTAGAATTAACCTGCTTTGTAGATTATTCAACTACAAAATGGATGTCTCTATGTCTTTACCTGATAACCTGGATAAATTCTTAACTATGACTCAAGATCTTGCTAGATGTGGTGATAATATTGATGAAACCCACCAGTGTGTCCTATTACTGAATGCTTTACCCAACCAGTTTGACACTTTTAAGGATGTAATTCAGTACAGTCAAGAAAAATTGAGTAAAGTTAAGATTCTGGAGTCTATTGCTCAGAAAAATGAGGTTTTAAAGGTGTTTAAGACAAAGCAAGAGGCGAAAAATGAGTCTCTTATTGCTAAGGCTAGATTTAGAAATCAGCAACAACAGCAAAATAAGAGTTCTCCTAAGAAACCTGACCAGAAAGATGCTTCTAGTTCTGTTGAAAAATCTGGTTCAGATAAGAAAAATGTCACTTGTAACTACTGCTCTAAGACTGGTCACTATGAAAAGGACTGTTACAAAAGAAAAAGAGATGAAGCAAAAAAGGCTAAGAAAGATTCTAAAACACACCAACCTGTCTCTGCTGTGCTTGACTCAAATCAGTATTTTACTCATGAATTGCTTATTGTGTGCACTTCATATGATCCTGATAATGCTTGGCTTTTAGATTCTGGTTGCACCATGCATTCTACACCTCATAAATCCTGGTTTTGTGATCTTAAACTTATTGATGATGGTGATGTGCTTCTTGGTGATCATCATGCTATATCTATTAAGGGGATAGGGTCAGTTGCTCTTAAGATGTTTGATGGGAAAATAAGGATTATTCAAAATGTTAGATGGGTCCCAAACCTTAAGAGAAATCTGCTTTCTGAAAGTGTGTTTGATGATATGGGTTGTAGGGTCAACCTCTTTCATGGTCTTAAACAAGTGACTAAAAATGACAAAGTTCTTATTAAAAGTGTCAACAGAAATGGCCTTTACCATGTTATATGTCAGACTGAGTGTAATTTTGTTGCTTCACCTTCTGTGCTTGCTGTTTGCAATAAGCCTATGTCTACTGATTTAACCACAACATGGCACAATAGACTAGGTCATATTGGCAACACTGGATTGAATCAGTTATACAAGTCTGGTATTATTAGTTGTCAACCTGCTGCTCTTGATATCTGTGATGATTGTCTGTTGGGTAAACAAACCAGATTGAGTTTTAAAGATTCTGATTACTCTGCTGCTTCTCCTCTTGAGTATATTCATTCTGATCTTTGGGGGCCTGCTCAAATTGAAACTGTGGGTGGAAAAAAATACTTTATCTCTATTATTGACCACTACAGTAGAAAAGTTTGGGTTTATTTACTTAGACAGAAAAGTGATGCCTTCAATGCTTTTAAACTGTGGAAAGTAAGAGCAGAGTTAGAATCTGGATGCAGGGTAAATTGCTTGAAAACAGACAATGGATTAGAGTTCTGTAATTCTGATTTTGACAACTATTGCTTGGAATTTGGCATTAAAAGACACTTGACTGTTCCAGGCACACCACAACAGAATGGTGTTGCTGAAAGAATGAATAGAACTTTGCTTGATAAGACTAGATGCATGCTCATTTCTGCTGGTTTGAAACATTCTCTTTGGGGTGAGGTCGTGGTTACTGATGCTTATCTTGTTAATAGGTCTCCTTGCTCTGCTGTTAATTTTAAAACTCCTAATGAGTTATGGTATAATAAGAAACCTGACCTAAGTCATCTTAGGACTTTTGGATGCACTGCTTTTGCTCATCAAAACACTGGGAAACTTAATCCTAGATCTACTAAATGTGTTTTGATTGGATATCCCGATGGAGTGAAAGGCTATAAGTTGCTTGCTATTCAACCTGGTGCATACAAAGTTTTTATCAGTAGAGATGTTATTTTTAAGGAGAATGAATTTCATTTTAAATCTGCACTAACCCCCACATCCAAGGATGATGGAAAGTCTTCAAGTGCAGATCCAGGTGAGGTTACTCTTCACTTTTATGACCCTCCAGAGCCTGAGCAGCATACACATAGCCCTTCTATGAATGAAGCTGATCAGAATAGTCAACCTTCTTCTGGAAGTTCTGGAAATGGTCAATCTCAACAATTGGGTGAGGGAAGTTCTGAAACTTCTACTAGTTCATCCTCTTCATCTTCTCATTCTTCTACACCCCCTCCTACTTCTACCTCTGATAATGCTGATGTTAATTCCATTTCTGCTTCTACATCATCTACCTCTGATTCTTCTGTTTCTGCTTCTGGTATTCAGATTACTGATCATACTTTGCTAAGACATAATTTGTGTGATTATCAGCTCACTAGAGACAGAGAACCTAGGACTAAGATGCCTAATAAGAAGTTTGTTAACTGCATTGTTGAGTTTGCTTTCCTGATGTCTGATGTTATTAAGCATTTTACTCCTGACAACTATGAGCAAGCTTTGAGATGTGTTAATTCTAAGAAATGGGTTGAAGCTATAAAAGAGGAGATAGATTCTATGGTGATCAATAAAACTTGGACTTTAGTTGAAAAACCAAACAATGCAAGGGTTATTGATTGCAAATGGATTTATAAAATGAAGGATAGTGTTAACCCAACCGAGCCACCTAGATTTAAAGCTAGACTTGTTGCTAAAGGGTTCTCACAAAAAGAAGGGGAAGATTATAATGAGATTTTTGCTCCAGTTGTCAAGTATAAAACCTTGAGATTGCTTTTGTCTATGGCTGTTGTTTATAATCTTGAGTTAGAACAGATGGATGTCAAGACTGCTTTCTTGCATGGTGTGTTAAATGAAACTATCTTTATGAAACAACCTAAGGGTTTTGTTGACAACTTCAATCCAAATCATGTATGCTTACTTAAAAAGTCCATCTATGGTCTCAAACAGTCTCCACGCCAGTGGAATATTAAATTTGATTCATGTATGAAGGGCTTGGGTTTTAAGAGAAGTGGCTATGATACTTGTCTCTATATTAATAGAGCTAGAGGTTTGGATCCTTTGTTTCTGCTGTTGTATGTTGATGACCTGCTATTGATTTGCAAGACCATGGATAGGATAGCAAAACTAAAACAGGATCTTAACAAACACTTTGACATGAAAGACTTAGGTGGTGCAAAAAGAATACTGGGCATTCAGATTACTAGAGACAGATCTAAAAACCTAATGTGGCTTTCTCAAAAGGATTATATGCTTAAAGTTCTCAACAGATTCCATGTTATTTCTGATAAGACCTCCCCTATACCTTTAGGAGGGCACTTTGACTTAACTAAGGTTAAGACTCCTTTATCTGCTAAAGAATCTGAGTATATGAAAAGTATTCCTTTTGATGCTGCAGTAGGTTCTGTTATGTACGCTATGATCTGTTCAAGGCCTGATCTTGCTTTTTCTATTAGTGCTTTGA
The DNA here is from genome assembly GCA_037127255.1 of Persicaria tinctoria. Classification (NCBI taxonomy): domain Eukaryota; kingdom Viridiplantae; phylum Streptophyta; class Magnoliopsida; order Caryophyllales; family Polygonaceae; genus Persicaria; species Persicaria tinctoria. The sequence continues at coordinate 10,244,349 of JBANSL010000007.1, read as the reverse complement.
GTCGTTTTATGTCACAGCCTGGGGAAAAACATTGGGCAGCCATGAAGTATCTTTTGAAATATTTAAAAGGCAGTCTCAATATTGGTTTGAAATACACCAAGCACACACCATCTACACAATTGCTTGGCTATGTTGATTCTGATTATGCAGGGAATAAGGATAACAGGAAGTCTACTACATCCTATGTCTTTACCTGGGCAGGCAACTGTATTTCTTGGAAATCCCAGCAACAACCAATAGTTGCACTCTCTTCAACTGAAGCAGAGTATATTGCAGCTACTGAAGCCTGTAAAGAGGCAATTTGGTTACAAGGCATTCTGAAAGAGATTGAGAAAAAATCTTATGTGTCGGTAATCAACATGGACAGCCAGAGTGCTCTCTACCTTTGTAGGGATCCGATGTACCACGAGAGGACAAAGCACATCGATGTTCGCTTTCACTTCATAAGGAACAAGGTTGATGGAGAAGTCAACCCTGCAGATTTTGGCACCAAAATAGTGACCACCGAAAAATTCATTTTCTGTAGGGACTTCCTCCATGTGGAGGACATCATCACTTAGCCTCTGGCTACTTGGGCCGACGACTGACCCGAGATACCCGACATCCATACCCAACTATGTAATAGTATTGATCTGTTTACATATTTGTAGACTTAGGGAAATAGGAGGGCAATTGTTAGAGTTTATATTTCTCCTAAGTGTAATATGTAATAGCTCCTTAAGTGGATCCATTCCTAACAGGTATGAGCTTAACAGGTGAAGGCCTAAGTCTCGAGTTCAGTGGGCTGGCCTGGTCTAACTGGTTTGGGATTCATTTCCAAACCTATTGGGCCGCCACCCAATATGAGCTCGGGCTCGGCCCATTGCCTTGGCTCGTATGCAGCTTGCCCTAAAGACGCTCCCTCCGCTGGATATTTAAAGCAGGAGCCTCTACTGTAGAAAGTTGAGCTCTCTCTCAATCTCAGAAAACCCTAAAACGCTCTCTTCTGGAAGGTTACTCCCTCCTGACGGCGCTAGGGTTTCACGGTGCTAATCCCTGGTGATTGAGTCTTCCCAGATCTTCAAGGACTTGCAGAGGAGCTCCATTGCTGTCCAGAAGCGTCGAGGTTCAAGCTGCTATGGATCGGATTCGCAGCGACCATGAAGACTAGAAGGGAGTTTCTCTACTCTCTTTGAACTCTTGTCGTCTGTTGCTATTTACTGAATTCCTTAGGACTTTGAACTCTTGGTTGCCCTTCTTTGTATCCTGATTGATCTTACATAGTGGATTAGGGACTCGACTCATGAGGCCCCGCAGAGTAGGTGCGATACCCGAACCGCGTAAACAAATGACTGCGTTCCCTTTACTTTGTGTTGTTCACTGATTTGAAAACTCGATCTTATTGCCAATCGATTACTTGCTCATCTAGTCTCCCGATTTCACCTCCGGGCTTGTTGTATGGCGACTTCGACATCGATCTCAATCCCTTTTCAGTCACATTAATTTCCTATCCACTGTCCAATTCCAATCCTCTACGCCTGATCTTCGCCTCCTTCCCCGGGTTGCGCTGCTGGTCGCCTTTGGTGGTGCCTCCGCCGTCGTTCCCCGCTGCTTCTGAGATCATCCTTGGCGTGCAAGGATCTCTCTCGTCCTTGCACGCCAAGCACAACAACCCCCCCCCCCCCCCCCCAAAAAAAAAAAAAAAAACCAAAAAACCAATATCTTCATCATGACTGAGTCCTCTGTTCGTATAAAACCTTATGATGGTAACTCTGATTTTTCCATGTGGCAACTTAAGATGAGAGCTGTACTAATTAAGGAAAAATGCTGGTCTGCTGTCACAGGTACCTTTCCAGAGAAGTTTACCGATGAGGAAAAGAAAGAACTGGACCAGGTGGCTCACAGTGAAATCTTGATAAGGCTCACCGATGAAGTAGCCAGACAAGTCATGACTGAGAAGACTGCAAAAAAACTCTGGGATGCTCTTGATAAACTCTATTTGGTGAGATCACTCCCTAGTAGAATTAACCTGCTTTGTAGATTATTCAACTACAAAATGGATGTCTCTATGTCTTTACCTGATAACCTGGATAAATTCTTAACTATGACTCAAGATCTTGCTAGATGTGGTGATAATATTGATGAAACCCACCAGTGTGTCCTATTACTGAATGCTTTACCCAACCAGTTTGACACTTTTAAGGATGTAATTCAGTACAGTCAAGAAAAATTGAGTAAAGTTAAGATTCTGGAGTCTATTGCTCAGAAAAATGAGGTTTTAAAGGTGTTTAAGACAAAGCAAGAGGCGAAAAATGAGTCTCTTATTGCTAAGGCTAGATTTAGAAATCAGCAACAACAGCAAAATAAGAGTTCTCCTAAGAAACCTGACCAGAAAGATGCTTCTAGTTCTGTTGAAAAATCTGGTTCAGATAAGAAAAATGTCACTTGTAACTACTGCTCTAAGACTGGTCACTATGAAAAGGACTGTTACAAAAGAAAAAGAGATGAAGCAAAAAAGGCTAAGAAAGATTCTAAAACACACCAACCTGTCTCTGCTGTGCTTGACTCAAATCAGTATTTTACTCATGAATTGCTTATTGTGTGCACTTCATATGATCCTGATAATGCTTGGCTTTTAGATTCTGGTTGCACCATGCATTCTACACCTCATAAATCCTGGTTTTGTGATCTTAAACTTATTGATGATGGTGATGTGCTTCTTGGTGATCATCATGCTATATCTATTAAGGGGATAGGGTCAGTTGCTCTTAAGATGTTTGATGGGAAAATAAGGATTATTCAAAATGTTAGATGGGTCCCAAACCTTAAGAGAAATCTGCTTTCTGAAAGTGTGTTTGATGATATGGGTTGTAGGGTCAACCTCTTTCATGGTCTTAAACAAGTGACTAAAAATGACAAAGTTCTTATTAAAAGTGTCAACAGAAATGGCCTTTACCATGTTATATGTCAGACTGAGTGTAATTTTGTTGCTTCACCTTCTGTGCTTGCTGTTTGCAATAAGCCTATGTCTACTGATTTAACCACAACATGGCACAATAGACTAGGTCATATTGGCAACACTGGATTGAATCAGTTATACAAGTCTGGTATTATTAGTTGTCAACCTGCTGCTCTTGATATCTGTGATGATTGTCTGTTGGGTAAACAAACCAGATTGAGTTTTAAAGATTCTGATTACTCTGCTGCTTCTCCTCTTGAGTATATTCATTCTGATCTTTGGGGGCCTGCTCAAATTGAAACTGTGGGTGGAAAAAAATACTTTATCTCTATTATTGACCACTACAGTAGAAAAGTTTGGGTTTATTTACTTAGACAGAAAAGTGATGCCTTCAATGCTTTTAAACTGTGGAAAGTAAGAGCAGAGTTAGAATCTGGATGCAGGGTAAATTGCTTGAAAACAGACAATGGATTAGAGTTCTGTAATTCTGATTTTGACAACTATTGCTTGGAATTTGGCATTAAAAGACACTTGACTGTTCCAGGCACACCACAACAGAATGGTGTTGCTGAAAGAATGAATAGAACTTTGCTTGATAAGACTAGATGCATGCTCATTTCTGCTGGTTTGAAACATTCTCTTTGGGGTGAGGTCGTGGTTACTGATGCTTATCTTGTTAATAGGTCTCCTTGCTCTGCTGTTAATTTTAAAACTCCTAATGAGTTATGGTATAATAAGAAACCTGACCTAAGTCATCTTAGGACTTTTGGATGCACTGCTTTTGCTCATCAAAACACTGGGAAACTTAATCCTAGATCTACTAAATGTGTTTTGATTGGATATCCCGATGGAGTGAAAGGCTATAAGTTGCTTGCTATTCAACCTGGTGCATACAAAGTTTTTATCAGTAGAGATGTTATTTTTAAGGAGAATGAATTTCATTTTAAATCTGCACTAACCCCCACATCCAAGGATGATGGAAAGTCTTCAAGTGCAGATCCAGGTGAGGTTACTCTTCACTTTTATGACCCTCCAGAGCCTGAGCAGCATACACATAGCCCTTCTATGAATGAAGCTGATCAGAATAGTCAACCTTCTTCTGGAAGTTCTGGAAATGGTCAATCTCAACAATTGGGTGAGGGAAGTTCTGAAACTTCTACTAGTTCATCCTCTTCATCTTCTCATTCTTCTACACCCCCTCCTACTTCTACCTCTGATAATGCTGATGTTAATTCCATTTCTGCTTCTACATCATCTACCTCTGATTCTTCTGTTTCTGCTTCTGGTATTCAGATTACTGATCATACTTTGCTAAGACATAATTTGTGTGATTATCAGCTCACTAGAGACAGAGAACCTAGGACTAAGATGCCTAATAAGAAGTTTGTTAACTGCATTGTTGAGTTTGCTTTCCTGATGTCTGATGTTATTAAGCATTTTACTCCTGACAACTATGAGCAAGCTTTGAGATGTGTTAATTCTAAGAAATGGGTTGAAGCTATAAAAGAGGAGATAGATTCTATGGTGATCAATAAAACTTGGACTTTAGTTGAAAAACCAAACAATGCAAGGGTTATTGATTGCAAATGGATTTATAAAATGAAGGATAGTGTTAACCCAACCGAGCCACCTAGATTTAAAGCTAGACTTGTTGCTAAAGGGTTCTCACAAAAAGAAGGGGAAGATTATAATGAGATTTTTGCTCCAGTTGTCAAGTATAAAACCTTGAGATTGCTTTTGTCTATGGCTGTTGTTTATAATCTTGAGTTAGAACAGATGGATGTCAAGACTGCTTTCTTGCATGGTGTGTTAAATGAAACTATCTTTATGAAACAACCTAAGGGTTTTGTTGACAACTTCAATCCAAATCATGTATGCTTACTTAAAAAGTCCATCTATGGTCTCAAACAGTCTCCACGCCAGTGGAATATTAAATTTGATTCATGTATGAAGGGCTTGGGTTTTAAGAGAAGTGGCTATGATACTTGTCTCTATATTAATAGAGCTAGAGGTTTGGATCCTTTGTTTCTGCTGTTGTATGTTGATGACCTGCTATTGATTTGCAAGACCATGGATAGGATAGCAAAACTAAAACAGGATCTTAACAAACACTTTGACATGAAAGACTTAGGTGGTGCAAAAAGAATACTGGGCATTCAGATTACTAGAGACAGATCTAAAAACCTAATGTGGCTTTCTCAAAAGGATTATATGCTTAAAGTTCTCAACAGATTCCATGTTATTTCTGATAAGACCTCCCCTATACCTTTAGGAGGGCACTTTGACTTAACTAAGGTTAAGACTCCTTTATCTGCTAAAGAATCTGAGTATATGAAAAGTATTCCTTTTGATGCTGCAGTAGGTTCTGTTATGTACGCTATGATCTGTTCAAGGCCTGATCTTGCTTTTTCTATTAGTGCTTTGAGTCGTTTTATGTCACAGCCTGGGGAAAAACATTGGGCAGCCATGAAGTATCTTTTGAAATATTTAAAAGGCAGTCTCAATATTGGTTTGAAATACACCAAGCACACACCATCTACACAATTGCTTGGCTATGTTGATTCTGATTATGCAGGGAATAAGGATAACAGGAAGTCTACTACATCCTATGTCTTTACCTGGGCAGGCAACTGTATTTCTTGGAAATCCCAGCAACAACCAATAGTTGCACTCTCTTCAACTGAAGCAGAGTATATTGCAGCTACTGAAGCCTGTAAAGAGGCAATTTGGTTACAAGGCATTCTGAAAGAGATTGAGAAAAAATCTTATGTGTCGGTAATCAACATGGACAGCCAGAGTGCTCTCTACCTTTGTAGGGATCCGATGTACCACGAGAGGACAAAGCACATCGATGTTCGCTTTCACTTCATAAGGAACAAGGTTGATGGAGAAGTCAACCCTGCAGATTTTGGCACCAAAATAGTGACCACCGAAAAATTCATTTTCTGTAGGGACTTCCTCCATGTGGAGGACATCATCACTTAGCCTCTGGCTACTTGGGCCGACGACTGACCCGAGATACCCGACATCCATACCCAACTATGTAATAGTATTGATCTGTTTACATATTTGTAGACTTAGGGAAATAGGAGGGCAATTGTTAGAGTTTATATTTCTCCTAAGTGTAATATGTAATAGCTCCTTAAGTGGATCCATTCCTAACAGGTATGAGCTTAACAGGTGAAGGCCTAAGTCTCGAGTTCAGTGGGCTGGCCTGGTCTAACTGGTTTGGGATTCATTTCCAAACCTATTGGGCCGCCACCCAATATGAGCTCGGGCTCGGCCCATTGCCTTGGCTCGTATGCAGCTTGCCCTAAAGACGCTCCCTCCGCTGGATATTTAAAGCAGGAGCCTCTACTGTAGAAAGTTGAGCTCTCTCTCAATCTCAGAAAACCCTAAAACGCTCTCTTCTGGAAGGTTACTCCCTCCTGACGGCGCTAGGGTTTCACGGTGCTAATCCCTGGTGATTGAGTCTTCCCAGATCTTCAAGGACTTGCAGAGGAGCTCCATTGCTGTCCAGAAGCGTCGAGGTTCAAGCTGCTATGGATCGGATTCGCAGCGACCATGAAGACTAGAAGGGAGTTTCTCTACTCTCTTTGAACTCTTGTCGTCTGTTGCTATTTACTGAATTCCTTAGGACTTTGAACTCTTGGTTGCCCTTCTTTGTATCCTGATTGATCTTACATAGTGGATTAGGGACTCGACTCATGAGGCCCCGCGGAGTAGGTGCGATACCCGAACCGCGTAAACAAATGACTGCGTTCCCTTTACTTTGTGTTGTTCACTGATTTGAAAACTCGATCTTATTGCTTCCGCTGTCAATCGATTACTTGCTCATCTAGTCTCCCGATTTCACCTCCGGGCTTGTTGTATGGCGACTTCGACATCGATCTCAATCCCTTTTCAGTCACATTAATTTCCTATCCACTGTCCAATTCCAATCCTCTACGCCTGATCTTCGCCTCCTTCCCCGGGTTGCGCTGCTGGTCGCCTTTGGTGGTGCCTCCGCCGTCGTTCCCCGCTGCTTCTGAGATCATCCTTGGCGTGCAAGGATCTCTCTCGTCCTTGCACGCCAAGCACAACAACCCCCCCCCCCCCCCCCCAAAAAAAAAAAAAAAAACCAAAAAACCAAAAACCTTACCTCAAATTTGTTTCTTCATTGCAAACCCCATCTCCCCTCATCATCATCAACTGTTACTAGTGAAGAGGCGGTTGAATCGCCTTTTCCGCCTCTTCTATTAACCGTCTGCCAAGGCCCGCTGCTGGCCGGAGATGACAGATCGACCACCTCCACCGGTTTTCCTGTGCTTCGTTCTGATTTCCGAGAACAGATCCATCCCGAGCCCAAATTCCACTGTTGAAGTAAACCACGGCTCAGGACCCGACCATCCCTGGCTCCCTTCCTTGGATCAGATCCGCCTCTTCCCTACCGGTCCTTTCTCCGCCGACAGCTGATTCGGCCGTCGTTGGGTTCCCGGCTCCCTTCATTGGACTTCTCTTTCCATCTCAGCCGGTTATTTCTTTGCCGTCGGCCGTCCTTGGTCTCCAAGGTGGCCCGGGTCTCTGGGGATTTCCGGTTTCCGAACAGCTGCCTTCCCTTGGCGTGCAAGGTTTTTTTTTTTGACGCAATATAAGATTTAGGTTGGGTCGGCCGCAACAGAGGCCCTTCCTAGCGCATCCTTCCGGACGAGAACATGTAGTTCTGGATCATCCTCACAACTGACGTCGGCAGGGGATGCATGTGCACTACGAGCAAGGTAGTCGGCCACCGCATTTGATTCCCTGAAAATATGACGAATAGCAACATAAGTAAAGGATGAGAGATCAGACAGAATATCTGCTTGTAGCATCTCTATTGTCCAGGGGCATTTCCAATCCCCTAGTAGAGCTTTAATCACTATTAAGTTATCTCCTTCGATCAGAAGGTTCGAAAGCTGTAGCTCCTTAGCTCGTAGCAACCCCATTCTGAGTCCGAGGTTTTCGGCATAGATTACCGAAATATGAGTGCAAACAGATCTTCCAGCAGAGACAACGATACCGGCCGAATCTCGGATAACAAACCCATAAGACGATGTGCCACTCGGTAGAACCGAACCGTCGAAGTTTAGCTTATAGCTGTTTGGTGGGGGTTTGTCCCACTTGCCCGATCGCTTCATAGTCCGAGCAACAGAAGACGTACCCCTGTTTTGGACGGACTGGTTTGTGTTAAACTGCCTAGGGTAGGTGTTTAGCGGTTTATACGTATCGTCCTGTACAATCTTTGACTGTTTCCAGCAGTGTATCGTAGTGTTGTGGAACAACAAAATCTCGTTGAGAGTAACAGATTTTGTGTGATCAAAAACCAGTTGATTTCGAAAAAACCAAAGAGCCCACCAAGCCGCGGCTAAAGCGGCGAACTTGTTGTTTCCAAGAGCACTTTTAATTTCGTTTAGCGGGATCATTTCGCCCATACCCACCCCTGCCGTAATATAACCCGGAATGCGAATCCGTAGAGCAAATAGCAGATCTGTGGTCATGGGACAATGAAAAAGAAAATGGTCACCCGATTCGTTTGTGTTACCACATAACGCACATCCAGCAGGTACAGCCATATGGGATTTTTGTAATCTGATTTTGGTCGGAAGACCATCACGAGAAATTTTCCACAGAAAGTGACGAACTTTGGGTGGCACATCCAGACGCCAGATCCAATCACAATCGAAATCCGGCAGCCCGACGTATTTTGATAGATAGGAGTTGGCTGAGGCAGTAGAGAACCAGCCGTTCTTACTGGGTCCCAAATAGAGACGATCCGTGATAGGATTGTTTGGTAGAGTTATCCCAATGATGTGATCGATAACATATGTGTTCAGAACATTTGTTAAGGCATCGTATAAGAGAGGTTTGTTCCATTGTCGGTCGGTGATGAAGTGATCCACTGAAATATCTTTAAGATCATCCGGTATTTGGCTAACTGTTTTAGAATCCAAAGGCTCCTCGAAAGCCCAGTTATGAGACCAAAATTTTATTGTTTCCCCATTTCCGACTCTCCACTGTATAGCCGGAAGAAAATGATGTCGGATGGACATGAGACAGGACCATTGCCACGAGGTGTTCCCCTTCTTGTTATAATCGGCAACATTGCTGCCTTTAAGATATTTTTGTGATATAACACGTACCCAGATGTTATCTGGTTCTGAAATAATCTTCCACATGAGCTTCATCTGCAGAGCTATATTCATAGACTCCGCCTTATGAATTCCCAAACCCCCCTTCAATGTGTCCGAACAGATCTTGTCCCAGCTAATTAGCGGTGGTGCTTTGGAGGTTTTGTTCCAAAAAAATTGTCGGTATACCTTATCCAGCTCCTGGAGGATATGAGTAGGTAGCAGAAAAGCCTGCATCAAGAAAATCGGTTTCGCGCTAAGATTTGCTTTAATAAGTACCCGACGCCCTTCGACAGATAGGCTTGAGGCTTTCCATTTGGTGAGTTGTGATTTTGTCTTAATAACCACGTCCGCGAATGTATCTTTATTCGTTTTCCCATTAACAATCGGGCAACCCAGATATTTGTCGAAATTTTTTGCTTGAGGAATGGCTAGCACTGCAATAGTGGATGCTATGGCTGTAGCAGTCGTGTTAGGGGACGCTTGGAAGCTAGATTTATGAAGATTCACTTTTTGTCCAGAAATTAGGCAGTATCTGTCTAGTATGGCCAAAACCGAGGTGCAAGCCGAATGGGAAGCTTTGCAGAAAATGAGTATATCATCAGCAAACGCAAGAAAAGGGACCTTGATACCCGGGCGACCGAAAGTGATCCCAAGGTCCCGGTTGACAGACCCCTGGAGATGCAGGGTACGTGCTAGTACCTCAGACGCTAGAACAAAGAGGAATGGGGAGAGAGGGTCTCCTTGCCTTAACCCTCTAGTGGGTTGAAAGACCGTGGTTGGTTCATCATTTACAAGGACTGAGTAGGATACAGTTGAAACGCATTCCTTTATTTTGTTAATAAAAGGATCGTTGAAACCGAATCTTGCTAGGACTTGGAACAAAAAAGACCACTCAATGCGATCGTAAGCCTTTTCCATGTCTAATTTTAGGGCAACCATGCCCAATTTGCCTTTCTTAAGCCGAAACGAATGCAAAGCCTCGTGAGCGATTAGAATATTGTCCTGGATGGATCTCCCTTTCGTAAACGCTCTCTGCAGAGGGTGTATTAGTTTGTCGAAAATCCTGTTGAGTCTGGCTGAGATCACTTTGGCTATGATTTTATAGATAGTTGAGCATAAGCTGATAGGCCTATAGTGATTTACTACGTTCGGGTCATCACATTTAGGCAGTAACGTGATAAAGGTATGGTTTGTTTGACGCAATAATCTACCACTGTTGAAAAATGCTTTGACCGCTTTTATTACAGAAGGGCCTACTGTAGGCCAGAATTTTTGGTAAAATCCAGGTGGGAAACCATCAGTACCCGGGGTCTTATCCGGGCTCATAGAAAAGACAGCTGCTTTAATTTCATTGTTTGTTACAAGGGCATTGAGCATATCATTATCTACTTGTGAAACTAGTGGTGGGATGACTGCTAAGTCTGGTGATAGATCTAATCCAATATTGGCCGTTGATGCTCTGAAGCGTTCTTTGAAATCACGCACAAATTCTTGTTGGATAGTATGAAAGTCCGATGTGGACTCCCCACCTGGAAGTATAATTGACTTTATCATCTTTCTGCCTCTTTTTGCAGTTGCGATTTTATGGAAATAACCCGAGTTGGTGTCATTTAGTTTATTATGTTTCACTTTAGCTCGCTGGCTCCAATAGCGACGGTGAAAGTCGAGCATACGTTCCCTTTTGCTGAGTAATTGTTTTAGAATCTGAACATCTTTATGATTGAAATTTGAGATAAGAGAAGTTTGTAGCTGCAGAAGCTTTTGATCTGTTACGAGAATTTGGTTATGGATGTTAAGTACCGTATTCTTATGCCATTTTTTGGATAGTTTTTTAAGAAGTTTTGCTTTCTGAAGCAATTTAAACATTAGTGAGCCTTGAGGGTTCGTTCTCCAAGCTTGCGTAACTAAATTTCTGTAGTCAGCCCTGGAAGCCCAAGCCATTTCGAACTTGAACGGCCTATTTCTAGGCTGAATGTTGTGACGAAAGTCCGTGGAGATCGGAGCATGGTCAGATCTAGTAAAAGGGTGAATCTGAGTACGCAATGAATCGAATATAGTCAGCATGTCCGTATGGATCAGAAGGCGATCAAGTTTTTCAAGACAAACAACCACATCTTTAGATTTACGTTGCCAGGTAAACTGGCCACCATTAGATGGGACTTCTAGGAGTGATAGATTATTTTTCAAATCTTGTAAGCGTGTGAAACGTGCCGGTGACGGATAAGCGCCGCCTAGTTTATCAGCTGGTGAGGCTATTTCGTTCAGATCCCCCATGATACAGAAAGGAATCATAAGGGATTGAATATAAAGGGAGATCCTTTCCCAAAATTCTAACTTCCGACGCTCATCCGGCGGAGCATAAACAACCAGAACGGCAAAACATCGTTTGGTTGTATAATCTGAATAGTTGAAATGAATGAAGCGGTGATGAACCGAAATCAGTTCAATAGAGCCTTGTGAGGTTGGTAGGTCTTTCCACAGAAGGCAAATACCCCCTGAGAACCCAATAGCCGGATCAAAGGCGACGTTAGAGAAACCACACTTACGCAGCGTGCTCTCTGTAGGAACTTTATCAGTCTTGGTTTCTAATAGGGCCAGAACATTGATATTGTTATTTTGACAGAAGATATCTATATTTGTCCAGAAATTACGGCTCCGGATGCCTAGTGAGTTCCAGGTGCATATATTCATAAAAACCTTTTTAGGCGAACAGTTTGTACTGATCTGTAATCGACTTGTCCAGTCTTATAAGCGGAGACCCAAATGGGAGTTGGATCGAAAACGTGACCATCTTGTATAAATTTGATTGTCAATTCAATTAAAGAATAAAACCAACGTATTGAAGATGTTTGTGGAAAATGAATTATGTTTATAGCACCAACAGTTATAGTTTGATTTGTTAGATAGCACCATGTAGTGCCCATGTGTCCTTGTGGGCATTTCCTGATAGGAGTAATCGGGTCTTGTATGACCTTTCTGTTTGAAAAGAATAACATTAGGGGGGTAACCCAAACACCTGTAGAGTAAATTGGGATATAGAAAGCATCCTTGTAAAGGCTAAAGAGCCTAAAACCATACCCAATATATAGTGACAGTAGCAACCAGTTGGACCAGCAGGTGTGAAAGATAGATAAACCATCCAAAATGTCTAAATTATTACAAATCAAGTGCTCAATCGAAAAAAAGAAACCATCAATTGAGATTTGAGAACAGGCCCAGGTAGCTCTCAGCAGTTGGAAAGGAAACCTCGGGCCATCGACCGAGCAAGGAAATGTATGAATCTCCGAACAGCAGCAGACGACCATCAGACTAGAGACTCCCACCCAGCAGCTAGGCCAAGATGCGAGACAAGACCTGCAAGAGCAATAGCACACCCGAGAGTACCTCGAAAGCAAGGAGTAGACGTAGGTAATACATTCAAAACATAAGACGAGAGTACAAAAGACCAGATTACATAATCAAAAGTAATTTTATAAGTGTTATAGCTGAAAATAAGGTGAACCACAACCAGATTACAAATGCACATAGCAAGCTTTTTAAGGACTTTGCAAATGAAAAGGAAATAACAGTTAATAATCAACCCACAAGGTAAGCAAAAGCCAAAAGACCGATTTGGGAACCCAAAAACCAGCTTAACCCCATAACACCAGTCTCGGACAACGCAAGAGGGTTGTATAATCATAATCAGTTTTTACGCTTCTTCGGAATGGACGACGCAGAGTCATCCATGGGCTTATTGTCATGCCGCTTGCCCACATCGGAAGCACCACCAGAGGAGCGGATACCCAGCTGCTTAAAGCGGCGTATTTTCGACTGAGACGGACTCATATTGTGAGGGTCGACATACGACTCAACATTGGAAGATGCAATCATCGAACGACCCGTCGCTGGATCCACCACTGGGGCCGGGAGATCAATCTCCATATCCGGCCCCGAGTTCACATGGCTATGTGCAACCGGCAAGTTAGCAGCAGAAGCAGTAATGCCCACGGCCTCCTTGCACCACCCTAAGGTATCGTCATCAGAAGCGGGCAGCCCCGAGTCAGCACTAGGCGTGACGGCCTTTGTCGGACAGGAGAGAGCATCATTCTTCGTAGGGCTTCCAGGACCGACAGAACGCGAGGAGGGAGCAAACCTCGCTTTGACAGACGCCATACCCATCATATAAGGCTTGTGGCTCAAATTGCTATTAGAAGATTCAGCCGGAGCCCCTTTCTTAGACACCCTGGTCCACCCCTCCGCGTCAGGATTAACCTGAGCAGCTGGAGTGTCCCAAACCACCACCTCGCTAAGAGTTTTTTCGAAGATAATCCGATCCGGACAATCCTCATAGACATGAAGGAGATCCCCACATAAACCACAACCTATAGGAAAATCTTCGTAATACATACGAAGCTCAAGAGGAAGACCATCCTCACCCAAGACCGATACCAGCCCACAGAGTTTATTGAAATCGACATTTGCACAAAACCGAGTATAATCTAAGCGAATATGCTGATGAGAGAGCTTGTCAAGACGAATGAGAGTACCTCCTTCGTATTCAGCAAGGATTTCCAGAAGCGCCTCACGGCACATATACTCCACAGGAAGTTTAGGGATTCTTACCCATATGTCGAGGTGTGTCACATAGGCAGTCAGGGGTTCAAAAGTAGGATACCATTTCAACAGCACCAGAATCTGGCCAAACATGTGATAGGGGCGCTCTTCCCACACCTTTTTCAGATCATCTTTAGAAGCAAAGCGGGCATCAAACCATCCATCTTCCCTTTCCACAAGCTCATAATTTGCCTGGCTCCGGCGCCACTCCCCTCGGATTTTATTTTTCAGCTTAAGAAAATCAGTATACCCCCCAAAGAGGGAGCACAGTAGAATATGTTGATTTGCAGCCAGATTTTTTTGCCGAAGCTCAGCGAGCCGAGCAAAGTAACTAGTATGATCAGCCTTAGCCGCCACAGTGGAGGGGATAACCTCAACCGAGGCATCCTCCGAGACCACCTTTGTCTTCCCCTTTTCAGAGGCAGACAGAAGTGCGACAGTTGAAGCAGCAACCTGAGCCCCAGAGACTACAGGCGCCACCATAGCAGGAGATGGCGATCGGGGGCCTGAACTCTCACTAGGAGCAGCTTGAGTGTTGGCCAGAGCTTTTAGAAAATCGTTGGACACCATGAAATTTGCAACAAGGAAGGAAAAAATTTCGATTGCAAGAAACCAGTAAGAGAAATTAAGAGAGAGGTTAATAGAGCTGTGTACTCTAATGCCTTGGGAAGGCTTTAAATAGATCGATTGCTTGGAGGCAAAATTGGTACTCAAGTGGAGATTAGGGAGAGAGAGGGTACTTACAGAGAGCATTGAAGGCTGATTGGAGAGAGAAAACCACAGAGGCGAGCAAGGCAGGCCGAGCCGCCCACACCACCAGCAGAAGCGACGACAACCGCCCGGACACCTCCAGCCGATCCCATCCCACATAAATGCCCCCTTTCGGAGTCTAATTAACCACTGAAAAGGCAGATTACGCCAGTAATAGCACGAATCAGGAGGTGCCACCTCCCCGAATTGAGCCTTTCGCAGGCGACGGACAACAAACGCATAGAGGGGGCGAGAAGTGAGTTCCTGATTCAACAGAGTAGGTATGAGTGGAGAGAAGACAAGGCTAGTGGGGGTTTCGGAGGGGCCGACCTTCGGCTGTAACCGTTGAGCAAGACGGGGTGCAACGTGGGTGGTGTGTTTAGGCTTGGCGGCCGGATGAAGAAGACGAGAGGGGCGCGTGCCGGCGCGTACTTGATGCGTCATTTTAGGGTTTTTTTGGAGCCCTTCATCACGGTGTGCAAGGGTTATTTTCATCCTTGCACGCCAAGGCCGAAATACCTAAAAAAAAAATCATAATAATTGACCTTCAGTTCTTAAAACAAAATTAAATTCTAATTAAGGACCAAGTTTGGACTCTTTAACCAATGTTCATCCAAGACTTTAAGGCCATTTTGGCTCTCTTGGCCCATGTCCTTAGTCATTTGGATTTTAAACCCATTTAAACTGTTTATATATATATATATATATATATATATATATATATATATATATATATATCAATGTTAATTTAAGCCTTTCCGTCTGACCTAATTGCTTTTACCCTTAACCCGTTTCATTTGGTCTTGGTTTATTTTGCCCGTTAGAGTTGAGTCGTTTCTTGGGTGCGGTTACGCTTAGTTCCGGATGAAGTGCAGTCTCGGGCGCCCTGTTGTTCGAGTTGACAGTGGTAGTGTTCGTGATTCTCGAAGATCTCTCATCTAGGTGGGGGGAACGTCGTTGATCCACACTTCCGCAGGTGACGCCTTTTCCGATGGGTTTCTACATCTGTCTCCCCGGCGTCGAGTCATCGTGTCAGTCCATCGACTTTCCCATGTTCTCGGCATTCGCAGCTTCCACTCGGAGTCCTTCGACTGCCTCTCTTCTGGTCTTCTTGCTGAGATCTTATGTTTTCGGGTTTCCTTTGTATTTTGCTTTTCTTGTTGTATCATGACGGTTAGTCCGTCTGCCGATTTATTTCGGCCTCTCGTTGTCCCAGACTTCAATTGAAGTTTGGGACTTCGAATTATTTCCGGTTCAAATTAAAAAAAAAATTCAAACTTTTAAGGGTAAAAATGATATTTTACACAAAAAAAAAAAGAGAAAATTACCTAAAATGGCATAGTGCATATAAGATGAGAAAAAAAATTGTGAGGGCAAAATAGGTATTTCAGCCCTAAAAACAATTAGAAATTGTAAGTGGGAATTACTATTCATTTACAACTTCATGTTATTATAACTTCATTTACAACTTGTTGTGTTGATATTACGGGTACTTCAATCTGCTTTTAGTTTGATTGGTCTGTCGGGTTTTATTCCAGGTAAGGGGGCTAGGGTGGTTGCTACAAACAAAAGAAAAAAGTACGAGGATGTTTGGATCGTAAAAGGATATCCTAGCCTTTTCTTCCGTTTTCCTTTTCCGCTATTGGTGACTTAGGAAATGATGTCACATATTGGTGGTGTTGCTAAGGGGGTAACTGGGTATATAACAGGAATTATTGTCACATTTTGACTAGAATTGCATTTAGTATTCAATAGGGATGTGTAGCTCAACTTGTTAGCCAACTCCCATCTAACTTCGTGTAATTAGTTTTGATAATAAAAATAATACTCCGTAATAATAATTATTATTATAATTATAATTATAATAATTATCATCATCATCATCATCTAAATCTATAAAATATGTTAATTTAGAACACTTTTGGATAATGTGTCAACACCTTCTTAATTTAAGGTTTTTCAACTATTCACAATTTTTTCTTATTATTTCTTTTTCTTTTTTTCATTCATTTCTTTCATACATTTACATTTTTTCTCTTTTATTGTTTACCCATTTACTAACCATTGCCATTGGGTTTAATTCAAAACATTGAGTTAAATCTAATATCTACTATTATCACAAATATAAGTACGTAGTTTGACTTTCTGGCATGTTTTTTTACAATGTTCTCAAAGGCGCTAGACGACTACTAGGCGGTGTGTGGCCACCTAGCGCCTAGGCGGCTAGGTGGGTGCCTAGGTGGGTGCCTAGGCGGTGCCTAGACGACTTAGAACAAATTTAATTATTTCCTTATATTTTCATGAATTAATAACACTCGTCAATAATTCATATAATGTAATAATAATCCATAATATCACTCATAAACCCAAATTTGCGGTGCTTAACTAACGTTAAAGTAAATAAACGCAAAAGTACATGTCTTAATAACAACTCTAAACCTCCTAAAATCCAAAACTATAAGTTCAATTGAAAAGCTAATACATCCTGGCTTGGAGGATAAAAAAAAACCCTAAGCCAACTATTCACATGCTTAGAAGCTCAAATTGAATAATCGTTGGACTAGGCGGCGCCTAGGCGGGCCCAAGCGTGGTCTAGCGGCACCTAGGCGGGACCAGGCAAGGCCTAGGCGGCGCTTAGGCGGGATTAGGCGCTACCTAGACGAATTTCCGCCTAGAGACCCGCCTAAGCTTAAAAATTTCTAGGTCCCGTCCCGTCTAGCGTCTATGCGCGATTTTTAAAACACTGGTTTTTTAAGGAGCTAAAAACTATATAAAATATTAATTTTTTTATTAAATTTTTAAAATAATATTATACTTAATATTAATAAGAATAATATTATTTTTAAAAAATAATAAAAACGTTAATATTTTATATAGTTTTTACCTCCTTAAAATACGTGCCAGAAAATCAAACGACTTATATTTGTGAACGGAGGGAGTATGTCTTTATATATTATAATAATAATCTATATCAATATAATATCTTAGTTTAAAAACTTTTTTGATAAAGTCTAATTTTATGGTAAATATCTTTTCCATTTTCTTATAGATTTTAAGTTTACCTTCATTATTTTATCATAACTTTTATTAATATTTTATAATATTAATTTGTTATGTTATTAAAACTTTATTTATTAAAAATTGCGTAATGACGCGGGTATAACTGTATTATTTGAAGCTTTTTTGGAAGGAGTGATTCCATGAATTTTTTAATTAAAACGAAAAAGGCTTCACAGTTGTAATGAGAACTTAATTCAACCTTTTATACACGTCGTCGTTAATTTCTAATTCATGATTTCGGAGAGCATCAATTATTTTCGGTGGGAGAATATTAATGTATTTACTTGGACGGTGTTAATTGATTTGTTTGCATCCACTAATTAATTACGTGCCGAAAGTTTACCTGGTTTGGAAGACAAATTAATGTATCAAAGGGAACAATGGCATGAGATATTTAAAATCGACAAGACATCCTTTTTGTAACATATGATCAAAACTCAAAAAGTCTTTGAAAACCATGTCACTAACTTTTTCAAGTTCGTTATTCTCAATTTGGAATTGGAGTCTTCAAATTAACGATATGACATTTATATTTTATCTTTAAGGATTTGTATATATCTAATTGAGATTGAGATTGTAATACTATCTAACTATAATTTTACATTACTATTTGCTTTCTATGTAATATCTATATATTTTTGGGGTTATAAATAAGAAAAGTATCTTTTTTTCCTCCAATTATAATCTTTACATGGTATCAGAGCATCCGAACATAGTCTACAGACTTTGAAAGGCACTTTATGGTATTAAGCAAGTGTCTCGAGCACGGTTTCATAAGCTCCAACATACATTATTTTGGCATTGTTTCACCTCCTACAAATCTGACACCTCACTATTTATCAAACAACATGAATCTCAGGTTATTTATGTTCTTGTGTAAGTTGATGATCTCATCATTACTGGGTTGCAAACTCCGTTTATCACCAAGTACATTGCTTATCTCAGTTCTGTGTTTTCGCTTAAGGATCTTGGTGACCTACATTGCTTCTTGGGTATTTAGGTTATGCGTTCATCTGACTATTTACTCCTCTCTCAAAAGAAATATATTTGTGATATACTTGATCGCAACAAGATGTCTGAAGCAAAGTCCATCGCCTCCCCTACTGAACCTAGCTCTTTCTTGGTTCAAAAGGGTGATCCCTTGTCAGATCCACATCTCTATAGGAGAATTGTTGGCGCCTTACAGTATTGCACGATCACTCGTCCTGAGATCTCATATGCAGTTAATAGAGTTCGCCAGTTCATGCATCAACCCACCGATCTCCACTGGTCTGCTTTCAAGCGCATTTTGTGCTATCTCAAAGGCACTATTGACTATGGTTTTATCATTCGACCTACTCGTGACAATTGGCTTATAACTTACAGTGATGTGGGATGGGCGTTATGATCCAGACGACTGCAAATTTCAGCATGGCTTTTATCTTTACTTTGGCGGCAATCTTATCAATTGGGCTTCTTGCAAACAAAAGGTTGTTGCTCGCTCCAGTACAAAGGCTAAGTATCACACCACTTCTCTTGTTGTTGTTGAGCTCATCTGGTTACAAAAACTTCTCCATGAGATGCTTGTCCATGTCCATCATCCTTTTATCTTATGTGACAATCTCAGTGTCATTTTTTTTACTGTGAACCCAGTTCGCCATCAACGGTCTACACACATCAAGTCAGATTATCATTTTGTTTATCAACAAGTTCAGGAAGGTGATATCATTGTTCGCCATGTTCACTCTCATGATCAAATTATATATTCTTAGGGTTGTGAATAAGAAAAGTATCTTTTTTTTCTCAAATTATAATCTTCACACTTAAAAAGAATAATTATAGCTTATTATACGAGTATATTTTAAATATGCCAACCCTATGCTAGAATTACATTCGGGCAACGCGGATCTATATCGTCGCCCACTATTCTAAAAAACTCTTCAAGACCCATCTAAACCCTTTACCTCGCCTCGCCGCCAAGGTCGTAAAGGTTTTTAAAACCTGCCTAGACTGCAAAGACCCGCCATGAAATCCACCTAGCCCCTTGACCCTACCCTACCTTCAAGCATTTTTTAGAACATTGTCCTCACCAGATTTGTCGAACATATCTTTGCTCGGATGTCATGATGAAGGGCGAGAGTGGAGGGGCAGGAGCCCATTCCCTAGCATAGACTCCCGTAAATCCATTGTTCCTAGTTCTTGTAGAATATGAAGGACGTTGAGAGCCAACCACGTAAGCAACGTTGGTCTCCTCATACGAGAACGCCATGGGGGGAAGCAACCCATGTGAAGTAGAAAGCAACCAAAGAAGAGATTGGACCCCTCCTTCATCATCCCAGGCGTTTCCAGCAAACATCCCTCCTCATGCATCTTATCAACTTTGACACATGATCCACATATTTCTCTTCTTTGTTGCTCCAAAACTCTCTACTTTTGGTTGGATGAAGAAATAGGATTTGCAATCTGATTTTTGGGGAGAGTTTGGATGCTTTTTATTCCATTTTTTGGTGCTTCTTTTTTTAGGGGGACTTCCTTCCATTGGATATCCTTTTTGTTGCCTTTGATCTGCCTATGGTCTGGTTGTTGTCACGGGTGATGGTCCCTAACAACGATGGTTGTTGTTGATGAAAGGGCTAGGGTTTCCTGACTTCGTTGTCACTTTCTCTTTCTCTCTCATCTTTTTCTTTCAAATTTCAAAATCAGTATATGATTGTCAGGATATCCTCAATATTAATTAAAAAGAGGCAAATAATCGATAATGAATATATATATATGGGACACACTTCTGATTAGTAAAATTATTCTACTTATTTTATCATTTAATGGTTTTCAGTTTTCAGTTTATAGTTTATGACTTTGATCAAAGACATAAAACAAGAAAGAAACTATTGTTAGGAACTAGAATATTAGGGATTATAAGTGTAATAACTAGTAAAGTGGGCATGGGTTTATAAATACATGTAAAGGGTATTGTACGGGTATTGAATAATTAATCAAAACCTTACTCTTACCTTTCCCCTTCTTCCATATACTTTCTCCCTTCTCTGATCTCTCTCCTTCTCTTCTTCTATCTCAAACCACCATAGAAGCCATAGCTTCAACCTATCCGACCTTCGGGTCATAACAATTGGTATCTGAGCGGTTGATTCCGCGACCTTACATCTGATCTTATACATCCCGAATTGCTTTTAGAATTTTCCGATGAGCGGCCATGGCAACAAGCGAAGACTGGGAATTGCGATCGCATGAGTCTCACCGACGATTTTACCGAAATCTCAACGAAATCAAGCTTAATTGGGGGATGTCGCCGATCACTCATCCGTCATTACAAGCGGAAAACGAAGAAAATGAACGGACGATTTTCATCAAGATTCATCTCATGCTTTACCTAATTTCTGAGGAGATTTTAGATCAAGTGTTCTCTAGAGTTGGCGAGATAGAGAGCATAGAGATATTTGACCCTCAAATTGGATTTCATTCGAAAGTCCGTTTTCGAAACAAAGAATCAGCTATCAAGGCATTCAACGAGCTCAATGGAAGAAACATCTATGATAGATGTTGTCAATTAGAGTTGTTTCTTGTGGAAGAGTCCAAGGGTGGGCTTTCATGCTCAGTTTCAATCAACAACAACAAGATTCGAGATACTGATTTGGGCGAGATTCCGGACTTGGGAAATCAGGATGCTAGGGGTGAATCGAATGGAGAAATTGAAAGTCTGACTCAAGAATCGGAGATTGCGGTCATTTCATGTGAAGAACAGGGCCAAGAATTAGAATCCAGCCCACAGTTTGTCGAGGAATTCAACAATTCTGAAAACTCCTTCAACTCATCAGTGTATCCTTTCTACTGGAATGCCGATGAATGTTCAAATTCAAGGGTTTCAGAAATTCCAAAACATACAGACGTCAATCAATTGCAAAGTCTTCTAGAGAAGATCATCATCCCAAGTCCAGAAAGGGTCGAGTTGTCACAGATGGAAACCCGGATGACAGCCGAACAGGATGAATCGGGAAATTCCCAAATTGAAGCCTCGAGCCAAGAATCTAAGGTAACTCTCAAGCCCTGTGAGATTATGAAAGGTGATGGTGAAATCAAACTGTTGTCTGAATTAATTAATCGTTTGATAGAATGGATGGAAATTAGGGTGGCTAATAGTACAACAGATTCAGTTGAATGTATGATAACTTCTAGTGCACACAAGGTTTTTGTCGAAATGTGCGAGAGGAAATTTCAATTAGGGACAGATTTATTGGGTTGTGATTTTTGCTTAGATCATGTATATCGTGAGCCGAGAGGTGTTGAATTTTGGGGTGAACTGAAGCAAAGTTCAATCACCTTGCCTTTCGATAGAGGAAAGAAATCATCCTCTATTGCCTCTCCGTTGGTGTTGGTTGATTCATGTATTAAAGTGGTGGCTGTCAATGGTCTGAATAGAAAGAATATCACTACTTGGGTTAATGCATCATCTATTGATTCTGCACATATAGATAAGCATAGGGTAATGGATGGATATTGGGTTTTTGACCCGGGAATTCCCAGCTAGTTTAGGGAACTGAATAGGTCAGCCTGGGGTTGATTTTGTGTCAATTGGAGCAGAGGTTGATGTTAAACAAAATTGAAGTTGTGAGCAAAAGGCTACAATGGGATCCTGAAGGTTGAATTACTTGCAAGTTTAAATGGGTGAAATTGCTAGTATTGGTAGCAAGTCAAGCTACAAGTCAGTGTTGAGGGTTGCAACAGTGTGAATATTGTTGAAGATGGTTGAATTAAATTGGCTTGTACAAGGGACATGGTGCTTTCACCTTGCTCAGGAGTTTGCATAAACGTGGGTTGCAACAGTATTGGTAGCAAGTCAACCTTGTTGAGGGCTGCAACAGTGTAAATTGGCTTGTACAAAGGCTACTGTCATTAATTTTGGCCAAAACGTGGGTTGTCTCATGAGCACCAGTGAGATATTGTGTATTTTTTTGTTGGGTTGCACATATTGGGGAAGCTAGCTGGTGGAGATGGGGCTGCTGTACATGGCAACAATCAAGAGCTGTCATTTTTTTTTTGGGCCCTTTGAAAGCCAAGAGCTGTCATCAGTGAACAGCCATTTGGAAGCCAAGTGTGAATTGAAATCCACCATGCTAGGCATTGAGTTTTTTTATGTGATGATGTGGGCAATAGGCTGTAATCTCGTATTTTTTATGAGAGTTGGTGTGATGTAGGGGTTAGGTAGAAAACAAGTCATGGAGAGCTAGGTGCCTAGCTATGTGCAAGGACAGGGTGTTCCCGTGTATTTACTCCATCTCTACAGCTGAGAGAGCATTACCAAACATCCAAGGGACAGTGTTGAGTCATCCTCCTTGTTGAAGATTGTGGCTTGCCAACTTGAAGCTTGTGCAGAAATGACAGATTTGGCATTCAACCGAAATCTCACATTGTAATACAAGCGAGTGTTCTTTAGCATGGGCTTTAGTTTTTCATTAGTGATTTCTTTTAGCATTGAATAAGTTTTGAGGACAAAGCTTTATAAGGGGTGAGTAATGTTAGGAACTAGAATATTAGAGATTATAAATGTAATAACTAGTAAAGTGGGCATGGGTTTATAAATACATGTAAAGGGTTGTAAGGGTATTGAACAATTAATCAAAACCTTACTCTTACCTTTGCCCTTCTTCCATCTACCTTATCCCTTCTCTGATCTCTCTCCTTCTCTTCTTCTATCTCAAACCACCATAGAAGCCATAGGTTAAACCTATCCGACCTTCGGGTCATAACAACTATCTACTAAACAAATGTGATTGGAATGCCATTCATAGAAATACGGCTGAAAACTGATCTTTGCGTGATTTCTCATCATAATTCAAAAGTTGCTCCTTTTAGAACCTTTCATGTTCAACCAAATAGTACTCCACTTTAGGACACTCAAGTAAAACCTGTTAGTGAGCCTCTACTATTTGATATTCACTTAATTTTCTGCAAGTGATGCAGTGGTGAGGACGCACAAGGTTTGAAACAACATAAATACGATAATTGGATATGTCATCATTTGAGGCCTCTTCACTACATATGCATTTGCTCCAAGATATAACTTGTAGTATGAAGTAGCCTACTTCACTAAGAAATTAAGGTGCATGAGGAAGTCGTCCATTGGTCCTTTGTGCTTGCTTTTTTTGTACTCCTCTTTTCTGTAGAGCAGCTCGAGCTTTGGGATCATCTTTGAACTTCCCTTCAATACCAAGAGTGGCTTCGATGATGTTATTAAATACGTTTTTCTCAGTTTGCATAACATCAAAGGTATATCTCACTCTAATATATGGCTAATAAGGCAATATCCAGAACTGACACTTGTCGGTCCAACACACTATATTTGTCAAATTGTAAGGGAGCTTGAACTTCTCATGCAAGCTAAGGACAGGGAACATGATCATGTCGATTGTGTGCAAAGATAATTTAGCCAAATGAGAAATGTACAAGAAGGAAAAGTTTGTTTACAGAGTTTGTATTTGTTGGTTTGTTCAAGCATATCCTCTCCAAACAAACGATGAGGTCTTTGTCTATACTCACACATCTTATTGAATGCTTGGCTAGTTAATGGCCAAGGATGGTCTTCTAGAAGCCATTTATGATGTCAATCGTATATATACCATTCATCCTTATTCATGCATTAAGGAAACGTCCTTCGTAGTCACCCATGCCAATATACCCAATCCTAGGAAGTGAGTAATGGTTCACATTATGGCAGCCCTCATCATCAATGTGGACCATGTATGCCGATCAAAAGTACAAAATCCAGTCTCCCATAATTGTATAAGCTCATCTATCAACGGCTCCATGAACACACTAAGACATTTCCCAAGTGACTTGGGACCGAGGATTAACAAGTCCATCATGTTGAATTCATTCCTCATGCACATTGTCGGTGGCAAGTTGTAGGGCATCACAATGATAGGCCATGTGTTGTGGTTCAATCCCAGAGTCCCAAATGTATTGAACCCATTGGTTTCTAGTCCGAACTGCACATTCCTCACGTCATTGGAAAAATGAGAAAATATTCTATCAAATTCTTTCCATGCATGACCATTTGTAGGGTGTTTAAACCACTCATCATCTACACACTCTCGCCATGTCAACGCATCTGCTTCGCAATGTATGGCTCCATGTACGGTCGCTTTAGACTAGTGGTCAAGAGGAAGTATCGAATGACCTTTCTAGGAACCTTGCCACTTTCACACACATCCCATCTTGAAATGTTTCATATGGGACACACTTCATAATTTTTGTATTGTTTATATAAAAAAAAAAGCACATTATTGTACTCACAAGCATCAATGTTCTAATAGCCCAAGCCAAAGTCTCTAATACCTTTTTTCATCTTCAGTTCATCGACTAAATATCTATGTCTAGGTGGAAATAGTTCCCTAATATAGCTACACAGGTCATTCATGCTTTTATCTGACCGTTTGTTGTCTGACTGGATATGTATTGCTTTTTGAATAAGCACCCAGAACATTTCCGCGCTACCAGAAAACAATGGAGTTTGAGCTTCCAATAAAATCATTTCATAGCTCTAGTAATCATCATCGACAACATCATTGAATGTATGCTTGTCATCAACATTATGGTACTCATCGTAGAATGTCTTGCACCCAACTTGAAAATTATCATGTGGGATTTCCATAACAATGTCAGCACTAGAAGAAGATGCCCCTTGGTCCAAGATATGTTGTCTTAGTTAAGAGATGCTTAAATCAGCTGGTGCTTCATCGTGTTTATCCCAAAATGTGTAACTAGGCCACATTCCAAATTGAGACAAATGTGCATACATCTCCAAAATGGTAATTCAATCATTGTTTTTCCATACTCTACATGGACATGGAAATAGGTGGTGCCATTTCCATTGTCAAGCACCCAATTCACGAATAAA
This sequence comes from Persicaria tinctoria, assembly GCA_037127255.1. Taxonomy (NCBI): domain Eukaryota; kingdom Viridiplantae; phylum Streptophyta; class Magnoliopsida; order Caryophyllales; family Polygonaceae; genus Persicaria; species Persicaria tinctoria. The sequence continues at coordinate 10,218,965 of JBANSL010000007.1, read as the reverse complement.
TAAATCCCACGAAGGTATTCCTTATGAGTGTGAGGAAGTTGCATCAATGTTTATCACATGTTCTACGATTTCAATCATAATCTCATTCTCAATCCCAGTTTCAAATTCTTCTAAAATCTCAATCTAAATCACAATAAATCTCTATCAAATTCAAACAAACAATATTTCATTACTACCCAATATCATTACAAAATGTAATTGCAAAACAATTCAATCAATAATTCTCAAGTCTAAATCACAAAGTTTCAAATCTTCAACAAATTCCTCACTACAAATCTAACCAATGTTCTACACTTTTCTCTATTTAAGTTTATACTCCCATGTCTCAAAATTTAAGCCGTTTTAAGATTTTACACAAGTTTTAATAAAACACTCACCCCTCAATCAACATCATCATTCCACTAACTTTTTCATAAATTTTATTATTTTTTAATACTCACTACATTTTTTAACCAATCAAAATCTTTAAAAAAATCAACAACACATAAATCGATATAAATCATTATTATCCCCTACCTAGAAACCTAAAACGACCTAAATTTTGATACAATAATTAATGGCTAAAACGACCTAAATTTCGAGAAGGATGGAGTATGAAACAAAAATAAATAAATAAAAGCTATAATGTTTTTGTCTTCTCCAATCACCACAATAATCATCACTTTCTACAAAGAACATTGAAAATCACCAAACTACCCAAAATTTCACAAATCCATAAAATAAACATTGTATGTCTACAAAAACATACCTTTTCACAACTCAAAATGAAATTCTCTTCTTGAATCTCCACAACCTTGTGCAAATTACAACGGATTTTTTAAATAAAAAAGATGAAAAATGGAGAAAATAATGGGAAAGAGATGAGATGAAGAGGAAGAAGACAACCTGAATTGAAGGCAGTATTGATTGAGGTTACAATAGTAACTTTAAAACAATAACATGCATGATAAGTAGCTTCATTTAATGCACGGAATTTAAAACCATTCTGATGACGGACTTATACCTTATATTGTCGCCCAAATCAATGTCGAAAAAGCATTTATAGTTGACTTTCTTTCTTGGCACGAGCAAATCTTTAGTAAATTGCTCGAATCTATTCAGACGGCGAATAAAGGTTCTCTTCGTCGCCCTATAAGCTTTGTCTCAATGGTTGTGCTCGGTTCATCCATAAGCGACGAATATAATAATATCAATATTATCGCTTGAGAAGGGCATTAAATGAGCACACTTTAAGGATGCTTTGAGGTGACGTAATAAGGGCTTCTCTTCATCGCTTTAAAATAGCATTAAATGAACACGTAGTCAAGTGACATACTAAGTTCATTTCTTTGTCGCTTGGAAGTATGTTTTGACACATACAATTGGGTTCTCTGTTAGAGTGACACTTTTTTTTATATGTTCGTCACCGGAATAACGGTCAAAATTTTGACTAATTAACTTTGAAGCGACAAACATTGATGTTAGTTGGTCACGCAAATTGCCAACGTAGGTTGGGTTTCAATCTTCAGAGATTCGGGCGGCGATGTCAAATTTGTTCATCGCTTCATGGCTTTTGAAACGACGGATTAGTATGCGTACGTCGCCCGAAGTACAATCTGGCGTGCAAACACTAGTAGATACCATTTTTTTTTAATACAAGGAAATGAATTAAGATGCAACTATCATTAACGAAGATAACGCCATCCTAGAGCGTCCTTTCGGATGAGACCCTGAAGAACCGGATCAGCAAGCAGAAGATCGTCGGCAGGGATGGTGTAAGCCAGGTGCGCGACCCTATCGGCAACAACATTAGATTCCCTAAAAATATGACGAATGGAAATAGAATTAAAGGACGAAACCATAAACCGAGTGTCAGATTGCAAGAACTCGATGTTCCAAGGGCAGCTCCAATCCCCAAGTAGGGAGTTGACAACATGCAAGTTGTCACCCTCAATTAGAAGGTTTTGAATACCCATTTGTTTTGCTCGAAGCACCCCATTCCTAAGAGCAAGGGCTTCAGCAAACACACAGGAATTATGTCATCAGCAAAGGCTAGAAATGGAATGGTCGGTCCGTTTTTAGAGATAGGGAACCCAATATCTTTATTACGGGCAGACTCTTGTTGGATCGATTGAGCAAGAAACTCAGAAGCTATAATAAACAATAGGGGGGATAGGGGATCACCTTGCCGTAGTCCCCGTTTGGGGAAGAATTGTTGTGTCGGTGCGTCATTGATCAGAATGGAATAGGAGACGGTGGACACGCATTCCATAATCCACACAATAAAAGTCTTGTGGAAACCCATTTTGGTAAGAACTGCTTGTAGATATGACCATTCAATCTGATCGTAGGCCTTTTCCATGTTTAGTTTAAGAGCAAGCCACCCCACCTTGTCTTTCTTTGCCTTGAAAGAGTGAAAAATCTCATGTGCAATGAGGATGTTATCATGAATTGATCGGCCTTTTGTAAATGCGCCTTGAAGAGGATGGATGAATTTTGTAAGTATAGGAGCCAGTCTGGCTGTTATAACTTTGGTTATGATTTTGTAAATAGTAGAGCAGAGACTAATAGGGCGGAAATGATTTATGCAAGCTGGATCGTCGATCTTAGGAATCAAGGTTATGAAAGTATGATTGATTTGTGTAAGGAGCTTACCTGATATGAAGAAGCTCTTAACAGCTTTCGTCACCGAAGGCCCGACAATGCCCCAATATTTCTGATAGAAGCCAACAGGCATACCGTCAGGCCCAGGAGCCTTATCTGCGTGTATAGAGAAAACCGTCGATTTGATCTCCGCATTAGAGACTGAAGCTGTAAGTCGAAGGTTATCCTGATCCGATACAACAGGGTGTAAGATGTCAAGGTTCTTCAGTAAGTTAATTGAAGGGTCGATTGTAGATCTAAATCTGCGAGAATATTCAAGCTCAAATTCAGATCGAATTGCTGCAGAATCTGACGTATGGATACCATTGGGAAGGGTGATGGACTTGATAAGTTTGCAGTTTTGCTTGATGGTGGCTACACGATGAAAGTAACCGGAGTTGGAGTCCGTAAGTTTAGCATGTTTTGCTTTGGCTCGTTGGCGCCAATATGATCGTTGGAAATCAAGTAATCGCTCACGTTTAGCCAGAAGACGTTTCTGAAGTAAGCAGTTCCTAGTGGAGAATGAAGCAATTAAGGCTGCTTGGATTTCCAGGAGATCTTGATCAGATTTTAGAAGTTGGGATCGAATATTTCCAAACGTAAGCTTATGCCATTTCTTAGCTAAGGTTTTTAGCAATTTAGTTTTGTGAACTAGGCGAAACATAAGCGATCCTTGTCGATCGAGGCGCCACGCTTGTCGCACTATATTCTCAAAATCCTTATGTTTTGTCCATGCCATTTCAAACTTGAAGGGGCGACTAGCGAATGTATGGTTTTGGCGGAAGTCCACTGTGATGGGACAGTGATCTGATGAGGTGAAAGCATGATTACGGATCTGGAGCTTATTGAAAGCTACTAAAACAGGACTCTGAACCAAACACCGATCCAGTCTAGCGTAGGAGTTATCAACCTCCCCAGGGTGCTTACGCCATGTAAAAGTCCCCCCAACTGAGGGGATATCACATAAGTGAAGTAGGTCTTTAATTCTGTAAAGGCGTTGAAACCGAGCAGGACGGGGAACAACCCCACCACCCTTTTCATCGGGAGATTGAATGTCATTCAGGTCTCCCATGACACAAATAGGTAGGTTTACCGATCGGGCGTAAGGAATAAACAGATCCCAAAAGTGATCTTTATCAGGGTTATCAGGTGGGGCATAGACTATAAACATAGCCGTAGTAGTGCCAGACAAGCCATCATAATAATTAAAGTGAATAAATTTGTCGTCAACCATGACTAAATCAATTGAACCTTGTAAGGGAGGAAGGTTTTTCCATAAGAGGCAAATGCCACCTGCAAACCCTGCTGACGGGACGAAGGCAATATTAGCGAAGCCGTTGTGTTTCCAAACCTGCTGACGGGGCGACTGGCATTTGGTCTGATTTTATTTCAGGAAGTGCAATTACATTGATAGAGTTGTTTGTACAAAAGGACTCAATGGGGGTCCAAATATTTCGTCTACGTAATCCTCGACAATTCCATGTACAAATATTCATAATATAACTTGATAATAAGACTTAGTAAAACAACGAGATTTGTATAAAGTGCACCTGAGAAAGGCAAGCCAAACTGAGAGCACAAGAAATGCCATTGTATGCAAACGGTTGAAGAAGAATTGAGTACATGCAAAGATGAACAACAAACTCCAGCTAAGAAGTTGGTAATTCATTATTACAAGACAATAAACAAGCAATGTCGACATAACAACCCAAACACTTTGTACAGGACTAAGACAAAGAGGGAGTTGGAGTTGCAGAACGAGTGTGCTAAAGCCGCCGGTTAGGCATAAGAGCAAAGGCTTAAAACCTGAGTAAATTGTGATATTGTTTGGTAATGTCAACCGGTAGGTTGTTAATTGTGAACGAAGGCTGGTAAAGCCAAGATGAGTCCGGTTGTGGACATGGGATAGCAAACCTGCGAAAAATCGAGAGCCGTACAAAGAAGATTGCAGTGTATGCAAGTCATCCGGCAACAAGATTTTAGGCGAGCAAGTCGGATGTAGGGGTATCCTGCAATCACAAGATAGAAAAAACAGCAGCATAGAATAGAATAATTGCAAACAATTTACCCACAAGTTGTAATGCTCAACAAAGGATACCGAGGGATTGTAATTCCAAAGAACAAGTACAGCTTTTGCTCTATAATCGATAATTGGGTATTCAATCGGAAGTAAAAGGGAGTCGAGCTGATCAATGAGAGCATTATTGTTAATATTAGTAATGGGGATATGGCTTCCATTAACAAACACCCAAAAAATGGTTTTGAAATCAGTTATACAGCTTCCTGACAAAGTCCAAATGAAGGAAATCAAGGTCAGTCTACTAACAAATAGAGGGATTGTTGAATCCAAACTACCACGGGTACAGATTGCATTTTGCAAATTTTCGAATCAATCGAAATAGCCAGTTGAACGAGAGACAAGCCCTGGGTCGAGGCCATCAAGACGAAAGATAACAATCCACACCAGACAACGGAAGTAACAAAACCCAACCCAGTCGGGACGTAACAAGAAATGAACTTGTAGATCCACACTTGACGGGTGAAATTAACTTCAAGGTTGGATATAATGTTGAAAGAGTATGAGAGGGTGGAGGGATGTAACCTGGGGTAATGGTATGGCGGCCGAGAAAGAAGGCGGCACCACCAGGTGAGGGCAGAGCATCCGGAGCAGAGAAGAAGGCAGCGCCTCATCCCCCAACCACGACCGCTCCCCGTCCATTCTTCGCATTGGACTGTGTCGGAGCCAAAGCCCCTTCGAACTCGGCAACGTGAACAGTGAACAGAGAACACCGACCACCACCCCCGAGCCTTGTGCTGCCGTCGGACCAGCCGATTAGGAATATCGTCCCCGAATCTGAATCTACTTTTGAACTTCCACTTGCGATCTCTGCGATTGGCTTCCTCAAAAAGCGTTTGAGATTGATTTTGACTCTTATTTTCCTCAATTTGGAGGTGCAATTTCTGGTGACGCTTAGATTTCTTGTTCGAAGCTTCAAGAATGGCTTCAATACTTGGACAAGAGAAGAAGATTGACCATCTTTTGTGGACTTCAGCCAAGAGCAGAGTAGATCTGAAGGGTTTAAGTTTCGATTTGGTAGGCTGGTATTGCTGGAAGGGGATGAAGGCCCGACGACGGTGGTTCCGGGGTAGGGTTTCTGAATGGGAGTGTTTTTCTTTCATATTTTCGTAGTGTGTATTTTTAGACACGAGTCCATACTACTCCCTCCGTTCAACAAAACTTGTCGTTTACTATTCACGCACGCTTTTTTAGAATGATAAAAACTATATAAAATATTCAATTTTTTTAAATTTTTATTTAACAAGTTTGTACTTGTTAATAATAACTACGAAATTGTTAAAAAAAATTATTTAAAAAGTCGATATTTTATATAGTTTTTAGCTCCTAAAAAAGAGTGCATGAATAGTAAAACGTCAAGTTTTGTTGAACGGAGGGAGTAGTAGATACCATTACCAACAAGCTAGTTAATTAATTATTATGCATTTTAATCGTTTTATACTCACTTGAAACTTTTTATGACAGGAGCAAATTTTAACTCATTTAAATAATATTTCCAATATCTTTTAGGGAAAACTAATTAAAATACCACCACCTTTGGTGGTAAGGTAAAAATATATCCTAAACTTTCAAATGTAATAAAAATATCCCGATCTTTGATGGTAGTGGTAATATCTTACCACGTGTTTTCTCACGGGTCAAAAATGCTAACAATGCAGTCTAGCTACGTGGATTTTTTTTACAAGGATTTTCTTGAACGGTTTCCTTAGGAAAAAAAAAGTTGGATCGGGTTCATATTCAACGCATTTTCGTCCCTCCTATCTTCTTCCCTGGACCGTGGTCGCCTCTTGAATTGTCTTCCAAGTCTTCCGGGTAGGTCATGGTTCCTCTTCAATGGTAGTCTTCCTCCCTCGTGGTCGCCTATCTTGAGCTGTCTTTCTCACATCTCCTGCCTCTTTAATTCGTTCATGGACTTGCATGTTTGAGTAAGTTTTGTGTTCCCCCTCTTCGTTGTTTTTGTTGTTGATTTAGTTTTGTTGTCGGTTTGATGTTAGAAATAGTCATGTTATGTTAATTTGAGGCAATTTTGACCGAAATTGTTGCTTGGTTGAATCAATTTTGTTTTTCGGGTTTAATTTTGTTGTCGGTTTAATTTTTTTCCTAAGAAAATCGTTCAAGAAAACCCAATTTTAGTGCTAATTTGTAAAAAAAACTTCCACGTAAGGTGCCTTGTAAAAAAAACCATGTAGGCTGCATTGTCATCATTTTTTACCCGTGAAAAAATCCGTGGTAATATATTACCACTACCCTCAAATGTTGGGATATTTTTATTACATTTGACAGTTGAGAATATATTTTTACCATACTCCCAAAGGTGAGGGTATTTTAATTAGTTTTCCCTATCTTTTATACACAATTTTTTTTTGAAAGCTTTTATACACAATTGATACTACGTATTACACTATTAAAATGTATTAAGACATTACGTACCATTAATATTTATACAAACCACTTAATTTTATCTTCATTTTTTAAAAAGAAAATCACCATTTATCGTGTTTTTTTTAAAAAAGAAAATCACATCTTATTTTTATTTAAGAGCAAAGCACTCCTTATTTTCATCTCATTATTTTACAAAAACAATCACATCCATTTTTTGGCTTCTCATTTTCAAATTAAATGAACATATATTGGTGCATGTTAACCTTTGATTTATAAGAAAAAGACCCTTTAATCTTAGATTTATTGAAAAAATATTAATTAAAAGATAATTAAATGAAGATTTTCAAATTAAATGAACATTGGGGGGAAGAGAGCTATGGATGGAGAAGAAGGATGTAGAAGAAATTTGGAGAAGAGGGTACGATTTAGGTTGAGAAAGAAAAAGTTGCGTTTAAAACTTTTGATTAAATGTGACAAGTAACAACATTTAAAGTGGCTGGTAAAAAGTTAGCCTTCATGCGACGTAATTTGCCTATATTCATCGCCTAATACTATAGTATTTAACAAGTCGGATCCATACTCATTTCATGCGACGTACATTTGTCATAGCATCCACCCAGTGAGGGTTCTGGACTTCTTGTTTATAAGTGTAAGGCTCGGGCTCTGCAGCCATACCATCAAAGGAGTGAACAATGCTCGATCGGATTAGATTGAAAATCATCTCCTAACATTCGATCAGCTAGAAAGGACCGAGATAAGAAATTTCTTTGTCTGTCATTTGCACAAACAAAATCATTCAATCTTCTAGGAAAAATATGCTCCCTGGTTGAACTTCTCAAAGGTGGGAAAACATTCATATCCTGCAATAATTGAGGTGACATATGAGTAGTGTGGCCATCAGATGCCAAAGAATCTGCTATCTGTGACGGCAAGGACTGTGGACTAGAATCTGACTGTGTTGGCTCAGCTATATGAGGTGTCTCAAAACTAGATGCAGACCTTGTATGAATCACATAATCATCTCCTCCAACATGATTAACTAGAGGAAGAGACATAATATCATGAACATCCATTGGTTCATCAATAACATCATCATTCTTGAAAGGAAATACAGTTTCCTTACATGTCACATCTCTACTAGTAAATAAAACCTTTGAATCAAGATTCCATAATAATTTACACCTTTTTTGGCCAAAAGGATAACCTAATAGGACACATCTCCTGGCTTTGGCCTTCATTTTGCCTTTATCTGAGTGAGCAACTGGAGCATAACACAGGCTGACAATGACTCCCAATTCATCATAAGTAGGAGGTTTAGCAAACAACCTTTCATGAGGAGACTTCCAGTTTAGTATCTCAGTGGGCATCTTGTTAATCATGTGAGTACGTAGCTGCCAGCAAACACTCTCCCCAAAACCTAATGGGCAACCCTACATGAATTCTCAAACACCTTGCTGTTTTCACTAAGCGTCTATGCTTTCTCTCCACTCCGCCATTCTATTGTGGGGTATAATGAATTGATCTCTGATGAATAATTCCCTTAGATGCAAATAATTCATTACATTGTCCCTGCACAAACTCAGTGTCACTATCTGTTATAATGACCTTTACTGAACAATCAAATTGATTCCCCAAAATAACTGATGATCGAAATCTTTGATGATTTGCAACACCTTCAACTTACTTTTCAACAAGAAGTAGGGCTGGAAATAACCCGCGGGTACCCGCTCCACCCACATGACCCGCATTTTTTTGGCGGGCGAAAACCCGTAAAAAAGCGGGTGACGGGTGGAGCGGGTGCGGGTGAAGCGGGTGATGGACGGATTATGGGTGAAGATTTTTCACCCATAACCCGCCCATTAACCCGCCCCGCACACCCGCATTAAACCCTAAAATTATACTCCCTCCGTTCCATAATACATGTCCTTTTGCTTTTAGACACGCTTTTTAATGAGCGAAAAACTCTATAAAATTTATTTTTTTAATTAATTTTTTTATATAATATGATACTTATTAGTAATAACTATCATATTATATAAAAAATCTAATTAAAAAAATAATATTTTATGAAGTTTTTCGCTCATTAAAAAACGTGCCTAAAAACAAAGGGACATGTATTATGGAACGGAGGGAGTATATATTATATAGGTATTTGTGCTATTACTATTTTACCCCTTTTCAGTTTTAACCTAAAAAACCCTTATTGTTTTTTCTACTTAAATTATACAGTAAATTACTTGCTGATGTTTTTACTTAAATTATATACTTACTGTTTTTTATACTTAAATTATACAAGGCTATATACTTGCTATTTTTTTTTACTTAAATCATTACTTGTTCATTTATTTTGATTGAATTGCTAAATGTATTTCATGTATTCGACTTCCACGAACTTAATTTTCTAGTATTTGTAAGTTACAATTTATGCTTCTATTCATCTTTCAATTTTATTAAAACAAATCATAATTAAATTATTTCACCCATTGGGCACCCGCTCCACCCGCATCACCCGCGCGGGTCGGATGAGGGTGAAAAAGTTTGCGGGTGATGGGTGGAGCGGGTGGAATTATTAACCCGCGGGGCGGGTGATGGAGTGGCTTCATCCACCCATAACCCGCCCCATTTCCACCCCTAACAAGAAGGTCCAAGTAGACATGAGCACGGGTCGAACCCGCCGGGTCAAGGGTCCGACCCGCCGGGTCAAGGATCGGGATATCTCTGACCCTAACCCTGACCCTTCCAAGCCACGGGTCAACGGGTTGTGGTGACCCGCCGAGTCAAGGGTCGACCCTTTGACCCATCGGGTCATGACATGTCATTTTTTTAAAAAGTTTTTTAAGTTTAAATAAATAAAAATAATAAGGAAGAAGGGTATGAACCGGTTTTCTAGTTGTGTACGTATCTCTCGGGGAAGAGGAATGAAAGCTCACGTAGTTCTTTATCGGATCCCTACTTACCTTATCTCATGCTAAGACTCTTCTCTTTGCTTTGCATCTGAGCTCCTGACCATTGTGTCATCGTCGAGTTCTTTATCCGATTCTGACTCGATTAAGTGGTCATTATTTTGAATTCGCATCTCCACCCTCTTCCAATCGTTTAGGCAAACTTGACCTTCCAGAGTCTCGGGCAAGAGTCTTGATCTCTTCTCGCTTAATATTTGACAACATTGGATAAAACGTTGCTCCACCGCTAGAGTTGAGCATGGAGCGGCGAATATTTGACGAGTGATTGCCTACGTAGTAGGAAATTGGGATCTCTCTAGATTACTACGTCATTCTATAATGTTGAATTCCTCTTCCTCTTTACCTTGATTTTTTGGAAAAAAATAGATGACCCGGCGGGTTGACCCTTCGGGTTCGACCCGCCGGGTCCGCGGGTCAAAATCAGCATGACCCTAACACTAACCCTTGACCCGCCTCGACCCTGACCCTTGTTGACCTTAACCTGCCGGGTCGTCGACCCTTCGGGTTCCCGTCGGGTCCGGGTCGACCCTTGACCCTTGCTCATGTCTAGGTCCAAGTGACCCTTTTACAATCATGAAGAATAGTAAAAAGTAAGAATATCCATTGTAGGTGACAGATTTATAAGGGCCCCACAGGTCCATAAGCATTAACTTAAAAGGTTTAACTGCAATATTTAGACTTCTCTGAAAAGGAAGTCTATGATGTTTTGATAGTAAACAAGATTCACTATGAAGCTCAACCAATTTTGAAGGACTAAACATTCTTAAACATTTTAACTTAGAGACGCATCTATGACCAAGTCTAGCATGAACATTTTGCAAATCAACACTAGCTTTATTACAACTCTTCAAACTACATTGCTCTGTGTCACTTGTAGTTGGTGACTATGAAAAGATCTTGTAGAGGCCATGCTTTCTGACTCCTGACAGCAACACCTTCTTAGACCAGGGTCCTGGAAATAACAATAAGTTTTGGTGAATATGTCAATCAAATCAGTTTCATCAAGCACTTTTCCAACTGGCAATAATCTGTGCTTAAAATCAAGAACTAGCAAAACATCACTCAGAGTAATATGATTTGTCAATTGCAACATTCTCATCTTAGCCAGTGACTGTTTTGATATAGACGCGCGCAATCTAATATGAACATGCCTATTTAATTTGCTTTTGTTGAATAACACATGAGAATCAACAACCATATGATTTGTAGCAGGCCCGTGCATAGGCCTGTTCAGGTGGATCGACCGAACAGGGCCCCCAAAATTTAAGGGCCCAATCTGAAAATAGTTATGTATATATAGATATATATTTTGTTTTCCATTTGAAACACATAAAGGGTGTGTGATCTACTGGTTCCAAGGGTGCGCTTCCTCCTTACAACTCTCTGGTTCGAATCCACACGGGAGCGCAAGTTTTTCATTTGGACATTCTTCTCTTTTCGTTTCTTTACTTTTTATTGCTTTTTCAGTTTTTCCATTGATAAACTTTTTATTATTATTACAAATGACATACATAATTAGGGAAATAGGCAAAACCATTAATGTTTTTATGGGTGATTTAAACTTTGATAAATATTGTACAATAGTATTTAAATATTTTTCAACATTTTGTAAGTATAAAAAAAATCTCAAATTTTGCAAGAAAAGTACTGTATATATTTATGTGTTGTTATTTATAATATTCAAATCTGATATTATTTACTTTTGATCTATAGATAATTGTGTGATTCATCATTTGTATATTACTTATTTTAACACTAGGATTAGCAAATAATTTTATGATTCTTTGATTTAATTTCACTAATACTTCCTCTGTTAATTAAACATGTCGTTTACTATTCATGCACGTTTTTTAGAATGATAAAAACTATATAAAATATTAACTTTTTAAAATTTTGTTTTTATAAATTCAAAATTAATAGTAATAAGTATGAAATTGTTTAAAAATATTATTAAAAAAGTTAATATTTTATATAATTTTTAACGCCTAAAAAAACATGCGTAAATAGTAAAACGTCAAGTTGTAATTAACAGAAGGAGTATAATTTATAAGATTTTTTTGAACAGGGCCCCCAAAATGTTTAGCACGGCCCTGATTTGTAGCCCCGGTATCAATTATCCATTCAGCTGATATAGATCTATGTGTTACAGAATTTACAACTATAGAAGAAATCATACGTGCAAAGTTTGCAAAGGACCCGATACTGCTCTCTGCTTGGTTTCTTCCTCTCATCCTCTTGAACACTTCTTGGTAAACTGCATTTACCATGACATAATCAACATTTCCTTCTCTAGTATCATCATCTAAAGGGCTACCTTGCACTTGATTGCTCATTGATCCTGCTGTATAAGTTGTGCCTTTAGAAGGAATACCATTCTTCTCCTTTTTGAGTTCCTTAACACTGCTCTACCATATGTCCTTTCATACCACAATGAGAATACTTAATTAGAATTGGTCTTTATCCTTTTCAGCTCTTGCCAATCTTTCTATTCTCTCTTAACTAGTTTGCCCCCCCCCCAGAGGGTTTATACTGGTAAGATCCTCCACCTCTATTAGCAGCCATAACACTTGAATCATTGCTAATGCCTTGAGAAACAGAAGTGCCATTTGAGGCTTCATTACCTCGTTCTACTTGCTACAAGATGTAATAAGCCTTGTTGATGCTAGGCAAATGATCAATAGCCATAATAGAATTTCTTGCAGCATCATAACCATCATTCAGGCTAACTAAAAATTGCATGAGCTTGTTTCTAGACTCGATCTCAGTAATTTTCTTCTTCAAATCACAAGTGCAAGAAGCAATAGCACCACATAGACATTCATGCACACTCTCTAAAACTTGAAGCTCATCCCAGTAACGCTTACAGAGATTGTACAAATCAACTAGATTCATGTTACCCTGAACTCCCAAGTTTCTTCCTGATTTTAAAAATCAAAGGAGCATTGGATTGGCCAAATCTCTCCACAATCTCATCCCATAGATACTTAAAAGAATCTACAAACACGAACCCTTCAGCTATACTCTTAGACATCGAGTTAAAAAGCCAACATCTCACCATGTAATCGGCTCTTATCCACCTCTCTAGATCAACTGATCCATCAGCTGGTTTACCACAAGATCCATTAATAAAGCCAAGCTTATACTTAGCCCCTAAAGCCATCATAACTCCATGACTCCAATTCATGTAATTACTAACATCAAAGGAATTGCAACCAACTGAGCACCAGGGTGATCAGAATTAGATAAGAACAAGGGATCTGCTAAATTAGCATGAGCACTTATATCATCACGTGTTCTTTCTCCTGAGTTAGAACCACCACTCATAGTAAACATAAACGCGGAAATCAATTATAGAAACGAAGAACAATCATCATAATCAACTATCGCTCTGATGCCATGTGAAAACATGCTAAGATCATCAAAGATAGAATGCAAAATGAGCCAAAATCATCAAGAAACAGGCCAACACAGTGCACTGTTTCATCAGCAAGCAGAGATTAAAAAATGGTTTGTCATAGCCTTCATTTAGTGCGGCTCCAATCCCCAAAACCCTTCTAATTGGGAAGGGAGAATGCAAGCTTTTATAGTAGGGTAATGCACCAACATGCGCCCTGCACATGAGACACTGAATGGAGACAAAACTCCTTATTACAGAAGACTACAAAGCTACTAAAAATGTGAAGGAAATGCAGCTGAAATGGAGCTCAAATTCAACTTGTGATCAAGATGAAACTAAAGGCATAATGAAGATTATAATGAAGACATATAATCTTCATAAAAATAATAAACCACAAAGCAATACAATTAGAACCTCAATCTTTTTCATTAGCTTTAGTCTTTAGCACTTAAAAAGGTAAAATTAAAAAAAAAACTAAATTATACTCCCTCTGTTTTGAAATTTAGGTCGTTTTAACTCTTAATTCTTGTATCAAAATTTAGGTCGTTTTAGGTTTTCTAGGTAGGGGGATAGTAATGATTTGTATCAATTTGTATGTTGTTGACTTTTTTTAAGATTTTGATTAGTTAAAAAATGTAGTGGGTATTCAAAAATAATAAAATTTATTAAAAAAAATTAGTGAAATGATGATATTGATTGAGGGGTGCATGTTTTATTAAAACTTGTGCAAAATTCTAAAATGACTAAAATTTTGAGATAGATGGAGTATATAATAATATAAATACTACCTCCGTTCGGCAAAACTTGTCGTTTACTATTCACTCACGCTTTTTTAGAATGATAAAAACTATATAAAATATCTATTTTTTTATAAATTTTTTTAATAAGTTTGTACTTATTAATAATAACTACGGAATTGTTTAAAAAAATTTAAAAACGGAGTATCTCCTAAAAAAAGCGTGCGTAAATAGTAAAGTGACAAGTTTTTCCGAACGGATGTAGCATATAATTGTTACGAATCTGGTAATGATTATTTTTAATTACATCACCTCTGGCTCCCATATATGTTTCTTTGATTCCAATTAATTGCTTTGCACTTGGGTTTCTTAATTCATACTTGAAGCCTAGTTCTTATTGAATGTTGGATCCCATTCCTTGCAATGCTTTAATTTGTTACCACTAATTCAAAACTTGTGGTATTTTCCTTCCACTCCTTCAATGGTTAACATTACAACTCCTTCCTCAATCAAAATTCGGGCCAAAATGAGAATGGTCTCATTTCCCTCATTCCATTTAAATGTTTTTGGCCTAATATTTTTGCCGGAGAAAAGATTCGAGCTATGCTTAATTTACTACGAATACCATTTTTTGATCAATGGTAGCAAATTCGCTGCATCACAACTCCTTAATTTCTCTAATATTCAAAATTTTGGCCAAAAATGTTGACATAAAATCAGTGGAAGGATAAGTTGTTTTGATGACAATAATGTCATTTTGCCAATTTTTCCATCTCAATGTTTTTCGTTTGATTTTCAATGTATGTTTGTTACCACCCTTAACTCGATAATTAATGATATTTTAATTAGTTTTAAGGACTGGACAAGAAATGTAACCTACCATAAAAGAGACGTTGTATACGGTATTGAAGGAATTGTGTCCTTTAATTTAATGTGCAATGACTAATTATGGAATAGGACAATTGATGGAGATATTCAATCCGATTATTTTAGGAGT
Source organism: Persicaria tinctoria (assembly GCA_037127255.1). NCBI lineage: Eukaryota > Viridiplantae > Streptophyta > Magnoliopsida > Caryophyllales > Polygonaceae > Persicaria > Persicaria tinctoria. Next base: position 10,203,790 of record JBANSL010000007.1, on the reverse strand, counting down.
CGTAGTGCTTTGCTAGAAGCCAACTGCGATTAATGGGCTTAAACGGGTTAAACCCATGACTATTATGAACGGGTCCTATGCGGTCACACACTTAGAGTTGACGGGCTTGATCAAAAGATAGATGATTTTATTATTAATGTATATTAGATATATATTAATAATAATGGGATAAGATTTATTTGTGAAATAAATAATTAATCAAGTAAGGTATAAATATAAGCTTATAAAGATGGGCTTATAAAGACTTGACCTAATTAACAAATTCCAAAAAAGTAACGTGAGTTTTGGCCGCTTCCCATCCCAGGCGTGAGGACGGAATTCTCACCATCATCAATCAAGAACAATTTGATTGTTCGCCTTTCGATCTTCGTCCTAGCAGTCGAAGGCAAAGGAGATCTAGACCGGACTCTTGTGGACCAAGTAGAGGAGCAACACGTGGGGCTCTAGTTCTCTTCCGAATCCTCACCGTTTAGATCCGGTTCACGCATCAAGAGATATCTTCTATGAACAATGATTTGATCTATCGATTTTATGCATGAAGATCCTTGAATTAGATGATAGAAAATAGTTTCTAAAACTTCCGCTGCGCATCTAATTTCCATCCGTGGTATCAGAGCATCTTGCATAAATTGATATGATCGATTGATTTTCTTGTTGGTTTTGATTCAATTTAGCAATATATTTGATATATGGAATATTTTGTATGAATTTGATTTCGATTATACGCCGTCAATTTTGATTGATGCTAGTTCGTGATATTTGGAATCAACACTGATTTTGTGAATCGTCCCAAATTTTACCTGTGGGCAATAACTTGATTGAAGCCAGCCTACTAATCTCATCATGTATCTTGATTGGAATTGCAGTAGGTATGCTTCAATTTGTGAAATTGAAAAAGGCATCAATTTTTGCTTTCGAAAAAGATTGTTTTTTTTCCCCTAATTTTATGATCGGAATGAGATTTAGTACAGCAAATTGTTCGATCGGAATGAGATTTCGATTGGGTTTTTTGCACACGTTCGATCGGAATATAATTTCGATAATCACCGTCCACCAACCTTGTTCTAATTAATTAGTAATCAACCATACATATGCTAATTTGATTAAACATCTACACGACTACACCTGTATAGACGTATAGTGGATCAACCATACATATGCTAATTAATTAGTAATCAACCTTGTTCTAATTAAGGGTATAGACATATGTATGGTGGATCATTGATCGATCGGCTCGGTTTTATTTACTACGGAGTATTTATTTAGTTTTGGAATATGATTCCGACTGAAAAGCCGTCAGCCTTATTATTTTCTCGATCTTTAATCAATTGGCATAATTTATACAAGACAATATGATTTCTTTTATAAATAATGAAATAGATGATTTCATGTTGAAATTAATTTTGAATTTTAGAAATTCAGAATTTTATAATTTTGATCCCTAAAATTGATATGAATCTGATTCATGTTTTAATTTATCAAAATTTATCATCTTAAAAGTTTGTAATTGTTACAAAATTTAAGTGGGAGTTGATGGAGGTGGAATTAGGGTTATGGAAGATATTTATGATTTTAGTGTAAAATCTTAAATTACCTTAATTAGATATGGTAGATATCTTATCCCTAATAAAAAATTTATATCCAATTATACAAGGTAATAGTTACCATAAAATTAATTCCATATATATTATAGCTATTTTTTGAATTAATATATCAAGAATGTTCATGGATTTATTATGCTTGTTTTATATTATGATATATTGCTTGCATACATAAGGTGACTAGTATGGCCCATAAATACGATCTGCGTATCGTTATGTTTTTTTGTACACGATCTGCGTATCGTTATGTATTTTTGTAATTTATTTTCAGTAATTAGATTATTAGAAAATATTGTAATTAATACAAGATGACAAGAAGACAAAAGAAGTTCAAGGATGGAGATCCATGAAGGGCGCGAGATTGGAGACCCATGAAGATTAGATCTTTATTTTATGCATCGTAGGGGCCATACTAGGATCACAATTTCATTGCATTTTGAATGCCTTATTTTAAGTTTTATGTTGTTTTTATTTATGATATTTTTTCACTTATAAATAAAGACAAATAAAAGACTTAAGTTCCTAAGGTAAATTGGGGCAATGCCTTTTCATATCATAACCCATTAAGTTCTGGATTTTTGGTTGGATGGGCTTCACAAAAGTGAGGGTGTCTTTCCATAATCTTGGGCTAATGAGGGTGAATCTATACAAGGGGTTCATAAGCTTTGATATGGTTGTACCCAACGAGAGACCAAAAGGCAAAGTTTTGGATCTTGAGGCATAGGATGATTTTACATTGGATGTGGATCATCAACCAAGAATTATAAGGAGTTATAATTAGTAATTGTTACTTACCTTGAGCATACAATACTCAAGGCAGTGCAAAAGTACGTTGGGTCTTGTGTGTAATGGGATCTTGGAATCATTTTATTCACCAGGAACAATAACAATTTGAATAAAATGCGCATTTACTTATTTTAAAGGTGTTTAATCCTAAGTAATTTGCATTTCGAACATAAACTGATTTGTATGTCATTTCCTTTTTATATAGGCATTATGTCGAACGATAACTTGAATTTCACCCTGCGCTCAATAGTTGAGAAAAACAAATTGAATGGAACGAACTTTCTTGATTGGGAAAGGAATTTGAGAATTGTTCTCATGTCTGAAGGGCGCGAGGACGTCCTAACAAACCCTATCCCTACTATTACCGATGCCTCATCGGATGAGGAGATAGTTAGAGAAATGGAGTTAAGGAGTGATTCTTTACCTGTCACTTGTTTGATGCTAGCAAGCATGGAACCTGACCTTCAAAAGAGGTTTGAATACCAGGATGCCTACTCTATCATCACCAACCTGAAAATGTTGTTTCAGGCACAGGTAAGGATTGGACGATATGAAACTCACAAGGCTATACTGGATAGCAAGCTTGTGAAGGGAAAGCCAGTAGGTCCCCATGTGATCAACATGATCAGTCTTTTTAGCCGTATGGAGACACTGGGCACCCCATATGACCAAGAGTTGGCCACAGATATCGTCTTGCACTCCTTACATGATGACTTTGCATCATTCAGGATGAACTACCATATGCATGGCATTAAGAAAAACCTGAACGAACTCCATGGTATGCTCAAAGCTGCTGAGCAGAATACTCCCACTGACAATAAGAAGGAAGTTCTTAACGTCAACAGAGGGAAAGGGTTCAAGAAGGTAGCCAAGAACAAGAACAATACCCAAGGGAAGGGCAAGGAAGTTGCAAAACCTAAGGGTGGTGAGAAGCCAAGGGTGGCTGCAAACCATGATTGTTTCCATTGTAAGGCTAAGGGACACTGGAAAAGAAATTGTCCCAAGTACCTGGAAGACAAGAAGAATGGGACTTTGAGTTCCAACACTTCAGGTATTTATGTTATTGAATTACTGTCAACCAATGTCCTCACATTAGATAATGGTCCTACTTGGGTATTGGATACCGCATGTGGTGCTCACATTATTTCAAATGTGCAGGGACTAAGAAATAGGAGACAAGTGAAGAAAGGGGAGATAGAGCTACGCGTTGGAAATGGAGCAAGCATTGCTGCACTTGTCGTAGGAGATTTTAGTTTATCTCTTCCTTCTGGTTTAATCTTAGAACTAAATAATTGTTATTTTGTTCCTAGCATTACAAAGAACCTTGTTTCGGCTGCAGTAATTTATTCTGAAGGTTTTAATTTTAGCACTATAGATGAAGGTATAATTATTCACAAGAATGATATCTTTTATGCTCGTGCTCAAGATATTAATGGAATATTTGTATTCGACCTTACAACAGAATCATATAACATAAATACAAAAAGGCAAAAAAAAAAAAAATCAAGTAAGTTGAGTGAAGCCTACCTATGGCACTGTCGTTTAGGTCACATCAGTTTAGACCGCATGAAGAAGCTCCATAGAGATGGACTTCTAAAAGACGTGGATTGTGAATCCATTGATACATATGAGTCATGTTTGATGGGCAAGATGACAAGGTCACCTTTCAAAGGAACAAATGAAAGGGCTACTGAGCTATTGGGCATTATACATACTGATGTATGTGGGCCAATGAGTACAGAAGCTAGAGGTGGTTATAAATACTTCATCACATTTACTGATGATATGAGTAGATATGGATATATTTACCTTATATCACATAAATCGGAATCCTTTGAAAAGTTCAAGGAATTTTAAAATGAGGTAGAGACTCAAACTGGCAAGAAAATAAAAGCACTTCGATCAGATCGTGGTGGTGAGTACTTGAGCCATGAATTTGATCATCATTTGAAAAATTGTGGGATAGTAACACAGTTGTCTACTCCAGGAACACCACAGCTTAACGGTGTATCTGAAAGGAGAAACAGGACCCTGTTAGACATGGTCCGATCTATGATGAGTTTTGCTGACCTTCCGGTATCCTTCTGGGGATATGCCCTCACAACTGTTGTACTTACACTAAACAGGACTCTGTCTAGAGCTGTAGACAAAAACTCCATATGAGATATGGACTGGAAAGGTTCCAAAATTGTCTTTTATGAAGATATGGGGATGTGAAGCTTATGTAAAGCGTTTACAAACGGATAAGCTTGCCCCTAAATCAGATAAATGCTATTTTATAGGGTATCCAAAAGGTAGTTTTGGATATTACTTCTATAATCCCGCTGAACAAAAGGTGTTTGTTGCAAGGGATAGTGTCTTTTTGGAAAGAGAGTTCATTTCCAATAAGTCAAGTGGGAGAAATATTCATCTTGAACCAGTTCATGATGAAGAGCAACAAACTCAACAACGAGATGACATAGATGATGTCGAGGACGAGTTGATGGTTTTGGAAGACCAAGGGCCCCAAATCATCCAAGAACTGGAACAAGAGGATCCACAAATAGTTGTGGAAACTGTTCCAGCTCCAGTTGTTGAACCAGTTGAACCCACCCGTAGATCAGATAGGCCAAGGGTACAACCAAGACGTTATGATGATTTCATCTTGAATGTAAACCTTGATGTTCTTCTGCTAGAACATGATGAGCCTAATACCTATAAGCAAGCAACGACGGGTCCAGACTCCAAGAAATGGCTTGAGGCCATGAGATCCGAAATGGATTCGATGTTTGAAAATCAAGTATGGGACTTGATAGATTTGCCAGATGGGGTAAAACCCATAGGGAGCAAATGGGTTTTCAAACTTAAGACAGATAAGGATGGAAAGGTATCTGTATACAAGGCAAGATTAGTTGCCAAAGGTTTTAAACAGATTCATGGTATAGACTATAATGAAACCTTTTCACCAGTTGTCATGATAAGATCCATTAGGATAATCCTTGCTATTGCCGCTTATTATGATTATGAGATTTGGCAAATGGATGTCAAAACCACCTTCCTGAATGGGTTCTTGGAAGAGGATGTGTACATGACACAACCAGAGGGTTTTGAAGATCCAAGTGATGTAGGGAAGGTATGAAAGCTTATAAGAGGTCTATATATGGACTTAAGCAAGCATCCAGGAGTTGGAACTTTCGGTTTGATGAAAAGATCAAAGAGTTTGATTTAATCAGATGCGAAGAGAACCCTTGTGTATACAAGAAGTTTAGTGGGAGTAAAGTGGTCTTCCTAGTTTATTATGTGGATGACATACTACTTATTGGGAATGACATTCCGATGCTAGAGTCCGTTAAGGAATGACTGAAGAAATGTTTCTCAATGAAAGACTTTGGGGAGGCAGTGTACATACTTGGAGTAAAGATCTATAGAGATAGATCTGAGAGATTTCTTAGATTGAATCAAGGAACTTATATATACATAAGATTCTTAACAGATTCCAAGAAAGGGTTTTACCTATGTCATGGTGTGTACACGACCTGATGTTGCATTTGCTATGAGCATGTGTAGCAAATACCAATTGATTCCATGAGAGGCACACTAGTGTGCAACTAAGAACATCCTGAAGTTCTTGAGAAGAACCAATGATGATTTCTTAAGGGTGATGACAAGTTGATCGTATATTTTATGAGGATGTTTTACCTTATTTGACATTAAGATGTGTAAGGTGCATACATATGACAATATTGCAAATCCATTGACGAAGCTTATGCCTAGCCCAAGTATGATGGTCACACTAGGGCTAAGGGTCTCAAACACATTAGAGAATGGCTTTGAGATTACTTTCTATTACATTTTATGTTTAGAGTGTTAGACACTAAGTTTATGTTCGACTGGATGATTTTATTATATATGATATTTCATCTTTATTTATATATTGTGTTGAACGATAATAAATAAAATGTCCAAATAATTCGTAGTTCGCAAATGGGCTTATCTTAAGTGTTCTGGTAAATGAAACCCCATTAAGTGAAATGCAGTTATGAATTATCACAAGTCCGTAGTCTAAAATCATCAAATTGGACATAGGTGATTTTATTAAATGACTATATTGTAAGTTGACTGATAGCGCCAGGTTTCATGGGCTATAGGGACATGGAGATGTCTAGTCAATTACATATATATGTATGGATGATACATATAGGACAGACCCACCTTAAGACTCTACAAAAGGGATTGCGGAGTTTTAAGTTAAACCATGATTAGTAGATTCCTCATACATGAGTGTGTTATGGTCTCTCTTGATGATTGGTATTTCTTTGACACGGCTAAACGCTTTCCGTAACAGGGAGTTATAAAGGTCGTAGTTGGGATTGCCAAAAGTTGAGTGGGAGTCATAGTCATACAAGACTGTAGATGTCCTCCTTCTTCATGCATACTGTGATGCATTGAAAAGGAATGGTGTCTAGGCCACTTGAAGAGCAAGAACTGAAAATGCATGGCCATGCTCGGATTGATTATTTGTAATCATTCGTTTAATTGACAGTTCAAACTCAGAGTTCAAGGAATATATATTTGATAATAGATATGAATGTCACCATATCATCAAATATGACATTAAGAGACACGGGTATCTGAAATTGCACACTTGTTTAAGGACAAGTGGGAGATTGAAGGAATTGTGTCCTTTAATTTAATGTGCAATGACTAATTATGGAATAGGACAATTGATGGAGATATTCAATCCGATTATTTTAGGAGTCGTAGTGCTTTACTAGAAGCCAACTGCGATTAATGGGCTTAAACGGATTAAACCCATGACTATTATGAACGGGTCCTATGCGGTCACACACTTAGAGTTGACGGGCTTGATCAAAAGATAGATGATTTTATTATTAATGTATATTAGATATATATTAATAATAATGGGATAAGATTTATTTGTGAAATAAATAATCAATCAAGTAAGGTATAAATATAAGCTTATAAAGATGGTCTTATAAAGACTTGACCTAATTAACAAATTCCAAAAAAGTAACGTGAGTTTTGGCCGCTTCCCATCCCAGGCGTGAGGACGGAATTCTCACCATCATCAATCAAGAACAATTTGATTGTTCGCCTTTCGATCTTCGTCCTAGCAGTCGAAGGCAAAGGAGATCTAGACCGGACTCTTGTGGACCAAGTAGAGGAGCAACACGTGGGGCTCTAGTTCTCTTCCGAATCCTCACCGTTTAGATCCGATTCACGCATCAAGAGGTATCTTCTATGAACAATGATTTGATCTATCGATTTTATAAATGAAGATCCTTGAATTAGATGATAGAAAATAGTTTCTAAAACTTCCGCTGCGCATCTAATTTCCATCAGGTATTACTATCGGTATTCATACATACCAAACAAAATTAAGATGACGAATGCCCTCCAAAAAGAGTAAAAAGAGATAGAATGCCCTGAATAGTCAAGAATCCAGAGAGAGAGAGAGAGAGAGAGAGAGAGAGAGAGGTGCTTTTAAATCAAGTATGCTTTTGGGTGACAGTGGCTATACAGACTGACATACTTGGACTGCATCATGTAACTTCTTTATAGGGTTTGTAGTCTTGTAGACTATATGTATATACAAATCCAGGTCCTCATATGTAACATTACTTATCGTAATCGATTCAATTTAGATTGACTCGTTTATTTACTAAATAAGTCGAAATGAGCACAATTTTAAGCTCGGCTCGCTTGATTTGAGTTCGAGTAGCTTAAATATTGTGAAATTTTTAAAATTTGCTTTTAGTTATTATGTTCTAAACAAGGGATGCTTAATATTCGAAATATGTCCGGATCGAGCTCGTTTATTTCTTAAATGAACTGAGTATGAACACATTTTTAAGATCGAGACCAAATTTAAGCTAGACTCGAGCTCGACTTACTTCTAAACGAGGTGAAATGAACAATTAATACTCGATAATGTAAATGAATAACAAACAACCAAATAACAAAATGAAATATCACAATACATAATACGGTCTTTCTAATTTATACCCTAAGAACCTAGATTAAAAAAATTAATTGAGAAAGATTCTCTACCAATAAACCCTCGGAAAATTAATTAAAAAAAATTCATTTTCCCAAATTAAAATTCTTAACTTGTATCTAAGGGTGTTATATGAGCCGAGTAGCTCGAGCTCGACTCGATAAAAGCTTGACTCGGACTCGTTCATTTTTCTAAACAAATCGAGTATAAACACATTTTTAAGCTCGGCTTGCTCGATTTAAGCTCGAATTTTGTGAAATTTCTAAAATTTCCCTTAAATTACTATGATGTGAGTTTATAAATAGGGTTGCTTAATGTTCGAAAAAGGCTTTGTTCGAGCTCATTCATTTCCTAAACGAGCAAAGTATGAACACATTTTTAAGCTCGGATCTAAATATAAGCTCGGCTCGAGCTCAACTCGTTTCAAAACGAGCTGAATATGAAAAAGCAATACCCGATCAGCTTGTTCGGCTCGAATATCAGCCATACTTATATCTTTATTAGTATATATTAAAAAAAACGTAGATAATTAATAAACCAAAACTAGAAAATCAGGAGTGAAAATGGAAGTGAGCAGAGGCCAATCTCTAATTCTACTTTTAAAACCATCCCATCACCCTACTTTTACCCTAAAGTTCTATGGCGATCAGAGGAGGGAAGGGGCCATGCACGTCCAAATCCCCCTTATTATCCGACGGCTCTTGCAATTTCTGAAACGGTGTCTCTGGATTTACCCCTCTCTCTCTCTGTACATGTATACGTAGGTTGGGAATAATTAATAGAAAATTAAAAATAAATAAAAGAAAATGGGGGGAAAAAACAGAAACAGGTTGCCAATTGCCATGATGATAATGAGGCCATGAGGGTGTACAAAATATCTCAATTAGTATAAGACCTACACAGTACAGATAGATAAGCTGCAAGTGCAAAAGCTCCTCCTGTCATCCATGGCTTCATTTAAGTTTCAAGATCAATAAATAGACAGACAGAGGGAGGGGGGTTTCAAACTTGAACTCACCAAAGAAGCTACAAGAGGAAAATTTCTTCACCTCTTTCATTGATTCTTGGTTGGTGTTTCAGTTAACTTTGATTCTGCAATTAGGGTTGTTAACACTTTACTGTCTTTGTTTCTCTCTCTCTCCCTCCCTCCCTCTTTATGTTTTGCCTATGAAGATCTTACTTCAAATACATGTGATTTGATGATCACCTGGCTTGGATATATACAAAATTGAAGCTTGATCCTTGAGCTGAGTTGTTTGATTTGCTGTTTCCATTTTGATAGATGATGAAATTTCATCTCTTGGAGGAGGAGATCTAAATTAAGAGGATTAGGGTGAGTTAAAAGCTAATTAGGGTTTTTACATCCCTTTCAATTTTAGGGTTTTTTCAAAGGAAGAAAACAAAAACAAAAACATGTTTTCCTTTGACTACTCGGACTTCCCTCAGCAACAGACTTTGTTTGCCCAACTTCCACTCTCCACAGCCTTACACTAGTTTTAGCCATGAGAGAAACCCCTTTCAATTTCACCATCAAACCCTAAACCTCCCCCACCAAATGGGCATTTTCTTACCCCAAACTCTTCATCAAGATCCAATTAATGCTTTTGCACCCCCAAATGCTCATGGTGATGCATCTCTTATCCCTAACTCGAGTCCGGTTTACGAGTTCACTTGCAATCAGGGGTCACTAGGGGTGTTGTCTCCGGTAAAGAAGGACCGGCATTCGAAGATCTCAACCGCCCATGGCGTTAGGGACCGGAGGGTGAGGCTTTCGATGGCGATAGCTAGAGAGTTCTTTGACCTACAAGACATGCTTGGGTTTGACAAGGCAAGCAAGACCATTGGGTGGCTCCTTGCAAAGTCAAAGGGTGCAATCCAAGAGCTTACTCTAGCAAAGCAAGGCTCTGATCCGGATTTGTCCAGGTCTGATTCTTCATCTAGCTCCCATCATGAGGATACATTTGCTAATTCCTCAACAGATACGGTGACGAGGATGGGGACGAGGAAGAGGAGTGTTTCGAGCACTCCTGACAGACGACGATCTCGCAAGAGTTCTTCAAAAGAGGAGAAATATGAGAAAGTTAGTTTTGAGAATCAAGCGAATTTCATCGCTGCGAGGGAGAATAGGGCGAGGGCTAGGGCAAGGGCGAGGGAGAGGACGAGGGAGAAATTGTCAGCAGTGGTCAAATCCATTGAATTTGATGATCACACAAGTGGTAGAACAAGCTGTTCATCCCATTTGCTTACTGATTCCAAGCCTCAAAGCATCTCAAGACCACTCCATGATCAGAATGTGATCAGGAGTCGCCACTCGCCGCCCTTGCTCAGTTGCTCCGGTTACCTGCAGAGCATTCTGAGTGCTCCCACAGGTGATCAGGATGCCTCTGTTAGGGCTAACTGTCTTCCCAATCTAGTCATGGGGAGTAACAATTCAGAATCGGCAATCTGTTCGAGCTTGTCGGGTTGGAACATCTTCAGCTTTCCATCTGGTAAACCATTTAATTTCCCTGCAGCCAGTAGTAGTATTTGTTATGTTATTGGTTTTACAGTACTTATAACTAATTGAACTACCTATGTGCAGAAATGCATATGACTAGTAAGCCATGGGAGAATCAAGCTCAGCAACAATACAACCAGCAACAAGGCGAGCTCCGGTAAGATCGATTAAATAGTCGATCAGGCCCACAAAGTGGACCCGGATACTCACGGAAATTTGAAAGAGGAAAACGATTCGACCAGCCAGCACAGTACTGTTGAGCAATAACGGGTATATTAATTTACAAATATGATCTGTTGGCAATGCATAAAACAGTAAGCTTCATTTAATTTTGATTGAAGTTATGATTCTGTTAGCATATATGTATGTATATTCAACAGTACATCACTTAATTTGGAGCAGGGTGAAGCACTATTTCACAATGCATATGCATCATTGAATGTGATTGGATTTGGTTAGGGGTTGCTCATTAATTGCAGATGCTCTTACAGTAATATATCATCTCAGGTTATGAAGTTTGACAAATAATTGAACTGTATATATATTTTTCAGTTGATGCATGATTGTTTAGGGTCCATTAGTTTTTAGGGCAGCCACACCATTTTTAACAGCAAAATTATCCATCACATCTACACACAGATTAGTTTAATTTTGGGTAAACTTAACAGACCACTTAACCCTTTTTTAGACATTTTGCACCTCATACTTAATTTTTTTTTAATTTTTAAAATTGCATTTAATCGCCCTTCATCTATATATGTTTTTTCTTGCAATTTCACCACACATTTTATCCATATTAAAACTTTTTTTTTTTTTTTAAAGGTGATCGAGATGTCAAAAAATATACGGAGTACATATTTAGCATTTAATTATACTGTCTTAATTAATTATTAGTGAGGGATTCATGTACATTTTTTAACCTTTTAATAAAGAAATGGGTGCAAGCAATACATGAATAAAGGTTGGTATATTATATGCAATTTTCAGAAACAAGGAGGGGTTAATCTTGGAAATGGAAAATTATGGAAGCTGAAGATTAGGAAAAATCTCATTCTACATATCAGATAAAAGTGCTGGATAATCAACAAGAGATGCCTATATATCTAAAATTAGTCCTAAAATAGAGACTGTAAAATGACATGATTCTAAAGCCAATGTATGCATTTAAGCTCATTTTAGCCCTTTGCCTAGCTAGAGAATGCAAAGTTAACATGCTCTAAAAAAATCAATCTGTACTCCATTTGCTTTATGATCAAGTACTGAGACCAAAAAACAGCTCCATTTGCAATTATTGAACACATGAAGCTGTCGGATATCGCATATATTGTCAAACAGACGATGATATGTACGGTATGTATAGTGTTCTTATGCTGATCGATGTTACCTCTTGAATCCGAATCCGTTGATTCCGCGCTTAAATCACTGTAAATATATTGTAGGAATCCCTCGGTGGTACGGTGCTTAATCGGCTGTCAAACATATCACATATATTGTACAGACATCAGTACAAAGGAACGATTAATTTCATGGCCGGGATGGGCCTTTATTTAGCTTCAGCAATTGGAAACGTACAATCCAAACCCAGTAATTATAAATTCAAGATTTGAAAACCAAGTTTATGAAACAGATTAATTGTGCATTCATTTCTTAATTCTACTAGTGAACTAAAAGACAACTAAATCAAATGGCTAAATCTATATATAAACCCTAAATATTTGAAATTTGTGGTTGATTAAGATTCTCTAAACTTCACATCAAGTTAAAAAATGAAATTCCATTGGATCTCATTCCAAGTTACTTAGACCCAATTTTGACCAAAATTTCTTCATTTTTCTACATTAATTAATACAGAAAATATTAATATATGAATTATTATTTATGCATACAAATACTTAAACGAACACAACAGCCCAACCTGCAGGCAATTAAATCACAAAGCAATAAAAGAGAGAGATAATCTAAAACTTACCGGCTTGTATTGTGATTGATGCTGTATGATGATCACCATAAATAACAGTTAATTTTATGACAGTAAAGAGTGTACCCCAATTCAAATGTGTATATATATACAATGTGGACTTCAACTGAGAAAAAAAAGGGGGGAAGGTGTCCGGCGCAGCCATGGATCGATCGGAATTGAAGCTTCAAATTGAACTTGCAGGGTATGGTGAGGCTGTACGGCCGTTCCAAATCAAACAAATGCAAGTCAAATTGAATTGGTAATTGGCTGGATCCATATGCATATTTTTACCTACTCTTTTTTTAGGGTTTTTTATATACAATAGGGCACAGATGGTTGATTATGAGCGGCGGAAATTCGGAATCAAGGGTAAATCTGATTTAAAAAATTGGGGATCTGAAGATCTTGTTGGACTCTGCTTTTTCTGCTTATATTTATATTATAATGTTTTCTAGCCATTATCATGGCTATAGTTGTTTTGCAACTGCAGCAAGTCATCTGAACAACTCTTGTTTTGGTGTAATTTATTTTATGTTTATTAAATCTTTTGAAATATTGTTCAATAGTATAGAAAAAAAAAATTTCTAACCGATGCCCCTAATTAAGCATAAATTAAATCCTGTTCGGGTTTGAAATCCCGCTTGAAAGGGCCTAAAATAACTCTCGAAAGGTTTGATTTCACAATTCTACAAATCCTGTAAGACTTGAAATCCCGCTCATGGTACGTTTTTGTTCGGGTGGCTTGCGACTCTGCTTTGGTGCGTCTAGGCGTTCTGTTTCTTCATTGGGGTTCTAATAGTCGAGGTCGGGACTAGCTAGGGTCGAGGTAAATTAAACATGAATTCAAGAACCCGGCCTAACCCACAAAACAATAAGGAAATGATGAAATTTGGAAATTTTGAGAGGTAAATTAAACATGAATACACAATGAAATCCTATATTTAATGCTTGGAAATGGTTTCCAAATTTTGTATTTTCGTTATTGGTTTGGGGTAGACACAATACCCGATCCAGATGTATAGCGACTGAGTCGATCGAACTGGACTAAGATAAAAAAAAATACAATCATAGAAACTTTGGAACAATTGAATAATTTGACAATTTTTTATAATACAATTTATATATCATATGTACGGATCTGAAAAATATATACATATGAGAAGATATATTTTCGAAAGCTATATACAAGAAAATGAAATTTCGTTTAGTACCATTCAAAAGCCTCAAGGTAGGTGCGTCTTATGGTCACATATGTTGAGTAATAAGCAAGTGGTAGAAGGGGCATAAAAGTCATTTCATGTAAGGTTGTTACAACAACCATAAAACTAGATGTTTTGGCGCCAAGATCAAGTGTAATTCATTTTGTTGATTTTCTGAAACTTTGGAAAACTCTCTCTTTTTCGGTTTCAATGGAAGCTCCATTGATAGAGCTTGATTTGTGATTTTCATTCCATTTCACGGATTCAAATGGTATCAGAGCACAAGGAGCCGATCTCGGATTGTTAAGAGATTTTAGTTGTTGCATAGCTGCTGCTAGATCTGAGCATTTCAGATCTTCGTTTTTTTTCAAAGCTGAAAATTGTGATTCCTAGTTCACATGGCGGGACGAGGTTCGACGAGTACACCTGGACATGGATCCGGTGGATCTGGAGATGGACGTGGTGCTGGAAGAGGAGTGTTTATTACTCCACCAGCTCCGGGAGCTGGACGAGGCTGGAACATCGGGAATCCAGGATTTCCGGGAGTGCAGTTCGGGGATATCAATCAAGGTATGAATAATGTGCACGTTAATCCCTATTTTCTTTCAAATTCGGATCATCCAGGCATGAATTTAGTCGCTACACAGTTTAATGGGGCAAATTATACTAGTTGGAGTCGAAGTATCCGAATGGCTCTTGGAGCCAAGGCCAAATTAGGTTTTGTGACAGGAAGTTGTGTTAAACCTCTTGAGGAGAGTGAGGATTATGAGAAATGGGTGCGTGCAGATTACATGATTCAATGCTGGCTAGTCAATTCGTTAAACAGTGAGATAGCTGAGAGTCTGACATATGTTCAATCTTCGAAAGAGCTTTGGGATGAAATCAGGGATAGATATTATGAATCGAATGATCCTTTGATCTTTCAATTGAGAAGAGATCTAAGCAATCTTAAGCAAGAGAACTTGTCTGTTGGTGCATATTTCATGAAAATGAAGAAAATCTGGGAGGAAATTCAGTTACTGGATCCTCTTCCAACTTGCAATTGTGGAGGATTAAACCAATGCTCTTGTAATGTGATTAAAAGGATAGTTGACAGGGATGAAAAGGCAAAGATAATGCAGTTTCTGCTAGGCTTGAATGATGTGTATGAACAACTGAGAGGAAATGTGTTGTCAAAGGATCCGTTTCCAGGACTTCACAAAGTGTATCAAATGGTTGTACAGATTGAGAGGTCAAAAGGAGTTACCTCCATTCCTTCCTCAGAATCTAGTATTCTTATGACTAACAGAGATGAGCAATTTGAGGTGGAAGCTAATGCAGCTTCAAAGTTCAGGTATGAGCAATACAGGCAAAGTGATCAAGGAAGGAGAGACTACAAAAGGTTCAAGATGGACAGGAAATGTGATCACTGTGGGGAACGTGGACATATCAAGGAATTTTGCTTCAAGCTGATTGGGTACCCTGAGTGGTTTAGGGGACCCAAGGATGAAGAAAGGCCAAAGCAACCTGGGAAATTTGCTGCTCAGTTTGAAAGTAACCAGCCAGATAGTCCTTTTGACCATGGGTTTGAGCTTCACCAGACAGCAATTAAGCCAGATCAAGCCATTGTCAATGCTGTGTTTCAGGAAGTTTGGAAGATGATGAAGGGCAAGGCGCCTATGGATTCAGTGGACAGTTCAGCTAATCAGGCTATGACTCATTTTGCAGGTACCTTAAGTGTTTCATTTCTTATTGGTGTGAACAAGGCTGAGAATGGTGTGTGGATAGTGGACTCAGGTGCCACTGATCACATTGCATTTGACAGCAACATTTTTGTTGATCTTGTTGATTTGCATACTCCTATTAGACTTGGTTTGCCTGATGGGACTTGCATCTCAGTTAAGCAAAGTGGGGTCATTTGGATCAGTGACCAACTTTGTCTTAAGGATGTTCTTCTTGTGCCAAGCTTCAGACACAATTTATTTTCTGTGTCTAAGATAGCATGTTCAGAGAAGCTTTGTGTGAGTTTTGATGAAGTGTCTTGTTGGATACAGGCCCATATAACTAGACAAGTTATTGCCAAAGGAGATGAATGTAGAGGATTGTATATGCTGAGAGCATCTGGCTGCAGGAGAGATGTTGTGATCAAGACCAATCATTGTTTTTCAGTCATGTTGTTTCTATTTGTAATAAATTGAAGCATACTCAGTTACTTCATGCAAGACTTGGACATATGTCCTTTTCAAATTTACATCATTTGCCAGACAGTAAATGTGGTGATGTTTCAGACATGTTTTGTGACACCTGTTCTATGACTAAGTCTCACAAGTTGAAATTTGATAGAAGTGAATCACTAGCAGCACTTCCTTTTTCTTTGATTCATATGGACATTTGGGGTCCTTATAAAGTTCCTGCCATGTGTGGAGCTAGGTACTTTCTTACCATTCTAGATGATCATACAAGATCAACTTGGGTGTTCTTGATGCAAGATAAACAGCAAGTGCTCAGAATCATCACATGTTTCATCAATTTGGTAGAAACTCAGTTTCATACCTCAGTTCAAGTGATTAGAACAGATAATGGGGCTGAGTTCACTCAGAAAGGTTGTGTTGAGCTCTTCAGTTCTAGAAGAATAGTGCATCAAAGGACTGCACCTGGGGTTCATGAACAAAATGGACGAGTGGAAAGAAAGCACATGCACCTGATTGAGACTGCAAGGGCTTTGAGAGTTCATGCAGGGTTGCCTATTCAGTTTTGGGGAGAATGCATTCTTAGTGGTACACACATCATCAACAAATTACCTTCTTCTATTCTGAACTGGAAATCTCCCTTTGAGGCTCTTTATAGAATTTCCCCTAGATATGATCAACTGAAGGTTATTGGTTGCTTGTGTTATGCAGTCCAACCAAATGACTACAGGGATAAATTAGGCACTGTGGCTAGAAGATGTGTCTTCATAGGGTATCTTGTTGGTCAGAAAGCTTTCAAACTCTATGATCTGGACAAAAGGACTGTCATCATTAGCAGGCATGTGAAGTTTGTTGAGCATATCTTTCCCTATAAGCTGCACTCACATCAGTCCAAACCTGAGCTTCAGAATTATGTTGATCAGTCTTTTGATGATGAGGAGAGCTTTACCATTCATACACATGGGCATACACCTCCCACCACCCCACCTATGGCTACCAATCTCCCTGGAAGTGATGGTCACAACCATCAATCCTCTAGCTCTTCTGAGAATCAACTCAGTCTTTCATCCTCTCCTCCTAACCATATTAGTGATGGCAGCTCTTCCACTAATTCCCACACTGACCATGGTCCTATTCCTCAACAGCCTGTGCAGAGGGTGCTTAGGTCTTACACCACTAGACCTACCCGGTTCCAAGAGTACATATGTTCCAATATTCCATCCAGAGGGCAGGCAGATTCTTCTTCTCAATCTGACTCTTTTGCTGTCTTTTCCACTCAGAATCTGCTTCATCTGTCCAGCAACTGCATTGATTCCTTCATTAACATGTGTGACACCTTTGAGCCCAACTCCTTTGCTCAGGCCAAGGGAAATCCTGATTGGGAGACAACCATGGCCACTGAACTCACTGCTTTGACCACAAACCACACCTGGCAAGTCACTCCCCTTCCTGATGGGAAAAAGGCCATTGGATGCAAATGGATCTTCAAGATCAAATACAAACCTGATGGTTCAATAGAGAGATACAAGGCCAGATTGGTTGCTAAAGGCTATAACCAGGTGAAGGACAAAGATTACAAACAAACATTCTCACCTATTGCTAAACTCTCAACTGTGAGGGTGATTCTGGCTTTAGCTGCTTGTAAAGGATGGATGTTGCACCAGTTGGATGTCAATAATGCTTTTTTGCATGGATTTCTAGATGAAGAAGTATATATGAAACCACCTCCTGGGTATGCAGTTCCTCCTGGCCAGGTTTGCAAGCTCAAGAGGTCCTTATATGGTCTTAAACAGGCTAGTCGCCAGTGGAATTGTGAACTCACTAAGTTCATGATCAGACTTGGTTACACTCAATCTGTTCATGACTACTCTTTGTTTGTAAAGAAAGATGGAGCATTCATGACAGTGGCCTTGGTGTATGTAGATGACATGCTCATTATGGGGAATTCAGTCTCTGAAATCACACACACCAAATCCTCTCTTCACAAGGAGTTCACCATCAAAGATCTTGGCACTGCTAGGTACTTCCTTGGCATGGAGATTGCCAGGTCTTCTTCAGGGATTCTTCTCAACCAAAGGAAATATATCCTAGATATATTGAGGGATGCTCAAATGGAGAACTGTAAGCCTACAGACTTTCCTATGCAACATGGCATTAAACTATCTACTTCTGATGGTGATCCTCTTTCCAATCCTGAAGATTATAGAAGACTAGTTGGCCGATTGCTTTACCTTACCTTGACTCGACCTGACATTGCTTACACAGTCCAGCAGCTCAGCCAATTTCTCCTAACACCACTTAAGCCTCACTGGAATGCCTTGATTTACCTTCTCAGATATTTGAAGGGCAGCTTTCATCTAGCACTGTCATATCCTGCATCCTCCTCCCTACAAATTGCAGCTTACAGTGATGCTGATTGGGGGAACTGCCTTGATATTGGTCGATCCCTCACAGGCTATTGCATCTTTCTGGGATCCTCTCTCATCTCTTGGAAGACCAAGAAGCAGAAAGTGGTCTCCAAGTCCTCGACTGAAAGTGAATACAGAGCTATGTCAACTGCAGCATCTGAACTTGTTTGGCTTGATGGCATTTTATCTGATCTTCACTTACCTGTCAACCTACCAATTCAGCTGCACTGTGACAACAAGTCAGCTCAGCAGCTTGCAATCAACCCTGTGTTCCATGAGAGGACCAAGCACGTCAGGATTGATTCACATTTCATTCGAGAAATGGTGCAACAAGGCTTCATCACTACTCACCATGTTCCTTCTTCACTGCAACTTGCAGACATCCTCACTAAAGCTCTTGGTGCTTCCCAACACACCTTCCTTAGAGCCAAGCTTGGCCTTATGGTTTCCATGGCCAGTCCAGCTTGAGGGGGGGCTATGGTCACATATGTTGAGTAATAAGCAAGTGGTAGAAGGGGCATAAAAGTCATTTCATGTAAGGTTGTTACAACAACCATAAAACTAGATGTTTTGGCGCCAAGATCAAGTGTAATTCATTTTGTTGATTTTCTGAAACTTTGGAAAACTCTCTCTTTTTCGGTTTCAATGGAAGCTCCATTGATAGAGCTTGATTTGTGATTTTCATTCCATTTCACGGATTCAAACGTCTTGCTTTAGCGAGATAGAGATGCTCCTATCCGACACTTTATACATCTTGAGTATGTTTTCTGAACTCGAGATCTCTCATGTTTATAGGGATAACAATCAAGTTGTTGACCATCTATCTCACCTTGGAATTGTTTTCTTCGGCTTGACCTACCCCGCAGATGTAGTTTTATGTAGCATCATCCGAAAGGATGCTCTTTCTTGTTAAAAAGGAAAAATTGACCAAAAATGGTCCAACTAGTAAACATTATATTGTTCCGTTGAGAGAGACCACTGAAAAGTTGACAAAATTTTCATGTGACTTTTAAAGTTTAAGTTATGGACGGACTTCAGCTGTGTTTGGCAACTGGATGGGGGATGGAGGATGGAGGATGGGGATGGATTTTTTGGGTTGGAATGGATGGAAATTATTTTTGAGATGGACTGGATGGAGATTTTAATGTCAAATTAATCCCATTTGTGTTTGGTTGAAAGTGAATATTTTGAGAGGTGAAGAAGATAGTAGTTGGCTAAGAAGACTGAAATGCCCCCACCCCTACCATTTGTCATAAGGCTTCAATCTGCATCAGTTCTTTCTCTCTAATCTCTCCTGTAATTGAAGGATTTGAGCAATTGATAGGTTAAAGATGGGTTGAAGATGGGGACAAGAACAAAAAAAAATCTTAATTAAACGATTCCCACACAATAATCCGATCCGATTGATTCCGACATCATCAACAAATTAATGGAAGCCCGCGAGATGTCCCGAATTGGGCTCGGCACCTTCCCCACCGGCAGGGGTGGAGCCGGGGGCTCAACTATATTATCGAGTTTTTTTTAATTTATATATATAAGATACAACTTTGTTGTAAAGAATATAGTAGAAAACACGGGCTCGACTATATTATCAATTTTTTTTAATTTATATATATAAGATACAACTTTGTTGTAAAGAATATAGTAGAAAACACATTAAATACATGATTTAAATAGCTATTTTAAGTTTAAAAAATAAAAGTTTTTTTAATTTATATATATAAGATACAACTTTGTTGTAAAGAATATAGTAGAAAACACATTAAATGCATGATTTAAATAGCTATTTTAAGTTTAAAAAACTAAAAGGGAAAAAAATCCATAAAACGATTTTATGGGGATTTGAACTCAAGACATGTTCATTCAAGTTCCTACCCCATACCAACTAAGCTAAGCACAATAATTGATTTATTTCTCAAATTAACTTGTTTTAACCCTTAAATTATCAAAAATTACCAAAAAAAAATACATATTTTTAATTTTCTTTTAACTTTTTCCTCCGACCCAGGGGGGACTCGAGCCACCTCATGCCCCCCCTCCCTCCGCCCCTGCCCACCGCCGAGATGGCATCCCGCGCCCATGATGTCTCCGTCATCGCCCTCCGCGGTGGCTCCGCTTGCCTCAACTTTGCCGACTCCGCCTGGTTGCCGGTTCCCACCTCCAGCAACACCAAGGACATCCAACAGGCGGCGGCAAAGGTGGTGGAGGTGTTCTGCAGGCCGGTTGCAATCCCCCCAACTCCCGGCGGTGGAGGAAGTGAAGACTGAAGATAATGCACCCGTGTTCATAGGTGGAGGTGTTCTGCAGGCCGCAATCCCCCCTAACTCCGGGCGGTAGAGGAAGTGAAGACTGAAGATGATGCACCCATGTTCATATATAGATGGTTGAAGATGATGGGGGCAATTTTGGGTGTTTCACATCCCCATCCCCTCCCACCTCCTCTAACAAGGTGAAAAAAAAACATCAATTTTTGGTGTTCCATTCTCATCCACATCTCCTCCATCTACCTCCATCCCATTACCAAACACTATATATGGCATGGTTCCCAAAAGCAAATCCCCGTCGATCTCCTCCATCTACCTCCATCCCCTTGCCAAACACCCCCTTAATCCCCAAATTTTGGGTCGGGGTATATTTTGAAAATTTGTCTATATTGTATGGTGAAATTAAATTTTCTAAAAAAAAAAAGAAGATAATTTTGTGTTAATTGAAAAATATTTTTGGCTTCCCTCCGAAGTCCAACCGGATGAACTATTATTATTTTTTTATATATAAGGCAAGAATTCGGGTGATGTCTGACTCTGTTGATCCACCACTCAATAGCGTCCTTACGGACGAGAGCAAGAAGCTCATGGTGAAGCAATCGACCCCTGAGCATGCCTTAGTCTCAGATGAGTTGTTTTGTCCGCCACTTGGTTGACCTCTCGGAAAACATGGGTAATAGAAAAGAACTCGAAGACGTTGAGCAAAACCAGAATATCGGCGATCACCAACTCAATTTCTCAAGGGTGATAGTTTGACAGAACTTGTTGAATTGAATTGATTGAAGGAGATTACATAAATAGAGAGATACGGCTTGCTCTCCAAGACAGAAAAGGATATACATGAGGATATACAAGATATATAAAGATAAATATCTAGGATTCTATCCTAACCGAATATCACGTTATTACCCCCCCCCCCCCCCCCCCGCAAGGTGATGGACGGGAGACGACCAACAGCTTGGACCGACACGCAGCGAAAGAGCGACCCGTCAGGGCCTTCGTAAACACATCAGCAACCTGGTCTGACGCAGGGACATGACGAACCACTAGATCCTTAGAGTCGACCTTCTCCCGAACGAAATGGAAGTCAAGCTGGATGTGTTTGGACTTACTTGTGATAGCTGGATTATTGGCAAGGAACGTAGCCGACAAATTATCACAGAGAAGGACAGGCGCGATTCGCAGAGGGAAGCGAATTTCCGTTAACAGCTGCTGAAGCCACACAATTTCGACTGTGGTGAAGGACAGTGCGCGATACTCTGCCTCCGTACTTGACCTGGCAACAACTTTCTGTTTCCGACTAGACCAGCTGATGAGATTCCCGCCATAATAAATTGCAAACCCATGCTGTGACCGGAGATCTAATGGATCAGACGCCCAACCTGAGTCAGAGTAAGCAACCACATTCGAATTTGGGGAAGCTGAAATGATGAGGCCAAGATCAAGCGAGCCCTTGAGATAACGTAAGATCTGTTTAACATCACGCCAGTGAGACTGAAGAGGACGATGCATATGTTGACAGGCGCGATTGACAGCATAGCTTAGCTCGGGACGAGTGATAGTGGCGTATTGGAGAGTACCAACAACCCGACGGTAAGTGGTCGGATTCTCCATTGGGGAATCAGGGAGGCGGGAGAACTTAGTGGAACTGGGGTCGGCTGGGGAGGAGACAGACTTGGCCTCCAGCATGTCACATTCTTCCAACATGTCCCGGATGTACTTGTACTGTGATAAGTGCAGGGAGGAGGAGGATGGGTAGGTTACCTCAATGCCCAGAAAATAGGTGAGCTAACCAAGATCCTTGAGCGAGAAAGCGTTGTGCAGCGCAGCCACAAACTGATGTAGATAGGAGGGATCGGATCCAGTCAAAATGATGTCATCGACATATACAAGAAGGAAGGTGACAGACAGACCCTGGTGCCGAACAAACAGGGAGGTGTCCGAGTGACACGCAAAGAAACCTTGACGAAGGAGATAGGTTTTGAGCTTGTTGAACCATGCCCGAGGCGCCTGTTTGAGACCATACAAGGCTTTGTGCAGCTTGCAGACATAATCTGGATAGGACGGATGGACGAAGCCTGTCGGTTGGTCCATATACACAACCTCCTGAAGATCGCCATTGAGAAAGGCGTTATTGATATCTAACTGACGGAGAATCCATCCTCTGGAGACTGCAATGGAGAGAATGACACGAATCGTGGTAGGCTTGACTACCGGACTAAAGGTGTCAAAGTAATCAACGCCCTCCTCTTGAT
Organism: Persicaria tinctoria; assembly: GCA_037127255.1. Classification (NCBI taxonomy): domain Eukaryota; kingdom Viridiplantae; phylum Streptophyta; class Magnoliopsida; order Caryophyllales; family Polygonaceae; genus Persicaria; species Persicaria tinctoria. The sequence continues at coordinate 10,180,654 of JBANSL010000007.1, read as the reverse complement.
GAAACCCTTTGGCAACCAATCGGGCTTTGTACTGATCGACAGAACCGTCTGCTTTCCTCTTGACTTTGTAAACCCATTTGTTTCCGACAATGTTCACATTTTTGGGACGGGGAACAAGGCTCCAGGTGTTATTGGATGTAAGGGCTGTGTATTCCTGGCGCATAGCGCCAAGCCAGGCTGGGTTTTTGGATGCAACGGCAAAGCGGGTGGGTTCCTTAGCAATAAGGGAGGAAGGAGGAGGAATGTGTTTGGAGGTGTGAAGGATCCGGGGTTTGAGGTCTCCGGTCCGAGCTCGAGTGGACATGGCGTGGGTGGAGACATCCGAGGGTCGCATATGAGACAGAGCGGGTGGATTGGGTTGAACCGCAGGAGCGACACCATCCGTTGGAGCCATTGTTGTAGGACTATTTATCGCGGACGAAGAGCTGGGGGGTTCGGGGGAGGAAGTGGGACTCTGGAGTGGGGAAGCCGACTGCGAGGATTCGGACAGAGCGGCTGGAAGTGGAGACTGAGGGGGACTGTGAGGAGGTGACGGAGGGGGGCTGTGAGGAGGGGATGGCAGATCAGCAGAGGCAAGGAGCCTGGTGGAGACAGCGGAGCGGATTTGTGTGGAAGGCCGAGACTGGGGAGACTCGAGGTGAGCATAGGGGAAACGATGCTCATCAAATACTACATGGGGAGTCACATATTGTCGCCCCGTTGGGATATGAAGGCAAAGATAGCCTTTGTACTTGGAAGTGTAGCCTATGAAGACACATGAGAGGGAGCGATAGGAAAGTTTCGTGGTGGTGTATGGGCGGAGGTAGGGGTAGCATTGGCAACCGAACACTCGAAGGCGAGAGTAGTTCGGCGATTGGTTGTAGAGAAGTTCATAGGGAGACTTGTTGTGTAGAAGGGGTGTGATGGTGCGATTTGAGAGGTAAACCGCTGTATGGAAAGCATTCTCCCAAAACTGAAAAGGAAGAGATGCTTGGGCTAGAAGAGCAAGACCCTTTTCTTGAACGATGCGATGGCGTCGTTCGACACCACCATTCTGAGATGGGGTATGCGGTGATGACATGCGATGTAGAATCCCATTCTGGGCTAAGAACGAGGAAAGAGCGATGGATTCCCCACCCCCGTCGGTTTGTAATGCTTTGATCGTGGTGTTAAATTGTGTTTGGACCATCTTGTGAAAGAGAATTTAGAATGATCATCAACAGAATTTAGAATGATCATCAACAAACTGGACAAAATACTTATTCCCATAAATTGAAAGAGTTGAGGCAAGGCCCCATACATCGGCATAGACCAAATCAAAACAATGCGAGCTAAGGACATGACTCTGACTTAAAGGTAAACGACGACTTTTACCGAGCTGACATGGCTCACAGACAGACGACAAAGTTTTGGACGAAAAAGGAAGACGAAACGCAGAAACTAATTTTTGTAGGATGACAGGATTGGGATGTGCCAGGCGACGATGCCAATCGTCCAGAGAGACATGGTGAGCGGTGGGTGGTGTGGTAGGGGGCAGGCGATATAGTCCATTCTCAACGGTTCCCGTCAGGATGATGCGTCCCTGTGGATCCTTCACAAAACAACAGGAAGGGTGAAGTTCAATTAGAACATTGTTATCTTTTGTAAAAGCTGAGGCACTTAAAAGATTTTTGGAAATTTGAGGAGCAACAAGAACATTTTTCAATTGTAACTGAGATGGGGTAAGAGATTTAGAACCAGTATGACTAATTGGGATAAGGTTACCGTCACCAAGAGCAAGGCGATCATTGCCGGAGTAGTGGGAATGAGAAGAGAGGTTCTGCAGATTGTCAGTAACATGATGGGACGCACCTGAATCGATATACCAAGGGGCTTCAATGGAGGACGGGTTGATACCGTGTTCCTGATTCACCTGATTCGCCTGTTTCGGACTAGGGCCGGTTGGAGGATTGAAGTTGGTGTCAAACCGATTCCAGCAGTTCTTGGCGCGGTGACCGACGCGGTCACAAATCTGACAAACCGGACGCTCGTTGAATTGGGAGGAGCCATAGCTGGACTGATTGGTGTGCGATTGCTCAGACTGGGAATTGTCACGACCACGACCTCCCATAACCACGGCCACGACCACGGTCAGAATAGGATCCACGGCCGCGCCCGCGGGAAGACGAGGAGCGATCACCAGACGACTGCGAGACTGTGTTCGCAGCAGGGGGATTGGACGCCGACGATTGTGGTGGGGGATTGTTGATGGAGGTGGCTGCTAGTGACTCAGCAAGTAATTTCTCCTCCTCCTGGAGAAGCAGGCCGGTGAGTTCATCCGGCGAGACATCATCGATACGCATATTGAGAGAAGTCCGGAATGGGCCATAACTGGAATCAAGACCGTTGACGATCGAAGCCAGGAGATCGTCATCAGCAACCATGTGGCCACAATCGGCCAGGGAATCAGCGATGGATCGTTTTTGCTCGATATAATCCATCATCGAGAGGGCCCCTTTGGGAAGACTTTGAAGCTGGCCCTTCAATTGCATCAGACGAGCTTTGGTTTGAGACTTGAACATGGCTGCCAGCATAGTCCACAGACCGTGAGCTGTGGTGGCACGAGCAACATAAGAGACAAGTTTATCAGATAGGGTGGACTGCAGCCAGACAAGGACGAGCCTATCCGTCTTCTTCCAGGCGTTGTATGCCGTGACGGTTGCAGCTTCGGCGCCGGTTTTAGGAACTTCAGCCGGAGGCGCCGTGACATAGGAGTCGACCTCAAAGGCTTCTAGAGTGGAAAAGATGATGCTTTTCCAAGCAAAGTAGTTGGAGCGATCAAGTTTGATCGCAATGGACGGAAATTGGAGTTGGCCGGTTTTGCCATTGTTGAGGAGGATGGTGCTTGTGTTATGGGTAGTCATGGTGAGGGATGAAAGGGGTAGGGCGACAGAGACGAGAGCAGGGGAGGCGGAAAAAAAAAACCCTAGGCTCTGGATACCATGATAGTTTGACAGAACTTGTTGAATTGAATTGATTGAAGGAGATTACATAAATAGAGAGATACGGCTTGCTCTCCAAGACAGAAAAGGATATACATGAGGATATACAAGATATATAAAGATAAATATCTAGGATTCTATCCTAACCGAATATCACGTTATTAAAGGGCACTTCCAACTCCCTTTGATGGAGTTGATAACCGTAAGATTGTCCCCCTTCACTTCGACCTTTGAGATCCCCATCTCTAAAGCAACAACAAGTCCCAGTCGAAGAGCCAAAGCTTCGACCATCAATGCTGAAACAGTACCACCCAGCGAGGCGTTGCAAGCCTAGACACTACCATAGTGGTCTCGAATAACAAAACCCACCGCAACTTCACCTGAAGATAGTTTTGACCCATCAAAATTGAAATTAAAATATTCCTTCGTGGGTTTCTTCCAACGAAGATTTTTTTTTCCTAAGTTGGGGTACACTTACAGGTTTTCTTTTTTCCATTTCTTCCGAATGAAGTGTCTTTGATTGTTTCCGGTTTTGTAGCTGGTGTCTTATACATCCTTCATGTTGTTGATTGTTCATGTAGTTTTGATCGTCGAATACTACTTTATTCCTTATTGTCCATAAGCCCCGCCAAATCAGAGATAATGAGGTTGTTTGAGATTTAGTGAGATTGGAGAATATTTCCATTACAACCCGTTTCATATTTTTGTCGGTCGTGTCCACTCTTTGAATTTTTGTGTTGATGTCTCTATCAATCTTTCCAGACAGATCAAGAGAATGGGTACATTTTGTAAACAAGTGTTATGTGTCTTCAACCAAATGGTTCTTTCACAAATTCTAGAGCTACTAGTGTGTTGTTGGAGGATTTGACTATTATTTCTGATTAATGAATGATTTATCAAAAAAAATAAAGATTTATATATTAAAAAAATCCTATTTTTGAAAAATAGAAAAATTATTTTCTAAAATAATCGATATTTTATTTATCTATATTTTTAAAATGTGATTTTTTAAAATATAAATTTATGAATACAAGGGTATAAAAATAACCAGCCTCAAAATAGTTTTAAAAAAATTCAATGAAAATTTATACCCGAAATAATTAAGTGATTGATGCACCGGTCAAGTGTAATACAGAGGGATGCAGCTAGCAAGTGATCCGAACTGATCACCAGGGTGTTCACATAAAAAAAACACACAATGACCTTGGATGATGATATATGCTCAACAACAAGCATTCAACTTGACGGTGATAAGTGCAACCTTTGGTTGATGGCGGTGTCCCTGGGAGATTGAGAACATACTCTTGTTGCTTCAGCAATTCGACATCATTAATTGGAATCTCTCCTTTCTTTCTGGGAGGTCAACAAATGTGTGTATCGTATTGTATGCATCTTTCAGACATGTTGTCACGACATCGCCTCTATAGAGCTTTGTGAAATGTGAGCTTGTGTTCATTCAATTGAATTACAGTAGGTGAAATAATGTCTTTTAACCATTTCGGAATGGTTCGATGTGAAAGGACTTGCGGGTAGTACCCAAAGGTCCGCGGTTCGAACCCCGGATGGTCGCTCTTTATTTACCAAATTCAAGAAATAATACCAAATTCAAGAAATAATGTCTTTTTACAGAAGAGGGCTAACGGTGAAGAGGAAGATTAGGGAGATAATTAAGCTAATAGAAAAGATAATCTATCCTAATGTAGATAGATATAATTATAATGAGAGATATTATCTTCATAATAAAGAAAACAAATAAGAAGGAAATTGTATGTTAATATAGCCTCTTTGGGATAGGGAGCTTCGCATCTACATCCGAAATGATATCATTTGATGGTGGTCTAGCAAGATCTAACCGCATCCAAATATTTACTTGTGGTTTTCTACTTTTGATTTGTATTGTATTCATGAAGATACGTTAGTACGTTTGTCGATTTGTCGACCTCTCGATGATCAATTATTGTGTTGATTGATCTCTCGAATATTTTCTTCTATAAAAAAGAACAAGAAACGGAAACCCCTTCAGAATAAGAATGGGAAACCCCTTAAAAATATCGAAGTTTGTAGAACCAATTCATTAGTTGTCATATATGTTAGCTCTTTCATGGGGTTCCTGAGGATGAGTGGCTTGTTGATGTTGACTTTTGCTTGCGCATTTGGATAAATTATGGATTTGCGATTGATGCCTAAAGGCTCATAATAGAGCCCAAATCTAAGACATATATCCGCAATTGTTCTCCACGAGTCCCTCCTTTATTGTTTCTTCTATTGGTGACAACTACCGATATCATCTCTTTGGTGGCGTCTCTTCGCTCACCTCATGCCCTCACAGTGCTTTTTTGGTGGCATCCTGTTTTATTCTCTATTGTTGTTTGTTGTTCTCATAATAGTTTGTCCATCTATCGGCTTGTTCGATACTCCCTCCGTTCTTTAACATTTGACATTTTACTATTCAGGCACATTTTTAAGGTATTAAAATCTATATAAAATATTAAATTTAAAAAAAATTGAACAATTCCCTATTTATTAGTAATAAGTATAATATTATTTAAAAAGATTAAATAAAAAATTAATATTTTATATAGTTTTTACCTTTCTTAAAAAATGTGCATAATTGAAAATGAAAAATATTAAGGAATAGAGGGAGTACGTATTAGACAGGTTTGTGTCTGATGTATTGAATTCTCGCCCTTAAAAAAAATTAACTTGTCCAAATATATACGTTTCTAAGAAGCAAATTGACTGCATATATCTATATCTATATAAACTCTTAAAATAGAAGAGTTTTTACATATCTATATCTATCTATATAAATAAATTCTTAAAGCATAAGAGTTTTCACATCACATATGTTATGTCCACCGTAATTTTTTCAATTCAACTAATCAACTTTTTTTTTTTTTTCCCTTTTTGCAAAGTGACACTTGTTATGGAGGCGTATATATATTGTAGGTGGGAAACGAATCCGAAGTTACCTCTTTAGAGAAAGTATGAATGTGGGATAAGAAACATAAAAGATAGAGTGATAGAGGGATATGCAGTTGCTTTCCTTGTCCTTGGTTAAAAGATTGCCTCCATAAATGCATATGTACGTTTTTCACGAAACTGGAAAATAAATCGCCCATTTGGTAATTATGATAAGCTTTTGAGTACTATGGGTAGAATATTTTAACAGATTTTTGGGTATCATACTGGCTGTTAGTCTGTTACCGTTGTACGTGGTCAGTCCAAAACGGTGAAAATCTAATACAAAATTCGGATCAAATCTTGTAGGACTGATACCTACTGAATACTGATCCATATTTATTTGCATATATATAGGGTATTGAGTATGTAGGTGGGCTATCTGGATTATTATAATATATATCCCGGTCAATGAGTTTCATTTGAATGATTGATTATCATATGTTTGAATTGGTAGTATAGACATGTTCAAATAAGACCTGATTTCAATATATAGTCTAGGGTATTCAGGTATTTAATTCGGGGACGTTAAGTTGGTGCGTCAAAGCAGAACTCTAAGTGATGGAAATCCTAATTATGATATCTAAAACTAAATTTTAATAGATCTATACGTTATCAATTAGGATTGCTCAGTTGATATATATTTCGAGATTGGGTAGGGAACCTAATACATATGGGATATATATATATATATATATATATATATATATATATATATATATATATATATATATATATATATATATATATATGCAAGAGTATGTAAACATTCTCCTTAGAGAAGCTCTAGCGCTATATAGAGTATGCAGAGGCGGACCTAGGGGGGTCCTAGGGGGTCACGACCGTCATGTGACCCCCTCCTCATCCGACAAATTACCTAGGTGTATTCTCCTCGTCGATAGTTTCGTTTTGATATATAATACGCCCTAATCCGACATCTGAGCAAAAAGTTATGAATGTTTGAAATTACAACAGTATTAATCACTTTAGGTTTATTTCAATATACTATAATACTTTAATATTTTACTTAAATTTACATTCACATATTATAATTCATCTCGATAGCTTTGAAACCATAGGTTATATTAATTACTTATTTTGAGAATATGGTAAGAAATTAAGCAAGTTTAAATTTTTTTTTATCTAGTTATACATTAATTATTACATGTTAATAATGGAATGTTTATTTATTGTGTTTTATATCTTTATTTTTTGTTTTTTATCCTTATTTTCGTATTATATATTTATAGTATTTTCGAAACCATAAGTTGACACTAGTTTATATTATCGATCACGTTGTGTTTTGCGATTTTTTTTCTCGATCTTATTGTCGACTACTATGATGACCCCCCACTAAAAACTTTCTGGGTCCGCCCTTGATAGTATGGAGTTAGGAAAGCAAAGAGTTTCGGATAAACAATCTTTACCTTTAAAGCGACTATCTTATCATCATTAATTATCTCAAGGTAGAAAGAAAATGCCCTTAGTAAACTAAAATGACCATTTCAGCCATTAATACATTATGATCGAAACAGAAGGCGGGGAATCCCCTTCCGCTCATCACAAAACCCTAATGTCCCAAAAATCTATTCTACTTCCAGGTGGAGAGTCCACAGCGGACTTTCATACAATCCAACAAGAATTTGTGCGTGATTTCAAAGCACGCTTCAGAGCATAACCTAACCGACCAATGGATTAGATCTGTCACCAGATTTAGCAGTCATCCCACCACTAGTTTCACAAGCAGATAATGATATGCTCAATGCTCCTGTAACAAACAATGAGATTAAAGCAGCTGTCTTTTCTATGAATCCGGATAAGACCCCGGGTCCAGATGGTTTCCCAGCTGGATTTTACCAAATATTTTGGCCTACAATAGGCCCTTCTGTAATAAAAGCAGTCAAAGAATTTTTCAGCAGTGGTAGATTATTACGTCAAACAAACCATACTTGTATCACGTTATTGCCTAAATGTGAGGACCCGACCGTAGCAAATCATTATAGGCCTATCAACTTATGCTCCACTATCTATAAAATCATAGCCAAAGTGATCTCAGCCAGGCTTACCAGGATTTTCAACAAATTAATACACCCTCTTCAGGGAGCTTTTACGAAAGGGAGATCCATCCAGGACAATATTCTGATCGCACACGAGGCTTTGCACTCGTTTCGGCTTAAGAAAGGCAAAATGGGCATGGTTGCTCTAAAATTAGACATGGAAAAGGCTTACGACATCATCGAGTGGTCTTTTTTGTTCAAGGTCCTAGCAAGATTCGGGTTCGACGATCCATTTATTAACATAATTAAGGAATGCGTTTCAAATGTATCTTACTCAGTCCTTGTAAATGACGAACCAAAACACGGTCTTTCAACCCACTAGAGGGTTAAGGCAAGGAGACCCTCTCTCCCCCTTCCTCTTTGTTCTAGCTTCTGAGGTACTCGCACGTACCCTGCATCACCAGGGGTCTGTCAATCGGGACCTTGGGATCACATTCGGTCGCCCGGGTTTCAAGGTCCCATTTCTTGCGTTTGCTGATGATATACTCATTTTCTGCAAAGCTTCCCATTCGGCATGCACCTCGGTTATGGCCATACTAGACAGATATTGTCTAATTTCGGGACAAAAAGTGAATCTTCATAAATCTAGCTTCCAAGCGTCCCCTAACACGACTACTACAGCCATAGCATCTACTATTGCAGTTCTAGGCATTCCTCAGGTAAACAACTTCGACAAATATTTGGGTTGCCCGATCGTTAATGGGAAAACGAATAAAGACACATTCGCGGACGTGGTTATTACGACAAAAACACAACTCACCAAATGGAAAGCCTCAAGCCTATCTGCCGAAGGGCGCCGGGTGCTTATTAAAGCAAACCTTAGTGCGAAACCGATTTTCTTAATGCAAGCTTTTTTTGCTACCTACTCATATCCTCCAGGAGCTGGATAAGGTGTACCGACAATTTTTTTGGAACAAAACCTCCAAAGCACCACCGCTCATTAGCTGGGACAAGATCTGTTCGGACACATTGAAGGGTGGTTTGGGAATTCATAAGGCGGAGTCTATGAATATAGCTCTGCAGATGAAACTCTTGTGGAAGATTATTTCAGAACCAGATAACATCTGGGTACGTGTTATATCACAAAAATATCTTAAAGGCAGCAACATTGCCGATTATAATAAGAAGGGGAACACCTCGTGGCAATGGTCCCGCCTCATGTCCATCCGACATCATTTTCTTCCGGCTCTACAGTGGAGAGTCGAAAATGGGGAAACAATAAAATTTTGGTCCCATAAATGGGCATTCTAGGAGCCTTTGTCTTCTAAAACAGTTAGCCCAGTACCGGATGATCTTAAAGGGATTTCAGTGGATCACTTCATCACCAACCGACAATGGAACAAATCTCTCTTGTACGATTCCTTAACAAATGTTCTGAACACAGATGTTATCAATCACATCATTGGCATAACTCTGCCAAACAATCCTATCACGGATCGTCTCTATTGGGGACCCAGTAAGAACGGCTGGTTCTCTACTGCCTCGGCAAACTCCTTTCTATCAAAAGACGTCGGGCTGCCGGATTTCGATTGTGATTGGATCTGGCGTCTGGATGTGCCACCGAAAGTTCGTCACTTTTTGTGGAAAATATCTCGTGATGGTCTTCCGACTAAAATCATATTACTAAAATCGCATGTGGTTGTACCAGCTGGATGTGCGTTCTGTGGTAACACAAACGAATCGGGTGATCACTTTCTTCTTCATTGTCCCATGGTCAAAGATCTGTTATATGCTCTGCGGATTCGCATTCCGGGTTATATTACGGCCGTTGTGGGTATGGGCGAGATGATCCCGCTAAACGAAATAAAATGTGCTCTTGGAAACAACAAGTTCGCCGCATTAGCCTCGGCTTGGTGGGCTCTTTGGTTTTTTCGTAACCAACTTGTCTTTGATCACACAAAATCTGTTACTCTCAACGAAATTTTGTTGTTCCACAACACTACGATACAATGCTGGAAACAGTCAAAGATTGTAGAGGACGATACGTATCAACCGCAAAACACCTACCCTAGGCCGTTTAACAAAAATCAGTCCTTCCAGAATAATTAAGGGTACGACTTCAATTGCCCAGGCTCTGAAGCGATCTGGTAAGTGGGATAAACCCCCACCAAACAGTTTTAAGCTGAACTTTGATGGTTCGGTTCTACCAAGTGGCACATCGTCTTATGGGTTTGTTATTCGTGATTCTGCTGGTACAGTCATATCTGCTGCCAGGTCTGTTTGCACTCATATTTCGGTAATCTACGTCGAAAACCTCGGACTCGGAATGGGGTTGCTACGAGCTAAGGAGCTAAAGCTTTCGAACCTTCTGATCGAAGGAGATAACTTAATAGTGATTAAAGCTCTACTAGGGGATTGGAAATGCCCCTGGACAATAGAGATGCTACAAGCAGATATTCTGTCCGATCTCTCATCCTTTACACTTATGTTTCTATTCGTCATATTTTCAGGGAATCAAATGCGGTGGCTGACTACCTTGCTCGTAGTGCACATGCATCCCCTGCCGACGTCAACTGTGAGGATGATCCAGAACTACATGTTCTCGTCCGGAAGGATGCGCTAGGAAGGGCCTCTGTTGCGGCCGACCCAACCTAAATTTTATATTGCGTCAAAAAAAAATTATGATCGAAACACCTGAAGGGCGCGCGTCAGAAATGTTAGATTCTCTTAATCAGGGCCTCTAGTGGCTGACTAGGGATGGTCGGATGGAAATGGATCGGGTTATGAGTGGATATACCTATTCCATCACCCGATCAATTAAAAAATTTCCTTCACCCGATCCACCTATTATCCACTAGCCCTTGCATCCATATATATCCGATCCATCCATCATCCATGGGTTATTGGGTGGATCGAGTGAAATATATGGGTGAGAAATTTTATGTAAATGTTCACCGTAATTTTCAAAATTGAAATAAAACTAGATAATTAAAATATTTTTTTAAAAAAAAAATTAATATATTAAATTTAAATTACTCATCTACTTACACAAACACAAAAGCTCAAACTACCAAATCAAGTTGCATATAATAAATAATATGCGTAAAAGATATGATCAAGTTTCATATAATAAACAATTTTAGTGGATCGGGTGGTGGATTGGTCCTTCATCCATATCAATGTTCTAAAAGGCGCTAGGCGGTCGCTAGGCGGTGGGTGGCCGCCTAGCGCCTAGGCGGTTAGGCGGGTGCCCAGGCGGCGCCTAGGCGGATTTGGAACAAACTTAATTATTTTCTTATATTTTAACGCATAACACATGTAAATAATTCATATAATGTAATAATAATTCATAATAACACTCATAAACCCAAATTTATCGTGTTTAACTAAAATTAAAGTAAATAAATGTAAAAATAGGCGTCCGATTAGTGACTTTAAGCCTTCTAAAATCCAAAGCTATATGTTTGACTCAAAAACAAATATATCCAAACATGGGGGATAAAAAAACCCTAAATTGATTAATCACATGCCTAAAAGCTAACATTGAAAAATCGTCTGGCAAGGCGGGCCTAGGCGTCCCCTAGGCGGGACTAAGCGGGCCTAGGCGGGGTCTAGGCGGCGCCTAGACAAGAATAGGTGATGCCTAGGCGGATTACCGCGCAGAGGACCGCCTAGGCTTAAAAATTCATAGGTGCCCTGCCGCCTAGCGCCTAGCGCGCCCAGGTGGTGCCTAGGCACGATTTTTAGAACACTTATTCCATATCCAATCCAACTCATCGTCCATTAATCCACCATCCACTTATTTATCCATTTATTCAGGTTTTCATCCATATATATATTCGGGGTGGATTAATGAATGGATTGGATCTCTGCGGGTTGATTTCCATCTCTAGACTGACCTTACGTTATATGATATCGTAGCCTTGCAAGGGGTTTGGAGTACTTGACCTTCACCAGACCTGACACCTCCTTCATGGTTCAACGTGTTTGTTTATACAACCATGTCCCCAAGAGGCCTCATTTTGCTCCTCTCCAGTGTATTATATGTATCTTCAAGGCACTCCTTCCCTTGGCACCACTATTACTTACTTGAACTCTGCCATCTTTGGTGGCATAAATGTTGATTGGGCCGGTACCCTATCCTGATTCGCATTGCTTAACATCTAACTATTGTGTTTTTATAAATCAATGACACTTTGGTCTCTTGAATTGGTCTTCAAAACGCTAGCAGGTCATCTCTCGCTTTAGTGCCGAGGTTAAGTATAGAGTTGTGGCCAATGTGGTTGTCGAATGTGCATGGTTGCCAAATGCACTTGGCTTTATAAGAGCACTTTTAACAATGAACTATTGAAGATGCTAAAAGAGAAAATATTAATAAAATATTAAAGGTGGTGGGTGAGAGATGCTTGGAAGATGCTATAATTTAGCATGAACGCTTAAGGCTTTTTGGCAAGGAGAAGGGGGGACACATGTCAAGCTCTCATAGTCGGTGGGAAGGAGTGGCCGAGATCGAATTAAAGTAACGGCTGAGATTTAATCTGATCTATTTTAATTACATTTAAATAATGTCATTTTTGCTATTTAAAATGTACAATTTTTTTTTAAAAAAAAAATACCATAATACTAGATTCATTTTTCTCTACACATAGACATCAATTTTGAATATGTTTCGACATATTTTGAAAAAAAAATTGATTTATTTATATTGTAATTTTCCTCGGTAAATTGGTTCTTGGGCATTCGGTGTCCGATTACTTATCATTTTATAAATGATCTAAATTTTATAATTATATTTTAGTAATTAAATACTAATATAATATTATAAATATGTTGAAAATAATTGTTATAGAAGGGTATATTCGTAAATTAAGCGTGTGTTCGGCAGGTTAGATTGAGGGGATTGTGGAGATTCTCATGAAATACAAAATGGATTGTAGGGGAGGGGATGGTGTTCGGCATGAAGATTGTCCACAATCTCGGATGGGGATTGTGGAGATTTTGGGAGATTATCTCACCCAAGATTGTGAAGATTGTGGGTGGATTTCGCTTTATGAGATCCAAATTTGGCCTCGTACGCTTCACAATTTCAGATCTGGAGTTAAGAGGACAGAGATAACCGAGCACCGATGCCAGTGCCTCTTCTCCCTCATTCGCCTTCCCCGACGGCCCCGGATTTTACCCCGACACCCCTCAATTGCGGCCCCATCACCCACGCTGCCAGTGCCTATTCTCTCTCCCCTGTAATTTCGTCGTTAGCTTCAACGATGGCCGGTGGCATCAACAGTGGGGAGCGACGGGTGTTGGACGAGCTCGGGGCGCACAGATCTGGAGATGGGAGGCCGCGTTGGGGTCGCAGCAAAGCCGACGGTGGCGCCTGGAGGGGGCGGACAGGCGGCGACGGTGGCGGCCGACGAAGAAGCGGCCACCCACCTTCGAAGCCGTCGGAGTACGCCGGTCGTCGATCCTCAAAACACTCAACAATGAGAGGGGGTGGGAGTGACTGTTGGGGGAGGTCTCCAGAACCGACCAAAATAATGGCCAAGGAGAGGGGTGTTTGGTTTATCAAAAAGTGGGGGTATATGGGTCATTTTGCCCCTTTAAAATACAATACAATCTTGTGCCAACCAAACACCATATCGAGATTTCTGCCCAAATAAATCTCCATCTCTTTACATCTACAAAAATCTCATTAATCTACACAATCTATTGTCATCTCTTAACATCTACGAAAATCTCATTAATCTACACAATCTCCATCTGCTGCCAAACACAGCCTAAATTGGTAAAAAAAGATGGATTGTGAGATGCTAAAGATGTTATTGTTAAAGCGGAAAAAGTGAGGAAGAGATGCTATGCTGATGTGGCGAAGAGAGATGAATAAAAAAAAAATTTAGTATCTTGAATAGTAACTGATAAATATGGCCTAATGCCACTGGAGCTTCAGTGCTCTCTCTCTCTCTCTCTCTCTCTCTCTCAAACTACAGTGGTCTATATCGGCAACATAAGTCTTGATGACCTAGCACACAACCCAATACTTCACCAGCGCACCAAATATTGGAACTTGATATCCACTTTGTCCATGAGAAAGTCGCTATAGGTCATGTCTGGGTCTTCACTCTTCATGTTCCCTCTAAGTTTATGTACATCGATATCTTCATTAAGGATTCACCTCATCAATTATTTTTAGATTTTCGTTCCATTCTCATTGTTGAGTCACCTCTTATTTTGACTGCAGGGTCTACAGGGTCTATATTTAGACCCAATTATATATAGTTGCCTATGAACTAATTTTGATATTTTTATTAATTAATTAACAAACTTTAGAAAAATTGTGGCCTCTAATTAATGTTTATAAATTATCGTAATATATTTTTTAAATATACTTTTTTACAAGAGAAAATTTTCATGGAATCAAACATAGAACGTCGTAGAGAGCGCTATGCGTTCACCAGTGTGAATCCTCTGCCCCAATCCCCCGTCCCACAACCCCGTCCCACGTAATTATTTTTCCATTAAATTAATATTAAAAAATTTTAAAAAAATATATTTAGTTTCTACATACTTATTATAACATATTTGAAAAAAAACTTAAAAAACCAACTTACAAAAATTATAATAATTCAGAAGAAATAGAAAATTTTTTTAAAGTTTTAAAAAGATGTTGTTTTACTATATATTTTTTAGAAAAAAATATAATTCGTTTTTTTTAAGTTTTTATTTTCAAATATGTTATACTAAATATGTAGAAGATAAATATATTTTTTTAATTTTTTTAATATTAATTTAATGACAAAATAATTACGTGGGACGGGGTTGTGGGGCGGGGGATTGGGGCAGAGGATTCACATCGTGCATTCACTACTATAATGTAAGATTTTGGTTGATTAGTTAAGATTTTTTATAATTTTATTATGGATTAAAATAATTTTGGTTTTAACTCGTAAATGTAGTCCATTACAATTGACGTGGAATAAAAAGTGGAAGAGATTTCAAAATCGATAACCTCCTATATTTCACACACTAATTGCTACAAAGACTCAATTTTCCCCCTGTTTTTCCCTATATGATGGAAGTCAAGGCTTCTTTAGGAATTGAAGTCTCTAACATAATAAGACACCAATAGAAGCTAAAGAAACTCAAGAATCATTCTTGCCCCTTCACATGACACACAGAAATCAATAAGTTAAAGTAACTAGTTTTGTTCTACTTCTTCCACACAACAAGGGTGAAGGTCATAATCACAAAAGTCGCAAGAGAATGTCCAGAACCTCCCATGCTTCATGCAAGCGTTACAGACATATGCCTTAGCCATATCCAGCTTCAGCACGTGCTCGTGCTTCCCATCCCTCAACTTCTGAGGGAGGCTCTCTCCCTCCTTTTCCACTGCGACTTCTATCTCCTTAATCCTCGACTCAGTGAACGGGAAGGCCAGGGCACCATACACCGAAACCAAAGCCCTCCCATTCGTGCTAATGGTCTTCCCATCCGGTCCTAAGATGACTAGCGAAGGAATCCCTTTGATCTCGAAGATTCTTCTTAGGTCTTGGCGGGTCTTGTCATCATATGGGACGGCTAGCCATGGCATTGATGATAGGCTGCATTCGAACTCGCCTTGACCTCTGTCCATTGAAACGTAGACCACTTCGAATGGGAGGTTTTGTGTATCGGTCAGCGCCTTGTATGCGTCGACTAGCTGCAGGGCGAAATTCCGAGCAGGTGGGCACCAGAATGCACCAAAGTATAGGCCTATTGTTTTACCAATAAGATCAGATATTGATATCTGCACATATAAGTAGTCAATCTGAATGTCCTGCATTTGCCAATTAGTAAATAAATTGAAAAAGATCATACTCCTTGGTCCTATATTAACTTCCTAATCTCCATTTATACCACTATTCACTTTACTGATACAGAGAAATGACGGAGGCAATGATCGAACCTGGGACCTCCTATCCCCTCCCTCTTTACCATTGAGCCCATTCCATCAAGGCTATTACTCTAAAGATTTTTTTTTTTTTAAACATGCAATAATTTGAGTGAGGTCGGACCGTGCTGGACTACCACCACCCAAGAGCGTCCTTTCATTGAATGCCGAAGATGGACCACCTTATCAGCAACCAGGTTGACTTCTCGGAAGATATGCTCACAAGAGGTTGAAGCAAAATCCCAAAGCAACATAAGAATGTCAGAAATGACAGTCTTCACCTCCCAGGATTGAACAAAAGTTAACAACATTGTTCCAATTTCCAAATAGGGATACCAAAAGTAATTTTTCAAAGCTTTAAAGAACTATAAGATCATTTGCAGGAAAGGATGCAAACAAGTGAAACAACTAGCTAGCAAGATAACAATTCAACCAGAAAATGCAAATGCCTTACCTTCTTACAATCTCTAGAGATGAGGAAGTCTCTTTGATCATTTGCCAGAAGCACTTCTACTTTAACCCCGCGGCGCTTAGCATCATCAGAAGCTTTGAGTTCCTCTCGTCGAATCCTAGTGAAGGGGAACGCATCAGCCCCATAGTCTTCGATCAAATCAACCGCGTTTTCTTCCACAAAGAACCCATTCGGTCTCAACGGTATGAGCGATGGGATATGACTCACATCACACCGAAGGCTTAGCCGTCTACTCAGTTCTGCATCATATGGAACCGCAAGCCATGGCATGCTCTTGAAATGCTCGGTGAACTCGTTCTCCTCTCGGTCAGAGGATACGAAAACTATCTCTAGCTTATGATCACCGGTCTTATTCAGAGCCTCATATACTTGTACTAGCTTGGATGTAAAATCTTTGCAAGGTCTACACCAATTTGCAGAGAAATATAGGTAGACTCTTCTCCGATACCTCAAAGGTAAGGGCACAACCTAAATACACAGCATATCAGGTCAAAGTCAAACCAATTGGCAATGAGAGGAGTAGTCCATCAGAAACTGGAAATACCTTTCCTGTAGCTGATATAAGGAACTCAACTCCTTCAGAAGCTAGGATCTGACAAGCATTTTCCTCGTCGGAAGAATGATCAACATAATCAGCTCCGGCCATGAGAACTCGAAAGCGCAAGCTGTCGGTGAAGCCTGGCCGATAAAGAAGAGAGGTCAATAGCAGATATATTCCAGCCTGGTTGTTGCTTATTTGATCTCTACGCCATAGCTGAAATCTTAAGCAAACAAGGTTCCATTTCGAGTAGCGATTTCAACACATGAACTAGTTGATTGCTCAAGAATAGATTCAGCATCAAAAAACACCTTTGAGGCAGAGGATAAGATGCCATAAGATATGTTAACTTTGTCCCATATTGATAGGGAGACCTTTTTGTCTTCTATTCTAAAAATTAAACCCTCCTTAGAGTAGCTTTGGTGTTTTTAATGAAATATTAAATTAGTGGCAAATTTACCTAAAAATTAAACCCTCCTTATACTACCTCCGTTCAGAAATAGATGTTGTTTGGCTTTTTAGCACGTTTTTTAAAGAGCTAAAAACTATATTAAATATCAATTTTTTGTAATTTTTTAATATAATATAAATACTTATTAATAATAAGTATCATATTATTAAAAAAAATTGTTTAAAAATTTAATATTTTATATAATTTTGAGCTCCTTAAAAAACGTGTCAAAAATTCATACGATATCTATTTATGAACGGATTTAGTAAGAATTTGAAATATCAGATAAATCATCTATTAAGGCAATAATCCAACAAAAACGGTTTCTAAAGAAAAAGAGATGTAAGAAAACAGATTTAACAAACTGCAAGAAATTACATAAGATTTAGGAGGTACCTCCTGATGAAGAAAGAATCAAGAGTTTGCCACCGGATTGTTAGAGGGTGTGGCGGAGGTGGGAGCGGCTAGGCGGTGGGAGCTTCGGTGGCGCCGTGGCGTTGGATTGAGATTTTATATTTGGGTGAAAGAAAGTTGGCAGGCAGGTGTCTAAAAAAGATTGGGTGAATAATTGTAAATAATTGTTTGAACAAATGAATTTAATTATTACACGAAATGTACGTTGATGTGTTTTATTATACCTCGAATCATTTCAAAATAAGAATATTCGGATTCCATATCAATCGTTGATGTGTTTTATACCGAGTTTCGGTGATTTTTAATAAAATTTGAGTTATACACAAATATACTACAGTTCAAATTCAATAACAACCCAACAAAAATGGAAAAGAGGGGGAAAAAACTCATTCAGCCAAGCATAATTTTTAGAGTAAATTACACATAACTACCCATAAATTATGTTATTTTTCACATAATCACCCATAAATTTATAAATTATAGAAAATCACTCATAAATTAGATTTATTTTCAAATGACCACCCGTCCATTAAACCTCAATTTGTTTTGTTTGAAAAGCTTAAAATACCCATAATTCAAACTTTTTTTAAATGTAAAGCAATTGTATATATTTTACTTTAATTTGACATTTCACCTTGAAAAAAGTAAAGAAATTTAGCATTGTAAAAATATATAAATGTTTGAACCAATGTATATGCATCAGATTTGCAATGTTTAATAAGATGTGACCATTTAACTCTTAAATTTATAATTTTTTCTAATATATTTTAAACAAAAAATAATAATTTTCACATATACATTTTTAAAAAAAAAATTTAGCCCTTCCCTAAAATAATTTCTACATATGCGATGGCAAACGGTCCAAACCAATATTCTAAAATAAAATAAAATAGTCCACAACATCAACAATAAAACAATAAACATTTAAATTGAATGAGATCGAAAATTTATGAAAAGAAATATAGATGTAGACAATTGAATTGTTGTAATATCAATTCGCCTAATTACGTAGGGAGATCAATAGTTTTGTTTTCTCATGATCTTTGTGGGAAATGTGCATCATCGTAGATGAAGTGTTAGATTAGCTTCAAATGCTTTTTCAAACCCAAAGTTGAAGTAACCTGACCCATCTTCAAATCTAAATAACTCCAGCAGTTGAAGCCAACATTTACCATCAGTGGAGGACCAACATGAACATGAACATGAACACAAGAACTTGAGCCAAAAACGCTACGAACTTGAAGGGGTTACAGTACAATTGTACAAGGAAAGAATGAAAAGGAATATGTAATACAGTTCAACAAGGCAACACATGAGGGTTACAAAAGCCGACGCAGTTAATAGAAGTTTCTGCATAAGATCAACCGATTCATTCTTCTCCTTGATTTTGTTGTTGTTGGTTAGACCTTTCAATGAGATGAAAACATACTGAACCTGAAAATAAATAAACCTATTTTGAACATGTCAAACTGGATGTGATTGGTCCGAGCCACCAAGTTTTTAGTTCACGTCGGAATTTAGCTTGCTGTCTTTTGTGATTCTTGAGGCAAGTTTGTCGATATCTTCCTATTTGACAAGCAAAGATATGAGCAGAATAGG
This sequence comes from Persicaria tinctoria, assembly GCA_037127255.1. Lineage (NCBI taxonomy): Eukaryota > Viridiplantae > Streptophyta > Magnoliopsida > Caryophyllales > Polygonaceae > Persicaria > Persicaria tinctoria. Next base: position 10,161,338 of record JBANSL010000007.1, on the reverse strand, counting down.
AAGTCCTGTAGCAATGGAACAAGGGAGATGTTAATTTTATGGGGAGTGAAATCAGCTGAGTTCGAAGGAGCAAGGAGGGTTGAAAAAAGTGTGGAAAGAACAAACAAACCAGTCAAAAACAAGGTCTGAAGCGATATGGATCCAGCGAAGCCAATCAACAGGAGAGCCACCACAACCTAAATGCGTGTAAAAAAATAAACAAAAATGGTTGGGATTCAGAAATATGTCAGTTAGATTGTGTTATTTTCACACGACGCTTACGCTTCACTCACAAAGCACACAATATAATGAAGCAGCTGAAATGAAGTACCTTAAAGATTAACGTCCAGTTATTTCCCCTGCAAAGAGAGAGACTTTAAAATATTAGCTAAGGTATTCCAAGAAGAAGCAACAGATCCAGCAACTCTGTGCGACAGTTCCCTTCAGCAAAGGAAAACTGATACAGGAATTTTCTCAATGGTATACCCAAATCTGCAGGAGCATGCATTCCTCATTCCCCTTATGCCCAGAAGAACAAAAAATCATCCCAAAATCACCTTTAGCTTGATAAAAAATCTACCTTCCTAGTTTTTTCTTAGTTTGTTTACCAACAGTACTTATGAATGTATTACTTATCGCATGAAAAAAAGATATCAACTTCTTTAAGTGGAAAAACAATAGGGATATGTCATCAACACCTCAACCCAAATTATCATATGCTTAGTTTTGCTAAATCAATAATGAATTGCTGCATAAATTGAACAGACAGAAACAGAGGAAGGAAGAGAACAAAAAACGTACAGTTTCCGAGGCAAACTAGCATGGAGAAACAAAAAGACGGCCGCCACCAAGATGAACTTTGAAAGAGCGGTGACAATGGTGTATCCAGAAGCAATAAAGTTGTAGTAGATAGCTGCCAAAACTAATATTGTAGCAAGTGTTTGCTTTTTATCCTTCCAAAGGAGTGTGTCAGCAACTGCATTAGGACCACAACAACATTCATTATAGGAGCCTATAAGATTCATGCCGCAATGTCTTGGGAAGAACCTGAAGTAAAAATATCTTAGTATCATTTCATATGACCACTAAAACTATTCCAGGATATCAAACAAAGAGCTTTCTGTTGCCCCACATTTTAAATCTTTCAATAAACACTTCCGAGAAAACATCCAAAACAAGGAATACAAACCAGTAAAGGACAATAAATAGAAAGAAGTGTGTTCATAATCATCCCTCTATGTCCTTAATTAGGCCATGTAATGCATAGACAATGATTACCAGGCAAGACCTGTTCCTGATCAGTAACTGTCCTTGGAACTTCAAAACAAAATTTGCTGTGGCTTCATCAAGCTTCTCTATATGCACTACTTGCACATAATCATGATTGCCCATGTGTCTAACTCTTTTCAAGGCATTAAAGCAACATGACCGGGAATATGGTTGATACAGAGATTAGAAGCAGTACAAGTAGAAAAGAACATTTAGCACCATGAACAGAGATGATAAGTACCTTTTCCACTTCCAGGATTTTTATATGCTTTTGATGGGTCATCGTCTCTTTTAGATCTATGTTCTGCCCTCAAGTGTGAGTATGACTCTATTGTTCTCTCCAAACCCTCCTGCAAAAGAAGTGAGGAGGAAGTTAGACACACATCAAATATTCCCTTGCAAGTTGTTCATTAGGAAGAGACTACCAAAAGAAACTTAGATATCTTGTCAAAGTCTATCTCTTACAGATTTATAAGAGAATACAAAAGCAGTACTAATTGCAGGAGTTTGGAAGAAAAGAAAAAGAAATCAGATACACTGAAATGCTTTTCTTTTTTTCTCAAAACAAAATGCTTTTCTTTTCCTTTTCCTTACATGATGAAAACAATGGCATCCACGGGGAGGAGTGCCAGTACAATCATTTAGTTTCCATTATTACTAAAGCAATTTTTTTAGTCCAGGAACAATAAACACCATTCAAACAAAGGAAGACAGTAACACCAACATAAGTTTCTTTCGCCAACATATAAGAGATTCTAGACATTTCCAAACTATATTAGTAGCCTTCAAAACTCATATTACTGAGAGGGGGTTTCACTTGTCAATAAAAATATAAACATGGCGGATAGAAAAGGGAAGAGAATTTGGTTCAGTTAAGGTCAACACAAATGAGCAGCTAAATCAGTAGGTCTTTACAACGATAAAATTGGAAATTAAGTTCAAACAAGTCTTATTCGATGCTTGCAATCTTAAACATTTTAAAAGATAATAATTTATTTGCTGCAAACATATCCTCAAAATGTCAAAAGGAACCAATTGGAACAGAACGAGGACCTGAAGTGATACGATTGGTGTATAGCCAAGTTGATCCTTTGCCTTAGAAGAGTTGAAAGTTCTTTCACATGAAAGCAGGCTAATCCTTGAAGGAGTCAGCTGTGGTACTTTCATACCATATGGGGCCAACAATCTATATATCCCCTCTACCAAGTGTGCAATTGGCATCATAACAGATGCAGGGATTTTTATTCTTGGCCTGCAACCATGAAAATTTTCACAAATTATAAGAGCTGTCTAAAAGAATTATCTAAGCAACGAACAATCACAAGTAAAGCCTTTTCATTTGTGTACTCTCCTTGAAAATAGAAAAATTAGTATATTAATTGAACATAGGCCAAGTCTAACAGTTTCTTCACTAATGCATCACTAGATTTAGAGTATGAACGAACTTTCTCAAATGAACGATATCATCTAATATTTCATCCCTTGGTATTCCAGAAGAGCTTTCAAAGTTTACATAGTATCCATTTTCACCTTGGAATGGTCAAAAGACCATCACTATTGAGTAGGGCTATTATATGAATTGAACGGCTCGGGATCGGCTCGAAAAAGCTCGACTAGAGCTCGCTCACATATTTAAACAAGCCGAGCTTGAACAAAATTTTAAGCTCGGTTGAAAGCTCGGTTCGTTCAAATAAAGCTCGAATTCTATGAAATTTCTAAAATTTTCTTTAAGTTAACATGTTATAACCAAGTAGAACTACTTAAAACTCGAAAAAAGCTCGGCTCAAACTCGTTCATTTCCTAAACAAGCCGAGCTTGAACAAAATAAAAAGCTCGTTTAAAAATTAGGCTCGGCTCGGCTTGAGCTCGTTTAACAAACGAACAAGCTTGAACATGCCAAGCTCGGCTCGAATAACACCCCTACTATTGAGGAAACCCATAAACAAATAGACATGAAGGGCAGCATCAGAAAAGGTTTGAAATGACATGGATTAGAAGTCGAGAAAATGACTGTCCCACTGAAAGTGAATAGAGGCCTAGTTGGATAAGAAAAAACTATAGGACAAGTGGAGAGAAAAACAATACCTTTCATATCCTAGGCCTTCAAGTATAAGTGACATAAACTCCCAAAATCCAATTGGCTCCATATTGGTCACAAAGTATGCCTGCAAGGATTGTTTACAAATATAAGATCTAACATTCCGATCTCAAGATCAAGAGAGTGAACCTGCCAGCAGGGAATTGAAATTTAAATGCTCAAATCTGACAAAGCTGAAAAGAAACCAACAAAGACAATAAGAAGGAAATACAGACTAGCACTTGGAAGTGAAATATTAGCTAGTAGGCAACTTATGAGTAAATACCTCGCCTGAAGCCTTCTCTGCAACCCCTCCTTTTGATGCTAGGGCTCGTTCAGCACATATATGAGCATGTGCCACATTCTCAACATATGTGAAGTCATACATGTTATTTCCATCACCTATAATGAACTGCATATTCAGAATAATTCATCATCACCACAGAAACCAACAAAGATGGCAGAATATTAAACAACAAGGGCAAACAAAATGCTGAAATCTTTTCAAGGTACAAGTAGTAGTCCAGAATTCAGATAGTGATCCCTCCTCCAATGTGAAGTCAAAAGGATAATTTACTTATTTCTTCTTTCCTTTAACAAGCTATGCAACAACAGACCAACTTATATATTTTTCCTAGCCAAAGCACAAGGATTTATGCTACTGACATTGTATTAGTAGAAGTCATTATTTACTTGTCATGCTATTTAATAGGCTATACTATCAAACTTGCATTCGATTGCTGCTAAGTAAGGAAATGAACAAGATACATACCTTGGACTTCCCTGCCCTTGCTGCATCAACCAATGATGGAACAAGCAACTTATCACCAGGACCAAATATACCACTAGGTCGTAAGCTGCATGTCAGAAGTCCCTTAACACCATTTGCCTTTATAACTAGCGCTTCACCTTCTGATTTGGTTGCCGAATAGGAATCATTGTGCTAAGTCATAAGAAACTACCAGGTTAGACACTAAATTTTTGTTTCCATTACAATTTAGCAAATGTCACACAAAGACATTTCCAAGTTCACAAAGCAAAGAGATAAAGCATACTTGCATGTAGAATAGATCAAGAAAAGTGCAGTCCTATTTTTTCATCCAAAAATTATGAGGAAGTAATCTATCCTAAAAATATGTATACATAAACCATCCAAAATAAAGTCAAAGAATAGCCAATAGCCCCTTTTTCATTGACTTCTTTCTCCAACAATCTTATAGAGGACAGTAAACATACATGAGTTTCTTGTTTCACACTAAATATAATGTTTACTTCCAAACAGACATGGCAAAAGACCCAACTCTCATTTACTAAGCATTAAAAAATATTCCACAACAAGACAGCTCGTGTTTTATTAGAAATACTCTATATTGAATCTAAAATTAAAAACCCTTTTCAAGTAAAATATTTTCTTCCATAAAAATACTTGGTTTCTCTCTTGAACTGTGTAGTATTATGTTGTCTGGAAAGCAAAGCCAGATCAAGTAAGATGGTAAAGCATACCTTGGATGGATAAGGTATGGATTCATCACCATTAACTATCCCATGAACACCATCAAAAACCACACTAGCAGAGCTAGTGTAAATTAGCCTCTTTACTTGTTGCTCAATACAGGCATCAATCACATTCTGCGTCCCTAAAAAGAATAGTAGGATAAAATGGAATATCACGAGCATTCAGTTGTTCGAAGAGATGGAATTCCATAAGAACTCAATGTATTTGTATGAAAAGAGAGGTAACCTAAAACATTGACTGAACGTTGTAGCTGAATGTTATTAATGGATGAATCAGGAGCAGCCATATGGAACACAACTTCAACTCCTTGGCATGCTGCAAGGCAACAATAGTTAAATAAGAACTATACAAGAATAAACAGTTCTAAAGTTAAGCTTTCGGTAGATGAATAACCAAATTGCTCCTTCATTGCATATAGTAAATTTCCCCGTGTTAGGTACACGACTCAGCGTAAGTGAAAGCAGCAGGAACCATTGCACCAGTGAGATGGTAATCAGCACAGCAAGGTCAATAGAATATGGTGGCATATAGCATCCACTGAATGAAAGAAAAATATTCCATTTCTAACGCCTCTACTATAGTAACTCAACTAGGGCTATTCCTAAACCATAATAGGAGGTTACATAGATAATTGTACTGGATAAGAAAGAGACGATTCTGGGATTGAAAGTTTTGAATCCGCCTTTGGTGCAAGGGTATAGCTCAAGCAGGGAATGGTTCAACATTGTCATTTTGCTTGTTCAGATCTAGATATAGCTAATTCAATTCACTGATATTTTCTGTATGCTTTCTGCACCGCTATTGTTTTCTAGTTCTTGTGCTTTGCTACTGGCTTTAGAGGCTGAACTATGATAACCTGGTTTCCTAAACTCTCAACACAAAACTGTTAGAAAAAAAGGAGCTTGATCACTACATAATTATAAGACACAGCACTCCGCAAGTTCTAAGTGTAGATGGCTTCGAATTGTATCAAGCAACCAAATACTCAAAAAGGAAGTGGAAGGTCTTTGATATACCCAGAAAACGGATAAATGACAAGGAGATGGTGAATTATGATTTACCAGAAGTGAAGAAAAGTATCTATTTTAATGGAAAGATGGAACATGACTTTAAGAAACAATATGCTACACAATCAGTTATTCAGATGGATAGAACTCTATAACTAAAGAAAAAAGAAAAGAGAAAAGGGGGGAATGTCTAAGTACATGATAAATTGGACACATTAGAATTGATCTGTTGTGAAAATATTAGGGACGTTCAGGGATAACATGGCATCATCACGCTGGCAAGAAAACTACAAATGGATATTTAACTAGTAGAATCAATAGATAAAAAGAAGCAATATTACCTCTCACTACTTGAGCCTTGTCTCGAAGATCAGCACATACATACTGAGCATGGCCAGCACGCAATGCCTTCCCAAGGATTCCTTCTTCTTCACTAGGATCAAGCTTGATAGATGGGGCCAAGTCAGCAATTCGAACACAAAACATTTCACTTCGGATAAGCATATCCACCAAGTGGCGGGCAGCAAATCCTCTGCCCCCAGTCACCACACACCATCTTTCTTCAATCGTCATTTAGTTATGCTCTCTGTGAAAGAAATCCAACATACATTTCACCAATTTGCTTGTGAACTAATAATGAGCCGTTGAGATTTTTCATTGGCATTTCAACAAACACATAACGAACAACACAGATTTTAACACGGCTAGAGCTCTTTTCGGTGAATTGACCTAATAAACTCAATCAAATCTCCAAATTACCAAAAAAAAAATGAAGCAAAATTCTCCAAATTGCAATCAAATTGAGAGCTGAAGAACACAGATTAAGCACATTACACTACAAAGACAGTAAAATGTTTGAGAAATCAATGGTGGATGACCTGAGGACAAATTGAAGTTAGGATTAGATTGATCGCAGATCCACGCCACGGGACAGCACAACTAGCACACGCCGTCAATCTATCAGTCAAATTACAAGAAATGAAGCTAACTCCATCAAAATTGAGAGAGAACTCACAGAGGTCGTGGAGGCGATTGAGGGAGATGAGTGCACTGCAACTATCACTTGCAAATGGAACTATCACTTTCACAGAGGGGGTTGGAGAAGAAATCTTGATTTCCACCACATGCAAACGAATATTTAATTAATTGAGGACGAGATCGGAATCTCAGGAAAAGTTTCTATAAGAGATTATTTTGTTTTGTCAATTAGAGAGAGAGCAAAATATATTTGCAAGTTTATAAGATTTAGGGTGTGTTTGGATTACATTGCATTTTAATTATAATTCAGTTATTTTACCTCGTTTTACGTGAGCGTTTGGTTTTAAAAAAACCGAGATAAAACCATAATTTAATCAAATAATCGCATAAAAAGAAATAAAATAATTATATTATAAATAATACATCGTGGAATCCAAACCCCCCTAATTTAAACACCTTAAAAATTGTACGGTCTTATTGTTTTGTAGTATTATAAACATTGAGCTAGCTTACAATTACTAATTTTAAAAGTACTATGTATTAAACTGTGAAGTACTTCTTCTTCTGATAGCCACATATCACCTGGTCCTTACCCCAACTTGATAAAAGCGCTGGAAGGAGGATGCTATCTGGCCATCCATTGGCATTTGTTAAAATTTAAGATCGACGGGAGGTTTCCTCCTTCCTGGTCACGCCGGCCTCCTACCTGTACTCCACCTCCCTCCTTGTTGCCACCTACCTTGTTCTTCCACCTTCGTGCTGCTGGTGGCGTTGGTCGTGTTGATACTGCTGGTGCCGCCAATGATTTATTCCAGCTTCTCAATCTCCGGTAAAGATGGTGTTGTATTATGAAGTTGATCTGAGAAAGTGGTTTGTGTGGTGAATCATGTGTTTAGTGAGGGCAAGGGAATTGCTCAATAGGTGTGAAACCAGTGTTTGTTTGTTTTAAGCTTAAATTAATGCCTCTAGGTTCTTGATTTCTTATGGCTTGAGGTTTGGAAAGTTGTAATTTGAGTTTTGCCCCCTTATTTTTTAGTCTTGGGGTGCCTTCCCATCTGTTTCATCTTGTCTTCTGAATAAAATCTGTCACTTCGTTTATCCAGTCCCTTGAATGAAGCATCTACCTTTAACTAAGCAAACTAGCAGGAGGGAGATGTTTGGATCATACAAGACTCGACCTTTTCCGATGGTTGGAAGTACAAAAAACAAGTCCAAGGACAGTCTATAGGAGTTTCTTCTGGTAAAACCTTTTCCGATTGATTTGACCTCATGGCATGTAAGATCTCACGGATCCAATGCTTAAGAGTTCTCCTTCCATCTGTGCCTACATGACGGGCACTCATAGAAATTGGTCTGCCCTTCATCTGCTGATCTTGTCTGCGAGAGGATATGAATGAATATTACAAGGGGTGTAACAGGTACAAACACGTATGGATCGAAAGGCCAGAAATCTTACTTGTCTCGAGTCAACAAGCTCCACGGGACTGTGGGCACACTTCTCACATGGCTGATTAACCTGCATACGGATTTTGAGAGGATAAACACTTTGAACTTCACATCTAAAAAAGGCAAAAGAACTGTAGGGAGGAAGATCACATCAACAAATTATCGAGGTTTTTCTGTAGAGTAGTTCCATAGCAAGAACACAGGCCTAAGCCTCAAGAGGCAAGCCTACTGAATGGTAAGTCTGAGATCTCACCTGTTGTCTTTGTACTTTCACTTCACCCGATATCATTCCAGCAAGTTTGACAAAAGGTTCCATCTTCAAAGCTCGTCTAATAACCTACAAAACCACCAGTTCATGAATGGCAATGTGCTGCAGGAAATTTAAAAGAGAAAACTGTGTGACAGTTTCAATTTTATAAAAAAGTTCAAATGTCAGTAAAAGAAGTTGTAATTAGTGATGCAAGGGTTAATCTCCATTGGTCTAACCGTGAAACACTGCATGGTAGGAATGATAGTGAACATCAGATGAACTACGATCAGATTACCAACTTATATTCAACTCTTCATATCAATCTTGTTTTGCTTCGCAATTTCCAGAAGAAAAATGCAACACTATACCATATACATCATATATCTATGATACATGTTACTAAGTCGGCAATGCAAACTAACATTCATTAGATGAGATTTCTACAGGCAGCAATTTCTATGTTTTATTTTTCCGTATTCAGGGTCATACTGGAAGATCTGCAATTACAAAAATAATCGGGACAGACAGAGTTGAACACTGACTACAGATTGCATAAAAACATGTTAAACTTCTACCAAGTTGCAAAGACTGTTAGTTCTATAATTTCAAACTATATTGCTTCATTAAGAGGCAACACTTCTGGCTTTAATTGTAGCGGCATGTTTTGACAATTCTAACGTTAGTTACAAAAAAAAAATCTATAAGTGCCACCTTAAAGGAGCAACTTCAAAATTTCAATTTCCATGAAGTTTGATGAAAGAAAACTGATGATTCAACAACATTACTTACATAATGTCCAATCATATGCATTTTTTAATTCAAAATCAAATCCCAAAGATTTACACTAGAAGGAGAACAATTCATGACAGATGGTTATTTCAACTTAAAGAGAAGTGATCATACCTCTCCCGACATTGTGTAGCTTGTTTCTTTATTAACAATCTCTGCCAACAAGAAAGAAAAACAGGTGAATACCCCAATCCCCAGCAAAAACAAGACAATCAACTCGACATGCTAAGCCAACAGGGTTAAAACTAACAGCTAAAGCCTCAATAAGAAAGGTTATATCCAGACTCACACAATGCCAGCATCAAAACTATGGATTGATGCAGATATTTTCAGAGCACAAAGGAATCACTAGTAATCGCTGTTTAGCCATACGATGGCTTCAAAACAAGGATCAGGGCCAGTAAAAGCACGCACCTTTTATACTTTTCTTGGAGTTGCACAAGGGACAACGAGCATGTCGCACTGAATTCAATGAGAGCATCGTCCCACATAACTCACAAAACATGAAATCACGCTTTCGGCTGTAATCCATTGAAGAACTTCACCGATGAAGCAGGTGGATGAAAATCAGTAGTGCTACGCAATCAGAATCGATTTTATGACCTATTACAACCAACATGAAATTAGTGTGTGCCACACAAGAAGAAATCACACAAACATCTGTGAAGAATCAGTAAACTCAAAGACAAAAATCCTGATTGTCAATTTCCCTAGCATCAATTAGCAGGGGAAAGTAGGGTTGCTCAACTGGTTCGAGCCAAATCGGCCATTTGGTGAGTTCAAGGAAGTATTAAAATAGATCAGATTATCACTTCTAACATTGAAACCAGATGTAAAGCAGTTAGAAGTATTGTTTTCGATCATCCAAGCTATTGAGCTTAGCAGCACATGATTATCAGATCCTAGATTCTTCAAAAGATTGGTAGATCACAATCATAATTACATAATATTCTTGCAAAATCCCATGGAAAAAGGTTGTTAAAGAGTGATAAGAGTATTTGGTCAAATAAGTTTTCTAGTTAATATCTAACCCATTCCTTATTCTGTGTCAGTATCTCTTCCTCTCTGCCCTAGGTCCTAATGTATAGAAATTCAAGAAAATCAAAATAAAACACAAATTTCAGCACAAATGAACAAATTCATCACAAATGAAAGAAAGATATCAAACCAAAGCAAGAGAAATGCAAACAAAGTCGCATAACAAAACAAATTTCAGATTTTTAATTCCCTTTTCATTGTGCAATTGAAGTTCAACAATCAACCAGAACTATTCACCTCTCTTCAACCACACAAAAAAAAAAAAAAAAAAAAAAAAAAAACTAGATCGAACAGAGAAGAGATGACGCAGATGCTGAGAGGGGATGGCGCAGCAAAGAGATGCTGAAATTTCAGCAAACATCAAGCAACAAACAACAATAAAAACACACAATATCAGATGCAGATCCCGCCACAAAACCGCAGCAAACAGTATCAAAACCCTAGAAGGCTAGAAAGCGAAGAGAGGAGAAGAGAAGAAGGAGAGCTTACCTGTTGCAGAGAGAACGAAGTGTGCTGTCTGCCAGAGAGAGCGAACAGAGAAGGCTACGATAAAAATTAGTATCAGTTTGGGCCTAAACAGAATGAAACGGGCATATCGGGTTATATCGACCAAACTGATATTAATACCAAACCAGGAAAAAATAAAAAATATTTGCATGTTTATAAGATTTAATTAATCTAATAAAAACATTCCTTCAAAAATAAATCCATGAAGAACATCAGTGACTCTTTATTCTTTTAACTTTGTTTAAACGAAGTCAAGATGAATTCTTCTTTTCTTTCTGAGAAAAAACAATTCATTTAAGAATTCTACGTTTGATTGTTTTGTTTATTTATGGGAAATACCTTAATATTGGGTATTGCATAATTAAAAGAAATAGACATACAAAATTGAAGCAAGTAATTTTGGCGTTTGGTTCAAATGAAACTGAATTTCATGGAGTTTGATTAAAAAAATTCACCTTTCATTTGAATTGAAAGGTTATATTTGTAGAATAAATAAGAGTTTGATTAAAAAAATCCATCTATAATCTATAATATTCATTATAAACGGATACAGGAGGGAATCGAACTCATAATATATTGGGCTATACACTCTTTTATTTCCCCTCATTTTATACAAAATTCGTTTATGACAATTGTGTAAGACATTTTAATAAATAAGAGGTTACTATACGCACGATCAATTTTTCGCTGAGTGTATGGTGTCGACACCGATTTTGATGTCAATAAGCATTTTACCTAAAAACAATATGCTAACACCGGCTTTTCAAGTCGGAACATTTTATCAACTTAAAAAGTTGGTGTCAAAGGCTATTTTTAGGACAATTTTGTATGGAACATTCAATTTTCCTTTTAACAAAATTTTGATACTATAATACCTCTCCACACTACACCATTATTTATATTAGGCTATTTTTTCCGTTTCAAAAAATAAAAATAAAAAAATATTAGGCTGTTTTAAATTTGTCATATTTAAATCAAGAGAATCAATTCCATGTCTTAACCTTCACCTTTCAATTTACATCCTGGAACAAGTCTCGAAACTCTGAAAGAAGAGGACAACTATTGAACAAGCTAAAAGCTATGGTGAACACAAGTAAACCAACTTTTCCTGAAATTTCCATTTAATACAACTTACAACAAAGCCAGAGATTATTCAATTAAGTTAACATGAATGAAGATGATAAATGAGCCAAGTGTAACAACTGACAGGGCTACTCCTTGAGACCTCTGGTATCAGCTTTGCCACTAGGGGCAACCAGGGCAAGAACAACCAAACCACCAAGACCCACAATCATGATGCCCATTGTGTTTACCAACATAGCCTCGGTAGAGTAACGTGATATCACCTTGTTAACCTGTAGGAATGTGAGCTTCTCCAGGATACCAGTTGTCGTGGTAACGATTGCAAGGGCGTAGATGTAAACTCCGAAGAAGACATGCCATGGGAGCACAAAGGCTCTGCTGTTCTTCGACCCTCCCGGGTACCAGAAGGTTGCAAATCCAACAGCCAACTGCAGAAAAAAAGAAGAAGAAAGCAAGGTTTAAGGCGATGGTGTTATGTTGATCTTATAAGGAATTTATATTTGAGATCACGTAGATGGGAAGTGTAAGGAGTGGAGAGAAGCGGAACCTGGATACCGAACATGAAAAGGCAAGCTAGACCCAGCCATGAATGCAGACTGTAGAAGTTGTCGATGCCCTTGTCATTATGGAACTTCAGAGCAGCCCAGAAACCAATTAAGGCCAAAATGAAAGCAAGAAACTGGAGCAGAAGGTGGATTAGCTTCTTGAAGCTTTTCATCCCTGACACCGTTTTGTATGCCAACATAGCTGCAACAACCGGTGACAAGATTTAGAAGACCAACGACCACCTCTACAAAATGAAAAATGCAACATCATCCTCGAGAGGACTAGAAAACTTTTCAGATAGGCAGTGGTAAAAAGATTGTTTTAACTCTAATGAAAATGAAAGAAAAACATTATAGCAGAAACCTTTGTGAGATCAGCTTATCTTACAAAGTCATGAGAAAGAAGAGTTATAATATACCATGAATGAGCTATGGAATATTAACCATAGAACATCTAAAAGTTGAAAAAGTACGAGTAGGTAACGCCAAGCTATAACTTTCTACACAGACAAACATCCTTTAGAAGATTCAAGAGAAAATATAGTTACCTTCTCCATTCAAAAGAACAAGGCTGATCACCATCAAAACAGGGTGAATCTGTGGGAAGAGAAACAGAAATGGTATCATCATAAACCAAAGCAGCCTAAACTAATCTTAAACCTATTGTGGAAAGAAACTTGAAGGCATACTCATGTTCAAATAACCGTAATCATCTATATGGATAAACAAGCAACGAGAATTGATTATGCTATATCCCCAATAATGGCCTTGTATCATAAAGATGATCTGAAGCCAAAACGGTAATGCCTATGCAAGCATGGATACAAACACACAAATAACAGAGAATAGGATAAAAGCGAAAACCATACAAATTTCAATGATGCTCAAAGTCAGAAAACCCATTAAAAATCCATATCTACAACCAATTTATTTTAGAATAGTCATGTATTATAAAAGATGATCTCAAGCCAAACCGGTAATGCCTATGCAAGCACGGAAACAAACAAACAAACAAACAAACAAACAAACAACAGAGAATAGGATAAAAGCGAAAACCATACAAGTTTCCATGATGCTCAAAGTCGGAAAACTCATTAAAAAACCATCTCTGCAGCTAATTTATTTTGTAATCCATGTAATAAAGGACAGCGAAACGAGATTGATAACTGGAAGAGCCAATTCCTCGTTATCGATCTAGATCATAAGCTAACCATCCTACACAGGATGAAAAAATTAGTTATGCTTGCTTGTCTCTTTGTGTGTTGTTGTTCAAAGCGGGATCATTAGTGAGTTACTCAAAACTCATCAGCGAAGTAATAAAATCGACTATCAAACAGTTCGCGGCTGAGCTCAAAACCAAATGAATGGAGGTTGACAATTCCTTTCGATTCACCTTGATCTCAGCTGAATGTAAATGATACTAATCAGGTATTCAAACACAAACATTCACGTCAGATTTTCGAATACCGTCTTTTCACATCCAAACGTGGAAGAAATGAGCATCTCAAACGAAAAGGCGAAAGAAATTAAGACACGGCGAGTATCAAATCAACCAAACTTTTCAATCAATCCAATGACACTAACGAATCGATCACATGAACTTCAGTGAGCACAATAAATTCAACGAGAGGACGACAGAAAAAGATTGACAGAGGATAAGAGAGAGAGTTACATTGAAGAGGAGATCTTTGTTATCGGAGAAGAGAGCAAGACCGCCTCTGTAATGTACGCACCAGTAGAGGACGAGAGCTGCGACAGCAATCCCGATCACTCTAATCGCCGAGTAAATCGGAAACTTAACCACCGGCACCGCCATGACCTCCGGCGAGCAAAGCAAGCGTGAGAGAGAGAAAGTGGGGGTTTGACGTGCGCGGAGAGAAATAGATCGTGATTCAGCAACAAAAGGTAAGAGGAGATTCGAAGAAGAAACCAGAAATTGATCCAGGAATCAGATTTGTTAGGGTTTTGGGGGGTCAATCTTCCTTGTTCAACCTTCCTCCTTTGCTTTGACCACAAGAGAGGAATTCAGCAATGGCCAATGGCATGGCTTTGGAGTTTGGACACTCGGTGTGCACTGTGCAGCTCCCTCAAGAATTCAGGGCCCTGTAAATAATTAATTTAATTAATTTCTTTTCCTCTCCTTTTTTTTTTTGGAACCGGAAAAAATTTGACGGTTGACAGAGCCAACTAGCCAAGAGCATCCTTACGGATGATACTGCACAAAACAGCGTCAGGGGGAAGGTTAAGCCAGAGAATCCAAAATCTAGATGAGATAGTCGATCAGCAGCTTGATTGCCTTCCCTAAATACATGTGAGACCTCAAATTCTGGAATCATATTCAGTGCGCATAGAGTGTCGGATAGAAGCATCTCTATTTCGCCACTGCAAGACATACCTGCCTTGAGGCTTTTGATAATACTAAGATTGTCACCTTCAATGCAGTTACGCGAGATTTTTAATTCAACAGCTTTGAGAACACATTTCCACAAGCCAAAGCATTCAGATCCAATTGCTGAAGCGAGTGGGGAGGAGCCGGATTAACCGTATCTTGTACTACCCTGACAATCCCTGATAATGAATCCATAAGTTCCTAGATTGTCAGAAGAAAAAGCTTCATCAAAATTTAGTTTGCACCAGTTTTCTCTGGGTTTTTTCCATTTTGTGACTCTTTTCCTGGTCTTTGATGGTTTCAGCATTTTGTTTCCTGCTTCCTTATCCATGTTTAGGTCATCCATTTTTGCTTTTTTCCCAGTTAGTTAATTGTTTTTTTTATAAATGCTGCTATTGTTTTTGGGTTGGCTTTGATTTTATCAAAAAGCGCCTTGTTTCTGAAATACCATAAGCACCACCAGACAGTGGCAATAAATGAGAATTCTGGTTTACTTAAAGAAGCATGTAGAGCGCACAGTATTTCGGTTATGTTGTAAGTGGTGTCGTAAACTCTTTGGAGGGTGTTATAGATTTTAGGGAATAGATGTTGTAGTGTAAATGATGGTGTTGGGCAATGGAATAATAAATGGTCGATATCTTCGAAATTCATTCCACACGAAGGGCAGTCAGTGGGTATACCCACACCACGACAGACTAGTTTAGCGGATGTTGATAGGCCATTTTTGGAGATGCACCACAAGAAATCTTTGATTTTTGGGAGCACATCCAACTTCCATATCCAAAAAACCTCCGAAGCTGAGTGGTTTTTTATTTTGTTTATTAGTTCCATTGCAGAGGCCGTTGAGAACCAACCATTTTGACTGAGGGCTCAGTATAGCCGATCTTGTTGGATGTGTTTTGGGATTGGCGTTTGTGTTATGTTTGTCAACATTTCTCTACTGATCTGGTTATTTAAGGTGGTTTGTAGTTTACTTATGTCCCAGGTTTGATTCTCCATAATAAAGTTTCCAACTAAAAGGTTCGTATCAATTGAATCTGTAGTTGTAGCTTGCCCCGGTAGGGGGGAGTCCCCGGTCCACTGGTCTTTCCAGAAATTTATGGATTTTCCATTAGCTATTCCCCCATCGAAGCCCTGATTTAAAGAGGGGGATTAGGGAGGTCAGTTTTGACCATTGTGAAGATACATTTCCTTTTTTCTCATAATTGAGAATTTGTGTATCTTTTAAATATTTCTGGGTTACCAGTCTAACCCATGGGTTTTCTGGTTCCGCTAGTAGTTTCCAGAGGAGTTTGAGTTGAAATGTTTTATTCATGTCTTCTGATAGGCAGAGACCTAGGCCCCTATTAGATCGAGACTTACAGATCTCGAACCAGTTAATAAGGGGCTTGTGTTTAGGGTCTTTATTTACATTTCCCCTTATAACACCTCCTTAAAACTCAAATTAGGGGCTAAATTTTTTTTAAAAACAAAAAAAAGGCTAGAAACTTTGTAGTAACATGGTCTCTAATTCCGGACAAGTCGGGTTAGATTTGGATCGGGTTATTTGAGTTCGGTTCATTTTGAATTCAAATTGATATACTCTGTAGTATGTTATGACCATTCAGATAGAATCGAGTCAAATCACATTCATTCGGGACTTACTCTATTAGATACAAACAAATTTTTGGGTCAAATTCAATAGAACGATTTCGAATTTTTGGGTCAAATACTTGGTTGTTAGATTCGGTAGGAGGTATCATTTAGGACGAGAATGAGCACTAGAGTACGAGATTCTTTCACCACGTTGGTGCTTTTATCATTTTGATAACTGGATTGTGGGTGATTGTTGATGGCCTCTAGATCGCTTGGGACAAGAGCATTAAAAAGATTCTTATCGAGATCGATTCATTGCTAGCTCTTATGTTGATCAAGAAGAAGATTGTCTAGTTTATCAATGTCAAATCTTTTTAGTAAGAGATTGAAAAATTCAATTTCGACAAGTCTATAAGAAAGCGAATTTTATTCCCGACTCCCTTTTTTTATTATTGACGATGACGCTAGAAGAAAGTTACTCCCCACTTAAATCCTGCATAACTCATTCTCTTAATCTCTTATTTGAGGGTCTCCCTTGGGTTTTCCCACTGAATTTTTTTTTTATTAAGTTCATTGACATAATTTTAATAGATTTGCACATATACTAAAAAGATGCAATTTCAAAATAGTGTTAAAAGTATTCCTTGAACTGTGGTGCTCTTCAACTACCAGTATACCAACCAAAACACAATTTTACCAATACAGAAGGTGATGAACGATGATGCGATGATATGGCAGGAAAGATCCATTCAACCATAAAAACAAAAACAAAAAAACTCACATGGTACAGGGATCAGATTCAGGTCTTACCAGTGACCAATACACACTCCATACAAGTTTAAAATGGATACAACTGCCTCCTAATACAACTGTTCATTGCAAATGCTAAGCAGCTCTAAAACCGGGGGATTCCAGGAACTGAACCAGAAACATTGATTTCTTCATGCTTTGCTCTAATCATGACCAATTTATCCAGCCATCTCCAACAAGTTTAAAAACTAAACCGAAAGTCTATCTTCCTCCAACCCATCTGTGTAGCTCGGGGGTCTATCTCACTCAACCGAACACCGCCGAATCTAACAACTAAGGATAGAGAAGCAGCTTCTTACTGGACATGGAGAAAAAAAAGGACATCGTTCTTAGATGGCACGGTACACGTTATGATGCCCTTGGTTCCTCGCAGGATAGCTGTCATATCCCTCATTATTGCTGCCTTGGCTCCTCCCAGGATAGCTGCCATATCCTCTAGAATAGTAACCCCCACGTTGATACCCGCCACGGCCTGGCCCACGTCCGCCTTGGCCACCTCGGTATCTCGAGAAATTGCCAAACGACTGCAATTAATGAAAATCTATTAGAAGACATCAAGAAGCTCAAGACTCTTCATGGAAGCATTCGAACAAATTTTCTGACATAGCAAAGGCATCAGAAGAAACTCTCAACATCGAGACTGATAGTTGGAAGTTTGGAACATGGCAATGCTAAGTATAATCATACAGAAAAAGAGGTTCACGAAACCTTCAAAAGGTACAAAGCACCTAGAATAGGGCAAAACTGACCTCGTTGTCAAACCTCGTCTGTTCAGAGAATCTGCCCCTTCCATTACGTGATCCATTATCAAAAGTGTTGCTTGATAAGGTATCAAAAAAGTCATCCTTCTTATAAACAGGCTGTTGAGAAATTTAATGCAGCCAAAAAAAACAGAATAAGGTTGAAAACTCAACATCATGAGGCATATGAAATCAACCAATGAAGAATAACACTTCACCTTGATATCAACCTGTGGAAACTCAACAGCATCAGCCTCACCATACAGTGAATCTTCATTCTGATCACCATTTTCTTTACTCTTGCCAAGATGTCCCCAGACCTCATCTTTTTTGAATTTCTCATTCATTGCCTCAAAGTCAAAATCTTCCGTGTAGCTAGTTGCAGAGATTGAAAGCTGTGTATGCATGATTAAAATCGCCACAGTGAATAACAGCAAAAGGTCCCCGAAATGTGATGGAGGAACTTAATGAGTTTCCATCTCCACCAACTTGTCATGTAACATTTCATTCTTAGCTTGCTTTTAGGGTCCTAGTAAGTAATATACCAATATCACTTGATAGTGCTAATCATATGAAAGTAAGTAATGCTTCTGTCTTTGTTTCATATAAATTACAGCAACAAGAAAAGGGAATTATAACCCCACAAGTTGAGCTGGCAACCACCAAGGGGCAGACACCCATGGCTTAAGTAAATGAGCAAACCCCTTGACTAAGCAAATTTACCATACCAAATAATGAGCTTTGGATCCCAACACCGGGCCCGACTATGTGCCAAAGAGATGATGATTTCCTTTCCTATTTCTTATACTCAACTGACTTCACATTCACCTTTCAAAGGCTTTAATGTCATAAATAGAATACCACATGCTCCAATTTACTAAAGCATAGAAACAAACCAGTTACCTCACTTCTTCTTCCTCTTCCATGGCCACCTCTATGGATGTAACGGTTGTGCAAAGGAGCCCTATTATACTACAGAGACAAGGGCTGGTGTCAGGCTACCTCGGTTCAGTAAAATAATGGTGGTTAGAGTAAAGCAAAGGTAGCTAAGTCAAGTCAGTGTAGGATTCCTTATCATAACATAGCAAAAACAGATTAAAAAAAATGAAATTTTGCCCAAAATTGGAGAATAAACCATTTTGACAACTGTCCAAGACAAGGAAATACATAAATCTTAAATATCCAGTATAGACAACTGATTATACCTGAGAGTTTGAATGTGAAGGAAATGGCAAAAGAGGCGCCTCGGGCTGAGATTCAGTGGTTATTGGAACAGCTGCTGATTCTGATACAGTATAAGGGGCCATTTGTTCTTTAGATGATAACTGAACCACTTCAACGTCCTTCTGTGTTGTTTGAAGAGTATGAGCTGTAGAAACTGGAGCTGGTTCAGACTGAAGAAATTGACCTGGAGTCACCAATGATGGTGCAACAGATGCTCCAACATCAACAGATAAAGGTTCAGTCATGCCATTGTAGGATGTCATCGGACCAGAGACAAACTTTGCCTGGCTAGGGATTGGGTTAACATCTTTCTCTGGTGCATTAGGCAAAGGTGACACATGTGACGAGCTAAGATTATGTGCCACGGGAAGTATATTGTTTGATGTGTTAGAGGCAACTAGAGAAGGCTGCCTGGGAAGCATATTGGCTTGAGCATCAAAGCCTCCACTTCCAAGAGGCGGTAACAACATAGGCTGAAGATCAGATGGCTGAGAGACTGACATTCCAGTTGGTGCAGGTGTATTCATGACTGGGTTTCGCAATGGTTGCTGAGCTGGAGATGGAATTGGCAAGCCTTGGGGAGGTTGGATGAAAGAAGGTTGATTCTGAAGGCTGCTTGATGCACCATAAAATCCTTGAAAGTGCATAGGCGGAGTAGGTCCACCTCCATATGCTGTTGGAGGTGCTGATGAGCCCCAAGATGGCAGAGTCCCTCCGGGTTGATACAGGGGCAAGTTGCTTTGATATGGGAACCTTGGAAGTGCACCTTGTGACATTTGGGAGCTCTGATCTGATTCAGCTGTAACATTACTAGTAGGCAAGCTTGCACCTGCTGCCGCTTGACTATAATGAGACTAATTCCATACAGAATCAGGGGTAGAGAGACATGGACAGAGACAAAATGTCAGCAATATAATAGACTCAGCATTTGAACTCGCAGAATAGGAAATTGTTTTCAATGATGGAAACTGCTCAAAGTCACGGAATGACCATGAGAGGTTATAGATGGAAACATATTAGAGTGAAAATAATTATGACAATAGAAAAAATAAAACAATACTACAATATCTTTTGTGGATAAAATAAGGAAAAATTACGCATTGTGTTCATGTCCGAAATTAGTAAAAGTGAATTGATAATGGAAAATATTCACAGAAAACAATTTCACAAATGAAATTTGGAAAAACATTATCCTACATTTTTTATTCCCCTGATCTTTACCTGTATAATAGCGGGATCATTGTGTATAGATGGAGTCTGAACAACAGGTGGGGGAGAGGATTTGACCTGTAAATCCTGGAAAAGAAAAAGGTAGGATTAAAGAGTTAGGCATCAGATTATTTAATAATCATTATTACACAAACTTGTGATTTGTATGCATTTTCCAAAGAGAAAAAACAGCATTTTTATTTTCCAAAGAACCCCCTTTATCTGTCTTTTTTGTTTTATCAAGAAACCAATATGTTTAATCACCTATAATTATGATTTGCACAAAAAAATACCCCATGCATTTTCAAAAACAACAATTTTAAGGCATTTTCAATATAAAAAAGTTCTCCACACCCCACTAATTACAGTTCTTCATGAGAATTTAATAAATACTGAGATTTATTAACTTGACTAGCATGACCAGAAACTCCCGTTAATATGATACAGACACCTCACTTCTTGATTTTCAGCATTTCAAAGATAAAAGCTTTTCTAGTTAGGGTCTAGGTTACCTTGATGTCACTTCCTCTAAATACAATATATTCATAAACTTTGTCACTAGGAGGAATTTGTGGGCCCTCCTTTCTACGCCCCTCTGTTCCAAAAGATCTAACTGCATAAAAGATGGTGTATTAGAATAGATGTACACAACACAAGTACATAAGCACTTTGAAAAATATCTTTAATAAGATAGAGATAGAGATAACTGGCATCAGTACAAAAACATAGAAATAATAATGCCAGTATACACGATCATAATATAGAGCTAGTTACATTCAGTGCAGAAACAAAGAAATAATAGTGCTGATTAACATGATTAAAATGCTGTAACCGGAAATTTGGCACTAGTTTTCCATGAAATGAGACAGTCAGTTATTTGCAAACATTTGTCACATTTAGGGTGTGTTCATTAAAGCTTTTGTATCAACATATTATTATTACCTTGCCCATTACCTTATCATGTCTTATCAACCACTTTACCAAATGTTGACATTACTTGTAAACATGTCTTACCAAGCACACCCTTAAGTGTCACTCCACTTTTCCTTAAATTGACAGGAACAGAAAATTTAACAGGGCATAATGAATTAGTTTACGGTCAGGTGACCACAGCTGAATAACAGATATCTCCGTCAACTTGTCATTCCATCATTGTTCATCACAGTAAGTGTCATCATAATACCATTCATCACTTTTTGCCTTCATTTTTTTCTCAAAGAAATTAGAAGAAAATTTAAATTTACATGACCCTTAGATAAGCACACAATCACTATCACACATGATGAACAGACTTTATTCTTTTCCTCTTTTCTGAAGAAAAGAACCCTTCAACAAATGATTTTTATCCAACACAAACTGCAAGCAGTAAACGATGTTAATAATCCCTTACAGGATAAATAAGTTGAGATAGACAATGGCATTATCTATCTCAGCTTCAATATTCACAATTACACATTCAAACCCTACAGTACATACTAAAGAAAATACTAACTATTATAGTTTTTTATTTAACTTACAATCCTACAAATGATATAGTTATGGACTTATGGTTATAGTGCTTAAGATAAAACACACTTTACGCCAGTAGAGACATTGGGCATGCAAATGTTGCTAACAAACACACCTCTACAGGTGTTTTCCTAGTATAGTTGAAGCACAAACGTTATACAGATTGTAACTGATCACTAAACTGCTACACCTTATTCGATGACTATACACAAATAATTATTCCCACTACCCCCAACAACCACAACCTCAGCTAGACTTCTCCACTGCATCATTGCTTCCCCAGTTACCTCAATTCTAATCATTTTCATTCTGCCACAGCCATTTACAATAGAATAAAGTCCTAGACTTCATTTAAAAAAGGGCACCACTAGAGCTTGTTAAAGGCCAGTCAACTGGAGCAGTCGTGACTCGTTAGAAGAAGAATATGCGCATAAAAATGCTGCTTGTCACCATCCTTTTTCAAGTAATCAAATACAAGAAGGGCTAAACGGAATCACATAGAGCAAAGAACTGCCAACAGGTTAACATTCACATTCAACAGACAGTTTCTTTTGCTTCTCCATGGAATTCTAAATCTCCAATACGTAGCAGTCATCAGAGTAGATAAATTTCAAGAACACAATTAAGACACACCATCCAACCCTGCAAACCCTAGACCGCAACATACTCGAGACTACCTGAAAACCGCACCCTGGAAACATACAAAATCCCTCAAGAAAATTACCTCTCTCATCAAATGTCCACGCCAACAAAAGCAGAAAACATAGGATAAGCACACACGCGCAAATCTTTTATTAACCAATCCCGCCCTAAAATGGAAACATTAGAGTCGAAAAAATGCAGAAACCAATTACAAGAGGAGCAAGGACATTAGAACATGAAACGCGAGCGGAGATCTAAAAACCTTATGGAGGAATTAGGGGAGGAAAAAGAGTACCATTGCGAAGACCGATACTGGCTTCTTCGGTGTTGATGGTGAAAAGAACGCCTTCGTAGCTGATATCGGACTTGGAGGTCAAGCTAATAAGACTGCCGATGTAGGAATCAACGGAGCTACTGGATCTAGAAGCTTCCGCCGCCATGGTTACGGAATTTTCGAGCAGAGAAAAGAGGGATTTTGCTACGAGAAGTTGCGAGAGAGGAAAATGGAGAGAGAGGGAAGAAAGGCAAATCCAAACCCAACCCTACTGAAGGAATACTCACTTGACTTTCGGTGGTTTCCGAAATCCGAACCCACAAAATGCTGCAAATTGCAAGTTTGGTGCCTGTCTTTGGTGTTTTTATCCTAAAATTTCCTAATATTGCAAATTTTGTCCACGTGTAAACCGAAATGGTTAAACATTTCATTAGTTGTGCCAAAATTAGGGCTGTCTATTAGGAGTATATGTAGCTAGTTTCATATACATTACATATATACATAGATGCAACATTATATTGTAATAAGCCAAAGTCTGTAGGGACATTTTGGTCCTTTAACATTCGACAGTTAGGAGCCTTATATGTGCTTCTGGTGTAGGCGGGAGAGGTTGTTACATTTTGCAGTTGAAAATCTGTTTTGCTCTCTTGAGCTTTGTCCATCAATGGAGTTCAATTTCCTCTTTTGATTCCTTTCTTCTTCACTGTAATACAGCTAGTTTTGTCCAAATGATATCAGAGTCGAAGGATTGATCTTCGCTTTGTGTCTGTTGCTGGTTGTTGTTACTCAAATCTATGAGTGTGTGTTCTTACTTTTTCGTAAACTTCAAATTTGTTGATTTTCATGGCCGGTCGTGGATCTGGAGGTCACAATGGACAAGGTGCATGCAATTTTGGAGAAGGTGGTGCTGGTCGCGGCAATTTTGTAGCTGTGACACCACCAGCACCAGGTGCAGGTGTTCGGGGATGGAATCTTTCCCAAAACGAATTTCAGTTCGGCGACATCGCTCAAGGTATGGCTGGAGCACATGTCAATCCATATTTTCTTTCAAATTCAGACCATCCAGGGATGGTTTTGGTATCGAATCCGTTTACTGGACTCAAATTTACAAGCTGGGGTCGCGGGATTAAAATGGCGCTTGGTGCCAAAGCCAAGATTGGCTTCATAACTGGTAGTTGTGTGAAGCCACCAGAAGAGAGTGAAGACTATGAAAAGTGGTTGCGAGCAGATTCCATGGTTAGATGTTGGATGCTTAATTCGATGAATCATAAGGTAGCAGAAGGTTTTATGTATGTTGAAACTGCAAGAGAACTGTGGAATGAGATCAGAGAAAGGTTTCATGAATCTAATGATCCTTTAGTTTATCAATTGAGGAGAGATCTGGCAACTATTCGACAAGAGAACCTGTCGGTAGGCGCCTATTTTGGAAAATTGAAAAAGATATGGGATGAGCTAAAGTTTCTTGATGTTATTCCAAGCTGCAACTGTGGTGGATTTAACAATTGCAACTATGGAATGTTGAAGAAGATATTAGAAAGGGAAGAAAAAGCTAAGGTGTTGCAGTTCCTTATGGGTTTGAATGACGTATATGAAAACCCTAGGAGCAATGTGTTGTCTAAGAATCCTATGTCGGGCATTAGCAAAGCTTTTCAGATGGCTACACAGATAGGGAGATGTAAGGGGGTCACAAGCACCCCTTAGGGAGATAATAATGTCCTTGCAACTGCTAAGTTTGGACAATTTGGTCAGTTTAGGCAAGCTGATACAGAGGCTAATGCTGTTAACATGTTTCGTGGAGGTGACACCTCTAAGCAGAATGATCGATTTAGGAGAGACTGCAAAAATGCTAAGTTTGACAGGTTATGTGATCACTGTGGAGAAAGAGGACACACAAAGGATTATTGTTTCAAATTGATTGGTTATCCTGATTGGTTTTAAGGGGGTAAAGAAGATGATAAGCCTAAGCTTCCTCCTAAGAAGTTTGTTGCACAGATGGAGAGTAACCATCTAGACAATCCATTTGATAATTTGGGTATGGAATCTAAACCTGATTAGGCCATGGTTAATGTAGTCTTTCGAGAGGTGTTGAAGATGATGAAAGGCAAATCCCCGGTGGAGAGCATTGATAGTTTTGCAAACCAAGCCATGCATAGTCCACTTTGCAGGTACTCTAAATGTTTCCTTTCTTATTGGTACTGATAAGGCTAAGAATGATGCATGGATTATGGACTCTGGGGCCACTGATCACATTGCTTTTGACAAAGCTATATTTTCTTATATCATTGATCTGTCACCTGTTGTTTTGCTTGGTTTGCCTAATGGGAATAATCTAAGAGTGTGGCACAGTGGTAGTGTCAGGTTGAGTGATACTTTGATCTTGCATAATGTGTTGTTGGTGCCTCGGTTTAGGCACAACTTGCTATCTGTGTCTAAGATAGTGCATGATCAGAAATCAAGATTTCATTTTAATGCTATGTCCTGTTGGTTACAGGACCTTGCAACTAGTCAAGTTGTTGCTACTGGTGTTGAGGCAAAGGGGCTATATGTCTTGAAAACCACCGATGTTGAGAGAATTGATGTGCCAAGTTTTAGATCTTTAAATAATGTCAAGTTGAGTTGTAATAAGCTGCAGATTTTGCATGCTAGATTGGGTCATATGACTTTTTCCAAACCACATCATATATTTTGGATTGTAAGCCAGATATTCAAGATCTGAGTTGTGATGCTTGTAATATGACTAAGATACACAAGTTGAAGTTTGATAGAAGTGAGAGTATTGCTGATTCTCTTTTCCAGTTGATCCATATGGATGTTTGGGGACCATACATAGTTCCTTCTATTTGTGGTGCCAATTTTTTTTTGACTATATTAGATGATTTTTCTAGATCAACTTGGACTTATCTGATGCAAGATAAGTTACAGGTTCTGAGATTGATTGATAGTTTTTTTAACATGGTTGAGAACCAATTCCAAGTGTTTGTCAAGATTGTTAGAACAGATAATGGAACTGAGTTCACTCAAAAGGGTTGTGTGGATTTATTTGCCAGCAAAGGTATTTTGCATCAAAGATCAACGCCTGGGGTCCATGAACAGAATGGAAGGGTTGAAAGAAAGCACATGCATTTACTAGAAACTGCAAGGGCTATCAGGCTCCATGCTGGTCTCCCTATTAGGTTTTGGGGAGATTGTGTATTGAGTGCTAAACATCTTATAAATAAGATGCCTTCTTCTGTTTGGAATTGGAAAACAACATTTGAGATTTTATACAGAATTGCACCCTCCTATGATTTGCTCAGAGTGGTAGGGTGTTTGTGTTATGCCTTTCAACCAAATGATCACAGAGATAAGTTGGGAACATTAGCTAGGAGATGTGTTTTCTTGGGATATCCTCCAGGCATGAAGGCTTACCAATTATTTGATCTAGAAAGGAAGACTATCATTGTCAGTAGACGTGTGAAGTTTGAGGAATCCATATTTCCTTTTAAGCAGCAAGCACTCACCACCTCACCCTCCTCCTCTCCTCCTTGTGTTGTTCATTGGTCATATGACAGTGATTTGGTTCATCCCTTGATTAGTCAACCTGATGCACCAGTCATTGGCCATTCTCCTATTGATAATGGTGTCTCTGGAAGCAATGGGCCCCCTATTGATGAAGTTTCTGATTCTGTGGGCAGCAATGCAGCTTCTCCAGTCCACAGTCTCACTCTTGAGAACCAGTCCCTGAATTCTGAGCAAGCTATTCCACCTAGAGTTCTTCATAGACAAGCTAGAATACCTGATAGACTATAGGATTATGTCATTTCTAATGCTCCTTGAAGGGGTCACCCTATGGTGGATTCATCTTCTTCGGAATCATTTGTTGTATTCTCCTCATGCAATCTGGCACACCTGTCACCAGAATACATTCCTTCCTTCATTCACATGTGTTCTACATTTGAGCCCCATTCTTATGCCCAAGCTAAAGGTATCACAGAATGGGAATAAGCCATGGCAGTTGAGATTCAGGCTCTCACAAGTAACCACACTTGGTCACTCACTCCACTCCCTATTGGCAAGAAAGCCATAGGATGCAAATGGGTTTATAAGATTAATTATAAACCTGATGGTTCGGTGGAAAGGTTCAAGGCTCGCCTAGTGGCTAAGGGATTCAACCAGATAAAAGATAAAGACTGCAAACAGACATTCTCTCCTGTTACCAAGCTATCTACCGTTCGGGTTATTTTAGCTTTAGCAGCTAGCAAAGGTTGGGTTTTGCACCAATTAGATATTAATAATGCCTTCCTTCATGGTTATTTGGAGGAGGAGGTATATATGCTACCTCCCCCTGGTTTTGAGGTTCCTAAGGATCATGTATGCAAGTTACAAAGATCTCTATATGGGCTTAAACAAGCTAGTAGGCAATGGAACCATGAACTTACCAAGTTCATGACCAGGTTAGGGTATGTCCAGTCAGTCCATGATTACTCATTATTTGTTAAATCTTCCAAGGAAGCCATGACAGTAGCATTGGTGTATGTTGATGACATGCTTCTTCTGGGTAATTCAGAGTCTGAGATCAAGGCAACCAAAGATGCTCTTCATCAGTTGTTCACCCTTAAAGATCTAGGTGTAGCCAGGTATTTCTTAGGAATGGAAATTGCCAGAACTTCTCAAGGTATTCTTCTTAATCAAAGAAAGTATGTCCTAGACATTCTTAAAGATGCACATATGGAGGGGTGCAAACCCACTGAATTCCCTATGCAACATGGGGTTAGATTGTCTTCCATCATTGGTGATCCTATATCCAATCCCGAAGATTATAGAAGGCTTGTTGGTAGGCTCATATACCTTACCTTAACTCGTCCTAATATTTCTTATTCAGTTGAACGGTTAAGTCAATTCTTGCAAAACCCTTTGAAACCTCACTGGGATGCTGCTTTGTATTTGCTGAGATATATACCTCAAAGGAAAGCTACAATTTTGCGCTATCCTATTCAGCTTCATCCTCTTTCATTGTTAAGGCCTACACTGATGCAGACTGGGGCAACTAGGGGTGGGCACAAATCCCGCAAATCCCGGTCCCGTCCCGATCCCGGTGGGATTTCGGAAAAAAATAGTGAATCCCGTCCCGGTCCCGTCCCGCAAAAATCATGCGGGATGGGACGCGGGACGACCCTTCCCAATCCCGCAAATCCCGTCCCGTCCCGCATATATAATAATAATAATAATAATAATAATAATAATAATAATAATAATAATAATAATAATAATAATAATAATGATAATATTATTATTATTATTATTATTATTATTATTTTATATTATCCAATTACTATTTACAAGAAATTAGTGGGTAGCCGAGATACTATCTGGACACCCACTCCCTTAGCGATAATAAATCTTTTTTCATCATAATAAAGTTATAATAATAATAATAATAATAATATTATTATTATTATTATTATTATTATTATTATTATTATTTAAATCTTTTTTCATCATAATAAAGTTATAATAATAATAATAATAATAATAATAATAATAATAATAATAATAATAATAATAATAATAATAATAATAATAATAATAATAATAATAATGTATGTTATACCATGTGTATTACGGAGTATATATATAGTACATATATATTTTATATTCCTGTGTATACATATACATAGGAATATATACACTGTAGTCTGTAATGCAAGAGGAGGGAAGATTTTATTAGCCCAACAACAAGCTATACACTGCATCTTTGAAAATAAACCGCATTACAGTGTGTTACATATCTATATGTAATGTAATGCACACACTGTAACACATATGCACAGATTTTATATGTGTGTGTATATATGAACCCGTAAAATATAAAAAAAAAATTATAGATCTATATGTATTGTGTCTTTAAAGATCACAAAATATACATGAAATTTTATTTTATTTATAATCTTTTTTATTTGTGGGATAAGGCCCATCCCGTCCCGTCCCGTGAGGGACAAGGCCCGTGCGGGATTGAAAAATAAAGAGTAAATCCCGTCCCGGTCCCGTCCCGCAAAAATTACGTGGGACGGGACGCGGGACGAACTCCGTCCCGTCCCGCGCCCACCCCTAGGGGCAACTGTCTAGATACAGGTCGTTCTCTTTCAGGTTATTGTGTGTTCCTTGGGTCTTCAATTCCTTAGTGTCCTGGAAGACAAAGAAGCAGAAAGTCGTCTCCAAATCTTCTACAGAGAGTGAGTACAAGAGTATGTCTGCTACAACTAGTGAGTTAGTGTGGCTTGAAGGGATATTAAGTGATCTGGGCATACAGGTACAACTCCCTCTTACTCAGTATTGTGACAATAAGTCTACTCAGCAGCTTGCAATCAACCCAGTGTTTCATGAGCGTACCAAACATGTGAGGATTGATGCTCACTTCATCAGGGAGATGGTGCAACAAGGATTCATCCAAACTGCCCATGTTTCTTCTGCTCTTCAAGTGGCAGACGTCATGACCAAAGCATTGGGTGCCAAACAACACTGTTTTCTTCGGTCCAAGCTTGGCCTTGTTGTGCCTTGTGTGGGTCAAGCTTGAGGGGGGTATATGAGTATATGTAGCTAGTTTCATATACATTACATATATACATAGATGCAACATTATATTGTAATAAGCCAAAGTGGGGCATTTTGGTCCTTTAACATTCGACAGTTAGGAGCCTTATATGTGCTTCTGGTGTAGGCGAGAGAGGTTGTTACATGTTGCAGTTGAAAATCTGTTTTGCTCTCTTGAGCTTTGTCCATCAATGGAGTTCAATTTCCTCTTTTGATTCCTTTCTTCTTCACTGTCATCCAGCTAGTTTTGTCCAAATCTATATTTCGGTTTAAACCAAAAAAACGATCGGAACCAAACCGGTAAAACCTGATCCAAAATCGAATCAAAATTTTCGGTTCGCGTTTTTAAATGATTCGGATCCGGCCAAAACCGGCGGTTTTATCGGATAAAACCATAATCAATCAAAACTTATCCTTTTCCTAAAAATCTATACTTCGTAGTATCACAAATATAAAATAAAACCGGAATCAACTGAAACTTATCATTTTCCTAAAAATCTATACTTTGTAGCATCACAAATATATACTCGTACATAAGTATATAAGTACATATTGCACATTATTTATTTAGCCTTGATAAACTAGGTTGCATTTTCAATAAATAAAAAAAGTTCAATTACTATTGATTGCATTCTCTCTGTTACCAAATAAAGTGTGAAGAACAAGTGCATAGTGGTACGAGTTTGTAGCCGTTGTCGACGTGCGATTGATACTTGTTGATTTTGTTTAGACTCCAAGTTGAGGTATCCGCTAGTGATCTCCAGAGTTCTCTGTAAGCGCCATCCGTTTGGTTAGTCTGTTCGTTGGTTCTGCTAACTTGTAGTTTACAGTGTAAATGGCTTGTACTTTATTTATGCATTTTCAATTCCGTCATTTTCTTCTTATTATTTCCATTCAGTCAGTTGCTTATGTTATTTGTTTCAGTTGTACATGATGGTTAGTTCATCTCCCGACTTGTTCGGGCTCTTGGTTTCTCTAGGCTTGTCTAGATAATCGAATTTCTTTACTTTTATATATATATATATATATATATATATATATATATATATATATATATATATATATATATATATATATATATATATATATATATATATATATATATATATATATATTGTGAAGCACCAGTGCACCTACCAACCTCCATTAAAGGTTATTAATCAATATTTCAATCGGGCGACAGAGAGAGGCGAGAGCCTCTCTCTCAAGAAAACCTAACCCAATACCCCTTTCACCACCGCCGCCGCCCCTGCACAACTTCCTCCACCGCCATCCCTGCCGTCCGGCCTCCATCCCGTTTCTCCTCACCACCACCATCTATCCAAGTTGGTTGTGGTATGCGTTTAGAGCCGCTTTTCCCCTTGGCGTACCCCCAACCCGAGTATCCCCAAACCCTAAGTTCGAATCCGTTGTCCCCGATTCTCAATCGGCCTGGTTCTGGGCGGATCTCGACTCGATTCGTTCGTGTCCGCTGGTCCCGTCGTCGAATTGGGTCTTGGCGCGCCTCTTTGATGCTTCCTCCGCCTGTGGTTGGTCGGCTGGCCTCCTCGGTGTCATGCCCCCTTTGCCCTACCGGGCATGCCTATTTTCGGCCGGCGTTGCCTCCTCTTCGACCTCCGGTGGTTGGGCCGCGGTGTGTGTCGGCCGGTGCTTGGATGTCGGCGTTGGTCCGGCTGCCTTCTCCGGTTTCGACGCGGCCGCCTCTCCTCCGCCTATGATGAGATCCCCCCGCTCCTCCTTGGTCCTTGGGGCCCAAGCTTCGGGTCCTTTGGGCCCAAGTTTGGTTACTCCGGGCCCAAGCTTCGGGTCCTTCGGGCCCAAGGCATAAAATAAATAAATAAAACCCCGAAAGGGTAGAAACCTTCCCGAAAGGGCCTAAATCCCGTAAGGGCTTGAAAATCCCGTTAGGGTTTGAATAAATTCTCTTTCGTATGAAAGGGATTAATGGTGCGCGTCTTCAAGGGTGGTTCTTGGTTGTGATCCCTGTTGCTTGGCGTTCCTCTTCCGTGCTGGAGCTCTGGCAACGTGGTGTCGGGATTGGCTGGGGTCGTGGCGGTGTGTATCGAGACGACTCCGTGTTAGGCTATTCCTTGGAGGATCGTCTTCACTGCCCACAGGACTGACTCCTGATATACCGCTGACCAACGGTGTCGCCGCCTGGGGATGCTTGGCACTGAATCTTAGTCTACGTTGTCTCCAGCTTGTACGGGTTTGGCTCACTTGCTCGTCCGGGATTACGCCTCCCACTTTGTAGTTGTTGCACCTTTTTATATATGTAGAGACGGTTTCACCGTCTGCCGACTTCGTCGACCTCTCAAGTTGTCAGGTATGCCTGGCTCTCGAATTATTTCATAATAAAAAAAAAATTAAGATTATTAATCAAAATTACATCATATCATGGTGTAAGTTAGAGTCAAATTCACATTAAAGGGGGGGGGGGGAGTTGTAAATCACTTTGACACTTCCTATAACATAATGGAAACCGGAAAGAAAAAAAAAACTAGTTAATCTGGTTCGGTTGTAGTTTGACTTGAGTTTGTCCAGTCCAGACTGTCCAGTACGGTTTAAACCGGAATAATTTCGGAACGATTATCGATTGCCATTATTTAATTCCGGACCGATTTAATAATTTTTTTTATTGGCGTTAATTTTTTTTCTTCATAAAATCAACCACAATATAATATTTAAAATGTTATGTTTCGATTTTAATATATGTATATAGATAACATGCTCTAAGATTGTAGGATGTAAAACATGAAATTGGAAAAGAAAGACTCGTAACTTAGGGGTCGTTTGGTATCGATATCTAGATATCGGTATCGATATCAAGATATCGGTATCGATATCAAGATATCGGTATCGATATCTAGATATCGGTATCGATATCAAGATATCGGTATCGATATCAAGATATCGGTATCGATATCAAGTGATACCTCCCAAAAAATCAGTATATCAAAATAGACCAAATTTGATATCTAGATATCAATTGATATCGATATCTGAGTGTTACCAAACACAAATACGGAGTATCAGATATCACTTGATCTCAAGTGATATACTATGTATATCAAACACTAGATATCAATATCACTTAAACTGATATCGATATCTAACCATACCAACACTAGATATCAGATATCGGGCTGATATCCGATATCTCATATCTAGATATCAATACCAAACAACCCCTTATGACTCAAAATAAACTATAAAACAAAAATAAAAGAAATAGAATTAAAATTTAGACATGAAGAATGAGGGAAGAAGTTTAGATTTGGGCAAATTTTCATGAAAGAAATGTGAAGATTCGAGGTAGAAAGTTCATATCCGGTGGGATTCGAGTCATTGAAGAGCGTGGAAAGCCTTCACACTTCTTTGTCAAAGCTTCCATGAAAAGCCAATACCCTTCTCGTCAGAGGGGTTTTCGATCGGTGTTTTAAACTCGTATCTAGTGGTAGTATTGATAATTTCATATATATCTTTGGTTGTGATTTTAGATCTGATTATGGTTTCAAATATGATTTGTCTCAATAAAAGTTAGAGTGAGGAGAGAGCAAACACATTCAAAAGGTAGTCCATTCAATCTACCACGAGTTTTATTTTTGATGAAGCGGTGAAGAGAATCATAGCCAAATAAATTGCAAGAAATAACACGAATTTTCGTTGTCACTAAATTCATAAAAAACATACTCCCTCCGTTCGGCATAATATGTTGTTTAATATTTATGATTTTTTTAAAAGTTGATATAACTATATAAAATATCCATATTTTTATTTTTACCAACTTCATACTAATTAATACTCCCCGCGTTAATAAAAACATGTGATTTAAAATTTTTGCACACTTCTTAAGAAAATAAATAAAAATACACTTATATTTCTAATTATTATTCTGACTTTTACTTTCTCGAAAACTACAACTAACATATATCTAATCATTAAAGAGATAATTTTTTAAGTGGATGACAACATACCTAAAATGACAATTTTTTCTTAACAAGATTCATTTCCTAAAATGCCATGTTTTACTTAATGGGGAGAGTAGTAACTACGGAGTATGACATTTTTATTTTATTTTTATATAAAAAAAAAATTTCATAAAGTTTTTATCATTCTAAAAAACTGTGCGTGAATAATGACATGTTTTGGCAAACGGAGAAATAAATTGCACTGAAATAAAATGATTTTGCCAAATAAATTGCATTGAAATAACTCTACTTTTAATTGTCGAGACTAAATTCATCAAAAACATAAAAAAATCAATTGCACTGAAATTAAAAATAACATAAAAAAATCAATTGCACTGAAATTAAAAATAAATGGCCCATGCAGGTCTCGAACCTGCGACCTTCGCGTTATTAGCACGACGCTCTAACCAACTGAGCTAATGGGCCATTTTGATGCAAAATGCTATTTTCTCAAATATCATAGCCAAATAAATTGCAAGAAATAACACGATTTTTCGTTGACACTAAATTCATAAAGAAAACATACTTCCCCTGTTCGGCATAATATGTTGTTTACTATTTACGATTTTTTTAAAATTGATATAAATATATAAAATATCCATATTTTTATATATTTTTACCAACTTCATACTAATTAATACTCTCTCCGAGTCTCCGTTAATAAAAAAAACATGTGATTTAAAAATTTTGCACACTTCTTAAGAAAATAAACAAAAATGCACTTATATTTCTAATTATTACTTTTTGTTTTTACTTTATCGAAAACTACAACTAACATCTATGTAATCATTAAAGGGGTAATTTTTTAAGTGGATGACAACATACCTAAAATTACATTTTTTCTTAACAAGATTCATTTCCTAAAATGTCATGTTTTACTTAATGGAGAGAGTAGTAACAACCATTCCGGAATAGCTCACCGGAAATGACTTGTGGGTAGTACTCATAGGTCCTCGATCCGAACCTCGAAATGACCGCTTTTTATTTATCAATTCAAGGAGAAAGTAGTAACTACGGAGTATGACATTTTGATTTTTATTTTATAAAAAATAGATATTTCATAAAGATTTTATCATTCTAAAAAAATGTGCGTGAATAATGACATGTTTTGGCAAACGGAGAAATAAATTGCACTGAAATAAAATGATTTTACCAAATAATTGCATTGAAATAACACTACTTTTAATTGTCGAGACTAAATTTATCAAAAACATAAAAAAAAAAGCAATTGCACTGAAATTAAAAATAAATGGCTAGCACGACGCTCTAACCAACTTAGCTAATGGGCCATTTTGACACAAAACGCTATTTTCTCAAATATCATAGCCAAATAAATTGCAAGAAATAACACGATATTTTTGTTGACACTAAATTCATAAAAAAAACATACTTAATTCATCTGTTCGGCATAATATGTTGTTTACTATTTACGATTTTTTTAAAATTGATATAACTATATAAAATATCCATATTTTTTTTTACCAACTTCATACTAATTAATACTCTCTCCGAGTCTCCGTTAATAAAAAAAACATGTGATTTTAAAATTTTGCACACTTCTTAATTAAGAGAATAAACAAAAATACACTTATATTTATAATTATTACTATGGCTTTTACTTTCTCGAAAACTATAAAAAAGCCTAAAAAACGCTCTCTTTCTCGAGCAAAAGCACAAACCCCGCAGGGGTTTTCCTCCGACGGGCGGCTACCAAAACAACCACCACCATGGTGGCCGAAAATCTATGCGGTAAGTGATAAACCTCCTTCGGGAGTCTCAACTCTCCGTCGGGAGCACCAATCCACCCTCTTCGGGTGCCTCAGCTCTCCTTCGGGAGCCAAAATCCGCCTCCTCAGCGCGACAAACGTTCGGCTTCGACCGCTCCTTCCCCTCCTCGCTCGACCATCCCTTCTTCTCCTTGTTTCGGGTGTGCCGTATTTTTCCAACCTCTAGCGTATTGACTATTCCGATTCCCGCCGCGGAATCATTCAAGGACAAAATCAAATTGGGGCTTTCGTTATTTGAGGCTTCTTTGTCCCCTTTCGACTGTCCTCCTTTCCCATCTGCCTCACTGACCTCCTTTCCCTTATGCCTCGTCGGGGTTTCACTCTCACCTTCGCCTCGTCGCATCACCCTCTCCGACCCGGTCTATCCAAATCCACTATGATTTCCTCTTTCTCCGTCCAGTCCATCGGTTGTCACTGATGTCTTCGGGTCTCCCACCACCGCTTTCTCCAGTCTGGGGGTGGTGGTGTGCGCGTCTGCGCGTTGGTGGCCTGTGTCTTGCGGGTGGTGAGTTTGTTCTTTCTCCCTCCTATCAATTGCGTCCGGGGTCGTTGGTGTCCTCCTTTCCGCAGTCGATTTCGGGTTGTATCCTATTGGCGACGTCGGATGGCGATTTGCTCCTTTGCCCTCCACTTCTCAGTTCTGGTGATGCGGTTTGCCATGTGACGGGTTATTCGGGCCCGTATCGCTGGGTTGTTGGTTTTTTCGGGCCTTTGGGTTGTGCTTTGATCCATTGGTTTTGGAACAAATTAAAGGAAATTAAAATTATTAAATAATATTAAATATTATAAAATAAATATTTCTCGGTCGGGCTTGGTATATTTCCGCTTGGGTTTATGGTGCTTTCGGTGCAGGCGGTTTGGGGCTTTACGTTTGGCGTGTTTAGATTTTCTTCTCCGTTTGATGAGGTTCTGAGAGTCGGAGTCGGGATAGGCTGGGGCCATGATAGTGTGTATCGAGGCGTCTCCTTTCTTCGGAAGAATGGTTCCTTGGAGGTTCGTCTTCACTGTCCATAGGTGTGTCCTGATGTGCCGTCGGTGCTGCTTTCGGGGAGTGCTTGACTTCGTCCTTCGTCTACGTCCTCGTCTTGTTCGGTGTAGTTGTATTTAGTTTCGCTATTGTAGAGTTCTTGCCTGTATTTTCCACCATCGTTGTATTTTTATTTGCTTAGACTATTATCCGTCTGTCGACTTGGTGGCCATCGAGGTTCATATATGTCTAACCTCGAATTTTTTCCTAATAAAAAAAAACTTTCTCGGAAAATACAACTAACATCTATCTAATCATTAAATGAGTAATTTTATAAAGTGGATGACAAGTTGACAACATACCTAAAATGACGTTTTTTTCTTAACATGATTCATTTCTTAAAATGACATGTTTTACTTAATGGAGAGAGTAGTAACTACGGAGTATGGCATTTTTTTTATATAAAAAATAGATATTTTATAAAGTTTTTATCACTCTAAAAAACCATGCGTGAATAATCAAATGGAGAAATAAATTGCACTTAAATAAAATAATTTTGCCAAAGGAGAAATAAATTGCACTGAAATAAAATGATTTTGCCAAATAAATTGCATTGAAATAACACTACTTTTTAATTGCTGAGACTAAATTCATTACAAACATAAAAAAAACAATTGCACTAAAATTAAAAATTCATTAAAATCATAAAAAAACAATTGCACTAAAATTAAAAATAAATGGCCCATGCAGGTCTCGAACCTGCGACCTTCGCGTTATTAGCACGACGCTCTAACCAACTGAGCTAATGGGCCATTTTGATACAATATGCTATTTTCTCAAATATCATAGCTAAATAAATTGCAAGAAATAACACGATTTTTCGTTGACACTAAATTCATAAAATACATACTTCCTATGTTCGGCATAATATGTTGTTTACTGTTTATGATTTTTTTTAAAATTAATATAACTATATAAAATATCCATATTTTTATATATGTTTTTACCAACTTCATACTAATTAATAAAAACATGTGACTTAAAATTTTTGCACACTTCTTAAGAAAATAAACAAAAATGCACTTATATTTCTAATTATTACTCTGGTTTTTACTTTCTCGAAAACTCCAACTAACATCTATCTAATCGTTAGAGGAGTAATTTTGTAAAGTGGATGACAACATACCTAAATTGACATTTTTTCCTTAACAAGATTCATTTCCTAAAATGCCATGATTTACTTAATGGAGAGAGTAGTAACTACGGAGTATGACATTTTTTTTTAAAAAATTATTATAAAAAATCGATATTTTATAAAGTTTTTATCATTCTATAAACCCGTGCGTGGATAATGATATTTTTGGCAAAAGGAGAAATAAATTGCACTGAAATAACACTACTTTTCATCGTTGAGACTAAATTCATGAAAAACATAAAAAAACCAATTGCCCTGAAATTAAAAATAAATGGCTTTTGCCAAATAAATTGCATTGAAATAAAATGATTTTGCCAAATAAATTGCATGGAAATAAAACTACTTTTCATCGTTGAGACTTGAGACTAAATTCATCAAAAACAAAAATAAAATCAATTGCATTGAAATTAAAAATAAATGGCTTTTGCCAACAAAATTGCATTGAAATAACACTACTACTTTTCATCGTTGAGATAACACTACTTTTCATCGTTGAGACTAAATTCATGAAAAACATAAAAAAAAAATTGCACTGAAGGGAAAAAAAAAAGGAGAAATAAATTGCACTGAAATAAAAGAATTTTGCCAAATAAATTGCATTGAAATAACACTACTTTTCATTGTTGAGACTTGAGACTAAATTCATCAAAAAAAATAAAAAAAAATGGCCCATGCAGGTTCGACCTTCGCGTTATTAGCACGACGCTCTAACCAACTGAGCTAATGGGCCATGTTGATAATAGTCTCTATCGTTTTATATATTAATGGTACTCACCAGGCACGTCATCCCCAACCGGCGCCATCTCCACCACTAGAACCTCATTCAACGACCGCTGTTCTCTCCCCGACAAGTTCAAGAAATCCCAGAAATGCAGAACTAAATAGAAACGCCAACACCAGCACCAGCAAAGCAATCGCCTTGGTTACCCCAAATCATCACCGACCCCAATATTAATCAGTTCCAAACCCCAACCCAGAACCAAGCTCGACGCCCTCGATTCCCTCGTCCGTGACCTCGAATCATCTGCCCAAAAAGGCGTATTCGTCGACACCCAAACGTTGTGTTCGATTCTCGAGACTTGCTTCCAATTAGGGGCTCTTGATCTCCGGTTTCGGCTTCACAGACTGATTCCGAGCAGGTTCTTGAGGAGCAATGCCGGGGTTGCTTCGAAGCTTCTCAGGCTGTATTGTATGCTGCAAACGGTTTGATGGAGGATGCCCACCAGGTGCTCGATGAAATGTTCAAGAGGGATGAATCTGTTGGAGTGGCAAGTTTTTGCTGGGGAGGTATAGCTGTTCTCCGTCCTTGTTTAACTTCATAGAGTTTCCCTGTACTGCCAGTTTACCAAACATGAGCGTCTTGTATGTGTTCAGAAGAGACTTGCAATTACAAAATCTTAATCTTAGATAAAGCCATAAAGGTTCAGGAAAGTTTTTTTTTTTGAAGGATAACAGGTGACAACTGGTTCTGATAGACATGAACTATTAGATGATTTTCCTGCATTTTGCATTGTTCATAATTGATGATCAATAAAACATAGATGGAAATGATATCAAATTGTGGCTTGGAACTCAGGAGCTTTCCTATGAAATTTGAGAGCTGAAATGCTATGCTGTTTATGACAAAAATGGAGAGCCTAGTGTAATTTTTTTTTTTACATGAGTCTTCTAAGATTCTAATGATTACTATCCTATTTAGATGCTTATGTTGTTTTTATTCAAGCTTCATTTATATACTTTTGATCCAATTACCAAGTTTGGGTGCTTGCACATGCTAGCTTTCTTATGGGTTTTAAGTTTATCTGGCTGCATACTAATTAAAAGTATTTGTGGATAAATCTAAGGTACAGTCATGAAGAAAAGTTTCTTACTTTATCCAGGTGTTTTTTGTTCTTTTCTTGCTGAGCGCCTTATGGATCATTCTATTTTGGAATCGGATGCTACAATTTTGATGATATCCTTTCTATACGAGTATCTTATGCATTTCCTAATTTTTTTTTATTTCATCTTCTATACTAGTTTCATTCTAATTTCGATGCTTCTGTTGTAATCTAAGCAGGAATATCATGTGAAAACTGGTCATTCTTTTGTTGTTAATTGTTATCCTTGAAAGAAGAGCATATATGCTTTCACTGTCTTGTTTTTGCTGGATGCTCCCTCATGTTTGCTTATAAATTTATGGAGTAATATTCTGCTCTTTTTTCTAATATTTTTCTAATGTCTATAACAGGCTTGATGCAGTAATCATATTTTTCTAATATTTTGCTCTCCATTCTGATATATATACTTCTGTTTTGTAATATTTCACTTTCTGATGCTTGAATCTGACTTGTTGCTTAGCTTGAGCTGAATCTTCAAATTTGAAACTGTTTTGTAATATTTGAAACTGCTTCCATCTAGCATTAATGATATCTCAGGCAAATGTGGTATGTTTTCTTTGCTGTATGTTTGCCTATGCAGGTTGTTTAACTATTTTAAACTTGTCTTTGTGCCCACTTAAAGACAAGTGCCTTAGAGATCTGTTCCTGATTCCTGGATTTTTTTATAAATTTCTCCAACTATGATTTTCTAACTCTCATCTATTGTCTTTCTAGCTTATCCTGTAGGAAAAATGTCTGATTTGGGTTATACAAGCAGATTCTGTCTGGGGTTTGATCCACTAACTTGCCATGTTCAGAATAGCCAAAACACTCAGATTTTTACTTTCCTTAAAACAACCTTCTCCCACTTCCAGGTAAGACGCCCCTTTCCAGATTTTTCTGTCTTCTTTAGTGAATGCTATTTCTTTAATCTTCGGAAGTTGACTTGGGACTTGTATTCTATCTCTTGAATACGAAGAGATCTTCCTTCAAGTGAAGATTGCGCCATCATAAGGCAAAACTAGGGCGTCCTTCGTTTCCTGTCCAAGTTTTGATTTATTAGTATTATTATTTTTTATCCCACTATAGCATAATGTAAAAGGGAGTAAATGATTGCTAGCTGATTGTAGATTTACAATTCTCTTATCTAAATCAATGTGCAATTCTCAGAAAATTATCTTGGATTAACAAATAAAAGAGGGCAGGATCTTTTATTTATCACATTTCTAGGAAGAAAATAGTTCTTGCTTTTATACTTTTGGATGTTTTAAGATTTACTAAGGTGGTTGGGAGTACTAATGTCTTTAGTCTTATGATAAAATGTATGAACTTAGATAAGAAGGAAGCTGGAATATATAATTGCGTGGCTACACAAGATCCATGTTGTCCGAACCTTGACTAGTTTCTTCTGGCTAGTGGCTACATCAGTAATGAAGCTTCTGCCTATAGCCAGTGGAAGGCAAGGGCTAGATTATTGATGAATATAGTGTAAATATTAGCAACATCTATAGTTCAGTATACAAGATCTGTAATGAACTAACCAGTTGACACATTCTGTTTACAGTATATGAGTGATAGGTGGAATATTTGGTTCAATTGTTTTACATATGGAGTCAACTAGGTTTACTTAGTACGGAGTATTTGGTAACCAATTTGATAAAACGAAAAGGGTGGATTTTTTAGAAATGGAGTTTGAAATTGTACACGCAAAAAGCAAGAAAGATTAACATTTCTTGATATGAACTTGCATGAAAGTTAACCTTGAGTTCTTCTCTTGATTTATAAACTAATCCGTATTAGCCAATTAGAGAAAGCTCAGTAACAATTTTGGCATGCTTTTACTTTGCTAGTTAGCTTGTGAGTTGTGATGGTCAAAGACTAAAGATGATGGTCAAACCATTGTTGAGGTGTGGAACTGAGACCAATTGTTTGTTTTAATTTTAGGCACAGTTATGATTTTTAGCCATATGATATGGACACTTGGAGAACACCGAACATTAAGAATGAACAAAAGGAACAATCGTGTACTCTTATTTAAACTTTGGCGATTGATTTTTACACTTAATGCAAACTATCTGTATGATCAATTTTCTGATTAAGCCTAGTTGTATACTTTGTGCTCCAGATTTTCTTTAGTGGGGTATCTTTGTCGCTGCAACACCTGTTTTAGAAGGTTCTGATTGGGTAGTTATTCTTGGACCCGTTTTCCTCACTTGTCTACTTCTATTTCTCAGCGGGCTACCAATACTTGAGGTGCGTTTCGTTTCAAGTTAACTTGTGGTATAAGCCAAACTCCTTGTCTATATATGCTTATCTTTATTAAATATGCAGGCTTCAGCCGATGAGAAGTTTGGCAGCATGGCTGAGTACAGGCATTACAAAAGCGTTACCAGGTGAGATTCAACTTTTCGTTGTTCCTTGCAACAAAAAATTGCCAGTAGGTATACTACTCAACCTTTTCTCAATTGTTTCAGCCCTCTTATTCCGCTACCACCAGCATTATATGGAAGCTTGCCATTGTGGTTCAAGAAAGTATTCCTCTTTGAGTTTCCTTTGTACAACAAGGGTCTTCCTCAAGAGGAGATAAGCGGGTAACTCTACACCTTGTGGTAAATTGAAGATTTCATTTCTACATTTGTTCCTTATGAACGTCTAGGTTCACTCCTACTGTCTTAGATCTCAAAATGGGCAAATAACTAAAACATCTTAATGTGATTTAATCGTTTGATTGCTTGGACATGAACGTTGTTAAATCATGAATATTCAGGCTGCAGTTTCAATTCACCCTTGTCCAACTGATCATGAAATCAATGGTAAGATTGTCAATTAGAATGTAACATGTTAAACGCTCGTTCCTATTTGTGTGTTGTGGCATAATTTAGTCCTTGTTTTCAGAGGTCATGGTTCCACGTACTCGCGTTCTTGGGAGATGAGATTGACCATGTTTGTTCAGCTAACAAATTTAAGCAATATGGAGAGATATTGTCCACAAAACCTGGGGTATGACAATCTTATATTGTTTCTATCCATCTCCATACTGATATTATGCAATGTAATTTTGTCAGTATGATAGTCTTGTATTGTTTCTACCTTTGCAAGGTAGAAAAAATTATGTCATTATTTTATTTAAGCCTATTAGCTCAAATGGTAGAGCGATGCGTTTATACACAAAGATGTGGGTTCAAATCTCGCATAGGCTACTATAATAATCTGGTAACAATTACCACAATACATATTTACTTCGGTTCAACAATTTACCACGGTTCAAAACACAATTTCCACACGACCTATTTATCGCGGTTGACACATCTACCCCAGTTTACAAGGCCTACAACTACGGACAGATTTACCACATGTGGATAGCTTTACTACGGTTCTTTTCATGTGGTAAATAAATTTACCACAACCACTTTTACCTCTGTTTAGAACTGTGGTAAAGCTTGCACACGGGACCGAGGTTAAACTGACTTTCTGTATTAGTAGTGAATGCCTATCAAATTGCTTATGAAGCCGGTGGATGCGAGTGGCTTTCTTGCATTACTTGAAAGATCATTTCTTAGCAGCAAATCTTCATTGTGGTTTACAGGCCACAGACATTTGAACCTTTTGTTTTGGACTTTTGGGATTCTGAGAAAATTTCCGCTTCTTGGGCCCAATTTGACATTAAATTTGGGCCAGGGCCCTAGTACAAGGTGGCCCACTCGAATATATGAGCCCATGAAGAAAACTATCTACAAAAACCCTAGCCAATGCATAAAACCCTCAACAATACGTCG
Source organism: Persicaria tinctoria (assembly GCA_037127255.1). Classification (NCBI taxonomy): domain Eukaryota; kingdom Viridiplantae; phylum Streptophyta; class Magnoliopsida; order Caryophyllales; family Polygonaceae; genus Persicaria; species Persicaria tinctoria. Next base: position 10,118,357 of record JBANSL010000007.1, on the reverse strand, counting down.
AACGCAACGCTCAACTCCTTCTCACTCCATCGCCGTTCTCTGTTCTCTCCCCCTTTACCCTCTCCGAGTCGCTTGACCTGAGCAACAATGGCGTACGCGATGAAGCCGGTGAAGCAGGGGCTGGAAGAGCCTCAGGATCAGATCCATAAGATCAGGATCACTCTCTCCTCCAAGCATGTCAAGAACCTCGAAAAAGGTTTTCATTTATTTTTCTTTTATATGATTGTTCATCTGATTTGTTTCTTTTGCTCCTTCTCATCTCTCTTTATATTTGCTACCATTAGTTGGATTGAACTGGAGGTTTTGTTAGGGCTTTTGCGAATTGTTTTCTCTCCGCTTTTGCATATGCATCTTGTTGTTTATTTGGTCTCTTAATTCCATGTGTTAATTAGCTATTTACCTCAATTTTGTCGTATTTTTGTTTGTACAAGTGATTGTGTAATTTGTTATTGAATTTATGGGGGAAGATTTTAGTTCATACTGTAATTGTTTGGATAAATGTCTATGTTATTCATATTTTGCTGTCAAAGACATGCTGCAACGACCTTAATTCAAGGTTTCCACACTGATTTGAAAGGGAACTTCATTTGTATACATTGAATTGTTGTTTTAAAATTTTGGTATTGAAACATAATACTTTTGATGGTTTATGATTGTTATATTTGAATGGATTGTCATGTGTATAATGTGAGAATCAGGGTGTTCCTATCCCAATTGATTGTTCTTGTTGCTTCTATCAATGTCGGAGCAGTTCAACTACAATTTTCCTATAGCTGTGTTTACTAAAACTTCTTGTTCTTGTGGTTCTGGTTGAATCAGTCTGCACAGATTTGGTTCGTGGGGCAAAGGAAAAGCATCTGAGGGTCAAGGGCCCAGTTAGAATGCCCACCAAGGTTCTTAACATCACGACTAGGAAGGCTCCTTGTGGTGAAGGTATTGGTCTTGTAAAGGCTTATCTTTTCTTATTTATGTTGCATCAGACATATAGACTGATTCAATTCATGTTAATTTAAAGTTCTACATTTTGGTGGACTCATTATTGTTTCTGAAGAAATATTTGAAGACAGAGATTTGTTTTTGTTAAGACAGAAATATTTAAAGTTCTACATTTATATGCTTGCCAAGCGATATGGATTGTATGATGACCTTTCTATATATTCTACAGGAACCAACACTTGGGATAGATTCGAGATGCGTGTTCACAAAAGGGTTATCGACCTCTTCTCATCCCCTGATGTTGTGAAGCAGATTACCTCCATCACTATTGAGCCCGGTGTTGAGGTTGAGGTCACAATAGCTGACTCTTAGACGTGCTTTTGGTCTCATTGTCATGCTTTTAGACTTTTTTCTTTGTTACCCCTGCATTTTTTGAAGTTATCATACACATTTTGGAGATGGTTTTGCATCAGGCTTTAGCTAAGTTCTTTTGTATTACGCAAACCAAATTCACTCTTTAGTCATTACTATAGAGTTTATTTATGTTTGCGCACTATCATTATATGATATTCTAGGTGTTTTTGATGTTACAACTATTACATGATTACTTGTTGCTTCTGTGAGGTTGCATTAGACATATTTGCCAAGCAAACCGGCAAGGCATAGTCTATCTTTGCATAATGAAATGGTCTTTTGACAACCAAGGATCTTTCAGTATGGGTTTTGGGTTGATACTGATAGTGACTGGTTCGTCTATGCTAGCTTGAGAACGATCTTAACCCTAGTTTCAATTGCTGTAGAATGTTAAAGATATAATTATTACGAGTGTTTAGTTTAGGTTTGTCAGGATATTATTTGATGTGAATCTTTCCTAATTAGTTTTGAAATCCCTCTCTTTACTCTGTGTTGAGGCCTTGAGGGTGATGACCCATTGTAAAATGGAATTAGAGGCTGGCCCAACCACCCGATCATGTGGGCATTGTGGGGTGCGTTTTTGTAATTTGTAAACCAATGCTGATGTGAAGACAATTTCCTATTGACAATTCAAATGCTACTTGATTCAGTTGACAATTTCCTAAAATCAAATTAAACAAACACACACAAATTGTCAAGTACCCAGTTTATTCCAAAACCAAAACCTGGTTACTAACAATATGGGTTAAAAACACATGTAAATCCGTAAATGGTTCAACTCTATCACCAACCATAACACAGATTTAGAACAGTAAGTTCAACAGACACGTGGATTCCAGATACATTAATTATAATATAATTATTTACATACACGTGGATTCCAGATACATTAATTATAATATAATTATTTATCTTAGTTTAGGTGAGTGTTTTTTTTCATAACTAAAAAAATTCATTAAAATATAAATAAAGGGTCTTGCTATATACACCGCAAATTAGGGCTGATATACGAGCCTACGAGCTCGAGTACTGGCTGCTCAAGCTCGGCTCGTTTATGAACGAGCCGAGCTCGAGCTCAAATCCTATTCGAGTATATTTATATGCTCAAGCTCGGCTCGCGAGCTTGATATAGAGCTCGAGCTCGGCTCGTTGAGCTCGTTTGTTCTCGAGCCCGAACTCGAGCTCGAGCTCGTTAAGCTCGGTTGGGCTCGTTACGAGCTCGAACTCGGGCTCGACGAGCTCGTTACGACTCGAAACAACAACAATACAACAGATTAAATTCAAGCAAAATTCAAGCATTGCAACAGCTCGTTAAGACTAGAAAACCAAATCAAAATGAAAGCAAAATTCAAGACTAAAGGAGCAGCTTTAGAACTTGGAATTGACAGAAACTCAAAATCAAAAACTCAAAATCAAAAACTCAAAATCAAATTCAAAATCAACCCTATACATAAAGACAGATTAGAACAACAAAATCAAGACTGTCATACATGATACATTGAAACTGCAAAATCATAAACTCAAAATCAAATTCAACAGAACACCAAAAACCAAATCAGATTCCCAAAATCAGAAACTACAAAATCGAACCACCACCGGAGAGAGGCTCGTCGAAGTCGAAAATCACCTAAATCGAAAATCTGAAAACCGAAAATCAACGAAGAGAGGCTGCACTGCGCTACACCGCCGGAGAGAGGCTGCACTGCGCAGCACCGCCGGAGAGAAGCCGCACCTTCGGCCGAAATGGGGCGCCTGAGTCGGCCTGACTGTGCGACGGGGGCGGTGGTGTGCGACGGGCGGCCTGACTGTGCGACGGGGACTGTGAGAGAGATCTGAGTCATCTGACTATGGAGGCGAAAATGAAGGCGACGACGATGGAGCAAATCCGACAATGGAGGCGGCGAGAATGGCCGGTAATAAACAGATCGAGAGAGAAGAGCAGGGCGAGAGAGAACTGAGAGAGATCTGAGAGAGATCGAAGAGCAAAGCGAGAGAGATCTGAGAGAGATCTGTGAGAGAAGGACGGAAATTGAGAGATGGGAGAGACGGGGTGGCGGCATGTGTAAACCTGTAAACCCTAAACCTAGGCCAACTTATATATATACTCGAGCTCGGCTCGAGCTCGATTCGAGCTCAGGAATAGGCTCGAACTCGGCTCATATATACACTCGAGCGATCCCGAGTCGAGCTTTTACCGAGCCGAGCCCGAGTCGATCCCGAGCTACTCGGCTAATGTATCAGGCCTACCGCAAATGATGATTAAGGATTTGCACGTCCTTATTAACTTGCAAGTGTGGAAATGTGCACGTCATTAGCAAACTATGGTTTGCACGTCCTTAACAACGTGCAAATATTACACGTCATTAAGGACGTGCATGCACATCCTTAACAAAGTGCATGCACTTTGTTAACGAAGTGCACTTTTTGCCCATCGTTAACAAAGTGCATGCACATCGTTAATAAAGTGCATGCACTTCGTTAACGATATGCAAAAGTGAACTTTGTTAACGATGTGCAAAAGTGCACTTTGTTAACGAAGTGCATGCACGTCATTAAAGACGTGCATATAGTTTTTTTTTTAAAAAAAATACGGGCGTGCACGTAGGCACGCTTTAGGGTCTATCCACCTTGCACGTTAATTACGACGTGCATTGCATGCACGTCGTTAAGAACGTGCGGATTTGCGGTGTATATAGTCGAAACATAAATAAAATAGATCTTCATCAGATCCAAAATATTAATTAATACTGTAATTATTAAATTATAAAAAAAAACAATGATATTTTATATAAAATGACTTATATTAAAAAATTATTAGGAAACGATTACTGGTGGAGCGGTTTTCAACCAGAGTTCAAATCCTATGTTTGTATTCTTGTCATGTTTTTTTTTATTATTAAGTAAGAATTCGAGTTCAGATATACCTGAATCTCGATGGTCTACAAATCAGTAGACGGAAAACCATCAAAACACACGACAATAAACAGAAACAGTACAACAAAAAGTGGTAATGCACCCTACAAAGGATGAATCTAGGCCAAACTAAATCTAGTAAGTTAGGGACGTAGACTAACAAAGCCAAGTACCTTCATGGAAAAGCACCATTGACCAGTGATACATTAGGAATACATGTGTGCCTTGAAGACGAACCTCCAAGAAGCTCTTTCTCAATCGTGGAGTCGCCCTGTATACACCATTTTGACCTATCCTAGTCCCGATCAGAATCCCAACGAAGAAGAAGAACACCTAGAGAAGCACCAAAGCAAAGTCGCATGCCGTCCGAGCAAAATCACACCTCGAAGGACCGATTGAAACGGACGTCAAGCCCTTACATGATTTAATTCTCTGTTGGGGGGCTCGGATTTTGCTCTCTCCAAGCAAGGTGGGACAGTTTTCTCCCTTTATATAAACCGTGGGCGGTGGGGTGATTTCTTGCACCTCTTCTTCATTCTGAATCCTTTCTATCAAATCTACTATCTCTCAATTACTTACTTTCTTTTTGTGTGTCGTTTGTGCATGGCTCCGATTGGAGTTGACAAGGGCAAACGCCCTTTGGTGGTAGATGACCCTACCCCGAAAACTGAGAAAACCAAAAAGCCAGAGGGATATAATCTCAAAGAGCAGATGCCTCAGTGCAAGGATGCTGGTGAGTTCAGTAGGAAGGCAAAAGCAGAGAAGAAATTTAAAAGAAGAACAATCAACATGGAAAGGCTCCTAGCTCTTCAGGGGCGTATCCAGGAAAACATCTCGGCCCTAAACCAATCCTCTCTTTTTGCCACTATCATCGGTGATCCCTTGGAGGCAAAGAAAGTCCGAAAGAGAGTCGGGTATGTGTGGAAATTCTTAACAGGGGGCTTCCAACTCATCCCAACTGCTAACAATTGGTTTGAGTTGCGCTTTGATGTTGCTGATGATCGTTCCCTGGTGTGGGACAACCAACCTTACTGGTATCGGGTCAGTTAATCTTGCTCCGCCCTTGGAGTCTCAACTTTGATCCTTGGAAGGAGTCGATTAATAAGCTTGATCTTTGGGTCCATTTTCCGGGCTTACCATCCAAGTATGTTCATGATGATATCCTTAGGGATATGGCTTAGGCCAGGTCATCCGGATTGCTGCGTTCAACTCTAATAGTGCTCGCTTTAGGTACCCTAGAGTGTGTGTATCGGTCGACGTTACCATGATTGAAGGGAAGAGTGTGTTTGTGGTCAATGAAGAAGGAGTTGTGGAAACATACCCCATCTGGTTTGAGGACTTTCCTCAAGGGTGTGGCAGCTGTGGATCGGAGGAGCATATGTTTGAGGATTGCCCCCTGAGGAATTTGTGCGTGCAATGCCCATGTTGCAAACCCTGCAGAGCAGCCCTAGGAGGTGGAGGTCCCAGGTGGTGAGGCTCCTACAGATGATGGGCAGGGTGCTTGGGTCAAAGTGACGATTATGAGGCCCTCTTTGATTCCTCCCCCTTCCTTTGGCCATTCTAAATCTTTCTTCTATGCTTTGGCAAGAATGTTTCTTTGTCCTCGGACTCTTCCTCCTCCAAGTCCCCTGCTGGTTCCTCCAAGGTCTCTGGGACTGCCCCTACTGATGCAATGTTGGTGAACTTTGTTGGGCTTGCTCCCTCCCATACGCTTGACACTACTGCTCCCCCTTCGCCTACTGCCATGATCCCAAATGATGAGCTCCTCTTTTCTAAAGCAGAGCCGCAACCCGACCTTTATTTTTTGGCTGCTGATGATGAAGATGAATTCACGGAGGAGCTGCTGGTGGAGGATGGCTTGCTTGACCCTTGGTTCTCTCAGGCCGACTTTGATGCTATGCTTATGAATGTTCCACCTTCTGTGGAATTTGTTATGTCTGATTTGAGCCACCCTGGCCGGCTAGCTGAGTCTCTTCAAGAGCGCTTTGTGACTCCTAATGCCTCTCCTTCATTCACCCGTGAGTTTGAGCAATTGAAGATGTTTGGTGGTTCATTGTCGGAGTCAGAAAAGCACAAAGTAAAGGTCGAGGATGGCGATTCTGCTTGCTCTACTATGACTCTGATGGGTAGTAGCAAAAAGAAGGGGAAGCATGTGTAGCAGGCTCGGCAACAGGAAGGTGGAAGTGCTCATTGGTGGTTGTGAGTTCCTTCAAGCCATGATAACAATGAAACCACCCTTATCTCCTACTAGTTACTCTGTTTATGTATTTGCATATGGTGGTTTTATTTTGATCATGTCTGTCATTGTTGGTATTATTAGTTTCTGGAACTGCAGTTTGGAGCTATGTATTATATTATCCTATCGATTATGGCAATGTAGAAGACGCTCCTTCTCTAATTTGGGTTGGGGGCGGGTAACCTTTCCATGTAATATTTCGGTTACTCTTAATCAAAGCCAGTGGAAGTGTTGGTGTGTGTATTCTAAAGTTCCTTCTAAGTACTACATTTTACTAGCCTTGGATTGCTTATTAACCATTGACAACATGTGGCTTGGGGATATCAGGGTGTGAGATTGTTTCAAGCAATTTAGTAAACTACGATTTTCCTCTAATCCAAGAATTAAGAAAATCTCTTTTTGGATATGGCAGTCTAGCCAAATCAATCATGAACAAAATAAGGATTTAACCTTTGAATATATCATAACGAAGGTCCCAAGGAGCTCTCACCTTAATCTCAAATACAATCTACTAGACAAAACTAAGGGGCTTAGTGAAATTTTGATCCAAATCAAATCGAAAATATACATAGATGACACTCCTTATACAATCCCAAAATCTTACTGGTCTCCCGTTAACAAGTGGACAATTCTGTCAAGAATTTGGAGTTCGCTGGCTCCGTTCTTTGTCGGTTATAATAAGTTATCCTGATATTGGCCTAGATATAGCTATTGTTTTTGTCCCAAGAATCTGCGTTATGGTCTCAAAGGAATTTGTCTCGGCTGGGTGATCTTCAACGACAATGTTTATACTAAGGAAAAACTAAATTTACTACCCATCAAATGTGCAAGTAATTTCGGTATGGATCCAGGTATTGGTGGCTCCATACAAGGAGATGTAATTAAAATATGAAGATCCGATTTTGGAATTCTCGGGGCATTGGTAAAAAAAAATTCTGGATGGACATCAATGCAATGGGTATTAACGATCATGTTAAAATAATGGTTGTGGCTGAAACGAAAACTGATACATCCCCATTAAATCTGTTTGGCGAAATAGTGGTTTTTCTAATGCTGTTTGGTCACCAGGTGATGGTCGATCAGGAGATCTTGGGATCCTTTGGAATGAAAATAGCTTATATAATGAAATTATTATAGTAAAAATTCATCTCCCACGCATTATAGGAATTGAATACTCAAATTTAGATAACAAGTTCGAATGTATGCTATTTTTTGTTTACGGCCCACCACAAGCGAAAGACAAAGACACATTCTGGGATACATTAACAACGCTTATATTATCACCTCGGAACAACTCCCTTGTTTAGTTATTGGTGACCTCAATGAAATTGGTCACAACAGCGAAAAAATTGGTGGGTGTACTTTCAATTTCTCAAAAAATCTAAGACTTAATCAGTTTAAGGATAAAGGTTTGCTCATGGGTCTCCAATGCACGGGACACAAATTCACTTAGAGGTAAAAGCCTAGTGGGGAGGATAACATTTTAGAAAAATTGGACAAGGACCTAGTTCAACAACAATTTTTTCACCACTATCCGAGTTTAAGCACTTTCAACGACGCATTCTCATCTTCAGATCATTGTCTATAACAATTGACCTAGAACATATGGTTCCATCGGTCAGAGTTCAAAAACATTGTCAAACAAGCTTGAAGAGCTTCTGTGGTTGGCTCGATAATGTATGGAATTGTTTTGAAATTAAGAATTCTAAAAAACAAGGCCAAAATTTGGAACAAGAACTCATTTGGAAATATTTTTAGACAAGTACAACTGGTAGAGAATGACCTCCTATAAACCCAATTGGCTAACCAACAACCCCACTCTACGGAAAAAACAATCAAGGAGAAAAGGTTGATACAGAAAAAGGAAAAAAATACTCTTATTCCAAAAAGAATATTGGAGCCAACGAGCAAAATCTAAACATATAAAACTTTCAGATTCCAACACTACTTACTTTCACCGAGTGGCTTCAGGAAGACGGAATAGGAAAGTCATCAGGAATATTATCTCAAATAGCGGCACACTAATCGTGGGTGATGATAAAATAAAAATTGAGATAAAAAACGATATAGTCAAACGATTTACTAAGGAATCGATAGACATGAACTTAATGAATGACTATCTTCAAAAACAATCACAAACTCAATCACAGACGACAAAATCAGATACCTAATAGCACAACCATCCAACGGAGAAGTTAAAAAATCAGTATTTGAGCTAGGTATAACAAGTCTTCTGGCCCAGATGGCATTACAGTTGAATTCTACAAAGAGTTCTGGGACATATTAGGAAAGGACATCACAAGAGCTTTAAAAGCTTTCTTCCACTCCGTAAAAATCCTAAGACAAATTAATCATACCTTTATTACACTCCTACCAAAATGTGACAATCCAAGTAAGACTGTCGAATACAGACCGATAAGCCTATGTTCAACCATATACAAAATTATATCAAAAATCCTTATGGGTCGTCTAAAATCCGTAATGCGAAAACTTATTCACCCACTACAGGGCACATTTGTTTCAGACAGAGCCATCCAAGACAATATCCTCATTGCCCATGAAATTTTCCATTAGTTTAAAACCAGAAGGGGTAAGGACAGATGGTTAGCTATTAAAATCGACATGGAAAAGGCTTATGACCGAGTAGATTGGCAATTCACTCTGTCGGTTCTTCAGAAGTTTGGTTTTCATGAGAAGTTCACTGCCCTCGTTATTGAGTGTGTTACTGCAGTGTGCTTTTCAATCCTTGTCAATAATGGCCCAACGGATGTGTCCCCTTCTCGGGGTCTTAGGCAAGGTGACCCTCTGTCTCATTTCCTATTCATTTTGGGTGCTGAGGTTCTGGCAAGGAAACTCACTCTTGAATCAAATGTACCTGGAAAAAGTATTGGTTTTCCATTTGGAAGAAACGGTCCTCGAATTTCATTTTTAGCGTTTGCTGACGACATAATAATTTTCTCGAAAGGTAATATGGAGGCATGCGAAAAGGTCAAAAGTTTATAGAGGGATATTGTAGAATCTCGGGACAGAAAGTGAACTACCATAAATCTGCTTTCCAAGGTACTTCTGGTATCCCTATATCTCGGTTTGCTGATATCGAAGGTTGTCTAAATATATCAAAATAAATCAAATTGGATAAATATCTAGGATGCCCAATAATTAATGGCAAAGTAAACAAAGATACATTTGAAGATATAAAATCAAGCACTTTGAACCAATTGTCTAAATGGAAAGCTAACTCCCTATCCCAACAAGGAAGAACTACACTCATATCAACAAGCCTTTCGTCGAAACCCCTCTATTCAATGCAAAGCCTCATGCTCCCACCAACCATCCACCATAAGCTAGATCAACTGAATTGATCTTTCTTTTGGAATAAAGACCTACAACATAAACCTCTCATTAGCTAGGATAAAATATGCAGATCAAAACATGCTGGCGGAGTGGGGCTTAAGAAATCCAAACACATGAATCCCTCCGGTTATAATTATTATGGAAAATCATAGAACAACCTTCAAATACCTAGGTAAGAATTATCCAATTTAAATATCTCAAAGCCAATCATTTATTCTAATATGATGCTAAAGGATGTGCCTCATGGCAATGGTCTCAACTTAGGAAACTAATCTCTAATTTCAAGAAAGGATTAGCTTGGTCGGTAGGAAATGGAAAATCAATCAACTTCTGCAAGATAACTGGATACCCAATACAAAACTTTTACAACATTGTATTCAGCCTAGTACTATTAATATAGATGAAACTGTAAGTAATTATATTACTTAGACAATGGATCCTGGGATACCTAGAAACTAGAAGCAACACTTCAAAGTGATATTGCAACAAGAGTCGCTAACATTCCTCTTACCTCGACTCCGACAGAAGACATGCTCTATTGGTGGCCTGCAAGAAAAGGTTGGTTTTCCACTAATGGTGCTTACAAACTAGTAACAAACTCCACTAATGAGTGTGTTGACAAAAACAATTGGATTTGGAAATTAGACATCCCGCCGAATATTAAAAATTTCTTGTGGAAAGTTAGCCAAAATGGGCTTCCTACTGCAACTAGGTTATCAAAGAGAGGTGTAGCAATTCCAACATATTGTTCGATCTGTGGTCGATCACCATGAAGAAGATATGGTTCACCTCTTATGTGAATGCAAATATACTATGTTCTTTGCAAAACTGGACCATAAGGTTAAATCCCTAATCCAGAATACAATCCGAAATTCGAGGGATATAAAATTAATCTTGTCAAACTTAGCTAATAATCTATCTATATCCCAAAAACAGAGAATGGCTTTCAGCTCGTGAACAACCTGGATGGTCCATAATCAATACATATTCAGGCATGACAAACTTTGACAATGGAGGGGTATAAGAACATTGTGGATCATCACATGAATAACTGGCTTAAAGCAAGCAAACATAACTTAGACCTTAAAGACAAAACCACCAAAAGAAATCACAAACCCAGAAATAGTAATATCTATGCGCAAAAATGGAAAAAAAAAAACTCTGAACGAATACTATGAATTAAACTTTGATGGTTCTTCAGCACAAAATCATGAGAGCTCAATTGGATTCATCATTCGAGATTTGGAGGGGAGACCGATTAACCTTGGGGCTGGCAGGGTTGGTTCCCAATCGCAGGCTCGCCGCTGATGACAGAGGCATTCGAATCTTTACCAAATAAAAAGAAAACATGAGAAACTTATGCCCTCTATACCATCATGAAAAAATACCATAGTCATTCATCATAGCTTACAACTTTGGAAAAGACAAAGATAATAGGCCATATCATCTACGCGCGCCCTTGGCAGTTGGCACAGTTCACTTCATTGTGTCAGCACAATATTATTCACCCGTATTTTGGTGTCAGCCTCAAAATATCGACTTACGGAGTATATGGAATGTATTTACAAGAGCATCGGCAACGCTAACACTCTCAGTCTCAGCCAATATATTAAAAAAAAAAGATAAAATGCATTGAATATTTAAACTGTCAAGAGAGAGTGTCCTGTCTGACACAAGAAGTCCTTCTGCGGTATACTTTCACCTACTGCAAGACACTCTCCACTCTGCAAAGCTTGACACAAACTACATAAAATTAATTTTTCCATTTTTTTATAATTTTGGTGGAAGACACCCGGATTTAAGTTGTGGATGCTCTAAGAAGGTGACACCATGGCAGAGTGCCCAAATGCACTGGCCATCGAGGTGTGCGTGTTATTGACACCCTGGACATGGCGTGGTGGCAAATGGCAAAGTACCAACGTACACCTCGATTTTTTTCTTTTTTCTTTTTTAATTAAAAAAAAAAACATTTTATCTTGATATATGATTTAATATACTTGCATTAATAACTGTTATTGATTCTTAAAAAAGAAGAAGAAATGCATGCAGGAAATATCATACTGTATTAAGTACCTTAATGTGGATACGTATTAATATATTATACATAATCATTCACAATTTCACATATTTATTTGGCTGTTTCTAAAATTTTTCCAAAAATTGGAATGAAATATTATCTACAAATTCAGTCTATAATAACATAGTGAGTTTACAAAAAATATAAAGTCAAAAAACACATAGATATGAACTGGATTATTTTAAAAAAAAAAAATCAGACCAATGCACTTTTAATGTGCCTTTATAAATTTTTTTAAATTAAAATTAAAATTTGAGCTTTGTTTTAATGAAAATGAAGCAAAATAATACTTAACATATTATGTTGATCGAACATATTCACAACTTAAGACTTATTTATCAAATTAAAAGAAAAAAACCCTAAAAGCGGGTATAAAATTACACACACGTTTAATGTTGCTCAAACTTTGAATCTATTTTCCATAATACGTACGTACTTCATAAATAACTATTTGAGAAAATTTCAGAGATATCATAATTTTAAGGCAGGTTTTGCAAAATAGCCACGAAAATAGGTTTATTTTGTGAAATATCCGCGTGTTGAGACATTTTTGTAAAATGGGCGCAATATAAACCCCATTCCCTTTGTTTCATGGGTCTTTCTCTCTCCTCTGCCCTCTCCCTCTCCGCGCGCTCTCTTTCTCAATCTCGATCTCTCCGGCCGCTCTCTCTCGTCCTTGCGCTCTCGCTCTCCCTCTCCCTCTCGCCGGATCGCTCCTCCTCTCCCCCCGTTCGCCGCCGCCGCGCGCCCACCAGATCTCCTCCGTCCAGATCTGAATTCGGGAGGCCGGAGGCGAGGCGTTTTCAGATGGCATCGGAGATCTCCGTCCATCTCGGATCTGAGAAAAGCAGTGATCGGCGGAACCGAGCAACAACTGGAAGCCTGCGTCCTCATCGCGTGGTCGACGTCGAGCGAGGCGAGCGGAGCGAGCGAGCAATCGAGGCCGCCTGATGCTTGCCGCCTTGCTGCGTCGGAATTCAACTTCGTCTGGACAGGAAGAAGCAGCTCTACCTCCGCCTTGCCGATCAACCTCTCCTCATTGATGGCGCTTCCAAGGTTAGTGTTTTACATCGATTTACTTTGTTCGCTAGATATCGAAATTTATTTGTGGTTTAATTGAACTGATTGTTTTCCAGGCGTCGCTGACCATTGTTGAGCGAGCGAGCGACGCTCAGCGAGGGATTTTCAAGTTCCTTATCAATCTATCAATCGATCGAAGATCGATTGATAGATTGCTTCCCTCCTGGCCTTCGATTTTGGTACTTTGATTATTTGATTACATTAGAAAAATATCGATTTTGGCACTCTGCTTCGATTTTGGTACTCTGGTTATTTGACGTTACGTTGCATTAATGATATCTTTACCATAGCAGATCACTTACTGTCCTTACTTGCCTTCTCTTCCAAAGAGCTTACATAAACTGAATGATATCGAGCTCACATTTCCTGTTTGAATGCGCTTCCAATTGACATTATAGCTCTTTCTTCTTCAATACAAATTCAGTGATTGAGACAAAGCTTAGCTTAACTGGTTGAGACAAGCTTAACTTAATTCACTGATTGAGAGTAGCTATCATGGCTTTGTTCTTCCTCTTCTCATTGCCACTACATTCTGTCCAACAGCCACCTGATGCTTATTCTCCTTATGCTCACCGTTTACTGTCTCCCATTTTTCTGATGTTCCAGACGCCTTTTGCTTTCTCCCTTAATTCAACCTTCATAGCTGCAGCAACATGATCAATCTATCCTCCTTGCCGTGTCTCCGTAGCAGCAGCTGGACCACAGCTTAGCAGCTTAACAGTATCACAACACCGATCAGCCTTATCTGTCGTAGATTTATCCCCTTGTTTGTCCAGTATTGTTGTGTCATAGATCACCCAAGGACCATTGCTCATCACCCAATCCAAATCACATTCCTTCTTAAATTTGAAAACGTATACTCCATTATCCTTACCCATTAAACCACAGTAAAGGAAATTTTATTTTGGTGTGCAAATATAAGTTTACCTTTAGCAAATATAATATTATTTTGTGCAAACATAAGTTTATGTTGTGCAAATATTGTGTTGTACATATATTCGTTTCATAAATTTGATTTTTTAGAAATCTAAAATTATTATTTTGTGAAGCCTATTAGCTCAAATCGGTAGAGCATTGTGTACAAACACAAAGATACGGGTTCAAATCCCGTATAGGCTATCGTGTTGTTGGTTGTGTAAACTTTGGTTGAAGCATTGAGCCACTTGAATTGGAGACAAATAGAATGAAAAGTGTTTCCTGGAGGTGTTGACACAAATAAAATACAGTTGTGCAAATCTAAAATACAGTTGTGCAAATCTAAACTAAAGTTGTGCAACTCTAAACTAAAGTTGTGTAACTCTAAACTAAAGTTGTGCGCAACTCTAAAAAATGTGCTGACATTAAGAAAAAAAAGTGTTGACACGGAAAAAATATATACCGAACTACAAAGTTATTACTTAGGAAGATGACTCGATTGTAACTAAGATCAGTGTCAGCACTAATTGTAACTAATATCAGTGTCAGCACTAATTGTAACTAATATCAGTGTCAGCACTAATTTTATCACTAGTTGTGCAAAAATAAAGTATTGATGAGCAAAAATAAGAGCATGTTGTGCAATAATCTATTAAGAAGTATAAAATTATATTTACGAAAAGTAAGATCATGTTGAAAACAAATTCACAAGTCTCGATTGTTGTGCAAAAATAACCTATAGTTGAGCAAAAATAAGATGATGTTGAGCAAAAATAAAATCATGTTGAGCAAATTTTCACCAATTCCCCATGTTGTGCAATTATAGTCTATTGTTGAGCAAAAATAAGATCATGATGTGCAATAATCTATTGAGCAACTATAAAATAATATTGAGAAAAAATAAGATCATGTTGAGCATAATTTCACAAGTCACAATTGTTGTGCAAAATATAATTTATTGTTGAGCAAAAATAAGAACATATTGAGCATAATTCCATCAATCCCCCATGTTGTGCAATCTTGACAAGAGTCGTGCAACTCTTAAAACAGAGTCGTGCAACTCTTACAAGAGAGTCGTGCAACTCTTAAAACAGAGTCGTGCAACTCTTACAAGACAGTCGTGCAACTCTTAAAACAGAGTCGTGCAACTCTTACAAGAGAGACGTGCAACTCTTAAAACAGAGTCGTGCAACTCTTAAAACAGAGTCGTGCAACTCTTAAAACAGAGTCGTGCAACTCTTACAACAGAGTCGTGCAACTCTTAAAACAGAGTCGTGCAACTCTTAAAACAGAGTCGTGCAACTCTTACAACAGAGTCGTGCAACTCTTACAACAGAGTCGTGCAACTCTTACAATAGAGTCGTGCAACAATTTCACAAGTCTCGATTGTTGTGCAAAAATAACACGATTGTGCAGGTTCGTACAGGTGCCGCACAAGTTGAAGGCGGAGTTCACGGGCTGGTTTCTTATGAGAAGAAGTCCTTCTGAGGAGGAAAGATGGGAGTATTCAGGATACGAAAAGAGTAAGTGTTATGCAGGCTAGAGTGAATCTGGGCTTGGCAATGGGGACTGGAGAGAGCCTTGATTCATTTAACTGCTTTTGAGAAGTTACCATCGGGTGGAATTTGCTATTTCAATAACAACCCCACCCACTGTGTTTTCAGAGCTTGTGATTTAGATTCCTGAATTTTATGGTTGGAATTGATTTTTGGAAGTGAAATCCAGAATATATAAACATTGCAGGGTGCTTGGAATAAGATGATTGTTCTGTTTTAGGATTCGAATTAGCTTTAAACAATTGGCCAAACACAATGGTTGTTGTGCAACCTACAGGAGGTTCGATGTGGTAAGAGTTTGATAACCTCTTTACATGTGATCATTGCTAGCTTTTGGGGAAATTTTGAAGAGAGCATAAAACATACATCACCATTTCCATTCAAGTAATGTTTTGAATATTGATTTTGTAGTCACAAAAGAGCACTAAACAAGATGAGAGGGAGGACACAAAGTGGGAGCATTTTTTATTTTTTATTTTTAACAATACAAGAATATCCATTCATTGGAAGGTTAGCTTTACAACACCATATTACAGACTTACGGTATAATTTTATTTATACACATTCAATTATTCAACAATGATGAACAAAATAGTCCTACAACAATAATTCAGGGGCCGAGGAAGCCAGTATAGAGATTCTACACCTTCACTCGTTGTCTGCTATGAAATCTGGGAGCTCCCCTTGGCAAATGTACTCGTCACACCCAGAAGCTGACCCCCAGTCTTTCCTGAGCCGTAGGATGTCTTCAGTAAAAGTGGAACCCGAAGATCCAATGAACACGCTAGACATAGCACATATAGTTTTGTCGAGCATCGCTTCCACCTTCACAGTGCAAAATGAAGAATGTTACTTTATCCTGACAAAACCCTTGCTAGATGCTACTCTCTCAATTGGCCACCAAATACTCTTTATTGCATACATTAGTTGAATCTGTATAAATATAGCTATCCAGGAAAGAGAGCTCACAACTTACCTGTAAATCATCATGGAGACGATGTCTGTACAGCAAAGCATCCTATTTCTGTATTATAGCGATTGACACCTAAGCATAAATCAGATGAGCAAATTTGCTCATGTAGGTTCAAACAACCGGTACCTGTACAAACTAGAGTTGGTAGCAATGTTTTTTTGACATATTTGTATTATAACGATTGCACAACTTCATGAATTATATGTGAGGAAGATGCTAAGGCAATTAGGGGAGTTAGAATTACTAAAAACTCAACTCGGAGGATGCATGACAGTAATTGATATCGTCACGGTGCTATATTCCCATGTTGGAAGTTTGCAACTAATATTGATTATTAGTAATTGATGGAAATTAAATGAGCTCTCAAACAAGATAACTTAAATTTAGAAGATCTAAGAGAGGACAATATCAAACAAAGAAAATATAGTTTCTGCTAATGGTCATCATTCATAAACATTGTCATGTACACATTAGCTACCAGCAATAGAGAGCAAACACCAGAAAAATGCCAAATAATTGCAAACACCAAAAGGTATCATATATTTTACTCAAGAAATTAAGAACAAAGAAAGATTACCTGTTCAGAGCTTGTGTAAACAGCTTCTGGTAAGACAGCAGCACCAACCTTCTCGTAAGACAGCAGCATGAGGTTTGGAGTTTTAGGAATGGAAGAACGCACCACCACTCCATTGATAGCATCTATTTTAGCATTGTTTTTTTGGAACTCTTGTGTAGAGTTTGGGGCATTTTTACTATAGTATGCTACCTATTTCTTAGCCCTTTGTTTCCCATTTCGAGGAATCGGTGTCTACCGTTAGTTTGTTATGATTTCTGGTACTTTTGAGCGGTTTTGGAGCCGATTCAAGAGGTAAATTGCATGCATCTATTGGAAGGGGATTGAAAGACAAGCAAAAGAGATGGTTCAAGGAGCAAGCATATCAAGTGAAACACTCAAAGGAGCTCAAAGTGGGTAGCACGACTCACGGGACAAGAGAGTTTGTGCAATTTTCAGCTACAGCAAGCTGTCACGACCCGTGGGAGGTCTTCACGAGTCGTGACGAGTGAACCTGTGTGTTTTGTGACTTCTGCAGGCTGTCACGACCCGTGACAGACTCTTCACGAGTCGTGATAGTGCCAGATTCGGCCAGACCTTTCAGATTTCTGGCTGTTTCTTTAATTTGTTTTGGATTAATTAAAACCAAGGGAATTTCTAGATTTCAAGGGGGTTACGTTTTGGAGACAAGGGCCAGTGGAAACACTCAGATTTTGGGGCGGAAATTGGTGAGAACCCTAGATTAGTTGGAGGATAAAGTATTGCAAATTGGATGCTTAAGAAGATTTCCGCTATAGAAGAACAAGTATTTATCTTACTCTTCTTGGCTATGTCATCTTATCTTGCTTTTGATTTGTTCTCTTTTATCATGTTTAGCTAATTCAATCGTTCTAGGGTTGGGGTGATTCCGCTATGTTGAGATAGACCATACTTACTATTGCTTGAATGTAGTTTGATTTTTGTTTGATTTAATCCTATTGAGCGTATAGCCTAATTGATAATCAATTAGATCCAATTAGGGGTTGAGACCGAGAGGAGATAGCCCTAATAGGAAGATAGATGATTGCATGAGACCGAGAGGTGATTGTTGTCATTGGAGCTATAGGATTACCTGAGACATTGATGTTTGCTTATGAGTGACACAATAGCATAATTCAAGGTCTCTTGAGGATTTACAGGGTGTCATAAAAATTCTAGGTTTGTTTGTTCTAATTGAGACCGAGAGGAGACATTTGAATGAACTTACTTAGATTCTAAGAGCGTAATGGACCTAACTTTAGTTTAACTTTACACGAGAGTGATTGTTAGCCGGTTAGGTACAATTTGCTATGAGACCGAGAGGAGATTAGTAATGAACTTAGACAACCTACCTCAATACAGAATCAAATTCATTCGAGCGAGAAAAATCTCTTAAGTTTATCGACGACACATGGTGGTTAATCCCCAATTCTAGAATGTTTTCTCCATATTTGCCCAAAACTTCCATTTGCTTATTTTAATTTATTTTTGTTAGTTATATCATAAAACCTCAATTTCGATCTCTACTATTTTGGCTTAGTCAACTGGTTGCAAAGATCCGATTAATACTCCTATAGTCCCTGTGATTCGACACCTTGATATACTACAACCGATCCCAAACACCTGTGGGAGTAGGTTTCAAGCCTATCAAGTTTTTGGCGCCGTTGCCGGGGACTTAAGCTAGTATTAGTTGATTCCTTTCAATTAGTTTTTCTAAGTTGGTTTGTTATTTTGATTTGGTTTCTTTTTGGCTTTGGTTTGAGCTATTTTGCAAGTTGAATGCGAAAAGGCCGAAAAGTCGAAGAGCTTCTACCTTTTGATTCTGAACCTGAGAGGACTTTTCACAAGAGACTTGTTGAACAACGCAAAGTCAAAGAAATGGGGGACAACGCTGCACGTCTCCAAGCTGAATTGGAAGCCGCTAGAGCTGAAAGTACACGAGTGATTAATGAGCTCCGTGCTCAACTACAAAATCAGTTAGCTCTTCAGGATGCTGCTGGTCCGCTTACTCTTGCTCAACGGATGGATCCGGCGCAACACACTCCAAATCCTGGGGTAGTATTTAAGAACTTGACTCCCAATAATTTTGAGCTGAAACCATCCTTGATTCAGATGATCTGTCAAAATCAGTTTGGTGGTCTTCCTTCTGAGAATCCTCATCAACACATGGCCACCTACAAGGAGCTGATGGGAACAGTTAAAATTCATGGAGTTGAGCCGGATGAGCTTATGATGCGAGCATTCTCTTTTTCTTTGAAGGATAGAGCTAAGGCATGGTACAATGCTATTCCTGAAGGTTCTATAACATCATGGGATGCATTGTCTTCTGAGTTTTTAAACAAGTTCTTCCCACCGAATAAAACAGCTGAAATGAGAAGGAAGATTTATGCTTTTCAGATGCAAACAGGAGAAAATATCTACGAAGCATGGGAGCGGTTCAAGGACCTTCTACTTGATTGTCCTCATCACGGAGAGCCAAAACTGAATCTCCTTGAAGTTTTCTACAAAGGGCTCGATGATGCTACTAGGTTTATGATTGATTCCTCATCTGGTGGGACTTTCATGGAGAAGAATGTTGATGAGGCATGGGCATTTATTGAGAAAACTGCAAAGAACTGTGGCAGATACTCTACTGGGAGATCAGTTGTACCTAGCACCAAGAAGAGTGCTGGTATGTTTGAGGTAGGTGCTGAAACCATGAGGGATGCTAAGCTAGATGCTCTATCTTCTGAGGTGAATCGTTTGAGCCAATTGTTATTAATGACTCCATCTACACAAGCTGCTTGTTCTACATCATCAAAGCCGCTCATTCCTTGTCAGTTCTGTAGTGGGACAGATCATTCCATTTCATCATGCGAGATGTATAATTCCCACCAAGCAGAGGAACAAGCTGAGGATGTTAGATATATGAAGGACATGTATAGAAATGCTGATATGTACAAGAATCGGGATTTCAGTGGGGCACTAAAGTACACAAACTATAATACTCGTGCTCGAGATCATCCTGGTTTCTCCTATTCAAATAACCAAGGCGCTGAAAGACCACCTCCTGGATTTCAACCTGGCCCTCCACGACCTCAATACCATGCTCCAGTTGTACCCCCTGCACAACAGAGTGCTGGGACGGAGAAAATGATGGAGCAATTGCTTACTACAGTGCAAGCTTTGTCTGGGAATCCCCAACATCTAACAGGTGAGATGCAAAACTTAGCCAAAAGTCACAAGTTGCTAGAGACTCAAGTGGCTCAGCAAGCAGCTGCTTTACCAAGGTAATCCGGCCAACTCCCGGGACGTGCCGAGGAGAATCCTAGGGGGAACATTTCAGCAGTGACATTGAGAATAGTCTCCGGCCTGTAAGACTAATTCAGTCCATAGGAGGTTGGGCATCAATATATTTTTACTCACATTTCCTTGATGTTATTAATCATAATGCCTTTATTTCCCAATTCCAAATGTTTGCATTAAACTGTCTTGGAATCAGCCATCAATTATGATAAAGAAAAAGTCCAGGCTAGGGGAACCAAATTCTTCTTCGATCCTACAAAGTACAAACTTTGAGGAGTTAAATTAAGTACATCATGTTGAGCACAGCAGTATTAGGCTCATCAACATGCATGGGCTCAAATCTTCCACTGAACATGAAATGAGAGGCCGGTAGATGTGGGTATGTAACAACTAACAATCAAATGATAAAACATAAAATGATGCTATCATGTGGCAGTTATCATAGTCCCCGGCCAACCCTCCACAAAATGCCTGTTGGGAGTTTCCAATCAATTAATTAGTTGGAGTTTTCAATCAAAGCTGTGATGCTAATGACAACATATTAACAAAATATAATGAAGTCTTACCTTTGAAAATAAGTTAAATCTGGGAATCTTACTCTTCAATAATGCGGTACATGGCATAATATATGGGCAAAACTGCTGCTCCTCCTCAGTCCTAACTCCTAACCGAGGTAAATGTGGAAGCTCGGCAGTTCTAGACTTCTAGCCGAGCCTCATGATTAACCTCACCTGCAGTCCTAAACGAGCTTACTCAGTTACCTCGGTATATTTAGCCGAGCTTACTAATTATCCTCAATGAAATAAATTGACCTTACTTTCGACAAATCTTGCAATTGAAAACCACATTAAAGTTGCCGAAAAACGTTCGAAAACAACCAATAACCATATCAATTCATTCCTTAATCAATTGCAATAATTTGTGCATGTTTTTAGGATTAAAAGATTTCATAAAAGTTCGTTGGATGGATTGAGTATTTGAATAAACGCAATTACGTTCTCTTTCGCTCTCGGTCCAATTCACAAATAGTTTCTGAAATGAAAAAGGACTTGCCATGCAATTTTGTAGAAACAATCTTGTCAATAGTCATTTTGACATCTTGTTAGTAGCCTCACTCATTAAAAAATATATTCTTATTTAGCATGACTAATTCTATCATTATGTTTTGCAAAACTGCTTTTATTTTTAATTCGCCAAAATCTTTATTACACCACTTTAAACCGCTCTAATAAGATTGTGCTAAACATGCTCATATACATTCTATATCCTTATAACCACCTTACCTAATTATAATGCCTTAATAAATTTTGTTTATATAGATCATAAAATAATCACTTATCGCATCAAATTCCATTATATAAATATATTATTTCCTTTTCAATTTGAAATTAAAAAAAAAAATTCAATTCTTTTTTTTTTGGTGCTAAAAAAATAATAATTCAATTCTAGAATGCTGACGGTTGACGAATTTAAATGAAAATGACCATTAATTAATAAATAAGCACAAATTATATAATTAATCTTTATTACAAGGTTGCAATACTACTACTCCATAAAACTAAGAAAAGTTCATGGCTGTGGTGGCTTGTGGGCCAAAGGAATTTCCACTTTGAGATTGACTTATCCTTTAAGCTAAGCTTAAGCCGCCTAAAGTCACCGTCTATACAGGGGCACTTTCGTCTTTTCATATCCTCCCACGAATAACCACGTTCCTCCCCCGAAAAGCCACATACACATTCCCCAAAATGCCCCTGTTTTGGATTCCAGTCTGTCTCTCACCAAAACAAGGGTAGAACTGTAAATTCATTGCTAAGGAAACAAATTGGGGTTAAAGGGAGGGCTGCAACAGCAAAAAAGCGTACTTGGAGAAAGAGAGAGAAGGAAACGTTCGGTTTCTAGACGTTGTCGGATTTGAATTGCTTCTTCCTCGCCGGAATTTGGGGCTTCCGTTTCGCGTCCGGCTAGGGTTCGTGGTTCTACAGTTCAATTGCTGCTGGATTTTCTTGTCAATTTCTCTTTGGGTTGGTTGCGTGAGGTTGGAATTCGGGATTGGGGCTAGTTGTTATGAGGGTGAATTGACGATCTAGGGTCACAGCAGACTTTTGCGGAATTTGGGAGTTCGCGAGTGATGTTGACAACACCGCAGAAGAAGTCATGGCTGTCGCTGACGCCCAGAAGCGAGAATCCCAAAGCTTCTTTTGCGAACCCTAGAGTTGGGGATAGTAATGGCGTCGGGAAGGGCAAGGGGGTTGCTGTTCTTGAAGCATCTTCCACGCCTGCTTCCGGTGCTGTGTATGATAATGGGGGAAGTGTTGCGTTGGAGGGGGGAGATACGGGGGCGTTGCTTGAAAAGATTTCAAAGCTCGAAAATGAGGTATGGTGGTTTGCTGATGATGTGTGGTTTTAGTTTGAATCGAGAGTTTTGTCATTGTTTCTTGCTTATGTGTTCTAAATTAACGCAATTATTAATTCTAAATATATTTTGTAGCTGTTGTCATCTAGTTTAGTAGATTTAGTGTGTACTAGGCTCTGCCTTTAGGGGGTCTGTCCTGGCTTGTTATGAAAGGTGAGTGGAAGCTTGTTTTTTTGCTGGGGAGTTGTTTGCTGGATGCTTCTGGAACAATTGGAAACTAATGAGATGCTGTTGACTTCTCTTGGAGTAGGAAATTTGGGTCTGTAACATGTATCCTGTATTGACAATGATGTCATATTCCCCTCAGTGGGGGTGGTGTGCGGGGGTGAAATTTGTCTTTTACCCTTCTTAGAATGGGATGACTTGTTGATTGTGGTGAATTTATTCTTGAAATAAGTTTTGATTACTAGAGCTAGTGGAAATTTTTTTTAGGATTAGCACTCCAGTGGAAGTGGGACTAGTTTTTTGATTCTTGAAATGGTATTGGCCTCTAAATTCAATAAATTGTTGTGAACTTTTCAATTTTTTTTTTTAATCTCTTTACATCTGAGGATGTATGAACCCAAACATTAGGGTTCGCCACCATTCACTGGTGTAAAAGGGATATGTTTATGTCATTTTAGCAATATTCCAGATGGAGAATTTACCAAGGGAAAAACATTGGTGAACTGTATAGCTGAATTAAGGAAGGACTTTTTAGTTTTTCATTGTGCCCTGATTATGAATATAGAAATGATTGATTATACCCTCCTAAGAAAAGGCCATATCTGCTCATGTTTGAGTTGAACTATGTTTTCTCTTGCAGCTTTTTGAATACCAATACAATATGGGGCTCCTTCTAATAGAGAAAAAGGAGCTGTCTTTCAAGTCTGATGATCTCCAACAGGAATTGGCAGAGGCAAAGGGTGCCCTGAAGCGAGAACAGGCTGCACATCTAATTGCGATATCTGATATTGAGAAGCGTGAGGAAAACCTAAGGAAGGCTTTGGGCGTGGAGAAGCAGTGTGTTAATGATGTAAGATTTTTCTATATAGCTTCTGTGGCACCCTTCTTTTGTACTTATTTGCATGTCAATTATTACTCTCTTCCTGACTTTTGTCTTCTTGATATTGCTACTTTAATTACCAAAATACATGGATTTTTAGCTTACATATTGTGTGTTTTAGTATGTTTTCGTTGTATTGGACATTTGGCATTATAATTTTTTTTTATTTAAAGAATTGTTTCCCATTTGATCTTTCTGGATTTCTCATTTGAACTGCTTAAAGTGAATGAGGTGTATAACTGTGTGATTTACATCTTTGTGGTAATCTCTCTATTTCTTCTGTAGTTT
The DNA here is from genome assembly GCA_037127255.1 of Persicaria tinctoria. NCBI lineage: Eukaryota > Viridiplantae > Streptophyta > Magnoliopsida > Caryophyllales > Polygonaceae > Persicaria > Persicaria tinctoria. Next base: position 10,094,301 of record JBANSL010000007.1, on the reverse strand, counting down.
GTCCCACAACACAACCTTACCAAATTATTGTAATAAAAAGGGAGGAAACACTTTTCTTTATTAAAATATCATCATTCATTATTTAACACTTGAATATTTGAAGAATTATTATATGACCAAGTCATTTTGATCAGCAGGTCTCTATCTCTGTCTTATCCTCATAGGTCTGCTTACCCTTAGTTTTAAATAGCACAAGGCGCACCTAGTCAGAAAGGTCCCTGGAGCCTAGGAGCAAGGTTAAGGTGCACGCCTTTTGTTGTAGGCGACGCACAGTTACGTCCTAGAACCATTTAAACTGATTCTAGACAATAGTTTGTACACAAAACAACATGATAATCGTATTTTATATGCTTGATGATCAAAACTTTCGGTATTACTCCCTCCATATCATAAACATGATGTTTTAGGAAAATGCACGCTCATTAAGGAAAGCTTTATATTGAATTAAATGGGAGAGATAAGGATGTTTTTTCATTTATAAAAGTATGTTTAATTATTATTTTAATTGAATATTGCTCTAGAAATTGAAAAAGCAAGGATAGATGAGTGAGAGTAATGTTAGGTTGAAAAGGCAAGTTAAAAGATCAAGTTTTCTGAGACAATTTTTTGAGCTAAAACATTGTGTATTGTGAGACGGAGGGTGTTTGGAGTTTCTTGGATTGTGGGTGATCTCCCAATTTCGTAGGTTTCGGCTATTCTGACTTTACAAAAGCATAGCAGAGTTTGCTTCCTATTATAATTTACTGCAAACAATATTGTTCATCATAACATTTGATGGATTCCTTGATAATTTAGCCTCTTTTGTTAGTGTCATGCCAGTTTTGTTTCTGTCAGTCTCATTTTATGGGAACTGTTCTTACTAGTTGGTCTTCTATTGACTGATTTAGCTAGAGAAGGCTCTGCATGAGATGAGAGCAGAATGTGCATCTATAAAGTTCACTGCTGATTCAAAGTTAGCTGAGGCGAATGCTTTGGAAATTAGAATTGAAGAAAAATCATTGGAGGTAGAAGTAAAGCTGCGGGAAGCTGACGCTAAGCAGGCTGAAGCAAGCAGGAAAAGTTCAGATATAGAAAGGAAAAAACAGGACTTGGATGTTCGAGAAAGTACACTCAAGAGGACACGCCTATCTTTCAACTCAGAGTATGTTATGGCTTATGAAACTTTTGTTCTAAGTTTGACCCTAGTTACTTAGTAGTGCTCATCTGATAGGAGCTTGGTGGCATTTTATATGATGCATAATGATTCATGACTAAGCTATTGTTTTCTAACAGGAGGGAAGCACACGAATCTACTTTGTCTAAACAGAGGGAAGACTTGCGAGAGTGGGAAAAAAAATTACAGGAAGGAGAAGAAAGGTTGTATGAGTCTCAGCGAATCATCAACCAGCGAGAGGAACGAGTTAATGAAGTTGAAAGGAGGTTTAAGCAGAGAGAAAATGATCTGGAAGAGGCACAGAAGAAGATAGACTTGAGTAACATAGAGTTGAAAAAGACAGAAGAGGAAGTAAATAGCAAACTTAGAAAACTCAAGGAAAAAGAGAAGGTTTAATATTCCTCTCCACACTCTCTCTCCAACCCTTGCTAACTCACTGTTGCTATTGCTTGGATATATATATATTTTTTTTAAATCACTTGGGTTGTGCTAACCATTTTCTTGTTGCAGGAAGTTGATACAATCAGAAAGAAAATTGAAAAGAAGGAAGCTGAATTGTGTGTCTGGGAGGAAAAGCTTAATGCCAGAGAAAATGTGAGTACACTACTAATTTTCGTAGTAGCTGTCAAAACATATTTATTCTTGTGATGCAAAGCTTGAATACTGGAAATTAATTTTGTGATGTGCTTGGTAGAGACAAGTGCAACTATTTAAAAAAAAATGTGATTTAGCATCTCTGAAATATGTAATGCTTTTCTGCAGACTGAATTGCAGAAGCTGATTGATGAGCACCAAGCTGTGTTGGATGCGAAAAAACAGGACTTTGAGTTGGAAATGGAACAAAAGAAAAAATCTATTGATGAAGAACTTAGGAGCAAGGTTGTGTCAGTTGAGAAGAGGGAAGCTGAAATCAATCACAAAGAGGAGAAGATTGCAAAACGTGAAGAAGCTATAGAAAAGAAGTCGGAGAAATTGAAGCAGAAAGAAAATGATCTCGACAGGAAGTCAAAAGCTTTGAAGGATGAAGAGAAGTCCATCAAGGTTGAGGAGAAGAAATTGGACACTGAAAGGAAGCACGTGCTGTCTGAGAAAGAAAATATACGCAGTCTCAAGGCACAGCTTGAGCAGGAAGAGGCTGATCTTGGAAAGCAGCTACAGATGGTTCTAGAAGAGAAAGAACGACTAAAGATTACTGAAGAAGAGAGATCTGATTATACCCGCCTACAATCAGAGCTGCAGCAGGAGATTGAGAAATGCAGACACCAACAGAAAGAAGTTGAACAAGAAGCTAAGGCATTGAGACTAGAGAGGGTCTCTTTTGAGAGGGAGTGGGAAACCCTTGATGAGAAAAAGGCTGAGATTGAGAAAGAGCTGAAGAACATCACCGAAGAGAAAAAGAAATTAGACAAGTGGAGACAAGCAGAGCAGGAAAGAATAAATAATGACACATTAGCTGCTAAAACTAATATAGAAAGGGACACAGAAGCTCTGCAGTTGGCAAAACAGTCGTTTGCTGCAGCGATGGAACATGAGAAGTCTTTATTGTCTCAAAAGGCTGCTAGTGAGAGAAGTCAGATGCTGAATGATATTGAGCTGCTTAAGAGAGAACTTGAGATTGAGACGCAGACGAAGATGGAAGAAATGGAAAGAGCTCTGCATGAAAAGGGGAGATTGTTCGAGGATGAGAGGGAGAAAGAACTGATGAACATCACTAGTTTGAAAGAAGAAGCCGAAAGAGAAACAGAAGATATGAAAGTGGAAAAATGCAAGATCGATAAACAAAAAGAGGAAATAGAAACAAACAGGAGGGATCTAGAAGAACAAAGGTTTCAAATACAGAAAGATATTGATCAACTTGTTATTCTCAGTGCCAAGCTAAAGAATCAGAGAGAAGAGTTCTTAAAAGAGAGAGAGCGCTTTATTGCATTTGTTGGGAAACATGAAGGTTGCCAAACATGTGGTGAGCTAACACATGAATTTGTGGTTTCTGATCTGCACTCTTTGCATGACATTGAAAGTGGGGAGATTCTTCCTCTTCCTAATCTGGCTGGAAATTACATGAGAAGTGGGGATAGGGGACACCTAGCAAATGGTTCGTCCCCTGGGGTAGGTGATGCAGGAACTCCTAAATCTGCCGGAAGAGTGTCCACTTTGTTGCGTAAATGTGCCTCGAAGATATTTTTGTTCTCCCCAACCAAGAACAGTGACATAACTGCCCCACAGAATATGGAAGGTGAGGACTCTCCTGAGGACCAGGAAAATTTGGAGCCAGATTCTGAGTTACTTGGTGGTGAAGGTGATGTGCAAGCTGTTAATCATGGGGTTGTGAACGATTCTTTAGATATTAGAAGGGAATCCATCAGGGAAGAAGTGGATGACAGTTGTGATACTTCTGTGAGAGAGGAGAGCAATATCAATGATGAGAAACTAGAAGCTGAAACGTCTCAGCTTTCTGGCTTAAACAGCAAACCCAAGCCTGGCAAGAAAAAAGGCAGGTCAAGAGTTGTCAGAACTCGCACTATGAAGGCAGTGGTGAAAGAAGCCGAAGCTATACTGGGGAATGACGTGGAACAAGATAATAGTGAGCATCCAAATGGGGATGCTGAAGATTCTGCACATCTGAAGGAGACGAGTCTAGCAGATTCGAGTCTTGCAGGAAGGGAAAATGGTAGAAATGGAAGGAAGAGAACTCGTGCTCAGACTTCTGGAATGACACCCAATTTGCAGGACGGCGATGATGGTGAAGGGAATTCTGATAGTATTACAGCAGGCAGGCGAGGGAAGAGGAGACAAAAGGTTGCTCAGGCTGTTCAAGCTCCCGTGGAGAAACGGTACAATCTCCGTAGACCAAGGAAGTAAGTTTTTAATTTTTTATTTATTTTGTGTGCTTGCATTTACAGATTTTATTTATGATAACAATCTCGGAGCTTCTGCGTTTAACATCTTTTCTTTTTCTCAACTGTTGTCTTGTAACAGCGTGGCTGAAGGTCCTACTATTGCACCCTGTTCACAGAAAGGCCGCTCAAAGGCTGGTCGAACACAGTCAGCAAGTGTGGCCAGTGATAATGGCGGAAGCATAAGCCTAACACAGGTGAGACTTTTGTGTGCCAAACTTGCCCATGTTTCTACTTCTACCCGTCTGGGAAAATTTCTTTTTGAAACCTGTGTTTTTTCCGGGGCATATTTAAACAGCTCACTTATAATCATCTTCTCTTTCAGAGCGAGGCTGCAGGAGAGACTAGTGGTCCCCCTGATGGCAGATCTCTATTGGCAACAGCTCAGCCTGCAGATACATTAATGAGTGAAGAGGTGAATGAAACTACAGATGTGCATCTTGGGTACAGTAACGTGACTCCAGGGGGTAATGAAGAGAACAGCTTTAGAGAACTCGGGGACGATGATGATGGTGAGGCTCTGCATCCCGGTGAAGTGTCAGTAGGGAAAAAGATATGGACTTTCTTTACAACATGATCGTCTTGCTGAATCTGAGCAGTTAATAGTCTGGAATTTCAGGTTCTTGCTTTCCACATTAGGTTTTTGCCCATTTCTTTGATTCTTATCCTTTTTAGGGGGTTATGCATAATGCAGTTAGTTTTGTGTTGCATTAGCTTTTGCAAGAGTGCATTGATCAACCACGGAGCCTCGATTGTCTACGGTCTGTGTTAGTATCTGTTTTTTTAGCAGTATGAATTGTAATTGCAAGTCTGTATTTTGAATGGCTGAATTCAGTTTAACTAAGGAATTGTTTGCAAGTGATGTTATCAATCATAGAGGTTAAACCTGCACCCATATCTTGTACAATCGCTATCCGAGTCTGCGTAGTAACTTTCACTACTACTAGAGATCACTTCTTCGATAATCTGCTTACCTTTCGCGTGATTTGCAACATCAAGCTCAGTTTCTTCTCCTACGCTTTCGCTGTCTCCTTCGTAGGACGAGGAGCTATGAAAGATGGTAACGTTTTCCTTGCCCGCGCTCTGAAACGAATAGCTCCTGACGTTTCTCCCGTCGTATGAAGGCAACAGAGATTTCGAGCGTTGCATCTTTGTGGCAGCAGCAGTGTTGCTCTGCGTGTCGCGGCCTAGGCTGTAACTCGTCGAGAGCTTCCTCTTTAGACCTTCCCTTTCCCGTACCAAATCACTCAGTTTTTCGATGATTTCTGGCGTGGTGGTTGCTTCCTCCTCTTCTTTGGCTGCAGCCTTGTTCGCGAGCTCTTTGATTGATCTGTCGTATTCCTTCTTCATCAGGCGGAGAGATCGCTGACAACATCAAACAAACACCGATACAAATTAGCGTCGAAAGCCAACTGAAGATCTCTAAGATCAATGTGTATAACCAAGAAGCTCACCCTTTTTTCAAGAAACCCTTTCAGTCCTTGATTTTGTAGCTTCCTTTTTCCCCAAAACACCCAGCAGAACCTTACAGTAATCGCCATTGCAACTACTAGGATTGTTTCGAATAGGAGGAACAGAAGGATGGATCTCTCACTGCCTGGAGGAAGAAAGAATCGACGAATTGAACAAACACAACGAATACTCTTCTAAGATCATAGTAGACGATAAGAGTTTTCATACTTGTATATACATGGCGAGCTTTTGGTCTAAGTTCCGAGCAGGTAGGTGCAATCCGCAGGCCTGAAAACATAAGAAGGTGTTATTCCAAGAGCTTGAAGGGTGTAGCTTTAAGGCGGATAAGAACGAGAGTTGGGAGATCAGAGATGTACTTGTGGTTCGACATTGAAGTGGGTTTCCGACATCTGCAGTTGAAGAATGTTTCAGTAGAAGAGAACAGATGAAAGGCGAAACAGGTCCAATACGAAGCAAGAAAACTCACTTGATGCGGCGATGAAGGCAAGAAGAACAGCTTCATTGAGAGCAAAGTGTCTCAAGTCAGTACCGGATAGATTATAGGTAAATGCACCTGACAACAATCAAACAAACCGAAACATTTACGAATGAAGTAGATAACAGCATCGGTATTGCTATAGATTCGTGCAAAAGCTCTTACCGGGATAGGTTTCGGACCAGTAAGCATAACCGGTAGCTGGAACCAGCAGTGTGAAGAATACATTCTTAGGCTTCAATGTCGAGATGAAAGTGAAATCGCTATATAGGACACTCCGCTTTCCCTCCATCTCGACTTGAGAGATGTAAATGGCATATCCAGAGCAATCGAGAAAGGGGCTGGTTTGAACTACATTGTCCACTGCAGACCCCTTTGCATACTTCATTACATCGCCAGTTGGTGAGAGCGAGTACACGAACCCATCCAATGAGCCTATTGATATCCACCCTGATGACACCAAAATCAGTGTTCTTTCCTTGAAAGAGTTGATATGAAACATGGCTGAGATGGGTTATTTACCGTTAGAATCGACAACTGGCTTTTGGTCGATAGAGCTCATCGGCCCAATGCTTCTTTGCCACAGGATGTCACCGGTAGAAACAGCCAAAGCAAACACAATAGACTTAGCTGGTAGTGTAACGTACAACCGGCCATTGTTCCCTGGTGTCGCTGTAAACGGTACATCAAACGAGCTGAAGTCCTGTATCCACTTCAGGCGAGGATTGCGAACTGACAAGGAGTAGAGCTCTCCTTGGTTATTTGAGATCTACATTTCGTCGACACACAAAAATAGTCATATAAATGAAGTGGCCTATAAGCAAAAATTGCAAAATTACATCAAAATAAGTATTGCAGTAGGATTGCTAGTGACATTACGAATGATGGATTGGTAAATGGCAATGCGAACTAAATTCAATCAAATAGGAGAATGAGAATGTATGTGAAGCATACATAGATACTGGACTCGCACTGGTCGATCACAGGTCCTGAGGTGAAGTAGCAGTCTGTGACATTTTTACTGCAGCTTTGACGGTAGCCCAACGAATGAAGGACCGGGTGGAGCCTCCACCTCATCCGCCCTTGCAATGTGTGTGCGTATAGCCCATGGTTCTTCACACTTACATAGACAGAAGACGTTATCAAGCTCGAAGAGAGTGCCATGATCTCATAGTCCTCTTTGTTATCTTTTCCTGGATCCAAGAATGTCTCCACAACTGGTGTAGGACTTGCAGTGTTTAAGGATTTGATCCTAAGAACTCGGTCTTCTGCCACCAAGTAAATCTGCAACACATGGTTGGGGGTTAGGGATTGAAGTTGAAAAGTATTTTAGTGTAATGAACAAGAAGTTTACTGTTGTTTTTCCGCCATAGGCGAGATCAATGCCAAGATTGCAGGTATAGTTCAGATGAACTGTCCAGGCAATGGTACCGTTTCCTCTGAAGGCGTAGATGTTCTTACCGGAGCACACGAAAATGACACCATTGTCCCCAATCAGAGGCTTCCCAAGGCTCTTGGTAGCTCCTACTAGAGGGTCTGCAGCTGAAACATTACACATAGTAGTTCTCTTTAGGGTTTGAGTTCTTCAAAGAGGAGGAATCGTGCTATCAGAAAACGATGTGACCGATTAAAATCGCCCATTTGATGCAGCACAATATGATGATCAAAATGTCATTAGATGAGGTATTTTTGGATTAGACCAGGTTTATGATCTTGCTGAATGAAACTAAGTAAACATGAAATGGATCTCAATACGATTCGACAAGAAAAAGATTGAATCGATTGCGCATCCTCCAATGTTTACGAAGAAACAAGTTCGGATTCAAACTAAAGAAACATGAATTCAATCTATCAGAGCTTGGTTTATTTCCTATATTGATTGAGGGTGTGTTTTACATATCAGTTGGGAATCACATTAGGGTTTACAGATTACCGTTTGTTCTTCCTCTCAGACCAAAATTCAAATTGGATTCAAATTGTCATTCGGTTGAAGTAGGAAATTCCAAATAAGAAATCCACCGATTGATGGGGAATTCGATCAGAACAAGAAGCCACAGAGATAAACCTAATTCAACTGGATTAGGGGGGGGGGGGGGGGGGAAGGGGAAAAAATACCTGAAAAACTCTTGAAATCATGAGAAGAAAAAACCTCCAATGGTAGAAAAGCCAAAAGGTAGAGGAAATGAGAGATCATTTTTGATTTTGGGGCTCTCAAAGTGAAAGAGAGAGGATCAAAACTGTTACTTTTGGCCATCATCTGCAATCTTCAGTTGGCGCCAATTGCAGAGAGAGGAGAGATAACTGAAATGATAACCGTTGAGGCCCAAACGGATACGAACAGCCCAAAAAGGGCCCATCTTTACGGCCCAATAAGCCATTTCCTGAAGCACCTGCGATTTGATTTCTGCGGTCCACGTCTCGCCAATGGTGATGGTGGTGCCTCTGCTCCGACAACCCCATCGACAACGCCATCGCTATCTTCCATAGACGCGGAGGAGCTTGGAGATTTCAACGCCTTCGAACGCCATGAGTTCCTCTTCTCTGACGAGGTGAGTACTTCTGTCTCTCTTTCAATTGATGTTACACGGTTCTGATATCTAACGGATTTCATTTTCTCAATTTGATGCGATATCGCAGTGGCTGTAACACTCTAGGGTGGAATTCGTCGAGCTTCTTTGGTGCTGGTGGAAGTTTAATCAGTGGTCAAATTAGGTCTCCGATTTCTCACTCTTTCACTTCGAAATTCAACCCTAGAAGATCCCTTCGTGCTTGCGCAGCTTCCTCTGGTACGATTTCTGTCAAATGTGCTGATTTTCACTGTCAAAATTGCTAGGTGTTTCAAGTTGCGATCTACTGTACGCACATTGCAATTTGTATTGTACAGTTGAATTTACTGCATCATTGTAGGTTTCAGGATTGTGTGCAGTCCTGCTAATTCTAGGTTCAGTGATTAAGAATTCGGATTTTTTTTTCCTGCTTGAAGGAAATTAACAATCTGTCAAAGTAGTATAGGATCAGCATTTGCAGCTTACTTGAGATTGATAGGCATTACTGTTGTTTGTTGTGGCCTTGTTGTGTAGTTGGATCATATTCTTAGCATTACAATTTGCATCTTGGCGAGTCACTTGATATAATGAAAGTGATGCTTTGATTTTTGTCGTCCTTTGAAATTCAGAGCCACTCTTGATTAAGGCTGCTAAAGGATATCCTGTTAGTCGTCCTCCGGCATGGATGATGAGGCAGGCAGGAAGGTATATGGCTATATACAGAAAGCTTGCACAGAAACATCCATCCTTCAGGGAGAGATCAGAGACAACTGATCTCATTGTGGAAATTTCTTTGCAGCCATGGGAAGCTTTCCGCCCCGATGGAGTTATCATTTTCTCTGACATACTTACCCCTCTTCCTGCGTTTGGAGTCCCGTTTGACATAGAAGAAGTGAGAGGCCCTGTTATCCAGTCTCCAATCCGTACTGAAGATGGTTTGAAATCATTACATCCTATTGATTTGGAGAAGCTTGATTTCGTGGGGGAGTCCCTTAAACTTTTACGCAAAGAGGTATATATCACAACTGCTGCAGTTGCTTCTTTTGTAAAAAGCAGTGGAGTTTGGCATGTTGCACACCGCTGTATTTTCTTGTTTTCAGATAACTTTGTCGGGGAAGAAGAAATAAATCATCACATATATGTCTGTTGGGTTCATATTAATGAAAAACTGTTGAACTTTTCCAAAAGCCATCTTGATAGTCTGTAGAAGCGGGATGTCTCAATCAAGTGTCCATCCTTGAAATAGGTTGATGGGAAGGCTGCACTATTGGGATTCGTTGGTGCTCCTTGGACAATTGCTACATACATAGTTGAAGGGGGCACCACGCGCACTTATACGGTTATAAAGAGAATGTGCCATACAGCACCCCATGTGCTGAAGAAGCTTCTCTCACATTTGACAGAGGCAATTGCAGAATATGTTGTTTTTCAAGTGAACGCTGGAGCTCACTGTATACAGATATTTGATTCATGGGGAGGGCAATTGCCACCGAGCATGTGGGAGGTCTGGTCTAAACCTTATATTAAGCAGGTAAAGTGTGTTTCTCTTAACTTTTTAATGCAAATTTTAACTTATTTGCTTTAGTTTGATTGTTTAGTGGCGGGTGGACTCCTAATATTTGGGTGTTTCTTCTAATCGATCCTCAGACTCACAATTAAATTTGATGAAAACTGTCTTGACTCTTGAGATTGGTAGTGAATTTTGTGGTAAATGGCTGGACATTGTATGCTACGTAATCTGTCACAAGCCTTGGAATGGAAATTTATGGACTTTTTTTCTATTTAATTTGTGAATTTGTAGATAGTAGACACAGTGAGGGCAAGGTGCCCCGGGGTTCCACTTGTTCTCTATATTAATGGAAATGGTGGCCTTCTTGAGAGAATGAAAGATGTAGGAGTTGACGTAATTGGGTTAGACTGGACTGTTGACATGGCAGATGGGAGGAAGCGCTTGGGTAGTGGAATCAGTGTGCAAGGCAATGTCGACCCTGCCTTTCTGTTTTCTCCTCTTCCTGCATTGACTGATGAGATTAAGAGGTTTGCACTTAATTTACCTTTTTTCCTGCCTTCATCTTTAGTGTCTTCAACGTTCAAGCTGGCCCTCTTTATAGAATCTTTGCTAGTTGGATCAGTAATACTCAGGTTCACTAGGCTGGGAAATGACAGGGTCTGTCTCACTAATAAATGAGTACATTAATTTGTTAGTAAATGTCCTATTGTTCACATTTTCACAAATATGGGAGATATCTTTCTAGTTTTAACTTCAAGAAAGGAATTTGATCGCAGTCTGTTACAAAAGATATTGCTATTTGGTTTCGACTCTCAAATAATTGATGGACTATTTCCCCCTTTGCAGAGTTGTACAATGTGCAGGGCCCAAGGGCCACATTCTAAATCTCGGGCATGGTGTTCTTGTGGGAACGCCAGAAGATGCTGTTGCCCACTTCTTTGATGTCACAAGAAGCTTGAGTTTTGACACGTTCTTTGCTGATCAGGCAAACGAGGAGCCTAGTTTAGTGATGTGAGGATGATATTCTTCCTTATTACCTCCATCTATCTTTTTCGTGACTCTTTTTAGCGAGTTGTTAAGAGGAGTTCCTGCGGTATTGAGACTGTGCTCAAGCTTGGGCTGCTTGGGGTTTTCCTTCATGTAGTCTTTTGTTTCTTTCCCCTTGCAATGAGCAAATTTGTATAGCTCATGTGTGTTTGTAACAGCTAAATACTCTGATGATTAACTCATTCTTTCCTTCCAACTTTGTATGAATTTCCTCTGTTTGAAGCATTCAGAATTTCAGAAGCTGAAGTTTACAAGACATGTCAACCGAAAACCTTACCGACACAATGTGGTGACTGAATCCCGACTTGGAAACTTTGCGACATGCCTAGAGTACACCATGTAATTACAGGGATGAAAGCAACCGTACTTAAGTTCAGTGCAGATGAAAAATTCAACTGCACATGTCTGCAATGAGTAAACAGAAAAGCACTGTTAGCTATTGAAATTTGTTAAACTGTAAAATGATACCCTTTTTAGTAGAGATTCAATTGCACATAGTAAACCTCCACCTACCCCTTTTATTATCCTTGGCACATTGGATAAAGGCATTCAGAAGGTTCACTGACATAGGTTCAATTGGTAATCCGAAGTGTCGAATTCGTATGAAGGTCAAGACATGTCGTTTGATAGGCCATCCAAGACTAGTCACCTTTGGACGTTCTTTTATAGTAAAGCCTTATTTTTTATTTTATTTTTAACAAATCCCATGACATGTCGTTTGATAGGCCATTCAATGTGCAAATTTCGGATTTATCATTTTCAAATGCCATTGTCACATATTCAAATCTAGTAGTGAAAATAATCTTACACCCTTTTGACCCGCGGCCTAATAATGACATTATATCAAACCATATATATATAAATATATATATATATTATAGGGTGAAACGTGTAACGGAATTAGAAACGTTGGATCCTAAATTAATCAATGGTGTATATTCATTTGAAATATCTCCATGATGAGGTTTGTGGTGAAGATGTATAGGAATAAATAAAAATAGCTGTAAAAATTAAATTAGGAGGAGGAAATTATGCTAATCATCCATGACCATAGGGCATTAATTTATTTTATGGAGGATTAACGGTAACAAATGACGGTAACACTAGGTGCAACCTCGCTTTTGAATTTCCTTTTTAGCATTTCGTTTTTGTAGTGTAGGATTTAGGGAATAATCGATCATTAATTCATTTCAAGCATACAAAATATTCATTTTAAAAATATTAAATAAAATTAAGTACTTCTATGTAATTCGGCAGAAATGATTCATTAAACAAAATTATTCATCGTGATAACACTATTATTCAGTTCAAACATACTAAATATTCATTTTACAAATATGAAATACTTTTTTTTAAACGTATGAGTATAAATACTTTTATTATTTGGAGAGAAATGATTAAACCTTTCTTTTTTTAAAGAAAATTATTCATATTAAGGGGAAGAGCATAGGAAGGCCAAATTTGCATTTAAATTTACTATTTTAATGCCTTTATTTAATTATGAATAAATAGGCACAACTTATTACGTACAATATTTTACTCTTCAACCTATGAATATATACTTAACTACTGAGCATGCCCGTGCTACGCACGGGACTTATTTTAATATATTTTTAATTAACATATTATGTAATTTTTATTACTAATAACTTTTATATCTAAAAGTTTTAATATGTTTATTTATCTTTGAAATTTGACAAATATATTAATTTGACTCTATTATCTTCTTACTCATGCAATTCAACTATATAAGCAAACAAAATGATAACTGCTTTAGAAATGCATGTGTTTAGGTTTAAAACAAATAAAAAAACAATATACTATAAATTTGAAAAATGTTATAGTTATAGAGGACTTATTTTAAATATATATTTTTAATTAATATATTATCATTATAATTTTTTTATTAATAATTTTTATCTCTAAAAGTTTTAATATGTTTATTTATCTTTGAAATTAAATAAATATATTAACTTGTCTCTATTTGTCATCTTACTCACTTCTACATGCAATTCAACTATATAAACAAAAAAACGATTATTGCTTTAGAAATAGGGTGTTTTTATATACTGCAAATCCAACATCAATATAATGCACGTCTGTTTCGACGTGCAAGTCTTCTGACTAATTAGCGCTTTAAAAAAATTAATTAACCCCTTTTAACCCTGCACGTCGGAATTGACGTGCAGGATTTGGGGTGTATATAGCGAAACCGTAGAAATATTGCATGTGTTTAGGTTTAAAACAAATAAAAAGACAATATACTATAAACTTGAAAATTGTTGTAGTTATATAGAGATTTGATCTCTTGACTTGTTGGATTGAAACTAATCCATAACCAAATAAGCTTCAACAACTTTTTGATTTCTCAAGCTAATATTAAATATAATTAAAAAATACAAAATAGTGTAGTTAAGGAAAGTTGAACTCTTGACCTTTTGCATATAAACTATTCCGACCTTAACCATTAGGCTAGAATAACCTTTTGATTTTTGGTGCTAATTTTAATATATATTAGTTTTTTTAATCATTTAATAGGGGCAATTAATGGGGCAAAACCCAACTTTATATATATAGTTAGATAGTTAGATTAGATTAGAAGATTAGATTAGATATACATACTTAATATTCATTTAAGCTAAAGTAAATATTCATTTACATTCAATAGTACAAATTAAATATTCATTTCAAACAAATTAAAAGTTCATTTTGATCCTCTTTTTGTATTCATTTTAATAAAGTAAATATTCATTTCATGCAAATTAAAAATTCATTTTCAATTCATACTATTTTTGTATTTGTTTAGTAAATATTCATTCTAGATTACATAATTTGTATTTTTTTTAACATACAATTGGTATCAATTTAATTAATAATATGGATGTGAAAATGACTTGAATACTTAGATATTAAAAAAATTTACTACTATATATATATATGACACATTCACTATAGGAACGGTGTTTCCTATTTCTAACCAATTTCTTCCATTGATTTTGTTTTAATCCTATGATTCTAATTCCGTTACATGTTCATATTTAATTAACACGCATTGTTCATCATTTTATTTCTTAATTATTCTATCTTGTAATACATATTCATATTCATCTAATCTATACGAATATTCAATATTTAAAATATTCATATTTGATTAATTAATTATTCATATGTAATTAACTAAATATTCAATTCCATTGACATGCAATAAATTTAGAGATAAGTTGGTTGCAATTCTGTAAAATATATATATAAATGTATTAAGCAAATATTCATATCTGAATAACTAAATATTAATCAATTCATATATGATGAACGCAAAATGAAAAATAATAAAATATGCATCATTATCATATCAAATTTTCACCGTTGAAGAAAATATCCACTTTCCTACCAATTAAAATAATTGATCAACTTCATTTTCCCCTAGCCTCTAATCATTGCTCCCCGTTTTAGGATGGAGCTAATTTAGAGGGGTTGAGCATTAGATATGAATAATTATTGCCTTTTAAAATTTTACTACTATACAACTCCATCACTAAAATTACTATGAGACACATTTCAAAAGAATATGTCCATTGATTACTTTTGAATCTAACGTCTATAATTACGTTACATATTTCATCCTAAAATCCGTTTCAATAGAACCTTCACCTATATGTATATATGTATATATGTATATATGTATATATGCAGGCACGGAACTAGGATTACAATATTGGGTGGGCTAGTTTTACATATAATTTGAATTTGTGTATTTAAAAAAGCTAAATACCCATCAAATGATTAAATTAATCTATATTTTTATTTTATCTATATTTAAATTAGTGATAATAGAGGTTATATATACAATGGATGGTATATTTTGTGAAAAATAATTTAAATTTTTGCATTTAAGAAAGCTAAATACCCATCAAATGATTAAATTAATCTATATTGTTATTTTCTCTATCCACTACTAAATATTTGACCTAGTGTAACATTAATTTTCTAACGGTTTTTTCAAAGTGTCACTATAGATAATCTATGGTAACGGTTCTTTCATGCGTTACAAGAGATAAGCTATAGTAACGGTCCAAGATTCTATTGTAACACAAGGCTACAAGGCAGTGGATATGGTTAACGACAATAGGCTTTGGTAACGCCTTATATTTTCTAGTAACGGTGTGTATAAAGAAAACAAAATGAAAAATAAAATAAAAAGGAGGTTATCAAAAAGAAAAAAGAAAAAGGAAAGGACATGTCCGATATCAAACAAAACCCCCAAAACAACACAAACCCTATCTTCAAAGAAGCTCTCTTTTCCTCTACCTCACCGCCTGTTTCTTTGGCCCTTCGTCACCGGTTCGGTTTCTCGGCGGCCTTCGCACCCCTGAGGCCCTGACCATGCTCATCCCTCGCCGGAACCTTACTCCTTGCGTTCTTGTCCTTCTCGGCAGTCTCCGACTCTTCCTCTCTCCTCCTCATTTCCTCCCTCTCGTTGTTGTCGTTGTCCAGGAGGAAGCCCCGAGAGGGTTCTCGATGTTCCCTCTCGCCAGCACGCCCACCTTAGCCCCAATTCTTTGACGGTGGCTCCCTCTCCCCGGTGGAGGTGTTCGGAATCCCTCAATTTCTAAAATTGGGCGATTTGTCCTTTCTCTCTCCTAGGGTTTCGGTTTGGTTCTATTCCCGAATTGGGTGCTCGTGTATCCCCAAGGACATCGAGGCTACTAGCGCAGCAGTTTCGTGCACCGGCATCGGACCCGCGAACGACAAAGGGGTACGAGGATCTTCTTCCTTTGTTAATGTCTTGCCATTTCAATTATATCTTGATAAAATTCTGGCCATATACTGAGTGGATGTTTGATTAATATGGAATGCAGAGAGAATGTTGGGGTTTTCTCATTCTACTTTGGGGTTTAAATTCTAACATTTTTTTTATATCGATAATGTTTGACATGGAAAATCTATAAAAACTTATTGTATATATGGTATTATGTAATAATTTGGATTCGTATGTTGTAACAAGAAAGGTATTATTTCAACTCCATAGTATTTACATACAAGGACAGATGAAGATGGAATTGTGCTTGGATTTAGGTTTTTGTATATGATATATATATTTTGGCATAATTTTGCTTACATCGCTTGAAAATATTAGACTCATCTATATGTTTTTTTTTATCATGTTTGTTTGATGCTCATATTCTGTTTTTAAGATCTTTTAAGTATTAGACTTTTGATGATCTTGACAAAGATGATTTTAAGATCTTTTAAGTACTAGACTTTTGATGATCTTGACAAAGATGATTCTTGTAACAAGCAAGGCCTTATTCTTTTAGGAATTGTTACATCTTTGAACAAATTTTGGCATTCTGTTTGGAATATCTTAAAAGTTCCTTGCATGACATCTTAAAAGTTCCTTGCATATCTTAAAAGTTCCTTGCATGACTTACATCTGCTATTGAAATTGAACTTGACATTGTAAAAAATTACTTAATGGAATGTTAGGGCTTGTTATGATCATTTTGTTCAGTTTTCTTTTTAAATTTGAATAAGAAGTTATAGGCAATCATATATACAGTTATACACCGTTTAGAAAATGAAGCCAGCTTTCTTTTGATAGATTAAAATTATCCCAAGCACAACCTTTTAGCAAATTCTTATGCAAATATACTTGTGTTAAACTAGGAAATTTCTTAACTTTAGATGGTGTTATAGCTTATGCTATCATTGATTCTCATTGCTATTTACATTAATCAACTTAAAAACATGAACAAAGCATAGTAAACACCTTTTTGCATTTTAGCATCTTCATAGATGAAGATCTTCCAAGCTAATATGCCTTTATTAATAATGCTATCATGGATGCTCACTGTGTGTGTATATATAGTTGGAAGAGAGACTAACATAATCGGTTTACTTACCAAGATGAGTGGTTAATTGAGTAGTCATCCTTCCTTGTACTCCTATGAGTTCATTTTATTTTATTTTTACTGAAAAATTTATGTTATTTCGAATGGGTTTTGGTTTTATCCTTATGCTTATGTTTCTACTCTTCCTTTATTTGATCCATGTGATGATATCCATGCCATTCTCATTCCTTAATTCTTGATCACTTTGGTCTATTTACATGCGTTTCTACTTTCTTCTTTGTCCTTTTCTTTTGGTGTATTAATCTTGTTAATTGATTGCTTAGGACGATTAAATTATACTACCTCCGTTCCATAATACATGTCCCTTTATGTTTTGGCACGGTTTTTAATGATGGAAAAACTCTATAAAATATTATTCTTTTAATTAATTTTTTTATACAATATGATACTTATTACTAATAAATATCATATTGTATAAAAATAATAATTAAAAAAATAATATTTTATAGAGTTTTTTGTTCATTAAAATGCGTGTAAAAAAACAAAAGGCCATGTATTATGGAACGGAGGGAGTAGTTATTAAGTGGTTGAGATTATAGTTTGATAATACGAGTGAGATGGATTTTTTTTAACAACGGTAGAGCTTTCTTGATAGACAAACATAAATGTTGATAGATGCCAACTCAGAATCTGATTTGATCAAGTATATATTACTTGTTTTATTTGTGTTTATACTTTTTACTAATGACTGAGCTTGTGTTGATTTTTACGTTGAAATTATTTTGTCATTACTTGTGGATGAACCATAATCTCTACAATGTAGAATGTTTGAGAACTTGAGTTAATACTAATGTGAGGTTTTGTGCTTTTCTGTTGTAGATCACTTGTATGAGACTGATGAGATTCATGAAGTTTGTGATGCTACAGGATTGGACTTGTGAAGAACAATTTATTATTAGAAGGTTTTTATTTACTTCAATGGTGTGTTATAGCTGTATATATATACATTTATGTTTATCTTATGTAAAATACTTTGAGAGATTCCTTGTATTGAAGAATTATTGTTTGGATAAAGAAGAATATGATTTGTTAGTCTGTTATATGTGTGGATTACTGGATTTGTAATTTTTAGGTGAAAATGATCATCGTGGTTGGGAGGTGCACCACTTTCCACTATAGTCAAATAGCATTATTATTATTATTTTTTTTTAAAAAAGTCTTTGGTAACGGTTGTGCACCTTTTGTAATGGTTTGTATCTATGGTAACGGTTGTGGACCTGAGGTAACAGATATAGCTTGGAGTTATCAAACTGTTACAATAGGGTGTGTTGGCGTTACCATAGATCTATGGTAACGGCCTCTACTGTAGCGGAGTGAAAAGTGTTACCATAGGTCTATAGTAACACTTTTGAAGCCTAAGGTGACCGATTTGAGGCGTTACACAAGGTCAGATATTTTGTAGTGATCTATCTATATAATTTTAATACAATGGATGATATATTTTGTGAAGAAAAAAAAGCTTTAATTTGGTGGGCCACCAGCAGAAGCCAAAAGAAGGTAATTTTGAAGTGCGGGATGAAAGGTACGCTAAAAAGAGGGAAAAAAAAAAGCTCTTAAGAGGGAAAAGAGCTCTTAAATCCTGAAAATACGCTTTAAAAATCAAACATCTTACCTTTTCAATTGATGGAAGTATCTCTTAATGTTGTGGTCCTTGTGGATGAATATAATGTTGTCAAATGGGTAAATTAAAACGTACACAACACAAGATCACGTCTTATCGTTTGGTTGTAACGAAGGTAAATGTATAGTGTGGGCAGCCAAAAATACAAATTGGTGGAGTTGGGACAAACTAGATGAGCCACATGCCGATCATGGATCAGGCACGGAATCAGGATTACAATATTGGGTGGGCTAGTTTTACATATAATTTGGTTGCAATTCTGTAAAATACTCCCTCCGATCGGAAATATTTGATGTTTGACTTTTGTGCACGTAATTTTAGGAGCTAAAAACTATATAAAATCTTATTTATTTTAATTAATTTTTTTCATAGTTTAATATTTATTAGTAATAAGTACTAAATTGTAAAAAAAAAATTATTAAAAGATTAATATTTTATATAGTTTTTAGCTCCTTAAAGTACGTGCAAAAAGTCAAAACATCAAATATTTCCGATCGGAGGGAGTATATATATAAATGTATTAAGCAAATATTCATATCTGAATAACTAAATATTAATCAATTCATATATGATGAACGCAAAATGAAAAATAATAAAATATGCATCATTATCATATCAAATTTTCACCGTTGAAGAAAATATCCACTTTCCTACCAATTAAAATAATTGATCAACTTCATTTTCCCCTAGCCTCTAATCATTGCTCCCCGTTTTAGGATGGAGCTAATTTAGAGGGGTTGAGCATTAGATATGAATAATTATTGCCTTTTAAAATTTTACTACTATACAACTCCATCACTAAAATTACTATGAGACACATTTCAAAAGAATATGTCCATTGATTACTTTTGAATCTAACGTCTATAATTACGTTACATATTTCATCCTAAAATCCGTTTCAATAGAACCTTCACCTATATGTATATATGTATATATGTATATATGTATATATGCAGGCACGGAACTAGGATTACAATATTGGGTGGGCTAGTTTTACATATAATTTGAATTTGTGTATTTAAAAAAGCTAAATACCCATCAAATGATTAAATTAATCTATATTTTTATTTTATCTATATTTAAATTAGTGATAATAGAGGTTATATATACAATGGATGGTATATTTTGTGAAAAATAATTTAAATTTTTGCATTTAAGAAAGCTAAATACCCATCAAATGATTAAATTAATCTATATTGTTATTTTCTCTATCTATCTATATAATTTTAATACAATGGATGATATATTTTGTGAAGAAAAAAAAGCTTTAATTTGGTGGGCCACCAGCAGAAGCCAAAAGAAGGCAATTTTGAAGTGCGGGATGGAAGGTACGCTAAAAAGAGGGAAAAAAAAGAGCTCTTAAGAGGGAAAAGAGCTCTTAAATCCTGAAAATACGCTTTAAAAATCAAACATCTTACCTTTTCAATTGATGGAAGTATCTCTTAATGTTGTGGTCCTTGTGGATGAATATAATGTTGTCAAATGGGTAAATTAAAACGTACACAACACAATATCACGTCTTATCGTTTGGTTGTAACGAAGGTAAATGTAGTGTGGGCAGCCAAAAATACAATTTGGTGGAGTTGGGACAAACTAGATGAGCCACATGCCGATCATGGATCAGGCACGGAACCAGGATTACAATATTGGGTGGGCTAGTTTTACATATAATTTGAATTTGTGTATTTAAAAAAGCTAAATACCCATCAAATGATTAAATTAATCTATATTTTTATTTTATCTATATTTAAATTAGTGATAATAGAGGTTATATATACAATGGATGGTATATTTTGTGAAAAATAATTTAAATTTTTGCATTTAAGAAAGCTAAATACCCATCAAATGATTAAATTAATCTATATTGTTATTTTCTCTATCTATCTATATAATTTTAATACAATGGATGATATATTTTGTGAAGAAAAAAAAGCTTTAATTTGGTGGGCCACCAGCAGAAGCCAAAAGAAGGCAATTTTGAAGTGCGGGATGGAAGGTACGCTAAAAAGAGGGAAAAAAAAGAGCGAGGTTTCGAACCCAAGACTTGAATGCATCAGTCTTTACTCCCAACCAAATGGGCCGTTCAAACAACATGATTCATCCTTACCTATATTATACATATTATTAATAAAATGGGGTGGGCTGCAGCATATACCAGCCCACCCCTAGTTCTGTCCCTGTATATATGTATGTGACTCGGAATACACACAACTATTAATTACGGTTTAGTCTTTTGATCTTCTCACACACTCTGCACTTGCGTACTTTAGTTGGTTTAATTGTTTCTCACACACCACACACACACACTTTCTTAGAATATTGGGGCACCTCCCCACTTAAGACCTGTCGCACAAATATTAAATGAATCCACGACTTTGAAGTCAAAATAATTTTACCCGATGGTTTCACATATCCCCATACCTCAATTATTATGAAATAACTAACACTTTATTCATAATAGCATCCAATAAAAAACAAACACTGTCTGTGGAACCACTTGATAACACTAAAACAACGAGAGTACGACCAATAGGAAAGTGAACTAAGGTTAAAAAGAACGACACGAATGACAAGGGAAAGATGCAACTAGAAGAAGCGACGCAAAACCCTTCCGCCTGGGTTGTCAGATGCCGACCTCTTTCTAAACTGAGGAGCTCTTGATGCTGCGTAGTGTTCGTGAAGGTTTACTACCCCACGATGAAGGTCTAGCTTAGCTTCGTAAAGGAGTGTCTGCTCTCTTCTCTCCTTCACCATGATTTGTTATACTTTTATTAAAAAACATAGAAGCAAAAATATCCTATCGTATCCATCGTATCCGATTCAGTAGGAGTAACGAATCCCGTATCCATACCCCATTTCAAATCGAATCTCGCATCATGTAACACTACTACAAATATAGTCATTGATGACATTTAAAAGATGGCGTTTTTAATAAAATGCCATTAAAAATACCTTTTATGGCGTTTAAATGTAAAAACGCTATAAATTTTTAGAACGCAATTTATTTATGGCGTTTACAAACGCCATCAAATCTATGACGTTTATAAAATGTCATGGTTCTTAATTGCAAAATTTATAAACTAATTTATGGCGTTTTATAAACGCCATAAATTTTATGGCGTTTATAAAACGTCGTGAAAATGGAGGTAATTTATTCATTCTCAAATCCACCCCCTTTATGTGGAGAGATCTATTGTTTACTCCCGTCCTCCATGCCTCGCCTCTTTCTCCCTGAACGCATAAGAGGGGCAAGCTCTCTCTCCAGATCTATTGCCTCTCTCTCGCCGGCAAGCTTTTCCATGGCGAATTCCTCGGCCAAACTCAAGCCACTATAGACGTCCGCCGCCTCGCCAGGTCCTGCTCCTCCTCTGCCTTCGCCGCCAGGACTCGCTCCCACCTGGTTTCCGCCGGCATTGAACTTTGTTTTTGATGTTACAATGCTTCTTAGAAATTTGTTGTTCAAATCATTTATGTGAATTGATGTTGTTTGTTCTCTCAGTTTAGGGTTCGATTTGGATATTTGCAGGGTTTTTATCATTCCTCCTGATTCAAATCTTCAGATCTGCTCTGTAGCTTTTCCTCTTCGATTTCGAATCTAGCTTCTCCTCTTAGTGGTTGATGTTGAAGATCTATTCTTCCATTCTTGAGTTGAAGCTTTCCAGATCTACGCTTCTTCTGCCAACGAGCTCTCTTGTGCGATTTGGCTAGAACTGACGGAGTTTGAGTTATTGGGTGAGGGATTCTCTTGTTTTTCTTATTCTGTATCTTGTTCTCCTTCTCTCTACCATCTATCTGGATTTTTCGGCTTTGTGTTGGTTTGACAGGTTCGACGATGAAGCAAGCCGAAAGAAATTGGTTGTCTTGAGCCTACATTTGGAGAAGTTTTGTCTCTTTCTTACTCTTGATTTAACCAACTATTTTGTGTGTTTCATCTATCGATTTTGCTGATTTTTTTTTACTTTATTAATGGAAACCTTCCTGAATTTCATGGTTTATTATAGAGTATTGACTTGTGTGTGAACAACTTAGAGAGTGCAAGGGTTTGAACTTCAAAACCTTTTTCGTGGAGGATTTGATTTAATTTCTAGCAATTTTAGTTCAATCTTTGGTATCTTGGAAATTTGTGTTTGTAATACAGTGATAGTAGGAACATTTCATATGATATTTATGTATATGGATAGATTATAGATGTTGAATTATGAAATCATCATTTGCACTTTGTCCTTTGCAACTAGTTTCTATTAATTATTGGGTATGATGAATAAGAAGATTGACTACAATACACGACCTTTTTCTTGCTTTCTGTATGATGAGTAAGAGGTAATGAAACCAGCTATAGTTAACAGGCACATATATAGTCTGTTAAAAAAAATAGTAATACAATATATAGGTCAACAGCTGGATAGTAGGTAATTAAACTTAATTAATAAAAGAGAACTTCATCTATCATGAATTCATGGTGAAATTCATCTAGGACCCAAAATATGTATAATTTGTTGTGTTTATATATATCTGCAATGTATCTTGATATGATTATCTAGTTTGACAGAAAATGAAGGTAGAGCAGTGATAAAAAGGAGAAAGGGAGAAAGTAAACAGGGAAATTGAATGCAAGTTTACATACCATTTTTAATTTTGTTGGTGTTGTGAAGTCAGTTTGGTGAACGAATTTGATACCATGTTTGTTTATAACTCTCTAAAAATATCTTACTCTATGGTGGTTGTGTCTTCTGGTTATTGCTACAATGGAACCATTTCTAGCTAGAAAGTAGAATTTATATATATGGCCCTTTTTTGTTCTTTGTCGGTTGTTTGATATGGATACATGATGCTTGCTATGTTTTCTTAGCATAATGCTCCATATGTATGCAAGAAGGATGGCATTGTTCTTTAGTGTCCACAAGTAAGTCTCTAGTGTGTCTCAAATTTGACATTGTGAGTCGCTAGAATTGGTTTATGGGTCTCTAACTGTATGAGATAGTTAATGTACTTGATATATTGCTTGACGCATGTAGCATGCATTTATCATGGGTGAGAGTGTTAAGTCCATTGAGAGTACTTATTCTTGGTAATCTAAATTAGTTATTGGTTACTTGCAGATCTTCCTTCAAAGAATGAAACCAATGGATACATATTTATTCATGCCAAGGGTGGACTAAATCAACAAAGAATTCATGTATGATCCTTCTTCTTCTTTTTTTTTTTACTTTTCTCTTGCTGCATTTGTCTTTTTAGATTCCTCTTGTTTCATTTTATTTTCAATTGGAGTGCATAATTCACAGGTTCTAAGTGTGATTATGATTTTATCCGTATCATATCAAAGGGTTCATTGACATTTTAACTATATTCATGGTGCTGTTTTTTTATATAATTTTGCTTATAGTTATGTGTTTTTGTCACTTTCTAGTACTTATGTATTATATGCTATTTTTGTTGGAACTTTCAATAGATGTTGAATCATTATACTAAGTTGCTTTCAGAAATTGATGTTAGTTTAATTTTGTTTGCAGATATGCAATGTTGTGGCGGTAGCCAAAATTATGAATGCTGCTCTTATATTACTAGTGTTGAAGCAGGACCAAATCTGGAAAGACCAAACGTGAGACACCTCCACCTGTATTGCTAACTTATCTTATTAGAGAATTTTGTAAAAATTAGAGAGTTTGAATGAGTTCTTGTAAAGATTAGATTGGTTATGTACTTGTATTGTGTATATTGGATTGGTGTGTGATGGTATGGAAGCTCAGGGATTTATACAGAAAAATTAAGAGGGATTTTAATTCCCAATTTTTTTTTTTTTTTAAATACAAACTAATCCATGGCGTTTAAAAAACGTCATGGATTATATTGTCCAATTTTATTTTAAAAAATATGCGTATTCATCCATGGCGTTTTTCAAACGCCATGGATTTTATGACGTTTAAAAAACGCCATGGATTTTATGGCGTTTACAAAAACGCCATTAAATTAGAACCAAAAGCACGGCGTCACCTTAGACGGCGTTTGGGGATGGCGTTTAAAAACGCCATGGACTCATTTCTATGGCGTTTTTCAAACGCCGTCAAAGACCTTGTTTCTACTAGTGTAACATTGAGTAGTCCACCTTTGGATCAATGTCCTTCTCTTGCTCCCACTCATCCTTACAGATATGCTAATCTGCTCCTTTGGGTATGAACTATCACGAAAATTCTTATTTATAGATTGAGCAATCTATGAACACTTGCATGAAATATGAATTCATTGCCTCCTCACATGTTTCATTCTCATTGAGCTTGACATATTTTGGCCAATCCAACAAGGTATTAAAGTCTTCTTGACAAATCTATGATCTTATGGGAAAAAGACCATACGCAAATCAATTTTTCAAATTTGATGGAAAGCGATCATAGCTTAATTTTAATATGTAGACACTATCTTAAAAAGTTCATTTGTTGAAGACACCCATTCTCGGATAGTATTTCTTTCCACGAAGAAGACTAGCTATATTCTTTATGGCTAGTGGCACATTTGAACACTTCTTCATAATCTCCCGTCCAAGACTAGTCCAACTTTGGACGTCATTCTCTTGTTTCTTAGTAAAGACTCTTTTTTTTGAACAACTCCCATGACATGTTTGATAGCCCATTCAATGTACAAATTTTGGATTTATCATTTTCAAATGCCGTTTAATTTGGTAGTGACAATAATCTTGCACCCATTTGCACCGCTGCCTAACAATGACATTATCAAATCATATAGCAAGATCGTTATCGGAGACATCATCCAACACAAGCTTGGGCTGCTTGGGGTTTTCCTTCATGTAGACTTTTGTTTCTTTCCCCTTAGAATGAGAAAATTTGTATAGCTCAGGTGTGTTTGTAACAGAACAGCTAAATACTCTGATGAATTAACTCATTCTTTACTTCAACTTTGTATGAATTTCCTCTGTTTGACGAATTCAGAATTTCAGAAGCTGAAGTTTACAAGACATGTCAACCGAAAACCTTACCGACACAATGTGGCGACTCAATCCTGACTTGGAAACTTCGTGACATGCCTAGAGTACACCATGTAACAGGGATGAAAGCGACCGCACTCAAGTTCAGTGCAGATGAAAAAATTCAGTTGCCATATCTGCAATGAGTAACCAACAAAGCACTGTTAGCTATTGTTTCAATTGCACATATCAGTA
Source organism: Persicaria tinctoria (assembly GCA_037127255.1). Classification (NCBI taxonomy): domain Eukaryota; kingdom Viridiplantae; phylum Streptophyta; class Magnoliopsida; order Caryophyllales; family Polygonaceae; genus Persicaria; species Persicaria tinctoria. The sequence continues at coordinate 10,068,499 of JBANSL010000007.1, read as the reverse complement.
AACCTCCTCATCCCCCTTTTATTATCCTTAGCACATTGGATGAAGACATTCAGAAGGTTCACTGACACAGGTTCAATTGGTTATCCATAGTGTCAAGTCCTGACCTTCTTATGTTACGAAGGCCACGACTTCGACACTATGGATAACCACCACGTATATGCAGAATCAAATAAAATAAAAGAATTGATAAGATTATCTTTACTTTCCCTTCTTCAAACCTATACAGTTTATAAAGATTCAGCTTTCCAAACAATCATTAAATTTGACGAAGGCATCCATCTTTTTATTCAACGTGTGGGAAAAGGAATTACAGATGAACTTGTAAAAGAACATATACACAATGAGAAATACAGCAAACAGTAATACAGTATCCATCTAGATGATTTCAAGTTCAATGTATACAGATTTCCAGGCACAAAGATGGTCTCTGCAGAAGATCACAGCAAACATTGATACCCAATACGAACTTCAATGGCAATAGTGGCCATACCAGCAGTGCTTTCCCCGCCCCATATGCCCGTCTTCCCCATCCCCACGGCTATGGATCCACCACAGAAGGTTCGAAAAGGAGTTGCCATCATCAAAGCCCTTCAAGTTCCTGATATGCTCAAGAGCACTGAGTTTATCGTATGTCCCTTCCAACGTGTACACGAACCCTTTCCAGCCCTCTCCCACTCCTTCCCTTTGTAACGCCGGTAAAGTCCAATTCACAAGATCTCTAGTGAAATCTGGATCCGGGAACAACATCTCGGTGATGGGAAGTACCGGTAGAACCTGAATCCCCAGCCTACATTCCTTCCAAGCAGGTGGAGCGAACCATAACCCGCTGTCCCTCTTGTTAGCCCATAGCACGCCCAAGACCTTGTTCGCGTTGCTGAAGTCGTCCTCGTACATGTTCTCCCCCCGTCTAACGTGCCACCAGGTCTGCGCTGCCTTCATTTCAAGGGCTGCAAGCGTCGACCCCATGGTAACCAGGTGGGTATCTCCGTAGGCTAATCCCATCAGGGCAGCTGAGTAGTAGGCGTTCACAGCTTCGCTCGTGCTCTCCTGGTTCCTCCCATCTGCAAATTCTGTCAACCCGCTAGCCCAAGAATGCAGCTTGTACACGTCGAAACATCTCAGCCTTGTAGAGCTAGAACTGGCCTGTCTACCCAAGCTCATGAAATCCGCCATCAGTGCGTAAGCCTGGGGTCTGTACTTCCTTCCCCAAGCAGGATCAATCTTCGCGAGCACAGCAATCGCATAGAGAAAATAGCCCAAATGAAAATGATGATCATTGTACATCCCAAACCCGAAATCAGCACCCGAATCCATAGACCCTTGCTTGGTCAAAAGCCCGCCCCATGTCGGATCATACATGAAGCCATTAGCATCCAAGCTCCCTTCCAACCATGGCTCAATCGTATCCTTCAAGAACTTCCTAACTCGAGGAATTGCATCCACATAATCCACTTCCTCCGCGATCAAAGCCAGCCTCGCCGCCCTAGCTATCAATTTCCCATAGAAGTATGACGAAGTCGTTGAGATTGCTGTCGAATCAAGTCCTTCTACATCCTTAGAGAGAGCAGACACAATCTCTGGGAACGAGTCTTCGCTAACTCCCTGTATTGAATGCCACGTTACTGACACCGAATCAACATTCATCCTCCATGAATCCCCAACAACACCAACGAGATCACCATCGATGCTCTTGTAGCGAAAATCATTCAACACAGTAACATCATTACAAGATAACAGTTTTAAATGGAGTGGATGAGCAAGCAATAACAGATCACCCCAACCCCTCTTCTCCCACCTATACTCAACCGAGAAAGGGTTTGTGAAATGAGCATGACCTGAAATCGGATAACAGGAGCTGAATCGGTCCAGCACGGGTTCATACTGGGCGTCGGAATTGGGCAGCACGGCAATCCGGATCACACCGGAGAACGAATCGGAGGTCATCGATGAGATGTCGTGGGTGAAATTGATCGGCGAGGAGGCGTAAATCAGCCAGGTCTGATTGTTATTGAGCTTGATTGTGTACTTGGTGTTGGAGGAATTGGGGGAAAATGAAATGATGGCGTGGATAGTGGAGATGGAGAGATTGGTACCTGTAACGACGGAGCAAGTGAGGAAAGGGCTGCCGCGGACGAGGAAGAACCGGAGATTGGAGGAAGGGAGATCGACGGTGACGCTGAGATCGGTGAATGCGGAGATGACATGACGGGATTGGGGATTAGGATTAGGGTTTCCGGAGGCGGCGATGGTGAGATCGGGGTTGAAGATCTGGTAGATGAAGGAGGTGTTTGCGAAGCGGGATGGATAGGAGAGGGAGAGGGAGGAGGAGGAGAGTTTGATGAGGTAGGGATGGATGTATTCAGGTTGATCGCCATTTTTGACGACGAAGTTTTGGAAGAAGGAATTGGTGGGGAGAGGGGAGGAGAGGAGGTCGCGGGAGAAGAACAGGGAGGGGTCTGGGAGGACTTTTGATTGCGCTGCCGGAAATCGGAATGGGAACGTCTGTTTGTTATTCGCCGGCGGCGGCATGATCGATTCTTCCGGCGCCGGTAAAAGCTGTTCGATCGGCGGTGGCGGGCTCGGCGGTCGGGCTGGACGGGAGCGCCTTCTTCTGAAGGGACGGCGGATTTCTCGTTCGACCTTTTTGAAGAAATTAACCATTTTTAAATACTATAAATAGGGGAGTGGATAATTAAATAATAATATAATTAATTTAATTAAAAATATAAAATTTTGTATTTTTTCGGATGGAGTGACTTGAAAAAAGGGGGAGGTTTTGACTGAAAGTTTGATCGGAAATTGGAGATAAGATAAAGGGGTTTTGGAGTAGGTGGGAGTTGTTTGGATTGGAAGGGATGAATAAATGGTTCAAAATGATGCTTTGGCTTTGGTTTTAGTTTTGGTTTTGGTTTAGTTTAGAGTTTTATCAAATATATGGAAAGTTTGCAAGGTATGGTTGCAATTTTGTGACTTGTGAAGTGTGTGTGAGACAATAAGTAAGGAGTTGTTTGGATTGCAAGGCAATAAGGCATGTTGTTAGGGTAGGGGTAAAGTTGGATCATATATTATGTACTTGTACAGAATTGCACAATGCACCCTCGCCACGAGGGAGTACAAGTTTCTTTTCCCCTGGAAGAAGTTGTCTTACTATATGACCTATCTCGAAAGCCTTGTTAAGTATACTAAGGTTTCGGTAGTGTGAGTAGACTATAAAGCAGTGACGGATACAAGATACAAGAGTGGGTTTGTATGGGTTCAAGTCCACTCCAAATCCAAAAAAAATATATGAAATACTTCATCCGTTCAACAATACATGGGTTTTTAGAGGTAAAATTTTGTCCAATAATAGATGATCTTTTATGTTTTCTAGGTAGGAAGTTATACTCCCTCCGTCCAACAATACATGGACTTTTAGATGTAAATTCTTGTCCAACAATAGATGATCTTTTAGGTTTTCTAGGTAAAAAGTTGTAATGATTTGTATTGGTTTGTGTGTTGTTGACTTTTTAAAATAATTTGATTGGTTAAAATGTGTAGTGGATGTTAAAAAATAATAAAATTTATGAAAAAGTTAGTGCAATGATGATGTTTTTTAAAAGTAAGGTGTTTTATTAAAACTTGTGCAAAATGCTAAAAGGCAATGTATTTTTGGACGGAGGGAGTATTGATTTGTATTGATTTGTGTGCTGTTGACTTTTTAAAATAATTTGATTGGTTAAAATGTGTAGTGGGTGTTAAAAAATAATAAAATTTATGTAAAAGTTAGTGTAATGATGATATTTTTTTAAAGTAAAGTGTTTTATTAAAACTTGTACAAAGTGCTAAAAGACAATGTATTTTAGGACGGAGGGAGTATAATTTTTGAAGACTCCGCCAGTGCTATAAAATAAGGTCAGAATATATGCATTGTTGAGCAAAAAAACTTAACTCAGTGGACATATATATGGCCAGTTTATAAACACTTAAAAAACAGGTTTCGGTATCGGTAATGTTTCTTCGTCGTATTCGATGTTCTAAGCTTTTTAACTTTCTCATGAAAAAAAGGATATAATTACAAGAAGAAATAGTGAAATCCAAACACTATTTAAGTGTTAACCAAACATTATTTAAACATTTATATTTATAATTGCATTATATATTATAATGCATTCTAATTTGGTAATCCAAACACACTTTGAATACTTGTATACATTACATCGATCCTAACTCCTAAGGTATCTAAAAAAAACATTTGCCTTCCTTTAGGATTGTTAGGTAAATACGAGTAACTTGAATTTGACTTGATAAAAACTCAAACCGAGCTTGTTCATTTTCTAAACGAGCTGATATTGAGCATATTTAAGCTCGGTTCAAAGCTCGGCTCGTTCGAATGAAACTCGAATAGCTCAAATTTTATGGAATTTCTAAAAAATTCTTTAAGTTACTGTATAATAAGCAAGTAGAACTGCTTAAGGCTCGAAAAAAAAAAACTTGGCTCGACCTCGTTCATTTATTAAATGAGACGAATATGCGCACATTATCAAGCTCGAGTTAAAATTTAGGCTCAACTTGAGCACATGCGTATCCTAAATAAACTAAATTATGAACAAGCAAATATTCGGCTCATTCCGCTCGAATAACATGACTACCTTCCTTCCATACTTCCCAATTGTAATCAATTGTTTTAAGTTAACTCCAACCTTATTAGACTTAGAAGCCAAACCAAATACCTCTAAATTAATCAAATCTATTTAACCTTAATTTCCAATCCAAACAAGGGGATTTCCCGCTCTATTTCTTCTATTTAAACCTTCCAAAGTGCAACTTTCCAATACATACATCTCCCACCGGCGAATTGAAAGATGAAGCCGCCGACGCCCCCTTTCGTGTTTCCGATAGCGAAATCGAAGGTCCTTCCGGACCCATCCCGCTTCTTCTCCGCCTACCTCCTCTCCTCCCCTCTCCCCACCAACTCTTTCTTCCAAAACTTCACCCTCCAAAATGGCGATCAACCCGAATACATCCATCCCTACCTCATCAAACTCTCCTCCTCCTCCCTCTCCATCTCCTACCCATCTCGGGTGGCAAACTCCTCCGTAATATCCCAAGTCTACGTCCCCGATTTGACCATCACTAGCTCCGGAAACCCGGCCCCAAAACCCCAAGACCGTCACCTCATCTCCGCCTTCAACGACCTTAGCGTCACCGTTGATCTCCCTTCTTCGAATCTCCAGTTCTTCCTCGCCCGTGGCAGCCCTTTCGTCACTTGCTCGGTCGTTCGTCCTACAAATCTCTCCATCTCAACTGTCCACGCCATCCTTTCGTTTTCTTCCAATACCTCCAAGACTAAGTACACCATCAAGCTCAACAACGATCAAACATGGCTTCTTTATGCCTCGTCTCCCATCAATTTGGTCCATGATATCTCCTCGATCAGCTCGGGTTCATTCTCGGGTGTCATTCGGATCACTGCCTTGCCCAATTCCGACGCCCAAAACCAGGCCGTGCTAGATCGTTTCAGCTCTTGCTACCCGGTCTCCGGCCAAGCGTTGTTCACAAACCCTTTCACTTTGGAGTACAAATGGGAGACGACAGGGCGAGGTGATCTCTTGTTGCTTGCACATCCACTTCATCAGAAGCTTCTATGTAGTGGAAATTCTGTGTTGAATGATTTTCGGTACAAGAGCATCGATGGCGATCTCGTAGGTGTCGTTGGGGATTCATGGACGATCAAAGTCGATCCGTTTCCAGTAACTTGGCATTCTATCAATGGAGTAGCTGAAGACTCATGCCCCGAGATTGTCTCTGCTCTGTCGAATGACATCGAGTCGACTCTCGATTCTAAAGCAATCTCGACGAATTCATCCTACTACTACGGAAAATTGATTGCTAGGGCGGCAAGGCTGGCTTTGATTGCAGAGGAGGTGCGGTATACAGACGCAATTCCTCGAGTTATGAGGTTCTTGAAGAATACAATCGAGCCGTGGTTAGAAGGAAGCTTCGAGGCTAACGGCTTTGTGTATGATCCGACATGGGGAGGGCTTTTAACCAAGAAAGGTGCTATGGATTCGAAAGCCGATTTCGGGTTTGGAGTGTACAATGATCATCACTACCACCTCGGTTACTTTCTCTATGCGATTGCGGTCCTTGCAAAGATCGATCCAGCTTGGGGAAGGAAGTACAAGCCCCAGGCTTACTCGCTGGTGTCGGATTACATGAGCTTGGGCAAACAAACCGACTCGAGATACACGAGGCTGAGGTGTTTCGACTTGTACAAGCTACATTCATGGGCTGGCGGGCTGAGGGAGTTTACCGACGGGAGGAACCAGCAGAGTACAAGCGAGGCGGTGAACGCCTACTACTCGGCTGCACTGATGGGCTTAGCCTACGGAGATATCGAGTTGGCTTCCTTGGGTTCGACGCTAGCAGCCCTAGAAATGAAGGCAGCACAGACATGGTGGCACGTTAGAGGAGGCGAAAACATGTACGAGGGCGTCTTCAGTGACGCGAACAAGCTTGTGGGTGTGCTATGGGCCAACAAGAGGGACAGCGGACTTTGGTTCGGGCCGCCGGATTGGAAGGAATGCCGGGTTGGGATCCAGGTGCTTCCGGTGGTTCCGATCACGGAGGTGTTGTTTCCGGATCCGGTGTTGGCTAAGGAGGTTGTGGATTGGAGTTTGCGGGCGTTGGAGAGGGAGGGAGTGGAAGAAGGATGGAAAGGGTTTGTGTATGCAATGGAAGGGGTTTATGATAAAGGCGGTGCTCTCGACCATGTCGGAAGCTTGAAGGGGTTCGACGATGGTAACTCGCTTTCGAACCTTTTGTGGTGGATCCATAGCCGTGGGGATTAAGATCGAAAAACACATATATGAATTTGTAATACCTTTGTATAGCATATTTATGCTTAATAATAATGGATGCTTTCATAAATTCTAATGCTTTGTGTTAATAAAGTGATTGCTTCCATACAGTTGTACTCTTTTATTACTACTCCGTATTTAATAGTATTGGATTAAGTTGAGTTTTGTCGGTCGATACTCAAGACATTCCACGTTAATTTGGCGCAAGTGTTCGTCACATCAATCTCTCTTTTGTATGATTTCCACATGAGGGAGACATCTGCACGATCAAAATATTGCAAACCACACTGTGGCGGCTACGAAAATGAAAACCCTAGAAAATTTTGTGGTTTTAGTTTTGAAAACCGTAGGAATTTTGACGACCACGAAGTTGATTATCGTGAGTTTGTTACGGTCTCAGTTTGTTAAACAAAAAAAAAAGCCCAAAAAAAGGCCTAAATTTCGGCAACCACACTTCTGAAAACTGTGGGAGCTTTGGCACGCCGGCGCATATTCCCGATGACCCTAGGTCTGCTTCCCCCTATCTGTGAGATTCCCATCACACATCAGCCAACCACAGTTCCGTAAACTGCGAGAGATCTCCTCCTTCCTGATGACCATAGCCCTGGCGTGCCCTGCCGTGTAGGCCTGCTGGGTAGTCATGCGAGATTCGGCCAAGCGGTGGTGGCCATTGATCTGCAAAGTCCTTCCTCTTTCATCCTCATTCCGGCCTCAAAAAACCAAACCGTAGAGTCCTTCTTCCTCTTTCATCCTAATTCCGATAACCCCTAAAAAACTCCACACTATTTGTTCATCTCCCAACCATGAAGTGGAAAGGATGGAAAGGAGTATTACGCCTGCGAGGTGGAGCCGGAGAGGGCGAGTCGGGCCCGTCGATTGACCCTCGTGTTCAGCATATGAGCGAGGTTAGTTTTGGTTTAATTTATATGATTTTATGTGATATTGCATGTGTAATTATATGATTAGTACTTAGGTGAAATCAAAGTTTAAGAAATGGAATTTTTAAGTTGTTATCAATTTTAGTATAAGTGTAGAAGATAAGAAAATTTTAGTCTTGATGAGTTGAAATTTATGTTGTTACCAATTTTAGTATTAGTGTAGAAGAAATGAAAATTTTAGAATTAGTTTAAGATATGAAAATTTTATTGTTGATGAGCGAGGGCAGTTGAAATTAAAATTTTAGTATTAGTAGTAGTCTTGATGAGTTGAAATCAAGATTTTATGTTGTAACCAATTTAAGTATTAGTTTAAGAAAAGAAAATTTTATGAGTTGAAATGAAATTTGTTGAATTGGAAATATTAGTTGGAAAAAATTGTGAAGAAATTGTAGTATTATTGCTTAAGTATTTATGTGGAATTTTAATTTTATATGCAATTTTAAGATTATTAGGTGAAATTAAACTTTAAGAAATGAAAAAGTTAGTTGTTACCAATTCTGAAGAATTGGGATGATTTGTGTTTATTTATTGTTTATGAATGACAATGTTTTGAGGGTAAGTAGTAGTTAAAATAAAATTTAGGGAATGAAAAAAATAGTTGTTAAAAATTGTGAAGAAATGAAACTTAAAATTGTAAGTGGAACTTAAACCTAAGGTGCAATGTCATGCATATATATTAGTTTAAAGCGAATATTTTATATGAACTCGCGAATAAATTTGAAAGTGATTAGTTATTGGAATGTGTATGGGTTGATTAAATTTGAAAGCGAATAGTTTATATCAAATTTGAAACAGACACTGAGACCAGGCCCGAACTTGAGGCGAGGTCCAACAGGTCGTCGCTTCAGGCCCAATAAATGTAGGGGTCTATATATATATATGCAGACTCATAGGAGTAGACGCGCAGTAAAGTGTAAATGTCAATAAAAAAAAATCAATGCTGCAACAAAGCAAAAAAGAGAGAGAACGTGGAGCAGTATGGCCCACTAATTATTTTAACTTTTCCCCACTATTTCTTTTCTTTTTAGCTCTGTACTCTTCCTCTAATTTTTTAACTCTACCCCCACTTTTCCCTTTCAAATTTTCTTTTTGTGAATTGTCCAATCTTGGAAACATAATCGATCTTCAGTGAGTAGGTCAACATCCATCTCGCACCTTAGATTGTTCAGCTCAACCTGATTTGGGTTTATATACTCAGTGTCATCGGTGTCCTCCTCAACAGTGATAATTGTACTCCAAACTAGGGCTGATATACGAGCCTACGAGCTCGAGTACTAGCTGCTCAAGCTCAAATCCTATTCGAGTATATTTATATGCTCAAGCTCGGCTCGCGAGCTTGATGTAGAGCTCGAGCTCGGCTCGTTGAGCTCGTTTGTTCTCGAGCCCGAACTCGAGCTCGAGCTCGTTAAGCTCGGTTGGGCTCGTTACGAGCTCGAGTAATGTCAAATTCACTATCAACACAAATCCAATTTTAGTTTAGAAAGCAATTGACCAAATGAAACACACAAATTCTCCAATCATGAAAAATTGGTAGTATTTTGGAGAGAAATTAACGCAGCAACAATATAAGATTGAGAGATTGAGAGATTGAGAGATGAAATTAACCTAATGGGAGATGAAATTAATTCAGTAGCAAACATAAAGCTTACAAACAGCAACATTAAAAACATATAAGAAATCAAATAACCTAAAGAAATAAAAAAACCTGAAGTGGATTGAATCTATAAAGAGGAAGACAAGAGGGAAAAAAATCAGCCAGTGGAAGCAAGGGAGGCCGAGCGGAAGCGTAGGTGAACCACGTCTGAGGACGAGCAAGGAAGCGAGCCGCTGCGATTGATGGAGGACGAACCAGCAGATCTAAGGACGACGAGGGGCAGTGAGATTGGAGGCGGCGGGCAAGAGAGGACGACGACGACAAGGGGTGACCCAGATCCGAGGACGATGAGGGGCGGCGACGAAGGGCGACCCAGATCTGAGGACGAGGGGCGGCGACGGAGGGCGACCCAGATGGCCAGATCTAAGGACGACGAGGGACATCGACGGAGGGCGACCCAGATGGCCAAATCTGAGGACGACGAGGGGCGGCGACGAAGGGCAACCCATATGGCCAGATCCGAGGACGACGAGGGGCGGCGACAGAGATTGAGGCGGCGAGCGAGAGAGGATGAGAGAGTAAGCGTCTAAGCGAGATGAGAGAGGCGGAGGGTTGACAGCGAAAAGGAAATGAACGGGGAGAGGCGGAGGGTTGGAACATATAAAACCCTAGGGGTATAATAGTAAATCCGAGCTCGCGAGCTACTCGAGCTCAGCTCGAGAATCGAGCTCATTTACAGGCTCAAACTCGGCTCATGTAACATTCGAGCGATCCCGAGTCGAGTTTTTATCGAGCCGAGCCCGAGTCGATCCCGAGCTACTCGGCTCATGTATCAGCCCTACTCCAAACGACTTGCCTCCAAAATGGATGAATTTGCCTAGGACGTAATGGTTGCCTAGTGGATGCAATTTCAATGAATTCATGAACACAAGGGACCCCATACGCATCCCGCCAGTGACGATCGTGACAAACGCCATCGTTGTTGGATGGTAGACTTCTTGACTTGTTGTAGTTAACTAACAAAAGGTGAAAACATTTTCGGGTGAACTTCTGCAGGAGCAGAGCAAATATTGTATTATTGGAAACATTGACCTCGATCCTTAATCTTGACTTTTCTAGGGATCCCTTGATCTGGTCAATCTGTTCCTTGATCATGGCGTCTATGTAGTTGGTGACATCAAAACACCCGCCGACAAATGTATTTAACATCGACTTCTGCTTTGAATGTGCAGACTCGCAACTGAATGATTTACAGATAATCAGTTTTAGTAATACTTAATATTGTACAAATAGTTGTATAATATCGATAATACAAAAGTGTAACACTTACATGTTCGTTGTCCGAGTCCCGAAGTGAGGGTAGCAATCAACCCATGCCCGAACAAGAGCCTCTTTGTGGTCCGTCAACCAAGTTGATTCTAAGTAGGCCATAAATCCCCATTTGGCCTCCCACTTTTCATGCATTGTAGCTAATCGACCCTCGTAACTTTCTTCCGTCTTGGACTCGAATAAGGCAAGGCAGTCGCTGTAAAATGCCTGTTGTCGAGCAGCTGAGTTTGTACAAATGTTGTAAACGTCTTGGACTCGATGTTGCACATTACATGCCACGGGCATAACATATGCTTCACTGTGGGAAACACACCTCATTGAGACCCAACTCGCGATCTGTAATGATCACATCTGGAAGCCTATGTCTGCACAAATGCTTTACTCTTCTCATTGCCCAGATGTAATGGTCCACATTCTCCCTAGCCATGAATACAAACGCAATTGCAAATGTCTTCTTCGTGCTTGTTATCCCTACAATCTCAAGTAACGACATCTGGTACCTGTGAAGTGCATTACAATATTAAGTACATTTCAACATCATATTAGATATTTCTAATTATAAATGATGAATATGGTTATTCTTACTGGTTCGTTTTATATGTTGTGTCCATGACGATGACATTTGGAAACAACCGCATAAGATGACGTGAGTCTGGATGTGATGATGCACGAAAAATAATTATTGATAGTCGTAATATCGTGAAATAAATAAGAAAACATAATCATAAATAAGGTTCACCGCTATATAAATAGAACCTTATCAGTATAAAAAATAGGCGAGTACGAGTCAAGATAGAGACTCAAGACGTCTACGGACGATAAACCATCCGCGGTTCCCGCATGCATGCAAGGATACGTGGCGTCCATGCCCACCTCCCACATGTCATAGGGCACTTGACACTTGGCAATGTGTGGCCTCCATGTGGAAGTGCATGTTTACACTATAAATATATGAGAGGGGGAATGGAGTAGAAGGTCGGTTCTCATGATATTCCTAGGGGCATAGACCGGGAATACAGGGGTTTACAAGCCTATCTGAGCGGGTTCGTCTCAACTTAGAAATGAGCCTACCAAGACACACCAATCAAATGAGCTCCAATCCAACCCACCTACATTACACAAGCCCAGTGATGAGTCCAATGAAGGGCCTACTGAAGAGCCCATTCAAAGCAAGGAGAAGACAAATTAGATAGCTGCTACACAGCTCAGCAATAGGAAGGCTCTCGAATCTCGATCCTGTAATCCTCTATATATATCATCCTGTATTTGTGTTGAAATTAAGCAATGAAATAGTACAATATTCACACCAGAGAATGCTCTTCAATCCACTTTCTCTATGGTATCGGAGCTGATTGGCTAATCGCCATCAAAAACCCATTTTTTTCCGTTCTTAAAACCCACTTTCTCTATGACATTTGGTGAGATCATCGCCCGAACAGTGGAACGAGCCGAGCACTAGGTCCGACGGCACAGGTTGAGGCCCCCATTTAGGGTAGACGATAGATAATAGGAGGAGGGGGGCTCCAGGTAAGATCGCTGACCAACTGAAAATCGACACGTGGCTCACCTCCCCCACGGGGACGTGGAAGGAGGTTCACTTTTCAAATGTGATTTCATCACTGGCGCCGTCCGTAGGGACTCCTCACGCTAAGGGGTAAACGAGATTTCCACACGCTAAGTTATGAATCATTTTTTGCATATTCCCATTCGTTTTCATGAAACATGACCATGAGTGGATAGGCATACATATGAGTAACATGCGTGCATATATATAAATATATTTGAAGGGGCAAATGCCTACATATCATTATACCAAGATGTATACGTAATTAAGTATACACGGACATTTTCGGCCACGTTCATCTAAGACCGCATGAGTCAGCCATCGACGTTGCCTTTCGGCCGCGTCCAGGTGTCTGTACAACTATGAGGGTCCTCAATCTCCTAATATGATTTCTTTTCCCACGCGACCGAAGCTTGGCCGTTATACAAAATTAAGGGGGAATTACAGTCCGGGGCCGTGGCTGGGTTTCCTCCTCGTAAATCCCCTCATTCTCTCTGGCCAGGGACTCCTCATGGCGACCATCGATAAAGACTCGCCGTTGAGGTTACGGGTAGGTTCGTTGATCCGTGGCTGGCCTAATCTTGTTGAAATCAGAGATGTGCTTCTCAACCTCCGTCAGCGGAGAACGGAAATAAGGGCATCTCAACCTCCATCCGCGGAGAATGAAAATAAGGGCAACAAGGACAGAACTTCGACGAAGCGAAAGACATTCGCAGTCGAGACTAAGTGGTGGTAGCCCAGGTAGATCCGAGAGGAATCTGTCCTCGCCGCTCTCTCAAATCGCATAGCTAGGGATTCCGGGGTGATCGATAGCAGGGCACTAAAACGCAAAGATAACAACGCGCGAGCCGCGGAGGGACCTCGACAAATCTGAATGTGCCAATCCTTGTAGATTCCAAGAAAAATGATAGTAATATATTTATTCAAGGTCATTCCATGCATGCTGTGAGAAGGACTGGCAGTCCGCGGACGGATTGTGGTACACGGTCAAGTTTGAGCAGCAAATCGAGATCCGAAAGTGATTCGACCCTGTCGTCACAATCAACGAACGAGGAGCAGCCGCGGTGGGTTTGTAAGTGGGCATAGAATGAATAGGATTCAAAGTGATTCTTTATATCCTAATATATATATATATATATATATATATATATATATATATATATATATATATATATATATATATATATATATATATATATATATATATATATATATATATATATGGTTGAGTTCAGGTTGCAAATGTCACCAAAAGTGAGAAAGGAAAGAAGCGATGTCATTGGTTCACGTGTGCAAAAGTAAATTAAAAATAGGTGACACGCGGATTCTCACAATTAATTAGTGACACCCACCCAAATTAATTAGTAACACATCCACTCTCACGCACAGACTAATTAATTGCACGCGCCAACTTTTTAATCAATTAGAAACTGTACGTACATGTAAAAGTGTTCACTTGAACTTTTAAAAATCATTTTTTGATATTTTCACTTGTTAAAAAAATATAAAAAATATAAAAAATATATATTTGGGTGTAATTTAATTTTATCTACACATAGACACCCACTTTGTATATGTTTTGTTGAAAAAAAAATTCACAAGAAGTGGTTCAGCAATTTTATTCACAGTGGTTCAGCAATTTTATTCGCAGTGATTCAGCAATTTTATTCACAGTGGTTCAACAGTTTTATTCACAGTGGTTCAACAATTTTATTCACAGTGAACCAATCTCTATTTAGCCACTGAACCAACCTATTTAGTCACTGAACCAACCTCTATTTAGTCATTGAACCAACCTATTTAGTCACTGAACCAGTCTCTATTTCGGCACTGAACCAACCTATTTAGTCACTGAACCAACCTCTTTTTATTCACTGAACCAACCTCTATTTAGACACCGAATCAACCTATTTAGTCACTGAATCAACCTCTATTTAGTCACTGAACCAACCTCTAGTTAGACACTGAACCAAACTATTTAGTCACTGAACCAACCTCTATTTAGTCACCGAACCAACATCTATTTACTCACTAAACCAACCCTTATTTAGTCACTGAACCAACCTCTATTTAGTCACCGAACCAACATCTATTTACTCACTGAACCAACCCCTATTTAGTCACTGAACCAACCTCTATTTATTCACTGAACCAACCCCTATTTAGTCACTGAACCAACCTCTATTTAGTTACCGAACCAACATCTATTTACTCACTGAACCAACCCCTATTTAGTCACTGAACCAACCTCTATTTATTCACTGAACCAACCTCGATTTATTCACTGAACCAATCTCTATTTAAGGTGCACCGTACGCTAATACTCCGTATTTGACCGACTGTACACTTATAATCAACAAATTTGAAAATGAAGAAACTCCACTATAAAGAAGAAAAAAACAAAATGAATTAATTGCAGTGTTCAATGTTCAGGTTAAGGAATTGGTTGACGGAAAAGTGGTCGACGGCGGCACTGGATCGCGGTACTAAACCCTGAACCACTTTGTATTAAACTCTTGAACCACTTGGTATTAAACCCCTGAATCACTTTGTATAAAAGCCCTGAACTGCTTGATATTAAACCCTGAACCATTACTCTCTATTTGATGAACCACTATTAATTATTAATAATTGTAAAATTTACAATTAAGTTAAAAGACTCCCACGACACTTCGAAACGAACCCAGAACTGACCGTAAACAAATAAAGACTCCCAAATTTGGGCACTACACATAAAAAAAAACAAGTCTAAGAGGAAATTATCCAAAGTGAAGCTTTCAATCGGCAAAGAAGGCCGGCAACTCTCACAAATTTCTTTCATGTGAAAATCTCACAAATGAACAACTGCATCCACTAATTCCTGAATTTCTTTCATGTGAAAATCTCACAAATTTCTTCTTTATGAAAATGATAAAATCTCACAAATTTCTTTATTCAACTCCACTCTTGATCTCAAACAAACAGGGCAAAATTCAAGTCGCAGCGGTGGCTGGTGAGGACGACAACGAGGAGGAGGAGGCTGCCGGTGCGCGCGTTGAAGGAGCCGGTTGAGGGACGCCGATTTCTTCGGCATCCTCCCTGCTTTCAAATTGGAGCTTCGAAATAGAAAGCGTCGACGTACAAGAGGAGCATGGGTTCGTGGGAGAGGTCGAAATCGGTGAGGGTGCTCGGAGATGGTGGATGCTACGGCGGGCGACGGTGGATGCTACGGCGGGAGAAGGGAGCAGATCTGGAAGATCTCCATGGAAGCCTAGAGCGAGATCTGGAAGATTGGAAAGAGAGTGAAAGAACGGTTATAAAGTTACCGCGTGAGGCTAAAAATCAGGCCTAATTTTTTTAATTATTATTTTAATAAATTCGACCAATGAGATCCCTTCTTTCTTTCTTACCGGCATATATATAAAAGCTTACCAAGGAGCGGACTGCTAGCCGCTCTATTTCGATTGTGTAATACGGCATGACTTGAGCGACAATAAAGGTCCTAGCTCGGCTCGACCTCACCTACGCTATGGTCGCTCGCGGGACAATCATGGCACGATTCTCCGGACTACGTCAAGCCTCCCATTGATCCTGAATTTAGCTCGCGTCTTGCCTCCCAGAAGAGTTAAATTTAGCTCGTGGCCTAGCTAACCATAGGCGAATATTGAGGGGACTTGGAAGAGGAGAAGGACACATGCGCGCTCGGTCTCACCTTGAATTTCAGAACCAATCCCTTGGTCACCAGGGACAACAGAACAACTCTGCAAAGCTCGAGCATAATGCGGCGACGATTGGGCTCGATCCAGACGCGTATGACTTTAATTTGACATATGATGGCTAAAACCGGGCGCACGAAGTCAGATGACAAGAGCTTGATCCAAAGGATATGGCCTGACCTTCTCGAAATTGTTATTTAAAAGAAATCAAAGGGGCATCAATGCTGCACAGGTTGAAAGTCCCGGTTCAAGCTAGTAGGATTTAATCCTATGAAATCAAATACTAAGAAAAACTAAAGCAAGTAGCCCCAGTGGCGGATCCTGAAGCGTTTAATTGAGGGGCGAAAAAAGTAATCTCTAATTTTTTTTTGAAAAAATCGACAATATTTGAAGTTTTCAGGTTTAATTATAGTATTAAGTTATGAAGTTTGAAGAGGGGAAGTATAGATTTGGATCGAGCAAGACAAGCAAACATGCAATCGACAAGCACAATGGACAAAAATATCGAACCAACACACAAGAGTTTTACGAGGTTCGGATCCGCGATCCTACATCCCCGGGGCCTCAAGAGTCGGCCCTAATCCACTATGATAATCAAAAGAATACAAGGGGGTTTGGACAAAGCCAAGTACAAAATACGCAAGTCTAGAACAAGATACGAAGAACAACAACTATACAAAACTAAAGGAAGAAGAACTCCCTTAGATTCTCAGATCTGAAGACACAGTTCCAGATCTGAGAAGGTAGCCCTCTGGGATGGCGGCTGAGACAACTAGAGGAGCCAGCAACCGTCGCACCACCTTGGAAACGCCGAGGAAGATGAGCTTCAACGTCCGTCCGAGAAAGGGGATCGAAGATCGCAAACCCTAACTCTGGAACTCTCTCTTCTCTCTCTTTCTCTTTGGAGCAAAGGTGAACAGTGAGTTGGACGACGACAGGCAACAAGAGCTCAAGCTTTAAATAGCTCAAACCCTAGATGAAACGCAGTGCATCGGATGAAGCTCAAACCCTAGAGCTCAACCACTTCTTTCCCATGGGCCGTGTAATGGTTTCCGAAAATGGGCTCGGATTGGGCTTGTACAAATGGTTAGGAGATCAGGCCAAATAGCCCAATTCAATCCAGTCCATCTATACTTAAAACCCAAATCCAGCTTAACCATAATCTAAACCTTATTACACATAACCTATAGTTATTGTATCATTACAAACCATATAATAAAAGATATTATACAACTTAGACAAATATACATATCTCAACAATTGCCCCCTATATTTTTCTAAGTCCGCTCCAGGCAGACCATCTCCTAGATGTGGATTAGGTAACCAAGTCCATCGTCGGCCCTCCATACCTGTTTGAGATCCTCAGCCTCCTTCATCTAAGTGAAGGAAATTCCTGCAAAACAAAAACTTTTCTCTAGGCACTATCTTAGTGGCAAAGTCAGCAGGATTATAGTTACCATCTATTTTCACAACATGTATCACATTATCCTCAACTTTTTCCTTAATGAAATGATACCTAACATCTATATGTTTGGTTCTTTCATGATACATGGGATCACGACACAAATATAAAGCAGATTGGTTGTCAATATGCAGCACAGTAGTATAAGTCTTCTTTTCAATCTCATGCAACAAACCCTGCAGCCATATGGCTTCTTTGCAAGCCTTAGTGGCTGCAATATACTCAGCTTTTGTAGAAGATAGAGCAACAATGGGTTGTTGCTGGGATTTCCAAGATATGCAATTCCCAGCCCAAGTGTAAACATAAGAAGTAATGGATTTCCTATTATCTTTGTTACTAGCAAAATCAGAATCCACATATCCATATAACTCATTTACAGAACTATGCTTAGCATAACACAATCTCAGCTTAGTAGTGCCAAACAGGTATTTTAAAAGATATTTCATGGCATTCCAATGTTTTTCACATGGATTAGACATATATCTACTTAGAGCACTGATGGAGAAAGCAAGATCAGGACGAGTGCAAATCATACAATATACATGACTGAGCCAACAGCAGCATCAAACGGAATTCTTTTCATTCTATAAGACTCAGCAGCAGATAAAGCATCATGATTTTTACTAAGGTCAAGATGTGAACCATGAGGAATAGCATTAGGAGTCACATCTTTAATATGGAATCTATCCAGAACCTTAAGCACATAGTCAGTTTGATCAAGCCATAGCTTACCTTTTCTCCTATCTCTAGTTATTTTGATACCCAGAATTCTCTTGGCAGGGCCAAGATCTTTCATATCAAAATGTTTAGCAAGTTCATGTTTAGTGGCATCAATATCAGTTTTGGATTTAGACATCAACAATATATCATCCACATATAACAGAACATATAGCACAGAACCAGTCTTATGACCTTTAAAATATAAGCAAGTGTCAAACTTACTCCTTTTAAAACTCAAACTTCTTCTCATGCATGTGTCAAATTTGATATTCCATTGTCTAGGTGACTGTTTGAGTCCATATATATACTTTTTAAGTAAGCATGCAAAGTCAGGTTTGTTCTTATTGACAAAACCTTGAGGTTGTCTCATATAAATGGTCTAATTTAAATCACCATGCAAGAAGGCAGCTTTTACATCCATTTGTTCCAACTCAAAGTTATAAACAGCAGCCATAGCAAGTAATAACCTCAGAGTTTTGTATTTAACAACAGGTGCAAAAATTTCAGTATAATCTTCACATTCTCTTTGGGTGAACCCCTTGGCAACAAGTCTAGCTTTATACCTAGGGGGTTCATCCTTAGAGTTACCTTCTTTTAATTTAAAAACCCATTTGCTTCCTATAAACCTAGCATCTTTAGGTTTTTGAGCAAGTGTCCAGGTTTTATTTTTTACCATGGAATCAATTTCTTCAGACATAGCATCTTTCCAGTTTTTAGAGTGAGCACATCTTATAGCTTGTTCATAAGTGTCAGGGGTAAAGTGATCAACAACTTCAGACACAGCACAAGCAAACTCAACAATGTTACTGATATACTTCTTATTTGGAATCTTAGTTCTAGGTGATCTATCCCTAGTTAACTGCCAAGTGGTTAAATCATGCTTATCTGAAGATGAAATGCTAGAGGAACCAGCAACATGAACAGATGAAGCAGGCACAACAGTAGGTTCTAAAGACTCAAAATGGGGGGAGGGAGCATTAGAACTAGCAGGGATAGAGCCATTACCATCATCATCATCAGAACTATCAGAAGATCCAACAGAAGTATCATCATGCACTTCCCCACCCAATTGGTGAGGTTGCATAGGAGTGGGTGATGTTCCTGAAGTTTCCTGAGCATCCTCAGAATCAGTGCCCTCCTCAGCTCCATCATCACTCTCAGACAAATCTGGAGTGAAGAACTGGGTTGCATCAGACCCTGGAGGTACCTGCAAGGACTTCTCAACAGATGGAATGAATACATTTTTAAAATGGAATTCATTTTCAACAAACACCACATCTCTGCTAACTATGGTTTTATAGGCTCCAGGTTGTATAACAAGCAATTTATAGCCTTTAACTCCTTTAGGATAACCTAACAACACACATTTCTGAGACCTAGGATTTAACTTGCCATCACTTTTATGAGCATAAACCACACAACCAAAAGGTCTAATATGAGTTAAGTCAGGTTTCTTGTCATGCCACATCTCATAAGGAGTTTTAAAACCAATTGTGGAAGATGGAGACCTATTTATGAGGTATGCAGCTGTAACAACAGCCTCACCCCACAAAGAGGCTCTCATCCCAGAAGATATCAACATACACCTTGCCCTCTCAAGGAGAGTCCTGTTCATCCTCTCAGCAGTACCATTCTGCTGAGGGGTGCCAGGGATGGTAAGGTGTCTCTTGATACCATGTTCATTGCAATAAGAGTCATATTTAAAGTTACAAAACTCTAAACCATTATCTGTTTTTAAACATTTTAAGGGAAGGTCAGTTTCAATAGTAACAGTTTTATGCCACAGTTTAAACATATCAAAAGCCTCATCTTTACCCTTAAGTAAGTAAACCCAAACCTTTCTGCTGAAATGATCTACAAGGGATAGAAAGTACCTTCTGCCCCCTGGAGTGTTTACCTGTGTAGGTCCCCACAAATCCGAGTGAACATACTCAAGAGGATTGGAAGCAACATATGAGGATTTTGGAAAACCCTTCCTAGTTTGCTTTCCCATCAAACAGTTATCACACACATCAATATCAACAGGTTTAGATTTAAGTATGCCATGTTTATACAGATAAAGTAAACCCTTATTTCCTATATGTCCTACTCTATTATGCCATTTTATAGACTCATTTAAAGACATATGAACATCAGAAACAGCAAAGATGGCAGCAAAATTAAGCTCAGGAGAAGCATGAATAACATATAAACCTCTTCTTTTTTCAGCTTTAATAAGAACTCTATTATCTCTAGATAAAGTTCTAATACCATCTTTGCTATACACTTCACAGCCTAAAGCCTCTAAAGCACTTTCAGACAAGAGATTTCTTCTAAGATCAGGAACCCACCTAACATCATTTATGACCCTCACAACACCATCATGCATTTTTAAGGCTACTGATCCTATGCCTTTGATTTTCAAAATAGAATGATCACCAAGCATCACATCTCCACCATCAAATAATTTCAAGTTATGAAACCATGATCTATGATGAGTGGCATGAATAGTGCATCCAGAATCAAGAATCCAGCAGTCAGAAGCATTTTCAATAAGCAAAGAAGTAACAGCAAGCACTTCATGGGTGTAGTAGGGGTGGGTTTCAGATACTGTATTAACATCAGCTTTCTTAGAAGCTTCTTTTTCATCTCTTTTCTTCTTATAACAATCTTTTTCAAAATGACCAGTTTTAGAACAATAATGACACTTCACATTTGTTTTGTCAAAGTTCTTATTAGGTCCACTTTCAGTTTTAGATTGTTGATTGTTATCTTTATCTTCTTCCTTCTTCTTGTTATTTCTCTTTCTATTTACCTTACCTTTAGGCTTAACCATAAGAACTTCATCTTTTGTATTAGCCTTAGGTTCGGTTTTAGAGCCATTAGTAGTTTTAAACACTTTAAGAGACTCATTTTTCTGGATTAAAGATTCAATAATATCTTTCTTAACCAGCTTAGCATTTCCATATTGAACAACATCTTTATAAGTATCAAACTGACTAGGCAGAGAATTCAAAAGAAGCACACACAACTGAGTCTCATCAAGTTTGTCACCACAACGAGTAATATCTTGAGTAATTTGTAAAAATCTATCAAGATTCTCAGAAAGAGTGCATGCAGTGTTCATTTTAAAACTAAACAGTTTATTAAACAAGTTAACACGAGAAGGCAAGGATTTTGTAAGATAAAGATTTTCAAGAGCTTCCCACAGCTTTTCAGCTGTGGTATGCTCTATTACCTGCCTTGCTACATCGTCTGAGAGACGTAGCAAGATCTCACTATGGGCTTGTTCCTCCAGCTCCTGGATCTTGTCCTTTGAGGTAGCATCTGGGAACTTATTGGTGACTGCTACCCAGCACTTTTCCTTCATAAGCACTGCTCGCATTTTCACCTGCCACATAGCGAAATCAGTAGAGCCATTGAATGGTTTCAAGCAAACAGAATCAGACATTTTCTTAAAGAAACAGAAATAATCCAAACAAGTTCAAGAAACTAAACACAGATCAGCGGAAGCAAGAAATAGGTCACAGGATGACCAAGAGATCAGAAGCAAGGCTCTGATACCACTTTGAAGAGGGGAAGTATAGATTTGGATCGAGCAAGACAAGCAAACATGCAATCGACAAGCACAGCGGACAAAAATATCGAACCAACACACAAGAGTTTTACGAGGTTCGGATCCGCGATCCTACATCTCCGGGGCCTCAAGAGTCGGCCCTAATCCACTATGATAATCGAAAGAATACAAGGGGGTTTGGACAAAGCCAAGTACAAAATATGCAAGTCTAGAACAAGAAACGAAGAACAACAACTATACAAAACTAAAGGAAGAAGAACTCCCTTAGATGTTCTCAGATCTGAAGACACAGTTCCAGATCTGAGAAGGTAGCCCTCTGGGATGGCGGCTGAGACAACTAGAGGAGCCAGCAACCGTCGCACCACCTTGGAAACGCCGAGGAAGATGAGCTTCAACGGCCGTCCGAGAAAGGGGATCGAAGATCGCAAACCCTAACTCTGGAACTCTCTCTTCTCTCTCTTTCTCTTTGGAGCAAAGGTGAACAGTGAGTTGGACGACGGCAGGCAACAAGAGCTCAAGCTTTAAATAGCTCAAACCCTAGATGAAACGCAGTGCATCGGATGAAGCTCAAACCCTAGAGCTCAGCCACTTCTTTCCCATGGGCCGTGTAATGGTTTCCGAAAATGGGCTCGGATTGGGCTTGTACAAATGGTTAGGAGATCAGGCCGAATAGCCCAATTCAATCCAGCCCATCTATACTTAAAACCCAAATCCAGCTTAACCATAATCTAAACCTTATTACACATAACCTATAGTTATTGTATCATTACAAACCATATAATAAAAGATATTATACAACTTAGACAAATATACATATCTCAACAAAGTTTAACAAATGATGAGTATGATAGAAGTTTACTAATTTGGTAAATGATGTGAAAAATAATTTATATCGCTTCAGTCTTGAAACGTTTATAACTTTTTACTCGGTTATCGGATTTGAGGTTATAATATATCAAATCGAAGCTATCGACGAGAGAAATATGTATATTAAATTTCATTTTTGATTGGGGAGGCGACTGCCACCCCCGGCCCTTTAAAGGATCCGCCCCTGAGTAGCCCCCATGCCGTATTATTACAAACGGCTCAAGAGTAAGACACAAGGGCTTAAGTATTGGAAATACATCAAGCTAAGTCAACTCTAAATAGGCTGAAAGGTTCAGATGACAGTGGGCCAGCTGGTGACCCTCATAATCCTCAGATACCTTGTATAGTATGTTGTATTACCACTGCATTTTTTACTCGTTATAGATACGAGTATCTTACTTTATGCGGTGCCTATAGATTGATGTTCTGATATGCATATATCTACCAAACGCATACTATTCCTTTGTATCGCATATACATGATTACATACAGGTTATTTGCAAAGATGGTTGCAATAACTTAGTTATGTGTTATGGTTACTAATTGTAGCATAATACATTGAGATTAGTTATATAAATCCCTCGGCGCAGGAGCTTGCTCCGCGTCTGAAATCCGGTGGACGCATTGAGCTCCCGGACTATACTTGGAGTCCTATGATGCTGGAGCTTGCTCCGCGTCAGACATCGAGTGGACGCATTGAGCTCCCGGACTATACTTGGAGTTCTATGATGCTGGAGCTTGCTCCGCGTCGGACATCCGGTGGACACATTGAGCTCCTGGACTATACTTGGAGTCCTATGACGCTTGAGCTTGCTCCGCGTCGGACATCCGGTGGACACATTGAGTTCCCGGACTATACTTGGAGTCCTATGATCCTGGAGCTTGCTCCGCGTCGGACATCCGGTGGACGCATTGAGCTCCCGGACTAAACTTGGAGTCCTATGACGCTAGAGCTTGCTCCGCGTCGGACATCTGGTGGACGCATTGAGCTCCCGGACTATACTTGGAGTCCTATGACGCTAAAGCTTGCTCCGGGTCGGACATCCGGTGGACGCATTGAGCTCCCGGACTATACTTGGAGTCCTATGACGCTGGAGCTTGCTCCGCGTCGGACATCCGGTGGACGCATTGAGCTCCCGGACTATACTTGGAGTCCTATGACGCTGAAGCTTGCTCCGGGTCGGACATCCGGTGGACGCATTGAGCTCCCGGACTATACTTGGAGTCCTATGACGCTGGAGCTTGCTCCGTGTCGGACATCCGGTGGACGCATTGACCTCCCGGGACGCTGGTAGCTTACTCCGCGTCGGGCATCCGGTCGTAGAGCTAGCCTTCCGAATCGATTATTTTATTAAGTCCCAGAACACGGGTAGCTTGCTCCGCGACGGGCATCTGGCCATAGAACTTGTCTTCCAGATCGAAGTATAAACTAAGTCCCTCACGAGTGACGGAGGGCCTCCGCTTGTAGTTTGATGAGCTCGCGGAGATAACTCTTAAATGAGTATAAACAAAGTCCCTCTCGAGTGACGGAGGGCCTCCGCTTGTAGCTTGATGAGCTCGCAGAGATAACTCTTAAATGAGTATAAACTAAGTCCCTCTCGAGTGACGGAGGGCCTCCGCTTGTAACTTGATGAGCTCGCGGAGATAACTCTTAAATGAGTATAAACTAAGTTCCTCTCGAGTGACAGAGCGCCTCCGCTTGTAGCTTGATGAGCTCGCGGAGAAAACTCTTAAATGAGTATAAACTAAGTCCCTCTCGAGTGACGGAGGGCCTCCGCTTGTAGCTTGATGAGCTCGCGGAGATAACTCTTAAATGAGTATAAACTAAGTCCCTCTCGAGTGACGGAGGGCCTCTGCTTGTTGCTTGATGAGCTCGCGGAGATAACTCTTAAATGCGTATAAACAAAGTCCCTCTCGAGTGACGGAGGGCCTCCGCTTGTAGCTTGATGAGCTCGCGGAGATAACTCTTAAAAGAGTATAAACTAAGTCCCTCTCGAGTGACGGAGAGCCTCCGCTTGTAGCTTGATGAGCTCGCGGAGATAACTCTTAAATGAGTATAAACTAAGTCCATCTCGATTGACGGAGGCCTCCGCTTGTAGCTTGATGATCTCGCGGAGATAACTATTAAATGAGTATAAACTAAGTCCCTCTCGAGTGACGGAGGGTCTCCGCTTGTAGCTTGATGAGCACGCGGAGATAACTCTTAAATGAGTATAAACTAAGTCACTCTCGAGTGACGGAGGGCCTCCGCTTGTACCTTGATGAGCTCGCGGAGATAACTCTTAAATGAGTATAAACAAAGTCCCTCTCGAGTGACGGAGGGCCTCCGCTTGTAGCTTGATGAGCTCGCGGAGATAACTCTTAAATGAGTATAAACTAAGTCCCTCTCGAGTGACGGAGGGCCTCCGCTTGTAGCTTGATGAGCTCGCAGAGATAACTCTTAAATGAGTATAAACTAAGTTCCTCTCGAGTGACAGAGGGCCTCCGCTTGTAGCTTGATGAGCTCGCGGAGATAACTCTTAAATGAGTAACTAAGTCCCTCTCGAGTGACGGAGGGCCTCCGCTTGTAGCTTGCTGAGCTCGCGGAGATAACTCTTAAATGAGTATAAACTAAGTCCCTCTCGAGTGACGGAGGGCCTCTGCTTGTTGCTTGATGACCTCCCTCTCGAGTGACGGAGGGCCTCCGCTTGTAGCTTGATTAGCTCGTGGAGATAACTCTTAAATGAGTATAAACTAAGTCCCTCTCGAGTGACGGAGGGCCTCCGCTTGTAGCTTGATGAGCACGCGGAGATAACTCTTAAATGAGTATAAACTAAGTCCCTCTCGAGTGACGGAGGGCCTCCGCTTGTAGCTTGATGAGCTCGCGGAGATAACTCTTAAATGAGTATAAACAAAGTCCCTCTCGAGTGACGGAGGGCCTCCGCTTGTAGCTTGATGAGCTCGCAGAGATAACTCTTAAATGAGTATAAACTAAGTCCCTCTCGAGTGACGGAGGGCCTCCGCTTGTAACTTGATGAGCTCGCGGAGATAACTCTTAAATGAGTATAAACTAAGTTCCTCTCGAGTGACAGAGCGCCTCCGCTTGTAGCTTGATGAGCTCGCGGAGAAAACTCTTAAATGAGTATAAACTAAGTCCCTCTCGAGTGACGGAGGGCCTCCGCTTGTAGCTTGATGAGCTCGCGGAGATAACTCTTAAATGAGTATAAACTAAGTCCCTCTCGAGTGACGGAGGGCCTCTGCTTGTTGCTTGATGAGCTCGCGGAGATAACTCTTAAATGAGTATAAACTAAGTCCCTCTCGAGTGACGGAGGGCCTCCGCTTGTAGCTTGATGAGCTCGCGGAGATAACTCTTAAAAGAGTATAAACTAAGTCCCTCTCGAGTGACGGAGAGCCTCCGCTTGTAGCTTGATGAGCTCGCGGAGATAACTCTTAAATGAGTATAAACTAAGTCCATCTCGAATGACGGAGGCCTCCGCTTGTAGCTTGATGATCTCGCGGAGATAACTATTAAATGAGTATAAACTAAGTCCCTCTCGAGTGACGGAGGGTCTCCGCTTGTAGCTTGATGAGCACGCGGAGATAACTCTTAAATGAGTATAAACTAAGTCACTCTCGAGTGACGGAGGGCCTCCGCTTGTACCTTGATGAGCTCGCGGAGATAACTCTTAAATGAGTATAAACAAAGTCCCTCTCGAGTGACGGAGGGCCTCCGCTTGTAGCTTGATGAGCTCGCGGAGATAACTCTTAAATGAGTATAAACTAAGTCCCTCTCGAGTGACGGAGAGACTCCGCTTGTAGCTTGATGAGCTCGCAGAGATAACTCTTAAATGAGTATAAACTAAGTTCCTCTCGAGTGACAGAGGGCCTCCGCTTGTAGCTTGATGAGCTCGCGGAGATAACTCTTAAATGAGTAACTAAGTCCCTCTCGAGTGACGGAGGGCCTCCGCTTGTAGCTTGCTGAGCTCGCGGAGATAACTCTTAAATGAGTATAAACTAAGTCCCTCTCGAG
This sequence comes from Persicaria tinctoria, assembly GCA_037127255.1. Lineage (NCBI taxonomy): Eukaryota > Viridiplantae > Streptophyta > Magnoliopsida > Caryophyllales > Polygonaceae > Persicaria > Persicaria tinctoria. The sequence goes on along the minus strand of JBANSL010000007.1, from coordinate 10,041,926 downwards.
TGACGGAGGGCCTCTGCTTGTTGCTTGATGACCTCCCTCTCGAGTGACGGAGGGCCTCCGCTTGTAGCTTGATTAGCTCGTGGAGATAACTCTTAAATGAGTATAAACTAAGTCCCTCTCGAGTGACGGAGGGCCTCCGCTTGTAGCTTGATGAGCACGCGAAGATAACTCTTAAATGAGTATAAACTAAGTCCATCTCGAGTGATGGAGGGCCTTCGCTTGTAGCTTGATGAGCTCGCATAGATAACTCTTAAAAGAGTATAAACTAAGTCCCTCTCGAGTGACGGAGGGCCTCCGCTTGTAGCTTGATGAGCTCGCGGTGATAACTCTTACATGAGTATAAACTAAGTCCCTCTCGAATGACGGAGGGCCTCCGCTTGTAGCTTGATGAGCTCGCGGAGATAACTCTAAAATGAGTATAGACTAAGTCCCTCTCGAGTGACGAAGGGCCTCTGCTTGTAGCTTGATGAGCTCGCGGAGATAACTCTTAAATGAGTATAAACTAAGTCCCTCTCGAGTGACGGGGGGCCTCCGCTTGTAGCTTGATGAGCTCACAGAGATAACTCTTAAATGAGTATAAACCAAGTCCCTCTCGAGGGACGAAGGGCCTCCGCTTGTAGCTTGATGAGCTCCCGGAGATAACTCTTAAATGAGTATAAACTAAGTCCCTCTCGAGTGACGGAGGGCCTTCGCTTGTAGCTTGATGAGCTCGCGGAGATAACTCTTAAATGAGTATAGACTTAGTCCCTCTCGAGTGACGGAGGACCTCTGCTGGTAGCTTGATGAGCTCGCGGAGATAACTCTTAAATAAGTATAAACTAAGTCCCTTTCGAGTGACGGAGGGCCTCTGCTTGTAGCTTGATGAGCTCGCGGAGATAACTCTTGAATGAGTATAGACTAAATCCCTCTCGAGTAACGGAGGGCCTCCGCTTGTAGCTTGATGAGCTCGCGGAGTTAACTCTTAAATGAATATAAACTAAGTCCGTCTTGAGTGACGGAGGGCCTCCGCTTGTAGCATTATGAGCTCGTGGAGATCAAATTAAGTCTCTCCCAAACGAGGGATATGAATGAGAAACAAGCGCATATGATGCATTAGTATCGAATCTCAGTCGAGTCACGACTGTTGATAGGAGGAAATCGAGTATGCAAATAAAATATAAATAAATCACAGCAAACCAGATTCCGTCCCTTGCAAATAATTACAAGACCTCCTCCTGATGTAGCAGCGGGAAGTCAGGATCGATCCACGAGGAAGCGTGTCAGCGGATCCTGGGCAGTGGAAAAATCTCACGGTCAGAAGTCGACAACAGAGTCCTAGATCTCGAGTACAACTACTCGAAAGAAGATCAGGCTAGTCGAACAGGGCAGCAGCAACTCGGCACAGGCTACTCGATATCGACGACGGTCTACTCGATATCGAGTACAGTCCTTGTCGACTTCGGGTTGGGCTCGTCGAGTTCCTGCGCACAGAAGCTACAACGATGCTAGATCGGGAATTAGTAGTCGAGATCGACCAGGCTTGGTTGAGATCGACGAGGGCAGAAAGTAAAACGAAATAAAATAAATGCAAAGGCTTTAGGACTTTCGAAATAAACTGTATAAAAAGGACTTCCAAGATTGGGGTTTGCAACAACGATAACCAAACATGCGTATGGCAGAGATAAAACAGATAATAATGTGAATCGCATCAAAGGACAAGCTTTCGCCTTTTCCAACAATTAGACAACTCTTTCAAGAAACCCTAATTGTCTCTACCAATTTTATGTTTATAATCAAAGTTGTTATCATGGATCTCCATTAGATGGGCAATAAACACATAAACAAGTAGGAAAAACTCAAAACATGATAAAAGTCGGAACTTTACCTCAAACACGCATGGCTATCGTCGGGCTCGCCCCAACCCTAGAAGTGGGTGGACTACTCGCGCCTCATCGCAAACTCAGACATCATTGATTGAAAGAAAACAACTTGCATTAAACTATATTCCAAGACTTTACAATCCCGGCAATCCAACTCTCGTCGAATGCCAAAACCCTAAAACCTTCGAACTCCTAAAACTTCTCTTTGGAACTACTTGTCTCTGACCGAAATTGAATGAATGAAAAACCAGCCCATAGGTCTTTATTTATAGGCTTCTAATCATCGCTATTCAAGGATAGAAGATATCAATTTATATCTAAAAGCTTAATGATAAATAAAAGCAACAACATAATTAAATCTAAAATAGGAAATTATATCTAAAGTCTTCAATGGATAAATCTTCTCCTTCCTTGATGATGGATCTTGATAGCTCTTGATAGATCCGGATGGAATTCGGTCTCGAAAATATCACCATTGGATTCGGGATAGAACCTTAACAAGATCCGGATTACTCGACGTCGGTCACTGGGGTCTCCTCGACATCGAGTAGCTTCCTCGATGTCGACCAAATCCTCCTCGACGTAGACCAGCTTCCTTGACGTAGACCAGCTTCCTTGACGTAGACCAAATCCTCCTCGACGTAGAGTGACATTTGTCTTCATCTCGTGCTCGATCTCGTCCTCTGGAGCAAATGTCGAGCAAGGTTTGTGAAGGTTCGATAATGTAAAAACAATGTAATATAGAAATACTCTAGAAGGGGGGTTGAATAGAGTATGCCCGTTTTTCGCAAATATTCTCAAGGCTTTTGAAGCTCGTGCCAAATCCTTTGAGAAAACCTGAATCACAAAGTTAAACAATTCGAACCAAGTGCGGAAATAAGGTAAAGCAAATAAGTAAAGGACACGAGAAATTGTTTACGAGGTTCAACACAACTGGCCTACGTCCCCGCCTAGGGTTCTTCCACAACCCTAGGATTCAAAGGCTTTATTGATTGCTTAGCTTAGGATCCTAATAGCTCACCGAGAAGCCTCTCTCCTATACAATTGCAATCTAGTCAACTCACGTTCCCTTGGAGTCCTAGACCAATCTAGAAGAGCCCCACCTCTCTCAGCTATCTAGTACAATCCTCTAACTCTCGCAAATCAATAGCCTAGTGCAACTTCCCGAGTTATAAACTCTCGAGTAACACTTATAATGAATATATCCTATAAGCTCACAGTGACTCTCAAAGGCTTTGAAATAAACAACAAACTATTTGAGCGCTTTGCAGAGAGACACTTGGAAGACAGATCGCTTGAATGAATGAAGCTCGTGTGTAGCACTTGTTGTTTCTGTCTTCTCCTTCCTTTCCTTTATATAATAGCATGGAGATCGCATGGAGCGTGAGGATCTTCATCATCAGATCTCCAACGGCTCTTTCCAATCAGATTGATCTTGGATCTTCTATTTAAGGATACTTCTAAGCCATGATCCATTTTTGAACCGATCTTCTCAACAAGTAAAAGGAAGGATGTAATCTGATTTATATTTCCTGAAATGGTTAGTCCAACGAATATATATAATATAAAGGAAGTATATAATAAGATAAAATAATATACGAATAATAAGTTAGGTTTTGTATTTCATCAACTGTTAATGCGCCAAGGCCTTTGACACAAAAATCCTGTCAAAGCCTTTGGGACATATTTTCCGATTTTCATCAAGGGAGGGAGTTATCAGTTTGGTCGATGTCGACCAATGTGGTCGATCTCGAGTAACGCTGTTGCTTTCAGCATTCTGCTCCGTTCTTAAAACGCACTTTTCCGAGTCCTCGTTTGTCGGATTGACGCATATGACCATGCGTTGGAAAGCTCTTTCCGAGGGCTACAACTTTCATGAAGACATCAAAGCTTGATTCAGAACGAAGAATGGTGAAAAATGGCCTTTTCTCCAGCTGCACCATTCTTAGCTTCTCCATGAGTTTCCTTTAAGCTCCAAGGTGCGTCCGATTTCTGCAAAATATAACCAAAACTAGTGTAGACCTCCATATATTGCAAATAAGTGTAAACTACACAAATTCTGTATTATTCTAACCCAAATGCATGAAATGCATGCAGAAATCGATATAAAAGTAAGTGTAAAACATGGCAAATTAGGCTCACAACAACGACTTAACTAAAATTCGAGGAGCTGTGGTGATGCACGAAAAATAATTATTGGTAGTCGTAATATCGTGAAATAAATAAGAAAACATAATCATAAATAAGGTTCCCCGCTATATATATAGAACCTTATCAGTATAAAAAATATGCGAGTACGAGTCAAGATAGAGACTCAAGACGTCTAAAGATGATAAACCATCCGCGGTTCCCGCATGCATGCAAGGATACGTGACGTCCATGCCCCCCTCCCACATGTCATAGGGCACTTGACACTTGGCAATGTGTGGCCTCCATGTGGAAGTGCATTTTACACTATAAATACATGAGAGGGGGAATAGAGTAGAAGGTCGGTTCCCATGATATTCCTAGGGGCATAGGCCGGGAATAGGGGGGTTTACAAGCCTATCTGAGCGGGTTCGTCTCGACTCAGAAATGAGCCGACATTTGGTGAGATCATCGCCCGAACAGTGGAACGAGCCGAGCACTAGGTCCGACGGCACAGGTTGAGGCCCTCATTTAGGGTAGACGATAGATAATAGGAGGAGGAGGGCTCCAGGTAAGACCGCCGACCAACTGAAAATCGACACGCGGCTCACCTCCCCCATGGGGACGTGGAAGGAGGTTCACTTTTCAACTGTGGTTTCATCAGGATGTGCCAATATTATGTCACTAACCTCATTACCTTCCAGTTGAGGGGACTTCCTCGATACAACATAGTATCCTTTTTGATCAAGCGAGTGTAATGCTTGTGGTAGATCCCTCCTTCCCTCCGTCTCATCTCTCTTCATATTCGACATGGCATTAATTGTACACTTGTCGGATGTCGGTAACACACTCACTGTTGTCAATCTTCAGACCACGCAAGACATTGTGAGGTCTTGTCCCTATCGTAGCATCACGATAAATCATCTTCTGTTGTGTACGTAGGTGTTATGCGACCGGCATAGGCATGCCCAAGTAGGGTTTTCGGGAAGTTGTGATTATGGGAGCCACATATGACACGCATTGTCCACTTATCGTCGTCATGTTGATGACCCTCAAGCTCAAATTCACACCCGCATCTCCTCGATGACAATACCCTTGTCGATGCCGGGGGGAAATCCATATCGATATCTGCTTTCTGTGCTCACCGTAGAGCTCACACACTAATCTGAAAGTTGCAAATCCAGTCCGTTTGTTCTTCCATGACCGGTGTATCACGAGAACCATGTTTTTTGCACGACCCACAAAACGAGACCACCCCTTCATATTATTCTCGTCATACCATACTCCGGCAAGCTCAAACATCGACGAATAATCGGTGCCCATTTCCAAAGGTTGGTGTTGACTCTACATTTAAGTGTATTATCAAATTTATTCATTATTATTTCACTACTATTTCAAATGAAATATCAAATATTATTTCACAAGTATATCCAACTTTCATTTTAGAACTATAAATTATGTTTCATGCTCTACTTATCGATTATTCTATATTACATTATATATCAAATATCATTTCACAAGTATAAACTCTATTTTTCGAATAACACTATATCAAATATCATTTCACAACTTTATACTCTAATGGTAGAAATACGATTTGTACACTATCTACATTATCAAATGTCATATTCATACAAAAACATATTTCTTTCGAATATTCTATAAATTATAATGAAATATTGATTATATCGTACATGGAGGTTCCGAACAAGTTCTTCAGGGTTACTGTAACAGTGGGGGTTGAATGGCACCTCATCTTGTGATACTTCTGGATCGGACATGATCAACAAAAAAAAAAAAAAAACCAATAACCTCGACGTGTTATCGGGACCTTCAACTTGTGTTTCACACTAGTCTCTCACTATTGCCGCTTTGTTTGCCTAGAATGAATATGAATGGCACCCATTGCCCCAATTTATAGTGTTTTTCAGGCGGTGTAACAATTTTCATACGATTTGAGATACCGTGGCAGCGTTAACTGCAACGGTTTTCAAAATCGTCGCCATATAATTCCCCATGGTTTTCAAAGTTGTGGCAGGCCGCAGACCAACTTCTCACGGTTTATGGAATTGTGGCAGCCACCATGTATTTGGCGAGAAATTAGCCTTACGGTGAGCAAACCTGTTTCCACATTGATCTCTCCCCATAACACGTCGAAAGTGCAGATACCGAAGAGTAGGGGTGGGCACAAATCCCGCAAATCCCGTCCCGTCCCGCATCCCGTCCCGATCCCGGTGGGATTTAGAAAAAAATATTCAATCCCGTCCTGATCCCGTCCCGCAAAAAATACGCGGGACGGGACGAAGAGTTCTCATCCCGCAAATCCCGTCCCGTCCCGCATATATATTATATTTATATATATAATTAAAATTATTAAAAACATCTAAGAATATATTTATATTATATATATAATGTGTTCATCAATTATCAAATATACAAATAGAATACCTAATATATAGTCTAATACAGTATAGTATTACAGTGGCTTTCAAACAAAATTGAGGCATTAACTAAAAAATAACATGTAATATATAGTATTACAGTGACTATTAGTTTAAAACATTAGAGCGACTACAGTACCCGATCCAGATGTAGAGCGACTGAGTCGATCGAACTGGACTAAGATCAAAAAGTTTAAAACATTAGAAAATTAGAGGATTAAGACCCCTTTCAATAATTTTATTAGTTTATAAACCCCTTTGTTAATCTTTTAGGTAAGTAGACCTTTTTAGATGTGTTATTACCTACCCTTAACCAATTTTGTTTAAAAAAATTATAATTAAACAATAAATATATAACTGTTTTATTTTTATTTTTGGTAAAAATATATAATTGTTTTATAGATAAGATTCTAATTAATCAAATTTGGCCTATATATTTTCCATTCCCTAATTAACTACCGGTTTCAAGGATTTTTTTTCTATACCTATATACTACTCCGTAATATACATCAAAATTATAACAATATATAAGTATACACATCAAAATTATCACAATACAATATATAATAAGTGGATAGAAAGATAATTATTATACGTTATACCTATAAATTAGAACAACATACAAAAAATTTATATGTGAATTAACATCTTTAACTACTGTAGCTTACAATAAAGATTAGAGTACTTTTACCATCCTTATTCTTGATTGTAATACATACATTACATTTACAATAAATTAATAAAACATAGAATCACAATATATTCTATATTGTAACACATTAAGAATGACAATAACTTCAACATTGTGCTAGTATTACAATAAAATATTTCTTGTAACACAATACGCACTTACACTACCAAGTTCCCATATCACTTTCTTTCTCATTACACTAAATTTCACACTTATTGTAACTACCTATATATCATCACCCCAACACTCTCTCAACTTCCCTCTCAAATAACTCCTCCATCGCTTTCTTCAACCAAATTTCAATACTCTGTTACAATATCAACCCACAAATTCGGCCTGATCGAATATCGAATGGCCCAATTCAATATCGAACATTAATATATTGGTTATACTCATACTGTTGGGAAAAATACGCTGAACTTTTCCGAAAATCAGAATAATGAGAATGACAATGATAGAAAACACACACAAGATGTTTCTAATCTGCCGCAAAACTTTGATATAATGAAAACGTGATTACAACTAAATTACTTAATACCCACACCCAAAACTACACTCTGGAATTTTACGTAGAAAATTCTCCCGAAAGCTTCTCTCTGTTTAATGCTTTAAACTAAGCTTTTCTCTCTGTGTTTTTGGATTGGATTTACAAATGAAAACTTTCTCATTTATATAGGCTTGCAACAATCTAATATTGGAGGCTTGTAACAATCTCACCTCCCATTTTAGTTTTCTTTATTTAACACATCCTAAACAAAAGAATGGTTATTGTTTGATTACTTTCTTTCATCAAAACTAAAAATAGGAAATTGCTATTTCTTCAACAATCTCCCACTTGAAGACTGATTTCAATCTGTCTTCACAAACATGGTATTGTCACTCCTGCAGGCCAACTGAAGTTGAACACAACTTCAATTTGTCAATAGTCACCGTCTTTGTTAACATGTCTGCTGGATTCTTACTGCCTTGGATCTTCTCTAGTTTCAATACATCATCTTCCAACAACGATCTGATGAAATGGTATCGAAGTCCAATGTGTTTGGTTCTAGAATGAAATGCCGAATTCTTTGCCAAATGTATTGCACTCTGACTATCACTGTACAAGACATTATTCTCTTGCATGAATCCTAGCTCTGTTAACAAGCCTTGAAGCCATATCATTTCTTTACTAGCTTCAGTCACTGCTACATACTCAGCCTCTGTAGTCGATAGAGCAACAATCTTCTGTAATTGTGACATCCAACTAACAGCTGTATTTCCGACAGTTAATATGTAACCGGTTGTGCTCTTCCGGTGATCGACTTCACCTCCAAAGTCAGCATCTACATAGCCTTGTACTTTTAATTCACTATTACCAAAGTACAAACATTTTTCTGTCGTTCCTTGTAGGTACCTTAAAATTCATTTCACCGCTTCCCAGTGAATTTTCCCCGGATTTGACATAAACCTACTGACAGCTCCCACTGCTTGTCCAATATCTGGTCTTGTACAGACCATTGCATACATCAAACTCCCGATAGCCGAGGCATAAGGAATCTTAGCCATGAGAGCTCTTTCTTCTTCTGTTTTAGGAGATTGATCCTTGGATAAGCGAAAATGATTAGCCAAGGGTGTCCCAACTGGTTTTGCATTGCCCATGTTGAACCTTTGCAAGACACGTTTGATGTACTCTGACTGAGACAACTGCAATGTCCCTTTTTGTCTATCTCTTGTAATTTGCGTTCCAAGAATCTTCTTTGCTGGACCCAAGTCCTTCATGTCAAACTCTTTTGATAACTGGTTCTTCAACCTTCTGATATCATTCATATCAGAACCTGCTACCAACATATCATCAACATATAAGAGTAAAATGATATAACTGGACTGATGTCTTTTGACGTAGCAACAGTGGTCGGCGTTACACTTCTGGAAACCTTCCTTGTGCATGAAGCCATCAAACTTTTTGTACCGCTGTCTCGGAGCTTGCTTTAGGCCATACAAGCTCTTCTTGAGTCTGCACACCATCTTCTCTTTTCCCTTTTCTGAGAAACCTTCTGGTTGATGCATGTATATCTCCTCATCTAAGTCTCTGTGAAGAAATGCAGTCTTCACATCTAACTGTTCAAGATGGAGATCTTCAATGGAAACAATACTCAACACAGATCTAATAGTAGTATGCTTCACAACCGGGGCGAAAATCTCTGTGTAATCAACACCTTCTTTTTGCTGAAATCCTTTGACAACTAGTCGAGCTTTGTACCTCTTAGAGCCATCATGCTCATCTTTTACCCGGTACAACCATCTATTGTGAAGTGCCTTCTTCCCTATGGGCAACTCAGCAAGTTCCCACGTCTGGTTAGAAATCAAAGACTGCATCTCATCTTTCATTGCAAGCTCCCACTGGCTTGCTTCACCGCTCTGGCAAGCTTCATCATAACATTCGGGCTCCCCTCCATCAGTCAACAACAAATAATTCATATATCTCCTGTTAGGCACATGCGGCCGAGAAGATCTTCTCAATACAGGAGTTGGAGTAGAATGTAGTGACGTGTCAGACTGTTGTGCACTACTTTCTCCGACGTGCTCCTCTGACTGAGGATTTATTGCGACCGGTTCTGTCATAGAACAATCTGGAATATAATCTGCATCTGCAAATATTGGGCCACTCTGCTTTGAATTAATGGCGTCACTTTTTGTCAAGTCCTTATACATGACTGACTCATTGAAAATCACATCTCTACTACGGATCACCTTCTTCTTTTCATCATCCCATATGCGATAGCCAAACTCGTCCTCGCCATAGCCGATGAAAGTGCATTTCTTAGATTTCGGATCAAGCTTATTCCTGCCATGATCACCAATATGCACATATGCTACGCAACCAAAAACTTTCAAGTGCAAAAGTTTTATCTCTTTACGCTCCATACCTCTTCTGGTATTTGGTAATCTAATGGAACCGAGGGACCTCGATTGATCAAGTAACATGCCGTATTGACTGCTTCTGTCCAGAAATGCTTTGGTAGACCTGACTGTATACGAATGCTTCTGGCTCTTTCTGTCAATGTTCGGTTCATACGCTCAGCTACACCGTTTTGCTGAGGTGTGCCTGGAACTGTTCTCTCCATTCGGATCCCATTCTCATAACAAAAGCTTTTGAACATGGTGTCTACATACTCGCCACCATTGTCGGTTCTAAGCCTTTTAACTTTCACACCTGTCTCATTTTCAACCATAGCTTTCCATCTTTTGAAAGCCTCAAAAACTTCAGACTTATGTTTCAGAAAGTACACCCATACTTTCCGAGAGTAATCATCGATGAAAGTCACAAAATAGTGCTTTCCGCCAATGGATGCTGTAGTGGTTGGCCCCCAAACATCAGAGTGGACAAGCTCTAGCCGATTCTTCTTTGGAGATCTGCCATTTGTTTGAAAGCTTACCCTCTTCTGCTTTCCAAGTATGCAATCTTCACACATGCCCATTTCAACTGAGCGTAAACCTGGAAGCTTTCCCTTTGAATGCATGAGTTTCATCCCTTTCTCACTCATGTGGCCAAGTCTCTGGTGCCACATTTTGGAATCTTCATTTCCTGATGCAACTGCAATTGAGCAACGTGCCCCTGCTGTCATGTAAAGAGTACCACTCTTCTTTCCATGCACTATTGTCATTGCACCCTTTGAAATCTTCCATTTATCACCATTGAAAATTGTATCATAGCCTTCATCTGCCAACTGGCCTACTGATATCAAGTTCTTTCTTAGATCAGGAATGTGTCGAACGTCTTTTAGCTCCCATACAAAGCCATTCAACTTAATCTTCACTTGACCTTTACCGATAATTGCACAAGGTTGATCATCACCAAGATATACATTTCCAAGGTTCCCCGGGACATAGCTCTCAAAGAGCTCTTTCTTTGAGGTAGCATGAAATGATGCTCCAGAATCTAACACCCAAGATTCGTCCTTTCTCTCCAAGGAACATATCAATGCATCATCTGCTCTAGGATTAAAGCTAACATTTGCCTCCACCTTCGTCTCTTGTTTTTGTGGAGCGCTCTTGCATTGATTTTTGTAGTGCCCGGTATTCCCACAATTCCAACACTCGATGGTCTTCGAGCTAGAGGAACTATTGGGATTCCTTGACCTCGACCTCTTGTCTTTTGGTCTGCCTTGATTGTTCGATCTTCTATGTCCATTTCCTCTGATTGAATTTCTCCCTCTTGACTCTGTACGTAAAACTGAAGAGGTTGATGATTCACCTGACCCTCTCCGTCAGATCTCTTCACTGAGCACCAGATCACGAACATCATCAAACTTTAACTTATTGCTTCCCGTTGAGCTACTCACAGCCGTGACGGTAGCATTCCAACTATCTGGAAGAGAAGACAAAAGTATCAAGGCTCGTACTTCCTCATCAAACTCAATCCCAACTGAACTCAACTGGGTTGTGAATGTGTTGAGTTCATTGAGATGTTGAGCTACCGATGCGCCTTCTGTCATCCGCAAATTGAATAATCGCCTCATCAAATGAACTTTGTTAGAGGCAGATGGCTTCTCGTACATATTAGAAAGGGCTGACATAAGACCTGCCGTGGTAGTTTCCTTTGCTATGTTGAAGGCAACATTGCGTGATAACGTAAGTCGGATAACTCCAAGGGCTTGTCTATCCAGGAGATTCCAATCTTCATCCTTCATGCCCTCGGGCTTCTTTTCTGACAGAGGTTGATAAAGTTTTTTCTGGTACAAATAATCTTCGATTTGCATCTTCCAAAATCCAAAATCTGCACCATCGAACTTGTCTAGTTTCACCTTTCTATCTTCTGCGGCCATTGCTCCAACTCAAATCTGACTTTATGTAGATTGTTTATAACCAACGCTCTGATACCAATTGTTGGGAAAAATACGCTGAACTTTTCCGAAAATCAGAATAATGAGAATGACAATGATAGAAAACACACACAAGATGTTTCTAATCTGCCGCAAAACTTTGATATAATGAAAACGTGATTACAACTAAATTACTTAATACCCACACCCAAAACTACACTCTGGAATTTTACGCAGAAAATTCTCCCGAAAGCTTCTCTCTGTTTAATGCTTTAAACTAAGCTTTTCTCTCTGTGTTTTTGGATTGGATTTACAAATGAAAACTTTCTCATTTATATAGGCTTGCAACAATCTAATATTGGAGGCTTGTAACAATCTCACCTCCCATTTTAGTTTTCTTTATTTAACACATCCTAAACAAAAGAATGGTTATTGTTTGATTACTTTCTTTCATCAAAACTAAAAATAGGAAATTGCTATTTCTTCAACACATACGTCATCGGAATGCTCAACTCTATATGGTACGTCATCGGAATGCTCAATTCAATACCATAATAAGGTTAATTGAGGGTTGATTTTGTACTGTACAATATACCGTATCTCCGTCTGGAGCTGGCGATTGGCGTCCTTGAGCTTCCGAAGATCCTCTTGCATTTTCTGTTCATCGGCCTTCATCGGATCCACACGCTTCAAAATGTTAGGGTTTCGATCGAGTTTTTAAATCTGTTAAACTTGTCACCTGAAATTTCAGTACAAGGGGAGAGAGAGAGAGAGAGAGAACCGTGTAGTGAGAGCTCCATAGATCGATCCCCAAGGTCTGCTGGTAAGCATCGTAGATCTCCTTGGTGCTGCTCGATCAAAACATCAAATTTCAGTTTTGGAAAAGGCCGAAATTAAGGAAATGAAAGAAGGGAAACGTACTCGGAATCAGGGCTGATGAACTCGTGGAGCCTGTTAGTGGCGGAGAACATGATGATGGAAACCTTAGCGTCGCACCGTACTACCTAATTAGGAGACGGATTTGATTTCTACGTATCGCCGTTTAGCCCTTCTCCCCATGATCCCTAACCGGTTACAAAAGAAATAGGAGGGATTTGATTTGATTTTGTGGATTACCCAAATAAAAGGGGTGGTTAAGATTTTTTTTTTAATCTTTTCCATAATTAATTTAGTCATCCTCCGTTTGTACGACAGTTGGTTTGAAGGACTTTTTTGGAATAAAAAAGGTAAAAGATTTAAATTATAATAAAATTATTAGAGGGGTCTATTTACCTCTACAATTTATGAAAAAGGTCTATGTATATACCTCATTCTCTCAAACAAAAATCAAATATAACATGTAGTCTAATATAACATGTAATATAGTATTACAATGACTGAGATTTTGTTTTTGTAAAGCAATTTTATATAAAGCAATTATATACTATTATGAGAGGGACAAGTCCCGTCCCGTCCCGCGAGGGATAAGACCCGGCGAGATTTGAAAAAAAAAATTCAATCCCGTCCCGATCCCGTCCCGCAATAAATACGAGGGACGGGACGCGGGATTACCCCAATCCCGTCCCATGCCCACCCCTACCGTTATATATATATATATATATATATATATATATATATATATATATATATATATATATATATATATATATATATATATATATATATATATATATATATAGGGGATGGTTCCGGAGTACTCACCTCTTATTGTGTATCAAGTACACAAATCTAGGCCCTTGATTAAAGAAAATGGGTGGTTGAGATTAAAAGGTAATTTTACATTTTTTTTAATTGAAAAAATGGTGGGACTCACGTTTTTTCTTGACAACTTGCTGAATTGGGGACGTGTGTGATGCACTCTCTTAACATTATTTGATGGTATATCTGGATTATTCGATCGTATCGACGGATTATGCGATGGTATATCTGGATTATTCGATCGTACCGACGGATTATGCGATGGTATATCTGGATTATTCGATCGTATCGACGGATTATGCGATAGTATATCTGGATTATTCGATCGTATCGACGGATTATGCGATGGTATTACTTTATTATTCAATTGTATAGCTTAATTATTCGATGACGTTACAATATTATTCGGTTAGTTATGTCATTTAACAAATAACTAAAAATTATTCGATAGTATTGCTGGATTATGCGATGGTATCTCATGATTATTCGACGGTATCGATGAATTTTTCTAATCGGCTAGCAATCTGAAAACACCAAGTGAATTTTTAACTAAAAATTATTCGATGGTATGACTTGATTATTCGATTGTATAGCCTGATTATTCGATGGTATATTGCTATTATTTGATGGTGCAACAGGTCAATAAACCAATTAAAAAATCTCACATATGTCATATGCTGCGATTGCCATTGAAAATGTAACTCAAGATTTCCTTCTTCCCTTGAATTTTGAAGTATCACAAAAAAATGCTTCAAGCAATTACCATTCAATAGGATCAAATTACATAACCCCCAAAATCCCTAGCAAAATTAGATCCAACCCCCAAACCTAATTCATCAATAATAAACCCCCCACCCCAAAATTGATCATGCAGTGCCAGATCTGAACACAATTCGATCAAAAAGGTCAAGAGATTGCATAAGAAACCACCTACCTACCGAACAGTAAATGGAGAAACAAAACTTCGAATTGCTTCAACCTAATTCCGTTTCCGGCAATCCGGTGAGAACGAGAAATCGAGAGCCAACGGAGACAGCCAAGGCCTTGAGCAGTAGAAGAAACCGAGAGCATCTCCTTCGCCACCCACTTGTCCGCCGCATCTCTGCGTCTCCCCTTCGCCCTCGCCATCGAATGTCAGATGCGCCGAACCCGAAGGAAGTAGTAGCGGAGGAGGAAGCAGCGACGCCGAATCCAAAGGAAGGAGGGGCGGATCGAGGAGGGAGCACCTGCGACGACGCCATCACCGCCTTCGCCTCTGCAACCGCCATCGTCGTCGCCACCTTCGCCATCACCTCCGCCATCGCCTCGGCCTCTGCAACCCCATCGTCGCCGCCATCGACACCCTCGCCATCGCCGGAGTCGTCGCCTTCTTCACTCGCCATCGCCGTCTGAGGGAAAGGAGACGGTCGAGGACCTGGGAGTCATCGCCGCTTTGCCGCACCTTTAGCCTCCATTGGGAAGACGGCTAAAAACTGATTGAAAGATGTGGGCAGTATACTAGGGTTTTAACCTTGACAAACACGCTTCACCATTGAATTGGGCTTCTTTTCCCCCCTTTTTTTTTTTAAATCCATCCTAATACGTGGCACAATCCTGGCCCTTTATATATATATATATATAGAGAGAGGGTTGGGTTCAGGTAAGAAGCATGTTAAAAGTGAGAAGGAAAGAAGGAATCTGATTGGTTAATAGAGAATTAAAATAATCTGGAAAAAAATCCCGCGCTAGCGCTCAACCAAAATCTCCCGCGCCTGGACACGATCCCACTCGCACTCTCTGCTCGCATGTGGTGCACGCGCCACTCCGCCAAATAATTAATAAAAAGACATGTCCCTACACGCGCGAATCCTGGGAATCGAAATTAAAACCTTCTCGTTGGTACCCAATACATGCACTGATGCACCACTTTGACAAGCTGTTTCTCTTGTCATGTGTAGCATATAATAGATATTTTTCTAATTATAATTATAATGTTTTCACATAAATTTATTAATTACACATTAAGATACATATTAATATATATTTCACAATAAAAAAAATTATTATTCCACTTGCTGTAAACCCCTGAACCACTTGGTATAAAATCCCTGAACCACTTGGTATTAAAACCAGTGTTCTAAAAAGCGCTAGGCGGATCCTAGGCGGACTTAGGCAGCCATTTTGCTCTAGGCGGAGGTGGGTCGCCTAGCGCCTAGGCGGTGCCCAGGCGGCGCCTAGGCGCGATTTTTAAAACAGTGATTAAAACCCTGAACCACTTGGTATAAAATCTCCGAACCACTTGGTATTAAAACCCTAAACCACTTGGTATTAAAACCCTGAACCAAGATTTCTATCTTTCATTTTCAATTTTATCGAGAAGTGGTTCATAAAATTATAAAGAAGTAGTTAATGAAGTTTTCATTATTCTTTTATTTTCTTTTAATGCATAATTTTTAATTAATTATTTATTTATTTTAAATCAAATGGTTCATGAACTAATACAATTTACTTCGTGAACCACTTCTATTTATATGTGCTGAACTACTTGGTTTAAAACTCTGAACCACTTGGTATTAAACACTGAACCACTTGGTATAAACCCCTGAACCACTTGGTATAAAAACTCTGAACCACTTTGTATAAAAACTCTGAACCACTTGGTATAAACCTCTGAACCACTTGATATAAAAACTCTGAACCACTTGGTATTAAAACCCTGAACCACTTGGTATAAACCCCTGAACCACTTGGTATAAAAACTCTGAACCACTTGGTATAAAACCCGTGAACGACTTGATTTAAAACCCTGAACCGCTTGGTATAAATCCCCTGAACCGCTTGGTATTAAAATCCTGAACCACTTTATATTTTCTTAAATTAAACATAACGAAGTATATATGATTTGAATCTTAGTCAAACAAAATGCCAATTACACCGGGGCCAATCTGATTTGATTAACAAAACAATGACCTGCTCGTAATTAGCAATTTTTAAGAACATTGTGCCAATCTTGTAATTAGCCCTAACATGTCATCTTCTTTGTTTGGAGTTGCAGAGAGCATCGGCGGCGACGGTGTGCTAAGTACCTTCGAGCAAGGAGACAAGCGACAACCCCGATAGCACACGGCGAGGTACCGGCGGTAACTAGCGGCGAAGGGCGAAGGGAGGCGGTATCAAGGATAGCGATCGATCAACATATCCCTCCGCTTCAATCTCGGAGGTCGAATCGTCCGGTGGACAACGATCGAATCCTCCGGTGGGGGAAGGGAGACTCCTGCGAGTTCCTTCACGGCATCTTCGAGTGCTGGCTCCCCCTGGCGCGCTACCGGACTCAGCCGTGCAAGGACGGCACTCAGTGCAAGCGCCGCGTCTGTTTCTTCGCTCACTGGCCAATCTGGGGAAATTGACAACCTCTCCGAGAGAGGTGAAGGGCGGCGAGACGAAGAGGCAAATCCGGAGGTTGCGAGAAAGGTCGAGGGTGATAAAGGTCGTTGGTGGAGAGGCCATGGCAGTCGGGGTAGGCGCTAGAAATACCATGGGAGTGAAGGAGATCGATTGGCAGGAGAGAGGGAATAAGAAATTAGAAGCGCGTGTACCCCAGTGCTTCTCACCTTCTTACCGGACCAATTATTTCTCATTGAACCCTACCCTATATATATATATATATATATATATATATATATATATATATAGATAGATGGAGATGAACTTAGAGAGAGAAACTAATTAAAGAATATGTAATTCCAGGTGATCATTATCAACCCGTTACAAGACCAAGATGATCGAACTATCGAAGTACCTTAATTAAATTAAATACAACATGAAAACCTTGTTGGCATGCATTTTATTGGCTTTGATCAATCAGATTCAAATTAATTACCCACCTTCCTTGCATCAAGTGGATGGCCTATGCCTATAACATACATACATACATATCTCAAGCATACCAAACTTCCAACCCACAAATCAAATGTAACAAAAATGGATGACTCGAACTTAAATACTTAATAATCAACTATCGGAGCATTGAACTTGCTTAATTTTTATTTATTTTTTGGTTCTAACTTGCTTAAAGTTATAACTAGTAGCTAGCTGCCTAGCTGACTTGACCACTTTGACCGCTTCCTGTAAAAGATTACACAATATAGTGAATATACTGATTGCAATATCGGCTTAGGATACCCAACGAGAGACCTTTATTATATAGATGACACAAAGAATATCTTTTACATATAGATGAACTTAAAATAAGAAAAATAATCAACAATAATCAAAACAATATCCTAATACCCCGCAAGATCATAGAGGGGCATTGACATGAAGCTTGGACCGAAGCAACTTAAACCGCTAATTGCCCAGAGCCTTTGTGAAAACATTCACAGTTTGATCATGAGAGGCAATGTGAGGAACAGACAACTCATTGGCCTCCATTTTCTCCCTGACAAAGTGAACATCATCTGGAATATGCATTCATGTATTCAATCTTTCTCCGATTAACTTCTACTGATTTGCAACTCGCCTAGAGCAATACGTTGCCTAACACACTCAGGGAGATTCTCTGCTCCAGGAATGTTATAAAGACGTAGCAGACTCAGGTTTTCAAGGGAACCCCAATCCACACCTCCCTCCTCTGTAATATTCCACAGATCCAATTCCGGGCAATTAGAGATGGATAGCTCCTTGAGAGCTTTCGATGCCAATTGCACATTCTTCAAATACTTGCAATTAAAAATGCGAAGTATCTGAAGAGAGATTAATCCTCTAATTGATAACCTTGTCAGGTCAAGATGGGTCGGCACATATTCTGGAGATATGAAGGTAAAAAAACGGCTCAGCACTGTATTTATTGAAAGTTCAATTAGAGGAGATGATGGAGGACTGGTGGATGTAGAAGTCGACAGAGAACATGCTGACAACAATGTTTCTACCACCTCTTTTGTAACTCCAGTCAAGCGCAGTGTTTGAAGATGTGGAGTAGGAGGCATGTAGTTGAGGCCATGACAATCTGTAACAAATATTTCCAAAAGAAGAGGGAATGGTGGATGCTCCTCATTATCCACTACTGTTGCTGTTGTTGCGGTTGCTGCTAGTCCCCTTGACCATCCCTTCAATGACGGCAAACGACTCAATTCAAGTCGGTGTAGAGAAGGGAAGAATGGGCTAGTAGAGACAGCCTCGTACTCCTCTACGTACTCCAACTGGTTGAGAATATCCAGCTCTAAATGCCTAAGACATGGGAGACGTCTGAAAGGTGGTAGATGCTTTGCGCGAACAGATTTCAAGAATAGATATTTTAGTTTATACAGCTGATCTTCCCTCCACCAAACCGGTATTGTCGTGTTTGGGCATGATTGTATTGTTAGCACTTGTATAGCTTCTGGAATCTGGCCACACTTCAGTATGTTCGAACCTTCCCTGTTATCATTGCATATCACCAGGTCTCCTTGGAGATTCAGTCCAGCCAATGCATCAAGCCCACATCTTTTGCTCACTTTGAATTCACACAGGCGCTCCAGAGATGTCATTTCGCCAAACCTAGTTGGCATATGCAACAAGTCACGACACATACCATTGTTCAAATGCTTCAGATTAATCAATGCTCTAAAGTCTTCAGGGAACTCTAACAGATTGGTGCAGTAATTGATGTCCAAAGTCACCAAGTTCACCAACTTTGTGATGGAATCTGGAAGACATTTGAAATCATTTTCTGAAAGGTTAAGATATCGCAAGTGTTTCATCTCCCCAATAGAGGATGGAACGTTAACATTTTCAATCCTCAACCTCCGCAAATCCAATGCACGCAGGAACTTCAAATTTGCGACTTGTTGATCAATAACATGTGAACCACATGAACCTCCCATGACCAAGAACGAACGTAATCGGTTTGCTTCGAGCAATGGTGCTGGAATGTTCCATGAATTGTCTATTCCATTGCCAAGGGCTAGATGCCGAATTTTTCCATCCAATTGATTCGATCCTCCAGAAATTATAGTACTTTCCTTTCCAGCGACATTTTGTGCCAAATCATGGATTAAGTCATGCATTTTACAATGGATGTCACCAGTAACTGTAAGTCTCAATTTCTTCAGCATCTTGAAAAAATGACCTCCTGAGCAAGTCCATGAAATGTGCATGCCCAGCTGCCTCAAGAGTTCCATGAATTCCTATCTCAACGTACCCTTGCGCAACCCAAAGATCTATCAAGTTATTTTTGTAGAGTTTAGTATCTTTTGGAAAGAGGGAGCAATAAGCAAAGCAGTGCTTCAAGTTTGATGGTAGGTGATTGTAACTCAATCTTAGAGAAGACATAATGGAATCATCACCTACATCCATATCTATGCTCGGGAGATCTACATTTACAAAGGACCTCCATTCCTCAATGGTATTTTTTGTTCTTAGAAGGCTACCTACACTCTCTATGGCTAAGGGAACATTCGCACACCTACTAACAATCTTTCTTCCAAGATTGTTCCGTTCTTGGTCAACATTCTCTTGACCTTTAGTAAAAGCAAACCTTTTGAAGAGCTCCCATGATGCATCCTTTGATAAGTTATTTAACCTAATCACTTTATTTGCACTCATTGCCTCTACAACCGACGAAGATCTTGTAGTGACGATTATCTTACTCCCTTTTACACTATGATCACTAGTTAACAAAGACAACAACTTTTTCCCTCTAGCCGGACGTTCCTCCCACAAATTATCTAGTACGAGTAGAAACTTCCTATCCAAGCATGCCCTAATCTCCGACTGTAACGTGTTCAAGCCTAAATTTTGATACGATTTTCCGGTCAAAGAGTGAAAGATCTTCCCAATAACTTCTTTCTCATCCAAAGTATCAGAAATACAAGCCCACCACCTCTTTTCATTGAACCAATTCAAAACATTTTCATCATTGTAAACCAACTGAGCTAGAGTAGTCTTCCCCATGCCCCCTATCCCGATTATGGCAATGACTGAAATATTTTGATCTGAACACGACTCATCGTAAAGAAATTCTAGGATTTCTGCCTTCTCGTCATCTCTACCATAGACCACTTTTGGGTCCACAAAAGATCCAGTCTCTACTCCCCTCCCTAGACCACTTGTATTCTCACGTTCAAGTCTCACAAAATTATAAGGAGCCATATCACTATAGATCTGAAGCAAACTCTTCCTAATAGTCTTAACTTCCTTAGCAATGGAGTCGCGGAAAACAACTGGGTTAAGCTTAGAGAAAAAGACTTGTACCTCTTTCAAGTATTTCTTTCCCTTGATCTGCCGCCTGAGCAGGTAATGGGTGGCAGCTTCATCAAACAGATCATCTGCCGCATACAACACATCCCTGATTCTCTCCATCAAAACTTTCACCTCAGCTGAGCCTTGTTGTTGCATCTCTGCATCGAGAAGCCTGGCTTGGATTGTTCGGATGGTGACAGCAAGCTCTTCAAGCTCATTCTTTGCTGCCCAGATGGAGAGTCCCCTCTTGTATGCCTTCTTAACTGGAGGGGAGGCAATATCGACTAAGATCCTGCCAGCAACGCTGAACAAAGCAGCTTCAGCCATTGATTTTAGGTGGTGGTTTGTTGCTTGTAAAGGTGGGATTAGTGGATGGATTAGGGGAAAGAATGAACGCCTGTCCTGGTTGAAGACACTGCTTGGTCTTTATAAACAGACAATGAATTAAAAGAAAAATAGACAAATTTTATTTTATTTAAATCAATAACAAAAGTGAATAAATTGAAATTTTTATAAAGCTATGGATAACAATTAATATATCACAAAATTGGATCGAGCTCACATCGATTTATTACTTAATTAATTGTGATTCTTAAATATAAACCCAGTAGGCAAGTCGTTGGGCTGTTATTTTCATTGTTAATTTGATGCAGATTGGCTGGTTGTGAGCTGGCAATAATTGTCCCGACCCGAGAAATTCGATTCGATTGGTCCGATCCGAATCCGTCCAACACTCGAATAATTGAATCAAGCCCGAACCCGAAAGCAATCCAAACCTTGTAATAACCCGAACCCGATTATATACGAATGGATCTACCCGAAATTGTCCGACCCGAATATATCCAAAACCTGATTATACCCGACACCCGAAATAACTCAAACCCGATTATATCCGAAATCAACAAAAATCTTAGCATTTTCCCTAAAATACTTATAATAACCTAAATATTTGATTACTTAATAATGGATGGTAATATTATCATTCATATAGTATAATTAAATATAGTTTTCTACTCCCTCCATTAAAAAAAAGTCATTTTTTAGCATTTTTTTTAAGACATCAACACTGTATAAATATCAATTTTGGTTATTTTTATAATTTCATAGTTATATGTGAGTAATAAGTATGAAATTAATATTAAAAAAAAATATTTTATGTAATTTTGACTTTTATAAAAAATGTTCTAAAGACACGACACGACACGATAATGACACGATCCGAAAAAACACGGCTGTTAATGGTTCGTGTACGGTTCGGCAATATCACATTGTCGGATACCCGACACGAACCGTTTAAATTTTTTTTTTTTTAATTTTTAGATCTGCTGGTATAATACTTGTATAAAAAGTATCCTCCATGTAATAGAATGCTCTGCTAGCACAGTTGGTACATGGGATGCGGGAATCCTGGGCGCTAACCATCAGACCCGAGTTCGAACCTTGTTGCTTCATGTTTTTTATTCCCATTTCTACAGTAACTCTCGCCTTTTTTTTTTTTTTATCCTTACGGGTTGCGGCGCTCTCCTTCCACACAGACACAAATCCGACCCTAACCCTAGTCCCTCGCAGTCTCGCACAATCTCACACCCACAACATTCTCATTTCTCAGTTCACCATCGCACCCTCTCAAATCTGGGCGCTAACCATCTGCTGAACTCGACCCTCTCAAATCCGGCCTTAACCCTCTCAAATCCGACCCTCTCAGGCGCTCAACAGATCTGAAAAATAGACATCTCTCACCAAAACCATGGTAAGTTATTCGAATCGAATTGGTTTGTTTTGCTCCTTCTTAAGCATTTCATGGACATCTCTCACCAAAACAGGGCAACAGGCAACAGTACACTGTACAAGTGTACAGGCTACGGTACTGTCAGTACATGCCTCTCAACTCTCAAGCCAGAAAAAAAAAAAAAAAAAAAAAAAGGAAAAAATCTTATCCGTGTCGGATCGGATAACACGGGTATCCGACACGGAACCGTATACCTAACCGTGTCGGATACCCGGTTCCTGGCGGTTCGTGTACGGTTCGGCATATTGCTCTTAAACGGTTCCGGGTATCCGATACGGTTAACGGTTCCGTGTCGGATACCCGGTAGCGCACACCCCTAGGTGCATGCCTTCATCTAGGGTTGCACAAAATGTGGCCCGGCCCAAAAACCGAGTCGAAACCGAACCGAAAAAGTCGGTTTCGGGCCGGCCCGATATTTCACGTTTCGGGCTTCGGTCCTTCAAAATCCAAAATTCGGTTCCGGGCCAAGAACCTGAACTGAACCGAAAAATTCGGTTATGGCCCGAAAAACCGAATTGTTTTTTTAAACCCTAAATGTCCCTAATTTTCTATAACAGTTCACACTTCACACTCAGCGCCTCTTTTCCTCTCCCCTAAACGCCTCTCCTCCAGCGCCTCTCCCCGTCCCCGACTCTTTACAAATTACACAACCGCCTCTCCTCCTCTCCCGACTTCCTGTTGCAGTGTGGCCCTGCCCAGTCGTAGCTCCGTCGCCGGCTGCACTCGCCGCCGCCGAATCCCACAGCCTCACGCAGTCCCCCCTCCCGCAGTAGAAGCCAGTAGGCCCAGTCACCGTCGACGGCCTCACGCATCCTCACCTAGTCCCCCATCGCCGGCCTCATGCCACCGAATCCCGCATCCTCACGCAGCTTGTGTTTTGATTTCCCTCCCTCACGCAGTCCCCCTCACGCGAGAGCGAGGATGAGCGAAATCAGCAAACCTAAATCCCAATTTTTTTTCCAAATTTTTTTAATCTAATTCAATTCTATTGTCATTAAATTGTTATATTGTATTGTAATTTCAGATTTTGCAACCTAATTTTGATGGTTGTGAGACTTGTGAGAAATTTAGGGTTATATTGAAGTTGCACAGGTTTTGTTTGGGGACAAAACAAAGCACAAGGGTCATTCGGTTTTTCCGGTTTTTCCGGGCCAAAAACCGAAAAAACCGAAGCCGAATAGTCGGTCTTCGGTTCGGGCTTCGGTCCAGACATCCTAAGAAATCTGGTCGTCGGTCTCGGCCCGACCCGTTTGGATCGGGTCGGTTCGGGTCGGTCTTGGCCCGTTGTGCCACCCTACCTTCATCACACCACAAGTACACGTCGGTGTGCCTTGAAATGTTTGTAGCTCATCCCAGGCACGCTTTCGCTTTCCAAAGTAATCAGCAACCGATAGATTCTCTTGCTTAAGATCGTGAATCTCCTTCTGCAGTTGGTAAATGAAAGGTGCATTAGATTCGGCAAACCTTTCCTGAACTTTCTCCCACAATTCTTTAGCAGACGTTACATATAGGAAATTCTCGGTGAGCGCCGGTTTCATTGAGTTCAGCAACCAGCAGAGAACCAGCGCTCCAGGTCATAGGTGCCTCCTGCTGGACGAATGCACATGCCGTTGATGAAACCGAGTTTCATCTTAGCACCTAGTGCCATTCTAACTGCTCTACTCCAGCTTCGGAAATTGGCTCCTGTGAACTGAATGGCCACCAGCGACATGCCTGGATGATCGGAGTTTGTGAGGTGAAGTGGATCGCAGGAATTTCCACCTTGGCTCACATGTACTTCCTTAGATCCACCTTCCAGATTCATGTTCGAACCAAGTTGTTCAGACATCTCTACTCAGCAACCAGATCTCACCAGAATACAATGAACTACAACAACGAATCCACACTCAAAAGCTTCAGAATAGCAGAATACGGCAAGACAAATTCAGATCGCACTTAAGATCTCAGCAGAATAGCAGAAGAGCAAATTCAGATCTCAACAATGACAAAGGGAGAGAAATCGGAACGCAATTGATAGCAACGAAGTGCAGGAACTCAACGAGATCAAAAGGAAACACACAATCACCAAAGAGAGAAACAATCAATCGGAAAAATCATACAATTGGAACCAAATACGAAAGTCCAGAAAATCCAAAATACGAAATTGACACCATCTACAATCCAGGTTATCATAATCGGAACTGCGAATGTGCCAATTTCAGAAAAGACATACACAATCGCACAGATTGTGATCCAGAACAAGGCGCGGCAAGCGCAAAAATCGCACAAGTTGCGATCCAGAAAAGCGCGGCAAGCGCAAATTCAATAAAGCGAAATTGAAATTCAACGAAAGCGGAAAAAAACTTGATTCCAGCTCAGTGCTGGAGAGATCGCTCTGATACCATGACAAGATTTAGCATCTAAGCTAGATCTTGCTCTGTAATGGTGAAATTCAGAGGATGAATACAGTAGACGGGGGAGAAGAGTAGAAGGGGAAACTTGGAGTTTTGTGTAAGCTGAAGTATGTTTGTTATTCATTAATGTGTCTCAATTTACACACCCAGCTTGGGTATTTATAGGCAAAAGGCCTTACATGTTATTGTTATGCCTCTAACTAATTCTGATTAACCACATAACAAACTAACCAAAGCTAAAATGCCTAGCCATTGTATATACTCTACAATATGGACCTATTCGGACCATTAGGTCTCCGTTGCACATCTTCTCCAGAATCTGCCGAGGAACGGAAGGTATTCATTTCAATTTTACAACATGTATGTGGGTGGCTCATGAGAGGTTTAGAGAGGTTGATGAGTCAAAGTGGCTATGTGCTCGGAAGGGGACTGCCTAATTTCGGTTTTGAGGTCGGCTTAAGGGGCTAAAGGTGCCTTTGAGGGAGCGGATCGAACAGGTTGCATTTTAGCCACATCTTGCAGCGGGCTGCCAATACAATCGAGGAGTACAGTGCTGTCCTAGAAAGGCTCAGAACGCACCCAGATGATGTTGAAATTGTGGCTGAGTGTTCGTAGGCTAAGCAGCAAGCTATTTAAGTAAGGTCGAGTTTATATTCCGTTCTCAGCAAGCTAAAGCCAGTAAGCCACCTATGTGCTCTATTCGGACCGTTGCAACAAGTATTACCACAACTTGATAAATTATATTTTAGTATATCGCAAATTGCCCCTAAATAAATTGTAACGGTTATCCACGCCCTTGCGCATTTTGTTAATAAATTATATTTTAGTATATCATATAAGAGTAATTACTCTTCTTTACATACTGTTTAATATTTTTGTCACTTATTTATCCAATAAATAGTAAATAACCAAATTTATTGCATAAGTTACGTTTTGATATCCTTTAATATAATGTTTTATAAATATTTGATTTTTTTTGTATAAAAATTTGTTAATATAATTAATAAAAAATCAAATAATAATATAAAATAAATAATAACTAAAATATAATAAAATCCTTAAAATTCAATTAGTTACATTTTGATAATGATTTGGGATACTTTACAATAACATATATATTGATCCGAACAAAGTCAACCAAAATTATGTTAAACTTGTATAAAAGTATATGTGAGATAAACCGATATATTCTTCTTGATTCTCGCCCAGCATTATAAATTTGTTGTCTCGTGCTCAAATTCTGCTTGAAAGTATTTTTCAATGTCACAAGAAGGGGAATTGGCTTTACTCCTCCAAATGTCAAATATTTCACTAGTTGTATCTCCTCATTCATCAATCGTCCCACCATCTGATGACCTTGCAATCTAGGAGGCAGTTTATGGTTATGCATACCACACTCCACTTTCAGCCGCCATACATTTCTTTCGGCGTCCCAACCATACAACAAAAATGGACAATTATTTTTTTTAGACCTTCCATCCCGCGGGACTATTACTAGTACATCAACACCTCTAATTTTCTTCTTACGATTTCTATTTTCTCCATATCTTTCACATCCAAAATATACTGAGTCGTATCGGGTTGCCGAGCTATTCCAAGATTTTACAATTGTGAGAACAAAGTTGTTCACAAAAACAATCCATCGAGCCCATTCTAACATCGATTTTCTATCCTTCAGTAATAATTATTCGCAAAACAAGGCGAATAATCAAATCCAACAATGTTCATTCTATCAAACTGAAAACAATTTAAATAGAGTTGAAAATAATCAAATTTCACTAATTGAATCAATATTATCATTAAATTCTACTATAAAAGTTCATAAATACCTGAATATTATTGTTGACTCCTTCGTTACCATTGGATGCGTGGTTTGACATTCTTCTATGGAGTTCGGCGCAACTAGGGCAAAATACCCGTTATCGAGCATATTCGTCATATTCATTCCATTTTTTGACCAAAATAAAATAAAATAAAAGCATACCCTTCCGTTTTCTAAACACGGAAGGTAAACAACTATTTTCAACTTCCGTATTTAAAAAAGAAAAAATTTGCAAAATGGGCACATTATTTGGACTTATTTGCAAAATGGTCGCGGGTTTGGACAAATTAACGAAATAGCCGCTATATATACTAATTCTCTTCTCTTTTTTTTCCGGATCGTTTCCCCCAATCGACGATTCTCTGCAATCTCTCTCTCCACTTCCGACCGCCTCCAATCGTCCGCCTCCGATCGCTCAACGGAGAACCTGGAATCGGGGATCTTCCTCCATCTCCGGCATGGATTCGATTCTCCTCCATCTCCGTCCATATTCCTCCTCTCCTCGATCCTGTTCGCCGCCGCCGCGCTCTCCTCCTGTTCGCCGTCGAATCGAAGAAGAAGAGGAGGAAGATCCGACTCAGGAGGATTCCTGCCGCCGTCCCTCAGTCTGCGCAAAGCCACGACGATATCAATCGACTCAGGAGGAGCATCGTCCTCCTCTCGCTGAAGCCGATCGTTGTCACCTGAAGCCGGTATCAATCGTTCTTGAGCGCCCTGGACCTCCAGGTTTCGTGTTTCTCACTCCTTCTCTCCTAGTTCTTCTTTTCCATCTGTTTATTCAGTCAATTGGATTAGAATGTGACTGTGTTTGATTTTGGATTTTTGTTGATTCTCTATTCGTCGTCGGATTTGGATTTAATTTTGTGATTTCTGAATTGAATTGTGCGGTTTGCAGCTCAACTCTGGGAAAGTGGTCGTGGTTGGTCCTGGATCTCGCGATAGGGATGGGAAGCTGATTCCGGTTACTCTCAAGGAAGGAGACACTGTTCTTTTGCCTGAATATGGAGGCGCTGATATCAAGCTCGGCTATAAAGAGTAAGACTACTCTTTCTTCATCTCCACTTCTACTCTCATTACTGCCGGTTTCGATGGATTGATTTAACCTATGCATTATTCGTTGTTTCTGTACTTGATTGCTTATTGATTTAATTTCACTGGAGTTTAGTATCATCTATCAAACTTAATTTCACTGGAGTTTAGTATCATCTATCAAATGTATCCTTGCTGAGTTAATTTTTTATGATGCTGTACTTGGTTGCATAAGATTATTGTGTTTGGCATGAGATTATTGTGTTTGGCGTGATGAGCTTAAAATCTGCTCTATGTTAGCTATTGGCATAACCAAGACATGTATGAAAAATGGACTTTGTATACAATCGCTGATCCTTAAACATGATTAGTTTTAACAAAGGAGTGGTATGTTGGGCTTCTGGCTCGCATCCGGATTAATTCTTTCCGAATTGAGTTGGGTGGAGGGTCCTTTGAAGATCTTCTTTCATTGGCAGCTGCAGCCATAGAAGCTGAAGCTGCTGTCGGAAATGCTGTGTACATTCTTACTTCCTTCTACAATCATGACTGTGGTAAGCACCCTGCACTTTGTTGTCTAACTTAGTGTGAAACTCAAGAGGCATGGTCGATCATTTTTCATGTTCGGAAACACCCTTTATTTAGCCCAATTGCAGAAAACCGCCCCTTACAACTGAAATCGCATTTTGCCACCCTTCATCTAATTTTGCTAGCAATTCAACACGTCTATTTTTTAGACTTACAAGAATGTTTCTGTGAGATAAAAATAGACACGTCGTTAAAAGGGTAATTGCTTGCTAGAGCTAAGGCATATGCCTGATCTTTCCTGCAGATCCTAATGCACACATTGAAGTCTCTTAGCATATCATCTCTATTTTAATTCCCCCTTTTGCTTACTGCATTAGGATTGTGAACAAGATAAATAGCTCAATCGGCCAAGATCCAAATTCGAAGCTTCTCATTGGAGTTCTTGACATTTATGGTTTTGAGAGTTTCAAGACAAACAGGTGCTTCACCGGTATGCTTTTGCTATTTTTATACACCAAAAAGAATGTTTTCATGCATAGAGCTGCCAATTCATGTGAAAATTCTTGTAACAATTCTAGATTAATAGATAAGATAAAGAGGATTGTGGCTTTATTTGGTAATGTTGCCTCAAGATGTACATAGATATTAATCCTATAAAATCATCAGTTACTGATGGACAGGGCTGCTGGCTCTTGCTAGATGACGGCAATTATTTATAAGCAAGATTAATGACGAATGTAAAACTAAGCATAAGCTGGAGATGTATTCGTGTGGGATCCAATGACTGCATACTGCATTGTTCTTATGTTCGCTTATTTTTGCTTCCGAATGTTTTCCTTAGAGTTGCACAAATCGAGCTTAGAGTTGCACAACTCGAGCTTAGAGTTGCACAACTCGAGCTTAGAGTTGCACAACTCGAGCTTAGAGTTAGTACTTGTGTCCACAACCATTTTAAGGAGTATTTATGCTGTCAGTGAATGAACATTCTCTCTAATTCAAATCTCTAAGTGCCCTTTGAATCCTTTGATGAGCGTAAATATGCGGTGTAGAACTTCAATTCATAACTTGATCACAGGAAATCTGTTCCTCCAATCTGTCTATCAAGAATTTTATGCTGCTGTTTGGTCTCTGTACAGGCAAATCTGAATCAACCTGAAGTTTTACTTGCTTGAAAAAGGGTTCATTCATCACATGGTTGCTCGCCATCATTTATCCAGGAGTTAATTATCAACACCCTTGCTACATGGTAAGATTTTCCTTCATCTCATTCCCTACATGTGTTTCACCCAATCTGCTGGTGTTTGGATTGAATAAAACTGATGCAGAAACGCTGTTGCTTTTATGCAGATCGAAATTGGGGGTGTAGGCGTTCGGGCCTAGTGTTTTATGGTAAGAATAGGCTGGTTTCTTCTGTTTCTTTGTGCAGGACTGTAATTGTTATTGTGAAGTTCCTGACAAACTGGGTTCCTTTGTGCCATTAATCAAGTTGTTTTTGCTTAAACCCCGTTGTGAGCAACTGAGCAACTCCTCTGCACATTTTCTAGTTTAGTTTTGATGGTCTCCACCAAGCTTTTCTTCCTTGGAATATGTCTTAATTGGCCAAAGTCTCTTACATGCTAGGATCTTGTTGGAGATTTGTGTAATTGTGTTCCCTATTCCATCTCTTTGTGTGTGTGTGTGTGTTTTATATGTGGTGCTTTTGCTTAATCCTTACATATCTATACTTGTTTTCTGACACTTTAGAATTCCTTTATCTTTTTTTTTTCCTTTCATATTGGATGATGTAAGTCTTTCTTTACTCTTGACTCATTATGAACTTGTATTATTTGCTGATATGTTCTGGTTGTCTGCAATATGACAAGTCTGAGATACCTTTGGCCAAGTTATCCCTGAAAAGATATGCTCATTACTATGAAAGATGGGCAGCCAATTACATTTGTATTTTTGGCCCTGCGACCTCTGCACATACGCAAACCCCTTCTCTGTCTGTTCTTGCCAGATGTGCGTTGAACCGAAAGAGGATGATGACTGACTAGCTCGTCAGTGATTTCTTGCTTGAACTGGATACGATATCTCATCGGATCGACTCTCAGCTGATTCGCCTTATTGTATATATAGTTGCCAATGCCATCTTATTGTCACTTAGCTTCCAGCATAAGCATCTAATAGTTGTATGCAGCTGATGTGCTGCTTTTTCATCTTCGATTTACATTTACATACGGGTTTATGTATACTTTAGGGTTTTTTCAGGTGCTTACTTGTCGATTTAGATATTGGGATGAACATTTCTGGATTTTTGGCCGAGTATTTCAATATGATCCGGCAGTTTTTGGGTTTTTTTTGGGTGGATAAATTATACAAAATCTCCTATAAATTATGGAATTTTTCACAAAACCCCTTATAAATTATGTTTGTTAAATTACAAAATGTGACAATTAAAAAAATTATCTATATTTTATTATGTGATTCACATGTACTATTATATTTGCACGACAAAATGTTAAATAAAATAAAATAAAATTAAAAATTAAAAAAAAAAACTCATGTATTGCTCACAATCTGTTTTTCGGACTACGATTTGAATGGGAGAGAGATTGCGATCTGAATGTGAATCTCGTCGCTCGTTGATTGCGACTCGATTAGTCCATGTATGTGCACAACGTAAAGTTGTTTTTGCAAAACAAAAAGTTCTGAAACGAAAAAAAAGCGGAAAAAAAATATATTTTGCACAACATACGATGTAAGAGTTGCACGACTCTGTTTTAAGAGTTGCACGACTCTGTTTTAAGAGTTACACGACTCTGTGTTAAGAGTTGCACGACTCTGTTGTAAGAGCTGCACGACTCTGTTTTAAGAGTTGCACGACTCTGTTTTAAAAGTTGCACGGTCTTATTTTTGCTCATCAATAGAGTAAAATTGCACAACATGAGAGATTGGTGAAATTTTGCTCAACATCATCTCATTTGTTGCTCAACAATATGTTATTTTTGCACAACAATCGAGAATTGTGAAATTGTGCTCAACGTGATTTTATTTTCTCTCAATATAATTTCATATTTTCTCAATAAATTATTGCACAACATCATCTTATTTTTGCTCAACAATAGGTTATTTTTGCACAACAATCGAGACTTGTGAATTTGTTCTCAACATGATTTTATTTTCTCTCAATATAATTTCATACTTTCTCAATAAATTATTGCACAACATGCTCTTATTTTTGCTCATCAATATTTTATTTTTGCACAACTAGTGATGAAAATTAGTGCTGACACTGATATTAGTTACAATTAGTGCTGGCACTGATACTAGGTACAATTAGTGTTGACACTGATATTAGTTACAATTAGTGCTGACACTGATATTAGTTACACGACTCTGTGTTAAGAGTTGCACGACTCTGTGTTAAGAGTTGCACGACTCTGTGTTAAGAGTTGCACAACTCTGTGTTAAGAGTTGCACGACTCTGTGTTAAGAGTTGCACGACTCTGTTTTAAGAGTTGCACGACTCTGTTGTAAGAGTTGCACAACTCTATTTTAAGAGTTGCACGCCTCTGTTGGAAGAGTTGCACGACTTTGTTGTAAGAAATGCACGACTCTATTTTAAGAGTTGCACGACAATCGAGACTTGTAAATTTATTCTCAACATGATCTCATTTTAAAAAAGTGCTGACATGAAAAAAAAAATTATTTAAAAAAAGTGCTAACACAAATAGAATAAAAAGTGCACAAATTAGAATAAAATGCGCACGGATAATATTATAAAGTAAAAAAAAAATTGTTATCCATGTAGAAAAAAAAAACTAGATTTGGATCATATTTGTGAAATTGTTATCCATGCTTGATGGAATTGTTCGACATCATTTGATCGGCTTATGATTCATTTGTCATGTGCTTCTTCGATTCTTTGTGAAATTGTTATCCATGCTTGTGCAACTCTAAAAAAAGTGTTGACATGGGAAAAAAAGTGCTGACACAGAAAAAAGTGCTGACACGGAAAAAAGTGCAACTCTAAACTCTACTTGGATTATATTTGCACAATTTATGGTTATATTTGCACAAAGTACTCTTATATTTGCACGATAAAAGGTTAAAAAATAAAATAAATAAAAACTAGACTTGGATCATATTTGCACAACTTATGATTAAATTTGCACAACGTCCTCTTATATTTGCACAACTTTCTCTTATTTTTGCTCAACAATAGGTTATTTTTTGCAAAACAATCGAGATTTCTGAAATTGTTCTCAACATGATTTTATGTTCTCTCAATATTATTTTAAGAGTTGCACGACTCTGTTGTGGGAGTTGCACGACTCTGTTTTAAGAGTTGCACGACTCTGTTGTAAGAGGTGCACGGCTCTGTTTTAAGAGTTGCACTGCTCTGTTGTAGGAGTTGCACGGCTCTGTTGTAGGAGTTGCACGACTCTGTTTTAAGAGTTGCACAACAATCGAGACTTGTGAATTTATACTCACCATGATCTTATTTTATCTCAATATATTTTCATACTTTCTCAACTATATTTTATTTTTGCTTAGTATCGTGCAAATATAAATGTAACCGTATGTTGAGCAAATATAACTCAAGTCTAGTTTTTTATTTTAAATCTTTTTTTTTAACATTTTTTCGTGCAAATATAAAAGTACGATGTGCAAATAATCCAAATATAAATGTAAGTTGTGTAAATATGACATTTTGTTGTGCAAAAATAAAAATAAAAATATAGATATTTTTTGTAAGTTGTGCAAATATGTAAGTTGTGCAAATATGATTTTTGTAATAAAATATAGATATTTTTTACAATTTCCATATTTATTGGATCATTTATGTAATTTAACAAAAATCCCTTCTTCTTCCTCGCGCAAATCTGGATATTCCGCTCCGCCTCCGGCTCCCTCCGGCGTCCCTCGCGCTCCGGTCTCCTTCGAACTCGCAGGTGCGCCTCGCCGCCTCCGACTCCGATCTCGATCCTTCGATCGGCTCCGCCTCTGATTGCAATCGAAATCCGGCTCCGCCTCCGGCTCGCTCGGCCTCGCTCGCTCGACCTCCAGACCGCCTCCGGCTCGCTCGACCTCGTCGCTCAGCGTCGCTCGACCTCGTCGCTCCGCTCGCTCAGCCTCCCTCTCTCCTCCGCTCGGCCTCCTCGCTCCGCTCGGCCTCCTCGGCCTGCTCCGTTCGCCTCCAAATCAAATCTGTCGATCTATCTACAAACAAAAGGAAATCACTGAATGTCGATGAAATTCATTCTCGAAATCCAACATTTCCGAAATTCCATCAACAATTCATTCAATTGAAAAAGAAACCTCCGAGAACTGAAACCCTAGAATTGGAAATTCAATCGATTGACAGCTTCCTCGGCCTCGCTCAGCCTTCCTCGCTCCATCGCTCGGCCTCGCGGATCTGAGGAACGGGAGATGGAAGATGGAGATCGGAGAAGGAGAAGCGCGGAGGAGGGTGCACGGAGAGGGAGAGGGCGGAGGAGAGAGAAAGACCCCTGAAAAAAAGGGAGTGGATTTATATTGCGTCCATTTTACAAAAATGTCCCAACATGCGTCTATTTTACAAAATTAGGTCAATTTCGTGGCTATTTTGCAAAACCCCCCCTTTAAAAAACGAAAGGCAAAAAATAGATTTGTCATTTCGGTTTTTAAAAACAGAAGGCAAAAAGTAGTTTTCTTCTCTCGTGTTTTAAAAACGGAAGGTATAAAATTAATTTAACCTTTCGTTTTTTAAACACGGAAGTTATGTATTATATTTTTTTTAAAAGAAAAATTAAAAAATATAATAATATAGCACAACTTCCGTTTTTAAAACAAATAGAAGAAATTTCAAACTCTTGGTCAACGTCGCCCACAACTCCAGTCGACGGCCTGCACCTGGTCCAGTCAGGATTGCCTATCCCCTCGCAGCCTCGCTCATACGCTCAATTAGAGGGCTCCAATTCGTCCAGCGTCGTCGACCGGTTACCAAGATCTCCACTTCTCTCTATCGCCTCTCAAATACGCTCAGTCAAATGGCCTCCAGTTCGTTCGTTCGTCTCAGTTCACCAAAGAGTTCCCAGACTTCCCAGTTCTTTCTTTCTTTTTTAAATTCAAAAGTAACGGAGAATTGAGAAATCTATCAAAATTAATCATCCAAGGGCACCAGGTGAATCTTTTGTACACCCCACCTAAAAATCCCATTTTAAAAAAATTGAAACTTTTGATATACCTTGATGAGCTTTCATAAATTTATTTACTCCCTTGAAAATCACCACCACCTCCTTCATCGATCATCTCATCTTCCCCCAATTCAATCAGACAGTTAAAACGGCAAATTTCCATGGGGGATTGGAGATGCACAATTGTGCATTGGAGAAAGACGAAGAGACTCAGATCACCGATTCCCAAATTCAAACTTTCTATGTACCTTAACTTGAGCTCTCATAAATTCATTTACCTTACCCCCCTTTCAAATCAATACCGCTCCCATCCCTTCATTGATCATCTTCCCCCAATTCAACCAAATTACTCCGTACGATCTTTCTCCGGCGCCTGAAAAGCGATGGAACCACCGAACATGAAGCCCACCATCCCGCCATTCCTCTTTCCACCAGCACCTGAACCACAGTCCACACACTTCCCAGTCCCATCCTTCTTCTTCTCCCCCAACCTCTCCGCCCCATTCCCCACCAACTCCTTCTTCCAGAACTTCGCCATCTTCCGGAACTACACCATCGGCTGTGGCCAAGTCCCCGAATACATCCATCCCTACCTAATCAGACTCTCCCTCTCTTCCTTGTCACTCTCCTACCCATCCCGCTGCGCCGAACCAGAGCGCATCTACCAGGTCTTCACCCCCGAGTTAACCATCGCCGCCTCCAGCGAATTCGCCCCAGACACCCCAAGAAGCCACAAGATCACCTCTTTCTCCGACCTCAGCGTCACCGTCACGACTTGGTTTGCCCTTCCAGGTACCAATCCCTCCTATCTCCAGTTCTATCTCGTCCGCGGGAGTCCTTACATCACTTACTTCGTCCCTCCAGACACCAATTTCTTCATCACCACCTTCCACACCGTCACTTCGTTTTCTTCAAACAGTTCTAATACCAAGTACACCATCAAACTCGACAACAACCAGAAATGGCTGATTTACGCCGATTCGCCCATCAATTTGGCACATCGCTGGTCAGAGTTCTCCTCCACCGACTCATTTTCCGGTGTTATCCGAATTGCCGTCGTGCCCGATTCCGACTCCGAGAATGAGCTCTTGCTCGATCGATTCAGCTCCTGCTACCCGGTCTCCGGGAAAGCCTTTTTCCCAAACCCTAACTCGATAGTGTACAAATGGGATAAGAGAGGTCCCGGTCGTCTATTAATGCTCGCGCACCCCCTCCATTTGAAGCTCTTATCCACCCCTTCTGTATTGAACTCCTTTCGATACAGGAGCATCGATGGAGATCTCGTGGGCGTAGTTGGGGATTCATGGCAATTAACAGTCCAACCGGTGCCTGTAACATGGCATTCGATCAATGGAGTTGATATAGAAGCATTCCCTGACATTTTTGCAGCTGTCTCCAAGGATATCCGGCGTCTTGATATATTCCTAGAAATATCGTCGGAGGATTTGTCCTACTTTTTCGGGAAATTGATCACTAGGGCGGCGAGGCTGGCTTTGATTGCTGAGGAAGTGGGATATCTTAAAAAAATTCCTCGAGTTATCAAGTTGTTGAAGGAGAAGATTGAGCCGTGGTTGGATGGGAGTTTCCCTTATAATGGATTTTTGTATGATTCCAAATGGGGCGGGATTGTGACGAAGAAATATGATCTCGGGTTTGCGCATTACAGTGATCACCATTACCAATTGGGTTACTTCCTTTATGCTATTGCTGTGATTGTGAAGTTCGATCCCGCTTGGGGGAGGAAGTTCCGGCCCCAAGCTTATGCGCTGATGGCCGATTTCATGAACTTGGGCAGTGATTCTTGCTGCCACTACCCCCGGCTGAGATGCTTTGATATGTACAAGCTGCATTCTTGGGCCGATGGGCTGGAGGAATCGGAACATGGGAGGCACCAGGAAAGCCCGAGCCAAGCTGTGGGCGCCTACTACGCAGCTGCATTGATGGGATTAGCCTACGAAGACGATGCTCTTGTTTCCTTGGGTTCGACACTAGCAGCATTTGAAATAGAGGCGGCAAAGACATGGTGGTACGTGAGAGAAGGCAAGGGTATGTACGATGATGGCGGACTCAGCGCTGAAAACCCTGTTGTTGGCGTTTGGGCGAACAAGCGAGCTAGAGATGGGTTGTCGCCCTGTTATGATAAGGAACGTAGGGTTGGGGCTCTAGTTCACCCATTGCTCCCGATCACTCAAGTGCTGTTCTCGGATGCTGATTTCGCAAGAGTGCTCGTGGAATGGAGTTTTCCACCGATGAGGGGAAAAGAAGTTGTCGAAGGATGGAAACAGTTTGTGTATGCGTTGCAAGGGATCTACGACAAGGAAGGTGCACTCGAGCAGATCAGGGGCTTGGTGGAGGGCTGCACCAGTAGTAACGGCAACTCCATGTCGAACCTGCTGTGGTGGATCCATAGCAGACATGCCCATGTGAAGGATGAAGAAGGTGAGAAACTGGCTTCTTTGGACTTCAATGTATCTTTAGAATGATAAAGGCAAGGCTGGCCATGGTTTAGTCTTTTGTTTGAAAATGTTCTTATGTATGCTTTTTAGTAGGAGCATTCTAAGCAGCTTCATGTTGGTGGATTTGAGTTATGTTTTGATGTGTTTTGGATTTAGTTGTGCTTAGGTTACTAATGTTATTTTCCTATGTTTAATTTTCCCATGGCGGATAGGTTAGGTGAGCTCACTTAAGACCATGTACAACTTAGCCATGCCGTGACCATGGAATAACTAATTGGTCCCGTGACTCGGTTATTTTGATAACAATGGCTAGCCTTGGTTCACTTGGTGAGGCTATGTTAAGTATATAAGCATACCGGGATAGGTTTCGGACCAGTAAGCATAACAGGTAGCTGGAACCATGCAGCAGTGTGAAGAATACATTCCTAGGCTTCAATGCCGAGATGAAAGTGAAATCGCCATATTATAGGACACTCTGCTTCCCCTCCATCTCGACTTGAGAGATGTATCCAGAGCAATCGAGAAAGGGGCTGGTTTGAACTACATTGTCGAATGCAGACTCCCTTTGCATACTTGCTTACTTCGCCAGTTGGTGAGGTGAGAGCGGGTATAAAAAAGTAAAAAACCATCCAATGAGCAACAACTTAACTGGCTTGTGGTCGATAGAGCTCAACGGCCCAATGCTTCTTTGCCACAGGATGTCACCGGTAGAAACAGCCAAAGCAAACACAATGGACTTAGCTACTACTGAAGGCGTAGATGTTCTTACCAGTACCGGAGCACACTAAAAACGACACCATTGTCCCCAATCAGAGGCTTCCCAAGGCTCTTGGTTGGTAGCTCCTACTAGAGGGTCTTCACTCTTCAGGGTTCGAGTTCTTGAAAGAGGATGACTCACTCTTTTTTTTTATTGGAAAACGATGTCACGGTTTAAAGTTGCAGCACAATATGATGATCAAAATGTCATTTAATTAGATGAAATATTTTGGTTGGTAACAAGGTGGGTAGGCGTTCACAGCTTCGCTTGTGCTCTCCTGTTTCATCCCATCCGCAAATTCTGTCAACCCGGTAGCTCAAGAGTGCAGCCGAGTACTAGGCGTTCACAGTACATAGTGTCGTAAACAGCGGAGTACTAGCCCAAGAATCCCATCCTCAAATTCTGTCAACCCGCTTGTTCACTTGGTTTGTTATGGATTTTGCTACACAGTTGTGTACAGAAAGTTTCAGTATGCAACCGCTGCTAGATGTAAATAGTGACCCTCGCTGCTTTTTCGTTTCTTGTTTCATCCTGCAGCTCACTTGAACCATTTGTGGGAGCTCTGTAACCAAAGACATTGTAGTTTATCCAGAGCCTCTGTAGCAGTTGGTATGTCTGTTTCTTGAATTGGTATGTCTGTTTCACTTATGAGGTTTCATCACCTTATCAATATATCCGATAGAAGGGCCTTAAAGAACTGTTTACTCAAGTGCTACTTTCTCAAGCAATCTTGAATCTTGCTTTTTTTTCCCAAAGGAATGGAAGTAACAGCTAGAAGCCTAGAAGTTACCATTATTTTCCAGTTGTCATCTGATTCTAGTTACCATTAAAATCTCGGTTCATTTCATTGGAAATTCAAGATTAGAAATAATGACTAGAAGTTAGAATTTAGATGTAATACATTTTTCTTTTATTGCCACTAAACATATTGGAGTCTGAAATATAGGGTTCCACCATATTTTTAAAAAAACTATTTTTCTTTGAATACAATCATGTAACATAATTCCCAAAGAATTAATTAAAAGTATAAGAATTTATTCTAATTAAAAGTATAAGAATATATACAATCATGTACCATAATATTCTAATTAATTTTCAGTAGGTAAAATTAAAAGTATAAGAATTTATTTTAATTTTTTGGAATAAAATATTATTTACATTATAAATAATACTCCATCCGTTCTAAAATATAAGATTTTTACTATTCACGCACGTTTTCTTAGGATGTTAAAAACTATATAAAATATTAATTTTTTTTTAATAATCTCGTACTTATTAGTAAGAAGTATGAGATTATTAAAAAAAATTAATAAAAAAATTAATATTTTATATAGTTTTTATCATCATAAAAAAGCGTGCGTAAATAGTAAAAGTCTTATATTTTAGAACGGAGGGAGTATTAATTTAATATTAATATTTTAATAATAATAAATTAATATAATAATATAATCGAGAATGAAAAAAATTGTTGGAGATGAGTATATTAATAAATTGAGCTGGTAAGAATATGTGAGTTTTGGGACACTAGAAATGTTATTAATAAAGTAGGAAAAATGAGAATGAGATACTAGAATGATGTGACGTAAATAGAAGAATAAAATATTAGTATTCCTAGTATGTCTTGATAAACATGGCCTTAGTTTGTGTACGCGTATGTATATAAAGTTGAAATGGTAAGAAAAAGAGTGAAAATATGTTCAAGTAAGATGAAAATAGATAAAGTGAATATTAAATTTAAGTAAAAAAAATGAAGGATAACATTAATGTGAAGATAAATAAATAAAATTATCATGAAAAAAAGGCCAAGACATTTTATAGTTTAAATGTATTTTTTATATAAGTAATTTCAAAACAAAATCCATTTTTCAAATTCAAATTAGCTTCAACTCAAACCTTAATATTTACCTTGAGTATTTATAAGTAAATGACATCTCTCATCTAATATATTATAAGACAATGATGAAGATGCATATGGAAATTGAATACTGCGTTTCCTTTATCTGATATCAATCACAAAATTGGGTCTGAACAGATTCAATATCAGTACATACAGGCAGTTTCCTTATCCGTCATATCAAGAAACCAAGTAAGAAAAGCCATTAATGAATTCTCAAGTGTGTGGATGGGTGTAATTGATGAATTCAGACATCCCCTCTCACGCCTACTTCACTTTTTTACTCCCTCCCCTTCAAGGAAACCCAATCTCCAACTCCTCTCTTCTCTTTCCAACAAAGTCCAAACGAAACCCCGTTTAAAAATACATTTTATAGTTTAAATGTATTTTATAGTTTAAATGTATTTTATAGTTTAAATGTATTTTTTATATAAGTAATTTAAAAAAAAAATCCGTTTTTGAAATTCAAATTAACTTCAACTCAAGCCTTAATATTTACCTTGAGTATTTATAAGTAAATGACATCTCTCATTTCATATATATACTATAAGACAATGATGAAAATGCATATGGAAATTGAGGTTGGGAAAAAACTCTACTAATTCTCGAGTGTGTGGGTGGGTGTAATTGATAAATTCAGATCTCCTCTCCCACGCCTACTGCACTCTTCTACTCCCTCCCCTTCAAGGAAATCCATTCTCCATCTCCACTCCTCTCTTCTCTTTCCAAGAAAGCCCAAAGAAAACCCCGTTTAAAAATACATTTTATAGCTTAAATGTATTTTTTATATCAGTAATTTCAAAACAAAATCCGTTTTTCAAATTCAAATTAACTTCAACTCAAGCCTTAATATTTACCTTGAGTATTTATAATTAAATGACATCTCATATCTCATATACTATAAGACAATGATGTAGATACATATGGAAATTGAGGATGAAGTTCCAGTAGAATTTGGAAAAAAACTCTACTTGTAGAGTTGAGGGAATCTCAACCACTGATTTTACCCCCCCCCCCACCCACCATCCCTCAATTTTTTTTTCTTTATTTTTTGTTTTAACTTTACCGGAACAGGATCCAGAAATTGAATATCAGTACATACAGGCAGTTTCCATATCCGTCATATAAAGAAACTAAGGAAGAAAAGCCATTAATGAATTCTCAAGTGTGTGAGTGGGTGTAATTGACGAATTCAGACCTCCCCTCCCACGCCTACTGCACTCTTTTACTCTCTCCCCTTCACGGAAACCCATTCTCCATCTCTACTCCTCTCTTCTCTTTCCAACAAAGTCAAAACGAAACCCCGTTTAAAAATACATTTTATAGTTTATTTTTGTGAGAGAAATGGGAAACTCTACCAAGTAGAGTTTCCCTTCAACTCCACCGGAACAGGATTCGGAAATTGAATACCGCGTTTCCTTTATCTGATGTCAATCACAAAATTTGGTCTGAACAAATTCAATATCAGTACATACATGCAATTTCTATATCTGTCATATAAAGAAACCAAGGAAGAAAAGCCATTAATGAATTCCCAAGTGTGTGGATAGGTGTAATTGATGAATTCAGACCTCCCCTCCCGCACCTACTGCACTCTCTTACTCCCTCCCCTTCAAGGAAACCCATTCTCCATCTCCACTCCTCTCTTCTCTTTCCAACAAAGTCCAAACGAAACCCCATTTAAAAATACATTTTATAGTTTAAATGTATTTTTTATATAAATAATTTCAAAAAAAATCCATTTTTCAAATTCAAATTAATTTCAACTCAAACCTTAATATTTACCTTGAGTATTTATAAGTAAATGACATCTCTCATCTCATATACTGTAAGAAAATGATAAAGATGCATATGGAAACTGAGGTTGGGAAAAAACTCTACTAGTAGAGTTGAGAGAATCTATGCCATTGATTTTCAAATCAGTGGTTAAAAATCCCCCCCCCCCTCATTTCCCTCCACCCACCCCCTACCCCACCATCCCGCAATTTTTTTTATTTTTTTCTTTTCTTTTATTTTTTGTGAGATGAATGGGAAACTCTACTTGAATACCTCGTTTCCTTTATCTGATATCAATCACAAAATTGGGTCTGAACAGATTCAATATCAGTACATACAATCAGTTTCCATATCCGTCATACAAAGTAACCAAGGAAGAGAAGCCCATTGATGAATTCTCGAGTGCGTGGGTGGGTGTAATTGTTGAATTCAGATCTCCCCTTCCACGCCTACTGCACTCTTCTACTCCCTCCCCTTCAAGGAAACCCATTCTCCATCTCCACTCCTATCTTCTCTTTCCAAGAAAGCCCAAAGGAAACCCCGTTTAAAAATACATTTTATAGTTTAAATATATTTTTTATATAAGTAATTTCAAAACAAAATCCGTTTTTCAAATTCAAATTAACTTCGACTCAAGCCTTAATATTTACCTTGAGTATTTATAATTAAATGACATCTCTCATCTCATATACTATAAGACAATGGTAAAGATGCATATGGAAATTGAGGATTGAGTTCCAGTAGAGTTTGAAAAAAACTCTACTGGTAGAGTTTAGTGAATCTCAACCACTGATTTTAAAATCAGTGGTTAAAAATACCCCCATCCTCCTTCCCCCCCCCCCCCCCCCACCCACCCACCATCCCTCATTTTTTTTCTTTTATTTTTTGTGAGAGAAATGGGAAACTCTACCTTAACTCCACCGGAATAGGATCCGGAAATTGAATACCCCGTTTCCTTTATCTGATATCAATCACAAAATTAGGTCTGAAAAGATTCAATATCAGTACATACACACAGTTTCCATATCCGTCATACAAAGAAACCAAGGAAGACAAGCCCATTGATGAATTCCCGAGTGTGTGGGTGGGTGTAATTGATGAATTCAGACCTCCCCTCCCATGCCTACTGCACTCGTCTATTCCCTCCCCTTCAAGGAAACCCATTTTTCAAATTCCGTTTAAATGTATTTTTGATAGTTTAAATGTATTTTTGATATAAGTAATTTCAAAACAAAATCCGTTTTTCAAATTCAAATTAACTTCAACTCAAGCCTTACTATTTACCTTGAGTATTTACAAGTAAATGACATCTATCATCTCATATACTATAAGACAATGATGAAGATGCATATGGAAATTGAGGATGGGAAAAAACTCTACTGCTAGAGTTGAGAAAATCTCAACCCTTGGTTTTAAAATCAGTAGTTAAAAATCCCCAACACCCCCCCCCCACACCCCACCATCCCTCAATTTTTTTTCTTTTCTTTTATTTTTTGTGAGAGAAATGCGAAACTACTGGAACAGGATTCGGAAATTGGATACCCCGTTTCATTTATCTGATATCAATCACAAAATTGGGTCTGAAAAGATTCAATATCAGTACATACAGCCAGTTTTCGTATCCGTTATAAAAAGAAACCAAGGAAGACAAGCCCATTGATGAATTCCCGAGTGTGTGGGTGGGTGTAATTGATGAATTCATACCTCCCCTGTCACGCCTACTGCACTCTTCTACTCTCTCCCCTTCAAGGAAACCCATTCTCCATCTCCACTCCTCTCTTCTCTTTCCAAGAAATCCCAAAGGAAACCCCGTTTAAAAATACATTTTATAGTTTAAATGTACTTTTTATATAAGTAATTTCAAAACAAAATCCATTTTTCAAATTCAAATTAACTTCAACTCAAGCCTTAGTATTTACCTTGAGTATTTATAAGTAAATGACATCTCTCATCTCATATAATATAAGACAATGATAAAGATTAATATGGAAATTCAGGATTGAGGTCTAGTAGAGTTTGGAAAAAACTCTACTGGTAGAGTTGAGGAAATCTCAACCACTGATTTTAAAATCAGTGGTTAAAAATCCCCCCATCATCCTTTCCTCCCCCCTCCCCCCCACCATCCCTCAATTTTTTTGTATGAGAGAAAAGGAAATCTAAATCAAGTATAGTTACTCTTTAACTCCACCGGTATAGGATCCGGAAATTGAATACCCCGTTTCCTTTATTTGATATCAATCACAAAATTAGGTCTGAACAGATTCAATATCAGTATGTACATGCAGTTTCCATATCCGTCATACAAAGAAACCAAGGAAGACAAGCCCATTGATGAATTCCCGAGTGTGTGAGTGAGTGTAATTGATGAATTCAGAACTCCCCTCTCATGCCTACTGCACTCTTCTACTCCATCCCTTTCCAGGAAACCCATTCTCCATCTCCACTCCTCTCTTCTCTTTCCAACAAAGTCCAAAGGAAACCCCGTTTGAAAATACATTTTAAAGTTTAAATGTATTTTTGATATAAGTAATTTCAAAACAAAATCCGTTTTTCAAATTCAAATTAACTTCAACTCAAGTCTTTATATTTACCTTGAGTATTTATAAGTAAATGACATCTCTCATCTCATATACTATAAGACAATGATGAAGATTCATATGGAAATTGAGGATAGGAAAAAACTTTACTGCTAGAGTTGAGAGACTCTCAAACCCTGATTTTAAAATCAGTGGTTAAAAATCCCCGCTCCCCCCCCACCCCCACTCCACCATCCCTCAATTTTTTTTTCTTTTATTTTTTGTGAGAG
This sequence comes from Persicaria tinctoria, assembly GCA_037127255.1. Taxonomy (NCBI): domain Eukaryota; kingdom Viridiplantae; phylum Streptophyta; class Magnoliopsida; order Caryophyllales; family Polygonaceae; genus Persicaria; species Persicaria tinctoria. Next base: position 9,997,703 of record JBANSL010000007.1, on the reverse strand, counting down.
AAATGTTCCCTTTAACTCCACCGGAACAAGATCCGGAAATTGAATACCCAGTCTCCTTTATCTGATATCAATCACAAAATTGAGTCTGAACAGATTCAATATCAGTACATACATGCAGTTACCATATCGGTCAGACAATGAAACCAAGGAAGACAAGCCCATTGATGAATTTCCGAGTGTGTGGGTGGGTGTAATTGATGAATTCAGACCTCCCCTCCCACACCTACTGCACTCTTTTACTCCCTTCCTTTCAAGGAAACCCATTCTCCATCTCCACTCCTCTCTTCTCTCTCCAACAAAGTCAAATGGAAACCTGGTTTAAAAATACATTTTATAGTTTCAATGTATTTTTTATATAAGTAATTCAAAAACAAAAACCGTTTTTCAAATTCAAATTAACTTCAACTCAAGCGTTAATATTTACCTTGAGTATTTATAAGTAAATGACATTTCACATCTCATATACTATAAGACAATGATGAAGATGAATATGGAAATTGAGGATTGGAAAAAACTCTACTAGTAGAGTTGAGAGAATCTCAACCACTAATTTTAAAATCAGTGGTTAAAAATCTCCCCCCCCCCCCCTTCCCTTCCCACCCCACCCCACCATCCCTCAAAAAAAAAATTCTTTTCTTTTATTTTTTGTGAGAAAAATAAGAAACTCTAACAAGTAGAGTTTCCCTTTAACTCCACCGGAAGGGGATCCGGAAATTGAATACCCCGTTTCCTTTATCTGATATCAATCTCAGAATTGGGTTTGAAAAGATTCAATATCAGTACATACAAGCAGTTTCCATATCCGTCATACAAAGAAACCAAGGAAGACAAGCCCATTGATGAATTCCCGAGTGTGTGAGTGGGTGTAATTGATGAATTCAGACCTCCCCTCTCACGCCTACTACACTCTTCTACTCCCTCCCCTTCAAGGAAACCAATTCTCCATCTCCACTCCTCTCTTCTCTTTCAGAGAAATCCCAAAGGAAACCCCGTTTAAAAATACATTTTATAGTTTAAATGTATTTTTTATATAAGTAATTTAAAAAAAAAATCCGTTTTTCAAATTCAAATTAACTTCAACTCAAGACTTAATATTTACCTTGAGTATTTATAAGTAAATGACATCTCTCATCTCATATACTATAAGACAATGGTAAAGATGCATATGGAAATTGAGGATTGAGTTCCAGTAGAGTTTGGAAAAAACTCTACTGGTAGAGTTTAGTGAATCTCAATCACTGATTTTAAAATCAGTGGTTAAAAATCCCCCCATCCTCCTTCCCCCCCACTCACCATCCCTCATTTTTTTTTCTTTTATTTTTTGTGAGAGAAATTGGAAACTCTACCTTAACTCCACCGGAATATGATTCGGAAATTGAATACCCCGTTTCCTTTATCTGATATCAATCACAAAATTAGGTCTGAAAAGATTCAATATCAGTACATACATACAGTTTCCATATCCGTCATACAAAGAAATCAAGGAAGACAAGCCCATTGATGAATTCCCGAGTGTGTGGGTGGGTGTAATTAATGAATTCAGACCTCCCCTCCCATGCCTACTGCACTCTTCTACTCCCTCCCCTTCAAGGAAACCCATTTTTCAAATTCCGTTTAAATGTATTTTTGATAGTTTAAATGTATTTTTTATATAAGTAATTTCAAAACAAAATCCGTTTTTCAAATTCAAATTAACTTCAACTCAAGCCTTAATATTTACCTTGAGTATTTATAAGTAAATGACATCTATCATCTCATATACTATAAGACAATGACGAAGATGCATATGGAAATTGAGGATGGGAAAAAACTCTACTGCTAGAGTTGAGAAAATCTCAACCCCTGATTTTAAAATCAGTAGTTAAAAATCCCCAACCCCCCCCCCCCCCACACACACACACCACCATCCCTCAATTTTTTTTCTTTTTTTTTTTTTGTGAGAGAAATGCGAAACTAGTGGAGCAGGATTCGGAAATTGGATACCCCGTTTCATTTATCTGATATCAATCACAAAATTGGGTCTGAAAAGATTCAATATCAGTACATACATCCAGTTTCCGTATCCGTTATAAAAAGAAACAAAGTAAGACAAGCCCATTGATGAATTCCCGAGTGTGTGGGTGGGTTTAATTGATGAATTCATACCTCCTCTCCCACGCCTACAACACTCTTCTACTCCCTCCCCTTCAAGTAAACCCATTCTCCATCTTCACTCCTCTCTTTTCTTTCCAAGAAAGCCCAAAGGAATCCCGTTTAAAAATACATTTTATAGTTTAAATGTATTTTTTATATAAGTAATTTCAAAACAAAATCCGTTTTTCAAATTCAAATTAACTTCAACTCAAACCTTAATATTTACCTTGAGCATTTATAAGTAAATGACATCTCTCGTCTCATATACTATAAGACAATGATGAAGATGCATATGGAAATTTAATACCCCGATTCCTTTATCTGATATCAATCACAAAATTAGGTCTGAACAGATTCAATATCAGTGCATACAGGCAGTTTCCAAATCTGTCATACAAAGAAACCAAGAAAGACAAGCACATTGATGAATTCCCGAGTGTGTGGGTGGGTGTTAATAGATGAATTCAGACCTCCCCTCCCACGCCTATTGCACTCTTCTACTCCGTCCCCTTCAAGGAAACCCATTCTCCATCTCATATACTATAAGACAATGATGAAGATGCATATGGAAATTGAATACCACGTTTCGTTTATCTGATATCAATCACAAAATTATGTCTTAACATATTCAATATCTTTATCTGATATCAATCACAAAATTGGGTATGAAAGAAACCAAGAAAGACAAGCCCATTGATAAATTCCCGAGTGTGTGGGTGGGGGTGTTAATTGATGAATTTCACACCTCCCCCTCCCACACGCACTTTTCTATTCCCCCTCCAAGGAAATCCATTCTCCATCTCCACTCCTCTCCTCTCTTTCCAACAAAGGAAACCCCTTTCCTCCTCTCTTCTACTCCCACCCTCCAAGAAACCCATAGACTTTAAGTCGAGCGGGGTTCTATCCTAAAACCAATTAACTATTGGAACACTAGCTTGTATACTATGGCTTCTTTGTTTGGATAATCAATGTAGGATTCCTTTGTCTCTTCACATTCTCAACGGCCTCCCCTGTTCGAAGAAAACCACCGAGCACCTCCCCTCCTTCTCCGAGTAGCAGGAGCCGAGATCAACCCTCCTCCGACGTCCAAAGCGAGGCCCGAAGCCAGAAAACGCCCAGGAGCATCCTCGGATCCGCCGACTCTTCTCCTCCTCCCCTGTTCTTCCGATTCTAACTCGGTAAGACGCCTCTCGCCCTCCTTTCACTCAAACAGCCAAAAGAATCCACCTTTAACCATCGATTGTTGTCCTAGGATAATCTCGCTTGATTATCGACTCCGACGACGCCGAAGCGAGCTCCAATCGAACGTTTCCGGCGAAGTCGAAACCCCTCGGTGAGTTTATTCCTTCCTCCTCCTTCCTTTCCTTTCCTCTCCTACTGTGTGCGTGTCCATGAGTGTCGGGTTAGGGTGGTCAGCGTCAAAGTCGGAGTCAGAATCGTCGCCGGCTGCACTCCATTGCTCTCGTTGTTTCTCTTTTCGAACTCAGACGTCTCCCATGAGGAAGAAGGTTAAGAAGGCCACCCGGCGGGTCCCACTCGCCACATCAGCCCGCCACATCAGATGAGCCCCCCTCCCTTTTCTTCTTCTTCTGTGTTCGATCAAGAATGATTTTTGGGCCTATTTTCTTTTGGGCCAGGTTTTGTGTTTTAAGAGAATGTCTTCTGGGCCTATTTTCTTTTGGGCCAGGCTTTAGGTTTTAAGAAAAGGATTGCTGCGCCTATTTTTACCAAATGAATATGATTTTGGGTAATTTAATATTAATATTTTTTGGAATAAAATATTGGAGAAAGATGAATCGCTCCTGCAATGGCAAGTTCAAGCTTATCTAACATGAAGCCCCAATTCTTAACCAACATCAGTTGTCCCCTCCAGCTTCACCAGCTTGTAAGTCATTGTTCATCTATCCGATCTCCTTATCTACAACTATCCATTTATCTTCCTGTTTATAATGTTTTTGTAGAGGGTTCCCCTGCTTTCATAGAGGAGCATGGGGGCACCTTGCTAGACAACGTTGTCATCGAGACCCCCAACGGTGAACGACATAGAGTTCTATGTCCGAGTGATCTAACCATTGATGGAAAAGAATATCGTTTGTTCGAAGAGGGTTGGGAGGAGTTTGCAAATCGCTTCTCTCTCGAAGTCGGATCCTATCTCGTGTTTCGATATGAAGGAAATTCACAGTTTCATGTCCATATCTTCAAGCCAATGCTTATGCCTTTTCAATCCATCTGATGCTTAATTGGCTTAAAATTTTCCTCAAAATTGAATAATGCAGACGAAGAGATCGTTGATGCTCTAGAAAGATCGAGTAAGGATGGAGGACCTTCGCCATCGAAAATGGCCTGTCAGTCAGAGATGCCTGTATCTTCGAGCTCATCGACAAGGAAGCCAATGCTTATAGGGTCCACATCTTTCGTGGTATATGTATGTATGTGACATAGACATAAAGCTAAATTAAAAAAAAAATACTCCCTCCGTTAAATAAAACATGTCGTTTTAGACATTTGCATATTTTTTAAGAAAACAAATAAAATCAAACAAAAATATACTTATACCTCTAATTATTACTTTATTTTTTTCACTTTATTAACAAGATTTTTACTCCTAAAACGACATGTTTTTCTTAACGGATGGAGTATTATTTAACTAGAACTATGAAGATAGCTTAGCTTATTTGGTAAAAAAGAAATACTCCGTATTTATTAACTTGAGATTAAGAGTTTAAATCTCCCTCACTTTGTAATCCAAAACATATCCGCAGCTGAACCACTTTATTTAAACCCGGGTTGATAGACCGCAGAAGAGAGGGTGTGACCATTGGGGTATCTAATTCCGTGTTCATAGGCAGATAATACAATTGAAATCCAAACACATCCCGACCCGACCCAATGACCCCGCCGGCTTCATATGTAGATAAGTGACACCTTCCGCCTTCATACGTAGATAATACAATTGGAAAAAAGGCTAAGAACAAACTTTATCTGCCTCCTTGGTAAAAGACATAAGGAACTTGAAAGGTGGAAACTACCGAGAGAACTTAATCTTACTGTTGTCACCTGGTCTATATTGTATTTCAAGTTTGCATCATGATTCCTGTTTTGGTGTACGATCTTTATGTCACATATACTTTGAGGAATTGCTTGACCTCTCATGAAGTTACAACATTCATTATCTTCAGTGAAAACATGTCAAGTTTGTGAGACAATATTGCATCAAGTTATCAGACAGCTTGTGTTATTTATTTATGTGATGACCCACTAATAAATACTCCTTGCCTACAACCTGAAATTCAGAAGAAGCTAAAGCTAAAGCTAATATTTGTTCCATCAAAATTGACCCTCTTCTTCCTCCTCCTTCCTTCTCAGCACTTTGATCACCTTCCTTCCTCATCCGCGTAATCTGGGTTTCGAACCCGGTGGCCTGGTAATTTTGATCCGATTTTACCCGATTGCTCTGGTGATCCGATTGACCCAGTTGATTTATAATTATATATAATTATTTTTTTTAATAAATAATTAAAATTTATGGTAAAATTATCAATTCATGATTTTTTTAATTTAAAAAAGAAAAAATTGACAAACCCGAACTGACCCGAAACCCAGTCAAACCCGGGTTTGAGTCATCCTGGAAATACCCGAAATTCGTTTTACCCGATCCGAACCCGACCCAAATTACCCGTTTGACAGGTCTAATGTGAAATTACCAATATACCCCACAAACCTTAATTCAAGATACTTATCAAACGGTTAAAATGGAAATGTCTTGTCTTAAAGTAAGTTATGCAATTTTTATTTGAAAATATACAATAAAATTGAATCCTATTAAAAATGGAAACGTGAATGGAATGGGCTCCTAATTAATGTTTAGTCGTCGATGTGTTCGACGTATGTTTTTCATTAATTTTTTTTGCTAAATTTAATGCATATCTTGTATTTCACCCAAATTATCATCCGATCCAACCGATCACCCGGTGAGTGATGGGTGAACGGGACAAGTGAAATATGTGGTGGATGATGGGTCGGGTAGGATGAAGGGTTTTGGGTGGTGGGTCGGGTGAAGGGAATAGATCATCCACCCATCACCCGACCCATTGTCATCCCTACCTAGCTATACAAAGAGATCATGTATAGCATACAACAACATTAACCTACTTCTCTTGACATACATACCTATTTGCGCAAAGATAGGGATGTTATTTGTTTATATTTAGCTTTTTTTTCAAGTATTAATCAACCCTACTGACATATACAATAACTTAAATGAAATTTTATAAATTCTATAAAATTCAAGTTTGAATCAAAGCGAGCCAAGTTTTAAATCAAGTTTGAAAAATATGCTCGTGCTTAACTAATTTAACAATTGAACGAGCTCCATCAAGCTACTTGGCTCATATAAACCATAAAGATGACCATTTTAAAGAGAGCAAACAAAGCTTATTGCAAATTCCATCAAGCAATTAACTACAATTTCTTCCTTCTATGTGCACAAAGGAAACCAAAACTAATTATTGATGATCGACCAAACTTGAATCCTTCTTAAATCTAAACAAATCCAACATCAATATATATAAAATAAATCATCTTACCAATTTGACCCTTTCATTTAATCGATCTCTGCCTAGGCCATCATCATCACCCTCTTCTCCCTAGTAGCAATCTTCAGATACCAAAATGCTACCCAAAAAACCACTCTAACCTCTAATGTTCCCTACTTCTGTACTCTGTCATATACCAAATTGCTACCCAAAAAAACCGCTCTAACCTCTAATTGTTCCCTACTTCTGTACTCTATCATCCTCCAATAAACCCATCTCAACCAACCACTCTTAAGTCCCCTTACATCTCAAAATGCTACCCAAGGAGAGGTTCCAAGAGTGGGTATTTTTCATGAAATTCTCTCTTTGATAATGTGACATTTTCCTTTCGCGGAGTCCACACAAGCTCGATAGCCTGCAATGCATCACATATCCGCAAAATCCATCAACTTCACAAATGAAATACTTGCAGCAAATATACTATTTAACTTGCTTTCATCTTTTGTTTGGTTACCTCAATTGCCCAATGAGGAATGTTTCTGAATGTTTCTAACCGTTCTTTTACTTCTGTCCTTCCTTTCATGGGTGAACCCCATCGATACTGTCTAAGAGCAATTATTACCGTAACCTGAAATAGTAAAACATAAAATTAAGTAATATGTTGTACAAAAGAGTTGTCAATTCAAACAATGCAATGGATATATACTTAATTACCACTATGTACTCATTGTTGAGCTCAGTAGTTGTCAAGCCACGCATATTATCCAAATTCTCCGATTTTCGTCCTTCTTCGGTATACAGTTCATCTAAAATCATTTCAGCTCTCGAAAGGTCTTCCTTTACCCAATCCTACAACATTAGATAGTACATTATATGCATGCACAAAGTGTTCTAAGGCTAGTAAGCTAAAAGTACAAGGTAAAAACTTACATATGTATACACTGAAATACAATGATCGAGATGGCACGACAAAACACGTATTGTGTCTGCAACATAACATTATATATATGTCAGAAGTACAAATGTTTTTTTTTTTAAGAGAAGATCCAACCGGCATACAAAATTTCAAATTCTCTAGGTTGAAATTATTGTATTTTGGAGATTTAGAATTAGATTTGTCCACATCAGGTCATTTACATTTGTCAAAAAAACCCTGTGATGCTAAATAATTTTTTAACATCAGTTTTTAAATTTTAGATGTTGAAAACAAAACAAACACCACTATATATTTTTGACTGATGTTTAAACATTTATTTTCATTTTTCAATTTTTTTTAAAGACACGCTCTTGAATTAGTTTAAACACCCGCTCAGAAAATATCCGATAATATCCAACAACTCTGCCCCGTAACCTCCTATCATATTCCTGAGTCCTGACGTCTTTCGATCTGTTTATCATATATGTTCTTCTACTCCCTCACTTTGATCCCCAACCTTACATCTAAATCTCTCCTCCCTTGTTCTCCTGGATTCTCTCCGCACCTCTCTCAAAGCTTCTGCCATATACTTAGAGGTACTTTCAAAGCTTAGTACCTTTTTTATAATTTAAAAAATTTTCAAGTTCTATTTGGTTGGAGTGTTTGGTGGTGTCGCAAGAGGGAAACAGGTTGGGTTTTTTGGCACTTAATAAATTAAAATTCGAGGGGGTATAAATAAAAAGTGGTAAAACTGCAGTTGGTACTTGATTGTTTGAAGTAAAGATTGGGGTTTGAATTGATTTGTAGGTAACGACTCTTTAAGCTCATCTTGCTATTGGAAACTAAGCCATCAACGGAAAGAAACAAAGTGGTAATCGGGCGTGCAGGTGCAATAGTGTAAAATTCCATGGACTGGTCTAAGACAACTTAGTGGGTGTTGGTTTACTCTTTAATGGGACCATATATGAGTGCTTGATATTGTCTAGTGCCAATTAAGAGCATACGGAGTATTTATCAATGAGCTCAGCCTCGGACTAAGAGCAAGCCCAACAACTTTTCTATAAAATCTCTATTTTGTAGGAAAAAATTTCAAAATCTCTAAAAATTTTATACCCCAATCCCAAAAGCTTTTCTATTTTACAAGTTTTTACATTAATTATATTCTATATTTATTGCATATTATTTAATAAAATTTTACTTGAATTAAAAGGAAATAGGAATAGGACATAAAATATTTACTTTAATTCAAAATCTTACAATCTCAACCACAAATCTATTAACAATTTCATGGGGAAGAACAAAGCATTTAATTTTACAAATTTCACTTCTTCCTCTAAATTTACAGATTTTTCTTCTCTCTCTTAATGTTTGTCTATTTTAGAGCAAGCCCAACAGGAGCCGTAAAATAGAGAAATGTAAAGAATTTAGAGGAAATGAGGCTTTTTTAGGCCCAATAGCTCCTGCAAATGGATTGGCAAAATAGAGAAAAGAGGAGAGAGAAAAAAAATCTGTAAATATAGAGGAAGAAAATAGAACGCTAAAATTTAATGTTTCACGGTTTCCTATTCCCATTGTTGTTGGAGTTCCATCATCAACCTTCAAACGGCCGGTGCTTTCAGCCTGTGTAGCCACCACCTTCGAGAGGAAGAACCACTCTATTCATTGTCCAATCGATATAGAGCAAGGTTAGATTTTTAATTCTCATCCCCAAGTCGATTTATCTTTGGATGACCTCAATTGATTGCCGTTTGACGTGTTTTTTTCGATTTGTTCTTTCGATTATTGTTTGATATGATGTTTCGATTTTTAATGTGGCTACCGAATGCATTTCGATTTGTAAGTGTATCACTAGTCTCCCCCCGCTCGACTTTCTCTCTCCTCGCGTAACGTCTCCCCCCGCTCGCGTTGAAGGCACAGGCGCCGTCTCCGGCCTAGCCCTCCGGTAGTCGCCCGCCGGCCACCGCCCGCAGCCCGCCGCCCGGCCCTCCCCCTCCCCGGCTCGCCCCCCAGTTCCCCTCTCCGATCTCCTCACACTCGCCATCTCCCTCCCTTCCCGACCTCTCTTCGCCACCACCTATCCGACCTTCCTCCCTCCCGCCAGACAGTCCCACCACACCCAGCCGGCGACGTGGCCTGCCTTTCCTATCCCAACCTCTCAGATCCACTCCTCCCTTACCCTCCTAAGCCAATCGACCCCATCCCGGAACCCTAATTGGTGGTAACCCCTTAACCCAAATCCCAATCCCTCCTCCCTTGCTACACCAATTCCAACCCTTAGCAGCCTTAGCCCTACTGCCATAGGACCCAAATCCCCTAAACCTGAACCCCCCACCCGACCCCAGCCCCTAGACTTTGGCCCAAGCCCGACTCACCGCAGCTTCTTGGCGCGTCCGAGCACCGCATCCTCGGTCCAGTGCGTGTGGAGGGTTAGCCTCTTCGGCCCCACGATTGGGGCGCGGTATCATTGTCCCTTACCTTTCTTGTAGTTTAAGTGGTTTGCCGCTACGTTGTCTACTTATTTTACTTCACTATTATAAGTTCTGCTCCTTGCATCGTGGTGGATTGTTCTTGGTCTCGTTTTGTCTGTTATAGAGCTCTTTATGTGATTTTACTTGTTTGGATGCTCCTTGGCTGCTATTGCGTGTATCGCTTTAGTAGCTAGTGCATTTGGTATAGTTAAATTTGCATTCTTTAGCCCTTGTGAGTACTCTCAGATAGTCTAGTATATTGCCTGTTCTCTGGTGTGTGTGGTTCTGATTCTGTGCCCGGATTCTGGTGCCATCTAGTTAGATTCTTAGTTCCCTAGGTGTTTAAGTGTAGTTTCTTCTCCTCTCTCCTGTTGTGCGCTTTTGGTTGGTTGCGTTGTGTGTGTTTGGTTTTGCGATTTGATTTCATAGCCCGAATGGCCCGTCCAGCGGTTTCTAATCCTAGTGTGGGAGTGGCGGGGGATGGAGTTGTGAGTGGTGGTCCATCGGAAGGTTCGCAACCTAAGGTGTCGGCTTTGCGGTTTGGTTCGTGGAACGTTGGAACCCTTACGGGTAAGTCGATTGAACTTGTTAAGATTCTGCAGGTCCGAAGGGTAGATATTGCATGTTTGCAGGAAACCAAGTGGGTGGGGAGTAAGGCCCGGCAGGTGGACAAGTGGAAGTTGTGGTACTCAGGTATCGACAGAAAGAGGAATGGGGTTGGCATTCTGGTTGGAGATCGATGGAAGGATAGGGTGGTGCGGGTTGATCGAGTGAATGACAGACTCATGGCAATCAAGTTAGTGTTGGACAACTCCGTCCTGCATGTGATCAGTGCCTACGCGCCTCAAGTCGGCCGGGGTGTGGAGGAGAAGAGGAAGTTTTGGGAGGCTTTGGATACTCTGGTGGGGAGTATCCCAGCGTCAGATCGGTATGTGATTGGAGGTGATTTCAATGCTCATATCGGAAAGGATAGAGACGGTTTTGAGGAGGCCCATGGTGGTTTTGGCTTTGGAGTTAGAAACGAAGGTGGGATTGCGCTCTTGGAGTTTTCGGCGGCATTTGGGAGTGCTATTTGCAACTCTTGGTTCCAAAAGAGGGATGAGCACTTGATTACCTTCGACAGCTCCATCGGTAGTTCGCAAATAGACTACTTTTTGGTCCGAAAGGAAGACAGACGCAGGTGCAGAGATTGTAAGGTGATCCCCTCTGGTGGTCTCTCTACGCCTCACCACCTACTCGTTCTGGACTTGGAGGTGCAAGGCCGCGTCAGAAAGAGAGCCCATATCGGGGCCTCGAAAATCAGGTGGTGGCGTCTTTCGGAGTCGACTGGCCCTTTACTGAAAGAGAAGGTTTGGCGGGCGGCAGAGCAAGAGGGGATTGGGGAGAAGCAGGGAGATGCAGAAGCGATGTGGAGCTGTTTGGCGGGTTGTATTCGCACAGTTGGTAGAGAGGTGTTGGGGGTGTCTGCAGGCGGGCAAAGGCCATATCAGGGTGTCGCGTGGTGGAGCGAGGAGGTGAAGGCTAAGGTGAGGGCGAAACAGATGGCGTTTCTTAGATGGTTGCACCGAGGCGTTGGAGAAGATGGAGCGGAGCTGAGGATGAGGTACAATGTGGCCAAGAGGGAGGCCAAACAAGCTGTTGCCGAGGCTAAGGACAAAGCCTATGAGAGTTTGTATAAGGCTCTGGACGAGAAGGGAGGGGAAAGGGTGCTCTTTCGTTTAGCTCGACATAGAGAGAGGTTGAGCAAAGACATCGACGTCGTCAGGTGTGTCAAAGATGAGAACGGTCAAGTGTTGATTGACGATCAGCAGATCAAAAGCAGGTGGCATAGGTACTTCTCAGAATTGCTCAATGAGGATTTCAACTCCTCGGAAAGGAGTCCCTATCTTCTAGAACACATTGATTACGGCTTTCACAGACGTATCTCCATTGAAGAGGTTAGGGTTGCTGTGTGTAAATTGAAGAACCATAGAGCTCCAGGTCCAGATGACATTCCGGGCGATATCTGGAAGTGGTTAGGGCCCAAAGGTTTAGTCTGGCTAACTTCCCTCTTTAATGTTATCCTAAGATTAGCAAAGATGCCAACGGAGTGGAGACTTAGTAAATTGGTCCCGATTTACAAGAACAAGGGCGATGTCCAGAGCTGCAGCAACTACAGAGGTATCAAACTGTTGAGTCATACGATGAAGGTGTGGGAGAGAGTGATAGAGGGGAGGCTTCGAAGGTTGGTTCAAGTGTCTGAGAACCAGTTTGGGTTCGTGCCAGGAAGATCAGCGGTTGAGGCTATCCACTTGTTAAGACAATTGATTGAGATGCACAGAGATAGGAAGAAGAATCTGCATATGGCCTTCATAGATATCGAAAAGGCGTATGACAAGGTGTCGAGAGAGCTGGTATGGAAATGTCTGGCCGAGAAGGGAGTGCCGGGAACGTATATCAGAGTGATCAGAGATATGTACGAGGGCTCACTGACAAGTGTTAGAACACCGTGTGGGGACTCGGATTACTTCCAGGTTCGAGTGGGACTTCATCAGGGTTCGGCGCTAAGTCCGTTCTTATTCACTCTAGTTATGGATGCAATTACCAACACGCTCCACGAAGAGGTTCCATGGAGTATGTTGTTTGCAGACGACATAGTGCTAGTGGACAACTCAAGATCTGATTTGGCTCGCAGGCTTGAAAGCTGGAGAAGTGTGTTGGAATCTAAGGGTTTCAGATTGAGTCGGACGAAGACTGAGTATGTTCAGTTCAGCTTTGGAGAGGGCAGGGATGATGGGAATTCTGTTATGCTGGGGGACGATCTGGTCCCTAGAAAAGAGCTTTTCAGGTACCTTGGATCTTACGTTCAAAGCAATGGGGGTATAGACAGGGATATCGATCACCGAATCCAGGCGGGGTGGCTAAGATGGAGAAGAGCGTCAGGAGTGTTATGTGACAGAAAAGTACCGGCTAAACTGAAGGGGAAATTCTACAAGATGGTTATCAGACCGACTGTTCTGTACGGCTCGGAGTGCTGGCCTACTACAAAAGCTCAAGAGCACAAGCTGTCAGTGGCTGAGATGAGAATGCTGCGCTGGATGTGTGGGCACACGAGACTCGACAAAAGCAGAAACGAAGATATTAGGAACAAGGTTGGAGTTGTGAGTATAGTGGACAAATTGCGTGAGTGCAGATTGCGTTGGTTTGGGCACGTGCGTAGGAGACCGTCTTCGGCCCCGGTTCGTAGATGTGAGAGTTTGGATCTTGGAGATACTCGAAGGGGGAGAGGCAGACCGAAGAAGAAATGGTTGGATGCCATTCGCCACGATCTCACTTTTCTAAACCTGTCGGAAGAAATGACTGTGGATAGGGATCACTGGAGGAGGTGCATTCGGGCTGCGGATGTTTAGTGTCTTGGGCATTGCTGTTTTGTACTTTGGTCCCTGCTTCTTCAATATTCCTCCCAACTACGTGCCTGATTATGCTTTACTACCCTGAGTCATGTTTGCCTGTATTTCTTGTATCCAACTATTCTGGGTCTATCGGAAACACTCTCTCGACTTGTTCGGGGCAAGAGTGCGTACATCCTGACCCCCCAGACCCTGCTCTAGCGGGATTGACTGGGTTGTTGTTGTTGTGTTGGTTTCTAGCTCTTGTGATGTGTTCTTTTGATTGCCTTTCGCAATTGTTTGTTTCGAAGGCTGCAATTAGGACTCCTCTATGATGCAATTAGGGCTGCTACAATTTGTTTCAATTAGGGCTCCTCTGTAATGTTGAAATCTTTTCTCTATGAATCTATGATGCTGCAATTAGGACTCAGGCAAATTGAAACACTCTGGTGCCGTAAAAAGGGAAGTCTGGGCTAATTATCAAGCAATTCGTTTCAATTGTGTGACTGTTAAATTGAAACACCCTGGTGCTGTTATGAAGTAGGATTTACCTAGCTTTGAGTATTTGTGCATGGTTTGAGTGTGTGGCGGTTAATTTTGAAGTAGGTTAATTATTTGTTTAGATTAGTGAATTTGTATTAGTTGATGTTTATATTTACATTACCACTTAAGTTCAATGTTAGCCAACAATTACGTTACTACTATAAGTTCAATGTCATAGCTTTTCTTGTAGGGTTCTTGTGATGTGTTATGGCTCTTGTGATGCTGCAATTCATTTCAACTGATGTTTCTTTGGACTCACAATTTATAGTTGATTGTTTTTATGTAATGAATTTTTCTTTGGACTCACAATTTTAGGTCTAGATCTGTTTTTTTGTATTGTTTGTTGATCTCATTCTGCTTAGTTTATTGCATTTAATCTGTATTGCTTGTTTTTCTGTTATGAGAATAGGAAGTTTTTTTATTCCTCTTGGTTGCCATGATTGATCATCTCTGAACTTCTACTTGATGTTGATCAGGTGTCACAATACTTGATGAGTACTTTTTAATATGCTCATTATCTCATGAATTTGATAGCACCAAGTCATTTGATCTTGTAGTAACCAACTTATATTAGTATGGTGGAGTCATCTTTAACTTAATATAGATGTTAGCTAACCATCTCAGACATAAAAAAAATCTTTTAAGCTTGCTCCCCTTTGTATGCTAATAATTTTTTAATTGTTGGGTATGTGAATGCTAGCAATATAGAAATAGATGGATGCTTCCAAGGGGTCCGATTTTGATTGGACTAAAGCAGCTATGAAGATCTTAGTTGATGTTTGCCTCTAGTATAGCTGGATGCCAGATTGGCACGTGATATGATCAAGCCTGCTGACCCAAATTTCTCTAGTATTCCTTCGAAAATACGACAAAGTGCTAGGTACATCCCATTTCAGGCAAAGCATTAATTCTATATCCATCTTTTTTTTTAAATGTTAGTTCTAGTCTACATTTGATCAAATATTATTTTCCTTGTCATTTATTCATCTTTTAAGTAGTTCATGTTTCTGTTTTCAACTTGCTCAGTTGCTGTCATGTTTCTGTTTTCAACTTGCTGTCATGCTTTCAACTTGCTCAGCTGCACAGTTGCTGTCATGATTGCATAAATGTTTGATGAACTTATATTAAAAAAAATGCTCAGTTGAATTTAGATTGATGAAGCCTGAATTCCTTATAATTATAGAATAAAGTAGATTAATGAAGTCTTTTTTAGGAATGCATAAATGCCCGGTTGCTATTAGTTTCTATGATTCCATTAATGTTTGCTCAGTTGCTGATTCCATAAATAATACTCCCTCCGTCTCAAAATACATGTCTTTTTAGGACGGAACACGGGAATTAAGAAGTAGGTTAAGTGTAATGATTAGATGTAAAAAGTAGGTTAAGTGTAATGATTATACTTGTATTTATTTTTTTCTTTTTTAAATTTGTGAGGAGAGTAGGGTGATGTAAAAATGAAAGTAATGATTAGATGTAAAAGTAGGTTAGTGTAATGATTAAAGCTAAAAAAGACATGTATTTTTGACAAAATTATATGGGCTAAAAAGACATGTATTTTGAGACGGAGGGAGTATATAAAAATTGAAAGCTCTAAAAAATAAGTTTTAATATCAGAAAGCTCGGTTGCTGTTTTTTTATACTTCTGTTTTATGAATTTGTTATACTTCTTTTTTTAATTTCTTATAACTCTGTTTTTTTTTTTGCTGTATAAGAATTTCTGAATAAGCTTCTGTTTCCTGAATATAGAGCAAGCTGATCTCCCTGTAGAACAAATCTGCAAGTTGTTTTCTGAATATATTTCTGAATTCTGAATATAATTCTGTTTTATGAATATACTTCTGCTTTCTGAATGCAATTCTGTTTTTTTGCTTTATAAAAATTTCACTGCAAATCTCCTTGTAGAACAAATCTGCAAGCCGATCCTATGTTTGCTCTTGGTGACTGTTTCAAATTAGCTGATTGCTGATTTTAAGCATGTGGTTTAATTTTTGAACATGAAATTCCAGTCTGTTTCTTTCTTGTAACTACTCATGAGTCACAAAATGGATAGCTAGGTGCCATCTCAACTGGAAAACAAAACATTCTTTACTGTCCTATTTAAAACATGTTTAGTTGCTGTCATGTCCAATTGCTGTCATGCTTAGTTGCTGTCCTATTTAAAACATTCTTTACTGACCTATTTAAAACACTCAAATTTAGACTAACATAGCCAGTCATCCAGGAACTCAATTGCTGTATTAAAAGAAATAAGTTGCTCAGCTGCTGTATATTCAGAAAAAATAAGTTGCTTTATATTCAGTTGTTGTATATTCAGAAGAATAAGTTGCTTATAGAAGAAAGTAAACTTCAATGTAATGCATAAATGCAACTTTTTTCATAAATGTAACTTGCTGTCAGAAAAATAAGTTTGAATTTTTTCATAGATTAATGAAGTCTTTTTTAGGAATGCAACTTGCTGAATTTCTTATGCTTCTGTTTTTTATACTTAGAAGAATTTCTTATGAAGGCGTTGAACATGAGCCACTCCCAAATTCGTCTTCAAACTTGGAAGAAGAGTTTCATTCCATGTGGGTGGTTCGAGATGAGATTGCTACTATGATATGGAATGCATATTGATTGAGATGAATATGAACTAATGCAAGATAGCCTCTACACTTGTTGATTAAGATAACTCTCCACACTTGTTGATTTCCATTGCATTTTTTTGTTGAAGGCATCAAAGCCCGATGTTTCTGTATGTTATAACCTCGGTTATAAAAAGATGTTATGTATTCTGTATGATAGGTAGCCGGACAAAAATAATGGAATTATATATATATGATAATTTACCTGTTAGGACACGTTTACGTTTTAGGGCAGCAGTAGTGGATGTAGAAAGAGATGCAGCAATTTGATTAAGATCTGATCGGAGTGAGGTTGGTGTGCCCAAAAGACCAACCTAAAAAGATTGAAGGCAAACATATATCAAAATTCAAAAAAATAAAATATTGGATGAATAACAAAGTGTTTATACTACTACTAACAACAACAACAGCATTCCCAAGATATCCGGCTCCAAGCAGGGTCCGAGGGTCAAGACATACGCACCAGCAAGAAAAGACCAATAAGTAACAAAACAATAAAATAAAATATATTTCCCATCAAAATGAGCAACTAAATTGTGTTAAGCAGCAAGGGTGACAAATGATGTACTTCTTCAACGGAACATCTACAATTGTGATCTGTGCTGAGACGATATATAATGGAATCTGAGCTAATTTCTTTCTAAAGCAGGGTTCACAACCAACAAGCTAACAAAGATATCCAGCACAAAAGAGAGTAAACAGAACATCTCTAGTTCTCAACAAATTGCAGCAATGGAAAAATGTAATGTGATCACTAATGAAGAAAGGAGATCAATCGCTAGTCAGTATCACACAACATAACCAATAGGAATATAGGATATATCATTGGTTGTCTACTCAAGTTTCCTTACAGATGACAGTCTACCATCAAAGTCAAAACACAATTTAGCGAATTCTCAACCATTTCTTCCTCCATCATGAATTAGAGGACTAGATTGCATTGGGAATTTCAGGACAACAAAAAAACAAGTAACTGCTTTAAAAAACCAAATCTTTAGCATGAACACGAACCTATCTTCCACATTCTCACAGCTCATGGTGCATGTACAGCAACCAAATGGATTAGATAAGAGATTACCAATTTACCACATTATTCAATTACAGCAAATTTCCCAATGGTATAAAATTAGAGCCCCTCAGATTCGATACTATAAACAAACCCCAAGCAAAAACCTAGTAACTCCGGATTCCAAACGAGCAGATTTGATTTAGATTTTGATTGATATAAAGAATTAATTAGAAAGAAGATTGAATTGATAAGGATGAAATTAAAGAGATGGAAGCGCAAGCAAATTAATTGTAGTAGGGATGGGATGGGATGGGAGTAGCTTAATTAGTTACCTGAAGCATAACAACCTGCCTTCTCCGAGCTTCACGATCCATCTTGATATTAAGGTAAATCACATAACCAGAACACAAAAAAAAGCCAGATAAGAAAATTTTTTGCTTCCGTGTGAGTGGAGTGAGTGGAGATGGCTCTGTTTCAGGTGGAGGTCCCCGTGTCCTTAAAAAGTGAGGGTAACCCGCCCAAGCACAACGCCGGTGACCGGCAAGTAACACATGGCCAACTACTACTAGTGCAATGGCCGACCTTTTCAATGCATCCACCACCTTACTCTTAGCAACAGTCCCCCAATTTGGACTGAATTCGATGGATTTTGAGGGCTCGAGTGCTACCTTGCTTCTTCTATCAGAGACGGATCTGGAGGTAGCGGTGGCCGGCCAGCAGGCACTCTTTGTTCGGAAGGGAGTTATGGCGGTGGTGCTTTTGGGGAAGGAGAGGACAAAATCAGGCCGCCGGGGTGTGAATCTCAGATTCAAACATGGAGATTTAACAAAGCTATGTCTGACGCCGACGCTGCCGCTCAAAGGGACGGTGACGGTGGTGCTTTTCCAACACAATACAGCCATTATCGTCGACGGCAATTAGGTTTCATAAGGGTAGGGTTCCCTTTTCAATTTAATACTCCACCACTGCACACTGCACACTGCACAAATCTAATTTGGGCCTTAAAAGTCCTTTTTTTGGGCTTGATCGGTAATTAGGTTTAGATTTTCCGTAACGGAAACCCCACTTTGGTCAACGACTTGAGGCGTATTTCTGCAACACAGTGCTGAAGGGTGTACATTTGGGTCCACTTAGGTCAAAAACAATTGTAAATTTAAAGGACATATACTCAAGTACAATAAACCTACTTCATAAGGAGTTTTTTTTTTTATTAGAAAAAAATTCGAGCTCAGACAAACCTGATACTCGAGAGGTCGACGAATCGACAGACGGACTAGCCGTCAACAAATAAACATACTACAGAGTACAGACACAAATAAACACAAATGAAAGAAAAAGCCCAAACAACCCGAAAGAGTCGTCCGCCAACAGAAAAGACGAGATAGATCCAAGGCGGGCCACGAATGCCGAGAACACGGGGGAGTGCAATGACTCTCACAGCGACTCGACGCCGAGATGGCAGAGAACAGTAACCCACTATCGGAAAGGGCAAAACCAGGGGAAGTGTGGATCACCGACGTTGCCCCCACCTAGATGAAGGATCTTCGAAGACCACGAACACAACCACGATCCTCTCGATCATACTGGCATCCCGATACTGCAACCCACCTCGAAACTAAACGCCACCACACCAAAGTAACGACCCGATGCCAAACGAACGAACAAAAAGGGATCAATAAGGGGAAATCAAGCATCAAACGAAAATTTGTGTGCAACTTATTCATAAGATTATGTATATAATTTAGTACAATTAATATGATTTAGATTTAACTCTTTTATTTAATTATTCATTCTATGGGATCCACCCATCGGGCCAACTTTGGGCCCAATGCACAGGAAGCTAGGGTTAACAACAAACCCACACGCCAGGGCAAAGGCAAGAGGCAATATCCGCGGACGATGACCGCACCGATGTCCACAACCCCGGCGGTGGGCGACCACCACCCACGAGAGGGAAGAGGGGTCAAGACACCGGAGACAGAGGGAGCAATGCCGGCGCCGCCGAAACCAGGACTAGCCCACCACGACAGCAGAGGGAAGGCACCAGGAGCGAGACGTCGGGAGAGAAAGAGCAAGGTTCGTCGGGCGACACCTTGAATACGAGATCAATCAGACCAGGGGAGGAGGGAACCGAGCGAGTTCCTTCACCAAGAAGTCGGAGAGGTGATAGGTGACGATGCAGTGAGCCACAAGAATGACGGAAAAGGACGAACCATAATCCGATGGGGAAAGCCAAGCACCACAGAAGGCGGCGCCAGCACATGCCGGAAATCGAAGGGGTTCCGAGGAACCCGCTCAGACGAAGAGAGGAAGAGGGCGACTGAGAGACAGTCGGACAACAGTCATGGAGAAAAGCCCCAAATTGATTAGGGATTTCAGAGGACAAATTCGCCCCAGAAAAACAAGCGAAGCGAGATGTAGAGCGAGGGAGGACCAGGCAAGACGAGACCGCTCGAATCACCGCCACCGGGGGTTGCAACGCCTAGCAGCGGCACCGACGTACGTGAGAGAGACCGACGGCGAAGGAGGGGGCAAGCTCGAAACCTTGGACCGACGACGATGATTTTTAGCCTCCGAAGAGGGGGTATTTGGCCTCCGAGGAGGGATTATAGGCCTCCGAAGAGGGGGTATTCGGCCTCCGAAGATGAGTTATTTGGCCTCCGAGGAGGTTGTCGGCGGTGAACCTTGATAGGGATAAGTTGGTTTCCGACGAGCCCAAAAAATCAGAGCTTTTTTCTTAATCCCGTATGGATCATGTTATAAGGAGGCTTTATTTATTTCAAACCTACTTTTCACATATTTAAAAATATTAAAATAAATAAATAAATTTATATTTGAATAGACAATAATTTTATCTTTTCATATACACCCATTTTGACTATATATAAGTAAAAATAAAAAATGAGTATAATTAAATCATTGCAATTTGAATGTATATTTAAATATATATTTGGATATTTAAATGTGATATGTTATTTTAATATTGTAATTGTTAAAAAAAATTATTATCATTTAAATAATATTTAAATAAAAATTATATTTAAATCTCAAGAATTTTAAATATTAATTTAATAAACAAATAAATTTATAATTTAATATAATAAGAGTATAAGATTAAAATAAATGATTAAATAATTAATGTACGATTCGAGAGAGGAGTACACAGATGTGCGTGAAATTTACTAAAATAGATAGATGAAGGAATGTTCTTATACCGATGTGGCAGGGGAAAAGTGAGTGAAGTGAAGAGAGAAGTATACACGGATGTGCATTGCGAGTAAAGTATTAATTCGCCCCACGGTGGGCGAATTATTTATTGATAATTAAATTGAAGCGTATGCCGCGCCTATATTCTAAGCAAAATTGCATAAAACCACCTCTTAAATATGCTATTAACCATATCGGGGCGATTGAGCCAGAAAGGACCTCAGGATAGTACCCAAACGTGTCCAATTCGATTTCCCCGGATGAACACTCTTTATTTACCAAAATCAAAGAAAGGATGAAAAACAGCCTTCCGAAACTGATTTCCAAAAGTCAAGGGGTGTTCATTCCGGGGAGATCTCGCACCCACAGTAGTATGATCGCACTGGATATCCTCAATGGCTATGGTACCAAGCGCATCTCGCCAAAACGCATGATAAAAGTAGACCTCCGAAAAGCATACGACTACATGAAGTGGTGTGACAACTACAACCTTCTTAATCATCATCAACAGGGCTCAAGAAGTTAAGGGTTCTTTAATGGTCGTAGAGAGATGAGACAAGGAGGATCCCCTCTGGCCCTCTCCCTTACCTCTTCGTCATAAGCAAAGAGGTGTTGAGTCGTATGATTGAGGAAGCTACAACAGGGGCTGAGTTTAGATTTCACCCAAGGTGTAAGGAACTCAAGCTGGCCCACATGACGTTTGCCGATTATCTACTCCTTTTCTACAAAGCAAACATTACTTCAGTTTACGTATTAACCGGCTGCTTGGACATATTTTTTGAATGCTCGGGACTGAACGCCAATGGGGACAAGAGTGAGCTATTTATTGCGGGTACGACGCCTCAGCTAGCAGATGACATTGATGCGCGCGACTTGGATTTGTGTCGGTAAGCTGCAAGTCAGGTATCTGGGCACACCCCTTCACTCTAGATGTATTGTGATTCATGAGTTTGATCAGCTTCTCTATTTGGTTCCAAATGCTTGAGAATAGATTTAGAATGAAGTTAGAAGATTATGAGATGTCAACTTCATTCTTGACTTGCTACAATTTGAACACTAAAACCAAGTTGATAAATGTCTAGGACTAGATTGTGCCATGACTTCACCATCTTTCTGTTTCTCATGTTTACTAGATCAAAACAAATGAAGCAAAAGCAATTTAACAATCCTTTTATTGAGTCCTCCTTTCATACTTACTGCTCTGATAGGATTTGAATATATGCTTTGGACTATGTATCATGTATGTGTAAAAATGAACAGACTCCCGATTTTTCAAAATTGTACCACTCGAAAAACATGAACATACTCTCTCGAATACAAGAGAGTAATGGAGCTACAAGTAAGTTGAATAGATCTAATGGATCTGATGTGAAATTTATCCATGAATGGGATCCAAGTCTTTTATTGCATCGAAACAAAGTAGCAAGCAAAAACGACACACCGGTTTTACGAAAAGATCCTAAGTACGTCATCGGGGCCTCAAGAAGCCGCCCTAATCCACTATAATGAGTAAAGATTAGAAAATAGGGGAGAGTTTATGTGTACAATGAAGATCTAAGCAAACACGAACAAACTAGCACAGAACATATAAGAAGGAAAGAAGATAGAACACTCCCTTCTTGACCAAGATCTCGAAGATACAATTTCGGATCTAAGGTCGGGAAACCCAGGGCACAGAAGTCAAGCACGCCGAAGGAGCCTTTTGTCTTTGCCACTGGGAGCATCGGAGAAGAAGACCTTCGCCAGTGGAATGGGCGATCGCAGTGTGCAACGAGCTTGAAGGAGCAATCCCTAAATCATCGGAGCTCTCTCTCTCTCTCTCTCTCTCTCTCTCTCTCTCTCTCTCTCTCTCTCTCTCTCTCTCTCTCTCTCTCTCTCTCTCTCTCTCTCTCTCTCTCTCTCTCTCTCTCTCTCTCTCTCTCTCTCGGAGTGTGAAGGGACGGAGCTTCTGAATGCAACGCATGAACAAGATCCCTTTTATAGACAACACAAAAGGAACCATAGATAGAGTGCTACATTTTGACAAAGCGAGAGCTTACTCAGCTAGTTCTCAATCCATGGGCCAGTAGTAACATGTTGGATTGGACCGAGCACTTGACATCTAATCGGATTAGGAGATCAAGCCATTAGGGTCCAATACAATCCAGTCCCAATTAGTTAAACACCCAAGTATTGCTAGGCATAATTCTCACATATCTCTACTTGATAAAAAATATGTGCCATAATATACACGTATACATATAAACACACTTAAAAGACTTAGGGAAATACACATATTCTCAACATATGCTCTCTTCGTTTTGTGATGGGTTTAACTAATTAAACCCTGATTCTCCTTTGAATATTGATCAAATTGCTAGACTCTCCTAATTTGATTTTTTTTTTTTTTACAGTAGGCAAGAAATAGATCGACACATCAATCTTGAAGCCATTTAAGATGGCTTGAAACACCCTACGAAGAGGGTCGCCAGTCAAAAGAAAAAAAAAATCTAGACTTGCAATTACATTAAAAAAATCTAAAACTTAGAGCACTTTTTTCTTAAACCTAAGAGCACTCTCCTGTTTTGAATTGATTGCCCATCAATTCATTTGGGAATTCACTTTTCTTGAACGGATACGAGGAGCGCTCTACTCTACATTGTCTACACATATGAAAAACAGAAAAAGGAAACCATATATAGTGATAATAGAAGCAAAAATAGAAACACATGACCTGAATGGTAATGCTAACAGACAAGTAGTAATTGGTGATCCAAGAGATGATAGAACAGGAAGAGTCTCGAGAGTGAAACAAGTCCTCTAATGGAAACAACAATATATAATAGCATCAAGAGTCTCGATCCGACGAATATAACGCTTCAGGCCGAATCTCATTCGCTCGACCAGGTACGTGTTCCGATAATCAATCGAGAGATCGAGAAAATCAATTATCGAAAAGAATCGGTTTTCAATAGTGCCCTGTTGGAAAAACGGAAATAAAATAGCATAAGCTAAAACGTCGGAATCCACTAGTCCTGATATTCAAGCCGAGTAGCTCGAGCCCGACTTGAATATCAGCCTTTATTGGCATATACATCACTATTGGCATACATTACTGGTGGTTTTATCGCTTTTTATGTACGTTGTTGCTTCACAAATTCCTCTAGATTCAAGGATTTTAGTTGTAAACAACAATCACTGGGTTTCTTCAAATGGGGATTTTCCATTGGTTTCTTCATTCGTTTCATCAAATGGGGATTTTCCCATTGGTTTCAATTCGATTTGAGTTATATCCTTAGTCGAGTTGAAGCTCGGCTCGAGTATAACCGAGCTCACGAGCTCCCTTTCGCATGCAGCGAGCACGTCCTCCAAGTACACCACCGTTTGCTTCCATTCCAGTGAGTGTTTCTTGACTTTGGACCTCCAATGGAAACATTCAAAGCGTTAGCAAAGTGATGTAATTCAGTTACAAGTGATATCACAATCTTATTCTAGAATGTTTAGCTTGAGCCACAAGTTGTTCACATCTTAGTATAAATACTTGATGTAATAAGGATCAAATCTAGTTTTCACATAATAAGAAATTCAGCTGATAGAACAACTTTATCTCCTCTCCTCTCTCTCACAAATTCACTTCTGCTCAAGATGGTATCAAATCAGTAATCGATCCATTCAATTTGCTGCGTCTTGCTATGAGATCTGATCTAGCTCCGTGCCTCTCTCTGCACACGAGCTCTCTCTTGTCATCTCGGTGAAGATATGGAAACAATGTCTCCAACAGGTTCACCAAGGTCAACCGCAACTGGGGGGCGCCGAGGAGGAGGATCTCAAATCACCATGACTGATCTTCAAAATCCGTTATTCATCCATCCGTCAGACAATTCTGGTATGAATCTCTACTCTATTCAGCTTGTTGGTGAGAATTATAGGCGCTGGAGTCGCTCATTCACCAAAGACCTGTCGGTTAAGAACAAATTATGGTTGATTGATGGGTCCATAGCTAGATCTGCTGAGAAGGCACTACAGTGGGACAAATGCAATGATATGGTGTGTTCCTGGTTGCTGAACACGGTGTCTAAAGGCATCTATAACACCATAGATGAATATGATACAACTCGTGAGATGTGGCTTGATCTCGAAGAGAGCTATGGCCAGAAAAATGGCCCTCTGATCTTTGAAATTCAGCGAGAGATTCACAATTGTCAGCAAGACAACTTGGAATTGACTGAATATTTCACTAAGCTTAAAGGATTGTGGAGGCGCCAGTCAGTGGTGATTCCCTCAATCAAATGTCATTGTGGCAAATGTGAGTGTGATCTGCAAAAGCAAGCTGAAGAAGCCGATCTAGAGAACAAACTTATGAAGTTTCTCATGGGACTTCGTGAGAAGTATGATGGTGCTTGCATGCAGATCTTGTTGACACACCACTAGTAGATATCGGGATGGCATGTACTACACAGATCCTGCTACTAATGGAGTGGTGCCTAGTGATCTCAAGCTGTCTTACCCTCACAGTCTTGCTTCAATCTCTTCTTTACCTATCTTTCTTCCCAAAAATAATGTTTCCGGTTTAACACAAAGTACCGCCTTGTGGCATTTGAGACTTGGACATGCTCCTATTGTGAAACTCAAGCATATTTCTGATATCAATGATAATATTGAATCTTCTTTCCCTCGTGAATGTACTGTTTCTCCTTTAGCTAAGCAAACTCATTTGCCTTTTGCTTCAAGTACTACTTCTGCTGATCATGTGTTTGAAATGTTGCATTGTGATGTATGGGGACCCTATGATACTCCTACTAAGGAGGGATTTCGGTTCTCTCTAACCATTGTGGATGATACATCTCGAAGTGTGTGGGCATTTCTTCTTAAACACAAAAGTGAGGTTGCTTCTGCTTTCCAAACATTTATTCTTCGATCTCAAAATCAGTTTGATTCCCATGTTAAAACCATTTGTACAGATCAAGGGAATGGTTTTCTTAATTCTATCCTTACTGCCTTTCTTCAGTCCCTAGGTATTGTACATCAAAGGTCTTGTGTTTACACACCCAGCAAAATGGAAGGGTGGAGAGACGTCATAGATATCTTCTTGAGATGGCCAGATCTTTCATGATTCAAGTGCGCAAATCTCCCTATTCATTTTTGGAGGGATAGCATTTTGACAGCTACATATATCATAAACCGTCTCCCAAATCCCCTCTTACACCACAAAACACCTCATGAAATCCTATTCAAAACACCACCTGCCTATGACCATCTAAGAGTGTTTGGTTGTTTGGGATACATTACTATGACATCCTATCCCGGCATCAAAAAGTTGCATGCTCGATCTGATCCTTGTATATTTTGGGGGTATCCCTTTGGTGTTAAAGGTTACAAGGTTTTCAATCTCAAGACACATTCAACCATGATCAACAAAAGTCAAGTTTCTTGAGACTGTTTTCCCTTACAAACTCTACTATGAAATTCCCAAGTCTACCATATCATCTCCATCCTTTGGAGATTTTGTTAACCAGTATTTTCCAATGGATTATGTCTCTCCAGACAATCTCTCTTCTGAGCATGTGGCCTCTCCCACAGCTTCAAGCTTACATGCTGATTATGAACCTACTCTTGTCTCAGTTAGTTTTGATAATACTTGTTGTAGGAGGAAATCGAGTTCAATAAACAATAATATAAATCAAACCAGATTCGTGCCCACGCAAATAATACAAGACCTCCTCCTGATGTAGCAGCGGAAAGTCAGGATCGATCCACGAGAAAGCTGGTCAGCGGATCCTAGGCAGCAGATAAATCTCACTCGGTTTTGACCTCAGAAGACCAACTCCATATCGACTGGATGTAGTCGATATCGACCTAATCAAGTCGATTTTGGGCAGCTTGCAGAAGGTAGTCGATTTCGGCTTGAGGCACTCGATATCGACTGGATGTCCTCGATATCGACATGTTCTTCCTCGAAATCGACCAAACCTGCAGAGACACAAACGGGCAGCGATCTTTCTAGATCGAGAGTCAGAAGTCGATATCGACCCTTAGGAGGTCAATATCGAGTAGAATTCAAGAACGTAAATAAAGAACAAAGCTTTTCGGACTCGGAAATAAACTTATGTAAAAGAAAACTTCCAAGATCGGGGTTTGCGAGAACGATAACCAAACATGCATAATCTAAGATAAATAACGATAATTATGCAAAGTGCATCGAAGGATTAAGCTTTCGCCTTTTCCAACAATTAAGCAACTCTTTCAAGAAACCCTAATTGTATCTACCGATTTTATGTTTACAATCCAAGTTGTTAGCATGGATCTCCATTGAATAGGTAATAAACACATAACATGTAGTAGATGCTCAAAACATGATAAATGTCGGATTTTTACCTCAAACGTGCATGGCTATCGTTGAGCTCGCCCCATCCCTAGAAGTAGGTGGACTACTCACTCTTCATTGCAATCGCAGACATCATTGATGAAAAAGAAACAACTTGCATTAATAAACCAAACTGAAGAAAATACAAGCCGAACCAAGCCAGGTCACTCTCGCTCTCCTGCTCCACTCGGCCTCTCTCTCTTTCTCTACCTCTCTACATCTCTTCCTAAGATTGAATGAATAAAAACTAGCCCCATGGGCTTTATTTATAGGCTTCCAATCCTTGCTAATCAAGGAAGGAATTTCTATCTATATCTCTATCTAAAATAGAAGATATAATTCTACTTAGGAAATATATATATATATATCTAAATTAGATAAAACTAGATAAATCCTAGGGTAATTAATTGTTCAACCCTTAGGATAAATAAAAAAGATAAAAAGATAAAAATATCTAAATCTTCATGTGTTGGGAATCTTCTCTCGGAAATATCTCAATTGGATTCGGGATAGAACCTTAACAAGACTCGAACTAGCTCGAAATCGGCCACTGGGGTGTCACTCGATATCGACTAAGGCCAGTCGATATCGACCTGTGTTTCTCAGTTTCTTCTTCAACAACTCAATTCCGGCCACCAGAAGACAAATCGACTCGATTGTACTCGATATCGAGTTATGGTACTCGATATCAACCTACATCTTTCCTTGCTCAGCTGCTTGACTCGATTTCCAGGATATTGACTCGGTATGGAGAACTCGATATCGACTATGCTAGGTCGATATCGACCAAATCTGTTCTCTTCACTCGATCTGGGTCTTCTTGGTGGAAATCGGCTAACTTCACTCGATATCGACATGCAGTATTCAATATCGACTTGTGTGTTTCGACTCGATTTTCTTGCTTCCATCTCGATTTGTCCTGGTTCTGCTGCTCCTTGACCTCAGACTTTCTGTAGTTGACTTCGAGCTTTTCCTCCTTTTACTGAACTACTGTAGATTGCCTCAATTTCTACGAAATTAAACAGAAACTGGTGTAGATTCCATAATTTGGCAAATAAGCATAAACTACATAGATTTTGTACTATTCTAGCCCAAATGTATGAAATGCATGTAGAAATCGATATTAAGTAAGTATATAACATGGCACAAAACATGAACATCAAATCACTCCATACTTAAGCTTGCTTGTCCCCAAGCAATAACTTGGATGGTCATTCAGGGGAAGAATTCAAAACTCTCAACATCATAGATTCATTCTTATATAACCTTGCAATCAATTACCATCATTGAAAAGGTACTTGTGCCACAAATCCATGCATGTGCAATAAAAGCAACATCTACTCACAAAAGGAGGTTTATGCAAAAACAATTCATGTGACAAAGCCTTAACAATTCATGAAATGCAAAAACAATTCGAGTCGACCGGGTCGGGTTTTCGGGTTCGGGTCGGGTTTTGGCAGCTCTAGCTGTCGAGTAACAGAGTGTTGGTCGAAGTCGGGGAATTTGGTCGATATCGACCAACTTACTCGATATCGAGTAAGGTTGGTCGAAATCGACTGTCTTCTTTTCCTCATCCCCTGATCGATTTCTACCTCAGGAGTCGATATCGACTAAGGTCAGTCGATATCGACCAGGTTGGTCGACTCCAGTTTCTTTCGACCTGCAAATTTGTTAGTTTTTCCCGAAGACAAGATTCCACATGAAGTATTCAAAACCAAAAACAAAAACAAAAACCAAAATCAAAAGTTTCAAAGTCCCAAAATTCAAAAAGTTTTATGTACATGCTCTAGATTTTAGAGTCGCTAGGCCGACTTCTCCGTTTGTGCTCAAGGACCGTCAATGTGGGGCCCCCTTGTGCTTGGCCCTTCTCCTGGATCATCTAGGTCCTGATTGTAGTATGCAAGCTCAGCTGATAGGTGGTCGCTTGCATAGTATCCCTTTCCTTCCTTCTTCTTCTTTCCAGCTCTCATTTTTCGCAGATTAGCTCACCACGAGGCCTTACCTCCCCTTAAATTATTCATATTTTTCTTAATGGACTGAGGAGGAGTAGAAATCATACCTGAACTTACCTTTTCAAGCCCAAAACAGAAATCTTCGGGCTTAGGGTTGGTCGATGTCGAGTAAGGCTGGTCGACGTCGAGTACATGGACCCCATACTTAGGCTTTTGGCAAGTCTGGTGCTCAACAGAGAGAATCGGCTTCGAGTAGGCTTGGTCGACTACGAGTTGGTTTGCTCGATGTCGAGTAACTTTTTGGCGCGTTCCTCCGTTGTTTGCTCGCCCCCGTGGTTGCTTATGCTCTTCACCTCCAGCCATCGAACTTCCTCCTTTGCAGGGCCAAAAGAGAAATCTAAGATATCGTCGCCTATCGTGAAGGTGAGAAATCGCTGCTTTACGCTTATTTTAGCATCTGCAGTAGCTAAGAATGGTCTACCAAGAATAATAGGGCTAGTAGGTGATGTGAGCCTAATTTGTCATGTTTTATAGCTACTTTTATATCGATTTCTACATGCATTTCATGCATTTGGGTTAAAATAATACAGAATCTGTGTAGTTTACACTTATTTGCCAATTATGGAGGTCCACACAAGTTTTTGTTATATTTCGCAGAAATCGGACGCATTTTGGAGCTTAAAGGAAAGTCATGAAGAAGCTAAGGATGGTGCAGCTAGAGAAAACGCAATTTTTCGATATTCATCATTCTGAATCAAGCTTTGATGTCTTCATGAGAGTTGTAGCTCTCGAAAAGAGTTTTCCAACACATGGTCATATGCGTCAAGTTGGAGAAGAGAAGCTGGGAGCTGAACATGTTCCTCGATGTCGAGGAAAAATCAAGTCGATGAACCGTCTTGGAGCCGAGATCGACGAAGAAGACTGAAGGCGAAGGAAAGTTGCTCGACGTCGAAGAATTTACTCGATGTCGAGGAAAAACCCAAGTTGACTTTGCTCCTTGAGGCCAAGATCGAGTTGCTGAGCAGAAGACGAGAAAAGTGCTAGTCGATATCGAGCAATTCTACTCGATATCGAGTTGATCCAGGCGGCGGATTCCGAGCTTAAACGACCTCTTGTTAAGGTTCTATCCCGAATCCAATGAAGATATTTTCGAGATCAAATTCCATCAAGATCTATCAAGTTGGAGAAGATATTTATCCACATTAGATATATTTCCTTTTAGATATAATTATTTATTTCCATGTTTTATCTTAATGTTATTAGATAGATAAATATAGATATAGATATAATTTCTTTCCTAGAATAGCTAGGGAATGAAGCCTATAAATAAAGCCCTAGGGGGCTGATTTTCATTCATTCAAGCCAAGACGTCTTCGGGCGTGAGGAGAGAGAGGAGAGATAGAGAGAGAGAGAGAGAGAGAGAGAGAGAGAGAGAGAGAGAGAGGAGGAAGAGGCGAGAAAGAAGAAGGAAGAACGTTTGGAAGGTTTTGTAAGTTTTAGTTTATTTTATGTTAAAGTTAATTTCTTTTATTATGGTTTGTTTCTAATTTCCTTCTTCTAGCGTTGGGGTGATCCCAACATAGATATGTGTGTTTGATTTATAAATCCATGAATTTATATGTCTTTATCATCATCTACCTATGTGCTTAATCCTTTGCGAGAGTTGAGGAAATTCCTTATTCATGATATTGAAGCGAAAGTGATCTTATTATGAATTGGATAGTAATTAGAGTTTATTTGCGAGAGCCGACAAATCCTAATTAAGAAAAGGTAGAAACAAATTAGGTTTTTATGCGAGAGCCTCTATCACCTAAATTATTGGAATTTGCGAAAGTCGATTCTTTGATATAAAGCATGCATCTTTATGTGATTTATGATCTGCACATATGTTTATTGTTGTGGTGATCCCTAACCTTGGAAGTTTGCATCTTTATTTATTTTATCTCATTATTTTTATCCTGCAAATTTACCCGACACCAACCACCTCTTCTCCTACCATTCCCTCGACATCGACCAAGTCTTAGTCGACGTCGACAGCACCCTCATCACCTTTTCCCGCTATCCCTGAACCCCAAAACACACTAAACCTAGAACCGTTGACTTCTCTCCTGAGGACGAACCTGACTCCCCTATACTATAGCGGGGGTCTTGACTATAAATTTATTTGGTCGAGAAACCCTCTCGTCAAATTGGCGCCGTTGCCGGGGAAGCCATCAATCGCGCCCTTTTTAGTTCTATTTCTTTTCTTTATATTTGTTTTTATTTCTAGTGCCTTTTTACTTGCTTTTTCTTTTTGTTTTTCAGGTACATGCGAAGAACTTATCGCACACCTATAGACCCTATTCTCGAGCCGGAGTGATTTTTCCATCTTCAGCAAAGGCATAGGAAGAGACTCATGTCGACATCCGACGAGAACATGGTCTAACTCACACCTGCAAAGAAGCTTGAGCAACTCCGCCGACAAATTGAGGCATTCACCACCAGAGAAGCTGAACACACCCGACGAGAGGCAGAATATGGACATAACCAATAGCGGTGGGAAGCAAGGGTAGATCGCGAGATCAACGCGAGAAGGGAACTTGAGGAGCGGATGGGGCATATACCAGCCAACGCAAAAGAATATCTGCATCCTACTCTGGAAGTTCCAGAATCAGCGATCATTCTTCCCGCTATTAACTATGAAATTCGTCCTTTTTTTATTACTGAAATTAGAAGGAGTCAATTTAGGGGAAGAATAAATGAATGTCCTTTAGAGCATGTCACCACTTTTATAGACTTACGCGAAGCTATAGCTGATGGTGCTAATCTTGAATACTTAAAACTAAAGGCTTTTCATTGGTCCCTTGCAGGAATAGCCCAACAATGGCTGGAAGGATTGCCTGCACGATCAATTCGCACTTGGAATGAGCTACAAGACCTATTCCTCAACACGTTCTTTCCTCCTGCAACGACAGCTGCTCTCAGACTACAAATTACGGCTTTTAGACAAAAGTCAGGGGAACCACTAGCACAAGTCTGGGAGCGCTACAAGAGGCTTTTGAAATCATGTCCTACTCATGGCCAGCCGCCCTACGTCATCCAGGAGATCATCTTCAACTGCCTGGATGCGCCTACTAAGGATCAGATCAACAACTACACCAACTAAGAGTATCTTGGATACACTCCATGCCGTGTATGATAGGTATTTGAGACGCTGGCAAACTACGACAACACTTATGGGACTTCTGCGGCCGCTTCCGACGAAAGGTATGAAAGGCCTGCCCCATCTATGTCGTTGTATGTGCCATCAAAGGAAGTTGATCCAGACGTCAGGGAGCAATTCCAGAATGACCAGGTACGTCGTCTTACCAAACAAGTTAAATTCCTCTCCAAAAATCAACCTTGTTTGGAATGTGGGTCTGTGAGGCACAACACTACTGCGTGCCCACACGTCGATCAAGTACAACAAGCAGAAACCCACGAGGAGGTAAGGTATGTTGGGGGACACAACTCAGGGACACATCAGAACCAGAACTGGAGCTACTATCGCCCTCCCCAACATCAGAACCCCCCTCCCTACAAAGCTCCCGGTCACCCTGACAGAGAAGGTAAGAAGGGTGACATGCAAACCATCCTTGAGGAGATGCGGAGGAACCATTCAGACATCAAGCAGTCCTTCAATTCCATCTACACTCAGATGCATGGTGTGAACTCTAGGCTTGGGGAAATCGATATATGGCGGAAATCGATTGACATACAGATTAGCCAGCTGGTGACAGCCATCCCCAAACAATCAGGTACGCTCCCTGGATCCTCTGAACCTAATCCTAAAGGTAAATCTACAGGACAAGTAGTTGGAATGAACCTAAGGAGTGGGCAACAGATGCAAACGCCCGAGCCCAACACAGAAGGAGAAGCTGCAGAAGACTCCTCGACGTCGACCAAGCCACTCGACGTCGACTACAATCTGCTCGACATCGACCAGCACCAACTCAACGTCGACCAGAATTCTGCGCCCAACCCAAAGGCGACTACAGTAGTCGATGTCGACTAGCCCGTACTCGACGTCGACCAGCTTTCTGCCCCTGTCGACCACTCCTCAGCACCTCCGGCAAAGAAGAAGTTGCCTTTCCCGACGAAATCTCCAAAGGATCCAGCAGAGAAGAAGTTCCAGCGCTTCATTAAGATGCTTCAACGACTCAATGTCACCATTCCCTTCACAGAAGCTCTTAATGAGATGCCATCCTATGTCAAGTTCCTTAAGGAGATTCTGAGCAAGAAGCGGTCAATGGCTGAAATCGCAGAGGAGTGCAGCCAGATGGACGTACTTGAGAAAAGGCCAGATCCAGGTAAGTTTGCTATAACCATTGGATTCGGTCAATATAAATTTAATGCTTTATGTGATCTTGGAGCCAGTGTCAGTATAATGCCTCTATCAATATGGTCCAAGATTAAGATAGGTGCCTTAGAGCATGTGGATGTTAAGCTTTATATGGCGAACAACACGGTGGTCATCCCAACATGCATGGTGGATAATGTGCCGATACAAGTAGGTAAGTTCTTCGTCCCTGTTGATTTCTTAGTTATTGATATGGCAGAGGATCCTGCTTGTCCAATTATATTAGGAAGGCCCTTCTTGGCGACGGTGGATGCCAACATAAGCGTAAGGAAGGGAGTACTCACGTTCAACATCAGCGATGAGGTGATTTAATATTCTTTTAATAAAACTGAAAGGCACATAGGTCCCATGAAAGAGGTCAAGTCTATATCAGCCAGGTACATCACTTGCGGGGAGCCTAAGGTAAGAAATATGACCCCCGAGGTGCTAGATAAGCGAGCTATGGAAGCCCAGGTGGAGGAGATCATGACAATTCTGAACGAGGAGACAGACGATCTACTCGACGTCGACCAAGGTAAGTCAATTTCGACTAAATTTTATTCAGAATCATTGCCAGGTACTAAGTATGGGGTCGATGTCGACCAGAGGTACTCGACGTCGAGTACCCTAGTCGACGTTGATCATATCCCGAGCACTCCACCGACTGCATCAACATCGAGTACACCACCCGAGGACCAGCCCGTACTCGACATTGACCATCCCGTACTCGACGTCGACCAGAACCCTTCTTCCTCGACGAGAAACCCATCAGAGCCAAAAACGTACTCGACATCGAGTACCTTACTCGACTTCGACCAGACACATGGGTCCTCGACTTCTCCATCCTCGACGAGGAGTCCACCAGACGTAGCAACGTACTCGACGTTGACCACTTCTACTCGACGTCGGGCAGCAACGTACTCGACGTCGACCACTTCTACTCGACCTCGACTTCTGCGAAGTTAAGCCAAGGTATGGACATCTCTTCTCCTATTTCAATTAAAGATCTATTTATACATGGGAGAGGTTTGCCTTGGTATGTGCGATTGTGCAGGGTTTTCGTTGACGATCCAAAGGAATATGAAGTGGGAGACATGGTCTATGTCTCTAAATCAAAGGATCATTGGTTTCCCAACCAATTTACCAAAAAGAAGATGGGACCCTTCACTGTGAACAAGATCCATTCAGGAGGGTTACAGCTGATGGACAAGAATGGAGTCATGTTTGAAGCCCAAGCTACATGGGCCTTGCAGATGCCACCTTGAGCTTAACGAAGGAAGTCGGCCTAGCGACTATAACGTCTAGAGCTTGTAAATAGACATTTACTTTTTGGGATTTTTGGACATTGCTATTTTTGGTTTTTGGTTTTGGACACTGTTTTTAAAGTTTTTCTATTGTGGATATTTTCCGTCTAACGAATCTTGCAGGTGAGAGAAGCTGAAGATCTACTCGAAGTCGAGTAAGCGTACTCGACGTCGACCACACATCTCGAGCAGAAAGGAGCCTGTGGTCATGAGGATCACCCTGGAGGTTTCACTGTACTCGAAGTCGAGTAAGCATACTCGAAGTCGACCACACCTACTCGAAGTCGACCAGATCTTCCTCGATGTCGATCACCTCAGTAGCATCATCACTCGATTCCGATGATCTGCACTCCCGTCTAGTGAGTTTTCTTTCTTTACCCTTGTTTTTATACAGTGAGGACACTGTAATGTTTAAGTATGGGGTGGGGGAAGGGCTTACTTTGTGCATATTTGATATATTTGTGCATTATTTCTTGAATTGCTTATGCATGACTATTTTGGAATTCATATTTGATTTATGAGCTTATATGAATGTTTTCCAAAGTTTATTTTTATGACCCCCATTGAAAATTTTGATAAATGTCATGGAAGCTTTATTGAACTCGACGATGCAAAATTGGATTCATTAGAGATATATCATGAAATTGCCTAATAAAGGGAAGTCACAATGAAGTGCATATTTTTATGAAAACCATGGAAGGAGGTAAAATTTGAAATTGCTTATGACATGTTGCATGATAAGAGGATGGAGGACTTTATATTTCCATATAATGCTCATATGTTTATATTCCTTAGCCTTACCTATGCTTATGCATCACAAAAGTCATATATATGTCTTATTTCAATTATTGCTCCACATATTCCAAATATTGCCATTTTCTTTACCTTATTTCCATCTGGGGATTATGTTGAGAATGATGTTATATTATGGAGATTATTATATGGTGTTTGTGTTGTTATTATCATATTTGGAGTTTGGAAGGAAAGTTTGAAAAATATATGAAAAATTTAATGAGTGAAAGAAAATCCGGTCACCTCAGGAGATAAAGGTAGATCGACCCTGCTCGCTGAGATAATAGTTTGGCGAGATGGGACACCAGGTGAGGAGTCCGAAGCACTAAGTATCCGGGGCCATTCATGACACCCATGTTTGCGACTCGCGAGAAGGCAGTGCTGAGGTTAGAGAGGTAAAAACATAATATTGAAAAAAGCAATGAGCAATGAGTGAAAAGTGAGAAATCTTATTAAGAAGAAATGTGGTATGAAAAATGGAAAGTACTCAATTTCCTCGGATCATTAGCACCACATTGCCCAAAAATTTGCCCACCTTTAGCCTTTTACCAATTTACTCCTTATTGAGCTTAAATTAAAGTCCTCTTGATTGTTAATGTTTTGTCACTTATGAATTGTTTTGCATAACCTTCCTTTTGTGAGTAGATGTTGCTTTTTAATTGCACATGCATGGATTTGTGACACTAGTACCTTTTCGAGGATGGTAATTGATTGCAGGGACATATGACAATGAATCTAATATGTTGAGAGTTTGATTTCTTCCCCTATATGACAATTAAAAGTATTGCTTGAGGACAAGCAAGCCTAAGTATGAGGTGTTTCTTGTGAGCCTAAATTGCCATGTTTTACACTTACTTTTATATCGATTTCTGCATGCATTTCATGAATTTGTGTTAGAATAGTACATAATTTGTGTAGTTTATGTTTATTTGCCAATTATGGAGGTCTACACAAGTTTTTGTTATATTTCGCAGAAATCGGACGCATATTGGAGCTTAAAGGAAAGTAATGAAGAAGCTAAGAATGGTGCAGCTGGAGAAAACACCATTTTTCACCATCCATCATTCGGAATCAAGCTTTGATGTCTTGATGAAAGTTGTAGCCCTCGGAAAGAGCTTTTTAACGCATGCTCATATGCGTCAATCCGACAAACGAGAAATCGGGAAAGTGCATTTCAAGAACAGAGTAGAACGCTAAAAGCTGACAGCTCTACTCGACGTCGACCACGTCTAGTCGAAGTCGAGTACACCAGGAGCCAGACGTTCACCCGGAGTCGAGCAGAGACACTCAGAGAGCCCAGAGCTAGTCGACGTCGAGTACACCTACTCGAAGTCGAGTACACATGTCGAGTCCAGAAGGTGTCCGAGCTCGAGTGCAACCCGGGAGGAAAAGTTCCAGTCGACGTCGACTAACTCTAGTCAAAGTCGAGTACGATCTAGTGGCGGAATCCGAGTCCGAGATCGAGTGGAGTATGGAGAAGATAGGTTACTTGCAAGGAAAGGAACAAGATATTTTATCTAATCAAGAGAAGATATATCAAGATGGAAGGGATTTATCCACATTAGCTTTATTTCCTTTTAGATATTATTTCCTTTATCATAATGTTTTATCTTTATGTTATTAGATAGAAAGTTTAGATATAGATATAGTTTCCTACCTTGATTAGCAAGGACTGGAAGCCTATAAATAAAGCCTTAGGGGCTGAGTTTTAGGTATCTTATTCCAATTCAATTCTAGAGAGAACAAGTAAGTAGGAGAGAGAGAGAGAGCTTGTGGCGAGAGCAAGGTGGAAAGGCGAGAGCGGATTTGGCTTGTTCGGTTGTAAGCTTTCTTTTATTTAATTCAATGCAAGTTAGTTTCTTTTGTTATTTAATGAGTTTCTTGATGATGAAGAGTGAGTAGTCACCCAACTTATAGGGTCAGGGTGAGCCCGATGGTAGTCATTTAGGTGATGCGGTAAAGGTACAATCTTTTGATGTAATTCGTCTTTTATCCCTATGAGCATGATTCTTTTCTGAAAGTTGAAGGTGATCCTTGTTTGTGTTATTGAAGCGAAAGTGATCTTAATGTAACTTGGATTAATTATGCGAAAAGGGTTAGTATCAATTAGGGTTTATGCGAAAGCCTCTATATTCTTATTTGTTAATAACGAAAGTTATTTGATGAAAAGCATAATCTTTTATGCCTTTATGTGTTACTTTGCATGGTTATCGTTGTGGTGTTGAAACCCTGATCTTAGAAGTGCTTTAGTCTATTGATTTTTTTATTACAAATTCCGTGTTTACTTTCAATTTTATGCAATTTAAAGTTTCGGTTTTCGTTTCTGTTTCACTCGAAATCGACAAAGCGTGGTCGACGTCGAGTACGACTTGGTCGACGTCGAGTAGGATCAGTCGAGGTCGAGTACTTTCTGTTGGTTTTCGTTTGTTGTTTTGTTTCTATTTCTGTTTTTAACGACAACCTAGTCGAAGTCGAGTACCTTACTCGAAGTCGAGTACGCTTCTGGTCGAGATCTGCTGAGTTTCGGAACTGAAAAGGCGGGCGCTGACACGCTTCCTCGTGGATCGATCATGACTACCTTCTACTACAACGGGAGGAAGTCTTGTATTTATTTGATGAGACAAGAAGTCAGTTTGGTTTATATTTTATTTATATTTCATACTTGACCTTCCTCCTGCAACAAAAGTAGGATCTTCAACACACTCTATAATAAGGAAATCAGTGGGAACATAGAACTTACCAAGTTAGACAGGGACATTATCAACCACACCTATAGGGATGACCATTGTATTGTTTGCCATGTATAGTTTGGCATCCACAGGCTCTATAGACCCTATTTTTACCTTTTGCCATATTGATAAGGGCATGATGCTCACACTTGCTCCTAAATCACACAAGGAATCATAGTTAAACTTCTCAAATCCCACATTATGGAAAACTTATCAGGGTCAGGTCTCTTCTCAGAGAAGTCCATTCTTTTGCATTCGTCGGCGATCTCTGAGATGGATCGCTTTTTTCTAAGGATCTCCTTGAGGAACTTGACATATGCAGGCATCTCTTGAAGAGCTTCTGTAAAAGGAATTGAGATATTCAGTTCTTGAAGCATCTTAACAAAGCGTTTAAACCTACCTGCAGTGGGATCTTTCAGTGCCTTGGAAGGGAAAGGCAGTTTCCTTTTCTACCTCGGAGCCAGAACAGATGTTAGAGGTGTTGCAGACGAGTCGATGTTGACTGGAGGTGACTCAATATCGAGTATATGTTGGTCGATATCGACTTCCTTAGTCGGTTTTGGGTTTGCTGGTGCTGTCTGCCCAATATCGACATGGGTTTGGTCAATATCGACCAGGTGTTGGTCGATATCGACTTGTTCTGCGGTAGTTCTGTCTTCTGCTTCTCCGACCTCTGGCTCGTGCAGTTCGTGTCCGCTCTTTAGCTTTACAGCTGTGACATGTCCGGTCTTCTTCTTGGGATTTGGTTCTGTTTGCCCAGGGAGTTGCCCGGTCGGTCGTAGAATTTGTGCCGCGAATTGACCCATCTGGGTCTCAATGTTCCTCTTCCCGATGTCCAGTTCTCCAAATCTTGTATTGATGTGTTGGAGCTGATTATTGATGGCGCTACTGGCTTGCTTGCTTTTTTCTTGATTCCGGCGCATCTCATCGAGGATCATCTGTAGATCATCCTTCCGCTGATCCCTTTATAGATGTCCCGGAGCTCTGTATGGCGGGGGGTTCCTAGAGGCACCTTGGTTCCATTGTGGTTGCTGGAACCTTTGGTCCCCCATATAGCGATTGGGACCCCCTGCGTAAGCTACCTCTTCATGAGTTTCTGCCATCCTGACTTGCTCCGTGTGCGGGCACTCAGTAGTGGTGTGCCGCTGTGAGCCACATTTAATGCAGGGCTGGTTGACAGAAATATATTTGACTTACTTGAGAAGCTTGCGATTCTGATCTCTGTAGTACTGTTCCTTGACATCTGGATCAATCTCCTTAGAAGGCTCATAGAGTGGCATGGATGAAGCTGGCCTTGCATAGACATTCTCGTCATAGTTGGTCGGAGCTCCATACTTATTGTCGAAGTTGGTGAGCTTTTCAAGGATAGCTCATGCATCAGCTAGTGGCATCGTCAGATACTCATACTGAGTATATTGGTTGATCCTATCCTTAGCAGCCAGATCAAGAGAATTGTAGAAGATCCCTTGAATGACATATGGTGGCTGCCCATGAGTGGGGCAGTATTGCAGCAGATCCTTGTATCGCTCCCATGCTTTTGCTAGCGGCTCCCCGGGCTTTTGCTTGAAGGTCGTAATCTTTTGCGGAGGAGCGCTGTCTTGGCATAAGGGAAGAATTTATTCAGGAATACCTGCCTTACCTCATCCCATGTTGTGAGGGATCGCGGAGTCAGTCCTTCAAGCCACTTCAACGCTGGACCGGCAAGAGACCAACGGAAAGCCTTCATCTTGACATATTCCAGCGTACTACCTTCAGCAAGAGTATGGCACATATCAAAAAAATTGGTAATATGTTCAAGAGAACATTCATTAAATCTTCCATAAAAGCATTATTTTTAATCTCAATAAGGAAGGCAGTGCGAATTTCAAAGTTGTTTTCAGGGATTAGAATAGCCGATTCAAGCACGACGAGAGTCGGGTGCATGTAATCTTCTGCAGTGGTAGGAAATTGGGAAAGCTCAACCTCTGCCTGCCTCCTACACTCAGCTTCATGCTCAGTGCGTGCTCTCTCAGCGGCGAGAGCAGTGTTTTGGGCTTCTATCTCCGCTTGAAGCCTCTGAATCATCTCAGCTTGTGTTTCGCAGTCGCCATGATCCTTTTCAGTCTAGAATGGATGTGTATAAGACGTTCTGGGTCGTCTAAGGCGTCAAAACTCAGGTGGTTGACTAGAACGGCGCATACACCTGCAAAATCAAAACTTAAAGGAAAACGTGAGATCTAACTACCTAAGGCGCGAATGATTGCTTCCCCCGGCAACGGCGCCAATTTTATTGTAGGAGGAAATCGAGTTCAATAAACAATAATATAAATCAACCGGATTCGTGCCACGCAAATAATACAAGACCTCCTCCTGATGTAGCAGCGGAAAGTCAGGATCGATCCACGAGAAAGCTGGTCAGCGGATCCTAGGCAGCAGATAAATCTCACTCGGTTTTGACCTCAGAAGACCTACTCCATATCGACTGGATGTAGTCGATATCGACCTAATCAAGTCGATTTTGGGCAGCTTGCAGAAGGTAGTCGATTCGGCTTGAGGCACTCGATATCGACTGGATGTCCTCGATATCGACATGTTCTTCCTCGAAATCGACCAAACCTGCAGAGACACAAACGGGCAGCGATCTTTCTAGATCGAGAGTCAGAAGTCGATATCGACCCCTTAGGAGGTCAATATCGAGTAGAATTCAAGAACGTAAATAAAGAACAAAGCTTTTCGGACTCGGAAATAAACTTATGTAAAAGAAAACTTCCAAGATCGGGGTTTGCGAGAACGATAACCAAACATGCATAATGTAAGATAAATAACGATAATTATGCAAAGTGCATCGAAGGATTAAGCTTCGCCTTTTCCAACAATTAAGCAACTCTTTCAAGAAACCCTAATTGTATCTACCGATTTTATGTTTACAATTCAAGTTGTT
Organism: Persicaria tinctoria; assembly: GCA_037127255.1. NCBI lineage: Eukaryota > Viridiplantae > Streptophyta > Magnoliopsida > Caryophyllales > Polygonaceae > Persicaria > Persicaria tinctoria. The sequence continues at coordinate 9,956,503 of JBANSL010000007.1, read as the reverse complement.
TGCATGGATCTCCATTGAATGGGTAATAAACACATAACAGGTAGTAGATGTTCAAAACATGATAAAGGCTGGATCTTTACCTCAAACGTGCATGGCTATCGTTGAGCTCGCCCCAACCCTAGAAGTAGGTGGACTACTCGCTCTTCATTGCAATCACAGACATCATTGACGAAAAAGAAACAAATTGCATCATAAACCAAACTGAAGAAAGTACAAGCTGAACCAAGCCAGATCACTCTCGCTCTCCTGCTTCACTCGGCCTCTCTCTCTTTCTCTACCTCTCTACTTCTCTTCCTAAGATTGAATGAATAAAAACTAGCCCTATGGACTTTATTTATAGGCTTCCAATCCTTGCTAATCAAGGAATGAATTTCTATCTATATCTCTATCTCACTCGATATCGATTAAGGCAAGTCGATATCGACCTGTGTTTCTCAGTTTCTTCTTCAGCAACTCGATTCCGGCCACCAGAAGACAAATCGACTCGATTGTACTCGATATCGAGTTATGGTACTCGATATCGACCTACGTCTTTCCTTGCTCAACTGCTTGACTCGATTTCTAGGATATTGACTCGGTATGGAGAACTCGATATCAACTATGCTAGGTCGATATCGACCAAATCTGTTATCTTCACTCGATTTGGCTCTTCTTGGTGGAAATCGGCTAACTTCACTCGATATCGACATGTAGTACTCGATATCGACTTGTGTGTTTCGACTCGATTTTCTTGCTTCTAGCTCGATTTGCCCTGGTTCCACTACTCCTTGACCTCAGACTTTCTGTAGTTGACTTCGAGTTTTTCCTCCTTTCACTGAACTATTGTAGATTGCCTCGATTTCTGCGAAATTAAACAGAAACTGGTGTAGATTCTATAATTTGGCAAATAAGCATAAACTACATAGATTCTGTACTATTATAGCCCAAATGTATGAAATGCATGCAGAAATCGATATTAAGTAAGTATAAAACATGGCACAAAACATGGATATCAATACTCCATAAGATGATCCTCAACCCAGACATTCATCTCGAGATCACAGGCCCCTGCTTGGTTAAGGGATTATGTATACATGGCATCTGCAGGTATGACCAGTGCATCTCCTTCATGTATTTCTAACCATCCTCATGCTATTTTCTCTCTCCTTTCTTATTCCACTTGTTCTCAACCTTATAGAGCTTTTGTTGCCAACTCCACTGCACTATCTAAACCCACTTATGTGAGTGATGCATTAACAAGTTCCTCTTGGTGTGATGCAATGCTTGTGGAATTAGAAGCTCTTGAGAGGAATGACACTTGAGTCATTCAGCAACTTCCTGCAGGAAAGTCCGTAGTCTCGTGCAAAGGGTTGTTCAAACTCAAGTTTCGCAGTGATGGGACTCTTGATCGCCATAAAGCTCGGTTAGTGGCTCGTGGATTCACACAGGTGGAAGGCATTGATTATTCTGATACCTTTGCTCCTGTTGCTCGAATGATCATAGTTCGTACCCTACTTGCTCTTGCTGCTTCTCAAGACTGGCCTCTCTTCCAAATGGATGTCACCAATGCCTTTCTTCATGGTGATTTAGATGAAGAGGTCTTCATGACTCTCCCTCCTACTTACTCTCATCTAAAGAGGTTGCAAGCATCCAAACAGGGGGAGCATGTTGTCCATTGTCCTTAGGGGGAGATATTCAGTGAGGCCAATGGATCACCAATGGTGTGTAAATTGCAAAAATCATTATATGGGCTGAAGCAAGCACCACGTCAATGGTTTGCAAAATTCTCCAGTGCAGTACAGTTAGGGGGTTTTGTTCAAAGCAAAGCTGATTATTCTCTATTCACTAGAAAGAATGGTAAGGCATTTACAACACTTCTAGTGTATGTAGATGATATGGTTATTATTGGAAATGACCATGCTGAGATACAAAGGCTCGAGCTTTTTCTGAAGAGAAAATTTTAGATTAAAGATCTGGGTGATATGAGGTATTTTTTTGGTATAGAAGTTGACAGGACAACAGCAGGAGTGTTCTTAAATCAAAGAAAATACACCATGGAAATGCTTGAAGAAGCTAGAATGAGCAATGCCAAGCCTTTACACACTCCTTTAGATACTCATGTAAAGCTCACTGGAGAGGGGGAGCACATGAGAAATCCTCATCTGTATCAAAGATTAGTTGGGAAGCTAATCTATTTGACTGTCACTAGACCAAATATTACCTATAGTGTGCAAGTACTCAGTCAGTTTATGCAGACTCCATGTGTGGAACATTGGAGAGCTGTCAAACACTTGCTTTGTTACTTGAAAGAAGCACCAGGACAGAGATTGTTGCTTGCAAAGAAAACTAATCTTAAGCTGAGAGCCTATTGTGATGCAGATTGGCAATCATGCCCCATGACAAGGAATCCCTTATTGGATTTTGCATATTTCTAGGATCATCTTTGATATCCTGGAGAACGAAGAAACAGTCGTTTGTAGCAATGTCTGCAACAGAATCTGAGTATAGAGCCATGACAACAACATGTTGTGAAGTTACATGGCTTGTAAATCTCTTAACCGATATGAACATGAGTCCAGCAAGTCATGTTGAGCTTTATTGTGACAATCAGGCTGCACTTCTGACGTAGCGTGAGGGGAGATCGATGCCTATGCTCACTCCAATCAAATATATTTATGCTCGAATCCCTCTATAGTATAGTGGAAATCAAGGTCGATCCAAGGGAGTATGTCAGCGGTTCTATCCTAGTTGTTTTATGGACGAAAATAGGGGAATAAATGGAGCAAATAGGGGCTGTAAATGGTGGTGAACACACTGATTTTTGCTCAAGTAACAAATGATTTCAATGTATGAGAAGAAACTTCCAAGATTAGGGCCAACCACAACAACAAACACATGTATAAATCAATGAATCGTGTAAGAAATCATGCTTTTATCTTAAAGAGATAGCTTTCGCATACTCAACAAATAGATAATAGAGGTGATCACATAAAACCTATTTGTTTCTACCTTTCTTAATTAGATCCCTTTTACTTTCGTCAAAGTTCCCTAATTACTATCAATGTTAACAATCTCCTCTTTCAATTCAATTGCAACAATGAATTCCCTTTAACTTTCATCAAGGGGTTAAGCACATGGGTAGAATAAGATAAAAACATCCAATAACCATAGATTCATTCATCCACACACATGCTTATTGTTGTGTTCACCCCAACCCTAGAAGATGGGGGAACTACTCACTCATTGCAAAGAAAAACACAAAAACAATGGAAGAATTCATAATCTTAAATTGCATAAAACCAAACCTCAAATTAACGTCAATATTCTTCAACCAAAACTCCCAAAAAACGTCGTTCCTTGCTGCTGTAAAAATCAGGCGTGTGTGTTGTCCTAGATCCCCCTAATTAGCCTCTAATTGGCTTTATTTAAAGATAGAATTTCTAACCTAATCTCCAAGGAAAGAGATTTTATTTTAGGAAATAGACATTGTTATTTATATCACCAATCTCTCCACCGAAGATGTCAAAGCAATTAAAATCATCAAGAGGACTTATGGCTCAATGAAAGACTTCAAAGAAGACTTCATTCGGCCGGGTTGTAATGTGGCTTGGTAAGAAATAAAAGGTATGGAATTATTTAGGTAAAGTGGTGCTAAAAAATCCGGGAATCAAGACTCCTAAACTTCCAACCCAACTCAACCAAACAACTCATCTCAAAATTCAGCACATAACCAATGCTCATCAACAATCAAGATCATCAACCCATGAAACTTACTTCTCAACCAACAATTTAATCCAACTCTCACATATAATAAACTAGGCTCTTAATAAACACTTTTTTTTTCTGCATTTCTCTTTTTTTTTTCTTTTTTCGCCAACATTTTTCATTCTTTTTTCTTTCTTTCTTTCGGCAATCATACATATATATAAATTTTCGGAGCCTCTAAAATACAAGAACAATATGAGGAATAATGCTCAACCTTACATAATTTCACTCAAAGCATCTCAATAAAGCTCAACAACTTAGCTTCTTCTCCATCAAACTCAACTCAATAGATTTCCAACCAACTCTAAATCCTAATTCCCGGATAAAGGGTCAAGCTTATAATCGGCTAGGAATAAATTTTGTGGAGCTAACAAAGAATAGGCTAAGGTTCAAATGGCTTCAAGCAAGATAAATATGCAAGGTAGGTAAATGAATGGATAAAATATGGCTAACAAAATATAAGTCCTCCATCATCTAATTTTAATAAGCAATGAACTAGTATTTCATAATCGGTCTTAAGAAATAGATAATCACATCAATGTCAAGAGGTAATCACATAAGGAGAGTAAATCACACATAAAAAAAATAGAGGGAAATATAAAAATATGAAGAACATTCCCTATAAGGTCGAAAACATCTCGCTAGGACATAGAATTGGATTTCAATCACCTCTACTTAATATCATATGTGCTCAATTATAATCGCAAGTCAAATTCCCACATAAAAATTAAACTTTTCATGAGACTTAGGCTAAACCATCCAAACATATCATAGGTTTTACATTATCAAGTTGATTATTAGGCATCATCATAGGACATCTAAGTTAGGTGTTTAGAACTAAACTAAAAAACAAATAATGCATTTTTTTTCCTTTTTCGACATTTTTCAATTTTTTTTTGTATTCTTTTAATGGACTCAATAAAAATGCAAAATATGCAAAAATACAAAATAATGCAAAACAACACCACCAAAAACAAACCTCAAACCATAAGCATATAGTAAGTTGTTACCCCCACCCCATACTTAAAAAATTACTTTGTCCTCAAAGTATAAGCTCAAAAATAAGAGATGGGAGTAAACAAAGACTTACAAGATAGAATTGGAGATCATTCCGACCGAAAATAGGTGCTACTATCGTGCCTAGGAGTCGACGTCGACATGGAGTGGTCGATAAGCTTCTCTTCTCCAAGGTTGTCCTTTCGTCATGCTCAGCACCTGCCACCTCATTAACAACCAAACCAAAACCTCCAAAAACAAAGTTTAAAGAAAAACCAAAACAAAATCCAAAACCAAAACCAACAAAAATATAATCCTAAATAAGCATAGGTCTATGTACAAGCTCTAGATTTTTAAGTCGCTAGGCCGACTTCTTCTCTTAAGCTCATGTGGGCATTTGCAAGGCCCATGTGGCGCAGGCCTCCTCCTCCGGACTTTCAAGTTCGACCTTGAATATGACTCCTTCCTTGTCCTTAAGCTCCATTGCACCTGGTCGAATCTTGTGAATTTCGAATGGACCAACCTTCTTCTCTTTGAATTTGCTAGGGAACCATTGATTCTTGGCCTTGGAGATGTACACCGTTTCTCCTACCTCATAAGCTTTTGGATCCTCATTGTATCCCCTACATAATCTCACAAACCAAGGCATACCTCTTCCATTCGTAATAGATAGGTTTTTAATAGAAATAGAGGAAGAGAAATTCATACCTTGACTTACCTTGTTGGGACCGGGATGGTGGTCTTCGGCCCAACTCTTTCTTTTCTCATCAACTCTTCCTTCCATGGTAGCGCAACCATCTTTTTCATGTGGTCCAGCTGCTGGAGGTGTCGATGCCGAGGTTGAAGGTGTCGGCGCCGAGGCATCAGTAGCTTTTTCAACAATCTGCAGTAACATTTTATCCTCCAGGGGTGTCGACGCCGAGGGTGAGGGTATCGACGCCGAGGCATCTGTAGCTTTTTCAGCATAGTGTGGAATCAATGTCGACAAAGGTGGGTCGACATCGAGGACCCCATACTTAGCCGTTGTCATGCTCTTGATTTCCACTTCTTCATTATCCAAAGTAGCCAATAGGTTGTTGATTTGATCCTCCGTGGGCGTTGGCTCTTTGGCTATTATCTCCTTTGTAAGCTCCTCGCATGGAATGACGTCCATTCGTGCATATAGGGCATTGACCTCCATCCTTCTTACCTCCCTCATAGTCGTATTAAAACGAAACTCAATTACCTCATCGGCTATGGTGAAAGTAAGTAGGCCATTCTTGACGCTAATGTTTGCATCCGCCGTGGCCAAGAAAGGTCTACCCAAGATGATTGGTACGGTGGGATCCGGTTCCATATCTAGCACAATGAAGTCGGTTGGGACGAAGAACTTCCCCACCTTGACGGGGACATTATCCATAATCCCTGTGGGCTTCACCCATGTGTTGTCGGCCATAAACAACTTCATCTCCACCGGCTCCAATGCTCCTAGCTTGACTTGGTGCCAAATAGATAGAGGCATAAGACTTACACTTGCTCCCAAGTCACACAAGGCTTTGTAACGATGATTTCCAAGCCCAATAGAGATGGCAAACTTCCCTGGATCAGCCTTCTTTTCGGGGAAGTCCATCTTGTTGCATTCCTCCGCAATATCCACTAGAGACCTCTTGTTACTCAAGATCTCTTTCAAAAATTTCACATAGGCGGGCATCTCTCTAAGTGCTTCGGTGAGGGGGATAGTAACGTTGAGGCCTTGAAGCATTTTCATAAATCGCTTGAATTTCCTATCAGTGGGGTCCTTTGGCACCTTGGAGGGGAATGGGAGTGGTACCTTAGGCTTAGGAACAACCTCAGAAGCTCTCGTTTTTTCTGCAGCAGGGGTCGGCGTCGAGGCAGGAGGGGTCGGCGTCGAGGGGTCTGCAGTGTTGGGAGAGGTTTCTTGAACAGGTGTGTCGGCATCGACACTGGAGGGGTCGGCGCCGAGGGGCTGTGCACTTCCAGCAGCTTCTGCAATAGGTTTTGGAGCTGTCAGGGTGTCGGCGCCGAGGGTGTTTCTAGGCTCATCGTCCTCTTTTTGCGAGTTGTGTTGGTCTAGTAACTCGCGTCCACTCCTTAGCTTGATGGAAGCAACATGCCCGGTTGCAGGGCCCTTAGGATTAGCTGTGGTTTGGCTTGGTAGGGTGCCGGGTTGCTTTGGAATTTGAGCCGCCAATTGACCCACTTGAGTCTCAATGTTTCTCCTCCATATGTCCATCTTCCCAAAGCGAGCATTGAGACCTTGCAATTGAGTTTGGACAGCCGAGTTAGCAAGGTCATTCTTTGCTTGGTTCCTCCTCATCTCATCAAGGATCATGCTCATATCATTGCGTGATTGCTCACGCTCCGGATGGCCTGGAGCTCGATAGAAGTTGTGTCCGCCATAGTTTTGTTGGGGTTGTCGATTGCCCCAAGTGTTTTGGTTTCCTCCTTGGCTAGGACCTCCCACATAATGAGCATCCTCATATGTCTCGGCTAGGTGTACTTGATCAGCGTGAGGACATTGGACCGTGGTGTGGGAAGTAGATCCACACTCTATGCATGCTTGATTCGCCGATAGATGTCGAACTTGCTTTTGTAGCTTTCTCACTTGATCCTTCCTAAATTGCTCGCGAACATCCGGATCAATCTCTTTAGATGGTTGATAGAGAGCCATAGATGGTGGGGGCCTCACATCCCAAACTTTGGAGGTCCCATAGGTGTTGTCATACTCAACCACGCGCTCTAGCTCTTCCCATGCTTCCTCCGGAGTCATCTCAAGGAATCGTAGGTTGGTGTGAACATTAATCCGATCCTTTGTTGCCGAATTCAGCCCATTGAAAAAGATCTCTTGGAGCACATATTCCGGTTGCCCATGCGTAGGGCATTGTCGTTGAAGCTCTTTGAATCTTTCCCATGCCGCCGCCAAGTCTTCCACCCTCAATTGCTTGAAAGTAGTGATTTTTTTCCTTAGCTCAGATGTCTTTGAAGGTGGGAAGAACTTGGTTAAGAAGGAATCATGTAATTGCTCCCAAGTGGTGATGGTTTGGGTCGGCAAGCTATCTAGCCAATGAAGTGTCTTCCCCACAAGTGACCATCGAAAGGCCTTAAGCCTCACATACTCCAAAGTGTCACCATGAGTGATGGTGTCACAAATATCCAAGAACTCGCGCACATGCTCCATAGGGCACTCCGTTGGTTTCCCCGAAAACTGGATCTTCTTGACCATGGCAATGAAGCTTGTCTTGATCTCAAAATTAGCAGGAGCGTCGGGGAAGACAATAGGTGATGCGGGCACCCTTAGAGGTGGGTGCATATATTGCCGAGCATTGCGAGGAATCCTAGCAAGTTGTTCCTCCGCTTGACGTGCCCTCTCGGCCTCTAGTTCTCGAGCACGATTGGCCTCTTGGTTCTCCCTTTGCAGCCTTTCCACCGTTTCCTCAAGGGTCTCACGTTCGGCCATGATTCCCTTTAGCCTTTCTCTTAAATGAAAGTAACGCTCCGGTTCCTCTAAAGCCTCAAACTCTATTATGCGATCAGCGCGTCGCATACACCTCTCAAACAAACACAAGAAGCAAACAAGTAGCGTTAGAAAACAAGGAGGAGGTGGGCTAGTCCCAACTCCGAAAATCAGCTACTCTAGATGGCGATTGTTACCCTCCCCGGCAACGACGCCAATTTGTTGTTATGATGGGAAATCAACCACAAATAAAATACCTCAATTCCCACTATGTAGATAGCAGAAGTCGGGATCGTTCCACTGGAGAGAGGACAACACTTTCTAGAGTAGTTCCTGTGATCTAACAACACTAAAAAATCAGTAGCAAAGGCGGTCGATATCGACTAGAGAGGTCGATATCAAGGGGATGGTCGAGAGAAGTGATGAATGTCGATTGATTGTTTGTTTTCCAGCAGCGAGATAGAACAAATAGCAAGGGATTTTAGGGATGTAAACAATATAAAAAGAACTTCCAAGGTAAAGGGATAACCACAACAACAACCATGCATAAACCACACAAGAATCATAGAACAAAGATCATGTTTTTATCATCAAAAGATAGCTTTCGCATACTTCACAAATAGAGAATAGAGGCTTTCGCATACTTCCTATTCGATCTACCTTTTCTTAATTAGATCCCTTTTACTTTCGTCAAAGATCTCTAATTACTATCCAAATTCATAATTAAATCCACTTTCGCTTCATAATCATAAACATGGAATTGTCCTCAACTTTCGCAAAGGATTTAAGCACAAGATAGATGATGATAAACTCATAAAAACATCATAGATTCAAGCTTTCATACATGGCTATTGTTGGGCTCACCCCAACCCTAGAAGAAGAAGAACTACTCACACATAGCTATAGAAAACATGCTGAAAATTGAATAAAACATAATCTGTAATTGCAATTAAAATCAAACCTCAAAACCAATGTCAAAACCTTCAACAAAAACTCCAAAACTCACGTCCCAAGCTGCTGTAAATTCAGCCGTATCTTCCTTGCCGTCAATTCCGCCGTATGATGGATGTGTAAAAAGTGATCCCTAATTAGCCTCTAATAGGCTTTATTTAAAGATAGAATTTCTAGACTTAATCTCCAAGGAAAAATAATAAAAATCTAACTAAGGAAATATAAAATATTCCAAGTCTATCTAACTAAAATATCCTCAAAAGGAATTAAATAGAAACCTTAATTAAAAAGCCCAAAATCAATTAAAACAGCCCGCAGAAATTTCTCCTGGTGCGCAGGGTATCGGCGCCGAGGTCTGAGGTGTCGGCGCCGAGGTACCTGTGTGAATGCAGTAACTTCTGATTTTTTCCAGCTTTTCGTCTTTGTCTTCAATTGCACTTTCCCGAGTCCTCGTTTATCGGATTGACGCATATGAATATGCGTTGGAAAACTCTTTTCAAGGACTACAAATCTCATGAAGGCTCCAGATCTTGAATCAAAGCGATGGATGGCGAAAATAAGGCTTTTCTCCAGCTGCACCTCTTTTCCCTTTTGTTTGGCTTCTCCATTGCATTCATGATTTTTTTCATTAAGCTCTAAAGTGCATTGAAACTCTTCCAAATCAGCTCCAATACCTATAAAATCACACCAAAGCTTGTGTAGACTCCATATCTTGCAATATTAAGCATAACTACACATTTTCCTTACTTTCCCAACATAAAAGCTAATAAAAGGACTTGAATGAAATAAAAACATGATGTAAAATAAGACTAAATATGCGGACATCAAAACACCCCATACTTAGATAAAATACCTCAATTCCCACTATGTAGATAGCGGCGCCAATTTGACGTGCGTGAGGGGAGATCGATGCCTATGCTCACTCCAATCAAATATATTTATGCTCGAATCCCTCTATAGTATAGTGGAAATCAAGGTCGATCCAAGGGAGTATGTCAGCGGTTCTATCCTAGTTGTTTTATGGACGAAAATAGGGGAATAAATGGAGCAAATAGGGGCTGTAAATGGTGGTGAACACACTGATTTTTGCTCAAGTAACAAATGATTTCAATGTATGAGAAGAAACTTCCAAGATTAGGGCCAACCACAACAACAAACACATGTATAAATCAATGAATCGTGTAAGAAATCATGCTTTTATCTTAAAGAGATAGCTTTCGCATACTCAACAAATAGATAATAGAGGTGATCACATAAAACCTATTTGTTTCTACCTTTCTTAATTAGATCCCTTTTACTTTCGTCAAAGTTCCCTAATTACTATCAATGTTAACAATCTCCTCTTTCAATTCAATTGCAACAATGAATTCCCTTTAACTTTCATCAAGGTGTTAAGCACATGGGTAGAATAAGATAAAAACATCCAATATACATATATTCATTCATCCACACACATGCTTATTGTTGTGTTCACCCCAACCCTAGAAGATGGGGGAACTACTCACTCATTGCAAAGAAAAACACAAAAACAATGGAAGAATTCATAATCTTAAATTGCATAAAACCAAACCTCAAATTAACGTCAATATTCTTCAACCAAAACTCCCAAAAAACGTCGTTCCTTGCTGCTGTAAAAATCAGGCGTGTGTGTTGTCCCAGATCCCCCTAATTAGCCTCTAATTGGCTTTATTTAAAGATAGAATTTCTAACCTAATCTCCAAGGAAAGAGATTTTATTTTAGGAAAATAATAAAATATATCTAAAGAAGGATAAAATATCCCAAGTCTATCTAAATAAAATATCCTAAAAGAGATTTAAAAGAAAACCTTAATTAAAAAGCCCAAAAAGTAATTAAAACAGCCCGCAGAAAATTATGCTGGTGCGCAGGGTATCGGCGCCGAGGGTCTGGGTGTCGGCGCCGAGGTATCTGTTCGAATGCAGTAACTTCTGATTTTTTCCAGCTTTTCGACTCTGTCTTCAATCGCACTTTCCCGAGTTCTCATTCATCCGATTGACACATATGAATATGCGTTGGAAAGCTTGTTTCAAGGACTACAAATCTCATGAAGGCTCCAGATCTTGAATCAAAGTGATGGATGGCGAAAATAAGGCTTTTCTCCGGCTGCACCTCTTTTTCCTTTTGCTTTGCTTCTCCATTGCCTTCATGATTTTTCCTTAAGCTCTAAAGTGCGTCAAAACTCTTCCAAATCAGCTCCAATACCTACAAAAACACCACCAAAGCTTGTGTAGACTCCATATCTTGAATAATACGAAAACTAACACAAACGACACACTTTCCCAACACAAAAGCTAATAAAATGACTCAAATGGAATGAAAACATGATGCAAAATATGACTAAATATGCGGACATCAAAACACCCCATACTTAGACTTGCTTGTCCTCAAGCAATAACCAAACAATAATCAAGACCTTTAACATATCTTCAAGTCTTCGCCTTCGCCAAAAAGCAACATCATAAGCGCAAGTGGTCTAAAAGAATCAAGCAATCAAACGTCATCACACATATATAAGTAACTCTAAGCAAGAGCAATCGAAATCCAACCTCACAAAGGATATATGTGTTTCACTCAACACTCAATGTGTTTAGGCTTTGAAGAACATCTCTCAACTCAATCCTTAATGCAAAAAGCTACATAGACATTGTTATTTATATCACCAATCTCTCCACCGGAGAGGTCAAAGCAATTAAAATCATCAAGAGGACTTATGGCTCAATGAAAGACTTCAAAGAAGACTTCATTCGGCCGGGTTGTAATGTGGCTTGGTAGGAAATATAATATGCAAGGTAGGTAAATGAATGGAAAAAATATGGCTAAGAAAATATAAGTCCTCCATCATCTAATTTTAATAAGCAATGAACTAGTATCTCATAATCGGTCTCAAGAAATAGATAACCACATCAATGTCAAGAGATAATCACATAAGGAGAGTAAATCACACATAAAAAATAGAGGGAAATATAAAAATATGAAGAACATTCCCTATAAGGCCAAAAATATCTCACTAGGACATAGATTTGGATTTCAATCACCTCTACCTAAAATCATATGTGCTCAATTATAATCGCAAGTCAAATTACCACATAAAAATCAAACTTTCCAGGAGACTTAGGCTAAACCATCCAAACATATCATAGGTTTTACATGATCAAGTCGATTATTAAGCATCGTCATAAGACATCTAAGTTAGGTGTTTCGAACTAAACTAAAAACTAAAACAAAGGCTAAGACAATAAATAAACATGCATTTTTTCTTTGTTTTATTTTCGACATTTTTCAAGTTTTTTGTATTTTTTTTATGGACTCAATAAAAATGAAAAATATGCAAAAATACAAAATAATGCAAAACAACACCACCAAAAACAAACCTCAAACCATAAGCATATAGTAAGTTGTTACCCCCACCCCATACTTAAAAAATTACTTTGTCCTCAAAGTATAAGCTCAAAAATAAGAGATGGGTATAAACAGAAACTTACAAGATAGAATTGGAGCTCTTTCCGACTGAAAATAGGTGCCATTGTTGTTGACCGGTGATAGTCGACGTCGACATGCTTCATGCTCCAAGGTTGTCCTTTTGTCATGCTTAGCACCCACCTTCGTTAGCAATCAAAACCAAAACCTTTAAAAACAACGTTTAAAGCAAAACCAAAGCAAAATCCAAACCAAAACCAACAAAAATAAAATCCTAAATAACCATAGTTTATGTACAAGCTCTAGATTTTAAAGTCGCTAGGCCGACTTCTTCTCTTAAGCTCATGTGGGCATTCGCAAGGCCCATGTGGCACGGGCCTCCTCTTCCGGACTCTCTAGTTCAACCTTGCATAGGACTCCTTCCTTGTCCTTTAACTCCATTGCGCCAGGTCGAATCTTGTGAATTTCGAATGGCCCAACCTTTCTCTCTTTGAATTTGCTAGGGAACCAATGGCTCTTGACCTTGGAGATGTACACCGTATCTCCTACCTCATAAGCTTTTGGATCTTCATTGCATCCCCTACATAATCTCACATACCAAGGCATACCTCTTCCATTCGTAATAGATAAGTTTTTAATGGAAATAGGGGAAGAGAATTTCATACCTTGACTTACCTTGTTGGGACCGGGATGGTGGTCTTTGGCCCAACTCTTTCCTTTCTTGTCAACTCTTCCTTCCATGGTAGCAAAACCATCTTCTTCACGTTGTTCTACTGCTGGAGGTGTCGACGCCGAGGCTGAGAGTGTCGGCGCCGAGGGGTCAGCAGTGGCTTTTGCAATTTCATTGCTCTCATCTTCTTCAAGGGTGGCCAAGAGCTCCTCAATAATGCTCTCCTCTTCTTCGGTGGGTGGTGTACAAATGGACTCCTCATGAGTAAAGGTCCTCTCCATGTTCGTGTAAACCATCTTGACCTCCGTTTTTCTTCCCTCCCTTAGATTGGGGTCAAATTGAAATTCAACAAGCTCATCCCCAATTTTGAAAGTTAGGAGACCTTTCCTCACATTGATAATCGCATCCACCGTGGCTAAGAAAGGGCACCCTAGGATAATAGGCACAACATGATCTATAGGCATATCAAGTACTATGAAATCGGTGGGAACATAGAACTTACCTACTTTTATCGGTACATCATCCATCACACCGGTAGGTTCCACCGAGGAGTTGTCCGCCATATAGAGCCGCATGTTGACGGGTACTAGTGGTCCCATGTTAATCTTGGACCATATGGAGAGTGGCATAAGGCTTGCGCTTGCACCAAGATCACATAGAGCTCGATATCGATGTTCGCCTAGGCCAATGGTGATGGTAAACTTGCCCGGGTCAGCTCTCTTTTCGGGAAAGTTGACGGCGTTGCAATCCTCCAAAATCTCCGACATAGACCTCTTATTGCTCAAGATCTCTTTCAAGAATTTGATGTACGCCGGCGTCTCTTGAAGGGCCTCGGTAAAGGGGATAGTCACATTTAAGCCTTGGAGAATCTTCACAAATCTCCTAAACTTCCCTTCAGTGGGATCCTTGAGAGCCTTTGATGGATAAGGGAGCTTGGGTTTGGCTTTTGGAGTGGTCAATACATCGGGTGTAGGTGTGGGTAGGCCTGCAGAGGTATCGGCGCCGATAGTAGAGGGGTTGGCGTCGAGGGATTGTGCAGGAGCTTCCTCAGAGGTGTCGACGCCGAGGTCATGGGTATCGGCGCCGAGGGTCTGTGTGCCCACAAAAGTTTCTGCAGTAGCTTGGTTTGCTGTCAGAGTGTCGGCGCCGAGGTCAGGGGTGTCGGCGTCGAGGGCCTGTTTGAATGCAGTAGGTTTGTTCACTGTCAGGGTGTCGGCGCCGAGGGTAGAGGTGTCGGCGCCGAGGCCTGTGTTGGGTTGGCCGATTTTTTCTCCTTTCTCCTTGGCTTCCCTTTCCGGTAGAACCTTCCCACTCCTTGTTTGAATGGCTGCGATATGTTGGGATTTGGGGTTGGCTTCATTTTGGCCGGGTAGTTGGCCACTTGGCTTTGGAATTTGAGCCGCCAATTGACCCAATTGGGTCTCAACGTTCTTCCTCCAAATATCTATGTCCCCAAACCTTGCATTCATGCCTCGTAGCTGCGTATTGATCTCCAAACTGGACTGTCTAGCATCCGCCTTGGCCTCAGCTTGGCCTTTCCTTAGCTCCTCCAAAATAGATCTCATATCATCCCTAGGTTTCTCACGATCCACATGGCATGGAGGTCTATATGGGGGCCGTTGATCATGTTGAGGAGGATGATTACTCCAATTGGAGTGCCCATCGTTCCTTTGGTAGTAATTGCCTTGGCTCCTATAAGGACCTCTCATGTAGTTTGCTCCTCCATATGAATCAGCGGATTGCACTTGTTCGACATGTGGGCAAGCGTTGGTAACGTGGGAAGTAGACCCACACTCTATGCATGGCTTGTTGTTGGAGAGAAATCTTACTTGCTTCTTCATTTTTCTATTCTCATCCTCCATATATTGTTGCCGCACATCAGGGTCAATCTCATCGGAAGGTTGATAAAGTGGCATCGATGGGGAAGGCCTCGCATCAATGTTCGTGGGAGTCCCATAAGTAGTATCAAAGTCCGTGAGCTTGTCAAGTGCATCCCACGCCTCCTGAGGAAGCATCTCAATGTACCTATAGGATGTGTGGATGTTGATCCGATCCTTAGTAGCCGAGTTGATGCCGTTGAAGAAGATCTCTTGCAAAACATAAGGTGGTTGCCCATGAGTAGGGCATTGGCGAATCAACTCCTTAAACCTCTCCCAAGTTTCGGCGAGAGTTTCATTCCTCAATTGCTTGAAGGTCGTGATCTTTTTGCGCAGCTCCGTCGTCTTCATAGGTGGAAAGAACTTGCTCATGAATAGATCATGAAGATCCTCCCATGTGTTGATGGATCGCGACGACAAGCTTTCGAGCCAATGAAGGGCTTTTCTCACTAAGGACCAGCGGAAAGCCTTCAAGCGAACATATTCCAAGTTGGCTCCATCGGCTATAGTATCACACATCTCCTTGAACTCCTTCATGTGCTCCATAGGGCACTCGTTGGGTTTCCCTTCGAAAGGAGTCCGCTTCACCATGGTGAGGAAGCTAGTCTTGATTTCAAAGTTGATATTGGGGAGAACGATCGCCGACTCCGGCACCCGCAGCGTAGGGTGCATGTATTGACGAGCATTGGTTGGAATTCTCTCCAACTCTTCCCTAAGATTTTCGGCCTCCTCCCTTGCTATCCTAGCAGCCTCGGTCTCTCTTTGCCGAGCTTGATTAGCAGCGACTTCCCGCTGCGCAGCCTCTTGATTCTCTTGGCGAAGCCTTTCTAGCTCCGCACGAAGTGTCTCCAAATCCTCCATCTTTTGCCTAAGCTTTTCCTTTAGACGTTGGTGTAGAACACGTTCAGGCTCGGTGAATGGATCGTATAGAGGACGGTCACTTCTTAGCATAAACCTTCAAACAAAACAAAGAAAACAAAATTAAAAATAAAGGTGGGGATGGGCTATTCCCAACCCTAAAACAACTAGACTAGGCGCGATTGATTACTCCCCGGCAACGGCGCCAATTTGACGTAGCGTGAGGGGAGATCGATGCCTATGCTCACTCCAATCAAATATATTTATGCTCGAATCCCTCTATAGTATAGTGGAAATCAAGGTCGATCCAAGGGAGTATGTCAGCGGTTCTATCCTAGTTGTTTTATGGACGAAAATAGGGGAATAAATGGAGCAAATAGGGGCTGTAAATGGTGGTGAACACACTGATTTTTGCTCAAGTAACAAATGATTTCAATGTGTGAGAAGAAACTTCCAAGATTAGGGCCAACCACAACAACAAACACATGTATAAATCAATGAATCGTGTAAGAAATCATGCTTTTATCTTAAAGAGATAGCTTTCGCATACTCAACAAATAGATAATAGAGGTGATCACATAAAACCTATTTGTTTCTACCTTTCTTAATTAGATCCCTTTTACTTTCGTCAAAGTTCCCTAATTACTATCAATGTTAACAATCTCCTCTTTCAATTCAATTGCAACAATGAATTCCCTTTAACTTTCATCAAGGGGTTAAGCACATGGGTAGAATAAGATAAAAACATCCAATAACCATAGATTCATTCATCCACACACATGCTTATTGTTGTGTTCACCCCAACCCTAGAAGATGGGGGAACTACTCACTCATTGCAAAGAAAAACACAAAAACTATGGAAGAATTCATAATCTTAAATTGCATAAAACCAAACCTCAAATTAACGTCAATATTCTTCAACCAAAACTCCCAAAAAACGTCGTTCCTTGCTGCTGTAAAAATCAGGCGTGTGTGTTGTCCCAGATCCCCCTAATTAGCCTCTAATTGGTATTATTTAAAGATAGAATTTCTAACCTAATCTCCAAGGAAAGAGATTTTATTTTAGGAAAATAATAAAATATATCTAAAGAAGGATAAAATATCCCAAGTCTATCTAAATAAAATATCCTAAAAGAGATTTAAAAGAAAACATTAATTAAAAAGCCCAAAAAGTAATTAAAACAGCCCGCAGAAAATTATGCTGGTACGCAGGGTATCGGCGCCGAGGGTCTGGGTGTCGGCGCCGAGGTATCTGTTCGAATGCAGTAACTTCTGATTTTTTCCAGCTTTTCGACTCTGTCTTCAATCGCACTTTCCCGAGTTCTCGTTCATCCGATTGACACATATGAATATGCGTTGGAAAGCTCGTTTCAAGGACTACAAATCTCATGAAGGCTCCAGATCTTGAATCAAAGTGATGGATGGCGAAAATAAGGCTTTTCTCCGGCTGCACCTCCTTTTCCTTTTGCTTTGCTTCTCCATTGCCTTCATGATTTTTCCTTAAGCTCTAAAGTGCGTCAAAACTTTTCCAAATCAGCTCCAATACCTACAAAAACACCACCAAAGCTTGTGTAGACTCCATATCTTGAATAATACGAAAACTAACACAAACGACACACTTTCCCAACACAAAAGCTAATAAAATGACTCAAATGGAATGAAAACATGATGCAAAATATGACTAAATATGCGGACATCAACTTCACATTTTCAGGAATCCGGTGTTCCATTAACGCACTAAATACATTGAGGCCGACTGCCATCTAGTCCGTGACAAGGTGATCAAGAAAGAAATTGAAGCCAAGTATGTCAATACCAAAGAGCAGCCAACCGATTTGTTCACTAAGATTCTAAGTCAAGAGAAACATAAGAAGCTTATGTGCAAGCTTGGAGTGGTAAATCAGTTCCTTCCAACTCCAGCTTGAGGGGGAGTGATGTAATTCAGTTACAAGTGATGTCCCAATCTAATTTTCGAATGCTTAGCTTGAGCCACAAGTTGCTCACATCTTAGTATAAATACTTGATGTAATAAGGATCAAATCTAGTTTTCACATAATAAGATATTCAGCTGATAGAACAGCTTCCTCCCCTCTCCTCTCTCTCACAAACTTCCCTTCAGCTCAAGACAAAGTCGCATTCTCAATTAACAAAAAAAGAATAAAATCAAACCCAAGATATTGAAGTAAAGTGCTAATTTGATACATATTAATTATTCATAGGCTGGATGATTTCAAGTGCTTTAGGATGATTTACACATCAAAACTCTCAGGCCAAATTACACAATCACATCAAAGTTATACCACTAATTCAACATAAAACAAAAGAGTTGTTGGAATATGGAAGTTTTGACACATAAAGGTTGATTTTCTTTGCTTGGATGCTTACATTTGCTACACTCATGGCTATTTATGGCCTTGATATGTCGGTGGATTCAAATTCTCCATCAGCGACATTCAATTTTTCCTAGGCTAGGATTTCCCTAGATAATTCTAGTGATTTAGCCTTCTTACATGAAAATTCTAGACAATTGCAGCATCCTTTTGTCTTGAATTTTTTAAAGTGTAGGGTGAGCTTATGGCCCAAAGTTTCAGCCCATTTTCTTAGCCCAATTAAGGAGGGAGCTCAACAATCTCTCCCTTCCTAACATAATCATGGGCGTGTCACGATGTCGGATCCTTGACAACAGTCTTCAAACTTCTTTGTCGGGATTACCTTTGTCATCATGTTGGACCAGTTCTTCTCCGTATGCACCTTGTCTAGTTGTAGATGCTTCTCTTCAAGGATATCTCGGATCCAATGATATCGGATATTAGTGTGCTTCGAGCGAGAGTGATAGGTCGGGTTCTTTGCTAGGTCAATAGCGCTTTGATTGTCACAATACAAGACATATTTCTCTTGCTCACTCCCAAATCGAGTAAGAAGTTCTTCATCCACAGCATCTCCTTGCAGGCTTCCGTAGCTGCGATGTATTCTGCTTCGGTGGTGGACAAGGCAACGATCTTTTGTAACATTGATTGCCAGGAAACAGTTCCCCCTGCAAAAGGTAGTTAGATAGCCCGATGTTGATTTCCTAGAATCATTGTCTCCGACCCAGTTTGCATCCGTGTATCCCTCTAGCCCAGACTTCCCATTTCCAAAGCATAAGTACCATTTAGAAGTACCTCGGTTTTCAACCGATACACCCATTTGTTCTTCAAGGCTCGCCTCCCTTTTGGTAGGTCCACCAACTCATAGATATGATTCTCATGCAAGAATTGCATCTCCTCCTGCGTGGCTCTTAGCCACTCAGCCTTGTGGCTATCATCCATAGCTTCCTTATAGCTTTGAGGCCGCCCCTCATCCGTGAGGGTCATATACTCATCTGAGTTGTATCAGTTGGAAGGCCGCTTGTCTCGAGAGGATCGCCTCGGCTCAGGCTCTAGTGGAGTACTGGATTCTTCTTTTGGCTCAATTGGGGCATCTTCTTGATCATTCTACTCTTGAGAATGATCCTCATCATTAGTTTCGTCATTGCTCTCGATCGGGGATTCTTCTAAATCGTCTCGTTGTGCATTTGAGGGGCTTTGCTCTTCCCTCCTTTGTCTTAGCGTCAACTTTGTTGATCTTCGGATGTCTTCAATTGTCTGATCTTCGAAGAACATGACATATCGACTTCTAATAACCTTGCTCGTGACCGGATCCCAAAGTCGATAGCCAAACTCATCTTTGGGTGAACCAAGATAGATGCACTCATTTGTCTTAGCATCAAGTTTGGCCCGCTCGTCCCTAGGAATGTGAATGAACGCTCTGCACCCGAACACCTTCAAGTGTTTGTAGGAGACCTTCTTCCATGACCAGACCTCTTTTGGGATATCTCCGTTTAAAGGGACAGAAGGTGTGGGGTTGATTATTTCGACAGTGGCCATCAAGGCTTCTCCCTAGAACGATTTGGGTAGTTTGGCATGAGAGAGCATGCATCAGACTCTTTCTGTGAGAGCTTGGTTTATCCTCTCAGCAACCCCATTCTGTTGTGGCGTCTTAGGTAGTGTCTTCTCAAGCCTGATCCCATAGGAGCTATAGTATGCCTCAAAGAGTCCTCAGTACTTGCCACGGTTGTCTGATCAAACACACTTGAGCTTTCGACTAGTCTCCCGTTCTACCTTGGGATGGGACTTCTTGAATGCTTCGAGGACTTAATCCTTTGATTTCAACAAGCACACCCAGACCTTCCTTGAATGATCATCAATAAAGGTCACAAAATATAGTGCACCTCCATTGGATTTTTCAGTCATTGAACACACGTCTGTGTGTATAAGGTCTAGGACATGCTTCTTCCTTGTGGGTGGAGATGATATCTAGAATGCAACTCTATGTTGTTTACCAACTAAACAATCAGAGCATGGATCGAGGGAAGAGCATGGGTCGAGGGAAGTACCTTTCAAGTTGGGGAGAAGCTGCCTTCGAGCGAGGATTTGAATTCCCTTATCGCTCATGCGTCCAAGTCTCTGGTGCCAGATCTCCATGTTAGTGCTGGCAACATTCACCTCTCCCTTGTAGACTTTTGCTTCTGTCCAGTACAATGTGCCTTCTTTTCTTCCTCGACCACTGTTAGGTTTCCTTTAGTCGGCTTCCATTTGCCCCCGCCATTTTGACTAAGGTAACCATCATCGTCTAGCCTTCCATTTGATATGAGGTTACGTCTCATATCAGGAACATGCCTCACATCTTTAAGGATGAGCTTGCATCCAATGTTGGATGTGAGGATAATATCTCCTCTCCTCACGATCTTGCTCCATCCGTGATTTCCTATCAAAACAGTATCGAAGTCTCCACTTCGGTAGGACAAGAAGAAGCTCTTGTGTGGAGTATTGTGAAAGGAGGCACCAGAATCAACAATCCAAGAGATATCATTACATTTCATATTTAGAATGTTACCTTCTTCAACGAGATACGAATCCTCGCCGTCATCAGCCATGACGATAGTACTCCTTTCTTCTCGCTTCCTCATAGGATTGATCTGGTCTGGCTTCTGATAGAGTCTATTTTAGTCATGTTTCAAGTATAGAGTTGCATATTAATTTAGAGCATATTTACATATTCTATAGTTAATTTGTATTATTTAGTTTTCGGAGTCTACACTCGTACTTTTATATATTTCAGGTATTTTCTGGATCGTAGGAAGATTGGGATCATTTATTTATAAATCATAAACATGATGACCGAGGTACATCATGAGCGGCTGATGATCGAATTCATGTGGAAAGCGGAGGAAGGTTCACGGCTGCAATTGCCTAGTTTTACCATTACTTCATTAAATTACATTAGATAGATTACATTAATTATTAATATTTTAATATTATATATATAGATTAGATAGATTAGGTTTATGAGTTGCAATATATATATACACGTTCATTCGTACGGCATAGAGGAGGCCGAAGCCTTGTGATCGGCCGACTACCGAGACCAATTTCAATTCTTTAACCCTAAGTATGTTTTGTTTTATTTTTATGGAGACCTAAACTCTCCCGTTTTGTCTACAATTTGAAGCTTTGTTTGGATTGATTGTGAATTTCTAATTCTTGTTCCTTAATTCCTATATTTGAATGTTTTAACTTCTTTGTGCTTGATTGTCTATTGTTTTATTCTTTCTAGCCCGCGCAACTAGTTAGAATCAATTCAATTGCTAGGGTTTTGTAGATTCCTGGTTGTGAACCTTAACCCAAGTGGCAAACTTGTTCCTTTAGGGCTGGTTGAACTAATTGAATGAGTAGGAAGTTGGATGTGTTGTTAAATCCCTCTTTAGGGACTGCAAATACCTTGGCTAATCTCTGAACTTAAAGCTATCAATTGGGTTAAATCCTTCTTTAGGGACTGTTCGATTGATAAGGGTTGCTAGGACTGGTTGGACTAGTAACTATATTAGGTCGGGACAAGGGCATTCATAGGAAAACTAAAAGGACAAGAGGAAGTTACAATATCAATTCAACCAAATAAAGTGGATAATTGTAGGTGAAACTATTTTATTTATCATTATCTCCATTAATTTGTTTATAGTTTATAGTTTATTTTATTTCCTATTTCAATCACCAAAAACCCCTTTCATACTAATTGGTAAATAAACTTAACTTAGGAATAACTTGATTCTCTGTGGGATCGACTCGTGCTTACCACACTACATTAGTTAGGTAGGTTCGAATTTATTTTGATACGGTTAACGCGACTAAAAATCGTCTATCAAATTGGCGCCGTTGCCGGGGATTCAAGTTTATTTCTTTGTTTTGTGTGTTTGCCAATTATTGTATATAATTAACTTTGTTGTGAGCCTATCTTACGGTTCATAACACCCGTGCTACTAACTGTTTGCGTCCGTGTGTCTAGGTGGTTCCCTTTAAAGATGACTCATGGTTTATTTTGTGATTTTTGCGGAGTTTCTAATCATATATTTAGAGATTGTCCGGTGTTTAGGGTTCCGATCGGAAAGGTTAAGGAAGTACATCATTTGTGCAAAACTCAACTTTCTCGTGAGATGGATATCATACATGAGATTGCACAATTAGAGCTCCAAATCGGACAATTAGAACCTCCATGTCTGGCTCCGCAAACATCACAAGAATCGTCTATGTTGCCCCTCATGAAAGAACACTTTGCTGCAATGGAGTCCCAAATTATAATGATCCAAACTGATTTCAATAATGAGATGAGGCGGATCCAAGTGGCTCAACAAATTACAATTCCAATTATTTTAGAGATTTTTCCTAGGCAGACGGAGGTGATGGTTAGTGACGACTACGCTATCACCTCTCTTGACGAGGAGATCTTAGGAGATTGGATAGATGAGCAAGATGGGGAAATTTTGATAAAGGGGATTCTATTGTTTGAATTTAATAAGGGTGCAAACGGACAAAGAGCTAAAAGATGGCAAAAGAGGAGCGCATATTTTGAGAAGCCACCAATGGAACTGAATTGTTGGTATTACCTATCCTCTGCAGAGAGTCATGCTCGTTTATGTGGGATAAGTGCCCAAGAGTTTGACAAGTTGTTAAGGGCTTTAACAATGTCTGAATTGATCTAACAACTAACAAGTTGGCCAGCCAAGGTAATTTTTTTTTTCCCTTTTTATTTTTTAGTTAGGATTAATTTATACTATATATATATATATATATTTTTTTTTTCGTAAAAAAAAAAAGAAAAAGAAAAAAGAAACCCTCTTCAGTCTTCCCCGTCTCCCTCGTTCTTTCCCGCACCACCCATCGCCTCTCCTCCTCACCGCTGGGCCACCAGCAGCCACCCGCACCAGGCCGTCGTCCTCCTCGGCCGACCACCGCAGCACCACACGTCCCTCCGGCCTTCCTCTCTTTTCCTCGCCCACCGCTCCATCGCTTTCCCGAGGCCATCCTCGTCGCCTGCGTCGTGCCAAACGCCGCCCCAGTCCGCCTCCCAGATTCCGCCGGCCTTCTCGTCGGGTTCCACCTCCCTCATCGCCTCCGCCTGGAGCCCCTGCACTCAGCCCTTGCCGCCCGATTCCTCTCAAGTCTCAACCCTTTCTGCCGCTGCTTCCATGTCCGCTCTTCCCAATTTCCGAGCGCAGCTGATGCAATTTCCCGTCAATTCCGCAATTGGTAAGTGAAGGTATGGTTTTCCGACTTACCCAGTTGTGTGATTCTTGTGAAATTTGTGGAACATAGGATTTGCATATCTAATTTTAGGTGGAGCATCAGTAGCTTGGTGGGGCTGGGTTCCTTTGTTCTTGGTGGTTTGGTTTGTTTACAGAGTTTGCTATGCAACACCGATTGAATTGTGCTAGAAATTTCCCTTGGATATGTGCAGTTGGCTGAGTTGTTGTAACCAGAATGCTTGTGGTTATTGCTTAATTGTTTTTTTTTTTGTGTTCTGCTTGGTTTAGGGGAGTGGTGAGATGGTTTTCTGGCTTTTGAGCATTCTCCTGGACTATTCCATTGGGTCGGTTTGCTCTTGAGTTGGTTTACGGTTGATTTTGTCGAGATGTCTTTCATGATTTTACTTGCAAAATAGGGACGAGCATGATCTATAGGGCTGATTTTAGTTGTGTGGACGTTGGTGTTGCTCTTTGTACTTGGATGATATTATTATCCTTATAAAGTTGAACTGCTTTGTCTTGTGTGTTTTCTTTGCTTTTAGTTTTGGCCAGGACCAATTGCAAAGAGGATAGGCTTGTATTTATTCAACTCCGAGGCGGGTCACAAGTGCCAATTGCATCCAAGAGCTGCTGAAATTTCTGTTGCGCACCCATGACTGTCCTATAACTATGAGAAGTGCTGAATTTTATGGTCTGTTCGGAGAAAAAACCACCGCCTCTTCTTAAGTTGAATGATTTGTCTCGAATGCCTGATTACTTTGTGAGTTTCCTCTACCTTTCTTTATTTCTTTTTCTTTACTTTGAGGACAAAGTAAGATTTTAAGCATGGGTGGGGAATTCAAGTGTAGCTCCGTCTTTATATATATATATATATATATATATATATATATATATATATATATATATATTAGTTTTCGGTTTTTTTGTTTTTTTTTTCAATTTTTGTTATGCATTACCCATCTTGGTTTAGTTTGTTCTCTAATTCATTTTTATGATCTTAATTGCATAAATCCCATGATTTGATTGAATTGCTTGAAAATGATTTTGGAGCATGATTTGAGAATATAATTGAGCAAGTATGATTCATAGTTGAGGTTTAATTGAAATCTAGAAAAAAATATAACCCTTTGTGAGATTTTGGCCTTATAGGGACTTTACATATTATTCCCTTTTGCTTTTATTGTGTGATTATACTCTCCATATGCTTCTTATTTCAATACCGTATTGCACATGTTTGTTGCTTGTGAATTTCAAATGATTGAGGCATGTTTTCTTTAGCCATATTATACCCTATCAACCTTACATATTATCCTTTGCTTGAAGCCATCTGAGCCTTAAAGCCTATTCCTTTTGATAGCTCCACAAAAACATATCATAGCCAATGATTAGCCTGACCCCATCCGGGAATTAGGAGGAGAATTGATGAAAAATCTTTATGTTGGAGTTGCTTTGAGTGGAGATAATGTATGTATGGTTGTGCATTGTGAGAGGCATAGCCAAAATAAGGTAATCCTTCTTGCATAATAGAGATGACTTATTACTAGGGGCCTAAGGAGGATAAAATTCACTTAGGAGTAAAAGTCTAGTAAGCTTGGACCTAGGGAGGATAAAATTCACCTAGGGGCAAAAGTAAGCATAAAAGAAAAGAAAAGAAGTCATTATTCAAATGGAAAATTGCATGAGTTGTATGGTTATTGAAATCGAAAAGTGCTTATTGATGTGTATTGAAGTTTATGTTATTGGAATGGTTTGCGAAGTATGGAAGTTTTGGTGTTGTTCTGGTTGGTTGTTGTTCCTTTTTCCCGGATTTTTAGCACCACAAGCCTAAATATTTCTCATGCCTTATGTTCCTACCAAAGCCTCATTACAACCCTATAAAAGTCCTCATGACGTTGTTTGCAAGTAATGACTTTCACGGTGTATAGAGCATTTTGGATTGAGTTGAGAGTTGAACTTTAAAGCTTAAACACATGAGAGCTTGAGTGAAACACATTATCCCGGTGAGGTTGGATTCAATTTGCCTTTACTATTGGATCGCTCATATACTTGTTAGGATGTTTGTTCTCTCATTCATGGCTCCTACTACGTGATGTTGCTTTTCTAAATTATAGCATGAAGATCTTATTTGTGGGATAATTGACTTTTGCTTGAGGACAAGCAAAAGTCTAAGCATGGGGTAGTTTGATAGAGTCTATTTTAGTCATGTTTCAAGTATAGAGTTGCATATTAATTTAGAGCATATTTACATATTCTATAGTTAATTTGTATTATTTAGTTTTCGGAGTCTACACTCGTACTTTTATATATTTCAGGTATTTTCTGGATCGTAGGAAGATTGGGATCATTTATTTATAAATCATAAACAAGATGACCGAGGTACATCATGAGCGGCTGATGATCGAATTCATGTGGAAAGCGGAGGAAGGTTCACGGCTGCAATTGCCTAGTTTTACCATTACTTCATTAAATTACATTAGATAGATTACATTAATTATTAATATTTTAATATTATATATATAGATTAGATAGATTAGGTTTATGAGTTGCAATATATATATACACGTTCATTCGTACGGCATAGAGGAGGCCGAAGCCTTGTGATCGGCCGACTACCGAGACCAATTTCAATTCTTTAACCCTAAGTATGTTTTGTTTTATTTTTATGGAGACCTAAACTCTCCCGTTTTGTCTACAATTTGAAGCTTTGTTTGGATTGATTGTGAATTTCTAATTCTTGTTCCTTAATTCTTATATTTGAATGTTTTAACTTCTTTGTGCTTGATTGTCTATTGTTTTATTCTTTCTAGCCCGCGCAACTAGTTAGAATCAATTCAATTGCTAGGGTTTTGTAGATTCCTGGTTGTGAACCTTAACCCAAGTGGCAAACTTGTTCCTTTAGGGCTGGTTGAACTAATTGAATGAGTAGGAAGTTGGATGTGTTGTTAAATCCCTCTTTAGGGACTGCAAATACCTTGGCTAATCTCTGAACTTAAAGCTATCAATTGGGTTAAATCCTTCTTTAGGGACTGTTCGATTGATAAGGGTTGCTAGGACTGGTTGGACTAGTAACTATATTAGGTCGGGACAAGGGCATTCATAGGAAAACTAAAAGGACAAGAGGAAGTTACAATATCAATTCAACCAAATAAAGTGGATAATTGTAGGTGAAACTATTTTATTTATCATTATCTCCATTAATTTGTTTATAGTTTATAGTTTATTTTATTTCATATTTCAATCACCAAAAAACCCTTTCATACTAATTGGTAAATAAACTTAACTTAGGAATAACTTGATTCTCTGTGGGATCGACTCGTGCTTACCACACTACATTAGTTAGGTAGGTTCGAATTTATTTTGATACGGTTAACGCGACTAAAAACCGTCTATCAGCTTCACATTTCCGGTCTTCTGATCTCTCTTGAGGACGGGTCATTCTTGCCTCTTGTGGTCTAGTTTGCCACAGTAGTAGTACGTGACCCTGATGCGTGACCTAGACTGCCCTCGAGACCGATTTCGGTATGGACTGTCCTGGAGACTGGTTCATTTGTCAAGGACATTCGCCTCAGATTGATTGGTTATTCATCTATCATTCTTTGTAGCTTTTTCATTGAGAAGACTATCACAGAAGGTATCCATGGTGAGCTTCCCGTCCGGTGATGAGTTACTTAGAGTAACTACAGAAGAGAGTATCCCAACTCTCTGGGTGAGGAGTAGGATGGCTTGTATCTTATCATTGAGCTCCATCTCAGCCTTACTTAGCTGATTAACAAGCCCTTTGAAATTATTCAAGTGTTCAATCATGCTTTGACCATCTTTAAACTCCATCTTCACCAACCGTTTAGCTATGAGGGCCATGTTACGAGGCGATTTCTTTCGAATCATGAACTCAAGCTTCCTCCACAATTCAAAAGCATTTGTGTATCAAATAGAGTTTTATTGATGTACTTACGTATCATGGCGATAGCCTTCCAATTAAGGAGATCTCACTCCTTATCGCTCTTTCCTTGTGGCTTGTCCTTTACTGGCCCTTGCAATAGAGATCATCATCCATCATCGACTTCCAATAAGATTAATTGTCCACCGTGAGCTTCAACATGTCACCATCATAAGTGACACTAGCCTCTATCTTGATCCGCACGAGCTAATACCTTCCGAAAATGAACCGGGCTTTGATACCACTGTTGGGAAAAATCGGGTTTTCACTCTTCGTAGGATTAAGATGAGCACAACTCACTTTTATATAAAAGTGGAATTTGTATTATATAGTGGAACTATTATAAATTACAACTCTCACTATATATTTTTCTGGCTCACTTTACACTCACTCTTACTAGGATCACTCCACTTGCTTTACTATCACTTGGATTTGCTTTGCTTGGATGCTTACATTGGCTTCACTCATGGCTATTTATAGCCTTGATATGTTGGTGGATTCAAATTCTCCATCACCGACATTCAATTTTTCCTAGGCTAGGATTTCCCTAGATAATTCTAGTGATTTAGCTTTCTAAATATTACATGAAAATTCTAGACGATTGCAACATCCTTTTGTCTTGAATTTTCTAGAGTGGGGTCAGTTTATGGCCCAAAGTTTCTGTCCAATTTTCTTAGCCCGATTAAGAAGGGAGCCCAACATATATAAACAACATTATCTCAGGTTACAAACTCAATTTAAACCACATTCTCATCATTAATTCCAATCACCAACATGATATATACATATATTAAAAAAAACATATACAAAGAAAGAATATACTCCCTCCGTTTCCTTTTAAGTGACTTTTTCAAGTCATGCACGTAGTTTTAGAACGATAAAAACTATATTAAATATTAATATTTTAATAATATTTTTTTAATAATATTATACTTATCACCAATAAGTATGAGATTATCGAAAAAAATATTTTAAAAAATTGTTATTTCATATAGTTTTTCATATCTTAAAAAACGTGCATGAATAGTAAAAAGTCAATTAAAAGGAAACGGATGGAGTAATTAAAAACCACACTTGTTTGGAACTCTGTTAGGCGACGGATTTAGTAACATATTTGTTGCCTTAAGTCACAACATTAAATAGGGCCAGTGGCGGAATCTGAAGTGTTTAGTTGAGGGGCGAATAATTGAGTTCTAATTTTTTTTCGAAAAAATCATCAATATTTGAAGTTTTCGGGATTAATTATAGTATTAAGCTATGAAGTTTAACAAATGATGAGTATGGTAGAAGTGTATTAATTTGGTAAATGATGTGAAAAATAATTTATATCGCTTAAATCTTGAAACGTTTATAACTTTTTACTCAGTTATCGGATTTGAGCTTATAATATATCAAATCGAAGCTATCGACGAGAGGAATATGTATATTAAATCTTTGCACTCTTTCCCGTGATGAGCTTTCATATAATTAATGTTCGTTGCCTAAATTGTTCATTTAATGAGTACATATTTAGGCGACGGACTATTATGTTTCATTCGTCGCTTGATAGAGTACTTCTGACATATATGGTTGTGATCTTTGTTAGGGTGACCATGTCTAGCATTATCCGCCGCCTAAATGTAACGGCCCGGGATTATGATTCCCGAGTTACGTTTCGAGGGATTAAACCCCTCGTTAGGACCTTGCGCCCCGAGTACAGGTTGAAGGTTTCAAAACTTTCTTTAATGTTTTCAAGGGGGGATTTCATACCCAAAATCGAAGGGATCGTTGGAATCCCCGGGGAAGTCCCCTGTACCTGTCGTAATCTAAGCTTGGAAATCAGGAATCATGCGACTAGCGAAAACAAGTATAATACAAAAGTGTGCCACGGCAGAGCCGGGTCAAAACGGAGTCTAAAGTTTAAATCCGAAAAAAGTATAATCAGAGTCTGGTGAAGTCTATACTCCAGCGCTCACTCTCCGCCGACAAAATGACCCGCGCAATAAGCAAACAGCACCGATAGGATGAACATAAATAATACCTAAAAAAATTGATATGGGGCGGGATCAGATCGATGCCCACTAAACTCTGCATCCCCACCATAAGCACATATATACGCTATACCTAATAAAGATGCTTCTAGATGCATAGCGGAATAATAACACACTAACAGGCTCCTAAGTTCAAGTACATAATAATGATAAGGCCTTAGCACAGAATACCAAGTGGTATATCCCTCTCCTACCTCCACCCCTTCCGATAGGTGGAGACTGGCCAGCTCGTGAATGCATTCATTCATAATTGGGCGGCACGCATGCCTAACCCGCTCCACAATAAAGCCCGCAGACATATCATAATATAAGGAAGTTCATGACTCGATTGACTCAGGGTACCCGATGAGGCTGGGCTACCCTATGACCCTAGCAATGACTCTAGTTACTTCACAGATAACGGCTGTTCTGTTTACACACGCATAAAGAAATGGGATGCTCAACGTAGATGCAACCTAGCATGGTACTACATGGCATGCTGATCATGAATGCAACACCTAGTATATCATGCACCTAAAGCAGGGAATAGCTCTATTCAATCTGAGTAAGCTCCAAAGAGACTTACCTGGCTATGCAGAACAGCATAATAGTAAGTCTGGCACACATCAATCATGGCACAAGGTATCGCCTAGAGGCATATCCGAACACATATATAAGTCTATGTCTAATCATTCATGCCCTCAAAGCATGCATCATTCAACGAGAATAATAACCATATCACAATCGTCATTTCTTCAAGTTCAATCATTCATCACATTTTCACATTCCCCAATACCATATCGTTCTCATCATTCCATTCATCCACATTCACATATTCATAACCATATATTCACATATCACATAGCTCAAGTGCATCATATTCATCATATCTCAACGCATAAGTTAACGATAAGTAATCTTAACATTTCATCATGCTATTAGTCGACCAATCATGGTATTAGTCCGCACAAATCATGATATTAGACAATCATCACACCAATCATGCTAGTTAGTCACCGAGCACATAATTCCCGAGTTAGTCCCGAAACCCGTTTTGAAAATCGAGTTGACTAGTTAGAAATTCCGACCTTTTAAAAATGCTCGTCAAATTCCTCTTTTTTAAAATCCAAGTTTCATAATATTATATTTTCTTTTAATTATCAATTGCCCATATAATTATAAAAATCCCAAAACCGACCCCTTTTTATTTTGGAAAATCCAAATCCGAACACATCTTTTATTAAACTCTTAAAACAGGGTTCAATTATATAAATAGGCCCAAATTCCTTTCCCCTTTTTAAAAGCAATGGAACCAGCCCACAAAAACAGGCCCAATAG
This sequence comes from Persicaria tinctoria, assembly GCA_037127255.1. Classification (NCBI taxonomy): domain Eukaryota; kingdom Viridiplantae; phylum Streptophyta; class Magnoliopsida; order Caryophyllales; family Polygonaceae; genus Persicaria; species Persicaria tinctoria. Next base: position 9,925,636 of record JBANSL010000007.1, on the reverse strand, counting down.
CCATCCCATTCTTCTATTTCATCCGATCAAAAGCTGGGATTAAAAAAAGAACGGGACCCACGCCAAGGTGGCAAGTGAGATGGCAATGGAGAGGGTCCCACGACCTTCTTCTTCCTCTCTTATTCGAACAAGGCAGAGCGGAGGTCAGGGCTGGGTTCGAAACAGAAAAAGGAAGGAGAGGAGGAAGGACCGCCGGCCCGCCGACGATGGTGCCCAGCTCTGACCACTGAGCCGACACCCACACACAGAGACATGACGAAAAGAAGGAGGAGGAAGGAAGGAGACGCTCACCGAGGGGTAACTCGCCGGAAAAGGTGCTCGGGGAAGCGGTGGCGTGGCTTTTATCCCGGACCTGGAGCAAGGCTCGGAGGTGAGAGATGTTCGATTGCTTGGCGATTCCGAGCAGAAAGAAGGGCGAGAGGCTTACCGAGAATTCCGATCGAAAATGGCGATGTCGGAGATCGGGTATGGCCGGCGACATTGGGGCTCGACTTGCTTGTCTCGGACCTAGGTCGAAGGTGGGAGTCATAAAGGTGAAACCTTTCGCAAGCTTGGGGGTCGAAAGAAAGGAAAGACAAGACTTACCAAGCTCGGCTCGAAAACAGGGGCGGAAGAGAAGGAGGGGCGGCGTCTCAGTCGTCGGGGGAGTTCTGGTACCGCTGCTGCTGCTTGAATCTCTAGGAGGTGCTATTGCTGCTGGTTCAAAGAAGTGAAGGAGAGGAGGTGGGTGGGGCTTGGTATTTCTGGCGGCTCGGACAAACAGGGGCGAGGAGGCGCGGTGGATCCGGGGAGACGTCGGAGAGAGACAGAGAAAGGTAAATGAGGAGAGGGGTTGTTGGGGGGGTTCTTTGAGACGAGACAGAGAGCGAAAATGAGAGCAAAGGGGGAGGAAAAGTTGTAGCTTTTGGAAGAACAGATGGAGATGCTCAAATGAGGATAAGGTTTCCTGTGTTGGGTTGAGTCAAGGAACCAACTGGCTATTTGTCTTGAATTGAACAAAAGGGGTGTTGGGCTAGTCTGCAATTGCAAAAGAGGAGGGGAGTAGGGCTATGTCTAAGCTGGTCAAACGCAGAGGAACTTTTGTTTGTTTCTTTTGCTGCTGCCGAATGAATCAGGAGAGGCAGAAGGGTGGGAGAGGATGAAGGCAAAGAGTGGAGTGGTCCCAACCAAATTTGAAATGTCCGTAATATATATCTCGAATCCGCTCTTTTGATCTTATTCCGACTCGTTCAAAATAATTTTATAATTTTCTAATCCGAATTTAATATTGAAATCGAAACATCATTTTCCAATTCTCGGCCTATGAAAGCGGAATAAAATCTATTTGCATAATATTTTTTTTTTATTTGACCGGAATTCGCTTTAAGAGTTAAAAATCCGAGTTAACGGGTTTTCCGTTAAATTCCGCTTTAAAATTTATTTTGATTTTCATTTTTTTCCAGAAAAAGTTAGGATATAAAAATCTGAGCCTTTACACTAAACTTAGTCCGTCGCTTGAGGGAAAATCAGGCGACGACCTTTGCAATTAATTGATCGTCCAAATGTGATTTTCTTAATCCGTCGCATGAAGTGTACTCCAGAGACGAAATTTGATGCGTCCATCACTCGAGCTGCAATCTAGTGTAGTGGCTGATCAACACCAAAGTGTATCGAGCTGCGCGAAAGACTCAATTTGAGATTCGTCTTTATTAAGATATTAGAGATAAGTGTTTACCTTATACCAAAAAAATAATATAGATATAAATAAAATAACAACTATAAATAATTAATTTTGATATAAATAACGCTTGAGGGAAAATTAGGCGATCGTCCAAATGTGATTTTCTTAATCCGTCGCATGAAGTGTACTCTTGAGACGAAAGTTGATGCGTCTGTCACTCGAGCTGCAATCTAGTGTAGTGGCTGGTCAACGTACACCAAAGTGTCTCGAGCTGCTCGAAAGACTCAATTTGAGATTCGTCTTTATTAAGGATATTAGAGACAAGTGTTTACCTTCTACCAAAAAAATAATATAGATATAAATTAAATAACAACTATAAATAATTAATTTTGATATAAATAATTCTTTCCAAAAAAAAATCTATATATAAACAATATAACACCTATCAAATATTTATCTTTTAATATTTTCGACAAATATAGTTATGAAATAGTTTTGATTTAAATTTGATCAATTAACTGGGATAGATAGATAGATAGATATTTTTGGCAACGTATATTGTTCGTTATGGAATAATTTTGATTTAGATTTTTATCAATTAACAATACATTCCTTTAATAATTTTTCGGGGAGGGGATTTTCTTTTAATCAACTACTAGTATAGTCCCCGCGCCATGGCGCGTATTTAACCAATACTAATTTTTGTTAAAATAGAAAAAAAAATTGATAAATAAATCCCATTGGTTAAAAAAATGGTTAAAATTTTTATCATTTATCATTTCACATTTTATATAGATTAGGCTTGGTGGGTGAAATTCCAAAAATTAAGGTTATTATAAAACCAAAAATAGTTTTCAATATATATATATATATATATATATATATATATATATATATATATTGGTTGCTCCAAAAAAAATCATATATTTGGAACGTACAATATATATTTTTTTAAAAAGTTTTTAAAATTCATCCCATTGTTTAAAGAAAATAGCTTGAAATGATATTGCATAATAAATATAGAATGAAATAATATTATATAGTTAGTATTAACTTTATTTTAAAAAGTTTTGAATTAATCCTATTGGTTGAAAAATATATCTATATATACATATACTAAAACCGATGCATTGATGTCTGTGTGGCGGCATGTGAGTGAATTTGCCTACGTGGCAGCGCGTGAGCATGTCTCGCAGAACTTTCTCCCGTCAAAAAGGAAATCTAATAAAAAATAATTTTTTGACCATTAACACATATAATTGGATAGATGGAATATCTTATAAAAGAGTAAATATTATATAAGGAAAAAAATATATCAATATAATTAAACATAATAGTAATAATAAAAATAATTAATAAAACTAATTTTCATAGTCATACTTACCAAAAATATTAATAGATAAATATGTAATATTTGATAGGTACTATTTTATTTATATTTAGATTATTTTTTGATGAAAAGAATTATTTATATCAAAATCAATCATTTAATAATTGTTATTGTTATTTTAAATCTATATATATTATTTTTTGAGGACAAAATAAATAATTAAAATATTATATAGTCATATATGTAGACACAATCCATCCGTACATAGATTTTTTAGTAAACTAATGTAATAAATATATACTACATATTTAATAAAAAAGAATATTAAAATATTTTTAAAAATCAACTATCTAATTAAATTACATGAGATTTAATTAGCCATAGATTTGGAAAAAAAACTTTTACGTAGTATCTTATAAATGTGAATTTTATTTATATTTTGAGAGAATCTAATTAAAAAATATTTAGATTATATATATAACCTGTGGAACTAATTTAATTTATTTATATTTATATTATTTTTTGGAGGAAAAAATAATTTATAGTTAGATTAACGCATTCCCCGTATACGGGACGGGATCTACACTAGTTAAATATATAAAATAGATGTTGCCAAAAATATATACCGGCTCGCGAAGATGCGACACGTGGCCAAAAGGCTTTGGTTTTAAGTAATATATATATATATATTGAACTCCGTGAAGTTAATAGAATTACCCAATAGAAATACATCGACCCTAAAATTTAAATTAAAAAAGGACTAAATACATTTAAATCTAAACCGTGTATTTAAAATTAAGTGGTAACCACTTCTTATTTTAGCAACTATGGATCCAAAGTGAAGATCAATAGATAGATTTAATTAAGATAGATAGCTAGATGATAGATAAATACGGAGTATTACTACATCAATCAATTTCTATACTTGGAGGGAGGAAATAATAACGGCGCTTGCAAGTAATTAAACAACCCCAAAAAGGTATATATGATTTTTGTTTGACATCGATCGATCAATGCAATTACAGAACTTGAATTTTGTGTTACAGCGGCGACGAATTGAAGATCGAGTTCGATCGATCTGTAATGGAAACCGATTCAAACACATTCATTTGCCCCGATGGCTTCACTGAAGATTTGTTGGTAGAGATCCTAAAGAGGCTACCCGCCAAATCCCTCTTCCGATTCCGATGCGTTTGCAAGTCATGGAACTTTCTCATCGCCTCCTCCGACTTCATCATCAGCCACGGCCTCTCCTCTCGCTCCGACGATGACCTCCGGAGATCCTTCCTCGTGTCGGCTTACTCCACCAATGGAATCTCGTACGCTCTTTTCGACCCCCGAGTACCCCTTGCCGAACCCTCCCGTCCGGAGTTCATCCGCCTCCCCTTTCAAATCCTACGGCCATATCAAGACTGGAGGAAATCACCCGATGTCGTAAAAGACGTCATCCATGGAGTCGTCTGCCTGTCCGACTTACACCCCCGCGACAACCCCATCGTCCTCTGGAACCCCGCGATCCGCAAGCTCGTTGAGGTCCCTCCCCCGCCATGGATCGGAGCCTCCCGCTATTGGCCGTCTACTGCCCTAGGGTTCGGTTTCGTCGGTACTAAAACTAGTCATTATTGCTACGACTTTAAGGTGGTGAGGATTGTGGCCTCCGATCACCCATTCCAATACCATCGGAATCCGGTCACGTGCGAGGTGTTTTCGATCCGAGAAGGCGGTTGGAGGAAGGTGTCTGCGCGGCCTCACATCGAGCCCTTCTCGATCGTTACCTACTCCGGCTGCTATGCAAACGGGTCCATCAACTGGGTCATCTCCAGATGCAACATTAATAAAGACTACTATGACACGATGCTGTTGGCTTTCGACTGCGAGCGTGAAGAGTTCAAGACGATACCGTTCCTGCGAAAGCGACGCAGTTATGTGTGGGAGGCGAATGTGTTTACGTATCGCGGTCTGTTGTGTGTGTTAATAGAAAAGGGAAACGAGCTGTGGGCAATGGAGGAGTATGGCGTTGCGAGATCATGGAAGAAACTGCGGAACATTTGTCGAGGCGACGATTTTGTGAGAATAGAGGCGTATCAGTTGTATCATTATAGGCGGAGGGGAGACCCCTTATCCATATCGTGGAGGGGAGACACACAGATCAAGAAATTGCGGGTGAAGGAGGCGCTGATGGGCCATGTTCTCGACGAAACCATGTTCTTGATGGACGTCAATGGCAAACCAATTCATGAAGATGGTTACTATGTGGAAGATGGAAGATTGCAAGATGATGTTGTTTCAACTTTCAATTGATTGATTGTTGTTTGATTTTCGTTTCAGTTTGGGTTATATATATATACATATATTCTCTTTTATTGCTTAATTTTCCAAGTTTTTTCTGTTATATATGAAAGAAAGAATAGCACAAAATCTCCCTAAATAAACTCCAATGGTGAACTCAATTCAACAAAGAACAATTGAACTCAAATATCAGGGCAAAAACTCCCTAATGATATGAACATGGGCCATGGCTTTTTAACACCAATTGGGGTACTCCTCGATCCTAACATGAAGTAGCATCAATTGGTCTTAGGATGGAAGTTCACTCGGCTTGTATGGTCGGCTTGGTTGACGTGTGTTACTTTAGAGAATTCAGATCATGGAGAAACTCTCCATTTCTCATTCATTAGCTCAAAACTATCTAGAACACAGATCTGAGTTTGTTACAGAAAGCCACACAAGCTCATGGTGTTTCTGGCGCCAATTCTGTTACTTAAACAGAACAAGTGGTTGCCTATGTGGAATTACCAAATTACCCTTCCAGCATTTAGTGAACCAAGTTGATGTGTTGTGTAATTTTTGTGTTTGTGTGTGTTACATTGTGTTGACTATGAATTGTGACAATGTAACCTATACTCCCATATACCCCCCTCAAGCTGGACTTGTGAGAGGAAGAACAAGGCCAAGCTTGGAAGAGAGAAGCTTACGTTGATCAGCCCCTAAGGCTTTTATTTGTTGGGCTGAGGACACATGTGCTGTCTTGATCGAGCCATCCTGCACCATTTTTCGTATGAAATGACAATCAATTCTCACATGTTTTGTCCGTTCATGAAAGATTGGGTTAACAGCAAGGTCTTGAGCAGATTTATTATCACAATGCAATGTGATTGGTGTAGGCACATGGATATATAGATCTGTAAGTAGCCCTTGCAACCAAACAATCTCACAAGCAGCAGAAGCCATACTTCTATACTCACTTTCAGCTGATGAACGAGAAACCACATTTTGCTTCTTAGTTTTCCATGAAACTAAGGAAGAGCCAAGGAACACACAATAACCAGTTAAAGATCGTCCAATATCTCTACAATTGCCCCAATCAGCATCACTGTAGGCCTTCAATGTGAATGATGAAGAAGCTGGAAAAGACAGAGCTAAATTAAAAGTGCCTTTCAAGTACCTGAGTAAGTACATGATGTCCGCATATTTAGTCTTATTTTGCATCATGTTTTCATTCCATTTGAGTCATTTTATTAGCTTTTGTGTTAGGAAAGTGTGTCGTTTGTGTTAGTTTTCGTATTATTCAAGATATGGAGTCTACACAAGCTTAGGTGGTGTTTTTGTAGGTTTTGGAGCTGATTTGGAAGAGTTTCGACGCACTTTAGAGCTTAATGAAAAATCATGAAAGCAATGGAGAAGCCAAGCAAAAGTAAAAAGTGGTGTAGCTGGAGAAAAACCTTATTTTCGCCATCCATCACTTTGATTCAAGATCTGGAGCCTTCATGAGATTTGTAGTCCTTGAAAAGCGCTTTCCAACGCATATTGATATGCGTCAATCGGATTAACGAGGACTCGGGAAAGTACGATTGAAGACAGAGTCGAAAAGCTGGAGAAAATCAGAAGTTATTGCATTCGAACAGATACCTCGGCGCCGACACCTGAGACCTCGGCGCCAATACCCTGCGCACCAGCAAAAGATTCTGCGGGCTGAATTTATTACCTATTGGGCTTTTTAATTAGGTTTTTCTTCTAAATTTCTTTTAGGATCTTTTAGTTAGATAGACTTGGAATATTTTATCCTTCCTTAGTTAGATTTTTATTATTTTCCTTGGAGATTAAGTCTAGAATTTTTATCTTTAAAATAAAGCCAATTAGAGGCTAATTAGGTATCTCTCTCCACACAGCACACGGCTGATTTTTACAGCAGCAACTGGCGACGTTTTTCGGGAGCTTTTTGGTTGAAGGTTTGAACGTTAATTTAAGGTTTGGTTTTATGCAATTCGAGATTATGAATTCTTCTATTGTTTTTGTGTTTTGAGTGAGTAGTTCCCCATCTTCTAGGGTTAGGGTGAACCCAACAATGAACATGTGTGTGGATGAATGAATTTATGTTTATTTGATGTTTTTATCTTCTTCTACCCATGTGCTTAACCCTTTGATGAAAGTTTAAGGGAATTCATTGTTGCAATTGAATTGAAAGAGGAGATTGTTAACATTGATAGTAATTAGGGATCTTTGACGAAAGTAAAAGAGATCTAATTAATGAAAGGTAGAAACAAATAGGTTTTATGTGATCACCTCTATTATCTATTTGTTGAGTATGCGAAAGCTATCTCTTTAAGATAAAAGCATGATTTCTTACACGATTCATTAATTTATACATGTGTTTGTTGTTGTGGTTAGCCCTATTAATCTTGGAAGTTCTTTCTCATATATTGAAATCACTTGTTACTTGAGCCAAATTTAGCGTGTTCACCATCATTTACAGCAGCTACTTTTGCCATTTATTCCCCTATTTTCGTCCATAAAACAACTAGGATAGAACCGCTGACATACTCCCTTGGATCGACCTTAATTTCCACTATACTATAGAGGGATTCGAGCATAAATATATTTGATTGGAGTGAGCGTAGGCATCGATCTCCCCTCACGCACGTCAAATTGGCGCCGTTGCCGGGGAGTAATCAATCGCGCCTAGTCTAGTTGTTTTAGGGTTGGGAATAGCCCATCCCCACCTTTCTTTTTAATTTTGTTTTCTTTGTTTTGTTTGAAGGTTTATGCGAAGAAGTGACCGTCCTCTATACGATCCATTCACCGAGCCTGAATGTGTTCTACACCAACGTCTAAAGGAAAAGCTTAGGCAAAAGATGGAGGATTTGGAGACACTTCGTGCGGAGCTAGAAAGGCTTCGCAAAGAGAATCAAGAGGTGGCGCAGCGGGAAGCCGCCGCCAATCAAGCTCGTCAAAGAGAGATTGACGCCGCAAGAGTAGCAAGGGAGGAGGCTGAAAATCTTAGGGAAGAGTTGGAGAGAATTCCAACCAATGCTCGCCAATATATGCACCCTACGCTGCGGGTGCCGGAGTCGGCCATCGTTCTCCCCAATATCAACTTTGAGATCAAGACAAGCTTCCTTACCATGGTGAAGCGGACTACTTTCGAAGGGACACCCAACGAGTGCCCTATGGAGCACATGAAGGAGTTCAAGGAGATGTGTGATACCATAGCCGATGGAGCCAACTTGGAGTATGTTCGCTTGAAGGCTTTCCGCTGGTCCTTAGTGGGAAAAGCCCTTCATTGGCTCGAAAGCTTGCCGCCGCGATCCATCAACACATGGGAGGATCTTCATGATCTATTCATGAGCAAGTTCTTTCCACCTATGAAGACGACGGAGCTGCGCAAAAAGATCACATCCTTCAAGCAATTAAGGAATGAAACTCTTGCCGAAACTTGGGAGAGGTTCAAGGAGTTGATTCGCCAATGCCCTACTCATGGGCAACCACCTTATGTTTTGCAAGAAATCTTCTTCAACGGCATCAACTCGGCTACTAAGGATCGGATCAACATCCACACATCCTATAGATACATTGAGATGCTTCCTCAAGAGGCGTGGGATGCACTTGACAAGCTCACAGAGTTTGACACTACTTATGGGACCCCCGTGAGCATTGATGCGAGGCCCTCTCCATCGATGCCACTTTATCAACCTTCCGATGAGATTGACCCTGATGTGCGGCATCAATTTATGGAGAATGAGAATAGAAAATTGAAGAAGCAAGTAAGGTTTCTCTCCAACAACAAACCGTGCATAGAGTGTGGGTCCACTTCCCACATCACCACCGCTTGCCCACATGTCGAACAAGTGCAATCCGCTGAATCATATGGAGGAGCAAACTACATGAGAGGTCCTTATAGGGGCCAAGGCAATTACTACCAAAGGAACGATGGGCACTCCAATTGGGGTAACCATCCTCCTCAACATGATCAACGGCCCCCGTATAGACCTCCAGGACATGTGGATCGTGAGCAACCTAGGGATGATATGAGATCTATTTTGGAGGAGCTAAGGAAAGGCCAAGCTGAGGCCAAGGCGGATGCTAGACAGTTCAGTTTGGAGATCAATACACAGCTGCGAGGCATGAATGCAAGGTTTGGGGACATTGATATTTGGAGGAAGAACGTTGAGACCCAATTGGGTCAATTGGCGGCTCAAATTCCAAAACCAAGTGGCCAACTACCCGGCCAGAATGAAGCCAACCCCAAATCCCAACATATCGCAGCCATTCAAACAAGGAGTGGGAAGGTTCTACCGGAAAGGGAAGCCAAGGAGAAAGGAGAAAAAATCGGCCAACCCAACACAGGCCTCGGCGCCGACACCTCTACCCTCGGCGCCGACACCCTGACAGTGAATAAACCTACTGCATTCAAACAGGCCCTCGACGCCGACACTCCTGACCTCGGCGTCGACACTCTGACAGCAAACCAAGCTACTGCAGAAACTGTCGTAGGCACACAGACCCTCGGCGCCGATACCACTGACCTCGGCGTCGATACCTCTGAGGAAGCTCCTGCACAATCCCTCGACGCCAACCACTCTACCATCAGCGCTGATACCTCTGCAGGCCAACCCACACCTACACCCGATGTATTGACCACTCAAAAAGCCAAACCCAAGCTCCCTTATCCATCAAAGGCTCTCAAGGATCCCACCGAAGGGAAGTTTAGGAGATTTGTGAAGATTCTCCAAGGCTTAAATGTGACTATCCCCTACACCGAGGCCCTTCAAGAGATGCCGGCGTACATCAAATTCTTGAAAGAGATCTTGAGCAATAAGAGGTCTATGTCGGAGATTTCAGAGGACTGCAATGTCGTCAACTTCCCCGAAAAGAGAGCTGACCCGGGTAAGTTCACCATCACCATTGGCCTAGGCGAACATCGATATCGAGCTTTATGTGATCTTGGTACAAGCGCAAGCCTTATGCCACTCTCCATATGGTCTAAGATTAACATGGGACCACTAGTACCCGTCAACATGCGGCTCTATATGGCGGACAACTCCTCGGTGACACCTACCGGTGTGATGGATGATGTACCGATAAAGGTAGGTAAGTTCTATGTTCCCACCGATTTCATACTACTTGATATGCCTATAGATCTTGTTGTGCCTATTATCCTAGGGCGCCCTTTCTTAGCCACGGTGGATGCGATTATCAATGTGAGGAAAGGTCTCCTAACTTTTAAAATTGGGGATGAGCTTGTTGAATTTCAATTTGACCCCAATCTAAGGGAGGTAAGAAAAACGGAGGTCAAGATGGTTTACACGGACATGGAGAGGACCTTGACTCATGAGGAGTCCATTTGTATACCACCCACCAAAGAAGAAGAGAGCATCATTGAGGAGCTTTTGGCCACCCTTCAAGAGGATGAGAGAGATCAAAGTACAAAGGACACTGCTGGCCCCTCGACGCCGACCCCTCCACCCTCGGCATCGACCCTCCTAGAGGCTAAAATGTTTCTGCAGAATGCTGAAAAAGCTACAGATGCATCGGCACCGACACCCTCAGCCTCGACGTCGATACCTCCAACAGCAAGACAACGTGAAGAAGATGGTTGTGCTACCATGAAAGGAAGAGTTGACGAGAAAGGAAGGAGTTGGGCCGAAGACCACCATCCCGGTCCCAACAAGGTAAGTCAATGTATGAATTTCTCTTCCCCTATTTCCATTAAGAACTTATCTATTACGAATGGAAGAGGTATGCCTTGGTTTGTGAGATTATGTAGGGGATGCAATGAAGATCCACAAGCTTATGAGGTAGGAGATACGGTGTACATCTCCAAGGTCAAGAGCCATTGGTTCCCTAGCGAATTCAAAGAGAGGAAGGTTGGGCCATTCGAAATTCACAAGATTCGACCCGGCGCAATGGAGTTAAAGGACAAGGAAGGAGTCCTATGCAAGGTTGAACTAGAGAGTCCGGAGGAGGAGGCCCGGGCCACATGGGCCTTGCGAATGCCCACATGAGCTTAAGAGAAGAAGTCGGCCTAGTGACTTAAAAATCTAGAGCTTGTACATAGACTATGGTTATTTAGGATTTTATTTTTGTTAGTTTTGGTTTGGATTTTGCTTTGGTTTTGCTTTAAACATTGTTTTTGGAGGTTTTGGTTTTGATTGCTAATGAAGGTGGGTGCTAAGCATGACAAAAGGACAACCTTGGAGCATGAAGCATGTCGACGTCGACTATCACCGGTCAACAACAATGGCACCTATTTTCAGTCGGAATGAGCTCCAATTCTATCTTGTAAGTTTCTGTTTATACCCATCTCTTATTTTTGAGCTTATACTTTGAGGACAAAGTAATTTTTTAAGTATGGGGTGGGGGTAACAACTTACTATATGCTTATGGTTTGAGGTTTGTTTTTAGTGGTGTTGTTTTGCATTATTTTGTATTTTTGCATATTTTTCATTTTTATTGAGTCCATAAAAAATACAAAAAAAAACTGAAAAATGTTGGAAAAAAAAGAAGAAAAAAATGCATTGTTTATTTGTAGTTATATTTTATACACCTAACTTAGATGTCCTATGATGATGCCTAATAATCGACTTGATCATGTAAACCCTATGATATGTTTGGATGGTTTAGCCTAAGTCTCCTGGAAAGTTTGATTTTTATGTGGTAATTTGACTTGCGATTATAATTGAACACATATGATTTTAAGTAGAGGTGATTGAAATCCAAATCTATGTCCTAGTGAGATATTTTTGACCTTATAGGGAATATTCTTCATATTTTTATATTTCCCTCTATTTTTGATGTGTGATTTACTCTCCCTATGTGATTACCTCTTGACATTGATGTAGTTATCTATTTCTTGAGACCGATTATGAGATACTAGTTCATTGCTTGTTAAAATTAGATGATGGAGGACTTATATTTTCTTAGCCATATTTTATCCATTCATTTACCTATCTTGTATATTTATCTTGCTTGAAGCCCTTTGAACCTTGGCCTATTCTTTGTTAGCTCCACAAAATTAATTCCTAGCCGATTATAAGCTTGACCCTTATCCGGGAATTAGGATTTAGAGTTGGTTGGAATTTGATTGAGTTGAGTTTGATGGAGAAGAAGCTAAGTTGTTGAGCTTTGTTGAGATGCTTTGAGTGAAGTTATGTAAGGTTGAGCATTATTCCTCATATTGTTCTTATACTTTAGAGGCTCCGAAAATTTATATATATGTATTATTGCCGAAAGAATGAAAAAAAAGAATGAAAAAAAAATGAAAATGTCAGTGAAAAAAAAAAGAAATGCAGAAAAAAAAGGTGTTTATTAAGAGCCTAGTTCATTATATGTGAGAGTTGGATGAAATTGTTGGTTTAGAAGTATTTTCATGAGTTGATGATCTTGATTGTTGATAAGTTTGGTAGATGTGCAGATTTTGAGATGAGTTGTTTGGTTGAGTTGAGTTGGAAGTTTAGGAGTCTTGATTCCCGGATTTTTAGCACCACTTTGCCTAAATAATTACATACCATTTATTTCTTACCAAGCCCCATTACAACCCGGCCGAGTGAAGTCTTCTTTGAAGTCTTTCATTGAGCCATAAGTCCTCTTGATGATTTTGATTGCTTTGACCTCTCCGGTGGAGAGATTGGTGATATAAATAACAATGTCTATGTAGCTTTTTGCATTAAGGATTGAGTTGAGAGATGTTATTCAAAGCCTAAACACATTGAGAGTTGAGCGAAACACATATATCCTTGTGAGGTTGGATTTCGATTGTTTTTGCTTAGAGTTGCCTATATATGTGTGATGACATTTGATTGCTTGATTCTTTTAGGCCACTTGTGCTTATGATGTTGCTTTTTGGCGAAGGCGAAGACTTGAAGGATGTGTTGTAGGTAGTGGTTATAGTTTGGTTATTGCTTGAGGACAAGCAAGTCTAAGTATGGGGTGTTTTGATGTCCGCATATTTAGTCTTATTTTGCATCATGTTTTAATTCCATTTGAGTCATTTTATTAGCTTTTGTGTTAGGAAAGTGTGTCGTTTGTGTTAGTTTTCGTATTATTCAAGATATGGAGTCTACACAAGCTTAGGTGGTGTTTTTGTAGGTATTGGAGCTGATTTGGAAGAGTTTTGACGCACTTTAGAGCTTAAGGAAAAATCATGAAGGCAATGGAGAAGCAAAGCAAAAGGAAAAAGAGGTGCAGCTGGAGAAAAGCCTTATTTTCGCCATCCATCGCTTTGATTCAAGATCTAGAGCCTTCATGAGATTTGTAGTCCTTGAAACGAGCTTTCCAACGCATATTCATATGTGTCAATCCGATAAACGAGGACTCGGGAAAGTGCAATTGAAGACAGAGTCGAAAAGCTGGAAAAAATAAGAAGTTATTGCATTCACACAGGTACCTCGGCGCCGACACCTGAGACCTCGGCGCCGATACCCTGCGCACCAGGAGAAATTTATGCGGGCTGAATTTATTACCTATTGGGCTTTTTAATTAGGGTTTTCTTCTAATTTCTTTTAGGGTCTTTTAGTTAGATAGACTTGGAATATTTTATCTTTACTTAGTTAGATTTTTATTATTTTCCTTGGAGATTAAGTCTAGAATTTTTATCTTTAAAATAAAGCCAATTAGAGGCTAATTAGGTATCTCTCTCCACACAGCACACGGCTGATTTTTACAGCAACAACTGGCGACGTTTTTCGGGAGCTTTTTGGTTGAAGGTTTGAACGTTAATTTAAGGTTTGGTTTTATGCAATTCGAGATTATGAATTCTTTTATTATTTTTGTGTTTTGAGTGAGTAGTTCCCCATCTTCTAGGGTTAGGGTGAACCCAACAATGAACATGTGTGTGGATGAATGAATCTATGTTTATTTGATGTTTTTATCTTCTTCTACCCATGTGCTTAACCCTTTGATGAAAGTTTAAGGGAATTCATTGTTGCAATTGAATTGAAAGAGGAGATTGTTAACATTGATAGTAATTAGGGATCTTTGACGAAAGTAAAAGAGATCTAATTAATGAAAGGTAGAAACAAATAGGTTTTATGTGATCACCTCTATTATCTATTTGTTGAGTATGCGAAAGCTATCTCTTTAAGATAAAAGCATGATTTCTTACACGATTCATTAATTTATACATGTGTTTGTTGTTGTGATTAGCCCTAATCTTGGAAGTTCTTTCTCATATATTGAAATCACTTGTTACTTGAGCCAAATTCAGCGTGTTCACCATCATTTACAGCAGCTACTTTTGCCATTTATTCCCCTATTTTCGTCCATAAAGCAACTAGGATAGAACCGCTGACATACTCCCTTGGATCGACCTTGATTTCCACTATAATATAGAGGGATTCGAGCATAAATATATTTGATTGGAGTGAGCATAGGCATCGATCTCCCCTCACGCACGTTAGTACATGGCTGCATTCTAATGTGGTTGTAATGGATTCTGTAGGAACTGGCTTAACTGCTGAACTGTGTAGGAAATATCAGGCCTTGAGAGAGTGAGGTATAGGAGCCTACCAATAATCCTTCTATAAGCCTCAGGATCAGAGAAGATCTCACCCTCAGTAGTGGATAATCTGGTACCATGTTGCATTGGAAATGAAGCAACCTTGCAGCCTTCCATTTGAGCATCTTTTAAGATGTCCAAAATATACTTCCTTTGGTTGAGAAGGATGCCAGATGAAGCCCTGGATATCTCCATGCCCAAGAAATACCTGGCCACTCCCAGGTCCTTGATGGTGAAGGCAGTATGTAGTGCTCTCTTGGTGCTAGCTATGTCTTCAGTAGAGTTGCCAAGCAAGAGCATATCATCAACATATACCAAAGCAATGGTAATGGAATGTCCTCTCTTTTTAACAAATAGAGAGTAGTCGTGCTTGGATTGAGTAAAACCCAATCTGATCAAGAACCTAGTGAGCTCAAGGTTCCACTGTCTACTAGCATGTTTGAGGCCATATAATGACCTGTTGAACTTGCACACTTGACCCTTAGGCACTGATGGAGGTAAAATCTATCGTTGAATACCGCCAAAGAAAACTCAAACCTATAGCAAGTGTAGCGATAAGCAAGAGGTCGATCCACAGGGAAATTATAACTCGAGTATGATTCTTGCCCTCCTTTGCGGGTTTCTCCTCTTGTCTTGCATCTTTCCTTCCTTGTTCTTTCCCATGTTTCTTGTGTTCCTCTTCGAGATATTGCATCTCCCAAATGTGTTTCGATTCAATCTGCGAGATAAACACAAAATTGCGCAAAATCCGAACTCTTCTAAAATAATCACAAGATTCAATTTAGCAACAAAGTATGAAAGAAATGCAACCTAACTAAACTAAAAATGCCTATAATGCCTATCTAAAATATACATTATCAAGAACCTCATATACTTGAGGTGGAACCATGAACACCTCCTCCTCTAGATAGCCATGCAGAAATGCATTGTTGACGTCTAACTGATGTAAAATCCAACCATTTGCAGCAGCTATAGCTAGGATTGCCCTCACAGTAGACAGTTTGGCCACAAGAGAGAAGGTATGTTTGTCATCTTTATCTTTGACCTGATTATATCCTTTTGCCAGAAGCCTAGCTTTGTATCTTTCTATCTGACCATTGGGCTTGTATTTGATCTTAAAAATCCATTTAGAACCTATGGCTTTTTTACCATGGGGAAGAGAAGTAACTGTCCAAGTGTGATTCTTCTCAAGAGCAAGTAACTTAGCTTTCATAGCAGTTTCCCAGTGTTCCACACCCTTGGCCTGAGCATAAGAGTTGAGTTCAAAGGTCTCACACATGCTCAAAAAAGACTGAATGTAAGCATGAGAGAGATGAGCAAGATTTTGAGTAGAGAAGACTACAAATGACTGTGAGTCAGAGTCAGTTGAAGATCTAGTTGGCAACCCTGAGCAAACAAAATCCTAGAGTCTGGCTCGAGGCCTGATTGTCCTCTTTGGAAGCATAAGAGGGATGCTTCCAATCACTGGGTTGGAAGGGACTGAAGTAAGGGGTTCGGGTGAGCTGAGATTGTCATTGATATGTTATCAGATTCAAATGTACCCGGGGAGTCAGAAGAAACAGGTGGCTCAACAAGATGGTCAGAAGAATTGGGAGTGGTGGATGGTAGCCAGGTTGCATTGTCAAGATCTAAATCAGAAGATTGCATGTGATCTTGGGGAGAGATGGATCCAAATACAGCCCTACCTCTGAGTTTGAAAGGAAACACTGAATCCACAAACCTTACATGTCTGCTGGTGATGACAGTTTGCTTGTCCAAGTCAAATAACTTGTATGCTTTTTGACCTGGAGGGTATCCCAAAAGTACACATCTCCGAGCAACACAGTTAAGCTTGTCTCTGGGATCATTGGGCTGGACAGCATAGCAAAGGCAGCCCACTGTGTGAAGTTTATCATAGGAGGGAGGGGTATGAAACAACACTTCAAAAAGGGGATTTCCAACCTAAGACAGATGAAGGCATTTTGTTAATCAAATAAGTAGCACTAAGACAGATGAAATCTGAGAGCTCTAGTAGTCTCAAGTAAGTGTCTATGTTTGCGCTCAACTCTTCGATTTTGTTCATGAACTCCTGGAGAGGATTTTTGATGAAAAATACCATACTCAGCAAATAAATCCATGCAACCCTTTTGAGTAAACTCAGTTCCACAGTCAATTCTAATACATTTGACTGAGGTCTCAAACTGATTCTCAACCAATTTCAGAAAATTAGTGATACACTTTAAGACTTGCAGCTTGTCTTGAATCAGAAATACCCAAGTAGTCCTGGAGTGATCATCCAAGATAGTAAGAAAGTACCTAGCACCACATATAGATGAAGTTTTGTAGGGACCCCACACATCCATATTGAAGACTCCACCTCGATTGTAAGATCTTGAGAACTAACGTGCAGGTGATCTAAAGAATGATGAAAGACAAAAAGGTTGGGTTTCAAGGTCTTGAAACCCAGACTAAAATATTCTTTCATGATTTCACTCTTCATACAAGGAAAGAATTGATTCATAGTTGATCATGCTTGATCATGAAGAAAGTCGAAGGAACTCTTTGAAGGCACACAAATGATCTTCTTTTGGAAAGAATTCAAATACTTTGGAGAAGATTTGAATTTCAAACGGTCTCCCTCCAAGAAGCCCTACAAGTGTTCTAACTATAAAAGGACGAAAGCTAAGAAGGATGAAGACAACCAAGCATCTAAGCAACCACGCAAGCCCTCATAGCATCCTAAAGCATTCGTCAAAGTTTCTCTTACATTCTCCTAAATCCTAGTTGGTGATCATTGCTTAAGAGTTGAGAGAAACACTAGCACTTATTGTACAAGTCATTCATTTTACACCTAGAGTTTTCATACTCGATCAAAGCACACTTAGTGTGTGGTGTGAGCTTTTATTTCACTTGTAAGGTTGAGAGCTAGAATAGAAGCGGTGAGGCTTTGTATAGAGAAAGGGAAGTTTCTCTAGGAAGTTCTAGGCTCAAAAGAAGTGAAATAAGAAGTGTTTGAATCCTACGGATTGGACAATCCTAGGCGGGGACGTAGGCAAGTTGGTGCCGAACCTCGTTAACAATTCGTGTGTTCATCTTTTATATTCCGCATTTACTTTATCATATTCGATTTCACTTTGTCAAGTTCTGATAGTCTATATCAAGGTCTAGACAAGTTGCACTAAATTGCTATTGTTGCGAAAATCGTCCATACTCTATTCATCCCCCCCTTCTAGAGTATTATTCATCCCCTTATAGACTCTTCAATTGGTATCAGAGCTTGGCTCACTGTTTTGATTTAACAATCTTGTGAGTAGTTTTCAGTATGTCAGACCTCCACTTTTTTGTGGAAATAACTTTGTCCACTTGAAATCACTGATGCAAATGTTCATCATTGATCAAGACCTTGAGCTATGGGGGCCTGGTCAAGAATGGACCACACGTTCCTAAAAAAACTGTCGATGGAAAGCAAGTTGATAAAACTGAGTCTGATTACGATCAGACTGACCTTGAGAACATTGCTAAGAACTACAAAGCTATGAATCTACTATATTGCGCTCTCGATGCTAATGAGTTTAATCGTGTCTCAGCTTGCAAAAGTGCCAAGGAAATTTGGGACAAACTTATAGTTACTTATGAGGGCACAAGTCAAGTCAAAGAGAGTAAGATTAATATCTTTCTCAGGCAATACGAACTTTTCAAAATGAATCCTGATGATACAGTAAAGGAGATGTTCACGAGATTCACTCAAATTGTTAACAATCTTGACTCACTTGGGAAAACCTTCTCCAACCCAGAAAAGGTTCGAAAGGTTCTAAGGAGCCTTCCAAAAACCAAGTGGGGTCCCAAGGTTACTGCAATTGAGGAAGCTCAAGATCTCTCTACACTATCATTAGATGATCTTCTCGGAAAACTTATCACTCATGAGATGATATTAAACGAGGAAGATGGAGAAGTACCTTCAACAACAAAGAACCTTGCTCTCAAAGCCAAGAAAGATCACTCACAATCTGAGAGTGATGAATCAGACGACGAAGATGATCCCTTTGCTCTCATCACACGGGGATTAGCTCGAATTCTGAAGATGAAAAAACAATTTTCCAACCGTGAAAATACTGATTCATTTAGATTCAAAAGCAAGTCTCCCAACATGTCAAAGAAGCCAAAAGTGCTAACATGTTTTGAGTGTGGCGAGACAGATCATCTCGTAAAGGAGTGCCCTATGAAGAAAAGAAATAAGTTCAAGAAATATGAACAAAAGAAAAAGGCTATGCTTGCAACCTGGAGTGACTCAGATTCATCATGTGACTCAGACACCGAAAAAGAACAGGCTAATCTCCGTCTTATGGCTGAACACGAAGGATCACAGACTCAAGACCTTGAACAAGTGGTAAGAAATCTAATGTCTAGTCCTCCTGATGTTCTTTCCGAAGTCCTAAGAAATATGATTTCTAATGAAGATGCTTACAACAGTGAAATCAACACCTTGAAAGAAAAGCTGATAGATTAACAGAAATGTATTAGTGATATGTCGCTGGAAATGAAAAATCTTGAAACATCTCGGTCGGCCCTTGACGTTAAAGTCAAGACCTTGAGCTCAGAGAATTCTGATCTCAGGCAAAGCCTCTCCTCTCTAAAGAATCGTAATGAGGATTTAGAGAAAGAGAAGGCGAAACTAAGCGATAAGTGTCAAGACCAGCAGACTTCACTCATTCAATTCACCAGATCTAAAGCTAATCTTGATAAGATGTTGGGTGAACAACAACTCTCTATTAATAGAAGTGGTATTGGATACAACAAGAATTTTCCAAAGAAACCTAGTACCACTTTCGTTAAGGCTAAAGGCTATTGACGTTCACCTACTTGCTTCCATTGTTGTAAGAAAGGGCACGTTAGAGAAACCTGTCCATATAGGAGAAAGGATCCCTACATCATTAGAAATACATTTCCAGTTCGACTTAATGAACAGATAAAACAAGTTTGGGTTCCTAAAGGGACAAGACTACCCAACATGGTCTATCCTCATTATGAATCTAAAACTATGTATTGGTCTAGCCAGAAAGGTTGATGTTGGTATTGCAGGATATCATCAAGAGCAAAGAGCCAAAATGGATAATGGACAGTGGATGCTCACGACACATGAGTGGAAAGAAATCTCTATTTCAAGATCTTAAGGAACAAACCACTGGAACAATTACTCTTGGTGATAAAGGGAAGTGCAACATTATTGGTATTGGTAATATTGGTAATTCAGAAAGTTGCATTAAGGATGTTTATCTTGTTGATGGATTAAAGTATAACCTCTTAAGTGTCTCTCAGTTGTGTGAAAAAGGAAACAAAGTTGGCTTTGACAGACACAAGTGTGAAGTCAGGAATGAAGAGACTGATGATCTAATCCTCACTGCTCACAGGCACAACAACACTTATGCTGTAAATGCTAATCATATTACAGGTACAAAACTCAAGTGCCTCAAGGTCTTGACAGAAGACCCCAGCCTATGGCATAGAAGACTAGGTCATGTAAGCATGCACACCCTCAATAAGCTCAAAACAAGAGATCTTGTGAGAGGTTTGCCTGATCTAAACTTCAAGAAAGAAGATCTATGCAATGCATGCACAAGAGGCAAACAGACACGCAGTTCCTTCAAACCTAAAAAGGTTGTAAGTTCCTCTCGCCCTCTTGAGTTGTTACATATGGATTTGTGTGGACCTATGCGAGTCAAATCTCCAAAGGGTAAATAATACATCCTGGTTATTATTGATGATTTCTCTCGTTTTACATGGATCTCCTTTTTAAGAGAAAAATCAGAGGCTTTGCTCGAGTTTTCTAAACTTTGCAAAGAGTTGCAGACCTTGAAAAACATACCTATTGTCTCCATTAGGAGTGATCATGGTAGAGAATTTGATCAACTTATGTTTGATTTATTCTGTGCTAAATATGGAATTTCACACAACTTTTCAGCACCTAGAACTCCTCAACAAAACGGAGTTGTGGAACGAAAGAACCGCACTTTGGAGGACATGTCTAGAACAATGCTTTTGGAAAATGGTTTGCCAAAAATCTACTGGGCTGAGGTTGTTAATACAGCCAACTACATTTTGAATCGATGCTTAATTCGTCCCATTTTGAAAAAGACTCCTTATGAACTTTTCAAAGGAAGAAAGCCTAGCATTTCCTACTTCAAGCCTTTTGGATGCACTTGCTTTGTTCATAACAATGGCAAAGATAATCTTGGAAAATTTGACGCGCGTAGTGATGAAGGTATCTTCCTTGGTTATTCTACTACTAGCAAAGCTTATAGAGTTTATAACAAGCGCACCAAAATTGTTGAGGAGAGTATCCATGTGGTATTCGACGAAAGCAACAATGGTGTGTTGAGTGAAGGTTTTGCAGATCTCAATCTAAATCATCATGATTCGGATGGAGAAGAAGAGGACAAGGCTGAAAATAAGCAGGACCAAGAAAGAAACATGCAAGAACAAATCCAAGATATCAATGAGCTATCTCAAGACCTTGAGAAGGGACTACAGGATCAGGATTCAGTCATTGAAGAATCCAACACTCAAATTATCTCTCAAGACCTTGAAGAGACACCTGCTACTAGTTCGAACAATCAGGGTCCAAAGCTACGAAAATTCAAACATGCCTCTTCACACTCTGCTCAAGATATCCTATCAGATCCATCATCTGGGGTACAAACTCGATCTAGATTAAAAAATCTTTGTGCCTTCTATGCTTTTGTTTCTCTTATAGAACCAAAGACCCCAGCTGAAGCACTCAAGGACTCGGATTGGATCACTGCCATGCAAAATGAGCTAAATGAGTTTGAAAGGAACAAGGTATGGACTCTTCAACCCAGACCACAACACCAATCAGTCATAGGAACTAGATGGGTGTTTCAAAATAAACTGGATGAAGCAGGCAAGATCATTCGAAACAAAGCAAGACTTGTTGCTCAAGGATACAATCAAGAAGAAGGTATAGACTACGAGGAGACATTTGCTCTTGTAGCAAGGTTAGAAGCTATACGTATATTACTTGCTTTTGCATCTTTCATGGGTATCAAGCTATTTCAAATGGATGTCAAATGTGCATTCCTAAATGGGTTCTTAGAAGAAGAGGTTTATGTTGCTCAACCACCAGGTTTTGAAAGTGAAGAATTTCCTAATCATGTGTATAAATTGGACAAAGCTCTCTACGGTCTCAAACAAGCCCCAAGAGCTTGGTATGAAAGATTGTCCAAATACCTTCTTGAAAATGGTTTTCAAAGAGGATTGATTGATAAAACTCTCTTCATCAAAACCCGTGGAAATGATCTTTTGATTGTTCAAATATATGTAGACGATATATTATTTGGTGCTACTAACAATTCCCTTTGCAAGGAGTTTTCTGAAATTATGTGCAGGGAATTTGAAATGAGTCTCATGGGAGAATTAAACTTCTTCATTGGTTTACAAGTTCATCAAACAAGTAAGGGTATCTTTTTTAATCAAGGGAAATATACCAGGGATCTACTAAAGAAATACAAAATGGAACAATCAAATGTAGCAAAGACCCCTATGAGCTCCACTCTCTCTCTTGATCAAGATAAGAATGGTAAGAATGTGAACCAAAACGAGTATAGAGGTATGATTGGTTCACTCCTATACCTTACTTCTAGTAGACCTGACATAATGTTCAGTGTCTGTATGTGTGCTCGATTCCAAAGTGACCCCAAAGAGTCTCATCTTATTACTGTAAAAAGGATCTTCAGATACCTAAATGGATCTCAAGACCTTGGGCTATGGTATCCTAAACAAAGTAACTTTCATTTAAAAGGCTACTCAGATGCAGATTTTGCAGGATACAAAGTTGATAGAAAAAGCACTTCTGGCTGTTGCCAACTCCTAGGATCCTCCTTGATAAGTTGGCACTCTAAGAAACAGAATCCAGTAGCCTTATCAACTGCAGAAGTCGAGTACATTGCTGCTGGTGCATGTTGCTCTCAGATTCTTTGGATAGCACAACAACTCAGAGACCTTGGAATTGATCTTAAAGGTATTCCTATCTTGTGTGACAATACTAGTGCTATTTCAATCACTAAAAATCCAGTGCATCATTTGAGAACCAAGCACATTGATGCGAGACACCATTTTATAAGAGATCATGTGGAGAAAGGTGGTGTATCAATATCCTTCATATCCATTGACTTTTAGTTAGCTGATATTTTTACTAAACCACTCCCTGAAGATCGTTTCAATTTTATTAGATTGGAGTTGGGTATGATTAATAAGGAAGCACTTTCTTAGGGGGAGCAATTGCTCCCTATGTGAAAGTCATGAATTCAAATGAAATCTCAAGACCTTGACTTCATAAGGTTTTTGGATGTTCATCCGAATAAAATTATTTTGGATCAAACTCTTGTTAATATCTTATGGATATTCAACAAGAGTATCTTTTAATGTTTCTGAGTTTATCTTGATATCATTTACCCCTTTCAAATATTGGTACTCACATATCTTGGTTTCCGTTTTTATTTTTTAAATCTCTCTATTTTGTGCAAGTGGATGTGACACTTTGGGTTTAGAATTTTCAGAACATCATTACTTTCTGTTCACATGAATTAATGAATCTGTACTTGCCTTTTGAACAAAGAGAGAAACGATTCAGTTTCTAATTTTTTAGCTTTTTAATCCCCTCTCTCCCTCTGTCTCATCCATTCCCTCTTCACAATCTCTGAAGCTCTCTCTTTCTCTCGTCAAAATTCCAAAAACCCTCTCTGTTTTTGTAACCAAATGGCGGGATCAAAGCGCTCCTCAGCATCTCCATCTCCAGCACCTTCTGCTAAGAGATATAAGATGCCGGCCAACAAGGGGAAGCAAGTCATGGAGGAATCTGAAGAACACTCAGAGGATTCAGGCGAGAGATCACCATCGCCACCACCTCTGATCAGAAAATCCAAAGGCAAAGCTCCAGCATCTATAGCTACTACTCGTCCTCCTCATGTACCCTCTAGCATTTCCCCCAATTGGTTTTGCAATAAAGAGGTTGAGGAGTCCTGGAAACAGGACTTTTGCAACCGTCGCTTATGCTTCTGTGATGCTGTCGATTTCAACCTCCTCCAATCCATGCCCTTGCCTTGCATTTCCCTCCTCAAATCTACCTGCTTCTGGACTTTGCTCAACCCTGGCAATTTTGCCTATCCCCGACTCACCAGACTCTTTTATACCAACCTTATTGTTCATCGAGTGAACGGAACCCTAACCCTAGTATCCAAGGTCAAGAACAACCGAATCCGCCTCTCTCCTGAAAGCCTTGCTATCATCCTTGATCTTCCAACTGAGATTCCCACAAAAGAATTCCCAAGCCGATTTGAATGTCTCTCACGAGCACAAGATGAATTCTTCCTAAAATCTCAAGGCCCTGGATCTTCATCCACCCTCAAACCCACTCACACTGCCCTAAACCTTCAAGCCAAGTTCATCTTCACTATTTTGGCTCGATGTATCTTCCCACGCATACATTCCAGGGAATTGGTGACCGAGAATCTTCTCGAAATCCTCTTCCTTATCATGAACAGATACGAGCCTGACCTGCCCAAACTTATTCTCGACTACATGACCCATGTCTCCTCCTCCTCTCGGCCTATGCCTTTACCCTATGCAAACCTTTTGCCCAAAATCTTTGAAGCCTTTGACATCGACACATCAGGAGAAGAAAAGCAAACCTATAGTGGGATTGTTGATGAGGGTTGCCTAGATAGATTGGGCATTGCCAAAAATCTGAGGGGGCAATGGTTTCTGAGGAAGGACTCAAAGGGGAAACAGGTTGCTGAACCTAATTTGAGTGAGGATAGATTGGCTGCTGTAGAGACTGAAATTCAAGACCTTAGGTTTGATCTGAGTAGGATGTGGTCGGATGTGGTGATTCGCCAGGACCAAACTCATGAACTCCTCTCGGTGGTGAACTGCAAGCTTGATCAGATGATGCTCCTCAATGCTCTCACCTACACTGCTACAGGTTCTATCATGCCTCTGGAGCAAGAAACCTACGATCATGTGCGTGAGAAAACTGGGAACGTCATCCTCAACTGTGAAAATCAAGTGAAGAAACGTCCTATCCTGCTCCCCACACATAGTGAACCCACCATTCTCACAGTCGAGCAATATGGTGTGGTTAAGAAATACAGGGATGTGGAGCGTCAGAAACAACTTGCACAGATGGAAAAAGACAAGGTCACCAGAGACGCCCTTGCAAGGTGGAGGAAGAAGTGCAGAGATGAGGTTAGAAGGAAATACCTTCCACCCAGCAAGCAGTACCCCACCTTTGGCGATTGGGTTGAGGAAGGAGCTGGCATTGCCCCTCCTGAAGACCCTACTGCTCCTGGCGCCCCTGGCACATCCTCTGCAGCTGAGCCATCCTCTGCTAAGAAAGGCAAGAAGGCTCTAAAGAGCAAGAAGAAGAAGGCTGCAGATGGGGATTCTGACTCAAGGCCTTGATCTCCCACTCTCTATTCTCTGAAAACTCATCTTTTGCTGCTCGTCTTTTAAAACTCCTGGTGCTTTGGTTGTGTTTTTTTGTTGGTGTTTCAGACATTTTTTCACCTCTCTACCCTTTTGTTGGAAGACAAAAAGGGGGAGAATAATGTTTTGGTTGCCCTGCGTTTTGGAACTAGTTGGTTAAGTGCTTGTCGTTTTTAAAACTTAGATAATCCAAACATTTTATGCCTATATTATAATATGCTTATTTCCTCTTATGATTGCTGGAAATATGTTATGAATATTGACACAGGTTTTGTCTTCCATCAAGGGGGAGATTGAAGACTCCACCTTGATTGTAAGATCTTGAGAACTAACGTGCAGGTGATCTAAAGGATGATGAAAGACAAAATGGCTGGGTTTCAAGGTCTTGAAACCCAGACTAAAATATTTTGATCACTTATACATTTATCTAGTCCAACTTGTTCTTTTACAGGAAAGAATCTGAAGCCAATATTTTTGGGCCTAAAATTATATTGGGCTATGAGATGTGACTTGGGCCTTATTGATTTATATATGAGTTTCTCAATCTAACCCATTTTATGTACTAGATACATTATGCATATTCTTTCATGATTTCACTCTTCATACAAGGAAAGAATTGATTCATAGTTGATCATGCTTGATCATGAAGAAAGTCGAAGGAACTCTTTGAAGGCACACAAATGATCTTCTTTTGAAAAGAATTCAAATACTTTGGAGAGGATTTGAATTTCAAACGGTCTCCCTCCAAGAAGCCCTACAAGTGTTCTAACTATAAAAGGACGAAAGCTAAGAAGGATGAAGACAACCAAGCATCTAAGCAACCACGCAAGCATTCATAGCATCCTAAAGCATTCGTCAAAGTTTCTCTTACATTCTCCTAAATCCTAGTTGGTGATCATTGCTTAAGAGTTGAGAGAAACACTAGCACTTATTGTACAAGTCATTCATTTTACACCTAGAGTTTTCATACTCGATCAAAGCACACTTAGTGTGTGGTGTGAGCTTTTATTTCACTTGTAAGGTTGAGAGCTAGAATAGAAGCGGTGAGGCTTTGTATAGAGAAAGGGAAGTTTCTCTAGGAAGTTCTAGGCTCAAAAGAAGTGAAATAAGAAGTGTTTGAATCCTACGGATTGGACAATCCTAGGCGGGGACGTAGGCAAGTTGGTGCCGAACCTCGTTAACAATTCGTGTGTTCATCTTTTATATTCCGCATTTACTTTATCACATTCGATTTCACTTTGTCAAGTTCTGATAGTCTATATCAAGGTCTTGACAAGTTGCACTAAATTGCTATTGTTGCGAAAATCGTCCATACTCTATTCATCCCCCCCTTCTAGAGTATTATTCATCGCCTTATAGACTCTTCACATATGAACAAGATGAAAGGGGGCAGAAGCCAATGATTCACTTCTGTCAAACTTTAGTTTGTGCAACTTAACCATTGAACAAGTGTCACAAGTAAAACCTGAAGTATCATCAACCTTATAGATGGACAAGTGTTTCATCTTAGACAAAGACATATGACCAAGCCTTGCATGTAGAACATGAAGGCTGGTAACATTATTACACACTACTCTAGAGTTATTCAAATCTTCAGAACTCTTCAATGCATAAGCAGCTTGCAGTCTGTATAACCCATCCTCCTCCCATCCTTTAATCAAAATTCTTCTAGTTGTAGGGCCCTGTAACCAACAAGAAGAGGCATCAAAACTAAACACCATGTTCTGATCCTTTAGCAGCTTGGACACTGATAGTAAGTTGTGTCTGAACTGTGGTACATACAAAACCTTATGCAACACAATGTCAGGCAACAACTGCACTGTGCCGTGATAATTCAAGTGATTTGAGTACCATCAGGCAACCCCAAGGCTATTGCATTTTTTAACAAGAAAAGATCAGAGAAAATAGCCTTATCAAATCCAATATGGTCAGTAGCACCAGAATCCACAATCCAAGCACAATTATTAGCTTTATTAGCACCAATAAGGTAAGAGATACTCAAGGTACCTGCAAAGTGAACAATTGCCTGGTTTACTGAGCTCTCAGACTGATCAGCAACACCTTTGCCTTTCATCATGTTGACCACCTCATTGTATATGGCATTAACCATAACAGGATCAGGCCTCATCTCCTGGATAGGAAAATCCAAAGGATTGTCCACATGTGGAGAGTCAAACTGTGCTGCAAATCTCCCAGTTTGCTTTCCTTTCTCTTCATCCTTTTGGCCCTTAAACCACTCAGGATAACCCACCAATTTGAAGCAGTATTCCTTTGTATGACCTCTCTCTCCACAATGATTACACACACATTCATACTTAGCCTTTTTGTAATCCCTTTTTGCTTGCTCAAATTTTGCCTGATCCATTTGTTCATATCTCTGCTGGTTCTGTCTAGCATTCACATATCTGTTCACTGCATTAGCTTCAAATTCAGCATGTTCAAACCTCTGTTGTGCTTGCTTATTCACATTCAACACACTCACATCAGTAGGCACCATTGAAGTTACTCCTTTATATCTCTCTAACTGGGTAGCCATTTGAAACACCTTAAGCAACCCAAGCCTAGGATCTTTGGAAAGTACATTTCCTCGAAGAGGTTCATACACATCATTAAGGCCCATCATGAACTGCATGACCTTAGCTTTCTCTTCCCTTTCAATTATCCTTTTCAGCAATCCACAACTACATCCATTAATTCCTCCACAAGTGCAGTTAGGAACAACATCCAGTAGCTGTAACTCGTCCCAGAGTTTCTTCAATTTTCCATAGTATATATGCTCCTACAGATAGGTTTTCTTGACGAATATTTCCTAGATCACGACGCAGTTGGTACACGAGAGGATCATTCAGTTCACAAAACCTCTCCCTAATCTCATCCCACAATTCCTTAGCCGATTCTACATACATCAATGTTTCTGCCACATCACTTGTCATTGAATTCACCATCCAACATCTAACCATGTAGTCGGCCCTTTCCCACTTAACATAGTCCTCAGTATCCATGGGAGGTTTCACGCAACTACCGGTTATGAAACCTAATTTTGCTTTTGCTCCCAGAGCCATTTTAACACCACAACTCCATGAAATGAAATTGGATCCATTAAACGCAGTAGTAACTAGCTGCATACCAAGATGGTCGTAGTTTGATAGGAATAGGGGATTGTAGTGTACTGAATTCGTGCCTTGCGTGAAATCCCCAAATTGTACTCCGTCATTGAAGCCACCAGGTGGTCCTCTTCCAGCTCCACCATTAGGTGGTGTAACGCTTACGAAATTGCCTCTTCCAACTCCATTGACGACATAGCTGTGTCCAATCGGCGATCCTCTACCAGCCATGGCGATTACGAGAAATGTAGCTGATGATCAAAAAATCTTCAAAACTCAATTCAACCAAATCGATAGCTCTAATCACCGAATTGAAACTTGCTCTGATACCATTTAGAGAATTCAGATCATGGAGAAACTCTCCATTTCTCATTCATTAGCTCAAAACTCTCTAGAACACATATCTGAGTTTGTTACAGAAAGCCACACAAGCTCATGGTGTTTCTGGCGCCAATTCTGTTACTTAAGCAGAACAAGTGGTTGCCTATGCGAAATTACCAAACTACCCTTCCAGCACTTAGTGAACCAAGTTGATGTGTTGTGTAATTGCTGTGTTTGTGTGTGTTACATTGTGTTGACTATGAATTGTGACAATGTAACCTATACTCCCATAGTTACGCTTGGGCATGTGACTCAGCTCACATGTCGTATGACCCATCGTAATTTAACAAAAACTCCCCAATAATATGAACATGGCTTATAACTAGACCTGTCAAACGGGTCATTCGGGTCGGGTTCGGGTCGGGTCACTTCGGGTCTCGGGTAAAACGGGTCCCGGGTAAAACGGGTCCCGGGTATTTCCGGGTTGACTAGAACCCGGGTTTGACCGGGTTTCGGGACATTTCGGGTCGATTTCGGGTTTGTCAATTTTTTCCATTTTAAATTAAAAAAATCATGATTTGACAATTTTGCAATAAATTTTAATTATATATAAAAAAATTAATTATATTTAATTAAAAATCAACCGGGTCAACCGGGTCAATCGGGTAAAATCGGGTCAAAATTACAGGGTCAATCGGGTCACCGGGTCGAAACCCAGATGACCCGGAAAATTTCCGGTTTTTCGGGTTCGGGTCGAAAAAAATTTCCGGGTCAAAATTTCCGGGTTCGGGTCAAAAATTTTCCGGGCGGTCGGGTCGGGTCGGCCGGATCGGGTTGTGTTTTGACAGGTCTACTTATAACTATGGCAAAGTGGCTTTGCTTGTCCTAGCTGCCTTGGCTGGTGAGAACTCAAGCGTGGTTGTTGGGCTCGTAGGATGCGGACTGATCAAATCTATATAGTCTACATATCCTCTGACTTGATGCAGGGCCTGAAGACTGGCCATCTAGCTCACTCTAACATCCCCCTTATCGATGGTCGTCAGCCAAGAGCAAGCCATTGGAACTGGCATTGGGTGCATGGTAGCTCCCCTCACCTTCTTCCATTTCTACAAGGCATGTGATGTTGGAAACCCCAATGGCGAGTACAAAGGTCCCATACACTGTCGTGTACCGTAACATGGCAATTCTTGCATCCAGGGCTTTTCTGCGCTGCCTCAACAGTCAACACTTCTTGCAGCTCTGCTATGGCTTCTTTAAACCTAATCCGCAACCGTAAATTTGTTCAAATTTGGCTTTTTGGTCATCCTCAATTCCAAGTTGGCCATCAAACAACTCATAAATGTGAAACCTTGTGATTTTTAGATCATCAATTTCATCTTCATGTGTGCAAATTGATCGAAGAGATCAACTTGAGCACTTTTGAAGTCTCAATTATCCAAAGAGATCATATGTATACAAGTCTCAATTTCTCTAATTGTCAATTGATTGTCAAATGCCACTCCGCTCATCTTATATATACAAGTTTTAGATCATCAATTTGATAACAAAGATAAGGAACGCTGAGCTTTTTTCGAGTGTTAAGCAACCCTAATTGCTCGATCTTAACATATACTATATATAGTAACTTAAATGAAATTTTACAAAATTCAATTTTGAATCGAATTAAAAAATATGCTACTAGTTTACTAAATAAACGAGTTCGAACAACCATAAACAAAGATACTCATTTTAAAGAGAGTAAACAAATCTTATTGCAAATTCCATTAAGCAATTAACTACAATTTCTTCCTTCCCTATGTGCACAAAGTAAACCAAAACCGATTATTAATGATCCATCAAGCTTGAATCCTTCATGAATCTAAACAAATCCAATATCAATATATATAAAATAAATATATCATCTTACCAATCTGACCCATTTATATATCTCTACTTAGGCCATCATCATCATCCTCTTCTCCCTAGCAATCTTGCCCCTCCCCTCCTTGGCCGCCACTCCCTCCGTCCTCAGCATCTCCAGCAGGAAGTCGTTCCACGCGTCGATCGGTCCGGGCAAGCACCAGTGCACGCAGTCGTTATACAGCGCCACCTTCTCCTCGGGCCGGTGTCCGTACCTGCTCGGGTGCCCGTCGGGCCTCAATAGCGTCGACTGCGTCGTGTCCATCAGCCGGAACTGAAGCCCCTTCTTCCTCCCCTCCCTCTCCGCCTCCCCGAACTCGCCCACCTGCGCCATGTACATGTCCAAGTCCATCCCCTGCAGTAGCGTCTCGTTGCTCCGGTACGGCTTCTGCCGGAGGCAGTTCCCGCCCTGTTTATACAAATATAAATTAGTTTGATATTAATATCCGTTTAATCAGCTAAATAATCCTTCCAATACTTAAATTAAATGAAATTCCTAGACGATTTTTTAGTTTGATATTAATACCTGGTTCCACAGGCCGCCCTCGAAGTGCGCCGGCGAGAAAGTCCGGAGGTAGACGGTGCCGCGGAAGGAGTGGCTGCGGTCAAGGATGGCGCGGAAGGCGGTGCGGAAGGCGGCACGGTAGCCATAGGCGACAGAGAGGTCGGTGACGTTGGGGAGCTGGCAGAAGCGGCAGCCGACGAGGCGGCTTTGGCGGAGGTAGAGGAGGGGGCGGAGGAACCAGTGACCGGCGGAGATGACGACGAAGTCATAAGGGTCGATCTGGGAGGACCAGGTGGTGTCGACCTCGTCGAGGTGGAGGCCGAAGAGGCCGGTGCCGGTGGGGCCGGCGGGGTCGTTCTCGGTGGCGCGGACGAGGAAGGTGCTGGTGTACATGGCGACGGTGAAGTTGTAGTTCTGGTAGTACCACCGCTTGTAGTACTCGTCGGAGGTGAACGATCTGTCGTACGGGTACTCTACCTGTTCTCCCAAAAATCAATCCAAGTTTCAAAAGGTTGTTAATTACCGTTACGTTTTAAAATTTGGCGGGTAAGTAACGGCTATTTAAAAAGTATATTTCACATGATGGAAACAACATATAAAGAGAGTGCCACAAAGATAAGAAAAGAACAGAGCACACCCTCGTTTTAACTCTCGTCCGTAAAGACACTATTGGATGATGGGTTAGTACTTAGTAATGTCATTTACGTAGATTCTAATATGATTTGTTTATTTTTAAAAAAAATCAAACACAACCAAACGAAGCCTCAAACAAATAAGCGTTTACTTGTGTTTGTTTTCAGGATGAGTTCACCAGACATTGTTTCGATATCTCGATTTACTAAATAAGAATATTGTCTGATATTTTGAATTCTTATATTAAAAATAGAAAGATGGTGCACTAATAAAATTGCCGAATTAAAATAGTAGAATTTTCCAAATATTTAAATTTAAATTATAGTCAATTATTGTTAATATTATATCTAAAATGTATACAAGTTGGAGTTTTAATTTGGGGGAATTTTTTCAAAACTAATTAATCATATGTTTTTTTTTTTAGAACTACAAGTTTTTTTTTAAACTCTATATTGGTTATAACGAATTACAACAAACACAATTTTATATAAAGAAAAAAAGGAAAATTAGACAAGACCTACATATCAAATGTATATAGTTTATCCTAACTAAAACATTTTTTAGGATGAAAATATGAAATTCTTTGTCATAGTGAAATGGAGCGTAGAGGTCATATAATCCAGACAGGTTAACAGTTCAAAATCTCTATAACTTAGACAAGTCAACTTAGGAAGAAACACAATTTTACAAGATACAAATAAGCTCTAAATAATCTAATTTTGTATTTATTAATGAAATTACTTCAAATAGTTTTTTTTTAACTAGATTTAATTGAGTTTCAGGTGATGATCAAGTGATCTAAGAATTTCGCCATATATAAATCTGTATCTATTGCTGCCTGATTGATTAACATGGATCCATTGAATTGAAGGATATATTGTTATGATCAATTAAAATAATAATGATGAAGAAATTTGTGAGCTGGATGATAATGATATTTAAGTATACAAACACGTAAATAGATGACAAAGCCATTATATATATAATAGTGAAATGGTTGTATTGAGAGCGAAAGCTTTTGGGATTTTGGCTAACAAACACCATAAGATGCCATTTTCCCATCCACAGGATTCCTTCTGTTTTTATTCCCTTCGCCTTTTGTGTTCGTTTTTTCTTTTAACATTTACTGTGTCGGATTTTCAATTTGGTCACTTTACGTTACACTTAAATGTTTGGCAAAAGGGTAACTGAAGCTGACGATGTAGCTGAAGTCTGAAGTTGACAGATTATTCGTGTTAAATATAGATTATTAATAAGGTAGTATGATGTTTGGTAAAGCTTGTTGCTATGGTAGCTGATGAAAACTTGTAAATAAAAAAAAGTTTTATAATTAAAGCTTGTTGAGTATTTGTTCAAAAACTTGAATTTCAAAAGCTAATTAATTAAACTAAAATCTTATATTTATTTCATTTGAAACTATATAATATCAAGTAATAACTCTAAAGACTTATTTACTGTTGCCAAACAGAGCTTTAGTGACTAAAGTATAAAATGGTATCTAAGTTGAGTTGAAATCAAATGACTTACAGATGAATTAAACATTACTCCTCATATAATTAAAGAGGAGAATAAAATCTCTTGTGACTTGAAAGGCAATCAATAATTAGAGTATATATACTGTTTTAAGCTTTTAAAATTCTAATCTTTCTTTTTGTGCAAACTTTATTTTAATTGTAAACTGACATCCAAACGACCAGCTTAGCTGTTTCCAAAATTATTTCACATTCTATAGTTTCTTTGATATGTCTTATCAATATTATATTTCTATGTGACCAATTAAATAAATATAATACAAACAGAAATGAAATAATTGGTTTATAAATTATTTGAATTGTTAACAAATTAAAAGTTGTGTGTAAGATGGGATGTCGAAGTAAGAAGAATACGACAGATTACCTTTTTTCAAAACTATTTATTGAAAGTAGTATGAAAAGATGGCTCATCAAAAAGTTATGAGAAGATATACATGAACATAGAAATGTAAATAATTGTTTTTTTTTATATACAAAATAAAACATTTTTTCTATAAATGGGACTATGGGAGCATACATATACATATGGAGTAGAAAATGAATAGATATTAAATATTTTAACACAAAAAAAATCAGCAATATGAGATATCAAATATAATGAAGCAAACACCCCTTGTAATTTTATTTAAAAATAATTTCAAAATAATCTTCTTTTTTTTTTGTTAAACATGAAAAAATTGGATATGGAAAGCTTAAAAAAAAAATGGAGGCGGACATCCAAGTCCTCCAGCATCGGCAGCACGTGCATGCACGTGAGAAAAGGATTATTATGTTTCTCTTTTATAAATTATTTTATAACTTTATAATTCCAAATAAATTTATGGATAAATTGCACAAAACATTAAAAACCACTCATAAAATATGAGATTTTTCAGTTTTCATCAAAATATCTACAAATTAGAAAGTTATTGAAAATCACCCATAAAAGCATGATTTTTTTAAACAAAATTCTCGAAACCCACAACCTTTTTTATATGTAAAAATGATAAATAAATTTTTTTTAATTTAAACTTTATTATAAAATTGAACTTGATTAGAAACTATTTTTACTAAAATATTTAGAAATGTGATGATAACATACTTAATATTTTCTTAGCATTTTTTACAAATAAAAAAGATTATGGGTGGGTTCTCTAAAAGGAAATCAAATTTATGAATGTTTTAATGTCATTTCCTAAGTAGCATGTTGTTTTGTGAAAATTCTCATATTTTAAGAGGGTTTTCTATAATTTACCTTAAATTTATTAGGAAAAGCTTGTTCAAAATAAATTGCTTCATATATAAGTTCAATTTTTATGAATTTTTTAAGGCATAAATTGACAACCCGTTTTATTACTAACAAATCCGTAGAAAAAAAGAAAGTGTCTAATAATATAATTTGTATACATTGGATTGCATCAGATGTAGATATTTTTTAATTCAATTAATGGTCTTTTTAACCTATATTCTTAGAGCAACGTCAAAAATACAAATTAAAAGATAATGCTATAAATTAGAAAAATAATTCAACCATTAAATCCTAAAAATAACATATTTAAAACGTCTAAAATAATGCTATAAATTAGAAAAATAATTCAATTAATATATATTAACATTGACCATCTTCTTCTTCTTTTTTCTCATCTTAAGGGTTAGTTGAGATTCTCTTTGCCGACGAGTCGATCCATAGGAAGGCCAGCGATGGCTGTCCCTATATATTGTTCTGATTATCTATATATATATATGGAAAAAAAAAAGTTTATTTTTTTTAAAGAAAAAAAAAAACTCTGGGTATGGTACGTAGTACTTTTAATTAAATAATGCAATATAAAAAGGTAAAGGAACAAAGGGGCAAGAAAACAAACATACCCTTAAGGGAATTAAATAAAGTAAGAGAGTAGATGGAGATGGAGAGATGAACAAATTGTGGGAGGATATGTTATGGGCATGAGATGCCCAACTCATGTCTCTTTGCTAGTTGTCTACTTATATAGTTATATACATATACTCCTCTCTCTCACTTGTCAAGTTGCTTTCTATAGTTTGTTGTTTTTTCACTTCCAATGGATGATGTTTGTGTGTCCCATAAGCTCACTCTATTGTTCAATCCTTCTTTTACAAGTTTTTTGAAGGTTTGTTCCACTTTGGTAAAGTAATATTAGGCAACGGATATAAGTCGTTAATGGCCGTCTGGACATTCAGGCGATGAACATGTGGTCACTCAATGTGGCTTGAGTGTAAAAATGAATTAGCTAGCATTTTAGTGAGATGAGTTGATAATTGCTTTTGAATTTTTTGGGTTTTTTTATTAAAAAAAAAAATCATATTTTAGGTGGTTAGTTAAAATGATTAGTTTCTGTTAAATAACGATGGGTCATATACGACGTGGGAGGGGGCACTCAGACCCAAGCGTAATATGCGCACCAATCAAGCCGAGCACACAAGCCGAGTGGAGTTTCATCCTAAAACCAATTGGTGTTAGGTGGGGTAGCCCACCGACTTATATACAAGGCTTGAATTCACTTTTTAATCAGGGTGGGATCTATCTCACAACTCAACTCATATATATTCTCAACAATTTCTTACCTCACTTGACCTTATGGTTTACCCATTAGTATATACTTTTGTAACTTGGATGGAGTAAAGGTATAATTATGGTTGAGAGGGGATGGGTTAATGTATTTTTTATTTTATAATGTTATATATATATATATATATTTATCAACTATTATTGTATAGTACACCTTAAAAAAAAAATTATTGTAATCAATTTGGTACTTGATAGATTAATTAATAATATAAGGAGATTTCTCATATAAGTTAAAATTCTTTATTATTTTTTAGAAGTTGAACTCAATTTTTGAACTTAACATCGAATATATTTTATTCACTGGTCACTAGACAGCATGTGAGCATATGTAAGAGAATCATTATGCTTAGTTGCTTAGCATTAAAAGTAGTAGTTTTACTGTACCTATCTGTCTCTATTATATATACTAAAATAAAATAAAATATATAATTATATATATATGCATGTGATCTAACAAAAACTAATTTTCCCTTTAAAATCTTAGATTATATATATTTACCCTCTTTAGTTGATTGAGTAAAATGGGTAAAACTTAAACCTTGGAGTTAAAGGGATTCCAGTCTAGTCATGGTGGTACATCTATTAACTACTCAACTAAAGTTGTTGAAAATTTCTTTGGTTTTGTTCAACAACTCTCCAACAATCAAATTAATGATACAATAATTTTAGTTTGGATCACATATATAATTTTCATCACAATTAATGATAAATATTAATATATATATAAGATAATATTTTCATGAAAGCTGGCTTAATTTGACTTATTAGTTATTATGAATATAATTCAATTTAAAATTAAAAGGAAAAACACTTGCTAGCAAAATCTACACTTGATTTTTATTTATTTATTTAAAGTGCTACACTTTAAATAATTCATTTTTTATTATGACAACAATGATATCATATATGTATGTGTATATTTGAAATGTGTTATAATACATAAATATATTAATTGAGCAACCATCATATAAAGAAAAATTCAAGTTCTAAGATGTTAATAGATGATGGATCTTTTATATGCTTAAAAAAGCATGGATAAGTGTTACCACAAAAATCTAGCATCAAACTTGCTAGCTTCTAAAACTTACAAGTCATATCAACTCAAATAGTTATCCAAAAATTGAAGAGCCCGGGTAGGCCCATCAATATATCACTACCTTACCTTAATTAATGATTAAATTATAATTATTGAGACACCACACCACCCTCAAATTTCTGATTTTTCATGCATTTGTGGTTTGATTATGTTCACCAATCAATTATTTAGCCTCACAATTATTTTTAGTTTAAAATTAATTTCAGCTTCACTATCATAAAATTTCTCTCTTCAACTTTATACAATAATTTCCAATATTATGATAAACTAGTACAATTCTCGTGATATGGTTCGATTTTTTTTAAAAAAAAAATAATTAAATAAATTACTATTATATAATTAAATAAAATATAAATTTACTATTTTGAATTAAACTTATAAAAACAAACTTATAAGAAAATGGTATAATAGGCTCATTTAAGATGGACTTTTCATTGTGATAATATATGAAGATTATTTACAAATGGATATAACTTACTCCCTCCGTTCGACAAAACATGTCATTTTAAGGTGTTATTTTTTTCAAAAAATTTTGTCATTGTAGGTATTTTGAACTTCACTTTACAAAAATGTTCTTGACATGATTGATGGTCTGTTAGTTGTAGTTTTCGATGAAGTAAAAAAGAGGGTAATAATTGAGGGTAAATTTGTACATTTGTTAATTGCATTAAAACTTGTGAAATAAGCTAAAACGACATGTTTTGCCGAACGGAGGGAGTATATATTAATTTAATATTTTGAATTAAACCCATTGTTTATTTCAAAAAATGAAAATCAATAATACAAAAAAAAATAAAAAAAATAAAAAAAATGATTGGTTGAAAAAGGGAGAGGATTAAGATGAACGTAACACATAAGCGAAAATTCTTTTAAGAGTTATATAGATATAGATGAAATATCTTTAAAATTTTAGAATGGAGTATACTTTTTTTTTATTGGGTTAATTTATCCAACGGACCTATAATATGAAAAGATGTTATGATGAATATATGCTTGGGAGCCAAAAGTTGTAAAGTAACAAACAAGGACAACCAAATAATGAGCAAAACAATAAAAAGGAGGTAGTGAAAAGATGATACTTGCCCTGGAGAGGAGGCAAATGAGGGACTGCATCTGGTTCCGGGCGACGGAGTCTCCGACGAAGGCGAGGGACTTACCGCGCATGATCTCAAGGAACTGGTGGGGGTTGAACACCGGGAGCTCGCAGCCGTTGGGCTTCCACTTCCACTTCATGTAGTCGGTGTCGGGGCGGCCATACTTCATGCAGTTTTGGTGCTCATGGATCGCCCAACATGTATGGTTCGTATAGTACGGGCCCTCCGGGTTGGGGACCCACTCACCGGAGAAGATGTCGCACTTCTTCCACCTCTTGATCGCCACAACAGGCTTACCATTGTGGCCTTCGAGTGGTGGCCGGTTTATGGGTTGCTGGGATGTGGGTGAAGGGTAAGGCGAGGATGAGGAGGAGGAGAAGGATGGCGATTTTAGGAGTAGAGGGATGGTTGTGAAGAGGAGGAAGAGGAGAAATACAAGGAGTGCTTTCTTAGGGAACCATTTTTGGATGCGTTGCTTTGTTGGTTTTGAGATTTCATTGTCTTGGTACTTCATTTTTCTTTTTTTGCTTCCTTGTTGGTTTGTGTGTTTGAAGGTGTGTTTGGAAGAGTTTGGAGTTGTTCAAGTGGTGGGTGGGGATGAGATAGGGTTGGAGATCAACTTCATGAAATGGGTGATTTAAAGGACTTGGTGGAATAGAGGTCTAGAGAGGTTTGAGTGAGTAGAGATTTGTATATGTGTTGTGTGTTTTGCATTGGAAAAGCAAACATTTGTGTCTTTGTGATAACTAGCTAGTGTTATATATCCTTGTTACTATACATGAAATTTGGACCCCCAAAAAAAATTCCAAAAGAAATTAAAAATAAGGTAGTTGTTAATTCTATAATTTCTACCTAAACACTTTATCACCTCTAAAATATTCTATTAAATTTAATTTTTAAGGGAAATAATTAAATAAATAATGGTTTTGACACATGCCGTAAATTTATGTATTGAACTTGTTTTGTTTTTATAGTTTATGGAGTATATTGTACATTTTAGCATAATATAGATATAAGGGTAGTTTGGGAATAAAACCAAAATAAGAGGGGCATTTCTGTAATTAGTCAGCTGGGTTGTTAGAAGTCGATTGGAGGGAGTTTTAAAACCCGAGCCTCTTCTGTATTGCAGATGATCTTTTCCTCAATTGAAACTGTGTTCTTGGTCCCATAGGTCTTCGATTCGAACTCCGGAATGACTGCTCTTTATTTACTTATTCAAGGGGAGTTGCTCTCTCATTTTCGATTGTTGATGATCTGAATTGTTCAATTCATCATATTTCCTCGGTTTTTATTGTTAGAACTCAATTGAGAAAGTAACGTTAGCGATACTAAATAATTATAGGTAAAAATAAAGTTATAAAATTAGGATACACGATTTATAGGTGGCCGGATAACCTCAGACTATCACAGAAATGCCAAAATTTTCACTAGTTCAAAACAACACTAACTTATTTTGTAAGTCGAGCACACAGACCGAGTGAAATTCCATTTTAAAACCAATTGTCATTAGATAGGGTAACCCACCAGCTTATATGCAAGGCTTGAATTCATCATTTTATCAATGTGGGGTGTCATTTCACATCTTTTCACAAGCTCTAGTTGCATACTTGGGTCGACTCGGCCAATTACCTTAATTATCACTTCTATCAAATTCCCTATTGTTGATCGATTGGGCCTACCTTCTCTTATAGGCTACTACTGATCGACAAATGTTATAGTTGGTGAGCAAGAGAGAGTTTGATATTTTGGCGGGAAAATTCTTAGTCCTTATATTGTACACGATTACAAGTATTTATAGACAAAACAACACACCAACACTACAAATATCTCACTCACACACTAAGCTACTCAGTTACACTCATCAGGCCCCTGCAAGTTGGAGGGGGAAACAATCCAAGCTTGGAGAGAAGACGGTTTTGCTGAGCAGAAGGCAATGTCTTAGTGAACACATCAGCGAGCTGTTGGGTAGTCAGAATATATGACAATTGCAACAACCCTTCAAGGACCTTATCCCGGGTGAAGTGACAATCCACTTCAATGTGTTTCGTGCGCTCATGAAACACATTATTTCGAGCAATTTGAAGTGCAGAACTGTTATCACAATGAAGAGTAACCGACTTCAAAGAAGCAATACCCATCTCTTGAAGAAGCCTAACTAGCCAAGTGACTTCTGCAGATGCTTGAGCCATAGCTCTGTATTCAGCTTCAGCAGAAGTACTACGAGAAACGACTGATTGCTTCTTTGACTTCCAACTCATAGGGGAGGTGTCAAGCAAGAGGGTGCAACCGGTTATAGAGCGTCTGGTAACCGGGCAAGACGCCCAATCAGAATCTGAATATGCACTCAAAGAGGGACAATCGGACCCATTCAAGAGAATGTCGCATCCAGCAATGCCAAGCACATACCTCAGAGTATGAACCAAGGCATCATAGTGATCACTGCAAGGAGACTGCGCACATAAATGGGCTTAAAGTCTGAACTGCAAAGCTCACGTCTGGCCGAGTGAGAGTGAGGAAGTTCAACTTCCCAATGAGCCGTCTGTATAAAGAAGGATCACTAAAAGGAGAGCCACTGTCAGGAAGGAGCTTGCAATGCAAATGAAGAGGAGTGCACACTGCACTTAAACAAGAGAGATCAATCTCACTCAATAGTTCCTGGGTGAACTTCCTCTGAGTCAAAGCAATTCCATGTTCAAGATAAGAGGCTTCCAAGCCAAGAAAACAGTGCAACTGGCCGAGATCTTTAATATTGAACTCTCTATCCAAATAGGATTTAAGGTGAGAAACAGTAGACTGATCAGACCCAGTAATAAGGAGATCGTCCACATAAATCCCCACAAGAGTAAGGTGATTATGCCGAGCCAAAATGAACAATGAATAACCAATTTTGGACCGTAGAAAACCAAGTGATTCCAAGGAAGAAGACAGCCTGTGAAACCACTGTCGGGATGCTTGCTTAAGTCCATAAAGAGACTTATTGAGCTTACAGACCAACTGGTTCGGATTAGGAATGCCTTCTGGCATTTTCATATACACATCCTCATAGAGATTGCCATGGAGAAAAGCATTATTCACGTCCAATTGATGAATAATCCATTTCCTAGAGGCTGCAACGGAGATGAGACAACACACTGTTTGTGTCTTCACCACATGAGAAATTGTCTCATGAAAGTCAATTCCATACTTCTTATTGAACCCCTTTGCCACACGTATTGCTTTATACCATTCTAGAGATCCATTAGACTTCAATTTGACCTTGAAAACCCACTTACAACCAATGGGTTTCTTTCCCTTGGGTAAGGAAACCAAATCCCAAGTGCCATTGACATGTAAAGCCTCAACTTTCTTTCTCATTGCCAAAACTCAATTTGGATCAGAGGAGGCTTCAATATAAGAGGAGGGTTTAGAAAAGGAGGTTAAGGAAGAAAGGAATGAGAAATGAGGAGGAATTGAAGGAGATAAGAGGTTACCAAATTTATTGATGGTGCAGTCGGTGAAGGCCTGTATGTGCAATCATAATCAGTCAAGTATGAAGGAGGGTGATGCTGCATAGAGCATCGTCATAAAGGAGCAGGAGTAGGAGAAGGGGAAAGAGGGTGAGTTTCATAAGGTGATGAAGAAAATGAAAAAGAATGTGTAAGAGGACTATCACCAGATGAAGAAGGAAGCACAGGAGGAGGAGATGTTTCTACATGCAAAAATATATGATCAGGGTAATCATGGACAAGAGTTGGCAAAGTAGAGGATTGGTGTGAAATGTAAAGAAAAGGGAAATGGTGTTCATGAAACACTATATCACGAGAATGAAACACCTTCTTGGTTTGAAGGTCCAAAGCAACATATGCCTTCTTACCAAAGAAGTAACCAAGGAATACACAGGGAGAGACACGAGATTGGAACTTATCTCGTCCTCGTTTAAGGGTATTAGTAAAGGCAAGGCAACTAAAAGACCTCAAGAAGGTGAGATCTGGAGGCTTGTTGAACAGAACTTCATAGGGTGACTTGTGGTGAAGAGAAGAAAGGGGAGTTCTATTGATGAGAAATGTGGTTGTGAGAACGCAATGGCCCCAGTATTGGGGTGGGAGATTGGATTGGAAAGACAAAGCTCGGGCTACCTCAAGGAGGTGTTTATGTTTGCGTTCGACAATTCCATTTTGTTGGGGTGACTCAACACAAGAGGTTTGGTGAGTGATTCCCTGATAATCATAAAATTTCCTAGTAAAAACATCTCCAAACTCAGGTGCATTATCAGATTGAATGAACTTTATATGAGAATGAATTGAGTAACAACAAGCTTGTGAAAAGACTTGATGACAGTAAGGACATTGCTCTTATGAGATAACAAGAACAACCAAGTGCATCTTGAAAAATCGTCAACAATAGTAAGGAAAAACTGAAATCCATTATAGGTGGGAGTCTTGTAAGGACCCCAAGTATCTACATGGATCATGTCAAAAGGAGCAACAACACGACTAGTAGAAGAATGAAAAGATGTCCTGTTTTGTTTTGCCTTTGGACAGACTTTACAAATGTAAGAAGACTTAATATGATGAGAAAGAAAAGGAATGTGTTTAAGCTGGTCATAAGCAACATGACCAAGCCGACAATGACAAAGATCAAGGCTTTTATTGAAAGACTTGCAAACAGAAGAAGCAACATATGAAGATCCAACAGATGATGCATCAGTAGATGTTTTGACTGAAGAATCTAGCACATACAAGCCCATATCTTCTTTACCAAGCAAAATTTGTCT
The DNA here is from genome assembly GCA_037127255.1 of Persicaria tinctoria. NCBI lineage: Eukaryota > Viridiplantae > Streptophyta > Magnoliopsida > Caryophyllales > Polygonaceae > Persicaria > Persicaria tinctoria. Next base: position 9,882,888 of record JBANSL010000007.1, on the reverse strand, counting down.
CTTCGTCAAAGGGTCCTGAATGTAACATTCATTAGGAGTGAAAAAAACATTAGCGTGAAGAGCTTTGGTGAGTTTGCTAATTGATAAAAGGTTGAAACAAAATTTTGGCACATGTAGAACATTGTGCAATGACAGTTTGGGTGAAAAGATGAAGTACCGAGATGTTTAATAGAAGATTTGTGACCATTCGGCAAAGTGATAGTGGTAGCAGTGTTGGGTTAATGAATAGAAGTCAAAAGAGAAAATTGAGGGGTGATATGGTCGGTTGCACCACTATCAATGATCCAAGATGAGTTAAGACAAGAAGAAAGAAAGCAAGAAGCATTACCTGCCAAGAATGCGCAAGAGTTAGATGGTTGTGGTGATGAAACCTTACCCAATAGAGACATCAATTGTCCATATTGATCAGCAGTGAGAGAATAAGGAGCATCAGCAATAGAGTCTGCGCCAGAACTTGATGAAGATGTCTCCGACGACGAGTTTGCAGCATTATGAGCATTGCGAGGCTGAAAATTAGGAGGATAAAAATGAAGTTTCTAGCAGCGATCAATCGTATGATTGGTCTGTTTGCAGTGCTCACAAAGCAGGTTGTTGCGTTTGCTACCAGATGCTTTCTGACTAGAATTATTGTTGCGATGAGCTTTCTGCGAGCCAGAGGAACTCTGTTTGAATTGCTGAGAGGCGAGAGTGGTTGAATCAGCATCAACCTTAGCATCAGGAACGCCAAGAGTGCGTTGTTCCTCCTCCTGAAGAATCATCTGATATACCTCATCAAGCATCGGTGGAGGATTAATCAGAAGAATATTGCCTCGCACAGCAGAGTAAGACTCATTGAGTCCCACGAGGAACTAAACAACTTACTGATCATGAAGAATCTCATAAACGATAGCCTTACAACCACATGAACATGCCTTATCCTCAAGAAGAACCATATATTCATCCCAAAGCTTCTTGCGAGCAGTAAAATAAGTAGAAACTGGCAAATTTCCTTGAACGCAAGAACTCAGATCTCACTGAACTTGAAAAAGACGAGTGCGATTTGGCTTACCAAAACACGAAGCGAGTTCCTTCCAAACCTACAACGCAGATCTGCAAAAGAGGATTGATTCAGCGATGTCCTTGATCACGAAGTGATAGATCCAAGAAAGGACCATATTATTACACCGTTCCCATTGCATCGCTAGAACTGGATTTGTCGGAAGGAGGTCTACAGGTGTCGGTGACGAATCCAAGTTTATTCTTTGCAAGAAAAGAAACCTCGGCAGAACACCTCCATTGATGATAGCTGCGACCATCCAGGAGACTCGTGGACAAGACACGGTTGGGGTGGTTGGAATTGTGAAGATAGAGCTCACTCAAAGGATCGATCGGGTTGGGTGGGGGGAAATCGAGGATCAGAAGCAGCTTTGAACGCCATGGAAGAAGCGAAATCGAAGCTCAGAGATGCAGAAGGAAGAAGATGATCAAAACCCTAGGTTGATACCATGTTATAGTTGGTGAGCAAGAGAGAGTTTGTTATTTTGGAGGGAAAATTCTTATTCCTTATACTATACACAATTACAAGTATTTATAGACAAAACAACACACCAATGAGGGTGACCACACTCGTCAACAAACACCCCCTAATCGATCTCATGCGCCAAGCTCTCCCCGGGTTAAAGCATATTCGTATTGATCGGTATTGCCCACATGATTGCTTTAGCCTTAACTTCCTCCAATGAGGGTGACCACACTAGGCTTATTGTTTCTGCAAAGAAAATGTTCACCTCCTCGCCCCGATCAACAACACCCACCCCCACCCGACCCTCTATTTATCCGCCAATGCATCCTTAATTGTGAGGTTGATGAACGGCCTCGGAGGGGCTTTCTATTGCGATGGTAAGACAACCCTTGACTTTACTTACCCGGTCACCTTGATTTTCCTTGGCTCAACCTCAAGTTTACATTCCTCCTTAGCGCGGTCACAAACAAAGAGAGCAAGGCGAACATCCTCTTCTCTACCACACAGCTCGGAACAAGGCTCTAGGAAACCCCATTCAACTAAATCGATCATATGCTTTCATCACATCTAACTTCAAGATCATACCCTATCTTACCTCCGGCCCCTTTTGTTCTTCCCTTGGAGGGAGGCCGTTTCTCTCCAAATTTTATGTATATAAATAATCCCAATTATAATAATCCTCATACCATACAAAAGATGACTAAAAAAATATTTTCTTAAAGAAAATAATAAATAAATCAATATTATTTTTCGAAGATTTCCTTACACTCCGGGCCTTCTAGAAGATCATCAATCAGCTAGCTAGTATGACTTTCCATAAATCAACTCGTCATATATGCTTCTTAATCTCCAAGCAGAGATCTAGCTTCTTTAATTATAGAATCAAAATATTTTATCTTTCATATAATATTTTCACAATAATTCTCCAATTTCCATACACATTAAGGGCTCGTTTGTTTATGTAAGAGGAGAATGGAAATGTAATGTATTAAATTTTAGGATAATTTGCTAAAATGACCCTCATATCCGGAAGGTTTGCATGAATAACCCAATCCGGAAAAAAATTGCACAAAACTAGATATCCGGTTCAAGTTTCAACCGGCAGCCGGTGAGTCATGAAAGAGGAAAAAAAAAGGAAAGAGGGGAAAGGGGAATCGAGGGAAGAAGATGCCCAAATCCTCTCCAATGGAGGATGGATCCCACCAATCGACGACGACGATGGACGATGGACGATGGGGCAGCGATGACGTTGGGCAGTGGTGGTCTTCTTCTCCGAACCGGACCAGATTTTAAAGCCTCCCTCCTCGTCTATTTGTCGACGGCGACCGGAAGAAGTGTAGGGTCGTGTGCCCTTCAAAGCTCTCCCCTTTGTCATTTTCTCTTCAGCAGTCCGTACAAGGACTGGTATCGGCGAAGACGGAGGCTCGGCGCTTCGAAGTGTTGAGGATTTCATCGTTGTCAACTTCTACCGCTTAGTTTTCATCGAGGATCCCGAGTTCGAAGGCTCCTAGCATCTCTCCTTCTTGCAGGTTCCTCGATTCTGTATTATTTTCCTTCTTCTAAATTGAATTATCATGTGCTTACTACGGAGTCGAGGAATTTGAATAATTGGGGATAGTTGTTGGAAAGTTAGATTGAGTTCCTGAGAATGACAAATTAGGGAATGTTCGATTGAGTTCCTTTATGCAGGGTATGACGGGTAGGAAAACAATCTCTCTACAGATTTTTATGCAAGTGTAAAATTCACAGATCTTGCAACTGGTTCTCTGTACTAATTTGATCCTCAAACCACCAGGGGTGTTCTTGCAACTCCAGGATGTTAGAGATGTTAGAGATGCTGAATTTATAGACTTGATGCTTGTGCAATTGAATATTATTCTTACTTGATTTACATTAGTATTGAATAATTTGGTGTTGATTTGCTGTTTAACTAATAAGTAGCATGTGTAATTGTGCATATAGTAAGCAGCTGAACCAAACAATTCATAGTTTTGAGAATAAGCAAGTGTTGGTTTCCTGTTTAACTAATAAGCAGGTATGTCTAATTGTGAATATGTGAAGGCAAGGCAAGGCATGTGCTCCAAATCTGTTCTTGATATTTCAAAGGAGGTATCCTTCCTTAATTGATGATCATTTGAACCTTTTAGCATTAATTCATAGAATTTAGACGACACTCATGAAGCTTTTTATCTAATTTATGAGAAGTATGCATTACCATGGGTTGCTGATTCTTATTATCCCTTACATGAAACTGTTTATTACTGCATATTATAGACAGTATGAAATTAGTTACTAAAACTGATTTATAAAAGGAAATAATTATTTATCATAGATCTAATATGTATATATAACATGATTTTCAGCACTTCTGAATGAACTTCCATAATTATAAGGGTGAATTACATTTTTGGTCCCTAACATTTACCACTTGTTTCATTTTAGTCCCTAAGCTTTGAAACGTTTCAAAATAGTCCTTAATCTTTTTATTTCGTTTCACTTTAGTCCCTAACCTTTCAAAGGCTGTAAAATAGTCCCTAACTGTACAATTTTTATTTGTTTTAGTCCTTGATATTAAAATATTATTTGAAATAATTATAAAAAAACCACCCTAAAGTTATCATAATTTAAATAAAATCATCCATACAAAGAAAAATTATATAAAATCATCTAACTCTATAATTTTAATTTTGAAAAAATACTCGAACTATTTTAGTATTTATCATAAGAGCATATTATATAAAATTATCCATAATTTTTTTTCCCACAAAAGCTCTCATAAAATTTGTAGATCTTGTGATTAATTATAATGAGAGATGGTGGGATATTTTTTTCTTATTTACCAATACATAGATCCAATATATGTGTATTAATCCATTAAAATAATAAATTTGAATAATAAAAGAGATCTTTTTAAAAAAATCACAAAGTTGGATATTTGTTTTATAATTATTCTTTATATGGGTAATTTACTCATTTACATACATTAAAATAAACTTTATGGTGGTTTTTTTATAATAATTTCAAATAATGTTTTAATATATATTAGGGACTAAAACGAATAAAAATGTAAGGTTATGGACTATTTTACAACCTTTGAAAGGTTAGGGACTAAAATGAAACGAAATAGAAAGGTTAAGAACTATTTTGAAACGTTTCAAAGGTTGAGGACTAAAGTGAAACAAGTGGTAAATGTTAGGGACCAAAAATGTCATTCACCCTAATTATAATTAGATATTATGAAGCTTAATTGTGAGCTGATGACAATTGTCATTTTCCTCCTTTCTTTTATGTGAGAGAATTATCTTTTTTCCTTCTTTCTTTTATGCTAAGAGTCTTCCAAATCTAATAGCACTCAAGGTAATGATCCTTTTTACATGCCTCCCTCTGCTACTAAGTGACTGACAACTTTTACATATCCATGTACAGTTATAATGCAATAGAAAATGAGTGAATCACCTGTTAGGGGAACCTACTTAATAGCACTCAATGCACTAACCCGACTTGCTGACCAAAAAAAAAAAAGATAATGAGTGAATTCTTTGTTTGGCTGCATATAAGGAGCTTATTTATGCTTATAGAAGCAGCAGAAAAATTTGATGTTATGAAGCTTAATTATGAGCTGATGACAATTGATTCTGACACGTTTTGTTCTTTTTTTTGTCATAGGTCTCCATGGTGGAATCTTACTTGCACTATAACAAGATGTTTGTAGATTATAACGAGTTAAATCAGCTGCTTTATGTATGATACTCACTGCTCGCTTGTGTTAATCTTATGCTTCCCTACTCTTGACTGAATGTGACATCAACTCGTACTCCAATATGTAAAGCATTTTCCAAGGGTGAGAACATTGGAGAGATGTCACTGCAAAAGGGGAATGTGTAGGAAATATTGCAGACCTGGTAATTTGGAACCCTAAATTCAGTGGTGAAGGTTTTGCTCATTTAAATTTTGGACATAGGTCTTTCTTTGTTCTTCCAAAGTACTTCTAGCTGTTTGGATAATTTGTTTCTGGCTGTATGTTAATTTTGAAATCTCTGCTACTACTCTTGAATCTGACCAAGGAAAGGCATTATCACACTCACAGTAAGTGGAATTATTTTTGTGAGATTCGTGTAGTTTTCCTTGTTAAAAAAAATGCTCATATAGCCTATTAGCTCAATGGGAAAGCACTGTGGTCATACACAGAGATGTGGGTTCAATTCCTACATAGGCTTATTATTCATGAATCAATGTCGACTATCAACTTATATTTATAACAAGTCAAGCTTGCTATATCACCAAATTATAGGCAGTTTCATATCATAATAAATCAAAAGCCAAGACACTTCATCTTCTTGTTGAATTCATCATAAGATGGGTTTTTAACATGATAGATAATATGTTTGACATGTCACCTACGTCACTTAACATAGCAGTTAGAGTGAGCGTACTTACCCTAGAAATAATCCAAGGCTGAATTTGAAACCAAGTTCAAAAAAGAAGTTTAGCAGAAGGAATTCTGAATCATAAAAAAGGAATAGAATATGTATCAAATTCAGGTGTCAAGTAAAAAAACAGACGACGACCCATACATAGATGTCTGGTCCTATGCTATAAAATAGACAACAAACCTATGATACGTAGTATAAAATAACATGACAGGTAATGCTATTCACATGACAGTTTATACCCTTTAACATGACAGGTAATGCGATTTCTATTGATTTGTGTGAAATATGTAAATAAACGGCTGATTTGTGTAAAATCTTTATGATTTGGAAGTAGCTTGCACATATTTAAGCATAAAAGCCGAGGAAAAATCAATCTTTTGCGATTTCTATTGAAAGATGATATACTGAAAATTTTAATTTACAATAACTGCACTTCCTGCAAATTAACACCAAAGTCCTAAAAAAACTTCAAAGTGGTCACAACATACTTTCATTTCTTGGATAGACGAGTTTTGGTTCAAGAACACCAAGAACTTTTGGGTCAAAAAACATGTCATGTTAAAGGGCATAACCTGTATTGTTAATAGCATTACCTGTCATGTTATTTTCTTTCATTAAGGAGAAGAGGATCGATTCGCATCACCTGTCATGTTAAAGGTTATAACCTGTCATGTTAAAGGGTGTGAACTGTCATGTTAATAAATATACATGTCATGTTATTTTCTTTCATTAAGGAGAAGAGGATCGATTTGCATTACCTGTCATGTTAAAGGTTATTACATGTCATGTTAAAGGGTATAAATTGTCATGTTAATGGCATTACATGTCATGTTATTTTCTTTCATTAAGGAGAAGATGATCGATTCGCATTACCTGTCATGTTAAAGGTTATAACCTGTCATGTTAAAGGGTATAAATTGTCATGTTAATAGCATTACATGTCATGTTATTTTCTTTCATTAAGGAGAAGAGGATCGATTTGCATTACCTGTCATGTTAAATGTTATAACCTGTCATGTTAAAGGGTATAACCTGTCATGTTAAAGGTTATAACTTGTCATGTATTTTACCAAAGAAAATCATTTCCAGTTAGGATACTTAGGCGCAGGTATGGACGTTGGACATTCGACTCAAATCCAAATCTAAATAAATCTAGTTTGGTCTAATCTGTGTGCCCATATCTGAAACTACATATGCTGTTATTTTAATCCGATCCAGCTGCCCAGATTTTAGTATGTCCTGGAGTTTGAATCTAGTTCAGAATTGCATTTTAAACAAACGTACATAGAAGAAAAACAAATCATGAATTGTTATAAATACATGGAAGAAATACAAATCCTTCATGTAATACAAGGACTTCTACAAAGTGATACACAATCCTAACTTTCCAATACCCTATTCATGTCAATTTGGATAGTGTAAATCAGAGAGAGATTGGAGCTGACAACCTAAGCCTCTGATCTGCCAAAAGCGTTATTCCTCATCTGAGAAGTACAGTTTCGGGGATTGAGGGCTTGTCTGTAACTCTTCAAAATTGGCCATTGAAATGGATCTTCTGAGGACGTTCGATTCCTTATCGCTATCAACATCAGGAGTGCCTGATGCTGCTAATATCAGCATAAATGTGCCCCTTAATTCTAGTTGAACTGTCCCCTAGACAGTGAAGATCCGGTGGTGAGAGCGGGAGACACGGTATCCCCACAATCTTGCTTCGTATCACATGGGATGGACCGTTATCTACGCTCTTCCTTGCCTCTTGTCTGGACAACTCTGGGTGTGCATTCTTTTCATGATCCTGGGGACAAATACAAGATACAGTGTTATTACGACTTTGTTTTCTTCTTACATTTTTTTGCCGCCTAATAGCATGGAGAGTAAAAAAGGAAAACCCAACAATATAGCCCATAAGAATTAGTGAATCACCATATCTCAAATAAAATCTAAGCAATTATAAGATGGACACGTTATAGGAAGCATACTTTCTCAACTGATTATTCTGAATGATATTGTCTTCCATCAAGACCACGGGTATAAAGAAACTAGATAACATGAGGACAAAACTGAAATGAACGCCCACAAAATATATATATTCACCAAAATATACACACACACCAAAATATACACACACGCACACACATTATGCTTGAAAGCAAAAATAAAATGCACAGATATGCAATACATCCTGTCACATAGCACTTTAAGGGGTTTGAATGCCAATTTTAAAAACTTGAATGTATTGGAATGCAATGGGCAATTAGAGATTAGGTTTTAACTTCCTAAGTGTTCTTTCTACATGACGCTTACTTTAGGTTTACATGACACATACTTTAGTTTTACCTGACGCCCAATTTGTAAAGTTTAGGAATCATTTAGGGAGCAAGAATTGGCCAAACAGTTGATAACATTGACATACTTCAAACTACTCTTTGCATAATCTTGGTATAAAAATCACCATCGATGTACACAACTTCAATCAATTCAGAACCATTGGCCACTGGAATAAGAACTGCGTACTTTGAAATTGGAACAACTACACACATGATGATGCAGTTTATTGAATTAAGAATCACAACAATGACAGAAAACGCAGGGGGAAAGATCCTATCAATTTATCAAAGCATACACATTGCCACATGTGGGATCATGTTGCTTCTTTCTTTCTTCATCAAATTTCTTTTTGTATCAAGCATAAACATCAGATATTTATATCAAGATGGACATATTCAATCTTCACCAAGTTTAGAATGTAAAGAGTACCACTAGATAACAATCAAATTGAATTAAGATTCCATGGGAGATTGATTGCTATAAACCTTGAGATTAAGATTGCTCTAAATAGCAATCAAATTGAATTCCATGTTATAAAATTTCGTCTGAAAGAAGTACTGACATAGAGAGAAATTACCAAAGGAATTAGGAGGGACGAGGAGAGATATCATCGGCACCGCCATTACCACCCTCGCCGTCCTCCAAATCCTCGCTCTTCCTCTTCCTCTTGCCCATCACCCCACTCTTTTGCCTAACCTGAAATTATTTCAAATTCAGGAGCAACCAAATTCACTCAAATTCAGCCCTAACCCGCAATCTTATATTCAGTAGAGAGGAAGAAGAGGAGAGGAGTGGAGAAGAGTGTACCTGGAATTGAGTCGCGTGAAGGAGGAGAGGAGAGGAGTGATGGACTCGTTGGCCGCATCAAAGGCGTCTTCTTCCTCCTCTGCGCTCGAGCCCTTCCTCCGAGCCGGAGACCTATCGTGCCCGGCCGCCCGTCTCCGATCCCATTCCTTCTCCCTTCCCCTTCTCTCTCTCGCGGTGGCTCTCTGTGTGTCTCTTCACATGTCAGGAGCACCGGTCTTCTCTCTCGCGGTGGCTCTCTCTCTCTCTCCCTTCCTATGTCAGGAGCACCGATTACTCCAGGTAACTTTTACCGCCTGGGGTGCAATTTTTCCAAGGGGGAGGGTTAACCCTTGCAAATGTTTCGGATAGTGGGTTATGAGTGCAAAGTTTTTCGGGTCAAGTGTCATTTACTATTATTCCCTCTAAATTTTACATATAAAATGTATATGATCATCATTTTTTGTGAGTTTGGAGGAGATGGTTGGGGGATTATTAGCTCATCCTAGAGGTAGTTACCCTCCTTCAAATTAGGGAATAGAAGGGTAATAAATTTACATGAAATATTAGGGAAGAAGGAAAATAATTAGAATAGTGATCAATGAATCTTAATTTAAATATTGACTATATTTATAAGGTTAATCATTACATTTCTCTACCCAAAAATAAACGGGTAAGAATCTTCTTGGACCGATGCTCAAATTTTTTCAAGGACAACCTCTTTTTCCTACGTGTCACTTTTCCAAAGATGTTAAACATCTGCAAAGCATTTAAATAAACAATTCAAGTTTGTTATCGTAAAAATACATGAATTCCATCCTAAAGTATCTCATGGTTCTCTAACACAAACAATAGAGGGAAAGTTCTCAAAAAAACACATGAAAAAACAAACAAAACTAGAGAGATCGAGGGAAAGATCCATTTTCATATGTTTTTGTATTTTGGTGAAAATATATGTCGTAAGTTTTCTTTTTGGGTGGGGGGATCGTTGTTCCCAAAAAAAAAACACGAAGGTGTGTTGGTTAGAGTCGGGAAAAGCGATGTAAAAGAACTTAACAACTCTTTTGACATATTCTAAATGAAACTATCCTAATAATGAAAAAGCAAGTTTGCTTTATTTTTTTTAAAAAAAATAATAAAATAAAATAAATTTGACAGATGATTTGAGAGATTAAAAGGATTGACAATGGACAAATCATTATAAGAAAAAATGTGGAAGTCCGTTGGGACTCATGATCATTGTGATACATAAACCGAGAAAAGATTCCATCATAAAATCAATTTATAATAGAATGGTACGGCTGACTGATCCGGACATCAACGACAGGTTGATTTGGAAACACACCAAAAATGGGTTGTTCTCGGTTCGATCGGCCTATCATATGATCAGAGAGAAGAAGGAAGGAGAGGTCGAGAGGGCGGGACAGTCGGATCCGAGTGTCACAAGGAGAGCTTGGAATGCTCTGTGGCGTCTCAAACTCTTGCCAAAGGTCACATCATTAGTTTGGAGGGCGTCAAGGGAGGTATTACCCTGCAAGTGGAACCTGCACAGGCGCAAGATGGTGGAAGAGCCTTTGTGTGAGCTATGTGGTCGAGAGGAGACAGGGTATCATGCAGTTTTTGAGTGCCCTTATGTCAGAGCATTGTGGCGCCTGCAACCGGCTTTGGAAAGACGATGGCTCACGGGACAATCTGTCTTCGAAGCCTTTATACTTGTCTTCTCGAGTTGCAAGGAGGACGAGCGACAATTGTGGTCGATGATGGTCTGGCAAGCATGGGAGGCGCGAAATAAATTGCTATTCGAGGGGGTTCGTAAAGAGCCAAAACAACTAATGAGGAGGGTGCAAGAACTGTTAGAGGAATTCAAGAGGTACAAAGACCCGGCGGCACCAGCTCCAAGGGAACCCGCAAAACCAGGAGGGGAGAGGTGGAAGAGACCAGCACCGGGAGTGTTCAAGATCAACTGCGATGGATCGGTTTCGGCGGACGGAAGCGCAGGCATTGGTTTTATAGTGCGGGATGAAGAAGGCAACTTCGTGATGGCGGGACACAAAGGGGTGCAGGCCTCCAAGGACATCGAGGTTGTTGAAGCGGAGAGTGTGCAATGGGCATTAGCTCGGGTCGGGGAAAGAGGCTACATGCGAATTCACCTAGAGTCTGATTGCCTTAGTCTGATTACGAAGTTGGGAAGAGGATATGAGGGGCTGGGCACCCTGCGGCATATGGTTGACAAAATCCAGAGACAGGCGACAGGTTTTGCTTCAGTCGAATGGTCTCATTTAAGAAGGCGAGGGAACACAGTTGCACATGAGTTAGCCAATGTTAGGCCTATATTTGATACTCTGTTTTTTGATAAGGATTCAATGCCTCAAGCTGCTCTTGTAAGCTTGGCTGGGGATGTGAATGAATAAAAAGTCTTTGTTTGAGCTCAAAAAAAAAAAAAAAAGAGTAATCCACCAATTATTTTGAAACGAGATTATATATCTAATCTCTTCACGTATAAAACTATAAAAGAGATCAATTAAAAAAAAATCCATGGGGAATTACACTTAAGATCGATATTGACCCTAATATACAATAGTTTAGAAAGAGAAGTATGAAAGCAATTCTACTTTGTAAAACCGATCGAGCAATAGAGATCGATGGAACAAGGACTTAAAGTCTCCTACACGGGGAAGAGTCCAATGGACTATTTACTATGTGATTTTTACCGTATAAAATTTTACCTCCTTTATAAAAGGAGATGTCTTTCCATTTGGGAAAGTAAGAGAGAGAAAAAAAAGAGTGAGAAAGGGAGAAAAGAGAGAGATTTGGAGAGAAATTTGTATGCCCTTGTTCAGACCATTTTGAAGTGTCTCGATCGACGATCAAATGACCTTCGATTGGGACGATTTTCTGGTATATTGTTCACCTCATCATAGGCTTCATTTTGTACAGTTGGATCGTCGTTTTGAGCCTCCAATATCAGATCTTCTTTGATAGTGTCCTCTCTTGAGTTTGTTGATTTCCACCAATTGGGTGATGAAATTGGAGATTTGGCCAAGCTTGTTGATGCTTGATGATGTTGTATGCCTCTAGCTTTGTCTAGGGAAGATTGTACCCACTTGTTATTATTGATAGTGAAAGTTTCTGGCTCCCGTGGTTTTTTCCCCGTTTTAGGGTTTTCCACGTAAATCTGGTGTTCCTTGTGCTTGGTTATTTTATCTTCTGTTTGTGTCTGATTGTTGGTTTGGGTTGCTTGAGTTTGGCTCTCTGGTTTACAGTTCTTATCCATCCCGATTCTTGTGTGTTAAAAGGGGTTTGTCTGACGTCCCTTGCTTCCCGGCACAACAGACTGATATAAGAGCTTTTGGTTTAGGATGGAGGAAAAGAATAGTCTTTAGGGAATGATTGTGTTGAATTCGGGAAACTACTCATATTGGAAGATAAAGATGGAAGATCTTTTGTATGTGAAAGATTTGTATGAGTCGATTGTGTACAAAGAGATTCCAACGGGTGTCGTTGATGTTGAATGGAAGATTCTGAATCGAAAAGCGATAGCTACGATCAGACAATTTGTTGATGTGAGTGTGCTCCAGCATATTGTCAATGACACGAATGCTTATGAGTTAGTATAAGCTTGAAGGGATGTATCAGAGGAAGAATGCCCTCTACAAGGCGTCATTGATGAGAAAGCATGTGAAATTGGAGTACAAAGATGGTGAGAGCATTGTTGTGCATTTGAGCACATTTCAGGGCTTTGTGAATTAGTTAGCTTTTATGATCGACCACAAATTCCACAAGACACATGCCGACCACTGCGTGTTTGTGAAGAATTACGCCAAAGGCGACTTTCTGATTCTCTTGCTTTATGTGGATGATATGCTTATTGTTGTTCGGGATACCAAAAAGATTTCTAGTTTGAAGACTGCATTGAAGAAGTCCTTTTCTATGAAGGACCTTGGCCCTACAAGACAGATTTTGGGTATGCATATTACCCGTGACAGAAAGAATCATAAGTTGTGGATATCACAAGAAAGATACATTGAGAAGGTGTTGCAAAGATTCAACATGGACAAGGCTAGACCCGTGAGTTCTCCACTTGCAGTGAACATGAAGCTGAGTTATGATCAGTGTCCTACAAGTGAGAAAGAGAAACAAGAGATCAAGAAGGTGCTTTATGCTTCGGCCGTTGGTAGTCTGATGTATGCCATGGTTTGCACTAGGTCAGACATCGCCTATGGAGTTAGGGTTATCAGCAGGTTCATGAGTAATCCTGGAAATGAGCATTGGGCAGCTGTGAAATGGATTCTCAAGTATCTCAGAGGCACTTCGAGAGTGTGTTTATGCTTTGGTCCTGGAAAACCTATGCTTGATGGTTTTACAGACGCAGACATGTCAGGTGATATTGACACGAGCCGATCCACATCTGGATATCTGATTACATTCGCAGGGGGAGCAGTCTCATGGCAATCGAGACTGCAGAAGTGTGTTGCTCTGTCAACGACATAAGCAGAGTATTGCAGTTGAAGCTGGTAAGGAGCTTATTTGGATGCGAGACGTCCTAGAGGAGTTGGGAGTGGAGCAAGCTAGCTACCCACTCTATTGTGACAATCAGAGTGCCATCCACCTTGCCAAGAATGTCGTCTACCATTCTCGAACCAAGCACATCCGGAGAAGGTATCATTAGCTTTAAGAAAGAGTACAAGATGAAGATTTTGAGCTCATGAAGATCCACACAAATGACAATGGATCAGATATGTTGACGAAGACTTTGTCAAATGAGAAGCTCATCAAGTGCTGCTCAAAGGCGGGCTTGCTCAAGCCCCCCATATAGGATTGAGGGGGAGCTATGTTGGGTTCCCTCCTATATTGGGGAACAGTCCCAATAGACTATTTCCCATGTAATTTTTACCATATGAAGTTTTACCTCCTTTATAAAAGGGGATGTCTTTCCATTTGGGAAAGTAAGCGAGAGAAAACAAAGAGTGAGAAAGGGAGAAAAGAGAGAGATTTGGAGAGAAATTCGTATGCCCTTGTTCAACCCATTTTAAAGTGCCCCGATCGATGATCAAACGACCTCCGGTTGAGACGATTTTCTGGTATGTTGTTAACCTCATCATAGGCTTCATTTTGTACGGTTGGATCGTCATTTTGAGCCTCCAATATCAGATCCCCTTTGCTAGTGTCCTCTCTTGAGTTTTGTTGATTTCCACCAATTGGGTGATGAAATTGGAGATTTGGCCAAGCTTGTTGATGCTTGATGATGTTGTATGCCTCTAGCTTTGTCTAGGGAAGATTGTACCCACTTGTTATTGTTGATAGTGAAAGTTTCTGGCTCCCGTGATTTTTTTCCCGTTTTGAGGTTTTCCACGTAAATATGGTGTTCTTTGTGCTTGGTTATTTTATCTTCTGTTTGTGTCTGATTGTTGGTTTGGGTTGCTTGAGTTTGGCTCTCTGGTTTACAGTTCTTGTCCATCCCGATTCTTGTGTGTTAAAAGGGGTTTGTCTTACGTCCCATGCTTCCCGGCACAACAATTACAGTGTGTATGTGATCTCATATATGTAATACATAATAACATAATGTGTAACATAATATTATATATATCATTACAATATTATTATTAATATTAATTATTATTATTATTATTATTATTATTTATTGTTATTATTATTATTATAAACTTGCTTCTATTAACCAATTACTATTTACAAGAAATTAGTGGGTAGCCGAGATACTATCTGGGCACCCACTCCCTTAGCGATAATAAAACCGAGTCTAGTAAAAATATAAGCTGCAGCACGAGCCCCCGTATTCTGAGATACGGAGAATTTCTGAATCCGCTTCAGCAAGGCAACCACATCTGTATCTAACTCCCCCAACGAAGAGAAGGAGAAGGGTAAGAAACCATAACCAGCCGCCATGCACAAATCCCGATACTTGACACACTTACACTTAGCAACATCAACAACAGCACGACCGTGCACAAAGTCAGACATCCCTGACTGAGTCGGGGGGGGGGGGGAATCTTGTCAAATCAACACACACATCCCGCCCCCTATCCCAGGAATAAAGGAGCAAATCCGCCGGACGAATGGGCTTATCATGCCCATCAACCAAACCGATATCAACCTCCTTACCGGCAGAAATCCCGGACCTGTAGCAAATATTCAATAAGGTGTCGCGAACGAGGTTATGTCGATGTTTAATTCCCACAGTACCAACACAGGACACAACATGATCACCGTAGACATCACTATCAAAGACTCGAGAACAAGCGGGACAGGGTCTGGACACCGTGAACAACGGAACTCCCAATCGATAGCTAAGCACACTACGATATGTTCTTCCATTCATAGTCTGCCCCAATCCAGAAATAGGAACTGCACGCAACCAATCAGATGAGTGAGTACCCTGCTGAGACTTCCATAATGCCACATGTCTATTATTATTATTATTATTATTATTATTATTATTATTATTATTATTATTATATATGCAAGACGGAACCGGGACGGGATTCACTGTTTTTTTTCGAAATCCCACCAAGATCGGGACGGACTCGAAATTTGCGGGATTTGTGTCTACCCCTAAGAATAACGAGTCAAGTATTTGCCATGCATCCAAGGAGCCAAGCAGGTGATGGAAGTCCAACTCCGGTTCTTCTTCTCAGCTGAACCCGGTCCAGGCAATCCAAGTGAGATCGAGATCCAGATCCCTAAACTTTACAACTTCTTTATTAAGCTATTTAAAAAATTCAAAGTGATTTACAACTACTTGGTTTATAAGAATGAAATATAGTAATCAATATATTGGTCACGATTTCAAATTCTCTTCTCTATTATAATTTATAATAACATAAGTTGTTATACTATCTCCGTCCAAAAATATACGTCTTTTTACTATTTATACACGTTTTTTAGGAGCTAAAACCTATATAAACTTTTTTATTAATTTTTTATAATAATTATAAACTTATTTATAATAAGTTTGTGATTATTAAAAAATATTTTATATAATTTTTAGCTCATAAAAAACGTAGAACATGTATTTTTGGACGGAGGGTATATATAGGGGTACTTTTTCTAATCTATACTATATATATAATTTTGGGTTTTGCCCTATTAATTGCACTCATTAAATTAAAAAAAACCCAACCTAATATATATCTAGCATTACTTTCAAAATTCAAGAAATTATTATAGCTTATAGGTTGTATACTAAGTTTTGGTGCAAATTATCAAGGGTTCAAATCCCGTTACCTACACTAATTTTTGTTTTTTTTTCTAACTTTTTTTTTCTTTTTATATATAAATAGTTAAATTACCCCCATTACATATAATATGGAGCGAAACTAAAATATTCACCACCGATTAGTTGTAGATTAGTTTTATATTATTATTTTTTTTCCTAACTTTTCCCCTTTTTTTTTTTACATATAAATAGTTAAATTACCCCTATTACATATAATATGGAGCGAAACTAAAATATTCACCACCGAGTGGTTGTAGATTAGTTTTATATTATTATTATTATCTATATATAATAATATATATATATATATATATATATATATATATATATATATATATATCAAGAAAAGTTGTGTGCAAGCCTCATAAATGCGTACTTAATTATTTCTCCAATTATTATTATATAAAAATTATTATTCAAATGATCAATATTCATGTCGAAAACTTTTTATCTTCTGCCTTTAATTAACGTATACAATAATTAAAAATTAAAAAAAAATACAATTAAACAAGACTTTTCAGTTTTCACCTATTTAATTAGTGACTTGTGAGATACATTATCATAAATATTTGGGAGACCCTTCATTTGAATTCAAAGGCAAATTTCGTTCTATATAATCACTCACATCGTTTTTTTATTCTTCGTATCTGACATGGATTTTTTGATGTATGATTATGACAAAAAAAATTTGTCCTTGCAGAGTAGTCGGATAATTGAATTGTGGGTTATGGATTTTAGAACTGCATATGTGCTTTGATGAATGATCTACAAATCACCGTTGAAGATTCGGAGGATATCGGAGCAAAGCACTTGGATCACAAGGCTGAGAAAGGTGCGTACGTTTGCCCTTGCTTTGTTCTACCTTCATTAAAATATATGCTCCTTCCTTATATTTTACGTACACACCCTTCTATTTGTGATATTTACACTACATTGCACTTGCTTATATAAAATATTTATAAGAAAATGTTAAAAAGTGGGATCAATTTTCTTTTGGGTGCCAAATTAATAAGTACGTAGTATTGTTCTTGACAGAACCTCAACAATTGAATGTTTATTATATAAATGGATCATCAGTAGTATAATTTATTTGTAAACCTCAACAATTGAATGTTTATATGCCATTTCGATGCATTTTTTTTTGTCAACAATTTTATGTGCATGCATATGCTAATTTCATTTAGCTCCCCCTTTTCTTTTATTTCCAATAAAAAAATATATTAATATAATTATTTAATAAAATTTATATCCATAGTTAAAAATAATGTCTTTGTCTATATAGTTAGATATTCATATAGAAGATATAATATTAAATCTACGTACATGCACAATGCAAGAACATATATATGTTCATAATAAATACAGCTTATATTTAAATATAATATGTAGATAATTAAAATTATGCGTATATATTATACTTAAATCTTATATCTATATATCTATATACAATATAAAGCTGTATTTTTCCAGGGCTTTTTATTTTCCATTTTTAATTCTACAATATAAATGGTTATCATCCAAACTCAATAGATTGTCCGACCCATTATTATAGCTAGCCTCAAGCCTTATTTTAAAATCAATTAGTTTAATTTTCTCTGTATTTTGTAAAAAGTTTAATTTACCTCTTTTTATTTATTTATGAAAAGATGTCTAATATATAATTTTTGGCGTTTTTTTAATTCAATTGGAAAATTATTTTATAATTAAGTAGATATATAAAAGAATCTTTGATAATTAATCTAAAATAATAAAATTAAAGATTGTAATAATAATAATAATAATAATAATAATAATAATAATAATAATAATAATAATAATCATTTATCTACATATATAAGATTGTTTTTTTTTTCAATTTAATGTTTGTTTATTAAATCAATTTCCAAGGCCAATTCTACTTGACCTAACCTATGTAAAGAATTCAAAGAGGCATTTCATTTCATCTCTAAAAACAACGTAATTACAAAAAAAAAAATCAATAACTACATAGTAGTGTATTAGTCTACATCCACTCACCCTTTATTACAATCTTATCGGTTTTCCAATATTGAAACATAAAGAATTTGAATAGTCACGTCCCTACAATTACTCTAATAACATCAATTCATCAATGCTAAATGATTTTCAACTCTATATAAACGTGTTTATTGGGAAGTTTTTCAACTTCAAATCTTCCAAAAAATCATTCATAATTTTTACAAGCTATCGTTTTTTTATGCCTTTCATCAATTTTATTCTATTGTTAACTAAATCAATTTGCAGCTTAATTAGATTAACTATTATTTTGATATTTTTACTAACTACTTTTTTTTGTTTTTTGTTTTGTTGCTAGATTTTGTTACCAAATGCAAAGAAAGCATCCAAGATGAATTGCAACAATTGTTTTGGGTAATACATCCTAACTCGGAAAGTCGTTGCAACAATTGTTTTGTTTTTTGTATGACTACCGTATCTATATCATATGTGCATGTGTTGTTTCTATAATTTGAACATTATTGTTATATTTTTCTAAGCTTGAGCTTAATTTTATATACATTATTGCTAATTTATACAAGTGTTAGATATTATTGCTAATTAATTGATTATTTTTATTATCAGTTCTCTCATTTAATTCTTCAAAAAATGGCTTAACTTCAAATTAACTCAATATAATATAGTTTTCCATATATGTTATTATTGATCAATTCATATAATTAGTATAACATCCATATATTTTTATTTTAATTGAGTTTGCTCAATATAGATAAAATAAATTCAAATGTAAAATATATGGTTCATGATAATTAAGCACATATAAGAGCTTAGTTGAGGCTTTGGGGCCTAATTATAATAAACTTAATTTGTTCAAGAATGAAGGTAGGTATGCATGAGGCATGTTTACAAATACCTATAATTAATTCTCTAAGTGGCCGGATGATATTGATTATATATGTGAGAGACATGCTTACTAATTACTACTGTATATATCTACTCCGTATGTTTTTACTCTGTAGTATTGTTTTAGTTCTAATATATATGATATTATTTTTCACATTCACATTTGAAGTAGGTAGGTTGAGAGTCAATGAACATGTTAGAAGCTTTGGTATTAAACTTGCAAGCTAGCAATGAACATAAGAGTGAATGAACAGATCTACATGTGTACAAGCTAAAAAAGAGAGTTTTGCATCTTATTATTCATTTTTCAAAATTAATATATACCAAAGAAGAGAGATTTTAAAATTAAATCAATTAAATGGTATTAAAGTACATTATTATATCAATATCAATAAAAATTAATGTCAAAGCGCATGTGTAATAAAATTTTGATTATATTTAATATTAATGAAAAATAAATAACACATAAATAAAATATTGCATAAACAAATTACATTTAACGGGCCAGACATATCTAATAGAGTATATTAGCTAACTAAATGAGCAAACAACGTAACTAAAACATGTCCCGTGCATCGCACGGGCATGCTCACTAGTTAGAATATATATTTGGTAGTAAGTGAACATCAAAGGGCTTTAAATGCTTATACCATATAGTCTCTATGCAATTAACTTAATTAATGCTCTTTTGGCTACTGAACTAATAATAATTTAAAGGATGGACTAAAATGGGTTGGATTGTTGGAATGTCCCTTTCAAGAACGGTGTCCTCTAGTCTTACCCACTGTCTTAATTTAGTCGTATCCTTGTAGAAACTTTCTACTTGTCATCTGATCTTGGTACGTTATTTGTCTACACACATATTGTAATGATGCTAGTCACGTTACTAGCTTAGATAGCTCGATACCTAAAGTTCAATTTAAAATTCAAGTGTGACAAATTCACACCAAATGAGAAGATGAAAAGATTTAAGAGTGGTGAGACAAATATGATAAGAAAACCCAAGAAATAACGTCCTTTTTGCGTTCTGAGCACTTGATTTAATATAATTTTTTTCCCTCTAGTGCACATGTGAGAAAAGATAGTGAAATCCTCAAAAGATGTTGCTCCGAGTTTGATAGGTACTTTTGTCAAGAGCAAATACGTTCCTCATTCTCCATACCACATCATCGTGATCCACCATGCATTTCCAAAGAAATCAGGTCAATCTACATCCCACTAATACTTCATTGAAAAAGTTGTTACTTTTCTGCAACTCCGTTCAACACTCTCCTTCTTCAAGACACCTACCTTAACTTGAAGAGAGTAAGTTGGTGGTGTTGGCTAAAGCACGCCATTACACCCACTCAAAAAATCTGACTCGAGCATGGTCCAAGGGTTGGGACCAAGGGTTGCTTCTTCATTCTCTCACAACTCTATCAACGTACCTAGTGCAACCTCCCCTTGCTAATGATGACAATGACAGTACTAGGGTTTTCCTCCATCCCAAATGAACTCTCTATCTCCCTCTCCCGCCAAGAGAACTTGAAATAAGAGTAGGAAAAGAAAAACTTACTTCTAGTATGTTCGATGTCGATTTGGTTAAAAGAAAACTTGAAGTCTGTAAAACCAATAATTGCAAGAAAATTGAAAAAGATGGGGGCAAGAACAAGTTTTCGAGCACAAGAGAAGTGAATGTTTTTTCATCTTCTTTCCTCCTTTTATAAGAGAAGAGATTTAGAGAGGCGCCAGAGCATTTTCTACAATAAGGCAAAGCAGTGGCGGATCTAGTGTATGAAAGCTAGGTGAGCGGAAATGCTTTAGTCATGACAAAGAGAAAAAAAATTAACTAGCCAAAATACAATTATTATATACTACCTCATAAAGAAATACAAAATAAATTCAAGATTTATCAATTATAAGAGTTACGAAGTATTTGACATTCATAATAATAAATAGTTCCATGACAAATAAAATATGATCAACGAAATTGCGCTCTACGATCTCCCGTCGACTCGAAATGGTCAATGACTTCCTCTGTGTCAATAGTGTCGACGTATTGTTTTTCAATATGGAGCATCATACAACCTGAAAGATATCTTTCTTCCATCTTGTTTCTGAGCCTGGTCTTTATAATCTTCATTGCTGAAAATGCACGCTCAGTAGTTGCAGTAGAAACAGGAAGTGTCAAGACCAAACGAATCAATCTATCAACCAGGGGGGAAATTTGTGCCAAATCTGTTTCAACTAGACGTCTACACAATTGTGCAAGGCTTGATAATTTCTGAAAATCATTTCCCAAAACTACTTGATACTTGTAATGCTCTAACTGTAATCTCAAAGCTACTACCTCAGATGTCTCAAAGTCCGCCGGATAAAACTTCTCAGCAAGCTTGCAAATCTTGTCAATGTCGAACTTCTTGAATAGATTTTTTGGATCCAATGAAGAGCTCAGAATCAGTAGCTCCATAGTTTCCTCGGTGAACCTATCATTCAACTCTATCATCTGAACATCTATTATCACATTAAAAACATCAAAATGATAATAATGTTCATTTGTAACAACATTACGTTGCTGACAACCACGACCTGTGCCCATTGAATAAGCTGCATCCATACTAGGCATTTCGAGACCATGATCTTCTCCAAATTTTAAGACACTTTCCAGAAAACTATCCCAGCCATCATCTCTCAAAGCTTGAAGAAGTGCTTTTGTACTTGAAACCATATTCATGGCATTAACAATGTCTTGTGACTGTTTTTGCAAGGCTTGAGAAAGTAAATCAGTAATTCCCATTACTTTGTTGGTGAGCAACAAACAAAACACAAAGTCAAATGCCCTTAATGCTTTAAGGTATCCCTTTGCATCACCTCTTACACTTCCCATGAGATCTTTATCAGTCATCATGCTTTGAAGAAGTTGAGTAGTTTCCTTATATACATGGACTAATGTACTAACGGAAGAAAAATGAGACCCCCATCTAGTCATACCTGCTCGCTTCAAGCTACGGATTTGGTTAAGCCCTCTTCCTGTTTCAAGATCTCCAGTAACTAAGTTTTCTTCAATTTCTGCCTCTTGAATATCTCTTAACTGATTCGTACGCTTTGGTGAAGAGCCAATGAACCCCACAATGGAACTTAGCATCTGAAAGAACAATTGCATATCATGTACATCTCTAGCACATGCATTCAAAGCTAACTGCAATCGATGAGCAAAACAGTGAACATAATAGGCATATGGGCAATCTTCAAGGAATAATGTTTTCAATCCATGAAATTGACCACGCATATTGCTAGCCCCATCGTAACCTTGACCACGCAGATTTTGTATTGGGAGATTGTTTGTGGAAAGCACATTACATATGTGCTTCTTCAGATTAGCCGAAGTAGTGTCTTCAACGGTTAAGATATCAAGAAACCGTTCTTGAAGAAATCCATCTTCATCAACAAACCTTATAATAATGGCCATTTGCTCCCTGTGAGATACATCAAGCGATTCATCAACTAAGATACAAAACTTGGCATCTCCAATTTCTGCACGAATTCTACCTCGGACTTTGGTAGCAATTATATCTAGGATCTCCTTCTGAATCGATGGTGCAATGTACATCGCGTGCTTGGGAGCTTTATCAAGAACAACTTTCGCAATGTCTTCATTCAAATCTGCAAAAGACTTTATCAACTCAATAAAATGTCCTCTACTAGCAGAGTCAACAGATTCATCATGGCCTCTGAAAGGCAAGCCTTCCTTTCCAAGAAACTTGACAACTGCTATTGTTGTCTTCAGACGCAACCTATTCTGCCTTATCATTTCTGGCAGTAGTTTTTCAATCACTCTATCAATGTGCTGAGAAGTTTCCCGTAAGCTGCTCCACTTTTGAACATTATATTGATGAGTTGAATTCACTTTCCCCACATGTTGTACACAAATTCCTTTATTCCCTGCCAACATTCTACTCCAATTGCAACACCCTTCGATAGTGAATAAAGGATGTTTTGGTGGATTTTTCTCAAAAAGAAAGCAAGGAAAAGAGAACGCTTTGTCTTTGGCTTCTGAATACTCCATCCAAGGGAAGAGTGTGAACCACCTATATTGAAAACGACGATTATTACGTCCATCAAAGGTTTGTGGATAACTTTGTAGCTTGGGTTGACAAGGTCCCATAAGGATGTACTGTCTCCGGATATGATCCTGTTGATTCACTGGAAATGTATAAATCATTTCACGCAATCCAGGATCAGCTTGGATACGAGATTCAGGTGTATCATTAGCTACAACTGGAGGCACACTTTTATCATGTTCTGATGGAGTTTCAACTTCATTAACTGGCAAGGAAGAACTAGAGATGGGAGTCTCTGATGCAGGTAGTGTTGAAGTTCGAGTCTCTGATGCAATTGGTGTTGAAGTTTGATTATTATCATCTTTCTTATAGAATGACAAAATATTCTTCAATCGTTTGGGTTTCGGATGATCGGACATCCTATTGAATCAAAAGTAACAAAAAAAATATAAACAATAAAGTATATAAATTCATTCGGGTGATGTTGTATTAAAATTGATCACTCGGTAAAGTAATATATGAGCATAAAAAAATAGATGATATAAAAATACTAATCTCGTCTCAGTGTCTACAATCAAATTCTCAAACAATTCAAAACCCTAATTTAGTAAATTAGAAATTAAATAAAGAATAATTAGAAGAAGAGTAAAAAAACATACCTCACAAATTAGATTAAACGATTGAAATCGAAGTTTGACAAACGTCGAAAAAAACGTGTTGCGTAGGCTAATACTACCGAATCCTTTTCTTTAGCCGATGCGTGCGTGGAGAGTAGAACTTGGAAGGAGGGTTTGCCGTGACCGTGAGGAGGCTATTTGATTCCATTATTCCAAATATAAAAAAATTAAAGCTTCTGAATTAATGTCTTTGCCTCTTTGGGCTTTTGAATTAACATGTCTATGGACTATGGGCCTTAAATTCATAAACCCCACTCCACCAATACCCACCTAACTTAAATTCCACCCAACAAAATTTTTTTTTTTACATTGCCCCAAATTTTTTTGCCCAGCCACTGCTGGGTTTGCTTCCCCTTCCCTCCGCCACTAAGGCAAAGCATCAACCCCATTGGCCTCAAGCAAACTAATCCGAAGATGAGATCGAGGATGGTGTAACAATCATATGTTGCATTATTACAAGCTAGACACTTAAGAAGGAAAACAAGAAAGTGACTTACTCATACTACTTTTGGGAGCAAATCACCCCATATCAAAAGAATCGTGGTAAGTATGCTAGGTGGGTTGTGATTGTACCAAGAATATCCTAGCCACATGTATCATCATGTGAAGATGATCGGGTCTCTTCTTGCTTATAATCACCAGTCGCTCGCACAATACTGTCCAATGTGTTGTGTATCATAAACTATAGGTAGTGTGGTCTTCCCTTCTGTTGGTGTGAGTAGCGCTAGCTATAATGCTTTTTTTTGTTTTTGTTTTATATGAATGTCTGGGGCTGCTAGAACCTAACTAAATTTCATGGATCTTGAAGTTAAAAACCATGTAAATCTCTAGTAGCCACCACTCTAGATATGATTTGAACTAGGGACCTTTTGGCACTACGCGCAAACCTCTAACTATAGCTGAACCAACTCATGATGGCTATCAATGCTAGAATGTTGATTGTACAAAGAGTGAGTCATGTGTTGGGGGGTGCACGAGATCCACACGATGATGTGCACAACCCAATCCATTTACCTAGTAGGGATAGGACACGTTCTGTCGTTGTTCAACCCGCTTGCCTTGCATAAATGTGATGAGCATACCATATATATATACGGATACACCCATCCAACTTTCCTTGCATTCTCAGTTTACTATGTCTAAAAGGGTGATATTTAGTTGAAGCAATTTAATTTATTTCAAAAGAAGTGTTTGCTTATGTATCAATTTGATCAATGAAACCTTTCAAAAAAAAAAGGAAATTGTGCATCTTAAACTTTGTTTGAAAGCTTAAATTTGATTTTATTTGAACAATTTTACCAACTGGAAGAGAGAATTCTTTTTCTAATGAGAAAGTTGTTTTATAATGTAATCAATATAACATCATGTCACACATTGGATATAATAAGGTTATGAGTGATTTACAAAGTAATTCAGGTCATATTCATGTTACAAGAGCTCTTCTTTCAAGCTTTAAGTAAGGAAAACGGACCTGAAAGGATTATGTAGCATGTGTTGATGCCTCTTAAGACCTTGAGTTGTATAGATGGTATCATAGTAGACTCCAACAATATGCTCAAGATGCCCATATAGTATACTTTTCAAGGATGGTTGTTATCTTGATACAGACTTAAAAAAGACCAATTAGAATGACCTAGTGTTCATGAAAAATACATAAAGAAATTAAACAAGATTGGTGGCTAATTGTCTTCAAGGTGCTTAGAAAATCTTAACACAACTAAAATTACACAAACCATGATGATACAACATGAAACAACAAAATTGTGAAAAAAAATATATATATATGTCATGTATCAATTGGCCTTTTGCCCTTTATAAAATACTAGACATGACATAATTATTGTATATTTTTTCAAATGTAAAAGATATTATATTATAAGTAATTCTTTCATAACAAATGCAAGAAAATGGCATTTGCATTAATGGTTTGTTTTCTTTTTTTTATATACAAGGCAAGATTTTGTGAGGTGTCAGACCCTGTTAACACACCTCTTAGTGGTATCCTGTCTCTTGATGTGATGTGAGAGCTCCATGGTCCATAAAGTGTATGAGATGAGTCACCTTGTCTGAATGCTTTGTTCTTTTATTTGTTATTAGATAAGGTTTGATTCTCCATTTTCCCTTTAATTTTTTTCCTTTTCCTTACCTTTATTTTATTCAACAACGTCTCAATATATTTCGCACTAAAGCAAGGTCAAGGGTAGGGGGAAAGCCATAATGTATGCACATTTACCTCAAGCTAGTGGAGAGGATATTTTCATTTTTCAATAGACCTATATACCACAATACCAAAAGGAAAATGGATAAAAAGTAACTGAAAAATCAACAAAGGTTGAGCAACGCCAAGTCGCCAACAAAGCAAATAAAGACAAAAGGAAAAAGCAAAGTCTTCTACAACTTCAATTAAGCTTTTGTAAACAAGCTTACACCTTACCAAAACTACGAATGAATGCAAGTAGTCAAGCTTCACGCCAAGTACATAGCAAGTCATTTCTTTTTTCCTTACTAACATAGTTCTTTGGACAATATATCGACAACTTCAATATTTCTTCTTGAAGCTTCTTTAACTCTCCAATAAATATTTGCCTTTTTTTTACACGAGGAAGATGCTTTCTTCCATTGAATTAAGCTACCATATGTAGCTTAGGATACACATTTTGCTCCAAACAAAGATCTTCCTAAATTATGGAATAAAATATTTTATCTTGCATAAAATATTTCAAACTTAATTATCCATGAATATAGACATTTTTCATACATAATAATATCTTATGTATCTTTCAAATCATTCGTGTACATGACATTATAAGAAATACATGCAAAATGCATGTGATGGAGCGGTTGGAGCCCATCAAATATCTCATCCCCATTCACTATAGGTAGGAATAGCTTCACAAATCCTTTGAGAACATTCTTCTATATAATTTAGCTTATCTTCCTAAAACCTTTCATTCTTTCTTAATTTAAAAGTCAATCCTGTCTAAAATATGCATGAACATTCAACAAAGATATTAAATACCTATAATTTACAATCACCGAAAAACATGAGTTTCTTATGGATCTTGGATACTATGACACTAAAACATGAAAACTGATTTTTTTTAAAGAATTTTTTTACTGAAAATCATCTTGTCAATAATATTTATATTAAAGATATCATCCTTAAAATATGTGACTTTTACACAACCACAACAAAATAAAAATTATAAAAAAAACAACTTGAAACTTTATTTCTTTCAAAGAACAACCCATGACTATTTTTATATTTAAAAATGCTAAAATTTCATTCATTTAGTAGTTGTGTTGGTAAAAATAGGGAAAGTTAAAATTTAACATCTTTTACAAATATAAATTTTCATTCATTTTTTATGTAGTTGTTTTAATTTAACGGTCTAATGAACTCGTAATAATCATCTACATATACGTGGATACATATCCATTGACTTCAATCAACTTCTCTCTCGAAAGTATGTTTTTGTACTTAGAAGTTAAAACATTCAATACTCAACATTATGAATTGAGATAATGTTTATACTGTAAAGAGAATCAATGATGATGAAAGGTTGATTGAGCAGTTTGAAAATTAACCTATTTTTATTGAGGTATATTTTTGAACATTTATATTTGGTTAAAACTTTCATGCTATTATATCTCTTATCTATTCTGACATATACATATACTTGCTATGTGGACTATTATAGGATGAAGATCCAGAATCCCCTTCTTCAACTTGGGGCTCTTTCCAATACTTCTTCAAACATTGTGCTCACCCCAAAAAAAAGCGATCACATGAGACTTTAGATGATTAGAATAAAACTATGAGTGATGAATTAAGAAAGTTGTCATCAAAGTTGAGAAGGGTGTCTGATTTGTAGAATTCAATCTTTTAATGTTGATGCGGGACCATCCAAGACACCTCCGGACACACCTATACTTGAGGATGGACCTATGATTCGAGCTCGTGAGAATGTTTTCATCCTCAAGAGGAAGAAGAAGGCTCCACCATGGGAGAAGGTCCAAAGGTGCAAGCTTGATGGTCGTTCGTTATTAGATTCGTTCAGCAGTTTGACAGCTTTTCGACGTCTCAGGAAAATGAGTCGTACGGATTCAATATTAATCGGAATTGATCGTGCTATACCTTTTCGGAACGAGGATGAAGAGATCTACAACTTTACTGTTGAAGGTTTTTCCAGATTCGACATGGAGCTTGGCTGAAAATCACATTCTTTGCAAGCTGTCACTTTTTGCGCGGCCGTGCAGGTAGGTGCGCGGGTGTGCGGCGTGGGCGCGCGGGCGTGCAGCTCTGGGCTGTTGAATGCTGGCCATTGAGCCTTATGTGCTCACGTTGGACTTGGTTAAGTTGTTAAGTTAGAAAACTTAATTAATTGTGTTATTTTTAAGTTACTTTTAGGTTATTTAAATAATTCCTTTTATTTATTATCTTAATTAGTAAATCAGCTCTAGATTATATATTGACGGCTGATCCTTCCATTGTAACTCAGACGTCTCTTTTATGAAAATTTCAGTTTGTGTGAAACACAATTGAGAGAAAGTCAATCGACTCGAAGCGTGGCTCGTCGATTGCAACTATTGGTATAGATCTTGTTTGGTTTGTTTTGAGTTCGTCAACCTCGCGAGAGCTTGGTGATCCAGTTAATCACAAGTCCCCTCCTTGTGCCTCCAAGTTGTCCACTTGGTTGTGTAAGGTTGTAGAGGCGGGCTTTATAGTCGTTGGTATTTGGTTCCTACCCTCTTAGGAGGCTTGGGGTTTTTATCTCGTTCTATTTTAGTTCGAATCACCCATCTATCGGTCTTTAATTCATTATTTTGTTGAGTCTAAGTTGCTGCGCTTTGTTTCTTTCGTGTCGATATCGAGTCGTCGTTTGAGTTTCTTGAGTCGTTTGCTTCCGTTCTTGTCTTTGAGTCTTGATTGTCGAAGATCGGGCCATCCTACGGCTAACCCCGTATCAAATTGGCATCAGAGCTTTGGTTTCCGACGTCAAAGTTGTGTCTTTTGTTATTCATAAACACAAAACCTACAAAAATAGAGTCTTTCTTTGTTCTTGATTTTTACTTCTTAAATTTTTTTAATTTGATTGCATTAACCTTTATTTGTTTGTGATGATTGTGGTTGCAATTAGCCTAAACACATATTAGCCGTGTCCCACCTAGCTCCATTTGAGATAATTGCTTGAGTTGGAGTCTTCGGCATTCCACAATAGCTTCATTGGAGTCTTCGGCATTCCACAATTGAAGACAAATTGTGCCTTGTTCAGCCGATCAAAACCCAACCACAAGAGGTTTCCAAACCCTAGTTTGTTGGTCTATCTTTTGATCTATCTATTTTAATTGCCTAAATTAAATTCTGAATTTTTTTTTTGTGGTAGATATTATTGTTTTATCTATCATAAATTATAAAAGGCATAAGATAGATTTATTTACCATATTTAGCCAAACCATCACCTATATATATCTCATTAGGGCTACATAAATTTTATTTTTTTCTTTCACCATAGTTTAAATTTTCAAGAGTCCTTTATTGCATTATTAGTTTCTTGCATTAGTAAAAAAAAAAAAAAACAGTCCGAAAAAAAAAGGTCAACAAAAAAAAAAATTACATTCAAAACTTAGTCCTATGAGGATAAAATTCACTAGGGGTAAAAGTAAGCTTTCAAAAAAAAAAAAAGAAGAAGGATTGTCGAGTGTAGTGCGAGAACTTCAAGGACCACTTTTGGTGAAAATCCAATAGCCCTAGTGACAAAGGATTTTCAGTCGCCTTAAATCCTATCAAATATAACCGACTAACCTAACTAATGTTGTTTGGCAAGCACGGGTCGATCCCACAGAGAGTCAACGATTTGTATGCAAGTCAGAGTGTGTCAACAAGAACAAGAAATAAAGAGGGGGGATTTTGATGGTTTAAACTAACTAACCAAGAAACAAAAGTAAGAAAAATAATAAAGTAAAGCAGATTAAATGGATGAATATGAGAGAATAGCTCAGGTCAATCAATCTCAGCAATCAGGTTTGTTCATTGATCACTGATATCGAAAAGATAACTTCCTCTTGGATACTTTGTTGTGGAAAGACTAGGTCTTTTGAATCCAATTCCTTATCAAATCTAGTTAACAGGACAACCAGACCCTGAAAACCCTAATTATCAAACAATCCTGAAACTATGAAGATTCAATTCAATAATCGATGAAGTTTAAAGGAAATCAACAAAGACAATCGACGCGCACAACCAGTTATTGCATCAATTGCAAATCAATTCTCTATACAAATCCCTAAATCAACCAGTTTCAGAGATTTATACTTTGCTACTCAAGTATATAGATAACTCAACCAGTAATTACCTATATCTAGCTATAGATTATCATGAACAAGCATCAGTTGATCAGACTAACGGAAATTCACGAAAACCCTAACCAATCATGCAAAGAATTGATAATATTCAAAGAAGAGTATTAGGAACAGAAATCTCACAATGAAATAGAAAACCTGAAGTTTCGATTAATTTCCCCGAGCAAAGAAATTTAGTTGTTCATAATCGAAGCAAAATCACAATAGGTCTCTACCATGGTTGCTTCGTACAACCGTACAAAACCTGTTCCCCTTGGAAACACTAAGAACTCCCCTTTTTGTTCTTCCACAAACCACCGTTTCCTATTCTTCTTAATTAATTACTTATAAAAACATAACATTTCTCATAAATGAATTATAGTATAGCTGTCACAGCCCACATGTTGCAACCGTTACGTAACTCGGGCTCGCCACCACATAACTCGGCCGAGTTCTTTTTTGCTCCACCCGAGTTCCTGTTCAACAACCAACTTGATGTCCATATTTCGCTATTTTCAAGGCTGGATTTGGAAAAGTCGTAAACACGAAAGTTGTAGGTCTTCGAATCCTCTTCCCAACAAGTATAAGTACGCCCCGATCCGATAACTACAGCCTTCGAACGACTCATTTTAGTGCAGCGTCGCCAGTTTGGACAGCTCCAATCAATTCTTCATGCTTAGCTTATCTCCTCGACTCTTGTGTTCTTCTATTCTTGTCCAATCTTCCAACATTGGCTCGAGCTTAGCTTCACCTCTTTACAATCACCTGAAATCATGCACAAATCTCGTAGATTCCGACTCTAATTGAAATATAATAAAAACATGAAAACTACTCTAACTCATGCATATTATTATACCTAAATCTATCTAAATGAATATGTTAACACTACCTAAATGTGTCCGATCACCTAGTCGAAATTCTCAAACACATACCTCCCAAACCATAAAAAAAAAAAATTTAAGCCCTACCTTGCAACTACAACGTCCTTGCTAAGGGTTTGAATAAAAAAAGAGGTAAAAGTCCAAGTTTCTTTTCTTTCCTTTCTTTTCTTTTGTTATTTTGCTGCATCGAGTGTGTTTCTGTACTACTCGAGTGCCCTTTTGCAAGTGTCGAGTGCTGTGTCGAGTGCCTTTCCAGGTCTGGTCGAGTGTGTTTTGTACTGCTCGAGTTCTGCTCGAGTGCTGCCCGAGTGTCTGCTTATGTCGAGTTTCACACACATACCGAGTCGAAACATCAAAGTACCAAGTCGATACCCCTTGGTTTCGAGTCGATCCCTACCATTCCCGACTCGATACTTTGCCACTGTTGGATTTTTTCGGTTGCTTGTAGGCCTGATACATGAGCCGAGTAGCTCGGGCTCGGCTCGGTAAGAGCTCGACTCGGGATCGCTCGAATGGATATATGAGCCGAGTTCGAGCCCATTCCTGAGCTCGAGCCTAGCTCAGAAGCTCGGTACCAAAAATTACTAAAATACCCTTAGTGTTATTAAATAGGAGGAGTTAGGGTTTCTTCAGGCTCGGCCGCTCGCGTCTTCAGTCTTCCGCTTCCCTGTCCGTCTTGTGCAGCAGCGCAACTTCCTTCCTTCCTCTTCCCTCCTCTCGAGCTCGGCTTAGGCGCCGCCATCGTCCCTCCTCTTACTCCTTCCGGATTTCACCCTCATCCTCCCTCCTCCCTCCGAGCCTCCGACTATACCGCATATGGTTCGTGTCTTCCTTCTCCTGCTCAGATTTGAAGCTCTCGTCCAGATCCAGTTGCTTCGGTCACCCTCTTGCTCAGATCCGGCGTCCATGGAGGTTGTGTAATCTCAGATATGAAAACTCGATCCCGCAACCTCTCTCTTTGGTAAGTGTATTTAGATTTGACTCGATGCTCTTTGCAATTTCAGATTTGAGGTTAGGGTTTGGGTTGTTAAAGGTTTGATTGTCGCCCTAATTTCTCATCTCCCCGCTGCATTTACAGATCTGCCGACTCTCATCTCTCTGCTCTCTGCTCTCGACCTGTCAGGTATGCGCCTAATCTCACCTTTTTCCTATAATCTCGTGCATAGATGAAGTGGATTACTGGATTGCAATGATTGATTTATGAAGTATATGTGAAGTAGATTACCTTAGATTACATCTCTCTTGATTGAAAACTCGATCCCGCAACCTCTCTCTTTGGTAAGTGTATTTCGATTTGACTCGATGCTCTTTGCAATTTCAGATTTGAGGTTAGGGTTTGGGTTGTTAAAGGTTTGGCTTCTTTCAATTTTGTGCTTCAAAAGAGGGGAGTTTTTGTTCTTCAATCTGTCATGCCCTAGGCCCTTGAATTTCATTTTGTGCTTCAAAAGAGGGTGATTTTTAGGCTATTAAAGATTTAAAGGTTGTGCTTCGAATTTGCAGTTTCTGATTTTGAGATTTTGATTTGGTTTTTGATGTTCTATTGAATTTAATTTAGAGTTTCTGATTTTGCAGTTTCAGTGTATCATGTATGTGTTTCTGATTTGTTTTATTTTCTCTATAGTTAGTTCCAATTTTGCTGGCTTGCTGCTGCTGGATGTTGCTGTTGTAAACTGTTGGATGTTGCTGTGTGTGTGTGGGATGTTGCTGCTGCTGCTGGATGTTGCTGTGAGCTGTTGCTGTTGCTGGATGTTGCTGTTGTAAGCTGTTGGATGTTGCTGTTGTAAGCTGTTGGGTGCTGCTACTGTAAGCTGTGTGGAATGTTGTTGTTGATGGATTGCTGTTGATGGATTGATGCTACTGGATTGTTGGACTCATTCTATTTATTCTCTCTAGTTAGTTTGAACTTTAATTTTAATTGAATTGTTGGATTGTTGAACTTTAATTTCAATTCCAAGTGACTTATTATTCATTAGGTTGTTAATGTATGTTTGCTCAATGTTCACTTTAATTTCAATTCCAAGTGAATTGTTGTTCATTAGGTTGATGTTGTGTTCATTCATGTATGTTTTGTTTGCTGCTGAGTTCATTCGAGCCCTAACGAGCTCATCGAGCCCGAGTTCGAGCTCGTAACGAGCCCAATCGAGCTTATCGAGCTCGAGGACAAACGAGCTCAACGAGCCGAGCTCGAGTTCTACACCAAGCTCGCGAGCCGAGCTTGAGCACATATATATACTCGAATAGAATTTGAGCTCGAGCTTGAACAACTAGTATTCGAGCTCGTAGGCTCGTATATCAGGCCTAGTTCCTTGCCCATTCTCTTGATCTCTTACCTTGTGTTGCTAAGTCATTGTTTGAGTGTTGATTTGCCCAAAGCGGATTGCCCCAACAAGCTTGTCATAACCAATTAGAGAGAAGTGTGCGGGAGAAACACATTGTGAGTTGTTTTATTTGCTAATCTTGACATAGTTCCGTGTTTGTCTTTATTTGCAATGTCTAGCAATCAGGTGAACAACGAGATGTTCAACAACACAATGAACACTCTTAACGCCACGTTGGCGGCGATGATGGATAAGCTGACGGCTTTGGAGGCTAGACCAACGAGTTCTAATAACCTTGGTGGTCAAGGTGATCAACGCCGTAACGAGCCGCCTAATGATGAAAGGGAAGTCCGAAATCCTAACCCTCCTCTTAACCTTAATTTGCATAATCCTATATTTGAAGAGAACAACTCTCCACGAGGGGAGAGAAATGGTAAACATAACGGATTTGCTAATGTGCAGGGACCAGGACGGGGTAGAGGAAGAGGTCGTGGCTTCCAGGAGGAGTTCTACTATTCGGAGCATGACGATGACTTCCAAGAGGAGAACTATTGGGAGCAACGCCCGAGGCGGAACGTCAGAGGAGGTCGTTACCAATACCGTGAGCCTAGAGATCCTGATCAGAACGGCATAGGTAAGGTAAAGGTAAATATTCCTTCCTTTGATGGTCAGACAGATCCAGATGCATATATTGATTGGGAGAAAAAAATGGATCAAATTTGGAACTGTCACAATTTTTCTGAATTTAAAAAGGTTCAATTGGCTTCTTTAGAATTTCAAGGGTTTGCTCTTATTTGGTGGGATAATTTGATTAAAGAAAGAAGAAGATCCCTTGATGCACCTATCGCTTCTTGGAACCAATTGAAAGCCTTAATGAGAAGTAGGTTTGTCCCTCAACACTATGCTAGAGAGCTTCGACAACGATTAGAAAACCTTAAGCAAGGTAATAAATCTGTTGAGGAAACCTTTAATCTGATGCAAGAAACCATGACTAGAGCTAATGTCGTAGAACCTTATGAGGATACAAATGCTAGGTTTCTTAGGATTTTGCATCCCGCCTTAGCTCATGACATTGATTGCTTTCCTTACTCTACTCCTACTAACTTGTTACATTTGGCTATTAAAGTTGAACGTGGAGCTAGATACAGGAATCAAGGCGGAAGGATGACGAGTGGGCAGCCCCAACCAGGGCGCCAAAGCCGGCCACAACAGGCCCAAGGGCGGCCTGACAGAGGCTACAACTCTCGGCCAAACCCAGCCCAAGGGAAAGGGGAAGGCCAAACATTCCAGCAACCCTCCGACAAGGGCAGGGCGCCTGCTTATGGACGACATTCTTCTGGGGCATCTACTGGCCCTAAAGGGAGTAATCCTAACTCTTCTACTCTTACACATATGTACATTCCTTGCTTTATATGCCACGGTAGAGGACATGTTATGAAGGATTGCCCGCATAAGAAGACTTTCATGATTAATCACCTAGGCAAAAATGAATCTGCAAATTCTAGTGGTGAAAATGATGAGCATGTTAATAATGCTCAAGATCTTAGTTTACTTGCCTCTAGAGATGATTGCATTCAATATGAGCATGGTGATTCTTTGATTGTTCATAAAGTTTTAAGTATTCAACCTATGCCTTGTGATGATAATCAAAGAGAAGATTTGTTTCATACTCAATGCTTAGACAAAGGCAATGTTTCTAATATGATCAACGATGGTGCAAATTGTTCTGATATTGCCAGCCTTGAATTAATTGAAAGTCCAATCTTGAAAAAGGATGAACACTTGCTAGCATTGGATGGAAACTTAGAGATCAATGAACATGCTAAAGTGCATATTCAATTCGAACCTTATGAAGATGAAATGAAATATGAATCGTGCACTAATCAAGTTTCTTTTCTTGGTTTTGTAGAAAGCTCTCATGGTCTCCAAGATGGCAACGCCAAGATCAAAACCATCCAGACGTGGTCAACCCCTACTACGATCGGCCTTGTGAGGAGTTTCCACGAGCATGAGATATTCGATCCAGGAGCTCGTGTGGATGCAGTTGGGGAATTTTATGCGAGCTTGGATTCGAGGTCGAATCCTTTTCAAGAAAGGGGGAATGATGCGGGACCATCCAAGACACCTCCGGACACACCTATACTTGGGGATGGACCTATGATTCGAGCTCGTGAGAATGTTTTCATCCTCAAGAGGAAGAAGAAGGCTCCACCATGGGAGAAGGTCCAAAGGTGCAAGCTTGATGGTCGTTCGTTATTAGATTCGTTCAGCAGTTTGACAGCTTTTCGACGTCTCCGGAAAATGAGTCGTACGGATTCAATATTAATCGGAATTGATCGTGCTATACCTTGTCGGAACGAGGACGAAGAGATCTACAACTTTGCTGTTGAAGGTTTTTCCAGATTCGACATGGAGCTTGGCCGAAAATCATATTCTTTGCAAGCTGTCACTTTTTGCGCGGCCGTGCAGGTAGGTGCGCGGGTGTGCGGCGCGGGCGTGCAGCTCTGGGCTGTTGAATGCTGGCCATTGAGCCTTATGTGCTCACGTTGGACTTGGTTAAGTTGTTAAGTTAGAAAACTTAATTAATTGTGTTATTTTTAAGTTACTTTTAGGTTATTTAAATAATTCCTTTTATTTATTATCTTAATTAGTAAATCAGCTCTAGATTATATATTGACGGCTGATCCTTCCATTGTAACTCAGACGTCTCTTTTATGAAAATTTCAGTTTGTGTGAAACACAATTGAGAGAAAGTCAATCGACTCGAAGCGTGGCTCGTCGATTGCAACTATTGGTATAGATCTTGTTTGGTTTGCTTTGAGTTCGTCAACCTCGCGAGAGCTTGGTGATCCAGGTAATCACAAGTCCCCTCCTTGTGGCTCCAAGTTGTCCACTTGGTTGTGTAAGGTTGTAGAGGCGGGCTTTATAGTCGTTGGTATTTGGTTCCTACCCTCTTAGGAGACTTGGGGTCTTTATCTCGTTCTATTTTAGTTCGAATCACCCATCTATCGGTCTTTAATTCATTATTTTGTTGAGTCTAAGTTGCTGCGCTTTGTTTCTTTCGTGTCGATATCGAGTCGTCGTTTGAGTTTCTTGAGTCGTTTGCTTCCGTTCTTGTCTTTGAGTCTTGATTGTCGAAGATCGGGCCATCCTACGGCTAACCCCGTATCAAATGTATAAGATCACAATGTTTGTTGTTTAGGTCTTATGTCACGTGTTTGAATTTTATGCAATGAGTATATGTTTTTCTCTCTCTATTCAAAACCAATTGATTTATTATATTATTTTAATGTTCAATTAAAAGGAATGATTTGTTATCTTATGTGTTCTTTCCTAGTACTCATTATTCAAAGTTGTTTGGTATATATCTTAGGTCTTTTTCTTAGCATTTGTTAGGAGGAAAATCAAGTATGAAATATAAATCTCAAATTCGACTCCATGTTCTCCGCAAATTAATTACAAGGCTTCCTCCCGCTGTAGTAGAAGGTAGTCAAGATCGATCCACGGGGAAGCGTGTCAACGCCTACCTTTTCAGTTCCAAAATCCTCTCGAATTCGACCAGAAAAGTCCTCGACATCGACCAGTGTCCTCGACGTCGACCACACAGTCGATCAAAAACTGCAACAGAAGCAAAAAGAAAAGCAAACGAAGCAAAAACAAGCAAGTCGAGTAACACAGTGTACTCAACGTCGACTAGAATTCAAGCAATGTCGAGTGATTTGCAGTGTAAAAACGTGACATTTGCAATGACAAAAATAAAACAGAAGCAACACAAAAATTATGGGAAATTCAATAAACTAAGAGACTTCCAGAATCAGGGTTTCAACACCACAACGATAACCATGTAAAATAACACGTAAAGGCATAAAAGATCATGCTTTTCATCAAATAACTTTTGTTATTAACAAATAGGAATATAGAGGCTTTCGCATAAACCCTAATTGTTACTAACCCTTTTTCACATAATTAATCCGAGTTGCATTAAGATCACTTTCGCTTCAATAACACAAACAAGGATCACCTTCAACTTTGGCAAAAAAATCATGCTCATAGATATAGAAGACGATTTGCATCAAAAGATTGTACCTTTATCGCATCACCTCACATGGCTACCGTCGGGCTCACCCCGACCCTAGAAGTTGGGTGACTACTCGCTCTTCATCATCAAGAAAGACATCAATAATAAAAGGGAACTAAATTGCATTAAATAAAATAAAAGAAAGCTTACAACCGATCGAATACAACTCGTCTCTCAACTCCTTCTCTCCTCTCGTCACAAGCTCTCTCTCTATATATATATGCTATGAATTGTGTATAAAATTGAATTAATAAAACTCAGCCCCTAAGGCTCTATTTATAAGCTTCATTCCCTAAATAATTAGGAAAGAAACTATATCTATATCTATATCTATCTATCTAAATACTTAAGGATTAAAATTGGAAATAAAGGAAATATATCTAAAAAGAAACTAGGACTATTATGGATAAATCCTTCTTGACTTGATAGATCTCGATGTGGATGGATAAAATTCCACATATCTTCTCTTGCAAGCAATTCTATCTTCTCGGCACAACTCGATCTCGGACTTGGACTCGTTTGGATTGTACTCGACTTTGAGAGTATTTAATGCTAAGTTTTAGAGATTAACCCACCTGGCACTAAGTCCGGTTTTGGGGTGCGCGTAAATTCGAAGAATAAAGAATGGGGGCTCAAGGGCCTTACATTCGACTACCGTCCTTGAATGTAAGGGCACAACCTAGACATTCCAAGGGTAAGTAGCCATAGACCAAGTCTAAAAGTGCATGTTCCTTCCCACATGTTGGTTTCAGGACACATACAAAGCTTAAGCAAAACAACCAAGACATGTTCCAAGCGCGCATGCCCAAGAACCATGCCATAAAAACACCAAAAGAGTCATGCTCTAAGGAGGCGCATCCCCTAAAGAACACATGAAGCCCAAAATCACATCAAAAGAGGGTTGCTCCCAGAAGCACGCAGGCCCAAAGGCACTTAAGCTTTAGGACACAACCCCAAAGTTACCAAAATCATAATGAACCTCACTGAGCTATCAAGCTTAGGCCACCATGTTCTCAACATCAATTGCGGGGAAAGGTGTCATAGGTGAGACGGAATACACGGGTGAGGATGTGTTTCACAATGACATCTTCATGGATCCGATTTCCGTCTATAGCAAGGGCATTTCGGGAATGCCAAAGGAGGTAGATGGTGGAGGATAATGCGTATTTTCAACTAAGGTTATGGCACGTATTTGCTTTGGCATATCTCTGAAGCCATCTCAAGGCCCTATGAATGCAATTGACTTCCCCCGGTATTTTGAACTTGTTTCTAACTCTCTCCCAAATGCCCTTAGTGAAGGGGTATTAGAAGAAAAGGTGTTCATGGGTCTCAAGGGTGTCATTGCTACATAACTTGCAAGCAAAGTCAATATCAAGGTAAAAGAGTCTATCATTAGTCGAGAGCTTACCGAGAGTGGCCAGCCATAAGATGAATGAGTGCTTTGGGGTGTTGTTGGCAACTTAAACCTCCCTATGCCACTTAACCTTCAAAGCTTGTGGTAATCAAAGCTTTCACATGGTAATACACTAATGCCTTAGTGGTTTTAGCCCACCGTTTTGATACCTTCTTCTTTCTCCTAAAAAACCCGATAGTTTGAGCTTTGTGTGTCCATTGTTTGAAATTCATCAAAATAGGAATTCATTTGCACAAAGAACGACACCTTTGATTTCATTTGATGTATGTAATTCTTTTAGATGTTAGTCAATTTAAGCGTATGTTGCTTATCCCTAACAAAAGAAGAGTTTATAAATTCGGTGTGTCGCGCACGGGTACCACACTAGTTATAATAAAAGGAATGAGGGATTCAAAGTGTTAACTTACTAATAACTATATATGTCGTCTTTTAAAGCAAGTTTATGACCGATTTTTATTTTTTATTTTTATTTTTACGAGTGAATTTCTTTATATAAAAGTCACATAAATATTTTAGTTGTCGTTTGATATAATTTTACCCTTTAGATTATTTGAAGTTATATTGATTAATTTAATAAAAATAAAGAGGGATTTAATACTATTGGTTTTCATAACTCAACATACCTCCCAGAGTTAAGAACGTTCTATGGAAAATATCAATCGACAGTCTCCCCATAAAAGCACGTCTGAGCATATATTTCAACAGAGTAACAACCCAACGTGTTATGTGCAACCATGAAGGTGAAGACGCCCAATATTTTTTCCTTCATCGTCTAATTACCAAAGCCTAGATAATTTATCATCAACAAGAGCCAAAAAATACTAGACAAAGAAGAAAAAACTGCATAAGTGTCAAATGGAAAAAACCACCAAGAGGCTACTACAAAGTAAATGGAGACGCCTCAATTACGCCACATGACAACTGCAATATCGGTGGCATAATTCGTGACTGCCGCAATGGTCATGTCATTGATATTTTTCAAGTCTCGATCCCTCCAGGATCAGTATTACAAGCAGAAGCCTCGACTTTCTATATCGGACTTAGCAAAGCATGCATCTGAGGTCTAAGGAAAGTCATAATCGAAGGAGACGGTCTCGAAGTGGTCAAAGCCATCCAGGATTGGCTAGAGACCCCTGGAAAATACTCAAAATTATTAAGACGATTTGTTAAAAATCGACTGATTTCGACAACATCAAGTTCAGACATAGCTTTACACCCTGTTTGGTAAGTGGGTATTTTAGTGAAGAGAAGGAAAGAGAAAACATTTTCCTTTCCCACCAAATTTCACCAATTTGTTGGGGTGTGAAATTCCATCAAATGTAGTTATTCAACTTTAAAATACTTTCCATTCCTCCCAATGATCTGCCCAAACACTCAATTCATTTCCCTTCCCTCCCTAAAAATCCCATCAATCCCGTCATCCAGACGGAGTGTAAGGGAATCAAACTCAAGTGCCGATTATATTGCTCGAACTAGGAACATTTGTAATATGTTGACACCTCCTTTGAATAGAGAACTTTATAACTTTAGACCAAAAAAAAAAAGAGAACTTTATAACATCTTCCGTGTGCTTAAAAATAAAAATAAAAATTAACCTATAAAAATCTGGTAAAAGAAAAAAAAAATCGAAAACATAAATTGCTGAACAATTCCCCCCACCACTCTGCTGCAGTCTGCAAGTCCTCTCCCGCCCTTCGTCCTCAATTTCTCGGAGTGTTCTCAGCAGATTGATCCGATCGCTTCAAACTCATTCCAAATCCCCTTTTCTTCTCTTCTAATCCGCCGAATTCGACACTGCGAT
The DNA here is from genome assembly GCA_037127255.1 of Persicaria tinctoria. Lineage (NCBI taxonomy): Eukaryota > Viridiplantae > Streptophyta > Magnoliopsida > Caryophyllales > Polygonaceae > Persicaria > Persicaria tinctoria. The sequence continues at coordinate 9,842,181 of JBANSL010000007.1, read as the reverse complement.
TTCTTATTGCCTGTCGATTCGAAACCCTAAAACCATCCTCGGTTGTTCCTAATCACCCCCAAAAAACCCTAATTTATGTTCGTCCGCCATGGATGCTAAGGACATACTCGGATTACCGAAGAACGCGCTTCCAATACCTCAAGAGAAGAAGTCAAGACCTCCGAAGGAGCCTCAGCGGAAACCCGATGGCATTTCTCGCGAGGTTCCCTTTTCTCTCTCTTTGAAAATTATCGAGATAGAATGCCTGACTGTAATTTGATTATTTCTGTGTATTTGCTTTGGTGAATTTCAGCTTTACATGCTCACTGGAGGAATGCCGCCGCTCATGCCTTCGATTGATACTTCTCAACTGAAAAAACGCCCACCCGCAGACGAAAAGGTTAGTAAATTCTTCATCAGTGCTGATTTAGCTCGGACTTGCATTAGTTTGATGAACTCCTGAAATCATGGTCTTTTTGTCTGTCTGAGATATTGCCAGTAAAGACTGTTGTTAATTGCTATGCAAGAGCTAGTTTTTATTTGCAATTTCAATGAGATTTTTTGTTTGATACCTAAATGAAATGCTTTTGACTTATGAGTGATGTGAGCATGAAAAATCAAGCTTCATGAGCATGTAAACATTTGAAATTAATCTTTTACTCTTTTTTTTTTTTTGTCAATGCTGACTTTTTTTTGTTGAAAATTTTGGATGCAATGTATATCAGGTTACCTGGCAGTGGCTTGGTTTTACGAATTCTGCTCGGAAAGACAACTTGGAGTTGTATCACTGGGTATCATTTTATTTTGTGGCTAGTAATAATATCAAAGAGATCTTAGAATGCTTGTGCTATAACGATTTGATATAGCGCTGTAATATCCTTTCAGGTAAGAGTTGTGAATGGTGTTCCACCAACAGGTGATTATCCCTTTGCTAAGTACAACAAGGTATGTACAATTCTTATTTGCCTATGTGAAATAATCTGAACACTTGTTGTATAGGATAGGATATCTTATTTTAATAATTTGGAAAATAAGTTACGAGGCATTTTAATTTCAGAAATGCCGAATGGAAAAATCAGGACTGAACAGTTCTAATGACAATCCTTTGTTTCTATGCGGCACAAATAAACTTATCCTGTTGACATTTGGTTGTTGCAGTCTGTTGATGTCTTCAAATACACAGATGAAGAGTATCAGAAGTATTTGACTGACCCTGTATGTCTCTCTTTAAATTGCATACATCTATACATCACTTTATAGGAATCAAAGCCACAATATGAATGGAGAACTTGAATATTCAGTTGCCTAAATATATGCATCTGTTGTTGGTGAAGAAACTTTATCTTAAAATCATACATAAACTTGCCTTCTGAAGGGATAATATTGATTTTGGCACGTCTTGTAATCACCAAACTTAAATCATTTGAACATTTAGTGTCCGTTGTTTTCTCAGAAATGGACCAAGGAAGAGACAGATCAGCTGTTTGACTTGTGTGAAAGATTCGACCTTCGCTTCGTTGTGATAGCTGATAGGTTTCCTTCTCCTCGCAGCGTGGAAGAACTAAAAGATCGATATTATACTGGTAATTATCTTTCCATCTCTCAGTTTGCTTGATTTTTCTCGTGATCTTTCTAGTGTCCCTCTATTTTCGTGTGAAGTTTGGTACTTGCTTACTATCAAATTTCAACGTGTACTTTCGTAATTCGTCGATGATATTCATCAATTACATAGGTGATGCATACTGATGTTCTACAACATAATTTCTCCCTTTAATATAGTTTCTCGAGCTATGTTGGCTGCCAGGGCTCCTTCCCCTTCTGATGTGTCTGGCCATCCTCTTGTCAAGGTATGTTTTTTGAATTAGCTATTTTCCTGCCAGGAGACAAAGTAAATGAGCCATTTAACATACTTGAGCTCAGAGCATCCACAGTTTTCTTTTGTGTATGGTGATTGGTGGTTTTACTTTAGATTTATGGTTCATTAGATAGTCTTCCCTTCTCATATCATGTGATCCGGTTGAGTTTCATACATTTCTTATCCTGATGCTTAACCATTTTCCAATTATAGGAACCATACAATGCTCAGCAGGAGATTGAGCGCAAACGGGCATTATCTATGTTTCTTTCTCTGACAAAACAGCAAGACCGCAAGGATGCTGAGGTTTGAATACTTTTTGTATTGGGTTTATGACTGTATTTGTTCAGTTGGATATTTTTATTCCTTCTCTTCTTTAGAAAAAAATGGGGTATAGTTTTTTTTACCATACTCTATTGAGACCTTTTCCTTGTTTGAGTTTGTTGATAAGCTTTCACTTTTTAAAGGTGTCATTTATTTTTCAGGTTCTAGCTGAAGCTAAGAAGATTACAGAGTCCCGCCTGTTGGAAAAGGTATTGCATATGTGACAATCATATTGAACTTTCTGAACAATTTGCTGTTTAGGCACTGTATTGAAAGGGACTTTGTTATATTGTGGGCATAGCTACTGCTATTGCATTTAACCTAAATTCAAGTTAAGACTAACTTTTGATGTGAAAGAAGAAGCTTCTCGTACTCAAATACGAGTACGAGAAGCTTCTAGTTTAAGATTTAATTAAAGCTTAGTATAGATGATGGCTATCTTGATGCTGACATAATGCTTGAGAATACGAGTGAAGAGAAATCAAAATATGACAAATTGTTGTTGTTGTTGTTAAGGTTTGATGATTTTGTGTATTTTATTGTTACTGAACTTCTCTTTCCTGATAAAAAGGTGAGATCACGTGTACTTAGCATAGCAATGCCGTACCTCATTATCATCCATTAGTCTTATTTATAGACAATATTGTTCATTATAATCAAAGGTTCCTTTTGGAGTGGGGGCTGCGGATTGTGTCTCTCTTTTTAGTTTGTTCCCCTCCAAATAATGTTGTCATCAGGCTGAACACCAAACAGCCAATCTTGTAAAACCAATAGGAAAAATATAGAACTATCGAACTGTCTGACCTAGGGAAGTGCTCTCCATTTTTACTTATTTTGAACTGTTCAGCATTTGTGCCGGCTTTTACAATTGAAACAAGACTGCTGTTTACTTCATATGATGCAGTAGATGGCTGCAAGCACACTTTTTTCTTCTCCCCACTCTGTTACCTGCATTAAATGAATCTCAACAAGGAATTTGCTTTCTAATGTTCTATTTTCTCGTTAGAGGCGTATAAAATTCATGAAACCTGCTATTTCTTATGATTTTAATATGTTGCTGTTACATATTAGAAACACAGGTTTCCTTGAGTTACTTGTGTTTGAACGTAACGGTTCTTATTCCTCCAGGGTGCTGATGAACCTGAGTTAAATGCAGCAGCATCTGATGCTGGCCAAGACACAGCGGAGAAGCAGCCTCCACCAGCTGATGACGTTTCACCCACCAATGCACAACTCGCTTCTGCTGGTACTGCACCCCCCACTTCATCCACTGACAATGCATCAACACCTGCTTCCCTTCGTATGGTAAGTCTGCTAATTTTTCTGTTTATGTGGTTCTTTGGTAGTACCTTTTCTGCCAGAATTTCTTCTTTGCGGCGAATCGGGATGTAGCTGCAAAATGTTGCCATTTCTCAGATTATGAGGAAATTGTTCTTCTGTTTTGCCTACTCTGTTGAAGTTACAAAGTGAAATGGCTGTCGAAACTTGATGCTAACCAATAGAAATTTTCTCAGTTGAAGGTGTACTTGAGAACATATGCACTTGAGCAAATGGTGCAAGCAGCTAGTGCCTCTGCAGGTTTGAGGACAATCAAGCGGGTTGAGCAGACTTTACAAGATCTTGGGGTTTGTTTCTACTCTTAATTTAAAAGGTTTAATGTTCAAGTAACTTTATTTCCACATTTACTTCTGCACTATTCCTTGAATCAATTAGATTCCCTGATTCTTCTTTTTCAGTCCCAAGTCTTAAAGGAACTTGTACCTCTACAATCTAAAGTTTCCTAAGATTTTTTTTATTGTCAGCTGCTGTTTTTAATTTTTCATCTTGTCCCAATTTGTTTTTCTGATGGATGGGAAGTGTGCTTTGTGTATATGAGCATAACATGGGCCTAATCTGATTGTCAATAGTTTGCAGTCTTCAGGGGATTTATCAGCTTGATGCTTCTTAAATGCCTTTTGTATTTCTTTTTTGACATGTCCTGTTTCACAGGTCAATCTGAAACCAAAAGTGCCAACAAAAGCTGTGTGTGCTGAGCATCTCGAATTAAGGAAAGAAATCCTTACCTTGCTGAATCTTCAGAAACAGGTATGCGGGTTATAGTTGTATTTTGTAATCCTTACCTTGCTGAATCCTTACCTTGCTGAATCTTCAGAAATAGGCCTTAGTGTGTTAAGCTGTATGGAGTTATAGTTGTATTTTGTAATTTCTTGATCATATGTTCAATTCTTAGCTGCAATACAAGGAGGCTGAGGGTTCATCCCAACGTGAAGGCTCATATACTGAGATGCCTGGCACACCCAAGGTCTGGAGTTTGGTCTCATTGTGCTTTTGATTATATAACTTTTATCCACTGGATTTCTGTTCACTAAAAAGTGTACATGACACTGTAAAAGGTGTCGCTGCCGGATATATTATGGTCCTTTTTTTTTTTTTAATTTATATTTTAACTCCTTTAGCTAAACTAAGAAAAAATAGGTAAAACGTCACATATTGCTCTTCATTTATGTTGCAAGATAATCACCTCATGAAACTACCATTTATGATTCTCAACAGCGTCGACCTGGAGAACAAGACCGTGCATTCACTCCAGAGCCTATAAATTTTGGTGGTGATAATTTAGACCTTTTGCCCAATCTATTTTCTGACACAAGTATTTGAAATCTTGCACAATAAGTTAATAACATGACTGTATTCTGCAGCAGGGGAAAGAGTCGGTAAACGGGACCAGAAACGAAAAGTATGTCTCTTAATGTTGGAATTTCTCATATGCAGACATGCTTACCCTTTCTTAGTCATTTGACCTTTTGTTTTGTTCTGGGATCAGGCCTCTGGCTCTGGAAGATTAGCAGAAACTCCATCATCACCTGCCCAGCAGAAAAGGGCTCGAAAGATGAAAACTTCAGATGGTTGATGAGCAGAGGTGAGACACAGGTGATTTGATCTGTCTTGCTAAAATCCTGCTTGGATTCGTTTCCGTTTCACACTTGCTGTCCCCCGCAGTAGTGTTCACTTAACACACTAAGGCCTAGTTACAAGGTCCCGAACCTCAATTCTTTTATAACTAACCTTCAAACTTTATATAGAACTTCTGTTATCATTGGGTACATCTAGTTAAATTGGTCGATAATATTGTCCAAGCCTCATTGTGTTCATCAATGGTGGTGATTAAATCTCAGACATCAGCTTCTTGTAAGGAGTGAGTGTTGGTCTAAATCAGTATCAGACTTAATCTTTTCTCTAGGTTGAAGCTGTACTTGGGATGTCTCACTCTATTATGTTAGATGCTCGGAGAGGATGAAGCTTGTGGAATGCGACGTGTGAGTAGGTTTGCGCTTTTTGCATCATGATGCATCTTGTAGTTGTATATACAGTGAGTGAGTTTTTTAGACTGTTTGATGTCATTGAACTGGCAAACGATCACACATCGGAGTTCTGCGAGCTGTTCTTCATCGATGATTAGCCTTAGTTATTCGCATAATTCATTATCGATTTATGAAGTTCATGTTATAACCAAACAGAGGGATTAGCAATAGTTCTACAATCTTGTCAACTTTGTTGCTCTGTGTATCTTGGATCAATTTGTGTTCTCTCATATTTTTGTAAAATGAATACTTTATAATTTTAGTAGAGAGAGTGAACATGACTCTGCTGATGCATACAAATTGTCCATTTCCGATAATACGGAGTATATAATAATGATTCACATAAATACAAAATTGGTTGATGATACATGTGCAAGTGCAATCATCGGACATTTTTATACTTTAGAACTTGATAGACCCCTGAAATGAATTTGTGTTGTCCGCCGGATTGTTTTAATCCAGTATTTTTGTAAGATTTTATACAATGAATATATTGTTGACATTATTCTTATCTAAGCATATATTCTAACATATCTTGAAAAATCATTATATAAGATAAGATTCTGAAATATATATATATATATATATATATATATATATATATATATATATATATATATATATAATTGGGGCTTTTTGTACATTGGAATGAATTATCAATATCGAGAAAAAAAAATTTTACCCGAATTTGCTGAGTTGGTTGGAAACTCTCCATTCTAAATTAGATATTTAAGTCTTAGGAACGGAAGTTGAGTTTATCTTATACGAAATGTGTAGAATATATGATCATGTAACAAAGGTGGATCATACATTTTGATAGTTTCTGTAAGGGTATTTTCGTCATTACAATACATAGGCTACTTGTACTGTATTTCCCGCTCTCCTTCAGTTGTGAATTGCAGTTGTAACAAACTGGATCTTGAGCTCCATGGAAGCTCTCAGTTTTCCAAGTTCTATCAAGTTGTCTTTCCTCTACAATTTCACATAATCTCTTTTATTCAAATAGTATCAGAGGTTGTTCGATCTAAATCGGAAAAGCTTAGATCAGATCGAGTGATCTGATTGAATTTGTTAATTCCGCGTTTTTCATTGTCTCGTTTTTCGATTGATTGCTGATATTGCTCATGGCTGGAAGAGGATCGCCGAATCCGAATGGACAGACTTATCCTGAGGCTGTCAATGGAGGAGGCGCTGGCCGAGGAACGTTTGTCGCAATGACTCCCCTGCACCTGGATTTGGGAGAGGCAGCAATGGCGGATTCAATGGAATCCAATTTGGAGATCTGAATCAAGGTATGAATAGCGTGCACTATAATCCTCTATTTTTGTCCAATTCGGACCACCCAGGGATGCAACTGGTGAATACTGTGTTTAATGGGATGAATTTCGCAACCTGGAGTAGAGGAATCCGAATGGCGCTTGGAGCCAAAGCCAAGCTCGGCTTCATCACATGCAGCTGTGTGAAACCCCCTCCGAACAGTGAAGATTTCGAAAAATGGGAAAGAGCTGATTTTATGGTCAGGTGTTGGATGATTAATTCGATGGTGAGTGAAATTGTTGAAACACTCATGTATGTAGAATCTGCTGTTGAGCTATGGAATGATATTCGTGAGCGATTTTGTGAATCAAATGATCCCTTGATCTACCAATTGCGTCGGGATTTAGGTAATATTCGTCAAGAAAATTTGTCGGTAGGAGCATACTATGGCAAGTTAAAGAAGTGTTGGGATGAGTTACAACTGCTAGACTATGTGCCAAACTGTAACTGTGGGGCAATTGGGAATTGCAGTTGTGGATTTTTGAAAAAGATTATTGATAGAGATGAAAAGGCCAAGGTTATGTAGTTTATGATGAGGCTCAACGATGTTTATGAGCCACCGCGTGGAAATGTCCTTTCAAAGGACCCTATGCCAGGTTTACTGAAAGTTTTTCAGATGGCAGTTCAGGTGGAGAGATCAAAGGGTGTTACCTCAGTGATTCCTGGTGACATGAATGCCTTGAATGTTAGCAAGGTTCAGTAAGCTGAGACTGAAGCTAATGCTGTGAACAGATTTGGCTATGGTAAACAAGGAGACCAGCAAGGATATGGTAAGCAAACTGATCAGATGAGGTTTGAGCAGGCTAAAAGAGAGTATAAGAAAGCTAAGCTTGAACGCAAGTGTGACTATTGCAATGAGAGGGGTCACACTAAGGATTACTGTTTTAAACTTGTGGGCTATCCAGAATGGTTCAAGAGCCCCAAGGAAGATGACAAAGGAAAAATACATGGGAAGTTTGTAGCTCAGTTTGAAGGTGCTCAATTTGATAATCCTTTTGATCATGGAAATCAAGAGATGAGGCCAGATCCAGCTATGGTCAATGGAATATACAATGAAGTGGTGAGGATGATGAAAGGAAAAGGGTCTGCTGATCACTCAGAGAGCTCTGTGAACCAGGCCATGGTTCATTTTGCAGGTACCTTAAGCATGTCCTTTCTTGTTGGTATACATAAGGGAGACAAGCACACCTGGATAGTGGATTCAGGAGCAACAGACCATATTGCTTTTGACAAAGGGATATTTTCTGAGATTGCTCCTTTACCCACTTCCGTTTCCTTGGGATTACCTGATGGTACCCATATCTCAGTGAAATGGTGTGGCAATGTGATCCTATATGACACATTTATTATAAGAAATGTGCTACATGTTCCTCAATTTTGCCAGAATCTCCTTTCAGTTTCTAAAGTCCTTAAGGATCAGAAACTTTTGTTCCAGTTTGATGAAGCATATTGTTACCTACAGGACCCTATAACTAAGTGTTTGCTGGTCAAAGGGCATGAAGATAGAGGACTATACAGAATTCAGACTTTGCTTTCAGATGATAAGACTAGTAAATTTCCTGTTGCTGCTACTGATAAGGTTCTTTGTAATAATGTAGACAGCTTAATGACTACTCATGCTCGTCTTGGACACATGTCTTGGTCCAAAATGAGGCATTTGAATTTGTGTAAGGATACTAAGGATGTCTGTTTCAGATGTGATACTTGCTTAGTAGCTAAATTTCACAAGTTGAAGTTAGATAGAAGTGAATCTGTTGCTACTGCTCATTTTCATTTGTTGCACATGGATTTATGGGGACCATACAGAACTCCAACCATCTGTGGTGCCAAATATTTTCTCACAATCCTAGATGATCATTCTAGGACTACTTGGGTTTATTTGCTCCAGGATAAAATGCAGGTGTTAGGGTGCATTACTAAGTTTCTTATTTTGATTGAAACACGGTTCCAAATGTCTGTCAAGTGCATTAGGACAGACAATGGAACTGAATTCACACAAAAAGGTTGTGTTGAACTGCTTGATGCTCATGGGATTGTTCACCAGAAGTCTGCTCCTGGTGTTCATGAACAAAATGGCCGTGTTGAGAGAAAACACAGGCATTTACTTGAGACTGCCAGGGCCATTAGACTACATGCTGGCCTGCCCATCAAGTTCTGGGGAGACTATGTATTGAGTGCTACTTACCTTGTGAATAAAATGCCATCTGCAGTATTAGGATGGAAATCACCTTTTGAGATGCTATTTCATGTGTCACCTACTCATGACAGGCTTAGAGTGGTTGGATGTTTATGTTATGCACTCCAACCTAATGATAGAAGAGATAAGCTTGGCACCATTGCTAGAAGGTGTGTGTTCTTAGGCTATCCCCCAGGCCAGGAAGCCTATAAGTTGTATGATTGGGATAGGAAGGTCATTATAATAAGCAGACATGTGAAGTTTGAGGAATCTGTGTTTCCTTTCAAAGGTGATCACATATCTCCTCCTACTTCACCTTTTCCAAAGAACTCCCATCCATCTGATGATGATGAGCCTCCTCCTTCCCAGCTCAGGATTCTTTCTCCATCCCCAGCATCTGCATCTATTCCACCTCCTTCCACTAGTAGCCCAATGCAGGACATTGATGACTCCCTTGATGCTTGTCCTCCTTCTAACCACTCTCCATCTCCAGTATTTTCATCTTCTCCTGAGAGTGTTAATGGCCCTTCTCCTCCTATGCCTAAAAGAGTTGTCAGGGCTCCTACAAGGCTACAGGATTACATCTATTCAGGTTTGCCTTCCAGACATAACTCAGTGCCAGAAGAGTCCATTTCTCAGTCTTTTGTTGTATTCAGTCTTCAAAACCTTGCTCATTTGTCTGGTGCATATGTTCAGTCATTGGTGAATGTGTGTGCTGTATTTGAACCAAACAGCTACTCTCAAGCCAGAGGCATAGATGAGTGGGAAACTGCTATGAAAACTGAGATTGAGGCTTTAGAAAAGAACCGGACTTGGTCTATTGCTTCTCTTCCTCAAGGCAAGAAAGCAATAGGTTCAAAATGGATTTTTAAAATCAAGTATAGGCCAGATGGATTGATTGAAAGGTATAAGGCAAGGCTTGTGGCCAAAGGATATAATCAGGTGAAAGACAAGGATTACAAGCAAACTTTTCCCCCTGTGGCTAAACTCTCAACTGTTAGAGTAATCCTTGCTTTAGCTGCTGTCAAAGGCAGGGTGTTACATCAACTTGATGTAAATAATGCCTTCCTGCATGGGTTTCTGGAAGAAGAAGTATACATGGTGCCTCCATTGGGTTACAAGGTCCCCGATGGTCATGTTTACAGGCTACACAGATCATTGTATGGGCTTAAACAAGCCAGCAGACAATGGAACCATGAGTTAACTCAATTCCTGATCAACCTTGGCTATTCTCAGTCTAAACATGATTACTCTCTCTTTGTCAAGAGTACAGGGTCCTCTCTGACCATTGCTCTTGTGTATGTGGATGACATGCTTCTCCTTGGCAATTCTTCAGCAGACATTCAACTCACTAAACAAAGCCTTCATGCTGCCTTCACCATCAAAGATTTGGGAGTGGTTAGGTACTTCTTAGGTATGGAAATTGCTAGATCATCCTCAGGCATCTTGCTCAACCAAAGGAAATACATTTTAGACATTCTTACTGATGCTAAAATGGAGGCTTGCAAGGCCACTACTTTTCCTATGCAGCATGGCACAAAGTTATCCTCCACTGAAGGACAACCTATTGAGCAGCCTGAGAATTACAGAAGAATTGTTGGTAGGCTCCTATACCTCACACTCACTCGTCCTGATATTTCATTCACTGTCCAACAGTTAAGCCAGTTTCTTCAGAATCCTCTCCAACCTCATTGGAATGCAGCCATGTACTTACTCAGATACTTGAAAGGGACATTCAACATTGCTCTCTCATTCCCTGCAGTATCTTCCTTCCATTTAACAGCCTTTAGTGATGCTGACTGGGGAAATTGTAGGGATACAGGGAGGTCATTAACTGGCTATTGTGTGTTCCTTGGAGGATCACTCATTTCCCGGAAAACCAAGAAGCAAAAAGTGGTTTCCAAATCATCCACAAAGAGTGAATATAGAGCTATGTCATCAGTAGCCAGTGAGTTGGTTTGATTGCAGGGCCTATTGAGTGATCTTTGCATAACTGTTGCTCTTCCCATTCCTTTGCACTGTGATAATAAATCTGCTCAGGAACTTGCTGCAAATCCTTTGTTCCATGAGAGGACAAAGCATGTAAGACTTGATGCTCATTTCATTAGAGAAATGGTCCAAGCAAAATTCATTGCCACTTCTCATGTGTCTTCCTCAAATCAGATTGCAGATATTCTAACAAAGGCTTTGGGATCTCATCAACACTAATTTCTGAGGTCCAAGCTTGGTCTTGTTCTTCCTAGTACAGGTCAAGCTTGAGGGGGGGGATGTAGAATATATGATCATGTAACAAAGTTGGATCATATACATTTTATAGTTTCTGTAAGGGTATTTTCGTCATTACAGTACATAGGCTACTTGTACTGTATTTCCCGCTCTCCTTCAGTTGTGAATTGCAGTTGTAACAAACTGGATCTTGAGCTCCATGGAAGCTCTCAGTTTTCCAAGTTCTATCAAGTTGGCTTTCCTCTACAATTTCACATAATCTCTTTTATTCAGAAAAATGGATTAAACTGTTAGTTTTGATTATTTTTTTAAAAAAATTGGTATTTTTTAGTTAATTAAAATCTTTAAATCATAAATTGGTCATTTTTGTTTCCATTAGCTCAATGTTGATATTATTTTTCTTTCCATTAGTTCAATGTTAAAATATAATAAAAGACAAACAGTTGTTATAATTAAAATTTTCAATATAGCCAATAAGTGAACTATTCACTTTCAAATTACTTAAAAAAAAGAACATAAAATTATTCTCATAATAGTATAACACGATTTCTGTATAGTGCATGGCCGCATGGTCACAATGACCAATGGGCATATAGTCATTGTGACCACATGTTTTTTAAAAATAAAAAACTGGTCGCAATGACCCGTGGCCTATGTGGTTGTTGCAACCACTTCATCGTCTTCTTCCTGCAATCAACAATTTCGCCCCTTTCTCCCCAACCGTTCATAATGTAAATTTCCACTTTTGTATGTGTAGATGTGTCGAATACATATCTATCCACTACTATTTTGAGCATAATTACACAAAATTGAAAACATATTTCAATTCTAAAATCAAACCATCCAAAATTCCAAAACCACCGAAATCACAATGAGTATGTGAAACACATACATTAACTCTGAGAGATTTTCGATTTGTAAGCGTTTACTTGAAGAAAATTAGATGAGTTTGAGGGATTTTGGGATGTTTGTGTGTTGGGGGAGGCTATGAGAAGAGAAGGGAAAGAGAGAATAGCGTGAGTTGGGGTGGGGGTAGGGGGTGTAATTTAATTTTATTGAAGCGGTATTTTTGTCATACTTTAAAAGATAATATTGCCTTGTTCTAAATGCAAACCCCAACTTGGATGGTCCCTGAGTTAGGAAATTAGTCTCTCTTTGATATTGTGTTTCAGATCGAAATAATCTTTTTTGGTCATAGGTAGACACTAAGCAATTATAATATGGGGAGTAGTGATTCAAACTCTTGACATATTAGTCTTTATATGTCATCTTTATCAGCTAAGCTAGCAATGATTCACTGGACAAAATAATCTAATAGTATGTTCGATATATAAGAACCATAACCAAAGCAAATACGTACTAATCTCTGTCAAGTAAAAAACTAAAAATGATTTGATGAAAGGTAAATCCTCGCTTGCATATATGAACATGATCAATCAAACTTAAAGACAATAAAAATAAAAATAAAAAAAAAATTGTGTTTGAATGCATATACTACATTAATAGATTGCATATGTTGCAGATATTTGTATAGCTAGGCTTTATGTTGCATAGAAATATTATGGTACCACACCAATGCACATTTTTAGGCTTAATATAGATACTCCCTCCGTTCCAAAATACATGGTCTTTTACTTTTCGACACGCTTTTTAAGGAGTGAAAAACTCTATGAAATATTATTTTTTAATTAATTTTTTTTATATAATTAGATACTTATTAGTAATAAGTATAAAATAGTATAAAAATTTTAATCAAAAAAATAATATTTTATAGAGTTTTCCGCTCCTTAAAAAGCGTGCCAAAAAGTAAAAGACCATCTATTTTGGAACGGAGGGAGTACCAAATAAACACGTACATATATAAATCGAATAAATACAAACCGTCGACTGATGATGGATGGTATATGTAATTACGAACAAATTGCATGTGCAATCATATATCGTCGGTGTAGATAACAAGACAACACTCCTTGAATTGGTAAATAAAGAGCGGTCATTTCGGGATTCGAACCGGGGACCTATGACTATTATCCACAAGTCTTTTCCGGTGAGCCATTCTGAAATGGTTACAAGACAACACTCCACTCAGCTGACTCATCCCTCAACTCACTTTCAATTAACCTTCATTCTCAAAAACATCGTATCAGTTACCAATACTTGCGTATTAATTTAGTTGATAAGAAAAAAGTTATTTTCTCTCAAAATGTTGTGGTTCAGTAAGCGGTTTCTATAAGCCACCATATATTGGTTTGAGAAATATGCTTAATTAACTCTGTGAGCGAAGCCCAACTTATTCAAAATTTCAAACTTCATCATTTTCAGATGAATAAATCCCATATAATATAGAGAAAATTTGCGCCGAAGACGCAAATTTTGACCTAATTAGCGAAATATACACGTTTTTGTATAATTTGCAAAATATACATTACCTTGTAACCCTAATCTCAAATCAAAATTACCCACAAATCTCAAATATCTCTCCCGGTGCTCCTCCTCTCGATCTTTCTCTCCCATGGGGTCCTCCTCATCTCTTTCCAGATTTCCGTCCCTCTCGAGAGGTGGCGGATGGCAGACGCGGTGGCGGATGATCGGATCTCGGAGGAGAAGAAGATCGAGCGGTTCTTCGAGACCAGATCGGGAGCAATCACCAGAGCATCGTCCGACAACGATCGTCCGCGGCGGAGGATTCTGAATGCGTCGGGAAGCGAGTATGATAGCAAGAAGAGGAGGAAGATGATGAAGTTACTAGATCGGGGAGCAATCGACTTGGATTCCGCCGGCGGCGAAGCGGCGACGGAGGAAGGAGGTCCGATCTGATGGCGCAAATTACGACCTCGCCATAGTTGTGGTGGTCCAGAGGAGTTGGCGACGCCTTTGTCCTCCGCCAGAGGTTGCGACGTTCCTCCCTCCCTCTCTGTTGGATTGCTCTTGCTTGATCTGCTCTTCCCCTCAACTGTCAGGCCGGCGCCGGATTGGAGGTGATGAGGCAGATCAACCACATCCTTTCTCAGATCCAAATAGGGAGGCTCAATTTCTCACCATCGAAGGCACTCTCCTTCCTCTGTCGCAGCCTCTGGCGCTGAGCCGATATGCGGCGCTGAAGCGTGCCTTCACCAGGAACCTTCTTCTTCTCCGATGTCAGCGGCGGTGGGAGTTACTGCTAGTGTGCAAGTCAGCAACGCCCCTGTTTTGGAATTAGTTACTACTGGTGTGCAACTCCTCTTCCAAGATACAGCGGAGTAGCCGTTCTCAGTTCTCACCAGGTAACGATTGTTCTTCCTTGCAGTTTTCACGGAACGATTTAAGGTTTTACTGATTTCACTCCACACGCATCGAATCTCCCGAAATTCGTAGTTGTTGATCTGAGATTCAGAGTTTAATTTGTTTCCGCTGACGAGGTGATGGGCTCGATCTGTTTGATTCCTGATTTGAGTATGGTATTTGATTGATAGCATTTGCATAACTCTTTGTGATTGATGATTTAGCATTTGCAGTACTCTTCTGTTCATATATATGATTGCTGCAGTAAAAGATTGAAATTCTAATGAAAAATGAAAGATATTTGAATATAGTTTGAGAGTTGATACTGAAATGGTGGTTTGCTACTATCATATATGATGAGTAATGGGGGTTAGATATCTTGCTACTGTTTATTGTTAATTTCTTGATTGCTTTTTAGAAAGGGAACGAGACAAATTGAAGGAGTTAGATATCTTGCTGGTGATTTGTTCAACTGAAATGAGGCCTTTTAATATAGAATGCAAACATGGTACATATGGTGGATATTGATGGATTGTAGATAAGGATTTTTAGTGCTGACATCGTTTTTAATAATAATTTGATATTATATATGTAAGTATATATGTTTGCTTGAGTTCTGAAAATTTGGTTTATTTTTTAGTGTTGACATCGTTTTTAGTTTGATATTATATATGTAGGTATATATATGTATGCTTGAGTCCTTAGAAATTGGGTTGTTTTTTTAGTGCTGACATCGTTTTTATACGTATTTTTTAGTATATATGTAAGTATATATGTATGTTGTTCTGTGTATGACAGCAAATGATTGTACACCTAAATCTAAGTGTGTGTGTGTGTGAGATCTTGGTTTGCATCTGCTAACGCCTAACAACCCATTGATTCATTTATGATTGAATTTCATATATATGATATAGGTTGATCATCAAGTACTCTTAAGATATATATTTGAAAATTACCAAACTGTTACATATATAAATCATATATAATACCTAACTAGTGATTGTATGATTGCTAAAGGGAGGAAGAATGGAGGGTATGAAAGGAATGTAGAAGCACGTGTTTAGGTTGCTCTATAGGTATATATGTATGCTTGAGTCCTTAAAAATTGGTTTATTTTTTAGTGCTGACATAGTTTTTATGCGTATTTTTTAGTGCTGATATCGTTTTAAATTTGATATTATATATGTAAGTATATATGTATCCTTGACTCCTTAAAAATTGGTTTATTTCTTAGTGCTGACATCGTTTTTTTATACGTATTTTTTAGTGTTGACATCGTTTTCATGCATATCTTTTAGTGCTAGGTACGTTCTTTGGACTAACCTATCGGATCTGAATCTGTGTTTGCGTCAGCGCCGACCATGTCAGCGCTGACATGGTCCGTTCTCCGACACCACGACGTCTTAGGAGACAGAAAAGTAGGAGCACCTCATCCTCACCTTTGCAGAAATCAAGGAGTCCTAGTGTTTCAACATTGGAACGGAGGAATGCTCTTCTAAAGCAGAAAAAGGAAGAAGAAGAAAAGAAAGGGTGGACATCCAAGTTTCAGTAGTTGATTTGACCAAGCATTTGCTTCTGTATCTGATTTGCATTTACACTTAGACGTGTGTAAACTTCTTAAAGCTCACACTTGATTGACATTATTTCCCAACCAAACTCCTTATTAATCAACCAAGGATACCAGTTTATAGTTCGAAGCACAAGTGTATTTTTCTGAATTTAGAAGCTGTTCAGCAAAGCATACATCCATGTTGAAGGACATCAAATCAGTGATTGTACCAGCTTTATGTTGATAAGGGCATTCCCGACGGCGTCAGCATTTTCGACGTCGGCGTCAGCATCCCTCAAACGGTGTCAGCACACTTTAGACGTGATATTCTTTGTTTCTCACTACTAAAAATAAAAGTAAAATATTTATTTGTTTCTTTTTTTTGTTAGAACATTCATTTGTTTCGTTGCTTTCCCCCTTTTATATTTTATATAAAATTTCTAATGTTATTTGATCTCCGATGTCATCACCGTCGGCGTCAGCATCCTCGTAAACGGTGTCAGCACTACTGACATCAGCATTCCCGACGTCGGCGTCAGCGTCCCTATAAACGTCGGGAATGCTGACGCCGAGTATGGGGATGCTAACGCCGACGGTGCTGACGTTGATGTTGCTGAAGTTGCTGACGCCGATGTAATCAATAATATATCAACCAATTACATGTTCTCCTATTACAAATAAATACCCCATTACAAACACACTTGAGCACTGTAAAAGAATTAATAGCAAAAGCATGTCTTCCTCTAATTTGCATCAAGAATTAAATAGCAAAAACATGTCTTCCTCTAATTTGCATCAAAATAGCAGTAAACAAACGGGAACTTCGACAATGCTGACGCCGAGGACTCCAACATTGCTGACGTCGAGGACTCCAATGATGCTGTCGCCGAGGATGCTAACAATGCTGACGTCGGGGATGCCAACAATGCCGACGCCGATGATGCTGACGTCTGGGACACCGATGGTGCTGACACCAATGTCCGGAACGAGACTAATTAAAGTATCTGTGTCAGCGGAAAATGAAGCAGATGGGAAATTATGACCAAACAACTAGACTAAATAAAGTATTCGTGTCAGCAAAAAAAAACAGATTCATCCATCATAAACAAAATGCAAATTAATTACTATATGAAAACTGATAACTAGCTAGTGGTATAGTTAACAATACAATACATTTGACCCTAAAAAAAAGTAAACAATGTAATACAAATGGAGCAACACCGTAGCCAAAAAATAAGACACAACACAATCATAGCTTGAGTTTGTCACTTGCTTGGTGTCAGCCCCACATTGTGAGGGAAGATGGTGGCATTATAGACATTGTTATGGCAATGAATAGCACCAATCCCATAAATCAGCCCCTAATTGAACTAAATTCAGGAGATCTCAAAAGAAACATGGAACAACTAAAACAGTCAGCAGGCCCTAGAGATCATCAATCAAAAAGCGTAGCCCAACAGTTCAGTTCAACGAACAGCCATCACACAGGCCACCGACAGTGTCAGCATAACCTCAATCTGGCTTAATAACATCAGAAAAGGAGCAAGACATCACCGAGAGATAAATTGAAAGGCTGACATGAAATACATACCAATATATAACACAAGTGCATCAATGTCAATCATCCAAAAACTCAGCAGCAACAACCATCAAAGAAGTTCTAGACCTAACATATCAATATATAACACAAGTGCATCAATGTCAATCATCCAAAAACTATCATCAATCACAAAGAGTACTGCAAATGCTATCAATCAAATACCATACTCAAATCAGAGGAAGCCAATTCAAAATTCGATCAAATGTTGAACTACTGCACACGGATGTCAGCGCTGACGGAGCTGGAGCTTACCTCCATCTCTCTATAACTCCGATTGCAAGCATTACCTTCAATATGCTGTCAGCAATGGAGAAGCATTACAATAGTTTATAATATATGTATTTTGGTTGTGTAACAACTGAACTTACCTGCGCAGTTGAAAGGTCCAGGTCAGACATCAGCGCTGATTCGACAGGAGACGTATACCCCACCTACAACAAGACAAGGTATAGGTGTATTATATCAACATGTGCTGCTTCGAAGGCTGACAATTTTGATGCTGACATCACAAGGTGACGTTTGGTGAAGTCAACAGGAAAGACTAGTAGCTTCTTTGGTTACACCATGAGATCTAAATTCATATATTTGATTCTGTATTACCAAAACAGTAGCGAAAACCAATAATTGGTTTGTGTTTTGTTTTTATTTTATTTCTAAAGTGAGATAACATGCTACATTATGACAGTAACTAATCAAGGTGATGATCAATCACAATTCACAAGTTTAGAACAACAAAGGAGAGTCGGAAGACGAGGACTTACAGTGCAGCCAGAGACGAGGGAGCCACAGGAAGCAACCAAAATGCTGAACACAAGATAAGGAGTTACAGCAGAATCTGCAACACCGTTATCTGCCTCCAATTTCAGCAACAGATTCTCTCTTGTGGTTGCTGCTTCATTTTCCATTACTTCAGTTTCCATTTAGTCCTTCAAGTAAGGAATGAAGCCACTCTCTTCCGAAATAGAAAAGTAGACATTATTTATATGCTGTCAGCAATGGAGAAGCATAGGCGGAAGAGGAGGCAGGCACCGCCGCCGCAAGGTAGCTCGAGCCTGATTCAGCGTCGAGGCCTTCCGTAGCGCGAGCGCAACGTCGGAAATGGAGGAGTACGAGAAACCTAGATCCGAAACCTTCAGTTTGAGGAGCCTGATTCAGCGCCGAAACCTAGATCCGAATAGCATCAAATCGAAACCTAGATCCGACAGCAAGAGGTCAGGAAAGGAGAAGAGCGTCGGTTCTGCTCTCGGCTTCCGTCAGCGCACGAGAACGAGAAGGTCTTCATCGGCGCAGAGAGATAGAGAGGGGCGGTCGTCTCCATCGCCTTCAATGGCGCCCAGATCTGGAGAAAGGAGAGAGAGAGGTGGTCCGAGATCTGGAAAGTATAATTGTGTATATTTTGGCAAAATTCCGGAAATTGTGTATATTTGGCTAATATGGCCTCCGGATTTGTATATTTGACAAATCACCCCTATAATATATGGGATATGAACTACGTACCTTTAGGTCATTTGTCCGATATTGTTAGATTGGTAAAAAGTTGAGTTTATTTGGTTGTTATTAGGGGTATTGTCGTACTTTTAAACCAAATAAAATAAAAGAGAAGGGGTAAATTAAAGGGTGATTTTGGTAGAGGGCCTTTTTTAAATATCCAATTAGTCACCTAGCCCATAAATCAATTTAATTAGTTTTACCCTAGCCCCCTTCCCATAGGGTGGGTTGGTCAATGGTCAACCGTTTGACCATTGATCGGTCAACGTTGACCAACCCATTTTGATGCCAACTTTTTTTTTTTTTTGATGCCAACTTTTTTTTTTTTTTTTTTGATGCCAACTTTTTTTTTTTAGTGATGTCATATTTTATCGTTTTGATGCCAAAATTTTACTATATTTTATTTTCACTTTGATGCCACTTTTTTATGTCAATTTTTTGATAATATTTTTTTTACCGTGATGCCATATTTTTGATGATATTTTTTCAAAGTAGTATTTTTGATGACATTTTTTTTCTTTAATGTGATACAAATTTTTCAAAATGGCATCAATGGTCAACGTGACATTAGAGTAAACAAAAAATGTCATGACAATATTTTGATTCCACGTTTTAAGCTCTTATACCATCATTTATATAAAATTGTCACCACAAAATGTTGGCATCAAAACGGTAAAATATGGCATCACTAAAAAAAAAAAAAGTTCGCATCAAAAAAAAAAAAAAAAGTTGGCATCAAAAAAAAAAAAGTTGGCATAAAAAAAAAAAAAAATTGGCATCAAAATGGGTTGACCGGTCAAGAGGGCTAAGCAAGCTAAAAAAACAATTAATGGGCTAAGCATGCTAAAAAAACAATTAATGGGCCTATCTAGCTAACCAAATATGCTTAAAGGGCTTTTTCAACAAATTTCCTCTAAATTAAAACAGTACTTGTACAAAATATGAAAATAAACACCCAAATAACCTCCATTTTCTAGCTTTTTTTAACACGTTTTTGTTTATTTTGGTCATCCAAACAACCAAAAACACTGTTTAAAAAATAAACACCCTTTTAAACACCCACAGATGATTAATTTTTAACTGTTTATCTTGTTATCCATACACACCCTATATCATATTTACTATTCGTACAAAAAAAAACTACATAAATTTTTTTTTAGACCCTTTAAAAAAACATTATTCTTTCTATTCTATGCCTAGCTAGGATAAGATCTTAAATTGGAAAAGATTCCTTACTAAAAAAAAAATCAATCCAATGAGTTTAATTAAAAGAAAAGATAAACTAATTAAAATTTGAAAAATATTTCCAAATTAGCACTCTATCCAAAAAACATATATAAATAATAAATATTTTTTCGTTCCGGCTATATACACCGCAAATCATCCACGTTCTTAAGGACATGCATGATTAAAAGGCTTGCACGTCCTTAAGGACGTGCAATATTAGACACAAGGCTTGCACGTCCTTAAGGACGTCGTGCAATATTAACCTTGTGATTTGCGGTGTATATAGCAACACCCTATTTTTTTTATAGTTGTTAGTTATCGATTTTTTTGAAAACCGACCATCAATGGCTTTACGAATGTTTTCGTAAAACGGTTTTTCTATAAAAAAAAAACGACCATCAAATTGGGAAAGATTTTCTATAAAAAAAAAACTAATTAAAAAAAAAATACGTACTAAACTAATTAAAATTTGAAAATTATTTCCAAACTACGAAGTAGTACTCTAAAGAACATAAGATAGATAAATCAAGGAATTCTCAGTGCTAAGCAACTCTGTATCTCAAATTTACTCATCGAGAGAGATAATCTCATGGTTGTACGGGCACTCTTGGGGGGTTGGAAGTGCCCCTGGAACATAGAGCTCCTGCAATCGGATATATTTATTGATCTTCTTTCATTTTCTAATGTTGCGATATTCGTCATATTTTCAGGGAATCTAATGCTGTTGCAGATCGTCTAGCACATCTGGCCTACAGTCTCCCTGCCGACGGACGTTTAGAAGATGATCCAGAACTGAGGGTTCTCATCCGAAAGGATGCACTAGGGAGAGCGATCTCTCGGGATCGTCCGGCCTAATCTTTATATGCTAAAAAATAAATAGATAAATCATATTTAAAAATATATTTAATTAGCCCTTTAGAGTTTCCACTAATCCTGAATGAATTGGGGCGATGGATTGAATCCAAATCCAATCCATCCAAAGAACCTTTAACTGCTATTTCATGAGATTCGGTACTCCGCATATGAATTGTATTATTAAAATTAAATAAAAAAAAAATAGAAGATCAACATATGAAAGATCTAATGAACACAAAAGTTAAGTAATGGTGAAAGTGCGTGGCCATTATTGGTCCGACTTCATTCCAACATTTTGTGAGTTTTGGTGCCCATACACTTATAATTCAGATTTCCTTGGATACTTTTTCCTATAAGATCTATTCCTCCCTTTATAATTATTTTATTCCTTGCTACAAGATCTAATATCAAATTATCAACCATTTAATTATTCATATATCAAAATTATAATCCATTATAGAAATTATGGAGGGATCGACTACAAATTTGTTGTGTACCTACCTCATTAGCCCGGTCCACTAACTAGCTATGCTATATCAATGTGCTTGGATGATGTTATGTTTATATGTGAAAAGTAAATAGATAGATTATTTAAGGTCGGTGTGTGTTGAGAAAGTTGATTCGTTATAAGAGCATCACAATGTTTTGGGAGCTTAATTACTTGTCTAATACTCCATCTCCATCCGTTTGGCAAAACTTGTCGTTTACTATTCACACACGCTTTTATAAAATGATAAAAACTATATAAAATATTCATTTTTTTAAAATTTTTTTAACAAGTTTGTACTTATTAATAATAACTACGAAATTATTAAAAAAAAAAAATTAAAAAACTAGATATTTTATGTAGTTTTTAGCTCCTAAAAAAACGTACATGAATAGTAAAACGTCAAGTTTTGCCGAACGGAGAAAGTAACATCCTTTCACCTTTTTTGGGTGCCAATTTTAGTTAGCGTTTTGGAAACCTTCCTCATTAATTATTGGAGTTACTTAAAGTTGTAGAGGTTCTCTATTGTATAACTAATAGATACACCACATGATACAAATAATGAGAATTAATTGTAATGTCTTATTCCTAATTGACACCAAATGGAATATCATATGATTCTTAAGTAATGCCTTATGAGTTATATGATCCCACTATTCTCTATTGATGAGATTTTGTCATATTCTCAAATGTCGGAGGGATATGGATACTTTTGGGGAACCTATGACTCGTTGTAATTGAAGAACTTAAAGGCTTCGATCAAATATGCATGATCTTATTTAAGATGTTCTCTTTGACATACATAGGCGTGCATGAATTTTTACTAAGAAAGAGGCATATGTGAACTTCTTATAACTGATCTGTTAGGGAAGAGATTAATATTGAGGCTAACCAATGTTTTGGTGTTCTGGTGGATAGGAGGAAAGCATGCATGTATTGATTTGACAAAGGTTTCTTCACTAGTTAATTTGGAAAATGGAATATTCATGGGGATACATACAACTCTCAAAGTCTGCTTAAGCAAAACTGGTCAACATGAGAATTGAAGGCGTGTCCTGATAATCAGCATGTATTTGTTTAGTTTGTGTTTGATATTTTTGATTTCTTAGCACACGGTGTTATGGAGCTTCTCAAGAGAATCTCAAATGTCATGTTGCTTTTAAAAGAATTGGTTTTGCTATTCAGATGGGTTAGCAGCACAATTTGTTATCTATTAGTCTCCTATATATAAATTTAGTGGAATATTGTGAGGTGGAGGAATGAGGAAACAATGTAATATTTGAGTTTATATAACATTAACGTGGATGCTTTAAGGAGGTCTTAATATAAACTTATTTGTTTTTAGGTTTGATGATAGTGATGTAGTTAATTTTGCATTGAGTAGCCATATAATAAGGATAAAGTGTTTCATCACAAAATTTCAAATTCCTAGATTCAAACTCATATACCTTGTTAATAGATGAGAGTTTGATGTCAACCCATCTTGTTTTATACAAGCCATATATTTCTCGTGTCAAATATTGTTGAGATGATCGAGATGTATTAATTGTCCTCAATAGACTATAAAAGTGAAAAAGGAATATTCATCACTTACATGTAATACATTAATTAGGACAGTAAGAACGATTTATTTTGATATGAATATATCAGAGAAAGTATAATTAACTATGATACATCATATCTATTATATTTAGAATTAATGAATTCAGTTCTCGCAAAGTTTATGAATTTATCTATTATGTTTAATATGTTTGACATAAAAATAATCATATAATAGATTGATAAAGTTGTGAAGAATTATGCCATTGATAAACTTCTAAATGATTTAATTAAATAATTAATTTATATATATATAATTTATATTGTTGCACTGACTAAAAAGGAAAAGAGATAAAATACATGGATGAATAGAAATTGAATTTAGTAAATAATAGTATTATAAAATATAAAAAAAAGATAGAATATATAGATGGATAGAATTTAAAATTTGTTATGGGTTAAATCTATATCATTAAATTGGAAAGAAATTTGAGAATTGTATATTGTTAAATTGGATAGAAATCGATTTTTTTTTTATTCATTTCAAAACTAACTATTAAGGAGATTCCAACACGTGTGTGGAGAATATGAGTTGGGATTGTCTCACATTTGTTAGAAAATGAATCCAAGTCTTGCATATAAGTTGGTGGACTACCCCACCTAATACCAATTGGTTTTAGGATGGAACCCCACTCGGCTTATGTGCTCGACTTGGTTGGCGCGTGTGACCCCCCCACGTCGTATATGACCCACCGTTGATTTCACATGGTATTAGAGCCGAGGTTCGGCTAGATGCGGTGTGGTTTGAATTCCTGGTCTAATTGGCTAGCCGGCCTTAAGGCATTGATTCGTCAAGTGCAACTGTCAAATAATGTGTGGCCAGGCAGTTGCACTTGAGGGGTGTGTGTGGAGAATATGAGTTGAGATTGTCCCACATTGGTTAGAAAATGAATCAAAGCCTTGCATATAAGCCGGTAGGCTACCCCACCTAACACCAATTGGTTTTAGGATGGAACCCCACTCGGCTTGTGTGCTCGACTTGGTTGGCGCGTGTGCGCTTGGCGTGCGTGACCCCCCCCCCCCCCCCCCCCCCCACATCGTATATGACCCACCGTTGATTTCACAACGTGGTAGATGCAACTTCTCCTTAATGGTAATACGATTTTTCTATGATAATAAGTTAATAACACTAATTTAGAAATATTTTTAAAATTTTAATTAGTTCAGCTTTTTTTTTATTAGATTTCTAGGGCCACTTGCTTTTTTGGTAAAGAATCTTTCCCAATTTGAGATTGTGTGGTGTCGCTAAGGGGGTAATTGGGTATAGCAGAAATTCTTGTCACATTTTGACTAGAATTGCATTTAATATTCAGAAAGGGTGTGGAGCTCGGCTTATTAGCCGGCTTCCATCTAACTCTGTGTAATTAGTTTTGATGATAATAATAATAATAATAATAATAATAATAATAACAACAACAATAACAATAAAAATAATATGATTGAAAGGACCTACCGTAGTGTGCTTAGTTATTGACTGGGTGTTCCGTTGTTCACGCTGTCTAGGCCTTGTCCCGCTTGTTTTCGGACTTTTGATGGTGATGTATATGGTGATCATGTTGTGTCCTGTGTTGGTACAGTGGACATTAAACATCGTCATAACCTCGTTCGCGACACCTTATTGGTTATCTTCTACAAGTCCGGGATTTCTGCCAGTAAGGAGGTTGATATTGGTTTGGTTGATGGGCATGATCGGCCCATTCGTC
This sequence comes from Persicaria tinctoria, assembly GCA_037127255.1. Taxonomy (NCBI): domain Eukaryota; kingdom Viridiplantae; phylum Streptophyta; class Magnoliopsida; order Caryophyllales; family Polygonaceae; genus Persicaria; species Persicaria tinctoria. The sequence goes on along the minus strand of JBANSL010000007.1, from coordinate 9,817,173 downwards.
CGGCGGATTTGCTCCTTTATTCCTAGGATAGGGGGAGGGATGTGTGTGTCGATCTGACGGGATCCTCCTTATTGACTCAGTCTGGGATTTCTGACTTTATGCCCGGTCGTGCTGTTATTGATGCTGCTCGACGTAAGTGTGTCAAGTATCGATATTTGTGCACGTCGATTGGTTATGGTTTTCTACCCTTCTCCTTCTCTTTATTGGGGGAGTTGGATACAGATGTGGTTGCCTTGTTGAAGCGGATTCAAAAATTCTCGGTATCTCAGGATTTTAGGGCTCGTGTTGCACCTTATATTTTTACTAGACTTAACTTTGTTATCGCTAAAGGAGTGGGTGCCCAGATAGTATCTCGGTTGCCCACTAATTTCTTGTAATCTGTTTTTTTTATTATAATAATGATAATAATAATAATGATATATAATAATAATAATAATAAAAAAAAAATTAATAATAATAATAATAATAATAAAGCTAAATAATTAACCAATCAAGATATAGACAAGGAGTGTGTACAAATCCATTCACCGGTTGCCGACCCTTATTGTAACATCATTTCCTTTTAACTTGTAAGCCAAATTTGTAAAGCAAAAAGTAAGCTTAAAGTCTAATTACCATATACGTAGTATAATTGCATATAAAGGGACACTAAACTGAACCCTCATAATTGATTTTCAAAAACTATCTTTAATTTCACTTAATTTTCCACAGAAAGAAAGGTACAAATGCAATGTATAAGTATTGATTCATGCAATTAATTAAGCTACTTCACTTTGAAATTAAACAAAAATCCCTAATTAATTTATATATTTATTAATTAATGTTAGAAAACAATAGATGAACATGAACAAATCAAGGCTTGTAGGAAGGAAACACCCTTATCTACATGTTCTCCCTCTATGCAAATTTAAGCCCCAAAACAAAGCATGGTCGACCTCGTCCTTCATTTAATTTTATTTATTTTTTTCCTACATTTTTATTTATTTTTTAAATAATAATAAAAGAGGGCTTTTGGATTTTAGTGAAGGATACAAAACGAACGTGCATTGCATAATTAGGGGAATTAAATATTTCTTGTATCTTCAGATATTGCCTTTTCTTATACTTGCAGTGTATTACTCTTACCTAGTCCAAGTACACACGTGGCACAATTTTACGGGCAAGGTTTTTAGTTCTATAAATTGTGTTTGCTTATTTTTTTTAATGTTACGGAATTAATAAAGATTTGTTCAATTTTTTTTTAATTAAGATAATGAAAATTTGGGAGGACAAAAAATCAGCCGTCCATCTGATCAATAGGACAACAATCTGATTGGGGTTGTGTTTGTGTCTGTGTTGTGTTTCCAACCACTATCTTAATTTCATCTTTGCTAAACTTATGGAGTATTATTTATCTACAAAATTTACCACATATTTGTAGATATAGTATAGGTTAAAATACAGAAAAATGGAGATAATATATAGACTATAGTTTCAACATAGTTATTTTAAAAATATATATATATTAAATATTTTTAGTAAAACAATTCAAACAGCAAATCGAATTGGTTTGGCAACTCGTCCATTGTAATTAATATGGAGAGATCTTTAGAGAATTTTAACATCGATCGGTCATCTAATAAAATTTTCATTTCATTCTCCTAAATAAGAAAAAGGCAAAAAATAGATAATTTTCTCCAAGATTAATTCTTCTAAAATGAGAAAGCTATATAGGACTTGAAGTAAAAAATAATTTAAAAAATATGTCTTTGATTTTTTTCATTTTGAAAAAGTTGTTGAAAATGGTCTTACAAACTATTTAACTATCCATACCTTCCAAATAAGTTCAATGATACCTTATATGTTTTATTATTCAAGATAAATTGTAAATATTATTTTATGTCAATATTAGTTATATTAAAAAAATCAACATTGAAAGATTTTCAAATTTCATTCAATTTAACTATTTTTTATTAAAGAAAAAAGGAGTTAGTTGCATTAAGGATAAAATGTATAAGTCGAGGCTTAGCTGGTTTAGATGTACATCGATACATGTGCAAAGTAGAGACCAAAATCTGCTAATGTGCAGATGTGACATGTTTTTGATTGAGCGTGTAGCAGATGTCAGCCTAAGAAGTTTTGGAGGGAAGCGAACAGATAGGATCATAACTTGTTAGGCCTACGAGAGGGCTTGATGAGAGATCGTACATATATAGTAGAGAGCTGCTACTAGGGTTGACAAGGGTTAGTTGGTGCATGTGATCGAGGGTCTAATGTACATGATCATATCCTTTTATTTGTTGCGATTTGTTTCGTTTCCTCGGTTTTTCTTTCTTAGTTTCCTTGCTTGTCTGCTTCTGTCTAGTTTCTCCTGGTCATTCTTTTCTCTGTTAGTTTTGGGTTCGACGTTTCCATTAGTTTGAGTCTTTCATAATTGATATTCTTTCTCGACTTAATCGGAAAAATGGAGCATATATTACGACGACCCCCAACCCCTGCTCTTAACCAGCTGTGCTTTGAATTGATATGACTTTTATTTTAAAAAGGAGTTTTTTTTAAAAAAAAAAAGTAAATCAATAGAAGAGGTAAAAGTTACAAAATAAGGGAGACACAAGCCGTCTTACACCCGTATGGAGCCATGACGAAGTGCACACCAAAGCCCATAATCCCCCAAAGTATCCTCACACTACAAAAGAAAGCCTACCTTATGGTGCCCCTATACACCTCCCAAAAAACCTCTTAATGCTCAAACCTCCTACTTCTACTTTCCTAATCTAATCCTTCTCCGATTCCGCAGTGTTTTGCCTTTACACTTGTCAGAGATGTAAAATTTACATTGCTCAATAATACAAGTCGGTTTATCCGGTACACGTGGTTCTTGTCGATCGGGTCATGTGCTCGGAGTTTACCACCAAAGGTGGGTTTTTCGTCAGCAAAAAAAAAAAAAAGATTACTGTTTATTATTTATTTATTAATTGATGATCAATGAAATTAATTTATAATTATTTGGCAAGTAAAGGGTATAAGTATAACAAAAGAAATAAGCATGGGTAGCCGACTTTTTCTCATGTTTAATCATCCAAAAGTTGAAGGTTAAGGGGATTAGGGTAACGTACGTTATGTCAAATCCTCTCTAAATTATTAATTTAATAATAACGTGGACGTTTGTTTTTGTGTTAAGGGAAACACTTACCATATCTTATCCCCATCCCCCCCTCAAGATTGTGTTTCCAACACACATTATGTTCCTTAATTTCTACTTGTTCTTGGATTCTACTCTCTATATAATTGCGTTCTATGAATTTTTTATTTTTTATTTTTTTTTTTGATTCAATTTTTTATTTTTTTTAAAACCATAATTTAGTTGTAAAAAAGTGTACACAATTTGCTTTATGTAACTACAAGTTATCACTTATCATTTATCAATTTATTTTATTGATAAATAAATGAAAATTAGGTTTCCTATAAGTTGCAAGTCACATAGGTAAGGTAAGTTAATTAAGGCGTCGTCTTGTGATAAAATTGTTTATAATATAAAAATATTTATATGTATCTATATATTAAAGCTTATATATATAATTAATGTCCCGTGACTTTCTATGGTTGATTTTGGAAAAAAATATCCTACTCATTTTTTTTATTAAAAAATATTATCATAACTTATGAAAGTTAATTTTTCCAAACCACAATCGATCTACCCATATATATATTTTAGCTAATTAACAAAAATATAAATAGAAATTATGCCGCTTACAAAAATTACTAATAGATAAGTATTTGATAGTTGTTATTTTATTTATATTTAGATTATTTTTGGTGGAAATAACGATTTATATTTAGATTAATTTTATTGAAATATAACTAATTATAAATTGATTTAACTATTTTATAATTGATATTAATTTACAACTCTGTTAGAATAATTTTTGCCACTATTAGTACTATTCAAGTAAAAAGATATTAATTTACAACATCAATGATCTCTTGCCCTAGTGGTAAGAGCGAGTTGATTCCTTGTGCCTCACCTACCTTGAGGTCAAAGGGTTCAAATCCCACTAGCTAGGAGCAATTTGTGCTAGAGTGGGGGTACTCATGCCTTGGCTTACCCGGCTCGAGTACTTTGCAGGCTAGTGCTCGACCTGTGGAGGATTAGTCGATAAAAAAGAATTTAGGGGTGATTACTAAGATGTCCACATTTATGGGCTTTATTAGAAAAATGTCGATAAAAAGAATTTAGGGGTGATTACTAAGATGTCCACATTTATGGGCTTTATTAGGAAAATGTCCCACAAGTGCTCCAAATTAGTAAAATGTCCATCGCCCCCTGTTCCCCCCCCCCATGTGCCCTTGTGCCCCCCTCTTGTTTCATCTTTTTTTTTCCCGCGTTGCTGAAACTCCTGTTTCAACACATTCGGTTTCAGCAACCCTTGTTTTTTTTCCACGTCAACTTTGTTGATGCTGAAATCGGAGTTGCTTTTTTTTTTTCCGCGTCACCACTTCGACACCGGAGTTGCTGAAACTGAATTGCTTTTTTTGTTCCACGTTAGCACTTCGACAGCGGGGTTGCTGAAACCGGAGTTGTTGAAACCGTATTGTGGGATATAAAATTTAGCATATGCAGGATTCGAACCCACGTATTTGCGCATAAGCACATCGCTCTACCATTGAGCTAAGAGGCTTTTAAAGAAGATTTAAAGCAAGAAACATCAAATTTCATTGTAGTCCGCATTTCAGCAATTGCTGAAACTACAATCCGCATTTAAGCAATTAATCTGCATTTCAGCAATTGTTGAAATTGCCAATATCCAAACTCAAACCATCGATCAAAATCTATAGACATATATATGTTATTCAGATTAATTTCATGTATGTATAAGCTAATTACCCATCCCCTTGATGAATTCATTCATTAAGGATCAATTTCATTCAATCAGAAAAAACTACCAAACCTCAAATCAGAAAATGCTGAAATTATACCAAACCTCAAATCAGAAAAAACAAATGCAGATTAATTAGGTTAGAGGCAACCGAACTCAGGAGGGAGGACATCTCACCCCCCCCCCCCCCCCCCCACAAAGCGATAACCATATATGAATCCACCAAATGCCTACCTCATGTTTAACACAAATTGGAGGAGATTCATAAGCAACAGAAGCCTAGTCAATCTCAAATTGTGAGATTGAAGGAGATTCAACACAAATTCAGATTGCTAATCGAAAAGAGAAACACAAATTCAGATTTGAAAACCTAATATGTACCTAGATATGAGATGCAGACTGGAGTTCGGAGATCGGTGAGATGCGAAAACAGACTATGGAAGAGAATCAGACTACTTCTCCGGCAACTTCACAGATATCTCCAACACCGACGTTCTTCATCAGTGAGATGCCGAAATTTGAGATGCGGAAACAGTGAATTTGAATTTGATAGGTATCTGATGATGCGAAAATCTAAGATGCGAAAATCTGAGATCTACCTGTTGCTTGATCAGATTCGAATAAAATTCGATTCCTTCGAAGCTGCCAATGTTCTGCATCAGATTCAAGTGTATCGCAGGTCGAGGACGAAGAGAGGAGCCCAGATGATGGCCGTTAACCGTCGGCAACCTCCGGAATGCCTCAGCAATGAAGAACGACAAAACCCCTCCGCCGCCGTGGAGGAGTCTCCGGTCAGGGCAATCGCTGCTTCCAACGCCGCGACGAGTACCTTCGAGAGCCGGTGGGATCTTGGGGTGGTCGTTTCCGCCGCCGTCTCCTGCGAAGCCGATCTTGAGATGGAGGAGTCGGCTGAGGAAGACAGCGAGACCAGGCGCCGGATCCGAGCCGCCATGGACAGCAAACGACGGCGATGATGGCAAGAGAGGAAGCGAGCCACCATGGACAGCAATGGCGGCAACGATTGCAAGAGAGGAAGGCACCGGATCTGATCTCTGATCGTCTTTGTCCATCTGAAGAGAGGGAGTAGTCGACGGCGAGGCCAGGCGACGACGATGATGACGAGATGAAGCGATGGAGAACGACGCGATGAGATCTAGAAAACCGACCCGATGCTGCTAGCGAGGATTAGGGGAGGGGGCACAGATTTAGGTCGTGAACTTTTAACTAATTTGGAAGGGGTGAGAGACAATTAATGAATTTGACCGAAAATTTGCGTCTTCGGCGCAAATTTTCTCAAGAATTTATCGCATAACAAAATAAATTTTTTAAATTGTTTTAAAACAAAATAATTATTTTGACAAAAAGTTACTAATCAATTTGTTAAACAATTAATTTTTAAAAAAAAAATAAAAACATGTTTTAATTTGAATTTTTTAAATGCGTTGTTATATTTGTAATAAAATTTTATAATTAATTGATATAATTTAAAATTATTTTATTTAATGTATTTTCATACACGTGACATGATATACTAGTACGTGATTCTATAAATTCAAGAAACATAATGAAAACTTGTTCAGATCTGCGAAAAAAGGCAAATCTCAAGTTGCAAAAAATTAAAAATGGCACATTTCCTTTTGGTAAAATGTTTCAAATTAAATCAGGGTGGAAAAAGGGAAATAATATATTACTCCATATGTGGTAATGGTATGGTAGTTTTATTTTGTGGTAGATATTTCTAGTGTGAACATAATTAATGTTTATAAGAATTTAATGTGCGATTATTGTTTTATTAATGGTAAATTTCCTATTATTGTTGACATTAATCTTACAAAAACTTGAAAAGATAATATGAACCCCTTGAAAAGAGAAGTGAAAAAATAAAAAGCAGTGTGATCAATTCATCACGTACATATGGTGCAGCATATTAAATATGAAAAAGTGACGCTAAGCCAAATTATATTTTAATCAATTCCTAAATTATTACTCCTTCAATCCAAAATATAAATAGTTTTACTTTTTCAGTACGCATTTTAAAGAGATAAAATTATACAAAATATTAATTATATATTTTTTATAATATAATACTTATTAATAAATGTAATAGTTTTGTAAGTTAATTAACATGTTATGCAAGATGAGGGTGTGTATATAATTACTCTAATTTAATCAAGACTGATACATTATAGTTTAGATTCTTTTTCTTTCAATATCATGGATATGTAACATGATAAATTGATATGATACTCCATGTGATAATTAATTACTCTTTTTTGTTCCTTTGTGATAATTAATTACTTACTGTATTAATTATTCTCAATTACCGCCAAAAAAACAATTTAAATTATAAAATTATAAATAAATTGATCCGAAAAAGAAAAGCGGCAACCCAAACGTGCGCTCGGCCCGGCTAATTGCCGCCAATCAAGCAGCTTCCCCTTGCACCCCCAAAATTCAAAGCATCCAACCAATGAACCAAGTGCCGCTCAGCCGAACAATCTCAACAACCAAGAAAATCCAGACACGTGTCCACTCCTTGTGTACCCTCCCACACCTGATCATCCCCTCCCGCCGTAGATAAACAACATGCCAGCACGATTAACCGGCCCTACACATACACAAGGCCTCATCCCCACGTTCAATCTTAAACAAATGACAAATCCTAATATGAATGCAAAAAATTGCGGTTAATACTCCAAACTTTGTAAGTAGTTATATTTATTATCCCAAGTTTTTAAGCAAATCCTTATTTAAGTCCTTCCTTGCTAACTTAAAGAGCCATTCTTCCTTTTGGCTTTTAAAATGATTCATCCTGATCGTATATTTATTTTATTTTTGATTATAAGGTTAGAATTCACTCTTCTGATCTAAAAATTTAACTCATTCATTATATAGAGAATTCTACATTTTTTATATTTTATCTTTATTTTCACTCCACAATTAATGTGGTATCTCACCAGAGGAAAAAAAAAACTTATTCCTTTTATTTCATAGATGCATCACTGCTCGTGACACTTAACACAATCTAATCAACAATGTATGATACTAAACATAACTAATTATCAAATCGGTAAAATTTTCTATAAATTTTTATATATGAAAACTTATATATCAATCTATCGAAATAACAAAAATCTATGTACGAGGTAACAATAACAACAATCTTTTCCCCTAAAAAAAGGGTAAATTTTGTAAATCCAAAAATATAGTTCATTTTATAAAAAGGTCCTTTACCTTCCATCATCATTTCTTTAAAAATCGCCGCTATAGAAAGTAGTAGTCAAGACTCAAGAGGAAGAGGCAGTGAGCATTAAACAAAACAAAATAAAAAATAAAATGAAACATCTATATTTCTGCAAATGCTCTCCAACTCAAAATCAGTTTAATTCTTCAACTCCACAGTCGCTTTCAACCCCCCCCAATATTAATCACTTAAAATCCCTCTCCTTCCTTTCTTGCTAATCCATCCTCTCATTTCGATCTCTCATTCCTCCGGCATCAATAGATCGATCGATCGATGAGGACTTTGTGCCCTAATCTCGACAAGGAGGACGGCCTCGAGACGGTGCTCGAGGTCCCAATCCCCGAGGAGATGTTCCCATCCACAAAGTCCAAGTGGCCCAACATCAACATGATGAAGTCTTGGATGATGAAGCCCGGTGGCGGCGGCGTTGGCCGCTCCCCGGCCACTCCCAATCCTTTTCCCTTTGCCGACCGCAGTTCTCAGCTTCAGCTACTCCTCAGCGTCATCGGTGCCCCCCTCATCCCTCTTCCGATCCCGCATTCCTCCCACCCCTCCCACCTCTTAAAAGATCACCCCATTGTAAGTATAAAATAATTAATACGGAGTAATATTAATAATGTGTTACATTATCACTAATCGATAAACGAAATACAGGAAGCGTCTATGGCGAAGTATATAATCCACCAGTACATAGCGGCGATGGGAGGGGAGCACGCGCTGAATTCGATTGATAGTATGTACGCGATGGGGAAGGTGCGGATGATGGCGTCGGAGTTCAGCGCCGGGGAGGGGGTGGCGCCGGGGGCGGCCGACGGAGGAGGCGGGGGTAATGCGAACGGGAAGGTGGTCAAGGTGAAGGGGATGAAGCACGGCGGCGAGATCGGAGGGTTCGTGCTGTGGCAGAAGCGGCCGGATCTTTGGTGCCTGGAGCTGGTGGTTTCCGGCTGCAAGATTAGCGCCGGCAGCGACGGGAAGGTCGCCTGGCGGCAGACGCCCTGGCACCACTCCCACGCCTCCCGTGGGCCGCCGCGGCCCCTCCGCCGCTCCCTCCAGGTAATTTCAATTTTCCTTTTTTTTTTTTTAAATTTTGATTTGGGGATATTTGGGATTTTGTTGGTAGTCGTAAATCGATGAGTTGGCAAAAACGCGGGAAAGGATAACGCACCACTGATATTCGGTGGGTGGATTATCTCAATTGTTTTTTAATTATTTATTTTTCAAAAATAGCAATTAATTTTTAGTATCTAAAGGTGATAAACTCAAAATAAAATAAAAAATTGAATTGTTAATATATATTTTTTCTATATTATGTTAATTAATAAATATATTCATATAACTTAATTGTAAGGATTTTGGTATTAAAGGATTTAAAGATGAAAAGGAAAAATCAAATTTTTTTAATTTTTTTTTTGGAGTTGAATCCACTAAGAAAAGATACAATTTGTGCTTTTTTAGATATGGGAAAAGGTCAACTTTTTTAGTAGCTTTATTTGTCAAAAAAGAAAACGGTTTTTTGAATCTGTTTTTGTGGTTGTTAGCGTTACTTGTGAGTTAGTGTAAACACTACATGTTTCCAATGGAAGTTTGGGAGAAAGACATGAACTAAATTAATGTAAATAAATTAATTTGTATAACTAATCAGTTGGTGATGTCAACGGGATCGCAACTACCATCTTAATTTGGTTCACATTGATAATTCATCAATCTCCTTCCTGGAACCCACCGTTATACAAACTTTAATCTTTGTTTCTAATCTAATTTTAGTTGACTTCATAATCATTAATTAATTCAATCAATGTTAAAAGAAATTAGACTATGCAATTCAAATTTTGCATTTCCTTAATGTCAAAACCTAACCCTTTAAATTTTAAACCAAAATAAAACCTAACCCCTTTTTGGAAAAATTCAAATTCCATAACTAATCTTTTTGAAAATCAAAGCTTGGCAATTTTTTGTCAAAAACATTGAACTTTATTACTCGACGCGGAGTGTAATAGGGGATCTTTGGATCTATAGTTCGAAAACCTTGTCTAGTTGTAGAGCGATTGAACCCGATTGAAAACCCTGTCTAGTTGTAGAGCGACTGAAAAAAAAAAAAAAGTGTTCATGACTAATGTTGTGTACTTTCATGGGTTACAGGGTTTAGATCCAAGGCTGACGGCGAGCCTATTTGCAAACTCGGTATGCATCGGAGAGAAAGCGGTGAACAACGAGGATTGTTTCGTGCTGAAGCTGGAGGCGGAGGCGACGACGCTACAGGCGAGGAGTAGCAGCAATGTGGAGATCATCCGGCACACGATATGGGGCTACTTCAGCCAACGGACGGGGTTGCTGGTGCAGTTGGAGGACACCCATCTACTCCGCATCAAGGCCTCTAAGGGCGAGAGCATCTTTTGGGAGACCACCATGGAGTCATCCATCTCCGACTACCGCACAATCGAGGGCGTCAACATCGCCCACTCTGGCCGCACCTCGGTCTCCCTATTTCGTTATGGAGATGATGCTGACAACCACTCGAGGACCCGCATGGAGGAGGCCTGGTCCATCGAGGAAGTCGACTTCAACATCAAGGGCTTGTCCCTCGACTGCTTCCTCCCTCCCTCAGATATCAAGAGGGAGGACGAAGCCTACAACAACAATTACAACAACAATGACAACAATAATAATCCAGTAAAAAAGGTTGTGGTGGGCCCACTAATAACTCCACCAGTGAAAACCAAGCTTGTGGCTAGTGGGCCACCGCCTAAGATCAGTCTTGCGAAGATCATGGCAATCGACGATGAGCAAGAAGGATATGAGAAAACAGAGACCGCCCAGATTAAGGAAGGATACGTACCCGAACAAGGCAAGGAAGACAATCTTCTCTAGCGCTTGTCGATTAATTCATGGAATTTTGTGTGTTGTGTATATAAAATGTGGAGATATATACATATATGAGTGTACATCTCATGTAGAATACAGTGCTGAATTGTACAGTTGAGGCACGACAAGGGCGTATAATCTCGGAGATACACACGAGTTTGGCGAGGCATTTGTGAGGTACTTATAACCTAATATGTGTCGCACGCGCGCGTGCATTGCAATTGGGCAAATGCCCTAATTGATCGAGGATGGATTGGATCGTGTCGAGTGTCGAATGTACATAAGAAGCACCAGCTCTCGACCCGGATGTAGCTAACACATACATGAGTTCATCAAGAGACTGAATTTACACTTAATACTTTGTATAGCCCTTGTTTGTTTTTTTTTTACATCATTCAGGGCCTATTGCTCTGTTAATGTCAAATCTATCTAACCATATGAATTTTTGTGAGGTGTTAATTGATTTATTAATTCTTGATTGTTCCATCTCGTTCTTTTACTTCTAATCATTTATTCATCAATTCAACTATTCAAGGAATGAAGTTGTCAAGTGTCCAACTATGAGTTAAAACTTCACATCCGAAGAGAGAGGTAAAATGGGCCGAGTTAAATGGTCCATATTGGGCTTTTGATTGGACAGTCGAACTATAAATAAGTAGCAATGGGCCGGGTTTGGTCAATGATTATGGATTTATGGCTGCTACGTTAGTCAAGTAGCTTGAGCTCGACTCGATAAAAGCTTGGTTTGAGCTCATTTATTTTGTAAACAAGTTAAGCGCGTGTTTGGCAAATTGGGGGGTTTTTTAGGAGGTGTGGTTTTTTTAGGAGGTGGAGTTTATTTGGGGTATTATGGAGGTGTGGGAGGTGGAGTTTTTTTTTTTAAAAAAATAACATTGTAAAAAAGATGAAAGGTGTTTGGTAGTTGTAAGGTTTATAAAAGGTTATTATAGTGAAAAAGTCCAAAATGCCCTTCATAAATGTTAGGAGGCAAAAGGGCCAAAAAAAAGTAGAGGGCAAAACTGACATTTCAAACCTCCACAAAAAAATAAACTCAACCTTAACCTCCGAAAGCTAGGGGGGGTGAGCTTCCATTTTCAACAAAAATAAACTCCACCTTAAGCCCCAAAACCCCCACCTAAAACTCTTGCCAAACATGTAGGGGATGGGTTACTTTTTTTTTTAACCTCCTAAACCCCCAAAACCCCCACCTCAAACTACTATCAAACACAGCCTAAGTATGAGAACAATTTTATGCTTGGTTCAAAGCTCGACTCGCTTAATTTAAGCTCTAATTGCTCGAATTTTGTAAAATTTCTAAATTTTTCTTCAAGTTACTAGTATGTTTTTAGCAAATAGGGCTGCTTAATATTCGAAAAAAAAAAGCTCGGCTCGAGCTTGTTCATTTCCTAAATGAGTCGAATATGAGCACATTTTTAAGTTCGAGTCCAAATTTATGCTCGGTTCAAGCTCGACTTATTTATAAACAAGTTGAATATGAATAACCAATACTCGACTCGTTCGGCTCGGATATTAGCCCTACCAATAATCCATCAACCATATAAATTTGGCAATTTTGAGTATATATTGGTTCTAGTTAGTAAAAGCCTTTGAAATTTAGGGCAAAGTTTTCGATGCTTGATTACAATTCCAAATTTGTAAGCAAATCGATTCCTCTAGATATAAGGGCTTGTTTGGTATGGATTCCCGGGAATGAAAAATCGATAATCGGAATGGATGATTACCGTTTTAGTGTTTGGTATGATAAAACTCGGAATGAAATTGATTACCGGTAATCAAATCATCCCCCCATTTCGGTCCCATTTCATTCCCCATCAAAAGAAGGCGGGTCAATCCATTCCCAATTTTCACCCACCCAGATTCAACAGTTTCCGTCTTCGTCATGCACCATCTTCGACGGCCGTCGCTTCTCCTCCACTCTCCGTCGCCGACCTACCAGCAGCCAAGGTCCTCCAGCCCTGTCGAATCCAGATCTGGTGCCCTCCCCCCCTCTCTCCAACCTCCGGGCGCCATCACCGACGACCTCCTCCATTGCCAGCGTCACCCCTCCGTCCCGACCTACTAGAAGCCAGGCCCCGTCGAGATCCAGCAGATCTAGGCCTCGAAAGCCACCTCTCTCTCTCTCTCTCTCTCTCTCTCTCTCTCTCTCTCTCTCTCTCTCTCTCTCTCTCTCTCTCTCTCTCTCTCTCTCTCGCCCTCCCTCCGCCCGACCAGATCTAGGCCTCGACATCATCGGCCTCCGACCTCCGTCCTCCGGCCTCCGTTGTCCCCGTCCCCCAGGCCCTTGACCGCCAGTCTTTTTCTCTGTTGGATTAGGGTTTCCTCCCTTAATCACCATCTAGTTCCAGGCTATAATTTGTTTAAATTGGTTTATTTTTGTGAAGAATTTTTGAAATTGGAAGTTAATTTTGTGTATTTTCATTCTTAATTTGAGAGATTGAATTGGTTTGCTCTTGAATTTGGTACTTTAAATTTTTGGATGTCTAGATTGAATTTGTGAATTCCTTATTCCGATAGCGTACCAAACAACTTGTCTCGGTAATGGTTTATTCCGAATTTTGATTCACATTCCCATTTCGATTCCCATTCCGATTACTGCATTTATACCAAACGGGGCCTAAGTATGTGAACGGGTAAATTTATATGATCAGATCGATACCCGTGGTTGCCCAACAATAACATGGGGGGTTTATATGTCTGAACGAGTGCATACCAAAGTCCAACATGTAGTACATCAAATCTGCTTATATAATATATCAAATCTGTATCGATTCTTCCCCGCCCACAGATCTTCCTGCATGGATTGGAAAGAGAAGAAGAGAGGCGGGGCTCGCTCCCCGGAGGAGCCTCCGACGCTCAAGTCAGAAGATGTCGGATGTGAGAGAAGACTCCTCTAACCCTAGTAGTTCAATCATATTTATAATGAGAATTAGGGTTTGAATGTTTCACCTTGTAAATGACGATTATACCCCTAGATATCTTATGGAATTACTTTGGCTCTATCAATTGCCCCTTGGGTTTCCTTATCACGATCTAGTGATGAGGGAAGACGAATAATTCGATGTTCTTCACTTGTTATGATCGAAGACCAAAAGTAATGCTTGCCCCTTGTCTTCGTTGTATCCTGCAAACTTTAGCATTCTCAACCGAATAACACTAATCAACCGAAAGTTTAGATAAGATTTTTGTCATAAGTAAGAAACAATGTCAGTTGATGACATTCTTGCTTAAATTTTATTTATGATTGAAAATTTGATGTTTTTCATTAGGGTTGAGCATTTCGTCTTAAATGACATGCTTATTGCTTGATTTCGACTTTTGTTGGCCCTTAACGAGGTTATTATGGCTTAAAATTGGCTTTAAGTGGTTGTAAGTGACGATTCTTTGGCCATAAGTGGCGATCCTTTAACCTTAAGTGGCGATCCTTTGGCCTTAAGTGACGATCCTTTGGCCTTGATTGGCGATCTATTGGCCTTGATTGGCGATCTATAGGCCTTGATTGGTGATCTATTGGCCATGAGTGGCGATTCATTGGCCATGAGTGGCGATTCTTTAATTGTTTTTTTATGGCTTCGATATAACGTTATTCCTTATACAGATGCACATATAAGCATTTCAAGAATTCATATGTCACTGACTAAAGCTAGGAGTCCATATGCTATGCAATATGACTAACTAAAGAGCAGACTTTTCATCAAAATAGGACATAGAGAACTTAGCTTTTGGGTCTCATATGCTTGACATGCCGGGCCCTTACGTTGCACTTTCAAGGGAGATATCTTGCTTTATGGAAGTTAGGCCTTTTTTCGCAATCATCTTAAATGCATAGGCTAAGCTGCAATTTCCAAGAACTCTGGGCTGATTTTGTAATTAACCCAAATTTGCAAATTCATCGTCTTCTTCGTAGGGTTTGTGGAAAGCGGCGTGACGGAGGGGCTCGAAGTGATATCCTCGGCCATCGACCCACCTCTGACCTCGATCTTCTACGGCGACGAAGGATCCTTAATGACGGATTCGGGTGCCCTAGGCCTACCCATCGCTGCCGGTGTGATCTCGTGGTTCAGTGAAAGGGGATGCTTGGTAGCAGCGGGCCAGCAGCTATGGCGCAATCGTAAGCCAGGTACAATCGGATTCACATAGAGAGAGACAAAGGAGGTCGGAATCGGCGACTATGGTGGCGATGGAGGCTCGATCAACCGGCGTCGTGCGGTGGTGCGGCGAGGCTCAGACGCGGGTTGGCCCGTTGTTGGTTCTACGGTTCGCTTGACCAGTGGAAACGACAACCAAGACCGACGACCGGTAGCGCTTTCGATGCTCAGTACAACGAGATGCTCGATGATTTGATCACCGTTTCCAGGGACGTCTTTGGCGTGATAAGACCGAGATACGGTGGTTGTCGACGGAGAGGACGCTCTTGGTGTGGCCGACGAAGTGGAGTGTCAGCGGTGTTGGTTGCATCGCAGCCGACAAACGACTCCTGGCTCGAGCCTCAAACGCCTCCTATTCCATCGACAATTAGGTCTTGTTTGGGATGGGTATATAGATATAGGCTATGGGTATAGAAAGCCCAATATCTATATATCATGTTTGGTATATTTATCCAAATTAGTATATGGATATCAATTCTATATCTCATATCTACTAATTCTAGGGTTTCTTTGCCTTTTGGATATCTGGCAAAATTGGGGGATATTGGAATAGAGGTAGGAACGAATGAGAAGGAACTTCTCCTTCTTCTTCTCTACAGTCTGCTCGCCATTGCATCTCCACAATCTACTCGCCATTGCATCTCTATTCGAAGTTGCATCGGATCGATTGCATCTGTTCGCCCTTGCATCACTTCTATTCTTCTCTACGGTCCGATTGCCATTACATCTCTACAGTATGCTCGCCATTGCATCACTTCTGTTCAAATTTTTTTATGTTCGAAAAGCTTCTGTTCGAATCCAGAATTGCTAAGTTATTCAAACTTCTGCCCAAAATTGCTCAAGTTTTTATGTTCGAAAATTGCTCGAACTTCTGTTCGAATCCATATATGCAATTTCTCAATTTTTTGTGTTCAAAAATTTCGAAATTGAAGAATTGCATCTGCCCAAATTGCTAAGCTGTTGGAATTTTTATGCTATTCAAACTTCTGTTAGAAAGTTCATGGGCCGAAATTCAAACTTCTTTTGCTTTTGAAATTGCATCTATGTGAAATTGAGGAACCCTAAAATGCATCTGTTAGATTAGAAAATTAAGGTTCAAATTGTTATCAATCCAGTGGTTCATTTTTATTACATTTTTTTCCCATTCTGATATCTATATACCCTTTCCAAACAACGGATATAAGATATAGATATCAATCTCATACCCATAACGAATACCGATAGCTTGATATCTATATCTCATCTTCATAACCTATATCCCATATCTATATACCCTTTCCAAATGAGCCCTTACTTTTTTTTTTGTGAGTGGTAAGGAGCCTAGAGGCAGCCACACTCCGGTTCAGATTCGCTCCAAAGCGAGATCGAGGCAAGGGGTAATGCTGGATCTGACCATCATCATCATAGGGGGTGTGATTCGGCATCCAGATCTTAATCGATGCTCTGGCCTCTTTCGGTCGAAATCTCACCCCGAAACTATCAATCCCTCATTGCTTTGTTGATTGGGAGATCCGATCCTATGACTTTTTGATCGAAATCTCCACGGACGGCACCAAATGTAATACATCAAATCTGCATATGCAATATATCAAATTTGTATCGATTCTTCTCCGTCCACATATCTTCCTACATGGATTAGAAGGAGAAGAAGAGAGGCGGGACTTGCTCCCCGGAGGAATCTCCGACGCTCAAGTCAGAAGGTGTCGACGATGAGAGAATCCTCCTCTAACCCTAGTAACTCAATCATATTTACAATGAGAATTAGGGTTTGATTGTTTCACCTTATAAATGACGATTTTGCTCCTAGATATCTTATATACTCCCTCTGTTCGGCAAAACTTATCATTTTAACTCTCCACACAACTTTTAATAAAGCTAATAATTACACTCATTTTTTTACCAATTTACCCTTATTTATTATTCTACTTTTTACTTTATCAAAAACTACAACTCACAACACATCAATCAAATCAAGGGCATTTTAGTAAAGTAGAAGCAAAAATACCTAAAATGACAAGTTTTTCCGAACAAAAACAAAACTCTAAAACGACAAGTTTTACCGAACGGAGAGAGTATGAAATTACTTTGGCTCTATCACAATTCACAACACATAAGTTTAATAAGGTTTCATCCTAAAATTAATTAACAACCTTATAACCTTATACATTATATTATCGATTTGAGATTTCTTTTCCTTTCACATATCCTTCTGGCTTATCGTCGATTGTGGGTTACAACATGGAAATTGGGGGAAAAAAGACTGGTTATTATGCAGAATTTCCAAAAATTAGAGGTTATTAAATGGAATTTACCAAAATATGAGTGAGAGAGACATAGAGTAAACGGGCAGGGTGAAAATGAGCGGCAGAAGATAACGAACGGATGGCGAATTGGACAACGAAAATTCGAAAAAATCTCCAATTCAATCTCTCCATTTTTCATACTCTTCTCTTCATCCTAACGTAGCAAGCGAACTGGAATTCCCAAATTCCTCCGATGTCCATCCCAGCTCTACCACCACCTCACACCATCCCCAGCCACCGCCGCCAGCACCACCCACCGCCGCCACAGCCACCACCCCACCTCACTCTCCCCCTGGACGAACCCCCACCGACCCCCAAAACCCCATCGATCCGGTCCCGGCTCAGCCATCTATGCCGACAAGGCCAACTCCACATTGCCCGCCAACTATTCGACACATTGCCCCAACCAACTACCGTCCTTTGGAACACAATCATCATCGGCTTCATCTGCAACAAGATGCCCGGCGAAGCCCTCCCCTTCTACTCTCGCATGAGGTCCACCCCGTCCACCAATTTCGACTCCTACACCTACTCGTCGGTTCTCAAGGCCTGCGCCGATACCCTGCATTTGCCCGCGGGTAAGGCGGTGCACGCCCAAGTGCTCCGCTCTAACATCTTTGCCAGCAGGATTGTGTTTAATTCCTTGCTGAATATGTACTCTACTTGCTTGGCTGGGACTGCTGCTCCGGCTTTGAGTCGGGTTGATTTGGTTCGTAGAGTCTTTGATGTGATGAAGAAGAGGGATGTTGTGTCTTGGAATATCATGATCTCTTGGTATGTGAAGACGGAGAGGTTCCAAGATGCTCTTATGCAGTTTAGGAGGATGATGTGGACGGGCATCAAGCTGACCCCGGTTAGCTTTGTTAATGTTTTTCCCGCTGCTTCCGGCCTTGATGGGTATGGCATTGGCAATGCTTTGTATGGGTTGCTTGTCAAATTTGGCAGTGAGTTTTCCGCTGATGTATTCACAGTGAGCTCTGCCATCTCTATGTATTCGCAGATGGGGTTCGTTGATTCGGCTAGGAGGGTTTTCGATGGCTGTTTAGAGAAGAATGTGGAGGTTTGGAACACTATGATGAGTGGGTATGTTCAGAACAATTGCTATGTTGAAGCACTTGAGCTGTTTATTGAAGCTTTGGAGTCAGAGAATACGAATCTTGATGCTCTGACCTTTGTTATGGCACTTACAGCGGTTTCCCAGTTACAGCAACCTTCAGCTGGCCAGCAGTTCCACGCTCAGGTCGTCAAGAACCCTTTATCCGTGTCAGTCACCGTGTCAAATGCTGTTGTTGTTATGTATTCGAGGTGCAATCTCATCGGTGAAGCGTTTAATGTGTTTGATAAGATGACAGAAAGAGACATTGTGTCGTGGAATACTATGGTCACTGCTCTGGTTCAGAATGGATTAGACGAAGAAGGGCTAATGCTTGTTCGTGAAATGCAAAAGCAAGGGTTTTCGGTGGACTCAGTGACCGCCACTGCACTGCTCTCAGCAGCATCAAATCTTAGAAACATTGGTATTGGAAAACAGACCCATGCTTATCTTATTAGGCGAAGGATCCAGTTCGAGGGCATGGACGGGTACCTTATAGATATGTATGGCAAGTGTGGAATGATTAAGAAGGCTCAGTTATTGTTTGGGAAAACCGACAGCAAGTATAAAGATCTAGCCACTTGGAATGCAATGCTTTCTGGTAACACTCAAAACGGGCTCTTCAATGAGGCTTTTACCGTCTTGGGTCAAATGCTTCAGAGCAATATGTTGCCCAATGCTGTCACCATAGCTTCAGTTTTACCCGCCTGCAGTCAGATTGGCAGCATTGCCCTCGGTAAGCAGCTCCATGGCTTCGCTATTCGCCTTTCCGTTGACCAAAATGTCTTTGTGGGCACTGCTCTTGTAGATATGTACTCAAAATCAGGCGCAGTTGCTTCTGCTGAGAATGTGTTCTACAGAACACGAGCAAAAAATTCCGTTACCTATACTAATATGATTTTGGGTTATGCCCAGCACGGGATGGGAAATGTAGCGCTATCCTTGTTCAATTCAATGGAAGAAGCTGGTGTTAAGCCTGATTCTGTTACCTTCGTCGCAGCCTTATCTGCTTGCAGTCATTCAGGTTTAGTCGATGAAGGTCTCAAGATTTTCAACTCCATGGAGACAGAATACGGAATCAAGCCCTCAACCGAGCATTATTGTTGTGTGGTGGACATGTTAGGCAGAGGTGGGAGGTTCGAAGAGGCATTCTGGTTCGCTGAAGAATTGGGCAAAGAGGGCAATGCCATCCGAGCTTGGGGGTCACTCTTGTCGTCTTGCAAGATACACGGGCAATACGAACTGGCAAAGGCTGTTGCTGACAGATTGCTTCAGCTAGAGTATGAAAGCGGGACGAGTGGTTACCATGTGTTGCTTTCGAACATATATGCAGATGAAGGAAGCTGGGAAGACGTCGATAGGGTCAGGCACGATATGCAGCAGAGAGGACTGAGAAAGGACGTCGGATGCAGCTGGATCGAGATTGCAGGCACAGTCAGCTGCTTTATGTCCAAGGATAAGAATCATGAGAGCTGTGATGACATATACCGAATGCTGGGAACACTAGCAGAGGAAACGATGATTTCTGCGTGTAACTCGCCCAGCCTTGCCGAAATTAGCCAGAGTGAATGATGATTTTATACGCAAACAACATCGTAATCTCAATGGTGAAACCCAATGCTCAGGACTCGACGCGCGAGTAGCCAGTGAATGTCATGGCATCAGAAGACGACATGGACGGTGCCATTGGACCGTCTGATCGCGGATCAATCGCTGTACAATGTACATAAACTGAGCATATAATGTGTAATTGGGAATTATTTGAAGCTTCACAATGACAGACAGTTTTTTATTTGTGCATCTTTTTATGAAGCAACATCCAAATGTATTGTCTCACTGGTTAAATTATACAGCTAACTCATAGAGTAGGTTTTAAAGGTTTTACCTTCTCAGGACTCGAAACCGAGACCACTGTTGCATAATCATATCGTCTCTGTTTAAATATTTCATGATTTAGATGTAAAATTTGCAGTAATGAGGGCCATTAATTGAAATCTTACAATATTTTGTGAGACAATATGGTCCATATTCGGACAGACTGACATCAAGAGGTTTCTCCCTCAAAAAAACTATGATCGAGTCTATTCTAGAGTATACATTCATGAGAACATGTAATATTAAATATGTGACAAGATTGAGGGTAGTAATTGTATAATCCAAAAAGGGTGAACTATTAATTTTCCTAAACACATGATAAATTTGAACTATTTGAAAACAATAAGGGTTTATCAAGGAATCAGAAATGATCATTTTAATTTTCCAACTGCTCTTAAGTGTATTTATAATGCATAGTTATCGATAGTGCTTCACATATTTTCTCTTGGCTCTAATAACGAAAACATAACGGGATATCTTCCCCCGTATGCTATAATAGCTAAGGAAAATAGCCTACCACAATAGAATATTCTATAGAATATTCTTAAATGGCTTATAATAAAAAAGTGTGGTTTCCCCTGTCAGCCAAATATTTTAGGCTAAAATATGAAAATTCTCTATGAATCAATTTATACCTCATTTCTAAATTACCCACATGTGATACTCTTTCAATTTTAATTTACTACAATGAATCTGACCATCAAATTTTATTTATTTATTTTTTTACAGTATGCGAAAATTAGAATGTCTTTACAAGTAAAGATCATCCTTGATCATCACTACGGATGATGTTACAAAGATCCCTGTTAAAAGGGAATGTACTAGAATTACAATTCAAACTACACTTAGCTATGGAGTCTGCTGCTGTGTTTGCTTCTCTGAAACAGTGTCTGAATTGTACTGGTGAGCAGTCTTCTCTGAGTCTTCTAATCTTTTCGATTACTCGGGCAATTTCCCATGGCACTGCTGCTTTGTTAGAGATAGCAGAGACTACACTCAAACTATCCCCTTCAATGACAATATTCTTCCAACCTCTTCTTCTGGCTAAGTCTAATCCCGCACAAAACGCAAGGGATTCGGTTAGGGTTACTGATCCCTGTTCAACTTGATGTTGAAAGATTTCAATTACATCTCCCTTGTGATTTCTCACTATCCCTCCCACTCTGCATTCTCCTCTATTGCTTACAGATCCATCTACATTGATTTTAATCTGTCCTTGTTTCGGTTTTTCCCATCTTATATTTCTACCTTGTCTTTTCTTACCCTTGCTTTTCGGTTGTGTTTTGTCTTGTTTCCATTTTTTAATTGCTGTTTTAATTTGTAGGATAACCCCCCGATGTGCTCTCTAGTTGTTTGTTTTTGAAAATCAAGGCATTCCGAGCTTCCCATATCTTGTGCCATATTATACATAACTCGCCAAAATTTGGATTGATTTTTCTAATTCGGTTAAGATCTATATGTTGGCCATCTGTGCAATTAAGTCCTATAAATTGTTTATTAACTTGTTGTTCATACGTAGTAATGATGCATCTCGTGGTTGGGCATTTCGAAAGGAGGTGTGTGGAATCCTCCTCTTCAATGTCACAGAAGATGCATTGACTAGGTACTCTATTGATGTACTTGTTTAGTCCGGCTTTAGTTGGCAAGCCATCTACCGTTATTTTCCAGATGAAGTTTTTCGTTTTAGGGGGGACATTAAGTTTCCAGATCCATCCAAGGTCCTCAGTAGGATTATCATTGCCTCTTAAGGATTGGGATGCAGATTTGGTTGTGAACTTTCCGTCTGTAATGTGCTTCCAGATTAATTTATCTTCCGCATCCCAATCAGGAATTTGGATGCTTAGGATCTGTTGAACAATGTTGGTTGGGAACATTTGGTTTAATAGCTGTTTGTTCCACTTTTTGTTTGGCTCCAAGAGTTGTGCAACAGTCATTCTTATGTCGTTATTTCTTCTGTAAATGTTGAGAGAACCGTTTCCAATCCAATTGTCAGCCCATACGTTTATTTTTGATCCATCTCCTGTAATCCATAGTAGTCCCTTTTGAAATTGTTCATATAGATTTATGAGTCTGCCGAATTGCCATGAAGTGTTGTGGATGTTTAGATCTGTAATATTGTTATTGTTAAGATACTTTTCTTTTACTAACCTTACCCATCTATTTTCCGGTTCGGTTTTAATTTTCCATAAAAGTTTCCATTGGAGGCTAATGTTTCTAGCTTCAGCTGAGATGAGACCGAGCCCACCATTGTGTCTGGGTGAGCATATCTTTTCCCAGCTGGTCATTGGTGTGTATCTTTCAGTTGCCGTTTTATTCCAAAAAAAATTCCTTTGGATTCGATCTATCTGTTGCAAAACTCCTTTTGGTAGTAAGAAGTTCTGCATTAAATAATTCGTTTTCGAGCTTAGGTTTGCTTGTATAAGAGTCATTCTCCCAGCCTGGGAGAGGGTCGAGGCTTTCCATTTTGACAGTTGCTTTTGTAAATTATTGATCGCATCACTAAAGACACAATTTTTAACTCTGCCATTGATAATGGGGATACCTAAATACTTTTCCATTCCCTGGGTAATAGGAATATGCATACTTTGGGCTAAGGATCTTGCTAGATTGGAATTGACATTCTTAGAGAATTGGATTGAACTTTTTTTTGTAATTTATTGTAAGACCTGATATGTTTGAGAAGTTGTTTAATATATTTTTAATGGTGTCAAGACTCGTGTGAGCCGCATTTGCAAAAATTAAGGTGTCATCTACAAATGTTAACATGGGTATTGGTGTTCCCCGGGGGTTTAGTTTTATCCCCACCAATCCATCGTTTAAATTGGCTTCAGCATGAAGTTCTCTCGGTATACTTTCCATGATGATCACAAAAAGGTAAGGTGCTAACAGATCCCCTTGGCGAATTCCTCTTTCTGGTTTTAATTTATCTCCTGGTGCGTTACCAACGAGTACAGAGAAAGTGGTGGATGTGACGCATTTCATAACCCAACCTATCCATTGGGGATGAAAGCCGAATTTACTTATTACAGTATGAATAAAATTCCAGTTGATTTTATCGTATGCCTTTTCCATATCTAGTTTTAGTGCCATCCATCCTTTTTTCCCTTTCTGTCTATGAAATGTGTGGAAAACTTCATGTGCAATTAGCGTGTTGTCTTGTATGGATCTGCCTTCTACAAACGCACCTTGGAAAGGGTTGATGATTAATGGGAGTATGTTCTTGAGTTTGTTTGCTAGAATTTTTGCTATTATTTTATAAATTGTACTGCACAGACTAATTGGTCTGTAGTGGTTGGTGGTTGTAGGATTCTCGATCTTGGGTATTAGAGCTATGAACGTTTGATTAATTTCAGATAGTAAGGATCCTGAGTGAAAAAAGGCTTTGACTGCTTTACAGACTGAGTCTCCCACGATGACCCAGTATTTTTTATAGAATTCTGGTGGGTATCCATCAGGTCCAGGAGTTTTATCATCAGCCATGCCAAAGACAGTATCTTTGATCTCTTTATTTGTGGGTTGCCTTATTAGCTGTTCATTTTGTTCTTGGGATATTTCATGTTTGATATATGGGATTGCACTGGGCTCGATTCTCCCTGATGATGTCGTAAGAAACCTCTTTGTCATTTCACTAGTTATTTGTTCTCTTATTTGTTCAATATTGGTCACTAATTGGCCACTCTGTGTGGTGAAACTCGTCATTTTGGATATGAAATTTCTTACTTTAACATATGATTGGTAATATTTTGTATTCTTATCAGCCAATTGAGTGTGTCTAATTTTTGCCCTCTGTTTCCAGAAATTGTGACTATAATCCAGAATATGTTTTCGCTTGTTTTCTAGCCTCTGTAATCTTTGAATTTCAGCTGTCGATAGAGAGCCCCAAGGAAGAGCAGTTTGCAAAGTTTTAATCTGAGTTTCCACCTGAGAGAGTTGCCTAACCAGATTGTTGCTGGTGTAGTGAGTTTTGCACCATTCCTTTGTGTTCCTTTTAAGAAGTTTTTGTTTTTGGATTAGTTTATAAGAAAAGGAGCCTATAAACTTATTTCTCCATACTTGTTCAACCATTTGGTGGTAATTTTTATTTGTTGTCCACGCCATTTCAAACCTGAATGGTGAGCCCTTTTCACTTGATCGATTTCCTATCGCAGTTGTGATTAGGCAGTGATCTGATGATGAAAATGGATGGTGTTGCATTTTTATATCTTTGAATACATTGAGGATGTCCTGGTGAACAAGACCTCTGTCCAATCGTTCATAAGTATTATCCGTGGGATTGTTACTCTTTCTCCATGTGAAAGGGGATCCTAAGAATGGGATTGTTTGGAGATTGAGTTCATTCCTGACTTCTTGCAATCTTCTGAATCTACTTATGGATGGGTTTATACCTCCCAGTTTTTCTGTGCCATTCTCTATATCGTTTAGGTCGCCTATGATCATTAGGGGTAACATATGCTTGTTTGCCAGGAGGAAAATGTGTTCCCAGAATCTAGTTTTTTCGTTTTCATTGTTTGGGGCATAGACAAACATCAAGGCTAAGATGACATTTTCAATTTCAATTTTTAGCATGATAAGTCTGTGTGTTTGTTCAAGGATTGTGTTTTTACTTATGTTACTCTTATTTTGGTACAACACCCATATGTCACCCTGGCTCCCAGAGGCCGGAATAGAGATGCCTTCATGGAAACCGGCTTCTTTAAGTTGGCTATTGCTGGGGGGCACCGTGGTTTTTGTCTCTGCCAATACTAGAAGATCAAGTTTATTCTGATATCTGACTTGTGTGAGTTCTGGCCAAAGGAGTGGCCTTCTCGATCCTCTAATGTTCCAATATCCTATATTAATCATCTATTTTCCTGTATATTTGCCTTATTGGCGGTTTATTTGTCATATTTCCATTTGAATCGTATAGAGAAGTGTTTGTAGTCTTGTTCTTGGTGTGTATGTTTATCAGTTCCTGGTCCAACTGTGAGTGCTTGTTTTTGTGAAGAATATTTGCAATTTTGCCCGTTCCAATTTGCTCCCAGGCCAGGAGATTGATAGAACATGTTGGAGTTACATGCATTATAATGGTTTTGTGTAGATTTATAGCTGTTGTGAATGGTTTAGTGGTAATTTTGTTGCAAAGGTTGTGTCGGACGCACACCACATATCCAAAGAAGGAATATATGGGGCAGTCCTTAGAGTGTTCAAATGGAGCAGAGGAGTACCTACCCAAGAGGCACTGGTTCACAAACCTGTCCATCTTGCACCACCTATTTGGTTTCAGACTTCCGAGCTTTCCAGACCCTAAGCAGAGGTCCTCAAGGACCTGAACAAAGGCAATAGCGAACAAGACAGAAGCAATATATGTAGATAGAGAAGAGAAACAATAGTCTAAATTGCTAGGATTCATAGTTACTGATTGAAAACGAAGTTTATCCAAAATGGCAAGGCCCCATACAACAAGAGAAAATAGACGGGGCTGCCACAGGATCATGCCCGAATTGATGGTGACAACATAACTAATCATAACATCACCAATACAAACTACAACATCAAGCTTAACGCTTCCTTGGTTGTGGTTATTTAGGGATATAGTTGCTGTAATCAGCTCACAACCAACCAACTTCCTATGAGCCGCGATCATCAGGTGGTTTTCTTTTTCTTTGGCTTCTTGGTTGCCGGTGAAGATATCTCAGCTTGATCCTCCTCATCTCTGCGCTTTATGTCTCCACTGGTGTGAGTCCTGGTGTCCTCATCATGAGGCCGGATAACAATGCCACCCATCTTGCGGACAACTGAGTGATCAGATTTGAGGGATAGTTGTGATCCTTCAGACTCACCTTTGTCGATGCTTTCGCCCCTATTCTGCCCAGCAACCAGAGCCTCTAGAGAGCCTTCGTGAGGCTGATAGGAAGCTGAGGCATTTGAGCTGCCCGGAGCCATGATAGTGTGGAGGATTGAAGGTGCAATTGCAAAGGGGGGCATAGGACAGTCTGCATTGAGTCTAGCCACATGGGCATTGTTGAGGGTAATCAAGTGGTTTATGAGTTCCGAGGAGTAGGTGAGGTTGGTGCTCTGGTTGTGGGTGGTTCTCACATTCATGGGCTGGGAGCTGTTTTGAGGGAGAAGACCAAAGTCTCCAACCCTCGGTTGCATGGTGTTCACCGGATTGAGATCGTTGTCATTTGCATTGTAAGGGACAAAAGCGCTGGGATGAGTAGGGGCTCTAGTATCAGCATTCATTCTAGGAAGATTATGGTTTTGGGTGGGAGCTAGGAGATCAACATGTGGGTTCTCTTCTAGTATGAGATTGAATTTCTGGGGCCTGGGGGCGTTGAGGGTGCACTCCTCATACGAGTGATCATACGCCCCACAACAGCCACACCCATCCGAAAAGTCCTCATACCAGATTCTGAGTCTCATGATCTCATTATCATTCTTCTTAAAGTGGACAAAAGAGGTAAGCTTAGATATGAGGGAGACATGAACACAAGCCCTTGCAAACCTGAACTTATTTCTGAAATTTGAAGCTTGATCAACTTTGATGAGGGTACCTGATAGAGTCTATTTTAGTCATGTTTTAATAATAGATTTGCATATTAATTTAGAGTATTTTTACTTATTTTATATCTTATTTTGTATTATTTTCTTTTCGGAGTCTACACGTGTGTTTTTATCTATTTCAGTCATTTTGGAGCAAAGTCGGAATAAATTTCAATGGAGAGATTATACGAAATCCAAACGAGCTACGGGGTGTGCACCTTACGCGTTGTCAATATGGATCAAGACCACCAATTGGACTGTCCGAAGTCGATCGGAGGAGAGGAGCCCACATGAAGTTGCCGAAGTGATGACTTACCATATACATTTAGATAGATAAATTAGATATACCTAATATATTGTATAAAATAGGAAAGATTATATAGATAGATTAGGATAGAATATTAGATAGATACATTCTATTATATATACAATACATGTCTTACGGCAGAAGAAGACGAGAGACAAGAGGCCGACTGGCCGTGGCATTAGATTAATTTTCTTTTAGTTGTTTTGGTTCGTGTTTATGGAGTGCTAAAGTATTTAGTTTTCGCCTACACTGTCGAGACTTGGTTGGTGGTTTGTGAGTTTCTAATTTAAGTTATTTTTCCTCTTTAATTCTTTCAACTTCTTTGTGCGATATTGATTATGTTATTGATGTTATCTTGACTCGCGACCTTGATAATATTGATTTCATGCTAGGATTTAATACTTTCGTATTTGTGTTATTTCCGTAGTAGCACGCATAAGATTGTGGATTCCGTGTTTGAAGCATGATTATGTAGGGAGTTGACATATATCTTAAACATCGATTTACCGTGTTTAATTGGTGTTATTTATATGCTCAAGTTCTTGGGACTCTTTGCTATCTCTTTGTTAAATCTTGACCGTGTTAAGGTTGCATTGAGGTGTAAGGGATTAATTGGACTCGTAGGACTTTTAATCTATTTAAACCAAGACGGGAGGAATTCGTAGGAAAATATAATAACTTGAAAAGGATTCGATGATCAATAAAATCAACCAAAGTCGAGAACTTGTAGGTGGAAACGCTTTTCTTCTATCCTTTATTTTCTTTTGTCAATATTATTTTCTTTTATTTTCATTCATAAAAATATTTTCTTTTATATTGATAAATACACAATATTTAGAAATACTTGATTCTCTAGGGTTCGACCCCTTGCTTGCACACTATACTAGTTTGTTTGTTTGAGATTTATTTTTGGCGAGGTGAATCAACGACTTTCCCTCCGTCAAAATTGGCGCCGTTGCCGGGGAGTCAAGTTTATTTCTTTATTTTGTGTATTTATTAATATTTGTATATATATCTATCCCCGTCGTGGACCTATCTTACGGTTCACGACACCTCGTTTCTAATTGTTTGTAATGGAGTTGAAGTTATGGCAATAACAAGGAGAATACTTTCACCATTACCTCACAAGAGTGCAAGATTTAGTGGACGATCGTGCTTCACGGGTTATCCAAGATGATTTGAAAGAACAAGTACTTTGCGTTCAAGATGGCATGCTTCCCGAGATACGAGAATTCGCCCAATCTTTGAAAAACGAAGGCTTTTATGGTTTGGATTGGCCGGAATTGTGGGATATTTTCCTTTGTGTGGGCGACATGGCAAAGGTGGAAGAAGAATACATGTTGGCATCCACACCCTTACCTTTCAAACCAATGGCGGGCGTGATACATGAGGAAAGCCAAGACGCAAGTACCCATGGTTCATTCGAAGATGGAGAAGAGAGCCCGATGCCCCTTGACATGGAGTCTCATGAGTGCACGCTTGAGGAACCATGTATTTTGGCACCTACTCCACCTATAGAAATCATCACCCTCGACGAGAAGTCACGCTCGAGCATATGACCAGTTGGAGACCTTCTTCAACATCACACCTTTTGACTTCGACCTCTTCATATGTGGTGGTTGCTTACCTAAATGGTGTGCACATGAGTTTGATTTGCTAAAGAGAGCATTGTCGATGTCCGATTGAGTCATGAATCAAGGTGAGTAGTTTTAGAGTTTTTTTTTTTATGTCGTAGATTAGTTTTAGTTTTTTTTTTGGTGCTTCTAAGCTGCATGTTTCAAAAAAAAAAAAAAAAAAAAAAAAAAAAATCTGAACCCACTCTTTCCTTTCTCCCTCTTCCGAGAGGTCAGGCTACCGCCTCCTCTTTCTCTGCTCGCGTCTCCTCCTTCCGCCAGCCACCAAGCCACCATCTCCGGCCGCCTGAGATTGATCTACTCCAGCCATCTGAGACTTCCGGCTCTTCACCACCGTCTCCTTCGCCTTTCCCGACAGAACCCTAACCCAAGGGCCGCCTGCTTCTACTCTCTGCCGCCCGTCTTCTTCTCTCTGATCGCCAGGTTCTACCCTCGCCGGGATTTCCCCTCCAGACTTCCTCTCCTTGCCTCGCCCTGCTTCTACTTTTCTCCAAAATTTTGAAAATTAATGTTTTCACCCCCAAAGTTTACAACTTATCATTTTTATCCAAAACTTGGTAAATGGGCACGATACATGAATATTGTCTTTACAAATGAATGTCGTTTGAAAATTATAGCTAGAGCTGGCAATTCGGTCGTTCGGGTCGGGTTCGGGTCAGTCTTGCTCGGGTCGGATCACTGACGGGTCGGGTTAGTTTGGGTAAAATTTATAGTCGGGTACTGGTTAGGTCGGGTTCGGTCATAATAAATTTTAGATTTGTCAGGTTTCGGGTTAAATCTGGTCATGCCCATTCGGGTTCGGGTCAAAGCGGGTCGGGCTCGATCTGGTTTCGAGTCAAGAGGTGGGTCAGTCTCATTTGAGTTTCGAATCAAAGTGGGTATAGTTTGTTTGAGTTTTCGGTCGAATCATATTCGATCCGTTTGGATAACTATGTTGATTTTGACTCAGTTGAATACTTAAATATGTAATTTACTTAAAATAAATGATTTTGATTGAATATGTAATTTTGACTCGGTTGAATATACTCATTGTCATTGACTCATCGGTTGACTTACTTGACTTGACTCATTGACTTATCCGCTTATCTATTGATTTTATTTGGGTTCTTATTCATATGATAACAATTAACAAAAATAATTGGTGTTTTATATGTTAAAAGTATAAATCATAAACTTGTGTTAAAATGAAAAAAAAAACATTTAACATTCAAGCATTAAAATGTTGATGTTAAATAACCATTTCAAGTCGAGTCGGATTGGGTCGGGTTGAGAGTCGGGTCGAGTTGAGAGCCGGGTCGGGTTTAGAGTTGGGTCCGGTTTGGGTCGGGTCGAGTTTATCTGTGTTCGGGTCTGTTTCGAGTCGGATCAAGTTCAGGCCGGGTTCGGTCTCGCATTCGACTTACAGATGACTTCAGATTTTCGGGTTTCAGTCGGGTTCGGGTGAGTCGGGTCGGGTTTTCGGGTCGGATTAGATTTTGCCATCTCTAATTATAGCAAAACCAGAGAATCCAAATGTGAAAATAATTATTGAAAAATAGCAGAAACAACAATATCTTTGTTGTACAAAGGAAAAACTCAAATGGCTCTCTCCTCTGAAAACCTAAACCCAAAAAACTCCCCTTGTGCCGCCACCCCTAACCCACCCAAATCAAATTCCCTCATCAGAAAAGCAAATCTCCCCTTAACCAAAACTAGATCGAATCCTGTTCAACCCCAATCGATCCAAAATCTCCCAAAATCTGCTATTAACAAAGAATGCTCTCCGAAAGCTATCAATCAAACCTCTCCGTTAACTCAAAAGAGATTTCGGGAAAGCCTTCGAAG
Source organism: Persicaria tinctoria (assembly GCA_037127255.1). Taxonomy (NCBI): domain Eukaryota; kingdom Viridiplantae; phylum Streptophyta; class Magnoliopsida; order Caryophyllales; family Polygonaceae; genus Persicaria; species Persicaria tinctoria. Next base: position 9,786,487 of record JBANSL010000007.1, on the reverse strand, counting down.
ATGGATCGATTGGAAAGGTACTTGGGAAAGAGGCAAACAAGGATTTAAAGGGAGATTAATCGAAAAAGGGAGGCGTGACTTCAAAAAGAGAAAGAAGAGGGATCTGCGGGGGGAAGGGTGGCGGTTCCTGGCCGTCTGGCCCCGACGGCGTACTGCTCCTGGGTCCTATCCGAGTCCCGTCGGCGCCCGGAGCTCTCCTTTCCTGAGTCGTTCCCTTGGGCGCCCGCTCCTCACGGCTCTCTACTTGGGTGGGCGGCATGCGTGTCGATCCGAGCCCTTCCTCTTTCGGCTCGATCGGGCGACATGCAATGGTGTCCTCAGCATCTTCTCTCGCGAAGCCCTCCTTCTTGGGGTGTTTTGTGTGGAGACTTGCAACAAGAAGCCTAAAACAGGTAGCACTATAATCCTTATGGTGTTGGCTGAGAATTGGAACTTTAGTTATAGTTTTATGATAAAGATTAATATGTTAAATATATGGAGTCTCAACATTCCCAGCCTTCTCAATTACCAATTTATCCTTCAAACCTCTCTAGAAATTTATAAAACTCTTATGGTTAGAATCATTATGGTGTTGGCTGAGAATTGGAACTTTAGTTATAGTTTTATGATAAAGATTAATATGTTAAATATATGGATTAAGTGGATCTCGGACTCATGCAAACTTCTGATCACTATTGCTTGTAACCGTGTCAACAATAGTACTGCTTGTAGCCATTGGAATCTGTCTTATATTCTTACTTTTACTTGCGAATCCTATCCAGATTTCATGAACTCCTCTTATATTATAAAAATGAATCTTACCCTTTGCTTGCATGTTATTAGTACTACCCTTTGCTTTAAACTTGTGCTCAGTACAATGTATTGGTGGTTGTCGCCTACCGAACAAAATCTTTGGATTGCTCCATTTTGGTGCATTGAGGTTTTGTTGGTGGTGATGGCCATCCTTCTCAATTTACCACTACATGCCCCTAAAAATATCTTTATATTATTTATTGTAATCTCGAAAATTGAATATGAAAACCCCAATGGCGAACAAATAGTATGTGAATCCCAACAGGAATCCATACTCCTAACCATGCTTATATGTGAGTCCCAACAGGATTCCATATTACTATCCATACTAGTATGTGAGTCCCAACAGGACTTCATACCCAAAACTTTTCTAGTATGTGAATCTCAACAAGGTTCCATGCTCGCGAAATCTCCAAACAACTTATCCCCTCTACTCTTGATTCTTGTTATCATCCATAAGCCCCAATGGAACTTTTGCACTCCGGATGGTAGTGAGCATAAACTTTACACACAACCTTTGGATAAACAAAACTCAAACAAGCCAAAAAGGCATTATCAATACAACTTTTATGATTAATATAGAATATTGGAATGTTAGAGGCACTAAACGGCCACTTCTGTGGCAAGAGATTAACCACTTTAGATTTATAAATAATATTGATGCCTTAGTCCTTACGGAAACAAAATCAGAACTAGCCCCATCTGATATCCAATTGAAGAGCTCTTGATTCCACAAAGCCTTCAGTGTCCCGTCTATTGGACGCAAGGGTGGAATCTGGCTGCTATTCAAAACAAAATTTGAAGAGATAAGTAGTATCCTTGAGCTGAAGCAAAGAGCTATAGTAATAAAAGCCACAATAGAAAAACACGAAATTATCCTAATCTTTGTCTATGCTCCATCTGTTGAAAATGAGAAGGATGATTTCTGGCACGATATCTATGATACGGTCAATAAATACATGCTCCCCATTTTCATCATAGGTGATCTTAATGATATAGAACTGGATACAGAAAAAGTTGGAGGATCTCTCCCTAACACCAATAGATTTAGAAGAATAAGATATGTCAAAGATGAACTTGGATTACAAACCTTACCGTTCTCGGGCTCGCCCTTCACATAGAGGAAAAACAGATCCTCAAGTATCAACACTTATGAAAGACTAGACAGAATTCTAGTCCATCAACATGTTCTAAACTGGTTCCCCAATCTCTGCATCAAACATCACCCTTTCTCTAATTTGGATCATACTCCTATCTCTCTCCAAATCGGCTCCCATGCTAAAAGAAATGGAACTCCGTTTAGGTTTGAAATGGCATGGACTACTAATGACGCTCTTGAATTGATGGTTAAAAGAGTATGGAGTAATAAGATGAATGGTTCCCATGGTTTTAAGCTTGTTCAAACAAAGCTTCTAAAACGAAATATCAAGAAATGGTGCAAATCTAATCCTAACAATATAACAAAGCAACTTGCCCAAGTGGATCTTCAAATTAAGGCTCTTCAAGACAGAATGCCATGGGGAAATATATCTTCAATAGAAGAAGAGAAGCTTGCAAGGCTAGAACACAAGAAATTTTGACTTCTTGAATTTAATCATAAATTTTGGAAACAAAGAGCTAAGATTAGATACCTCCATCTGGGAGACAAAAACACTAAGTATTATCAAGTTACAGCTAGAATTAAAACATCTAGAAGATCGACTAGATCCTTTACTACAAAATAAGATATTTTACTAACAGATCAAGATCTAATATCGAAACACATCACAAGTGAAATGTCGGAAAGATTTATAGGTAATAATCAACCCAGAATCTCCACGGAAGATGTATGGAATATTCAAGCTCAGATAACTTCAGAGGAAAACAATAAGCTTATTTCCGAGCCCTCTAATTTGGAAATAAAAAATACTCTCTTTAGCATGGCAGAAGATAAATCCCCAGGGCCAGATGGATACCCCCCAGAGTTTTATAAACGATATTGGGATATCATAGGCCAATCCTGCTGTAAAACTGTAAAGGCCTTCTTCCACTCTGGCCAAATGTTATCTGAGATCAATCAAACGTTTATAGCCCTCATTCCGAAAACTGATAACCCAACGTCTATAAATCATTACAGACCAATAAGCCTATGTAATACGATCTACAAGATAATCTCAAAAATTCTTGCTAACCGTCTTAAACCCATCCTCCCTAAACTCATTAATCCTTTCCAAGGTGCCTTCGTTGAAGGTAGATCTATTCAAGATAACACGTTAATAGCTCATGAAATCTTCCACACCTTCCATAAACAAAAAGGCAAGAAAGGTTGGATGGCTTTAAAACTAGACATGGAGAAGGCTTATGATAAACTAAACTGAAGTTATATTCATGCGGTCCTTGAAAAATTTGGTTTTCATCAAACTTGGATCAAATGGGTAATGAAATGTATCACTTCCACTTCGTTCTCTATTATAGTTAACAACATTCCTGGTCCTCAATTTAAACCTAATAGGGGTATTAGACAAGGTGATCCCCTTGCCCCTTACCTTTTTGTCCTAGTTATGGAAGGTCTGTCTAGAGAATTGCATAAAGAAGCCCTTCTAAACGACGCCTTAATTGGCATAAAACTAGCAAAAAATGGTACTCCAATTCCTTTCTTAACATTTGCGGATGACACTATCATCTTTGCCAAAGCAGCCCATACCAGTCTAAACACAATTCAGAACATTTTAAACAACTTCTCCAATCAATCTGGCCTCACTATTAACTACAACAAAAGCTCTCTACAATGCTCTAGAAATGTTAATCCAAATTTCACCAAGGATTTGGCTACCCATATGGGCATCCCGGTGTCTAAAACCCTTGAAAAATATTTAGGAATTCCCCTAGTCAATGGTAGAATTAAAAATTGTGTTTTTGAGGATGCAATAGACAACATGAAAAAACAACTTTCTAAATGGAAAGCTTCCAATCTATCGCAAGCAGGTAGGACGATTCTCATTCAATCTAACCTTAGCTCTAAAACCAATTATTTAATGCAAAACTTTCTTCTCCCAAAAGGAATTCTCAATCAAATGGATCAAGTTAATAGAAATTTTTTCTGGAACATATCCGCCTCAGACTCCTATATACCCTTCATTAGTTGGGACTCAATTTGTAAAAGCAAATCTTTGGGAGGCCTTGGTATTCACAAGGTTGAGAATCTCAATATCTCTCTTCAAATGAAACATCTATGGAAAATCTACAACAATGAAGAGAGTATATGGGTAAGAATTATAAGAGAAAAATATCTCAAACAAGATAGCATCAGGAACTATTGCAAGAAAGAAACCTCCTGGCAATTCGGAAGACTACTTTCTCTAAGGGAAAAATTTGAAGAAGGTCTACTTTGGCTAGTTGGTAATGGTTCCACCATTAATGTATGGGAGGATCAATGGATCTCATCTATTAGTCTTAAGCAGTATATGGGACCAATTGATCCTAACATGACTGTAGACTCACTCGTGAATGACAGGAAACAGTGGAAAGAAGACGAAATCAGACAAATATTCCCACAAGATATTGCAGGTAGGATTCTACAAATCAAGATTCCGCAATGGCATACGGAAGATAAGCTGATTTGGAGACCCGATCCGGAAGGAAAGTTCACTACCAGGTCAGTAAAGAAAATTCTAACTCCTACACCTCAAAACATCCAATCTCAAAATTGGATTTGGAAACTGAAACTCCCTCCTAGAATCAACAATCTCTTATGGAAAATCAAGATTGATGGTCTACCTACGACAAATAGACTAAATAGATATGTAAATAGAGTACCAAGCCAATGTTCTCTATGTAGCCAAGCGAATGAGGATGCAACTCACCTATTTACTAATTGCACCTTCACTAGAGAACTCATTGCACAGTTTGAACAAGTTTCAGGTATGTATTTTCAAGGCCTTAATTCTCTAGAACCTTTGCATACAAATCTAGAGAAAATCAAGGATGCTAACACTAGATTTGAAGATCTAATCTTTATTTGGCAAGCTATATGGGAAACTAGAAATGATCTAATTTTCAGGTCTAAGAAACCGCCAGGAACAACCATCATTGTTCAGAAAATCAAGCAAAACATTAAGGACTGGGACATGGAAGGAAGTGAAGGAAATGATAGCAAGAAGAAAGGAAACCGGAGAGCAAAAGCCAAATGGGCAAGGCCCCCAAGGACTATCTACAAAATTAATGTAGATGGTTCTTTTTCCCAATCTGGCAAAAGTCAGGTGGGAGGAATCATTCGTGATTCCGAAGGACAGATCATTGATATTTTCTTTCAAGAAGTCAATGCTGGATCTATCATCCAAACAGAGGCTTCAGCAGTGATTCTAGGACTCCAACATGCGAAGATGAAAGGCTTGAGGAAGATCATCGTAGAATGTGATAATCAAGTCTTGGTTAAAGCGACCAAAGGAATGCAAACGCCCAAATGGGAGGTTCTGAGACAAGTAGAAGAAATTGGCAGACTTACATCTGAATTCACCTCTGCAGAGATCAGACACATTTTTAGAGAAGCAAATAATTCTGCAGACTACATTGCTAGACGAGGAGTAATTTGTAATTTACAATCTATCCCCTACCATAGGGATCTTTGTAACATCATCCTTCAGGATGATCCGGGAGTTAGGTTACTGTATTAGTAACAGCTCCCACTGTTTGCCTACTGTAAAAAAAAAAACAATATCTTTGTTGTGTTTGAACCCCTGACATGATTTGTTATTCACTTAGGCTCTCGAAATTCGACTCCGCTCCCGTGCTCTTCACTTTTCTTCCTCAACTTGAATCTTCTTTCATCCAAGAGTCTCCTCATTCCTCGTCGGATCCACATTTACCTGAAATTAACCATAAAATTGCATAGATTCCGACTCTTCCAACACCACCGGTAAACATGTAATTATAACTAAAATATGCACTATTCACAACTAAACTATGCTAAATGTAATCTATAATGCAATACTAAACATGCTCTATCAAATTCTCCCACACTTGAACCTTTGCTTGTCCTCAAGCAATAGAAAACTCAACTCTGCAGCCCCACAGAATAGCAATTCATGTAACCACCTCAATAATCTTTAAGTGCATGAAAAACTAGCAAACACAATAGATTAACAACATCATAGCACATAATTGCAATAATCAAGCTCTCAAATCTTATTGAAGAACTCAAACATGACTGATATAGATGATGGGTAATGGGGAGAGCATCAAGTTCTTGAATAATCCTCGGGTATCAACATCACAAATAAATACAGAATAGATCCACATAAGAACTAGAATCAACCTATCAGAAACAACAATATCTTTGTTCTTGAATAATCCTCGGGTATCAACATTACGAATAACTTGTCTTGAGAGTTAGCACATCTTCACGTGGATTTGAAGGACCATATGGACCCATTAATCATTGATAGCATTTTGAAAATACCAATCCCGATGAACGACATTTTCGAAGGGGAGTGTTATCGGCATGGTCAATTTTCCGCCAAACGCACGGTCGAGCCATCGACTCGGGAGGTCGGAGATGGACAACAACATGCCGAATTGTGTGCCGACTCGGGAATACGGTGTCTGCAGACCTTGGCCTACAACTTGTGTGCAAAACTCACTCCAGGATGTTGCCGACTCTGGAGTCTGGTGTAGGCAAACACCTTGCCGACTCTGGAGTACAGTGTCGGCACTTCCCAACACTCAACCCAACACAAGCACTCACCTTGTTAAACGGTGGGTTATATATAACGTGGGGGGTCACGCACGCCCAAGCGCAACACGCGCCAACCAAGCCGAGTGGGGATCTATATATCCTAAAATCAATTGGTGTTAGGAGGAGTAGCCCACCCACTTATATACAAGGTTTGGATTCATTTTTTATGATCAACGTGTGATGTATCCCGCAACTCATAGCGGAGCTTCTCCCCGTCTCCAGAAGTCCATGTTAGCATCTCTCACCGTGCGTTTGGAAAAACTCACCGTGTGAATAGTAATACTCGTTTTCAAAAGGCTCTCTTTCGATCCTAGTTTGGAATGGATGGTTTTTCAAAAATTCGGCATTAGAGATGATTAACTAAAAAATAATGTAATATAATAATTTAGTTTATAGAAGTACTTTAGCAACAAAAATTTTTGGCCAGGGTGCTCAGGCCAGCTCCGCCCCTGCTAACATGGAAGTGTGGGTCTATTACCACTTTTACATTAATCGTTTAAGGCTCCAAAAGAAGTCAAACCTTTGAGGATCATAAACAAACAAGGCCGAAGAGAAACGGGCTTTATTATTCCTTTGTTGGGCCAAAATTTAAGAAAACAAACAGGCCCTTACATTAATCGGAGTCGAGGCCTTGTGCTTTGGATAGGCATTTAAGAAGCCTGGAGAGGACTATTCAAAACTCCTTATGTATTGAAGGAGAAAACCTTTGTGCTATTAAAGTGGTTATAGGAGTGTTTGTTCTTGTGAGATTAAGATAATTATCTCCGACTCACGCTGAAATATTATACTCTATCTGTTAATTAAAACTTGTCGTTTACTATTTATGTACGTTTTTTTAGAACGATAAGAACTATATAAAATATTAACTTTTTTTTACATTTGTTTTTATAAATTCATACTTAATAGTAATAAGTATGATATTATTTAAAAAAATTGTTAAAAAAGTTAATATTTATATAGTTTTTAACACCTAAAAATGCGTGCGTGAATAGTAAAACGTCAAGTTTTAATTAACGGAGGGAGTATATATATTTGTTTTGATAACATCCACATCATACATGTTTTTCCATGTTTTTAGGAAAGTGAATCATATAACTGATCCCTTGACTCAACTCACCCACTTTATCTCTATCAATATAATCCCTTTGATTTAAAATTACAAACTTTTATCCATGAAAATTAAATAGCGCATTTGACTGGACTAGCTCGAGTGTAGGGCCGTTATATGCACTGAACAACTCGACATCAGCTAGAAAATAGTTCGACTCGAGCTCGTTTAACAAACAAACCAAGTTTGAACATGTCAAGCTCGGCTTATTCGGCTCGAATAACACCCGTATCGAGAAGCTAGCTAGCCTTTAAATATTCTCTTGTTAAAAAAAAGGCAAGCACACTATAATTTTTTTAAAAAAACAAACATAAGATTTCCACGTGAAATACATAAAAATCCCATTTCCAATTTTTAAACTTTAGCATAATAATGTCAAGATCCCAAATTAATTTAGAATTGGTTTTCTTAATGTATAACTCTTTGAATCACGGATAATTTTGGTTATGGAGCATTTACAAAAAGAAATTCCTCCATCCACTATCCCCATCTCTCCATTTTCCCCTTCAATATATGGATCGAATATCTTTTCTCACCCTCATTTTCTTTTCTAAAAACAATTCCCTCCCAAACGACACTTTGTTAAATTACAAAATTGCCCTTCTACAAATTAACCCTATAAATCACTCTCATATGCATAGGACTAGACCACACACACTTCGCCAAGAAGATTTTGATTCTCCTACAAAGATCCGAAAAAATGTCGACGGGTCGGGTCGGGCATTTCGATTCCCCTCCGACGTCGTGTTTCTCCGACGACGTGTGGGACCCGTTCTACCCTTTTCCGTCGATCCAAGCGGAGGCGATGAATGGGGCCGGGTTCGAGTGGAAGGAGACGGCGGAGGCCCACTTGCTGAAGGGGTGCCTCCGCGGCGTCAAGAAGGAAGAGGTGAAGGTGGAGGTGGAAGGGGGTGGTCGGGTGCTGAAGATCTCCGGCAAGAGGAGCTGCGCCGAGGAGTTCCTGCAGCGGTTCAGGCTGCCGGAGAACGTCAAGGCGGAGGAGATGAAGGCCGCGATGGAGGAGGATGGGGTGTTGACGGTGACGGTGCCTAAGGCGGAGGTTAAGGTCGTTAACGTTCAAATTGTGTACTGCTGAGTTAATTTCCCATAAAGATTTGGGAGACTGAATAATTTATCATTTGTGTTGAAGGTTTCTAAGAAACAAAAGAATAAGTGTGTGTGGCTTTTTAATTGTTCTTTTGTTTTATCCATGCAAATGGGAAGTAAGTTGAACTAACCATTCTGGAATGACTTACTGAAAAGGACTTGCGGGTAGTATCTAAATGTCCTCAGTTCGAACCCCATATATGACCGCTCTTTATTTACAAATTCAAGGAAGTAAGTTGAACTATCTTGCCCACGTGACATCCATGTGACCAGTTAAGCTAAATCTATACTTAATTTTGATAAATATAGAGTGACTATATTTGAAAATCGAATCAGGTACCATTGGGTACTACCCTGAGATCTTTTCCGGCTCAACCACCCCGACATGATTAAGATAAGTCTATACAGGTTATAAAGAGAGGGAGGGGGAGAGAGAGATAGGTGATTGATGATTGGAGTCCTTTTGTAAAAAAAATTAAACATTTACTCGATCTATCATCTATGTGTCTAATATTTCACTCATCATTTGATTCATTTGAGATCGGATGGATCAAGGGCATGTACGGATCTAGAGGCGGATTGGAGTCTGCTCCTAAGTCTGCTCCATTTTTACAAAAATAAAATAATAGGTAAAAAAGAAAAATAATTAAAAAAATATGTATTTATTTATTTATTAAAGAGAAAATTTGGTGTTTTAGACTAGTCTGGATCCACTGCTACTTTTTCCGCACCCCTCGGTGCATCACGTAATTATGTCGGCTATATATTTACATCGAAAAAAATTTTAAAAAAATATTTTTAGGTTCTATACCCATATATTGATATGAAATTTCACTACTACAATTAAGGCCTATTGTGGCACTTCATTGCAACGATTATTCTATTGAGGCGGTTTATTGAAGCGGTTTTACCTATTGCAACAGTCTAGTGGCGGTTTTGAATATGTATTTTACAACATTGGCTATTGTGGCGATTTTCAAAGACTAATGTGGCGGTTTAGAAAACACTTTTTTTTTCATACCTAATGTGGCGGTTTTAAATGATCTATTGTAACAGGTCATTTACCTAATGAAGCGGTTTAATTTTGTTCTATTTTTGTTTTTTGTCGAATGTACTTATTTTTTTTTAGGATAGCGGCTCCTCCCATCCAGACCACAACCACTCCCTTCTCTAAACCCTAACTTACATTCGTTCTCTAGAACGCTCATCCCTTCCCGCTGGATCCGCCCCCACCCTCGCACCAGCCGTCAGCATCCTCGCTCTATCTCTGCCTTCCACCCCCCATCGATGGGATCTGCACCACCCACCTCTTCCACCACCAACCTCTTCCGCTCTCTGTCTGAGAAATCCGCCCTCCATCTCCGCTAGGGACGCTGCCCAAATATGATACCACCCATCTCCTCTAGCTAGGGTCGCTGTCCAGATCCGTCTGTGCTCCGTCGTCGGAATACTCCGTGCCCTAGAAACGCCTCTTCTGGTGGCTCGTGAGTTCACCGCCACCGCTGTGATTGGATCCCGATCAGGTTTAATCTCGGAATGTGGCGGTCTTCGATCTAGGTTTGGATTTTTGCTTTATTGGTTTGCAATTTGTGTTTTAGGTTTGTGTTTTTAATGCTATTGTTGATTTTAGGGTTGGGATCGTGTATGACGATACCTGATTCCCAGGGTGTATGATGGCGAATGGAGATATTTGCTTGCCATGTACACCTAAAGAAGAGAGGCGGATAATCTCGAAGTTGACATCGAAGAGGGAGTCCTATTTGAAGGAAAGGGATTTGTATTATCTCGTCTCCAACAGGTGAGTTAATGATGGCTGTGGATCTGCTTTTTTCACTTGTGTTGTAAGAGCAATCCTTGATGGGAAAGTAGTGAGAAACTGAGAATGGAGTTCCTTTTGTTTGTTTTCACATGTAAGGCAAGAGAATCTTCTATTGACATTATTGATCATGTCTTAGTTTATGAGGAATTTGGGAAGAAGCTCCATGAGTGGTGACGCTTTCTTGCTCTATGTTCCATTAAACATGAAAGATTCTTCAGTATATAGTCTCGATCCTTTTTTTCTTTACTACTTTGTCATCGCAGATTATATTAGATTTGGCTTTCTTTTAAGTTGACTAGCGCAATACCACATTTCACATTTACCCTGTTCAATCTGTTTATTTCTTTTTCCTTTCCGAAAGGGTTTTGTATTCTTATTTAAACCTATCATTTCGTAAAACAATATTTCATTCTTAATCAGTTAAGCACTTAGCATTGAGTGATGTGTACCTTTGAATTATCATTGTCAGCTTCTTAAATCTGTTTCCTTTTTCTTTTCATCTGCTAACCTTTAATGTGAAGCTTGTAGTTACTACCCATTAAGTAGTGGGGTATATGCATGTAATTTGCTTGTATGTAGATACATCTTTTATTGGCCTACACCTTCTTTTTTTTATCAAATCACGCATACTTTCCATGACTAGTATAGTCAGAGTTTTTTTTTCTTCGTGTATAAGTATTAGAAACTCATTTTTCTCTGGATTCTCAGGATCTGATATTCTTTATATAAAAGCAAAAACTCAAATCATCATCCTTGCAAATGTTTTGAAAATGATCACATAAAGCAGTTTTATAGCCACTAACAAGCAAAGCTACTAAAGATTTCAGCCTAGTCTTTGACCATTTTATCTATTACGTGCCATTATGAAACATATATAACTTGAGCTAAGTCTCTATATAACTGGATTAGATGATTGTGGAACCGCCACAATAGGTAGTGAAACCGCCACAATTGGCCTAATGCAATGCCAGCAACAGAGGCGGGTAAAAACCGCCACAATAGGCCTTTTGTGGTGGTTTTTGGGCCTAATGTGGCGGTTTTGAACCGCTACATTAGACCTTTATTGTTGTAGGGTTTATATCTTAAAAAATCACTTTTTTTAAATTTATATCAATAAAATATTGATTATTTTAGAAAATATATTCCCCCCCCCCGAAGAGGATAGCGGTTGAGGGTGGGTCGGAGGTCGGCATCGAAGCCACGGAGAGGTGTCAGGCTATCTTGAAGAAGAAGGCTGACTGGAGACGAAGGCGGTAGAGCTCGTGAATGCCGTGGTAGATGACGTAGTCCTTGTAGGACAAGGGAGACAGAGTCGTGGAGGCAGGTGTGTGATAACCAAGATTGATGTGCGACTATCGGAGCCAAGTAGAAAGCCGACGAGCGGCGGCCCAGGCCGTCGAGGAGGAACCGATGTGCCTCAGGACGACCTAAAATGAGGAGGAGGGGGAGTCGGTGTGGCCGAAGAAGATCGGTTAAAAGCATATGTGCTTGGACCTGGTGGTGAGTCGGGTGGAAGGGCCTCTCAATCATCTTTGACTTCTCCATCCATCACCCAATAACAATACCGATTAAAATTTGTTTAAAAATTCACCCCCTATTTGATTTCAGTTTGAGGTTTCTATACTCCTCGAGCTTTCCCTTTATTACAAAACCTGACCTTTTTGGATCAAAGATCCTTTACTCTTTTGCTGATTTCCTGTCAATCACTGAATTCCATGTCTACCCATTTTGGTAGCGCTCTGAAATTGGGGGGGGGGGGGGGGGGGTTTGTCATCTCCCACATGATTCAAGTAGAGATAATGAGATCACAAAGGCAAAGTTTTTTATCCTTGGATTTGAAATTCTGGGAATATAATTTTCCAGTATTCCATTAGAAGAAGTGAGAGTTTTTTTTTTGGTAGAGAGAATTGAAAGGTTTCTACCCTGTCTCGACAATTTTTTTTTTTTTTTTTTTTTTTTTGCGCTTAGCCTGGTCAAGCTGCCTCCTCTCCATGTGAGCTCTCTGCCTACTGCTGCAATGAACTACGTACCCCAGTGACCTGATCAATCATCTTATCTCCCTCAATAATGCTCATGTTGCCAAGCTCTCAACTGAATGCTCGACCCCCCCTTGCCATAGCCCCTTCTATTCGATCTGCACACCATTCTCACCTCTGCTAACCCCTCTGGATCTACCTCAAACATGCCTCTGGATGCCTCTAGGGAGGAGATTCTTAGAGCTCAAGCTAAAGGCAAAATGGTGGACTCTAGCAATGACATAGAAGAATCCCACCTCTTCATTAGATCTGATAGCTCAGTCATCAGAAAAATAGGAGGCATTGTCATCCATCCTAACGAGGATGACATGATTATCAGCAATGCACACCAAGCTAAGCGCAAAGAAGATGAAGATATCAATAAAAACCTCTTCACCTGCCAACAAGAAATCTAGAAAGAAGAAGACTTGGCTATGATTGGCGCGAACTTGCAATCTTCTGAGGGCGAGCTGACTAAAGCTCTTACTAATCTGAATAATCAATGTTGCTGGAAGTACTCCCATCCCCTTTATGTTGTGAATTGTCTGTTTTGGATGTGTTACTTTTGTTTTTTGAATCACTACCCAGACTGCTTTATCAACCATCTTAGTTGTACTCCTCTGTTTTCAATCTATGAAGGAGTCAACTACTTTATTACTAAGAATTTCAGTTTTAAGGATATATATCTATGTCACTATTACCCTTTCTGTTATCTATGATCTCATCAATCAAAAGTGCTCCCATAGCATATCCATTTGCATCTGGAAGCTTTGCTTGGGTCACGACGTTATGACTCTAAACACAATTGGCACAAGGCTCTTATTAGGTTCGTTTGCTTGGTCCTTGCTCTCAACAAAAATTTGGCCATGGCCCTATAAACCCCCTCTGGCTGGTAAGGTGGTAAGCCGACCCAACCCTACACACAAACAAGTACTTATAAACCTTCTATACAAACATTATATCAACAATGTGGAAGCAAGCCTATACTTACAGTTCAGCCAATGTAATCAAAAAGTGATGATGACTCCAATCTTAAGGTTTGATTTTTTCATCCTTAAGATACATCAGCAATGTAAGAAAAGACTAAGCATACCAGCTATTTCTTTTGAAACCTTTCTCTGTAATTTGTCTTTGTCCAACACATACTCAGTATCTAATACTAATCAGCTCAGAACCGCAAAAATGCAAAATCAAAATAAGATTTATGATTAAAATTGGCTATTGGAACGTGAGAGGATCTCGTTGTCCTCTGCTGTTGCAAGAAATAAATCAACTTCAATATTCAAATAAACTTGATCTCCTTACAATAGCTGAAACAAAATATATGGACTCCCCTTCTAACTACCAGATTAAGTCTATGGGATTTCACAAAGCTCACTCGATCAAAGCTAATGGTTACAAAGGGGGACTGTGGCTATTATACAAGAATCATATCAAAATTGATCAAACTTCGATATTAGAAGAAGATGCTAGATTCTGTATGATAAAAACTTCTATAGATAATTTCACCTTTGCACTTCTCTTTGTCTATGCCCCATCAATTGAACAAGAAAAAAACATCTTCTGGGAAGACATCTTTACTATTTTCTGTAAACATATGATCCCAATCATAATCCTAGGTGATTTAAATGACATTGAGAATGATACAAAAAAAACTGAGGGCTCTCTACCGTCAACCTCTCGATTCAGAAGCCTGATTCATGTAAAACAAGAACTTAACTTCACAACAATCACATTCCTTGGCTCCCCTTTCACTTGGAGAAGAAACAAGATTGATATTAACAACATCTTTGAGAGATTAGATAGAGCTCTGGCTCACCAAGCTATAATCACTAAATTCAGTAACCTAAGAGAACAACATCACCCTTTCTCATCCTCTAACCATTGTCAGATAACACTTCAAATAGGGTCGATAAACTCATCAAAAGGTTCACCATTTAGGTTTGAAATGGCCTGGACTTCTAATCCCTTTTATGAACAAATGATCAGCAAAATTTGGAACAACAAACTTAACAGATCCTTTAGTTATAAACTTGTTCAAAAACAGAAACTGCTCAAGAAGAACACAAAGGAATGGTGCAAGCACAAAACAAACAATATTAAAAAATAGCTGAAATAGAAGAAGATATCCGAAAACTTCGAATGATGCTTCCTTGGGGAACTATTACTTTAAATGGCAGAATGAGACTTGAAGATAAGAGAACAAAAAACAAAAACTTATAGAATTTAATTACAAATTCTGGAAACAACGGGCTAGAATTAAACATATTCAGCTTTCTGATAAAAATACAAAATACTTCCAAACCACAGCAAAAATCAGAAATTTTAAAGAAAGAACCATCTCCTTTACAACTAGAAATGGAAATGTGTTAACCAATCCATCTTGTATTTCTGATCAGTTTACCATGGAAATGGCTGATAGATTCATTTCTATTCAGCAACAAAATGTTACCCCTAAGGATATTAAAAATATTCAGTCCCATATCTCCTTTTCGGATAAAAAGAAGTTAAACAAACCTCCCACAAATATTGAAATTAAAAATGTTATGTCTAGTATGGCAGAAGACAAATCCTCTGGTCCCGATGGATACCCTCCTGAATTCTATAATAAATATTGGAATATAGTTGGACCCTCGGTCTGCAAAGCGATAAAATCCTTTTTCCACTCTGGAACTCTTCTAAAGGAAATAAACCAAACCTTTATAGCCCTTATCCCGAAAATAGAAAACCCTAATAACATTAACCACTATAGACCCATAAGCTTATGTAATAGCATTTATAAGGTAATCACAAAATTTTTGGCAAATAGATTGAAACCGATCCTCCCTCGCCTCATTAGCCCTTTTCAGGATGCTTTTGTGGAAGGAAGATCGATTCAGGATAACACACTTATAGCCCATGAAATCTTCCATAGCTTCTATACACAAAAAGGTAAAATAGGCTGGATGGCCTTAAAGTTAGACATGGAAAAAGCTTATGACAAAATTAACTGGTCTTATATTAAAGCAGTATTAACTAAATTTGGGTTTCACCCTAGATGGATCAAATGGCTAATGACTTGCCTGACAACCCCAACTTTCTCAGTCTTAGTTAATATCAGGGCTGGCAAATGGTAAGAAAATTACCATACCAACCACGTACCAACCACAAACCGACTATGTTGGTAACCACACTTGTGGTAACCAACATGGTGGTAACCACGTGAAGATGGTACAATAATGGTAATGAAATCTGAATACCATGGTTACCAAGTATATATATATATTAATTTTTTTATTTAATGTTTTGTTGTTATTACTTTTAAGTTTTAAGTTTTTAATTTATATTTTGTGTTTTGATTTTGACCTAAATTGGTCCTTTCTATATTTTCTACTAGAAACAGTAGGAATATTTTGAATGTTTGAAGACTTTGAACTTGTTTTGTTTGAACTTGCAAGAACATTTTGAATGTTTGAACAATTGAACTTGGTTTATTTCAAGACTTTGAACTTAATTTGTTGGTTTGAGTTGATTTATACTTTAGGTTGTGAACTTGATTTATTTGAAGTTTTAATAGGTGGTAATCATATTATTTTTTGTAACCATATTTTTTCATTCGATAACTTTGATGACTACTGGAAGGTAGCCAAGGGCTTTCAAAAAAAAATACAAACATAATTACAGCTTAGTAACCATGGTAATGTACCGATGGTAACCACAAGTCGTGGTTACCACATGCATATGCGGTAACCACGACTTGTGGATGATACGTGGTATGAAAATTTATGTACCATCAGTTTGTGGTTGGTACGTGGTAATCACCGTTTTTTGGTGGTTACCGTACCATGGCAACCCTAGTTAATAACACCCCGGGAAAACAATATAAACCTACTAGAGGAATAAGACAGGGAGATCCCTTAGCTCCATACATCTTTTTCCTAGTTATGGAAAACTTAGCCAGAGATCTTCATCAAGAGGCTTTGCTTGATGATGCTCTAGTAGGAATCAAGCTGAAGAAAAATGCCACTCCTATCCCTTTCCTGGCATTTACAGATGACACGATCATTTTCGCTAAAGAAGCACACACAAGCCTTAACACAATTCAAAATATGATAAACACATTCTCCAATATATCAAGATTAACCATTAACTATAATAAAAGCTCCATCCAGTTCTCGCCTAATGTAAAGCCAAACCTAGCTACCTCCATTGCTAATCATATGAGGATTCCAATCTCCAAATCTATTGAAAAATACCTAGGAATCCCTCTTATAACTGGTAGAATTAAAAACTGTGTTTTCGAAAAAGCCCTACAAAACCTTAAGAAGCAATTGTCCAAATGGGAAGCCTCAACCCTCTCTCAAGCCGGTCGTGCAACTTTCATTCAAGCAAATCTAAGTTCAAAATCAAATTATCTCATGCAAAACTTCCTTCTTCCCAAAGGAATTTGATAATGCATACTCTATCCGTTTCACAATACACGTCCTTTTACTTTTTGGCATGTTTTTTAAGGAGTGAAAAACTCTTTAAAATATTGTTTTTTGATTAATTTTTTTATATAATTTGATACTTGTTACTAATAAGTATCAAATTATATTAAAAAAATTAATTAAAAAATAATATTTTATAGAGTTTTTTGCTCCTTAAAAAGCGTGTAAAAAACTAAAAGGACATGTATTGTGGAACGGAGGGGGTATTTCATATAGGCATTATAGGTGTTTCTTATTGCATTTAGGTAGTGGTTTTGCTATTGTTTGAGTCTAGTTCCGTTTATTGCTTGTGAAGTATTCGAGTTCGGAATATATGCGTTTTTAGTGTTTATTCTACATAATTACATTCCGACCTTGGATGGACTTTGGGAAGAGCTTAAGAAGCATGTTTTGGGAGCATATAGAGCTAAGGAGAGAGCATGTAACAACCTTGGTTGAGAGCAACCCATGTTGGATCCAAAAGAGTATTGCTAGCAGTTGTATCCCGAAGCTCAAAGATGGGATATTGTTGTTAAAATCACGTCTTTTTTTTAGTTATATTGTTTTGCTTATCTAATTTACTCTTTTAGTTTTCTAATGGTTGCATTAAGGTTGAGGATGAAATGACATGAAATGGGTATGGATACTAAGCAAAACCTATTAGTTTTCGTTAGGTTTTTTGGGATTTAGGTTTTAGGTTCAGTTCGGTTTTAAGCAGATGAACAACCCTAATATTATGGTGTGGAGTCGAAATGATTCCTTTTGGTTTGTCACATTCTCTTCTTATAAATTTCCAATGTATTTTTAAGGTTTTACTCTTTGTTGAGGATGGTAAAGATACCTTATTATACTTGATCTTTACAAAATTTTCCGCGACTCATGAGCCATTTCATTCTTACAACCCCAATCCTTAACTATATGTTTTTTGTTGCTGCTTCTTTTGGGTGATTTTATTTTTCTCTATACGAATAATTGCACTTTTTTGGATGTGTTTCATGATATTTATCTTCTAATTGACTTAATTTTGATCTCTTCTCCTTTTTATGGCACAACTTGAAATAGTGCATTACATTACTAAGGTGATTGAGAATGAGTTGTTTAAAAAGGTTACAAGCCATCTATTTCTGGCTATCTAGGCGTTTATGCCTCTCTTCTTTCATTCATTTCTGGTTTTATCTTTTGCGTATGGGTCTAAGTAATTCTTACTAAATTCACTTTTGATTTCATTTAATTTATGATGTTGCTTTCTATTTGACCTCAGTTTTGTTGTTGGGCAGTAAATTATATCTTTTAGTGCCTTCTGGAGAGCTGTTTCTTGCACAAGAAATCCTTAGAAACAACAAGCTCTCAGTATCCAGCTTGCTCAACTATGCCCAGATGCATCTACTACTCTGAGTAGTATACAATGATATGAAGTCCCATTACTTTTACTGGTGTCCTTTTCTTATACGATGGATTTGACTCACCCATTATTCGATGCGTCATGTATCAGATCACTAGGGCATGTAGCACAAGATATTTCTGCATTTCTTCAAGCAAGATTTATAGCATATCCCATATTTGAAATGATAGAGAGGAACACTTTGAGCAAAGCCAGTGCAGAATCTGGTCAGCAAATGAGCAAAGTAAATGGCCACATCTAGTTCCGGGATGTATGTTTTAACTATACATCTCATCCTGAAGTACGTGCTGGTTTTCAATAAGTTCAATCTGGATATTCTGTCTATTGCTCTTGTAGGAGGAAGTGGCTCTGGAAAGAACACAATCATATCTTTTATTTAAAGCTTCTATGAGCCACTTGTTGGACAAATAATTAGATGGAGCTGATACATGCGAACTTGATCTGAGATGGCATAGAGGTCAGACATGACTTGTCAATCAGGAGCCCACACTCTTTGCAACGACAGTCCGAGAGAACATTATGTATTGGAAGTATGATGCCACTCTCGATCAAATCACATGTGCTGCAAAGCTTTCAGAAGCCATGTCTTTTATGATGATTAGGAATGAGTTCTAAGGATCTCTCTTTTTCCTTAGGCTCAGTTCTGTTTATTTTGAGAGCAGATGTACACCCTAAGCTAAAAGTGCTATTGCAGGTAGAGGAGAGAGGTCTACAGTTGTCTGGAGGGTTGAAGCAACGAATTGCTATAGCTTGTGCTATTGTGAAAAATCTGTCAAATTCTTTTGTTGGATGAAGCAGCGAGTGCACATGATGCTGACTCTGAGAAAAGTGCATAGGAGGCCCTAGATTGATGATGTTCTTGAATCGGTTGATGTATATGGGACATGGGGTGCACCAGGAAACATGGATGAGATGGGCGACTTGCCAATTTGCAGGAGGAATGCGGCGTCTACACTATTCCTGAATTTTTGTTGCAGGTCGTAGTGTCTAAAGTGATGAGTTGCTGATCAAATACTACACAAGTGGTATCTAAAGTGGTATGAGGTGATCGACATTGTTCTCTTGAAATAAATATCTAGCTGCAATGGAAATGGCCTTGTCATCTTCAAAGTGGTAGCAATAGGTACTTCTACTACACAAGGAAGATTTTTTGGGTAAATGCACAAGGAAGCAAGGTAGTGATAGATATGCCTGTCCTATTGAATAGAATCCTTTTGCAATGGAAGTCACCAGGAAAAATGGATTGATACAGAAGTACATGTAATTTTCGTTGAAGTATTGATTTTTGAGTTTGTTGAATTAGTAGTATTGCTTTTACTTGTAATAAGCTTTGAGGACAAATCTTTATAAGGGGAAGGTAATGTTAGGTATGTGTATTAGAGTAGGAGTATAAATAACCAATAGGTGTTGTAATGGGGATTATCCAAGTATTCAATAATCAAATACTCTATTCCCTCTCTTGTTCTTTCTCTCTGTCTATCATCTCTCCTCATCCCTATCTAAACTCTTAACTCTCCTCTATTTCCTTTCACCTACGTACACCTTCACTCAAATATCAACCCTAAATCCTCTCGGATCGAGTCCGATCCTGACATTGTGTGACTCAGAAATGTCAATCTATCCGCTACCCTATTAATTTTCTTATAAACGTGATGAATTTGAACAGATTGAAATCCAAAAGAAACGTGTTTTTAATGAAGTTAACAATTCACCACTCATCTAGTCATCTTATATATTTGCATATATAAATAAAATCGAACGTAAAGAAAAAAAGGTATAGAGCATGAAACTCATAAGAAATGTGTTTTTAATTGAAGTTAATTAACAAGTACCAACTCATCTTAATATCTTATACTTGTATATATAAATGAAATCAAACATATAACATCAGTATGTATATTAATTTGTATAACACGCAATCTCAATGATGATACCTGAATAGTCATGAGAGGACTTTTCAAGAGATTGGCACCTTCAACTAGGGCTAGCAAGTGGTATGAAAATTACCATATCAACCACGTACTAATCACAAACCGACTATTTTGATAACCACACTTGTGATAACCGATATTGTGGTAACCATCATGGTGATAACCACGTGAAGGTGGTACGATATTGGTAATGAAATATGAATACCATGCCGTGGTTACCGTGTATATATATGTATATATGTATATATTTAATGTTTTATTGTTTTTACCTTTAAATTTTAAGTTTTCACTTTATATTTTGTGTTTTGATTTTGAAATAAATCGGTTCTTTCTACTATTTCTAGTCTTTTCGTTAGTTCATTCAAACAGAAAAACACAAAAGGGAATCAAGCGGCACTGCGACAACCCTAGCCTTCACTCTTTACTCTCTCCGTTCAAGGCTTCCGAGTTTTGTTCGTTCAAACAATTTATATCCTTTTTACTACAATTCACCCAAACAATTTATATCCTTCTCTCCGCCATTCAAATTATATAAACTAGGTATTATTCGGGTCAACGGGATTGAGCTCAGAAAGCATACTCTGAATCCAACTCGCATGGAGAGATTCGACGGATTGTAATGAACGGTTTCAGAGAGCTGCGAAATCCATTAATCGTCCCGGAAAGCTCCCATGGCCATATCAAGTTGCTCGATCGATCTTCATAGCCACATCATCCATGTCAGAGTTCTTCACCTAGCTTGTAACCCAGAACAACGAGAAGCTCATCGTCCATGGCATCGTCCCTTTGAAGGACGATGAAGAAGATCCCAAATCGGAACCTAAATCTATGGATCAATGCTCCTATACAATCTTTCGAATTGTTTTAGATCCTGAATCAATGCATCTAGATTATTGTTAGGAAATTGTATTTATCATATATTTTATTCTGTTTGTTACAAATAGGATTTGATCAGGAAGGATAATTCCAAATCCCTTTAGGTCAAACTATAATCTCTTTGTACTCTATTTATACAGAAATCAATGAGAAGAGCGAGAAACCGAATAAAAGATCTCCCAATTTCTCTACTCTCTCCGTCCAATGCTTCCGAGTTTCGGTCGTTCAAGAGTTTCCCCTTCAGTCGTTGCTTTCGGCCTCCTGACCCCTCCGGCCATTCAAGATCTCCCAATTTCTCACTTGCATTCTCAATGGTAATGAAATCTCAATACCATGGTTACCGAGTATGTATATGTATATATGTATATATTTAATGTATAGCAAGGATGAATCAACGAAACAATTTATATCCTTTTTACTACAACTCATCCAAATAATGTATATACATCTCTCCACCATTCAAATTATAAAAACTAGGTATTATACGGGTCAATGGGATTGACCTCAGAAAGCATACTGTCAATCCAACTTGCATCGAGAGATCCGACGGATTATAATGAACGGTTTTAGAGAGCTGCAAAATCCATTAATCGTCCTGGAAAGCTCACATGGCCATATCCAGCTCCTCGATCGATCTTCATAGCAACATTGTCCATGTCAGAGGTCTTCACCTAGCTTGTAACCCAGAACAGCGAGAAGTTCGTCGTCCATGGCACCGCCATCTCCATCGTCCTCCATCAAAAGCATCCCTTTGGAGGACGATGAAGAAGATCCCAAATCGAAAGCAAAATCTATGGATCAGTGCTCCTGTACAATCTTACGAATTGTTTTAGATCCTAAATCTATGGATCTAGATTATTGTTAGGAAATTGTATTTATTTGTATTTATCAAATCTTTTGTTCTGTTTGTTACAAATAGGATGTGATCAGGGAAGGATAATTCCAAATCCCTTTTGGTCAAACTATAATCTCTTTGTACTCTATTTATACAGAAATCAATAAGAAGAGCGAGAAACAGAATAAAAGATCTCCCAATTTCTCTACTCTCTCCGTTCAAGGCTTCCGAGTTTCGGTCGTTCAAGGGTTGCCCGTTCAGTCGTTACTTTCGGCCTCCTGACCCTTCCGGCCATTCAAGATCTCCCAATTTCTCACCTGCATTCTCAATGGTAATGAAATCTGAATACCATGGTTACCGAGTATATATATGTATATATGTATATATTTAATGTATAGAAAGGATGACTCATAAAAACAATTTATATCCTTTTTACTACAACTCACCCAAACAATTTATATCCTTCTCTCCACCATTCAAATTATAAAAACTAGGTATTATTCTAGTCAACGGGATTGAGCTCAGAAAGCATACTCTGAATCCAACTCGCATGGAGAGATCCGACGGATTGTAATGAACGGTTTCAGAGAGCTGGGTAATCCATTAATCGTCCTGGAAAACTCCCATGGCCATATCCAGCTGCTCGATCGATCTTCATAGCAACATCGTCTAAGTCAGAGGTCTTCACCTAGCTTGTAACCTAGATCAGCGAGAAGCGCGTCGTCCATGGCACCACCACCTCCATCGTCCTACATCCAAAGCTTCCCTTTAGAGGACGATGAAGAAGATCCCAAATCGGAAGCTAAATCGATGGATCAATTCTCCGGTACAATCCTACGAATTGTTTTAGATCCTAAATCTATGGATCTAGATTATTGTTAGGAAATTGTATTTATCATATCTTTGATTCTGTTTGTTACATATAGGATTTGATCAGGGAAGGATATTTCCAAATCCCTTTAGGTCAAACTATAATCTCTTTAAACTCTATTTATACAGAAATCAATGAGAAGAGCGAGAAACGGAATAAAAGGTCTCCCAATTTCTCTACTCTCACCGTTCAAGGCTCTCGAGTTTTGGTCTTTCAAGGTTTGCCCGTTCAGTCGTTGCTTTCGGCCTCCTGACCCCTCGGGCCATTCAAGATCTATCAATTTCTCAATTGCATTCTCAATGGTAATGAAATCTGAATACCATGGTTACCGAGTATATATATGTATATATGTATGTATTTAATGTATAGCAAGGATGAATCATAAAAACACAATTCACCCAAACAATTTATATCCTTCTCTCGACCATTAAAATTATAAAAACTAGGTATTATTCGGGTTAACGGGATTGAGCTCAGAAAGCATACTCTGATTCCAACTCGCATGGAGAGATCCGACGGATTGTAATGAACGATTTTAGAGAGTTGGGAAATCCATTAATCGTCATGGAAAGCTCCCATGGCCATATCCAACTGCTCGATCGATCTTCATAGCAAAATCATCCAAGTCAGAGGTCTTCACCTAGCTTGTAACCCAGAACAGCGAGAAGCTCGTCCTCCTTGGCACCGCCATGTCCATCGTCTTCCATCAAAGCTTCCCTTTGGAGGACGATGAAGAAGATCCCAAATCGGAACCTAAATCTATGGATCAATTCTCCTGTACAATCTTACAAATTGTTTTGGATCCTAAATCTATGGATCTAGATTATTGTTAGGAAATTGTATTTATTTGTATTTATCATATCTTTTATTCTGTTTGTTACAGATAGGATTTGATCAGGGAAGGATAATTCCAAATCCCTTTCGGTTAAACTATAATCTCTTTGTACTCTATTTATACAGAAATCAATGAGAATAGCGAGAAACAGAATAAAGCATCTCCAAATTTCTCTACTCTCTCCGTTCAAGGCTTCTGAGTTTCGGTAGTTCAAGGGTTGCCCGTTCAGCCGTTGCTTTCGGCCTCCTGACCCCTCCGGCCATTCAAGATCTCCCAATTTCTCACCTGTATTCTCAATGGTAATGAAATTTGAATACCATGGTTACCGAGTATATATATATATATATATATATATATATATATATATATATATATATATTCTATTAATATTACTAATTCTGCTAGCATTTTGCTGACGTGTCATGCTCACAATTAAAGTTGAATTTTTTATTCAAATGAGCTTTTCTTATTGGTCAATATTATTATGGAAACTTTAAAATATTTGTTTCCTATTTTAAATATGATTTGAATCCATTCCCTTTTTTTTATTTTCGGTTATATTGTCGTAAATATTGAGATATGTTTCCATTTTTTTTCCGATTGCAATATATTATCTATATACATATACTAAAACCGATGCATTGATGCCTGCGTGGCGGCAAGTGAATGAATTTGCATATGTGGCAGCGCGTGAGCGCGTCTCGCAGAACTTTCTCCCGTCAAAAAGGAAATCTAATAAAAATAATTATTTTATTTTACCATTAACATATATAATTGGATAGATGGAATATCTTATAAAAGAGTAAATATTATATAAGGAAAAAACTATATCAATATAATTAAACGTAATAGTAGTATTAATAAAACTAATTTTCATAGTCATATTTACCAAAAATATTAATAGATAAATATATAATATTTGATATGTGATATTTTATTTATATTTAGATTATTTTTTCATGGAAAGAATTATTTATATCAAAATTAATCACTTAATAATTGTTATTTTATATCTATCTATATTATTTTTTAAGGACAAAATAAATAATTAAAACATTATATAGCCATATATGTTGCCACAATCCATCCGTACATAGATATTTTAGTAAACTAATGTAATAAATATATACTACATATTTAATAAAAAAGAATATTAAAATATTTTTAAAAATCAACTATCTAATTAAATTACATGAGATTTAATTAACCATAGATTAGAAAAAATAAACTTTTACGTAGTACCTTATAAATGTGAAATTTATTTATATTTTGAGAGAATCTAATTAAAAGATATTTAGATTATATATAACCTGTCGAACTAATTTTATTTATATTTATATTATTTTTTTAAGGAAAAAATAATTTATAGTTAGATTAACGCATTCCCCGTACACGGGACGGGATCTACGCTAGTTATATTACTAATTCTGCTAGCATTTTGCTGACGTGTCACGCCCACAATTAAAGTTGAATTTTTTATTCAAATGAGATTTTCTTATTGGTCAATATTATTATGGAAACTTTAAAATATTTGTTTCATATTTTAAATATAATTTGAATCCATTCCCTTTTTTTTTTTCCGGTTATATTGCCGTAAATATTGAGACATGTTTCCATTTTTTTTTTCCGATTGCAATATTCTCATAATTCGTCTACATACATTGAACTTAAATTTGAATCTTGGTATACTTTATTTTTGGAAATTTGTACTCTACATAGACTCATATCCAATTGTCAGTTTATAAAATGCTACGGAGTATAAATTAACTTTCACATAGACCCATATCCAATTGTCAGTTTATAAAATTCTACTATCATTTTGCTGATGTGTCACGCTCACAATTAAACTTGATTTTTTTTATTCAAATGGTATTTTCTTATTGGTCAATATTATTGCTGAAATTTTAAAATATTTGGTTCTTATTTTAAACAAATTTGTTTCCTATTTTTATACTAAAATATTATTTAATTTGATATGTTGTATGTCAATTTGTGATCTATTTTAATCGTCTACGTACATTGAACATTCGTCAAGTCTTGGCTGATTTTATTCTTGGATATTGAAATTGTTGATTTATCATATTTAACCGATTGCAATATTCCCCACAATGTCTATATACAACGAACATGTAATAATCAATTTGTAAATATTCGATTTTAAAAATTAATTATAAAAATCAATTAGATCCAAAAAAGTGTTTGTTTATAATTTAATTATTTTAGACATCTTAAATGACTATCGAAAAATAAATAATATTTGAAGACTCACAAACATTACTAATGCTTATTTTACATCTTGGATGAGGCTTCTTAGATCACTTTTCTACCTTTAAGGATCTCTTTTTTTTTACCATCTTACCTTTATTTTCACTATTTATTTCTCTCTCTTTCTAACCATCTTTCTCATGAAAATAATGAATAAGTTATTTACATCTACATAACTTCAAAATTATTCACACAATCATGTGCTTATGATTTTTTAATATTTGTACGGGAGCTTATATTTTACTTTTTATATCTATGCTAATGATAATAATTATATATTTATTTCAAATTATATTAGGTGGTGTGTTTGAGTATTATTACCACTTTACCTTATTAAATCATTTTCAAAATTTGTATCGTATCTCTTTCCAACTAATTTATAAATTATAAAAAAAATACTTTATACATATTTTTGTTGTAAACACGTATATATATATATATATATATTAATATAGTATTATATAAATATATAAAATAATGTTCAAATTAAAATGGATCAAGCTCCCGTGCCTTGAAGGCACGGGTATTACACTAGTGTATATATATATATATATATATGTATACATATGTATAACAAGGGTGAATCATAAAAACAATTTATATCCTTTTTACTACAATTCACCCAAACAATTTATATCCTTTTCTCCACCATTCAAATTATAAAAACTAGGTATTATTCGGGTCAACGGGATTGAGCTAAAAAAGCATACTCTGAATCCAACTCGCATGGAGAGATCCGAGGGATTGTAATGAACGATTTCAGAGAGCTGCGAAATCCATTAATCGTCCTGGAAAGCTCCCATGGCCATATCTAGTTGCTCCATCGATCTTCATAGCAACATCGTCCATGTCAGAGGTCTTCACCTTGCTTCTAACCCAGAACAGCGAGAAGCTCGTCGTCCATGGCACCGCCGCCTCCATCGTCCTCCACGCAAAGCTTCCCTTTGGAGGACGATGAAGAAGATCCTAAATCGGAACCTAAATCTATGGATCAATGCTCCTGTAAAATCTTACAAATTGTTTTTGATCCTAAATATATGGATCTAGATTATTGTTAGGAAATTGTATTTATTTTTATTTATAATATCTTTTATTCTGTTTGTTACATATAGGATTTCATCAGGGAAGCATAATTCCAAATCCCTTTCGGTCAAACTATAATCTCATTGTACTCTATTTATACAGAAATCAATAAGAAGAGCGAGAAACAGAATAAAAGATCTCCAAATTTCTCTACTCTCTCCGTTCAAGGCTTCTGAGTTTCGGTCGTTCAAGGGTTGCCCGTTCAGTCGTTGCTTTCGGCCTCCTGACCCCTCCGGCCATTCAAGATCTCCCAATTTCTCATCTTGCCATGGCTGCAGATGTGCTTCATCACCCTCCTCAATTTCATCATCATTCAGATTATCAAAACATGATCGAGGATTTGTCTTGATGACTACTCTCCATTGTGCTTCTTTATGAGTATTGACATAGAATACTTGTTGAACCTGCGTTGCTAACGCAAATGGTTCATTTGTTTGTAATCTCCTACTAATATTGACAAGTATAGTTCCAAATTTATCCTTTTTAATCCCTCTTCCATCATTGTATACATCGAACCAATTGCATCTAAACAAAACCACCTTAGGAATCCTTTTATCAGATAAGGGAGCATACTCTAGAACAACAACCTCTGTCAATACTCCATAAAAATCTCTGTCTCCACTATTTGCATCTCCTGTAACAACTACCCCACTGTTTTGGGTTTTTCTTCTTCTTTGTCTCCTTTTAGTATGAAACCTAAAGCCATTAATCACATACCCACTATAAGTAGTCACACTTTTCATCGGACCTTGTGCCAAACACCACAACTCTTCACCGACACTTCCATCTCTCATCATCCAAAGTTGGTTTATCTAATATATGCAATAAAATAAACAAAATAAAAAAACATGTATATATTCAAAAATATATGAAAATAGTAATGGAATCTCAATGTTTTCATGGATAACATAGTCTCACTCTTTTCTCAAACCATAAGCCAAACTCTAGTACATGGTCATTTGTATTTTCATACTCTCTGCGAATAAAAAAATTCATAAGTTTTAGTTCCGTATTGAAAACACTTATGTGAATAAATATCTCAAATCTCACTAAACTTACCGCATAAAAGGATCAACTTCAGAACAGTTTTGCAACACGTAAGAATGTGCTTGCTTCCACTCATCAAAACTTAATTGCGTATAAGATGCCTTTCCTAGTGGCTTACCGGTCTTCGAGAAGACAGTCAAGACAAAAGGGAGCGAATCAGCTGGGTCATCGTTTCTTTGCAAACGATTGAATTGAGTCTCTGTCTTTGTCAAATATCTAGAACAAAAAGTCAAACATTCGTCTGCAATATACGCCTCTGCAATTGACCCTTCCGGGCGAGCTTTGTTGCGTACATATGATTTGAATGTATGCATGGCCCTAGTACATTAAAACACGTGATTATATTTATGAATCTACAATCAACATTGAATCTATAATCCATGACTTATATTGCAGATATAGTACCTCTCAAAGGGGTACATCCAACGATAATGTACTGGACCGGCTAGTTTAGCTTCGGTAGCCAAGTGTATCACAAGGTGAACCATCACATCAAAGAAGGCAGGAATGAAGATTCTTTGTAGCTTGGATAGGGTAATGGCTATGTTCTTCTCCATTTGATCCAACACCTCCATAGTTAAAGTTCTTGAGCAAAGTTGCTTAAAGTACAAACTCATCTCTGCTAACGGCTCTAAGACAATATCACCCACAACACCGCGAAAAGCTGGCACAATCAGATCTTGCATGAAGACATGACAGTCGTGACTTTTCATTCCACATAACTTTCCATCATCTAAGGTTGCACATCGTGCAACATTGGATGAATAACCATCTGACACCAACCTGGTTACTTGCCTCCTTTCTCCTAATGTCAAATTGTAGGGAGCCTTTGGAACTTGATACTTATCACCCACTTTTATAGGCTGTAATCTGTCATGCATTTTCAAGAGTACAAGGTCCAAACGTGCATTTAATGAGTCCTTATTTTTTCCAGGAATATTAAGCAAAGTTCCCAAAACATTGTCACAACAATTCTTCTCAACATGCATCACATCCAAGTTGTGACGAATCTTTAAATGTTTCCAATATGGTAGTTGGAAAAAAACACTAAGCTTCTTCCATTGTGGGACCAAGTACCTATCACCTCTCTTTCTTTTACCATCCTTTTTCCCAAAAGTAACATTGCCTATGTTACTCAAAGTTTCTTCAATGTCATCTCCCTTCAAGAACACAGGACATGGCCTCTTCTCAACACTGCCAAATTGTTTCTTGTCACGCCTCCATTTGTGGCCTGATGGCAAGAATTGACGACTGCCCATATAACAATACTTATGACCATGTCGTAGCCATATAGAAGTTGTATCCTTGTGACAATTAGGACAAGCAAGAGCGCCTTTAGTACTCCAACCGGAGAGATTAGCATAAGCCGGAAAATCACTAATTGTCCACATCAATAATGCATGCATATTAAACGTCTTTTTGCTATATGCATCATAAGTTTTGACGCCAACTTCCCATAACTCTTTTAACTCATCAATTAGTGGTTGGAGAAATACATCTATGTCATTTCCCGGAGATCTAGGGCCTGGAATCAATAAGGACAATATCATATTCGACCTCTTCATACACATCCATGGAGGCAAGTTGTAAGGAACGAGAAACACTGGCCATATGCTGTATTTGCTACTAAATAGAGCCCCAGGACTAAAACCATCCGTAGATAGTGCCAATCTAACATTTCGCGAATCAGCTGCAAAGTCAGGGAAACATTCATCAATAAACTTCCAAGCTTGTGAATCAGCTGGATGCCTTAAAGTCCCATCACCAAACTTCTTCTGTTTGTGCCAACGCATATTTTCAGCGAACTTTGATGACATGTAAACTCTTTGAAGCCTAGGAATTAGTGGGAAATGGCGTAGGACAAGCTGAGGAATTTTTCCTACTTTTTCCGGCCCTTCCCCTTCACTATCACTACCATCTTGTCCATTAGTGTTTTCTTGCCATCGAGAACAACCACAAGTAGGACAAACATCGCAGTTTGCATACTCTTTTCGAAATAAAACACAATGGTTTCTACATGCATCAATCTTTATATAATCCAACCCTAAATCTTTGGTGTACTTCTTTGCCTCGTATGAGCTCTTCGGAAAAGACGCATCAAAACCAAAGGCTCTGTGTAATGCATTCAACAACATGGAAAATGACTTGTTACTCCATTTGTGACTCACTTTTATATGGATTAACGTGATGATAAACTCCAACTTTGAGAATGTCTTACATCCAGGATACAAATCTTCCTCTGCATTTCTCATCAATCTATCAAAATTTTCCGGCATCTCAAAATTATCAGGCTCCCCACTATATTCAGTACCCATATCCGGCATCTCCCCACTGTATTCAGTACCCATATTCGAACTGATGTTCTCTACGCTAGCTGAAATTTGCACATTCATTGCATCATGTAACAAAGTAGTCATGTCATCTCTCGACATATCATCATCTACATTTACATCATCCCCTTGACATTCTTCGTCACTTTCTCTACTTTGAATAGGATCCTCTCCATGAAACTCCCAAGGATCATAGTTATTCACAATTCCATTTTCCATCAAGTGGTCCCACATCTTATCTCGATCAATAAAATAAGTCATTAAGCACTTCTGACAAGGACACCTTAACACAACACCTTTATCTTTACCCTTGAATGCAAATTCTAAAAAACTAAGCACCCCTTTTATATATTCAGGTTTCCTCCTATCCGACGCACCTCTATTGATCATCCATGTTCGATCAGTAGCCATGCTTCAAATGAAGATAAAAAGGCAACTTCAAATAGACGTACAAAACAACAGATGCATGTGTTACTATATCTGTAACTTGTAACAATTGAAGATGCATGTGTTACTATCTCTGTAACTTGGAACAAAGCTAAAGCTTTGAATTAGTTTTAACATTTTTCCCAAAGAACTTGAGAAGATGTCAATTTGAATTGCAAACATAATCTAGACATATTTAAGACAAAATGAAAGCAATCTTAAAAGCACACAAAATTCAGTATAAATAAGACTTATCTCAAGTCCGTGCCCACCCATAAATTATGTAAAATGGAGACTTATTATTATATCAATCAAAGTACACAATTATAACCATTAGCATTAATAATTGATGAAATCTAAAAACCAAAATCGCATGCATCTACAATATTACTATTATGAGATAAGAAACAGGTGGAAATCAAGCGCATTCCATAGACTACCAACTAATTTGAACTAATCATCTGAATACTGAAATTAAAGAACTAAAGTAATCAAGCAATTGCAATTGATTATTATATGAACAACCAAACCCCACAACTTTGAACAGCTAGTTTGAAATTTTAGTTTTTGGCCAAATTACTATTGAAAAACTGAAGTAATCAAAGCGATTTTCACTATATGAGAGCTTGCATCACACTTTCTTATCAAATTAACTCAAAATCATACCTGATCAAGCAACCCGCAGCAGTCGAAGATGACGATTCTTGGTCGATTTCGCCAGAGAGAAGCAAAGAACCCTAGCAGAACCGCAAAAATCGATCGTCTGGAGAGATTTCCTTCTTTGCCCGAATCGCGTTTAATTTGGAATCGAAAAATTCTCGAAAAACTTTCCATATCTTGTATCCCGCCTTTTGATTTGGGGCGACAGAGGGATTGCTTTGTCATCTTCAATCTCCGATGGGCAACAATTGTGTGAAGTTGTCGCCTGGGTTTTGAGTTATACGGCTTCAAAGAGCACCCCTTTTCAAGCTATTTCTTTTTTTATCATTAAAAGCTACTGTATTTCCTATTAATATATACGCAATGTCAGTTCTTAAAAAAAAATCAATTATGTATTGTCATTTGTCAATCAATATTTATCCTCATTAATACGGAGTATAATTATTGTAAATCCAATTTCTTATTTCAATAAAACTTGTTTAAATTATTTTCTTAATGTTTTTTATTTGTCAAATAAGTGACAAATATACTCCCTCCGTTTCCAAATAAATGACTTTTTACTATTCATGCACGTATTTTAAGGTGATAAAAATAATATAAAATATTAATTTTTTTTAATTTTTTTTTTGATAATCTCATACTTATTGATTTTAAGTATAATATTATTTAAAAAATTAATTAAAATTTTAATATTTTATATAATTTTTACCCTCTTAGAAGTACGTGTTTGACTTGAAAAAGTCATTTATTTGGAAACGGAGGGAGTACTTATTTACAGTATAGTCTTATTCGTTTTTTTGAGAAACATAATAAACTTTATAAAACTAAATTAGAATTTCTATTATTCTAAACTGAATATTATAAATTGACAAATACTCCGCTCCAATATATATGTCCCTTTTCAACACGTTTTTTAATGAGAGAAAAACTCTATAAAATATTATTTTTTAGTTATTTTTTTATATATAATTTGATACTCCCTCCGTCTCAAAATACTTGTCATTTTTCTTTTGGCACGTTTTTTAAGAACCGTAAAAACTATATAAAATATCAACGATTTTATTAATTTAAAAAACTAATTTCATACTTAATACAATTGTCTATAAAATTATGAAAAAAATTAATATTTTATAGAGTTTTTAACTTCTTAAAAAACGTGCCAAAAAGTAAAACGACAGGTATTTTGAGACGGAGGTAGTACTTATTAGTAATAAGTATCAAATTATATAAAAAATTTAATGAAAAAAAAATATTTTATAGAGTTTTTCGCTTATTAAAAAGCGTGTCGAAAAGCAAAGGGACATGTGTTATGGAACGGAGGGAGTAATTAAACTATCCTATAACTAATGCTATATGTTTCGCTTGAAATTTAAATTTTTGGAACCAATTCAAATCTTTTTGTATATAGTATTCCCCCTGTCTCGCAAAACTTGTTATTTTAGCTTTATCAACACTTATTAATAAACCCTATGTTTCCTTTACTTTTATAGGATAAAATACGTAAAAGCAGTTATTATTACCTATAAAAAGAGCAATCATTACCTATAAAGATAATAACTATAGCTAAAATAACAAGTTTTTTTTTATACAAGTTTACTACTCTGAAATAGCAACTATTGCAATACGAAGGGAGTATCAAAATAGATGCATAGAGTTATACTCCTAATGCATTTACTTATATTAAGATCAATAATTGTGTTACTTTTTAAATATAAAGTATAATACTTAAATAGAAACATACAAATTAATGCCTTTATTTTTCTCATATGAATATGATCGAATTAATGCATTTAATACTCTGAAATAGCAACTATATATTGCAAGACGGAGGGAGTATCAAAATAGATTCATATGAATATCCATATTCATTTTCATTTGAATACGAATATAGGTATTTTCATATATTCAAATAAATATTCATTTGAATGAGAGAAATGCATTTCGTCTCTCCTTTGGGCTAATATATATAATTTATCCAACAAACTTATCTTGTTCAAATACAGTATAAGTTGAACAAGATAAGTTTGTTGACATATAATATTAACATATTTGAATATATGGATATATAGAATCAAATATACTAATTAATATTATGTCGATAAACTTATATTTAAACAACATGAGTAATGAAAAAAAAATGTATTAAAATTAGTACTCTGTACTTTTTTTCAAGTTTTAGATATAATGAAATTGATTTATAATTGTGGGTTATATTGTGAATATGTTGAGCGACAAATGACAGTTTCATCGCACCATATAGTGATTTTGGGTGACAAAGAAGAGTTTTTTGTCGCCATAGACAATAAGGTTGGGCCTCCGTTTTGGTAATGTCGCATAAAGCCTTCATTTGAGGGCGACAAAACATATTTTTGTTGCACAAAAGCCTTCAATTAGGGTGACAAACGTGTAATTGTTGCAAAAGCCTCCTAATAGGGTGACAAATATGCATTTCATCACAAAACACCTTCACTTAGGGTGACAAACGTGTAATTGTTGCAAAAGCCTCCTAATAGGGTGACAAATATGCATTTCGTCACAAAACACCTTCAATTATGGCCACAAACTTATTATTGATGCCCAAAACCTTCACTTACGGCGATAAAACATGAGATTTGTTGCACCAAGTCTTTACTTTAATGCGACAAACGTATAATTGTCGCACAATGTATGATATAGGGCAACAAATGACTATTTGTCGCACCAGATGAGAATTTTTGCGACTATTTTCATAATTTGTTGCCAAAATAACATTGTACGGCGACAATTTTTTATCTTGTCGCCAATGCACATAAGGGGCGACAAAAACAATATTACGTCACTGTATAGTTTTGTTTTGCGATGAAGTATGGATTTGTCACGCATTTTCAATTTTTGGCGACGAAAATTGTATTGTCGCCCCAGAATTTTTATTTCGTCGCCCAATCCATGTTTTCTTGTAGTGTATATATATAGTATAGATCGGATAAGAACACCCCTTAGGGTAGGAACATAGGAACACATCTAGACCATTAAAGCAAACTAAATCGAGGGTGTAGATTAATTAGGATTTTTAGATTTTTTTTTTAAAAAAATGCGGGGCCCACAGCCTTAGTAAATGAAGATAGGCGCGTGAGTGTTAGGTAAAAAATGTGGGCCTCAAATTCATTGTACACGGGCAATACGGAAGGGATTTTGCCTGTGCTCCAATTTTATTTTATTTTTTTGTGTAATTTTTTAATTATGTACATGATAATTATTATACTATACAAATAATAATTATTTATATGCAAATAATGATTCTTGATTTATCAAATAATAATTCTAAATTTATTATTATTATTATTATTATTATTATTATTATTATTATTATTATTCAAATTTTCTATTATTTTTAACTACATAGGTAATTCTAAAATATTGGACTTCTATATGCGAATAATAGATTATATATATGAATAATCTCTTATACCCAACATAATTTAATTATGTGAATAATCACTTCAATTCATACGAATAATTTCTTTTAGATATACGAATAATACCATTAAATTATATGAATAATATAATTATATTGATAATTCTTTTAACCCCCAAACTAATTAACTCATTAAAAATCGTCCTCATACTTACTATTAATCTCTCTAATTTAATCGAATAATATCTAAAATGTACTCGAATAATCGTCCCTTTACATACGAATAATATTTCTAATTAAACCGAATAATATCTATAATTTAACCGAATAATCTCTCTAATTTAACCGAATAATATCTATAATTTAATTGAATAATCTCTCTAATAAATGTGTAAACAATTGTCATCTTACATACGAATAAATCTATAATTTAATCGAATAATCTCTCTAATTTAGTCGAATAATATTTCTAATTTAACCAAATAATATATTATTAAGTTTTAACACAATATATTAGTAACAAATATAAATAAAAAAACCAATTAAAAAAAGGAAAAAAAAACAAAACTAAAAAAGAAAAAGTTTCGTACTTGTATTGTACAGTGACTAAAAAGTGGGTGATTTACCCGGTGTAGTGCGCGTGTGGTTATAATTGTGGGATCCACTGAATTTTTTATTTTTTTTTCAAATGAAAATCTTTATTAATCTCAACCGTTGATTCCGTTGAATTTAATGGCCTAGATTTGTTCCTAGGTTCCTATCTTAAGGGGTGTTCTCACATGAGCCACCCCTATATATATATATATATATATATATATATATATATATATATATATATATATGTATGTATTTAATGTATAACAAGGGTGAATCATAAAAACAATTTATATCCTTTTTACTACAATTCACCCAAACAATTTATATCCTTCTCTCCACCATTCAAATTATAAAAACTAGGTATTATTCGGGTCAACGGGATTGAGCTCAGAAAGCATACTCTGAATCCAACTCGCATGGAGAGATCCGACGGATTGTAATGAACGGTTTCAGAGAGCTGCGAAATCCATTAATCCTCCTAGAAAGCTCCCATGGCCATATCCAGCTGCTCGATCGATCTTGATAGCAACATCGTCCATGTCAGAGGTCTTCACCTTGCTTGAGCTCAGAAAGCATACTCTGAATCCAACTCGCATGGAGAGATCCGACAGATTGTAATGAACGGTTTCAGAGAGCTGCGAAATCCATTAATCGTCCTGGAAAGCTCACATGGCCATATCCAGCTGCTCGATCAATCTTCATAGCAACATCGTCCGTGTCAGAGGTCTTCACCAAGCTTGTATCCCAGAACAGCGAGAAGCTCGTCGTACATGGCACCACCACCTCTATCGTCCTCCATCCAAAGCTTCCCATTGGAGGACGATGAAGAAGATCCCAGATCGGAACCTAAATCTAAGGATCAATGCTCATGTACAATCATACGAATTGTTTTAGATCCTAAATCTATGGATCTAGATTATTGTTAGGAAATTGTATCTATTTGTATTTATCATATCTTTTATTCTGTTTGTTACAGATAAGATTTGGCCAGGAAAGGATAATTCCAAATCCCTTTAGGTCAAACTATTATATTTTTGTACACTATTTATACAGAAATTAATGAGAAGAGCGAGAAACAGAATAAAAGATCTCCCAATTTATCTACTCTCTCCGTTCAAGGCTTCTGAGTTTCGGTCGTTCAAGGGTTGCCCATTTAGTCGTTGGTTTCGGCCTCCTGACCTATCCGGCCATTCAAGATCTCCCAATTTCTCACCTGCATTCTCAATGGTAATGAAATCTGAATACCATGGTTACCGAGTATATATATGTATATATGTATATATGTATATATTTAATGTATTGCAAGGATGAATCAAAAAACAATTTATATCCTTTTTACTACAACTCACCCAAACAATTTATATCCTTCTTTCCACCATTCAAATTATAAAAACTAGGTATTATTCGGGTCAACGGGATTGATCTCAGAAAACATACTCTGAATCCAACTCGCATGGAGAGATCCGACGGATTGTAATGAACGGTTTTAAAGAGTTGTGAAATCCATTAATCCTCCAGGAAAACTCCCATGGCCATATCCAGCTCCTCGATCGATCTTCATAGCAGCATCGTCCATGTCAGAGGTCTTCACCTAGCTTGTAACCCAGAACAGCGAGAAGCTCGTCCTCCATGGCACCGCCACCTCCATCTTCCTCCATCCAAAGCTTCCCTTTGGAGGACGATGAAGAAGATCCCAAATAGGAACCTAAATCTATGGATCAATGCTCCTGTACAATCTTACGAATTATTTTATATCCTAAATCTATGGATCTAGATTATTGTTAGGAAATTGTATTTATTTGTATTTATCATATCTTTTATTCTGTTTGTTACAGATAGGATTTGTTGAGGGAAGGATAATTCCAAATCCCTTTAGGTCAAACTATAATATCTTTGTACTCTATTTATACAGAAATCAATGAGAAGAGCAAGAAACAGAATAAAAGATCTCCCAATTTCTCTACTCTCTCCGTTCAAGGCTTCCGAGTTTTGGTCGTTCAAGGGTTGCCCGTTCAGTCGTTGCTTTCGGCCTCCTGACCCCTCCGGCCATTCAAGATCTCCCAATTTCTCACTTGCATTCTCAATGGTAATGAAATCTGAATTCCATGGTTACCGAGTATATATATGTATATATGTATATATGTATATATTTAATGTATAGAAAGGATGAATCATAAAAAAAAATTATATCCTTTTTACCACAACTCACCCAAACAATTTATATCCTTCTCTCCACCATTCAAATTGTAAAAACTAGGTATTATTCGGGTCAATGAGATTGAGCTCAGAAAGCATACTCTGAATCCAACTCGCATGGAGAGATTCGACGGATTGTAATGAACGGTTTCAGAGAGCTGCGCAATAGATTAATCGTACTAGAAAGCTCCCATGGCCATATCCAGCTCCTCGATCGATCTTCATAGCAACATCGTCCATGTCAGAGGTCTTCACCTAGCTTGTAACCCATAACAGTAAGAAGCTCGTCGTCCATGGCACCGACACCTCCATCGTCCTCCATCCAAAGCTTCCCTTTGGAGGACGATGAAGAAGATCCCAAATAGGAACCTAAATCTATGGATAAATGCTCCTGTACAATCTTACGAATTATTTTAGATCCTCAATCTATGGATCTAGAGTATTGTTAGGAAATTGTATTTATTTGTATTTATCATATCTTTTATTCTATTTGTATTTATACAGAAATCAATGAGAAGAGCGAGAAATCTTTATGTGCAAACATTATTCCTTTACGGGGTATCAACCTAAACACGTTTCAATCGATCCACTGGCCAACAAC
The DNA here is from genome assembly GCA_037127255.1 of Persicaria tinctoria. Taxonomy (NCBI): domain Eukaryota; kingdom Viridiplantae; phylum Streptophyta; class Magnoliopsida; order Caryophyllales; family Polygonaceae; genus Persicaria; species Persicaria tinctoria. The sequence continues at coordinate 9,748,136 of JBANSL010000007.1, read as the reverse complement.
TCTACTTCTCCCACCCAATTGCTCTTCTCTGCCTCTTTTGATGGAACCAAATTCTAATTTCCATCTTACTAATTTCGCTATCCGTCTTCATCGGAGCAACTATTCCCTCTGGCAGAATATTGTTCGTTCCGCTCTTGAAGCTTTTGACTTGGATTCGTTTCTCGATTCAGCCATCAAACCCCCATCGGCCATCTTCCCACCGACCCCTACCACCACCACCACCACCGATTCCACCCCTATTCTGACTCCTGGTGTCGCAGCCTCGGAATCACCCAATCTCGCTTACCAAGCGTGGATTCGCAAGGATCGTCTCGTGCTCCTTTGGATTCGATCTACTCTCACCACCCCGCTTCTGGCTCATGTTGAAAGGGCCACTACCGCTACTGAGGCGTGGCTGATCTTGGCTCGGATGTTTCATGCCTAGTCCACCTCTCGCGAGATGCATCTTCGTCAACAACTCCAAACCTTACCCAAGGGCTCAATGTTGGTTCTTGACTATGTCGAGAAGAAGAGGGTTGTTGCTGATGAACTTGCAGAGTCGTTAGTTGTGGTCAAGGATGAGGACCTTGTCTCTGTTGTGAGCCTAATTTGTCATGTTTTACACTTACTTTTATATCGATTTTTGCATGCATTTCATGCCTTTCGGACGCACTTTGGAGCTTAAAAGAAAGTCATGAAGAAGCTAAGGATGGTGCAGATGGAGAAAACTTCATTTTTAACCATTCATCATTCTGAATCAAGCTTTGATGTCTTCATTAGAGTTTAAGTCCTCGATAAGATCTTTCCAACGCATTCTCATATGTGTCAATCCAACAAACGAGGACTCGGGAAAGTGCGTTTCAAGAACAGAACAGAATACTGAGAGCGAACCAGTTCTACTCGAAGTTGACCAAACTTGGTCGAGATCGAGTACACCAGGAGCCAGAAAATTACACGGAGTCGAGTAGAGCCACTCGAGCAACACAGTATTGGTCGACGTCGACCAAACTTGGTCGATGTCGAGTAAAGTCGACGAGCCCAGATCTTAGCAGAGCTCGAGTACAACCCCGGGAGAAGAATTCTACTCGACGTCGAGGAAACTTGGTCGACGTCGAGGACATTCAAGTCGAGTCCGAGTCCAAGATCGAGTTTGCCGAGAAGATAGAGTTACTTGCAAGCCAAGATTCGATAAATTCTATCAAGTCACATCAAGTTCTATCAAGAGAAGGAAGATCTATCCACACTAATCATAGTTTCCTTTTTAGATATATTTGTTTTATTTCCAAATTTAATCTTATGTCTTTAGATAAATAGATTTAGTTATAGATAGATGTTTCTTTCCTAGATTAGCTAGGGAATGAAGCCTATAAATAAAGCCCTAGGGGCTGGATTTTATTCATTCAATTCTAGTTACAATTAGTTACATACATACATAGAGAGAGAGATAGAGAGAGAGAGAGAGAGAGAGAGAGAGAGAGAGAGAGAGAGAGAGCTTGTGGCGAGTTGAGCAAGGAAGTTGAGAGACGATTTGACTTCGATTGGTTGTAAGCTTTCTTTTAGCTTATTTAATGCAATTTAGTTCCTTTTTATTATTAATGTGTTTCTTGATGATGAAGAGCGAGTAGTCACCCAACTTCTAGGGTTGGGGTGAGCTCGACGGTAGCCATGTAAGGTGATGCAGTAAAGGTACAATCTTTTGATGCGAATTCGTCTTCTATCCCTATGAGCATGATTCTTTTGCAAAAGTTGAAGGTGATCCTTGTTTGTATTATTAAAGCGAAAGTGATCTTAATATAACTTGGATTAACTATGTGAAAAAGGGTTAGTAACAATTAGGGTTTATGCGAAAGCCTCTATATTTCTATTTGTTAATAACGAAAGTTATTTGATGAAAAGCATGATCTTGTATGCCTTTATGTGTTATTTTACATGGTTATCGTTGTGGTGTTGATGCCCTGATCTTGGAAGTATTTTAGTTTATTGATTTTATTTACAAATTTCGTGTTTACATTCGGTTTTGTTCGAAAAGTTGCGATTTTGGTTTCTGTTTCTACTCGACGTCGAGGACATCTGGTCGACGTCGAGGAAACTTGGTCGACGTCGAGGACTTCTGCTGGTCGAATTCGAGTGATTTGGAACTGAAAAGGCGGGCGCTGACACGCTTCCTCGTGGATACGATCCTGATTACCTTCTACGACAACAGGAGGAAGTCTTGTATTTATTTGCTGAGACAGGGAGTCAATTGGCTTTATATTTAATTTATATTTCATACTTGACCATCCTCCTGCAACAACAGTCTCGTACATTCTGTTTGGACTTGGGAATCAATTCGCCTCCTTCCGCACCACCTTCGCTCTCAACAAAACACTTGTCTCATCCGATGAACTGCTCGACTACCTGCTGCAAGAGGAACAACGCTTGGAGGATGATTCCAAGCTGCTCAGCGACACCACCCAGCTCATGGCTAACGTCGCTGCCACCCATGGGCGTGGTCGCAGCCGTGGTCGAGGGCGCTCTTCGTCGGATCACCCATCCTCTGCTGATGTTGACTCTTCCTCAGATCGCTCCGGGTCCAGGCCTTCGTGTGAAATTTGTGGAAAACTCGGACACGAGACCTCCAATTGCTTTGGCAGGTTGAATCTCAATGATTTTCCGGTGACCAATCGACACGCCACAGCAGCCCTGGGTCGTTTTGATGCATCTACGCCTGCCTCCAACCGGGCTGCCTACTCCGCCAATTGCCAGTCAGAGATCTCGGATCCATGGGTGGTTGATTCTAGTGCCAATGCCCATGTTGTTGCTGACCTCTCGGGCTTTCAGTCGCACACCCCCTATGATGGCTCCGACAATCTGGTAGTCGGGAATGGTAATGCTCTCCCAATCTCTCATCTTGGGCATTCTGTTTTACCATTTGATCATACTGTTAGTCCTCCTCTAAAGGTCTCTAATGTTCTTTGTGTCCCTGCAATCTCCAAAAACCTCCTTTGTGTTTCCCGATTAACTACTGATAATCCTATTTTCCTGGAATTTCATGCCAATTTTTGTTTGGTTAAGAATCTGCAGGGTCAAGTGCTTCTAAGAGGAACCGTTGAGGATGGACTCTATTGTCTCCCGCGTCAGTCTCTGTCTGTCCTTTCAAAGTTGCGTCCTCCGGTTGCACTGGTGGGTGAGCGAGCCTCCCTTGACTATTGGCATCATCGCTTTGCCCTTCCTCATGCGTCTGTCCTTCGTCGTTTAGTGTCGAGTCATCGTCTTCCCGTGTGTTCCAATAAATTGGCTTCCGTCTGTGGCTCCTGTCATCTTGGTAAGAGCCATCAGATTCATCTCCCTCGTCGAACGACTACAGTAGCCAAACCTTTCGATCTTATTCATTCAGATGTATGGGGTCCTTCCCCTATTTTATCTACAAACAAGAACTCTTATTATTTAAGTTTTATTGATCATCACTCTAAATTTATCTGGATTTATTTTCTGTCCTCGAAATCACAAGTTTATTCGGTCTTTGAATTATTCATCAAACTTATCAAAACACAATTCTCCACCACAATTAAGGTCTTTCAAACCGATTGGGGAGGTGAATATCGCAATGTTTCCACATTACTTCAAAAACTTGGCATTGTCCATAAGGTGTCCTGTCCTTACACGCCACAACAGAATGGGTCATCGGAGCGTCAGAACCGAGTCATTGTTGAAAAAGGCTTAGCCCATGCTCATTTAAAAAACATATATTGGGAGCACGCATTTCATACGTCTGTTTATCTATCCAATCGCATGATCACTCCCAATCTCAACTTCAAGTCTCCATATCATGTTTTGTACGGTACTTCACCTGACTATGGTTTTCTTAAATCTTTCGGGTGTCATTGTTACCCATTCTTACGCCCTTATACCAACACTAAACTGGTGTTCGGTCACTTCCCTGCATTTTCTTGGGCTACAATTTGAAACATAAGGGATACATTTGCCTTCATGTTCCCACACATCGCTTATATATCTTGAGGTTTGTGGTGTTTGATGAGACTCAGTTTCCATTTGAGTTCAATATAGCACTCTCACCTGCAGCATCACCTCCCGTCGCTCACGAGTCTCGCCTTCAAATTCTTCGCCAAGCTGCATCACACCCATCGGCTACTTCTGTCGCCTAGCAGTCGCCTCCCACGCCCCCGCCAGCACCTTCTGCTCCCTCGTCTCAGTCCCCCATCACCACACCAGTGTCCGAGTCCTCCCCATCTTCGACATGGTCCTCCTCTTCGGGTTCCTCGCAAGACAGCACCTCGGCCGCTTCTAGCTCTGCAACATTGGCACAAGACCCTCCCACCGACACCTCTCCCATGAGTCGCCTCCATCCTCCTCGGACCAGTCCTTGGCCGCCCCTTCTTGGTTTCGTCCTTTCGACAACTCCACTCATCCCATGGCCACAAGAGCTTCTACAAACCTTCTCAAGCCAAAAGTGCTTTACTCCTCCAAATATCCCTTGCTCATTGCCCTTACTGCATCACCTGAACTGAAGTTCTTTCATCAAACCACAAAAAGCCCTCACTGGCAACATGCTATGCAGGTAGAATATGATGCCTTAATGAGAAATGGGACGTGGGACTTAGTTCCTCGCCCTCCCGGTGCTAACATTGTTAGTTGCAAGTGTATTTACAGAAGGGTTCAGTCAGGAAGCTGGTGTTGATTTCTTTGACACCTTCAGTGCGATTATCAAGCCGACGACCATCCGTCTTATCCTTGGTCTCGCCCTTACAAGGTCCTGGCCCTCCGTTAGGTTGACATTAACAATGCCTTCCTGAACGGCGACCTAGTTGAGACTGTTTACATGACCCAACCGCAAGGTTTTGTTGCATCCGATCGTCCTACTCATGTCTGTCGGCTATGAAAGGCTTTGTATGGCCTGAAATAGGCCCTTAGAGCTTGGTTTCAGAAGCTCAAGGACTCCCTCACTCGTCAAGGTTTCAAAGGTTGTGTCTCTGACTCATCTCTATTTATCAAGCGGCATGGCACTGATGTGATCTATGTTCTGGTTTATGTCGGCAATCTTATCATTACGGGATCTCATACCACATTCATTGATGAGTTTGTACTTAATCTCCATCGTGCATTCTCATTGAAAGATCTTGGCGCTCTGAGCTACTTTCTCGGAATTGAGGTTGTTCGCACTCCCTCTGCTATCCATCTCAATCAACAAAAGTATATTGCGGACATCCTAGATAGATGCAACATGACTGGTGTGAAGCCCATCTTCTCTCCAGCCGAGCCTAGCTCACGACTTATTCAATCCGGTGATCCTTGTTTCGACTCTCACTTGTATCATCAAATTGTTGGGGCTCTACAGTATGTCCCGATCACGAGACCGGAGATTTCTTATTCGGACATTCGTGTCTGTCAGTTTATACACAACCCCACAGAGGTGCACTGGTCGGTTGTGAAACGCATCCTGCGCTACTTGAAAGGCTCCATTGCGTCCGGCTTGTCTCTCTTCAAAGCCACTGATGATCGCCTTGTTGCTTTTTCTGATGCTGGATGGGCTTCCGATCCAGATGATTGCCGATCTCAACACGGTTTTGCCGTTTTCTATGATGGCAACCTAATCAGTTGGTCCTCCAAGAAGCAGAATGTGGTTGCCAGATCGAGTACTGAGGCCGAATACAGGGTAATCGCTTTCACTACTGCCGAGTTGTTGTGGTTGCAACATTTGTTACATCGGGAGGAAGTCTTGAACTTTATTTGCGTGGGCACGAATCTGGTTTGATTTATATTATTATTTATTGAACTCGATTTCCTCCTACAACAGAGCACTTAAAGTTGGGCTTTTAGTGCCTGGTTCTTCTGCAAGATGTGCATCAAGATATATTGTTCTAGTAGCGGTGCGTTCTCTGCCGGACAATGGCACAGAATCACCGTCAGCCCTGAGAAATCTCACCAAATTCTGTCATGAACTCAGCTGCAGTATCTTTTGTATTGCAACGTCCTGCGCAGCCTGGGAGGCTCTGGATCGGAGCCTAGCAATAACAGTGCCCACCTCTTTTGTAAGTTTTGATTTCAAGAATATCTTTGGGAGATTGCGGCATTTTTTGGGTGAAATGGGTGGATTATGGATATCATATCATTCCCATAGGATGATTACAATTTCCTATTATGTAACTTTAATATGAGCTTTGCTTCTCTTCAGGTATATACAACTAGTCCCCGTCTATTTAGTGGTGATGCTGAAGAGGCATTTAAATATTTAATCATGTTCAAAAGAAGGTATGTGCAAAATATTTCCCCAAAGAGGAATGTTTAAAGATTACGACTGGCAGTTTCTACCATGCAAATCAACTTCCCAGGCATGTTTCACTGTCATACATATTTAATATCACATGCTTCAAATATGTGAAGAATGCATAGAACTTAAAGGCAATTGAGTGATTGGCCACATTAGATGGTCTTATCACTTGGATCATTTGGATGTGTTTCACTTTTTGAGTTATTTCTGAAATATTGGCAATTTTTGTTAACACAACACAGGTCAAACAACCATTATATGGTTGTGGTTGCTATGCTTATGCACTTCTGGCTTTTAGCTTTGTGGACTTGGTTGTTGAATATAGCCTCAAGGTAATGGAGTCCCTTAAATTTGAAAATTAAGAAGGCCAACGAATTTGGGTGATCGATGATGATGTGCTTTAGACTGAATTATTTGTTGGGTTTTGACATTTGGTATCTTGTTTTTGCCATCAGCCATATGATTTTCTCGTGCTGGTAGACGCTGGAGGAGTGGTAACTGACTGGAAATGACAGGAGCTTCACTGGGAAGCCTCTTCACAATCACATGCAACGGTGCATTACACTTAGATGTTTCATATTGATGCCCAGAAGGAATAGAACAGAAAGTAAATGATTATATTTTCATAATATGGGTACAAAAAAAAAAGGATTATGCAGTACTATGTTAGAACTTTTTCTATCATTTTGTCTTTAGCATAACAACAAATTTACTTTCTATGAGTAATTTACGCAAGTTCCTTCATCTTCATATAGAGCAATAGTTATTCTGTCTAGCGAAAGTAACTGGGGAGGTTTTTGCATATGCACTTATTTCAAAAAATGGAGCTGGTCAATTGGCTCTCCTTATTGTGGATGCAAATACTCTTGTGGAGGTCCGTGGAACTTTTTTAGCTTATCAGCTGATGAGCTTCGTAATACTTATTGGATCTCCTTATTGTGGATGCAAAAGATGGAGACACTAACAAAGAATTTGGGGATTTTAGAATAGAAGATGAAGTTATAATATTCTTGGTCAATTGCCAAGGATCATTGATCATATTGTTTATATTGTAGCATATGGGAGCCCGTTATTTTAGTCTAATAATGTAGTTGCTAATATAAATAGTAGTTCATTTACCTTTTCTTAGTCTTACCATTTTGAATTCAAAGAAGTTAGGCTATTGAGACTATTTCATTCTAATAAAGTAACTGGTCAAGAGCCTTTTTCTGCCACTGCCAAAGAGGAAACTACTCCTGGTCTTGTTGATACTTCCGTGAAAGGTGAAGGGAGTACCATTGATTTAGATACAAAATCAGCAAACCTCTCAGGTGAAAAAGTTGAATCAGTTAGTGTCCAGCAGGATAAGAAAAAGGTAAAAGGACAGGGGAAAACATCTTTAGTGAAGGATCATGTGAAATCTTCATCTAAAAAAGAGTTCAAGTTACTCCTGGTTGTACTGGAATGCAATGCAATGCAAAATTCATGTTAAAAGACAATCTGTTGTGAAATTTCAATAAGCAAACCTTTGATGTTTATTTAGGAATCCGATTCTTCAAAAGGTGCAACAAAATCACTGGAGTCGGGCTTTGAACAAGAGATTGTAACTGACGTGATCTTCCATGGAAGCCACCACCAACAGCAGCAACGACAACACCTGTACCTGCAAAAGCTCCTACTTGTCCTGTGGTAATTGAATCCCGGCTTCCTAGGCATCCTGTAGCTGCACATTCATGCCCTCCCTTTCGCCCATCAGATGTGGCCCTAACTGCAGTAAGGTCTGCCGCAATAGGGACCACTACAAATATATACTACGGTTGTTTTGCCATGTACAATAGTTATTTTTAAATCTCCCGAGAACTTAAAGCCCTCTGATTTCAAGCCCTCCCAGCCTAACCACGTGTCTAGCTTTAGGATTTTTTTTTTGTTTTTTCTACTTTTGCCCCTCTGTCCTTCCTTACTCAGTAGTCCCACCTTCACTCACTAACTGCATCTTCTCAAGCGGTTTCAATTTCCTCACGTTCTCCACTTCTTGAATTGTTGGTTATCTGAAGTCAAGTTGTTTCCCTACCTTTTAGGTTGCTGCTTCAAAGGCCGATTTGAATTATATCGGGTTAGATGGAGAAATCGGCTTCATGGTCAATGGTGCTGGATTGGCAATGACTACAATGGACATAATCAAGCTTCATGGGGGTACTCCTGCCAATTTTCTTGACGTTGGTGGAATGCATCAGAGAACCAAGTAAGTAGTTGGTTCATCTTTTTGCTTATATGTGATCCATTTTTTTTTATAAACCGGAGTTTTACAATTGAAATAGCTCTTAGTGAATGTAAAGTTTTAGTTGTTAGTTGTGTATGTGGTTCATGGTATATTTTGATTTTTGCATGGATTTTTTAAATGATTTCTAGTAATTGCCAACTTGGGTGTGCATGTTCTTTGAGGATCCAGGATCATATATGTTAAACCTATAGTGCTCTAAAACAGATCGTGGAGGCATTCAAGATTTTGATTGTTGTACATTTGCATAAGGATATTTGTACAATTAGCATCACCTCCTCCACACCAAGATTTTGAATGTGCACCATCTATGCAGTTTCATACCCAGTGCTATGCTTTAGTGTCAGTAAGTGATAGGGTCTATTTTAGTCATGTTTTTAGTATAGATTTGCATATTAATTTAGACCATGTTTACACGTTTTATATCTTATTTGTTATTATTTAGTTTTCGGAGTCTACACCCGTGCGTTATTTATTTCAGACATTTTAGAGCTAGTTCGGAAATTGGACAAATTGTACGTGGCGGGATAAGTTGCAAGTTGATGAGTTACATACGAGGGAGATACGACTCAAGGCGTATGCAGCCCCAAGCTTTGGTCTCATGAAGTGGCTGCCGTAGCATATATATATTTAGATATATTAGATAGATATAGTAATATAATATTATATGTTCGTTTTAGGATAGATAGATTAGCTTATTAATAATATATATTTATATTAGGATATTTTAGATTTAGTTAGTTTTAGGTTGGGTACTCCCGTACTATATATATACATTCATACGGATGTATACGGGGGAGGCCGAACATACCTTCAATCGGCCGACTGGTTTTTATTCTTCAACCCTAATTACGTTTTGTTTTATTTTTATGGAGACCTAAACTCTCCCGTTCTGTCTACGATTTGAAACTTTATTTGGATTAGTTGTGAGTTTCTAATTCTTGTTCCTTATTTCCTATATTGAATGTTTCGACTTCTTTGTGCTTGAATGATTGATTGTTTTATTCTATCTTGACTGATCAACTTGGTAGAATTAATTCAATTGCTAGGGTTTTGTAGATTCCTGATTGTGAACCTTAACCCAAGTAGCAAACTTATCCCTTTAGGGCTGATTGAACTAATTGGATGGGTAGGAAGTTGGATGTGTTGTTAAATCCCTCCTTAGGGACTGCAAATACCTTGGTTAATCTCTGAACTTAAAGCTATCAATTGGGTTAAATCCTTCTTTAGGGACTGTTCGATTGATAAGGGTTTCTAGGACTGATTGGACTAGTAACTATATTAGGTGGGGACAAGGACATTCATAGGAATCATAAAAGGACAAGAGGAAGTTACAATATCAATGCAACCAAATAAAGTGGATAGTTGTAGGTAAAACGATTTTCTCTAAATTATTTTGCATCATTTGTTTATAGATTATTTTATTTTCTTTCTTATTTCAATCAATCAAAACCCCCCGTTTCATACTAATTGGTAAATAAGCTTAACTTAGGAATAACTTGATTCTCTGTGGGATCGACTCGTGCTTACCACACTACATTAGTTAGGTAGGTTCGAATATATTTTGATACGGTTTACGCGACTAAAAATCGCTCATCAAATTGGCGCCGTTGCCGGGGAATCAAAGTTTATTTCTTTGTTCTGTGTGTTTGCCGATTATTGTATATAATTAATTTTGTTGTGAGCCTATCTTACGGTTCATAACACCCGTGCTACTAATTGTTTGTGTTCGTGTGTCTAGGTGTGTACCTCTAAAGATGACTCATGGTTTATATTGTGATTTTTGCGGGGTTTCTAATCATATATTTAAAGATTGTCCAGTGTTTAGGGTTCCGATCAGAAAGGTTAAGGAAGTACATTATTTGTGCAAAACTCAACTTTCTCGTGAGATGGATATCATCCATGAGATTGCACAATTGGAGCTCCAAATCGGACAACTACTAGAGCCTCCATGTCTGGCTCCGCAAACATCACAAGAATTGTCCATGTTGCCCCGTATGGAAGAACACTTTGCTGCAATGGAGTCCCAACTTATAATGATCCAAACTGATTTCAATAATGAGATGAAGCGGATCCAAGTGGCTCAACAAATTACAATTCCAATTATTTCAGAGATTTTTCCTAGGCAGACGGAGGTGGTGGTTAGTGACGACTACGCTATCATCTCTCTTGACAAGGAGATATTAGGAGATTGGATAGATGAGCAAGATGAGGAAATTTTGACAAAGAGGATTTTGTTGTTTGAATTTGATGGGGGTGCAAACGGACAATGAGCTAAGAGATGGCAAAAGGAGAGCGCATATTTTGAGAAGCCACTAATGAAACTGAATTGGTGGTATTACATATCCTTTGCAGAAAGCCATGCTCGTTTATGTGGAATATGTGCCCAAGAGTTTGACAAGTTATTGAGGGCATTAACGATGTCTGAGTTGATCTTAGAGGTGGACAAACGACATTAAACGAAGGTGAGTGATTTTTGATTTGATAAATTAGTTTAGTTTTAGATTTTTTTTTTAATTTTCGTTTTAGCGTTACTTTACTCCGTAGATTTACTAAGCTGAAGGTTTTTTTTTTAGTTAGGATTAGTTTTTTTTATACAGTATTTTTTTTTATTTTCGTTAAAAAAAAAACAAGAAAAAGAAAAAAAAAAGAACCCTCTCTCTCTCCTTCTCGCACCCGTCAGTCCGTCTCCATCGCGGCATCGCGCACCTCCCTCCCGCTGCTACCCGCACCACCACTTCCTCTCCTTCCGCCTCTGCTGAGACGGGATTTCCGCTGCTCGCCGCCATTCCTGTTACATCTGTGCGGGATTGCTTAATCGTGTTACATCTGCTGTCCCTCACCGCCGGCCACTTCCCAGTATCGCTGAAATTTCTCGGCCCCGCCAGCATTGCCCTAGTCGCTCGCTGCCTCCGGCCTTCCTCTCCGTTCCTCGCGTTTCGCTGCTAGTCACCAGAACCTTCGCCTCCTACACCAAGGCCACCAGCGATATCGCCTTTCGCAGTCATCAATCCGCCATCACCGTTGTTGCTCCTTGTGGCTGCGATTTCCTCTCAACCAGTCTTCTGTTGCTGCTGTCATGGGCGACCTTCCCAAATTCCGAGCACAGCGGTTCCAAATTCCCGTCAATCTCCGCCCGGTCTGTGCAAGTTTGTAATCGATTTCCCTTGTCACTTTTGTTGCGGGAGTTGTTGAAGTTTGATTCTGAATTAGTGAAAGGGGTGAATTGTGTTGCGGGATTGTTGATGCTCTATCGCCTTGATTAGTTGTTCGATTTGATTAAGGCTGTACAAATTTGAATCTTGGATTTTATGGTATAGTTGGCTTATTGCTTTTAATTCTTCTGTGTTCCATGCTCCCTGAAGTCATCTCTATTCAATGAATTTTACTAATGTATATGACTGAGCATGATTGCAAGAATTTTACTAAATACTGGTTGTTGAGTTGAGTTTCTTGATTGATGAAGTTGGTTTGGCTGAGAATCTGTGCTTGGATAGGATGTTTAGCTACTCATGGTTGTTTAACTAACTCTGTAATTAATTTGGCAGCTGGGAGTTTTTGGTTTTATGCATTCAGATTGTGCTCCCTTGTGATTTTTGTTTGCTAGTTCTTGCTCCCTGAAATCACTTGAATTTCATATTTTTAAATTAACATAAGTGATTGAGCATGAGTTGTTGGGGGCTGATTTTAGTTGTTTGGATGTTGGTGTTGTTCTTTGTTCTTGGATGATATATGTACTTGGAATGTTGGATTGCTTTGTCTTGTATGTTTTCTTTGTTTTGTGTCTTGGCCAGACGTCATTGCAAAGAGGATAGGTGTATATTTATTCGACTCCAAGAAGGTTCACAAGTGCCAATTACATCCAAGAGTTGCTGAAAATTTCTGTTGAACACTCAAGGCGGTCATATAACTATGACCAGTGCTGAATTTTATGGTCTTGAGCTCAATGATTTGTCTCGACTGCCTGATTACTTTGTGAGTTTCCTCTACCCTTCTTTCTTTCTTTTTATTTACTTTGAGGACAGAGTAAGATTTTAAGCATGGGGTGGGGAATTCAAGTGTAGCTCCGTCTTTATATATATGTTAGTTTTTTGTTTTTGATTTTTTCAATTTTTATTATGCATTTAATTGCATTTAGGGGTTATTAACGATACTCATCTTGGTTTAGTTTGTCGTCTAATTCATTTTATGATCTTATTGCATAAATCCCATGATTTGATTGAATTGTTTGAAAATGATTTTGGAGCATGATTTGAGAATATAATTGAGCAAGTATGATTCATAGTTGAGGTTTAATTGAAATCTAAAAAAACATAACCCTTGTGATTTTGTTTTGGCCTTTATAGGGACTATTCATAATTATTTTCCTTTTGCTTTTATTGTGTGATTATACTCTCCATATGCTTCTTATTTCAATACCGTATTGCACATGTTTGTTACTTGTAAATTTCAAATGATTGAGGCATGTTTTCTTTAGCCATATTATACCCTATCTACCTTACATATTATCCTTTGCTTGAAGCTCATCTGAGCCTTAAAACCTATTTTTTTTTATAGCTCCACAAAAATATATCATAGCCAATGATTAGGCTGACCCTATCCGGGAATTAGGAGGAAAAATGATGAAAAATCTTTATGTTGGAGTTGCTCTGAGTGGAGATGATGTATGTATGGTTGTGCATTGCGAGAGGTATAGCCAAAATAAGGTAACCCTTCTTGCATAACAGAGATGACTTATTACTAGGGGCCTAAGGAGGATAAAATTCACTTAAGAGTAAAAGTCTAGTAAGTTTGGACCTAGGGAGGATAAAATTCACCTAGGGGCAAAAGTAAGCATAAAAGAAAAGAAAAGAAGTCATCATCCTAATGGAAAAATGCATAATTTGTATGGCTATTGGAATCGAAGAGCTTATTGATGTGTATTGGAGTTTATGTTATTGGAAGGGTTTGCGAAGTATGGAAGTTTTGGTGTTGTTCTGGTTAGTTGTTGTTCCTTTTTCCCGGATTTTTAGCACCACAAGCCTAAATATTTCCCATGCCTTATGTTCCTACCAAAGCCCCATTACAACCCTATAAAAGTCCTCATGATGTTGTTGGCAAGTAATGAATTTCACGGTGTATAGAGCATTTTGGATTGAGTTGAGAGATTGACTTTAAAGCCTAAACACATGAGAGCTTGAGTGAAACACATTATCCCGGTGAGGTTGGATTAAATTTGCCTTTACTATTGGATCGCTCATATACTTGTTAGGATGTTTGTTCTCTTGTTCATGGTTCCTACTACGTGATGTTGCTTTTCTAAATTATTGCATGAAAATCTTATTTGTGGGATGATTAATTTTAGTTTTTCATTGCTTGAGGACAAGCAAAAGTCTAAGCATGGGGTAATTTGATAGGGTCTATTTTAGTCATGTTTTTAGTATAGATTTACATATTAATTTAGAGCATGTTTACACGTTTTATATCTTATTTGTTATTATTTAGTTTTCGGAGTCTACACCCGTGCGTTATTTATTTCAGGCATTTTAGAGCTAGTTCGGAAATTGGACAAATTGTACGTGGCGGGATAAGTTGCAAGTTGATGAGTTACATACGAGGGAGATACGACTCAAGGCGTATGCAGCCCCAAGCTTTGGTCTCATGAAGTGGCTGCCGTAGCATATATATATTTAGATATATTAGATAGATATAGTAATATAATATTATATGTTCGTTTTAGGATAGATAGATTAGCTTATTAATAATATATATTTATATTAGGATATTTTAGATTTAATTAGTTTTAGGTTGGGTACTCCCGTACTATATATATACATTCATACGGATGTATACGGGGGAGGCCGAACATACCTTCAATCGGCCGACTGGTTTTTATTCTCCAACCCTAATTACGTTTTGTTTTATTTTTATGGAGACCTAAACTCTCCCGTTCTGTCTACGATTTGAAACTTTATTTGGATTAGTTGTGAGTTTCTAATTCTTGTTCCTTATTTCCTATATTGAATGTTTCGACTTCTTTGTGCTTGAATGATTGATTGTTTTATTCTATCTTGACTGATCAACTTGGTAGAATTAATTCAATTGCTAGGGTTTTGTAGATTCCTGATTGTGAACCTTAACCCAAGTAGCAAACTTATCCCTTTAGGGCTGATTGAACTAATTGGATGGGTAGGAAGTTGGATGTGTTGTTAAATCCCTCCTTAGGGACTGCAAATACCTTGGTTAATCTCTGAACTTAAAGCTATCAATTGGATTAAATCCTTCTTTAGGGACTGTTCGATTGATAAGGGTTTCTAGGACTGATTGGACTAGTAACTATATTAGGTCGGGACAAGGACATTCATAGGAATCATAAAAGGACAAGAGGAAGTTACAATATCAATGCAACCAAATAAAGTGGATAGTTGTAGGTAGAACGATTTTCTCTAAATTATTTTGCATCATTTGTTTATAGTTTATTTTATTTTCTTTCTTATTTCAATCAATCAAAACCCCCCGTTTCATACTAATTGGTAAATAAGCTTAACTTAGGAATAACTTGATTCTATGTGGGATCGACTCGTGCTTACCACACTACATTAGTTAGGTAGGTTCGAATATATTTTGATACGGTTTACGCGACTAAAAACAGCTCATCAGTAAGGATATTTGAAATTATTATATAATATTTTGACTTGTGGTATTTCTCTTTAATTGATTACATAAATCCCACGCATGATTCCAAAAGGAGCTTTGTGGCAGCCAAGCAGAAAATATTGACTTCAAAGTTGTGTTATATTTTCCTTATCGGCATGCATTTTTCTAGAACTTGATCTGACTGGATTTCTTAACTGAAATTTAGGCAAATCACAAGTGATAACGGGGACTCAAACCATTATGAAGCTGGTTGTGAACCGGAGTAGATCCTAAACTTTTGTTCACACTTTTTCAAGTTATAAGTTGTTGTGGTTGAGAAATAAAATAAATTATGTCTAAAGATTAAAGTTTCCAATGAAAATTGAAAAGTAAACAAGGTTATGGTCCTGACTGGATTTTTTAGCAGTGGATTGAGACAGAAATGTTTTGTCGTACTAGGTTGGGTGTTTTTTTTCTACTGTTAATGCTTCTATTCAGCCTTCCTCTTTGTTTCTTCGTGCCTCTTTGTCTACTGTTTAGCATGCTTTCATGGGAGTGATATATCTACTATTTTCGGTCTATCGGAAACACTCTCTTGATTTATTCGGGGAATGAGTGCATACATCCTGACCCCCAAACCCTGCTTAATTGCGGGAAATACTGGGTAGTAGTAGTTGTTGTTGTTGTTGGATTGAGACAGAAATGTTCACACCCACTGGAGTACTTTGCCCAGAAATTTGATAGAATAATTGTTCTGAATGACTTGATAATTGATATAGTGAGTTTGATTTTGATGTAAGTGCATGCATTGGAATAAGCAACTTATGTAGGTGCTACCATGAATCCATGATGCATTAGTGCGTGGATTCGGATGCATCTTACATATGTTTCCAAGTCAAGTTATTTTCTTTTAACTAATTTCTTGCAACTCATGACATTTCATGTGTTTTTTTCCATTCTTAATGATACTTCAACGAATACAAAAAGAAGTTATGATTTATCATGGAAAATAAAAGGGCTTTGTAGTGTCAAAACTGCTTGATTACTCCCCTTGGAATTATTTGTATCATGCAGATCAAAGAAAAATCAGATCAACCTCAGAGCAAACCAAGCTCTGAAGAAGCTGCTAAAGATGAAGAGCTTGTAGCATCTTTGGAAGAAAAAGAACCAAAGGAATCTGAAGCTGGTGTTGTTGAAGAAAGTTCAGCAATTAGTCTTCCACCAGTCCAACCTGAACTGCCTGTTCTTGAAAAAACTAATAGAGAGAAGTTCCATCTAAAATGATTGTTGAAGGAGAGGAAGGATGGCAGGCAGTTCTAGATCGGTTTGATCCTACAGGAGGAGTCTAAGACAGCGCCGCACAACCATTGGAAAAGTTTTTAGTTATTAGATGAAGGAACCATTTACAGAAACTGGCTAAGGAACAGAAAGGAGGCACGACATTGGAATCCGTTGAAGGAAATTGAGGAACGTCGGACACTGCAAAGACGGCGCCCGCCACCCCTTGCACGACGCCCGCCGTGGGCTCAGATTTCGGATACACGGTTTTGAATCCGAAGACCATTACTTTATATTATTTTCTATTATTTCCTACTAGGGTTTGGCCGACCTTTGGGAGGCTTGATTAGTTGTTTTTCAGTTCTTTCGAGCGTAAGAGTTGTTATTGTGAAACTATGAACACAATTTAGAGAGAGAGAGAGAGAGAGAGAGAGAATTGGCCTATGAGTTGCTAAACTCATAGTTATGCATGTGATTTGAAGACATGGTTGTTTTGATTGTGAGGATTTGATTCTATTTGATTATTCATATTCTTAGTTATCATCTTGTGCTTAATTTATAGTTGTGTTCCTTTCTATGCATGGTCAACATGTTAGGAATTGCATCTCTAGCTATGAATTCGTTGTTGTTTTCTCGATAGCAAACAAAGGTATTGATGATAGTGATGTCTCTTTGTCTTTGTAGTGGATGGTTTCAATTGATCTATGTTGAGGATATTCGATTAGGTTTGAGTTCGGTATGCGCCTATTAGTCTTAATTGTGTAGAGTCAATGTGCTAATATGTCTTGATTACTTGAGTTCTTAATGCTATTCTTTAGTGATATCGAATAAGATGAGCGAATCTCTGCGGATCTCTCAACTTTAGTCAAGTAGACCTAGGAGTATGAATAATTGATAGATCAATCCAAGGACCATGAATTCCAACCATGGTCAGAGAATTACAAGTGAAATGTTATTTCTACTTTTATATCTATTTGCTTTGTGATTTGCAATCTGGTTACTTTTATATATTTGCTACTTGTCAAGAATCATTGTTTTTCTATATGAGTGTTTGTTTAGAGTTATTGAATATGAAATCACTTCTCCATGTGGGTTCGACACCGGACTTCATCGCTATACTAATAGTTGTTTGTTTTATCAAGTGATTGGTTGCCTAATCTATTAGTTGTGTGTTTAAGTTTGGATATTTGTTGTAGGAGGAAATCGAGTTCAATAAATAATAATATAAATCAAACCAAATTCGTGCCCACACAAATAATTACAAGACTTCCTCCCGATGTAGCAAAAGGAAGTCAGGATCGATCCTCAAGGAAGCAGCTCAGCGGATCTCAGGTAGGAGGCGAATCTCACGAACGATGATTGACTCCAGGGAAGCACTCGATATCGACCTAGGGTAGTCGATATCAACCTCTTCGGTCGAATTCTTGGTTCTGCAGAGGGTCAATCGATTTCGACCTAGGCACTCGATATCGACCAATAAGCTCGATATCGACCAGTTCCCGTCGACTTCACCTGTACCTGCAGAAACACAAACGCCAACGATCTTGCTTGATCGAGAGATTAGTGGTCGATGTCGACTAGGTTTAGTCGAAGTCGAGTAGGATGCAGTAACGTAACGAACTGCAAATTTCGAAATAAACAATGTAAAAGAAAACTTCCAAGATCGGGGTTTGCAACAACGATAACCAAACATGCATTAGGCAAGATAAAGAGAGATAATCATGCAATCACATCAAAGGATTAAACTTTCGCCTTTTCCAACAATTCGACAACTCTTTCAAGAAACCCTAATTGTATCTACCAATTTTATGTTTATAACCCAAGTTGTTAACCTGAATCTCTATTAATTAGGCAATAAACATATAAAAGGCAGTGGATTATTAAAACACAATAAAGGTCAAATCTGTACCTTAAACACGCATGACTATCGTCAAGCTCACCCCGACCCTAGAAGTAGGTGGACTACTCGCTCTTCATCATAAGGAAACTCATCAATAATAAAAGAAAACTAAATTGTATTAATAAACTAAAACAAAGCTTACAACCGATTGAAACCAATTCCGCTCTCGCCAAATACAACTTCTTTCGACTCCAAGCTCACTCTCCTAACTCTCCTACTCTTGTAGTTTCTCTGAATTTGAATCAATGAAAAACTAGCCCCATGGGCTTTATTTATAGTGTTCAATCCCCACTAATCAAGGAAAGAATATCCTATCTATATATAAATCTTTCTATCTATAAACATAAGATAAAACTCAGAAATTAAACAATTAAATCTCTAATGGAAATATATCTAATGTGGATAAACATCTTCTCTCTTGATAGATCTTCATATGCAAGGAATCTTCAACTCATAACCAGATAGACTCGGAATCGACTCGTGCTCGATCTGGGAAGTTGGTCGATATCGACCAAAGTTGGTCGATATCGAGTTGTCTGCTCGACTTCAGCTTTAATCACTCGATATTGGACCATTTCAAGGATTTTGGGTTGATTTTGGTCGATATCGACCAACACTGGTCGAAATCGACCTGTCTTCTTGTAATGTCGAGTCGTCCTGGAAATTTCGACTAGAATCAGGTCGATATCGACCACTCTTCAGTTCTCAACATTCTGCTCCGTCTTGAAACGCACTTTCCCGAGTCCTCGTTTGTCCGATTGACGCATCTGAATATGCGTTGGAAAGCTCTTTTCGAGGGCTTTGCTCATTGTGAGGTAAATATTCCATTTTTCAATTTGATTAAAACTGTGCCTCTCTATGCGAAATTCTTGAAAGAGCTATGCACGATGAAGCGCAAGCAAATGATGAGAAAGAAGGAAAATGTAAGTTTAAGTGAGAATGTTTTTGCTTTGCTTCAGAAACGATTGCCTTAGAAGTGCGGAGATCTGGATATGTTTACTATACCATGTGCAATAGGTAATGCTAGCTTCACTAAAGCTATGTTAGACCAAGACGCTTCAATCAATGTTATGTCTTATAACTTGTACATGTTTTTGGGTCTCAATTCATTGTCTGAAACTGGTGTTACTATATACAACTCGGTGATTGTTCTAGTATTAAGCCTAGAGAAGTTTTTGAAGATGTTTTGGTTAAGGTGAATGATTTGATATTTCCAACAGATTTCTTCATTCTAGATATGGAACAAGGTACGCCTGAAACCCCGATTATCTTAGGAAGGCCTTTTTGCGAACGGCTAAGACTAAGATTGGTTGTTTTGAAGGTTTACTAACTATGGAGTTTGATAGTAGAAATATTGAGTTTTCTATATTTGAGCCTATTGTTTCTTCTCCAATGATGTTGTAGATGTTCTTGACTCTAATGAAACTAATCACAGGAATGAATCAAATGGTTTGTTAGATGCTTCTATTGAAACTGAATCTATGAATCTTGAGTTTTCTAACAAAGATGAAATTGGTTTAGGGAAAGTTGACATTGAGAGGAAAATTGAGAATTTGTTCAAGTCACATGAAAATGTGTCTCGTTCAAATGATTCTATTGCTATTCCCTATGAGAAATTGATTCCTCATAACGTCGAGGTTTTTTCAATTTCAGGACAACCTCCAGGAGTAACTCTTTTCAAGAAGGAATCGATGGATATGTCGGAAAAGTTCCTAAAGTTCCACCTCTTGTTTTAAAAAGGACAAGTGTGGGGGATCTTGGTGGAATAACTTGATCAAAAATGCGTCACGTCAAGCCAAAGACGTGAAACAAAAGCGCTTCTTGGGAGGCAACCCAAAGTAGTTAGGTAGTATTTCTATTTTTTGCATTTAGTTTTTCAATTCAATAAAGTAGGATCAATCGTGTCGCCAGATTTCGAAAGTTACGGTAAGTGAAACCTAATTTTGGATTAAGTTTGGTTTGATTTAAAAGACGGAGTCACATTCTGTGGACACGACGTCCGCCGCCCCAGCCACGACCGCCGGTCTATCCGCATGACGAATCCGAATTTTGGTAAACTTGGAAGGGAAGTTTCTATCTTTTTATTTTTGGTTATTTTCGTTATAGGTTAGTTTGTTTTCATATTTTTAGGATTAGATTATTTTTCTTTTATTTTGTTCTATGATTAGATTATTTTCCATTTATTTTAGGTTAGATTATTTTCTATCTATCTTAGGTTAGTATTTTATCTTTCACTTATTTTCTATTTATTTTAGGATTAAATTTTTCTTTTTAGGATTCGTTTCCTTATTTCCTAGGATTAGATTTCTATCTTTTCTGTTTCTGTTTTATCTAGTTCTAATATTTTTCCTTTTTCTTTTTGTGATAGATATTCCTTCCAACTCACCATATATTGCTACTCCTTATTTTTGGATCAATCAAGCTTGCTCAAGGAATCTACAAGAATACCAAAAGCCTACTGGAATCCAATCCAACTGTCTAAAGCCTTGTGTTTCAATCGATTCAATCCACCAAAACACTTTCCTCCATCACCCCACATCCACAAAATTCAATCTTTTCTCATTCGATTCTCTTACCTATCACCAAAGAACCCTTTGAAGCCAAGTTGTTCGAGAAAGTTTGAAGTTTGAAGGAGTGGACGTTGATTTTCCAACGTTTTCACTTTGATTTGTGGTTCTACGTATACGGCGCCCGCCGACCCTGCCACGGCGCTCGCCGCCTCTTAAGCAAGCCCATCTTTTGGTCATTTTTTGTGGTTTTTCTTCGGTTTTTCTTCGGTATTTCCTCGAGTTGCATCATGTCTGCCCTTGGTATGAAGATGCCCCATTTGCTATTTTGTCTGTTGCGATTACAGAAGTTGTTGAAGAAGTTGAATTCTTAGAGAACGAAGAAGTTGAATTCTTAGAGAACGAAGAAGTTGCTGAAGAAGACGCCGAGCCAACATATGCTACTTTGTGGTGGTGGGGGAGGGGGGGTTGAAGTGAATTAGTTAGGAGAGTCCAAGTTTGAATTTCTGTTTGTTTTTTAATTTCTATTTTTGTTTCTTTGTTATTTCTTTTATGTTATAGAAAATGTCAAAAATGAAAAAAAAAACTGAAAAATGTCAAAAAAAATATGGAAACAAAAAGTGAGTCTTGTTTTGTTGTTTTGCATATGGTGTTATCAAAGACACCCATCTAATTTGAGTTTGTTCTAACATGATCGTATAAATCCCATGGAATTCTGGAATGATTTGATCTTATCTTGAAAATTAGTTTTTGTGTGAAATATGATTGAGCATATATAATTGAGCATGTATGATTTATGTTTTGGAGTATGCTTGAAAGTCAACAAAAATTTGTCCCAGTGAGATATTTTTGGCCTTATAAGGGATACATCTTTATTCCTTTTGCTTTCTTGTGTGATATACTCTTCCTATGCATTTATCATTGAGTATTGCCATGATTATCTATTTTCAAGGCCGATTATATATATGTTCAATGTTTGGTAAGTTCAAATGATAGAGGCAACCTTTTAGCCACATATTTATCCATGCCTACCTTATGTTATATCTTGCTTTGAAGCCAATTTGAGCCTTTAGCCTTTTTATTGTCAGCTCCACAAAATTATCATTCCTAGTCTATGATGAGTCATACCCTTATTCCGGGGGAATTGAGATTTTGAGTGGTTATGGAATCTATTTTGGAGATTGAGGAGAATGAAGCTAAAGTGTGATTTTATGGTTTATGGTTTTGAGAATATGTAATGTTATGTGCTTATTTAGTCCCTCATTCTTATGCATTTGATTTTCATGTATTTTGGCTCAAGAAAAAAAAAATAAAAAGCTTGGACCTAGGGAGGATAAAATTCACCTAGGGGTAAAAGTAAGTTAAAAAAAAAAATCCGAAAAAAAGAGACATTTATCTTATGTTTGCATAATGAGGAAGAATTGAGATTTATGTTGGTTATGAGATACATTGGTTGGGTGTTGAGATTGCATGATATGTGAGATGATGAGATGAGATTTGATGATTTTTGGAGTTATGTTGATGATATTGAGAGATGTTGTGCATTTGTGAGCTTGATTTATTGAGTTGGTTTGTGTTTATGTTGGGAGTTTTGGAATCTTATTTTCCCGAAATTTATTGCACCACATGACCAAATACAATTCTTTGCCCTTATGTTTTTACCGAACCCCATTACAACCCTGCCGAATGGAATCTTCTATGAAGGTTTCCATTGAGCGAAAGTCCTCTTGATGTCCTTATTTTTGCATTGACGTATCCGGTGGAGATTTTGTGATATAAATGTCAATATTTGAGTTGATGCTTGTATATGGAATTGAGGTGAGAGTGTGCTTAAAGCCTAAACACATGAGAGTGAGAGATACACGTTTTATTCTTGGTAAGGTTGATTTTTTAGCATCCAAGCAATTTGATCCCATATACATGTTATGACGTTTATATGTTTGGTTGTATTTTCACTATTGATGATGTTATTTTTTATGAGTAAAGTTATGAAAGATTTCCTGTGGGATGCGTAGATGATGTTTTTCCTTATGGTGGGATTTGATAATGCATATTTCATATAGGCATTATAAGTGTTTCTTATTGCATTTAGGTTGTGGTTTTGCTATTGTTTGAGTCTAGTTCCGTTTATTGCTTGTGAAGTATTCGAGTTCGAAATCTATGCGTTTTTAGTGTCTATTCTACAGAATTACATTTCGACCTTGGATGGACTTTGGGAAAAGCTTAAGAAGCATGTTTTGGGAGCATATGGAGCTAAGGAGGAGCTAATGAAGAGCAAGGAGGCACGACATTGGAATCCGTTGAAGGAAATTGAGGAACTTCGGACATTGCAAAGACGGCGCCCGTCGTGGGCTCAAATTCCAGATACGTGGTTTTGGATCCGAAGACCATTACTTTATACTATTTTCTATTATTTCCTACTAGGGTTTGGCCGACCTTTGGGAGGCTTTATTAGTTGTTTTTCAGTTCTTTTGAGCGTAAGAGTTGTTATTGTGAAACTATGAACGCAATGAGTGAGAGAGAGAGAGAGAGAGAGAGAGAGAGTTGGCCTATGAGTTGCTAAACTCATAGTTTTGCTTGTGATTCGAAGACATGGTTGTTTGGATTGTGAGGATTTGATTCTATTTGATTATTCATGTTCTTAGTTATCATCTTGTGCTTAATTTATATTTGTGTTCCTTTTTATGCCTAATCAACATGTTAGGAATTGCATCTCTAGCTATGAATTCGTTGTTGCTTTCTCGATAGCAAACAAAGATATTGATGATAGTGATGTCTCTTTTACTTACCATATAAACGTATATCCTTATGGGTTAATGTTTATTTACCCTAGGAATTTACTTATTTAGATATTATTTTATTAATTCAAGTTTTAGTAGGATTAGAATTACTTTCCTTGGCTAGCAGGGATTAGTTTACTATGAATAAAGGCATTAGCCCTAGGTTTTGAATCATCCAAGAACACAAGCAATTGTGTTCCCTAGTAGTTAGTAGGGAGGGAGAGAGAGAGAGAGAGAGAGAGAGAGAGAGAGAGAGAGAGAGAGAGAGGTAGAGGTGTTTTGGCTTTCGGTTGTAAGTCTACTCTTAGTTTTAATTCAAAGTAATTTTCTCATATGTTTATGATGATGTCCATGATGATGAGGCGTGAGTAGTCGTCCAACTTCTAGGGTCGGGGTGAGCCCAGCAATAGCCATGTAAGTATGCTTGAGTTTATGATTCTTATGTGATTTTCATCTTCTATCCCATGCTTACTCCGCTGCGAAAGTAGGGGACAATTCCTTATTTTATGATTTTCAAGCGAAAGTGAATTTATTATGAATTTGAATAGTAGTTAGGTTTTGCTTGCGAAAGTCAGCTAACCCTAATTATGAAAAGGATAGAAATAATTAGTATTTTATGCGAAAGCCTCTATATTCCTATTTGATTATAACGAGAGTTGTTTATTTGATGATAAAAACATGAACTTTCATAATTCTAGTGATTTGCATACATGGTTATTGTCGCGGTAAACCCTTGCCTTTGAAGTTTTTAATATATTGTTGCAAAACCCCTTTTTGATATTTCTGATCATTACTTCGCATCCATTCTTACATTCTTCGACCGTTCTTTGTCGAACAAAGTTACTGTTTTTACGTTTTCTGTACTCGAGATCGACTCGCCTAGTCGACATCGAGTGGATCTGACTCAACATCGACTGCCCTTTAGTCGACGTTGATTGCTTTGTTTTGTTTAGCAGGTTCGCACTAGAAATCGACAGCCACAGTAGACCTCGACTGAATTTTAGTCGATGTCGAGTGACTTCTGATCGATATAGAGAGCTGATTTTGAGACTACTTAGGCGAGCGCTGACACGCTTCCTCGAGGATCGGTCTAGATTCCCTTCCACTACAGCGGGGGAGTCTTGTAAGTTATCATTGCTAGGATTAGGAGTAGGATTTGTTTGGATTTTATATTTATATAATATTATATTATCTAATCGACAGCCACGGCTAGGATTAGGAGTAGACCTCGACTGAATTTTAGTCGATGTCGAGTAACTTCTGATCGATATAGAGAGCTGATTTTGAGACTACTTAGGCGAGCGCTGACACGCTTTCTCGAGGATCGGTCTAGATTCCCTTCCACTACAGCGGGGGAGTCTTGTAAGTTATCATTGCTAGGATTAGGAGTAGGATTTGTTTGGATTTTATATTTATATAATATTATATTATGTAATGATCCTATATGGTATAAGGGGTACCTTGTATTGGGTATTAGTATCTCATCATGTATAAATACTTAGAGATTGTATTGAGTAGGGCATGAAAGTAATAATCAAATGTTCACTCTTAACCCTCTCATCTAATCTCTCTTTCCTCTTTCCTCTTCCCTCAATCCCTCTAAACTATATCTCTCTCAATCTCTTTCCTCTTCCTCTCTCAATCCCCATTGAAAGATAAGCTTTCCATATCCATGTCCTTTGGGACATAACAAATGGTATCCAGAGCGAATCGATACTCACTTTCGCATTACCAATTTCAGTCTAAATTTCCATATTTTTTTTACGATCAACATCAATGGCTAAAGGAATTAAGACGATCGAATTTCAAGCAGTTGAAGATATTTCTTGAATAATCATGGCAGAGGGTAGCACAGTCGAAGGTTCCACAATCGACGACACCCTCAGGCGGATCGAATCACAACCGAACGTTTCAACAGACGATGGATCGATGCGGTGATGGCAGAAGATCGAAGAAAGCATGAGCAAGTTGCGATTGAAGGAGACACCGGCGACGGATTCAGTCGATTCGAGTTCACATGTGGCCGATTTGCGAAAAGATCCGAAGGAACGAACACTTCTCGTCAAGGTTCGTCTGGAGCTCATACCAATTTCTTGGGAAATTTTGGATAAAATTTTCTCTAAGTTTGGGATGATAGACTATTTGGAAGTGTTCTGTCGAGGTGAGGAATACCATTCCACGGTTCGTTTTCAAAGAAAAGAGTCAGCAATGGAAGTCTTGGAGTCTTTGAATCATAGATACATTTATGACATTTGGTGCCGATTGGAGTTGTTTTTGCTGAGTTTGATAGAGCCATTGTCGTTATCAAATCAAGATGAGCAATGATAGACGGTTTTTAGTCGCGTTAACCGTATCAAAATAAATTCGAACTTACTAACTAATGTATGTAAACACGAGTCGATCCCACAGAGAATCAAGTTATTTCTAAGTTAAGTCTATTTACCAATTAAGACAAAAGGGGGTTTTGGTGTGATGGGAATAAGAAAGAAAATAAAATAAACTATAAAAAAAATTAATGTAGATAGCAATTAAGAATAGAGTTTCACATATAAACATCCACTTTAGTTTGATTAGTTGATCCTCGATTCTTCTTCAAATTCTTTTTTCATCTTATTATTGTTTCTGTCCTGATCTTGTGTAAATTACTAGTCCTACGAGTCCTAGTAACCCTTACTAATTAGATAACCCTAACACGGTTAAGATTTAACCTAATAGTAGCATTAAGATTTAGGATTAACCAGTATATATGCAACATCAAGCTACGAGTCAGCATTTAACATATAATTGATTCTCTACACATCAGTTTATTCCTATGAGTTCTAAAAAGGCATGATTGCTACTGTGGATTAAGGTTCGCTATGAGGAATCTACAAAATCCTAGCAATAATCTCAACTAGTTGATCCAAAGGTTATCATGAGACTAAAAAAAAAACTAACTCAGCCGATTTCAGATTCAATCAAGGAAAAAATTGATCAGCAATAGGTAGTTCATGTCTATCAAAGTCTCATAATCTTAGCTGCAACCCAATGTGACAGCAATGAACCTATCATCAAAGGCTATCAAATTCAGCACAAGTGAACAGAGGCAGTCAAATATCAATTTCAACATCCACCAAATCACCCAAGCACCTAATCACAAAAATTTAAGCAGTTTCAATTCTAATCACTTTCAATCCAGAATAAACAGCAAGGAAGAAGGCTAACAAGTTCCGACATACTCCCTCCGTTCAACAAAACTTGTCGTTTACTATTCACGCACGCTTTTTTAGAATGATAAAAACTATATAAAATATTCATTTTTTTAAAAGTTTTTTTTAACAAGTTTGTACTTATTAATAATAACTACGAAATTGTTAAAAAAAAATTATTTAAAAAGTCAATATTTTATATTGTTTTTAGCTCCTAAAAAAACGTGCATGAATAGTAAAACGTCAAGTTTTGTTGAACGGAGGGAGTAGCAGATTGACATGAAGGAGAGAAAAATACTAACCTGCACTTACCTGAGGCGAAATTGGAGGACGAATTGCAGGCGAGAGAGTAGCAGTGGAGCAGCTAATCACAAGATCAATTTAGCAGAGAGGGAGCGGAATCCAGTGGTGGTGAGGGAAGATCGCCAGAGGCTCGGGCGTTTCGGCGGTGAACAGGAGCGGTGGGAGGCTGGTGGTCCGGCAGGAGATCAGCGCGGCGCCGGCTAGGGTTCAGGCGAAGAGGGGCGTGTGGGGATGGAAAGGTGCGGTGACGGCGATGGTGATATGAGAGCGAAGAAGATGACAGCGATAGAGAGGGCGAAAGCGAACGGAGGGGGAGATCAGGCAATCAGCGGAGGACGCAGAGGTAAAGAAAAAGGCGATGAAGATGGTCTGGTGGGGGAAACGGCGGTGAAGAACGAGAGATGGAGATGGACTGACGGGTGAGAGAAAGAGGGCCAGCGCCCAGCGGGATGAGAAAGAACCCGACCTGGGAAAGAAAGAAGGGGGAGAGAGAAAGGAGAGAGAGGATTTTTTTTATTATTATACGAAAATAAAAATATAAAATATAAAATTTAATCCTAACTAAAAAGAAAAAATGAAAACCTAACTTATGATTTTAATTTATTACTAATCAGACATCGTCAAAGCCCTCAGCAGTCTGTCATATTCCTCTACACACATCTTACAAAAGACATCATAGCACAATAAATTGAAAGCATAAAATATGGAATTCAAAAACCCTTTCAATCTATCAAAGAGTCTAGCATGACTCTCTCTTGGAGGAATATGATACCATCAACACGGTTCCGCTGGTGGCTTCTCAAAATAGCAGTAAAAAGGATCAACATAATCACTATTACCTTCCAAATTGCAAAAGTTTACCTTTATTACCTCTTGAGCCTCATCAGGTGGCTCTAGACATGGTTCATCAACGGGGGAGCTGAGAAGGAATGTATCGGATGGAGTAGTAGACACAACACATGAAACCTCATGCGTCGACTCATGAGATTCCATGTCCGGAAGCACTGGACCATCTTCTCCATCGGCAAAGAAACTATCGTTGTCTATGAACAATTCCTCCTCGTTATGAAACCAACTAGGAGGGAATGAATTAAGCACAATGACTTCGGCAGGATCTTCCATTCTTGCATCCTTCACTGTCTCAGTAGATGACGGAATGGGTTGGCTTTCTTTATCAACTTGAAGGGAGACCATCTGCTCTGCTATTATCTCGCTTGATGTTTGAATAAGTTGGCTCAATTGTTCCCCCAAGTTTTTGATCCTCTCATCATTCTCCTGAATCGCTTGAGTAAGGGCTTGGATTTCATCGTCCAAGTGTGTGACAGAGTCCCTCATTGGTAGATAAGACGTGGTGAGCAACTCTTCCTGTGCAACATGGTTACCCATGTAACAGAAAAAATCCCACAACCCCGACAAACCTAACCGTGCTAGGCCTCCGTTACTCATATATTCAGCAAGTGCTCGTGTCTCAGCAGTCATCCCTTCAATTATGCAAATAATCATATCTCGTATGTTGTCTTGATAACCCCGTGAATTACGAATGTCAACATATCTCTGCAATCTGGTAAGATATTGGTGAAAGTTCTCACCTTCAAACTGCAATAATCTCAGCATCTCAAAAGTTAGTAGCAAGGGTGTTATGAACCGTAAGATAGGTTTATAACAAATTAGATATATACAAAATTGATAAACACACAAAACAAAGAAATAAACTTTGAGTCCCCGGCAACGGCGCCAATTTGATAGACGGTTTTTAGTCACGTTAACCGTATCAAAATAAATTCGAACTTACTAACTAATGTAGTGTGGTAAGCACGAGTCGATCCCACAGAGAATCAAGTTATTTCTAAGTTAAGTCTATTTACCAATTAAGACAAAAGGGGGTTTTGGTGTGATGGGAATAAGAAATAAAATAGAATAAACTATAAACAAGTTAATGGAGATAGCAATTAAGAATAGAGTTTCACTTATAAACATGCACTTTAGTTTGATTAGTTGATCCTCGATTCTTCTTCAAATTCTCTTTTCATCTTATTATTGTTCCTGTCCTGATCTTGTGTAAATTACTAGTCCTACGAGTCCTAGTAACCCTTACTAATTAGATAACCCTAACACGGTTAAGATTTAACCTAATAGTAGCATTAAGATTAAGGATTAACCAGTATATATGCAACACCAAGCTACGAGTAAGCATTTAACATATAATTGATTCTCTACACACCAGTTTAGTCCTACGAGTTCTAAAACGGCATGATTGCTACTGTGGATTAAGGTTCGTTATGAGGAATCTACAAAATCCTAGCAATACCTAATCTATATAATAGTACTCCCTCCGTCTCGAAATAGATGTCGTTTTAGACTAGTTGGGTTGTATCAAAATAGATGTCGTTTTAGGTTTTCTAGGTAGGGGATAGTAATGATTTGTATTGATTTGTGTGTTGTTGACTTTTTAAAAGATTTTGATTGGTTAAAAAATGTAGTGGGTATTTAAAAATAATAAAATTTATTTAAAAGGTTAGTGGAATGATGATGTTGATTGATGGGTGAGTGTTTTATTAAAAATTGTGTAAATGCTAAAATAACTTAAATTTTGAGACGGATGGAGTAATATATATCTCCTATACTATCCAACGTACTAATCTATCTAAACTAATTTAATATAATAAAAACAAATGCAAGGCGGCAAGCAATTGTTGAGCGCGCATTGATCGAGCACACGTCGCCATTCATCAGCCCATCTAGTATACTTTGAGTAGCTTCCATTCATTACGAGTAACTCGGCCCTATTTGGTATAATTCTATCCAAAATGCCTGAAATCAATAAGACACGGGTGTAGACTCCGAAAACTAAATAATAACAAATTAACTATCAAATAGGTAAAATATGCATGAAAATAAGCTAATATAATATATAATTATACGACTAAAATAGACCCTATGAAGCAACTTATGCCAGTCGGAATTCCAATGGTTCAAGATTCACCAGAAAACATTCACATGATTCGGTAGTTGTCGATGAATTAAAAGAGGACCTGGAAGAAATTGAAGCTCGAATTGTTTCGGATTCAACCAGTAGCGTTGGTCGAGAATTCATGGTACTACTGGAGTCTGTTATGGGTTGTGGAGCCTTGAGCGCAGATCAGACAACAACATCCGCGGCTCAAGAAGTGGCACCGTCAGCGAATCCAAATTCAACGTCGACCCCAATAGATGTTCTTGGAGATGTGTATAAAGAATGAGAAATTGATAGCAGCACTGCTCTCAGTCTTCTGCAAGAATCGAGCAATCACCTAAGTTCGTGCAACTTCAATACGAAGGGAGAAACAAAAATTCCAAAGGCATCTCCGTTCGAAGACCCTGAGAATTAAAATCTAGTGCCTCATACCCATCCCAACCAGGTAACATCTAATCCATGTTCTACCATGATTTTCGATAGTCCATCCAAGGAATTGGGTGAGTTAGTTGACCTCTTGATTGAGCTAATAGAAATCAGGATGGCAAATTGGCGAAAGGATTTAATTGTGTGTTGGAAAACCCCTAGTGCACACAAGGTGTTTGTCAAAATGACTAGTAGGGGTGTTCACTTGCCAATGGGTTTGTTAATCTTCTCAGATTGCCTTTTGATAGAGGAAGAGTTTTCGATGCTTCCATCCGTTGTGTGACTGCTATGGGAACTGATTCTTGCAAGGAGATCTATGCATTCAAATTGCTAGTTTATGAGCCAAAGGGATCACTAACTGGTCATAGGTTGCTGTGAGTTGGAGTTCATAGGAGGTTGAAGATGAGTTTGGTTTTCGATCCGGGTGGAATTTTTCTATATATCATGGAGCTCAAGACAGTGGAGATGCAACCTGTGGGTGGAGCATGGGCAAGCAGGTCTTCATCCGGGTAGAAGTGCAGGGTTGCTGTCATGAAATTCAAAGGTTCTTAGAAGCTGCTGCAGAAATGTGAGGAGTTCGTGTGAAGCTGCAGGGAGCCTATCCATACTACAGCCAATGTTTGATTCTATCCATATTTTTTTGGAGTGGTGAGGTATGTGTGTTAAAGTGGCATGTTTGCCCAGGTAAACAGGGCACTGTCATGTAGTTGCTAGTGCATTGTGGGAATGCCATTTGGGTGACAACTTTCAATTGGAGAATGAGAGTGTTGGTGCACACCTGAAATTAAGTGAACAGAGAGCACTTTTGTTTTTGTTGTTGCTGATTTCTGCTATCAGGGGATGCATAAGGCAAGCTTGATACAATTATTGGATGGCATTGAATTAGTTACCAAGCACTGCAATACAATATCAGGGAACAAAGCTTTTGTAAGCTTTTATGGTAAGTGGTGCTTCATTTGGGTGCTTCATGAATTGTGTGGATTGGTAGTCTACGTACATGGAACAAAAGGCTACAAGAGGCTATTTGAATTGTGGCAAGGTGGATAGTGCTATCATGTTAGTAACAGCTGGGTTGTGTTTTTTTTTTTCATTTAGTTGTAAATTTTTGTTCCTTCCATTTCATATATAAACTTTGGGACAAAGCTTTTGTAAGAGGGGAGCAATGTAATGATCCTATATGGTATAAGGGGAACCTTTTGTGTTGGGTATTAGTATCTCATGTATAAATACTTAGAGACTGTATTGAGTATGGCATGAAAGTAATAATCAAATCTTCACTCTTAACCCTCTCATCTAATCTCTCTTTCCTCTTCCCTCAACCCCTCTAAACTCTATCTCTCTCAATCTCTTTCCTCTTCCTCTCTCAATCCTCATTGAAAGCTAACCTTTCCCTATCCATGTCCTTTGGGACATAACATATTACTTCTTTTTTTTTTATTATAATGTACCATCTAAGAAAATTATGGTAAAAAGAAAGCATCGATATTATGTCTCTCTATTTCTCTAGCGCTTGACGGTGTCACCTCTTCTCTACATATTTGTCTCCTTCGTTGACAGCGCCTACTCACTTCACTCATCCACTATATCTCATATCGGGTATTTTCCCCCAAATTCATATACTATTTGAATAAGATTTTTAATTTTGGTAGAAACTTAAAGCTTTCCTTTAATTAAGTGATTTGATTTTGGTGATGTTACTGTTATTGAAACTTGTTTCAACTTGGTATTGGAAATTTATTTGAGAGGAATTAATATAGGTTTTCGAATTTAGTGGTGAGTGAAGTGAATACTGAAGTTTTACAAGTAGTGCAACTGACTATCTCCTCTTCAAATCCACTTACCGAGCCTTTAACTTTCCTCGAACTACCTTCAGTTTACTCTTCCAAGCTCATTAGCCATATTCTTAGAACTAGGATATGTTTCAATGAAGGACAGAAAGAAGAGAAATGAGGAAGATCGAAGAAGCTGAATCTTTCCAACTGAATTGAAAACCTCCAAAATCAGTTTGTCTCGATTACAAAGAGCCAACTATATACAAAACAAACGGAAGGTAAAATTATAATAATGACCCTAACAATTGTACATATTTACATTTTATCACCCCCTCAAGTTGGAGGTTGTTGAAGTAAACCCAACTGAGAAATGGCAATAGAGTATTTTGGTGCTGACAATGACTTTGTGAAAACATCTGCAACTTGATCCATAGTAGCCACACATGTAAGGGAAATGAGGCCATCAAGTAATTTCTCTTTCACAAAATGACAATCGATGTGAATATGTTTGATCCTCTCATGGAAGAACGAATTCTTAGCAATATGGATCGCTGTTTGGCTATCACAATGAATGGGAGCATTGGTGATAACAAGCACTTCAAGTTCAGTTGTTAGTTGAAGTAAAGACTGCTATTCAGCTTGAGTATATGAGTTGGCAAATTTTCTTTGTGAGAGAACCAATCCCAAAGGAACCTTAACGAATTCCATGCTAATAAAATAGTTCAATGAACCCAAATCTTTTATCTTGAATGTGTTGTGCAAAAAATCTTTAACAGATGAAATTTCATAAGTATCATTTCTTGTCAACACAATGTCATATACATATATATAGCAAGGAATATAACCACAGAAGAGTCATTCTTCTTAGAGAACAAGGAGCAATCATTCATTGAATGAGTGTATATTTGTGTGATCAAAGCATCAGATAATCTTTTGTACCATTCATGTGATGTCTACTTCAACCCATATAGAGATTTGTTCATCAAACACACCTTTCGTGGATATTTCTCTTGTGATCCAAGTGGAACTTTCATATAAACTTCAGTGTCAAAGTCTCCATGAAGGAAGACATTGTTGACATCTAGTTGAGACATAGACCATCTCTTCTTTACTGCAGTTACAGCCAAACATCGGATAGTAGTCATCTTGACCACAAGAGAGTATGTCTAAGAGTAATCAACACCAAGCTTCTAAGAACACCCTCGAATAACCAGGTGTGCTTTCTGCCTCTCAAGTGAGCCATTAATCTTGTATTTCAATTTATAAACCCACTTAGAAGTATTTGGTCTTTTTCCTTTAGGCAAATCAACAATAGACCAAGTATTATTCTTTTGCAAGGCTTGAAGCACAAGATCCATGGCTTGTCTCCGATGAGGAGATTGAATAGCCTCAGAATAGTATAAAGGTACTCTATCATCAGGTAGTTGAGAATGAGAGGATAGGCCAAAAAATTTGGATGGGATAAGGGTTGAAGAGGGTAGGTAAACACAAGCAGAGGTTCAGAAGTAGTCATGTAAATGTGAGGGAGGATTGCGAGGGTCTACTAGACCTCCTAAGTTGAGGTTGAGGTACCGTGGGCCTGAAATCTGAGAAGGGACAAATGGATTAGGTTGAGAAGAATGATATGAGATGTTATCAATGAGTTAAGGCAATGTAGATGAAGATGGTTATTTGGTAGGAAATTCAAATGGGAAAATGGTCTCATGAAAGATAACATCTCTTGAAAGGATCATTTTGTGGGTGGTTAAGCAATAGAGCTTAGAGGCCTTCTTATGGAACAAATATCCCATGAAAACATAAGGTAATGCTGAGCTTTTAACTTGTCCTTGCTAGGTTTAGGTGTAGAGAGAAAGGCTAGACAACCAAACACCGTGAGGTGGTCAATGGCATGGGGAGCACCAAATCACCTTTGGAGAGGAGACACTCTTTTGAGAACAACAGTAGGCAACCTATTGATGATGTAAGTTGCTATTAGACTTAGAAGACACTCACCCCAGAACTTAACTGGGCAATGAGATTGAAACAGCAAAGCCCTGCACACCTCCAATAGATGGCGACGTTTCCTTAACTGGGACCAGTGCTCACTGTTCACAAGGAGCCCCCTCATTTGAGAGGTTGCTCCCACACTGCCGCTGGTGAAAGTCGATTCTTGGTCCCTTGCTCTAAATGCGACCCATGTGACCGATTGAGCTAAGCTCATACAGGCTTAATTTGATTTCTCCAATTGGATTTATACGGTCCAATTCAACGAAAACCTGAAATCGATCACTCAGTTGATTTGGAGTCAAATTTTTTAAATATGTCCAATAGAATCATTGTTCTTGATCTGACCTAATCTAATCAGACTAGATCTATCAATCGGTTAATTTGGGTCAAGTTTAAATTTGAGTCGTTCGAATTTGGGGTAGATCGGATTTCAGATCATTCGAATTACCACTCATTCTGGGTCAAGTTAAACCGGATTTGTCCCGATTCGAGTCGACCCGGCGGGTCAAAAAAAACTTGAACTTTTTAAGATATTTTAAGAATAGTAAAATATTATCAAAAGTAAATTGTAATAAAATATGTCTAATTAATCAAAATAATAATATTATAATTAAATTTATAAATATTATTGAAATAATAATATTATATAAATATTTTAAGCATAAAAATCATATTTATACAAATAAGTATTCTAAACATACTATAATTATTATGAAATATATACGTTATTTAACTTATGAGTGATCTTAACGAACACAATTTAATGACGAATCTATATAAAGTCTATGTATGTGGTGCCTGTGTGGCGTCTAACTGACTCACTGGGTCGATTTTGACTCAACAAATCAGCGAGTCTCAATCCTAAATTCACAAGTCATACGGATTCGGATCGATTACCAGTTCCGAGTCTAACATACTGGGTCCAACCTGAAAAATTACGGAACACACAAATCAAATTTTCGAATTGAATCATGTTTTGACGAGTGTAAATGATTACAGTAAATCAGACCCAAATCGAAATAACTCGAAAGTAAAAAAAACCTAATTAATCCAGTATTCCGACTCGCTGGATATATTGCAACCTCTAAAATCTCCTTCCATTTATTAAGCGATGGAAAGCAACGATGTGTCACGTGACACGTCGAATTAATGCATCTGGCAGAGAGATCGGGATCGAAATGACAAATGGCATTAATATGGTCCTTTTTTTTAAAAACCCAACCCAACAAACGGCTGAAAAATCTCTGAAATTTTACTATATACATACGCTAAGATGTTAGTAAAAACTACAAGTATATAAATTTTTAACTTTTTTTAATAATTTTTTAATGGTTTCATACTTATTACAATTAAGGATGAATTATAAAAACAAATGTAAAAAATGTTAATATTTTATATAGTTTTCATTTTACTAAAAAAACGTGCATCAATAGTAAATGAAAAGTTGTAATTAACAGATGAAGTATAATTATTTTATTTTGATTTTTTTATTAGGTAAAAATCCGAGCTCAAACAAGTCTGAAGCTCGAGAGGTAGTAATATTTTAGAGTATTGAAAATCGAAATTAAAAGCTTCGGGCTTCTCGAGCATGAACGTCAGGTTTCGAACATCTCTCTCCTCTTGATATTCCAGATCTAATTATTACTAATAAGTATTATATGAATTAATAATTAAAAAAATGTATACTACCTCTGTTCAACAATAAATGGTCTTTTTTCACCCGTTTTTAAGATTTGAAAAACTATATGAGATAATAATTTTGTAATTAATTTTTTATACAATTTTATAATTATTAATAAGTATGAAATCATTTAAAAAATTAATTTAAAATTAATATTTTATATAAGTTTTATCTTTTTTTTAAAAGTAAAACATCATCTATTGTCCAACAAACATAATATTTTATATAATTTTTATCTCTATGAAAAATGTGCCAACAAATAAAAGTACTTCTATTTTTTAACTTAGGTAGTAACCAAATACCTAAAATATAGATTTTGTAACTTTTTTTTTTTTTTGCTTAACCAAAAATAATCTCTAAAATGACATTTTTAGTTAATGAAAATATCTAAAATGTAGATTTCGAACAGTTTTTTGGTTAACCAAAATTAATCTCTAAAATGACATTTTTAGTTAATGAAGGATATATAGTTTTCCGATTATTTATTCAAATCTAACTTTTACTTAGAGCAAATCCAATAGTATTTGTAAAATAAACAAGTGGAAATCATAGAGGGAAAAAAGGCATTTTTCCACTCTACTAGTTCCTACAAATTCATTTATAAAATAGAGAAATGGAAAGAAAAAAAAAAATCTGTAAAAAAATTGATGATCTCTACCGTACAATTTAAAGTTTGACTCATCTCTATATATAAATTATATTTAATGCTTTAGTACCCTTCAAATTGCGACCTAGTTCCTAATTGGTTTTTTGTTTTTGGTGATTGTCCATAATTTGGCAAAAAATTAAGCCCTAGGACAAAAGAGGGGTGAAATTGAAACTTTTGCCCCTATCCCTATTTCCCCCAAATTTCACGCTCTTCCATGATTCCGTCCCCATATGCAGATCAGTAGACCTGTCAAACGGGTCATTCGGGTCGGGGTCGGGTCGGGTCTCGGGTAAAACGGGTTCCGGATAAATGGGTTCCGGGTATTTCCGAGTTGATTAGAACCCGGGTTTAATCGGGTTTCGGGTCATTTCGGATCGATTTCGGGTTTGTCAATTTTTCTTTTTTAAATTTAAAAAATCATGATTTGATATTTTTGCGATAAATTTGAATTATAAATAAAAAAAAATTAATTATATTTAATTATAAATCAACCGGGTCAATCGGGTCAGCGGGTCAAAATTACAGGGTCAATCGGGTCACCGGGTCGAAACCCGGATTGTCTAGAAAATTTCCGATTTTTCGGGTCAAAATTACCGGGTCAATCGGGTCACCGGGCCGAAACCCAGATTACCTAGAAAATTTCCGGTTTTTCGGGTTCGAGTCGAAAAAAAAATTCCGGGTCAAAATTTTCGGGTCTTGACCCAAAAAAATTCCGGGTGGTCGGGTCGGGTTATGTTTTGACAGGTCTACGGATCAGTCATCCCCTTCCGCCATTGAAGACTCCTTCGAGCTCCCCTCCGAGCTTCCATTGCTGCCTCCCGCTCCGAGCTTCCATCGCTGCCTCCGAGCTCCCCACCATGGCTGCCTCCGCGTTTCCCTTCCAGATCTGTTGCTCAAACCCAAAAAAAAAAAAAAAAAAAAAAAAAACTGCAGATCGAGCGAGCCTCCGCCGCCATGGCCGCCGTTGCTTCCGCCTCCGGCCGCCCGATTCGAGCATGGAAGCCCGCCTCCTCGCCCCTGGAGGCCATTTCAAGTCGAATCTGGGAAATTGAAGCTCATGGAGGGCGGAGGCCATTTCAAACGAGGGGATCAGTACTCGGATTTGGGAGATAGGCAATTTGATTACATTGGTTTTTTTATAAGTTGTATTTACCTGTATGATTTTAGTTTTTTTTGACAATGACAGCACATTCAATTTGATTACATCTTCCTCGATCTGGTTGATGAAGCGGATTATTTTGACTTTGCAAGTCCAATTGAAGATTAAGCGGAAGAGAACGAGGAACCTTCTCCTTCAATTGTGAATGTTTCCTCTGTTTTCTTTCTCCTGATATTTGCGGTTGCGTAGATTAAAACAGGATCATAGAACCTGTAATCACCCTAAAAAAAAAAGAGATAAAAACATTGTAATCACTATTAAAATAAGGTCATAGACACTTGTAACCAAAAGTAAAAACCCTATGATTAGGGAAGCACAAACCCTAACGGGGTTAATGAGAAGCCAAAAGAACATGTGATGTACAGTATGATTTAGGGTTTAGGGTTTAGGATCTTTGGATAGGGTTTAGGGTTTAGGGTCTTTGGACAAGGTATGCACAAAACCTAAAGGGGCTAATGAGAAGTCAAGAGACATTAGTGGACAATTCTGTAGGAAAATTAGATGCGCAGCGGAAGGGTAGAAAACTATTTTCTAACATCTAATTCGGGATCTCATGCATGAATTGATATGAACAATATAGAGGGGAAAAGTCGTACCTTTCTTGTGCGGAACCTTGATTCGAAATCAGCTTTGGAGAAAAGAGCCTCAAGCGCGACTCCTCTACTTGGTCCACACGAGCACGGGATTGGATCTCCTTGTCTCCGTTTGCTAGAACGAATGATCGAAGGATTGCAATTCACCCTACGAGTTAGGGAGGCAGGCGATTTGTGGTGGGAGGAGATTTTGGAGACACGTATAATCCAATATCTGGTTAAGACTTATTCTCAATAAGTCTCCTTATATATTGTAGAAACTAGGTCAACTTATTCCTAATAAGTCACCTTTATCTTTTATCTTCTATCCACAAACTATATCAACAATAATAACTTATTATTATTATTAATCAATTATCCAATTCCTAATACTCTTTGTGTGTGACCTTATAGGACCTGAATAAAATAGCAATAGATTAAATATAATTTAATCTATAAATTGTAGTTGGCTTCTAGCAAAGCACTATAATTACCTAAATTATTCAGATTATAAATCTCCATTTTAATCCTATTATATCATTAGTATTTCACACATCAATTAAAGGACACCAATTCCTTCAATCTCCCACTTGTCCTTAAGTGGATGTGCGGTTTCAATTCCTTTGTCACTTAATGTTCAATTTGACGATATGATAGCATCTCATGTTATCCATATCAATTCAAATTATTTCTCGATCCCGAGCTTGAGCTGTCAAATAAACAAATGATTACGTATTAATCCATTTGAGCATGGCCATGCATTTTACAGTTCTTACTCTTCGAGTGGCCAGAACATTATTCCTACTCAGATATCCTAATATCCAGAATAGGAGGACTTCTCCAATCTTGCGTGACTATAGCTCCCACTTAAATTTTAGCAACCTCAATCACTGCCTTTATGACTGCCTTTTACGGATCAGCGGTTGACAGTGTCAAAGGCTACCAATCATCAAGTGAGAGGGATATCACACTCATGTCTGAGGAACCTACTAATAATATTTTAACCTTTAATTCTTCAACTTATTTGAAAAATCTTAAGGCAGGTCTGCCTAACAAGTATCCACCATACTTGTCTATACAATTGATTAGACATCTCTATGTCCCTATAGCCCGTGAAACTTGGCGCTATCAATCAACTTGCATAATAGTCTATATTAAATCATTTATGTCCCATTTAATGATTAAGACTATGGCAAAGCATAATTCATAATATCAGTTCACTTAATAGGGTCTCAACCACCACGACTTTCGCAGCGATCCTATTTGATAATCATAAATTATTAGGACATTTTATTCAATTCTAAACCATAATTGAATAATAGTGAAATTTTATTTCAAACAAACATGATAAAAATATGTTTCAACAATCTTGATCAATATCTAAATGCGTTAAACATATAAATCAAATCCATTCACCAATGGATTTGGAATTGGAGCTTGGTTCTTTGGATTGAGCAATGGCACCATTGTTGTCACAATAAATGTCAATGGCTTCAACCCCTTTGGGAACCACACCAAGCTCGGCTAAAAACTTCCTTATCCAGATAGCTTCCTTAGCAGCATCCACTGCAGCGATGTACTCAGCCTCTGTTGTAGAATCAGCTACTGTGTCTTGCTTTGAGCTCTTCCAGCTCACAGCTCCTCCATTAAGAATAAAAACGTATCCGGATTGGGATCGGAAGTCGTCTCTATCTGTCTGGAAGCTGGCATCAGTGTATCCTTGAACGATCAACTCATCATGACCACCATACACCAAGAAATCATCCTTAGTTATTCTCAAGTACTTGAGGATGTTCTTAGCTGCACTCCAGTGTGCTTCACCTGGACTCGATTGGTATCTGCTGCACACACTTAAGGCGAATGCAACGTCTGGGCGAGTACATATCATGGCATACATAATGGATCCTATTGCTGATGCATAAGGGATCCGACTCATTCTATCCAGCTCAGCAGGTGTTACTGGACACTGCTTCTTGCTTAGATATAGACCATGTTGCATGGGCAAAAATCCCTTTTTGGAATCTTTCATTTTGAACCTGTCTAGAACCTTATCTATATAAGTTCCCTGACTTAGTCCAATGAGTCTCTTGGATCTATCCCTATAGATCTTGATGCCTAAAATGTACTCTGCTTCTCCAAGGTCTTTCATTGAGAAATGCTTCTTGAGCCAGTCTTTTACAGACTCAAGCATTTGAATGTCATTCCCAATGAGTAGTATGTCATCCACATACAAAACCAAGAATACAACTTTGCTCCCACTAAACTTTTTGTAAACACAAGGTTCTTCTTCACATCTGATGAATTCAAACTGTTTGATCACTTCATCAAATCGAAGGTTCCAACTCCTTGATGCTTGCTTAAGTCCATAAATGGATTTCTTAAGTTTGCATACCTTCCTAGGATTTTGTGGATCCTCAAAACCTTCAGGCTGTGTCATGTACACATCCTCTTCTAAGTATCCATTTAGAAACGCGGTCTTGACATCCATTTGCCAGATCTCATAATCATAATGAGCTGCAATTGCTAGGAGTATCCGGATGGATCTAATCATAACGACTGGTGAGAAAGTTTCATCATAGTCAATACCATGAACCTGTTTAAACCCTTTCGCAACCAGTCTTGCTTTGAATAGATTTACCTTTCCATTCTTGTCTGTTTTGAGTTTGTAAACCCATTTGCACCCAATGGGTACTATCCCATCTGGTGGATCTATCAAGTCCCATACTTGATTCTCAGACATAGAATCCATTTCGGATACCATGGCATCATGCCACTTCTTGGAGTCTGGACTCATCAAAGCTTGCTTATATGTAGTGGGTTCATCGCTTTCTAACAACAAAATGTCTAGACTTGTATTCAATATGAATTCAGCAAATCTATTTGGTAGCGATCTTGCCCTTTCTGATCTACGCGTGGGTTGAGCAACTAGAGGTTCCACCACAACATTTTGTGGGTTATTGGGAATGGGGTCTTGCACCTCCAATTC
Source organism: Persicaria tinctoria (assembly GCA_037127255.1). Taxonomy (NCBI): domain Eukaryota; kingdom Viridiplantae; phylum Streptophyta; class Magnoliopsida; order Caryophyllales; family Polygonaceae; genus Persicaria; species Persicaria tinctoria. The sequence continues at coordinate 9,706,877 of JBANSL010000007.1, read as the reverse complement.
CACCTCCTCCATTGTATGAGTTTGAGTTCCATCTTCTTCTGGAATTAGGTCCTCAAAGCTCACAGCCTCAGTCATGGAGTGATCCATGTCTTCTTGCTGCTCGGTTTGTTGCTTCTCTCGAACCTCTTCGAGATCAACATTTCTCCCACTTGACTTTTTGGAAACAAACTCTTTTTCCAAAAAGACACTATCCCTGGCAACAAACACTTTGTGCTCGGTGGGATTGTAGAAGTAGTACCCTTTAGTTTCCTTAGGGTACCCTACAAAGAAGCACTTATCTGATTTGGGTGCGAGCTTATCTGCTAGTAAACATTTTACGTATGCTTCGCATCCCCAAACTTTGAGAAAAGACAAACTTGGAACTCTTCCGGTCCATAACTCATATGGTGTCTTTTCTACAGCCTTAGATGGAGTCCTGTTTAGTGTGAACATTGCGGTTGTGAGAGCATACCCCCAGAAAGATATTGGAAGATTAGCAAAACTCATCATTGATCGAACCATGTCCAACAGGGTCCTATTTCTCCTTTCAGATACACCGTTCATTTGGGGTGTTCCGGGTGGAGTTCGTTGTGATAATATCCCACAACTTTTCAAATGATGATCAAACTCTTGACTCAAATATTCACCACCACGATCAGATCGGAGTGCCTTAATTTTCTTGTCAAGCTGGTTTTCAACTTCATTCTGAAATTCTTTGAACTTTTCAAATGATTCAGACTTGTGCTTCATTAAGTAGATATAGCCATATCTACTCAAGTCATCAGTAAAAGTTATGAAGTATCTATACCCACCTCTAGCTTCTGTACTCATAGGTCCACATACATCAGTATGTATTAGTGCCAAGAGCTCAGTTGCCCTTTCACTTACCCCAGTAAAAGGTGACCTTGTCATTTTTCCCATTAGACATGACTCACATGTGTCAAATGATTCACAATCAATTGATGTCAAAAGTCCATCTTTATGGAGCTTCTTCATGCGATTTAAGCCTATGTGACACAATCGACAATGCCATAGGTAGGTGTTATCACCTGCGTCTGATTTTTGCCTTTTGGTACTTACGTTATAAATGCCGGATGTTTGATCCAAAATGTAGAGTCCATTACTCAACACAAAATCGGCATAAAAAATGTTATCTTTGAAAATAGACAAGCGTTGATCTTTGCAAGAATAATTGTAGCCTTCTAAATCCAAAACAGAAGCCGCAATAAGGTTTCTAGTAATTGACGGAACAAAATAACAATTATTAAGTTCTAAAACTAAACCAGAAGGTAAAGGTAGACTATAATCTCCAACAGCAAGTGCAGCAACCTTTGCTCCAGTTCCAGTTCGAAGATCTACCTCTCCCTTGGCCAAGCTTCTACGCCTTTTTAGCCCCTGCACATTCGTAATAATGTGAGAACCTGCACAGCCTGAGTCGAATACCCAGCTAGAAGCATTAGCCGATAGGACTTCTATAACATGCGTACCTGAATTGGAACTCACAGTTCCATTTTTCTTATCTTCCAGATACTTTGGGCAATTTCTCTTCCAGTGACCCTTGGTATGGCAGTAGAAACAATCATGGTCAGCAGCTACTTTAGCTTTCTCAGAAGTGTTCTTGGGTTGGGTAACTGGTTTACCCTTCCCTTTTGCATTCTTCTGCTACCCAGATGCCCCTTTCTTGAACCCTTTTCCCTTTTGGACCATCAAGATCTCCTTCTTGTTGCCCATAGTTAGATTTTGCTCAGCGGTCTTAAGCATCCCATGCAACTCTTCAAGCGTTTTTACAGCTCCGTTCATATTGAAGTTTAGCTTGAACTGAGCAAATCCATCGTGCAGAGAATGAAGTATGATGTCTGTAGCCAACTCTTGGCTATAGGGGTGGCCAAGTCTCTCCATGTTTTCAAAATGACCAATCATTTCAAAGACATGAGGACCAACTGGCTTGCCTTTCTCAAGTTTGCAATCAAGTATTGCCTTATGAGTCTCATACCTCTCCATCCTCGCTTGTTCCTGAAACATAACTTTCAAGGTGCGAATGATGGTGCAAGCATCCATCTTTTCGAACCTCTTTTGAAGGCTCGACTCCATAGAAGCCAGCATAAGACATGTGACAATCACTGACTTATCTCTGCTTTGTTTTTCCTGATCCTTCTCAGCTTGAGTAGAGGCATCAGTCAATTTTGGGATTGGGGTATCAAGTACACTCTCTTTTCCTTCAGACCTGAGAACAATTCTCAGATTTCTTTCCCAATCGAGGAAATTATTGCCGTTCAACTTATTCTTCTCAAGAATTGAACGCAAATTGATGATGGTTGGGTTATCGTTTCTGTTCATGATATCTACAACATAGAACATGCAAAATATGAATCATGTTTGTCATGCAAAAAGCTTAAAATTTGAACATGCTTTAAATGTAAATAAGCTAATGCCATTTTATCCATCAAATAAATTTCTCTTTGAATAAAATGATTCCAAGATCCTATTACAGATAAGACATTAGCGTGCTTTGGCACTACCCTAACTCTTATGTGACAAGGTAAGTAACTTTTACTAGTTATAACATTTATAACTCTTGGTTGATAGATCACATCTTATGTAAATCTATCCCATGCCTCAAAATCCAAAACTTTGTCTTTTGGTCTTTTGTTGAGTAGAACCAATTCAAGGCTATAAATCCCTTATATAGATTTACCCGTACTATCCCAAGGTCAAAGCATGGACACCTTGCTTTGGCAAAACCTATCCATCAAATTCCCAGGGCCTCATAGGTTATGAATTGGAAAGGCATACTCTCAATTTTCTTTTAAGGGAACTAGGTTTGTCATGCAAGTCTAATTATCAAGTGAACAAACAACATAATCAAACATGCAAGCATAAACCAAACACATGCACAAAAATAAATTGTGATCCTAGTATGGCCCCTAATGAAAAGAAAACCAAAAAGATAAATCTTCAAGGTTCTTCTAGCTTCTTGGATCCTCATCCTTGATTCTCCTTTTGGATCTCCATCCTAGAATCGCCTTTTGGATCTCCATCCTAGAATCTTGTAACATCTTCTTTTGTACAATGTATAAATAAATTTACTTTCAAAAATTAAATTACAAAAATACATAACGATACGCAGATCGTGTACAAAAATACATAACGATACGCAGATCGTATTTATATGCTACTTGGGCCATACTAGTCACCGCATGCAATAATATCAAATATTAAATAAATATTAATCACAATTAATATAACATCAAAATATTAATCAAATTAATATAAACAAGAAATAGAATATTAATCATATTAATAAACTATTTAACTCAAATCAATTAAATTATCTAATAAAATAACTAATTTAATATTTTTGATATTTAATTCAAATTTAGCAATCATATATATAGAATAAATTTTATGGTAACTATTACCTTGTATAATTGGATCGAATATTTTTATTAGGGATAAGATATCTACCATATCTAATTAAGGTAATTTAAGAGTTTACACTAAAATCATAAATATCTTCCATAACCCTAATTCCACCTCCATCGACTCCCACTTAAATTTTGTAACAATTACAAACTTTGACAATTGTAGGATTAAGATGGTAAGTTTTCATAAAACTTAAACTTTTGACAAATTAATATATGAATCAAATTCACATAAAATCTACCAATTACGTTAGGCATCAAAACAGTAAAATTCCCAATTTCTTAAATTCAAATCAACATCACTTTTAGTTTATACAAAAAAAAAAAAAAACATATCTTTTGTATAAATTATACAAATTGATTTAACGAAACAATTTCGAAATTAAACCAACTGTCGTACTGTACAATTTTCAATCAATTCAAGTTGTGTATCGGCTTTGCATGTCGGAAACACACAATTAATTGAAAATTTTAAGAAAGGCGTGCGGCGATGTTTATCGGAATCAAATTCCGAACTCGTTACATCCAATTAATTAAAATAAAAAAATTTAATCATACCACTTATTCCATATATCAAATATATTGCAAAATTGAATTAAAACTAACAAGAAAATCAATCGATCATATCAATTTATGCAAGAGGCTTTGATGCCACTGTAGGAAAATTAGATGCGCAGCGGAAGGGTAGAAAACTATTTTCTAACATCTAATTCGGGATCTCATGCATGAATTGATATGAACAATATAGAGGGGAAAAGTCGTACCTTTCTTGTGCGGAACCTTGATTCGAAATCAGCTTTGGAGAAAAGAGCCTCAAGCGCGACTCCTCTACTTGGTCCACACGAGCACGGGATTGGATCTCCTTGTCTCCGTTTGCTAGAACGAATGATCGAAGGATTGCAATTCACCCTACGAGTTAGGGATGCAGGCGATTTGTGGTGGGAGGAGATTTTGGAGACACGTATAATCCAATATCTGGTTAAGACTTATTCTCAATAAGTCTCCTTATATATTGTAGAAACTAGGTCAACTTATTCCTAATAAGTCACCTTTATCTTTTATCTTCTATCCACAAACTATATCAACAATAATAACTTATTATTATTATTAATCAATTATCCAATTCCTAATACTCTTTGTGTGTGACCTTATAGGACCTGAATAAAATAGCAATAGATTAAATATAATTTAATCTATAAATTGTAGTTGGCTTCTAGCAAAGCACTATAATTACCTAAATTATTCAGATTATAAATCTCCATTTTAATCCTATTATATCATTAGTATTTCACACATCAATTAAAGGACACCAATTCCTTCAAATTCTCCTTCAATATATGAATGGATAAGAAACTCATAGACATTGTCACCACTATGAAAACGTGATAATAGACACTGTCACCACTATAAAAACCGGGTCATAGACAATGTCACCCCTTTAAAAAAAAAATCATAGATACTGTAATCAAAGGGAATTCGCCCACAAAACCACCAAATGAGCTGTAATTAAAGTGTAAATTAAATTAAAACGTAATCTTTCTCACAAAGCCACTTTTATCTAATTCCACTGGGCAAATTTTTTAATCAAAGGGATCATCAGACAGTAACACATAAATCAATCTCCTATTCCTAGAGCTATATCCCTAATTGCTCCATCAGCCACTTTGATTTTTCTTTTAATTTTTGAATTTTGCTCCATCTTCTTCGATCTTCACTATAAGTCTATGTCAAATGCTCCACCATCATCAATTCCGTAACACATCTCTCAAATCCACTAAATCGATCCCTAATTAACAAGCATATTAACTGAATTCAATCCAGATCTGAACGAATTTGAACAAAAAATCCTCTTGAACTCAACCCCGGTCATCTCCTCGTCGGAGCTGCTGCGGGAGAAGCTAGGCGGATGGGACACCTTTGCAACCTTTGCACCACCTCCGTGGATGGCGGGAGTAGCTAGGCGGACCGGCGAACGAGGAGGGAGGGGGCGCAAGCTTCGTCCATCTATGGTCGTCACTGCCGTCTGTGGACGGGAGAAGCTTCTCGATTGAGGCGGCTGGAACGCAAATACAATGACGGAAGAAGGAAGGGTAGGGAAATTGGGAATTAAATCAAAAGAAGGATAAAGTTGGTATTATGGAAATATTTTCGACATTTACTAGCAAAGGTAAACTTAGGACAAATTGTAAATGGAGGCCTTTGGGTCAAATTTCTTCTTCCTAATTTACCGCACTACTCTAACTAGTTCCTAAAGTTCCGAATCTCCAAGAGTTGGTAAATTAACTTCATGTAAACTAGTTATTATAGAGTAATCCTATCAACTCCATAGATTTTAACTCCACTGATGTTTACTACACAACCATGGAAGTGCCGACGACCCCACTTGGAGGAGAAGTAATACTCATTTATCTTTAATTTCTGACCTCATATCTGCAACCTTTTCTTCTACAGGTAGAGGTAATGCTTGTCTGCAAGTGGTATAACAAACAGTTCATACTCTTGGGAAATGTTAGAATTAAGTAAAAAATGTCTAAACTCACCCTTCACTCAAATGTAAGTTTTCTACCTCTCTTGTTTAAACATAAACACCCTTATTCCAATCCCAAAATTAAATTTTATCTCTACCATCCACTGTTACAAATTCTCAAACAACCTTTAGCCCCACTTTTAAGCTTTGTTTCTTTATCAAATTTTGTTTAGAACTAATTCTTGTTTGTCAATATTTTTCCATATAGCAGCCTCAACTTGGTGACTTGCCTTCCGTGGTTGGATCTGTAAAGACCAGAATTCAATTAATATTTATAAAATATCCATAGGATAATCCGAATATTATCCTCCCTTGTGATTATGAAAACCCGGAAAATTTAAAATTTTTATGCCTAGCTTTACATGGATTTAATGATGGGAAAAATATACCCAAGCCACTTTTCTCGTATATTATAAACGTAACGGATTTTAACGCTTCGCGAGCTCGGGTTTTACGTTATGTTAAAGAGGTCAGCCGGCATATCTAAACCAATTCCCAACAAGGAGCTACCAACCCCATTTGATTTGGATGGAAACTAACTAGCTAGGCTCCTATTCTAGTTGAACCACCCCCATCACTTCCTTCCCATCACACCCATGCTTTAACTAAATGAGCCTCTTGCCTCCTCCTTCTCTTGATAAACTGACCCCAACATCTCAAGGAATCCATCCACATATGCCCTAGCCGGCACTCCCCTTGAAAACCCAAAGAAAAACCCCCCTCATCCATTGTAGGTCTTTTTTGGACACCTTGCACCAAAACTTGCATATCTCCCTCCATACTCATCCAAATTGAGCAAACTCGGTGGTCATGGATCCGTCTTAAACCCAGATTTTCATACTTATCTCAAACACAAAAATCCAAGGTCGTTTTTCCAGCCAAGGTCTTGCATCTTTGGAGCTTCAGAAGACTGTTTTTGAAGGGTCTTGAGAGTTTGACTTGACTTCTTGGTAAGAACCCTTCCTTTCTTTAAAAACTTAGTTTCAACATATGTTATAACTCTTTTTCTTCAAATTTGAGTAAGAATCTAAATCATGTTTTGGGATTTTTGGTGACAAAATGGCAAGGTGTTTGAAAGGTGTTCCGAAGGACTCCCGAGGGTGTTCTTGAGTCGTTTGTGTAGGATTCATCGAAGGTAATCCCTCATCCGCCTCCCCCTCTCTAGGAATAGATCTTGTGTGCATGGAAAGGGCTTAGGAAGTGGAGCCTCTATGTGTTTTTGGTTGCGTTTTGTAGCAAACGTCAAGAAACAAAATGGATATATATGCCTATGTAATTTGGACGTTATTTATAATCTAACAATCCGATCCGGCTGAAATCTTAATATGATGTTCATGGAAATGTAATATAACTGTTCTTCAAAAATGAGGGCGATCCAACGGTTCGATCAAGAGTTATTATAATTTTAGTAACTGGTGTTTATAATGACCTGATTAAAAAATTTGGTTAAGGGAATGCTAATAATATGGTTAAATATATGATGGCATAACCGAAACTTAGAGCATATAAAATACATAAATGAAGTATACCCATAACTTGGCTTATGATCCGATAAGAAGAAAATCGATTATGTGATAATACGATATAGATTATAGCTGGTTAAGCCCGGATCACTTAACCAAAGTGCATAATCTATAGAATCGTGAACCTCATATGGATGTATGTTGATTATTAGGTTGGGCACCATGCATTAGAATACCACCTAATGAGAGCTTAATTAAATTACTAGGCTCTCGTTGATTGGATCATTGGTTGCACATTTTATTGCTTGCTTATTCTCCGGACTCCAAGTAAGTCCCCTGGACTTACTCATGATGAATTTATGTGATACTCTTTGTCTTATCGAGAGTCTTCATGCATCACGCGACCTATTAACATGTTTAGGAATATAAACCGGTAATATGACGTAGGATGAACTTAGTAAATCCAACAAGTCATATGTATACTATATGTCTATGGTAGGACGACCGTCAAAATCTGAATAAATGACTTATACTCGATGGGACAAGGATGAAATGATGAAAGACTTATGATGAGAAAGAATGAGTATGTTTGAGAAGGATGAGTATACGTTTGAGAAGATATTATGATATGATGGTGATGATGATGATGATTATGATGATGATGATACGGGCTCTTGTGTGTTTATTTCGCATTTATATATATATACACACACACACACACACACACACACACACACACACACACACACACTTGCTTATGTGTTACATTTTAACATTCATGTAGTTTAAGTATGCCTCTTTATATGACATTGAGTGTGCATATTTCCGATGATTGACCCCGATTTATTTCTTGTTTTTAGATTCAGGTACCCCTTACCCGATATGACTTACTTATGTGGATGGTTGTCGAGACAGACCTTTTGGGACGATTAGAGCGAGTGAGACATGACTTACGCACTCTTTACTTCTCGCTTACTTTGATTTGGTTTTGACCCGGCTATGTCGCGGCGACTTTGATGTACGTTATTTCTGCACTTTATATTTTCGACTTGAAAATCATTTACACGATAGTACCTAGGACAGGTGAACGCCTCCAATGGGCGCCCGCATTTCTAGGGGTTCGAAATCCCCACTTTCGAAAACCATCGCTTCCGTTAAAAACAAATAACTTAACTAAATAACTCGTACTCGGTCGTAAGATCTAAAGCTCACGGAAGAATTCAAAACTCTTCTATAACGTTCCCCAAATAACCGGATCATCCGAACCTTATAAATCCTCCAAGTGGATTTATGGAGGCATATTCGGATATCCATACTTTTGGGTCGTTACAGGATCCTTACTCGTGCTTGGCCGTCACTGATTTCGAAACCAGAATCGCAACCATTGTCGATTTATGAGCCAACTTTGTCAAACTCAACAACTTTCATATGTCTTGCATGCAAGCCGTCTAAGCGCATCCAGATATCAAGAAAGAAACATGGTTCTAAGCTCCAGATGTTTTTATAATATTTTATCTATAATTGTACGTAATAATAGATTTAGGCTAGTTTTTTTTTCTTTTTGACCGGCGACCCTCTTTGTAGGGTCTTTCAAGTCATCTGTTGATGGCTTCAAGATCACTTTGTCGATATAATGCTTGTCTACTGTAAAAAATTTGTCTAAATCACGTTAATGAAGTTTAAAAGTTAGAATTAAGTAAAAAAAATGTTACAAATATTAGTTTACGTTAGAATTGTAAGGTAAAATGTTAGAATTAAATTTAGTGAAGTTTTTAGAAATGTATAAATAAATATTATCTATCTATCTATTAATCTATCTATTATCTATTATCTATTAATCTTCTATTAATTATTAATTATTAATTAATATTACTAATTCTGTTAGCATTTTGCTGACGTGTCACGCCCATAATTAAACTTGATTATTTTAATCAATTTCTCTTTTCTTATTGGTTGGTTATATTGTTGGAAATCTTTGATATATGTTTCCTTTTTTATTTTGATCTCACTCTTCTCCCTAATCATTTACATACATTGAACTTGAGTTGAATCTTGGTTGATTTATTTATAAAAATTGAAATTATGTATTTTCCATACTAAATCGATTACAATATTTAAATGCAATGAATATTTATTACGGAATGGCGTTCAAATAAAATATGCTACGAATTTTTTCATCCATTAAACAATTATACTATACATTTTAAAAAAAATAAGTATATAGATATATAGAATGACGTTCGAATAAAATATATAATTGAAAAATATTTTAAACAAATCCTGCGTCTTTAAGGCGCGGGTATTACACTTATAGTATATAATAAATATAAAAATTTGTAAAATAGAAAAACTATTGGAGTCGGAGTGAATTTTATAGAGATTTTGACATTTTGATTTTTATTTTTGAAATTTTTTACAATACCTTTTTCTTATTTATAAAAATATAGATAAAAATAATTTAAGTAATTCTTTATCATTACTATATAAAAGCCCAAGTTCCCCTTTACTATTCCTTAAGTATATTTACCTATTTGCCCTTCATTTCTTTTCTTTTTCTTCCCTTAGTTTAAGGTTGTTTTGGGTATTTCATCCTTTACCACTAATTCAATCACCATTTTTACAAAATCGCCGCCTCCTGCTTCCTCACTTATGTCTTCCGACTTCCACTCTTGCTGTCTCGCCACGACGCCATCTATCTCAACTCCTTCTCTGTCGACCGTCTCTCTCTCTCTCTCTCTCTCTCTCTCTCTCTCTCACAACTATCAATCCTTCCGCTCGCTCCCTTTGGGCTTTTGTACAGTTAAGCCGCCGGCGAGCAAGTGAGTTGTGAGGAGGGCGGCGCTGCTGAATGCTCTTTCGCCCAGGAAGGTATGTCTTTGATTTTTTCTTTTAAAATTTCAGTAATTTAGGGTTGAGATTTTTGAATTTGGGGATTTGATTGGATGGAAATTTCAAATTTAGGGTTAGTTTTTTAAGTAATCGACAATTAAATTGGAAAATTTAGGAATGGAATTTAGGGTTTAGGTTTTTTATCGATCAACTTGTGAACTGCTATCACTCTCTCATCGATTTGTATGGTTTTTGGTATCTTTGTTTAGTTTAAGCACCAAAAAGGATCTGAATCAAGGATCCCAAACCGGTTAATTTGAGATCAGATTCCAACGCAAGTCAGAATTCCCGTAACTCTGAATTTTCTGAAATACCCATTTGCCCCACTTCATTGTTTGACACTGATTTTTTTCTGTAACAAACCCTTTTGCTGGATTAGAGGAATTCATTCCAAAAATGCATGTTGGGATTGTTGAGGTTTTGAGATTTTGTTTCAGATTTGGAAATAGGTTTTTGTTTGCTGAATTTAAGATCAAACATGGTCATTTAGGGGGCTGCTGAATTACTCAATTGTTGTTCAGTTTGCATAGTTCATAACAAAAATGGAAGTGATTAAATGAAATTAGGGATTTTGTTTGTTTTAATACTGGTAATGATACCTTTCATTGAGAACTCTCATGATAATGACTGATAAGAAATTATTTAGGAGTATGAATTAGGAGTACAAGAATAAGGGTGATCTCCTTTTTGTCTAACATTCCTGATAATTTGCAGCTTATCAGAATGTTTTGATATATGCAACTTACTTGGTGATAGGGATGACGACCCTTGATCAATATTGTTTTCATGATGCAGAGTATATATTCTTTCCTCACATATGTACGTGCACTTTTTAATTTTTATTGCCTCCACTCAATTTCTTGCACTTCTTACATAAATCATCAAGCTCATTCATTCAATGTGTTTAATTGAATGGTATAAACCTTTCCCTTTTTTGAGTTGGTCCTTTCATGGTTCATTGTGTTTTCATTCATTCAGTTAACCAATGTGCAACCTTGATGTGACAAATTACTGCAAGAACAAGGAGTGTGGGAAACACACCCTGCACAAGGTGACTCGGTACAAGAAGGTTCAGTTCTAATTTCTATTTCTAAACCAACTCTAAGGGCATATTTTATGTTCCAAGTTAATTTTTAGTTTGCTTTTTATTGAATTTTTAAGCATTGCTTTTCCTTTATATAACAGGTTAAGACCACCAAGAAGATTGTGCTGAGGCTTTGGTGCCAGTCCTGCAAGCACATGTCTCAACAATCAATCAAGGTTAGTATTGACATTCACTTTCCTCTTAGCTCATATATTTGATGTATGTTAACCTATTTCCTCTTATTTCGTACTTTGTAATCATATATCTTTGCAGAGGTTATGATCTGAACATATATCTTTGCAGAGGTTGTGATATGAAGAGGATAAAAGCTTGCTACTGTTTTTTATTTCTGTTTTAAATCGATCAATTGATTCTTCTTTTTGGGCACCTTAACTCAAACAATACAATGCAAATGATATTGGGTCTAAAATAAGATCATGAAACTAAATCTGGGTTGTTACTTTAAGCATTCCAACAAGTAGTAAGTAAACAAATTTGATAATTTGGGGAATTCATTGCGATAATTTGGGTTCTAATATACAATAGCAAGTGCTCTCTTTGACCATCCTTTTCATAATAAGTCTACCGATGGGTTCTTTTTTTTTTTTTTTATGAATTGCCTTTTCTCTCTTGTGTGTTTGCAGTTTTTATTCGCAATGTCATGGAAGGTTTTTCTCTCAACTGCTTATGAGTTCATCTCCTTGTTAATTTCTGGTAAGGCTCCTCCATTTCATAGATTGTCTGATTTTGTTATCTAGGTTGTGATTTGATGGCTTTGATTTGATCTCCTTCTGGCTATTGCGGGTTGCATTCAAGGTATTTGATGAATTTCCCAAATGAGATTGTGTATTTGTGTTTTCTGCTGGGGTAATCCTTTTTAAGTGTGGACACATTTTCTCTGTTTGATTTGGCAAATTGCAGAAGTTGGACAAATATCTCAATTGTTCTTTTGTAATAAGGTCCCTCTGAACTTGATTAATGAGTGGTGATAAAGTACAAGTTTGTTTGTTTGAAAGAACCATTGGTTTTTGTTCTGTTGCTTCTCAACAAGAAGTTACCAAATTTCATTTGAGGGAACATTGATCAATTTAAAGAATAAAAGCTGAAATTATTATCTTGATGTAAATTTTAGGGAAATTTTTTATTGGGTAATGAGTCTTCCTTTTTGACTTCGTAACTGAGCAAAACACATCATCCCCCTGGGCTATCATTTTGCTTGTTACATATCAGGCAAAGTATTCATTTGATTTTAGCATTTCAATGTTCACAAAAATCCAATGAAAATCAAGAAAATGTAGTTTTATATGTGTGTATCGGCAAATTGGTACAGATCTTGGAAAGTATCATATCTGAAATTTTAGTTAGTGATTTTTTCAGATGGGTAGATGTGATAAGGAGATGCCTGGATTCCCCGTATAAATAGCTAGATGTAATGATTCTTTTATATCCAAACGGGTAGTCTTTGTAACATCTTAGACTTTGCAATTGTTAGCTCCGCTTGATAAGTTTTATAATTGTATCCTTCTGACTATGAGTTGGGATCACGATTAGAATCTCCCTTTTTGTATCAACAAAAACATATTTCGACTCTTTTTTTATTCTTTCCACAGTGTAACTTACAATACCAATTCTCATATACTCATATTATATTATACCCAAATATATTAACATCATTTTCACTTCCACATTACTTTTATCTTTCGTTGCATTTTTTATTAGTATCCATCTTTTAACTTCTTCTTCTTCTCTGGTTTAGTTAGCCTAACCCAAATTTCCCCCTATTTTTAATTGAAATCCCCTCTATCACTCTCCTTTACTAAGTTTAGAGTTTCTCCATATTCGACTGGTTGTGCGCGAATGGCAATGTACCACATCACTACTACTTGCTCCCGCTCGTCAATTGGAGACAACAAAGAATAAATAAAATCACCTATTATTTGGTAAAAGAAGCTATCGGTGAGCAAGTGAGGTGTGAGGAAGGCGACACGAATAAATTGTCTTTTTAGAGAATGTATGTTGATAGATTACATAGGTCTCCTATTGTATAGTGGGCTGAAAACCCGTTAAGGCCCAATACCTTGTAACCTATATATATGTTATATCAATGAATGGAAACCCTCAAGGAGGACATTACAATCAATCTCATGATCTCACATGGTATCAGAGCGGAAAAGCCAAACGGCCCGACTCTCGAATCCTGGGCTAGCTAAAAGGAGAATGAGATGCTAGACCCGTTGTCCAAGTGTCAACTAGAGGCGAAAGACGACCCTAGTTGCACTTGCGGGGGCGTGTTGAGAATGTGAAGATACAAAGTGTCCCACATTAATTATACAAACAAAGAAGCCATAACATATAAGCTAGTGGGTTACTCCTCCTATTGCCAATTGGTTTTAGGATGGAACCCCGCTCGGCTTATGTTCTAGGCTATTAGCGCAAGGGCGCACGTGTGCACACGACCCCCGGTCCCGAGTCCTAACGGACTTTAGTATGGTATCAGAGCCTAAGATCCAAGAAAAAAAAAAAAAAAAAACCCTAAATTCTTTCTTTCTCTAAACCTAGCCGCCACCTCCTTCTCTCTCTCCTCGCCGCCGCCCTCCCACCGTCGGCCCCCCTCCTTCTCTCTCATCGTCGCCGCCCTCCCACCGTCGGCCCCCTCCTTCCCTCTCCTCGCCGCCGCAATCCTACCGTCGGCCAACCCATAGCGCGCCCGCGCCAACCACTAGCGCGCCCGCGTCATCCCCCTGCGCGCCCACGTTGCCCACAGCGCGCCCGCGTCACCAGCTCTTCTCCCTCTCCACGCCGCCCTTAGCCCTCTCTTCTCGTCCCCATGGCTAACCCACAACCTACCGACCCCATTAAGCCGCCCTACCATTCCGCCCTAACCATCTCCAACATCAAAAATTGCATCCCTATCATTCTTGATCATGAGTCCAGTACCTATACCATGTGGTCGCACCTCTTCACGACCCATGTTAAGGCTCATAAAGTCCTCCACCACATTGACTCCTCCGCTAACCGCCCTGCAAGCGAAGACGACGATCTCTTCTCTCAACTTGACACCATTGTTCTTCAATGGATCTTTAACACCATCTCAAAAGATCTATTGACCACTATCCTTGACCCCAAAGACAACGCCTTGCAAGCTTGGAAGAAACTTCAGGATCTCTTTCAAGACAACAAGTCCACCCGTGCTGTCTATCTCGAGCACGAATTCTGATATTATTCATAGTGATATTTGGACATCTCCTGTGCCTAGCAAGGAGGGTCATAAGTATTACCTTTTGTTTCTGGATGATTTTACACACTTCTTATGGGTTTTCCCTTTGCACTTTAAATCTCAAGTGTTCCCTATCTTTGCCAAATTCCATGCTTACATTAAAACACAGTTTCACACCTCTGTCAAGTGTTTCCAATGCGACAATGGCCGTGAATTTGACAATAAAGATTTCCACACTTTCTTTAATACCAATGGGATCTCCTATCGCTTATCCTGCCCCTACACCTCGCAACAAAATGGCAAAGCCGAACGAATCATCCGCACCATCACCAATATGATGCGCACTCTTCTCTTCCACGCATCCATTCCACTCCCTTATTGGCCTTACTCCTTGGCCACCACATGCTACCTCCTCAACATTCTCCCTTCCACCACCCTCCACCATCGCTCACCGTTTCAGGCATTGTATTCTGCTTTGCCCATATATGATCACCTTCGTACATTTGGTTGCTTATGCTTTCCCAATCAAGCATCCACCGCCCCCCATAAGCTTCACCCTCGCTCTACCCCTTGTGTCTTTCTTGGCTACCCGTCTGATCATCGCGGTTATATTTTCCTTGATATCAAGACTCACAGGATCATTCTCTCTCGCCATGTCACCTTTGATGAGTCGCGATTTCCCTTCGCATCTCCCACACCCCCTGTGTCGTCGTCAGAGTCTGAGTCACCATTTCCTCACTTCATTCTTTCCCAGAGCTCTCCCGGTGCTCCTGCGTCTCCCCCTCCCCCACCTCCCTCGTCACCCCCCACAACCAGACCTCACACCCGCAGCGTCTCCGGTGTCTTCAGACCCCGACAGATCGTCTCCATGACCACCGACCATCACCCCGCCATACACCCCACATCCCCTACGCCAACATCCCTGCCCCAAGATGGCGCGCCCACGCCCCAAGCAGGCGCGCCCGCGCCCTAACCTGGCGCGCCCGCGCCCCGCCCTGGCGCGCCCGCGCCCCGACCTGGCGCGCCCGCGTCCCCAGCTGGCATGCCCGCGTCCTTCGCCTCTCCTGCCCCCATCCTTCCCGACTCCCTTTCCCCCTCTGCCTCCACCCAGACCTCCCTCTCCCCCGTTCCCACCTCCCACAAAACAGCCCTCCTAGACCCGAATTGGCAGGCGGCTATGCTCGACGAATACAGGGCCCTTACGAAGAATGGTACTTGGGTTCTTGTTCCTCGCCCTCCTGAGGCGAACGTCATTCGCTGTATGTGGCTCTTCCGTCACAAGTTCCGCTCTGATGGGACATTGGAGCGCTACAAGGCCCGTCTGGTGGTGAACGGTAGATCTCAGCAGGCAGGTATTGATTGTGATGAGACCTTCAGCCCTGTGGTCAAGCTGCCACTATCCGAGTGGTCCTGAGTCTGGCTCTGTCGCGCAACTGGGGCATCCATCAGCTAGATGTCAAGAACGCCTTTCTGCATGGTCATCTGAATGAGACGGTTTACATGTTTCAGCCTCCGGGGTTTGCTGATGCTGAGCGTCCAAAGCATGTCTGTCTCCTCAAGCGCTCTCTGTATGGTCTGAAACAGGCTCCACGGGCATGGTTCCAGCGGTTTGCCTCTCATCTGCTCCGCTTGGGTTTCACTGGCAGCCGATCGGATACGTCTCTGTTTATCTATCGCAGAGGCTCGGACTTGGCTTTCCTGCTGCTCTATGTCGACGACATCATTCTCACCGCCTCTTCTGATGCTCTTCGAACGTCCATCATCTCGAGATTGAGTGCCGAATTCGCCATGTCTGATCTGGGTCCGCTATCTTACTTCTTGGGAGTTGCCGTTCAGCGGCATGCGTCTGGTCTGTTTCTCTCACAGAGTAAGTATGCTGCTGAGATTGTTGCTCGTGCTAAGATGGTCAACTGCAATCCCGTCGCAACCCCAGTCGATACATCCAACAAGCTCAGTGCTCATTCGGGTCCTTTGGTTGATGATCCAACACTGTACAGGAGCCTCGCTGGTGCTCTTCAGTATCTCACTTTCACCAGGCCTGATATCAGTTACGCCGTCCAGCAGATCTGCTTGTTCATGCATGCCCCTAGGGAACCCCATTTTCAGGCTTTGAAGCGGATCATTCGGTACATCAGCGGCACCCTCGAGCTCGGCACCACCATCACTCCTTCCTCTAAGCTTGATCTTGTGGCATACACTGATGCGGATTGGGGTGGTTGTCCAGACACACGTCGCTCCACGTCTGGTTACTGTGTCTTCCTCAATGACACTCTTGTGTCTTGGTCAGCCAAACGTCAGTCCGTCGTGTCTCGCTCGAGCGCTGAAGCCGAATACAGGGGTGTTGCCAACGTTGTCTCTGAGTGCTCTTGGCTCCGCAATCTCCTGCTTGAGCTACGATGCCCCTTACAGAAGGCCACCCTGGTCTACACTGACAACGTCTCCGCCGTCTACCTGGCTAGCAACCCAGTCCAACATCAACGCACGAAGCACATTGAGCTTGATCTCCACTTCGTCAGGGACAAGGTTGCCATTGGACATGTCCGCGTTCTACATGTCCCGTCCTCTTATCAGTACGCTGATATATTCACCAAGGGTTTACCTAGACAGTTATTCATTGATTTTCGTTCCAGTCTCACTGTACGAACCCCTCCCGTTTCGACTGCGGGGGTTTGATAGATTACATAGGTCTCCTATTGTATAGTGGGCTGAAAGCCCGTTAAGGCCCAATACCTTGTAACCTATATATATGTTATATCAATGAATGGAAACCCTCAAGGAGGACATTACAATCAATCTCATGATCTCACATATGTCTTTGATTTTTCTTTTAAAATTTCAATAATTTAGGGTTTAGATGCTTGACTTTGGGGATTATGTTTTGACGGTTATTCTAACAATAATGATTTTTTTTAGGAATATGGTACAAAGCTTGGAAGGTTTAGGCATGACATTCACCTTTGTAAGTACTCTTATTCTTATGAACTGTGTTTTTTTTTTTTTTTTATGTTTCCTTATTGTTCGTGAGAAAACTTAAATACTTCATTGGAGAAAACATTAATCTTGACTTTCTTATTGTTGTATTTCTTCCTGCAATTGTGTTTGATAGCTCATTTTCAATGTGCAGTTTATTCTCGATGTTTTTTTTAATCTTATTAATTGAGATTTTCATTAAGCATTCATTATCTATAAACAAGGAGCGAGAGCTAAAGCTTATTTTTAAGCTACTGGGATTTTGATATAATTGGACCTAGAGCTATAATGATAAAATAGTTTTTACTTTCTTCAAATATATTTCTTCTTATTATAACTTGGTTTATTTGGTCAAACAAGGTTAAGAACAAAACATTTCTGCATTTTCCTAAGAAATACATGTTCAAATGCATCAACTGAAGTCAATTATTGAATTTTATTACTTGCATGCAAGAAACCTGATTCAAAGTTGGAGGTCCCACCCATTTCATCCAAATGCAATAACTACCAATCCTCCAGGCTCCAACATATGGTTAGAAATGAATTTAATCACCCAACTTCCGAGCAGTGGGTTATCTTGAATATTGCTCGTATGATTTCCACTAATCGATGTCATTGTCCGCAAAAGAGGCTATATTTCAAAATGTCATTGCCTGCAATTACATACCTTTTTTATGAAATTTATACTAATCCTTCCTCAATTATTTATTTGGCTTATCTACGTTTTGTATTGTAGTGAAATCAATAAGAAACAAAAGAGGTTGAGTGGAATGAGATGGAGGGATAAAGGTGAGACTAAAGAGCTTGGTGTTGTTTCATAATGAATCTTTTGTTTACTAGCTACGAGATTTCAATATAGCATGTGCCATGTGTAGTTGCAAATATTGTATGCTTTTGTTTTTTTTATTACTTACTTTAAGTGAGACATTATTGTACAAATTTGTCCGTTAAACTTATGAAGTTATTTTAGATTGTTTGAAAGTGTATCCGAATTATACAGATGATAACACCGCGCGCATTTGCGCGCGGTTAATGACCTAGTATATATAAAAGCGAGAGTTGATGTATGAAAATCTATTGGTCCACCTATAACTAATTTATCAAATTATTTCATAAAATCTTAATTAAAATATAATTCTTATTTCCTAAATTAATAAAATAAAGATTTTCTAAAAATTATTTTCGGTTTAGCCCGTTAGGTCAAATTCTTCCATTAATTCATCCAGTTCACTGTCAAAGCACCATAGCACTGATTTGTATATGCAATTAAAACATCAAGTCTACTCCGTAACATATGTCCGGCAAATGTTTACATCTCAATCTTGAGGTAGTAACTTCTATCTTCTGTTTGGGCAATTAATGGTGCAATCAATTCATTCTTTGAAGTCAGTTGCTTATCCTCCTAGTCTTCAGATGTGTGCAGTTTCAAATATTAATTTGTTTTTGACTATAGAGTAATTTATCTAATTTGTCCGGATCGAGATTGAGCCTGATCGAGGTCGGACCTTCAGCTTCTAAGGATATAGGTTATGCAGTTCGAGGAAGGTATTGAGAAATTTTGGTTAACGGGAGAGAATAAGAAACATATATCGTGCCATCGTGGCCTTCTTCTCCACCGGTGCACAATCAAAATGGAAAGGGAGAAGAATGTGGCCAAAAGGGAGGGATTGAAAAAGAATAAAGAGATCGAGGTTATTTTAATTTTTAATTTAGGAAATAAGAATTATATTTAATTAAGATTTTCTGAAATAATTTGATAAATTAATTATGGGTGGACCAATAGAAATTGTGTAACATAGAGAGTTACATCGTGGGTTATAGACTTATAGGTGATCCGAACCGCTTCAAAACAAGAATCAAAGAAGCAGAAAGAAACGGGTAAAACCAGACCCATGCTTGGGGCGGTGCAAACGGCCCAACAGAACAGGGCCCCAAAAAAATTGGGGCCCAATATCGTTTTAAAGATAAGTTATATAATATATATATCTTCTATTAAGTACAACTGAACTCCTTAAAAGTCCCTCAAACACCCGTGTTCGATTCTCTTCAGCTCATTTGTTTTTACTTCCAAACCGGCCCTTCTCATTACTAATTAATTTTTACCATCCAAACAGGGCTATAAAGAGAAATTTATTATTTACCATTCAAACAAGTTTTTGGACCAAACTTGTGCTCGCCCTTCTCATTCCCCTTCTCTAAGAAGCTATAAAGAGAAATTTATTATTTAATTGTTGGATTTAAACCATTTCTCATTTTCATTGGGATAAACTCACAACAAATAAATTAGTAAATTGTTAGAAACTTTTTTTTATCCTAAAAAACTGATTAATAAATTAAATTATCACCTTGTTTCTAATTTTTTATTTGATAATTGAATAGTATTATAATATATTTTGTGGATCGATTTATTAAATTAAAAAATAGTCTATGTAGTTCCTTTATCTAGTACTCCCTCCGTTAATTAAAATATATCATTTTATTATTTATTTACATTTTTTAGGAGCTAAAAACTAGTATAAAATATCAGCTTCTTAAATATTTTTTTTGTAATAATTTATTACTTATTTCTAATAAGTATGAGTTTATAAAAAATCATTTAAATTGATATTTTATATGATTTTTATCATAAAAAATATACGTAAACAGTAAACAACACGTCTTTTTTTTAACGGATGAAGTATAACTACTTAGAAAATCTAAATTCATTGATACTATAAATAAAGCCTATTTACTTTTTTGTTTAGCACCGGTCCCCCAAAAAGTATTTAGAAAAGAACGAGTAGACTCCCCCCCACCCCACCCCACCACCAACTTCATATTGCTAAACAACGGCAAACGTTCTTCCACGTATCTTCTAGAAGAATTCCAAAATCCAAAGAGCTCCCACTATCGCACAAAAATAAAAACTCATCCGCTAGTTTATTGGACCTTTTGATTTCGATAATATAAAGTTGAAAATGAAATAAATATAAAATTTTAGTTTAATTAGCTTTTGGAATGAGAGTTTTTCAACAGCTACTCATCGAAGCTTTTCGGAACTTATGATTTTCTATTCACAGGTTTCCATCATTTACTCCAACCGCTAGGTTTACCAAACATCATACTAGCTTATTAACATATATTTAACACAAATATTCCATCAGCTTCAGCTACCCATCAGCTTCAGCTACCCTATCCGCTAGTATTTTGCCAAACGGAGCCTAAGTGTGTTGGTTTTTACTCACCAAAAAAAGTGTGTTGGTTTTCAAATTATACTCTCTCCGTCTCAAAATATAACTTAATTTTATCAAAATACATCATCTCTGCTCTCTTTTTAGTTAACGTAATTTTTTTAGATTTAATCATTATCAATTAACCTATTTTTTAGATCTAATCATTACTCTTGTTTTTACATCACCTCTGCTCTCTTCCTTACAAATAAATAAAAAAAAATACTATAATACCAAAGTATCATTACACTTAACCTACTTTTTACATCTAATTATTACACTTAACATACTTCTTAATTCTGGTACTTAGTTAAAAAAAACAGGTATTTTGAGACGAATGGAGTATTATTTTAGAATGTTAATATTTTATAAAAAAATTAACTTTTTTTTTGAGAAACATAAAAAAAAAATTAACTTCTTAATTAACATATAAAGCAGGCTTTTGCCAATAAATGTCAATCTTAATTAACTTCAAACCTTCTATTCTATACTTTAAAATTAGAGGGAATGGTAACAAATGACCTTTGATCCGTTTCCGTTTGCTAAACTAACCCCTGCAAAAAACAATTGCAGAGGGTCATCATATCTGCCGGTAAGAGACCGATGGCAGCCGGTGGAGAGAGAAAAAGTAAAAGGCATTTATTGTCTTTCACTTTCACCCACCAAAACCTCTTTCTCTCGTCCTTCAATCTCAAAAAACCCAAAACCTTTAACCTTATCAGATCTTGAGAGAAAGAAGAAGATGGATGACAGTGAGGGGTGGAATTGAAGGAGAATGGTGGATCTCCATGCTCAGAAGGGGGGAATTGAAGGACAAGAGAGGAAGAATCGAAAGAAGAAGGTGACATGGATGTGGGCGGCGATGGCTCCGGCGGGTGCTGGGAGAAGGCGTCAATTGCAGAAGATCGCTTGATGAACTCCAAGCAATCGGCAATGGCCTCAGCGTAGAAGGAGTTAGTCTGGCGCAGAACATCTTCGCCGCCGGATCTCCCCGCGTGGTGAGCGGAAATTCAGTCTTCGTCACGCACAGATCTAGATTAACCCTCTGGTGCTCAGAGGTATCGTCGGAGTCCGGCATGGAGTGACCAATCCTGGTGCGAAGCTCCGGCACGGCGCGGATGGCGCCGCCGCGGAGCACGGTCTTGACGGCGACCTGACAGATGTGCCAATTGCCCGTCCACAAGAGCCCGACGGAGCCACTCACCGGATTCACCGTGCGGCTGCAGGCCTCGTACAACAACGACTGGAATAGAGCTGTTCAAGAACAGGACCAGAGTCAGCAAAGATTGAATCTTTCTAAAAGACGGAGATTCAGAAATGAAGATTTTGATTTAGCGAAGAGTCGTACAAGAGAGAGAGTGCAGCGTTGAGATGATCAGAGCTTGGGGCGAATCTGAAGACTTGAATGATATGTTAATACGGAGTAACAGTTTATGGAGGCAATTAGCTGACAAAGACTGATATTGGGAACCAATTTGGACCCAGTTTGGTAAATTACATTTACATTTACCATTGCCAACCTGCAGATTGAAATTCTTGGATTATCATAGATTCATTGTATTTTCAATTTAGAATATTCATATAAATGAGGAATTCATTTCGAACAAGTCTCCATTTTCCGGATTCGGTTTTACCTCCGGGAGATTCAGAGGATGTGTATATAATTTTCTTTCAATCGGTCTTTTACTTAGATTCTTCTGTCAAGAATCGATCTTTTAAATTTCATTCCTTAGGTTACTCTTGAGGAGGAAGTATCTGAAGTGTCACATTAGATACATAGCTTACACACTGTATGACAAGGGCCATGATTTTCTTAAGTCATCCATGAGGGGTCTAAATCTGGGTTCTTTGTGCAATAAACCACAAGATGGTGAATTTCGAATGTGGCGTGGGTAAAGAACATACCGGCATTGGCCTCTATGTTGTTACTGAATACGGAGTACTGATCACCATAAGCGGCCTTGCAAGTTTGTGAGCCTTTCATTCTGTCATTCCACTTGATGTATATATATATCCACAGTGACTTGCAATTATGTGAAAACGTACAACAATCGGTCATGTTTCAAACTATCACATTCAGGATTGCCCCTAATTTCATACTGTCATTAATTGCCCCTAATTTCATTCCAAAGTCCTTTGCAATCTACCGTATTACAATAAAGAAATAAAGACGGACGAATTCAAGCTATTGCCCCTAATTGCCCATTAATGCTGAGGTTGGATGATAACATGAGCATCTCAGAAGACATGGAAGAAGATGGAGATGAGGAAAATGTATAGGAAAATGTGTAATCTATTAACGTGTCAAGTAAATTCAATTTTTTGTCTCGTACCGTATAAGAATATATTAACATGAGTGATAAGTAAAACAGTTCACGTGTCATGTAAAAAAACTCATCTGTCATGTAAAACAATTCACATGTCAAGTAAATAATTGACGTGTTAAGTAAATAATTCACGTGTCAAGTAAAAAAATTCATGTGTCAAGTAAAATACATTATGTGTCATGTAAATCTAGTATGGGTGACATGCAAATTCAATATTGGTGACGGGTAATTATATGCTGATCCGGACCTTTCTAATTGACCTACCTAATGTCTTAAATTCCTTCTGAATTGACATGCCTAATGTACTGAAAATCATGTTTGGATGAACTTTAGCATTGTGAAGCTGGGTATTTTATTGAATTTAGAATGATATAATGTTTAGATTTAGCCATTTTGTATTAGGTGATGAATTCAGATTAAAGGATGATGCATGAGTTCTTAGCATTAACCTTACCAACATATTTAGCGCATCTTTTCTATTGAACTTGTGTAATGGAAGTAACAAGGTTAACCGACTTTAAATAGGCGAAAATTGTGATGCTATTAATGAAAGAAAATAACATGACAGGTAATGCTATTAACATGACAGGTTATACTGTTTAACATGACTGGTCATAACCTTTAACATGACAGGTAATGCGAATCGATCATCTTCTCCTTAATGAAAGAAAATAACATGACAGGTAATGCTATTAACATGACAGGTTATACTGTTTAACATGACTGGTCATAACCTTTAACATGACAGGTAATGCAAATCGATCATCTTCTCCTTAATGAAAGAAAATAACATGACAGGTAATGCTATTAACATGACAGGTTATACTGTTTAACATGACTGGTCATAACCTTTAACATGACATGTAATGCGAATCGATCATCTTCTCCTTAATGAAAAGAGAGGAAAAAGTGTTCGGTTTCGATAGAATACTGTGTAAATTCGTCCACAGGAAAAAGTGTTCGGTTTCATATGCAGATGAGGTTCATTCAATATTGTAATATAGTATGAATGATCAAAATTTGTTTTTATTACCACAAGTGTTATCATATATATGATGCATGATCTTTGGCAATTTCGCATTTAACATGTTGTTTTACTAAAAAATGTACATTGTCTATGAATTACAAGTTCGAATTTCCCATAATTACGAAATGTGCGAACCACTTGACCAAAAAAAAATAAAAACGTGCGAACCACATACTCAATTCCTCGCTATGTACCATAAGCGTTTCCAAGTGCATCATAAGTCACACAAAAACGCACCGGTCAGTTGACCAAGATGCACATAGAGCATTGTCATGTCAAAACTATTAACTATCATGTCAAATGTATTACTTGACAGGTTAAAAGCATTATATGTCATGTACATTGTCGTTGAATGACATGTTCGAATTTCCCATAAGTACAAAATTCGTTAACTACATATTGAATTACAAAAGCCGGAGCATAAGCGTCTCCAGGTGCATCATACTTGATACCAAAAGACACCGGTCATTCGACCAATACGGACATGGGTCGTGAAGAACACACAAGGGGAGATGAAGAGCTATTCACGATGCACTTACCATTTTTTAGAGAGAAATTCATGGAGCATATTTTCCCATTACACTAGCAAAGTAGCAAGATTGACAAAGATTATTCAATGGCACACACACAGGATTCACGGGAAAGCCTAATTATACTAGCAACGTAGGAAAATTGGCAAGTAAATATTAACTAGTGTCATGTACAAACGCTGAGGCTGGAATGTTGACATAAACGGGTGACATGTATAAAAGCTGATGGCAAAACGTGAGTTATTTTTTCTAAAAAAGTTGGTTGCTTTTTCTCTCTCTTTCTCTCAGCATTTTCTGAAAAAGTGGGTTGCTTTTTCTCTCTCCTCCTCTCATTAATTCCCTGTCTCATATGCTTTTCTTTTTCCCTTTTTCCTTTCCTCTCTCATCTCTCTCTCCCTGTTAGCTTTTTGTCCAGTTGTCTCCCATAATCTCACCTGTTACCGGCTACACTTGTAAGCGGATATCCGCTTTTAGCAAATTTTTTCCGGATGGGGTTAGTTGTGCAAAGGTCATCACCCAAGAGGGTCATTTTAGCAAATTTGCCTTAAAATTAACAAATATCTCCTCAACAATTAGAAAAAAAACTTTTAGATTAATAATAATAATAATAAAAATATCTATTTAGATTAACCATTTTAAATTTAATAATATAAATCATATTATATCCTGTAAATTTGCATAAACGTCATAATTTTTTTGAAAAAAAATTCAATAACCCTGTACAAATTAAGAATAAAAAATAATATAAACAAATAAATAACTAACTATAAAAGAAGCCAATTAAAGTTCCACCCATTAGTACGTACAAGTACAAAAAAGATTATTATCTATTTTTTAGATACTAATAAGTCTATAATCTCCCCTATTAAAAATAATAAATAAATAAATATAAAATGATCCAATAATAAGTCTAGAACCTATCCTAATAATAATATAAAAAATATCTATTTGGATTAATCATTTGAAAATTAAAGTTATAAATCAAAATATATACTCTGTATCATATAAATTTTCATAAACATGATCATTTTTATTAAATAAATCAATATCTTAAATTATAAGAATGAACTTATAGAAGAGTTTTTTTTGCCCAATAAATATATTAACTAAGAGTTCGTTTGGTTAACAATTGAAAAACCCAGGAAGTGAAAAAACCCAGGAAGTAGGATAAATACATGTGTTTGGTTATAATTTTTTTCTTTCAAAATCCCAGGAACTTGAATTCCCAGGAATTCCAATTCCTATGAAATGGGGGAATTTAACTTACCTAGGGTGGACTAGGTAAGTTGAACTTCCACCATTTTGTGTACAAAATCACCACTTCCACCATTTGAAATTCCTATCATTTAAAAACTAACCAAACATCTTTTTTCAATTAACCGGAAGTACAATTAACGTGAATTAAATTCACGTGAATTAAATTCACGTGAATTAAATTCCTGGGAATTGCACTTCCCACGTTCAACCAAACGAGGCCCACTGTCTCCTAAACAATTAGAAATAACTTTTAGAATAAAAATAATAACAGTTTATCTATTTAGATTATCCATTTTAAAATTCATATATCGTTTAGATTTGGATAAATGTCAATTTTCATTATGAATTCAATATCTGAAATTATAAGTATGGACTTATAAAAGATATTTTTTTTTACCCAATGAATTCATTAACTAAGGGTTCGTTTGGTTGGCAATGGAAAAACACAGGAAGTACAAATACCCAGGAAGTAGCTAAAATATATGTGTTTGGTTGAATTTTGTTCCGTAGAAAAACCCAGGAATTCAAATTCCTCCGTATCAAAGGAATTTAACTTACTTACCCCCCTAGGTAAGTTGCAATTCCCCCATTTTCTATTTAAAAAAAAAATCCAATTCTCCTATTTAATCCTCTAAAATAAAAAGTTAACCAAACATATTTTCACAATTTCCGTGAATTAGACTTTCTGAGAATTCAATTCCCTTGAAATAACTTCCCGGGAATTTCAATTCCCACATTAAACCAAACGAGCCCTAAATTCCTTCTCAACAATTAGTAAATGCTTTTAGATTAATAATACATCTATTTAAACTAACTATTTTAAAGGAAATATTATAAATCACAATATATCATATATATTTGCATAAACAACATCTCTCTTTATTACAAATTGTCAATATCTTAAATTTTAAGAATCAATAGAAACAAGAAAAGTTTGATCGTATAGTGTTTGCGATGTTAAATATAATTATGAGTAAATAAAAAGTTATACATTTGATAATAATTTAGTGGTTAAAGTTAATAAAAAAAATAATCTTAATATATTTGTATAAAAAATATTCGCTGAAAATAAATTATTTATAATTAGAATTTAAAAAGTAACATATAATAAAAATCAATATTATAGTTCAAAAAATAATTTATAAAATAGCACGGGTCAATTGTAAAACGGAAGCAGTATTGACTATTATTAATGGGCGAGAGAAAGAAATCCAATCATTCGAATATGGAAAATAAGAAGAGAAAAGAAGTTGAGATTTAAATTAAAAATGAACATATTCAAATTAAGTCAATTCAGATTGAAATTGAGATTAATATATTTGACCAAATAACTATAGAGTATTTATTTCAACTAAATAACTTATTAAAATTGAATGAGTATCTATTTTAATTAAATAATTACTGATACACCTATATATTTTTTTTGGTGGTAAATACACCTATATAATTTTATTCAACTAATTAAGAATTTAATATAATACAACATTCGTTTAAAAATATAAGTCATTTTAGACATTTGCACACAAATTAAGGAAATCATAAACTTATTACATTTATACCTCATATTAATTATCCACAATCCTAATCAACCAATAAAATTTGAGGAAAAAGTAAAAAAGTAAAAATTCTCGTATCCCAATACCTAAAAAACTTAAAAACACTTATATTTCTAAACAAAAATCTAATCCTAAAAGAACTTATATTTTTTAACGGAGAGAGTATAACTATATAAAAAGAAATCATCCTCAAATCATCAATCAATTATTATATATAATAATAAAGCAGAAGTCGACTGAGACACATCACACATGGCGGATTTTTCTTAAAAATAGTCGTATAAACCAATCACATTTTTTAAAAGAAATAATTAATATATGTACGTACAAAATAAATTATAACCATCCACTCTATATATATAAAAGATAATATGAATTAATATTTTATGTAGTATTTTATTTTTTTTAATAAAAATTATGAAAGTAAATTGATTTTTTTTTGTAACGAATAGATCTAGACTTTATATACTCCCTCCGTTTCCAAATAAATGACTTTTTACTATTCATGCACGTATTTTAAGGTGATAAAAATAATATAAAATATTAATTTTTTTTAATTTTTTTTTTGATAATCTCATACTTATTGATTTTAAGTATAATATTATTTAAAAAATTAATTAAAATTTTAATATTTTATATAATTTTTACCCTCTTAGAAGTACGTGTTTGACTTGAAAAAGTCATTTATTTGGAAACGGAGGGAGTATATTGATTGATTGGTTGAACCTCACCTCTATTTTTCATTCTTTGCCAAAAAAGGGGAAAAAAAAATGGCATCCAGCACCACCAGCGGCCACATAGCAGTATGCCCACTCCCCTTCGCCTCCCACCCGGCGTCCCTCCTCCGACTCTGCCGCAAGGCCGCCGCCGCCACCGCCGACAGCTTCCGAATCACACTCTTCGCCACCTCGGCCTCCACCCAATCCCTCACGGCGTCTCTATCCCCTTCGGAGGCCAGAAAGATCCAGATCCTCGCCCTCGACGACAGCCCGCTTGCCCACCCGCTGGACGGCATTAAGTTGTTCATGGACGTCGTCGGGGAGAGCCTCCGGAAGGGCATTGCCGCGGCGGAAGAGATCGCCGGGGCGAGGATCACCTGCCTTGTCACCGACGGCTTTCTCAGCTTCGCCGTCCGGGAAATCGCGGAGGAGAGGGGCGTCAAGTGGGCGGTGATGTGGACGTCAGCCGCCTCTGGATTCACCTCTTTCTTGCATCATCATGAATTAAGGCGCAGCTTTGGTGAAGAAGGTATTCACATATTATATTCAGTTATTAAACTTTTTTTATAATATATATATATTCATCATAAGTATAAATTGTTTTATTCAAACAAACTAGGACTAACTTTTTTGATATTATTATTTTTTTATAAAGAAAAAAAAACTAGGACTAACTTTTTACTTTATGAGGTAAGATTAGGCCTGACGAAAAAAATAATCATTACTTTTCGCTTTTTAGTCTTGAAAATAACAACTATAAGTAACTATGCTAAAAGCATTGTTAAGTTACTTTTTGTTTTTTAAACCATTTTTACAAAAATGCAAACAAAAATTACAGTAGTAAAGAAATTAATTAATGTCCCGTGCACAAATTCGTGCACAAATTAAAGTGATTATGACGAGTAAAGAAATTACAGTAGTAGAAAAAGGGGGTTGAAAGTTAGGTGAGTAATCAATTGTACGAACGACAATTTGAGACCATTAGTTCTTGTCAATCTTCTTGGATCGTCTTGTTGTAGAGTTTATTTCTGCTTGTCTCATTCCGCTTCTTATCTGTATTTCTATGTTTCTGTATTTTTGTTGTACGTTTGACGGTTCGCCGTCTGCCGACTTTGTCGGCCTCTCGATGAGTCAGGCTTGTCTGACCTTCGAATTCTTACCTAATCAAAAAAAAAAAAAAAAAAAAAAAAATAGTTCTTGTCAATATAGGGTGTGTATGGTTGCAACAAATAAATAGGTAAAAAAATAAGTAGAAGTAAAAGTTTTTTTTTAAACAAGTTAAAGAGTGTATGGATGGGGAAAAATAGGTAAAAGTAGTTAAAATTTTGAGTTAAAAAAAAGCTTGCTTTTGAAGGTTATTTTGGGTTTTGGGGGTTTATGTGGTTTGAAAGTAGCACAATACCCCTAATAACAACCAAATAAACTCTACTTTTTACAAATAAACTGTTTTTCACCCCATACGGAGATTATCTTGTTGTTTAAATTTTTAACTACTTTTACCAACAGTTTATAAATTTTACCCTGTTTATAATTTTAGTCGGTTTATTAACCCCGTCCCATACGAACCCATAAAATGGAGTAACAAATTTTGGGGCAAATATAAGTCATGATGGGTGGCCTGCAGCTTTCCACGTTAGCGTCGCCAATGCAGAATTTTTCAATTAATTAGCACGTTAAAAAAATTAATTCATCCACTTCAGCTATGCACGTTAATTTCAACGTGTAAGATTTGGGGTGTATTTAATCTCCACGTCTACATTATTTGTCCTTAATTGGTGGGTTAGTAGAAGCTAACTGCCGCCAAATTCCCACCTTATTACTCCATCCGTTCGCAAAAAACATACTTGCCTCTATTTTTGTCTTAATTATCTTAAAGAAAGTACAATCACATTTTACAAAGTAATTCAAATTTTAAATAAATGAGGGTAAAATAGGAAGTATATGGGTAAAATATCTAAAGTGATATGTTTTTTTGACCAAAACCAAAACTCTAAAACGAGATGTTTTCGCGAACAGATGGAGTAAAAAAAAGATATTTGCAAATGAAGAATATGCGAATTTGATCGAGTTTAACTTAATTATGATTCACATTTTGCAAATCAAATTAACCAGGTGTGGAAGCACACAAAGAAGACCCCATGGAACGCTATGTCCCCGGGTTCCCACCCGCCGTCCGTATCGCCGACTTGCCCAACGAGGTGGTCGCCGCCGATGATGCAAACCCCATCGCCAAAATTCTTCGTGTGATGTACCTCCACGTCCCCACAGTGGTCGCCGTCGCCGTCAACTCCTTCCAGGCCCTCGAGCCCGGTGTCATCGCCACCCTCTCCGGCATCTTCGGTGACAGGCTCTTCCCTGCGGGACCCTACGCCCTAACCCTACAACCCTCCATCGGCCCCGCCGCCATCAGCGACCCCCACGGGTGCCTCCCATGGCTCGACGCCCGGGGCCCAGCCTCCGTCGTCTACATTAGCTTCGGCACCGCCCTCTCGCCTCCGGCGGAGGAATTCTGCGCCCTGGCAGAAGCCTTGGAGGCCACAGGCGCAATATTCCTCTGGTCACTCTCCGACCGCCTCCAGACACAGCTCCCTGAAGGGTTCGCTGGACGGGCGGTGGAGAGTGGGAATGGTAAAATAGTACCATGGGCCCCACAACCGGCTATTTTAGCCCATTCAGCTGTGGGGGCCCACCTGACGCACTGCGGGTGGAACTCTGTGATGGATAGTGTGTTGGGTGGAGTGCCGATAATAGGTAGGCCTTTCAAGATAGCAGATCAAGCCTTTAATAAGCGGATGGTGGAGACCGTGTGGTGCGTGGGGATGGGGGTGGAGGGCGGGATGCTGACGAAGGCGGGTATTGAGAAGGCGGTGGAGACGGTGATGAAGGGAGAGGAAGGGAGGGGGATGAGGGAGAGGATCAGGGAGATGAAGAGGCTGGCGGAGGAGGCGGCGAAGCCTGACGGTGTGTCGGTGCAGAATGTGAACAAGTTCATCAACATCATAACAAGTTAGTTATATGGTTTGTACTATTGTCGTCGCTCATGGCTTAATTAAGTGTTAATCTCTTTCCGACTTGTTGTGTGTTGTTGATTAGATTAGAGCAACATTTGCGTGAAGTGCGAAAACTTGTGTTTTGTTTTGCACTGCCTTAAATGAAATAAAATTGCTACTTTTAATTTATTTTTATTTTTATTTTTAATTTTTTTTAAACAGGCGAGAATTTGGGGTGTCAACCACGGTTGTACCACCACCCAAGAGCGTCCTTCCGGACGAGAGTTTGTAACTCTAAATCAGAACTCCAAGACATCGAGCCAGACTCCAAGGCCATATCACTGAGCCGATCCGCCGCTCTATTCGCCTCCCTGAAAATTTGGGGCAGACGGAGAGCATCCGAAATAAGGATCTCGATCTCCCAAGGAGTCGACCAAACACCGTTAATCGCATTCACGATCGCGAGGCAGTCTCCTTCCACTGCAACTCTTCGAATCCCCAGCCCTCGAGCTTCCAGCAATCCAAGCTTCAAACCAACTGCTTCAGTCTGGACAGCTGACATCCTCCCACACCTACTGGCATTGCAAGCAATCAACCTACCTTCGTTATCTCTGATTACAAACCCTGCAGAAGCAAACCCAGTCAGAGATTTAGCGCCATCAAAATTTAGTTTAAAGACGCCCGCCTCAGGCTTACGCCATCTTATGATATTCCTTTTGCAGGGGTTGCTTCTGGGTTTTGATCTCATTATTTGTTCCTCATCTTCGTCTGAGTTGTCTTGTTTAGTTGTTTTCCAGTTTTTCATGTGGTTTTTTTATTATGACTACCAGCTCATCTATTGTATGTAGATTCTGATTTTCAAATATAATCTTGTTCCTTTTAGTCCAATGCACCACCAAGAAAAAGCCAAAATAGCTTTTTGTTTTGGGTTTAGATGTTGAAAAATCTCGTTGGTAATGGTCTTTATACTTTGATTACTTTTGTCAGCATTTGCTATTTGCCGTTCAATTTGTCTATCCAAAGATCCAATGGTTCTTAATGTTGTGGGGCACTCCGTAAAGAGATGGATAGCGTCTTCATCCCTGGTGTTAAAGAAGATACAATCCATGGGTGTGTGTATTCCTTTATTTCGTAGTCTAACTTTAGTAGGTAAACCGTCCAGTCCTATTTTCCATAGGAAATTTCTCACCTTTGGTGGACAATCAATTTTTCATAGTCTCGAAAATAACTCTATATCATTGTCATTGGAGTTCGTGATTAATTTTAAAGCGCTAGATGTTGAAAACCACCCATCGTGGCTAGGTTTCCAATAAAGTCTATTGTCAATCTCTTGTGACGGAAGGGGGGTACTTGTAATTGTCTCAACAAGGTCGGTAGGTAGGATTTCTCGCAACTTTTCTTCAATACTAAATGGTGGATCCATTTGCCACTTACATTATATGTATGATTTTTTTTTGGTAGTCTATCATCAATCTCCTGTGACAGAAGGGGGTACTTGTAATTGTCTCAACAAGGTCGGTAGGTAGGATTTCTCGCAACTTTTCTTCAATAATAAATGGTGGATCCGTTTGCCACTTACATTATATGTATGATTTTTTTTTTTTGGTAAACTCTCACACAACAAGTGCGCTCTTATTAAGAGAAATGAAATACTCCTTTCGTTTAAAAATATAAGTCATTTTAGATTTAGATTTTTGTTTGAAAATATAAGGGTGAATTTGGTAATTATTCCTTTTGGAAAATCCAATTAGCTAATTACCCCACTCATAAATAAAATTAGTTTTTAGATGTACCCATTCCCATGGAGCATTAACGGTCAACTGTCGACCGTTGGCCGATTTATTTAGTTTTTTTTAGGGTTGATGCCACTTTTTACCGTTGATGCCATTGTTCTAATGTAATTATTTGATGTCACTTTTTTATTCAAATCGTTTGATGCTAATTTTTTAATTAATCAATTGTATATCGATATAGTGTCATTTATTATACTTTTTTTCCACCAATGACACATTTGTGATTACATTTCATTGATGCAAACGTTTGTGGTGACATTTTTATTACATTTTTATACAATTGATTACACAATGACATGCATAAAATGTAAGTGATTAAACTTCATTGATGACATCTTTTTAATGATGAAGTTTATTTATTGAGGACATTTGTGATTACACCCCATTGATCTCAATTATTTGTGATAAAATTATTTCTTGATAATAATTTTTTTAATGTAATTATTTGATGCCATTTTTTTTTAATAAAATCGTTTGGTGCAACTTTTTAATTAATCAATTGTAAATCGATATATTTCCATTGATTATAATTTTATTCACCGATGACACATTTGTGATTACACTTCATTGATGCAATCATTTGTGGTGATATTTTTATTATATTTTTTTATATAATTGTAGATACAAGGGCAAAAAATATTATTAAACTTCATTGATGACATCTTTTAATAATGACTTTTCATTGATCCAAATCTTTTGTGATGACATTAAATTGTTTATTAATGACATTTTTATACAACTGATAACGTATGAGTATAAAATTTGAGTACACTTCATTAGTGACATTTTTATTGGTGATGACATTGAAGAATCTAATAACATAAAACAAGTGGAAAGTAACCTATTCAACATAGATTTTCCCAATAAGCTTCGTGAGAATGCATCCATTATAAATGCCACTTCGTCCATTATAAATGCTATATATCTATAAAAAAAATTCTTTTAAGAAGCAATCATCCAAGGCTCTCACAGTCTCACTAAAATGCAAACTAGAATTAAAAACGGGTATGCACTGGTGAGTGGTGACATATATAAATGGTATGACTTGAAAGTACCCCTTGTAAGTTGCCAGAGGAAGAACAGAGGAGTGGGAATACATCACGAATCATGATAAACCACCTAGATTAACAATTTTGGTTGGCATAAAAGAAAAGCAAAATAAAATACAAAGGAAGTAACACTAGGCCAGATTGACGTTCTAGACACAGACGACTTTTTTGTCGTCTCCTGAATGCACTTCAAGGGACGAACAAAGCCTGAGTCATCACTTACAATAGGACCAGATGTACACCCATCCAAGGGAGCCTTTCAGGAGACGAACAATTACTAAGTTCGTCGCCTGAATACTAAGTGGAGGTTGACCAAGCCGTTGACCATCGATAAACATGGTGAATCAACCAGGATTGTCAGGTACAGTCGTACCATCATCATTCAAGGGACGAACACACACACACACACACACACACACACACATATATATATATAGTATAGATCATATGAGAACAAGCCTTATTGAGTAAAATGAGAACAAATCATGAGCGTTGATTTAGATGAATCCGATGGCTGAGAGTTTTCCGCAATATTGATTAATTAAAAATTAAAATGTAAAAATACAGCCCATCAACACATTCCCAGCGCGTGAATACACACACCAAATCCCTACAAATCCCTACAACACCATTGGACTGCTCCACATAGAGGAAAGAGAAAAGAAGGAGCGGCGACCAAAACCAACCATCTGCGACCGAAATCCGACGGCGATGGCGGGTGAAGGCGGGATGGTGGCGAGGAAGACGGTGAAGGCGGGACGGCGACGACGATGGCGATGGCGTTGTCGGAGTATCGAGAAGTCCGACGACGATGGCGGGTGAAGAAGGCGACGACTCTGGCGATGGCGAAGGTGGCGGTGGCGACGGCTATGGCGGTTGCAGAGGCGGTCGAGCCTACAACAGCCATCGGACTCCAGATCCGGCCTTCCTCAGCCCTCGCTCTCCTTCCTCGCTCCCCGTCGCGCCTCTCCAGTCCGGCCTTCCTCCGGCAACCACAAGCCCAGATCCGGCTACCCTTTGCCCGGATCCGAGCCCCACCACACCCAGCCGCCACCAACAGCCCCAAATCCGACCACCCTGGCCACCACTAGCCCAGATCCGGCCGCATCGGACTCCTTCCGGCCTCCCTGCCTCACCCGACACATCCATCATCTCTCCGGCTACACACATCCGGCCTCCCTGTCCCTTCCGAGGCCTCTGATCAAGTCTCCCTGAGTGAGTTGGATGGCCGCCGCTTTTCTGCCTTCGGCGGCCGGGTTCTGCTCCTATTCTTTTTTTTTTCTCTGATGTTCTATCGATTTAGAATTGGGTGCTAATTGGTGTTCTGACGAATTAGGGTTTTGGGATTTCGGTTGAATGATTTGGTTTTGACTCTTGAGAAGTTCATTGGAGATTTGTTTGCCCTGATTTGATCGAAATTGTGTCCTTGAATAATATTTAGTTATTTGTTACAATGACTTTAATTAACCATTGAATAATGAAGCGATATAATCGAATAATCGAGCGATACCATCGAATAATCAAACGATACCATTGAATAATTTTTGTAATTTAGGTTTATTCGTTTGTATGTATAACTTTATTCATATGTATATAGGATAATTTGGTGGGATTTTTTTATGGGTGAATTTAAAGATGTCATTGATCAAGTAATACTATCGAATAATAAAGCGATATCATCGAATAATCCATCGATACCATCGAATAACCGACCGATATCATCGAATAATCATGCGATAATCACTCATAGACGGGTGAATAATCATCTATATATCACCGAATAATCATTCATAGACGACCGAATAATCAACCATTTAGAAAGATTAAAACAAACCATATACCATCGCATAATTTGTCGATAACATTGCATAATCAGACGATACGATCGAATAATCTAGATATACTGTCGAATAATTTGAAGAGAGCGCACCACACACGCATCCATTCAGCAAGTGGGCAAAAAAATGACGTGGGCCCCACTGTTTTTTAATTTAAAAAAGCCAAAATTGCCTATTAATCTCAGCCTTCCATTTCATTCAATCAACGGTCCAGATGTGTTCTCATTTTACACAATAAGGGTTGTTCACTCATGAACCACCCTCTATATATATATATGTTCGTCCCTTGATTCAACTGGAATTTAAAAAAAACATGTGACTCCGTATGTGTTTGGCATATATCGTCTTCTCCAGACAGTGGGGTTATTTTGCATCCTCTATTCCAGACAGTGAGGGCCGGGGTATTTGGCATCTCTTCCTCGACTTCCTTGCATTGTTCTGCACTTGCCCTCGCGCTCGATCAGGTGAGTCTTCTCCTTCCTTTCGATTGATCTGTTTGATTAATTGGTTTTTGTTTTGGTTCGGCTAGAATTCCAGATCTGTGATTCCAGATCCGAAAACCAAATCACCCTAGCCTCCATTGGTTTCATCCAGATCCGTTTCCTTTGAGCTAGCTGCTACTTCTCCTTGGCTTTGGGTGGCTTCCATTGCTCAATTCGACCTATTAGAACCTGTAGTTGTAGGAGAATGAGAAAAACCCCAATTTCATCCTCAATTTCATCATTGCTCAATTCGACCTCATCTCCTTCCTTGCATTGAGGATTCTCCTTGGCTTAGGTGGCTTCCATTGAGGATTATGTTTATAATCAATCTGCTAATACAATGACAAAGTGACAATCTATTCATTTGGCCTCTTAGGCGTGACATCCATATTATTCTTTTAGCATTTCGGGGCAGTGATTTCTTAAATTGAGCTTTCTTGTTTACGTTGGAACTGGACTCATGGATCACACACACTCAAACCCACACAGATTCGAGGACTTGACTCTAGGAAGAACACAAACAGCACACACTTACCAGTTTTCAATAAAAGCCTCTAACTGTCATACTAACATTTACTATCAAGTTAAGTCGAAATCGACAAACCACACAGCAAACATAACTAACACAACTGCTGTCATTCGATATCGACAAACTAAGTCTGTTAGAGTAATAAATGATGGCTTTAGGTTATGTTAGAAAGTCATCACATTTTCAGGCTATATAAAGCCTCTTGTTGTAACAAACTATCAGTTGAACAAGTTAACAGATTCTACACAATTCAGTTCATTGATTCCCTCTCTCTCTGTCTCTCTCATCTCTCTGTCTCTCAAGCTGTTCTATAGCTTGAATTCACAAGATCTGATCAAGTCAATAAAGTCAATATCGACAAAACCTAAGACACAGAGCTGAAACAGAACTTGCCAGCTTACTTGAACCTTGGATTATAAACTAACTTTTAACAGTTTAGGTAATTGGAGTAACCATATGCCTATTACTCATCAAATTTCATGCGAATCTCAAATGTGAATCTCAGCTTATCACTTGTCAGCATAAGAAGGCATGCATATTGATGATAGTTAACACTCCTTGCTGGTTGTATGCTGCTGGTTTTTGTTGCTCAACTTTCACTTTTTTCGGTTTCGGGCTCAAATTCTGATGCCATGTGCCCTAGCATTTTCTTTATCCTAGTGATAAGAAAATTTGAGAAGTTGTTAGACATATTGGTAGGTATATATACATTGAGAAATCATGTCTTTTCCAACTGTCAGTCATGGGATGGGATGCCCAATTGTATGGTGTTTCTTATACTCCATGTTGTTCCGTCCATAGGCATGTCAGACACTTCCGGTAGTTGGCCGAGCGGTTTTCCAGAAAAGTACCCATGGATTGGAGGGGATGAGCCATACGAACGTCAGGTAAACAAATTGCTTTTAATTTACTTTGTAATGAAGGCAAGAACTGATTTTGGTGGAGATGAATGTAATTCATTCATGATTGATGTTGTTGGAGAATAATTTTTTGGCCTTAGCTTCTTTGTTCCCTCATGACTGATTTTGGTGCATTGTATTTCTAGATCGAATGTTGTTTTGGTGCATTGTATTTCTTGATCGAATGTTGTTTTGGTGCATTGGTGGAGATGAATGTAATTCATTCATGACTGATTTTGGTGCATTGTATTTCTAGATCGAATGTTGTTTTGTTCATAGGAATATTCATTTTCTAAAACATGGATGTTGATTTGTTCCTTTGGTGCATATGACTCTTAAAATGAACTTATTTGCCTTTAAATCATCATGATACATTGTATGAATAATGCCATGCTTATGAATATAATGTCATGATTCGTAGTGGACTCCTTATAGTGAAGAGATGGAGGAAGTGTCGAGGGGCAAAAAGGAGAAGAGTCATGTCACGACTGCTGAGGAGGATGATGCAACCAGTAGCGAGAACCCATTGCTCCGTCGAAATCAACCAGGATCTAACCGAGCGCAACCAGAATCTAATTGAGCAGCTCCATGAAGTGGAAGAACGCAACCGGTGTCTAACGGAGAGCAACCGGGAGCTAACTGAGCGCAACCGGGCTCTAATCGAACGCAACTATCAGCTGGGAGAACTCGTCCTTTCATTTGCGAAGAAGTAGGCATGGCCTCCACCTTATGTAATCGTGTCTTAATTCATGTAATGTTTTCGTTCTCGTAGTCGGATTTGGTAACAAGGCAACTAGACTGTTCAAACTTAGGCTTTTGTATCGTATGGTAGCTAGGCTTTTGTATCGTATGGTTTGTAGGTGGGGACGGGTAGCGGGTTAGGGTTAGGGTCGGGGAATCCGTGACCTGTGACCCGGCAGGTTGACCCGCCGGGTAAACCCGCTTTTTCAAAATAATTTTTTTTTTTGAAGAATTTATTTTTAATAAAATAAATTTATAATATTATATAAATTATTCTTTAAATAACTCACAATAATACATAAACTAATATGCATGTGCAATGTGAGACAAATAAACCCCATCCTTCTCCTTTTATAGACTTGGAAGTCTTCCTTCCTTCCCTCATTTCCAATGTGGGATAAAGACTTTGTCCCACATCGAAAATATGGAGTTAGAATGAGAAGGCATGAGGCTATATATATGTATCCCACTACCACATTTCTTCCACTTCACTTGTTTCCTACATTTCCTACATTAGAAATTAACTTGGAAATGAAGTTTGAGAAATATATTCTCATATTTTTTTCTCTTACATCACACAATGAAATTATTGTGGATGAAAGAATTAATATGGAGATATAATCTTCCTACATTTTTAACACTTCATATCAAAGTGATAAAATGTGTTGTGAAGATAAAATCTTTACATATTATTTATTTATTTATTTTAATAGTCATTTTTTTTAAAAAAAGTTTTTTTTAAAAAAAATAATGTAACCCGCCGGGTCAACGGGTCGACCCGAACCCGTCAACCCGTGAGATTTACGGGTTAGGGTTCGGGTCGGCCAACCCTGACCCTTGACCCGGCGGGTCGAACCCGTCGACCCGGCGGGTCCGACCCGTGGCCACGCCTAATGGTAGCTACTATGTCGGTTTCTTGAACATAACATTTCGGATATCGGTTTGTTGAACTTAGCATCAAGTAAAGTGAGTTTTGCATCATATCGGTTTGAGATCGATCAAGATCCATTAAGATCAAATCATATCGGTTTGAGATCCATTAAGATCAAATCAAGATTGGAATTGAGACCGAGATCGAGATTGGAATTGAGATTGAGATCGAGATTGAGACCGAGATCGAGATTTGAATTGAGATTGAGATCAAGACTAAGATTGTGATAGATGTTATATGTATGAGTTTCAATCTTTCGTTCGATATTGAGATCAAGAATAAGATTTTCGTTATTAAATATAGATTTATTGATAGATGTTATCGATCAAGATCAAACTTTCATTTGAGATTAGGATCAAGATTGTGATTGCCATTAAGATCAAATCAAGATTGGAATTGAGATCGAGATCGAGATTGGAATTGAGATTGAGATTGAGACTAAGATTGTGATGGATGTTATATGTATGAGTTTCAATCTTTCGTTCGAGATTGAGATCGAGAATGAGATTTTCGTTATTAAATATAGATTTTGTGATAGATGTTATCGATCAAGATCAAACTTTCATTTGAGATTAGGATCAAGATTGTGATTGCCATTAAGATCAAATCAAGATTGGAATTGAGACCGAGATCGAGATTGGAATTGAGATCGAGATTGAGACCAAGATCGAGATTTGAATTGAGATTGAGATCGAGACTAAGATTGTTTATAGATGTTATATGTATGAGTTTCAATCTTTCGTTCGAGATTGAGATCGAGAAAGAGATTTTCGTTATTAAATATAGATTTTGTGATAGATGTTATCGATCAAGATCAAACTTTCATTTGAGACTAGGATCAATATTGTGATTGCCATTAAGATCAAATCAAGATTGGAATTGAGACCGAGATCGAGATTGAAATTGAGATTGAGATCGAGACTAAGATTGTGATAGATGTTATATGTATGAGTTTCAATCTTTCGTTCGAGATTGAGATCGAGAATGAGATTTTCGTTATTAAATATAGATTTTGTGATAGATATCAACTCAGCCCGCGTCACCACCACCTCCAAGGCCAACTCATCCCGCGTCACCACCACATCCCAGCCCAACTCAGCCCGCGTCACCACCACCTCCGAGGCCAACTCAACCCACGTCACTACCACTTCGGAGGAGCCCTCGGAAGCCACAAGCTCCTCGGAAGCCACCACCCCCGAAGAGACGACTGGTACGGGGCGGCTCTTCCTCGACTGGTACCACCCAACAGGCGCCTCCCCCTCTTTCAGTGGCTGTAGCGGTAGATGAGACCATCCCCCCTCTGGACTCTTCTCCGTCTGTGGGTGGCGCACGACCTCGGTCAACCATCCCTCCGGCCTCCTCTCACTCACTCAGTGCCTCACGGGTAATGTTGACCACCCCTCCACCCCCTCCTCTGTCCGTCGGTGGAGAAGAGGCTGAAGAAGAACCCCAGGAAGTCTATATACCAATCAGATGTTGGTTTTTTTTTTATATATAATTTTAGAGGTTTTAGGGTTATTTGATTCCCCAATTTTTATAGGGTTTATCGTTGTTTGATGATTTTGTTCGAGATTTTGTGATTTAGGGTTTATCTTTGTTTTAGGGTTTTATGATTCCCCAAATTTTAGGCTTTGTATGTGTCTTTGCTTATCTAATCGTTGTCTTCATCATTCGTAGGGAAATGAAGAGCTGTGGTGAGTAACAAGACTGTGCAGATAGTGAGGGTCACTGGAAAGATAAAAATTTCGTGGTCGAAGTTTCATGGAAACCCCGAGCTCAACCAATACAGTTTGCTGATAAGGGATATAGGGACTAATGTGAAGACACATGTGCCAATGCTGGCCTCCTCCTTCGAGCAGCTTGAGAAGAAGCACAAGGATACGCTTGCCGCTTACCTGGATGTAAGCAAGCGTTCTCTTCCCTTGTACTGGATTGTATAATGTGTCTAATTTGCAAGTTGTTGTCAATAAATTGTATAATGTGCCTATTTTGTCTACTGGTTTACAAGTTGTTGTTAGTTTTAGGAGATTCATAGTAGCTTTTAGTTTTGTATTTGTTTTTAGGAGTTTCATAATAGCTTTTAGTTTTGTATAATGTGTTTTGTATTTGCTGGATTGTATAATGTGTTATATATTTGCTCTTTAATTTTCTTAATTTTCTGTTCTTCATTGTGAGATTGATCTTGAATGTTTCTCTCCACTGTCAATTTATTCAGTTCACTTGCATTCTCATACTTAGTTGTTCTGTGTTCATAGTAGCTTTTAGTTTCGTATTTGTTG
This sequence comes from Persicaria tinctoria, assembly GCA_037127255.1. NCBI lineage: Eukaryota > Viridiplantae > Streptophyta > Magnoliopsida > Caryophyllales > Polygonaceae > Persicaria > Persicaria tinctoria. The sequence goes on along the minus strand of JBANSL010000007.1, from coordinate 9,665,170 downwards.
TTAGTTAGTTGTCAATTTCTTAGGAGTTAATACCCATTGCTTTCTTCATTTGCATTCTCACTGAATGGTAGTTAGTTGTTCACATGCATTCTCATACTTAGTTATTATGTGTTCACTTTGATGATAATGAATGATAGTTGTTCACTCAATGATAGTTAGTTGTGTATAATGTGTTATGAGATTGGTATTTGGTGAATTTTGCTGGATTGTATAATGTGTTATGCATTGTATAATGTTGTTAGTTTTAGGAGATTCATAGTAGCTTTTAGTTTTGTATTTGCTTTTAGGAGTTTCATAGTAGCTTTTAGTTTTGTATAATGTGTTTTGTATTTGCTGGATTGTATAATGTGTTATATATTTGCTCTTTAATTTTCTTAATTTTATGTTCTTCATTGTGAGATTGATCTTGAATGTTTCTCTCCACTGTCAATTCATTCAGTTCACTTGCATTCTCATACTTAGTTGTTCTATGTTCATAGTAGCTTTTAGTTTCGTATTTGTTGTTAGTTAGTTGTCAATTTCTTAGGAGTTAAATACCCTTTGCTTTCTTCATTTGCATTCTCACTGAATGGTAGTTAGTTGTTCACATGCATTCTCATACTTAGTTATTATGTGTTCACTTTGGTGATAATGAATGATAATTGTTCACTCAATGATAGTTAGTTGTTCACTTTGCTTTCTTCACTTGCATTCTCATGGTCTGATAATGATATGATAATTTCATTTTCACTGAATGCAATAACCTGTTATGTGTTCTGAATGCAACAAATTGTTTTCTTCACTTGCATCTTTTCATTTTCACTTTGCTTTTTCCCATCTCTCCTGTTCTGTGTTCTTCACTGGTAATTGATATATATAATTGCATTCTTATTTATGTAGACTATGTACGTTGTATCTTCTGATGATGAAAAATTGAAGAAGTATATTGAGACTCAGACAGCATCAAGATACCGCAGTTGGAAGTACAGGTGTCATTGCCACTTCTTGAAGCATGGTCCACCCATACCTCTTGAGTTCAAACTCCGTCCTGAGCAATGACGCTACCTTGTGGAGAAGGAGTTCCTCGCCCCTAACAAACTGGTTAGCTTTTTGTGTATTTTTCATTCAACTGTTTCCATAGCTTTACCGTTGTTCTATGATGTTTATATTTTCTTGTGTCTTTGGACGAAATAAGCAACCGCAACAAGCTCAACAGAACTAAGAATCCCAAATACATCAAGCACCACTCAAGGCCTAGACCTGTGTGCTACCGGGCAGAGCAGTTGTACAAGGACGGACACTTGGCTCCTTTTGTGCAAGCTTCAATAGACGAATACGTCCAGGACGATGAAGACGAGTCGACTGTGGTGAGTGTGTACTGACAATTTAGCTATCTCTGACTTGTAGGATGTCATTGCTGAGTTCCTTGGATGCTTTTATTGTGTAGGATGCTAATGTTTTCTTTGTGTTCCCAGGAAATTATGCAGCAGGCGATTGACGACTATGTGAGTTCGCGACCAGAGGAAGAAGACAATGATGTCCTACCAGTAGCTACTTAGTGTGAGATAATCGTCAAGGCCTTTGGAGAGAGGAGGGGCACTTCTGTACGAGGTAAACAAAGTTAGGATAAGGCTTTAAAATGAGTTTAATAATTGATCAGTTATATCTATAACTTGATGATTATATATATTATCGTTACTATCAGTTATATATAAAACTATATAAGGCTTCAAAATGAGTTCAATTATATAAGAGCATGAAATCCATTTGATTTTAGGAACTTTACCATCATATTTTAGGAACAAATGTCATACTGTCATTTTCATGTTATCAATCTGATTTTTTTACCTTTTATATCTTTGTAATTTTCACTTTCTTTGCCTTCATTTAGGGATGGGCGCGACTGTCAAGAAGCCTCCAAGGAAGCGAGGGGCTGATTGGTCCACTCTAGGCCCGGCAAAAAGGCGAGAGCTGGAAGACCAAGCCAGGGAGGCTAATGAGCGAGCAAGGAAGGCTGAGGACTCCGCCAAGCTAGCCAATGAAAAATATGATAAGATGAAGGATAAAATGGAGCACTTTGAGAGGCTGATGGCTCTGCACTTCCCTACCGAAGTGCAGGTTTGAGCACTAGGCGATCTAGGTAGGTGACAATTAACAAGAACTTGGTTGCAGCTTTTGGGTTAGTTTGTGCAACTTTTGGGTCACAATTCTAGACTTGTAAGCGCAGTTTGTGTTTGAACATGGTGTTTTTAAACTTTATATCCGTTTGTGTTTCAACTCAAGTACATTTGTAGGTTGTTTTGCTGACATGGGTGTTTGCATGGGTTGGTTGATGAACAAGCATGATATTGCAGGTTTAATGTATGAACAATGTGGTTTTTATGTATGAAAAGGGTGCTGGTGCACTCTATGTTGAATGATGTGTTGTTTCTTTTGGGTTACATTTGGTTTCGAACAGGGAGCATCACAAAATGCAGCGTATATGCTGTTAATTTTTATTAAACTCAAGCCACAAAACTCAAACGACTAGGTTCCTATTAACTGAAGCCATAAACATTTTGAACCCAAAGTTGATCTCCAAAACTCTCAGGGCACCACAAACGATGTCCGTTGAATGGTCTGAAGGAGGTTCAATAACCAAATGTTCGTCAAGTAAAACTTTGAGAGACAACATGACTAACCAAATGTTCGTCAAGACACAACATTAGTTCACCTTATGTTCGTCCCCTCGGTTCTCAAGACACAGACTTTAGTGGTCGCCTCAACAATATAATCTCTGACAATGGCCTCGTGGGCCGGTGAGTTGGATGCCAACAAGGGACGGATGTTCAATTGGTCCGTGTTTTAAGTGTTCTAGGTGCGCTGCACAACGGACAAACCTCAGGGGACGAATGTACATGCCTAGAGTTATTAGACGTCCAAAACCCTCTTCAGGAGATGAAATTTATCCGTGTCTAGAACGTCATACTGGCCTAGTGTAAGAGAAATCACTTTAGATTACGTTGGTCCAATTTTGGGGTCCCAAGTCACTATTTTCCTTTCTTATGCAGGTTTTGTAGTTAATTTGAAGTCCCAACAATAATGATGAGAAATCCAGTAATGACTTATTGATTTGAGGCCATACAATAAGTCATTCCAAAGTGTATAGCCTGGACAGATGTACCAAACACAATGAGAAATCCAGTAAGTCAATGGCACTGGGATGAACCAACCCAGTGACAGATGTAAAGACCAATGCATCAGTTGCAGGAAATATGAATTAGATTAGGATCAAAACATACCATACTCAAAAGTTCACATCCAAACTTATCAATTTTGAATTTCGAGTCTAAAACATCGGGTCCAACCTGAAAAGTTACCGAGCACATAAATCGAATTCTCAAATCAAATCATGTTTTGACGAGTCTATAAATGATTAAATCAGACCCAAATCGAAATAAACTCGAAAGTAAAAAAACCTACGAGTAATTAATACAGTAATCCGACTCGCATTTACCGTATTAAGCGGTGGCGGAAAGCAACGATGTGTCATGTGACACGTCGAATTAATGCATCTGGTAGAAAGCTCGGGATCGAAATGACCAATCCAACCATTAATGTGGTCTTACTTGTCTATGATCGCCTAAAAAATCTACTACTACATCGTACATAATACTCTATCCGTTATTTAAAATTTAAAACAGAGGAGTTTTAAATATTAAAGTGACATTTATTTTATACGTGTTGAATATTAAAGTGACATTTACTGGTCTTACTCTATACGTGTTGAATATTAAAGTGATATTTATTTTAAAACAGAGAAAGTATAATAATATTCTAGTATCCGTTAATTAAAACTTGCAATTTACTATATACACACGTATTTTATTATATACGCACGTATAAAAACAAATGTAAAAAAATGTTAATATTTTATATAGTTTTTATCTTTTTAAAAAAGTGTGTATGAATAATAAACGTCAAATTTTAATTAACAAAAAAGTATAATTATTTTATTTTGATTTTTTGGTCAAGCTTTTAATTTTTTTTATTAGATAAAAATCCGAGCTCATACTTGTATGAAGTTCGAGAGGTAGTAGTATTTTAAAGTATTAAAAATCGAAATTAAAAGCACCAAGCTTCTCGAGCCTGAATGTCAGTTTCAAACATCTCTCTCCTCTTTTAGAGCAAGCACAATAGCTTCTCTAAACTCATCTTTAAAATAGAGAAATTGATAGAGAGAGGGAAAAAATCTCTAAATTTAGAGGAAGGGTTAGAATCTGTAAAATTTAATGCGTTCACCCCTTTCAATGTCTACCTATTTGTTCATTGATTGTTGCCTATTGATGTAATGAAGTTATTGGAATTTTATTTATTAAATTATGAATTTATGCATCTACTATATTATAGTGTATAATAAATGTAACAATTTGTATAATAGAGAATCCGGTGGAGTTGTGGTGTAATTTTTTTTTAGAGATTTTGTTATTTTGTTCTCTATTTTAGAGATTTTTTAGAGAAGTTGTTGGGGATGCTCTTATCCCTCCGTTCAAATGATATTCCAGATCCAGTTATTAAGAGCACGTTTTTAAAATTTGAAAAACTATACTGTATGAGATATGGAGTAATAAATTTGTAATTAATTTTTTATACAATTTTATAATTATTAATAGAATTTTTTTTCAAAATATTCACTAAAAAATAAATAATTACAAAAATATTCACACTTTAAAACTATTTACGAAAATATTCATTTTTGCCAGATCGAGCAGAAAAACGCGGTTTGAAACCGCGTTTTATTCACAAAGTGAAAATTTCAAAATAAAAAGAAAAAGTGACAAAAACTTTACCAAAGAAATGCGGTTTCAAACCGCGTGTCTTAGTTTTTTTTTTTTGTGGGAAATTGAAAACTGGAAGGGGAGGGATGCAGGCCGCCGGAGGAGGAAGGAGGGCCGCCGTGCCGGATCCGGTGGAAGGGGAGACGCCGGAGGTGCTCGAAGGGCCAAGGACGAGATCCGTATAGGGCGGAGATAGATCGATGAGGAGGCGATGTCGAAGGGGCGGATCTGTCCAGGGCGGAGAGAGATCGATGAGGAGGGAGATGGCGCAGGTGGTCGGAGAAGTCGGTGGTCGTAGAAGCCGTGGCCCTGGTGGTCGATGACGAGATCTGTCCAGGCCAAGGACGGAGAAGCCGTGGCCCTGGTGGTCGATGGCGTGGACGGAGAAGCCGTGGCCAAGGGCGGATCTGTCCAGGCCAAGGACGAGATCTGTCGGGGATGTGGACGACGAATCCGGACTTTGCGATGGCGCAGGTGGTCGGAGAAGCCGTAGCCCTGGTGTTCGATGGCGCAGACGGCGAATCCGGACTTGGCGAAGAGGACGAAGCTGTGGCCAGACAGAGGAGGCGAAGAGGACGAAGCACTGGCCGTACAGAGGAGGCGAAGAGGACGAAGCCGGCGTCTCCTCTTCTGCCTCTCCTCCCTCCTTCCTCCTCCGGTGAGGCGGGCTCGGGCTCGACTCCGACCTCTGCTTCTGCTTCCCAGTTCCCACCGACGGCCGTGAAATTGAGCGGAGACGGAGGCCCGATCTAGGGGAGGCCGCCAACGGTGCCGGCTTCAATTGAGCAGAGACGGAGGCCGCCAACGGTGCCGGCTTCAATTGAGCGGAGACGGAGGCCTGTCGTCCTCCCCCTTCACCTTCCTCCCCGCTGCCTCCCTCCCTTTGCCCAGATCTAGTAACGCCGACCTTGGAAAATCAGGAAGGAGAAACGTGGTTTCAACCCGCACTTTATCCCTTCTATTTTATTTTTTATTTTTTTATTTGTCATTTAAAAAATAAAAAAATAAAACGCGGGTTGAACCCGCGTTTTATTCGTTAGTTTATTTCCCTTTATTTCTTCGATTTCAAATTTTATAAAGTAGGAATGAAACGCGGTTTGAACCCGCGTTTCTCTGTCAACCCTGCAAATAATGAATATTTTTGTAAATAGTTTAAAAGGTAGAATATTTTGGTAATTAATTATTTTTTTGTGAATATTTTGAAAAAAAATTCTTATTAATAAGTATGAAATTATATAAAAAAAATTGATTTAAAATTAATATTTTGTATAATTTTTATCCTTTTTAAAATTAAAACATCATCTATTGTCCAATGAAGATACTAATTTATATAATTTTTATCTTTGTGAAAAATGTGCCAAAAAATAAAAGTACTTCTATTTTTAGGTAGTAACCAAATACCTAAAATATAGATTTTGTAACTTTTTTTTTGCTTAACCAAAAATAATCTCTAAAATGACATTTTTAGTTACTGAAAATATCTAAAATATAGATTTCATAACAGTTTTTTGGTTAACCAAAATTAATCTCTAAAATGACATTTTTAGTTAATGAAGGATAGTTTCCGATTATTTCAATATTCAAATCTAACTTGAGTGAGGCTAGAGGCAAGGTGTCGGAATGGCTATTGACAAGATAATTTCATCAAAATTACCACAAGTGTTTTTCATTTTTTCTGAACACATTGCAAAAAGGCCCAAAAATCTATTTTCTCGAATCGAAATCTAAATCTGTCAAACGAATTGTTTTGATCAAAACCAGCCTAAAATCGATGAAATTACTGAAGATCATCACTTCTAAAGCTCATGTTTGATTGGACATATGTTAGTTTAACATCAGCCAAACCTATGTGACCCTCGTTATTAACCGCTTGGCTTGACGAACTCGCCATTAATCCTTAGGTTGCGGATAGGTGGGAAGTGGCCACTTGAAACAATCACTGTAAGATCAAACATTAAAATATGCATTCATTTGTTTTAGGTCTGCTTAAGAACAACTAATTTACTATTTAGATAAAGTTATGATATTGATTTAGTCATTGAGAGTTGCAATCAGAAATGGGGAAAACAGAAGCCGAGCTTCTTCCTTAACCTCAACAACAGAAGCCGAGGTTATTTATTAAGCTCAGCTTATGTCAATGAGGCTTCACACAAGATCTTCAAAAGGGTCATTATATATACCTCGCAAAAACTAGACGAGGCTCCGTCATAACCTCGTTTTTATGCATCGAGGTTACTTATTAATCTCGTCTAAACCTGCCGAGCTTATTCATGCACCTCGTTTCTATCTGTCGAGCTCCTTCCTTCGACGGTTTTTTCGAACGAAGACCAAAAATCGCAATTCGATAATCATGTAAAGCGAGCGATATACCCATTCGTGTGTCGATCAATTGATATTTTGATTAATTTCATCGATTTTAGGCTGTTTTCAATCAAAACAATTGGTTCTACAGATTTAGGTTTCGATTCGGGAAAGAGAGTTTTGGGCCTTTTTGCTACGTGTTCGGAAAAAATGAAAAGGACCTGTGGCAATTCAGGTGAAATTATCTTGTCAATACTCATTCCGACATCTTGCATAAAGCCCTTATGATCTAACTTTTACTTACAGCAAGCCCAACAATATGTAAAATAGGAAAGAGAAAATTTTAGAGAAAAAAACCATTTTTCTACTCCAACAGTTACTACTTATTCATTTATAAAACAGAGAAATGAAATGAGAGAGAAAAAAATATGTATATTTAGAGAAAAATTGATGACCTCTATAATTTAAAATTTCACTCCTCTCCATACATAAATTATATTTAATGCTCAGTACCCTTCAAATTGCCACCTTGTTCGTAGTTTGCCCCACTACTCTAACTAGTTGCTAATTTTTCGCGCTCCAATAACTAGTTCCTAATCTCCAGGAAGTGTATGCGGGTTATCGCTCTATTAAAGATCCCCAGTTCGAATTTCGGATATAATCGCTCTTTATTTACAAATTCAGGGGTTATCATTTTACCTCTAATGGAGTTGGTAAATTAATTTTAGCTAAATTTACTCAATTCCAAATAAATGATTTAGATTTAAACTAATTTAGTAATTTATTTTTTAGGATTGATAAATTTTTATAGAATAATCCTATCAACTCCGCTACGTTTAATTCCACGGGATGTTTACTGCACTACCATGGAAGTGCAAACGACCCCACTTGGAGGAGAAGTAATAATCATTTATACCTTTTCGGCTCTGTTTGCATGGCCGGTAATTATAACTTATAATGCACAATATTGCATTATAATATAAACTGTAATGCAATATTGTGCATTATAAGTTATAATTACTGGTCGTGCACACAGAGCCGAATTCTTCTGCGGGTAGGGGTAATGCTTGTCTTCAGGTGGTAGAACAAGCAGTTCATACTCTTTGGAAATGTTAGAATTAAGAAAAAAAAATATCTAAATCACGTTAATGAGGTTTAAAAGTTGTAATTAAGTAATAAAAATGTTACAAATATATGTTTACGTTAGAATTGTGATGTAAAATGTTAGAATTAAATTTAAATTAAGTTTTTAGAAATATAGAGTTAAATATCCTTAATAAATGCATTTAGTAAATTACGGAGTATTAGTTTTTGTATTTATTATAGTATATAATAAATGTAAAAATATGTAAAATATAGAGAAACTATTGGAGTTGGTGTGAAGTTTTTTATAGAGATTTTGACATTTTGATTTTTATTTTAGAGAATTTTTACAATAGCTACTGAGATTGCTTATACTGAGTAATATTTTATTCATAAAAGTATAGATAATATAATTTAATAAGCATGTCTGAAAAACGGTGCTCCTTGATAAATAGACCTTGAAAAGAATACCAGACTAATGAATAAAGGAGTACATGTTCCATTGGATTGTACGCTCTGTAACTACCATGAAGAAGATTCAACGCATATCTTTACTAAATGCTAGACAACCTTGACAATTGTGTGAAGAGTGGACAAACAAATTGAACAAATTATTCGGAATATAGACAAACTGATAAAACGTACAAGGATATAATTAAAGAAATCTTTGCTAAGCTTTCTTCTTAGCAGAGTTCGACTTTTGCCTTCTCTCTATGGGGAGTTTGGTCCATGAGAAACAGAATCTTGTTTGATAACAATGACATTAGAAATATGGAAGAATGGATCAAGTATATAAAACAACAAAGAATGAGTTAGAAAAAAGCACAAGCAGAATCCCTCAATGAAGAATTGAACGCCAATAGACTAAATATAAACTAGGCAAGGCCTAAAAGACAACAGATTGTGAGATAGGAAAAACACAAAGGACGATTTATGAAACTTAATTTTGATGGAGCTAAAGTTGCCTCCGGTCTTGCCGCTTCTACGTTTGTCATTCGAGGTGGCCATGGTGTTGTCCTTTCTTATAGGACGCAGAGCCATGGTTCGATTTCAATGTTACAAGCAGAGTGTTTCGGTCTCCAGGATGGATTACATGAAGCTTTCAAGATGGGTCTCGGTGGTCTCTCGCTTCTGAAGGTGGAGGGGTACTGTTTGACGGCGACCAACGCCTTGACAGGAGAGTGGAAGGCCCCGTGGGAAGTCGAGATGTTGATTTCGGATGCCCTCGGGTTATGCAGAGCGTTCGATAGTGTTTCTTTTGTAACGGCCCAGATTATGAAATTCGGGTTACGTTTAGAGGGAAATTTTTTCCCTCTTCTAGATCTTGTAATCCAAGTATGAGTTGCTAATTTATTATCATCAAGTTATAACCATGTTAAGTCTTAAAGGATCAAATCCTAGGATTCAAAAGAAATGAGATTTTAACCTTCAAAACAATTGAAATAATCCAACATGCTATTGTACTTCCATATGGGGACTTGTCGGCCTATTTCAACTAGTCAAATCTCACAAAGGAAACCCCGCCATAGAGCACGGAATAATCAGGAACTTAACCAAAACATTTGCAAAATCAAGTTGTAAGATATGCGAAGTCTTCTTAACACTCTCATCCCATGAGAAAACTCCGCCATAGAGCACGAAATAATTAGGAACCTGCACACATACCTAAAAATAATATATATAGAGCGTGAGAAAAGACTGAGTCCCACACATAGGACTAGGTCCTACTGTAATCATACCATATACGCTAGCTACCTAGATAAAGATGATCTAATGCAGGATATGAACTTAAATCACACAAGTCATACTTATCAGGATATAACTATATGCAGAAAGTGCGATAAATGGATCCACACAAAATGCGAAGTGGCATATCCCTCTCCTACCGTTGCTCCCCTTCCCGTTAGGGTAGACGTTGTCCAGCTCAGTGCTATAGTATATCATTCATCATCATATATGCGCATCAATAATCAATCATCATCATCTCATCATCATGCCCATAATATCAAGCTCATAAAACAATCGAGCTTATCTCATATCTCATGACAATAATGACTCAGGACAAACCTGATGGAGGTGAGCTATCTTATGACCCTAGCAAAGACTCTAGGACTCACAGATAACTGGCGGTATCTTTCCGAACACATAGAGTAAATGCATGCTCATTCAAGTGTACAAGTCCTAGCATGATACTATACATGACATGCTCTTATGCTAATGCAACACCTAGTATATCCTATGATTACATGCACGTGGGAGACTACTGCTTTCGTCCATCAAGACGTTCTTGAACATTGGTCAACCGTGGTTGACCAACACCAAATCATCACCTTGATTTGTTGTTGTTCTTAATTAGTAGTGTTTTTTAGTTTATCATTAAATTCATAATAAGTACAAAATCTATCAGTGTTTTACCTAAATTAGTTAGAAAATCGCACTTCTCACTTATTTTTTTTATTTAGACATTTATAACTTTATATTTTTATTTAACTATATAAGCTTGATTGAATGAGGTTAAAGAAATAGCCTACCTTAGGTGGGTAATTCACGTTTTAAAAATGAGCTATTCAAAGATTTTGAGAACCCCATCAGCAACGCCAGTCCTATCATTTTCGAGGCCCGGGGCAAAAAAAAAAAATAATAATAAGGCTCCCCTCGTCAACTATTCACTAGCTCCATTTTAAAATATAAGTCGTTTGATTTTGTGACACGTTTTTTAAGGAGCTAAAATTTAGTTAAACTTTTATCCTAGATTAGATGGTGGATCTCCATATTTCACAGAATAATGTTACCATCCTATAATATCAACTTTAAATCGTTTTTTATACCTTTGATTTTTTCAAAAAAAAAAAGGCTTTAGTTTGTTTGGACATGGAAATTCACGTCTTTTATATATATATTTTTATGGAGTTTTCCAAAAAAATGTAGGAAAATAATTTTGTCTTAAAAATTTCAATGGAGTTTTTCATGTACATATCCATTTATCAACAATGTTTAGAGGCTATTTTCGAATAGTTTTTTAAAAAAAAGTTAATAAGAAAACACTATAAATAAAGACAAATAAAAGAACAAAACAAATAAGAAAAGAAAAAATGTGCAACTTCAAACCAGGGGCGGATCTAGAAAATTTTTCAAGGTGGGCACAATTTTTTATGAATAATTTTTATATTATTTTTACAGAAATTTCGCGAGGTACCCCTAAGGTATTGCAATTTTCGCGAGGTATACAACTTTTTTGCATATTTCGCGTGGTGCCCCTGAAGTTTTTAATTTTTTCGCCTCGTGTCCTTCCTTGTTAAATTTAACGGATTCCGTTAGTTTTCAATTAAAAAATAAAATAAAAAAAGAAATAGAAAGAAAGAAGGAATGGAGAGAAAGAGAAAGAAGAAGCGATTGAAGAGGAAAAATGAAGAGAGAGAAGAGAGCAAAAAACCCTAGCCTCCCTTACTCCTCTAACCAAATCGACGCCTCCAACCCGGTACCTCTGACCGCCGACCCCATCTCGGAACCCCTGTCCGCCGCTCCCACCCCCAAGGTCCAGATCCGAACAATCCCTCTGATGGAAGAGCCGGCGAGACCAAGATCCGACCTCAATCCCCTCTCTATCGCCGCCGGGGAAACCCCCAAAATCTCCACAAAAAGACCTCGAAAAATTATCTTAAAGAAGGTATTCGATTCAAGCTCAAAGCTTCTAAGACCGCCTTCCTCCCCAATCTGACTTCGTGTAGAAATGTCCATCAAAGAGGGAGAATAAAGAAGAAGAAAAGGCTAAAAACGGGGCAAGATAAGGTGAAAAGGAAAGTGAGGAAAATTGAAGAAAAATGGTTCTCGCTGTGCTTTCCTCGGCTTGGGCGGGGCTGGTGGTGGCGTCGGTCTGTCTGGTGGCTTTTCCGTGTTTGGGATGGCTTGCTTCTGGGGCTGCCTGACTGGTTAGGGTCACTTTCCGAGGTCCGGTATCTACCATCTTGCTCTGCCGATGAACGAAAAGGTGGTGCGGTGGTCGGAAAGCTTTGAGCCGAATTGTTGCTTGGAGTGTTGAGTGGGGCGCATGATAAGGTGCAGTAAGCAATATAAAAGGATGTCTTTATTCGAATCTTTAAGTATTGTATGTGCAAGATGAAAGATCGAGCTTGATTGTTTACAGATACATTTGATTGAAATCAAGCAGGAAATAAGATTCAGGAAAGATCAATGCATTTCTATCCGTTCCTTCTTTCTTTCTATTTCTTTTTTATTTTTTAATTGAAAACTAACGAAATCCGTTAAATTTAACAAGGAACGGCACGAGGCGAAAAAATTAAAAATCTCAGGGGCACCACGCGAAATATGCAAAAGAGTTGTATACCTCGTGAAAATTGCAATACCTTAGGTGCCTCGCGAAATTTCCGTTATTTTTATTATAAATATTTTTTTTAAAAAAAATATGTGAAGAGAATATCTTAAATTTATAATAAAAATTATTATTATTTAATTGTAAAATACCAAATAAATTATAAGAATTTTAAAATAATGAAAAATAAAGGGTGTTGCTATATACACCACAAATTCAACGTAAAAAATGCACGTCGAAAACGACGTGCAAGCCATCTGACTAATTAGCGTTTAAAAAAAATTAATTAACCCCTTTGAATCATGCACGTCCTTTTCGACGTGTATGAAAATATCTATCTAATGAGATTTGAATAAGGGTTGATTGAATTCAATTTAAAAATAGAATGGGCTTAACCACTAAGCCACTAAAGATATTTGTAATTTATCCTTCAATTTTTTATATAACATACATATTCCTGTATTTTTTTCTAGCAAAAATGAATGCGAATCACAAATAATTAGACCTGTCAAACGGGTCATTCGGGTCGGGTTAGGGTCGGGTCACTTCGGGTTTCGGGTAAAACGGGTCTCGGGTTAAACGAGTTTCGGGTATTTCGGGTTGACTCGAACTCGGGTTTAACCGGGTTTTGGGTTTGTCAATTTTTTCTTTTTTAAATTAAAAAAAATCATGATTTGATAATTTTGTGATAAATTTTAATTATATATAAAAAAAATTAATTATATATAATTATAAATCAACCGGGTCAAAATTACCGGGTCAATCGGGTCACCGGGTCGAAACCCAGATTACCCGAAAAATTTCGGATTTTTCGGGTTCGGATCGAAAAAAAAAATTCGGGTCGAAATTTCCGGGTTCGGATCGGAAATTTTTCGGATCAACCGGGTCGGGTCACCGGCTCAGATTGTGTTTTGACAGGTGTACACATAATCCACTAAAAAAAAAGACCTCGAAAAGAACAAGTAGACCCCACCCCTAAGTCCCCAACAACTTCATATTGCTAAAATAGGGCTAAAGTTCTTCCACGTATATCTCTCTTCTGGAAGAATTCCAAAATCCAAACACCTCACTATCGCACAATTTGTGTGTTGGTTACATGTGACCGAAAAAAAAAGTGTGTTGGTTTCAAATAAAAGGTTTAATGCACAAAAACAGTATTTATAGGTCTTTTTTACGTTCCGGCTATATACACCGCAAATCATGCACGTCCTTAAGGACGTGCATTATTAAAAGGCTTGCACGTCCTTAAGGACGTGCAATATTAACCTTGTGATTTGCGGTGTATATAGCAACACCCCTTTTTTAACATTTTTTTAATAATTAAAAATTCTATAAAATATTAACCTTTTTATTAATTTTTTAAAATAACTCCATCCACTAAGAAAAACATGTCGTTCTATAAGTAAAATCTTGTTAAGAAAAACATGTTATTTAAGGTATTTTGGTATTCACTTTTCAAAATTACTCTTGTAATGATTATGTATTTATTAGTTGTAATTTTCAATAACGTAAAAAAATAAAGTAATAATTATGGGTATAAGTGTATTTTTGTTTGCTTTTATTTGATTTCTTAAAAAATATGCAAATGTCTAAAACGACATGTTTTAATTAACGGAGAGAATTTTATTTTAAAAAGTTAATATTTTATAAAATTTTAAGCTTCTTAAAAATATATTAAAAAATAAAATGACCTATATTTTAAAACGGAAGCAGTATTAACTATTATTAATGGGCGAGAGAAAGAAGTCCAATAATTCGAATATGGAAAATAAGAAGAGAAAAGAAGCTAGGTGATATAATTTTGCCAATCGGACAAGTTAAAAATGAACATATTCAAATTAAGTTAATTCAGATTGAAATTGAGATTAATAGCTACTTTGATTAAAAAATGAACAGATTTTAAATATGTTTTTTTTTATTAGGAAATAATTTGAGAATAAGACAATTTGGCTATTTGAGAGGCCGATAAAGTCGGCAAACGACGAATTATCAAAACATATAACGTAAAATAAAAAATGGGGCAATACAAAAAGCGGGAATCAAACAGCCCCTGTCCAACATTAGGAGTCCCTACGCCAATACAAAATGTTGAAGACGACATAGACTAAACCCGAAGCCAAGCATTACCAAGTGATGACATCGTAGGTCAGCGGTACATCAAGAGTCCCTGTAGGCGATGAAGACGAACCTCCGAGAAAATTTCCGGACACAAGGGTGATAGATTACATAGGTCTCCTAATGTATAGTGGGCTCAAAGCCCATTAAGGCCCAATATCTTTGTAACCTATATATATATATATATATATGATTATCAATGAATGGAAACCCTCAAGGAGGACTTTACATCAATTCTATCATTCTACATGGTATCACAGCCTTTTCTTCCTAACGGAACACTAATTTGATCCTCCCACCCCCACCCCTCTTTTTTTCCGCCGCCGGCGTCGTCCCCTCGCCTCACCAGCTTCGACGCCCTCCTCCTCGCTGTCCTGCCTTACCGCCGCTCTACCGTTGTTAATTTGTTAATTAGTTAGCAAATTAGCTTCACCAATCACCGCGGCCGCCATCCCCCATAACCTCTCTCTCGCCTTTTCTTTTTTCTTTTTACATCAAAAAAAAAAAAAAAAAACCAAATTTACCATGCCCTTCTACGATCGCCAACGACCTCTCGTCGGGATCATCACCCCTCCAAAGTCTCCGCACCAACATCACGCCTTCTCCTCTATGCAACCGACATCTTCAGACTCTATGCAACCGATATCTTCAGATTCTTCTTGGTACATGGACACTGGTGCCACCTCCCACATGACGAACTCCTCAGGTAACCTCTCATCTATTTCTTTTAAGGGCCCTGCCCACTCTATTATCGTCGGAAATGGTGGTCGTCTTGCCACTTCGGGGATTGGCCACGCCACATTACAGACCCCAACCCACCCACTACACCTCAACAATGTCCTTATTGCCCCAAAGATTGTCAAAAACCTTATCTCTGTCCGTCGGTTCACTACTAACAACAACGTTTCCCTTACGTTTGATCCCTATGGTTTCTCTGTGAACGATCTTACTACGGGGGTTACTCGCATGAGATGTAATAGCACCGGGGAGCTCTACCCTGTCACACCACCTCCTGCGTCCAGTCAGTCATGCCCAGTCGCCCTCTCGGCATCATCGTCCAGCCTGTGGCATGCACGCCTGGGCCATCCCAGTACTGCCGTTCTAGATGTCCTCCGTTCCCAGAGTCTTGTCACATGTACTAAAGACCCACGCTCTGGTTTATGCTCTTCCTGCCGTTCCAACGGTCTTTGACCTCTACCCTTGCTCCCTTTGATATCATTCATAGTGACATTTGGACCTCTCCTGTGCCTAGCAAGGAAGGTCACAAGTACTACCTCTTGTTTCTTGATGATTACACTCATTACTTATGGGTCTTCCCGTTGCATTTCAAGTCCCAAGTGTTTCCTGTCTTTGCCAGATTCCATACCTACATCAAAACACAGTTTCACATATCCATTAAATGTTTCCAATGTGACAATGGTCGTGAATTTGACAACAAAGACTTTCACTCTTTCTTTGCCGCAAACGGGATCTCCTATCGCTTGTCTTGCCCTTATACTTCTCAGCAGAATGACAAGGCTGAACGAATCATCAGAACCATTACCAACATGATGCGCTCTCTCCTCTTCCACGCATCTATTCCCCTTTCCTATTGGCCTCACGCCTTAACAACCACATGCTATCTCCTCAACATTCTACCTTCCACTACCCTCCAACATCGCTCGCCTAGTCAGGCCCTCTACTACACTTTGCCTAGGTATGATCACCTTCGTACCTTCGGGTGCTTGTGCTTCCCGAACCAGTCCTCCACCGCCCCACACAAGCTTCACCCGCGCTCCACCCCTTGTGTCTTTCTAGGCTATCCGTCTGATCATCGCGGTTACCTCTGCCTCGATATCAAGACCCATAAGCTCATTGTGTCTCGTCATGTCACCTTTGATGAGTCTCGTTTCCCCTTTGCTTCTCCTCTCCCCCCTCTCCTACACCTCATGTGTCTCTGTCTGAGTCGGAGTCTTCCTTCCCTCATTTCTTTCTTCCCCAGAGCGCTCCCGGTGCTCCTGCGTCTCCCCCTCCCCCACCCCCACCACCCCCCACCACCAGACCACACACCCGCAGCGTCTCTGGTATCTTCCGACCCCGTCAGATCGTATCCATGACCACCGCCTATCACCCCACTATCCACCTCCCATCGCCCCGCCAAACAGCATCCCGTCACCTACGTGCGGCACCCGCAGCAAGGCATGCGGCGCCCGCCGCATGTACAAATGCTGCGCCCGCAGCCTTAAACCCTTCCCTGGCGGCGCCCGCCGCAGGTACAAATGCTGCACCCGCAGCTTTACACCCCTCCCTGGCGGCGGCCGCCGCAACCATCGCCGCCTCTTCCCCTTGCTTAGCCCCTCTTGACCCCGTCCTTCCCGACTCCCATTCACCCTCTACCCCCACCTCCCACAAAACAGCCCTCCTCGACCCGAATTGGCAGGCGGCTATGCTCGACGAATACAGGGCCCTTACGAAGAATGGTACTTGAGTTCTTGTTCCTCGCCCTCCTGCGGCGAACGTCATTCGTTGTATGTGGCTTTTTCGTCACAAGTTCCGCTCTGATGGGACGTTGGAGCGCTACAAAGCACGTCTCGTGGTCAACGGTCGATCTCAGCAGGTAGGTATCGATTGTGATGAGACCTTTAGCCCCGTGGTCAAACCTGCCACTATCCGAGTGGTGTTAAGCTTAGCTCTGTCGCGCAACTGGGCCATTCATCAGCTGGATGTCAAGAATGCGTTTCTTCATGGTCATCTGAATGAGACAGTCTACATGTTTCAGCCGCCGGGGTTTGTTGATGCCGATCGTCCCAAGCACGTCTGCCTCCTTAAGCGCTCTCTGTATGGTCTAAAACAGGCTCCGCGGGCTTGGTTCCAGCGCTTTGCTTCACATCTGCTACGCTTAGGCTGCATCGGCAGCTGCTCAGATTCGTCTCCGTTCATCTATCGCAGAGGCTCTGACATGGCCTTCCTATTACTATATGTCGACGACATCATTCTCACCGCCTCTTCTGATTCTCTTCGGACGTCCATTATTTCGTAGTTGAGTGCGGAATTCGCCATGTCTGATCTGGGTGAGTTGTCCTACTTCTTGGGCGTTGCTGTTCAGCGTCATGCTTCTGGTCTGTTTCTCTCATAGAGTAAGTATGCTGCTGAGATTGTTGCTCGGGCTAAGATGGTCAACTGTAATCCAGTCGCCACCCCTGTCGATACATCCAACAAGCTCAATGCTCATTCTGGTCCTTTGGTTGATGATCCGACATTGTACAGGAGCCTCGCTGGTGCTCTTCAGTATCTCACTTTCACCAGGCCTGACATCAGTTACGCCGTTCAGCAGGTCTGCTTGTTCATGCATGCCCCCAGGGAACCACACTTTCAGGCCTTAAAGCGGATCATTCGGTACATCAGCTGCACCCTCGAGCTCGGCACCACGATCACTCCTTTCGCTAAGCTTGATCTTGTTGCTTACACTGATGCGGATTGGGGTGGTTGTCTTGACACACGTCGTTCCACGTCTGGTTACTGTGTCTTCCTCAACGACACCCTTGTGTCGTGGTCAGCTAAGCGTCAGTCTGTCGTGTCTCGTTCCAGTGCTGAAGCGGAATATAGAGGTGTTGCCAACGTTGTCTCCGAGTGCTCTTGGCTTCGCAATCTCCTGCTTGAGCTCCGTTGCCCTCTTATGAAGGCCACTCTGGTCTACACTGACAACGTCTCCGCCGTCTATCTAGCTAGCAACCCGGTCCAGCATCAACGCACGAAGCACATTGAGCTTGATCTCCACTTCGTCAGGGACAAGGTTGCCATTGGACATGTCCGCGTTCTACATGTCCCGTCCTCTTATCAGTACGCTGATATATTCACCAAGGGTTTACCTAGACAGTTGTTCATTGATTTTCGTTCCAGTCTCACTGTACGACCCCCTCCAGTTTCGACTGCGGGGGTTTGATAGATTACATAGGTCTCCTAATGTATAGTGGGCTCAAAGCCCATTAAGGCCCAATATCTTTGTAACATATATATATATATATATATATATATATATATATATATATATATATATATATATATATATATATATATGATTATCAATGAATGGAAACCCTCAAGGAGGACTTTACATCAATTCTATCATTCTACAAAGGGGTCAACATGATGCCCACCACCACAACTCCAGCTAGACTCGACACCGGACGCCAACGCGCCAACTCAGACTAGGACCGCCAAGAACAACCAAAAACGCAACCGGGAACCACCCTTGTACAAAATGCACCTAAAAGCACTTTCGGGATTTTATCAAGACCCTTACGAAAGTTTTATCAGACCCTTTCAGTTTTTTTTTTAAATAGAAAATTTACAAAGGCTGCCTCAGGCCCAAGGTATTGTATAATCTATTTGGGAAAAATATATCCTCTTCAGGCCACCTTGGGCTCAAGGAGAAACCCATGGACCCAAACAGGTCAGGAAGGAACACTTCAACAACACCTGAGCGGCATATCCCTAGCAAATGTTGGCAGCCAGCGCCGACGATGAACCAAGGGAGCACAACCGGATGCAGGTGGATGACGCCACCCCGATGTCGATGAACACCGATGGAACATAGCGGGCAGACAAGAAGGAGGCGAAGGTTTGCAACCAATTTATAGTTAGGGATTAGGACACGAAATCAGAATTCTCTCGCCCATACAAGCTCCAACAAGGAAAAAAGGTACAAAGTGAGATCCGAACTACTTCAAAGCCCCAATTTGATTAGCTGAAAGATTGGTTATTGGGAGAAAATTTGTATCACGAGCAACCCTAGAAAATAAGGCAGGGGAGAACCCGGAGAGGATGAACACGACGGAGGTAGGAGTGACAGCAGAAAGCAAGCCCGACAACCCACTACCCAGGAAGCGCCACCAAACGAAGGTGGAGTATGGGAAGCCATTGGAATGAACCGCTGGCGAAGACTGAGACAACGTGGGAGGCGCCGAGGAACACAAAGGGGAAAAGAGAGGTGGGTCACCAGACATCGGCCAACAAAAACTCATCACACCCTAACTGATTTACAAATCGATGGACAAAAGCCCCAAATCGAAGATAATAACCATGGACTGCCAAAGCCCTAAATTAGAGGCTTGAGTTTTCGAAGGGGAAGAATCAACACCCCAAAAGTTGGAGAATGCAGGGAGGCTGGACGGAAGAGGTCCGAGGCCGACAGTGGACATGAAAGCGGAGGAATCAAGACCGAACTTGAACGAAGAGAGGGGCACCGAAGAAACTCCACTCCCTGAAGAATCTAGATGCGCATAGGCTATGGTGGGGGCGAGGTGGTGGTTACAGAGAGTGAGAGGGCGAGGTGGTGGCTCTTGGAGGAAGTTTGGGCTCCCGAAGGAGAACTTTTTCCCACGCTTCGGAGGTTTTAAATATGCTTTATTAATGTGATTGAACTTGAAACCGAAGAAAAATTAACTCAAATTAGTGTCACCGCCTCTTAAAAAATTTATTCAATATTTTATTCTATATATCTTTTCTCTATATATTATTTATTATTGTATTTATCGTTCTGGTTAATTCGTTTTTTTTTATAAGGTAAAGATTTTGTTGAGGTCAGACCCTGCTGGACCACCACCCAATGGCATCCTTGTGGATGAGGACATGCAAAGCAGAATCAACGTGGATGTTGTGTGAACGAGTCGCGCAATCCTGTCGGCGATCGAATTGACCTCCCGGAAAACATGGCCGAATTGCACCCTAGCAAACTGTTGGTGGAGTGTCCATCTTGTCAATAACAATTTTATCATCTTCCCTATAGCCTCACTTTTTTTACTTTTTTCTTTTTACATTTGGTCGTGCAAAAATAAGAGTATGTTGTGCATGTGCATAAATAACCGTATGTTGAGCAAATATGACACAAGTCTAGTTTTTTTTTTTACATTTTATCGTGCAAATATAAGAGTACGTTGTGCAAATATAACCGTAAGTTGTGCAAATATGACCCAAGTCTAGTTTTTTTTTTTAACATTTTGTTGTACAAATATAAGAGTATGTTGTGCAAATTTAACCGTAAGTTGTGCAAATATGACCAAAATCTAGATTTTTTTAATTTTTTTTTTACGTTTTGTCGTGCAAATATAAGAGTAAAATGTGCAAATATAATCGTATGTTGTGCAAATATAACATTTTGTTGTGCAAAATGTAATATTTTTTTTCCGCTTTTTTGTTTCGTGTCAGCACCTTTTGTTGTGCGAAAATAACTTTACGTTGTGCGCATATACCAATTTGTTGTGCAAATATAACTTTTGTGCAAATGTAAAAATAAAAATATAGTAGATGTGAATCACATAATGAAATATAGATTTTTTTTATATAATTCCTATATTTATGGGGTTGTTTTTGTAATTTCTCAAAAGTTCTTCTTCTACCTCCCCGTCGTCCCCAATCTGGAATCAGACCCGGCTCCTTCGCTTCGGCCTCGCTCGCTCCCTCTCTTCCTCGCTCTGTCGCTCGCTCGCCACCGCTCGCTCGAATTCTGTTTCCGATTGAATTAAATCTGAAGCCGATTAAATTCCAGTTCCAGATCTGAAGTCAAATTCCTTCAATTGCCTTGCTTCAGATCGACACATCGAAGCATTAGATCCAGTCGCCCTTGTCGAAATTCTGCACGCAACCATGGCTGCTGTCGAGGGAAGCCATAGATGAGGTTACTGGATGTCGTCGACCTCGCTCGCTCGGTCACTCCCTTGCTCTCGGATCGCTCGCTCGCTCTCGATCTAGAACTGGAATTCAATCGAATGCCGTCGACCTAATTCAATCGGATCGCTCTCGATTTGCTGGGAGGAGGAAGCCAGGAGGAGGAAGCTGGGAGGATAGACCAGGAGGAGGAAGCCGGGCCCGGAGATGATTAATTGTGTGGACAATTTTCCAATTTGTCCAAAACCTTGGACGTTTCACCAATAAGGCCAAAAAAAGTGTCTTCACAACAAATTTTCTCATTGATACACCTATATAATTTAATTCAACTAATTAAGTATTCAATATAATTAAATAATTATTATAACATAAACTATCAACTGTACTTGAATAACCAATATAACTATAAAAAATTCTTTTAATACACAATACGATAAATATATATATCCAAACAGGGGAAAATCAATTAATTTGAAATAATTCATCATCACATGAAAAATTAGAAAAAAATCCAAATAAAATAATCCAGATGAAGAAGACGTAATCACCAAAGAAACGTCATTAGGTGGCGTACGTGGAGGAAGGTAGGAAGGTAGTTTCAAGCTCAATTTTGATGGTGCTAAAATATCTTCTATTTGCGCTTCTGTAGATTTATTGATTAGAGATGACGAAAAAAAATTGATCACTTGCGGTGCCAAAATATGCGGGAAGGTGTCGACATTACAAGCCGAGGCGATTGCATTGTAGCTCAGACAGGTGGAAGCTTGGAGGAGCGCCGGGGATTCAAAGACTTGTTGTGGAAGGTGATTGTCTCGCAAACGTGAATTGATCAAGGGAGCATGGTTGACGCCTTGGGAGATTGAAATGCTTATTTCGGATGCTCTTCGTTTACTCAGTTCCTTTGAGACGGTCTTCGTGTCCCACGTCTTCAGGGAAGCCAACAAGGCAGTCGATCGACTTGCTCATGGACCTTGCCTTAGATTCTGCTTCTTCCCCTCCGATCTTGAGTTCCAAACTCTCGTCCATTAGAACGCTCTTGAGTATAGTGTTACAACCGTGGTTGACTCACCGTAAATTTTCGCCTTGTAACAAAAAAAAAACACAATACGATTAATATTTCTCCCTTCGTTAGAAAATATACATCTTTTTTTAACCAAAAAAAAATATAAATATTTTTATTTTTAAGACATTTTTTAAGTAATAAAAAGCTATATAAAATATTAATTTTACAAAAACATTCTAATTTATATTTTTTAATAATATATATAAGATAATATGAAATTAATATTTTATATATTATTTTATTTTCTTATAAAAATTATGAAAGTAACCTGATTTTTTTGTAACGAATAGATTTAGACTCTCTATATATATCTTATTGATTGGTTGATTGAACCTCAAACCGGACTCTATTTTCCATTCTTTGCCAAAAAGGAAAACAAAAATGGTATCCAGCACCACCAGCGGCCACATAGCAGTATGCCCACTCCCCTTCGCCTCCCACCCGGCGTCCCTCCTCCGCCTCTGCCGCAAGGCCGCCGCCGCCACCCCCGACGGCTTCCGAATCACACTCTTCGCCACCGCAGCCTCCACTCAATCCCTCACGGCGTCTCTATCCCCTTCGGAGGCCAGAAAGATCCAGATCCTCGCCCTCGACGACGGCCGGAAGGCAGGCGCCGGCCCGCTTGCCCACCCGCTGGACGGAATTAAGTTTTTCATGGACGTCGCCGGGGAGAGCCTCCGGAAGGGCATTGCCGCGGCGGAGGAGATCGCCGGGGCGAGGATTACCTGCCTCGTCACCGACGGCTTTCTCAGCTTCGCCGTTCGGGAGATCGCGGAGGAGAGGGGCATCAAGTGGGCGGTGATGTGGACGTCCGCCGCCTCTGGATTCACCTCTTATTTGCATCATCATGAATTAAGGCTCAGCTTTGGTGAAGAAGGTACTCACATACTCCGTATTATATTCAGTTATTAATTAAACTTTTTTTTTATTTTTTTATAATATATATATATATATATATATATATATATATATATATATATATATATATATATATATATATATATATATATATATATATAGGGATTAAATCCGGTGAAAACCTGCATTGTGGTAAAAACCGTGAGGACTACTTTATAGCTTGGTTTATTTGACACCTGTACTAAAAACCTCAACCACACAGTGACTTTACAACTCGGTTCAACCTAAAAAGTAAAAACTGTGCTAAAAACTCTAGTTTTAAAATAACACATGACTTTATAGTTCGGTTAATCCTAAAAATCGTGTTAAAAACTCATATTTTAAAATTACATAGTGACTTTATAGCTCGGTTTTATTCAGAATCGTGCTAAAATTTACGACTTTATAGATCGGTTCTATTCAGAAACGGGCTATAAAGCAAGTGAGCCGGGCTAAAAAGCCGGTACTCACAGGTTTTTACGCAATTTTTATTTTCACCGGAGCGCACCCATATATATATATATATATATATATATATATATATATATATATATATATATATATATATATATATATATATATATATATATATATATATATATATATATATATATATATATATATAATATATATATATAAATTGATCATAAGTATAATTGCTTCATTAAAAAAAACTAGGACTAACTTTTTACTGGCAAAAAAAAAATCAACTAGTTTATTGGACCTTTTTGATATTATACACTTCATCCCAGTCCGGATCCCCTATAACACCGAATGTTACACTTAATTATTTTAGTTATAAATTTACATTTAAAAAAAATTATAAAAATTATATTTATATTCTATGCAGTTAATTATAAACTCTGTATATAGAGTTTAAAATTTTGTTTATTTTAAATATATTTTTTATAAAATAATCTGTTCAAAAAATCCTTATAATGACCAATTGAATAAAATTTTGAATTTTTTTATGCAATGCAAACTATCTTACCTAAGAATACCTTTTTTTTATTACTATAAGGAAAGAATTCGAGTTCAGACATATCTGAACCTCGAAGCCCAACAAGTCAGCAGACGAGTAACCGTCTAAACAAACATAAAAATACAAAGATAGTGCAAAGTACAAGCTAGAACTCTACAAAAGTGAAACAAAACACAGCTAAATCGAATAAGACGAGGACGTAGACGAAATACGAAGCCAAACACAACCCAAGAATACCGCTTCCAATAGAGCACTGTACCATTTAATATAAAAGCACAGTACCTTTTTGTTTGTGTGGGGATGCTATGCTATCATGCTATAGTACGGATGTGTGTACAATTTGAGACCATTAGTATGTGACGTATGTCCTTGTCAATATGTATAAAGTACTCCCTCCGTTTGATAATAAAATTCGTTTGACTTTTTTACACGCATTTTTATAAGATAAAAACTATATAAAATATTATTTTTTTAATGAATTTTTTTTGATAAATTTATACTTATGACTACTAAGTATGAAATTATTAAAAAAAATTGATCAAAGAAATAATATTTTATAGTGTTTTTATCTCCTAAAAAAACGTGCAGAAAAAAGCAAACGACTTTTATTTTGAAATAGAGGGAGTACGTTTTTTTAATTTGCACATTTTTTTTTAGAAATATAAAATGACAAATAAAAAGGAACGGAGAGAGTAATAAATTTTGAGGCAAATATAATTCATGATGGGTGGCCAGGCTTTCGTGTAACATCCATCAGGATACCATTTGTTCTTAATGGGTGGGTTAGTAGAAGCTAACTGTCGTCAAATTCTCGCCTTAATAATAATAAAAAAAATACAATATACAAATGAAGAATATGTGAATTTGATCGAGTTTAATTTAATTATATGATTCACATTTTGCAAATCAAATTAACCAGGTGTGGAAGCACACAAAGAAGACCTCATGGAACGCTATGTCCCCGGGTTCCCACTCGCCGTCCGTATCGCCGACTTGCCCCACGAGGTGGTCGCCGCCGATGACGCGAACCCCATCGCCAAAATTCTCCGCTTGATGTACCTCCACGTCCCCACCGTGGCCGCCGTCGCCGTCAACTCCTTTCAGGCCCTCGAGCCCGGTGTCATTGTCGCCCTTTCCGGCATCTTCGGCGACATGCTCTTCCTTGCGGGCCCCTACGCTCTAACCCTACAACCCTCCATCGGCCCCGCTGCCATCAGCGACCCCCACGGGTGCCTCCCGTGGCTCGATGCCCGGGGGGCCGCCTCCGTCGTCTACATTAGCTTCGGCACCGCCCACTCGCCTCCGGCGGAGGAATTCTGCGCCCTGGCAGAAGCATTGGAGACCACGGGCGCAATATTCCTCTGGTCACTCTCCGACCGCCTCCAGGCCCAGCTTCCGAAAGGGTTTTCTGGGCGGGCGGTGGAGGGTGGGAATGGAAAAATAGTGCCATGGGCCCCACAACCGGCTATTTTATCCCATTCGGCTGTTGGGGCCCACCTGACGCACTGCGGGTGGAACTCTGTGATGGATAGTGTGTTGGGTGGAGTGCCGATAATAGGCAGGCCCTTTGGGATAGCAGATCAGGCCTTTAATAAGCGGATGGTGGAGAGCGTGTGGTGCGTGGGGATGGGGGTGGAGGGCGGAAGGCTGATGAAGGCGGGTGTTGAGAAGGCGGTGGAGACGGTGATGAAGGGGGAGGAAGGGAGGGGGATGAGGGAGAGGATCAGGAAAATGAAGAAGCTGGCGGAGGAGGCGGCGAAGCCCGATGGCGTGTCGGTGCAGAATGTGCACAAGTTCATCAACATCATAACAAGTTAGTTATATATCGTTTGTACTATTGTTCTCGCTCATGGCTTAATTAAGTGTTAATCTCTTTCCGACTTGTTGTGTGCTGTTGATTAGATTAGAGTAAAATTTGCGTGAAGTGCGAAAACTTGTGTTTTGTTTTGCTCTGCCTTAAATGAAATAAAATTGCTACTTTTAATAAATGGTGGATCCGTTGCCTTGAATTGGTAAATAGAGAGCGGCCATTCCGGGATTCGAACCGGGGACCTATGGGTACTACCCACAAGTCATTTCCGGTGAGCCATTCCGGAATGGTGGTGGATCCGTTGCCACTTACATTATATATATGGTTTTTTTTTGGGTAAACTCTCACGCAACAAGTGCGCTCTTATTAAGAGAAATGAAATACTCCATTCGTTTAAAAATATAAGTCATTTTAGATTTAAATTTTTATTTGAAAATATAAGGGTGAGTTTAGTAATTATTCCTTATGGAAAATCCAATTAACTAAGAGTGAGGCTAGAGACAAGATATCGAAACGACTATTGACAAGATAAATCCGGCTAAATCCTTTTCAATTTTAGAAAATATTTACATGTGCATCATAGAGACCTAAAAACCCCAAGCTAGAAGAGACGTTCGCCTCCCTTCACCACAACTCTCCGACCACCGAAAGCTTCCATCAAAGTGATTAAGGGTATGTTTGGTAAAGCGTTTTCAAGCGGTTTTGGGAGAGCGTTTTACGAATTTCAAGAAACCGCTCTTCAATCCTGGTTTGGCAAGACACAGCGTTTTCAGATCTAACGCTCTAGAACGCCGTTGCAAGGCGTTTCCATGGCCGCTCTCAAGGGAAGCGTTGGATGAAATTGATGGAGCGGTAGGGAGCGGTAGTGATCCCGAATGACTGAAATACCCTTCTCCTTCCTCCTTCCTCCCCATCGTCCACTCGCCCGATTCGCACCGTATTGTTGGCCCTGCCGCAAATTCTACAACCCTAAACTTCGATCTCGTGCTCTAAAATCCTAAAATTCAGACCTGTATTGCCATCTCCTCTTGTTTTTATTTGCAGGGGTCTAATTTACAGGATTTTTAATTACACCTACAGAGGCTATAGTTTGGGTACACAGTGAAATGAAATTCCACCTTTAAATTTGTTTTCTTCCTTTGAAAATACGGAGTATATGTATATTGCTTATTTGCAATTTTACCAAAGCTCAGTAGAACACAACTGTCTTTATCTCAATAAGGTAATTTATGAACTTTTTTTTGGCCCCATGTAATTTTTAAATTTCTATCATGCATTAATTTTAGCAATTTTACCAAAATTTCTATCATGCATTAATCTTATTGATAGTGTATGATTTTGGTTTTATAGCCCGCCTTGTTGTTGGGATATAAAGTAATGTATTTTTTCTCTTTCATAAAGGAATTTTATAACCCAGGCTGAATATGACCGGGCTGTAAAGTCAGACATCAAATAAAATAGGCTTATTGTTTTGTTTCATTATTGATACCCATTTTGGTAATTTTACTATTTAATCTCCAAAAAGCTTGGATAATCAATAGTCATGCCAAACAAGATTCCTTAATTTTAAGCTAGATTATAATCTTAAGTTAGATTAAAAAATTTATCTAAATTATAATCTTAAGCTAGATTATAATCTCAAGCTAGATTAAAAGATGTGCATGCCAAACATGCCCTAAACCGGTGTCAAAACCACTTCTAATTAATTAATGGATCTGTAGGCAGTGATGTTACATTGAAGGTGAGGGAGAGAAAGAGGAGGAAGGCCGAGTACGAGAGCCCGACAACTACTATCGATGGCTTGTTGTCTAACACAAGCGTCGGCTCCTCTCCCTGGCCATATCCGTTGCGCCGCCGCCCTCTTAGAAATCCACCTGTGCTACCAATTCTTTGGCCATCCACCGCAACCATGGCCCGCGACACCTCTGCCGACCTCCCAGATCAAAACATAACAACATTGAAGGATTTGATTAATTAATCAAGGCGGGTTGTTATCACATGCCATTCATATGTTTTGATCTGGTACACCATTCAGAAGATGAAGGATTTGATTAATTAAATGTGTAATTTGCTTTATTGGATATTTTTTTATTGTATTGACGAATTTGTGTTTTATAAATTTGATTGTTAAGATTTGGTTAAGATTGATTGATACTCCCTCCGTCGAAGAATAGATGACCTTTTAGGCCTCGAAATTTTGTCGGAAATACATAGACTTTTAGATGTGTAGATAGTAATTATTACCTCTAAAGTACATTTTTTTTAACCTATGGATAATCAAAGGTTTTAACTTTTAACCTTTAATAGTACTAATGATGAGAAAAATTAAGAGGTAAAATAGGTTTCTTAATTCGCGTGCACGAGCCTAAAAGGCAATGTATTTTTGGACGGAGGGAGTAGTACGTAGATGGAGATATGAGTTTTCATTAATCTCTCGAGTCAAATCGTAAACATTTTTTCAAAAATGAGAAGGATTTGGTGTGCAATTCGGTAGATACTGTCTTGTCAATAGTCATTTTCACATCTTGTCTATAGTCTTTATGATTAGGTAATTACTCCACTAAAAAATAAAAGGCAAAAATACATAAAACCACCCACTATTCATTGTTATTTTCAAATAACCACCCCATATTAAAAAATTGTCAAATAACCACCCACTATTCATTGTTGTTTGCAAATAATCACCCCTTATTAAAAAATTGTCAAATAACCACCCATTAAATATAGGTTGTTTGCAACTAACCACTCATACCTCTTTTCTTGTTAAACCTCTCTTTGTTGATTGATTTTTCAGGCATTACAATTAGACTTGTCAAATAGGTCATTCGGGTCCCGAGTAAAACGGGTTCCGGGTACATCCAGGTTGTCTCGAACCCGGGCTTGACCGAGTTTCAGGTCATTTTGGGTTAATTTTTGTTTGTCAATTTTTTTTAAAATTAAAAAAAAATCATGATTTGATAATTTTGGATAATTTTAAAATTCTACAATTAAATACGTTGTTCATAAATTATAGTGCTTGTAATTATATACTATATTTGATCTAAAATATTTTATTTTTTATTATTTCTCATAATTTTTAATAAAATGTAATAATATATAAATGTGTTGAAAAATAAAAAATCAAATACTATCGATCGGACGGAGTATTACACAATACAAATAAATATAAAATTTTCTTTGAAAATAGAAGATCAAGTGATTGTAATTATAAAATGTAATAAATTGGAATCTTCATAAGAAAATTTAATCATATATAATTATAAATCAATCGGGTCAATCTGGTCAAAATTACCGGGTCAATCGGGTCACCAGGTCGAAGCCTAGATTACTTGGAAAATTTCCGGATTATTTTCGGGTATAATTGTCTTTTCAAATTAAATTAAGTGAGGTTTAACAAGAAAAGGGGTATGTATGGGTGGTTAGTTGCAAACAACCTATATTTAATGGGTGGTTATTTGACAATTTTTGAATAAGGGGTGGTTATTTGCAAACAACAATGAATAGTGGGTGGTTATTTGATAAATTTTGAATAAGGGGTGGTTATTTGCAAACAACAATGAATAAGGGGTGGTTTTATGCATTTTCGCCTTTTTTTAAATTTTGATATTTTATATTATCACATCTTATTAAAAAACATTTGATTTTTATTAATTCACGTAATTTTTAATAAAATGTAATAATATATTAAATATCAAAATTTTAAATATTTTTTTAAAAAATAATTTCATGTAATTAGTAATAAGTATATAATTATTTTAATATTTTTTAGAACTTTTATCTTCTTAAAAAAATGTGTTGAAAAATAAAAAATCAAATACTATCGATCGGACGGAGTATTACACAATACAAATAAATATAAAAATTGTTTTGAAAATGAAAGATCAAGTGATTATAATTATAAAATTTAATAAATTGGAATCTCCATAAAAAAATTTAATCATATATAATTATAAATCAACCGGGTCAAAATTACCGGGTCAATCGGGTCACCAGATCGAAGCCCAGATTACTTGGAAAATTTCCGGATTTTCGGGTATAATTGTCTTTTCATATTAAATTAAGTGAGGTTTAACAAGAAAAGGGGTATGTATGGGTGGTTAGTTGCAAACAACATATATTTAATGGGTGGTTATTTGACAATTTTTTAATAAGGGGTGGTTATTTGCAAACAACAATGAATAGTGGGTGATTATTTGACAATTTTTGAATAAGAGGTGGTTATTTGCAAACAATAATGAATAATGGGTGGTTTTATGCATTTTCGTCAAAATAAAATTAGTTTTAGATGTACCCATTCCCATGGAGCATTAACGGTCAACGATCAACGTTGACCGGTGGCCGATTTATTTAGTTTTTTTAGGGTTGATGCCACTTTTTACCGTTGATACCATTTTTTGATCCCATTGTTTTAATATAATTATTTGATGTCACTTTTTTATGGGTGATTACTAGGATGTCCTAAATTTTGGACTTTATTAGAAAAATTGCTCCCGAGTGCTCCAAATTAGCAAAATGTCCTTCGCCTCCCCTTGCCCCTGTGCCCCCCACCCGTGCCCCCTGTGCCCCTCTCCCGTTTCATCAATTTTTATTATTTTTTATTTTTTCGTGTTTACAGAGTTGCTGAGACCCCTGTACCACCTTCTGTTTCAGCATTTTTTTCCCAGTTCCCCCCCCCCCATTTTTTCTTCCCCGCGTTTCCATAGTTGCTGAAACGAAATTGCTGAAACTCATATTTCAACACATAAGGTTTCAGTAACCCCTGCTTTTAGTTTTTTTTTTCTTTTTATTTCCACGTTGCTGAAACCAGAGTTGTTTTTTTTTTCTTTTTTTTTCGCTTTGCTAAAACGGAGTTGCTGAAATTACTGTTTCAGCACATACGGTTTCAGCAACCCCCATTTCAGTATTTTTTTTGTTTTTACCGCGTTGTTGGCTGAAACGAAGTTGTTGAAACTCCTGTTTCATCACGTACGGTTTCAGCAACCCATGTTTCAGTGTTTTTTTTTTCGCGTTGCTGAAACGGAGATGCTGAAATTCCTGTTTCAACACATATGGTTTTTTTAATTTTTTTTTTTCGCGTTGCTAAAACGGAAATGCTGAAACGGAGTTGCTTATTTTTTTACTCTTTTTTATTCATGCCATCACTTCGACACTAGATTTACTGAAATCGGTGTCGGTGAAACCGTGTTGCTGAAACCGGAGTTGTTTTTTTTTTAATCATCACCACTTCACTGCATAGAAATTAGAGACTCCATATCAAACAAAAACAAAGACACCTCAATTACATTTAATTTTCATTTAAAAAATGAAGGAAATTTCCAATTTTCCATAGGCTTTAGGAACAACAGGCTTGCTGAAACTTCCTGAACTCCAAAATTGCTGAAAGTTGCTGAACTCCAAAATTGAAATAGCCTTCTGTAATGTTTCAGCCTTATCAATGCAGAGAATGCTGAACCACATCTTTGATGAATTGACATCTTTGATGAATTGGCATCTTTGCTGAAACTTGCTGAACTCCAAACTTGTTGAACTCCAAAGTGGAATTAGCCTTCCTTTTCAACAGGTGCTCAGGTGGACGCGTTGCAGCAACATCTTTGATGAATTGACATGACCTGCTTAAATCGAGACGAGGGAGATTCGATCTTTCTTGCTGAAATCGAGCAGATTCAGAGGACAATCGGGAAATTGACCTTCAATGGCGCTGGTTTGCAGAGGCTTCGAATTCCTCCGATGACCAAAAAGCACGAATCATTAATGTAAGATGTTGAATTGATCAATTACCTGGGAGATGGATCAGATCAATTACCATGAAGGTAAGGGACCACAAGCTAGACTTTGAACATACAAAAACAAATCATTACTGTAAGACGTTGAATTGATCAATTACCTGGGTGATGGATCAGATCTGAGCGGACGAAGGTAAGGGATGATGAACAGTACCCCATAAGATCAGATCTGCCCGGGGATGAGCAGGGGAGCGCAATCGCCAGGCTCCAAGGTGGAGATGCAACGAAGCCAAGGAGGAGCGAGACCGGGGAGAGCAATCGCCAGGATCTGTCGGATCTCCTCGGAGACTCTAAGGTGGAGATGCAACGAAGCCAGCGAGGAGCGAGACAGGGGAGCGCAATCGCCAG
This sequence comes from Persicaria tinctoria, assembly GCA_037127255.1. Taxonomy (NCBI): domain Eukaryota; kingdom Viridiplantae; phylum Streptophyta; class Magnoliopsida; order Caryophyllales; family Polygonaceae; genus Persicaria; species Persicaria tinctoria. The sequence goes on along the minus strand of JBANSL010000007.1, from coordinate 9,633,017 downwards.
GATCTGTCGGATCTCCTCGGAGACTCCAAGGTGGAGATGCAACGAAGCCACCAAAGACCCCGCAATCGCCAGGCTCTGCTCCTCCAACCTCGATTGTCGTCCTTGGAGAAGAGGAAGGAGCATATTGATTGTCCTCATCGTCGTCGTTGGATCTCGCCACTGCACAAAACAGAAGCGGAGGAAACCAGGGAGGAGCGAGACCGGAGGCGAAGCGGAGGAGGAGGCTCAGCAGCAGATCCGGACGAATCGAGAGAGAGGAGGAAGCGCGAGGATGAGGGAGGCGGAGGGAGATGGTGAGCAGAAAAGAAGGGGGGCACGAAAAAACCCGGTGGTCTTTAACCTAATTTGAAGAGGTCGGGAGGCATTTGTCAAATTTAAGCCCAAATAGTGGCTTGCTCGGCAAATTTTCTCACTTTTTTATTCAAATCGTTTGATGGTACTTTTTTAATTAATCAATTATATATCGATATAGTGTCATTGATTATACTTTTTTTTTTCCACCAATGACATATTTGTGATTACATTTCATTGATGCAAACGTGTGTGGTGACATTTTTATTACATTTTTATATAATTGATGACACAAGGACATGCATAAAATGTAAATGATTAAACTTCATTGATGACATCTTTTTAATGATGAAGTTTATCTATTGAGGACATTTGTGATTACACCTCATTGATCTCAATCATTTGCGATAAAATTATTTCTTGATGACAATTTTTTTAATGTAATTATTTGATGCAATTTTTTTAATAAAATCGTTTGGTGCAACTTTTTAATTAATCAATTGTAAATCGATATATTTCCATTGATTATATTTTTATTCACCGATGACACATTTGTGATTACACTTCATTGATACAATCATTTGTGGTGACATTTTTATTATATTTTTTATATAATTGATGACACAGGGGCATAAAATATTATTAAACTTCATTGATGACATCTTTTAATAATACCTTTTCATTGATCCAAATCATTTGTGATGACATTAAATTGTTTATTGATGACATTTTTATACAGCTGATAACATATGAGTATAAAATTTGAGTACACTTCATTGGTGACATTTTTAATGGTGACACATTTGTGATGACATTGAAGAATCTAATAATATGAAACAAGTGGAAAGTAACCTATTCAACACAGATTTTCCCAATAAGCTTCGTGAGAATGCATCCATTATAAATGCCACTTCGTCCATTATAAATGCTATATATCTAAAAAAAAAAATTCTTTTAAGAAGCAATCATCCAATGCTCTCACTAAAATGCAAACTAGAATTAAAAACGGGTATGCACTGGTGAGTGGTGACATATATACATGGTATGACTTGAAAGTACCCCTTGTAAGTTGCCAGAGGAAGAACAGAGGAGTGGGAATACATCACGAATCATGATAAACCACCTAGATTACAAATAATAGTAAGAGAAATCACTTTAGATTACGTTGGTCCAATTTTGGGGTCCCAAGTCACTATTTTCCTTTCTTATGCAGGTTTTGTAGTTAATTTGAAGTCCCAACAATAATGATGAGAAATCCAGTAATGACTTATTGATTTGAGGCCATACAATAAGTCATTCCAAAGTGTATAGCCTGGACAGATGTACCAAACACAATGAGAAATCCAGTAAGTCAATGGCACTGGGATGAACCAACCCAGTGACAGATGTAAAGACCAATGCATCAGTTGCAGGAAATATGAATTAGATTAGGATCAAAACATACCATACTCAAAAGTTCACATCCAAACTTATCAACAACAATGCAGTATCAGCCATGGATAAAGCTACTGAAACTTCAACAAAAACTAATGATTAAATGTGCTTAAAGGTGTCGTTGATTTATGGATAATTCGCAATGGAATCATTTGATACATATGAGGTACATTATTATACATATAGTTTTGAGTGAAACCTAAACTTACATGATCATACAAAGCACAAGCAGGCGAAAATTGGCAGCATGAGATAACTAATAAAGCTCGAATCTTTACAAAACAGGCGGTTAAATTTTCTACAGAAGTATATAAGAAGAAAGAATCAAGGAAACTCTCAAACCTGTTTTCGACTCTTGGTATACAGTCACAGCCTCAATGAGATTTGCAGAGTAAAACTGAGTGGTGATGAAGCCTTGTTTCTGAATCCTTCATCCAACCTTGCTTAGAGCCCTCTCGATATCAGCCTCGGCATAGAGATAAGCACCTTGGGATTGCTTGGCAGCATCAGTAAGTAGCCTGCAATAGGGTAGATAACATAGGTAGGAAAAAATACAGTTGGCATTCATCAATTAAAATGAAAGGGGATGCAATCAATTAGAGATGTTTCAATCCAAATTTACTCAAAAACTTGCAAAGCCATTAACAAGAAATGATTTATTTCAACTATAAGTTACAAGGGAACAGCAAAAATAGAGTCAATTCATCTAGACATTTCATCGAGCACCTTGGAGGCAGCTCTTACCTCCTCGACTATCTTCATCAGTCCAAACGTAGAGGCACGTTTCCGCTGTTTAGGCAGCCCGATTTCCGCTTTCATAGCTCCTCAGTAGGCTGATTTTTCACAAGCGACAATTGGATATTGATGAAATTGGTTATGGTTTGATGAAACTGGTGGCAAATCAAATTCAAACCTCTTGATCAGGTACCAATTTTTCGATCCAATTCCTCACAATTGGTGATGGTTCTACATCTGAAATTCGAGGGGAAAAGCCATTCACGATTCATGAGGTACAATGCATTGTCAATTAATCTGAAGAAAGTGACATGTTTCATGGATTAGGTCACCTGATGATGCCAAAAAAAAAAGGAGAAAAAGAAATTACCTTGGCCGGAAGAGCTCCGGTGATCGGAACCGCCTGGAGAGCTCCCCCTTGAACATCCTGAAACAGAATGTTTCGCGTTATTCACAGGAGCTCTACCGCCGCTGGAATTCTTTTCCGCCACTAGGTACGGCCTAAAACGTTGTTGCCGCCGCTGGAGCTCCCTCTTCTTCCTCGCCTTCTGCCTCCTCAGCGCCTGCGCCTCCCTCTTCGCCTCCTTCTCGAACCCTAACCCCTCCGAATCGAGGTCCGATCCGACCCCTCCCTTCCCCCAGATCGACACGCTGAGGCTTGGAATTCGATTAACAGAGGTGAGAAACGAAGAGAGGTCAGATTACTAACCGACGGGGTGATGATCGGCGACAGGAGGGAGGAGTGTGAGGCGGCGAACTGTAGATCTCCTGCATCTGGATGGAGTCGAGTCAGTCGACAGGGATGAGGCCTCACGAGATCTGGGGAAGGATGAAGATGATCAGTGAACAGGGTAAGGTATAAAGGGGCTTCCGCGAGACTTGCAAGCTGTAGAGACATAGCAGATAGCGCTCGCAAATGCTCAAAGGGAGAGGAAGGTTTCTACGACGCCGTTTTGATCTCTTTACACGGCTTTTATTTCATTTAACAAAACGATGTCGTTTTGTCTTAAAAGACCAGAGGCGGTTTTTTTATCTAATCCGGCGTCGTTTTGAGCTTCTCCTTCCTTCAAGACATTTCCCTCTTCTGTGAAGACGCTCGAAGAACAATGGAGAGCAGCTGTTGAAATTAGTTCCATTTGGTTGTTATTTCCCGCCAATTGTAACTGATTCGAAGATTCTAGATCTCAATTTCGTGTTCATTTGTCTATAAATAGAGGCTAGCTCCTCATTCCCTGTAACGATTTTCAATTTTCTTCTCTTCAATAAAACTTCAGTTTACTTCCATATCTGGGATACAGATTTCCACACAAGCCACCGTCACTAGCCCTTTAAAAAAATTAATTAACCCATTTGTGGTGTGCAGAGTTTGTGGTGTATATAGCGAAAGCGTTGTATTTTGGATTGAAACCACACGGCCAATTATTTTTGTAAATGATACAATTACCTAATCAACATCTTAAAAAGTATATTCTACCAACATTTCTCATAGAGTCATTTTAGGTTTTCTAGGTATCAGGATATGAGAATTGTTACTTTTTCACTTTTTACACAAATTTTATTGATTGATAAGGGTTGTGGATAATTAATGTGGAGTATAAATTAAATAAGTTTATGTTTTTCTTAATTTTTGTGCAAATGTCTAAAATGACTTATATTTTTAAACGGATGTAGTATTACAAATGCGTTATACGAGAAAAACTAAGACCTCTTAGATCATCTTAACAACAGAGTCCTAATACTAAGAGGTGGCTTTTTCAACACGTGTTTCCCAACATCCACATTATATAGGGTGTGGCTCGGGTGTATACTGTGCACAAATATTATTCGGTGAAATTTGAAATAATTTTTTTTTTTGGTTACTTTCTTTGATCATCTTCTAATAGATCTTGTTTGTCTTTCCAAAATCACCAAATCTCGCCAAAATTATATATAATTCATCCTCAAAAACAAGAATTTTCTCCTCCATACCATGATTGAAAGTTGAAACCCATTCAATCTCACATACATCACATCAACAATTGTAAGTGTTTTATGTGATGATGATGGCATTTATCTACTACGTACATACCTGAAATGGTAAAAATCCGCTCAGCCCTTGAATCAACGATGACAGAGACCTAAAACCAAGGACATGATCAAGGGGTGGGGCTAAAGTCCTGGAAAATGACTTTGATGTCCAAGTCAGTAAAATTACTTTGATATATAGAGAGAATTCAATTGAAAGAGATTAACACTTCGTCCATCGTTTATGCTCGTTTGATTAATATATAAATTAATTAAGCTATTGCATAGGTAATTGATGTTGTATTCATCCGTTAGTTAGGGTAAAAGATAAAAGATGAGATCATACATGATGATTATTGGGTAAAACATAGCGATGTCCTGGGCAGTGGCGGAACCTCAAGCTTGACAATGAAGGGGCCGAACATCACTACAAGAAAAAAATATTGCTTAGGATTCGAAACTCGATCAAGTCTGGAGGCTCATCCTCACACCTAATTGGCTAACCAGATAATTGAATTTACAAATTAGGAATTTACAATTTGGGAATTTACATTGAGGGAATTAAAAGAAGTAACCCTTGCCCCGGTTTGATTTGCACATCTAACCCCCTATCCGTTTCAATTTGCAGGGTTAACCCTCTCCCTTCCAAAAATTGAACCTCAGGCGGTAAACTTTACCTGGAGTAACCGAGAGAGCCAGCGCAAGAGAGAAGGGGAAGGGAGAAGGAATGGAATCGGAGGCGGGCGCGACAGGTCTCCGGCTCAGCGGAAGGGCTCGAGCGCAAAGGAGGTTGGTTGGATTGAGAAAGAGACGGAGGCGGAGGGCGGAGGCGGAGTCGGAGGCATCACCCTCGAGGCGGGGCGCAGGCGACTAAAAGGGATCGACGCTCCTCGTCCTTCCTTTCCTCAGGCTCAGACTGCGTCGGCTCCATTCCCCGTCTCGTTCGTAATGTTCAGGTCCTCTTTTCCCTTCCTTCTTTGAATTTGATTTCCTCTAGAAATTCCTACTCTTTTTTTTCCCCTGATTTTGAGGGATTTTGGAATGGCAGCCATC